>OU618557.1:2558670-12558670 GCA_914829495.1 Eilema sororculum
TTACAAAATGAATTCACCTTTTTTTTCACCTGTTGGGTATATCTAATATATATGCAATGCGTTTTGTTAACAACAAGCATTGTATGTTAAATTTACAATTTCACCAGTCGAAATCTGTTGATCTGGGTTCTAACATTCTGCCTACTCGTTTATGCTTTTAATAAAATATTTTTAACGTCATTTTATACAACACTCTTTAGTTATAAAGTAAGGATAACTTAACTATGGTTATGGATTCTAGAATACGGATATTGGAGACAATAATATTTTTTTTTTGTTTCAGATTACAACTTTACATCACAATGGCGCATCTCAAGGTAAGACTTTATAAGATTTCTTTCAAGTTTTATGCTAGGTGTAAGCATATTTTTTTTTCTATAAAAATAATAATCAAAATCAAAAATAGTTTATTCTGCATAGACCATTAAATCGGAACTCACAAAACGTCAACATAAAGTAAATATTAAATACTAACTAGTACTAGTAAATGGACCACCACCGGTTCGAAATGCGGCCCAGACCTGAGAAGACTCCGGTAAGAAACTCAGCCGGCATTTTTTTTGGTCTATTTACAAAACATTTACTTAGCCTAAAACTTATGGTCTAGATACAATGTTTTGTTTGAGTCGCATAGCTAATTGTAACCTAAATTACTAGTAAGTATTCCCCCTAACCCCTCCAGGGTTCACGTCGATGGTGTAATGACCAGAATTCGAACCCACTTACGATTGAGAGGTACAGGTAATATTTACGGTACAGGTAGTACTTTAATTAACACTATTGAGAACAACGTTATATAATAATTAGGTATCTACTATTATTGATATACAGTTCCGGCGATTTCTGTGGTAACAAGCAAAAAGCAAAATTAAAAATTTTGAAAAAACCCACGACGTATAAAAAATAATTAAAAGAATGTTTACTGCAGCGCCCCCTAGTGGTTTGTCACCGTAACACCTATCTAAGAACATGCACCAATCAAACCCAAACAAATAATTGAAAACTACATCAAAATCGGACTAGTATTTTTGGAGACAGTTGGCAACATTGATTTGGATTAAAAATGCATTCTGTAGCGCCCTCTATTGAGTTGTCATTGTAACACCTATCTAAGAACATGTTCCAATTAAAGCCGAACCCATAACTGAAAATTGCATCAAAATTGGTTTGGTAGTATTGGAGAAAATGGCTACATGAATTTGCACAAACAGACAAGCACACAATTACTTTGTTACTGGGTAACATAACATCATTAAAGTGTTATATTCAATAACATGAATATCAAAATCGTAACCTAATATAACACCTCTATATATTACACTATGTTATTTTCGAAAAACATTGGAAAAAATGAAATGCTCAAGTGAGACTCGAACTCACGACCTTTCGCTTACAGGGCGACTGCTCTGCCAACTGAGCTATTGAGCACCACCTGAATCATTCCAAATTTTCCTTCTCTTTATATCCGTCTATAAGGGCGACATTCTTACGAACTGTTGGAAACAATGAATGATTTTTCAACCATTTTTAAACATTGAATTTTGATGACTGCGCCCAAATATTTTGAATGAATTTTTTATAGCATTTATTATGCTAACTGTTAAGTTAAGTTAAGTTAAGTTATTTTGTTGTCTGTACCTTTTAAGTACTTGCAATTTGGGACGAAGCAGGAATATAATAGTGATGTGGGACAAACTAGGATTTTTTTTGGAATTTGGGACAAAACTTTAGGACGAACGAGAAATAAATCACGTCCTCTCACCCCAAACGCATATACCATGGTACCATCTCCGTTTCGTCGTGGGTAAAAATAATCTATGCTATTTTAAACTACTAGTAGAATTTGGTCCGTCCCATCTCTTCCCATGCGGTGTCGTACAAGGCGACTAAGGGATAGGGCTGTTTAACATCAGACAGATATATACAGCCTAGACTCAGCCTCAGATATAGGCTCAACAATAATGCCCGGAATATGGCAACAGGCTCACTTTCTATTATGTGGGACCGACTACATTTAATGGTGAAATATGGGTGTTAATTCACCTCTATCCAACCCTACATCTATGTATGTCGAATTTCATTCAGATTGGTTCAACCGTTTTTGAGTAAAAGAGTAACAAATTTTCATTCAAAACATTTTGAACGCGTTTAATTCTAATTAATTAACTCTATTAGTAAATTTCACTCAGAGAATTTATTTGAGTAAAACATTTTTTTAGTTTAAAATTTTATTTAATCTGTGGTAGTATAGGGTTCTTCAAGAATTTTTTTTTTTTTTTATATAGGACACGTCAATTTGACTTCACCTCGCCTGATGTTAAGCTAAAGGCGAAGTCTCGGAAAGAGGGTCACCATCGGAAACATGTACCATGTTAACAGTGGTGGCACTCAGCTTGACGGCCTCATTAGATGCCTTTTCACGCCCCGCTTAAAGGATCCGGGACTGTAGGAAGAGGGAAACACGTGAGCTGGCAGGGAGTTCCAGGTCTTGGTATTAGATTGCTATTACCATGTAGTATATATATATATAATGGTAGTACAATGGTATTAGAAGGTTTCTTCAGGGTCAGCAGCACGAGTGTAACACCCCTGGTATTGCATACGTCTATAGGCCACGGTAACCACTTTCCATCAGGTGGCAGATTGTAGTAAAAAAACTACTTTATTCAGGAACCATCATTTTAAATCCAATAACATCAGAAATGGTGGTCCATATATCAGAAGCGGTATAGCTTAGTGGTTAAGGAGTCGGCCTTACAATCGAGAGGTCCCGGGTTCGAATCCTGGCCATTACACTACCGACGTCAACTCACTCCTAGTACAAGTAATTTAGCTTATTTGGAGGGGTTAGAGGGAATATTAGTAATTTAGGTTCTAATATTGTTAAAAAAAATATGTAGCTATATATTCTGCTCCTCAACTTTTTACCATTCAACACCAGTCAACTGACAGATCAAATATTTAAAAAAAACTTATTGTCAATGGTCACGTTATCTATAACACTCTTTTTTAGTATAGCAACATTATATAACACCGTAATTTAAAACGACACAAGTTTCAAAAATAAAACTATATTTGCAGACCATGTTTTGAATTTCATGCATCACCTACTTTCTTATATATTTCCTATTCTTCAGATACAAGTATTAAAGAATGTAATATCATACTATTGTATGAGTTAATACAATACGCTGTACGGAACCGTTAATTATTTTGTCGTTTTATTATTGAATTTCATGGTTGAAGAAGTATTACTGATGATAACGAGGCCGGAATATATTATGTAATTGTGTATACGTTGATAGCCTCTGTGGTGTAGCGGTAGTGACCGCGGCCGCTGCGCAGGAGGCGCGGATTCGATCCCCGCTCAGTGCAAATATTTGTATGCATATGGGTCTGGTCGTGCTTTGGAGAGCAAGCTAAGCCGTCGGTCCCGGTTGCCATACGAACATCTATTGCAGTCGTTACGGGTAATTATATTCTAAAATTCTATTCCATATTAAATTCTAGAACATTCCACACAACGCTATCTAGACCCGTGGCAAGCATAGCTTTCAACAAGCTTGTATTATGGAATCTAGAATGCGGATATACATACTTAGATACTTTTTTTGTTGTAATAACAACACATACACAATACATACATACTATACATAGAAACACCCAGAGAGAGCCAATAGCCATATTCATGCTTACAAATATTTGCACTGAGCGGGAATCGAACCCGCGCCTCCTGCGTAGCAGTCGCGTTCAATACCACCACGCCACGGAGACTGTCAAAGTTGGAGTCCTCAAAAGTCCAACAACTGGTCTAGCTGCAATGCTTCGATATTGCCTTTGGGTTGTGGAGGTCAGATGGCAATCGCTTCACAGAAAATATAGAAGTTTAGCCAAATCCGCAGTTTGACTGGTAAAGGAGACCCCAGACTTCAAGATGAAAAGTTTGGATGCGATTGGGATTAACGCCACGGGCCTGGGGGTGACGGGTGGAGCCGCCTGTCACCCCAGCAGAAGCAGGCCTCCCCATTCCGGGGGCGAGTCGGGGACACAGTTGTCCCCCCTCCTGAGGAGGGCCAGACCGTAAGGGATTGCCCTGGGTCAGCCGGGGTGCGAGGGATATGTCGATGACAACCTCACCTCCGGCCTAGCACCACGACCCACAGTCGGCGTGCGGTTTTAGTCGGTTCGAGTCCGACATAACCTCCCCTTCCGGCTCCGGCAGGGGGGTATCCGAGGGGATTTCCGCACGAAAAAACAAAAAAAAGGGATTAACGCCAGGATGAAGAAGAATTGTGTGCACTATGTCACAAGGGGAAAGGAGAAGGCTTATTCTTCAGACCCACGGGCCCCAGGCCCTCGTGGATGCGTACGGAAAGATATAGTTTCCCGTCCCTGCTTTGCACTGCGAAACAATATTAAAATTTCTATATTATGATCTATCCGTTCGGGATACGCCTCTTTCGGGTTCAATTGTAAATGTTTCCTAGAAGGTGTTTAGTATTGAATTTCTTGCTTTACCCCATGACATTTTAATACAATAAAACAGTTTGATTTGCTTTTTATAATGTCAGTGTTAAGAGAAAGAGGGATAAGTAATTTTTTTTAATACTTTTTTTTTAAATAGGGAATTTTATTGATAATACGATATCAGATGGACCGGGTGATGGACCTTTGAAGTAAAGTGTTTTATTTAGTTAAATTTATTGAATAAGTTTAGAGTTCTGGGATTTCCTTTCATTTAATTTAACCATGTTTGTCAGAAAGATTGGATTGCTATGACTGCCACTATCGATTGAACCATAAAAATGTAGGGTGTATTTTTTTCGGGTTTTAGTCGGTTCGATTACTGGATGTGTCAAGCGAGTTTTCGAAAAAACTTTGAATACAATTTTGTGTCTTTTTAAAAATAAAGAAATGTTTCCCTGAGTGAAACTCAAGAATTTCGAGTACTTCCACTCTAGAGGGCATGAAAATCTTTCACCCTGTATAATTATTACTATACTAGCTTTTGCCCGCGGCTCCACCCGCATGGATGTAGTTTATCGCGATCAAACATAGCCTATGTCCTTGCCCATGGTCTAATCTACCCCTTTACCAAATTTCATCAAAATCGTTTCAGTGGTTTAGGCGTGAAAGCGTAACATACAGATAGACAGACACAGTTACTTTCGCATTTATAATATTAAGCATGGATACAACGCTACTATCAATGATGAATGGTATCAGAATTCCACGCTGCCGCGAGCAACAGTACTAGTAGATATTTATGACGATGACTGTACAAATAGAATGTCATAATTAGATAGGGTATCTAAAGTAAGGTATCGCGTGAATACCGTCCCATGTCCCACAATCTGCTATTCCCATAAAAATAAGAGTGATGACTCCACTGCGTCCAATTGACGCATGACGCAACATACAATTCGTACAATAACATAATGATACTATTATTTATATTATTTCGCAAGCCATAACATTGAACGACCATTTAGTCCTCTTTTTACGCTGTAAACCATGATATCAGTAATTGGTTCAAAAAGGTCGTTTTATTACGAAATTTGTGTCATACTAGTCCAGTGACAACAATTTTTTTTAACATACACGTCAATTTGATTTCACCTCGCCTGATAGTAAGCAAAAGACAAATTCTCAGGAAAAAGGGTCAGCATTATAGACCTTCTTCCTACAGTCCCGGGTCCTTTAAGAGGGGCGTGAAAAAGCATCTGATGGCGCCGTCAAGCTGAGTACCACCACTGTTCACTGCTCTTTCCGAGACTTTGCCTTTAGCTTAACAACAGGCGAGGTGAAGTCAAATTGACGTGTCCTTTATAAAAAAAAAACCAACAATGTTACAGTGGCGGCACCTAGCTTGACGGCCTCATAAGATGTTTCTTTCACGCCCCACTTAAAGGATCCGGGACTGTAGGAAGAAGGAAACATGTGAGCTTGTAAATACGGAAAATATATTCATGACGTGCTATAAGCGATTGTGTTTTGTGGGAAAAGGAGGAAGAAGCTACAGTGGAGTTTGTTGCGCCGTTTCTTCTCCACTGGTGCCTAGGAAGCGGTGGTAAAATTAGTTTTAAGCAGAATTAGACGTCAAAAAGCTGTAGTAGTGCTACACAATCTAAGTACCTATCTATAAGTATGTTTAAAAATCAATTGCTGTAAGTTAGCCTCGCTAAAACTCGAGAACAGCTGAACAGATTTCTCTTATCTTGGTCTTGAAATGTTCGTGGAGGTCTAAAGAAGTTTTAAAAGGTGAGAAGAATTCGAATAATTGTCGAAAAACCCCTAAAAACAGCTCTTTTCTTTTTCCCATATAAACGTTTTCAGTGTTTCTGTTACCCTGGTACATTTGCATGAAGTACCTAGGTACTAGGCTCACAGAAATTATAAGGAACTTTATCTGGGTTGCGGGAGCAGTATGTTCTAAACCTTTCTATTCTGAACAATATTCATTTTTGAATAAATACTCTGACTTTGACTTTCCCGGTCCTTTATCGAGGCGTTTAAAAGCATCTGATGTAGCTGTCAAGCTGAGGACCACCATTTTTAGTTTCTGTAATGGCGACACCCGTACCTGAGACATTACCTTTTTTTTTTCGTGCGGAGATCCCCTCGGATACGAACGGACTCGAACCGAATAAAACCGCACGCCGAATAAGGGTCGTGGTGCTAGGCCGGAGGTGAGGTTGTCTTCGACATATCCTTCGCACACCGGCTGACCCAGGGCCATCCGTTACGGTCTGGCCCTCCTCGGGATGGAGACAACGGTGTCCCCGGCCTGAGACATTACCATTAGCTTTTTACCTAGATGAAGTCACACTAACGTGTCTATTATATAAAAAAAACTTCTCAGACTTTCACATTTTATAATATTAATAGGATTTTATAATATAAATTTGTACGTAACTTTCTTCAACTGAATGTATTGTTTGCAAAAATTGCATAATCAAAATGTTTCGTAGTATTGTTGTTTAGTTAAACAAATATGCTCTTAAATAAACAATAGCTAATTTATCAGACTGTGTGTTGTATTGTGTTTTGTTGCTGTTTAATTAATAACGGTAGGCAGTGCTTCTATGACCAGGTATCATCATCCGCGGCGGTGGCGCAAAGTGCTCCTCCCCGTACTTGGGGCTAGATGGGGACTAGGTCCCCACAACCCGAAAGGGGCCATCTCAAAAGAGATGGTTCTGGGTCTGCCGGGGTGCGAGAGATATGCTTTCAGCAGTCTCACCTCCGGCAACCAAGGACCCAAGTCGGCGTGCGTTTTCGTCGGTTCGAGTCCGACATAACCACCTCCACCGGCTCCGGGGAGTGGTATCCGTGGGGATTTTTCGCACGATAAAAAAAACGGTTGAACTATTTTTATGGTGTGACGGTAGTGAACGCGACTGCTACGCAGGAGGCTTAGATTCCCGCTTAGTTAAAATTTTTAGATGCATGAATATGACTATTTGCATTTGTCTGGGTGTTTCTATGTATAATCCATACTATTCCATACTATCCATACTAATATTATAAATGCGAAAGTAACTCTGTCTGTCTGTCTGTCTGTCTGTATGTTAGGGTCGGGTGTCTCACAATGAACCAGGCAGCTACATTTAACCACCTACTTATTTCGGAAATGCGACATTGCCAAACTGGGCTAATATGGGTAAAAGAGACGTATTTACCTTCCCTTTCTACCCACTAGTTTGCGTGGCGATAGCGGGCGAAGAGGTTTTGTAAGAAGCATTTTTACGAAAATTGACTCAAAAAGTTAGTTTTTTCTGCAAGTTTCTTTCTTTTTTCACGCTTTTGCTGTAAATGATATTGGTTTCTTTATATAAACCCTGTTTTACATAATAATTCAACATATAAATGCATCGTAATTCGTTACACTGCGATATTGTTTCCCAGTAAAATTATGAGGTTAATTATTAAAACGTGGTCTGTCCTACAATGAGCCACTTTTGGGTGGTACACTTTGAACCATGGTTCACTGTGTAACCCCAGTGGTTAAAATGTAGACTGAGATAGTAATTTTTTTTTATTATTTTGTTTTGTGATGCATAACGTACCTTCTTTAGGTTGTATAAGATTTTAGAGTTAAGTAAGTATTTTGAGACAAAAAATATTGTTCATGTAGGTAGTGTTAGTAGGTACTAATGAAGACTCATTACATTGTGAAACCATGAAGCTCTACAGGGTGTATTTTTGAAACGGGGCCGTAGTAGACCTTAACCGTCGTAGTTACAGCAAAATGTTCTTAGGAGACCTTCCCTAATTCCCAATTTTGAACTGTATTCACAGATTTTGGAAAAAAATCGTACAGGCAGCAAGAAAAATGCTAAAAGTCTAATATTTTTTTTGGTGCCAATCGATCCTAGTTCTTGTGGGGATCAAAAGACTATGGGACCATTTTAGCTTTGAGTACTAGGAAAGACAGAAATTGCCAAAAACGTTTCCCATACATTACAAGAAAATCCCAATGTACAATGATTAAACTTCTTGTTTTGGATAGGAAGTGGGTAGGATTGGCTGAAAAGTAAATAAAAATAGATTTAACCTGTAAAATTCCAGTTTGATGCTAATATTTGTACCTATGTCGATCTTAGTGTGAGCTGAGAAAATTCGTGTCTTCGATAATTGAGAATTTCTGGTAAACTGTCTTTTAATAGTGATAAATGTACTTATTAAGAGCATAATTGACAATAATAGGAACGCGAGAGCTGCATTTTGGCAATAAGTAGGTATCCATTACGGCATTGTGCCAATCACATTGATGAAGCTCCCGCGTTTTGATTATTGACAATTAAGCTTCTATTAAGTCCAGTTTACCAGAAATTCGTAAATAATAACTGACACGGAAAGAACTTTTTGCTGTAACTACAACGCTTAAGGCGCCTGCCTCTATTGCCCCGTTTCAAAAATAGTGTATTTTTGAAACGGGGCAGCAAAGGCACCTATAGTAAATATATAATATCAAACTCAAGTTTTTTATTTTATTATAAAGTAATTTATGCAAATTAGTCTAAATATATCTGGCTAATAAGGTGGTTCAATGTGGAAAATACCCCGGTTAAATGTGTACATCCCGATGGACACATTGAACCAAATCTGGTTTTCCATAAATTCTCTCATTACTCTGAAACCAAAAGGAATTCAAACAATAAGTTATTGTATAATTGTAGCCAAATAAATTCACTAACAATACACAAAAAATTTAAGCCATTCATCGAAAAACGAGCACGCTACAAGACTTTGAAATTTACCCGGTTCACTGTGAGACACCCTACCCTACGCTTTCACGCCTAAACCACTGAACCGATTTCGATAAAATTTGGTATAGGGGTAGATTAGACATTGAGAAAGGACATAGGCTATGTTTGGTCGCGAAACGTGGGGGTTAAAGGGGGGAAATAGGGGTTGAAAGTTTGTATGAAAGTTCGTCATTTTCAAAGTTAGAAGCATGAAACTTCGTACACGTCTTTTGAGAAATGTTTTGTCGCGATAACCGACATCCACGCGGGCGGAGCCGCGGTCAAAAGCTAGTTACAAATAAACAAAAAAAACACACACGTATCGAATTGAGAACTCCCTTCTTTTTGATGTCGGTAAAATCCTTTTAGGATTTTTTCTCATCGCAAAACTAGATGGTGTGTGAAGATATCTGCATAATATATGCAAGTGATAACAAGATAAGCCAGTATTAACGGTACGGAGGCAGTACTTATTATATATCATTTCCATATAGAGACAATAGTTCTCATGGTACACTGCACAGTAACATGTTCTTTGTTTGTTTTAGTAAAAATGGGTTTACATGGCGCAGTTTTTTTGCCGCACCCCACCAGTTTATTGGCACAAATACGTTTAATTTAAAAAAAAAAGCAAAATAACGTCAAACAACATTTCTACTCTTAATTTATAATATTCTCTTCTCTTAAAAAGGCGTACAATTTCCATACACAACATTTATTTGACTAATTTCGCTTAAAGTGCCAATTTTTTTTGTACCACTTAAGTGGCAGACTAGCTCACGTCCCACCTGATGGAAAGTGGTTACCGCGGCCTATGGACGTATGCAACACCAGAGACATTACACTTGTGCTGCCTACCCTGAAGAAACCTTCTAATGCCCTTGAAGGACCCCATCAACAACTTCTGCAACTTCTGCAACTCCCTACTGTATAAACTCAAAGTTGCCCATGAAAAATCAGAATTGGAGAAAGCGAAAGATAACCCAAGAGCACTCTGGAAAACAATAAAAAATATCACTAACACCAATAAAATTAAAGCAAGCCCGACTGAACTCTTGACAATCCGCGACAATACATACGCTTCCATCAATGAGGTCTGTAAAACGCTGAGCAATGTGGGCAAAAATCTGGCTAGTAGCATCCTATCCCAACCCCAACATCCCCTGAAACGAACAAACAATCCGGCCAATACCGACAACAAAACTTGCCGTACTTCACCATGCAACTCTCTCGTGCTATTGGATGTTAATGCAGCGGAAGTTGAATCACTCATCCTCCAGCTGCGCGATAACGCGGCTGTGGGCTGGGACGGAGTCTCATCCGTGGTCTTGAAACACTGTCGAAATTCTCTTACTCCACCACTGACTCATTTAATTAATGTCAGCCTGAGCAGGGGCATTTTCCCGGATGCACTAAAGAGAGCGATAGTCCACCCGATCCACAAGGGGGGCGATAGAGACTGCATCGACAACTACAGGCCTATTTCAGTTCTCAGCTCACTATCTAAGATCTTTGAGAGAGTCCTAAGCAATCGCCTTCAAAATTTCCTGGATGCTTATAAGATCATCTCTAGCAACCAATACGGATTTCGAGCGGGAGTATCCACGGAGGACGCGGTAATGAACCTTACCCAATCTGTAGCCGAGTTTCTAGACAAACGTATCAAATGTCTTGCCATCTTCCTAGACCTCTCTAAGGCATTCGATACAGTCTCTATTCCCATGCTTACATCAAAATTGGAGCGCGTGGGTGTCAGGGGTATCGCCCTTGATATCTTCAAAAGCTATCTCTCTAACCGCACCCAGCAAGTTAAAATTGGTGATATTCTTAGCGACGAAGAATCCGTAACATACGGTGTCCCACAGGGAAGCATCCTTGGCCCAATCTTGTTCCAAATTTATATCAATGACCTGTGCAATATGTCAATCCCTAATGCGAAAATATACGCTTATGCAGACGACACCGCCATCCTGGTTCATGGAGCTTCCTGGGACAGGGTCAAGAATAGCTCAGAATTTGCCCTAAGACACATTTCCTCTTGGTTAAATAACAACCTTCTCACATTAAATGTAAAAAAGTCATGCTTCGTTCCCTTTGCTCCTAGACGAATAAACTTGCCACACCATAGCTTCTCGATAACAGTGCACAAATGCTCACTTACCCCGTCTTCTTGTCTCTGCATGACTCTCACTCGGACTGAAGACACGAGATATCTGGGCATTTAAATTGACTTTGCCCTGAACTGGGGAAAGCACCTGGAGCTACTCAAAATTCGAACCATGAGACTCATTCATGTCTTCAAAACACTTCGAAACTCGGCGGACCCAGTAACACTTAAGTTGGTCTACAAATCACTGTGCCAGTCTATCATGGGATATTGCATTCCGGTCTGGGGAGGCGCTTGTGACACCCACCTTATGAAAGTTGAGAGAGCACACCGAGCTATCCTGAAAGTAATGACTCGGAAGCCTCGTAGATACCCGACCACTCAGCTATATCGGGACTGCAAGGTCCCAACTGTCCGACAGCTATACATACTACGCTCTATCCTCAGAAAACACGCAAGTGTCCCTCCCTCAGACCCTAGCAAGCGTAGAAATAACCCTTTAATGACCCACCATAAGACCACACTAGCGGAGCGGCAGTACTTCATTCTGAGTACCTACCTGCACAAACAGGTTCACAAAAGACTTAATATAATAGATCTTAACAAGAATATACTCAAATCAACCATCACTTCCTGGCTTCTCCAGTTAGATCACTCTGAAACTGAATCCTTACTTAAATTCGTACAATAACTAGACTCATTACCCACTCACACACACACACACACACACGCACGCGCGCACACACACACACACACACACACACACACACACACACACACACACACACACACACACACACACACACACACACACACACATTTTACTTTTATTGTTTTTATTGTTTTAATTAGGTCTCATGCACTTGTTAATGTTAACGTACCTTGTTCCCGTTTACATTACTGTGACGATAGTAAAACTGTTGTAGTGTGACCTACACCCCAAACTCTCTGTTATGTATCATGGATCAGCCGAACACTACCTCTTAAGATACAGGGGTAACCCTAGTTTAAGAGGTAGGGTTAATAATAGTAACTAAGTACCTTGCTTGTAATATGCTTACATCACACTAACTGATATTTATTTTTATGTAATGTTACTCTGTACTCCTTAATTGTGAAATAAACATTTATTTATTTATTTATTTATTGTAGTCGCTTGGGAAAACCACGGCAGGGAGTTCATTCCACAGCTTGATCATGCGTGAGATGAAGTTACTTTCATACCGCACGGTGCGCACCGTTTTCGGATGCAATGTTTGGGGGTGAATTCCCTGCCTATGGCGAGCGGTGCGATGATAGAATGTAGCTGTGGGCATCATGTCAAATAATTTATCTGAGCACAAACCACAGGCGGTAGAAAACACACAGTGAGGCAAAGTCCCTCCTGAGGCTGAGAGGTTCCACATCGCCTGCGAGTATGGGACTGTCGACAAGCCTCAATGCACATCTTTGCACCGAGTCGAAAGGGTTAAGCTGGCGTGCGGGCGCTCCGGCAAAAAGATGACAGCAGTACTCCATGTGGGGCCGACTTTCGCCTTATAAAGAAGGAGTCGCTGCCCCGCACTGAAGTACTGCTTCGCCCTGTTAAGAACTAAGAAGAATAATTGGGCCGTTTTACATTAAAAAAGTCGCTCGGACCTCCTGAACCAAAGATTTCGATCCCAAAATGACCAAAAATACATAACGCAGTGTCCATGTCAACCAACCTTTACCATGATGGCCGTTACAAAACCATTACAACAAGACTTATATCGACATTAAATGTGTAGCAACTCGTGTGTAGGAGTCGAAGCTTTGCGCGTGCGCACTAGACACTCTTCACCCTGTATTGTCAATCAAGTCATGTCGAGAGGCACCTAATGATGGGTTACAATACGTTATTATAAGCTCGTTAACCATGATATGGTATTCTGGTCAAGTGGAGTTGGTTAATTTGGTGTTATAATATATATTGACGCCTGTCAATCGCCTGAGAGGTAGGCAGAAATGTAATAACGAGATGGAACGTATAGACCAATATGATGGCACAACTAGTAGTTCCATCATTTTATGTTTGTATATCGATGGACCTTTGGCACAATTTTGTGCTATGAAAAATTATGATAAGGATTACTTATTTTATGTAATCCCTTAACACAACTACATTGTAATACTACGTGTAAAGCCAACGAGACGAGAGAAGAAAGGTAAACAAAGCAACCATTACTGAGTTACGTTGCGATCACTAGCGATTATTTTCTCTGTCCTTGTCGCACATATCACACGTACGCGAGAATAGCCGAGCGACAGCTGTCGTTGCGTGTTTCGTAGTACAGGAAAGCAGCTGTCAGAATCAGCACAGCGGTTCTAAACTGTCAGATCCGCCATCTTATAAGCAATTTCATTCCTGTCTGGAACGCGCTTGAAGTGATACGTAATTATTTTCAAATAAAAAAGTTTGGAACGTTGAAACATTGTTTACCTTTTTCTGGCTGACAGGTCAAGGGATTAGGAGGCCGCCGAACTCTCCAGGCGTTGGGTGGCCGTGGCGTTCCTGCAGAAGACTTAGTGTGGCAGTAACCCAATACAATCACGCCAAATATTATTGTGGTTCCTACGTAATAGGGAACGAGCCTATTACCGCTAAGCGGGCTCGTTGTCATGAATTGTACCTATGTTCTGCAAATTAACAAAATACGAATTTCTGGCGTAGGAAGTTAGTACGGTTTTCAATTAAAATACAGTTATTATAATGGATTACAATTTTGATATCACTCTAGTATTCGAATACGTAGGGAAAAATGAATCTCCTCGGGCGGGACTGTAACATCATTCATTGGTTCCTATAGTTCGTAAGAAGATCGGTAGATGACTCCACAGTCGCCGTAAGGACGGATAAAAATAGAAGGGAAATTAGAATCACATCGGGCGTGTCTCCGTAGCCGAGTTGGTCAAAGGAAAGATCGCGGGTTCGAGCCCCGCCCGAGAAGATTCATTTTTATAGTTAGCATACTTAATGCTATTTAGTATTAAGCTGTAAAATATACTTAGTATTGCCGTCATTCGAGCGCCCATGTTAAAATCTATCTAATATATAAAATTCTCGTGTCACAGTTTTTGTTGCCATACTCCTCCGAAACGGCTTGACCGATTTTGATGAAATTTTGTGAGCATATTGAGTAGGTCTGAGAATCGGCCAACATCTATTTTTCATCCCCCTAAATGTTAGGGGTAGTCCACCCCTAAATTTTTATTTTTTATTTTTTAGACAACATTTTTAATTTCTATTTTTTTATGATACAACATACAAAAATACATACAATCCTCAATTTTCACCCTTCTACGATCAACCCTTATTTTTTAATAGCCATTTTAGTAATGTAATCATTTTTTCTTTCCGGTAGAAAAATGATCAATCGTCATTTAATTATTATCTATTTTTCATCCCCCTAAATGGTGCAGCGGGAACGGGATCTGACGCCACGAGTGTAGGAAAAAATTGGCGTTACGAAGTTCGCCGGGACAGCTAGTATACCTATATAGTTGGGGACTAAATAGCGCTGTGGCGTATTGGTAGTGAACGCGACCGCTACGCAGGAGGCGCTGGTTTGATCCCCACTCAATGCAAATATTTCTAAACATGGATATGGGTATTTGCATTGGTCTGGTCGTGCCTCGGAAATCACGTTGAGCCATCGCTCGCGGTTGCTATATGAACATCTATGGTAGTCATTACGGGTAGTGTTATAGCCCTATAAAGCTAACTCTAACTGCAATGCTTCGATATCGCCTTTGGGTTGTGGAGGTCAGATGGCAATCGCTTCACAGAAAATATCGAAGTTTAGCCAAATCCGCAGTTAGACTGGTAAAGCGGACCCCAGACTCCAAGCTGGAAGCTTTTGGTGCGACTGGGATTAACGCAGAAGAAGCACCGTTTGAATGAAATTTTTATAGCATTTATTATGCTAACTTTTAAATTCGAAATCGGTTCCAACAGTTCGTAAGAAAGGTGGTAGATGGCTCCACCGTCGCCCTTAAACACGGATAGAAGGGAAATTTGAAGTGATTCAGGTGTGGCTCAATAGGCCAGTTGGAAGAGCATGATTTGAATGAATTATTGAATACATAACATAACATAACATAAACTCACGCCTATATTCCCCGAAGGGGTAGGCAGAGGTGCTAGCACCCACATTTCGCCAGTTTATGTTTAGGTCCCAATGTAATAGGTGGCGAGCCTATTGCCATTAACCGGGCACTTATAAACCTGCGATAAATACACACATAACTTCGAAAAGCATCGAAAAGTCATTGGTGTGTGCCATGGTAAACCTGGGATCGAACCTGAGACCTCGTCTCAGCAGTCCATTACCCATACCACTAGGCTACCGCAGATATTATTGAATAATAAATATTCCACAACATTCTACACAACGCTATCTAGACCCATGGTAAGCTTTTATAGCTTGTGTTATGGAATCTAGAATGCGGATAAACATACTTATATACTTTTTTTTTTGTAAATACATACATATTATACATAGAAACACCCAGACCAATGCAAATAGCCATACTCATGCATACAAATATTCGCACTGAGCGGGAATCGAACCCGCGCCTCCTGCGTGGCAGTCGCGTGCACTACCGCCACGCCACTGAGGCTGTCGAATGAATTGAATTTTTTGAATTGAATGAATGATTTATTTCAAAGAATATGGTACATCGAGGTCTTTATGTTATTACAGGTGGTCATATGTACATATTCTACCATAATAGGTGTAGAAGTATTAAGTTTTACAATAATAGTATAAAGTTTTGCAATAATAATATAAATAATAATGTCAAATACAACTTATGTCACGCATCCAATTTAATTATTATTTCATTAGTCAATTATTTGTTTTACATCATGTAAGGGAAAGGTCGTGGGTTCAAGTCCCACTTGAGCGCTTCATTTTTCCCGATGTATTTTGAAGAAGCACTGTGTTTTATATTCTAGACTTATTGTTGCTTACGTCAGACCCAGTTTCCGACAAGCCCTTTCACCGTCAACATGCATAATTAGTAGTGTTTTACATCCATTCTCACGTCTTGAATAGGACTCAGTCCTATGGTGGGGCAGGCTGGACTGCCTGGGTTGTGCAATATGTGATTAGCAAGCTAAGTTATGGGTAGCACTATATACATTTTTATTTATTTATTTATTTATTTATTTATAACTTTTACACTTAATGTATAATGAAGAGGAATATAGTTTTACTAGCTGTTGCCCGTGGCTCCGCCCGCGTGGATGTCGGTTATCGCGACCAAACATAGTCTATGTGTTATTCCAGGGTGTCAGCTAACTCCTTTTTTTTCGTGCGGAAATCCCCTCGGATACCTGCCCTACCGGAGCCGGAAGGGGAGGTTATGTCTGACTCGAACCGACTAAAACCGCACGCCGACTGTGGGTCGTGGTGCTAGGCCGGAGAGTTGAGGTTGTCATCGACATATCCCTCGCACCCCGGCTGAGCCAGAGAGGGTGTCAGCTAACTCCATACATACATACTCAATGAAATACATTCGTTCATTTATTCGACTACAAGGACTACTAAGAACAGAAAAACAATTTTCGATTTTTTTTTTTACATTTTTACATTATTTTTATTACATGTCATTTCGCATAAATACATATATGCCGCTGATCACGAATACGAAAAAAATTCTGTTCTATGTGATATCGAAAATTGCTTGCACTAGTCGGCTGCCTGCTAATTGTGTGTTCATTTGCCTCACGGCCATAGATTGTCCGGCCAAAATCTGTCGGCGGTGACCGGAACCACACACTATAATACTTAACCTTTTTCTATGAAACGACTAAACCATCTGAGTTTATAATAAATTTTAGATATTTTAATGTATTTTATTTAGTTTAAACACAACAGGATTAGCATCTGTCTCTTTATGGTGTGGTACGTTACGGGACTACTTGCACAGCAGTCGCACTCACCGCGACTGCTGTGCAAGTAGTCCCGGTTTTGGTCTTGGGTTAGGCAAATTGTAGTTCGTAATCAGTTTTTTGTTAAGAGTTTCTCAGTTATAGCTCGAAGTCTGCTGAAAGTGACCTGGCCCCTCTATTCTACTAAAACTAAACCACTGTGGTGCCACAGTCACCCCAAAAAATGACATTCAATTTTAGACTTCATTCCTATGCGCCTAAAGTCCAAAATTAAATGAAAACAGTTTCATTAAACTTATTAAAACCAGCAAAAAGTCATTTAATTTTGAGCTTTAACCGCATCTCTTTAAAGTCTATTATTTAATGCCGTTTTTTGCAGTGGCAGTGGTACCACAATGGTTTGGCTTTAGCAGACTCGAGGCCCTGATGGTAAAAGGGGCACACGATATTACTTACGGGCACTTTATAAAAGGCTGAATATTTTTTGTCTGATAAGGAACAGCCCTATCTATCGCCTTCTACGACACCCACTGGAAGAAACGGGATAGTCCTATTCTACTCCACAGGGAACCAACATGGCACCCTCAATCTTAAACGTCCGTAGCTTAGTGGTTAAGAGGAAAGCCTAGCTGGCGAATAATCCTATTGCCGTCGCCCCTGTCCCCGTAGAGTGCGATAAGGATAGCCGCCAAAATCCGGCAAAATCGAGGTTTCGTAGTTCCTGTTTTTTTCAGCGAAAACTACGCTGATTTAAATATTTATGACACCGTTTTATTAGGAAATAGCGTATCCATGTTCCTGTTATTTTTTATAACGTTAAAACCTTTTCGAATATGTCTGGTAGTCCTCCAAATTCTAAGTAAGAATTAGTCATTTTTTATCATCTTTAGACGATCATATTTTCTTATTTTATTGACTGCCGACAAAAATAAAATAACAGGGACATGCGTACAGAAGATCTTGATTTTACGAAAGCAAAAATATTGTTCTAGAAGCAAGTAAGTTCAGGGAGGAAGAAGGGGAGAACGGTACTATGGAGAAACAGTTGCTAGGAAGTCCTCTTAAGGAGTCGGCCTTACGATCGAGAGGCCCCGGGTTCAAATCCTGGCCATTACACTACTGAGGTGAACCCACTCTTATCACAAGCAATTTGGCTTAGCTGGAGGGGTTAGAGGGAATATTAGTAACTTCGGTTCTAATATTATTTTTAAATATAAAAAAAACTATTGATTCCTATCACGTTCGCCATCTTTGTTTTCCAAAATGAATATACCACCCTAGTGCTAAATAACGTAAAGCATCGGTAGAGTCCACCTTACGATCCAGAGCTCCCGGGTTCGAATCCTGCCGGGCCTAGAATTACACTACCGACGTCAATCTACCCTTAACAAAGGCAATTTAAGTTAGTTGGCAGGATTAAGGGAATATTAATACATTCTTTTCATACATACATATAATCACGCCTTTATCCCCCGGATGTATAAGCAGAGTAGAGTTGACACCCAAATTTCATCAATTGTAGTCGGTCCCAATAGGGGGTGAGTCTATTGGCATATTATTCCGGGCACTATTGTTGACTCGAGCCTAAATATGCGGCTGAGTCTGTGCTGTATATATTTGTCTGATGTCAAACAGCCCTATCCCTTAGTCGCCATGTACGACACCGCATGGGAAGAGATGAGGTGGCCCAAATTCTACTCTGCCGGGAACCACGCGACTTTGATAAATTTAAGTACAATGAATTACGCGCATCTGCGGCGTGCATTTGCAATTATCGTAAGCGTTCACCTTCAGTATCATACCTTAAATCTACCCAATAAATTTCCAGATCTTCATCACCTGCCTAATGGTTGCAGCGGCAACCTGTGAACCTCCAGTCCTGGGTTATAACTACCAGCAACCAAGATTGAACAGCTACAACTCACCAACCAACAGCTACATACCTCCAAGTACTGGTAAGTTGACAGTTAATTTTTGCTACTGGATACTATGGTAGCCACTGGAGAATATCCCTTTTTTTGCGGAAATCCCCTCGGATACCTCCCCCTCCGGAGCCGGGGGGGAAGTTATTTTGGTCTCGAACTGACTAAAACCGCACCGCGCCATCTGTGGGTCGTCGTTCTAGGCCAAAGGTGAGATTGTCTTCGACATATCCCTCGCACTTCGGCTGACCCATGGCCATCCCTATCGGTCTGGCCCTCCTCGAGGGAGTATATCCCAGAAGGTTGAATGGATGCATGAATGGACAGGCATAGCTGTCTTCTCGGACTTTCGATCTGAATGTTTTCGTTCTTTCTTGAAGCGTGTTCCATAAGTCCCATCAAAATCGGTGCAGTCGAATTTGATGGAACATAAGTGCATTTCTTAAAAACTTTTATTTTAACACTAAATTGTGGCCGTAACTTCATCTTTTTCGATTTCAAATTGTTTGCGTGGCACCCTAATATTTTTTCTTTGTAAGTTAAGTTACGGCTTATTCGTTATACCTAATTATAACATAAACTAAAACTACAGTGAAAACCTTGTCAAAATCGACCCTGTCGTTTCGGAGATTACACGAACAAACAGACAGAAAGACGGTATTTGTTCATTATGAGTGAAGTCGTGTAGACATTCAAGCGTATTCTTCAAAAAATTGTTAAATTAACGTTACCCATGTCACAGTTTTCGTTGCCATACTCCTCCGAAACGGCTTGACCGATTCTCATGAAATTTTGTGAGCATATTGAGTAGGTCTGAGAATCGGCCAACATCTATTTTTCACCCCCATAAATGGTGCAGCGGGAACGGGATCTGACGCCACGAGGGCAGGAAAAAATTGGCGGTACGAAGTTCGCCGGGACAGCTAGTATTTATATAAAGATATGGTATAAAAATCGTACTATGTATAAAACATTTTCTGCATTCTGAAGAATATTATGAAGTTATGAAGAGACAATATTATGAACTTTGGTATCTGTACAAATTCCAGGCTACTCACCGCCAAGTAACAACTACCTTCCTCCTGCCTTCGGCTCCAGCGGCCAGGACAGCTACAACCACAACCAATATAACAATCATGGCCAGCAAAGTAACCACCACGACCACGGCTCCCATAGTCACCACGACCACGGCCAAGGACATGGCCACGACAATGAAGTGGTAAGTACATTTATTTATCCAAAGTTATAGTTATCATTACAAGCATACACATATGCAATAGTGTAGCAATTAAACAAAATTATATCATCCTGTGATTCGTAAATACGTTAGTCAGATGAAAAATGCGAGCAAACCCTTATGTAAATTAACTTCTAAGAATATAGTTTTTGAGTGGTCGCGTGAAGCTGAAGAGTCTTTCAATCTGCTGAAAGCCGCTTTGGTCACCGCTCCTATTTTGAAAATGCCTGATTACTCATTACTTTTTAGGATTCTCAGCGACGCGTCATCCTTCTCTGTGGCTGCTGTACTGACGCAGACACATGAGGGAGTGGAGCACCCTGTCGCATATTGTAGTCGTTCACTCAACAAGAACGAAGTCAACTACAGTACCACTGAGCGAGAACTCCTAGCTGTGATCTTTGCTTTGGAACAGTTCAGGCAGTACGTGGAAGGACAGAAATGCACTATGGTTACTGACCACGCCTCACTCCTGTGGTTCCACAAACTGAAGAATCCGACAGGCCGCCTTGCGCGCTGGAGCATGAGGTTGAGTCAGTTTGACTTCGATATAGAACATCGAAAGGGTAAGGACCATGTGGTACCTGATGCTCTTTCACGAATTCAAATTGACACAATCGACACCAGCGTTACTAAGGACTCTTGGTATCTCCACACTCTGAACAGTGTGAAGAAGAACCCTAGGCATTTTCCCAACTTTGACATACGTGATAACCGTCTTTTCAGATTATCAAAGTAAAGTAAAGTAAAGTAATGCTCGAGAAGGAGGCGGCCGGTCGGGTCCGTACTAGACTCCGGGCCCGGGAAGCCCGCGCAGAGCGAAGGCGAACCGGACGTCGGAGGTCGCAGACCGACCTCCGTCCTCCATGAGCGCTGGCCTGGGGGTGACCGGTGGAGCCGCCTGTCACCCTAGCAGAAGCAGGCCGCGGCGGCGGCGCAAAATGCGCCTCCCCGTAACCGGGGCTAGATGGGGACACTGTGGTCCCCACAACCCGAAGGGGGCCATCTCGAAAGAGATGGTCCTGGGTCTGCCGGGGTGTGAGAGATATGCTTTTGGCAATCTCACCTCCAGCAACCAAGGACCCAAGACGGCGTGCGTTTTAGTCGGTTCGAGTCCGACATAACCGCCTCCACCGGCTGCGTGGGGGTGGTATCCGTGGGGATTTTTCGCACGATAAAAAAAAACATCCAATATTATATAAAAACCAATTTTCTTCCTTTCTATATTATATTGCTTTTGATGTATAGCCTGGTAATAATAAGTATAGCAGTTTGGTTTGAGTATAACGTACCTATCAAACTTGCATACTGTGTACTGAGTCGTATATTACTTGTACAGTATGTTGTCATACAGGTAAATTAACATACCTACCTTAATTTCGCTAATTAGAAAGGCACTGTTAGCATTTTAGCTAAAATATGGTCTACAGTAATATCTCCAACTTATGGTATATTCGACCAAACGAGAGTAAAGTTTATTCCTAGAATAAAAAGGCAATATCACCCACATATTGGCTGTTTATTCTAGGAATAAACTTTACTCGCGTTTGGTAGAATCGGGCCTTAGCCTTTGTTACTCTGGTATAGCAAGTGCAAACAATATACTTAATCTGCTAGAATGAATGTTACAGCATTAACTATGCTAACTATACATATCGAATACATAGGGAAAAATGAAACTTCTCGGGCGGGACCGTCGCGCGTCGCCCTAAAGACGGATAAATAGAAAGGAAATTTGAATCACATCGGGCGTATCTCGGTAGCCGAGTTGGTCAAGGCCTTCCCCCTGTAAGGGAAAGATCGGGGCTTCGAGTCCCGCCGGAGAAGTTTCATTTTTACCTTATGTAGGTATTCTTTATTCATTTAATTAATTATTTCCGTGGTAATGTATTTCAAAAAAATAATTGTAGTACTGACTTAGTGAACTTTTCATCGTAGAGAAACTTTTATTGTTTTTTTAAACATTACATAAGTACACTTATCGTGGTGTATTATTTATGGTTTTTAAAAACGACACAAACTTATTATTTATTCAATCAAACGACATTAAGTTATTATCACATTATCAGTAAAATTCTCATTAAGAGCAAAATATATTATTCAAAACATTGTCACAAACATTACACAACACAAAACTTAATTATTAGTTTTCTTACGTAACTGGTAAAGATAATAGGAATTAATTGGCCTTAACCTATAAATACTATTATCCACACTATAAAATATGTCACCGTAATCTCCAAATATCATACTGGACGGTAGAAAATCTATATCGGCTACTCTCCTAGCCGTGCCATTTAAGCACTCAATTTCATAAAGACCATCCAGTGTTAAACCAAAAGTCTTCTCATCATCAACCAAGAAATGGTACACGACATTTAAATCCTTGTTTTTTATTACCTCATGGCTGTTATAGGCACAATAAACTCCACACATAGTCACTAAATGTACGTTTTTTTGATTATCCACTTCAAATTGCATAACAGTCTTCATATTACTAACTCGAATCGCTGTTTCTCCTTCATCAAAAATCTTATAAATCATATGATCGTTCGCATCTATTAAGTACATTTCATTATTTCTGATCACTAGTTTTAATATATTCATGTTATACAGCCCAATATTGTTCGCAGTATTGTTTATAGGATCGTATTTGTATAACCCATCATCTGATCCAAAGTATACGGTACCAGTTTCTGTGTCTATAGCAGTAGCTTTATTTCTGGCAATACCATTAACTTTTCTTGTCTGTTTTGTTACTATATTCACGAAAGCACGTCCAGAGTTTTCTATATAATCATCCATGTACATGAAAAATAGGTTTCTACTTGACGAATCATATGCAAGCTCCTTAGGATTATCATATTTATCAGTCAAAAGTTCCTTTTTGTATAACCTTGTGCCTATTCTAGCTACAGGTGTATCTGTTAGATATATAGTTAGTTTAGCGTTAACACACACGAGTATCGCGACAAATATTATTTTGGCAGACATTTTTGTACGTGCACCGCGAACTGAATCAACTCCAACACTGTCATTGTTAATATTTTGATTACTTATCTTTGTTACAAGCTCGGATATATCATCAACAGCATCTGGGTCATTTGAATTTGATTCTTAAGCTGCTGTATTAAGATCTATTGTTATTTTTTTAATTATGTTTGTGTTGTCACGCTCAGCTGGATTCGCGTAAATGATCATGTAAGGTCACGTTTGCCATGCGGCGGGTGACGTCGGGTAATTAGGCCTGTTGAGCTATGCCTGTGTTGTGAAGAGGTAGGCAGAATATTTGTGAAGTTACTCAGCTTTTATTTAATAAATCGTTAAGTGGAGTTAATAGTCTCGGTCTTAAAAGGGATATAGCTGAGACAGTCTTTATAATCTTGAATCATACGAAACAGTCACTAGTTTTTTTTTAGGTTGAGTACACACAAGAGAACAGAGTTAAATAACGATTCAATTGAATTTGTGTGGGTGCCTCAGTACCTATAATCTATAAAATTACTCTTTAATAACCGAAAGTACCTATTCTTCTGCTAATACTTCCATCAGCTTAGCTAAATTGATAGGTATAACTCGATTTCTAAGGTCTAAGGTCACAACGTGATATGTATTACATTCATACTCTATACAATTTTTATTAACGCGAAAATAACTCTATCTGTATGTTTCTGTTACACTTTCACGCCTAAACCACATGGCTAGTAACCTAACCTAACAAATAGACGGAATGTATAGAACTAGCAAGTAAAACCGCAAAAAGTAATACTAATAGTGCTATCTTTATTCTTTGTAAGCACGCATGAGTGCGAGCAAGATGGCGCTGCTTTAGTACTCCTTCTTGCGGTTTCACTTGCTGGTTTCATACGTTCTGTCTGTTACTCTCTTAGTCTGAGTCTCTATAAACAAATACAATGCTGCTAATTCTGTTGTTACATCTCTAAACTTAAAATTCTCTAAAATTTTCTAATTGCATCTGTTTCTTTCATTATCAGATAGAAAAGGACAGATGATTTATTTTAGTGAACACCTGTCAAATTAAGTCAGCGCTTTGCCGGTAAACTTCAATTTTAGTCGACATCTACGAACATGCGACTTAACTTACTACGCACCAACAAGGCGCTGTCTTAATTTGACAGGTCTTAACTTAAATAAAATCATCTGTCCTTCTTTATCTGATCATGAAAGAAACAGATGCAATTAGATTTTCTATTTTTAAAATTGCGCATTTAACTCCAGAGATTAGCGCGTACCTACATACAAACAAACTTTTTAGCTTGATTATTAGTTACATCTTTAATTGATTACAGTGACCTAAAGTAATCAGTGTCACCTTTAATATTGGCTTGTTAGCTTGACTGTTATTAACGGCCATTCTTAGAAGTTGTTTTTTCCTTGCGCTTCTCAGAACGCTAGTTTTATGTGCTTATCAAACTATTAAAATAACAAAGTATATACATAATTATGATATTTATAAAAATACAATTTTATTGAATATTGCTTCTACTTAAATTCATCTCAGATATCCAATCACTGCGTCATAACAAATAAGTAAATGCTTATATTTTACTTGACATAGGACATTAGGTATTAGGACATTGGTATTAGGTAAAATTATAGTGGGTAACAAATGCCTCGCAATGGCGCCCCCACCGGGTCCAGGTAGAAGGGGTAGTCCCAAGAAGTGTGCTGGCTTGGCGTCGTGGAGGGTGACATGCGTGCAAACGGTCTCACTACCTTGGACGGCCAAGATCGTACGAAGTGGAGGAGGAAGAGCCGGAAGGCGGACTCTGAGCTCCGAGGACACCGTGGCCTCGGATGCAATCAGGACTAACGTCTTTATGTTGATGATGATTAGGTACAATTATGGATATTCTGCTTCAGAAACCATTAATTATTTTCCTGATATCTGTTTCCGTGGCTGTGTCATCTCTTTTTGATAATTTTTCCCTATTTTCGCAATAAAATGTAGACCATGTTCTATCCAATGTCTGTACTAAATTCCCATCCATCATCACCATGAACCATCAAGATCCGTTCAGCACTTTAGGGTTGGGAGCGAGACAGACCAAGTTTCTAACATTGATATGAATTTTTAAAGTGTTGACTACATTATGAGAGAGGATTTACGTCCGAAATACATCGGGAAAAAGAAGAACTCAAGTGGGTCTTGAACCCACGACCTTTCCCTTACAGGGGGAATGCTTTTCCAACTGAGCTATTATTGAGTCTCATCTGAATCACTTCTTCCCCTTCTCTTTATATCCGTTTTTAAGGGCGACGGTGGAGCCATCTACCAACTTTCTTACGAACTGTTGAAAGAAAAAGAATTTACGTCCATAATGGTGCCCAGGATTTGAGGCTAAGTCAACCACCGATACATTTTTTTATAAAGAATATCAGAACCGAAGTTACTAATATTCCCTTTAACCCCTCCAACTAAGCTAAATTGCTTGTGCTAGGAGTGGTTTCACGCCGGTAGTGTAATAGCCAGGATTCGAACCCGGGACCTCTCGATCGTAAGGCCGACTCCTTAACCACTAAGCTACCGACGCTTATGAACATTCAAGAGAGGATATCCTGAATTCAAACAATAACAAAATTAACTGACGATATTTCATTGTATTCAGGAGTCGATAGCTATGTGTGCTGTATGCTTCAACGATTTGATTGCCTTGATCTGTTGTATAACTAAGACTGAGTCATAAGACTCCTATGTAACACAGTTTTTTATCCACAACATTCCACACAACATAGATAATAGTACTAGCCCATGGTAAGCATAGCTTAACTAGCTTGTGTTATGGAATCTAGAATGCGAATAAACAAACAAACTTTTTTTTGTAAATACATAAGTACATATTATACATAGAAACACCCAGACCAATGCAAATAGCCATATTCATGCATACATATATTTGCACTGAGCGGGAATCGAACCCGCGCCTCCTGTGTAGCAGTCGTGTTCACTGCCGCCACTCCACGGAGATTAGGTAATACCTACGTACTTCTTACCCTTTATTTTCGTGTGGTAATCGGGGGTGGTTATATGGGATTCGAACTGGCTAAAATCGTGTTTCAATTACCAAGGTATAGCTCGATTCACATATATTGGATAAAATGAGCTCTATGCGCGCAGTACATGATTCTTGGATGTATGAAGATAGCACGGCGTTGTACGACGATGGACGAGCTCAAATTCACCATGTATAAATTATAACAAAACAAGCTGTACGCTGCAAGGCCTTTCATTTTACATTTGATTTAGGTCCAAATTATGAATGTATGAATAAGCTATACGTATTTTTAAGACGCCCCCGCCCCAACCCCGGAGTGTCCCCATCGAACACTGACAGAGGACTCTGACAGGCGATTGTCCTAATTATAAATTAAAAGATGCATGGTCATCCTAATCTCTTGCTCGCACTGTTGATTTGAGAAAATTTGCTATAAATAAAACCATATTTAAAAAAAAAAAAAGAAGAAAAATCGAGTTCACTGTGTTTCTTGCTGGTCTCTTCACAGTAGAATCACCTACCGAACCAGCGAAAGAATTATTTTCCAATGATTTATTTTATTTATTTTTCTGTGATTGACATTACTTGTAAAATTCTGACGTCCATATGTGCTCTTTATGTGCCTAAACTGAATAAATGAAATTGATTCTTTGATTCTTTGTCCGGTCACCACTACGCTGGCGGTCCGACTCTTGCCTGCTCTGCAAGTCACAGGGGCACATGCACCTGGGTCAGCCGGGGAGCGAGAGATATGTCGATGACAACCTCAACTCCGGCCTAGCACCAAGACCCACAGTCGGCGTGCGGTTTTAGTCGGTTCGAGTCCGACATAACCTCCCCTTCCGGCTCCGGCAGGGGGTGTATCCGAGGGGATTTCCGCACGAAAAAAAAAAGGGGGCACATGCACCGTCTCTATTACCAGGGTTACTTCTAATCCGTCATTACATTTGACTAAAAGTTGTAAAATATAATGTAATATTTTACTTATATAATATCTGCTCTAATAATTGAATGTTTTATAGCAACTATTCAAATCGAAAATTCGAAAAAAGTGTAATGCTCCGACGGGACACGAACCCACGATCAGTTCCTTACTGACCTACTGAGTCGCGCCTTGAGCTTTTTAAATTCCCAAGGCACTCTCAAAGGTACAACAGTTCGAGTTCCGTCTGAGCATCTCACTTTTTTCAATCTTATCGACCTTCTATATATAATAGTAATAAATTTCTCCTTCCCAGCCAAAGTCCTACGAGTTCGGCTACTCAGTGAAAGATGCCGAGTCTGGCAATGACTACGACCGTAAGGAGAGCTCCGACGGGAACGTCGTCAAGGGGGAGTACAGGGTCCAGCTGCCTGATGGGCGCACCCAGATCGGTACGTATACCTACATTCTTTTAAGTTTAACACTAGCGGACCCGGCGAACTTCGTACCCTCAAATTTTTTTCTACCCTCGTAGTGTAAGATTCAATTCCCGCTGCACCCTTGATTTACTCTATGTATTAAAAGAAACCACATCAAAATCTGTCGCGTAGTTTTGAAGATATAAGCATACGTAGGGACGCGCAAAGCGACATTACTTAATACTATGTAGTAATGGTACTATACAGGACAGCACGTGTAGGACTTAGATGGCACCCGCATACGGTGCAGAATATTCCATCAAGAACCAAGCGTTTCGAATCATTCCTATGCCGCACCATTAAGACCTGGAACTCCCTGCCAGCTCACGTGGTTCCTTCTTCCTACAGTCCCGGGGCATTTAAACGGAGCGTGAAAAGGCATCTGATTAGGTCGTCAAGCTGAGTACCGCAGCTGAGACCGACTTTTAACGTGCTCTCCGGAGCACGGAATCGCTCATATGAAGTACCACTACGCAGCCATCCATCCAAATGGCAACCGCATCTAGGTAGCTTAACCCACTGATCGTTTACTGAACACTGAGCACTTAGCCACAAAATATAAACTTTAAATACAATAATTTAAAAAAATACTCAGATACCAGTTCAAGTAAAAAGGCTCTGGCGATTTTTTAAATTATTAGGAACTAGCTTTTGCCCGCGTCTCCGCCCGCGTGATCACTGCTCCGTTCCGTTGAGTAGTTATTTTTTTTTGTTATTTTTTTAAGAATATTAGAACCGAAGTTACTAACACTCCCTCTAACCCCTCCAATAGTAGCGTGATGATATATAGCCTAGGTGTTATTCTAATGTTTAAGTTATATTATTGTATAGTTTCATGAAAATCCATTCAATAGTAATATTACGTGAAAGAGTAACGAACATCCATACATACATACATCCATACTCACAAACTTTCGCGTTTATAATATTCGTAGGATGTAGCGACACCTAGCGAAGTCGAATCGAATTTCTATGGAACTGTTGTCGATTCTGCATCGCGCAATAAAAGTTCTCAAGCTTATTATAATTCATTTAATGAAAATTTATAGCAATTAGTATGCTATTTATATCTATAAATTCGAAAAAGTTAAGCTCCGAGATAGTTGTACAGGAGACTTTCGTTTGGACTACTCAAGATGTGGCTCAGTAGCTCAGTGATCAAAGCTTGCCCTCGGAACTTTACTGATCTGTAAAGCACCGACTTTTAACATATAAGTTAATCTGTAAGTTTCGTTATTTTTCAATTTTCAATGCCTCTCTTTTGTTTCTTGATGTCGTTTTTTTATTTACTACTTATCAAAATCGATGAGTCATTCATCAACTCGCGGGCAATAAACTTGCGGGAAACCGCGAGTTGGCAACTTTAAATTTTTGATTATTTTCCTGTCGTCAACTCGCGCGATTGTCATAATTGCCGTATTTGTGTACAGTCAGTTACGAAAACTTTGTAATAAATTTAATATAGTTTGGTACCTATTTAAAATCTAGGTACTTTATAAGATATTTTAGGCTATGTTATAGAATATAGTATAATAGCAGAAGTTTGTAAGTGGTATAAAGGAATGAAAAAAGAAAAGCGAGTGACTATCGTGGTATGGACATACTACGAAAAAGGATCAAAGTAATATCACAGAGTAGGTAATAGTACTAGCGTACAGAATGGAAGCTCACACCCCCGCGCAGATTTCATTTCCTCACCCTGCACGTTCGAATCAGAAAAATCCATCTTTAATTATTATGTAATCGATTAGAATAATTAATAGATCAGTTACAAATTTTAGCAGAGTAGGTACCATTTTTTGATCGATTTGCACATTTTCAAATGTTAGTTCAATATAATAACAATACAGTCAACGTTCGATCGTGAAAAATGTGCAACGAGAATACCATTGTAGTCATTTGGGAGATTATTAGATCGGGATTAGATTTTGAACAGATTTTTGTTACGAGAATTACCTTTCAACAAATAACAATAAAAATCCTCTCAAAATCGACTAAGTCACTTTAGTTAGCAAACAAATTGAATATCAGACCGACAGATTAACAAAATTTCCAAAAAAGCTATTTTTTATAGTATCTTGTATCCGTAGTGATTTATAGGTATTATAAATCCGAAAGTAACTCTGTCTATCCGTCTGTCGGCTTTACACTTCCAGTTAAAAAGCTATTATTTTAACGTTATAAACAGACATTCCAATTTGGCTCTGCATAAAACCGAGGCCATGTTCTTTCATGGGCTTCGGAGCATACCACCGGAGGATACCAGCCTCATAGTGGGAGACATTTCCATCGGCATCAAGCCCTAGATGAAATACCTGGGGCTCGTGCTCGACGGCCGGTGGAACTTCGGGGAGCATTTCCGACGACTGGCCCCCAAATTAAAGAACACAGCTGCCGCTTTGGGGCGGCTGCTGCCCAACATGAGGTGGCCGGATGACTCCTGCAGGAGACTCTATGCGGGAGTCGTGCGGTCCATGGCCCTATATGGGTGACAGTATGGGCGGAGACCCTGACAGTCTACAATGCGCGTCTGCTGGGTGGGCCACAGTGTGCAATGGCCAGCAGGGCCATTAGGGGGTACTGCACGATATCCTTGGAGGCAGCGAGTCTCCTTGCCGGATCCCTACCGTGAAACCTGGATGCGAGAGCCCTTTCGATGCTATATCGGTATCGAAAGGAGGCGCGGGAGCAGGGACGGGAACCCGAGCCTGAAGAAATTCGAGCCGTGAGCTCCCAGCTCCACCAAGTCGTGGTAGCTGAGTGGGAGCAAGACTTGGGCGACCAAGCGCAGGGCACGCTGTAATATCGGCGATAAGACCGATAATAGAGGAATGGCTAGAGAGGCCACATGGCAGCTTCTCGTACCGGCTGACGCAGGTGATTAACGGAGTTACCTGTGTCGGATCCAGAAAGAGCCAACGTCCGAGTGCCATCACTGTGATGCGAGCGAGGACACAGAGCTGCACACGCTTACCGAGTGCCCGGCGTGTGACACGCCGAGGCGGGTCCTAGTGGCAGCTCTGGGGGTGGGAGTCCTCACACTCGCCACATTGCTCACAGCGATGGTACGATGTGCGAACGCTTGGGGTGCGGCCGCCTCCTTCTGCGAGCAAGTAATGCTCGAGAAGGAGGCGGTCGATCGGGTCCGGACTAGACTACGGGCCCGGGAAGCCCGCAAAGAGCGAAGGTGAACCCGACGTCGGAGGTCGCATAACGATTTCCGTCCTCCATGAGCGCTGGCTTGGAGGTGACCGGTGGATCCGCCTGTCACCCTAGCAGAAGCAGGCCGCGGCGGCGGCGCAAAGTGTACCTCCCCGTACCCGGGCTAGTTGGGGACACTAAGTTTCCCACAACCCGAAGGGGGCCATCTCGAACGAGATGGTCTTGGGTCTGCCGGGGTACGAGAGATATGCTTTCGGCAATCTCACCTCCGGCAACCAAGGACATAACGGCGTGCGTTTTGGTCGGTTCGAGTCCGACATAACCGCCCCACCGGCTCCGTGGGGATTTTTCGCACGATAAAAAAAGGCCCTGCGCTTGTCTGCCACTGTGATATAAAAAATATAAACTTATCTCCACAATACATAAATACACAAAAAATCTTCCACATTTTTACTAGACGAAATCTTAAATGTATAAAAAATTAACTGCACTATTACTTTTTACCCCTAGTTTTATCCTATTTTGGTCTTATCAATATTTAAGCTTATTTTTCATTAGCTTAAAATGTACTTTGTCTTATCCTACAATAAAATTTAATCACCACAAGAAAAAGACGATATTCCTATGACGTTTCATTCATATGACATAGTTGTCATAACCATAACAAATAGCATGTTTTATGCATCATTGGCCGAATCCCCCTCACCTCATTTTGCACGTCTATATCGAAATCGAAGATAAATTAATATAAAAAAGTAAACAGTTACTTTAACCAATGCGGGTGTATAAAATTTATACACCCGCGCATTTAATGCGCGAGTATAAAAGTTGGTTCTATATTAAATTTTTTGTTTAGATCCATTTTTCTGACTGTACTTTAATATTCACGCGAGTTGACGATAGCAAAATAAAATAAAATTCAAAAATGCCAACCCGCGGTTTCCCGCAAGTTTATTGCCCGCGAGTTGATGAATGACCCAAATCGATGATTTCTTCACAATCCCAACATTTATTTACCCTTGTATGATTGCAGTGACGTACCACGCTGACTGGCAGACTGGCTTCCATGCTGATGTTCGTTATGAAGGACAGGCTAAATACCCTGAACCTGCCTACAACCACCGGCCACAAGGTAAGTTCTAATAACCCTTAAAATATACTTACGCCTCGCCTTGAATCTTGGTAGTAATGCGCCATTTAACCTAGATTTTTAACTCACGTGAATAAATATATCAAAGAATCAATTTCATTTATTCATTCCAAATACATCGGGAAAAAGAAGCGCTCAAGTGGGACTTGAACCCACGACCTTTCTCTTACAGGGGGAATGCTCTTCCAACTGAGCTATTGAGCCACACGTGAATCACTTCAAATTTCCCTTCTCTTTATATCCGTCTTTAAGGGCGACGGTGGAGCCATCTACCAACATTCTTATGAACTGTTGGAAACAATGAATGATTTTTCAACCATTTTTAAACATTGAATTTGGATGACTCCGCCCAAATATTCGAATGATTTTTTTTAGCATACTAGCTTTTGCCCGCGGCTCCGCCCGCGTGGATGTCGGTTATCGCGAACAAACATAGTCTATGTCCTTTCTCGAGGTCTAATCTACCCCTATACTAAATTTCATCAAAATCGGTTCAGTTGTTTAGGCGTGAAAGCGTAACATACAGACAGACAGACAGAGTTACTTTCGCATTTATAATATTAGTATGGCTAACTTTTAAGTTCGAAAAACATCGGAAAAAATGAAACGCTCAAGTGAGACTTGAACTCACGACCTTTCCCTTACAGGGGGAATGCTCTTCCAACTGAGCTATTGAGCCATTCATTATTTATTTATTACTAGCTTTTGCCCGCGGCTCCGCCCGCGTGGATGTCGGTTATCGCGACCAAACATAGTCTATGTCCTTTCTCAAGGTCTAATCTACCCCTATACTAAATTTCATCAAAATCCGTTCAGTAGTTTAAGCCTGAAAGCGTAACATACAGACAGACAGACAGAGTTACTTTTGCATTTATAATATTATACTAGCTTTTGCCCGCGGCTCCGCCCGCGTGGATGTCGGTTATCGCGACTAAACATAGCCTATGTCCTTTCTCAAGGTCTAATCTACCCCTATACCAAATTTCATCAAAATCGGTTCAGTGGTTTAGGCGTGAAAGCGTAACATACAGACAGACAGACAGACAGAGTTACTTTCGCATTTATAATATTAGTATGGATTATTAATTACTAGCTTTTGCCCGCGGCTCCGCCCGCATAAATGTCGGTTATCGCGACCAAACATAGCCAGATGTCCATTCTCATTCTCAAGGTCTAATCTACCCTTAAACTAAATTTCATCAAAATCCGTTCAGTGGTTTAGGCGTGAAAGCGTAGCATACAGATAGACACACAAAAGGACAGAGCTACTTTCGCATTTATGATATTAATATGGATTATTAATTATTATTATTATTTATTCACACTTACAGGCACCTACAACTACAATGCCCCTACAGACTACAGCGGTTCCCTCACGGGGTTCAATAACTATAAACAACCATCACCTTCCTACGGCCCCCCCGGCTACCACTGAGTGACAAACGACAAACAACGATATTGAATAGTTACCATAATTGTACAAATTTAAATCATTATATTACGTTATACAAATAAAAATATATTAAGATTATATTTTTGAAAATTTATACGTGATTTGAAATAAAATTTTAACGGATTCTGTCGGGATTTCTTTTTTGGCACATCGCTATAAAATCCGTTAATATTTTTCTTTCTTGGATGTTTTCAGGAATTCATTTTACACGTTAGTCTTATCTTTTTGAAAGTTTATGCAAATAATAAAAATTGAAATGAAAATTAATTGTAATGGATTCTGCCACGATTTTTTTTTGCGCATAGTAATCGCTATAAAATTCGTTAAAATACTTTTTCATATAATGGATGCAGCCACGGCCCGGCCGGCGCGACATAAGTACTTGAGTTCTTTTGATAATTTCTCCAAAATACAGTGCGATAAGGCGAGCTGATCTTTTCAGCAATTCATACACATTAAAACCTTATCTATTTATTGAAATCGGTTCAAATTCAAAAGTTTTGTAATATTTGATTTCTGTATAAAGTAAGTAAGTAGGCAGGTATGCTTGTATTTTTGTTATGGTACCAAACTCGTTCAGAGATAGAATAGTATACAAATGCAATCAGTATTCATAAAAAATAATAAATTAGTGTTAAGTATTTTAATCAGTATTGTTTGATATTAAAGATATTATAAAATATAAATAAATTTCATTTCATCGAAGCCAATCTCACCTGCAAACCGTTACCTACCAGCTAATGACCACAATTCTGTCGCACGACTCCTGAGATTGGGAGGTCACACGGTGGTCACCCACATAAAATCCGTATAAACCAGTAAGAAGTACGAGGACTCCGGGCCTCGAGGAGAAAGCCTCCTAGACAACCATGCATGCATACATTTATGCCGGGTGTAAGGGGAACGAGTCACAAGTCGTCCCGAAGCCGAAAGCCGCTAGTAGTACGACAGGCACTTATCACATTGGTATAAAAAACCCTTTTTTTTCGAATTTATTATAGTAATGTACTACTACTGATTTTTTGCTACGGGAGTTCCCCTTACACCCGGTATATTCAAGCCTGTAAATCGCTGAATGGGCGGGCAGGCAGAAGTATATTAACAGTTAACACCACATTTCTCTGACTGATATAATTTTTGGGTCCCATTTAATAGGGGGTGTTTTTTTATATAAAAGGACACGTCAATTTGATTTCACCTCACCTGATGGTAAGCTAAAGGCAAAGTCTCGGAAAGAGGGTCACCATCTTAAAAATGTACCATGTTAACAATGGTGGCACTCAGCTTGACGACCTCATCAGATACCTTTTCACGCCCCGCTTAAAGGACCCGGGACTGTAGGAAGAAGGAAGCACGTGAGCTGGCAGAGAGTTCCAGGTCTTAATGGTGCGGTATAGGAATAATTCACCGAACCGCTTGGTTCTAAAAGGTATATTCTGCAGCGTATGCTGGTGACATCCAAGTCCTGCACGTGTTGTTCTATGGCGGAAAGGAGAGAGACTTTGCCACGGGATCATCATCTTTTAGGACTGTTTCCTATCCCTTATCGCCTTACGACACCATGAGACAGGAATGGGGTGGCCTTTTTCTACCCCACCGGGAACAACGCAATTATATTGGTATGAAGCTAGATCAGCGCCTGTTATAATATATCTGCAATAATACGTGCTGCGTTTATAGCAACAAAAATTGTAAAAGGTATGTTATTGACGACCTCTATGGCGTGGCGTTATTGAACGCGACTGCTACGCAGTAGGTGTGGGTTCGATTCCTGCTCAGTGCAAATATTTGTATGCATGGATATGGCTATTTGCATTGGTCTGGGTGTTTCTATGTATAATATGTACATATGTATTAACAAAAAAAAAGTATCTAAGTATGTTTACCCGCATTCTAGATTCCATAACACAATCTAGTTAAGCTTACCATGGGTATAGACACGCTGTCTATAATTTATTATATAGTATGGGAACTGGGAACACAAGCAGTTCCCATTCAAAGGACCACCAAATGACTGTCCACCAAGGCTAATGGAATCAAAATAACCTTACCTACAAGGTGGATACAATTCTGCCACTGGTTTTCGTGTCCGGGGTAGGAAGATTGAAGATTAGGTACCAATGCTCCCATAAATGACGCGTACTCATTCTCTGCTCACTTGTTTCCTTCTTTCTACAGTCCCGGGTCCTTTAAGTGAGGCGTGAAAAGGCATCTGATGAGGCCATCAAGCTGAGTGCCACCATTGTTAACATGGTAATACAGGCAGCCAATACAGATACTTAATAGATAAGTTAATAGTATGAGAAGGCCACTTAAAAGTTTTCACATATAAACAAGACAATGAGAAAAACTACATAGAATTCCTACATCGATAATACATGACATAACAAATTTAAACAAAAGCGAATTAAGAAATATTATCAAGGGAAAAAGTCCATGTGCAACGGAACACCTCAGGATTTATACCAAAGCTTCTCCAAAGAAGTGATTGCAGGAAATTTTTCTTAAATTAGACACATTGGTATTAAAAATTCCCTCATAACAAGACTTTACCTTTAGCTTACCATCAGGCGAGGTGAAGTCAAATTGACGTGTCCTTTTATAAGAAAAAAAAACAAGCTAAATTTAAAAGAGAAGAAGGAAGGAAGGCTCTGAAATGAAACCGATTATGATGACTAATGACTATATTTCTAGAATTATTATATTCCACAACACTCTACACAACGCTAGACCCATGGAAAGCTTAGCTAGCATGTGTTATGGAATCTAGAATGCGAATAAACATACTTAGATACTTTTTTCTTGTAAATACATAGGTACATATTATACATAGAAAAACTCAGACCAATGCAAATAACCATATTCATGCATATAAATATTTGCATTGAGCGGGGATCGAACCTGCGTCTCCTGCGTAGCAGTCGCGTTCACTACCACCTCACCACAGAGGCTGTTCTATACTATTACTACCACGGTCTGGCCCTCCTCGAGAGGGGGGACAACGCTACTGCTGAGGTGGGCGGCGGCTCCACCCGTCACCCCCAGGCCCGCGTTAATGGGGGACGGAGGTCAGTCAGTGCCCTCCGACGCCCGAGTTGCCGGCGCGTGCCGTTCTGCCGTCTCCTTCACGACCATTACCTGCTCACTGAAGGAGACGCCGGCCGCCCACGCCCACAGCCGCGCACAGCGGACCATTGTCGTGAGTAGGGTAATAATAATGTTTATTGTCTCAAGAAATTAATGAAATACATGGGTTGTAGCCTTAGATCCCACACTAGGATTCCCTGTGTTGTGAAATACTTGTCTCTTTCATTCCTATAAGGATTACATTGCACAGAAGACAATCTGACAAATTATTAAAAAAAAATACAACAGAGATAGTATTAAAATTACTACATGCAATAATCTACACAAGTGTGTTGTGTGTGTAATTTCACCAAAATAATGGATTTGTCAGCAACATAGACAATAATCAATTCGGTAATTAAAAACTAGTGGTGTATTTGACGACACATCTACCATTTTGAGTAACAATATTAAATGACAAAACATAAACTTTACACTCAAACAATATATTTCCTTAATCAAAGATATTTCCATACACATAATAGTACCTACGCAACACCGATAAGATGCCAAAAAAAAACAACAAAAAAAACTATTTATGATATTAAAAATATCTTTATTATTCCAGTCAAATGTGTTTGTGTACTAACTGTCATATAAATTGTAACATTAGATTTTATCTACTGTAATTTGATTACTACTAGCGCCACCTATGGCAGTCTCAGTGGTACTCACATCAGTTAGTCGGTGCCTCGGTGTAGGAACTTTTGTACTAGCTAAGCACTAGATGGCGTTCGATTTCTTTTATGTTTTAATTATATGAAATTAGAAATACTCATAGCACCTAAATGGGAAAATTAATTGTTTAATTATAGGCTATCTCATTTAGGTTAAAATTAAATTTCCTCAGTTAAATTAAACAGGTTCAAATTCTGCGTGCTCAGAACCGTTGTATTCAAGGAAAGAATGTGAGTATGATCCAACCAAGTCAAAAGGTTGCTGTACTTTGTTTGATTCCTACTTAGCTGGGTGATATTAAAGTTGTTAGGATTTCGACCGTGATTTGGTGTTTTTGATCATCGTTCGCACTAATTTAACTTAAAAAAAAAGTGTGTTCGAGAACCTTCCAATGATAGGGGTATAAAACTGCGGCCCCGGCTAAATATAAATCCTTTTTACTCTCTGAATTGTGACTGGAACGTTTGTATTGCTGTGTCTTGGAAAATACTTTATACTTAACTAAATTCTTTGTTGCCCAGTTTTTGGTAAGTGTTTTTACTTGTATTTATCGACAGCCTTCTGCAATCTAGACGATTCTTAGTGTTATTTCGTTCTTAGGGTTCCTAGTACGGGATTAGAGGACACCTTGGTCCTCAAACCCCTTCTCAGCGTGTTCTGTGGTCGAGTTCCCAACCGCTGTCGGCGCAAGCCTGTAACCTCGACGTGAAGCACCTTGGCTGGTCGAGAGTGCGGCAAGAGACGTGCGCAGACGCCGAGCAGGCCGACAACCGGGGTCACGTATTCCCTTTTTCTCTATTAAATTTATGTAACTTTCCTATATATCTATATCACTTCACCCTGCAAGAAATAACTGTGTCAACGGTGGGTTGACCGAGGTGTACTACAACTACTAGCCATAACACTCTGGCTACCTACTGCAAGCAGGTCACCGTGGTGCAGCTGGTGAAGACATACTCATTTTTGTATATCTATATGTAACTCTATTGTCTGTAATCCTCTTTTGTATAATTTTATCTCTCAGTAATATATGTATGTACAACAGAGGCAATAGTGGTTTTCTCTGAAGTCTCCCTGGTCTCCCACACGCACGCACACTTTTCTACTCTGTCAAAAGGCGCCCTGGGATCCCATAGAGCTCGTGCATCTCTCTGCTGGGTCAGCCGGTGAGTAGTCCGTCTGACACGTTCAGCGGTTACAAATTGGCGACCAACGCTAAGGGCTAACTCTCTTCTCTGTGGGTGCGCTGTGTGTGGGTGTCTGGAGAGTTCGCTTTGGAGGAAACACTACCCTCCGTCTGACACTACCCAAGACGCTAATTGGTTGTGCGGCTGCAGTTACGCATGTAATACATACCCTCTTTGTGTTTTTTCAGCCAATCGTACCATCATCCCAGTGGCAAGGAAAAAACCATTGAGACCCCAAAATTCCAAATTCCAATTTTAAAAACTGCACATCTTTCGGTAAGTTTGGAAACATATTTTTGGCAAACTAGTTTTTTTTCTTTTTTCTTTTTTTCCTTTTTTTTCCTCCTATTTAGTTGCTTCTGTGTTGTACAAACATATATATTTATTGTGGTCTGTTCACATAGTAATTGTACTGTGTCAAACTTTTAGTCTAGAAATTTCTGTGTCTAGCATTCATGGTTTTGGGTTTATACCTGTGTATTATTAAGTAGTTAGTAAAAATACATAGCTGCTTTGTACTGTATAGACTTGATTAGATTTATTGTTGTGTTGTACTAGATTTGTAGTTAACTTTTTAACATTTTGCTGAATACCTACATCACTTGTAATTTATATAAAGAAAATTTCTATAACTTCAACTATAATTTGAACATCTGGTATTCACTTCATTGGGTTGCTGAGCCAGTATTCTGAAGATATTTATCTGGGTGATTCTTTAATATCTACCCAAAATCAAGTAACATAATATAAAATAGTAGTAAACTTTTTGTAACTACCTCCTAATTTATTAATCTAAAGAAAGTATACCTGGTGTCATATTTCTTGGACAAAGCTATTCTTAAATTTAGTTAATATAGTTTCTCTATTCTAAATTATTAGATTTTTGTAGCTACCGCACAAATTGTGACCTAGAGGAAGCATATTTATTGTATTATCTGTTAATATTAGTTGATTTTGTCTCTGTGGACACTTCATTTAACCTACATTTATAATTTATAAACCTGTTGTGAGTTGAATCTCCATTACTGTTAATTGTTTTGATAAAAACTGAATCTTGGACCACTATGGCCCAATTACAGAAGTGTATTAACTACCTTAAGAAAGATGAACTTTTTAATGAACTCTCTGCCATGGGGGTTACAGCGGATCCGGATGCGACGGTTGTTGGCCTGCGGAGTGAGCTGCGCACTGCATTGCGGCTTGTCCGGCGTGGCAGCATTAAGGCCATCGCCACGGTACCTGCTGTTGCCGCCTCTGAGTTGGCTGTCTGTGAGCCTAAAGTTCTCGAGCTGGAAGGGACACTCTCTTCAGGTGAAGTCGTTTCAAATAGTAATTGTCGGACTAAGGTTGCAGTGAGGGCGAACTACCTTCTCACTAGGTTAGCTAGGTGTGGTATAGACTGTCCAGATCTTTTAGATATCCGTGGCCGCTTGGTTAAAATTCTGTCTGTGGCTGAATCAGATACTGACTCTGACTCTGAGGGTTCGGATAGAGAGACTGAACCTATTCATCGTGACCGCGTAGGTTACACCTCGCCTGTGGTGGGAGGGGACCGTTCGAGGCGACGTGACGCGCCTAGTTCCGACACAATTAGTGGTAATTTAGTAATAAGGGATAGACCCGTAAATTTAAACTCTTTTAATATAAAATTTGATGGCTCTGCGTGTGTACGTGTATTCATTGAGAGACTGGAAGAGCTTAGGTGTGCTCGGAAAGTCACCAAGGATAAAATCCTCGCAGCTTTCTCTGACCTATTGGACGGTCCGGCTTTATCTTGGTTCCGCACCAACAAGAATAACTTTACCTCGTATGAGGGCATGTTGGATGAGCTGAGGGAGACTTTCGACCTTCCCGACTACGATTACCGTCTCAGAAATGAAATTAGGCAGCGTACACAGGCCCGATCTGAAACATTAGGCATCTACATCTCTACGATGCAGGCCATGTTCTCGAGGTTAACGTGCAAGATGCCCAGTGAGGAACAACTGGACATTCTGATGCATAATATTAGGCCCGATTATATGAAGGAATTGGCTCTTCACGAGGTAAACTCGATAATCGACCTGAAGCGATTGGGGAAGCGCCTAGAACTTGCGCGTGCTAGGGCAGAGGCATTCCAGGAACCAGCGTTAGATAAGTTTGGGATCACCTCGGACTTACACCATTTTAAGAATAAAACTGTTCATAAAACTTCCCAGCAGGTCTCTGCCGTGGCCGGTCCTACGACCTCAAACGAACGAGGATGCTTCCGCTGTGGTGAAGTCGGCCACACTGCATATGGCTGTACACAGTCAAGGGAATTGGTGTGCTTCCGGTGTGGACAGAAGGGAGTCAAATCGCCTGAGTGTCCGAAGTGTAATGCCAAGCCAAAAAACGAGTAAGTCAGGGCCTTATTAAAAGATCACCATTCGGTTCGGAGCGAGCTTCTCTGTCTGATGCATTCTCTGATAGGGTCCTGTTTACCAAACGGGATAATGACATAAGACCGTATTTAGTTGTTAGGATCCTGAACTTAAATGTTCTAGGTTTACTTGATTCGGGTGCAGCTTGCTCAGTACTGGGTAAGGGAGCGCACCACACTTTCTTGGAATTAGGGTTTGAGCTTGGAAGCATCAGCCCTAACTTTAGTTTAACTACAGCAGATGGCTCTCATTTGCCATGTCTGGGCTGTATCTCTCTGCCTATTGAATATAATTCTGCTGTCAGAGTTATTAAGTTCTATGTTGTTCCAGAAATCACTACTGCTATGATATTTGGAGTAGACTTCTGGCAACAATTTCAATTAGGGGATAGATTGATCTCTCAGAATATCAATCTCTCCAACTTTAGTGACTGTAATCCGGTAGAATCTCTGTCTCTTAACAGTGGTCTAGAGGATTACAACAATTTAACCGCTGATCAGAAGCGGGTAATTAACAGCATTATTGAGAAATTTGATACCATCAACACGGACAAGGTGGGTCTAGGTCGAACATCTCTGGCGCATCATACTATAGATACGGACGATAGTAAGCCAATCAAGCAACGGTATTACCCGCTCTCTCCCCTGAAGCAGAAAGCCCTGGAAGAGGAACTAGATCGGATGCTGGAGATGGGAGTAGTGACCCCGTCTCAGTCCGCATGGAACTCACCAGTGGTGATGGTGGAGAAAGCGAACGGAGACCTGAGATTGTGCCTTGATTCTCGGAAGCTCAATTCTGTTTCTAAAAGCGATGCGTATCCGTTACCTTACATCAACCAAATTTTAGACCATCTCAATAATGCAAAATATTTGTCTTCTATTGATTTAAGTGCGGCGTATTGGCAGATTCCGTTTGATTCGCCCCAATCCGCCGAGAAGACCGCCTTCACTGTCCCCAGGCGAGGCCTTTTTCACTACAACGTGATGTGCTTCGGACTTGTAGGTGCTTCCGCCTCGATGCAACGCCTCATGGACCGTCTATTTGGCCCAGAGTTCGATAACCGAGTGTTCTCCTTTCAAGACGACATAATCGTTGTGGCCAGCACCTTTGAGGAGCATGTGGACCTCTTAAATAGAGTCTATCAGCGCCTTAAGGATGCGGGTCTCACGATCAACATGCGAAAATCGCAGTTCTGTCGTAGCGAATTGAAGTACCTCGGGTATTTTGTCGACAAGCATGGCCTGCGGACAGACCCAGGTAAAGTTGATGTCATTCTCAACTATCCTACACCTTCCAACGCTAAGGAGGTGAAAAGATTCCTGGGTATGGCTGGGTGGTATCGGCGTTTCGTGAATAATTTTTCTAAGATTAGTAAACCCTTATGTAAATTAACTTCTAAGAATATAAATTTTGAGTGGTCGCGTGAAGCTGAAGAGTCTTTCAATCTGCTGAAAGCCGCTTTGGTCACCGCACCTATTTTGAAAATGCCTGATTACTCACTACCTTTTAGGATTCTCAGCGACGCGTCATCCTTCTCTGTGGCTGCTGTACTGACGCAGACACATGAGGGAGTGGAGCACCCTGTCGCATATTGTAGTCGTTCACTCAACAAGAACGAAGTCAACTACAGTACCACTGAGCGAGAACTCCTGGCAGTGATCTTTGCTTTGGAACAGTTCAGGCAGTACGTGGAAGGACAGAAATGCACTGTGGTTACTGACCACGCCTCACTCCTGTGGTTCCACAAACTGAAGAATCCGACAGGCCGCCTTGCGCGCTGGAGCATGAGGTTGAGTCAGTTTGACTTCGATATAGAACATCGAAAGGGTAAGGACCATGTGGTACCTGATGCTCTTTCACGAATTCAAATTGACACAATCGACACCAGCGTTACTAAGGACTCTTGGTATCTCCACACTCTGAACAGTGTGAAAAAGAACCCTAGGCATTTTCCCAACTTTGATATACGTGATAACCGTCTTTTCAGATTATCAAAAAATAAATACTCTCTGACCTCTGATTTTGATTGGAAGCTGGTGGTACCGTTGGAGGACAGGTTGCCCCTGCTCACCAAGTACCATGACGACATACTCAGTGCCCATGGTGGCGTATGGAAAACCCATAAACGCCTCGCTCTCAACTATTATTGGCCTAAGATGTACGAGAGCGTTAAGGAATATGTAGGCAAATGCGAGACATGTAAGCAGTACAAACCTGTGAACACATCTCGCCCTGGCCTCATGGGTAATCCAAAGCGGGTGTCTAGACCGTTTGAGGCCATCTCTGTTGACTTACTGGGTCCATTTCCTACTTCCAGCAAGGGAAATGTTCACTTGATTGTGGTCTCGGACTACTTTAGCAAATTTGTCATGTTGAGTCCTATACGGATGGCTACAGGCGTTGCAGTCGCGAGATTCATAGAAAAGAATGTTTTCCTAGTCCACGGGGTATGCAAAACCATTTATATGGATAATGGCCCACAATTTGTGAGTAAACAATTTAAGGACTTACTACTTAAGTACAATGTGCCTAACATTTATTATAACCCCAGATACCACGCGCAGACCAACCAGGCAGAACGAGCTATTCGCAACGTGGTTCAGGGAATTTCTTGCTACGTGAAGTCGCACCACAAGAAATGGGACGAGAACCTCGTAGAACTCCAGTGTGCTCTAAACACTGCTGTGAGCGAAGCCACTCATTTCAGTCCATATTTTCTTGTTCACGGTAGGGAATTCATTGGGGATGGAGTTCTTTATAGGCAGGAAGAGATTCCTTGCCATCCTAACACTGTCTCCATTGATAGTCCAGTGTCCTTTGGTGAGAGGTTGAAGGAATTACATCGTATCTACGACCAGGTGAGAAAACACTTAGATGTTGCTCACCGGCGTAACGAAAAATACTACAACCTCAGAAAAAGGCATGTGGAACTGAAAGTGGGACAGATTGTGTACAAAAGAACCTTCTATTTGTCTAACAAGGCCAAGAACTTTACTGCGAAGCTGGCGCCTAAATTTATGAAATGCATTGTAACCGCCAAACGCTCGCCTTTAGTATATGAACTGTCGGATTTGGATGGTAAGGATCTGGGAGTTTATCACATTAAGGATATTTTGAAGTACAGTGAGGAGGAACAGCCTTCTGATCCTTCTCCTTCTTCTGTCGGTGCCGTCTCTCTGTCACTCGGCTGATCGTGGGAGTGCCACTGTGCTTCGTTCGGTATCTTTCCACCCTAAGCCTACTCACTAACCTATATGAAGGGCATACAGTGATCCGGGCAGTTAATAGGGTGACACTTCTAGAGTGCTTGGCTTAGTAATGTGATTCTGTTTGGTTTCTTTAGTTAGCTGTTAGGTTCGTGGTTGTTTGTTTGGAGTCCGTGGTCTTCACAACTAGTGTGGTCATCGCGAGTTTTGGAATTTATTTTGATATCTCTCAGTTGAGATCCTGTCGCTGATATTCCCTGCGCATACTACGCAGGGAATACTGTGAGGGAAGGGGTGGTGTAACATTAGATTTTATCTACTGTAATTTGATTACTACTAGCGCCACCTATGGCAGTCTCAGTGGTACTCACATCAGTTAGTCGGTGCCTCGGTGTAGGAACTTTTGTACTAGCTAAGCACTAGATGGCGTTCGATTTCTTTTATGTTTTAATTATATGAAATTAGAAATACTCATAGCACCTAAATGGGAAAATTAATTGTTTAATTATAGGCTATCTCATTTAGGTTAAAATTAAATTTCCTCAGTTAAATTAAACAGGTTCAAATTCTGCGTGCTCAGAACCGTTGTATTCAAGGAAAGAATGTGAGTATGATCCAACCAAGTCAAAAGGTTGCTGTACTTTGTTTGATTCCTACTTAGCTGGGTGATATTAAAGTTGTTAGGATTTCGACCGTGATTTGGTGTTTTTGATCATCGTTCGCACTAATTTAACTTAAAAAAAAAGTGTGTTCGAGAACCTTCCAATGATAGGGGTATAAAACTGCGGCCCCGGCTAAATATAAATCCTTTTTACTCTCTGAATTGTGACTGGAACGTTTGTATTGCTGTGTCTTGGAAAATACTTTATACTTAACTAAATTCTTTGTTGCCCAGTTTTTGGTAAGTGTTTTTACTTGTATTTATCGACAGCCTTCTGCAATCTAGACGATTCTTAGTGTTATTTCGTTCTTAGGGTTCCTAGTACGGGATTAGAGGACACCTTGGTCCTCAAACCCCTTCTCAGCGTGTTCTGTGGTCGAGTTCCCAACCGCTGTCGGCGCAAGCCTGTAACCTCGACGTGAAGCACCTTGGCTGGTCGAGAGTGCGGCAAGAGACGTGCGCAGACGCCGAGCAGGCCGACAACCGGGGTCACGTATTCCCTTTTTCTCTATTAAATTTATGTAACTTTCCTATATATCTATATCACTTCACCCTGCAAGAAATAACTGTGTCAACGGTGGGTTGACCGAGGTGTACTACAACTACTAGCCATAACACTCTGGCTACCTACTGCAAGCAGGTCACCGTGGTGCAGCTGGTGAAGACATACTCATTTTTGTATATCTATATGTAACTCTATTGTCTGTAATCCTCTTTTGTATAATTTTATCTCTCAGTAATATATGTATGTACAACAGAGGCAATAGTGGTTTTCTCTGAAGTCTCCCTGGTCTCCCACACGCACGCACACTTTTCTACTCTGTCAAAAGGCGCCCTGGGATCCCATAGAGCTCGTGCATCTCTCTGCTGGGTCAGCCGGTGAGTAGTCCGTCTGACACGTTCAGCGGTTACAAAATAGAGATAATAATGGACATTCAGGAACAAACAATGAGAAATCATAACAATAGCAAATACCTAATAATAAAAAAACTCCAAACAAATCGCACTAAAATCCGTTAAAAATTTATTCACTCATTTCAAAGGTGTGAACTTCCACATGTTATCTATTCTTTATTTAAATAAAATAAATTTTAACTGATTCTATTGCGATTCGCAACAGCAGTCAGGGTTTTATTCTTTAATAATTTATTTTGTTACAGTAGTTAAACCGAAGTTAAAGTTTTACATAATAAGGCCCGTATTCTAGCACGACACTCAGCCTGAATCTCGATTTATCTGAGGACAGAATGTACAGGCACTATGTCAAACTATCAATCTGTCTATACAATCTGTCCTCAGATAAATCGCGATTCAGGCTGAGTGACATTGTAGAATATGGGCCTATGGCAGACAGGAACGTGATTTCTATAAGGAAATTAGAATGCACAAATAATAATGATGTAAACTAAGAAATCACGTCCTCTGCCATAATACAAAACATGCAAGTCAATAAGAAAATAAGACGTGACCACAAGCATCGCTCCCACTCCACCAATGGTAGATAAATCGTAATATATAAGCCTGTTATTTAGTATGTAAGACATTGCTTTATTATATTATTCAACCAGACTGTGGTAGCTCTCTTCACCTCCGCAAAAATGGTGACCCCGACGTGATATGAACACGCAACCTTCTGATGAAGCCGAATACTATACATAACAACTTAATATTCTTATATTTAAGGTATGTACGGAATAGGATTATAATTTAACTTCAAAATATTATCAACAACAGCATAAATAGCTTCCCCTTGTCTGTTAAAAGTTAATTCTCTCAAATCAACCATATTAGCTACTCTATCCAAAGCATATTTATATTTATTATACACATATACACCACTAGTAGCACAAATAAAAGGTCTAAAAGTATTATCTGTGGTTATAACATTCACTGTATATCTCTCATGACTGTTAATAGCTCTCGTCCCCAATTTTACTCTAAAAAGATTTCGATCTTGTGTAAAGAAAATGTTGTTATCATCATCTACGATTAGTTGATCTACATATTGACCTTGTAATTCTGGTAAACGAACCACCATTCCGTAGTCAAATTTATAAGCTTCCCTTCGCCTGTTAACATAATAAACATAGTCCTTAAAAAATAAGTAATGAATGCTGTCTTGTACTGGTAGTTGCTCTGGTACTCTGTTTTCGTGAAGGAAGAACAGTCCATCAGAACCACCCACGTATATCCTATTTCTTCTTTTATCTATAGCTACTCCTGTAGCATTTCTTATACCATCTATAACTCCAGCAGTTTTATCGTTTAGATTGAAGAAGCCTAAAGCTCTTGAAGGTATAACAGCTATTTGACCAAATGTGAAATACAATGTGTTGTCATTTTCATTGAGAACTAATTGGTGGATTTCATGAATGCCTTCTTTTACGATTTCGATCTCGTGGCATCTGTAGTTGAAGAATATTCCTGGACACTTTTGTGCGGTTGTCCAGGAGAGGAGAGCGGTGAATATCAGTAACTTCATGTTCTGAAAAGAAGGGAAAATAATGTTGATGAATTTTATCTTGGAACTACAAAACATATCATCGTCTTAAAGCCTTTATACGACTCCATTTCAGTTCCCTTCTTCCCACAGTTCAAAATCCTTTAAAAGGGTCGTGAAAAACCATTTTATGAGGCCGTCTGCTGGGGTGCGAGAGATATGCTTTCGGCAATCTCACCTCCGGCAACCAAGGACCCAAGACGGTGTTTATTTTAGTCGGTTCGAGTCCGACATAACCACCTCCACCGGCTCCGTGTGGGTGGTATCCGTGGGGATTTGTCGCACGATAAAAATAAAAACGTATGATGCCGTCCAGCTGAAGGCTGCCATTGTTTAAATCGAAAGTCAACATCCAGGCCTAGACTTGAACTTATTAGTTACACTTTCTAAAACGGCCAACAGACGGGTCTTAATACGTCAATTGCCTAAAGTAAGTCTACCAGAAAAGGACTTTTGAATCGCTTCAAAGATATGAGCGATGAGGTCTTCTTTACGAGACCAAGGTACAGTCAACAAAGGAGATACGGTTGCACTTTTTCATATAAAGTTGTATAATATAAAGGTGCAACCGTATTTTTTCGAATGTACATAAAAATAGATTAGGCAGACTATGTGGAAGTGTCGACAGAATCTCAAAAGTTTTTAAAGAAAGATTAATGAATGAATGAATGAATGTTTATATGTTTATAGCTTGTTTATAGCTCAGAAAAAATATATTCGCGCGTTGTTCAACCTAAAATGGTCCGAGTCTTGCAGACCAGTATTTAAATCGGAAAATAATAATAACATAGGAAAGCGACAGATAACGCACCTCCCAAAAAAAATGCCAGTCCCCAGGTTGGAGCCGTTTAGAAATAACTGTGTATATATGGCGCCACTTATTTTCAACTCCTTACCCAAGGGAATGGTGGAATTACCATATACAAAATTTTTACGCGCATTACGGGAGTGGTTAATAAAAGAGAGCTTCTACTCCACTTCAGACTTTCGGAGGAATAGTTCTTGCCGTTACGGAGCGTATTGACTCAGAATCTCCATAAATGTATATTTGGTAATATGTATTTTTTTTTGTCAATTTTCACATGTTTATATACACCAACATTTTATTTTAGTTGTAAGTAAAATTTAATATCTTGGACTAAAACTGTCCAAAACCTGATATAATGTTGCATGCAGGATTTCTGTGAGACATGCTGTACTACTCATTGTAATTTAATACCTTTACACATTACCATGTTTCATGCAATAAATGGATTTATTATTATCTCCTTTATTCATTTAACAAAACTTATAAATTATATTTTTAAATACATATATAAAAAAAAACATCTATTTAAAAATATAAAAAATAGTAGGTACCCCACCGGCATCGGGTACAGGGACCAAGCTACCGGTGGTTAGGGCTCCAAGGAGAGGAACCTCCTCACAATGCGTGCCGTGTCGAGGAGTACCGCCTTCTGCATCAGGCCCTTGACCCAACTGTCTAACGCGAGCCTCTTGAGGTGTTGGTCGAGGCTCTTGGCAATCAGTCCGTGAACCGACACGACTATCGGAACAATAATCGCCGAATCCACATTCCACATGTCGACAACCTCGTGAGCCAGGTCCAAATATTTTATTTGTTTATCTTTTTCGGCTTTCACGAGATTCTCATCATGCGGAATGGTGACATCGATAATTATTGCGCGGCGCTCTAATCGATCTATCACCACTATATCAGGCTTATTGGCTACAATAGTCCTGTCAGTGATGACAGATCGATCCCAGTACAATGTGATTATTAATAATTTATTTATCAAAACAACAGTGGTTAAAATGACTTTTTAGGAGATATTATGAATATATCTCAATACGTTAGGGTACAATTTTGTAATAGACTTTTGCAGGAGATAGAAGATGAAATATGTATTATTCTTTTAGCTTGTGGGTACAGTTTTGTGGGTACAGAATGGAAGCACTCATCTTGAATAGAGCAAGGTACCTACTTACAGTCGAAAAAGAAGATACGGTTGCACTTAAATAGGGAGATTTTTATATTGGGCACTATGAGTTTCCCGCACATATTGACCTTCACTGCGTAGAGGGGTCATAGACCAGTAACGAAGGTCGCCCAGACCACTGGACTATGACCCCCTAACTGCCAAGGTAGGTAGGAAGTAGTTGTACAAAAATAAACATGGTGTTAACGTAAATTGATTCAAATACAAATTAATGTATTTACTTGAATATGGTACAAATTAAGATGTTACAATAATGTTATGTTACTACATATCCTGCCACGTACGGCGTGCAAATTTTCATTTATAGTTTACAAGTAAGATTAATGTTACATGCAAGTAATATTTCAAACTAGCTTTTGCCCCCGTCTTCGTCCACGTTAAGTTCGGAATAGAAAAGTTGAGAACACACTGCTCCCGCGACCCAGATAAAGTTCCTTAAAATTTCTGTGAGCCTGGTACTTCATGCAAATGTACCAGGGTAACACAAACACTGAAAACGTTTAGGGCAAAAGAAAAGGGCTGTTTTAAGGGTTTTCTCGGCAATTATTAGATTTTTTCTCACCTTTTAAACCTTCCCTAGACCTCCACGAATATTTCAAGACCAAGATAAGATAAATAAATCCGTTCAGCCGTTCTCGAGTTTTAGCGAGACTATCGAACAGCAATTGATTTTTATATAAATCGAATATATAGGGAAAAAAGAAGAATCATCTCGTGCGGGACTCGAACCCGCAGTCTTTCCCTCACAGGGGGAATGCCTTGACCAATTCGGCTACCGAGACACGCCCGATGTGATTCAAATTTCCTATCTTATACGTCTTTAAGGCTTACCTTCAAATGACATAGGAAAAAGCAAACATTATTAGTGTCAATAATCATTTAAATATTTCATCAAATATTCTATATAGCCTGCTCTCAGATTCTTCCAAGTACCTATTTATTTACTGAATATCATATCTTTTCAACCAGGATAACATGTAATTCAAGGTGCTACGAGTAAAATAATTAACGCTAACAAGTCTAATTGAATTAGCAGTATTATCCTTCTACCCGACATACTTGTTGCATACTTGCAGTTTGATAGGTCAAGATGCTATTGCACGGAATTGCACCCACATGCAGTTAGATCTTATCAAGTACATATCAAACAGAAGATTCGTCCGTCAGTCTGTGTGATCCTGGTTTCGTTTTTAAAATCATCATCTATAAGTTGGTTCTCAGCCTTTCCCCTATATACAGCCCAGACTCAGCCTCGGATGCACGGCTTGAGTCAACAATAGTGCCTGGAATGCGGCAATAGGGTCACCTCAGCTCACCTCCTATTACGTGGGACTGAATCCAATGATCGGAGAAATTAGGGTGTTAATTCACCTCTGCCTATCTCTTTGAGGATAAAGACGTGATTGTATGTATGTTCATCAACATGTTCCGTGTACAGTCCCGGGTCCTTTAAGCGGGGCGTGAAAAGGCATCTGATGAGGCCGTCAAGCTGAGTGCCACCACTGTTAACATGGTACATGTTTACGATGGTGACCCTCTTTCCGAGACTTTGCCTTTAGCTTACCACCGGGTAATGTGAAGTCAAATTGACGTGTATTTATAAAAAAAACATCTTTCTGATGCCGACTGTACCATTTTACATCGCCCTTCGCAAATGTTAGTTAACCAATGGCATGACACGCGTCGTTGAATCCTGTATGTTATATTGTACAATATGATGTGAACCATGGTATAACAATACACAATACATATTAGGGCATGCGTGTACGTTCAAATGCAGCTTTGAATCACGTGAGGTTATTGAGGAAACTCTAATAAATCCATGCTAATCCATACTAATATTATGAATGCGAAAGTAACTCTGTTTGTCTGTCTGTCTGTATGTTACGCTTTCACGCCTAAACCACTCAACCGATTTTGATGAAATTTGGTATACGGGTAGTTTAGACCTTGAGAAAGGACATAGGCTATGTTTTGTCGCGATAACCGACATCCACGCGGGCGGAGCCGCGGGCAAAGGCTAGTAATAAATAAATATTACACAACATTCTACACAACGCTATCTAGACCCATGGTAAGCTTAATTAGCTTGTGTTATAAAGCCCTTAAATCCCCTTAGGGATAGGCAGAGGTGTATTAACACCCATGTTTCGCCAACTATGATTTTCGGTTCCACGTAATAGGATAGGGGCGATTTGTGCTATTGCCGTCTAGCGTACAATTTGTTTCGGGCTGTATGTGTACTGTCGGATGGAGAATAACCCTATCCCTTAGTCGCCTTTTACGACACCCACAGAAAGAGCTGGGGTGGTCCTATTCTACTCCACCGGGAACCAAATAGGTGATCAAGTGTTCCTAGCAAAACTAGCTACGAACGATCCTGGCATATATCATAAGCTTCTTATATTTTCATGTTTTTATACATGCTCGCCAGTTTAAGGAACTTTTGAGCTCCAGGGAGCGAGGGATATGTTTCAGGCCACGGCGGCATCTAAAGACCCGAAACGGTGTGTGGTTTTAGACGGCTCAAATCCGACATAACGACCCGGCCACACCGGGGGGGTATCCGAGGGGATTTCCACCCGGAAAAAATGTAGATACTTTTGACCTGCACGCTCTTTACTGCAAAGTCTGATTAGTCTCAGCCTTTAGTCTCAGTAGTCGGGTTGCTAGTCCGGTTGACCGGACTATTGCGACTATTCAGTTGCAGTAGAACGGTTGTCAAACGGCATCGAACTATTGCTACTTTTAAGTAGCAGTAGTCCGGTGGGTAGTTCGGTTAATCGGACTACTGCAACTTTACAGTTGCAATTAGTTCGGTTGTAAAACAGCATCAAGACAAGGGGTCAAACTATTGCTACTATTGTGTAAGCTTAGATCAACTCTTACCGGGTTGATCTAGCCTTACAGCAAATCATTTCCAGCAGGGTGACCGCTATAATCATGGATGCTAAAGTGACGATTGATTTAAATATATGATATTCGCTTCCGACAATATCATACAGTTTACAGAGCAAATGGCAAAGGCTAGCAGTGATTATAATCTTTGTAAACTATAACAAACATGACATAATACATAGTAAACCGACATTGTTCAATAACACTCTAACACACAATATAGGAGGAACACTGTTACAGTGGTTATTACAGGTATTGTACACATAACCTTGAATGACACACTACAGAGAAAAAAAAAACAATATTTTACTCACAATTTTGTATAAATCCGTATACAAATAAACGATACAGAGGTCTCGTCATGTCGCTTGCGCACGAGTCACTGCTGTTTTCTGATTGGACGTGTGGATAGAAAGGGCGGCAACCGTGACATTCATAAAAACTAGTTATTTTATCAGACTTTAGCGGAGTTTGGTAGAGTAGATTAGGACCATCCCAGTTCTTCTCATGTCGTAAAAGGGCTGACTAAGGGATAGGGCTGTTCTCCATCCGACAGTAAACATACAGCCCAAGACAAAGGCCCGCTAGACGGCAATAGGCTCGCCCCCTATTACGTCGTTGGATCGAAAATCATAATTCGCGAAACGTGGATGCTAATACTGCTAAGTTACCTCTGCCTACCCCTTTGGGGATTTATAGACGGGAGTATTGGATGAATGGATGGATTGATTTTTATGGATTGGAATTAGTTACCTTACTTGAATGAATTTTTTTTATAGCATTTGTTATGCTAACTTTTAAGTTCGAAAAACATTGGAAAAACCGTCGCCCTTATAGACGGATATAAAGAGAAGGAAAAATTTGGAATGATTCAAGTGTGGCTCAATAGCTCAGTTGGAAGGGCAGTCCCCCTGTAAAAGAAAGGTCGTGAGTTCGAGTCTCACTTGAGCATTTCATTTTTTCCAATGTTTACCCTTTTTATTTTTATTTTATTTTATTATATAGGTTTACCAAATACCTTATTGCTAGTAATTAGCTGAAAGGAAATATTCCACAAATCTAGATTCCGTTCCGGAATGCGGATGTAAACATACTTAGATACATTGTTTTTGTAAATACATACATATTATATATAAAAACACCCAAACCAATGCAAATAGCCATATTCATGCATACAAATATTGGCACTGAGCGGGGATCGAACCCGCGCCTCCTGCGTGGCAGTCGCGTTCACTACCGCCTGTCAGGGGCTGTCATAAGGAAGGAAGGCAACGCACTTGTGACTCCTCTGGTATTGCGAGTGTCCATGGGCGGCGGTTATCGCTTACCATCAGGCGATCCGCCTACTCGTTTGCCTCCCTATTAAAGACTGGAAACAATCAGCCTCTGTGGCGTGGCGGTAGTGAATTACTGTTCAGTGCAAATATTTGTAGCATGATTAAGGCTATCTGCATTGGTCTGGTCGTGTCACGAAAAGTACGTTAAGCCATCGGTGCAGTTTTCTGTAGAAGCTGAGCAGGTACTGCCGAGGAAGAGACTTTTCTGTTGGCCATCCTCTCGAAGTGTTTTTTTTTTTTTTAATTTTAGAACTGAAGATACTAATATTCCCTCTAACCCCTCCAACTAAGCTAAATTGCTTGTGTTAGGAGTGGGTTCACGTCAGTAGTGTAAAGGCCAGTATTCGAACCCTCTCGATCGTAAGGCCGACTGCTTAACCATTAAGCTACCGACGCTTAAGAGGTCAGAGACGGTAGTCGCAATAAGAGAAGGAGTCAGCAGACCCTAGGCTCCTAGGATGGTAGGCAAACGGTTGGTAGGTAGGTAGGTAGACAGATAGAAACTAAGTAATTCCCGGCGTTTCTTGGTGGTCGTACTGGCATGTTATACTGATATGACCAGTGAGGATCGCTTGTATAGTTATTCATAACATTGAAATAATAAACTATGTAGGCATAATGATAGAAGATTATTATTGTTTATTTACACAATAGCGATGATTGTGACTGAGAACCATATGTTATAATATTATGTAATAATATCCATACTAATATTATAAATGCGAATGTAACACTGTCTATATGTTACGCTTTCACGCCTAAAGCAGTGAACCGATTTAGATGAAATTTGGCAGGGTTGATTAGACCTTGAGAAAAGACATAGGCTATGTTTGGTCGCACTCTCGATAGCCGACATCCATGCAAGCGGAGTCGCGTGTAAAAGCTAGTCCTGTATATATTTCAACGTAGGTACCTATGTATAGTTATGGCCATATTATGTTGACCTTGATCCTAAGTCGTGAGAATACCTAAAGACGACGCACTTCTGTGACGAAGTGGTAGACTAAAGAACTAGACTCATCAGAGGTGTGATGCTGACACCTAACAGAGTTCTGTGTCTCATGAAGCTTTTAAATCATAGGTATTAGTGGTATGCCAGACCATAAACAAGACAGTTCTGGACAAATAGAGTAGAAAAAACATGAGAAGGTGGGGTTGTACCCGAGAGCTGTAAGTCGAAACATGTTTTTTCAGCAATGGAGTTAAACAAGGGTGAGATGCTGACACCTAACAGAGTTCTGTGTCTCATGAAGTTTTTAAATCATAGGTATTAGTGGTCTGCCACACCATAAACAAGACAGTTCTGGACAAATAGAGTAGAAAAAACATGAGAAGGTGGGGTTGTACCCGAGAGCTGTAAGTCGAAACATGTTTTTTCAGCAATGGAGTTAAACAAGGGTGAGATGCTGACACCTAACAGAGTTCTGTGTCTCATGAAGCTTTTAAATCATAGGTAGTGGTCTGTGCCACCCCATCTCTTCCCATGCGGTGTCGTACAAGGCGACTAAGGGATAGGGCTGTTTAACATCAGACAGATATATACAGCCCAGACTCAGCCTCAGATGCAAGGCTCGAGTCAATAATAGTGCCTGGAATACGGCAATAGGTTTACCCCCTATTACGTGAGACCAAATAGAATTATGGTGAAATGTGGGTGTAAATTCACCCCTGCTTAACCCTCCCGGGATAAAGGCGTGATCATATGTAACATACATTCCTCCTGCCAGCTCACGTGTTTCCTTCTTCCTACAATCCCGGGTCCTTTAAGCGGGGCGTGAAAAGGCATCTGATGAGGCCGTCAAGCTGAGTGCGACCACTGTTAACATGGTACATGTTTACGATGGTGACCCTCTTTCCGAGACTTTGCTTTTAGCTTACCATCAGGCGAGGTGAAGTCAAATTGAAGTGCCCTTTATAAAGAAAAATACATACCTATATGTATGTTACATAATAACCTAATAATTAGTCTATTGTACCTACCTGCGTGTACCTTCCTACCTTCTTTTAATGAATTCAATAAACGAACTTCAAGCGGAGAAAGTTCGTTGCGTCACACTGAGTCTCTGAGTCACACGTTCATACAATGCGCACGTAAGTATTTCGTCTTATGTAATATTAACATAGCATCGCATCGGGTCTTGTACCAAACAATGGAGTGATGACCTTGAGGAAATTAAAAAATTAACTTACGAACGCTTCAAACTACACGAAAAAAACTAAAAATATAACGATGATATGGTGTCAAAACATTTATTATATTCTTTTTAACAAGTAACAACCCATATTGCCCTCCAAATAAAAAGGTAAAATTATAAAATACAAAAAGACATTCTGCTGAAACCCGGGTTTGAACCGGGGACCTCTGTGCATATCTATAATAAAATTGCGCTATCTATAATTTATAGATAAATAAAAGCCCCCAAAACTTGTTATTACCGTTTGAAATGTAATACTTGGGCCCGTATTCTAGAATTACACTCAGCTTGAATTCGATTTCTCTGAGGACAGATTGTACTGGGCGAAGTGAAGTCAAATTGACGTGTCCTGTTAAAAAAATATATATATATCAATCTGTCTAAGTGTCTATACAATCAGTCATTAGATAAATCGTGATTCAGGCTGAGTGTCATTCTAGAATACGGGCCTAGATTGTTGATGTGCCTATTAGAATAAATAAAATAAAAATAAAAATGTACAGTCCGCATCTGGAAGATGTTGTTGAAAAAGTGTTCTAAATTATCTTATATATCTATTTAAAAAATTGTAAACTAGCTTTATAAGTGTTATTGTTAGAAACTCCTTCATCTTAATTCATCTGTACACGCGTTCTTGTGGAATGCAACCTGGGACTCTAATCCTCTTGCTTCGTAGTATTATTATATTTCTTATTGGTTGTAATCTGTTACGTGTGTTAAATAAATAAAATAAAATAAAATAAAATTATTTCCTTGCTTTCCCTCCCTTCTTGTTGACGGATTATTGTGATATTTGGTACACATCTTGAATTCGGACATAAATGCCTTAGTTTTAAGATAATTTTGATACTTTATGGTCAAGATTTTCTGACGCTGACTGTACCTTAACAACTTAACTGGCGGATGCGGTTATGCTCGAACCGACTAAAACCGCACGCTGTCTTAAGTCTTCAGATGATATCGATTGTGACTAACGTACCTACCTATAGCATTATTCATTCAAGTAGGTAAGTAGGTACCTACCTATATAAATGGATGGTCTAATCCGAAACTATAAGGAATCACACTCACCACTGATGGTCGTAGAAGCAAAGTTTTCGATTTGTTCCCAATCGTCCCAGTGGTGGCCATTGGGAACAAAATATGGACTTATTCCCAACGGCCACCAACCACATATCGGTCACCACCAGTGGTAGTTGCGACTAAGTTTTATATTTGTTCCCATTTGCCCTTTGTACTGGGTCACAGACTGGGTATATAAACTTGAAAATAAAACGCGAAAGTTTTAATAAAAATGGAGTGGAGCTCCATTTTTATTAAAACTAAAACTGCATTGTATATTTGTAACATCTATGATGACTAAAAAGTCAGGAATCGAACCCGTTGATTATGAAAAACCGCGCTTTAATTCTTTCCCTAGTGGCTTTAACGAGAGCAACACTGTACTGACTGGATTTCAATAAATCCTCTTAGCGCCATCTAGTGGCGAATTATCCAAAATATCTCTAAGAAAAACAATAATACATAAAATTTAATTCTGGAGAAGCATTATGTTGATAAGTTGGGAACCTTTCTATAATAAAAATAAATAAAAACTATGATTTGATTCACACATAACCGCAAAACAATATCCTAGAATGCAATATATTTTTACCTAAAAGTAACGCCATCTATCAGCGAATAGAAGCGAATGAGTTTGCACGTGTCGTTTTTTATTGGCTAGCGGTATCTCTTTGATAAAATCCGACACTAGAGTCGGCGTTCTTTTGCCATAAAAGTAGCTTCACTATTTAGATAATCTCTGTTATTACTGTAAGTTGGAAGTATTTTTCGTTTTGGTATTATTTAGTTTTTTATTTTATTCAACTTAGGTGGCAAAAAAGCACACACCATATCTGATGGAAAGTGGTTACCGTGACCTCAGGACGTGTGCAACACCAGGGGCGTTACACTCCTGCTACCGACCCTGAAGAAACACTCTGAATCTTCTGAGACCCGTCTTGAATTGTATCCTCTGTGCTTGTTTTGTACGTATCGGTAATTTGGAGTGGAAAGAACACTTAAAGTAGTTATAGTTATATTAATAATTTATTCATTTACTCATTAGGCCAAGAAAAAAAAAATCAAATTATTTATTACCTAAATTAAATCATGGAAATATGAACAAAAATTAAAAACAGTAGTTAAACCTATGTCTAAATGAAATCCCCGACGACGACACCATACGAAATCAAACCTGCTACAACCGAACACCTTGAACTAATGAGCTAATCTGTTTGTCGGCATCCTTTGTGCAATGCCGAAAGTCGAAATAATTTAATTTAATTCTTTCATTTCGAACGAGAATTTAGAAGTGGGAAGACGTTTGTTCAGTGACAATATTTTAGAACTATTTTGCATTATTCGGTAAGTTTTGAGTATTTTTTGTATTAATTGGGCAATTTAGTTCTTGTTTTTCGGCAAATTTAAGTAGGTATGATACAGTTACATTAAATTGTAAATAGATGGGTGTCTATTTCACGTGTATTCGCTGCATAGTCGATACTCGATTTAGAATAATAACAAATCTAACTGGAATCATTATTTACTAACAAATCATCAGTTTCTTTTCTTCAAAAAGAAGGGAGGTTTCTCAGAGGTGTGTTGAGAATTAAGATATTAGGACGAGATATTACAAAAATAATATACAAAAGTATGGGGATCTGATCCTATTATTCAATGAAGGAATTATAGTAAACAAATAATACCAAAATATCGTAAAATAAATATAAAAGTTTGTTGGTTTGCAAAAATTTTACAACCAAAATATTCAATTTGATAACTTTGTTTTATTTAGTCGCTTTTCTGTAATTCCTACATTTTTTAACACGTTTACCTATTTATTATATACAATCGGAATAATTATAAAACTTACTTTAATCAATTCTTATTACAATTATATTTCCTACTCCTCGACGTCATATCCGCGCAAAAACTTTCAATGAACTTTTTCGTACCTACTCCGCTAGGTCTCATTTTACTATTATTTACATAAATACTACAGTATATTTACATTATAAAAAATGATGTTTACAATTACAGATTGAAATCAAAGATGTATCCAACTAAAAGCATGTATGAATATATGAGTGAAATGAACAGGCTGTTTCCAAGAAGTGCGGAGAATGGTAAGCAGACATTTTATACACTAATACGGTACTCAAAATCGTAGAGACATTTATTACAACGTTTTGTAACATTTTCTCGTAATATTGTTCTATTTATGTGTTATGGGACAGGTTCTATGCCCTAAAATGAATAAAATTCCTTCACCATGTTTATTTTTAAAAAAACTTTCTTACGAATTTTTGCTGTCATGGTCAATTTTTTTTTTAAATCAATGGTTTTCGCTTTTCTTACTGAAAAATGATGAATTATAAGCAGCCCCGCGGCTTCGCTCGGTAGGATTTTTGATCCCGTTCCCGCAGCCCATAGGAACCTATTCCCGATATAAAAATTAACCTATGTCATAATCATAATTCATACTTTAATCTAACCCTTTGTTCTTTATTTCAGATCTGTACCACTCTCCGAACCCAACAAACACAACCATACATTCACCATTCCATCAATCCACATCAATCAACAGATCCTCCAGTTCTGCTGACTCTGCTTCATCCGAATCATACCCAGACATATCTCACCGGCACGACATGTTCAGACCATCAGAACAATCGTTTGACACTCCGTTTGTAATCAGACGTCAACGTCCCATAATAGGAAGAAAGATCTTTGATAGCCCTGAACGTCGTGAACCAATATTGGAACAAATACCAAAACCGTTTGAGGAGGAAATAACGAACACAATATGGCAGTCTGATGAACAACATATATATCCGCATACACCTCCAAATGTTTTCGTTGAGCAGAAAAATTACACAAATAATGTTTTCTATGAACTGTTCCCGAGTGAACCGAAAGGTTTTGAATTTAGATCGCCAATTTCTCCCCGTTCCCCAGCCTCGAATTATACAGCCTCTGTTGGAAATTCACCGATTTATTCACCACCAATGATAAATACTTCACCCATTTCTGCAAAAGTCACATTACCTCGGATGCCAACACCACCAGTCTTTCACAGCTCCCCAAACTTTGCGAGCTCTTCAAGATTTGAGTTAAAACCACCCAAAATGTGCACTTTCTGCCGTAAAAATGGGGAAACTCCACTGGTTTATATGACACATACTGTTAAGGAAAAAGTTGGGAATCATAATGTGGTAACATGCCCAATTCTGAGGTCCCATGTTTGCTCTACTTGTGGTGCATCAGGGGACAACGCTCATACTATGTAAGTTCTTTTTAATGTTTATGTAATACTTAGGAATAGATGTGTTGTGCATTCTTGTATGGGGCATCTATCTAGAACCTAAAACGTGCTCTATACTAGCTTGCTAGGATAGCATGGGATGCTACAGCAGTGAATGAGCTGAAAACCACCAATCGATCGAATCGATAGATAGATCCAGGTGGCGGCACACTGGGAACACAGAATTTGAGTTTGAGTTTGAGTTGAGGCGCCTTCGATTCGACAGAAGAAGAATGTATCTAAAGACGGCCATAGCATTCTCTTCACCCATAAAATAAAGAGATTGACTGGGGAAATGATTACTTACTGCCAGCAAGGGACGCCGCGTGCCCCGACGGGTGATCCGCCCTCTTGCGTAGGGCCATTTCCCCTATTTCTTGTGATGGGATGTGGGATGTCCGGCAATCACGGCGTTTCGTCGAACCTACCTGTTTCCTTGCAAACACTTATGATCTGTTCTACCTTCAGATTTCCGATGTCCTTCTAGTCTGTCTGTTCCCATGATTTCCCAAGTGATACTGTCACACTTACCATTGCAGTTAAAATAAACTAAACCTGGGGCTCCAAAGTGCAAGCTTTGTGATACAACTGGGACTGCCATTCAGACTGTAGTATCTGTGCAGTTAGTTTTTTATTGGGTATCTAAAAGTAGACTGAGACAACTGGATTCTTACTGGAACTTGACTGGGTGTAGCTTAGGTCACTTCTATTGAACTGTGTACTTATTTGTATTCTTAGTAGCATAAATAAAAAGCAGTCGAGTCGAAAAGTACAAGTGTGTTATTCAATATGTGTAGTAGATTCCAAGCGACTACAATATGGAGTTCTTCAAGAGGGGCATTAGAAGGTTTCTTCAGGGTAGGCAGCGCGATTGTAACGCCCCTGGTGTTGCATACTCCATAGGCCACGGTAACCACTTTCCATCAGGTGGGCCTTGTGCTTGTCTGCCACCTAAGTGGTATAAAAAAAAATCTCCGGTATAAACAGTCATGTAATATTTATGAAACTTTTTTATAAATATATACTTTGTGTCTTGCAGCACTTACTGCCCAGTACTCAGAGTAAACAACAATGGCCAGCCACTGCAGTCCACAACCATCACCCTAAAGAACACCCGCATCAAGAGTAATGGCCGCCGACGATTTTAATTCCGAGCTTAGTTTGAAACAGATGATATTATAACTGAGCTTACTTTGAAGCTAGTACCAAATGAAGCATATTTTAATATACAAGTGCCAGGTAATTTGTCTAATTATACTAATAGTTTTTAAATGACTGAAGCTTGATCATGAGATGACCTGAAGCTTAAATTATCTATACAAATGTAATCTTAATCTTAAGTCTTTGTGTAAAGTGCCAAAAGAATTATCTAAAAGTTCCTAATTAAAAATTCCTACTAATTTTAATAGTTGATAGATAAAAATTAAGATGACTTCAATAAGTATGTAGTAATGTTAAGATATTTTTTTTAAATTGATGCTCCATTGTTTACAGTATAGCTTTTTCTTGAGCTCAAATTATATTTTTAATTGAATTCTTTAGTCTCTTCATTGGCTCTTACATTTCATTGGCAGATTCTTTAAAATGTATTGTTTGAAACAATATTTTTTTAACAATGGTTTTTAATTTCAATTATGAGCTTAGTTTGAAACAGCTTGAATTTTATTTGCTACTCATGCCAAATTAAATTAAATTACTTTCAAAAACTCAATTGCAATTAATTAAACATTTTATTAATTTCTGCGTTAAATTTAGATAATGTTTATGGGATAAAATACATTATGCTGTTAGTTTCTGGTTCTGAATTTATAAAAGGCTTACTTATTAAGGAAACAAAACAACTAACAATGATTTTTAATTATAATTATGATCTCAATGCGGTACCAAAAAGTACCATTTTGCTCAATACTGATCTCCATTTACTTATAAGACTTATAATGTTACCTATAATTATGTATGATATATTTGACTAATTATGCCATCGAAGATGCATGTACCGGAATATTATGTGCATGTGTAAATGACTAGAAAAAGAAAACAAATTAAAATCGCTTTAAATTAAGAATAAAAAACATGGAACAGGTTTGAATTTTATGAACCAAAGAGTGCAGCGCGCAGTGATTGAATTGCGATTCGAATTTGGAAGCGTTTCAGAGGGAGAGAGATGGAGTTTTACACCTGTGTATAGATTCTTCTCTCTCCCTCCGAATTACTACCGAATTCGAATCTCAAATCGCTTATTCGCTGCGTCGTGATTGGCTCCAGTTTTTTTTTTTTTAATTTTTAGGTAATTTAAAGCAATGGTCTTTTAGCTTCTTATAACATAGTTTTAAGATTATTGAAATGCAAATGTTTTATGAACAGATCCCTATACCTACTACTTAATATTTTAATATCTGTTTTTATTTCAACCTATACATTATTATGTTGCATGTGTAATAAGGCCAATCTCCACTGAAAGAGTAGCAGCTTTTTGAGGAGAAATAATGCAAATCATTTTGAATCTTATTTATGGGAGTTAAAGTTCATACTCACTTGAAGTCGAAGGCGGTACGTGAGGCTGTTTGAACCTTCTCGTCACTCTTTCTAGTAACAAATTCCAGATGCTGCTCTTTCAGTGAGAATTTAACCTTACCTTTTTTTGTATAACTGACTCATTTTGATATATTTTACTTGTGACGATTTTTGAATTCTTTTTTTGACGAGATTATTATCAAAAATCACGATTTAAATATTTTGACGACTTCTCCATCTATGTTTAATATTAATATTTTAAGTACATTTTTAATGATTGACTATAAGATTATGCTTGACGAAAATTGGATCTTAGTACATACTTTTCTGTAAAATTAGGTGTTGTTGACAATAAGATAACTTGACTGAAAAATCAAGACTTGTTAGATTATAGTACAGTAAAGTTAATAAACCCCCCTCTATGAAGGGTCCCTTCTTTCTTAAGACTGACCTGCAGATTTATAACCAGGTGAAGTGTGAAAAAATAGCAACTAAGATGATTGGCTATTTGTAACTTTAATCTATCCATACACTCACGCCTTTCTCCCTCTGGGGTAGGCAGAGAAAAATGCACATTTTACTTCAGTCCTTACACTACTACACATAATGGTTCGAATAATTGCTAATCAAGTTATAAAACAATTATTATCTATACCAGCAAAATCCGTTTGAAAGTATTGACCAAAAGTATTCATTTTATAAGCTACGAATATTAATCATGGGATAACATAGCCTTAGAACTATGTCCACTTGCATAGTTTTGATTTTAGATATCATTTTAACTAAATATGACGAATTTATCCATCATGAATGAATGACTATATTATATTCTGTAATGATTCTATCATACTGCAGATCCTTCTGAATATAATTTATATTTAATCACGATTTACAATATAAGAGAAAACAGGCTCCCTTAGCCATAATAACGTGTACAGCACTTGCACAAAGATTAAGCCTATCTTAACATAATTAAGTCATTAGATATATCTAATTATGTACTTTATTTTACATTACAAAATAAACGTGCATATTAAGGCCGTCCACTTACTAATGCGATTCACGCGGCACCCGCACGTCTCCGCCGCCGCTACGCGTAGTGTGATCTTATTTACCTACTTATGCAACTTGTACAAATTATATGCACAAAATTCTCTACATATTTACTGTCCAAAATACGACGCCCGCAGCCGCAAGAGTAAATGGATGGTCTTTAAAGTATTTGGATACAATTGAAAAGTACGTGGCATAGGCCCCGTCGATACTACTTTCTCAATTATGTTAAACATAATTGTTGACTAATGTTTTTAATAACCAATATTTTATTATTATGATGGCTGAAATTCAAAAGAATTGAACCACAGATTGTCGATTCAAGCTCCTAGCCACAGCCGTTTGACGGACTGTAGGGGTAACTGTTTAAAACAGTTATTTCAACACGATTGTTGTATCTCCAATGAAATTTTAAATGATTTCTGTTAAACCAATGAATTATAAAGTTAATTTTTTAAATTACTTAACACAATTGTTGAATTGTGATCCAATTGCAACAACCAATCCTGTACATAGCATAGCTGAACAGTTTTGAAGACGCATTGGATAATGTTCACAATATGGTACACTGGTACAGTCTAAAACGCAGTATCTGCTAGCCAAACGTCTATTTTCTTGTAAAAATATATGATAGCTTAGCTTGTGGCGATCCAACAACAGCCAATACGAGCTGCTAACCACTGCGGTTTGTGAAGAATGCGGCGGACAGCTTAAAGACGTTTGCTACAGCAGTTTCACGTCCATTTTGTGTAATATAACATCATATTCTAAGCCGTTGACGATGCAGCTTGTCGGTATTGTGTTACAGACGTAAATAATATTAGCTATAAGATAGGTTGTAAGAATATATCAGCTAAAGCTGTTTACCTAGATTTTAAGATTGATTACAGTACAAATGAGTTTATCCAAGTTTAGAATTTATTATGTGTTTTGTTTTTAAAATTCTGTATGCTCAGTTACTTCAGTAAATGTTTTGGTATTTTATAATAATGTAGATGTATATTGATTGATATAGTTCGAAGCATATATCTTGGATCTATATTGTAAGATATAAAATCTCTAATGTTATGTAATATGCTTGGTGAGTGCAAGCTCATCCACTGCAGTACAACCCGACTACCCAGCTAGTCCGGTCAACTGGACTACTGAGACTAAAGACTAAAGGCGTGAGCCATAATTAAACTTTCGTCTTCATAGTGTTGATGTAATTTTGCATACAATATTATTTAATTCTTTGTAATTTTATCTCAGATGATTATTATGTACACTATGTACGATTTTTTATTATTATGCATTTGTAAGAATAAACTTACTCGCATGTTTTTTTTAATAAAGTTTATAAACTTTTAATATTTCTGTTTTTATTTCCGAACGACCAGCATGTTATTTAGGCCCAAAGTAAGAATATTTAGCAACTAGCTTGTGAGTTATCCGAGAGGATATCTGCACGTAAAAAAAGGAATTTAGAATGCGAATAAAACTACTTAGATTTTTTGTAAATACACATTTTATTCTAGTATAAAATACCTAGTCCAATCGCGTGAAGTCCCGAACAATTGTAAAAAAACAACGAGTAAACATCGCGATAGTTAAAAAAAAAACAAATAGGTACATAAACATTTTCATGCATAGGTAGGTACAAATATGAGCACTGAGCGGGCGTCGAACCCGCTCCTCTTGTAGCAGTAACGCTATTATTTTAGTGATGCAACCTGTTGTTTTTCAAATTAGGCGCCGCCGCTTTATTTATTACATAATTATCAGAATACATACAATTAATTTAAACTTAATTTAATGTATCGCTAAAGCTACTGGAGCTTGTGTGTGATGTGATGTGTATGATTCCAACTTCAGTAGGTAGTGTAGGTACCTACATAGATATTGATTGACATTATTTTAGATTGAAAAAAATGTTTACATACAATCCTATACAAGACCTCTACACAATCTACTGCAATCAGAGTCGTACTCTCTGACAAAGTTGTAGGTATACCTACCTACAATTCTGTCAAAAAATAGGACCTTGGCGCATCCTGGGCCGTCCCTATCGCATTGGCCCTCCTCGGGAAGGGGGACTACGGACTCCCCAACTAGTCCCCAGCCAAGAAATCCCCTGGCCATAAACAAAAGCTTTTTCTATCCATAATGTTTATTAGTCGAAAAGGTGTTTTACCGGGAATCCCTGACCATAGAGTAGGACTGCCAATGCCATCCGTTCGAGAGTTTGGAAGGCGTCCCGGTCGGATTTCAATTTGTAGTACGGGTGAACTCGCCCCACCATAGAGAAACAGAATGGTTCCTTTTATGTTGAGTCCCGTTATGTCGAGCCAAAAACAATTCTCGCTTCTATTACCTCTATGTCGAGCCTACGTTTTCTGTCCCATTTCTATTCCCTTCATGTCGAGTTTCTGCACCACGTACCTATCCACCATGTCTACTTTTTGTTCAAAAGACCTTGACATTATTTTCAACGGAGAAGTTAAATGGTTTTAAAGAAACTCCAAGCATAGCTCACTCCATACTGCTTCAAAACATAGTAGTGCTCCAGCCAGCCCAATACATCAGCAATGGATCCACGCTCGTGCGAGTCGGTAAGATAGGATGATGATATTCTTGAACACTTACCATAATACTACTAGTGCCATCTGTTATTTATTTGCTAACATTATTACACTAATCAGCTAGGTTTCTACTTATCAATCAGCTGATAAGAAGGTTACGGTCGTATTTCATTCATTTCTGTTCAGTTAACTGAACTGAACTTTACTGAATCAATTCAGTACAAATTACTCGTCAACTCGTTGAATCGGTTGTTTTTGTGATAAACGTACGTCATAAATATTTATTTTATTTATAGACATATGGTCAAGGTCAGTGAAAAGCATATTTGTACAAGCAAGTTCAGACGATAGTTTGTGCAATGGAGTACAATCAAGGAGTTTTGATTGATACGGAAAATTTACCAGTTTTGTTAGAATGGACTCCATTTGATGTTTATTTACGTGGAATATATGGAAGGTAAGGCGTAAGCTCGAAACTCGAGTAACATGGTTTTAAAAATAATTAAAAATAGAACTGTTTTACATAAAATAAAACAGATATTATATGCCGAAAGAAAGACAGTATTAAGTTGAAGAAGCTGTCTGTGATTTTTTACCATATTTCAGAGTTCTAAAGTGACAATTCTTACCTTTTTTAATCTGTCTTTCGTTTTTGTTACCTTCCATCACCACTAGGGGCGCTGTTGCTTCTTACCAACGACGTACCTACGCCAACTTCATAGTGTCTTCTCGCCAGCAAGGACCTTGCTCGAATACTGTCTTTCTTTCGGCATATAATATCTGTTTTATTTTATGTAAAACAGTTCTATTATTTGCCTACCAGAAAGACAGTATTAAGTTGAAGACCTGTTTGTTTTCTGCTGGTGATGGTAACTAAAACGCTATGTGATAACTGCTAATATACAAAACAGTATTATTAAGCATATGATGGAAAAGGATTAGTTATTATGTATACCAATTATTAATCCCAATAGCAAGTTTAAACAAAACAACAACAACGGTGTTGTATGCTATGTCATATTCATAACATTAAATTGAATTCCCTAATTGAGACTTTCAGTTTTATTGACAAAAAAAAATCTATGTTATAGGCATGTTTATAAACCAACCTTTGAAGGCCACTGCGGTTCGGAAGCTACTCAAAGCCGCATTAATGTGTACTGCATTTAAAATAGAACTAAGTCATCCACTAAACTGTGTCCTAATAGCAGCCCTTATTAGCACCTCTATCTGAGGTAAAACAACTACTTACATTAGTACCCTCCGCTTCTACTAGAAGCATAATAATTGCAACTCTTGAATTCCCAAAGGAGAACTGCTATATGGTAGGTATACAGAACCTAATCAGTCAAATATTATTTGGGTATCCCATATCTTCTCATATATATATACAGTTGTTATCCATCCAATAGTATCAGCCCATGAGTGTCCTCGAAAGCAACAGGATGGCCTCACCTGTTTTGTGGGCCTAAAAACCTGGCATGGGTGTCAAATGATACACTTCTGCCTTCCCTTTGAGGATTAACATGTGTGAATGTATATAATATTATACATATATATCCCATTTTGGGGAGTCTATGGCCTTGGGTTTAACTAAAGCAGTAGCTTTTAGGACATCTTGAATGAAAAAGTCTTTAGAACAATTGTCTACACTTGTAGCACAAGCACAATATGCTGAGACTGCAGATTTCAATACAAAGAGCTGCAGATCTTATTTGTTAAATTCATAACATAAAGAAGGCCATAAATAATGCCACATAGTATCATGGGTACCCTGAATGCTTGGATTATACATTAACTATTTAGACGCAGTAACGGTCACTACAATACGGAGTAAAAATGGCCACTACTTGAATGAAGTTTGAGATATTTTTAAAGATTTCATAACAGGCCCACAATGACAATTAATGGGCAATATGAAGCCAAGATGGTGCGATGAATTTTTTTTTTTTTTTTTTTTTTAAATATATAGTCAAAGTAATTATAATTCCTACATACACCTACCAGTCTTAACTGTTACAAATATTTATATTTACTTCTACTTCTTCTTATATATTGTGAGATGCACTGTAAGGAACGTGAACAAAATATTTTGCTTTCCTTCATACTAGCATGTATGTCTAGAGAGTGGTTGTCCGCTAACTACCAACTAAAACTCAATAACTCCCTTGTGAAGGGCATGTATCTGTTGAGGATCTTCCGCAGATCCTTTATTGGTAGTCAATTTGGGCTCTCAATCTGAGACCGACCAGCCCAATGTACTTATTATTTGTTCGACCCCCCCCCCCCCCCTTTTCAAGCAGGATAACCTCTTCATTTGTGAAGGGCATGTCCCTATTGAGGGGTTAGAATCTTCCGCAGATCCTGTATCGGTAAGGGTCTATTAGGGCTCTCAATCTGAGATCGACGGGCCCAAGTACTGATCCCACTGTGGGACTTATTTAGAATGGGTGTTCCCTTGGCATAGTTCAGATGGACTGAGCTATTAAATAGGGTGGGGAAAATCCCCCTCCCAACTGATATTTCCAGTTTGACTGAAAGCCTTGCAAGAGTTTGCTGTACCACGTGGACGTGGACGATGGGTGAGTACCCTGATGTGAAGGGGTTGATGTATCTAAGAATCCATTTAACCTCTCTGGGAGGTAGCATGCCGTCAGTATAGTATTAATCTGCTCGGCTAATTGGGAAAGTCTACTGGACACCTCTAGACGGGTTAAGGGCGAGTGCAACCCTAGTTCCAATTGGCTATCTGACTGAACCAGTAACACATTCAATACCTAAGCGAAACTGCTGCATACCCTGCAAACAATTCCTTCGCATTGGAGTACCACTTTTGTTGGTCTAACTCCAATTATCTGACAACATAAAGTTGTTCAACTGCAGTCCCCAGTCCGCGTCCGCCGCGTCTGTAGTGAGAAGGTGAGTCACGTTACCTGTGTATCTCGTGTGCGCTGTGGTTCTCAATCCTGAGCAACCACTGTAATTCGCACCTCACTAGGGGAAGCAGAGCCCTTTTTCCTCTATTGGACTAACTCCATTTGTTTGACAACATACAGTGTTGTTCACTGCAGTTCCCCAGCCCGCGTCCGCCGCGTCTGTAGTGAGAAGGTGAGTTACTTTTGTCTATGTATCTCGTGTGCTGTGGTTCTCAATCCAGAGCAACCACTGTAATTTGCACCTCACTAGGGGAATGCAGAGCCCTTCTTCATCTCCGATTGCTCTGTTTGTAGTAAAAACAAAAATGCATCCTGAGACAATAAAGTTGATGGTCTTAGTCATCAGGTTAACCTTAAGTGCCTTGCAACTATAGTACAGTCAAAAGCAAAAGTAGGATAATCAGTAGTTTAATTTATCGGATACCTATCTTATCTCTCAAACTTTTCATATAATACTAAACATTATTAAATACATCAATTTGTTCTCTAAGATTATAAAACTACATAAACATCCAAAAACATTGATACATTATTAGGTAATCCAATGTAGATTTATTATTATATTTTTATATTTTTGGATTAATGGAATGGACTTTTGATGTTGACTGTACCGCATGGAGGCAAGTCATATCCGGTAAACAATTGGTAAATATACCTCTTATCTAAAGGAATCCGTGTTACATTTTTAGTGATTTAAGGTGAATTCACTTATCAATCCAGCCTCCACTAAATGTCATTAATATATTTAAGGATAAAAAACTGTATTATGAAACCAATAAGATTGCATTAAACTGACAAGGTCAAAATAAAATAAAAATACTTAAGATTTATTTAACAAAAGGACCATAACCATGACTTGTCTCCAGAGGATTTCTGCAATCCATCTAGTTGCAGCTGCAATGGTATGAGCTGGTGATGAGAGGCTGAAAGGGAGGCTCTTGGAGGGAAAAATTATTTTCCATATAGGTATTACTCGCAGGAGCCTTAATCTCACAGAGATTATTTTATACATAAATGTAGAAATGCCTGGGGCAATTCTTGTCATCCGTCTTCCTTTTATAGGAACTGACCTCACCTATTTGGGAGATCAACTGATATGTTAAGTTCAAATGTATTAATAAAGGTGTCTGAGGTTGAAAATGGGACATAATGTCTCACCTGACCCTTTTCATTAAACATGATTTGAATGAGAAATAGCTGTTTCTCTAATTCAATTAAATTCCTATTGTTCTCTAATTTAATGTAATAAAAATGTGTTTATTTAATTAATTCCTATTTGAGTTATTTATGTATTACTTACTTACAATTCAAGGAGTTGCAAGATTTCTTAGAGGGACACCTATGTGACAACTTTCTTGCCTTAGGCAAGGTAATCAGGTCTTAGGCCTGGCGGGTTGCCGGCCCTATGTAAAATATAATAATCATAAAAAATAATGTTAAAATCTTGCATGTTAAGATATCATACATTAATGTTTAGTAATTTTTCTTTCAGATTTATGAGAGTCAATTTATAGAGATAACACTGATAACTAGTACAATTTTTGTTTTACAATGTAGGTACCTACATTAGTATTTAGCTAGTTTTGTTTACAACTTAAACACTATACCACCTTGGGACATCCTAAGAATTTTACAGATGGAACAAGACTGTAAAAATGCAGTCACCGGGCACTTGGGTTTGTTGTTTATTAACAAACAAGGTTTTAGAATGGCATGGATTGCTATAGTATCTTGCAAGACAGTTTTTATGGTTAATTGGTGATATAGATTGATGTATTTGTGTTATAGATCGACTGATCAGTGCCTGCCCTAACCTTTATTGAGGTGATCAAACATTTATTTAGTTTATAGGCCGGTTTTTCACCAGGCTAGTATTGCCTTGATGAATAATATAGACCCTCCAACAATTAAATCTTTTTAAATAATGAGGAGCTAGCAAAGGAACGATCTTATTGTTTTCGTTAACCTTTATTTTATATTTCTTAACAATATCTAAGCTTGAAGTACAAGCTTGTTACATCAGTAACTAAATGCAGTGGGTTATTATTAAAATTATTAAACATTTATCTTTCTAATATATTGCGTTGCGGAATATAAGACAAAGTTCCGACCAAACTTTCGAACACGTTTCGACGTGATTCGACCGTTGAACCTCTTATTCGGGGATAATGAGGTTAAGCTATCCTGATCTTCCGAAGATAAGGAACTGCTTTCGAATTTATTAGTGCTTCGCCCTCCCTCCGGAGCAACGATTTGGAGCACCATTGCTTTCATTAGTATGGTACAATATCTGTACTTACCTACCGAAGCTTTCGGAAGGAAACTACACTCAAATAAGATACCTTGCACTTATTTATGTAGCACTGTACACATACAAACGGTAAAAACAATGTAATTACTATATAATTCACTTTTTAATAACTTTTTTCTTGACTTTAAAAATTTTTCACCTTACGCGGTAAAAATCACAAAACGCTATGAAGTTGGCGTAGGTACGTCGTTGGTAAGAAGCAACAGCGCCCCTAGTGGTGATGGAAGGTAACAAAAACGAAAGACAGATTAAAAAAGGTAAGAATTGTCACTTTAGAACTCTGAAATATGGTAAAAAATCACAGACAGCTTCTTCAACTTAATACTGTCTTTCTGGTAGGCAAATAATGACATTTTGTTTTAATTCATTACCTAGTTTAGTGAAAAAAAAAACTTATTAAAACCATCTTTTGAGATTTATATTGAATTAAAGTTAGGTATCTAAATATCTATAAAAATCAGTTGAAAAGTCATTTTTTCCTATCCTTTATCTTAGATTGAACTTGGTATTTACTTAATTTGATCCCGTCCCGTTATCCATAAACGCACCTTGTGTTGTCAATGTCACCTGAATGACATCAAATCAAAATCGTCAAAAGTCAAAATCAAATCAAAACATTTTCAGTCCGATTTTCATTTCAACAAAACATAATTTAAATTTTAAAATAGACTCTGTTATGGCATAAAAAAATTACAAAGCAATAAAAATGTCGAAATCAAAATTGCCTTCCGGTACTTCTTCACCGACGCAAAAATTCAAAATGGTATCAGAAAAGGTAGAAGATGCTTCTTACTACACAAAACCAGAATTTATTTATGGTGGTCCATTCATTGGGGTCAAAATACCATCCCCATTTATAGATTCTACTACACCAATGAATATACCTTTGCAAGGAACGTTTACAAGGTAAGTTATAAATATATTACTAATTTTTTAATGGTTCACCACAAAATTGGCAAGGGTATCTGTCTAATAAGATTCTAGTTGGTTGAAAAAAAAAATTTTTGTGGTACATAAACTCAAATCTCTAAGCAATATATTTTTAAAATATTCTATGGCTTGCAATTTTTTTATTTTTATCTTTTTACTTGATCAAAAGGATATCTTTAAAATGGCTTGATATTTGAAATAGCTTTCACTTAGTAATAATTATTTATTGTATTGTGTAAAATGTATTTATTTAGACAAGCAACTAAGCAAAAAAAAACTCATAATTCGCTGTTCTTTTTCCTACTGATATCCCCATAACTACTTGAACAATTTAAAAAATTCTCCGTCTAATATATAAAAGTGAAAGATCACATAACATAAATATTATAAAGTGTTATCTGAGGTTTACAATGCAGATAAATTGTTATGTCAATAAATAAATCCCAGGGATGAGACATAATATGATACTATGATAGTTAAATGATGAATAAAGGTTATTATAAAAGTAGATATTATTAGTGTAGGTAATTACAAATTGACAGCACAACAGATAAGCCCTATGTGATGTTAAATTGTAATCTAAACAAATAAATAAAATGAATATCAACCTATCGATCAAGTACAACCCTGTATCAACCCGTCCGGCTAGCGTGGAATGGAAACAGTAGGTCAAATCCTCCCAACATTGGGGGAGGCCTATGTCTAGTAGTAGACTATGATAGGGTCCCCTTTTTCACTTGTGTCCTTGGCTGTTCCCTTGATGGTACAGTAGAAAATAATTGACAGCAACTAAAATTCTGTAAAATCTCTACTACACAGACTTATAGACAAGCATACAGCCTATCTGATAAAAGTGCCTATGGACATAATTATGCAAGATGCAACACCAGGGCCTCGATTCAGCACTGCCACTACAAAAAATTGCATTAAATAATAGACTTTAAAGTGATGCAGTTTAAGTCTAAATGGTGGAATACGGAATGAGGAAACTTTAAACAAATGTAATACCATAATTTATATCTGTATTCGCAAATAAAGAAAAAAAAAATTAAATAAATGACTTTTGCAGAGTAATTGAAAAAGTGTAATGAAACTGTTTTCATTTCATTTTGAACTTTAGATGTATAGAAATAAAGTCTACAATTTAATATAATATTTTGGCAGTGAGTGTGGCACCACAGTGGTTTAGCATTAGTAAAATTGAGGGCCAGGGGCAATTTCAAGTTTGTCTTAATCAAACCTATGATAACCACTTTTCATCAGGTGGGGCGTGTGCTTGTCTGCAACCTAAGTAGTTTTTTTTTAAAAGATAGTACTCTTTTTAAAATTTTCAAAATCTTCAAATAAGCCTTTTTGTATCTGGTCAAAAATTAAATCACCTAACTACACTACGATTTTAGTAGATTCGTACTGAAAGGCGTCCCTTAGTTGCGCTAGCGCATCTGATGACGTCATCTGTCCAACCCTGCATCCTTCTCACACCACCACCTAATAAAATACATTTTTTTATGTTACCTATAGCATTTTATGTGATATAGGATAGCCAAAGTCCAAGATGACGCTAAGACTGTACTGGACAGGCGACTTTTGATCGAAAAAATCTAGATATAAATCGTGAGACTGAAAAAAAATCGTTCAACATTTTCATTCATTGTGTAATACCTGTTTCGAAATCCGATTCACTATTTCGCAAGATCTCTCATGAGCCCGGATAGCTCAGTCGGTAGAGCATTGGACTTTTAATCCAAGGGTCCAGGGTTCAAGTCCCTGTTCGGGCGGCTCTCTTTTTGTGATTTATTTTTTTATTTTAATGTATTTTTTTGTAGTTTATTTAGTTATTTATATATTTTTTCTGTATATTAACAGTATTTTTTTTTTATTTCAGGAGTTTCGCGTATTTTTCTCTGAAGGACAGACTGCCGGTGATACTAACGAAAATCATAGATGATTTGTCTAAAAAGGTATAAAATAGTTTTTTTTCTTTATCAACTAATTATTTACATCGACTTCGCCCGAACTAAAAGCCGAGCTTAACTCAGAATTAAGTTTTCTCCCAGCAAAACTTTGGGGGATAGAGTAAAAACAGCAATGAAAGGGTAAAAGACAAGTGTACAATTATTGTAGAGAGCATACAAGAATACAGAAGTACTAAGAAAATACCATACATATTTTTTTATCATGTTTAAGTACCTTAAGTATACCCTGACCCAATATGTAACTATGTTATACCTACTATGTATATTGGAAAATAAAGAAAAATGTATACCTTTCGAATATATCGGAAAAATGAATCGCTCGGTTGGTACTCAGTGGCCTAGTCGTTAAGACATTCCCCCTGTAAGGGAAAGATCGCGGGGTCAAGTCCCGCCCGAGCGATTCACTTTTTCTATAAAAGAATAATTAACTAGTGATATATATAATGTTCCAGGGTAGCGCGGACTCCAAGAAATTTCTAGAAATAGTTACCAAACTGAAGAATGATCTGGTTACCAACAAAGAATATGATCCGTTCACGGTGGACAATGCTGAGGCTGAAAAGTGGAATCAATGGATCACTAACCAACAAGACAAGAAATACTTTAATAATGTCTGGCTGTTCACCGAGTGTTATGTATATAGGAGATTGTATGAGGCTTGTGAATTGATGTAAGTTTAAATAAAATCAACCTTTTTAACGAATTTTAACCATACGTTGTCCACACTCCAAACTACATCTGCCGGGGTGCAAGAGCAATCTTTCGGCAATCTCACCTCCGGCAATCAAGGACCCAAGACGGCGTGCGTTTTAGTCGGTTCGAGTCCGACATAACCGCCTCCACCGGCTCTGTGGGGGTGGTATCCGTGGGGATTTTGCGCACGATAAAAAAGAAAAAGCTCTCTTAACTACATACTCACATCTATCAATAAAAAATAAAATAATAAATAAAATCTTTATTGGAACCATAAAACACAGGAATAACATAACAGTGTGATAGTGTCTGCATTCGTTTAGAACTGTGTCGCAGACACTAACGCCACCTCCAGGCCGAACTGGGCACCAGAGTTCCATCACAAACATGAATGTATTTAAGAATTAAATTCCCGAAGGGGTAGGCAGAGGTGTATTAGCGCCCACGTTTCGCCAATTATAATATGTATGTATTTACAGAAAAAAGTATCTAAGTATGTTTATCCGCATTCTAGATTCCATAACCCAAGCTATAGTTAAGCTTACCATGGGTCTAGATAGCGTTGTGTAGAATGTTGTGGTATATTTATTTATTTATTATGTATCAAATAATATTTTCTTTCTCTACCTTCACACGAGTAAGAACTTAGCTATTTTTTAATTTAATTACTTACTTGGCGCCATTTTAGTGAGCATTAATAAAATTGTTCCTGCATGTCAAGATTTGGATTAGTCCGGTCGGGGTCCGGTAGCTTAGTAGTCAAAGCATTCTCCCTGTAAGAGAAGGACCGTGCGTTCGAATCCCACCTGGACCGATCATTTTTTTTTCTTATTCTTTAAGAACAAATGTTTTTTTAATTGTAAGTTTGTTCGAAAAACATCGGAAAAAATTAAATGCTCAAAGGAGACTTGAACTCACGACCTTTCCCTTACAGGGGGAATGTTTTTCGAACTTTAAAGTTAGCATAATAAATGCTATAAAAAATTCATTCAAATGTAAGTTTGTTTTTCAGCCCAGGTCTCAAGACTTACGACTACTTTAGCGACCAAAAGAAGCAGTCCTTCCAGGGTAACCTGAAGCCAATGTGCATCGTCGCTGACAAGGTTACCACCATGTTGTCTTCCACTAAGAAGGAGGAGAGGAAGGCTGACCTGATTACCCTATTAAAGGTAATATTCAAATCTAGAACCAAGCGTTTTAGTCACTCATTCTTATGCCGCACCATTAAGACCTGGAACTCCCTGCCAGCTCACGTTTTTCCTTCTTCCTACAGTCCCGGGTCCTTTAAGCGGGGCGTGAAAGGCATCTGATGAGGCCGTCAAGCTGAGTGCCACCACTGTTAACATAGTACATGTTTACGATGGTTACCCTCTTTCCGAGACTCTACCTTTAGCTTAACATCAGGCGAAGTGAAGTCAAATTGACGTGTCCTTTATAAAAAAAAACTATAAAGATAAATCGGGGAATATTAGTGAGATAGACAGCCTGTGTGGAGTAGCGGTAGTGAACGCAGCTGCTACGTAGGAGGCGCGGGTTCGATCCCCGCTCGGTGCAAATATTTATATGCACGAATATGGGTATTTGCATTGGTCTGGTCGTGCCTCGGAGAGCACGTTAAGCCGTCGGTCCCGGTTGCCATACGAACAACTATGGCAGTCGTTACGGGTAGTTGGAACCTTAAAAATGTCTGACTAATCTAATTGCAACTTCGATTTCACCAGTTGAGAGGTCAGATGACAGTCGCTCCACGAAATAAAAAACCTATTTTAAGTTGCACCCCAATTATTTTCCTATAGTTAAAATAAATTATCTAACCAAATTATTAAACTAAGAATGGTAAAAGAGCTGTAAAAAGTTGCGTCGGTTCTTATTTTATTGTTTTTATTTATTCAACATTAACATCTGCGGTAGCCTAGTGGTATGGGTAATGGACTGCTGAGACGAGGTCTCGGGTTTGATCCCAGGATTACCATGGCACACACCAATGACTTCTCGATGCTTTTCGAAGTTATGTGTGTATTTATCGCAGGTTTATAAGTGCCCGGTTAATGGCAATAGGCTCGCCACCTATTACATTGGGACCTAAACATAAACTGGCGAAATGTGGGTGCTAGCACCTCTGCCTAACCCTTCGGGGAATACAGGCGTGAGTTTATGTTATGTTATGTTATGTTTATTTTTAATCATCCACCCAACCAATATTAGTAAATGATTTGGCTATAAAATTTTATGACGTCACCAAATCTTTTTTCATACAAGTTACCTTATAACTTACCGTTTTGACGTTTAGTAAAATGTACCTAATTAATTTGACTAGTCAGGAGAATACCCAATTAGGCTGGTAAGCTTACTCCAACTGATATGGGAAACGGTTCAGAGGATGATAATGTTTTGAAGACAAAATGGGATTTTGTATCATACTGAGCGGAATAAATCGAACTTACGCCCCCTGCCTACCAATCTAATGCACTACCGCTACGCTACAATTTTTATAATATAATCCATACTTCCACACTACTATTATAAATGCGATAGTAACTCTGTCTGTCTGTCTGTCTGTATGTTACGCTTTCACGCCTAAACCACTGAACCGATTTTGATGAAATTTGGTATAGGGGTAGATTAGACCATGAGAAAGGACGTAGGCTATGTTTGGTCGCGATAACCGACAACCACACGGGCAGAGCCGCGGGTAAAAGCTAGTTTATAATATAATTTATAATATTTGAATGACATTTTTTATAGCATTTATTATACTAACTTTTAGTTCCACTTGAGCGCTTCTTTTTCCCGATGTATTGCGAACTTAAATATTCCACAACATCCTACACAACGCTATCTAGACCCATGGTAAGCTTAACTAGCTTGTGTTATGGAATCTAGAATGCGCATAAACATACTTATAAGTATAATACATAAATCATACTATAGTATAATTTTTAATTCGAGTCAGTAAAATGACATTTCCAGTGTTGCAGGTTTTTTGTCTCAAATAAATAGTGATGTGGTTGAATCGAATTTTACAATTTTAAAAGTTAGTCAAGATTTTTTTTTTTTTATAAAGTCACGTCAATTTGACTTCACCTCGCCTGATAGTAAGTTTATAGTAAGGCTCGGAAAGAAGGTCAACATCGTAAACATGTACCATGTTAACAATGGTGGCACTCAGCTTGACGGCCTCATTAGATGCCTTTTCACGCCCCGCTTAAAGGATCTGGGACTGTAGGAAGAAGGAAACACGTGAGCTGGCAGAGAGTTCTAGATCTTAATGGTGCGGCATAGGAATGAGTCACTGAAACGCTTGGTTCTAGCAGGTATACTCTGCACCGTATACGAATGGCATCATAGCCCTGCACGTGTCGTCCTGTGAAGGAAAATACTCCGCTTAGCATTCTAATCTATAACTATCGATGTCGAGGCGCGCAGTGTTCTCTCATATTTATCATAATACCTAATTTATCACTTGGTCCATAACATTACATCGCATCGACAGCCTCCGTGGCGTGGCGGTAGTGAATGCGAATGCTACGCAGGAGGCGCGGGTTCGATCCCGATCAGTTTCAATATTTATATTATTTATATGTATGAATATGGCTACTTGGTTTGATCTGAGTGTTTCTATGTTTATTATAAGTATGTATTTACGAAAACAAAAATCTAAGTAATTTTATCCACATTCTAGATTCCATAACACAAGCTAGTTAAGCTATGCTTACCATGGGTCTAGATAGCGTTGTGTAGAATCTTGTGTTGTGAAATGTTATTAGTATTATTACATACTAGCTTTTGAAACGTTTATTCCCAGCTTTTATAATAAGATGGTAAGATCCATATCCAATAATATTGTTTAATACATAAATGTACCTATTACCTATTTACAATAAAAAACGCTTTAATACCTAATAAAATAAAGTATGACTAAAATGTCTTAGTCTATCATAGACATAAATATACAGACGTGAAGCTACTACGAAATTCATTCATAAAATCATATTAGGAAAACGCCAATTCTCCATCTTGCTTTCCAACGTAGTGGGGATGTAGTAGCACCTGATTGGTCAAATAAAATTGCTAGTGATGCGGTGATAGAATTTTAATTATCGATATTTTCCCAAATATTTAAAGAACGAAGACCACTTTCCATACATAGTGAACGACTTTTGAAATGCCGTTGACTTTTTATTATTCTATCGCATAATGGTACTGGTATTACTGATGAATAGATACTAAAACATTTTTTACAAAAAAAAAAACAAAAATATTAAATAAAAATTCGAATTTATTTTTTTGTCCAAATCGATTTTGTTTTTGTGCCAATGTGTTATGTACCTGGAGTACTACTAAATATATATATATATATATATATATATATATATCGTTACTCAAAGACTGTAAAGAATCTTTGTAGATTCTACGTCCTTCTGGGCGAATTATTCGAAACTCCGGCTATCACAAGGAAAGTCTGACAGAAAGCCATAAGCATTAAAGCCATTATTTGTATTCTCAGGTGCAACCTGAGAATACAAATAATCGGCATCCACTTAAGCTAATCACTTAATTTTTTCTTTCAAATGTATAAATTTTTAGTCTGTGCCCTTTTTATATCGATAAGTAGTTATCGACAGTTTACTGGATTCCCTACTAGGCCGCCATACTGCTTTCCATTCATTCATAAAATCCAAGTTTAGGTAGGCAGTTTTTTTTCGTAGGTATGGCACCTCTTGATATACTCTAAGTAGTCTATTGATTGTCGAACATCACAATTGTAGCGGGTCACCCTTTTTTGTATCAGTGACAGTTGCACTTGTCATTTTACTGACTCGAATTAAAAATCATAGTATAGATACTTACATATTATACATAGAAATACCCAGACCAATTCAAATAGCCATATTCATGCATACAAATATTTGCACTGAGCGGGGATCGAACCCGCGCCTCCTTTTTTTTATAAATACATACATACATAGAATACACAGAAACATACTTATATTGTTTTTGTCTCTCCTACAGCTAGCCCTATGGGCGAACAAGTGCGACCTCTCCCTGTCCCTAGGGGAGCAGGTGACGTTCGGCGCCCCCCCCGCGCCGGGGGCCGAGCCTCCCCCCCCGCCGCCCGCGCCCCCCGCCGGGAAGGGCAAGTCGGCCGAGCCCTCCAAACCGATCATACCTTCCAGCGAACCCTTCCAGATGATCCTGGATTTGAAAGATAAGGTAATCATCCATATTGTTTTTACACTTTTTACATAGAGGCGTGAGTATATACTTACGCCTCTAAATCCTCGAAGGGGTAGGCAGAGGTGTATTAACACCCCTATTTCGCCTTACTTTTACTGTTTAGTTAAAGTAACTAATTTGACTGAAGTAAAGCCAACGAGACGAGAAAAAAGGGAAACAAAGCGACCTTTACTGAGTTATGTTACGATAATTAACGATTATTGTCTCTGTCCTTGTCGCACATGTCACACGTACGCGGCAATGGCCGAGCGACAGCTGTCGTTGCGTGTTTCGTAGTACAGGAAAGCTGTCAGCACAGCGGTTCTAAACTGTCAAATCCGCCATCTTATGACCAATATCAATCCTGTCTGGAATGCGCTTGAAGTGATACGTAATAATTTTCAAATAAATATGTTTGGAACCGCTGAAACTTTGTTTACCTTTTTTCTCTCGCTTCGTTGTCCTTACTTTAGTCAGTAGAATACCCAATTGTATGTCTTTTATGATTGTTGACAGCTATTGGTAGACGATACGGGAAAAATAGCCGACCAAGTGGTTACCAAGGCGGAGAATATACAAAAAGCCATTGCTGGGGTAAGTTGACTGTTGCTTTTAATCTATAACTAGCTGATGCCCACGGCTTCGCCCGAGTGGGACTTGTTCCATTCTCGCATCTCATAGGAACCTATTTCCAGAAAAAAAAACGTTTCTTGAAATTTCTGTGAGCCTAGTATTCCATGCAAAAAGTACCAGGCTCACAGAATTACCTATTCCGTGACAAAAGGGCTATTTTAGGGCTTTACTGGCAATTATTCGAATTTTTCTCGCCGTAAAAACCATCCTTGAACTTCAACAAACATTTAAAAAAAGAATTGGCCAAATTGGTCCAGGCGTTGTTGAGTTATGCACTTACCAACGAATTTAGCGATTCATTTTTATATTATATAATATATATAGAGAAAATGAATCGCTAAATGTGTTGGTAAGCGCATAACTCAACAACGCCTGGGCCAATTTGGCCAATTCTTTTTTTTAAATGTTCGTTGAAGTTCAAGGATGGTTTTTACGGCGAGAAAAATTCAAACAATTGCCGGGAACCGACATCCAGGCGGGCGGAGCCGCAAGCAAAAGCTAGTAATAAATAAGTATTCTACGATATTCTATTCAGCGCAGCTATACTCCATGTGGTTAATCAAACTTGATGTGTCTTCAAATACACAGGGAAAAAGAATCTTCTCGGGCGAGACTCGAAGCCGCGATCTTTCCCTAACAGGGGGAATGCCTTGAGCTCTCGGCTACCGAGACACGCCCGAAATCAAATTTCCCTTCTTTTCCGTCTTTATGGCAACGATGGAGTCATGTGATGGTGGATGATGTGTCTTTTTAATATAATGTTTTATTTAAAAACTCAGTATATTAATAGTTTTCTGTATAATAACTCATTTTAAAAGACTGAAAACAGAAATTCAACCTCTAGTTTTCAGTTAGTCAGTCCACCTAGTTTCTTTGTTTTTTTTTTATAAATGACACGTCAATTTGACTTCACCTCGCCTGATGGTAAGCTAAACGCAAAGTCTCGGATAGAGGGTCACCATCGTAAACATGTACATCTTAACACTCGGTGGCACTCAGCTTGACGGCCTCATTAGATGCCTTTTCACGCCCCGCTTGAAGGACCCGGGACTGTAGGAATAATGAAAGTCGCTACATGATTGTTTACCTTTAGTTATGTACTAATGAAAATAAATGCAGTAGGTATAGATACATTTTCTTTTGGTATTATGTCTTAAATTGTTCTATTATTTTTTGCAGAACACAGTTTTCAAGCACAAATGCAGTTGTCACAGGTTGGCAAAGATTGCAGGGACGGAGCTCTGTCAGAAGGATGTTAGTATTTTAAATAATAAATAAACAAAAAAATCTGGTTAAATAAATGCACTTAAAATTGTTTATAACGCTCTCTCGTAGAACTTCGAGGTACTATTGCTACAATCAAGATTGGTAATACAATCCAGATGGTAGTATGTCAAAGGTTTACTAGATGGCGTTGTTCTATGAAACAGCGTTTGTTTTTAATAATGTGTAATCAGGCCTCAGAATACAGAACATACCGGAATCCGCATTCAATAATAATTGCATATCCCCCGCATTGTGTCTCAAATCAATGCTCTGTCTCGCTCCACTGTGAGACTTTCTTTTTTGAAATGGTAGCTAGACCTTTATGCCAAGTCTTTTTATGTATGATATAACTATAGTTAAAGTAATTGATGACGATGATGATAAATGGGTTAATGATGTTGGTAATGACGATGAATATGATGATTGCTGCCTCAGTAAAGTTGTGGGGACTTGCTCCCTGGGGAGATTTGGATTGAACACGTAGGGTCACAATTCACTGTAATATGCCACTTTCCTACACGCGTGTGAGTTGTCCAAGACGTAATGTCTAAAAATCCACCATTTTTATACATAAAAACTCGAATTCACACCAATTTCGGAAAATAAAATAATACCTACTGCGATACGTCCTCTACGCTTTCCCGCCAAAACTCTCCGCGAGACTTCCCGCTCGTGTAATATTGCCAGCTAAGGTGCGGTTCCCAACTTTTTGGGGTAATCATATTACACTAGATAAGAAAAATGTAGTGTAGTACATTAGTAGATATGGATTTATTAATTGAATCAACAATTTTGTCCAGGAGCCCGAGCCTGCGGAGGGCGAAGCGCCCCCGGAGCTGCCCAAGATCCCCTGTCCCGCCAAGATGACCATACCCAACCACGTGATGTTTGGTAAGTAAACCGCTCAGGCGGGACTTGAACGAACGGTCCCTTACACTCCTCCTCTCACCACTGAGCCACCGAGCTCCAAGAATTTGGAACGCTTCAGGCGTGGCTCGGTAGCTCAATGGTATGTAATGGTTCCCCATACTTAACTGAAGGTAAAAAAAAATTGTAGCGACGTTCTGTAAAAACACATATGAAACAAATTAACTAGACTAACTAATTAACTAGTGGTTCAATATCAGTTTTTAGTTTTTAAAATGAGTTTCGAAACAAAATATTAATAAATTGAAGGAATTTTTATAGCATTAAGTATGCTAACTATATAAATCGAATACACAGGGAAAAAGAATCTTCTCGGGCAGGACTCGAACCCGCAGTCTTTCCCTTACAGGGGGAATGCCTAACCAATTCGGCTACCGAGACACGCCCGATATGATTCAAATTTCCCATCTCATACGTCTTTAAGGCGACGTGGCGTCATCTACCGATTTTCTTACGAACTATCGGAATCAATGAATGATGTTACAATCATTTTTAAACATTGATTGTTGATATTAATAAATTGACTTTTTAAATAAAAAAATTGCCGTGTTGCTTCCCGGTGGAGAAGAATAGGACCACCCCAGCTCTTCCTGTGGGTGCCGTAGAAGGCGACTAAGGGATAGGGCCGTTCTCCATCCGACAGTAAACATACAGCCCATGATAGAAATTTATCTGGCATATTAGCAAGTCTGAAAATATTGAATATAATGAAAATATGCTTTTCATGACATCCGGTTAATATAACGTGTTTGTCCCTTCACTTCAATCCATTCTAATATTATAACCGCGAAAGTAACTCTGTCTGTCTGTCTGTATGTTACGCTTTCACGCCTAAACCACTGAACCGATTTTGATGAAATTTGGTATAGGGCTAGATTGGACCATGAGAACGGACATCCATACTAATATTATAAATGCGAAAGTAACTCTGTCTGTCTGTCTGTCTGTGTGTCTGTCTGTTACGCTTTCACGCCTCAACCACTGAACCGGTTTTGATGAAATTTGGTATAGGGGTAGATTAATAGGGGAAGGACATAGGCTATGTTTGGTCGCGATAACCGACATCCACGCGAGCGGAGCCGCGGGCACAAGCTAGTGTCATTATAAGCGGATTCTATTGCATGTAATGATAATGACATTGTATCTGTTTCCAGACATCGTGTGTGACAACGCTGGCTATGAGCTGTTCGCGGATCTGTGTCTCGCGACTTTCTTGATAGAAACCAAAATTGTGGAAATGGTAAATATTTTTCTGAAATAGTAAGAATGGCGGTAGTGAACGCGACTGCTACGCAGGAGGCGCGGGTTCGATCCCCGCTCAGTGCAAATATTTGTATGCATGAAAATGGGTATTTGAATTGGTCTGGGTGTTTCTATGTATAATGTGTAAGTATGTATTTACAAACAAATAGTATCTAAGTATGTTTATCCGCAAATTACGTAAGCTGCGGCCGGAGGTCCGAAAAAAAACCAAATTACTTATTAATTAATTTATTAAAAGAAATTACAATAAATTATATACTAATTTAAGCTAATGCAACCTATTCGAAGTGGGAATATGGAATGACAAATTTATATTAAAAATCAATTAAATCGATTCGCTGCGTTGGATCGGATGTTGCTCGGACGTCATCGGTGCAGCTGCAGTATTGCTGAGTCGGCGATTTCGCTATTGTTGCACTTATTGGCGTGTTTGCTGCGTCGTCGATATCCATTAGGGTTCCGTACTTAACACGCATTCAAGATTCTATAACACAAGCTAGTTAAGCTTACCATGGGTCTGGAAAGCCTTGTATAGAATATTTATGTATAAAGTTCATTCGGATTCTAGAACCCATCAATCATTTAGCCTATGGCTGTCCACAGCTGGACATAGGCCTCTCCCAATGTTGGGAGGCTTTGCCCTACAGTTTCCACGCTGGCCAGACGGGTTGGTACAGGGTTTTATTTCGAGTTTTCCATAGAACCCATACTACTTGCCAATTAAGCTTACTTTGTTATGTACACTGTGTAGAATATTTGTCCTACAATATCTGTGTGTTCCCAGGTTCGATTCCACGTGAAGAAAATGCCTTGGTTCGTGTCCGATGTCACGCCTGAGGACTTCAAGTAAGTCTTTTGATTTTGAGTCAATTATAGTTGATGTTTTTTGCCTACCCTATATTGAGAAAGCGTGAGTATGTATGTATTTTATTTTAGTTTTATTTTAATACTAACTTTTGCTCCCGGCTCCACCGCGTGGATGTCGGTAATCGCGACCAAACATAGCCTATGTCCTTTTCCAAGGTCTAATCTACATTTATACCAATTTTCATCAAAATCGGTTCAGTGGTTTCGACGTGAAAGCGTAACATACATACAGACAGTAAAATTAGGCATGGAAGTTTTTGTATGAATGTCCGCCATTTTCAGAGCTAGATGCATTTAATTTCATAAACCTGTGTCTTTTAAGAAATAAATGAGCACGTATATTAGCGTTTTTCAAAATTTTACTACTAAGAGGGTAAAATAGGTGATAAACTTTTGTATGGAAAGTTCGTAATTTTTCATAAGCTTGAAACTTCTTACACCTACGTCTTTTGAGATATGTTTTGTCGTGTTAACCGACGCGGGCGAAGCCGCGGGCAAAAGCTAGTTAAGAATAAAAAATAATATTTTTGTTCACAGATACGTTATAGACGCCGCTACATCAGCTAACTTCTCTACTACAATCAATATGCCACCAGGACCTGGTAAGTGCTATTTTTATACCAATGAGGTGGCAGACAAGCACATGGCCCACCTGATGCTACGCGGTTACCGTCGTAGCCTATGGACATGTGCAAAACCAGGGGCGTGACACTCGCGCTGTCATCCCTGAAAAACCTTCTTATGTCCTAAAGAACCCATCTGCATAAAACGCCAGCAAAAAATTCTATAGTACTTTTTGTCGTTTAAATTGATGTATAATAATAATAATAAATATTTCACAACATTCTACAACAACGCTATCTAGACCCATGGTAAGCATAGCTTAACTAGCTTGTGTTATGGAATCTAGAATGCGGATAAACATACTTAGATACTTTTTTTTTTTGTAAATACATACATATTATACATAGAAACACCCAGACCAATGCAAATAGCCATATTCATGCATACAAATAATAAATAATGATAATAATGTATGGCCCTATGAAGACCTTTGGGGTTATGCCAACCTCATTTGTAAGCTGGTAGACTGGCTGATTGACTGACGAGTCAGATGGCAGTCGCGCTCATAAAAGTTGTTTAAGAGAAATAAGAATAAATAATAAATAAATAAATATTTCTGAACATTCTACACAACGCTATCTAGACCCATGGTAAGCTTAATTAGCTTGTGTTATGGAATCTAGAATGCGGATAAACATACTAAGATACTTTTTTTTTGTAAATACATACACACATCAAAAAAAGTTTGCGATCAATGGCATAAGCTCCTAGAATTCTTTAAATTTAACTTTATCAAGAAAAAATCTATGTTGTATGCTTTCTTTAAATAGGAATACCCTGTTTGAAATTAAAATATAAAACTATTTTTTATTATTTATTTTAAAAAAATTGAGCCATTAATCATAATGCAATTGTGATAGAAATTTCATAGAAAGAAAAAGACTGTTTAATTAAACTTAAACTACAATTTATTATTAAAAGGTGTAAATTCAATATAAAATAACTCCTCCCCTGGCTCGAACACATGCGGAGATCCTCCTGGGCATGCTGAGGATCATGTTATCCAGCATTTCCTGGGGTAACCTATCCCATTCTTCAATAGCGGCTTCCCTGAGCTCTGGAACTGTCTGGGGATGCTCACGGCTCACGGTTCCATACAGCTCGTTTAAGAGCATCCCACGCGTGCTCTATTGGGTTTAAGTCGGGCGAGCCGGCAGGCCAGTCTAATCGTGTGATATCGTATTCTTGAAGAGCAGCATTGACTCGTTGAGCTCGATGTGCGGGCGCATTATCATCGGCCAGTACAAATTGGTGCCCATGGTTTACTCGGAATGGTTTGACGATATCATCAATAGCAACTGCTTTGTACATGTCTGCTGTCATGAAGCCAATCTTCGTTGTTGACGTTGCCGGGAATTGAGCGGAGCTCGCCATGACCTCCGTGCTCGTAATCCAGCCTGGTGCAAGCAATTGCGAACGGTCTGCGTGGTTTAACTTCAACCCAGAGGCGGCCCTGACTTCTGCTTTTATTTTAGTGGCGTTGATTGTGGGATCACGGGCTGCCAGCAATCTAATATAGCGCTTTTGGGCAGCTGTCAAAACAGTTGGGCGACCGCTGCGGGGTCGGTCAGCTAAATTCTCCATTCCGTGGTACCTCTGCAACGTAGCCACGACACAGGATTGGGATATAGCAAGTCTGCGTGCTATTACTCTCGTGGTGTATTCTTCTTCACTCAAAGTTACTATTTTAGCTCGTAAAACCTCTGATAATCCTCTTGGCATTTTTTCAATCACTACTTTCCGCGAAAAATATCTTGAATCGGTTATAATTCACTAAATTAGATTTCTGAATGAGCGTAAGCTAGGACTGAAAGCCTTTTTGTAAGAAAAAGCAATTGAACGGTGTCATTGTTTTGTGTTCTAATTCTTTATTTTTAAATAAAGAATCTAAAAAGAAGAAAAAATCAAAATATAATCTACAGTAACAAAAAAGATTTCAGTTTTTCAAAGTGATCGCAAACTTTTTTTTTATTTATGTGTGTACATATTATACATAGGGACACCCAGACCAACGCAAATAGCCATATTCATGCATACAAATATTTGCACTGAGCGGGGATTGAACCCGCGCCTCTTGCGTGGCATCACAATCCGAACCGACTAAAAACGCACACCGTCTTCGATCGATATCATAGATCGGTTTAAACAAAAATTATTAATGCTTCAATTTAGAAAAAAATTGACACCTGGAAGATTGAGACTGCATAGAGACTGAAGTTCGAACAGATTTTTACTTGAATGAATTTTTTACAGCATTAGGTATACCAACTATACAAATCGAATACATAGGGAAAAATTAATCTCTGAATGAAATAAATTAGACATGATCCTGTGATATTCTCGTTGTTTTTTTCAGAGGGTGAAGTGAATGTCAAAGAATTAACCTCTATCAATCTGAACGATCTTGGCACGAAGTGGAACTCTTTATTGGCAGAGGGCAAATTTGTCCTAATGGTAAGAACCTTTACAACACTTCCTACTTACCAACTACTGGTCATAATATCTTCATACATAAAACATAACATAAACTCACGCCTGTATTCCCCGAAGGGGTAGGCAGAGGTGCTAGCACCCACATTTCGCCAGTTTATGTTTAGGTCCCAATGTAATAGGTGGCGAGCCTATCGCCATTAACCGGGCACTTATAAACCTGCGATAAATACACACATAACTTCGAAAAGCATCGCAAAGTCATTGGTGTGTGCCATGGTGAACCTGGGATCGAACCCGAGACCTCGTCTCAGCAGTCCATTACCCATACCACTAGGCTACCGCAGATAATATCTTCATCCTAGCGTTAATCCCAGTCCCCAATGGAGTCTGGGATCCGGTTTACCAGTCTTAACTAAGGGTTGAGGTGATCTTCGATATGTTTCATGAAGCGACGCCATTTATGACCTCTGCAAGCGGTAAGCGATATCGAAGTATTGCAGGTAGACAAGTTGTTGGACTTTTGAGGGCTCCAACTACCCGTAACGACTGCCATAGATGTTTGTATGACAACCGGGACTAACGGCTTAACGTGCTCTCTGAGGCACGACCAGACTAATGCAAATAAATAAATACCTATTCCACAACATTCTACATAACGCTATCTAGACCCATGGTAAGCTTAACTAGCTTGTGTTATGGAATCTAGAATGCGGATAACCATACTTAGGCGAGAAAAGGACATTATGAGAAAGGACATTTCGAGAAATGGACATTATGCGATGAGACGTTCTAGAATGACACTCAGCCTGAATCGCGATTTATCTGAGAAAAGATTAGAATTGACATATCCATACTAATATTATAAATGCGAAAGTAACTCTGTCTGTCTGTATGTTACGCTTTCACGCCTAAACCACTGAACCGATTTTGATGAAATTTGGTATAGGGGTAGATTAGACCATGAGAAAAGACATAAGCTATGTTTGGTCACGATAACCGACATCCACGTGGGCGGAGCCGCGGGCAAAAACTAGTTACCCGTACAATCTGTCCTCAGATAAATCGAGATTCAGATTGAGTGTCATTCTGGATGCCTAGATTAAGGCATCCAGAATGACACTGCCTGCCTTAATCTAAACCTTTCTTTATTTCTTTCTACCTAGAGCGAAGATTACTGGACGTACCCTCACGCCTTCTGCGAGATGAAGAAGTACGACTACAACCTGTACCGCAAGCTGCAGTACGCGGTGGCGGTACTGTTCAAGGGAGACCTCAACTATCGCAAGCTGCTCGCCGATAGGTGTGTCAACCCTTACAGCGGACTGGAGCCTTGCTTACAAGGTACTGGCATACATTTTTTTTAAGCTAAGGCCAATAAACTACTGGACAGTCCACTGCTGGACCTAGGCCTCTGTCCCAAGTACAGGAACATACTCGTTCGCTCGCAGCTCGCCGTAGCAATTCCTCGCACTCACAATAGCAAGTTTTTTTTTTTGGCCATTCGTCGTGTATATACACGGTGATTTTATAGTCGTTTTGGATAAAAAATAAAGTTTAAAACTAAAATCCGACTACCGATAAAAAGTAACAAACAAGAAAATATCAAGGATAGCCGTGGTCGTATGCCACTTTTCCCTAGAATGTATTGTTTTGTTAGAGTAAGTAGCCGTGGTCGTATGACCACGGCTATCCTTGATATTTTCTTGTTTGTTACTTTTTATCGGTAGTCGGGTTTTAGTTTTAAACTTTATTTTTTATTTATATTATTTTTGGGGCAAGGTAAAGCTAATAATTTATACATATTTGAAATGTGCTTGTTAAGCCCTTTCATTTGATACCAAACACGGCATATTTGTCTCAAATCTATTTTTTAACACAGCACCTTATGGGCGCTAGAGGGCGCCACACAAGATTGAGTGACACGTCATATAGCCTATAACCATCGGACGATAAAGCCGCTTGTAACAATACCTCATTTGCCCAGTTCTAATAAGTAGTTGAGGAGTTATGAGGGAACAAATGAACATACATACATACATACATAGCCTGTCAAAATCATAACCCTTCTTTTGGCTTCGCCGTAGTCGGGTAAAAAGAGTTTGGGCACAATTTCGAAAGCAAAATCATAGCTGATGACCGCGTCAATAAATGCAATAAATCACACAAACCAGATTTTTTTTGGAACCATTGTTGGCTCAACCTCTGATGCATGGTTCGAGTCAACAATAGTGTCCTAAATACGGCTATTGCTGTATATCGGACACTATTGTTGACGTCATCCCCTAATCCCCATTACGTGGGGTACAATGATGCCAATTCTGTGTTATCAAAACCAACTAAAATACGCTAAAAACCTCTAAAATGGTATTATACACCCAGATTGTATAGTCGTTTCGTATGAATAGATTTTAGACACAGGTCCGATAGCAAAATCGTTAGGTTAGGTTACATAACATGCCATGTTATGTGGGACTCGAACCGACTACAAGGACTACTCAGAACAGAAAAACGAATTTCGATCTTAACAACATTTTCTTCATTCATTGTTTCCAACAGTTCGTAAGAATGTTGGTAGATGGCTGCATCGTCGCCCTTATAGACGGATATAAAGAGAAGGAAAATTTGGAATGATTCAAGTGGTGCTCAATAGCTCAGTTGGCAGAGCAGTCGCCCTGTAAGCGAAAGGTCGTCAGTTCGAGTCTCACTTGAGCATTTCATTTTTTCCAATGTTTTTCGAACTTAACAGTTAGCATAATAAATGCTATAAAAAAAATTCATTCAAACATTTTCTTAATTACATATAATTTCGCATAAATAGATGCCGCACATCACGAATATACGAAAAATACTCCGCTTTATGTGATGTCAATAAGGTCGAAAATTGCTTGCATTGTCGGTCGGCCGACTAATTGAGTATTTTGCCTTACGGCCATGTACTGTCCGGCCAAAATCTGTCTGCGCTGACCGGAATCGGCCACACACTATAATAATCTTTTTCTACGAAAAGACTATGCAATCTGGGTGTATAATAAATTATAGAGATTTTTACTGTATTTTAGTTAGTTTAAACACAACTTTATCTGCGGTAGCCTAGTGGTATGGGTAATGGACTGCTGAGACGAGGTCTCGGGTTCGATCCCAGGTTTACCATGGCACACACCAATGACTTTTCGATGCTTTTCGAAGTTATGTGTGTATTTATCGCAGGTTTATAAGTGCCCGGTTAATGGCAATAGGCTCGCCACCTATTACATTGGGACATAAACATAAACTGGCGAAATGTGGGTGCTAGCACCTCTGCCTACCCCTTCGGGGAATACAGGCGTGAGTTTATGTTATGTTATGTTATGTAAACACAACAGAATTTGCACCAATGACTGGTGAAATGTTATTGTTAATTCATCTCTGCCTAACCCTCCAGATATAAAGGCGTGATTATGTGTATTAACTTTTGGTTAAATGAATATTCGGGGTTTTGAACTTCGGTCTTTCGTCTATCGATCTTATGAACTTAACTTAATAATTTCGTTTGCAATGGTTGTAAAATATGCCGAATGGATTTTGATGCCCTTTTTAGACTAAATTAGTTAAATCAACACATGTTCAATCGCAATCGGTTGAGTAAAACCAGCGATATAAAATGATCCAAAATCTTTTTTTTGGACACGTCAATTTGCCTTCACCTCGCCTGTTGGTAAGCTAAAGGCAAAGTCTTTGGTGGCACTCAGCTTGACGGCCTCATCAGATGCCTTTTCACGCTCCGCTTATAGGACCCGGGACTGTAGGAAGATGGAAACACGTGAGCTGGCAGGGAGTTCCAGGTCTTAATGGTGCGGCATAGGAATGAGTCACTCAAACGCTTGGTTCTCTTATATTTGAATTGATCGATTAATTTATTAAATATGTTTTTTTAGAAGAGTACATATTAAAATTGAACGGGTACTTTTATCTTAGTAGTATAAAATAAATTGCTTATGTTCACAGGGTTCATCCCAGCGCCTATAATAGCTATAAGGACAGTTAAATCTGAGTTAATCTGCGGCATGCCGAAGGGGCGGTATGAAGTCTTGACCAAAATGGACCCCAACTGGATGCGAACCGGCGATTACGGGTAAGGAATGCTGGATACACAAAGTGGTTTTCGATACGATTGGGTTCGAAGATTGGGTTTCGATACGATTCGCTGTCGAAATCAAATTAAATGTCAAAATCTATATTTTCCTAGATCAATTTTTAAGAAAGAATATTAACATCTTTATCGTTTAAATGACTTTTTATAGCATTTATTATGCTAATTTGAAAAATTCGAATACATCGGGAATAATGAAATGCTCAAGTGGGACCGTGGGAAGTGATTCAGGTGTGCTCCATAGCTCAGTTGGAAGAGCATTCCCCCTGTAAAAGAAAGCTCGTGGGTTCAAGTCCCACTTAAGCGTTTCATTTTATATTTAAAGTTAGCATAATAAATGCTATAAAAAATTCATATAATATTTGGGTGGAGTCATCAAAAATCAATGTTTAAAAATGGTTCAAAAATCATTCATTGGTTCCAACAGTTCGTAAGAAAGTTGGTAGATGACTCCACCGTCGTCCTTAAAGACGGATGTAAAGAGAAGGGAAATTTGAAGTGATTTAGGTATGGCTCAATAACTCAGTTAAAAGAGCATTCCCCCTGCATGGAAAAGTCGTGGGTTCAAGTCCCACTTGAGCATTTCATTTTTCCGGATGTATTCGAATCTTTATCGTATTGACGTCAATAAGAAACAATTTTATTCTTCTATATTGAAAAATAAATGACTATGACCATGACTATCGTTTTTAACATTAAATAGAGGCTTAATTATTGAATGTTTTTTGTCATAAATTTTATTAGCAGAATTGTACTTCTGTAGAGTAGAAGGGCCACCTTTCCTTCTCATAAGTGTTTTAGAAGGGGTTGTCCTGCTCTCATGACGGCAATAAGCTCGCCTCCTATTAAGTGAGAAACGCCATCATGTATTTCGAGGCGTGAGTATTTATGTATGTATATAAGCCTCTGTGGCGTGGCGGTAGTAAACGCGACTGCTACGCAGGAGGCGCGGCTTCGCTTCCCGCTCCGTGCAAATATTTGTATGCATGAATATGGCTATTTGCATTGGTCTGGGTGTTTCTATGTATAATATGTATGTATTTACAAAAAAAAGTATCTTAGTTTGTTTAATCCGCATTCCGCATACCATAGGTCTAGATAGCGTGGTGTAGAATGTTGTGGAATATTTTATTTATTTATTATTATTTAATTTTTAAACCTAAACCTAAACCTGCGGAAGCCTAGTGGTATGGGTAATGGACTGCTGAGACGAGGTCTCGGGTTCGATCCCAGGTTTACCATCGCACACACCAATGACTTTTCGATGCTTTTCGAAGTTATGTGTGTATTTATCGCAGGTTTATAAGTGCCCGGTTAATGGTAATAGGCTCGCCACCTATTACATTGGGACCTAAACATAAACTGGCGAAATGTGGGTGCTAGCACCTCTGCCTACCCCTTCGGGGAATACAGGCGTGAGTTTATGTTGTTATGTTTATGTTATAATTTTTATTTATTCCTTCCAGTGTGATCCAATTCTGCGCGAAGGCGGAAGCACTCAAGCCCTCGGACAGGCCTTGTATCGACTACTGCGAGACCTGCTTCGGAGTCATTTGCCCGGAGCACCAACACGATATGTAGTATCCTGGTTAGTATGCTCACTTCATATTTATCTATCCATGTCGAATACATAGGGAAAAATGAAACTTCTCGGGCGGGACTCGAACCCGCGATCTTTTCCTTACAGGGGGAATGCCTTGACCAACTCGGCTATCGAGACAGCTTCTATTTATCCGTCTTTAAGGCGACGGTGAAGCCATCTACCGATATTCTTACGAACTATCGGAACCAATGAATGATGTTACAATCATTTAACATTGATTTTTGATAACTCCACCCAAATACTTGAATGAATTTTATATAATGCTGTAAAATTCATTCAAAAATCTATGTATCTACCTGTATATAGATAAAAATGATAATTGATTTTGCATTTCTGCATCGAATGAGCTCGATTTGTTTCCACTTTTTTGCCACTCTAATCCATCGCCGCGATGGATTATATTCCACTGCATTTTATATTCCGTTCTAACCCATCGCCGCGATGGATTATTTTTCACCGTCTTTTATATACCGCTCTAATTATTTGTACGAAAGAAATTATATTACATAAATGAAATAAGTAACTAAATAATTATGTAGCCAAACAAACAAAAGAACAGTCTTGGTAATTATTTTTAATTACTTATCAATGCCAGCGATGGATCAGAGTGGAAATAAATTTGGAAACAAATCCATCGATGGATCAGAGTGGATAAAATAGTGGAAACAAATCCACCGATGAATTTGTTTGGTGGATTAAAGTGGAATAGAGCCAAATTTTGATATGATGTGCAACCCTCTTCCCGAAGCGGGCCATGGCGCCCCTTTTATCTCATTCTCACTCTCACTGGTTCCGGTTGGGGTGGTATCCGTGGGGACCTTGCGCATGATAAAAATACCTTCTGAAATGGTTCTTAGATGCTCACGTCAGTAGGTGGCGCTACAATTGACTTTCCCTCGCACCCCGGCTGACCCTGGGTCGTGTACGGGTTTCAGATGAACCATCATACCCTGGAAAGGAGGGGTTTAGTTTTGGGAAGGATTCCTTTTTTGTCGAATAGAAATCCCCACGCGACGGTTACGTCGGACTCGAACCGACTAAAACTGCACGCGGTCTCGTGTCTTCAGTTGATGGGATGTAAGATTAAGTTCCATAAGGGTTTTTTTCCCAAGCGAATACAATATGGGGTTCTTCAAGAAGGGCTTAGGTTTCTTCAGGGTAGGCAGCGCGAGTGTAACGCCCCTGGGGTTGCAAACGCCATTAGGCCCCAGTGACCACTTTCCGTCAAGTGGAGCGTGTGCTTGTCTGCCACCTTAATGGTATAAAAAAAGAAGGCCGTGTCAGATCTATTAAGAATGAAGTTTGCACTAAAGTTTTGAAAGAAAAAAAAAAACAAATTTTATTGCAGTAAAGTTTAAAAGACTACAGCGCCCCGGTATCCTAAGTAACCGGTTCAAACTGGTCGCAAGGTGAATTCGCTCCAAAACTTTATTCTTAATCCATATAGCACGAGGTATAGAGCATATCCCACGTCAGTCAGCGTCATTAACATCTTGACTTGAGTCTCAAAATAATCTTAAAACTCTCGTATTAAGAGCAAAGCAAACTGTTTTATTGATTTACTAGCTTTTGCCGGCGACTTCGTCCGTACTAACTTCGAAATAGAAAAGTTTAGGGCACACTACTCCTGTTTTCGCAACCCAGCTAAAGTTCCTTAAAAATTTTGTGAGCCTGGTACTTCATATCAATGTACCAGGGTCACAGAAATACTGATCCCGTGACCGCGACCCACAGCAACCTATACCTTACGTCTGTTTGATTGCAATCAAACAAACGTAAGATTTTAAGTATGATCAAAAGAAACCGCATCAAAATCCGTTCAGTAGTTTTAGCGTCCATCGCGAATAAACATTACCAATTTACAATTATATAATAGTATAGAAAGATATGGTATTATTGTCCGGACTAAAGGAGTGCACCAAATATCAGTACAATCGGTCAACTGGAATGGGTACAAAACGAAATTAAGATCATTTTGAGCACTTTGTTCGTCATGGCGGTTTGACGGTCCCATGGTCGAGAGCATTTCCCTGACACTCTGTATAACCCAAACTACTTAATTTACCACTTTTTTCTTCTTTTCAGTACATACCGGAAGTCAATTTTTGCTGAGACATTACCAAAAATAATACGTCAAACTTTTCGGCACAATTTGTACAGTTCACATCACATATTTTAAGAAATTTAATGTTTTTTGACATTTTTCTATTTACAAATAAACTTATTTTGTTGATCATTGCTTGTTTTATATCACAATGTCCCTTACAACAATAGCAAATATATTGAAAACCCTTCGGAGCAGAATGTACAAACGCAGAATGTACAATACGCAAAATGTACAAATCGCACAAAGGTCTCATTCACAGCAATGGTAAACGAATAATGCTAAAAAGTACCAGGCTAGCAAAAGCATGCAGGATAGGATAGGATTCATGTAAGAAATAATGAAAGTATAGCCCGACCAATAAAATAAAAAAACTCGTACTGGGGGCGCTATAAACGTCTATGATTATGGCAACACCAAGTATAGTGATACACATGTGAAATGGCTAGTGTACAAATATCTTAGCTTATTTAGAAACTGTTGCAGACATAAAGTGTCCTACACAAGAGCATGGCATTTATATAATACTAGATGTTGCGCGCGGCTCCGCCCGCGTGGATGTCAATTATCGATAAAAAATACAAACTGTCATCCACGTTTCTCACCCTTTAACCCCCTTTTTCGCCATAAAAGGTAGCCTATGTCCGTTCCCAAACTAAATTTTATCAAGATCGGTTCAGTGGTTTATGCGTGAAAGCGTAACATCAGACAGACAGACAGACGAGAGTTGCTTTCGCATTTATAATATTAGTATGGACCTTCGCCCTCTTGGGCCACTCATTTTCAGCCTGGCAATACATCCTGTAATTCGGCAGCTAAATTCTAAATTTAACATAATTATGGTATCTAGATGACGGGACCATAGGAGGTGAATTTAATACAGTTTTAAAAGACTTGGCTTTTATAAAAGATGAATTTAGATCTATCGGCTTACAATTAAACCCTACCAAATGTGAAATCTTCCTTGAAGATAACATTGACAGTATTTCAACTCTATCAAAATTCAACGTTTTGGCTCCAAATTTGAAAATTATTCAAAAAGATTCTCTCCGTCTTCTTGGGTCTCCAATCCTAGAGGAAGCATATGACTCTTTCGTGGAAGAAAAGATTCAAAATTTCTGTGAAGTTTCGGACCGGTTGCAAAAAATATTTACACATGCCCTCCGTTCAACTCAAATTTTTAAGTATTTGGCTCTTATAGGTAAAATGGATAGTGTGATTCAAAACACACTATGTAAAATTCTAAATGTGGATATGAATGACCGAGTCTGACTTCAGGCATCCATGCTTGTGCGTCTAGGCGGGCTCGGCGTTCGCAAAATTACCGACGTAAGTCTACCAGCATTTTTGTCTTCGGTGCATGGCACGGATGAATTAGTTAGAAAAATCCTAACCCCTAGCCTAACTAATTCGGAAGTGAGAGGCAAGGCCGAAGCCTTAAGTGCTTGGAAAATGTTTTGCCCAAACACTAATTTGCCAGCCAGCCATCTTCCCAGAGACAATGGGACGTGCCGCTCTGCAACATGGTGAGTAAACATCTCATTTCTACTTCCACTAATGTTGCGGAGCGTGGTCGCCTTTTGGCTGGGGGGGAATGGGAATCTGGTGTTTGGCTTCAAGCACTACCATCGCCCAACATTGGTAACATGTTGGACGACAACACCTTCCGTATCGCTGCTTGCCTTCGTTTAGGTGCTCCTTGCGTTTCTCCGCATCGATGTCGCTGTGGAGAAGAAGTTGGTAGCCTTGGACACCATGGTCTCTCATGCAGCAGGAGCGCGGGTCGGCTTTCGCGGCACGCGTACATCAATGACATAATCCGTCGGGCTCTTGTCACCGCCGGCGTTCCAGCTGTATTAGAACCTTCTGGTTTGGTGCGTGACGATGGCAAGAGACCAGATGGAATGTCATTGGTGCCTTGGAAGATGGGTGTGGGTGTGGGATGCAACATGTGTTGACACCCTTGCGCCTTCTCATCTTTCAGGTACTGCGGACTGTGCCTGCGCTGCTGCTGCTTCGGCAGAGACCCTCAAACGGCGCAAACATAGTAGTTTAAGTAATAATTACATATTTGAGCCGTTTGGAGTCGAGACGCTGGGATCATGGGGTCCAAGTGCACGTCTATTATATAAAGAAATAACAAAACGTTTAATAGACACTACCCGTGACCAGAGGGCTGGTTTATTCCTTGCGCAAAGGATTGGCATTGCCATTCAGCGTGGCAATGCCACCAGCTTTCTGGCCACCCTCCCGCTTGATGTCGATGGGAAGAATTTTTTGACGCCGGAACCTGCAGTTTTGCACATAACTTGTTCTAGATTCGAAAAACATTGGAAAAAATGAAATGCTCAAGTGAGACTCGAACTCACGACCTTTCGCTTACAGGGCAACTGCTCTGCCAATTGTTCTATATTTTCATTTATAATAATTATTAAGTATTATTATTATTTAACTCTCAAAAGACCCTTAGTATGGATATATGTTTTAAAGTAGTGTGGTTAAAATATAATAATAAACAAGTTAATTATTAAGTACATATTTATTAATCACCAAACTCGGAATCTAAATAATAAGTTACTAATAATTAGTACGTAAAATAAGAAAATAGGCCAATTTCCATAGCGCGTACTCTATGACGTACCTATCCGTCATGTTGACAACGAGGTGATGTTTTTTTTTTTTGCGAAAAATCCCCACGGATACCACCCCCACGGAGCCGGTGGAGGAGGTTATGTCGGACTCGAACCGACTAAAACGCACGCCGTCTTGGGTCCTTGGCTGCCGGAGGTGAGATTGCCAAAAGCATATCTCTCGCACCCCGGCGGACCCAGGACCATCTCTTTCGAGATGGCCTCCTTCGGGTTGTGGGGACCAAAATGTCCCCATCTAGCCCCGGTTACGGGGAGGCGCACTTTGCGCCGCCGCCGCGGCCTGCTTCTGCTAGGGTGGCAGGCGGCTCCACCGGTCACCCCCAGGCCAGAACGAGGTGATGTTATTTAGATCCTTCCGACTTTTTATCCAACAAATACTTAGTTATTTTGTAAATAACGTTTTCATAACTGGCTTTTTTTTCCGGCATATACCTAAATAGCGCACTCAAATTCACAATCAATAACACGCACAATTGACACCACATTGACAGATGATCATAATGACATCTTATAGATTGTTGCCATATGAAGAAATTAGTTCCAATAGTTTTCCGCAATATGGCGAGGTATTTTATTTTATTGGTCGGGCTTTACCTCTGGTAAATACTAGGATTGCAGAGGTTTGCAGGAGGTTATTAGAAACTCAATTTCACACAAACTTCCTGCGTGCTTTTACTTAGCCTAGTAATATATACCTAAAGATGCCTGATTTTTTAATGCTTATGGTTTAACATTCGTTAACCATCGCGGTGGATGAAATCTTAGGTTCTACTTGTACATTCTGCGTTTTATACATTTTACATACATTGCTTCATTCCGCGTATTGTATATTTTGCGTATGGTGCTCATTTTGCGTTTTGTACATTCTGTTCCGAAGAGGTTAGCAAATACACTGAGAAGGCGTAAGTAACCTTGCAAATGAAAAGCATATTCCTTTAAAAAAATGTTTATTGTCATACAATTTGGGTACAATAATATATACAGATCAGATATTTAGTGAATATTCGTATATAACTAATATATAATTATTTATTATATAGGTATTATGGAACGCGAAAGTTTAGAAGTATTACAACATTTTCTATCACAATATTTAACTTATATTGTTATAAATAAATATGATCAATATCAGTCTTATATCATTATTTCTATTTTAATATAATACATAACAATTAAATTTCATAGACAAGTCTAAAGCCAAAAAATCCGAATTACTTCTTAATTTATACATGTATTTACAAAAAAGCGTATAAGTATGTTTATACGCGTTCTAGAACCCATAGAATAAGCTAGTTTAACTATGCTTCCTTAGGGTCTATAGCACTTTGTAGAATTGCCTAGAATTATTTACAATAGTATATAAGATTTTTTTTATGTAGGGCACTTCAATTTGACTTCACCTCGCCTTATACATAATAATTAGCTTTTGCCCGCGGCTCTGCCCGCGTGGATGTCGGTTATCGCGACCAAACATAACTTTTGTCCTTTCTCTAGGTCTAATCTACCCCTATAGCAAATTTCATCAAAATCGGTTCAGTGGTTTAGGCGTAAAAGCATAACAGACAGACAGGCAGAGTTACTTTCGCATTTATAATATTAGTATGGATATAATAAAACTGCCCTCTATTACGTGGCACCGAAAATGATAGTTGGCGTAATGTGGATGTTAGTACACTCTCTGCCTACCCCTCCGGGGTTCAACAGACGTGAGTATAAGTAACTGCGTCCACCACACGGTAGTATGGCTTCTCTGTTCAATGTATTCCTGTTCAGAATGGTGTAGAGTCTCTCAACGGTTAAGTGCCACCCATCCGTTGTTTCCGTCGGGTAGCTTCACTTGTATAAGTCTGACTACGCCGCCATTTTCATCGTTCGCCACGATCTGAAATCAAAATTTTGTTTTTACTATCTACTATTGTATATTTTTTTTATGGAATATAAAGGCAAACGAGCAGACGGATCGCCTGATGGTAAGCGAGCACCGCCGCCCATGGACGCCCGCAACACCAGATGAGTGCATTGCCCTCCTTTTAAAAGAGAGTACGCTCTTTTCTTGAAGGTTTGAAGGTCGTATTGGTTTGAAAGATAGGTACTGAATATAAATATTTTTCCTATCTTCCATATCCAACGCTAGGTTATGTAACCTAACCTCTGTAACCAAGGCTATCAAAATGTTGGAAGTTGGACAGCTGTTGGACTTTTTAGGGCTGCCTAACCCCCCGTGGATAAAGGCGTGATTATATGTATGTACGTAGACAACCTCCGTGGCGTGGCGGTAATGAACGCGGCCGCTACGCAGGAAACGCGAGTTCGATCCCCGCTCAGTGCAAATATTTGCATTGGTCTGGTCGTGCCTCGGAGAGCACGTTCAGCCGTTGGTCCCGGTTGCTATACGAACATGTATGGCAGTTGTTACAGGGGAAATGGGTGATATGGCCCCATAAAGAAGGGCTGATCACCCGTCTGGTCAAACAGCGTCCCTACTGGCAGTACCCAGTAGTAGTTATATGTATGTACGTAAATGCTTACCTCAGTCTGATCAGTCAACTGTTCACTGCTGACAGCCTCCATAAGCGCGCTCTGAGTCCTCTCGCCGAGATTATCTATAGAATTTATATTAAAAAATAATATATTATTATGATAACTGTGTTTATATGGAAACTGTGTTTATACGGGGTCCGTAACTTAACTTCGAGAGTCATATGTTCGATGAATGGAAAGTCGACAGAACGTTTGATCGAATATTGCTATTTCGAATGAACTTTTTATCGCCAAACGCAACTTCGATTGAACGTTTTATCGAATATTTATTAATCGATAGATTGCTGTTTCAAATGAGATTTAGACATGAAATTTCATGAAAAAAAAAGATAATAAAGCACAACTGAAACTAAGTGAAAAATGTTTATTAAAATAAAAAATTAAAAAACTATTATGTGAAAATTAATTCAAGCTTACATCGACGATTAGGACTAGATGGCATAATCACGATAAGCACGTTATTTTATACGTAACTAGCTTTTGCCTGTGGCTCCGCCCGCGTGGATGTCGGTTCCCGGTAATTATTCGAATTTTTCTCGCCGTAAAAACCTTTTCTGGACTTCCACGAATAATTCAAGACCAAAATTAACCAAATCGGTAAAGGCGTTCTGGAGTTATATCGTCAGGAAGGAAAACCCGACTTATTTTTATATCCTAGTAGATTATAATTATATGTTAACTAATGTTTGACATTATAGAGGTTGATTGCAATGTTATAAAGAGGAAAGATTCCACCATAATTTCCATTGGAGATATGGTCTATCCTCGGTCGCACTTCAGTTCTGCTTTATTATCTTCCTTTTCATGAAATTTCATGTCTAAATCCATCGATTAATAAATATTCGATAAAACGTTCAGTCGAAGTTGCGTTTGGCGATAAACGGTTCATTCGAAATAGCAATATTCGATCAAACGTTCTGTCGACTTTCCATTCATCGAACATATGACTCTCGAAGTTTAGTTACGGACCCGTTTATACGTTATGATTGTGTATACTCAATAGAACATAAAACGGGTTCGATTCCCGCTCAATGCAAATATTTGTATGTATGAATATGCCTATTTGCATTAGTCTGGGTGTTTCTATGTATAATATGTATGTATTTACAAAAAAAAAGTATCGAGTATGTCTATCCGCATTCTAGATTCCATAACACAAGCTAGTTAAGCTTACCATGGGTCTAGATAGCGTTGTGTAGAATGTTGAGGAATATTTTTATTTTTGTAATATTTAATTGGTGAACAATAAAGAGTTCTTTATTATTATTATTTATTATTATTATAAGTGAAAAAACTTACGAATTGTTAATAATGTAGGGTCTCCACTTTCTTGTAGCAAACTCAACGTTGCTTTATCCGCTGTAATACAAATAAATTACATATTAGTAAATATAATCATACATTTAAATTTGACCTCACCTCGCCTGATGTTAAGCTAAAGGCATAGTTCCATAATATACTATAATTATAACGAGAATTAACTGTGAGTGTGGTATGTGACGGTACATGGCGAAAGCAATATATTGAGAAAGTGAGGGTAGATGAAGAACCTACTACCTCACGGACTCGAAGACGGCGGGCGTGCACTACTGAGTCAGTCAGCCTGTGACCACGGCCGGTGTTATCTGGTCGAGACCACAGGCAATGGTATGGTACCATGATCGCGTTAATTCCCGTTATAATCTTATATATAAAATTCTCGTGTCACAATGTTCGTTCCCGTACACCTCCGAAACGGCTTGACCGATTCTCATGAAATTTTGTGAGCATATTGAGTAGGCTGAGAATCGGTCAACATCTATTTTTCATCCCCCTAAATGGTGCAGCGGGAACGGGATCTGACGCCACGAGGGCAGGAAAAAATTGGCGGTACGAAGTTCACCGGGACAGCTAGTTATAGTATAAAGGCAAAGTCTCGGAGAGAGGGTCACCATCGTAAACATGTACCATGTTAACAGTGGTGGCACTCAGCTTGACGGCCTCATTAGATGCCTTTTCACGCCCCGCTTAAAGGACCCGGGACTGTAGGAAGAGGGAAACACGTGAGCTGGCAGGGAGTTCCAGGTCTTAGTGGTGCGGCATAGGAATGAGTCACTGAAACGCTTCGATCTTTTTGGGGGCGCACCAATCAACCGAGCTCACTGGAGAGGTTTTGTGCTATCAGTGGGAAGACTAAAGACTTGCCCTGCTCTGTCTTTTACACTGACGGCACAGAACAGGGTCGGCAGCACCTCCCGAGGAGGGCCAGACCGTAAGGGATGGCCCTGGGTCAGCCGGGGTGCGAGGGATATGTCGATGACAACCTCACCTCCGGCCTAGCACCATGACCCACAGTCGGCGTGCGGTTTTAGTCGGTTCGAGTCCGACATAACCTCCCCTTCCGGCTCCGGCAGGGGGGAATCCGAGGGGATTTCCGCACGAAAAAAAAAAGAGGTCGGCAGTACGAGTGTGATTCCCCTGCTGTTGCATACGTCCATATGCCACGGTAAGCACGCACCATCAGGTGGGCCCTGTGCTTGTCTGCCACCTGAGTGGAATATAAAAACGATGTGATCTCTGTGTATAACAAAATATTCACTTAACTCTCCTTCTCTGCTTACCCCTTCGGGTTTACAAGCGTGAGTATAGGTATGTAGTTTTGACTAAACTTACCATCTTGTAATATCAACTTTTTATCGTCCGTTATTATATTACATATTAACTTTGCTTCTTCTAATTCTTCCGGTTTTACTGAAAAAATAAAATAAAAATATATTAAATTAATTGAATACATAGAGAAAAATGAAAGTTTTCGGGCTGGACTCGAACCCGCAATCTTTCCCTTACAGGGGGAATGCATTGACCAACTCGGCTACCGAGACACACCCGATGTGATTCAAATTTACCTTCTAAAAGAATATCGGTAGATGACTCCACCGTCGCCATTAAGACGGATAAGAATAGAGCGTAAATTTGAATCACATCGGGCGTGTCTCGGTAGCCGAGTTGGTCAAGGCATTCCGTTAGGGAAAGATCGCGGGTTTGAGTACCGCCCGAGAAGTTTCATTTTTCCCTGTGTATTAGATTTGTTTAGTTAGCATAATTGAGATAATATTGTAAAATTCGTTCAATTAAATTATTTACGTATTTTCGGATGGTACCTTAAACCTAGCACGAAATTTAATATCAATAAGGGAATATATGGATGGAATGCTGAGACGAGGTCTCGGGTTCGATCCCAGGTTTACCATGGCACACACCAATGACTTTTCGATGCTTTTCGAAGTTATGTGTGTATTTTATCGCAGGTTTATAAGTGCCCGGTTAATGGCAATAGGCTCGCCACCTATTACATTGGGACCTAAACATAAACTGGCGAAATGTGGGTGCTAGCACCTCTGCCTACCCTTTCGGGGAATACAGGTGTGAGTTTATGTTATGTTATGTTATGAATATATGGATAGCAAATTTAATGTAAATGACGTTATATTGACTGATATGAAACAAATAATTGACTAATGAAATAATTATTAAATTGCATGCGTGACATAAGTTGTATTTGACATTATTATTTACATTATTATTGTAAAACTTTATAATATTATTGTAAAACTTAATATTTCTACACCTATTATGGTAGAATATGTATGACCACCTGTAATAACTTAAAGACCTCGATGTACCATATTCTTTGAAATAAATTATTCATAAAAAAAACATTATTATACTTACCAAGAGTAACTGATTTAATACTATTATCTAAGTCACTTGCTTCAAATATCTGAAATGAGAATAACATTAAAATGAGAACAGATTTCTATCTTTTTATTCCACCAAATTTGCAAAATGGCTGGACCGGTATTGACTGAATTTGTACTGACAGATAGCTGATATTGTAGGCGTAATTAAGGCTACAGTTTTTTTATAAAAGAATTAATTGCACGCCTTTTTAGATCCGCGTGGATTTAGAGGCTTATTCCACTTTTCCCCGTTGACAATCCCCATTGATGGGGATTATTGAACTTTTTGTTCACTATTCCCCGTTGACGCAAAATTTTTGAATAATGGGGATTAGTGAACTTTTTAGTTCACTAATCCCCATTATTGAAAAAAATTACTAAAAGTTCACTAATCCCCATCATGATAAATTCTATTAGAAATAAAATCTTCAATAATCTCCATTATGTACGTTAAAAATAAAATACTATTAATGAATCAACTACTTTCTATTTTTTTAATGGGGATTATTGAATTTTTATATTTATTTAATATATATTTTAGGGAACCTTAAAGTTAACTAATCCACATTATTTAAAAATTTTGCATGAATGGGGAAAGTGAACAAAAAGTTAAATAATCCCCATCAACGGGGATTGTCAACGGGGAAAAGTGGAATAAGCCGATTTAGATGCGTTCTGTAATTGTTTTTAACGGTTGATAATAAATAAAATAATAACTTACGGAATCAAATTTATTAGCAGATTGCAACTCCATTCTTTCGTGCTCTATTGGTACAGTCGGCGCCTGAAATATAATAGATATTATTAAAGTAAAGCCAACGAGACGAGAGAAAAAACGTAAACAAAGCGACCATTACTGAGTTACGTTGCGATAACTAGCGAGTATTTTATCTGTCCTTGTCGCACATATCACACGTACGCGACAATGGCCGAGCGACAGCTGTCGTTGCGTAGTACAGGAAAGCTGTCAACACAGCGGTTCTAAACTGTTAGATCCGCCATCTTATGAGCAATTTCATTCCTGTCTGGAACGCGCTTGAAGTGATGCGTAATCATTTTCAAATAAAAAATGTTTGGGACCGCTGAAACATTGTTTACATTTTTACTCTCGCTTCGTTGGCTTTACTTTCGTCACTAAATGCCAGATACAGCCATTGAATCGAAGAAGATTGATTGTAATGTTAAATACTTAATACTTACATTTTCAGTAACTTTGATGACTCTAGGTTGATTGACTACTATCGACTCTGCTAAATGGCCCTGTAAATGAAAAACAATACAGAATTATGCTTACTAATATTATAAATGCAAAAGTAACTCTGTCTGTCTGTATGATAAACACTTTCAAGTCTAAACCACTGAATTTGGCGAAAGAAAAACCTCTGTATGGGGTTTAAAGAAAAACCTTTGTATGGGGTTTAAAGAAAAACCTTTGTATGGGGTTTAAAGAAAAACCTTTGTATGGGGTTTAAAGAAAAACCTTTGTATGGGGTTTAAAGAAAAACCTTTGTATGGGGTTTAAAGAAAAACCTTTGTATGGGGTTTAAAGAAAAACCTTTGTATGGGGTTTAAAGAAAAACCTTTGTATGGGGTTTAAAGAAAAACCTTTGTATGGGGTTTAAAGAAAAACATTTGTATGGGGTTTAAAGAAAAACCTTTGTATGGGGTTTAAAGAAAAACCTTTGTATGGGGTTTAAAGAAAAACCTTTGTATGGGGTTTAAAGAAAAACATTTGTATGGGGTTTAAAGAAAAACCTTTGTATGGGGTTTAAAGAAAAACCTTTGTATGGGGTTTAAAGAAAAACCTTTGTATGGGGTTTTAATAAAAATGTTTTTCTTTCGCCAAATTAATACTTGCAGATGATTTTGCTATCAAAACTGTGACAAACTCTTTTTATCCGAAACGACTATTAAATCATCCAGTATAGTCTAAACATACATACATAGCCTGTCAATATCATAACCCTTTTTTATTTTATATTGAAACTAGCTTTCGCCCGCGGCTCCGCTCGCGTGGATGTCGGTTATCGCGACCAAACATAACCTATGTCCTTTCTCATGGTCTAATCTACCCCTATACCAAATTTCATCAAAATCGGTTCAGTAGTTGAGGCGTCAAAGCGTAACATACAGACAGACAGAGTTACTTTCGCATTTATAATATTAGTAAGGATATTTGTTATTAAGACTAAGATACTTCAAACTATGTGACAACTACCATCATGAGTCACACCACGATCATGGCTGCTGAAAAGCTGCCGAAACGTCGGTTTAAAAGTAAATAATAACAAATATATCGCGATAGAATCCGTAAAAAGTAGTTTTATTTCAATAAATGACGTTCGTGTAAACTTTAGAAAATATATTTTTTATAGCAGTTATTATGCTAACTTTATTTATTTATTTATTTCATACATACTATGTCATAACAGGCCAACCCAATGCGACAAAGTAGCAACATACTTAATTATAATAATTACATTCACAATTCATCATGCTTCAAATATATTCTATAATAAATAATAATTCTCACACAATATTTATACTGAAAATTTATAAAAGTAGATATAATTGTCATTTTAAATTAATGATGTCAAAATAATAATTCAATATAATCATGTCCAAACAATAATTAAATTAATAATATGTAATATAATAATTCAGGTAATGGTGTCAAAATTAATGATTCAATAAATCATGTCAAAAAAATAATTCCAATAATAATGTCAAAATAATAATTCAAATAGTAATGTCACAACAATCATTCAATTTATAATGTCAATTAGCAGTTTAATTCAATTAAATTGTCAAAATTACATACATAATGTCAAGAATTCACAATAATTTAATGTCGAAAGATTATAACATTAATTTCACCTAAAATCCTTCGCTCAAAATACAGTAACTGGCCCTTGTGAACTCATTCAGGGAGCATGAAGACGGATATAAAGAGAATGGAAATTTGAAGCGATTCAGGTGTGGCTCAATAGCTCAGTTGGAAGAGCATTCCCCTGTAAGGGTAAGGTCGTGGGTTCAAGTCTTACTTGGGCGCTTCAGTTTTCCCGATGTATTTCGAATCATAACCCTTCTTTGGCTTGGCCGTAGTTGAGTAAAGTGTGTATACTCACGCTAGTATTCATATGCGCATATAGCAGTTGTTTCCGCATGTAGCCCGCCCCGCACGACACACACTCGTAGGGCTTCTTGTCGCTGTGCACGAACCGGTGAGTGTTCCGGTTGTCCGGGGAATTGAAGGATTTGCCGCAGATCTGTGAGCGGTGCCGGAGATAAAATATCGTTTAGTTATGGCGACTAATGGTACTATCAGCATCAGAGTATACCTGCTAGAACCAAGCATTTCAGTGACTCATTCCTATGCCGCACCATTAAGACCTGGAACTCCCTGCCAGCTCACGTGTTTCCCTCTTCCTACAGTCCCGGGGCCTTTAAGCGGGGCGTGAAAAGGCATCTAATGAGGCCGTCAAGCTGAGTGCCACCACTGTTAACATGGTACATGTTTCAGATGGTGACCCTCTTTCCGAGACTTCGCCTTTAGCTTAACATCAGGCGAGGTGAAGTCAAATTGACGTGTCCTATATAAGAAAAATGAAAAAAAAAACAGAAAGATGTTGACGGACAAAGTGCTCAAAATGAACTTAATTCCGTTTTTTGATTCCCTTCCAGTTGATCGATTGGTCTGATATTTGGTAAAGTTCGGACAGTTATACCATTGAAATCAATAAAACAGTTTGATTTGCTCTTAATACGAGAGTTTTAAGATCATTTTGAGACATCGTCGTCAAGATATTTATGATGCGGACTGTACATACGACCAAACGCGAGTAAAGTTTATTCCTAGAATAAACAACCGATATCAGTGACTTATTGGCTGTTTATTCTGGGAATAAACTTTTGGGTCGAACCAGAATGGGGCCGTCCTAATCAAATGAAATCAAAACACTTTATTCGCATAAGACAGGTACTTATGGGTGGTTTCAATACAATAATGTGCAAGTGCTCTGCTTATTACCTTGATGGGTGTGCAAATTTTAGTTTTTTTAAACTGTTCCCACGGTTTGCCTGTGGGAACAGAACAACATTATTTTGCTACATTTGCATGCGGGCATTATAATATATTATATTACACAATATTTAAATATGTATGTGTGTATGTAATATACTGTGCATCACAGTGGACATTAAAGTTAATTCCACTGGTGGATTATGGCATCTAAAAGTCCCTTATCTTACACTTGGGGAGAGAGAGAGAGCTAATTACTTACCTCACAAATGTAGGGTCTGTCTCCACTGTGTATACGGATATGTTTCTTGTAATGCTCCGGGTATACGAAGGACGCTCCACACACTTCACATTTTAATGGCCGCTCGCCAGTGTGAGACGCCTTTATGTGGTACTCCAGTAATCTGTAATGTTCAGGATAAAATATATTAATTATATAGTCCATTTGGTTAACTACTTGTGAAGATAAACAGTTTTATAGCGACTTATGACGTGACAACGAAAAAACATGACGTCATGCGGCGTTACCTCGCTGTGAGGCGTTCCATTTAAGGCTTGAAGTGCAAGCGAGAGCGCGGAACGAACGATAAATTAAACAAATAAAATAAAAAAAATTCTTTTGAAAAATAAAACCATTCCTTCAGTATTTTCATGACGTTATTACGTTCAACTATCGTCAGTAAACCAACTTTACGGACAACCGATTTTTCACAAATGTTTATCAGTCTATGTATGTTTGTTTCTATGTGCCGTTCTAGAGACCAAATGCATGGACTGATTTTGATGATTCTTACGTCAATCGATTCGTCTTAACCTTGCGAGTGTCACTAAAGACATGACAGTAATCAAAATTCACCACAGCGACAACCAGACGCCATATTATCAAAATGAAAAACAAAAAAAGAGTATGTCAGTGAACTATGTCAAGCGGGGTGTCGTTGAATAGGTATTTTAAAATCATCTTTAGGTTCCTTTTATCATTTTTCATTTTAAATAATAGTTTAGAATATTTAACGATTTAAAGTTGTTTAACAAAACAATCATTCTAGCTAATTTTCTCACTTATTGATTTAAGTTTTTATTTCAAGTATAGACGAAATGAAGGAAATGGGAAGGAGATTACAAAAAGATATACATGTCATATCATAACTAAAAAGTATAAAAGAAAAGAAATGATCAAAAAATAAAAAACCCGACTGCCAATCATAAACCAAAAGAAAATGAATTGGTACCGCTTGCTATCAAACTTATTTCGGTCTTTCAGTGGCAGTCGGTTTTTTTTATTTTTTAATCATTTCTTTTATTTATTAACATAAATAATCTAAGTTCAATTTTTTTTAACGGTCCATCGACGCGACGCCTCAAAGATTTTTGATTAGTTCAGACGGGATCCAGTAGTTCAGTGGTAAAAGCATTCTTCTCGAAAGAGAAGTATCGTGGGTTCAAATCCCACTTAGACCGAATAATTCGCATAGATACTACGGCCGTTCTCAATAACATATAGTTATAGATAGATCGCAACAGTCAAATTTGACGTATCGGCTGTTTAAATTCAAAACATGGTAACTATTTTTTTTGCGGGAAAGCGCATCGCGGTATAATTTTATTTTCCGAAATTGGTGTGAAATAGGAGTTGCTATGTTTTGAATTTAAACAGCCGAGCACTTTATCCGTAGATGCGATCCATCTTTAACTGTCAGTATGGTATTGGGAACGGCCGCTGGTGTTATTGTTACCTTCTCCGCTTGAACCGCTTGGGGCACAGGGTACAGTGGTGCCGCTTGTCGTCTAGATGGGTGGCTCTCTTGTGCGAGTGCAGGTTGGAGCGTTGCGTAAAACGGGCGCCGCAAATATCGCAGGGGTAGGGCCGCTCGCCTGCATCACAGTATTCTAAATCATTATGTACAGCCGCGGTGTTTCGAAATCCATACTAATATTATAAAATGCGAAAGTAACTCTGTCTGTCTGTCTGTATGTTACGCTTTCACGTCTAAACCGCTTAACCGATTTTGATGAAATTTGGTGTACGGGTAGATTAGACCATGAGAAAGGACATAGGCTATGTTTGGTCGCGATAACCGACATTCACGCGGGCTGAGCCGCGGTTAAAAGCTAGTAATTATGTATTTGCTAACATCAGCCCGCGGCTCCGCCCGCGTGAATAACGATTATAGCGACCAAACATTTCTCATAAAACGTAGGTGTACGAAGTTTCATGTTTCTAACTTTGAAAATGAAGAACTTTCCATACAATACAAACGTTTATTACAGTCTACTTTATATTAACCTTTTTTCATTAACCAATGATTTCTATAAGAAAATTAGAATGCATAAATAATAATGATGTAAGCTAAGATATCAAGTCCTCTGCCATTACACAAAATATGCAAGTCAGCGAGAAGATGGGACGTGACCACAAGCATCGCTCCCACTCCACCAATGGTGAATAAATCCATACTAATATTATAAATGCGAAAGTAACTCTGTCTGTCTGTCTGTCTGTATGTTACGCTTTCACGCCTCAACCACTGAACCGATTTTGATGAAATTTGGTATAGGGGTAGATAAGACCATGAGAAAGGACATAGGCTATGTTTGGTCGCGATAACCGACATCCACGCGGGCGGACCCGCGGGCAAAAGCTAGTAAGTTTATAAACCTGTTATTTAGTTTATAAGACATTGCTTCATTAAAACATTTCAGTCATAATAAATATACAACAACCAGACAGTGGTAGCTCTCTTCACCCTTTTTTTTTGTGTGGAAATCCCCTCGGATACCTCCCCTGCGAGAACCGAAAGGGGAGGTTATGTCGGATTAGAACCGACTAAAACCGCACGGCGATTGTAGGTCGTATATGTCGTAGACAACCTCCCTAGCGGAGGTTGTCTACGACATATCCCTCGCACCCCGGCTGACCTAGGGCCATCCCTTACGGTCTGGCCCTCCTCGGGAGGGGGAACAGCGGTGGCAGTAGTACATACCGGTGTGTGTCCGCATATGGTCCCGTAGTTCGGCCCTCCTCGCGAAGGCCTTGGGACACTCGCTGCAGCTGAAGGCCTTGTTCCCAGAGTGCACCACGCCGTGGACTTCCAAGTTGTGTTGTGTACTGAACGCCTTGTCTGTAAGGGATATTTATAGGTATAGTTTCTTTATTTCCAATGCATACTAATGTCTGTCTGTTTGTCCTTTCTCAAGGTCTAATCTACCCTTATACCAAATTTCATCAAAATCGGAACGGTTGTTCAAGCGTGAAAGCGTAACATATAGAAAGACAAATAAACATTCATAATATTAGTATAGAAGTATAGATTGACATTAATTTTATTCTGCTAAGTTTGTCGCCAGTTTATAGGCGAAAGTGGAGAAGAAACAAACTCCACTGGAGAATTTTCTATACGTTTCTAGACAGATTTGTTATTCCTAGGATAAGTTCCCAAGTCTTATGGGAATATAACAAATTCCAGACAGACATACGGCCGTTCCCAATAACATACTTACAGTTGAAGATAGATCGCAACAGTCACGTTTGACGTATCGGCTGTTTAAATTGAAAACATGGTAACTGATTTTTTTGCGGGAAAGCGCATCGCGGTATAATTTTATTTCCCGAAATTGGTGTGAAATAGGAGTTACTATGTTTTGAATTTAAGCAGCCGAGCACTTTATCCGTAGATGCGATCTATCTCTGTCAGTATGGTATTGGGAACGGTGGTTAGCCAGTAACAGTCAGAATAAATTATTTTGGAACACTTAACTCATAATCATTCATACATACATACAAATACGTCTTTATCGCCGGAGGGTTAGGCAGAGGTGAATTAACACCCTCAATACACTAATCATTGGAGTCGGTCCCACGTAATAGGGGGTGAGCCTATTGCCGCCTTCCGGGCACTATTGTTGACTCGAGCCTATATGAGGCTGAGTCTGGGCTGTATATATCTGTCTGATGTTAAACAGCCCTATTCCTTAGTCGCCTTGTACTACACCGCATGGGAAGAGATGGGGTGGACCAAATTCTACTCTACCGGGAACCATGTGGGGTATTTTTTCATATTTATAATATTAGTAGGAAAGAATACTTACTGCATACACTACAGACGAAATCCTTGATACCAGAGTGAGTTTTCTCATGCTGATTGAGATGCTGTTGTGTTAAGAAAGTCTTCGTGCACTGGGTACATTTGTATGGCCGAGGTCGATTCTGAAAGTATTAAGTCACTTAAATAAATATAAGGTCTCTGCTTATACTCTCTGCTGTTAAGTTAAGGTCAGCCGGGGTGCGAGGAATATGTCGAAGACAACCTCACCTCTGGCCTAGCACCACGACCTTCGGCCGGCGTGCGGTTTTAGTCGGTTCTTTTTTTTTTATACAGGGCACGTCAATTTGACTTCACCTCCCCTGATGTTAAGCTAAAGGCAATTCTCGGAAAGAGGGTCACCATCGTAAACATGTACCATGTTTGAAGGAATTTTTACAGCATTAAGTATGCTAACTATACAAATCGAATACATAGGGAAATATTCTTTTTCCCTATGTATTCGATGATTATGAGTTAAGTGTTCCAAAATAGTTTATTCTGACTGTTACTGGCTAACCGCCGTTCCCAATACCATACTGACAGAGATAGATCGCATCTACGGATAAAGTGCTCGGCTGCTTAAATTCAAAACATAGTAACTCCTATTTCACACCAATTTCGGGAAATATAATTATACCGCGATGCGCTTTCCCGCAAAAAAATCAGTTACCATGTTTTCAATTTAAACGGCCGATACGTCAATGTTGCGATCTATCTTCAACTGTAAGTATGTTATTGTGAACGGCCGTATGTCTGTCTGGAATTTGTTATATTCCCATAAGACTTGGGAACTTATCCTAGGAATAACAAATCTGTCTAGAAACGTATAGAAAATTCTCCAGTGGATTGTTTGGGCGCAGTTATCAATAATCAATGTTTAAAAATGATTGTAACATCATTCATTGATTCCGATAGTTCGTAAGAAAATCGGTAGATGACGCTACGTCGCCTTAAAGACGTATAAGATGGGAAATTTGAATCATATCGGGCGTGTCTCGGTAGCCGAATTGGTTAGGCATTCCCCCTGTAAGGGAAAGACTGCGGGTTCGAGTCCCGCTCGAGAAGATTCTTTTTCCCTATGTATTCAATGTACCATGTTAACAGTGGTGGCACTCAGCTTGACGGCCTCATTAGATTCGAGTCCGACATAACCTCCCCTCCTTCCTGCCCCGGCGGAGAAGGTATCCGAGGGATTTCCACACGAAAAAATAGGGTTAAGTTTGATGGAGGGAATGTTTCTAGCAGTGTGCAGGAAGGCAGTTGTCATACGAATATCTATAGCAGTCGTTAAGGGTAGCTGGAATTGTTTTACCGCCGTTCCCAATACCATACTGACAGATCGTATCTACGTTAAGTGCTCGGCTGTTTAAATTCAAAACATAGTAACTCCTATTTCACACCAATTTCGGAAAATAAAATTATACCGCGTTGCGCTTTCCCACAAAAAATCAGTTACCATGTTTTCAATTTAAACAGTCGATACGTCAAATTTGACTGTTGCGATCTATCTTCAACTGTAAGTATCTTATTGGGAACGGCCGTTAATGTTTCGATATCGCCTTTAGGTTGTGGAGGTCAGGTAGTCGCTTCGTGGCAAATAATTAAAGTTTAGCCAAATCTACAGTTAGACTGTTAAAAGCGAACTCCAGACTCCAAAGTGGAAACTTCTGATACGACTGGGATTTACGCTAGGATAAAGAAAATATTTTTTTCAGTAGACCGTACATATCGAATACATAGGGAAAAAGACGAATCATCTCGGGCGGGATTCGAACCCGCAGTCTTTCCCTTGCAGGGGGAATGCCTTGACCAATTAGGCTACCGAGACACTCCCGATGTGATTAAAATTTCTCTTCTTATACGTCTTTAAGGTGGAGTCATCTACCGATTTTCTTATGAACTATCAGAATCAATGAAATGATGTTACAATCATTTTTTTGTTAACTCCACCCAAACAATTGAATGAATTTTTACAGCATTAAGTATGCTAACTATACAAATCGAATACATAGGGAAAGACTGTAAGGGAAAGACTGCGGGTTCGAGTCCCGCCCGAAATGATTCTTCTTTTTCCATATGTATTCGATTTGTATAGTTAGCATACTTAATGCTGCAAAAATTCATTCAAAAGACCGTACATAGTTCGTCAACAGTAGTAGGGGCAAAGCCCTACGGTACTTTAAAGACTTCAGAGCCCTTCTATACATACCGCGTGAGTCTTAACATGAGCTTGATAGGTGTATTTCGACGCGAATGTCTTGTGGCACAGTTCGCAGCGGTAGGGGCGAAGCCCTGCGTGTACGTTGGCGTGTTCCAGCAGCAGCACCCGGCTGCCGAAGGTCTTGCCGCAGGTGGCACACATGTGGGAGGCTCTGCTACCCTTCAGCTTTGTGGCGTGTTCCGCTGGAAATATATTTAAGTTAATACAATGACTGTAGACTCAAAAAGTTTGGTACAGAGACAATCAATGCGAATTTTGTACCTATTTCTTGAAATAAGTCAAGGGGGCGAGTCGGGGACACCGTTGTCCCCCTCCCGAGGAGGGCCAAACCGTAAGGGATGGCCCTGGGTCAGCCGGGGTGCGAGGGATATGCCTCACCTCCGGCCTAGCACCACGACCCAGTCAGCGTGCGGTTTTAGTCGGTTCGAATCCGACATAACCTTCCCTTCCGGCTCCGGCGGGGGAGGTATCCGAGGGGATTTCCACACGAGAAACAAAAATACAGAGACAATCAATAGGAATTACAGTCCATCAAATCTAAGAGGTACCGTTTGACGTTTCATATTTTTCAAACCGAAACAACTTTGTTCATACGTACATTATTCAGTTTCGATAACCTTTTTCATAAAACCATGAATTTAGAAAGATTTCATTATTGTATCTAAAAATGTACAATTCTTAATATCTAAATGTAATTGAAAACTTTCAAACAAAGCAAAATAACACATATTTACACAGTAAATAATTTCTAATAGTTATATTCTTGACCTCATTACAAAGTTACGTAGTTAGGTAACTGCACGTAGTGTTGCGACTCTTCGGATACACTTGTATGCAAAAAAATCGTTTACATATACGAAAAATCGAATGTATTATTTACAAATTACTCTTGACAACCAAACAAATATTATTTCATGTGAATGGGATTTATCTCACATATTACGATTACATAACTAAATAGTTATGTAATCGTAAAATATGAGATAAAACCCATTCACCAAAAATACGTATTTATAAATCAAATATATTTGCTTCTTTAAAAAGTTGTCGAAAGCGATTTGTCGATTTTTGATTTTCGCGCCCAAATAAGTCGGGGTTTCTCGCGCTAACGCTGTCGAAATAGTAAATGGAGTCAGGGATAGTGTTTTTTACATTTATTTTTGTGTATGATAGTATGGGTTTGCATATTACAGAGAAATAAACAAATTTTTAACAAGCACATCCATTGATTTTACAATTACAATTTTTTCTTCTAAGTCTTATTTCTACGTCTAAAACTAATAAAAATAAGGTATGTAGTAGAACCCATTCACAAAAATGTTGTTGCCTGATGTTATAAATTAACGACGTTACTGCGCGACCGCATAATGCACTGAATACACAGATACCCTAAAATAAATTAATTTAATTATTTTTAGGTCAATAGGCAAAATCGCAGGTGTCCAAGTCTCTACAATTTTTTTTTTCTGGCAACACTGCCAACTACAAGCGCACGCGGTCCGCTCGGTCGGTTCGGCGTCAGCAGTCTCTCGCCATCTTGGAAGCTGACTGTGCGCGTACTTGCTTTCTCGTTTGTGTTTTACAATTTGTGACTTGGCTATTACTTTTCTGGACTGATCATTCTTTATCCGTTTACCTTGGCAATATTTATACTGGACTCCGAACTAAGCAAGTGTTTATTAATAATGTCGAAAAGAGGACGTACTTTGAACAGCCAGGCTCGTGAATTGGTGGTGAAATTACACGAGTATTTTGAGCGTGAATCTCAAAATGGTGGACTTCTACTGCCAGTTACACAAGTTCGGGATCGCGTCGGTGAAGCTCTCGGTATTGGTAGCCGCACCGTTGGCAAAATATTAAGTGAAAAATATGGGCCTTCGGGGAGTGACAGTAACGTACTTCACACACCGAAAAAACGAAAAAGAAATAAACCTGTGACAGGCATCGATGAATTCGATAGTCATGCTATTAGAAACCATATATACGGGTATTTTACAAGAGGCGAATTTCCAACATTGGCAAAGTTATGTGCAACTTTAAAAGATGCCGGGCTGTATAAGGGAAGCATAGAGTCGTTGAGAACGGTAATAACAGGAATTGGCTTCAGATACAAAAAAGTTGACAAACGAAAAATTGTTATGGAGCGACATGACATAATTATGCAGCGACTAACATTCCTGCGCGAAGTTAAACAAATTATAAACTGGGATAATGTAATATTTTTGGACGAAACTTGGCTAAATTCCAACCATTCTGTGCCGAAAACATGGACTGATGATTCTGAAGCTTCGTGCTCGAAGGTGCCGATAGGAAAAGGTGGACGCCTCATAATATGCCATGCTGGGTCAGCGTCTACAGGCTTCGTGGAAAACTCTTTATTAGCTTTCCAATCCAAAAGCACTAAAGAGTATCATGAAGAAATGGACGCAGTAAGGTTCTGAGAGTGGTTCTTAAATTTATTACAGAATATCCCTCCTAACAGCACAATTATAATGGATAATGCCCCATACCACTCTGTGCAAATTTATAATTTAAACAATGGTTTTCGTCTGCTATCAAATAGTTACATTATTGTTTTACAGGTTATGCAGCAAGACACAACACAAAACCACCCTTCAGTGTCAAGAAAATGGAAGGTTTATTAAAGGAAGCATGTGCCCAAGTTACACAGGAAGATTGGAGTAAAGTAGTACAAAAAACAAAGAAAATAATAATGGACGACTTCGAAAGAGACGTACACTTTGATAATGTAATGGACAATCAACTGGTCATTAATTTAAATGACGATGATGACGAAGACGACGATACTAGTACTAGTAGTGAATAAAAAAATATCCTAAACATTTCTTTTATTTAATTATAACAATTGATTTCTTAAAATTCGGATATTATAGTAATCGATCTCTTAAAGTTCGGATATTATAGTAATCGATTTTTTCATCCCATCCCTATCATTCAATTGTCAGAACTGTCAAACGGTACTTCTTAGATTTGACGGACTGTACGTACCTATTTCTTGAAATAGGTCTAGGGTGGTAATTAATCCATTTTTATGAAATACACATGGGGAGAAGGGGGGGGGGGGGGCTTGTTTAGCAGTGAACTGCAGTGGGCTAATTGCAGTTTGAATGAAATTTTAAAGCAAGAAGTATGATAACTTTTCCTATAGAAATCGAAAAAAAATATCACTTAAGACGGTGTGGTATGATTGCAATATCACACCTTATTACCGATAGTTCCGAAAAATATCGGTAGATAGCCCCAACATCGCCCCAAGACTATATGAGAGAATTTTGAATAAGAATAATAAATAAAAAAAATTGGGCAGTTTCGGTAGCAAAATCATCTGGAAGTATTAATTTAGTGAAAGAAAAAAAAAATTTTAAACCTCCATACATTTTACTTTCATAACATAACATAACATAAACTCACGCCTGTATTCCCCGAAAGGGTAGACAGAGGTGCTAGCACCCACATTTCGCCAGTTTATGTTTAGGTCCCAATGTAATAGGTGGCGAACCTATTGCCATTAACCGGGCACTTATAAACCTGTGATAAACACACATAACTTCGAAAAGCATCGAAAAGTCATTGGTGCGTGCCATGGTAAACCTGAGATCGAACCCGAGACCTCGTCTCCGCCGTCCATTACCCATACCACTAGGCTACCGCAGATACTTCTCCTTTCAGCTGAACATTATTCCCATACATACATTATCAAAAAAAATTATTATTTGCCAAATTAATACTTTCTAATGATTTTGCTATAGAAACTGTCTGTATCCAATTTTTTTTGTCCGAAACGACTATAAAATCACCTTGTATACGAGAGAATTTTAGATTTAAAGATTATGCAGGTCAGTTGGGTCAGAGTATTCCCCCTGTAAGGGACGTTTGTCTTTTTCCGATCTGTGTTTTTTTTTATCGTGCGATAAATCCCCACGGATACCACCCCCACGGAGCCGGTGGAGGAGGTTATGTCGGACTCGAACCGACTAAAACGCACGCCGTCTTGGGTCCTTGGTTGCCGGAGGTGAGATTGCTGAAAGCATATCTCTCGTACTCCGGCAGACCCAGGACCATCTCTTTCGAGATGGCCCCCTTCGGGTTGTGGGGTCCACAATGTCCCCATCTAGCCCGGGTACGGGGACCGCCGCGGCCTGCTTCTGCTAGGGTGATGCTAGGGCTTCCGATCTATGTGTAAGTATATTGGTGTGTACTGACCTATGTGTGCGGTATAGTCCACCTTCTTCCTCATGATAGCTGAACAGAACGGGCAGATGTAGATGCGTGCGTCATGGAACCGTTTGAGATGACGCATCATTGACTCTGCGTCACCCGTCACGCGCGGCTTGTCGCCATCTGGACATAAAAAAGTAGGTTTGTCTGCATTCTAGAACCCATATGACATCCTGCCAACCTGAAGTAAAGCCAACGAAACGAGAGAAAAAAGGTAAACAATGTTACAGCGGTTCCAAACTTTTTATTTGAAAATGATTACGTATAACTTCAAGCGCGTTCCAGACAGGAATGAACTTGCTCATAATATAGCTTTCCTGTACTACGAAACACGCAACGACAGCTGTCGCTCGGCCATTGTCGCGTACGGGTGATATGTGCGACAAGGATAGAGAAAATAATCGCTAGTTATCGCAACGTAACTCAGTAATGGTCGCTTTGTTTACCTTTTTTCTAGACAAATGACAATTCGTTTTCCGGCGAATTGTAAAATAGAATGATGCATATGTGATTGACATTTGTATTAACGGCAAAGAAAAGAGATGCCAAACCACACACTCTTGTTTTGTCGTGTGAGAGCCCTATTCTACTCCAGAGGGAACCAATACGGCACCAACATATGTGTCCTGAGGTATGCTTTGTAGGTTAAGCACGTACCGTTCTTCTGGTCGCACAGCAAGCACTGGAAGCCGTCGCCGGCTTTCACCACGAGGTTGGGAGGCCTCTGGTCTACCGACTGCACGCGGAACATCTCACCCGATTCCACCTTAATGAACGCGCCGCCTGCAAGGAGTAATACAAGAGATATACAAAACTGCCTGGATCAGTGGCCCTAGCGCTAAAACGAAAAATCGAAAAACATCGGAAAATATGAAATGCTCAAGTGAGACTTGAACGACCTTTCCCTTACAGGGGGAATGCTCTTCCAACTGAGCTATTGAGCCACACTTCAATCACTTCAAATTTTCCTTCTCTTTATATCCGTCTTTAAGGGTGACGATAGAGCCATCTACCAACATTCTTACGAACTGTTGGAAACGATGAATGATTTTTCAACCATTTTTAAACATTGAATTTTGATGACTCCTCCCAAATATTTGAATGATTTTTATAGCATTTATTTTGCTAACTTTAAAGTTCGAAAAATGCTAAAAAAAAATAAAAATGCTATAAAAATTCATTCAAAGTTTTAAAAGAATTCCCATAGTTCCAATTCCAATTCTAGAGATAATCTCCAGAGGCAGTACTACCAGTGAAGAAGGCCTGGCTACAGGCTTGTTCTGATTCAGATATTAATTTATACTCCGTTCATTATATTATTGTATTTTAGACAGCTCACTGACAGTGGTCGGTTTGACTTTGTTCTAGCGTCAACACCTGAAAATCCTAAAAAAAAATTGACGCCAATACGTCATTTTTCATTGACAACGTCACGTCAGCCAGAAAGCAATTTTAGGGATGGAGTTAGTCAATCGACTTGTGTTTTCATTATAATAATAAGAAAATGTCACAATCGATATCGAATACAGTTTTTTTTTAATATTACATAACTGGCGGTTTTTAAGCGATTTCTAAACAACAATTCGGATGTTTATAATTTTTTATATTTGTATGATTTTTACGGAAAAATGTTTTTTGTAACTCCTTTGTCATTTGTAGACGCATTGTCTATGTTTTTTTTTGTTTGAAAGAGGTTTATTCCAAAATGGTCCCATTTAATTTGCATATAGATCTGATGATGGGTTTCAGAGACAGGCCACGGAACTCTTCAATAAATACCAGGACATCATGTTGGAATATTCTTCTAGAAGTCAGTTCCAGTTGTTTTGTTTTGGAGATTAGCGTGTGCGTTATGGCCCACAATCGTTTTCTATTATATTTGTACATTGTAAAGACACGAAATATCCAAGTACTGCTTTATTAATTATGTATAGAAAGATAATAAATTATAATTCCATATGAAATCATATATTTTACCATAATATTTTCATTTATCGATAAATATTTTTTTTAATCGAGGTTTTTAACTTTGTCGATGTTTTAAATTTTCATGCAATCAGCTACGTCCTCCTCCAGTAGTCTTTAGATTAATATGGAAATTAATGTGGGCCGATCCCGGCGGCACTGCAATGCCGGGCCGACCCGCGACGGGAGTGGAGCGAGCCCCGAACATCCCGTCAGCTTACAAAAATCAGTTTAATATACTGGTCCCTCAGTGAGGGAACTTTCAGATATTAAGCTGAAAAGAACAGATACTACACTTTGATCTTAGCCAAAAGGCCGAGAAGCGATACCGGACTGAAGAAACACGAGGGAGGTCATTCAGTTGCGGAGAATCTTAACACCGCAGTATACAAAATGACGTCATCTGTACAGCGACATCTGTTGGGTAGTGGTGGAACTATGGAACTACAGACGTTTCTCGGTTTTGCTTCTGGATTTTTTGTTTTTGGTCGATATATCTCATATACATAGGTTTATAGTAATACAAATGTCCAATATTATACAAAACAATTCCATTATTTATTTATTATAGTTACACTACCATTAGTTTCTTGATATAATTGTAAAATTTTGACATTCGTATTTGTGCTCTTGTGCCTAAACTGAATAAATGAAATTTCTTTAATTCTTGAGTCTGGTCTTATTATTTTTAACTTAGGTAAAGACAGCATTGCAAAATATTACTGAACATTTATATTTATCAATACTAGACATTACTTACTGGTCATTTTTATTACGCAACATTTGCATTACTGGACATTTTCATTAGGGAACATTTATACTATTGGACATTTTGATTACTGGTCATTTTTATTACGGAACATTTGTGTTACGGAATATTTTATTATTGGACATTTTTATAACTGGATATTTTAGTATTGGGCATTTTTACTAGTTAATATTTTTATGAGAAGAATGAGAATGAAATGAGAGTGAATGAAGCGAGAGTAGTATGTCAGGATCGTAGCAAATGGAGATCCGTGATCTCTGCCTACCCCTATGGGAAACAGGCGTGATTTTATGTATGTATGTATGTATGTAATATTTTTATTTCTGAAAAAAGAAAATGGAGTACACAGGTGACAGTTTCGTACCCAAGGGATGGCACTAGGAGTAGGGGCCGCCAAGTGACAAGATGGGAGGATGAGGTGCTAAAAATGACTCTGGGACCTCTTTGGATAAGAGTAGCGGCAGACAGGAAGTAGTGGAAAGTGTTGGAGGATGCCTTTGCCGTAAGGCTTTTTTTAATAATTATTCAAATATTTATGTGTGTAATATAATTATCAAATGAAAATTGTAAATTAATTTCGGAAATAAAGGCTATATTATTATTATTTTGTTTCTCTGTTCCGTGACTCTCGGGACTATGGAGTCCCGGGCCTTTGGAAGGCCTGCGTCGGGCCGAAGCCAAGACGTAGAGGCCTTTATAAGAGAGTTTAATATGCTAGGGATAGACACACATGGCGGATACCACCCCCGAGCGCACAATATTATGATACACCCGGGGATGGTCCCCGCTAGGTGCAGAGACTATTGGAATAATGGAAACTAGGTTATGGGCTATGGGGTTGAGTATTGGATGGACTGGTGAATGGGCTATGGGGGGAGACTAACGGACGCCTGCCATGACAATAAGTCTCAAAATTGTTAAAAAGGCAGGTGGTGACTCGCCAACTCGACTTATTATTATTATTATTTTTATTTCTGGACATTTTTAGTACTGGTAATTTTTATTATTGGACATTAATTAGCCTTGTAAAATTTTCTTTTTGAATATAAGATGTGCAAATATACATGGGCAATAACGCAATGGGCTAATATACCTTGCGAAATAAAATATTGCATATCTAAACTGAAACTATGACTTTTCATTAGTTGAAATTCCCAAAAAAAAGTCAAAATTTAAACAATCAAATTAAATTTAAAGATATAACTTTTTAGATTCCTCATTAAATTTTAAATAACTTTTATTATGAACTATATACGTGTAAACGCAACGTAGACCGAGATAAAAGCGATATTCTCCTGCATTCCATACATTTGCACTACGCGCTACCGAAGCGTGACGTCACAATTTCGTACGATTTTGTATGGTGCGTTTTCGGGCGGCGCGACAAGTTGAATTTTTTAAAATCAAATATCTTGAAAACTATTTGTTGTACGAAAATTTTACTTTTACAGTTCAATATATTATAAGCAAGTGGGCATTTTTCGAAAGTAAAAAAAAATAATAGTCAAATAACCTATTCCATTTTTTATTTGGTAATGGTAAACCAACCATTAAGAACCTTCACGGATATAGACACACCTACTAATATTATACTAAAAAACGCGAGCGAAGCCACGTCGCACAACTAGTAGTAACAAAAACATACCTTGTTCTTGGGCAGCTGCTAGTATAGCATTTGCCGTTTCCTCATCACCAGCCATTTGCAATTCTATTGAGGTCTCTTCATTTGAATCTGTAAACATAATATTTATAAATTAACTAATTTTGCCCGCGGCTCCGCCCACGTGGATGTCGGTTATCGCGACCAAACAAATATTCCACAACATATTTATTTATTTATTACATAACCTGTGTATTATCCAGGGTGTCAGCTCTTTTCCAACTTGGGTGCTAAACTACTAATACATCTCTGCCTACCCCTTAGAGGATTTACAGATGTCCGTATATATGGATGGTATATGATGTATTTTTTTGACATAAAGTTATATGGTGACACAACATACGATCCACGTAAAGTAAAGCCAACGAGACTAGAGAAAAAATTTAAACAAAGCGACCATTACTGAGTTACGTTGCGATAACTAGCGATTATTGTCTCTGTCCTTGTCGCACATATCACACGTACGCGATAATGGCCGAGCGACAGCTGTCGTTGCGTGTTTCGTAGTACAGGAAAGCTGTCAGCACAGCGGTTCTAAACTGTCAGCTCCGCTATCTTATGAGCAATTTCATTCCTGTCTGGAATGAGTTTGAAGTGATACATATTAATTTTCAAATAAAAAAGTTTGGACCTTTTTTTCTCGCTTTGTTGGCTTTACTTTACACAACAATCATACTCCATTTGCCTCTCAAAAATGACAAAATCATGAAATATCTCACCATCGCCCTGTTCATCATTGAGCTCATTGCTCTCGTCCTGTGCCTGGTCATCATCGGTCATCACCAGCGAGATCTCACCACCTTCATACATGAACTTCTGGCCGGAGACCATGCGGAGTATGGAGCCGTTCTCACTATCAACAACGATTGTGTCTGTAACCAAAAACATACACCTGTGTTTATTGGTAATTTACTGCAAGGAAATATTTAGTTTTATATAGTCAAATATGATCTGGTAATTAGAATTTTCAGTGGGAATTTTGCACATGTAAAAAAGGTGTTCCTCGGTAAAAACCAATATAATATACAATAAAAGTAACAGGAATTAACGCGATCATGTATAGGTACAGTCAACGCCATAAGTTGATTAACACTAAAATATTTTACAAATCTTTCTTTTAATGGAATGCATCTTTCTATAGTAAATGTAGCTTTATGATTCCCAGAAGACAAACTTAATTTACATATTCAATGTTTTTTTTTTCACAATTTTATGTAAGGTTTAGGGGCCACAGTGTTCAATAAATTAGAATTTGTTAAGCTACTTTTGTAGTTGACTGTACATACATACGGTTCGGCTCATCGCGCAGAGCTGGGTTGGCTACCGATACGACGGCGACGTAGTCTACGTGCTGTCACTCTGGTCTACACATTATTAAATTCGCCCAACGCCCCAGCCTACTTAAAATCAAATCTGCACCTGCTCGGTTCCAACCACGATAAAAATTTGCGATCTTCTAACAATCTTCTTCTTCACTGTCCCACTCACACCTCAAGCCTTGTCCACTCTTCCTTCTCTGTGCAATCCATTCTACTTTGGAATGCGCTTCCTTTAGAAGTCAGAATGTCCCCAAATCGCTCCACATTCAAAAACAGAGTACGACTCATTTATAGCCTAGGCAGAATAATATTTAAGTATACGATTTTTCCGTATGTATATTTGATATATTGTAGGTTTATATATATTAGTATATTTATATATATGTAAGTATGTTTATTATAAGTAATTGTATATAATATGAAGTATTTGTGTATATATGCAATATATAAGTATATAATTTTGTTTCTTATTTACCCCATACTAGTTCAATATTTCGAGCACCTACCTGGACTAATCTCTGCATCACCCTAAGGTTGACTGGTAGAAAATGCCCACGGCATTAAGTCCGCCTTTGTACACTTAGTTTTATATTTGTGCATAAAGAATAAATAAATAAAAATAAATAAAATACCTTTAATTTGCCTGACGTTTCTCTGGCTGCTGGCTGACAGGCAGCAAGTGACCACGGCCAGTGTAACCTGGTCGAAAGGTCAGGCAAATCAAAGGTACGTATGTACCTATACCATGATCGCGTTAATTCCCGTTATTATTATTGTATCCGCGAGTTTAAAAGACATCGAAATTGACATTCGGATGATAACACAGGCCTACAACCATTTTGGTGCCGGGGATTTTAGACCTGATTTTAGGTATGCCTTACATAGCAATATTAAAAATGTTACCGGTTTTTTTCTATCAGCTCTAGTTTCTGAGATATAAAAAAAATACACTTTTCACAAAAAAGAAACATTTATTGGCATTATACATCAAGAAATTGCCTTTTGAGTGATTTTCTAGAATGAAACTGATTTGGGCAATCTCGCATGATTCCCCAGCAATAGTCGGCCATCATATGAGTGTCCCACCTTCCTTGGTATCTATTCTCCATACTTTTTATGTCTTGGTGGAAACGTTCTCCTTGTTCTTCGCTTAGATCTCCTAAATTGTGTTGGAATTGATCTAGATGACTATTGAGGTAGTGTAATTTTATACTCATATTACAGCCTAAATCTTTGAAATGAACCAGCATGTCCTCTACTAATTCTACATAGTTATCAGCTTTATGATTTCCGAGGAAATTTTGTGCAACTGCCACAAAAGATTTCCACGCAAGTCTTTCCAGATCATTCATAGAAGTCTCAAAATTAGTGGTGTCTTTCATTAATTGACGTATTTGAGGTCCATCAAAGATACCTGCTTTTAGTTTTTCAGTACTTAAGCCAGGAAATTTCCGTGAAATAAACTGAAAACATTGACTATTTCTGTCGAGAGCCTTAACAAATTGCTTCATTAGCCCTAATTTTATATGCAATGGCGGAAGAATGATTTTTTCTCTTAAAACTAAGGGTTCATTTATAACATTTCTTTCTCCAACAACAAGAGCATCTCTGATAGGCCAAATTTTTTGAGTCCAATGATGTGATTTGGCTCGACTGTCCCAGAGACAAATGAAGCATGGATATTTAGTATAACCACTTTGTTGCCCCAATAAAAAATTAACCATCTTCAAGTCAACGCAGATCACCCAGTCATGTTCATAATATTTTATTTTCTGTAAAAGAATTGAAATTACCTCATATTCTTCTTTCATACATGTTGAGTGAGCAATTGGAACGGGAGCGTATTTATTTCCATTATGTAGAAGAACTGCTTTGAGACTTCGTTTACTACTGTCGATAAAGAGACGCCATTCATTGGGCTGATAGGTCGTCAAACCCATGAAAGTCAGCAAACCACTCACATTACAGCAATACACAAAATTTTCATCAGATGAAAAAAACTGTAATAAGCTTCGTTCTCTCGTTCGATATGTAGTGACTCGAACGTCTGAGGAAAGGCAATTTTTTTCTTTTAATCTTGACGCTAGTAACTCAGCACGTTCCTTAGAAAGATCTAAGTCTCTGATGAGGTCATTAAGCTCATTCTGCGAAAATGGCTTAAGATTTGATGTTTTTCCGCAGTATTCAATATCAACATCATCTTGAGAAGAAATAGTTATTTCAGCTTGATCCTCCTGAGAATGCTGCACCAACTGGTGAAAAACTGGTATTGGTACATTTTCTGAATGGGGAATAGGTCTTTGTGCTGAAGAAATATTAGGGTATTTCCATTTTCGGCGATTGTTTTTGTTGATGCCCACTATATTAGTCATACAAAAGTAACAGTCATCATTGTGATTTTTTTGTTCTCGCCATATCATAGGTACTCCAAATTTCCAAGACTGACGGGTCCCTTTCTCCCATTGTCGCAAATGTTCAACGCATATTTTACACACACTATGAGGCACCCACACTTTGTCTTGGTGTCGAATTTCAATACCGAAGTAGGCAAAATACAAGCGACTAACAGTATTTGTAATCGGTTTAAGCTGATCTTTTAGTATGTATTCACCACAAATATAACAAAATGTATCAGGATTGTTAACACAACGTCTGGACGTACTAGCCATAATGAATTAGTAACATAAACTTTATCAATGTTATTGTTATAGTGACTATTTACGAGTAAGACCGCCAAAATGTTAAAATGAGGGTAGTAGAAAAACTAGAGCTGATGAGTAAAAGTTACGTATGCCAATATACTGTACATTACCTATTTTATCGACCATAGACACAAACAGTGCTGCACCAAAAAAAAAAATTTTTTTTGTAGGCCTGTGTAATAGACTAATATTTGCACTGAACAGGCATCAAAGCTTGAAACTTTAACTAACAAGGAAGTCAGTAGTTACTTACGTGCCTCCTCATCTTCATCGATTTCGTCCCCTCCCTCATTGAGGATCTGAAGCTTGCCGAGGATGTACTTGTGTTCCTCATTCGAACTGTCTAGAGACTGCAACTCTTCAACATTCCACTCCGTTTCTTCAGAGCTTTTAGAATTGGACTGAAAATAAAAAATAAAATGTTCTATCAACTAAACTTGTCTATAAAAAGTAGTAAGTTTTCCACCGGCGTGGCGTTCGATCCCGTTCCCACTGCACCCTCTACTATATTAATAAATAAATAAATATTCCACAACATTCTACACAACGCTATCTAGACCAATGGTAAGCTTAACTAGCTTGTGTTATGGAATCTAGAATAAAACATACTTAGATACTTGTTTTTTGTAAATACATACACATTATACATAGAAACACCCAGACCAAAGCAAATAGTCATATTCATGCATGCATACAAATATTTGGACTGAGCGGGAATCGAACCCGCGCCTCCTGCGTGGCAGTCGCGTTCACTACCGCCACGCCACAGAAGCTGCCGAAGCAGAATATTAAGCATGTATTACTCTAAACCTTGAAGTACTCTATCTATTAAAAGAAACCGCATCTAAATCTGTAGCGTAGTTTTGAAGATATAAGCATACATAGGGACATGGGGACGCGGAAAGTGACTTTGTTTTACACTATGTATTGATTAAGAAAGGATACTATCGGAAAAATACGCAGACGATATCAGTGCAAGAGAAGGAAAACTCGACATAAAACCCTGTACCAACCCGTCTGGCCAGCGTGGAAACAGTAGACCAGTCTCCCAACATTGGGAGAGGCTTATGTCCAACAGTGGACCTTGATAGGCTAATAATATAGAAGAGATTTAACCAGACAGTTAATAACAAAGTTTAAGAATTAGTTTGGTCATAGTCGAACCTGAATTACCCTGCATGTTCACTCAGTGTTCAGACCATTAATTTCTCGTTCATTTGGAGTGAGAGTGAAAGATTACAGATGCCAATAATGAAACAATCTAACACTATTAGATTAGTATACTAATGAATTCATTCATCATTAATGTTTCATTTTATGTTCACTCGTCGTCACTGAATGAAAAATGCAAAACAGAAGAATTTTCAAAAATGTACCCATTGGGAATGAAAATGGTGATTCTTTATTTTTTGACAGTTTAAACAGAACGTGTCCACTTACCTTCATTCCTTCAACTTCCAAAACCAAGTTTTTACTGTCGGCCGTCGAAACAGGAATCAGGGAGAGGGAACAATCTGGAAAATAGATACAACATAATATGAGTTTAGTTAAATTATTATAATACTAAAAAATTGCTAGGTATAGTTTCCGCACATTACACCCAGCTGAAGGCCGTGCGGTTTTAGTCAGTTGTCAGATTTTTTTAAAATTTATTTATTCAGGCGCACAAAACACATTACAATATTTTAAAAACAATAATAATCAGATCCGTACTGGATTGTAGCATAACTACACTTGCACACAGTTAAAACTATTGCAAAAATAATAAAAAGCTCCAAGTTGGTAGAAGTATAATAGTGACATGTGATTCAAGGCCTAACTGCTATGGAGGATGCCATTCAGAGTTCCAGTGAACCGCTTAAAATTTGACTCAAATGTCTAGAAGTTTATTTCTATATGTTAGATAGACAGTTCTGCACTACTATGTGACAGTTTGTGAAGATTTTTGGCTGATTGGTACACTCAAACCACTGAATGGATGTGGTCAGAATTTGATTATGGGATAGAGGGTATAGAGTTTGTATTAAGTCTAAGGATTGAAGCTACTTTTTATCCTCAGAATAGGTTCCTAAGGGAATAAGATCCCAACCAGATTGAAATCCACATCCATGCCGCACCATTTAGACCTGGAACTCCCTGCCAGCTCACGTATTTCCTTCTTCCTACAGTCCCGGGTCGTTTAAACGGGGCATGAAAAGGCATCTAATGAGGCCGTCAAGCTGAGTGCCGCCACTGTTAACATGGCACATGTTTCCGATGGTGACCCTCTTTCCGAGACTTTGCCTTTGCTTATGATCAGGCAAGGTGAAGTCATAACAAATATATCGCGATAGAATCCGTAAAAAGTGGTTTTATTTCAATAATAATGACTCTTTCCTAGTCAATCAATTTAGCCTACCGCAGTCCACTGCTGAACAGAGGCCTCCCTAGTCCCTAATCAATGTTGGGATGCTTTGACCCACTGTTTCCACGTTGACCAGACGGGTTAGTACAGGATTTTATTTCGAGTGTTACTTCTCTCTGTGACAGCCTCCATGTCGTGGTGGTAGTAGGAACGCCGCCGCTACACAGGAAGCGCGGGTTCGATCGCTGCTCAGTGCAAATATTTTTATGCATGAATATGTATGTATGTATATTCAACATTGGTCTGGTCGTGCCTCGGAGAGAACGTTAAGCTGTCGGTCCCGGTTGCCATATGAAAATCTATGGCAGTCGCATGGAGAAGGAAATGATAGCGGAGTTTTTGCAAGGCAATCGAGTCGCGTGCCATCCAAACGTCAAATAGACTCATTCGGTCTGTGACGTCATTATTTACTCTAGTGAAACGTGTTGTCATTTTTGGTCGAAAGTTCAACAATAAAAATAGCTTTAACCTGATTTATGAATGAATTGTGTGGTACCAGTGTGTACAAATTGTACAGATAGGCAAATGGAAGTGGGGGAGGAACGTCATAGCTATGACGTCATTTGACTTTTGACACCCTGCGCGTCTCTCTTCCCACCCGCATTACGCGACGCGTTTTTATTAGACGAAATATAAATGGGGCATCTCCGTTACTTAATCATATTCTGTCCTGTCCTCTGTGGGCAGTCGTTACAGGGGAAGTGGGTGATATGGCCCCACATAGAAGGGTCACACCCGTCCGGTCAATCCGCGTCCCCACTGGCAGTGGTAGTAGTAGTTCCTTCTCTCGCAGTGATATCGTCTGCGTATTTTTCCGTTATTTGCCTCTTACGACACCCTTCAGATGAGATGGCTACAGCTAGTTATAGTATAAAATGAATACACACCTTCATCAATCTCCATAGACTGATCACCTTCATTTTCTTGCACATCCTCATCGCTTTTACCATCCTCATCACCAATCTTCGTCAACACTGCCTCCGACAAGAAGTTCTTCGGCAATGAATCAACATTGAAATTCAATATCGATGTCTTCGGTGACGTATGTGCTTGTGATGTGGTCAGGCTTTCTATCTCGTCTTTTATAGAGTTAGTGAATGATGATAGCAGGTTTGATGCTTGTTTGGCACCTGCGCTAGTGGTCGTTGTAGTTTTGATTGTTTGGGTGAGTACTGATGTTCCAACTGTCACTTTTAGGTTGAGGGTAGAAGAATTTGCTGTCTGAAATGGAGAGAAATTAAGATTATACCATCTGCCTCTGTAGCCTCGGTAGTCTAGTTGGTCAAGGCATTCCCCCTGTAAGGGAAAGTTGCGGGTCCAGAGTCTCTCCCGAAAAGATTCATTTTTCCTGATGTATTCGAAGATTATACTACTATAGTGAAGATGTATTGACGTCATCATCATCATGGAAATATAATCATGATTGAATCAGAGGCCAAGGTAGCCTCGGAGCTCAGGGTCTGCCTTATTGATGTACTCAAATGCTCAACCAGCTGAAATTTGGTATACCATAGGGCAGACAGTCAGGCAGTCGGCATCAGAAAGTTATTGATGAACAAGTACTAAAAATTATCTAAATTTATTTTTTACCCCCTTCCCTTGACTGATTGTTCTGATATTAGTTCAGACAATTACCATTTAAAACAATAAAACAGTTTAATTTGCTATGAGAGTTGTAAGATCATTTTGAGACTTCATCGTCAAGATATTTCTGACGTTCGACTGGACAAGATAACATAACATAAACTCACGCCTGTATTCCCCGAAGGGGTAGGCAGAGGTGCTAGCACCCACATTTGGCCAGTTTATGTTTAGGTCCCAATGTAATAGGTGGCGAGCCTATTGCCATTAAGGACCGGGTCCGCGGAGCGCACGACTCAAAATCTGTCAAAATACAGACGCAGCCGTGCACGCACACATCACCGAGATGCACAGTGGGCTGCAAGACGCTCTTTACCAGTCAAAATAATGTTGAAAATTGTCTTACCAATGATGAAAAAACTATTTTAAGCCTTGTGGTTAGAGTGCATTTTTGAGTAATATGATTTATTGTGACGTATTACGTCTGTCAATTACATTTCGTATCTCTTTTCTTCTTATATATTCATCCCTGTCATATTATGTTACGTGACGTCATTGGCATGTCTTTTGTTTCAGTGTCATACATAGCATGTTCAACTTTTCACAGAGATTATGAGATTTCGAACAAAATAAGGCTGGGGACATACCTACACCTAATTGTTGATATCTGAGGATACTGAAAATACTCATAAAATTAAAATGCCCACCGCGTAGACAGACCATACCTGCCAGTTACGTACAAAAGAAACGATATTTAAAAGCCCGAATTACAAAATTCCGAAGTTCAAACCTGTACGAAATATCAAACTACGAGATACCGAAGATCACATTAGTTTATATTTTATGTATAGAGCGCGCATATTAATCTAAATGTATAGGAGCCGAGCACGACAATTTGACTTCTCGTCGCCTGACGGTAAGATAAAGGCAAAGTGTTAAGAAAGGGCCACCATTACAAACACGTACTTAGTTAACAATGGTGGCACTCAGCTTGACGACCTTACTAGATGCCGATCCGATTGTCGTTTAGTGGTAGTGGCGTGCTCTGAAGAGTGGAATGGTGTAAGAAAGGAAAATAGCTTTTTTTTTATACAGGACACGTCAATTTGACTTCACCTCGCCTGATGTTAAGCTAAAGGCAAAGTCTCGGAAAGAGGGTCACCATCGTAAACATTTACCATGTTAACAGTGGTGGCACTCAGCTTGACGGCCTCATTAGATGCCTTTTCACGCCCCGCTTAAAGGACCCGGGACTGTAGGAAGAAGGAAACACGTGAGCTGGCAGGGAAATCCAGGTCTTAGTGGTGCGGCAGAGGAATGAATCACTGAAACGCTTGGTTCTAGCAGGTATACTCTGCACCGTAAATGGATGGCATCTTAGCCCTGCACGTGTCGTCCTGTGAAGGAAAGGGGAGGGTGGGACTAATTGGAAGAGCTCGTCAGAACATGGTAGAGACGGTAGAAAACTGCCAAAGACGCAACATCTCTACGCATCTGCAAAGGCTCGAGGGTGTTCGTGACCTCAGGATTCCCAATAATGCGGACCGCACGTCGCTGCAACCTGTCGAGAGCATCTAATAAGTACTTTGCGGAGCCGTCCCAGAGATGTGCGCAGTAATCCACGCAGGAACGAATTTGGGTCTTGTATAGAAGACACCGCTGCTCCGGCGTGAAAAAATGTCTCACTCTGTTCAGGACTCCGAGTTTACGCGAGGCTGATTTGATGATACTCTCGATATAGTTTTTGTTATTCAGTTTGCAGCGAACATCCATACCGAGGATAGTGAGGTGATCCTGCAGTGGCAGTGGTGTGCTCTGAAGAGTGGGAAGGGAAAGGAAAGGAGATACCTTTGCTGCAAACGCACATGTCTGGGTCTTCTTGGCATTGAACTCGACCAGGTTCCTAGCGCCCCATTGAGAAATGTGGTCCAGGATCCGGTCCAGCTCAGTGACAAGAAGCTGCCTTTTTTCCGCGATATCAGACTGCTTGGCCGCAGGATGTGCGTGCAAGGAAGGAACTCCCGTGTAAGGTGCTGTCGTCTGCATAGCAGTGAATGTTTCCGTTACAGAGCATGTCATTGATATGCAGAAGAAAGAGAGTGGGAGATAAGACGGAACCCTGCGGCACGCCAGCATTTACCTTTGCTGTGCCTGCGTCTTCTTAGCATTGAACTCCACCAAGTTCTCAGAGCGCTATTGCAAAATGTGATCCACGATCCGGACAATCTCAGTGACAAGAAGCTACCCTTTTTCATCGATATCAGACTGTGTAGCCGCAGGATTTCCGTGATAACTCTCGTGTAAGGTGCTATCATCTGCATAGCAATGAAAGCTGAAGAAAGAGAGTGATGGGGAGAGAGGACATGAATACGGCGATCCTGCAGGCACCTAGCAACCCAATTGCACAGTTTCAGGGTCCGTCTTGCAGCTCTTCTTCCTAAATTTCCTCCCCGGCTGGAGCCGGGTGGGGAGGTTATGTCGGACTTGAACCGACTAAAACCGCACGCCGACTGAGGGTCGTGGTGCTAGGCCGGAGGTGAGGTTGTCTTTGGCATATCCCTCGCACCCCGGCTAACCATCAGGGCCATCCCTTGCGGTCTGGCTCTCTTCGGGAGGAGGAAAACCAGGACTCGCCCTAGAGTGGGGAGGCGCGATTCTTAGCACGCCGCCGCCGTGGCCTGCTTCTGCTGAGGTGACAGGCGGCTCTATCCGTCAGAGTTGCCTGCGCACGCGGGTGGTGTGATCTGTAAGTCTCTCTCTCTCACGCCGCCACTCCCGTTCCGCCGTCTCCTTCACGACCATTAGAAAGAAAAAAAAAAGGAGGACGCAGAAGGAAACGCTGGCCACCCACGCGTCCGCACAGCGGACCATCGCCGTGAGCGAGGTGGCGAGGATGAGAACTCTCACTCCCAGGGCCGCCACGAGCTCCCACCTTGCCGGCCACTCGGTGAGCGTGTGCAGTCCCGTGACGTCGCTCGCGTCCCAATGATGGCACTCGGACGTTCGCTCCTTATCGATCAGACGCAGATTGACGTGATCGTACCAACGAAGGCGGCTCTCTTGCTTATCTGCGACATTGCGATACATAAGGCTTCTAATCCAGTGCACCAGGTCTACTGGTGGTCGCACTAACTGATACCCGCGACTCCTGCGACTCTAGTGATGCTGCTAAATATGAATCAGTATCTTTAGGGTGAATTTCTCAAACGTAAAATTTTCGCGGCGTGACTGAAAATCATACCTTAAAGTTAACATATAGTAATGATTATTTTTTGTAAGAAAGATATCGTTTTTCTCTATATGCACGTATAAATTATATTATTGAAACTATTTTTGTGAGTGTGTAAAAAATGTCTTTTCACCTAAATTCTAAGCTTGGTGGCGCGTCCACAACCTGTTTTCTTGGGAATGATCACAGTTTAATCAAAACTTCATTAGTTTACTGAGTATACTTAATAATAATTCGATTCGGCATTATTTTAGCTATCTTCGATACTGTCATTCGTAGTATTTAGTACTATACTTTATCTTAAAAATAATTTATAAGTTGCGTCCGCGGCAAATGTAAAATTTTGGTGGGATTTATAAAATCATCGAAGGAGTCGTATTGAAAGTACCTATAAGGACGACACTATCATCATTGGAAACGTTCAGTTGGGTGTTAATGAGCACCAGTGCCAGTTGTCCCCAGTCCCGTTTCGTTTTTCTGCCAAACACGTAAGTAGGTCGTTTCATAAGCATCGGACAAAAATATTGTAATTTTTGTGTTGATTATTTAAAACGGTTTATTCTCATTGTATGTTTTAATATTTAAGTATAGTGTACAGGTTCAGTATGTGTATTAAATTTTGGTAATGTAACCACTATATTCTAAATAGTATTTTTATAAATATTTTTTTTAGGCGTGAAACTAATTTTGGTGGAGCAATTTTGGTGAATTTGGTGGGGTTTTACTAATCATCAAAATTGTATATTTACACCAAAATTTGTTTTCATAGTTATTTGATTAAGCTCCTACGTAGTCCGATGGGCTACTAGGTCAGGTGACCTCTACGTAGTATACCCTGGGCAATGGAGAAAGCACCGCCTCTCTCCCTAGGTGGGAAAGAGGTTGTTGGCAGTTGAGGGTTGTTCGGAAGCTTTCCTAATTTTCTCTCAGATTAACCATTAGCATATGAACTACCCATACAAAAGACGGGCGAGTAGTTGGGTGAAGTCAGCTGATGCTGCAGTAGGGACAGGCCGGTGTGGTGGAGCATCGTGCGCTCTTTCCGTCACCTGCTTCTACTGGCGTAAAAGGCGGCCTCACTCTTTACTACTAAGCCTACGCCGTTAAAACCTGCCCACCCTTCTCCCCTCCTCTCCACTGTCAACATCATTTGGCTTTTCTTCCTCTGCTTTCTCACTTACATGAAAGCTACCGTGGATGCAAGAGTGCCTCATGCAATCTTTTGCACGTGACTCCACGCAACAAAGCGATGAAGTCGAAGATGTAGGTGACACGCAACTCCTGCTTATGTTGCTCCAGCAGCTAGCACTTTGCTATCGTGTAAAAGGTACTCAATCTTCTCCACAGAAGGCTTCTGACCTCTACCGTCCTCAAGCTCCTACAACCACATCCTCACATGTTGCACCAATCTATCGGCGTCCACCACCGATATTAACAGCATACATGGGCAGTTATGGAGTGATTGTCTGATGCTATCCGACCAAAATACCACGCTGATTGAGAATGGACTAAGGACAGATCACAGATCACAGAGACAGTGATAAGGAAGATTCTCATATTGCCAACAGCGGTTCGAACAACGGAATCAGAATCGTGGTACATGTATCGGATGGTGTAAACCTCTGGAACCCTTTTGAACCGCAATGCCCATCAGCTCACCGCGTGAGAAACTTAGTTGAAGGACTCCTGTAAGTTCAGAAATAGACATCACACTACCAACTTGTCTTGCCACTACCAAGTGTCCATGGCATATCTTCCGTCCACCCTTAGGCATACCGATTACCATATTATGTTGCTCCAGCAGCTAGCACTTTGCTATCGTGTAAAAGGTACTCAATCTTCTCCACAGAAGGCTTCTGACCTCTACCGTCCTCAAGCTCCTACATCCACATCCTCACATGTTGCACCAATCTATCGGCGTCCACCACCGATATTAACAGCATACATGGGCAGTTATGGAGTGATTGTCTGATGCTATCCGACCAAAATACCACGCTGATTGGGAATGGACTAAGGACAGATCACAGATCACAGAGACAGTGATAAGGAAGATTCTCATATTGCCAACAGCGGTTCGAACAACGGAATCAGAATCGTGGTACATGTCTCGGATGGTGTAAACCTCTGGAACCCTTTTGAACCGCAATGCCCATCAGCTCACCGCGTGAGAAACTTAGTTGAAGGACTCCTGTAAGTTCAGGAATAGACATCACACTACCAACTTGTCTTGTCACTACCAAGTGTCCATGGCATATCTTCCGTCCACCCTTAGGCATACCGAGTACCACCTCTCCCACTTTGAGAATAACTGCCTAAATCTTTTCCCAGCAATCTTGAATAAGTTAGTCGATAATATTGCCGCCATTAGAGTAAAATATAATCCTTGCTAGAAGCAAGGATAGATAGAACAATCAAATGTTTTGCTTTTATACTGATAATACTAACAACTAAAGTGGTTTTGCCATATAAAAATGAAGTTGGTGATAAAAGGGTAAAATTAAGGGTTATATGTAACTATTAATTGCCAAATGCTAGAAAAAAAACAAAGAAATAGTATAAGTAATAATAAATAAAAAATAAAAATAAGTTGATATGCAGTTTTGGTGTTAGACACCAATTTCGGTGTATTGAAAATTCAGGTGTATAAAATAAACAAGTAATTCCCAGGGCTAATTAGACTATTCAAACATAATAGGCATAAAATATGTATTTCTAGCTAAATATTGAAAGAGATTACCTAAATACCTAGAAATAAAAAAAAACACCAAAATTAGCTAAAAATTCATAGATGTTGAAATTCACCCTTTAATATAACATAAGCCAACGAAACTTTTTTTATTACTAATATGTACGGAAACAGCCACTTTACAATATACATATATACCTACTTACCTATACAATCATATAAAATAGACCATGAAGTTAGTATCTAATTATAATTTCATTACAACAGAACCTAAAAATATTGTTTCTACAAAAAATTTTTTAACTAGGTATATCCCCAACTTTACAGTTCAAACCTTAAAGCAAGTATGTCAAAATCTGATACATTATGCTATAAATGTACCAACGAAAGTGTGAAATGGCTAAAATCGGAACTATGGTTGTCACTGTAAAATGCATACTATTTTATTGCCGTCCAAATGATTATGAAGACGGTGGCGCCATTTTTCATTTCATATATTTCTTGGTAGGCCTATTTGTGTATGCATGAACTGTCATCACGCGCCAAAGAGACGTGCTCCTGCTTCGAAGGCCCGTGGGCGACTGACGGGCGATGAGAATAAATATGGCAGAAAAAAGACACTATTTTACGCGTTTTTCAGTAACTTTGAATTGATTTTTTAGATTGATTACTAAATGTACCATCAAATAAGTTTTGTCTTCCCTATCAAGAAGTCTTTGACTTTCAAATGTATACCGGTTCATTGCTAAAATCACTCATTTTCAATATGAATTTACTAAAAACTGGAGCCTATTTCACTTAGCCTGTATGGAGAATTTACGTAAAACATATCTAGATTTTAGGGCTTTAAAAGAGGAAGTCCTTGTTTGTAAAGGTACAAAAAACGTACACGCTATATTTTATTGGTTTCTTCAGTGTTCAAAAAGTGTTTCTTTTTATCAATTTGTGTTGATTTATTGGGTTAAATCTGAAAAATACGAAGGCATGTTTTTGCATTTTTTCTCAATTTTGTGCGTTTGTTGACGTTTATTATATAACAACTATTAGGTTTTAAGAGTTTAATATAAGCATACCATATTTTTTGGTCTTTACTTGTAATATATACAAAGTATCATTGATATCAATCATATCTAAATAGGTTAAATATGAAAAATTGTAACACTCTTTTCGGTGATTTTCACGATCTGGCCCCTTAACCGGGCACTTATAAACCTGCGATATATACACACATAACTTTGAAAAGTATTGAAAATTCATTGGTGTGTGCCATGGTAAACCTGGGATCGAACCCGAGACCTTGTCTCAGGAGTCCATTACCCATACCACTAGGCTACCGCAGGTACCTAGTGGTATAGGTAATGGACAACAGTAGTCTTAATTATATAGAAAATGAACTACTTGTGATGTGATTATCTTACTAACCTTAAGCTGAGGTAAAACAATATTACCCTTAAATGCACCAGAGAATTTCCCAACTTTCAACAATAAATCAGGAGGTATAGGTTGTAACTTCGATGCTGGCAACACCAATTTTTTGCCTAGCACAACGGAGTCTTTTTTTACCGCTGGAGGAGAAGTATTCTTCTCAGCCAATGATTTTTTATAGTTTTCATAGTCTAAGCTATGATAGGTAAGAGAATCCTTGAATTGGTCTAGGATTTCAGTTTTTAGGTTTGCTAATCTGAAAAGAGAAGAAAAGAAACTTATTACTGGCCAGTGGGTCCCAGGTGGTAAACCCTCACTTCCCCTATATGAACAAATGCCATAGATGTATAAATAACCGCGGAAAACGGCTTAACGTACTCTCTGTTACACAGAAACACCTAAACCGCAGTTTGAATGGACGGGTTATCATATCCGCCCTTCTATATGGGGCCATTTCACCCTATAACGACTATCATACATATTCATATGGCAACTGGGACCGACGGCTTAACGTGCTCTCCAAGGCACGACCAGACCCATGCAAATAATCATATTCATGCATACAAATTTTTGCACTGAGCGGGGTTCGAACCCGCGCCTTTGGCGTAGCGGCCGCGTTCACTACCGCCACGCCACGGAGCAGTCATGCAAACAGACATTATTCTTTCATATAGATATTTACACTGAGCAGGAAGCAATCGAATGCACTACCGCCACTCAACAGAGGCTGTCGTCCCATACATAACCGGTATAATTCTGTCTCACTCCCTACTGTGACAGTTACTAAGATATTTGCAATATTAATTACTCACCGAGTGTGGATCATATCATATTCCATGCAGGATTTGTAGCACTTCTTGCACAGTATACTGGAGTGCACCTTGTTCTCCTCTATAGGCAGACCAAGTATATCGCTCACAACTTCGGACAACTTCTTTCCAGATTGTAGTGAGGTCTGAAACATTATAAAAAAATTGTTTAATTAAATTTTGAAGCAAATTGTATGCTAACTATTATGATAGCATAAAGTGAAACAACTCAGGCGAGTCTTGAACCCGCGACCAGTCTCTTACAGGGTAATGCCACTGAGCTACCGTGTTACGCCTTGAGCGCTCCAAATTCTCGTATACAACCATCTTGAGGACGCGACGGTGGGAGCTAAGTACTGATAGCCGAACAACCTATAGATATTTTTAATGTTATAAGAGTAACATCTTTGAATAGACTTTAAATAAACAGTAATAGTTAAAAAAAATACAGGTTTTTGGACTGTTTAGTGCACCAAAAAGATCCTTGGTGGTAAGCCAACTTTATTTGCAAGTTGGTAATCCAGCTGATAGATGGATGATGCTCTGAAGCAAGATTTTGTATCAAGGCTGGAAGGTCAGACAGCAGTTACTACAATAAGCATAAGCAGTATACTCCAAACAATGTTTAAAATTTCAGAGAGGTGGCACATCATATTTTCATAACATGTAGATAAAAACATGACATTATTATGTAGTCTGACATCTGTTATTTTTGGTAAGAGAAAACAACTCCTATTTATAAGGCATACTACGCTCACACAGTAAGTTTGGCGGTAGCTAGAGCGAAAAAGGGTTTAACCACAAACCAAAGAAATGACGTCGCGTTTGTAAAGGAAGGCTGCTCAAAAAAGACAAATCAAAAGCTGTACTCAATTTTGATAGCAGCCGCTGATTGGACATTACTCGCAGATTCGTATGAGAAACACTATAAAATACCGGAGGATGTTTGTGCCTCGTCATCCAGACCCGATATATTCCTATTTTCAAAACAGCAAAAGCGTGCAGTACTAGTAGAACTCACAGTACCGTGGGAAACTAACATACCTAAAGACCACGCTATAAAAATAAACAAATACTTTGACTTGACCAACGAGTTAACCAAAAATGGCTATGTGGTTAAACTCTACGCCGTGGAAGTGGGAGCAAGGGGAATTCCAGCTAAATCCCTGTATAACTTGGCTTCAGTAAGCTCTTTACTCAAACGAATATCTAAAACGGCGTTGATAGGATCTTACCAAATTTGGATAGGTAGAGGGGGGAACACGACTGACGGTGGAGGTGAGCGCTGATGCATCACAAGGTGGCCACCCTAAACCTACACCTGGGTCGCAAGTCCCAGGCGCCGTCGCAGTGTTCCTCTCTGTACCACGCCATGGACCCGGCGACCGCACGGTGAATCCATGGAATGCTAAGAACCGGATCTCTTGTACAGTTTGCAACCATTATACACAGGAAATAAAATATATTTCTATCAAAATCCAGACGAGGACTATGAAATGGCCCATACATGAAAGTGACTTATATATTGCTTTAGGGAACCCTTGCATTAACTCAGCAGTCAGCACACACCTTCACAGTCTGTATTTTCCTCCCATCTTTCTTTTTTTTTTTAATTCAGTCCATGAATTAAAAATTCCAGGTACTTTCGATACTGTAATAGTACCTATTTTTATTACAGACTAGCTTTTGCCCGCGGCTCCACCCGCGTGGAAGTCGGTTATCGCGACCAAACATAGCCTATGTCCTTTCTCAAGGTCTAACCTATCCCTATACCAAGTTTCATCAAAATCGGTTCAGTAGTTTAGGCGTCAAAGCGTAACATACAGACAGACAGTTACTTTCGCATTTATAATAGTAGTATGGATTTTATAAAATTCTAACAGAATAGTTTTGATACTCACCGGAATAGGTGCATCATCTTTACCGACAAAGGATATAGTAACTTCATCGAATATATTGTAAGAGTTTCTGACAGTTGATATAAGTCTGCTGTTACATATTAGACAGCACTGGCCCGCCATCCTGGAAATTCAATAGTTATACATATATTATTCTGTTATATAAAGTAGTAGCTGTTATGGGTACTGGGGCTGTAGTTCGTAAATGTACAGTAAACAATGTTTGCATGTGCATTTGAAAATTTGCACACCAGTTTTACAAAAATTTATGTTTAAGTTCTGTTTAAAATGTGGGTCTTTCTTTTGTGGGTCACCTTTGCCTACCTCTTGAGGGGTGTACAGGCGCAAGTATACAAGAGAAAGGGTAGAAAGGATTTTATTAACTGTCACCTCCGAAGTCCTAGAGGAGACAGTTCGTAAAATCATAATTTAAGAACTAAAGTGATCAATGAATAAGAATTTAATATGCTGCTTGAGATTTACTATGCCAATGTACACCAGGTTTCCTAATAATCATCACTTAAGACAGTTGAACTCGACTCCAGGGTTCAGCGTTCATTTATTTTAAACTTTATGCGGAGCATAAATTAATAAAGGTGGTATGTGCATATTGAATAAAAAGGGACACTTGCCGAAGGTATTATCTATCGGTGAACCTTATGATTCATAAACTTGGATACAACCAACTTTATGCCGAAGGCATTATCTATCGGTGAACCTTAGGATTTCCCAGAAGAATGACTTGAAGGTGCTTTCTGGGATTCATGAATGGGTAGAGCCCATGAATGTATTTATAAAATTCATCTTTGAGAAAACTTGATGCCTGAAAATGGTACTAGACTTTATACTTTAAGCCAAATAGTTTTGTAGGTAATCTAGTGCAATGTGCAAGCATCAAGTTTTGTATCTTTAAAAGAGGATTTTGGTCTTATTTACGGTGCAAAGGTTTTATAATATGAACCGGCAAATACCTAATTCTAATAATGTATCATGCTCTCATTGTAAAAGAAATAACTTTTTCTCACCGAGGTGGACAAATAGTCTAGATCTATTAAGAAATTTTGAGTACGTCAAGTTTTAAAAATAATTTTATAGGCATATTTCTAACTGAACTAGCTCTTATTGTAGCATATAACTCTCTTATGTAATTATGCGGAATCAGACATCATATTTATTTAGGCTTAACAAACTTTTTATCAGTATTTACATCCTTATCAGTCGCTGATAGTTTCAAACTATCATCGCAAACGAAAAACATCGAAGTTTTTTTACATTATAAATTACCATGCCCTAGTATTTTATACAATAAAGGCAGCCATTTTGACATCCCTGATAATTTTATGAACTGATCTATGTTGAGAAATTGCACGAAAAATGTATAAAAACACTTACCTGGCCCAATAATTGCGAATCTCCGGGAAAATATTACTTTCTGAAGGTTTTCATTCGGTTTGGTTGAACAAATATGTTGTCAGCAATGGACCGCAAGCAGCCACCATTACGTTTCTAATAATAATTTGTTCCGTTTTTCTCCGCAAGGGGCGCTTATGTACTGTTTCCGTTCAGTAAGTTCATAGAGTAAAAAATATAATGCTTCGTATACACTACTCGCGAAGTTCCTCGCCGAAGTGCTCGAGAAACTTTGCCTACAGTCCGAAGTGCGACACCACACACTCGTTCAACTTCGCGAGGAGCTCATTCGCTCTAAGGTACCGAAAGCCTGCGCACGTTCGTCCTTATGACATTAATGATATTGGGATCTCAAATAATAGGCTCTGCTTGCACAGTTTCGAGGAACAACATATTTTCCTCCTGTGAAGACTGTATTTTGTTCATAATAAACACAATATGTGTCACACGCAATAATTATAACTATTGAGTACGGAAGTCGGCCGAGTAGTGTAGAGAGGTACTTCGTGAACGCACTTCGTGCAACTTCGGGCCCTTTGACTCGGGCGCAAAAACCGACAACAAATGGAAGTCGCCCGAGGCGAGGTAAAGTTTGACGAGGTAAGCCGAAGTGCATCTCCACACTATCGTATTCGCCAAACTTCGTTCAACTTCGCGAGTAGTGTATAGGGGGTTTAACGATAAAATGTACTGAAAAGTAAGGCGAGTTCTTTTTTCGGGTTTTATTAAATTAAATATAATGGTTAAAATATTATATTTATTTATTTGAGTCTAGTCTATCTTTGAACAATTCATCGCTTCAGTGTTGTAGCCGTGAAACTTTGACAATTACAGGTCAGTACCGTGAAAGCGTTACAAATAGTTTTTTCGCGTTTATAATATTTGTATGGACGGTATGGATTTACATTTAATAATTTTTCGCCCGCATGGATGTCGGTTATCGCGACCAAACATAGCCTAAGTCCTTTCATAAGGTCTAATCTACCCCTATACCAAATTTCACCAAAATTGGTTTAATGGTTTAGGCGTGAAAGCGTAACATACGGACAGACAGAGTTACTTTGGAATTTATAATAATTAGTATAGATCATACAGACCTCGTGTACTTGATGGAAATAATTTGGTGTTAAATTATTTATTGTTTTAACGCGCACTTTCCGTGAACAAATTATTCCTTCGCGAAACTGACTCATAATAACGGAAACACTGTATGTATGATGGGTCGCTCCTCATTAATTACTTAATAATAATATTGATGTTCCGACGCGAAAGATCTGCGAATTGCAAGAACAGCATGTTGGAATGCGTATTGTAGGTATATCAATCAATCAATCAATTAGGCACACCGTTGTACACTACTGTACATAGTATCATATAGTATAATATACCTAAGTTACGTGAGTCTATCTTCAGAATACATTGCAATGTTGCAATCAGAAATAAAATCTAGAAGCTTAAAATCTTCGCATTGTTAGTTTTAACGGCATTAAATGTTTCGGTAAAATGATATTCTCCTGTATTATAAAACTCGCAGCATTTCAATTAGAAGGTCCTAAGACCTATACTTACGGTACAAGTTCAATCTTCGTAACATGTTGAGTGAGACTGCCGGTTGTCATACGAATATCGGAAATATAGGAATTCGAGTCCTTCAACGTCTTGTTGAAGGACTCGAATTCAACAATTTGAAGAAAGTTCAACAATTTTGGTGCAACTAACATTTAATTGAATAAAATTAAGCAATACGCACATTTTTTTTAAATTGAGCAGATGTAACGAAGTAATATTTAATGCTAGCAACTTTTAATTTCCCAACGAGCTCTTCATTTAACACTGCACATGTCACATGGCACAAAAACCTCGTAGCGATGCCAAAAAATATTTCCAAAGAAAAAATTAAAAGTTTTCAAATTCAAATTTAGTTTTGGCGCGAAGCAATGATGACAACGGTAGGTACACAGTAGAATGAAATTCTTTGCAGTACACCCGTGACGCTCTCAATCTCCATTAACTTAAGTATAATTAATGTAAATTCAAATTACAACAGCATTTTGCATTTTGAATCACGTAAATAATTTCGTGTTGGTTCCCGGTGGAGTGGAGTAGAATAGGACCTCAGCTCTTCCTGTGAGTGTCGTTAAAAGCGACTGAGGGATAGGGGCTGATAGGGCTGATCTTCATCCGACAACAAACATACAGCCCAAGACAAAAGGCCCGCTAGACGGCAATAGGCTCGCCTCCTAAGGGTCCGGTCGAGTACAACCTATTCCCAAAATGCCTGATTGCACCATAAACGATTGTCAAACCGTCTGTTTCCCGAGATGTCTGAATTCAATATGACTCAGGCCCGAATCACCTAAATCCTAAAGATATTTTTCCCAGTATACCTAGGTACCTACCTGAAATTCGTAATACGTGTTATTCATAAAATGACTGAAAATATTTTTTTCATGTTTAATACATATCAGGATGTTTAGACAGCCTCTGTGGCGTAACGGTGGTGAACGCGGTCGCTACACAGGAGGCGCGGGTTCGATGCCCGCTCAATGCAAATATTTGTATGCATGGAATACGGCAATCGGCTCACCTCCTATTACGTAGGACCGAATACAAGGATTGGTGAAATGTGGGTATTAATTTTATTCACCTCTGCCTAACCCTCCAGGGATAAACGCGTGATTATATGAATGTATGAATATGGCTCAGATGGCAGTCGTTTCAGAGAAATCATCGAAGTTCAGCCAAATCTGCAGTCAGGCTGGCAAGGTGAACCCCAGACAAAAAGCTACTGACGACGACGACGACGATGACGACGCCGACGACGACGAAGACGCCGACGCCGAAGACGCCGACGCCGAAGCCGACGCCGACGCCGGCGTCGACGACGACACCGACGCCGAAGACGCCGACGCCGTAGCCGACGACGACGACGCCAACGCCGAAGCCGAAGCCGACGCGGACGCCGACGTCGACGACGACGCCGACGCCGAAGACGCCGAAGACGCCGACGCCGAAGACGCCGACGCCGTAGCCGACGACGACGACGCCGACGCCGACGCCGACGACGCCGACGCCGACGCCGAGGACAACGACGACGCCGACGACGACGCCGACGCCGAAGACGCCGACGATTATGACGACGCCGACGCCGAAGAAGAAGAAGAAGAAGAACGGATAATGTCATTAATATTGGCATGACGAGACATGCGGCCTGCGCTCCTGCTGCAAGATAATCCGTGATGTCTAAGGCAATCGACTGCTTCTCCACATAGACATCGATGCGGAGAAACACACGGTGCACCCAAACGTAAACAAGTCGCGATGCGGAATGTTGTGTCGTCCAACATTGTACCAATGTTGGGCCAAGGAAGTGCCTGGAGCCAAACACCAGATTCCCACTCCCCCACAGCCAAAAGGCGAGCACGCTCCGCAGCACTGGTAGCTGTATTTATTAAAAGTTTTTTAACACCAAAACAGAGCGGCTCATCCCATTGCCTTTGAGAAGATGGGTTGGCGGGCATGGCGACGTTTGGACAAGTCATTTTCCAGGCATTTAATGCTTGGTATTTGTAAGTACTTACATAATTTTCCAGGTACCTATGTTATTTGTACATAATTACTTTTTGAAAAGACGTCATAACATTTTTTTTAAAAACCCCGAAAGGAACCTATTTCAAACTATCATTGCCCTTGAACAAAAAAAAAAAATAACACGATTTTATTCAAAAAAACATTATTTATTTTTTTCTATACAATTTACATCATACTTTGCGTCTCAAGTGCAGCTCTCTATTTATAATTAATTTGATAAAATGGTAAAAATTTACAATAACAACAAAATATCTGATAATCAAAAACAATGTAAAAGTACTTACTATTTACATATCAACATATTTTCTTCGCCATAATTTTTAAATATTTATACATTTTTAAATTATTTTAAAATTTGTGTTGTGCAAAATTTGAAATGCGTTCGTGACATACATAGCCTACGTTGCTGTGTGAGTCTGCATCAGTTTTAATGTTCATGACGCTTTACTTTACCTATTCTTATTCAATAATTAGACTCAATCTCATTGACTCAATCAATTTCATTTATTTAAATTTAATTAACTGTAACTGAAAAAATTACATAAATTAGCATCTTTAAAAAAACTTAAAACACCTTTTATTAGTTGATTAAATAGATTGGACGCCTGTGTTTTAACATTTGCTCTTTCCTTCCGACTAGAAAATCGAAATTAAAAACAATTTCTAAAACAAAATAGAAATTAAATCGCTATTTCTGCGGATAAACGCTGTTACGATTTATTTCGGTTACGTATCTTAATACCGAAATTAAAAATCTGGAATGACGAAACCCTAATTTCAAATATCCCAAATGTACGAAATACCGAAGTTTAGAATCCCGAAGTTCAGAATCCCGAAAGTTCAAAATCCAGAAATTCAAAATCCCGAAAATTAGGTTTTGATACGCTACGGATGGTATGCGTTCTCGTTTAATTTTTATATATATTTTTAAAACTATTCACACAAAACTACTCCAAAATCTAGTTTTCAGGATTTTGAGCTTCGGTATATTGTACCTACTTCGAGATTTTGTACTTCGGGATTTTGAATATTCGGTCAAACGAACATTCGGGATTTTTAATTCCGTTCTTTCGTACGTCGGTATTATGAAATTCGGTATTATGTGCTTCGGGATTTTGATATTTGATAACCTTTATTTCAAAGCCCTCTTGTAAAAGTATCGTGCTCTGTGAATTGTACCTATTGAAGGTATGTACCGGTAAAGGTGTGCCTAAATAGTGAATTTTGGGGCCTTGTGTAAAAGCTTATTGTAATCTTTTAACTTAAAGCAGTTTATACATGTTAAAAAATTTATATATGTTAAGCTCTTTATATATGTTAAACATTTCTGGTGCTGTTATTTTTAAACTATTGAGTGTGGTGTCAGCCTTACATTAATTGTGAAAGTAATGGAGGGTAGGCGCACAAAAAATGTTCTCCGCACACCGACACTCCCACGCCAGTCAATTTCAATGATTGGGGTGCTGCAATGCACCCGAAACTCCGAAACGTCGGTAAAAGTAAGTTTTATAAAGTTTGATCGCGATATGTCCCGAATTATTATACAAAACTATGAATTCTTATACTGTCTTAGCGCACCAATCTTATCATGTAAAAATTAATCGCTAAATGTGTTGGTAAGCGTATAACTCAACAACGCCTGGACCATTTTGGCCAAATCATTTTTTTTAAATGTTCGTTGAAGTTCAAGGATGGTTTTTACGGCGAGAAAAATTCGAATAATTGCCAGGAATCGACATCTACGCGGTTAAGAATAAAAATTATTCCATACAGCTATGGGATGCTTTTGTCACGATTTGAATTGGGACGCTAATGGAATACCATTTCGAACGCTTTTCAATTTTATATCATGAAATTATTTAAAAAAGAGAATACTTACTAAGAAAGCAGTGTCGAGGAAACTGATCTTGCACGTTACCCCAAAAACTTTCCCCTAAAGATTTTTAGCCTTATTTTTAATACTTATATCACTCCTCTTACCTACACTTACGATACTATCAGCTCACACTCCATTTTCAACTAATTTATTAGTGAGTATTAAAACTGATGCAGCTGAAATATACTTCCTATATGTCATAGCGTAAGCTAAGTATATTAACTGCGTACTAATAGAATAGTCTAGACCTTTTACACTTTTGAATTTCACTTTTATGAGTCAGATTGAGCAATTATTAGTTTTAAAACTCAATTTATAAAAAATAGAAGCGCAAAAGTTTTTGATGAATTTTAGATGGTAATTGACGAGGTATATGATAAAATGCAAATATAAAATGTAGTCTTGTTAAAAATACCATAAATGTCTTTATTTATGAGTAAATAAAGTTATTTTAATGTGAAGGTAGTCAGGATGTACAGTCGCCAACACAAGTGTTAGCGAGCAATTTAATTTTTAATAAATCGCCGTCAAAACTTGTGTCGCCATGTCTGTAGTGGTGTGAGAAATGAAAGAAATTGTTGTGTTGACATGTATTTTAATGTTTATCATGTAACTACAAGACCTAGTTCCAATAAAATGTAGGCTAACAACGAAAATACAATATTCATTCAAAGTGCCACCGTGCTGTCTCTCGTGTCTTGTAAGCATCGTTTAGCGACATTATAATGTGTATAGACAATGAAATTGACTAAAAACCAGATTTTTTATACTTTCAATGTATTTTTTTCTGTCAATTTTAGTGTCTAAACATGTGTAATAGCGTCATCTGAGTAGAATAGTGTCATTTGTCAGTAACAACATAATAAATTATTGCAGTGAATAAAACAATAATCGATATATATCATCTGTACATTCAACACAAAGAGAAGTAAGCTAACACGACATCAAGTCCTATCACTAAACATTTAGTTTTTTTTTTCCATTTCGAAAATATTTCTAGAGAAAAAGATATGCATCTATTTACCTGATAACATTTATTAATTCAGCTATTATTACGGCTAATTCAATGTTGTCTATAACACTGTTTATGTAATTTGACATTGTAGTAATTGTATCTCTAATAGTATTGGCAAAGTAGTCAAATAAAAATAATATTAGTATTGCTATTCATAAACAGTAATATAGGCAATCTACGACGAGGTCACACCATACACAAACATCTATTCTATATATGAAAACAAAATATTTCTGTCGAAACAGCGCGTAATGGTGTCTTCTCCTGTCTTATACTATATCCTTGTGCAAGGCTTATTACTCAAGAGTCGAATCGCTACATTTTTAAGAAAACTTTTTAGAAAATCTTTACGGTTTTTTTTCACTAATCGAATATAATTGACATTGCAATGACACTTACTACTAACCTAAAGAGTGCTAAACTATTACTTACATTTAGATACTTTTGGTTCTTAAAACATTTTAAAAAATGGTTGACAGATCGCCTACGGAACGAAACTCATGCAAAATAAAGAAACAAGCACAAAAGCGTGGTCTACACAAAACAAAAAATAAAACTCAGTTTTTTTTTCTATATTTATACCTCAATTTCTTTATTTCTTGTACATTTTCACAACTGTCACGTTTTACAAAACAACCAAGTACTTAATAACTTATAAGTTTATAAGTCACTGAAAGGATACGAATACACGTGGATGATCTTGTGATGTCCGCGTGCCCAAAAGGGGACAAGAAAATGAAAACTAAGTACTTTTCAACGTTACTCACAAACTAATATCATATGTTTTACTACAAATCCTCACTAAAACGGGTAAGTGTCGCCTTCAAAACAAGTCATAGTTTTTTTCTATGTCTGTGTGATATTTTGAAAACGACACCGGCAAAATAATAAGTAACTAAAGTCTAACTATTCAAATTAAATGGGAATATTACTTAATCGATACCTAAACCGCTAAGTTCATAAACAAAATGCAGACGCATTCAACGGAGCATAGCTCCACACTAAAAAACAAAGAAAAAAATAATAAATGGAAATGTAATAAATGTGTAATTATGAAAAACTCATGTTACTGTGTCTAAAATTATATTAAGAAAACTAACTGTTAATGTCTTTATAAGAGTGATCTAAATCACAAATTGTAAAAATAAGGAATTATTTTAATATGTTGCCGTTGTGAAAAATTTACCCGTTTAATTTTTTTCAATGGTAACTTTATCAAATGTGTGCGACTACCCGTAGACAGTAACAAGACAAAAGATTCTTAAAACGGTATTTTTTCGACTAATAACTCTGATCCATTATTCCTGTTAGAAATGTCTCGTTATAGTCAGAGAGTTAACGAGTTAATTTTTCGTTTAATTTTTACAACGGCAACCCCCATTTCCCCCCTCACTCGTGGTGTTGTGGCTGTGTGTGTCTGTGTGCCGTCCGTTCTTGATATGTGTATGATTGTGTGCTCCACCTCAACGCCGTTAGCTAGAAGCAAATAGTTTTAAGTGAGTTATGAATGTATTGAAGTATAACAGTTTTGACCAAAAAATTGGTGGGACGTTTTACAGATTTAATACCAGATATTTGGTGACAAAATTAATGAAGAACAAATAGGGGTATTACAAGTAAAATAGGTACAGTAGTCCCATTTTAAGGCCAAAGCGTGACTGTTTAGTGCCTAATCGCATGTATTGTTTTAATAATGAGTAGAAAAGAGATAAACAAAAAATAAACTGAAGAGAAAATAAAAGAAAAACCAAAATTTGAGCAAAAACTGTAACGCCATTCATCAGTGAAAAAGACATGTAGGTAGTTGTGTTTTCTTTTTACATTATTTGTCACTGTGATATGTAGTCTTTAAACATATTTTAATTTACGGACGTACGCTAGACGTAACAAAAAAATTGACATTTCAAATCGGACAAGCATTTGTACAATCGGGCACAACACTTGATCTTACAGTATTTAAGTATTTATATTCTACAAATCTAAATCAGTGTATTTTAAGTACAAATCTAAATTTATTAAGCTTAAAAGCGCTGTGTCACCACACAAAAATATAAGACTTGTTGTGCGCGAATGTACATTAGTTATACACTTATAGATATTTAAATACTTTTTATATAGCTGTTAATAAATTGACATAGCATAATATTATGCCATTATTCACAAAAGATATGTCATTCCTCTCGATAGATACATTATAAACTATTTTTCTACTTACATATGCGAGATTTAATAATACAGTCCACACGGTTTACCCGTACACAATAAATATTCGAAAATTTACTCTCACATTAAGGAACGACAATTCTAATACTATTCGACGAATCTGACGTAACAAATGAAAAATGATCACACATTCAAAATATCACTGTTCAAATTAAATCTCGCACAAACACAATAAAATTCCAAATAAAACTAATTAAAATTTCTTAATTATTTAACACTGCCATTTTAAATTTATTATTACGTTTTTTTTTATTGAACATGACACTTGAGTACTTGATTGTACTTTTATAACAACTAAACTGCTGAACTAATTTTGTCGGAAAATATAATATATGTAATAAAAACAGAAAAAGATATTATTCAAAATATCTGTAACATGTGGGTAAAGGTGGTATATTTTCCCAAAATTAAGTACAGCAGTGGACCGATGCAAAATATGTATAACAGCATTCGTATGTACATACAACAGTATTTTCTATACATATGTTATTTATTAAGATCTAACTTTCACCCACAAAGACTTTGGCTAAATTTTTGGCTTAGAATAAGTCAAAGAACAGAAAGCATGTCATATTTAGAAAATAAAATATTATAGTCTAGGAGCCAGGCACGAATTTTGTCAGTGATTTCCTCTCGGGCTATAATTCGTAAAATGATTTTTATGACGTATGAAGTCCCATGGGTGGGTTAGATTATGCAGCGATAAAAACATTAATGATGATGCAGATATGCGTCATCAGTCTGGCGGATGATATTTTTGATGCGTATATATGCGTCCTTGGCCAAGATTTGGATAGCCCACATGGCTTACTTCATTACAGCTGACGATCTCAGAACTTGTGATATCTGAGAGAAATTGGTCATAAACATTTGTCGCTGGCTCACGGACTACTCAGTCAAAATTTTTGATTTTGCTTGTTTTTTTTTTGAAGTAGGTTTATTTTTCATTAGAAAATCGATAAAATGATCTTTTACGAAATTATGTGTAGATTGTCACTAGAAGAATAGATAATATTTTCATCAAAATAATTTGAGAATCAAAGTACAGTAGCTGATGTCCAATTTATGAAAAATTTTTTTTTTTTTATTAAAGATTACCCTTTAAATCCCATTTCATTGAAGTGACAGTTATGTATGCAGCCACCAGTCACCTAAAGTACGTCCAGTGTAAGAAAAATTAACTTATTGTCATATGTAGTTCATATCAACCTCAAAAATTTAAAATTTAAATTGCCCCAAAAATCCAACAAAAAATAAAAAATAGAATCGGATATAAATCAAGATGAGCAGTCATCTTTATTAAATTGGGCAACATTAGAATTTATCACTTTTGCAAATATCCACATTAAATAAAGACAGAGTTGCTATACTTTGATTCATTTTATTTTTGATTTAAAAATTGTATTACTTATATATTTTTATGAATTCATTATGTATTTCCAAATGTATGTTCAGTTAAACGACAAATTCTTAAAAAGTATAAACAATTTTTCGAGATTTTATTTACAACAGTGTTGGATTATGAATAACATGTTTTCTAAAACGCATTCATAAAAAGTCGATTGAAAATACTAAAAAAAAAGCCTAAAGTTGGTGTAAATAAAATAGACGCAAAAAAATAAGTTTACATGTTTCATATTCTTTGAAAAAATCTTGCCTAGGATACTCTCAGTGTCAATTCTGACTCTGTGAAAAGCACTTAAATTATAATATTTAATATTGCAATTCATGATTTTATACCACGGTCATGGTTGAGTCCCCATGACTATTTTATGCCAAAATATCTTTACTTTTATCTGAACACACATCTATGTAGATCAAGGAAATACAGAAATGTTTAAATTCTATGGTCCCTACTATCGAAAATCGAGAAACGACAAAATTTCGATAGAAAGTTCTGGTTAAAATTTTCTAGGGTCAGTCTGAAATATCATGCGATAGATTTTTTTTCTAGAATGAAAAAAAAAGCAACAGTCAATTATTTAAATGAGCCTATTTTAATCTAAACATTAGGCCGACATTCTATACACAATAAATACAAGTTTCAAAAAACAATATACAAAAAGAAAAAAAAACCACAAAAAACAAAATGGCAGGAGTTTATATGAGAAAATACTATCAACATTGACTAACATTTGCCCTAACTACGTTTGTGCAGACAAATCATTTTAGCATAACTATAGACTAAACAACGGAACTTAACAAATATTTTTTTTTTATAATCTGGTAACACTAACTCTTTGGCTTGCCAACAACGAAAATTATGCACAAACATGGCAATGTTGCCAATTTAAAATATCGATTCCGACTTAACATTGGTCCGTCACCGCTAAAAAGAAAATGTACATGTCTTTTTTAACCACACGATAGTACCGATATTTCTTTACATTAAATATGAATATGTCTTACTAGTATTCGTGCTCCGACATGCCGTTATTTTGACCTTGTCTCTGGCTGTTTGGTTCCTGGTTCGGATTTTGGCTCTTGATGGGATTCTGCCCCTTGCCCTGTCCGATTTGTCGTGACGATGAGAAGCACAGCTTCATTACGAACGGGAATTTTGCGCCTGGAAATATTTGGTAAATGATTTTAATAACACCGCCATGTTGGTTCTCGGTGGAGTAGAACAGGGTTCTCAGTTCTCCATCCGACAGTAAACATACAGCCCATGATTATGGCATTGTCCTGCGTGAGCGTCAAACGCGTAAACGCGACGCGTTTCGATGCCAAGCGTAAATATCAAATGAAGGTATTCCTTTATTATGTCCTACGTAGTGTTGCGTGAAAACGTCACTTGAAGTATGGAACGTAATGTCACGCATGGTGTCGCTTACGCGCGCTGTCGCGTTTGTCACTCACGTAGCACAACGGGTCTGTGCCCGTTAGACGGCAATAGGCTCGCTCCCAATTACGTGTGACCGAAAATCATAATTGGCGAAATGTGGGTGTTAATACACCTCTGCCTATCCCTTCGGGGATTTACAGGTATGAGTATATGTATGATTTTAATAAGTGTCTAAATAATTATGTTCGGTGTTTTTGGAGCCAAGATTTTCGAGACCCAAACTAACGTCATCTTCTGGTTCTGGTCTGGGCTCTCGTGCCCGCTTTCCTTCCAGGCCGAGTAGTCAGACGGCAGCCCCTTCCGTAAAAGTTAAGACTAACCAAATGGACGGAAAGCGTACGAGATTGGATCTCAGGCTTAGAATGCAATCATCTCATCCGCTAAAGCTCATCGATTCCGCTAAAGCTAAACCACTGCAAACATTGACATTAAATGTTAAACTTAATTCTATACGACTAAAGTCTAAAACTGAATGAAAACAGTTTCATTACAATTTTTCAATTACTTTGCAATTAAGTCATTTAATTTTGAACTTTAAGCGGATAGCTTTAAAGTCTATTATTTAATGCCGTTGTTTGTATTAGCGGTGGCATCACTGTGGCTTGGCTTTAGTAGAATCGAGGCCCTGGACTAACGGAAATAAATCCTTGAAGTCCTCGGAAGTTCAGAAGAACCTTGGCCATGGTACATCATACGCATTCGCCAAACATCCACACGTTTTAGACCCTATACACATGTGCATAGGGCTCAAAATGTCTCTTTCGGAAAATATCCCCTATTCAACTTATATGCGAAATAAACATACATATTTAGGAATGGTTCCCGGCAGAGTAGAATTTGATCCACCCAATCTCTTCCCATGCGGTGTCGTACAAGGCGACTAAAGGATAGCGCTGTTTAACATCAGACAGATATACAGCCCAGACTCAGCCTCAGATATAAGCTCGAGTCAACAATAGTGCCCGGAAGGCGGCAATAGGCTCACCCGCTTTTTCACGAATCCAATGATTGGTGAAATGAGGGTCTTAATTCACCTCTCCCAAACGGTTTATTCCCATCTGCCACCCCTAGGCTTGCCACCGGGGTGGTGGTTGGCACTTATTTGGTGTCGTTTACCACCCCGGTGGTCAATGGCACGTAATTAGTTTCATCCGCTCCCATCATAGTTATATATATGGGTTCATGGTATGGGTTATAAAAAATAGGACACTGCTAACCCTGACTCGGATACATTAGTTTAGAAGGCTAATGCGGGAGCGGCATTAGCCTTCGTGGTTATTTTTTTATAACCACACATACATGGATTTTCCACTCCGCTATATAGCTTCAAATATTTAGTTAATATATTTTAATTCACATTACGTCTTATAGGATATGAGAATAGACGCTATAGCTATGAAGGGGCGGATGAAACTAATTATGTGCCATTGACCACCGGGGTGGTAAACGACACCTAATTAGTGCCAAACACCACCCCGGTGGCAAGTCTAGGGGTGGCAGATGGGAATAAACCTTCCAAACCCTCCGGGGAAAGGCGAAGTTATATGTATGTATGAATTTGGTATAGCTATAAGTAGATCGTAGTCTGGGTTAAGGCTTATTATCCTGGGTAATAGGTTCCTACGGGTTACAAGAATAGGGTTAGGTGGAAGTTTATAGAAAATAAAATGTCAATACCTGGATGCTGTATGGTCGCGTGGTTGCACGCCATTATCGCCATCACCGACTGTGAAATGTTCTGGAACTCCATCAGCCCCGAGGATGACCTGGAATTGTGATGTTAGCATGTTTATTTGCTAATCCATACTAACCATACTCGGTAGCTTAGTGGTTAAGGTGTTGGCCTTACGATCGAAAGGTCCCGGGTTCGAATCTTGGCCATTACACTACCGACGTGAACCGAGTGGCTAACACAAGTAATTTAGCTTAGTTGGAGGAGTTAGAGGGAATATGTCCTCTTTATATTATCACTACATAGTATAAAGCAAAGTCGCTTTCCGCGTCTGTCCGTCCCTATGTATTCAAAACTACGCTACAGATTTTGATGCGATTACTTTGAGTAATTGAAGAAGAAGGTTTATATGTCGAATACATAGGGAAAAAGAATCTTCTCGGGCGGGACTCGAACCCGCAGTCTTTCCCTTACAGGGGGAATGCCTGACCAATTCGGCTACCGAGACACGCCCGATATGATTCAAATTTCCCATCTCATACGTCTTCGAGGCGACGTGGCGTCATCTACCGATTTCCTTACGAACTATCGGAATCAATGAATGATGTTACAATCATTTTTAAACATTGATTTTTTGATAACTGCGCCCAAACAATTGAAGGAAGTTCGTAAGAAAATCGGTAGATGACGCCACGTCGCCTCGAAGACGTATTAGATGGGAAATTTGAATCATATCGGGCGTGTCTCGTTAGCCGAATTGGTCAGGCATTCCCCCTGTAAGGGAAAGACTGCGGGTTCGAGTCCCGCCCGAGAAGATTCTTTTTCCCTATGTATTCGATTTGTATAGTTGGCATACTTAATGCTGTAAGGGTTCCTTCAAAAGGTTTATATGTATAATACATGCTTAATATAGAAGAGGGTGCAGCAGGAACGGGATCGGACGCCACGCGGGCGGAAAAAAATTGGCGGTACGAAGTTCGCCGGGTCAGCTAGTTATAGTACAAATAGCAGGTAACATACGCGGACAGGGGGAATGTATCATACCTCTCACTCTTCAAAGGAAACTTGGAGATGGTGTGTGGCGGCGTGACTCCGTAGTCCTTGAACACCTGCAGGAGCTGCTCATCCGACACGTCTGGAGGAGTATTGAAGAAGTGGAGCACCTGGAATATTGCACGACGTCAGTTAAATGTGAGGGTAGAAGCAGATGGTGGACCTTCGTCTCTCAGCCTACCCTGATCTCCAACAAGATTTTCGAGGTCTAAGTCAAAATTATTTTATAAAATAGTTTAAAAACTAAAAAACACGCTTTTAGCACGCACTAAAAATTATAGCCTGTCCGCCATCTTGGACGTCCGCCATATTGGATTTAAGTCACGTGACTATTTTTTTCGTGTTTTCCTGACAGCAAATCCTTTCATTTGACACCCATATCATGGGGGTGGATTTCAAACAGCCAGTCCGCCATCTTGGGGAGGCCGCCATATTGTATTTGTAATGACGTTTCTTAGCTAGTCAAGTATTGTCATCAGAACTCAGAGCGTGTGTAAAGTTTCATCCTAATTGAAGACCGGGAAGTGGGCCAAATTAAGATTCCAAGGTTTTCTTACATACATAGTTACAAGTGAAGCTAATAAAAACGTGTTAAAAATAATGAACCAGCTCATTAATGAATGAGGGTCTGTTGATGTCACTCTCCGTGCCTTTGAGAGCACGTTCAGTTAAGAGTTGGTCCCGATTGCGATATGATGACATTCATCACGGGGGGAGTTCTAAAATTCCAACAAAGTAGCGTTACCCCTGAAAGCGTTTAATTTGACTTGCTAATGTGCGCTGTAAATACTTGAAAACTATAAATATTTTGTAAAATCTAATTCTGTCAAATTTTAGCACAAATTACGAGATACAATTACATACAGTATGTAACTATCGGTGTAGTGGACGTCCAGGGAATGGGCTTTCAGGGAAATGGACATTCAGTGAAGTGGACATTCAGTGAAGTGGACATTCGGGGAATGGGACTTTCCGAGAAAGAGACCTAATAAACCGACTGGACTTTCCGGTAAAAGGATTTAACGTTCCTGAAGGATTCTCCTGTACATTTACTACACAGGCGCAAATATAAAGGTTCCAGATCCACGATTATGCGAAACGTTACTCCAGTACGAAATGCCATTTCTCGAAAACCTGAATTGGAACAAATTTCATTTTCGGCGCACATGTTAGCACAAATATAAGCTCTCTGCACATGCACGATTTTTGCCACTTCAATCGTCCGTTTAGAATTTTCTTGCTGGAACAACGTTACTCCAGCAAGAATCGTTTTTTTCCGCTTTTTCTTCCAAAACGACAACATGCACAATTTTTTTATGCGGTGCACATTCACAGCACATATCGTTCTAATTAAACGTGCACTCTACGAGGTACTTTTTGCTGGGGTAACGCACACTAAAGAGAAACATCAATTGGTTGTGAAGGTCATAGGGCAATGAGTTCATGGAAAATATTGAAGTGCACTCGATTCGTAGTCCTAGTTTTTTTTAGCTAATTAGATTTTTTCCAAGTTTAGCATAATCGACTTGTAGCCAATGACGCACATATGCGTCATGAAAAGTCAGTCTAGCAAATGACGTGTTGCGTCACAAAACTTAACCGAACTACTAACAATACCTTCTGCATGTATGTGCTTACTTTAGAAGGCGGCTGTATCCTATTCTTGTTGATGGAGGCAGGCGTTAGAAAGCGGTTGTTCTTGTTGCCCACGTAGTCCTTGAATGAGGGGCTCTTGTCCGGCAGGGGGTACGGGTTCATTACCTCTGACAGGTACGCCTGTTTTGAGAACCTGGAATATAAACAAATTTATGTTATATCTATTGATTACACTGGACTCAAAGTATGGAAAGATTAACTAGCCAGTAATGTGTTTTAGAATGCGGATGAACATTATTGTCATTAAACTCTGGAACTCACAACTATACCTTGACGTTATTAGCAGCGTTTTGCAGTATAAGAGGTTAGTTGAAGGCCGTTTTGCAAAAAATTGCAATATAATCACAATGCATTACATTAATTATAAATTCATCTACATCGATTAAAATTATGTAGCAATTCATTGAAATTAATTGGCGTTCAATAAAAAAATATGGCAACGCATTACAATTTTCTGAAATAAAAATAAAATAATTGCAAATAACTGCAATAAAATTGCAAAACATTGTATTTCGATTCCAATTATGTGCAATGCATAATAATGTATATGTTATTTTCTGAAATATTTTTTAGGGACATTTGATTCATGATCGTTATATAATATACATATTTCTCTAACAAAGCATACTCACGCCAGCGTCAAGGTGTAGTCCCCGACAGTGACGTTGTTGAGGTTCTGCACACATCGCTCCACGGACACGGCGTCACCCATCTGCACCATGGCGGTGCCTTCTTTTGTCTTCAGGAATTTTATCTGAAATTATACATACATGAAATGTATAAGAAAATTTCAGCTATACAGGATAAAAGTGCGGTTAGTTAACCGATTAATAACGTAAGTAGTTTTTCACACTGAAGCGCAATAAAGTTAACAAAATGTCATACTCACTCTGACAACATTTCCATAGAGACAGCACAGGTTGAACAGTCGATCAGCGTTCACAGTCTGCGGGTCCAGGCCGTACACCATCATGACTGCTCCCTGCTGTGGGGGGCCACCCTGCGGAGGAGCAGGGAGGGGGTTAGACAGTGTATGGGGCATGACATTAGCAACAAGCCATATTATACAGGTAGTTTAATTATTGAGGGTAGAAAACAATTTGTTATTTAATCATACATTCAAACGGTAAAATGGCTATTTGGTAAATGGAAATAGATCCCTCACCACTTTTACTTAGTATTTTAGGTTAAAAGAGAGATCCAGTTCTCAGCATTCCATGGATTCCCCGTGCGGTCGCCGGGTCCATGGCGTGGTACAGAGAGGAACACTGTGACGGCGCTTGGGATGCATCAGCGCTCACCTCCACCGTCAGTCGTGTTCCCCCCTCTACCTATCCAAATTTGGTAAGATCCTATCAACGCCGTTTTAGATATTCGTTTGAGTAAAGAGCTTACTGAAGCTCTTGGCAATGCGAGGTTTTTAAACAAGTTATACAGGGATTTAGCTAGAAATTCCCTTGCTCCTACTTCTACGGCGTAGAGTTTAACCACATAGCCATTTTTGGTTAACTCGTTGGTCAAGTCAAAGTATTTCTTTATTTTTTTTATTTTTAATTTATTTGCAATTATTTTGCATTGCATTAATAAAAATTGTATACATTTGGGATAATATTATTTACAATTATACAAATTAAAAATACTAGCATATAAATATTGTACGCGTTACTTAAATGTATTATAGCAATAAGATTTGAAGTTTTCTTATATTTATTTATACTTTTATGTATATTATATTTATATTTATGTATGTGTAGTTGAGTGTATCTATGTATTACTATATTTTGCTATAATGTGTATGCGTATATTAGTACCTATTTAGGTACTATCTATCTTATTTATGTAAATTAAGTATATATCTAGTTTACCTTTCTATAATGCACCTACTCTGTTGTTCTCTGCACCACCTATTAGGTTGACTGGTAGAGAATGCCTACGGCATTAAGTCCGCCTTTGTACATTTGTGCATGAAGTTCAAATAAATAAATAAAAAAAATAATATTTCGCCATTCAAATCTGAATAAATACTACGTTAGCCAACAAAAAATATGTTGATTCACAGCACAATGCCATTAATTACCGAACCAATCACGTGTCCGGATATCACAATGGTTACAGAACTACAATTTAAGCTATTTCGATCTCGGACAATTCGATTGCCGAGTTCGAATTTAGTTCATTACAGTGGACAATTGCTTTCCAACAAAAAAATTCGCCCCAAATGTTCACAATCGTTTTAATTGTCTACTCTTTTTACTAAACGACACAGACTGGACTCGATTTTCTGTGTAGCTGCAGGTAAAATACTACTTAAAAAAATCGATTACTTTTGATGGATATTGACACGGTTCGGCAAAAATTTCATTAAAATATTGTTCTGTAATTTGTTTCAAACAAAAAAGGTATGAAATTAGATCTGAAGATTCGATTTTCATCCCTGTTTATTATTTTAATCGTTTATTTTTTTTAAGTTTTTGATTTTTTCCGAAGTGTTACTAAAGGTTTGCCAGTAATTCAAAATTATTTCTACTACGTTTAATCTAGTCCACTGAGCTTAATTGAATTTAATATAGCTTTTTTTTTTTTTTCCGTGCGGAAATCCCTTCGGATACCCCCCTGCCGGAGCCGGAAGGGGAGGTTATGTGGGACTCGAACCGACTAAAACCGCATGCCGACTGTGGGTCGTGGTGCTAGGCCGGAGGTGAGGTTGTCATCGACATATCCCTCGCACCCCGGCGGACCCAGGGCCATCACTTATGGTCTAGCCCTCCTCGGGAGGGGGGACAACGGTGTCCCCGACTCGCCCCCGGAATGGGGAGGCGCGCTTCTCAGCGCGCCGTCGCCGTGGCCTGCTTCTGCTGGGGTGACAGGCGGCTTCACCCGTCACCCCCAGGCCCGCGCTCATGGGGGACGGAGGTCAGTCAGTGCCCTCCGACGCCCGAGTTGCCTGTGCGCGCGGGCAGCGCGGTTCGCGAGTCTCGCTCGCTCGCGCTGCCTCTCCCGTTCCGCCGTCTCCTTCACGACCATTACCTGCTCGCTGAAGGAGACGCCGGCCGCCTACGCGTCCGCACAGCGGACCATTGCTGTGAGCAGGGAGGCGAGGGTAAGAACTCTCACTCCCAGGGCCGCCACTAGTTCTCGCCTCTGTCCGGCCCATGCCGGACACTCGGTGAGCGTGTGCAGCTCTGTGTCCTCGCTCGCGTCGCAATGATGGCACTCGGACGTTGGCTCCTTTTCGATCCGACGCAGATACCGCCCAAAGCACCCGTGCCCGGTGATAATCTGCGTCAGTTGATACGAGAGGCTGCCATGTGGCCTCTCTAGCCATTCCCCATGATGGGCCTTACCGCCTCTATGACGGCATGCCCTGCGCGTGGTTGCTCAAGTCGTCGCTCCCACTCCGCCACCATGATCCTGTGGAGCCGGGATCTCTCAGCCCGAATGTCTTCGGGCTCGGGATCGTATCCCCGCTCCCGCGCCTCCTTACGGAACCGATAGAGTGCCGCAAGGGATCTCGCTTCCAGGATCCACGGTGGCGATCCGGCTAGGAGACTCGCCGCTTCAAAGGATATCGTGCGGTATCCCCTAATTGCCCTGGAGGCCATCCTCTGCTGCGGCGCACGCAACAGGGGCATGAATCTGGTCTCCAGGGTGTCCGCCCACACGGGAGAATTTAATATAGCTGTCAATTTCGTGCGTCTATCATACAACTATACGTATCAGCATCGTATTTGGTCAGTTTGATCCTATACGCAGGCGGTAGACCACGCGTCCACTTACCGCACAAAACTTCAGTTAAGCAATCCAATCTTTACATTTTTCTTCATTCAGAAAATCATATGAGGAGAATAAATTATATCTCATTCAAAAATTATATTCACATATAATTCCACTGCGTTATTATGACCGTCTTGCATCTCATAGTGCTCGTATCACTTGTCTCTCTATCTCTCACCAATGAAATGAGCCGATTTCTCTGCTATCATTGGTTGAAGAGACTCCAGCTGTGCAATGTTATAAGCAAACAGCGGCAAGCACAGCGTTACAACAGCTTTGACAGAGATTGCTATTGGTCGTTTTCTAGTGATGTCACCCCAGTTCAACCAATGACAATCTTTATAAGCCTGTTGCAACGCAGTGCTAAACGCTGTAAACTAAAGTAAAGCCAACGAAGCGAGAGAAAAAAGGTAAACAAAGTTTCAGCGGCTCCAAACATTTATCACTTCAAGCGCATTTCAGACAGGAATGAAATTGCTCATAAGATGGCGGATCTGACAGTTTAGAACCGCTGCAGCGCTGTGCTGACAGCTTTCCTGTACTATCGACACGCTACGACAGCTGTCGCGTCGTATACGGTTCGTGTGACATGTGCGACAAGGACAGAGAAAATAATCGCTAATTATCGTTACTCAGTAATGGTCGCTTTGTTTACCTTTTTTCTCTCGTCTCGTTGGATTTACTTTAGTGGATTGCATTGCAGAAACGCGAGTCTTGTCTCCATGTAGAGGCTGCTGAAACTTGGACTAACTACTAGGGATTGGGATGATATTTTTTTACCTCGTCAATTACCTGGTTCTGTGGCGGCATGTTGGGGTGGTGCATCGGAGGGGGAGGCACGAATCCCTCGCCGCCGTAACCTTCAGGCCCGTAGCCACGCCCATCGCGCTGGAATTAGATAAGAATATTTTTTAGAGAACTGCCTGCCAGCTCACGTGTTTCCTTCTTCCTACAGTCCCGGGTCCTTTAAGCTGGGTGTGAAAAGGCATCTGATGAAGCCGTCAAGCTGAGTGCCACCACTGTTAACATGGTACATGTTTACGATGGTGACCCTCTTTTTGAGACTTTGCCTTTAGCTTACCATCCCATCAGGCGAGGAGAAATCAAATTGACGTGTCCTTTATAAAAAAAAGTAACTACAAATCATCTGCATTTTTTGCTTTTTTTGCCCCATTAATACTTCCAGGCGATTTTGCTAGCGAAACTGTGTACAAAATCTTTGTATCCAAAACGACGATAAAATCACGGCGTACAATGAAGATGAAACTTGAAGGGTTAATAGCACCAGTAATTTTATGGTTAAGAAGTCCACCTTACGATCGAGAGCTCTCGGGTTCGAATCTTGACTATCAAACTGCTGATCTGATATGAAGGGTGTGAAGTGATAGGTATATTGAAAATCCTAAATATTTTGATAGCAAAAGAGTGGTAAAGCTTATATCCTTGTTTAATTTTATGACCATCCAACCACTAGGAAGTGATTTGACAATAATGTGGCATGTCGTCATGAATATCGAATAAAACCTCAATAAATTTCATTACTCAATAAATTAAGCTAATGAAAATTGAATATTGAAAATCAGAAAAAACAATCAGAATATAATTAATACCATTGTGATGACTCGATCTTTTTCCAATAAATTAATTACTTTCGATTTAAATTCGCGAATGTGATGAGTGGAGAGTCGTCGATTAATTAATTTTATTATGAACCAGTTGTGGTATTCATTTTCACATGCAAACTGAAAACATTGCCTTTTTTATATGAAACTAGCTTTTGCCCGCAGCTCCACTCGCGTGGATGTCGGTTCCCGGCAATTATTCGATATTTTCTCGCCGTAAAAACCATCCTTGAACTTCAGCGAACATTTAAAAAAAGAATTGGCCAAATTGGTCCAGGCGTTGTTGAGTTATGCGCTTACCAACACATTTAGCGATTTATTTTTATATTATAGATGATATTTTTTATCTAGACTTGCAGTCCGTACTTATAAAGCTACTAGCTATTGCTTGCGGCTCCGCCCGTGTGGATGTCATTCAGCACCAACAAACCAGGTGTATATGATGATCCTTTTTTAAGTTCTAGTCTACCTCTATGCGTAATTTTATCAAAATATGTTCTGAAGAGCGTGAAAGCATTATCTGTCTCATGGACGTCCTTATCATCGCCTATTTAATCCCCCAAGAGGTCGGAATTTCCGCTGCGATTTTGGTGTGAAAAAGTAATAGACAGATAGACTGACAGATTGATTTTCACATTTTATAATGTTAGTATAGATGTTTTGCAATTATAATCCAACTTGTAATAATGACGTACTAAAGTGGGGGTCAACTTATAGGTTTGAGAAACACTGCCTTTTTTGCCATTTAGTTAGTTAGATAACACGCGGTACGCAATAGTACGCGGCGGATGATGATGAAAAATGGTTACTGTGGGCTAAGGAGGTATGCAACACTTGGCGCGTCACATTCGTGTTGCGCACCCCTCTAGAAACCTTCTAATGCTCTTCTTGAAGAACCCCATATTGTAGTCGCTTGGAAAAAATATTACAGATGATTAGCAACTAGGCGAGCCTAATGCCCCCAATCTAAAAATGAGCATTACCGGATGATGTGGCGGTGGCGGTCCATGTCTGTCCTTCATCATGCCCGGAGGAGGAGGCCCACCGCTTCCGTAGTCCATGTCTGTGAAAAAATAACAGAAGGAGTGAGTACCGTCACAAAATTTAGTGTTTTTTTTCGCTACTCATATTTTTGGTTCTTTAGAAACGCTGAGATATGATGACAACAAAATAAGTTTTAAAATTATAAGTACCATTGCCCTCAATTGGGTTCTATAATAAAAATGCGTGTTGCGATACAATTATAAATTAATTGTGGCGTAGTGTTTAAATTATAGAACTTTCGCCAGTGGAGAGAATGTCTTTGCATGCTTTGTCAAATGAAAACAGAACCCTTCATTTAAGTGTTAATTGCATTTACTCGAAGTCACAGAAACCAACCTTGAAAATTTGTTTTTTATTTTTATGAAAGACACGGCATAAGAATGATATCGCAGAAACAAGGGATAACCACTTATAGTAGTTACCTATAGCGTCTAAATAAATACTAGGTATAGCGAGAAAGTTACTTTAGTAACTATTTATGTGGGGGCCAGGTTCAAGCGGGGTCCGATAACATAGTTTGAGAAACGCTGCTTTTCTTATTACCCTTATTTCTAAGTACACACAAGTGCTACCACGATGCTATGACATTCTCCTATCACACACTGTGCTATCGTTACATACATGCAGGAATAGGCAGGTCTTAAAATGAAAGTCTGTATACGTATAAATGTATTTATTGGTTATGTTTACAATTTGTTTGATGTAGATAGGAATGTAATAGCTAGATGTTTATATGTTGATGTAGTTTTACCAATGACATATATAAAATGAGGTGGATATAGTATTTAACGTCTTGTTTCCTGTTAAATACTATACCGATTTGAAGAATTTAACAATATTTGATGTATGAAAAATGTGATCGAAGATAAGGTGAATATCATAGATCTACCTTTCCAATTGGATAAAATACATACATTTGTATACTTCGTTCTCGCTCGCACACACTGATTAGTGTATACGCTGTTGCACTCGTGCAATCATTTTTAAATATAAGATCGTTATAATAAATGTAATGTCGTGATATAATAAATATTGCATAATTAAATAATATAAAAAGTATATGATAGGAATGTTGTTATACGTTTCCTCTTAATGTCTGTCTCAGATACTATAGTGCGGTCGTAAGCGAATGAGTTATCCAGCCTTAAACAAGATTTAGGACAAGACGATTCAGATGATTACGGCGGTATTATAATGTAAATTAGAAAGGAATTTATTAATTGAATACTTAAGTATAATATACACATAATTACAGATTTTGATTTTGATTATATACTTACTTGACAATTTTTGCACGTTTCGTGTTACATGTGTTATAATAACAGTGAGTAATACATGTGTTTTAATATTTTATGTATCTTTAAATCTAGGTAGGTAAAATATGATGGTTTATCTCAGTTGTATATGTAGGCCTTTAATAATAAAAAAATACGCAAGGTATATACAGCTATTATATTATTTAAAAAAAATGGAAATTTTGATATAACCACTGCATATTCCCCGTGTATTTTTTTATTAGGGGCCGTAATGTTTGCGTTGACAATTAACTAATTTAGGCAGTTTAGGACACACAAGTTAGTACAATAAGCAACATTACAATACATATTCGTTATAATAAATACTTAGGACGTTTTAATTATTATAACTAAAAGTAATTAACAACGATTCCATATCAATCTAGTGTTATAATATATAATAGGGTATTTTTCGTGCGGAAATCCCCTCAGATACCTCCCCCGCCGGAGCCGGAAGGGAAAGTTATGTCGGACTCGAACCGACTGAAACCGTACGCCGACTGAGGGTCGTGGTGCTAGGCAGGAGGTGAGGTTGTCATCGACATATCCCTCGCACCCCGGCTGACCCAGGGCCATCCCTTTACGGTCTGGCCCTCCACGGAAGCACTTAGAATAAGGCAATAACTCCTATGTATATTAGACAAGCCATTTGCAAAATAAATTGTGTCACGGTTTCGAATGTGAGACGGAAAATGGGATATAAGATCTTAGATCTCATCATTAGATAACCGAGTGCATTAATTTTGATACCTATCTGTATAGGCATAGCGTACTTTTTTGTAATATCATCTGTACGATAGCAACAAGAAGTTACGCGTGGTTGATGGTCGCAATGCTATTTTTTCATTCTTTACAGCTAGCCTAGTGATATATAATACATATAAGTCATTGGAATAAGGTTGTTATTTAATCATTCCATTCAATAATCATGCGGTCTTTTATTCTTATTTTAAGGTCTTTTAATGTTTCCTTTACTAAAGATAAAAAATTAAGACAAATATTTGAAAATAATAAACAGTCGCCTCCAAAAGTTGCTGAAAACTATCAAATTTACAATCGGCACTCATATTGAGCAAAAATCATGAATAAAATTTATTTTTATTTCGACCCCCAAGATTAGTCTGACAAGAGGTCTATGTAAGTGAAAAAAATAACTGAGGATCCTTGAGATGTAATGTTAGCTAAACAGGAGGATGGGGGTCTAAAATGAATACTTGGTAAGTGGTCCACGAGGCAAAAAAGTTTGAGAACCTTTGCACAAAAGTAACGCTTTCTATCTTATCTAGATTTTGTGCTGAGCTTTTGTAGAAAGGATTTAGTTTTGTTCTGCACTTGCAACGAAAATTTGTTGTTTTAAATGTAAAAAATAAACAGTTGCCATTCGCTCAGTACAATTATTTGTTGTGTTTCGCTATTCACTATGATTTTGTTCTATAAAAAATATCTGATTTTATCTTTAGTAAAGAAAGCTGTTTATAGACTGATTACATATTTATACCAAATAAGTACGAGTAGCAGGACACTAACACACATTCTGAAAATTCTCGTACTGTTTTATGAAAGACTATTTACTTTTCTATCAATCAAATAAATTAGCTACCGCAGTCTACCACCGGACTGCTCTATTTATTCTGACTCACCTCCAAATCAGAGTCCTATCCTTTAATTTGCAGGTGATATTCAGACTCACCTCCAACTTTTCTCTCAGAAATGTTACTTAATTATTTGGACTCACCTGCGAATTAGAGGATAGGCCTCTAATTCGGAGGTGAGTCCGAATAATTAACATTTCTGAGAGAAATGTTGGAGGTGAGTCTAAATATTTAGGGTGAGTCTAATAAAATTATGTTATTTTAGTTTTTTTTTCTATTTTTATCTTAAATTGAGTATAGGAGCTTGGTGTAGTGAAACGGATGGGTTTTGATTATAGGTTCCATACAGACCGTTCTGCGTATGCTCACAGGAGTGCTGGCTGTGCTGACTGCAGGAGTCCTCGCTGCAGGATCTGGTTGTAGCTTGAGGGGTGGTGGACGCATCTGTTGATCATCCGGAGCATCAATCCGAATCTTAAGTCATTTGCATTAGTAGTGTTGTTGTTAGAATTTTCTTCGATTGTGATTTTTTGTATTGTAGTAAATTAACACTTCTTGGTTTGTAATAAGTTTACCAATGCCTCTGAATTTTTGAAATATTAAAGGGTTAGTGATTTTGAATGTTATGTCAATATCGTAAAAACACTAAGGTAATTAATTATTACGGTGAGTCTTAATCTATCCGTGCCGACGTGCGCGGTGAGTCAAATATCATAAATACTCATCCTCATAAATAATAAGTTTTGACTAAAACTGTTAGTCAAAACTTTTTTTTTGATTGTAATATTACGACGACGTCGACGTCAACGTCAAAAAATATGATTTAGAAATCAAAAGTCCAAAACTCGAGTAATACCAGCATTTAAAATTAAAATTACCCAATTTTTTTTAATGTTCATCCACTTTTATTGCTGACTTTACTTATGTATTTGTTGCCTATCAATGGCTGGCCACACTTTGCCTAATGCGAACAAGCCCTAATGCCATCCATTACTGTGTGTATGCATTTCACTCTCCCGTCATTTTAGAGCAAATTGTTTAAAAGCATCCTGTATACGCGATACGGTCGCATTAATTAGCGAGGAATAATATTTTAATGTTTTATAACATGGAATGCATGTTAATATTTATGGCGATTTAGTTAAAAGCTATTTGGACGTGCAATCTGGAGGTTGTGGGTCCATATCCTCTTCCCGACCCCAGGGTTCACTTCACATGTGGGTTTATATAGTACGGGCATATGTTATGTAAGACTAACCTGACTGAGTAACTGACTGTACTGACTAACCTGACTGACTGACTAACCTGACTGACTGACTAACCTGACTAACTGTCTAGTCCTTATGGTACGGGATAGTAGTCCAACTGCCTTGTCCAACTAATTGGACTAAGTATTAGTCTATACCATGGTCCAACGTTTTCAGAAGTTACTTTTTTTCTTTTAAAGAATATTATATTACATAACATATAAACTCCCGCCTGTATTCCCCGAAGGGATAGGCAGAGGTGCTAGCACCCACATTTCGCCAGTTTATGTTTAGGTCCCAATGTAATAGGTGGCGAGCCTATTGCCATTAACCGGGCACTTCTGCGATAAATACACACGTAACTTCGAAAAAGCATCGTAAAGTCATTGGTGTGTGCCATGGTAAACCTGGGATCGAACCCGAGACCTCGTCTCAGCAGTCCATTACCCATATCACTAGGCTACCGCAGAATATTAGTAAAGAATATTAGCAACCGAAATTACTAATATTCCCGCTAACTCCTCCAACTAAGATAAATTGCTTGTGCTAGGAGTGGGTTCACGGCGTCGGTAGTATAATGGCCAGGCTCGAACCCGCGACCTCTCGATCGTAAAGCCGACTCCTTAACCACTAAGCTACCGACGCTTAAAGTTGGACTATTAGTCCTTTTCATAGTCACATTGGACTAAAATAGCACAGCGTTACATACTTATTTGTAATTCAGTCGTTTTAAATCTTTCGTATCCAAATCCTTCAAAAATATGTTTAATAAATCACATCTCAGTTGCCTTCACTCTCCTTTCATGCTTTACTGCCATATCCAACTCTCACTATCACAAATTATTATGAGGAGGCAAGGCAAGGGCTAGTCCCTTGCCTTGCCTCCTCAAGCGAGTTGCCCTGCCTTGGTCTTCACAGCACCATGCTGTGTTAAATATAGGGTGTCTCAGTAAGAGTGCACTTTTTAAAATTGGAATATTTTTTGTTTCATGCAAGTGGCAACTCTGAAATTGTACAATTGTACAATTTCAGAGTTGCCACTGTAGTTACAATTGTAAGAACTCATTACAAAAGTCACTACAAAACAATCGATTTATTGCAGTAACGATTTCCAGAACACAAATTATCTCACGAAATTCTGATGTCAACTGGCAACCAAGATCATGCGATTTAACGCCGTGCAATTTTTTTCTTTGGGGTTTTGTGAAATCTCGGGTTTGTGCGAATATACCCGAAACAATTCCTGAGCTCAAATCGAAAATCCAACGCGTCATCGGTGAGATACAGTCACATCTCTGTGCAAAAGTCTTGGGAAATTTCATGAAAATGCCGGATATTTTATTCCTTACTTAATAGGAACATGTCTTCTTTAAAATACAATGAAAATATCAAAACTCTGTCAGAAAATACTTGTTTTTATTTTAAAATTAAAAAGTGCACTCTAATTGAGTCCTTTATAAACTAAAGCCAACGAAGCGAGAGAAAAAAGGTAAACAAAGTTTCCGCGGGTCCCAAACATTTTTATTTGTAAAATATTACGTATAACTTCAAGTTCAAGCGCATTCCAGACAGGAATGAAATTACTCATAAGATGGCGGATCTGGCAGTTTAGAACCGCTGTGCTGACAGCTTTCCTGTACTACGAAACACGGCCATTGTCGCGTACGTGTGACATGTGCGACAAGGACAGTGAAAATAATCGCTAGTTATCGCAACATAACTCAGTAATGGTCGCTTTGTTTACCTTTTTTCTCTCGTCTCGTTGGCTTTAGTTGTCACATAGTTTGAAGTGTAATTTATCTCATTCCGAAATGCGATGAAATTGTTGGAGTAGCCAATATGCCGGGTTAAATGTAAATCACAACATAGTATAAAACAAAGCCGCTGTCGCTGTCAGTCCGTCCCTATGTATGCTTAAATCTTTAAAACTACGCAACGGATTTTAAAGCGGTTTATTTAATAGATAGAGTGATTCAAGAGGAAGGTTTATATGTATAATACATGCTTAATATAGTAGAGGAGGCAGGGGGAGGGATCTAACGCCACGCGAGCTGAAAAAAAATTGGCGGTACGAAGTTCGCCGGGTCAGCTAGTAATACCAATACGTTAAAAACATTACGCTCCTTCCGTCAGCAGTCGGGTAAACTGGTTTAAAAAAAAAAAAAAAAATACATTAATTTGTATAGCTGGTTGTAATATGCGAATACTTTTATAGCTGGCTATAAAACCAAAAGTAATATCCTCATCGGTAAGAGATTTATTTTATTGCCAGAATATGCTATTTAAATGGCAGGTCTGCTTTTTATTTATCCATCCATGAATATGATAAATACTTGATATTCTATGGTATTTTATTTCATTCATATGCTTTCAGGGCCTCTGTGGCGTGGCGGTATTGAACACGACTGCCACGCAGGAGGCGCGGGTTCGGTCCCCGCTCAGTGCAAATATTTGTATGCATGAATATGGCTATTTACATTGGTCTGGGTGTTTCTATGTATAATATGTATGCATTTACAAAAAAAGTATCTAGGTATGTTTATCTGCATTCTAGATTCCATAACAAAAGATAGATAAGCTTGCTTACCATGGGTCTAGATAACGTGGTGTAGAATGTTGTGGAATATTTATTTTATTTATTTATTATTCAGGGCCTACCAACACCCCAATTGTTTTCTTTTATTTGTCAATAAATTTATCTTATCTTATCTTACCATTGGGGGACTAATCGCACCGTTATTAGGTACACTTGTTTATACAACAGACAAGGATCTACGTAAGTTTTCCTTTTAGGGTTGGGGGCCAAACGGCTGTCGCCCCCAGAAAAGCCGATGTACCAACCAATCAAAAACAAAAAGTGGACTAATTGAGGAATCCCTATGAGGATACGTGTATACTTAAGGGTTTCTCTGGAAGGAAGCAGAAACAAAGGTCCGCCATTTGCTTTTGCGCACATAAGCATACATTTCACTATCGAGATATTCGGAAATCGGTTTTTATTAATTCTCTACGAAATTATATCCAACTAGCTTTAGCCCGCGGCTCCGCCCGCGTAGATGTCGGTTATCGCGACCAAACATAGCCTATGTCCTTTCTCATGGTCTAATCTACCCCTGTACCAAAATTCATCAAAAGCGGTTCGGTGGTTTAGGCGTGAAAGCGTAACATACAGACACACATATTAGTATGGAAGTATGGAGTATAGATCTAGTATTGTTCAAAGCGAGTTACTAAATCAATCAACTTATTGTAGTCCACTGTTGGACATAGGCCTCTCCCAACATGCGTCATAGTACCCGATCCTCCACCTACTAGCGACTAACGGCCGTTCCCAATAACATACTAACAGTTAAAGATAGATCGCAACCATGGAGAAGGAAATGATAGCGGAGTTGTTGCAAGGCAATCGAGTCGCGTGCCAACCAAACGTCAAATGGACTCATTCGGTAGGAACTTTATACCTATGACGTCCTTCGACTTTTGACACCCCGTGCGTCTCTCTTCCCACCCGCATTAGGAGACGCGTTTTTATTAGGCGAATTATCAATGGGGCATCTCCGTTACTTAATCATATTCTGTCCTCCGTGATCGCAACAGTCAACTTTGACGTATCGGCTGTTTAAATTCAAAACATGGTAACTGATTTTTTTGCGGGAAAGCGCATCGCGGTATAATTTTATTTCCCGAAATTGGTGTGAAATAGGAGTTACTATGTTTTGAATTTAAACAGCCGAGCACTTTATCCGTAGATGCGATCTATCTCTAACTGTCAGTATGTTATTGGGAACGGTGGTAAATGGTTAGTAAAAATATGCTTTTAAAACTTAAATCGGAATTGCAAAAAATATGATTTTTTTATCCATAATTCACGCATGAAAAACTGCTGAAAAGTGAACGTTGTATAAAAGTATTCATGCTAACAAACAGAATAAATAAAAACTATATAGGGAATATGTTTTTGTATAATAATATTTTTCAATTTCAGTGACACTGTTTGCCGAGAATCTGTGCTTCTGTTAAAGACATGTTCAGACGACGCGTGAAATCATAGAATTATTCGCTTAAGAGGTTGAAATAACATGCCTGAATAAATTTGAGCATTTTCACATTTTTTTTTATAAATAAATAATCTATTATCTTCAGGCATTCAATCGTGTATTATTTCCCTACTTCCGAGCAACTACAACGCCAATACATACTTTAATATATTTGCTTTAGCTGAATATTTTTGGTGAAACCCATTTCTAACGTTTTTAATGAAATAAAAAGTATCATATATTATGTTCATCTTTAATTTGTTTTTTTTTCAAACGTGAAAGCAACATTACTTTAAAAACTTACTACGCGGGTGAATTTCTGAATCCCTGTTTTAATTTGTATAGTAAAACTGCCACACAAAACTAAGGCCCGTATTCTAGAATGACACTCAGCTTGAATATCGATTTATCTGAAGACAGAATATACAGGCCTTATGTCAAAATATCCATCTGTCTATACAATCTGTCCTCAGATAAATCGTGATTCAGGCTGAGTGTCATTCTAGAATCCAAAAAATAATCGCACAATAAACCGCCCATCTGAACCCACTTTTAGACATTCACGTGTACAATCGCAGGCGGCAAAAACTAGGGGCGGGAGATATTCATACATTTTTAAAACTCAAACAAGCAGGTGCCAGCGAAAACGATGCATACATACTGCTATTTTATTAGGGGTCCGTACTCAAGGTATGGAGGTACGGGGGTACGGCCGAATGAGCGGACTCGTTCGCTTGTCAGTGTAACGAGATGAAGTAATGAATAATACAATAGAATCGAGATTATTTTCGGATACAAGATTCTTGTACGTAATTGTACCTGGTGTTGTTGTATGTTTTTACGTGTGTACAATCAATCACGCCTTTCTACAGCTGAACACAGGGTAGGCAGAGATTTCATTTTAGATTTTACACCTTTCGTTTTTTCGCCTTTTCAGATGCCCTTTATATGTTCATTAGCCATGCCATAGCCATGTCATGCCAAGCTTCTGTGGCGGTAGTGAAGGCGACTGCTACGCAGGAGGCTATTTGCATTGGTCAGGATGTTTCTATGTATAATAATGTATGTATTTAAAAAGAAAGTACCTAAGTTTATTTATCCGCATTCTATATTCCATAACACAAGCTAGTTAAGCTGACCATGGGTCTAGACAGCGTTGTGTAGAATGTTGTAGAATATTTATTATTTATTATTATATACGACGTGTTTGTTTATGATTTTTAAATATTGTTTCAAACAATATTAATAAACCATAATAACCTCGTGTTGTTTCCGGCAATTAGTACGATAGCAAGAGCTCACTGGAGTGTTTCTGTGATGTCAACGGGAAGACCAAACGCTTGTCCTGCTTTGTCTTCTGCACTGACGGCACAAAAATTCTCTGCGCCTACATGCCCCACGGTAATCAAGTACCATCAGGTGGGCCGTGTGACTGTCTGACGTATATAAAAACATGTAAACACAGCCAAGCCTCAGTCAGATTTGAGGCAACGTTCTCTCGATTTCATAACCCACACAAAAGACAAAATGTTTATATAGCTGATAAACCTAAAAACGTCTCTTAACAATAAGTATTGTCACAGGTGAAAAAATATATTCCCTGGTATTATCAAAATCGTTCAAATTCCCTGTGCTTGGCGATACAGGGGGGCGCGCGTACGTACCTCGCCCGGGTTTATGAATTATTTACATCTAGCAACACCGGTGTGTGCACGGCACTATCAGCCAGGGCTGTCGCAACCCGAGAAATGTATTTTATTTTCAACTTTTAATTTTTCAAGTTTGTTAGTTGTTTATCTTACCATTATAACATAACATAAACATAAACTCACGCCTGTATTCCCCGAAGGGGTAGGCAGAGGTGCTAGCACCCACATTTCGCCAGTTTATGTTTAGGTCCCAATGGTGGCGAGCCTATTGCCATTAACCGGGCACTTATAAACCTGCGATAAATACCACACATAACTTCGAAAAGCATCGAAAAGCCATTGGTGTGTGCCATGGTAAAACTGGGATCGAACCCGAGGCCCTCAGCCAGAACATTATGTACACATTTAACACCGTGTTAGTCCCCTATCGATTTAGACTTTGGAGCCCAGGGTCGGCTCTCCTTCTCTGTCTATTGATGCTCATCTTGGATACCATATGACCTCCCCATTCCAAGAGGAAAGCCTGCACCAGCACCAGACAAAGTAGGTATGTGTTAGCTTCAGGCACAAGATCTTAGGAGGACTTCAAAAGCACCCTAATACTACTACCGTAATAATTGTGTTAATATTTACGTACTCGTATTTCACTATCATTTTTGACAACAAGCTATAATAATAATAAAGACTTACCAATATTCAAATGAGTAACATTAAACTACATGACAATTTTGCAGCTAGCATTATTATCACTGTTGCAGCTCAGATAGCGGCATTTAAATTTTACAACGTGGCAACCCTGACACGTTATTGCAATTCCCCTAGGTACTAGTTCATATCTCTCATTCCGCCGCCGGATTTCAACGGCGACGGACGCTTTTCACTCGCGCGCTTTTAAACGCGACCCACTTTTTATGCGTTCAGTGTGTGGTCTTCTATTTTAGTTTTTAGTGCTTTTTTACTGGGCTCTTTTAATATAGGTGTTAGATGAATGGATGGGTTCCTCGTAAAGGGTTTGAAGCAGCTGTTTATGATATATCTTTGTATATTATTGCGTAGGTACGTACATACCTATCCAATTCGAGAATCTTTAGGTATATATGTATTTGTACGGAAAAAAAATCAAGACGAGAAATCAGTGTTGCCAAGATCTCGCATACCAATCACTCCCAGAAAAGCCGTCTAAGTCAAATAAAGAGGAAGAGAAGGAGTAAGTGGAGTTCAAAGCAAAGATCATGATGACGAGACATCATTAAGCGGATTTGTCTGCGATTTCTCCGAGTCTGTTGTATTTTGCGCAAACCCTGGCTTCGCCATGACTATAGTGAAAAGCTAGCAAACGTCGGGAAAAGCGTAAATACAAAAATAACAAGTAATAAATCGTGTGATAATCCGTTGGAAGTAGTATCATTGCAATATATCTCGATATCCTTCGTGATAAACTAAATATATTGCGTAATATATTATTGTAAAATTGATATATCGATCGTATTTGGCGTTTCGTTCTGTTCTGTTTGGTGATTTGCTTCTTCAGAAATCATGGGTTTGATTCCTGGTTTGGTGCAAATATGTGTTTTTTTAATATTTAGGTTGTCAAATTGACAGCATTCCACCTGATGGTAAGGTGGAGTGCAGTCTAAAGAATACTGGCCGCCATTGCAGATGCTCTCGGCAGCCTTAGTGCAAATATGTGTTTATATTTATGTTATCAAATAGACAGCATCCCGCCTGATGGTAAGATGGGGTGCAGTCTAAAGAATGCTGGCATTACCTTGACGGCCTCGACAAATGTTTTTTCACATAACATAAACATAACATAAACTCACGCCTGTATTCCCCGAAGGGGTAGGCCGAGGTGCTAGCACCCACATTTCGCCAGTTTATGTTTAGGTCCCAATGTAATAGGTGGCGAGCCTATTGCCATCAACCGGGCACTTATAAACCTGCGATAAATACACACATAACTTCGAAAAGCATCGAAAAGTCATTGGTGTGTGCTATGGTAAACCTGGGATCGAACCCGAGACCTCGTCTCAGCAGTCCATTACCCATACCACTAGGCTACCGTAGCTACTCTCAGCAGTCCATTACCCATCATACCACTAGGCTACAGCAGCTACTATGTTTTTTCACGCCCCGCTTAAAAGGCCCGAGGCTGTATTTAGGAATTGTCTTTGGTCTGCTTCTGCCATAGTAAGATTAAAATCGAACATAAGTAAGTCAAAATGAAGTTCTTTTGTTTTTATGAATAAGTAAATCAGAATCTAGATCCAATTTTAAATCAAAAAACTTCACGAAGACAAACTTAAGATCTCGGGCGTTCCATATTCAAAACAGGCCTCCAATATGGCCGAAACCGACTTTTATAATCTCATAAAAGTACGATTTTAAATCCAATTTCCTTGGATCGTCCCCACTCGGAATCGTTTAAACAAATTTCGCTTTTATTCAGGCTGAATGCCTCATTTGGCGACGTGTGACCGCCATCTTTTATGCATGAATTTTTCAATTCTGTGCAAATTTTTCCGACTACCCTAAAACCTGGTTTATGGTTTTCTTTATAGTAATCGTGGTTCTTTTTAATTTGTGTGACTTTTTATTACTTTAGCTGATTCAATATGTATGATTTTGGTGGGTTTTAAAGGTTTTTTAGTACACAACACTAAAATATGTAGGAATATAAAATGGTTTAGTGGGTGATACGGACATATTGAAACTTTTTTATAGTAGTATAAAAAGTAAGAACAGTGTTAAATTGTTGACTTGGCATGTCGGGAAGAAGAGCGAGAGTTCAGCTAAGATCGGCTTGCTGCGGTTTATATAGCGTTCTCTTTCTCACACACTTCTGCCAGTTTGGATCTTTATAGAGTAGTTAAAACCAACAGTTTATAAAAAGTTATAACTCTTAACATGGGTTTCAACGAGCTCCAAAATAGCTTACCTAGCCGAGTCAAACAAATATGATACAAGTAATAAAATTAAAAAAATTGAAAAACCCACGACATATAAAAAATAATACAAAAATGTTTAATGCAGCGCCTCCTAGTGGGTTGTCACCGTAACACATATCTAACCAATCAAACCCAAACCAATAATTGAGAACTGCATCAAAATCGGACTAGTATTTTGGGGAAAATTTGCAACATTGATTTGCATTAAAAATGCTTGCTCTAGGGCCCCTGTTAAATTGTCATTGTAACACCTATCTAAGAACATGCTCCAATTAAAACCGAACCAAAAAAATTGAAAACTGCATCAAAATTGGATTGGTAGTTCCAGAGAAAACGGCAACAAGGATTTGCACAAACAAACAAACACACAAATATCCTCTCACCCCAAACGCATATACCATCTCCGTTCCGTCGTGAGTAAAAATAGAAAAACACATTTAAATGGGTTACAATCATCACGTCTTAAACGCAACTGGTAGAAGTAGTATCTGGTCTGAAACGCAGCCGGTCTAAGTATTATCTCGTCTTAAACGCAACTGGTAGAAGTAGTATCTGGTCTGAAACGCAGCCGGTCTAAGTATTATCTCGTCTTAAACGCAACTGGTAGAAGTAGTATCTGGTCTGAAACGCAGCCGGTCTAAGTATTATCTCGTCTTAAACGCAACTGGTCTAAAATGCAGAAGATATGCAAAAAAATCCATCATTATGTTAACAGACAATGGCTGTCTTTGCCAATGATTAGCTCTGCTCATGAAAAGCACCGCACGACAAATTACCTAGTGTTGAAGCATGGCATCGTAGATTAAATAGTCGAGTGCCCTCAAAGCCCACGTTTATTCAATTTTTGGAGAAATTACTACGAGAGGCGAAAATACAAGATAATAAATAGATAATAAATAAAAAATATACATAATATGTATATTTTTTATTTCTTGCTTCCGATATTTTCTCTAAACAATCGATTCCAATCCATTTTCAAAAGCAGTCAATAACTTCGAGTACTCAGCATTGAATATTTTATCTCCCATTTTTTTATTATTGACTGTGCTTTAAAATATCTTGTATTTTCGCCTCTCGTAGTAATTTCTCCAAAAATTGAATAAACGTGGGCTTTGAGGGCACTCGACTATTTAATCTACGATGCCATGCTTCAACACTAGGTAATTTGTTGTGCGGTGCTTTTCATGAGCAGAGCTAAATAAACAATAGTGTAGAACAAAGATTTGTTTAAAGCAGTCTTCTCTTTTCTGTGCTTTAAAATATCTAGTATTTTCGCTTCTCGTAGTAATTTCTCCAAAAATTGAATAAACGTGGGCTTGGTGTTCTGTGGTTTAAAGTAAGGGACATTTTTAGTTGTACAGGGAGCATTTTTAGTTTTATAGTTTTCTATAGGATTTGATTATTCCTATGTTTTAAGGTAATAAAATACATAACTATTAATAGCTATTGCTCTTCTTTTTTAATAATCGACAATGAGATACTATTTAGCCCGTTTTCCTCAGGTACAACTACGTTAGCACAACTGGTTGTGCCATTGGCATTTTAGACCAGTTGCGTTTCAGGCGACTTGTATTTTTCGACTAATTGATACTTAGACAAGCTGCGTTTTAGACCGGAAGCGTTTTAGACAAGGTGTGATTTAAACCCAGTGACCAGCTGCGTTTTAGACCAGTGGCTACTTCTACCAGTTGCGTTTAAGACGAGATGATTGTAACCCATTTAAATCACACAGGAAAAAATTACAGAGCGAAGTGAAAGAAAAAAAACAAAAGACGGTGTTTACATTAGAAAAATAATTTAGAAGAAAGTATTCAAAATATTTTACAAAAAGGTTTTATGCCATAGAGGTTTTATTTTATAAGAGCATCGCTAACACTCTAAAAATGTGTGATGTGTTATGGGCACTGTCCCGCTCAACTTTCCTCAGTAAGCAAGTTAAGCCGTCGTCGGTCATACGAACATCTATGGCAGTAGTTACGGGTAGTTGGAGCCCTCAAAAGTCCAACTATAGAACTTCGATATCGCCAAAGGGTTGTGGAGTTCAATAACTGGGCGTGGAAAGGCATCTGATGAGGCCGTCAAGCTGAGTGCCACCACTGTTAACATGGCACATGTTTACGATGGTGACTCTTTTTCCGAGACTTTAGCTTAACATCAGGCAAGGTGAAGTGAAATTAACGTGTCCTTTATTAAAAAATAAATTTAAAAAAAAAGAACTTCACTCACAATTAGACCGGAAAACCAAGAGTTGGGAAAAGGCACGAAGAAAGATGAAGTCCTGTCCTATTCAACTTTCAGGCCTTCACCTGGACACTCGATGGGGCCTTTTATGGTACTGGGACCAGTTTAGGAGCGCGAGGGGTACGCCAGAGGCTACTTCACTCGCGGCCACTAATGGCCCCAGACGGCCGTGTGGTTTTGGTCGGTTCAAGTTCAACATAACCACCCCCATTGGCTCCGACGCGCGACGGTGTATTCGAATGAATTTCCACACGTGACAAAAAGGCCTTCACATGGAGGTTTAGAATAGAATAGAATAATACTTTATTTGTATTTGTATATGTGGTTTACTTGAAGGGTTCGCTTGAAGTGTGAGGTGGGTTGTTTTTTTGGGCTCTAATTTGGAGCGACTGCGTCCTGTAGTTAGTGTCCAACCACTCAAAGATTTGGTTAGACCGCCCGCATAGACCTCTGTTCTGAACACAAACTGTACTTAAAATGGCCACGATCGTTTCATCGCAACATGTTTCCTTATAAAATCTATTCAAACATTTGGAACATCCAAATAGCATCAGACGCTAAACTTTAAGCTCCGACCTACTTCCGTCAGACAGTTCCTCGAAAACACAACGAATTAGAAATATCTAACTCTATTCGTGGTATTAACAGTAGACCTACCACGAAGATTCCGCAATTGCGGAACGATGTTTCGATCAATCGGTTTCATGGCACAATTCTCCTTGGAATCTTAAGAGTTATCCTGAAATGGGATCTGAAGACGCAGCATACAGCTCATTGGTTGGGAAGTGGTTAGCGTGGCCTATGGACGTAACACCACGGCGTCACACTGGTGATTAGTGATGAAAGAAAGAAAGAAAATATGTTTTATTTAGAAAACACAGCGCACATTTTTTTGAAAAAGGTTATATTAACGCAAAGGAATGCTTGAAATAAAAATAATTGTGTTTTTTTCCTGACCATAGATCATATTTACTGTCTATGGTCGTCGCGCTTGCCTGAGTTGGCGGGCAGCGAGGAAAACTAGCCTAAACTTCGCCTCTCTGCCAATCCTGACAGTTGACAGTGACATATACATGTCATAATTGACATAAATTGTGTGACGTGTCATAAAACGTGGCAAGAGTGGCAAAAGGTGGCAAATCGCCGACATATCTAAGTATAATATATATGTACTACCTTTTTCCTTTTGAAATAATTAAAAAAAAAGATGCCAATCCAATAGAAACTTTCTAAAACCCTTCTTGAAGAAGTCCATTTTGCAGTCGAGGAGGAGGTTTTGGAGGGTATGTGATACTTGCGTTCGGTTTAAAAACCCTACTATAAGTAAAGTAAAGTGACTACATGGTCACCTTTTAAATAAATAAAAATTCCACAACATTCTACACATCGCTATCTACACACATCGTAAGCATAACTAGCTTGTGTTATGGAATCTAGAATGCGGATAAACATATTTATATACTTATTTGTAAATATATACATAGGTATTATACCTACATAGCAACACCTAGACCAATGCAAATAGCCATATTCTTGCATGCAAATATTTGCACTGAGCGGGGATCGAACCCGCGCCTCCTGGGTGGCAGTCGCGTTCACTACCACCACGCCACAGATATAATAGATAGTATTTCGTTCGTCTGTCATGCGACTTTGAAGTTTCGCATATTTCATGGTAGCCTCCCAGACTCTGAACAACCTCTGACTGTAAGAATCTCTCCATCCTTTTCTATTGTTTTACTTTCATTCGGAACTCTCGCTCGCACTTATGCGATTAAAGCTTGTACAGCTGAATACTGTGGGGTACTTGAAATTGTAGGTAGATTAGAGAAATGTGCATTGGACGGAAAGTTTACCAATCTTTGTGAGCTCGATGGCTGAAGTTTAATATGAATCGTGCCTGCGTGAATATTTAGATAGATTATCTCCCACAAGGAGTGGGCAGATGTGTAATAATACACACATTTCGTTATGTTTTAGCTCCTCCAAGCTAGTTAAAAGGTACCAAGATCTTCGGGCGTAAGACGGTACTCCTGCTGATCAACGAGTGAGACTCTGGCGTAGGCTATCCTCTCGTACATAGGGGATCAGATGGTAGTCGCTTACGTGAAAGCAGAGTGTATCAATAATGGTGAATAGGGGAGAGAGAACGGACTTTGGGGTTCAAAACGTAAGATCTGAATGCAGTTGATATTGGCGTTTGGATGAAGAAGGAGTAGTACTAGAAAGCCAGCCTGTTGTCGTCAATCACGCTTCTTTACTAGGTAATTACAATTACAAAGCACTCATCCCTATGCCGCACCATTGAACCACGGAACTCCCTGCCAGCTCACGTGTTTCCTTCTTCCTACAGTCCTGGGTCCTTTAAGCAAGGCGTGAAAAGGTATCTGATGAGGCTTTCAAGTTGAGTGCCACCACTGTTAACATGGTACATGTTTACGATGGTGACCCTCTTTCCGAGACTTTGCCTTTAGCTTACGATCAGGCGATGTGAAGTCAAATTGACGTGTCCTTTATAAAAAAATACACTATATTTAACAACTTTTTATCCTGACATTCACTTGGAAGCGGAACTTACGCGTGTGAAACCGAGATGCAATGCTCGTTATTACGTGTGAACACAATGTTCCATAATACGAAATAAATCACTTCTATGCCAGATTAAGATTAGATTTCAGATTTCGACGAATCGCACACGCTCCTGAACACACTTATAGAGTGTTATAACATCGTCGGTGTATATTGTTTGAAGTAGAACAAGCGTGTTTTACTAGCTTTGTGCCCGCTCAAACGGAGACAGGCGAAGGATTACTACGAGTACTGGATTCGTACAGCGATGCTATACAAATATCAAAGTTATATCTACCTTATTATCTTCTAAAATGAAAGCTTATTTGTAACTGCTTATACCTGGAACTACAGGTGCAATTTGAATAGTTGTTTTTGCTTATGATAGGCCATTTATTGGGGAAGGTTATATGCTACTAGCTGACTCGTCCCAGCTTCGCCCGGGAAATTTTCGTATTCCATATTTGATAGTGACCTAAATGACGAAGTTTCCATACAAACGTTTATCACCTATTTTACCCTCTTAGTAGTTAAATTTTGAAAAAACGCGGATACACGTGTTCGTTTATTTTTTAAAAGATACAGGTTTATGAAATTTAGCGCATCTAGCTCTGAAAATGACGGACTTTCATACAAACTTCCATCCCTTATTTTACCCTTTTAGTAGCAGAATTTCCAGGAATCCTTTCTTAACGGATGCTTACACCATAAAATGCATCTACTGTCAAAATTTCAAGTTTAGATGAATCAGTCAGTCAGTCAGTCAGTCAGTCGGAACAAGTAATTTTATATGATAAATCACCATTTCATATACGATTTATAGATCATCATTCTCTGAAACCTTTTTCCAATTCAATTAGGGTTAGCTTTCCAGTCTAACTGACGCGGCTTAACTTCAATATTTTCCGTGAATCAACTGCCATCTGACCTCCACAACCATTTGGCGATATCGTATTCTGTAGTTAGACTAGTCCACCGAGGAGGGCCAGACCGTAAGAGATGGCCCTAGGTCAGCCGGGGTGCGAGGGATATGTCGAAGACAACCTCACCTCCGGCCTAGCACCAGGACCCTCAGTCGCGTGCGCCGGTTTTAGTCGGTTCCGGCTCCGGCGGGGGAGGTATCCGAGGGGATTTCCGCACGAAAAAAAAAGACTAGTCGGACTTTTAGGGCTCCAACTACCCGTAACGACTGCCATAGATATGAAACTGGAACGAAGGCTTAACGTGCTTTCTTTGGCACAGTTGATTGATATCAAATATATACATTTATAACATTCGCTGTATAACAATTGCGCAACTCGAGTGAAATCATTTTGCCCAATAAATCAAAGCTAAAGCTCTTCAACCTGGAATGCGAAGAATGGATCAACGAATAAACATTCGCGGATGAAATCTTGTTATTTGTATACAGACGTACGTCATTTCCTTATAAGAATTTATAGAAATCATTAGTAATAGGTTTGTTCTCCATCGGCCCATGAAAAAGTGGCTCCCTTTTTGCGTGGGATGAAACGGGTATCCGTCTACCCCTTCGGCGTAAATATATGTAAGTATGTAGTAATCATTTAGGTGATCGTTGCAGACAAGTGATATCCTATTACGTATGCATCCATCGATATTAAAAATAAAACTAAAAAGCATCAATCAATCAACCATCCAACCAATCATACCATCTTTAAATGCAAAAATTCACTATCTCATCCATAACAAGTAGTAAAATTAAAAAAATTGAAAAAACCAACGACGTAAAAAAAATAATTAAAAAAATGTGTGGTGTTGTGGGTTGTCGCCGTAACACCTATCTAAGAACATGTACTAATTAAACCCAAACCAATAATTGAAAACTGCATCAAAATCGGTCTAGTAGTTTTGGAGAAAATTAGCAACGTTGACTTGCATTAAAAATCCTTTTGTAGCGCCCCCTGTTGAGTTGTCATTGCAACACTTATCTAAGAACATGCTCCAATTAAAGCTGAACCCATAACTGAAAAGTGCATTAAAATGGGATTGGTAGTTTCGTAGAAAATGGCAACATGGATTTGCACAAACAAACACACCATCCTCTCACCCCAAACGCATATACCGTCTCCATTCCGTCGTGGGTAATAAAAAGTATTAAACGGATAATCAAAAACTCAAATCACAAAGACATATGCAAATTGTTTAAAATGAAGTTCACAAAAACTTTAGCGAACGGAACAGGTTCCCGGAACTATGACGATGTAGTCCGAAGTTGGGACCATTTGGAAGTTTGAGAGAGAGAATGTTCCCCAAATAGTTCCTAACTAGTTCTCTTATGTGATTTTTGGGGGTATAGTCAATGACAAAAGTGGTTCAACAAGTGATAATTTATTGGTCACCTTAACCCCTATTTTTTTATGTACACTTCGTCTGATCCTGATGGTAAGCTAAAAGCAAAGTCTCAGAAAAGAGGGTCCTCATTATAGACACCAACAATGTTACTATAGTGGCTCTCAGCCTTATCAGATGCTTTTTCACGTCCAGCTTAAGTAAAGAGTACCAAGACTTGGTGCGGGAAAGAAAATAGTCAGTAGTTCACAAATTATTAAACAAAATATTGAACATGTTTTACAACTTTAAAAAGTTAGTAAATATTTTAGTGCTAAGCAACTTCTGTCGTTAACTGTCCAATCATATGTTTTGTTTGATTAAAAAGGAGTTTCACATATAAATACGTATTTCTTTATTATTATTGATTTCAACAAAAAATCTAATAGTAATGTTAAACTATAATAAATTTATTCGTGGTCAATATATGTAGTGGAGTCAAAATTACATCATACGAGTAGTCATAAAATAATGTTTAATTTATTAACCCGCTCCTCACCATACCCGGGCCAAATGTGCCCATCACACTGGCTTATTTGTGCATATATGGCATTAAACTAAAAATATTTCACATTGTAAAAAATGTGATTGACAGACTGATAAATAAATAAATAAATAAATTAAACGCTAGGATAAGGATGCACCGATCGAAATTCACACGAGAACATTCCGATCAAGTTCAATTAAACTAAGTTTCCACGTTAACTTCATGAAATCCTATTAGCAAAACTTGAAAACGCAGTTTAAATCAGCTCGCGGTTACTATCACTAGATAAATCCGCTTTTAGTATAGCTCAATAACTATCACTTACTGTATGGTTGTGGTCTTCCCCCAGTGTACTGCGGAGACTGCAGGAGTGGGGCACTTCTCTGGACAGGCTGAACGTCTTCCAACACTAAGAACAAACATAAAAATGGTTCAAAAATCTTTCATTAGTTTCAACAGTTCGTAAGAAAGTTGGTAGATGACTCCACCGTCGCCCTTAAAGACAGATATATCCTCACACACTGCGATCGGAAATGGTGCGCACTATGCGGTATGAAAGAAACTTCATCCCACACACGCTCAAACTGTGGAATGAACTCCCTGCCGTGGTTTTCCCAAGCGACTACGACATGGAGTTCTTCAAGAAGGGCATTAGAAGGTTTCTTCAGGGTAGGCAGCACGTGTAACGCCCTTGGGGTTGCATACGTCCATAGGCCACGGTAACCACTTTCCATCAGGTGGGCCGTGTGCTTGTCTGCCTCCTAAGTGGTATAAAAAAAAATAAAGAGAAGGGAAATTTGAAGTGATTCAGGTGTGGCTCAATAGCTCAGTTGGAAGAGCATTCCCCCTGTAAGGGAAAGGTCGTGGGTTCAAGTCCCACACGCATTTCATTTTTCCCGATGTATTCGAAAGATTAATAGAATAAATTACAAGTATATCACTTTAATAAGGAAATGAGGATGCTTAAACTGTGGGACGGTTCTTCCAAGCGACTACAGTATGGGGTTCTTCAAGAAGTGTATTAGGTTTCTTCAGGGTAGGCAGTACGAGTGTGACGCCCCTAGTGTTGCAAGCGTCCATAGGCCACTGTAACCACATTCTGTCTAGTGGATGTGTGCTTGTCTGCTACCAAAGTGGTATAAAAAAGGAAATCGTGAAATAAAACCCTGTACCACCCCGTCTGGTCAGCGTGGAAACCCTAGGCCAAAGCTTTCCAATATTTGGAGAGACATAACTCCAGCAGTGGAGCTATGTGTAGATCATGTGATTTCTAAGCGAAGTAGCTACCTTTCGACGAAGGTATCTCAAAAATGGTCATCATCATCTTGTCATCGCCGGTCCTCGGTTGCATCCAAGGCTTCCTGTCTGTTCCGGTATGGCCCTGGGTCAGCCGGGGTGCGAGGGATATGTCGATGACAACCTCATCTCCGGACTAGCATCTCGACCCACAGTCGGCGTGCGGTTTTAGTCAGTTCGAGCCCGACATAACCTCCCCTTCCGGCTCGGGCAAGGGGGTATCCGAGGGGATGTCCGCACGAAAAAAAAAAAGAATTTCTCTTCAGAGCCTGGAGTCTGCTTGCTTCTTCTTCTGCTTTGGTTCTTTGATTTTATGGGAGCGACTGTTTTTGACCTCTGACTTGCAGGATCCTGCAGATCCTAATAACGCTCCAAAACACCCAACAGTATTTTTTTTAAGAAAATTAGAACCGAAGTTACTAACATTCCTTCTAACCCCTCCAACTAAGCCAAATTGCTTGTGCTAGGAGTGGGTTCATGTCGGTAGTGTAATGGCCAGCATTCAAACCCGGGACCTCTCGATCGTAAGGCCGACTCCTTTACCACTAAGCTACCGACGATTCTAAATTTCATAATATAACATAACATAAACTCACGCCTGTATTCCCCGAAAGGGTAGGCGGAGGTGCTAGCACCCACATTTCGCCAGTTTATGTTTAGGTCCCGATGTAATAGGTGGCGAGCCTATTAACCGGGCACTTATAAACCTGCGATAAATACACACATAACTTCGAAAAGCATCGATAAGTCATTGGTGTGTGCCATGAAAAAACCTGGGATCGAACACGAGACCTCGTCTCAGCAGTCCATTACCCATACCACTAGGCCAATTTCAAACACTAGATAAACATCACTTTTCAACTTTACATAAATCATAATGCATTCAAGACTCACTTCCACGAAGGTTGCCTCCAGGATATTCCACCTTCTTCATCCAAAACGTCATTAGGTACCCGTTCATTCTCATATGCATGATTGAAATATATTTAGTGGCACTTAGGCACTATATAGTCCCCTCGCGATGCACGTCCGTCCCCGCCAGTCGGACACGCTATTAGCCATATGTAATAAGTAATTCAGGTGAATCGATAGCAGTTGTTACTGTCCTTCAATGCAGTTGATATACTAACAGTTTTATAGGGGTTCCTAATGACGTTCTATGTAGGGCGTTCAATAAATTCTAGCTAAATTTTACCTCTATTTGTTGTTTGAAAATATGGCTGCTTTTATTTCCACCTTAGATTAATTGTTTTTACAGCTACTACGATGTACTATAAGATTCTTAAATTAAACTTAAAACTATCTTATAATTAAAGGCCGTTGCAGATTAGCAACTTTTAGTTGTCCGACTATCGGTATGCAAATAATGCTTGTGAATAACGGTGCATTTCTTATTTTTAAATGAAAGTTGCTTTTCTTAAGCGGCCTTAATCTGACTATACTAGCACTCACCGCGCTCATTTGGCGTCCGCAGTCGCCGTTCGCGACCCACACACCTCCCTTCCCTGCACATATAAAGACGAAACACACTCTTTATTTTCTCTTTAAAAAGTAAAAAAAAAGAAACTATTGTCACCACGCGTAAAGGTGCATGCCAATTGCATTCGAAGGCAAAAAATAATAGTAATTTATTTTCTCGAAAATTCAATACATCGATTTGTATATCGTGTTCTAAGAGACAATTGTGTCTGTGTTTTTGATTTTTTGTCTGTTTTGTTCAGTGAACGAATTTCAAATCGATATACAACATGTTTTAATAAATATTCTTTTAATCAAGAGTGTGTTTGTCATTAGTTTTATATGTGCATGGAAGATTATTAATAAAATAACATTAATATCATAATTGTAAGTACAGTAGACATCTGAAGATGATCACTAGTTGGAAATCGACGACATTCTGTCGCGCGATTTTTTGAGCGCGTCTGCAACGCGCGATTCTGTAAAAGTGTTATATGCGCTTTTATATAACATTGATTAAAGTTCAATAGCAGATTAGTAAGTAAAATATTTCATTCCAAAATGTAATAATATGTTTTTTGTATCTGCAATTCAACTTTTTGTAACGAATGTCATATAATAGTAAGTTTTAAATCGACCTTGAGTCAAAAGTTGTTGATTAACTTTTAGTCGGCCGATTATTTGTATTTCGTCTGCAACATGAAAATGTAACGATCAACTTTTCTTATAGTGTACATATGTATGATGTTAAAGTATAGATATAATATATATTAAACAGTAGGTATAGTGAATGGATAGAATATTGTATCTAAAATATCGAAAATAATTGTTCAAGTAGCTCTTTTCAGGAAAATCATTTTTTTTTCACGATTGTATTGGCTGTAGAAAACACACAGCGAGGCAAAGTCCTTCCTGAGGCTGAGAGGTTCCACACCGCTGGTATTTCATATCATAATACAAAGAATAATTTGGAAATTTGATCAATTTAGCAAATAAAATGCTTTATTTTGTACCTACTATGTGAATTCTACAAAACAAATATTACTTTCATGATTCCAGCTACTTAACTTTTAGTAAATGTGTTAATATTATAGAACCAATTGGTTTCTTATTAAATTTGTATAAAACAACTTGTTAATAACCTTATATTAGAAGTATAAAAAGCCACGTGGTTCCCGGCAGAGAAGAATTTGGGCCACCCGATCTCTTCCCATGCGGTGTCGTACAAGGCGACTAAGGGATAGCGCTGTTTAACATCAGACAGATATATACAGCCCAGACTCAGCCTCAGATATAGGCTCGAGTTAACAATAGTAACTGGAATATTATGGCAATAGGCTCACCCCCTATTACATGGGATCGACTACAGTTATTGGTGAAATGTGAGTGTTAATTCTTCTCTGCCTGCCTTCTAACCTAACCCTTCAAGGATAAAGGTGTGATTATATATAAGTAGGTATGTATGTATTTTTGATAAGTTTTCGGTATCCAAATAGAACTTCGGACCTATACATTGCACGCAAGTGAATCAGATATTCAACCATTTCTCATATCAACAAATCTATCCAACGAAAACAGTTTTATTCATCCCTAGGAACGTAAGAGTTTAACCCATCGCCCGCCGCAGCATTCCTACATACGCTTTAGTAAACACGGAGTTATTTGTACCCTTCGATTGGAACATTAAACGGTTAAGAAAACATTTCTAACAGTAATCCGCTCAAGTCTTATTGATATAACATATGGATTATAACACGAAATATGAGTACACTGTAAATACTGGTATTAATTATCGATCCCGCCGCCCGCACGCGCAGGCAACTCGGGCATCGGAGGACACTGACTGACCTCCGTCCCCCATGTGCGCGGGCCTGGGTGTGACGGGTGGAGCCGCCTGTAACCCCAGCAGAATCATTCCGGGGGCGAGTCGGGGACATCGTTGTCCCCAATCCCGAGGAGGGCCAGACCGTAAGGGATAGCCCTGGGTCAGCCGGGGTGCGAGAGATATGTCTAAGACAACCTTACCTCCGCCTTAGTACCACGACCCACAGTCGGCGTGCGGTTTTAGTCGGTTCGAGTCCGACATAACCTCCCCTTCCGGCTCCAGAAGGGGTTTCCGCACGAAAAAAAAGGTATTAATCATCGTCACCCTAGTGGCTTATCATTTTTTTTTTTTTTTTTTTTTTATTTTTTTTTTAAAAAGAATATTAGGACCGTAGTTACTAATATTCCCTCTAACCCCTCCAGCTAAGCTAAATTGCTTGTGTTAGGAGTGGGTTCACGTCGGTAGTGTAATGGCCAGGATCGAACCCGGAACCTCTCGATCGTAAGGTCGACTCCTTAACCACTAAGCTACCGACGCTTTTGTTTTTTGACTGTATAAGACTGTCGTTTGACCACCCAAGGCCCGAGAGGCGAGGTTGACTTTCTGGCGCACGCTATATCCTTGAAGGATGGGGATTAAAGGATCAAGTTGGCATTTTGAGAATTTGACATTTCGCAAAAAAATTATTTTATAATTGCCCGGTTAATGGCAATAGGCTCGCCACCTATTACATTAGGACCTAAACATAAACTGGCGAAATGTGGGTGCTAGCACCTTTGCCTACCCCTTCGGGGAACACAGCCGTGAGTTTATGTTATGTTATGGCTTTTCAAAAAATAAAGACAATTGGCGAGCGGTCGGCATTTTGTGAAGTTGGCATTCTGAGTTGAAACGAGATGGTATTTAAAGTGAACGAGTTCTTTTGGATGAAATTGGTACTGGCTTTCGGCTAATGAACGTACGATTAAGGAGTGAAGTTAATGTAACTATATATCTGTCCATAATCAACAAAAAAAACAGTTTTATTATCAATAGGGATAACGATCAAATATCAAAATAATAATCCATACTAATATTATGAATGTGAAAGTAACTCTGTCTGTCTGTTACACTTTCACGCCTAAGCCACTGAACCGATTTTGATGAAATTTCGTATAAGGGTAGATTAGACCTTGCAAAAGGACATAGGCTATGTTTGGTCGCGATAACCGACATCCACGCAGGCGGAGCCGCGGGCAAAAGATAGTAGACAATAAATCAGATATTGTGATATTCAATTTTCTATATCTGCCGACCTTGTTTGATGACGTATAACCGTAATTGTAACTCTATATGGACTAATATCGAGTCCCAAAATATACCGTCAGCAAAACAACGCTTATCTTTATTGTAAGTAATAATTAGAATGTAGATAGGTATTCCTTCGTTGAATTAAATTGCCAAGAAAGCTGCGAAAAAAGACAAAAATCATTCAAATACTATAGATAAAGATATTTTGAAAAAGCCAATGCGCGTGGACTTAAGCGGGTTAAGTCCAACGAGAGCTGAGTAAAGATCTATATTATGGAATTTTAGCTTTATTTGAAAATTACCGTTGAGTCAACAATTAATACAACTATTTATCCCTTTTTTACACCTAAAACAATAAAATTACCGAACAATCTTCAATGCTTTTAACATAAAAGGCATATAACACGTATATCACGAATATTTGTGGCATACACGAAATTTCAAGTCTTTAAGCAAGGATTGTAGATGTTCATTGATGAATCAGCTAGTCAGGACTAGTGATGTGTAGGTTATACACTGTCCTAAACTATCCGCGCAATGTCCAAGAAAAACACAATTAACCAGTTGACTGCATACCCACCGCGGAATATAAATACGGGGTTCGGTGACTGGGATAGGCATTACTGTTGATTGAAGGTATTTTCCAGTCCGTCGGTTCCAATTAGAGGGGAACTCCGCTGGGCTCGAACACTCTAATTATATGTTGGTATTTGATTTGATTAACGGAAGTGACGTTGAAGGACAGTGTGCGAAAGTACGTGATAAGACGTTTTTTTATACCGCTAAAGGTAGCAGAAAAGCTAAGCCCACCTGATGGAAAGTGGTTACCGTGGACGTATGCAACACCAGGGGAGATACACTCGTGCTACCGAACCTGTAAAAACTAAGAACCTACCAATGCTCTCCTTAAAGAACCCTATATTGTTGTCGCTTGTAAAAACCATAGCAGGGAGTTCATTGCAATGCCATACTCCGCCATTCCGGAGGAAACAGGCGTGGATAATATGTATGTATGTAAAATACAAAAAAAATATCGAAAAATTATCAACAGCCTCTGTGGATGGCTTGGCGCTAGTGAACGCGACTGCCACGCAGGAGGCGCGGGTTCGATCCCCGCTCAGTGCAAATATTTACATGCGTGAATATGGCTATTTGCATTGGTCTGGGTGTTTCTATATAATAATATGTATGTATTTACAAAAAAGTATATAAGTATGTTTATCCGCATTCTAGATTCCTTAACACAAGCTATATAGCGTTGTGTAGAATGTTGTGGAATATTTATTATTTTATTATTATTGATAATCTGTGTTTGCTAACCGTACATCAGGGAAGCCAAACCTGTATCATATCAAACATAGATGATAGACATATTATTATATTCGCAACGTATCTTGTAAGTATATTTATTATTGCAGATAGATATATGTCATATTGAATTACAATCATTTTTTATTAGATTTACCTAGTCAGGAGAAATCTGATTTTGTGTAAAGACATGTTTTCAAACCTGTGTGAACACCCTTCATATTTTATTTTTACTTTTTTTTACGAAATACGGAGGCAAAAGAGCAGACGGATCGCCTGATGGTAAGCGGTAACCGCCGCCCATGGACACCCGCAACACCAGAGGAGTCACAAGTGTGTCGCCTTCCTTTTTACTGTGGTATTTTAGTAAGTTTATTTGCAATAAGTCATTATTATAACCCGAACGCTTTGAAAACGGTTGCATCCATAACTTGCACATCCAAAGTTCGTTCCTCTACACCTTTTCATAATTTGGTTTATTTATTTATTTATTAATTGGCTTTTACAGGAGCGAATGCCATCTGACTTCTCAACCCTGCGAAGAGCCTGCTCCTGAGTGCCTTGTACTAAAAATATTTTATTTGAATGTGTAAGTAATATCAGTTAACAGTAATATCATATTATCTGACAAAAAGCAACAACTAGCGCCAAGCGCGTGCTTTTTTGTAATGGTGTTTTTTTAAGAAATTTCCCTTTCATTTAGCTTTGATAACACGATGGAGAGTAAATAACGCAACATAAAAAAATGTTTTTATCCAAATCGTTTTTTTTATGCCAATGTGTTATGTAGGTACCTGGAATACTACTAACGGCTTTCGGCTCCGGGAGCGTTCCCCTTACACCCAGTATTTATCCGGACGTAAACAAATTAAGTCTACATACATGTCACGTAATATATAGAGAAGACGCGACGAAAATAGACGTCTCAACGTGACGCGTGTTTTGTAATACGACTTATAATTTGCAAGCGTGACGTGTGTCGACGTTCGCGTGGAGTAAGTACTTTTGAGGACACGCCTTTATACGTAAGATGGGGGTGGGGTATTTGAACGTTTAATTTTATCCTGTTTGGAATAAAATATTAAAACAATCTGTGACGTCAAGAGACGTCTAATGAGTTATGTTAGAGTGTGAGATTTATATATGGAAAGATGATAAAATTTTAAATAGTTTGTGATAATTTTGAATGTAATTTTAGCCTGAAGATTTCATTAGTCTATGTGTATTCAACTAAATGAATTCTGGCTTTAATTTTTGAAGAGTTTTTTTGTAATAATACCCACCTCTTTATGTACCATCATAATACACCACAGCTAGGAGTATCCATCTCTTAAACTTTAAAATCCGAATGGTTAGATCAGACAGGAATTATGGTACATTTTGTCCGGTTCATTAAAGTCACAAATGCTCCTCTTCATTTTTTTCCATCCCTAAATCCTCTCTTACTATCTAACAAGTGAACATTTCAATCCAAAGTTCAAGAAAATTAAGGATATAATCGCTTTGGGACCATTTTATCATGCAAATTAACAACCTCAAAAATTTAATGTTAATTAACTCTCAAAGACAAGCATTCAAAATATGGTCGAGATAAATAAAAAAAAAAGAAAACAATGTTCAAAATTTAACCCTATACGTGACAAAGGACATTGTTCCACCAAAGGGACAGAGCGTCCCCAAATAAATAAGGCCATTAGGAAATGAGGAAACGCGCCCTGGGGACATGTCCCCGTTGATGAATATAAATTGCGTCCAGCCAGAGTGGTGAAAAGTGCGCGAAAACTCGAGGTAAGGTAAAAAGTTAATGAAACATTTGAGAAAAACCGGTTTGACAATGTTTTTTTAGAATTCTGTTCGAACGTAACGACGACGTCCATGGCCGTTGGGTAAAGGGAGATGCAGTTTTATGTCCATTATAATGAACAGGTTTTATTTTTTTATATATTATTTATAGAATAACTAGCTTTTGCCCGAGGCTTCGCCCGCGTGGATGTCGGTTACACCAACTATAGCCTATGTCCTTTCTCATGGTCTAATCTACCCCTACACAGAATTTCATGAAAATCGGTTCAACGGTTTAGGCGTGAAAGCGTAACATACAGACAGAGTTACTTTCGCATTTATAATATTAGTATGGATATTTTTCTACGGTGCGGTGGTTCATGACTCGTGTGAGTTTTTTGGGTTGGGCTAAGTACCTAATCAAAATATTTTAAGGTTTTAAAATATTTTGAAAATATCTTTACAGCACAAAGTACGCAAAAAATGTCTGGTTGACAGAATAGGCTTGCACTCTGTAACATGGAACCGAAAACGACCAGGTCCGGTCAAGGCTAGTGTAACCACTAACCATCAAGGGGACGATTCCTGTACAACAGAAGAACGAAAAAGATGATTCACAAAAGGGTTAACAGGTAATCAGTCATAAACTTCCCCACGGAAACTTTAAATAATTTATTTTTATATTTTCGTTCACCTTATTTTGCTTCAGTGTAGGCTCCTCGCTTTAATTATAACTTTTAACGAGGCAGCTGTCGTTCATTACTGCAAAAATTTGAATTATAATCACGAAAGTTGAACTTTTATAAAGGTTAACATAATGTATTTCTGCCTTTTGAGATATATAAGATCAGGTGTGAGGATATATTTGTAACCCGAAGAGGGCTAGACCGTAAGGGTTGGCCCTGGGTCGGCCGGGGTGCGAGGGATATGTCGAAGACAACCTTACTTCCAGCCTAGCACCATGACCCACAGTCGGCGTGCGGTTTTAGTTGGTTCGAGTCTGACATAACTTCCCCTTCCGGCTTCGGCAGAAGAGGTTTCCGAGGGGATTTCCGAACGAAAAATAAAGGATATATTTGTGACAAATCGCGATGGAATCCCTTAAAAACAGTTTTATATAATCCAAAACCCCTGAGAATCGTCATTCGGGATAAAAGTAGCCTATGTGTTGTTCCAAATTTCAGCTAAATCCGTTCAGCCGTCACAGCTTGATTGAATAACAAATATCTTCACAATTTTCACATAATATTATAATAAGTGGGAAGTACTAGCTGTAACCTCGACACGGCACTTGACAGCCTCTGTGGCGTAGCGGTAGTCGACGCGGCCGCTACGCAGGAGGCGCGGATTCGATCCCCGATCAATGCAAATATTTGTATGCATGAATATGGATATTTGTATTGGTCTGGTCGTGCCTCGGAGAGCACGTTAAGTCGTCGGTCCCGGTTGCCATACGAACATCTATGGCAGTCGTTACGGGTAGGTGGAGCCCTCAAAAGTCCAACAGCTGGTTTAACTGCAATGCTTCGATATCGCTTCACAGGAAATAGTAGTCAAATCTGCAGTTAGACTGGTAAAGCGGACCCCAGACTCCAAGCTGAAAGCTTTGGATGCGACTGGGATTAACGCGAAGATGAAGAAGAGCTGCATCACGAACATAGTTATACATATGTTTAAGTTGTACAGATGCTACTTATAGAACTATAATAAAAAATAAAGTTTAAACTAAAACTCGACTACCGAAAAATCACGCTCTTAAAAGTAACAAACAAGAAAATATCAAGGATAGCCGTGGTCGTATGCCACTTTTCCCTAGAATGCATTGTTTTGTTAAAGTAAGTGGCATACGACCACGGCTATCCTTGATATTTTCTTGTTTGTTACTTTTAAGAGCGTGATTTTTCGGTAGTCGGGTTTTAGTTTAAACTTTATTTTTTATTTATATTATTTTGGAGCAAGGTAAACCTAATAATATATACATATTTGAAATGTGCTTATTCAGCCCTATCATTTGATACCAAACACGGCATATTTATCTCAATTTTTTTTTAAGACAGTACCTTATGAGCGCTAGAGGGCGCCACACAAGATTCAGTGACACTTCATATCATATAGCCTATAACCATCGGACGATCAAGCCACTTGTAACGATACCTCATTTGTCCAGTTCTAATAAGTAGTTGAGGAGCTATGAGGGAACAAATGAACATACATACATACATACATACATACATACATACATACATACATACATACATACATACATACATACATACATACATACATACATACATACATACATACATAGCCTGTCAAAATCATAACCCTCCTTTTGGCTTCACCGTAGTCGGGTAAAAAAGTAGACAATGGGTACAAAAATAATTAAAAATAAATGTTTATTTGAAAGAAAGGTTAAATGCATTGTACAGTAAGCTTCAGAGAAAAGGAACCCCCCTCGATAATGGTTTATTCTCAAGGGGGGTTCCTTTTCTCTGAAGCTTACTGTACAAAATTTAGTTAATAAGTTTAGTGATATTTAGTACTGCGATATAATGGGTGACCAGCTGTTTTCCTAGATAGGCTACATGTAGCCTGCGTTAAGGATGAGCACGGCTCTTCCTATGTTATGGAAGACAATGATTTTACTTAAACTTAAAATTATACAAGGCTAGTAAAAATATATGAGCTACAACAATCCTAAAATCCCTTTTACGATAAAGCAATGAAAATAATCCCTTCCATGTTACTGTCTAACACACATCGGTTATGACAAATCCTGTCCGTGTCGGACGGTCCACAACCCCCTTTACGAGATTACGATCAATTTTGTAGGCAGCTGAATGGATAGCCGTCTAGAAATCAACGTTACGTAAATAAAGCCAACACACAGACATACATCTGTCATTTTGTAATCGGATTTGTATCGATGTCATTGAGAACGATTCGGTTTGTCTTCGTAATCTCGATTGTGACTGTAGTTCAATCAATTAGCCTATCTGATATTAGCCTATTAGATATGGACCCTTTTTGGCCTCTACCTTTTTTTTTTTTCGTGCGGATCTCCTCGGGTACTTCCCCCGCCGGAGCCGGAAGGGGAGGTTATGTCGGACTCGAACCGACTAAAACCGTGTGCTAGGCCGGAGGTGAGGTTGTCATCGACATTCCTCGCACCCCGGCTGACACAGTGCCATCCCTTACGGTCTGGCCCTCCTACCCAGTCCTCTACCAATGTTGGGCGGCTTCGGCCTATTGTTTCTACGGTTTGCACGCAGACGGGTTGGTACAGGGTTTTATTTAGAGTTCTCTTACGACACCCTTCGAGAATTATCATAAAAAATAGAGTAGTAATGTTTCGATAACTAGAGTCAGTTATCGAAACATTACTACTCTATTTTTTATGACAATTGTTGGAGCCAAGAAGTAACAAAACGCCTGTCAAAATATTACGAGCAAGAAGCGAGCGGGAAGAGGGGTGCGGTGAAGGGAGGGGACGTCAGTGCGTAAAATTCAATTGTACGGTGCACATCTTATCTGTTGTAAAACTAGAAATAAACAATTATTCATTAGATGCATCGTCGTTCTCAATTTGCAATAACCTGCGCATTCAATAATTTTATATGTAACACGTGATATGCCTCAGTGGTGCAGCGGTTGTGAGCGCGACAGGTGAAGTCCAGGGTTCGATAACCTGGTCGGGTAAAAAGATTTTTATGTTAGGAATTCCCATGCCAGTAATCACTACATCATCACTTCATTATCACTACATACTCGTAATATAAAACAAAGTCGCTGTCGTTGTCGGTCCGTCCTTATGTATGCTAAAATCATTAAAACTACGCAACGGATTTTGAAGCAATTTTTATTAATAGATAGAGTAATTCAAGAGGAAGGTTTATATGTATAATACATGCTTAATATAGTAGATGGTTCAACGGGAACGGGATCTGACGCCACGCGGGCGGAATAAATATGGCGGTACGAAGTTCACCGGGTCAGTTAGTTCAATTAATAAAACGGTTTTCTGTACATAGAGTAGGTACGTAAACTGACCTCTCCTACTGTTAATACTTACCCGTTTATAGCAAGTCTTAGAACAGCTTTCACCAGAAAACAATATAGGGAGTTTTTACATATAATTGAATAAAATATAGCGGTTCAGGGAGTCAATACCGACCTCTGAACACCGTGCTATGAATACTAAGAGTGCGGACACACGGTCAGTAAAAACGAACAACTTGTGTAGAATATAAATAATTAATAAATAAATATTCCATAGCATTTCACACAACGCTATCTAGACCCATGATAAGCTTAACTAGCTTGTGTTATGGATAAAAATACTTAGATACTTGTTTTTGTAAATACATACATATTATACATAGAAACACACAGAACAAAGCAAATAGCCATATTCATGTATACAAATATTTGCACTGAGCGGGTATCGAACAGAGGATGTCAATTTTCTGACTCCAAATTCTATGCGAGTCAGTGTTGACGCAACGAAGGGCTTGATAACCGGTAATCGAGTTGGTTGATACATTGCATAGTAAAGTTATATTTGGCAGCCTGGTCAGTTTTAGGATGGGAGCTTATTATTGACATAGTGGGACCTCTTCGTGCCTCGGAGGCCACGTTAAGCAGTTGTTGCCGGTTGTCATAAATATAAATATTGTGGGAATTCGTTACGAGGAATTGAAGCTCTATTTATATTCTCCAGGCTCAGTAAATGATAATAGATTTTAGTCCAACTCCACCTCTTCCCATGCGGTGTCGTACAAGGCGACTAAGAGATAGGGCTGTTTAACATCAGACAGATATATACAGCCCAGACTCAGCTTCGGATGCACGGCTTGAGTCAACAATAGTGCCCGGAAAACAGGAATAGGCTCACCCCCTATTACGTGGGACCCAATCCAATGATTGGTGAAATGAGGTTCAATTCCTGGCTTGGATTGATTACCGCCGTTAGAGTGCGATTGAAAAACAAAATTCCAAACATCTTTACAAACTTTTTTTTTTTGAATGAATTTTTTATAGCATTTATTATGCTAACTGTTAAGTTCGAAAAACATTGGAAAAAATGAAACGCTCAAGTGAGACTCGAACTCACGACCTGTAAGCGAAAGGTCGTGAGTTCGAGTCTCACTTGAGCATTTCATTTTTTCCAATGTTTTTCGATCTTTACAAACTTTAGCATTTGTAATATTAGTAGGATAGGATAAGATAGTTAATTTATTTGTCAACTCTAAGAACGTATAAAGTAATTCCAGCTAAGTGCCTCTAAATAATTTTGGCTATACTCCAATAAGTCGTAAGAGGCTGCAAATAATCAACAAATATACTTGTCACTATTATTTAGATAAACTTATCAACCAAATTTGAATATAAAGCGGTTTATATGTGTAGTTCGATGCCAATATCAGAAACAACAGTCTGTTCTCAAGGTTATTGTAGATCTACTTGGGAGTAAATGACCGAAAAATATATCATACTAGCTTTTGCACGCGGCTGCACCCGCGTGGATGACCAAACATAGCCTATGTCCTTTCTCGTCTAACCTATCCCTATACCAAATTTCATCAAAATCGGTTCAGTGGTTTAGGCGTGTAAGCGTAACATACAGACAGACAGCATGACAGTTACTTTCGCATTTATAATATTAGTATGGATCCATATAAATATTACTAAAGCAAAGAAACTCTGTCTGTCCGTCTGTATATCTTACGCTTTCACGCGTAAACCACTGAACCGATTTTGATGCGATAACTAACGTCCACGCGGGCGAGCTGCGGGTAACCACCGCCAATATTTTATGAAAAGAAAAATTATTCCATTACATCTCGTATTTTATATCTATACTAATATTATAAATGCTAAAGTAACTCTGTCTGTCGGTCTGTCAGTATGTTACGCTTTCACGCCTAAACTACTGAACCGACTTTGATGAAATTTCGTATAAGGGTAAATTAGATTTTGAGACATAGGCTATGTTTGGTCGCGATAACCGACAAGCACGCGGGCGTAGCCGCTCGCAAAAGCTAGTTTGTCATATGGGAGTCATCACAGCGTTGTACAATAGATAAAGGAGATACAGTTGCTCCTATTTTTTTTTTTTTTAACCCTGGGGGAAAATCCTACATGGATGTTATGCCGGACTCCTACCGACTAAAAACCCCCACGGTAACGCCCAGAAGCCTATGGATGGGAGCCCCGGGTAAGCCCTCGGAAAAATGTCCCAGGCCTCCCATCAGACTACACATTCGTGCGTGAATCCCTCACGTCACGCTGGCGTCATGGGCCTGCTTCTGTTAAGACGGTGAGCAGCCGACTCACCGTCCTCAGGCCCCCGGTCATGGAGGCCGATGGTCTTCGGCGAAGACACGTCGGCGGCGCCCAAGCCGCCGACTGCGGAACTCGGGTGGGAGAGTTTTCTAGATACAGTTGCACCTTGATATGAAAAAGTGCAACCGTATTTCCTTTTTCGACTGTACTCGGTAGCATTCGAGGTTTTACTTTGAAGCCCGGAGTCAGCTTACTCGTTCTCCTTATACGGTCTTTTTCACATACGTAAGTGTCACGAGTATTATAAATTGCATGAATATAATCATCATCATCATCATAAACTCTTAATGCGGGAGCGGCTCCCGCATTAGCCTTCTAACCTAACCTATCCAAGTCGTGTCTGGACCAAATGCGTATTTGACCAAACGTGACTAAACAGCTACTAAACTAAACACCTGGAACTCCCTGCCAGCTCACGTGTTTCCTTCTTCCTACAGTCCCGGGTCCTTTAGGCGGGGCGTGAAAAGGCATTTAATGAGGCCGTCAAGCTGAGTGCCACCACTGTTAACATGGTACATGTTTACGATGGTGACCCTCTTTCCGAGACTTTGCCTTTAGCTTAACATCAGGCGAGGTGAAGTCAAATTGACGTGCCCTGTATAAAAAAAAATAAGCCCATGTTTCAAAAGCCTACTCACTAGAGCCCGGTAGTTTAGCAGTAAAATAAAATCACGTAATCCCCAGCAAGTTAGCCATTTAACTTGACAGTATGTCACAATGTATTCGCAACTATTACGCGTAGACAGTGGAAGAGTTTTATCTGAGTCCATTTAGCCCACAATACATGCGTTCGCACAGGGAAAGGAACGTTTACCCCATCTTACCCTATTTCCAATATAGTCAGGTTAATATTTGAACGCAGCGTGATTTTGTTTTGTTAGGCTGGCCTGTTTGGATATATACAAGCAATTGTATATGAAATGGGTATGCAGAGATGTGTATTTGAACGAATTTTACAGCATTAAGTATGCTAACTATCTAAATAACTATCGCCGTAAGAACGGTTAAATAGAAGGGAAATTTGAATCACATCGGGCGTGTCTCGTTAGCCGAATTGGTCAAGGCATTCCCTGTAAGGGAAAGACTGCGGGTTCGAGTCCCGCCGGAGAAGATTTATTTTTCCCTATGTATTCGAACAGATTTTTTTTTTATATAGGACACGTCAATTTGACTTCACCTCGCCTGATGTTAAGCTAAAGGCAAAGTCTCGGAAAGAGAGGGTCACCATCATAAACATGTACCATGTTAACAGTGATGGCACTCAGCTTGACGGCCTCATTAGATGCCTTTTCACGCCCCGCTTAAAGGACCCGGGACTGTAGGAAGAAGGAAATACGTGAGCTGGCAGGGAGTTCCAGGTCTTAGTGGTGCGGCATAGGAATGAGTTCCTTGAAATTTCACTATTTTTATCTCTAAACGCGAGTAAGACCAGTTCACAAATTCAAAATGTTATAAAAATCGCGTGTCAATAGTTATTATATGAACATGGTACCGATCGGTACCAACCCGCCTGTCGTGAGGATTCGCTATTGATTTCACAGTACGGTTACAAAACTAAAGAGGAGGCTACGAGAATTCTCGGTTATGATTATACTACGAGCGTTATATGATGATCCCTATGACGTTTCAACTGACAGTTGTATTAGTGATGCGAAACAATTTCGATAAAATACTGTTTTTTCAGGCAAATGTCATGTCATTCAGCCAGGTCATTCAACATAATAAGCAATATTTATTTATTTTGAAAAAAAGACTACGCGCATTGATGGACATAAAACACTAGATAAAAAAGTAACAGCCTTATTATATTTTATTTTACTATACTTTAATTTTTATTCAAATTGCATAATTTAAAGAATTTAAAATTCTTTTTGAATTGAATTTTAAAGAATTCATAATTAGCTGGCAATTGGGGAGTCGTCCATGGAGGACAATAAACTATTAACACCAAAGAAAAAGAAAAGGTTATGTCATATAACAGAACCTGATGAATTTGATTTAGATGCTATACGCAATCATATTTATGGTTACTACCTACGAGGTGAACTACCGACCTGCCAGAAGTTATTATCTTCATTAAAAGCTGCAGAACTCTTCAAAGGCGGTGCTACTTCCCTTAGAATTGTTTTCAAAAAATGTGGATTCCGCTATAAAAAATGTGACAAGAGAAAAATATTAATGGAGCGTACTGACATAGCTTTACTACGATGCGATTTTCTTCGCAAAATCAAACAAATTGATAACTGGGAGAAGGTAGTATACCTTGATGAGACATGGCTGAACGCCAATCATACTGTAGGTAAGGCATGGACGGATGACACAGCGAAATCCAGCACAAAAACTCCTGAAGGAAAGGGCCAGCGCTTAATCATTTGCCACGCTGGCACAGCTACAGGTTTTGTGCCGAATTGCCTGTGGGCTTTTAAGTCAGTGAAAACAACGAAGTACCACGAGGAAATGAATTTCGAAAACTTTAAGACATGGTTTATAAAACTATTAGAAAATTTGAATGAGCCTCACTATATTTTAATGGACAATGCTTCATATCACTCAGTTCAAATTAACAAACCCCCCAGCAGCAATAACAAAAAAGCTGAAATTATAGAGTGGTTACACGGCAATGGTGTGGAAACTGACAGTCAGATGTTAAAAAAAGAGTTGGTTAGACTGTTGAACTTTCACAAACAACAGACGCACCCATCATATTTTTTGGATGAATTGGCCAAATCAAATGGACACACGGTAATTCGGTTACCGCCCTATCACTGCCAATATAATGCAATCGAGTTGATATGGGCGCAGATCAAAGGTATCTATATTTTTTATTTATATAATATTATGTATAAGCATATATTTCTAAAAATAATTACTGAATGTACAAATATTTTCAGGTCATGCAGCTAGGCATAACACAACTCCGCCATTCACGGCAAATAAAATGATGGTTTTATTGGAAGAAGCTTGCGCTCAAGTGACAGCTGACGATTGGCGAAAAGTGGTCGAAAGAACGAAGAAAATTTGCTTACAAGACTGGGATCGAGATGTACAATACGACAATATCATTGACCAACCGTTAATAATAAACGTCACGGATAGCTGCAGTTCAGACTCAGATTTTGAAGATCCGATTGACCCTGTATCAGATTCAGATTGATATAAATAAAATACAAACTCAAAGCATTTGTTTTATATTTCCAACAAATTATCGATATTTTGTTTATCGATGTGTCCCTTCTTAGTCGATAACAGCTTGACGACGTAACTTTTGCAGCACGTACCATGTACATTTGCATTGAGTTTTTTTCTATTATTTCCGAACATTACGTAATAATTTCTTAATATTCATTTTTATAATTTACAATTGTACACAATTATGATTTTTTCGTCTTTTTAATGGACCTCTAAAGGATTTGATGTGATAGGACGTCAGTACAATGTTAAGCGCTAACGAACTGTCATAGGGATCATCATTCACCGAGCTTATTATAAGGTATAGAATGAAATTTTGATCACTATATGGCAGCAATCGCACGAGAATTTAATAGGTACTATTTTGACTGAATATACAGCTCAAGATAAAGTGCTCGCAAGACGGCAATAGGCTCGCCCCCTATTACTGCATGGTGAAACGTGGGTGTAAATACCCCTCTGCCTACCCCTTCGGAGTTTTACAGACGTATATGAAGTACGAAGTAGGTTAGGATAGTGGTTTCATACTGTGTGAACCCAAATAGGGCCCATCTCAGCATTCTTGTATGTATGTACTTTGAAGATAGCATGGAGTGCTAATGAGCTCAAAATCATCAAGTATAGGATTAAAACTATAATAAACAATCTACGTGCGCCAGGGCTTTTTATATTTCGCGATTTACGTCCAAGATATATGAATATATACACGTATATGCAGGTAGGAACAAAACAATGTACCATACATTATAACAAGCCAACCCTACCTGTAAACCAGTATATATGCTGATTGATAGACAGGACTCAAGCTTAGATTTGATTCTCAGGCTTGGAAGAGCCGAGGGATCAATAGGAAGAGATCTTAACACTGTCTCAGTTCAATCCGGTTTTAGGTAGCTATTCTATTAAAGATGAGCTAAGCTGTATGTAGATGAAAGCTGTGGGCATTCCTCACTATGAAGTTTTTATATGAATCAATCTATTCTACAAAACGTCGGCCAACGAATTGCCACTTGTCTATGGTGCGAATTTTTTTTTCAGAAAGAAATTGTTTATTGCGAAACATTGCACCAGGTTATACACAATTTCAAACACGTAATAACTGTTTTTATCTGTGGTCACTGCGCCGCCAAACGTCGCAAAATATGTAGTATTTCTTTTTTAGTTTCATAGCTTCACCTTATCACGCTTAGCTGCCTCATACATCTTTAATGTAAACGCAGCCTTAATAAGAATGAAGTGCCGGAGATAAGGAGTCAAGGAAATAGCACAGGCTGTGTGACCTCTTGCTGACCCCCGAGGGCGAGGGAATGAGGACGTTGGTTTTTATAGAAAACGCAAGGGGACAATTGTATAGAGATTTTATTGTGGTGTGTATTGAAAGTGTTTAGATTCTATGTGCGGGGGGTTATGGGGTGTTGAGAATGACAGAATAAGATATATCGAGGCAGTAGTAACTGTTCCAATTTTGATTTATTTATGGAGAATTCTCTTTAATTTATCATTGATTTTACAAATGAACTTTACTTAATAATTAATTTAATTTGAATGAATTTTTTATAGCATTTATTATGCTAACTTTTAAGTTCGAAAAACATTGGAATAAATGAAATGCTCAAGTGAGACTCGAACTCACGACCTTTCCCTTACAGGGGGACTGCTCTTCCAACTGAGCTATTGAGCGACACTTGAATCGTTCCAAATTTTCCTTCTCTTTATATCCGTCTATAAGGGCGACGGTGCAGCCATCTACCAACATTCTTACGAACTGTTGGAAACAATGAATGAATTAATTTAATTTATTAGGTAAAGTTCGTTCTATCGATCAAGCAAACCCGTAGTTAGAATGGTAAATCGGACCCCAGGGTCCAAGTTGACAGCTTCAGATGAGAGACTTGGTTAATCCAAGTTAGCTAGGCTTAGCTGGGCTAGTGCTAGGATGAAGAATATGAATAATCACTACATATTATAAAACAAAGTCACTGTCGCTGTCTGTCTGTCCCTATGTATGCTTAAATCTTCAAAAGTACGCAACGGATTTTGAAGCGGTTTTTTTAAATAGATAGGGTGATTCAAGAGGAAGGTTTATATGTATAATACATGCATAATATTGTAGAGCAACACTGCTAAATTTAGAGGTTTCTAATGTCATGTCGTAAAAAAGCACATTTTTTTGCGCTTACATTGCAAACGCTGGCTGAACCCCAAGAGATAAATCAAAATGAACTACTATAGTATTGTACACCTCAAAAAGGCCTACATAAAAGTCCGCGATAGCATATGTCTATCTATTATGGGTAGCCCACAGTAACCATTTTTATCTTTTACAAATTATATTTTTTTTATGTGTCTTTTTGGAAGCTATTTTTAACAATATATTGTTATTCCTTATCCAATTAAATACTTAAGATACGTTGTACATTTAATGTAGATCAAAATTGCCATTCACACTATATAATTATAATGCATACTTTGGAAGCTATCGCAATATACAATTAACGCACGGCAAAATAAATTCAAGCAGAAATCCCGAATGACATTAGAAACCTCTAAATTTAACAGTGTTTCTCTACAATATTATGCATGTATTATACATATAAACCTTCCTCTTGAATCACTTAAAAATCACTGTTTAAAACTACACAACGGATTTTGAAGCGGGTTCTTTTAATAGATAGAGTAATTCAAGGAGAAGGTTTACATGTATAATACATGCTTAATATAGTAGAGGGTGTAGCGGGTACAGGATCTGATGCCACGCGGGCGGATAAAAATTGGCGGTACGAAGTTCGCCGGGTCAGCTAGTTATAAATAAAAGATATTATCTGCGTGTATGAAAGAGTAATCTGCGGTAGCCTAGTGGTATGGGTAATGGACTGCTGAGACGAGGTCTCGGGTTCGATCCCAGGTTTACTATGGCATACACCAATGACTTTTCGATGCTTTTCGAAGTTATGTGTGTATTTATCGCAGGTTTATAAGTGCCCGGTTAATGGCAATAGGCTCGCCACCTATTACATTGGGACCTAAACATAAACTGGCGAAATGTGGGTGCTAGCACCTCTGCCAACCCCTTCGGGGAATACAGGCGTGAGTTTATGTTATGTTATGTTATGTAAAAGAAATGAAATTGATGTTTTTATTTAAGTATCTATTTATTCTTTAGAGGACAATATATTTATTAAGTTTATTTTTGTAAGGACGGCACGTATTTGGGACATGGAGAATCTGTGAATTATAACACTGAACAAATTATAGCATTTGGGCAATCTGGGAATTGGACTTTTTGGACCATGGACAGGACATTCTGGGATATGGACGTTTGGAAACCTCTGGTCATTTTAGGAATTGGACTCTCTGAACCTGAGCTGTCAGAAGTACTTACTCGATACCAGAAGATCGTGAAGTATGTAAGAATAGAAGCAGATGGGCTATTGTGTCTGCCTGAGAAATATACGGTATCATATGTTACTATTCTAGAGATAAGGTCGTCGTCAATAACTCAGAACGTGTACAGCCCACATCAATAGCGACTATACTGTTATGTTATGTATGTTAATCTCATCAAAATCGGTTCAGCGTTCTAGGTGTGAAAGCGTAATTCTTAATTCTTAATTCCTTATTGCACACAAATAATACAGAGGTATAACATAAAAGATCATTTCAAGAACATGTACAAAGGCGAGCTTAACTCATGATGAGTTCTCTTCCAGCAAACCTTTGAGAAGCAGAGAAGTATAAGTAATGAAGGGATGTGAAGTGTACAAAAAAAAAACAGATTTTTAAAACGTAACATACAGACAGACAGACAAACAGAGTTACTATCGCATTTATAATATCGGTAGGTATGGTAGTATGGATAACAAGTAATTTGGCAGACTACCTCCAAGTTTAAATGCCAAAATACTTTGTTTAAACAATTTATAGATAAAGTTCTGTTATTGCTACAATATTTCAACCGTATATACATATATGCACTTATTGCACGTACTATTTGCCAAGAGTTTCCAGTAGATAACGCAGCAATAAATAGCTTCTGGAATTAATCCAAGGCATTTTGTAATAACATACAGTCGCCATCGACATTAGCATAAATTACCTTAGCTCTGAAATAAATATATTATAATAGCTTTTGCCCACGGCTCTGCCCGCGTGGACGTCGGTTACCGCGACCAAACATAGCCTATGTCCTTTCTCAAGGTCTAATCTACCCCTATGCCAAATGTGTTTCAGTGCCAAATGTGCATAATATGTGCTGAATTCCTATGCCGCACCATTAAGACCAGGAACTCCCTGCCAGCTCACGTGTTTCCTTCTTCCTACAGTCCCAGGCCCCTTAAGCGGGGCGTGAAAAGGCATCTGATGAGGCCGTCAAGCTGAGTGCCACCACTGTTAACACGATACATGTTTACGATGGTGACCCTCTTTCCGAGACTTTGCCTTTAGCTTGCCATCAGCTTTTCTCAAAAGACACCTAAGCAACGTGTACTGAGCGTTATAGAGTACATTTTAAGCATATTTAGGTCCAAGATATAGGTCACAACCAATAGTTTTACTGCAAGTTGGCTCAAAGCCTAACAAAATCTAGACTTAAGTCATTCAAAATGTGAAGCTAGATCATGAAACAACTCAATATTGTAACAAGTAGTAGGTTTGGCAAGCGCTCCTGTTTGCTTCACGTAGGGAGTACGGTCACCATCATTATTAAGAAATGTAGGACTAATTAAAAATATTAAGAGGCTGGATTTTAGAAGGAAGTCTTCTTCTTCTGTCGAATCGAGGGCGCGTTTGGAGGTGGAGGAGGAAGTGTAAGACAAAGAAAATGACATCTAACAAGAATGTATGAGAAAGAATGACAGGTTGCGTTAAACACAAATAAAATAGACAAGGGTAGGTTACATGATAATGATATGAAAATAATGATGATTGGCAAGATTTCAATGAAGAAAATATTTACGTGTTTGCGTTTCACTCCAAGATATTCGTAGCGTAAGACTAGCCGCATACACTCTATAATAAGCTTGACTAACCTCTAGCTATCTAACTTACCATCAGGTGAGATGAAGTCAAAATGACGTGTCCTTTATAAAAAAAAACTTAAACTTCACTAAGTGTTTCGTTTGTTCCTTCACTCGCAAGCCTAGCCTTCGACTCACAGCTGATTTTTGACAAACATATTGACAAGATTATCCACAAGGCCTCAAAAGCGTTAGGTTTGATAATCAGAATGTCAGCAGACTTTAAACCTAAACCCACTCCTAATACAACCAATTAGGTTAGCTTGAAGAGTTAGAGGGAACCTTACCAATTTTTGTTACCAAATCCTTTTCTTTTGTGTTTTTAGTGTTCCGTACTTCAAGAGGATAAAACGGAACAATATAGGATCACTTCGTTGTCCGTCTGTCTGTTTGTTCGTCTGTTTGTCAACCCCTTTATCTCAGGAATGCGTGGAGGTATCATATAGAAATTCATACCACATACTCAAATCTATAACGTCTTAAAGCCGTGCAAAAATCATACTTTTGAGTCAACGCAATCAAAGTATATTGTGGTTTATCTAGATTAAGTTATAGAACCAAAAAAAAAAAAAAAAAACTATAACGTCAGCCGTGCAAAAATCATACTTTTGAGTCAACGCAATCAAAGTATATTGTGGTTTATCTAGATTAAGTTATAGAACCAAAAAAAAAAAAAAAACAAAACTATAACGTCAGCCGTGCAAAAATCATACTTTTGAGTCAACGCAATCAAAGTATATTGTGGTTTATCTAGATTAAGTTATAGAACCAAAAAAAAAAAAATAAAAAAAAAAAAAAAAAAAAAAAAAATATAAGTTACGGAAACCTCGGTGCGCGAGTCCAACTTACACTTGTTTTATAAGCGATTTCAATCATCGACCACCATATCATATCCACGAATGGGGTTATGATCAAAGGGCGCGACAGAGAGAGATCCGGTTCTCAGCATTCCATGGATTAACCGTGCGGTCGCCGGGTCCATGGCGTGGTACAGAGAGGAACACTGTGACGGCGCCTGGGACTTGCGACCCAGGTGTAGGTTTAGGGGCCACCTTGTGATGCATCAGCGCTCACCTCCACCTTCACAGTCATGTTCCCCCCTCTACCTATCCAAATTTGGTAAGATCCTATCAACGCCGTTTTAGATATTCGTTTGAGTAAAGAGCTTATTGAAGCTCTTGGCGATCCGAGGTCTTTAAATAACTAATTGGGATTTTATCCGAAATAATTTCAGAAAGATAGTGATCCTACTCGGATGGGATTCGTGTTCAAAATATTTGTTCAGCACTAGGCACCGCTCGGATTTATTTCACCATTAAATATTTGACTGTTTGTTTCGTAAATATTCATTTCATATTTTCAATTTGGATATCACAATGGCTGGATGGCCGTAAGGATTTCGAGATTTTTTTTTTTTCACCTCGGAGTACGTGGTACACTAACTATACCTACTACCTACCTACTAGTATTTTCTAGGCTTAAACGGCTTATACGGAAGCGACTATCGTCATCATCATACTCATGGAGACGTTATTCCTGAATATAACCGAGGTCAAAGTGCTCTCGGAGTTTAGGGTCCACCGCGTCCGTATGGAAGTGACTGCCGTATGATCGCCCAATCCAGAGAAGAAAGCCTGCACTAGAGCTTTATACAATAACTAGCTTTTGCCCGCGGCACCGCCCGCGTGGATGTTGGTTATCGCGACCAAACATAGCCTATGTCCTTTTTCATGATCTAATCTACCCCTATATCAAATTTCCTCAAAATCGGTTCAGTGGTTTAGGCGTGAAAGCGTAACATACAGACAGACAGACAGACAGACAGACAGACAGACAGACAGAGTTACTTTCGCATATATAATATTAGTATGGATTAGCATATGTACCGGTTTGAAGGTGAGGTTAGTTGACCCTGTAGTCTTTGATACACCCTTCACAGGTGGAGTATGATCTATAATATACCGGTAATAGAATTCAAAGGAACGGGGTCAAAATATCGCGTAGGCACAGCCGCGGGGATACATCAATCATCAGAAATATAGTCATCACTCACTAGCAGGCGAGACAGTGACTGACAGGGCCTATTAATAAGTAAAAAAAGTACGTCATAAGTGGTCATCCAAAGCTTAAATGCAGTACAAATTATAGACTAGACTCACTTTATTATTCTCTATGACAAACTTCAATTTAATATCAGACTAAAAATAGCAGACGATTTAAAAGATATTTCTTTTATCAATTTATAAAGTTATGGTTTTTTTTATAAAGGCACTTCAATTTGACTTCACCTCGCCTGATGTTAAGCTAAAGGCAAAGTCTCGGAAAGAGGGTCACAATCGTAAACATGTACCATGTTAACCGTGGTGGCACTCAGCTTGACAGCCTCATCAGATGCCTTTTCACGCCCCGCTTAAGGGACCTGGGACTGTAGGAAGAAGGAAACACGTGAGGATTAGATATCAGATAGGAATGAGTCACTGAAAAAAGCCAGTGGAAATAGGTATGTTAGTCCCACGTTGGGCGCCAATTTCGCTACTGACAAAATTTAATGTAGGGTAGTAACAAAAATTTCGGTACATTACATTGATTCAATTAAGTACTTCGCTCTATCACCGTGAATGGTCTAACGGCCTGTAAGTTTTCTTTATGTTAAGCCAAAAGCGACTATATGTTTTGCTAGTCCCGACATATTTGGATTACGACGCAGTTTTTGGTGGTGTTAGTGCCAATATAACAGATTACTGCTAGAGCCAAAGAATTAAATTGTTTGGCAAAAATATTATAGAAATTGCGCTCGATATATTAAAAACTAGTTGACCCGGCGAACTTCATACCGCCAATTTTTTCCACCTGCGTGGCATCTGATCCCGTTCCCGCTGCACCTTCTACTATATTAAGCATGTATTATACACTAGCTGTTGCCCGCGGCTTCGCCCGCGTGGATGTCGGTTATCGCGACCAAACATAGCCTATGTCCTTTCTCATAGTCTAATCTACCCCTATACCAAATTTCATTACAATCGGTTCAGTGGTTTCGGCGTGAAAGCGTAACATACAGACAGACAGAGTTACTTTCGCATTTATAATATTAGTATGGATATAAACCTTCCTCTTGAATTACTCTATCTATTAAAAGAAACCGCATCAAAATCTGTAGCGTAGTTTTGAAGATATAAGCATACATAGGGACATAGGGACGCGGAAAGCGACTTTGCTTTTATACTATGTAGTGATTACAGAAATAAAAGAATATGCCAATGCACGATTTTGCAGCTATACTATAGAATATTATAAATATGGGAATATGTTTTTGGCGGGTTGCCAATCAAAATATGTCCACAAGCCGGACATTACAAATAAAATTACTTGAGCACGTACTTTCATCTATTAAAAAGACAATGTTCTGCCCCTCTAGACAAATGGCAATTCTCTGGTTGTCGTATCGTGAAATAGAATGACAAATGTATGGGATTTGACGTATATGACAGTTGTCAACTCTCTCTTGGCCTAGCCTTATCCCATTTCTATTTGGGGTCGGCTCTCCTCGTCATTCTTCGCCATACTTGTCGGTTTTGAGTCGTCGAATCGTCTAATTGGGCTTTCTTCAGGTCACTGCTGATCACAGACATCCAAGTGTGAGGGGGTCTGCCTCGTTTTCTCGGACCGGTGTTAATATCCATGACCTGTCTGGTCATGTGGTCTTCGGGTCTTCTCATCACATGCCCATACCACCTAAGACGAAACTCGGAGAGTTTTTCTTCGATTGGCCTGATCTTAAAACTTCCACGGATATGTATATTTTTCACCCTGTCTAGCAAGGTAACACCACGGTACAACAACAACAAGGTAGCAAGGTAGCAAAGTAACGAATGTCATAAGCGTCAAATGTCATACATTCGCCATTCTATACTACAATACGCCGGCAAACGAATTGACAGCAAATAATAATTATTACCGTATCACGATAGTGTGTCTACAGCTTAAAATTCAGGTGAGCAGTGTAATAATATAATGCAATCAGTATGTATGTCGGGGAGTATAATACAATAGTGAGTAACCTAGTTCTTTTGTACCTTGATATTGAACTCTATTTGAAGGTACATATAGTTGCAAATAGATTTAGCAGGGTATTATAATCTTGACCTCGTTAGATTAGCTAGGAAATTGAATCGTGATGTTTTAAGTTAATACCGGAGGTTCGGGGTTCAAACCACATACGCAACTCACACTGGCCATATGAACCCAACAAAAAAAGTTTAGGTTAGAAGGTTCAACAAAAACTAGAAAAACAATAAGTACAAACTTAAGTTATCTGATGCTCATTCGCAGGCTTTTAAGTTCTTTTCGCAAGCCTTCAATGCCTGTTTGGAAGCCTTCCAAACCCGATCGCAGCCTTCAAAATCGTAAGTCTTCTGGCTGGTACTATACAAAAACAATTAGTCCAAACTTAAGTTATCTGAGGCTCATTCGCAAGCCTTCAAGGCTTTTTTGCAAGCCTTCCAAACCCGATCGCAGCCTTCAAAATCGTAAGTCTCCAGGCCGCTATGAGTATACCACCCAACACGTCAGCAAAATGCCCAGAGTAGGCAGACGGACGTGAAGTCGACTAGGCAAGAAGCATTATCCCCATCTGGCATTTCTAGGTTATTACGAGAGCAGCTCCCATATGGCCTTCCAACCTCACAAGCCTGCCAAAGCCTGTCCAAGCTTGTCCGTTAGTCAGTACAGTACATATACTAGCCCACCATTTTAATGTGTAATTAATTATACTTTAGCATAAACTTAAAGTCACAAGAAACTATTAATGAATAAATTCCTTTGTAATGTAGAAATCTTCTTCAGAAATGCTCGGTGGCTTTTATAAATAACTAGGAATGACTCAAAACTTAATAGCCGAGTCGTCTGTAATGGCTGAAAGCTTTTCGTTGCAAAAAATGACTGCATACAGCTGTGACTCATTGAATATTTAAAAGGTTCCGTATCAAAATGTTCTAAAATATTTAAAAAAAAAAACAGAACGGATGCGAGAAGATTGACTTGATTGATATAAAAATGTGACAGCGTCTGTGGCATGGTAGTAGTAAACGCGACTGCTACGCAGGAGGCGCGGGTTCGATCCCCGCTCAGTGTTAATATTTATATGCATAAATATGACTATTTGCATTTGATCGGTTGCTTCTATGTATAATTATGTATGTATTTACAGAAAAATAGTATCTAAGTCTCTTTTGAAATTCAAAACTACCCGAATTCTAGATTCCATAACACAAGCTAGTTAAGCTTACCATGTGTTTAGATAGCGTTGTGTAGAATGTTGGGGAATATTTGGAATATATTTAAAGAATTAAATTGACAAAAAATCTGAGCCCTACTTCAGTTTATCGCGTTCATATTACAAAATAAAAGAAAAACAGCGTTAATTTCGCGCGAAAGTCGTAAACGTCAGACGGGGGCGATAATTGTTATGTTAGTAGTGCAAGTGGAAAAGGTACAGATTTATTTGACATGACACTACCTTTTAAAATCATTTATTTAGCTTGCTGTTGGTATGTTTGTTTATCTGTGATGTCAATCTTTCAGGCTAAATTACGAAGGTAGTAATAGTACCTGATATTACACACAGTTGAATGGTGATGCTATGTCTATGACAATACAATTTTATGTTAGCCATGATTTAGAGCCTGATTCAGTAACGCAACGTCTTCAAAACAGATGATTTCGATTCCATTTGAAAGGAAACCGTAAAAGAACGTGCAAGTTCTTTTAAAACAAAACGTAAGTATCTAGGTACATATATTCACACACACTCATACTTTCATTCTTTTCATTCATTTACAATGAGATTTTGCAATTTACTTGAAATAAATTACACATTTTAGGAACAGTATTTTACTATTTGAGCCTGATTTAGCTTAAGGTGAAGTCTTTCTTCAAAGGTTAACTACACAAAACTTTGGTATAAAAATGTTATAAAAAAAAAACTTCTTTTATACGGTCCCCGCTCACGCGGTACCCTAAAACCTTCCCTGCCAAATGTTGATGCATTTACCATAAATTTGCACTCGTTGAGAATGTAAATCACTTACCGGACTCGAGTCGATGGTAACTTCATTTTTAACATCGATTAATGGCTTTATTTTATCCGAAACTAAAGGCCCGTCCCGGATTCGAACTGCATTTAAATAAATTCCACTATATTCTACACAACACTATCTAGACCCATGGTAAGCTTAACTAGCTTGTGTTATGGAATCTAGAATGCGGATAAACATACTTAAATACTTTTTTTTGTAAATACATACATATTATACATAGAAACTACCCAGATCAATGCAAATAGCCATATTCATTCCGCGGCTCCTGCGTGACAGTCGCGTTCACTAACGCCACGCCACGGAGGCTGTCGAAACCATCGTATAAACTGATTGTAGCACCACCTACCAGTTCTTTATTATGTCGATAACATTTTTTTAATGTGTGGAAGTCCCACGGATACCCCTACCGGAGCCAGGAAGTCGAAGTGCAAGTTATAAGTTTTCTACAGTGGCCAGCTTACCCTCATCTGCAAACGAGAAACCCTCAACTGCTGGTTAACAGACGAGGTCATATGGCAGTCACTCTCACAATACCATTTTTTTTTTCGTGAAGAAATCCCCTCGGATGGCCCCCCTGCCGGAGCCGGAAGGGAAGGTTATGTCGGGCTCGAACCGACTAAAACCGCACGCCGACTGTGGGTCGTGGTGCTAGGCCGGAGGTGAGCTTGTCATCGACATATCCCTCGCACCCCGGCTGACCCAGGGCCATCAGATACGATCTAGCCCTTCTCGGAAGGGGGGACAACGGTGTCCCCGACTCGCAAAATACCATATCTAGAGAAAGAGTGGGAGAGCTCACGCCGGGTTCTCAAATCTCTTTTGATACCTCCTTAATTAACACTGTGAAGATAATGACATCCTACATCCATAGAAACATCCTAGACTTGGTGAGAGGTCAGTATAACCCAATTCTTACCGGCTTCCCAATGGCACGCAAAGTGCATGCCAAAGTAGATAAAAAAAGATTTTTCACCGCCTTCCCTTTTTTAAAATAATACCCTTGGTTACTGCATCCTACTCAAATTACCATAAACAAAATCTACCCACCAAACTTGATAGTGAAAGTCGACAAATATGTATTAGACCTTAAAAAGCATAAGGTCTTATACACACCAACCGACTCTCTCCACTTAACGTCGATCTATAAAGCAGCGAGTGTCACGTTTTAGTAGATAGGTCGTGCGCAGAGGTCGCCACTTTCTAACAGATGTGGGATTGCAATTTCCTTAGAACACGCTTCTCGTTAATAAGGTTAGGTTGAGAACAGATTGTGCTATTAAACGGTGTAATTTTTTTGGTGCGCTTTGTAATTGGTTTTTGTTAAAGAAATATATCGATGTTATGGTGTATTTGTAGGTAGTTGGGATAAATAGTAGAGCAAGACGGAGTATCGGGTTCAATTGAGAGAAGCCGACGTCCAGCAATAGGCTTATAGCCTGAGGTGACATTAGAGTGAGTTTTAACTATTTTTTAAAGTGTTTTGAAATTTCACTAATGATTTAGTATTAACTATATAAAGTAAACATTTTGAACATATTTTTTTAGAATTCTTGTGACAGCACAGATTTTGATAAGCGGTTTTAGACAGGTCTTGGTTAACAGGTTGTAAAACCAAAAATAGCGAGAACCGATATCAACTAGTTCTATCAATGTTTATATTACAAGCTGACCCGGGGAACTTCGTCCTACTAATTCTCTCCACCCGCGTGGCGTCAGATCCCGTTTCTGCTGCACCCTCTGTTATATTGCATATAAACCTTCCTCTTGATTCACTCTGTCTATTAAAAAAGTCGCATCAAAATCATTTGCGTAGTTTTTAAGATCTAAGCATACATAGGGACGGACAGATGCGGAAAGAGACTTTGCTTTATACTATATAGTGATAGTGATCATAGTGAAGTGATAGTGATATTTTCCGTCGCTATCTAATTTAACAGTATTAGACAGGGTGAATTAAAAAAAAAAAATAAGGAAAAATTAAACTTCTCGGGCGGGACTCGAACCTCGCATTGCCCCTGTAAGGGAAAGATCGCCGGTTCGAGTCGCACCCGAGAAGTTTAATTTTTCCCTATCTATTCGATTAAACAGGGTGTTAAATTAATACATACCTCTGAAACTGAATACGCTCTGCAAATCCGCTAATACGCTGGCGGAATATCGAGGATGCAATTTCCTTACGTGATCATTACAAATGAGAAACGACAGGTTCATTATCAGTGGGAACTAAGTCGTCTTGAGCAGAACTATTTCTGTATGTGGGTATTTGCATAATAGTTTATCTCTTTACCAGTGTTGTGAGTTTTTATGGATGTATGTTACCGGGCTTAGTTACCATAATATGAACATCTATGGCAATTACTAAAATAAATCCAATAACTGATCTAATTTACATAATGGAAAAAATCTAAGTTATTGTGGGTAGACTGAGAAGTCGACCGCAAGTCAATTGGGGTTTAAGGCTCGTAGGTTAGAACGATAGTCAGTCCTGAATTTTGATTTAGAACTTGATATGAGGATAGATTGTAGAGTAGTCATTTTGAGAGTCGATTTTCCACTGAGCGCTGTTCTGGAATATGTGTTAAGTCTCGAATCCCACTCGAATGGGGTGTCAGAAAGTTAACAACTTTTAGTTAATTGATAAATGATATAAGCAACGCCACATTTACTGGGATGACTGCTAAGAGTACCATGCTGAGGTTTCCTCGATTGAAAACACTAGTGTTCAGATGTATTTATTGGCACTGGGTTAAAAAGTATGTCATAAAAATGAATATAATGTTACCGATTTGTCAAAGCAGCTGAATTCGCGGGCATAAATAGTCTATAACGGATAAAACAAGATGAAGAAAAAGCGATTCTTAATTCAAAATGTTGAACCATCAAAATCCGTTATTATTATCGCAACAATGAATAGCAGCGTCTACAATCCATTGTATAAAATAACTTTTTAATTTTAACAATATTAAGATGGCCGCCGTTCGCGTCTCACTGTGACTGGCGCTAACCGGTTTTATCCGGTTCTTTTGCATATGAAAAGGCGCTTTAAGACGGCAGCAATCTTTTGTTAGTCTAAAGGTTATAGGTAAGCTATATCTTTAATATTAGAATGAAAATGTTTTACGCTCAGAGATTTTATGATGGTTTTGTTTTGATATTAAAGACATACATATCCTTGAACATTAACGCACGTTCGGTAGCGTGTGGTAATAAACAACGAACGCGATCGTTCGCAATCAGTTGATGTGTACCAAGCATTAGTGCGCTCTTTATGCACAGTATAGTGCTGTAGCCTAGTGGTATGGGTAATGGACTGCTGAGACGAGGTCTCGGGTTAGATCTCAGGTTTACCATGGCACACACAAATGACTTTTCGATGCTTTTCGAAGTTATGTGTGTATTTATCGCAGGTTTATAAGTACCCGGTTAATGTCAATAGGCTCGCCACCCATTACATTGGGACCTAAACATAAACTGCCGAAATGTGGGTGCTAGCACCTCTGTCTATCCCTTCGGGGAATACAGGCGTGAGTTTATGAGATGAATGAGTTATTGTACGGAATGGGCTGGCTTATGTGCAGTATAAGAAGTATAGTGTATTGCATCCCAGTGAAGCAGTATACAAGGACTAAACCATCTCTCTCTGTGAGTGTTGGAAAGAACCGGACGGTTGATGGTAAAAGGCTCGTTAGTATTAAGTGGGAAGTGAGAGTTTTAATATCCCTTCAAACCCCTGCTATTAAGAGGCTGTACGTTTACTGTCAAATGAAAGAAGACATATCCTTAGACGCCTTTAACTAGCGAAGGCGAACCGGACGTCGGATGTCGCAGAACGACCTCCGTCCTCCATGAGCGCGGGCCTGGGGGCAAGATGGGGACACTATGGTCCCCATAACGCGAACGGAGCCATCTTGAAAGATATGGTCCTGGGTTCGCCGGGGTGCGATAGATACGCTTTCGGCAATCTCGCCTCCGGCAACCAAAGACCCAAGACAGCGTGCGTTTTAGTCGGTTCGAGTCCTATAACCACCTCCACCGGCTCCGTGGGGGTAGTAACCGTGGGGATTTCTCGCAAGATTAAAAAAAGATGCCTTTAACTACCAAGCACTCGGGGCAAACAGAAATGGGGTGACCTTACTTTTCTACTTCACCATAATATAAAAACCCAATCCATAATTTTACTATTTACCATGAATTAAAACAAAGTATCCGAAACTTAATTAATCTTATATTAGGAAAATTCTATTGTGTATTATTGAATAGTCTCAATCAAAATAATTATAGAATAGACTAATTATAGTCCCTACGAATTATAGTCCCGACTCAGTATAGTCCCAATCAATTATAATTTTAGTAAATTATACTTTCACGTACAGGTATCAACTTAGTCCCGTCCCGACTAATTATATTAAAGTCGCGCCCAATTATACACACAAAAGAAAAAAAAAATAAACATGAATTTTCTTGTGTAGAGATTTATAATTAGAAAAGTCTTCTCATCTCACTTAATTATAATTTTTTATTTTTTGCTAATTAATGGGTAATATTTTAATAGGTTAATGAATATTATGAAATAAAATATATAACTTACGTGTATAATCCCAGCTATCCTGATCATTTTTGAAGACGTTCAATCTTTCGGGCTGAAACAAATAAAATTCAATTATATAACAAAATTCAATTAAACTGGTCACGTTATTAAGACTTTCATCTCGCTAGATGGCAAGCTGAGGGTGGCAGGTACTTTTTCAGTATAGTTTTGTGTGATGTCATTGGTATCATCATTTTGCGGGAGAGGCGGCGCGAGCGAGAAAGCAGGCGCGCGCAGGCAACTCGGGCGTCGGAGGGCACTGACTGACCTCCGTCCCCCATGAGCGCGGGCCTGGGGGTGACGGGTGGAGCCGCCTGTCACCCCAGCAGAAGCAGGCCACGGCGGCGGCGCGCTAAATAGCGCGCCTCCCCATTCGGGGGGCGAGTTGGGGACACCGTTGTCCCCCCTCCTGAGGAGGGCCAGACCGTAAGGGATGGCCCTGGGTCAGCCGGGGTGCGAGGGATATGTCTATAACAACCTCACCTCCGGCCTAGCACCAAGACCCACAGTCGGCGTGCGGTTTTAGTCGGTTCGAGTCCGACATAACCTCCCCTTCCGGCTCCGGCAGGGGGGGTATCCGAGGGGATTACCGCACGGAAAAAAAAAAAAAAAAGGTATCATCATTTTATATCGCGTAAGAAATCGCGCCTAGCGATATGACCGCCATTTTGTACTGCCTCATATCTTGTAATTTGTAACTTTTGTAAAAATGGTTTTAAAGAATATTGTATGGTATCATACGTGAGTTTGTAGATACTCTACTTGCCACGAAATTTAAAAAAATACTCGAGATTTTGTATTCCATTTTGTAACTTTCAACCAAATAATCTTCTAAATAATCTACTACATCTTTATATAATATAAAATATAGTCTGTCCGCTTAGATCTTAATAATGTGGTTCTCAGCAACATATACATATAGTGATTAAAGGTTTATATGTTAAATACCGAAATAAACACAGGCGGAGCCGCGGACAACAGTTAATATTACTATAACGTCTATATACATAAAAGTTACAACAATAATATACAGTTTTTCATAACCGCGCCGTAAGGGTCTGTACTGCCAATATCCGACGATTACCGCGCATATTCTTACGCGGGTGTATACCCGACCGCTGCTGGAATACGCGAGCTATTTCAATATGTTGCCTTCTGTCTTGTGGCCGAGTACCCTTTATACTTGGGGCTATTAAATCAGCGAGTTTATTGAAGGGACGAGGGTGGAAAATACTTCATGAGGTTTTCTAGAGAAGAAATAGTTTGTTATTGGTAATGGAAATATAATATTAAGGGCTTAGGCCCATAGTCTATAATGACACTTGGTAGACTTGATTAAATAGAGAGGGTGTATAAGGTTTTACTAACATTTACATATACATGTGGTAGCCTAGTGGTATGGGTAATGGACTCACAGCAGTCCATTACGATCCCAGGGATACCATGGCACACACCAATGACTTTTCGATGCTTTTCGAAGTTATGTGTGTATTTATCGCAGGTTTATAAGTGCCGGGTTAATGGCAATAGGCTCGCCACCTATTATATTGGGACCTAAACATAAACTGGCGAAATGTGGGTGCTAGCACCTCTGCCTACCCCGGCGTGAGTTCATGTTGTTATGTTATGTTACATATATGAATAGCTTTTGCCCGCGGCTCGGCCCACGTGGATGTCGGTTTTCGCGACCAAACATAACCCATGTCTGTTCTCAAGGTCTAATCTAGTCATATACCAAATTTCATTAATATCGGTTTAGTGGTTTAGGCGTGAAACTCTAACATACAGACAGACAGAATGAGATATTTTGGTATTTATAATATTAGTATGGATAAATGTTTTTAGTATCAATGGAAGAGGACGACATAACCTGTGTTTATTTTTATCCGACTGCCGAAGGTACCATTCCGGGGGCGAGTTGGGGACACCGTTGTCCCCCCCTCCTGAGGAGGGCCAGACCGTAAGGGATGGCCCTGGGTCAGCCGGGGTGCGAGGGATATGTCGATGACAACCTCACCTCCGGCCTAGCACCACGACCTACAGTAGGCGTGCGGTTTTAGTCGGTTCGAGTCCGACACAACCTCCCCTTCCGGCTCCGGAAGGCGGGGTATCAGAGGGGATTTCCGCACGAAAAAAAAAAAAGGAGGGTAAAAATAAGCAGCAAATTTTCCCGCTTTATAGTAGTACGACCCCGAGAATTCATCCGCGTAACTCCTGATCCCGTTGGAATATAGCTTTCTAATGGTGAATTGGTTCGTTAGTTTTTTTATATACCACTAAGTGGCAGACAAGCACACGACCCATCTGATGGGAATGGTTACCGTGACCTATAGACGTATGCAACACCAGGGGCGTCACTCTCGTACTGCCTACCCTGAAGAAACCTTCTAATGCCCTTCTTTAAGAACCCCATACTGTAGTCGCTTTGGAAAAACCATAGCAGGGATTCGTAGTTTCAGAGTTTATTAACGATAACAGACGAACATATCTTTCCTCTTGTATTAGTATCTATTAGATAGGTAATCAAATTTCATGATATGGTGCAGTCCCTTAGAGAACCCAGCTGAATAGCACCTGTGCGAATAGCACCTAGCCATGTCCATGAAGAGCACCTATCAAGATGCTATTGGCTCAGATTTTTTTTTTATACGGGACACGTCAATTTGACTTCACCTCGCCTGATGTTAAGCTAAAGGCAAAGTCTCGGAAAGAGGGTCACCATCGTAAACATGTACCATGTTAACAGTGGTGGCCCCGCTTAAAGGACCCGGGACTGTAGGAAGAAGGAAACACGTGAGCTGGCAGGGAGTTCCAGGTCTTAGTGGTGCGACATAGGAATGAGTCACTGAAACGCTTGGTTCTAGCAGGTATACTCTGCACCGTAAATGGATGGCATCTTAGCCCTGCACGTGTCGTCCTATTGCTATTCAGCTGGGTGCTCTAAGTGGATTTACGCCAATGATATCGCTATATCTATTGTTAAATCATCCTATCTATCTTACCTTATGGCCCAACACCGATAACTGAGCTGAAAAGATGGCATTCTTATGTTGCCTGATTGCACAAACGTTTTATTGTTACATGTTAGCGCCATTATCGCGCCAGGAAAGGAAACTATTTGACTTTTAACGCTCAGGTGATTTACGATCATCCATACTAACTCTTATTATAACTGCGAAAGAAAATCTGTCTGCCTTTTATGCTTTTACGCCAAAATAATTGAACCGATGTTGATGATATTTGGTGAAGTAGCTTGCGAAAGTTTGCGCGAACAAAATTGAACGGAGCTGCAGGTAACAGCTAGTAAAATAAAGAAAAATTTCAGCCAGATTCGCCCCTCTAAACAAGTGGCAATTTGCTGATCGGTGTATTGTAGAATAGAATGGCAAATGTATGGAATTTGACGTTTATGACATTCGTGGACGACTGCGAGAAGTGTTTAGCCGTTTAAGCGTGATTGAGTAACAAACATCCACACATCATAACAGACTTTAACATTTAAGTATAACTGGTTAGTATTTCTTTTTACAACTACCCACCTAGGAATTTTTTTAAATATCGTAGTTTTTAGGAATAAGAACATCCAAAACCTTTGCTAAATGTAAACCTTTGAGAATGCCGTAAGGCGAAACCGGTCAGGATCAATAAAATAAATACTGTTGAAAAAGTGCAAGTGTTCTCTATCCGCCGTTCCCAATACCATACTGACAGTTAGAGATAGATCGCATCTAAGGATACAGTGCTCGGCTGTTTAAATTCAAAACATGGTAACTCCTATTTCACACCAATTTCGGAAAATAAAATTATACCGAGATGCGCTTTCACGCAAAAAAATCAGTTACCATGTTTTCAATTTAAACAGCCGATACGTCAAATTTGACTGTTGCGATCTATCTTCAACTGTAAGTATGTTATTGGGAACAGCCGTTAATGTGGTTGGTATAACTTTTGGCCCGGAGTGTACTTATAGGTACCGACATAGAACGGACGACGAGCTACACTTCTCTACCTGTGTACAATCACTGTCAAACGGGTTGTTAACGAATCAAAATAGCTCTAAAGTTTCTAATTAGTGCAATTTAATGCAGCTCCCGCTAGAAACACATCCGCACCGTCGCTCATTAGACGACAGACTGGATCAGTTCTCGCACTCGAGCAGATGTGTAGTGTTGCCAACTTTTAAAACTATTTTTTGTTAAACTCAAGTCAAAATAATGATTTTTATTTTTTATAATATTCCTTTTACTTACGTTGTTTAGTATAGTCTAGTAGTTAAGTGGAATTATTTGGTTATATCTACACAACCCGATTGTGACGAAGCCAAAAAAAAGAGGTTTAAGTATTTTTACTACTCTTTTTTTTTTCGTCCGGAGATCCCCTCGGAAACCCCCCCTGCCGGGGCCGGAAGGGGAGGTTATGTCGGACTCGAACCGACTAAAACCGCACGCCGACTGTGGGTCGTGGTGCTAGGCCGGAGGTGAGGTTGTCATCGACATATCCCTCGCACCCCGGCTGACCCAGGGCCATCCCTTACGGTCTAGTCCTCCCCGGGAGGGGGGACAACGGTGTCCCCGACTCGCCCCCGGGATGGGGAGGCGCACTTCTCAGCGCGCCGTCGCCATGGCCAGTATTTTTACTACTCTTGAGACTGTTTTCATAATTTTTTTGCTAAACTTGCTCATTATGCCATTTACCCTAATTTTTCCTACAAAAGTTAGTAGTTGGCAACACTGCTCGAGTATGCGTCACGTCTACACGCGATCGCCTGACAAAGGCACAGACAATCTCACTCTAGAGCTATTTTGTTGGAGTATCACTTTGCGGCAAATGGCGGCGCATACCGCGTGTTACTTCGTACGAGACGGAGTGTTCAGTTGGCGGTTTGTGGGGATTTTTTGTTTTACTATTTAGTCAGTTTTTGACAGCTAAATAATCATAGACATCCACAGAGCAAACATAGAGAAAACCTATAAGTTACAGTGCAATGTGATTCTCAACTAGATCCTAAAATAACATATAAAACATAAACTCACGCCTGTATTCACCGAAGGGGTAGGCAGAGGTGCTAGCACCCACATTTCGCCAGTTTATGTTTAGGTCATAATGTAATAGGTGGCGAGGCTATTGCCATTAACCGGGCACTTTAAACCTGCGATAAATACACACATAACTTCGAAAAGCATCGAAAAGTCATTGGTGTGTGCCATGGTAAACCTGGGATCGAACCCGAGACCTCGTCTCAGCAGTCCATTACCCATACCACTAGACTACCGCAGATCCTAACTTCATGACATTAGGCACTTACGATTGTAAATTACCTAGTTACAACTAAATACTGGAGGCCTTTGTTTTAATAAATGTTCTACTCTCACGCGCAATCACGCTCAAATAACTGTATGAGTCTGGCTAAAATTTGATACACGCATAAATTACAGTCTGGAATAACACATTGGCAACTTTTATCCCAGAAATAAATTCGTATATCTAGGTTGTAGAAATATTCATTTCATTTTTTGATTTTAAATCGTTTATTTCTTTTTAAATAGTACAAGTTTCTTACAAACATATCCCACAAAACCGTGTGACTGGTTGATCAGAACTCCGCGCAAGTGGAGTCGTTGGATGTTTGTTACTCTTTCACGTAAAAATTACGGAATGGATTTTTATGAAACTTTACAACAATATAGCTTATTCATTAGAATAACACATAGGCTATATATCATCACGCTACTACTCAAGGGAACGGAGCAGTGACCATCAATATCAACATATTCGGCCGGCATGGTTATTTCTGTTGCTGTTTAGATAACTATATCATTGTACAAGAGGGTGCAGCGGGAACGGAATCGGACGCCACGCGGGTGGAAAATAATTGGCGGTACGAAGTTCGCCGGGTCCGCTAGTATATTAGTAAATATGATGTAGACCAGTGTTATGTACTAATAGTTTTATATTATATATCTTTGGAATAAGTTCCCATAGATTGCAGAAATGTGATCAGAAATATGAGACGAGACCGCTTTAAAAATAACCATAATAAAAATTTCGTTCTAAAACAAAGCGTCGTAAATCCCTTTAGTTCCTTGTTTCAATTCAATACTTTCAGGAACAAAATATGTATATGTTTCATCCATACAAAGGAGTGCGTGAGAGCTCCCAGAGGACACGACGTCTCCTATAGTGCACTACACCCGGAGCATACAACTTCAAACTTTTTGTTTGTAGAGCTGTTTAGTGAAGTTAAAAACGTTATTGTATTTCATATGAAAAACATGGCTTTTTACGGACTTTTAAAAGGGATTCGTAGTTTTGATATAGTAGGATAGACGATTTATTCCCACGAGGTCGTCTCACTATCTCGAGTTCCCACTACGTCTACTTTCAAAACTCTCGCTTTTATTCCCACCTAGTCGAGTCGTTGAAAAAGTCGATTTGAGTTCCGCCACGTCGACTTCACAAATTTTAGTACAGTCGCCCCATTAACACTTTTATTAAAAGGTGTTGCCGGAGTTTCTCGTCATATTTCCCTTTAGCTTTACTTGATAGACTGCTAGACAAGGAGTGCGGATTCGATTCTTGTTGGTGTCGTAGAAGGCGACTAAGGGATAGCGCTGTCCTCCATCGAACATTAAATTAAGTGCCCGCTTGATATCAATAGGCTCACTTCCTATAACGTGGAACCGAAACATTAGTTGGCGAAATGTGGGTGTTAATACACCTCTGCCTACCACTTCAGAAATTTACAGGTTTGAGTGTTATGTAAGAAAATCATCAGCAATCCCCTTAAGTATGTTCATTTTCGTATGAAGATTCCCCAAGTTCGGCGGACACATCTTCAATCTTTCAGCTAAATTACTCCAGACACTCGCGAAACTTCGCTAAGCAGAGTGTCTCGAATGATGTATCGTTAGAGCTGAATATTAATCTTCTATTGGCGGAGAATTTCGCTTTAAATATGATGGAAATATGTTTTTTGGAGTCAGAATTTATTAATGGTATTGACTCTTAACCAGGAAAACAAATTACACTGTGCAGAGACGAAGATGCTCAGGTGGGCAGGGGGTGTAACTAGGCTAGACCATGTCAGAAACACATAAGAGGCACCTTCAAAGTGAGACCTATCCCAGACAAAGTACAGGAGAGCCGTCTAAGATGGTACGGACACGTAATGAGGCGACCACCCGAACACATGACCAGGAAAGTGCTTGACATTGAGACGAAACCCCGAGGACGAGGAAGACCCCAAATCACCCCATAGTAAATAAGAATCCCAAGTCAACAAAGAGACGACCCAGGACCGAGCTGCCTGGAGGAGCATGATACGAAGGGCCGACCCCAAATAAAATGGGGAAGGGCCAGGCAAAGGATTGACTCTTAACCAAAGTTACCGACATAGCTCGCAGAATAAGCAAGCTCAAGTGGCAATGAGCTGGCCACGTCTGTCGAAGGACCGATTGCCGTTGGAGCAGACGAGTCCTAGAGTGGAGACCGCGAGAAGGTAAATGAAAGGTCGAACACCCCCCAGCCAGATGGACGACCTGGCTAGGACAGACGGAATGTGGAAGGCGGAGGATCGGGTGAAATGGCGTACACTGTTACCACTTAGCCATGCGCCCCTCTAGACAAAACTGTAACTTTCACCATAGATTCATAAATAGTTACTATATCTTTGACTTAGGTCGGTCCCGAAGATTTTGGTGGGACTCCTCCAATATCTTTAACCTTATTAGCACTTTTCACTCCTCTATTTTTCATCTCTTTCTGCACCTAGCTACCTTAGTAGTAACAAAAGCAAAAATATCAAGATCAAGAATCAAAGATTTACTGTCAACCAGATTTATTGTATACGTCAGAACCTCATAGGGTCCAAGAGATAAGCACACCCTGGGAATAGCTAAACCGATTTATGTCACATGAGTTTGATAACAAAAGCCATGCCTCCATCGCCCCAAATATTGCAAATTGTTACTTATATAAATGCTACACAAGAGTAAAGGCGGTTCCTCACGATTTGTGATTACGCGGACAGACGCGACTCAAACAGGTACCAATACATGTCATAGTCAAAGTCAAAGTCTTTATTCGTTGAATATGGTACATTAAAAATTTAAAAAACCCCCGTCACAAAAAAAAACCCTCCAAAAAGTTGAAAATAAATGGAGTTTGTCTTTTAACTTTAACGGTTGCCATGTCGCGGGACCCTAACTGGTTAAGCACTCCGTTATATTATCGGAACAATTCAAGGTCCCCCGACATGGCAACCGTTAAAGTTAAAAGACAAACTCCATTTATTTTCAACTTTTTGGAGGGTTTTTTTTGTGACGGGGGTTTTTTAAATTTTTAATTTAATTTTTATTTTATACTTTTTAAAGTGATCTACTAGTCAAGCTCTTTCATTTGATACCCATATTGAGGGAGTAATGAAGAAATATGTATTCCGACATGTTGTGGCGGCGGCCATCTTGGACCGATTTTTTTCAAACATAGCTAAGAACATTCCCGACTAATATACCTTTCAAACAAAAAAAACTACATCCAAATCGGTTCATCCGTTTGGGTGCTACGATGCCACAGACAGACACACACACACACACACACACACACACACACAGACACGTCAAACTTATAACACCCCGTCGTTTTTGCGTCGGGGGTTAAAAATGGTGTTTAGATACATAATATCATAACTAAAAAGCATAAAATAAAACAAATGATAAAAAAAATAAAAAAACGACTCGACTGCCTCTGAAAAGATCGAAATAAGTTTGATAGCAGACGGTACCCATTCATTTTCTGTCAGTTTATGATTGGCAAATGGGTACCGCCTGCTATCAAACATATATTTCAGAGGCAGTAGGGTTTTTTTTAATCATTTGTTTTATTTTATACTTTTTCTACATAGTATATAGTAAAGTCGCTGTCGCTGTCTGTCCGTCACTATTTAAAACTACGAAACGAATTTTGAAGCGGGTTTTTTTAATAGATAGAGTGATTCGAGAGGAAGGTTTATATGTATAATACATGCTTAATATAGTAGAGAGTGCAACGGGTACGGGATCTGACGACACGCGGGCGGAAAAAAATCGGGGATACAAGTTCGCCGGATGAGCCAGTAAAGAATATATATAAATAACGAAAATCAAAATTACGAGTGATTGATTACGAGAATTATCTTCGTTATTGTGAAGGTATAATAATCTCACAAAAACTAAGATGTGTTTTGTTTCGATATCACGCACCGAGGATAGTTGCCTTAACACTTAATTTGATAACCTTAATTCATTACATTCTGCTCATTTCGTAACAAAACAATGCTACCATAATTAGTGAATAAAAGAAATATGGTTAGCAGTTAATTTATTAAAGTTACAAAATAATTTAGATCACAAATATATTGAATTTCACACTAATTACCGTTTGTTTACATACGTTTACCTAACCTAACTGTGAATTGGGTCTATATATTTATTTAGACAATTAAGTCGCCTCAAAGACGTATAAGGTGGGAAATTTGAATCATATCGGGCGTGTCTCGGTAGCCGAATTGGTCAGGCATTCCCCCTGTAAGGGAAAGACTGCGGGTTCGAGTCCCGCCCGAGAAGATTCTTTTTCCCTATGTATTCGAATTAAATAATTGTTTCTATGGGTAGAAGGATAAACTAATACATAACATCATTACATAGTATAAAGTAAAAGTAGCTCTCCGCGTGTGTCCGTCCCTATGTATGCTTATAGCTTTAAAACTACGCTACAGATTTTGATGCGGTTTTTTTTAATAGATAGAGTGAATCAAAAGGAAGGTTTATATGTATAATACATGCTTAATGTAGTAGAGGGTGCAGCGGGAACGGGATCTGACGCCAAGCGTGCAGTAAAAAAATTGTGGTACGAGGTTCGCCGGCTCAGCTAGTTATTATAGTCTTAGAGTAGTGGCTGGTGCCCTAGTGGCTGGGACAGACTGAATGGGGAAGGCGGAGGATCGGCAGCAATAGCGCACATTGGGAGAGGCTATGTCCAGCAGTGGACTGCAATAGGCTAATTAATTGATTGAAATTATAAATATGAAATATTGAATAACACACTTGTACTTTTCCACTGATTTTATTTCTGACCTGACCGGTTTCGCCTTACGGCATTCTCAAAGGTTCACATTGATGTTTCAAAAATTATAACTCCGAAAGACTACAATATTTGCATTTTTTCATGTGTGGGTAGTTTTAAAATTCGGTATACCAGTTAAAACTTTTTCCCCAAAATGTGGGAAACAATTATAAGTTTGGCCTCACAATTTTTAAATGATCAATATAATATATAAAATTGCATTTGAATTAGAATACCGTAAGGCGAAACCGGTCAGGTCTAGAAATAAAATCAGTGGAAAAGTACAAGTGTGTTATTCAATATGTGTAGCAGATTCCACCAAGCGCCATCAATCTCCAGTATAAACAGTATAAATATGAAAGTTTGTGAAAATGTTTGGTTTTACATATTTAATCAACGACTTTCTAAGTTTGAAATACATCGGGAAAGAAGCGCTCAAGTGGGACTTGAACCCACGACCTTTCCCTTACAGGAGGAATGCAGCTCTTCCAACTGAGCTATTGGGCCACAATTTTCGTGTGATTCAGGTGTGGCTCAATAGCTCAGTTGGAAGAGCATTCGCCCTGTAAGGGAAAGGTCGTGGGTCCAAGTCCCACTTGGGCGCTTCTTTTTCCCGAATTATTCGAACTTAAAAAGAATTGCTCAATGACGCTCAAACTGTTGAACGAATCTGACTGGTATTTGGTACACGGATAGATTTATAATCTGGAGAATCTAATACCTAGACATTTTTCCCTGACATAGGTACCTACATAAAATAATAAATGCAGAGATATTTTTCAAAACCGCTCCCGATATTTCAAAACGCAGCCTTAACTGGCAATAATTCCAATACTTTATTTTAAAACAGTTCAGGGACTATTGTATGCAGCGTTTGGCAGTATCTCACGGTACATTTAAATTTTTAATAAATGCACTGACCGCTTGGATGGTTAGCAAAAAAATTATAGACTAAAATTTTCACGGGTTCCGTCATAGAATTAAGGTTATTTCTACTTCTTATCCTACTAAACGAATGTGGAAGTTTGTAAGGATAGATTTATGTTTATGAATGAATGTTTGCTACACATATTCACAAAACAGCAATGGCTGAACAAATCTGGATGAAAAGCACAGAGATAGATTTTATAGTCCTGGATTAAAGAAACAAAAAAACCTTACTAATTTTTTTTATGCCGTTTAGGCCAACCGGATAGAAAGCGTCTAGACCCAAAACCATACTAAATTATAAATGCGAAAGTAACTCTGTCTGTCTGTCTGTACGCTTTCACGCATAAACCACTGAACTGATTTTGATGAAATTTGGAATAGGAGTAGATTAGACCATGAGAAAGGACATAGGCTATGTTTGGTCGCGATAACCGACATCCACGCGGGCGGAGCCGTGGGCAAAAGCTAGTAGCTAATATTTTATACCTTGAAGTTTTCTATTAGTCGAAGTTATTTTCTGTCTGCACCTATAAAATTATAGGTACATGAAAAGCTATAAAGTTGTAGGTAAGGGACAGAGGGTTGAGATCGAAATATGTTTTGGGTAGAATATGGAAAAAATAATGAAATTTATTTTCGTGAGTAGAATGTGGAAGAATCTGTGGCTAAAGTTTGGAAAAAATATTCGTGGGCACAGAATGGAAGACGTTAAATCTATGTTTATACATACAGTATATCGTCAAAGACTTAAACACTTTTGTAGACACCCAAAATGGTTCCTCTACGGATCTCTAAATTTAATTCCGGCGGTAACCCGTCGTGTTCCGTGAAAGACACGATCCGTTTTTTATTCAGCCGTAATCGGAAGTTAAATACTGCCGTTTTACCTTCCGAGTTGTGCCGTGTTAATGTGGCTCGTTTATCTTTCACCTCATTTATTTTTAAAGGGGTGAGCAGAGAAGATATATTGTCTTACTAAATAAGGGAGGTTTGGTGGAGTGAAATGAGTGTAATCTATTTGTAGGACATGTTTTAGGACACAGGTAATAAATAGGGCTAGACTAGGGTGTTTACACAGGGTCATTAGGACTTGAAGTAAGTGTGAGGCATTATAAGCCTTCTTCTTAATGGCTTCTGCAGCGAATCACCGCAATTTGCCAATGACAAGCAAGGATTCTAATCCAAATGAGCATACTATTATCCTTTTAAAAGAATATTAGCAACTGAAATTACTATTCCCGCTAACCCCTCCAACTGAGCTGTATGTATTTAAAAAATAAGTAACTAATAATGTTTCTACGCGTTCTCACACACAGACCAATACCACCATAGACATAAAAGTCACTTTTACTATCTGTCTGTTTCTCCAATAACTTCTTCTAAACCACACAACGAATTTAGATACAATTCTCACTGTCACATAAACATTTTTCTACAAAATGCATAATAAATAACGGAAGAAAGAACGGAAATCAAATTGCATTAATCGAAGCCGGGGCGAGTCGCCAGTATATAATATTAGTAGGGACTCTCTAGGGGACATTTTGAAAGATCATGGGTTTGGGACCGAGGGAGTTGGGAATGGTTCGAATATAGATATTGGTACCATGGGTTAGAAGTCTTTGGAGATTTGAATAATCTGACGTTTAGTAAATGAGGATTGGCTTTATGAGTGAAATTATTACAGAGGAAATCTATAGTTTTAAGAGGAAAGTTTTGTTTGCAATGAATATACTCAAACACTACCTACTGGACGGATTTCAGAACAGCGGCGCGCGTAGGCGGCGTTGGCACGGATAGGCGCGCCTCCTCGTTCCGGGGGCGAGTTGGGGACACCGTTGTCCCCCCTTCTGCGGAGGGCCAGACCGGCTAAGGGATGGCCCTGGGTCAGCCAGATTGCGAGGGATATGTCGTAGACAACCTCACGGAATTCCGCACAAAAAAAAAAGGAACGATTGCTACTTTGTCCGTGAGTAACATAGCCTACTTTTTATCTCGATACTAGATAGATAATTCTTTATTGTGCATCAACAGATTTATAGTAAGAAAAGTATATACAGAACTAAACGTCAGGACAGAGGTCATCTCGATAAGATAAAACGTTGTATGTTAGCGAACTATATCCTTGATCCCTCAGGATTTTGTGATGACATGGGTACAACAAGCTCGCACGAGAAATTTATTGTATAAACATAATATTAGCTGACCCGTTATGACTTGGAAAAATTCGTCAAAAAATATAGTAATTTTTAAATAAGCACTTTTTGGGTGAACAAAAATCATGAAACTCGCACGCGGTTTGAGGGCACTTTCCTCTGCCGCACGATAAAGAGCGGGAATGCTCTGGCCGCATACGTGTTTCCCTCCTCTTACAGTCCCGAGCTCTTCAAGCGGGGCGTTAAAAGGCATCTATCAAGCCCGTCAAATTAGAGACCACCATTTTAAGTCCAATGGCACCGAGAATGATGGTCTGTATCTTCTGGACTGCACGTCAGCTTTATTGCCATTTAGCGGGGTGCAGTCAATTGACGGACCAAATATAGAAAAAAAAAATGTTGCCGCACTATTAGAATGAACTAATTCTGTGTGGTGACGGAGAAAGAATACGAGTATCACCACTACATATCATCCCAAGGGTGTCGTAAGAGGCGATTAACGGATAAATATGCAGACGATATCACTGCGAAAGAAGGAACACTCGATATAAAACCCTGTACCAACCCGTCTGGAAGAGGAAGAGCCGGAAGGCGGACCCTGAGCTCCGAGGACACCGTGGCCTCGGATGCAATCAGGACTAACGTCTTTATGTGGATGATGATGACCAACCCGTCTGGCCAGCGTGGAAACAGTAGGCCAAAGTCTCCCAACATTAGGAGAGGCCTATGTCCGGCAGTGGGACTGCGAAAGGTAAATTGGTCCATTGAAATAAAATATAGTTTTACACTCTATTGTGGCTACGTACCCACTCGACCTTCAAGATTCTACCCTCTCACAAAAGCACCCACTGGACCCACACTTTTAGGTCCCACTGGACCTCCTTCAAAATATAATAATTAATGTGCCCACTCGACCTCTTTTTAAGTGCCCACTGGACCTTCAAAATTAAATCAAATAAAAATACTCCACTGGACCTCCTTTGTTAGTGGCTATTATTGCGTAAAATCTCCTCAGTACACCCATACTTAATATTATAAATGCGAAAGTAACTCTGTCTGTCTGTCTGCATGTTACGCTTTCACCGATTTTGATGAAATTTGGTATAGGACATAAGCAATGTTTGGTCGCGATAACCGATATCCGCGCGGGCGGAGTCGCGGGCAAAAGCTAGTACAATATATAAATTGTTCACAAAATATAAGCACCTGTTTTTATGCAGTCCCCAAAGACCCGCATGTTTCTTTTTATGATATTTCTTTAGAATGGGTACACCCATGTGTGACGGAGCGGGGTGACCCCCTCGTCCTAATAATACAACGTTTAGCGAGCGACACATGACGGCACGCTGCTGTTACGTATTGTGTTATGTCGATTAAGATCAATCTAAGGGTCAACATGATAGGGTTGTCAACATGTTGATGAATTTTTTTTGTGGGGTAAGGCAACTTATCGCAAGGATGAAAGGAAGAACACGCACATAAATGCGTGTTATTCCTTTCGAAAAATTGTTGTATGTTGTATGTTATATATAATACATAAAGTTTTGTGTGTTTGTTTCAGCCATATTAAGCCTCAACAAGTCGACATGAAGTTGAAGATTATCTACAGGTACATACGAGTATAAAATTACTTGTCCCGACTGACTGACTGATTCATCAACGCAGTACCTAAACTGCTGGACCTACAAGCTTGAAATTTTGACAGTGGATGCATTTTAAGATGTAAGCATCCACTAAGAAAGGATTTTTGGAAATTCTGCTACTAAAGGGGTAAAGAAAAGGGCTGAAAGTTTGTATGAAAGTCCGTCTTTCTCAGAGCTAGATGCTTTTAAGAAATAAATGAATACGTATATCAGCGTTTTTCATTTTACATTGGTCTGGTTGTTTCTATGTATAACATGTATGTATTCACAAAAAAGTAACTACCTAAGTATGTTTATCCGCGTTCTAGATTCCATAACACAAGCTAAGCTTACCATGGGTCTAGATAGCGTTGTGTAGAATGTTGTGATATATTTATTCATTATTATTAAAAGATATAGCCTGTTTATTCTAGGAATAAACTTTACTCGCCTTTGGTCGAATATACCATAAATAGTTTAATATAGAAATAGTCTTACTTTCATAAACTAATTTCATTTTCAAACTTTCATCTGCCGTGATCTTATAATCATGTTTAGGGAAAGCCAGAAACCACAGCCCAACCAGGTCCAAACGTGTACAAAAGTGAGTACAGTCGGCATCAAAAGTAGCTTAACATATTATTAACAACTACTAATTCACATTTTAATTAACACATCGTAATTTACAGGTTATCTAAATAATTTTTTTTTTTATTAAAGAATATTAGAACCGAAGTTACTAATATTCCCTCTAACCCCACCAGCTAAGCTAATTTGCTTGTGTTAGGAGTGGGTTCACGTCGGTAGTGTAATGACCAGGAATCGAACCCGGGACCTCTCGATCGTAAGGCCGACTTCTTAACCACTAAGCTACCGACGCTAAATTGAATAAATAATAAACTAAAATAATATATTTTTTTATAAAGGTAACGTCAATTTGAATTCACCTCGCCTGATGTTAAGCTAAAGGCAAAGTCTCGGAAAGAGGGTCACCATCGTAAACATGTACCATGTTAACAGTGGTGGCACTTAGCTTGATGGCCTCATCAGATGCCTTTTCACGCCCCGCTTAAAGGACCCGGGATTATTTTAGCCTCTATGGCTGTGTTCGGTAAATATATTTATCAATTACGTCCGAGTAGCAGGTTGATTCCAGCTTAGAGTTAAAATTTATATACCTACATAAATAGGTTGCATTTTTCTTCGATTAAATTCAAAGAAAAAAAAAGAAAGAAAAACATACATGCATCGACATTTTATACTTTTTTTTTCATAATAAATCTATGTTTTTTTTTCTACGATCATATGCCTGGCCGTATCCATTCTAGAACCCATCACACAAGCTATGCTAATTTAGGACTAGATGGCGCTATGTAACATATTACATTAACTAATTAATTAAATCACGTATTTAAAAATAAACTTCGCAAGTGATTAACAACTTAAATAGCTGACGGTACATCCCCTAACTACCACAAAACCGACCTTAACCAACAACAAAACCGGTCTCGTAATTTTCGAGTTACAACCACAAATATGAACGAACAGACGAGCCTTAATAACTGTCAAACTACAAACAAATTACAAACTACTCATCGTCTGAATGTAACCGCCACTTCACTCCAAAGCCGGAGTCCCATTAGTTTTTGTGGCAGCCCTGTTGTCGTCACAGCGGAACCCTCACAGGGTCCTTGACGTAAGAGAGGCTTTGCAACTTGTTACACGTTAACTATGTAAACTTGGGACTTGGGAATATTGAAGTTTGTTTTTAATTGATAGTAGACTCGGTAAAATTATAAACAAATTTAAAATACTAGCTGACTCGGTACACTTCGTTTCGCCTTCAGATTTTTTTCGCTTTCGTTCGTCAGATTACATAGAACAATATCAAAGAAGTATTAGAATAATGAACACATTTTTTTCGAATTCGAATTCCAAATTCAAAAATAAATAAATAAATAAATAAATATTCCACAACATTCTACACAACGCTATCCTTTTTTTTTTTTTTAATCGTGGGGGAAAATCCTTCATGGATGTTATGCTTCTAGACTTTTCTATTTTTCTTCTTATAATTCTAGACCCTTGGTAAGCTTATATAGCTTGTGTTATGGAATCTAGAATGCGGATAAACATACTTATATACCTACTTTTTTTTTTCGTAAATACATACATATTATACATAGAAACACCCAGACCAATGCAAATAGCCATATTCATGCATACAAATATTTGCACTGAGCGGGAATCGAATAAGACCCGACACACACATAAGGTGTTTGACGGGTCAGTTATTTTATATGACTGTTAAGTTTTCTTAAAGTTTTTAATTTGCCGCGCAATTTTCTTATTTTTTTTCTTTCATAAGAATCTTCTTCTAACAATAACGAACACAACAAAAAAAGAATTAGCGAAATCGATCCAGCCGTCCAGGTACCATCTCGTGACCAAGGGAAATAGGGGTTCATTTTTATATATTATTATATATAGATTGGTGTTAGGACTGGTTACTGAATGGAGTTTGAAATTTGGACCTGCAATCTTTCAAACATTAGGCTAAGAAACATAGAAAGACAGGAAAGGATGTTAACGTAACAGCTTATCATTTTTATCGTGTTCTAGATACAAAAATGGCTGCCTCGATGGTGTTACGATAGCGAGTGCAAATGTCTGTTGTAGATTCTAGAAATTATTCCTGGGTTAGGCCAGATTATTTAGGCTTCACTGTTGAGAATTTTTCAGTGACAGTGCAGACTCTGAAAAAAGTATTCATTCAGCCACGGGCAAAAGCTAGTATAGGGCAAAAGCTAGTATAATATACTAGCTTTTGCCCGCGCTCCACCCGCGTGGATGTCGGTTATCGCGACCAAACATAGCCTATGTCCCTTCTCAATGTCTAACCTATCCCTATACCATATTTCATTAAAATCGGTTCAGTGGTTTAGGCGTGAAAGCGTAACATACAGATAGACAGACAGACAGACAGACTTACTTTCGCATTTATAATATTAAGTATGGATTCACAGTCACAAATCAATACAGACTTTTTTAGTTCTTTCTCGAGGGGGTAGAATGTGATCACAAGTTTCAACAACTTGCTATGACACTGGCATACACTTTCCACAATCAATTAATTTAGCCTTTCACAGTTCACTGCTCGAGATAGACCTCTCCCAATGTGCGTCATTTTCCCCCAATCCTCCGTCTTCATACAATGTATAACACTTTGCACTTTGAAATTCAAAGTTACTTACTCTAAATTTAAAAAATCTTCCTAAGTTCTAACAGTTAACAGTTTAGAGTATAACTGTTTTGTCACACAAAACAGTGTTAGGCACCCTGTACATAAACAAAATGATTAATGCTTCAGAAAAAAAAGTGCTGTATTTTACATTTTTCATTGTGAGTCCTCTGAAAAGATAGCAGACAATGGAGCACTGTTATATTTTTGAATCATGTTACAGCGTTATTGAATGAATGAGTGAACGAATGAATGAACGAACGAACGAATGAACGGATTAAACAAGCTTGGATGCTTGTTGATCATTGGATAGTGAATGAGTTTTGCATTCTGATTAATGACAAACTTTGATACATGGAGATGGGATTTTGAAAGATGTATATTTACCAAAATAAATTGAAGATGCAGCCTATAACAGAAAGCCCCCTTGACGGCAATAGGTTCGCCAAATCATAGTTGGTGAACTGCCGGTATTAACGTGTTTCTTTATTAACCTAATAATCTATATGAACAAATCAGAAACGAATATGTTCGTGATACTTTCAAAGTTGCTTCGATCAAGACTATGGCGCAGACTTTCACCACCAAACCAAGATTAAGGAGAGGATTAAGCTTGAATTATTCAGGGTGCAACCGGGGTGATGATTATGATTTACCTCCAATAAGGTTCTTATATCAAAAGTAGTCCAAAAAAATTAAACTCCCTGTATAAGTAATGATCAAAATCCCTTACTATCCACTATGAAAATGGCATCGAAACTTCGTAGTAGGTATATAGTTATGACAATTGAAAATACTTTTGTCTGCTTTTGCTTTGTAACAAATATAATTAAAAATAATACTGATTTCAACAGAAAATTCGATCGTTTAATACGAACGCGGGCGTGACACACGTCCAAACATCGCAACGGTTGTCACGCAAATAAATTCGAATTCGAAATTCGAATTGGACTTATACTTTTTTATTAGCAACGGCTCAGTGTCGAACTGTCAGATCTCTCATTATTGTGTAGGGCCTATATTTTTATTAAATATTATTTTGTTACAATTATTCCTACAGATTACCTACTTTAAGGTCTTGTAGAATGGTGTATGGGCCTTCCAAGATGTTCAGGGCCCATGCCAATCTCATCTACTGATTAATGTACAAGGCTCTTGTATAGGCTTTTCTTCCAGAACTCTTGGTCAGACGTAGTCACTTTTGCAAAAACCAAGATAAGTCTACTCAAGAAAGAATGATAGTGTGTCCAAAGTACAAGGTTGGGATGCAACCGGGACTATCATTGTAATGAGCTCGGTAGCTTAGTGGTTAAGGAGTCAGCCTTACAATCGAGAGGTCCCGGGTTCAAATCCGGACATTACACTACTGACGTGATCCCACTACTAGCATAAGCAATTTAGCTTAGTTGGAGGGTTTAGAGGAAATATAAAAAACTTCGGTTCTAATATTCTTGAAAGAAAAAAAAAGAAAACAATGATGGTGATGACTATGAACACTTTTATCCCGGCTATGCCTTATCCTATAAACCAATCGTATAAACTAATTCATGATCGTACAGTAACACATAAAAAACAAACAAACAAAAACAAATAGCTACAATAATTTTCAGCATAACAAACAAAATACTATCTACAATTTCCTTTCCTCTCCAAGCTAAAACAATTGAATATTCAACAGTATTAAAAAGAAACAAAACGCAATGGAACTCATTCCCAGTGTTCCGGGTCCCGTGTTCCGCTATTACAATAGCCAGAATGTGATTACTCTGACAGTAAAAACTCTTGCATATCCGGTTCCCGTCCCGGGAGCGTGGAAATCGAATAAAAATTGCCTATTCAGAACAATCCTGTCAAATTAAGCCCACCTATCGTTTGGTAGGTTGGCCATGGTAGCGAAATATTGTGGACAGTCTTTATTTTTTATACGGAACTAGCTTTTACCCGCGGCTCCACCCGCGTGGATGTCGGTTATCGCGACCAAACATATCCTATGTCCTTTCTCAAAGTCTAATTTATCCCTATACCAAATTTCATCAAAATCGGTTCAGTGGTTTAGGCGTGAAAGCGTAACATACAGACAGACAGAGTTACTTACCCATTTATAATATTAGTAGGTATGGATTGTGCAAGAGAATGGTAGGTAAGCAATGATATTTTATAAACTATAGATATGTTTCGCTCTAAAATGTCAACAAATAAATGATGACCAAATGGTCTCCATTTCTTCCACCAATCAGTGACGAGACAGTGCACTACCCAAAAAAAACAAAACCAAAATTTTAATAAAATTTGATATGGAGTTAGCTGACACCCTGTATTAACACATAGGCCCGATAACCGAGATCCACGCGGGCGGAGCAGCGGGCAAAAACTAGCATGTAATAATAAATATATATTCCACAACATTCTACACAACGCTATCTAGACCCATGATAAGCTTCAGCCGGGGTGCGAGGGATATGTCGATGACAACCTCACCTCCGGCCTTTTTTTTTTTTTTTTTTTTTTTTCGTGCGGAAATCCCCACGGATACCCCCCCTGCCGGAGCCGGAAGGGGAGGTTATGTCGGACTTGAACCGACTAAAACCGCACGCCGACTGTGGGTCTTGGTGCTAGGCCGGAGGTGAGGTTGTCAAAGACATATCCCTCGCACCCCGGCTGACCCAGGGCCATCCCTTATGGTCTGGCCTTCCTCAGGAGGGGGGACAACGGTGTCCCCAACTCGCCCCCGGAATGGGGAGGCGCACTATTCAGCGCGCCGCCGCCGTGGCCTGCTTCTGCTGGGGTGACAGGCGGCTCCACCCGTCACCCCCAGGCCCGCGCTCATGGGGGACGGAGGTCAGTCAGTGCCCTCCGACGCCCGAGTTGCCTGCGCGCGCGGGCGGCGCGATCCGCGAGTCTTTCTCGCTCGCGCCGCCTCTCCCGCTCCGCCGTCTCCTTCACGACCATTACCTGCTCGCTGAAGGAGACGCCGGCCGCCCACGCGTCCGCGCAGCGGACCATTGCTGTGAGCAGGGTGGCGAGGGTGAGAACTCTCACTCCCAGGGCCGCCACTAGCTCCCGCCTCGGTTCGGCCCATGCCGGGCACTCGGTGAGCGTGTGCAGCCCCGTGTCCTCGCTCGCGTCGCAGTGATGGCACTCGGACGTTGGCTCCTTTTCGATCCGACACAGATATCTCCCGAAGCACCCGTGCCCGGTGATAATCTGCGTCAGTCGATACGAGAGGCTGCCATGTGGCCTCTCGAGCCATTCCCCCATGATGGGCCTTACCGCCTCTATGACGGCATGCCCTGCGCGTCGTTGCTCAAGTCGTCGCTCCCACTCCACCACCATGATCCCGTGGAGCCGGGACCTCTCGGCCCGAATGTCTTCGGGCTCGGGATCGTATCCCCGCTCCCGCGCCTCCTTACGGAACCGATACAGTGCCGCAAGGGATCTCGCTTCCAGGATCCACGGTGGCGATCCGGCTAGGAGACTCGCCGCTTCAAAGGATATCGTGCGGTACCCCCTAATGGCCCTGCAGGCCATCGTCTGCTGCGGCGCATGCAGCAGTTGCACGAACCTGGCCTGCAAGGCGTCCGCCCACACGGGGCACCCGTACAGGGCCATGGACCGCACGACACCCGCGTAGAGTCTCCTGCAGGAGTCCTCTGGGCCCCTCAAGTTGGGCAGCAGCCGCATCAGCGCGTTAGCTGACACCAACAGTTTGGGGCGCAGACTTCGGAAGTGCTCTCCGAAGTCCCACCGACCGTCGAGTACGAGCCCCAGGTATTTCAACCGGGGCTTGATGGCGATGGGAGTACCTCCTACTGTCAAGCTGGATCCCGGGGGTGGCCCGCGCCGAGGACCATGAAAGAACAAGGCCTCGGATTTGTGCAGAGCCACCTCGAGACCCAGCCGCCGGATCCGATCCACGACTTGAGCAACAGCGGTCGTGGCCCTCTGGGTCGCCTCGCGGTGCGTAGCGCCACTCACCGTCACTAGCGTGTCGTCCGCGTAGCACGTGACGGTGGCCCCGAACGCGAGCTCACCGCGAAGCACCCAGTCGTATCCGATGTTCCACAGGAGCGGCCCCAGGACCGATCCCTGTGGGACACCGCACGACATCTCACGCCTACCGACGCCGGTCGCACTTGGGTAGATGACGGCCCTCTCCGTCAGGTATGCCCCGACTATGCGGCGGAGGTAGAGAGGCACATCGTGGTACACGAGCGCCTCCCTGATGCAACTCCAGGGCAAGGTGTTGAAGGCGTTGGAGATGTCCAAGGACACCGCCAACATCACCTCGCCCCGGGCAACCGCATCCTCCGCCAGAGTCCTCACGCGCATGATGGCATCCACAGTGGAACGCCACCGGCGGAAGCCGTACTGCGTGTCCGCTAGGTCCGGCCCCACTCTAGAGAGGTGCTCGACGAGGCGCTTGGCAATCACTCTTTCGAAGAGCTTGCCCACCTCGTCGAGCAACACTATGGGCCGGTACCCGGACGGCTCGTCCGCCGGGCGTCCGTCCTTGCGGATGAGGACCAGTTTCCCCGTCTTCCACATCTTCGGAAACTGGCCCCGCTCCAAGCATGCGCTGAGGAACCCTCGCAGTCGGGGTTCGAGACCGTCTTCTCCTAGAGCTAGGACCCACGCACGGCCTGGAATGCCGTCGGGTCCCGGGGCGGTGTTCTTCTTGGCTCTAAGCCGTCGCACCGCCAGCTCTAGTTCTACCCAAGTGACCTCGGGCACGTCGTCGTCAATAACCACGCCGGGCGCATCAGGCGACCGAGGTGGCGGAGTCATCTGCGGCGGAACGTGTTCCGCCCGCGCCGGGAACAGGGATTCCACCACTCCTCCAAGCAGAGCCGGCTCGAGAACCTGGGTCAGGGGAGGGGCCCGGGGGCGCAGCTTTCCTCTTACCAAGCGGTAAGGCTGCCCCCATGGGTCCCGCTCCAGTGTCTCCAGCAGCTCCCTATAGGAAGCTGCCTTGGAACGCTTGATTTCTGCTCGGAGGGCATTCCTGGCTTCCCTGTATCCCTCTTGCAACTCCGCCACTAGGGGATCTGTGTCTGCGGGGCGGCTACGCCTCCTACGGAGCCTGGCCCAAACCTCACCTCCGGCCTAGCACCACGACCCACAGTCGGCGTGCGGTTTTAGTCGGTTCGAGTCCGACATAACCTCCCCTTCCGGCTCCGGAAGGGGGGGTATCCGTGGGGATTTCGGCACGAAAAAAAAAAAAAAAAAAAAAGACCCATGATAAGCTTAACTAGCTTGTGTTATGGAATCTAGAATCGCGATAAATTTAGGTACGACACTTTTCTTTTTTTGTAAATAATACATATTATACATGGAAACACATAGTCCGATGCAAATAGCCATATTCATGCATACAAATATTTGCACTGAGCGTGGATCGAACCTTTGCCTCCTGCGTAGCAGTCGCGTTCACTACCATTACGCCACAAAGGCTGTCAATCAACATCTTAGCACTAGCTTGAACCCAGAGCTCTCCGCCGCAAATCGTAATACGAGAATACTGTACAAACATGAAGACTATCCCAAAAATCACCTTTTTAATGGCCACCCCACTAGAACGGTGCCCACGGTTACAGCAAGCGGTGCAATGGCCTTTTTTTGCGGCACAAATCCCGGCGCACAACGAAAAGGGGCGAGTAAGCAAAATATTAAAGTGCTCTGTTCACGGGCGCACTCCGCACTCCGGTGTGTAGTGGCAGTTGATACTTTTGACTTTGTTTTACACGTTTTTATAACGAGATCTTATTTTATATTCTATCTTATCTTATCTTATTTTATTTTTTTATACCACTTAGGTGGCAGACAAGCACACGGCCCACCTGATGGAAAGTGATTACCGTGGCCTATGGACGTATGCAACCCCAGGGGCGTTACACGTGCTGCATACCCTGAAGAAACCTTCTAATGCCCTTCTTGAAGAACCCCATATTGTAGTCCCTTGGGAAAACCACAGCAGGGAGTTCATTCCACAGTTTGAGCGTGTTTTTTATTTTTTATATACAGGACACGTCAATTTGACTTCACCTCGCCTGATGTTAAGCTAAAGGCAAAGTCTCGGAAAGAGGGTCACCATCGTAAACATTTACCATGTTAACAGTGGTGGCACTCAGCTTGACGGCCTCATTAGATGCCTTTTCACGCCCCGCAAGGTCCCGGGACTGTAGGAAGAATGAAACACGTGAGCTGGCAGGGAATTCCAGGTCTTAGTGGTGCGGCATAGGAATGAATCACTGAAACGCTTGGTTCTAGCAGGTATACTCTGCACCGTAAATGGATGGCATCTTAGCCCTGCACGTGTCGTCCTGTGAAGGAAAGGGGAGGGAGGGTGTGGGATGAAGTTTCTTTCATACCGCACGGTGCGCACCATTTCCAATCGCAATGTGTGAGGATGAATGCCCTACCTATGGCGAGCGGTGCGGTGATAAAATGTAGCTGTGGGCATCATAGATAGCCTCTGTGGCGTGGCGGTACTGTCAGCATCAGAAAGATGTAAACGTACAAAGTACTCAAAATCATCTTAATTTAGTTTTTTATCTCCTTCCAGTTGAGTGATTGTTTTGATATTTGATCACACCTTTAGTTTGAACAATAACACTATTTAAATCAGTAAAACAGTTTCATTTGCTCTTAATACGAGAGTTTTAAGATCATTTTGAGACTTCATCGTCATGATATTTATGACGCTAACTCTGCACGCGACTGCTACGCAGCGGGCGCTTTTTCGATTCTTGCTCAGTACAAATATTTGTATATGTATATGTTTCTGTGCCTCGGAGAGCACGTTAAGCCGTTAGTCTCGGTTGTCAGCTCTCAAAAATCCAACTACTCTAACAATGGCTCAGATAATTGTGTTTTACTTAGTCAGCGTCAAAAATAAGATTGTCAGTTTCAGATTTAAAATACTTATAGTTATTGAGCCAATAAATAATTGTGTCAAAGAAAATACCAATTGATTATTAACGAGATCAACGCCTGTAATGAGGTGAGCAGAGAAGCCAGACTCAAAGGGACTAGAGCCACGCACCGTCTTTGAGTCTTCAGTTACGAGAGGTGAGACACACGTGATGGGATAAACACAAGATATAATTAACTGCTTTCTTTCTTTAGCAATAATAACATATTAAAAATTGAAAAACACCCCGACACTTCCCATTCCCACTTTAACCCCCATAACTTTTGAACGGCTCAACCGATTTTCATCAAACATATCCAAGAACACTCGCACATAAGTCACCTTAAATACAAAAAAAACTAAATTGAAATCGCTTCATCTGTTCGGGAGATACCGATGCCACAAACAGACACGTCAAACTTATAACACCCCTCTCTTTGCGTCCGGGGTTAGAAAAGATACCCATTATTTCAAACTAATGCTTTCACTAGCGCCTTAAATAGGAGGGGGTGGGGAGGGTGACAAGGGGCGCCAAAAACTGTCCACTAAGTGTTCGAAACATGAACCAAAGCAAACGTACTCAGCCGCCCTGAGAGCTCACAGAGGAACGTGTCGAGTTACTTGGCCGATAAAACTGCGTGCCTACCTCTTGTACCCACCCACATAACTATATTGTTAGTTATCCATACTAATATTATAAATGCGAAAGTAACTCTGTCTGTCTGTCTGTCTGTCTGTCTGTCTGTATGTTACGCTTTCACGCCGTAACCACTGAACCAATTTTGATGAAATTTTGTATAGGGGTAGATTAGACCTTGAGGAAGGACATAGGCTATGTTTGGTCGCGATAACCGACTTCCACGCGGGCGGAGCCGCGGGCAAAAGCTAGTGGCTTATATATATGGTTATAGAAACACGATAAATATGAATGAACATGGAATATAGAATATCTTCTGGGACCAAATGCTCAACTTGCGCATTGTTGCGCAGGTTTCATCTAAGGTTTTGGGGCCAGGGATCTGCTGAACCCTTCTCCTTCTTTTCATTTAACTTAGAGGTCTATGTCCAACAGTGGACTGCAGTGGGCTGATTGATTGATTGATTCATACGGCTTATATGGAACCGACTGCCGTCTGTACTCCTAATCCCGATAGGAAAGCCTGCGAGTTTAGGAACCGCGACTCAAGTCTTGTTCTAAAACATACCGTTTTTTTAGGTAGTACGTAAAATTCAACTGATATAATTTGATATTGTCTGTTAATAACTCACGCAAAAACGGCTGAATAGTTTAAGCTGAAATACACACAGGTCGAATAACACCGAAACTGAATACATTAAATAACACAGAACAGAAATAATGCGCCTACCACACGGCCAAGTTTCACCACAGCCTACGCAGGGGGCATGCTCGCGCTTACTATGTGTGTGATTGGTAAAATTGCACACCGCGCAAGTCCCACGACCTCCCGATACATTCAAGTTTTACCATGGTCTTCTTCTGTGTTGAAACTTGTACGTGTGGTAGTCGCATAAGTTATCATAGAAAAATAATAAAGGAAATGCACTCACCTTAGCGAACTCAATTTTGAGTGTGCAGCATCCGGAGTATATGTCGCAGCCGTGTAGCGCCTCCTTCGCTCTCGTGGCTGACTCCACACTTTCAAATTTGTGACCAGGAGTTAAGGAAACACATATAGAAATAACACAACAACAAATTAACTGTTGATAGCTTTTTTTCGTGCCCAAATCCCCTTGGATACCCCCTGCCGGAGCTGGAATTATGTTATGCCGAAGGTTATGTCGGGCTCGAACCGACTAAAACCGCACGCCGACTGTGGGTCGTGGTGCTAGCCTGGAGGTGATGTTGTCATAGCCATATCCCTCGCACCCTGGTTGACCCAGGGCTGGCAAGATTATGACATCCCTTATGGTCTAGCCCTCTTCGGCCCTCTTAGTAGTTAAAGATTAGGGGGATTCGAATTCTATCCAATACACTACATAGTGAATGCACTCCTCAAGTATTAGAGTAACTTCCGTGACTCATTTAAAAAGAGAAATTAAGAGGAAGTTTACTCAAAATATTTCTCAATTGGACTTTTCAAACTTCTAAGAACAATATGAGAAAGGGCACCGTGCGTAAGGGACATTTTGCGACCTATACATATCTTGCGAAGTGGACGTTTTGCCCTTTTGAACTCACAGATTCTTTTAGATGCGTAAATTAATTTTTGATTAATGTAAATAAATAAAACAAAAATATTATTGTAGCTTTGAGTATGACGTATTGCGCTTGGTTAGCAGTAAAAGCAAGTAAACATAATTTTATTATAATTCATATTAAATACGAGTATTATCCCATTAATTATTATAAATATAAACAAATTGTGACGACTGTACTGACTGGGTGTATGGATGTTCGTAATCCTTTCAATCTAAAACAGTTAAATGGATTTGGATGAAATGCATACAAATTCAAATGCAAATTTCTTTAATTTCGTAGCATAGGTTATTATAAAATAAGAGTATCTAAGTACAAAGTATGTTTCGCCAAAGCCATACAAAGTATTGGAATAAATCACAATCAAACGCAGGTTATAGTTTTCGTTCATTTTCATCATAACTTTTATTTTCCGCCAAAAAAAACTGTTTTCATACATTACATTCAATCAAACAGACGCTTTTAAGTTAATTATTCTTTTCGGTTTTAAGACAATAATATAATAACAGTTACCCTTATAGACCGATATAAAGAGAAGGAAAATTTGGAATGATTCAAGTGGTGCTCAATAGCTCAGAGCAATCCCCCTGTAAGGGAAAGGTCGTGAGTTCGAGTCTCACTTGAGCATTTCATTTTTTCCAATGTTTTTCGAACTTAAAAGTTAGCATAATAAATGCTATAAAAAATTCATTCAAACAGTTCAACAAATTAAAAAGTTTGGATTGCTATTTTCACTTGGCCTCTTGGAGGAGTGCCAAGTCTTAAGTGGTTATTCCGTTAAATTTATACATTCATAACGCATCTTAATAAGTTACGATCGAATTAAACGTATTTATTAGTTCCATAAGTTGGAATTATTGTAAATCTTAGTTTAATTAATATTTTAATAAGGAAAGTCAAAACAAAATAGTAATTCGAAAAACATTGGAAAAAATGAAATGCTCAAGTGAGACTCGAACTCACGACCTTTCCCTTACAGGGGGACTGCTCTTCCAACTGAGCTATTGAGCCACACTTGAATCATTCCAAATTTTCCTTCTCTTTATAACCGTCTAAAGGGCGACGGAATGTTTTTCGAAATTAAAAGTTAGCATAATAAATGCTATAAAAATTCATTCAAAATAGTAATACTACAATGTATATGTCCTAACCCAAATAAAAGTTAAGAAAATTATAAAAGCTTTAATGACCCCTGAATTACATTATTAATTATTTTTGGGACATTCTAGATCCTTAAAACTCTTCAAGACTCGAGTGAAAAGTTAATATTCTGGACTGGACAAACATTGTTTCATCATAAACCACTGATTGGTTAACGTCAAAAAAAGTGTCAAAAGAATGCTGAATATCATTACATAGTTTATAGCAAAGTCGCTTTCCGCGTCTGTCCCGTCTGTTCGTCCCTATGGGTCCGGTCGAGTACAACCTATTCCCAAAATGCCTGATCGCACTATAAACGAATGTCAAACGGTCTGTTTCCCAAGATGCCTGAATCCTAAAATATCTTCTTCCCACTATGCCTGAAATTCCTAATGCCTTATTCATAAAATGACTGAAAATATTTTTTACATATTTAATACAAAGATATTTTGACAGCTTCTGTGGCGTAGCGCTGGTAGGCTGAAGACCAATGGACCCCGTGGGTCCCACTGCTGAGCTCCCACTTGCGAATTATGTGCTGGTTTATAACTATTATTATATATTATCAAAGTCTATGTTCAAATTAAACTTAATGCTTGAACAGCCTATAAATTAGAAATGTCAGCGGCTGCCAAATTCAGTCATGTTGCTATTCGGTTATTTTGGGATTCAGTCCATTTGGGATTTGATCATTTTGGGATTAGGTTTATTCGAAAATCAGGCAATTTGGTTCTCTGACGATTTGGGCTTCAGACGTTTTGGCATGAAGACGATTTGAATTTCAGGCGTATTGACGTCTCAGGCATTTTGGGAATAGGTTGTATTCGACCGGACCCGTCCCTATGTATGCTTATATCTTCAAAACTTTGATAGATTTGGATGCGGTTTCTTTTAATAGATAGAATAGTTCTAGAGGAAGATATAATACATGCTTAATATAATAGAGGGTGGAGCGGCAACGGGTTCGGACGCCACGCGAGCGGACAAAAATTGGCGGTACGAAGTTCGCCGGGTCAACAAGTATCTAATATAATAAAGTACGTAAGTCCATTAATTTTGTTAAATATAAACAGAAAATACGAATGGACATTGGCACTTAGTTTTAATGCATTCAGCTCATCAAATCCTAAGATTTATTCATAAGCTCATCTACTCGCTTTAAAATATATTATTTTACATTAATAAGGGCGGATTTCTTCAATGAAAGGTGAGATAATAAAATATATTATCACGTTTATTAACCCATGAAGCAAAGAGAGGGATGATAGAACTGCGATATCACTATAAAGAGGATGATGACTATACCTCTATCTACCCCTTCACGGCTTATAATCACTCTCTGAACCCACTAGTCTTCATTCAAATAATAAAAACGGTTTAGTCCACTCTTGACCCCTCGAACCCCAATAATGTGTCCACTGGACCCCTAACTATAGTTTACACTCCACCCCTGGGGGTCGAGAGTGGATTTTATTTTACTTTTTATTTTAATCATACATACATACATAAACTCACGCCTGTATTCCCCGAAGGGGTAGGCAGAGGTGCTAGCACCCACATTTCGCCAGTTTATGTTTAGGTCCCAATGTAATAGGTGGCGAGCCTATTGCCATTGACCGGGCACTTATAAACCTGCGATAAATATATAATATATATAATCATAATTCCATAAAACATTTAAATATTCCTTACAAAAGTTGTAAAGTTTAAAAAAAAGTTTTAAATACGTCGCCAGCTTCCCGAAGTTTGGCGAACAAAACCGCAGCTTGAACGCCAGTCGTAAGGACCTCTGTATAATTATCGCCTTTGTATTTTTATAAAGAGGGCTTCAGACGATTGGAATTAGTTTTGGGTCATGGAGACTGTGATTTGACAGACTTGAGTCGAAAGGAACGTTATTATTAAATTACTTTTTTATCTACATCTATACTGTTGCTTCGATAGCTGTTCTGGGCGTGTAAATCCAAAAGCAGGAGCTGGTTTAAAGTAGGTAATATTATATTTTATTTTAAAGAAGGTACAATAAGATTTTTGGAAGACACGTCCGTACAATTTTGAGGCATATAGGCAAGAGAGCGATTGTGTTGCTAGCACAAAAAGATTATTTATTATTTAAAAATTAAATAAAAAAGGGTTGCTATCCGCAACAATACTAATAAAAAATATAACTAATATAATATAAAGAGGACAGATTTGTATTTTCATATGTAACGAATAAACTCAAAAACAACTTTTTCTTTTTTACTATTTGACGATGTTTACAAATGCATTGGACAGTAAACATACAGTCCGTAACACTACCTACGCTTGATGGCAATAGGTTCGCGCCCTATTACGTGGGACCGAAGGTCATAGTAGGTGAAAATATGTGGGTGTTAATACACCTCTGCCTACCCGTTCGAAGATTCACAGGCGTGAGTATATGTTTAAAAATCATTGCAATATTATTGATAGGCCACGGCCGGCGATATCTCAATTAATTGAGAATTCCCACCAAAAGGGAACTACCACAGGTTTAAATTCGGAACGTTGACTTTCCCATTTAAATTATTGACATAAAACTTAGCAATAAATAAATCATTTACTACGAAAAGTTTTATTTATCTTCATTTATTATTCATTTATTCTGATTGGTGTTCATTTACGTAATCCGAGCGTATTGAGGTAAATTGTTTTGTAAATACTTCGAATTTGGGCAGTTACGAATGTTTATCATTCAATATTCAATATTTCATTTGATTCTTTTGACTTCGAAAAGGGTATGTGTTTCCTTAGCTTGGCATATGTTTTAGATGTATATCTGATATGTCAGGAATCACAGGAACAATAAATAAAATAAATCATTGGAAAATGATTCTTTCGCTGGTTCGGTTGGTTGGTTGGTTCTACTGAGAAGATACCAGCAAGAAACTCAGTGAACTCGATTATCCTTCTTTTTTTAAAATATGGTTTTATTTATAACAAATTTATACAGTGCGAGCAAGAGATGAGATTAGGATGACCATGCATATTTATCATTTAAGTATTCGTCTAATTTATAATAATTAATTAGGATAACTTAAGCTCGATAGATCATTCATTGTCAAACCAAAATCTGCTATGTGCACTCTCTTCACTTAGCAGATTTCATTTGACAACATTTCTAGCTGCTCCACATAGCATATTTGAATAAGTTGTCATAGTGCGTCGTATAGTACTTATAAGCACATAGCCTTTCATGCAATAGATTAGTTCATTTACCAGTCGCAATTGTCAAAATAAAATCGCAATTTTCATAACATAACATAAACTCACGCCTGTATTCCCCGAAGGGGTAGGCAGAGGTGCTAGCACCCACATTTCGCCAGTTTATGTTTAGGTCCCAATGTAATAGGTGGCGAGCCTATTGCCATTAACCGGGCACTTATAAACCTGCGATAAATACACACATAACTTCAAAAAGCATCGAAAAGTCATTGGTGTGTGCCATGGTAAACCTGGGATCGAACCCGAGACCTCGTCTCAGCAGTCCATTACCCATACCACTAGGCTACCGCAGATTCTTCTTCTTCGCAATTTTCAACATGTTAAAATTAATAAAAATGCACATAGCAGATTTTGGTTTGACAACGACGTATGTTGAGTCCTACCCAACAGCTGACTCCTAACTAGTCCTACAGAGGTTTGCAATAACACATTAATCCACCTTTTATCTCCGCCATTGACAGCTAAAACAAACACATTTTTTGACATGCTACTTCGCTATACAAACGCTTTCCGATCAATGTGCCGCGCGCTCGGAATAACTCAGTTTTTTTTTCGAAGCGAAACAATTTAGGCCATAAATCATCGGCCTTTCAGTTTATTTTTATTATTAATAGTTTTGAAATATATCGCGCGCCATGTTTGAATGGAGTTGCTAGTGAAAAATACCGGATATTGAGGTAAGTGGATTTTTGTATTATGACTTTATTTACTTTTGGTTTTTTATTTCAATTTTTAGATACAAAAATGTTAATATTTTTGATAGATGGAAAAGTGTTTTTACTGAAATATTAGAACAGTAACCTTATATCATTCTCCAAAACAAAATTATCATCATCTCGGTTTTATGCAAAACTTACAGTTAAGACCCTAGGGTCTTAGGTCCTAGGGTCTATATATATTATATTATTAGATTAGGTTTATATTGACTAACGTTATTTTTTTTTGACGAAGTTCCGATTAATCGTATACTAGCTGATACCCGCGGCTCCACCCGCGTCGGTTATCGCGACCAAACATAGTCTATGACCTTTCTCAAGGGCTAATCTACCCATGTACTAAATTTCGTCAAAATCGGTTCAGTGGTTTAGGCGTGAAAGCGTAACATGCAGACAGACAGATAGACAGACAGACAGAGTTACTTTCGCATTTATAATATTAGTATGGAGTATGGAAGTATGGATTACAGAATAAATGATTTTTGACTTTGACTATGTTCTACGTACCAAACCCGAAGCAAAACTCACAATTAGATTTAGGTAGGTACTCTTTTAAAATAAAACAAATGAATATTACCTCACAATTTAAATAATGACCACTGGCAACACTACAAAAAAAAACTCTGAAACATGCGTAGGCACTGAAAATGGCGCGTGAAGCGATCGTCATAAATTCATAATAGAGTAATGTTCCGTATTAAAATCAAATGACCGACATTAGTCATAGTTCTAATAGATTTTGTTTTTGTTGATATATTTATATCCTATTGGCAATAGTTCGTTATATTATGATGGCCGCGGTTCTATATCAACCGTAAAATTTCGAGTGATTATTCTAAGAAACGCTTTGTGATGGTGTTGCTATTAAATTCTTTCTGGGAATTTGACATGAAACTATGTTATATTTACATGAACTTATGAAATATGTTTATTTCTGTAATGGAATTATATTTACTGCGGTATTTTCTTTACCCTTCGGCTTTTATGAATGTTTTTTTTTACTAAATGTCAAAATAGTTTTCAAAATTGGTCACTCTAATACTTTAATTTAAAAAAAAACTAAGCTCAATATTCGAAATTTGTACGTTTATTTTATGCTATCAAATTTTTGAATGTGGAATTTTCATTTTTTTTTTATAAATAATAAATATTCCACAACATTGTACACAACGCTATCTAGATCCATGGTAAGTTTTTATAGCTTGTGTTATGGAATCTAGAATGCGGATAAACATACTTACTTATATTATTATTATTCATACTTATATACTTTTTTTTTGTAAATACATACCTACATATTATACGTAGAAACAATTTTGGTGGCAATTGAAAACTGAGGCCCGTATTCAATGACACTCTGCCTGAATCGCGATTTATCTGAGGACAGATTGTATAGGTAATATGTCAAACTATCAATCTGTCTATACAATCTGACCTCAGATGAATCGCAATTCAGGATAAGTGTCATTCTAGAATTCGGGCTTAAATTTTCACATACTTATTAATGAATCTAACAAAAGTTACAACCTCCAAGTTTGTTTTATATTAGACTAGCTTTTGCCCGCGGCTCCGCCCGCATGGATGTCAGTTATCGCGACACAAACATAGCCTATGTCCTTTCTCAAGGTCTAATCTACCCCTATACCAAATTTCATCAAAATCGGTTCAGTGGTTTAGGCGTGAAAGCGTAACATACAGACAGACAGACAGACAGACAGACAGAGTTACTTTGGCATTTATAATATTAGTATGGATTACATTCACGCTTGTAAATCTTCGAAGTGTACTATTTTATGAAATATGGTTTTCGATCTCACGTAATAGCGGGCGAGCTTGCTGCCGTCAAGCGGGCATTATGTCGTGCCCTACGCCTTTCACTATCCTATCATTCATACATACATACATATAATCACGCCTTTATCCCCGGAGGGTCAGCCAGGGGTGAATTTACACCCACATTTCACCAATCATTGTAGTTGGTCCCACGTAATAGGGGGTGAGCATATTGCCGTATTCCGGGCACTATTGTTGACTCGAGCCTATATCTGAGGCTGAGTCTGGGCTGTATATATCTGTCTGATGTTAAACAGCCCTATCATTCACTTTGCATAAATAACGAGTAGGTACATTTTGAAAAATCCTCGTGAAGATAAACCATTGTCGGTTAGAATGAGCAGGCTGTTTTATTTATTTATTTCTCCACATCATTTCTGTTATCTCTGTATATCTCCATACTTTTGACAGCCTCCGTGGCGCGGCGGTAGTGAACGCGAATGCTACGCAGGAGGCGCGAGTTCGATCCCCGCTCAGTGCAAATATTTGTATGCATGAATATTGGCTATTGGCATTGGTCTGGGTGTTTCTAAGTAGGTACTTATAAAAAAAAGTATTTCAGTATGTGTACCCGCATTCTAGATTCCATAACACAACGCTATCTAGACTCATGGTAAGCTTATTACCATGAGTCTAGATAGCGTTGTGTTGAATATTTGTTATACCCCGTAGGCAGAAAGGAGAGAAGTCACTATTATACAGAAGCTGGAACTTTAATGTAGATGAGGTTTGAAGTACACCATCAGTATTCAAAGTCCTATAAACTCGCATACAGCCCATAAAACTAGCAATGAGCTAATAAAGACACGAGAGGCAACATTATCGCACTGGCGGAGACATCCGACATTGTGCAGTAAATTTTAATTAATTTGTGAGTTATGGCAGCTTAACGTTTACTGGAAACCCCCTACTTTGGTGGTAGGGGTGTCCACCCAAGGGTACTGAATGATGTGATACAGGGTGTATTTTTGAAACCAGAGTAAAGCTCACACAAAAAATTACATAAAGATATTCGCATTAAACTCGAAATTTGTCGGTAAACTTCTTTAGTAAATACAATAGCCTTTTTTTTTTAATTTTTTTTTTCGTGCGGAAATCCCCTCGGATACCCCCCCTGCCGGAGCCGGAAGGGGAGGTTATGTCGGACTCGAACCGACTAAAACCGCACGCCGACTGTGGGTCTTGGTGCTAGGCCGGAGGTGAGGTTGTCAAAGACATATCCCTCGCACCCCGGCTGACCCAGGGCCATCCCTTACGGTCTGGCCCTCCTCAGGAGGGGGGACAACGGTGTCCCCAACTCGCCCCCGGAATGGGGAGGCGCGCTGTTCAGCGCGCCGCCGCCGTGGCCTGCTTCTGCTGGGGTGACAGGCGGCTCCACCCGTCACCCCCAGGCCCGCGCTCATGGGGGACGGAGGTCAGTCAGTGCCCTCCGACGCCCGAGTTGCATGCGCGCGCGGGCGGCGCGATCCGCGAGTCTTTCTCGCTCGCGCCGCCTCTCCCGCTCCGCCGTCTCCTTCACGACCATTACCTGCTCGCTGAAGGAGACGCCGGCCGCCCACGCGTCCGCGCAGCGGACCATTGCTGTGAGCAGGGTGGCGAGAGTGAGAACTCTCACTCCCAGGGCCGCCACTAGCTCCCGCCTCGGTCCGGCCCATGCCGGGCACTCGGTGAGCGTGTGCAGCCCCGTGTCCTCGCTCGCGTCGCAGTGATGGCACTCGGACGTTGGCTCCTTTTCGATCCGACACAGATATCTCCCGAAGCACCCGTGCCCGGTGATAATCTGCGTCAGTCGATACGAGAGGCTGCCATGTGGCCTCTCGAGCCATTCCCCCATGATGGGCTTTACCGCCTCTATGACGGCATGCCCTGCGCGTCGTTGCTCAAGTCGTCGCTCCCACTCCGCCACCATGATCCCGTGGAGCCGGGACCTCTCGGCCCGAATGTCTTCGGGCTCGGGATCGTATCCCCGCTCCCGCGCCTCCTTACGGAACCGATACAGTGCCGCAAGGGATCTCGCTTCCAGGATCCACGGTGGCGATCCGGCTAGGAGACTCGCCGCTTCAAAGGATATCGTGCGGTACCCCCTAATGGCCCTGCAGGCCATCGTCTTCTGCGGCGCATGCAGCAGTTGCACGAACCTGGCCTGCAGGGCGTCCGCCCACACGGGGCACCCGTACAGGGCCATGGACCGCACGACACCCGCGTAGAGTCTCCTGCAGGAGTCCTCTGGGTCCCTCAAGTTGGGCAGCAGCCGCATCTCAGCGCGTTAGCTGACACCAACAGTTTGGGGCGCAGACTTCGGAAGTGCTCTCCGAAGTCCCACCGACCGTCGAGTACGAGCCCCAGGTATTTCAACCGGGGCTTGATGTCGATGGGAGTACCTCCTACTGTCAAGCTGGATCCCGGGGGTGGCCCGCGCCGAGGACCATGAAAGAACAAGGCCTCAGATTTGTGCAGGGCCACCTCGAGACCCAGCCGCCGGATCCGATCCACGACTTGAGCAACAGCGGTCGTGGCCCTCTGGGTCGCCTCGCGGTGTGTAGCGCCACTCACCGTCACTAGCGTGTCGTCCGCGTAGCACGTGACGGTGGCACCGAACGCGAGCTCACCGCGAAGCACCCAGTCGTATCCGATGTTCCACAGGAGCGGCCCCAGGACCATTCCCTGTGGGACACCGCACGACATCTCACGCCTACCGACGCCGGTCGCTCTTGGGTAGATGACGGCCCTCTCCGTCAGGTACGCCCCGACTATGCGGCGGAGGTAGAGAGGCATATCGTGGTACACGAGTGCCTCCCTGATGCAACTCCAGGGCAAGGTGTTGAACGCGTTGGAGATGTCCAAGGACACCGCCAACATCACCTCGCCCCGGGCAACCGCATCCTCCGCCAGGGTCCTCACGCGCATGATGGCATCCACAGTGGAACGCCACCGGCGGAAGCCGTACTGCGTGTCAGTAAATACAATAGCCTAGTGGTATGGGTAATGGACTGCTGAGACGAGGTCTCGGGTTCGATCCCAGGTTTACCATGGCACACACCAATGACTTTTCGATGCTTTTCGAAGTTATGTGTGTATTTATCGCAGGTTTATAAGTACCCGGTTAATGGCAATAGGCTCGCCACCTATTACATTGGGACCTAAACATAAACTGGCGAAATGTGGGTGCTAGCACCTCTGCCTACCCCTCCGGGGAATACAGGCGTGAGTTTATGTTACGTTATGTATGTTATAGTTTTTTCAGCTAATCTTACCTACTTCCTACCCAAAACAAGAAGTTTAATCATGGTAGAAATTACTTTTCCTGCCGAAATAATGGGAAACGTTTTTACACGTACAATGTATTCTTCTATTCTATTCTATTCTTCTTAGCGATTTCCGTCTTTCCTAGTACTTAAAGCTAAAATGATCCCGTATAGTCTTTTGACCCCCACATGAAATAGGATCGAGCCAAAAAAAAATTGTGCTTTTAGCATTTCCTTGCTGACTGTACAATTTTTCCAAAAACTGTGAATGCAGTTCAAAATATCTCAAAAAGTTAGGGAAGGTATTCTAAGAACATTTTGCTGTAACTACAAAGCGACCTGCGCCTTCACTACCTCGTTCCAAAAATACATCCTGTATGTATAGTTCTCTTCTTGTGGGTGTCGTAAAAGACGACTAAGGGATGGGGCTGTTCTCCATCCGACAGTAAACATACAGCCAAGAACAAAGTGCCCGCTAGACGGTAATAGGCTCGCCTCCTATTACGTTGGACCGAAAATCATAGTTCACGATACGTGGTTGTTAATACTCCTCTGCCTACCCCTTTGGGGATTTACTGGCGTGAGTATATGTATGTATGGAGTACTAATATTATAAATGCGAAAGTAACTCTGTCTGTCTGTCTGTATGTTATTACGCTTAAGTAACCTAACCTCTGAACCGATTGATGAAATTTGGTATAGGCGTAGATTAGACCATGAGAAAGGACATAGGCTATAGTGTTTATAATGTTCGGGACTTCACGCGATATATTTTTGAACAACTTACTTTTGCCGACGTTTCGGGTGCTTTGTAGCACCCGTGGTCACGACTTGGCAACGCACCCGAAACTTCGGCAAAAGTAAGTTGTTCAAAAATATATCACGTGAAGTCCCGAACATTATAAACACTATGAGTGAACGCCGCGATAGTTTAAAAGTGACATAGGCTATGTTTAGTCGCGATAACCGACATCCACGCGGGCGGAGCCGCGGGCAAAAGCTAGTGTTATATAATTCAGGTGGCTAATGAGAGGAGTATAGGGTGCCACCAAAACTGAAACTTAGGTATCTGCCAACCAGTAGGTTCTCTGGCGTAGGCCTTTCTCTTGGGTTTGGTAGGCAGTCGTTTCCATGAAAGCAGCAAGAATCAAATTAAAAGAGAAGGAGTAGGCGGAACTGGGGCTCCAAGGAGAAAGTACATAAGTTAAATTTAGCTATTTACGTTTGAAAAGTAATAAAATCGAAGTATCGGTACTTGACTTAAATGAATTTAAACTATTCGTTTATTTGTATAGCGTTTTATGATTCACACCGAACGGGAGCAGTAGGTACCGTTCATTCATTCAATAGGTTCGAAAGCTGTGGTGCAACTGCGAGCGAGTAGCGATTCGTACTATACGAAGCAAATCCCTGGGAAGGCTACGATCATTTCGGTTTTAATTTTAAAATAATAATCAAGTTATAGTGTCAATCATGAAGTATGTAAGGACAGAGTCAAATGGGATGTTGTCTCTGCTTACCCCCAAGGGAAAGAGGCGTGAGCTTATGTACGAAAGAATCATTTTCCAATAATTCTGATTAATTGTTCCTGTGATTCCAGACATTAATATAAAATTCAAACGTTCATATGTGCTCTTTATGTGCCTAAATTGCATAAATGAAATTGATTCGATTCGATTCTTTGACTTATGCATGTAATCAAGTTTAAGATTTAGAATTACACGCGTTCGACAGGTGTCGAACGCGTCAAACATTAGAAATAACAAATATACTCAATTTATTAAAAAAAAAAATTTCACCAAAATATTGTATCCATTTTCTACCCAATCGTAGGCTGATCAAAGAGTAAAGTTATTTTATCTACATATAAACTAAACGTACTTGCTACACTTTGAGACAAATACAGAGATTCCATTCTTTCTGCTGACACCATTGTCAGTAGAAAGAATGGTTTAAAAACTCGCTGGCAGTGGCACCTCGGAAAATAAAGAAAAATAAACAAGGTTCTTATTTTTATGTCTTCGCTTCATGTCTGCGCTGAAATAATTCTATTATTATATTTCTATTAATAGACGCCCAGGCCAGGCCAGGCCAGGCCAGTTTATAGATGAATATTAAATGATATCTTACTTAGATATTGTCCTTTCATTACTGTGATTCGAAAGTTACGGTCGAGAACTTCAGCTATTTACTTATTATCCTTGGTTACAATATAAATATGTCTGAATACATACATTTAAATGAGCCTTCTCCATAAAGGAGGGGAGGGGGAGGAAGTTGTAGATTACCCACAAGTGAAAAGGGATTCTAGATAGAAACCTGAGCGGATACAAGAGCCGAAACTAATCCTTTTCACGTGTTAGGTACTCTACTTTTTAACATTGACTACTAGAAAATACTTTTACAAAGAAGATAGGCAGCAGGCATAAAAAGGCGGCACTTTTTTTCTTGATTTAAATTTTTTAAGTAAGCCATGTTATTGTGTGGTTTTTAATACGTTTTCGAATCGCACGTTTCATGCGAGTTCAATTCGTACGAACGGTCCAATAAGCCCTTTATACAGGAGTGTGCAACCTCTTTGCATGTTTTTTGTTCTAACTATACCTAATCCATATATTTACGCATGTTCCAAATTCAATTTTTTTTTCAGCCACTGAAAAAAAAACGTTTTATTAACTGTTTTTGATGAATCACAGGCCCTTATTCGAGGGTCAATGGTAATGAATATAATATATTATTCACTGCTCGCAAAGCGCAATACATCATCTCAAATCATTTCAGATAATGTTGCTGTCAGAAGCGTGCACAAACATCTGTAATAAAAAAAACTATGGATTCTATTGGATACAAATACACAATCAATTAAATAGTCTATTGCAGTCCATTGCCGGACATAGTCACCTTTTTCAGGTGGATCTCTATCGGATACGGATCCCGACATTTTGTTAATTATTTGTGTACTGTGACAATATTTTAAAATCCGGAATGATTTCAAATTAATTATGTAAATATCCATTGATACGTTTCCGGCCGGATAGTGATAATTTGAAAATATTGAAATTGGACATTATAATTTTAAATTTTGAATATAAAAACGGCATTACACTGAAGAAGAAATTTAAAATTAATTCTGAAATTTCCAAAAGTTGTTTCCATAGACTTAAAAGTTCTATTTGAAAAGGATATTCAACCATGGCCTGTACACCATTTTTCTTGAACACGACGATCCTCTGTACTTGGCCGTGTGGTGTGCTGATTGTGTGTATCACGTCCTGTAACAAACAGACAAAACAATTGTTAATATAGAAAAAGAACAAAATAAGCCCGTATTCTAGAACGACACTCAGCCTGGATCTGGATTTATGTGAGGACAGTTTGTACAGCGATATGTAAAATTATCAATCTGTCTATACAATTTGACCTCAGATAAATCGCGATTCAGGCTGAGTGTCGATCTAGAATACGGGCCTTAGAGTGTTAATTTTTTTAGAGATGAGACTAATACATTTTATCACTATATTTTTCGGGGTAATTATACTAAAGGTAATTGTATTTTATTACTGTAATACATTAGACGATCGCATTGAATTTTGCAATTACTACTAAAGCTGTTAAAAACAAAAATTGGGTCATTAGTGAGGCGAAGATGAGGTAGAAGTGGGTAGAAAACGGAAAAGTTTGGGTTGAAACCGGAAAAAATTATCGTGTCATGAATAATACTCAAATTAAAAAAAAATTGACATCTATGTGTACAGCTGTACAATTCACTAAGCAATCACAACGATGCGAGTCGCAACGTTGTGCTCGATACAGATTGTCATTGGTCGATCTCCAGTGACGTGATACAATCCGACCAATGACAATCTCTATCGAGCACAACGTTGCGACTTACATCGTTGTGCTCGCTTAGTGAATTACAGTGCAGCTCACTTCGTTCGTGGTCACGTCCAGAATTTTCCCAGGAAGCCTGAGTCTCCTAAATACGATATAGGTATTTAAATAACCGATATCATTGGAATGACGACTAATAGAAACACTACCGTAGTACAGAGTAACTTAGTTCTAAGCCCCGAGCAAGTGTAAAGTATATGTAAATTTACTCATTCGTCGTATATACGTATACATTTGAAAGGGGCTCAGATATTCAAATGACATGCATTTAGTATAGCCTATTTGACGCGAGTCGGATATACTGCGGGACAGAAAAATAAGGCATAAAATTTTCTAAAATTTCATTAATATATTACAACAATCATATTGTAAAATGTCTTATTTTACATTTTGAACGAAGTATCTAAGAATATCGGAATCATTTCTTCATTATTTTTTGTAAGAGAGTGATTATGTTTAGGAAACAAACTTTCTAGTAAACTACCGCTAAGAATGACAAAATATAAATGGCATCAATATAAAATTTGAATCGAGAAGCAAACAAAACTATCTAAATAATATTAAATAGACAGTAACTAAATAATTTATCGTAAAACAAAAAAAGTATTAGTATAATTTATGTATATGCCTATGCCTTAAGTATTCTGCAGTATAATTGCGCCAAATGGGCAGCTAAAACGGCAACCACTTAACACCTCTTAAACATCTCAGTTTGAATACAGGAACATCTGTAACCGAGCTTGTGTTTATTAAATACAATATTTACAACGACAACTTCAAATAATTTCAACTCCCTATTAAACATAAATAACACTAAACCCAATCAAAACGTCTCATGTGATATCGAGTTCGCATAGAAAAAAGAACCTAAACGACATAACGTAAACTGCACAACAGAGTGATTTTCCTTCCAACTGTGGATGTACGTTATGTTATATTACTGAAACGACAAATATAACAAATAAATAATATAATAAATGGCCATATGTTCAAAGAAACTGAAAATTGGGTTAATCGAAATACAATATTAAATGCGAAATTTATGTGAGCAGTAAATGCCGCTCAAGGTATGTAATATGGCGAATTCCTCGATTTAAAACTATTGCTTTGAGGTGTTAATTGAGATGACAATATAAATTGTATATTTTTAGCTAGCTTTAAACTTCGCAAAATATTATACTGATCGATACTGAAACCCTACTCTCAAGCCTAGTTACCTGTAATGTTGTCTGTCCACACATCAATTTAACAAACCACAAGCATCATGTTGCGCCCTAGCTGGCAATATGGCGTATGTTGGGCAATGTTGCTGAATTTGTTGGGAAACTTTTTTTGTGCGTCAAATGTTCCCTAATACATATGAGGCTTACAGATCGCTGTTAATGGAACACAGCAGTGACGTGTCCTACGTGAAATAAATCAAATTCAACATTTTTTCATCTTAACAGAAAAGAACTTTCTACTTTCTTGTTCGTTTCAAATCGTAAAATCGAAGCATATATTCAATTCCAATACAAACTACTACCTAGAAAAACAAATTATTTTCAATAAAAAAAGCCGTATCCAACGCAATATAAAATCTATCAGCACTTCACATCGGCCCGCAGTGTACATAAACGCGGCAATATCAACCCACTTGTTGGAATTGAAATCCGTACACTGCGGGCCCGTAATAACATTTTGCATCCGACATTAGATATCTGTAGTTTTAATAAAATGTATTATTGAAAATTCAAGTGTTCGTAGCAATACTGGTATATTTTTTCACTGTTTATTGGAATTTTGAGTATTGAGAAATTGGATTTATTTCCCTTGATAAAATTATGTTACAGTGATATCTGTAATTTGAAGGTTATATTATTTGGTTTAGAAAAGTAAAGAGAAAAAGAAAATGAATGTGTTTTGGCTAACATGTGAATGATCAACACAGAGTTAGGTTCATTGATAGATGACATGTGATATTTTCTAAAGTTTACGCGAATGTCACTCATTGAAATAAAACCACTTTTTACGGATTCTATCGCGATATATTTGTTATTATTTACTTTTTAAACCGACGTTTCGGCTGCTTTGCAGCAGCCATGTCCGCGGTGTGACTCATGATGGTAGTTGTCACATAGTTTGAAGTATAAGTTGAGTGCAACATGGTAAATGTTTATGATGGTGACCCTCTTTCCGAGACTTTGCCTTTAGCTTAACATCAGGCGAGGTGAAATCAAATTTACGTGACCTGTATATAAAAAAAAACTCAAAATACCGGAATCATGGTGAATTATTGGTGTTCCTATTTACGCAGAATTAGCTCACTGTGTTGTTAAGTCTTGCTGGATTTTGCTGCTTACTGGGTTTGATTAAGCGTATGACTGGGTCGTAAGCTGGTGGTAAATAATAACAAATATATCGCGATAGAATCCGTAAAAAGAGGTTTTATTTGAATGAGTGACATGTGTCAATCATCATCTACATATTATAAAGTCTATTTCCGCGTCTATCCATCCTTATTTATGCTTATATCTTCAAGATTACGCTACAGATATTGATGCGGTTTCTTTATACCCACGACGGAACGGAGACGGTATATGCGTTTGGGGTGAGAGGTTGTTTGTGTGTTTGTTTGTTTGTGCAAATCCATGTTGCCATTTTCTCCGAAACTACCAATCTAATTTTGATGCAGTTCAGGGTTCGGCTTTAATTAACATATAATAGACAGATATATAGATAACTCAATAGGGGGCGCTACATAAAGCATTTTTAATGCAAATCAATGTTGCCAATTTCCTCCAAAACTACTAGACCGATTTTGATGCAGTTTTCAATTATTGGTTTGGGTTTGATTGGCGCATGTTCTTAGATAGGTGTTACGGTGATAACCCACTAGGGGGCGCTGCAGTAAACATTATTTGAATTATCTTTTTTACGTCGTCAAAATTTTTAATTTTATTACTTGTTAGGTAGAGTAGTTCCAGAAGAAGGTTTATATGTACAATACATGATTAATATAGTAAAGGGTGCAGCGGGAACGGGATTGTACGCCGTACGGGCAGAAAAAAAATTGGCGGTACAAATTCCGTCGGGTCAGGTGGTACAGTTATAAAAGTAGAAAATTCGATAGGTCATAAGTTATTATGTTTTATTGTGCAAAGCGCAAATATAATGGTTTTTCTTTTTTATACCACTTAGGTGGCAGATAAGCACACGGTCCACCTGATGGAAAGTGTTACTGTGGCCTATGGACGTGTGTAACACCAGGGGAGTCACACTAAATACCAACTAAAACGCACGCCACCCAAGATGGCGTGCGTTTTAGTCGGTTCGAGTCCGACATAATCACCTCCACTGGCTCTGTGGAGGTGGTATCCGTGGGGATTTATCGCACGATAAAAAAAAAAAGGGGAGTCACTCGTGCTGCCGACACTGTGTGAACAGAGAGTTTCTGTGCCGTCAGTGCAGAAGACAAAGCAGGACAAGCCTTTGGTCTTCCCATTGACAGCACAAAACTCTCCAATTTTTTCAATAAATTTATTATTCTACAACAGTTTCCACAGTGCTATCTCGACCCAAAACATAGCTTAACTAGCTTATATTATGGAATGCGGGCAACAAACTAAATGTGGATAAACATATTTTTTTACAACATTCTACACAACGCTATCTAGACTCATGCTTATCCTTTGTCCAAACCATAGCCTTAACTAGCTTGTGTTATGGAATTTAGAATGCGGATAAACATACTTAGATACTTTTTTTGGTAAATACATACATTAGAAACACTTAGACCAATGCCAATAACCATAATCCTGCATATCTACATAAATACACGCCGTGTTGATTTCCTGTGGAGTAGAATAGGGCTACCCCATGTCTTCCCGTGGGTGACGTAGAAGGTGACTAAGGGATAGGGCTGTTCTCCATCCGACAGTAAACATACAGCCCATGACTAAGTGTCCACTTGGATACAATAGGCTCGCCCCCTATTACGTGGGACCGTTGATCATAGTTGTCGTAATGTGGGTGTTAATACACCTCTGCCTACCCTTTCCGGAATTACAGGTGTGAGCATCCCTACTAATATTATAAATGCTTAAGTAACTCTGTCTCTCTGTATGTTATGCTTTCACGCTTAAACCACTGAACCGATTTTGATGAAATTTGGTATAGGGGCAGATTACGACTTTGAGAAAGGACATAGGCTATGTTTGGTCGCGATAACCGACATCCACGCGGGCGGAGCCGCGGGTAAAAGCTAGTATTTATGTATGTACTTAAATCTAATATATAAAATTCTCGTGTCACAGTTTTCGTTGCCATACTCCTCCGAAACGGCTTGACCGATTTTGATGAAATTTTTTGTGCTTATCCGGTATCTATGAGAATCGGCCAACATCTATTTTTCATCCCCCTAAATGGTGCAGCGGGAACGGGATCTGACGCCACGGGTGCAGGGAAAAATTGGCGGTACGAAGTTCGCCGGGACAGCTAGTAGATTTTATAAATAAATATACACATAGAAACACCCAGTCGTATCCCTACAACAAGTAAAACATGATGCAATATTTTTTTATTGAATGCTTGTTAAACCTTTTTTTTACGACAAACCCTGCAAGCAAGTGCTCAGCCCTGTTGGGAAGTGGACATCATAGCTAGGGGTGCACACTGTCATGCTATTGATCCCAGTCCCTTATTCACCGCACTTAATACCAGAAACACAACACTATGTAAAATAAAGCCAACGAAGCAAGAGAAAAAATGTAAACAAAGTTTTTGCGGTTCCAAACTTTTTTATTTGAAAATTATTACGTATCACTTCAAGCGCATTCCAGACAGCAATAAAATTGCTCATAAGAAGGCGGTTCTGACAGTTAAGAACCGCTGTGCTGACAGCTTTCCTGTAGGTACTACGAAACATGCAACGACAGCTGTCGCTCGGCCAATCGCTGGTTATCGCAACGTAACTCAGTAATGGTAGCTTTGTTTACCTTATTTCTCTCGCCTCGTTGGCTTTACTTTAGTTTACTACTGCAGATAAATATAACATACTAGCTTTTGCCCGCGGCTCCGCCCGCGTGGATGTCGGTTATCGCGACAAAACATAGCCTATGTCCTTTCTCAAGGTCTAATCTACCCCTATGCCAAATTTCATCAAAATCGGTTCAGTGGTTTAGACGTGAAAGCGTAACATACAGACAGACAGACAGACAGACAGACAGACAGACAGACAGACAGAGTTACTTTCGCATTTATAATATTAGTATGGATTAGTATGGATGTGTATATATATATGTGTATATGTGATATGCATAAATAAATCGCGATACAATCGTATCAAAATAGTTTTATTTCAATGGGAATGCGATTACATCAGGAAAAATGAATTACTCAGGTTGGGCTTAACTTAAACCCACTTTTTTCCCTTAGGGGGCGGGTGGTTGAAATGCTCTTCCAACTAAGCTACTGAGTCACCACTGACACCTGAATCAATCCAAATTTTTCCTTCTCTTTATATCCTTCTGTAAGGTGACTTATGTACTCGAAACGTTTATCAGAACGCACCGCCAGTAAATAAAGTAAAATTAAAGAAATAAAGTAGTAACGCGCCCGCTACGCAGTAGGCGCGGGTTCGATCCCCACTCAATGGAAATATTGGTATGCATAAATATGGGTATTTGCATTGGTCTGGCCGTGCCTCGGAGAGCACGTTAAGCCGTCGATCCCGGTAGCCATACGAACATCTATGGCAGTCGTTACGGGTACCTAGTTGGAGGTCAAATGGCAATCGCTTCACAGAAAATATCATAGTTCAGCCAAACCCGCAGTTAGACCGGTAAAGCGGACCCCAGACTCCAAGCTGAATGCCCCAGATGCGAGTGAGATTAACACTAAGATGAAGAAGAGAAATTAACTGTAAAAAAAAAGATCACAAAAATAAACAATCATATCCCTATTAATAAAAACATAACATTGCGTTTATGTCATTATACGCCTACACCTCTCGAAGGACCAATTTTCAATATGCATATATGGGTAGACTGATGAATGATTATCATCCTAAGTGTACTAATGGGGGTCGAGAGGAAACTAAAACTTGACTGTGAAATAAAATCCACTCTCGACCCCCAGGGGCCGAGTGTAAACTATGGTTAGGGGTCCAGTGGACACATTATTTATTGGGGGTCGAGGGGTCGAGAGTGGACTAAACGTATTATTCTAACGTCTTCTCAAGTACGATGCAGACAATCTTGAAATACAATAAAAGCTGTATACGAATGGACTTCAATATTCAGTGTACGATGTGTCCAAAAGGAACTGTACTGTCGCTGCATTCGGCCAAGATTGCTGGAATTGTGTCCAATCGCCGGACTCTAGAGAAATTTGAGAATGGAATTTTATTATTCTTATTAGATTTTTCCGTTTGGTGAATTCGCTGTGAATAAAGGACGAGGACAGAGTTGGGATAGAAATCGTGTTTTGTATTTTAAGCTGAAATAAATATATTTTTAACTAGCTTTTGCCCGCGGCTCCGCCCGCGTGGATGTCGGTTATCGCGACCAAACATAGCTTATGTCCTTTCTCAAGGTCTAATCTACTTTTATACCAAATTTCATCAAAATCGGTTCCGTGGTTTAGGCGTGAAAGCGAAACATACAGACAGAAAGACTGAGTTACTTTCGCATTTATAGTATTAGTATGGATATAGACTCGTGAATAAGACTTCACCTTGTAGGATGGTAAACTAAAGGCAAAGTCAAGGAAAGAGGGTCACCATTACAGACGCCAAGAATGTAACAATGGTGATGCTTAGCTGGACGGCATCATCAGATGCTTTTTCACACCCCGCTTATACAAAGGAATTTACCATGGTACAAAATTAATATTATTTATTGGTATTTACAAAAAATATGTGTATCCGCATTCTAGATTCCATATCACAAGCTGGTTAAGCTATGCTTACCATGGGTCTAGTAGCGTTGTGTAGAATGTTGTGGCATATTTATTTATTCATTACGACAGTTAAAACATCGTAATATTTTTCGCTTCCTACGGGGAATTTTATGATAAAATTTTCAACAACAAGAAATATTTATAATTAGACAACACACAAAACAAAAATAGAAAAAATACAAAATATATTACAAAAAAATTTGAACCTCATTTTCTGTAAGGCACCTTAGTGTCGGAGTTAATAGTCCTTCAAAAGCTTTTCAAAAACCTAAAAAAATTGAAATTTTACGAGTGTAAGATAAAAAATTAAATATTTCCCCGTGAAAAGCGCTCGAAGCGCCCCGACCGAGTTTTTAATTATTCCCCACCCGCGGGAACGGGCTGAGCGGAGGGTAGGAATGGAAAATTAATTATTACAATATAAGCATTGTGCGGACGTGTGAGTTCGGACCGGTTTGAATTTGGAATTCGTTTATTTTTAGAAGGTATTTTTTATATTTTTTACTACCTTTGTATGACGGTGAGATGAGTTTTTATGACAGTTATGAGTATGGCCACGAACGCTAACAAAATATATTTTAGTATATCTCAAAAACTAACAGATGGCACTAGTACTATAACTTTAAGAATCAAAAAGTTAAAACGCTTATTACCCCATATAAAATCACGTAAATTATTTCAGACCCTTCTAATCGTATATTTTTTATTTTTGATAAGTTAATTTTTTTATGGTAAAAACTAGAAAACTTTGCCAAAGCATTGTCGCCATCTTGCTTGGAAATAAAAGTTGCCGTCTGCTTTTGGAAGTTAGGAGTGTAACCGTTTTTTGTTCCTGATTGTGCATCTGTATAGAACTATTTATCTGTGGTATGGCTGAAAGGGAGAAAGAGAATGCGATACCTAACTCTTTCTTTATTATCTATATATAAAAATGAGATTCAACTGTCTGTATGTACCTAATATTACAAGTTTTTAGTAACAATATTTATATGAATATACGGTACTTATTTTTTTCTTTCAGACTGTTTGATTGACTAATCTCAAATACGGTAGAGCCGAATTTTTATGACATTTTTACTTCAGATAGATAATATTATAAGGCTTAACTTACTTTCAATTTTTAAATTTAAAAATTAAAATCAAAAATTGAAACAAAAAAAAAACTATAATACGAAATACATCGGGAAAACGAAGAGCTCAAGTGGAACTTGAATCCACGACCTTTCCCTTACAGGGGGAATGCTCTTCCAACTGAGCTATGTTCCCCAATGTATTTCGAATTTAAAAAGTTAACATAATTTAATAAATGCTATGAAAATTTCATTCAAATTTACTACATATAATAATTATTAAAAAAAAAAAAACAACACGGACGGATAAGTTACGGATCACGGACACAACTATTATCATCTCTATCACAAATGACATGCAAATAGTTTGAAATGTTCAATTATTACCTCCCTATCAAATTAACCTCGCATAGGAAATGAACTCCGGCCTTTGAGCTCAGGGAGCAGCTCCAACTTGGCGACTAATTGTCTCGCTAACAGACGCGCCTGCGGGAATCGAACTGGGTGACTTTAAGGACCTGCGGCGTGGATTTTGAGCTAACTTAGAGTACCTACCTATATAGTACGTTTGTATACAGGTAAAATAATCAATAATAGTGCAGTACTTATTAATTTTATCGCGTAACATATATTATTTTTTGTGCCTTAATTTATAGTTTAGTATACATACCTATATGCTATTAGCTACCTAGTAGCGAAAGTAATCCCAAATTATTTTCATTTAAACCAAATGACATACATTATGAATACATTTTAACACATTAATAGTCACCGATCTTCTTTAGCTAACTCACTTTAGTTCCTGTTGTCATGACAACCGACCTAATATATCGTATTTTCATAAAATACATTAATAGGCTGACCCTAGTCCCACGTCCGATACTATTCCCGCTGCACCCTCTACTCATAATAAGCATATGCAAAAAATAGAGTAATTCAAGAAGGTTTATATGTATAATATACAGTATACATATAAACCTTCTTCTTGAATTACTCTATTTTTTTAAAAGAAACCGCATCATAATCTGTAGCGTAGTTTTGAAGATATAAGCATACATAGGGACGCGGAAAGCGACTTTGCTTTATATAGTACTAGCTTTTGCCCGCGGCTCCGCCCGCGTGGATGCCGGTTATCGCGACAAAACATAGCCTATGTCCTTTCTCAAGGTCTAATCTACCCCTATACCAAATTTCATCAAAATCGGTTCAGTGGTTTAGGCGTGAAAGCGTAACATACAGACAGATAGACAGACAGACAGACATAGTTACTTTCGCATTTATAATATTAGTATGGATAAGTAGTGATTTTGTGAATTTACCACATTTTAAATTGTGATAATGTGTCATCTAACTCCACACCAAATGTTAATTAAAATCGCTCCAGCCGTTTAGACGTGAAAGAGTAACAAACATCCATTCATCCGTACTGACAAACTTTCGCGTTTATAATTTTAAAACAACATCTGGTGAGGATTGTTACTTATTTTTCCAAAAATCCCCACTAGGCTGAGTCTATTTAAATAGTGGGGATTTCAGGAAAAAAAGTAACAATCCCCACTCGCGTAACAATCTCCAATTCGTCGGTGGGGATTTCTGGAATACACCTTAATAGGATACAAAATATTCTTCTTCACCGTTCTCTTAACAATATTATTGCTCTACAACCTCTACAATATATTTTTAAACGTTCAAGTTCTGTAGTTGGCGCGTGACAAACGAGTGTACGACGCCAACGTAACTCTTCACCGCTTTTTATACCGTTTTTTTGCTAAACTGTAGGGTGACTGCAATTTTAGAAGTACTAAGGACTGTGCCAAAAAAAAATACAGGTGAGTTGGAATTCATACGTAATTTATTTCTGTAATTGTAATTCTACAAAAATAAATCTTGTAGCATAATAGTTTTGTTTAATGAAGTCGTGGAAAGACAATTATTACGATTAGGACGTGACCTGGATTAGTGTTCGGACAAAGAAGAGTGTAATAAAATTAATTATACTAACGATGTTTAATTTTTGCTTTAATACTTTCTTCTTAACATAATTTGGACATATTTAAGTGTTTCTCTATTTGGGTATTTTTATGCGATTGTAATAAATTGACGGTTATTTTTTGATTCAGTATATCTACCAGAAACCAGGATAATACATACTAAATAAATAAATATTCTTCAACATTCTACACAACGCTATCTAGACCCATGGTAAGCATAGCTACTAGTCGTAGTGTGCACTATACCGTGGTAGAAAAAGCTTTATTGCTGAACATTTTGCATAATAAGCATATCTAAGGTCAACGAAACGGCAAAATTAGTGCATAGATTTGACTATGCACTAATTTTGCCGAGGTTGTAAATATAAAAGAAATTGTAAGTTCCAAAAATACTAGAAAGAAGGAATGAAGAAAGAACACACACTTTTTTTTCTACAGCACAAACGTGCATCTAAATATAAATACTTGAGTCACAAGAATACAAACTAGAGGTTTTTGCACAATGAAAAATGTATCCAGGAAAAGCATGGTCACCACTTCGAACGTGCAGCTACTAAATGTTGTGGATACGGTGAAGGATGGCAACATTTGACTTTAGGGGGTAGCTTACACAGGGATGAGCCTGCCTAAATGCGCTTCCCAATAGGGTGGCTCATTTGTTTTTATTTTATTTTGTGGGTTCGTATAACACGATTCCTAGCGGCTTCCCTTTTGGAACCTTATTTGGTATTTGAATGAAATTTTATAGCATTTATTACTTTACGACGGATATATAAAGATGGGAAATATGAATTGTCTCAGGGAGAGGTAGGGGAAAGGTCGTGGGTTTCCTGGATAAAAAGTCTGGGATCAACTTTTCCCAGTATAACATGGAGTTTTGGCTAAAGTTCGATATCCGTGAAGCGACTGCTATCTGATATCCACAATTCAGTGGTGATATCAAAGTGTTGCAGTTAGACCTGTTGTTGGATTTTTAAGGACTCCAACTTAAAGAATATTAGAACCGTAGTTACTAATATTCCCTCTAACCCCTCCAGCTAAGCTGAATTGCTTGTGTTAGGAGTGGGTTCACGTCGGTAGTGTAATGGCCAGGATCGAACCCGGGACCTCTCGATCGTAATAACTGCCATAGATGTTTGTATGACAACCGGGACCGACGACGGCTTCACATACTCTCCGAGATACGACCAGACCAATGTAAACACACATACCGACGGCTTAACGCACTCTACACCACTACAAGTATTCATGCATACAAATATTTGAGCGGGAATCGAACCCGTAGCCATAGCAGTCACGTTCACTACCTCCACGCTATAGAGGCTGTCAACAACAGTCTAAACGAACATTAAAAAAAAAAACAAAAACACATCCACTTTCCAACCAATTAATTAAAATTTAAAAACTCCATTACGGACAGCCCTCCGCCTCGCCCCAGGGTTGTGCCTAACTAATTGATGCGTGAATAATTCACATGGTGTTGTCTCGTTTTTTCACTCGGAGTTCATAATAGGCGCGCGTTCGCGGGGGACAGAGTGGGAAGATTTATTAGGCGTTTTGTTTTACATACCGCACTTGGTTAAATGTTGGCACAATTCGTGGGTAATCTGTTTGTTTAATGAAATAATGGTTGTGTGTAGGTTTGTCCTGCTTTGTCTTCTTCACTGACGGCACAGAAACTCTATTTGGTAGGAGGTAGGACAAGAGCCACTGTCCTATTGAGCAGTCCTGACGAAGTACCTCCACCTTACGGAGTACCGCAGTCACAATAACCTCGTGTTTTGTTCCTAGTGAGTACGGTAGCCAGAGCTCACTGGATAGTTTTTGTGCTATCAGTGGGATGACCAAAGGCTTATCCTGCTCTGGGTTCTGCACTGACGGCACAGAAATTCTCTGTTACGTCTCACGTCTATGTGCGGTGCGCTTATCTGCCACCTAAGTGGTACCTTACTTACCAGTAAGGTTGTGGTATCTGCGGTTTTACTCAGCTCTTGCAAACAAATGTAACAAACCCTCTCAGACAAAAAAAAACAGCATCAAAAACATCGGTTTTTTTTTCTGATGTTTTTCGAACATCAGATTTTTGTTCATTGCTGTTCATTCATGTATTCTGTGGTAGCAGGTACCTATACAAAACAAAGATATTGTAATCATATATTGTTATTAACTAGTTTATTCGCCGCAGCGCCACCTGCATTATGGTTGAGTTATTAATAAGTAATGCTGCCGATACGGCCGGAGGCGCCGAAGGCTGTTTCATTTTCATTCTTTCAGAAGCAGAATCTCATGTTTTTGTATTGTGTTGTTATTTATTCATGCTGGGTAGGGAAAACCTGTGTATGCAATTTAAAGTAATTTTAGGAAGATAGGCAGAAATATAAGGTTGAGTCAGACGAGTTTCAACCCAAGTTAGTTAAGGTATGCTTACTTTGGGGTCTAAACAGCACTGATTAAAAGTCGCAAAATATTTATTATACATTTTGAATAAAACTTGTACTTTTCCACAGAGTTTAATTTTATTCCTGAAACCTGTGTGTGTGAAAAGTGAAAATATGTGTAGTAGATTCCACCAAGTGCCATCAATCTCCAGTATAAAGTCTAAAATTTATTTAACGCTTAACGACCACCTACATTGTAATTTAATTAAAAGTTACCTGTCTATACCTCGAAATTGAGTAGGAGGTAAGTTTCTATTACGAAAAATTGGCCCTTTGAGGCACCACGTGATCTGAACACCATTTCGTTTTCTCAATTAGTACCTATTGTTAAAGTGTGGAAGCCCTACACCAAGGGCTTATTCAGAAATAAAGGGACCACTTAGAAATGTTCAGTTTTAATTAAAATAAAAAATTAACCTTTGTTTTCGCGCTTATTGCCGCGAAACATTGAATCGCGAAGACGTAAGAAGTTGTAGAAATATATTTTTAAATTTATTTTTATTGGAGACTAGGGGTTGTTAGTGACACCGCCCGAGAGTATTTCAGATTATGTTGCCCTGAACAATAAAAGAATCTTTGGTTTTACGTAGGTAATTTAAATAGCCATGTTTCTAAGGTTTATAGTACAAGTACGAACTTACAAACTAGGCGAACGTAATCGAAGTTGGCGGCGAATTAGGCCGGCTCGCCACCACAACCGGCTTCCTCTTAAACTCGTCTTTCTTAACACAAACTAGTTAAGCTTACCATGGGTCTAGATAGCGTTGTGTAGAATGTTGTGGAATATAAAAAAAAATTAGGCTCACACTTAGGAGTAGGAGTCATACTCATACTGCCGACAATATAAGCAGCGCGAGTTTCTGTACCGGCAGTGTTACTTCGTTAGTTTCGCCACGGGGACACCGGTGTCCCCTCTCCCGAGGAGGGCAAGACCGTAAGTGATGGGTCACCCTGGGTCAGCCAGGGTGCGAGGGATATATCGAAGACAACCTTACCTCCGGCCTAGCACTACGACCCTCAGTTGGCGTGCGATATAACCTCCCATCCCGGCTCCGGTGGGGAAGGTATCCGTGGGTAATTCCGCACGAAAAAAAGTCGTCAGTGTAGAAGACAAAGCAGGACAAAACTTTAGTCGTCCCACTGACAGCATAGTCTACGAGTATACCTACCTCATACTTGCAGGGTTTAAAAATAAAAAACTATTACGTGTGTATATGTAGGTACTGCATGCATCCCAATGAACGCCTGTCTTTCAGTCAAATAGGTATAGATGAGTTTCACCACCCACAGTTCTCTGAGGAAATCAAATGCATTCAAGAAAATTGCACCTGGTTTTACCGTTTGTATTGATATAGTTGTATGATATTTGTACACATGTATATTAGAATATATTTCGTTAGATCTGCGTTACTCTTTCGTCGAATACAAGAAGATAATAAAATAAATTACTAATTGATAGGGCTCTATCAGACAGTAAACACGGTCCAAGACAAAGGGCCCGCTAGACGGCAATTAGGCTCGTCCCCTATTACGTCATGGGACCCAAAATCATAATTGGCAAAATGTGGGTGTTAGTGCGCCTCTGCATACCGCTTTGGGGATTTACAGACACGTGAGTATATATATGGATGGATGAATAAATATATTTTTGTAATCGTCTTTAATTTCCTTCATTTTGATACCCTATTCGATAAGTTTGAGGGCAAATATTTTAGACAACTTATACCTATGTATAATCTATGAAAAAAAATATCTCACCTAAAATAACAGAATAGATTCACGATAGTGAAAATGGTATTTTAAAATATTGATAATACTATAAAATTATCGTCGAATATCGAAAGCATATTCTTTTGTATGACAAACTTCAATAAAATATTTTAGAATAATATGCTGTGCGCACTCGGGCAGTTTCCTAGAATCGGCTTCACTAATAGCGTGCTAATATAATTTGTTAGGTGAGCAAGATAGTGGTATATTGTACCCCGGCTTATCATAAGCCTACCACCATAGATACGAGTATGAAACAATGCGACAGGTAGAAACATAAAACCTGGACATAAACAATAGTTTTTGAGTTGACTATAGATTGAAATAGATATAGGAGCGGTGTGTTTTTCTTTTAGAACGTTATCATTTAAAAAACCTATTATTAATTTCTTTTAAATTTGCAAACACCCTTCGGTGAGTGTCTTTGTTGTATGTTACTGCTAATTTAGATAACTCACAATAGTCCACCTTCGTGGTATTTTGTTGCTTTTGTCACACAGCACACATGGTAAAACCGAAATGAACATTACTTACTCCATGGTTTGAAAGACCAGATTCAATTAAATTATTCAACATTTTTTTTGGAATAGGGAGGCAAACGAACAGACGGATCGCCTGATGGTAAGCAATCACCACCGCCCATGGACACCGGCAACACCAGATGAGTCACAAGTGCGTTGCCTTCCCTTTAATAAAAAACCCCCGTCACAAAAAACACTTCCAAAAAGTTAAAAAAAAATGAATAAATGTTAATTCAATGGTTGCCATGTCGGGAGACCTTAACTGGTTAAGTACTCCTTTATATCGTAAGGTCCCCCGACATGGCAACCATTGAATTAACATTTATTCATTTTTTTTTTAACTTTTTGGAAGTGTTTTTTGTGACGGGGGTTTTTTAAATTTTTAATTTAATTTTTATTTTATACTTTTTAAATTGATCTACTAGTCAAGCTCTTTCATTTGATACCCATATTGAGGGAATTATAAAGAAATATGTATTCCAACATGTTGTGGCGGCGGCCATCTTGGACCGATTTTTTTCAAACATAGCTAAGAACACTCCCGACTAATATACCTTTCAAACAAAAAAAACTAAATCCAAATCGGTTCATCCGTTTGGGTGCTACGATGCCACAGACAGACACACACACACACACACACACACACACACACACAGACACGTCAAACTTATAACACCCCGTCGTTTTTGCGTCGGGGGTTAAAAAGAGAGTACTTCAATTTGATTCTACGTAGGGCTGGTTCGACCAAACGCGAGTAAAGTTTATTCCTAGAATAAACAGCCAATATGTGGATGATATTGCCTGTTTATTTTAGGAAGCTAAGTTTACCGCCACTTCCTAGGCGCTAGTGGAAAAGAAACGGCGCAACAAACTCCATCGCGACATCTTCCAGACATCACTTTACAATAACAAATCTATAAAACTAAATGTGGACGAATGTTCATTTGTATCGTGTCAAATTTATTGTTAGTAAGGAAATATAGTTCCGGTGGAGTAGAATAGTGCCACCACATCTCTTCCTGTGGATGCAGTAGAAACTGATAGGGTTGTTCTATATCCGACAGTATACATACAGCCCAAGACAAAGTGCCCACTAGCCGGCGATAGATTCTTCCCCTATTACGTGGGACCGAAGATGTAGTAGGCGAAAGGTGGGTCTTAATACACCTCTGCCTACTCATTCAGGGATTTAAAGGCTTGATAATATGTATGCATATATAAAAACTTTATAATAATAGTAGATTGTATGACGAGGGACTGAAATAGTATTTTTACGGATAAGGCGCTACTTTGAACCACGAGCGAAGCATAGGATTCTAAAAAAGAATCCCGAGCGTAGGTCTGCGTTAGAGTTGTATTAAATTTAAACCCTAATTAACTTATTTTATACTTTGTAATTTTCTAAGTCGGTTTTATTATTCCATTTTTATTTACCCGACTGTCTTGGAGGGTCGTGTATGTCATTTAACGCGCATCTCGTATGTTTATTTGTCGTATTCTTTATTACCTCAACGGCCCACTCGTGCTTGACCCAAAATGTCATTAGGTAAGTAAATAAAATTCCACACAACCTTAGCACCCAGAAAACACAGAACAGATAACCCGACCCCAGATAAACGGGAAAAATGGGTTGGACAAAGAAAACGATCCCAATTGTGGTGGACTCTCGAAAAGGTATTGGACATGTGTCCTCGTGTGGTTTTTAACTGGTCTTAATGGATATTCCATCAGGTTTTAAGTAGGCTAATAACTATCCAATTATAAATTTGCAAATCATAAACCAGGTGTAAATTAATGGATACCGCCTGCTATCAAACTTGTTTTGATCTTTTACGTAGATATCAGTCAGGATTTTTATTTTTATTAATTTATATTATTTTATGCTTTACAGTTATGACAATATAGACAATATGATAATTTCCTTCAATTAGATGCCTTATTCGATAAGTTTGAGTGAAAATATTTTTTAAATAACTTACATTTTGATGCCAAAAGTTCACGATACAGTTTTTATTTCACATTTTATGTACCCAAGAACACTTAGGCGATGAAACCTTCTTTTAATTTGAGATAACAATCATTGAAATATAAAGTATTTAACTATTCAACTATAAATTTCAAGTAACTAGCCAAGCTTTTGACATTGAAATACTTAGAGTGATTCAGAAGACAATATAATGTAATAAAGAATATTACGAACACATACTTACAAGATACGCGCGAAAAAACATAACTCTTCTTTGCAGTTGGGTAAATAAAAAATGGAGTAATAAAACAGACTTAGAAAAGCATAAAATAACTTAAGGTTTGAATTTAATATTACTCTAACGTGAACCTACGCTCGAAATTCTATTTTAGAATCTTTTGCTTCATTCGTGGTAAAAAGTAGCGCCCACGCTGTAAAATTAATATATTGTAACTTGTCACAAAATAAAATCTACCTAAATGTCATAACTACGTTATATTTTGTTGAATAAATGAATTGTTTTTTTTTTGTAAAAGGTACGTCACTTGACTTTACCTCGCAAAATCTCAGAAAGAGGGTCACCATCGTTAACATGCACCACCATGTTAATAGTGGTGGCACTCAGCTTGACGGCCTCATCAGATGCCTTTTCACGCCCCGCTTAAAGGACCCGGGACTGAAGGAAGAAGAAAACACGTGAGCTGGCAGGGAGTTCCAGGTCTTAATGGTGGGGCATAGGAATGATTAACCAAATCGCTTGGTTTTAGAAGGTACTGCATCGTATGCGGGTGATATCTAAGCTCTGCACGTGTTGTCCTGTGAAGGAAAGGATCTTTCAAACCGTGGAGTAAGTCTTCGATTCGGTTTCTGTGTTATAATAGCAACAAAAGACCACGAAGGTGGCCTACTGTGGGTCTAGTATCTATATTAACAATAGCATAGAACAATGACACTCGCCGAAGTGTATTTACAAAATTAACAGAAATTATGAATAGGTTTTAACTGATAACGTTCTAAACGAAAAACAAACCACCTGCATATCTATTTAAATCTATAGTCAACTCAAAAACTATTGTTTACGTTTAGGTTTTATGTTCTTACCTGTGGCATTGTTTCATACTTATGGTTTATAATAAGCCGGGGTACAATATACCCCTATCTCGCTCGCCTAACAAATTATATTAGCACGTTATTAGTGAAGCCGATTCTAGGTAACTGCCCAAGTGCACACAGCATTTTTTCAAAATATTTTATTTATGTACTCAAGTTATTTTATAGAAAAGATTTTGCTTTCATAACGATAATGGTATAGTACTGATATTCTCAGTTCACATGGAAAAACATTGCAATATTTTAAAATACCGCCTTGACTAGGGTAAAATGATTTTGATATGTATTTTAGATGAGATTAATTTAAGGATTATATAAATTGTCTAGAAAATATTTTCACTTGAACTTACCGAATAGGGTATCGAAATGAAGGAAATATATTTATATTTCCTTCATTTCGATACCCTATTCGGTAAGTGTAATAACTATAAAGCATAAAATAAAATAAATAATTAAAAAATAAAAAGCCCGACTAACAAATCATAAACCAGTTTATATGTATAATACATGCTTAATATGGTAGAGGATCTGATGCCACGCGGGCGGAAAAGAATTTGCAGAACGAAGTTCGCCGAGTCAGTTAGTTTCTAATAATTTAATTTATTTTCTTCTTGTATTCGACGAAAGAGTAACGCGATATATTTAGAGGTAGAATCATGTAATTTGGGAAGAAGCATCAAGTAAGGGGAAGAGGTCGGAAACCACAAATACGTAGGTACCCGTACAGTATCGATAGGTGGATTATGGTGATGAGCTACATATTTTCAGTTTTCGATATTTTCACTTTATTTGTGCTAAAATACCATGTCTCTTCTCAAATTTCACGAAAGCTCATCGGAAAGTACCCTAAATTAAAAGTACTATTTTAACGGAATTAAATTGCTGTTAACCTAGCACAGATTCGCGCCTCAATTCAGTTTCAAACAAAACCCATGGTTCGCGAGCCCGATTCGCATTTCATCAAGTTTTATAGATAGTTTCATGGGTATCTTTGCCTCAGATTTTTTTTTAATAAACATAACATAACATAACATAACATAAACTCACGCCTGTATTCCCCGAAGGGGTAGGCAGAGGTGCTAGCACCCACATTTCGCCAGTTTATGTTTAGGTCCCAATGTTATAGGTGGCGAGCCTATTGCCATTAACCGGGCACTTATAAACCTGCGATAAATACACACATAACTTCGAAAAGCATCGAAAAGTCATTGGTGTGTGCCATGGTAAACCTGGGATCGAACCCGAGACCTCGTCTCAGCAGTCCATTACCCATACCACTAGGCTACCGCAGATTAATAAAATACTTTTAATAAATACCGTATTGCTGAAAATAATAATAAAATATCACCTACTATAAGTCTTTGCAATTCTCGACAGCGCCTAAAATACCATGCTCTCGCGCAGTTAAACTAATAAGGTGAGGTCATTGTATGGGGGAGCTAATCACTCCGGGCTCCAAGAAGTCTCATTAGGTTTTATTATCTAATGTTCTATGAAACGCATTTTCTTTACAAAAACTGATAACGAAGTCTTATCTGAATCCTTTTGCAATGGAGAGTAGGACGCATTCGCAACAACAAAAGCTCATTTTAATTACCTGCAATACTCCCACCACTTTAACAGTTGAGGTGCGCGCGGAGTGTCGTTTAGTTATCATTCCCTGTTCAACCATGGACGGAGTAAGTCGTGAGATTAACAGTGTACCATCGAAAGAGAACCAGAGCGAAGGATTGTACATCATGGCAAGCGCCACTGGAAGCACGGGACCTCGTTACTGGCGCTACTGGGTTGAGTCAAGTGATGAAGATGAGGACTTTGGAGAATACTTACAATCAAAACATAGCGCGGGAAGCAAAGTGTGTGAAGAAGTGTCTAGTTTAGAGCAAAATGTATCTGCAAGTCCAGCTCCATCAACAGTGTCATCAGTTTCTGATGAATTTATCCGTGGTGATTGTGAAACAGTGAACATATCTTCCAGACATCCGGAAAATCCCAACTTTAATGATACTACCAAAATGACCAAAAAGCCAACGACTCTATACCATCAAGTGAATACACCGAAAGAACCCATGTACGCATCGCTTTCTATCGGCAAACAAACGAACCTGAAACAAACAAACCAAACTACGCCCGAGGAAAAGTGTGACTCGCCGGAACTACCACCCACAGATGAACTTTCTGCATTACAAAAACCAGTATCGCAGAACATGAAATGGACCATTGAACATGATGAAGACAACGTAGAGCTGGACTCTTCTGATGTAGATGTGGAAGTTGATGTTGATTTTCCAACACAGCCTAAAATTATTGAACATGATGAGGACCCAATAATAGTTGACGACTCTTGCGATTACGATGAAGATGAAAAAAATGACATAGATCCAGCAATACAGCCTTCATTTATTGAACGCGATGAGAACGATATAGTTACAATTAACTCCAGTGATGAAGATGATGAGATTATAGGAGATGTCCACCAACAGCCCACTATCCCTATTGAGAGCTTTGATGTCGACGAGACAATATCTATTATTGACGTATCCGACAATGATACATCCAACACTACAGACAATATAGATAGTTCAGATATTACTGAGAACACCCTAACGGCGAATGCGTCTGAACACACTGAATCTGAAGACTATGAAGATTATGATATTTCTCCGTTCATTTCCACTAAATATCCTGCGATACTGGAAAGTGACTTGGATTTCCACCATTTGAATGGAAAAGGCAATATGCATAAACGGAAAACATTCTGTCGAGCAACGATTCGAGCCCTATGGAAGAAACTTCACAACGAGAGCTGGGGCGGAGAGAATTTCGACCATGAACAGATATTAAAACATATGCCACGTAAGTTATTTTTAATATCCTTATTCTATAACTAGCTGTGCGCTCTGTATCCATAGAGTTTCCAGGCCCTAAATAATTATGTTTAACCTCATTCTAGAGCTCAAATTAAATGGTAGTTAAGCTGTATTTACTTTCGAGTCTAGATAGCACTTTATCGATTTTCTTAGAAGATTATTTTCTTTTTCAACATCAGGCTTTTGGAAACTTAGGGTGGTCACATACCAAAGCAGCAAGCACACAGCCAATGTATCTGCACCAATTATGTGTATTTATGTCGAGAACTCTAACAGTGGCAAAAGTTGACTAGCATTCTTAGCTCAATATAGGTGCATTTAATGTGTGCTTTTTGCTTTGCTGTGCAGCTCGCCCTTGATGAAGGGGCAGTAGTTTGTTCATTCATAATAGGTATTATATATTAAAAAAAATGTCCATCGAACTGAAGTTTTGGTTTCGTATAATGACGCATAATTAATTTACCAAATTTTTAACTATAGCCCAGTCACCCATTATTGCATTAACACACAAAATTACCTAATTACTTATTGTAGTTTTTAGTTAGATTTATATGAGTTATAAATAGATGGTTTTACCTATATTTCATACATTCGAAATATTTTTAATGACACTCACATCTTTAGTAACAATAATGACCCTATTTGTCTCCTAATTTGCCCAATTAGTAATTAGCATTCTTTATAGGTCCTGTTAATGGGAATTAACGAAGTCTCTTTTATTTTTAGGTGACAAACATCTCTGGCAGATTGACGAAAGAGACAGATTGCGATCTACAGATGAAGGAACAATTAAGTAAGTATTTCATTTGTTTCGTTTATATTAGACTGGCTGTCAGCCGTAGCTCTGCTACCAAATATAGCTTATGTACTTTCCCAAGTTCTAATCTATCTCTGTGTCTAATATCATCCAAATAGGTTCCGTGTTTAGTCGTTTTATAAAATCTTGAGCGTATACGTTTTTTTTATCGCGACCCTCTACTCTTTTTAAGTTGGTTGAAAGGATTCTTTTAAATTGATCACTCACACGTTTTTAATTAGATTGAAATTTAACCACTGCTAAACAATGTCCTAAGCCTTGGCCCAGACTTTCTTCCCGGGGTCGGGATTAACACCCGTTCACGGAAAAGCAGATACGACCCAAAAATTATAATTGGAATCTGGTCTCCGAAGCACAAACTTTGGATGCAACATAATTACTTCAACGCAAGTCACTTTCTTGTCCCTATTGCTGTAAATACCCGGCAGAATAGGCAGAGATGTATTCCCTTTCGTCAGCATTTTGTTAATGAACCTAAAACATAATAATAACCTGTGCACCCATTTCCTTCACAGTTGCTACTATTGTGACAGTCCCGAACACGGACCCGACACCTGCCCCAAGAAGCCACTCGTGTGCTACATGTGCGGTCTCACTGGGCACCTAGAGCCCCAGTGTCCAACGAAGATCTGTCTTAATGTAAGTAATTTATGCACATTCATTTTAAACTTGCCAGACAGATATATACAGCCCAGACTCACCCTCAGATATAGGCTCGAGTCAACAATAATAGGGTCCAGAATATTATGGCAATAGGCTCACCCCCTATTACATGAGACCGACTATAATTATTGGTGAAATGTAGTTGTTAATTCACCTCTGCCTAACCCTCCGGGGATAAAGGCGCGATAATATGTGTGTGTATGTTATACTTGTTTTGGAGCTGAATATCTTAAACTCAAAAGACCGACGTGAATTAAATTTACCTGTAAAGTTATAAGTGTTTATAGATCCGTATACTTATAATCTACTTTTATTTGGGAATTAGAAATAATAAAATGTCATAGAATCAGTTTAGTTAAGCACAATTTTATTTCGTAAGGCACATTTTTTCGGAACAAGCTTAGTATTGGGAAGAATCGATGACTTTGTCAAATAGCCTAATAGCGAAATTGGTTCAATCGTTCACGTTTGATGTCGTGACCAAGAGAAATAGGGATTCATTTGTGTATTAACGTGTGTTGTTCCATTGCAGTGCGGGTCGCCTAACCAGCTGTACTCGTCCGTGTGCCGCGCCTGCAGCGGCTGGGGCGCGCTCGCCTGCGCCGAGTGCGGCCAGCGCGGACACCCATCCTCGCACTGCCCCGACCTGTGGCGCAGGTACCACAACACGGTGAGACATCCAATATATTCTCTACTTTTCACATAACAATTACTTACTTTATCCATCGCTGTTACCTGGCAAAACGACTGTGGAATCTTACATGACTGCTCTCGGTCCATTGATAAATAAAACTGTGAAGTAAATACTTATTTGTGCTCACATGTTTATTACTTCTGTCAATCATTTAATTAAGCCAGTACAGTCCACTGGTGAACATAGGCATCACCCAATATGCACCATTTCGTCCGATCCTCTGTGCTCCGCACCCAGTACCTATGTCCGAGTCATCTTTCTCTATGTAATAACATAATAAATGTTTGATTGTTACAGATTGACAACAACGAACCTCTCGAACGGTGCGACCAGCGCAAGGAGCCAGACCAACAGTTCTGCAGCGGTTGTGCGCAAAGCGGCCACCTCATCCACGCCTGTCCCGTCACTGTGCCGGTCTCAGACCTGCCCATCAACTCGCCCTACGTCTTCACATACCGCCCCTTATACCCTCCGACGCCGAGAACCTCGAGCACCGACCAGGAGGTACCAAACCAGAATATACCTGAAGAGCATAACTCTCAGGACTCGACTCCACACAGACACGTCCGTAACAAACGTCCTCTGTCTATATCACCGACCAATGAGAGACAAGTCAGTAAGAAAATAACCTTGCTGTCACATGAGGACATTGAAAGGTTTCTTCCCTACATTTATGGCGTGATTTCGGTGCCCTACGAAACCCCTGACAATAAATGACGAGCCAAGCTAGGAAGGAAATGAAGAAAACGCAAGAACAGGGACAGCTGTTCTAAGCTTCTTGTCTAATGTATAAAATATAATTTAGGAGGTAAATATAACTTAAAGTTGGTGCCAATTGCAGACTTAATGTAGTGTACTTTATAGTTCGTGTAAAGTTATTAACAATCTTCTCAATGTAAAGCATTTCTTGTCTAATGTATAAAAATATTATTTTAAGGTGGCGCCAATCAAAGATGTAATTTGGTGTTATATATAATACTACATTGTTTGTGTAAAACTTAGTGTGACGTATTTCTTTTCTAATGTATAAAAGTTAATTAGGAGATAAATATTATTTTAAGTTGGCGCCACTCGAAGGCGTTAATTGCTGTAATGGTACATTATTGTGCGTGTGAATATTATTAATAAACATCGTAGTGTAAAGCATTTATATCTTTTATTTTTCACCCTTGCACCCTATTTAATTAATGATATTTGGTCAACTTCGCTACTCATATGGGAGAGACATATTAAATGAGATGAGATAATTATATTATCTCAAATGTTAATGAAAGTTGGAAGTGTAGCAAATTAACATATTAAAGTAGGAAATATTTTAAAAGTAAACAAAAAAAAGTAAATCATTGCACCTAATTTAGCATTCATATTCAATTTCTTTGTCGCATCGCAGGATGCCATTAGTGTATTCTGAGATCTTTCTAAAGCATTTGATCGTGTTGACCATCAAACACTCTTATTCAAGTTACGTGGATATGGTTTTGATAAGAAAAACATAGAAATATTAGAATCTTACTTAACAGATAGACTTCAGACTGTTGCCAAGTCTAATAGGTCAAACGTCAATAAAGGTGTACCCCAAGGAGCAACTCTAGGTCCTTTTTTCTTCTTGGTTTATGTGAATAACTTGGCTTAAAAAAATAGGGGTAGCAATGATGCGAATAATGTTAGTAATATTTTAGATGCCATATCATTTTGGTCAATGTTTAGTTCTGCTGCTTATACTGGCAGATACGTATTTGGCAGTTAACAGATGTAGCCACTGCTAGGCTGGTCTACTTTAGTTACTTCCATAACTTGATCTCCTATGGAATGCTAATTTGGGGAAATGCAGCACGCTTGGAAACTATTTTTATTTTACAAAAGAGAGCAGTTCGTACCCATTTATTGTGTGAGAGAGAGACAGGTATAGTTCCATGGATAAACTGGTAAGTTTAACCATAGACAAGGCAATTTCAAGACAGCTTCTTTATATCAGAGCTGTGTGTTTTAGAAAACAACATAATATACAGATTTTAACCTTATCTGGAGGGGAAAAACGTATGTCAGAAAAAATATTTATAATTTTACAAAAGTAAGTGACATTACAGACAAAACTTTTTTTTTCACCTCTTATGTGACACATGACCCACCTGATGGAAAGTAGTTACCGTGGCCTATGGACGAATGCAACACAAACTTTACACTCGTGCTAACGACCCTGAAGAAAGCTTCTAATGCCCTTCTTGACGAACCCTATATCGTAATCGTTTGGGAAACCACAGCAGGAAGTTCAATCCACACAGCTTCTGAGCGTGCGTGGGATGATATTCCTTTCATAACGCACGGTATGCACCATTTCCGGTCGTAATGTCTGAAGTTAAGTTGCCTGCCTATGGTGAGCGGTGCGATGATAGAATGTAGCTGTGGGCATCATCAATTAATTTGAGCACAAACCATTGAACAGGCGGTAGAACACACACAGCGAGGTAAAGTCCATCCTAAGGGTAAGAGGTTGCACATCGCCTGCGAGTATAGGATTGTCGTCGAGCCGTAATTCCCGTCTGTGTACCGAGTCGAGGTGGTATGCAGGCGCTCCGCAAATACAGTAGTACTTCATGGGCAGCCGACCCTGTAGCTTCGCTTCGCCCTCTTAAGTACTCCAAGTTTTTTTTGAAACCAGCTTGCCCTTGTCGCCTAAATGACTGCGGTACTTAACTATAAGACCATCTTATATAAAAAAGTATACTATAGGATAGATTTTGAATACAAGAGTGTATGCATTGAGCATGGCGGAGATCTCTCCTCAATGCCCTAATTATGGCATAATAATTGTGTTGTATTAGGTACACTACATGTTGTCTTTTACCATATTTTAACATGGGTTTAAATCTTTTTTGTTGTTGTAGAAGGCTACTAAGGGACAGGGTCGTTCTTCATCCCACAATAAACATCCCTGTCCCATGGAATACTATTTTAGGGAAATCCAGCAAGGTTAGAAACTATTTTAATTAATATTACAAACGAGATCAGCTCGTGCCATTTATTGTTTAGGCAATAGACATTCCTTCAGGGAACAAATTGAACATTTATATATTTACTGTAGCTTCCCCATGTATATCGGTGTAAGTTTTTAACCTTACCTGGAGGGAAAAATATATCTGAGAAAAAAATATTTACAATTTTACAAAAATAAGTGACATTACATTATTTAAATTAGCAGCCCATCAATCAATCAATTAGCCTATTGCAGTACACTGGTGGACAATAAGCCTCCCCTAGACTCTGTCCATTCGTTTATTTTCTTTTTGACTGTGGGCGGTGTGACATGTGGGCCCTAGAACAAAGTTATATCGACTATTGTGTGTGAGCTACACACAATAGTCGATATAACTTTGTTCTAGGGCCCACATCTAAAATTCCGAACAAAAATTAGGCATCAATACGTCACATTTCATTGACAAGGTTACGTCAGCCGGAAAGAAATTTTAGGGACGGAGTTAGTCGATCCACTGTGTTTTCATTATAAGAACTTGAAAATGTTATGCAATTCTTTCTTTTTTTTATAAACATTTAATTGACCTAAGACCGATTGTTATTGGGCTATGAGAGGATTTATCGAATGTGCGTTGTTGTCTTTTAAATCGATTAATTCGAAATACACCAAAGATAATATTCCACAATGTGAATTAGGTATATATTTTGGAGATTAGCGTGTACGTTATGGTCCACAATTGGTTTATGATAAATTTATAAAATGTACACATACGAAATATCTACTGGTTTATTATTTTGTATAGAAAGATAATAAATAAAATTCTACATAAAATCATGAATACATTTGCTATTATCTATTTATGATTTTATAAATCGAGGTTCTTAACTCAATCGATATTTAGAATTTTTGTGCAATCACTATTTCCTTCTGTCAAAAAGAAAATAAACGAATGGACAGAGTATAATTTGCGCCATTAGGAGTACAATAGAACAATGACACTCGCCGAAGTGCATTTGCAAATTTAAAAGAAATTATGAAAAGGTTTTAACTGATAACGTTTTAAACGAAAACCACATTACCCCTATATCTATTACAATCTGTCAACTAAAAAACTATTGTTTATATTTAGGTTTTATGTTTCTACCTGTCGCATTGTTTCATACTCGTATCTATGGTGGTAGGCTTATGATAAGCCGGGGTACAATATACCCCTATGTCGCTCGCCTAACACATTATATTTGCGCGCTATTAGTGAAGCCGATTCTAGGAATCTACCTAAGCGCACATAGGATATTCTAAAATATTTTTATTTTAATAATTTCACAGAAAAGATTGTGCTTTTCTAACAATAATGGTAGGTATAGTACTGATTAGCACACCGCGATAATGTTAACGGGAAATAATACGATCATGGTGTAGGTACATACATACCTTTGATTTGCCTGACGTTTACCTATACCATGATCGCGTTAATTCCCGTTAACATTATTGAATATCATGGAACGCGATAGTTTAAAAGTTATTAGCCCACTGCAGTCCTGTAGGTAGGTACTCAAAGTTCATTTACATCTCTCATGTTCGGTAAGTAATAATGTAGCTAGAAAAGCCCTAGGGCAGTAAGTAATTAAAAAAAACCACTTCTATCTTTCAAAAAGTCCGCGTACATGTAACCATCATACTGGCAATAGACATCACATCATGCATTCAGCCTACTGACCAAAGGGGACGCTTTGTTAATCAGTCTTGTCTTCGTGTGAGTATAATAATAGTCATCAATTTTAAATATCGAACGGCGAAGCTCAATTTCATTTTGAAGAAAAAAAAAAAAAGTTATATACATACTTGATTCTTTTTTATGAAAAAAGGCGGGAATAGAAAACTTTAACTTTAAATATTGTTTGTTTTTGGGATTTTTTTTATAATTACGTGCTAATTAGGAAAACACATGAGTTCTTCAAGTGATGAATATATAAGCTGCACTCCCGATTCAATGAAAATGGAAGCTGAAGCAGCAATTAACAATATTTTGCCTTAAACTTCTCAATTTCAACAAATAAAATCTACTTACCTCACAATCGAGATATAAAGCAGAGTGGTTAGCTCGGGTGTAAGCACCGATTGCACCGTCGAACTATAGGCGGCCTCGCTGCGCTTATGTGCCTAAAATATCTCGGGCTGCAATTGATGCCTTACAGCCCTTGGCTACTAATCTACTATTATTGGATAGTTACCTACTACAAGTCTTTACAATTCTCGACAGCGACGCTCATCATCAACATCCCATGCTCTTGCGCAGTTAAACTAATGGGGTGAGGTCATTGTCTGGCGGAGCTAATCACTTCAGGCTCCAAGAAGTCTCATAAAGGGCACATTAGGTTTCATTATCTAATGTTCTATGAATGGATTTTCTTTACGAAAACTGATAACGAAGTCTTATCTTAATCCTTTCGCAATGGGGAGTAGGACGCGACCGCAACAACAAAAGCTCATTTTAATTACCTGCAATACTCCCACCTCTTTAACAGTTGAGGTGCGCGCGGAGTGTCGTTTAGTTATCATTCCCTGTTCAACCATGGACGGAGTAAGTCGTGAGATTGACAGTGTACCATCAAAAGAGAACCAGAGCGAAGGATTGTACATCATGGCGAACGCCCCTGGAAGCACGGGGCCTCGTTACTGGCGCTACTGGGATGAATCAAGTGATGAAGATCAGGACTTTGGAGAATATTTACACCCAGTGCCTAGTTTAGAGCGAAATGTGTCTACAAGTCTAGCTCCATCGACAGTGTCATCAGTTTCTGATGAATTTATCTGTGGTGATTGTGAAACAGTGAACATATCTTCCAGACATCCGGAAAACCCCAGCTTTGAAGATCAGCCGACGACTCTGTACCTGAAATTGAATACACCGAAGGAACACATTACAACACAGCCAAAAATTATTGAATTTGATGAGGACGAAATCATAGTTGACGAATCATGCGATGAAGATGAAGAAATTGATATAGATCTACCAATACAGCCTTCAACTATTGAACATGATGAGGACCAAATAATAGTCGATGACTCTTGCGACGAAGTTGAGGAATCAATAGTTGACGATTCATGCGATGACGATGAAGATGAAGAAATTGACATAGGTCTACCAATAGAGCCTTCAATTGTTGAACGTGATGAGGACCAAATAATAGTCGACGACTCTTGCGATGAAGATGAGGAAGTCGATGTTGTCGATGTACCACAGCCAAAATTCATTGAACATTATGATGAGTATATATTGGTTCAAGGCATCGACGAAGATGAGGAGATTATAGTAAATATGTCACCACAGCCTACTATCACTATTGAGAGCATCGATGTCGATGAAATAATCTCTATTGTTGACTCAACCGACAATGATAGATACAACACTATGAATAATATAAATGGCCCAGAGATTACTGAGAACATCGTTACGGCGAATGTGTTTGAACACACTGAAACAGAAGACTACGAAGATAGTTATGGACGTCAGTTCATTTCCACTAAATATCCTGCGATATTGGACGGTGATTTGGATTTCCACTATTTGAAAGAAAGTGACAATATACGTGAACGGCAAACATTCTGTCGAGCAACGGTTCGAGGCCCGTGGGAGGAACTTGACAGTGAGAGTTGCAGAGGAGAGATATTTGATCAGCAGGAGATACTAGAACGTATGTCATGTAAGTAAATTTTGAATATCATTGTACTATAACTAGCTGTGCGCTCCATATCTTGCCCATAGAGTTCCATAGAGTTTCCATATCCACATTCTAGAACTCAAACTACAAGGTAGTTAAGCTAGATTTACTTCGAGTCTAGATAGAACTTTGTAGTTTTTCTTAGAATATTGTTTGCTTTGATACAATATGAGACGTTTGGAGCCTTAGGATTCCTCATCACGTTCAATACCTAATTATATATTGTAATCTTTTATTATATATAAAGTACTTATTAATAGATGTTTTAGATTTCATAAATTCAAAATGTTTTTAATGGCATTGATATCTTTAGTAATGATAATGATCGTATTGGACTTCAAATTTGCCTAATTAGGAATTAATAATATAATAATAAAAAATATTCCACAACATTCCACACAACGCTATCTAGACCCATGGTAAGCTTTTATAGCTTGTGTTATGGAATCTAGAATGCGGATAAACATACTAATATACCTTTTTTTTTGTAAATACATACATATTATACATAGAAACACCCAGACCAATGCAAATAGCCATATTCATGCATTATTATACTTATACTTATATAATTAACATACTTTATATTATTATTATATATATATATATATATGAGCATACTTTATATAATGTTGTTAATGGAAATTAACGAAGTGTCTTTTATTTTTAGGTGACAACCATCTATGGGTGATTGACGAAAGACTTAGACCCGACATCTGTTCCGTGAAGCCCCCGGTGTGCTACATGTGCGGCCTCACTGGGCACCTAGAGCCCCAGTGTCCAACGAAGATCTGTCTTAATGTAAGTACCACTATCACATTTGTGCAATTGATTTTATACTTGTTTTGTAGCTGAATAAGTAAACTCAAAAGACCGACGTGATCCCACTCATAACACAAGTCATTCAATTAAATTTACCTGTAAAGTTAAAAGTGTACGTTGCTCCGTATGCTTAAAATAAACTTTTCTTTAGGAACTAGAAATAATGAAATGTCATAGTTTCAGTTTAGTTAAGCAATATTTCATTTTGTAAGACAGACAAGACAGACATTTTGACGGGATAAGAATAGAATACTCCTTATTGCACACCAAATATAGCATAAATACAGAGGATACATGCATGATAGGAAGTTGTACATATCAAGCAGTATATTATGCTTACATATTAAGCAGTATTGGCAAGAATCGATGACTTTGTCAAATAGCCTATTAGCAAAATTGGTCCAACCGTCTACGTTTGATGTCGTGGCCAAGGGAAATAGGGATTCATTTATATATATAGATGAGTTTATGCGTATATTAACGTGTGTTGTTCCATTGCAGTGCGGGTCGCCTAACCAGCTGTACTCGTCGGTGTGCGCCGCCTGCTGCGGCTGGGGCGCGCTCGCCTGCGCCGAGTGCGGCCAGCGCGGACACCCATCCTCGCACTGCCCCGACCTGTGGCGCAGGTACCACAACACAGTGAGTCTTCATATACATATTCTCTACTGAACACATAACATGTTTTTATTTTTCTCCCTGTTATCTGGCTACACAACTGTAGGAGCTTACCTGTATTGGGAATATAGATCGAAAACATTCAACTTTTCTAAATTTAAAGAAGATATTGCAGCGGGCTCTTGGTCCGTTAATACCTCCCTCCGCATCCAGTAAGTCCCAAGCCACCTTATTCTCTGTAATAATAAGTTTGATTGTTACAGATTGACAACAACGAACCTCTCGAACGGTGCGACCGGCGCAAGGAGCCAGACCAACAGTTCTGCAGCGGTTGTGCGCAAAGCGGCCACCTCATCCACGCCTGTCCCGTCACTGTGCCGTTCTCAGACCTGCCCATCAACTCGCCTTACGTCTTCACATACCGCTTCTTATACCCTCCGACGCCGAGAACCTCTAACATCGACCAGGAGGTACCAAACCAGAATATACCTGAAGAGAATAACTCTCAAGACTCGACTTCACACAGACACGTCCGTAACAAACGTTCTCTGTCTCTATCACCGACCCACGAGAGACAAGTCAGTAAGAAGAGGCGGTGACACATGAGGAGTTATCGAATACCCATGAGACACGAGTAAATGATAGGAGTACCATGCTCTCTCATGGTGATATTGAAAGGCTTCTTCCCTACATTTATAATCTACTCACAGGGCATCGAAAGCCCTTTCAATAAATGACGAGTCAAGCTAGGAAGGAAATGAAGAAAACTCAAGAACAGGCACAGCTGTTCTAAGCTTCTTTTCTAATGTATAAAATATAATTTTTATATATAATTTAATTGAACCCACGACCTTTACTTCTCTCGTTTTTAAAGGTGACGGTGCAGTCATCTGCATCTACACCAATGAATGATTTTTCAACCATTTTTAAACATTGATTTTTGATTACTCCACCGTCGCCATAAAGACGGATTTAAAGAGAAAGAAACATTTGAATTGATTAAGGTGTGTCTCAGTAGTTCAGTTGGAAGAGCATTCCCCCTGTAAGGGAAAGGTCATGGGTTCAAGCCCCAACTGAGTAATTCATTTTTCCTGATGTAATCGAATTGTATAGTTAGCATAATAAATGCTATAAAATTTCATGTTTCAAAGTTATTATTTTAAGTTGGTGCCAATCAAAGGCTTAATGTAGTGTAATGATACTTTATTGTTCGTGTAAATTATAAATAAACTTGTAAATTGTAAATATATAAAATAATTGTAAATCATTTCTTGCTTAATGTATAAAAACTGATTTAGGAGATTAATAATTTAAGTTCGACCTAATCAAAGGCGTAATTTGCTGTAATGGTACTTAATTGTGCGTATGATGAAATTATCAATAAATATCTTAGTGTAAAGCATTTATATCTTTTATTTTTCACCCTTGCACCCACAAGCACACATTACTAAACTCGGTTTGCTTAGGTATTTAATTAAAGGTATTTGGTTTTTTTAAATATTATAAATGTTGAGTAAGACACTTTGTACTTTTCCACTATATTTTATTTTTCACCTGACCAGTTTCGCCTCACGGCGATTGTAATAATCCTAGAAACAGTCACAGTTTACATCATACCTTTGAGAATACCGTGAGGCGAAACCGGTCAGGTGAAAAATGAAATATAGTGGAAAAGTACAAAGTGTCTTATTCAATATGTGTAGCAGATTCGACCAAGTGCCATCAATCAACAGTATAACAGTTCAATATTATAAATTCGAAAGTAGTTCTGTCTGTTACGCTTTCACGCCTGAACGACTAAACAGATTTTGAAAGGACAACCCCTAACTCTCATACAATCTTGGGCCTGCATGTACAGGGTTGAAAATTAGGCAATATTTAGACCATCTAAGGACATTTTGTTTGCCTAATTTTCACGACGATTCACAATGGCCAAGTTTGTTTAATCGAGCATTGTTCATAGGTTTTTAGGTTATGTTGTAATACATAATGCGGTCAAACAGCGTCTTATGTTGTGTTGTGTGTGATAGCTACACAAGTTATTCGCGTATCGCTTTTATTTGTAAGTAGGTTAGCAGGTTTTATTAGTATAGAAAAGGGCAGGTCATTAATATTTTTAGTCATTAATGTGGAATGGTCAACTATATATGCTAAATAATAAAACTGATATGTCAAAGCAAAGACATGCTTTAGCTACTTTCTTGTTGCACGATATTAAACCTTATAGTTTTATGATATGCAACTGACATTTACTCTAAAGGTGGTAAAGCAATCCTTCCCTACCCTCACTTCAGACGGCAACATCTGAGTGACATCCTTTTGCAACAGTTACCACTTTCCACAAGGCTGTATACATACTTGTTTGCTGTAGTAATATAGAATTAATTATATAAGTAGGTAATAAAATAAAACAACATTATTTTAAAGATTACTATATTTTTAAAAAGTATTTTAATCTCTATCCCGGGTATCTTCCTATTTGGCTTTAGAAGTGCTTTCACCAGGACTTAGGTCTTTCCTCCCCTTTTTAAGCATCATCATAGTTTATTAAAATGTTGTCAAGAAACTGTGCAGGAGGTGTTATATTGTCTTGGAACCGTGCCCAACCGAGATACCATATTACACTCATTATGTGGGCACAGCACCCGACTGTTCTCTTACCTACAATACAATTACAGCAATGCTGTAATATAGCATTCCTACCGCTCAAAGAACTGTCAACTAATATATATACGTAATAAGTTCTACTACTTATATTCCTGGACTTTATTTTTCCTCTTAATAACCAAGTCGTTTGAGATATTGACAGTTCTTGTAGGAGGTCTCTATCCACCTCTCTGCACACTTCAATGACATACAGAATACACACTTGTCTGTGCCCCACTGGTGATTGTGCTGGTCTGTTCTCATCCAAACATGCACATTGAGCTTGAATCCAGCAAGATTCGCAAATGATTGCATTCACCTTAAACAGAGATCATGTTATAAGCACTGAATATTCCATTAGTCATATAGGCTAGTTCTTCATGAACGTTACACATATCAGACAAAATAAATTGTCATATACAAAAGTTGACATAATTTTCTACGGGATTAGGTAGACTCGTAGTAATTTCTATTCTATAGCAGCTATCACACAGCTTGTTATCGTTAATTATAATAAGAATTTCAAAAGAGCGAGAAATAACGAATAGGTACTTACTATTTGTGGTGCGACCCATTCACGTATACAAGCTAGTATCACTGCATCGTTCAATAAATGTCTGCCTATAATATTGCACCGATCGGTAGCGATTCCACAATTCACACAGAGATTTATTGTGATAGCTTTCAGCCGATGTGGTAAAGTCTAGTCCAGTTTTAAAGCCAAGGTCAACAAGTGTAGCAAATAACGGTGTCCGGTAATCAAGCAAGGGTCAATTAGTTCGAAAATCATATACAATTCACAGAGTAAAAGCAGCAAAACACAATGATCTCAGCGACAACATGACAGGAATGAAAATCAGTGAAAATGACATATGATGTTACAGATTATTATGAATTATTCTAAATGATCGATTATTTACATAGACTTTGAACACACTACGATTATTTACAATCGATATTTTGACTTCCATTATGAAGAAGACAGGTGTCTTTCTGATTAGTGAACTGAATAACGAACATAAAGATGCTACATAGATATTTTGAAATCATTTAATAAAGCCACGAATTTTAATTTCATAGTTATTAGTTATCGATTCGATTTCATAATCGAATCGATAAAGCAAGTATAATCATAGCGCATTTACGAAGATCGGATTAAGTATTACATTCAACGTTTACGAAGCTTGTTGATTAATGAAAATCACATTTTTAAACTTTTGTCGCACTTGGCCATTGCTGATTGTAATGAAGTCTTAACAAAATTATAACACAAAATAGACGAATTTTTTGAGGTAGGTTTGATGTCTGTGCACTCGGGCCCAAAATGGGGTATCTCCTTTGGGTATTATCTGAACGGTAGGGGGTAGGACACGAGCCACGGTCCTATTGAGCAGTCCTGAGGAAGTATTGCGGCCCTAATAACCTCGTATTGCGTTCCGACGGTGATTGGGGTAGCCAGAGCTCACTGGAGGGTTTTTGTGCTATTAGTGAGAAGACCAAAGACTCCTGCTCTGTGTTCTGCACTGACGGCACAGAAATTCTCTGTTACGACTCCTCACGTCTGTAGGTCCCTATAACCAACACCACATTACCCAAGTATTCTTTTTAAATATCTCAAATGTATAGACACGACTGTGGTGCACTCCTGCAGTCGATGGACCACCTTCTATCATACCCGCTGTGCCATACCTATACTATTGCCGCTCTGAATGAGGCGACGGAGGATGTGATCAATGTAGCTGAGTTTTGTGCTGGCCACATCTAGACATCTTAAATTGCTGCCATTGACACCAGAAGAAGAATACTAGCAACTTCCGTAGGCACAGTCGGTCAGCGTCCGAACTAGCTTAACTGCAAAGTCTCTAAATGATCAAGGTTTAAAGACCAAGTCAAACTGACTGGTAAATACGACCAAACGCGAGTAAAGTTTATTCCTAAAGTAAACAGCCAATATCACCCAAATATTGGTACCAAATTTAGATAGGTAGAGGGGGGAACACGACTGACGGTGGAGGCCCCCTAAACCTACATCTGGGTCGCAAGTCCCAGGTGCCGTCACAGTGTTCCTCTCTGTACCACGCCATGGACCCGGCGACCGCACGATGAATCCTTGGAATGCTGAGAACCAGATCTCTCTAGTAATAAACTTTACTCTCGCGTTTGGTCGAACCGGCCTTTATTGGTATAAATTGCATTATTGTCCGAATATCAGCACAATCGGTCAACAGGAAAGGGGGAAAACCAAGGCATTAAGATCATTTTGAGTACTTTGTTCTTCATGACCGCTCTGCTGTTGACTGTACTATTCATCTATTATGTAGTGGCAGGTATACAAAACAATGATATTGCAATCATATTGTTATTAACTAGTTTATTCGCCGCAGCGCCACCTGCATTATGGTTGAGTTATTAATAAGTAATGCTGCCGATACGGCCGGAGGCGCCGAAAGCTGTTTCATTTTCATTCTTTCAGAAGCAGAATCTCATGTTTTTGTATTGTGTTGTTATTTATTCATGCTGGGTAGGAAAAACCTGTGTATGCAATTTAAAGTAATTTTAGGAAGATAGGCAGAAATATAAGGTTGAGTCAGACGAGTTTCAACCCAAGTTAGTTAAGGTATGCTTACTTTGGGGTCTAAACAGCACTGATTAAAAGTCACAAAATATTTATTATACATTTTGAATAAAACTTGTACTTTTCCACAGAGTTTAATTTTATTCCTGAAACCTGTGTGTGTGAAAAGTGAAAATATGTGTAGTAGATTCCACCAAGTTCCATCAATCTCCAGTATAAACAGTCTAAAATTTATTTAACGCTTAACGACCACCTACATTGTAATTTAATTAAAAGTTACCTGTCTATACCTCGAAATTGAGTAGGAGGTAAGTTTCTATTACGAAAAATTGTCCCTTTGAGGCACCACGTGATCTGAACACCATTTCGTTTTCTCAATTAGTACCTATTGTTAAAGTGTGGAAGCCCTACACCAAGGGCTTATTCAGAAATAAAGGGACCACTAAGAAATGTTCAGTTTTAATTAAAATAAAAAAATAACCTTTTGTTTTCGCGTTTATTGCCGCGAAGACGTAAGAAGTTGTAGAAATATATTTTTAAATTTATTTTTATTGGAGACCAGGGGTTGTTAGTGACACCGCCCGCGAGTGTTTCAGATTATGTTGCTATGAGCAATAGGATAGGAACCTATTCTCGGGATAAAAAGTAGGTACCGTTGTAGAAGCGCTCATGGTCAGATGCACCATACCACGGAGGACAGAATATGATTAAGCAACGGAGATGCCCCATTGATATTTCTCCTAATAAAAACGCGCGCCGAATGCGGGTGGGAAGAGAGACGCGCGGGGTGTCAAAAGTCGAAGGACTTCATAGGTATAACGTTCCTACCGAATGAGTCCATTTGACGTTTGGATGGCACGCGACTCGATTGCCTTGCAACAACTCCGCTATCATTTCCTTTTCCATGCACCATACCAAGGTCCTAACTGTGAGCTTGCACGGGTACAGTCGACCAAGAAGATACAGTCTCACTTTTTCATGTGTATGTAAAGTTACAACCGTATCTCCTTTATCGACTGTAAATAGCCATTTTTTAAGCGCTTCCGCTCGTCTTCCATAACACAAGCTAGTTAAGCTTACCATGGGTCTAGATAGCGTTATGTAGAATGTTGTGGAATATAAAAAATAGGCTCACACTTAGGAGTAGAAGTCATACTCATACTGCCGACAATATAAGCAGCGTGAGTTTCTGTACCGGCAGTGTTACTTCGTCAGTTTCACCACGGCGACACCGTCGTCCCCCCTTTCGAGGAGGGCCAGACCGTATGTGATGGCCCTGGTTCAGCCAGGGTGCGAGGGATATGTCAAAGACAACATCACCTCCGGCCTAGCACCACGACCCTCAGTTGGCGTGCGATATAATCTCCCATCGCGGCTCCGGTGGGGAAGGTATCCGTGGGTATTCCGCACGAAAAAAAAGCCGTCAGTGTAGAAGACAAAGCAGGACAAAACTCAAATGCATTCAAGAAAATTGCACCTGGTTTTACCGTTAGTATTGATATAGTTGTATGTTGTTTGTACACATGTATATTAGGATATATTTCGTTAGAATGTGTTTAACATCTGCGTTACTCTTTCGTCGAATACAAGAAGATAATAAAATAAATTACTAATTGATAGGGCTCTATCAGACAGGAAACACGGTCCAAGACAAAGGGCCCGCTAGACGGCAATTAGGCTCGAGTCGTCCGCTATTACGTCATGGGACCCAAAATCATAATTGGCAAAATGTGGGTGTTAGTGCGCCTCTGTTTTTTTTTTTTTTTTTTTTTTACACAGGACACGTCAATTTGACTTCACCTCGCCTGATGTTAAGCTAAAGGCAAAGTCTCGGGAAGAGGGTCACCATCGCAAACTTTTACCATGTTAACAGTGGTGGCACTCAGCTTGACGGCCTCATTAGATGCCTTTTCACGCCCCGCTTAAAGGACCCGGGACTGTAGGAAGAAGGAAACACGTGAGCTGGCAGGGAATTCCAGGTCTTAGTGGTGCGGCATAGGAATGAATCACTGAAACGCTTGGTTCTAGCAGGTATACTCTGCACCGTAAATGGATGACATCTTAGCCCTGCACGTGTCGTCCTGTGAAGGAAAGGGGAGGGTGGGACTAATTGGAAGAGCTCGTCAGAACATTCACCATGGTAGAGACGGTAGAAAACTGCCAAAGACGCAACATCTCTACGCATCTGCAAAGGCTCGAGGGTGTTCGTGACCTTAGGATCCCCAATAATGCGGACCGCACGTCGCTGCAACCTGTCGAGAGCATCTAATAAGTACTTTGCGGAGCCGTCCCAGAGATGTGAGCAGTATTCCACGCAGGAACGAATTTGGGTCTTGTATAGAAGACACCGCTGCTCCGGCGTGAAAAAACGTCTCACTCTGTTCAGGACTCCGAGTTTACGCGAGGCTGATTTGATGATACTCTCGATATAGTTTTTGTTATTCAGTTTGCAGCGAACATCCATACCGAGGATAGTGAGGTGATCCTGCAGTGGCAGTGGTGTGCTCTGAAGAGTGGGAAGGGGAAGGAAAGGAGATACCTTTGCTGTAAACGCACATGCCTGGGTCTTCTTGGCATTGAACTCGACCAGGTTCCTAGCGCCCCATTGAGAAATGTGGTCCAGGATCCGGTCCAGCTCAGTGACAAGAAGCTGCCTTTTTTCCGCGATATCAGACTGCTTGGCCGCAGGATGTGCGTAATAACTCCCGTGTAAGGTGCGTGTAAGGTAAGGGGATGTACAGACGTGAGTATATGGATGGATGAATAAATTTATTTTTGTAATCGTCTTTCAATTTCCTTCATTTTGATACCCTACTCGATAAGTTTGAGGCAAATATTTTAGACAACTTATAATATATGAAAAAAAAATCTCTAAATAACAGGATAGGTTTTCGGCAGCGCCGTAATCTTCACATTCTTACTCTTCTCTATAATATTCTTAATAATCCTAATGCTCCAACTTATCTGCGGGAACGCTTTGAGTATCTCGTACCCAGGGGTAAACCCTGTCGAGTTTCTACCTCTCTTCTGCTTCGTACACCAGCACACAGTTCCAGTTGCTATGATGGATCCTTTACGGTCCGGGCGGTACGTCTTTGGAACGCGCTACCTCACTCCATTCGCGGTAGCAATACTCTGGACATCTTCAGGAGAAGAACTAGGGAACATTTCCTGTCACAATAATATAGTCTGTTTATACCTATATATTTACGTATTTATCTATGTCTATATAAATGTAGGTATAGTTTGTGTATATGTAAGTACATGTATATGTGTACGTATAATTATGTTTAGGTGTATGTATGTATGTATGAATATGATTATGTATGCTATAATATGTGTGTATTGTGTATAATGTACCTGTTTAGGTACACTTTCTTATTCATGTTCCTTTTATTTTCATTTTTTATCTGTTTTTATGTACACTTCACATCCCCCTTCATGACCTTAACTTCTCTGCGACTCAAAGGTTTGCTGGTAGAGAACTCATTTTGAGTTAAGCTCGCCTTTGTACATGTTCTGTGAAATGTTTTATGTATGATCTCTGTACTATGTGTGTGTGCAATAAAGAATTAAGAATTAAGAATAGGTTCACGATAGTGAAAATGGGTTATTAAAATATTGTAAATACTATAAAATTATCGTCATGAAAGCATATTCTTTTGTATGACAAACTTAAATAAAGTATTCTAGAATATGCTGTGCGCACTCGGGCCGTTTCCTAGAATCGGCTTCACTAATAGCGTGCTAATATAATTTGTTTTGCGAGTGACATAGGGGGTATATTGTACCCCGGCTTATCATAAGCCTAACACCATAGATAAGAGTATGAAACAATGCGACAGGTAGAAACATAACACCTGAACATAAACAATAGTTTTTGAGTTGACTATAGATTGAAATAGATATAGGGGCGGTGTGTTTTTCGTTTAAAACGTTATCAGGTAAAAACCCTATTATTCATTTCTTTTAAATTTGCAAACACCCTTCGGCGAGTGTCATTGTTGTATGTTACTGCTAATTTAGATAACTCACAACAGTCCACCTTCGTGATATTTTGTTGCTATTGTCACACAGAGGCCACACATGGTAACACCGAAACGAAGATCACTGCACGGTTTGAAAAACCAAATTAAATTAAATTATTCAACATAATATAACGAGTTTCAGTTATTCTAGTTAGAACCGGTTCCACCAAACGCGAGTAAAGTTTATTCCTAGAATAAACAGCCAATATGTGGGTGATATTGCCTTCTTTTTTCGTGTGCTAAAACCGCACGCCGACTGAGCGTCGCTCGTGGTGTTAGGCCGGAGGTGAGGTTGTCTTCGACATATCTCTCGCACCCCGGCTGACTCAGTGCCATCCCTTACGGTCTGGTCCTCCACGGGTAATTGCCTGTTTATTTTAGGAAGCTAAGTTTACCGCCACTTTCTAGGCGCTAGTGGAAAAGAAACGGCGCAACAAACTCCATCGCGACATCTTCCAGACATCACTTTACAATAACAAATCTATAAAACTAAATGTGGACGAATGTTCATTTGTATCGTGTCAAATTTATTGTTAGTAAGGAAATATAGTTCCCGGTGGAGTAGAATAGTACCACCACATCTCTTCCTGTGGATGCCGTAGAAACTGATAGGGTTGTCCTATATCCGACTGTAAACATACAGCCCAAGACAAAGTGCCCACTAGCCGGCAATAGATTCTTCCCCTAATACGTGGGACCGAAGATGTAGTAGGCGAAAGGTGGGTCTTAATACACCTATGCCTACTCAAGCAGGGATTTACAGCATAGATGTATAAAAACTTTATAATAATAGTAGATTGTATGACGAGGGACTGAAATAGTATTTTTACGGCGAAGGCGCTACTTTGAACCACGAGTGAAGCAAAGGATTCTAAAAAAGAATCCCGAGCGTAGGTTTGCGTTACGAGTAGTTTTAAATTTAAACCTTAATTAACTTATTTTATACTTTGTAATTTTCTAAGTCGGTTTCATTATTCCATTTTTATTTAGCAGACTGTCTTGGAGGGTCGTGTATGTCATTTAACGCGCATCTCGTATGTATATTTGTCGTATTCCTTATTACCTCAACGGCCCATTCGTGCTTGGCCCTAAATGACTTTAGCTAAGTAAATAAAATTCCACACAACCTTAGCACCCAGAAAACACAGAACAGATAACTTGACCCCAGATAAACTGGGTACATGGATTGAACAAAGAATACGATCCTAATTGTGGTGGACTCTCGAAAAGGTATTGGACATGTGTCCTCGTGTGGTTTTTAACTGGTCTTAATGGATATTCCATCAGGTTTTAAGTAGGCTAATAACTATCCAATTATAAATTTGCAAATCATAAACCAGGTGTAAATTAATGGATACCGCCTGCTATCAAACTTGTTTTGATCTTTTACGTAGATATCAGTCAGGATTTTTATTTTTAGTAGGTAATTTATATTATTTTATGCTTTACAGTTATGACAATATAGACAATATGATAATTTCCTTCAATTAGATACCTTATTCGATAAGTTTGAGTGAAAATATTTTTTAAATAACTTACATTTTGATGCCGAAAGTTCACGATATAGTTTTTATTTCACACTTTATGTACCCAAGAACACTTAGGCGATGAAACCTACTTTTAATTTGAGATATCAATCATTGAAATATAAAGTATTTAACTATTCAACTATAAATTTCAAGTAACTAGCCAAGCTTTTGACATTGAAATACTTAGAGTGATTCAGAAGACAATATAAGGTAATAAAGAATATTACGAACACATACTTACTAACAAGATACGCGCGAAAAAACATAACTCTTCTTGGCAGTTGGGTAAATCAAAAATGGAATAATAAAACAGACTTAGAAAAGCATAAAATAACTTAAGGTTTGAATTTAATATTACTCTAACGTAAACCTACGCTCGGGATTCTATTTTAGAATCTTTTGTTTCATTCGTGGTAAAAAGTAGCGCCCACGCCGTAAAATTAATATATTGTACCTTGTCACAAAATAAAATCTACATAAATGTCATAACTACGTTATATTTTGTTGAATAAACGAATTGTATTTGGGGTTTTTTTTAAAAAGGACACGTTGACTTGACTTCACCTCGCAAAGTCTCAGAAAGAGGGTCACCATCGTAAACATGTACCATGTTAACAGTGGTGGCACTCAGCTTGACGGCCTCATCAGATGCCTTTTCACGCTCCGCTTAAAGGACCCGGGACTGTAAGAAGAAGAAAACACGTGAGCTGGCAGGGAGTTCCAGTTCTTAATGGTGGGGCATAGGAATGATTAACCAAATCGCTTGGTTTTAGAAGGTACTGCACCGTATGCGGGTGATATCTAAGCTCTGCACGTGTTGTCCTGTGAAGGAAAGGACCTTTCAAACCGTGCAGTAAGTCTTCGATTCGGTTTCTGTGTTATAATAGCAACAAAAGACCACGAAGGTGGTCTACTGTGGGTCTAGTATCTATATTAACAATAGCATAGAACAATGACACTCACCGAAGTGTATTTACAAAATTAACAGAAATTATGAATAGGTTTTAACTGATAACGTTCTAAACGAAAAACAAACCACCTGCATATCTATTTAAATCTATAGTCAACTCAAAAACTATTGTTTATGGTTAGGTTTTATTTTCTTACCTGTGGCATTGTTTCATACTTATGGTTTATAATAAGCCGGGGTACAATATACCCCTATCTCGCTCGCCTAACAAATTATATTAGCACGTTATTAGTGAAGCCGATTCTAGGTAACTGCCCAAGTGCACACAGCATTTTTTCAAAATATTTTATTTAGGTACTTAAGTTATTTTATAGAAAAGATTTTGCTTTCATAACGATAATGGTATAGTACTGATATTCTCAGTTCACATGGAAAAACATTGCAATATTTTTTAAAATACCGCCTTGACTAGGGTAAAAATGATTTTGATATGTATTTTAGATGAGATTATTTAAGGATTATATAAATTGTCTAGAAAATATTTTCACTTGAACTTACCGAATAGGGTATCGAAGTGAAGGAAATATAAATATATGTAATAACTATAAAGCATAAAATAAAATAAATAATTAAAAAATAAAAAGCCCGACTAACAAATCATAAACCAGTTTATATGTATAATACATGCTTAATATGGTAGAGGATCTGATGCCACGCGGGCGGAATAGTAGATTGTATTACAAGGGAGCAAAGTAGTATTTTTACGGCGAGGGCGCCACTTTGAATCAAGAGCAAAGCGAAGGATTCTAGAATAGAATCCCGAGCGTAGCGAGGGATTCTAACGTAGAATCCTGAGCGCAGCGAGGGATTCAAAGTACACCGCCCGAGGGAAAAATAATTTGCTCCCGAGTTATACACTCTACTTTTCATCCCCGTTCTATGAGAAAATTTATTTCTCCCGAGATTTCGGGCGTAACAAGTTTTATACGACGTTGTTAGCTTCTATAATATCTAATTGTTTCAAGAGTTAATGCATTGTCACTTCCTTAACTCGAAGTAGAACTCATATTATTTTGCAAAATACAACTTAAATAGGTAATGTACTAATTACAAGAACAGAGAGGTAATTGGCGCTCTTTGTTTTTTTTTTAGTTAGCACCGGTCACCCCCAGCTATGCAGCCAACACGTACCAGCCAGTAATCCGTACAATTTGAGTTCGATTTCTATGAATGATAATGTTCCAAATTCAAATCACTTTTACGGCCCGCTGCTGGGCCTTGAACAGAAAAGAGCTATTTTGCGCCCCGCTACAGTGACAGTAAAGTGACATTTTTCGAATAGAAGGGATGAAAAAAAATTTGCAGAAAGAAGTTCGCCGAGTCAGTTAGTTTCTAATAATTTAATTTATTTTCTTCTTGTATTCGACGAAAGAGTAACGCGATATATTTAGAGGTAGAATCATGTAATTTGGGAAGAAGCATCAAGTAAGGGGAAGAGGTCGGAAACCACAAATACGTAGGTACCCGTACAGTATCGATAGGTGGATTATGGTGATGAGCTACATATTTTCAGTTTTCGATCTCTTCACTTTATTTGTGCTAAAATACCATGTTTCTTCTCAAATTTCACGAAAGCTCATCGGAAAGTACCCTAAATTAAAAGTACTATTTATAGTTACGCAATTAAATTGCTGTTAACCTAGCACAGATTCGCGCCTCAATTCAGTTTCAAACAAAACCCATGGTTCGCGAGCCCGATTCGCATTTCATCGAGTTTTATAGATAGTTTCATGGGTATCTTTGCCTCAGAATTTTTTTTAATAAAATACTTTTAATAAATACCGTATTGCTGAAAATAATAATAAAATATCACCTACTATAAGTCTTTACAATTCTCGACAGCGCCTAAAATACCATGCTCTCGCGCAGTTAAACTAATAAGGTGAGGTCATTGTATGGGGGAGCTAATCACTCCGGGCTCCAAGAAGTCTCATTAGGTTTTATTATCTAATGTTCAATGAAACGCATTTTCTTTACAAAAACTCATAACGAAGTCTTATCTGAATCCTTTTGCAATGGAGAGTAGGACGCATTCCTTACAACAAAAGCTCATTTTAATTACCTGCAATACTCCCATCACTTTAACAGTTGAGGTGCGTGCGGAGTTTCGTTTAGTTATCATTCCCTGTTCAACCATGGACGGAGTAAGTCGTGAGATTAACAGTGTACCATCGAAAGAGAACCAGAGCGAAGGATTGTACATCATGGCAAGCGCCACTGGAAGCACGGGACCTCGTTACTGGCGCTACTGGGTTGAGTCAAGTGATGAAGATGAGGACTTTGGAGAATACTTACAAACAAAACATAGCGCGGGAAGCAAAGTGTGTGAAGAAGTGTCTAGTTTAGAGCGAAATGTGTCTACAAGTCCAGCTCCATCGACAGTGTCATCAGTTTCTGATGAATTTATCCGTGGTGATTGTGAAACAGTGAACATATCTTCCAGACAGACGAACCTGAAACAAACAAACCAAACTACGCCCAAGGAAAAGTGTGACTCGCCGGAACTACCACCCACAGATGAACTTTCTATATTAGAAAAACCAGTATCGCAGAATATGAACTGGACCATTGAACATGATGAAGACAATGTAGAGCTGGACTCTTCTGATGTAGATGTGGAAGTTGATGTTGATTTTCCAACACAGCCTAAAATTATTGAACATGATGAGGACCCAATAATAGTTGACGACTCATGCAATGATGATGAAGATGAAGAAATTGACATAGATCCATCAATACAGCCTTTATTTATTGAACGCGATGAGATCGATATAGTTACAATTAACTCCAGTGATGAAGATGATGAGATTATAGGAGATGTCCACCAACAGCCCACTATCCCTATTGAGAGCTTTGATGTCGACGAGACAATATCTATTATTGACGTATCCGACAATGATACATCCAACACTACAGACAATATAGATAGTTCAGATATTACTGAGAACACCCTAACGGCGAATGCGTCTGAACACACTGAATCTGAAGACTATAAAGATTATGATATTTCTCCGTTCATTTCCACTAAATATCCTGCGATACTGGAAAGTGACTTGGATTTCCACCATTTGAATGGAAAAGGCAATATGCATAAACGGAAAACATTCTGTCGAGCAACGATTCGAGCCCTATGGAAGAAACTTCACAACGAGAGCTGGGGCGGAGAGAATTTCGACCATGAACAGATATTAAAACATATGCCACGTAAGTTATTTTTAATATCAGTATACTATAACTAACTATGCGCTCTGTAATTACCCATAGGGTTTGCAGGCCCTAAATAATTATGTTTATCCTCATTCTAGAGCTCAAACTCTATGGTAGTTAAGCTGTATTTACTTTCGAGTCTAGATAGCACTTTATCGATTTTCTTAGAAGATTATTTTCTTTTTCAACATCAGGCTTTTGGAAACTTAGGGTGGTCACATACCAAAGCAGCAAGCACACAGCCAATGTATCTGCACCAATTATGTGTATTTATGTCGAGAATTCTACCAGTGGCAAAAGTTGACTAGCATTCTTAGCTCAATATAGGTGCATTTAATGTGTGCTTTTTGCTTTGCTGTGCAGCTCGCCCTTGATGAAGGAGCAGTAGTTTGTTCATTCATAATATTATATATTAAAAAAAATGTCCATCGAACTGAAGTTTTGGTTTCGTATAATGACGCATAATTAATTTACCAAATTTTTAACTATAGCCCAGTCACCCATTATTGCATTAACACACAAAATTACCTAATTACTTATTGTAGTTTTTAGTTAGATTTATATGAGTTATAAATAGATGTTTTTACCTATATTTCATGCATTCAAAATATTTTTAATGACACTCACATCTTTAGTAACAATAATGACCCTATTTGTCTCCTAATTTGCCCAATTAGTAATTAGCATTCTTTATAGGTCCTGTTAATGGGAATTAACGAGGTCTCTTTTATTTTTAGGTGACAAACATCTCTGGCAGATTGACGAAAGAGACAGACTGCGATCTACAGATGAAGGAACAATTAAGTAAGTATTTCATTCGTTTCGTTTATATTAGACTGGCTGTCAGCCGTAGCTCTGCTACCAAATATAGCTTATGTACTTTCCCAAGTTCTAATCTATCTCTGTGTCTAATATCATCCAAATAGGTTCCGTGTTTAGTCGTTTTATAAAATCTTGAGCGTATACGTTTTTTTTTATCGCGACCCTCTACTCTTTTTAAGTTGGTTGAAAGGATTCTTTTAAATTGATCACTCACACGTTTTTAATTAGATTGAAATTTAACCACTGCTAAACAATGTCCTAAGCCTTGGCCCAGACTTTCTTCCCGGGGTCGGGATTAACACCCGTTCCCGGAAAAGCAGATACGACCCAAAAATTATAATTGGAATCTGGTCTCCGAAGCACAAACTTTGGATGCAACATAATTACTTCAACGCAAGTCACTTTCTTGTCCCTATTGCTGTAAATCCCCGGCAGAATAGGCAGAGATGTATTCCCTTTCGTCAGCATTTTGTTAATGAACCTAAAACATAATAATAACCTGTGCACCCATTACCTTCACAGTTGCTACTATTGTGACAGTCCCGAACACGGACCCGACACCTGCCCCAAGAAGCCACTCGTGTGCTACATGTGCGGCCTCACTGGGCACCTAGAGCCCCAGTGTCCAACGAAGATCTGTCTTAATGTAAGTATCACTATCAAATTTATGCACACTCATTTTAAACTTGCGAGACAGATATATACAGCCCAGACTCACCCTCAGATATAGGCTCGAGTCAACAATAATAGGGTCCAGAATATTATGACAATAGGCTCACCCCCTATTACATGAGACCGACTATAATTATTGGTGAAATGTAGTTGTTATTTCACCTCTGCCTAACCCTCCGGGGATAGAGGCGCGATTATATGTATGTGTGTACGTTATACTTGTTTTGGAGCTGAATATCTTAAACTCAAAAGACCGACGTGAATTAAATTTACCTGTAAAGTTATATAAGTGTTTATAGATCCGTATACTTATAAAATACTTTTATTTGGGAATTAGAAATAATAAAATGTCATAGAATCTGTTTAGTTAAGCACAATTTTATTTCGTAAGGCACATTTTTTCGGAACAAGCTTAGTATTGGGAAGAATCGATGACTTTGTCAAATAGCCTAATAGCGAAATTGGTTCAATCGTTCACGTTTGATGTCGTGACCAAGAGAAATAGGGATTCATTTGTGTATTAACGTGTGTTGTTCCATTGCAGTGCGGGTCGCCTAACCAGCTGTACTCGTCCGTGTGCCGCGCCTGCAGCGGCTGGGGCGCGCTCGCCTGCACCGAGTGCGGCCAGCGCGGACACCCATCCTCGCACTGCCCCGACCTGTGGCGCAGGTACCACAACACGGTGAGACTTCCTATATATTCTCTACTTTTCACATAACAATTACTTACTTTATCCATCGCTGTTACCTGTTAAAACAACTGTGGAATCTTACATGACTGCTCTCGGTCCATTGATAAATAACTGTGAAGTAAATACTTATTTGTGCTCACATGTTTATTACTTCTGTCAATCATTTAATTAAGCCAGTACAGTCCACTGGTGAACATAGGCATCACCCAATATGCACCATTCCGTCCGATCCTCTGTGCTCCGCACCCAGTACCTATGTCCGAGTCATCTTTCTCTGTGTAATAACATAATAAATGTTTGATTGTTACAGATTGACAACAACGAACCTCTCGAACGGTGCGACCAGCGCAAGGAGCCAGACCAACAGTTCTGCAGCGGTTGTACGCAAAGCGGCCACCTCATCCACGCCTGTACCGTCACTGTGCCGTTCTCAGACCTGCCCATCAACTCGCCCTACGTCTTCACATACCGCCCCTTATACCCTCCGACGCCGAGAATCTCGAACACCGACCAGGAGGTACCAAACCAGAATATACCTGAAGAGCATAACTCTCAGGACTCGACTCCACACAGACACGTCCGTAATAAACGTCCTCTGTCTATATCACCGTCCAATGAGAGACAAGTCAGTAAGAAAATAACCTTGCTGTCACATGAGGACATTGAAAGGTTTCTTCCCTACATTTATGGTGTGATTTCGGTGCCCTACGAAACCCCTGACAATAAATGACGAGCCAAGCTAGGAAGGAAATGAAGAAAACGCAAGAACAGGGACAGCTGTTCTAAGCTTCTTGTCTAATGTATAAAATATAATTTAGGAGGTTAATATAACTTAAAGTTGGTGCCAATTGCAGACTTAATGTAGTGTACTTTATAGTTCGTGTAAAGTTATTAACAATCTTCTCAATGTAAAGCATTTCTTGTCTAATGTATAAAAATATTATTTTAAGGTGGCGCCAATCAAAGATGTAATTTGGTGTTATATATAATACTACATTGTTTGTGTAAAACTTAGTGTGACGTATTTCTTTTCTAATGTATAAAAGTTAATTAGGAGATAAATATTATTTTAAGTTGGCGCCACTCGAAGGCGTTAATTGCTGTAATGGTACATTATTGTGCGTGTGAATATTATTAATAAACATCGTAGTGTAAAGCATTTATATCTTTTATTTTTCACCCTTGCACCCTATTTAATTAATGATATTTGGTCAACTTCGCTACTCATATGGGAGAGACATATTAAATGAGATGAGATAATTATATTATCTCAAATGTTAATGAAAGTTGGAAGTGTAGCAAATTAAAATATTAAAGTAGGAAATATTTTAAAAGTAAACAACAAAATGTAAATCATTGCACCTAATTTAGCATTCATATTCAATTTCTTTGTCGCATCGCAGGATGCTATTAGTGTATTCTGAGATCTTTCTAAAGCATTTGATCGTGTTGACCATCAAACACTCTTATTCAAGTTACGTGGATATGGTTTTGATAAGAAAAACATAGAAATATTAGAATCTTACTTAACAGATAGACTTCAGACTGTTGCCAAGTCTAATAGGTCAAACGTCAATAAAGGTGTACCCCAAGGAGCAACTCTAGGTCCTTTTTTCTTCTTGGTTTATGTGAATAACTTGGCTTAAAAAAATAGGGGTAGCAATGATGCGAATAATGTTAGTAATATTTTAGATGCCATATCATTTTGGTCAATGTTTAGTTCTGCTGCTTATACTGGCAGATACGTATTTGGCAGTTAACAGATGTAGCCACTGCTAGGCTGGTCTACTTTAGTTACTTCCATAGCTTGATCTCCTATGGAATGCTAATTTGGGGAAATGCAGCACGCTTGGAAACTATTTTTATTTTACAAAAGAGAGCAGTTCGTACCCATTTATTGTGCGAGAGAGATAGGTATAGTTCCATGGATAAACTGGTAAGTTTAACCATAGACAAGGCAATTTCAAGACAGCTTCTTTAAATCAGAGCTGTGTGTTTTAGAAAACAACATAATATACAGATTTTAACCTTATCTGGAGGGGAAAAACGTATGTCAGAAAAAATATTTATAATTTTACAAAAGTAAGTGACATTACAGACAAAACTTTTTTTTTGGCCTATGGACGAATGCAACACAAACTTTACACTCGTGCTAACGACCCTGAAGAAAGCTTCTAATGCCCTTCTTGACGAACCCTATGTCGTAATCGTTTGGGAAACCACAGCAGGAAGTTCAATCCACAGCTTCTGAGCGTGCGTGGGATGAAATTCCTTTCATAACGCACGGTGTGCACCGTTTCCGGTCGTAATGTCTGAAGTCTTAAGTTGCCTGCTTATGGTGAGTGGTGCGATGATAGAATGTAGCTGTGGGCATCATCAATTAATTTGAGCACATACCATTGAACAGGCGGTAGAACACACACAGCGAGGTAAAATCCATCCTAAGGGTAAGAGGTTCCACATCGCCTGCGAGTATAGGATTGTCGTCGAGCCGTAATGCCCGTCTGTGTACCGAGTCGAAGGGGTCAAGCTGGTATGCAGGCGCTCCGCAAATACAGTAGTACTTCATGGGCAGCCGACCCTGTAGCTTCGCTTCGCCCTCTCAAGTACTCCAAGTTTTTTTTGAAACCAGCTTGCCCTTGTCGCCTAAATGACTGCGGTACTTAACTATAAGACCATCTTATATAAAAAAGCATACTATAGGATAGATTTTGAATAAAAGAGTGTATGCATTGAGCATGGCGGAGATCTCTCCTCAATGCCCTAATTATGGCATAATTGTGTTGTATTAGGTACACTACATGTTGTCTTTTACCATATTTTAACATGGGTTTAAATCTTTTTTTGTTGTTGTAGAATGCTACTAAGGGATAGGGTCGTTCTTCATCCCACAATAAACATCCCTGTCCCATGGAATACTATTTTAGGGAAATCCAGCAAGGTTAGAAACTATTTTAATTAATATTACAAACGAGATCAGCTCGTGCCATTTATTGTTTAGGCAATAGACACTCGATCAGGGACAAATTGAAAATTTATATATTTACTGTAGCTCCCCATGTATATTGGTGTAAGTTTTAACCTTACCTGGAGGGAAAAATATATCTCAGAAAAAATATTAACAATTTTACAAAAATAAGTGACATTACATTATTTAAATTAGCAGCCCATCAATCAATCAATTAGCCTATTGCAGTACACAATGAAATGTGACGTATTGATGCCTAATTTTTGTTCGGAATTTTAGATGTGGGCGCTAGAACAAAGTTATATCGACTATTGTGTGTGAGCTGTCAAAAAGAAAATAAACGAATGGACAGAGTATAATTTGCGCCATTAGGAGTACAATAGAACAATGACACTCGCCGAAGTGCATTTGCAAATTTAAAAGAAATTATGAAAAGGTTTTAACTGATAACGTTTTAAACGAAAACCACATTACCCCTATATCTATTACAATCTGTCAACTAAAAAACTATTGTTTATATTTAGGTTTTATGTTTCTACCTGTCGCATTGTTTCATACTCGTATCTATGGTGGTAGGCTTATGATAAGCCGGGGTACAATATACCCCTATGTCGCTCGCCTAACACATTATATTTGCACGCTATTAGTGAAGCCGATTCTAGGAATCTACCTAAGCGCACATAGGATATTCTAAAATATTTTTATTTTAATAATTTCACAGAAAAGATTGTGCTTTTCTAACAATAATGGTAGGTATAGTACTGATTAGCCCACCGCGATAATGTTAACGGGAAATAATACGATCATGGTGTAGGTACATACATACCTTTGATTTGCCTGACATTTACCGATACCATGATCGCGTTAATTCCTGTTAACATTATTGAATATCATGGAACGCGATAGTTTAAAAGTTATTAGCCCACTGCAGTCCTGTAGGTAGGTACTCAAAGTTCATTTACATCTCTCATGTTCGGTAAGTAATAATGTAGCTAGAAAAGCCCTAGGGCAGTAAGTAAATAAAAAAACCACTTCTATCTTTCAAAAAGTCCGCGTACATGTAAACATCATACTGGCAATAGACATCACATCATGCATTCAGCCTAATGACCAAAGGGGACGCTTTGTTAATCAGTCTTGTCTTCGTGTGAGCATAATAGTCATCAATTTTAAATATCGAACGGCGAAGCTCAATTTCATATTGAAGAAAAAAAGAAGTTCTTTACATACTTGATTCTTTTTTATGAAAAAAGGCGGGAATAGAAAACTTTAACTTTAAATATTGTTTGTTTTTGGGATTTTTTTTATAATTACGTACTAATTAGGAAAAAACATGAGTTCTTCAAGTGATGAATATTTAAGCTGCACTCCCGATTCAATGAAAATGGAAGCTGAAGCAGCAATTAACAATATTTTGCCTTAAACTTCTAAATTTCAACAAATAAAATGTTTCATTCTTATAATGCTGGTTTTTTCTACTTACCTCACAATCGAGATATAAAGCAGAGTGGTTAGCTCGGGTGTAAGCACCGATTGCACCGTCGAACTATAGGCGGCCTCGCTGCGCTCGTGTGCCTAAAATATCTCGGGCTGCAATTGATGCCTTACAGCCCTTGGCTACTAATCTACTATTATTGGATAGTTAAAAGCCTAATTAAAACCTAATGGACATTAGTTTAAACCACAAAAGGACACATGTCTAATACCTATTCGAAACCACCGCCATTAGGATCATAGTCTGGAATTTTATTTACTTAGGTAAAGTCATTTTCGGACAGGTACGAGTAGGCCGCTGAGAACATTTGTTCGCAGTACCGGTGCTCCACACATTTTACTGTACCTGATCAGCTTGCATCATAACAAATTTGATTACAGCAATGCGCTTACCTGAAACAAAAACAAAATACATTACATTATGGAAAGAAGTACCTACATTTTCTAGGTGACTCGTCAATTGCCTAAAAACTGTCATATCAGAACTGAAATATTCGACTTATACAAATTTTTTGTTTATTATAGTACCTACTACTAGTCTTTACAATTCTCGACAGCGACGCTCATCATCAACATCCCATGCTCTCGCGCAGTTTAACTAATGGGGAGAGGTCATTGTCTGGCGGAGCTAATCACTCCGGGCTCCAAGAAGTCTCATAAAGGAGCACATAAGGTTTCATTATCTAATGTTCTATGAATGGATTTCCTTTGCGAAAACTGATAACGAAGTCTTATCTTAATCCTTTCGCAATGGGGAGTAGGACGCGACCGCAACAACAAAAGCTCATTTTAATTACCTGCAATACTCCCACCACTTTAACAGTTGAGGTGCGCGCGGAGTGTCGTTTAGTTATCATTCCCTGTTCAACCATGGACGGAGTAAGTCGTGAGATTGACAGTGTACCATCAAAAGAGAACCAGAGCGAAGGATTGTACATCATGGCGAACGCCCCTGGAAGCACGGGGCCTCGTTACTGGCGCTACTGGGATGAATCAAGTGATGAAGATGAGGACTTTGGAGAATATTTACACCCAGTGCCTAGTTTAGAGCGAAATGTGTCTACAAGTCTAGCTCCATCGGCAGTGTCATCAGTTTCTGATGAATTTATCTGTGGTGATTGTGAAACAGTGAACATATCTTCCAGACATCCGGAAAACCCCAGCTTTGAAGATCAGCCGACGACTCTGTACCTGAAATTGAATACACCGAAGGAACACATTACAACACAGCCAAAAATTATTGAATTTGATGAGGACGAAATCATTGTTGACGAATCATGCGATGAAGATGAAGAAATTGATATAGATCTACCAATACAGCCTTCAACTATTGAACATGATGAGGACCAAATAATAGTCGATGACTCTTGCGACGAAGTTGAGGAATCAATAGTTGACGATTCATGCGATGACGATGAAGATGAAGAAATTGACATAGGTCTACCAATAGAGCCTTCAATTATTGAACGTGATGAGGACCAAATAATAGTCGACGACTCTTGCGATGAAGATGAGGAAGTCGATGTTGTCGATGTACCACAGCCAAAATTTATTGAACATTATGATGAGTATATATTGGTTCAAGGCATCGACGAAGATGAGGAGATTATAGTAAATATGCCACCACAGCCTACTATCACTATTGAGAGCATCGATGTCGATGAAATAATCTCTATTGTTGACTCAACCGACAATGATAGATACAACACTATGAATAATATAAATGGCCCAGAGATTACTGAGAACATCGTAACGGCGAATGTGTTTGAACACACTGAAACAGAAGACTACGAAGATAGTTATATTCGTCAGTTCATTTCCACTAAATATCCTGCGATATTGGACGGTGATTTGGATTTCCACTATTTGAAACAAAGTGACAATATACGTGAACGGCAAACATTCTGTCGAGCAACGGTTCGAGGCCCGTGGGAGGAACTTGACAGTGAGAGTTGGAGAGGAGAGATATTTGATCAGCAGGAGATACTAGAACGTATGTCATGTAAGTAAATTTTGAATATCATTGTACTATAACTAGCTGTGCGCTCCATATCTTGCCCATAGAGTTCCATAGAGTTCCATAGAGTTTCCATATTTATCCACTTTCTAGAACTCAAACTACAAGGTAGTTAAGCGATATTTAATTCGAGTCTAGATAGGACTTTGTAGTTTTTCTTAGAATATTGTTTTCTTTAATACAATATGAGACGTTTGGAGCCTTAGGATTACTCATCACGTTCAATACCTAATTATATAATGTAATCTTTAGTTAGATATAAAGTACTTATTAATAGATGTTTTAGATTTCATACATTCAAAGTGTTTTTAATGGCACTGATATCTTTAGTAATGATAATGATCGTATTGGACTTCAATTTTGCCTAATTAGGAATTAGCATACTTTAAAGGTGTTGTTAATGGGAATTAACGAAGTGTATTTTATTTTTAGGTGACGAGCATCTATGGGTGATTGAAGACAGAGTTAGACCCGACACCTGCCCCGAGAAGCCCCCCGTGTGCTACATGTGCGGCCTCACTGGGCACCTAGAGCCCCAGTGTCCAACTAAGATCTGTCTTAATGTAAGTACCACTATCACATTTGTGCATATTCATTTTATACTTGTTTTGGAGCTGAATATCGTAAACTCAAAAGACCAACGTGATCCCACTCATAACACAAGTCATTCAATTAAATTCACCTGTAAAGTTAAAAGTGTACGTTGCTCCGTATGCTTAAAATAAACTTTTCTTTGGGAACTAGAAATAATGAAATGTCATAGTTTCAGTTTAGTTAAGCAATATTTCATTTTGCAAGACAGACAAGACAGACATTTTGACGGGATAAGAATAGAATACTCCTTATTGCACACCAAATATAGCATAAATACAGAGGATACATGCATGATAGGAAGTTGTACATATCAAGCAGTATATTAAGCAGTATTGGCAAGAATCGATGACTTTGTCAAATAGCCTATTAGCAAAATTGGTCCAACCGTTCACGTTTGATGTCGTGACCAAGGGAAATAGGGATTCATTTATATATAGATGAGTTTATGCGTATATTAACGTGTGTTGTTCCATTGCAGTGCGGGTCGCCTAACCAGCTGTACTCGTCCGTGTGCGCCGCCTGCTGCGGCTGGGGCGCGCTCGCCTGCGCCGAGTGCGGCCAGCGCGGACACCCATCCTCGCACTGCCCCGACCTGTGGCGCAGGTACCACAACACGGTGAGTCTTCATATACATATTCTCTACTGAACACATAACATGTTTTTATTTTTCTCCCTGTAATCTGGCTAAACAACTGTAGGAGCTTACCTGTATTGGGAATATAGAAATATAGATCAATTTTTCTGAATTTCTGAATTGCAGCAGGCTCTTATTGCAATACCTCCCTCCGCATCCAGTAAGTCCCAAGCCACCTTAAGCTCTGTAATAACATAATATTATGTTTGATTGTTACAGATTGACAACAACGAACCTCTCGAACGGTGCGACCAGCGCAAGCAGCCAGACCAACAGTTCTGCAGCGGTTGTGCGCAAAGCGGCCACCTCATCCACGCCTGCCCCGTCACTGTGCCGTTCTCAGACCTGCCCATCAACTCGCCCTACGTCTTCACATACCGCTTCTTATACCCTCCGACGCCGAGAACCTCTAACATCGACCAGGAGGTACGAAACCAGAATATACCTGAAGAGAATAACTCTCAAGACTCGACTTCACACAGACACGTCCGTAACAAACGTCCTCTGTCTCTATCACCGACCCACGAGAGACAAGTCAGTAAGAAGAGGCGATGACACATGAGGAGTTATCGACTACCCACGAGACACGAGTAAATGATAGGAGTACCATGCTCTCTCATGGTGATATTGAAAGGCTCCTTCCCTACATTTATAACCTATTCACAGGGTACCGAAAGCCCTTTCAATAAATGACGAGTCAAGCTAGGAAGGAAATGAAGAAAACTCAAGAATGGGCACAGCTGTTGTAAGCTTCTTTTCTAATGTATAAAATATAATTTTTATATATAATTTAATTGAACCCACGACCTTTACTTCTCTCGTTTTTAAAGGTGACGGTGCAGTCATCTGCATCTACACCTTTAAAAATGAGAACTTTCTTACGAACTGTTAGAACCAATGAATGATTTTTCAACTATTTTTAAACATTGATTTTTGATTACTCTACCGTGGCCATAAAGACGGATATAAAGAGAAAGAAACATTTGAATTGATTGAGGTGTGTCTCAGTAGTTCAGTTGGAAGAGCATTCCCCCTGTAAGGGAAAGGTCGTGGGTTCAAGCCCCACCTGAGTAATTAATCTTTCGAATTGTATAGTTAGCATAATAAATGCTATAAAATTTCATTCTAATGTTTCAAAGTTATTATTTTAAGTTGGTGTCAATCAAAGGCTTAATGTAGTGTAATGATACTTTATTGTTCGTGTAAATTATAAATAAACTTCTAAATTGTAAATATATAAAATAATTGTAAATCATTTCTTGCTTAATGTATAAAAACTGATTTAGGAGATTAATAATTTAAGTTCGACCTAATCAAAGGCGTAATTTGCTGTAATGGTACTTTATTGTGCGTGTGAATATTATCAATAAATATCGTAGTGTAAAGCATTTATATCTTTTATTTTTCACCCTTGCACCCACAAGCACACATTACTAAACTCTGTTTGCTTAGGTATTTAATTAAAGGTATTTGTTTCTTTTTAAATATTATAAATATTGAGTAAGACACTTTGTACTTTTCCACTATATTTTATTTTTCACCTGACCGGTTTCGCCTCACGGCGATTGTAATAATCCTAGAAACAGTCACACTTTACATGATACCTTTGAGAATACCGTGAGGCGAAACCGGTCAGATGAAAAATGAAATATAGTGGAAAAGTACAAAGTGTCTTATTCAATATGTGTAGCAGATTCGACCAAGTGCCATCAATCAACAGTATAACAGTTCAATATTACAAATTAGAAAGTAGCTGTCTGTTACGCTTTCACGCCTAAACGACTAAACATATTTTGAAATTTGGGTATTAGACTGATTAGATATTGATATTGATTATATAGCGACCAAGCCTATCATGGCTTGGTCGCTATATAATCGACACCCTCTTGTACTGTTGCCCGTGGTTCTGGGCAACAGTTAATCTTTCATAAACTATTTGTTAGCTGCAGTGTAGGCTTATGCCTTTTTTTACGAAACGACTTTACAAATTGGGTCTATAATACCATTTACATCTGAACGGTAGGGGGTAGGACACAAGCCACGGTCCTATTGAGCAGTCCTGAGGAAGTACTACGGCCCTAATAAGTCCCGCAGTGCGGGTCGCCTAACCAGCTGTACTCGTCGGTGTGCGCCGCCTGCTGCGGGTGGGGCGCGCTCGCCTGCGCCGAGTGCGGCCAGCGCGGACACCCATCCTCGCACTGCCCCGACCTGTGGCGCAGGTACCACAACACGGTGAGTCTTCATATACATATTCTCTACTGAACACATAACATGTTTTTATTTTTCTCCCTGTAATCTGGCTAAACAACTGTAGGAGCTTACCTGTATTGGGAATATAGAAATATAGATCAATTTTTCTGAATTTCTGAATTGCAGCAGGCTCTTATTGCAATACCTCCCTCCGCATCCAGTAAGTCCCAAGCCACCTTAAGCTCTGTAATAACATAATATTATGTTTGATTGTTACAGATTGACAACAACGAACCTCTCGAACGGTGCGACCAGCGCAAGCAGCCAGACCAACAGTTCTGCAGCGGTTGTGCGCAAAGCGGCCACCTCATCCACGCCTGTCCCGTCACTGTGCCGTTCTCAGACCTGCCCATCAACTCGCCTTACGTCTTCAAATACCGCTTCTTATACCCTCCGACGCCGAGAACCTCTAACATCGACCAGGAGGTACCAAACCAGAATATACCTGAAGAGAATAACTCTCAAGACTCGACTTCACACAGACACGTCCGTAACAAACGTCCTCTGTCTCTATCACCGACCCACGAGAGACAAGTCAGTAAGAAGAGGCGATGACACATGAGGAGTTATCGACTACCCACGAGACACGAGTAAATGATAGGAGTACCATGCTCTCTCATGGTGATATTGAAAGGCTTCTTCCCTACATTTATAATCTACTCACAGGGCACCGAAAGCCCTTTCAATAAATGACGAGTCAAGTTAGGAAGGAAATGAAGAAAATTCAAGAACAGGCACAGCTGTTCTAAGCTTCTTGTCTAATGTATAAAATATAATTTTTATATATAATTTAATTGAACCACGACCTTTACTTCTCTCATTTTTAAAGGTGACGGTGCAGTCATCTGCATCTACACCTTTAAAAACGAGAACTTTCTTACGAACTGTCAGAACCAATGAATGATTTTTCAACCATTTTTTTTTATTACTCCACCGTGGCCATAAAGACGGATATAAAGAGAAAGAAACATTTGAATTGATTAAGGTGTGTCTCAGTAGTTCAGTTGGAAGAGCATTCCCCCTGTAAGGGAAAGGTCATGGGTTTAAGCCCCACCTGAGTAATTCATTTTTCCTGATGTAATCGAATTGTATAGTTAGCATAATAAATGCTATAAAATTTCATTCTAATGTTTCAAAGTTATTATTTTAAGTTGGTGTCAATCAAAGGCTTAATATTGTGTAATGATACTTTATTGTTCGTGTAAATTATAAATAAACTTCTAAATTGTAAATATATAAAATAATTGTAAATCATTTCTTGCTTAATGTATAAAAACTGATTTAGGAGATTAATAATTTAAGTTCGACCTAATCAAAGGCGTAATTTGCTGTAATGGTACTTTATTGTGCGTATGATGAAATTATCAATAAATATCGTAGTGTAAAGCATTTATATCTTTTATTTTTCACCCTTGCACCCACAAGCACACATTACTAAACTCGGTTCGCTTAGGTATTTAATTAAAGGTATTTGGTTTTTTTAAATATTATAAATGTTGAGTAAGACACTTTGTACTTTTCCACTATATTTTATTTTTCACCTGACCGGTTTCGCCTCACGGCGATTGTAATAATCCTGGAAACAGTCACAGTTTACATCATACCTTTGAGATACCGTGAGGCGAAACCGGTCAGTGAAAAATGAAATATAGTGGAAAAGTACAAAGTGTCTTTTCAATATGTGTAGCAGATTCGACCAAGTGCCATCAATCAACAGTATAACAGTTCAATATTATAAATTCAAAAGTAGCTCTGTCTGTTACGCTTTCACGCCTGAACGACTAAACAGATTTTGAAATTTGGGTATTAGACTGATTAGATATTGAGAAATGATAGGCTTGGTCGCTATATAATCGATACCCTCTGGTGCTGTTGCCCGTGGTTCTGGGCAACAGTTAATCTCTCATAAACTATTTGGTAGCTGCAGTGGAAGCCCATGCCAATCTTTTTTTACGAAACGACTTTACAATTTGGGTCTCTATTACCATTTACATCTGAACGGTAGGGGGTAGGACACGAGCCACGGTCCTATTGAGCAGTCCTGAGGAAGTACTGCGGCCCTAATAACCTCGTATTGCGTTCCGACGGTGGTTAGGGTAGCCAGAGCTCACACCGGTTTTTGTGCTATTAGTGAGAAGACCAAAGACTCCTGCTCTGTGTTCTGCACTGACGGCACAGAAATTCTCTGTTACGGCTCCTCACGTCTATAGGCCCCAATAACCATTACCACATTACCCAAGTATTCTTTTTAAATAACTCAAATGTATAGACACGACTGTGGTGCACTCCTGCAGTCGATGGACCACCTTCTATCATACCCGCTGTGCCATACCTATACTATTTGTTTTGTGCTGGCCACATGTAGACATCTTAAATTGCTGCCATTGACACCAGAAGAAGAATACTAGCAACTTCCGTAGGCACAGTCAATCAGCGTCCGAACTAGCTTAACTGCAAAGTCTCAAAATGATCAAGGTTTAAAGACCAAGTTAAACTGACTGGTAAATACGACCAAACGCCCGTAAAGTTTATTCCTAAAGTAAACAGCCAATATCACCCAAATATTGGTACCAAATTTAGATAGGTAGAGGGGGGAACACGACTGACGGTGGAGGCCCCCAAAACCTACATCTGGGTCGCAAGTCCCAGGTGCCGTCACAGTGTTCCTCTCTGTACTACGCCATGGACCCGGCGACCGCACGATGAATCCTTGGAATGCTGAGAACCAGATCTCTCTAGTAATAAACTTTACTCTCGCGTTTGGTCGAACCGGCCTTTATTGGTATAAATTGCATTATTGTCCGAATATCAGCACAATCGGTCAACAGGACAGGGGGAAAACCAAGGCATTAACATCATTTTGAGTACTTTGTTCGTCAAAATAGTTCTGATGTTGACTGTACTATTCATCTATTATGTAGTGGCAGGTATACAAAACAATGATATTGTAATCATATAGTTATTAACTAGTTTATACGCCGCAGCGCCACCTGCATTATGGTTGAGTTATTAATAAGTAATGCTGCCGATACGGCCGGAGGCGCCGAAGGCTGTTTCATTTTCATTCTTTCAGAAGCAGAATTCCATGTTTTTGTATTGTGTTGTTATTTATTCAAGCAGAGATAGGGAAAACCTGTGTAGGCATGCAATTTCAAGTAATTTTAGGAAGATAGGCAGAAATATAAGGTTGAGCCAGACGAAATTCAACCCAAGTTATGGTATGCTTACTTTGGGGTCTAAACAGCACTGATTAAAAGTCGCAAAATATTTATTTAACATTTTCAATAATACTCTTCTACTTTTCCACAGAGTTTAATTTTATTTCTGAAACCTGTGTGTGTGAAAAGTGAAAATATGTGTAGTAGATTCCACCAAGTGCCATCAATCTCCAGTATAAACGGTCTAAAATTTATTTAACGCTTAACGACCACCTACATTGTAATTCAATTAAAAGTTACCTGTCTATACCTCGAAATTGAGTAGGAGGTAAGTTTCTATTACGAAAAATTAGCCCTTTGAGGCACCACGTGATCTGAACACCATTTCGTTTTCTCAATTAGTACCTATTGTTAAAGTGTGGAAGCCCTACACCAAGGGCTTATTCAGAAATAAAGGGACCACTTAGAAATGTTCAGTTTTAATTAAAATAAAAAATTAACCTTTTGTTTTCGCGTTTATTGCCGCGAAAATTTGATCGCGAAGACGTAAGAAGTTGTAGAAATATATTTTTAAATTTATTTTTATTGGAGACCAGGGGTTGTTAGTGACACCGCCCGCGAGTGTTTCAGATTATGTTGCTATGAGCAATAGGATAGGAACCTACTCTCGGGATAGAAAGTTGGTACCGTACGAAGCGCTCATGGTCAGATGCACCATACCACGGAGGACGGAATATGATTAAGTAATGGAGATGCCCCATTGATAATTCTCCTAATAAAAACGCGCGCCGAATGCGGGTGAGAAGAGAGACGCGCGGGGTGTCAAAAGTCGAAGGACTTCATAGGTATAACGTTCCTACCGAATGAGTCCATTTGACGTTTGGATGGCACGCGACTCGATTGCCTTGCAACAACTCCGCTATCATTTCCTTTTCCATGCACCATACCAAGGTCCTAACTCTGAGTTCGCACGGGTACAGTCGACCAAGAAGATACGGTCTCACTTTTTCATGTGTATGTAAAGTTACAACCGTATCTCCTTTGTCGACTGTAAATAACCATTTTTTAAGCGCTTCCGCTCGTCTTCCATAACACAAGCTAGTTAAGCTTACCATGGGTCTAGATAGCGTTGTGTAGAATGTTGTGGAATATAAAAAAAATTAGGCTCACACTTAGGAGTAGAAGTCATACTCATACTGCCGGCCATATAAGCAGCGCGAGTTTCTGTACCGTCAGTGTAACTTCGACAGTTTCGCCACGGGGACACCGGTGTCCCCTCTCCCGAGGAGGGCCAGACCGTAAGTGATGGACCTGGGTCAGCCGGGGTGCGAGGGATATGTCGAAGACAACCTCACCTCCGGCCTAGCACCACGACCCTCAATCAGCGTGCTATTTTAGTCGTTTCGAGTCCGATATAACCTCCCTGGCACCGGGGGAAAAAACACGAAAGAAAAACCGTCAGTGTAGAAGACAAAGCAGGACAAAACTTTAGTCGTCCCACTGATAGCATAGTCTACGAGTATACCTACCTCATACTTGCAGGGTTTAAAAATAAAAAACTATTACGTGTGTATATGTAGGTACTGCATGCATCCCGATAAACGCCTATCTTTCAGTCAAATAGGTATAGATGAGTTTCACCACCCACAGTTCTCTGAGGAAATCAAATGCATTCAAGAAAATTGCACCTGGTTTTACCTTTTGTATTGATATAGTTGTATGTTGTTTGTACACATGTATATTAGAATATATTTCGTTAGAATTCGTTTAACATCTGCAATATTCTTGCGTCGAATACAAGAAGATAATAAAATAAATTACTAATTGGTAGGGCTCTATCAGACAGTAAACACGGTCCAAGACAAAGGGCCCGCTAGACGGCAATTAGGCTCGAGTCGTCCCCTATTACGTCATGGGACCCAAAATCATAATTGGCAAAATGTGGGTGTTAGTGCGCCTCTGCCTACCCCTTTGGGGATTTACAGACACGTGAGTATATGGATGGATGAATAAATATATTTTTGTAATCGTCTTTCAATTTCCTTTATTTTGATACCCTACTAGATAAGTTTGAGGGCAAATATTTTAGACAATTATAATCCATGAAAAAAATATCTCAAAATAACAGAATAGATTCACGATAGTGAAAATGGGTTATTTAAATATTGTAAATACTATAAAATTATCGTCATGAAAGCATATTCTTTTGTATGACAAACTTAAATAAAATATTCTAGAATATGCTGTGCGCACTCGGGCAGTTTCCTAGAATCGGCTTCACTAATAGCGTGCTAATATAATTTGTTAGGTGAGCAAGATAGGGGTATATTGTACCCCGGCTTATCATAAGCCTACCACCATAGATAAGAGTATGAAACAATGCGACAGGTAGAAACAACACCTGAACTTAAACAATAGTTTTTGAGTTGACTATAGATTGAAATAGATATGGCGGTGTGTTTTTCTTTTAAAACGTTATCAGTTAAAAACCTATTATTAATTTCTTTTAAATTTGCAAACACCCTTCGTGGTATTTTGTTGCTTTTGTCACACAGCACACATGGTAAAACCGAAATGAACATTACTTACTCCATGGTTTGAAAGACCAAATTCTATTGAATTATTCAACTTTTTTTTTGGAATAGGGAGGCAAACGAACAGACGGATCGCCTGATGGTAAGCAATCACCACCGCCCATGGACACCCACAACACCAGAGGAGTCACAAATGCGTTGCCTTCCCTTTAAAAAGAGAGTACATCAATTTGATTCTACGTAAGGCTGGTTCGACCAAACGCGAGTAAAGTTTATTCCTAGAATAAACAGCCAATATGTGGGTGATATTTATTTTAGGAAGCTAAGTTTATCGTCACTTTCTACGCGCTCTGTGCTTCCACGGACCTCGGATGGGGCCACCTGCGGGATCCAGCCTACAGGTAGGGGGCGTCAGCATCAGCATCGAGCCCTCGATGAAGTATCTGGGGCTCGTACTCGATGGCCGGTGGAACTTCGGGCATCACTTCCGAAGTTTGGTCCCAAAACTGAGGGGGGTGTCAGCTGCACTCGCACGGCCCAACGCTCCCTGCAGGCGACTGTACCTGGGGATCGTGCGAAGTATGGCCCTATACGGGGCCCCCGTATGGGCGGAGACCCTGACGGCCAGTAATGTGGCCAGATTGCTGAGCCCACAGAGGGCGATGGCCGTCAGGGTGATAAGGGGATACCGCACGATCTCAGGTGAGGCGGCATGTCTCCTAGCCGGGACCCCTCCATGGGACCTGGAAGCGAGAGCCCTTGCGTCTCTATTTAAATGGCGCAAGGAGGCGCTGGAGCGGGGCCAATGGCCTGCGTCTCGAGAAATCGAGGCCCAGCGGTCCCAGCTCCACCAGGAAACCGTGGAGACATGGAAAGTGCGACTTGAGCAACCAAAGGGGGGATTCGCCACAATCGCGGCCGTCAGACCGGTCATGGACGAGTGGCTGGAGAGGAGACATGGTGCTCTCTCCTACCGGTTGTCACAGATGCTTACCGGGCACGGTAGCTTCGGTAGGTATCTGTGGCGAAGACACCGGGGAACCACGGCCGGTTGTCAGCACTGCGGGGACCGCAGCGATGACACAGCGCTCCACACGCTGGTGGAGTGCACGGCGTGGGCGCAACAGCGCCAGGTCCTCGTGGTGGGTTTGGGTGTGGACACCCTCTCGCTCGAGACAATGGTGGGAGCCATGGTCTCCAGCGGGAGTAAGTGGGACTGCGCCGCCTTTTTCTGCAAGCAGGTCATGCTCGTGAAGGAGGCGGCGGGGCGGGAGCGGGAGAGAACTCTCCCACTCGAGTTCCGCAGTCAGCGGCTTGGGCGCCGCCGACGTGTCTTCGCCGAAGACCATCGGCCTCCATGACCGGGGGCCTGAGGACGGTGAGTTGGCTGCTCATCGTCCTTACAGAAGCAGGCCCATGACGGCAGCGTGACGTGACGGACTCACGCACGCCTCCCCCCTCCTATGAAGCGGGATGATACCCGAAAACCCCCCATAGATACGGGATAGCACCCGAACCATCCCCTAGACGAGGCCGCATTGAAGCCGTGGGTCTGTTGGGAGCCCTGGGACATACTTCCGAGGGCTTACCCGGGGCTCCCAACTATAGGCTGCTGGGCGATACCGTGGGGGTTTTAGTCGGTAGGAGTCCGGCATAACATCCATGAAGGATATCCCCCAGGGTCAAAAAAAAAAAAGGCGAAAGGTGGGTCTTAATTCACCTCTGCCTACTCAAGCAGGGATTTACAGCATAGATATATAGAAAAACTTTATAATAATAGAAGAATAGTAGATAGAGTAGTCAATTTTAAGGAAAATTCCATCTTGATGATGGACGTCAGCAAATGATTGTCACACGGGTGATTTGGTTGCAGTGGTTTTGTTTTTGCGAGCGCATTCAAATTGTTAGACGCTCGTTGCGCTTGCTTCCTACTCGACTCTGTAGAAAAATGCGCAGGTAATTAATTAAAAAATTTACTGTACCTATAAAATGGTGCGTGGCGTCAGCGCTACCTAGTGGCCCCATCTGAAAACCAGCGCTGTGCATACTCAACGAAGGGTTTCCACAGCATTCATTGCTAAGATGGGGCCCTATTTGGGTTCGCACAGTGTGGAGTGTTGCACCCGTAAATTAATTAATGTTATATACCTACTAATTATAATTTCAATACTTACTATAATACTACCTATTTGTATGATGCACGCTGTGTGGTACTTAAATAAAATATTTTTCTTTTCTTTTTTTTCTTTTCTAGATTGTATGACGAGGGAATAAGATAGTATTTTTAAGGGGAGGGCGCTACTTTGAATAACGAGCGAAGCAAAGGGATTCTAAAAAAGAATCCCGAGCGTAGGTCTGCGTTAGAGTAGTGTTAAATTTAAACCTTAATTAACTTATTTTATACTTTGTTATTTTCTATGTCGGGTTTATTATTCCATTTTTATTTACCCGACTGTCTTGGAGGGTCATGTATGTCATTTAACGCGCATCTCGTATGTTTATTTGTCGTATTCTTTCCTTCCTCAACGGCCCACTCGTGCTTGGCCCTAAATGACTTTAGCTAAGTAAATAAAATTCCACACAACCTCCCACAAGCACCCAGAAAACACAGAACAGATAACTCGACCCCAGATAAACTGGGTACATGGGTTGGACAAAGAATACGATCCTAATTGTGGTGGACTCTCGAAAAGGTATTGGACAAGCCCTCGTGTGGTTTTTTACTGGATTTAATGGACATTCCATTAGGTTTTAATTAAGCTATTAACTATCTAATACCTAATAAATTTGCAAATCATAAACCAGGTGTAAATTAAGGGGTACCGCCTGCTATCAAACTTTTATTTTTTATTTATTTACACTTTATTGTACACATAAATTGTATTTATACAGAATAGTGATATGTAATGTACAAAGGCGAGCTTAACTCAGAGCCGAGTTCTCTTCCAGCAAACCCGGGAGTGCACAGAGGAATTGCAATAAGTCTAGTGTACATGAAATAAGAGATTTTGATGTGCGAGGTATACGAGATGTATACCCCAGGAATACATAGATATTAATAGATACATACATACACAAATACATAAATACACACAACCTATAGACATACTTACATACCTACTTATATACATTTATTTATTTTATTTTTTATTTATTTATTTATTTCATACAACTATGTCATAACAGGCCAACCCAATGCGACAAAGTAGCAACATACTTAATTATAATAATTACATTCACAATTCATCATGCTTCAAATATATTCTATAATAAATAATAATTCTCACACAATATTTATACTGAAAATTTATAAAAGTAGATATAATTGTCATTTTAAATTAATGATGTCAAAATAATAATTCAATATAATCATGTCCAAACAATAATTAAATTAATAATATGTAATATAATAATTCAGGTAATGGTGTCAAAATTAATAATTTAATAAATCATGTCAAAACAATAATTCCAATAATAATGTCAAAATAATAATTCAAATAGTAATGTCACAACAATCATTCAATTTATAATGTCAATTAGCAGTTTAATTCAATTAAATTGTCAAAATTACATACATAATGTCAAGAATGTTAATGTCGAAAGATTATAACATTAATTTCACCTAAAATCCTTCGCTCAAAATACAGTAACTGGCCCTTGTGAACTCATTCAGGGAGCATGAAAACAAGCACAAATCCAATCTGTCAGCCATCATATTAAGCGCACATACATACATTCATACACATATACATACATACATCTACAAACACAGACACCTATTAAGTCTGCTTTTGTTGCGAGATAAAGTAGTCTTTTAGTCGTTTTTTAAAAGTGAGGAAGAGAGTTCCACAGCCGTACTGCATAAACTGTGAAAGAATTGTCGTAGCAAGAAGAACTATGAGAAGGAGTTCGAAGTAAAAGAGAGGAGGAAGTGCGACAGGGTTTACCCCTGGGGATAATGAACTCAAAGCGCTCACGAAGATATGAAGGAGAATGAGGATTATGAAGAATAGAGAAGAGAAGGGAAAGAATGTGAATATCTCGACGCCGCGCCGCCGAACTGGCAACCATTTCAGTTGCATCTGGAACTCGGAAACATGGTCGTACTTGCGTAGACTGTAAATGAAACGGATGCATAAATTTTGCAGTCGCTCCATCTTGTTCCAAAACTCTTCAGTTGCATCCAGAAAGGCGACATCAGCATAGTCTAGAAGAGGAAGGAGAACGATTGAGCAAGACAGACCTTGGTCCTGAAAGGAAGGAAATTTTGAAGACGCTTAAGAGAGTGGAAGGTTCCAAAAACTTTTCTGCTAACCTCGTTGACATGACTAATCCATGACAAGTTGCAATCTATTGTAATCCCTAGGTTTTTGGCGACCGTGGTATATGGTATTAAAGTGTTGTTATAAAAAACAGAAGGTATAGAGGCATGGTCAAGTTGATTGTAAAAGTATCTGCCACCTATAATGACTGCCTGAGATTTGGCGGGATTGACAAGCAATCCGAAGGATTTTGCCCAAGCATTAATATTGTTAAGGTCATTATTGATGTCAGCAATAGCCCCATCTACCGCATCAGCCCTAAAATGTCGATATAGCTGCAAATCGTCTGCGTAGAGATGATAATTGGAGGAAATAACTTTGTTCATAGCATTAATGAAAATTGAGAAAATAAGAGGAGAGAGGACGGCACCTTGCGGTACGCCCGCAGCAAGGTCACACCAGTCAGAGGACGCCTCATCAGAGCGAACCCGCTGCGAGCGACCCCGAAGATAGGAGTTAAACCAAGTGATTACAGAGGACGATATATTTAACGACGAAAGGATGCCCAAGAGTATGTCGAAATCAACAGAATTGAAGGGCGCTACTGAAGTCAAGTAAAACCAATACAGTTAGGAGTTTGTTTTCCATGGCCAGTCTTATGTCATCTGATATTTTGACTAGTGCCGTATCAGTAGATATCAGTCAGGTTTTTTTTAACAATTAATTTTACTTTATGCTTTATAGTTATGATAATATAGATATATCTTTGTAATCGTCTTTGAATTTCCTTCATTTAGATACCTTATTCATAAATTTATAGTGAAAATATTTTTTAAAGAACTTGCATTTTGACGCCAAAAGTTCACAACATAGTTTTTATACGTACCCAAGAACACTAGGGCGATGAATACCTTTAATTTTTGTCTTGGTTCAGTAGATATGAGGTAATAAAGAATATTACAAACACATACTTACAAGATACGCGCGAAAAACATAACCCTTCTTGGCAGTTGGGTAAATAAAAAATGAAATAATAAAACAAACTAAGAAAACCACAAAGCATAAAATAACTTAAGGTTTGAATTTAATATTACTCTAACGTAAACCTACGCTCGGGATTCTATTTTAGAATCCTTTGCTTCATTCGTGGTAAAAAGTAGCGCCCACGCCGTAAAATTAATATATTGTACCTTGTCACAAAATAAAATCTACTTATATGTCACTAGCAGTCCCGGAAAACTTCGTTTCGCCTTAGAAATTAGAATCAATTAGCTGTTGATTCTAAATAGTTTCGGCAGCGCATTCGACGAAAGACATTTTAAGACTCATTTTTCTACACCTTCGGTTACATTGTTCAAATTTTACCAAGGATCCCTAATTTTTTTCAAAATGAAATGTAGCCTATGTCAAATTGGAAGAATGTAGCATTCTATTGGTGAAAGAATTTTTTAAATCGGCCCAGTACTTTTTGAGCCTATTCATTACAAACATACAAACATACAAAAATAGGTACAAATCTGTCCTCTTTATAATATTAGTGTAGATAACTACGTTATATTTTATTGAATAAATGAATTGAATTTGGTTTTTTTGTGTAAAAGGACACGTCAACTTGACTTCACCTCGCAAAGTCTCTGAAAGAGGGTCAACATCGTAAACATGTACCATGTTAACAGTGGTGGCACTCAGCTTGACGGCCTCATCAGATGCCTTTTCACGCTCCGCTTAAAGCTACTGTAGGAAGAAGAAAACACGTGAGCTGGCAGGCAGTTCCAGGTCTTAATGGTGGGACATAGGAATGATTAACCAAATCGCTTGGTTTTAGAAGGTACTGCACCGTATGCGGGTGATACCTAAGCCCTGCACGTGTTGTCCTGTGGAGGAAAGGACCTTTCAAACCGTGGAGTAAGTCTTCGATTCGGTTTCTGTGTTATAATAGCAACAAAATACCACGAAGGTGGCCTACTGTGGGTCTAGTATCTATATTAACAATAGCATAGAACAATGACACTCACCGAAGTGTTTTTACAAAATTAACAGAAATTATGAATAGGTTTTAACTGATAACGTTCTAAACGAAAAACAAAACCTGCATATCTATTTAAATCTATAGTCAACTCAAAAACTATTGTTTATGTACAGGTTTTATGTTTTTACCTGTTGCATTGTTTCATACTTATGGTTTATAATAAGCCGGGGTACAATATACCCCTATCTCGCTCGCCTAACAAATTATATTAGCACGTTATTAGTGAAGCCGATTCTAGGTAACTGCCCAAGTGCACACAGCATTTTTTCAAAATATTTTATTTAGGTACTGTCAATAATTATTTATTTTAGAAAACTTCAATTATGTACATAATAATAATACTTAATAATTATTATAAATAAAAATCTAGAACAAGATATGTGCAAAACTGCAGGTTCAGGCGTCAAAGAATTCCTCCCCATCGACGTCAACCGGGAGGGTGGCCAGAAGGCTGGCGGCATTACCACGCTGAATGGCAATGCCAATCCTATAGGTACTTAAGTTATTTTATAGAACAGATTTTGCTTTCATAACGATAATGGTATAGTACTGATATTCTCAGTTCACATGGAAAAACATTGCAATATTTTAAAATACCGCCTTGACAAGGGTAAAATGATTTTGATATGTATTTTAGATGAGATTATTTAAGGATTATATAAATTGTCTAGAAAATATTTTCACTTGAACTTACCGAATAGGGTATCGAAATGAGGGAAATATAAATATATGTAATAACTATAAAGCATAAAATAAAATAAATAATTAAAAAATAAAAAGCCCGACTAACAAATCATAAACCAGTTTATATGTATAATACATGCTTAATATGGTAGAGGATCTGATGCCACGCGGGCGGAAAACAATTTGCAGAACGAAGTTCGCCGGGTCAGTTAGTTTCTAATAATTTAATTTATTTTCTTCTTGTATTCGACGAAAGAGTAACGCGATATATTTAGAGGTAGAATCATGTAATTTGGGAAGAAGCATCAAGTAAGGGGAAGAGGTCGGAAACCACAAATACGTAGGTACCCGTACAGTATCGATAGGTGGATTATGGTTATGAGCTACATATTTTCAGTTTTCGATCTTTTCACTTTATTTGTGCTAAAATACCATGTCTCTTCTCAAATTTCACGAAAGCTCATCGGAAAGTTCCCTAAATTAAAAGTACTATTTTAACGGAATTAAATTGCTGTTAACCTAGCACAGATTCGCGCCTCAATTCAGTTTCAAACAAAACCCATGGTTCGCGAGCCCGATTCGCATTTCATCGAATTTTATAGATAGTTTCATGGGTATCTTTGCCTCAGAATTTTTTTTAATAAAATACTTTTAATAAATACCGTATCGCTGAAAATAATAATAAAATATCACCTACTATAAGTCTTTACAATTCTCGACAGCGCCTAAAATACCATGCTCTCGCGCAGTTAAAGTAATAAGGTGAGGTCATTGTATGGGGGAGCTAATCACTCCGGGCTCCAAGAAGTCTCATTAGGTTTTATTATCTAATGTTCTATGAAATGCATTTTCTTTACAAAAACTGATAACGAAGTCTTATCTGAATCCTTTTGAAATGGAGAGTAGGACGCATTCGTAATAACAAAAGCTCATTTTAATTACCTGCAATACTCCCACCACTTTCACAGTTGAGGTGCGCGCGGAGTGTCGTTTAGTTATCATTCCCTGTTCAACCATGGACGGAGTAAGTCGTGAGATTAACAGTGTACCATCGAAAGAGAACCAGAGCGAAGGATTGTACATCATGGCAAGCGCCACTGGAAGCACGGGACCGCGTTACTGGCGCTACTGGGTTGAGTCAAGTGATGAAGATGAGGACTTTAGAAAATACTTACAATCAAAACATAGCGCGGGAAGCAAAGTGTGTGAAGAAGTGTCTAGTTTAGAGCGAAATGTATCTGCAAGTCCAGCTCCATCGACAGTGTCATCAGTTTCTGATGAATTTATCCGTGGTGATTGTGAAACAGTGAACATATCTTCCAGACATCCGGAAAATCCCAACTTTAAAGATACTACCAAAATGACCAAAAAGCCAACGACTCTGTACCATCAAGTGAATACACCGAAAGAACCCATGTACGCATCGCTTTCTATCGGCAAACAAACAAACCAAACTACGCCCGAGGAAAAGTGTGACTCGCCGGAACTTCCACCCACAGATGAACTTTCTGCATTACAAAAACCAGTATCGCAGAACATGAAATGGACCATTGAACATGATGAAGACAACGTAGAGCTGGACTCTTCTGATGTAGATGTGGAAGTTGATGTTGATTTTCCAACACAGCCTAAAATTATTGAACATGATGAGGACCCAATAATAGTCGACGACTCATGCAGTGATGATGAAAATGAAAAAAATGACATAGATCCAGCAATACAGCCTTCATTTATTGAACGCGATGAGAACGATATAGTTACAATTAACTCCAGTGATGAAGATGATGAGATTATAGGAGATGTCCACCAACAGCCCACTATCCCTATTGAGAGCTTTGATGTCGACGAGACAATATCTATTATTGACGTATCCGACAATGATACATCCAACACTACAGATAATATAGATAGTTCAGATATTACTGAGAACACCCTAACGGCGAATGCGTCTGAACACACTGTATCTGAAGACTATGAAGATTATGATATTTCTCCGTTCATTTCCACTAAATATCCTGCGATACTGGAAAGTGACTTGGATTTCCACCATTTGAATGGAAAAGGCAATATGCATAAACGGAAAACATTCTGTCGAGCAACGATTCGAGCCCTATGGAAGAAACTTCACAACGAGAGCTGGGGCGGAGAGAATTTCGACCATGAACAGATATTAAAACATATGCCACGTAAGTTATTTTTAATATCATTATACTATAACTAACTATGCGCTCTGTAATTACCCCTAGGGTTTGCAGGCCCTAAATAATTATGTTTATCCTCATTCTAGAGCTCAAACTCTATGGTAGTTAAGCTGTATTTACTTTCGAGTCTAGATAGCACTTTATCGATTTTCTTAGAAGATTATTTTCTTTTTCAACATCAGGCTTTTGGAAACTTAGGGTGGTCATATACCAAAGCAGCAAGCACACCGCCAATGTCTGCACCAATAATGTGTATTTATGCGGCAAATTCTTCCAGTGCCAAAAGTTGACTAGCATTCTTAGCTCAATATAGGTGCATTTAATGTGTGCTTTTTGCTTTGCTGTGCAGCTCGCCCTTGATGAAGGGGCAGTAGTTTGTTCATTCATAATATTATATATTAAAAAAAATGTCCATCGAATATAAGTTTTGGTTTCGTATAATGACGCATAATTAATTTACCAAATTTTTAACTATAGCCCACTCACCCATTATTGCATTAACACACAAAATTACCTAATTACTTATTGTAGTTTTTAGTTAGATTTATATGAGTTATAAATAGATGTCTTTACCTATATTTCATACATTCAAAATATTTTTAATGACACTCACATCTTTAGTAACAATAATGACCCTATTTGTCTCCTAATTTGGCCAATTAGTAATTAGCATTCTTTATAGGTCCTGTTAATGGGAATTAACGAAGTCTCTTTTATTTTTAGGTGACAAACATCTCTGGCAGATTGACGAAAGAGACAGACTGCGATCTACAGATGAAGGAACAATTAAGTAAGTATTTCATTTGTTTCGTTTATATTAGACTGGCTGTCAGCTGTAGCTCTGCTACCAAATATAGCTTATGTACTTTCCCAAGTTCTAATCTATCTCTGTGTCTAATATCATCCAAATAGGTTCCGTGTTTAGTCGTTTTATAAAATCTTGAGCGTATACGTTTTTTTTATCGCGACCCTCTACTCTTTTTAAGTTGGTTGAAAGGATTCTTTTAAATTGATCACTCACACGTTTTTAATTAGATTGAAATTTAACCACTGCTAAACAATGTCCTAAGCCTTGGCCCAGACTTTCTTCCCGGGGTCGGGATTAACACCCGTTCCCGGAAAAGCAGATACGACCCAAAAATTATAATTGGAATCTGGTCTCCGAAGCACAAACTTTGGATGCAACATAATTACTTCAACGCAAGTCACTTTCTTGTCCCTATTGCTGTAAATCCCCGGCAGAATAGGCAGAGATGTATTCCCTTTCGTCAGCATTTTGTTAATGAACCTAAAACATAATAATAACCTGTGCACCCATTTCCTTCACAGTTGCTACTATTGTGACAGTCCCGAACACGGACCCGACACCTGCCCCAAGAAGCCACTCGTGTGCTACATGTGCGGCCTCACTGGGCACCTAGAGCCCCAGTGTCCAACGAAGATCTGTCTTAATGTAAGTATCAATATCACATTTATGCACATTCATTTTAAACTTGCCAGACAGATATATACAGCCCAGACTCACCCTCAGATATAGGCTCGAGTCAACAATAATAGGGTCCAGAATATTATGGCAATAGGCTCACCCCCTACTACATGAGACCGACTATAATTATTGGTGAAATGTAGTTGTTAATTCACCTATGCCTAACCCTCCGGGGATAGAGGCGCGATTATTTGTATGTGTGTATGTTATACTTGTTTTGGAGCTGAATATCTTAAACTCAAAAGACCGACGTGAATTAAATTTACCTGTAAAGTTATAAGTGTTTATAGATCCGTATACTTATAATCTACTTTTATTTGGGAATTAGAAATAATAAAATGTCATAGAATCAGTTTAGTTAAGCACAATTTTATTTCGTAAGGCACATTTTTTCGGAACAAGCTTAGTATTGGGAAGAATCGATGACTTTGTCAAATAGCCTAATAGCGAAATTGGTTCAATCGTTCACGTTTGATGTCGTGACCAAGAGAAATAGGGATTCATTTGTGTATTAACGTGTGTTGTTCCATTGCAGTGCGGGTCGCCTAACCAGCTGTACTCGTCCGTGTGCCGCGCCTGCAGCGGCTGGGGCGCGCTCGCCTGCGCCGAGTGCGGCCAGCGCGGACACCCATCCTCGCACTGCCCCGACCTGTGGCGCAGGTACCACAACACGGTGAGACATCCTATATATTCTCTACTTTTCACATAACAATTACTTACTTTATCCATCGCTGTTACCTGGCAAAACGACTGTGGAATCTTACATGACTGCTCTCGGTCCATTGATAAATAAAACTGTGAAGTAAATACTTATTTGTGCTCACATGTTTATTACTTCTGTCAATCATTTAATTAAGCCAGTACAGTCCACTGGTGAACATAGGCATCACCCAATATGCACCATTTCGTCCGATCCTCTGTGCTCCGCACCCAGTACCTATGTCCGATTCATCTTTCTCTATGTAATAACATAATAAATGTTTGATTGTTACAGATTGACAACAACGAACCTCTCGAACGGTGCGACCAGCGCAAGGAGCCAGACCAACAGTTCTGCAGCGGTTGTGCGCAAAGCGGCCACCTCATCCACGCCTGTCCCGTCACTGTGCCGGTCTCAGACCTGCCCATCAATTCGCCCTACGTCTTCACATACCGCCCCTTATACCCTCCGACGCCGAGAACCTCGAGCACCGAACAGGAGGTACCAAACCAGAATATACCTGAAGAGCATAACTCTCAGGACTCGACTCCACACAGACACGTCCGTAACAAACGTCCTCTGTCTATATCACCGAATAATGAGAGACAAGTCAGTAAGAAAATAACCTTGCTGTCACATGAGGACATTGAAAGGTTTCTTCCCCACATTTATGGTGTGATTTCGGTGCCCTACGAAACCCCTGACAATAAATGACGAGCCAAGCTAGGAAGGAAATGAAGAAAACGCCAGAACAGGGACAGCTGTTCTAAGCTTCTTGTCTAATGTATAAAATATAATTTAGGAGGTAAATATAACTTAAAGTTGGTGCCAATTGCAGACTTAATGTAGTGTACTTTATAGTTCGTGTAAAGTTATTAACAATCTTCTCAATGTAAAGCATTTCTTGTCTAATGTATAAAAATATTATTTTAAGGTGGCGCCAATCAAAGATGTAATTTGGTGTTATATATAATACTACATTGTTTGTGTAAAACTTAGTGTGACGTATTTCTTTTCTAATGTATAAAAGTTAATTAGGAGATAAATATTATTTTAAGTTGGCGCCACTCGAAGGCGTTAATTGCTGTAATGGTACATTATTGTGCGTGTGAATATTATTAATAAACATCGTAGTGTAAAGCATTTATATCTTTTATTTTTCACCCTTGCACCCTATTTAATTAATGATATTTAGTCAACTTCGCTACTCATATGGGAGAGACATATAAAATGAGATGAGCTAATTATATTATCTCAAATGTTAATGAAAGTTGGAAGTGTAGCAAATTAAAATATTAAAGTAGGAAATATTTTAAAAGTAAACAACAAAATGTAAATCATTGCACCTAATTTAGCAGTCATATTCAATTTCTTTGTCGCATCGCAGGATGCTATTGGGGTATTCTGAGATCCTTCTAAAGCATTTGATTGTGTTGACCATCAAACATTCTTATTCAAGTTACGTGGATATGGTTTTGATAAGAAAAACATAGAAATATTAGAATCTTACTTAGCAGATAGACTTCAGACTGTTGCCAAGTCTAATAGGTCAAACGTCAATAAAGGTGTACCCCAAGGAGCAACTCTAGGTCCTTTTTTCTTCTTGGTTTATGTGAATAAATTGGCTTATATGGTCGTTAATAGTAAAGAAAAAATAGGCGTAGCAATGATGCGAATAATGTTAGTAATATTTTAGATGCCATATCATTTTGGTCAATGTTTAGTTCTGCTGCTTATACTGGCAGATACGTATTTGGCAGATAACAGATGTAGCCACTGCTAGGCTGGTCTACTTTAGTAACTTCCTTAGCTTGATGTCATTTTTCCTATACTATGATGCTATTTTGGGGAACGCGATTACGATTAATATATTTTTGGCGATAACGATTTGAAAATTAATATTTTTACTGTATCTTCCCAATATACAGGGTGAAAGATTTTAACCTTACCTGGAGGGGAAAAATGTATGTTGGGAAAAATATTTATAATTTTATTTCCTAGGCTGGTCTACTTTAGTTACTTCCATAGCTTTATGTCCTATGGAATGCTATTTTGGTGAAAAGCTTAGAAACTATTTTTATTTTACAAGGGAGCAGCTCATGATTTGAAAATTGTAGCTTCCCAATATACAGGGTCAAGGATTTTAACCTAATCTGGAGGGGAAAAATGTATGTCAGAAAAAATATTTGTAACTAGCTTTTGCCCGCGGCTCCGCCTGCGTGGATGTCGGTTATCGCGACCAAACATAGCCTATGTCCTTTCTCAAGGTCTAACCTATCCCTATACCAGTAATTTCATCAAAATCGGTTCAGTGGTTGAGGTGTGAAAGCGTAACATACAGACAGACAGACAGAGTTACTTTCGCATTTATAATATTAGTATGGATTTTACAAAAGTAAGTGACATTACAGACAAATCTTTTTTTTTACCGCTTAGATGGCACATGACTCACCTGATGGAAAGTGGTTACCGTGGCCTATGGACGTATGCAACACAAGGGGCCGTGCTGACGACCCTGTATAAACCTTCTAAAGCCATACTTGAAGAACCCCATATTGTAGTCGCTTGGGAAAACCACAGTAGGAAGTTCATTCCACAGCTTCTGAGCGTGCGTAGGATGAAGGAGCGTTGTAATGATAGAACGTAGCTGTGGGTATCATGTCAAACATTCAATTTGAGTACAAACCATTGTATAGGCGGTAGAACACACACAGCAAGGCAAAGTCCGTCCTGAGAGTGAGAGGTTCCACATCGCCTGTGAGTTTGAGAGTGTCAACGAGCCTTTACGCCTTTCTTTGTACCGAGTCGGAGGAGTCAAGTCCCCTGTAGGGAAAAGATCGCGGGTTCGAGTCCCGCCCGAGAAGTTTCATTTTTCCCTATGTATCCGATGTGAAAATTTATATTCTACTGCAGCTTCCCAATATACAGAGTGGAAATTTTTAACTTACCTGGAGGGAAAAATATATCTCAGAAAAAATATTTACAATTTTACAAAATTAAGTGACATTACAGTATCTAAATTAGCAGTCCATCAATCAATCAATTAGCCTATTGCAGTACACTGGTGGACATAAACCTCCCCTCATTTGCGCTATTAGGAGTACAATAGAACAATGACACTCGCCGAAGTGTATTTGCAAATTTAAAAGAAATTATGAAAAGGTTTTAGCTGATAACGTTTTAAACGAAAAACACACCGCCCCTATATCTATTTCAATCTATAGTCAACTCAAAAACTATTGTTTATGTTCAGGTGTTGTTTCTACCTGTCGCATTGTTTCATACTCGTATCTATGGTGGTAGGCTTATGATAAGCCGGGGTACAATATACCCCTATGTCGCTCGCTTAACACATTATATTAGCACGCTATTAGTGAAGCCGATTCTAGGAAACTACCTAAGCGCGCACAGGATATTCTAAAATATTTTAATTTTAATTATTTCACAGAAAAGATTCTTTTCTAACAATAATGGTAGGTATAGTACTGATTAGCCCACCGCGATAATGTTAACGGGAAATAATACGATCATGGTGTAGGTACATACATACCTTTGATTTGCCTGACGTTTACCGATACCATGATCGCGTTAATTCCCGTTAACATTATTGAATATCATGGAACGCGATAGTTTAAAAGTTATTAGCCCACTGCAGTCCTCTAGGTAGGTACCTACTCAAAGTTCATTTACATCTCTCATGTTCGGTAAGTAATAATGTAGCTAGAAAAGCCCTAGGGCAGTAAGTAATTAAAAAAAACCACTTCTATCTTTCAAAAAGTCCGCGTACATGTAACCATCATACTGGCAATAGACATCACATCATGCATTCAGCCTACTGACCAAAGGGGACGCTTTGTTAATCAGTCTTGTCTTCGTGTGAGTATAATAGTCATCAATATTAAATATCGAACAGCGAAGCTCAATTTCATATTGAAAAAAAAAAAAATTAAAAAGTTCTTTACTTGATTCTTTTTTATGAAAAAAGACGGGAATAGAAAACTTTTACTTTAAATATTGTTTGTTTTTGGTTTTTTTTTTATAATTACGTGCTAATTAGGAAAAAACATGAGTTCTTCAAGTGATGAATATATAAGCTGCACTCCCGATTCAATGAAAATGGAAGCTGAAGCAGCAATTAACAATATTTTGCCTTAAACTTCTAAATTTCAACAAATAAAATGTTTCATTCTTATAATGCTGGTTTTTTCTACTTACCTCACAATCGAGATATAAAGCAGAGTGGTTAGCTCGGGTGTAAGCACCGATTGCACCGTCGAACTATAGGCGGCCTCGCTGCGCTCGTGTGCCTAAAATATCTCGGGCTGCAATTGATGCCTTACAGACCTTGGCTACTAATCTACTATTATTGGATAGTTAATAGCCTAATTAAAACCTAATGAACATTAGTTTAAACCACAAAAGGACACCATGTCTAATACCTATTCGAAACCACCGCCATTAGGATCATAGTCTTGAATTTTATTTACTTGGGTTAAGTCATTTTGGGACAGGTACGAGTAGGCCGCTGAGAACATTTGTTCGCAGTACTGGTGCTCCACACATTTTACTGTACCTGATCAGCTTGCATCATAACTAATTTGATTACAGCAATGCGCTTACCTGAAACAAAAACAAAATACATTACATTATGGAAAGAAGTACCTACATTATCTAGGTGACTCGTCAATTGCCTAAAAACTGTCATATCAGAACTGAAATATTCGACTTGTACTATTTTTTTGTTTATTATAGTACCTACTACAAGTCTTTACAATTCACGACAGCGACGCTCATCATCAACATCCCATGCTCTTGCGCAGTTCAACTAATGGGGAGAGGTCATTGTCTGGCGGAGCTAATCACTCCGGGCTCCAAGAAGTCTCATAAAGGAGCACATAAGGTTTCATTATCTAATGTTCTATGAATGGATTTCCTTTGCAAAAACTGATAACGAAGTCTTATCTTAATCCTTTCGCAATGGGGAGTAGGACGCGACCGCAACAACAAAAGCTCATTTTAATTACCTGCAATACTCCCACCGCTTTAACAGTTGAGGTGCGCGCGGCGTTTCGTTTAGTTATCATTCCCTGTTCAACCATGGACGGTGTAAGTCGTGAGATTGACAGTGTACCATCAAAAGAGAACCAGAGCGAAGGATTGTACATCATGGCGAACGCCCCTGGAAGCACGGGGCCTCGTTACTGGCGCTACTGGGATGAATCAAGTGATGAAGATGAGGACTTTGGAGAATATTTACACCCAGTGCCTAGTTTAGAGCGAAATGTGTCTACAAGTCTAGCTCCATCGACAGTGTCATCAGTTTCTGATGAATTTATCTGTGGTGATTGTGAAACAGTGAACATATCTTCCAGACATCCGGAAAACCCCAGCTTTGAAGATCAGCCGACGACTCTGTACCTGAAATTGAATACACCGAAGGAACACATTACAACACAGCCAAAAATTATTGAACTTGATGAGGACGAAATCATAGTTGACGAATCATGCGATGAAGATGAAGAAATTGATATAGATCTACCAATACAGCCTTCAACTGTTGAACATGATGAGGACCAAATAATAGTCGATGACTCTTGCGACGAAGTTGAGGAATCAATAGTTGACGATTCATGCGATGACGATGAAGATGAAGAAATTGACATAGGTCTACCAATAGAGCCTTCAATTATTGAACGTGATGAGGACCAAATAATAGTCGACGACTCTTGCGATGAAGATGAGGAAGTCGATGTTGTCGATGTACCACAGCCAAAATTTATTGAACATTATGATCAGTATATATTGGTTCAAGGCATCGACGAAGATGAGCCTACTATCACTATTGAGAGCATCGATGTCGATGAAATAATCTCTATTGTTGACTCAACCGACAATGATAGATACAACACTATGAATAATATAAATGGCCCAGAGATTACTGAGAACATCGTAACGGCGAATGTGTTTGAACACACTGAAACAGAAGACTACGAAGATAGTTATGGTCGTCAGTTCATTTCCACTAAATATCCTGCGATATTGGACGGTGATGTGGGTTTCTACTATTTGAAAGAAAGTGACAATATACGTGAACGGCAAACATTCTGTCGAGCAACGGTTCGAGGCCCGTGGGAGGAACTTGACAGTGAGAGATGGAGAGGAGAGGTATTTGATCAGCAGGAGATACTAGAACGTATGTCATGTAAGTAAATTTTGAATATCATTGTACTATAACTAGCTGTGCGCTCCATATCTTGCCCATAAAGTTCCATAGAGTTTCCATATTTATCCACATTCTAGAACTCAAACTACAAGGTAGTTAAGCTATATTTACTTCGAGTCTAGATAGGACTTTGTAGTTTTTCTTAGAATATTGTTTTCTTTGATACAATATGAGACGTTTGGAGCCTTAGGATTACTCATCACATTCAATACCTAATTATATAATGTAATCTTTAGTTAGATATAAAGTACTTATTAATAGATGTTTTAGATTTCATACATTCAAAGTGTTTTTAATGGCACTGATATCTTTAGTAATGATAATGATCGTATTGGACTTCAATTTTGCCTAATTAGGAATTAGCATACTTTAAAGGTGTTGTTAATGGGAATTAACGAAGTGTATTTTATTTTTAGGTGACAACCATCTATGGGTGATTGAAGACAGAGTTAGACCCGACACCTGCCCCGAGAAGCCCCCGGTGTGCTACATGTGCGGCCTCACTGGGCACCTAGAGCCCCAGTGTCCAACGAAAATCTGTCTTAATGTGAGTACCACTATCACATTTGTGCATATTCATTTTATACTTGTTTTGGAGCTGAATATCGTAAACTCAAAAGACCAACGTGATCCCACTCATAACACAAGTCATTCAATTAAATTCACCTGTAAAGTTAAAAGTGTACGTTGCTCCGTATGCTTAAAGTAAACTTTTCTTTGGGAACTAGAAATAATGAAATGTCATAGTTTCAGTTTAGTTAAGCAATATTTCATTTTGCAAGACAGACAAGACAGACATTTTGACGGGATAAGAATAGAATACTCCTTATTGCACACCAAATATAGCATAAATACAGAGGATACATGCATGATAGGAAGTTGTACATATCAAGCAGTATATTAAGCAGTATTGGCAAGAATCGATGACTTTGTCAAATAGCCTATTAGCAAAATTGGTCCAACCGTTCACGTTTGATGTCGTGACCAAGGGAAATAGGGATTCATTTATATATAGATGAGTTTATGCGTATATTAACGTGTGTTGTTCCATTGCAGTGCGGGTCGCCTAACCAGCTGTACTCGTCCGTGTGCGCCGCCTGCTGCGGCTGGGGCGCGCTCGCCTGCGCCGAGTGCGGCCAGCGCGGACACCCATCCTCGCACTGCCCCGACCTGTGGCGCAGGTACCACAACACGGTGAGTCTTCATATACATATTCTCTACTGAACACATAACATGTTTTTCATTTTCTCCCTGTTATCTGGCTAAACAACTGTAGGAGCTTACCTCTATTGGGAATATAGAAATATAGATCAACTTTTCTGAATTTAAAGAAGATATTGCAGCAGGCTCTTAATGCAATACCTCCCTCCGCATCCAGTAAGTCCCAAGCCACCTTATTCTCTGTAATAACATAATAATATGTTTGATTGTTACAGATTGACAACAACGAACCTCTCGAACGGTGCGACCAGCGCAAGCAGCCAGACCAACAGTTCTGCAGCGGTTGTGCGCAAAGCGGCCACCTCATCCACGCCTGCCCCGTCACTGTGCCGTTCTCAGACCTGCCCATCAACTCGCCCTACGTCTTCACATACCGCTTCTTATACCCTCCGACGCCGAGAACCTCTAACATCGACCAGGAGGTACCAAACCAGAATATACCTGAAGAGAATAACTCTCAAGACTCGACTTCACACAGACACGTCCGTAACAAACGTCCTCTGTTTATATCACCGACCAACGAGAGACAAGTCAGTAAGAAGAGGCGGTGACGCATGAGGAGTTATCGACTACCCACGAGACACGAGTAAATGATAAGAGTACCATGCTCTCTGATGGTGATATTGAAAGGCGCCTTCCCTACATTTATAATCTACTCACAGGGCACCGAAAGCCCTTTCAATAAATGACGAGTCAAGCTAGGAAGGAAATGAAGAAAATTCAAGAACAGGCACAGCTGTTCTAAGCTTCTTGTCTAATGTAGAAAATATAATTTTTATATATAATATAATTGAACCCACGGCCTTTACTTCTCTCGTTTTTAAAGGTGACGGTGCATCTACACCTTTAAAACCGAGAACTTTCTTACGAACTGTCAGAACCAATGAATGATTTTTCAACCATTTTTAAACATTGATTGAGAAAGAAACATTTGAATTGATCAAGGTATGTCTCAGTAGTGCAGTTGGAAGAGCATTCCCCCTGTAAGGGAAAGGTCGTGGGTTCAATTAATTTTTCCTGATGTAATCGAATTGTATAGTTAGCGTAATAAATGCTATAAAATTTATTTCTGTTTCAAAGTTATCATTTGAAATTGGTGCCAATCAAAGGCTTAATGTAGTGTAATGATACTTTATTGTTCGTGTAAATTATAAATAAACTTCTAAATTGTAAATATATAAAATAATTGTAAATCATTTCTTGCTTAATGTATAAAAACTGATTTAGGAGATTAATAATTTAAGTTCGAACTAATCAAAGGCGTAATTTGCTTTAATGGTACTTTATTGTGCGTATGATGATATGAGTGATGATATTATCAATAAACATCGTAGTGTAAAGCATTTATATCTTTTATTTTTCACCCTTGCACCCACAAGCACACATTACTAAACTTGGTTTGCTTAGGTGTTTAATTAAAGGTATTTGGTTTTTTTAAATATTATAAATGTTGAGTAAGACACTTTGTACTTTTCCACTATATTTCACTTTTCACCTGACCAGTTTCGCCTCACGGCGATTGTAATAATCCTAGAAACAGTCACACTTTACATAATATCTTTGAGAATACCGTGAGACGAAACCGGTCAGGTGAAAAGTGAAATATAGTGGAAAAGTACAAAGTGTCTTATTCAATATGTGTAGCAGATTCGACCAAGTGCCATCAATCAACAGTATAACAGTTCAATATTATAAATTCGAAAGTAGTTCTGTCTGTTACGCTTTCACGCCTGAACGACTAAACAGATTTTGAAATTTGGGTATTATCTGAACGGTAGGGGGTAGGACACGAGCCACGGTCCTATTGAGCAGTCCTGAGGAAGTATTGCGGCCCTAATAACCTCGTATTGCGTTCCGACGGTGATTGGGGTAGCCAGAGCTCACTGGAGGGTTTTTGTGCTATTAGTGAGAAGACCAAAGACTCCTGCTCTGTGTTCTGCACTGACGGCGCAGAAATTCTCTGTTACGACTCCTCACGTATATAGGCCCCAATAACCATTACCACATTACCCAAGTATTCTTTTTAAATATCTCAAATGTATGGACACGACTGTGGTGCACTCCTGCAGTCGATGGACCACCTTCTATCATACCCGCTGTGCCATACCTATACTATTGCCGATCTGAATGACGCGACGGAGGATGCGATCAATGTAGCTGAGTTTTGTGCTGGCCACATCTAGACATCTTAAATTGCTGCCATTGACACCAGAAGAAGAATACTAGCAACTTCCGTAGGCACAGTCGATCAGCGTCCGAACTAGCTTGACTGCAAAGTCTCAAAATGATCAAGGTTTAAAGACCAAGTAAACTGACTGGTAAATACGACCAAACGCGAGTAAAGTTTATTCCTAAAGTGAACAGCCAATATCACCCAAATATTGGTACCAAATTTAGATAGGTAGAGGGGGGAACACGACTGACGGTGGAGGCCCCCAAAACTTACATCTGGGTCGCAAGTCCCAGGTGCCGTCACAGTGTTCCTCTCTGTACCACGCCATGGACCCGGCGACCGCACGATGAATCCTTGGAATGCTGAGAACCAGATCTCTCTAGTAATAAACTTTACTCTCGCGTTTGGTCGAACCGGCCTTTATTGGTATAAATTGCATTATTGTCCGAATATCAGCACAATCGGTCAACAGGAAAGGGGGAAAACCAAGGCATTAAGATCATTTTGAGTACTTTGTTCGTCAAAATAGTTCTGATGTTGACTGTACTATTCATCTATTATGTAGTGGCAGGTATACAAAACGATGATATTGTAATCATATTGTTATTAACTAGTTTATTCGCCGCAGCGCCACCTGCATTATGGTTGAGTTATTAATAAGTAATGCTGCCGATACGGCCGGAGGCGCCGAAGGCTGTTTCATTTTCATTCTTTCAGAAGCAGAATCTGATGTTTTTGTATTGTGTTGTTATTTATTCATGCTGGGTAGGGAAAACCTGTGTATGCAATTTAAAGTAATTTTAGGAAGATAGGCAGAAATATAAGGTTGAGTCAGACGAGTTTCAACCCAAGTTAGTTAAGGTATGCTTACTTTGGGGTCTAAACAGCACTAATTAAAAGTCGCAAAATATTTATTATACATTTTGAATAAAACTTGTACTTTTCCACAGAGTTTAATTTTATTCCTGAAACCTGTGTGTGTGAAAAGTGAAAATATGTGTAGTAGATTCCACCAAGTGCCATCAATCTCCAGTATAAACAGTCTAAAATTTATTTAACGCTTAACGACCACCTACATAATTAAAAATAAGTCAGTAATGTCTATACCTCGAAATTGAGTAGGAGGTAAGTTTCTATTACGAAAAATTGGCCCTTTGAGGCACCACGTGATCTGAACACCATTTCGTTTTCTCAATTAGTACCTATTGTTAAAGTGTGGAAGCCCTACACCAAGGGCTTATTCAGAAATAAAGGGACCACTTAGAAATGTTCAGTTTTAATTAAAATAAAAAATGAACCTTTGTTTTCGCGTTTATTGCCGCGAAAATTTGATCGCGAAGACGTAAGAAGTTGTAGAACTATATTTTTAAATTTATTTTTATTGGAGACCAGGGGTTTTTAGTGACACCGCCCGCGAGTGTTTCAGGTTATGTTGCCATGAGCAATAGGATAGGAACCTATTCTCGGGATAGAAAGTAGGTACCGTACGAAGCGCTCATGGTCAGATGCACCATACCAAGGTCCTAACTCTAGAGTTCGCACAGGTACAGTCGACCAAGAAGATACGGTCTCACTTTTTTATTTGAAATTGTATGTAAAGTTACAACTGTATCTCTTTTGTCGACTGTAAGGGTTTGACGCATTTGGTGCACATGTCAAGTTGTACACCATGCTCAAATGGTCAACTTAGCAACTGGTGCACTTCTCATTTGGCACATTTCGCAACTGGTGCACTTCTCAATCGGTGCACTTCGCAAATGGAGCACTTTTTAAGGTGAGTGGAGATTTGGAAAAAATGTCTTAAAATGAAAGAATCTTTGGTTTTACGTAGGTAATTTAAATAGCCATGTTTCTAAGGTTTATAGTACAAGTACAAACTTACAAACTAGGCGAACGTAATCGAAGTTGGCGGCGAATTAGACCGGCTCGCCACCACAACCGGCTTCCTCTCTAGCAACGGAGTCCCATAGCCATGTTTAAGCGCGCTGAAACTCGTCTTTCATAACACAAACTAGTTAAGCTTACCATGGGTCTAGATAGCGTTGTGTAGAATGTTGTGGAATATAAAAAAAATTAGGCTCATACTCAGGAGTAGAAGTCATACTCGTACTGCCGACAATATAAGCAGCGCGAGTTTCTGTACTGGCAGTGTTACTTCGTCAGTTTCGCCACGGGGACATCGGTGTCCCCTCTCCCGAGGAGGGCAAGACCGTAAGTGATGGGTCACCCTGGGTCAGCCAGGGTGCGAGGGATATGTCGAAGACAACCTCACCTCCGGCCTAGCACCACGACCCTCAGTTGGCGTGCGATATAACCTCCCATCCCGGCTCCGGTGGGGAAGGTATCCGTGGGTAACTCCGCACGAAAAAAAGCCGTCAGTGTAGAAGACAAAGCTGGACCAAACTTTAGTCGTCCCACTGATAGCATAGTCTACGAGTAAACCTCATACTTGCAGGGTTTAAAAATTAAAAACTATTACGTGTGTATATGTAGGTACTGCATGCAACCCGATGAACGCGTATCTTTCAGTCAAATAGGTATAGATGAGTTTCACCACCCACAGTTCTCTGAGGAAATCAAATGCATTCAAGAAAATTGCACCTGGTTTTACCGTTTGTATAGATATAGTTGTATGATGTTTGTACACATGTATATTAGAATATATTTCGTTAGAATGCTTTTAACATCTGCGTTACTCTTTCGTTGAATACAAGAAGATAATAAAATAAATTACTAATTGATAGGGCTCTATCAGACAGTAAACACGGTCCAAGAAAAGGGCCCGCTAGATGGCAATTAGGCTCGTTCCCTATTACGTCATGGGACCCAAAATCCTAATTGGCAAAATGTGGGTGTTAGTGCGCCTCTGCCTACCCCTTTGGGAATTTACAGATACGTGAGTATATGTATGGATGAATAAATATATTTTTGTAATCGTCTTTGAATTTCCTTCATTTTGATACCCTACTCGATAAGTTTGAGGGCAAATATTTTAGACAACTATAATCCATGAAAAAAATATCTCAAAATAACAGAATAGGTTCACGATAGTGAAAATGGGTTATTAAAATATTGTAAATACTATAAAATTATCGTCATGAAAGCATATTCTTTTGTATGACAAACTAAAATAAAATATTCTAGAATATGCTGTGCGCACTCGGGCAGTTTCCTAGAATCGGCTTCACTAATAGCGTGCTAATATAATTTGTTTTGCGAGTGACATAGGGGTATATTGTACCCCGGCTTATCATAAGCCTACCACCATAGATAAGAGTATGAAACAATGCGACAGGTAGAAACATAACACCTGAACATAAACAATAGTTTTTGAGTTGACTATAGATTGAAATAGATATAGGGGCGGTGTGTTTTTCGTTTAAAACGTTATCAGTTAAAAACCCTATTATTCATTTCTTTTAAATTTGCAAACACCCTTCTGCGAGTGTCATTGTTGTATATTACTGCTAATTTAGATAACTCACAACAGTCCACCTTCGTGATATTTTGTTGCTATTGTCACACAGAGGCCACACATGGTAACACCGAAACGAAGATCACTCCACGGTTTGAAAGACCAAATTCAATTCAATTAATCAACATAATATAACGAGTTTTAGTTATTCTACTTAGGGCCGGTTCCACCAAACGCGAGTAAAGTTTATTCCTAGAATAAACAGCCAATATGTGAGTGATATTGCCTTCTTTTTTCGTGTGCTAAAACCGCACGCCGACTGAGCGTCGTGGTGTTAGGCCGGAGGTGAGGTTGTCTTCGACATATCTCTCGCACCCTGGCTGACTCAGGGCCATCCCTTACGGTCTGGTCCTCCACGGGTAATTGCCTGTTTATTTTAGGAAGCTAAGTTTATCGCCACTTCCTAGGCGCTAGTGGAAAAGAAACGGCGCAACAAACTCCATTGCGACATCTTCCAGACATCACTTTACAATAACAAATCTATAAAACTAAATGTGGACGAATGTTCATTTGTATCGTGTCAAATTTATTATTAGTAAAGAAATATAGTTCCCGGTGGAGTAGAATAGTGCCACCACATCTCTTCCTGTGGATGCCGTAGAAACTGATAGGGTTGTCCTATGTCCGACAGTAAACATACAGCCCAAGACAAAGTGCTCACTAGCCGGCAATAGATTCTCCCCCTATTACGTGGGACCGAAGATGTAGTAGGCGAAAGGTGGGTCTTAATACACATATACCTACTCAAGCAGGGATTTACAGCATAGATGTATAAAAACTTTATAATAATAGTAGATTGTATGACGAGGGACTGAAATAGTATTTTTACGGATAAGGCGCTACTTTGAACCACGAGCGAAGCATAGGATTCTAAAAAAGAATCCCGAGCGTAGGTCTGCGTTAGAGTTGTATTAAATTTAAACCCTAATTAACTTATTTTATACTTTGTAATTTTCTAAGTCGGTTTTATTATTCCATTTTTATTTACCCGACTGTCTTGGAGGGTCGTGTATGTCATTTAACGCGCATCTCGTATGTTTATGTGTAGTATTATTTATTACCTCAACGGCGCCAACGTGCTTGGTCTAAAATGACTTTACCTAAATAAATAAAATTCCAGACAATGATCCTAATGGCGGTGGACTCCCGAATAGTCTTTTGTAGTTTAAAACTGGACCTAATGGACGTTCAATTAGGTTTTAATTATGCTATCAACTATCCAATAATAAATTTGAAAATCATAAACCAGGTGTAAATTAATATATTATATCGCCTGCTATCAAACTTGTTTCGACCTTTTCCGTAGATATCAGTGTTTTTTAACAATTAATTTTATTTTATGCTTTATAGTTATGATAATATAGATATATATTTGTAATCGTCTTTGAATTTCCTTCATTTAGATACCTTATTCGATAAGTTTTAGTGAAAATATTTTTTAAGGAACTTGCATTTTAACGCCAAAAGTTTACAACATAGTTTTTTTATGTACCCAAGAACACTTTAATTTGAAATATCAATAACTGAAATCCTTGGAGTGGTTCAGCAGATATGAGGTTATAAAGAATATTAGAAACACATACATACAAGATATGCGCGAAAAACATAACCCTACTTGACAGTTGGGTAAATAAAAAATGGAATAATAAAACAGACTTAGAAATCTACAAAGCATAAAATAACTTAAGGTTTAAATTTAATATTACTCTAACGTAAACCTACGCTCGGGATTCTATTTTAGAATCTTTTGCTTCATTCGTGGTAAAAAGTAGCGCCCACGCCGTAAAATTAATACATTGTACCTTGTCACAAAATAAAATCTACTTATATGTCATAACTACGTTATATTTTGTTGAATAAACGAATTGTATTTGGTTTTTTTTTAAAAAGGACACGTTGACTTGACTTCACCTCGCAAAGTCTCAGAAAGAGGGTCACCATCGTAAACATGTACCATGTTAACAGTGGTGGCACTCAGCTTGACGGCCTCATCAGATGCCTTTTCATGCCCCGCTTAAAGGACCCGGGACTGTAGGAAGAAGGAAACACGTGAGCTGGCAGGGAGTTCCAGGTCTTAATGGTGGAGCATAGGAATGATTAACCAAATCGCTTGGTTCTAGAAAGTATATTCTGCACCGTATACGGGTTACATCTAAGCCTTGCACGTGTTGTCCTGTGAAGGAAAGGACCTTTCAAACCGTGGAGTAAGTCTTCGATTCGGTTTCTGTGTTATAATAGCAACAAAATACCACGAAGGTGGCCTACTGTGGGTCTAGTATCTATATTAACAATAGCATAGAACAATGACACTCACCGAAGTGTATTTACAAATTTAAAAGAAATTAATAATAGGTTTTTAGCTGATAACGTTCTAAACGAAAAACACACCACCCGCATATCTATTTAAATCTATAGTCAACTCAAAAACTATTGTTTATGTTCAGGTTTTATGTTTTTACCTGTTGCATTGTTTCATACTTATGGTTTATAATAAGCCGGGGTACAATATACCCCTATCTCGCTCGCCTAACAAATTATATTAGCACGTTATTAGTGAAGCCGATTCTAGGTGCACACAGCATTTTTTCAAAATATTTTATTTAGGTACTTAAGTTATTTTATAGAAAAGATTTTGCTTTCATAACGATAATGGTATAGTACTGATATTCTCAGTTCACATGGAAAAACATTGCAATATTTTAAAATACCGCCTTGACTAGGGTAAAATTATTTTGATATGTATTTTAGATGAGATTATAATAAGGATTATATAAATTGTCTAGAAAATATTTTCACTTGAACTTACCGAATAGGGTATCGAAATGAAGGAAATATAAATATATGTAATAACTAAAAAGCATAAAATAAAATAAATAATTAAAAAATAAAAAGCCCGACTAACAAATCATAAACCAGTTTATATGTATAATACATGCTTAATATGGTAGAGGATCTGATGCCACGCGGGCGGAAAACAATTTGCAGAACGAAGTTCGCCGGGTCAGTTAGTTTCTAATAATTTAATTTATTTTCTTCTTGTATTCGACGAAAGAGTAACGCGATATATTTAGAGGTAGAATCATGTAATTTGGGAAGAAGCATCAAGTAAGGGGAAGAGGTCGGAAACCACAAATACGTAGGTACCCGTACAGTATCGATAGGTGGATTATGGTGATGAGCTACATATTTTCAGTTCTCGATCTTTTCACTTTATTTGTGCTAAAATACCATGTCTCTTCTCAAATTTCACGAAAGCTCATCGGAAAGTACCCTAAATTAAAAGTACTATTTTAACGCAATTAAATTGCTGTTAACCTAGCACAGATTCGCGCCTCAATTCAGTTTCGAACAAAACCCATGGAGCGCAAGACCGATTCGCATTTCATCGAGTTTTATAGATAATTTCATGGGCTTTAACTTTGCCTCAGACATTTTTTTAATAAAATACTTTTAATAAATACCGTATTGCTGAAAATAATAATAAAAGATCAACTACTACAAGTCTTTACAATTCTCGACAGCGCCTAAAATACCATGCTCTCGCGAGGAGAGGTCATTGTCTGGCGGAGCTAATCACTCCGGGCTCCAAGAAGTCTCATAAGGGAGCACATTAGGTTTTATCATCGAATGTCTATGAAATGCATTTTCTTTACAAAAACTGATAACGAAGTCTTATCTTAATCCTATCACAATAGGGAGTAGGACGCGACCGTAACAACAAAAGCTCATTTTAATTACCTGCAATACTCCCACCACTTTAACCGTTGAGGTGCGTGCGGAGTTTCGTTTAGTTATCATTCCCTGTTCAACCATGGACGGAGTAAGTCGTGAGATTAACAGTGTACCATCGAAAGAGAACCAGAGCAAAGGATTGTACATCATGGCAAGCGCCACTGGAAGCACGGGACCTCGTTACTGGCGCTACTGGGTTGAGTCAAGTGATGAAGATGAGGACTTTGGAGAATACTTACAATCAAAACATAGCGCGGGAAGCAAAGTGTGTGAAGAAGTGTCTAGTTTAGAGCGAAATGTGCCTACAAGTCCAGCTTCATCGACAGTGTCATCAGTTTCTGATGAATTTATCCGTGGTGATTGTGAAACAGTGAACATATCTTCCAGACAGACGAACCTGAAACAAACAAACCAAACTACGCCCAAGGAAAAGTGTGACTCGCCGGAACTACCACCCACAGATGAACTTTCTATATTAGAAAAACCAGTATCGCAGAACATGAAATGGACCATTGAACATGATGAAGACAACGTAGAGCTGGATTCTTCTGATGTAGATGTGGAAGTTGATGTTGATTTTCCAACACAGCCTAAAATTATTGAACATGATGAGGACCCAATAATAGTTGACGACTCTTGCGATGACGATGAAGATGAAAAAAATGACATAGATCCAGCAATACAGCCTTCATTTATTGAACGCGATGAGAACGATATAGTTACAATTAACTCCAGTGATGAAGATGATGAGATTATAGGAGATGTCCACCAACAGCCCACTATCCCTATTGAGAGCTTTGATGTCGACGAGACAATATCTATTATTGACGTATCCGACAATGATACATCCAACACTACAGATAATATAGATAGTTCAGATATTACTGAGAACACCCTAACGGCGAATGCGTCTGAACACACTGAATCTGAAGACTATGAAGATTATGATATTTCTCCGTTCATTTCCACTAAATATCCTGCGATACTGGAAAGTGACTTGGATTTCCACCATTTGAATGGAAAAGGCAATATGCATAAACGGAAAACATTCTGTCGAGCAACGATTCGAGCCCTATGGAAGAAACTTCACAACGAGAGCTGGGGCGGAGAGAATTTCGACCATGAACAGATATTAAAACATATGCCACGTAAGTTATTTTTAATATCATTATACTATAACTAACTATGCGCTCTGTAATTACCCAAAGGGTTTGCAGGCCCTAAATAATTATGTTTATCCTCATTCTAGAGCTCAAACTCTATGGTAGTTAAGCTGTATTTACTTTCGAGTCTAGATAGCACTTTATCGATTTTCTTAGAAGATTATTTTCTTTTTCAACATCAGGCTTTTGGAAACTTAGGGTGGTCACATACCAAAGCAGCAAGCACACAGTCAATGTATCTGCACCAATTATGTGTATGTATGTCGAGAATTCTACCAGTGGCAAAAGTTGACTAGCATTCTTATAGGTGCATTTAATGTGTGCTTTTTGCTTTGCTGTGCAGCTCGCCCTTGATGAAGGGGCAGTAGTTTGTTCATTCATAATATTATATATTAAAAAAAATGTCCATCGAACTGAAGTTTTGGTTTCGTATAATGACGCATAATTAATTTACCAAATTTTTAACTATAGCCCAGTCACCCATTATTGCATTAACACACAAAATTACCTAATTACTTATTGTAGTTTTTAGTTAGATTTATATGAGTTATAAATAGATGTTTTTACCTATATTTCATACATTCAAAATATTTTTAATGACACTCACATCTTTAGTAACAATAATGACCCTATTTGTCTCCTAATTTGCCCAATTAGTAATTAGCATTCTTTATAGGTCCTGTTAATGGGAATTAACGAAGTCTCTTTTATTTTTAGGTGACAAACATCTCTGGCAGATTGACGAAAGAGACAGACTGCGATCTACAGATGAAGGAACAATTAAGTAAGTATTTCATTTGTTTCGTTTATATAGACTGGCTGTCAGCCGTAGCTCTGCTACCAAATATAGCTTATGTACTTTCCCAAGTTCTAATCTATCTCTGTGTCTAATATCATCCAAATAGGTTCCGTGTTTAGTCGTTTTATAAAATCTTGAGCGTATACGTTTTTTTTTATCGCGACCCTCTACTCTTTTTAAGTTGGTTGAAAGGATTCTTTTAAATTGATCACTCACACGTTTTTAATTAGATTGAAATTTAACCACTGCTAAACAATGTCCTAAGCCTTGGCCCAGACTTTCTTCCCGGGGTCGGGATTAACACCCGTTCCCGGAAAAGCAGATACGACCCAAAAATTATAATTGGAATCTGGTCTCCGAAGCACAAACTTTGGATGCAACATAATTACTTCAACGCAAGTCACTTTCTTGTCCCTATTGCTGTAAATCCCCGGCAGAATAGGCAGAGATGTATTCCCTTTCGTCAGCATTTTGTTAATGAACCTAAAACATAATAATAACCTGTGCACCCATTTCCTTCACAGTTGCTACTATTGTGACAGTCCCGAACACGGACCCGACACCTGCCCCAAGAAGCCACTCGTGTGCTACATGTGCGGCCTCACTGGGCACCTAGAGCCCCAGTGTCCAACGAAGATCTGTCTTAATGTAAGTATCACTATCAAATTTATGCACACTCATTTTAAACTTGCGAGACAGATATATACAGCCCAGACTCACCCTCAGATATAGGCTCGAGTCAACAATAATAGGGTCCAGAATATTATGACAATAGGCTCACCCCCTATTACATGAGACCGACTATAATTATTGGTGAAATGTAGTTGTTATTTCACCTCTGCCTAACCCTCCGGGGATAGAGGCGCGATTATATGTATGTGTGTACGTTATACTTGTTTTGGAGCTGAATATCTTAAACTCAAAAGACCGACGTGAATTAAATTTACCTGTAAAGTTATATAAGTGTTTATAGATCCGTATACTTATAAAATACTTTTATTTGGGAATTAGAAATAATAAAATGTCATAGAATCTGTTTAGTTAAGCACAATTTTATTTCGTAAGGCACATTTTTTCGGAACAAGCTTAGTATTGGGAAGAATCGATGACTTTGTCAAATAGCCTAATAGCGAAATTGGTTCAATCGTTCACGTTTGATGTCGTGACCAAGAGAAATAGGGATTCATTTGTGTATTAACGTGTGTTGTTCCATTGCAGTGCGGGTCGCCTAACCAGCTGTACTCGTCCGTGTGCCGCGCCTGCAGCGGCTGGGGCGCGCTCGCCTGCACCGAGTGCGGCCAGCGCGGACACCCATCCTCGCACTGCCCCGACCTGTGGCGCAGGTACCACAACACGGTGAGACTTCCTATATATTCTCTACTTTTCACATAACAATTACTTACTTTATCCATCGCTGTTACCTGTTAAAACGACTGTGGAATCTTACATGACTGCTCTCGGTCCATTGATAAATAACTGTGAAGTAAATACTTATTTGTGCTCACATGTTTATTACTTCTGTCAATCATTTAATTAAGCCAGTACAGTCCACTGGTGAACATAGGTATCACCCAATATGCACCATTCCGTCCGATCCTCTGTGCTCCGCACCCAGTACCTATGTCCGAGTCATCTTTCTCTGTGTAATAACATAATAAATGTTTGATTGTTACAGATTGACAACAACGAACCTCTCGAACGGTGCGACCAGCGCAAGGAGCCAGACCAACAGTTCTGCAGCGGTTGTGCGCAAAGCGGCCACCTCATCCACGCCTGTCCCGTCACTGTGCCGTTCTCAGACCTGCCCATCAACTCGCCCTACGTCTTCACATACCGCCCCTTATACCCTCCGACGCCGAGAATCTCGAACACCGACCAGGAGGTACCAAACCAGAATATACCTGATGAGCATAACTCTCAGGACTCGACTCCACACAGACACGTCCGTAACAAACGTCCTCTGTCTATATCACCGTCCAATGAGAGACAAGTCAGTAAGAAAATAACCTTGCTGTCACATGAGGACATTGAAAGGTTTCTTCCCTACATTTATGGTGTGATTTCGGTGCCCTACGAAACCCCTGACAATAAATGACGAGCCAAGCTAGGAAGGAAATGAAGAAAACGCAAGAACAGGGACAGCTGTTCTAAGCTTCTTGTCTAATGTATAAAATATAATTTAGGAGGTTAATATAACTTAAAGTTGGTGCCAATTGCAGACTTAATGTAGTGTACTTTATAGTTCGTGTAAAGTTATTAACAATCTTCTCAATGTAAAGCATTTCTTGTCTAATGTATAAAAATATTATTTTAAGGTGGCGCCAATCAAAGATGTAATTTGGTGTTATATATAATACTACATTGTTTGTGTAAAACTTAGTGTGACGTATTTCTTTTCTAATGTATAAAAGTTAATTAGGAGATAAATATTATTTTAAGTTGGCGCCACTCGAAGGCGTTAATTGCTGTAATGGTACATTATTGTGCGTGTGAATATTATTAATAAACATCGTAGTGTAAAGCATTTATATCTTTTATTTTTCACCCTTGCACCCTATTTAATTAATGATATTTGGTCAACTTCGCTACTCATATGGGAGAGACATATTAAATGAGATGAGATAATTATATATTATCTCAAATGTTAATGAAAGTTGGAAGTGTAGCAAATTAAAATATTAAAGTAGGAAATATTTTAAAAGTAAACAACAAAATGTAAATCATTGCACCTAATTTAGCATTCATATTCAATTTCTTTGTCGCATCGCAGGATGCTATTAGTGTATTCTGAGATCTTTCTAAAGCATTTGATCGTGTTGACCATCAAACACTCTTATTCAAGTTACGTGGATATGGTTTTGATAAGAAAAACATAGAAATATTAGAATCTTACTTAACAGATAGACTTCAGACTGTTGCCAAGTCTAATAGGTCAAACGTCAATAAAGGTGTACCCCAAGGAGCAACTCTAGGTCCTTTTTTCTTCTTGGTTTATGTGAATAACTTGGCTTAAAAAAATAGGGGTAGCAATGATGCGAATAATGTTAGTAATATTTTAGATGCCATATCATTTTGGTCAATGTTTAGTTCTGCTGCTTATACTGGCAGATACGTATTTGGCAGTTAACAGATGTAGCCACTGCTAGGCTGGTCTACTTTAGTTACTTCCATAGCTTGATCTCCTATGGAATGCTAATTTGGGGAAATGCAGCACGCTTGGAAACTATTTTTATTTTACAAAAGAGAGCAGTTCGTACCCATTTATTGTGCGAGAGAGATAGGTATAGTTCCATGGATAAACTGGTAAGTTTAACCATAGACAAGGCAATTTCAAGACAGCTTCTTTAAATCAGAGCTGTGTGTTTTAGAAAACAACATAATATACAGATTTTAACCTTATCTGGAGGGGAAAAACGTATGTCAGAAAAAATATTTATAATTTTACAAAAGTAAGTGACATTACAGACAAAACTTTTTTTTTCACCTCTTATGTGACACATGACCCACCTGATGGAAAGTAGTTACCGTGGCCTATGGACGAATGCAACACAAACTTTACACTCGTGCTAACGACCCTGAAGAAAGCTTCTAATGCCCTTCTTGACGAACCCTATGTCGTAATCGTTTGGGAAACCACAGCAGGAAGTTCAATCCACAGCTTCTGAGCGTGCGTGGGATGAAATTCCTTTCATAACGCACGGTATGCACCATTTCCGGTCGTAATGTCTGAAGTTAAGTTGCCTGCCTATGGTGAGCGGTGCGATGATAGAATGTAGCTGTGGGCATCATCAATTAATTTGAGCACAAACCATTGAACAGGCGGTAGAACACACACAGCGAGGTAAAGTTCATCCTAAGGGTAAGAGGTTCCACATCGCCTGCGAGTATAGGATTGTCGTCGAGCCGTAATTCCCGTCTGTGTACCGAGTCGAAGGGGTCAAGCTGGTATGCAGGCGCTCCGCAAATACAGTAGTACTTCATGGGCAGCCGACCCTGTAGCTTCGCTTCGCCCTCTCAAGTACTCCAAGTTTTTTTTGAAACCAGCTTGCCCTTGTCGCCTAAATGACTGCGGTACTTAACTATAAGACCATCTTATATAAAAAAGCATACTATAGGATAGATTTTGAATAAAAGAGTGTATGCATTGAGCATGGCGGAGATCTCTCCTCAATGCCCTAATTATGGCATAATTGTGTTGTATTAGGTACACTACATGTTGTCTTTTACCATATTTTAACATGGGTTTAAATCTTTTTTTGTTGTTGTAGAATGCTACTAAGGGACAGGGTCGTTCTTCATCCCACAATAAACATCCCTGTCCCATGGAATACTATTTTAGGGAAATCCAGCAAGGTTAGAAACTATTTTAATTAATATTACAAACGAGATCAGCTCGTGCCATTTATTGTTTAGGCAATAGACACTCGATCAGGGACAAATTGAAAATTTATATATTTACTGTAGCTCCCCATGTATATTGGTGTAAGTTTTAACCTTACCTGGAGGGAAAAATATATCTCAGAAAAAATATTAACAATTTTACAAAAATAAGTGACATTACATTATTTAAATTAGCAGCCCATCAATCAATCAATTAGCCTATTGCAGTACACTGGTGGACAATAAGCCTCCCCTAGACTCTGTCCATTCGTTTATTTTCTTTTTGACAGCTCACACACAATAGTCGATATAACTTTGTTCTAGCGCCCACATCTAAAATTCCGAACAAAAATTAGGCATCAATACGTCACATTTCATTGACAAGGTTACGTCAGCCGGAAAGAAATTTTAGGGACGGAGTTAGTCGATCCACTGTGTTTTCATTATAAGAACTTGAAAATGTTATGCAATTCTTTCTTTTTTTATAAACATTTAATTGACCTAAGACCGATTGTTATTGGGCTATGAGAGGATTTATCGAATGTGCGTTGTTGTCTTTTAAATCGATTAATTCGAAATACACCAAAGATAATATTCCACAATGTGAATTAGGTATATATTTTGGAGATTAGCGTGTACGTTATGGTCCACAATTGGTTTATGATAAATTTATAAAATGTACACATACGAAATATCTACTGGTTTATTATTTTGTATAGAAAGATAATAAATAAAATTCTACATAAAATCATGAAATCATTTGCTATTATCTATTTATGATTTTATAAATCGAGGTTCTTAACTCAATCGATATTTAGAATTTTTGTGCAATCACTATTTCCTTCTGTCAAAAAGAAAATAAACGAATGGACAGAGTATAATTTGCGCCATTAGGAGTACAATAGAACAATGACACTCGCCGAAGTGCATTTGCAAATTTAAAAGAAATTATGAAAAGGTTTTAACTGATAACGTTTTAAAGGAAAACCACAGTACCCCTATATCTATTACAATCTGTCAACTAAAAAACTATTGTTTATATTTAGGTTTTATGTTTCTACCTGTCGCATTGTTTCATACTCGTATCTATGGTGGTAGGCTTATGATAAGCCGGGGTACAATATACCCCTATGTCGCTCGCCTAACACATTATATTTGCACGCTATTAGTGAAGCCGATTCTAGGAATCTACCTAAGCGCACATAGGATATTCTAAAATATTTTTATTTTAATAATTTCACAGAAAAGATTGTGCTTTTCTAACAATAATGGTAGGTATAGTACTGATTAGCCCACCGCGATAATGTTAACGGGAAATAATACGATCATGGTGTAGGTAAGTACATACATACCTTTGATTTGCCTGACGTTTACCTATACCATGATCGCGTTAATTCCCGTTAACATTATTGAATATCATGGAACGCGATAGTTTAAAAGTTATTAGCCCACTGCAGTCCTGTAGGTAGGTACTCAAAGTTCATTTACATGTCTCATGTTCCGTAAGTAATAATGTAGCTAGAAAAGCCCTAGGGCAGTAAGTAAATAAAAAAACCACTTCTATCTTTCAAAAAGTACGAGTAAGAGTACGATAATTGAGTGACATCGTTATCAATTAAATGAACTTTCATCTTCCCGTGCTATTGTGAAAAGTAAAAAGTCAATGTATAATATTGATGAACTGTGCTTGCAACTGCCCATAATTGGATGTAAACTGTGATAGTGTGTGAAAACTAACATATAATAAAATAAACCAACCAATTCAATACTAATTAATAAAAAAAAAACTGACTTTCAAAAATAAAAAATAAGAAATGTAAATAAACCAAACCAGTGAAACAAGTACAAAAGTGACTTTACGAGTTTATTTTACATTTAAAAATAGCTTAAGCAAAGGTGTGGATAAATGTTAAGATACAAACTGAAAACATTCGTAATATTCTAAATATTCAAAAAAGAAGACCGTTTTTTATTCAAACATTGTTATGAATAGTAGCTCAGTGTAAAAGGGAGGGTAACTCAACCACATTATATATCTGTTTTGAGGAGAAAAAGACAAAATTGAATAGATCAAAAAAATTGTATATCTGACTTAATGTCAAGTTGACCTCGAGACATAAATTCATCTTTAACAGTGACGGGACGTGAGTTCGCGTCCAAGCTGTACCTATTTATTACTTTTTGTGAAGAATAATTTAAAGGTAACGCCGCTGGTGCCGATAGCGGTACAACACAAGTGGGCACTAAAATATTTCGAAATAAAAATAAAAATAAAAATGTCTTCTAAGCAAAGTACAAAAAGAACTACTACTAACAACCTCAAAATGCCTACACCGCCAGTACAACATATAAAAAAGAGGCAAGAGAACAATGTAAGCAATATTACTACGAGAAGAAAAAAACAGTGTTCACTAAAGCAAAGCACGTCACAAAAACTACAAAATCAAGAAAACAAAGAACCCATACAAACCATACCACAAATCATCGCATCAACTACTACAGACGCTACGGATTCACATGATATATTTACTGAGTGCGATACCTCGGGAGAATCGCTTTCTAGTCTTTCTACTAGTATGTTATCGAGGAGTTTGGACGGTACAATGGTTGATTTAATCACTATTACTGAATTAAAAGATACAATAGTTCAACTAACTCGGGACCTAACCACCACACAGAGCGAACTAGAAAATACTATCCTCGAAAATAATGAGCTCCGGGCAGCCATGAATAAACTTACAAATGAAAACAAATTATTAAAATCCTTGTGTTCCACCACTGGTACGGAAAGTATGACATATAACTACAGCGCCAAGAAGAAAAAAAGACAATCTCTGCTAACTCAATACACCTCATCTACACCATCTTCTCCAACCTTAGCATCAATACACTTTCACGACGGAAATCATAAAATAGCTTGCCTGCAAAGACAAATAACTCAATTACAAGAACAGTTAAATAACTCCCGCCAAGAAGTAATAACTCTCAGTGGAGAAATAGATAACCTAACGCGGAAGTTACACTTCCCTGCTGAAACATCAGTGATCTTGAATAACGCCTGCAATAACCCAAGTAGCAATAGCAATGTCCGACCAACAGTGAACAGTAAAATGATGACACAAGAATCACATAACACACGGAAAAACAGGGTTGTAATACTGGCTGATGAACAGGGGCGCGGCTTGAGCGACATCCTCCAAAATCTTCTCGGAACGGAATTCACGGTATTTTCTTATATCCAGACGGGTGCAAGGCTTGGCAACATATTATCTGTATTGCAGGATTATATCCAGACCCTAAATGCTCGAGATTATATTATAGTATTGGGCGGTATACATGATAAGAACCCTTATGAATTAGAGCATAGCTTAAGTTCGTGGACGTCAAATGTAGCAAATACGAATGTTATTGTTTGTGAGGTACCGTTTAATAAACACCTGCGTGAAACTAAGGTAAATTATGCAATGCGTTTTATATGTCAAAAACATAATTACGCGACTTTTCTTGACATGAACTATTCTAAGTATGTACCATGTAGGTCACGTTATGTAATAAACATTGCTAGAACGTTATTGAAAGAAATTTTACGCATGGAGTATCACCGCAAAAAGCAGCTTTATCAGATAACACAACAGCAAAATACGTTCCATGGCGTGATTTATATTGATAATTGTACCCAGACAGATTTAATTGTAGACTCGAATAATGATATGAACTGTAATAAATGTAATAAATTACCCGAACCGCAAAATCAAACCGAATTGTCAATCCCAAATCAGTTATTTCGTGAATAATTATTTAACCTTACTACACCAAAATATAGATGGCTTACTGACCAAAAATGATGCACTTACTGTATCTCTAAATGAACTTGCAATGGAGGGCACTTCGATTGATATTGTGTGTATAACAGAGCATAATATGGTACAGGGTGACGAAACCTACTTAATCCTTCCTGGCTATAGGCTAGTATCCTATTTCATGAGATCTAACAGATATGGAGGTTCATGTATTTTATTAAGGAATAACTATCAGTATAAGCCCTTGACAGAGATAGATAAATTGTCAATCACAGGTATCATTGAATGCTCTGGCATCGAACTGATGCAACACGATATAAACATTCTATGTATTTACAGGTCACCAAGTGGCCCGGTGAATATCTTTCTGTTAATGTTGAATAAAATATTGACGAAACTATGTGCACATGGTAGGAAACTTATTATATGTGGCGATTTTAACATAGACGTTAAAACGCAAACTCGGGATAGCAGAGAGTTTATGGAAATGCTTATGAGTTTTGATTTAATAATACAATTTAAACAATCTACGCGCAACGTCAGCCAAAAATGCATTGACAATGTCGTCCACAATATAAAAGGGTGTAAAGGAAAAATCATAGATTTTTGTCTATCTGACCATTCTGCCCAAATACTAACGTGTCCTGTGAAGAGAACTTGCCTGTTAAAATATTGGTACACTTATAAACGTTGTTTTACTCAGACTAATAGAGATATGTTTAAAACTTATTTGAAATTAGTTTCTTTTAATGATATTTACGAAACCTCTGATCCGAATTTAGCTTATAATCTATTTTCAGACCTATTTATCCAAGCTTATAACTTGTGTTTCCCCCTAAAAAAACTTCGCGTCAGCTTTATCACAAAACCCAAATGGTTATCTAAGGGCATACAAGCTTGTAGCAAACGAAGAAGGGATCTTCTATGGAAATATAGAAAACACCCTACCGAGGAAAATAAAATAATTTTTCAAAACTATTGTACGCGTTATAAGAAAATAATTTCATTAACAAAAAAATGTCAAAACAATAATTTCATTAACACCTCTGCAAACAAGGGAAAGGCAACTTGGCAAGTAATAAATGATATAAAATATAAATATCCCAATGAAGGTGTTGAAAAACTTGTCATAAATGGTAACACAATAACAAATGGTACATGTATAGCAAATGCATTCAATAACTATTTCACTGACATAGTAAAAAATAGTTCACACAAAAATACCGAACAACGACCAACTACTAAACTGTCTAAAATTGGCTGCAATAGTAAGTCTATATTTATGCCCCCTACAATTCCCCATGACATCTTAAAAATAATAACTTCCCTAAAGGATACATGTAGTGTAGGATATGATGGTATCACTACACGAACAGTGAAAGATGTAGCAACCACCATTGCAGACCCTTTAAGCCACATCATGAATCTGTGTATAGAACATGGTATATTTCCGGATAGATTGAAATTAACAGTAATAAAACCCATTCACAAAAAAGATAGTAAGTCAATAGTTAACAATTATAGACCTATCGCTTTATTACCAATATTTTCCAAAATATTTGAGAAAATTATATATACATGCCTGTATAATTTCTTCGAAACGAATGATTTATTCACGACAAGTCAATACGGATACAGAAAGGGTAAATCAATAAGCTTGGCTATGTATAACTTTTTACATGAAGTACTAAATAATATCGACAAGCGATCACCGGCAATAGCTCTTTTCATGGATATGTCCAAAGCATTTGACCGTGTCAATCACGAAATACTATTAAGTAAGTTATATATGTATGGTGTAAGAGGCAACGTACACGAAATTCTAAAATCTTACCTTAGCAACAGGAAACAACTGACGGAAATAAAAAGGGTATCTGTAACCAGTAAAATTGAGGTAACGCATGGTTCTGATATAAGGAACGTAATCACAGGAATTCCTCAAGGTAGTATTTTAGGCCCTCTTTTGTTTCTTATCTATATTAATGACATGCCCACAATAACGAAATATAAAATGACTTTATTTGCAGACGATAGTACTATACTTTATACTGGTGGTAATTTAGAAACTTTAGAATATAATATAAATACATCAATGACATCAATTATACAATGGCTGACTGAAAATGACTTAAATATCAACATTGACAAAACCAATTTAATGATCTTTAAACAACGGCACACGTCACAAAACAATTTGAACATATCCTGCCAAAATACAAAAATCAAAGAGATTGATGTTACAAGATTCTTAGGCCTTTACATTGACAGCAAATTGAATTGGAAATCTCATTGCGAATATATATGTAAAAAACTATATCAATTCTCATACGCACTCTATAGATTATGTAAAGTCAGCAATCAGTCCACTGTACTAACTGCTTACCATGGCTACGTAGAATCTATCTTGCGATATGGAATAATCTTCTGGGGTAGCTCAACATATAGGAATCGGGTTTTTATTGCCCAAAAGCGTTGCATTAGAAGCATCTGCCAACTTAAACGGATTGATTCATGTGTACCTCATTTTAAGAGACTAAACATATTAACATTACCTTCTCTTTATATATATGAAGTTGCAATATTTGTTAAATCTAACATAGAATTGTTTAAGTTTCGGACTAGGGCCCGAAACTGTGATAAATTGTCCATAGTGGCCAGTAGAACAGAACTGCTACATAACAGTGTGTTTTGCCTAGGACCACGAATATTTAACAAAATACCAATAACAATTAGAAATGTAATTGAAATGGACAGCTTTAAAATAAGACTTCGCAAATTTTTAATTGATAAATGTTATTATACTGTTGATGAATTTTTGGAGGATAACTCACTGTAATTACTAAATACCTATAATGACAATTTAAATATGGTGCATGATAATTATTAATGAATTATATTTTTGTATGAGTTGACATTGTAGATTTATATTCTTTATTTAATTTAATTTTTTACTTTTTAATTTTACTTAATAACTTAGACTAATCTAGTGTCTTAATTTAATAACCTACTTAGTATTGTATACCCAAATGGTGAAACATAGCTGAACTTATTATTCTGTGAACATCTTTTGTACCTATGATTTACAATAAATATGATTTGATTTGATTTGATTTGAAAAGTCCGCGTACATGTAACCATCATACTGGCAATAGACATCACATCATGCATTCAGCCTAATGACCAAAGGGGACGCTTTGTTAATCAGTCTTGTCTTCGTGTGAGTATAATAGTCATCAATTTTAAATATCGAACGGCGAAGCTCAATTTCATATTGAAAAAAAAATGATTAAAAAGTTCTTTACTTGATTCTTTTTTATGAAAAAAGACGGGAATAGAAAACTTTTACTTTAAATATTGTTTGTTTTTGGGTTTTTCTTTATAATTACGTGCTAATTAGGAAAAAACATGAGTTCTTCAAGTGATGAATATATAAGCTGCACTCCCGATTCAATGAAAATGGAAGCTGAAGCAGCAATTAACAATATTTTGCCTTAAACTTCTAAATTTTATTTACTTAGGTAAAGTCATTTTGGGACAAGTACGAGTAGGCCGCTGAGAACATTTGTTCGCAGTACCGATGCTCCACACATTTTACTGTACCTGATCAGCTTGCATCATAACTAATTTGATTACAGCAATGCGCTTACCTGAAACAAAAACAAAATACATTACATTATGGAAAGAAGTACCTACATTATCTAGGTGACTCGTCAATTGCCTAAAAACTGTCATATCAGAACTGAAATATTCGACTTGTACTAATTTTTTGTTTATTATAGTACCTACTACAAGTCCTTACAATTCTCGACAGCGACGCTCATCATCAACATCCCATGCTCTCGCGCAGTTTAACTAATGGGGAGAGGTCATTGTCTGGCGGAGCTAATCACTCCGGGCTCCAAGAAGTCTCATAAAGGAGCAAATAATTCATTATCTAATGTTCTATGAATGGATTTCCTTTGCGAAAACTGATAACGAAGTCTTATCTTAATCCTTTCGCAATGGGGAGTAGGACGCGACCGCAACAACAAAAGCTCATTTTAATTACCTGCAATACTCCCACCACTTTAACAGTTGAAGTGCGCGCGGAGTGTCGTTTAGTTATCATTCCCTGTTCAACCATGGACGGAGTAAGTCGTGAGATTGACAGTGTACCATCAAAAGAGAACCAGAGCGAAGGATTGTACATCATGGCGAACGCCCCTGGAAGCACGGGGCCTCGTTACTGGCGCTACTGGGATGAATCAAGTGATGAAGATGAGGACTTTGGAGAATATTTACACCCAGTGCCTAGTTTAGAGCGAAATGTGTCTACAAGTCTAGCTCCATCGACAGTGTCATCAGTTTCTGATGAATTTATCTGTGGTGATTGTGAAACAGTGAACATATCTTCCAGACATCCGGAAAACCCCAGCTTTGAAGATCAGCCGACGACTCTGTACCTGAAATTGAATACACCGATGGAACACATTACAACACAGCCAAAAATTATTGAACTTGATGAGGACGAAATCATAGTTGACGAATCATGCGATGAAGATGAAGAAATTGATATAGATCTACCAATACAGCCTTCAACTATTGAACATGATGAGGACCAAATAATAGTCGATGACTCTTGCGACGAAGTTGAGGAATCAATAGTTGACGATTCATGCGATGACGATGAAGATGAAGAAATTGACATAGGTCTACCCATAGAGCCTTCAATTATTGAACGTGATGAGGACCAAATAATAGTCGACGACTCTTGCGATGAAGATGAGGAAGTCGAAGTTGTCGATGTACCACAGCTAAAATTTATTGAACATTATGATGAGTATATATTGGTTCAAGGCATCGACGAAGATGAGGAGATTATAGTAAATATGCCACCACAGCCTACTATCACTATTGAGAGCATCGATGTCGATGAAATAATCTCTATTGTTGACTCAACCGACAATGATAGATACAACACTATGAATAATATAAATGGCCCAGAGATTACTGAGAACATCGTAACGGCGAATGTGTTTGAACACACTGAAACAGAAGACTACGAAGATAGTTATGGACGTCAGTTCATTTCCACTAAATATCCTGCGATATTGGACGGTGATTTGGATTTCCACTATTTGAAAGAAAGTGACAATATACGTGAACGGCAAATATTCTGTCGAGCAACGGTTCGAGGCCCGTGGGAGGAACTTGACAGTGAGAGTTGGAGAGGAGAGATATTTGATCAGCAGGAGATACTAGAACGTATGTCATGTAAGTAAATTTTGAATATCATTGTACTATAACTAGCTGTGCGCTCCATATTTTGCCCATAGAGTTCCATAGAGTTTCCATATCCACATTCTAGAACTCAAACTACAAGGTAGTTAAGCTATATTTAATTCGAGTCTCGATAGGAATTTGTAGTTTTTCTTAGAATATTGTTTTCTTTGATACAATATGAGACGTTTGGAGCCTTAGGATTCCTCATCACGTTCAATACCTAATTATATATTGTAGTCTTTAGTTAGATATAAATTACTTATCAATAGATGTTTTTTACTTAGATTTCATACATTCAAAATGTTTTAATGGCACTCAAATCTTTAGTAATGATAATAATGACCGTATTGGACTTGCCTAGTTAGTAATTAGCATACTTTATAGGTGTTGTTAATGGGAATTAATGAAGTGTCTTTTATTTTTAGGTGACGAGCATCTATGGGTGATTGGCGAAAGAGTTAGACCCGACACCCGCCCCCAGAAGCCCCCCGTGTGTTATATGTGCGGCCTCACTGGGCACCTAGAGCCCCAGTGTCCAACGAAGATCTGTCTTAATGTAAGTACCACTATCACATTTGTGCATATTTATTTTATACTTGTTTTGGAGCTGAATATCATAAACTCAAAAGACCGACGTGATCCCACTCATAACACAAGTCATTCAATTAAATTCACCTGTAAAGTTAAAAGTGTACGTTGCTCCGTATGCTTAAAATAAACTTTTCTTTGGGAACTAGAAATAATGAAATGTCATAGTTTCAGTTTAGTTAAGCAATATTTCATTTTGCAAGACAGACAAGACAGACATTTTGACGGGATAAGAATAGAATACAAGGAGTATTCTATTCTTATCCCGTCAAAATGTCTGTCTTGTCTGTCTTGCTTGCACACCAAATATAGCATAAATACAGAGGATACATGCATGATAGGAAGTTGTAAATATCAAGCAGTATATTATGCTTACATATTAAGCAGTACGAGGGTCAAACTGAAAGTTCTTAGAACTGGCCACTTATAAACAATATAATAAAAAAGTAATTCTAAAATTTGAAAATAGAACTCTTTGCCAATATTACTGAGTATATATTTCATTCATTTATCATTTGTTTTACGATTTGGCGGCAAATTGAAAATTGTCTGTGTCACGTTAACATGAATTTAACACGAGAAAATTTTCGTGCAATGATTTTTTATGACTTTCGATGTCATTTAAATCAACAAGAAAGTTATGATAGACTACGATAGGCCTTTCACGATGAAGCCCCATCTCGTGCGACTGTTTACAACTGGTTTAATGAGTTTAAACGTGGTCGCACTGATCTCACTGATGATTTACGTGAGGGACGGCCTTCTACGGCGACGACTGAAAATAACATCTGTGTTGTGCGGCGTATGATAGAGACTGACAAAAGAGTGACCTATTAGCAGATTCGGACAAGCTTAGGCATCGGTATGAGTCAAGTGCACAAAATCCTCCACGAACATTTAGCGGTCAGGAAGCTTTGCGCCCGGTGGATACCTCATAATTTGACCGAGGCTCAAACACTCCATCGTGTGGATTGGTGCCGTAAAATGATTGAAAGATTTAACGGAGGTGACTCTAATGCTGTGTTCGACATACTAACAGGTGACGAAAGCTGGATTTACTGTTATGATCCTGAAACCAAAAGACAATCTGCTCAGTGGGTGTTTCCTTTCGAGGAGTTGCCAACTTAAGTGAAGAGAGATCGAAGTGCGGGAAAAAAAATGGTGGCCTCGTTCTTTGGAAGGATAGGTCATTTAGCAACAATTGTGTTAGAGGATCAAAAAACAGTTTCTGCAGAATGGTACACTACCAATTGTTTGCCACTTGTCTTGGAAAAAGTTCGAGAGAAACGACCTCGCAGTAGGATCCTCCTTCACCACGACAACGCCTCGTCGCACACCGCCAAGCGAACGATCGACTATTTGGCGACATCAAACGTTGAATTACTGGGTCACCCGCCGTATAGCCCGGACCTCGCGCCTTGTGATTTTTATTTATTTCCAAAAATTAAAGAAAAACTTAAAGGAAAGCGGTTTATGAATGCTGAAGAAGCGGTGGCTGCGTATCGCGATACCATTGAAGAGACCCCTAAGGACGAGTGGGCAAAGTGCTTTTCCCAGTGGTTCCATCGCATGCAGCGGTGTATTGACGTGAATGGACCATATTTTGAAAAGATATAATAAAACTAATAACTGGCTAATGTAATCAGTTTTTGATTTTCTAAGAACTTTCAGTTTGACCCTCGTATTGGCAAGAATCGATGACTTTGTCAAATAGCCTATTAGCAAAATTGGTCCAACCGTCTACGTTTGATGTCGTGGCCAAGGGAAATAGGGATTCATTTATATATATAGATGAGTTTATGCGTATATTAACGTGTGTTGTTCCATTGCAGTGCGGGTCGCCTAACCAGCTGTACTCTTCCGTGTGCGCCGCCTGCTGCGGCTGGGGCGCGCTCGCCTGCGCCGAGTGCGGCCAGCGCGGACACCCATCCTCGCACTGCCCCGACCTGTGGCGCAGGTACCACAACACGGTGAGTCTTCATATACATATTCTCTACTGAACACATAACATGTTTTTATTTTTCTCCCTGTTATCTGGCTACACAACTGTAGGAGCTTACCTGTATTGGGAATAAAGATCGAAAACATTCAACTTTTCTAAATTTAAAGAAGATATTGCAGCGGGCTCTTGGTCCGTTAATACCTCCCTCCGCATCCAGTAAGTCCCAAGCCACCTTATTCTCTGTAATAATAAGTTTGATTGTTACAGATTGACAACAACGAACCTCTCGAACGGTGCGACCAGCGCAAGCAGCCAGACCAACAGTTCTGCAGCGGTTGTGCGCAAAGCGGCCACCTCATCCACGCCTGTCCCGTCACTGTGCCGTTCTCAGACCTGCCCATCAACTCGCCTTACGTCTTCACATACCGCTTCTTATATCCTCCGACGCCGAGAACCTCTAACATCGACCAGGAGGTACCAAACCAGAATATACCTGAAGAGAATAACTCTCAAGACTCGACTTCACACAGACACGTCCGTAACAAACGTCCTCTGTCTCTATCACCGACCCACGAGAGACAAGTCAGTAAGAAGAGGCGGTGACACATGAGGAGTTATCGAATACCCATGAGACACGAGTAAATGATAGGAGTACCATGCTCTCTCATGGTGATATTGAAAGGCTTCTTCCCTACATTTATAATCTACTCACAGGGCATCGAAAGCCCTTTCAATAAATGACGAGTCAAGCTAGGAAGGAAATGAAGAAAACTCAAGAACAGGCACAGCTGTTCTAAGCTTCTTTTCTAATGTATAAAATATAATTTTTATATATAATTTAATTGAACCCACGACCTTTACTTCTCTCGTTTTTAAAGGTGACGGTGCAGTCATCTGCATCTAAACCAATGAATGATTTTTCAACCATTTTTAAACATTGATTTTTGATTACTCCACCGTCGCCATAAAGACGGATTTAAAGAGAAAGAAACATTTGAATTGATTAAGGTGTGTCTCAGTAGTTCAGTTGGAAGAGCATTCCCCCTGTAAGGGAAAGGTCATGGGTTCAAGCCCCACCTGAGTAATTCATTTTTCCTGATGTAATCGAATTGTATAGTTAGCATAATAAATGCTATAAAATTTCATGTTTCAAAGTTATTATTTTAAGTTGGTGCCAATCAAAGGCTTCATGTAGTGTAATGATACTTTATTGTTCGTGTAAATTATAAATAAACTTGTAAATTGTAAATATATAAAATAATTGTAAATCATTTCTTGCTTAATGTATAAAAACTGATTTAGGAGATTAATAATTTAAGTTCGACCTAATCAAAGGCGTAATTTGCTGTAATGGTACTTTATTGTGCGTGTGAATATTATCAATAAATATCGTAGTGTAAAGCATTTTTATATCTTTTATTTTTCACCCTTGCACCCACAAGCACACATTACTAAACTCTGTTTGCTTAGGTATTTAATTAAAGGTATTTGTTTCTTTTTAAATATTATAAATATTGAGTAAGACACTTTGTACTTTTCCACTATATTTTATTTTTCACCTGACCGGTTTCGCCTCACGGCGATTGTAATAATCCTAGAAACAGTCACACTTTACATGATACCTTTGAGAATACCGTGAGGCGAAACCGGTCAGATGAAAAATGAAATATAGTGGAAAAGTACAAAGTGTCTTATTCAATATGTGTAGCAGATTCGACCAAGTGCCATCATCAACAGTATAACAGTTCAATATTATAAATTAGAAAGTAGCTCTGTCTGTTTGTTACGCTTTCACGCCTAAACGACTAAACAGATTTTGAAATTTGGGTATTAGACTGATTAGATATTGAGAAATGATAGGTTTGGTCGCTATATAATCGATACCCTCTGGTGCTGTTGCCCGTGGTTCTGGGCAACAGTTAATCTTTCATAAACGATTTCGTAGCAGCAGTGTAGGCTTATGCCTATCTTTTTTTACGAAACGACTTTACAATCTGGGTCTATAATACCATTTTAGAGCTTTTTTAGCGTATTTTATTTAGATAGTTAGTTTTGGCGCCACAGAATTAGCATCAGTAGATACAATACTATGCTAAAAATAATTCTATTTGTTCAGAATTGCCGTTCATATTCCAACATATACACACGCCCAGAATTCCAGACGGAAAAATGAGAGAAAATATGTTCGAAAAATATTATTTCTTTGCAATTAGAACACGATTTCAGGATCGGTGCTGATATGTGAATATTTCAGACAATCGCCAGTTTCATTCACAGAAAACCATTGTTTCATCTCGCTGCGATTAAAAAATTCAAGCACAGCTAGGGTTGCCGCGTGAAAATAATACCTACTGCTACTTTTATAACAAATTACGATCAAAGTGCAATTTAATTTTTAAAAGGCGAGGCCTGCCGCTTGGCTTGAAAGTATGGAAACCGCTTAATTATCCTTTTTTTCTGCAAAAATATAACTTCATGCAGGCGGCACTGAGGGTAACAGCTAGTTTATCAAAAATAAAAATGAATAAACAAAAGAAAGTTCAACAAACATTTATAAACTTTTAATTTTTACTAAGATAAAAGTAGTGAGGCTCGTACCTATGTTTGACAGCCCTGCGTACGGGCTACGTGTCTAATGAAGTCTTGTAAATAAGTAAACGCATCTGAATATTCCGTTCGCGATTGTACTTTCGTGGGAATGGAGAATGTTCACAAACTGTAAATTATTTGTATGTAGAAAACAAAAAATACAACTGATAGAATTATTTACCCGACTACGGCGAAGCCAAAAGCAGGGTTATGATTTTGACAGGCTATGTATGTATGTATGTATGTATGTATGTATGTATGTTCATTTGTTCCCTCATAGCTCCTCAACTACTTATTAGAACTGGACAAATGAGGTATACAAGCGGCTTTATCGTCCGATGGTTATAGGCTATATGACGTGGGGTGCGGGTTGGGTAACCTCCACGTTGGCCTTTCCGTTTCTTCCCCCTTTGGACTGCGGTCCTGGGGAGCGGAAGCGGAGGGGCTGGTGCATCCTGGACAACGGCTAACAGACTCCCACCTTAGGAGCTCTGTTGGCCGTTGACGAATAACCCAACGGCCGACCTCATTGCACGAGGAGGTCGTGGGATGGCGGGCCTGCAAGGCCCGCGGGAAGGGATCCGTAGGATCCCTTCTATTCAAACAGCCCTTTTGAGGGCTAGCTGACCCAGAGGGGGTCGTGGTATGGCGGGCCTGCAAGGCCCGCGGGAAGGGATCCGTAGGATTCCTTCCATTCAAACAGCCCTTTTCAGGGCTAGCTGACCCAGAGGGGGTCGTGGTATGGTGGGCCTGCAAGGCCCACGGGAAGGGATCCGTAGGATTCCTTCCATTCAAACAGCCCTTTTGAGGGCTAGTCGACCCAGAGGGGGTCGTGGTGTGGCGGGGCTTCAAGGCCCGCGGAGAGAGATCCGGTTCCCGCTAGTCGCTCCCAGTATCCCTCTGCTCTCAGAGGGGACAGGGGAGAGGCAAGGGTTCCGCGAGATCCAGGGACGGGTCGGCCCACTGCTCGCGCAGGGGCTGACAGGCACTCGTGCCACCGTCGGTGTTGGGAGAGTTGGCTGCTCCCCCGCGTCGCGTAACCTCCTAGATATCGGCAACGATCTGAGTGCTAGCCACACTCAGTATGCCGGTAACCTGGAGGCCGCGGGGCTTGCCTTAATTGGCCGGCCCGCGACAAGGAAAAGTCTTAAAAACCCGACAGCGAAGTCGATTAAAACCTGTGGACACCAGGGGACCTCCACAGTATGTACCCCGCTTCTCGGAATGAGCGTCACCCGGGAAGTGTATCCTTTCGTCTCATGCTCGTGGGAACCTTTATGCAATCTCTAACTAAACATAAAACCCCCCCCTTACCTAGCGAAACAGTCTGCGCGGAGGTCGCGCAGCGCCATGACGCGGAGGTCGCGTCCAAGAACGTCGCGGCGGCGACGGATAAATTCGACACCGCCACAGAGAGGAGCAGGGCCAACAGCCCGGTGGGTCTGCAGACCCGGAAATCTGCACGGAGGAGGAACGGCGATAGGAAAGTTCCTCCTCCACGGAGGGCTGAGACGGACACGGCAGTCACAGTGACTGACTCGTCCTCCACCGACGGCAGCGGGAGCGAAAATTCCCCCCCGCCCAAGGCTGCAATGATCGGCAGGGGAAAAACGCGGGGTGGCAAGAGAGCTACCCCTCAAACGCCCTCCTCACGGGTCCCGGCCCTGAGGGACGCTGAAGTGCCGCCGAGTCTCTCCACCTCGGCGGCGCCCATGCCTCGTACCGACCCTACTTCTAGGGAGGTACTGGAGGCCCTGGAGACTGTGTTAGGGGCCCGTACCGGGTCCCTGGGGCCGGAAGAGATCCGGCTGCGACAGGCGACGACGCGCCTCGTCGATGAGTTTGGCCTGCTGAGAGCGGAGCTGGCTGAGTCGCGCAGCGACCGGGCTCAACTGGGCAGGCGGCAGGTCGAGCTCATCGAGAGCTCTGAGCGGCAGGCGGCAGAGTACCGCAAGGAGATGGCCAAGATGGCGGCCGAATTTGCGGACCTGCAGAAGATCGTCGCCGGGCTGCCGGAGGTGCGCGTCACGCGGTCGGCGGGGCGGAAGCCAGTCACGCAGCCGGCGGGGCCGAAGCCGCCGGCTCGGCCGGCATCCCCGGTGCGGTCGGTGTCGCCGGTGCGGTCGAGGTCACCGCTGCGGCTGGAGTCGCCACCGTCATCGCCTGTCCGACCGCAGCCGCCGGTGCTGATGCCGGCCCAGCCCGCGGACCCGCTGGCGGCCGTCGTGGCGGCTCTGGCCGCCATGGAAAGGCGGCTGGAGGCAGCGCAGACGGCGCAGGAGGCGCGGCAGGCGGCGCACGAGGAGTGGACAAAGCGCGGATTGGAGTCCATCATGGACTCCATCCGCCGTCCGCCCCTGGCGTCACCTACAGGGTATGCCCAAGCGCTAAAAAGGGGTCGCCCAACAGCGACGCGGACCCCACAGGAGTCGGCCAGCAGCCCATCCGCTGTGCCATCCGCTCCGGCCGCTGCCGCTGCCGCTGCTGCGCAGGGCGCTCAGCCCAAGGGCAAGGGAAAGGGGAAGGGCAAGGGGAAGACGTCCTCTGCCCCAGCCCCATCCCCAGCCCTGGCTCCAGCCTCGACCTCGGCTCCGGGCCCGATCGCCTCCACAAGCTCCGCACCGGCAGGGGGCTGGGAGGTAGTCGGTGAGTCGAGGAGAAAGCGGAACGCCAAAAGAAAGGCAGCCAAAAAGGCCAGAAAGGCTGAGGCTGCTGCGAAGGGAGCGCCGGGAAAGTTGCGCATCCCCCGCACAACGGCCGTCGTCCTGACGTTGACGCCGGAGGCTGCGGAGAGGGGTGTGCAATACCCGGATCTGGTGAGGCGGGCCAGAGGCCTCATAGATATGAGGTCTCTTAAACTGGCGAAGCCCCTCCGAGTCACGGAGACCCGGACGGGTGCCCGCCTCATACAGGTCCCTGGCGCTTCCAGCGCTCCCCAGGCTGATGCCATAGCGGCTCAGCTAAGGGAGACGCTGGACGCAGCCGACGTCCGGGTGTCCAGGCCCACAAAGTGCGCAGAACTGCGTATTTCGGGCCTGGATGACTCCATCACGGCCGAAGAGATTCGGGCCACCGTGGCGGAGGCCGGGGGCTGCCCCCTGGAGGCGGTTAAGGTCGGAGCGATTCGCTACGGCCGTCGCGGACAGGGGGCGGTAGTTGTCGGCTGCCCCATCGCAGCAGCTCAAAAGGCTGCCGATCGGCGGGTCCTCGTGGTGGACGGCGTTGTTGGGGTGCGGGCTCAGCTCCTGCAGGCTCGACCGGCCAGGTGCTTTAGGTGCCTGGCGGTCGGGCACGTGGGGGTGCAGTGCACGGCGGAGGTGACGGTCGGTGACCGGTGCTTCCGCTGTGGCCAACCCGGTCATAGGGCCGGTGGTTGCGAGGCTCCGCTGCACTGTTTCAGGTGTGCAGCGGGGGGCAAACCGGCCGACCATCGGGTTGGCAGTAAGGCCTGCACCGGAGGGGAGCCGAAGCCACGAGGCGGGCGTTCCGCAAACTGTTCGCAGCGGGATGCGGAGATGGTTCCATAATGGATCCCCAGCTCCGCATCCTGCAGGCGAACGTGGGCCACGGTGTCGATGCTCAGGCACTTCTGCTCCAGAGCATGGCACAGTGGTCCATACACGTCGCCGCTGTCGCCGATCCGTACACCCACCGCCCCCCCGGGCCTGCCTGGGTGGTCGACCTGGATGGATCGGCGGCACTGGTGCGTAACGCCGCTGCGGGTGCCCCTCCCTTTGTGGTGATCGCAAGGGAGCATGGCATCGTAGCGGCGCGTGTGGGGGAGATTGCGGTCGTGGCCGTCTACTTCACGCCGGCATCACACCGACGCATAGGGCAGTATCGGCAGTCGCTGGAGCGGCTGACCGACGTCGTCAATGCCTGTTACCCTCGCCCGGTTCTTGTGCTTGGGGACTTCAATGCCTGGTCTGAGGCTTGGGGGTCCCGGCACACGAACCCGCGAGGTAGGGCTCTGGAGAGCTGGGCCGCTACTCTCGGTCTGGTTCTCCAGAATCGCGGGGCCGAAGCCACGTTCTGGGTGGCGGAGCGCGGGGCGAGTTCGATCGTCGATCTCTCATTCGCGAGCGCTTCGCTGTCGCAACGTGTGCGGGACTGGCGTGTTGTCGTGGAGGTGGAGACACTGTCGGATCACCGATACGTTCGGTTTGATGTCTCCCCTCCCGAGAGTGATGCGCTGGTCACACCGGCCCCACGCGAGCCGCGCTGGGTGCTTAGGGGACTGAATAGGGATGCTCTCCTGGAAGCCGCCTCCGTGCAGGCCTGGGCCATGGTGCCGGACAGGCCTGATGACATCGATGACGAGGCGGCGTGGTTCCGGGAGGCCATGACTGTTGTCTGCGATGCGGGTATGTCTAGGGCTCCAGTCTATAGTCCGAGGCGCCGGGTCTACTGGTGGACTGCGGAGATCGCGAGGCTGCGTCAAGCCTGCGTGATCGCGCACCGCCGGTGGGCCAGGCTCCGTAGGAGGCGTAGCCGCCCCGCAGACACAGATCCCCTAGTGGCGGAGTTGCAAGAGGGATACAGGGAAGCCAGGAATGCCCTCCGAGCGGAGATCAAGCGGTCCAAGGCAGCTTCCTATAGGGAGCTGCTGGAGACACTGGAGCGGGACCCATGGGGGCGGCCTTACCGCTTGGTAAGAGGAAAGCTGCGCCCCCGGGCCCCTCCCCTGACCCAGGTTCTCGAGCCGGCTCTGCTTGGAGGAGTGGTGGCATCCCTGTTCCCGGCGCGGGCGGAACACGTTCCGCCGCAGATGACTCCGCCACCTCGGTCACCTGATGCGCCCGGCGTGGTTATTGACGACGACGTGCCCGAGGTCACTTGGGTAGAACTAGAGCTGGCGGTGCGACGGCTTAGAGCCAAGAAGAACACCGCCCCGGGACCCGACGGCATTCCAGGCCGTGCGTGGGTCCTAGCTCTAGGAGAAGACGGTCTCGAACCCCGACTGCGAGGGTTCCTCAGCGCGTGCTTGGAGCGGGGCCAGTTTCCGAAGATGTGGAAGACGGGGAAACTGGTCCTCATCCGCAAAGACGGACGCCCGGCGGACGAGCCGTCCGGGTACCGGCCCATAGTGTTGCTCGACGAGGTGGGCAAGCTCTTCGAAAGAGTGATTGCCAAGCGCCTCGTCGAGCACCTCTCTAGAGTGGGGCCGGACCTAGCGGACACGCAGTACGGCTTCCGCCGGTGGCGTTCCACTGTGGATGCCATCATGCGCGTGAGGACTCTGGCGGAGGATGCGGTTGCCCGGGGCGAGGTGATGTTGGCGGTGTCCTTGGACATCTCCAACGCGTTCAACACCTTGCCCTGGAGTTGCATCAGGGAGGCGCTCGTGTACCACGATGTGCCTCTCTACCTCCGTCGCATAGTCGGGGCGTACCTGACGGAGAGGGCCGTCATCTACCCAAGTGCGACCGGCGTCGGCAGGCGTGAGATGTCGTGCGGTGTCCCACAGGGATCGGTCCTGGGGCCGCTCCTGTGGAACATCGGATACGACTGGGTGCTTCGCGGTGAGCTCGCGTTCGGTGCCACCGTCACGTGCTACGCGGACGACACGCTAGTGACGGTGAGTGGCGCTACACACCGCGAGGCGACCCAGAGGGCCACGACCGCTGTTGCTCAAGTCGTGGATCGGATCCGGCGGCTGGGTCTCGAGGTGGCTCTGCACAAATCCGAGGCCCTGTTCTTTCATGGTCCTCGGCGCAGGCCACCCCCGGGATCCAGCTTGACAGTAGGAGGTACTCCCATCGACATCAAGCCCCGGTTGAAATACCTGGGGCTCGTACTCGATGGTCGGTGGGACTTCGGAGAGCACTTCCGAAGTCTGCGCCCCAAACTGTTGGTGTCAGCTAACGCGCTGATGCGGCTGCTGCCCAACTTGAGGGGCCCAGAGGACTCCTGCAGGAGACTCTACGCGGGCGTCGTGCGGTCCATGGCCCTGTACGGGTGCCCCGTGTGGGCGGACGCCCTGCGGGCCAGGTTCGTGCAACTGCTGCATGCGCCGCAGCAGACGATGGCCTGCAGGGCCATTAGGGGGTACCGCACGATATCCTTTGAAGCGGCGAGTCTCCTAGCCGGATCGCCACCGTGGATTCTGGAAGCGAGATCCCTTGCGGCACTGTATCGGTACCGTAAGGAGGCGCGGGAGCGGGGATACGATCCCGAGCCCGAAGACATTCGGGCCGAGAGGTCCCGGCTCCACGGGATCATGGTGGCGGAGTGGGAGCGACGACTTGAGCAACGACGCGCAGGGCATGCCGTCATAGAGGCGGTACGGCCCATCATGGGGGAATGGCTCGAGAGGCCACATGGCAGCCTCTCGTATCGACTGACGCAGATTATCACCGGGCACGGGTGCTTCGGGAGATATCTGTGTCGGATCGAAAAGGAGCCAACGTCCGAGTGCCATCACTGCGACGCGAGCGAGGACACGGGGCTGCACACGCTCACCGAGTGCCCGGCATGGGCCGAACCGAGACGGGAGCTAGTGGCAGCCCTGGGAGTGAGAGTTCTCACCCTCGCCACCCTGCTCACAGCAATGGTCCGCTGCGCGGACGCGTGGGCGGCCGGCGTCTCCTTCAGCGAGCAGGTAATGGTCGTGAAGGAGACGGCGGAGCGGGAGAGGCGGCGCGAGCGAGAAAGACTCGCGGATCGCGCCGCCCGCGCGCGCAGGCAACTCGGGCGTCGGAGGGCACTGACTGACCTCCGTCCCCCATGAGCGCGGGCCTGGGGGTGACGGGTGGAGCCGCCTGTCACCCCAGCAGAAGCAGGCCACGGCGGCGGCGTGCTGAATAGCGCGCCTCCCCATTCCGGGGGCGAGTTGGGGACACCGTTGTCCCCCCTCCTGAGGAGGGCCAGACCGTAAGGGATGGCCCTGGGTCAGCCGGGGTGCGAGGGATATGTCTTTGACAACCTCACCTCCGGCCTAGCACCAAGACCCACAGTCGGCGTGCGGTTTTAGTCGGTTCGAGTCCGACATAACCTCCCCTTCCGGCTCCGGCAGGGGGGGTATCCGAGGGGATTTCCGCACGGAAAAAAAAAAAAAAAAAAAGGCTATATGACGTGTCACTCAATCTTGTGTGGCGCCCTCTAGAGCTCTTATGGTACTGTGTTAAAAAATAAATTTGAGAGAAATATGCCGTGTTTGGTATCAAATGAAAGGGCTTAAGAAGCACATTTCAAATATCTATAAATTATTAGCTTTACCTTGCCTCAAAGTAATATAAATAAAAAATAAAGTTTAAAACTAAAACCCGACTACCGAAAAATCACGCTTTAAAAAGTAACAAACAAGAAAGGATAGCCGTGGTCGTATGCCACTTACTCTAACAAAACAATATATTCTAGGCAAAAGTGGCATACGACCACGGCTATCCTTTCTTGTTTGTTACTTTTTAAAGCGTGATTTTTCGGTAGTCGGGTTTTAGTTTTAAACTTTATTTTTTGATGTATCAATTAGTTTTTAAGATACGGACTTTGATGTGACGCGGCGACCGGCTCGCGCTATATGCGCGTGACGTATTTTTATGTAGGCGTCCGGCCTACATAAAAATAATAAGCTTTAGTTGGCGCTACCTTACGTTTCATCAGAAATCTCAGGAACTACAAGTCTGATTTAAAAAAATCTTTTTGTTTTAAATAGTCCGTTTATCGAGGAAGGTTATCCATACTTCCATACTAATATTATAAATGCGAAAGTAACTCTGTCTGTCTGTCTGTCTATCTGTATGTTACGCTTTCACGCCTAAACCACTGAACCGATTTTTATGAAATTTGGTATAGGGGTAGATAAGGCCTTGAGAAAGGACATAGTCTATGTTTGGTCGCGATTACCGACATCCACGCGGGCGGAGACGCGGGCAAAAGCTAGTAGGCTATATTCTTCGTTTTCACGTTATTGGCCTGGTTGCATTGGTGTTAAAAACTTTGCATGCAACCTGGCATCATGACTCTTAGATATTAAATAAGGGTCGGGGGGCTTTCGGAACCGTTTTTCACCTTTTAAAATTTATTATTATTATAATATCCAACTCTACATAAACAAGTAGTTAAAAAATAACCAGTGATATGTAGTATTTTACCTCCAGAAAACACCCTTTCTTTGCTACAATACAATACACTTTGTCGGTACATTTGAGCGTCTCAGAATACGTAAGATCCTCCATCTTGTATCACATGCTCATTGTAGTGCAGTAATATAATCTTGAATTCTCAGGCTGAGGTTGCATGACAGCTTGTGTTTTGAGGGATGAACAGTGAAGGTGGTACCAATGGCAACAGTATTAAAACAGTTGATAGGAATTTATTTGGGTGTGTTGTACTTACTGTTTTTATTCCGATACATACATAGAAACATGTAAGTTTTCTTTTATATAAATCTACCTGACCCGGCGAACTTCGTACCGCCAATTTTTTCCACCCGCGTGGCGTTCGATCCCGTTCCCACTGCACCCTCTACTATATTAAGCACGTGTTATACATATAAACCTTCCTCCTGAATTACTCTATCTATTAAAAGAAACCGCATCAAAATCTGTAGCGTAGTTTTGAAGATATAAGCATACATAGGAACATAGGCACGCGGAAAGCGACTTTGCTTTATAGGTACTATGTAAAGCCTTCAGAACGAGTGTCAATTAGCCTACCGCACTCCACTACTGGACATAGGCCTCTCCCAATGTTGGGAGGCTTTGGCTCACTGTTTCCACGCTGGCCAGACGGGTGGTACAGGGTTTTATTTCAAGTTTTCTTCCACTCACAGTGATGTCGTCTGCGTATTTTTCCGTTAGTCGCCTTCGGATGAGATGAGGAGGTGATATTTTGTATTCTTTCTTCGTCGCCACGCGGTGGAACGAGTGTACATTACTGAATTGCTACTAAAAATCTGAACGGATTTTGATGATATTTCGCTTATATGTATTTAGGCTAGATTTCAACTAATTTCTAACCTAACCTAACCTAACCGTAAGCGACAAGAAAGCCTGTGCTAGAGGTTATCTGAATGACTGGCTGACAAATCGTAATAAAAATATGTATACCTATTTCATCATTTTCTGAGCCTTTTCGCTACTTAATTAAGGTCAGCTTTCTAGGCTAAGGAGGCTGTGATGATACTGGATTTCGAAATTTTTCGTGAAGCGATTGCCATCTGACCTTTATATTTGCAGATGAAACTTTGAATACCTATAATTGCGTTCTCTGACATTTACAACCCCAAAAGTAACTTAACAATGGACAAACAGTACATTAAGCTGTTAACAGAAACAAAAAAGCGACCATAAACATATTTTTGAAACAAAAGATTTGACAAATGCCAAAAGCTTATTCCGTCTGCTGAAGCTTATTCGTACTTAGCAAGCGCTCATCGTCATTTGTCATTCTTAAAACAAAAAAATCCTTCAACGGCAATAAAATAATCTAAAGCAAAATATTTTTCATTCGCATTTAATATCTATCGTCAGCGAATAAAGTCCAAAATCGCTTGACACGAGCCGTATAGGTGTGTTAGCATAAATCAGAATCGGTTGACGTGTAGCTAGCTCTGTAAACGTCAAAACATTGGTCACATGTGTGTAAATCAGAGATTCCTCGAAATGTTACAATCATAGCTATGCACTTGGTGAAATAATGCATACGACTTTATTTAAATACACTTAAGTTTGATTTTCGAATGTTTTTTTGTTGAATATGAGTGTAAAATTAAGTTTGAATTGAAAACATCTGTTGGTACAATAATTATTTGATGCATTTAGTACGAAGATAGTTTTGTAGACATGTTGGTGACATAGTTTTACACGTGTTTTCTCGTTTGCTTGAATGTCTGGTGTTCTGAATGCGATAGGAATACACTTTAGGCGTAATACTGTTGTACACTTCTTACTTTTTTTTGAGCAAAAGTGTTTAACAACGACATAATTACAAATTGTGACGTAATAACGGAACCCTTATAGATTCGTCATGTCTGTCTGTCTCTCCGTCCATATGTCACGTATTTTCTTCATCAAACCCAAACGTGTAGGGTATCTATAGATAGGTCTTCAAAAATGGTATTGAGGTTTCTAACATCATTTTTTTTCTTAACTGAGTTTGCGCGAGGGACACTTCTAAAGAGGAAAAATATGTCCCCCCCCTCTAACTTCTAATATTGCTACACTCAAATAATAAAAAAACATGTAATGAACTACAAGAACTTTTATATTATGTTACTTGCTGCTACGGAATCCTTCATGGGCGAGTCCAACTCGCACTTGGCTGGGTTTTTAGTAATAAAATAGCGTTTTATTACGATATTATGAAACAAAACATTTTCGGGGGAAAATGCGACTAACCTATTAAAGGTTAATTCAATTCTTATCACCAAACATAACGCTAATTTAGGGTATTTTTATATATTATGAAGTACTTCCATATGCACTAATACACTCCTTCTTTGCCTTCTCTATAATATAGAAGTAAGATAATTACACCGATTGCAACACAAACTAAAGAAAAAATATTTAACTTAAAACATTTTCTAAGACATTTGCAAAATTGACTTTCAGCTCATTTAAATAAAAAGTCGGCTTCAACTTCAGGCGTCACTTTTTGCATCAGACGATCTTTAGCCACATCTCTGCCTACCCCTCGAAAAGACGCCTTAATATAAACGCGTTAAGGTCTTAAATACTGTCGATAAAACTTGGAGATGACATTCAAACAATATCAAATCGTAATCCAGTTTGTAAGGTTGAGTCCACACTAAAATAAATATTCCACAACATTCTACACAACGCTATCTAGACCCATGGTAAGCTTAACTAGCTTGTGTTATGGAATCTAAGCATGCTGATAAACATACTTAGATACTTTTTTTGTGAATACATAGAAACACGCAGACCAATGCAAATAGACATATTCACACATCACACATCACATAAACTCACGCCTGTATTCCCCGAAGGGGTAGTATAAAGTATAAACCTGCGATAAATACACACATAACTTCGAAAAGCATCGAAAAGTGTGTGTGCCGTGGTAAAACCTGGGATCGAACCCGAGACCACGTCTCAGCAGTCCATTACCCATACTACTAGGCTACCGCAGACATATTCATGCATACAAATATTTGCACTGAGCGGGTATCCCGCGCCTCCTGCGTAGCAGTCGCGTTCACTACCGCCACGCCACAGAGGCTGTCATATTACCTGCTAATTACCCAATCTCCGCTCAGTGCAAATATTTGTATGCATGAATATGGCTATTTTTTTTTTATACCGGGCACGTCAATTTGACTTCACCTCGCCTGATGTTAAGCTAAAGGAAAAGTCTCGGAAAGAGGGTCACCATCGTAAACATTTACCATGTTAACAGTGGTGGCACTCAGCTTGACGGCCTCATTAGATGCGTTTTCACGCCCCGCTTAAAGGACCCGAGACTGTAGGAAGAAGGAAACACGTGAGCTGGCAGGGAGTTCCAGGTCTTAGTGGTGCGGCATAGGAATGAATCACTGAAACGCTTGGTTCTAGCAGGTATACTCTGCACCGTAAATGGATGGGATCTTAGCCCTGCACGTGTCGTCCTGTGAAGGAAAGGGGAGGGTGGGACTAATTGGAAGAGCCCGTCAGAACATTCACCATGGTAGAGACGGTAGAAAACTGCCAAAGACGCAACATCTCTACGCATCTGCATTGGTCTGGGTGTTTCTATGTATAATACTCGTATGTATGTATTTACAAAAACAAGTATATATAAGTATGTTTATCCGCATTCTAGATACCATAACACAAGCTATAAAAGCTTACCATGGGTCTAGATTGCGTTGTGTAAAATGTTGTGGAATATTTAAATTTACACCGCCCAAAACTATATAAACGAAATACATTATATCTAAAATCAAAGTGCACTCGAGTTAAAATTTGTTTACTCCTTGCTTGCGAAACTGGGCAGTATCGTGACCACGTCCTAACTCAACTGTGCCGAGTGCTTTTAACGACTACAGTTAAATCGTCAGAGGGCATTAGAGAGGGCTCGGTGAAGTATCAGATAAGTTTACTCCCCCCTCCCCCTCCAGCCTGAACCTGATCTGCGTTTGAAAGGAATCCATATTTATTTGTTGAAGTTTTCTTAAATAAAGCCTGTCTAGACTTGGATACGGTTTGTAGATTTAGGTGGAGGAGAAGGCCTTGACCGGAGATTTGAATCAAGAAACATTTAAATATTCACGCTTGCAAAACCCTGAAGGGGTTGACAGAGGTGTTCTCACCCACATTTCGCGAACTACGATTTTCGGTTCCATAACATAACATACCATAAACTCACGCCTGTATTCCCCGAAGGGGTGGGCAGAGGTGCTAGCACCCACATTTCGCCAGTTTATGTTTAGGTCCCAATGTAATAGGTGGCGAGCCTATTGCCATTAACCAGGCACTTATAAGCCTGCGATAAATACACACATAACTTCGAAAAGCATCGACAAGTCATTGGTGTGTGCCATGGTAAACCTGGGATCGAACCCGAGACCTCGTCTCAGCAGTCCATTACCCATGCCACTAGGCTTTTCGGTTCCATGTGATGTAAGTTAAAAGGGGAATGCGTCTGGTAAATGTTGGAGAATAGTCGTAAACCTTCGTCGCCTATCGATTAGAAAGGCCAATGATATTGCATAAACTATACATATATGTTGTTATGCTCTAACAAATCAACAAAAAAATTATGATCAAATTGGTCACCATTTCTTCCACCAATCAGAGACGTGACAGTGCACTATCCAAAAATCGTTTTTAATAAATTCATATAAATTAATATCATTGACGTATTATTATTAAGAAGTTATATATAGACCTGCGGTAGCCTAGTGGTATGGGTAATGGACTGCTGAGACGAGGTCTCGGGTTCGATCCCAGGTTTACCATGGCACACACCAATGACTTTTCGATGCTTTTCGAAGTTATGTGTGTATTTATCGCAGGTTTATAAGTGCCCGGTTAATGGCAATAGGCTCGCCACCTATTACATTGGGACGTAAACATAAACTGGCGAAATGTGGGTGCTAGCACCTCTGCCTACCCCTTCGGGGCATACAGGCGTGAGCTTATGTTATGTTATGTTATGCTAAACATAAACTGGCGAAATGTGGGTGCTAGTACCTCTGCCTACCCCTTCGGGGAATACAGGCGTGAGAGATGTTCCTGCATGATGTACCTACAGTTTATAAAACATCATTGGAGGTAGACCTATTTTACTCATCATGAATAAGTACACATTTACTCAAACCTTTAAATCCCCGAAGGGGTACGCAGAGGTGTACCAACAGGTGAATTAAGTAAGATGGACATGATTTATTTTAACGTTACTACTTTTTAAATAAACGTAGAAATTAAAGGACAGTTTACTTGTCGGATTAGGTAATCTAGAATAATCTAAAGTGCTATTGAAAAGGTAATTCATGTTTATAGCAATAAAAAAGTACATTACTTTCATTTTTATTGTACAGTCAGCGTCTTAAATATCTTGATGACGAAATCTCAAAATGATCTTAAAACTCTCGTATTAAGAGCAAATCAAATTGTTTTATTGATTTATATGGTATTATTGTCAAAACGAATGGTGGATACCAAATATCAAAACAATCGATTAACTGGAAGGGGGTAAAATAACGAAATTAAGATCATTTTGAGTACTTTGTTCGTCAACATCTTTCTGATTCTGACTGTACCACGAAAAAAGGTCCTAATGATTTATTTTTCAAGACAAAAAGCAGCTGGAGCTATCTCTATTCACAATTTAGAACAAAATATATTGTAGAAAGTGTGAAAGTGAACAATTTTGATTACTAATCACATTTTTTTCATCAAGTATAACCCAAAACCCCAAACGCTCCACAAACTTCTGAGCAGAATCTTCAACAATTTAACTTCTAAACTATTTCAACATATTGTATCCCAAAACTCTTGACCAAAACTGGCAACTTTGAGGCAATAATCTTAACAGTTTGAACCATTAATTCGTTTATTTGTCCTATTAACTGTGCCCGTGATTACGTCTGTATTTTAATTTATTTGTGCGGTACCCTAATACTTATGCTAAAATAAAAGAAAGTTTTTCGAACTTCAAAGTTAGCATTAAAATAGCTATAAAAATTCAGTCTAATATTCGGGCGGAGTCATCAAAATTTAATGTTAAAAAATGTTTGAAAAATCATTCATTGTTTCCAACAGTTCGTAAGAATGTTGGTAGATGGCACCACCGTCGCCCTTAAAGACGGATATGAGGAGAAGGATAATTTGAAATGAATCAGGTGTCAATCAGCCACTTTGGAGATAAAGCTGAAGGAAGAAAGATATTTTTTTACATTGTTACCCGACTGCCAAGAAAAGTTAATGTTCGAAAAACATCGGAAAAAATAAAATGATCAAGTGAGACAAAAAAAAAAGTTCATGTGATAAGTACTGTGTATACATTCATAATTACGCAATCATTAATTGATACGCGAGGCTCCACCCGCGTAGATCTTGCTTATCATGACCAACCATAGCCTATATTCTTTCCCAAGTTCTCCTTCATCTCTGTACCAAATTTTATCAAAATAGGTTCGGTGGTTTAGGCGTAAACACGTAACAGATAGATAGAGTAATATTTTTAATAAAGAATATTAGCAACGAAATTACATATATTCCCCCTAACCCCTTCAGCTACGCTAAATTGCTTGTGTTAGGAGTGGGTTCACGTCGGTAGTGTAATGGCCAAGATTCGAGCCCCGGACCTTTCGATCGTAAGGCCGACTCCTTAACCATTACGCTACCGACGCTTAAATAAGTTTAAATTAAAAAGTAAGTTTAATAACTAAAACCCGACTACTAAAACATCACGCTATAAAAACCACGCTCTTTAACCAGTAAACCATAAAGACGTTTCAAAATCATAGCCCTCCTTCCGTAGTTGGGTAAAAAGCTGTATTCATATTACAAACAGAGGCTTCAATTTTATTTATGCGCATAGGAGATAAAGTAGGCTTCGCTTGTACTGGCACCGGATGCTGGGGGCAGTATGGACGCCACCACTTCCTTCGCCACTTCCGGTGTGGTCCAATGGAAAATTGTTGTTTTCCCAACTAGAAATTGTGGCCGAGGGTAGAAACTATTGTGTACCGATACTTTGTAGGCCATTTTAAATTAACTCTACAGTTATTAGCACTACATTGGCGCTTGTAAACCCCCGAAAGGATAAGCAGAGGTGTATTGACTATATTTGAGTGAAATTGAGAGAAGAACTCAAGTGAGACTTGAACCCACGACCTTTCCCATACAGGGGGAATGCTCTTCCAACTGAGCTATTGACTCACACCTGAATCACTTCAAATTTCCCTTCACTTTATATCCATCTTTAAGGGCGACGATGGAGCCATCTACCAACTTTCTTACTGACTGTTGGAACCTCAAATAGTAATCTAAACATACTTCATACCAACATATGTAGCGTCAGCAAAAACTTCACTAAACTACTAGCCTTAATTAGCTTAACAAAGTCTACTTTCGACATACTCGTACTAACTGAGTGTTGGTTATCAAAAGTGGCTAATCTCCCTATCATGCAAGGATATCAGTCTTTCCATACTAATAACCCCACCAACCAAAACGGAGGTGTAGTAATGTACGTAAAGCAGGGCCTTAGTTTCACCGTTAGGGAACCTACGATCAGATATGCAGATAGTCTTGTATGTGAGATCGACCACAAATTGGCGATTGTAGGTATCTACCGATCGCCATCCTACAACCAAAAACAACATCATAAAGAATTCTTCTCCAGCTTAAATGAAGTATACAATGGACTATCTCCGTATCCAAAAATCACGCTGATAGGAGACTTGAATATTGACATTAAAAAAGAAAATAAAAATAAATATAGTCTCGAGTACCTAATCTTAAATGCCTCACATGGTCTGTTACCCACCCATTTGCTACCCACTAGAATCGAAAACTGCCTTGATCATATTTTCTTAAAAACTAACTTACCTGCCACCACCGTTCTTCTGGAATCTCATATAACCGATCATAAACAACTAATACTAAGTATCGCAAATAGTAATCCGTCTCGGAAAGGTGATTACTATAGAACCAGATTAAACTACGAGGCCGTCAAGAAAGAATTAGAGGATACGAATTTTGCGTATATTTATACAATCACGGATCCTAATGAGGCAATGAACAAACTCACTGAAACAATCTCGGCCTCTTTATCAAAACATCAAGTGACAACCAAGATCCCTAAAAAGCAGAGAACAATCAAACCATGGATAACTCCTGGTTTGCTAAAATGTATCGCAAACCGTGACAGGATGCATCTCAAAACAAAAGAGGCACCTGAGAACTTAATCCTTAAAATTACATCCACTCGTTATCGGAACTTATGTAACGATTTACTTAAAAAACTGAAAACAATATATGAAACTAGCGAGTTAGAAAAAGCTAAGAAGAATCCTAAGGCCCTATGGAATGTCATCAAGGATATAACACATATGCAGAAAACACAGACCAGTTCGAGTGAATTACTAAAACTAAGTGAAAACCCCCAGTCATCTATAAATGAAGTTTGCAAATATTTCACTAATATAGGAGAATCCTTGGCATCAAAAATAACATCGCGGAACACTTCAGATAACCCCTCTGATACAATTAATATGTATCCCACACCAGTTAATTCGTTGGTTTTCCTCCCAATAGACGCGGCTGAAATTGAAGCCCACATTCTTCAGCTACGTAGTAATTGTGCTGTTGGCTGGGATGGAATACCGTCCTCAATACTGAAGCAGTGTCGATCCTCTGTCGTACCACCTCTCACATATATTTTTAACCGATGTCTGCAAAGTGGAATTTTCCCAGAGGGCCTGAAAAAAGCTATTGTACACCCAATCCACAAAAACGGTGACAGAAGCTGCGTCAATAATTATAGGCCGATCTCTATATTACCATCAATATCCAAAATCCTGGAAAAGATCCTGAATAAGCAGCTGAGATCTTTCCTAAATAGGTACCAGATTATAGCCAATAATCAGTATGGTTTTAGACCCGGTATCTCCACTGAGGACGCTGTTCTGGATCTAACGGATTATATAGCGAGAAGCTTGGACAAGGGCGACAAATGTCTGGGTATTTTTCTAGATCTATCAAAAGCCTTTGACACAGTTTCTGTTCCCAAGCTCATAGACAAGATGGAACATATTGGCATACGAGGCATAACATTGGAGTTATTCAAGAACTACTTGACAAACCGTACCCAATGTGTCAAAATTGAAAGATATCTCAGTGACGAACAATACATCACATATGGTGTACCACAAGGCAGTATCCTGGGGCCTACATTATTTCAAATATATATAAATGATCTGTGCAAGTTACCCCTCCCAGACTGTAAGATATATGCCTATGCTGACGATACTGCTATTCTCATCAGCGGACCCACCTGGCAAAACATTAAAAGAAAAGCAGAGTCAGCTCTAAGGATGGTCATGACTTGGCTAAACTGCAATTTACTGACCCTCAACTTAGCCAAAACAGTATTTATTCCTTTCGCACTAAGAAGTACAACAAAACCATTGAGCACCTTCAATCTAACGGCTCACTCATGTTCAAATCCGTCTGCACCCTGCTCATGTTTCCCACTAACCAGAGTAGAAATGGTAAAATATCTGGGAGTGCGATTGGATGATGGTTTAAGATGGGAGGAACAATGTCTCATAGTAACGAATAGAGTCATGCGGCTCATACGCACTTTCAAAGCGCTACGCGAATCGGCCAATCTTGATACTCTAAAGATGGTATATTATGCCCTATGCCAATCAATAATAGGTTACTGCATTGCAGCCTGGGGTGGTGCTCACAAGACACTTCTCCTTAAAGTTGAGAGAGCGCAAAGAGCAGTACTCAAGATTATAATGAGGAAGCCATACGGGTACCCCACTACTGAACTTTACGCCGATACTAAAGTACTTACGGTTCGGCAGCTCTTTGTTCTCCAATGTAGTCTCAGGAAACATAGCACTAGCCCTCCACCAAATAATGCAAAAAGAAGAAATACACCATCGGCTATTGGTCATAGAACTACTTTTGCAGAACACCAATTCTACGTATTATGCCCGTATATATATAAACAAATACACAATAAACTCAATATATTACCACTAAACAGACACACAGTAAAGATTAATGTGACAAATTGGCTATTAAATCTGGACTATTTCAGTACAGAGTCTTTACTAACCTATACCGCGTAAGATTACATAGTTTCGCTTAAACTACCACTAATCTCATTTGCACTTAAACACACACACATACACACACACACACACACACACACACACACACACACACACACACACACACATACACACACATACACACACACACACACACACAATCTACTACCACCAGTGTACTAATTCCCTTTGTCAGTTCTTGTCAGCATGATTGTAACCACAAAACATAATAATTTTCGAGATGAAAACTGGCTCTTAAGATACAGGGTTTTCCCTAGTTTAAGAGGCAGAGTTTTAAATTTCCTGTACACAGCTCACTATGTATTTTGTAATGCTTATAAAACTGTAAGTTAATTGTATGTCAGCTGTGTATCTTTTTGCAAATAAACATTATTATTATTATTATTATTATTATTATAACCAATGAATAATTTTTCAACCACTTTTAAACATTGATTTTTGATGATACCGCCCAAATATTTGAATGACATTTTTATAGCATTTATTATGCTAACTTCTAAATCTTAGCCCACTTGAGTTTTTCTCTTTTTCTAGATGTATTTCGTGTTAACTATAATATGTTACCCTAAAAATTGTGTTGGCACCCCATACCAATCTTATCGGTAAGTCATCTACACATTTATTGAAGACTAGCCTTTGCCCGCAGCTCCGCCCGCGTGGATGTCGGTTATCGCGACCAAACATAGCCTATGTCCTTTCTCAAGGTCTAACCTATCCCTATACCAAATTTCATCAAAATCGGTTCAGTGGTTTAGGCCCGGTTAATGGCAATAGGCTCGCCACCTATTACATTGGGACCTAGACATAAACTGGCGAAATGTGGGTGCTAGCACCTCGGCCTACCCCTTCGGGGAATACGAGCGTGAGTTTATGTATGTATGATGTATGGTTTAGGCGTGAAAGCGTAACATACAGACAGACAGACAGACAGTTACTTTCGCATTTATAATATTAGTATGGATCCGTAGATCTAAAAATCAAATATAAAATCTCGGTCAGAATTTTATGTCCGTCAAGTTAAACGGTGGACCGATTTCAGAATTCAGTCAATCTCAACCTGAGTACGATTTTATCGTTCATGTGGAAATCGAAATGGTATGTCCACATTCAATATGTTGGAATCCACTGGGAATATTTTGTTCCATCTTCAATTTCTTTTTTCGATAGAAATATTTATACGGGGAACTGAGTAGCTCCAAATTAGCCTTCTAACCAAACCCATCTTAGTTGAATTGAGCTACTTTTTTCAGTGAACTTATAACTTACGCAAAAACATAATTATTCTTGCTTTGTGAATAGTTTTGTTAGCTGCACATGAATATAACTTATGAGTAAGGAAGTATTTAGTAACAAATATTATTCTAAGCTATAACCTATCCGTGTACCTCATTTCAGCTAGATTCGTTTAGCCGCCACGGCCGAGTGTCAGCACTGCGAGGACCGCAGCGATGACACAGCGCTCCACACGCTGGTGGAGTGCACGGCGTGGGCGCAACAGCGCCAGGTCCTCGTGGTGGGTCTGGGCGTGGGCACCCTCTCGCTTGAGACCATGGTGCGAGCCATGGTCTCCAGCGGGAGTAAGTGGGACTGCGCCGCCGACATGTCTTCGCCGAAGACCATCGGCCTCCATGACCGGGGGCCTGAGGACGGTGAGTTGGCTGCTCACCGTCTTTACAGAAGCAGGCCCATGACGGCAGCGTGACGTGAGGGATTCACGCACGCCCCCCCCCCTAAGAAGCGGGATAACACCCGAAACCACCCCCCCCCCATAGACGCGAGATAGCACCCGAACCACCCCCGAGACGAGGCCGCAATTGTAGCCGTAGGTCTGATGGGAGTCCTGGGACATCCTTCCGAGGGCTTACCCGGGGCTCCCATCCATAGGCTTCTGGGCGTTACCGTGGGGGTTTTTAGTCGGTAGGAGTCCGGCATAACATCCATGAAGGATTTTCCCCCACGGTTAAAAAAAAAAAAAAAAAGATTCGTTTAGCCGTTTCAGCATAATTGAGTAGGTAACAAACAACCAATATCTTGTCAATATTTCATATCCTAATTCCTATGTGAAGGTTCATAAATGTTATAAAAAATTCATTCCAATATTTGGCCGGAGTCATCAAAAATCAATCTTGAAAAATGGTTGAAAAATCATTCAGAAAGTTGGAAGATGGCTCCACCGCCAGTCGCCCGTAAAAGACGGATATAAAAAGAAAGGAAGTTTGAAGTGATTCAGGTGTGGCTCAATAGCTCAGTTGGAAGAGCATTCCTCCTGTAAGAGAAAGGTCGTGGGTTCAAGTCCCACTTGAGCGCTTCATTTTTCCCGAAGTATTTCGAATTTAAAAGTTAAAAGGTTCTAGTTGAAATTTGGTACAGGAATAGAATCATCATGATCATTCTCTAAGCAATCCCAACTTAGATGAGGTCGGTTTTCATTGTCTAAGGCTGGTTTTATCGTCACGCCGCTAGGCACGCTGTTGAGCAGCGCGCTGTTAACAGCACGCGTTTGAACAGCGGTGCACTATAAAACGAGATTAGTAGCACGCGTTCCGCTGCTGTGAGACAGTCGTGTACAATATTATGAAGGTTAATGCGAGTCGAGTACTGGCTATTTACTTTTTATGGAAAAGAAGGCAACGGCGAAAAAGAGTAGTTCCAATTCCTTTCCAATTTCTTCCCAGGCTTTATTTTTTGCATCCTTATTTTTGTATAATTCATCGGGCGGGTCCCATAAACACCTTCTGGATCGAACTTCCTCGATTACTCGTCCCGTATCGATGTAATTCATTTACCTACAGCGCGTCTCAACAGCGTCACACTAAAACGCACACTGGCCGTAGAAGCGAATGAGCAGCGCGCGTTTGGACAGCGCTGTCGAACATCGCGCGTTTATTAAACGGCGCTGCCCAAGCGCGCGATACTAAAACGCAACTTCTACTCCCATATATCTCTGAAAGCGCGCGCTCCAACGGCGCTGCCGAAACGCGTAACGATAAAACCAGCCTATGATGCGGCTGAACTTCTGTGAAGAGATCTGACCTCCACAACCATATTGGTCATAGAAGTACAGCGATCGGTACCGATATTACTTCAGTAATAACTAGGTCGGCGGTCGTCAGTACACCGTGATCATGGCGCTTGAAACAGCGCCGAAATATCGGTTACCAAATAAAAACTATGAACATGGTAAATATCCCGGTGAGTTTTCCACGATTAAGATTTCTATAGTTGCGCAGGCACTCAATCTTCCAGTTAAATTACTCCGAACAGCCCTGAAAGTTAGCTACGCGAGGTGTCCGGAATGATGCATCGTTGCAGCTGGATGTTACTTTGCTAGGGAGAAGGAAATTTGTTTTAAATACTGTATAGAATATTTTTAAGAACTCTATTTGGAAGAAATGCTCTCATTTCATTCCGTCTCATAGATAATTATCATCCTTAGCGATTTCTTACTTGCGTCCGCATTTTAAAGCCGGGTTATATGATTCTATAACAACTATCAAACAAGTGTGCCAAGTGTTTGACTACCATCACTGGTATAAAAAATCTTTTTACGAATTTAATTCCAGATGAACTCGACATAACTAAAATCGTACGCTGTCTCAGGTATAAAATGCCAGAGTGTAGTGACCTGATGAGACATTACCGCACCTCGGCTGATCCCGGGGTCATCTCCGACTGTGATATGCCCCCTCGGAAATGAAAACCACGGTCCCCAACTAGCCCCAAAAATATTCTCTATTGGCTCCACAATCCCCGTCTACTTATGCTGGGCATAATATAACATCCATACTAATACATGCTAATATTATAAATGCGAAAGTAACTCTGTCTGTCTGCATGTTACGCTTTCACGCCTAAACCACTGAACGGATTTTGATGAAACTTGGTATAGGGGTAGATAAGACCATGAGAAAGGGCATAGGCACGTTTGGTCGCGATAACCGACATCCACGCGGGCGGAGCCGCGGGCAAAAGCTAGTATAAAATATTACGAGTCACTACCGAGCAGACAGACAGGCACGTGTGATGACGTCATAGTACATTGAACGTGGAATCGTCACATGTCACCCAAAGTCCACCTAATTCCGTCCACGCAAACTATTTTTACCCTATCCACATAAAATAATACTCTAATGGTGACAGTTTAACTACATTTTACGATGTTTTCATATTGTGCTCGTGATCCTCTTGACGTTATGAGGGCAGATTAAATATGTTATTAAGTACGTATTTATGATTTAATTTAAAAGGGTATGATTAACAAATTGAATGTGGCGTTGTGTGGTGCTGTATGTTAAGCTTTCACATCTAAACCACAGAATTAATTTTGATGAAATTTGGTATTATTAGATTAGACCTTGAAGGAGGATATCCATACTAAAATTATAAATGCGAAAGTAACTCTGTCTGTCCGTCCGTCCGTCCGTCTGTCTGTCTGTCTGTCTGTCTGTCTGTCTGTCTGTCTGTCTGTCTGTCTGTCTGTCTGTCTGTCTGTCTGTCTGTCTGTCTGTCTGTCTGTCTGTCTGTCTGTCTGTCTGTCTGTATATTACGCTTTCACGCCTAAACCACTGAACTGATTTTGGTGAAATTTTGTTATAGGGGTACTTGTGACTCCTCTGGTGTTGCTTACCATCAGACAATCCGTCTGCTCGTTTGCCTCCCTATTCCATAAAAAAATGAAGTTTTTTCTCGCTTTGTGCATTTTGCGTAGGTATCTGGAAAATAATGCATTTTTTTCCATGCACTTTGTATAAAAGCGCTTGAAGCGCAGGCGCATTTAAAAAGCTCGCCTTGCACTTTACTGCATAATATTTATATCCCCACCTTCGCACCCTAAGCATTTTTCTTTAGGTGTGCCTAAAGTATAGAAAGTTCAGTATCTATACTCCGTCCACTATATTATTGTATTTTAGACAGCTCACTGACAGTGGTCGGTATAACTTTGTTCTAGCGTCAACACCTGAAAATCCTAACAAAAATTAGGCGCCAATACGTCATTTTTCATTGACAACGTCACGTCAGCCAGAAAGCAATTTTAGGGACGTAGTTAGTCAATCGACTTTGTTTTTATTATAATAATTTGAAAATGTCACATTCGATATCGACAGAAAATACGTATATAATATATTTTTTAAATATTACATAACTTCGAGAAACATCGGGAAAAGAAGATTATTATCCATACTAATATTATAAATGTAAAAGTAACTCTGTCTTGTATGTTACGCTTTCACGCTTAAACTACTGAACTGATTTTGATGAAAAAAATATATATAACTATATATTATATAGACTAAGTTTAGTCGCGATAACCGACATCCACGAGGGCGGAGCCGCGGGCAAAATCTAGTATTACATAACTGGCAGTTTTTAACCGATTTCCAAACAACAATTCGGATGTAGGCCGCGATAACCGACATCCACGCGGGCCGAGCCGCGGGTAAAACTTAGTTTTTTATATTTGTATGATTTTTACGGAAAAATGGTTTTTGTAACTCCTTCATAATATGTAGACGGATTGTCAAAATTCTTTTTTTTTGTTTGAGAGAGGGCTATTTCAAAATGGTCCCATTTAAATTGCATAAAGATCTGATGATGGGTTTCAGAGACAGACCACGAAATTCTTCAATAAATACCAGGAAATCAGCATGTCGGAATATTTTTCTAGAAGCCGGTTGTTTTGTTTTTGAGATTAGCGTGTGCGGTATGGCCCACAATCGTTCTAAAATACATTTGTCAATTGTAGACACGAAATATCTACTGCTTTATTATTATGTATAGAAAGATAATAAATTATAATTTCACATGAAATCATATAATTATTATAATATTTTCATTTATCGATTAATTATTTTTTTAATCGAGGTTTTTAACTTAGTCGATATTTTAAATTTTCTTGCAATCACTACTTTCATCTGTCTAGAATACAATAATATAATGGACGGGGTATAAGCAAATGAATCACGATCCACGCGTCACCCGCTAGCGTTATTCTGGTCGCGTCACCCGTCAGCTATTTCCGTCGCGCGCGCACGTTGACGGACAGCTCTATGCATACACGCAGCTATTTCAACCGCATTGCTGTTGCAGTCCATCAGTCAATTTGCAATGTATTTTAGTAAGAGTGTTGCAATATTGGAGTTTAATTTCTTCAAGTTGTATTAACGTTTTAAAAGTTAACCTGGGACGTTTCAGTAATTTCTTTGTTTTCAAAGCGTGTGATTTCAATGCGATTAGAAAGTTAAAGTTAAAAAACTTCGGCATACAGTATTATCTGTCAAAAAAAAACCTTTTTGAATTACATTTGGAAATTAAAATTCATAAGTTTTGCCGCGTGGTTCCCGGCAGAGTAGAATTTGGGCCACCCCATCTCTTCCCATGCGGTGTAGTACAAGGCGACTGAGGGATAGCGCTGTTTAACATCAGACAGATATATACAGCCCAGGCTCAGCCGTAGATGCATGGCTTGAGTCAATAATAGTGCCCGGAATAAAGCAATAGGCTCACCCCCTATTACGTGGGACCGAATACGGTGAAATTCGGGTGCTGATTCACTTCTGATTACCCCCCAGGGATAAAGTAGTAGTGTGTATGTATGTAAGTTTTGAAATTGAAATTCCTGAATTTGCATTTATTCCCTTTTTGATTGTATCCCGGATCAGACAAAGCTTCTATTTATGGCAATACACACGCTTATTAAAACGTTATTCACAAAACATATTAAAGTAAAGCCAACGAGACGAGAGAAAAAAGGTAAACAAAGCGACCATTACTGAGTTACGTTGCGATAACTAGCGATTATTTTCTCTGTCCTTGTCGCACATATAAAACGTACGCGACAAGGGCCGAGCGACAGCAGTAGTAAAGGAAAGCTGTCAGCACAGCGGTTCTAAGCTGTCAGATCCGCCATCTTATGAGCAATTTCATTCCTGTGGGAAACGCGCTTAAAGTGATACGTAATCATTTTCAAATAAAAAAGTTTGGAACTGCTCTGCAACATTGTTTATGTTTTTTCTCTCGCTTCGTTGGCTTCCTATGCCACACCACTAAGACCTGGAATTCCCTGCCAGCTCACGTGTTTCCTTCTTCCTACAGTCCCGGGTCCTTTAAGCGGGGCGTGAAAAGGCAATGAGGCCGTCGAGCTGAGTGCCACCACTGTTAACATGGTAAATGTTTACGATGGTGACCCTCTTTCCGAGACTTTGCCTTTAGCTTAACATCAGGCGAGGTGAAGTCAAATTGACATGTCCAGTAAAAAAAAAAAGTAAAATGTGTCTTTAACAACACTTCTGCCTACCCATTATACACACACGTTTCTAAAAAACCTTTAAAAAAACAAGGCACAGATATTTCCCCATCATTTGTTCAAGCACACTAGAGTGTTGTCAGGCATAAAAACTAGCAGACTGAAATCCCAGTTCACTAACTTGTGATGGGGGATTTATTCCGTGCGAAGTGGGGATTAACCTCGAGTTACCGTGATACGGGAAAAGGCTGAGTCTGGAAAAATAAGGCCAAAAAGTCTACAACTTAATCTAGTTTAGCTCCGGAGCTGAAAATGTGAGTTGATTTTTGTTGGACATTTAGCCGCTTTTAAGGGTGATACTGAACACGTATGCATGAGTAGATTGCAGGAAAAAAAGGAAATTGAAGGTGCTGCAACTTTTGAAATAATATTGGGAAATTTTATCACTAAAGGGTAAAATCTGTTTATATTGTTGATCGATGGCACTTGGTGGAATCTGCTACACATATTGAGTAAGACACTTTGTACTTTTCCACTATATTTTATTTTTCACCTGACCGGTTTCGCCTCACGGCATTATCAAAGGTTTACTTACTTTACATTATACTTTTGAGAATGCCGTGAAGCGAAACCGGTCAGGTGAAAAATAAAATATAGTGGAAAAGTACAAAGTGTCTTACTCGATATGGTAAAATCTATGTTTCCTTTTTCTTCGTACAATCCTGGGTCCTCTAAGCGAGACGTGGAAAAACATCTGTTGAGGCCATCAAGCTGAGTGCCACCATTGTTAACATGATACGTGTGTCTTATTATGACCCTCTTTCCTAAGACTTTGCCTTCAGCTTACCATCAGGTGAGGTAAGTCAAATTGATGTATCCTAGATTTAAAAACTACCCAGGCCCGTTACTCAGGCTGACAAACCGTTATATTATTTTTATAACTACGTGCTTATAAATAATCTTTTTTATATATACGAAGGAAAAAAATTGTGATCGGTCCAGGCGGGATTTGAACCCGTGATCCTTCTCTTACAGGGACAATGCTTTTAACCACTAAGCTACCAGACCCACGCTCGAAGTAATCCAAATCTTTCCTCTCTTTATATATTCGTCTTTAAGGCGACGGTGGAGTTATCGCTCGATAAATCGATTTACGTGCATATGGTTTAGTTTTAAGCCATTTCTTTCGTTTACCTCTGCCTATACACGTTAAAACACCGATCAAAACTATTTGTCAAGCAGACTAATACCCCAATCCCCAATGCTTAAAGGTTTCACAATTGTAAAATTAATATGTGGTGATTGGCAGCACTGAAAGGGTTAAATAACGTTGCGGTTTTCTGTTAAAATGGGTTTATAGAGCTTTCAGAGTGTTTTAAATTTAATTACGCAATATTTTGAATGTAATTATACGATAAATGTAACGAGGGAAAAATTACTATCATTTTATTCTTAGGGCCGCCGGTTCGACTAAAGGCGAATAAAGTTTATACCTAGAATAAACAGCCAATATGTGCGTGATATTGCCTGTTTATTCTAGGAATGAACTTTACTCGCGTTTGCTCGAATGTACCATTAAGTGAACGGTTCATCCCATGGTAAGTAGTTACCATAGCCTATGAGCGCTAGCAGTAACAAACCATAAAGAAAGTTAATAATCGAAATTACTAGTAATTCCCGTCCAGCTAACCGAAATTCGTTGTTTTAGGAGTGGGTTTACGTCAGGTGTACTCCAGGCTTTGAACCCGAGACTCCTCGATCGTTAGGCCGACTCCTTAAATATTAAGCCTTGCATATCCTTGAGGGTATAGCAGCTATACTCTCAAGGATATACAAGGCTATACTATAAGTGAAGTATTTCTACACTCAGACAATTTCGTCAACTACCTACTTATATTAAGAGGGGGTATAAAGGAAAATTGCCGATCTTTGATTTGATTTTTATACCCGAAAGTGTGCCTCAAATGAGCTTGTTTTTTTTAAATAGAAAATACGTTATATCTGAGAGGTACTCAATTTGGTGAAAACATAAAATAATGATATTTTGTCGATAAAATAAGATCACAAAGTTAGGCCTAATTTTTGATTATAATTAATTTATTATCAAGATTATTCCATATAACTGAGTCAATTTTTATGTACAAAGTATAAAAGTATAAAACCTAGTGACTCAATTTTTCACTTTGTTAAAATTATCTGGAATTTACGAGTAATTAAAAAAAAACTAATTCGGCGCTTACGACGTTCTTATTCCGCGCATAACGGTCTCTTGCTATCGCACCTGACCCGAGGTGCCGGCCATCTGTTGTTTCACCAATTAGTCGGGGTCGCCCCGTTGAGACAAGAGGACTGTTTTTCTGTTTTCCGTCGAAAAAGTTCGTCGAAATTATGGGAAATAAAAAAAATCAAAAGATAAACTCTTAAAGAGAATCTAAAAGACTAAGAATTCCACTCTTGGCTAATCGTCGAAAGTAATATTTCTTTATTTTCTTTACTTAGTTACTAAGTACAGTTTTTGTATCAACCGTTGCCAGGGAGCCCGGGTATAGTATATGAAAATCAAATAGATGTCTTAGACCACATCACGTTTGAAGTATGTAACTAATGTTATTTTTTATAGCAGTAATATAATTATATTTTGCGAAAGTACTTATACATTGTATTATCAATTTTAATGCTTTTCAGAGTTGCTTCAGCTCGTAATAATAATAATAAAGATTTATTTCAGGCAAACCCATATTTTTGTTAGTTACATTGCTCTTATGACCTAGTGTTAAAAATAAAATAATCAAAAATCTTAAAATCTGCACTTGTAATATAACATAAGCTGATGAATCCGGTCCAGTCGCATCGCTTAGTAAAAACTGTAACTTGTAAGCTTATTGCAATTTTTTTTCTCACATTCAGTAAACATTTAAGATTCTATTCACTAAATAGAATTAAAAATATGCAACGTTGTAAAATCTAGACACGCAGTAGCGTGTAAGCTAAGTTCAAGCAAAGGAACTGGCTAGCCAGCGCCGAGTGTAATAAAAGGGTGAATTTCAACATCTATGAATTTTTAGCTAATTTTGGTGATTTTTTTTATTTCTAGGTATTTACCTAATCTCTTTCAATATTTAGCTAGAAATACATATTTTAAGCCTATTATGTTTGAATAGTCTAATTAGCCCCGGGAATTACTTGTTTATTTTATACACCTGAATTTTCAATACACCGAAATTGTTGTCTAACACCAAAATTGCATATCAACTTATTTTTATTTTTTATTTATTGTTACTTATACTATTTCTTTGTTTTTTTTTCTAGAATTTGGCACTTAATAGTTACATATAACTCTTAATTTTTACCCTTTTATCACCAACTTCATTTTTATATGGCAAAACCACTTTAGTTGTTAGTAGTATCAGTATAAAAGCAAAACATTTGATTGTTCTATCTATCCTTGCTTCTAGCAAGGATTATATTTTACTCTAATGGCGCCAATATTATCGACGAACTTATTCAAGATTGCTGGGAAAAGATTTAGGCAGTAATTCTCAAAGTGGGAGAGGTGGTATTCGGTATGCCTAAGGGTGGACGGAAGATATGCCATGGACACTTGGTAGTGGCAAGACAAGTTGATAGTGTGCTGTCTATTTCTGAACTTACAGGAGTCCTTCAACTAAGTTTCTCCGATGCTTATGAAACGACCTACTTACGTGTTTGGCAGAAAAACGAAACGGGACTGGGGACAACGAATTATTATTAAGTATACTCAGTAAACTAATGAAGTTTTGATTAAACTGTGATCATTCCCAAGCAAACAGGTTGTGGACGCGCCACCAAGCTTAGAATTAAGGTGAAAAGACATTTTATACACACTCACAAAAATAGTTTCAATAATATAATTTATACGTGCCTATAGAGAAAAACGATATCTTTCTTACAAAAAATAATCATTACTATATGTTAACTTTAAGGTATGATTTTCAGTCATGCCGCGAAAATTTTACGTTTGAGAAATTCACCCAAAAACAAGTAGAGTGGTTTGAGATTCACATGGTCATTCACATTAGTTATGTACATCCCGACTAGTACTGTTTATAAAAAAATATATTAGATAAGTGAGTTTCAAAATCTCACTACATAATAAGCCATTTCCTTTGCTTTGGTTAAACATTCATTTATATAAATCAAGCAAATCAAATATAAAACAAGTAATAGAAAAAATCGACCACATGGAACACGGACGACCGCCCGTGGAAGGCTAGCTCAGAGTAAGAGCACTGGAACGCCAGGGTTCACGGCTCTGGCGTTGAAGTCCCATTGTGGTTTGAATTTTTCGAAAAATTTGTCCAAATTGAATATTTTTAGTTTCATATTCTGTATGAACTAGTTAAAAGTAATACACTCAAGTAATAGATAGTTTTGAGGAAAATACGTAGTAAGTTTTTCATACTGTTTAGCCGTCAAAACAATAAGTAATAGGTCATTTCCTAAACCTTTTCCACAAAAATTCACAAATAGGCGTAGGTTTCAGGTAGAATAATCAAAATCATGTAATAAAAATAAGTAAATACCGTACCTAGCTCATTTTCTCATTAGTATTTGAGATGATCTTTCTTATTTATTAATTTAAACTCGAATTAATACAGTTTTTAACTATGAAATCACATTTCTAAAATCACATGTGTCGAGCAAAATGACAATATTTCGAAAACGGCCTCGTAATATCCACATTATTGACGTCATATGCATAGAATAGCTTCAACTCTTTTTGTATTTCCAATTATAGATTAAACAGATATTTTTTCAAATTAAATTTCTACCGTGATCGTCTACTTTTATGAACTGAAAGTAATATCTTTAGGCGTCTTGAACCAATTTCAGTATGAAATATACATTTATTTACCTTATTCTTATCTTCTCATAACACAATTACAAGTATATTACATGTAAGCATTTTGTAATTATTATTGAAATAAATATTTCTATAACTTACTTTTTCGTATTATTTATGCACTACCTGTAAAATTATTCAGCGAATCGTCAGAGTTCTTAGGGTGATTTCATCTAAAACACAACAAATTATAATAATACAGTGAAAATTTATTAAAATTTATATCGTGATAAAACTGTCTTAGTATAAATATTTGACGATTTCAAAAAATATGCATTAATTTTTTGACCACTATATTTTAAGCTGTTTATTAAAGCTAAGCTGCTTATGTTTATTTTACAAATCGCACTCATTTTATCTATCACCAAAATAAATTTATATATTAATATTAATTCAAATTCCAATTCAAATATATTTTATTGCGATATACGGGTATACAAAGATACAAAGATGTTTATTAATATCTCGATGTTCTTTGGCGAGTATCTGAAGATATATATATTCCTAGAATGATCCACGAGGCTATTGAAATTAAAAAACACCCAAATTTTATTAGAGAGGATGGATGGAACGTACCACCAGCTTGGGACCCAGTCATCCACTTAATCAAACCCAGTAAGCAGCAAAATCCAGCAAGACTTAACAACACAGTGAGCTCATTCTGCGTAAATTTGCAGCAGCCGAAACGTCGGTTTAAAAAGTAAATAATAACAAATATACGCGATACAATCCGTAAAAACTGGTTTTATTTCAATGCTTATGTTTATTTTACAAATCCCACTAATTTTATCTATCACCAAAAATAAAATTATTGTGTGTTCAAAGTATACCTTATATAGATAATGATCCAGCTCGTACTTTGCCAAATTTTATCTGATTATTTTGGGTATACTGTGCGTCTGCGTACTAAACACACAGCGGTTAGCTGCAACACAAAATACTGCGGGGCGACAGACGAGAGCGGGACGTATGAAGTGTGCGGGTGAAATCTGACTTTTTTCTAGCTTTATGCGCGCTCTTAATAGGGAGCGAGCCAATTGCCGTTAACCTGGCTACTTTTTTCGCCGGATCTTAGTTTTTTTTATACCACTTAGGTAGCCGACAAGCACGTGGCCCACCTGATGTACAGTGCCGTGGCCAATGGACGTATGCAACCCCAGGAGCGTTACACGTGCTGCCTACCCTGCAGAAACCTTCTAATGCCCTTCTTGAAGAACCCCACATTGTTGTCGCGTGGGAATACCAAGGTAGGGAGTTCATTCCACAGCTTGAGCGTGCGTGGGATGAAGTTTCATACCGCACAGTGCACACCATTTCCGATCGCAGTATGTGAGGATGAATTCCCTGCCTATGGCGAGTGGTGCGATGATAGAATGTTTACTGTCGGATGGAGAACAAGCCTATCCCTAAGTCGTCTTGTACGATCCCCACGGGAAGAGATGGGCTATCCCTTGTGCTCCACTAAACCCGCTCAGCAATTGCAGAATTTTTCAAACTGCATTTTTAACGTAAACGAAAATTGTAAGGGTTCCTTTAAAATTTAAAATATCCCACCCTTTAATCCATCAGAATGTTGAATTTTTGATGCTAGCCCTTTCTCTCTTATACCATAAATTAGGTGAGGGTATTTGGTGAGGGCTTTAGGGACATCCCTGAAGCCCTTAGATAAAATTATAATAAGCAAACGTTATCTGTAAAACAAATTCACATAATCAAATACAAAGTGATGAGTGTGTTTATTTTTGTTTTCACAATAGTCTACACAACGCTAAGTATCTAGACCCATGGTAAGCATAATTAACTTGTGTTATGGAATCTAGAATGCGGATAAACGTACTTATGTACTTTTTTTAATACATACATATTAGGTATTACATACACATATTACAGTTCAGTGCAAATATTTGTATGCATGAATATGCCTATTTGCATTGGTCTAGATGTTTATATATATATATATTACAAAAAAAAGTATTTAAGTAAGTAAGTTTATAAATCCGCATTCTAAATTCTCACAAGTTAGTTAAGCTTACCATAGGTCTAGATAGCGTTGTATAGAATGTTAAAAAAAATTAAGATAATTTACAGTACTTTGCTAGTCAAGATGGATCTGATGCTGACTGAATGCCCTAATCTTTGGAACTACTTATCCATACTAATATTATAAATGCGAAAGTAACTCTATCTGTCTGTTTGTCTGTCTGTCTGTCTGTCTGTCTGTCTGTCTGTATGTTACGCTTTCACGCCTAAACCACTGATCCGATATTGATGAAATTTGGTATACGTGTAGATTAGACCATGAGAAAGGACATAGGCTATATTTGGTCACGATAACCGACATCCACGCGGGCGGAGCCGCGGGCAAAAGCTAGTGTCATATAAAAATACTTTTTGTATTTGACAGTACAAATTTAGCATCTGAAAAGACATAATTATAATATATATACATACTTGGTGGTCAGACGCCAGTTGGTCGCTGAGGCCGTGAACCAAAAACTTTACTGTACCTGATCAGATTTGATAATTTCATTATAGAAATGCGCTTACCTGAAACAAAAAAAAAAAACACATTACACTATGGAAAAAAAACTTTTCAAACCCTCCACAAAAAACTGCATTGTTAAGAATCAATGGTGTTGGTTAGACCTTTAGCTTTGATATAAGTGTCTGGTTACTATATATACTACTAGCTGACCCGGCGAACTTTGTTCCGCCTTAAAGGCAATAAATAAGCAGTTTTTTTTAATTGGATAAAATACAAAAAAAAAAAATACCTACATTAATCATTCACAATTATTTCTGTATTTTAGTACATAGGTTGCTCTTCATTTAAGTACCTTGTGATACACGACATTTTTTGATTTATTATCAGGCGCAAAAACAAACAACGCAGATGGTCTTCCGACCCGTGAACATGCCACGTATAATTGACCATGGGAAAAACATGAATGTTCTAGATTTAAACCACAAACTTTTAAGGATTGTCCTTGTGATTTGTTGATGGTCATGGCAAATGCAAGACGTATCGGAAATTGAAGTCTTTTAAATTCAAACGGCATATCGGTTGGGATCATCGGTATCCTCGGAATGAGAACTTCCTCACCTTTGAATTTTCCTATCATTATCGTAGCGTAAATTACATTGTTCATCAATTTTCTAACCACCAAACGCGTACCGTTGCACAGTTTTGGTTGGTTTATGTTTCGAAGCATGATTACTACGGAGCCAACCTTAAGGCGTAAATTGTGCGGTGGTAAGCCAGGCACGTCCAAAGAGTTTAAAATTTCAATTGGATAGTTGGTGGCTTCATCTTCATTTGTGACGCAGTCAATAGATTTGAATGAATGCATTGTTCCAATGATCTTATTTTGAATTATGTAGTTTAGGTCATCTACATATTTATTCTTAGCCGCTAAAATTGCTCGCTGACTCAACCATTCATTATTTTTGTAGTTAGAAATAATTTCTGGAAATACATTGTTGATAAGTTCGTCTTTTGATGAGACAAAATTACAGAAATTATTTGGAAATGATATTAATCTGCTCGATTCATCGAGAAATCTTCAGCAGATGTATCATTAAGCAATGTAACTCTCATGTTTGTTGTCAGTTGCAGTTTCTTCACATAGCGCCATAGATTTGACGATTTGAGGCAAGCGTTTATTTCGTCGGCAGCCGTAGATGTTGGAATTACTGGCAGTATTTGGCGGAAATCGCCAGACAGTAAAATCATTGCTCCTCCAAAACATCTCGAGTCATTGCGTAAATCTGATTTCTTGTTCTTCTTCAGTCATTTCATTTGCAGTATTTCGTATTCTTCTTGCATCACGGCTTTGTCGGGAAAGATTCGATCGTCTTGGTCGCGGCATTATTAATTAAACTTCACTTCACCTAAAAACTCAAATTTTCAACCATACCGAGTTTTATAGTTCACTTCACTTTTTACGAATGGGCAATGGCACTATCATTACATTATAATTGTTAATTATTTATTTAATAGAAATAGTTTTATTATTGATTTCTTACAAATATCAAATTGTCATCCATACGTCATTACATATCTGTCATTATACGTCAATTACATAGCTGTCATTTGTGTTTTGTTATTCCAAGTCTGATTATTTTTTGTTATACCACGTTTTATAATGACTGACGTTTCATGTCAAGTCACACGGGAATGCTGTCGAACGGGATAAAAAGTATCCTATGTCCTTCTCCTGGCTCTAAACTACCTCCCTGCCAATTTTCAGCTAAATCGGTTCAGCCGTTCTTGAGTTATAAGTGGAGTAACTAACACGACTTTCTTTTATAAATATAGATTTATATACTATTTATACCTACAGTTGATTTATGGAATTCATTATTACTCATATTGAGAACACTTGTAACTTATTCCACAGTATTTGTTATAATTATAACCTGACCGGTTTCGCCTTATGACTTTCTCAAAGGTTTACATTTACATTTACTAAAGATGTCTGGTAATATTTTGATTCAACCGCTGTTGTGTCAGGGGGACCTTGCATCGTTCCGATAGCATATTTTACATGATATATCTCCCGAGATATAGGTATAGCTATGAGTATGATATGTGATCGCCAGTCAAATATAATTATATTTTCAATTCTGTCGGGAGTCCCCTTGACTACCTATATTTATTTTAAATTATTCCCCAATAGGGCATGTTATTTTAGGCACCGCAACGTAGACAAAGGTTTAATAAAAAAAAAAAAGTATAGTTGCAGTTGTCGCAAAAATATTGCACGAAAGTAACTTTTGTCTGTTACACTTTGATAAAGAATTTACTTTTTAATAGGAGCTGCTGGGAATAATATGTCAAAGTACCTACCTAGACAATCTTTTGGAGCTCTAGGGAATGAAAGTGGTAAATGCGGCTTTGTTTATTATTTTAATACAAACATCTGTGGAGCTCCTGGTAATCAATGTATGAAAATATGAATTATTAACAATAGATTTGGAGTGCACGGAAATAAGCCTTACTTCTACTGAACCGATTTTCATGAAATTTGATACAGAGATAAACCTTGGGAAATTACTTGATTATATTTGGTCTGGATAACCGACATCCATGCGGTCGGAGTTACAGGCATCACCAAGTAATTTCTAACCAGCCAAGTAATTTTGAAAGAGTTTTGTTTGTTAAGTTTAGAATTTACATGCCCTAGTACCTAAATAACAAACCACAAACCATCAGATGGGAAGCCGCTATGAAAAGCTCTTAATTTGATTGAACCTTTATGTACGTAGTTCAGATGATACTTGAACCTGTTTTAAAACTTCGGAGCTTGGTTTGATTGATTGCACTTGGTGGAATATATTGTTACACATTATTGGGACCACACTTTTCTACTATATTTATTATTTTATATTCCACAACATTCTACACAACGCTATCTAGACACATGGTAAGCTTAACTAGCTTGTGTTATGGAATCTAGAATGCAGATATACATACTTATACGAAAGATTTTGAGAACATTGAACTTCAAAAGATAATTGCGCACAATTATATGTACAGCATTCCACTGCGCAATTCTGGATGCTCAAGAAAGCGTGATCGCGTAGGGTGGCTATTTCCTCAAAATTGTGGTTACCAGTTACTACTGTAATAAATCTTCAACAGAACAAACCAAGACTTAAATTATTTACAGAGGGTAGACCGTGATTCGCCACATCTGTCAACGGTGACGTCATTGGAGACTTTGTTTAGATAAAGGTGCTGTTGCGGTTGCACTCTTTGATTTATCAGTTCTACCCTACATTTGCGAGTGAGCTGGTTCATTAAGTGTAAATAACCAATATTGGTGAATAATAAAGAAATAAATTAATTCCATCCATATACTCACTCTGTAAAGCAGAGCCTGTAGGCAGAGGTGTACTATCACCCACATTTTGCCATATGATTTTCGGTCCCATGATGTAATAGATAGAACTATCTGTGGTAGCCTAGTGGTATGGGTAATGGACTGCTGAGACGAGGTCTCGGGTTCGATCCCGGGTTTACCATGCACACACCAATGACTTTTCGATGCTTTTCGAAGTTAAGTGTGTATTTATCGCAGGTTTATAAGGGTCCGGTTAATGGCAATAGGCTCGCCACCTATTACATTGGGACCTAAACATAAACTGATGAAATTTGGGTGCTAACACCTCTGCCTACCCCTTTGGGGAATACAGGCGTGAGTATATGTTATGTTATGTTATGATGTAATAGAGAGCAAACCTATTGCCGACTAGCGGGCTCTTTGTCTTAGGCTGTATGTTTACTGTCGGATGGAGAACAGCCCTATCCCTTAGTCACCTTTTACGACACCCACAGGAAGCACCAGTGGTGGAATAGAATGGGACCATCCCAGGATGGTCCCATTCTATTCCACCGGGGACCAACACGGTATTCAATTATTTGTGGAGAGAATATGCAAGAAAGACAAACGGAGATGGACGCGAGTGTGCGAAAGAAAAATGTATAATCCTAATAGCAATATTTCTTCAAAATGAATCGCCTAAATATATATCGGTTTTTGTGACCAAACATTAGCCATAAGTATTTTTGACCAAGGTCTAATCTACTTCTGTACCAAATTTCATCTAATTCGCTTCAGTGGTTTAGGCGTGAAAGCGCACAGGCAGATAGATACTTTCCCGAGGAGAGCTAGACCGTAAGGGATGGCCCTGGGTCAGCCGGGGTGCGAGGGATATGTCGATGACAACCTCACCTCCGGCCTAGCACCACGACCCACAGCATTTATAATTTATTTATTTATTTTTTATTTTATAATATTAGTATGAATACGCGCATTTATAATACTAATAATGCGCACGATAAATAAAAGAGCGGGGCGAGAATTATAATCCATACTTATATTACAGATGCGAAAGTAACTCGGTCTGTCTTGTTTTCTGTATGTCTATCAGTCTGTCTGTCTGTCTGTCAGTCTGTCAGTGACGTTTTCACACCTAAATCACTGAACAGATTTTGATACATACATACATACATAAACTCACGCCTGTATTCCCCGAAGGGGTAGGCAGAGGTAGGCACCCACATTTCGCCAGTTTATGTTTAGGTCCCAATGTAATAGGTGGCGAAGCCTATTGCCATTAACCGGGCACTTATAAACCTTTTGATGAAATTTAGTAAAGAGGTAGATTAGTCCCAGAAAAAGCACATCGGCTAAGTTGAGTCACGATAACTGCCATCCACGCGGGCGGAGGGGTGCTGGTTGGGTAACCTCCACGTTGGCCTTTCCGTTTCTTCCCCCTTTGGACCGCGGTCCTGGGGAGCGGAAGCGGGAGGGCTGGTGCACCCTGGACAACGGCTAACAGACTCCCACCTTGGGAGTTCTGTTGGCCGTTGGTGCCGGTGAAATTATAGGACTTTGTGTTTGTTGTCATGTGCTCGATGATGATTATATTGAAATCTAGCTGATCCGGCGAACATCGTAAAAATTAGGAGTATTTGCTGGGTACAGTCAGCATCAGATCTTGACTGGCAGGGGTGCTCTTTGCTGGTCAACATCGATTGGATGCTGACTGTACTTAAATATAGGACACCCATGGAGAAGGAAATGATAGCGGAGTTATCATTATGCAAGGCAATCGAGTCGCGTGCCATCCAAACGTCAAATGGACTCATTCGGTAGGAACGTTTTACCTACCTAACGTTTTACTATGACGTCCTTCGACTTTTGACACCCCGCGCGTCTCTCTTCCTACCCGCATTCGGCGACGCGTTTTTATTAAGAGAAATATCTATGGGGCATCTCCGTTACTTAATAATATTCTGTCCTCCTTGAGGACACCAAACCAGCATTTGTTATAGGTGCAGCAAAAACTGCTTTCGTGTGTAACTCGCATTTCTAGTAGGAATAGGTATGCCATACCTATTTCTACTACACAAAACCCAATCAAACAGTAGGCAACAAAACTCGGCACACTCGCCCCACTAAATATAAATAAGGTCATAAATACACTAGCTGAGGATAACTCGTACCGCGAGCAGTGGGGGCAACAAATCGCCTATGATGTATTATTCGCAATCGCATTCTTGCAGCGGTTGGTAAATGGCCAGCGAATCTGGAATATCGCTCTATTATTTAGAAGTAAGCCTCGGTCCGAGCGGGAGTTGTTTAGAGCTAACGGGACGACAACGATACGATTTATGAAATCATAAAAAGGTGTTGGCAATACAAGCAAAGTATTTATATAAGTAGTAATTTGAACTAGACCGTTGCGATAATACATTCAACCAGGCAGTAAGTGGGTATTCGCACTTTTTTTATATCACTATTTAATTAAGAATCAGCCCAAAACTAAATACACAATAATGCGTAGGTACACATACATAGGGTGTGTTTGACATAGAAATCCCCTCTATGGTGGATTGAAGAGGAATTAAAAGTATCCAATAATCCACATGTGGATGCTAGTTGAGGGAGCTGAATGTATGTAAATAAATTCTGGAAGGCGACTTGAACAAAATTTTAATTTTTGCAAGTTAACTTTTGTAAGATAACATAACCCGTTCTTAGCACTTTGAGTTAAAACAGAGATACGATATAAAACAATATCTTAAGAGCGCCTCCAACTAGGCATACTGGGAAAACACAATTTCAGAGTAAAAGTGCAGCCGATTCAACAGAACAAGACGAAACAATCTCTAACCATAAAAATATTTTTTTAATTTCATCGTGAGGTGTAAAGGGCCGCGATTCGCGTGTCTGTATCACACTACACCAAATTATTCATAATACCCAATACAATACACAGACATACTCGTTTATAAATTAGGTTTAGTGTGCATCCATCCTATTGTGGAGCAGACCGTACAATATTTGGTCAGCCCCTGAACTCTTCAACATTATCTTACTAATATTATAAATATTACATAACATTTTACATAAACTTACGCCTGTAATCCCCGAAGGGGTAGGCAGAGGTGCTAGCACCCACATTTCCCCAGTTTATGTTTAGGTCCCAATGTAATAGGTGGCGAGCCTATTGCCATTAATCGGGCACTTATAAACCTGCGATAAATATACACATAACTTCGAAAAGCATCGAAAAGTCATTGGTGTGTGCCATGGTAAACCTGGGATCGAACCCGAGACCTCGTCTCAGCAGTCCATTACCCATACCACTAGGCTACTAACTATGAGATTGCGAATATGTTTAGATGTTTTGTGTGATTTTAAAGTTTTTTCGGATAAAAAGTATTTTCGGGCAAAAAAAATAAATAAAATGAATGGGAATAATGTTCAGGTGAAAGGAATGGTTTAATCCACTCTCGACCCCTCGACCCCCAATAAATAATGTGTCCACTGGACCCCTTGCTATAGTATGGGAGTTGTATTTTTTTCCGCCTTATATGGCGCCTAATCCTTTTTTTTTTTATACATGACACGTCAATTTGACTTCACCTCGCCTGATGGTAAGCTAATGGCAAAGTCTCGGAAAGAGGGTCGCCATCGTAAACATTTACCATGTAAACAGTGGCGGCACTCAGCTTGACGGCCACATTAGATGCCTTTTCACGCCCCGCTTAAAGGACCCGGGACTGTAGGAAGAAGGAAACACGTGAGCTGGCAAATGATTTTGCTATCGAAACCATGCTTAAATTACTTTTATTCGAAACAACTATAAAATCATTGAATGAATTTTACAGCATTAAGTATGCTAACTATACAAATCGAATACATACAGAAAACACATCGGGCGCGTCTCGGTAGCTGAGTTAGTCAAGGCATTCCCCCTGTAAGGGAAAGATCGCGGGTTCGAGTCCAACCCGAGAAGATTATTTTTCCCTATATATTCGACTATAAAATCACCCTGTAGACTAAGAGGATAGAGGCTCTTAATTCATTACTCAAACACATTCGAAAGGCTGAAACGGATCTGGCTGAAATTTGATACAGGGACAAAGCTGCCTTTGCACCAGAGATGTGCAATGCAACGGTGTTACGGTTGCGTTTGATACATCGATATATCCAACCCAATCATATTAGGTAATTGGTCCTCTGACGGAGATACGACACGGCGTAATTCCGCCCCAATTGAGCAGTCAGACTGGATACCTCCACCCTACAGAATATCGCGGCCATAATAACTTTGTGAAGTGTTCTCGGTAGGGAGCAAGGTAGCCAGAAGTCACTGGAGAGTTTTTGTGCTATCAGTGGGAGGACCGAAAGCTTGTTCTGCTTTGTCTACTGCCCTGACGGCACAGCAAGTCTCTGTTTTTACAGGTTCGGCAGCACGAGTGTGTCGCTCTTAGTGTTGTACTACATGTCCATAGGCCATGGTTACTTTCTATTACCTGGGCCGTGTCCTTGTCTGCCACCAACGTGGTATAAAAAGTACAAGTCAGGTCTAAGACCCGGAAACGAAGAATAAATCTGTGATCGATGGTGTTGCGTCATAATATGCGATGTCTCAATGTTGGTCTCGGCGGGAATCCGAAGCGTGATATCAGTTTGTGTGGTCCAAGTGAAAGGCTAACAGCGAGAAGTTTTTCTTTCATATAGGACACGTCAATTTGACTTCAGCTCGCCTGATGTTAAGCAAAGGCAAAGTCTCGAAAAGAGGGTCACCATCGTAAACATGTACCATGTTAACAGTGGTGGCACTCAGCTTGACGGCCTCATTAGATGCCTTTTCATACCCCGCTTAAAGGACCCGGGACTTTAGGAAGAAGGAAAAGGTCTTAGTGGTGCGGCATAGGTATGAGTCACTGAAACGCTTGGTTCTAGCAGGTATACTCTGCACCGTATATGGATGGCATCTTAGCCGTGCACGTGTTGTTCTGTGTAGGAAAGGAAAGGGAGGGACTAATTGGAAGAATTTGTCAGAACATTCACCATGGTAGAGACGGTAGAATACTGCCAAAGACGCAACATCTCTACGCATCTTCAAAGGCTCGAGGGTGTTCGTGACCTCAGGATTCCCAATAATGCGGACCGCACGTCGCCGTCGCTGCAACCTGTCCAGAGCATCTAGTAAGTACTTTGCGGAGCCGTCCCAGAGATGTGAGCAGTATTCCACGCAGGAATGAATTTGTATAGAAGACACCGCTGCTCCGGCGTGAAAAAAGTCTCACTCTGTTCAGGACTCCCGAGTATACGCGAGGCTGAGTTGATGATACTCTCGATATAGTTTTTGTTTCTTCAGTTTGCAGCGAACATCCATACCGAGGATATTGAGGTGATCCGGCAGTGGTGTGCTCTGAAGAGTGGGAAGGGGAAGGAAAGGAGATACCTTTGCTGTAAACGCACATGCCTGGGTCTTCTTGGCATTGAACTCGACCAGGTTCCTAGCGCCCCATTGAGATATGTGGTCCAGGATCCGGTCCAGCTCAGTGATAAGAAGCTGCCTTTTTTTGCGCGATATCAGGATGTGCGTAATAACTCCCGTGTAAGCTGCTGTCGTTTGCATAGCAATGACATATATAGTTTGGTTTATTGACAATAATCTCCTAGGACTGCAAGATTTTGCAATGTTGTATTGGAATAATACAGAACCGTTTTAGCTCAGGACAACTATGGTTTTGTATTAGCGTGTAACGAGTTTGATATAATTTTCATGACGAGAAAATAATAAATTGCACCTGGTTGCCAACTCAGCCCGCAGCGTTGGCTCAGTTGACCACTGACAATTTTTTTAATAGTCGGCTCGCCCATATGTAAATGGATATACATATCTATTGCAATGAACACCTTAAACCAATCTTTTACATGCATCTATTGATTTTTTTTTTCTTTACTAGATTGCTTCTCTTGACAGTTGTTACACAATAAGCAAAAAGGGTAAAAGTGTAATCAGTTTTTTCCCTTTTGTAAACCTAAGACCTCATTTATCTTAATTTGATAATTTAAAATATTTTAAACAAGAATACGTCTGTAATTCGTAATAACAGGTTTACAAAAAGAATCTGAATTAAATCCTTTTAAAATCATAATTAACAGGACTACTACTAACTTACTAGGCTTCTTCGAATTTACAGGTTGAGGTCCCATTTGGGCCCATAACCTTATTCCAAAATTAATGAAATTAAAAAATCAACTCGCTAGTACGCCTATCCGCCATAACTCGCACCAGACATACCGATCGTCTGTTTCTCGTCCGCGTCGGGGGCAAAAATAGCCGCTCTTTAATTGTGAACTATTCCCGTCCTACCGGCTCGCCCATACCTTTGATACGCACTTTATTACAAGATCGATTATTGCTGGTGTCTGTTCATCTTCGGATCGCGTTAAATCTGTGCAGATAGGTTTGTATCACTACGCAGGTGGGTTAATGGGACCGGAGCAGAGAAAGTATTGCAACCAATTGTTTGTTCGTGTATTATTCGCAAATGTCATTTGTTTTTAAATCTTGTTGCTACTGAGACAGCCTTTGTGGCGTCAAGAAAATTTAGGTAAAAAAAAATAGAATTTAGAATTTATGAATAATGTAACTATCAAGAGAATCGCCTAGCTAAACCTATAAATACTTACAAAATTAAATAAGTTGTCTTGTGAAATCGCAGATCGCGATTTCACAAGATTGTACAATTTTCTTTCATGCATGTATCCTCTGTATATATTCTATGTTTGGTGTGCAATAAAGAGTATTCTATTCTATTCTAAAATTGTAAAAGAGCGGGAGCTCTAGTAAAATTAATCATTCACCTATTGACAGCACTTAGGGCTTTGCCTATTAGACTAGGTTAAATTCCGATTAGCTAGGTGCATGGTGGAAAATATTGATATACTTATTTTATATTTCTTAGTTAGAAATGGCGTATATTGGAGACCTATATCCTGCAGTTGACTGCAGTGGACTAATTGATTGATTGATTCAACTTGAAAACCTGAAAATATTTTGAAGAATAAATCTGGTAAGAAATCTGGAAAAATCCTTCATGGATGTTATGCCGGACTCCTACCGACTAAAAACCCCCACGGTAACGCCCAGTAGCCTATGATTGGTAGCCCCGGGTAAGTCAAGGAAGGATGTCCCAGGAATCCCATCAGACCTACGGCTACGATTTCAGCCTCGCCTAGGGGGTGATTGGGGGGATTTTGGGTGTCATCCCGCTTCTTAGGGGGAGCGTGAGTGAATCCCTAACGTCACGCTGCCGTCATGGCCCTGCTTCTGTAAGGACGGTGAGCAGCCAACTCACCGTCCTCAGTCCCCCAGAGAAGACACGTCGGAGGCGCCCAAGCCACCGAACGCGGAACTCGGGTTTGTAGTTAAATTTTGGATGTTAATTCAGTTCCAGTAACAATACAGTATTTTTTGGGAAGTATGACCGGAACTGAATGCACTACACATAGAATACAATACTATACCCAATGATATTTTATACAAGATATGTTACGTTCATAGTAACTGACTCCTCAAATCTGATCCAGCAATTTGTCAGTGCACAATAGTTGACAATTAGCGTTAAAGTAGTATGAAAGATGGGATAAGCACGTGAGTAAAAAAGATAGCTATAATTCGGAATGATTCGGACTGCAATCGTCTCGTTCGTTCTAGTATGCCTTTTTAGCATAGATTATGATTTTGTTGAACAGAAGGGGTATTTCTTTGATAGGCAAGAAATGAAATTCGATGAAAAAATAATACGTCATTATTTACTTCGGAAAATGATAACAATTAAAAAAGATAATAAAGAAACTTCTCGAAAATAAAACCATAGTGACGCAATGACGTTATAATAAAAAATTAAACGCCTTCAAATGAATTTAATTTATTTCTTTTCTGCCTCTTAGAAAGATTTTTATATCGGGATTATTTTTATGAGCAGAATGAAGCCGAACAGTGGTATATTTGTCAATTATTTATATTCTTCCTCAGCAATGTTCGACCTTATTTCGAAGTATATCTCTCAGTGCATTCAAAGTGATTGCTACAAATTCTGCTGCTTTTTGAAGGTGTCCAGTCAAACTCATTTCGTTGTTCCCTAACAATTGCAATCCACTCTTGAAGTGGAACTTCATTAGTCGGAAACCTTGAAAAAAAAAGTTAGGTTATTACAATTATTTAAATGATAACAAATAAATAAAACAAAAATTTTGTCACTGAATTTAAAATAAAAAAATAAAACTGAACAACATGTCAATTATTACTTTAGTACCTAGGCAGTAAAGTGAAAATTACCCTATGTCGCATCTGTACTGATAATCTATGCAAGCAGTGTTGTTGTGTCCTTGTCGTACTTATATCAAAAAGTGTTTCTGTCTTTTTTCTCTGCCGCCATTATTTTAAAAATATTATTAAACCAATTTTAATGAAATACACTGATAAATCGGTAATATTGTATGTACTTACATGTGATAGGAGATCCCTCGTGTTTTATTAATTTAATATCATAATTTGTACACTTTTTAAGACACACGATGGCATTTTTGTTGCAATTTTATTATGCGCTTACATACGTGACAACTCGGCGTTTGCCAGACATATACTAAATGCGATACGTCCCAATTGGGACGTTTTCGCGTCTTCACCAGGCGCACTTTAATAACATATCTGCCTCTTTTTTATATGTAATATCATTGACTATACCTTACAAACTTTTCGATTCGATATGAAAGGGCAACAAACAGTAAAGTGAACTTTATTAAACGACATTTTTATATCAGTATGGTAAATAAGAGTAAAACTCTTTTAAAGTATAAAGTTCAAATAGTGGAAAATAAGTAATAAGTCGAAAAAATATACAAAGAGGAAGCCAGTGGCGAGCATCGTTCCGTGACATTAGCGTTGAGCTGCACAGACACTTGGAGAACGAAACAACTCGTAGTACAAACGACAGGCAAAAGCGATAAAAATACATATTTATGCTGATATCTGCCATTACTAAAATATTTACACATATAATTTGAGTAGAACCTAAAAAAAAGTTTATATCAGTGGGTGATTGAAATGAGAATGTCTGGACGAATGTACTTTTCGCAACGGTACCTCTCGGTCTGTGTGGATTGCGGAACGTCGGAGGTCGCAGAACGACCTCCGTCCTTCATGGAGCCGTCTGTCACCCTAGCAGAAGCAAGCCGAGGCCGCGGCGCAAAGTGCGTATGCTTAAATCTTTAAACTACGCAACAGATTCAGAAGCAATTTTTTTAATAGATTGAGTGATTCAAGAGGAAGGTTTATATGTACATATAATACATGCTTAATATAGTAGAGGGTGCAACGGGAACGGGATCAAACGCCATGCGGGCGGAAAAAAATTGGCGGTAGGAAGTTTGCCGGGTCAGTTAGTTTTATTATACAATGGCCACTTGTCTAGGGAGGGCGTAGGATGCCAATTGAATAAGTACCTTCAGAAGATTCCAAAACGCTCTCTTCTCCAACTTGGGCCACACTCAACACATAAGCTGCACGTTTATTGTGCTCCAAGACGGCTCTGGATAGGATTTCAAGACTCGCGCCGGCACCAACTGCATCGCAACTTGCATATACCAGCGCAACACAATACCAGGCAGGGGTGGCGAACCTTTCTCCATCTGTGACTTAGTGATTATTGAATCACACCTATTAAACACCCATATAAACATAAATGTTTCTACGGATATTGTGAAAAAGGTGGAATAAAGTATATAACACATAGTTCACATAAGGCGAGTTGAAGTCAAATTGACGTGCCCTATATAAAAAAGTTCAATATCAGTTTTACGTGAGCGGTGTTGTGGGCAACGGTTATATATAGGTATTATAATTAATATTTGCTTTCAAGAACTGTCCACGTTCTGTCTGTTTGTTTTATAGCGTGTATTACGGAATACTTGAGTGTTAAATGCACCCTGCATTTAACACTTGAGTGGTCATCTCGACACCAGATATAGCCCTAGGTTAACCGGGGTTGCGTAATTTGCAAGTTGAGGGATATGCCTTCAGCAATCTCATACCCCGCATCTGAATAACCAAGGCAGCCTGCGGTTTTGACCATTCAAGGGGTTCTTTTTAAAGTGCAGAATCCTTCATTCGAGCGGGTTCATGCATTTCACTGAACGATTTCTAACACAACACATACATACACGCTTCCTACCGTAAATCCACCAAGTTTTTGTTTTTCTCATTTTATTGTGTAATTAAGCAATGTATAATTCTGTATCCTCAAGTTTTGAATTGTACCAGATCGTGGGTACCTGGTGACCTGTCATTCTGGTTTTCATTACCTACCACAGGCACCAGCGATGCAGAACCTAATGTGGATACATTAATCCTACTGTGACATATTTTTACTTGTATTGGTTTGTGGTGAAAAATAAACCAATTTTAATTTTATTTATTTGAATCTCTGCCTAAAACTTCATATTGGTGTACCTAAATATTGTCATGTGTGCCATAGGTTTGCCATCCCTGCGTATTTGTGTTATGTGCTAGCCGGTAATGCTGAAAAATGTACCCGCGGAGTCGTTTGACTTTGATATTGTAGTTTTGAGATTGTGAGCGGAGTTTTGTAGGCCGAAGTTTTGGTACGTTGTGTGTTTGTTAACTATGAATAAGATATGTTACTTTAAAGTACGACGTTCAGATCAGGTGAGAAAATGCTCGAGTTTTTTTTAAGTTGCATCCATACGTCCATACTTGAATATTATAAATTCGAAAGTAACTCTGTCGGTCTGCCTGTCTGTCTGTCTGTATGTTACGCTTTCACGCCTAAACCACTGAATCGATAATGATGGTGAAATTTGGTACGCTACCCCTGGTTCTCATTTAAAACCCGGCTACGCTACAAGGGGTAGATTAGACTATGAGACCTTTCTCATAGTCTAATCTACCCCTATACCAAATTTCATCATAATCACCCGCGTGGACGACGGTTTTTTTTTTTTTTTTTTTTTTTTAGTATGGGAGTCCCTAGCAGAACTCCCCATGGGTACCCGCGCTAGTTTGAACATGTGCGGATCTTTTATGACTGGGAAATTGTTTACTATTGAAAATTTGTGTTTAAGAAGAATGAAGGAAGAAAAGCTAAGGAGATTAGTACGAGTTGATTTAAGGCAAACTACTTTTGTCTAAATTTTGCTAAGGGCTATTTTTGAACGCTATATTTTATGAATTAAATTTTACTGATTTAAATTTTTTTTTTTTTTTTTTAGTATGGGAGTCCCTAGCAGAACTCCCCATGGGTACCCGCGCTAGTTTGAACATGTGCGGATCTTTTATGACTGGGAAATTGTTTACTATTGAAAATTTGTGTTTAAGAAGAATGAAGGAAGAAAAGCTAAGGAGATTAGTACGAGTTGATTTAAGGCAAACTACTTTTGTCTAAATTTTGCTAAGGGCTATTTTTGAACGCTATATTTTATGAATTAAATTTTACTGATTTAAATTTTTTTTTTTTTTTTTAGTATGGGAGTCCCTAGCAGAACTCCCCATGGGTACCCGCGCTAGTTTGAACATGTGCGGATCTTTTATGACTGGGAAATTGTTTACTATTGAAAATTTGTGTTTAAGAAGAATGAAGGAAGAAAAGCTAAGGAGATTAGTACGAGTTGATTTAAGGCAAACTACTTTTGTCTAAATTTTGCTAAGGGCTATTTTTGAACGCTATATTTTATGAATTAAATTTTACTGATTTAAATTTTTTTTTGTTAATTTACTTTTTATTTGTAATTGTAAGCTTGTGTGTAGTGTACTTGTTTGTGTTTCCAGTGGTTTGTTTTGCGGCTTATTCTGTAATACGCCACAGAACGCCCGGTTATGTTTATCCTGTGTGTTTGTTTGAGTGTCGTGTGTTATGTTTGTGCTGTAATGTAATTTTTATATAACTATGTTAGTTAGTATAAATGTGTATGAGTGTATGTTGTGTTTTGACAATTTATTGTTTAGGTATTGTACAGTATTTTGTGTGACGTGTTGTTATTTAAATTTCTTAAGTTTGGTTTACGCAGGGCACAAGTCCTTTATTGTTTATTTATGAATTAATCTACTTATTACATGTTAGTATTACTTATGGAATTTTGTTTACATTAGATGTTACAATACATATTTTCAAAATATTATTGTAACATGTTTTTAATTTTGTTTATTAGGCCTAAAAATATTGTATTATAATATTTATTTATTTCCACAGACTTGTACCCCTACAAAGCCGGACGCGCTGGCTGGAGTCACCTCAGCAATAGGCCACGGTGGCCCGAGCCATCGCGTCCCACTTTCTCCTGATGGGGCATTCGTTCGAGAACGCGTTGTGTTGTTGGAGCGGCAGCTTCTGTCGTGAGCAGTTCACGCAGCGCGCGTGCTCGGGGGAGCTAGCTTTCGGGCAATCCTTTTGCAGATGCTTATCCCCACATCCGCTGCATAGGTCATCGGGTTCCAGGCAGAACTTCCGCGTGTGACCATAACCCAGGCAGCGGGTGCACTGGACTAAGGGCGACTGGTCCTCCACAGTGACTCGCTGGAGGTCTACGTGGAGTTTCCTCGCGTCAGTCACCCTTCTCCAGATTACTGGGGACACGCACAGAACATAGTGGGTGGTGTGCGGGTTTCGACTTTTCTTTTTATATTTCACCGACATCCGATCATCCTCGTCCCTGAGGTCGCCAAAGACCCCCCGGTTCTGATTTCGAAGGGCTACCAGCACCTCGTCGTCGCTATGTACCAGCGACACGCCCTTCAAGATCAGAAGCGGGTCCTTGTTCTTGACGATCTCAGCGACGAGGTTATTTCCTACCTCCTCGATCCGCTTCTTTACTTTATCCCTGTCTTCCTGGGTTCTGCACCCCATAATAATTTTCCTATCTTTTCCTTTTCGAACCCGCTCCACCTTCACCCAACCCTCTTTAGCCTTTATCGCTTTTCTCACTTTTTCTAGCACTACATCCCCCGTATCGAAATCGTCTCTCGAGGAGACAACTACGGAGTGCAGGGCCACAGGTTCCGGAGATCTCTCTCCGGTTTTGCCGGTGGCTGCTACGCTCGCGTACGTTGTCCTCTCGAGAGTTTCACCCTGCTTCTCTATGGCGACCCTCAACTCTGACAGCTTTGCTTCACTGTCCTGCCGCCCCGCCATATATGTTTTTATTTCGCTCAGGCTCCTAGCGTTCTCTTTGATGAGAGCCGACTGCTCTTGTAGTTTCGCCAGCAAGATATTAGTAGCGGCGCTCTCCTGTACTGTCGGCTCTACTGCCCCGCCTTTCCCCGGTTTATCTATCTTTTTCCTCGCCTTAGACAGAGGCGGAGGAAAAGGAGGAGAGGTGGGTCCAGCTACTTCTGTCCCCTTGACCAGTTGGTAGAGGTCTTTAATAGCAGCGGTGACTGCTATTTTTATGTCAGTTTTTAAGTTGCGAGCACTGTTGAGCTGAGCCAGAGCCCTTTGCAAGCACCGTTTTGCTTCCCTGACCCTGCTAGTTGGTGTGGCGAGTGTTTCATTGGGGACGAGCTCCGTGGCTTCCGCCGAAGACTGAGGTACACTACTACTTAGAGAGGACCCAGGCTTCGGTATCTGCCCCGGAGCGTCCGCAAAGAAAGCCGCGGTGGGCGAGGTAGACGATGATGGCCGGGCCCTAAGTTCCCGCAACTCGTCCGGTCTGTATATCGACTCGGTTATAACGGGGTTCTGACTGGTCCACACTCGATCCTCTAGCTCGTCGTTAAAACTTAACCTCCGTACCGGGTTTAGGATAGTGTCTGCTTCAGACATTGCGATACACACTAGTTTTGCTGTATAGGGGCAATCCTAGAACTAAATGTATAAATATATAATTGTAAAATAAAATTGTAAAGTAGCTGTATTTATAATGGTCAAATTACACAATATCTAAAATAATATCACAGTCGGTTGTCAATACGCGATTTCCTGTCGCGATTACAGTTGTCACAAGTCAAAGGAATAGTCAAAAGAAAGTAACCTAATTTATATTAGTAGTAGCTCTACTACACAAGTCCCTAAACTACTGAAAAACAGAACAATGTCCAGATTCCGAATTGGAATTTGTGAAAAGAAATATCCGAAATGGTAATTTTGGTGTCGAACAACTGTTGTGTAAAAATACACAAGTTATATAAATATATAATAACAGTCTGTACAGACTACTTAGTGAAACAGTCTATCACTTATGTAGACCGCGATCCGGTTTTGACCGGTGTAGCGCGACCTCGCGTGACCCCTCCCAACCGAGCCGATGTGCCTGTAAATCGCGTTTTTGAGGTACCTACGGAAAGGCCTCGTCGGCGGCCACACGGTGGTGTAAGAAGCAGTATAGGCTTTCCTGAAAATTTTTGAAAATAACGCCCAAAAACCGAAAATTGAATTAAAAATTTAGACTAAAAAGTTTATTATTGGGCGAACTGTACCACCTAGAAAGTCGGGAACGGTACCGACGGACAGAGGGCGTCCCAGTGGACACGTTCCAATCGCTAGATGCACAGGTTACGACCGATGGTAAAGCAAAAACGAGGAGTTAAGTTTTAGTAGGTAGGTACTAAGTTGGCACTTCGCTCCCTCGGGAACACCTTGGAGTATAATCGCCTGAACGGCTCGGCGGTGTATTTGCCGTCTCCCTTGAGCGTCCGTAGGTACTAGGCACCCCCTAGACCCTTTAAAAATTCGGAAACTAAAATTAAAATGAAAATTTAATAAACAACCTATGGAATCGACCTAATGATACCAAATACAGATGATGATGTATCCGTGTGGTATGTCGGAAGATAGGTAATGTATCCGCGCACTTGATGGTATACGACTAACACCGAGTGTCCGTAGCAAAAAAGCTAATAAAAAATTGTTTAAAGTTAAAAAGTGGCGAAAATCCCTACTCGGCTGGCGAAATATGGTGTTATTATGCACAGGACTCGCCTGATCTTCTCGTGTGTAGTATCAGAAGACGCGCAAAGTCGTCTCACACAATATGGTGTAATTAGAATTTCAGCGATCGGTACAAAAAGTTTTGCAACAAGCAAACTTGCTGCCAAAAAAAAAGTGCACGACGGTTATCGCGTCCAAACATAGCCTATGTCTTTCCATAGGCTATGTTTGGTCGCGATAACCGACGGACAACAAGCTTTATCAAATTTAGACAAGGGTATTATCCAATAAGCAGCACTTTGTTGCTTCTTATTTTAAGCTTTGTCTGAATAGAATAACGTTGATAACCAGTCAATAATTTTAAAAGTGTTGAATGACCCTAAGTTATCCCGAAGTACACATTCGTAATTTACGCACTATACCGGGTGTAAGGGGAACGCTCCCGCAGCCGAAAGCCCCTAGTAGTACTCCAGGTACATAACACATTGGCATAAAAAAACAATGTTTTTCGAATAAAAAAAACAATTCGGACAAAAAAAATTTTTTTTTTCGTATTTTTTTTAAATCGCATTTTTTACTCTCCATCGTGTTAGTAAAGCTAAATGAAACGGTAATTTAAAAAAAAAACACTACAAAAAAACAACTAGCGCCAAGCGTGAGTTTTTTTATAGTACTGTCTTTTACTTCGGGCACTATCGGGCACCTGTGATACAATGTTTAAATACATTAGTACAGGTGCCAATGTTCCAGATATAATATGACCGTTCCAGTGTAACATTTTCGTTAATTACCTACCTAGCGAAATTTATTGTACTATTCTCATTTTAAGAACATGTATGTAAAATATGTTTTTGTCAATAAATGATTATGATTATAATTAAAATAAAACAATAATTAAAAAAAAACTTGTACTACTAGGGGCTTTCGGCTTCGGGAGCGTTCCCCTTACACCCAGTATATAGCTGCAGCTTTGAACAGTTTTTCAGTGAATCACCAAATCCAGTTACTAAACTTACCTGAAACAAAAAATAATATTTTATAAATTAATTGAAAATTTTAACGACTACGTAAAGGAATGCATATTCGATTTTTCGTTGTAATTTCGTTTTGGATCAGATTTGGTTCCGTTTTAAAAGGGATCAACGAATATTTGTTACTTTTTCATGCTGAAATTACCAAAAGGATCAAATCTAGCGCAGAAATAAATTATATTTTGTAATAGTATGTACTAGGCTACATTTTGGAATCAGGTTCTTATGGATCACAGAATCGAAATTCCTACTTCACCCAGGCAGAGCCACAGGCGTATTCCACTTAGAGCACCCAGCTAAATAGCACCTGTGCGAATAGCACCTAGCCATGTCCACAAAGAGCACCTACCAAGATTTTTGGCAGGTGCTATTCGTGGATACTAATATTTTTTTACAACATTGTCCACGAAGAGCATCTAGGCTAGTGCTGGGATGTATAGTGTGCATGGTGACTCATAATACGTGTTGTTGTGACCCCCATTTAGAACATAACTAATATTACGCGCTGCTACCTATATGCTATGAGAGGAAGTTCATCCTAGGTACGCTAAGCCCAGTTAAACACACCGACCCAAACATGGGGTTTCTAACTTGCAAACTTCTTCCATTATTTTTCACTTTTACTGTTCAAATGAATGAAAATCCACTTTTTACGACAGTTTACAGTACAAAGTAAGCTCTAAGCTCAATCGTGATTGATAGACGAGTGATCAATCGCGACGGTTGATGGTGTAATGTCGTTAACGACTACTTTAATCACCAGTTAGGAGAAGAGACTTTGTTCTTCTACACTTTTGTGTAAAAAGTCGTGAAGAAATAAATGAAGTTCAGAGAATAACAAACTTTTAACTTCAATGTTTACGACTTCTGATTCAGCTGTTTAAAGTAAAGCCAACGAATCGAGAGAAAAAAAGTAAACAAAGTTTCAGCGGTTCCAAAAATTTTTATTTGAAAATTATTACTTATAACTTCAAGCGCATTCCAGACAGGAATGAAATTGCTCATAAGATGGCGTATCTTACAGTTTAGAACCGCCGCTGTGCTGACAGCTTTCCTGTACTACGAAACACGCAACGACAGCTGTCGCTCGGCCATTGCCGCGAACGTGTTACATGTGCGACAAAGACAGAGAAAATATTCGCTAGTTATCGCAACGTAACTCAGTAATGGTCGCTTTGTTTACCTTTTTTCTCTCGTCTCGTTGGCTTTGCTTTAGAGCGAGAATTATATCACAGATGGTGGGCGAGGCGGGAATAAAGACAGGACTCAGATACTAATGAATTTATTTACGAATTTTGATACCTATCTTATATTACCAAGCATAGTCATGGCTTTTTATAATATGTATGAAAGCTACACAAAGTTGCACTCTGTTGATGGTCGGACTACGTTCTCGTACGACGACTATGCGAATGATATTTGTAGGTGTGCTTCGTGGAATTGAAAATTAATTATTTTAAATTTTTATTTGAAGCCCACCTATGGGTGTGCTAAGTGGAATACTTTAGGTGTGCTTCATCTGGGTGTGCTATAATTGGGTGTGCTTCACAGAATACCTCCAAGTATAGACCCACACACTAAATTCTTCGTATGACCTCATTTTAGATACCATTTTAGTGACCATTGCGACATTCATTTTTTAACTGAACTTACAGCTTACCATCAGGCGAGGTAAATAAAAATTGACGTGTATACCAGGAACGTATCAAGTGTAAGGATATAGTCTCTTCCTACCGCAATGAGAAAGTAGCGTGATTGTAATTACAAACAGATACAAACAGGAAGTCCCTTTGTGGCCTAGCTTCCTTACAGCCGCCATAAAAGAAGATTTATTTCCCATCCATTTCACGTCGGGAATCCACCGGTTTGAACTGGCAACCCCACAGTCGTAACCATTGTGCCGCCCTCGCATCTACCTCATTAAACATCAAACTGCAAGCTCATAGATACTGAGACAGATTGTATAGCCTATGTACAGTCAGCAACATAAATAGGTTCTTATAAAAGCTGTAGCCTAGTGGTATGGGTAATGGACTGCTGAGACGAGGTCTCGGGTTCGATCCCAGGTTTACCAGGGCACACACCAATGACTTTTCGATGCTTTTCAAAGTTATGTGTGTATTTATCGCAGGTTTATAAGTGCCCGGTTAATGGCAATAGGCCCGCCACCTATTACATTGGGACCTAAACATAAACTGGCGAAATGTGGGTGCTAGCACCTCTGCCTACCCCTTCGGGGAATACAGGCGTGAGTTTATGATTATGTTACAAAATATGAAATCAAAAGAATGTGGTCTTAAAAACCGTTAACATGAAAACAAGTATTACCAAAATTTTTATAATAGGTCACATCAAACAGTGACGGGATTGGTCGCATTTACCATAGCTTTTAACCAAGAACGAACACATTCTTTATATTTCAGAAAATGTCAACTTATCGCAGTCATTTGAATCGCCGTTGGAGAAGCCGTAATCCATACTAATATTATAAATGCGAAAGTAACTCTGTCTGTCTATCTGTATGTTACGCTTTCATTCCTAAACCACTGAACCGATTTTGATGAAATTTGCTATAAGGGTAAATTAGACCTTGAAAAAGGACATAGGCTATGTTTGGTCGCGATAGCCGACATCTACGCGGGCGGAGCCGCAGGCAAAAGCTAGTATATATACTAGCCTTCTGGCTACCCTCCTGATTGACATCGATGGGGAGGAATTCTTTGACTTCGGAACCTGCAGGTTTGTATATTATTGAGCATACCTAATAATAATATCTATAATAAAGGATATAGTAGTAGCTAGTAATAGAATAAACTAAGCATGAAATGGTATAAAACTACGATATAAAAATAAGGGTTACAAAAACTCGAGTTAATAATAAAGTAACACCAAATAAACGGCCATAAAATCCGCTAAAAATAGTTTTATTTCAATACTACATAACATAACATAAACTCACGCCTGTATTCCCCGAAGGGGTAGGCAGAGGTGCTAGCACCCACATTTCGCCAGTTTATGTTTAGGTCCCAATGTGATAGGTGGCGAGCCTATTGCCATTAACCGGGCACTTATAACTTATAACTTCGAAAAGCATCGAAAAGTCATTGGTGTGTGCCATGGTAAACCTGGGATCGAGCTCGAGACCTCGTCTCAGCAGTCCATTACCCATACCACTATGCTACCAATATCAATACTTATACTCGCTAATCAATATATTTTAATGAATATTGCGATGTAATGATATTTTCTACATTTCTTATGGTTTTTTTTTTTATACAGGACACGTCAATTTGACTTCACCTCGCCTGATGTTAAGCTAAAGGCAAAGTCTCGGAAAGAGGGTCACCATCGTAAACATTTACCATATTAACAGTGGTGGCACTCAGCTTGACGGCCTCATTAGATGCCTTTGGTTTAGCAACTTCTGCCGCTGACTGTACATGTAAACTAGAAGGGGTATTGAGGAAAGGGGGGAGGCATGTCTATAGTCTGGAGAGTCCATTCATCAATCAAGTGGACAGCCCTTCGTGAGAGGAGCTGGACTACAATATAACAGCTGACTGCACATCTATTGGTCTAGTATTTACTGATTCAATACTTTTATAAATGTCTAGAAGGGTAGGCAGAGGTGTAGATATTATATCATAGATTTTTTTTAATTTTATCATCAATATCATTAGGTCAAAGTAAACTTGATCTGTAACATACATAGATACAATCACGCCTTTATCGCCGGAGGGTTAGGCAGAGGTGACCTAACACCCACATTTCACCAATAGGGGGTGAGCCTATTGCCGTACTCCGGGCACTATTGTTGACTCGAGCCATGCATTTGAGGCTGAGTCTGGGCTGTATATATCTATCTGATGTTAAACAACCCTATCCCTTAGTCGCCTTGTAAGACATCGCATGGGAAGAGATGGGGTGGCCCAAATTCTATTCTGCCAGGATCCACGCGGCCACTTGATCTGTAAGCTGGTTTATAATTATGTTGTCGGACTCATTGTCAGGATCTGAAGCTGGTTTTCCCATTGGGTTAATGAGGTTAGAAGCAGTGGCTCCCGTAAAAGTCAAGATAAACCAAATAGGGAAAGGAGTATTAAGAGCAGACTCCATAGATCAAAATATGGACGCAACCTTGATGAACCTTCGTATGAGGATACTTGGGGCTCAACATCATAGTTGATGAAATGTGGGCAAAAAAACACCTCTGCCTACTCCTTCAGGGATTTACAGGCGTGAATATGTATGAGTATAAGGATTTGTGAAGGTCAAGTCAAAGCATCTTGGCAATATTGTGTGGCATCCCACCGACTGGGGTGAACCTTTTGCCATCAATCTGGTACCAACCTGTAAAAAACTAAACTGACCAAAGTGTTGGCAAAGGTAACGGTCACAGTGTCGCGAGTTCCACTGTTTTTTCCCATCTCAATAAATGACCCAACTCACCTAAGGAAGTTTTCATTTCAAAACTATTTACCCGGCTAGAGAATCGAACCCGAGCCTTTACTCAGTCGAAGCCATTCACCATCAATAATAAAAACTCTTCATCGCAATTTCCGCACGAAATACTACGAAAAAAATGTTTTAATCAAAAATCTAATAAAAGGACAAAATTATAGGAATCCGTTTGATAAATACTTTTCAATTTTCGCGAATAAATTTTCATCGTGATAAATTGAGTCACTAACGTATAAAATGTGAACCCTGTGCTCCGTACCTCTAGGGGGTAGATAGGGGTGTAAATATTCGGACGAAAGGTGAATTGGATTTTTCGGTTAATGGGTAATATTAAAGAGAAATGAAGAAAATGGTCTGAGAAATGCATAGAGAATGGGGAATAATATAAAAGTCAGCTTATTAAAACGTTTTTTTAGTCAGTCTGTTTTTACTGGATTTATTTCAAGAATTATATAAGACCTGGAAGTCCCTACTAGCTCACGTGTTTCCTTCTTCCTACAGTCCCGGGTCCTTTAAGCGGGGCGTGAAAAGGCATCTGAGGAGGCCGTCAAGCTGAGTGCCACCACTGTTAACATGGTTAATGTTTACGACGGTGACTCTCTTTCCGAGACTTTGCCTTTAGCTTAAGATCAGGCGAGGTAAAGTCAAATTGACGTGTGTCTTTCACGCCTTAACGGCTTGAGCGATTTTAATAAACTTTGGTATGGAGTTAGCTGATACACTGGATTATCACATAGGCTATGTTTGGTCGCCATAACCGACATCCACGCGGGCGGAGTCACCGGCAATAGCTAGTATGTCATATTTGATTAGGATAATCCATTTATTTCATATCAAATACTTAATCTGCGGTAGCCTAGTGGTATGGGTAATGGACTGCTGAGACGAGGTCTCGGGTTCGATCCCAGGTTTACCATGGCACACACCAATGACTTTTCGATGCTTTTCGAAGTTATGTGTGTATTTATCGCAGGTTTATAAGTGCCCGGTTAATGGCAATAGGCTCGCCACCTATTACATTGGGACCTAAACATAAACTGGCGAAATGTGGGTGCTAGCACCTCTGCCTACACCTTCGGGGAATACAGGCGTGAGTTTATGTTATGTTATGTTATGCAAATACTTAAAGATATTAAAGGAATTGTCCTCAGGTTTGAAAGGGTTATCGAAGTAAGATTTTGTTTAAAAATTTAAATGACTGAAGACTTAATTGAAAAAGTTTTCAAAGTGTTCAGATATCGAGTTGTTAATAAAATACTTTTAATGGCTTTTGTTAGCAGATAACTTTCTTAGTTACTGTCAGAGATAATCTTGTCGCTCATAGAAGTACCTTTCTAGAACAGTGGGTATTTAAATTCCTACTATAATGGTAGTTTTTTTTTTACACTACGCTGTCTAGACCCTTGGTAAGCTTTTATAGCTTGTGTTATGGAATCTAGAATGCGGATAAACATACTTGTATACTTTTTTTTGTAAATACATACATAGGTATTATACATAGAAACACTCAGACCAATGCAAATAGCTATATTCATGCATACAAATATTTGCACTGAGCGGGCATCGAATCCGCGCCTCCTGCGTGTCAGTCGCGTGCACTACCGCCACGTCATTATTCCCAATCGCAGATGACTCCTTCACCCTGGAGTCCAAAAAATATTTGTGGGTACAGAATGGAAGAGGCCTCCAGAATCCGTATATAATATGATGAGGCTTGGTTTTTAGGCGTTATTGGCAGCGACTCCAAATCACGACGGGGACAAACGAATAAATGATGATGATTGGGAACGACAGCCATCTGACATCTCGGCCTGAACTGTGGTGGCGGAACAGAGGGCGACGAGTGAAGCCGCCTGTCACCCTAGCAGAAGCAGGCCGAAGTGGCGGCGCACTTGGCACGCCTCGCCTTCTCGTTTCCGGAGACGATTTGGAGACTCAGTGGTCCCTCTTCCCGAGAAGGGCAGACCAATAGGGATGGCCCTGGGTCCTATTCTCCATTCGACTGTAAGCATACATGATGAATGTAGTGCCTGCTAAACGGCAAAAGAATCACGTCCTTATTCCGTAGGATAATTTTAGCTGTTGTTAATACACCTTTGCTTACACATTTGGGCCAATACGATTTTTTTGTTATGCAGATTCAATGTAATACCTATTATATGTCTAATACCTTTATAGAGTCACTAAAAACTTTGAAATTCGGTTGGCCGTACTTTTATAAGACATAAATTTGTTTATTTTTCTTGCGGTCCCGAAATACTCCTCAAAAGTAATAATAATTAATTGTAAAGGGGAATACGGGACTGTGTCCCGGTCCCGAAAGCCCCCTTCTTTCGCTCACACATTTCAAACGAGCATCGTTATATCATCCGACATTGTAACACCTACCCGGACAGGATGACATTTAACAAGATATATTTATAAACAATAGTTTCTCGAGCCCATTTTATAACGGTATCAAGAATTTTGATTAGTATTTTAATGGCGTGTGCAGCCATTATAGTTAAATGATGTGCCGTGGCAGATTTCGAGTTTGATGAAGCGGTTCGACATTTGGAAATGAGTGCTACAATACTGATGACAAGACATGAGACACGATCATATTAACAGTCATTAATCTTAAAAGGTTTGTAATTTGGAGTCAGTTTGCTTGCTATTTTTGATTGGCAGCCGGGATGCGAGGGATATGTCGATGACAACCTCACCTCCGGCCTAGCACCACGACCCACAGTCGGCATGCGGTTTTAGTCAGTTCGAGTCCGACATAACCTCCCCTTCCGGTTCCAGCAGGGAAGGTATCCGAGGGGATTTCCGTACGAAAAAAAAGCTATTTTTGATTGGTTGCTTGACTTTTACTAAAGTGTGTGCCATCTAACTTCCATACCAGGGGCGAGGTGTCCCTCTAACCCAATTCCTACTGGTTTCCTAATAGGTCGAAGGTGTATGACATTCGATCGAGTTATTTTTCAACGCCTTCCCTTTTCACAATTTTCAGCCTTCTCATCTGCTCCCTAATAGCCTCCCCGTTTCCAGGGACGTGTTGGTGACTCTGTGTTTACCCACCCAAAAAGGAGCAGACTTATAGGGAACTGCCTGGACCCACCGAGGTGCGAGGAATATGTCCAATAACTATACTTTCGGCTTTGCACTTCAATCCACAGATGGCCTGGGTTTTAGACGTTTCGAGTCCGACTTAATCTCCCCTACCGGGACCGGCTGGTGGGCTATCTGCGGGAATATTCTGCACATAAAAAAGAACTACTAGAGACTCGTCTAGAATATTCGAAATCTCTTATAATACTACAAAAATATTCACATTATGCTCTCTTTAACACACACCGTTCTATCTATTAATAACATCTCACAATTTTCAGCGATTTATTGCAAAATTTACGTCAGCGAGAATCGAAAGGAAAACGCGGCGTCATGGCGAATCTAACAGTTCCCGCAAGTCATGCTGTGGAACGCCTCACCTCTGGACATAATAACGAGATGTGATTCCACACATACTTTTATTTGCGTCGACACGTAAGCGATACGACACTGTTATTGAATATTAGTAGTGTAAGACTCACCGGGATATTTACCATGTAGTGTATATGTTTTAAGTAACTGATGATGATCTTATGGATAGTGGTTATCATGACCTATGAACGTGTGCAACAGGGGCATCACACTCGCGCTGCCGACCTTAAGCCCCGTTAAATCACAGATAGCAAAATCAATAGAAATATTATGAGAGCGAACCTGGTCTTCCTGGATGTAAATAAGCTACACCAACACTAGGGAATACTGTATTGCTGCACATATTGAGAACAATTGTACTTTTTCCACAGTATTTATTCTATTACACCTGACCGGTTGGATGTCAGGATCATATCAATATCAATCAAATCTAAAAAGTATAAGTGTTCTCAATATGTGTAACAATGAATTCCACCAAGTGCCATCAACAGTATTAATAGTATACTGTGATGCTGATAATGAAATTAAAACTTGTCTAATGAATGAATTCTTTCTGTCGTAACCTGTGCATTGTGTGTAATATAATTATATGCTTTTTCTTTCTTTATATGTACCCGGTTAGTGGCAATAGGCTCGCCACCTATTACATTGGGACCTAAACATAAACTGGCGAAATGTGGGTGCTAGCACCTCTGCCTACCCCTTCGGGGAATATGGGCGTGAGTTTATGTTATGTTATGATGTTCTTTCATCTTTCTTTCAGATATCGTATCGTCTAATGTAAAGAAGCTCGCGATACACCAAGAAACGCAGAGTCATACGTGCGAAGTTGTTAGCACTGGTAATTCAAAATGTTTGCAACTTGTAATTGGTGTACGGAATTGGATAGAAATAGCTATAGCTACGTCCTGTGGCTTGGTTCGTTCGGTCGCTAGTGGGGTAGGTAGAGAGCGTTGATTGATGATGTGTTATGGAGAAGTCGTAAAGAGGTATGGTTTACGCACTTTTCCACGTTACTTAGAAACTATAATATGTTATCAATTTATCATTTAAATGGGTATGGTCACTCAGGCCGCTCTTGCGTATCGAGTAGCGTAGAGTTCAGGTCAATTATAAAAATTAGATAAATATCAAAAAACATCGGAAAAAATGAAATGCTCAAGTGAGACTTTAACTCACGACCCTTCCCATACAGGGGGAATGCTCTTCCAACTGAGCCACACCTGAATCATTTTAAATTTTCTTTCTCTTTATATCCGTCTTTAAGGGCGACGATGCAGCCTTCTACCAACATTCTTACGAACAGTTGGAAACAATGAATGATTTTTCACCCATTTTTAAACATTGAATTTTGATGACTCTGCCCAAATATTTGAATGTATTTTTATAACATTTAAGCTAACTTTCAAAGTTCGAAAAACATCGGAAAAAATGAAATGCTCAAGTGAAACTTGAACTCACGACGCTTTCCTTACAGGGGGAATGCTCTTCCAACTGAGCTACTGAGCTAAGTACTGAGACAAGTCCAAGTTAGCATTATAAATGCTATTAAAAATTCATTCAAAAATTAGATAAATATTATTAGGATAGAACGGTCATACGCAGTGTTCACACGTACTACTGCATGTCACGCGTGGCGACTTTCCACTGTGAATAAATAATTATAATCAAGAGAGATAATAAATACCTTTAATTTTTAAATTTACTTCTCCATTTTAATTCTAGAGTTAACTAGAGGAAACTATGTTCTCGTAGTTTTTCTATTTAATATAGGTATCTCATCATTTTTTTCATGTTTATCTCTCATGATTCCTTCTCTTTCATCTCTCTTTTTCATCCTATGATTGTCAGGTATGTTAGTTTTATACGAATGTTAGGTAGTTTTATTTAATCTCGATGTTTCCTATCATAGGTAAAATCAAGTTTATTTCCAATCCGAGTTCAAACAAGGCTTCTTGTCATTTCTAGGTTTACTTTTTAAGTAACGAAAACTAGTAAGTATTGTATTTTGTATTTTACATGTCATCATATAGTAAAATATGGATGAACTTTGTTATATTGTAACACCTTTGTACCTACTAATATTCTTGCAAAAATAATAATATGAAATAGCTTTTGCCCGCGGCTCTACCCGCGTGGATGTCGGTTATCGCGACCAAATATAGCCTATGTCCTTTCTCAAGGTCTAATCTACCCTTATACCAAATTTCATCAAAATCGGTTCAGTGGTTTAGGTTTGAAAGCGTAACATACAGACAGACAGACAGGCAGAGTTACTTTCGCATTTATAATATTAAGTATGGATTTGAAATTTGAATTTGAATTCTTTTTTGTGCAGTCGGTAAACAAGACACGTGGAATTATACGTGTAACCCATAAGATATTTCATAAAAATCTGTACCATAAACTTTTTTATGGCGCTCAGATAATACATTTGTCTATCAGACTGTGAAGTGATGCTAGAACGAACTCAGTTTTATTATAAACGTGATTTTATTGTGAACCGTAAATATTGATCGCGTTTAATGGTAACATAATGCCGTGTTGGTTCCCGGTGGAGCAGAATAGGACCACCCCAGGACTTCCTGTGGGGGAAACAGTAAACATACAGCTCAAGCCAAAGGGCCCGCTAGATGGCATTGATGGCAGGGCACTGAATGACCTCCGTCCCCCATGAGCGCGGGCCTGGGGGTGACGGGTGGAGCCGCCTGTCACCCCAGCAGAAGCAGGCCACGGCGGCGGCGCGCTGAGAAGCGCGCCTCCCCATTCCGGGGGCGAGTCAGGGATACCGTTGTCCCCCCTCCCGGGAAGGGCCAAACCGTAAGGGATGGCCCTGGGTCAGCCGGGGTGCGAGGGATGTGTCGATGACAACCTCACCTCCGGCCTAGCACCACGACCCACAGTCGGCGTGCGGTTTTAGTCGGTTCGAGTCCGACATAACCTACCCTTCCGGCTCCGGCAGGGGGGGTATCCGAGGGGAATTCCGTACGTAAAAAAAAAGGTGGCATTGATGGCAATAGACTCGCCTCCTATTACGTCGTGGGACTGAAAATCATAATTGGCGAAACGTGGGTGCTAATACACCTCTGTCTGCCCCTTCGAGGATTTCCAGACGTGAGTAGTATGTATGTATTTAATCATGGGTATGTCTCGAACTAAACTTAATAGGGGCTCGGAAGTTTATACGATTACGGGTTCAGGTCTAGCGACGTGTAACTTCGCGTAAACGACGTAAACTTCCGAGCCCCTATTATGTTTGGTTCGAGGTAGGGCCCCGTCAATATCTTTGTTTTTTTTTATTTAGGACACGTCAATTTGACTTCACCTCGCCTGATGTTAAGCAAAGGCAAAGTCTCGGAAAGAGGGTCACCATCGGAAACATGTACCATGTTAACAGTGGTGGCACTCAGATTGACGGCCTCATTAGATGCCTTTTCACGCCCCGCTTAAAGGACCCGGGACTGTAGGAATAAGGAAACACGTGAGCTGGCAGGGAGTTCCAGGTCTTAAAGGTGCGGCATAGGAATGAGTCACTGAAGCGCTTGGTTCTAGCTGGTATGCTCTGCACCGTATATGGATGGCATCTTAGCCTTCACACCCAAGTCACACCCACAAGCCGGTATCACCTACGATAGACGGATGAGACTCAGATGCAGGTTTTTCTTCTAAAGTTGGGCAGTCAGATGGCAGCTGTAGCTCTGCAAGTGTACAGAGCTATGCTGTGAGCAAGCTGTGCAAGCCTAACGAAAATGAGCAGGAGTAAGCGTGAAAGCTTCGGATATGACCAGGAACCAAGCTTTTTAGGTGAGACGATTGAGAAAATTTAAGCAATTTGGGGCTTGTTCCACCTAAGGGGAAGAAGCTATTTCTTTAGATGAAAGATACTTCAAAGCTTAAATCGTAAATAGGCTACAACCCTTCACCTTAAAAATATTTTTAAACCCATTTAGCATTTGATTTAATACCGTCTAAAAATAAATTAAATTGTTTCACAAATAGAAAAATAAATCCTTCCGATTGGACGTACAGCCGGATGTGATTCTGAAGCGGATATTACCCAAGAAGCCTTAGGAATATTAATTACGGTACGAGCCGAAGGGATCAGGCAGAATTATCGAAGCAACGCTGAATTGACACTTTTTCTTTCACCCGCTCCCGCGATAAGGAGTGCTCTTCGAATCAATCCAATGACGCCTCTTCGTTGTCTCGCCTGCCAATACTGTGAGCATATGTTAGTGGCAAATTTTAAACTCCAAGATACATATTTATCTGCACTGGCTAAAGATTGGGTGTGGACCTTAAATGAGAGAGGTGTTTTAGTCGAACGTAGAATATGTCCGTAGTAAAAATATATATGTATGTGAACGTAGAAACTATGAAAAATCCACCCATATATGGGTGCCTGCTTGGGATTACCTACCCGCTTAGTTTTGTATTGTGTAGAAATATATTAATACCGAAGGAGAACTCAATTAAATCAGTAAAATTTGAGAAGTTCCTTACCTTTCACCATGTTATCATGCTGTTTTTGAAAATATGAGGCGATATTGCCAGACGACGTCAGGTGGCAACTATGGGTTTGCACTGAAAATCAGTTTTGTGGTGGTCAATATCCACCTCAGTATATGCTGAGTGTAGCCCTATTGCGGACGCAGCGTACATATTTTATAATTTATAATTGTAATCCAATATTAACACGTGTTACGTGAGACCATGTGTGTATTATTTTGTAAGTCATGGACTTGCGCCACGTAGAAAATGACACGTTGCCAACGTCATTAATGTCAATCTGTCGCGACTGCTCAGGCGGCGACCACAGATAAGAAACAATAATAAATAACTTGGTCGGTTATTGTTCGGTCAAAACGTTCGCCGCCTTAGTAGCTGTAGGTCAACTCACTGGTGTTGTGGTTACATTTTATTATTCTGATTTTTATTATTTCCTTTGTAATATGTGCATGTGATCATCAGCAATAAAAACTAATTTTCTTTCTTTTCTTTCTTTCTATAATAATTTTCATCTTAGAATTCAGTTGTATTAAATCATAACGACTTGGTCTTTTTTTATCGTGCGAAAAATCCCCACGGAGCCGATGGAGGTGGTTATATCGGACTCAAACCGACTAAAATGCACGCCATCTTGGGTCTTTGGTTGCCGGAGGTGAGATTGCCGAAAGCATATCTCTCGCACCCCGACAGACCCAGGACCATCTTTTTCGAGATGGCCCCCATCTAGCCCCGGATACGGGGAGACGCACTTTGCGTCGCCCCCGAAAACTACTTGGTCTGATGAATGAAGGTTGTATTTTTAAATTGACAACCTTAGCTCATGAGAATATGTCACGGTAAATTCAATGGAGAGCAGGAAGAAGTTTTTTAAAGAATACTAGTATCCGTACCCTCCAGCTAAGTTAAATGGCTTATTAAGAGTAGGTAGACGTCGGTGACCAAGATTGGAACCCGAGACATCTCAATCGCAAAGCCGACTCCTTAACCACCAAGCTACCGACGGCGACGCTTTATATGATAACATGAGAACAAAGTATGCATGTAATTACTATGTTGTTTTTATAAAAGGAAATATTGCTGCAAAGGACGTTAAGTTACGAAGTACATCCCAAAAAGTTTTTAAAATTTGCGACTGCCGTCAAATTGCATTTTTTTGAGGGTAGGTAGAAAAATAATAAGGGTTGTAGGATGTTGAGGGGTGAAAAGTTCTTATAATATCATCATTTTATATTATAACAACATTTACTTAGAGGGCTCAACAGGGGATGTTTTTTTTAATAAATAGGACATTCTATATTGCGTAAGTTTCTATGTTAGTATCAAAGCCTGTGACTGTAAATATATTTCTACTTACCCCTTCAGATATATACATGCGTGTATATAATATGTATATGAATTGTACAGAACTAAAGTCTTGAGTAAAATACAGTACCCGCGTAGGCAGCGTCTACGAATGTCTACGCATTTATATTTGTAGCGGGTCTACGGTAGAATCTTACGTAGCTTTGACCGGCTCATTTATTTTTTCTTCCTAAAACACGCTTACCTGATGTTAAGTGGTTGTTCATAATGTTAGCACAGTATAACGAGAGATCTTACAGTAGTTCATCGCGTTTGATGTTTGCGGAAATGCCGCCTTTTGCAGTTTTGTCAGGGTTGTCACTTCAGTTTTTATATACAATTTTTCTGTAATATTCTATATATAACTCCTATTCGTTCTCTTTGTTCTGTCAAGGCACATCAACTCACGCTAATTTATATTACTAGGTGATGCCCGCAGCTCCGCTCGCATGGATGTCGGCTATTGCGACTTTTGGTTATATCTCCGGTTCTACTCAACCAATTATGATCAAGCAAACATAATATTTTTAGTCTGAGTTTTTGGATTTTGATTTCGATTTCGATTTCGGTTTCAAATTCGATTTCGTTTTCGATTTCGAATTTCTATTTCGATTCCGACTTGAATTTGGATATTGATTCGGGTTCGGGTTCGGGGTTGGATTCGGATTCGAATTCGAATTTCGGTAATCGCCGAGATCGCTAAATTGATGATATATTCTTAAGGAGCCTATCCACGATCAGTTCGCCTGCAGTTTCAAATCGTATCGGGTGGCCTGCAGTCCTAAGTCGACAGCACCCACACACGAAAGCGATTTTGGCCTGGTGGCCATGCCCTGCTGTCAGTTTTGCGGCTACACACGATCAGTTGGGAGTCGACAGTTTCCCATCGTATGATTGCCTGCCGGCAATTGTCTGCTATCGGGCTTGACGACCATGTTACCGACGATCAAAGATGGCGGACTTGAAATTAAAAAAAAACAAATCAAGCTTTTCGGGGTGACTAATTACGTATAATAAAATCCATTTAGCGATCCAAGATGGCGGACTTGATATTTCCCGCAAAGTTAACATGAGCATCGTTTTGGAGGTTTTCAGAGTTGCTAATTACGAATATATCATCCATCCAGTCATCTGGGATTGCTGCATGAATAACATATTCGCAATCAGCGACCCCAAAAACCCTGAAAACGATACCCATATCGATTTTGGTAAAAATTTCGGGTCCGCCATCTTGGATCGCGAAATGGATTTTATATTCGCAATCAGCGACCCCAAAAACCCTGAAAACGATACCCATATCGATTTTGGTAAAAATGTTGAGTCCGCCATCTTGGATCGCGAAATGGATGTTATATTCGCAATCAGCGACCCCAAAAACCCAGTAAACGATACCCATATCGATTTTGGTAAAAATTTCAAGTCCGCCATCTTGGATCGCGAAATAGATGTTATATTCGCAATCAGCGACCCCAAAAACCCTGAAAACGATACCCTATCGATTTTTGTGGAAATTTCGTGTCCGCCATCTTGGATAGCTAAATATAGAAAACGAAAAAAAAAATCAATTTTAACAAACAAAACGAGCCTTGAAAAAAAATCACGTGATTAGTGTGATTACAAAAATGAGACAGCCCTGAATCCTTAGTACCGAGTAAAATGTATGGGCGTACCGAGTAATACCCCGTCCCCCACCACCCCTCTCCCCCCGCACGATTGCTCTGTCTAGACGGCTTCGTTGACCGACTGTATGTAGTATGAATCGTTAGACTGTGACGTTAGTATGTATTATTTTTTATAAAAAGTCGAACATGTAGTCGATATTTGCGGCGTGTTTATAGACTACACATAAATTGTACGAAATAACGGAGTACACACGGACATATGCCACTGGTTTTTTTATTATTAATATGTCAGTTAACTGACCTTCACTATTTTCTTTCAAATGCTATTTTATTAAAGTACATATTGCAAATTTTAAGAGGTTAACTTTGTTCTTGTAAGAGTCATAACGTTTTTTGCCGTAAAACCGCTCTTCTATAAACAAGTGATTTTGCTGATGTTGTAAATAGACCAAAAAAAATGCCCGCTGAGTTTCTTGCCGGAGTCTTCTCAGGTCTGGGCCGCGTTTCGAACCGGTGGTCCATTTGCTAAACAAGTTGGAAGAGCAGTCCCCCTGTAAGGGAAAGGTCCTGAGTTCGAGTCTCACTTGAGCATTTCATTTTTTCCAATGTTTTTCGAAGTATTTAATATTTACTTAATGTTGACGTTTTGTAAGTTCCGATTTAATGGTCTATGCAGAATAAACTATTTTTAAATTTTGAATTTTGAAGTCCATATATTATGTGATTTGCTGCCATCGAAATTACCATTTAAAAACGACTCGAGCATTTTTCCACTTCCCTTAAACCTACCAAGCGGCAAAATGCTCGCAGCGCTACTTTTAATCCATCCTATTAATAGTTAAGTTACGGAAGTGAAATGCTAGAAGCATTACGTAAGGCTCGACTTGCTCCAGTAGCTCCAGTAATAACACACATTACTTCTAAGGCTTCACAGGACATATGTGGGGTTGAATACAAGTTGTTTTACAAGAAAACAGAGCTTTTGTACATTAAAATGTGGCACAGTATTGAAATATTTTAGTTACTGTGTACTATTTAGGTTTGGGGGTGACCATTCCGGGGGCAAGTTGGGGACACCGTTGTCCCCCCTCCTGAGGAGGGCCAGACCGTAAGGGATGGCCCTGGGTCAGCCGGGGTGCGAGGGATATGTCTATGACCACCTCATCTCCGGCCTAGCACCACGACCCACAGTCGGCGTGCGGTTTTAGTCGGTTCGAGTCCGACATAACCATAATCCGGCTCCGGGAGGGGGGAATCCAAGGGGATTTCCGCACGAAAAAAAAAATAGTGTACTATTTAGGGTTAAACACACCGAAGGAAGTAGACTTTCCGGGATGTACACTTTCCAAGAAGTAGACCTTCCAAGAATAAGACGAAGTAAACCGAGTGTACGTTCAGGGAATAAGATCTACCACTCCTGAGGATTATCCATTATAAATGCGAAAGTAACTCTGTCTGTCTGTATGTTACGCTTTCACGCCTAAACCACTGAACCGATTTTGATTAAATTTGATATAGGGGTAGTTTAGACCTTGAGAAAGGACATAGACTACGTTTGGTCGCGATACCCGACACCCACGCGGGCGGAGCCGTGGGCAAAAGCTAGTTAGGAATAGAGGAATTTTTTTTCAATTGTCGTGTTGGTTCCTGGTGAAGTAGAAAGGGCCACTTGACGATTATAGGCACAGATGGCAAATGTAGGAATATACACTTCTAGAGCCCCCCAACTAATCTATCTACGCTACTTTGTTTGTGTAAGGTTCATTGTGGTAGTGAGATGATTGGATGCGAAATCATCTCACTACCACAATACCAGGATGCGAATCCGAGACATCTCGATAGTAAAGCCGAGTGAATGTTGTATATTTTGAATTTATTTTTAGTTACTATTTAGATTAGATTGTCATTTGCTAAACTAGTCTTTAATATCGAAATACATCGGGAAAGATAAGCGCTCAAGTGGGACTTGAACCTACGACCTTTCCCTTACAGAGGGAATGCTCTTCCAACTGAGCTATTGAGCCACACCTGAAACACTTCAAATTTCCCTTCTCTTTATATCCGTTTTTAAGGGCGGCGGTGGAGCCATCTACCAACTTTCTTACGAACTTAAAAAGTTAGTATAATAAATGCTATATAAAATTCTTTCCAATAGTCTTTCATATTTCTTTTTTTTGACGTTTTGTTAGTGCCAATTTAATTATCTATGCAGAATAAATGATTTTTGACTTTGACTTCATCCACTATAGAAGTTTTAAAGACGGTATCGACGTCAAAAAAAGTTTGCGTTAAAAAGTACTTTATGTCATACATCTTAATATAATTATACAAACAATAAATATATCAAGATGAATAAATTGAATAATTATATAATTAACTTAGGACCCAATACACTTAGCAGGCCGATGGAGGCAAAACGAAAGTTACACCAACGTAGGGTTTCCATAAAATATGCTAAGAAAGGACGGAATACAGGCTGAGGGATATTTCTTTAATTAATGATGGAGAAGTCATGATAAAAGGAGAAACAAACTGCGAACTTTAATCTTTTATAACTACAACTAAGTTTTTTATTACTCAGGTATACGATAGGGCAAATACCCTATCGTATAACAGTATTGGTCTGGTCGTGCCTCGGAGAGCACGTTAAGCCGTCGGTACCGGTTGCCATAAGAACATCTATGGCAGTCGGTACGGGTAGTTGGAGTCCTCAAAAGTCCAGTAATTGGTTTAACTGCAATCGTTCAATATCGCCTATGGACTGTGGAGGTCAGATGACAGTCGTTTCACAGAAAATATCGAAATTTAGCCAAATCTGCAGTAAAGTGGACCCCAGACTCCAAGCTGAAAGCTTTTAATGCAACTGGGATTTACGCTAAGATGAAGAAGAAGACTGTTGAACGATAGCACTTAGTGGAACTTGCTACACATATGGAATACCAGTTTCATCTTAGGCTATGACAGCCTCTGTGGCGTGGTGGTAATGCACGCGAGTGCCACGCAGGAGGCGAGGGTTCTATCCCCGCTCAGTGCAAATATTTGTATGCATGAATATGGCTATTTGCATTGGTCTGGGTGTTTCTATGCATAATATGTAGGTATGTTTTTTTTTTAAAGTATCTAAGTATGTTTATCCGCATTCTAGATTCCATAACACAAGCTAATAGAGCTTACCATGGACTAGATAGCGTTGTGTATGTTATGTTATGTTGTGTAATAATTGTATTGTAATTGTATAATCCATAACGGTGTTAATATTAAGTTACGGCACTATCGTATTAGAGCTTACCTGTGAAGATAGTTGTCAGTGAGTGTAAATAAATAAATAAATAAATTTATTTATTTATTTATTTATTCTCAAAAGCTTACATAGACCATTTTCTCAACATTTAAATTAATGAATTAAAAACTGTTAATTGAAGCCCCATCTCGATGGTGTTCAACTGATGTATTGTAAACCGGAAATCTCACACTTGTAAAGTTTCTAGTTAAAAACCTTGCTCACCTAATAAAATAGTTACAGGTAACGAAAAAATACGAAGGTAAAAATGCATTCAAAAATTCCCAAACGTCCTCTTAGAGCCACCAAAGATGGTCACCCCATAAATCACGACCACTCACAGTAAGCTCGGCTACTGAGCGCCATTTATTTCAATTTGGTCCTGACTTTCGCGGTATATCCATTGTCTATTTATAGGCACCTATTTTTAACACGCCATTTTTAGCTTCAACTGTATAAAATTATTATTTTCTGATATTATAACACCTTTTATACCATATTCTGACAATTAAATAAATTTGAATTGATTTGATATTTCATAAGGGTCCAAATCTACTTCAACTGCAAGTCGACCTACCTGGATGAAGAGTTGACAGAGACATTGCGTTTGTATCCAGATAGCAGTCGGAAGTAACTGCTCCCAAACTGGACCTCAAACGCAGTCAAAAAGCAGTTTGGGGTCCAGTTTCCAGTCACTTCCGTAAAAACCACGATATTTTTTTCATAAATTTAAAGTATTTTAGTATTCTAATTAATTCAAATAGGTTTAAAAAAGATTTTTTTTCAGTCATTTTTAATTTTTTTAATCATTCAAAAAAACCGACCGATCATAAAATTATTCCTTTCTAAATCGATTTGAAGGCACGATAAATCAATAATTTGTTTAGTTATTAAGTCAGGATCACCATTTTGTTGGCAGGAGAAGATGAAAGGATGAAAAAAAGAGGAGGAAAAGAAGAGAGGATGAAAAGATATAATCATACAAATATTATAAAAGCGAAAGTAACTTGTGTAAGAGAGATTAGAGCTTAGAAAAGACATAGGCTATGTGGCTACGGGCAACAGCCTGCTAGTCTAGCGAACAGGTCGACAAAGGAGATACGGTCGCACTTCTAATCTATTATATAATTGTAAATTGGAATTGTTTGTTCGCGATGGACGCAAAAACTACTGAGGGTTTTTTTATTAGAAAGGTCTTGATCAGACTTAAAATCTTATGTTTGTTGGATTGCAAAAATCCGTACACTACACCGTATAGGTTGCTGAGGGTTAGCGGTCACGGGATCAGTGTTTCTAGGATCCTAGTACATTTGCATTTGGTACTAGGCTCACAAAAACTTTAAGGAGCACATTCTGGGTCACGGGAGCAGTGTGTCCTAAGCCTTTCTATTTCGAACTTATCGCGGACGAAGTCGCGGCCAAAAGCTAGTTTTCATATAAAGTTGAACGTATACTGTACATAGAAGATATCAGAAACAGTGTACACGAGCTCGCATTCAACGAATCACTATTAATCATTGCAGATAGGCTGCATCGACCTCAGTCTCCGAAACTAAGCCACATTCTAAACAGTAGTCCCAAACAGATAAATAAACACAGATTCGAACCACCCGGCTATAACCGCAACCCGCCCAAATTACGAAGTGCCATAGCAATAAAGTACGGTGCGGGTGGTCTGTACGTTTCAATTTGGTAGTGTTGCCGATTGCGGGTACGAATTTCGACTTGTTTAGTGCGAGTTATTGTAGCGAATTTGTTCGTGGAGTTTAAAAGGAATCACGTATTTTGGGATGGACTCTGTTTATGTATATAGGTTGATTTTGTTCACTTAAAATATTCTGTAGAAAGCAATACTGATAGTAATACAACCGGTTGCAAGTTTATAGATTTAGAGGACGCGATTCGTTTCGTTTGTTGACTTTTACGACTGTCATCTTAGGGTTGCCTTAATATTATATAAAATGTACTATTTGCCACCCGCGGATTCACCCGCGTGAAATGATGATAAATGCTGATCAAATTTCAAACAGATTCGTCGATACGATAGAGCGTGATTGAAACACAAGCGTCGCCGGTAGCTAGGAGTCGGCCTTACGATACGGCCTTTACACTACCGACGTGAACCCACTCCTAGCACAAGCAATTTAGCTTAGTTGGAGGGGTTAGAGGGAATATTAGTAACTTCGGTTCTTATATTCTTTATAAACAAATTACAAACATTCAAACTGCTTCAGAAACTATCACATTTTTAATATTAAAGTGATATAAAATGCTGCTGAATATGTATATATTTAAAAAAAGAGTTATGGACTAAGAGCCCATGAACGCCACACCTAAGTCATTTTATAAAGGCTGAAAGTTTGCCAGCGTATCGACGACAGTCTCTGTGGCGTGGCGGTAGTAAACGCGACTGGTACGCAGGAGGCGCGCGTTTGATCCTCGCTCAGTGCAAATATTTGTATGCATGCAATGCAAACAGAAGAATCGTGACTGGAAGGGGTTCAAAAAGTAAATCAAGTCATTTTGAGCTTTCTGTTCGTCAACAACTTGTTTATGCTGATTGTGCTATACACACTAGACAGTCTACACACGAAGCTTATTGCTACTTAATACTTTGCTAACTACAAATAAATGTCCAACTAAATAACCATTCATACTCCATAGTTATGATCGCAGTTATGCTATCTGGTGTCTATCCAGTGAGAACATAATAATATGATTTTACTATTAATACTGCTATTAGCATTAATAATGACGTCGTATGCGGTCAGAACTGCGACTTTGCAACAATCTGGAGATTGCTGACCACCTTGGGTTGTAAGGTCCATTTTGTTGTACCATTATTTAGTTAATAGCGTATAAGACGGTACATATAACTATATTATATATATAATTCAAAATAAAGTATAATACTTTATTTTGAATTTAAAAAATCATTTGAGCATATAAAGAGGTGGGACCGACTCCTTCCAAATGGGATATGTTGTATTTTTTAAAGAATAATAAAATCGAATTTACTAATATTCCCTCTTATTCGTCCAACTAAGCTAAACGTCGGTAGTGTAATGGTCAGGATTCGAACCCGGGACCTCTCGATCGTAAGGCCGACTCCTTACCGCCGACTACTTAACCACTAAGCTACCGACGCTACTCGACGATGTTTCTCAGTTGCGTTCAAACTTTAACTTGGGGTCAGTATATTATTTGTTGACATTTACACGAGCGAGTGCCGTCTGACCTCTCAACCTCAATAGGAATGCCTACGCCAGAGCCTCGTCAGTTATTTGTCAGGTACACCGTCGTAGGAGAGTTAGATTTGGGTAGGTAGCCTAGTCACCCTCTCCTGCCTACAAATAAGTCCGTGTGCTGCTTGAAAAATGTGCTTTCAGTTAGAAAATCAACTTCTAGATGACAGTACATTCGCGCTTGTGACATCACGAATAAAAGCTAGTACAAAGTACAGTTGCTTCATCCATTCGTTAGTGAATAAAGTAACAAAATTCAACCACATTCAAAATGTCCCAAAGCTAGTACCTCGATCCCACTTCTGACGCTCATTAAAATTTACCCCTTAAATAAACAGTAATAATTAAAACCAAGCCCGTACAATCTACATGATTGCGTGTGTAGGAACGTGTTCCGTGTTAACAGGAACAAATGTCCCACGGTGGCACGTCACCACTTGTGAAACAAAGTTAAGTCAGCTAAAATAAACTAGTTAAAGTTGGGCATATCCCTCTGCTTAGCTTTAATGAAGTGTGGTTATATTACGAGCGGAAATATATCGTTAATTATTATATGCTGATTTACTGGATACGGTAATACGTACAATATGTAGGTACAGTGGACCGCGGCGGCGTGTTGAGAAACGCACGTCCCCATTTCGGGGGCGAGTCAGGGACACCGTTGTCCCCCCTCCCGAGGAAGGACAGATCGTGAGGAATGGTCCTTGGTCAGCCGTGGTGCGAGGGATATGTCGAAGACAACCTCACCTCCGACCTAGCACCACGACTCTCAGTCAGCGTGCGGTTTTAGTCCCCCTTCCGGCTCCAGGGGAGGTTTCCGCGGGGTATTCCGAACGAAAAAAAGAAAAAGAAAAAAAGGGTTAGTGGACAATAGCAAACCTTGGATTTCAAGGAAGACCTTGAAGACCTCGGAATGCGGCAGTGACTAATGCAAGGAAGATGATGAGGCCGGTACCAACATTCTTGAAGACTCCAACCTCACCTGCTAGATGGTGTATCTGCTAAACAACGGATAAGGCCCTGGTGAAAGCTATTCTCTAAATGTTGGGAGGTCAGAGAGAACTTTCGAGAAATCCGACATACCAATAAAAAATTACAGGGTGGTTTATCATTCACCTTATCAACAATAAAATTATCTTTGAACCCAAATGTTTCTCAAAATAAGACTACATGACTTAAGAACTAAGTTTAGATTTCAGAGATTTCCTTTCACTTGACAGAGGGTTGAGATCGGAATATGTTTTGGGTAGAATATGGAAAAAATAATGAAATTAATTTTCGTGGGTAGAATGTGGAAGGACCTGTGGCTAGAAATTGAAAAAAAATGTTCGTGTTTTGTTTTAGGTCGAATTTTGTGGGTAGAGATCGGAAGAGCCCAATTTACCATGTTTGTTAGACAGATTTGATCCTTATGATTGTTACTATCGATTGAAGCCATAAAAATACAGGATGTGATTTTTTAGGGTTTTGGTCGGTTCGATTAACCGGGTGTGCCAAGCGAGATTTCGAAAATCTTTAAATCTAGTTTTTCTTATTGAAGGAATGTTTCCTTTGAGTGAAATTCTCTATTTCAGTAATTTCGAGTACTTCCCGTCTAGGGGCATGAAAATCTTCCACTCTGTATATTCGGTAGCCTATCTATACCTACCTATCTGCGGTAGCCTAGTGGTATGGGTAATGGACTGCTGAGACGAGGTCTCGGGTTCGATCCCAGGTTTACCATGGCACACACCAATGACTTTTCGATGCTTTTTAAAGTTATGTGTGTATTTATCGCAGGTTTATAAGTGCCCGGTTAATGGCAATAGGCATTACATGGCACCTAAATATAAACTGGCGAAATGTGGGTGCTAGCATCTCTGCCTACCCCTGCGGGTAATACAGGCGTGAGTTTATGTTATGTCTGTATATTCGAACCTCGGACACAAAAGTGAAAACTTTGGACACAACTAGTGAATGAAAATACCTCAAACTCGTACACGTAATCTCTAACAAGAAAACCGCAAACGAACCATAATTCATAGTTTATTATGAAACCCACACAGCACATGTATCACCATTAAAGTAAATACAACTCTATAATAAATCAAATAAGATCTTAAGCAAGTGCATAAGATATGCACTACGAGATAACAGGCTGATGTAAAATTAATTAGAAAGTTAAGACTGTGCGCTGAGATGAGCGGAGTGAGAGCGGGATCAAGTATTAGATTGTAACATTTAAAAAAAACTATTTTATTACTCACTTATATATCTCCTGCCTGTAAAACTTCCAAGAAATAAGCTGAGACGCACGTGTAATAGAAGTCGAGCTTATTGACGTTAATCGGGTAAGCTTGGCATTGAATGCAAAATTACACTTATTAACCTTGTTCGACATCAACGAATTGCAAGCGGCAAATATTTTATTTATTATTAAAAAAATAAGGCAAATAAAAAATGTTTCTCATAGACAGATACATAGATACTATATGAAAGAGAGATAATAGATTTGCTTCTTAGCATATCACCAAAGTATGAAAAAAATCGGTTGTCTGTAAAGTCGGTTTACTGACGATAGTTGAACCTGACAACGTCATAAGAAAATACTGATGGAATGGTTGCATTTTTCAAAAGAAAATTTTAATTTTATTTGTACGATTTGTCGTTCGTTCCGCGCTCTCGCTTGCACTTCAAGCCTTAAATGGAACGCCTCAGAGCGAGGTAACGCCGCATGACGTCATGTTTTTTCATGCGTGTGTTAGATTTGGGGGGGTAAAATTTGGGGTAACTATATATATATATATATATATATATATGTCTATAACTTACTATATATACCCATAAACAGGATGCCATTTGTAATTATGTATTTGAACCAAGGAAATTAAACAATAAATACAATTCTGTTTTATCACTCGTCTATAACTTACTATATATACCCATAAACAGGATGCCATTTGTAATTATGTATTTGAACCAAGGAAATTAAACAATAAATACAATTCTGTTTTATCACTCTTTTATTCTGTTATACTACGTCAGTTCCAAAAGCTGTTGTAGACAGGAAAGAACTGACAAGAAAACCTGTCTGCCTTCTAACCACAACATAATTAATATTTTACTTCATGTTACACCAGGCTCGTAGCCAAATATTACAATATAAGACAACCCTGGTTGCAGACCAGTTACAACAGTATAATAGCTAAAACTGTAACACAGATACTTATCACATAGGAACCACATTGGAGTCGAACCACTTCTCATAATTATAGCCAAATATTACAATATAAGGCAACCCTGGTTGCAGACCAGGTACAAAACTATAATAGCTAAAATTATAACACAGATACTTATCACATAGGAACCACATTGGAGTCGAACCACTTCGCATAATTATCAGTATGACAATACTTGCACAGTCACTAATATGGTATAATGATATTCAATCATCTGGTATATCAGTTAAACAGACTAATAGCCGACACTACGATACATAGGTAGTACATAAAACTTAGATACCACACTGGTATCGAACCAGCCCTTATAATCATTGGTATAGCCATACTTTTACAGACATTATGATAGTTTATTATCCCCAAGGATTATCGCAAATACATCAAGTAATACTTTGATTCGGTTACTTTAAGTATATTTTAGTTACACAATATTTAGAACACCCAAAGAGGGTATTTAATTATAATTGCTAATTCAATTACTTATTAAATACCAATCCACTATAATATTATTCACTATAACAGTAGTTATTACTACATTCACTACATTCACTTTTATAACCCTGTAAGTACATATTATTATAACATTATAAATATAACAGAGGTATATCGTACCTCACACTTCGACGGCTCGGGATAGACTGTCCGAATGACATCTGACATCGTCTTTTTATAACATTTGAGACGTCGCATTGCATCGAATGATTTTCATCTACCTACTTATAAAAAATATTGTATAGAGTAGTTTCTTATTTACAAATCCTTTAAAATATTCTTTATAGTAATATAAATACACTATAATACATCAAGCTACACCTCACCTGATCGCTGGCCACTCCATATTTTAACATGATTCTAACACGGCCATACTGACAATTACTTCGCTCTCGAAGTATATACAACGAATTTTATTGCAAATTGCGATCACATATTACATACTTAAACTTAGTCATTATAATTATATTTCTTTTACATCACTTTTTGCAAAACAGAATTTATACATTAAAGAAAAAACACTTCCTTAGTATCAAAATTACCCCAAAAAGAATAGTCAACACCAAAAAATATAGATATTCAACAACATTTTGGTACTTTGTCTCAAACTTAAGATTTAAACATTATTTAGTCTTCGATCTTTATGAAATCTTAGCATAGTAGAAGGGCAAAAAACATTTTATAAAATGTGTTCTGTTATTATTCAGTTATCTAAGAACATTAATTACCTCCGAATCCAACGGACTAACGTGAACTTTTATAAAATGTCTTTTGTTATTGTTTGGTTATCCAAGAATATTGATTACCTCCGAATCCAACGGAATAATCTGAACTTTTTTAAAATGTCTTGTTATTGTTCAGTTATCTACGAATATTGATTACCTCCGAATCTAACGGAATAATCTAAACTTTATCATTTCAAACACCATCTATAAATTTACCATTAAATTAATTATGTATCACGGCATTTGATTATAACAGTTGTATACCCGAGATAAAGTCTCTTATTTTACACGAGGTATATTAGTCTTGTTTTTTAACCGAGATATAACCGCCTCGCCTTTTTTCCCCATGAGACAAAACCGTCTCGCCTTTTACCCGAGATATCATAGTCTCACTTTTTACCCGAGACATCATAGTCTCTCCTTTTACCCGAGACATCATAATCTCACCTTTTACCCGAGACATCATAGTCTCTCCTTTTACCCGAGACATCATAGTCTCACCTTTTACCCGAGACATCATAGTCTCGTCCCTTTTGTTTTTTACTTACAACCACCACTAATGCCAAAAGCCAATAACACTATATATATAGTAACACAAATAGCAATGTTTTTAATTCATCACGGCCATTCTGAACTACACTTTGATCTCAAAGTGTTTAGTAAATCCATAATAAAATAATATCTATTGTAGTCCTTAAGGTACATTGTACATACGTAGTGTAAATGCTATTGACTTTCTTTTTTATTCGAATTTTGTTCGTTTTAACTGTACTTGACTTTACTTTGATTGTAATTTACTTTATTATTGTAGCTTAGTTTGAATAAACTTTACTATTGCATCCACTGTACTCCACGTTTCAAACCAGTGCAGTGGTCCATTTGCTAAATAGTATTTAATATTTATTTTTTTATATTGGCGTTTTACAAGCAGAATAAACGATTTTGTTAGAATTTGAATTTAATATTAAATCGACGGTAGGTACTTTTCGTGTAATATTAACTTTAATATTGGACCGACTGTACTTTTACTTTAATATTGAACCGACTGTACATTTGCTTTAATATTAAGTCTATTGTACTTTTACTCTAATATTGAATCGACTGTACTTTTACTCTAATATTGAACCGACTGTACATTTACCTAAATATTGAACCGACTGTACATTTACTTTAATATTGAATCGTCTGTACATTTACTTTAATATTGAACCGATTGTACTTTTACTTTATTATTGAATGGACTGTACTTTTACTTTAATAATAAATCGACTGTACTTTTACTTTATTATTGAATGGACTGTACTTTTACTTTAATAATAAATCGACTGTACTTTTACTTTAATAATAAATCGACTGTACTTTTACTTTAATAATAAATCAACTGTACTTTTATTTTAATAATAAATCGACTGTACTTTTACTTTAATAATAAATCGACTGTACTTTTACTTTAATAATAAATCGACTGTACATTTACTTTAATATTGAACTGACTGTACATTTACTTTAATATTAAATCGACCTTACTTTTATTTTCTTATTGAATCGACGGCACTTTTATCTTTAATATTGAATCGACGGCACTTATCTTTAATATTGAATCTACGGTACTTTTATATGAATCTATTGTACTTTTAACTTTAATATTGAACCGACTGTACTTTTAACCTTATTACCTTTACACGACTTTTGACTTTATTGGCTTTACACGACTTTTAACCTTATTACCTTTACACGACTTTTGACTTTATTGGCTTTACACGACTTTTGACTTTATTGGCTTTACACGACTTTAGACTTTATTGGCTTTACACGACTTTTAAATTTATTGGCTTTACATGACTTTTAACTTTATTGGCTTTACATGACTTTTAACTTTATTGGCTTTACATGACTTTTAACTTTATTGGCTTTACATGACTTTTAACTTTATTGGCTTTACATGACTTTTAACTTTATTGGCTTTACATGACTTTTAACTTTATTGGCTTTACATGACTTAACTTTATTGGCGTTACATGACTTTTAACTTTATTGGCTTTACATGACTTTTAACTTTATTGGCTTTACATGACTTTTAACTTTATTGGCTTTACATGACTTTTAACTTTATTGACTTTACATGACTTAACTTTATTGGCTTTACATGACTTTTAACTTTATTGGCTTTACATGACTTTTAACTTTATTGGCTTTACATGACTTTTAACTTTATTGGCTTTACATGACTTTTAACTTTATTGGCTTTACATGACTTTTAACTTTATTGGCTTTACATGACTTTTAACTTTATTGGCTTTACATGACTTTTAACTTTATTGGCTTTACATGACTTTTAACTTTAAAATGTGTCCAACTAAATAAAAAAATTGGGTCGTATTTTAAAGTCCTGGTAACCATCACACATTAATGAGTATCAGTATCATGAACTTAAATTGTAAAGAGATGAATCCAAATAAATTAAGAATGTCTTTCAATCTTTTTATCACGGTGTATGTGTATACATACCCTTTTAGTAATTCTCATAACAAATAAAATCTACTTTACACAGTAATCATAAATAAGTAACTGTTCGGCCAACCTGATATATCTTAATAGGTTACTTGTCAGGTACCGAAAAAAACTATTTTAGAATACAAAATATTAACACCACTTAATCTGATCAAACCATTTCAGATCACCAAAAAGATTAACTTTGCTTTAAGTATTAGTCAAGCCACATATTTTGTTCAAGAAAATAAAACGTTTGACCATTACTTTTTTTCATTAAATATGAAATCCAGTATTACATCAATGATAATAGCCAGAAATTTTAAAATAATTCGTTAGTGATCAGCCCGGGTGGTTTGCAATTAGAACTATCAAGAAGTTACACTATCCAACTTGAACCTTATAAATCACAAAAGCTACAATACCGTTTTTGTGCACTTTTTTTGTTGATGGTTTGGAAATACACTGCTTCGCAGTACCGCTGCAAATTGATGCTGGATTTCACTGCCTTGCAGATAGCTGAGCCGTCAGTCATTGCTCCAGTGGGTAGCAAATATTACAGAAGGCTTTTAGCAAGCCTCCCAGATGCAAATACAATCTGAAACTTGTACAATAAGTATTAGAATACGGTTTTTACGTATCCCACTTCTGATGTTAGATTTGGGGGGGTAAAATTTGGGGTAACTATATATATATATATATATATATATATATATGTCTATAACTTACTATATATACCCATAAACAGGATGCCATTTGTAATTATGTATTTGAACCAAGGAAATTAAACAATAAATACAATTCTGTTTTATCACTCGTCTATAACTTACTATATATACCCATAAACAGGATGCCATTTGTAATTATGTATTTGAACCAAGGAAATTAAACAATAAATACAATTCTGTTTTATCACTCTTTTATTCTGTTATACTACGTCAGTTCCAAAAGCTGTTGTAGACAGGAAAGAACTGACAAGAAAACCTGTCTGCCTTCTAACCACAACATAATTAATATTTTACTTCATGTTACACCAGGCTCGTAGCCAAATATTACAATATAAGACAACCCTGGTTGCAGACCAGTTACAACAGTATAATAGCTAAAACTGTAACACAGATACTTATCACATAGGAACCACATTGGAGTCGAACCACTTCTCATAATTATAGCCAAATATTACAATATAAGGCAACCCTGGTTGCAGACCAGGTACAAAACTATAATAGCTAAAATTATAACACAGATACTTATCACATAGGAACCACATTGGAGTCGAACCACCTCGCATAATTATCAGTATGACAATACTTGCACAGTCACTAATATGGTATAATGATATTCAATCATCTGGTATATCAGTTAAACAGACTAATAGCCGACACTACGATACATAGGTAGTACATAAAACTTAGATACCACACTGGTATCGAACCAGCCCTTATAATCATTGGTATAGCCATACTTTTACAGACATTATGATAGTTTATTATCCCCAAGGATTATCGCAAATACATCAAGTAATACTTTGATTCGGTTACTTTAAGTATATTTTAGTTACACAATATTTAGAACACCCAAAGAGGGTATTTAATTATAATTGCTAATTCAATTACTTATTAAATACCAATCCACTATTATATTATTCACTATAACAGTAGTTATTACTACATTCACTACATTCACTTTTATAACCCTGTAAGTACATATTATTATAACATTATAAATATAACAGAGGTATATCGTACCTCACACTTCGACGGCTCGGGATAGACTGTCCGAATGACATCTGACATCGTCTTTTTATAACATTTGAGACGTCGCATTGCATCGAATGATTTTCATCTACCTACTTATAAAAAATATTGTATAGAGTAGTTTCTTATTTACAAATCCTTTAAAATATTCTTTATAGTAATATAAATACACTATAATACATCAAGCTACACCTCACCTGATCGCTGGCCACTCCATATTTTAACATGATTCTAACACGTGCATCCGGCTCCATCGAATTATAAGACTTTGTCACGTTAAAAAGTCATCGAAGTCTATTTTTTAACCCCCGACGCAAAAACGACGGGGTGTTATAAGTTTGACGTGTCTGTGTGTGTGTGTGTGTCTGTCTGTGGCATCGTAGCACCCAAACGGATGAACCGATTTGGATGTAGTTTTTTTTGTTTGAAAGGTATATTAGTCGGGAGTGTTCTTAGCCATGTTTGAAAAAAATCGGTCCAAGATGGCCGCCGCCACAACCTGTTGGAATGCGTATTTCTTTATAATTCCTCCAATATGGGTATCAAATGAAAGAGCTTGACTAGTAGATCACTTTAAAAAGTATAAAATAAAAATTAAATTAAAAATTTAAAAAACCCCCGTCACAAAAACACCTCCAAAAAGTTGAAAATAAATGAATAAATTTTAATTCAACGGTTGCCATGTCGGGGGACCTTAACTGGTTAAGTACTCCTTTGTATCGTAAGGTCCCCCGACATGGGAACCGTTGAATTAAAATTTATTCATTTATTTTCAACTTTTTGGAGGTGTTTTTGTGACGGGGGTTTTTTAAATTTTTAATTGTATTTGTACAGCTTTCTACTTACCGTTACAAACACGATGAAGTAAGTATCAATAATACACATCTCGCTCATCGCTCCGCTCATGTTACTAAGCACGCAGCCTTGCAAACTGCAGATGGAGGAGACTTAACCGTTCAGTTCCCTGTACAAAGCCAGTTCTTTAGATTTAAATTACTTCCGTGAAATTTTCATAAGCAGATGCTGTTGTCTCAACTTTCTTTGAGATAGGAGAGATGCTCGATTCTTATAGGATCTCACCAACACAAGAACTAAAGTAAAAGCAGTTTTATTAAACGCTCGAATAAGAATTTATGTCTCTAGCTCAATATCACAAAAGCGATTTCCTCATTGCGTTCCTAGATTGCACTTGGAGTCCGAGGTAAGGTTATTATTATTATGTTTTTTTAGAGACAACTACTGACCTCTTAAACTTCCATTACTGTTTTTAATTGGTATGACAACTTTTCTAAAGTAAAGCCAACGAAGCGAGAGAAAAAAGGTAAACAAAGTTGCAGCGGTTCCAAACTTTTTTATTTGCAAATAATTGCGTAGCACTTCAAGCGCGTTCCAGTCAGAAATGAAATTGCTCATAAGATGGCGGATCTGATAGGTTAGAACTGCTGTGTTGACAGCTTTCCTGTACTACGAAACATGCAACGACAGCTGTCGCTCGCTCATTGTTGCGTACGTGTGATATGTGCGACAAGGACAGAGAAAATTATCGCTAGTTATCGCAACGTAACTCAGTAATGAGGACCGAAAATAAAATATTTTTCTTTCTTTCTTTCTAATGGTCGCTTTGTTTACCTTTTTTCTCTCGTCTCGTTGGCTTTATTTTAGGAGCAACTAAACTTCTTTTAACCTTCCAACCCCGAGCGGAATACCTATGCCAGAGCTTCAGAATAGCATGTGAAGCTGGAAGCACCAATGATGTTGGTAGGACCCTTGGATAATCATCATCATTGGCCAAAACATTTTAGAAATGATTGTTTTTGGAGCGCTTGCACCATTATGGTCGCTACATCGACCTGGGATATTAACTTTACTATATTAGCTAACTTGCTCTTGTCCGCGGCTCTGCCCGCGTGGATGTCGGTTATCGCTACCAACGCCATACAGGTGGCAGCACATTGGGAGAAGATAATTTGAGGGCCGAGGCGCCATCACCACGATAGAAGAAGAAGAAGATCGCGACCAAGCGTATGTCGTTTCTCAATGTCTAATCTACCACTATGCACAATTTCATCAAAATCGGTTCAGTGGTTTAGGCGTGAAAGCGTATAACATACAGACAGTTACTTTCGTATTTATAATATTTTTATTTGCAAAATTTACTCCCATACGAAGCTGCAAACACTCCTTAGGTAAATTGAAATATCACCTACACAAAGATCCCCACTTGCGTCTCCAAATCACAGTGTATGGCAGTGGCATGCTATGACCCAACTAACAAGATCACGTACTTAGAATCGACGAAACCCTTGTCACAAAATACGATGTTTATAGCTATATCGACCTAACATCGCCTGCTTCAGTTTTTAGCTGATATAATATAGTATGGATATGTCCGGAATAATGTACTTTTGAAATAGTGAAAAAGTTTTTCATTTTGTCTGAGACTACCCTCGGCATTCATAGAAGATAAGAAATTCGCACTCTCTTTTTAATCCGCAATTCTTCATAGCTACTTACACCCAGTCTAGTTGCTATCGATTTCGTTTGGCGGTGCGTAGAAGCGCGCCTTCCCATCCCAGGGGAGAGTCGGGGACACCGTTGCCCCCCTCCCGAGGAGGGCCAAACCGTAAGGGATGGCCCTGGGCCAGCCGGGGTGCGAGGGGTATGTCGAAGACAACCTCACCTCCGGCCTAGCACCACGAACCTCAGTCAGCGTGCGGTTTTAGTGGGTTCGAGTCCGACATAACCTCCCCTTCCGGCTCCGGCGGATGAGGTATCCGTGGGGATTTCCGCACGAAAAAAAAGCTATCGATTTCGTCGTCTTTATTGTTTGAAAGTTTCCTAAAAGATCTTTTCATGTCTGGTTCAAATAACCCAAGATTGTAGGGATAATGAAACTCGTGTGTGAGTTTCCAATTCTTCATCAAGCGACGCAGAAAGGAAGCAATCGCATTATAATATTAATATAAATAGATGCCATATTGCACATTACTTGTACAATAGAATACAATTTTAGCAACACAACAGATTGGTACCGTATCGCTAGAATAGAGACAGTTAATTGGTATTGCCTGCAGCCAAAGATACTATTTATACATATAGGACAACGATAAGACCAACTCTAATTAATTCTGCCGCAAAACAAGAGACATGTGCTTCTAACAGGCAAATGTTGCCGTGGATATTTAGAATATCAACAACCCGAAATAATAAAGAGGATATACACAGAATTCTCGTGTACTGAACTCATATCTTGTAAGAATAAGAGTCCAAGAAAAAGCAAATTAAGAAATCTAGCATCAGTAATCTAAAAACCAAGATAAAAATTGGTTAAAAAGACTTAATATTCATAAAATGATCAGATCACGATCAGCCAAATCATTTTCAGTCAGAAAATGATTTGGCTGATCGTGGAAAACGAAGCAAAAGATTTAGAAAGCACTTCACTACTTCTATACTGTTATATAATAAATTGGAAATGTTTGTTCGCGATGGATGCAAAAACTGCTGAACGGATTTTGATGCGGTTTTTTTGTTAGATAGGTCTCGGTCAGACTTAAAATCTTACGTTTATTTGATTGCAATCCGTTGAGTAGAAAAGGAGAACTGACCCACGCAGGCGGAGCCGCGGACTGAAGGCTAGTAAATAATATTTATAGAAGAAATATCTGTTTATCTAAATTTAATATTTTCTCAAATAGTGATATAATTACTCATCTGATGTCATCAAAAGAAAATACGGTTCGTAGAATTTGATCAAATTCTACATGAAGTACCTATCTTAAAATTTAATGTATCAGACATAGAATATTGAGGATATAAGTTAGAATCTACGGATAAGTTATATATTATGATAACGATGAAATAAGGATAAAATCCGGATGAACTCTTCAATATTTCCCGTGACAAATCTTGATCTAAACTCAGCACGTGTTTTACGACGACGCGACGTTCGGAAACAGCGCGCGTGGGAAAGAATCCTTAAAGGTACTTATTTAAAAAATGTTCATTGCTAAAACTCTGTTTACTTACTAAGATATAGCATTTTTTGAATAAAATTTTTCACATACCTGAAAAAGAAAGAAATATTCGTTAAAAATATGTTCAAGTTAAATAACAAATTGAAGATTTCCATGGCACGGATAACTTAAGAACGACTTCTATTTTTTTTCATCATTCGTTGTTCATCGTTTTTAGGATTTATAATTTTTTCGTCATTGTTAACCTTTGATGAAGCTGTAAGGCGGTTAGGTTCAATAAATAAATACAGTGGAAAAAGTACAAGGGTGTTCTCAATGTGTGTAACGACTGCGTCGATTTTATTCATCTTTACATTTTTTACTTCTTTGCAGAAGAAGAATAAGAAAATAACGCAGAAAATTCACCGCACTATTCCTCATGAACGGAGCAGCAGTCAATAGCCTGTATTTATATTTTTTCATTTATTTCGGTACCTTAATTTCTGGTTAGTACATGGCATCCATCCCAACAATAAAATGGCTAAACTAAGATAACAAAACCCAAAAATGTGATTATAGAAAGATATACAGTCGTGATCACATTCAGTCTTCGAGCTAAATTAATCTCATCAATCACCTTTGATTTCCGACGCACGACAAACTACTCTCGTTTGTTCCCTGAGCTTGTCATCAGCAATCAGTTATCGTCGTCGTAATGACGTACTCCCTTGTGATGTTGCCGGTGTTGGGTGTCGAAACATCTATAAATCCTTCCTACCAAGAATAAAGTGAATATCAGGTTAGCGCAAAATAGCAAATCCACGTTATGCTCTGTTCAATTCAGTCAATCTGTAACTAGGTTGTCGAAGAACATCAATTGTCAAACCATTCTTTACTTAAAAGGATTATTGAAAATAGATTTCCGAAAGTGCGATCAGAGAACGCTTATTCTCGATTTTTGCTCGATTTGAAATAGATTACTCCGTTGTCGATATTTTCGGATCGGAACGGGCCGGCGAGGATGACAAAACTGAACATTTGAAGACAATGAGGCTAAAAAGCAAACCATTTTAATGTAACTAAAATTATTTATAGCTGAGTTCTCTGTGGAGCGCGGCTGTCAAATTCATTTTCGTTGGTGAGTTCAATTTATGGCGGATTCCGTATATTAGATTCGTTGGGTTTATTACTTAATAAAATATATTTGATATTATAAATGGTGCTATTACCATTGCGGAATTTGAATTGTAGATTGCGTCCTTGAAATTAAGGGCATTCCCATTAGGAAATACTCTGTAGCAGATCTAAGTTTATGATCGCACCATATAGCTTGGGAAACCTATGACCCCGAAAATATTTGGTGAACTATTTCTTTTTTTAACTTCCTTGGAACTTTTGGAGCCGTACTCTAGTAATACGCTTAGAAACATCTATTTTTATTAGGTGAATAAAATTAGTGACACGGTATTTGTTCTAAAGCCCATGAAACGCCGGGAAATCAAAAGTAATTGTTTGTATCTGTGTCTTAAATAATAAACTCAACATAAATAATTGTATTTCATTTTAATGTACACACTCAATAAACACACATGGATCTCACTTCATTCCTAAAAGGTTTTGCAACAAAAAATTTGAGTACTACACTCTCACACAGAATGTGGGTAGTCATACATTATTGCTAATCGGATTTTAAGTCTCGTGGAACAGCCAGATGCGACAAATCCAATGTCTTTGTTCTGCGACAAAGGTAGTAATTAATTCAATGTTCTTGTGGAATTTTGTACTCGAATGTTGTAATACTCTTATTCTGTGAGAAAGGATTACGAAGAGTAGTGAGAGCACAGAGTAATAATTCATGAGATTTTAAAGCAGTGCCGAAGAGTTCAAAATGAAAAAAAAATACACTTTTCCTAACGTTACCGATAAGTCCAATTCTTTAGCAAAACATAAGTGCCATCTCTAGTGAAGTTATAAATATTGTGACCATATTACAAAAATTAAATCATAAATTCAACAGCAGATATTTTCCTCACCCGATGAAAAAACACGCCAAATTTAATAACAAATGTCGGATATAAGCATACATAAACAAAACGCTTCCTCAATATCCGAGCGCGCAATTTTGTCAGTCCCACGTTGGGCGCCAATTCATCTTGGACATACAATAATTAAACGTCAACCGGTTACGCATTGACGTAATAACTAAACAATACATATTGCCTACCTATTTAATATTATTCGCGTTTTGTTTTCTCTACCTCAATTTCGGAAATGTAACACTATTTATTATGTTAACTTATTAAAAACTAGGTTACCCCCGTTAAAATTATAGTTTATGTATTGTAATATGAAAGTAAATGATTCGCTTTGGAATACTTGAATTTAATATAGGCCACAGAGCATTGTTTTTTTTTTTTCATCTGAGACCTTTCATTTTACTCTTTTAGCACTTATCTACTTTTTTCCACTACTTGTTAACGCTGAGTTTAAGGCGGAAGACTGGGTGAAATGGCGCACATTGGGAGAGACCTATGTCCAGCAGTAGACTGCGGTGGACTGAAAGTTGATTGATACATGAGTTTAGAGGTTCCATAAGCATATGATTTTTCTCTACCTTAGTTGTATAAAACAGGATACCTACAAAATAAATACAAAATGGTTAGTCTCGTTTTCATTCACTATTCGTGGATATTGAAACCAAAAGCGATAAATTAAAAACTATATTCTCATATTCAAAACAAAACAGTTCGCCAGCCCCTCGTTGGGCGCCAATTCATCTTACCCGTTGCAATAATTAAACGTCACAGGGCCACGCATCGTCGGGCAAATTGTTTCGCTTCCACGTGTGCGCGTTGGCTATTGACATCGCTTTGGCTATATTAATTACCTGTCATAGGTTACTTTGGGCGTGAAACTAGACAGGAGTGTTTTAATGGGACCATGAAGCATTTATAAGGTCTAAAAATTGTGAAAATTTAACCTGACTAGGAAAATAAATAATGTTAATCTGCAAGGAAAATCTACCTATTTCTAGAAGTGAAAGTAAAGTAATGAAATCTCTATAAGTCATTGTTTAAAACTACCAGATACATTAAAACTGTTAAAAGTATACTGATACCTTGCAGGTATTTTTATCCAAAAAAATTCATAAAAAATTATCGCAAATTTCCAAATATACATTAAAATAAATCTCATTAGTTGATCGCCGAGGCCATCTGGCGGTAATAATATAATAATAATATAATATATTTTAGCACACGGTACCACAATTTCCATTTAGATATAGGTAAGTACAGATCTCAAAGCGAAATTAAATTGGATTTTATAATAATACTTAGGCGACTATCAAATCCTAGCTAACGGTATTTCTCTCACTAAGAAGAACCAGTAGAAATATTAACGAGATTGTTTAATTATGAGATCTTAACTGTTATTATTTACTTATGATGCTGTTTCTTTACTCTAACAGACACCACACAGTCTTTCGGCTCTAACTGAATTCTAGGTTAAGTACATAAGGTACTTACGCTTGGGTAATTCAACTTTAAGTATACGGCTACAGCATTAGTTTGATTGTCGACGTTGCCTTTTTTTTGGCACTTTCTCTTTCCTTCCTTTTCATTCTCTTACGTTCAGTTTTTTATTCATTTCCTTCTGCTAATGATAGTGTATCTGTTTACCATTAGAAAACATTAATAAACTTCTGTCAGTAGAAATGCTGATATCGGAAGATTAATACGCTTCTGAACTCCATTATATGCACTGTGCGGGCGTTGATTAATACCCAACACGTGCAGCCGCAAGGTTGCGTTAAATATCGGTTTCATTCTAATCAGCACACCCCGGGGAAATCGAAGGCTTTTAGGTTTATTGGCTTGGCTACTACTTAATTAGCGAATACAATATGGGGTTCTCGAAAAGGGCATTAGTTTCTATAGAGTCAGCAGCATAAGTGGGACACCCCTGGTATTACACACGTCTATAGGCCATCTTAACCAATTACCATCAGGTGATCCGTGTGCTTGTTTGCTTTATGTATCACAGGATCCACCACGACAATTGGTGGATCACAGTGAACTTCAGCGTGCTATTCGATCCACTGGTGGATCGAGATAGTGGATCCTACAGGACAGAGGGAACTTATAGTCCGTATCTTGACTCCAGCATCAGATCAGTTTATTGTTCAGTATTAAATTATTGGTATCTGTAACAGTGTCCCTGTTTTCTCAGAAATGACCTTCAACTTGACGTAATCAAAATAACAAATCTTTGAAAGCTTTGAATGCAAACTAAATATTGTAAAAAGGAAAAGAAAATAAATACTCGTAATAATAAATTTGGTATATGAATCACAGGATTGCATCATCTTTTGACGAAAAAAAAATAGGTCCACTTAGCCAAAATAGGCTTTTCCTTTCACGCTAAAAGCTAGTCGACATCCCGTTATTCACAACACGTCGTAATCGTGTCAGGGATCAAACAGCGTGTTTGGGATACAGCTCCTCATGTAAGATGCGAACGTGTTTCATATTTCATAAGAGTGGGAATCAAATAGATGTATTGTATTATATTGTAGTCTTTTGAATATATTGTATGATTTTTTAAGCCCTGACGCAAAAACGACGAGGTGTTATGTTTGACATGTCTCTGTGTGTGTGTGTGTATGTGGCATCGTAGCAACCAAACGGATGAACCAATTTGTATTTAGTTTTTTTTGTTTGAAAGGTATATTAGTCAGGAGTGTTCTTAGCTATGTTTGAAAAATATCGGCCCAAGATGGCCGCCGCCACGTCATGTCGGAATACATATTTCTTCATAACTTCCGCAATGTGGGTATCAAATGAAAGAACTTGACCAGTAGATCAATTTAAAAAGTATAAAATACAATTTATTTTCAACTTTTTGGAGATTTTTTTTGATACGAGGGTTTTTTATATTTTTAATACAATTTTTATGGATTGATATAGTCATTTATACTACTATTTTAAAACCAAAAACACGTCATCATTATCATCCTTATAGCGATTTCCAGTTGCGTCTAAAGTTAACATTTTGGAACCTTAAGTCCTCTTATTGTTTTTAATTGGTATGTCGCGTTTCTCTGAAATGACTGCCGTCTGATCTCTCAACTCCGGAAAGGAAAGAGGTTATTTTATGTTGGTAGAGCCCTCTATACTCAGAAACTGGAAACACATGTGTTGGTAAATCAGCAAGTGCATGCTGGCAGCCACAAAGAAGAGGGGAAGAGGAAGTCCTCTGAGAGGGACATGTGAGAATTGGGGCTTGAGGAGAACGACGCACAGGTGAAAACAAAATGGCGTAAAATGATTGGGAAAGCCGACACCTCGTAAGACGAGGCCAAAGAAGAGACATGTGTTGGTAATATATATTTATCTACAAGTCAGAAACTTAGTGAACACCACAGTCATGATATTTGGAACGCATTAACGATAATGCATACAGTATCGGATGGCATTAGCAGCGGTACAATTAGTACGGAAATTGTGTTGTAATAAGTCCTAGTTAAGTCACAGTATTAGTTCATTTTCGTGTTGTATTCAAATTTCAAAGCAAATGCATTATTATGACTAAAACTTCAGGTTTCTCATAACTTAACTTTATTGTTCTTTTTAGGGCATAGTGCCCGAAATTAAAGCCGCATTTATAATTATTGTCATGTCGTGACGCATTAGAAAGGAATCAGTTTCATACATTTTATTTGGTTGCGTTCACATTTCTCTGATGCAGTGTTGTGACGGCCTATTGTAAGCGGAGCGACAGAGACAGAGAGTAAACAACGACACACGATCTGACGAATGTAAATGCGGCTTAAACAACGAAACTGTATTACTAAAAATCAATTCACACGAATAAACCCTAACATAGTACTAAACCGTTAAAATTCGAACTCGGAACAACGTTAAAGCTCTTTGAGTTTGCATCACATACAGAATGCGACCATACGATTGGCCGTCCATAATCCAATCGCGTCACCCGATTTGAATTTCGATCGGATTCGTGTTCTAAATTTAAATCCTGCTTGGATCACGTACGTTACGTGAGGGCGCAACGGACCAATGTTCCTGAACTTCTGTAGGTAGCTGTATTTTTAAGAGGCTTTGCAAGTAAGGGATGAATATAATTGTATTACAATGGGATTTAATGGGGGAGAAAATGTTGCAAGCTCAGAATGGAGGGTTGGAGGAGCATTGATTGTGATTAGTGGTAAAGTTTGTAATACAATTTGTAATAGATCACGTTTCAAAATGTTTCAAAACAAAAAACAGGTCGAAAGTATCTTGTAGAAACTTAACTGACTATCCTAACTTTACAGAATATCAATGAAAATGTTTCGTAGACTTCTCGAATTACATATTCAACACTATTCCAATGCAAATGGCCCTGATGCTCAATAAAGGTGGCCAGTACGGATACAAGCCTGGACTGTCCTGATAACTGTCTTAGCTTCAGGTAAAATTGAGTATTATGTTTAGTACCAGTAGTTTTACGGCCCAGTACTAGAAGTTGCTACATTTATCGGCTGACTGTGTTAACTGAACACAAGTTGATCTCACAACCAGTATTTTCTTTTTATTTTTTTATACATGACACGTCAATTTGACTTCACCTCGCCTGATGTTAAGCTAAAGGCAAAGTCTCGGAAAGAGAGTCACCATCGTGAACATTTACCATGTTAACAGTGGTGGCACTCAGCTTGACGGCCTCATTAGATGCCTTTTCACGCCCCGCTTAAAGGAACCGGGACTGTAGGAAGAAGGAAACACGTGAGCTGGCAGGGAATTCCAGGTCTTAGTGGTGCGGCATAGGAATGAATCACTAATCTCTAACGTTGAATTCTTTAATAATTATGAAATAAATCAGCTCCGTGCAATTCCAGCTCATGTATTATAACTAATGTTATTATTATTTTTATTATTTTCTTCTCAATTACTTATACCTATTTGACAAAAGAATAAATAAAATCTTACACATGAAAGCAGTTTCCTGTTTAAAAAAGCAAAATAAACCATTCACAACACTCCCTAACTAACTTGTTGGTATTACCCGGCTTAAAGCAACTTAACGTGGACTTAAAGGCATTTGTTGACCGCACCGCGCCTCCCAACTTCGTCCGTATAATACCATTTGCGAACTTTCCATGAATTAACTTTTTAAATTGAGTTAATGGAGGTTTATAGTGCTCGGGACAGCTCGGAAAGCTGTTACGTTTGAATTTGAGTGACAAAATGGAGTTTTTGGTAATAGAATCTACTAAAGTTCGTTATTTTAAGGTTTTAGTTTCTAGGGCAGACTGGGCTAAGCTAAAACAGAACGAACTAAATATATTTTAATAGGTTATTTTTTTGCCCTGTTAGTTTCCGGTGGTGTAAATTAGCTCCAGCGCCCCAGCTCTTCCTCTGGGGCGACTAAGGGATGGGGCTGTTCTCTATACGACAGTAAACACAGCCCAGGACAAAGGGCCCACTAGACGGCAATAGGCTCGCCCCCTATCATGTCGTGGGATCGGAAATTATAATTGACGAAATATGGGTGCTGGTACACACCTGGCTACCCCTTCGGGGATTTACAAACGTGGGATATAGATAGATAGATAATATAGATAGATAGAAAATATAGGGAGATAGATAGATAAAATTTCTTTTTGTCAACGTAGGTGAAGATATTTGATTTTGAAAGAATGATTCAACTGCATATTAGTTCTTTCAATCATTTGCATTCAATAGCGCTTACAGTGAAATATAGACGGCATTATTTATAATTTCGCTTTAAAACCATCATTATGGAAGGTCTAATATCTTGTATAAGTTGCATCCTTGCCCAGTTTTTCATCATGACTTGTAGTTAGTTTAAATAAGCTATTTTGACATGACAATTAAATCTATCAATTCATTTCTATATTTTCACAAATCACGCTAAATGCAATGATACTACCAAAAAATAATGTCGATTTTGATTAAGAGTGTGACAGCATGGGTCAGAGTTATTCTGTGGTGATAGTATTGCCAAAAACCGAGTCTACCACAATTACTCGTAGTAGATACAAGATTTAATATTGCAATATATAATTAGACATTCTGATCCAGGGATATGGCACACCTGGCATTTTATGTGCTTCAATAAAAGTAGTGTTGTACTTCACGTCAGGTGTTGTACTTCACATCCTTTTTTATGCCATTTAGATAGCAAACAAACTCGTTTGTTATCTAAATGGCATAAAAAAGGATGTTAATGAAGACGTAAGTTGTGGAGATCAACAAAAATTTAAAGGTTCAACTTAAGTATAATGTTTGCGTCAATTTGATACCTCGCCTAGTGATAAACTGAAGGCAAAGTCTCTAGAAAGACGATTAGCATATTAAGATTAAAGCCCGTTTTCTAGAATGACACTCAGCCTGAATCTTGACATAGCTGAGGACAGATTGTATAGACAGACATGACAACATTTCTATACAATCTGTCCTCAGCTAAATCAAGATTCAGACTGAGTGTCATTCTAGAATACGGGCCTAAGTCTTCAGTATACTGCCAACATAATATAAATATCTAAACGCATTCATATCACACACACTCACATCATAATCCTAAACTTAACATTCAATCCGATCCAACAATCACACTAAAGGCATTCAACTGTGTAATGCGAACTTCAAACTACCCTCGATACGGATGCAAAGATCGATGATGTTTAAGTTTTAAGTAGTTTGAATCCGATGCGCTTAGCGCCATCTATACTACTCGTTTTGTAGTTCAGACGGGTATTAACCATTTTATATGGGTTTCAGTCAATGTAGTCACGGTTTTTGGGAGTTTATTTGACTGTATTTAGGATTTACACGTAGAATGGATGGATAAATCGGTTTTTGGGCAAGCTGATAAGAGTCGACCTAGGCGTATGTATGTTAAGCAGATCGAGACTTACTCACAACCGATGATCATGAATCAAAACAATGTTATTAAACTAAGAAATCAGAATCTTAACGAATTGAAAGAAGTTGCCATTCCTAACCCAATGGAGAAGAGTAATTTGGAATTTTGATATTTGTGGAGACCTAAAAAGAACTACTTCGATCGAGACATAAATTATCGGAAAAACTATAGGTTTTCGGAAAAATACCGCGTTTACTGGCTCACTAACAACACATTTAGTAACAAAACGAGTATTTTGGATCCACTATAGTTTGGGTATTCTTTACCAGTGTTGTCATTGGATAACCCACTTCCATTAAAATTATCTAAATTTATGCTAAACTCTCGCAAGCCCTCAAATAAAACAAATTATAAGTCTTAGTTACAATGAGTTTACCGAAGAATAACATTTCGGCGAAACTTTCTACGTAGTTCGTGGCAAGTTTTAGATTAATTGAAGATATTTAATAACACTGCCGAGCTTCTGCAGCTTTTGCCGAATAAGTTGGGAATTTTCTTTTCCTAGGAAAATAATGGGGACAAATGTTGCCAGCCAAAAATGAAGGCTACTTTTATCGCGTGTTTTTGGGCAACGGAATTTTCAAGGCTGAAGCTTCAACTGCTATCCAGTACATCTACTATTGAGGTTCTAGCACATGCTTTCCTCACGGAATTGAGAGATCAAACGGCAGTCATTTACCAAAAAGAGTTAAGAAAATCCTCGGATGTAGCCGGAACAGTCAGCATCAGAAAGATGTTGATGAACAAAGTACTCAAAATGATCTTAATTTCGTTTTTTACCACCTTCCAGTTGACTGATTGTTCTGGTATTTGGTACACACCTTTAGTTCGGACAAGAATTCTATTTAAATCAATAAAACAAATAAATAAATATTCCACAACATTTTACACAACGCTATCTAGACCCATGGTAAGCTTTTATAGCTTGTGTTATGGAATCTAGAATTCGGATAAACATACTTATATAGTTTTTTTTCTGTAAATACATACATATGCAATGTATGTATTTACAGAAAAAAAACAATGCAAATAGCCATATTCATGCATACAAATATTTGCACTGAGCGGGAATCGAACCCGCGCCTCCTACGTGGCAGTCGCGTGCACTACCGCCACGCCACAGAGGCTGTCAAAACAATTTGATTAGCTATTAATACGATAGTTTTAACATCATTTTGAGACTCTGTCAAGACATTTCTGACGCTGAATGAACAATGTTCAGATAATGATGATGATGTATTAGCTACGGGAGGAATAGGATTCGATGAATTCAATAGACTTATTCCTATAGTTTTTTTTTGAGGTGACCGAAAAAAAGTAGTTGATAAGCAATTTGTCATTGTCACTCCCTTTAAAAAAGTAATATTGCTTAGTGTGCTTAGTGGTTAAGGAGTCGGCCTTACGATTGAGAGGTCCCGGGTTCGATCCTGGCAATAACACTACCCACTTTACAAGCAATTAAGCTTAGTTGGAGGGGTTAGAGGGAATATTAGTAACTTCGGTTCTAATATCTTTTTAAAAAAATAAGTTAAGTAACATTACCTAAAATAATTTTTCATTCGCTAACTTCGTTCATTCATTTGAACAGTACAAATTTAGTGAATGAAAAATGTAACAATGAAAATATTTGAATAGGGCATCCACCTACTCATAATAGTCGTAATGTATTACAATTCCAAGTACTAAAAAGCTTTTATTCCGGGAACCAAATGCGAAGTGATATTTCTAAAGAAACAAATTTGTAAGATACTGCTGACGGAACATGGAGCTCAAAGTAAGTTCAATCTTGCTAATATTCTTATTTATATTCTAAAACGTTAACGTTTCTTCATCACATAGTATAAAATATCGCTATCGCTGTCTGTCCGTCCCTATGTATGCTTAAATCATTAAAACTACGCAACGGATTTTGAAGCTGTTTTTTTTAATAGATAGAGGGATTCAAGAGGAAGGTTTACTTGTAATACATGCTTAATATAGTAGAGGGTGCAACGGGAACGGAATTCGACGCCACGCGGGCGGAAAAAATTGGCAGTACGAAGTTAGCCGGGTCAGCCAGTTAATAATATGTTAAATTCTATAATAATAGTCCATTGCAAAGTTACAGGGGCAAAAGTTAGAAAACGCACGGGTTCGCGTTTTCTTTTCAGTCTATCTGCAAAGCGGCTGGACTTACGGGACACAGGACAATATTTGCCGACAATACTATCCCAGGATATTTCTAGGATGCACAATTAAGACCTGGAACTCCCTGCCAGCTCACGTGTCTCCTTCTTCCTACAGTCCCGGCTCCTTTAAGCGGGGCGTGAAAAGGCATATGATAAAGCCGTCAAGCTGAGTGCCACCACTGTTAACAAGGTACATGGTTTACGATGGTGACTCTCTTTCCGAGACTTTGCCGTTAGCTTACCATCAGGCGAGGTGAAGTCGAATTGTGTGTGTGAAAAAAAAAGATGTACACCTATTTTTACATACTACCAAAAACATCAAACAAATTGTGACCTTAAGTGTTTGTAAATTAGACAATTCAGAGATCAACAGGTGCCCGTTGTCGTCAGGACATTTGGCATCTGACGACACTGTGGGCTCTTGTGTGAATGCCAAATAGAATCATGTTTGTAGCTGCTTGTAGAAACTTGAACAATTCACTTAGACTAAAATTAATTTTCTGGCGAATCGATGGCACTTGTACTCTCCAATTGTATTTTCCCAGTGTGCTGATACCGGGATACCATCCGACCGAATCAATACGACCTTCAAACCTTCAAGAAAAGAGCGTACTCTCTATTAATAGGAAGGCAACGCACTTGTGACTCCTCTGGTGTTGAGTGTGTCCATGGGCGGCGGTGATCGCTTAGCCATCAGGCGATCCGTCAGCTCGTTTACCTCCCTATTCCATTAAAAAACCTGGTTGCGTTTTTGGAGATGCCCACAAGTTGCTCCGGTGTATAAAAAACTCCGGAGTATTAACAATTAGTATGCAAGTATTGGTAATTATTTTTTTTATTTTTTATTATGTAACATAACATAACATAAACTCACGCCTGTATTCCCCGAAGGGGTAGGCAGAGGTGCTAGCACCCACATTTCGCCAGTTTATGTTTAGGTCCCAATGTAATTGGTGGCGAGCCTATTGCCATTAACCGGGCACTTATAAACCTGCGATAAATACACACATAACTTCGAAAAGCATCGAAAAGTCATTGGTGTGTGCCATGGTAAACCTGGGATCGAACCCGAGACCTCGTCTCAGCAGTCCATTACCCATGCCACTAGGCTACCGCAGATTTTTTTGATGTAGTATTCGTTAATAAACGGATACTCAGACAATTATAATCTAGACCTTGAGGCTAATAAGTAATTTAAATTTAACTTAATTTGCTAGCACTTACAAGTTAAGAATGTGTCCATTGGCACTTTTCTTATTGTCTCTAATGTTATTGATAGACACTTTGATCTTGTTCTTTAAACATAGCACTCACTGCACTTTACTAATTGACATAACTAACTCAAAAGGTTTAGTTCTTTTTAGTCTTCTCACTATGTCCGTGTTGTCTAGTAGCTGGATAGCCTCGACGTTCACATGATGAAGAAGCCTTAGTTTGTGTGCTTCGGCGTGTTGCGTGTTTAAACAAAACTTTTTACCCCAACTCTTTCTCTTCTTCTTCATCATAGGGTTGATACCAGTAGCATCCGAAGCTATAAGCTTGGAGTCTGCAGTCGGCTTTACCAGTCTAACTGCGGAATTGGCTGAACTTTGGTATTTTCTGTGAAGCGATTGCCATCTAACCTCTAGAACCCAAAGGCGATATCCAAGCACTGCAGTTAGACCAGTTGTTAGACTTTTGAGGGTTCAAACTACCCGTGACGAGTCATAGATGTTCGTATGGAAACCGGGGCCGGTGGCTTAACTTGCTCTCAGAAACACGACCAGACCAATGCAAATACCCCTATTTTACGCATACAAATATTTGGGGATCAAACCCGCGCCTCTTCTGTAGCGGCCGCGTTCACTACCGCTACGCCACAGCGGCTATCCTAATTATCAACCTCTCTATCTACAAGTAACTAATCATAACCTAACTGCTATCTCCCCCCTACCGTGTCATCTATCATTCCAACAATACACTTCATACAAAAGCACCGCACGTAGCCTAAACAAAAGGAGGGAGGGAAACGGTGCGAACACCACCTATCGGCAGGAAATTGCAACATCGATCCGTCACCGAGACTGAATGGTGGATGATGATGAATTGGTTACCGGTGAGATGTCACATACGTGTGGAGTGGTGTGTTGAAATTGTTTGAAGTCTTTTACGAGTGTTTTTAAAAGGGTATGATGTTGTTTTATTGTAGGGATTTGTCAATAATAGTACAACTTATGACAGCATGAATTAGTTATTGGATTTTATTTTTTATAAAGGACACGTCAATTTGACTTCACCTCGCCTAAGCTAAGCTAATGGAAAGAGGGTGACCATCGTAAACGTAACATGTTAACAGTGGTGGCACTCAGCTTGACGGCCTCATCAGATGCCTTTTCACGCCCCGCTTAAAGGACCCGGGACTGTAGGAAGAAGGAAACAAGTGAGTTAGCAGAGATTTCCATGTCTTAATAGTGCGACATAGGAATGAGTCACTGAAACGCTTGGTTCTAGCAGGTATATTCTGCACCGTATATGGCATCTTAGCCCAGCACGTGTTGAACTGTGAAGAAAAGGAGAGATTAGGAATTCCTATACTACTTGTTGAAGTTTGTTAGTCAATCACGCTCAAACGGCTGAACGGATCTGGTTGAACTCTGGTATAGGTTGATTCATATATTTTGGACCTAAATAGCAAGATATAAAAGTCTCTGACACGCGAGAAATGTATTGTAGTAATCTATGCTTGGTGAATTTGATCTCGTCCACCGTAGTAGCCCCCCATGCTATGTTCAAAATACAGCATATCATCATACAAATACATGCAAGCAAGTAATGGTCGTGAAGGAGACGGCGGAACGGGAGATGCAGCGCGAGCGAGCGAGACTCGCGAACCGCGCTGCCCGCGCGCGCTGGCAACTCGGCCGTCGGAGGGCACTGATTGACCTCCGTCCCCCATGAGCGCGGGCCTGGGGGTGACGGGTGAAGCCGCCTGTCACCCCAGCAGAAGCAGGCCACGGCGACAGCGCGCTAAGAAGCGCGCCTCCCCATTCCGGGGGCGAGTCGGGGACACCGTTGTCCCCCCTCCCGAGGAGGGGTAGACCGTAAGGGATGGCCCTGGGTCAGCCGGGGTGCGAGGGATATGTCGATGACAACCTATCTCCGGCCTAGCACCACGACCCACAGTCAGCGTGCGGTTTTAGTCGGTTCGAGTCCGACATAACCGCCCCTTCCGGCTCCGGCAGGGGGGTATCCGAGGGGATACCCGCACGAAAAAAAAAAAGTGTATTTCCATTGTACCCATGAATAATTTCCAAACTATAGCCACTAGTCACAGGTCTGTCTGGAGTCTGGAAACTTTGGTTGGTACTATGAAGGTGGACGAAACAGGAATCAAATTTAATATAGGGCAAAAGAGGAATTCTTTGGAATGTAGGACGAAAATATGGGGCGAATGTGGAACAAATAAATACATTTAATTTTCGTATTCTATCCAAATAAAACGTGTCTAAATATGTGTACATGTGTTATAAGCAAGATTACGCGCCATTCCTACAACGTTATTGTATCCAATCTTCCATCACTTACGAATGTAAATATGTCGCTAATGTGATTTTCTATGTCTTAATGTTTACCCGAGGCAAAGTTTGCTGTAATCTGACTATTAGCACATTCATCGCCTATTTGTCTGTCTGTTTACCGTATTTAATGTGTTTAATCTATAGTATCTACTTTCTAACGTTGTTATTGAACATCACTTAGAAACAAATTAAAAAAATAATTAATATGTTCGGACAAAATACACAGTGATAAGACTCAAAGTACGGTTTAGCTAGCTTGGTCTTGGTTCTAGAATGCAGATAAAGTTGTTACTTTGATATTTTTGTTATGATAAACCATGCTAAATGTATAACAATATTAAAACCCATGCAAATAAACTGTGGGAATCGACCCCCCAACCAACTCCCTTTATTTTCGTGCGGAAATCCCCACGGATACCTCCCTCGCCGGAGCACACTGTGAGATTTTCCTAATCTAGCTCGATTTAATTGATAATGTCTACTTGCTCCAATTTACGTAGAAATTTTATATTATACATCAGATAAGTTCTTCATAAAGTCTTTAATTTATTTTTTATTATGAGTAGTCAGGAAAATAAATGACACACTTCTAAACTCAGTACATATTATTGTTCTTAGTAATACGTGTTCACTAGATGATAGTTGCTGAGTGAAAATAAATATCCTCATTATTGTTATCATTGCAAAACTTCTGTTATTGGATACTTTAAGGTATGTGCGACATTTTACATTAAAAGGATAATTGTTTCAACTGCATTTAATACCTTATTGTTAATGATAAAATAAGGGCATTTTCATCAAAAATCGTCAAAGTAAATTGGAAAAATAAATAGTTATTCAGGGTTATTCACCTCTCTTAACTATTTAATAATTTAGCCATAACCCTGAGCTTTTGCATTCGATTAGAATTTATTGCGCATAGTTGCGACACCCAAACATTTTATTTCATTTTTTAGAATGGCTGTACAAATAACAAGAAAATAAGGTTTTGATGTATAGTGTAATACGAGTAGGTCTGAAAACCGTTTTGAAGCAGTTCTTGATGTTTTTCAATTAAAATATGGATCAGTACAGTTTTCGGAAGAAGCCCAAAAGAAAATAAAGGCCTGTTTAAGAACATTATGCTTCAAATTTGAGAAAAAAAATGGCTACTGTTAATCGTCATCGAGACCGATTCTTAAAGAAATACGCGTCTTGGTTGAATGCAGCCATCGATTTAGATGCATTTGAAAATTAAGCCAAAGATACCAGCACATGTTATCTCAACAACTATTCATGATACATAAGGTACTATTCCATGGAAGAGATGTCATTGCCACATGTATACCTATTGGACAAATGTCTGAAGAGGCCCAAGAGGCTCGCAACAAAAATAACACAAGATATCGAGAGTCATTCACAAGAAAAACGTCCCGTATTGCAAGAAATTCAGATTTCATGAACAGACTCTTGATATCTTCTGACCTACATAGCAAGTCTACGACATGCGCCCAAAACTAAGCATCATGTAATGGAGCCTACTGTTTTATCTTTGTTAACTGTACCTCAATTGAATGATTCCCTTACACAGCCGACAGATAGTAATTAATAAATTATTTTTTTCATTCGTAAAAAAATCTGTTAAGTTTTATTACATTTTTTTTTTCAAAATCTTGTTTTCAGTTTCGAGTAAAAATATTTAAATCTAGTAAATATATTTTATTTCATGAATTAAATGTTTAGTTCATCTTAAATAACTATAACATTTGTAAAATCGTTAGTTTGTCATAATAAATAATTAAATCGAGATAGATTAGGAAAATCTCACAGTGTGCGGAGCCGGAAGGGGAGGTTATGACGGACTCGAACGGACTAAAACCGCACGCCGACTGAGGGTCGTGGTGCTAGGCCGGAGGTGAGGTTGTCTTCGACATATCCCTCGCACCCCGGCTGACCCACACCGACCGACTCCCAGTAGGTACTATAGTCTTACGTCACCGCTACGCCCACATTATTACACATAGAAACATCCAGATTAACGCAAATAGACTGAGCGGGAATCAAACCCGCTACATTCGGCACAAAAGTCGACCACTCTAAAGCTACGTCACAGGTGACGTCACTATTCTAATCAACATACAAAACTACTCTCATGCATAGATAACGAACCATTGTATGTATGTATTTAAACCAGTGTTATCTATATTAAACTGTAATGGAGATTAAGGATGTAGGTATTAAATCTTGTACGAGGATGTGCCCCCACACCGGATGCACGCCTACATTATGAGGTTCTACACGAGAGAAATGAAAAATGTGGTTTATAAGCGGTGTGGGTTCATGTGAGAGAATATTAACTTAATTTTACTCTACCGCGGTGGCAAACAAGTAGACGATAACTTGAAATCCTATACTATTCTTCATACTATACCTATTCAACTTCCTATTTCTACTGATATTAATGTTTGTGAAGATGTTTTAATATTTGTTACTGTATCATTTTTCATGTGTACAATAAACAATTAAAAATTAAAAATCTTTAAAAAGAGTAATACTGGAACATAGATAAAATTGGTTCGATGATGACTGCAAAAGTATACACTACACTGGGGCGCAGCCATCAACGCAACCTCCCTGATAAGAGATGCATTGTGCCGTCCGAGTTATAAAATCAATAAGCAGTAACAAATTCAATGATAAACGTCAAGTAGGATAATATATGGCCCCTTCACACACAGATGTGAATATACGTGATTTCTTAGCTTACATCATTATTATTTGTGCATTCTAATTTCCTAATGACGTTCCTGTCTGCCATACATATCCTAGCCTTCCGCACGCGGCTTCGCTCATGGGGATCTATTTACTATGGTTCTTTTCAACCAATAGCAATCAAACGGACATAAGATTGGAAGTCAGACCAGGACCTTTTTAACAAAAAAAAGCCGCACCAAAATTCGTTCAGTAGTTTTTGTGCCCATCAGGAACAAACATTTCCAATTTACAATAAAGTATATAATAGTATATCTGTATAATATGCATAGATTCACACAGTCCCTAATCTAGACACTAAAACATTAGCTCCTATCATCATTGAAATATATCGTCACCATTAGTCATAATTACAACAAAACCCATCACAGATATTAACACAGGCCGGGCTATCAAACTGGGTTCACTCTATCTTGTGTACCCGCGTTGAGTGCGTGTTCAAAGCGTGTTAAATTTATGCGTGCCTATGCGACATAGCTTCCTGTAGGAGATAGGCGATAGCCAGTAATGGACGCCGTAAGGGATAAATTAGGAGGGAGCTAGAGAATTATACGAAGGAATTAAATATACGGAGTACCGAGTGTGAGTAAGTAAATGCGAGGATATGTTTACCTTGGTGGTGTAGTAGTATAATAAGCCTTGCAGTAAAAAAAGGTGGTTGCGGGTAAGATTCTCCCTTAATGCATTTTTTTTTCACACGGAGAATGTTAAATTCCTCGTTGTCAAATCAGTTTGATTAAAAATTTTGACCACGAGAAAGCAACGGTTCATTCCACAGCGTGGGATGAAGTTCCTTTCGTAATATATACCTAAGTAGCTGCGCGTAATATCAGTTATGTTCTGAATTGGGGTCACAACAACACGTGTTATGAGTCAGCATGCACCCCATACATCTCAGCACTAGCTTAGGTGCTCTTTGTGGACAATGTTGTAAAAATAAATCAGTATCCACGAATAGCACCTGCCAAAAATCTTGATAGGTGCTATTCAGCTGCGTGCTCTAAGTGGACTACACCGTTTATCCACATCATTGAATCCGTATTGATTTGCGCTAGATTTTATTTTGCAATAGATAGCTTTATTAAAATTAAATAAGCCGCTGAACCTAATCCACTAACATAAAAAGGGCCAAAACTTCAATGTAATACCAGCAAAAACTGGCCAAAATCTCCCAAACTGCACAACAAAGCAAGTAGACCCCTCCCAGTTATCTGCCTCCGTTTAACCTATCTTCCGCATCTTCAGACAAGAGGCCTAAGCACCACAAAGTACTTAAAAAGTCTACCAAGTGTGGTACATGATCAAAGAGGTACAAAACGAGCGAGGCCCAAATGCTCTGAAGAGATGAGGTGACCAAAATAGATGATATTTCCGGACAGTTTTAAAAACGAACGAAAAACAAAAATAAATAACAGACATGGTGTTGTATTTCTGAAAATGAGAAAGCTTCACACCTGTTAAGCGACTGGCGTGGTGTTGTAGAAAAGAAATCCTGCGTTCAATTTCCACTCATTGCTAACTGCTTGTATTTGTATTCTATTTTAGGGTTTAGGGGCTTTGTCTCCCCACTCCAGAGGAGAGAAGGACTCTATTCATATCATTTTGTTTTCCCTACGGAAGACACTGCAGGAGACAAGGTCCTGCCCTGTCACCTATTTTCCGCTTAAAGAACGAAAACGCTCATTCATTAAGTCATACTGATCTATTAATTTTTCGGTCTTAGAACGTAATTTAAAACGTATTCAAGAATATATATTTTATTATTTTATTTCTCTTGAAAACTTACAGCTACATGAACAAAGAAATAAGAGAACATAGCATGCATAAGACCAATTAATAATTAATTATATTACGAGTACTCTAGTTAGTTTTATGTGGGGCATCCTACAATATTAAAATGTTTTACCATCTCAGTGGGTACGCTGAACCCTAGTTACGTAGTAAATTCAACCGCAAATTTCAACACGCTCATCTCAAAAATATCTCAACAAGGATTAACCTAACCATTATTTTATTATTCTACCTCCACAAGCCACAAACATTAAATATTACATGCCTTTCATATAAGAGTCTTAGTGAACGTAAAACGGGAATGTCCGCATGAATCTTAAATGATGTGTGTCCTACCCTTTTGATGTCGGCAGCGTTAAATCAGAAACGTTTAGTTGTTTGGCTAGCGAAACCGCTGAGATGATGAATGTCGCAATGATTTAATATTTTCTAGGACTGACATGAAAATGGCACATTCTTATATTAGTTTATGTTAGATATAAAGTTAAGATTCATGCTTATGTCAACATGCGGAGTCTGCCATATGATCGAGTGACCCCGGGTTCGAATCCTGGGCATTACACTACCGACGTGAACCTAAGTACTCCTAACACAAGCAATTTAGTTTAGTTGGGGCGGGAGATGTAATATTAGTAATTTTGATTACAAACATTCTTAAAAAACGCAATAATGAAAGAAAGAGTTTCTACACAGCGCTATCTAGACACAAAGTTATCGGTTATAGATTGCGGATAAACGTAATTCGTAATTCGATACTTTAAAAAAAATATACTAGGGTAGGGTGTCCCTTATTTTTCAAATGATATGCAAGTCTGTGCATAAATCTCAAATGATAACACTACCTACTCGTTTGATGTCTATAGCGTTAAATTAGAAACGCTTCGTTGTTTGGTTAGCAAAACCGCTGAGATGATGACTGTCACCATGATTTAACATTTTCGAGGACTAAAGATTAAAACGGAATATTCTTATGTTAGTTTATATTCGATAGTAAAGTTAGATTTATTAGGTGGTTATGTCATGTTTAAGCCAGTATCTTTCTCGTCACTTCTTCTGTCATTATCATCTTAGCGAAGTTCCTGATTATATTCAGGGTTGTCAACTCGGAGCCTGGAACCTGCTCTTTTTCCACCTTTTGGTTTACCTTGTAAGGGAGTGACTGCTGTTATACCTACCAAATCCGAGAGAAAAGCCTGGGCCAGAGTATCGTCCGTTAATCAGGGTCCCAAATACCCACCATTTTCCATGTCTAAAATGAAAATTGACAGTACTAGTTGTTGCCTGTGGCTTCGCTAGCGCGGGTAGCAACTAAACACAGCCTACGTCCTTCCCCTGGGTGTAATCTATATATACCAAATTTCATCTAAATCGGTTCAGTGGTTGCTTTTGCATTTATACTATTACTAGCTTTTGCCGGCGGCTCCACCCGCGTGGATGTCGGTTATCGCGACCAAACATAGCCTATGTCCTTTCTCATGGTCTAATCTACCCCGATACCAAATTTCATCAAAATCGGTTCAGTAGTTTAGGCGTGAAAGCGTAACATACAGACAGACAGACAGAGTTACTTTCTCATTTATAATATTAGTATGGATACTCCGTCCATTATATTATTGTACTAGCTTTTGCTCGCGGCTCCGCCCGCGTGGATGTCGATTATCGCGACCAAACATAGCCTATGTCCTTTCTAAAGGTCTAATCTATCCCTATACCAAATTTCATCAAAATCGGTTTAGTGGTTTAGGCGTGAAAGCGTAACATACAGACAGACAGACAGACAGACAGACAGACAGAGTTACTTTCGCATTTATAATATTAGTATGGATTTTAGACAGCTCACTGACAGTGGCCGGTTTAACTTTGTTCTAGCGTCAACACCTGAAAATCCTAACAAAAATTAGGCGCCAAATCGTCATTTTTCATTGACATCGCCACGTCAGCCAGAAAGCAATTTTCGGGATGTAGTTAGTCAATCGACTGTGTTTTTATTTTAATAACTTGAAAATGTCACAATCGATATCGACTACAGATTTTTTTTTTGAATATTACATAACTGGCGGTTTTTAACCGATTTTTAAACAACAATTCGGATGTTTATATTTTTTTATATTTGTATGATTTTTACAGAAAAATGATTTTTGGAACTCCGTCATATTATGTAGACCAATTGTCAAAATTCTTTTTTTGTTTGCAAGAGGTTTATTCCAAAATGATCCCATTAAAATTGCACTAAGATCTGATGATGGGTTTCAGAGACAGGCCACGGAACTCTTCAATAAAAACGAGGAAATCAGTTTTTTTGGAATATTCTTCTAGAAGTCAGATGTTTTGTTTTGGAGACTAGTGTGTGCGTTATGGCCCGCAATCGTTATATTACGTTTGTAAATTGTACAGACACGAAATATCTAAGTACTGCTTTATTATTATGTATAGAAAGATAATAGATTATAACTCCACATGAAATCATATATTTATCTTAATATTTTCATTTATCGATTCATTATTTTATTAATCGCTGTTTTTAACTTAATCGATATTTTAAATTTTCATGCCATAACTACTTTCACCTGTCTAAAATACAATATTATAATGGACGGGGTATATATGGATTTCTAAATTTTAATTTTATTAGGTTGCAAAACAAAGTTACACAAAATTTATTACATGGCAAAGCCCTGTTTATGCACGCACGAAAAGGTTGACCCACTGATAGTTAACTCCAAAACCCAAAGAATCTTAGAAATCCATAGGAATTACCGTCCTAAATCACCCAAACTGCTAAAATTCCGTTATAAAGCAAACAGATTGCCATATTCGACCTCCATAACTCTTAAACCGTAAATAACGAAATAGCTTAGCCAATAAAAGTCACTCGAACAGTCACAACCCTATTCGAACACCCCAATAAATATTTAACAAATATAAATCACTGGGAAAGCAGTAATTAGTTGTAAAACGTACTCAAATTCCTTCATTGTAAGGTCCCGCATAAATCTGGGGTGCTAGTGATGGGACACTTATTAGTTATCTCGATACTTAAAGTATAAAACAATAATAGAATATACTTTAACGTCATCGAGTGTGTTTGGGGCCCCACCACGATATAATGGGCCTTGCAAGGGATTTGTTGCGATTCCCGCGTTCCGGATTCCCCCTCAATTAGATTTTGCTTTTAAAACAGTGTCCTTTATTTTTTGAATCAATTTTTTACAGCATTTATTATGCTCATTTTTAAGTTCGAAACCATCGGAATAAAATGAAACGCCCAAGTGAGACTTGAACTCACGACCTTTCCCTTACAGGGGGATTGCTCTTCCAATTGAGCTATTGAGCCACACCCGAATCATTTCAAATTTTCCTTCTCTTTATATGTCCTTTTTATCACGCTATCACTATCATTATCACTACATAGTATAAAACAAAGTCGCTTTCCGAGTCTGTCTATCTCTATGTATGCTTAGATCTTCAAAACTATGCTAAGGAATTAGATGCGGTTAAATAGAGTTCAATATAGTTGAGGGTGAATCGGAAACGGGATCTGACGCCACACGCGCGGAAAAAATTGGCGGTACGAAGTTCGTGAAGTCAGCTAATTACTCTGCTAACTAGTCCATCTAGCTACAGCATAGCTATTTATTAATTTGACTTCCTATCTTAATAGTATAACACTCACCGGGATATTTAACATGTTCGTCGGTCGTCGGTTACCAAATAAAAACTACGAACATGATAAATATCCCAGTGATTGTTATACTATTAATGTTGATGACCATGTCAATCTCAAATCATATATTGACTTCCTATCGTAAACAGCCATATCCCTAGTATTATTTATATTGTTGATTGTAGGCCTTGGTGGAATTCACTGCTACACATATTGAAAACACTTGACTTTTACAAAAATACAGTGCAAAAAGTGTTCTCAATGTTCCCTAGTATTTATACATTTTTATGTAAAAAAAATATCGAGATTTTCACAGAAAAAAACTGTTATAACTCGAGTTTCACTGCCAACGCGAAGGAAGCAATTTCACGAGCGTTTCAAAGGGGCGGAACTGAAAACTTTTGCCCTTCTTACAAATTATCCCCTGTCAGAAAAACAGGTATGTGAAACTGGCTTTAAAACTTTTATGTGAAGTATTTGTCTTTGTTCATAACTTTTGATATGAAAATGTTAAACAAAATACGACAAATGGGACTTAAAATTTGCGATGAATCCATACTAATATTATAAATGCGAAAGTAACTTTGTCTGTCTGTCTGTATGTTCCGCTTTCACGCCTAAACCACTGAACCGATTTTGATGAAATTTGGTATAAGGGTAGATTAGACCTTGAGAAAGGACATAGGCTATGTTTGGTCGCGATAACCGACATCCACGCGGGCGGAGCCGCGGGCAAAGGCTTGTAAATAGTATTTCTTTTTTGTGTTTTGCCGTGTTGGTTCCCGTTGAAATAGAATAGGGACACCCAGTCGGTTCTTGTGGATGTCGTAGAAGTAGAAGGCGACTAAGGGATAGCGCTGTACTCCATCCGACAGTAAACATACAGTCCAAAACAAAGTGCCCACTTGACGGCAAAAGGCTCACCCCCAATTCCCAGCACAATGTGGGTGTTAATATACCTCTGCCTAGCCCTACAGAGTTTCGTCGAATTCATCAGGAGAAGTGAATCGCTCGGGCAGGACGCGAACCCGCGATCTTTCCCTTACCAAGGGAATGCCTTAACCAACTAGGCTACCGAGGCACGCTTTTGGGGATTTACAGGCATCAGTTAATGTATGTATGTATTTTTTATATATGAGAATGTATGAGGTCCTAGCACAAAGTGTTAGAGGACTCAAAATAGTACAAAAACAACAGTTATAATAGTAGTTTGGACTTTTGGACCGGTAGGTGGTGCTACAAACGGGTTTTTACTTTCAAGAAATATTCCCGCAGGAAGCAGAAACGGATCCGGGATCCTAAATAAAATAACGAGATTAGCAACTTCGTCGCACTTAAATTTATTTGCGAACTACCTTACAAATTGAATTTAAAACTAATTAGAAAGAGTAACAGCTTTAGGGAACTTGTATCTGTTTGCCGTTAACTTTTGATCCAGATCAATTATAGTTTGAGGGTATATGAAGCCCAAGGTCCTTGGGACAGAGTTAAGATCACCCGCGACCCAGTACACCGGTTGATTGACTGAAAGAGACCCTAACTTGGGTTTTTCTCTTTTGGTGGGTAGTACGCAATCGCTTCCGTGATAGTCCAGATCAACCAAATAAAAATAGAAGAGCAGACTCTAACTGGGATTGGCGCTTAAATGTAGATTGTACTCAAACGGCTGAAACGGATCTGGTTAAAATTTGGTATACGAATAGATACATAATCCAGCTTATTGAATAAAATATAGACTACTGTATATCCCTGGACTAGGGGTCCCATGGGTTACAACACCGTAATCAAAATTCTGCGCAGGTCAAGACACGGGCAACCACTAGTACGTAACAAAACGCTAATTTTGTTTCACGAACTAAATCATTTTAAATTAACTAACAGTTTAACTAATTAGTTAACTAAATAATTTTCCACTTTCACATCACTAGCGGGGACAAAATTAAGTGCTTTAGGAATGTCAACTCAAAACAATTATAACAAAATGGGGGAGTACCTATTACATAATCCACCGTTTTATATACAGCCCTAAGGGAATGAGATTAGGTTCAATTTGGAATAACTTTTGGAATTTATCCTTTGTCAAGTAAGCATGTTTTTTGCTACTGGGGTAACAAACAAATACATGACCCGCTTAACAAGCAGTTACCTTAATCCAAAAACGCCTCAGATAGATTAAAATACATTCTCTTCAGCTCTTCTGGTATTTCGAGCCGGATTCTATGGCACTTCGAGCCGGATTCTATGGCCCTTCGAGCCTTCATTACAATTGTTCAATTATAGTATTATATTATAGCGTTTAGTGTTGAAATGAAATCGAAATGTACCTACTATTCAATTCGCTACACGGACTGCAATTCTGACAATTTTCTGCAACTTACCTGTAACAAAGAAGCATCATATTAATTATAAGGTCGTCTCACAATTAATTTTTGTACGCAACCCTTAGTACGCGATTCCAGCTCGCACTTGACTGGTTTTTTAGTTTTACAACTATCCTACTAATATTATAAACGCGAAAGTTTGTAAGTAAGGATGGATGGATGTTAGTTACTCTTTCACGTAAGAACTATCGAATGGATTTTATGACACCCTGAATTAACACATGGGCTTAAATTATCCGGGTGGAGCCGCCTGTCACCCCAGCAGAAGCAGGCCACGGCGGCGGCGCGCTGAATAGCGCGCCTCCCCATTCCGGGGGCGAGTTGGGGACACCGTTGTCCCCCCTCCTGAGGAGGGCCAGACCGTAAGGGATGGCCCTGGGTCAGCCGGGGTGCGAGGGATATGTCTATAACAACCTCACCTCCGGCCTAGCACCAAGACCCACAGTCGGCGTGCGGTTTTAGTCGGTTCGAGTCCGACATAACCTCCCCTTCCGGCTCCGGCGGGGTATCCGAGGGGATTTCCGCACGAAAAAAAAACAAAAAAGGCTTAAATTATCATTGTTAAATTATTGTGATAAATTCACGAAATTATGTAATACTAGCTTTTGCCCGCGGCTCCGCCCGCGTGTATGTCGGTTATCGCGACCAAACATAGCCTATGTCCTATCTCAAAGTCTAATCTACCCCTATACCAAATTTCATCAAAATCGGTTCAGTGGTTTAGTCGTGAAAGCGTAACAGACAGACAGACAGACAGAGTTACTTTCGCATTTATAATATTAGTATGGATTTATGAAAACACGATGTATTAGGGCGCTAATATTACAAAACTCACTTTAGTACACTTTAGCTCCCCATCACTATCAAAATTGTTGTCAGGACAACGGGAAGTAAAGTGAGTTAGCTAAAGAAGAACGATGACATTTAATGTGTCAAAATGTATTCATATGTCATTGGGTTTTAATTAAATTTGGTATAGAGTTAGCTGACACCCTGGATTAACATATAAGCTTTGGTCGCTATTTCCCACATCCACGTGTGCAAAGCCACGGGCAAAAGCTAGTTAAAATATAAATGTATTCCTTCTGTACAAAAGCTTTTTCACATCACAAATTCAACTTCACAGAGATTATTTTTAGCTAAATAGAAAAAGTAGGGGTAATTACAATAGGGGAGGCAAGTCGCATAATTCAGTAGTCGCTTGATGAATTTTTATTATGAACGCGGAGTAAAGTCCGTGGGTGAAATACTGATTAGTAAGTTTTGCATCTCTGGGAGTCTGGGAGGTGGCAGATTGACTAATAAAATAGAATTCATTATATCATTTCAAGATCTGCGGTAGCCTTTTTTTTTTTTTCGTGCGGAAATCCCCTCGGATACCCCCCCTACAGGAGCCGGAAGGGGAGGTTATGTCGGACTCGAACCGACTAAAACCGCACGCCGACTGTGGGTCTTGGTGCTAGGCCGGAGGTGAGGTTGTCATAGACATATCCCTCGCACCCCGGGTGACCCAGGGCCATCCCTTACGGTCTGGCCCTCCTCAGGAGGGGGGACAACAGTGTCCCCAACTCGCCCCCGTGATCTGCGGTAGCCTAGTGGTATGGGTAATGGACTGCTGAGACGAGGTCTCGGGTTCGATCGCAGGTTTACCTTGGCACACACTTTTCTTTTCGATGCTTTTCGAGGTTATGTGTGTATTATATTTATCACAGGTTTATAAGTGCCCGGTTAATGGCAATAGGCTCGCCACCTATTACATTGGGACCTAAACATAAACTGGCGAAATGTGGGTGCTAGCACCTCTGCCTACTCCTTCCGGGAATACAGGCGTGAGTTTATGTTATGTTATGTCATAATGTAATTGTTGGTTGGCAGCTCTTCTTGTGGGTGTTAGAAGGCGAATTATGGACAGAGCTGTAGGTCTAAAATGGCGATTTTATTGCAATCGTATTATGATAATATTTCGTCGTTTACACGTTATTTACATGAAAATAGATTCTGCTTAGAATATAAATTGTTGTGATTCAGCTCATACATAAGTGACTATTTTACGAGTTTTTTGGAAACTATTGAGATTTATTGGAAGCTAGCTTTTGACCGCGGCTTCGCCTGCGTGGATGTCGGTTATCGCGACCAAACATAGCCTATGTCCTTTCTCAAGGTCTTATCTACCCTTATACCAAATTTCATTAAGATCGGTTCACTGGTTTAGGCGTGAAAGCGTACAGACAGACAGAGTTACTTTCGCATTTATAATATTAGTATTGATTCAAAAGTTACTTGTTTTTAGCAGAATCGCTCAATGTGGCGTTTTTTAGCCCCACTGTTCTTCATCCGACAGTAAACATACATACAACATTTATTTTTTATACAGATAAAAACTTCTAGACCCATTTTTTTATGTATGATAATTTCATACAAAAAATTGCACCAAAGTTGTTACCGAACCCGCATTCTTTAACTGAACAGTTCAAATACTAACCCACACAAGTCATAATGAATCCAAATGACCTATAATTCTATAGTAAAGCAATGCTACTATAAATTATGGCTCGTGAAGAATGCAAATAAGTGTGCTCTAATGTGCTTTTTACCATTTTTTCCGAGCTAGTTACTACACTGACGGACTCATAAACTGCATCAAAGTAATAGACGACTTTGAAATAAATATTTTAACCAAGTATGCATACTTTCTATACAGATTTAAATTGAAACCTCTAGATTGGTTCGTGAACTTTAAAACAGCGTAGGGTCATATCTTTAAGTTTAAGTTTATGTACTGGAAAGGACCTTAAGACTTTTTTTGAAGAAAAAACAGAAATTTAAGAAAAATTGGTTTAATTAAAAAATTGGTTTTAACAATAGACACAAACTTTATGCAAGGGTTTATTTGTGTTTTAATAAGGTGTATTACCCCCACGTGCCCTTATTACGGATTCTAATCGGTTCCGCATAGATTTTATAAGGGTTTTTAAAAGATCTTGCGGAATATTGTCCCATTCTTCTGAAAGTGCTGTTCTTAGTGCTGCCACTGACGTGGGCGAAGGGTTTCTCGCATATACAGCTCTTTTTAAATTGTCCCAAACATGCTCGATGGGATTAAGATCCGGGCTGCGTGCTGGCCAATTCATTGTACGTATCCCAACCTCTTCGCAATAATGTTGAACTTGTGCAGCTGCATGCGGCCGGGCATTATCCTGCATTAAAGTAAAATTTTCGCCTATGAATCCCATGTAAGGCACCACGTGATCTTCTAATATCTCTGTTATGTAGCGATGTGCTGTCAAACCCTCGTCTATTACCGTTTTGACGGACCATGTCTATGAACACAAGTTCTGTTCGCCCGTTCATCGATACGCCACCCCAGACCATACATGAACCGCCTCCAAAAGGAACACGCTCCTCAATGCAACTTTGAGCATATCGCTCCTCACGTCGACGATAGACTCTTCTGCGACCATCTGCACCATATAAACATGTCCTACACTCGTCCGTGAACAATACAGAGGCCCACTGCTCTTCTGTCCAATTCAGGTGATGACTCGCAAATCTTAAGCGAGCTTGTCTGTGAGCTGTAGACAACTTTGGACCATTTGCTGGTCTAAAAGGGGTGATATCCGCTTCCTTTAACCTTCTTCTTATTGTTCGTGCACACACGTTTACTCCACGCACTTCATTAAGCTCGGTTTTGATGTTAACTGACGTGAGGAAACGATTTCGCAGGGAAGTTATAACAATAAATCGGTCATCACGACCTGTGGTTGCTCGAGTTCTGCCTGTACCACGTCTCCTCCTGTAAGAACCTGTCTCTACAAACCTTCTGTATATTCTAGAAACCGTAGACTGGTTTAAATTTAAATTTCTACCAATCGTTCGTTGATCCAAGCCCTCCCGCACCAATGCTACAATTTGTGCCGCTTGTTCGGACGAAGTATCCATATTATGGTTCAAAAACTCTCGATGTGTTAAAAACTAACCCAACAATTATGCTGGTAACAATAATTCAATTGACAAAACAAAAAAAATCAATGAGAATCAATTTAAAACTTTGCTATAAATAACACGCAAATCTGATACTACAAGTAAATTTTCTTTTCCCGGCTATATTCATTTGTTTTACTGCAGTTCTATTTTTAAATTTAATTTTTTTTTTAAGATTAAGAGCCAGTCTTTCCATATTTATATAATTTAATCTAAAAAGTTTGCATACTTATTATAAAAAATCCTTTTAGAGTAAACCTGAACTTTGATGCAGTTTATGAGTCCGTCAGTGTAGTTTACTGCCAGTTGAGAATGTTTTTTTATAAGCACCCTATACTATTACGAGTAATTCTCTAGGAAACTATGATTCTTTTTTTTTAATTAATGGGTCATAAAATATGTTCGTACCTATCTTCCAATTAGTCCCACCCTCTCCTTTCCTTAACAGGACAACCTGTGCAGGGCTAAGATGCCATCCGTATACGGTGCAGAATATAACTTCTAGAACCAAGCGTTTAACGACTCATTCCTATGCCGCACTATTAAGACCTAGAACTCCCTGCCAGCTCACGTATTTCCTTCTTCCTACAGTCCCAGGTCCTTACGCAATGATCTACTGTCTTGGTATCCCCCCCTTCCTAATGACTGATTGTTCTGATATTTGGTACACACCTTTACTTCGGACGATAAAACAATTTAAATCGATAAAGCAGTTTATTATTAACATCGTTAGTTGATGAGTAAGACTTGAAAAAGGTATCTGGGACAGACTGGATGCAGAAAGCAGAGAATCGGGTGAAATGACACACATGGGGGGGAGGCTTATGTCCAGAAGTAGACTGCGTTGGGCTAATTGATAGATCGATTTGATGCTACTCTACTTTCTTGAAGATTATGGGAATATTTAACTAAAACTATTGTTAACAACGAGTTTGATGGCGATCTATTTAGTGTTATTTTAGTATTTACACTACGATAATGTGATTCTGCATGAATGCAATACCAAGTTTGAGTAAACAATTATGAAAGTAGAAACGAAAGTTGTATTGAACAAATAAACATAATATGGCCAATGGTGTCTATCTACCCCAATGAGGAAGAAGCGTTGTTCGAGTATGTATTAACAATGACATGTGTGCATTCAAAATTGATCCGGAACGATTCATTGTTTCACTTCAAGTGTATTATCATATTATTCTTTACATCACAAAACACTAGTGACCAAGTCCGGTTCAGAAGGCCAATTCTGTTAATTGATAAAGATTCAATATAGATTCGATTGGCTGTCAAAATAAAATGAGAATGTCAAAACAAGATACGCGCGAAAAGATCGCAATTTTAATAAGAAGAGGGCAATTCTCTGAATAAAAGATTATTCATTAATTTTGCTTTAATATACTTTAAAAATTAATCACGATGTGAATGTTCTTCCTTTAAAAGTTTACCGAAAAATAATAAGGAAGAAAAAAAGAAAAATATTTTTTTATTAAGACATGCTGCAGCACACAAAACCTATCATGACTAACTTACAATTTTTTTTTACAACGCCCTTAGGCGCTTAAAAACTAATTATGATTAAATAATATATGTAACAATATGCAGTGGCAACACTGATCACATTACCGTCTTTCTACATTTTCTACAATTAAATTTTTCAAATACATAGGGAAAAAGAATCTTCCCGGGCGGGACTCGAACCCGCAGTCCCCCCCATACAGGGGGAATGCCTGACCATTTCGGCTACCGAGACACGCCCGATATGATTCAAATTTCCCATCTTATACGTCTTTTTCCCTATGTATTTGATTTGTATAGTTAGCATACTTAATGCTGTAAAAAAATTCCTTCAATTAAATCCATACTAATATTATAAATGCGAAAGTAACTCTGTCTGTCTGTCTGTCTGTCTGTCTGTCTGTCTGTCTGTCTGTATGTTACGCTTTCACGTCTAAACCACTGAACCGATTTTGATGAAATTTGGTATAGGGATAGGTTAGACCTTGAGAAAGGACATAGGCTATGTTTGGTCGCGATAACCGACATCCACGCGGGCGGAGCCGCGGGCTTAAGCTAGTTTTTTATAATCCCTTTCACAAAAAATACCTTTAAGTTGAAAACAATTTGTGTTGGTTAATCGTTAAGCATAAACCTATTAATATTTAATTCTAGGGTTGTTGTCGTATCGTACCCTACGTCACAGCACAGTACAGCATTCCGTCCTATTATCGGAACGATCCAAAGGTCCTCCTTTCGTTTTTGCGTCGGGGTTTAAAATTTTAAAAATCTGCGGTAGCTTAGTGGTATGGGTAATGGACTGCTGAGACGAGGTCTCGGGTTCGATCCCAGGTTTACCATGGCACACACCAATGACTTTTCGATGCTTTTCGAAGTTATGTGTGTATTTATCGCAGGTTTATAAGTGCCCGGTTAATGGCAATAGGCTCGCCACCTATTACATTGGGACCTAAACATAAACTGGCGAAATGTGGGTGCTAGCACCTCTGCCTACTCCTTCGGGGAATACAGGCGTGAGTTTATGTTATGTTTTATGTATGTTATGTTTAAAATTTTGACATTTTGGCGTTTGATTTGGACACCGAATAAAACTCGAATCTTAATCAATTAGCAGAATAAGCCTTCAGAGTATGCACAAAACATTTCATTAGGAAATCGATGTGCAATAAATCCGGTTCTGTTCAGCGGTGGTATATTACGTCCGAGTGATTTACTGCCTGTCGCTGGCAATTGGTAGATAGCGTCCGGCGTCACTATTTTGTGTATAAAGCGACTGTATTAGTTTGGAATTTGAAAGACTGCTTTTATAATATAAGTAATTATTATGAATAGCATAAGCATAAAGGAGGAGGATCGTGCGAAGTGAAGGAGGAAGCTTTGAGGGCATCTCGGCCTCGGATGCAATCAGGATAACTTCTATATGTAGATGATGATGATCATGAGGATGATGGAGTGGTTAATTAGTATTATGGTTAAGTTGCTGGTAAGCGGATACCGTGGCCAATGAATCCTTTGAAGATGAAATCTATTATCATCCGCGTATTTACTAGCCTTTGCAAGAACCTAAACGGCTAGAGGTTTCAGGTGCGACTTCTGGTCCCAGTAAGGTGATAATTTTTTCTGTTAAAATTAATATTAGACGTCTATTGACTTCTTACTTATTATCGGGACCGGAAACAATTAACATAATGTGGATAGCTCAGCACATTCCTATCTACTATGTATTTAAGGAATATACAGACAGGTATGAGTACAGAAAAAAATAGTCTCAGGTAAAAGTCTCTCCACTTCTTCATGTGAAAGTTCCGAAAATTCATCTTTAGTATGTTGTCTACCCTATATTTAATACTAGCTTTTGCCTGTGGCTCCGCCCGCGTGAATGTCGGTTATCGCGACCAAACATACCTTATGTCCTTTCTCAAGGTCTAATCTACCCTTATACCAAATTTCATCAAAATCGGTTCAGTGGTTTAGACGTGAGAGCGTAACATACAGACAGACAGTCGGACAGATAGAGTTACTTTCGCATTTAAAATATTAGTATGGATGGTCAGATGGTCAACTGGCAGACCCCAGTACTTTGAGAAACTTTTCTTAAACACCGATCGAATACATGGAAAAAGTCACTAGAGGTATTCTGATGCAATTTGTATGATTCACACATCATAAATAATGACCTACAAAGTTTTATCTTGAAAGTAAGACATCATTAGGACATGTGTCGGTAGAGACGTTTCGAAGGTTATAATTATGGATTCAATTCTCGTTTAGTGTAAATATATTGCTTGCAAAAATTGGTATTGGTTTGGCACTGAATATTGATATGAGTTAAGAATAGTGCGAGGAAGGAATACGTATTTTGTATGATTTTAAAATGGGATTATTTTTCGTGGTTTGAAGACGGAACAACCCGGATATATTTCTGTGTAAAATTATGTATATATTCATAAAAAATAGCTGCATATCAGAACCCATGTAAAGCACGTCCCAGAATAGTATTCAATATGTGGGTGAATTTCTCAAACGTAAAATTTTCGCGGCGTGACTGAAAATCATACCTTAAAGTTAACATATAGTAATGATTATTTTTTGTAAGAAAGATATCGTTTTTCTCTATATGCACGTATAAATTATATTATTGAAACTATTTTTGTGAGTGTGTAAAAAATGTCTTTTCACCTAAATTCTAAGCTTGGTGGCGCGTCCACAACCTGTTTTCTTGGGAATGATCACAGTTTAATCAAAACTTCATTAGTTTACTGAGTATACTTAATAATAATTCGATTCGGCATTATTTTAGCTATCTTCGATACTGTCATTCGTAGTATTTAGTACTATACTTTATCTTAAAAATAATTTATAAGTTGCGTCCGCGGCAAATGTAAAATTTTGGTGGAATTTATAAAATCATCGAAGGAGTCGTATTGAAAGTACCTATAAGGACGACACTATCATCATTGGAAACGTTAAGTTGGGTGTTAATGAGCACCAGTGCCCGTTGTCCCCAGTCCCGTTTCGTTTTTCTGCCAAACACGTAAGTAGGTCGTTTCATAAGCATCGGACAAAAATATTGTAATTTTTGTGTTGATTATTTAAAACGGTTTATTCTCATTGTATGTTTTAATATTTAAGTATAGTGTACAGGTTCAGTATGTGTATTAAATTTTGGTAATGTAACCACTATATTCTAAATAGTATTTTTATAAATAATTTTTTTAGACGTGAAACTAATTTTGGTGGAGCAATTTTGGTGAATTTGGTGGGGTTTTACTAATCATCAAAATTGTATATTTACACCAAAATTTGTTTTCATAGTTATTTGATTAAGCTCCTACGTATTTCCGACGGGCTACTAGGTCAGGTGACCTCTACGTAGTATACCCTGGGCAATGGAGAAAGCACCGCCTCTCTCCCTAGGTGGGAAAGAGGTTGTTGGCAGTTGAGGGTTGTTCGGAAGCTTTCCCAATTTTCTCTCAGATTAACCATTAGCATATGAACTACCCATACAAAAGACGGGCGAGTAGTTGGGTGAAGTCAGCTGATGCCGCAGTAGGAACAGGCCGGTGTGGTGGAGCATCGTGCGCTTTTTCCGTCACCTTCTTCTACTGGCGTGAAAGGCGGCCTCACTCTTTACTACTAAGCCTACGCCGTTAAAACCTGCCCACCCTTCTTCCCTCCTCTCCACTGTCAACATCATTTGGCTTTTCTTCCTCTGCTTTCTCACTTACATGACAGCTACCGTGGATGCAAGAGTGCCTCATGCAATCTTTTGCACGTGACTCCACGCAACAAAGCGATGAAGTCGAAGATGTAGGTGACACGCAACTCCTGCTTATGTTGCTCCAGCAGCTAGCACTTTGCTATCGTGTAAAAGGTACTCAAACTTCTCCACAGAAGGCTTCTGACCTCTACCGTCCTCAAGCTCCTACATCCACATCCTCACATGTTGCACCAATCTATCGGCGTCCACCACCGATATTAACAGCATACATGGGCAGTTATGGAGTGATTGTCTGATGCTATCCGACCAAAATACCACGCTGATTGGGAATGGACTAAGGACAGGTCACAGATCACAGAGACAGTGATAAGGAAGATTCTCATATTGCCAACAGCGGTTCGAACAACGGAATCAGAATCGTGGTACATGTATCGGATGGTGTAAACCTCTGCAACCCTTTTGAACCGCAATGCCCATCAGCTCACCGCGTGAGAAACTTAGTTGAAGGACTCCTGTAAGTTCAGAAATAGACATCACACTACCAACTTGTCTTGCCACTACCAAGTGTCCATGGCATATCTTCCGTCCACCCTTAGGTATACCGAGTACCATATTATGTTGCTCCAGCAGCTAGCACTTTGCTATCGTGTAAAAGGTACTCAATCTTCTCCACAGAAGGCTTCTGGCCTCTACCGTCCTCAAGCTCCTACATCCACATCCTCACATGTTGCACCAATCTATCGGCGTCCACCACCGATATTAACAGCATACATGGGCAGTTATGGAGTGATTGTCTGATGCTATCCGACCAAAATACCACGCTGATTGGGAATGGACTAAGGACAGATCACAGATCACAGAGACAGTGATAAGGAAGATTCTCATATTGCCAACAGCGGTTCGAACAACGGAATCAGAATCATGGTACATGTCTCGGATGGTGTAAACCTCTGGAACCCTTTTGAACCGCAATGTCCATCAGCTCACCGCGTGAGAAACTTAGTTGAAGGACTCCTGTAAGTTCAGGAATAGACATCACACTACCAACTTGTCTTGTCACTACCAAGTGTCCATGGCATATCTTCCGTCCACCCTTAGGCATACCGAGTACCACCTCTCCCACTTTGAGAATAACTGCCTAAATCTTTTCCCAGCAATCTTGAATAAGTTCGTCGATAATATTGGCGTCATTACAGTAAAATATAATCCTTGCTAGAAGCAAGGATACATAGAACAATCAAATGTTTTGCTTTTATACTGATACTACTAACAACTAAAGTGGTTTTGCCATATAAAAATGAAGTTGGTGATAAAAGGGTAAAAATTAAGGGTTATATGTAACTATTAAGTGCCAAATTCTAGAAAAAAAACAAAGAAATAGTATAAGTAATAATAAATAAAAAATAAAAATAAGTTGATATGCAATTTTGGTGTTAGACACCAATTTCGGTGTATTGAAAATTCAGGTGTATACAATAAACAAGTAATTCCTAGGGCTAATTAGGCTATTCAAACATAATAGGCATAAAATATGTATTTCTAGCTAAATATTGAAAGAGATTACCTAAATACCTAGAAATAAAAAATATCACCAAAATTAGCTAAAAATTCATAGATGTTGAAATTCACCCATGTATTGTATTTGATACGAATCATCATTCGCTCGTTCATCAGAATCTGTACAGCAGTTTAGCAGTTTCGAGGAAAAAAACATGGACCGGTTACAACATGATCAAATTAAACACATAACCTTCCTTTTCTTTAGTCGGGTAAGAGATGTACACAGAAATATCACGCTGGTCAAACTCCGAAGGTCGAATATTTGTTGCCGATAAGAGATAGTAAAACCCAAATGTGTTGCTGTTCGGTCGGGTTAAGGTGAAGGACGCTGGGTTGTTATCTAATGGGCAGGGGTTCTCAAACTTTTATGCTGAAATGCACAATATAATGGGCAGTAACAATTGAAGTGTCTGACGTCATGGAACACGTAAGTCTGGAGTATTCTAGAACAACACTCAGCCTGAAGCGCGATTTGTCTGAGGAGAGATTGTGAGGCTGAGTGTCATTCTAGAATACGGGCCTTAGAGTCGAGTCAAGTGATTTTTATTTGTCGAATAAGAATAGGCTTTATTAATATCCATATAAAATTTAAACTTCAATGGCGATCATAGACGATCATCGGCATCGGCAGTGGTTTTATTATATGGACGGCAGCGGTAATGTCTGGAATGTAATTTGTTAATTATTTCAAAACTTCACTGGATCACAACATCATTGAATCATAACAGAACTTAATTGATACGACCCTTTTCTGTTCCAATAAGCAATACGAATAACACGAATTTAAAGCTCTTTGTTAGCTTATCTGGTTAATATCTTACTCTCTACATTAGATTACTGGTAATCTGGGCTATAAATATATACGAAGGTAGTAGACGTACGAGTAATATGTATGTATGGAAATCATTATATTGAGTTGATGCAAGTCTAACATGATATTTGTGCCATCAACCGTAGGATTTGAAAGTCAAGGTCAACTGTGAGCTGTGTGTGTTAATATGTATTCAAAGTCAAAGCTACACAAATTGGTAATATAATTAACATTCAAATTATTCCAATTGAAAAAAAAACTTTGACAACCACAATGTATATAAAATTGGAAACCTGTTTGCAAACGAACCGAACACAGTCACCTAGAGTCGACAGTCGCTTGCCGTCTCTCACAGTAAACGGGCGTGTGTACACATGGATTTTACCGGGAAAACGGCTATCGTCACCGGCGCGAGTTCCGGCATCGGAGCCGCCACGGCCAAGCTGTTATCGTCACACGGGGCAACGCTCGCATTAGTCGGTCGAAACGAGCAGAGATTGCTCGAAGTGGCGAAACATTGCGAAGAAACCAGCTCGAAAAAGCCATTATGTCTCCTTTTAGATCTAACTGTAGATGGTAACTGCGATGAAGTCGTCAGGAAAACAGTTGAAACGTTCAAACGAATAGATGTTTTAGTTAACTGTGCTGGGAAAGTAACTGTTACCTCACTGTTTGATACTACAATGGAGATATTCGATGAACTAGTCGCTTTGAACTTAAGAGTACCTTACAAACTGACACAGTCTTGTATACCACATTTGAAGAAAACAAAAGGAAATATTGTCAACGTGTTCTCTGCTCCAATGCGAGTTAGACCTGGATTTTTACCTTTCGCAATGATAAGAGATGCAATGGAAAGATTCACAAAAGCTGGTGCATTAGAATTAGTGAGTGAAGGAGTAAGAATTAATGCTGTACGCCCAGGAATAACAAGGACAAAGATATTGGCAAATTTGAATGTTGAAGATGAGTTTATGGATCAAGCGTATGATAAGATTGCTATGGCTGTGCCTGGAAATGTTATTATAGAACCGGAAGAAATTGCTAAAATGATAGTGTTTGCTGCAAGTGATAGCTGTCCGAACTTGAATGGTGCTAGTTTGACGGTAGATAGTGCTGCATCTTCATGTTGAGTGATAAGTGTTGCTAATGAAAAGACCTTTTGAAGTATTAAATTAACTTAATGAAGTGTTTATTTTGTTTGCTCAATATAGAAAATTATAAAGGCGACTCGCTCAGGCTTCGTCAGGGAGTAATTTGATTTTAATTTCTCGAAAAGTTTATAATTCATTTGAATCAGAGTAAACGGTATCGTTATCCTTAGTGTTATTTGGAAGAAATTGGCAGAAAACAGACAGCAGGGAAAAAGCAAATTTGTTATGAACAGATGTGATGGACTTGTGCATTCAGTTGTAAGAAAACATCGAGCAGTCGCCTTTTTTATTGAACTAAAAACGAGCCCGGTATAGAGCCAAGCAAAATGCGCCTCTCCGCACCTGGGGCTAGATGGGGACACTATGGTCCCCACAACCCGAAGGGGACAATCTCGAAAGAGATGGTTCTGGGTCTGCCGGGGTGCGAGATATGCTTTCGACAATCTCACCTCCGGCAACCAAAGACCTAAGACAGCGTGCGTTTTAGTCGGTTCGAGTCCGACATAACCACCTCCACCGGCTCCGTGGGGGGTGATGTCCTTGGGGATTTTTCGCAGGTAAAAAAAAAGTATAGGGCCAAACAAGGCTACGGACATTTTCATGATCTTTTTAGGGAACGCTCTAGTTTATGTAAATATACTGTCCTTTTATGAGAATGCTCGTCAAAACGCTTGGTAGACAGCTCGTTAAAACGCTCTAGTTTATATGTCTGTAATATAACATTCGTAGAAATGCTCATTACAAGTGAATGATCAAGTTCATCAGTATCTTACTATTTAATGATGTAATGGAAATTATATTAATTAATTAAACAAGTTTCTCAAAGTGAACGAACTCAGTGTAAGAAATTACCTGTTCAAGTTTAATTATAGCTCAATTATAATCTAAAAATAGGTATCCATACTATTATAAATGCGAAAGTTACTCTGTCTGTTGGGCTTTCACGCCTGAACCACTAAACCGCTTTTGATGAAATTTGGTATAAGGGAAGATTAGACCTTGAGAAAGGACATAGGCTATGTTTGGTCGCGATAATCGACAGCCATGCGGGCGGAGCCGCGGGCAAAAGCTAGTACTCAATAAATTAGAGGATATTGTTCCTCTTAAATTCCAAAACTGTTTAATAATAATAACATAGGAGTCATAAAAATATCTCCATTTAACGAAAACTGGTAAAGCTGTTTAATTGATAGGACGGGGTTCATTACTGTCCTGTTGCTGTCTACTAGATATTACTGTATACAAAACATGGTAAAAATAGATATAAATAAATATACCGCATCTATTTATATGCGTAGCCTTCACATGTAGCGCAAACGTACAATTATTATTCATTATATTTAACCTTGGATGGGGAAAATCCGTTGTATACATATAACTAGTATGAAATCACTATGTCGTATGTATGTAGTTATCAACATAGTATTATTACATCACTTTTTATGTAGGATATTTTTTCTGTTGAATTTGACTTCAACTCATCTGATAGTAAGCTGAAGATAACCATTACTGATAGGTAGCGTGTTATAATGATGACCCCCAGCTTGACGGCTTCGTGAGAAGTCTTTTCACGCCCTGCTTAAAGGACCCGGGACTGAAGGAAGAAGGTAACACGTGAGCTGGCAAGGAATTCTAGAGAGTCACCGAACCGCTTGGTTCTTGATGGAATATTCTGCATCGTATGCGGATGACATCCTTGATTTGAGGTTGATGAGATGAAGATGCAATTGGGTTGGGTGGCAATCGAGTGCGTTACTATATTTATGGGGAAGCAATACTAGCTAGTGCAGTCATAGGATGGGTGGACAGTGAGACCCCTTCGTGCCCTTGAAGCTGTGGTATTCATTACGAATAGCTAAAGCCCTAAATAGTCCGATAACCTGGTCTAACTTGAGTACTGTTGAAGCTGAAGCGTCGGTAGCTTAGTGGTTTAGGAGTCGGCCTTACGATCGAGAGGTCCAGGGTTCGAATTCTGGTCATTACACTACCGACGTGAACCCACTCCTAGCACAAGCAATTTAGCTTAGTTAGGAGGGGTTAGAGGGAATATTAGTAACTACGGTTCTAACATTATTTTTCAACAAAGAAAAAAAACTACAGAACATCGATATCACCAGTGGGATTGGGAGGTCAGGCTTCATCGAAAATATTCAAATACGGTCATTCCGCTGATTTGGAAAAATTTGGATAGATGACATTATAACATAAAAAATAAATAGGGGAACCTAATATGCACCCTCAATACCCCATGAAAGCAATAGCGAAGGATATACCTTAACGAATTGCGATTGAAAGATATGGGATTCGAACCCCTCGAAGTAAGTGTTCATAGGTATTCGTAGGTAACAAGTGAAAGTTTGTAAACGTGTTTTATCTCCATACGAAGCATTCTCATTACCATTTTGTAGAAAAGAGTGGTATGCTATTGTAGAATGGTACTCAGTTCTGAATTTTGATTTATCAGCGGACAGATTGTATGGCAAATCTGTCCTCAGATAAATCTAGATGCAGAACTTAGTGTTATTCTAGAATACGGGCCTAAGATATGTAAGCAACCTGAATGTATTGCATTTGCTGCGACCTGAATATATTGCAGTTACGTTGCGATAACTAGCGATTATTTTCTGTCCTTGTCGCACATATCACACGTACGCGACAATGGCCGAGCGACAGCTGTCGTTGCGTGTTTCGTAGTACTCGTATAGGTAAGCTGTCAGAACAGCGGTTCTAAACTGTCAGATCCACCATCTTATGAGCAATTTCATTCCCGTCTGGAACGCGCTTGGAGTAATCATTTTCAAATAAAAAAGTTAGGAAGCGCTGAAAAATGTGTACCTTTTTTCTCTCACTTCGTTAGCTTTACTTTAGGTAGTAGATAGACTTATATATAAGCAACTAGCGAATACCAATTTATGATTGGTGGATTAGCACCTTCGCGCTTACCACCAAAGCAATCGAAATATTCACTTTAGGCAGGGTTCATTAATTTTGCCGATCACTATACCGTATGTGAGTGACACCGCTGCAATGCGGTTGGGCTGGATAAGAAGGGAGAGGGTGGGATTACTTGAAATATAAAGGAATGCCCTCCGGCATTAGTTCAAACTGAGGGAAGCAATCTCATCAGAACGTTTAGCCCCGGGCTATGTCTTTTAAGACTTCGTGTATCCTTTAGAGTCTTTGACTAAAGTATTAATATTTAATATATTCATCTTTTACTTATGAGAATGTAAAATAGAAAGATATAAAAATGTAAAATTAAAATGTGTTCCATAGTTCATTACAAACTACTCATATTTAAATGTTGCTGAAGTGTATCCCACTAGTATATACTAAATTATGTAAGTAGAGATGTTTGGATATTTGAATGTTTGTCATTCAATCACGCTCTAACGACTGAACAGATCTGGCTGAAACTTGGAACAGGGATAGATTACAGCTTGGAATAATAGGCTACTTTTTGTTCCGGGAATAGGTTCCAATTGGTTGCGGGAAGTCAAAATTCCACGCGCGCGAAACTGCGGGCAAAAGCTACAATTATGTACTATTCCGACAAAATGTGTCTGCTAATACGCATAATACGCAATGCAAAATGTACAAATCCTTAAAATAATATACGTAAGTAATACATAAATGAATTTTCTTTCAATTTTCTGTCCAATAAACATTTGAATTTTACATCAGTATGCACTTCCAATAATGGGGGCATGAACAAAAATAAAAAATAACAAGTCCTCATCATTTGAAAAACGACCTTATTGCTCCACAAAAGAGCGAGGAAAAACGTCTGAATATGAATACCTACGTGGTCTGGGCGCTGATGAAAACCTTCGTATTGTCTCGGATTCACGGTCGTGTGCTTTGCTGTTTCGGCTATCTTACACCTTCACATAACCAGAAATGAGGCTTGTTTTTGGTGCAATGGGTTACAAAAGAATACCAAAGCCTTATTTCGCATCTACTTCCCACTAATAAGTTCATTTATTTGAAATAGTCGTACTAATGTGTGTAGAAAGTGCAAGTGAAAGATTTTTTTGGCATTATCTGTTTTCTGCACAATTTTTTTCTAACTACAGAATCTTTTTCCGGTTCCAACCCAGAGGTTATTCCGTTTTCTACAACAGACTAAAGAAATGAAATACTTATTGTCGTTATTGTATTATTTCTTTGAATGAAAGATGTTTTTGAAAACCACGGATAGGGTCATAAAGTGTCATAAATCCATACATTGTAATCGTTTTGAAACCAAAACATTAAACAATTAATTCATTAAATAATCATTCTGCAATGCGTTATCAAACGCGAAAAATATCAAGGTCGCAGACAGCAGTGATAAGACTAGTGAGTAAACAAAAATAATAGAATGATAACAAATACTGCTGATAAACCTTCATATGAATTATGATACTATCAGTAGTGATAGGATTTCTGTGCGATGTGGACTAGATGTTAAAATATTACTTTGTGACAAAAATATTTTGTTTTGGACGGTGAAAAATACCGTCAGATCTTCGTTGCCTCTCCAATTTTCACGTTTTTTATAAGCTGGTGGACTTCTGGTGAAAATAGTGGAAGGTGAAATATACTTCAATTTTTTCAATATCCCAGCAAATATCATCCCTTCAGTAAACTGGTGGAATTTCATACAAAAATTGTGTACTCCAGGCATTGACATTCCCTTCAATAGGCTGTTTGAAGTTTAAGAAAACCTGTGTAACATCTTGGTGTAACTTTTCTCCAAAATTGTGTGTCCTGAACTCTGGAATATCCTGTCAGTTCTTCAATATTCCAGTAAATATCGTCGCGTCGTTACTTCGAAAACCAGGTAGAAGTTCTACTGAAAATTGTGTATTCAGGACATTCTCTGAATATCCCAGCAAGCATCATCGTTTTATTACCCTGGTGAAAGTTCAACCCAAAAACTATCGATGCGATACTGAAGAGAAAATGGATAAAATCGACTTCCATGGCAAAGTCGCAATTATAACAGGTGCAAGTTCCGGCATAGGTGCAGCCACAGCAATAGCTTTTGCTGGTTTCGGAGCAACTCTTACTCTTGTCGGACGAAATGAACCCCGGCTCTTGAAAACAGCCAATGAATGCTCCAGAAAAAATAACCTAGTACCTCTATGGCTTCCATTAGACCTGACTAAAGAAGGAAAATGTGAAACAGTAGTGAATAAAACTATAGAAATGTATGGCAGTATCGATATTCTAGTGAATTGTGCTGGTAAAGTGGCCATGTCTTCTCTATTCGACCAGTCTATGGAGACATTGGATGAAATGATGAACATAAACTTCAGGGTGCCTTACCACTTATCACAGTTGGCTTTACCACACTTAATTAAAACAAAAGGTAACATAATTAATGTAGGAACTTCGATGTCTAGAAAATATAAATCAACTATTTTGCCATACGTTATATCCAAGGCAGCTTTGCAAGTATTTACGGAGCATGCAGCTCCTGAATTAATGTGTGAAGGTGTCAGGATTAACACTGTAAGCCCAGGGCCGACAAGGACAAATATATTGAGGGATATAAATATATCTGATGATATTAAGAGCCATACCTTTGATAATCTGGCCCAACAGATGCCCAATGGCACGATTTTGGAGCCTCAAGAAGTCGCTACATTGATCTGTTTGACTGCGAGTGGAGCTTTTCCTAATTTAAATGGTTCAGAATTGTTAATTGATGGTGCTGTGTGTATGATTTGACTTAAGGACTAGTATATTTTAATATGTCTTAGGTAATAAATGGTGCGTTTAGTTAAAACTGTATTCTGCTGTTCTTTTAACCTGACTATTCTGAATGTAAATAGAAATGAAAAGAAGGTAAGTAGAAGGGCACAAACTTGTGAAGGACTATCATCGTACGATAACTAATGAAGTAGCAAAAGTTTAACGATACAGATCTTTTTTTTAATACAAGTACCGAAATTACTAATATTCCCTCTAACCCCTTCAACTAAGCTAAATTGCTTGTGTTAGGTGTTGGTTCACGTCGGTAGTGTAATGGCTAGGATTCGATGTTTGATTATTGATATTTTAATTACCTTATGTATCCACTACTGGACATAGGCTCTTTGTCTTACTGTTGCCAAGGTTTTGTACAATAGTTTTATTTCGAGTTTTTCTTCTCTAGCATGATATCGTCAGCGTATTTCTCCATTAGGCGCCTGTTACGTCACCCTTTAGAGGAGATGGGCTGGTGATACTTGTATTCTTTCTGATTCATATTGCTTAACTGCATACCTATTATTCTGCTGTACTAAATTTTAATTAATTCGCTGTTTTCAAAATGACAACCTTGACAATGGATTTATGCGCATAAGAGTATAACGACATTATTAAGCAAATTGTACAATTTTGTAGGTTATAGGTCAGACAACACCTTTAGCAAAATCCCAAACCGTTAGCACACATTTAAGCACATAATTCTTAATTTTATAATAGACTAATATAATTTATTGATATTGCCGTGCAATAAAGGCGATAATCGTGTGTCATTCTGACAGATTTAGTGTTCTAACATTGTAAGCAAGAAAATTCAGCTAAAATTAAATTATTCGTTAATTTGCTTCTAATAATTTGGTACCGATTTAGAAATTCGGCGAAGTTTGGAGTATTTATAGAGATATTATCTTACAGGGTCAGAAGAGCCTGAGTGACAGGAGTGAGATAAGGGTAAATGGGAAAGAATCGGACAAAAGCTTTCTATTTAATGAAATAACTAAAGGAATTCCTAATTACAATGCTATAACTAAAAGTAGAAGTCCTAAAATTCCAGCTTACCGCTGTTACTAGGGCGTGAATATGCCAATTGCTGCTAATTGATACCTATACAAAACACAAACAAATCATCATAAACGCAAGTGACACTTCCTTCGTTTTTGATATTCAGTTTACGACGAGATGATTTTACGATTTCTCGTAAATTACTGCATCTTCTAAGAGATTCCTTAGGTGTTACAGTGATACACGTGTTACACAGACTGGGTAAGTGCATTCTATAGAAGTATCGAATATGTGAAAATGAAATACATAGGCATGGGGTTCGATTCCCACATAGTGTAAATATGTGAATGCATAAAAATGTCTATTTACATCTGGGTATTTACATGCCTCGGAGAGCATGTTAAACAGCTGGTCCTGGTTGCCATACGAACATCTATGACAGTCGTTACGGGTAGTTGGAGCCCCCAAAAGTCTGGCCAGTCTAACTGCAGAACTTTGATATCACCTATTGGTTGTGAAGGTCAGTGGCAGTCGCCTCACAGAAAATATCCAAGTCCACTAACATCACAGTTAGACAACATAGTGGAAAGCCGACCACTACTGAGCTAGGAAAAGGCTTAGACAATTGTGAAAAGTATTCCATAAGTACATACATACATACAATCACGCCTTTATCCCCGAAGGGTTAGGCAGAGGTGAATTAAGACCCACATTTCACTAATCATAGTATTCGGTCCGACGTAATAGGGGATGAGCCTATTACCGTATCCTGGGCACTAGCGTTGACTCGAGCCTATATCTGAGTTTGAGTCCGGCTGTATATATCTGTCTGATGTTAAACAGCCCTATCCCTTAGTCACCTTGTACGACACCGCATGGGAAGAAATGGGGTGGCCTAAATTGTACTCTGCCGGGAACCACGCGGCTATAAAAGTATTCCTAAGCGGTAAAATATTACTACTAAAGTGGCGTTTGTTTTTTTATCGGATATAACGCAGATATTCGATTTCTCAAGGTTAATTAGCCTACGTGTAGCTTAGGATAAGGATTTAGATATGATATCCGGTCGCGGAAGGAGAGGAGGGAGTTGTAGCTAAGTGAAGTAGTATAATATTGCAAGGTCGCGACCCCTACCAAGCCAGAATGGTACACTAGAGAGCACAGGGTCCGCTACCAACCACTTTCGTCCAGCTTTTGGAGGAACTCCCGCCTGGACATGATCTGCCCTGGACCAGATCGAAGTCATTAAACAAACTTCGGAATGCCGGGCTAGATGGGGGTTCTCAGAGGGGCGGACCTGCGATGTGAATGTGGAGTTACTCCACAGACAATGGCCCATCTGTTAACGTGTGCTAAATGCCCATACACATGTACACCGCAGGACCTTATGTGCGCCTCCAACAACGCCATACAGGTGGCAGCACACTGGGAGAAGATAATTTGAGAGCCGAGGCGCCAACGCCACGATAGAAGAAGGATTAGATTGCAAGATTAAGTAACTAGGATAGTATGATGGGTAACCGTTTAAGAGACGTCCAATAAACGAACTGAATGTTTTTTTTTATACAGGACACGTTTTTTTCACTTCACTGCACCTGATAGTAAACTGAAAGAAAGAGGATCACCATTAAAAACACGTACCATGTAAACAATGGTGATATTCAGCTTAACGGCCTCATCAGATGCTTTTTCACGTCCCGCTTAAAAGACCCGAGACTGTGGGAAGAAGGAAACACGTGAGCTGTTAAGGAGTTCTGGTTCATATTAGCCAATTTTACGTGGAGGAGAAAGGAGCTCTCGACATGCGTCGGTAATAGTGGATAAGGAGTCGAGTACGATCGAAAGGTCCCGGTTTCGAATCCTGAATATCGCAACGAACACTACCGACTTCCTCCTCCATCAAACACCAAGTGTTACAACATTAAGTAAGGTTGCCTTAGACCCTGCAGATTTCTTTAAGGCTCCAAGAACTCCACACACTCTCTTGAATTACTGGAAACTCCCTCTTACCACTCGTACTAACTGTAGTAGGTTATATTTACAGTAAGTAATATCTACAGATAAAATAATACATTTGCTTGAGCCATGATTATCGGTGTAAAAATCCATCGATACCTACAGATTAAGTTAATTTCTGGCTTACAGATTGTATCACAGCGATAACGATATTCGCTGATTGTATCGCGTAATATAATAATATAAGGCACGTTGTATTTAATATTTTTAGAATGATAATATGAAAACGTTCATATTTTGCACGAAATTTGGTCAATATTATTTGCACCGAATTTGGTCGATTACTATTATTTGCACGAAATAAACGCCTGCATGAAGTAGCGGCCGGCCTGAACGTAACTCTCAGGGGTAGCCATATGTTTCGCTCCACCATAAAGCAATTATGTCTAATAGCCACTTATGAAAGTTGCGTGACCGGGGATCGTACCCAAACAGTCAAATTATTGAGTCATTACAATGGAAATTACTTTTAATTCAAGCAAATTATACTAGCTGTTACCTGCGGTTACACCCGTTGATACGAATCTATCGGAATCAGATTTTGTGATACTATTTATGGACGGATATGGAAAAACACAGAATGTACACGACGTATTCCCGTCCCAATTAAAAGGTATCTATAATATAAAAATGAATCGCTATATGTGTTGGTAAGCGCATAACTCAACAACGCACGCCTAGGCCAATTTGGCCAATTCTTTTTTTTAAATGTTCGTTGAAGTTCAAGGATGGTTTTTACGGTGAGAAAAATTCGAATAATTGCCGGGAACCGACATCCACGCGGGCGGAGCCGCGGGCAAAAGCTAGTTATCCTATAAAAATAAATTATTTAACCAAGCTTATTAAATTAAGAATGGTAAAAGAGCGGTAAAAATTGCGTCAGTTCTTATTTTAAAGTTTTTATTTATTTTTAATCATCCACCCAACCCATAATAATAGTAACTGATTTGACTATTAAATTTTATGACGTCACTAAATCTTTTTTCATACAAGTTATAACTTATCGTTTTGACGTTTAGTAAAAAGTAACTAATTTGTTTAGTCAGTAGAATTCCCAATTGAGCAGTCCACCTCTGCCCTAATAACCCCGTGTTGTGTTCCCGGCGGTGAGTAGGGTAACCAGATCTCACTGGAGAGTCTTTGTGCTGTCATTAGGAAGACCAAAGGCTTGTCCTGCTTTGTCTTCTACACTGAAGGCACAGAAACTCTCTGTTCTAACAGGGTCCGCAGTACAAGTGTGAATCCTCTGGTGCTGCACACGTTTATAGGGCACGGTAAGCACTTTCGATTTGTACAAAAAATTGAAATTTGTTAATAATAGCTACAGTGCCATCTGTCGCATTCCTTTGCGCCATTATTTTAAGGAATATTCGGGGTTGATACACCATAGCGGTTACACATGGTAATCTCACCTCCGGCAACCAAGGACCCAAGACGGCGTGCGTTTTAGTCGGTTCGAGTCCGACATAACCACCTCCACCGGCTCCGTGGGGGTGGTATCCGTGGGGATTTATCGCACGATAAAAAAAAAATAGCGGTTACACAGCAAACGTCATCAGTCGGCTGAATGCATTGTAAGCCGCTTACATGATGGTCTGTGTGCTGGTACAAGCCGCCTACATGACTTCGTGTGTGCTGGGACAAGCCACCTAAATATCGCTGTATTTGCCACACTTGGTACAGTCAGCGCCATAAATATCTTGACAACGAAGTCTCAAAGTGGTCCTAAAAATTCTTTGCCAATCCACTCATCCACTCTGGCCGACTTCAAAATGATTTTAATCGTGTTCATGAATGGACTAAGGACTGGATCATCCAATTGAACCAATCAAAGTGCAGTGTACTCCACCTTGGGCAAACAAACCCCCAAATCACATATTATTTGGATGGCACACCTATTAACCCTGTTGACCAACAAAAAGACTTGGGGGTTGTGATAACCGCGAACCTGAAATGGGTAGATCACATTGCTGGAATTGTGAAAAAAGTCAACTCGTTTTTGTATGTCATAAGAAAGGCATTCCAAACCTTAAGTGTGGAGGTTTTCCTGAAAATATACAAAACCTATATAAGACCTCTTCTGGAGTACGCATTCCAGATTTGGAGTCCATACTTCCAAAAGGATATTGACCTCTTAGAGAGTGTGCAAAGGAGAGCCACAAAACTCCCGGTTTGCCTACGCCGTAAAACATACACGGACAGACTAGAAGCATTGCACCTTACCACCCTGCAGGAGAGACGCCTTCGAGGTGACCTAATAGAGACCTTCAAGATCATAACCCACAAGTATAATCTACCAGATATTCACACAATTTACATACCAAAAGTTCCCACTAAATCAGCCAGAAGACATAGCCTGAGAATAACCCGTGCAACAGCAAACACAAACACTGCGCACCACTTTCTTAGTAACCGGGTAGTTCACAATTGGAATAGACTACCCGAGGATGTTGTTACTGCCACTTCAGTGAACAATTTCAAAAACATACTGGACCACTGGTTACAAACAAACAAACTTACCTAATATCTATGGGCACAATCAAGTGTAGTGAATAAATTGAACTGTTCTTCAACAAGTGTGAACTGTGACATAGACACATCAGCTCAATGCTGCTCGTCTATAATCAAATAAATAAATAAATAAATAAATAAAACTCTCATATTAAGAGCAACTCGAACTGTTTTATTGTTTTATATGGTATTATTGTCCAAAATAAAGGTGCGTAACAAATATTAAAACAATCTGTCAACTGAGGGGGTCAAAAAACGAAATTAAGATCATCTTGAGTACTTTGTTGGTCAACATTTTTCTGATGCTAACTGTACAAGCGGCTTACACGATCCTATAAGATTTTAGCGGCTTTATTGGCAAGTGGGTAGGTAGTTCCGGTCTAAGGGCAAATTATATGACGGCTAAAAATATCCCCGACGATACTACAGCAATTTAATAATTAGTCGGATAAAATAAACCATTCCTAGCGTTTAATTATAAGATATTATAGTTTTATGGCAGTTAGAAATGGATTAATTAGTCTCACGGAAGTAATAAACAGGATTATATTTAACAACATTCATAGGAATACAAGTTGGAAATTACAAAACTATTTTTGTAATATTGTCGTTCATAAAATTTATTTGTTAGAAAATTATACGTGCAGAAATTATTTACTTTATAGGGGACGTGTACCTGCCAAGACTTGTAGTATGAATGTAGAGGGCTTTAGGAGCAGAAGTAGGTCCTTGCCGATGCGTGGTGATGTTACTTCCTTGGCAGTATTTTACTGATGAACTCTTCCAATTAGTTCCACCCTCTCCTGTCCTCCACAGGACAACACGTGCAGGGCTTAGTTGTCACCCGTATACGGTGCAGAATATTCCATCAAGAACCAAGCGGTTCGGTTACTCATTCCGCACCATTAACACCTGGAACTCCCTGCCAGTTTCCTTCTTCCTACAGTCCCGAGACCTTTAAGCGTTGCGTGAAAGAGTATGTGATGTGGCCGTAAAACCGCGTGCCACCATTTTTAACATGGTACGTGTGTGTAATGGTGACACTCTTTCCGGAGACTTTGCCTTTAGCTTACCATGAGGCGAGCTGAAGTCAAATTGACGCGTCCTTTTATATAAAAAAATACATGAAAGAGGATATGATATGATATGGAAGGGAGTGACTGAAGAGGCAACATCAGGGACTAATGGTAAAAAATATAAAAGGCAAAATATATAAAGTACGAATCTAAAGTAAAGCCAACGAAGTGAGAGAAAAAAGGTAAACAAAGTTTCAGCGGTTCCAAACATTTATCACAAGTGCATTCCAGACAGGAATGAAATATCTCATAAGATGGCGGATCTGGCAGTTTAGAACCGCTGTGCTGACAGCTTTCCTGTACTACGAAACACGCAACTCGAAATTACTCAAAAATTTGGCTTTTTGTGAAAATTTATGATTCCGTCGGCACGGATGAAGTCATTTAATTTACGATCTCTTGGCAGACAACTGGCCATAGTGCTGATGAGTCAATCATCACAGCTGGGCTTGATTGATTGACCAACTGCTTTCAAACGTACATATTTATTTTATTTATACTCTGTTCATCCAAGTGTGAAAAAGGATGCAAAAAAATCAGTACTTTATGTTAAACTTTCCTTTAAGTAATATTATAAAATAGTTTTGTATTTCATTGTTTGTAAGGAATAAACTCAAAAACTACTAGACTGATTTAAAAAATTCTTTTGATATCAGATCTCAACATTATCTTTTAGTAACATAGGCTTTATTTATTGTTCTTCATAATAGCGGTAATCTTAGTCGCAATCGCAACCAAAGAGGCGAGGATATATCTTATATCCTTCCTTAATAACGTAACCCAAAAAAATAGGGATCCTTCCTTCAATAACGTAACCCACGGTGTGATTACTCGTCAGAATCTAAAGTACGTAGTTAAAAATTTTAGGATTGCTTAGTCTTTTATAATTTACTAGCTGTTGCCCACCACTCCGCCCGCGCGGATGTCACTTATCGCTAAATTAAGATGTTAGCTATCCTATCTTTCAAGTTGGACGTAACTGCACAAGGTGTGCAAATTTTATTAAAATCGGTTTGGTAGTTTAGGAATCAATCGCGGTCAAACGTGACACGTAATTTATATATATTAAGATTAGTACTTTTGAATTACTTAATAATTCAACTAAAGCAACACTATTATTACAACTTTTTCTTTATTTGTTTAAATTTTGTACCAAGCTTCGGTGCACACTATAAATATCCCACTTCTACTCATAATACCTATAAGCGTAGATAATATTCACGGCATTAAGAATTGTCCGTCTGTTACAATTTGTAGTGCCGTCAGCACGGACGAAATCTTTTGATTTACGATGTCATGGATGACGGTCGACCACTGCACAGGAAAATAACAGTAGGTTTAGTGATAGTAAGATTTGAAATATTTAAATGCTTTTGACTGACATTTTAAAGCATGTATATATTAGTTATATTACAAATTGATATTCTTAAGAACTATCAGAAACAAGGAATGAGTAAGAGAGTCGGTAGATGGCTCTACTGTTGCCTTAAAGACGGATATATAAGGAAGAAGATTTGAATTAGTCCGGGCGTGGACCGAAAGATCGAGGGTTCTAATCCTGCCTGGACCGATAAGATAATTCCTATTTTATTCAATATTATAAAGTCGGTGGGTAATTCATTCCTGGCAGAAACAGTTGATAGATTTTGCGTTGTATGTGAAAAAATAAATTTTAATTCCGTGCCAAACAGTGATTTCTCTTTCCCGTTGGGTATTCAGACATCTTTCCGCTATGCTATGATCTAGGTCTTCTAATCTTTCGATTTTGACCATTTCCTTTCAAACACTCAATTTATGCAATGTATAAATACGTCTAACCCCCCGAGGATAAAAACGTGATGATAAACGTTCACAGGCGTGATGATAAATATTAACGTTTAAAATAGTTAAAATAAACACATTTGCGCGTGATCACTGCACGGTAAAAAGGAGAGTAGCAATTTAAAAATTGCTTTCTTTCCTTTGATTCAGTACTGTAAGAAACCATATAAAGCATAGCGTACTAGCATTTAACTTTGATATTAAATATATTTAACTAACATCACTAAATAGAAATAGTAAGAAAGACTGCTCAAACTTGACCTACTGTTTTATTCGCCGTACGGACTGCAAAGTGGGCAATTTTCCGCACTTACCTGTAACAAAGAGATAACACATCATTATAATGAATTACAATTTGGGGAAATAAAGATAAAACGAACGTTTAACCATTGTTTTATTAGTTTCATTTCACATATAAATCCATACTAATATTATAAATGCGAAAGTAACTCTGTCTGTCTGTCTGTATGTTACGCTTTCACGCCTCAACCACTGAACCGATTTTGATGAAATTTGGTATAGGGGTAGATTAGACCTTGAGAAAGGACATAGGCTATATTTGGTCGCGATAACCGACATCCACGCGGGCGGAGCCGCGGGCAAAAGCTAGTGAACTATATTTTCGATGGTGTTTCCGATGGTGACTCTCTCTCCGAGACTTTGCCTTTAGCTTTACATCAGGCGAGGTGAAGTCAAATTGACGTGTCCTATATAAAAAAAACACATTTTAACTCGTGAAAATCATCAGTAGAAATTTGAATACCACTTAGGTGGCAGACAAGCACACGGCCCACCTAATGGAAAGTGGTCACCGTGGCTCACGGACGTGTGCAACACCAGGGACTACCCACTCGTGCTGCTGAAAACCTTCTAATGCCCTTTTTGAAGCATCCCATATTGTAGTCGCTTGGTAAAACTACGGCAGGGAGTTAGTTCTACAGCTTAACTCTTTGGAGAATTTAAAATATGACAACTGTCCCCTTGACGGCAATAGGTTCGTCCCCTATTACGTGGGACCAAAAATCATAGTTAACGAAACGTAGGTGTTAATAAACCTCTGCCTACCCCTCCGGGGATTTACAGGCGTGAGTATGTGTATATATATACTTTTGCTGCTGACTGTACCTACTTAGTACTATTTTTACCAACGACGGAACGGAGAAACACACACCCATAAACTCACGCCTATATTCCCCGAAGGGGTAGGCAGAGGTGCTAGCACCCACATTTCGCCAGTTTATGTTTAGGTCCCAATGTAATAGGTGGCGAGCCTATTGCCATTAACCGGGCACTTATAAACCTGCGATAAATACACACATAACTTCGAAAAGCATCGAAAAGTCATTGGTGTGTGCCATGGGATCGAACCCGAGACTCGTCTCAGCAGTCCATTACCCATACCACTAGGCTACCGCAGAGCTACGGAGACGGTATATGTAAACACACAAACATCGTCTTGAGGTGAGAGGATGTTTGTGTGTTTGTTTGTAGAAATCCATGTAGCCATTTTCTCCGAAACTACCAAATCCAATTTTGATGCAGTTTTCAGTTTTGAGTTTGGCTTTAATTGGAGCATGTTCTTAGATAGGTGTTACAATGATAACTTAACAGGGGCGCTATAGCAAGCATTTATTTTATTTATTTTTTATACATCTTTGGCTTTTTCAATAATTTTAAGTTCATTATTTGTTTATTCTGTGGTAGGGCCCTATAGGTCTGTACCCCCTGTTATATAATATTATATTAAATCCGATACATTAGCATACTATGCTAATATTCCAAAGCGGATAGACCCAAGGCTTATTGCCCTAATAATTTTAATAAAAAAGTCATTTATCAAAGCTGAAATTATTAAACGATCGTAAAAAACCGATGTAATTTAATAACCGTTGAAGTTTCGCTCGTAAAGTTTATTTTCGAAGAGAATTCTCATGGCTCATAATGGTTTTCGGGAGTTCTGTAGAAGTCCCAATCATTGTGAATAGCTTGATGATATTATATCGACATATCTATTGAATAATCTTCACTTTGCACGACACAAAATTTGCTGTAGCTTTTTTTATTATCTACTTACTAGGGAAAATAAAACATTTTCTTACACATTATACCTTTTTTTTCGTGGGCAAATCCCCTCGGATATCTCCCCCGCTGGAGCCGGAAGGGGAGGTTATGTCGGACTCGAACCGACTAAAACCGCACGCCGACTGAGGGTCGTGATGCTAAGCCGGAGGTGAGGTTGTTATCGACATATCCCTCGCACCCCGTCTGACCCAGGGCTATCATATAAGTCATATTGAGTACTAGCTTGTTCCCCGCGGCTCTACCCGCGTGGTATTTTGATACCATTCCCGCAACTCATGAGAACCTAAATCTATATATATAAAAATGAACCCCTATTTCCCTTGGTCACGACATCACGCGTGAACGGCTGAACCGATTTCGCTAATTCTTTTTTTGTTGTGTTCGTTATTGTTAGGAGAAGGTTCATAAGAAAGAAAAAATGAAGAAAATTGCGCGGAAAATTAGAAAATTTAAGAATACATAACCACCATATAAAATAGCTGATCCGACATTCGCCATGTCTAAATTTTGAATTTGGAATACGAATTGGAAAAAAATGTGTTTATTATTCTAATACTGCTGTATGATATTCTTCTGTTATCTGACGTTTGATATAGAATTAACATAAAGCGTGCAAATATCGTCAGAGGGTGATTAGTAAACATTCTTCTGAATTAACAAAATGCCCGTTGCTTGGGCCGCGAAAATATTTATGGTGACTATTTTTTTATTTAAGTCGAAAAATTGATGTTTTATGGTAGTATGAACGCCCTTGAGCGTAGAGGTATATATGGTTGAATGGGTCCCATAGGTATATAGGCTCCGTAGGTGTAAGTGTGGGCCCCGGTGACCTATTAGTGTCGGGAACTCCGTGGGCGTATGGGGCCCGAATCGAAATGCTTTCCGTTTTCAAAATAATTAGGAGAATTTGATACAGCTAATTGATTCTAATTTCTAAGGCGAAACGAAGTTTGCCGGGACAGCTAGTATTCAATACTATATAATACCTTTATCAAATTTCAGCTAGATCCGTTCAGCCTTTGAGCGTAAATGAATAACAATCACCGGAACTTCTGCTCAAACATTCACATTTAATTTTATTGATAGGTAGAAAAAAGAGCAATAATGCAATCAATCAATAAGCCCAATCACAGTCCACTGCCGGCAATAGGCCTCTCCCAATGTGCGTCATTTCATCCGATCCCCCGTATGATAAATCAATTACAGCAAATACCTAACTATGAAAATGATGTTGTACACCCACCCTATACATCCCAGCACTAGCCTAGGTGCTCTTCCTGGATAATATTGTAAAAATAAATTAGTATCCACGAATAGCACCTGCCAAAAAGCTTGATAGGTGCTCTTCGTGGACATGGCCAGGTGCTATTTAGCTGGGTGCCCCAAGTGGACTACACCAAAATTATGTCACTCAACAACCTAAAACCGACTGGACAGATTTTGCTAAATTTTCGCAATAGTACTATAAAGCTGTATAAATCAAACCGGCATTTAAATGAAAAGTCGTAAAGTGTGGTACATTAGTCCTCTAATGAGATATGAGCAATGAACGATTGAAATAATACGACAGGTTTCAGACATTGAGATGAAATAAAACTTTATGTTGTGATATTGTATGGTATAATTAATAAACTTCGGCAGTTTTATGAGAAATCGCTCGGTATTAGCAAAAGTCTTTCTTTTTTTAGACGCCACTTTCTGCCACCATCGTTCCACGCGACAGCAGTTCCACACTCACCATCTGGATGGTTGGCGGTCCACAACTCCTGTGCGTTTCTTGAGAAACTTTCTGCCTCGCACAACTAAACTTTGGAATGAACTGTCGCCAGCGGTATTTCCGATTATAGGTCAAGCACCCACAAATTCCAAGAAGTGATTCCCTTACATTCCAAGTCTTTCAAATAATATTTCAACATCGCTCAGGAAAGTGGGACCGATATGCGAAGGAAAAGCGCATTAAATCCGCTATCCTCGTCGCTACCGCTCATCACTCGTACCGTGAACACAGGAGATAGACATTCCTGCTCCACTCGGGTTGGCAGCGTCGAAATATCGCCACTAAATAAAACCAGCGCCATTGTCGCTCACTTGCCAAGTGACGAGCAACTCATTACGGGGTTATTGTCTCCATTTATTATTATTTATCCGCGTGGTGACGAGGAATGAATACAAGTATCTCCGCCCCATCTCATCCGAAGGGTGTCGTAAGAGGCATCTAAAGGGAAAATACGCAGACTTTCGAAAGAAGGAAAACTCGACATAAAACCATGTACCAACCTGTCCGGTCAGCGTGGAAACAGTCGGACAGAGTCATAGCTTAATTAATTGAGTCATTGCTTTTTTTACCTTAAGAAGTGTTGTGAACGAATGAGTTTTTCGATTGATAGTATCTGTCACTTCATAGTACAGTGTCTGGACCCTTTTTTGCTCTGGATTTGATTCATTTTGATTTATACAAAAGCGAACCTCCGGAGCGAGAACAAAGCAAGTTGTGGAGGCTCTTTCATCAATCAGTAAGTGTGCTGACTAGCAGATGAGATTGACTGGAGCCTCAAAGAACTTGACGGGGCTCCAAACAAGTCAGAATCAATAACTTAAAGCCACACAAGTTTTTTCGTCGTAAAAAAGTTTGTTCACAGACACGGTGGCATAACGTCCACCGCCGTTATTGTGAACAAGCTTCCTCAGTGCTCATACAACACTGACGACCGTCCCTACGCACAGCGAATTGGCCGTCAATTTTTTAGGCCAAAAAAAAGGGTGTCTACCAGGCCTTAGACTTAGGTCCGTATTCTAGAATGACACTCAGTCTGAACTTGGTATAGCTGAGGATAGATTGTATAGATCAATTGACAGTTTTGACAGATTTTCTATACAATCTGTCTTCAGCTAAATCAAGATTCAAACAGAGTTTCATTCTAGAATACGGGCCTTAGACTTTACTTTTGTTGAATGATACTTGGTACAACTTGATACACATATTAAATACACACTTTTGTGAATGTCGTAAGGCGAAACCGGTCAGGTTCAATAGTAAAATATTATGGAAAAGCTTGTACTTTTGTGTATTCAATACACACGACAACGATACGATAACTTTATGAAATTAATTTCATATGATTTTTGGTAACTTATGAAACGTAGATTTTGATTTTGAAACAAGTTTTGGTTACATACAAATGGCTCATGTCCATTCGCTTTGGGCCGAGTTGTACAGGTACCCTTTTAGTTACCAGCCAAATGATCCGAGATCCATTTGATTTCGGCCGTTCGGACTAAGTATACCCTTTCGGGATATACTTACTAAATAGATTCATAGGTCATTATTTATCTAAAACATGTACGTCACTTTAGCACTACCCTTAATTTATATCTACTGATTACTTCCTCGTAGAAAGTGTTATAATTACCAGGTTAATTGGCAGTTTGAGTACTAATTAATACGCAGTCCACACCGTATTGCTTGGTATAATTATCCGCAGAAGTTTCTCAGGACTAAACATTTTACCGAGGATATTTTCAATAGATGAGAAGATAGAATAGATGAGAGTGAATGAAGCGAGAGTAGTATGTCAGGATTGTAGCAAATGGAGGTCCGTGATCTCTGCCTACCCCTATGGGAAACAGACGTGATTTTACGTTACGTACGTAAATAGATTAGTGATATGTAAAATTTTTGATTTATTTATGTAAGGTTTTAGAACTAAGATGGACAGTAACTTTTAATGTGTTAAGTAAATACTAATGGCAACATTAAGAAGAAAGAATAACGCAAGTGAAAACCAAATTTATTGTCAACTAGCGGACCCGGCAAACTTCGTACCGCCAATTTTTTACCGCCCGCGTGGCGTCCGATTCCGTTCCCGCTGCACCCTCTACTATATTAAGCATGTATTATACATATAACCCTTCTTCTTGAATTACTCTATCTATCGAAAGAAACCGCATCAAAATCTGTAGCTTAGTTTTGAAGATATAAGCAAACATAGGGATATGCGGACGCGGAAACCAGCTTTGCTTTTTACTATGTAGTGAAAATGCAAGCTTCTAGGTCAGTGTACTCCATCTTTGTCCATATTATCACTTAGCAACAGGTGAAATAGAGGGCCAACACTTGAAATATCGAGTAACTTCAATCAAAACCTGATTGATTTGATTTGATACTTCCTTAACGAACTTCGCCTTAAACCAAACTCAAATAGCTAGTATTATAATAGACAATAGGAACTCACAGCCCAGCCAGAATGATTACCCCGTATAAATCAACGCTTGCAACGATATTAGACGATATAAGATCGTTAGGTGACAATAGTAGGCACGTAGTTTATTTAAGATCGTGATGAAGCGCTGAGCTGGCTATAGTTAACTGATATGATACAATAATAATATGATGAGATATGATATCGAGTTCTATTATTTATTGTACTTGTGAATCATGGAATCCTTTCCTATTTAATAGTAATAAGTGTCATTAATCTTTGAGTGTGATGGATGGATTTTAATACTCTCAGAACTGATCTGGATAAACTTTGATGTATTATAGATAGATTTTGTCTGGAATAGCAGTTAAGCTACTTTATTATCCCAGGAATTCACAGTTGTGCGTAGCTTTAGATTGCAAAGGAGTCCAGAGAATGAACTAATGTGGAGGGAAAGGCTAACAAAGAAAAGGCCGAAACAGATGAGTCAAATCATTTCAGTGACTCATTCCTATGCCGTACCATTAAGACGTGGAACTCCCTGCCAGCTCACATGTTTCCTTCTTCCTACAGTTCCGGGTCCTTTAAGCGGGGCGTGAAAAGGCATCTAATGAGGCCGTCAAGCTGAGTGCCACCACTGTTAACATGGTACATGTTTACGATGGTGACCCTCTTTCCGAGACTTTGCCTGTAGCTTAACATCAGGCGAGGTGAAGTCAGATTGACGTGTCCTGCATAAAAAAATAGTTCGGAATCAATTTCATATTGAAAAGAATCAAATATATTTTTCAATGAGTTCCTACAAAATGTCAACTATTTTTCACTATGACCCAAATCAGATAAAAAGGAACGTGAAAATTAATTTCCGTGATACGTCCTACTCATTCGCACGTCGTTCGTGAAATGACGACGGTCGACTTTCGAGGCCTCGCGAAGCCGGAAATTTAAACTTTTCGCTGACTACCCGCGTAATTTAACTTTTTAATATCGATGTATTCAATTTATTTCAGTTTTTTTTAATCTTTTAGGTTCAAAGTTATTGAGAGAGGTAGATAGGTACTGTAGGTACAAATCAGAGACGGAGCGTCGGTAGCGTAGTGGTTAAGGAGCCAGCCTTACGATCGAGACATCCCGGGTTCGAATCCTGGCCATTACACTACTGATGTGAATCCTAGCATAAACAATTTAGCTTAGTTAGAGAAGTTAGAGAGAATATTAGTAATGTCGGTTGCCATTTTTTTAATAATTTTTGAAATCTTTTACAATGTCTACTGAAAAATATTTCAATGTTAGATTTGTGTAATCCTCTCACACTGATGTGACACATATTCATAAATCATTTATTTGTGGAACATATCGAAACCTAATACCCTGGTGGGATTACGTGTCTCTGTCATCCAATACATTTATTTTATAGAATTGAATTATGTGAGATAATTATGAGTGCTACACATGGAATTACCAGATACCATTCTAAGCTTTCACTTTGGAAACCGGGCTCCCAACCATAGGCTGCTGGACGTTATCGAGGGGGTTTTTAGTCAGTAGGTGTCCGGCATAACATCCATGAAGGATTTTCCCCCATGGTAAAAAAAACCAGGGCCGGCTATCCTGCTCCGTTTTTATAAGATTCGGTTTATCTTGGCTGTTACGAGAGCTACTTCTGTCCGACAAGCACATGTCTGGACCTTGCATGCTTGAAAATGAGATTATCTTGGGCCCCAAAGGTATTTTGTTTTATAAAGGACACGTCAATTTGACTTTACCTGACGGTAAGTTAAAGGTAAAGTCTCGGAAAAGGGGTCACCATCGTAAACATGTAACATGTTAACAGTGGTGGCATTCAGCTTGACGGCCTCAACAGATGTCTTTTCACGCTCAAAGGACCCGGAAAGGACCCGGGACTGTAGGAAGAAGGAAGCACGCGAGCTGACAGGCTGACCTTAATGATGCGGCATAGGAATGAGCCACTGAAACGCTTGGTTCTAGAAGGTCACCCAACAAACACAATAAAAAACATACCATAGCTTCTCTTGATTGATTAGAGATATACGAGTTGGCAAAGGATCTTAGAACTCAAGGCTACGGCTCATACAAAAAACATAATCCAACCCGAAGGACGTTCGGTCAAGGCCGAACCCTTGATTCATGATGGTACAATAAATCGTGTGTGAATAATAACAAAACCCCATTATTGGGGAAAGATGAGGGGCTATAATATAAGTACAGTCAATGAAAAGAGTTGTTTTGTTTAATACTGAAACTAGCTGACCCGAAATTCGTAGCGTCTATTTTTTTCCGCCCGTGTGGCATCAGATCCCGTTCCCGCTGCACACTCTAGGGTGATTTGTTGTCGTTTCGGATAAAAAGAATTTGGGCACAGATTCGATAGCAAAATCATCTGGAAGTATTAGTTTGGCGAAAGAAAAAACATTTTTTTTTGTTAAAGTATAGGAAGGACCAACCATTACCTAAGGTTTGATAAACCACAGATACTCGCCAAAGAACACCGATATATTCCTAGAATGATCCGCGAGGCTATTGAAATTAATAAACACCCAAATTTTAATAGAGAGGATGGATGGACCGTACCACCAGCTTGGGACCCAGTCATCCACTTAATCAAACCCAGTAAGCAGCAAAATCCAGCAAGACTTAACAACACAGTGAGCTCGTTCTGCGTAAATACGAACACCAATAATTCACCATGATTCGGGTATTTTGAGATAACTTATACTTCAAACTATGTGACAACTACCATCGTGAGTCACACCGCGAAATTGGCTGCTGCGAAGCAGCCGAAACGTCGGGTTAAAAAGTAACAATAACAAATATATCGCGATAGAATCCGTAAAGAGTGGTTTTATTTCAATATGGGAATAATGTTCAGGTAAAAGGAATAATGTATGGGGGTAGTAAAATTTTTAATTTTTCTTCCACCAAATTAATACTTCCTATACTGATTTTGCTATTGAAACTGTGGACAAATATTTTTTTCCGTATCTACTATAAAATCATCCCGTAAAGCATGTAACAAAATACATGCAAACCTTCCTCTTAAATTACTCTATCCATTAAAAGAAACCACTACAAAATCCATAGTGTACGTTTTTTACTTGTCTCTATGAATTCATATGTAGCATACATAGACACAGAAAGAAAAAGCGACTTTGTTCTATACTCAAAATTCAAAATTCAAAATTCAAAATTATTTTATTTTGCATAGACCATTAAATCGGAACTTACAAAACGTCAACATAAGATAAGATAAGATAAGAAAATTCTTTATTGTACACTTATAAATTTTAGTACATGTACGGACAACATAATAAGAAATGTACAAATGGCGGCCTTATCGCTACAAGCGATCTCTTACAGGCAACCTTACATAAAGTAAATATTAAATACTAACTAATACTAGTAAATGGACCACCGGTTCGAAACGCGGCCCAGACCTGAGAAGACTCCGGCAAGAAACTCAGCGGGATTTTTTTTTTGGTCTATTTACAAAACATATACTTAGCCTAAAACTTCCTTCCCCTTCCCACTCTTCAGAGCACACCACTGCCACTGCAGGATCACCTCACTATCCTCGGTATGGATGTTCGCTGCAAACTGAATAACAAAAACTATATCGAGAGTATCATCAAATCAGCCTCGCGTAAACTCGGAGTCCTGAACAGAGTGAGACGTTTTTTCACGCCGGAGCAGCGGTGTCTTCTATATAAGACCCAAATTCGTTCCTGCGTGGAATACTGCTCACATCTCTGGGACGGCTCCGCAAAGTACTTATTAGATGCTCTCGACAGGTTGCAGCGACGTGCGGTCCGCATTATTGGGGATCCTGAGGTCACGAACACCCTCGAGCCTTTGCAGATGCGTAGAGATGTTGCGTCTTTGGCAGTTTTCTACCGTCTCTACCATGGTGAATGTTCTGACGAGCTCTTCCAATTAGTCCCACCCTCCCCTTTCCTTCACAGGACGACACGTGCAGGGCTAAGATGTCATCCATTTACGGTGCAGAGTATACCTGCTAGAACCAAGCGTTTCAGTGATTAATTCCTATGCCGCACCACTAAGGCCTGGAATTCCCTGCCAGTTCACGTGTTTCCTTCTTCCTACAGTCCTGGGTCCTTTAAGCGGGGCGTGAAAAGGCATCTAATGAGGCCGTCAAGCTGAGTGCCACCACTGTTAACATGGTAAATGTTTACGATGGTGACCCTCTTTCCGAGACTTTGCCTTTAGCTTAACATCAGGCGAGGTGAAGTCAAATTGACGTGTCCTATATAAAAAAAAAAAAAAAACACGGGTTTATATTTTAGGCGAGCAGAACCGCAGGCAACAAGTAGGTAGCAAATCGGCCTCCATGACCGGGGGCTTGAGGACGGTGAGTTGGCTGCTCATCGTCCTTACAGAAGCAGGCCCATGACGGCAGCGTGACGTGACGGACTCACGCACGCCTCCCCCCTCCTATGAAGCGGGATGATACCCGAAAACCCCCCATAGACGCGGGATAGCACCCGAACCACCCCCTAGACGAGGCCGCATTAAAGCCGTGTGGGTCTGTTGGGAGCCCTGGTATATCCTCCCGAGGGCTTACCCGGGGCTCCCAACTATAGGCTGCTGGGCGATACCGTGGGGGTTTTAGTCGGTAGGAGTCCGGCATAACATCCATGCAGGATTTCCCAGACGGTCAAAAAAAAAAAAAGGTAAGTAGCAAATATAAATAAATATATTAACTTTGTCCTCTTAAGAACACCAAAATCACTATTATTGTATAGTACAAATATCTAATGCTCAAATAGTTTCAAAGCCAATTAGCCAAAACATCACTAGCACACCAAAAATAAAGGCGATTACAACACTATTAATCAGTATTCCAAAGATTTCCTCGCTCCACAGACGATGAAAAAAAAAGCAAATTAGACAAGAAGGAATGTTTAGATTTTACAAAGCGATACAATCTTCTATAATAAATTACCACTTCTATTAGATTAGATATTTTTTATTATTCAACAACCAGTCCATATAGACCTCTTATATTCCCGCCAATCAAAGAGCAGAGCAAAACAAAATGTACAGCGATCTAGGGCTCTTAGGAAACTGGTTGACGGAATTTGGCGGTTGTCCAAGTTCGGGGATAAACTTCACCTATTGTACATGCATGCCACTCAGAATTACACCGTATGACAAATGATATAAAGTTGTAAATTGGTGTACGCTGTCAGTCGGTAAAGTTATTCTGTTTTGATAGCTTCGGGGTAGGTATGTTGATGAACGATATAAGAACGATGTTATAATTTCAATGAAATGAAGTAATCGCGTGTAATTGTGTTGGAATATCATTCGTGATAAATAGTAGACAAATTAAGGTTTATTTACTTGTGGCGCAATAAATAAAAATAAAGTTAGTGTGATGCAATTTATTTGCAGTTTTATAACAGTGGTAAATTATTTATACGATTACATGCTATTCAATTTATGTTGTAAGACTATGAATATAGCTGAAGGTTGTTTGTATTTTCTTAGTATTTAAGTACACATTAACAATATCATTCCTACAGGTATACGTTGTGTTAATGTAGTTAGCAAAGAGTACAACCATTGGTCTTATATACCTACGAGCTGAAGCCCGCGTGGGAATCTATTCGAAAAATAAAATAAAAAAATAAAAAATCTTCACAATCTTTCATATGGGCACTATTTTTGAAGTAATAAATTTGCCCACAGATTTAGACCAGAAAACAATTTATTTTTATTTTTAAATCGAATTAACCTAGACTACTTTATTAAAGATTATGTCAGTATGTAAATTAATGATTAAAGATGAAATAAAAATATTACAACACTAAATATTATAGAATATATTTTTCTTGCTTTTTAATAGTCAAACATCGTTATATTCTCGTACCTCAGCATATGCGAATAGATTTAAATTCGACATACAATTCGGTTCAAGTTTCGGTTGTGAACCGACAATATCTGCAAATCTACGACTGTTACCTATCCATCAATTCTTGGCTCGGTTTGATTTACAGCAACAGATGTCCACAGTTTTATGGATAGAATCTACCACTTTTTGGAGACGTTACTTTTTTTTAATAAAGGACACGTCAATTTGACTTCACCTCGCCTGATGTTATGCTAAAGGCAAAGTATCGGAAAGAGGGTCACCATCGTATACATGTACCATGTTAACAATGCTGGCACTCAGCTTGACGGCCTCATCAGATGCCTTTTCACGCCCCGCTTAAAGGACCCGGGACTGTAGGAAGAAGGATACACGTGAGCTGGCAGGGAGTTCCAAGTCTTACGGAGTCTCTCATGTTTACGATGGTGACCCTCTTTCCGAGACTTTGCCTTTAGCTTAACTTAAGGCGAGGTGAAGTCAAATCGACGTGTCCTTTATAAAAAAAAAGGTATATTGTTCTAACTACTATAGCCGATAACAATGCAAGTTCAGATAGATTATGAATTCAGCATAGATCTGCATGAATCGATATAACCTAATAACGCGGGCTCGTCCGTCTGTCCATCACAGCGCGCGCTCTGCATACCAATGACTACGACTCGACACTTCAAAGGATAGGTAGAACTAACTTTATATCGTCTCTGAAATCGAATTAGTAACAGACTAGCTTTTGCCCGCGACTTCGTTCGCGTTAAGTTCGGAATAGAAAGGTTTAGGACACACACGACCCAGATAAAGTTCCTTAAAATTGAATGAATTTTTACAGCATTAAGTATGCTAACTCTACAAATCGAATACACAGGGAAAAAAAATCTTCTCGGGCGGGACTCGAACCCGCAGTCTTTCCCTTACAGGGGGAATGCCTTGACCAATTCGGCTACCGAGACACGCCCGATGTATTCCCCCTGTAAGGTTTGTAATTTTGAGTGTCTATGGTATGCCTTGACCAATTCGGCTACCGAGACACGCCCGATGTATTCCCCCTGTAAGTTTTGTAATTTTGAGTGTCTTCTAAAAGCGTGTTTTTTAGTTTCTTTTACTATTATTTTTATCTTATGTAAACGAAATATACTTTGATTCATATACTTCTAGGTTCTCACTTTTTACACTTTATAGGTACATATTTCTAGTTTGTTTTAACAAGAGAAGAATTACAATAAAAACATCCCATCTCATAATCGAATTGATACAGGTGTTCACTAGACGATTTCTCGATCACGTCGAGTCTCAGGATAGAGGGTCACCATTATCGATTTAATCAAGTATCACACCAAACTGTCATCACAAAAGTGGAGAAGCAGCATCCATCGTGAAATTAGCACCATTAATGTTAGGGCACACTCCACTAGCCACGAATACCACCATTTTGGCCACCTCCTCCGGCTCCAGGATAGTCATATTCTTCGACAGCGTCTCATAAGTCAGTTCTCTGTCTTCTTCCCCCATGTTTAGATTAGCCATAATATTAGTTCTGGTTATACCAGGTTGAATACAGTTCACTCTGACTCCTTCGCTGGCTAGTTCTATAGCTGAAGATTTTGTGAATCTCTCGAGCCCGGCTTTGGATATAGAATATGGTAGGTATCCATGTCTAATTCTGGTATGTTTCTCGTTAAAATTCACGATGTTTCCTTTAGTTTTGACTAAGTATGGTATAGCTAAACGTGTTAGCTCATATGGTACACGAAGATTAATGTTTATCATCTCATCAAATGCATCTATATTGTCATCGAAAAGTGATCCAACCATGAATTTCGCTGCACAGTTAACTAAAACATCGATTCGATCAAATTTCGAAACTGTTTTCGTGATTACAGTTCCACAGCTTCCAGGATTTGTTAGATCCAGTCGGAGAGTCAAAGGTTCGATTCCGTTTTCTTCTTGGCACTTTTTAGCAGTATTTTTTAGTCTTTTTTCGTTTCTGCCAACTAGGGATAACTTGGCTCCGTGCTTGGCGAAGAGAATTGCAGATGCTGCACCAATACCTGAACTTGCACCGGTGACTATCACTACTTTGTCAGTAAAATCCATTATTAACACGAAATCTTGGTACCGACTCGTCTTCTAAAGCTCAGATCTTGTACCCACTGGGCCCCTCAAATATTTTAGGCTCCTGCTCTTAATAATCAGAACTTTCACAGCAAGAACCGATGGGCAAATGTGTGGTTTTAACAATGGATTTAACAATACTGTAGATGTCAGTTTTTATTATCATTTATCAGTGCTGATAAGAATGATAAGCGGTGTTATTGACATAGTTTATAATAATTAACAATATTTTATTATCTGTAAAATAATAAAAGTGTTTTCCCAAGCGAATACAATGTAGGGTTCTTCAAGAAGGGCTTAGGGTCGGCAGCACGAGTGTAATACTCTGGATGTTGCATACATCCATAGGCCACGGTAACCACTTTCCATCAGGTGGGCCGTGTGCTTGTCTGCCACATTAGGGGCATAAAAAAGGAGAATATTTTAAGAACTATGTGATTTTTTAAATAACCCAATGCAAACAATTGCAATAATGTTAACTTGTACCCTCCCAGGGAAGAATGGGTACAAACCAAAAAAGCGTCGGTAGCTTAGTGGTTAAGGAGTCGGCTTTACGATCGAGAGGTCCAGAGTTCGAATTCTGGCCATTACACTACCGACGTGAACCCACTCCTAGGACAAGCAATTTAGCTTAGTTGGAGGGTTTAGAGGGAATATTAGTAACTTCGGTTCTAATATTCTTTTAAAAAAAACCTACAAAGTTTATTCCGGGGGACTAATTTTAAGAAACCAGTCGGTTCGACACCCTTTCTTCACATTGTCAGTCTGTGTTGCCAGGGAGACAAGAACGCCCTTGCACTGAAAGTATTTCCCAAATTAAACTCGCTACCATCCTTTTATCACTTTCCCAAGTTTAAATTTCGAACGTAACTCGCATATTTTCCCAACTCCAGAAATTCCATACTCCTCTTCATATCACACACTTGGGCCTCAAGTGTACGTCAGTGGCGTAATGGGGGAGCTTATCTCAGTCCATTAGTCGAATTGAACTGAGTACTTTTGTTTGCAACGCAGTGTACTGGAATTGTTTCGATGCATCGTGTCTGTTCTTTGGTTTGGTGTAAGTTATAAGAGACAGCTGTTTGATTTGTATAGTTTGTTTTTTAGGAGCGTGGTTTAACGTTAGCTACGATTTTTCCCGTTCTTGTTTCGCTCCGAAAATTATTTGGTTTTAAAATAGTATATTATTACCCTATTATAAGGTGAAAAAGACAGACAGCGGTAATGAAAGCGGCCGCTACGCAGGAGAAAAAATTTCGGCGTTTCCAAAATATTTTTCAAAAGTTACAAAATCAGAAATTCCTCGTTTCGGTCATTTCTAGAGCCGAGAATAGCCCTTCTTCCTCGTAGTCAAACTTTTTGATCAAACTAGTTTGACTATGAGGAAGTTGCGAAATGCTATTTTTTATGTAGCAGCCTATTTTAGAACGATGTGAACCTCATGTAACTGGCCGGCTTTCCCGTGAAGTAGACTGGGTCTTTAGGATCGAAACTTCTAAATCTCGTCACGTCTATGTAGCAAAGCATTTAATTTGTAAATCGACAAAAAATTGATAAAGACATTTAGTCCGCGAAGTTTTTTCAATTTTAGAGAGAACTCAAAATCCGATTCATTCCCATCAACATATCCTATGTAACAACTTATTTCTGTAAGATTAAAAATAATGGAATAAATATTAAAAAAATAGATACTCTCTAATCGCTCTCGCTACAGCTTATGCCTTAAACATAGTCGGTCTGGAAATAGAAAGCACAGTGCTATCAGATTTATACCACAGAGTTAGCAACGATGTCTATAATAAGACTACTTGTTTGTGAATTCGAAGGGGTAGGCAGAAGTGTATTAATACCCACATTTCGCCAATTATGATTTTTGGTCCCGTTACGTGACCGTCGAGCGGGCACTTTGTCATGCCCTGTATGTTTACTACCAGATGGAGAACAGTCCTGTTCCTTAGTTACCTTCTACGTCACGCACGGGAAGAGATGCGGTGGCCCTATTCTACTCCTACCAACAAAAATTACTTTTATTTTAACCTTATATAATACTAGCAGACCCAGCGAACTTCGTACCGTCAATTTTTTATCGCCCGCGTGGCGTCTGATTCCGTTCCCGCTGCACCCTCTACTATATTAAGCATGTATTATACATATAAACCTTCTTCTTGAATTACTCTATCTATTAAAAGTTTAAAACTAAAACCCGACTACCGAAAAATCACGCTTTAAAAAGAGACAAACAAGAAAATTTAGAGGATAGCCGTGGTCGTATGCCACTTTTCCCTAGAATATATTGTTTTTTTTGTTGCATTATTTTGAGGCAAGGTAAAGCTAATAATTTATACATATTTGAAATGTGCTCATTAAGCACTTTCATTTGATACCAAACACGGCATATTTATCTCAAATTTATTTTTTAACACAGTACGTTATGAGCGCTAGAGGGCGCCACACAAGATTGAGTGACACGTCATATAGCCTATAACCATCGGACGATCAAGCCGCTTGTAACGATACCTCATTTGTCCAGTTCTAATAAGTAGTTGAGTAGCTATGAGGGAACAAATGAACATACATACATACATACATACATACATAGCCTGTCAAAATCATAACCCTCCTTTTGGCTTCGCCGTAGTCGGGTAAAAAGAAACCACATCAAAATCTGTAGCGTAGTATTGCAGATATAAGCATACATAGGGACATAGGGGCGCGGAAAGCGACATTGCTTTATACTGTATTGATGTTCTACGTCAATAACCCTACTAAATACAAAAGTATATGCAAATTATCCTACGGAAACTTACGAAAGAACTCTATGGGTCGTGGTAATAAGATCAGTATAGCACGACGGCGGGGCCGCGGGGCATAGGTCAGTCATAAATTTATTTTACTTACACCACTGTACAGGATCGTGACTACTGCTTTATGGAGTCCAGACACTCGTAGTACAAATGATAGTACTTACCTGCAACAAAAAAATTAATAAGTTAATATATTATACCACTAGCTTTTGCCCGCGGCTCCGCTCGCGTGGATGTCGGTTATCGCGACCAAATTAGTCAATGTCCTTTCTCAAATATTTGTGGAGACCATGAGAGCCGTGTCATGGGAACCTAGTGTCCGGAGTAGTTTTTATATAACTTAGGGCTGGTTCCAGCAAACGCGAATAAATCTTATACCTAGAATAAACAGCCAATATGTGGGTGACATTACCTTCTCTCCAAACTTAACTCACGTTTGGTCGAATGTACCATAAGTGTGTCAGATAAGTACACGGCCCACCTGGGCCTCGATTCTACTAAAGCATAACTATTGTCAAACCACAGAGATTGCAAAAAACGGCATTAAAGTTTAGACTTTATTTCTATACACTAAGGTTCAAAATTAAATAACAAAAGTTTCATTACACTCTGTTATTCACTCTGCTAACAGTTATTTAATATTGAACTTTAAATGCATCGCTTTAAAGTCTATAATGTATTGCCGCTTTTTGCAATCTCTGTGGTTTGACAATAGTTATGCTTTAGCAGAATCGAGGCCCTGATGTGAAGTGGGTTACACCAAGGGCGTCATAACCATGCTGCCGACCTTGTAAGAACTTTATATGCCCTTCAGACTAAGACTGTGGTATAAAATGGCAAAAATATTACACTAAATATCCTATTCAATTTCTCAGCTAAAACTAAACTCCTACACCGTCCGAATGCAAACGACGATCCCGTCTCTCGGGTACGACCATTAAATGCGCAATTTAACTCCACTCGAGCGCAAATTGTTTGAAAATAGCCGTAGAATCGCTAATTTTATGGCCCAACGTTAACAGCTAGGCTTGTTTCTACTTTCTTTACAATTTAAATGAGACATTTGGATGCTGCGTGCCGCTGTGGTCGTAACCTGGTCTGTGGGGCGAGATTGCGAGGTGGGTACTATTCTGTGATAGCAAAATGGCCGAGTAACGTTTAAGAAGCGATAAAAGTGTTATATAACTACTTTTATACAAATAAGATGGTGAAGGAATGTTGTCAATGATGGTATCTAATATTGTTAACTGCTTATTGGTAAACGGGACTTACTTTACCATGGATTGGCTAATATTTTTTTTTTCACAACATTCCACACAACGCTATCTAGACCCATGGTAAGCTTAGCTTAACTAGCTTGTGTTATGGAATCTAAAATGCGGATAAATATACTTAGATACTTTTTTTTTTGTAAATACATACATACTATACATAGAAACACCCAGACCAATGCAAATAGCCATATTCATGCATACAAATATTTGCACTGAGCGGGAATCGAACCCGCGCCTCCTGCGTAGCAGTCGCGTGCACTACCGCCACGCCACGGAGGCATATTGGAGATACGAGCATATACCGCAGAGAGGTATACCAGGCAAGCTTCTCCTATTAATCCTGCAAGAACTCGCTCCATCAATCTCTCGAACGTCGCTGGCGCGTTGCAAAGGATAAGACTCAGGTGTGAGCCTTTATGGGCCTCTGCTCTTATTATCGACGCTTCATACAAGGAGCTTGTAGAGGCTCTAGAATCGAGGTACGGCGATGCGCATCTCGAACATGTATTCTCGTATTTGAATCCAAATATAATATCTTGTTAAAGGATCACGTTTACCGTGAAGTTCAGCAACCTCGTGGTTAGACTGGAAAAAACCGGTCATAGCAAAGCCTGTTTCGCACAAAATTCGATTCAGGCACGAACTTATTATAATACTAGCTTTTGCCCGCGGCTCCGCCCGCGTGGATGTCGGTTATCGCAACCATCCTTTCTCATGGTCTAATCTTGGTACGGGAGCTAGCAACGTTTTCGAGAAAGAATTTCAGGTCAGCTGATTTTGTGATATGCTGTCCTTCTTGCTCTTTCGGTTAGAGTCTGGGCTATCTGGCTGGCGGGAGCGGTTGCGTTCATTACTGCGCATCCTACCTGTCCAGGTGATAATCCTGGATTTTCAAAACATTTTAAGAGGCGTAATTTTTAATTTTTTGTTTTTAAATAAGACTACCTGACATACTTTTTTTATTGCCAGACATTTCTGACATTGCTAATTATGTGCCATACGCGATACTTTAAATTTTTTTTATAAAAATTTAAAAGTATTTTATAATGTCTGTAATTTTAACATTATGTTATTTAAGATAAGAAAAGCTTAAAATTAATTTGCCAGACATTTATTCGATTGTTAAACCTTGAATTAAAATAAAAAAGGCATGAAAAGTATTGCAGTATGATGCTAGTAGTTCGAAAAAGACAGTTGCAGAATAAGCTGAGAATAAGACAGAGAACCATTGCAAATATACCATTGATATTATCTGACCTCCTCCTCGTAACCTGTAGCCTAGCCCTGAATTCCTCAGTAAGGTACTGAGAGGATTCAGTGCTAAGCAGAACCAAAGGGGACTCAAACTGACACCTTGGAAAATGCCTCGCTCAATATTTATTGGTTCGCCGTTACTGCACACCCCTCGACATCCTGGATAGCTAAGAATTGTTCTCCATTGCCTCATACATGACGCCAAGAAGATGCACAGAGTTGTATCTACTTTATACAACTCTAGCACCCTCAGGAGCCATGTATGGGGCACATAGTCGAACGCTTTCTTATAGTCTATCCAGCATGTCGATAGATTCTTACGGCTACGGCGAACTTGTTGACTAATGGCCATATCAATGATGAGGAGCTCCTTAGTACCACGGGCCCCACTCCTACATCCATTCTGAGAGGCACTCATAACAGTGTTTGTAGAGATGTGCTTTGTTATTTTATCTCTCAGAATAGATGTAAGAAGTTTATAGACCGATGGTAAACACGTGATCGGTCTGTTACTGGGGTTCGAGGTACTTCCTGTCTTATGGAGCAGGTGGGTAACACCAGTGGTCATAAAAATTGGCAACGTCCCTGACTCGATAGCAGCCTATTATTATTATTATTATTTTGTTTCTCTGTTCCGTGATCTCGGGACTATGGAGTCCCGGGCCTTTGGAAGGCGTGCGTCGGGCCGGTGCCAAAACCTAGAGGCCCTTATAAGTGAGTTTAATATGCTAGGGATAGTCACACATGGCGGATACCATCCTCGGGTGTATCATATTCTGCGCTCGGGGAACAGTTCTTAGCTACCCAGGATGTCGAGGGGTGTGCAGTAACGGCGAACCAATAAATATTGAGCGAGGCATTTTCCAAGGTGTCAGTTTGAGTCCCCTTTGGTTCTGCTTAGCACTGAATCCTCTCAGTACCTTACTGAGGAATTCAGGGCTAGGCTACAGGTTACGAGGAGGAGGTCAGATAATATCAATGGTATATTTGCAATGGTTCTCTGTCTTATTCTCAGTTTATTCTGCAACTGTCTCTTTCGAACTACTAGCATCATACTGCAATACTTTTCATGCCTTTTTTATTTTAATTCAAGGTTTAACAATCGAATTAATGTCTGGCAAATTAATTTTAAGCTTTTCTTATCTTAAATAACATAATGTTAAAATTACAGACATTATAAAATACTTTTAAATTTTTATAAAAAAAATTTAAAGAATTGCGTATGGCACATAATTAGCAATGTCAGAAATGTCTGGCAATAAAAAAAGTATGTCAGGTAGTCTTATTTAAAAACAAAAAATTAAAAATTACGCCTCTTAAAATATTTTTAAAATCCAGGATTATTACCTGGACAGGTAGGATGCGCAGTAATGAACGCAACCACTACCGCCAGCCAGATAGCCCAGACTCTAACCGAAAGAGCAAGAAGGATGGCATATCACAAAATCAGCTGACCTAAAATTCTCACTTTCAAAACGTTGCTAGCTCCTATACTATCTACCCCTATACCAAATTTCATCAAAATCGGTGCAGTGGTTTAGGCGTGAAATGGTAACATACAAACAGACAGACAGAGTTACTTTCGCATTTATAATATTAGTATGGATCTACATAAACCGCAGAAGTTTAATTTTTAAGACGTTACAGACCTGAGTATGTAGTATGAATTTCAACTTGGTACATCCACGCATCCCTGAGAAAAAGATCTTGACAGACAGACAGACGGAAAACGAAGTTATCCTATAAGGGTTCCGTTTTTTTTCGCTTCAGGTACGGAACTCCAAAAAAGCTCAAGTAGACCTTAATACCATATGATTACATGTACCTATTCCATTATAAGAAAATTTAAAGCATAAAAGTGAATGTATCACAGTTCTATTTTTGAATCAATGAAATTAGAACTTTATTTTTATGACTTTAAAGTTGTATTCGGTACCTTACTTTAGCCGTGTCGTTAGTCCGCACACTCTCTAAAGGAGCTTCTGCTCAGTTGCATTAGTTATTCGAGTGAGGACATCTTATCTAGAAGTTTCGTCAAGCATCAATAACTGTTTCACTGGCTACGGGTCTCCAATGAACCAAATCAAAGCAACCTTCGTTTTGGTCCTATAAGCATCCGTTTTCATACACTATCGGATGCTTTGAAATCTATAGAAATAAATAAAATTGGAGGCCATTTTGTATCATCACCTAACAATACAGTAATTTACCCCCAAGCCTATTGTAAATATTTTGTCTATCTGTCTGTCTTTCATCGGTTTGTACTCGGATGTGGTTGAACCGATTTTTGATGGGATTTTTGTTGTAGATAAGCTGCAGTTAAAGTCGTGACTTGGGTTACTTTTATCGTCGAAAAGTAAGGGATGCCCCGTAAAACCAAGGTATGTAGTTTTGAATAGCGTCGGAAAAGGCAAGCGTCGGTTGCTTAGTGGTTAAGGAGTCGCCCTTACAATCGAGAGGTCCCGGGTTCGAATCCTGGGCATTACACTACCGACGTGAACCCACTCCTAGCACAAGCGATTAGCTTAGTTGGAGGGGTTAGAGGGGATATCAGTAATTTCGGTTGCTAATTTCCTTATTTTTTTTTAAGGTTGGAGTTATGACAATAGTACGCTTAAAGTAAATTTATCTGTACCTGCAAATGAAAAAAAAATCCTAAAAGACAATTCGGATCAATTTCTTACAAAACTATCAGAAGAATCAACCAGCACCGATTCGTCCGTCGCGTAAATTGACCCTTGAACCCCTCAAATGACAGTCCTACTAACCACCACTGTGCTACAAAAGAATTATGTATTAAAAACCGAATAATATTCATCAAAATTTCGCAGCCACTTCATTAATTTGTAGTCACCTTATCGTTTCCCGCCAGGGAGATGAAAAATGGCTACCGTGTGCTCGGTATACACTGGCGGAATAAAAACAACTTGTTAGTCTATGATAAATGGTGGTTAATAAGGTGTATTCATGGTTTTATTGGATTAAAATATTGCTGGTGTAATCTCTGGTGTTGCACGCTTTAAAGGGTTATCTGTTGGTTATGTGCATAGAGGGTTCAGTAGGATAATAATTTTCGGGGTTGGATTCTGGAGCTCATCTGTACCAAGCATAATCAAAAAACCAACCAGTGTGAAACCTTGTAATTGGCCATCACATGAGCACACTTGTATCCAATCAAATAAAAGCTGTAAATTTTCTAAACTTTAAAATAAAAAAATATTATAAAGCTCAAGAGTTTGTTTGTTAGGTTGAACGCACTAATCTCTGAAAATACAGGTTCGAAATGAAAAAATATTTTAATGCTGATAGTCTTTTTATCGAGGAAGGTTATAGGCTAATATATTATAGTAGCTTTGGCCCACGGCTCCACCCGCGTGGATGTCGGTTATCGCGACCAAATATTTATAGTCTAAGTCATTTCTCAATGTCTAACCAACCCCAATACCATATTTCATCAAAATCTGTGCAGTGGCTTAGACGTGAAAGCGTAACAGACAGACAGACAGATAGAGCTTGATTGATTGAAGCAGTGGTAAACTTAGATTAAGTAGAATTAAAATTGACGTCAATAAGAAACAATTTTATTGTTCTAAATTGAGAATGAATGACTTTGACTTCGGTACAGTCAGCGTAATAAATATCTTGACGACAAAGTCACAAAATGATCTTAAAACTTAAACTTAAAATCTTAAAAAATAATAAACATGCTAAAATATTCCGGTGAGTGTTACTATCAATGATCTTAAGACTCTCGTATTAAGAGCAAATCAAACTGTTTTATTAAATAATATGGTATTATAACTAAAGATGTGTACCAAATATCAGTACAATCGGTCAACTGGAAGGGGGTAAAAAAAACGAAATTAAGATCATTTTGAGTACTTTGTTCGTCAACATCTTTCTGATGCTGACTGTACATACCTTTAGTTTGAACGGTAATACAATTTCAATCAATAAAACAGTTTGATTTGCTCTAAGTATCAACTAAAAGTTAACATAATAAATGCTATTAAAAATCATTCAAATATTTGGTCGGAGTCATCAAAAATCAATGTTTAAAAATGGTTGAAAAATCATTCATTGATTCCGACAGTTCGTAAGAATTGAATGAATTTTTACAACATTAGGTATGCTAACTATACAAATATGTATTCGAGTTGGTAAGAATGTTGGTAGATGGCTCCACCGTCGCCATTAAAGACGGATAAGAGAAGAGAAATTTTAAGTGATTCAGATGTGGTTCCATAGCTCAGTTGGAAGAGCATTCCTCCTGTAAGGGAAAGGTCGTGGGTTTAAGTCCCACTTGAGCATTTCGTTTTTCTCGATGTATTCGAAATAAATAAACTAAGGAGTTTCGACATCATTTTCTAACTACAAAGTCAAGATATTTCTGACACTGACTGTACAATAAAGTTGACTTCAATTTAAACTCTAAAACCTTGAGAACCAAACGCGGACAAAGATGTCGATTCCGGGAATGATAGCCGTATAACCACTGAGCATCAATATTCATCGCGAACCACCTCTATCTAGAAGGGTGTTGTTAATCACCCCGACCGAACTACTGCCGGTGGAGTTAGGGTTGCCACTACACTGAGAATAATAAATAAATAAATATTCTAGGATATTTTACACAGCGCTATTTAGACTTCATGCTTAACTAGTTTGTGTTATGGATTCTAGAATGCGGATAAATATACTAAGATACATAGAAACAAGATTAATCTAAGATTATATGCAAGTCATGCATACAAATATTTGCAGAAAGCGAGAATCAAACCTCCTACGTAGCAGTCGAATACTCTCGTTACGTCACAGAGGCCGTCTGATCAGTTTTCCTTTCATGGGATGAGTTTTTTTAAATCATGAACATATAAATATCTTAGGAAGGTGTACGTTATTTACTTTTCATTAGTCAATTTTTTTAGTTCTGCTTAGTATTGGGTAATTTTGGTCCAGTCAACTGGGCTCTGATGCTGCTGAAGGCAAGTGATGTACAGTCGACAAAAGAGATACCGTTGCACTTTACATATAAAACGGTTTGTAAAGGTGCAACCGTATCTTCTTTGTCGACTATACCTATGTCTTTATAAATATTTTTCAACATTTGTGAATTTGGAAGTCATTTTGTGTTTTTTACAGGCGCTACTTCATTACACTTATCTGACCCTGATACTCAAGGTACGTCTGTTTATTAGCCCCTTTTCTCGTAGATTTTAACTCGTACAGGGATACAAAACAAATTCTAATTCAGTCATCAAAAGTCATCATACTCATCATGCACTAAATCCTTTTCATCAAAACAATACTTTACGAAAACATTCGCTGGCAGCCCTATATAAATTAAGCCGTTCAATTCCGGGCCGAACCACTCCGTACTGGATCGAAGCGGTTACAGGAAGATAAAAGGGCGGGGGCACACCGCGCAAGAGATAATAGGATAGACGAGGAGCCAAGTTGGAAACGTGGAAACGCAAAGCTTATACATTTTCAAATGGTCTGTAGATTCTATTGCAATAAATCGTTTTACATAGTTTTCTATAATCATTTTATTTTAATAATTGGTTAGAAATAAGATAATTTAATAAATAAGAAAGATCGCACCCGATCTCAATTTTCTACAATATTTCTTTCTTTATTTCTTTCTACATTTGATAGTTCTGTGAAGGATAAATAATGTAAAAATCTATAAAGATAAATCCTTTTAAAATACTTCTCTATTTCTTAAATATTATTATAAGCTCTTGGCGGTCCTATATTTGTGTTACACAATAAACACAATTATTACATAAGTACCTATATAAAATAGATTCTACGACTTGCATTCAATAATAATCAGTCTGCAAAATTGTGATAAACCTATACGGGTTTTATGGGTGTTACTACAATGTATAATTATGTATAATATTATTTAAAATAAAATATTCAATGTAAAAAAAACAATATGTACCAAATAATCCTCAATGTGCCCCAACCCTTACCACAGGACAGCCACACCGTGCAATCGCCATTACGTACCGAAGTAATTGGGCCGACTACAGATCGACTATCATACCAAACATTTAGCACGAGCAGTCTTTTGTGGAGGTGGCGGTTTGAACCCCGGCGAGATCAATATAACGTAGTAGTAGACTTTTTACGTTGAACCTTTAGAATTGGAATAATATTGGAATCTATTTATAGTTTTACATTTTGTTCCAGGGGACGAATAGGTACTTACATATAAGTTAATCTGGGGGTCGAATTTTTGGAGATTCTACTAATGAATAACGAAGAGCATGCGAAAGTATGTTTGTCTGTCTCTCTGTCAGTTTCAATTCTATTAATGCCGATCACTAAACCGATTTTGTAGATAGATATCCAAGCGACTACAAAATGGGGTTCTTAGGGGGGGGGGGGGGGGGGGGAGCATTAGAAGGTTTCTTCAGTGTAGGCAGCACGTGTAACGCCCCTGGGTTTGCATACGTCGATAGGCCACGGTAACCACTTTCCATCAGGTGGGCCAGTGCCTGTCTGCCAACTAAGTGGTATACACAAAAAAAAGGCAGAACATCACATGTTTCCTTCTTCCTACAGGCCCGGGTCCTGTAAGCGGGGACTGAAAAGGCATCTGATGAGGCCGTCAAGCTGAGTGCCACCACTGTTAACATGGTACATGTTTACGATGGTGACACTCTTTCCGAGACTACTTCTTTTCGAGAATCCTTCTATAAAAAAAATCATTAACCTACATAATTTTAAGATTTGATTTATTATGGCTTAGAAAAAAACCTACGCCAAGGTCTCGCTATCAATAAGGAGGCGTGCCCGCTTGCAGATGAGGTTGGCTTAACCCTGAAGGTCTGATAGAGCCCCATATTATACCATCATTCACCTTACATTCTATAACAAGCTTTATTTTTATTACAATATGAATCAAAATTCCATAACTGAGCACCTTTGCTACTATGTACCTTATCTCTTGACAAAGCAATGTCACCTCTAACCATTAAGACATAGAGGCAATATTACTTTGTCAAATAGTTCACCAGTGTTTAACAACGTTGCAATGAAACTAGGGAAGACATGCAGTGAAAGTTTTCCCGCTGACTGTCGGAAAAACCGTGTGTTTGGTGTGTGGTACAAGCGACAAGCAGATACGGACATAATAATATTTCACAGTTGATTAATAATTTATTAATCAACTGTGAAATATTATTGTTAAATAATATAAACTTACAGGTAACAGTAACAGTGTCTTTTTTTTCTCCGTGCGGAAATCCCCTCGGATACCTCCCTGCCGGAGCCGGAAGGGGAGGTTATGTCGGACTCGAACCGACTAAAACCGCACGCCGACTTTGGGTCGTGGTGCTAGGCCGGAGGTGAGGTTATCATCGACATATCCCTCGCACCCCGGCTGACAGTAAAAGTGTCAGTACGGTCATGTTAAAAATAGATTATACTTGCTTTTAATATTTTGAATTAGATAGATGATATACAAAAATAAAAACGGGAATTAACGCGATCATGGTATGTGGTATGGTACGTCAGGCAAATCAAAGGTATGTATGGAACGTACCTTTGATTTGCCTGACGTCTTGATGCTTTGATGTGACCTGATCGAAACGTCAGGCAAATCAAAGGTACGTATGTACCTATACCATGATTGCGTTAATTCCTGTTATTATTATTGTATACCTATCATGGAACGCGAGTGTTTAAAAGTTAATTAAGATAGGTGATGTCGTCGCTTAAAAACATTTTTTTAAGAACTCATCTATTTTTTACTTTGACTATACATAAATGGAACTAAAAAGTAGGTACTTATTAATATTTTAGTAGGTCCTATTCTACCTATTTAAACATATTTAAAGTATCCAATGAGAGTGGTTGCCATTATTTACACGCTAGAGAAGAAAGATTGCTTTTCCTTTATTTTTCAATATTATATTCCTGATTTTTATGCACCAAATTAGCTTCCATGAAAAGACCTAATCAAATCGCTAACGGCTCTAACAAGCACTCCACACTCTTACCCAACAATCGAATGCGTGAGATTCGCTTCTATTTTTTTATATAAAATATTACGTTATCCTACCTACACCTAAATACAATGGCCCACCTGTTGACATGTGCTAAATGCCCATACACATGTACACCGCAGGACCTTATGTGTGCCTCCGAGAGCGCCATACAGGTGGCAGCACACTGGGAGAAGATAATTTGAGGGCCGAGGCGCCATCGCCACGATAGAAGAAGAAGAAGAAGACCATTTAAACTTTCTTTGTAATAACTACTTTTACTGTAATGAATGGCTTTAGGACTCTTGCAGACAGAATTGACTGACGCGATTTGTAGATAAAGACTCTTTTCCTGTCTTGAGTGAGTTTGAAACCAGCCTTAGAGAACTACAGGAAGAAAGTCTCACTATAAAAGAAATAAGAAGACCAAAGGAAAACTTTACAGCAACTTTAAAATTGGTTGCTAGATAAAATTGAGGCGTGAACAAGTAAACTATTATACAAACTGTAAATGAGTTGTATAACCACAAACCCATATACCCAAAGAGATTAAATCTTTATTATTTTTAGAGCCCCTATGCCCCAGTTTGAAATTAAAATTCGAATACATCTGGAAAAATGAAATGCTCAAGTGGGACTTGAACCCACGACCTTTCCCTTACAGGAGGAATGCTGTTCTAACTGAGCTATTGAGCCTTTCTGTCACTAACTCGGCCTATCCACCTAGGCGATTATTAAAATCATTTTAATGACTCCCTACAAACAATTGTTGCGGCGTCTAACGGGGAGGGGATTGCAAACAGTGGCTCATTTCCTCTCTCATGGCACAGGAAACGAGGTAAAAATACCTCCGACCGACAGTAATGAGCAACGATGTGGCTTTATACAGGGCAGGATGTTGAGGAATTATATTTTGAGGCAAACCTATATATATAATATTCAATGCCACTTTTCGTTGTAATGTTATAACTCAACAACGCCTTTAACGATTTGCCTAATTTTGGTCTTGAATTATTCGTGGAAGTCCAGGGAAGGTTTGTACGTAGAGAAAAAATCAAATAAATGCCGGGAACCAACATCCACGCGGGCGGAGCCGCGGAAAGCAGCTAGTTTTACATATAAGGTAATGATGCGATTATGTGATATTTTCTAAAGTCACTCATTGAGATAAAATTCACGACTCGGGTACTTTGAGATAACTTACTTCAAACTATCCCTTCCCTTACCCGTGGTACTACCGGTGGCACTACTTGTAGTAACAAGTGGACTTTTTGTGCCCGTAGTAGGTACTACTATCCTGTCTGGTAGTACCACGGGAGATCTTGCAGTACCCATGATACTACTTATCAATTTAACATTATAAGTTACCATTACAAACGTATTCGCAGTATGCTTCTGCTAGAAAAAACGAGTGATATGTGACAGCTACCATGATGGTAGCTATGAGATGGAGTATGCCGGAACGTCGGTTTAAAAGTAAATAATAACATTCGAATACATCGCGAAAAATAAAATACTCAAGTGGGACTTGAACCCACGACCTTTCACTTACAGGGGGAATGCTCTTCCAACTGAGCTATTGAGCCACACCTGAATCACTTCAAATTTCCCTTCTCTTTATAACCTTTCACTCTGAAAGTGTGAACAAGTGGGAATAAATATGTCAAAGCAACATTCCCAGTAGAACAAAACATTCCCAGAAGGTAACAGTGTTGACTATAGAGAATTGACCATCGGGAATGACCCTTGTATAAAACAATCTACATTTTATAATTTTTAGCTTTTGTAATATTCATAACATAACATAAACTCACGCCTGTATTCCCCGAAGGGGTAGGCAGAGGTGCTAGCACCCACATTTCGCCAGTTTATGTTTAGGTCCCAATGTAATAGGTGGCGAGCCTATTGGCATTAACCGGTCACTTATAAACCTGCGATAAATACACACATAACTTCGAAAAGCATCAAAAAGTCATTGGTGTGTACCATGGTAAACTTGGGATCGAACCCATACCACTAGGCTACCGCAAATTATTATAATATTCTCTTTATTATAATAGCAATTTCCACCTCCCTTTCACGGCGAATCCCAACTAACTGACCAATATTTATCCTTGATACTGGTTATATAAGAATCTTTAGCTTCCGTTCATCTTGGGTCCAGATACGTGACTTGTATCATGAAGATTAGCTGTGACCTACGACCTTCCATATTATTTGGTTCACCCTTGGCTTTATCACTATCGTTTTAAGTCAAGTTAATATATCATGGGCTCCATATTGATTAACTTACAATAATTATTGCGGGACTCATTCTGCGTAACTAGTACTCGTAACACCAATAATTCACCATAATGCGGGTATTTTGAGATAACTTATACTTCAAACTATGTGACAACTACAATCATAAGTCACACCGCGATGATGACCGCTGAAAAGTAAATAATAACAAATATATCGCGATAGAATCTGTAAAAAGTGGTTTTATTTCAATGAGTGACATTTACATAAACTTTAGAAAATAAGCAATTTAGCTCAGTTGGGAGGGGTTAGAAGGAATATTAGTAATTCCGGTACTAATATTTTTTAAAGTATGGAAAGTATGGATACAGTGGCTCCCGTAAAAGCCATGATAAGTCATATCAGAAGAAGATAACTCAGAAACTAGGCTGCGTAGTGCAAGCTATGGATGCATCCAAGATTAATGCAAAAAATGATAACAAGAGCATCTGTTAGCAAAAGCTGTGCCCTTTGCTCACATTATATTAGTGCAAATTTTATTATTTCTTTTGGCACTTAACCAACTACAAAATATGAATATTTCAGCTCTTAAATAACACTTTTAATACGTTTAGAAATCGTATTCAATAAATAAAACATGAACGCAAATATGCCAACTATCGCATCACCATAAAACATAGAATTTATGCCATCCCTACAGTTTAAGGAAAAATATATTTGCCTATGTCAAAGAGGTTCAGTGGGTTCAATCATTTTGTACAATGTGGAGCCGCGAGCGGAGGAAAACGGAAAATATTGGTTATTTATACTTTTGTCGTATTTAGGGCTTGGGAGGAAAGATATAACAAATATTGATACATAGATCTTTCTGATGGTGTATTTTTGGGTTCCGTATCCAAAGGATAAAAACGGAACCCTGTTCCATAAGACTTCACTGTCCGTCTGTATGTCATCAGGATAAATCTCATGGACCCTAATATGTAGCTAGACAGTTGAAATTTTCAAAGATGATATATTTATTTGAATTATAGCATTAAGTATGCTAACTATACAAGTATATAAATATAATGTATTCTCAAAGATAAAAAATAATCTTCCGGGTGAGAATCGAACCCGCGATCTTTCCCTTACAGGGGGATTGCCTTGACCAACTTGGCTACCGAGACACTAGACCAACTAGGCTTTCTAGATTCCATAACACAAGCTAGTTAAGCTTACCATGGGTCTAGATAGCGTTGTGTAGAATGTTGTAAAATATTATGTTATGTTGTATATGTTGTAGATATTAAAAATCTCATAACGTAGTCGCTTGGGAAAACTACAGCTGACAGCCTCTGTGGCGTGGCGGTAGAGACCGCAATTGCCACGCAGCAGGAGGCGCGGATTCGATCCCCGCTCAGTGCTAATATTTGTACGCACGAATATGGCTACTTGCATTGGTCTGTGTGCTTCTATGTATAATATGTACGTATTTACAAAAAAAAAGAATCTAAGTATGTTTATCCGCATTCTAGATTCCATAACGCAAGCTTACCATGGGTCTAGATAGCGTTGTAAAAAAACTATTGTAGTCGCTTGGAAAAACTATAGCAGGATTTTGGAACCTGTGGTGCGCCCTAACTGATGTTATGACATAGGTACGCTCATAAACCCTGAACATTATTACAATCCTTTTCCATAAAGTTTATCAAAAGAAAAACATTATTTATATACCAGAAAAGAAATAGTAGGATCACGTACATCCGTATTGTGGATTCACAGCGGGGGTCATCCGTCAATACCGGAACTGGACGTTTCGCAGAATGTCCGATATTGATTTATTGTCCGCCACACGCCATTGGCTGTCTGCGTTCGTTTATCTTTATGAAGGGCACAGATTTATACACTGATTTCGTGTTTTTTTTATTGGGTTACGCAATTGTTTGGGTAATGAGAGGACGACTTCTGTTTCAGATAGGTATGTTACTTAATAACGGACAAACGGCTGAATGGATCAGGCTAATATTTAGTACACCGATAGATAATAATACAGTAATATATATGCTTACTTTTTATCACTGATTTCTATGTACTGTGGGAACGGGATGAAAACTTTAACGCGAGCGGAACCGCAGGTATAACTAGTTTTACTATAAAATATAAGTGCCTATCACCAGATTATAGGATCATACTTATCTTGCATGTCATCTGTCCCATTAGTTTTATACATTTTACTGTGTTATACTCGTATGTGCCATTTGTTAGAAATTATTAAAATCAGATTGAGTAAAAATTAAACATGAAATATACTAAACGTGAAGTTATCGTAGTCTGACATCTGAGTAAGTAGGTCCTAATAAAAGACAAGACACAATACATTGACAAATATGGAGCACTAAAATAGAATATAATAATGGTAAAAAAATTGTGAAAAGAACAGTATAGCCCAAAAACTCAGATGTCACCAGAGCAAACAATGTTTTCACGTGAATTATAAACGTATTAGAGACCCACAGGGCAGGCTAGTTTGGGGTCACAGTATTCAACATTGTAATACTATTTGTCAATAAATGATATTTATTTTATTATTTTATAAAATAGGATAACATAAAACTGATATCGAACGATATAACCCCTTTCACTTGCCAATTCTCGCCACATCACCCGCCGCGCCTCAGGGGAGACGAATCGTGAACGGAACTACAAGTTAAACGAAACGTCAAATATTGATTTATTACTAGCTTCTCTTGTAGGAGTATATTGGCACACAGACATATAAAAGACGCTTTAATATATTCAGCGTAATTGACGTAGAACGAATACAAGTATCACCACCCCATCTCATCTGAAGGGTGTCGTAAGAGGCGACTAATGGAAACATACGCAGACGATATCACTGCGAGAGAAAGAAATTTCGAAATAAAACTGTTCCAACCCGTCTGGCCAGCGTGAAAACAGTAGGCCAAAGCCTTCCAATATTGGGAGAGGTTTATGTCCAGCAGTGGACTGCGATAGGCTAATTGATTGATTTATTTAATATGTTTAGAGTAATTCATGTAGTAGTCGTGTTTATTTTTTGCGCGCTCAAGCGGATATTCCCTTGAGTGCGGAAAAAATAAACACGATTAGCCTATGGCTGTCCACTGCTGGACATAAACCTCTCCCAATATTAGAAGGCTTTGGCCTACTGTTTTCACGCTGGCCAGACGGGTTGGAACAGTTGGAACGTTTATGGTATAATGCAGGTAGGCTTGCAGGTAGGGTTGGCTCCAAAGGATGGAAGAATATGGTGCTCTACTTCATTAGCTATACACAATTGGGATTTAATATCATCGAAGATTTTTTTGGTTACTATAACAACAAAACACTTAAAAAATACATAGTTTCCCATTTTTATATATTTTAGATCGTCAATTGACTATACCCCGCCTAATGGCTAGGGTACCGTATAACTAAAGCATAGTGGTCGTCATTACAGGTTGCTAAAATATCAAATGCGAACCACTTGTACATTTTTTTTCTTCGTGAGGTAATCCCCACGGATACCTCCCTTGCCGGAGCCTGGAGAGGAGGTTATGTCAGATTCGAACCGTTTATAACCGCACGCCGACCGAGGGTCGTGGTGCTAGGCCGGAGTTGAAGTTGTCTTCGACATATCCCTCGCACCCCGGCTGACCCAGGGACATTCCTTCCTGTCTCGGGGGCAAACAACTTATACTACACAATTACTTATCAGTAGATACAACATTCACTTTTATTGTTACTGGAGAAATAAATACAATGTTGTACTTCTTTCATTGTTGCTAGATAGGGACAGTAACAGTATTATTGAACATAAAAGCGTATAAAAAGTCATAAACCTGTTGGATTCCTGATCTGTTGACATCACGATTGAATTAGCATAACTTTGTATAAGTTATGTTGATGCAATGTTCAAAAGTTTTCGAATCATCCTTGCATCTACATTGTCTACAGAAAACTACATAGTACATCGGTCTACAGAAACAACCATTAAACTATCATCTTGATGGATATAATATAGAGTCAAAAAAGAACATGTCATTAAACACAAAATAAATGTTACCTCTTATATCAATGTTTTTTGTTGAAAATTTATTACATCAGAATTATAATAATATAAATACATACATTCACGTTTGTAAATCCACGAAAGCGTAGGCAAAGGTGTTTTAACAGCGATACTTCACATAATATTGAAATGTAAGTGCTCACTTCTAGAATAGTATGTAGTACGTAGTGTTCACGTCCAGAAGGACTTTACATCACTTCTCGACACATTGATTATGTTATAATTATGCCATATGTAACGTCCAGTTTCGTGAGCGATTAAAAAAAAATATTTTCGGTCTAACGTAATAGGGTCATAGGTTGTATATATTTACTGTCAGATTGAGAACCCCCATATTCCCTGCCTCAGTGGGACGCCATGGCGATGTCACCGACCACGTATCCAAGCAGGCACGCATATTGAAACGATGGTACCTCACTCACTTGGCGACGACTTGGCACTTATATTTCAATATTATCTGCGTGGCCGATGACATCACCATGGCGCCCCACTGAGGCAGGGGACTAGTCAGCTTCTATGACTCACGGGAAAATATGGAGTGGTTTTAAAATTTTATTCCACTGGAAAAAAATACGATAATTTGCAATGCCTGAAGCTATATAGATTTCAAATTGTACTTATTTGAGAATTAACTTGAAACTAAGCCAGCTTCCCAAAGCGACTAATCTATTTCGAGTTGTAGGTTTACAAGCCTCGGGGGACGGACCTGATAACGGTGTTATATGCAAAGTGAAATGTTAATTCAATTAAATACATAATTAATTCACGGACTTTCACCTCCGTGATTATTGAAATTAGTGTTGGGGAAGTTAATTGTTGTGCTGGTTACGTATATTTGTATTTTGGTAGATAGTATAGTCTAAATAAAACCACATATTAACTGATTCTATCGCGATTTATACAGCTATGGTACCGGGATGACTAAAAAAGATATTATTTCGTTAAAAAGTAAACCGTTTAAAATTGGTAATATTTTAGAGTTGTTCATGTAAGTTATGGTATAAATAAATCTTGTTAGAATTTTACCCTAATGGACGTCCTTTTTATTTTAATTATAATAGATAATCAGATAACCTTTCATACGGCTTCCTCCTAACTAGAGGAATAAACGAACCATACCTACTAGGGAAAATGCCCTCAAAACAAAAAGGATGATATTTTCACACAGGAATTATTTCTTTAGTATAAAAATAGTTATTTTTTCGTGTTCTTCTGTATCTCATTTGTCTACTATACATAGTAAGCTAATCATCTGTAGTTAGTTAACATCAAGTCCCTTCCACATTCTCCAAAATTAAAATTGAATTCACAGGTTTTCGAGAATACATTGAACTGAACAACCCCATAACAAGTAGCAAGACTTGCCACTTGTCTAGGAAACCTGCCTTTATTATTAAGACACCAATTAATACGCTCAATCATAAGGATCTAATCTGTCTAATAAACATCGCCAAATACGACAGAGTTCTTAATGATCCTAACAAATGAATGTCTTCAGGGATTATTTTTAATTACTAAGTAAATTCAATGTACCCTTGAGTATTAAAAGAGCTTCGACTAATTGAATTTATAAGTATTGCCAGATAGCCTTCCTTTAATTTAAGGGGCAATGCTGCTAATTCTGTTGTTACATTTCTAAACTTAAAATTCTCTAAAATTTTCTAATTGCATCTGTTTCTTTCATTATCAGATAGAAAAGGACACATGATGTATTTTAGTGAATACCTGTCAAATGAAGTCGGCGCCTTGACGGTACCATTCAATTTTAGTCGACATCTACGAACATGCGACTTAACTTACAACGCACCAACAAGGCGCTGTCTTAATTTGACAGGTCTTAACTTAAATAAAATCATCTGTCCTTTTTTATCTGATCATGAAAGAAACAGATGCAATTAGATTTTTTAGAGAAATTTAAGTTTAGAGATGTAACAACAGAATTGGGAGCAATGTTTATAAGACATATTCGATCCATGTATACTGTATTGACGTCATAATACAAAATGCTGTTTTCAGTTTGACAGAAATTCCTCAATAAGGTTCCCGAGGAGGACAGCCGAGGTACGAGAGAAATGCCTAATGGGCTATCTCACATACCGACATTTAAGACCGGAGACAGCATACGGATTAAGCAGCTTCAATTCAGATTTAATACCCGCTGGACCTGAATACCGCATAACAAAATATGTATTTCTCAAGTAATACATGCATTAAGAACTTTTCCTTCGAGTCAAACTGACTAGTTCTAATATTGAGAGTAGTTTCGCATACATTACTGAAGTCAAATTGACGTGCCCTCTATAAAAAAAAAAGAAAAAAATACTTGCAACTCGAGTCATTTTGTACCTTCCAACCCTGCATTTTCAGCACTTTACTTTTTTAGTAATGTATATAAATACTCAGCAATATTATGCATACAAGGATGATGCTAAAACGGATGTAGACGTTTCACAAAACGGCCGAAATTGTTTTATTGACTGCCACTTTCAGTTATGTTTATGGTTTTACATTTTGAGCCCTTTCCTTAATAGCCTATAATATTCTATGGACCGTTTTATCCCTTGCAAGCGTTTTTTCTTTGTGTAAGATGGGATGTTATGCCGATTTCGGAGTGATGGAGACTTAATGTATTTTTTTTTCTTATGTTTGTGAGGGGTGTGGTTTGTTTATATTCTGTATCATGTGTCAAGTACCTCAGAGAGTAGATATATTTTTTTTAAGAATATTAGAACCGAAGTTACTAATATTCCCTCTAACCCCTCCAACTAAGCTAAATTGCTTGTGCTAGGAGTGGGTCCACGTCAGTAGTGTAATGGCCAGGATTTACAATGTGGTAGTTTAGAATATGTTTTTATCAGTAAATTGCTTTGATAAAGAAATATTTTACTGGTTTATGTAGCCCAATCCAACGTCTCGCAAGCCAGTACACATGCTGATTGACGAATAGTATATAGGCTTTACTCTCTAGGTTAAGGGGATCAGACAGCAGACTCTTACAAAAACAAAAACAAAACAAAGGACGCGTGCACCCCTATGTCCAAAAAGTTTTGGACATAGGGGTGCACGCTTTGGACGCTTTGGATGCTACCGCATGCACTCGGATGAATTTGGAAGGTTAGATTACATGGCTTGATTTACTAAATGCCAGGCGCGAAGAGTCAGTACTACATAACCACCTCCTCCGGCTCGTGGGGGGGCTCCGTGGGAGTGTTATCCATGGGGACATTTCGTATGATAAAAAAAGGTGGCTTAGGGTGAGAATTTTCCAAAGGTGGAAATGTTGAAGCAAAAATGTAAAAATCTCAACCATGGCTGCCTGCAGAGCAAGCCAGTAGGAATCGTGTTGTAGGGACCCATTGCCACTGCTAAATGCCACTTTTCATTTAAAAATACATAAAAAAATTCTTTACAACTGTATCTGCGCAGGAGGTAGATGGAATATTTATTACTCTTGAAATACATCGGGAAAAATGAAGCACTCAAGTGGGACTTGAACCCACGAACTTTCTCTTACAGGGGGAATGCTCTTCCAACTGAGCTATTGAGCCACACCTGAATCACTTCGAATTTCCCTTCTCTTCATATCCATCTTTAAGGGTGAAAAAAAAATACTTTTTTAGTTTGTGGGTACAGTTTTGTAATTACAGAATGGAAGCACTCCTGACAACGTTCTGTTAGATACGTTATGAAACTATCAACGAAGACCATTCATCGCGTTGTAAGTAGTTTAATTAGTTCCCATTTAGTGCACAAATAGCCCGTTTCACTGCACTCATTAGCGAGTCGGAGTTGTGTGTAGGTGGGAACTGCGGGAAGCCGTGCAAAATGAGGTAAGTCAGTATGTAAAGGCGGGTTTCCACGGTGCGTGAGTTGCGAACGGACGCGGTAACACTGACACGAGAAAGAAAGAAAGAAAGAAAGAAATAAACTTGAAGAGATTGCGGATAAAAACACATGCACATAAATATAACAGAGAAATCAAAATAAAAAAAATAATAACAAAGAATAACAAAGAAACAAACGCTCAACAAGTGAGTGGACCCGTAGGCCATAGCCAACTATTAGGTAATCTGTGCCGTAGCTCACGCAACTACTCAGGTGTTACCGGTTGAAAAAAAAAACTCCTAACGTATCATATGTGTTACTGTATAACACTTTTGCACCGACGTCGCAGTCAAAGTACTTAGTCATATTTATTCTGTAAAGATCACAAAAATGATACTTATAAAACATAAGATAACCTCCCTTCGGCCGCGTATGTAACCGGTATCCTGCGAAAAAAAAAATTCCTTATAGGATACCATTATTCAAGGAGTATGATTTTTTTTCCTTTTGTCATTTCTACCATATCTATACTTAAGTTTAAGCAAATGGACAACTAAGATACCATTCAGAAAGACTTCAGTGACAAAACTCGATGGGGTCTGTGAAAAAAAGTGGCAAGCAGAAAGAGTGTTGTCTGTGGAAGCACAAATAAGTACGTAGCGGTGCATCAGATCCGTGACGTCAAAACAGACCAACACGGTGGAAAGCAAGGATGCGTGCGATGCGAAGATAAAATCTACGGAATCACGCTCCTTGGAAAGCTGCCTTAAGATAGCATCGCGCCGTTTATCCTTATGACTTATGATTGAAGCGTACGGTATACGCTTAACGGAAATGCCGTTGCGGATCGTCCGTGTCGGCATTTCCAGCAATAATGTCTGTCAAGTGTAGCTTAGGCCTTAATGTTGTTAAGAGTCGCAAATAGATATTTGTCTTCAAAAAATAAAAGATATATTAATGTGAATGTAAAAAGATTGGACCAAATAGTGTATAAACACAGTATTTTTAACAAAATACATCGCAAAATACGGCGGGAAATACGAGTTTTGTGTGAGTGAACTAATGTCAATATTGCTTTTTTAAACTGTCAACGTGTGCACGTCATGGGTTGTATTATGTATATGTCAACTTTATACCTTTATTTTTTTTCCATGCGGAAATCGCCTCGGATACCCCCCCTGCCGAAGCCGGAAGGAGAGGTTATGTCGGACTCGAACCGACTAAAACCGCACGCCGACTATGGGTCGTGGTGCTAGGCCGGAGGTGAGGTTGTCATCGACATATCCCTCGCACGCCGCCTCTCCCTTCCGCCGTCTCCTTCACGAATCAACTTTATACCAAAGTAGTAGATATTTTTTTCGTCGCGTTGGAGTGACCTTTACTGCGTCTACAGATGATATTTTCTAAAGTTTACGCGAATGTCACTCATTGAAATAAAACCACATTTTATAACCGCGATCATGGCTGCTGAAAAGTAGCGAAACGTCGAATACATAGGGAAAAAGAATCTTCTCGGGCGGGACTCGAACCCGCAGTCTTTCCCTTACACGTCTTCTTCTCGGTAGCCGAATTGGTCAGGCATTCCCCCTGTAAGGGAAAGACTGCGGGTTCGAGTCCCGCCCGAGAAGATTCTTTTTCCCTATGTATTCGATTTGTATAGTTAGCATACTTAATGCTGTAAAAATTCCTTCAATAGCGAAACGTCGGTTTTAAAAGTAAATAATAACAAATATATCGCGACAGAATCCGTAAAAAATGGTTTTATGTCAATGCGTCTATAGAGTTTGTATATAATTCGATTACATCAAGAAAAATGAATTGCTTGAACCCCATTCATTGGTTCCAACAGTTCGTAAGAGAGTTGGTATCTACCAACTCTCTTATGAACTGTTGGAACCAACTCTACCATCGTCGCCTTAAAGACGGATATATATGGAAGAGAAATTTGAATTCATTCAGGCGTGGCTCCCTGTAATGGAAAGCTCACGGGTTCAAGCCCCACTTGAGCGATTAATTTTTCCTGATATAATGAAATTGTTTAGTTAGCATACTAAATGCTTTAAAATTACATAAAAAAAAGTTTGTATATAGTATAAATATAGTATATATAGTCTAATATAGTCCAAACTTAACCATTAAACTTAGAAAGCAGAATGGGACACTCTGATCTCCAAGATACAGACAGAATTTCTGCCTAGTTTGGGAAGGTGAGTTCTTGACCCGCACATTGTTATGCTGGTTTAATTCTGGATAAGTGGTATTTACTCCATTTTTTCTTTTTTTCTCTTTTACAAAAAAATTAAAAGATTTATTTTGCAGTCTGTCTTATAGTAATGAAGAAACTTATTCAACATTATTTCTTTAGTACCACGCCGTGATTGTGACGGACACACATCACTGAGTTATCTTCTAATAGTGATTCAGTACTGTGCGTGGGTCGCGACCCAATTCGTAATGGTTCCGTATTTAGATAGGGTCTAAAAATATTTAGTTACGGTTCATTACTGTCATTTGCAAGGGTTGGAATGAAGTTTCGTTCATTGTATTGTATAGTATTACAATTACAGAAACTAAATTATAAAGAGTAGGAGAGCGGATCCTGAGCTCCGAACTGAAATATTGGCTGTTTACGTTGAGATTATGATGTACTAGCTAATGCGCGGGGCATCGTCCGCGTAGATTTCTAATCCCAATTCTGCAACCCATGAGAATATATCTATGTATAATATAATATGTATGTCTTTACAAAAAAAAAAGTATGTACCTAAGTATGTTTATCCGCATTCTAGATTCCATAACACAAGCTAGTTAAGCTTACCATACTGTGGCTGTTATTTATTTATTTATAAATTCCTGGAATAAAAAGTAAGTATCCTAGATGTATGTTACTATAGCTTATAATCTATCCCTGTACCATAATTCACACCAGATCCGTTCAGCAGTTCGAATATTGTTGAATAACAAATATCCAAATATTTTCACAACCTTTCACATGTCGTTGTGGTCGTTGAGTCGTTTTGTGTGGTGACGTTGAATAATATTGTAAACCTTGAAACAGTCACTCAACATACCTTTGAGAATGCCGTGATGCGAATCAGGTCAGGGAAAAATAAAATATAGTGGAAAAGTACAAAGTGTCTTACTCAAAATGAGTAGGATTCGCATTCATCCGTTAGTTATCGCTCGCTTTTACTCTCTCGATATGTACCCGACTTTATATGCTGTGGCCTTTTTGAATGATTTTTAAAGCTTTAAGTTCGCTAACTATTACAAATCCATACTAATATTATAAATGCGAAAGTAACTCTGTCTCTCTGTCACTGAACCGATTTTGATGCAATCTAGTTGGGTAGATTAGCCCTTGAGAAAGGACATAGGCTATTTTTGGTCGCGGTAACCGACATCCACGCGGGCGGAGCCGCGAGCAAAAACTATTCAGGATATTAAGTTGTACGACAAGGTGTATTGTATACTTATCTCCTTTGCTGACTGAACACAGAGTTATTATGGTTGACACTCAAATCCTTTCACGCACGACAAATTCCCTTTCTGCCTTATAATCAGTTCTTATCCCGGGTCCGATAAGCGATGCGTGAAAAAGCATCTGATATGAGAGCCACCATTTTAGCATTGTTGGTTTCTGTAATCGTGAACACCTTTCCTGAGACTCTGCCTGACATCAGGCGAGGTGAAGTTTTATTGACGTGTTTTAAATAAAAAACAGTCCTTGTGACGTCATTCCATTTCACTTAGGTCCGTATTCTAAAATAACCCTCAGCCTGAATCGCGATTTATCTGAGGACAGATTGCATAGGCAATATGTCAAACTATTAATCTGTCTATATACAATCTGTCCTCAGATAAATCGCTATTCAGGCTGAGTGACTTTCTAAAATACGGGCCTTAGTCTCATCCCAACCTCTATTCTACAGCTGATTCAACCAAACCCTTTTAAAAACTGAGTAAAAAGAAAGGGTTTCTAATTACTCTTTTCCATATAGCAAATGTATCACACGTGGAGCCCAAAAACATGTCTACCCCAAAGCATTAATATTTTACAAATCTGAACAGAATGATACCCTGACATATACACAATTGACCCACTTTTCACGGCCTCGAGTGTACGCACACCTGTACGCTAAGGCTGCATTTGCATCAGGCGTAATTTTTTAAATAATATATTTTATTAGTAATATTAAACCCTCTATGGTATATTGTACGGAATATGAAGAGGAAGTGAATATCAACAGTTTGAAAACTGGATCGTCTAAATGACACAATAATTATAAGCAATTACGTCATACAGCGAACAGTATTTTTTTTTATAAAGGATACGTCATTTTGACTTCACCTCGCCTGATGGTAAGCTAAAGGCAAAGTCTCGGAAAGAGGGTGACGGTCGTAAACATGTACCATGTTAAAAGTGGTGGCACTCAGCTTGACGGCCTCATCAGATGCCTTTTCACGCGCCGCTTAAAGGACCCGTGACTGTAGGAAGAAGGAAACACGTGAACTGGCACGGAGTTCCAGGTCTTAATGGTGCAATAAAGAATACGCTGAATCTAAGGGTTAGTTAGTAGCCATTCGCCTTACAAATTATGTTGAATATCTTTACAATGTTGTGATTGTGACACACAAGTGATTTAGATATCCATTTGCCCTTACTACTTCTGCATTCGTGGAACGTCGTACACGAAAAATAAGGGCAGAACAGAAGCATGCTTGCAGGATGTTTTTCTGCCTACGCGGGAGGGAGAAAGAAGTTATTTGACAAAAATAAATGAGATGAGATGTGGATTACAACCAATCTTGATAGGTGCTCTTTGTGGACATGGCTAGGTGCTATTCGGGTGCTCAAAGTGGACTACACCGATTATTTTGTATATCTTTTCCCTACGCTCATTTTCGTCCAAATGTAAACACAACCTTAAGCTCCCGTTCACAACATTGTTTCGGAGGTGTAAAAATTTGAACGCACCATATTATTGTCAATCCCGTGCTTTTAATGACAGTCCCGTGGTCGTATAAAGACGATTGCAGAATTGGGTCAATACTTGACTGTAGGTTAGGTTCATAACCACGGAATGTAAAATCAACATGAAGTGTCTTGGATTGAAGCATTTTGAATGCGTTATATGGAACATTTTGTCGCCAAACTACGAAATAAGACTTTTATAATGGACTAGCTTTTGCCCACGGCTCCGCCCGCGTGGATGTCGGTTATCGCGACCAAACATAGCCTATGTCCTTCCTCATGGTCTAATCTACCCCCATACCAAATATCATCAAAATCGGTTCAGTGGTTTAGGCGTGAAAGCGTAACATACAGACAGACAGACAGACAGACAGACAGCAGACTGACAGAGTTACTTTCGCATTGATAATATAAGTATGGATTCTTGGATCTGTTTAACTCCTCTGGTCGGTTTGGCGTAGGTAGCTTTTATGGAAGCGACTGCAGCTGACCTCCCAACACCGAGAAAAAAACCTGCACAAGTACCTGGCCTTACTGCACTTAGTATTTCCTGAATCAAACCGTTCCATTTATTCAAGTAAAGTACATCAAATTAGATGTGGTTCAGTCGCTATCAGTTGGTATTAAGTTTAACATATTTCAAGTTATCAACTAGCCCTTTGCCTGTTAGCCCTAATATCCATACTAATATTATAAATGCGAAAGTAACTCTGGTCTTTCTGTATGTTACGCTTTCACGCCTAAACCATTGAACGGATTTTGAGGAAATTTGGTATAGGGGTAGATTAGACCATGAGAAAGGACATAGGCTATGTTTGGTCGCGATAACCGACATCCACGCAGGTGGAGCCACGGCAAAAGCTAGTCTTTACATAAAATATTAAACAAAAACCAAAATATCGTCCGTTTTTTTAGTATGCAGTAACTTATGAGAAAAAATGTACATTAACTTGATGATTCAATAAGTATACCCTAAAATTATTGATTGTCACTTAATTGAAAGCAAATACACTCAGGCTATGTCAACGGAAAACCATAACAACGTCCCTTCACAACTCAGGTAGGGAAGAGTCCTTAGGAGCACTTCGGTCACCGGTGACGTAATAACCATAAGGGTACAATGACGTCATTAAACCAACGATTATCGCCATTGCGACTTGTTCCTTCCGCTATATTGATGTGAAGGGCGGTTTTCCTGAAGGGAATAGGGGGAATATTTAAGATGTTTTTCTTTTATATTGCACGACATATTACACAACGCTATCTAGAAGAATTAACCGCGGTAGCCTAGTGGTATGGGTAGTGGACTGCTGAGACGAGGTCTCGGGTTCGATCCCAGGTTTACCATGGCACACACCAATGACTTTTCGATGCTTTTCGAAATTATGGCATGGCAAAAAGGCATAGGTACTATAGGATAGATGATTACTTGAAAGATAAAAATGTCTGGCTTGAGCATGGTGCAGGCCCCTCGTAAATTGCTATAATTACAACATGGTACTGTATTAGTTACGTGACTTATTTGTTACATTATGTAACTTTGTTTAATTCTTAATTATAAAGAGTTTTATATACTTGTTGACATTTAGATTTAAGAAAATAAATATGTAAATTGACGTCCAAAAAATGCCGCAGTGGAGTTTGTTGCGCCGTTTCTTCTCCACCAGCGCCTTGGAAGCGGTGGTAAACTTAGATTAAGTAGAATTAAATTGACGTCAATAAGAAACAATTTTATTGTTCTATATTGAAAAATAAATGACTATGACTATGACTATTATGTGTGTATTTATCGCAGGTTTATAAGAAGTGTCAGGTTAATGGCAATAAGCTCGCCACCTATTACATTGGGACCGAAACATAAACTGGCGAAACGTGGGTACTAGCACCCCTGCCTACCCCTTCGGATAATACGGGCGTGAGTTTATGTTATGTTATGTTAATTATGTTCTATCTAGACCCATGGTAAGCTTAACTAGCTTTTGCTATGGAATCTAGAATGCGGATAAACATACTTCGATACTTTTTTTTTCTAAATACATACATATTATATGAGTACATAGAAATACCCAGACCAATGCAAATAGCCATATTCATGCAAACAAATATTTGCACCGAGCGGGGATCGAACCCGCGCATTTTGCGTAGTGTTCACTAACGCCACGCCACAGAGGCTGTTTTTATTTTTTACTGTTTAAAGGATCCCGGTGTTGTTTTTGAATTTGCCACCCGATATGTTCCTGAGCGATTAAGGGATAGGGCCGTTTTCTATCCGATAGTCAACACCCCATGACAAAGTACCCGTTTGATGGCAATAGGCTCTCTACCTACTACGTGGGACTGAAAATCATAGCAGACGATATGTGGAAAAAAAAACAATTCGCAGGCCTTTACACAAAAACAATCGAAATCGGCTGCCTTTTATGAAAAGTTTAATAAATACCTAGTAACATAACATAACATAAACTCACGCCTGTATTCCCCGAAGGGGTAGGCAGAGGTGCTAGCACCCACATTTCGCCAGTTTATGTTTAGGTCCCAATGTAATAGGTGGCGAGCCTATTGCCATTAACCGGGCACTTGTAAACCTGCGATAAATACACACATAACTTCGAAAAGCATCGAAAAGTCATTGGTGTGTGCCATGGTAAACATGGGATCGAACCCGAGACCTCGTCTCAGCAGTCCATTACCTATACCACTAGGCTACCGCAGATTTTTACTAGAATACCTAGTAGACATTTATATTTTAAATTTGACTGATATAACTTGACTATATACTAAAATTGTACGCTGCCCTATCATCACTTTTGCTTCTATCCATCCAAAGGTTGCCTGGAAGCAATCGCTGTTAGCGATAAGGCCACCCATTGTGCATTATAAATTTTTATAAAATGGTTTGTCATATAATACTGCTTCATGGTGTACAATAAAGAATATTTTATCTTTATCTTTATCTTTAGAGGAAGTTCATTAAGTTTGTTTCTTGACGTAATTCAATATAGATCCTGTTCATCCTAAAACTTTATACACCTAAATGACTGTTCAATATTTTGATATACACATACAACACAAATCAATAAACCAAAAATATTTACAACCTAAAGAAACAACAAATTTTACCCCATGCCAAACCTCAGCCCAATAAACTAATTGAAAAATGCGACTCTAATCGAATAACAATAAACAATAATAATGCAAATGAGACGTCCGCACTATTCAACGGGTGTCGTACTACTGATCGTATCAGATCACGCGACAGTGTTGCCACGTGCCAACAAACTGAATGGCATTATATTATATTTATTTAACGAAGGGGACATTCTTACGTGAATAGTTGTTAAGTATAGGGTTTTTTAGAAACTATTTGTAAGAATTCTTTTAGATTCACATGCAACTTTTTTAACTACAAGCAAAATAATTTGGACATGTACTTAGTAGTTGTTAAAATTATGAGTACAACAGATTTTTTTTTTTACTAAATGACATGTCAATTTGACTTCACCTCGCCTGATGGTAAGCTAAGCGCAAAGTCTCGGAAAGAGGGTCACTATCGTAAACATGTACCATTTAGTTTATACCAGCTTTTTCCCGCGGCTCCACCCGCGTGGATGTCGATTATCTTGACCAAACATAACCCATGTCCTTTCTCAAGGTCTACTCTATTGAATTTCATCAAAATCGGTTCAGTGGTTTAGGCGTGAAAGCGTAACATACAGACCGACAGACAGAGTTACTTTCGCATTTATAATATAAATCTGTGCGACAAGAAATTGCGGATTTATCTTTTCTTCTTAGTATTTTTGATGGATCAACAGGTACAGAATTGGTTAATGAAATAGGCCTGTGCGTATCGCCAACCTTACCTTACGTCGACCAAATCTGTTACATACCCCTCTAACAGCGACTACGTATAGACAAAATTCTTATTTAATAAGGACAAGTCGTAGGTACATTTAATATGGTTTGCAGAAGCATAGACATAGATTTTTTTACAACTAGTACTGTCAAATTGAAGAAAATTCTGAGCGAATTCTAAAATTTGTCTCTTTTCTTTCTAAATTAATCATGTATAAATATGTAGGAATACTTTTGTAGCGAAATGTAGGCATGTACTTAAATCTATAAGTGGAAACTTTTAATTGCCCATCATTATGCTATTAACTTTGTTATCGTAATAATTAGCTGTAAGTTTTCGAAATATTAAAATAAATTACCTTAGTGCCCGGTTAATGGCAATAGGCTCGCCATTGGGACCTAAACATAAACTGGCGAAACGTGGGTGCTAGCACCTCTGCCTACCCCTTCGGGGAATACGGGCGTGAGTTTATGTTATGTTATGTTATCTTAGTTTTAAAATCATTTTGAGATTTAGTAGTCAAGATATTTCTGACACTGATTGTAGAAAAGCGTAGGAAGTGAAATTAAAAATAACTTCCCTTTTTGTGTGGTCGGTTAATATAACATCATCAGATATTTGTTGAAGTATGAAATAATAAAAATCTTTCGTTATCAAGTTACCGTAGGCGACAGGTGAAGCGGTGCGTGAAATTTGAACGTCCTTTTTTATATGTCTATATTCTTTAAATGTTAGCAGGAAATAAAAATAAGAAGATGAAATATTTTCATATGAAAAACATTTTTTGTTTTATCTATACATATAAAATTTCTTGTCCCGACTGACTGACTGATTCATCAACGCAGCCTAAACCGCTGGACCTAAAAACTTGAAATTTTGACAGAAGATGCATTTTATGATGTTGATTGCCTCTAAGAAAGGATTTTTGGAAACTAAACTTTATTTACTACTAAAGGGGTAAAATAAAGGATGGAAGTTTGTATGAAAGTCCGTCATTTTCAGAGCTAGATGCACTAAATTTCATAAGCCTGTATCTTTTAATAAATAAATGAACACGTGTTATCAGCGTTTTTCAAAATTTAACTACTAAGAGGATAAATATAAGCGTCACCCCAGCTCTTCTTGTGGGTGTCGTAAAAGGTATAGGGCTGTTCTCCATTCAACAGAAAACATACAGCCCAAGATACAGGGCCCGCTAGGCGGCAATAGGCTCGCTTCCTACTACGACGTGGAATCGAAAATCATAATTGGCGAATGCTAATGCTAATACACCTCTGCCTATCCCTTAGGGGATTTGAAGACGTGAGTATATGGGCCTTTGAATTGCCAGCTCACGTGTTTCCTTCTTTTTACTGTCCCGGGACCTTCAAGCGGGGCGTGAAAAGGCATCTGATGAGGCCGTCCACCGCTGTTAACATGGTACATGTTTACGATGGTGACCCTCTTTCCGAGACTTTGCCTTTAGCTTACCATCAGGCACCGGGTCCTTTATAAAAAAAATACGACAGCCGCTAATTTCTCAACTTCCGCCCTCAAAGGCAAGCAGTAATCATTTAACGTCCTATATAGTCATCATCGTAAATAGTGCCGCCAGAATAAAAGCACATAACTCTTGCGCACATCAATCGAGACATAAACTCGAGACACTCACGCGCACCGCGCTCGTAGTCACAGCTGTCGTATTATTTCACTCATTTTATGACGACTATTATAGTACTGATACTAAAGTCGAGAGATTTTTTATTGGACGTTAGTGGTTTAAAAAATAATATTGTGAATCTCCCTTTAGTTTGGTTGTTGTGTAAGTTTTGTGGATAGGACTGTTTTGTTTCCAGTGTGGGTGGCACTTTGCCCCACCAGTCAAAAAATAATGCAACTACGACCAAACGTTATGAAAAGGACGGAATTTTATTTTGCGATATTTTTGTAAAAAATATAAGCGACCGAAATCTATACTTCCATACTAATTATAAATGCGAAAGTAACTCTGTCTGTCTGTATGTATGTATATTACGCTTTCACGCCTAAACCATTGAACCGATTTTGATGAAATTTGGTATAAGGGTTGGTTAGACCTTGAGAAAGGACATAGGCTATGTTTGGTCGCGATAACCGACATCCACGCGGGCGTAGCGGGCGGGCGAAAAAGCTGGTTACTAATATTTCCTTTAACGCCTCCAGCTAAGCTAAATTGCTCGTGCTAGAAGTGGGTTCACGTCGGTAGTTTCAGCCTCGGGCCAGGATTCGAACCCGGGATCTCTCGAGCGTAAGTCCGACTCCTCAGCCACTAATCTATACATGTACGGACAACGTCCATGTGTTATAACCGGTCGAACTATACTTATCTAGTACAAAATAAATAGTATGACGACTCTCTTGGGAAAAAAAACTCATCCAGCAATTTCTTAACGGATTCTGTCGCGATAATTTTGAACAAGTATCAAAGTATTACTTAGTTTGCTGTGGAACACCTCTACAGTCGATGGACTTCCTCTTGTCGTGTCCACTTGCACGATTGCCGACCTAAATGAAGCTACGGAAGATGCGGTCAAAGTCGCCGAGTTTTGGGCTGGGCGTATCTAAGTATTTAAATTGTTACCACTGACACGAAGAAGTAGATAGTACGTACTGATGAACACTTCAGTTACAGTGGTGCAGGCCCCTCGTAAATTGCTATAATTACAGCATGGTACTGTATTACTTTTGTGACTTATTTGTTACATTATGTAACTTTGTTTTAATTCTTAATTATAAAGAGTTTTATATATTTGTTGACATTTAGCTTTAAGAAAATAAATATTGTAAATTGACGTCCCAAAAAATGCCGCAGTGGAGTTTGTTGCGCCGTTTCTTCTCCACCAGCGCCTTGGAAGCGGTGGTAAACTTAGATCAAGTAGAATTAAAATTGACGTCAATAAGAAACAATTTTATTGTTCTATATTGAAAAATAAATGACTATGACTATCATACAGAAATGCCTACCTACAATACGTCAGGGTAGACATTTTTTTTATCGTACGAAAAATCCCCACCGATACCACCCCCACCGGAGTCGGTGGAGGCGGTTATGTCGGACTCGAACTGACGAAAACGCACGCCCTCTTTGGGTCTTTGATTGCCAGAGGTGAGAATGCAGAGAGCATATCTCTCGCACTCTGGCAGGGTATAATATGGAATGAATTTTTGCAGGAGGTAGAAGATAGAATAATTATTCTTTTAGCTCGTGGGTAGAGTTCCATGGGTAAGGAATAAACATACTCGATTTATTTGGTAGGAACCATTTTATTATGTACACTTGGCCCGAAATTTAGACTACTTTTTAACAGGCTGTTGCGGATAGCAACTCTTATTCAGTTACTTTTTAATCTTTACCTTTTTTATAATAGCAAAACACAACGCTCTCTTCCTTCAAAAACTTAATAAAATCGCATGGACGTGTTTCCAAATCGATTTTGTACCGTTCTTTTTATTATATATATTATACCTTCAAGTAAAGATTGTAAACCAGCTCCTGCACTAACGCCCGCCAGAACAGAGCTATCCAAGCAACAACAGCTGTGGTCACGAGGTGACTAAAGGTACTTGTCACATAGTTTGAAGTGTAATTTATCTCTAAACTATGTTGAATCGGTGTTACTATTTACGTAAAATGAGCTCACTGTGTCGTATTTTGATTTTTACATAAATACATATACTCACGTCTGTAAATCCCCGAAGGGGTAAGCAGAGGTGTACCAACACCCACATTTCACCAACTATGATTTTCCATCCCACGTAATAGGGGACGAGCATATTACCGTCCAACGGGTACTTGTTTCTATGTATAATATGTATGTTTTTTTTTTTAAAAAGTATCTAAATATGTTTATCCGCATTCTAGATTCCATAACACAAGCTAGTTAAGCTTACAATTCCTAGATAGCGATGTGTATTGTGAAAATGTGGAAAAAAGACACAGTAATATTAATACGGACTTTTCTCGATAGTACAGAGAGTATCCACATCGCTAGTGTATAGAGTGGGGTTCAAAACCGAAAAAATTTGATACCAAATAATAACACAGGACGCTCCCGCATCTAAATTTATATATTCACATATCTTATCATAACAATTGGGTTATAATAAAATGGACAAAACTACCCCTAGGAGATTGTGGCGGGTCGACTGCACAAGATGGACGCCGTATGTCGTCATGCGGAATATTATGGATCTTTTTATTACGGTTTGCGTTGAGATTTCGCTGGCGTACGTCACTTTTGTTTGTCTGGTAAACTATATTATATCTTATAATATATTGTCATAACTTATCTATATAAATAACGTGATTCCCGGCAGACTAGAATTTGAATCACCCCGTCTCTTCCTATGTGGTGTCGTACAAGACGATTAAGGGATGTTTAACAACGTTAAGAAAGATACAGCCCAGATTCAGCCTCAGATGTCAACAATAGTGCCCGGAATACGGCAATAGGCTCACCCACGTGGGACAGAATACAATCATTGATAATATGTGTGTTAATTCACCTCTGCCTAAATCTCTAGGGATAAAGGTGTGATTGTATGTATGCATAAATAAACATAAATGTTGGTATGTTTTTCCTCTAGTCGGGGACACCGGTGTACCCCCTCCCGAGGAGGGCTAGACCGTAAGGGATGGCCCTGGTTCAGCCGGGGTGCGAGGGATATGTCGACAACCTCACCTCCGGCCTAGCACCACGACCCACAGTCGGCGTGCGGTTTTAGTCCGTTCGAGTCCGACATAACCTCCCCTTCCGGCTCCGGCAGGGGGGTATCCGAGGGGATTCCCGCACAAGAAAAAAAAAGAGGTATGTGTTTCCTCTATGCTTACATCTTAGTCCACCCGAGACTTTCAAAAGAAAGCCCAAACTTTGGCTGGCTTTGTTTTGTCATTGTCTAATAATAAACATAGCCAAATTCTTTTCCCAAGCTGTACACTATGTCTGTATCAGATTTTATCAAAATAGTTTCAGTGGTTTAAGCATGAAAGCGTAACAGACAGAGTTACTTTCGCATTTATAAATATTAGATAGTATAGAAGTACAAATTACTTACATACTGCAAGTATGTTTTACTACTTTTACTAAGTATGTTTACTGTAATATTGTTTGTAATTTTCTGTTATTTTCTTACGTTAATGAAGAGTACACATTGTAAGGTATTAGAAATCATACGTGAGGCGGTAAGTTTGGCGGTAGCTAGAGCGAAAAAGGGTTTAACTACAAACCAAAGAAATGACGTCGCGTTTGTAAAGGAAGGCTGCTCAAAAAAGACAAATCAAAAGCCGTACTCAATTCTGATAGCAGCCGCTGATTGGACATTACTCGCAGATTCGTATGAGAAATACTATAAAATACCGGAGGATGTTTGTGCCTCGTCATCCAGACCCGATATATTTCTATTCTCGAAACAGCAAAAGCGTGCAGTACTAGTAGAACTCATAGTACCGTGGGAAACTAACATACCTAAAGACCACGCTATAAAAATAAACAAATACTTTGACTTGACCAACGAGTTAACCAAAAATGGCTATGTGGTTAAACTCTACGCCGTAGAAGTAGGAGCAAGGGGAATTCCAGCTAAATCCCTGTATAATTTATTTAAAGACCTCGGATTGCCAAGAGCTTCAGTAAGCTCATTACTCAAACGAATATCTAAAACAGCGTTGATAGGATCTTACCAAATTTGGATAGGTAGAGGGGGGAAAACGACTGACGGTGGAGGTGAGTGCTGATGCATCACAAGGTGGCCACCCTAAATCTACACCTGGGTCGCAAGTCCCAGGCGCCGTCACAGTGTTCCTCTCTGTACCACGCCATGGACCCGGTGAATTCATAGAATGCTGAGAACCGGATCTCTCTCTTAACAATCTATTGTTGTTGACTGTACAGTAAGCGTCAGAAATATCTTGACGACGAAGTCTCAAAACGATCTTACAACTCTAGTATTAAGAGCAAATCAAACTGTTCAATTTATTTAAATGGTATTGTGCGAAGTAAAGGTGTGTACCAAATATCAGAACAATGGCTCAAATAGAAGGGGGTAAAAAAATTAAGTCCATTTTCCACAAATATTCCACAACAATCTACACAACGTTATCTAGACCCATGGTAAGCTTTTTATAGCTTGTGTTATGGAATCTATAATGCGGATAAACATACTTAAATACTTTTTTTTTGTAAATACATACAAACATATTATACATAGAAACTACCAGACCAAAGCAAATGGCCATATTCATGCATACAAATATTTGCACTGAGCGGGGATCGTACCTGCGCCTTCTACACGACTGCTAAGTCGCGTTTACTACCGCCACGCCACAGAGGCTATGTGTTAATTAAACCTAAGAAAAATCAAAAGCGACATGCTGTGTTAGTTCATCTTTCTGGTGCTGACTGTATCATAAGTACAACTTAACCCGTAAATACCGTCGCTTAAAACACAACATCCAACTATTAATTTAACACTTTCTTGATTTAAATTCACAAAGTATTTTGAAAGAGATTCCTCAAATTATAGGATCCGAGTCAATTATCTCTTAATTGAGTCGTTTCAAACAAACCCATGTAATTATGGCATGTTTCTAATGCAAACAGATGTCAAATTACTGTTATAAAGTTTTATGGTCCATGTCTAATGGTCTTGGTTCCTGTCAGGAGCGTAAATTGTGTTAATGTTCCTATTACGTTACTATGGTGTCAAACAAGCACTTAAATATAAGCATGAGATATTATGCGATAGGGATGCTCCTGGGTTTGCCGGGGTGCGAGGGATATGTCCAACAACCTCATTTTCGGCTTTGCACTCCGACCAACAGACGGCGTGCGTTTAAGTCGGTTCGAGTCCGACATAACCTCCCCCACTGGCTCCGGCGAGTGGTATTCGCGAGGATATTCCACACGTAAAAAAGAGATTATGATGAACTATAAGGGGCAATAACCCTCTCCTTTCCTTCATAGGACGACACGTGCAGGGCTAAGATGCCATCCGTATACGGTGCAGAGTATACCTGCTAGAACCAAGCGTTTCAGTGACTCATTCCTATGCCGCACCATTAAGACCTGGAACTCCCTGCCAGCTCACGTGTTTCCTTCTTCCTACAGTCACGGGTCCTTTAAGCGGTGCGTGAAAAGGTATCTGATGAGGCCGTCAAGCTGAGTGCCACCACTTTTAACATGTACCATGTTTACGATGGTGACCCTCTTTCCGAGACTTTGCCTTTAGCTTAACATCAGGCGAGGTGAAGTCAAATTGACGAGGCCTTAATAAAAAAAAATCATTCCGTTCCGTTCGTAAATTTATCAGTAGATGGCTCCCAATGTAGCTGCAAGATGGTTGTTTAGGATAATTTCGTCTGTCTGATGTTAAACAGCCCTATCCCTTAGTCGCCTTGTACGACACCGCATAGGAAGAGATGAGGTGGCCCAAATTTTACTCTGCCGGTCTAACTCCACGTAAATTAGTCCACAAACTTAATTGAACGACATATGCCAACACTAACGATATTAGTTACTAGACCGGCGGCCACTACGGTTAATATCGAATCTCTAGGGATATCCTCTATACAGGTAAATGTTTAAGGTGTTAGCTCACTGGGAGCGTTCGTCTGAAAACGATACATATATTTTTTTTATAAAGGACGAGGAAAAGCCAAGCTACATCATGTTAAGCGGCCTTGGATGCGGTCGGGACTGGCACGGAGATGATGATGATAATGATTCTTTTTGACCATAACATCATTTAAAAAAAGGACAAAATAAAATAAATCACCAACTGTGCATTATGATTGTGTAATTTCCCGCCGGGTATAGTACCTACAAAATGACAAACGTACAACTTGCTTGTTTGTCCAATTGTCAAAATGTACAAAAATTAAAAAGTACACAAATGCGTGAATGTTAAAATAAACAAATGATTAAACAATAACATGTTATAAACCGCAAGCGTCAAACCGCATTAATGCCAATATGTTCAAAGTGCTTGATTATCCCTGTGTCAAAATGTACAAATGTTAAAAACTTTAAGTTCTCGATTCTGTCATTGTGCGACAGATGCGTATTTTGAACTTCTCTATGCAGTGCGGAAGCGCTTGGTACCCCGGCCAAAATAGGCTTAGTTTGACCTAGGGAACACCCACGAGCGGTAGCCTTTGTTACAAAATTGAAATGTTACATTACACGCATATGCTCCCAGTGAGTGAACACCTTAAATGGAACAGTCCCGGTTCAGAGAAATTATCGATGTGGATGGTTCTATTTGAGCGACATCTATCTAATATGGTTGAACGCATAGAATACTAAACCAAGATTAAATGCCACTGAACTTTGCGTGGGTTTGACGCAGACTTTCCTCTCGGGGTTTGGGAGGTAACATGACCGTCAGTCCCGTAACAGTCCAATTGATCAAACATAATGAGTTCCCTGTTGTGACTTTTCCAAGCGACCTCAATGAGGTCCTTTAAAAAGGGAATTAGAAGGATCCTAAAGAGACATAGGCTATTTTTTGTCGCGATAACCGACAACCACGCGGACGGAGCCGCGGGAAACAGCAAGTTTATAATATACCTAAAGTAGGATGTCATAGGAATACCTATGACAAGTGATTTGATCAAAAAATGGCGGATTTCAAAAGAGGTTTCTTTCATATGTAGGTACTCACTACAGTATTATCAGCATCGGGATTGCAGACACATCGCATACAAGTCTAAAACTTACCTGCAACAAAAAAGGTACATTTAAGTAAATATGTTTCAATTCGCTAACACTAACACTTTGTCATGATTTTATGACATCTTATCATAATTACACAGCGCTATCTAGACCCAAACCAAGTCGAACTTGTCATATGGGTTCTAGAATACAGATAAATCATGAATTAAATAACTTATACATTTTTTATAGAAAACATAACTGTAACTAGGTTACATAGTTTGTAACAAGAGAGTGCTCCTAACATAGGCATTTTAGTTTGCCTACAAGGGGTCCCTTTTTGGTTAGAAACGTTTAATTGTATTTAATATTATTAATAACATATAACATCCCGATCAAAGCAAATTACATTTTTACACAGACTGGGAATCGAATCCACAATCAATGTCCTAGCAGTCAAACGCTCCGCAGCTACTACAGAGGTCATCTTTATTTATGTATCAAAATTCCATTCAAACCAACATACGAGATATCAAATTACTATTAATATGCAGTATTTTAAAAGTCTCACTATGTCATAATATTCAACCTCCACAAAAAAATACACCCCTCATTTCAAAAAATTAAAAATTAACCCCAAAACATAATTTAACTTCCAAACCCCTAGGGCTGTATATCACTTATCAACTCAAGTGAGTAACTGGACGTGACGTGTGGCGTAATAACATCACGCCGTGTCGCTAGGGACCTCGGTAGGATTGTAATTTGGATATTAAAACTGGCCGGTGTCCGTCAAGTAGTAATGTAATGTGACAGGTTGAATTTTTATGTAAATGAAGATATGGGAAGTGTAATAGGATTTCTTGTTCATTTTACGTACAAAAACCGGCCAAGTCGAGTCGGATTCGCCCATGAAGGGTTCCATAGCAGCAAGTAACATTGCGAAAATAACGGTTTATGACGTATTAAAAAAAAACTACTTACTAGATCACTACTACTACACTACTACAGGCAATGCACATCATATATTTTTTTTAGATTTTTCATTCTCTTATTCTATAAGTTTGAGGGGGGGACATTTTTCCACTTTAGAAGTGTCTCTTAAAGCAAACTATTAAGTATAGAAAAAAAAATTAGAAACCTCAATAGTATTTTTGAAGATCTATCTATAGATACCCCCCACACGTGTGGGTTTTAAGAAAAAAAGATCTTGACTTTCAGTTCTAAGTAAATACCCACAATTTATTGTTTTTTTTTTCTAATTTTGTGTAAAATTCTTAAAGCGGTTCACAGAATACATCTACTTACCAAGTTTCAACAGAATATGCCTTATAGTTTCGGAGAAGTGGCTGTGACATACGGACGGACAGACAGACAGACAGACATGACGAATATATAAGGGTTCCGTTTTTTGCCATTTGGCTACGGTACCCTAAAAAGGGTAATAAAATCGGAACTCAACTAACAGCCGTTCCCAATAACATCTACAGTCAGTTTCGGAAAACTAAAGATAGAAAACGTCATCAATCTCTGATTTTAGTGTCCCAATATTTGCCTTGCCTATCGACTATAGGGCCTGTCCCATGAAACCGATAGAGATTTGTAATTTTATTATTGGGACAGCAGTCACAGATACTTCAAACTTGACTGTTTATCTGGAGGATATTTAATTGTAGGTATAAGTAGTTAGGTAACTGTAGGTATTGGGAACAGCAATAAGACTTGACTGTCTGTTTGTTTATCTGTCACCAAGCTGTATCTCATGAACTGTAATAGCTAGGCAGTAGCAATGTTCTGAGATCAATCATCTTAGAACATATTTCTGTTAACAATAACATACATATAATCACATATAATCACCTGGAATGGGACGATCTGAGAATAGGACAATCTGAGAATGGGATCATCTGATTATTCACTTTGTTATAATAGCTTAAGTGAGGCAGAGAAGGAAAAAAATCACGTGCAAATATTTGCCACGTACCTTCAACATAATATGCATAAAAAAAAAGAAAAATAATGCATGCCACGTCGTGACCCGTGACGTATGGCTGACAGCCTGAGTGACACTGACATTTAGATTACTTGTCAGACTTCTTGTCAGCATACGTCACCTAGTCTTTTAGTCTTTTTCTTTCTCTGTCTGAAATAGTTTTTTTGTGTATTTTGTGTACTGCTTCTTAATAAATGAGTTTTCTTTCTTTCTTAAACAGCGCGACGAGTTTGGGAATGGGACGTTCTGATACCAAACCGATGAACGTTGATGAATTAAAACCAAAATTTCACCAATAATTGTATACGGTCCCACGACGTAATAGCGGGTGAGCCTATTGCCGTATTCCGGGCACTATTACTGACTCGATCCATGCATCTGAGGCTGAGAATTCGCTGTATATATCTGTCTGATGTTAAACAGCCCTATCACTTAGGCGATTGGCACACTGCGACGCGCGACGCGGCGTCGAGCGTTGTTGCGTCGACGCGGCGTCGCGCTCGTCGCCTCTACGGAGCTCATTTTGTATAGAAAAACGCGGGGTCCCACACACTGACAACGCAATCACGCGCGTTGCTGCAGAATACGCGCGTACTAGCAGGTATGGCACACTGAAATCTGCAATCACGCGCGTGATTTTCGAGGGAGTTTTAGTCCGAGAGCTGTTAGAAATTTCTGTGTAGGTATTTGAGACGAATTTGAAATTAATATTTTTGCAATGCAACATGACTATATACGTCAAATTTAGAGCACTTTCACATCAACTGACGTCCGATATCCAATATCCGACATCCGAGATCGGAGGAAGTCAAATATCGATGCCCAATATCGGGTATTGGAGCCGACACCACTGTTTTGGCTCGTTATCGGAACACTCAGAGACTGCAAGCGACTTTCAACCTAAATGGCATTTTCTTAGTTACGTCTCTTTTCGCGTTAAAAGATGACGCTGATCACGAATATAAGAAAAAAAATTAGTTACTATGTCATGTCAATAAGTCGAAAATAGCTTGCACTTCTAATCATTTTCTCTTCATCTCTAGCGTTCTTAATATAGTCTGGGCTATCGAGCTAATGGTCGGATGGCTTTACTTTACTTTTCTCAAATTTTAGATTATTTCACACACCTACCTACCAAAAAAATTCTAATATCTCTCGGACTATACTAGCTCCCCGCGTCGACGCGCGTCGACGAACGACGCCGCGTCGAGCGTTGCAGTGTGCCAATCGCCTTAGTCGCCTTGTACGACACCGTATGCAAAGACACGGGTGGTCCAAATTCGACTTTGCCGGGAACCACGCGGCACATTATATTACATTACATACAATACATAATATATTGCATTTAAATAGTGTCCTCTTAATGTCACCCTCTTCCCCTTACTGTGGTAGATGGTTATCTAAACGAACACCTTCCTCTCTCCTTCCTGGGGTTTTTTGTTCGCCGTCCAATTCTCGTCTTGTTAATTGTTAACGCGATGCGATGATAAGTAAAACGCGATGGTTTGACGACCCATTTGTTACCGCAAGGGTATATATTTTAAAACGTGTTGAGGTTTCAAAACGCGGTAGGTAGTCTTTTTCCGCCAGGTTCCTAATTCTTTCCTTCTGGATTGTATCTCAACTTTTACGGGCGCGAATTTCTCGTTGTATCGTCTCGTTTATCGCAAACACTCCACTTATTTGCCACATATGACACTCGGAAGTTACAATGTGCGTTTATTTATTTATTTATTTATTTATATCGCTCACAATGGGTATACAAATGATAACGATACAATGGTCTGAAATTAATGTATGTAGAACTACATTGTAAGAGCTGGTGCTCATTGAAGGTCTAAAAGACCTGTGTTAATCTTCTCAACAAACGATATTTTCCGTGAAGCGACGGCTATCTGACCTCCACAACCAATTACCGATATCGCAGTTCTATAATTACACTAATTTGACTTTTGACGACTACCCGTAACGACTACCATAGATGTTCGTCCGGCAAGCGAAGGACCGCTAAAGTACTCTCAGACTCGGAGAGCACGTGACGGCACAGCAGGCTAACCGGCCTCGGAGACTCCCGAGGTACTGTGCGGTTTTAATCGGTCCGACGTACCCACTTCAACGTTAGACCCGAATAAAAATGAAGGTCAGAAGTATCCACTTGTCCATTCTTAACTTTATCTTAACCCTTGCCCTAACAAGTGGATTGTAACAGCAGATGCTGTTAGCAGCATTCGGAGACTATATTCTTCAATATATTTCTGTTTTATTTTTTATTTTATTATTCTTAATTATAAAGAAACGGTAACAAAAGCATACAATAACAATGTGTACGATAATAGCCACAGCAGTCAAAGACTGTATCGTGGCCATTAACTTAATTAACATAACTTAAACTCACGCCTATATTCCCCGAAGGGGTAGGCAGAGGTGCTAGCACTCACATTTCGCCAGTTTATGTTTAGGTCCCAATGTAATAGGTGGCGAGCCTATTGCCATTAACCGGGCACTTATAAACCTGCGATAAATACACACATAACTTCGAAAAGCATCGAAAATTAATAATACTATTATTAACTATTATTATGGAATGTTTGCTCGTCTGCCAAAACAAAATAAGGAAATAAGTACCAGCCAGTAAAACCTAAAAGCTCCGGTACCCGGTACCTGCATGACTACCACACGACTGTATCTCAAGAATAACTTCAAAACTTCCAAGTCTTAGGTTGTTAATCTGCATGTAAATAGCGGTGACGTCACGCGTTACGTCATAGTTCAGCAAGGTTTATAGTGCTTGTGTTGGAAGTTCAGACTTGAGTTATGATTATGAGGCTTAAGAAGTTGATTTAGTTCTCATATTGCGATTATTTAATGGGGATGTGTTGAAACTTTGGGTATATTATAAGTACTAGTTCTAACCGCGACTCCGTTATTCAAACGGAGTACTTGGATCTGGATTTAGTTTTTTTTTTTGCACGGAACCTTGCCAATTTTTATGACCTCAACCTTGACAATTTTTATGACCTCAGCTGTATGCAATAAACATATCAACACACATTTTAATATTTTTTTCTGGTATAGAATGAATCATTCAATCGTAGTCCACCGCTGGACATAGGCTTCTTCCAATTGGGAGCTGGGGTTGAGGCTTTAGCCTTTTGTTTCTACTCACGCCAGAAGGATCGGTACAGGGTTTTATTACGGTTTTCCTTCTCTGTGATATCATCTGCATATTTTTCCGTTAGTCGCCTCTTACGACAACCTTCGGACGAAATGGAGTGGTGATAAGTACTTTTATTATTTCTTATATTATAACTTGTACACGCGAGAGCAATAAATCCGGGTCACTTAAAGAATTCTAAAATCTCGCTAAGTAAGAATGCTAGCTTAATGAAATAAATTCTGATTAATTGACAATCATTTTTAACACAGAAATATATTAGGATAGGTTGGCCTTAAGCAGAGTTCACCTAAATGTCACGCGGGTCTTTTCACTGTAAATAAATAGTCACGATACATAAGAATGCCTTTATTTTTCAAATTCACTTCTCCATTTTTATTGAGTCGGTAATAGCACAAAATGGCATATTCACGGTATGTTAACGATGTTACTACAAGCTAGTCATAAAAGTACTGAGTAAGCGTTTGAAAGTTCCTGTCTGATAGGACAGGAATTGTCTTAAAAGTTGACACGCGGTTCCCGCTCACATTTTTATTTATCGTGCGAAAAATCCGCTCGGAGCCGGTGGAGGCGGTTATGTCGGACTCGAACCGACCAAAACGCACGCCGTCTTGGGTCCTTGGTTGCCGGAAGTGAGATTGCCGAAAGCATATCTCTCGCACCCCGGATTCCCGCTCACATGGCCATTCTATCCCAATAAGATTTTTATGATTTTTGATTCTCCAAGTTTTTTATTTTTATTACTCTCACTACATTGCGATCTGTCGCTAATGGGATATTTATCAGTGTGTTGGTTGGACTTGTTCATGGCATGCTCGATATGCGACTTGTGTCACATCATACTTTACTTCATTGTAGCGATTTGAGTGTGTCCTGAGGCATCTTTCGCTTCAGTCTGCGGGTTGTGGTGTGGTCCTCAATCAAGGCATTAGCCAGGCTGTCCGGGTGGTCTTTAATTCATTTTTATTAGTATTTTAAAGAGTATTTCCTCTTTTGATTCTTCGAGTGACCCGTATTTATCGCTCTCGAGTGTATTCTGCAGACATTGAACCTTTATAATTATAGTACCTAGGTATATTTTTGTATAATCTTAAAATGAATAAAATGAAAGTGCGTACACGCATGAAAGCTATGAGACACGCTGACGAACAGTAATAGCGATTGAGTCACTGTTGTTTTGTTTCTGCGTAAAGTTGTGACAAGCGACCGACAGCTGTCAGCTGTTGCTTTTATTTTTATACAAAACTGTGATACAGTGACATGAAATTACATGATTCGATCATGTAGGTCACAGGATGACGATTATGTTGATCAGAGATTACATTTCTGAATAGTAGTCTTTAGGGGATTGATAAGTGCAAGTTTTATAGAAAAGTTTGGAAGAGCAAAAATCATATAACCCGCATCATCATCTCCAGTTCAGTCCGATGTGCATACGTGAATTCTATACGGCGAGTAGGTAGGTGCGCTCTTTTGTGAATTAAATACTTTTTCATTATTAAACAGACTGTTTTCTTCTCGAATACATAGGGAAAAATAATCTTCTCGGGCGGGACTCAAACCCGCAGTATTTCCCTTACAGGGGGAATGCCTTGACCAATGTTTTCTTCTCTGTCAGCACTCCCAGAGTATACATTTTTTTCAACTATAAATTGTTCAAAATAAATTGTTAACGTCATTGAAATATCGACAATTATAAAAAATCAATAGAAAGAAAACATTTATTTAAATTAAGCAACATCACTGTCCGTAAAAGAAAAACAGTTTTGAACTTATTCCGACTAAAAAAACAAAAGGACTCAAACAACTTTTCTTTCTTCTTTCTTTCTTTCTTCTACAATTCTACTATATAAAAATAAATCGAGTTTTCCTTCCTGACGATATAACTCCAGAACGCCTTTACCGATTTGGCTAATTTTGGTCTTGAATTATTCGTGGAAGTCCAGGGAAGGTTTTTACGGCGAGAAACAATCGAATAATTGCCGGGAACCGACATCCACGCGGGCGGAGCCGCGGGCAAAAGCTAGTTAAAAATAAATATGCATTTCGCATCACCGAATAAAAGTACCGTCACAAACAAAAGCTTCACTCATAACAATACACGCGTGATATTTTCTCATAAAAACTATATTGAATGAAAGAATGAACGGATTTATTTATTTAAAAAAGTGGCGCATACTTATTAGTACCTAGTACCTAGTACTTTTAGGAGCTGTTGTACGCGACTCCATCCGCGTGGATGTCGGTTATCGCGATCAAACACAGCCTATGTCCTTTCCCAAGGTCGAGACTAGTCCACCTCTGTACCAATCTCTCACTAAACGGTTTGAGGCCTCCTTCCTCTGCCCGCAAACGTGTTTCCCTCTTCTTACAGTCCCGGGTTATTCAAGCGGGGCGTGAAAAAGCATCTATCAAGGCCGTGAAGTTAGGGACTAACATTTTACATCCAATAGCATCGAGAATGGTGGTCTGTATCTTCTGGGCTGCACCTCGGCTTTATTACCATGCAGTCGTTCGTCGGAGCAAATATAAAAAAAAAACTCAAAGATAGGTTCAGTGGTTTAGACGTGAAAGCTGTCAAATCCAGGGTTCATCAGCGCCTTGTTTGTCAATCATCAGGAGTATCGCCTTTGTACAGTAAGCTGCAGAGAAAAGGAACCGCCCTTGATAATGATTGTATCCTCAAGGGGGGTTCCTTTTCTCTGAAGCTTACTGTACATACTATTTCTTTTCTATGTTTAAATGCCTTTTAAGTTTACAATAATGTATAAAATAAATAAAAATAAATACTATCTGGCTGGTGACCCTTAATGGTCTGGGTGTTACCGTACCTCGAAGAGCACGTTAAGCCGTCGGTCCCTATTGTCGTACGAATATCTATGGCAGTCGTTATATAGGGTAAATGGGTGAAATGGCCCACACAGAAGGACTGATATATCCTGTCAATGGGGTCCCCTACTGATGGTAGTAGTAATAGTAGGCTTGAGGCATATATCTTGGACCGAATATGTGCTCTATAGAGGCAGTACACGTTTCTTGGATGTTTTTTGAAGATAGCACGGGTTGCTACTGCAGTGGACGAGATCAAATTCACCAATAATAGAATAAGGATTACATAACAATCAGCACGCACCAGGAAGCCTTTTATATCCCACGATTTATGTCCAAGATATATGGCAAAAGCAATACTAAATGTAAGAAATAAGGCTACATACATATGAATGATAAATGCTCCTTGAACAGTCTTTAGATTATGCGCCACATGTGACAACCACATACATGTTGGGTTCCGTGAAAGAGCGGCGTTGGCAAACATCGCCGCAGCGGAGTCAAAGCGATGCTTCAGCGTGAACACATGACCGCGAGCGAGAAATATGAGGCGAGGTCGCACTGTAGGCGGACAGCGTAACTTTATAAAACGTGATGTTGTTGTTGAAATTACTGACCCACTTTTATAAATAGGCGAGACATATATCCATTGCATTTAGAAGCTGGTATTCAAATATATTCTGACTTTTGGGAAGGGAATTTTCAAAAATGTTTAAATTACTTAAGACCTTTAAAGTAAAATAGCATTTTTGCAGTGTTTGTAGTATGTCAGTGGTTTTCAATTAGTGGAATCGGTGTCCAGTTACCGAAGAGTAAAATGGGCTAAAGGATCACCAACTGTGCCAAATTAAACAGATTACTGCACTTTACTGTTTATTTCCCGACATTTTTTATAGCTTCAAAAAAAGGCCCATTTAACCTATAATGAAACCCGAGAACTAGTGTTAATTTACTCACATCTTCGAATGCATTCAAAATTAAAAAAGCCTAATGTTATTTTTAAACTATCGCGGCGTGTACTCCCGGTTTATAATTCGGGAAAACTTATCCGCATGAAGTCATTATAAACTATTAATAAAACCTAAATTATCAGACCTTCAGATAAAGCCCGACAAAATTAATTATTACATGCTAAATCGCTAAGACTGTAACCCCAGCCTTACCATTTAGCGCGGGCTCAAAAGAGGGCCACGGCTGAGCTAAGATTGAGCCTCCAAGACACAGCCTACAGCTATGAATACAAATGAACGTCCCCAACGAGCCAACCTTGGCTCCAATCCCCAACTATTGTGCTCGGTTAGGCACGCCTCCCTTTCAAAGAAGGAGGGCTTAAACCAACGTATCTGTGAAAGCCCTTCCAGCCATGGAAAACTGCAATTAAAATAAATATTTCGGTTACTGTTGAGTGGGCTGACGTCATGGGTCTAGCCAGGGATTTCGTGGGAGGGGCATACAAACGTATCAAACTATTAGTCAGTATAAACATTTATTTTACTTTTACACCATGAAAATACAGAATATAAAAATAAATGACTACGTAAACAGTGCAAAAGCGGCCTTATCGCTTTAAGCAATTTCTACCAGGCAACCTTTGGATGGTCATTAGGTATGGTTGTATGAATTGAATGGTAGTTGTTTTGGCGTACTTTCACAATTTATATAATAGCTACAAAATACACATACAAATAATAAAATAACATCAAGTAAATTGTAATAAAAATTAATTGAGTAAGCTTTTCTAGTCAAGATGGTGCCGACTGTACAGTCAGTATCAGAAATATCTTGACTACAAAGTCTCAAAATGTTCTTAAAAATAAGGTATTAAGATCAAATCAAACTGTTTTATTGATTTAAATTGCATTATTGCCCGAACAAAAGGTGTGTACCAAATATCAGAACAGTCCATCAATAGGAAAGGGGGAAAACCAAGGAATTAAGATAATTTTTAGCACTTTGATAGCAAAACACTCTCCGGGATATTTACCATGTTTCTTATAGTTATCGAGGATCCGATATTTCAAGCGCATGATCACGGGTCAATCTCAAATTTTGAGCACTTTGGTCATTTACATATTTTTGATGCTACAGTCAGCATGTCTTACTTACTTTTTTTTATACCACTTAGGTGGCAGGCAAGCACACGGCCCATCTGATGGAAATGGTTACCGCGGCCTATGGACATATGCAACCCCAGGGGCGTTACACGTGCTGCCTACCATGAAGAAACCTTTTAATGCCCTTCTTGAAGAACCCCATTACTTAATTTCGCCTTGCTCATGGTCCCTATTAACAAAACCAGCTCTAATTACGAAGGAATCTCTTTAAAAACAATAACCCATTGCAATATAACAGCGTAATCAAGTTAATACGCACGCAAATTGAACTTATTTGGCGGCCACATCATATTTTAAAGGCCCGCACAGCCAGCCAGATGGTAAAGCCCGTAATTTCAGCTCCAACGTTTATTATTTCATTTAATACGCAACGTGGCGTGATTTAATGAAATCATTTACAACGGCGAGTGTCAAAATGTGTTATTAGATGGTAGGTACTAAAATATGTCAACAGTTTAATCAGTTTGGTAGTTTGAACGTTTAGAAATAAATTCAAGCTTGTATGCTGACGTCTTATTTTTTTTTATGGAATAGGAAGGCAAACGAGCAGACGGATCGCCTCCCGCAACACCAAAGGAGGTCACTAGTGCGTTGCCTTCCTTTTGTAAGAGAGTACGCTCTTTTCTTGAAGGTTTGAAGGTGGTGTGTATAGTAGTATGCTATATATATAATCATCAATTTGTTTATCGCAGGCCACTGCTGGACATTGGTCTCTCGCAATGACGCCTTCTGCTTCTATGCTGACCAGACGGGTTGGTACAGGTGATAATTGCATTATTTTTCCGTCACCATACGGATTCTATCCTACTTCTTACTAATATTATAACTGAGCAAATTAGCGAACATGTTTGGTATTCAATCACACTTTAACGATTGAAAGGATGTGGCAGAAAATTGATGTAGGGATAGATTTTAGTGTACATGTACAATAATACATAGGCCGCGTTTTATACCGGAGTAGCTACCTATGAGAAACGGGAATGGGGTCAAAAAGTCACGTGGGCAATAGCTAGTTTAGTATACCTAACTAGAATTGTGAAAGCGGTCTTAAGTCTTTTTTAATTATTTTCCCCATTGTCCTGTTCCCGTCAGAGCATATGACTAGTTCTTACTTCCAAATCGCGCCAACAGATGTCGATTTCTAAATGGTTTTTGAAAGCATTAAAAGGCAAAAAGTATTCACGAACAAAATTAATTTGTAAATAGCAACCCTGATCCGAACACAAAGAGGACTATTAAAAGGCTAATTTCGGAACGCATTCATAAACGTCGCCGGTTACTTGAAACGTTCTAAATTCAAATTTTAAACTCGAAACGCGCGGGAAATTTCATTCGACGGCTAACTTTGACAAAGTTAACACGTCTCTTTAACAAATATGAAAGTTTTAAATGTTGGAAAATTAATTAGGTAGCGTTGAAAACAAGTTGGATGGCATTTTGTATGATGAGTGGCACGCTCCGTTTGTCTTTTGAAAATTAATTGGCTGTTAAAGGTAGAATGGGGAACCGTTTATCCTTTAACAGGGCCTACTTATACGTTGCTATATTTGACAGTTAATTTGTAAGCGAAAAATATATTTTGATTTTCATATTTCCTTGAGGAAGAGGGTATATTCCCTTGGATATTCAAGTACAATAGTATAATTGTATTTAGAAGTTAATTTAATAAAACGGTAAGACTGAGCCGACGGCGACGGAATGCACAAACAAACTGTTTAAAGCAGTTTTGCGAACCTTCTCTGGAAAAGGCAAAGAACGACTTTGCTTGGAATTAATAATTTATCAAACACAAGCATTTAAAAAAAAATCAAATATTAGATTTTTTCAACAAAAAAAATCAGTACCTAAGTACCTACTTCAATCTATTTCTAAATCACATAACTGACAAATTTAAACACCACTCTTTTTAAACATTATCCATAATTTAATATTATAAATGCGAAAGTAACTCTGTCTGTCTGTCTGTATGTCTGTCTGTCTGTATGTTACGCTTTCACGCCTAAACCACTGAGGGTAGATTAGACCTTGAGAAAGGACATAGGCTATGTTTGGTCGCGATAACTGACATCCACGCGGGCGGAGCCGCGGGCAAAAGCTAGTAGAAAATAAACCTATATAGTTAAGTGAAAATTTGCATGCTGTAGTAGGCAGCTAAATATGCTGTGCTTATACATATTGTAAGATCAATGTTATGTTACCATGTTTAAAGGCAAAGAAATTATTATTATTCTTATTTTTAAGTTTATTTGTAAAACAACTACACGTTTAATTATCATGTTACAAAAAACAAACTAACATAAAATATTTGAAAAAAATTGCATACCCTATTTTTCCTGAACCGCCTTTTTTACCTTACTGCCTTTTCGATTAGCACGAGAGTTTTGAAGACGGTCAAAGTTAGCCGGCAAAACTGGGCGTGTCCGTTCGGGATGAGGGACATGGATGGCAGGAGATAAGGCTGTGTTCGGATAACCTATAAATTGTCTATGGCATGAAAATCTTCCCTTCTATGAGATAAAAGTAAAAAAATAAGTCTGATATTGATGTGAACGGTTGTTTTAATTGGGATAGGAATCATTGTGAAGGATCTGAATGTTCTTGAGGGTTTGTGAAGTTTTCAAAGGCATGGTATTTAACTAAACAGCATGTGGTACCATATGGTAGCCTTATACCATGATCGCGTTAATACCCGCTATTATTATTGTATATCATGGAACGCGAAAGTTTAGAAGTCTGTAGAACTAGAAACTTTGTAGAACAACTATGTAGCAAATACGTGAGATTATCCTCCCTTCCATTTCACAAACGCACAGGTTACTTAAGAGGAGGTTCACCACAAGCCTAAAACTGCTGAAATATCCTCCGTTACTCAGTGGTTAGTTAATTACTGCACACGGCACGATTCACACTCTCTAAGCTAACCCATAATTACCGGGATGGCCTGTTAAGAGCTCTTTCAGGTAGCGATTATTTGAGGGTACGAAGTATCGACCGAATATGTCTGTTGTCTCAAGAGAAATGTTACTTTTGAATGGGGATAACTAAACTTTAAATTATCTGCTGCATTGAGCGGACAGCAGTCGCGGGCTATCTCGCGGCGTACTGTTTCATGCAAAATCATACTTGAAGCAACGCTGCGTTAAACAGGCCTCAATGAGGGTGGGTCTGAGGGCGATGGGCAGCTCCACCTGTCCCCAGCAATTGCAGGTCGAGGCGGCGGCGTGATACGCGCCTTCCCATATCCGGGGTCTAGACGCGTGGTTATCGACAGAGTAAAATTTGGGCCGCCCCATCTCTTCCCATGCTATATCGTACAAGGCGATAAAGGGATAGGGCTGTTTAACATCAAAAAATATATACAGCCCAGACACAGCCTCAGATTCATGGCTCTAGTCAACAATAGTGCCCGGAATACGGCAATAGGTTCACTCCACATTACGTGGGACTGAATACATTAATTGGTGAAATGTGGGTGTTAATTCATCTAACCTAACCCTTCGGGGATAAAAATGGGATTATATGCATGTATTTATGTATGCAAACGGGGAAACCGAGTCCCCACACTCGAAGAGAGCCAGATTGTCGATTAATCATCAGGTGAATTTACTTACATTTGTATAAAGATTAAAAAATAGAAATAAAGACCAGTAGAAAAATGTGAGAAGCTAAACTGTATAAAATATACATGTATATCGTACAAGGCGATAAAGGGATAGGGCTGTTTAACATCAAAAAATATATACAGCCCAGACACAGCCTCAGATTCATGGCTCTAGTCAACAATAGTGCCCGGAATACGGCAATAGGTTCACTCCACATTACGTGGGACTGAATACATTAATTGGTGAAATGTGGGTGTTAATTCATCTAACCTAACCCTTCGGGGATAAAAATGGGATTATATGCATGTATTTATGTATGCAAACGGGGAAACCGAGTCCCCACACTCGAAGAGAGCCAGATTGTCGATTAATCATCAGGTGAATTTACTTACATTTGTATAAAGATTAAAAAATAGAAATAAAGACCAGTAGAAAAATGTGAGAAGCTAAACTGTATAAAATATACATGTAAAGATAACATCCTGTTTATAAACTCAGTGTCTGACGTAAAAAATAAAAAGAGAAGCACCCTTTTCATAACAACGTTGTCTAGGGGATGACGTCGAGTTTGTGCTTATATTGTGTATGAGACTGTAGATAGGATCTCGCTGTAAATATTTGAGATGAGCTGATCTTTGCGCAGATATTAAAAGTATAATCTTTTATAATATAAAAGGTTTATACACGTGGGCTATCTGATGGGTAGAGATTACCACTTTACTTTTAAATACAGGGTAGAAGATTTTGACCTTACTTGGAGGGAAAAGTACTCTAAAAAATACTGAAGATAGCTAATTTCACTCAAATGAAACATTTCTTAAGTTTTAAAAAGAAACAAAGCAGCATTCAAAGACCTAAAAGCATCGATAGCTTAGTGGTTAAGGATTCGGCCTTACGATCGAGAGGTCCCGGATTCGAATCCTGGCCATAGCACTATCGACGTGAACCCAATCCTAGCACAAGCAATTTAGCTTAGAGGGAATATTAGTAATTGCGGTTCTAATATTATTTTTTATAAAAAATAAAAAATAAAAAACGACCCCAAAAATTAAACCTACGAAAGGGCCTGGATTGACTTCATTTTGAGAAGGCGTTAGACCTTCAAACTGATTTTTAACACAGTGACACACTATCGAAAATCGTGGGACATTTCTTCTTGATCTCACATTTTGAACAGAAATTCCTTCATATCGTGTACACAGTGTTATGGGAGCAGTATTCCCCTAACACACGTTACCTGTGCCGCTAGCTGTAATTCTGTAGAATCTCTTTATCTCAACGTGACAGGGGTGTAGTACTCTATGGGGAAATTCAGCGTCCATTAATGGTATTCGATGCTTGTTTAGCGAAGTGGAAGTATTTGTTTAACACAAGTGTTTCCTTCTTCCTACAGTCCCGGGTCCTTCAAGCGGGGCGTGAAAAGGCATCTGATGAGGCGTCAAGCTGAGTGCCACCACTGTTAACATGGTACATGTTTACGATGGTGACCCTCTTTCCGAGACTTTGACTTCTTAACAGCAGGTGAGGTGAAATCAAATTGACGTGTCCTCTAAAAATAATATTTTATGTTAATAAGGCGGTAAGGATGACTGCTAAGTTAGAGTTTTTTTTTTTTTTTATCGTGCGAAAAATCCCCACGGATACCACCCCCACGAGCCGGTGAAGGCGGGTATGTCGGACTCGATCCGACTAAAACGCACGCCGTCTTGGGTCCATGGTTGCCGGAGGTGAGATTGCCAAAAGCATATCTCTCGCACCCCGGCCGACCCAGGACCATCTCCTTCGAGATGACCCCCTTCGGGTTGTGGGGACCACAGTGTCCCCATCTTGCCCCGGTTACGGGGAGGCGCATTTTGCGCCGCCGCCGCGGCCTGCTTCTGCTAGGGTGACAGGTGGCTCCACCGGTCACCCCCAGGCCAGCGCTCATGGAGGACGGAGGTCGTTCTGCGACCTCCGACGTATCCCGGAGTCTAGTCCGGACCCGACCGGCCGCCTCCTTCTCGAGTATTACTTGCTCGCAGAAGGAGGCAGCCGCACCCCAAGCGTTCGCGCATCTTACCATCGCTGTGAGCAGCGTGGCGAGTGTGAGGACTCCCACCCCCAGAGCCGCCACTAGGACCCGCCTCGGCGTGTCCCACGCCGGGCACTCGGTCAGCGTATGCAGCTCTGTGTCCTCGCTCGCATCACAGCGATGGCACTCGGACGTTGGCTCCTTCCGGATCCGACACAGGTAACTCCCGAAACACCCGTGTCCGGTAATCACCTGCGTCAGCCGGTACGAGAGGCTGCCGAGTGGACTCTCTAGCCACTCCTCCATGATGGGTCTTACCGCCGCTATTACGGCGTGAAGTTAGAGGTTGTGGGATTGATTCCCGCTCAGTGAAAAAATGTGTATGTATGATGATGATAATCTTAGCATTGTTTTCGGTTGCATTCGAGGCTTTAATCTTGGAGCCCCGGGTTCACGTACTTCATCTCTTCTTTTAGGTTTTACTCATATGGTTTTGTTGGCTTGCCTCCGAATGTCGGAGTCTCAATCGAGTTCACTGGGTTTCTTGCTGGTACCTTCTCAGTAGAAACAATCTACCGAACCAGCGAAAGAATCATTTTCAAATGATTTATTTTATTTTTTGTTCCTGTGATTCCTAACATTAATGTAAAATTCTGACGTTCATATGTGCTCTTTATGTGCCTAAACTGAATAAATGAAATTGATTCTATGATTCTTTGTCTTGGTGTGAATTTCTTTGTCTTTCGCTTTATACTCAAAAATAGCACTTTACAAATGAGGGTCTAAATAAATGGGGCGAATACGGAAAACACCATCAGTGGAATAATATACAGTTTCTTAATTAGTCAATATAGACCCTATAATGACAACATGGCGATAGGTGCTACGCCCATAATACAGCCATTTACCCTATACTACCAAAAAATCCTCCTTCCAGGGCAACTGTATACGCTTTTTTAACAATCTTCCTAACGAAATTAGAGATTTACCAATAAATAACAAGTTTCGAACAACTCGTCTGAATCGTTTTGCGTAGCCACCCAAATGGTTCTCGGGCATTGTGTGGAGTTGTGGTGGGGGAAATCAAGGGTTTATTATGTCTGTGAGACAGGATTGAGGGTTAAAGGACTCTGGTGGTTAGGTTAAGTGGCTGTTATCCAATTGTGGTGTTGTTTTGTGGCTTTGTATGAATTTTAATTGGAAATTTTGAAAGCAATGACATCACGAACAAATGCGTAGCTACTATACATCAGGGTAGATTTCGGAATGAACATTTGCAGGTGGCAGAAGATGGAATAATTTGATTATTCTTTTAATGCGTGGGCACAGTTTCGTGGGTTGGGAACGGAAACGCTCTAAGTGGATACATTATCATGTGTTATAGTTAGTAGTGTTTTTACATTGAAAGGGTTTTTTTTTTTCGTATTTTATCGCGATTTAATAAATAACACATACTGTGTTCTCAATATGTGTTATTTTATTATTTAAACTGTCTAGAAAGTTATGTACCCGCGACTTCTTCGGCTTCGAATGGCCCAGCTACTTCCGAAATCACCCGGAAAAAAACCGAAATACAGACAGACAAAAATTGAAAAATTTATATTTTTTTTGTTGTATGTAAGTAGTTTCACGTAGGTAGGATGACACGACTGTACTTACGTCCCAATTGAGTAATCGGACTAGGGAATTGCCCCACCCTACAGAATATGGTGGGGAAAAAAGAATGTTTTACATACGAGTATCATAACATTCAATAATTTTAAATAAAAGTTCCTTAAATAGGTACCTAAAATAGACAGTTAAATTTCTTTGTAAAAATAACTAATATAATACATGCTTAAAACATTCCCAAATTCACATCGTACACAAATATTTATGAGCCCTCGTCAGTTCTAAGAAATATTACTTGCTTGTGGAATTACCGAAGTTGTTCGCTCACAATTTGCGAGTTAACTTTAGTGTGATCGATGTACTACTCTCAGAGGTGTACGTTATGTTTTCGCGCTCGTTCGTTTCTCTGTCCTAATAATTTTCACCCGTCTTAAGCAAAACATTTTTTAACATGTAGCTCGTCCACACTTGCTAAAGATTCGATTTGATATTTTATAATCTATAATATAAAAATGAATCGCTAAATGTGTTGGTAAGCGCATAACTCAACAACGCCTGGACCAATTTGGCCAAATCTTTTTTAAATGTTCGTTGAAGTTCAAGAATGGTTTTTACGGCGAGAAAAATTCGAATAATTGCCGGGAACAGAGATCCACGCTGGCGGAGCCGCGGGCAAAAGCTAGTGGTCATATAAATATGACGTCACCTTCTTTGATGGAAAACTGATGGTAAAGTCTCAAGAAAGAGGGTGACCATTACAAAAACCAACAATGTTACGGTAGTGGCCTTAGCTTATCGGCCTCAACAAATGCTTATTCACGCCTCTCTTAAAAACGTGAGACTTTGAAAAGGAAACACATGTTGGTAATAAAGACCAGAGGACAAAATCTTATTTTTTAGATGTGAAGAGAATTATTGTTAAGTTAAATTGAACTTTATTGGATCAAAATCTGTGCCCCGTGGCGTTATCGCTATCTTATTTTTGCAACGTTTACCTCAATGTAAACTCCAGATCAATCTTTAACTATTTTCTAAATTAACCAATATCCATAACTACATCTCAAATACTAGCTGTTTAGTCTAAACGACTGGGCAATAAATGTCTTGACTGTCAACACATCCCACGTCATCTAATTCTCACTTGTAGCTGCTGTTCAAATAAAATAAAATATATTTAACGCTACATCGTGTATCTACAAGTGTGGCCGTACATTATTCTTTTCAGTTGTGTCAAGTATTCTATACATTACGTGTGAAACTTTTTAAATATACTTCGTGTAACGCATGTGAGTTAGAGTTGGGAATTTCGGGTTATCGAAATATCGATATTTAATGTGCAGAAGCCTTGAGTGGCGAATGACGTAAAAAAAAGAGAGAGCATACTACTTATGAACGCCGATAGATACCTCTTAATTGTACACCAATATTAATTACAAAACATAATAGCATGGATCTCAGTAATTATTAGTTAAATGTACAATGGGCCGCCTTATCGCTTGATGCAATCTCTTCCTGGCAACCTGGTGTAGGAGAGAAGTTCAAAAACATGCATTTTAAATTGGTGGTGTAGTTAGCTTCGATATTAAATCAGTCTACGTCAATTCCCTAGTTGTTACGTTCTAGCAAAAACAATAGCTTCAAAATTCCATCGATACAGAACATACCCGATTCCTGTGCGCGATACTTTTAATATGCCATCTCTAATTCCAAATCAATTCCACCGCTCACTTGTAAACACAAGTGCGATGTTATTCGATTCAAAGAATTTAATAAAACCCCTCGATAAATCGCCCTTTGCCGTCAGGAATCTCGTTATTCCACTGCAAATATAATTTATCTCGTTTTCATTAGAGGCTCTTAAATTAAAATGAGTAGGAATTACATATTAAAATACGTGATTAGACTAATCTATTAGCAATTAGAATCTCAATGAGTTCTTTTGGGGAGAAATTTTTTCGGGGCACGAGTTTTTTTTACGTAGATAAGAGGTATCTAAAGAGGAGAGGAGAGGAGAGGAGAGGAAGAGGAGTTTGGGGGTAAACTGAAACTTGTGCAAACATTCTACTGACTAGTCAAATTAGTTATTTTTAATGAACGGCAAAACGATAAGGTACTTGTATGAAAAAAGTTGGGTGGATTATTATAAATATATAAAGACTATAAAATAAGAACCGACGCAATTTTTACCGCTCGTTTACGATTTTTAATTTAATAAGCACGGTTAAATAATTTGTTTTAACTATAGGATATCCAATTGTCGAGGATGGCGAAGAGGGTAAGTTTGGCGATATGACAACCTAGATCGCGAATACAAAATTATATCACAGGACTCAATTGTGCCATACATCTTTTACTATTTAGTACTGTCTGCCATGACTGTAGTCATAGTCATAGTCATTTATTTTTCAATATAGATCAATAAAATTGTTTCTTATTGACGTCAATTTTAATTCTACTTAATCTAAGTTTACCACCGCTTCCAAGGCTCTGGTGGAGAAGAAACGGCGCAACAAACTCTACTGCGGCATTTTTTGGACGTCAATTTACAATATTTATTTTCTTAAAGCTAAATGTCAACAAGTATATAAAACTCTTTATAATTAAGAATTAAAACAAAGTTACATAATGTAACAAATAAGTCACGTAACTAATACAGTACCATGCTGTAATTATAGCATTTTACGAGGGGCCTGCACCATGCTCAAGCCAGACATTTTTATCTTTCAAGTAATCATCTATCCTATAGTATGCCTTTTTGGATAAAGGTTTTGAATTTATCGTCAGGCATACCAAGGATGATTAAGAAAATTTCAGTTATCCAGGATAGATCCTAGTAGCACAGTTGGTAAATAATTTCTTATAGCACTTGGTGGCAGATATCCTCACGGTCCACCGAATAGAAAGTGGTTACCATGGCTTGTTGGACAACACCAGGGGAATTATACTCGTACTCTTCCTACGGACCCTGCAGGAACCTTCTAATGCTCTTCATGAAGAACTCCATTTTAAAGCGGCTGCTGCGGGTTCTTAACCTTTTTCCGACATAAATCAGACTAATATAGGTATACTAAACTAGCTTTTGCCCGCGTGGATGTCTGTTATCGCGACAAAATATACCTCAAAAGACGTAGGTGTACGAAGTTTAATGCTTAGTACTTTGAAAATGACGAACTTTCCATAAAAACGTTTATCACCTATTTTACCCTCTTAGTAGTTGAATAGAAAAAAAAAGCTAGTCGGTTATATTTTCTTTAGGTAATACTAGAACAGTTTGTGAGATAACATCTTCTGAACACAGTAAAATGTTCTTTAGAAAGAACATAATTAGATTCTACGCTCGCGCTAGCCAATCAAAGTTTCTCTGGGAAACTCTTTCTTTAGCGTTTTACTGGAAAAATTATACTGAAATAGCATATTAAAATCATAGAATAAGTTTACCAATACTTTCGACTTTACTGTATATGTACTAGCTGGTGCCCGCGACGTCTGATCAGGATTACTATTTTTTAATATTTAGCTTTTATTAGAGTGGCGTACAAAACACAAAACTTTGTTGACATTAATGATCACTGCTCCGTTCCCTTGAGTAGTAGCGTGATGAAATATAGCCTATGTGTTATTCTGATGTATAAACTATATTATTTTAAATTTTATGAAAATCCATTGGGTAGTTTTTAGGTGAAATAGTAACAAAACCATCCATACATACATTCATCCATACTCACAAACTTTTGCGTTTTGCGCTCAAAAACTTGTCTTTTGAATAGTCAAACAACAATATCACATAATAAAATCGATATATTTTTCATCGATACTCTAGCATCATTTCACAAACGCGACGCGACTTGTTGAATTCCTCCTGAATAATTCAGCGTCCTGACCCTCGCCTTACTAAAGGAAACTCCCTCCATACCGACATTTGTCTTTGCCTCCTTTTTTTCTCCCTCGCGTTTTTTTTTCATAATGATTGATAGCCTGTGTTGTTCTAATTTTACGGCCTATGATGGATGTTATTAACCTTCGAAAGTTATTTTTTTAATATCGAAGTGGGAATTAGGCTTGTATGTGTTAAAAGAAACTGTTTTGGAGAGTTTTAATAATGCAAGTGTAATCCTTTAGTTTTGATGGTCAAATCAAAAATTATTTATTCTTCATCTATTCTGCAACTTACAAAACGTCAATATAAAATAAATATTAAATACTAGTTTAGCAAATGGACTACACCGGTTCGAAACGCGGCCCAGACCTGAAATGACTCCGGCAAGAAACAGCGGGCATTTTTTTTTGGTCTATTTACAAGTATTTACTTAGTCTGTTACTTATGGTTTATGGTATACTTATGCTTTGCTTAAGTAGTAGCATAGCTGAGCGAACAGCTCATTTCCAACTTGTTTATCATCTCAATATTCTTGGATTTTATAATAGCCTTTCTGACACAGTTTACTCTTAAGGCCCTCTATTCCTGCAAAAGTAGGCATTAATAGCGATCCCGGCCGCTCGTAAAATATTACGCGCGAACGCAGTGACGGTGAACTCGGCGATGACCCTGCCAGCGTCACAGTATAGAAATATGCAGTAGGAAAACTTGATTTGACTTAGAAAATTAAATGCAGTTTTTTTAACTTTATTTAGTTATATGATTATATATATAAATATATAATATATATATAAATACGAAATTAAAAAAACTGTATGAGTTTGAGAACTGTTTGTTCTGTGTTTAGTTGCTTGGGCGAAAAAAACTTACATTATAATAATAATAATGCTTGTAATTTTACAAACATTTGTTTGAATTGATGCTATCGGTTACTTTATATAATCGCACCGTTCGTCGTCGACAGGGCAGTTAAATACCTAAAGTTAACGAGATTAACAACTTTTTTCGTGCGGGAATCCCCTCGGATACCCCCCTGCCGGAGCCGGAATGGGGGGGTTATGTCGGACTGTCGAGTCCGACTGTGGGCACGCCGACTGTGGGTCGTGGTGCTAGTTTTTATGAATATATGTTGTCATCACAACCTCACCTCAGGCCTAGCACCACGACCCACGGTCGGCGTGCCCACAGTCGGACTCGAACCGACTAAAAAGTCGGTTCGAGTCCGACATAACCTCCCCTTCCGGCTCCGGCAGGGGAGGTATTCGAGGGGATTTCCGCACGAAAAAAAGAAGGTACAGTGTAAATTTATATAAATACTTCATAAAAACTAGCACCACGACCCACAGTCGGCGTGCCCACAGTCGGACTCGACAGTCCGACATAACCCCCCCATTCCGGCTCCGGCAGGGGGGTATCCGAGGGGATTCCCGCACGAAAAAAGTTGTTAATCTCGTTAACTTTAGGTATTTAACTGCCCTGTCGACGACGAACGGTGCGATTATATAAAGTAACCGATAGCATCAATTCAAACAAATGTTTGTAAAATTACAAGCATTATTATTATTATAATGTAAGTTTTTTTCGCCCAAGCAACTAAACACAGAACAAACAGTTCTCAAACTCATACAGTTTTTTTAATTTCGTATTTATATATATATTATATATTTATATATATAATCATATAACTAAATAAAGTTAAAAAAACTGCATTTAATTTTCTAAGTCAAATCAAGTTTTCCTACTGCATATTTCTATACTGTGACGCTGGCAGGGTCATCGCCGAGTTCACCGTCACTGCGTTCGCGCGTAATATTTTACGAGCGGCCGGGATCGCTATTAATGCCTACTTTTGCAGGAATAGAGGGCCTTAAGAGTAAACTGTGTCAGAAAGGCTATTATAAAATCCAAGAATATTGAGATGATAAACAAGTTGGAAATGAGCTGTTCGCTCAGCTATGCTACTACTTAAGCAAAGCATAAGTATACCATAAACCATAAGTAACAGACTAAGTAAATACTTGTAAATAGACCAAAAAAAAATGCCCGCTGTTTCTTGCCGGAGTCATTTCAGGTCTGGGCCGCGTTTCGAACCGGTGTAGTCCATTTGCTAAACTAGTATTTAATATTTATTTTATATTGACGTTTTGTAAGTTGCAGAATAGATGAAGAATAAATAATTTTTGATTTGACCATCAAAACTAAAGGATTACACTTGCATTATTAAAACTCTCCAAAACAGTTTCTTTTAACACATACAAGCCTAATTCCCACTTCGATATTAAAAAAATAACTTTCGAAGGTTAATAACATCCATCATAGGCCGTAAAATTAGAACAACATAAGCTATCAATCATTATGAAAAAAAAAACGCGAGGGAGAAAAAAAGGAGGCAAAGACAAATGTCGGTATGGAGGGAGTTTCCTTTAGCAAGGCGAGGGTCAGGACGCTGAATTATTCAGGAGGAATTCAACAAGTCGTGTCGCGTTTGTGAAATGATGCTAGAGTATCGATGAAAAATATATCGATTTTGTTATGTGATATTGTTGTTTGACTATTCAAAATAAAAGATTTTGAGCGCAAAACGCGAAAGTTTGCGAGTATAGATGGATGTATGTATGGATGGTTTTGTTACTATTTCACCTAAAAACTACCCAATGGATTTTCATAAAATTCAAAATACATCCCTGTATAACTTATTTAAACGAGGTCTTTAAACAAATACACAAAATAAATAAACAAATACTTTGACTTGGCCAACGAGTTAACCAAAAATGGCTATGTGGTTAAACTCTACGCCGTAGAAGTAGGAGCAAGGGGAATTCCAGCTAAATCCCTGTATAACTTATTTAAAGACCTCGGATTGCCAAGAGCTTCAGTAAGCTCTTTACTCAAACGAATATCTAAAACGGCGTTGATAGGATCTTACCAAATTTGGATAGGTAGAGGGGGGAACACGACTGACGGTGGAGGTGAGCGCTGATGCATCACAAGGTGGCCACCCTAAACCTACACCTGGGTCGCAAGTCCCAGGCGCCGTCACATTGTCCTCTCTGTACCACGCCATGGACCCGGCGACCGCACGGTGAATCCATGGAATGCTAAGAACCGGATCTCTATATACATCAGAATAACACATAGGCTATATTTCATCACGCTACTACTCAAGGGAACGGAGCAGTGATCATTAATGTCAACAAAGTGTTGTTTTTTGTACGCCACTCTAATATAAGCTACTCGAAATATTAATCCTGATCTGACGAAGTCGCGGGCACCAGTATATGCAGTAAAGTCTTGCGAAAGTATTGGTAAACTTATTCTATGATTTTAATATGCTATTTCACTATATTTTTTCCAGTAAAACGCTAAAGAAAGAGTTTCCCAGAGAAACTTTGATTGGCTAGCGCGAGCGTAGAATCTAATTATGTTCTTTCTAAAGAACATTTTACTGTGTTCAGTACGATACAAACTGTTCTAGTATTACATAAGGGAAATAAAACTGACTAGCTTTTTTTTTCAATTTAACTCCTAAGAGGGTACGAGTAAAGTAGATGATAAACGTTTGTATGGAAAGTTCGTCATTTTCAAAGTTAGAAGCATGAAACTTCGTACACCTACGTCTTTTGAGGTATATTTTGTCACGATAACCGACATCCACGCGGGCAAAAGCTAGTTTAATATACCTATATTAGTCTGATTTATGTTGGAAAAAGGTTAAGAACCCGCAGCAGCCGCTTTAAAATGGAGTTCTTCATGAAGAGCATTAGAAGGTTCCTACAGGGTTCGCAGCACGAGTATAATAATTACCCTGGTGTTCGAAAAAAAAAAGAAAAAATGAAAAGCTCAAGTGAGACTCGAACTCACGACCTTTCCCTTACAGGGGGACTGCTCTTCCAACTGAGCTATTGAGCCACACTTGAATCATTCCAAAATTTTTCCTTCTCTTTATATCCGTCTGTAAGGGCGATGGTGCCGCCATCTACCAACCACCAAATCAATGTTTAAAAATGGTTGAAAAATTATTCATTGTTTACAACAGTTCGTAAAAATGTTGGTAGATGGCTGCACCGTCGAGTCTCACTTGAGCATTTAATTTTTTCCAATGTTTTTCGAACTTAAAAGTTAGCATAATAAATGCTATAAAAAATTCATTCAAATACCCTGGTGTTGTCCAATATGCCACGGTAACCACTTTCCATTATTAGGTGGACCGTTGTCTGCCATCTAAGTGGTATCTGTCAGAAATTCTTGCCCAACTGTGCTACTAGGATCTATCCTGTAGAACTGAAATTTTCTTTCTCAAACAGTCATGGCAGACAGTACTAAATAGTAAAAGATGTATGGCACAAGTTAGTCCTGTGATATAATTGAGTATTCGCGATCCAGGTTGTCATATCGCCAAACTTACCCCCTTCTCCATCCTCGGTAATTGCGTATTATCCTACAGTTAGAATAAATTCCAAGGAATAAGTTTTAAGTGTAAGATAACATTAGTAATAAGTTTATTTTTTGTATTCTTTTGTAAGAAATATACCTAAGACTTTTTATTTTATTTTATTAATTTATTTAAAATAATTTATCTAACCGTGCTTATTAAATTAAGAATCATAAACGAGTGGTAAAAATTGCGTCGGTTCTTATTTTATAGTCTTTATATATTTATAATCATCCACCCAACTTTTGACTATTAAATTGACGTCACTAAATCTTTTTTCATACAAATTACCTTATAACTTATCGCTTTGCTTTTGCCGTTCAGTAAAAAATAACTAATTTGAATAGTCAGTAGAATGTCTGCACAAGTTTCATTTAACACCTAAACTCCCTACTTTTCTACTGTTTCTACTTTAGATACCTCTCTTATCTACGTTAAAAAATCTCGTGCCCCGAATAAATTTCTCCCCAAAAGAACTCATTGAGATTCTAATTGCTAATAGATTAGTCTAATCACGTATTTTAATATGTAATTCCTACTCATTTTAATTTAAGAGCCTCTAATGAAAACGAGATAAATTATATTTGCAGTGGAATAACGAGATTCCTGACGGCAAAGGGCGATTTATCGAGGGGTTTTATTAAATTCTTTGAATCGAATAACATCGCACTTGTGTTTACAAGTGAGCGGTGGAATTGATTTGGAATTAGAGATGGCATATTAAAAGTATCGCGCACAGGAATCGGGTATGTTCTGTATCGATGGAATTTTGAAGCTATTGTTTTTGCTAGAACGTAACAACTAGGGAATTGACGTAGACTGATTTAATATCGAAGCTAACTACACCACCAATTTAAAATGCATGTTTTTGAACTTCTCTCCTACACCAGGGTGCCAGGAAGAGATCGCATCAAGCGATAAGGCGGCCCATTGTATATTTAACTAATAATTACTGTGATCCATGCTATTATGTTTTGTAATTAATATTGGTATACAATTAAGAGGTATCTATCGGCGTTCATAAGCTCTCTCTTTTTTTTACGTCATTCGCCACTCTTCCATGTCAAGGCTTCTGCACATTAAATATCGATATTTCGATAACCCGAAATTCCCAACTCTAACTCACATGCGTTACACGAAGTATATTTAAAAAGTTTTACACGTAAGGTATAGAATACTTGACACAACCCGAAAGAATAATGTACGGCCACACTTGCAGATACAAGATGTAGCGTTAAATATATTTTATTTTATTTGAACAGCAGCTACAAGTGAGAATTAGATGACGTGGGATGTGTTGACAGTCAAGACATTTATTGCCCAGTCGTTTAGACTAAACAGCTAGTATTTGAGATGTAGTTATGGAAATTGGTTAATTTAGAAAATTGTTAAAGATTGATCTGATTTTACATTGAGGTAAACGTTGCAAAAATAAGATAGCGATAACGCCACGGGGCACAGATTTTGATCCAATAAAGTTCAATTTAACTTTACAATAATTCTCTTCACATCTAAAAAATAAGATTTTGTCCTCTGGTCTTTATTACCAACATGTGTTTCCTTTTCAAAGTCTCACGTTTTTAAGAGAGGCGTGAATAAGCATTTGTTGAGGCCGATAAGCTAAGGCCACTACCGTAATATTGTTGGTTTCTGTAATGGTCACCCTCTTTCTTGAGACTTTACCATCAGTTTTCCATCAAAGAAGGTGACGTCATATTTATATGACCACTAGCTTTTGCCCGTGGCTCCGAACGCGTGGATCTCTGTTCCCGGCAATTATTCGAATTTTTCTCGCCGTAAAAACCATTCTTGAACTTCAACGAACATTTAAAAAAAGATTTGGCCAAATTGGTCCAGGCGTTGTTGAGTTATGCGCTTACCAACACATTTAGCGATTCATTTTTATATTATAGATTATAAAATATCAAATCGAATCTTTAGCAAGTGTGGACGAGCTACATGTTAATAAATGTTTTGCTTAAGACGGGTGAAAATTATTAGGACAGAGAAACGAACGAGCGCGAAAACATAACGTACACCTCTGAGAGTAGTACATCGATCACACTAAAGTTAACTCGCAAATTGTGAGCGAACAACTTCGGTAATTCCACAAGTAAGTAATATTTCTTAGAACTGACGAGGGCTCATAAATATTTGTGTACGATATGAATTTGGGAATGTTTTACGCATGTATAGTTATTTTTACAAAGAAATTTAACTGTCTATTTTAGGTACCTATTTAAGGAACTTTTATTTAAAATTATTGAATGTTATGATACTCGTATGTAAGACATTCTTTTTTCCCCACCATATTCTGTAGGGTGGGGCAATCCCCTAGTCCGATTACTCAATTGGGACGTAAGTACAGTCGTGCCATCCTACCTACGTGAAACTACTTACATACAACAAAAAAATATAAATTTTTCAATTTTTGTCTGTCTGTATTTCGGTTTTTTCCGGGTGATTTCGGAAGTAGCTGGGCCATTCGAAGCCGAAGAAGTCGCGGGTACATAACTTTCTGGACAGTTTAAATAATAAAATAACACATATTGAGAACACAGTATGTGTTATTTATTAAATCGCGATAAAATCCGAAAAAAACTTTCAATGTATTATATCCACTTAGAGTGTTTCCGTTCCTAACCCACGAAACTGTACCCACGCATTAAAAGAATAATCAAATTATTCCATCTTCTGCCACCTGCAGATGTTCATTCCGAAATCTACCCTGATGTATAGTAGCTACGCATTTGTTTGTGATGTCATTGCTTTCAAAATTTCCAATTAAAATTCATACAAAGCCACAAAACAACACCACAATTGGATAACAGCCACTTAACCTAACCACCAGAGTCCTTTAACCCTCAATCCTGTCTCACAGACATAATAAACCCTTGATTTCCCCCACCACAACTCCACACAATGCCCGAGAACCATTTGGGTGGAACGCAAAACGATTCAGAAGAGTTGTTCGAAACTTGTTGGGAGCAGCTTCAAAACTTTGTCAACTTTAGATTTGGGCCTGCACTCGATTTTGATGAGAATCCATTCTATCCATACTGATATTATAAATGCGAAAGTAACTCTGTCTGTCTGTCTGTCTGTCTGTCTGTCTGTCTGTCTGTCTGTCTGTCTGTCTGTCTGTCTGTCTGTATGTCTGTTTGTTACGCTTTCATGTCTAAACCACTGAACCGATTGTGATGAAATTTGGTATAGAGGTAGATTACCTTTGCGCTATGTATGTCTAATACGCAGTCCACCTAGCTCGCGTTATGTCTATATGTCATTTTCAATAGCTTTTAGCCTAAGTGGACGTATACCTATAACGCTATTTGCCAATTTCGCATAAGGACTATTTCGACAAATGCCTAAATCTCAGTTCACCTAGCTCGCGATAAGTCTAAATGTCCTAGTAAATTAGCATGTCCTAGCAAGCAAGTCCTATAAGTATACTACTCCTGGTCATTCATATAAGTTTAGTTTTCAATATAACATAATTTTTAAAGGACTAGTGTTTTACTCTCTGATCGCCTTCCTTTCCTCGCTGTTGAACTGTAATGCAGTAGGTCTATGACTCTTTTTGTCTTCCTCTGTTCTAACCTATATCGCAGTAGGTCTAACTAGCGTTATACCTACTTATCCTTTAGACTAGTCATAACGCGAGCTAGGTGAGCTGCGTCTTAGACATACATAGCGCAAAGGGTAGATTAGACCTTGAGAAACGACATAGGCTATGTTTGGTCGCGATAACCGACATCCACGCGGGCGGAGCCGTGGTCAAAAACTAGTAATAGTATAAATGCGAAAGTAACTCTGTCTGTCTGTCTGTCTGTATGTATGTTACGCTTTCACGCCTGAACCACTGAACCGATTTTGATGAAATATGATATAGGGGTAGATTAGACCGTGAGAAAGGACATAGGCTATGTTTGGTCTCGATAACCGATATCCACGCGGGCGGAGCCGCGGGCAAAAGCTAGTACCTTATACTTAGACTATAAATAAAGTCTATACTACAACGCGGCATTATAAATAGCTAGGTACAATTTTGGTACAAGTTTGACATCCTACTTAAATTATAAACGTGAAATTTTTAAGTATGGATGAACGGATGCTTGTTACTCTTTCACGTCTTAACTAAAAAAAATACAAAAAGGAGTTAGCTAACACCCTAGATTAAGATATAGGCTATGTTTGCGTTCAGGTTCAGAATGTCCAATTCTAAAAATGTCAAGCAGTTTCAAAATGTCCAATTCCCATATTGTCCAATAGTTTAGAAGATTCTTTTTATTCAATAAGAACTCACAGCACAGTGCTCTTTTTAAAACCCTTCTAACCTATACCTATCCGTGTCGGGGCGCAAAAAAAATGTTCTAAAATATTGGACATTTTGGGAATTTGGCATTTTGAAACCGCTTGACATTTGAGAATTGGACAATCTGAACCTGAAGTTATGTTTGGTCGCGATAACCGACAGCCATGCGGGCGGAGCCGTGGGCAACAGCTAGTATATTATACTATACAATTTAGGTCGTATTATATACACACATACAAGAGGAGGAAGAGCTGGAAGGCGGACCCTGAGCTCCGAGGGCACCGTGGCCTCGGATGCAATCAGGACTAACGTCTTTATGTGGATGATGATATATACACACATTGACAGTTTAAAAGCAATATTGACATCAGCTTATTCACACATAACGCCCAATTCGAGCTGTCTTGTGCGATGCATTTGTTAGTCTGTTAGTTTTGCTTAGTCTATAAAATATACATATATGTAATTATAGTGAGCATAAAACGATCCAGACTGGTAGTTCAAAACTTGTTAGGAGCATCGTCGAAACTTGGTCAACTTTAGATTTAGAAGTGGGACTGCGTTCGAGTCCGTAAGAATATCGTATGCAATGACAAGATTTATGAGCGAATCTTGTGAACTATTATTTTGCTTTGACTTGTGGTAGCTTGAAAAGATTTTGAACATGTTTTTTTTATAAAGGTCACGTCATTTGACTTCACCTCCACCTCCATAGGGGCCAGTTGAAAACCAGCGCTGGGTACGTCGTGCCCAGCATTATGCTGAACTGGTCCCTTTCTTTGAACAAATGTGCCCAATAGTTGGAGTAAATAATATATTATATAACACTGTGTAGTAATAATATATTATATAACACTGTGTAGTCTTAAGTATGTTTGTGTTGCATTAATAATAAAATGTATTTTCTTTCTTTTTCTTTCTTTCATGTTAAGCTAAAGGCAAAGTCTCGGAAAGAGGGTCACCATCGTAAACATGTACCATGTTAACAGTGGTGGCACTCAGCTTGACGGCATCATCAGATGCTTTTTCACGCCCCGCTTAAAGGACCCGGGACTGTAGGAAGAAGGAAACACGTGAGCTGGCAGGGAGTTCCAGGTCTTAATGGTGCAGCATAGGAATGAGTTTGACTAAGGTTGCTAGGAAGATATTGTTCTTAGCGATAAAGCTGTAGGTATGCTAAACATGTAACAATTAAGTAATTTTATATTCTACTTAAATTAAATGTGTAACATAGATCACTCCCGACGAATTCGCCTATTAAACAATAACTACTATAACAAAATTGGTTCATCCCTGTAGGAGCTACAGTGCCACAGACAGACACACCTCAAATTAATAACACGCTGTCGTTTTTACGTCGGGGATTCTCAAAAATTGCCCTACACGGAAATCGAACCGAGGACCTTAAAATCGTACTTCAATGCGAACATATGCCGCGTTTCCAAAGATTTAAGATCAATTAACTACCACTTCATTTTTAAAGTACATATTTATACATATTCTATACATATTTTTTTTTTTTAATAAATATTCCACAACATTATACACAACGCTATCTAGACCCATGGTAAGCTTTTATAGCTTGTGTTATGGAATCTAGAATGCGGATAAACATACTTATATACTTTTTTTTTTTGTAAATACATACATATTATATACTAGCTGTGCCCGCGACTTCGTCCGCGTGGAATGTACTTAGGTAATAAAAAAATCAGTTTATTTTTTTTTGTTTTTGGCATTTTTTTTTTTTTTTTAGCCTAAGTTACTCCTTATTACATAAGCTATCTGCTAGTGAAAGTCCCGTCCAAATCGGTCCAGCCGTTCCAGAGATTAGCCAAAACAAACAGACAGACAGACAGACGGACAGACAGACAAAAAATTTAAAAATATATATTTTGGTATGTGTACCGTATATACATTCATATGCATGTAGTAGAAAGCGGTTATTTTAATATTACAAACAGACACTCCAATTTTATTTATTTGTATGTATGTATGTATAGATAGAAACACCCAGACCAATGCAAATAGCCATATTCATGCATACAAATATTTGCACTGTATTATAATATTAAGTAAATCCTTACTTAACATTATAAATGCAAAAGTAACTCTGTCTGTATGTATGTTACGCTTTCACACCTAAACCACTGAACCGATTTTGATGAAATTTGGTATAGGGGTAGATTAGACCATGAGAAAGGACATAGGCTATGTTTGGTTGCGATAACCCAACATTCACGAGGGCAGAGCCCCGGGCAAAAGCTAGTAGGATATTACTCAAAACCTGAACCCATGTCAGTAGGACTATAGGATAGGTTTGTCAGCTGATGAACTGTAATGGGCTTACGATGATACAGCTGCTAAGCCTGGTACATACCTGTAACAAATGAAAATAATATTACTACTATCTTCTCTTATCTTCTCTTAATATATATAAATCTCGTGTCACAATGTTTGTCCTCAATGGACTCCTAAACCACTTAACCGATTATAATAAAATTCGCACACCATGTGCAGTTCGATCCAACTTGAGAGATAGGATAGTTTAAATCTTAATTTAGCGATAAGTGACATCCACGCGGGCGGAGCCGCGGGCGACAGCTAGTTATATTACAAAATTTGGATGGATGAAAGATGATGGATGGATAATATTCACGCATGTATATTCCTGAAGGAGTAGGCAGAAGTGTATTGACTTGACAGCCTCTGTGGCGTAGCGGTAGTGAACGCGACTGCCACGCAGGAGGGGCGCGGGTTCGATCCCCGTTCAGTGCAAATATTTGTATGCATAAATTTGGCTATTTGCATTGATCTGGGTGTTTCTATTTATAATATGTATATATTTCCAAAAAAAAAGTATCTAGGTATGTTTATCCGCATTCTAGATTCCACAACATAAGTTATAAAAGCTCACCATGCGTCTAGATAGCGTTGTGCAGAATGTTGTGGAATATTTATTTATTACTAGCTTTTGCCCGCGGCTCCGCCCGCGTGGATGTCGGTTATCACGACCAAACATAGCCTATGTCCTTTCTCAAGGTCTAATCTACCCCTATACCAAATTTCATCAAAATCGGTTCAGTGGTTGAGGCGTGAAAGCGTAACATACAGACAGACAGACAGACAGACAGACAGAGTTACTTTCGCATTTATAATATTAGTAAGGATTTATAAATACGCATTTTGTACGCAATCGCTAACTATGATTTGCGATCCCACTTATTAAGAAACGACTCAATTGCCGTGAAGTGGGTATTCTGTTATGGACTTGCTGTACTGTCTGATGAAGAACAGCCCTATCCCTTAGTCACCTTCTACGATACCCACACGATGAGATAGGGTGGGTCTATTCTACTCCTTTTTTTTTCGTGCGAAAATCCCCTCGGATACCTTCCCCGCCAGAGCCGGATGGGGAGGTTATGTTGGACTCGAACCGACTAAAACCGCACGCGGACTGTGGGTCGTGGTGCTAGGCCGGAGGTGAGGTTGTCTTCGACATATCCCTCGCACCCCGGCTGATCAAGGGCCATCCCTTACGGTCTGGCCCTCCTCGGGGGATCTATTCTGCTCCAGATGGAACATAATGATATCAATCGGACACTTATCCCTGACTCCGACCTGATACTGCAAATTTCCTAACATAACATTCGCTACTATTACTCCAAATGAATCAGTAACAATATTTATTTACCTTAACCTAATGTAACGCGAGATGTCGTCACCGATCTGTGACGTCACGACCCTTATCACGGCTCTCGGCGAATGTCACATCACGTGTCGTGACGTAATAGACTCGACGTAGGTATCTATTATTTTGTGAATTCAAGCAGAATATAATGTATGGGTACATCGTCACTGTTAACTTAAGATTTCTATATTGTTGCATTATTCTGCTTGACTATGAGTTTTAATCGCACGCGTATTTTTCTTTTTTTATAGGACACGTCAATTTGACTTCACCTCGCCTGATGGTAAGCTAAAGCCAAAGTCTCGGAAAGAGGGTCATCATCGTAAACATGTACCATGTTAACAATAGTGGCACTCAGATTGACGGCCTCATCAGACGCCCCGCTTAAAGGAATACGTGAATATACTGCAGATTTCAAGGGATTAACATTTTTTTTTAAGTTTAGCATCTAAATTACTAATATTTCCTCTAACCCCTCCAGCTAAGCTAAATTTCTTGTGTTAGGAGTGGGTTTACGTGGGTAGTGTTGCGGTCAGAATTCGATTTACGGACATTTCGATTCGGCTGACTCGGTAACCACTAAGCTACCGAGGCTACATAATAGATAAAACTGTCGTTAAACTAACTTGAATGCGTCGTCTTACAAGGACGCTTGTAGTTATGATTGTGCAAGCCGAATAAGAGCCCTGCTAAGTAACCAAGCTTAATAGTAACGTGAAGAGAAGCGGTTACCTTCGCTTACGAAACTTTGCAATGACAAGGGCTCTGGTTCAAAGCTTACAACAATCAAAAAGCATATCGCAGTCCACTGCTGGACATAGGCCTCTCCCAATGTTGGGAGGCTTTGGCTACAATTTCCACGCTGGCCATCGGGTTGGTACAGGGTTTTATTTCGAGTTTTCCTTCTCTCGTAGTGATATCGTCTGCGTATTTTTCTGTTGGTCGCCCCTTACGACACCCTGCGGATAAGATGCGGAGGTGATACAAATGTTCTTTCTTTATCACCACACGGATAAACTTCCTACAATACTATGAAATAGTTAAACGTAAACGCAAAATCCAGAAGTTCAAAACCGGGAGATTCCCGCTCAGTGCAAATATTTGTATGCATGAATATGGCTATTTGCATTGGTCTGGGTGTTCCTATGTATAATATGTATGTATTTACAAAAAAAAAGTATATACCTAAGTATGTTTATCCGCATTCTAGATTCCATAACACAAGCTATAAAAGCTTATCATGGGTCTAGATAGCGTTGTGTAGAATGTTGTGGAATATTTATAATATTTATATTATGACCACCGCCAGAGGGTAGGCCTTGTTAATATTTTGGAGTTAAACCTTTGACGAAAGCCTTTGAATTAAGTAAATAACTGAGTTTGTAATACAGGATCCGTGATTTAAGATGAATTCTGTATATTCAGCATCCGTTCTAATTGAAAGGTGAAATTCTCGAACTTTGAAAGTAAGTACCTATTGAAATATTGATTTCGTTGTATCTTTTTATCTTTTCTACAGGTATCTGAATTATTCTGTTTGGAAAAATATCTAATCAAAGTGACGTCATAACACGAGTAGACAGCCTCTGTGGCGTGGCGGTAGTGAACGCGACTGCTACGCAGGAGACGCGGGTTCGATCCCCGCTCAGTGTAAATATTTGTATGCATGAATATGGCTATTTGCATTGGTCTGGGTGTTTCTATGTGTATATATATATGTACGTATTTACAAAAAAAAAGTATCTAATTACGTATATCCGCATTCTAAATTCCATAACACAAGCTAGTTAAGCTTACCATTGGGTCTAGATAGCGTTATGTAGAAAGTTGTGGAATATATATATAAAAAAACGAAATCGTTTATGGAAACCAGTAACGTAGAAATACGAACAAAATTCTTCATGAAAATCAGTCAAGCTCCCACCCCAGCTCTTACTGTGGGTGTAGTAGAAGGCGACTAAGGGATAGGGCTGTTCTCCATCCGACAGTAAACATACAGCCCAAGACAAAGGGCCCGATAGACGGCAATAGGCTCCCCTATTACGTTCTGGGACCGAAAATCATAATTGGCGAAACGTGGGTGTCAATACACCTCTGCCTACCCCTTCGGGGATTAACAGAAACATGCAAAGTATTTCTCAATTCCAAGGAACAAGTTTACCATAAGATTTACACTTCATTACTGTGTTTCAAAGTTTGGTATTTACACCATATTATCGGAGATACGGAGGTAAGGAGGCATAAGCGGTGTACAACAATAGAGAACTTATCAGAGATGTCGCAACTGATACAGGATTGTGGTTCAACTTAAATGAGTTACAGATTTACCTTAGCGAGTTTGTGTTGCTTGTTAACAATAAGTATAGGATAAGAATTAGATTAGTTTAGATTGGACAATATTTACATTCGATATTTGAACTCGCGCATGTTTAAAGAGATAATAGTGAGTTTTTATAGCATTTATTATGCTAACTTTAAAATTCGAATACATCGGGAAAAATGAAATACTCAAGTGGGACCCACCCTCCCCTTTCCTTCACAGGACGACACGTGCAGGGCTAAGATGCCATCCATTTACGGTGCAGAGTATACCTGCTAGAACCAAGCGTTTCAGTGACTCATTCCTATGCCGCACCACTAAGACCTGGAACTCCCTGCCAGCTCACGTGTTTCCTTCTTCCTACAGTCCCGGGTCCTTTAAGCGGGGCGTGAAAAGGCATCTAATGAGGCCGTCAAACTGAGTGCCACCACTGTTAACATGGTAAATGTTTACGATGGTGAAGACTTTGCCTTTACCTTAACATCAGGCGAGGTGAAGTCAAATTGACGTGCCCTGTATAAAAAAAAAAAACTTGAACCCACGACGATCAGTTGTAAGAGCATTCCCCCGTAAGGGAAAGGTAATAGGGATACAACGCTCAGACGAAAATAATAATAATAACATGGTTTTCGATCCAAAACAATCTTCATATCTCTTATAACTTAACAAAAAAAAAATTACAAGTAAATAAAATTATTTCATCACTCTGGAGCAATTTTTGTGGAACCTCCACAGGCTATAAAAGTAGCTACGAAAGGTGAGTAAAGTGTGGAGTGTGCGAGGGCCCCTTTAGGCACCGCTCGTTAATGTCGCACCATCATTTCCCAAGGGCCCCGTCGACAACTAAGGAATTATTTCAGGTAGACCAAACGACATTATTTCGTCATGTCGTTAAGTCTGCCATTTTTGGATGTAATTTACATCAGTTTTCTTTTTAGTTAGACACAAATTGAAGTCAACTTTTGGAGAAAATTGAACTTAATTTTGTAATTTCTTTGATGTGAATTTTTTGCTCGCATTTTTTACGATCTTATGGGTTATTTTGTATTATTGAAACTTCTTTTATGTCATTGAAATGAGTGATTTACTATTGAACTAGCTGACCGAAAATGTCGTATTCCATAATTTGATAGAGAACTAAATGACGAACTTTCCATACAAATGTCTATCACCTATTTTACCCTTTTAGTGGTTCACGTGTTCATGTATTTCTTAAAAGACACAGGTTAATGAAATTTAGTGCATCTAGCTCCAAAAATGACGGACTTTCATTCAAACTTCCATCCCTTTAGTAGCCGAATTGCCAAAACCCTTTCTTAGTGGATGCTTATATCATCAAATGCATCTACTAACTGTCAAAATTTCAAGTTTGTAGGTCCAGCCATTTAGGGTCTGCGTGATGAATCAGCCAGTCACTCAGTAGTCGGGTCAATTAATTTTATATGTATATATCTAGTCATTAACATACAAATATGACAATATTGTAATAATATATTTTTGGACTTACTTTATTTTTTCAATACCTATAATTTAATTAGCCTACCATAGTTCACTGCAAGTCACGGCACAGGCTGGGACATTGCAAGTAGACTAGTACACTCCATAGCTCTTGATTCTTCGCTTATAGCATCCAGTCAATTCATTCGTAATTTCGTCGGTAACCTTTCTTGAACTTGGTTCAAAACGACTATACTTCAAAATGCCGACAAGCTCCAGAAATAACACCTTCCAACTCCATATACACATAAAATATTAAAATAACACAAGAATGTACAGGTAAAGTTGCTGGCAGCCATCTTAATGAGAGGTTCCCCCCTCCGTCTTCCTGGGCAGGTGCACACTGGCATTTTACTGTCGACAACTTTTAACAAGATTTTATGGAGAAAAAAGTTTAGATAAATAATTTTCTTTCTTACAGTGATAGGCCGAAGAATACAAAACAGGTGAAATTGGACACGACAGTTCTATGAACAAGAAGAGAAGTACAAATAGAGTAGTTGATGAGAAGGACTTTGGGTATACGACACGACCTACAGGAATCTGGTCCCACCATAAAAGTGGACTATAATATATTATCATCGGCGGTGACATAAATGTCATTAAATTCTCATGCTATTTATCTAAAGCACACATGATTCTACTTTACTCTAAATCTATGGTTACTAACGAGCAAGGACACACAAATACCTGTATCGACCAAAGACGAACCCAATCGATTTTTAAATATATCGATACTTTTTCCGCTTACTTACCGTCGAGAGCGCCACGTCACACTTTTTTTACATATTCATCGAAACGATAAATCATGTTGCTTGAGCTAACTTTGGATCGTGCCTTCAATATGTTCAGGTCTTTATTGGAAAATTTTATGTAGCCATAAAATGTACTTTATGTACATTTAAAAACGAGAGGGGTAGAATATTTTACTGTTAAGTTACAGGTGGAAGGTTCACGAAAAGATCAATGAATTGTGTGAAAGGGAAGGGTTAACAGAGGAAATGATATCTAACAGGAAAGTGTGGCAGAAAATGACAGGTTGCGCCGACCTCACATAATTACGACAATGATAGGTGATAATTACACTGTTTAGCGTAGTATGAGTAAAAAAATATTTAAATATCTCCAAGCTAGAATCAAAGTAAACATAGCTTAACTAACTTGTCTTTTGGGTTCTAAAATATGGGTTCTATAATTCTATCTATTATTTTCTCTCTGTTAATACAAAACAAATACTGTTGACGATATCGTATTGATTTCCTTCACTCTTTCGCAATTTATTCTTAATGTTTATGGTAAACCATTATAAATTCTAACGTGCTACCATTGATTGCTTAACAATTTAAGATTATGTTAAAACTAGCGTCAAGAGGGTTAGTATTATAGAAATTTTCATTAGGCGGATTATGTTTTTTTTTTTTATAAAGGACACGTCAATTTGACTTCACCTCGCCTGATGGTAAGTTAAAGACAAAGTTTCGGAAAGAGCACCATCGTAAACATGTACCATGTTAACAGTGGTGGCACTGTCATATTGCCAGTTTAGTGATAAAAAAAATCAACATCACTATCTGATGACAGATACACACACAACATTACCTACTCCACAACATATTGCAGCCTTTCAGTAGCAGTAGCCTACATATAACCACAACACCATTTACAAAAAATAATCTCCACATTTTTCGTACATCTCAGCCAGAAAAGTACCGAAACCGCATTTGTAAAAAGTTGCCAGTTGGAAAAAAAAATATAACAAAGCGCGGAGCAAGGGCTTCCATCAACGTCATGGTTAAGTAAAATAATGAAATAAAGTAGCTCTGTGTTTTTTTTTGTTAACTGCAAGGGTGGTTTAAATTGTAAAAACTGTAGGGTGGTTCAAAATTTATAAATTGAGTTAGGTGTAGGTAGGTATTCTTAGCTCAGTCTGTTTTTTTCTCATTACCCGACTGCGCCAGCGAGGATACTTGGGTCTTTGGTTGCCGGAGGTGAGATTGCCGAAAGCATATCTCTCGCACCCCGGCAGACCCAGGACCATCTCTTTAGAGATGGCCCTTCGGGTTGTGGGGACCATAGTGTCAGCTATATCTACTTTGAAACAACCAATTTGAAATTTTGACTGTAACATTCATGCAGTCTTTATTTATACAATCTTTTAATAAAAACTCGAGACACAACTTTACCGGTAGCAACATAAAGATGCTTAATGAAGTAATTAGGCAATGTTGTACAGTTTAATATCGTAATTAGTTATTAGTTACGTCACCTTGGAGAGTTAGTAGCGGTTAGTGGCGCTACTAACTCTGTAATAGCTGTTATACAATGCATGGAAACGAGTTCCCAGAATGACTTCTTTTTATTGCACTAACTAAATCTCGGTTAAGGAGTAATAGAAGTTTTGGTGATGTGAAGGCATTAGTCGACAATGCGTCAAAACATCTCTCAGATTGCGTTAAGACTTGACATGATGGTAAGCTAAACTCTCAAGAAAGAAGATTACTATCAATTGTAACTTATAATAGTGAGGGCTATCATTGTAACCAAGTTCAGCGGCTTCATCAGACGCTTAAATTGCATTCAAATCAAATCGTGATCACAACCTAATTCCTGCAGGCCTTTTCTTACAGTTGGTGTAGGTTTTGCAGTCTAACTACAAAAGGAAAATAAGTTCCTGAAGCGGCGGCGGCCGCCTCCAAAACCTACTGGCGATACCGAAGTTCTGTACCTATTTCTTCTTCTGTTCCAACTACCGAAATGATGCCACAGACTTATTCTTCGAAACATGGGGAAAATCAATATAAGGTCTATCTTAAAACTGACCCGTATAGCAACCCAAAACACTAGCCGCGCGGTCGGTTCTACGCGCGGTCGACATAAGTACCTCGCTCTATGCGCGTGCGGTTAATTCCACATTCGGTCGCAAGCTCAGTCCGCCGGCAACCGCGCCCAACTGCACACGCATACTTACTCATTCGAAGTATTGCTTTTTGCAATTGCTCGCCGGAGCCCTGTTTTATTCGAAGTAGTTCCAACTATCAGGCATTACTGTGTACCTACGTAATTATTAAGACCAGTGTAATTTGTGAATCAGTGTAATATACTTTCTAATCACACCACGTGTAGTATTTCATTCCCCTGAGACTGAGGCCTCCTCCATACCTGGTTAAAAATACATAGGTACTTGAACACTCATCTGTTTTTTTTTATTTGCGAAAAATCCCCAGGGATACCACCCGCCGGAGCCGGTGGAGGTGGTTATGTCGGACTCGAATCGACTAAAATGCACGCCGTCTTGGGTCTTTGGTTGCCGGAGGTGAGATTGTATAATACATATCTCTCGCACCCCGGCTGGACACTCATCTGTAGGCATAGCGTGTTTTTTTAATATTGAATAACACACTTGTACTGTTTGTACTTGTATTGTGTTCTTCAATATGTGTAGCAGTTTTCACCAAGTGCCATCAATCTTCAGAAACAACAGTCTGTTTTTGAAATGTTATTCGTTTAAGTAACAAAAAGTTGCGCACTATTTCAATTTTTCGTTCCGTACATCCAGTCTTCTAGTATCATAGAAGTATGATTATTTCTTGCGGATCTCTAATCATAGAACAATGGCGCGTAAGTTTTATATCCGCCATGTGGGTAGTAAAATACTTTTATAGGTCGCACGTGAGTGGATTGTCAACTTTACATTTTTTATTCTCTTTGCTATATACCTAAGCCACCCCCTAAGTGATTGTCGTAAAATAATAATTTCTGGATAAAAGCCCGACCACGCGGGTCGGGTTACTAAACACGGATTCATATTCGATTACATCAAGAAAATTGCTCAGGTGAGGCTTGAACCCATGACCTTTCCCTTACAGCGGGAATACTCTTCCAATTGAGCTACTGAGCCAAACTGTCGTTTAAGGTTCAAGTTCTTTTTTGGGTTCTAGCCCCGCCTCAGCATTTAATTTTTCCTGATGTAATCGAATTTTAAAGTTAGCATAATAAATGCTATAAAAAATTCATTCAAACGGCTTTTTATCTCACTGCTAACCTGAATTGTATATTTTTAACTTAAAGCATAAAGCATCTATTAATTGCAAGAGGTATTCAGAATACTCTGCAAAAATAATGCCACAGAGGATGCTATTTTGCGCAATATATATACGTAGTCAATGAAAAACGTCTGATCGAAGGCGACGGTAGTAAACTTGCGCAGCCATTCCGGTAGGGACGCGAAAACGAATGAACGTATTTTGATACGTTTTTTTATCTGGAAAGTTCTGTTCATACCTCTTAGGCAGAAGTACACGGCCCACCTGATTAGAAGTAGTTACCGTGAGTTATGGACGTGTGCAATAGTGTCCAAGGCCGCCATAGTTAGGTACCCCTGATACGACCCTTAGGTCAACCCGACCCAAAAGTCACACTTAAAAATTACCAAATATTAGAATGATTTTTTACAAGGTCGTGGGTTCCAGACCCACTTGAGCATTTCATTTTTCCCAGTGTATTCGAATTACCAAATATGATGATTGCACATAGTTGAGTAGAATCGGAGTTACATATGACCAAAAACAGATTCATATAAACGCCATCCAGGCGAGGAGAGTCGCGGGCTTCAGCCAGTTTTAATATAAGAAATAATAAATCCCTAGTAATAAGTAAAGCACTTATTTACGGTTCACTATCTTTCAATTTACACAAAGGAGCCTCGAGTTCAAAGGTAAATCACAAACTCAGCTGAAAAAATCTGAAAAAGTCGCAATATCCACTAGAGAGAGACCTTTAAAGGCCTCTCCCTCTCGAGCCCTCAACATCAATCGTTCGCCAATCGCAATATTTACTGAGCGCTGATCGCAATCTACCCTCTTAATAACCTACTGTAAAGGTCTCTTCACACGATATCTGCAAATGAGTTTGAAATGGATCCTAAATTAGTACTTTTTAAATAAAGAAATCAAAAATTTGTAATTAAAAATTCCCAGTTTACCTATTAAATTATGAAGATAAATAAATTATGGCACTCCGGGAATGTGGACAGAAGTGAACAAAGTAAGTGCTTAACGCGCCTAAAAAAGCTTTCACTTCAAACATGTGAATTGATACAATTTTCCAAATAGTTTCTACTGACCGTATATAATAATTTAATAAGAACTAGAAAAGAAATAAGACACAAATCATAACATAAGTTCCATGAAAATTACCTAATAGGACTATTGCCTACGGGGTGTCTGTCAGAACCGCGGATGTACTTTTTTAATTTGGATGAAAACTATCTTAAATAAATGTACCTAAAATGTACTATTTAGTACTTATATTGAATTTAATTGTACTTCGTTCAATACATTACAATCACAATACTTAAGCGAGCCGCCATTCTGATACCAGGATGGCGGATAAACTCTAAATCAGTTAGCATTTTTTTTTATCATTACGAAATAAATGTACCTAAAATGTACTATTTAGTACTTGTATTGAATTTAATTGTACCTCGTTCAATACCTTGTAATCACAATATGAAAGTGAGCCGCCATACTGATATCTGATGGCGGGTAAACTCTAAAGATCCAAGTGTATTTTTATTGCCGGATTACGAAAAAAATGTACCTACCTAAAATAGTAGTGTAGTACTAGTACTAGTATTAGTATGTAGTAGTAGTAGTATGTCAAGATCGAAGCAAGTAGAAGGCTGTGGTCTCTGGGTACCCCGATGGAAAAAATAAGCGTTAAATTGTTTTATAAAGCCGTATTAATTTCTCGTAAACCTGTAAACGTACATACTTGGCTAATTTATTGATATGATGAGTTACTATTCAGGTACTTTTGTTTCGTAATCCTGCAATAAAAATACACTTGGATCTTTAGAGTTTACCCGCCATCCTGATATCAGTATGGCGGCTCATTTTCATATTGTGATTACAAGGTATTGAACGAGGTACAATTAAATTCAATACAAGTACTAAATAGTACATTTTAGGTACATTAATTTCGTAATGATAAAAAAAATATGCTAACTGATTTAGAGTTTACCCGCCATCCTGGTATCAGAATGGCGGCTCACTTTAGTATTGTGATTATAAGGTATTGAACGAGGTACAATTAAATTCGATATAAGTACTAAATAGTACATTTTAGGTACGTTTATTTAAGATAGTTTTCATCCAAATTAAAAAAGTACACCCGCGGTTCTGATAGACACGCCTACGGGTAGTTCGTAAGAGCTCGAAAAGGTTTGCACTTAAAATTGAAATTTGAATTAAACTTGTAATTTGCCATTTTATGTTACACTTGTCTATATTCTTTATTTCAGCTGTAAGTTTAAGTGCTTCCATTCTGTACCCACAAAACTGAACCCACAAGCTAAAAAATGCAAAAAGCCACCTCCTGCAAAAGTTCATTCCAAAGTCTACCCTTTTTTTTAAAGAATATATCATGTAATATAACAAATTAATAAAATAAATAAGACGTATGTAATTAAGAACCTCAACAGCCGTACAAACGGTTACAGCAGTAGTCAGTTTAGTCCTAAAATCGCCAGTGATGAACACACCTTTACATTCATTATTATCTCTGTCTACGTCATTAGGTAGATGGTGTGAAGATATGCGTGTGCACTTAATAAGGTTTAATAGGGGAAGTTGAGAGTAAATTGAAATGGAAATAGGATTTTGAGTATTATTTAGCGCAACACCATTATTTTCAAAGCAAATAATTAATTTGCTAGAATATGGTCCTTGGCTGCCGGAGGTGAGATTGCCAAAAGCATATCTCTTGCACCCCGGCAGACCCAGGACCATCTCTTTCGAGATGGCCCCCTTCGGGTTGTGGGGACCAAAATGTCCCCATCTAGCCCCGGTTCCGGGTCTCGAGCATTACTTGCTCGCAGAAGGAGGCGGCCGCACCCCAAGCGTTTGCGCATCGTACCATCGCTGTGAGTGGTTCGCAGTGGTATAGAATAGAGCCATCCTATCTCTTCCCGTGGGTGTATTAGAAGGCGACTGGACGTCCATCCGTCAGTAAAGTGGCCAGCCAGGTCAGTAGCACAAGTCCATAGGCCACGGTAATACCATCAGGTTGGCCGCGTGAATATCTGCCAACAAAAGTTATTGGCGAAAATGATATTATCTAAATGTTATCTGAACCTTTCAAAGTTTCAGTCGTCCTTATAATAATACTAACATAAATTTAAAACGGGAAACTATTATATAAATTAAATCTTATAAAAATATTTACCAAAGGAAAATAATCTGAAATCGAGTTATAAAAACGCCCTCTAATATTTTTGTATGTGGGCATCAACAATAACTAGGGTTGGCAAAGCGTCTTTAAATTTAACTTAAATGTATAGCTTCGACAAAAAATAATTCAAAAAAACTATGTAAGTATAAAAATGTATCTGCAAAATAAAAAAAATATTTTTTTCATTTCATGGCTCATTTTATGTAAAACTTCTTAGCATTTACATTTCTTGCATGGCATTACTGTTGAACTATTTTATTATGCAATCTGGGTCATAACCATTCAGTAGGGCCTCGATTCTTCTAACGCCAAACCACAGTGGTGCCACCGCAAATGCAAAAAACATTGCACAATTACAATGCATTAAGAAATAAACTTTAAAGCGATTCAGTTAAAGTTCAAAATTAAATGACTTCTTGCAGAGTAATAGATAAAGTGTAATGCAACTGTTTTCATTTCATTTTGGACTTTAGATGTATAGAAATAAAGTATAAAATTGAATGTCATTTTTGCAGTGACTGTGACACCACAATGTTTTAGCTTTAGCACAATCGAGGGCCTGGTTGACACTTCTTTTCTCTGCTACTTGGAAGTCCCAGTCCCAGGGCTTTAGCTTACAATCAGGCCAGGTGTTATATAGCGAGCCGTATATAAAAAAAACACGCAGGCGAAAAAATAATTCCCAAATTTAACACTATCAACCAATGGACGAACTCTAGCATCTTAATACTTATCCCTATATAACAGAAACCAATTTTTCTTAAGTGCCAGCCCTAACCCCATCACGATGATACCAATGTTTGTTAAAGGTCGATTGAAATCTTTCTCTACCCTCGCTTTAATAAGCTCCTAGGCGATCCGCGCATGAAACGCAAACATCCCTACCGTCTGAACGTGACTTCTTACCAACTCTTTGAGATGATGAGATTTTGTACTGTTTGTCTAACTTTTTAATATACCTAGCCGTGATAGAAAAAATTTTTAGGAATGATTATTAAGAAAATATAGTTCCAGGCACATGTGTTATATCGAAATTACTTTGTATAGAAAATATGCGTGAAAGGTTGGTTTGTAAATGGAAATAATCAAAGGGATTAATCAAAACGAAATATACAGATGACAAAAGAACCGGTTATTCATATTATAAAATATATATTAATTTGAAAATTTAATTCGTCGAATCAAAAGGGATGAGAACCTGTCATATTCCACAGCAACTTAAGCTGTAACGTGAGGAGACGGTTTCTTACTGTCTCCTCACGGCTCTTGTGTAGTGACGGCTCTTGTGTAGTGACGTCACTATTCACAGACTGAAATAATCGCGATAGCTTATCTCTTGAACGCCTCTAGTACGCTTATAGCTTGCCTTTACTGCGTCTTTAGCGCGCCTCTTGCACGTTGTCACTCTCACCTGCTGACAAGGCGACCAAGAGGCATGCCTCCACTCAGCCTTTTTTATATGTATATTTCAGGCCTGAAAATCGTTGAACCTTTTTGATCAACTCCATATTAGTCAGTCCCTCCGGTTCCCTTGCATTGGAAGGTTCTTACATTGGCAAAACGAGTGTGACGCTACTGGTATTGCACAGATTCCATAGGCACGGTAACCACTTTCCATCAGATGGGCCGTGTGCTTGTCTGCACCCAAGTGGTATAAAAACAATCAAATAGAACTAATATATACATACATACATAAAATCCCGCCTGTTTCCCATAGGGGTAGGCAGAGATCACGGATCTCCATTTGCTACGATCCTGACATACTACTACCACAGTATAACGAGAGATCTTACAGTAGTTCATCGCGTTTGATGTTTGCGGAATTGCCGCCTTTTGCAGTTTTGTCAGGGTTGTCACTTCAGTTTTTATATATAATTTTTCTGTAATATTCTATATATAACCCCTATTCGTTCTCTTTGTTCTGTCGAGGCACATCAACTCACGCTAATTTATATTACTAGGTGATGCCCGCGGCTCCGCTCGCATGGATGTTGGCTATTGCGAATTTTGGTTATATCTCCGGTTCTACTCAACCAATTATGATCAAGCAAACGTAATATTTTAAGTCTGAGTTTTTGGATTTCGGTTTCGATTTCGATTTCGGTTTCAAATTCGATTTCGAATTACTATTTCGATTCCGACTTGAATTTGGATATTGATTCGGGTTCGGGTTCGGGGTTGGATTCGGATTCGAATTCGAATTTCGCTAATCGCTAAATTGATGATATATTCTTAAGAAGCCTATCCACGATCAGTTCGCCTGCAGTTTAAAATCGTATCGGGCGGCCTGCAGTTATAAGTCGACAGCGCCCACACACGAAAGCGATTTTGGCCTGGCGGCCATGCCCTGCTGTCAGTTTTGCGGCTACACACGATCAGTTGGGAGTCGACAGTTTCCCATCGTATGATTGCCTGCCGGCAATTGTCTGCTATCGGGCTTGACGACCATGTTACCGACGATCAAAGATGGCGGACTTGAAATAAAAAAAAAATCGAGGTTTTCGGGGTGACTAGTTACATATAATAAAATCCATTTAGCGATCCAAGATGGCGGACTTGAAATTTCCCACAAAGTCAACATGAGCATCGTTTTGGAGGTTTTCAGAGTTGCTAATTACGAATATATCATCCATCCAGTCATCTTGGATTGCTACATGAATAACATATTCGTAATCAGCAACCCCGAAAATCTTGAAAACGATATCCGTATCGATTTTAGTATAAATTTCAAGTCCGCCATCTTGGATCGCGAAATGGATGTTATATTCGCAATCAGCGACCCCAAAACCCTGAAAACGATATCCATATTGATTTTAGTGAAAAACTCGAGTCCGCCATCTTGGATCACCAAATGGATGTTATATTCGCAATCAGCGACCCCAAAAACCCTGAAAACGATACCCATATCGAATTTAGTCAAAATTTTGAGTCCGCCATCTTGGATCGCGAAATTGATGTTATATTCGCAATCAGCGACCCCAAAAACCCCGCAAACGATACCCATATTGATTTTAGTGAAAATTGCGAGTCCGCCATCTTGGATCACCAAATGGATGTTATATTCGCAATCAGTGACCCCAAAAACCCTGAAAACGATACCCATATCGATTTTGGTAAAAATTTCGAGTCCGCCATCTTGGATCGCGAAATGGATGTTATATTCGCAATCAGCGACCCCAAAAACCCCGAAAACGATACCCATATCGATTTTAGTGAAAATTTCGAGTCCGCCATCTTGGATCACCAAATGGATGTTATATTCGCAATCAGTGACCCCAAAAACCCTGAAAACGATACCCATAACGATTTTGGTAAAAATTTCGAGTCCGCCACCTTGGATCGCGAAATGGATGTTATATTCGCAATCAGCGACACCAAAAACCCTGAAAACGATACCCATATCGATTTTTGTGAAAATTTCGTGTCCGCCATCTTGAATAGCTAATATAGAAAACGAAAAAAAAACAATTTTAACAAACAAAACTAACCTTGAAAAAAAAACACGTGATTAGTGTGATTACAAAAATGAGACAGCCCTGAATCCTTAGTACCGAGTAAAATGTATGGGCGTACCGAGTAATACCCCGTCCCCCACCACTCCCCTGCCCCCGCACGATTGCTCTGTCTAGACGGCTTCGTTGACCGACTGTATGTAGTATGAATCGTTAGACTGTGCTACTACATAGAACTAATCTAGCTCGTTATAAATGATATTTAAATTATCATTAATTTATTTACTCGTTTATTTTTGTACTAGCTTTTGCCCGCGGTTCCGCCCGCGTGGACGTCGGTTAGCGCGACCAAACATAGCCTATGTCCTTCTCATGGTCTAATCTACCCCTATACCAAATTTCATCAAAATCCGTTCAGTGGTGCAGCGTAACATACAGACAGACAGACAGAGTTACTTTCGCGTTTATAATATTAGTATGGATTATACAAATCCAATACATAGGGAAAAAGAAGAATCATCTCGGGCGGGACTCAAACCCGCAGTCTTTTCCTTACAGGGGGAATGCCTTGACCAATTCGGCTTTTTTTTTTTTTTTTTTTTTTTTTATCGTGCGAAAAATCCCCACGGATACCACCCCCACGGAGCCGGTGGAGGCGGTTATGTCGGACTCGAACCGACTAAAACGCACGCCGTCTTGGGTCCTTGGCTGCCGGAGGTGAGATTGCCAAAAGCATATCTCTCGCACCCCGGCAGACCCAGGACCATCTCTTTCGAGATGGCCCCCTTCGGGTTGTGGGGACCAAAATGTCCCCATCTAGCCCCGGTGACGGGGAGGCGCACTCTGCGCCGCCGCCGCGGCCTGCTTCTGCTAGGGTGACAGGCGGCTCCACCGGTCACCCCCAGGCCAGCGCTCATGGAGGACGGAGGTCGTTCTGCGACCTCCGACGTCCGGTTCGCCTTCGCTCTGCACGGGCTTCCCGGGCCCGGAGTCTGGTCCGGACCCGACCGGCCGCCTCCTTCTCGAGCATTACTTGCTCGCAGAAGGAGGCGGCCGCACCCCAAGCGTTTGCGCATCGTACCATCGCTGTGAGCAATGTGACGAGTGTGAGGACTCCCACCCCTAGAGCCGCCACTAGGACCCGCCTCGGCGTGTCCCACGCCGGGCACTCGGTCAGCGTGTGCAGCTCTGTGTCCTCGCTCGCATCACAGTGATGGCACTCGGACGTTGGCTCCTTCCGGATCCGACACAGGTAACTCCCGAAACACCCGTGTCCGGTAATCACCTGCGTCAGCCGGTACGAGAGGCTGCCGTGTGGCCTCTCTAGCCACTCCTCCATGATGGGTCTTACCGCCGCTATTACGGCGTGCCCTGCGCTTGGTCGCCCAAGTCGTAGCTCCCATTCCGCTACCATGTCCCTGTGGAGCTGGGACCTCACGGCCCGAATTTCTTCGGGCTCGGGTTCCCGTCCCTGCTCCCGCGCCTCCTTTCGATACCGATATAGCATCGAAAGGGCTCTCGCATCCAGGTTCCACGGTAGGGATCCGGCAAGGAGACTCGCCGCCTCGAAGGATATCGTGCGGTACCCCCTAATGGCCCTGCTGGCCATTGCACGCTGCGGTCCACGCAGCAGACGCGCATTGTGGACCGTCAGGGTGTCCGCCCATATTGGGCACCCATATAGGGCCATGGACCGCACGACTCCCGCGTAGAGTCTCCTGCAGGAGTCATCCGGCCCCCTCATGTTGGGCAGCAGCCGCCCCAAAGCGGCAGCTGTGTCCTTCAATTTGGGGGCCAGTCTTCGGAGATGCTCCCCGAAGTTCCACCGGCCATCGAGAACGAGCCCCAGATATTTCATCTGGGCCTTGACGCCGATGGAAATGTCTCCCACTATGAGGCTGGAATCCTCCGGTGGCACGCGCCGAGGCCCATGAAAGAACATGGCCTCGGTTTTATGCAGAGCCACCTCGAGACCCAGCCGCCGAATCCGTTCCACGACTTGGGCAACCGCGGTCGTGGCCTTCAGGGTCGCTTCGCGGTATGTAGCCCCGCACGCCGTCACCAGCGTGTCATCCGCATAACACGTGACGGCGGCACCGTCCACGAGCTCCCCGCGAAGCACCCAGTCGTAACCGATGTTCCACAGTAGCGGTCCCAGGACCGATCCCTGCGGAACACCGCACGACATCTCTCGCCGACCGAGCCCGGTCGCACTTGGGTAGACGACTGCTCTCTCCGACAGATACGCCCCGACTATGCGGCGAAGGTAGAGAGGCACTTCGTGATACACGAGCGCCTCCCTAATGCAGCTCCAGGGCAGGGTGTTAAATGCGTTGGCGATGTCCAGTGACACCGCCAACACCACCTCGCCCCGAGCGACGGCGTCCTTCGCCAGAGTCCTCACGCGCATGATGGCATCCACGGTGGAGCGCCTCCGGCGGAAGCCATACTGGCCATCCGCCAGGTCAGGCCCCACCCTGGATAGGTGCTCGACGAGGCGCTTTGCAATGACTCTTTCAAAGAGCTTGCACACCTCGTCGAGCAACACTATTGGCCTGTAGGCGGACGGTGAGTCCGCCGGGCGCCCCGCCTTTCGGATGAGGACCAGTTTCCCCGTCTTCCACATCTTCGGAAACTGGCCTCGCTCCAAACATGCGCTGAGAAACCCTCTCAGCCGGGGCTTTAGAACGTCTTCTTCTCCTAGAGCTAGGACCCACGCTCGGCCTGGAATGCCGTCGGGTCCCGGGGCGGTGTTCTTGGCCTTGAGCCTTAACACCGCCAGCTCTAGCTCCACCCAAGTGACCTCGGGCACGTCGTCGTCATCCACGTTGGGCGCCATAGGCAACCTAGGTGGCGGAGTCATCTGCGGTGGAATATGTTCCACCGCCCGCGCTGGGAACAGGGAGCCAACGACTCCTCCGAGCAGCTCCGGCTGGAGACACCGGGTTAACGGCGGGGCCCGGGGGCGCAGCTTGCCCCTTACCATAAGGTAAGGCCGCCCCCATGGGTCCCGCTCCAGCGTCTCCAGCAGCTCCTTGTGAGCTGCAGCCTTCGACTGCTTTATCGCTACTCGGAGGGCCTTTCTGGCCTCCCTGTACCCCGCATGAAGCTCCGCCTCTCGGGGCTCCGTATCTGCGGGGCGGCTACGCCTCCTTCGGAATCTGGTCCACCGGCGGAAAGCGATCACGGAGGCCTGTCGCAGCCTCGCGATGTCCGCTGACCACCAGTAGACCTGACGCCTCGGATTATAGGGCGGAGCCCTAGGCATAGCCGCGTCGCAGACACGCGTCATGGCCTCCCGGAACCACGCCGCCTCATCGTCTATGTCGACAGGCCTGTCCGGCGCAGAGGCCCAGGCCTGTACGATGGCGGCCTCCAGGAGGACCTCCCGATCCATTCGCTTAAGCACCCAACGTGGCTCGCGTGGAGCCGGTGTAACCGGCGCGGCGCCCGCAGGAGGGGAGACGTCGAACCGAATGTATCGGTGATCCGACGCTGTCCCCACCTCCTCAAGGACACGCCAGCCCTGCACACGGCCTGAGAGCGGGGCGCTCGCGAACGAAAGGTCCACAATTGAGTCGCCCCAGCTCTTCTCGCACGTGGCGACGGCCCCGCGATTCAGGAGAACTAGGCTGAGACTATCAGCCCAGCTCTCCACTGCCCTGCCCCTCGGGTTCGTGCGCCGGGAACCCCAGTTCAGAGACCAGGCGTTAAAGTCCCCGAGCACCAGAACCGGGTGAGGGTAACAGGTATTGACGACGACGGCCAGATGATCCAGCCACTGCTGGTACTCATCTATGACTCGATTCGGCGAGAAGTAGACTGCCACGACCGCTATTCCCCCCACAAGTGCTGCTACGCAGCCATTCCCCCTTGTTACGACAACAAGGGGGGGGCTGCCGGCAGCGGCGTTGTGCACCAGTGCCACCGACCCGTTCAGGTCGGTTTCCCAGGCAGGCCCGAGAAACCGGTGAATGTACGGCTCGGCGACAGCGGCGACATTAATGCCCCACTGTGCCATGCTCTGGAGCAGAAGTGCCTGAGCATCGACACAGTGGTTCGCATTCGCCTGCAGGACGCGGAGCTGAGGATCCATTATGGAACCCCCATCTCCGCGCCCTGCCGCGAATCAGAGACGGAGCGCCTGCCTCCCGGCTTCGGCCTCCCCGCGGTGCAGGCCTTGGCACCAACCCTATGGTCGGCCGGCTTGCCCTCCGCTGCACACCTAAAACAGTGCAGCGGAGCTTCGCAATTACCGGCCTTATGACCGGGCTGGCCACAGCGGAAGCAACGGTCACCGACCGCTACTTCCGCCGCGCACTGCACCCCCACGTGGCCCACCGATAGGCATCGGAAGCACCGTGCCGGTCGGGCCTGCAGGAGCCGTACCTGCACCTTTTGGAAGCCCCCGATGAGGAGGCTCCGCCCATCGGGACCAATTCGGCTACTGAGACACGCCCGATGAGATTCAAATTTCCTATGTATATTTTCTTTTTTTTGTAATTCAATAGTATGGATTAGTTAACAATTTTCGTGTATTCCGCCTTGAAAATTGGTCATTAATACAAAAAACATAGTAACAAAGTATGTATACTAGATACTGATGAGGAAATATCGTGTTATAGTGACGCAACTGCCATCGTACGCAACTCTTGTCTCACGGTTGAGGGAACCCAGCGAAAGTGTTGCAGTGTATATTGCAGACTTCCGATAGATGATAGATTTCCAATGCATAGTGGGTGAAAAAGTGATATGTTATGTAGACTACTACATTGTATATCGTTTTTTTTATTTGAGTCATGTCTTCTATCTGAACTAACAAATCTGGTGGAAAGCCAGCGCTTAAGTTGCCTTGTTTAGCAGTTGCATCAACTAGAAGGTGAGTTTAAATAGAGCTCCGAAGATCTTGGCTGAACCGATTCTCTTAATTTCGATATGAAGGCCCTATTTGCGTCCGGGACTAAGCAACGGTGATGATGAGAATGAGAAGAAAAAAAGGAAGCTAGGCAGGTATTGAGCGTCAGTAACAAATTATTTAATTTATGGGCTATTTAACATCTGACAGATAATATACAGCCCAGACTCAGCTTCAGATGCATGGCTCGATTCAACAATAGTGCTCGGAGCACGGCAATAGGCGGGTGAGCCTATTACGTGGGACCAAACAATAATTGGTGAAATGTGGATGTTAATTCACCTCTGCCTAACCCTCCAGGGATAAAGGCGTTATTATATGTATGTATTTAATAATATAGGCACTATTTTGGTATGAAAAAAGTAATAATCCACATACATTTTTACATTCAATAAAAACATAATCAAATATTACAAATTCAATAACACAAGATCACAATTTTTTTGCTAAACATAAAATTTTATTACCTACGTCTGCCAGTTTCGCGACCGCGCCCGCCATATTTTTTGCACAGATAAAATAAAATCAAGCACAACAACAATGCAACGTTATCTGTCAAAACCTTATTGTATTGTCTGTGGCCCACTTAGATGTAATATGGATGTCGCCAAGATGGGACGCCATTTATAAAATGTGTAATAAAATATTACGCTTCAGATATAAATATTTAATTTTAACAGGATTATAAGAAGTAGAACATACTTTTATTAGCGACTAACTGATACCGCGGCTTCGTTCAGAATTCTCTTCATCGTGACTTTTGTGACCGATTTCTTCTTATTTTTCTTTAAAAAAATTCCGAGCGAGTTTTTTTTATATAAAGGACACGTCAATTTTACTTCACCTCGCCCGATAGTAAGCTAAAGGCAAAGTCTCGGAAAGAGGGTCACCATCGGAAGAAGGAAAGAAGGACTTAATGGTGCGGCATAGGAATGAGTCACTGAAACGCTTGGTTCTATTAGTCATATTCTGCACCGTATACGAATGGCATCTTATCCCTGCACGTGTTGTCCTGTGAAGGAAGGGAGAGGGTGGGACAGCTGGAAGAGCTCATCAGAACATTCACCATGGTGGAGACGGTAGAATACACGATAGAATTTTATTTTACACAGAGTTTTAACATATTTTTTTCCAACTTTTAGTACCTTTAGGAACCATGTCGGAAATCAAACTCGAAAACTCAGGCACAATAACCACTTCTCACTTCAGCTGCATCCAAACCACCACATAAATAAAATAAAAATAAAGGGAAAGGTCGTGAGTTCGAGTCTCACTTGAGCATTTCATTTTTTCCAATGTTTCTCGAACTTAAAAGTTAGCATAATAAATGCTATAAAAAATTCATTCAAATAATATTCCACAACATTCTACACAACGCTATCTAGACCCATGGTAAGCTTTTTTTTATAGCGTGTATTATGGAATCTAGAATGAGGATAAACATACTGGTAGGACGTGTAAATAGTCCTGACCAACTGGTGTGTTTGCACACAGAGCGTAAAGAACCTCTGACCTGGCGTTTGGTAGTAATGAAAAGAAAATACACATGTGACCGCTTCTATGAATGAAAACGTAAGAGAATCGGCACTGACCTGAGTTCCACCTCGTGATGATTCAGCTGTAGACAGGCGTGGTTCCTGGCACGTGCTGGTAGGTAGGTATGTTTTCGACCGGCCGGTGACTTTCTTGAATTTGTCGTTTTCTTCCGATACACTTCACTTATACTGACTTGAGAATGTGGCCAAAGGAACTTATAGAATTACACAGAAAGAAACGAGGAGTTGAATAACTCAAACTTCCGTTTGGTGCGGAGCGCGTGAGTCAAAGACATCTTTCGATGCTGGGTGCGGGTTACTGACTGATCAAAAAATGCGAGCGGGTAGATGATCCACCGTGGTGCTTGAGAGTCTCGCGTAGAAACTTCGTTCTCAAAATATAGTTCGAACAGATCCATTCACAGCGCCATTCATTGGCCTTCTTCAACACTAAGTGGTCAACAAATGAGCGCCAATATTCAAACATTATTCGATACATAGAAGCGGTTTATTAAATTACAAAAATTGAAACACAATTAAATTATGTGGGAAATAATCAAGAAAGTACATAAGCGCTCCACCATGCACCCGGCTTTGGAACGTCGCGAGACGTTACGAAACAAACAAGCGAACACTGGCTGATTAGAGCCCATAGTGAATTTGTATAACATAATAATACACATAGCTAAAATAACAACTTAGACTAACAATATTCTATCTAAAGTATGTTTAAAGCTTGAGTTAAAAATTAAAGTTTAAGATTCTATTTAGCGTTGTAAGTTATTGCGTTGGGATAGGATACAATTTGGTTACAGCGCGTTTGTAAGTACCAGTACGCGTTTTATATATTATGATAGACATGAGGAGTCCAGGTCCAGTATGACAATTGACACCGTGAAAATGCTGGATTATTAGATCAACAACGTGATCGCGTTTAGGGAGAAGGACAGGATGTAATCCTGATACAGAATGAGGTTCGATCTTAAATTTAAATCGTGCGAATTTTAAAACGTATGTAATGATACGTAGTAGTTTCTGACAAGAAGAAACACGTTGTGCTAATGTACATAACAATGGCGACTCTGTGTGTTTTGTTGTCACACTCAACACATTTGCCTCATGCTCAGGTAAGTCAGAACAGTTGGCGGGAGAGAATGACTTAATAGGCCATTCATCAGGGGGGCCGCGGATCCATGCTGGACCGTTCCACCACAAATCATAAGCCAAAAGTTGCGAGGGGAGCATACCGCGTGATAGACAATCACTCGGATTAATGTCTCCGGCGACGTGATAAAAATGTTCAGCGTTCAAGTTTTCTTGACACTGAGCGACCCAGTTGCTAACAAAAATCGACCACCGATGTGGTGACGAGTGAACCCATGATAAGGCAATCGTGGAATCAGAAAAGGCGTAAATGTCAATAACGGGAATGCGTAATGCATAAGAATCACGTACAGTTCTTGTTAACTTTGACATAAGCAAAATATCACATAACTCTAATCGAGCAAGCGTAGTAATCTTTGTCGGAGTGACCTTTGATTTTTCACACAAAATGCGAGTTTGAATGCTAGATGGGTAGGTACAATGTGCATAAATAACACATCCCATGCCATTCAGGCTGGCATCACAAAATGCGACAAGACGTAATTCGCAATCAACTTCGACACCTATATGTCGCGGAATTTTTAAAGTGTCAAGCAATTTTAATTCTTGAACGAGAGCGGAAAAGCGTGAGCGTATATGCTCTAGAGCAGGGTCATCCCAATCACTCTTACTAAGCCAAAGTTCCTTAATTAACAACTTGGCGTAGAGTATCACAGGTGTCACCAACCCGAGCACGTCAAATAGTCGTGCAACTATAGGGAGTATATTTCTCTTAGTGCACTTCTCATCTACCAAGGTGGATGTGAAATAAAAATTATCTCCACACGGCTCCCACGAGAGACCTAAAACCTTTGCGACATGACTGCCAACATCAAACTCAAGCGATTTGCGGTGAGTATTTATGTCAGCGTTCATTGCGATAGGACATAGCCTAAAATTTAATAATAATAAAGGCAGGTCTGCCTGTAAATTGGGACAAATATGTAAAATATCATTGAGCGAAAGACAAGTGTGGGTTTTAGCGCTCGCGTCTAACACAATACGCGGCATCGGTTTGTCATGTCGAACTACTGCGTGATGTGGTATGTAATAACCATCCATAGACAACTTAGAGTCATCAACGAGACTAAGATAACCGTTATCTAAACAATCCCGAATAACCTTATTGTAATTTTCGCGTACGGTTGGTGATTGACGAAGTTTACGCTCGAGCGACAAAAACCGGGGGCGAGCGACGCCGCGCGAGTTCCCTAGTTCAGAGGGATCCTTGCAGAACGGCAGCGCAACAGAATAATGACCTACGTCATCGCGAGTCACAGTAGATGTGAAAATATTCTCGCACTTGGTTTCTTCTGGAGACAATAGGCGCTTCACAGGAACTTCCTCAAGTTCCCAAAAATTTTGCACTAAATCATTTAGTGCTAGCGCAGAAAAGGATGCGGTTGTAGGCACAACAACTTTACCTGGGTAATCACCCATAAGTACATACCCAAACGCGGTTGATAGTACACAAGGGGCACTGGGACCACACTCGACTCTATTTCCTAAGTAAATATACGGGAAGAGCTGTGCACCTAATACTATATCAATGTTTCCTGGAATGTTCCAGCTTAAGTCAGCAAGCGGTAAATCGCGAAGATTTAATTCGCGATCACACTTAATTAATTGCGAGGGCAATTGATCCGTAAGGCTATTCATAACTAACGCATGTATAGTATACTTATGATCTGCATAAATACGAGATTCAATGTCCAAATACACATAGCCTATTATCGTGTGCAAAGTGGAGCCAACACCTTTGACAACAGAATTACTCATTGGTATTATTGGTAAATTTAATAAACGACAACAGGACAATGTTATTAAGTTATTCTGTGAGCCATTATCAATCAGACATCTGACTACAGATTTATTTCCAGTGCTACCTTTAGGGCGAGCATACACCTGAGCGGTTGCCAAGAGAATATCACCCTTATGGCTAGAGGCATACGAATGCACAGTGCTTGAAGCGAGCGGTGACTCAGGAGTGGGAGTAACATTGTCGCACTGGGGCGGCGAGAGAGGGACAGCACTCGTCGCGTGCGAGTGCGAATTATTAATATTATTATGAAAATGCAATAATTTATGATGTTTTTTCTGACAGAAACAAACTGACGTACTTTTACATCGCGGGAGATTAGGTAATGTGCTTAGACAATTCACGCAACCACGCTTAGATTTAATAAACTCATATCTAGCCTTTGCATTTTGCATATTTTTAAACTGAGCGCAGTTATACAGGTGTCGGTGGTCGCGGCCGCCACATAATCAACATGACGCATCAACTGCGGCGGGCGCATTCGACTTATTATTAATCGGCACACTGACAACAAACGACTTAGAATTACGCTGTACACGCCTATCATTAGACTGTGGCGTCTCAGCAGTGGACGACTTCGCATATGACGAAGACCGCGGGTTTGACCGTTCAATCATCTTAGCATAATCTTGTACAAAGTCGATCAGCTGTTGCGTCGTAGGTATATCGACACCTCGAACAGAAAGTTCGAAGGCTTGGATGGTTAGCGTGTCCATTTTCCTCAAGGCACATTGTAGAAACGTGAAGTCCGTTAAATCATTTATACCTAACTCTTTAAGCGCGGCGATAGAGGAGGAATATATACCTATAAATGAATCAAGTGAGTTCACACTAGGTGAACAATTCTTTAAGTCTAATATATTATTAAGATAATATGAACCTAATGAGCGTTTATCTTGGTATTTCTTGACCAAGGCGTCCCACACTATACTGTAGGTCTCACTTGACGGAACAATACCGGCAGTGAACTTTAATGCGTCTTTGGTTAATTTTGAGAATAGGTATTGCACACGTTGCGAATCAGATAATTGTTTGTTTGAATGAATATTGGCCTTAAAGGACTGATAAAATGTATTCCAGTTTTCAGGGCGTCCGTCAAAACTCGGAATAACAAGCATTTCCAATTTCACTACAGACGCGCTTGAATTACTCGGCCCGTGTGATGCGACCTCCTTGACCTTGAGCGTAGATAATTTATTTCTAATGCGTTTTATTCTCGAATACAATTCATCAAATGAGTCAAGGCAAGAATAGTCGGATTCCACAGGGGGTTCCAATGATAAATTTAAGCTATTTATTTGATCTACAATCGACTCGAACTTATCGCGAACGACATCGATGTTCTCGGTCTCAGACAGAAAATCTTCATTCGCTCGCGTCGTTATATCAAAACACACAACTGATTTCGACGATTTATACCAACGATTAATGCGTGCAAACAATAATTCCTTTTTTTGATTCAACAGAATAAGCTTCGTCTCGAGATCTGACGACATGTTTGCAAATTAACGATAGGTAGGACCTACCTATTGAAATATAACAAGAAGATTATCTGTAAGGTACCTACTATAATATAATAGTAATTCAACACAAACAGTTTAGATATACCTACTTTTTTATTGAAAATTGTACTACGGCTATAGCGCAAGTAGCACAGCGGAGCGGGAATGTAACTATGTACTTACGTACCTAGATAGGTACCTACCTACAAAGTTACGCGTATGTGAATAGAATGATGATTATTTACCAATTAATACGTAAATCACCAACTATTATAAATATCTACCAATTATTACGTAGATTTAGCGTTTTAAATGCAGAATTTACCAAATAATTTACGTAAATCTGTTAGCGAAAGAAAGTAATGAAACTAAGATGGCGGAAAGAATTCACCAAAATTACGTGAATCTTTTAATTAAATGAATAGGAAAGAAATATTATTCACCAATAATTACGTGAATATGTTATTTACTGGCCTATCCGGCTCGAAGGACCATAAATTGTGGTAGGACGTGTAAATAGTCCTGACCAACTGGTGTGTTTGCACACAGAGCGTAAAGAACCTCTGACCTGGCGTTTGGTAGTAATGAAAAGAAAATACACATGTGACCGCTTCTATGAATGAAAACGTAAGAGAATCGGCACTGACCTGAGTTCCACCTCGTGAGGATTCAGCTGTAGACAGGCGTGGTTCCTGGCACGTGCTGGTAGGTAGGTATGTTTTCGACCGGCCGGTGACTTTCTTGAATTTGTCGTTTTCTTCCGATACACTTCACTTATACTGACTTGAGAATGTGGCCAAAGGAACTTATAGAATTACACAGAAAGAAACGAGGAGTTGAATAACTCAAACTTCCGTTTGGTGCGGAGCGCGTGAGTCAAAGACATCTTTCGATGCTGGGTGCGGGTTACTGACTGATCAAAAAATGCGAGCGGGTAGATGATCCGCCGTGGTGCTTGAGAGTCTCGCGTTCTCAAAATATAGTTCGAACAGATCCATTCACAGCGCCATTCATTGGCCTTCTTCAACACTAAGTGGTCAACAAATGAGCGCCAATATTCAAACATTATTCGATACATAGAAGCGGTTTATTAAATTACAAAAATTGAAACACAATTAAATTATGTGGGAAATAATCAAGAAAGTACATAAGCGCTCCACCACATACTTATATACTTTTTTTTGTAAATACATACATATTATACATAGAAACACCCAGACCAATGCAAATAGCCCTATTCATGCATACAAATATTTGCACTGAGCGGAATCGAACCCGCGCCTCCTGCGTGGCAGTCGCGTGCACTACCGCCACGCCACAGAGGCTGTCAAACCAAAAATAACAATAATAACATAACCAAAAATTGTAACCCTGTCCTATAAAGTGTAAAGTACAGTCAGCTACAACTACCATCCGTAAACGCGCACTCAGCGCGAGACGGGAACACGGTAGGCGATCTGTCAACGCGTTATTGTACTCCGCGGTATGATTAAACGCGATTTTAGCGCTCCCGGGACGCGCGTCATCCTGCCCCGTTCGCGTTCTTGCATATTCTTGCATATTCATTTCATTTAACGTGGGACTATTCGTAATATGCGTAGATAGATAAAATAATATATTTATTCAGGAATTGCATTTTGAGCTCGTCGGTGCTGAATGCGATAGGTACCTACATAAATGTGGCATCGTTACAGGTACAAATCGAATACTTAGGGAAAAAGACGGATAAAAATAGAAGGGCAATCACATCGGGTGTGTCTCAGTAGCCGAGTTGGTCAAGGCATTCCCCCTGTAAGGGAAAGATCGCGGGTACGTGTCCTGCCCAAGAAGTTTCATTTTTCCCTATGTATTCGATTGTATAGTTAGCATACTTAGTGCTGTTAAATTCATTCATTTCGTTAGAGATAGTTGGATCCCTAAAAAATAAACAGTCTAAATACAAAATTTGTTTTTTTTATTTTTTATTTATTACCATTAAAACAAAACAATGAAAGAACAATTAGTGATAGCACAAAAAAACCACTAAGGTTTAGACCTGTGCTATTGAAAGTCGTTAGATTAACAAAACATTATCAAAATACCTACTCAACATTCGCCAATATGTGACTATTACAATTTTGATAGCATATAATAATATAGAACGATACATATGAATCTCTTTCTACCTACAGTAACTCTAACAAATATTGTTTGAGTTTTTGAAGTAAATTCAGTGGAAAAGTACAAGTGTGTTATTTAATATGAATATATAGAAGTTTGATAGTTTCGCAATTAGACTGCCAGTCTGAAAGCCTCTTTATTGATAGGCTAATTACTTCCTCCTTTACTTATTTATTGCTGGTAACTTTATTGTTAAGGTGCTTCCACATAGGTGGTGAAATCATTAAAATTATTTTCTAGGTTACTGAGAAATGCAATAAGAGGCGAATAGAGATTTTTTTTGCGTTCCGATGCGCAATAGCTGCTCGATGTGGTATATAAATCGCAATATAGTCTGGTAAAATGTTTTATTTGAATATAGTATTCTCGTAAATTTTTATGTTAGTGTATCCAAATACTTTTTACCCTGGAAATAGGTTCATGTGGTGTAGCGGAATTAGAATTACAAAGGTACGAAGCAGTGGCAAATACTTAGGAGTGAGATCGCAATCACACACACACAGCGAGTGAATTATTCCTTTCTTAGTTTATGTTATACCTACTACCGATCCAAAACTTTCGTATAGTTTTCCTAAAATCACATAAGTCTGGAGTTACTAGGATCTTGGACATCTATATAGATCACTACATAGTATAAAACATAGTCGCTGTCTGTCCGTCCCTATGTATGCTTAAATCTTTAAAACTACACAACGGATTTTAAAGCGGTTTTTTTATAGATAGAGCATTTCAAGAGGAAAGTTTATATTATAATACAACGGGAACGGGATTTGACGCCACGCAGGCGGAAAACAATTTGCGGTACGAAGTTCACCGGTTCAACCAGTATTGTTATAAAATGTTTTGTCTTGCAGTAAAATGTGCACTAACAAATTATTTATTGACATTTTTACCCACAGTGTGGAAGTACCTGTACTTATAAAATTCAATATTTATAAAATATTTGTAAAAACCCTTTTGATAGGACACGGTTCAATTTATGGCTTCATCAATAAGTGGGTGGAATGATATTTCTTATTCAAATAAATACGTTTCTAAATACCAATGTTTTACTTTCGATATTACGAGTCAATATTGATATACTCATGATTCAGTCCCTTCGGAGAACGAAGGGATAACATCCCGATTAGGATAGAGCTGTTCACCGACAGTAGGTAGATAAACAGCCTATGAAAATTAGTCCTTATGGCGGCACATAGGCGGACAACTATTGTATACAATACATCGGGAAAAAGAAGAACTCGAGTGAGATTTGAAGCCACGACCTTTCCCTTACAGACCTCTCCCTATTGAGTCACACCTGAATGACTTGAAATTTCCCTTCTCTTTCTATGCGTCTTTCAAGGTCGACGGTGGAGCCATCTACCAACTTTCTTACGAACTATTGGAACCAATGAATGATTATTCAACCATTTTTAAACATTGAAACATAACGTGTCTACTCTTGATGTACATAATATACCCAAGCCCGCGACCTAGCATTCACAAGTTCTACCGCTATTCCTCTATAACATGATCGACCATTTTCAATTTAAAACGATACCCATTCCGATATATCCAATACAAAGTGTACCACTTTTCATCGAAGCACTAGTGACAGCGTATGTACTCGTAGACGGTAAAATATTCTGCCTGCCCCGTCTGAGAGATGGCGCAGATGCCTGGAAAAATAAACAGCAAGGATAGTGGTCTTGTCCTCAATTGATGCTACGGAACTCAAGTGGCCGAGGGTACAGGCGGTGACAGAAGTTTGTGGTGGATTTTAACAATTTATAGATATTATAACCTCTTTTGATGGTTGAAAAGTGTACTTTCTTTTGAATATCTTATCTTGTATTTTGATTTTGCTTAGATTTAATTAATCGAATGACTTCGTAAAGATAATTTTATTTTAATGTTTAATGATGGGACGGATGATCTTTGAAGTTAAATAATACTCCAATTTAAATATTAATAGAATATCAGAAGCTGGTCGTGTTGCAAAAATAAATGGACCAGATGCGTGGTTAATCCACTTAATGCCTGTAATTTATTTTAATACCTGAAATTATTCACGAACGGATTAAGGTATGCAAGCCAATGTAATAAATTATTTGAATGAAATACGATTAGATGTTCAAATATGTAGGTAATAACTGAGATTTATTTAAAAATTTGAAATTCCGGTTCTGAAATTCTCCTACCACTTTGGTGACCCGGCCTACCTGATGGGAAGTACTTACCATGGCCTATGGATATTTGCAACACCAAGGGCTATTGCCAACCCTGTAAGAACCTTCAAATACCCTTATTGACAAACATTTCTCTCCCGGTTAAGCAGAGAGGTAGAAACAGTAGCTCGCAGTTTGGTTCTGTCTTTACTCACATCACAAGCTTTATCTACTTTCCTGATTCTTTCAAGAAATCCTTCGGTTATGGGTTATGATCTGCCCTTTATTCAAAACATCACGAATTTTAAAACATAACCAATCGGGCTCTTTTGCTTGGCATACATTTGCCATTCATCTCATTAATTCCACCTCACTATAAAGGTCGCCAGATTAACGTTGGCAATAAATCCACTCGTTGTATATTTTGCTATTTATGTCCATATTATAGGTATTTAAACTATCAAAGTAAACAATAGTAATTGATCCCGACAGCTCTATGTCTAATCTCTAAATTTCTAGTTTTATTGTGTACCTTAAAAAGTTATCTATCTATCTATAGGTTAATAAATCGTATCGACGAGACAATTCCTATCCGCCCTCATAACTCTCTCCATTGGTAGATTAAAATACTGTTGATTTTCAACATATCTCCATTTCTGTTCATGCAACAACCTCTTTAGTCATTTATCCAAAGATGAAACAAACTCTTGTTATAACTTCCTTCCGAAACTGAACTCTAGTTTATAATAAATCAGAACACCTCAAACACAAGCTTTGTGAAATGTAAACAGGCGTGGAAATGTTTATCTCCATAAATGTGTATCCTAGAAATATTTATGAACTAAATATTTGCACGTTTATTTGAGTAGAATTTGTTTGGTAGTAATTTATCCGAGCATTTGAAGTTTGCAGTATGTAGTCCGATATCCATCCGACTGACTCTTCCAACCTGAAGGGGAAATCAAGGGCCGTGTCAGTCAACAGATGTACGGGCTTGCAGATGAGTTTTGGCGTATTAATTGATTTTGAATATCAAATAATACGCCATAGAATCTGACAAATATTGTGTCTTACTTATATTTGCCTAAACTTCCAACAGTATCAAATTGTTCCTCTTCATAGCGAAATCTGAGCAATTTATAAATAGCAAGTGAACCATTTCCACTTAACCTAAATAACAATTGAATCAACCCATATTTACTTTCCATTGCCCCAGAGCGGAGCTTCCGTACGAAGAATTACGAAACTTAATTATTCCGTTCGACTTTTGAACGCGAGTGTACCTACTCAGTGGAAGGGTCTCGGGGAACCCTCGAGTATATTGAATAACAACATCGATCAGACAGCCTGTGGTAGGAAAAAGAATTTATTTTATAGTCTTTAAAACTAAAAGTTTTTTTTTTTTTTTTTTTTTTTCATTACGATGTAACTGAATGGTTACCTCATAACAATTACAATCTAGCCTTGTGGCTAATAAGTAATTTAAATATAACTTAATTTGATAAAAATACATAAGAGTAAAGAATGTGTCCATTGGCACTTTTCTTATAGTCTCTAGTTATAATTATAGAAAGTCACGCTGTTCTTGTGTTCTTTAAGGATAGCACTATCTGCACTACATTACACTAATTTCACTAAACTAACTCAAAAGGCTTGGTCCTTTTCAGTCTCCTTAATATGTCCGTGGTGTCAAGGAGCTGGATAGCCTCGACATTCACATGTTGTAGAAGTCTTTGTTCATGTGCTTCGGCGTATTTTTTTATAACTTTGGTTACGAAGTCCACTCCTAAGTCCCGGTGGATGTCCTCATTTCTAATATACCAGGGAGCGTTTACTATACTCCGAAGTACTTTGTTCTGAAATCTTTGGATTATATCAACATTGGTGCGTTTTGTACAGCCCCAAAGCTGTATACCGTACGCCCATACAGGCATAAGTACTTGTTTGTACAGAAGTACTTTGTTGTACACTGATAATGCTGAATGTCTGCCGAGTAGCCAGTACATATTCTTGTAGCGAAGATCTAACTCCTGGCGTTTCTTTTTGACGTGAGCTTTCCAGCGGAGCTTTGCGTCCAGCGTCATACCCAGGTATTTTGCCGTATTTTCATATGGTATTATACGACCGTTAATATACACCGGTGTATAATTAGGTCTTTGATTTGTGAAGTCTATATGAATCGATTTGGACTCGTTTAGTTTAATTCGCCATTTTTTTGTCCAATCAGAGATAGAGTTGACAGCGGTTTGTACTTCCTCTACGGCTTTTTTGTGAGTGACACCTGTAGCCATGATGGCTGTGTCATCTGCGAAGGTTGCAATAATGTTGTTTCCGATTTCTGGGATATCACAGGTGTACAATAGATACAGGACAGGGCCAAGAACACTTCCCTGTGGGACTCCAGCTTTTATTTGTTTGACATCAGAGTAAGCATCTTCTTGTCTCACTCTAAATGTCCTTTCTGTTAAGTATGATTCTAAAATATCTGCAAATTGCTTTGGAAGCATTTTCCTTAACTTATACATAAGACCTTTATGCCAAACTTTGTCAAATGCTTGTGCTACATCCAGAAACACTGTAGAACAGACTTTCTTTTCTTCTAAGGTTTTTTCTATAACGTTGGTAATTCTATGTACTTGCTCTATTGTAGAGTGTTTTTCTCTGAAGCCGAATTGGTAATTGGGAATCAGTTTTCTATCTTCTATAATAGGCCTTAAACGTCTTAGAAGTATCTTTTCAAATAGTTTTGAAATAATTGGCAACAGTGATATCGGTCTGTATGATGAAATTTCTAGAGGAGATTTTCCTGGTTTGGGGATCATTATAACTTCAGCCACTTTCCAGATACTAGGCACATGTTTTAGTCGGAAAGTGGCATTGATGAGGGTTGTGAGTTTTACTATGGCTTTACGTGGTAGATTTTGAAGAAGTTCACCGGTGATAAGGTCGTATCCAGGTGATTTCTTTTTGGTCAAGTTATTGATCATATTTTTGACTTCTTTTGGGGTGACTAGTTGTATTTTCAAGTCATCATGGGAAGTGTCAGTAAATTCTATGTTGTCAGAACTTTCCTCATCGTTGGTTTGAAAAATTTGTTCTAAATGTTCTGCAAATATGGTGGCTTTCTGTTCATTACTCCTAGCCCATGTTCCATCTATTTTTTTTATGGGTGAGGCATGGACAATAGGCTTTTTCAATCTTTTAGTGGCTTTCCATAATGAGTAATCTGTTTTCTCACTACTTGATAATTGTCTAAGGTAGTCTTTTGTAGCTTCATCATGATAGTCTTGTATTGCTTTGCTTAGTCTTTTTGTAAGTCTGTTTAGTTTAGTTTTATCGGGGGGATATCTAGTTCGTTGCCATTTTTGTCTCTGAACTCTCTTAATGGCTATCAGATTTCTTATTTCTAATGGATATATGTGGCTCGCGACTTTTTTTTTCAAGACTGGTGTATTTTCCCACGCGCAGCGTTGTATGTCTATCACAAATTTTGACACTTCTTCATCTAACTGCTGTTTAGTTTTGAGTGGTACTCTAAGGTCAATAGTGTTTTCTAGGTCAAGTTTGAAGCTCTCCCAATCTGTGTTTTTATTTACTAAGATTGGGTTATTTTCTCTCTGAATTGCTGTTTCACTTAAGGTTAATATAATGGGAGAATGATCAGAATTCATATCAAATCCCTCCTGTATGTTAAGAAATGTGGCTGACAGATTCTTGTAAATGAAAAAGTCGATCAGATCGGGAATTCTATGGAGATCAGTAGGCCAGTAAGTTGGTTTGCCTGTTGAAATAGAATTGGAGTTGATTTCTCTGATAGCACTAAGCAATTCCCTCCCTTTAGTGTTGGTTAAACGGGATCCCCAGTACGTATTTTTTGCATTGAAGTCTCCTCCTAATATAAATGTGTTGCCAAGACTTTGCAATAAGTTTCTGTACTGCTCTAATTTAAGAGCATACTTTGGCGGGCAGTATATAGCTGCTACTGTAATGTGATGAAGTTTGGTTCTGATTCTAACAGCTACAGATTGTATAAATTCTTCTTCATATTTATGTTCTAGGTAATGGTAAATGTTTTCTTTAATTATAAGGCTGCTTCCCCCTCTTGCATTGTTGACAGGGTGCAGTGCATGATATGTTTTATACCCGTTAAAATGAATATACGATTCTCTTGTGAAGTGAGACTCCGATATGAGGCACACATCAATTTCTTCTCTTGCAAGGACTACCTGTAGCTCATTTCGATGGTGTAGGAGGCCATTTGCATTCCACGCCATAATTTTTAGTGTGTGCTTCATTTTTGTACTGTATGATGTAGTTGTGTAGCACTATTTTCTAGGTTTTTCAACCTTTGATCAAAAGAGGTTAACATTTGCAATATTTTGCACATATTTTCATTTGTATTAGAGTCTCCTGACTTGGATGGTTGTGGACCATTTACCGGTGGATGTGGCTGATCTGCTTTCGTTACTTGTGCATAGGACACATTTTGTTGAGTAAAACGTATTGAGTGGTTTTTCTTAGCAATAGGGGCCTGGATGGCAGGAGCAGTAACTTTTTTTTTCATGGATTTATTTTTCAGCTGTTGTAGTTCTTTAGCTACCATACAACCCCTATAGTTAGCAGGGTGGGGCTCACCGCAGTGAACACATTTGGGTTTTGCTGCTATTGACTTATTGCAGTCTTTAGTCAAGTGTTTGCCAGTGCACTTTACACATCTCGGTTCTTTAGAGCAGTATTTCTGTGTATGGCCATATGCTTGACATCTTTTACACTGTGGTATTAGTTTGGATGTTTTTAAAGGTTGTACTTCTACTTTACAGCCTAGTATGGTCTTAATTCTATAGATATTTTCTATATCTTCGTCTTTTTCAAAAGAAAGTGTGAACATATTTAGAGGTTCTTTGGTCCTCCAACTATATTTATTTACGGCTTCTTGGATTTTGAAACCTTTAGCTTGTAGTTCTTCCACTATTCTGTTTGGTAAACATGATGAATGTAGGTTTTTTGCGATGACCTTAATCGGTCTATCCTGCTTGTTCTCATATGAATGCCACAGACAATTCTGTTCTAATAATAGTTTCATAATCGCTCTATAGGAGTCTCCGTCCTTGGCGTTTACTTTGACGGTGTTTCCGCTCATCATTTTCACCACGAACGAGTCTTTGTTTGAACAAGTCAGAAGTAGGTCATAAAATTGCTGGTAGTTTTTGATTTCCTCCACTATGACTGGAGGTGGTGGGGGTATTTTTTTTATATTGGTTTTCTCGGCCTTTGTACTGACCTGAGATTCAATGACGCTTACGTTTTGCGATTTTGGAGATAGAGAAGTGTTTAACTTCCTTTTCTTTCTACTTTTCTGTCGTACCCACTCTGTTTCTCTGGCAAGATCCTCTTCGTCAGTCTTATATTCGACTGTTTTCTGAGGCTCATGGTTCGTAGAATGTTCCTTCTCTAGGGGTACATTCTTTTGTTCCTGTAAGGCTTTTAGCTGTTGTTGTAATGCCTCTATTTGACTACTGAGGTCTTTAACTAACTGCTGCAGTTCTAGGCGCTCATTCTGTTCCTCTTTGTAACGGTTGTACAACTGATGTTCGAGTTCAGTTTTGAGGACTACTTTGGTTGGAGAGCCCATAATTGAAAACAAGTTATAATTATAAAACTATAACTTACCGCAAATTCGCACTATTATGCATGATTTACTTACGACTGTAAGTAGGTCATCGCGACGCGCGACCGTCGTGAGGTCAAGACACTTTACATGCGCCGGCGGCGGCGGCGTAGGCTGCTGCGCCAGCACTTTTACACGAGCGCGGACTTGTGCAAGAGCGTACGTGACGCGACCGTTTTCGCTAGAAGTCAATAGACGACTGAAAACTGAAAACTAAAAGTAATAATTTAAAAATATTATGTAGGAATCGTTACTTATAATTAAATCTAATTTGAATCCCGGTTGTATTCAAAGTTTGGATTATGATTCGGTTAATACGGTATTTATTGGAGCTACAGCCATATGACTTATCAAGCATAAGGGAAAGTCAGCGTCAGAGCCTTACAAGAGACAGACTTGCCCCCTCCCGAGGAGGGCTAGGCCGTAAGGGATGGCCCTGGGTCAGCCGGGGTGCGAGGGATATGTCGATGACAACCTCACCTCCGGCCTAGCACCACGACCCACAATCGGCGTGCGGTTTTAGTCGGTTCGAGTCCGACATAACCTCCCCTTCCGGCTCCGGCAGGGAAAAAAAAAGGAGCTTGAATATCCACAGAGCAAAAAACGGGACGGGAGTTAGGTGTTAGATAATTATGGTATTAGCTGACATGTTGTATCTCCAACAGACGAACTCATCCTTTTTGCTGCACTTCGGGCAAACAAAATATGACCACAATATACCGTCGACAATGATATCGATTGATATATTTCGCAAGTCTTAAAAAACTCCGTAAAATTTAACATCAAGTAGCTCGCACACTTATATATTTTTACTACAAAAAGTACAGTCCACGGCATGTTCCCGTAACAAAACATAATTGATGTCGCGCCGGACGCCGCGATATCCGGATTTGTCCCGCTCAAGCGGGGCTATTGTGTGTCGTGAATAGCGCCGAGGACGGAGTTATTTGTGAACGAATATTTCAAATATTCACAATACGTTTGGAGTTTATAAAACGAATGGTTTATTAGTTTTAGGGACTGTTTTGTGATACTGATTGTTGAGTGATTTTCATTATTACGGGAATAGAAGCTACTTGTTGTGTATAAGGAACTATGAACACTTTCAGGCTCGTATTCTAGAATGACACTTAGCCTGAATCTCGATTTGTCTGAATACAGATTGTATAGGCAAGTCCAAATCAATCCTACCTTATGCAATAATGTTAACGGGAATTAATGCGATCATGGTATAGGTACAAGCGATTGTTCACTCGCTAACAAACTTTTTCGTGCAAATTTTATCATAGTCCATAGTATACGTCTATGTCTATGTCCATGTCATGGCTTTGTCAGTGTCTAGTAGAATGATAATAGGTTTGTTACTTATGAAATGTATGTTCAAGCTAATTTCAACATAATTGTATATTAACATATATATTACATAAACTCACGCCTGTATTCCCCGAAGGGGTAGGCAGAGGTGCTAGCACCCACATTTCGCCAATTTGTTTGGGTCCCAATGTAATAGGTGGCGAGCCTATTGCCATTAACCGGGCACTTAGAAACCTGCGATAAATACACACATAACTTCGAAAAGCATCGAAAAGTCATTGGTGTGTGTCATGGTAAACCTGGGATCGAACCCGAGACCTCGTCTCAGCAGTCCATTACCCATACCACTAGGCTACCGCAAATATTATAGAGTAATTGTAGGAAAATGACTTTAAGGAGGGTCATGATTTCATTTGGTCGACTGCACATACATACCTATGATTTGACTGACGTTTCGACCAGGTTACACCGGCTGTGGTCACAGGCTACGGGTCATATACCATGATCGCGTTAATTCCCGTTAACATAATTGTATATAATGAAACGCCATAGTTTAAAAGTAATTGTACCTTTTTTGCAACTAAAAGGTAGTTGATACTAGTGCCGATCAAAGGACAAGACTTTGGCACAGGGTTTTATAGACGATTGCTAACATTAAAGTCCAAATAAACCAAATTATGAAAAGGGGTAAGTAGGACAGCGAACTTCGGCTTCCATAATGCAAGTTTTGAATGCAACTGGTGCTGATTTACGAAATTAGTTTTTGATCAAAGTTTATATTTCTTAATGAAAATGCTGGACAGTTTCCGTACTCTACCCCCGAGTTAAAAGAAGTTATTGCGCTCATTATTGAGCTTATTCAAATGTTTTTGAAGTTTAGTGAAAACTAGTTATTGCTCGCGGCTCCGCCCGCGTGGATGTCGGTTATCGCGACCAAACATAGCCCATGTCCTTTCTCAAGGTCTAATCTACCCTTATACCAAATTTCATCAAAATCGGTTCAGTGGTTAAGGCGTGAAAGCGTAACATACATACAGACAGACAGACAGAGTTACTTTCGCACTTATAATATTAGTATGGATACAGAAATTATTTGTCTTTCAGATTAACTTGGAAAAAAACAATATGTGCATTCACTTTTGACGTTGACTGTACCTAGGTAAATAATTTTATTTATATATTGCGTGACAATGAAAGGTTAAACAATGGAAATTTTTCAAAATATACTTATCGAAATCTTTACCATTGTCAACCAATAGACCAAAAAAAACTACGTATCCTATTACGTATATTCAAACTCCAATCTCACACAAAGTTTTCTATGAAAATATCAATTTGAAAATTTCCCGCATGGGTAAACCGGTAAATAAAAGGTATTTTAGATCAAAGAGTATCAATTTCACAGTTATGAGCCTCGCATCACGCTGGAGCCGAGTTATGTGCCTATAGATAGTACAGGAATATGGGACGAATATTATAGTGATATTTTGTGTTAGTAGGTTTTTTATACAGGAGACCTCAATTTCACTTCACCTCGCCTGATATTAAGCTAAGGCAAAGTCTCGGAAAGAGGGTCACCATCGCAAACATGTACCATGTTAACAGTGGTGGCACTCAGCTTGACGGCCTCATTAGATGCCTTAAAGGACCCGGGACTGTAGGAAGAAGGAAACACGTGAGCTGGCAGGGAGTTCCAGGTCTTAGTGGAGCGGTATAGGAATGAGTCACTGAAACGCTTGGTCGAATTTTACCAAAGTTCATTGAGTTTAATCATTAGTATTCATTAGTGAGAGTGGTAGCTAGGGCCTCTGTGAGAACGTTAGGCCGTCGTCGGTACGAAGATCTGTGGCATTCAATATAAGTCGTTGTAGTCTTTAAATATCCAATAACCCGGATTTAATAAAGAACTTTAAAATCGGAAATGAACGTCAGAGCTCGGAAATGATGTGGAGATTACATAGATAGCTTACTTGTTGTGATGTATTGTTTATCCAGACGCGAAATGTATATTCGTCCACATTTAGCTTTAAGAAATATAAATTAACGTCTAAAAATTGCTGCAGTGGAGTTTGTTGCGCCGTTTCTTCTCAACCAGCGCCTTGGAAGCGGTGGTAAACTTAGATTAAGTAGAATTAAAATTGACGTCAATAAGAAACTTTCATTGTTCAACATTGAAAATAAATGAGTATGACTATCATATGGCAGTCGCTACGCGGAAAATATAAAAGTTGCATAGTTTCGTAGATAACCAATGCTGATTGAGTTGGTAAAAGGAGGATCATCATCAAGTCAGGATGAAGGACCTACTCATTTACTTTTTAATTTTATTTCACACTTTTTTTTGCGAAAATCCCCGCGGAATACACTCATCAACAAGTATAAACTTTCATCTAAGCTAAACAGATCCAGTTTCCACCTGAGATTTTGATAGCAACGACAATTTACAGCTTGTTACTAACATTGCCATGAAATGAGAAAATTTAATAAACCACCTATTAAACTTTCAAAAATAACTTTAAACTACCAACCTATTTAATAAATACCAGTAAAAGCGAAACAGAAGCCGCCCAAACTATAATTATCCCGTTTCGCTTAACGGCATCCGCTATTTTGACACACGTCAAATTTGACACCTGACATTTGCTGTCAAAAGTGACGTGCGCCGGACTTAGAGCGGTATTTCGGGAGTCATTGTTGTACATGCTTTTAGAAATACAAGAACGTTCATCCGATGTTCTAGGAAAAATATGAAATGTTTTTTTTTTGTGAAAAGTAAAGGCGTTTAGACAAAGAAATGTCATAAAGTCAGCAATTTGTGATTGAAGACTTGACCTGCTTTTGACAGATGGTGTTCGGTAATATTACAGCTACGTAAACAAAATTGCGAAAATATGACGAAAAGACCTTCATTTTTTCACTGTAGTAGGTAAAATTTATTTTTTCTTTCCCTGTATTATGTTTAGTTTTACAGAAAAATATGAGTTGAAACATTAATATTAATTTCAAGTAAAGATTTTCTTACATTACTGATTTTGTAGTGTTAAATAAAAACGCGTACCTACATATTTGAACTAGTACGTTAGCTTTTTAAAGCAATAAGTATCCCAACTTTTCCTCCTACCTCCACCCTATCCTCCTTTATCCTATTCCTATAGAGCTCAGTAGGTTACAGCATTCCCCCCTATAAGGAAATGGTCACGGGTTCAGTTCTTTCAAAAGAAAAAACAGTGATCATAAATAACAACCAATCCGGCAGGCCTATACATTATTTGAAGACTATAAATACGGGCATATCACGGGTGAAGCCGGGAAGAGAAAGCTAGACACAATTCCTAAAAGTTCATTCCTACTCAGCCATTCCACTAGCCATCGGTCACGTAACGGCAAATCAAAGTTTGACTAATTTTAACAACTTGTCCGAACTTAGTTTAGGACTCCGGGCACGGCTCGTGTAGGCCTGTTTGGTAACTGGACGCGTGACTGATGTGACCGACGTGGTAATGATTCTATTCATGTTTGAAGTCCAAATTAGGCCCAGCACACACCAGTGAACGCGCGGCGGCGCAATATATAAGACATATTTTTTTACAAGATATATTTCTATGGTGATTTATTTCGCATTATTTTTTAGTTTAAATTGAATGAAATACTCAAGTGTAATTTTTTAATAATATACCTAAAAGAGTCAATAACACCCCAATGCTTTTGGGCACTAAAATATTCATGTTTAAAATAACCATAGACAACGAAAAAAAATTGTTTCATCTTGTGACAAAAACAAAAAGTATATTTAAGAAAAGACAAAAAATAAGGACCAAAATTACCAAAACACTGCATCAACACGCAAAAAACAAGTGTGATATACACACAATAAATTAAAGTGCGCGCACATCGTCTGGCGCGGGGTGCGGGGCTCGGGGAGAAGCGCCCATATAATTTATCGGCGCACGGGCTTGTAATTAAAATTATCAACCCTGGAGTGTTTAAAATTAAACACGCTGTAAGTAACTGGTGAAGGGACACACGGGTAGAAAGATCAATGTGTAGATTAAAGATTTTACATCGTAAAATATGGGTGTACTAGCTTTTGCCCGCGGCTCCTCCCCCGTGGATGTCGGTTATCGCGACCAAACATAGTCTATGTGTTAATCCAGGGAGTCGGCTAACTCCATACCAAATTTTACTAAAATCGCTTCAGCCGTTTAGACATGAAAGAGTAACAAACAGCTTCAATCGACAGGTGCACTGGCTTTCAGGTGAAGCCCCAAAAATTTTGGTAGTGCTCCAAATACAACCGAATAAAGCCTGATCAAATTAGACGTACTTACTTTCTTGTTCGGACTAGTTACACCATATTGCGATATTTCTCATTAAAATGGCACACTTATTAATACCGTGTCAGCTCGGTTCAAGTGGAGTAGAATAGGACAACCTTATCTCTTCTTTGGGGTGTCGGAGAAGACGACTTAGCGACTCCAGTTAACATACAGCCCTTGTAAAAGTGCCCACTCGACGGCAAAATACTCGCGCCCTATCACATGGGACCGAAAATCATACTCGTAGTTATCGAAATGTGGGTATTATACCTCTTCGGGTATTTACAGGTGCCTCCCCAGTGCGGGGGTGACTCGGGGACACCGTTGTCCCTCTCCCGAGGAGGGCCAGACCGTAAGAGATGGTCCTGGGTCAGCCGAGGTGCGAGGGATATGTCGATGCTCCCGCCTAGCACCACGACCCACAGTCGGCGTGCGGTGTTAATCGGTTCGAGTCCGACATAACCTCCCCTTCTGGCTCAGGCAGGAGAGGTATCCGAGGGGATTTCCGCATGAAAAAAAAGGGTATTGATATAGGTATAGGTATATTAATATACTCAAGCTGTCTATGTTATTCACTCGTATGTCACAACCGAAGTCTTAAGAATGAGTTTCACACTCACGTAAGGATGAGAAAACTCGAGTTCGTTTTATTAGTTCGCCCTTAACATACTTTGTACGGCTTTTGATTTATAAGCCAAGCTATATTTTATATTAAATCTTTTAACATCTTGTTTTACGTTATGTAGGGATGTGAACATGTTGGTTTATACCATACCTGGGTTTCCTTTAAGGGAGATTAAACTTCTCTTGGCCCAGTTTGATGATCAAAGATAATTTTATTCAGCGATTTAAATGGTCGAAGAAACTTATCTATTTTGTTTGAAATTACTTAGACTGCAGATGCAGCTTTTTAAGTGTAAGATTTCTTGTTCTTCATTCATTAATATGGTTAATTGATATCTATAATCGTAAGTAAAAATATTGCCTTCATATTTATAACAATATCACCAGACTGACTGTATACAAACAATATAATCTACTTAGGTTTAAATAGCTTTATCTATATATATATAAAAATCAATGCCACTTTTCGTTGTAATGTTTTAAGTGTTATAACTCAACAACGCCTTTACCGATTTGGCTAATTTTGGTCTTGAATTATAGAGAAAAATTCGAATAATTGCCGGGAACCGACATCCACGCGGGCGGAGCCGCGGGTAACAGCTAGTTACTTACATAATTTAAAAAAGTTTACCCGATTGTTTTACCCAACATTTCTTAGCAGCAACACTTACCTGTAACAAAGTAAAACATAATTAATTCAGTTACTAAAATGATCAAAGAATAACATGCCTTACAATATACTTACCGGGTGATTTTATAGTAATTTTGGATAAAAATTATTTGGGCACAGTTCCGAAAGCAAAATCATCTGGAAGTATTATTTGGCGAAAGAATTTTTTTTTATATAATGTCCTAGCTTTTGCCTGCGGCTCCACCCGCGTGGATGTCGGTTATCGCGACCAAACATAGCCTATGTCCTTTCTCATGGTCTAATCTACCCCTATACCAAATTTCATCAAAATCGGTTCAGTGGTTTAGGCGTGAAAGCGTAACATACAGAGAGACAGACAGACAGAGTTACTTTCGCATTTATAATATTAGTATGGATGGGAATAATCTTCCAGTGAAAGGAAAAATGTGTGGGGGTTTAAAAAAAACTTTTCTTTCGCCAAATGAATACTTCCAGATGACTTTACTAAATTTTTTTTATCCGAAAAGACTATAAATTCACTTAGTATAGTATACAATACAGATAGTATACAGTGTAAACCGTTTGCTAATTCCGATATAAAGGCAATTTACACGAAGACTAGTCTCTGCTAGTAATATCTTTTTGACAGACACCCACGTTTTCTCTGAACATTTCAAAAAGTGCATAGTACGGTAATGCGCGTAGGTGTTACGGACGTCGCACAGACCGGCGATAGATGGAAACGCAGGCAGGTACGGCCGTACCGGGGTCAGACAACATTCAAAGTTAGATAAAAACTAGCTGTCCCGGCGAACTTCGTACCGCCAATTTTTTCCTACCCTCGTGGCGTCAGATCCCGTTCCCGCTGCACCATTTAGGGGGATGAAAAATAGATAATAATTAAATGACGATTGATCATTTTTCTACCGGAAAGAAAAAATGATTAAATTACTAAAATGGCTATTAAAAAATAAGGGTTGATCGTAGAAGGGTGAAAATTGAGGAGTATGGCAACAAAAACTGTGACACGAGAATTTTATATATTAGATATTACACGTCTGTAAGTCCCAGAACATGAAAAAGCATCTGATGAAGCCGTCCCATTGAGGACCAACATTGTAACACTTATGCTACGGCCACAGTACCGTGATGTACCAAATCCTAAACTGGGATGGGGAACACACAATGCGGCTATAATAGAGAATACACTATGATATGGTATAGTATGGTATCACGGGCTGTTATCCGCAAATCCACAACAAGGCGCGATTTTTGCGTGAGGGTGGGCATTTTAATCGATCCACCCCAACTCGTTGAAGAGCGCCAGCAGGCTATTCACGCTGCTGGTGATCTCCTGGAGCGTATCTGTGTTTCTGAAGTACTTAGCCCTGTATGTGGCGGTTTCAGGACAGTGTAGGGGCACGTGTGCCACAGTTTCGTCCTCACTCATGTAGACTCAGAATCTACTAAACTGTAGATATTAATTATTAAGTAGCTTTCGCCCGCGTCGCCACCCGCGTTGATGTTGGTTCCCGGCAATTATTCCATTATTTCTCTACGTACAAACCTTCCCTGGACTTCCACGAATAATTCAAGACCAAAATTAGCCAAATCGGTTAAGGCGTTGTTGAGTTATAACATTACAACGAAAAGTGGCATTGATTTTTATATATATAGACTAGCTGTCCCGGCAAACTTCGTTTCGCCTTAGAAATTAGAATCAATTAGCTGTATCAAATTCTCCTAATTATTTTGAGAACGAAAAGCATTTCGATTCGGGCCCCATACGCCCACGGAACTCCCGACACCAATAGATCACCGGGGCCCATACTTACACCTACGGAGCCTATATACCTATGGGACCCATACAACCATATACCTATACGCTCAAGGGCGTTCATACTACTTACCATAAACCATCAATTTTTCGACTTAAATAAAAAAATAGCCACCATAAATATTTTCGCGGCCCAAGCAACGGGCATTTTGTTAATTCAGAAGAATGTCTACTAATCGCCCTCTGACGATATTTGCACGTATTGTGTCAATTCTATATCAAACGTCAGATAACATAGATACATAATTCAAAATTTAGACATGGTGTATGTCGGATCAGCTATTTTATATGGTGGTTATGTATTCTTAAATTTTCTAATTTCCCGCGCAATTTTCTACATTTTTTCTTTCACATGAACTTAATCCTAACAATAACGAACACAACAAAAAAAGAATTAGTGAAATCGGTCTAGCCGTTCACGCGTGATGTCGTGACCAAGGGAAATAGGGATTCATTTTTTTATATATAGATTATTATCAATATAAAAGTGTGCCTGAAGTGTTTCTGTCCATGCTGAGGCCATAGTAACGTGATATTGCCATAACTTCAACAATGCCTAGAACTACGATTTATGGCCATAATTGTACAATGTCAATCAATATGGCAATTGGTTTGAAGCTAGAATCATAAATAATTTTATAGACTTTTAGGTACTTGACATTGGCGAAATTCTCTATATGAAAGCTCAGTAAAAGTTCTTAGAGTAATCTACTAATATTATAAACGCGAAAGTTTGTGAGTATGAATGGATGTTTGTTACTCTTTCACGTAAAAACTACTGAATGGGTTTGAAACTTTACAATAATATAGCTTATACATCAGAATAACACATAGGCTATATATAATTGCGCTACTACTCAAGGGAACAGAGCCGTGATCATTAATGTCAACAAATTCGGCCGGCATCGGCATATACGCAGAAGTGACTGTGGTTATTTCTGTTGCTGTTTAGGTAACTATATAATTCTATAAGAGGGTGCAGCGGGAACGGGATCGGACGCGACGCGGGTCGAAAATAATTGGCGGTACGAAATTCGCCGCGTCAGCTAGTAGATCATATAGAGCATATTATTATTATTAGTCATGCACTAGCAGCTAAAAGCTGATGCGTGCATATCACAGCACTTGTTAATGTTAATGTTCACTGAGTATTTATTTTATCACTGTTTATAATGTTCAAAGTTCGTTCACTTATGGTGTGATAAAAGTGTCACTGTTTGAGGATAGTTCGTTTTTTAAATAGTTGTCGAGTCTGTTTTTGAAAGCGTTTACTGAAGGTGCACTTATTACTGTCTCTGGCAGTTTGTTCCAGGAGTTCACTACTCGGTTTGGCAGAAAATGGTACCTAGGATGGCGTATGCTTAGAGTGCGCGCGAGCTTCAATGATATAATGATATACTTTAAGAACTTTTACTCCCATAATCGCTGCGGTAACACCCCGGTAGACGACAAGGTAATGTATCTAGAGCATTAAAATCTGTAATGATGACCCACTATCCTGAGACTTTAACTTCAGCTCACCATCAGGCAATGCGAAGTTATATTGACGCGTCCTATATAAAAAAAAAAAACACCAATACCGGTACCACTCTCTATATTTAGTAAGAACCCATTTAGCGGTAAAAATAGCCAACAATTTCTGTAGTACTGTAGTTTATGGTGTCGTAACACTGACGTATAGTGTACAAGCCTATTACATACACCCATTAAGGAGTACATGTAAGTATGATGAACGGACGTACTGATATACACTTGCGATTATCGCTGGTTAGGTGCGGTTATATTGCTATAATACATTTTGTTATGGGTCATACATGTATAGGGTTGGTTTAGGCACCATCAAAATGTTTAAGGGTGAAGCCTGCGAGCAAGTAATGCTCGAGAAGGAGGCGGCCGGTCGCGTCCGGACTAGACTCCGGGCCCGGGAAGCCCGCGCAGAGCGAAGGCGAACCGGACGTCGGAGGTCGCAGAACGACCTCCGACCTCCATGAGCGCTGGACTGGGGGTGACCGGTGGAGCCGCCTGTCACCCTAGCAGAAGCGGGCCGCGGCGGCGGCGCAAAATGCGCCTCCCCGTAACCGGGGCTAGATAGGGACACTGTGGTCCCCACAACCCGAAGGGGGCGATCTCGAAAGATGACGAAAAAAAAAGGGGGGAAGCCAACCTCACTTGCACCATGCCGTAGAGGGGTTAGATGATAGTGACTCACATAAATGCCAAGATAAACAATATCAGGAGAAGGTTAATATAGGAGAGAGGATTCCAGGCCACTTAATAAGTTTAAAATTGAAGTGAAAAATTGCTTAATTAAAAAAGGTAAGTGGACGAATACTTAAATGATAAAGATGCATGGTCATCCTTTAATTTAATCTCTTGCTCGCACTGTATTTTGTAATAAATACAAGCATATTTAAAAAAGGAGGATAATCGAGTTCACTGAGTTTCTTGAACTTGTTTCTTCTCAGTAGAACCAACCTACCGAACCAGCGGAAGAATAATTTTAAATGATTTATTTTAATTACTCTTGACATTTCTGACACTAATTAATAGTAAAATTTGGACGTTCATATGTGGTCTTTATGTGCCTAAATTGAATAAATAAAATTGATTATTTGATTCTTTGATTGAGGCTTCTAAATACAAGAATCGAATGCAACCGGGCCTAACTTTATGATTATATTTACTTTTCAAATATGTGATATTTAATATCGCCGAGAAATATCGCCAAGTAAGCTCAGGGGTGTGGAAAATAAATATGATGATAAGATGCTATTTATTCTAAATCTGATTATATAGATAACACTAAGGCCCATTACACACTGTCGATTAAGCGTCTAAACGCGTAAGCTTGTATGGATATTGTGGATGTATGGTACTTTACGCAGAAACTGCAAAATTAATATAGATGATATTTGACACATATATAGTTTTTGGTATGAAACACCTAGCACCTGAGCGAATAGCACCTAGCCATGTCCACGGAGAGCACCTATCAAGATTTTTGGCAGGTGCTATTTGTGTATAGCTGCTGCTAGTGCTGGGATGTATAGGTGCATAGGTTACTTTTCACGAATATCCTGGAACCGGAATACGTTCGAGTGGGTCGCACACACAAGATACGAGGGTCAAACTGAAAGTTCTTAGAACTGGCCACTTATAAACAATATAATAAAAAAATAATTCTAAAATTTGAAAATAGAACTCTTTGCCAATATTACTGAGTATATATTTCATTCATTTATCATTTGTTTTACGATTTGGCGGCAAATTGAAAATTGTCTGTGTCACGTTAACATGAATTTAACACGAGAAATTTTTCGTGCAATGATCTTTTATGACTTTCGATGTCATTTAAGTCAACAAGAAAGTTATGATAGACTACGATTGGCCTTTCACGATGAAGCCCCATCTCGTGCGACTGTTTACAACTGGTTTAATGAGTTTAAACGTGGTCGCACTAATCTCACTGATGATTTACGTGAGGGACGGCCTTCTACGGCGACGACTGAAAATAACATCTGTGTTGTGCGGCGTATGATAGAGACTGACAAAAGAGTGACCTATCAGCAGATTCAGACAAGCTTAGGCATCGGTATGAGTCAAGTGCACAAAATCCTCCACGAACATTTAACGGTCAGGAAGCTTTGCGCCCGGTGGATACCTCATAATTTGACTGAGGCTCAAAAACTCCATCGTGTGGATTGGTGCCGTAAAATGATTGAAAGATTTAACGGAGGTGACTCTAATGCTGTGTTCGACATACTAACAGGTGACGAAAGCTGGATTTACTGTTATGATCCTGAAACCAAAAGACAATCTGCTCAGTGGGTGTTTCCTTTCGAGGAGTTGCCAACTAAAGTGAAGAGAGATCGAAGTGCGGGAAAAAAAATGGTGGCCTCGTTCTTTGGAAGGATAGGTCATTTCGCAACAATTGTATTAGAGGATCAAAAAACAGTTTCTGCAGAATGGTACACTACCAATTGTTTGCCACTTGTCTTGGAAAAAGTTCGAGAGAAACGACCTCGCAGTAGGATCCTCCTTCACCACGACAACGCCTCGTCGCACACCGCCAAGCGAACGATCGACTATTTGGCGACATCAAACGTTGAATTACTGGGTCACCCGCCGTATAGCCCGGACCTCGCGCCTTGTGATTTTTATTTATTTCCAAAAATTAAAGGAAAACTTAAAGGAAAGCGGTTTATGAATGCTGAAGAAGCGGTGGCTGCGTATCGCGATGCCATTGAAGAGACCCCTAAGGACGAGTGGGCAAAGTGCTTTTCCCAGTGGTTCCATCGCATGCAGCGGTGTATTGACGTGAATGGACAATATTTTGAAAAGATATAATAAAACTAATAACTGGCTAATGTAATCAGTTTTTGATTTTCTAAGAACTTTCAGTTTGACCCTCGTATTGTGCGATCGGAGCCGCAGGCAACAGGTATTTAATGCATTTATATTTTTACTTTTGAAGTATCTTTTTCTTCATGTTTAGCTAAACTTCGACCTTTTTAACCCCCGCCGCAAAGAGAGGGGTGTTATTAAGTTTGCGTTGTCTCATTTTTTTTTTGTATTATAGTTTACATAAGTGCCGAGTGTTCATAGACATGTTTGATGAAAATCGGTTGAGCCGTTTAAAAGTTATGGGGGTTAAAGTCGGAATGGAGAGTGTTGGGGGTTGAAATTTTTTATTTATGTTATTTCAAGTAGGTATTAAACCGAAAATAAATATCACCAACTTTGCTCAGTCGCATGAATAATAATAAAAATTAGTTGCTAAATCTCGTTACATAAACTCCTCATAATAGTACGGTGCCCTACTGCCGGCAGTCAGGTGGTGTTCCTAATACCTTCCTACCGCCTACGGGCATATGATAACGAACAACCTTGTTAGGAATTTATACTTTGTTGCGATTGGGTTATGAAACAAGCGTAAAGGGGAATAAACTTTCTGTTTTGTCTATACGCATACCGATGGCTCCATTCAGGGATCAGCGTAAGACCTAACTAAAATTAGAAAATTCTAAAAAATATTATGCATACACCATATCGGATCTAACAAAACGTCAATATAAAAATAAATATTATAGACTAGTTTAGTAAATGGACCACCGGTTCGGAACGCGGGCACTCTGAAGACTCCGGCAAGAAACCCACCGGGTTTTTTTTGTCTATCTTGGCTACAACTCAAAATGATCTTTATACCAAGGTATTAAGAGTTTTATTGATTTAAATTAATGTAATATTGTCCAAACTAAAGGCGTGTACCAAATATCAGAACAGTCAGTCAATACGAAGGCGAGAAACACGAGGCATTTAGATCATTTTGAGTACAGTAAAATCCTGTTATAACGACGGCCAAGGGAGCAATGATTTTACGTCGTACTAACCGGACGCCGCACTAAACAAACATATTTTTTATGTTTTTTAATAATCACATTTTTAGGTGCTGGCAAATATCAAAAAAATATTTATTACACATTCGGTTAACTGAGAATAAAAGGAAATAGAATGAAATGCTCAAGTGAGACTCGAACTCACGACCTTTCCCTTACAGGGGAACTGCTCTGCCAACTGAGCTATTGAGCACCACTTGAATCATTCCAAATTTTCCTTCTCTTTATATCCGTCTATAAGGGCGACGGAAAGGAAGTTCGTGAGTTCGAGTCTCACTTGAGCATTTCATTTTTTCCAATGTTTTTCGAACTTAAAGGTTAGCATAGTGAATGCTATAAAAAATTCAAAAAAAAAAAAAAGTAAATAGAATTTTAATTTCAATGATCAACTTACTACGTACATGTACAGGTATTTATAATCTATGTACTTTGTTCGTCAAAATTAAGAAGATCGATCGAAGGCTGAGGAGACTGGGCGAATTTGAACCGAGGTGTGATATGCCCCGCGACTCGTAATGGAATCGTACATAACGGTAAATACCCAATAATAATTTTGGGGAAAATATATCTGACCTAGTATTTAGTTGGTTGTATTCAAGGTCTTTATCGCGAAGCTCGGTGTCCTCTTACTCCCTCTCGTTTTTGCCATATAATATGGCTTTTATTGCAGCGGCTACCATCTGGTCTCCTAACTCTGATAGGTAAGCCTGTACTAGATCTAGAGCCTGTGTAGATATTTGCAGGTGAGCATGCTTTGGATAAACCTAATGCCTATACACACTTTAAGTAGAGAGATCCGGTTCTCAGCATTCCATGGATTCACCGTGCGGTCGCCGGGTCCATGGCGTGGTACAGAGAGGAACACTGTGACGGCGCCTGGGACTTGCGACCCAGGTGTAGGTTTAGGGTGGCCACCTTGTGATGCATCAGCGCTCACCTCCACCGTCAGTCGTGTTCCCTCCTCTACCTATCCAAATTTGGTAAGATCCTATCAACACCGTTTCAGATATTCGTTTAAGTTAAGAGCTTACTGAAACTCTTGACAATCCGAGGTCTATAATTTTTTTTTACAGGTATTTAGTTGGAATTCAATTTGCTCCTACTTCTACGGCGTAGAGTTTAACCACATAGCCGTTTTTTGTTAACTCGTTGTCAAGTCAAAGTATTTGTTTATTTTCATAGCGTGGTCTTTAGGTACTGTGAGTTCTACTAGTACTGTAGGTTTTTGTAGTTTCGAAATATATCGGGTCTGGATGACGAGGCACAAACCACCTCCGGTATTTTTTTAAATGTTTTATTTCATACCGTTAATCGTTATTTCTATGGCCCCAATTCAAACATCTACCTACGTATCTCAGAAACGAAGAACTTTAATAGAAATGGTATTTTAATAGTCAAAGAGACATAACATCGCACAAGTTGGTACGTAGTAAGTAATATTACATTATAATTATCTATTGTAACTGTAATTTAATATCTATACGATCTATACTTCACACACACATAATATAAAGCAAATTCGCTTTCCGCGTTTGTCCCTATGTATCCTTATATCTTCAAAACTACGCTACGGATTTCGATGCGGTTTATTTTTTAAATAGAGTAATTCAAGTCCTCTTGAATTTTTTAGTATAATTATGAATATATTTATTTAATTTCAGTATTACGCTAACTACATATAACTCTTGGGTTAGTGTCGTTTCCACCCGTTCCCGTTTCAACCCGAAAACTTATCATTAAAAATGATAATTATTTATGTTCCCGATTCCACCCGTTTTTTAAATAAAGTACAGTCAACCGAAAAAATGGTTAATTATTTAACAAGCTTAAATATTTATATTAAAACAGGGAACTTATCTATTGCACATTTGGCACGAAGGACACTCCGGGTCACTCTTTGATACCTTTTTTACACTTTACTAGTATATATATAGATAAATAAATGTTGTTTCTAATTTTGCATTAAGGGAATACGATAGTTGTGTCTATTTCACGCGCCGTTACTTAAGGTGCATGTGCGACCTTTTTTTTACCTGATGCTGTTTGAATAGATAAATAAATTGGATCGTTAACGTTTCACTGGTGGTAGAAATTTGATGGCACAAATTTGTCACTAATTTCGACCGGGTTGGTACCACCGTGCACAAGTGCGAAAACCCCTCCATAGTAATCCAATCTCGGTTGGATTGCGTTCAGAGATCAGCAAGTGCATAGCCGGGCCGAGGTGATGGTAGTCGCAGCACTAGTGGGACCGGTGGGTCTTGGCATAGTCTAGTGGGGGGTGACGCGGGGCGCCGCGCCGGGCAGGGAGACCTGTAGAAACGGTGGTGCCGCTGGCCGCCCGCGGGATAGTACAGGGGCCCAACTGGGACTAACCACCCTGGGGGGCTGTCCCACCAGGTCGCGCATAATCCCGATATGGCTCGTCGTGCCGGTTGGCGACCGGATGGGAGCCCGGCGACCATATTCGGGGGGGTACGAGGACCCTTCCGTTCGGCGCGTCGGCTCTCGTCATGCCGTCACAATCATAGACAAAACCAATGTCCCATGTATTGTCACACGGTGCTGTGGCGACAATCACCTTTTTTTTTCACGCTTTCCCCTACCTTTACCATGACAGCGCACTAAAAAGATAGAGTCAGAACAGCGGCTAGGGAGTCTCCCACCACACGACTATTTGAGGTGGAGTCCACGAACATCTGTGGGCAATGCTGTTTCTAACGGAGACACAAATACGCCGCCCTGACGACACGTCCTATCTGCTTGGGGCTATGTTATCGAGGAAAATTGCCGAGCAAAAGCCGGGGTGTGCGTGTTTGTTAGGGCGGATATTTGTTGTAGCCGTTTGCGCTGTCTAGAGAACTCATCCTTCTCCATCCTGTGGGTACACGTAGACCATGGCTCCACGAGTCAGATCTATGTGTGCCTTTACCGCTCCCATACGGGAGATGCAGAGATAACTCGACTCTTTGAATACCTGAGTCAGGTGGCAGATGATGCACAGGAGCGGTTTCCGAACGCCGAAATGGTGTTTCTGGGGGACTTTAACGCCCACCACAAGATCTGGTTGGACTCCGCCAAAACAGACCATGCGGGAAGAGCCACTCACGCATTTGCCCTGGCGCATGACTTGACTCAATTGGTGCACAAGGTCACAAGGATACCAAGAGAGTCCGGCCTAGAGCCCTCTCTGCTAGACCTTCTGTTGACGAGTCACCCGGACCCGGGCACTGTACGTCTCGATGAGTGCTGCTTTAAGTAACTCCGTCCACTGTCTGGTCCGCTCCACCGTGCCCATTGTAACGCCCCCACGACCCCGTGCAGGGGAAGAGGCGTCTTTGGCACTACTCGTCAGCGGACTGGGATGGACTACGCGATTATTATGCGTCCATCCCGTGGGTTGAACGCTGCTTTGAGGGTAAGAACCCATCTGAGAGCGCTACTGCTGTCGCCGGTGAGATCGATTTGGGTATGGAATACTATGTCCCATACACCGATGTCACCGGAGTCCGCGGAGCGCATCCGTGGTTCGGGCGTAGGTGCGCGGAGGCTGTTGAGCATAAACAGTCTGCGTAACGCGCTTGGGTGCGGACGCGCGTCACACGCGATCCCAACGTGGGTCACTTCAAGGCGGCGTACAACAGAGCCACAAAGGTCTGCAAGAGGGCTTACGTCAGGGCGGAAGCCCAGCGTATAGCACGGCTGGGCCAAGAGCTAGTGGCGCATCCCGCGGGTAGCCGTGGCTACTGGCGACTGGTCAAAGCCGTGCAAGCCAACTTCTGCCAGCCCTCGCTGCCCCCGCTGAGCAACCCCGATGGATCTCTGGCCCATGAGCCGCAAGAGAAAGCAAATTTGCTGGTCAATCTCTTCGTGGCCAACTCCCGATTCGATGATTGTGGTATGCAACCACGCACAATGCCCACTGGTGACCACGCAATGCCTGATATCCATATCAGGCAACGCGATGTCCGTGCAGTACTGCAATCACTCGATGTCCGGAAAGCCAGTGGTCCTGATGGTATTCCGGCGGTTGTACTTAAAAAATGTGCAGCGGAGTTATCTCCTATGCTAACGCGGCTGTACCGACTGTCCTACAGTTCGGGTACAGTGCCTTTGGCTTGGAAGGAGGCGAATGTCCAGCCAATCCCCAAGAAGGGAGATCGTTCGGACCCAGCCAACTATCGACCCGTAGCCGTCACCTCAGTGCTGTGTTCAAGGCTCAAGGTGTTCGAGCACGACATCATTAACACACAGCTCATGCGCCACCTAGAGGATCACTCCTTGCTTAGTGATCGGCAATACGGTTTTAGACCGAAACGGTCAACGGGTGATCTTCTGGCGTACGTGACCCACCTTTGGGGTGAGGCTATGGAAAAGCACGGCGAGTCACTGGCAATTAGTCTTGACATTGCCAAAGCTTTCGATAGGGTATGGCACAAATCGCTTCTTTCCAAGCTACCAGCCTTTGGCCTGCCTCCCAGACTGTGCAACTGGGTTACAAGCTTCCTGCAGGGGCGCCGTATTCGCGTCCTTTGTGATGGATGAGCTTCGGTGTTCTTGCAGGTAAATGCTGGCGTGCCGCAGGGTTCCGTCTTACCTCCCACTCTCTTTCTTCTGCATATCAATGATACACCTTACACGGCAGTTATTACGCACATCCTGCGGCCAAGCAGTCTGATAGCGTCGCGGAAAAAAGGCAGCTTCTTGTCACTGAGCTGGACCGGATCCTGGACCACATTTCTCGATGGGGCGCTAGGAACCTGGTCGAGTTCAATGCCAAGAAGACCCAGGCATGTGCGTTTACAGCAAAAGTATCTCCTTTCCTTCCCCTTCCCACTCTTCAGAGCACACCACTGCCACTACAGGATCACCTCAATATCCTCGGTATGGATGTTCGCTGCAAACTGAATAACAAAAACTATATCGAGAGTATCATCAAATCAGCCTCGCGTAAACTCGGAGTCCTGAACAGAGTAAGACGTTTTTTCACGCCGGAACAGCGGTGTCTTCTATACAATTCTACCGTCTCTACCATGGTGAATGTTCTGAAGAGCTCTTCCAATTAGTCCCACCCTCCCCTTTCCTTCACAGGACGACACGTGCAGGGCTAAGATGCCATCCATTTACGGTGCAGAGTATACCTGCTAGAACCAAGCGTTTCAGTGATTCATTCCTATATGCCGCACCACTAAGACCTTGAATTCCCTGCCAGCTCACGTGTTTCCTTCTTCCTGCAGTCCCGGGTCCTTTAAGCGGGGCGTGAAAAGGCATCTAATGAGGCCGTCAAGCTGAGTGCCACCACTGTTAACATGGTAAATGTTTACGATGGTGACCCTCTTTCCGAGACTTTGCCTTTAGCTTAACATCAGGCGAGGTGAAGTCAAATGGACGTGTCCTGTATAAAAAAAAAGACCCAAATTCGTTCCTGCGTGCAATACTGCTCACATCTCTGGGACGGCTCCGCAAAGTACTTACTAGATGCTCTCGACAGGTTGCAGCGACGTGCGGTCCGCATTATTGGGAATCCTGAGGTCACGAACACCCTCGAGCCTTTGCAGATGCGTAGAGATGTTGCGTCTTTGGCAGTATTCTACCGTCTCTACCATGGTGAATGTTCTGACGAGCTCATCCAATTAGTCCTACCCTCTCCTTTTCTACACAGGACGACACGTGCAGGGCTAAGATGCCATCTATATACGGTGCAGAGTATACCTGCTAGATAGAACCAAGCGTTTCAGTGACTCGTTCCTATGCCGCACCATTAAGATCTGGAACTCCCTGCCAGCTCACGTGTTTCCTTCTTCCTACAGTCCCTTCCTACAGTCCTTTAAGCGGGGCGTGAAAAGGCATCTAACGAGGCCGTCAAGCTGAGTGCCACCACTGTTAACTTGGTACATGTTTCCGATGGTGACCCTCTTTCCGAGACTGTGCCTTTAGCTTAACATCAGGCGAGGTGAAGTCAAATTGACGGGTCCTATATAAAAAAAAGTTCTCACTAGTTCCAGTGGAAGTAGTCCCGGTGGAACTAGTGAAACTTTTTCTTCTCATTAGTTCCGTTTAATTTCGATTTAATATTTACTGGAACTACTGAAACTTTTGCTTCTCATTAGTTCCTTCGCACTTTAGCTATTAACTGGAGACGATATAACTACAATTAAAACTATATAATTGAAGCGATAACTTCACTAGATTTACAATAATTATCTCAACTACCATTTTAGTGATTTGAGCAAATAAAAAAAACAAACCTTCATACAAAACTTAATAGATATGTACAAATAATAAAATTGTAAAGCAATACTACATTAATTATTACCTAAGCTAATCTAGAAATGGGATATAGTTATATCTTCTGATTTGAGCTCCATCTGAGTTTCTCTTATAAAATCATCATTTTCAAACTGAAGGAAACCAATGATTTCTGTGATACAAAATTAAAGTACTGTGATTTACCTACCTTTTTATAGATGTTTTTTTTATTTCAAATAAAAAATTATTAACCAATAAATGATTTATTATTTCTGTTCCTGACTGTACCTACTGGCAAAAACGATTTAGGTAGAGACGGTAACGGGTTGAATCGCAACGGGTGGAAACGGGAACGGGTGGAAACGCCACTCACCCTAACTCTTGAATTACTCTATTTATTTTAAAAAAACGCAAAAATAACCTTCCTAGGTGTAGGTTCTGAAGTGGCGTCCGATCCCGTTCCCACTGCACTATCCATACTAATATTATAAATGCGCAAGTAACTCTGTCTGTCTGTCTGTCTGTATGTTACGCTTTCACGCTTTAACCACGGAACCGATTTTGATGAAATTTGGTATAGGGGTAGATTAGACCTTGAGAAAGGACATAGGCTACGTCTGGTCGCGGGCAAAAGCTAGTCTTCTATATTATGCATGTATTATACATATAAACCTTTTTTTTTAATAGCTCTATCTTTTTAAAGAAACGTTATCAAAATCTGTAGCGTAGTTTTGAAGATATAAGAATATATAGGGACGGACAGACGCGGAAAGCGACTTTGCTTTATATTATGAAATGACGATACTTTCAAGCTTCGGAACCTAAACTACAAACAAACAAACAATCAAATCTGTCCTCTTTATAATGTGGCGAGTAGGCGAGTACACCGGCGCAAACATGCTAGTGAACCAGTGCATTAAACGAGGCATGAGATCACGCCATAATACGTCATATCGGATGATTCACTTGTTTGTCTAACAAACAAGTTTAGGCCGCGCCTACGCAGGTGGCACCAACCGGTCAAACCGGTATAAGCCCTGCCCACTTAGAGATGGCGGGCTAGTTTTCACTGTCCGAGCGACCCGGGAAGTTGGTACCGCCTGTTAAGTTTTATTAATTGTGTTATAGTATATAAAGCCACAATAATAAGTGTTAAGATTATTCCACTTACTGCATTCGCTATTATTGTTTACATTTTGAATATACCGTTATCCTACCACCGCTGGTTTCAATCCCGTGTCCATCACGTATATTGCAAGTGGTTCCAGTTACCTACCTGGACCGCTTCAATAATACCTATAGACATAATTTTACACCAAAAATTTCTTTTTGTAATATTATGAACAGATTATGAATCAATGGACTATTGTATAAGGTATGCAGTAACAATGTAATTCGTCTAAGTGTGGGTTATAGCGCGCTGAGCCACTGACTAATTGCTTTCTTCCAATTTGCTTGATAATGGTTTAGGTGTGGTACAAGTTGAATAAGTTAGCGGATTAATAGATTTCTAATAGTTTAAAAAACTAAAAAACGCGCTTTTAGCACGCACTAAAAATTACATTGTTTCGTATTCCTGGCAGCCAACCCTTTCATTTGATACTTACCCACATCATGGGGGTGAATTTTAAACAGCCAGTCCGCCATCTTGGGGAGGCTGCCATATTGGATTTGTAATGACGTTTCGTAGCTAGTCATGTATTGTCTTCGGAACTCAGAGCGTGTGCAAAATTTCATCCTAATTGAAGACCGGGAAGTGGGTCAAATTAAGATTCCAAGATTTTCTTACATACATAGTTACAAGTGAAGCTAATAAAAGCTTGTTAATAAGGCGAGGCGCAATTGACTTCGTGTTCGTGTTATATTCTATAAAAAAATATATACTGTGGACATTTAATTACTCTAGACCTAAAGAATAAACAGATAATTCCATATTATGGTTATTTTAACACTTAGGAGTTTAGACCTCATGAAACCAAAGGACTTGCACTAAATGCCTGGCAGTTCGAAGATCTACTGCCATAATCATGTTATCTTTGAAATCAATATTCTACTTAATACTGATACAGGATATAAAATAAGGTACCTACATCCGTTAAGGCGCGCCTGCGAAGGCTGTCAGTGTCGCCGAATTTTGGGCTGGATCTAACTTGACCAAAAATTGCCATCGACTCGACGAAGAATTACACCCGCTAAGAGTGCTTGAAAGATATTTTTGAAATGGCTTTCTACGTTATATTATGTATTAACCAGTGTTAGATACTAATGCTGCTTTCCATATATTTACGCGCTTGACAAAAGCCCTAATAATGACCCATGTAGATACTTTTAGCCCAAGATTTTATGGGTGTTTTAATTTTAGCCCAAGATTTTATGGGTGTTTTAATTTTCTTACACTTTTAATTTCTCAACTAAAAATCCGCTTTCGCTTCAGCTTATAACTTACAACCGAGTCATTACGCTGCACTAAGTTGCAAGGAGAAATGCTTGCACTGTCTAATACACTAACTCTCTGTGAAATTGTTGCTACGGCTCTTTACAAACTAACAACCGCCGCATCTCCTGCGGCTGGTACATGCAGTAAACTAATTAACTATTCACCACTTCGTTACTATACTTGAATGTGGAGTTTTACTTAATAAACTTAGTGTAAGACTTAAAACCATTTAGGTAGGTACTGTCGCTTACAACACATTTTCGTAGTTTATGTACGAGTTACAATATTATAGATGTTTATAACACAATAACGCGTTCATTCGGTACACTTGTTTACTTGTGATTATGGCACAATGTAAGCAATGTAGTTAATACTTTAAAATAAAAAGCATTTTTTTTTACGCAATCACAATGAAGTCTTTTCAGTATATTGGCATCTTACGGCACAAATCGCACGCCAGCTTTTTTTACCGTGAGGGAACATCCTTCATGGATGTTATGCCGGACTCCTACCGACTAAGAACCCCCACGGTAACGACCAACAGCCTATGGTTGGGAGGTAAGCCCTCGGAAGAATGTCCCAGGACTCCCATCAGACCTACGGCTACAATTGCGTCCTCGTTTAGGGGGTGGTTCGGGTGCTATCCCGCGTCTATAGGGGGTTTTCGAGTGTCGAGGAGGCGTGCGTGAATCCCTCACGTCACGCTGCCGTCATGGGCCTGCCTGCTTAAAACTGTGAGTAGTAACTCGAAAAACCAATATAAACCAAATTAACAGCATAGAAATGCATAGAAAAAATTATTGGAAAGCAAAGACCTTAGTTCCAAAGCACTCAATCCGGATAAAACCTTACGCATTAGCGTGTCAATGATGGAGTAATAGCGATCGCTACTTGAAATTCCGCTACAACTTTTGAATGTTTCGAATCGCTGCCGCTTATGACTTATACCCTTTGTTACTGTTTCATCTACGCCACGAAGCTGTACCTTCACGCCGTTAATACCGACAGGTTTAATTAAACACATTTCTTTGTTGTCACTGTTTTACATCGGAATTTTCGGAGGGGGAGGGGGAGAGGGTTGAGGGTATATTTTTCTTGTTATACAATTTACGGTTACAGGTAAACAAATTAGGTCAAGGAATGACTGTTTTAGATGGCAGTTTGTTTGTGGAAAAAAAAGCTGGATAAATTTCTACAGGGTTTAAAATTTCTTTTTAAGTTAGGGCTTCTTCATTTAACGGTAAACATTGTGCCCGCTTGAGGGCACAATGTTTACCGTTAATTGCCCAAAAATTGTATTTGGCGACACGTGGGTGTTAATACGCCTGTTTACCTTTTTGGGGATTTCAAGGCGTGTATATGTTTAAGTTGACAAGTTTACAGTTCATGCACTAGCAAAAAGTATCTACTAGGACTCGAGATTTAACTACCAGAAAGGAGGACGGCCAGAGACGGCAAACACATTTTTTTTTCTTTTTTAAATTATGTTGGTACTAAACTATTCATATTATCGGTTTATATATAGCTACAGCTACCAAATAGCAGTATTCTTATTTATATAAAAAAAGTCCACGCCTGAGCCGAAGCTCCATACGACGTGGCCGTCCTCCTTTCCTTCGCGTTACGCGGCATTTAAAGATGTAACGCCAATGACGGATAAATAAAAAAATAAGGGAAATTATCGATAAGGAAGGAAGTTAAGCATTCGTAAAAATATAATAAAGGAAAATTTTAAAAATTAAAATGATGTAATTTTTTATGGGACTGTCGTTAAATAATACAGTAGCCTTTTTACGATTCTGCATTAAATTTTATATACGCAGCAAATAAAGTACAACCTTTAGCCATTACTGAAGATGAATAAATTAATATTGAAGAGCAATATCGCAAAATAAATAAGTACAGTAGACAAAGGAGATACAGTTACACCTTTATCTACAACTTTATCCGGAAAACTGCAACCGTATTGTTGTACACGTAAGAAGTTGATAGGATCTTACCAAATTTGGATAGGCAGAGGGGGGAACACGACTGACGGTGGAGGTGAGCGCTGATGCATCACAAGGTGACCACCCTAAACCTACACCTGGGTCGCAAGTCCGAGTGTTCCTCTCTGTACCACGCCATGGACCCGGCGGCCGCACGGTGAATCCATGGAATGCTAAGAACCGGATCTCATCTCTGTACCAGCAGAGTAGCTTTGTCAAGTGTCACAGAACACTGGGCAAACAAAATTTGACGAGTGATATATGGGACAAAAAATCATAGTTAATTATATAGAAAGACTAAATGCCCTCTTGGCGGCAGTAAGCTCGCCTTCTATTACGTGGGACCGAATATAATAGTTAGCAAAATTTTCATGTGGACTGTTGATAAACCTCTGCTTACCCCTTCACGGATGTACAGTCGTAAATTCATGTATCTTCTCGTTAACTTTTCCACAAAACATTATAAATGGGAGAACCGAAGGACACAGAAAGTGGTACTCCCCTGGTGTTACAACACGTCCATACACCACGGCAATCACAAACCATCAGGTGGGCCATGTGCTCGTCTGGCACCTAATGGCATCCATACTAATATTATAAATGCGAAAGTAACTCTGTCTGTCTGTCTGTATGTTACGCTTTCACGTCTAAACCACGGAACCGATTTTGATGAAATTTGGCATAGGGGTAAATTAGACCATGGGAAAGGACAAAGGCTATGTTTGGTCGCGATAACCGACATCCACGCGGGTGGAGCCGCTGGCAAAAACAAGTAAAAAATAAAGAAACAAACATCACAAATGCAGGGGTCAGCAGTGATATGTAACACAAGCATTCATGTCAAACGTACGAACACAGAACTTGTAAGTAGCGTACATAAAATATTATAGGCCATTATTACTTCATAGATGGAGCATAACACCTGTTCTGATAAAGATTATGTGGCCAACCGTAATCAAAGACGTTATTGAATGTTAACGAGACTTAACGCGATCATTGTATAGGTACATACATACCTTTAATTTTCTTGACGTTACGACTTTTTTTTGCGAACCCATCCATATTGAAGGCCTGCCGGCCGGCCCGAGGAATTTGTCAATATGTAACTAGTCTCCCCTCTTTTTTTTGACTAAAAACTCTCACGGTAAAGCCCAACAGCCTATGGCTAAGCCCCGGGTAAGCCCTCGGAAGGATGTCCCAGGACTCCCATCAGACCTACGGTTACAATTGCGGCCTCGCCTAGGGGGTGGTTCGGGTACTCTCCCGCGTCTATGGGCCGTTTTTGGGTGTCATCCCGCTTCTTAGAGGGGGCGTGCGTGAATCCCTCACGTCCCGCTGCCGTCTTGGGAGAGAATAGCCTCCCCTAAGTTAATCTGACGCGCTCGAGTTACTACAGAATTTCCTTCTACGCGTTCCCTACTTCGAATGAGGCTATCGGACGCAAGCTATCCTCTTAGTATTGGAAGGGCAGATGACAATTGCTTCTAAAAGCCAAAAAAATGATTAAATAAATGATTAAATGATTAATTATGCAAATTCCGTAGAAGTGAACAATCCTCAGTTATAAATATGATCCAAGTTAAATAATAAAAAAAAACGCTGTCTGAGTTATTTCGTTGATGGGATTAATGCTCACAAAACAAACAGTTATTTCTATACACCCGTTAACAGTAGAAACAGGAACAAATCGTTAAATAGTCAAGTCGATCCCGTGAAACGAACGACACCCTTAAAATCTATTGCTCGGAAAAATTAAGGGCTAACGAGAAACGAAAGAAATGTTACATTTTATTTTGGGTTATGTTCACACTTAGTAAAATATTTGTTCGATTTAAACTTGCCTACTCACGCTTACACATTTGGCTAACTATATGCGTTTCGATTTTAATAACAATGCATGCAAATACTTACACCAGTAAATCCCCGATGGGGTAGGAATAGGTGTATTAGGTACATATACCACACAGACAGCAGTTTTTTAGTATTTTTTCACTTGGATGATATTTATAACTGGAGTATTTTTCACTTCTATCCCACGTTTTCCTACTATTTTCGATCCTATGTAATAGAAGGCGAGCCTATTGCCGTCAAGTGGGCACTTACAGCAATAGACTCGCCCTCCTAGCGAAGACACAGGTCATCTATATTCTTTAAGGAGCGTTAGTTATCATTTGGCACCTTCTAAGTATGGTTGTAAACAGGCTCAATTTAAAGGTAACAAAAATCAAAATCAAAGTACTGTGCACTCCAGCCTTTACAGCTTTCGTTCTTGTACTACACACTGTTAATTGATGAATAGTTTTATTTCACTAAAATAAATTACTAAATATGATACCATTTCTTTTCCACCTGAAACTGAAAACTGTAATCACACTTTTCAATCTGCTATCATAACATAACCCGGGAATCTCCGGGTGTAAAATCTGTCACAAATAGTCCGCTAAGTGAGAACGTATACTAAAAGTTCATAGCATTCGTAATAAAGAGACCAATTAAAACGAATGGACCGGAACATTTAACTTTGTTGCCATATCAAAGACCACCTTGATTGATGTTGACTTGAGATTGTTTTATATTTTTTCTGACTTATTATTTGTTTGTTCCGCGATAAAAGTCGCTACGCTTACATTAATGTTTAATTAACTTACAATTCTCACCCATAGTGACGTTGATGTTTATATTAAACTCACACTAGTAGTTCTAGGGAGGTAAGCAAAGTTCGCTAAATTAATTATTTTATTTGAATGAAATTTTAATAGCATTTATTATGCTAACTTTTAAATTCGCAATCGGGAAAGAAGCGCTCAAGTGGGACTTGAACCCACGACTTGAACCCCTTTCGCTTACAGGGGGAAGGCTCTTCCAAGTGAGCTATAGAGCCACACCTGAATCACTTCAAATATCCCTTCTCTTTTATATCCGTCTTTAAGGGCGACGGTATTTTTATAATAGTCCGATTGAGGGAGATCGTGAAAAGCGTGGTGAAAAGTGATGAGGTTGAAACTGGCTGCCAAATTTTTGGCGGTACAGTCAATTCAAGTAGCAGCAATATGAATATGATGATAGTGAAACGTCTATAAATTGAGTATTCCACTAACTAGAAAAATTAGTTTTTTTTTTATGCAGGATAGGACACGTCAATTTGACTTCATCTCGCCTGATGTTAAGCTAAAGGCAAAGTCTCGGAAAGAGGGTCACCATTTTAATTACGTACCATGTTAACAGTGGTGGCACTTAGCTTGACGGCCTCATCAGATGCCTTTTCACGCCCCACTTAAAGGACCTTTTACTAAACGTCAAAACGATAAAAATGTACGTTGTGTGGTAACTTGTATGAAAAAGATTTAGTCATACAATTTAATAGTCAAATCACTTACTATTATAGGCAGGGTGGATTATTAAAAATAAATAAAAACGAAAAAATAAGAATCGACGCTATTTTTCTTAATTTAATAAGCTCGGTTACATAATTTATTTTAACTATAGGAATACCCAATTGTCTGAAACCTTCTTGTAATGGGAATATGTGTTTGGCTGTTATTATTTTGTTGCCAATCTTGGCTGTCGATTTTGGCTGATAGTTTTAGGTAGATTATTATTTTTCAACCATTTTTAAACATTGATTTTTGATTACTCCGCCCAAATATTTGAATGAAATTTTATAGCATTTATTATGCTAACTATATAATTCGATTATCGAATAAATTAAATTGTTTATATTCGGTGTATGATGTCGCCATAACAGCCTCATAACCTGGGTTCGAAACCCGCAAATACCTACCTGCTGTGTGGTAAGCGAGCGAGAAACATCCAATAATGATTTACTGAACCCTGTGAGTACCTGGAACCTAAAACCTGGGCCACCGCTGAACCATCGTTGCCTTATTATGCCTTACCATTGCAATTAAACCTGTTATACAAGCTTACGAGCATGACCTGTCACCTGAAGTACGTGCAACCGAAAAACATATTTGGCATTTGCCTCCTCTTAGGAGTATACAGGCAAATATATCTATGTCTGTAATCGTACATTCGACCAACCTCACCGAACCGGCCTAATGAAGGAATATAAAAAATCTAACACACATACAAAACCATGCAAACTGACCCTTCCCCTTTTTAATATCCGTGACGGGGTATAACAGGGAGATTTGTCGTAAGCGACCCTTGTCACGGAGATTGCAATAATTAGAGCCACATAGTACCCACATAAGAGGTTGTACCACGCAATGGACAAATTGGAGCCATGCGGTGGACTTAGCAATCATGTATGTTCGTAATATGCTTTGAGTTATGTTGTCTTGTATTTCTATGATATTTCATAACAAGGCTAACTCGAAAATAGAATATTGGTTCACTTCTGTATATTTACAGATGTTCTATTGTTGGTTAAAGGTCAAGGGACAAGGTAAAGGAAAAATAATATCGCACTAAAATTAATATCAGTTCAGTGACTCATTCTTATGTCGCACCACTAAGACCTGGAACTCCCTGCCAGCTCACGTGTATCCTTCTTCCTACTGTCCCGGGCCCTTTAAGCGGGGCGTGAAAAGACATCGGATGAGGCCGTCCAGCTGAGTGCCACCATTGTTAACATGGCACATGTTTACGACGGTGACCCTCTTTCCGAGACTTTGCCTTCAGCTTACCATCAGGCGAGGTGAAGTCAAATTGACGTTTCATATAAAAAAGTAAAATATAAAACAGCAACCATAACCAACTAAACAACCTATAGATAACCAGAACTCCGTAATATAATTACAAAATTCAGTAACGACACAATTATTGTCAAATATGAGACAAACTGCTCGACAGATTGTAGTTATTAGTTACATTTGTTACCCAACTATGTATGCGTTAATTGTCTAGCCGAAGTTCGAACCTACTACTAAATCTTATAACTTTATAACGTATGGTTAGACTACTTACGACAGTATTAAATGAGAGGTCTGGATATATTCTGCTTTGAGACTTACCTGAAATAAAAAAAGTTATAGTTAATATCAATGATATTTTATAAAAACTATATTATACAAAAAATGCTGACCAAATGGCCACCATTTTCTTCGAACAATCAGAGACGCGACAATGCGCTACCCAAAAAATCTTATTTAATAAATTAATTAGAAACAATAATAATATAAAATCAATAATAATATAATTCCTATAAATTAATAACATAAACGAATTATTATTAAGGCGCTATAATTTTGTTATACTCGTATGTTTGCGCCATTTTTGAAAGCGGCCATTTTCCTGCATGACGTGTCTACAGTTATTAAAACATCATTGGTTACTGTTTTTTTTTTACTGATTTTGGTGATACTATGAATAAATGAACGTCAGAAGCGTCTGAAAAAGGCGGGTTTTTATTTTTAGCTTAACGTGAGTAGAGCTACCAGCCATGTTTAGTGTGATCCGCGAGGCTACGTGGATAACAAATGTCCAACCCTGCCACTGCGGGGTCTCTGTAGGATGGATACACCCAAGAAGTGCTGGCTTGACGATGTCATATACATGCCAATAGGAATGGCCACGGCGGCGGCGCGTCGAGGACACCGTTGTCCCCACTCCCGAGGAGGGCCAGACCGTAAGGGACGGCCCTAGGTCAGCCGGGTGCGAGGGATATGTCGAAGACAACCTCACCTTAGCCTAGCACTACGACCCACAGTCGGCGTGCTGTTTTAGTCGGTTCGAGTCCGACATAACCTCCCCTTCCGGCTCCGGCGGAGGGGGTATCCCAGGGGATTTCCTAACGAAAAAAAAGTCAATAGGAATGGTCAGACTAGCATACTCGTAGATGCCCAAGACTAGCAAGTTGTCCCACATTATGGACAAAACTTTATAAGAACGCATTAAAACTTCCTATGAATGCAGAGCATTAGTTTAGTATGAAAATAGTACACAATGGAGTATCTTCCTAGTGCATATAGCCTAATGATATCCTAATCTTCCCAGCGGTTGTAGCCTAATGTTTCCCTAATCTACTTATAAGCACTGAAAATGAAAAAATATAAGCAACGAGTGAAGTTCACTTCTTTTTACCCGACTACGGCGAAGCCAAAAGGAGGGTTATGATTTTGACAGGCTATGTATGTATGTATGTATGTATGTATGTATGTATGTTCATTTGTTCCCTCATAGCTCCTCAACTACTTATCAGAACTGGACAAATGAGGTATCGTTACAAGCGGCTTGATCGTCCGATGGTTATAGGCTATATGACGTAGCACTCAATCTTGTGTGGCGCCCTCTAGCGCTCATAAAGTACTGTGTTATAAAATTAATTTGCGAGAAACATGCCGTGTTTGGTATCAAATTAAAGTGCTTAATGAGCACATTTTAAATGTGTATAAAATATTAGCTTTACCTTACCCAAAATAATTTAAATAAAAATTAAAGTTTAAAACTAAAACCCGACTACCGAAAAATCACGCTCTAAAAAGTGACAAACAAGAAAATATCAAGGATAGCCGTGGTCGTATGCCACTTACTCTAACAAAACAATAATTATTCCAGGCAAAAGTGTCATACGACCACGGCTATCCGTGATATTTTCTTGTTTGTCACTTTTTAGAGCGTGATTTTTCGGTAGTCGGGTTTTAGTTTTAAACTTTAATTTTTATTAATGTGACCGTTATTCCCTGTTCATTCAAGGCTTTCACGAGATCCGCTTGCTTCTTCATGCATTAATTTATATAGCTTTTATGAGAGTGACTGACGGATGACTCCCGTCATACGTCAGTCACTCTCTCTCTATATATAGTCTACGCTAGTCTCGTCCGTCAGCAAGCGTACAGGAGGTATTGGCTTGGATCTCGAATGTCTTGATGGTGGCACCATACAACCCAAATATGAGATGCTATATGAAAACAAGACATTCTATGTATACTATATAGATTTAGATTATTGTAAGACGAGAGGAAGGTCTTTTTTTGATGTGCGAAATTCTCTTCGGTTTAAACCATATTCTCACCGCTCCAGGGGAAAGGAGGGCCCAAGAGAATTGATCAAGAAGCAGAAAGGGACGTAAATCAAAGTGTGCTTTGAATTCATACAAAATTCTCGCAATTACAATGATTTGGTAAACCACTGGCCACTGAGCACATTCAAAAACTTATCAATATAACTTCCCAGCCACGTAAACCCAAGTTAAGTACAACTTTATCCGGTTTCCAGTTAAGTTTAACGACTCAAAACTTGTGACTAAACTCGGTAGACTGATTGACTCCGAGGGAACTTCGCTCGTACAGCGACCACACGCGACAAGTTGGACTAAGTTACAATCTTGATACTGTTTTATTACTAGAGACAGATTGTTTAATGATAGTGTACGTATCATAATATGATTATTATATATTATATATATTATATATCATAGTAAAATTAAAGACAAAAGTTGATTAACATTACGCGTTGATTACAATTAATTACACATACACTTGAACTTTTCCACAGTGTAATTTTATTTCTGAACCTGACCGGTTTCGAATTACGGCATTCTCAAAGGTTTACATTGACGGCTTGGATATACTAATTCCCAAACACTCGTAGTGTTCAGAAATAAAATTAAACTCTACTAAAAGGACAAGTGTATTTTTCAATATGTGTAGTGTAGATTCCACCAAGTTCTCCAGTATAAACAGTCAACATTTTTATCCAAATACCCGGCAAGTTAGAATTTGGAACACCCCATCTCTTCCCAAACGGTGTCGTACAAGGCGACTAAGGGATAGGGCTGTTTAACATCAGACAGATAAATACAGCCCAGAGTCAGCCTCAGATATAGGCTCGAGTTAACAATAGTGCCCGGAATACGGCAATAGACTCAACCCCTACGTGGGACCGAATAAAATGACTTAATGAATGAAATGATTATAATGATTATAAACGCGAAAGTTCTAACGTATGGACGGATAGATGTTGCTGGAGCGATTTTAATAAAATTTCGTATGGAGTTTTATACTGGATACTATGTGTCATAGGCTATGTTTGGTCATGATAACAAACATCCACGCAAGGGGAGCCGCGGCAAGAGCTAGTATTTTAACATTTAAAAAAAACTAAGGAATCTGCGGTAGCCTAGTGGTATGGGTAAAGGACTGCTGAGACGAGGTCTCGGGTTCGATCCCAGGTTTACCATGGCACACACCAATGACTAAACGATGCTTTTCGAAGTTATGTGTGTATTTATCGCAGGTTTATAAGTGCCCGGTTGATGGCAATAGGCTCGCCACCTATTACATTGGGACCTAAACATGAACTGGCGAAATGTGGGTGCTAGCACCTCTGCCTACCCCTTCGGGGAATACAGGCGTGAGTTTATGAGTTTATGTAAAAGAACTAAGGAAAGATAATAAAATAAATTTTCCATTGTCAATTTATTAAACTTTATCTTATACATAGGTATTTACAGCAGCTGATAATATTACAATTTCGCCCCCGTACCTATTATACCCAGGTTAGAATATGTCCCACGGACAAAGGGTCAGACAACCCGACATTGCAACTTGTATAATAACATTTAAGACCAGTCATATTCGCAATTTAATTAAGTTTGGGTGTAAACTCGGTTTAAGACTTTGAGCGGGGAAATATTGTGTTTTGGTTATAGTGGTAAAGGAATTAATATAAACGTCAGTGGTTTAGAGGTTAAGAAGTAAGACAATCGTAAGGTCGCGGGTTGGAATCCTGGCTATACACTACCGATGGGAAAATGTTTAAAAAAAGGTACTCCTAATGATGTTAGGAGGAATTAGAAGGAAGGAGGAATAAAATGAGAAAAATCCTGTTTGTCATATTTTTACTGAGGACGGACGAGGAGGAGAGGATGTTTGTGTGTTTGTATAAACCCAAGTTGCCATTTTCTCCAAAATTATCAACCCAAATTTAATGCAGCTTAGTTAAAGGTTCGGCTATGATTGGAGCATTTTCTTAGATAGATGTTACAATGGCAACTCAACAGGGGGCGCTGCAAAAACATTTTTTGAATTATTTTTATATATCGTGGATTTTTTCAAAATTTTAAATCTTTAGCCTTGTTTTCATTGAGGTAGACAGGATAGGACTTTTTTCGTGCGTACATTCCCTCGAATATCCTCATCCTCGCTGCAGGACGGGGGTAGTTATGATGGACTTGAACCGAAAAAACTGCACCTCATCTCGGATATACAGATGCTGGGGTTAAAGTTGCCCATAAAACACTTATACTAGTTATAAAGTAACTTGTATGAAAAAATATTTAGTGACGTCATAAAATTTAATAGTCGAATCAGTTACTTTTATAGGTAAGGTAAATGATTAAAAATAAATAAAAACAATAAAATAAAACCGACGCAATATTTACCACTCTTTTACCATTCTTAATTTAATAAGCTCGGTTAGATAATTGATTTCAACAAGACATCCAGACCAATGCTTTGTGCATTGGTCTGGATGTCTTGTCCCATATTCATGCACACAAATATTTGCACTGAGCGGGGATCGAACCCGTGCCTCCTGCATAGCCGCCGCGTTCACTACCGCCACACCACAGAGGCTGTCGTACAAGCTTTGGATGTAAATGAGATTAACATTGTGATGATGATGATGAGATTTTATCAAATATCTTAATCCTTATTAAAATTGTCATTAATAAGAAGCAATATCTAAGGCAAGGGATTGTTAAAAAAATAAAATAAAAAAGAATTTTATCAAAAGCAATGATTGAGAAGACACCGATATTCAGTTATTCGTAGACGATGCTACAACATGAACGCGCGTAGCAGTAGGTAGCAAGCGTCTACGATTACCGCTACGAAATACTGCCTACTGCTACGCGACGTAGACACAAACTTTTGCGTTTACGTCTCGTTCGATCGAGATAAATGTACATACTTAAATAATAAAATAAAAGAGAATAAAATCACAAAAAAATCCTTTAAAAATAGTTTTTATACAGTGTGTAATATTTTTGTAAACTCCCAATTATACTTTTTTTTATAAAGGACACATCAATTTGACTTCACCTCGCCTGATGGTAAGCTAAAGGCAAAGTCTCGGAAAGAGGGTCACCATCGCAAACATGTACCTACCATGTTAACAGTGGTGGCACTCAGCTTGACGGCCTCATTAGATGCCTTTTCACGCCTCGCTTAAAGGACCCGGGTTATTTATGTTAATAACTTATTGAGATCAGTAAAATAAATCAAAATCAAAAATTGAAAATTGGTGAGAAAGGTTATTTCTCACCTTGTACCAATGACACGTCCAAACATCCCAGATCACCCCAGGTCATCCCTTTTCAAAACAGGGTGCTAGGACGACCAACACAATAATATTTCTTATCCCAACAATCACAGTCTATTCGTTCAATAACATACGATATATGGATAGGCTTTGTGTTCCCGTCTAGCCTTCGGGACCTCTAATATATAGTTGGTCCGTGATATCGGATAAAACGACAATACATAGGTATCATCTGAAATTTTCGAAGAAAAATATGTGATATAAATAAATAAATAATAATAAATAAATATTCCACAACATTCTACACAACGCTATCTAGACCCATGGTAAGCTTTTATAGCTTGTGTTATGGAATCTAGAATGCGGATGAACATACTTATATACTTTTTTTTTTTTGTAAATACATATATATTATACATAGAAATACCCAAACCAATGCAAATAGCCATATTCATGCATACAAATATTTGCACTGAGCGGGAATCGAACCCGCGCCTCCTGCGTGGCAGTCGCGTGCACCACCGCCACGCCACGGAGGCTGATATGATTTATGATATTGAGGATTTTTCAGGTATCATGTTCAATTCAATATCTATCTGAAGATCTAAAAAGGTTTTGAAGCTTTTTCTTTGGTCTTCGGTTAAAATTACATTATTTAATGCTTTATTAGATATTTCTTCTGATTCTGTCTTTACGTAAAGCGCCTAAATGTATTTCCAACTCTTTTTCTAAGGCTTCTAAAAGTCACGCAGCGGACTATGGCACGAGCTATGCTTGGAGTTTCTTTGAAGGATAGAATTCGAAATGAGGTCATCCGGAACAGAACCAAAGTTACCAATATAGCTCGCAAAATAAGCAAGCTCACGTGGCTGGCCACATCTGTCGAAGGACCGATGGCCGTTGGAACAGACAAGTCCTAGAGTGGAGACCGAGAAAAGGCAAACGCAAGGCAGGACACCCCCTAGCCAGATGGACCTGAAAAAGGTGGCAGGGATAGACTGGATGCGGAAGGCGGAGGATCGGGTGAAATGGCGCACATTGGGAGAGGCCTGTGTCCAGCAGTGGACTGCGGTGGGCTAATTGATTGATTGATTGATTTCTAAGGAAAGGCCCTTTTCGCCAGGATACCTGCACTTGTAAGTTGATACACCTACTAATTATATCAGGCAAAGCTCTGGTGCAGGACATTAGCGACACATTTACATGGTCTAACGTACACTAGACCCCCACACCAAATTTCATCAAAATCAGTTCAGTGGTCTTGCCATTATACAGACAGACAGACAGAGTTACTTTCGCATTTATAACATTAGTATGGATTAAACTTTAATTTCGGTTTTAACTACTCTAAATAGATATCAAGCTGTAAAAATGCGTTGTGCGACAGAGAGGCCGCTCTACAGAATAAAAGTGAGCCGATCTTAACCGACCTCTCACTCTACTTCCCGACATCAAAAGTCTGGTACTTAAAAAGACTTTAAATCAACGTAGTCTCTCTTCATTTATATTATTCTCCTTTCATTTAATTTAACGAGTGTCGTACTAAAGTATAGAGAATAAAGATAACTCGCAGGTATGACGTTTTTGAAACGCTGCTGCAATGAAACAGCTAAGATTAGCTAAGAATTAATGAAATAACTTTTGGAGTACAAATTATTATAGGAGAAAATCTTCAAAGCCTATTGTGGTACCCGATTCAGTAGCCTCGTTTTCAAAACGCGTGATATCCTTTCGATTAGAAAAGTAAACGTAAAACATGTTCAGTATTCCATATGATGATAGCCTCTGTGGCGTGGCGGTAGTGAACGCGACTGCTACGCAAGAGGCGCGGGTTCCATCCCCGCTCAGTGTAAATATTTGTGTGTGTGAATATGGCTATTTGCATTGGTCTGGGTGTTTCTATGTATAATAATGTATGAATTTACAAAAAATATATATATCTAAGTATCGAAAAACATCGGAAAAAATGAAACGCTCAAGTGAGACTTGAACTCACGACCTTTTTTTTCCCTTACAGGGGGAATGCTCTTCCAATTGAGCTATTGAGCCAATTCATCCTTTAACCAACTGAGCTAATCTAGTCTTGGGCTGATATTTTCCAACATGTGTCTAAGAAATAAATGAACACATGTATCAGCATTTTTTAAAATTTAACTACTAAGAGGGTAAAATATGTGATAAACGTTTTTATGGAAAGTTCGTCATTTGGGTCACTATCAAATATGAAATACGAAATTTTCCCGGGCAAAACAGGGACGGGTCCGCTAGTTTACTATATAGTTAAAAGGCCGGTCTTCATTTCTAAATCACTTCACGCAATCATTTTAAACCTAAAGGTTAAGTTGTTGCCGAACGCTCGTCCCCGCGGGATAAGCCGGGGTCGCTTCCCGTCGATAGTGATGCCACATATCCCCCGGGATTTTAGCGGGACGTGTAATGTCTAAGCGTGAAGAGATCACGACGTATTATCTCGATAGCCATGATATATGAAGGATGTGCTTGGAGATATAGTAGGGACTAGAGATAAGTAGATTTTAGAGTCAAGACTTTGGTATTTATGTCTAGAATAGAAGAAATGATAGTGATTACAAAATTTATTTGAAAATTAGCTGAGACGGCGAACTTCATACCGCCAAATTTTTTCCGCCCGCGTGGCGTCCGATTCTGTTTCCACTGCACCCTCTACTATATTAAGCATATATCTATATATATATAAATCAATTGCTGTTCGTTAGTCTCGCTAAACTCGAGAACGGCTGAACGGATTTATCTTATCTTGGTCTTGAAATGTTCGTGGAGGTCTAGGGAAGGTTTAAAAGGTGAGAAAAATTCCAATAATTGCCGGGAACCGACATCCACGTGGGCGGAGCCGTGGGCAAAAGCTATTTATACAAATAAACCTTCTTCTTGAATAACTATCTATTAAAAGAAACCGCATCAAAATCTGTAGCGTAGTTTTGAAGATATAAGCATACATAGGGACATAGGGACGCGGAAACCGACTTTGCTTTATACTATATAGTGATGAGAATGATTTCAAAATAAAATAAAAATTATTGAAGTTAAAACTGGGTGAAGGGGCAACCCGGTCGGGGTCGACCTAGACATACGTAAGTCAAGCAGATCGCAGACATTTTTAAGAAAAGCCATATCAAGAGTACCCAAAACATGCGAGCGTGTATGAAAACAATTATGAAAGTAAAAGAAGCGAAAGATGTATGCCAGGATCGTAGCAAGTGGAAAACTGTGGTCTCTGCCTACCCCACTGGGAAAAAGGCGTGGCTGTACGTAGTATGTGTGTAGTTAAAAATCATTACACATTGGGATTCCAACCAGGAATATTTATAATAATAATAAATAATAAATAAATAAATATTCAACAACATTCTACACAACGCTATCTAGACCCATGGTAAGCTTTTATAGCTTGTGTTATGGAAGTGAATGGCTAGTGAAGAATGTGCCACAGAGGCTGTCAATATATAACAATGATAGTGATTTGAATGACATTTTAAAGCATTTCGTATGCAAATTATACAAATTGATGCCTTTGGAGCAGAATGCATAAAACGCTAAATGAGGATCACACGCAAAACGTGCAAATCGCAGACAATACGCATAATGTACAAATGCAAAATACGTCAGGAAAAGTGAATCGCTCAGGCGAAATTCGAACCCATACATAAAAAGCGATTTTATAAATAGAATATCATTTATCGTTAAGACCATGATTATCGTAGAAAACATATCAAATCTGTTGTGTTGTGTTGTGATGTATAAATGTTCTTTAATCAATTTTGGGTAATATGGCCTTTATATTAAACGAGATTATAACAGTTCAGAAGCGTTGACATAAAAGCTTATTCTACCATTTACAATACAAAATCCGTTTATCTTACAATAGTTCATAAACGATCAAACTCAAGAGATGTTCCTGCATCTTAGATAAGTTCAACCAAAGCGCTTTCCACATAATCATTTACCGCAACGTTACTCGATTTAGCTGATATGTCGAAGCAGGATGTCCGGTGTCCGGGACAAGCCGGGAAACTAGCGTCAATAGGGTTGCGACACGGCCACACGAAGCGGGGCTTTAGAGTTTTTAAATTCCTGTCGGAAATTAAATTGTTTTGGAATCAGTTTAATAGTTTTTTCGTTACTTATTTTTTAATTCCCTCCACTCTATCAGAATGTCCACTGTATCAAAATATCTACTGTATCAAAATGCCCAGTCCAAAATGTCTATTATAACAAAATGACCACTGTATCGAAATGTCTACTGTATCCAAATGCCCACTCCAAAATGTCTACTAAAAAAAAACAATTTGGTTAGAAAAATGTCTTTGCAAAATGCAACAGATTTATTATCCTTGTGTAGTATAAAAGTATTTATTCTAAAATTTATTGTATAGCTTTTTCCCTTTAGGCCAAAACTAGACACGACTCTGTAATATGGGTTCGTAAATGCTAGTAAATATGCCAATTTAGTTCAAATTCATTTAGATCGGAAGAAGTTGAATTCTCTAGCTATATGTAACTTGAACACGCGCGGACTTTGTGGGAAGTAGACATTTTGAGAAGCAGACGTTATGGGAAACAGACTATTTAGGAAACAGACAATTTGAAATGTGGTTTTATTGAAACTTGTCATTTTGGGAAGTGGTCATTGTGAGCCTAAAGGGTCAAAAAGACCAACTTAGTTTTATTTGTAATGTTATACAAACAGATATCAGCAATATTTTCAAGTATCAATAATGTACTTGCAGAGTTTTTCATACCTTGAAATAATTTAGGAGGTAATAATATAATATTTACATTAGATAACCAATAAAATACTTATCAAACGACAAACACGCATAAAACCAACACTAATTTCGAAGAATCCCGTAAAATATCCCGTAAATTTGTATTTAATGCCCATCACTAACGCATACAGATTAGGAGCATCTAATACATATTAAATATTAAATATCGTTCTTATCTTTATGGCTTGGTTATCGCAAGTACGGGTGGTACGAGGTACGGATACAGCTCGCATCAATATTATCGGATTATGCTGAAAAGATTTTGCATACATCTAGCCTTTTGAGAGGTGTTTTCTCTGTGACACAGAGGTGATATGAACGTGTGGAGAATGGGGTGTTGCTTTGATAACATAGGATGTTCTGTTTAGATATTACACACAGAATGGTGAGCGATTTTTCATGGATGTGAAAATATGTAAGGTTTTGATAACCTATTTTTGGTCGTATGTTAGCATGTGACTGAAAGAGGTTTTGTTATGTAATCGGTTTAATTTTATATTTTGGTTAAATTTGAATACTTTTTTTTTCTTGCGGAAATCCCCTCGGATACCTCCCCCGCCGGAGCCGGAGAGGGAGATTATGTCGGACTCGAACTGACTAGAACCGCACGCCGTCTGTGGGTCGTCGTGCTAGGCCAAAGGTGAGGTTGTCTTCGACATATCCCTCGCACCCCGGCTGAATACTATGAAATACTAGCTTTTGCCCGCGGCTCCGCCCGCGTGGATGTCGGTTATCGCGACCAAACATAGCCTATGTCCTTGGTGGAGCGCTTATGTATTTTCTTAATTATTTCCCACATAATTTAATTGTGTTTCAATTTGTAATTTAAGAAACCGCTTCTATGTATCGAATAATGTTTGAATATTGGCGCTCATTTGTTGACCACTTAGTGTTGGAGGAGGCCAATGAATGGCGCTGTGAATGGATCTGTTCGAACTATATTTTGAGAACGAAGTTTCTATGAGCGGGACTCTCAAGCTTCATTACGTTCAACCCGCTCATTTAGAATCAGTCACTAATCCGCACCCAGCATCGAAAGATGTCTTTGACTCACGCGCTCCGCACAAAACGGAAGTTTGAGTTATTCAACTCCTCGTTTCTTTCTGTGTAATTCTATAAGTTCCTTTGGCCACATTCTCAAGTCAGTATAAGTGAAGTGTATCGGAAGAAAACGACAAATTCAAGAAAGTCACCGGCCGGTCGAAATATACCTACCTACCAGCACGTGCCAGGAACCACGCCTGTCTGCAGCTGAATCCTCACGAGGTGGAACACAGGTCAGTGCCGATTTTCTTACGTTTTCATTCATGGAAGCGGTCACATGTGTATTTTCTTTTCATTACAACCTAACTGCAGTGTCATAGGAGCTTATACGCTCTGTGTGCAAACACACCACTTTGGTAGGACTATTTTACACGTCCTACCATAATTTATGGTCCTTCGAGCCGGATAGGCCAGTAAATAACATATTCACGTAATTATTGGTGAATAATATTTCTTTCCTATTCATTTAATTAAAGGATTCACGTAATTTTGGTGAATTCTTTCCGCCATCTTAGTTTCATTACTTTCTTTCGCTAACAGATTTACGTAAATTATTTGGTAAATTCTGCATTTAAAACGCTAAATCTACGTAATAATTGGTAGATATTTATAATAGTTGGTGATTTACGTATTAATTGGTAAATAATCATCATTCTATTCGCATACGCGTAACTTTGTAGGTAGGTACCTATCTAGGTACGTAAGTACATAGTTACATTACTATTATTATACGCTCCGCCGTGCTACTTGCGCTATTATATAATAAGCCGTAGTACAATTTTCAATAAAAAGTAGGTATATCTAAACTGTTTGTGTTGAATTACTATTATATTATAGTAGGTACCTTACAGATAATCTTCTTGTTATATTTCAATAGGTAGGTCCTACCTATCGTTAATTTGCAAACAGGTCGTCAGATCTCGAATCGAAGCTTATTCTGTTGAATCAAAAAAAGGAATTATTGTTTGCACGCATCAATCGTTGGTATAAATCGTCGAAATCAGTTGTGTGTTTTGACATAACGACGCGAGCCAATGAAGATTTTCTGGCTGAGACCGAGACCATCGATGACGTTCGCGATAAGTTCGAGTCGATTGTAGATCAAATAAATAGCTTAAATTTATCATTACAATCCCCTGTAGAATCCGACTATTCTTGCCTTGACTCATTCGATGAATTGTATTCGAGAATAAAACGCATTAGAAATAAATTATCTACGCTCAAGGTCAAGGAGGTCGCATCACACGGGCCGAGTAATTCAAACGCGTCTGTAGTGAAATTGGAAATGCTTGTTATTCCGAGTTTTGACGGACGCCCTGAAAACTGGAATACATTTTATCAGTCCTTTAAGGCCAATATTCATTCGAACACACAATTGTCTGATTCGCAACGTGTGCAATACCTATTCTCAAAATTAACCAAAGACGCATTAAAGTTCACTGCCGGTATTGTTCCGTCAAGTGAGACCTACAGTATAGTGTGGGACGCCTTGGTCAAGAAATACCAAGATAAACGCTCATTAGGTTCATATTATCTTAATAATATATTAGACTTAAAGAATTGTTCACCTAGTGTGAACTCACTTGATTCATTTATAGGTATATATTCCTCATCTATCGCCGCGCTTAAAGAGTTAGGTATAAATGATTTAACGGACTTCGTGTTTCTACAATGTGCCTTGAGGAAAATGGACACGCTAACCATCCAAGCCTTCGAACTTTCTGTTCGAGGTGTCGATATACCTACAACGCAACAGCTGATCGACTTTGTACAAGATTATGCTAAGATGATTGAACGGTCAAACCCGCGGTCTTCGTCATATGCGAAGTCGTCCACCGCTGGGACGCCACAGTCCAGTGGTAGGCGTGTACAGCGTAATTCTAAGTCGTTTGTTGTCAGTGAGCCGATTAATAATAAGTCGAATGCGCCCGCCGCAGGTAACGCGCCCTGTTGTTTATGTGGCGGCAGTGACCACCGACACCTGTATGACTGCGCTCAGTTTAAAAATATGCAAAATGCAAAGGCTAGATATGAGTTTATTAAATCTAAGCGTGGTTGCGTGAATTGTCTAAGCACATTACATAATCTCCCGCAATGTAAAAGTACGTCAGTTTGTTTCTGTCAGAAAAAACATCATAAATTATTGCATTTTCATAATAATGTTAATAATTCGCACACGCACGCGACGAGTGCCGTCCCTCTCCCGCCGCCCCAGTGCGACAATGTTACTCCCACTCCTGAGTCACCGCTCGCTTCAAGCACTGTGCATTCGTATGCCTCTAGCCATAAGGGTGATATTCTCTTGGCAACCGCTCAGGTGTATGCTCGCCCTAAAGGTAGCACTGGAAATAAATCTGTAGTCAGATGTCTAATTGATAATGGCTCACAGAATAACTTAATCTCATTGTCCTGTTGTCGTTTATTGAATTTACCAATAATACCGATGAGTAATTCTGTTGTCAAAGGTGTTGGCTCCACTTCGCACACGATAATAGGCTATGTGTATTTGGACATTGAATCTCGTATTTATGCAGATCATAAGTATACTATACATGCGTTAGTTATGAATAGCCTTACGGATCAATTGCCCTCGCAATTAATTAAGTGTGATCGCGAGTTAAATCTTCGCGATTTACCGCTTGCTGACTTAAGCTGGAACATTCCAGGAAACATTGATATAGTATTAGGTGCACAGCTCTTCCCGTATATTTACTTAGGAAATAGAGTCGAGTGTGGCCCCAGTGCCCCTTGTGTACTGTCAACCGCGTTTGGGTATGTACTTATGGGTGATTACCCACGTAAAGTTGTTGTGCCTACAACCGCATCCTTTTCTGCGCTAGCACTAAATGATTTAGTGCAAAAACCATGGGAACTTGAGGAAGTTCCTGTGAAGCGCCTATTGTCTCCAGAAGAAACCGAGTGCGAGAATATTTTCACATCTACTGTGACTCGCGATGACGTATTTCGTTATACGGTTGCGCTGCCGTTCTGCAAGGATCCCTCTGAACTAGGGAACTCGCGCGGCGTCGCTCACCGCCGGTTTTTGTCGCTCGAGCGTAAACTTCGTCAATCACCAACCGTACGCGAAAATTACAATAAGGTTATTCGGGATTGTTTGGATAACGGTTGTCTTGGCCTCGTTGATGACTCTAATTTGTCTATGGATGGTTATTACATACCACATCACGCAGTAGTTCGACATGACAAACCGATGCCGCGTATTGTGTTAGACGCGAGCGCTGAAACCCATACTTGTCTTTCGCTCAATGATATTTTACATATTGGTCCCAATTTACAGGCAGACCTGTTTTTATTATTATTAAATTTTAGGTTATTTCCTATCGCAATGAACGCTGACATAAATACTCACCGCAAATCGCTTGAGTTTGATGTTGGCAGTCATGTCGCAAAGGTTTTAGGTCTCTCGTGGGAGCCGTGTGGAGATAATTTTTATTTCACATCCACCTTGGTAGATGAGAAGTGCACTAAGAGAAATATACTCCCTATAGTTGCACGACTATTTGACGTGCTCGGGTTGGTGGCACCTGTGATACTCTACGCCAAGTTGTTAATTAAGGAACTTTGGCTTAGTAAGAGTGATTGGGATGACCCTGCTCCAGAGCATATACGCTCACGCTTTTCCGCTCTCGTTCAAGAATTAAAATTGCTTGACACATTAAAAATTCCGCGATATATAGGTGTCGAAGTTGATTGCGAATTACGTCTTGTCGCATTTTGTGATGCCAGCCTGAATGGCATGGGATGTGTTATTTATGCACATTGTACCTACCCATCTGGCATTCAAACTCGCATTTTGTGTGCGAAATCAAAGGTCACTCCGACAAAGATTACTACGCTTGCTCGATTAGAGTTATGTGCTATTTTGCTTATGTCAAAGTTAATAAGAACTGTACGTGATTCGTATGCATTACGCATTCCCGTTACTGACATTTACGCCTTTTCTGATTCCACGATTGCCTTATCTTGGGTTCACTCGTCACCACATCGGTGGTCGATTTTTGTTAGCAACCGGGTCGCTCAGTGTCAAGAAGACTTGAACGCTGAACATTTTTATCACGTCGCCGGAGACATTAACCCGAGTGATTGTCTATCACGCGGCATGCTCCCTTCGCAACTTTTGACTTATGATTTGTGGTGGAACGGTCCAGCATGGATCCGTGGCCCCCCTGATGAATGGCCTATTAAGTCATTCTCTCCCGCCAACTGTTCTGACTTACCAGAACATAAGGCAAATGTGTTAACAAAACACACAGAGTCGCCATTGTTATGTACATTAGCACAACGTGTTTCTTCTTGGCAGAAACTACTACGTATCATTACATACGTTTTAAAATTCGCACGATTTAAATTTAAGATCGAACCTCATTCTGTATCAGGATTACATCCTGTCCTTCTCTCTAAACGCGATCACGTTGTTGATCTAATAATTCAGCATTTTCACGTTGTCAATTGTCATACTGGACCTGGACTCCTCATGTCTATCATAATATATAAAACGCGTACTGGTACTTGCAAACTCGCTGTAAGCAAGTTGTATCCTATCCCAACGCAATAACTTACAACGCTAAATAGAATCTTAAACTTTAATTTTTAACTCAAGCTTTAAACATACTTTAGATAGAATATTGTTAGTCTAAGTTGTTATTTTAGCTATGTGTATTATTATGTTATACAAATTCACTATGGGCTCTAACCAGCCAGTGTTCGCTTGTTTGTTTCGTAACGTCTTGCGACGTTCCAAAGCCGGGTGCATGGTGGAGCGCTTATGTATTTTCTTAATTATTTCCCACATAATTTAATTGTGTTTCAATTTGTAATTTAAGAAACCGCTTCTATGTATCGAATAATGTTTGAATATTGGCGCTCATTTGTTGACCACTTAGTGTTGGAGGAGGCCAATGAATGGCGCTGTGAATGGATCTGTTCGAACTATATTTTGAGAACGAAGTTTCTATGAGCGGGACTCTCAAGCTTCATTACGTTCAACCCGCTCATTTAGAATCAGTCACTAATCCGCACCCAGCATCGAAAGATGTCTTTGACTCACGCGCTCCGCACAAAACGGAAGTTTGAGTTATTCAACTCCTCGTTTCTTTCTGTGTAATTCTATAAGTTCCTTTGGCCACATTCTCAAGTCAGTATAAGTGAAGTGTATCGGAAGAAAACGACAAATTCAAGAAAGTCACCGGCCGGTCGAAATATACCTACCTACCAGCACGTGCCAGGAACCACGCCTGTCTGCAGCTGAATCCTCACGAGGTGGAACACAGGTCAGTGCCGATTTTCTTACGTTTTCATTCATGGAAGCGGTCACATGTGTATTTTCTTTTCATTACAACCTAACTGCAGTGTCATAGGAGCTTATACGCTCTGTGTGCAAACACACCACTTTGGTAGGACTATTTTACACGTCCTACCAGTCCTTTCTCAAGGTCTAATCTACCCCTATACCAAATTTCATCAAAATGGGTTTAGTGGTTTAGGCGTGAAAGCGTAACATACAGACAGACAGACAGAGTTACTTTCGCATTTATAATATTAGTATGGATAATCGGTTGTACAAAAAGTAGGTTTTTGCAGCCCTATTGCATGGTGTTACAAATATAGGTGATAGACTACCTACTACTCGTGGACATGAATGAGAGATGGAATCAAATTTTAGATTCGTAAACCTACTAAACAATAAAAACATATAAAAGGGTTCGAAAAAAACCTAGATATGGTAGGTCTAAATAATAACATAATTCGAAAAACATCGGAAAAAATGAAATGCTCAAGTGAGACTTGAACTCACGACCTTTCCCTTACAGGGGGAATGCTCTTCCAACTGAGCTATTGAGCCACACTTGAATCATTTCAAATTTTCCTTCTCTTTATATCCGTCTTTTAAGGGCGACAGCATAATAAATGCTATAAAAAATTCATTCAAATATTTGGGCGGAGTCATCAAAATTCAATGTTTAAAAATGGCTGAAAAATCATTCATTGTTTCCAACAGTTCGTAAGAATGTTGGCAGATGGCTCCACCGTCGCCCTTTTAAAAGACGGATATAAAGAGAAGGAAAATTTGAAATGATTCAGGTGTGGCTCAATAGCTCAGTTGGAAGAGCATTCTCCCTGTAAGGGAAAGGTCGTGAGTTCCAAGTCTCACTTGGGCATTTAATTTTTTCCGATGTTTTTCGAACTTAAAAGTTAGCATAATAAATGCTATAAAAAATCATTCAAATAATAACATAATACCTACCTATTTTTTATTAAATATTGAAAACCCTATTAAAATAATCTTTCCTATTCAAAAAAGTAATGCAATTATATTCTCTCTTTACTTTTCCTTTACAAAACAACCTCCACAATTTTCCGATAAAATTAATCGCATCTCTAAATAAAATTATTCCATCAGTTTGTTACAACCAGCTTCCAAATCTCAACAAGTTAAAATATCACGTGAAGCGAGCAAATTGATTGAAAACAAGCTGCATCTTGCAAAAACTGATAACTTCAAAAGCGTCGAGAAAAAAAGTTCATTTCAAAAACTCATTTGTATAATAAATGTTTCGCTCGCTTCTTTATTAAGTCTTCTGAAAGTTAATAGGCTTTTATAAATGACGACACGACACGTTAATTTATATTTCAATTATTATTTTTATTTATTTAGGTCACAGGTCACTAACTAATGTTTATGAATGCTATATTAGGAGCCCATGAGAAAAGAAATTAAGGAATAGCGGCTACTAATAATATCACTTGGCAAAATTTTACATAGGTACATACATACATACATAATTATTCTCACGTCCATAAATCCTCGAAGGGGTAGGCACAGGTGTATTAACACACATTTCGCCAATAAGGTTTTCGGTCAAACGTAATAGGGAGCGAACCTATTGCCATCACGCGGGCACTTTGCCATAGGTTGTAATGTTAACTGTCGGATGGAGAACAGCCTATCCTTTAGTCACCTTCTACGAAACCCACGAGAAGAGATGGAGTAGCCCCATTATACTCCAACGGTTATCAACACGGATATTTTTTACAACTAAACAACCATATTTGAAAAAGCTATGGTGAGATCATTCATGTTCTAAATTATTGAATTGAATTGTAGAAATTTTGAAACATAATTTAACTTCTAAAAATTCATAAAATAATTTTGACATTATAAAAACACAAGTTAAAGTGTCTCAGTAAACAAACTAAACCAGTAAAACTTTGCCAAGTTGTCCCCAGACATCATGTCATGAAACATCACTTTTTACAAACATAATCGCAAGGTCGTCGCGATCACGTCTCGTCGGGTGTAATAAGACGAGTCCCGAAACGTAAACAAATGGTTATAGGCAACAAGTTTCGGGTTTTTCATTAGTCGTTATGCATTATAAAAGTTTTGGTAAATTGAGCTGTTTCATCCAGGCGGGGTGGAAATATGGCTAGAGTTTTTATTGAACATCCTTATGTCGTAATGTTGAATGAGATCGTTCAAAGAATGTTACACGTTTTTTATACATACTAGACCAAGTTTTGTTGTACCTTTGGATATTTAGCATTCTTTTTTTAGGGTTCCATGCCCAAAAAATTATAATAAGAAAGAAAATACATTTTATTTCAATGCATATATTTCAACACAAAGATGTGTGAAAGCCATGTGCTTTCACTACTATTATGGATAAAATAGCCTATAAGACAATATTAAAATTGGGCACATTTATGATGCATCAATATCAAAACACCATTGTCCGTCTATCTGTCTGTTTGTGCCCTGTTTGTCTAAGTCTCTAGACTATATCTTATGAATCATGATCAGTAGACAGTTGATTTTTTTACAGATAATGACCGCTATGACAGCAAATACTCAAAACAATAAAATAAAGATTCAAGAGCCTCTGTGGCGTGGTCGTAGTGAACGCGACTGCTACGCAAGAAGCACGGGATCGATCCCCGTTTAGTGCTATTTGGCTAGGTATTTATATATATTTTATATTTATATATATGTATATATAGTCTAGGTATTTCTATGTATAATATGTATGTATTTACAAAAAAGAGGATATAAGTATGTTTATCCATGTTCTAGATCCCATAACACAAGCTATATAAGCTTACCATGGGTCTAGATAGCGTTGTGTAGGAAGTCGTGGAATATTATTATATATTTATTAATTTTATTTATTTATTTATCCCTTCGTACGCGTGCGTTGGTTTCTAATCAAGTCAATAAAAAACGTCTTATATTTTTTTGTAGTTTTAAAACTTCAACAATAACTGCAAGACTATCCTTGCTACAAAGAGCAAACTGACCAACACAAAGACTGAACAAACATTAATATTATATATTTGCAGTGTTGCCCACTGTACACGTACGGCGACCGATATCGTCCGGCGATATATTAGCCCGGATTTACCGCACGTTGGCCAATATTAAACGTTTCTTGGTGAGAAATAAAACGATGTCGCACAAGCAAGTATTGTTGTTATTGCGTAGCTTGCGTTTTGTGATTTTAGTATTTTTCATTGTAATTTAAACTTGTTTTTAGAATGAAAATAGTGAATGGAGGAACACGGAATGAATTGAAATTAAGAGGGATACTTATATATATGTTACCGGAAATGTATGAAATCAAGGAATTGTATACAAATCCTAGGAAATGTGTGTTAATACATAGAATTCATGCAGTTCCACCGGAAATGTGTGAAATAAATGGGTTATTGTCTATATTTGCGGATGATTTTGTGGAAAATTTATATTTTTGACTGAATAACAAAAAAATAACCACGAAGATTAATGCGGGAGCTTCGCTCCGCTCCGCTTCCGCATTAATCTTCTAACCTAATCTATCCAAGTTAAATTGTGTGGTGTGGACACTGCGCCCCGACCTGGATATATTATAGGTAAGAAGACTGAAGCGAAAGCGAGGCTCCAGCATTAGCCTAAGTGGTTGCATTTTTTATAACCACCATCAATATTCTTTGATAACATTTCATACATTACCTGCTGTGCACTCGGCATTGTATAGAATGCCTAGGCATTGTATAGAATTACGGATTATACACATTTCCGGTAACATATACAATACTTGGTGAGAAATATATTCAAATTCAAAATTCAATTTCAAAACTATCACAAAACTCTCGTATTAAGTGTAAATCAAACTGTTTTATTGATTTAAATTATATTATTGTTAGAACTAAAAGTGTGTAGCAAATATCACAACCATTCTCTGACAGCCTCTGTGGCGTGGTGGTAGTGAACGCGACTGCTACGCAGGAGTCGCGGGTTCGATCCCCGCTCAGTGCAAATATTTGTATGCATGAATATGGCTATTTGCATTGTTTTGAGTGTTTGTATGTATAGAGTGTCTCAGCAAGAGTGCACTTTTTAAAATTTGAATTCTTTTTTCATGCCAGTGGTAACTCTGAAATTTTACAGTTGTCACCTCAGTTTATTCCGATTATTAAAAATGGAGCTCTATTCGAAAGAACAACCCGTTACAATTGTAAAAACTCATTACAAAACAATCTATTTACTGCAGCAACGATTTCCAGAACACATTTTATCTCACGAAATTCTGATGTCAACTGGCCACCAAGATCGTGCGATTTAACGTCGTGTAATTTTTTTCTTTGGGGATTTGTGAAATCTCGGGTTTGTTCAAATAAACCCGAAATAATTCCTGAGCTCAAATCGAAAATCCAACGCGTCATCGGTGAGATACAGTCACATCTCAGTGCAAGAGTCATGGTAAATTTCATGAAAACGCCGGATATTTTATTCCATACTTAATCGCAACATGTCTTCTTTAAAATACAATAAAAATATTACAACTCTGTCATAAAATACTTGCTTTCATTTTAAAATTAAAAAGTGCACTCTTATTGAGACACCCTAAATAATAATGTAAGTTTTACAAAAAAAATATCTAAGTATGTTTATCCACTTTCTAGATTCCATAACACAAGCTTACCATGGGTCTAGATAGCGTTGTGTAGAATTTTGTGGAATATTTTTTTATTTTTTTATCCGTCAACAGGAAGGGGGTTAAAACAAGGTATTAAGAGCACTTTGTTCATCAACATCTTTCTGATGGTGACTGTACCTGCAAGCATTGTTGGTTGTTATTGCCTACCTAACGATTAGTAATTTTAGTATTTTCATTGTACCTAATTGAAAATTGATTTCTAGACTGAAACTATTAAATTAAGCACAACAGGATGAACTTGAAGTCAAGTGGGTTTATAAACTTAATTTAATTTGGGGTTTTTATCGAGTAAAGATATATTTTGTAACCCTCGAAATCTCCCTCGGGTTTAAATCACCGGATCTGGTGATGAGTTAGGTATGTCGGACCCGACAATAACCGCACGGGGTTTCGTCATATCGGCCTGTGTTGGCCGAGAATCTGGTTTACCCTAGAAAGGATACCCAAATCCTTAGACCAATGACACAATTTTATGGTTGCATGGACTACTCATTGCCCTCGAACCCCAAACCCGTGAAAAAAAACTGCACCAAAGCCTCGTTAATCAATCAAAAAGTAAGGTTGGCTTAGGCTTCCCAAGAACTAGATGGGGTCCCATACACGCTATTGTACTACATTTCTACCATTAATGACACATAAAATAAGTATCAGAGCTAAACATGACATTGAACTCGCAACCTTTATAATGTTAACACAAAAAAAGAGATCCCTCCTACCAAACTTTAACCATTACACTGAAAGATGACCGGACGTCTAAATCGTTCACTCCACAACACATTCACTCATTCACTCGTGAACGTAACTGGCGCAATAAAACTTTGCCGCCAATATTGTAACGGGCAAAGTTGTACACTAACGTTTATTGAGTTGTACAGCTTGTGTTATTATGTCTCTTACTCGTGGACCAGATGGAAAGAGATGGATATATTATAGTATGGAAAGTTTCAGTATGTTAAGATATATGAAGTGACTGAAAAGAGTGTAGGGAAAATATAGATCTCAATCTCGGCCAATCATGCTTTTGTAAGTCGAATTGTTCAGGAATTATTTAGGATTATACTTAACAGAAGCCGATTCTTATTCTTTGCATAGGCTAAGCAGAGAAGTAACGTGGTCTTACACAAGAACTTTGCCTGACTAAGCTATTATGTCCACAAAATTATGTAAATAAAGTTAAGCTGCAATTCTGTGCTACGACGCAGATAGACTGGAAAAAGCAGACCCCGGAAAATGGGATGAAAGCTCCGAATACGACCGTGAGTAACGCAAGGATGATATTTATTATGTATGTACCGTAAGCAATAAAACGTCAAAGAAAACAATTACAGAACACTTTTTCATTTTAAAGTTTGTAAATTACCATTCAGCTACTTATATCGTCGACTGGACAAGCACATGCCCAAGATACGGAACATTTAGCACGCCGGACGAGCATTGTGGTCCGAGCGAGGCGAGCTCAGCATACAGCTGACGTGTTCCGCCGCACGCGTTTTACGTGATAACCGCATGCAATTTGGGCAGCAGCGTGTTTGGATAATGTCTTGTGTGTTGTTAGTGGTCATGTTATGTAGCTTATACGGAAATATATCTATGTGAATTGATGGCCGTATAGACTTATGGCTGTGCTAAAAGTTTAGAGAAAAATTTTCGTACTAGAGTATTTAATCAGTTCGATCGCGTCGAGGAAGGTAATACTTAAATCATGAAAAATGTTTTTAATCTCTTGTTTTGTTGTTGATTGTACAGGCACGCTATGTCCATGCTACGGATAGCATGGTGGACGAGTATTCCAAGAATAGCATGAAAGCACAATATGTAGTAAAATTTATACCATAAAACGCGTAAGTGCAATGCAATTAATCCTAATCTCAACAATAAAACGACGACGCGGAGTGTATGCCGTCATACTAAGAAATTGCAATAAAAACTAGTGAAAACTTATGTCCGGGCAAAGTTGTACTATAGCAAATGTGTGGGCAAAGTTGTAATATCGTAAACGTTAAGTCTATCCGCGACCTAAATATACAAACTTAATTCCTACAAAGTTTGTAGCTACTGTTAATACGGCTTTAGCCCAACAACTTGTAAAATTTTGCCCCTAAGCATTTTCGCGCTTAACTAAGTTACTACAAAATTAAGATGATTTTACAACTGACGTAGAGAATCAAGTAGCGAGTGATATGGGTTTGATATCCAGATGCGACAATCATTGGAGTGATTTACTGCACTATATTTCCCGTAAATAAGTTCCACACCTGTAGACATCAGGTATCTTTATATTGTAACTTAATTATTTCTGTTGAAGTCAGCTTAAAAATATTGCTCAGTAAACGTAATAACAGGGAAGGCCACAAACGCGTGCAGCCGTAAGTTAAACTGATATTACGTTTTGAAGTTATTGCGTACTAAACAACGCTCACAGCGGGCAAAGTTGTACTTCGCAATATATTTATAAATTGTTATCATGAATGCGATATGAGGTTGCTACTTGCTAAGCTTGTTATATTTGTCCTTTAATATTGGTTTATGATTGCGTATGTGGAATATTTTGCTGTTAAACGCAATTTATTTGAAAAAGAATTGTCATGTTGGTTCCCGGTGGAATAGGATCACCCCAGCTCTTCCTGTGGGTGTCATAAAAGACGACTAAGGGATAGGGTTGTTCTCCATCCGATGGTAAACATACAGCCCAAGACAAAGCGCCCGCTAGACGGTAATAGGCTTGCCCCCTATTACGTGGGACCAAAAATTATAATTGACGAAAAGTGGGTGTTTATCACCTCTGCCTATCCCTTCGGGAATAATAAGCGTGAGTATGTGTATGTAGAATATAATAGCACACTCTTACTAGAACATTTTATACTAGTTTGTGTTTGTGAAGATGTTTGAATGTGTTAATTCATCACGCTCAAACGGTTGAACGAATTTGAAAGAAATCTAGTACAGTGATATTCACCTTCTTCCCATGGTCCTTCCAACCGGGCTTTATAACGGGCCTAAACTTCGAAAAGCGCGCCCTACTGGCGTCTGCTCTCTTTCGAGTACAGGAGTATAATATAGTATAGAATAAAAAAGAAAGAAATACGCTAGTTTTCATCCCTAGAATAGCCCAATATGTGTTGCATGAAATGGCATCAGAATCCCACGCGGCCGAAGCCACGAGTCGCTAGGAAATCTTACAAATGTAATGTTTCAATGATGCGCCGTTCATTCCACAAAGCATCATAAAAACTACCTCCGCTGTAACTTTTATCAATCTCTCATCATCCCCCCCTTCCCCATAATTACAGTATTATGGTGAATAGCCCCCCCTCTCCCTACCCAAGCGACAATTTGTCATTCGAGCGAGGAGAAAGTTTATGAACGCAGACGTGTGGTGTGTTTAATGGAAATACCAATCGATCATAGCATTGATGGCTTCGTGTTTATATTTAGAGGAACTTTCTAATGATTCTAAGTTAAATGAACCTATATTATAAAGGTTATGAGGCCCCACAAAGACGAGCGCATATATGTAATAGTTTTACTTAACGGGAATCGAATCCAAACCTCCGGCGTAGTAGTCAAATACCCGCAGAACCACCTGTACCATTAGTCAGAATATTCTGCTACTACGTCACACACGTCTATAAAATAAATGTCTACAACTTCAAGCTGGTTATACAAGCCTATTAAGGAGACAACACTCTTAATTTTGGGAATGGTAACTACATTATGAAAGGAGTCAATCTTACGATCGGCATCAAGTTTCGAATCCTGGCCAATACACTACCGACGCTTTTTTTTAGCTTAGCTGGAGGGGATAGAGTTAATATTAGTAATATAGGTTGCTGATATTCTTTAAAAAGGAATTCTCCAAGATCTACGTTAATCAAATGTAAAACAAATAGCTGAAATTTCCAACCACGATGATCCAATCTAAAGTCTGTAAACACAATCTAAACCGTAAACTTACTCCAATATTTGCGAAACACAACACACAAAAACTACAATCACTTTACCCAAATAGTTGTCAAAGTTCCAACTACCCTACAGTACTGTAGTGGCTCCACTATGACGCATACCCGCTGTACAGAGATCAACAGGTTCGCTCTTGTCTCCAACCAGTTTGTACGAATTAGTGGAATTTGAAGGCTTTGTTACATAAAAGGGTGCCATGAATGAGCCTTTGTCTCCACTGAGAGGGATATGGACTTAATTGAAATTGGAATATTGAATTTTGTTGTTTTGTTTATGATGGGATCGGCTCGAAGGACCAATTGTGGGAAAAATACGTGGTAAATGAGTGAGGGTGGCGTAATTATGATGTTTCCTTGCTGAGTTACCGGCATTGACTATCACGAGAGTAACGTGGCATTGGTGCGCGCGGATTGGTTTGACTCAAGAGTCACCGCAAATGCGTATTGTGCATAAAGTGAAGTTTGTGCGTACAGTACGCATAAACATTTTGTGATATGTCTGGGGACAACTTTGCCTCCGGGGGCGAGTCGGGGACACCGTTGTCCTCCCTCCCGAGGAGGGCCAGACCGTAATGGATGGCCCTGGATCAGCCGGGGTGCGTCGATGACAACCTCATCTCCTGCTAGGAGGCACGACTCTCAGTCGGCACGCTGTTTTAGTCGGTTCGAGTCCGACATAACCTCCCCTTCCGGCTCCGGCTGGGGAGGTATCCGAGGGGATTTCCGCACAAAAAAAAAGGGGTCAACTTTGCCAAAAGCAAGTTTGCCCACTAACCCAATTGTTACGGACCCTCAATGCACGAGTTCGACACGCACTTGACAGGTTTTTTTACTTTTCAATTTACAAATAATTCATTCTAAAATAAAATAAACCTATTATTATATCAAATCATCGCCTGAAAGTAAACTCATTTACTCAATCAAAGAAAAGACATCAAAATAAAGACTTCCGAACAATCCAATTTGGTTGTCAATCTTGCGAGAGCGGCTCAATTTAATATCGTATAGCTATCAATCGTGTACAAACAGTTCGAACTCCCGAAATGTACATAAAACGTGAACTACTTTAACTTTAAGAGGGTAGGTGTAAAACTGAATGTTTGGATATGGGGTTATCCATTCAAGGGTAAGCTCTTTGAAGGTTTTCGAAAACATACGCTGTGAAACCCGACTGTACGTAAAAGTTGTTAAAACATAAGGGCCCGGTCGATGCCACGATATGCGATCATCGATTGTCGTGTAAGGCTGAGGCACAGTATAGCCGAGGCCCTTGCGTTGCATCGATCAGGGTAATTCTAAGAAACTTGTAATCAAATTGACAGCCATTGTGGCGTGGTGGTAGTGAACGCAACTGCCACGCAGGAGGCGCGGGTTAGATCCGCGCTCAGTGCAAATATTTGTATGCATGAATATGTATTTGCTTTGGACTGGGTGTTTCTATGTATAATATGTATGTATTAACAACAAAAAAAAAAGTATCTAAGTATGTTTATCCGCATTCTAGATTCCATAACACAAGCTAGTTAAGATTGCCATGGGTTTAGATAGCGTTGTGTAGATTGCTGTCGAATATTTATTTACTTAAATGAATGTTTTTTTATAGCATTTATTATGCTAACTAAATAAATAAATTCGAAAAACATTGGAAAAAATGAAATGCTCAAGTGAGACTCGAACTCACGACCTTTTCCTTACAGGGGGAATTAAAGGAGGAAAAGAGAAGGAAAATTTGAAACTATTCAGGTGTGGCTCAATAGCTCAGTTGGAAGAGCATTCCCCCTGTAAGGGAAAGGTCGTGAGTTCGAGTCTCACTTGAGCATTTCATTTTTTTCCAATGCTTTTCGAATTTATTTATTTATTCAAATAAAATTATAGCGATGAGAGAAATTCCTTTTAATTTCTAAGAATGATCTGCTCAACGCAAGGCAACGCACAAGTGTGGCCACCGTTTCGTATCGTACCAATTAAAGTGGCAACGCAACGGTACGAAAAAGATTGCGGATGATACGTTTCGCGGCTGACGATACTAATAGACCATGGAGCACACGAGTGTAATGTAGGTGATGAGTATAACCACGGGTATTTATTTACAATTGTGGATTTGTTGACATTGTAATAAATAAATCAGTTTAAAATTTTCAATATCTATCAATTAGCCTATTGCAATCCACTGTTGGATATAATCCTCCCCCAATGTGCGCCATTTCTCCCGATCCTCCATCTTTCGCACACAGTCTATCACAACCACCTTCGACAATCCATCGGCAGCTAGTTCATCAGCTTTAATAGTGTACGACATTATCAACAGTAGACCGTTGTTAGCGCACTTTTGGGGAAGGACCGACTTGGTTACACTCATGGTACATGACTTTGATTAATTCGCATGGGGAACGAGAAAAAAAGGTGATAAAAACAATCTTGCAGCATCGCAGACACATTTTCCCTTAGTCAATGGTTGCAGGGTAAGCAATGAAATATCTATACATATAGCAACGCTCTCAATTGCAAGCCTAGCGGATTGTAGAAAGGGAGACGTTAACATATAAAAGGCGGTGGCAAACGTACATCTGGATGGGCGTGATACCATAGCCATGAGGGGTGCCAACAGCGGAGTGCGATGGTAATTGAACGATTTTTAAGACTGTCCCACTGAATTTCGAAGTTCAAAATAGCGATGAACGGTAGTCCGAAAGTTCGGAAATGCGACTCAGGTTAGTATCCCAAAAATCTAAACAGGAAGGTAGTCAGTCCATCATGGTCACCTACTAACGTGTACTACATAACAAATGTGTGCACGAGTGCCTCTAAAACACAAGGCTTTCTGGGCATACAAAATTTGATATGCCATCGATATGACTCACGAGAGAAGAATTGCTATTCCTCTGTGCACCGGGTTTGCTGGATGAGAACTCAACCTTGAGTTAAGCTCGCCTTTGTACATACTATTTCTTTTCTGTGTATAAATGCCTTCTAAGTGTACAATAAAATATAAAATAAAATAAATTATTATATGAATAGTCATCCTCATCACATATTTGTTAATATTTCCTAAAATTTCGTTAATCCATACTTCCATATCCATATACATACTAATATTATAAATGCGAAATTAACTCTGTCTGTCTGTCTGCCTGTATGTTACGCTTTCACGCCAAAACCACTGAAATGATTTTGATGAAATTTGGTATAGGGGTAGATTAGACCTTGAGAAAGGACATAGGCTATGTTTGGTCGCGATAACCGACATCCACGCGGGGAGAGCCGCGGGCGAAAGCTAGCATGTTCAAATTTTGACCCAATTATTATTCCTATTTACGTCTTGATCCATTTTGAACTCGCTTTACGATATCTTCGTCATATCAATCGTAGTTTTCACTACACATATTCCCCACAAAATCTCCAACATATGAACAGTAAACAGACCAATCTTGGAAACTAACCCCTCTAAGCTAGTACCCACAGCCGGGTACGTCTGCTAACGGTCGAAGTTTTATCGCGACCAACTTCTATGGAGCGTGTAATTCTGAAATACGCTAACTTAAAATTGTTCCGGCTCGTGTGCCTTTATCTCTGTCAAGCTTTGTTCTACGGAGAACTTTAGACGTCATGGGGGCCAGTGGGTATGTATAGTATAACTTTGATTTGTTTATTTGGCTTATTCTCTGTTGGTCGTAGGAGATTCGCGCGGAACGCCAGATTCAAGATTTATACTTCTTCCGTTAGCAAAATAATTTTTCGACTTTATCTGGTAACTTCGGTTAGGTTTGAGCTGAAATTATGAATGGATTTCTGAAATGATTATTATTGGACTAGCATTACAGGTTTTAAAATAAAATGTTGAAACTAACTGTTTAAATGATTCTACTATTTTAGCGAAATCAGTGTTTGAAAAGTTATAGTTCCATATTTTCTATAGGATTTTATTTTAGAATATTAAAAATTTATTTATTATTTATTTATTTATTTTATTATATACTTTATTGTACGCCAATTACATTATTAATAGTATGGAAATTAGGAACACAAGAGCAGTAAAAAGGGCGGCCTTATCGCTTTACGCAATTTCTGCCAGGCAACCTTTGGATGGAAATGTATGTTTAATTCAATACTTTTCTATTGGTTATATAGGTGAGAAAAGAATGGTCATAATTGACATGATAACGGGTTGATCTGATGATGAAATTCAATGTTATTGAGTCCCATACAATTAAAATTATTAACAAGGTTCTAATGAAAGATTAACACATAAAAAAAGATCACACAGACGCTTGAGTTTCTCAAATCAACATTGTATATTTAGCTGTATAACTAATAACCGTTAAATAAAAGTCTCAACAACAAACGCCGAGCGGAAAACTAAAGCGAAACTATTTTAAAACGAATGGTCCTATCAAGATTTTCATTATCCACACAAAAGCGTCAAAATGGCCACTGCAGTGTTGAAACGTGATTTAGTTTTAATAGCAACAATATGAAAACTTGGTGTTGCCCATTCAAACTTGAATAAAACTTTGCGTACTGTTTGGCGAAGTAAGTTAGCTCGGAGTGTCCAGATAAAAAAGGGGTAGATGGGGGTTTATAATGACACTATCAATATGAATTGTTTTTCAAAGAAGATGTAACAGATCTTGACAAAAGTAAAAAATGGTTTTGATAAGTAAGAATATGTACTTTTTATGTTCGAAAGTTTGGAGATTCCAATCATATAAACAAACCTTTTTCCCCGGAGGTTTAGGCAGAGGTGTCTTAACACTCACATTTCACCAATCATTTTATTCGGTCCCACGTAATAGGGGGTGAGCCTATTGTGGTATTCCATAAACTATTATTGACTCAAGCCATGCATTTGTGGCTGAGTCTGTGCTGTATACAGCCCTATCTCTTAGTCGCCTTGTACGACACCACATGGGAAGAGATGGGGTGGCCCTAATTCTACTCTGCCGGGAACCTTCCTAACCTAAATTCCATATCTAACGTCAACTAATGGTGAGTTGGGTACATAGGATTCGAAACAAAACTACAAGGTGTTTCTCACTAGAACCCTAAGGGCCTTAACAGCTTCTTCTCCCGAACGGAGTATGCAAATTCGGTTGCCTTCAATTCTTACACTTCTTTTTTATCGTGCGCAAAATCCCCATGGATACCACCCCCACGAAGCCGGTGGAGGCGGTTATGTCGGACTCGAACCGACTAAAACGCACGCCGTCTTGGGTCCTTGGCTGCCGGAGGTGAGATTGCGGAAAGCATATCTCTCGCAAAATCTTACACTTTGGAGCCTGGGGCCCTACTTCTCCTTTGAATAGTTTGGTTTACTGAGACTATTACGGAAGCAATTACGACCTGACCCTAAAAACCCAGAGAGGCTTTTCCGTTAATTAGCAGATGTACCGACTTGTCAGCTTAGTATAACTCATACTATACTGTTCGTTACTTTTAGCGACTTTTCTTGCTAACTGTATGAGAATCTATTAAAATGCTAAACTTACCACAGTGATAGGATACGCGGGGTTGATGATGGTGTACAGCAATATGTGGTTGGGCCGCGCCGGCGGCTCTCGCTTGCGCCGCGGCTCCCCAGACATGTAGTTATTGCCATTACTCTGTAACAGAAGAAAAAAGAAATCAACATGGCGATTATTTTGGCGGGGGAATTATAAATTATGGAACCTAGTTTCTCAATTTGAAAATATCCCGCTTTACCCATTAACCGTGACAGCATTTAATATTCCATTTTTTTAATATTCCACAACATTCTACACAACGCTATCTAGACCCATGGTAAACTTTTATAGCTTGTGTTATGGAATCTAGAATGCAGATAAACATACTTATATACCTTTTTTTTGTAAATAAATACATATTATACACAGCAGCATTGGTGTTCCAAATAGTCTAAAAGAAGGCATAGGTATCTAAAAGAAGTTATTCATGTCATTTAAAGCACAGGATTAATTACTTAATTACTTCCTATGGTACTAAAATTATAGGGGATAGTTGGAAGCCTGAATGCATAAAGGTATGTTTGCTATTCTCTTTTAGTCAACGGCATAAACGGATTTAGATGGAATTTGGCACATAATATAAAGTAAAGTCGCGTCGCTGGCTATCCGTCCCTGTGAATGCTTAAATCTTTAAAAGTACGCAAAGCGGTTTTTCTGATAGATTATACGATTTAAGAGGAAGGTTTATATGTATAATATATGCATAATATAGTAGAGGGTGCAACGGGACCCGGATATGAAGGCACGTGGTCGGAAAAACATTGGCGATACGAAGTTCGCCGAGTCAGCTAGTAAAATATTGATATAACACATTCCGAATTAATCTCCTGAAATAGGTTATAGAGTATTGTACGAATAGGTTCTATCTAGTTCTACCAATTCGAAATATCACACAAGTTTTTAACTTCATGCATCAAGACGGGTATTAGAAGGTTTCTCCAGGGTAGGCAGCACGTGTAACGCCCCTGGGGTTGCATACGTCCATAGGCCACGGTAACCACTTTCCATCAGGTGGGCCGTGTGCTTGTCTGCCACCTGAGTGGTATAAAAAAAATACAAATATTCAACTTCAAGCACAACTCCACATCTAAACCCAAGACAGCTCTATAACAGCCATGTAAATCACATACCATACACAAATCTCAGCGTGTATTCCCGTAATGAGTACACAAATAACCACCATTAGAGTATCGTCGAGTCATCCATCATGACGACGTGAGATGCAATTAGACGCCGGATGATGGTAAATCATTGCTTAGCGTCATGCAGGATGGGATGAGTGACTTCCTACAGCGATGAGATTTGCATACTGAATGTGCAGAATTAAGGTGTGATTCCGAAGCTGACTGCATACGACAACTGCAAACGCATGCAGTATATATATTACATACATATACTCAAGCCTGTAAATCCCTGAAGGGGTAGGCAGAGATGCATTAACACCCACATTTGTACCTATTCATTGGCTGTGTTTTGTTTATTATTTGTGATTCTTAGGTCTATACTATCGCATTAGACTCGTAATCTGTAATGATGGTATAAGTTGTGTATAGGAATAAATAAAATGGCCTACTGCCATCAAGCGGGCACTTAGACACGGGCTGTATGTGTGCTGTCGGATGGAGACAATGAACAGGGCCTCAATTCTGCTAAAGCCAAACCACAGTGGTGCCACCGCCACTGCAAAAAACGGCATTAAATAATAGTAGATAATGCGATGCAGTTAAAGTTCAAAATTAAATGAATTTTTGAAGAGTAATTGAAAAAGTGTAATGCAATTGTTTTCATTTCATTTTGGACTTTAGACGTATAGAAATTAAGTCTAAAATTTAATGTTTTTTTTTGCAGTGACTGTGGCACCACAATGATTTAGCTTTAGTAAAATCGAGGGCCTCCTCCCTAAGTCGCTTTTAACTACATCTACAGGAAGAGATGGGGTTGCCGTATTCTAGTCCACCGGGAACCAGTACGGCTGCATACATTACTTGTTAGGTGCAGCGCAGACGGCACACTTTTTGTGTGATCGACAAAATGTCTGCATGGCGGGCAAAAAGTCAGTCGCGGATTTTTCACAGACTCAACGCACACCACGCACATCTTCGATCATTCTGTCGGCAGAACTGTAGGGACGTAGACGCTATGGAAATCGATTATCGTTATATCGATCTCTGGCGCCATGGCAATAGTTCGCGTACGCTACGCCCACCCCTAAGGAATGCAGATTTCCGACTAAACTAAAGTGTGCGCAGTCTGCGTTAGCGCGCGTTGAAGCACTTTTTGTGCGGCGCTGCGCGGCACGGTGTGTCCGAAACACGGATTTTGTGTGTGCCGGACTTTTTGCGCGTCGTGTACGTTTACTGCATATAATTGCATAGGTTCTATGTTCACAGACTAAAAAGTGTGTCACTGATAGTCTTTCGTCCGCGCTGCACCTTAAACTTCGATACGGATAAAGGGTATCATTGAGAAGCCGCAATGAATTACGCGGATCTGTTGCATGCGTCTGCATTTGTCGTAGGCGGTCGGCTTCGGAATCATACCTTTAACACAGATTTTGTACTTGTTTGTGTATTTAAACTGGAATGGAGATATGTCAGACAGTTGTTTAGACGAGTTTAAGCGCGTTAATGTAATGCTGAATTGGCAGTTTATTGATTTTATAATAGTGTTTATTATAATATTACGTAAGCACGTATAGTATGTGTTACGTAGTACGGGCTTGAGGACTTAAAGACTTCTGGTTATTTATGACTATTCGGGACTTCGCACGATAAAACAATTTTGACTTGCTTTTGACGACGTTTCGGGTGCGACGCTGCACCCGTGGTCACGACTTGACTGACGATTGACTTGATTGAACATGACTGACAGATTGAACAATAATAACGACCTCACCTGCAAATAAATGGATGTGATTCTGGCGGTTTAGATTCAGAATATCCAATTCCTAAAATGACCAGAGGTTGCAAAACGTCCAAACCCCAGAATATCTAAACCCCTGAAAGTCCAGAGTACCCTCATAGGGTCAAAAGCTTAACAGGTAGTCACTTTCGCAAAAACCAAGATAAGCCAAATCAAGTGGAGGCAGGAAAGCAGATTCTGGTCACCAAAGTACAAGTTTTGAAGGTAACCGAGACTAACACTGTGATGACGGTGATTGAGTTCTTCTATCGGTGAATTCTCAGGTAAATGTGTCAAATGTACCTGGGACAAATTTGGACGTAAAAGCCATTGCCTACTCATGTAGATAAAGTCTTAACGTATAAGTTAAAAAATGTAAATGAATTTTTATAGCATTTATTATGCTAAATTTAAAATTGAAATACATCACGAAAATGATCCCCCTTGAGCAGTTCATTTTTTTCTATGTATTCGAAGTATAAGTAAAAATTTTAACTAAACATATTTTGCAAAAACTCTGGCGGTTCAGTATAGAACTCCCCATACGCGGGGAAAACATGTTTTCAACTTCAAGTATTTGATGTCGGCAACCCTACGGGAGTTCAGTTAACACGTTAGAGACTGGGGCCTAAAGTTTCCCAACTATAATGGATTATAATTCCCAGTTAACCCTCAGTTTAAATGAGTTTAAACGTATTACATGCAGGAGAGGGTTTGATGAAGAGAGAAATATGAAACGGTTCTGGTATTGATTGATTTTAATTAAATTTTTGAGACAAGTCAATACAAAGTGTCGGTAGTTTTGCGGTTAAGGAGTCGATCTTACGATTGAGAAGTCCCGGGTTCGAATTCTGACTATTACACTACCAACGTGAACCGACTCCTAGCACAAGAAATGTAGCTTAGTTGGAGGGGTCAGAGGGAATATTAGTAATTTCGGTTCTAATATTCTTTAAAAATAATTGCTGCTTGACGAGGCCCGAGGGCAGATTTTCCACCCGAGTCAGAGGGCATTATAGTCTAATGGATTAGAATAGGGCCAATTCATCAGTCCCGTAGGTATCGCAGTATGTGAGGGATAGGGCTGTTCTCCATCCGACAGTAAATATACAGCCCTGTTCGTTTGATGGCCATAGGCTCGCCTCCTATTAAGTGGGGCCAAGAATCATAGTTGGTCAAATGCGGGCGTCAATACACCTCTGCCTACATCTTATGGGATTTACAAGCGTGATAACGTGTAACACTATCCCTTAGTTGTTTACGACACCCACGGGAAAAGATAGAGTGGCGCTATTCTACTCCACCGCAAGTCAACACACAAAAATCTATACATATAATAAATCTGTAAACGATCGATGTCTGTACATGGAAAGGAAATGAGAAAAATTGTTATAGGGGGACTTTATAAACGTAATAGAAGCCAAATCAACGTTTTTTGGAATTTTTGTCTGTTTGTCTGTTTATCTGTTTATCTGTTTCTCTGTTTGTCTGTGAGTTTGTGCACGCTAATCTCAGAATCGGCTGAACGGATTTGGTTGCGGTTTTCACTAATATGTTGTAGTAGGCTTCACTTAACATTTAGTGTTTGTTTTATTGAAATCGGTTCATAAATAAAAAAGTTATGTCAATAATAGCATATCACGGCTAACAATTTGTGATTGTGTGAATAGATCGAACCAATAAAGCAGTAACAATGCTAACAAGAAGATATTATTTCGGTCATAGGAATCTGAAGAACTCCGAGAGGCCAGAGTTCTACATCTCAGCCAAGTCAGGTCAGGTTACTGCAGAATCTTCGGCACAGCAATTGTCTCGATAGAATTCACATTGTTCTCGAACGATTTTCTCTCGAATCCAACAAATTAGTAAGCAGCTGGTTCGGTAAAAAGACTCCTGGCTTTCATAATTAATATCATCACGCTATTATAATAAGGAATGGGACAGAATGTTTTTATGACATAATATGTAAACGTCTATTTCACACTATAACTTAATGGTAACTGTGGCTCAATACGTCTGCGGTGGACTTATAACTTAGCTGAGTCGCGTTCGAATCCATCTGAAATGTAATTTTCCTTTTTTATGGTTTTTTATTTACTTTTGTTTAAATTTTTTATTTTATTGTGTATTTGTTGTATTTTATTGTATTTATAGTTTTATTTGAAGTAAAATATAAATTCTATGCTTAGTATTCTATAGGTAGTACATAAAACTAGACTGTGTGACAGTAATAGTAGAACTTATTATTTAATATTCTTAGATCTATACAAAATTCTTCATTTCGGAGAATGAAAACAGTGGTCCCACCCGCCTGAGAAGTCATAAAACTGAAACTGGTATCCCCCATCGATACCGATTCCACCACATCGGGGTAAGCGCAATATTGGAATCAAACCGATTAAAATTTTACCGAGGAATGGGGCATTGGGGGTATTCTGGGGTTGGCTACTCCAGTATACCTGCCTTGGTTATCTATCATAAATAGGCGGTCTCAACGTGAAGAGCAGGGATTACTTCGGCTAGGGTGATGGGTAGCCTAAGCTATCACCAAAAAAGCCGCGCTCATGGAGGAAGTCGCTGCACCTTCTCTGAATACACATTTACATTTACACATTACGTATTCTGGGAGATAGTTGTCCCTATCGTATTACCGTCTCTACCATGGTGAATGTTCTGATGAGCTATTCCAATTAGTTCCACCCTCTCCTTTCTCTCCTACACAGGACAACGCATGCAAGGCTCACATGTCATCCACATACGAATATTACATCAAGAACCACGCAGTTTGGTGACCCATTCCTATGTCGCACCATTAAGATCTGAAATCTCTGCCAGCTCACAATTTACTTCTCCCTACAGTCCCGGGTCCTTTAAGGGGGGCGTAAAAAGGCTTCTGATGATCCTATAAAGATGAGTGCCACCATTGTTAAGATGGTACACGTTTATAATGGTGACCCTATTTCCGAGTCGTTGCCTTTAGCTTAACATCAGTCGAGTTGAAGTTAAATTGACGTGTCCTATATAAAAAAAACTCCGGATCTTAAAAAGAAGAAAACACATGTGTGGGCAGAGCAATACAGTTCTTAACCGCCTGATAAAGAAATGAAGTTCCGAACAGCTTGGTTCGAGGTGGCATTATTTCTACCGTATGTGACTGACGGAAGGAAGGATAGATTAGTTGAAAGACTCCTAATAGGCTCTTTCACTCGCTGTGGTGCGGTAGAAATGCTAAATACTGCCAGAGAGACAACGTCTTTATGCAACTGCAGACATTATACAATGTTAGTGACCTGATGAGTACCAACGCACGCCGCTGCGATATTAACGATTCCATCTAATAAGTAGGTATCTAATAGTAAATACGTAAATCTATCCCAGAAATGATAACAGTACGCCAGGAGAAGCCAACCTATGTATTAGATATATAAAAGATACCGCTGCTCCTATTATACATATAAAAAAGACTGAATGTGGGCAGAGAAACACTCAGTTCCGGTAAATTTCATCAGACTAAAAAAATCCGCCACGTGGACATCAACTCCAGTATCAATTTGGAAGTATCTACATCATCTGCTGGAAACAAGCTTACCAATACAAGGAATATAAATACCTATCTATCAGATCAATACTCCCAGCACCTACTTTGACAAATCTCTGCATCACCCAAAGGTTGACTGGTAGAAAATGCCCACGGCATTAAGTCCGCCTTTGTACATATATTTTGTGCATAAAGATTAAAAATAAATAAATAAAAATAAATATATAGCAAAATGAGGCTATATGACCCCATCCAAGTCAATGCTGTATTTGCTCTCTTGCCTACTGCGCCCCTCTTCTCTACCTGTGTGTAAAGCAATGAACAACGATGTGACTGTGGTCGATGGAATTTATCATAAAACTGGAACTACCCACCATTGGCTCGGCAAAGAAGAGAAGCAATGCTCACTGCTCAGGGCGTGCAAGGCACCGGGTTTTCTTGAAACTATTTTGTATGATACCTGATGTACTTATTTTAATTTGTTCAGTTCGTAAGTAGTGGCAGCATTTTTTAAGAATTTGGGAGGAGGGAAGAATATTTAAACCATTAAAATTGGTGAACATTACCAAGTCCACATATAACAATGTTCATCACATAGTTGATAATGATTTCGTCAGCAACATGTTGAATTTTTCAAAATCCTTTCGCAATATTTGCCAAGCCAATAGAAGAAGTCTGTCAATTATCGTAGTTTTCAGTAGTTTAGCCTGTATTTATAAGTCAGTCACTCAAAAGACTGTCTTCATAATATTTAATTTAAAAATACAAGGTGGACGATGTCAAGCGAGTTTTCGAAATGATTTGAGTACAGTTTTGTTTCTTTTTTAAAATAAAGAAATGTTTCCTTTGCGTAAAATTCACTATTTCCAGTATTTCGGGTACATCCGTTCCAGTTGGGATGAAAATCTTCCACCATGTTTAATAATGAGTTTGAGCTATTCCGAACTAAACGCGGACGAAGTCGCGGGTAACAGCTAGTAGTGAATAATATTGTACCTAATTATCCCGAACTTGCTCTTGCATACATCGAAGGAGTTTGTCCCAGAGAATCAAAATGGCGTCTGTTGATATTAATAGAGACAAACAACTTAGGAGTAACGTTAAACAAACGTAATAACGCCCTGTATGAATATTCATCATCTAGCTAAGATGTACAGTCCAAGGCATAAGCGGAAGCGACTTGATTCATAGATCGTAAGGGCGATATAAACTGCCCTTTACTTTTCCGTGATTCGTACTGATTAGCCAGTAAAAGTTAAGTCTTATCCTGGCTTCTCTAGCTATTACTTTAACACTGCCAAATCATATCGCACAAGCGATTTGTATTTTTATATACTAACCGAAAAAATATAGCCATAAATTTGTGTACATGTTTCTGTTATCCGCTTTCGAGAATATTGAGTCATAGGTATGTATACGGTATACCTAATAAAAAAGAATCGTTTAGTTTTACATAAAACCTATTTCAAAACAATATAAAAACTACCTATTTAATTAAATTGATTTCATTTTAAACGACACGAACATGTTAACGGTTTTCCAAGTTCATTTTCATTATAAGTTTTTTTTATATATTTACTTTAATTATATTGACACGAGACAAATGTACATTCGTCCATATTTAGTCTTAAGAAATCACATTTTGTAAATTGACGTCTGTAAAATGATACTGTGGAGTTTGTTGCGCTGTTTCTTCTCCACTGGTGCCTAGGAAGCGGTGGTGAACTTAGTTTGAAGCAGAATTTGACGTCAAAAAGCTTTAAAAAAAGTGTAGTACGAGTACTACACAATTTTGAATAAATACTTTGACTTTGACATCAACTTAATTTTATTCGTGGTTACTCTTAAACGTTCTTGTTGTGTTGCCTTTAAGAGATTGCCACTGTGCGATAAGGCCGCCTATTGTCTATACCTGCAATGTACCTACAAACAACATGTAATGTTATCCTTGGTGTACACAATAAAGAGGTACTTCTTTACTTTTACTTTACTTCATCCCGGAGCTCGGATATGTCTGAGGTTGGTTTATCCCCAAAAGTGCCTCCCTCACCTCCCTTGCATCTCTCGCAGGTGCATACACCCCCTCATCAGGTCAAAACTCCCAAAATGTAACCCGCTACAAAAATCCGCTCCCTCTCATCGCAAGTACCACACTCGCTTCCCTGATACCATCAGTGGGTGGCACCAGCGGAGTCGTGATCTAATTTAGTTTAAAGCCCTAATTCCACGTCTACCCGCAAGCGGCGAATCGAAACTGGATTATCGGGTTAATCACGCAGCTACATTTTTTAAGTAAATTTCAAGATTGAATCACGTATGAGGGGGGTTTGGACCCCACTAAGATGGTCGTTAGAACCTGCAAGATATACTGGCTGATTAGCAGAGAAGTCACTGGTGGAGGCTTCTTCTTGAGGTTGTGAGGTCAGATAACATTCTCCCGTAAAAGCCAAAAGGAACCCGGTGCTTCATTTTAGGTAAAGCGAAAGGTACAAGCGGCATCACATCGACATTGATGAATAAAGTACTCAAAATGATCGGAATACCTAGGTTTTCCTTCCTTCCTGTTGACGAAGCCGCCGCGGGCGGAGCCGCGGGCACAAGATGGTTCCTTAAATTTCTCACACTGACTGTACTACTGTACTTATAATAACTGGAAGATATTGTCTATGCCTACCCGAAAGTGCACTTATATCTAACATAAGCCGTTCATTCAAAATTATGTATGTTCTTTCTTCCTTTCTTCTTCCCATAATCAGTATTCTAACAATCAAACAAGATACAACTAAGCAAATAAATAGAACAATCTGCTCTTATGAATAATGCATGCCATTGTTTTATACGAATCATATTTTGAAGGACCCCGCCGACATTAAACCAGTAGGCCTACTATGAAACATCCGTAATTGCGGACCGAAGTTTCGGCCAATCGGATCCATGAAACGGATCCGAAGACGGCACATGACACTTCAGTTCGGCTTAAACCTAACCAGAAAAAAAACAAAGTGACTTCATGGTACAGTCAGCGTTAGAATGATCTTGATAAATAAACAAGTGCTCAAAATGATCTTAATTCTTTGGTTTTCTTCCCTTCCTATTGACGGATTGTTCTGATTTTTGGTACGTACACAACTTTAGTTCGGACAATAATGCAATTTAGATCAATGACAGTTTGATTTGCTCTTAATACCTCAGTTTTAAGATCATTTTAAGACTTGGTAAAGTAAAGCCAACGAAGCGAGAGAAAAAAGATAAACAAAGTTTCAGCGGTTCCAAACTTTGATATGAAAATGATTACATATCACTTCAAGCACATTCCAAACAGGAATGAAATTACTCATAAAATGGCGGATTGACAGTTTGAACCGCTGTGCTGACAGCTTTCCTGTACTACGAAACACGCAACGACAGCTTTCGCTCGGCTATTGTCACGTACGTGTGATATGTGCGACAAGGACAGAGAAAATAATCGCTAGTTACCGCAACGTAACTCAGTAATGGTCGCTTTGTTTACCTGTTTTTTCTCGTCTCGTTGGCTTTACTTTAGTCAATATAATTTCTGACGCTGAAATAACGCTGATTGTATTCTAGATGATACTTCTAATGTCATTATGTAAGTTGATTCACAACTGAGCGTTGTATATGCATCGTCTTCCGTTCGAGTTTCGTGTAGACCTGAACTTACGAATGTTTCATGGTAGCCCTCCAGATTATTTACTTGTTATTTATGATAATGTGCTACTGGATTGTTTAGCTTGCCGATTACAGATGGAATTGGTATTCCATTTTGATAGCCGATTAATTTTATTGCTTGTATTCGAGGCAGCAGATAGAATAAGTCCCCTACCTCACTATGACGTCATGGCCACGTCACCAGCCACGGTGTCCAAACTTAGTATTGAAATCTATGGCACCTCACTCACTTGGCAAAGGCTTGCCACTGTGCATTCCAGTGCAAGCTGCTTGGATACGTTTCTTTTTCTTTTTTTGTATCGAACGACAAATCACCAAGGATACCACCCCCACGGAGCCGGTGGAGGTGGTTACGTCGGACTCGAACCGACTCCACCGATCACCCCCAGGCCATCGCTCATGGAGGACGGAGGTGACCATAGCGTCCTAGTGAGGCAGTGGTCTAAAGCATATAGCAGATTTGTGTAGTTTTATAATATAACTACATCACTATTAGAAAGTTCCTTTCTAAACCCCTCCTTCGAAGGCTTGGTGGGATATCTCCGCCCCCATCCGAAGCCGGTGGTTATTTCAAACTCGACGGACGAAAGCGCACGCCATCTTGTGTCTTCAGTTATCAGAAGTGGGATTGTGATTGACAAATTTCTATCAACTAAATACCGTCACTATTAAATAGGTATGTTAAGCCTATGGATTTTTTTAGCATACTTTGTTAATACAGACCTAAGGATCAATTCAAGTGTGAATTTTATTTTTTTTATAGATCCGTTCAGCCGTTGAAGCCTGTTTAAATTACAAACATTTATACATATTTCCAGACTTTCATATTAACAATATTAGTAGGAATTTACAATATGACGATCATCTATTTATATAACTCAAAGAATAATTTCAACTTCGATAGTTAGCTATCAATATCAAAGCTTTTTCGCCAAAGTCCTAAACCAATAACGGTTCAGATCGTTATCAAAGTCAACATGCCACGAATAGAGGCACAAATCTGAATTTAAATTACAAACGATAAAATACAGATATTGATTCCGAACTATCTATAAAGTTTCGCGAAACTTCGTCTTAGAACTCGCCTCGGTTTTGAATTTGTCGGTTCTATGGTGTTCTACATGAATTGTGAAAAGGTACCTTGATCATTCAAAACCCTTATGTCATCAACTACTTTTTTTTTATTTATTTACTTTGCCATATGCTTTTGCTCGCGGCTTCGCCCGCGTGGATGTTGGTTATCGCGACAAAACATTTCTCAAAAGACGTAGGTGTACAAAGTTGAATGCTTCTAACTTTGAAAATGACCAACTTTCCATAGAAAAGTTTATCACCTATTTTACCCTCTTAGTAGTAAAATTTTGAAATACGCTGATAGACGTGTTCATTTATTTCTTAAACGACACAGGTTTATGAAATTTCATCTCTTATTTTACCCCTTTAGAAGCAGAATTTCCGAAAATCCTTTCTTAGCGGACGCCTACGTCGTAACATCTACCTGCATGCCAAATTTCAGCCCAGCCCATCCAGTGGTTTGGGCTGTGCGTTGATAGGTTCTTCCTACAGTCCCGGGTCCTTCAAGCGGGGCGTGAAAAGGTATCTAATGAGGCCGTCAAGCTGAGTGCCACCACTGTTAACATGGTAAATGTTTACGATGGTGACCCTCTTTCCGAGACTTTGCCTTTAGCTTAACATCAGGCGAGGTGAAGTCAAATTGACGTGTCCTGTATAAAAAAAAAAAGATCACTATGTCAGTCAGTCAGTCAGTCAGTCAGTCAGTCACTTTTAAGTTATATATTTAGAATAGGTGAATATCCAGCAATGGCTTTTCAGTGTAACGACGAAGCAGCCAAACTTTAATATTTTCTGTAAAGCAACTGACAGTTGCTTTACAGAACCTCCATAATACATTGGCGACAGCGAAGTCTTTTTTTTTAATAAAGGACACGTCAATTTGACTTCGCCTCGCCTGATGGTAAGCTAAAGGCAAAGCCTCGGAAAGAGGGTCACCATCGTAAACATGTACCATGTTAACAGTGGTGGCACTCAGCTCGACGGCCTCATCAGGATCCTTTTCACGCCCCGCTTAAAGGACCTGGGACTGTAGGAAGAAGGAAATACGTGAGCTGGACGGGAGTTCCAGGTCTTAATGGTGCGTAGTTCCGAAGTTCCGTAGTTAGAACCGTTGCCGGAATTTTTGGACTCCAACTACCCATAATGACTGCCATAGGTGTTCATATGGCAACTGAGCTTGACGGCTTTGCGTGTTCTCCTAGGTATGAAGGGGTGGTTAAGAACAGCCGCCCATCCTTAAACTAACCTGGGTAGTATTCAATAAGAAGTCCAAGTCATGAATGACCTTTACACTACAGACGTCAATCTATTCCCAACCCAAGTAACTTAGCTTAGCTGGAGGAGTTCGTGAAAATACTAGTGATTAGTTAAGATTAACGCAAAAGTTGATCATCCGCATGATAATAAATATTTAAAAAAATACCGTTAAATATTTCACAAAAAGCCTAACAAAAAAACCGCACAGTTATGATAAAAAAACAACGATATTTCTCGTTCAAAAATTCGCCTCATTTACCCTCGGAACTCAAAAATAAACACGGACGAAACAAACACGTTCATTAATTATGTATATTCCGACAGTCCATTTACAACAAGAATATGAACAAATATTATGCGAAAAAAAAACCATTGTCATCCGAACAAATTAACGCAAGCCGTGTGACAATTAAACAAAGGGACAAAATCATGTCACATGGTCGAATTCACCCCTTTGCACCCCCTTGTACCCTACACATGAATTTAAAGCTGCTAATATTTTTAATGCGAATTTAACCTTTTTTTACCGGGGAAGTCAAAAAAGAAAGATTATATTTGATCAGTTTGTATGTATGTGCGTTTCAATGTTTTATGTAATTACTAAATGACTAAACCTATTTTTACCCGACTACGGCGAAGCCAAAAGGAGGGTTATGATTTTGACAGGCTATGTATGTATGTATGTATGTATGTATGTATGTATGTATGTTCATTTGTTCCCTCATAGCTCCAAAACTACTTATTAGAACTGGACAAATGAGGTATCGTTACAAGCGGCTTGATCGTCCGATGGTTATAGGCTATATGACGTGTCACTCAATCTTGTGTGGCGCCCTCTAGCGCTCATAAGGTACTGTGTTAAAAAATAAATTTGAGATAAATATGCCGTGTTTAGTATCAAATGAAAGGGCGTAATAAGCACATTTCAAATATGTATAAATTATTAGCTTTACTTGGCCCCAAAATTATATAAATAAAAAAATAAAGTTTAAAACTAAAACCCGACTACCGAAAAATCACGCTCTAAAAGTAACAAACAAGAAAATATCAAGGATAGCCGTGGTCGTATGCCACTTACTCTAACAAAACAATAAATTCTAGGGAAAAGTGGCATACGACCACGGCTATCCTTGATATTTTCTTGTTTGTTACTTTTAGAGCGTGATTTTTCGGTAGTCGGGTTTTAGTTTTAAACTTTATTTTTTTATTGATGAGTGATAATGTAGTTAGACTTGTCTCAAATTCTAAAAATTCGCAAAATTCTCAAAAATGGTTTATTCTGTATAAACCATTAAATCGGAACTTACAAAACGTCAACATAAAGTAAATATTAAATACCAGTTTAGCAAATGGACCACCGGTTCGAAACGCGGGCCAGATCTGAGAAGACTCCAGCAAGAAACTCAGCGGGCATTTTTTTTTTACTTTCTAGTATTTTCTTCGTCTATAAAGCATTACTGAAGCTCGACGCTATACGCTTAGAAAACACAGCAGGACCCAAGTCCACGTCCCCTGCTAGTCAGTACAGTTGTTAAATAATGGACGAGGCTCTGGCGTAGACTTTCCTCTTGGGATGAAAAAGTGTCTGTCAGTCGCTCCCGTAAAAGCCGTCATTCCAATCACAAGCAATGAAATTGCACAAACAAAGGCTTTTAACTCAACTGAGAATACGCTATGAGGATAATAAAACGGGAATTAACGCTCTCATGTGAAATGTACATACATTTGAAATCCGTTTGTCGTTTTCAAAGGATGGCTGAGCACTGTTCGTGCCGTGACCACAGAGTGCAGTGTGGTCGGATACATTTCAGAGGATTTACAAACCACATAATGATTTTCGTGGTCATTATCCTAATTTGTAGTACACCTCTGCCTCCATCTTTGGGGACTTACAAGTGTGAGTACCTATACAGGGTGATTTTATAGTCGCTTTGGATAAAACACAAGTTTGGGCAAAGTTTCGATAGCAAAATCATCTGGGAGTATTACTCATGTTTTTTTTATAAAAGTTCGGGACTTCACGCCATTTTTTTTTTTGAACTTAACTTTTGTACACATTTTGGGTGCGATGCACCACGGGTTGCCAAAAAAAAAATATCGCGTGAAATTCCGAACTTTAATAAAAAAACATGAGGTTAAACCGCGATAGTATAAAAATTACAAGGTATTCTGCTTAATAATAGTAATAATTAATAATACAAATAATTTCATTTCAATCACATGACAATGTCAAATTTCAATGTCAAACCTTTGAGAATGCCGTAAGGCGAAACCGGTCAGGTCTAGAAATGAAATAAATTAAACTCAGTGGAAAAGTACAAGTGTGTTATTCAATATGTAGACGTATGGAGTGAAGCGACTACAATTTAATAATACATAATTATTCATTTATTTATCAGACAGTTAAAATCCATTTTTGTTAGTAACATTTGTACATCTAAATCATTATAATATATATACTTCTTGTACAACAATGCAATATCAATTACAAAGTCCATCAGAATACTAAGTTGCATTTGTAAATATTTATTTATACCGAGCAAGTATCGAACTTGAAGCGCTCGAACCTCCTTATTTATTCTGTGACGTCACCAACGAACGTTTAAAGACTACACCAAACAGGATTGTCGCTGAAATCATTTAGCCAAGCGAGATCAAACCACTTACTGCCAATTAAAGTTTGCTTCCCCGAGCCGACAAACATTCGCCCTGAAAACATCTTACAAAAACACTTTCAGAGCTGAATTGAAGCCACTAAAAGTGTTAGGCTCCATTCACACTGTTAGTAAGTGCTGTTTTTAAGTTACATTTTAAAAAGAGAAACGGCATTGCGGGTTGTAGAATGTTTCAATTGAGTGGTGGTTCGGAAGAAAATTGCAACTTATTATTAAAATGAAACCATTTTTATGTGTTCTATCTTAATTTATTTGATACTTCTGGTAAGGGACGAGGCGCTATCGATTTTAAACTGTTTGCTCTTATAATGGGGTAAAATATTGGAAAAATATACATTGTAATTTACATTTTCAAAATCAATAAAGATTAAAATTTAAAAAAATCCTTTCTAAATCGATTTTTGAAAGATTAGTATCGATGAACATCAGTAGGCCAAAACCTGCTATTGGGAGAGTCCTACGTCGAACTGTAGACTGCAATAGGCTATTTATTTATGTATTCTTTGTGAAACATAGTTATTACCAAAAATCTTAATTTGAATGATTTTTTATAGCATTTATTATGCTAACTGTTAAGTTCGAAAAACATTGGAAAAAATGAAATGCTCAAGTGAGACTCGAACTCACGACCTTTCGCTTACAGGGCGACTGCTCTGCCAACTGAGCTACTGGCACTGGCTGACTGAAACTGGCAGAGCAGTCGTCCTGTAAGCGAAAGGTCGTGAGTTCGAGTCTCACTTGAGCATTTCATTTTTTCCAATGTTTTTCGAAAAATCTTAATATTAAGCAACTAACTGTTTGAAACTCGGCAGGAATTGTTCAAATTAAACCATATAACACTACGAAATTCAAAGCCAAGATTACACTTCAGTGTACAATAGTCTTTACTTTATCGCAAGTATGAAATGGCTCAAAAGACGTGAATGCATTACACGAGAATATACTTAAAGAGTAACAACTTCGACTCGTTAACAGTATAATAAAATATTTGACGCGAAATAAGTTTTTAATATAATATTATAAATGCGAAAGTAACTCTGTCTATCTGTCTTTATTTTACGCTATCACACCTAAACCACTGAACTGATTTTGATGAAATTTGGTATAGGGGTAGATTAGACCATGAGAAAGCACATATGCTATGTTTGGTAAAGCTAGTATTCACATAATTACGTAGACAGTGAACTCACTTTTATGATATTGTTTGTAATTTAAGCGAATAACTATTTCCTGAGACAATGACTACTGAAAAGCAGCTGAAACGTCGGGAAATAATGATAAAATCCGTTACAAACTTTTGCTATATTACTTTTAACTGGTTTCACAGTTGAGGATACTGAATGTGCGTAAAGATTTTAAAATCATATTTACACAGGTTTTTAATCGTAAAATGCTTACGAAGTACTATAAAAGTAAACTTTGAATTAAAATGTACTTACGTCTCACAAGTAAAGAGCTAAATGACAAACTTTTTAGCTCAATAGAACCCGTCAGTCCAGACATTTTTTTTTAAGTACCGATTTTTTATAGTCTAGGAGCTGTATATCTAACTTCGATGCCAAAGCAAAACATATAATTAGTTAATCTCGACGTGGCAATTCCCATGTGAGGCTCACAGATAAATAACCACATCACAACGCAACACAATTGAAATCCGAGCGTTGTCCAGTAAACACGAAGTATTAATTAGAACAGGACCAGTCAGCCCACGTTGACCTTTGACCACGAAAAATGTGCCCGCAAATTTCGTATATTTAATCCTGAAAACAGAATTGCGGAAAATTAAAAACATTGTTTATTCATGGTTATTATTACTGTTCGTTTATTTTTAGAATGCCAGCAGTTAAATCAATATTAGCAACATCAAAAAACTAAGGTGTACGAAGTTTTATACTTCTTACTTTGAAAATAACGAACTTTTCATACAAACGTTTATCACCTATTTTACACTCCTACATTTTATAGCAGAATTTCCAAAAATCCTTCTTTGATTAGTAAATGCATTTTATGATAAAATGCATCTAATCTACTGTCAAATTTTTAAGTTTGTAGGTGCTGGATCTATAAACCAAAATTTTTAGGCGCTGCGTTGATTAATCAATCAGTAATTTCAGTCGGGACAAGTAATTTTATATTTATATATTATACATAGGTGTTGGTCTCATATTAATAGCGCTATTACCAAGTAACGGGTACCAAAATAAATTTTCCACGACATTCTACAGAGCGCTATCTTAGACTCAGTAAGCATAGCTTGTGATAAGGAATCGTCTATGCCTATAAAAGGTCAATGTTCTTTTTTTACCTTCACTTTACCAATAGGCCGTTAGGGAGCTATATAACATAATTATATAACCTTTTTAAATAAGGACTCGAAACACGGACGGGTCTGGGGATTGACGGTCCCAAACTCACAAACGGTATTGAAACCCCTTGTCCTCAGGAGAGGTTTTGCCTTCCTGTGTGTTTTACTGATTGTATAATGGATTATAGTATGAGTACTTGTTTGATATTATAGCTACGACTTTTTTCTAACACCCGACGGGGATTTGTTTCTTAAGCCGTATTTAGAGATGGTTTCTACACGGTCTGCTTTACAACTACTACTGCCAATGGGGACACGACCGGACATGTGATCAGCCCTTCTATGTGGGGCCATTTCAACCATTTCCCCTATAACGACTGCCATACATGTTTATATGGCAACCGGGACCGACGGCTTAACGTGCTCTCCGAAGCACGACCAGACCAATGCAAATAATCATATTCATGCATATTTTTTTTTTTAACCTTTGGGGAAAATCCTTCATGGATGTTATGCCGGACTCCTACCGACTAAAAACCCCCACGGTAACGCCCAGAAGCCTATGGATGGGAGCCCCGGGTAAGCCCTCGGAAGGATGTCCCAGGACTCCCATCAGACCTACGGCTACAATTGCGGCCTCGTCTCGGGGGTGGTTCGGGTGCTATCCCGCGTCTATGGGGGGGTTTTCGGGTGTTATCCCGCTTCTTAGGGGGGGGGGGGGGGGCGTGCGTGAATCATATTCATGCATACAAATATTTGCACTGAGCGGGGATCGAACCCGAGCCTCCTGCGTAACGGCCGCGTTTACTACCGCCACGCCACGGAGGCTGTACCCCCAGCACGAACAACTATCGTATTCATAACATATAGTGAGCGTATTGAGGGAAAAGAGCATTGCGATTGGCCACTGTTTGGCTACTGTGAACCTGTGAACGTGAAGCGGGTCAATCGGAATGCTTTATTCAATACGCTAGTTCTGTTGTGCTGTTCGTGCTAGAAATACTGTAGTCTCCATGTTCTGTTCTGACCTCAGCTTTGTTACCATCTAGCGAGGTACAGTCAATTAAGGGACTAAATATGAAAAAAAAATCCGATAGCATCGTGATATCAAAGTTCTAAATTCAGCCAACCCGGTTTTCGTTCTCAATTAGTTAAGAAAAATCTCCCATCTTGGGCTGACAGGGCTAGTATTCCTTAATTTTGCTATATGTTAACATATTATTTATTAGCTAGCCTCGTCTCTCAAGAAAACAAAATCTCGTAATACAGTAAATCAGTCATTCCTAATAATAAACATCCAAATCATTACGCCAAAATCTAACAAGACATTTTAATATTTCAAAATCCTCATCCAATATGTTTGTCGTCGGTCGATTGGGCATCATGTTGACGAGAACCGTTGATGTCCACGACATGACGACATTACTTGACCTGTGTGTGTGATATACTCATAAATAATCTTGATATTTGATTCAATTGAATGGATGTTAGGGTTGGCATATTTCTACAATCTATAAGAAAGTCGTATATTTTAAAAGTGTGTTGAAAATGTATCTGCAGGGTTGACAACATGAGTGTGACGAGCCTCGTGTTGTAAATGTCTATAGACCATGGTAACCACTTTAGATCAGAGGGGCGTGCGCTTGTCTGCTACCTAAAAGAAATAAATGGTAATAATACATAGGGAAAAATAATCTTCTCGGGCGGGACTCGAACCCGCGATCTTTTCCTTACAGGGTGAATGCCTTGACCAACTCGGCTACGGGTAAGAAGGGAAATTTGAATCACATCGGGCGTGTTTCGGTAGCCGAAGTGCTCAAGGCATTCCCCCTGTAAGGGAAGGATCGCAGATTCGAGTAGCGCCCGAGAAGATTCTTTTTAACCCCTGACGCAAAAACGACGGGGTGTTATAAGTTTGACGTGTCTGTGTGTGTGTGTGTGTGTGTGTGTGTGTGTGTGTGTGTGTGTGTGTGTGTGTGTGTGTGTGTGTGTGTGTGTGTGTCTGTCTGTGGCATCGTAGCACCCAAACGGATGAACCGATTTGGATTTAGTTTTTCTTGTTTGAAAGGTATGTTAGTCGGGAGTGTTCTTAGCTATGTTTGAAAAAAATCGGCCCAAGATGGCCGCCGCCACAACATGTTGGAATACAAATTTCTTTATAATTCCCTCAATATGGGTAAAATAAACATTAAATTAAAAATTTAAAAAACCCCCGTCACAAAAAACACCAAAAAGTTGATATAAATGAATAAATTTTAATTCAACGGTTGCCATGTCGGGGGACCTTACGATATAAAGGAGTACTTAACCAGTTACAGTCCCCCGACATGGCAACCGTTGAATTCAAATTTATTCATTTATATCAGCTTTTTGGTGTTTTTTGTGACGGGGGTTTTTTAAATTTTTAATTTATATAGTAATTCACTATGTATTCGATTTGTATAGTTAGCACACTTAATGCTGTAAAATTCATTCAAATAAATGGTATGTAAAAGTCTGCCACCAAAAAAAAAATAATGAGTGCACGACCAATACGCACATGATCGGATTTTTTATTTCAATTCGGTAGCGTCTCACTGCCCCTATAAATAGTGAGAAGCTAGGATGAAATACAAAAGATACTGGCCACTATTCCCGAGATGCTGACGATTCTAAAATGATGGTCTCTACTTTGACGGCTTTACCAGATGCTTTTCCACACCCCGCTTAAAATATCCGGGATCGGAGGAAGAACCTCTATTTTTATAAGTCGGATTTTCGACATATCTATGAAAACACACTGACTTTAGGTATAATCATCACTACATAGTATAAAACAAAGTCGCTGTCGCTGTCTGTCCGGCCCTATTATGTATGCTTAAATCTTCAATGCAATGGGAACGGGATCTGACACCATGCAGGCAAAAAAAAATTGGCGGTACGAAGTTCGTCACGTCAGTTAGTTTTCTATATAATAATACTCCTAAAAAATAATTCAGAAGATAGTATCAAGAAAAGGTCAGACAAAACCCGAGTATATTCGTGTCTTCCATAAGAAATCGAGTTAGCATGTCCATAATAACATAAAAATGTTAGACTCAAGACGGATTACAAGGTCCCGGCCCGTGCATGAGTAGGGTATCCACACAACTGCCATAAGGACCGGACAGTGTTATTTTTAAAGGCGTCTTAAAATTTTCCGGGGATTTGCGGACTGAGTGCTTAGAGGTATACCTTTGTGTTCGGGTATTATATCCGGGAGACCTGCACCTGCGATGAAGGTAAATCCGGGCGGATTTCGTCGTCTTTATATTTCTTATTTCTCAGTTTATAGGGGGTTTATTTTAATGCTTTCATTTTTCAACGCAGATGGGGTTCGGATGAATTGAACTCTGATTCACTGAACTAAAAATGTTTACGATTTGTAAATATTTTACTTCGATTGCGAAGTTTGCAAATATTAGTAGTAATACGGACAGCCTCTGTGGCGTGGCGGTAGTGAACGCGACTGCTACGCAGGAGGCGCGGGTTCGATTCCCGCCCAGTGCAAATATTTGTATGCATGAATATGGCTATTTGCATTGGTCTGGGTGTTTCTATGTATAATATGTATGTATGTACAAAAAAAAAGTATATAAGTATGTTTATCCGCATTCTAGATTCTATAACACAAGCTATAAAAGCTTACCATGGGTCTAGATAGCGTTGTGTAGAATGTTGTGGAATATTTTTGATTTTTTTTGTGGAATATAAGCACCCGATTAGCAGTTTTGAATTAAGTCAACCCACTCAAGTAAGCCCACTACAGTTTGTTTATTTTGCGAGTTATGCGGGCAACTTTGCTTGCTTGTCGACTGAACTCTTAACAAATCTTATCCTTCACAGAAATTTCAAGCATAGCTGATTCTATAAATACAATCCTACTAATATTATAAATGAAAAAGATTGTGAAAATGCTTAGATGTTTATTATTCAATCACGTCTAAACAGTTGAAGGAGCTGGCTGAAATTTGGTACCGACTATATTAAACAACACATGGTTACTTTACTTTCTGGAAGTAGGTTCCCGGTGATTACATCACGGGCGAAATCACGGGTAACAGCTAGTTGAACATAGTAGAAGAATTCAAGTTAATTATTATAAGTGAACATTCGTACGTTTTATGACCAATAACTGAAAGTGATATGCATAAAGGTTAACGATACGACATGACACTATCGCGCGACTCTTAATTGTCCAGACGGCAACTAATTGGATTTTAGCATTATTGTTATTGAACTGCAACAAGAATTTTTTAGCCCTAACATTATTTATTAAGAATGGCTTTAAACGCGCTTACAATATAAAACTAGAGGAAAATATAAATAAGTGTTATAGAAAAATGTTCATTCCCTCTGAGCCGGTTGCATCCAAAACTTGCAGTTCGGATGAGGGTTCAATCCCTCCTATCTTGGCATTTACGAGAGTGCCCAAGAAAGAAGTCGATTGATTGGCTAGGGTCCTAAGAATGTTGGTAGAACATAACATAACATAAACTCACGCCTGTATTTCCCCGAAGGGGTAGGCAGAGGTGCTAGCACCCACATTTCGCCAGTTTATGTTTAGGTCCCAATGTAATAGGTGGCGAGCCTATTGCCATTAACCGGGCACTTATAAACCTGCGATAAATACACACATAACTTCGAAAAGCATCGAAAAGTCATTGGTGTGTGCCATGGTAAACCTGGGATCGAACCCTCGTCTCAGCAGTCCATTACACATACCACTAGGCTACCGCAGATGTTGGTAGAAGGACTATAAATTTCAGGTTTTCATCGCCACTTACTCACTGACTGGCGAGATCCGCTCTTGTGTTGTTTTAGATGCTAAAAAATACTTATTTGAAACAAAATTTGAAAAAAAGAAATAAAAAACATTACGAGTAAATACAAAAACAAACTATCATCGTCTTCTTAAAACTTATCCGAAATGTCCGTTAGTTTTACATAGTGTGGTGACACTAGTTGAGTTCATTTTGTATTTCGCATGGATCCCCGGAGGGATGGTCACTTGGAAACTTCGCGTTTCATTGATCGGACCCCAACATTCCTTATTGTATTTTTGACCCTTTCATTGGCCCAATTTAATGTTGGACTGTAGACGTGGCTTCTAAGTAGGAGTTTGAAATTAATATTTGTGTTCTTCATCATTTTAGTCTTTTTCCAGATTGCATTTGAGACGTTCATCCTGGAGGGTCTACTTACTCTTCGTAAATAGACCAAAAAACAGAAAATGCTCACTGGATTCCTACCGGAGTCTTGCTAAACTAGTCATTAATAAATCGACGTTTGGTAAGTTCCGATTTAATGGTCCATGCAGATTTTCCTCCTTCTGATTCGGGCTTATACGGTTTGTTACGAGAACGACTGCCGCTGACCTCCCAAACCCTAAACAAAAACTTCGGCCATAGCCTCGTCCATCCACCAGCAGGTGGTTGTATGTGAAGTTGGATTGACCCCTAAAGCTCCATAGACCAAAAACATATATTAGGGAGCTTTCTTTACTCTAACATAAAACATTGCTAACCCTCTCAATGATTTGAGAGAGATTGATACAATTGATTCAATAAGAATCAATTGTATCAATCACGCTTATCGCGATCAAAACTAAACTGCATTATCACAAATTACGTAACTTATTTTACTGAGTAAATAATGTTTACAGCTATCATAAACGTCATATACCCCACGTCAAAATACTACAACCGTTAGTCCGGTCAAATTAGACCAAAAATAGTAAGGTAGGAAAAAACTGTAGAAACATTTTTTATAGATATTTTTATAATCTAGAATTTTTGTCTGAGGTACTTTTATGATAATCTTACCGTTTTGCTGAAAATAGCGAAAAGCTCATTTTTTTTTACCTTTGACCTTGAATATTTTTTTCCTTACACAAGAATGATGGGGAACTTTCAGGTATTGTTTTGAACAATTTTACTCATTTTCAGCTTGGTGGGAATTTATGTAACTATGAACGTCTAAATTGACCGGGCTACGTCATAAACGTGATATACTTCAAAATACTACGAGTCATAAACGTCACATATGTCTAAATACGTGTCAATACTATTACATATTATAGTAAAGCCAACGAGACAAGAGAAAAAAGGTAAACAAAGCGACCATTACTGAGTTATGTTGCTATAACTAGCGGTTTTTTCTCTGTCCTTATCGTACATGTCATACGTACGCGATAATGGCCGAGTGACAGCTGTCGTTGCGAGTTTGAAGTGATACGTAATAATTTTCAATAAAAAATGTTTGGAACTGGTGAAACTTTGTTCACCTTTTTTCTCTCACTTTGTTGGCTTTACTTTACTGATGATTATGCCACTTGTGTAGAGGTGCAGTGCAATTGAACTTGAACGCAAATACCTGTGAAATCCGAGCTTAGACACACCAAGAGTGTTTGCAATTTGTCAACCTCCTTGATGACTACAATAGGATTAATGATACAAAGGAAAGCCTAAACCATACTCTCTAGTTAGACAAATGTTGGGTATAGGTATGAGGAAAACTCACAATGCAGATTGCATTGTTTTCCTCTATAAATCTAATAGAATTTCGATCTAACAATAGATGCCTCAATTCGTAAACTAGACCTAGGTTGCGAAGGCCCAGTAGGTTATATAACGCAATCAACCTGGCCCAATTGTCGGTGACCCCTCTCAAGCCAGAATTGAACACCGGAGAGCACAGGGCACACAACCGACCCCTTTCGTCCCGCTTTCGGAGGAACTCCCGCCTGGACATAATCTGCCCTGGACCAGATGGAAGTCATTAAACAGACTCCGGACTCAGGTTGGCCGAAGCAAGGAATGCCGGGCCAGATGGGGGTTCTCGGAGGGGGCGGACCTGCGATGTGAATGTGGAGTTACTCCAGCGATAATGGCCCATTTGCTAACGTGTGCTAAATGCCCATACAATGCCTCCGAGAACGCCATACAGGTGGCAGCACACTGGGAGAAGATAATTTGAGGGCCGCGGCGCCATCACCACGATAGAAGAAGAAGAATCTGGGCCTCGATTGTAGTAAAGCAGACATAATTACCACAGACAGCAAAAAATGGAATTAAATTTTAGACTTTATTTGTATAGGATTAAAGTCAAAAATTCATTGAAACGAGTTTATACTTTTTAATTCACCCAGCAAAATGTTATTTAATTATGGATTTTAACTGCATTACTAAGTCTTTGAAGCCCGATTTCCTCCTGATTAGGTTTGGTAAACTTTTAGATAGCAACTGCCATCTGACCGATAGGAAAGTCTACAAAACCTTTCAATCAGCAGGTGTACCAGAATCCAGGTGAGGTTGATTTTGAATTCCTAAGATCTTAGTAACCCTTACACCCTTAAAAAAAAATTGTAAGACAACGTAGCGACTACAATATGGGGTTCTTCATGAAGGTCATTGGAAAGTTCCTACAGGGTTGGCAGCGCTAGTATAGCGCCCCTGATTTGGCGCATGTTCACAGGCCACAGTAACCACTTTCCATCAGGTGTGCTTGTCTGACACCTAAATGGTATAAAAAAATTGAATTCCGACAATGGATTCCCATCATCATATAACGCTTTAATGAACCTGTTTACTCTCCAAGAGCAAACTGAAAAATAAGACGATTTTAAAAAAGAATTTCAGTAATATCAATAAATCATTCGCGTCTAAATCTTATCTAAATTAATTACGTCATGACAGTTTGACAGCTGATCGTTCGTTCACACCTATTATTGGGAATATTCAGTCGCATGGACCGTCGACTGATACTGCGAATAATGTCGCATGTACAGGACAATGAAGGTGTTTGAGTGGGCGGATGGCCTATTATTGTAATCAGGGTTGGCACTAATTGAATTTAATTACTTTAATCCCTAATTGTTGAAAATGCTACATTTTGTAAAACCATACATAGGGTTTTGTTTTCATTAATTAAATCAGCATACTTAGTTAGGGTCATGGGTCAGAATATAATCAAGCAAGAAATGTCATCAAAAATAAAATAATAATATAATCTGGTTTATCATCGTGATTTATGGCTCAAAAGTTCAGGTATCATACGCAATCGATACTTATGCCACACGATAGTGACATAAAATAATAAAAAATACATCATATGCTTTCGTAGAGATATACGACATTGCATTCTGTATCTTTTTACTTTATGGTCTATAAAAATAAACATACTTTACAGCCCTTGTGAAGGACATGACAAGGGCTGACACTCGTAAGTATATACATGAAGATTTTTTTTACAACGAATGATTGATGTTGAAAGCGTGTAACTGTGAGAGATATACGGAAGTAAAACAGTGGGTAAACTATAAAGAACATGTCGCTACCATAATGTAATTTTTATCTTCCATATCGCAGTACAAATATATCTTTATATCCCGGGAACAACTGGTTGCCATACGAACATCTATAGCAGTCGGAACGGGTAGTTAGAGCCCTAAAAAGTTCAACAACAGATCTAACTGCAATACTTCAATATCGCAAATAGGTTGTGGATGTCAGATGTCAGATGGTAGTCGTTTCACAGAAAATATCGAAGTCCAAACAAACCCGCACGTAGTTAGACTGGAAATAACGCTAGAATGTAGAAGATCCCTGAGAGCAAGAGGGTGTTAAATGTTACTTTTACAAACACATTTAGAACCGCCATTCTTAGCATTCACGCAAGCAATATCACAAGTAAAACTGTTTCTACCATAATCCCACAAATACCATCCCCACAAATAACCAAAATCTAATAATAAACTCAATTATTTCTCAAAGAGATTCTCATCAAAGTAACATTTCAGACATTTAATGTTTGACAGCCCTAGCCTTAGGCCGGCCGCGAGCGTTGAATGCGTTCATTACCGTTCACAGGGTTGTCAAAAGACGGGAAATTGACGGCGGATATACACGAGAGTGATAAAACATTCACATTATGTTTGCTTTGAAAGATATAGTGAACGGAACAAAGTATTATAGCAGTTCGAAAGTTTTTAAAGAAAACTTTGTCGGACACATACGTGTTTTGAATTGATGTGGATTATGTTAGCTGTCGGGTAGGCTCGAAGTATGTGTGACTGACGAAATAATAGTTAAATAAAAAAGCAATAGAATGTGTGGAATTTTATTGGAATATTTGTGATAATGTTTTGTGCGAGTATCATAAAAATTATTATCCGGTATTTTAACTATCGGTAGTGAAGTACCTACTGAAAATGTAGCCTGGGTAAACGAAATTAGTCATTCTTCATCTGATCGCAATCCCTAGTAATTAAAGTTTGCATTTCAGAATACACCGGTATATATAGTTGAATTTTCAATTAAACGAAGTAAATTGACGGCAGGTAATGCCACTTCATGAAATAATGATACCATATTCAATGTAAAGTGATGCATTCAGTTCTGGTTCATAGCTTTTTTGACGGATCAAAGACTAATTTTATTAGGACTTTTCCTAATGATTTACTTTGTCATAACATTTTTTTATTTCATCAAATACTGACAACCAAGTAAATGTCAACTGACTGCATCTTATAAAAAAATCGACTATAGTTACCAGTATACATGACCGTAAGTCGCGAGAGAAACAAGACCCTGGCGCGCACGCATTGGTTTGATATAATCTAGCTCCTTTGCCGCCGCGCCGTAGGACCCCGTGCTATCCTCAAGACACCCAAAAACACGCGTATAGACTACGTCTTGTGACGTCAAGATATATCTGTAACTGGTGATTGACGGACCAGTCTCTGATGCAGACTTACCTTTCGGGGTTGAGGACTGAAACGACAGTGCTCCTGATAAAGCTAAAATAAATCAGAGTATGAAGTTGTAAGATAGCGGCCCCGGGATTCAAACTACATACTTTAGCTACAACCGGGACTGAAGTTGAAATTAAAAACAGAAGAGAAAAGCGAAAAGCAAAGCTAAGTTTGGTGGTAATATAGAAACAATATAGCTTATATTATTAATGTTTACCAAGGTTTAATACGATTTTTCGACTAGCCACTTTCGGTAAATATTCTAACAGGAAAACGGGAAGTTTTGTCTCAGGGCCAACAAAGCATTCACAAATAAAGGTTAAACGACAATAAAACAACTTATTATTTATTGGGCTTCTCTATAGATTTACAACAAGGCCCGATTTATTAACGCTACGTTTTGAAAACACGTGATTTAAATTCGATTCCAAAAAAATAGATTTTCTTGGTTGTCAGTATGATCTGCCAAAATAAAATCACCTACGTTTTTGCAAAGGTATTAAGTCTTTCGTAGCAATTGCATTCGTGCCCTCACTGCCCTCTATAACCCTACTCTACTACTTTACCAAAGGCAAGGGGTCTCTATAGCCAGATTCCTGCCGGCTTGCTTTTCTAGAGATAGAAGTATGAGTGACATTTCAATTTCACAAATTAGATCGAATAAAAAGTTTTTTCACCGCCTTACCTTTTGAAAATTCTCACCGAATGCCACTTTTACTTAACAAAACTGAAGCAAACCGAAATTAGGCGAACTCTCACTCTTATTCCTATCAAAATTAACACTATTGTTACTTTACAAAGCCGAAGCAAACTGAAATTAACCAAACTATCACTCTTATTCCTTCGAAATTAAAGGCAAGGCACTATTTAAATATATTCAACAACATTCGCTAACAACAAAGCACTAATCCCAATTACCAAAATCCTTTTTTCCATTTCGCTGTGGCTAAAAAGCGCATGTTTCATGATCTAAAATAATTTGGGAGCAAAAATTTAATGATGCTCGTAATAAGAGCTAACGATGTGATCGACCCCCGCTGCGGTAGGTCGACTGAAAAATAAGAAAACACCTGTATTTTTTTTTCGTTCATTTCACGGGTTGAAAAGGGAAATTGAAATATACTGTTTCATTGTACAATCAGCATCAGAAAAATGTTGATGAAGAAAGTACTCAAAATTATCTTAATTCCTTGGTTTTCCTGTTGACCGATCGTTCTGACATTTGGTACACACTTTTAGTTCAAACAACAATACATTTTAAATCAATAAAACAGTTTGATTTGCAATTTAATACCTTCATCATGTTGAGTGAGACTTTGTACTCAAGATATTTCTAACGCTGGCTGTACCAAGGCGTAGAAGTTTACTCAGTTATTTAAGAGGCTCGTGGCTAAATGGTAACTGAAAAGGTAAACACACTCAAGGTTAAGCAAACATGGCCAGGTTAGTCATAGGATGGGTGATCATTATTAGCATATTGAAGCCCTCCTCGTCTTTGTTTCTTCTTTCATTCTTTAGGAGTAATTAGAGCACTAAAATATATGAAAATCTGATCTTATAAAACATTGATATCGCCAGTGAGTTGCAGAGGTCAGTTGCAGGCTATTGCAGATATGCTGCCATTTTCAAACTCTGTGGGGAATTAAATATTGAGTGCAAGTAGTTAGTCCAGTATCATTTTTTCTTAGATAAGTTAAAATGATATTAAAATAGTATCAAGTACTTCAATAGTTAAATACAACACTACGAACAAAACATTACATAACTAACAATCTTATCTTGTACATTCTTCAAGATAACATGTATCTTTACATTTTAATTGCAGTTCATGCTTTGAATTATTTCTGTGTACATTGTACAATATTGATAACTTATCAGAGAACAACGAACTTAGATACATATCTCTACATAGTATAAACCAAAGTCGGTTTCCGCGTCCCTATGTATGCTTATATCTTCAAAACTACGCTACAGATTTTGATTCGGTTTCTTTTAATAGATAGAGTAATTCAAGAAGAAGGTTTTTATGTATAATACATGCTTAATATAGTAGAGGGTGCAGCGGGAACGGAATCGGACGCCACGCGGGCGGTAAAAAATTGGCGGTACGAAGTTCGCCGGGTGCGCTAATCGCAAAATAAATAACGAACTAAAAAACCAATCGTGTTTTTGTATACTGTACAGTAAGCATCAGAAAGATGTTGACGAACAGAGTACTCAAAATGATCTTAATTTCGTTCCCCCCCCCCCCCCCTTCCAGTTGACCGATGGTTCTCATATTTGGTACACTTCTTTAGTTTGGAAGTGTCTCTCGCACAAACACAATAAGTATAATAAACAGACTCCGAACGGCAAAATCTATTTTTTTTTCTCTAAATTTAAGTTATTTTTGAGTTTCAGTACCTATTTGGTTTATATCTTTTCTTGCCATTATTTATTTACTCAGCTCATCTTGTATACGTACAACTCACATAGGTCATTGGAAAATACAGAGAACTGGTATGCCATGAAAACATAACTGTGTTACGTACGGAATTCCGCAAATTCCAAACACCGCATAAATAAAATGCACACGTGCGTTTTAAAACAATTTTACGGGGGAAAAAAGACCAATCACCGCGCAGTTTGCACCTGCTGCGCGCCAAAATTTGTAAAGAATATATCCATTAGGGTTGTCACAAAGTAGTTTATTTGTATATACTGGAGATTGACGGCACTTGGTGGAATCTACTACACATCCATACTACAATATTATAAATGCAAAAGTAACTCTGTCTGTCTGTATGTTACGCTTTCACGCCTAAACCACTGAACGGATTTTGATGAAATTTGGTACAGGGGTAGATTAGACCATGAGAAAGGACATAGGCTATGTTTGATCGCGATACCGTAATCCACGCGGGCGAAGCCGCGGGCAAAAGCTAGTATTGAATAATACACTTGTACTTTTTCACAACTGAGAAGTCTGTGGAAAAGTACAAGTATATTATTCAATATGTGTATTTTATTTGTATTTTATCATGGAACTGGTTTTATTGTGACAATTGCCCGCGGCCAACTCTTCTTATCTATTAGCTTCAGCCCGCGGCTCCGCCCGCGTGGATATCCGTTATTGCGACCAAACATAGACTATGTCCTTTCTCATGTTACCACTATACCAAATTTCATCAAAATCGCTTCCGTGATTTAGGCGTGAAAGCGTAACATACAGACAGACAGACAGAGTTATAATATAATCAATATCAATGCAAAATTTCATCACGATCATTTCAGTCATTTTGATGTGAAAGAGTAAAAAACATAATAATAATCTTATTTCTAATGAATGGATCATTAGAAATAAGATTAGTAGGGTAAGATCTATTACTTCTATTATATAACAGAGTCATAAACGGGTATCTCAAACTTAATCCTTTGTTATACATTACACTATCATTAATTTGTCAAAGAGAAAACCTAATACCTACTATAATATACCTTCCTTCAGCTTTCATCTAACTTTGTAGCCTGCACTATAAAAATTAATTAAAAAGTCTGCGATCACAGCCCTAGCCAGTATAATGGCTGCCATCAAAAGTGGCTGTAAAATTTTATTATATAATTTTAATTAATTCTACGTACGAATATACAATAAAGTACGATATAATTGTAATTCATTTGATAATATCTTTGTATTAATATTTTCCTTCGTGTAGCAAAAGAATGTCAGAAAATAATCTGGAGGTAGCTGTTTTAAATGTCCTACCTCCATTTGACAGCTAGTTTCCTGGCCAGGCATATTTAAAAGGCTATCAAAGGGATTTTTACATATATGAATAGCATTATAACGTATATAATAATCATTGGCGAACGTTTTTTGGGGCGCTCGAGGAAATTTATTCCAAAATATGGTTCCTGGAAGATTAATTTTCTTTTTTTTACGCGTGATTATGTAGAAGAAGGTGTGCTGTGTAAAACGAGGAGACGATACTATGAGCTAATAAAAGACTTTGTTGGGACACCATGGCTCTTGCATGTCTTGCCTGCTAGAGACGCGGAAAAAGGTGACCAAGAGGCATGCCACGCCTTTTCTATGTAATTTATGAAGCGTCGCTTTAATACATTTTGTATGAAAACATTGAAGCTCAGGCGCCTTAAACCTGCGTTATGTTTCTTGCCTTAACTAAGTAACTCTAGCCTAAAAATGAAAATCATGTTAATAAACAAATGGTCACTGGGATTACAAAGTTTAGAGATAGCAGACTCAGTCGTCTGATTGACATATAATCAGGAGAGGCTATTATAAATAACCAAGTAAATAAAATTAAAAAAAAAGTAAAACCGTCTTCAAGAAACAAAAGAGAGGCATAAATTGATGTGCATAAAGTTTAAAATAAAAATAAAAAAACAAAAATAATAATAGAAAAATATAGCAATCGAATTAAGAACCTCTTCCTTTTTGTAGTCAGTTAAAAACGGCTATTATTTTATCAGGTTGGTAATATCAACAAGCGGACGAAATGGAATTTAATAAAATGAATGAAAACGCGTGTGTGTGAATAATTCTGGGGATTATCTTCATCTTTTTGATGAGTTACAAATGTACAACTACACAAGAAAGCATCGTAATATTATTTTTATTTAAATATCTGCTAAACTCATAAAGCCACTTGAATAATCTAACAAACTAGAAAAGAAAGAAAGAAAGAAAATATTTTTATTCTGCACACGTAAAGAAATAACATCAAATATCCTCTAAATAAAACTACTCCTGCTCTATTTGCCTGAAAACCGTGTGACCATTATCGGAAACCAAAATTCACTAATTTTATCAGAACAGGCTTAAAACACCAGGAAGTATCAATAAAACAACATACATAATAACATCCTAACAAGAGCCTTTTTACCAGTCAAAGCTAAATTTAACTAGCCATAACTACTTTTTTCGGTTCAGAGCGCTTTTTTCTGGTTAACAAAATTGTATTACACAGAATGCAAATATTCAACAAAAGCGGCCCTGTGTACGCCGCGGCCATATTGCTATGGACATATACAGGACCGCGGTTTTGTTGACTATACGGCATAATCTGATTTAAAATATGAGTAGGGTCAGCAAGTTAAGTTGTTACTATTTTGTCTAATTATAAATATTTTATATTTTTAAGAGACTACGTAATTATCAAGTCTTTTGAGGATCAAAGGTAGTGAGTATAAATTTTCTCAACACATTATCTCACGAAATTCTGATGTCAACTGGCCACCAAGATCGTGCGATTTAACGCCGTGCATTTTTTTGTTTGGGGTTTTGTGAAATCTCAGGTTTGTGCGAATAAACCCGAAACAATTCCTGTGCTCAAATCGAAAATTCAACGCGTTATCGGTGAGATACAGCCACATCTCTGTGCAAAAGTCATGGAAAATTTCATGAAAATGCTGGATATTTTATTCCATGCTTAATCGGAACATGTCTTCTTTAAAATACAATAAAAATATCACAGCTCTGTCATAAAATACTTGGATTTATTTTAAAATTAAAAAAATGCACTCTTATTGAGACACCCTATAGTACACGTTAGCAGGTGGATCATGGTGTGGTAAAGTGGCTATGTCTGGATCGTACCGACTAAATCTACACGGTGTTTCATCCACGAAGGAAGGGACTCCTAACGAAGGAAAGTGGTTGTCACGCGGCCTATGTATCTACGTATGCAATAACATTGGCCGCACCCTCATGTTGCCGACCTTATAAGTACCTTCTAGTCTTGAAGAACCTCACATTTTAGTCGCTTGTGACGCTGTAATTTTTTTTTATCAAAGATTGAATATTACGGCCGTCGCTGCTGACGGTACAAAAGCTAGTCCGCTCCATTAAAGCGACGGTTTTATTCGCGGTGAAAACTCACTATAACTGCTTTATTTAGCTTAATTATGTCAGGTTTTCTCAGTAATTTAAAGTGATAACTGCGGATTTCATTTTAATTGTATGAGGGTCGTTCGGGAGTTCGGGATAATTGGTACTATTGTTGGATTTAGTCACCGAAATTGTGCCGTAAAAGGATTTTATTGTCCCACGGCGATATCATCTGTGCCTTTTATGCAACAGCATTTAAATTTGGGTCGCTAAAAATGTTGTGTGCTTTTTGTTGCGGAATTAAATGCATAGAAGAGTTTATTTCCTTTTTATTAATGATAATGTATACTATTAGAAGAATATAGATAGCTTTCTATAGTTGTTATTGCTGTTTTATTACAATACCGAAGTGGAGGTGATAAAGCCGGTAAGCGAACCTCAGCTCGAAGGTGGAACATTAGTGACAAAAAAATGAATTGCAAACAAGACTATCTTAAAAATAAAGCTCCTTATCGAGGTTAACATTTAAACAGAAGAAACAAAAACAAATAATTACTGTCAACCAGTAGTACCAGTTGTGCCAAAAATCTTGACAGGTGCTCTTCGTGGACATGGCTAGGTGCTATTCGCACAGGTGCTATTCAGCTGGGTGTTCTAAATGGACTACGCCGATTTCTCGATGAGGTTGGCTTGACCCAAAAATTTTAGCAGGACTTAAAACCCACCTAAAGTTTCTTAATCCTAAAAGATTCCCAAGTTTGGGGTTCTTCAAGAGAGGTACCAGAAGGTTCTTACAAGGGTACGAGGCTGACACCCCTGGTGTTGTGCACGTCTATTAATAGGCCACGGTAACCACTTCCCATAAGGTGGACTGTATGGTTGTCTGCCGTCTGAATAGTGTAAAAAATGCAATACAGTATCATCAGGTCTGCCTATATTAACTTTCATATCGCAGGTACACAATAAAGAGAATCGGATAGCCATGAACCCGTATAGTGTTGCGTCAGTTGCGTGAACCCGATATTGACACATCGTTGAAAGTTTGTCATCTGATTTCGCTTTTACACTATCCGATATGGATATGGATATGGATAAATTATATTTAACTTAGAATAATATTTAGGCAGATTTTTTGTTGATATACTTCATAAAGTGTATTCGGCAAATACCGGACGGATTTTTGCTGTGTTAACAGGATGTTCTAAATTTTATGTTTTCTTGACTCATATGTAAGTTAGCCCAACCAAATATACAGTAAACTAAGCGTTAGAAACCTTGCTATTATCGTTCTAACAACAGTTCAAAATTCAGGTAAGAATAATAAAGAGTTGCATCCTTTGTTGCCCGCATCGAAAAATTCCCCTTAATCCGCTAGATTTTTACAAGATACGATCTTCTATCAAATCCGATCTTAAACGAACACCCCTTACTACAATCTAATTTAATCGATGAAAATAAATGCGATTTGGTGCTGTTTGCTGTGAATCCATACAATACTAAGAAGTTCGTCCTTTCTAATTTAGTTACCTGAGCTAAAATATGGAAAAATCATAAGGAACTAGTAGGTAAATCTAAATCATTTGTTCTTTATTTAGGCAATAGCATCCTTTCTCAACATACAGTGTAAATAAAGATAAATCTTTTTTACGTAGGTAATGTAACGAAATTGAAAAGTATACAGCACCATAACGTTTTATAACAACTTTCACATAACTGTTATTACTACAACAGAGAGTAAATAACTTAATTGTTTACACTCATGCGCAGCTGTTACCAAAAGGAAGCTCCAATCATATCACTACACAATTTCGGAATAACGACCACGAAATTCGTGTTCTGTATTTGAATGTACAAACAATAAATATAACAGTTAAATCTCACAACCTCATTCTAGAACTTGTCGGTTATGCAGCAAATAATACCGTTTACGTAACCATGTTGTATGGAAATCCCTATTGAACGATATTTTAAATGGCAAAATATTTTTTCCATGGTCTAGTCCGTTTAAGGAAGTATGAAATTATGGATTTTTTTTACCCATAGTCTGGTTGACCGGAATACTTAAGCGTACTACGGGTAATAGATGAGAAATAATGAAATAATATTATGTGGTATCGTTGCCCTCTTGTAGAAATGAATATATTTCCATTCTGATGCAATTATTTGCTAAATCACAATATAAAATTAGTGTGGTGTTTTAACATGTGCCTAATAGTTCACCTCAAATGTAAAATAAGTGTGTAAAAATAATGTGTAAGTAACGTGTAATGTGACAAAAAAAACATCCATAGATTTTCTCGGATCGTATCGTTGTCGTGTCGTATACCAAAAATTGCATCATATCTCAAACGCTTGCTGCTATATCAGTCTACCAGTGGATCAAAAGACTCCTATATAGAGAAAATAACTACAACTTTTATTCCGGGTTTCAAATTGTAGGAGACCTGTGGGTTCGAGGCCCATGATTCTGAGAAATTAGCCCAATTTATATGATCACTCAATCGCGCGTTTTACACGCCTATAATATTCTGCCGCGCAATCTTGAACTCCACAGGAATGCGCGACGTCTCTTCATGCCCTCGAGAAAGACTGTTCGTGTAAAGGGCCTTATTGTGTAACTGAGAGAAACTGACTATATCGTGTTATTGCTTTACGCCTCATATTTAACTACTAGATATTAAAACTCGATGATAACCTTCCCATTTTCCACTTAAAAATGTGCCATCAATTTAAATTATTAACCCATTCCTGTTCACCGTGCTCTCGATCAACGTATACCTAATAACGATAACTTCAGAAACATAATAACGTTATGTAAACCGTTTTCGATTATGACCGACCATAACGTTTATCTTGGGTTAGCAAGACGTTTCGGTAACACGTAACGGTGTGGGCTCTGAACAGGGTTTGTTTATTTTGGGCCACCTTTGAACTTTGTTTTCATAATGCAGCTATACTCTAAGTGTGTTCCGCGGAACCCTAGGGTTCCGTGATACCTCTGTCGGGGTTCCGCAAGAATTTAGAAATAAAAAAATCAAAACACCTCTCTCTGGTCGCTCCGCGGCTGTGCGGACTCCGCGGCCGCGCGGAGACAAAACGCTATGAATGTTATTTATTTATTTATTTGTATTTGTATAAGCTTGTGTTACATTAGCTGGTACAATATCTCATAAGTTTGGTCTCAACAATTTTATACTTGTACAACGCGTTCGCTCTAAGTTTGCCGGTCTGTGGAATGCGCGTACCCTCCCCCACGTGACAACAAAACGTATAATGTGTCATAGTTTTACCCAAATATCTAACGTACACAATTTTTATTGTTACAATTAAATAAAAAATTTCGAACGTCATACACTCATACCTATCGCCAGCGGCAAACTTAAAACGAGCGGGTAGTATACTTGTAAGCGCTCAGTCTCTTTGATAAAAGCCGCCTCTGAATTAGACGCTATAGTTGTCAACAAGCGACTTTCGTCTCTAACTTCAAAGGATAAAGTCGATATTGTTTACAACGCTATTTTTAAATTTCTGTTTTTATTTTTGCTTTTTGTTTATCAAAGGTGCCGACTCGAGTATTTTCGAGAATATTTGAGATCGAGTCTAGGACTAAGTATAAAAGCGGCGATCGCGCGTTGGCGTCGTCAGTTGATGATTAGCGTTCGGAGCGATAAGTTACTACCTACTTACAAGCTCGCTAGCGAGAAACTAGTGTTCATTGTTTTACTGCCTGCTGTATTCTGTTGTCTCAGTTTTATACATTTCTTCCCTGTAGGTTCTAAATTTAGTCTCTTATACGCAGTAACGATTGTGCATTATTTAAACCCCACTATCCTGACTTGTAACATTATAAATAAAGAAGAATGGAACGTTGGCTTAAAGGTGTTAAACGTGTTCCAACAACATCTTCTAATGACGCTGAATGTTCAAAAGCAATGCGCGCGGAGAATTTAGCAATCACCGATCCAGAAGATGATGCCACGAGTGCCACGACGTCAAGCTCGACGGTTTCAAAGACGAAAAAAAGGAAGTATGGTGAATCTTATATCAGTTTCGGATTTGTTGATTCCAACGGCTCACCTCTCTGCATGCTCTGTAGTAAACTGCTTCCTAATAGTTCCATGGCACCTGCCAAATTGCGTCGACATTTAGAAACCGTACACCCCGAGACTGAAGACAAGAATAAAGAATTTTTTGTTCGCAAAAAAGATCAGTTATTAGAAAGTCAAAAAAATATGATGCATGTAACACAAACTACCAACGAAAAGGCCACGGAGGCATCATATTTAGTTAGCTATCAAAGCAGGTGAAGCGCACACTATCGCTGAGAAATTAATAAAACCATGTGTATTAGACATAACAAAATGTATGCTTGATGAAAAATCTGCAAAGCATCTTTCTACTGTTCCGCTATCAAACGATACTGTTTCACGACGAATCCATGATCTGGCAAGCTACGTCAAACAAGAACTAGTTACACGTCTACAAAATACACGATTCGCTTTGCAAATGGACGAGTCGACTGATGTCGCTGGTTTGGCTATCCTGCTGGTTATTGTGAGATATCCATATAAAAGTTCTTTTGAAGAAGACATGCTTATGTGTTCATCGCTGCTTACAAACACTACCGGGGAAGAAATTTTTAATAAAATAAATATATTTTTTGAAGAACATAATCTCAGTTGGAACAATTGCATTGACATTTGTACAGATGGGGCCAAGGCGATGACAGGTAAAACAGCAGGAGCAGTGTCACGAATGAAAAATAAAGCGCCTAATTGTAGTTCCAGTCATTGTATTCTGCATAGACAAGCACTTGCGATGAAGCAAATGCCGTCTAATCTAAAATTAGTTATGGATGAAGCGGTAAAAATAATTAATTTTATCAAATCACGACCACTACAATCCCGATTGTTCTCATTATTGTGTGAAGATTATGGCAGCAAACATAAAACACTGCTGCTCCATACAGAAGTGCGATGGCTGTCTCGGGGAAAAACTTTAACAAGGCTATTTGAACTTAGAGCCGAGTTACAAATGTTTCTTTCAGCAGATACTTCTTTTAATTTGAAGGACCGTTTGTATGATAAAACTTGGTTGTTCCGATTGTCTTTTATGGCGGATATCTTTCAAAAACTTAACGAATTAAATTTATCGTTGCAAGGTAAACAGACAACAGTGTTTCAGGCCTATAATAAAATAACTGCTTTTAAAAGAAAATTAGATTTTTGGATCATTTGCATTGGTAAGAAAGAAATAGAAAGTTTTACGTTACTCAGTGAGTTTGTTAGCGAAAACGACTCAGAAATGTTTGAAGATAATGTGTTTGAAGAATTGGTCCAATATCTCAGTTCGATGCGCGCATCTTTTGCAAAGTATTTTCCCGAAGAACACAATACAAAAATTAAAGTGAACTCCTGGATTCATAATCCTTTTTTACCCAACTTGGAAAAGCCTGAAAACATGTCAAATGAGATATATGAATCTCTTTTAGAAATGTCATCAGACACAAGTATGGAGTCATTGTTCAAAACGACGCCTCTTAATGATTTTTGGTGCAGAATCCAAGATGAATATGCAATGCTTGGCCAAATGGCTCTGGATATTCTTCTCCCGTTCCCAACTACATATTTGTGCGAAACAGGATTCTCTACCTACGCAGCCACGAAAACAAAATATCGCAATAGACTGGACGCCGAAGCTGATATGAGACTCCAACTTTCTTCCATCAAACCTGATATCAAGCAATTGATGAAAAATAAAAAACAGTTTCATACCTCCCACTAGTTAGATTTTTTCTTTTTTAATGTTTTCTATTATTGTCCTTACCAAGTGGTGAAGTAAATAATAATTAGTAACTGATACATTGTACTTTTATTATGCTGATTAATAAAGAATACACTTATAAAAATAATTGTTTTATTGTAGGGTTCCATCAAGTATTTTGCTTCCCAAAAGGGTTCCGTCATTTAAAAAGTTTGAGAACCACTGTCATAATGGATTAGGTCTTAGTGGAAACAAGGCTTAAGTGGAAAATGTTAAGAAGAAACATGAGTAAAGTAAAACCAACCAGACAAGAGAAAAAAGGTAAACAAAGCGACCATCACTGAGTTACGCTGCGATAACTAGCGATTATTGTCTCTGTCCGCTTGTCGCCAAAATCACTTGGGATGATGTAAAGATTCTAACACAAGAGAGTCTGCGTTTTCACAAGGTTTTGCTTTCTATATGTCTACGTGTTTTTCAGTTCCGTTCTGGAGGGCTTAGATTTTCGCGAGACACTTTTATCGAGAGCTTTTTAGAAGGAAAAGGAAGGAAATTTGCCGTCGCATTATTTATTATTTGGGAGAGGCTTATGTCCAGCAGTGGATTGCGGTGGGCTAATTGATATTTAGTAACAAATCTTGATAATTTTTGAACATTATTCCTTACTAGCTTTTGCCTGCGGCTCCGCCCGCGTGGATGTCGGTTATCGCGACCAAACATAGCCGATGTCCTTTCTCATGGTCTAATCTACCCCTATACCAAATTTCATCAAAATCGGTTCAGTAGTTTAGGCGTGAAAGCGTAACGTACAGACAGACAGACAGAGTTACTTTCGCATTTATAATATTAGTATGGATTAGTATGGATAAGTTGATGTGAAAAAAAGAGCGCTCGTGAAGTCTACAGTTGACGGAACTATTAATTTTAGTTCGATCACTAATAGCATCTATCTCTATTTCTACTAGAGAACTTATTTCAAAATGCTGTCTTATATTAATGATAGTTACAGCCCTTCCAAAAGATCCGCCCTTTTTCTATCACATACCGTTTAACAGCTTCCATACAAATCAGATCTACAATTCTCTACGCTCAGTAGGCGTAACCTAATCCTGTGTCTGCTGATACGACCCACTATCGACAGGGACAAAAAGATAATAAAAAAGATTATAAAGACTGACCAATAGATGGTCCTTTGTTAGGGAGCGATGTTCGGCGATTGGTGTGTGGGATATTTATATTGGATTATGTATGGTATGTACATTATATTGTTGAACAATTTAAATAGAGGTAAAAGATTTTTACCTGCTTTTTTTTGCTTTTGATATAATGAAGTAGGCGTTATATAAAACTGTGTAGATTTGAATTTGAAAAAAAAATCCAAAATGACTATTTTTATGAAGAGCACACGCTTGACGAAAAAATAAGTAATATAGGTTTTACAAAAAAAGGTAATATGATCCCTTCAGTACGTATGCTTGTGTCTATTATAATTTAGCGCTATACTGACCTATTATTTATATACCCGATAATACCAAAACTACCATTGTGGAAAAGGTTACAGCACCACTAATTACTATTACCATTCTCTGCACAAATATTCAGTCCGTGACTTCTAAACTGGATTTATTCATTGCACGAGTTGAAACTTTGAAACCTGAGTTAATAATAATAACAGAAACATGGCTTAAACCAAATATACCTGACTCGATGATAAGAATCCCAGGATATGACCTATACAGAGACGACAGAATTGGTAAACGAAGTGGTGGAGTAGCAATATACTCCTCAAGCAGAACAAATTTTATGAAAACTAAATTAAACACCAGATACAATATCAAGCATGAAGCGTCAGAATGTTTATGGCTGGATCTGAGTGTTGGAAACAGAACATTTCTTTTATGTGGATTATACCGAGGACAGGACTCAACATTGGATCAGGACAATATCTTACTGACCCATCTAACCAATGTGTCTGAAACTAACACAGTAGTTATAATGGGAGATTTTAACTTTCGTGGGGTGAAGTGGCCACTGGATGTAAGTGGATACCTCACCCCAAAAGAGGATAACTTTGTACAATGGTATAAAAGCAGCAACCTTGAGCAATTGGTGGACAAACACACTAGATTTCGGCAGGGAAATCAACCATCATTTTTGGATTTGATCTTAACCAATGATACACCATTAATAGCTAATATTGACCATCAAGCAGCTATTGGAAAGAGCGATCACACATGTCTAGTGACCACCATACACCTTCAGGCACCTAGTCAGAATCGCAAACTAACACATAGACTTGATTACAAAAGATCAGACTTTCATAAAATCAATGAACAGTTACACACTTTGTCGTCTGGAAGCTTAGCCAGTATGGATTGTGCCAAGAGTCAATACGAAACTCTTCATGATGTACTTAAAGAAGCAATCAGTCTGCATGTTCCACGTACAATGTACAAACGTCATACTATGAATAAACCTTGGGTATCCAATGACACGAAGCAATTAATAAGACAGAAAGTGGCACTGTGGAAAAGATACACCTTGACTGGACTCCCTGAAATTTACGAAGAGTATAGGAAAACCAATAACAAACTAGTAAACCATAATAAAAAAGCACGTATAACGTATGAAAAGGGCATATTGCGGGCTGGACCGAAAAAGTTCTACTCTTACATAAGACAACAAGTTACATCAAAAATAGGCATTCCAACAGTTCTGTGTAACTCCCAAGGCGAAACTGTGACCGCATCTGATGAAATAGCCAAAGCATTTGCGGATCAGTTTGCAAGTGTCTACCAAATAGAACCACTTAACCAACTGCCAACCTTGGATCCAGTACTCCGAGTTTCAGATTCCATTAACGACCTCTTGTTTACAAAAGACAAAATTCGTAACGCCATTAAAGAAATGAAAACGGATTCTTCAGCGGGACCGGATGAGATCCCTGTAATCATATTACAAAAATGCGACCTTATAGATCACTTAGCGACCATTATGCAAACATCATATGACACGGGGGTCTTGCCTGACTTGTGGAAGACTGCAAATGTAGCACCGATTTTTAAAAAGGGAAGTAAACTGGAGCCCTCTAACTACAGACCCATTAGCCTGACATGTGTAGCTTGCAAGGCCATGGAAAAAATAATTGTGAAACATATAAGAGACTTCTTTACCAATCATCTTGTAATCCCCGACCAGCAACATGGTTTTTGCCCACACCGCTCCACTATATCCAGCCTGCTGTCGTGTTTGTCGCGGTGGACGAATGATTTTAATTTTAGAGAGCCGACAGACGTAATCTACTTAGACTACGAAAAGGCCTTCGATAAGGTCCCGATTAAGAGACTTCTTTATAAACTAGAATTTGTAGGAATTTGTGGAAAGTTGCTAGCCTGGATCAGTGCATTCCTACAACAAAGATCCTTTCGTGTGAGAGTGGGGGAAAGCCATTCAGATCAACGAATGATAACCAGTGGCGTGCCGCAGGGCTCTGTCTTAGGCCCAGTGCTGTACATTATCTACACTTTTGACCTACCATACTGCTTGGAATGCAATGTCAGTATCTTTGCCGATGACACCAAACTCTATGCAAATCCACTGATCAATTATGAAGATCTTCAAGCAGACCTAGACAGAATAGCAGACTGGTCAAAGGAATGGCTCCTTAATCTAAATGCGTCGAAATGCACGGTACTACACATAGGAAATCGGAATCCTCATCATGCATACACACTAAACGACACACAACTCATGGAAGTCAAAGTTCAGACAGATCTAGGCGTGAAGATTACCGAAGACCTGAAGTGGGAGGCCCATATAACAGCAGTTACCAAGAAGGCCAACAGCCTAATCTACCTCACCAGAAAAGCTTTTGGAACCTTAACTCCAGAAATGATGCTGAAGATCCACAAAACTTTCATAAGGCCTATCCTGGAGTATGCATTTCAAGTCTACAGTCCCTACTTCGTCAAGGATATTGATCTCCTAGAGAGAGTGCAGCGAAGATTTACGAAAGTCCCTAGGAATCTCAAACAGCGGACGTATGAAGAGCGTTTGTCAATGCTGAAACTCACAACTCTGAAGGAACGCAGGGACCGTGGCGACCTTATAGAAACATTTAAAATCTTGAATGGGCACTATGATATAAAGAACTTTGATACCCTATTTATTCGTAACGAGAATGCACACCTAAAAGGGCACCATCTAAAGTTGTGTACTAGCTTCTCTAACAACAATCCCCACAAACACTTCATCACTAACAGAGTAGTCAGAGCGTGGAACAAACTCCCAGAACATGTGATATCAGCTGACAGTATCAACCAGTTCAAAAACAGACTTGACACATATTACCTCAAACTAAATGAGAAGTAAAAAATGAAAATGGAAACTGGATACAGGCATTATCAGTTGCCTACGACTGCCTGCCTGATAATCTAATAATAATAATAATATTTAAAAAAAGACAAACGTGAATTTGGATGGATTGTATGGAAACGGAAATACGTATGCGACACAAAAATCACATTTAAGACAAAATTTACATTAGGTTTACTTTAACAAATGATTTACGAGTGAACCCAAACAATGGATCTACCATGAAGCGTACATCCGAAATTGCGGGTAATTATAACATGAAGGCACGAACAATACAAATATCGCTGTTAGTCCGGAATGAACTATTAAGAACTGTCCTTTAGACGTCGTTCAGCCTAAGTCTTACCAAAAAACCCTACCAAATTTTAACTATATGGCACTTAAACTCTACAGCTTTTTTTTTTTTGAATGATTTTTTTATAGCATTTATTATGCTAACTTTTAAGTTCGAAAAACATTGGAAAAAATTAAATGCTCAAGTGAGACTCGAACTCACGACCTTTCCCTTACAGGGGGACTGCTCTTCCAACTGAGCTATTGAGCCACACTTGAATCATTCCAAATTTTCCTTCTCTTTATATCCATCTATAAGGGCGACGGTGCAGCCATCTAACAACATTATTACGAACTGTTGTAAACAATGAATGATTTTTCAACCATTTTTAAACATTGAATTTTAATGACTGCGCCCAAATATTTTTTTTGAATGATTTTTTATAGCATTTATTATGCTAACTTTTAAGTTCGAAAAACATTGGAAAAAATGAAATGCTCAAGTGAGACTCGAACTCACGACCTTTCCCTTACAGGGGGACTGCTCTTCCAACTGAGCTATTGAGCCACACTGGAATCATTCCAAAATTTCCTTCTCTTTATATCCATCTATAAGGGCGACGGTGCAGCCATTTACCAACATTCTTACGAACTGTTGTAAACAATGATTGATTTTTCAACCATTTTTAAACTAGCTAAGCACTAAATCTACAGCTTTCTTTATTTCGTGCGAAACCGTAGTTTCTAAAATACATTTCATAGTACTCCCCAGATTTATTCCACGCATAAATCTTATCAAAACAACCGATATAATTCAAAGATAAGTATAACAAAATATAACACTGTAATCTTCAAAGTATAATTCGAAACAATACCTGTATAACACGCGGTGGCTAAAGGGTTTGTTAGGGTCGCTTCACACTTTATCGCGACAAGTCCCAGTAGAGAGTTATAGTCCACTTGGGTTATGTTCGGGGCGAAAAATATATGCAACGTTTAAGGAAAATTGTTGAGATAGATAACGTCATAAAGCTTAGGGCGCAGTGCGATAAAAAGGGTTGCAGTGGATCACTATTTGGGGCGAAATTTTGCTTTATGTACTCTTTATTTTATAAAATAGCGAAAGAGTACAATATTGATAATCCTGTTGATAATCGGATCCCAAGAGACTAAAACGTGAGATTGTTCAAGACGGTTTCTTATGCAATGCCAAGTTATCCTGCGTATCCCTTTATACGACAGCTAAATATATATAACTCAAAGGTGACTGACTGACTGACATAGTGATCTATCAATGCACAGCCCAAACCACTGGACGGATCGGGCTGAAATTTGGCATGCAGGTAGATGTTATGACGTAGGCATCCGCTAAGAAAGGATTTTGATTAATTCCACCCCCAAGGGGATAAAATAGGGGATGGAAGTTTGTATGAAACTTTGTCAATGTTAAACCGATCGGGCTGTTTATGCTCAATAGCTTTGACTCAGCACTAAGCGATAACCGAAATTCACGCGGGCGGTGCCGCGGGCAATAGCAGTTCGGTAATATAATGATTTAAAAAGTATTATGAGTTACAACATACACAACACGATAACACGATAGAAGAAGAAGCGTCAGAAGCTAAGTGGTTAAGGCTCGACGATTATGATCGAGAGGTCCCGGGAATGAATCCTGGTCATAACAATACCCACGTTAACTAACTTTATTTAGCTGAAAGGGTTAACGAGAAAGTACTAATTTCTGATACTAAGGCCCAAATTCCAGAACAATACTAATGTACGGGCCACGTACATTACATTATAAAATGCAAGCGTAAGCAACATTCGCGGATACGGCGCGGTCAGTGCGATTGCCATTTAAAACAGTTCAACCTAAGATCTTACGGCAATCGGGCGCGACCAAACCGTATATTCGCGGCACATAACGTCTTGTAATTACTTATTGTCCAACGCAATTTGTGACTTGCGATTACACTATATCTTACCAAACTTATCTTTTATTTGTCGGGAATCGTACCCCCTACAACTAAGGCCCGTATTCTAGAATGACACTCGGCCTGAATCGCAATTTATCTGAGGACAGATCGTATAGACAGCTTGATAGTTTGACATATTGCCTATATAATTTGTCCTCAGATAAATCGAGATTCAGGCTGAGTGTCATTCTTGAATACGCCTTAGCCTTAGACCTAAATTTGTTGGAGACACTGTGGTCCCCACAACCCGAAGGGGGCCATCTCGAAAGAGATGGTCCTGGGTCTGCCGGGGTGCGAGAGATACGCTTTCGGCAATCTCACCTCCGGCAACCAAGGACCCAAGACGGTGTGCGTTTTAGTCGGTTCGAGTCCGAAATAACCACCTCCACCGGCTCCGTGGGGGTGGTATGCGTGGGGATTTATCGCACGATTTTTATTGACAGATTGATTCAGGACTGGATATCGTCATAGAATACGGGCCTGAAAGCACTAAATACTTCAAATTAAACCTTAACCCTCTATCGCCAAAGAAGTATGAATGTGCCTAAACAGACGCGATGGTTTAATGCCCGGGAAGGATTACAGTTGGAAGTTTAATTCGCCATTGTTAGAGAAGTGGGCGTAAGGTAAACTTTAACAGCTACAGATAATGGTTTATTTACCGCTTAGAGAATACTGTTTGGCATGATACGGTGTATTAAGTTGAAATATAGAGAATACGGGACTTAGAGGTGAAAGTCTCGGCCGGGACTGACGCGAATATGATGATGATGATGAATTGATAAATAATAATAAAATATTCCACAACATTCTACACAACGCTATCTATCCATGGTAAGATTAACTAGCTTGTGTTATGGAAACTAGAATGCGGATAAACACCTAGCAGTTTATTCCTCAAAACCTACTTGTATAATACACCCAGAAATTAGTCAGTAAAACTGCTTTCAAGTATCCAAGCACTACTTAGTAATACAAAGAAAATTAAAAACTATGTAAGATAAAGAGCAGCCACTAAAAATTCTCATAAATTTCAAGATTAAAAATAGCAGAGGTAGCTTTTAAGTTTTTCTTACGCTTGGCTCCTTTACAGAAACAAACGCAGTTCTGAGTAGGTACTTACTGACGTCATCTTTTTGGTTTCACTCGAGGACTATAATTTTCTTATTAAGCAGACTTACCTGTAAAAAGTAAAGAAAAATTAAGTTAAGTACAAAAGATATGATGCAGCGTTCTTGAGCGTATTTTTTAATAGAAGCACTAGCATTTAAGAGGAGGGTAATATAGCGTTTTTACAAAGATCAGTTTACGTGACTATATGTACCAGCATACAAAGTAAAGTAAAGCCAACGAGACGACAGAAAAAAGGTAAACAAAGCGACCATTACTGAGTTACGTTGCATAACTAGCGATTATTTTTCTGTCCATGTCACACATGTCATATGTACGCGACAATGGCCGTCATTGCGTGTTTCATAGTACAGGAAAGCTGTCAGCACAGCGGTTCTAAAGAGTCAGATCCGCCATCTTTTGAGCAATTTCATTCATGTCTGAAATGCGCTTGAAGTGATACGTAATAATTTTCAAATAAAAATGTTTGAAACCGTTGAAACTTTGTTTACCTTTTTTCTCTCGCTTCGTTGGTTTTAGTATGTACGTAAGTAATTAATTTTAGATAAATTTTGTTGTACCTAAGTAGGTATTAACTTATATAAAATCCAACTAATTGAATAAACTAAACTTTGTGAACACGTTTCGTTGTTTGTTATTCAATCAAGCTCTAACAGCTAAAGGGATTTTGTTGAAAGGTACAGGAAGAGATTAAAATATTAACATCTATGGTACTTTTTATTCCGGGAATAGATTGCCATGGGTTGCAATAGGTAATGAAAATTTACGACAGCCGGTTGAGAAGAAACCAATGTTCTGTAAATACTTCAAAACAATTCCAAGCTGTTCTTATTTTGTATCTATCAAATACCCCCAAATACTATTATTTACAATTATTATATTAAAAGCCACAACAAACTCAACGACTTCTAAACCTTCCTTTAATACAAAATCTGGTCAAACACGCGCAACAATCCTATACACGTATTAGTTAGCAAGTCAATAAACGACAAAACGTTGCGCTGTTCAAACAACGCACGGGTTTGGGCTACACTTAATTAAACGGGCCCACTGGATTGAGCGCTTAGAGATACTGGATGTGACAGTAGTTTTATTAAATTATAGTTATTGGTAGCCTAGTGGTATGGGTAATGGACTGCTGAGACGAGGTCTCGGGTTCGATTCCAGGTTTACCATGGCACACACCAATGACTTTTCGATGCTTTTCGAAGTTATGTGTGTACCTATCGCAGGTTTATAAGTGCCCCGTTAATGGCAATAGGCTCGCCACCTATTACATGGGATCTAAACATAAACTGGTGAAATGTGGGTGCTAGCACCTCTGCCTACCCCTTCGGGGAATAAAGGCGTGAGAAAAGTTGTAACGACACTTTTTACCCAACTGCCGAAGGAAGGAGGATAATGCCTATAGTTGTTAGCCGCGCGTGTTCAAGAATTCCTTCACTAATTAATCGAAAGGAACTCCTTTCCATCCGGGTGTCTCTTGAAACCTCTCAAGTTTTTTTATTGAAGTCAATAGTGAATAGATTCTATATTGATAGATAAATATTCTAGGACGTATTACAGGGATATGGAGTCAGACCAAGTCAAACAGCAGGTATGTATACTCATACTGATTAACGGATGGTGCTCTAGTGCATGCTTTTTTCGGGGTTTTTGCTTTTTTATTGCAGACAGCAATCGTTACCAAACAATACGGACCAGGTGTTGCGTGTGAATTGCCTAGGAACAACGTTAAGACATATTATGCTATAAAATGTTTGTCTAGACCCAAAACAATTATAGTTACAAAAATCAAAATACAAAAGTAGCCAAACAAGACCGTAGTATTTGACCTCTACGCCTACGTAGCTGAATTTTAGATACTCACACCAAACGTAATGTTTCGTAGGTCGTAGCACAGAAAGTTCTACGAGAAGTAATCCTTTAAGGTCAAAGCACAGTTGATTTTTGACGTAGCCAGATGCCGTTATAACACATACAAACCACTGACAGGGCGATAAAACTTTTTTAATCGCTCAATGTAGCGACTGAGGGCTACACAGAGCACAGGGGGATTTCAGCACTATAAAAAGAAAAAGGCCGACACAATCCTCATAAGCTGACTCCACACCAAAGCCGGCAGCCCGCCGGCACGGGGTTACATACGCGGGATCAAGGGAAAGGGAGGTTATGTCGGACTCGAACCGACTAAAACCGCACGCCGACTTAGGGTCGTGGTGCTAGGCCGGAGGTGAGGTTGTCTTCGACATATCCCTCGCACCCCGGCTGACTCAGGGCCATCCTTACGGTCTGGCCCTCCTCGGGAAGGGGGACAAAGGTGTCCCCGACTCGCCTCCGGAATGGGGAGGCGCGCTTCTTGGCCACTGTGGCCTGCTTCTGCTGGGGTGACAGGCTGCTCCACCCATCACCGGGAATGCCTGGTCGAGAACCTAAACGCGATGCAATCTGGACAACAGATACAGCAACAACTATCTCCCTATGACGAATTTGAAATCCTTATCCCTTATAACAAATTTTAGGTCGCTTACCAAATAAATGTTGATCTCATGAACTATTGATGTAGTAAACTGTTGACAAAACGAACTGTTGATCTAATGAACAATTGAACTCGTAACTTATTGGTGTAGTAAGCCATTGACATTTTAAACTGCTGATCTCGTGGCGTTGACATATTGACTGTTGATCTTATGAACTGTTGATCCCGCGTATGTAACCCGCCGGCACGAATCCGACGAGCAAGGCAGGCGGCCTTATTTTAACTATTTTGCCGATTAAACCGTTAAAATAAGACCGCTGGCTTCGTCCGCTAGCTTTGCCGGCCGGCTTTGGTGTGTAGACAATCATAGCGATTTTCTAGTCGCGTCTAAAGCTTGCACTTTGCAAGCTCTAGCTCCACTTATGAGTTGTGATTGGTATGTCAGTTAACTGGAAGCGACTGCCGTCTGACCTCACAACCCGGAGAAAAGGGGATTTAGATGTAGCGATCGAACTAATAAAGCCTCGATAAATTCGTCTTAAGGGCAGTGAAATTAAGTTCATATTTAGTTATCCCTTTAAAACGAAGCTTTTGGCCATATCTAGAAATATAGTATATCATTGTCCATTGTTAAGGGTAAGGCTGCAATTTGCATCAAACTTTACGAAAGGGATGATATGTAGGACTAAGTCAATTTGGGATAAGCTGAGTTATAGCCGTAGGGGAGTAGCTCAATTTCAGAATAATCGACACAAAATATAATTAGTAGCCGAGGCTCATGGTTCCACTCGCGTGAATGCCAGTTAGCGCGATTCTTCATATCTCCGGTTAGACTTAAACTATTGCGATCAAATATACGGCAGATTTTAGGTCAGACAAAGCAATTTCAAATAAAAAATACGGATCTAAATCTGTTCAGTAGTTTTTGCGTCCATCGTCCCAACGGACTAGATAGAATCCTAATAAGTTTGGGTTCAGCATCGCTAATGAACAAAACCCTATAGATTTTAAATATAGCTTATACACTATATAATATTATATAAATTATTATTATTTGGGTCCATTATTTTGAAATTATATGCCACACCTACATAAAAAAATGTGTCTACACCGGGATTGAACCGACACCCGACAGTAATCACCAAGTTCCCAAAATTAACATACCTACAAACAATTAAGAGTGAAAAAAGCGAAATTCTCAGACGAGACTTTAACCACGACCACTTGGAATGCTTAACGCGTGTCTCGCTAGCTCAGTGGTTTCCCCTGTAACGGGCTGGTCGCGTGTTCTAGTCCTGTCTGAGCATTTCACATTCGATTTGAATAGTTATTCATACAATTAACATACATTTTTTCACACCCCTCGATATAGAGTATCAAAATAACTACAAACGCGCCCCGTCTCCGCCTGCTAATTGGTCCGCAGTGTACAGTACAGGTCTCTAATTAGGGCGACCTTTATCACCTCGCTTGATTGAAGCCGTGTCGAGTGCGAACATATCTGCCTACCCTTTGTATATGATACGTTGTTTACCCTTTTCATTTCTCTGACAAACTGATGATTTGTATACGTCTGCAGTTAATTTGTAACATGTATAATCACAACATAGTATAAAGCAAAGTCGCTTTCCGCGTCTGTCCGTTTGTATGCTTATTTCTTCAAAACTACGCTACAGATTTTGATGCGATTTTTTTTAATAGATAGAGTAATTCAGGAAGAAGGTTTATATGTATAATACATGCTTAATTTAGTAGAGGATGCAGCGGGAACGGGATCAGATACCACTCGAAAAAAATGGGCTGTACGAAGTTCGCCGGGTCTGCTAGTGTATTATACTGGATGAAGCCCGAAGTGCCGTTCGTTGATGTCGATAACCGTGACCAGAAGTAACCTAGATCATTCTATACTTTTGGTTATGGGCTCATTATTGATTAGTTTGTTGACTTCTGTAAGAGACACCCTGTTAATCTACAGCTGTATCAGCTAGCAGGTGAAGTTAGCTTGAGCCGAAAAGATCTTGTGGTGTGATACACCTATCCAATATCAAATATCTATCTCTGCTTAAAATTCCCGTAGCAAGGAACAAAGTTCCATGTTTTAGAGTTTTTCACATCCCACTTCTAATAACTTAATTCTAGCTAGACCATCACTGGCACATAATCGATAGGTTTCCTTCCACAAATCACACCATAAGTCAATAATAACAATAAAAAACATCCCCATAACGCGACCTATAATACTAAACTATTGCTAGAGAACTTGCTAATACACCCATACAATATAAAATCGATCTTTCCTAAACATTTACGAAGTGAAAAACTATATTCACCGCTAAAGATTTTTCATCCCACTTCTTATAACCTAGAATGAGGTATCAGAAGTGGGATGCTGTCACATAAACGACAAGTACCCGCCCACAAAGCACACGTTAATTCGACGATATACATGCCCAAACACCCCATAACGCGAGCTCCAACACATAACTCCCGCTAGCCATCTCCATACGACAATGTGAATATTGTGTTATATTAAATTCTTAGACGTTATCCGCTCTTATGAGTCTGCTCGCGTTATATAACAAAGGGTAAGACGTATTAGATCCTTGGCATATGGAGTTCAGAGTAAGATTTGATTTCAAAAGAAATATTGAGGAAATGACAGTTCGTTTGTACTTGTCAGTGGTATAGTTCGCCGCATTATCCTGAACCCAGGTAGCGTCAGAAATTAGACCCTTGAACTAGTTTGGTATAATCTATACTTGGTGGATTTGAGCTCTGCCGCCGCTGTAGCACCCCGTATTATCCTCAAAAGATACCCAAAAACGCGCACTGCGCATATAAGTACATTTTGTGACGTGCCTGAGATCAAAATAGTACGGTGGTGGCGCGGGTAGGCGCGTCTCTCCATTCCGGGGGCGAGTCGGGAACACCGTTGTCTCCCCTCCCGAGGAGGTCCAAACCGTAAGGGATGGCCCTGGGACAGCCGGTGTGCGAGGGATATGTCGAAGACAACCTCATCTTCGGCCTAACACTACGACTCTCAGTCACCGAGGCGGTTCCGGCGCGGGAGGTATCCGAGGGGACTTCCGCACAAAAAAAAATAGCGTCGAAATAATTATATCTCGGTAACTATATACGGTTACCTGTCCATCGGAGTTTGTTCAATCTAGTTCTACTAGTTTGATTATATTCCTATCCAATAGGGGAATCGAACCTGTCATTTTTTAACGAGTTGGAAAACTCACGGTATCGCACCCACGGCAAAACTTCTCTTTGCTACAATACTGTTTGCGAAAGTTTCAACTAAAGTGTTACAGATTCAAATTTGCCGTAGTAAATAAAGATAAAAATCATTATTTCAGGCAATTTAGACCCATTTTAAATTTACATGATAATTTATAAAATAAAGTAGTAGGTACATCACTCATTATAAGGCAATTATTATTATTATCAAAGCCCATTATTAAAATTCTCATACATTATAATATTTATTTATTTAGCTGTAATATTGAGGGCTATATACGAAGAACAGATTGGCCTCATTTATTCTCCCTCTCTAAACTCCCAAAATTGATGCGAATATTACAGGAGAATAATTTTAATATTTGTATTGAAATAACGTTTTCGACAGAACCTTGTCTGTCAGTTGATAGGTATACCAGCTTACAGTCGAATTACAGCCTTATTGCATTTTACGGTTGGGCATATACCACTCCCAATGTTATTTGAAAGACTTAGAAGTAACGCAAAAATCCCCTCCAGCTAGATTAAAGGCTTTTGCATGGGTGACGAGACGGGACGGGCACGTGGCTGAATGGGGTGTGTTAATGCATACAAACCGTGTGTACGAGGCAACAATAAATGCAAGCATCGTATCGTACAGTTGTACTGCGCGTGGTCAGCAGTTTACGCCGATCCTCGCTATTTCACCATTACATTCATTTAGTATCATTACGACCATCAATTAGTTCGGGTGTACTCATTATTCTATCATTATCAATCATAGCATATCATTTTGGATTGAGTCAATATACAGTTAATCTTAACTTCATCTTTCATTTATCGCTTCGGTACGAGTAGCAGCTCGTGATAGTGATTCGAATCTAACGTTGTGAACAAGGAAAGATTCATTTTGGGTCCGGCCGTTATGCTCCCATTCCGGGTTGCCCCCGGCCGGTATGCCAACACATTGAAAAATTTGTTATTCCGTTTTGCCCCCGGCCGCGTTGCCCCCATAGTTTCTCCTATTGTCATGAGATTCGATTCAGTACGGTTGAGCAGACAAGTGTTAAAATAATAAATGGAAATTAAGAGTATAATCATGACTGATGTGTGTAGCTATAGCTCGTGCGAGTTAACATGGCACCTGGCCTTGCAAACAACCCTCCTCCCGCTTCTCCGCGCGATGCCCCGCTCTCGTCCTGCAGTAGCGTCCGCGTCGCAGTGACTGTTGTACATTTTAATTTCGTAGTTTTTACTATCAGATTTTGTTGAGTTTTGTAATTGTTACGTTTGGAACATTTATATATATTGATTAATTGTCTTGAGTTTTTGTCATAATACTTTATAACATACAGATTTACTGTATTCTGCATTTATAATATTAGTATGGATTTCTTGGATTTTTTGAATTGAAATGATTGGATCATGAAGGATTCCTTTTTTTTAATTCTCTATCTCTGCTAATTTTCATCCAGATTCGTTCTACCGTTGTGTGGTTTAATTAAGTACCTAACAAACAATCAAAAAACAAATTTCAATAAATCTCATTATCAATATAGAATCTTATTACAATGGCGGTAATCATCACCGTAGTAAAAACTAAACTAATCCATCAATAATAAAAACATAATGAATAGGACTTTTTCCTCTTAGTATGCAAGGATGTACCAATTGTAAAGATAAACAATCGAAACATTTTAATGGGATAACATTTCATGATATATATCCATTTTTAGAAAAAAATTTCTAAAAATGTAGATTCCCCTACAGTGTTTTCATTTAATATACCTACCTACTTACTTAATTCGTAATGCTTTCAACTTTACAAAATGTATTACACAACACAAGCATATCATAACAAAGATTAGTTATCAAAAATCATCAAAAATCAATGTTTAAAAATGATTGTAACATCATTCATTGATTCCGATAGTTCGTAAGAAAATCGGTAGATGACTCCACCGTCGCCTTAAAGACGTATAAGATAGGAAAGGAGGACGGCCAGAGTCGGCTTTCTGCTGTGCAGCTGTTTCGTAGGAAAATGAAAAGGTCTTCTTTTATTGTGAAATAATATTAGGCACAATATTGTAGTATCAAGCGAACCCATATTGAAAAAGTATTTGGAAGTATTTAATATGATTAAGCCCATTAAATGGATACATTCATTATCAAAAAGGCAGTTAATGTTGCACACATAAAAATCTGTAGAAAGAATAAAATAAAACCTCCGACTAATAAATAAAAATATAATTATCAAGATATTGTCAAAGACTGTAACATCCGTACCTAAGTTATGATTATTTTTCATTCACTATCTAAATATTTTTTATTTGAGACCAAAACGTATGCCTAAAATATAATTAAATTGAAAAATGATAATGGGCATGGGTAGGTATTCTATTTTCTTACTGTTATAACACTCGACTACTGTTATGTCATTCGCTTGACGCGTGCGGCTTCTATCATTTCTCGTTATTATTTGAATATTTCTGATACAAAATGGATTGCGATAACTCTTAGGACGACCCTGGCTTGCTTTTGGACCCTGTATCTTCTTCTTTAAACGTTGACCCTGGCCATTCTTTGGATACTGCACCTGCTCTACATGAAGACTTACGCTTGAACATGGATAACCCGATTTCTACAGACTGGATGTGGAATTTATACATTTCGTTACATGTGGTGCTGATGTGACTCATAGTAGAAGACATTCTCAACCTAGATGAAGTGCGACATATAATTCTACAATGGATTGCACCACAAATAATATACACTAAAAGAATATTATTGTAACTGCATTGTTGGCCTAAGGACAGTGGATTGTTGTTCTCATATTATGTCTGTAATCTGGTACTTGGGTTGGGCAAGGTATGAAGTTGTAACTCCGCTAGCTAAGTTCCTCGATAGTATGTTATTGGTGTACGAAAGTGATGAAGAAAATGAAATAAAAATTTCACGTAAAACCCATTTTTTTTAATTAGCTTGGTACTAAACCATTCATATTATCGGTTTATACATAGCTTCAGTTACCAAATAGCAGTATTTTTATTTAAACAAAAAAATGTCTACGCCTAAGCCGGAGCTCCATACAACGTGGCCGTCCTCCTTTTAATCACATCGGGCGGTGTCTCGGTAGCCAAATTGGTCAAGGCATTCCCCCTGTAAGGGAAAGACTGCGGGTTGGAGTCCCGCCCGAGATGATTCTTTCTTTTTCCCTATGTATTCGAAATAAGCTTATAATTACGCTGTAGTCCTTGAGAGGAAGAAGGACCTTCACTCGACATTGTGAAACGACACACTGAGCGGTTAACCTATGTTATCACTTGCATATTTGCAATATACAAGCATGGGCGAAAGGGATGCACTTATCCATTGTTTCGGAAATTCGTTTTTCAGGTAGAGCTGACAATGGGCACGCTACCCCTTTATTGTTTTCGGTCACCTATCTTCGACATTGTAAAACGACACACTGACCGCTTAACCTATGTTATCACTTGCATATTTGCAATATTCAAGCATGAGCGAAAAGGATGCAATTATCCATTGTTTCGGATATTCGTTTTTCAGGTAGAAGCGGACAATTAATATTATTATATCCATTTATTTCGGAAAATTATCCATAGTGTTAGTAACAGTGATCCTTATAAACTAGGGTTAGTATACATTTATATTATATTTATTTGGAAACGACCTACATGTGAATTTGTACCCATCTTCGCCACATAGGTGAATCCTGCCGATCCGTGAACACGCCAAGAATACTATTGGTGCTGCCGCGTACATGGTTTTGCATAGACGCACACCGCTTCCTCATAATTGCTTCGAAGCCATCCGTACGCGCTTCTGCAAACATACCTGATGCCCTACAGTGCCACGGCAGCCCCACCAGAATCCCTAAACGCGTTATTATATTGGACACGCAGAGCGCTGTATGCCTGCTGCGTATAGCTAACCCAAAGGCTGCACGTGTAAAAGGATTGACAGTATGCTTTAAAAAGCATAACCTTCACTGACTTAGTACAGCGTGCAAACCTACGGGCCAGCATGTTGCATCGGACAGCCAGCGATCTGCGCTCCCTCCCAATATCACAATCATCTCGCAAGTCCTCGGTGATCCAGTGGCCCAGATACATTGTCCTGTCAACTCTATTAAGGGGTTTCCCATATAGTGAGACTGTGGGCACATCTGAGTATGTCACTGTGTTTGCCTTAAAGATCATAATCTCACTCTTTTTGCCATTGTATCTGAGCCCATGACTCACCGCTTTTAGGGTTTCCGGTCATCTATCTTATCTAAAATTGTCTTTTGTTCCAAAAACTCGTTTAAGCTCTGGTAGGTAGTCTAAACTATGAACGAGCAATCTAAGAGTGTTAATTTTCGAAAACAGCATTATTTTAATTTAATTTAGTTCGCGTTTTTAAATCCTTATAGAATATACTCAAAAACTATCCCTATTAATGTCTAAAACGATGATACATAGTATAAAATAAATATAAGCTAAATTCAAAAACACTTTTGTTCTCAACAGTATTTGCTCAAGAGTTTTGTTACAAAGAAACTGGGGGCAACACGGCCGGGGGCAAACCGGAATAACAAATTTTTCTATGTGGGGGCATACCGGCCGGGGGCAACCCGGAATGGGAGCATAACGGCCGGACCCTTCATTTTTCATTTCAAGAATTTATCTTTTAACTTATACAACGTCAGCGACGAAATTTTTTCCGCCCCGCACGTGCGAAATTAAGTCTCGTATGCAAAAACCTTCAATTGCTTGTTAGTAAAGTAAAGCCAACGAGACGAGAGAAAAAAGGTAAACAATGGCCGAGCGACAGCTGTCGTTGCGTGTTTCGTGGTACAGCAAAAACGTCAGCACAGCGGTTCTAAACTGTCAGATCCGCCATCTTATGGGCAATTTCATTCCTGTTTGGAATGCACTTGAAGTGATACGTAATAATTTTCAAATGAAAATGTTTGGTACCGCTGAAACTTTGTTTACCTTTTTTTCTCTCGCTTCGTTGGCTTTACTTTAGAGGGTTTCACGTCGGTAGTGTAATAACCAGAATTTGAAACCAGGACCTCTCGACTGCTAAGCTACCGACGCCTATATTACATACCTACACATGATTACATTAAGAAAATCCGATTTAAATAAACATTTTAGCGAATACATACAATCAATCATTGAATATTCTCAAGATAGATACCAGTTGCTATTTCGTCCGTATATCCATCAGCAGATCTTTGAAGTAATAAAAGCAAGTTATATCTCATCGCAGAGTGTTTATGTTTTCGATATAATGTTGTAATGATATAATGCATGCTCGATAGCAATTATAGTATGTTGAAGTAGGTGATGAAATATATTCAGATCCTGTATGTAGAAATAGAATTCCTGTAATTCTTTGAAATCGAGAAAGAAAATATCAAATAAATAGCTGATAACGGCTCCACCCTTAAGACGGTTTTTGTGACTTTTGGTCGTACCTCCAGTTCTATTTTAACCACGAATAGCACCTGCCAAAAATCTTGACAGGTGACCTTCGTGGACATGGCTAGGTGCTATTCGCACAGGAGCTTCAGCTGGGTGCTCTACGTGAACCACGCCGATTTTAAGTCTGACCAAGATCTTACTAAAAAATACGCATGAGAATGATTTCAGTAGTTTTGATGAATGAATAAATTAAAGCTCTATACAATTTCTGTACTCTTTATTTTTAGGTTTTTTTTTAGGTTTATGGCAATGTGTTGAGTTAGTGCCCGGTTAATGGGAATAGGCGCGACAATTTGATCGTCCGATCAATCATTGTCGACCCATTGTTATTCGACTATTTAACTTTCGGTATTATGTACGAAACACCCCTCCATATACCCAGACAACTACTCTACCCTCACATTTAACTAAAACTTTATTTAGCCCCCTCTAGTACGTTTATTTCAAACTAATCGATGTTTTGACAAGCAAATCCGAAGCTCCTACATTTGACAGGACATGGGGTAAATAAACAGTGTTAGGGAATAGTGTTGGTTGAAAGGTAATCGTATTAACTGTCAATAGGGCACTGAATGACGGCGTGATGTGGTTTGATCGTATTGTCGTTTATTGGAACTACATTAAGTTGGATAAGTTGAGGGTGTGTTATAGCTATGTGCCTAAACTGAATAAATGAAATTGATTCTTTGATTCGTACCTGTGCATACTGCATGGTATAGTGTTGCCTCGTGGCTCTTTCTAGTACGGTTGACCGGACAACTTAACCGTACTCCGCGTAATAGATGGTGCAGTATAGCGTTGTTTAAACACAAGTCTTGTACTGCCAATGGAGATATATTTTTTTACTTTTAATTAATGTTAGCGAAACTTATTAGGTTTATTTCTTCAAAAGAAAGGTGTTAATATGTCAGAATGGTAACAAGTGGAAATACTTATACTAGCTGACCCGGCGATCTTCGTACCACCAATTTTTATCCACCTGCGTGGCGTCAGATCCCGTTCCCACTGCACCCTCTATTAAATTAAGCATATATTATACATATAAACCTTCCTCTTGATTCACCGTATCTATTTGAAAAAAACACATCAAAATCCTTCGCGTAGTTTTGAAGATCTAAGCATACATAGAGACGGCCAGACGCGGATAGTGACTTTGTTTTATAATATGTATTATTATATATTATATCACTAGCATTTTCAGCAGTTATACCTAAGCCAGTGAAGTTGGTTCTAGTTACTTTTCATGGGTTGTATGTTTCCTGCTTACCCTTCTTGCCTTTAGTCAGCTATTACGACACTCAAGAGAATATACGAAGTTATTCTCTTGCATTATTCTACATTGTCGGAAACCCTCAAGAAACAATTAATTTAGCTGCAATAATACAAATTCTAGTTATACCTCTCGAAATTACTGTGTAACACACTTCTGCATACCCCTTTCGGGAATATAAATGCATATAATCTAGTGCATCGTAATATCCAATATGCTCGTATGCATGAAATGACGACATATATTGCAAATGACATGCTGCAGATCCGCTCTAATGGCTGTTACGTCATCGTTGTGACGTCATATGGGTAATCGCCAGTATGTCATACGCATATTTTTTTTTTTTTAATATTCCACAACACTCTACACAACGCTATCTAGACCCATGGTAAGCTTTTATAGCTTGTGTTATGGAATCTAGAATGCGGATAAACATACTTATATACTTTTTTTTGTAAATACATACATATTATACATAGAAACACCCAGACCAATGCAAATAACCATATTCATGCATACAAAATATATTTGCACTGAGCGAGAATCGAACTACGCCACAGAGGCTGTCCAATTGTCAAAATGCATTAGATATTAAATACCTAGGTTATGGTGCATATGATGTGTAACGTTTGGGATATAGTTCATACTGTAGATACATATTTATATTTATGTAATGTAGGGTATCTGTATTATGTCTATAATAAACTAGTCTACCGCACACCTCCGTGTTTTACTGACGTACCACTGGCGACGAGGCGGTTTCGTTCGAACAAATTATAGTGAAATACGCGTGTGAACGTTGAAATTTGTGTCCAAAATGCCAATTGGGAAATTAGAACCGTTTGATTTAAGTAGCAAACAATGGCAACCGTATATTCGGAGAGTTAGGCAGTATATCGTACTTAACGAAGTAAAAGACACCCTCCATGTTCCGTTGTTAATTACGATTGTAGGTGAAGCAACTTATACATTAATGTGCGATCTGTGTTCCCCGGCCCACCCTGAGACGAAATCGTTCAATGAGTTGGTGACATTGGTGGCAGAGCACCTGGAACCACAACGGTCGGAAATCGCGGAACGACACGTGTTTCGGTTACGTCGACAGAAAACAGGTGAATCGTTAACAGACTACCTGACAAATTTGAAACATTTGGCCACTACATGCAATTTTGGCTCAAATCTCGAAGAGAATTTGCGGGATCAGTTTGTTTCCGGGCTAGCGGGGGAGGCCATGAGATCTCGGATTTTCGCCGAGAGAAACATTCAGTACAAGCAGGCGGTCGAGTTGGCGTTAGCACTAGAGGCGGCGGAAAAACATGCCGAGGTTAGCGGCTCGGTTACGGCGGGAGACTCATCGGAAGCGGCGGCGGCGGCCAGCACGGCGGGCGAAGGCCTGCACTACGCGCGCGGCGGGCAAGCGGGCCCGCGCGCGGGCTCGGCCGGCGCCGCGCGGGGCAAGCGGGAGCCACCCGCGGCGCGCGCGGGCGCATGTTGGCGCTGCGGCAAGGCACATGCAGCGGAGAAGTGTCGGTATAAAAACTACAGTTGTGACACGTGTAGGGAAAAAGGACACTTAAAAGTGATGTGCAAATCCGGGCGCGCTAGTGGCAATCGGCATAATTACGTAAGTGAAGGGTCAGACGAAGAAATGTTTAACATCAAGGTGACATGTCAAGGTAACAATCCTTACTTTATTTCGTTGACGATCGATAAACAGGTGATAGAATGTGAAGTAGATACCGGGAGCCGTATTTCCGCGATTAGTGAAGAAATATATAAGAAATTATTTTTGAACAAGAAAATTGTAACAGATAACTTAATTCTACGTAGCTATTCAGGTTCAGCGATTGAGTCACGGGGTTTCTTTGAAGTTGAAGTAACATTCGCAGACGTTACAGTGAGATCTTTACGACTTTATGTTATTAAAGGGGGGGCACGGCCGTTGTTAGGTCGCGATTGGATGCGTGCTTTGAAAATTACACAAATAAACATCAATGAAATCAACGATGATCAATGGGTGAACCAACTACGTAAAGAATTTCCAGAGGTTTTTAGTGATAGGTTAGGCACGTGTAAGCGCCTCATTCAACTACAGCTGACTGATAAGGAACCGGTTTACGTGCGGGCCAGACCGGTGCCGCTGGCGCTCCGCGCGCGAGTCGAACGCGAGTTGGGTCGCTTAGAGGCGGATGGTTCTATCTACCGGGTCGAATATTCGGACTACGGAACACCCATAGTACCCGTAGTTAAACAAAATGGGGATATAAGGATTTGTGGGGATTATAAAATAACGATTAACACAAAATTAAAAAGGGACTATTATCCATTACCACGCATCGAAGAATTGTTTGCTAATCTCAGTGGAGGTAAAAAGTTTACTAAAATCGATTTAAGACATGCCTACGAGCAATGCATTCTTACGGATGACTCACAACCTTATACTGCGATTACAACACATGTAGGGACCTTTGTGTATAGAAGAACCCCCTATGGGCTATCATCCATTCCGGAACAGTTTCAGAAACTCATGGAAGAGACCCTGCGCGGGGTACCGGGGTGCGTAGTTTTCCTGGACGATATTTGCGTCACTGGGGTCAATTAAATACCATAAAAAAAACCTTACAGCTGTGCTTGAAAGATTGCGTGAGGCAGGCCTGACAGTTAAGTAAATGTAAGTTTTTACAAGAAAGTGTAAAGTATGTAGGCTTTATTATAAATAAAGACGGCTTGAGACCCGACCCCACGAAGTTGGAAGCTATTTCCAATGCACCTAGACCGCAAAACATATCCCAACTTAAAAGTTTTTTGGGTAAGATTAATTATTATGGGCGATTTATACCGAATTTAAGTACGATGTTACAACCTTTGCATAATTTATTAAAAAAAGAGGTGGCTTGGGAATGGTCGCCTAAGTGTGAGCAGACCTTTATATTAGCGAAACAATCCCTCCTGAGCGAGCGCGTACTGGCGCATTATTCGGAGGGGCAGCCGCTGCTATTATCAGTGGACAGCAGCTCGTATGGCTTGGGGGCAGTGTTGGCACATCGCTACCCAGATGGCAGTGAGAGACCAGTAAGTTGTGTGTCGCGTACGCTTAGTCCGGCAGAGCGTAACTACAGCCAACTGGACAAGGAAGCGCTTGCTATACTGTTTGGGGTAACGAAACACCATCAGTATTTATTTGCGCGACGGTTTATATTGCGTACCGATCACCAACCATTAACCCATATTTTTGGTGAAAAAGGGGGCATTCCCCAAACGGCAGCCAGCCGCTTACAGAGGTGGGCGGCTCGCCTGGCTGCATATGATTTTAGTGTTGAATTTGTACGGTCGGCGGACAACGGTCCGGCCGATGCACTATCGCGGTTACCGTTATCTCAGGAGGGTCGTTCCGCGCACGCTGTAGATTATTTGAACGTGGTCGAAGAGTGTTTACCTATTTGTTACAAAGATATCGCGAAAGAAACAGAACGGGATGCATTGTTAAGTAAGATTAAAGGCTATGTCCTTTTTGGTTGGCCGTCGGAACCGAGCAGCGATGTAGAACGCCCGTACTTTGCTAGGAAAAAGGATTTTGGGATGGAGCAGGGCTGCCTTATTTACAAGTATCGCATAGTAGTGCCACACAGTTTGCAAAACAAAATATTAAATGAAATCCACGAAGGGCATCTGGGAATGAATAAAATGAAGAGTTTATCGCGGAGCTATGTATATTGGGCCAGTTTAGACCGGGACATTGAGCAGGTGTGTCGGTCGTGTGCGGCGTGCCGCACGGTGCTTGATGCCCCACCCCGGTCTCAACTGCACCCTTGGGAGTTCCCATTGCACCCCTGGCAGCGTATACATGTAGATTTTGCAGACTGTGGGGGGAGACGGTACTTAATTCTGGTGGACGCGCACTCTAAGTGGATAGAAGTGGTGCCCATGCAGAGAACTAATGCGGACCGTACCATCAATGTGTTACGGAGTATTTTCGCGAGATTCGGTTTACCATCGCAGCTCGTTTCAGACAACGGGCCCCCGTTCACATCGTTAGAATTTAAGGAATATTGTGCAAATAATTGTATAAAACACACGACTTCGGCACCTTATAGACCTCAGGGTAACGGAGCGGCAGAAAACGCTGTGAAAACCGTAAAAAAAGCAATTAAGAGAGCATTGTTTGAGGGGGTAGACGTTGACGCCGCTTTATACAAATTCCTTTTCCAGTACCGAAACTGTGACCACGCAACCACAGGAGTATCTCCAGCTGTAGCCTTACAGGGGCGGCGATTGCGCAACCGGCTTGATGTTTTGCGGCCAGATAGGGCTGCCGCGGTCCGAGATAGGCAGGAACAGCAGGTTGCTCGAGCCGCCGGGAAAGAAAGGGATTTTGACGGGGGGGATGCCGTGCTAGTTCGCGATTATTCAGCGAGGGGAGAGAAGTGGGCTGAGGCGTCAGTCACAAAGAAAACTGGCCCAGTCTCATATAAAGTAGATGTAGGTAAAGGTATAGAATGGCGTAGGCACGCAGACCAAATGATCCCGAGAAATAGTAATACTCGATACTCGTTATCGCGAACGAGTGACGTCACAGTTACGACGGATAGGAATGGTAAACCTGAGATCGATAAGGATGCCGATCTTGATTCGTATGAAGATGCGTCGGACGGCGGTAACGGCAGCCAGGATAAGTCACTTGTGGCCCAAGGTGAGCCGACACCAGTGGCCCAGCCACCCCAACCGCTACCGGCACCACCGGTGGCGCCGTCGTCGTCTCCGCCTCCCGACGCGTCTGCTCGAGCACTGCGTGCATTAGTACGAGCTAAACGAACGATCCTTAATTTATTGGAGTAAATAATGAAGGTGTGTGAATTAATTATAAGATTGAGATTGTATACCTATTATAGTGTGCTTATAGTTATAGTATTATAGTGGTTCAGGGCTTAGTGGGGAGAGATGTAACGTTTGGGATATAGTTCATACTGTAGATACATATTTATATTTATGTAATGTAGGGTATCTGTATTATGTCTATAATAAACTAGTCTACCGCACACCTCCGTGTTTTACTGACGTACGAGGCGACAGAAAATACAGAATGATAAGGTTACCTCAAGCAAATCAGTTGTTTTTATTAAATAGTTCTCCCCTAAGTCCCCCAACTAAACTGTCAGAAGTGGGTATGACAGGGATTCAAAAAACAGACCTCTAGATCGTAAAGTCAACTCCTTAACCAATATCCTAACAACAACATTGTGCAATTGTGTAGCGGTAGTCAAGAATCAAAGAATCAAATCTCATTTATTCAGTTTAGGCACATAAAGAGCACGTCATAATTTTACATTGATGAATGGAATTTCAAGAATGATAAATAAAATATTGAAATCATTTGAAAATGATTCTTTCGCTGGTTCGGTAGATAGGTTCTACTAAGAAGATACCAGCAAGAAACTCAGTGAACTCGATTATGTTCCTTTTTTAAGTGTGAGTTCGACTACTAAGGGGCGCGGATCGATTCACGATCAGTACAAATATTTTAGGGCTTGAATATGTCTATTTTCATTGGTCTGGACGTTTCCATGCCTCGGAGAGCATGTTAAGCCAATCGGTCCCGGTTGCCATACGAAGATCTATGGCACGGGTAGTTGAAACTTTAAACAACTAGTCTAACTACAGAAAATCTAGATCGCCAATTGGTTTTAGAGGTCAGGTGGCAGGCATATTGGAAAGCCGATTCCGACAGGGTTGGGAAAAGGTTCAGAGAATGATGATTGAAAACCAGTAAATGTCTGTCTGTTATCGTATCACATTTGTTCGAGCATTACACAAAACTACTGAACTGACAAAAAGAAAACGACGCGGACCTTTTTGTGTTCGAAAGCTTATAAAATGACTTATAAAGGGAACATCTATTATCTCACAACGATGATGTGAGCCGTAAAACATTAGAATTGACATGATATAGGGGGGTGAAGATGCAGGAGAAAGCTAGTTTAATTTATAATAGTCCTAAGCACGCTGCATACGTGACTGGTTTTTGCAAAAAAATATATATTTGTTTACAGTTTTAGCTAAAAAAAAGTCGTTTTTATTGGTTTCGTTTTTGAAATACTAGATTTTGCCTGCGGCTCCACCCGCATGGATGTCAGTTATCGCGACCAAATGTAGCTTATATCCTTTCTCAAGGTCTAATCTACCCCTATACCAAATTTCATCAAAATCGGTTCAGTGGTTTAGACGTGAAAGCGTAACATACAGACCGAGTTACTTTCGTATTTATAATATTAGTATGGATAACACCGTAGTATAGGGGTAGATTAGACCTTGTGAAAGGAAATATACACGCTATTTTTGGTCGCAATAACTGACATCCACGCGGGCGGAGCCGCAGCCATCAGTTAGTATGAAATATATACATTTCTGATGTGGGGTTTTATATCGTGCTAGTTTTTGAAGCCTACACACACAAACAGAAAAAAAAACAATCAATTAACACCAGTAGGTCCTAAGAATGTGTCCCTCCCTTAAGAACGCCTTACCGTTTTATATCCAACACTCAAAGAGAGTGCTAAGACACTTGGCACCCGTTCAGATATCTACTCTTTTAGCGGCGACACTACCCTGATGTCTTTTGTAAGATACACCCATCTAGAGTTTCCTTACTGACTCAGAGCTGGCAAAAGTGTCTCGTTTTATACTACATAAACTGACATAAAGCTATGACTCCGCTTCGTAAGAAGCTAATATGTTGTCATAAAAGTTGAACCAGATACTTAGTGCTTAAAAGTTATTGCACGAATAAACATTATTTAAATATTTATTATGTCCAGCAGTGGACTGAAATAGGCTTATTGATTGATTGGTTGAAATATTTTCTTTCACTTTCAGATTTTTGCTTTTAGGCATGACTTTGCTTTTCCTCACCTCCTCCCTGCCAAGTCATCCTAACCTGCAAGCCTTATTTCTATGCCTGCTGAATGATTAAACTTCTGACGCTTAGTAAGACAGAAGTCGTTTACATAAAAGCAATCCAAATCTAAATAAGAAGAAAGAGCAAAAGGATATCGGCCTCTGAGGTGATGAAATCTCAGAAGCAACAGAGTACTACTCTAAAATTAGGAAGATGATGAATTTGAGACGCCTGTGATCATGGGGTCCAAGTGCACTTCTATTATTCAAAGACATATCAAAACGTTTAATAGACACTACCCGTGACCAGAGGGCTGGTTTATTCCTGGCGCAAAGGATTGGCATTGCCATTCAACGTGGCAATGTCGCCAGCCTTCTGGCCACCCTCCCGGCTGACGTCGAAAGGGAGGAATTCTTTGGCGCCTGAACTTGCAGTTTTGCACATATCTTGTTTTATATTTTTACTAGCTGTCCCGGCGAACTTCGTACCGCCAATTTTTCCCTGCACCGGTGGCGTCAGATCCCGTTCCCGCTGCACCATTTAGGGGGGTGAAAAATAGATGTTGGCCGATTCTCATAGATACCGGATAAGCACAAAAAATTTCATCAAAATCGGTCAAGCCGTTTCGGAGGAGTATGGCAACGAAAACTGTGACACGAGAATTTTATATATTAGATTTATAATAATTTTTAAGTATATTATGTAAATAATTGAAGTATGATGATAATAATTTTTCCGATGACAATAAAAAAAATGTGAAAGCGTTTCTGAAACCTTTTTACGTACGCCTGAAGGAAGAACGGACGTGGATGGATGGCGTACCGTAAGGTCAACAAAACACCCGTTCGCTCACCAAAGCTGACCGTACGTGAGGTGAAAAAACTGTACATAACCTTTGATCTAAACCTCTGTAGAGTCACGAGGGACACCATTAAAAAGTTTTAAATCCGGACAAAACTTTCTGTAAAAATGTCCACGTAATTTGGTTACAATATAATTCGAAATTAAAATGTAAAAAACAAACGCGATTTAACTTTTTCATCCATAAATACTAGGTACATAGACTGCATATTGTATGGCGAAACTTATGAGCGTCTCTCAGACCACAATTAAGTTACTTATTATCAAACCAATAATATCGTAAACTGAATGGAACCACTCTACCTTCAATGTTGTCAAATCGTGCTCAATTGACTTTTGATGTGCAATAAATCAGAGTATACATTTTGACAGTGATAACCATAGTCCAAATTTAACCATTACACGGAATTACGATTTGATAGATGAATCCACAATCCAGAAGAAGAAGACTACCAATCGCAATGAAACACTAAAAAAATTCAAAAATCTGATAAAGAATTTGAATTTTTGGTTACCCTAACACGTCACATTCGACCGAGTCCTAAATAAATATAGAATATCCACAATAGCTTAGACATTCTTCAAAGCGACCTACAAGACCGAGAAACACTTTGTTGACAGAGTTCAGTAGCCAAGGTAGGGAATACTGTACAGACGCGTATACATATTTAATTTTTGTGACAATTGCGTGGCTTTGGATATAAAGGGTTTATTTCTGTACACAAAGAAATACATTACAATAAATACAAGTAGAATAAAAATACACTAGTTTGTTCGTACAGTCAATCTTTTTGATTGAAGGTAATTTCAAGTCTTTTTTGTACTGTTTTCATTTTATACGTTTAATCTATTGAGAGCCCTTTCCATTATACATGTAGGTATACAGTCACGTCACTTTCTAATTGGGGTAGGCAGATACTACTAGTTTCAACTTCTTCTACTTTGCAACTATTATATTGTGTATGTTATTCGTGTGGTGACGGAGAAAGAATACAAGTATTAACACTCCATCTCATCCGAAAGGTGTCGTAAGAGGCGATTAACGGTATTAATGAATGAAAATACGCAGATACGATATCACTACGAGAGAAAGAAAACTCGAAATAAAACCATGTTCCGACCCATCTAGCCAGCGTGGAAAAAGTAAGCTAAAGCCTCCCAATATTGGGAGAGGCCTATGTCCTCTCATTTCTCTCTCTTGATTGATTGAACTATATCAATAAAAACTTGAATCCCTTTAGCCTTTTCTGCTGGTATAAAATCTATCTCTTAACGGTATGCTATTAGTACACATGCATTCTTGTTTGGGGTTTTAACCACTTCTAAGTAATATTTAAGGTAAACAATATTACACGCAATCTTTTACGTCCACTATTATTATTGCTAACTCCTCTAACTAAGTCAGTATTTGTGCTACACCCACTGGGAAGCCACAGGAAAATATTAAGGAAAAATAGAGGAGAATCTCGCGTGAGTCCCATGTTGGGCGCCAAATGTCGTGTAAGAAAGAGTGGGTATATTGAAGAAAAAATTATTTCTGTCAATATTTTACGTGTTTCAAAGTTATACGAGATTTTTGTAATATATTTTATAAGTAATCTCGTTTTATACAGTGTACCTATTGTAACCAACACATTAGAGTATAGTGTCCTATTCATATATTTGAAAGGCAAGTCAATGATAATTGTAACATAGCCTTGTAAACATAATGAAACATTTTGAGTAAGACACTTCGTACTTTTCCACTATATTTTATATTTCACCAGACCGGTTTCACCTCAAGGCATTCTCAAAGGTATGATGTAAAGTAAACGAGCCAGGACGAAAGTCGGGCTTAGGGTAAAATAACCACTTCAGTTTTTACATTGATTATATTATGATGATGATAAAAAAAGATAAACTATGTATAAATTCCTAATATATTATCAGGCAGATATATTTAATGATTTATAATGTACAGTAACATAAATATGTACAAAGGTAATATTAACTTTAACTCAAACCCATTGACTTCTCGCTCAGCAAATCTTTGGGGATTTTGGCAAAACAGGTATGAAACACGAAAAGTAATATAATATTAATAATATGGTAAGTAAAATAATGTTTACAGAATCTAACTAAGTAACTAAACTTTTTCTACGAAAATAGCTATCAAAATTCAGATCCCAACTCGCAACGTCGAGCATAAAAAGGACAATGAATTCATTCACACTTTATTGTCCTTTTTTACTTTTGGGAAATGAAAGGACAAATTGTGCAGAAAGTTATGCATATTTGAATACTGAAGAGCTTATGTTCTTGGGTCTTTGTTGAACTACCCTCATAAAAATTTCGTAATAAACTGATACTACGAATGGATATGATGTAGTAACTCAAGGTTATAGAAGTAGCGGTTAGAGTTATCTAAACCTCACTATGGAATGCCTAGGATGTCCTAATATATGCCGAATAGTTTAGAAAAATCGATTTCAAAGCGCCTGAGATCTGATTTTGTTTCTTTGAGAATTATTCACAAAAATCTTGCGACATTATAGGATATCAGCTTCGAACATATTACCTGATCAAAAGTTTAACCAAATTTGCAGGTCCCCTGAGCTACTCCTTTTCTCAAAAGATATCTACGCGAAAAAGTATAATGTTTTATTCAAAATGCAGTGAAAAAAACAAAATCCAAATAATAATATCATTCAGGCTAGATGACGCAGCGGTAGCATATAATATGACATTATGTCCATGAGAACAGACGGAAATAGGTAGAATTATAATATTGTGTGTGACGTCAAACGCCATGTTAATTTATTGACTGAAAACCGTGCACTATAGCAAATAACACTTTTAGTAGTAGTATATTTCTTAGGTCGTTAAGTAATATTATATACGGTTCTATGATTCATAAAGAATCAAGCTATTTCTAAACGAGACCTCGTATAAAGCACTATCCTGTAGACAATATAAAGAACACGATAATGAAGCACCAAAATTTAAGTAAGAAACGCTGTTTAGAATAAGAATATCTTGATGTTGAATAAGAAATTAGTGCCTAATTATGCGACTCCGTAACTGAAGACGAAATTAGACCCAAAATGGATCCTCCGGCGAAGGATTTTTAATTGTAATGTTTATAAATATTTATGAAGTACATCTTGCACGTCCATTTACATATTTTACGGACTCATCATCGAAAAGGCCGGATATTAAGCTGAAATGAGGTCGAAATCTTGGATTTTAGATTTTATTAGCATGTCGTTGCTTTCAAGGAAGGTTGGTGAAAGATAAAAGGGAATTTAAGTTTACATTTAACCCGCTTACAATCAAACGCCATTCAATTTACGGATTATAAAATGAAGAAAAAGTATCCTGTAATTATCGCTCATTTCTTTCTTTCTCGCTATGTAAATTTCAGAAGTTAGGAATGGATAATGATATTCATGTCGAAAGTGTTACCACAGGATTCAAAACCGGAACCTCACGATCGCATGTCTGAGTCACTTAGCTACAGATGCTTTTGGTCACTAGCTGTAAGCTGTAAAGATGTGCAAAATAAGGTCGGCTTCAGTACAAGACAAACATGATTATTGCAAAATTTGGTACGTTCAAATTTGAATACTTAAAGGATTTTGCCTAGTGCAACATTTTGTACCTAGCATGTTTGTATTCTAAACCATCTAAATAGTAATGCGATTAGCTACTAACTGATATTTACTTTCTAGCTTGTTATGTTTCATATCATCAGAGTTTGTATCTACAAATTTTCATACTTAACAAGGTTAAAAGGCACTTAGGCCTCATTTTATATTCCGTAGATGATACTATTGAATAAGATTATTAAATTTGCTATCTAACTGGGTTAATGCTTACTCCTTTTAGGAGCTTCAAGATAACAGAAATCGTGAATATTTACCTCGTAATACTCTGATAAAGGATAGATAATGTTCTTTCGTATCTTTTTTATGAAGGAGCTTCTATAACTTTTATGGCAAATAAATATTAGTATGCAACAAGAAAAATAAAATAATGACATGAAACTAGTGATGACAACACGGTCGGGTTAGTCTTTATTCCCGCTGTTTTCGAATCACCCCGAAAATATGTGATGTGTTATTCACAAGTTCGAAATCAAAGCTTAAAACATGATTATTCCGAACCTGACCCGAAAACCTGACCCGGTTGCGGGTAAGGGTAGAAACTTGAAAAAATATGTGATATTTGTTCCGAACGTAACGTAACCAAAATTTGTATCTTTGGGTTGGATTTTCGCAAGCAATCGTAAAATTGGTTAAGTCATCAAATCATTTGAAAACGTAAGATGCAACTTTGTCAGATTCACTTTACTAAACAAACAGTTACCACATATAGGTTTTGAGATCTTCAGAAAGATCAGTCAAGAAACTCCTGATGTATTTTCTGATCTTCAAGTATTACTAGGTTACTTTTTTGTATTGTCTACATTATGTGGAATAATAAGTTCTTTCAGTGCCAACATTCTCTGCACTCTATTTCATATTTTGGCAAGGGATACGTTTATAAGGGTATAAGTTCTATAAGCACCAGCCCACTAGCTACGGTTATAGCCATAAAACAAAAAAGAAAAGATTTATTTTAGCGTCAGTAAAATGAAATGGGTAAAATAATGCAAAAACTTAAAGACACTATAAAAAGATAAACTCAGTTCCTTCAGTGCTATCAGTTATATTAAATATAAAAATGATATTAAAAGCAGTAAATATAGTAATAGAGAATCTTGATATTGCGGAAATGGTTACTTACCTAAGTAATATTGTAAATAGCTCTCCAGTTGGTGACCAAAGAAAACCTAGGCGTAAAAAAATTCAATAGGACTTATGACAAACTTTTATACAATATGCAGAAAAAGAGAAGAATATGTGATGGATCAGTCAAATACCAGCTAGAGGCGCTTGAGACATTAGAGAAACAAGTCAAGAAGCTCATTAACAATGATGTGCTAGACAAGTAGGCTCCAGAACCTAGAACATCCACAAAGAGTTGGTTCCTTCGGCCATATCATCACTTTCCATTAGGTGAAAAGTGTTAATAATAATCACAAAACCAATACTGCACTTTTTGAAATACACTGAAACGCGTAAATATAAAGAATACCGACAACATTCACCCATATCAAGTCGTCTAAAATACAGTTCTTCCCGGTATATTAAATTTTCTGGAAGCATATTCCATAAAGCTATTTACCGGCGTACTTTCATTACACTTTCGGAGAATTCATGTGTAATATTTCTGCAGGCACGTAAGTTCCCGTAGGCTGGTCACGTCACTAGTTTTATTTAGCCGTGTATCATTGAATCTTTGCTTTGCATGGGTGGAATATCTGGGGACTTATAAATTGTGATGTAACATGTTCAGGGCTGGCACTGGCGAGTTTTTAATAAAATTGGACAACTTTTTCGGTGACTTGGAGATGTTGGTTTTAAGGAGACGAAGTTTGGAGAATTTCTTTTTGATGTTGAGCGAAGTTTGCTGAAGGATATGACTAAAGAGTATATATTAAACGCTTGACGCTGTTACAAAAAGCAATCATACTTCTCCGTTTTAAAGTTAAAATCGCAAAATAAAATTACAGCCTACCAGATTGATGGTATATGGTTTTTTTTTTTATACAGGACACGTCAATTTTACTTCACCTCGCCTGATGTTAAGCTAAAGGCAAAGTCTCGGAAAGAGGGTCACCATAGTAAACATTCACCATGTTAACAGTGGTGGCACTCAGCTTGACGGCCTCATTAGATGCCTTTTCACGCCCCGCTTAAAGGACCCGGGACTGTAGGAAGAAGGAAACACGTGAGCTGGCAGGGAATTCCAGGTCTTAGTGGTGCGGCATAGGAATGAATCACTGAAACGCTTGGTTCTAGCAGGTATACTCTGCACCGTAAATGGATGACATCTTAGCCCTGCACGTGTCGTCCTGTGAAGGAAAGGGGAGGGTGGGACTAATTGGAAGAGCTCGTCAGAACATTCACCATGGTAGAGACGGTAGAAAACTGCCAAAGACGCAACATCTCTACGCATCTGCAAAGGCTCGAGGGTGTTCGTGACCTCAGGATCCCCAATAATGCGGACCGCACGTCGCTGCAACCTGTCGAGAGCATCTAATAAGTACTTTGCGGAGCCGTCCCAGAGATGTGAGCAGTATTCCACGCAGGAACGAATTTGGGTCTTGTATAGAAGACACCGCTGCTCCGGCGTGAAAAAACGTCTCACTCTGTTCAGGACTCCGAGTTTACGCGAGGCTAATTTGATGATACTCTCGATATAGTTTTTGTTATTCAGTTTGCAGCGAACATCCATACCGAGGATAGTGAGGTGATCCTGCAGTGGCAGTGGTGTGCTCTGAAGAGTGGGAAGGGGAAGGAAAGGAGATACCTTTGCTGTAAACGCACATGCCTGGGTCTTCTTGGCATTGAACTCGACCAGGTTCCTAGCGCCCCATTAAGAAATGTGGTCCAGGATCCGGTCCAGCTCAGTGACAAGAAGCTGCCTTTTTTCCGCGATATTAGACTGCTTGGCCGAAGGATGTGCGTAATAACTCCCGTGTAAGGTGCTGTCGTCTGCATAGCAGTGAATGTTTCCGTTACAGAGCATGTCATTGATATGCAGAAGAAAGAGAGTGGGAGATAAAACGGAACCCTGCGGCACGCCAGCATTTACCTGCAAGAACTCCGAAGCTCGCCCATCACAAAGGACGCGAATACGGCGGGTTAGTTCTACAGATTTGACTTGAAATGTTTGCACTTGCTGCACAGACCATGAAACGGAAGAAATCTATCTTCTAGCTATCTTCTATACTATTAAATTATTGTAAATTGGAAATGTTTGTTCGCGATGGACGAAAAAATTAGTGAATGGGTTTTGATGCGGTTTTTTTATCAGATAGGTCTTGATGAGACTTAAAATTTTAGGTTTGTTTGATTGCAATCGGTTGAGTCGAACCGTAAACCGTATTAGGTTGCTGTGGGTCGCGATCACAGGATCAGTATTTCTGTGATCCTGGTACATTTGAATGAAGTATCAGGCTCACAGAAATTTTAAGGAACTTTATCTGGGTCGAAGAAGCAGTGTGTCTTAAACCTTTCTATTTCGAACTAAGTAAGTTTTGAAAAGAGAAATACCGAGTTACCAGCAAGTCTGCTTACATCAGCATCTTGTCTTTGTTTCTATAGCTATTTTTTCATACCAATTAAGTAGCAAATTAACGTGCGACGCGTTTGATGGGAAGCGGTTACCGCGCCCTATGAACGTGTGCACATTGGCATTACACTCACGCTACCAACCTCATCTCAAATCTGAATCTTGGTCTTTTTGCTGTCACACAATACTTGCCGCGTGGTTCCCAGCAGGGTAGAATTTGGGTCACCCCATCTCTTCCCATGCGGTATCGTGCAAGGCAACTAAGGGCTGTTTAACATCAGACAAATATAAACAGCCCAGACTCAATAATAGTGCCAGGAATATGGCAATAGGCTCACCGCCTGTTACACGGGACCGAATACATTGATTGGTGGAATGTGGGTGTTAATTCACCTCTACCTAACCCTCCGGGGATAAAGGGCGTGATTATATGAACATTGAAATCAATGAAGGTGACAGTAACCTTTAACACAAAGGGTGACTTAGTGACTTCCCTGGACAGCCAATAAATTAACGAATAAATTTATGAGAATTTTAGAATGCTTTTAATGCACCTACGCAAACAATAACTCAATATATTACACAAATATTTGCATTGTACAATAATTCACTGTCAGTGTCTTAAAACGATTATTTAGTATGTAAGTAAACCATGTTTAAATATTATTTTATTGTTAATAGACATATCTTTGATGTCCTTTGCTGTCCCATTGAATTATTATCGAAAACTGGTGGCTATGGCAGATTGGACAGGTGTTGTATAACACTTAATAGCTTTATTAAAATACATTGCAATACTGTTTCATTAAAGTTAAAGTACACTGCAATTTTAGTTATAAACAAATATCAACATTTCGAAAATTGTACAACTAAAGTTTTTCAGGGTTTACGGAACCCTTAAAACCTTAGAAGGAATACTGAACTCTTATAGGATCACTTCGTTGTCAGTCTGTCTATCTGTCTGTCAATGCCTTTTTCGTTCAGAAATAGATTTGTTTTTACGTTTTACGAAAGTTTATGCATGTTAATAAAATGATACATTTCCACACAAAATATTAAAATGTACCTTTAAACGATAATAATTAAAGATTACATATGATTCATTAGTAAATTTTGTGTTTTTCTTGTATTCTACCATATAAAAAATATTCAGTACCCATACTGATATTTCGATAGAATGAATATGCGATGCGTTGAACGCTCGATCAAACAAACATTCGATATTCTTCTTCTGTCGAATCGAAGGCGCCTCAAATCTCAGATTCTGTATTCGATATTTTGAATACTCGATGTATTGAGTGTACGATATATTGAATGTTCGATATGTTAAACATTCGATTTCATGAACGTTCGAGTATTTGGATGTTCGATTTATAGTGGTCGATCAATTGATATTCGATTATTTGGCATAGTACACCCATCGTAAACATGTATCATGTTAACAGTGGTGGCACTCAGCTTCACGGCCTCATCAGATGCCTTTTCACGCGCCGCTTAAAGGATCCGGGACTGTAGGAATAAGGAAACACGTGAGCTAGCAGGGAGTTAATGAGTCACTGAAAAGCTTGGTTCTAGCAGGTATGTTCATTAGGTAATTTTAAAAGAAGTGTCTAATGATCATCAGACAAATATGCAATAGGTACCTACATCAGTTTCTTGCAAGTATTTTTTTTTTATAAAACTTATAGAACAAAAAACTACACGTGTCTTTGAACATCTGCATTCGGAGTTCAAACACCTATGACCCACACGTTACAGAGGGTCAGTCCATTTATCAAAACCGGTTCACTTGTTCATAGTAGCAAACAAGTATACGACTGACGAGGGGAGACGAATGATGTCACCCTTTTCAAATTTTGACATGACAAAACAGACATTTAGATATGTACTAGAGAGAAATAATTATTAATGTTTTATTTTTTATTCTGATTCTGAAGTACCCAGCTCATACCGAGACTATAGCTAGTACTGAAGCGATAAATTAATGCGTGTGCGAATGACAAAATCTGCACAGTTTTTAGACATCTCGGTGCAGTTTAAACGGAATAGAGCTATCATAACTGTTTCTCGTATCATGGTGATCAATTTGAATTTAAATTAACAAAAAATATCTGATTTCAATATGTAATCCTATATTTGAAAAAAAATTAAGTATGCTAACTATACAAATCGAATACATAGGGAAAAATGAAACTTGTCGGGCGGGACTCATCTACCGATATTTTTACGAACTATCACTATACTATCAACAAAACAAGACGAGGCTCAGGTCAGGGTAGACTTTTACAATTCAAAACTACAAGTTCCTCGGGACACATCTAGGAATCTAAGTCGAGAGACTAACGCGCGGATTGATGCATAGATTATTCGAAGACCGTCGGCCTCCATGACCGGGGGCCTGAGGACGGTGAGTTGGCTGCTCATCGTCCTTACAGAAGCAGGCCCATGACGGCAGCGTGACGTGACGGACTCACGCACGTCCCCCCCCCCCCCCCTCCCTCCTATGAAGCGGGATGATACCTGAAAACCCCCCATAGACGCGGGATAGCACCCGAACCACCCCTAGACGAAGCCGCATTGAAGCCGTGGGTCTGTTGGGAGCCCTGGGACATCCTTCCGAGGGCTTACCCGGGGCTCCCAACTAAATCTATATATCTATTATTATCTATGCTTGGTGAATTTGAGTTCGTCCACCGCCGTAGATCCCCGTGCTATCCTCAAAAGATACCCAAAAAACGTGTGTGTACTGTACTGCGTGAATTAAGCACATTTAAGGTCCAAGATATATGTCCCGAGATACTCGTAGTTGGATAGTACCCACATAATTCGTAGTATTTTACTGTTCAGTATACTTGATTTTATTTATAAACATGCAAGCCTCGAGTCTCACAACTCTCAAGAGAATCCTACTGTCAACATTCGTTTGTAAAAAAATTGGTAGTTTTTTTTTCTTTTTGCGCGACAACCCTAGAACTGTGCATAAGTAAAGGGAACCTTTTTATTCTCTTCGGGATTGATTGTAATTCTTCCAGACGTGTTTATGTATGGGCTGATTACGTATTTATTTATGTTTGAAGCCCGTGTCGGCCAGATTGCCATGTTATTTTATTGTTATTTAAACACGTTTGCGTAAGTTACAGATTTTGTTATTGAATTAATAAGATTGTTTAGCAAAGAGTTTATTTTTGAGACCCTTTCGTTTTTATAAAAATTTCAAACAGACATTTCCCCAAAGACATAGGTAAAAATGTACAGTCAAAATCATAAATATATTGATGACGAAGTTACAAAATGATCTTAAAACTCTCGTATTAGGAGCAAATCAAACTGTTTTATTGATTTAAATTGTATTATTGTCCGAACTAAAGACTATTTGTGGTGTGTACCAAATATCAGAACAATCGGTCAACTGGAAGGGGGTAAAAAAAACGTAATTAAGATCATTTTGAGCACTCTGTTCGTCAACATCTTTCTGATGCTGACTGTACGTAGATTTATTTAATTCCTTTGTAGGCAACTTTATTCGTTTGGGGATAGAAATAAAACTATTTTTAATGCCCGCTTGACAAGACTCCTTCGAGGATATACAAATATATTCCATTAATAAATAAATAAATAAATATTCCACAACATTCTACACGACGCTATCTAGACCCATGGTAATTCCATTGTGGACATTTTTCTGTCTAATCGGCTAGTTACTTATTTCATTCAGATGACTACTAATAACATAACAGCCAGTTATGTGTATGTTTAATGTACTTCATCTTAATAATTCAAGTCTCAACCGGCGAGCACGTATGAAAACCATTTATGAAAGTAGAAAAAGCAGAAAGGCGTTTAAGATACATAGCAAAAATATTTTCGTATATATACACTTTCGTATGCATAATATTAGTAGGATTAGTTAGTTCCGGGCGGAGTAGAACAGGACCACCCATTTCTCTTCCCTTAGTTACTGTAGATGGCGAATAAGAGATAAGACAGCTCTCGTACACTAAACATATAGTCCATGTTCGAAATACATCGGGAAAAAGCGCTCAAGTGGGACTTGAACCCACGACCTTTCCCTTAAGGTGGAATGCTCTTCCAACTGAGCTACTGAGCCACATCTGAATCACTTCAAATTTCCCTTCTCTCTATATCCGTCTTTTGGAAGCTCAGTCTGAAAATCATTCCCTCTGTGAGGGAAAGGTCGTGGGTTCAAGTTCCACTTGAGCGATTCTTTTTCCCGATGTATTTCAAACTTAAAAAGTTAGCATAATAAATGCTATAAAATTTTCATTCAAATATAGTGAATAACCAAGTGTCCACTTGCTTGCCCCCTATTACGTGGAAACGAAAATCATATTTGGCAAAATGTGGGTAATAAATACACATCTGGCTACCCCTTCGGACATTTAAAGGCATGAATATACGCGCGTTAAGAGTAGGTTCAAAACTGAATACTAATTACTATGAAGCAAATAACTATACGAGTACTCATATAAACATAACATAAACTCACGCCTGTATTCCCCGAAGGGGTAGGCAGAGGTGCTGGCACCCACATTTCGCTAGTTTATGTTTAGGTCCCAATGTAATAGGTGGCGAGCCTATTGCCATTAACCGGGCACTTATAAACCTGCGATAAATACACACATAACTTCGAAAAGCATCGAAAAGTCATTGGTGTTGTTGTTAACAAAATCACTATTTACTGAATAAGATGTAGGCACATAACAATTTATTGGTATAACAAATAGGACTATTAATACTCGGGAAGTGTGCCTCCAGTGTCGTACTAATGTCTCGTAAATACTACTAATTACGCAAGATTAGGATGCTGTAAGATTCTCATCTGTTAACACAACTTTGTTCTTGTTTAGCAGATGTTAAAACCACACGTGTGAAATTTTTGGTAGGTATATATTATATTTAGATTATCTTTATATTGTCTTCTTCTTACTAATATTGTAAATGTTAAAGTTTGTCAAGTTGTTAATCAATTAAGCTCAAAGCTAGGCAGTGGAATTGAACTCCCTGGTTTTCCTAAGCGACTACAATATGGGGTTCATCAAGAAGGGCATTAAGAAGGTTCTTGCAGGGTTGACAGAGTGAGTGTGACGCCCCTGGTGTTGCACATGTCCATAGGCCTCGGTAACCACTTTCCATTTGGTGGGCCGTGTGCTTGTCTGCCACCCAAGTGGTATCACTACATAGTATCAAGCGAAGTCGCTTTCGGGGTCTGTCCGGCACTATATATGCTTATTTCCTCAAAACGGACGCCACGCAGGTGGAAAAAATTGGCGGTACGAAGTTCACCGGATCAACTAGTATAAGAGATCCGGTTCTTAGCATTCCATGGATTCACCGTGCGGTCGCCGGGTCCATGGCGTGGTACAGAGAGGAACACTGTGACGGCGCCTGGGACTTGCGACCCAGATGTAGGTTTAGGGTGGCCACCTTGTGATGCATCAGCGCTCACCTCCACCGTCACAAGTGTTCCCCCCTCTACCCATCCAAATTTGGTAAGATCCTATCAACGCCGTTTTAGATATTCGTTTGAGTAAAGAGCTTACTGAAGCTCTTGGCAATCCGAGGTCTTTAAATACAGGGATTTAGCTGGAATTCCCCTTGCTCCTACTTCCACGGCGTAGAGTTTAACCACATAGCCATTTTTGGTTAACTCGTTGGTCAGAGTATTTGTTTATTTTTATAGCGTGGTCTTTAGGTATGTTAGTTTCCCACGGTACTGTGAGTTCTACTAGAACTGCACTGCATATAATTTCATTTTTTACGATGTATTCGAACTTAAAAGTTAGCATAATAAATGCTATGAAAAAATTCAATCTAGTATAACATAAATTAAAAATTTCAACAGCGGTCTTAAGGTTGAACAGGGTACATAGCTTTTTAAAATCCAAATGAACCCTAAACAGTGGGATTTACTAGTAATCCGCTTTACTATAACTCCGGAGGTCGTTCTGTCGGACTTGGACCGACTAAAACCGCACGCTGCGTTGGGTCTTCAGTTGTCGGAGGTGAGATAGCCATTGACATTTATCTCTCGCACACATCGGCTGACCCGGGGCCATCTCCAGTATCGTTAATAGTACATACATATGCTCACGCCTGTAAATTCCCGAAGAGGTAGGCAGAGGTGTATTAACACCCACGTTTCGACTATAATTTTTTGTCCCACGTAAGAGTGGATGAGCCTATTGCCGTCAAGCGGGCACTTAGTCATGGACTGTATGTAAAAGGAGAATGTCGTTGATAATGATGTTAAATAAATGTATATGACAATTAGAACGTGCTTAAATTCAATTTCCAAGACTACATACATAGCAATACTTGAAGCTATAACCAAGCTACAATCAAATTCAGAACCTATTTCTATTCACATTCAGTTTAAATTCATATAACAGCAAATATCACACAACCTATTAAGCTATTTCTAGTAATTCTATCAACTAAGGGTAGTTCCAATAAGTCAGTAAGTACAATTACCGGTAACGTTCTGTTACAAAGTAATAACAGTTTGTACTCGACAAGTAAATGTTGTAAGCGATGGCTTATTTTCCTACTATTTATACTGTTGATTGATGGCACTTGGTGGAATTCATTGTCACTCATATTGAGAACACTTGTATTTTTCCACATTTATTCTATTACACCTGACTTTGGTAAATGTAAACCTTTGAGATTACCGTAAGGCGAAACCGGTCAGGTGTAATAGAATCATCATCATCCACATAAAGACGTTAGTCCTGATTGCATCCGAGGCCACGGTGCCCTCGGAGCTCAGGGTCCGCCTTTCGGCTCTTCCTCCTCCACTTCGCACGATCTTGGGCGTCCAAGGTAGTGAGACCGTTTTCACGCATGTCACCCTCCACGACGCCAAGCCAGCACTTCTTGGGCCTACCCCTTCTACCTGGACCGGGTGGGGGCGCCATTGCCAGGCATTTGTTACCCACGTAGCTGGGCGGTTTCCGCAAGACGTGGCCGCACCAGCGGAGGCGGCTCTCTTGCATTTTATCTACGATGTCACGGACATGAAGGCTGCCGCGGATGCGTGAGTTCCTCACGCGATCTTTACGCGTGACTCCACACATCCACCGCAGGTCTAATGATCGTTTTATAGACCTGCCCCTTCAGCCTGACTGGCATTTTAGTGTCGCAAGTGACGCCAGTCATTTCCCGCCACTTAGCCCACGCGGCGGCAATACGTGCCTTGACGTCGTAGTCGATGTCACCAGAAACGTGAAGTACAGATCCCAGGTACTTAACCTGATCCGGTCCGGTCAGGTGTAATAGAATAAATGTGGAAAAAGTACAAGTGTTCTCAATATGTGTAACAATGAATGAATAAATACTGTGGAAAAAGTCAATATGCGTCCCACTATTATTTAGTTAGCTATTCAGGTATACAAAGTGGAATAGAAAAGGATATCGAATAGTAGATATTACAGAATTCACGGATGATATTGACGTTAAAGATTAGTGTGGAATCCAACTAAAGGAAATCTGTTCAATTACGACTACTTCTGGTGTTTTGCTTAATGAAGTTCCCATGTCGCACCATTAAGATCTGGAACTCCCTGCCAGTTCACGTGTTTCCTTCTTCCTACAGTCCTTCCGGTTCGAGTCCGACATAACCTCCCCTTCCGGCTCCGGCGGGGAAGGTATCCGAGGGGATTTCCGCACGAAAAAAAAAGGCCGGAGGTAAGGATGTCTTGGACATATCCCTAGCACCCCGGCTGACCCAGGCCGTGGGTATACTCCAGAAAAAGCTGTGACTAAAGTTCGTAAAAAATATTCATGGGTAGAGTTTCGTGGGTATAGAATGGAAACACTCAGTACATCGAGAGAGGCTTATATTCAGCCTGCAATAGACTAATTGATAATTACAGTCGCATCATTTAATAAGTGTGCACTATAGAAAATAACCGCCGTCAAAAATGAATAACTACACTCCTAATCGTGACCATTTCCACAGAAAATGTCTCCCAGACTATTCAGCCATCTGGTTAACAAACACTCTAACTCTTTTATCTAATTACAAGCAACAAATATATAACTAATCGCCACTAAGTGCTGTACACAAGATAATATTCACAACATTTCATATTAGTTTTATTTTTTTTATTTCACACGTGTTAGATGTCATGTTTTGGCGCTTTTAGTAAAAACAACACGTATTTAAAAAATGTAGTGGCCGTCTACTGAATGCATGACAGTGCGTCACTATTTACATGAGAGTACTAAAAAAGTACACGAGACTATTTGGCACGGTTGACAATATCAATAAAAGTGTAATGTAGTTACACATGTTATAGACAAAACTATTATTCAGTCAAAAGTACTATTGACTCTAGACTATGTATATTTTTATTACTCTAGCTTTTGCCCCCAGTTCCGTCCACGAGAAAATTGATCTCGTTCGGGATCCACTGAAAATGATTTCCAGGATAAAAGCCTATAGACCTGTGTGCCTTTCACCCGGATCAATTTAGTAGTTTTTGTGTAAGAGATACAAACAATTGCATGATTATCCAATGAACACTTCTTATCTTATAGCTTACCGATACAAAACCAATACAAAAAGGAATTGTTTTAATTTACTTTAAATTTTTATCCTCACCATGTTTGTTAATCTATCACGCGCTAACATCTAAACTGATCTCATTAAAAATTGGTACAGGTATAGATTATTATAGTCTGGAACTGGAATAGTACATACGCTATATATCTCGGGAATAGGTTCCCATGGGTAACGGGAAAGGGATTAAAATATAAAACAGGCGGATCATTATAAATAAATCCTAAAACATTTCCTAATATCTGCCATTATTTATAACGCATAGGCCATATAAATATTCAAACAATTCACTCTAATTCCCGCTATAAAAGTCACTCACAAATTTACTAAGACTTGCAAAACGAGTCGTAAAAAATAAAGACAGTTGTTATACAATTATTTCGAGCCTACATGTCAGCTAATAATTGTTTGGAAATAGGTCGATGGAAATAGCTCAAAAGTCCGGCCTATCGAAGAAATCAAGGGACTAGACACTGAACAGAGATTATAATAAAATACTGCGAATAAAGAGGCGACAATTGGGTGGTCTTAAACTCTAAGGCCCGTATTCAATATGCCAAACTACCAATCTGTCTATATAATCTGTGCTCAGATAAATCGCGACTCAGGCTGAGTGTCATTCTAGAATTTGAGCCTAAGTGGTATGAAACAAAAAACTTAGCGAAAACGGGATTCGACGAAGGCGAAACCGCAAGATTCAGCTAGTTGTTAAAGTACAGTCAGTATCAGATCGATCTTGACAAACGACTTACTCAAAGTGATCTTAATGAATTGATGTGTTCCCCTTCCTATTTACTGATTGTTCTGCTATTTGGAACACACCTTTAACTTGAACAATAATACAATTTAAATCAATAAAATAGTTTATTGTTATTCTCAAGTCGTGACCACGGGTGCTGTAACGCACCCGAAACCTCGGCAAAAGTAAGTTTTCCAAAATTGATCGCGTGAATCCCAGCCATAAACTATGAATAAAACAGTTTGATTTCCTCCTAATACTATTATTATTACTGATTTTAAGATCATTTTGAGGCTTTGTAGTGAAGATCGTTGTGACGCTGACTGTACGAATCACTCGTTAGATCCCTGTGTGTCCATGTGATGACGGAAAAAGAATTTAAGTATTACTCCATCTCATCCGAAGGGTGTCGTAAGAGGCGAAAACAGAAAAATATCGGATATTAGTCGAAGTTATTTTCAGTCTGTACAGTCACCTCTATAAATATGTATACACGGTAGGGTTCCAGAAACAAGTAACCAGGGTTAGCTTCAAATTTTTGTTTACAAAATATATAGCCAAATGATGTAAACTCTTAACATTTCATAAATATGTAACCATTACATGCCTCATAAAATGTATCAACTAATGCTTGCAAAAATATATCCACAACTAACGGGTCAATTGAATGGAAACATGCTATAGTTCATATATATGTAAACACGTACTTTCAAAATAATATAAAATATACTTTTAGTGAAGTTATGTAGTCTGTAGTCTAAAATACGCTTGCCCCGTATGGTGCCGATCCAGCCATGCTGGGCTAGTGGATGTAGCTCTAAATGAAACCTGCCGGTTAATAACTGGCTGCCTCAAGCCGACCCCGGTAGGGCTGCTATATCCACTGGCTGGCATCGCACCCCCCAATATCCGAAGATGCGTGGCGTCGTCCGTGGAGAGGGGCAAGTTGGAGTCGGACCAGCGACACCCCCTTAGCAATCACCCTCAAGTGCCACTAAGGCTGAAAAGCCGCAGGAGTTTCTGGGCGTGCGTTGGCCCAATTGTCGGTGACCCCTCTCAAGCCAGAACCGACCACTGGAGAGTACAGGGTCCACTACCAACTCCTTTCGTCCCGCTTTCAGAGGAACTCCCGCCTGGACATGATCTGCCCTGCAACAAATGGAAGTCTTTAAACAGACTCCGGACTCGGGTTGGCCGAAGCAAGGAATGCCGGGCCAGATGGGGGTTCTCGGAGGGGGCGGGCCTGCGATGTGAATGTGGAGTTACTCCACAGACAATGGCCCACCTGTTGACATGTGCTAAATGTCCATACACAATGTACACAATGACCTTATGTGCGCCTCCGAGAACGCCGAGACTCGGACTCTCTCAGACTCTCAGACTCAGCCTCTCAGACTCAGACTCCCAGACTCAAACTCTCAGGCTCAGACTCTCAGACTTAAACTCTCACACTCAGACCCTCAGACTCAGACTCTCACACTCATACTCTCAGACTCAGACTCTCAGACTCTGACTCTCAGACTCAGACTCTCAGACTCAGACTCTCAGACTCAGACTCTCAGAATCAGACTCTCAGACTCAGACTCTTACTCAAAAGTCACACTTAAAATATTACGTTTGATCATAATTGGTTAAAAGTAGAAACGGAGATATGATTGAAAGTCACAATGACCGACATCCACGCGAGCGGAGCCGCGGACATCAGCTAGTTACTTATATTAGCGTGATTTGGTGTGCCTTGAGAGAATAAAGAGACTATTTTCACTGAAAGTATATTTTATAATATTTTGAAAGTACGTGTTTACATATATATGAACTATAGCATGTTCCCATTCAATTGACCCGTTAGTTGTGGATATATTTTTGCAAGCATTAGTTGATACATTTTATGAGGCGTGTAATGATTACATTTTTATGAAATATTAAGAGTTTACATCATTTTGCTATATATTTTGTAAACAAAAATTTGAAGTTAACCCCGGTTACTTGTTTCTGGAGCCCTGCCGTGTATACATATTTATAGAGGTGACTGTACCTATAAAGTTATAAGTTGCATTAAACGGCAGAGGGTTGAGATCGAAACATGTTTTGGGTAGACTATGGAAAAAGGAATGAAATTTATTTTCGTGGGTAAAATGTGGAAGCACCTGTGGCTAAAGTTTGGAAGAAATATTCGTGGGTGGAGTTTTGTGGGAACAGAATGGAAGATGCCGAAAAATACGCAGACGATATCACTGTGAGAGAAGGAAAACTCTTTCTTTCTTTCAAAGCCACCCACCATTGGTAGATGCCTATATCCAGTAGTTTACTGAGATAGGCTAATTGAATCCTTGATACTAGAAACTTAGAGGTTATCAAGACAGTTTAATGATATGACAGCCTTTGTGGCGCGGTGGTAGTGAACGCGACTGCCACGCAGGAGGTGCGGGTTCGATCCCCACTCAGTGCAAATATTTGTATGCATGAATATGGCTATTTGCATTGGTCTGGGTGTTACTATGTATAATATGTATGTATCTACAAAAAAAAAGTATGTTTATCCGCATTCTAGATTTCATAACACAAGCTAGTTAAGCTTACCATGGGTCTAGATAGCGTTGTGTAGAATGTTGTGGACCCTAATTCTAAGATACAGGATTACAATTCAAATCGATGTTGATTTGGGATTCTCCCTGTAACCTCCATTATGGGTATCGATTAGAGCAATTAGGTACGGCTGGTCAAATGACAATGGTGGCTCATAAATTACATGGAAACGATGTCAGACATTGCTTCCATTCATGTTATATGGACTGAATAATAATGGCTGTTAGGTCGAACGATAAAAGTTTTGAGACTGAACTACCTGTTTAACACGTACCTTTTGAAATGATTGTTGAATAAGTGTGTTTATTAATTTTATCTATAGATAGGTATGAAAACTAATTTTAGAAATTATAACTCCAATTTTCACACTATTATCCATACTTCCATACTAATAGCACAGTCTAACGATTCATACTACATACAGTCTGTCAACGAAGCCGTCTAGACAGAGCAATCGTGCGGGGGCAGGGGAGTGGTGGGGGACGGGGTATTACTCGGTACGCCCATACATTTTACTCGGTACTAAGGATTCAGGGCTGTCTCATTTGTAATCACACTAATCACGTTTTTAATTTATAATTTTTTTTCATGACTCGTGTTGTTTGCTAAAATTATTTTTATTTTTCGTTTTGTATATTTAGCGATCCAAGATGGCGGACTCGAAATTTTTACCAAAATCGATATGGGTATCGATATGGGTATCGTTTTCAGGGTTTTTGGGGTCGCTGATTACAAATATACCATCCATTTTACGATCCAAGATGGCGGACTCATCACTTTCACTAAATTCGATATGGGTATCGTTTTCAGGGTTTTTGGGATCGCTGATTACGAATATATCATCCATTTTACGATCCAAGATGGCGGACTCGAAATTTTCACTCAAGTCGATATGGGTGTCGTTTTCAGGGTTTTTGGGGTTGCTGATTACGAATATATCGTCCATTTAGCGATCGAAGATGGCAGACTTGAAGTTTTTACCAAAATCGATATGGGTATCGTTTCCGGGGTTTGCGGGGTTGCTGATTCCGAATATATTATTCATTTAGCGATCCAAGACGACTAGATGGATGATATATTCGTAATAAGCAATTCCGAAAACCTCGAAAATGATACCCATATTGACATTTTTGAAAATGAAAAGTCCACCATCTTTGATCATCGCCGTCGTTAAAATGGTCGTCAATACCGATATGGATGGGCTCCTTAAGAATATATCATCAATTTAGCGATCCCGGCGATTAGCGAAATTTCATCGAAATTCGAACTCAAATTCAAATCCAAACCGAAACCGAAACCGGAATCGAAATCAAAATTACTTGAAGTAGACTTAAAATATTACGTTTGCATGATTATAATTGGTTGAGTAGAACCGGACTATACTATACGGACGTATAGGTACTAAAAGTCGCAATAGCCGACATCCATGCGAGCGAAGCCGCGGGCATCAGCAATTTTTTTATATTAGCGTGAGTTATTGTGCCTTGATAGAACAAAGAGACGAAATAGGGGTTACATAAAATATTACAGAAAAATAAGTTATAAATAGAAACTGAAGTGACAACCCTGACAAAACTGCAAAAGGCGGCATTTCCGCAAACATCAAACGCGATGAACTACTCTAAGATTACTCGTTATACTGTGCTAATATTATAAATGCGAAAGTAACTCAGTCTGTCTTTCTATCTGTCTGTCTGTATGTTACGCTTTCACTGAACAGATTTTAATGAAATTTGTTATAGGGGTAGATTAGACCATGAGGAAGGACATAGGCTATGTTTGGTCGCGATAACCGACATCCACGCGGGCGGAGCCGCGGGAAAAAGCTAGTAATATTATAAATGCTTCCATACTTAATATTATATATCTGTCTGTCTGTCTGTATGTTACGCTTTCATGCCTAAACCACTGAACCGATTTTGATGAAATTTGGTATAAGTGTATCCATAAATATTACCTAGATAGACAAGTACTGTTTAAGCTTGAAGAACGCAAAAATTACGTAACGAATTTTGTTGCAATTTTTTCTAGTTAAGCATTAGTTAAGTCTATACATTGGAAACCCAAAATATTTTATGATCTTCTGTTTTTACTTGTAGGACGCAAAAACTACAGAACGGATTTAGATGTGGTTTTATCTATTTAACGACAATAAACACTTTTAATTTATTAAAAAAATCTGTTAAGAAAATTGAGTCACTTTTCCACCTATTATTCTGTTTCACCTGCAATCCTTCTTTAGGTGAACTCAAGTAGATAAACCAATATAGCGAGCGGTCGGCTTGCAGAATTACAAAACACACAATAATTATTTTGTGCAATCTATTGTACAACATAATTAATGGACAGTTATATCAATAAAATTGCAGACACTACAAACATCTGAAAAGTACTACAGTTGAACAAATGAAAGGTGACGTCATTATACGTAAAAGTTTTATCAGTTAGTTTATTTGAATAGAATTTAGTAAATTTTATAATTATCGTCGAAATCAATACAATAAGCATCACAACATAGTATAAAGCAAAGTCGATTTCCGCGTCAGTCCGTCCCTATGTATGCTTTTATCTTTAAAACTACGCTACAGATTTCGATGCAGTTTCCTTTAATAGATAGAGTAATTCAAGAAGAAGGTTTATATGTCTAATACATGCTTAATATAGTAGAGGGTGCAGGGGGATACACCTAATGCCTAATCACAATCGCACTCCCTACCGCTTTTTTTGTTTTTATTTCGTGGGGAATACCCTCGGATACTTCCCCTGCCGAAGCCGGAAGGGGAGGTTATGTCGGACTCGAACCGACTAAAACCACACGCCGACTGTGGGTCGTGGTTCTAGGCCGGAGGTGAGGTTGTCATCGACATATCTCTTGCACCCCGGCTGACCCAGGGCCATCCTCCTCGGGACACTCCCTACCGCTGCACCATTGAGATACTCATCCATACTAATATTATAAATGCGAAAGTAACTCTGTCTGTCTGTCTGTCTGTCTGTATGTTACGCTTTCACGCCTAAACCACTGAACCGATTTTGATGAAATTTGGTATAGGGGTAGATTAGACCTTGAGAAAGGACATAGGCTATGTTTTGTCGCGATAACCGACATCCACGCGGGCGGAGCCGCTGGCAAAAGCTAGTAATTAATATTTTTCCGTAAAACTGTCGCGTGTGTGTGATGTGGCTTCCTGCTAACACTGATTGATCTTAATCGGTTTCACTCTTCTTTTCTTTAAATACGTTCAGTTTCCGGCTCAACCCTGTCAAGGTGGGAGTAGCCCATATTTTGGGCTACTCATTCCCTTGACGTGTCCCTCCAATTAGCAGAACGGTTTTAGAATCGGTGAAATGGACGAATTTTCTGTCCGATACTCATTCGGAGATACTCTGAGCACCAGACAGTGTCCCCGAACTAGATTCAATAGTTACCAACCACCAAAAAAGAAGTTACCGTTATGTTTATGGCAACGAAAAGTGGATAAAAAGTAAGAGTTATATATTGTAATGTCACAAAGCATACTTATCTACCTACTATCTATATTATTAATCGATAATTGTGTGTATGTATAGGCCCCACGTGTAGTTAAGATTATCGGAAATCGGCTGTTTTACAGACCAACGCTGAAACGCGACCCCACAGCTGGGATGATGATTATAGTCGCCCCTTGTACGCGGTACTGAAGAACATAGTAACATAATATGTAAGTGATACATCCATAGCAGTCAGGACATACTGAATGCTGAAGGCGAAGGATATCGGGAGCAATAGTACACATTGGGAGAGGCATATAGCACTGGATTGCAATAGGATAATTGATTGATGATGGAATTCATATCAAAACCTTCAACGAAAAATTAAAACTGTGAGTATTGCAGTACCTAAAGTAAAGCCAACAAAGCGAGAGAAAAAAGGTAAACAAAGTTTCAGCGGTTCCAAACATTTTTATTTGTAAAAAAAATATTACGTATCACTTCACGCGCACTGCATACAGGAATGAAATAACTCATAAAATGGCGGGCGGATCTGACAGTTTAGAACCACTCTGTGCTGACAGCTTTCCTGTACTACGAAACAAGTAACGACAGCTGTCGCTCGGCCATTGTCGCGTACGTGTGTCGTGTGCGACAAGGACAGAGACAATAATCGTTAGTTATCGCAACGAAACTCAGTAATGGTCGCTTTGTTTACCTTTTTTTCTTGTCTCGTAGGCTTTACTTTACATACCTATATGTACGATATAAATGTAATAATATGTATTACAACATAACTCAATAAAAAGTGACAAATATACGAGTAATGTTATCGAAAATATTTCTCGAACACATTTATCGATTTAAACAATGCTTTTAGCGATAAAGAGCGGTGCATTCGCTGGCAAAGGTATCGACGAATACATTACTACATTCTGTATTCGAAACAAGTGCCAGTTTATATTTGAACGAACAAATAGCTATTGAACATTATTGGTAGCGTTTTCTTCGAATTCAATTATTTGACAGAATACTATTGTCTGCTCAGTAAATTCACTTCTAGCACACTTCTAGGTAGGTAGGATAGTAAGTAGTATTTACAATTCATCTACTAGGGTTTTTCCACTTTATTAGGAGCTGAATCTAGTAGAATTAAGATTTTATGACAGAGTTGTGATATTTTTATTGTATTTTAAAGAAGACATGTTCCGATTAAGTATGGAATAAAATATCCGGCAATTCCATGAAATTTTCCATGACTTTTGCACAGAGATGTGGCTGTAACTCACCTATGACGCGTTGGATTTTCGATTTGAGCTCAGGAATTGTTTCAGGTTTATTCGCACAAACCCGAGATTTCACAAAACCCCAAAGAAAAAATTACACGACGTTAAATCGCACGATATTGGTGGCCAGTTGACATCAGAATTTCGTGAGATAATATGTTCTGGAAATCGTTGCTGCAATAAATCGATTGTTTTGTAATGAGTTTTGAATGAGTTTTTACAATTGTAACGGGTTGTTTTTCCGAAAAGCGCTTCATTTTTAATAATCGGAATAAACTGAGGTGACAACTGAAAAAATTCAGAGTTGCCACTTGCTTGGAAACAAAACTATTCCAATTTTAGAAAGTGCACTCTTACTGAGACACCCTATATATATATATATATATATATATATATATATATATATATATATAAATGTATATTCCTTGCTCGCCTGTACATCATTATCTCATCATCATCAGGACGTGATAGAGAGGTCTCAATGTGTTAAGTCTGGTCCTCTGACTTTACTAGTATTGGTTCTTTTATAACTGTATTTCTAATCATCAGGTCTCATTTTGAACATCATTCAACCTCATACAACTCCAACTAGCAAATTTAAACCCCTTTTGGCTAAATGAGGGTAGAAGTCAAAAAGTTGAGTGACAGCAATTCGTATTCCGAACCCGTAGGCCGATGCTCAAGCGACTGCAAATGACGTAATCGGACGAAATCACCAAATTGATAGATGAATATTCATGAAACAGGCGGCATACAGTAAACAGCCAAAGGGGTTCCCCGTTTTTCGTAATTACTTTGCATGTTAAACAGGTGATAATCATAAATTTATCGATAATGTTGTATTTGGCTGAAAATTTTACTACTGTTATAAGTTTGGATAAATTTCTGTTACTCAATCACGCCAGAATGGGTTAAACGAAATTTGGGACAAAGATAGCTTTGTAGTTTGGAGGTGTACAGGATTCTTCTGAAGGGTTTGTAATCCAAGCCAACTTCATCTACTAGTCGGTGCATACTGGCAACCAGAGTAAGCCCGAGGAGGGCCAGACCGTAAGGGATGACCCTGGGTCAGCCGGGGTGCGAGGGATATGTCGATGACAACCTCACCTCCAGCCTAGCACCACGACCCACAGTCGCCGTGCGGTTTTAGTCGGTTCGAGGCCGACATAACCTCCCCTTCCGGCTCCGACAGGGAAGGTATCCGATGGGAATTCCCCACGAAAAAAAAGGCAACCAGAGTAAGATAGATCCCAGTCTTTTTGCTTGCCTTGGCGTGAATTTACAGAAAATTCAAGAGGCATAAAGTTTAAAGCATATTCAAAGTAAAATCCTGTGTAATTCTTGCCTTATTATGTAGAAGCAAAAACGGAGATACACTTAAATTTGTACCAAACTATCAATTCTATAGAATTCATATAGATAAGTTTTTGTAACAACAAATTTCACATAAGCATTGACTAAGTTCAAGGTGGTTTAAAGAATATGATTTATTGAATCAAATCTCAATAAATTGCATACTATTTAATAACGAATAACAAAAATCTCATGATAGATCGAATATGCAAATTTAATTTATTTCTATCGTGTATTTAAATCAGAGTTAGATACAGTCATAGAACAAATTGGTTTTCCTATGGCCACATTAAATATAAATCAGAAAATTAACTTCGTATGGGCGGCCATTGTTATTTGTGTATGTGCCGGCACGAACGCAACTGACAATAAATTATTTAATAGACAATGACTTGTTTGAACATAAAAATGCCGATGGGTGCCTTAGGAGACAACTAAGGTGTAGCCCATAAAGAAAAATATTAATACACCTCTGCCTACCACTTCAGGGATTTACAGGAGTGATTATAAATAGTACTTGTTTAAAGACCTCAAATTGTCAAGAGCTTCAGTAAGCGCTTCACTCAAACGAATATCTAAAACGGCGTAGATATGATCTTACCAAATTTGGATAGGTCTAGAGGGGGGAACACGACTGAGGGTGGAGGTGAGCGCTGATGCATCACAAGGTGGTCACCCTAAACCTACATCTTAGTCGCAATTCCCAGGCGCGGTCACAGTGTTCCTCTCTGTACCACGCCATGGACCCGGCGACCGCACGGTGAATCCATGGAATGCTGAGAACCGGATCTCTGTATAACGTATATTTTAGTTTCTCGACAATGTCTTCTTAAGACGAGGCCACATTGCGAATCAATGGGTAAGTAGTAGTATAAAACGACCTAAACCTACATTCCTCAATAAACTTTGTACAGCCATGATTAAGGAGCTCCTTATGTCAATACTCAATAGGGTTGGCACTCACTAAACCGGTTGAATCGCTCGACTTTAACCGGTAATAAATGATGTCGGTTTGATATACGTGACCGGATAACCGTTCTACACGAGCACACGAGCGTTTAACGGTAGATTGAATTTTAGAAATTGGAAATAATTGAATTCGTTTAGGCAGATGTACTGGCAATCGACAAGATAAAAGTTTTAACGATTTTCGGTAGTATCCGGTTTATTTTTACCCTTACAACATTTACAACTTTGATTTAGTTTGAGTTCGAATCGAATACCATTCACGATATATCCAAATGATTTTTAAGATGTTTTGATTTTAAGAAATTGAAGATAATTCTTTATTTTAACTATGGCTAGCATCGAAAGCTTCAAACCTTGGTTAAATTATCAGACAACGCTTCTTTCTTTTTGCTATATAGTAATATATGTACAGTATGGATACGACATATAGGCATTTACGGAAACAGTGAAGCGTCCTGGTCCATAGGAATGAAACAAAATTAAATTTAAACTCAAATTCGCAGATTTAAAAAAAACTAAATTTCCTAACAAAGTAATTATTAAAATAAATGTAGAAAATGTAACCACTTTTATAAGTCATTGATTCATTCACAAAAATACACACGCTTAGAACTGCACGAAGCAAAGCGGCAACGTGTCGCGACGGGCCAGCTGACGCGCGCTCGTGACCTACCTACTAAGGTAAGATTAGGCACCTATCACGAAAGTTCACTTAACTTTATAAACACCACTTTTTCACGGCAGTGCTTAAAAATGTGAATCTAAATTTTAGAAATGCCCGACACTAACTTGAAAACATAAAATGATATCGCCAAACTAACTGTTCAACAGATTTCGGTTAGGTTGCTTTCAATAAACCTACCTTGGTTTCAATTTATCAAATGCCTCAATAATACGGCTGCGAGTCACTTTCAGAGACACGTTAGGTACACTATACACTTCGTTGTTTTTTCAAAAAAAGAAATCGTAACAAAACTCGCACAACAAATTTACTAGGTAGGTATTTAGACTCATTTTCACCGTTAAAATTAAGGATAGAATAGCTAAACAAAAAATAAACACAATTCACAAACACAAAAAGAATAGATTAGTGTCAATTTCACTTTAAAAACAAATTAAAACGAGAAAATAAACCGAGAGGATCAAAGAACGACACGCGGTCCCCAGTGACGTCGCGGTTACTGACAACATTCCAGAAATTATCGAAACATAAAATTGTACCTAGGTTAATAAGGTAAAGGCACCAATATCCATCTTTGAATATGTTTATTTTAGAATATTTTATTTATTATTAACCTGATTGATGAATAGTTGGAAGGTATTTATTGTCAATTTTCATGGTGTTCATTATCATGTCATCCTGTCAGAGTTGGAGGGTAGCCCGGTAGTCGCTCCCACAAAAGCCAAGATAAACCAAATGAAAATAAAGATTAGGAAAGCAGCCCTCAGGCACCAAAGTACAAGATATGGATGCAACCGGGATTAACACTGAAATTATGAGCTTTAAATTCTTCATTACGTAGATATTAATACTCTTAATTATTGAATTTTTTATGGAAAAATTATAAAGAAATCAAATACAAAGTGTAAGTAATCAAAGTTAATCATTGATAAGTAGGTACCTACTTATCAAATCAAAAAGTTTTATGTGTAATCAAAACAAACATTATTTTCTGTACGAGTAACAGACTGCCGTTAATCAGAAATTTACCCTACCGGCGGCACCCTTTGAGGTATTATTTCTTTCTCATTACAATCGTATTTTTACGAAATTGATGAATGGAAAAATGAATGAATACACAGAACGGCAACGTCGCATCGTGCAATTTTAATAGTAATAAGGGTTTCCATCTGCAAAATCCGTAAACCAGGACAAGAAGTTTTTTTTATACTACTAAGGTGGCAGATAAGCATACGGCACACATGATTGAAAGTGGTTAACGTGGCCTATGGACGTATGCCACCCCAGGGGTGTTACAGTTGGGCTGCAGAGCCTGTAAAAACGTCGGACGCCAGTCATCTCCGGAAAAGTCAAAACCACCAGATACGATAAGAAATCGTATCCGGGATTTCGTGCATGCATACCCCACTTTCCCAAGAGGTTCGCTCGTTCACTAGTGTACCGGAGCCGGACATGGCTAAAGAAGAACCAAGTAGGCAAGTGGAGGTAACGTGGAACATCGGCACGCCGTATGTACTTTCCAGGCGGACGGTGGCCGTGACGGCCGGCGGCTGTTACTCTAAGCTCATTGGGGACATCTACCTGGTGATGGTCTCACATGCACCACATGGGCAGGTCGGAGTGGGTATAGTGCTCTCGGGTGCTACGTGGCTACAAATCCGGGGAAACTCGGACGGATGGTAACCCTAATGGTAGTATTTTCGTGCAATTTAGAGTTCATTGATAACTGCGATTCTACGGAGTGTTTAAAGTTGTTCAAAATTTTGTAATATTAAAGCCCTAGTTTCTACCTTTAATACTGGGCCGATTTTGTTCAAATTTTTCTTATTTGAAGCTATGGGGGTACCAAGTATATGGTTTCAATTAATGCCTATATGTCGTATCCATATTGTATATAAGTAATAGGCGTTTTTTAGAAATCCATACTAATATTATAAATGCGAAAGTAACTCTGTCTGTGTGTCTGTCTGTTACGCTTTCACGCCTAAACCACTGAACCAATTTTGATGAAATTTGGTATAGGGGTAGAATAGACCTTGAGAAAGGACATAGGCTATGTTTTGTCGCGATAACCGACATCCACGCAGGCGGAGCCGCGGGCAAAAGCTAGTTGGAAATAATTTGTTTAGGCAGATATACTGGTAACTGACAAGACAAAAGTATTAACGATTTTCAGTAGTTTACGGTATTTCTTTCAAAGCGAAGCTCGTACTTGATTGCGTTCTATTGAATTTACTACAAGACTCCTTCCGCAACAAAGTAATTTTAAACCACTATATCGTGCAATATTTTTACCTCGACATTTAATATCTACAGTATTGATTTAGCTGAAGCCTGTATCGAGTACCATTCACGATATATCGAGTTGATTTTGTACGTGTTCCGATAAGTTTCGGTTTTATGAGAGTTCGTTCGCCTTTTTATTTTTAAAAGCGCTAATGTCGAAGTTTCAAAGCCTCGACAAAAGTATCAGGCAATGCATCTATTTCGGTTTGAATTTTCCTCTAGTGATTTCCGAGCAAAAGTCGTTATAAAAAACCATTTCTATCCTGATTTCAGTATTACAGTCGCTTGTGATCGGAATGATTTAGCTATAAAGATAATATTGTAATTGTGAGTACATGATTTGACTGAGTTAGTAAATTTTATTTTGTATAGGGTTTGTAAATAAATGTATTACCTACAATATTGACTTATTTATTACACTTCACGACTAATATATTTAGAATTTTATATTATTATCGTATTGTATTATTCTTATCGTAAGTAATCTATTGAATGAACTTTTACAGCATTAAGTATGCTACCTATACAAATCGAATACATAGGGAAAAAGAATCTTCTGGGGCGCGACTCGAACCCGTAGTATTTCCCTTACAGGGGGAATGCCTTGACCAATTCGGCTACCGAGACACGCCCGATGTGATTCAAATTTCCCATCTTATACTTCTTTAAGGCGACGGTGGAGTCATCTACCGATTTTCTTACGAACTAAACAGAAAGACTGCGGGTTCGAGTCCCGCCCGAGAATATTCTTTTTCACTATGTATTCGATTTGTAAGTATCTAGCCATTGCTTTTTCAACCACAAATTGCAAGAAGTTAGGTAAACAAATATTTGGCTTGGCACCGACATTAGCATAAAAGTCTTACGGATATAGGTAATATTGGTCTTTTAAATTGAATTTTTATTATATTCATCCTACATTTTCTTTACACCTAAGTAATGAGACCGTTTTTTTTTCAAGCATTTATACACAGGTGACCGCAGGTCATCCTATTAGAATTATTAAATGATTACAGTAAACTGAAAAACTACGTTAAAATAAGCACAATGCCGTTTTCAATCATTTGTTAAACTAATCCGTCATTAATAAACCGTAAACAAACGGAAAACCGATAAATTATCGTTTAAAGATCGGTTCTACAGCTCTCAGCTTGCATCGTAAACCGTAACTGGAGTAAGTGAAAATAATCACAATAAGTATGGACGCTTAAAATGTTTATCGTCTCTTTGAAATGGCGGGATAATGTTTTTAGAAGCGTAATAAGTAATATGGGTAACGGTTTTATGATGAACCGTAGTTTTTAAAGCTTAAAATTCGGTTAATTTAATTTCAAATTTATGAACCCAGTTACGTTCTTTTAAATTAAGAAAAGTATGATATTTTTCTAAAGTTTACGCGAATTGAAATAAGACCACTTTTTACGGATTCTATCGCGATATATTTGTTATTATTTACTTTTAAACCGACGTTTCGGCTGCTTTTTAGCAGCCATGATCGCGAGTGAAAGGTTAAGAAAAGTGTCTTGCAGGGACTGTAAATAAGTATGTTTTCTAAAATGTAATTCAATTATCACCTTTGATTTGATCGCAACTATAAAATACACTCCTACGTTGAAAAATGTGTCAGGTACATCGCTCTGTTAAGATATAGATGATGAGGTCACACGTAAGAGCCTATTGCCGTAAATTTGATACATTTCCTAACTCCATGATACTATATAGGTTTATCACGACACTATTGAAAAAAATCGTAATATAATAACCGACACGAGGATAGAAGCCCTCTCGATCACACAACTTTTGCCACGAGACTATCACTAAAATTAAAATTAAGTAATAACCGTAATTATTCTTTGCCCCTCCCTAGCCGCGTGACGCCTGGATTGAAAGTGATAATAACATAAACCTAAATATAATAATAATATATATACTTACGTACTAATAAAATCAATCGCACTGCAGCGCCAATATAAAATATGCAATTAAAATTATAGTTTGAACTATGAAGCTGTGTCCTCGATAGTAGCGGGTAGCGGTAGCGGAACCTCACAAGTGGAACGCTCGGGCGGCAATTGAAAAAAAAAACAGGTTTTTTGCATTAGACTTACATTATATCAGTGGTATATCTACATATAGATAGATGATAGTTCTTGTCCATGAATTGGTAATTAGAATTAGTTTAAGATAGCCAATACATTCTTTTAAGGACTTTATTTTTCCATTGTCTAATGAATTAATGGTATTTGGCTATTGATTAAATATTTAAGAATCGTGTGTTTAGTGATATTATTGTATATACTTTATCTTAGGAAAATTCATCATACGTTTTATATGTTGCGCGTACGCTATTGCAGAAAATATTCAATAATATTTAATGAGCAACTACATAATCCACTAGAATTCTAAATATACACTTCAGCCTGTTTCAACGGGTGGATGGATGGCTTTAGTCATGTTCTACCCTTGGCCAATTTGTCAAATTCACTTTCTGTAATATTCTGATTTTGTCATGTTCTGCTTTCGTCCACACGCTATAACTGTCGCTCCGCTTATGATTGCTATTGAAGACACAGCCTAATCGTAACGACTGCATTAAAAAGCCGGTGATTAAAACTAAAAGTTTTATTAGTCGTAAAATGAAGACGGTTAGCGACTTACCGTCTTACCCGCGTATACCTCGGGGTATATATCTTGGACCTACAATGTGCTCTCTATGCGCAGTACACGTTTCTTGGATGTCTTTTGAGGATAGAAGGGTTGCTACGGCGGTGGACGAGCTCAAATTCACCTAAAGTAAAGCCAACGAGACGAGAGAAAAAAGGTAAACAAAGCTACCATTACTGAGTTACGTTGCGATAACAAGCTGTCCTTGTCGCCACACGTTCGCGACAAGGGTCGAGCGACAGCTGTCGTTGCGTGTTTCGTAGTACAGGAAAGCTGTCAGCACAGCGGTTCTAAACTGTCAAATCCGCCATCTTATGAGCATTTTCATTCCTGTCTGGAACACGCTTGAAGTGATACGTAATAATTTTCATATAAAGAAAAGTTTGGAAACGCTGAAACATTGTTTACCTTTTTTCTCTCGCTTCGTTGGCTTTATTTTAGCATATATTACATACCAATCCGCGCGCGCCAGGAGCTCGTTTGTCTTGGGACTTGGGCCCAATATATGTCCCGAGCTACACCCGTGTATATCGTGATGTATTATTTTATACATGTGCACAATGTGTATTTAGTATGTCGGTTACACGCATTTATAGCTCTGTGGGGATTCATATTTGATTGGCAGTTCGTAAGAGTAATTTTGTCGAATTTATATGAATCAATTTGTTGATAAGATTGTCATGGGCACTCGCTTTACTATTAAATATATCGGAATATTTACCAAGGGTAATAATGATTTGAGTTTACGATGTTTTGGCACTGTTGCATGGTAAATAATCAATATTTCTAATGGCAAAATCGATTAGTTTCTTTTTATACGTTTTTTTTTACTTTTTATAAAAAAATCATAACCCTCTTTTGGCTCTGCTGTAGTCGGGTACTAACAATTCAGTGTTGTATTCATAGTCCATACCCACGGAATATGAGAGATACCTACGGATTGGTAGAAGGTGGCTAAGAGATAGGGTTATTCTCCATCCGACAAAGTTCCCTGATCAAAATTCGCATTGGTTTGGGAGTTTCTATGTATAATTAGTACCTATTTATGTATTTATACATAGCATAACATAAACATAACATAAACTCACACCTGCATTTCCTAGGTAGGCAGAGGTGCTAGCACCCACAATATAGGCAATAGGCTCGCCACCTAACATTGGGACCTAAACATAAACTGGCAAAATGTGGGTGCTAGCACCTCTGCCTATGTATTTAAATCATATCAAAAAAGAAAAATATTTCAGTATGTTTATAGTGTTTATCCACATAGTAGAACTCACAACACAAGCTAGTTAGGTTTGCTTACTTTGTGTCTAGATAGCGCTGTGTAAACAAAAAGCACCTGAGTTTTAAACGAGTATTTTGTACAATTGTGTTCTGCAGATATAATTACAAGCTTGTATTTAACTTGCCCCGTGTGACAGTGGCTAGGGGGTAAAATTTTAGAAAGGGTAGCCAGCCTCGAATGTTTACCTCGGTCAGAATTTTCTCATAGGTACAACAAAGCGAGAGTAAACTGGGATGTGTATGACTTTTGAGCAGCTAAACTAAATGTACAGGCATTCAAAAAAGCTTAAATAACTCTATATACCGACATCTGTAAATCCCCAAAGGCAAAGGCGTAGGCAGAGGTGTTTTAGCACCCACGTTTCGACAATTATGATTTTCAATCCCACGACGTAATGGGAGCTAGTCTATTGCCGTCTAGCGGGCCCTTTATCTTAGACTGTATGTTTACTGTCGGATGGAAAACAGCCTTATCCTTTAGTCACCTTTTACGATACCCACAGGAAGGGCTGGGGTGGTCCTATTTTACTCCACCGGGGACCAACACGGCTAAATAACGCCATACACTAGAAAAATATGCTAACTTACTACTTAGCCCGGAACCTCCACCGGCGCCGTCTCCATTACCCAGTGGCACCACCCCGGCCGAAATGGCCTGACCGAAATAGTTTTAGTAACAAGTTGGTCGTTATAGTCGTATTATCTCAATAATAGATATATCTATTTGTCACGGGAACGGGTTAGGGCTAAGAACTCATAGAGCGGTTTTTAGCCCCGTCCGCAGCGGCTACGGGCGATTATCCGATTTTCTCGCGGACCGCTGCGCAGAAAATTTGAGAATCGCCCAGATCCGCGGCGGACGCGGTTAAAAATCACTCTGTGAGTTCATAGCCTTAGTATTTCACGGAAGCAGAGCCGCGAACAGGTCGTAGAATATTAGATGATATATCTATTATGTGCGTATTCATGTACACGCTCTTTGAAGAATGACAATCAAAATTACGGTTTAATCTTGATTGAAAATTTACGTTTAGTTATTTACACTACTTTATTTGAGATATTTTGGTACTACCAAAAGTCTCCAATATAACATTATTGTGTGATGATGTGTACAGGCTGCATATAAAGTGGTATCTGCCCTTGAATAATAATGTATGAGTATCAACAGTGGCAAGGAGTACCTCCAACACAATAGGCAGGAATCGTGTTGTAGGGACCCCTTGGCTTGCTCTGCAAAGGGAAGCCGTAGCAAAGATTTATACATTTACACTTACCTAAATATTTCCATCGGCTTGACTTTAAAAATTTTCCTATTCGCCACTGGTGAGTATATAACCAGGTGCATAAGACAGCCCTGGTTTTAGAGTCGTGCGTGATATTCAGGTATGAGCTGTATTATTAAAAATAAGATAAGTGATGACATTCAGCGATTTTTAAACGTCATATATCTCTGACTTCCAGAGAAAAAATATTATCGCGATACGTAATTGGCGACATTTAGCAATTTTTATACGTCAGGTGTCTCCGGTCATTTGTCATCCTTGTAGTATTTTAGCACTCGAAGTACTAAAGCGACAGATAAGAATCGACGCCATGACAGATAGACTGCCGACACTCGGCCACTTTGCACTATTCGTTAGTCTACTATGTCATTGGTCTGTACAGGTAAAGAAAAGGTGCCAGTTTTGGTTAGTTAGACAAAATTCTACTCTTGTTTGTATGCAATAAGGTGTAAATTAGCTTGTATTGTTGCATGTATCCATACTTCCATACTAATTATAAATGCGAAAGTAACTCTGTCTGTCTGTCCAATTTTGATGAGTTTTGGTATAAGGCCATTGGTATAGACCATGAGAAAGGACATGGGCTATGTTTGGTCACGATAGCCGACATCCACGCGAGCGGAGCCGGAAAAATAATGGACCATCAGAAGCGCAAGTTCGTAATGTGTTGACTACACGCGAGAGATGCTTGGACTCTGCATGGCAGGCCGCACTTGCAATGTCGTTTCATGATAGTACTACAATATGCGGTTCTTGAGTGTGACGCACTTGGTGTTGCACAGTACCTATTCACTGCTTATCAAGTGGGTCGTGTGTTTGTTATTTCCTACAGCATTCTAGCACTTTATGAGAATATATTTTTTCTATGAATAGGTATCTTTAGTTTAAATTCATCTAAGTCAAGAGTATATTCATTAGAAAAGATTAAGTATCTCAATTGTACGTTTCATTACGCAGTTGATTAAATATTAAACAAATAATATAAGAATCTGTTGAACAACTCACGTTAAGACATTTCTCTTTTATGAGCCTCATTCTAAGAGACTATGTAAATCTTATTAATGGTTTATTTATATCCTTCACGAATTCACTAAAGAATCTAGTCTAGTAAAGATTTGTTAACAACGGTGATTATATAAACTTTAATTTATTTTTATTTACAAAAAAGCGTTGTGTACCTGAAGTTTACTTTAGTTGTCTTATTTGAAGTTCAAAAGTTAAAAAAACTAGAATACCTACTTTGTATTTTAGCCGCGCGTAAAATCAGCTGTTTCAATGTTCTAAATTAGGGTCACAACAACACGTGTTATGAGTCGGCATGCACCTTATACATCCCAGCATTAGCCTAGGTGCTTTTCGTGGACAAAGTTGTAAAAATAAATTAGTATCCACGAACAGCACCTGCCAAAAATCTTGACAGGTGCTATTCGTGGACATGGCTAGGTGCTATTCGCACAGGTGCTATTCAGTTGGGTGCTCTAAGTGGACTACACCCTCAGTCCGCGGTAAGAAAGTGTAATTTGAAAAATACTAATCAACATCGATGAGGAGGAATTTTTCGACCCAACTTCGACTTCTATTATATTTTTGTAAATATTTTAGTTTACTAGTTAGTTTTAATTTCATTTTGTATTTAATCTCTGAATAAATAATTCTCTGTATTTTATTTTAATGCTACTACTTATAATAAGATAGTAAAGTATCTTCTCATTATATTTAAGACCATTCGAAAAGGGTCAATAGGCACATCCTCAATGTGTGTTAAGGGTATCGACACTAATTGTATTCTGCATTGGTGCCATATTTACGCGGCAAATGTTTCTTGACAATAGCTTCTCGTGAAGACAATTTCTTGACTTGAATAAATTTTTACAGCATCAAGTATGCTAACTATACAAATCGAATACATAGGGAAAAAGAAGAATCATCTCGGGCGGGACTCGAACCCGCAATTTCTTGACTTTCTTCACAACTTGATGTGTGCGCGCAGCGAATGCTGCTTTGTTTTTTTATCTTTATTTACAGGACTTTTATCGTAACACGTGTTAGTCCTCCTATGGTAACAAAATTATATTATTGACGACTAATCTTAAGTACCACTATTTTACAAAGTATTTCTACACATCTCATAAACACATTTTGCAGTATCCGAATGAAGTCCGGACAAAATATTATATAATGAGTCTATATTTTCTACTCTTACATTAAAATCTAAAAACAGTTGTTAAACAGCACTGCAATTCCGTTCATACTTCAAGAGCAAATGGTGCTGCTTTTGTGTTTAGGCCGTTCCTCTCCCTTCCCCCTTTATAGTACTTGTCAATCAAACAAATTGATAAAAATTGGTAAAATAGAAACGCTATCGAGTTGATGAAGAGCCCGTTTTTATTGCAATATGTTAGCTACATTTTAAATTCCACCAAAACAGACAGAAGGTTGTCCATAAAACTGTGATAAATTGGTGCAAATAGCTTCACTGTGATGGAGTGTTTCAGCCAAAGTCAACCATTTCCAGCCGAAACCTCACTACGTAAATAAATAAAGGAAAAATACAATTTATTTCGCACAGAAAAACTTATCTGTTGTGTGAAGGGGGAATCCTTGACGTATTGCCGCATAACGAACCATAGACAATATTTCTCGTCGAAAGAATTTTTCCGCAAAATTTATTTACGGGTCATAAATTCTTCTAGCGAAGTCGTTAAAGGCATTGTTTTATTTAGGGGCAGTAATCACCAATGGCCGCCATACGATGCTTACCTGTAACAAAAAATATATTTTTTATTAATTATAAGGTCATCGCAAATAAAAAAAATTATACAGCCTTCAAAAAAAGGAGTTTATAATTCGACAAATAGAGCATTAATCGACGATGCATGTCCTTAAATTTTTACATTTGGGAATTGATTTTTAGAACATAATAATAATATTCCTCGTAACAGTTATGTGACTTTATGTATACATATTCCATACTAATATGCGATAATGCGAAAGTAACTCTGTCTGTTCCCTTACAGGGGGAATGCCTTGACCAATTCGGCTATCGAGACACGCCCGATGTGATTCAAATTTCCCATCTTATACGTCTTTAGGGCGACGCGCGACGGTTCGACGTTCGACTCCCGCCCGAGATGATTCTTATTTTTCCTATGTATTCTATTTGTATAGTTAGCATACTTAATGCTGTAAAAATTCATTTAACTCTGTCTGTCGGTATGTTACGCTTTTACGCCTAAACCACTGAACCGATTTTGATGAAATTTGGTATAAGGGTAGATTAGATCTTGAGAAAGGAAATAGGCTATGTTTGGTCGCGATAACCGACATCCACGCGGAGGGAGCCGCGGGCAAAAGCTAGTGCCTTGATAAAGACGAAATGCAGAAATTAATTGAACATTGAATTTGAATTAAAATTGAAAGTAAGAAAAAATATTCTCCAGGAATCAACTCCGATAGCAATCAATCCATTATGAAATAACATATCTATGCTCTTTCATATCTATTTAGGTGTTCGTGCCTATGCTTGAACCACAAGTGAGATAACTACCTTTGTAACTCTGCCTATCTCTGTCATTTTCCCTACTATACAGCGCACTCTGGCGGTTGTTTATGGTTTCAACAATTGCGGTCGCCCAACACTAGTGCGTGCGGCCATTGATGATTCAGTACGCTTTTGTAACTCAGCCGTGTAGTACGTGTGTAAATTTATGCGTAAGTAGAGTGAAGATTAAATTTTTCTTTTCATGCCAATTATATTCCGCTCAGCGCCCCTGGCCAGCGACGAGCCACAGTTTTTTTTTTTTTTTTTTTTTTTTTACACAGGACACGTCAATTTGACTTCACCTCGCCTGATGTTAAGCTAAAGGCAAAGTCTCGGAAAGAGGGTCACCATCGTAAACATTTACCATGTTAACAGTGGTGGCACTCAGCTTGACGGCCTTATTAGATGCCTTTTCACGCCCCGCTTAAAGGACCCGGGACTGTAGGAAGAAGGAAACACGTGAGCTGGCAGGGAATTCCAGGTCTTAGTGGTGCGGCATAGGAATGAATCACTGAAACGCTTGGTTCTAGCAGGTATACTCTGCACCGTAAATGGATGACATCTTAGCCCTGCACGTGTCGTCCTGTGAAGGAAAGGGGAGGGTGAGACTAATTGGAAGAGCTCGTCAGAACATTCACCATGGTAGAGACGGTAGAAAACTGCCAAAGACGCAACATCTTTACGCATCTGCAAAGGCTCGAGGGTGTTCGTGACCTTAGGATCCCCAATAATGCGGACCGCACGTCGCTGCAACCTGTCGAGAGCATCTAATAAGTACTTTGCGGAGCCGTCCCAGAGATGTGAGCAGTATTCCACGCAGGAACGAATTTGGGTCTTGTATAGAAGACACCGCTGCTCCGGCGTGAAAAAACGTCTCACTCTGTTCAGGACTCCGAGTTTACGCGAGGCTGATTTGATGATACTCTCGATATAGTTTTTGTTATTCAGTTTGCAGCGAACATCCATACCGAGGATAGTGAGGTGATCCTGCAGTGGCAGTGGTGTGCTCTGAAGAGTGGGAAGGGGAAGGAAAGGAGATACCTTTGCTGTAAACGCACATGCCTGGGTCTTCTTGGCATTGAACTCGACCAGGTTCCTAGCGCCCCATTGAGAAATGTGGTCCAGGATCCGGTCCAGCTCAGTGACAAGAAGCTGCCTTTTTTCTGCGATATCAGACTGCTTGGCCGCAGGATGTGCGTAATAACTCCCGTGTAAGGTGCTGTCGTCTGCATAGCAGTGAATGTTTCCGTTACAGAGCATGTCATTGATATGCAGAAGAAAGAGAGTGGGAGATAAAACGGAACCCTGCGGCACGCCAGCATTTACCTGCAAGAACTCCGAAGCTCGTCCATCACAAAGGACGCGAATACGGCGCCCCTGCAGGAAGCTTGCAACCCAGTTACACAGTCTAGGAGGCAGGCCGAAGGCTGGTAGCTTGGAAAGAAGCGATTTGTGCCATACCCTATCGAAAGCTTTGGCGATATCAAGACTAATTGCCAGTGACTCACCGTGCTTCTCCATAGCCTCACCCCAAAGGTGGGTCATGTACGCCAGAAGATCACCCGTTGACCGTTTCGGTCTGAAACCGTATTGCCGGTCACTAAGCAAGGAGTGATCCTCTAGGTGGCGCATGAGCTGTGTGTTAATTATGTGCTCGAACACCTTGCACAGCACTGAGGTGACGGCTATGGGTCGATAGTTGGCTGGGTCCGAGCGATCCCCCTTCTTGGGGATCGGCTGGACATTCGCCTCCTTCCAAGCCGAGGGCACTGTACCCGAACTGTAGGACAGTCGGTACAGCCGCGTTAGCATAGGAGATAACTCCGCTGCACATTTTTTAAGTACAACCGCTGGAATACCATCAGGACCACTGGCTTTCCGGACATCGAGTGATTGCAGTACTGCACGGACATCGCGTTGCCTGATACGTATATCAGGCATTGCGTGGTCACCAGTGGGCATTGTCCGTGGTTGCATACCACAATCATCGACTCGGGAGTTGGCCGCGAAGAGATTGACCAGCAAATTTGCTTTCTCTTGCGGCTCATGGGCCAGAGATCCATCGGGATTGCTCAGCGGGGGCAGCGAGGGCTGGCAGAAGTTGGCTTGCACGGCTTTGGCCAGTTGCCAGTAGCCACGGCTACCCGTGGGATGCGCCACTAGCTCTTGGCCCAGCCGTGCTATGCGCTGGGCATCCGCCCTGATGCATGCCCTCTTGCAGACCTTTGTGGCTCTGTTGTACGCCGCCTTGAAGTGACCCACGTTGGGATCGCGCGTGGCGCGCGCCCGCACCCAGGCGCGGTACGCAAACTGTTTATGCTCAACAGCCTCCGCGCACTCGCGCCCGAACCACGGACGCGCTCCGCGGACTCCGGTGACATCGGTGTATGGGATATAATATTCCATACCTAGACCGATCTCACCGGCGACGGCAGTAGCGCTCTCAGATGGGTTCTTACCCTCAAAGCAGCGTTCAACCCACGGGATGGACGCATAATAATCGCGCAATCCATCCCAGTCCGCTGACGAGTAGTGCCATAGTCGCCTCTTCCCCTGCACGGGTCGTGGGGGCGCTACAATGGGCACGGTGGAGCGGACCAGACAGTGGTCGGAGTTACCTAAAGCAGCAATCACCGAGACACTGTACTGGTCCGGGTGACTCGTCAACAGAAGGTCTAGCAGAGAGGGCTCTAGGCCGGACTCTCTTGGTATCCTCGTGACCTTGTGCACCAATTGAGTCAAGTCATGCGCCAGGGCAAATGCGTGAGTGGCTCTTCCCGCATGGTTTGTTATGGAGGAGCCCAACCAGATCTTGTGGTGGGCGTTAAAGTCCCCCAAAAACACCAATTCGGCGTTCGGAAACCGCTCCTGCGCATCATCTGCCGCCTGACTCAGGTATTCGAATAGTCGAGTTATCTCCGCATCTCCTGTATGGGAACGGTAAAGGCACACATAGATCTGACTCGTGGAGCCATGGTCTACGTGTACCCAAAGGATGGAAAAGGATGGGTCCTCTAGACAGCGCAAACGGCGACAACAAATATCCGCCCTAACAAACACGCACACCCCGGCTTTTGCTCGGAAATTTTCCTCGATAACATAGCCGGGGTAAAGTAGGTAGGTCGTGTCGTCAGGGCGGCGTATTTGTGTCTCCGTTAGAAACAGCATAGCTGGTTTCGCCGTCTCCAGGTGTTGGTGGACGGCGTTGAGGTTTTTATGGAGCCCACAGATGTTCGTGGACTCCACCTCAAATAGAGTTTTTGTGGGAGAGTCCCTAGCCGCTGTTTCAACAGATACTGTATTGTGCGCTGCCATGAGGTGAAGGGTAAGGGAAGGCGTGAAAAAGAGGTGATTTTCGCCGCAGCACCGCGTGACAAAACATGGGAGATTGGTTTTATCTATGAATGTGAGGCGTGACGAGAGCCGACGCGCCGAACGGAAGGGCCCCCGTACCCTCCCGAATATGGTCGCCGGGCTCCCGTCCGGTCGCCAACCGGCACGACGAGCCATATCGGGATTATGCGCGACCTGGTGGGGCAGCCTCCCAGGGTGGTTAGTCCCAGTTGGGCCCCTGTACTATGCCGCGGGCGGCCAGCGGCACCACCGTTTCTACGGGTCTCCCTGCCCGGCGCGGCGCCCCGCGTCACACCCCACTAGACTACGCCAAAACCCACCGGTCCCACTAGTGCTGCGACTACCATCACCTCGGCCCGGCTATGCACTTGCTGATCCCTGAACGCAATCCAACCGAGATTGGATTACTATGGAGGGTTTTTCGCACTTGTGCATGGTGGTACCAACCCGGTCGAAATAAGTGTCACATTTGTGCCTCCTAGAGCACTGTCGCACGAGGTTATTATAACATAACCTACTATATGTGACGTAATGGCGTATAAGGCGACATGTCTTATCACGAGAAGACGTATCGAATCGCAATACGTTTCGTCGCATTACGAGGCGACTTGACACATCGGAATCGTCTTGAAGACGACTGGTGGGACGTGTAAATAGTCCTACCAAGTGGTGTGTTTGCACACAGAGCGTATAAGCTCCTATGACCAGCAGTTAGGTTGTAATGAAAAGAAAATACACATGTGACCGCTTCTATGAATGAAAACGCAAGAGAACCGGCACTGACCTGAGTTCCACCTCGTGAGGATTCAGCTGTAGACAGGCGTGGTTCCTGGCACGTGCTGGTAGGTAGGTATGTTTTCGACCGACCGGTTATTTTCTTGAATTTGTCGTTTTCTTCCGATACACTTCCCTTATACTGACTTGAGAATGTGGCCAAAGGAACTTATAGAATTACACAGAAAAAGAAACGAGGAGTTGAATTACTCAAACTTCCGTTTGGTGCGGCGGCGCGTGAGTCAAAGACACCTTTCGGTGCTGCTGCGGGTTAGTGACTGATAAAAAAATGAACGGGTTGAACGTCAGCCGTGAAGCTTGAGTCTCGCTCATAGAAAACTTCACTCTCAAAATATAGTTCGAAAGGATCCGTGCACAGCGCCATTCATTGGCCTTCTTCAACACTAAGTGGTCAACAAATGAGCGCCAATATTCAAACATTATTCGTTCATAAAAGCGGTTTCTTAAATTACAAAATTGAAATACAATTAAATTATGTGGAAATAATTAAGAAAGTACATAAGCGCTCCACCATGCACCCGGCTTTGGAACGTCGCAAGACGTTACGAAACAAACAAGCGAACACTGGCTGATTAGAGCCCATAGTGAATTTGTATAACATAATAATACACATAGCTAAAATAACAACTTAGACTAACAATATTCTATCTAAAGTATGTTTAAAGCTTGAGTTAAAAATTAAAGTTTAAGATTATATTTAGCGTTGTAAGTTATTGCGTTGGGATAGGATACAACTTGCTTACAGCGCGTTTGTAAGTACCAGTATGCGTTTTATATATTATGATAGACATGAGGAGTCCAGGTCCAGTATGACAATTGACACCGTGAAAATGCTGAATTATTAGATCAACAACGTGATCGCGTTTAGGGAGAAGGACAGGATGTAATCCTGATACAGAATGAGGTTCGATCTTAAATTTAAATCGTGCGAATTTTAAAACGTATGTAATGATACGTAGTAGTTTCTGCCAAGAAGAAACACGTTGTGCTAATGTACATAACAATGGCGACTCTGTGTGTTTTGTTGTCACACTCAACACATTTGCCTTATGCTCAGGTAAGTCAGAACAGTTGGCGGGAGAGAATGACTTAATAGGCCATTCATCAGGGGGGCCGCGGATCCATGCTGGACCGTTCCACCACAAATTATAAGCCAAAAGTTGCGAGGGGAGCATACCGCGTGATAGACAATCACTCGGGTTAATGTCTCCGGCGACGTGATAAAAATGTTTAGCGTTCAAGTTTTCTTGACACTGAGCGACCCGGTTGCTAACAACAATCGACCACCGATGTGGTGACGAGTGAACCCATGATAAGGCAATCGTGGAATCAGAAAAGGCGTAAATGTCAGTAATGGGAATGCGTAATGCATAAGAATCACGTACAGTTCTTATTAACTTTGACATAAGCAAAATAGCACATAACTCTAATCGAGCAAGCGTAGTAATCTTTGTCGGAGTGACCTTTGATTTCGCACACAAAATGCGAGTTTGAATGCCAGATGGGTAGGTACAATGTGCATAAATAACACATCCCATGCCATTCAGGCTGGCATCACAAAATGCGACAAGACGTAATTCGCAATCAACTTCGACACCTATATATCGCGGAATTTTTAATGTGTCAAGCAATTTTACTTCTTGAACGAGAGCGGAAAAGCGTGAGCGTATATGCTCTGGAGCAGGGTCATCCCAATCACTCTTACTAAGCCAAAGTTCCTTAATTAACAACTTGGCGTAGAGTATCACAGGTGCCACCAACCCGAGCACGTCAAATAGTCGCGCAACTATAGAGAGTATATTTCTCTTAGTGCACTTCTCATCTACCAAGGTGGATGTGAAATAAAAATTATCTCCACACGGCTCCCACGAGAGACCTAAAACCTTTGCGACATGACTGCCAACATCAAACTCAAGCGATTTGCGGTGAGTATTTATGTCAGCGTTCATTGCGATAGGAAATAGCCTAAAATTTAATAATAATAAAAACAGGTCTGCCTGTAAATTGGGACCAATATGTAAAATATCATTGAGCGAAAGACAAGTGTGGGTTTTAGCGCTCGCGTCTAACACAATACGCGGCATCGGTTTGTCATGTCGAACTACTGCGTGATGTGGTATGTAATAACCATCCATAGACAACTTAGAGTCATCAACGAGACTAAGATAACCGTTATCCAAACAATCCCGAATAACCTTATTGTAATTTTCGCGTACGGTTGGTGATTGACGAAGTTTACGCTCGAGCGACAAAAACCGGGGGTGAGCGACGCCGCGCGAGTTCCCTAGTTCAGAGGGATCCTTGCAGAACGGCAGCGCAACAGAATAACGACCTACGTCATCGCGAGTCACAGTAGATGTGAAAATATTCTCGCACTTGGTTTCTTCTGGAGACAATAGGCGCTTCACAGGAACTTCCTCAAGTTCCCAAAATTTTTGCACTAAATCATTTAGTGCTAGCGCAGAAAAGGATGCGGTTGTAGGCACAACAACTTTACGTGGGTAATCACCCATAAGTACATAGCCAAACGCGGTTGATAGTACACAAGGGGCACTGGGACCACACTCGACTCTATTTCCTAAGTAGATATACGGGAAGAGCTGTGCACCTAATACTATATCAATGTTTCCTGGAATGTTCCAGCTTAAGTCAGCAAGCGGTAAATCGCGAAGATTTAACTCGCGATCACACTTAATTAATTGCGAGGGCAATTGATCCGTAAGGCTATTCATAACTAACGCATGTATAGTATACTTATGATCTGCATAAATACGAGATTCAATGTCCAAATACACATAGCCTATTATCGTGTGCGAAGTGGAGCCAACACCTTTGACAACAGAATTACTCGGTAAATCGCGAAGATTTAACTCGCGATCACACTTAATTAATTGCGAGGGCAATTGATCCGTAAGGCTATTCATAACTAACGCATGTATAGTATACTCATGATCTGCATAAATACGAGATTCAATGTCCAAATACACATAGCCTATTATCGTGTGCGAAGTGGAGCCAACACCTTTGACAACAGAATTACTCATTGGTATTATTGGTAAATTTAATAAACGACAACAGGACAATGTTATTAAGTTATTCTGTGAGCCATTATCAATTAGACATCTGACTACAGATTTATTTCCAGTGCTACCTTTAGGGCGAGCATACACCTGAGCGGTTGCCAAGAGAATATCACCCTTATGGCTAGAGGCATACGAATGCACAGTGCTTGAAGCGAGCGGTGACTCAGGAGTGGGACTAACATTGTCGCACTGGGGCGGCGAGAAAGGGACAGCACTCGTAGCATGCGAGTGCGAATTATTAACATTATTATAAAAATGCAATAATTTATGATGTTTTTTCTGACAGAAACAAACTGACGTACTTTTACATTGCGGGAGATTATGTAATGTGCTTAGACAATTCACGCAACCACGCTTAGATTTAATAAACTCATATCTAGCCTTTGCATTTTGCATATTTTTAAACTGAGCGCAGTTATACAGGTGTCGGTGGTCGCGGCCGCCACATAAACAACATGACGCGTCAACTGCGGCGGGCGCATTCGACTTATTATTAATCGGCACACTGACAACAAACGACTTAGAATTACGCTGTACACGCCTATCATTAGACTGTGGCGTCCCAGCAGTGGACGACTTCGCATATGACGAAGACCGCGGGTTTGACCGTTCAATCATCTTAGCATAATCTTGTACAAAGTCGATCAGCTGTTGCGTCGTAGGTATATCGACACCTCGAACAGAAAGTTCGAAGGCTTGGATGGTTAGCGTGTCCATTTTCCTCAAGGCACATTGTAGAAACATGAAGTCCGTTAAATCATTTATACCTAACTCTTTAAGCGCGGTGATAGAGGAGGAATATATACCTATAAATGAATCAAGTGAGTTCACACTAGGTGAACAATTCTTTAAGTCTAATATATTATTAAGATAATATGAACCTAATGAACGTTTATATTGGTATTTCTTGACCAAGGCGTCCCAAACTATACTGTAGGTCTCACTTGACGGAACAATACCGGCAGTGAACTTTAGTGCTTCATTGGTTAGTTTTGAGAATAGGTATTGCACACGTTGCGAATCAGACAATTGTTTGTTCGAATGAATATTGGCCTTAAAGGACTGATAAAATGTATTCCAGTTTTCAGGGCGTCCGTCAAAACTCGGAATAACAAGCATTTCCAATTTCACTACAGACGCGTTCGAATTACTCGCCCCGTGTGAGGCGACCTCCCTGACCTTGGGCGTAGATAATTTATTTCTAATGCGTTTTATTCTCGAATACAATTCATCAAATGAGTCAAGGCAAGAATAGTCGGACTCCACAGGGGGTTCCAATGACAAATTTAAGCTATTTATTTGATCTACAATCGACTCGAACTTATCGCGAACGACATCGATGTTCTCGGTCTCAGACAGAAAATCCTCATTCGCTCGCGTCGTTATGTCAAAGCAAACAATGGATTTCGAAGATTTATACCAACGGGTAATGCGAGCAAACAATAATTCCTTTTTTTGATTCAACAGAATAAGCTTCGTCTCGAGATCTGACGACATGTTTGCAAATTAACGATAGGTAGGACCTACCTATTGAAATATAACAAGAAGACTATCTGTAAGGTACCTACTATAATATAATAGTAATTCAACACAAACAGTTTAGATATACCTACTTTTTTATTGAAAATTGTACTACGGCTTATTATATAATAGCGCAAGTAGCACAGCGGAGCGGGAATGTAACTAACTACGTACCTAGATAGGTAGGTACCTACAAAGTTACGCGTAAGTGAATAGAATGATGAGTATTTACCAATTAATACGTAAATCACCAACTATTATAAATATCTACCAATTATTACGTAGATTTAGCGTTTTAAATGCAGAATTTACCAAATAATTTACGTAAATCTGTTAGCGAAAGTAAGTAATGAAACTAAGATGGCGGAAAGAATTCACCAAAATTACGTGAATCTTTTAATTAAATGAATAGGAAAGAAATATTTTTCACCAATAATTACGTGAATATGTTATTTACTGGCCTATCCGACTCGTAAGGACCATAAATTATGGTAGGACGTGTAAATAGTCCTACCAAGTGGTGTGTTTGCACACAGAGCGTATAAGCTCCTATGACCAGCAGTTAGGTTGTAATGAAAAGAAAATACACATGTGACCGCTTCTATGAATGAAAACGCAAGAGAACCGGCACTGACCTGAGTTCCACCTCGTGAGGATTCAGCTGTAGACAGGCGTGGTTCCTGGCACGTGCTGGTAGGTAGGTATGTTTTCGACCGACCGGTCATTTTCTTGAATTTGTCGTTTTCTTCCGATACACTTCCCTTATACTGACTTGAGAATGTGGCCAAAGGAACTTATAGAATTACACAGAAAAAGAAACGAGGAGTTGAATTACTCAAACTTCCGTTTGGTGCGGCGGCGCGTGAGTCAAAGACACCTTTCGGTGCTGCTGCGGGTTAGTGACTGATTAAAAAATGAACGGGTTGAACGTCAGCCGTGAAGCTTGAGTCTCGCTCATAGAAAACTTCACTCTCAAAATATAGTTCGAAAGGATCCGTGCACAGCGCCATTCATTGGCCTTCTTCAACACTAAGTGGTCAACAAATGAGCGCCAATATTCAAACATTATTCGTTCATAAAAGCGGTTTCTTAAATTACAAAATTGAAATACAATTAAATTATGTGGAAATAATTAAGAAAGTACATAAGCGCTCCACCAACGACCTTGTCGTATCCCAACACGACAATTTAATATTAAGACGACAGGTTGACAGACAATTGTAAGACACGTCGGTTCTTAAGCCGTCAAGTCGTCAAATCAGTGTCAAAATTACATTGCCGCCTTGCAAGTCGACAATTTTTATAATGTGGGCGTCATGTTACAGATCATGGCGAGTACACCAACTACTTCCATGGGAGAATTAGCCCAATTGGTTCCTGACGACGATGAGAAGGAGGCGTTTTTGGCGATTATCCAGTCTATCAGAGCTAATTACCCAGAGGAATGGGTAGAGTGGAGAGTAATCAATTACTCTTTTGAAGAACTGTTCGGGCGTGAGGTATCGCCCAAAATCGATGCCAAATTACGATTTGGCATCCCAACCGTAGACCTAGTACGGGCATTCTACAGTGATGCGAAGGGCCTGTCGGAGAGAGCCTACCGCCAAATACGACGGACTATTTTACGCTGGCCTCTGGGAAGAGCAATCTTATTCTCACCACATAGCATTGTTGAAAAAATCCATGCTCCCTCTTATGATGCTTTTATGGGCAGCATTCGAGAATTGCGGATAAAAGGCAAATTCACTAACAGAGAGAGGACGTCACATTTGCTTGGCAACCTTGAAGATAACGTGGAGGTTCGTTCAACTAGCTGCACCCCTGTATCCTTAAGGTCAAAAAACAACAAAGATGGAAGTACGGTTCAAGATAGTGGAACTCCCATACCCACCGGTTCTAAGCGAAAAGGGGAGGCGCTCAATGAAATGCCTCCTTATAAACGAGCCGGTCCTCAGGCCAACAATGACATTATGGCATCAGTGCTGCAACAGCAAATGGTTTTGTTCAATAAACTTATTGAAATGCAATCGGAACAGAACAAAAAGATCGAAAGGCTCCAAATAGCATCAGTTCACCCAAGCCATGACTTAGATGCCTCCTTCGAATCGGTTCCGGACAGCACTCAGAGTGACGGAGAGCTTGAAGACGATCGATTGTCTCAGGGCAGTTCGGGCCTTGAGGCACCGCCACCAGTAAGCGCTAGCTGCTACTCTGACGCTGAACAGGCCATCAAGAACGAGATTGCAGATGCAGAAAGGCGTTTACAAGCACTTCAGCCCCACAGCAGTACATCACGGGGTTATAATTTCAAACCCCACACTTCCGAAGCGGAAGCAAAGTACTCCAAAGCGGATTCGACGTTGGCGAGTCAGGGAGAAGAATGCCAGCGACTGGGTAACGAGGGCTGGAGAAATGTGCACTACAAGGATGTACAGAAAAAATTTCAAGCTACACCTGTGTTCGCCGCCTTAAAAGTAAATAACCAATTCGCGGACATAACACAAAACTGGACGTCCGTAGCTCTGCTCTAGAGTTTGATCTCGTGCTAGGAGCTATTAGTAACGGTCTTTTACAGCAGAGACAAATATTTGAGGGGCTTTGGCAGAAATTGCCTCACGATATATAGAAAAATGTAGGGGATAAATTTTTGGCAAGTGATTCCGACTTTCGAAGGAATTCCGACGACCTTCTGCAGTACGTGTGTGGAAGAAGATCGGAGGTGATCCAACAGAGGAGGGATAGCTATAAAATTAAGAATAAAATCCTCCACGAGGCTATTCACAGTATTCCTCCTTCGACTACTCACCTCTTTAAGGAACCGGAGCTGTCCCAGACTGTAAAAGATCAGGGGGGAATACACAAGTTTTTTCCCTTCAGAAAGCCTGGTTCACGAACGACTAGACCCTCACAAAAGAACTATCACACGAAGAAATATAACTATAGAAGACCAGTTTCTAAATATGGAAACAAAACAACTAGCGCTAACTCTACCCACGAGAGCTTCATCAAAAGGGGTCAAATACCTCAGGACAGACAGAATCGAGGTGGACCTGTCGTGCGACAGGGCAAGTGGAAGGGTCCTAAAAGAACCTGACTTCAAAGCTGGTCAGTTATTGTTCCACCTGGAGAAATGGGTGGAAATAGGAGCCGCACCGGGGGTTCTACAAATTCTGTCAGGTTACAGAATCCCCTTTCACCGGAAACCTCCTCTAGTGCAATTATCCACCGTAAGCGAACTTTACAAAACTCGTCGCTCAAGAGAAATGGGGCTCGAGATTCAAAAAATGGTGGCCAGTGGTGCAATTCTCCGCTCAGAACACGAGTCAGGGTTCCTATCAACAATGTTTCTCAGGAGAAAACCAAATGGAACAAACAGACCTATATTCAACCTAAAACGTTAAAACGCCTTTGTCCATGCCCCTCAGTCCAGGCTGTTGAACCATCCCCGAATACCACATGTATTGAACGAAAATACATTCATGACAAAAATAGACCTTTCGCAGGCTTACTATCACGTCCCGATAGCACCCTCCCATCGCAGATTTTTATCTCTGGTTTACAAAGAGGAGACTTACGAAATGACGTGCCTTCCTTTAGGTCTCGCAAGCGCACCATATGCTTTTGCCAAAATAACGAATTGGCTGGCTCATTGGTTCAGACAAGTAGCCGATGTCGAAATGATAGTTTACCTAGACCATTTCTTGATAATGCATCAAGATGCGAATGTGTTAAATCAACAAACAAAATTCGTAGTACAAAAATTAAAAGAATTAGGGTGGCTGGTCAACAAAGAGAAGTCTTTACTAGAGGCGTCCCAATGTGTAGAGTACCTGGGTATCATATGGGACACTCGAAGGAATCTAAAGATGTTGTCCGATGCGAAAGTCAGTCAAATAAAATCATTGTCCCAGACGTTTCTAATGAAAAAGAGCTGGAGTTGGCTGGATGCAAAAGTTCTGTTGGGCAATTTGAATTTTGCCGCCTTCGTGGTACCCCTAGGAAGACTGCATTGTCGTCAGTTACAGATAGAATCCAACAAATTAAGCAAGTCGTCTCGTAACACAAAGCTGCCTATGTCGGACGTGGTACTTGTCGAACTAAGTTGGTGGACAAAAAATATTCATCGAAGTACAGTTATTCACAATCCCAATCCAACAATATTCATTGTCACAGACGCAGCAGATGCGGGTTGGGGTGCAATAGCGAACAGTCGAAAGTTATGCGGAAAGTGGACAAATCTGCAAAATCGATGGCACTGCAATCAGAAGGAGCTTTGGGCACTTTACGAAACCTTAAAAAGCGTGGGTCCGGCACTAAGGGATACCGCTATCATATGGCAGACAGACAACCGAACCGCAGCTGCTTATATCACAAAGCAAGGAGGGACAAGGTCCAAGAGACTCTTAGAGACGGCTGCAAAGGTTTTAAATCTTTGCGAAGAGTTCAATTGCCACATAACGGCACGCTACATCCCCGGCGCATACAACGTCTTGGCAGACAGTTTATCAAGAGCAAAATGCCTCCCGGAATGGCATCTAAAACCCTCTATAACGAGAGTAATTTTTCATCGGTTAGGGATGCCGGAAATAGACCTGTTTGCTTCAGAAAGGTCAGCAGTTGTACCGAATTATATAAGCGAGGACATAACGGACACCAAAAGTCAATATACGGACGCTTTCAGCCGACCCTGGCACTTCAAGCTAGCATGGGCGTTTCCACCACCGGCACTAATAACACGAGTCCTCCGACACCTGGAAAAATCCACAGGAACTTACCTTCTCGTAACGCCGATGTGGCACAAAGCGTTCTGGGCAGCAAACATAAAGAGGCGAGCAACCAAACCACCGTGGGAAGTTCCAGACTTACCTTATCACCTAGTAGACCTACAGACGAATCTACCACCTACAGGAATAGACAGCCTAAATTTGCTAATTTGGACTGTACGGGCTGGTCCAACGAAATCTCCAACTGGGAAAACTATGAGGTAGAACTCCTTCAATCTGGCTGGAGAGAATCTACTCTGAAGACTTATCGCCCCTGTTGGGAGAGATGGCAGAAGTTTGCAAATGCAAAAAACATCAAGGTTGATGATCCCCGACCTGCTGATCTAGCGCGTTTTCTATGTTACCTGCATGAGGTGGAAAAGCTAGCACCCAGGACAATACTAGTACACAAATCAGTTGTAACTACATTTTCAAACCCTGCAAAAAGTTCATTGTTGTGTTCGCATCCCATCGTAACTCACACAATTAAAGGCATTATGTCAAAGAGACCTATTGTTAATAAAAAAGCTCTCTCTTGGAATGTCGATGATTTGTTACATTTCCTCGAGACATATCATTTCGATGTAAATAGTCTTTTTGCGGTGTCTCGTCATACGTGTGTTCTACTGTTGCTGGCGTCTGGTAGAAGAGTTCACGACTTAACCCTGCTAAACATCGATCCAGGCGCATTTGAGGATAGAGGCGAAGAACTCATCTTCTGGCCAGTGTTTGGCTCGAAAACAGATTCTGCCACCTACAGACAATCGGGTTGGTGTCTCAAAGAAAGCGATATTCCGAGGTTCAACCTTATTCATTGTGTCAAGCAAGTCCTTTTTCTATCTCGGGACCGACGGAAATCGAAACAGCTGAAGAATCTATTCATCACGACACGAGGAGCAGTAAAGAAAGCTTCCCGAGAAGTTATTGCTGGCTGGATTGCATCTTTGTTTAAACAGGCAAACATAACAGCGACAGCAGGCAGTATCCGAGCCGGTGTAGCTACAGATAATTGGACACGGAGGGACATGAAAATTGAGGAATTACTGAAAAGGGGAAATTGGAGATCAAGAAATACCTTCTTCAATCATTACTTTAGAGAGATAAAACCCACACCTAAGATTTCATCATATAATATTGGCGAAAGTTTCTCTCCAATTGATTAATTGTTTTAAGACTGATTATAGATTATGTTTTTCTTAGTTACCAAATAGTACTCAAAGTACTTACTTAATTAATAATACAAAGTACATATTAAGTTAAGGGAGGCAAAGACTTAGAAAGTTTTATTATTTCATTTCTAATAATATTATAATTATTTTATTTTAAGAAGTTATTATTTTGGTTTTAAGTACCTGTATTGTGTGCGAAGTTAATACGCCAGATTATAAATCTAAAATATGAATGAGTGTAAGGCTGATTAAATAGTTATTGTAACTAATTCAATTGTTTTGTCTCAAACTGGTTACTTGTAGTCACAGTACGCCCAACAGCGCGCCGGCAGAAGTAAAACACGTCTCACTTGTGGTTCAAGCATAGGCACGAACACCTAAATAAAACCGTTTTTCCCCCGAAGGGTAAAAAACGGATATTTAGGTTTCTGCCGTAGCTTGAACCACACTTGATTGCCTTGCCGGCTCAAGATCGTGGTCAGTACTGAATCATCAATGGCCGCACGCACTAGTGTTGGGCGACCGCAATTGTTGAAACCATAAACAACCGCCAGAGTGCGCTGTATAGTAGGGAAAATGACAGAGATAGGCAGAGTTACAAAGGTAGTTATCTCACTTGTGGTTCAAGCTACGGCAGAAACCTAAATATCCGTTTTTTACCCTTCGGGGGAAAAACGGTTTTATTTTTAATAACATTCGGTACACATTTTTATCTAGACATAGTTTTTTTAAAGGGGCAAGTGGATTCCTAGTAACACGAACAGTGCAATTCACGAGTGTGCACATGCCTTTACTTGTAGTATCCGTGTATTACGTTGGTGTGAGAGACCATTTGGCAGTTTTTTCTCTGTTTATCAATAAAAACCTTTTAATGCCCTTCTTGAACAACCCCATATAGTAGTCGCTTGGAAAAACACAACCAGGAGATCATTCTACATTCACAGTATAATATCGGTTCATTAGAATACCCTCAAGGACATCGGCTTACTTTGTCGTATTAGGTACAAACTCTTAATATTCAAACAAGTGAGATGCAACACAACCATATTCAGATACTTATTATCCACACAAGTGCCCGGTTAATGGCAATAGGCTCGCCACCTATTACATTGGGACCTAAACATAAACTGGCGAAATGTGGGTGCTAGCACCTCTGCCTACCTCTTCGGGGAATATAGGCGTGAGTTTATGTTATGTTATTATCCACAACATCGAAAGTCAAAAGTATCGCGTGAGTCGGCGGCGGCGGCGGGGTCATGTGGCCTAAAGAGTGAATATCTATAAAAAAAAGATAATCGAAATACGTTTATGTATGAACCTACGTGCTGAGATTTTAGTGCCATAGTTTTCATACAAAACACAATAAACAATGAGATTTTATCGTTTTATGTAAGCGTAAAGGCTGCTATTCACTATCCGATTTTACGTCTGATAAGTAGGGACAACGACAGATCCAACTGCAGATCCAATAGGAAAGCGAATTGTGGGCTCCAAGTTCCTTTGTAAAATATGTATGGTATGTGATGTATAGGATGTAGTATTATGGTATGAGTAAATAAAATTAACTGAAATTAAAAATAAGTTGGAAGAGCCTACCCTACACTCAGCATTGGGTGACTACGGGTTGAAGAATAAGAAGAAAAAAAATGACTATTTTCTTTTATATGGTATGTACCCCTTAACAAAAAAATAGTTTAACCGTATTCTAGACCCTATAGTGATATAAGCTCAGGTCTACATAGCGTTCTATAGTACCAGTAAATTAAATTTTACTGAGAAACTAACCATCCTTGTTTGTAAAAAAACAATCTTGTACAAAATCTGTATTATTTTTTGAGACAATCAATCAATTAGCCTATTGCAATCCACTGGTGGACAACGACCTCTTCCGATGTATCTACACTGTTGCTCCCGATCCTGTGCATTCTGTATCCAGTCTATCCCAGCCACATTTTTCCATACCGTAACCGTGTTACATTTTTTTTAAGAATATTAGAACCAAAGTTACTAATATCCCCTCCAACCCCTCCAACTAAGCTAGTGGGTTCACGTCGGTAGTGTAATGGCCAGGATTTTTTTTTTTTTTTTTTTTTATCGTGCGAAAAATCCCCACGGATACCACCCCCACGGAGCCGGTGGAGGCGGTTATGTCGGACTCGAACCGACTAAAACGCACGCCGTCTTGGGTCCTTGGCTGCCGGAGGTGAGATTGCCAAAAGCATATCTCTCGCACCCCGGCAGACCCAGGACCATCTCTTTCGAGATGGCCCCCTTCGAGTTGTGGGGACCAAAATGTCCCCATCTAGCCCCGGTTACGGGGAGGCGCACTTTGCGCCGCCGCCGCGGCCTGCTTCTGCTAGGGTGACAGGCGGCTCCACCGGTCACCCCCAGGCCAGCGCTCATGGAGGACGGAGGTCGTTCTGCGACCTCCGACGTCCGGTTCGCCTTCGCTCTGCACGGGCTTCCCGGGCCCGGAGTCTGGTCCGGACCCGACCGGCCGCCTCCTTCTCGAGCATTACTTGCTCGCAGAAGGAGGCGGCCGCACCCCAAGCGTTTGCGCATCTTACCATCGCTGTGAGCAATGTGGCGAGTGTGAGGACTCCCACCCCCAGAGCCGCCACTAGGACCCGCCTCGGCGTGTCCCACGCCGGGCACTCGGTCAGCGTGTGCAGCTCTGTGTCCTCGCTCGCATCACAGTGATGGCACTCGGACGTTGGCTCCTTCCGGATCCGACACAGGTAACTCCCGAAACACCCGTGTCCGGTAATCACCTGCGTCAGCCGGTACGAGAGGCTGCCGTGTGGCCTCTCTAGCCACTCCTCCATGATGGGTCTTACCGCCGCTATTACGGCGTGCCCTGCGCTTGGTCGCCCAAGTCGTAGCTCCCATTCCGCTACCATGTCCCTGTGGAGCTGAGACCTCACGGCCCGAATTTCTTCGGGCTCGGGTTCCCGTCCCTGCTCCCGCGCCTCCTTACGATACCGATATAGCATCGAAAGGGCTCTCGCATCCAGGTTCCACGGTAGGGATCCGGCAAGGAGACTCGTCGCCTCGAAGGATATCGTGCGGTACCCCCTAATGGCCCTGCTGGCCATTGCACGCTGCGGTCCACGCAGCAGACGCGCATTGTGGACCGTCAGGGTGTCCGCCCATATTGGGCACCCATATAGGGCCATGGACCGCACGACTCCCGCGTAGAGTCTCCTACAGGAGTCATCCGGCCCCCTCATGTTGGGCAGCAGCCGCCCCAAAGCGGCAGCTGTGTCCTTCAATTTGGGGGCCAGTCTTCGGAGATGCTCCCCGAAGTTCCACCGGCCATCGAGTACGAGCCCCAGATATTTCATCTCGGCCTTGATGCCGATGGAAATGTCTCCCACTATGAGGCTGGAATCCTCCGGTGGCACGCGCCGAGGCCCATGAAAGAACATGGCCTCGGTTTTATGCAGAGCCACCTCGAGACCCAGCCGCCGAATCCGTTCCACGACTTGGGCAACCGCGGTCGTGGCCTTCAGGGTCGCTTCGCGGTATGTAGCCCCGCACGCCGTCACCAGCGTGTCGTCCGCATAACACGTGACGGCGGCACCGTCCGCGAGCTCACCGCGAAGCACCCAGTCGTAACCGATGTTCCACAGTAGCGGTCCCAGGACCGATCCCTGCGGAACACCGCACGACATCTCTCGCCGACCGAGCCCGGTCGCACTTGGGTAGACGACTGCTCTCTCCGACAGATACGCCCCGACTATGCGGCGAAGGTAGAGAGGCACCTCGTGATACACGAGCGCCTCCCTAATGCAGCTCCAGGGCAGGGTGTTAAACGCGTTGGCGATGTCCAGTGACACCGCCAGCACCACCTCGCCCCGAGCGACGGCGTCCTTCACCAGAGTCCCCACGCGCATGATGGCATCCACGGTGGAGCGCCTCCGGCGGAAGCCATACTGGCCATCCGCCAGGTCAGGCCCTACTCTGGATAGGTGCTCGACGAGGCGCTTTGCAATCACTCTTTCAAAGAGCTTGCACACCTCGTCGAGCAACACTATCGGCCTGTAGGCAGACGGTGAGTCCGCCGGGCGCCCCGCCTTTCGGATGAGGACCAGTTTCCCCGTCTTCCACATCTTCGGAAACTGGCCTCGCTCCAAACATGCGCTGAGAAACCCTCTCAGTCGGGGCTCGAGAGCGTCTTCTTCGCCTAGAGCTAGGACCCACGCTCGGCCTGGAATGCCGTCTGGTCCCGGGGCGGTGTTCTTGGCCTTAAGCCTTAACACCGCCAGCTCTAGCTCTACCCAAGTGACCTCGGGCACGTCGTCGTCATCCACGCTGGGCGCCATAGGCGACCTAGGTGGCGGAGTCATCTGCGGTGGAATATGTTCCACCGCCCGCGTTGGGAACAGGGAGCCAACGACTCCTCCGAGCAGCTCCGGCTGGAGACACCGGGTCAATGGCGGGGCCCGGGGGCGCAGCTTGCCCCTTACCATAAGGTAAGGCGGCCCCCATGGGTCCCGCTCCAGCGTCTCCAGCAGCTCTTTATGAGCTGCTGCCTTCGCTTGCCTTATGGCCACTCGGAGGGCCTTTCTGGCCTCCCTGTACCCCGCATGAAGCTCCGCCTCTCGGGGCTCCGTATCTGCGGGGCGGCTACGCCTCCTTCGGAGTCTGGTCCACCGGCGGAAAGCGATCACGGAGGCCTGTCGGAGCCTCGCGATGTCCGCCGACCACCAGTAGACCTGACGCCTCGGATTATAGGGTGGAGCCCTAGGCATAGCCGCGGTAATGGCCAGGATTCGAACCCGAGACCTCTCAATCGTAAGGCCGACTCCTTAACCATTAAGCTACCGACGCTTTCACCCCTACAATCCTAAGAAAAGTATACTTGTATTTATTTAACCGACTCCCGATCGATTGTGCCAACAGATCGGAACCAATTTCACACTAACTATACCCAACTAAATAAGTATGATAGTTTTATGTTCCGATAGCGTAAAATCGCACTATTGTAAGGGACAATGTCGTTTACGATGTGAGTTTTACACAGCTTTTTGCAATCTTTTACGGCTATCAACTCCCGCCTCGGGGGATATCTATTGCATTTTGTTATAGGTGGGGGTTTTTATCTAGTATAAAAACCCCATATCATAAAGAAGATGAGGTGAATGATTTGGGTTGGATGACATGAGTGTAAATTCGTTTAAGTAAACTAAATTCAGATGCATGGTGGTCTTAATGCATTTTTTTAGTTTAATGATTGTAACTAAAGGAATTTCGTGAAGTCGTGACGAGAGGCGCCTGTAATATAATAACCCGATTCCTGTTTTTTTTTTCGTGCGGAAATCCCCTCGGATACTCCCCCTGCCGGAGCCGGAAGGGGAGGTTATGTCGGACTCGAACCGATTAAAACCGCACGCCAACTGTGGGTCGTGGTGCTATGCTGGAGGTGAGGTTGTCATTGGCATATCCCTCGCACCTCGGCTGACCCAGGGCCATCCGATTCCTACCAATAATATAACAACCCATATGGAGGTAAGCTGTTTTTCTATCGGTTTCTCTTTACAAAATACCTACTAGCTTTTGCCAGCGGCTCTACCCGCGTGGATGTCGGTTATCGCGACCAAAGATAGCGTATGTCCTTTTTCATCAAAATCGGTTTAGTGGTTTAGTCGTGAAAGCTAACATACAGACAGACAGATAGAATTACTTTCGCATTTATAATATTAGTATGAATTCACCCTCCACCACTGTCGTGAAGTATGTACGTAAGGATAGAAGCAAATGGTAGAGGGAGGAGAAATTACTGCCTACCCTGGAGGTAAGGCCTTTACCACTGATTAGGATTCGCTTGGGGTAAATTCAATTGGTAAGGTAAATTGATCAATTGAAATGAATGTAATTGAATTTCTAAGCTTTACCCTCTAGAACAGGGATGGGCAACGGCTCGTGGACCAAATTCTGTCCGCGAAAGCATCTAATCCGGCCCGCCGACGGTCCTTCAAAATTTATGGTATATGGCCCGTGATAATTTATTTTGATAGTCCAGAAGTATCTGTATTGTCGTTATTTGAATGAAAGATTTTTGATGGATCACTAATTTATTTAATTTATTTCTTCTTATAATTATTAGTACAGTTTTCATATAGATGGCTTCAGATCAAGAGAGAGAGAGGAAACCCTGTGTGAGCGAGAGGTGCTTTTGCTGTCACATGACATTTATTCAATTCGTTCACAAACTCTTTAACATTACAGTATCTATAGATTCCGGTGTCACAGTAACTGCTTGAGAGCCGCCATTACCTCGCACTGACGGCTTGCGTTTTAGTTTAGTAGTTTCAAGTCCAATAATATGTCCCCAGACTGGAGGATGGTGTATCGTGATAATTCTGGCCCTCCTCCGAAATTTCTTCAACATTCTGGCCCCATTAAGAAACTTCGCCCACCACTGCTCTAGAATGAGGTCGTGCTCCCGTAAAAATCAAGTAAAGCCTCATCAGAAGGAGAAAGAGGATAGTCGTTCTCCGGTTATGCAGGTACAGGTCAAACATATCACGGAATTAGTCTAGTAGCAAACGTTAAGCGGAACTTCTACGGAATAAGCTAATAACGAGTAGATATGTGCTTTTTAATGGCCGCGTACGATGCACTAATTGCACACTGCGTCCTCTTCATGCGCGCTTAGAGAACGCTTACGCGCTTATTATTTGGTTAAAGCTACTTTGCAATTTCGCTTAAGAACATGGAAATTTGTATTTTGGAAACAAGAAATGCTTCGTATATTTTTTAGTTTCTTCTTCATAGAATCAATGGTTTTTTATATAGGACACGTCAATTTGAGTTCACCTCGCCTGATGTTAAGCTAAAGGAAAAGTCTCGGAAAGAGGTTTACCATCGGAAACATGTACCATGTTAACAGTGATGGCACTCAGCTTTACGGCTTCGTTAGATGCCTTTTCACGCCCCGCTTAAAGGACCCGGGACTGTAGGAAGAAGGAAACACGCTAACATCATTCTACCTTCTTGCTAAAAAAAACAGTCCAATACTGAGATATATCGGTCATGTTGAGAGAATGAATGAAAGAAGACTAACGAAACAGGTGTATGAGGCGAGTGTGGAGGGTACTGTCGGTAGGGAAAGACCTAGGCGCACATACCTGGACCAAATCGGCGAAGTTTTAGAAAAGGGGCAGGTCAGGAGTACCCTAAACCGACGAGCATGCATGAAGAATGTAATGAGAGTGAATGAAGCAAGAGTAGTATGTCAGGATCGTAGCAAATGGAGATCCGTGATCTCTGCCTACCCCTATGGGAAACAGGCGTGATTTTATGTATGTATGTATGTATGTACTGAGATATATCCGTTGGCTTACACAGATCTGCGATAGAAGATATGGACACTGGGGAAGGGGACAGTGGGCAAGAGAGCAAATGCGACATAAACTGGAATGGGGCACCACATTAAGTAGATACAGTTTTGAATCTTAGAATCACGCTAGAAAAGGGAAAACAAATCTTATGTCCTAAATATTTGTAAATATTGTGCGACGCATCTAAGATTCCGGATGAAATATCTTTGGGCTGCTTTTATCCTGGGAATAGGTTCCTATGGGTCTAATATGCAACCTCTTACTGCTTGGGAACAGATTCAGTATTCCATGCAGGCGATACTACGATGAATAATCCTCGATATTTAGCGATAGATTGTTCCTTCCCTGGTCGAGTCGCCTCTTTTAACACCATGCAAGGTAGCGCATAATATTACTATTTTGTTTAACCTCAAATATTTTAGTAGAAGCACACATCCAGTATCTCTCAAGGTCACCTTCAACTTTTATTGCTGCTCCCGTTTTTTTCTCGAGATTACAAAGCTTAACAACGTTTTGCTGCCAAGGGGCACTAATAAGAACCTTTTACTGACATTCGAAACGAATAAAAAGTACCTCTCCACGAATAAAAGTCGATTTTATCGGGATTTAACAGCAGTTCCCTTTGTATCTTGCATGGATAAGATGTCTGAGTCAGCCATGGTTTTATGTGTCACTTTTGTTACCCAATGTTTGTTGGAACTGCTTAATTTCGAGATTAAAGTACAGTTAAAAATAAAATGTATTGTTTGGGTCCTTTTTACCCGACTGTCAAAAAGCATTAAGTATGTTTCTCGCACGTATCTTGTATTAAATTTAATCTTGTAATATTCTTTCATTTCATATTTCCAGAATTGTTTTTTTTTTCTTTTTTTATAAAGTACACGTCAATTTGACTTCACCTTGCCTGATGGCAAGCTAATGGCAAAGTCTCGGAAAGAGGGTCACCATCGTAAACATGTACCGTACCATGTTAACAGTGGTAGCACTCAGCTTGACGGCCTCATCAGATGCTCAAATGAAAGGTATTATTCTTCTACCATAATATGTCCTCTGGAGAATCAAATAACACCATAACTGCATAAAAACTAGCTATATGCTGAACCTATTAATACCGAAACTATTTCACAATAACCGTAAACATTAATTTTAAAACACAAAAACTTTAAAAACTGTTATCAAATTCGTTATGGGACCACAACACTATTTTGTTCCGTTAACGTTACGTTACAACATTCACTAGAGGGCTATGTTTTACAATTTAGTGGCTCCATCGGCAATTTTATAACACTAGAGACCCATAATATAGTGTTATGTTTGCGAAATAGGCATTTATTGGTATCTTGTTTATTATACTGCAAAGTTTTCGCGGCTAGCGATAAGGGTGAGCTTATATTGCCATACGTGTAGCGAGTTTTTCTACGTTTGCAAAATTGTCATCATTATCACCATCATCCACATAAAGACGTTAGTCCTGATTGCATCCGAGGCCACGGTGCCCTCGGAGCTCAGGGTCTGCCTGCCGGCTCTTCCTCCTCCACTTCGCACGATCTAGGGCGTCCAAGGTAGAGAGACCGTTTTCATGCATGTCACCTTTGCAATTGTAGCGATTATTAATTCTGATTATACACAGCTCAAACCTGTGAGCAATTCATTCTTAGATTTTTGTTGCAGATTACGGGACCATAATGTGGAATATTTACTTTTCAGAATTGGTTCAACTGATTTTGAACAGAATGACACACAGTTATTATTTAATTTTCAGACTTTTAAGGTAGGTTTATCTACAATAATAAGTTCCTACAGATAAATAACACTGTTCAAATATTCAAAGGACCAACAGGTGGTTAGTACCTATAAAAGAAACTAATTCTTTTCAGTTAGTTGTAAGCTACCGTCTCGTAACTATGTCGAAGGGAAATGACGATAATATTGTATAATTAAATATAAATAATGTATTATAATGTTTTTTTATTATTATTGTTATTTTGAGTTCAATTTGCATGTCATACTCGCGGCTGCCTCTGAAAACCAGCGCTGTCCGTTTGCACTACCACGTTGACAGCATTTACGCTGAGAGGCGACCACTATATTCTGCATTGCTGTAACAGGATATATGACGTTCTTTCTTTACGTGTGCAGATTAAAAAAAAAAAAAATTTCCACCGCCCCGCTACCCGCTCCGCTTTAGAGAACTCTCACCTTTACGAACAGATTTATTGAATTTCATTTTTATATTAGTTGTGAGTCACGTAGGTTATAATAACGTATTCTGCTATTCCAGGCATACCTATATATAGTAAAACGTGTTGTTTATCAGCGTAGGCAACGTCTGCAACTCGGTATGCGAAGTTTTAGAAGAATATTAACAAGACTTTTTTACTTAGTACTTTTATTCCTCAGATTGAAGGAACATAGAACCAAAGGCATGGAATAACTATGGGATCTAGGGAATAATTTCATGTAGGTAATATAATATTTTTTTATGAATCATAAAAATAAAATAAAACTGCCATAAACGGTGAAACTATTAGCCACAAAACAATGATATTACATACAAAAAAGAGGCAGATATGTTATTAGACTGCGCCTGGTGAAGACGCGAAAACGTCCCAATTGGGACGTATCGCATTTAGTATATGTCTGGCAAACGCCGAGTTGTCACGTATGTAAGCGCATAATAAAATGACCAAAAAAATGCCACCGTGTATTTTTAAAAATGTACAAATTACGACACTAAAATCAATAAAAACCGAAGGACCTTCTATCACATGTAAGTACATACAATATTACCGATTTTTTAGTGTATTTCATTAAAATTAGTTTAATAATATTTTTAAAATAATGGCGGCAAAGAAAAAGGACAGAAATACTTTTTGATATGAGCACGACAAGGACACAACAACACTGCTTGCATAGATTATCAGTACAGATGCGACATAGGGTAATTTTCAGTTTACTGCCTACTAAAGTAATAATTTTGACATGCTGTTCAGTTTTATTAGTTACTAGCTGTGCCCGCGACTTCGTCCGCGTGGAATTATTTTTTATAATTTTTCTAAAATAAAAGTAGCCTAAGTTACTCCTTATTACATAAGCTATCTGCCAGTGAAAGTCCCGTCCAAATCGGTCCAGCCGCTCCAGAGATTAGCCAAAACAAACAGACAGACAGACAAAAAATTTAAAAATATATATTTTGGTATGTGTACCGTATATACATTCATATGCATGTAGTAGAAAGCGGTTATTTTAATATTACAAACAGACACTCCAATTTTATTTATTTGTATAGATGTATAGATTTAAAATTGACTAACATAATTTTTGTTTTATTTATTTGTTGTCCTTTAAATAATTGTAATAACCTAAATTTTTTTTAAGGTTTCCGACTAATGAAGTTCGACTTCAAGAGTGGATTGCAATTGTTAAAGAACAACGAAATGAGTTTGACTGGACACCTTCAAAAAGCAGCAGAATTTAGAAAGTGTGGCTTCAAAATTTTTGCTACAGCAATAATTTTGAAGCCACTGAGAGATATACTTCGAAAAAAGGAACATTGCTCAGGCAGAATATAAATAACTGACAAATATACCACTGTTCGGCTTCATTCTGGTCATAAAAATAATCCCAAAATAAAAAACTTTCTAAGAGGCAGAAAAGAAATAAATTAAATTTATTTGAAGGAGTTTAATTTTTGATTATAACGTCAGTACGGCACTATGGTTTTATTTTCGAGAAGTTACCTAATTATCTTTTTGAATATTATCATTTTCCGAAATAAATAATGACGTATTATTTTTTCATCGAATTTCATTTCTTGCCTACCAACGAAATACCCCTTCTGTTCAACAAAATCATAATCTATGCTTCTAAGCGATCATACAAGTGCAATCGTCCGAATCATTCCGAATTATAGCTATCTTTTTTACTCACGTGCTTATCCCATCTTTCATACTACTTTAACGCTAATTGTCAACTATTGTGCACTGACAGACTGCTGGATCAGATTTGAGAAGTCAGTTACTATGAACGTAACATATCTTGTATAAAATATCATTGCCACAAAACACGTTCGATGTTGTGTTTAAGAGACTTGAGGGAGAAATCAGAGAGGGGTAACTTCACAATAAATGTAAAACCAGTATTTTTTTTTTAATATTGAAAATATCGCTATCATGTGCTTATTAGCAGGTAAGATTATCGCTAAGCGCAGGGGTTTGTGAAAGTAGACAGCTCTCCGAAAAATTGCTAAACTTTTAAAACTAGGTTTGTAATAATCTACTATATATAAAAATAAGTCGGGTTTTCCTTCCTGACGATATAACTCCAGAACGCCTTTGCCGATTTGGCTAATTTTGGTCTTGAATTATTCGTGGAAGTCCAGGGAAGGATTTTACGGCGAGAAAAATTCGAATAATTGCCGGGAACCGGCATCCACGCGGGCGGAGCCGCGGGCAAAAGCTAGTAGTTAATAATACTCGTAATATTAGTTTGGGTAACAGAGTGACTATTTTTGAAAATTCAATTATTACTTACATCTTGATAGATTTTTAAAGCAACCTTAGTTGCATGTAAAGAAATGTTGACCATCCTAATCTATACATATAATAAATCTGTAAACGATCGATGTCTGTACATGGAAAGGAAATGACAAAAATTGTTATAGGGGGACTTTGTAAACGTAATAGAAGCCAAATAAACGTTTTTTGGAATTTTTGTCTGTTTGTCTGTTTATCTGTTTATCTGTTTCTCTGTTTATCTGTTTCTCTGTTTGTCTGTGAGTTTGTGCACGCTAATCTCAGAATCGGCAGAACGGATTTGGTTGCGGTTTTCACTAATAAATTTTGATAGGCTTCACTTAATATTTAGTGTTTGTTTTATTGAAATCGGTTCATAAATAAAAAAGTTATGGCAATAACAGCAAATCACGGCTAACAATTTGTGATTGTATGAATAGAAGAAGATTATGTCAATGAAGAAGCAACAATGCTTACAAGAAGATATTATTTCGGTCATAGGAATCTGAAGAACTTCGAGAGGCAAGAGTTACTACATCTCAGCCAAGTCAGGTCAGGTCACTGCAGAATCTTCGGCACAGCAAGAGCCTCGACAGAATTCACATTGTTCTCGAACGATGTTCTCTCGAATCCGACAGATTAGTGAGCAGCTGCTTCGGTAAAAAGACTCCTAAGTCTTTCATAATTAATATCATCACGCTATTATAATAAGGAATGGGGCAGAATGTTTTTATGACATTTGTGTAAACGTCTATTTCACATTACGATTCCATGGTAACTGTGGGTCAATATGTCTGCGGTGGACTTACAACTTAGCTGAGTCGCGTTCGAATCCATCATATGTAATTTTCCTTTTTTTTGGTTTTTTATTTACTTTTGTTTAACTTTTTTATTTTATTGTGTATTTGTTGTATTTTATTGTATTTATAGTTTTATTTGAAGTAAAACATAAATTCTATGCTTATTAATCTGTAGGTAGTACACAAAACTAGGCTGTGTGACAGTAATAGTAGAACTTATTATATAATATTCTTAGATCTTTACAAAATTCTTCATTTCGGATAGTGAAAAGGTGGCCCCACCAGCCTGAGAAGTCATGAAACTGAAACTGGTATCCCCCATTGATACCGATTCCACCACATCGGGGCAAGTGCAATATTGGAATCAAACCGATTAAAATTTACCAGAGGAGATGGGGCATTGGGGGGTATTCTGGGGTTAGGTACCCCAGTATACCGGCCTTGATAAATAAGTAAATCGTTGCACCGTCTTTGAAGCACATTACGTATTCTGGGAGATAGTTGTCCCTATTGTATTACCGTCTCTACTATGGTGAATGTTCTGATGAACTCTTCCAATTAGTTCCACCCTCTCCTTTTCTACACAGGACAACGCGTGCAGGGCTCTGATGTCACCCGCATACGGATCAGAATATTCCATCAAGAACCAAGCGGTTTGGTGACTCATTCCTATGCCACACCAATAAGACCTGAAAATCCCTGCCAGCTCACGTGTTTACTTCTTCCTATAATCCCAGGTCCTTTAAGCGGGCGTGAAAAGGCTTCTGATGATGCCATCAATCTGAGTGCCACCATTGTTAAGATGGTGCATGTTGATAATGGTGACCTTATTTTCCGAGTCTTTGCCTTTAGCTTACCATCAGGCGAGGTGAAGTTAAATTGAAGTGTCTTATACAGAAAAACTCCGGATCTTAAAAAGAAGAAAACCCATGTGTGAGTAGAGCAATACAGTTCTTAACCGACTGATAAAGAAATGAAGTTCCAAACTACTTGGTTCGAGATGGCATTATTTCTACCGTATGTGAGTGCCGGAGGAAGGAGAAATTAGTTGAAAGACTTGTAATAGGCTCTTTCACTCGCCGTGGTGCGGTAGAAATGGTAAAATACAGCCACAGAGACAACGTATGTAAGCAACTGCAGACATTGTACAATGTTAGTGACCATGACTACCAACGCACGCCGCTGCGATCTTATCGATTCCGTCTAATAAGTATCTAATAGTAAATACGTAAATCTATCCCAGAAATGATAACAGTATGCCAGGAGAAGGAATTTATCATAAAAATGGAACTACCCACCATTGGTTCGGCAAAGAAGAGGACCACTGCTCACTGCTCAGGGCGTGCAAGGGGTTTTCTTGAAACTATTTTGAGTGATACTTGATGTATTTTAATTTGTTCAGTTCGTAAGTGGTGGAAGCATGTTTTAAGAATTTGGGAGGAGGAAAGAATATTTAAAACATTAAAACTGATGAGCATTCATATGTCCACATTTAGCAATGTTCATCCACATACTTTATAATGATATCGTCAGCAAAATGTCGAATGTTTTGTTTCTTTTTTAAAATAAAGGAATGTTTCCTTCGTGTAAAATTCACTATTTCCAGTATTTCGAGTACTTCCGTTCCAGTTATGATGAAAATCTTCCACCATGTATTGAGTTTGAGCTATTCCGAACTTAACGCGGACGAAGTCGCGGGCAACAGCTAGTTGAAAATATGACTTTAATTTATTTGTTACAAGCTTTTGCCCGCAGCCCCACCCGCGTGGATGTAGGTTATCGCGACCAAACAGTTCATATGACCTTTCTGAAGGTCTCATCTACCCCTGTACCAAATTCGTTCAAAATCAGTCCAATGGTTTAGACGTGAAAGCGTAACATACAGACAGAAAGGCAGACAGAATTACTTTACTACAAGAAACTAAAGTATGAATTTACCTGGACTGGAAAAGACCACGTTCTAGAAAGTAGCAGGTCACTTTCCAGTTCATTCCATGGGTCATGGTTCCTTCATTCACCAATATTAGATAATTTCAGCGTGGATCAAACCGAAACTTCGTATAATAGTTTTTAGTATAGAAACCTACGAAAAATACATGTTCCAGGTAGTAAAATCCTGTAAACAATACCATTCTCCTTGCCCTAGTAAGCTAGGGTCGGCTTCGAATCTCATAATATTCACTTTGTACGAGCCGTTTGATCTTCGCAATCGAAAGGGATTGGTAAGTGTATTGTTCTCAACAGAACAGTTGACAGGACATTTTAGATATTGCATAGGATAGCCCATATGTGTTGATAAGATTTTACGCCTTGTTAGCACTTTCTTACATTCACTTCGTCATAGTACTATAGTAGCAAACCAGAACAAGACTTCTTAATGGTAAAACGATTTTTGGCGTAGTCCAGTACCCAGCCTTTCCTAAAGTGGAGTAAAACCTCTCCATCTCTTCCTTTCGATTTTATATAAGCCTAGTCCACGAAAGGCACCTAAATTAAGGACGTTGTTAGGATTGCGCTTTTTATATTATTATTTACATTCGTACCCCAAATTCACAGGAGCCTGGGACTAAAAGTAGCCTAAGGAATATTCATGGGTAAAATCATTCTCAGTGACTAATTGTTTATGCTCGTATACCTCCAAGTTTCGACCCTATCACGAGAATACCCGTACAGCCTCATTCTAAGACCTCTTTAAACTTTTTCAAAATATAATAATCAATGTTCATTCAGATCAGTTCAGATGTCATATCCAAACTCTATCAATTTGTAACATAGGTACTCTTAGTATTCTGACATTAAGAAACCAACAATATTAACAATTGCTTTAACAATTATGTTATACTATCTCATATTGGTGCCAACATTAGAACACTAAGAAATTCCAAATCAATTTATACACATTGTATAACAACAAAGAGTAACTATTGTTTCAGAACGTTAGTAATTATTTATTTATGAAATGCAATAAAATGCTAAGAGCACATAAATGTTATTCGACTATGGATTTGCACACAAAAGATTTTATTATGCCGGTCTGGTTGGAGGTTGAAGACCACGGAACCAAATATATATTTACATCTGACAACACGTATTTAAGACACGTGTAAAGTGGGCAGGAGGGCAAGCAAGCCAGGGTGACAAACATTCGACAATATGTGTATGGATTTGGCGCAGTTTCGTGGTAACCTACATCGCGGTGACAAACGTTTGAAAATTTGTTCATCGATGTGGAACACTTTCGCGATAACATGCATCGCGGTGACAAACGTTCGAAAATGTGTTCATAGGTGTGGGGCACTGGTGCGATAACGTGTATCGCAGAGACGAACTTTTGAAATTGGGTTCATCAATGTGGCTCACTTTCGCGATAACGTGTATCGCGGTGACAAACGTTTGAAAATATGTTCATCGATGTTACGTACTTTCGCGATAACGTGCATCGCGGTGACAAACGTTTGAAAATGTGTTCATCCATGTGGCGCACTTTCGCGATAACATGACTTACATTTCCATACTTTAGGACTACCGTTCATTGCGATATTGAACTTCGAAATTCAGTCGAACAATCAGTTAAAACTAATAAGACCATAACTGCTACCAACTCTATACCAATTAAGCCATTCGAATAGGAACTCGAATATTGGTATTCTGCATGAATTACCATCGTTCTTTCAAAGTAAAACTAAACGTAGTACAGTTGAATTGTTCAAGTAATATCTGAAGAAGCCCGCCAAGTACCAATAAGGTCCAGACTCAAAGAACAATAAGATGCAAAAGTTTTGAACTGTACAGTGAGGGTCCAAGCGATGAGAGTTGCGAACAATTAACGTTGGAAACCGTATTGGACGAGTTTGATGAGAATGTTGAGACTGAAGATTGTCGAATCAGAACTGGAAAAGGAAGTAAACGAACTTAGTATACCTATATAAGAGGGTACTGTCCTGAACAACCCTAAGGTGTTCTTCGTGAACATGGCTAGGTGCTATTCAGCTGGGTGCTCTAAGTGGACAACACCATTTCTTCACGTGGGTGTCGTAGAAACCGATTAATGGTAAATGAAATAAGTTTACTGTCGGATGGAGAACAGCATACGACAAAATGCCCGCTAAACAGCAATAGCTTCGCCTCCTATTATGTAGGTCCGAAAATCAGTTCGCAAAATGTGGGTGTAAATACACCACTACTAACCCCTTCGGGGATTTATAAGCCTACATATTTATATGTTAAGAAAAATGAACTTTACAACAAAAGACGGCAAGAAGACTAGGAAGAATACTTCAAAATATTCCTAACTGACCACCCATGTGGACAGTAGGTGGTTTGATAGGAATGAAATTCCTAACTGACCACCTAGGTGGATGGATTGAGTGGTCCGTTGGTAACAAAGGAGAAACTAGTGCAGTTAAACTATCACATATACTAGCCGAACATGTAATACAAAACAGTGGCATGATTGGCCATAATTTCCAACAGTGAACTAGTTAGAATGTCCATTTGAAGTCAATCGCGTTGCAAATTATATTGGACATTTTCACGTCATTGTGGCATTTAGGCGATAACTGCACATTCCGGGGTGACAAAACTGTCAATGTCTGTTTCTGTTTAGTGAAGGAATTGACACTAGGTTAATCCATGGTAATAAGCTACCATCCTACCAGGAATTAACCTAAGGCTGGTCATACATAATACGTGTCCTCATCATTTCGTACGACCCCTGCTCGAGTCCTCATATGTCGACGTCCGGTTGGCGAAGTCAGTCTATTTTTGTCGGTGTGAGGTCATGAAGCTCACGTATTCCTCCAGGGAAACGAAGGAGTGGACACTCCTCTGCTATATGCATCGTTGTCTGCTTTGGAGCTCCACAATCACAGTCCGGCTCTTCTTTAAATCCCTAATACGGATACTCTCGTATTAAATTTATTTACGTTTATTACGTTACAGGTAGTTCGAGGGCTCACAAAGTTCGATTAATCTATCTACAGAACTTCGATAGTGCCAATTGGTTGTGTCAGATGGCAGTGGCTTCTCGGAAAATATCGAAGTAAGAATAGAACCTCCCTCCCCCTCTACTCCCCCCAACTAAGTTGAGAAAAGGCTCAGAGAATGATGAAGCAGGTGATAATATCTGCCGAAGGATTGATGACTGTTTCAAGCTTGATTCCAAAAGTGGAGATAGTGAATCGTAAATTGGTTGATTCAAAATATTTTATACCACTGTAGGCTTTACAAATGCCACTAGGGACATCAATAAACACGTATTGTATTTATAAAGGTCAAAAGCTTAAATGGTAATTTTGCTACGAAACTCAGGTCATACAAAATAAATCAGCTTCCACTTCTAAGTTGTCTACCTACATTCCATTTAATTGTCGGATTGAACCAACACAAAAAGAATACAGCTACGGAGACAAGAAAATCTATTGTTTCTCCACAATTTGTACCGTTCAAAATCGGGGCTATAGTGTATTCATATGAAAAAACTGGTGAATTATACATATATGTGCAATTTTTGTATTACCACCTAGGGGGCAGACATGAGACAACACACAGCAAACTGTTCACTCATTCCTATGCCGCACTATTAAGACCTGGAACTCCATGCCAGCTCATGTGTTTGCTTGAATGAAGCTACTTTTTTACCTCATTGTGCGCACCGTTTCAGGTTGCAACGTGACAGGATGAATTCCCTACCTATGTTTGGCACATGTGCTGAAACTGCTAGATTGATGTGGATAAAATTTATAACCGAATTCCTATGCCGCACCATTAAGACTTGGAACTCCTTGCCAGCTCACATGTTTCCTTCTTCCTATAGTCCCGGATCCTTCAAGCGGGGCGTGAAAAGGCATCTGATGAGGCCGTCAAGCTGAGTGCCACTATTTTTAACATGGTAAGTGTTTGGCCCTCTTCCCGAGACTTAGCCTTTAGCTTACTATCAGGCGAGGTGAAGTCAAATTGACGTGTTCTTTTATAAAAAAAAGGACCCGCGTACTCGCAATACCAAATCGCAGTCTAATAACAGAAAATGGCGGAGTTGATGAATCAAACGCTTCGCACGACTACATTTTAATGGATTTCAGCACACAACGATAAGAAGCGATAAGGGGATTGTATTCGTGATTGATTTAGTTGTTTTAATTAATTATTATTGTTCCGTTAGTTCTCAGTTCGCAATCTAAGCGAAATTTATATCTGGAAAGGCATTTGTTTACGTTAATTGAATTGAATGTAAATAGTTCTGGTAGATATGTTAGACCCTGGGTCAGCCGGGGTGCGAGGGATATGTCTTTGACAACCTCACCTCCGGCCTAGCACCAAGACCCACAGTCGGCGTGCGGTTTTAGTCGGTTCGAGCCCGACATAACCTCCCCTTCCGGCTCCGGCAGGGGGGGTATCCGTGGGGATTTCCGCACGAAAAAAAAATATGTTAGACCAGTTTTTGGATTTTTTTGGGTTCCAACTACCCGAAAGCGCCACCAATCCATCCTGTCCTACCAGTAGTTCGATAATCAAACTGTTAGGACAATATTTGTTTAAACTGGTTAGACTGACTTCGGTGGTTGAACTGTTAGGACAAAAATAAACCAGTTCGATCGTCGAAGTTAGTCTAAAAGTTTGGACAAAAATTGTGCTAACATTTCGATTAACTAACTACTGGTAGGACATGATGGAATAAGCCCCCGAAAGGACTGACATAGATGTTCGAATGAAAACCAGGACCGATGGCTTAACGTACTCTCCGAGGCACGACCAGACCAATGCAAATAGCCATATTCATGCATACGAATATTTGCATTGAGCTAGAATAGAATCCACATCCCCTACGTAGCGTAGGAAACGCGTTCAATACCGCACCGCTACCCGCATTTAGACTGGAAAGGCGGACCCTAGACTCATAGATGACAGTTTCGGATGTGACTGAGATTAACACTAGCATGAAGAAGAGTTCTGATAGGTATGTGTACAGAGCCCTACCAATATCCAAGAGGCCCAAATCAACCGAACCAGTCGGTTCATCTGCTAAACAGCGAACAAAACTCTGGCGCATCAGGCTTTGCTTTCGAAGTTGGGGAAGGTCAGCGGCAGTGGCTTCTATAAAAACCATATATATATTTTTTTTTTTTATACAGGACACGTCAATTTGACTTCACCTCGCCTGATGTTAAGCTAAAGGCAAAGTCTCGGAAAGAGGGTCACCATCGTAAACATTTACCATGTTAACAGTGGTGGCACTCAGCTTGACGGCCTCATTAGATGCCTTTTCACGCCCCGCTTAAAGGACCCGGGACTGTAGGAAGAAGGAAACACGTGAGCTGGCAGGGAATTCCAGGTCTTAGTGGTGCGGCATAGGAATGAATCACTGAAACGCTTGGTTCTAGCAGGTATACTCTGCACCGTAAATGGATGGCATCTTAGCCCTGCACGTGTCGTCCTGTGAAGGAAAGGGGAGGGTGGGACTAATTGGAAGAGCTCGTCAGAACATTCACCATGGTAGAGACGGTAGAATTGCTATTATTCTGATTGACTGATATTATACTTAACTTTAAGGATAATGAATCACTACATAGTATAAAAAAGTCGCTGTCGCTGTCTATCCCTCCCTATGTATGCTTAAATCTTTAAAACCACGCAACGGATTTTGAAGCGGTATTTTTTAACAGATAGAGTGATTCAAGTGGAAGGTTTAATACGTATAATACACGTTCAATATAGTAGAGGGTGCAGCGGGAACGGGATAAGACGCGACATGGGTGGAAAAAAATTGGCGGTATGAAGTTCGCCGAGTCAGCTAGTTTAATATATAGGATAATTATAAGATTTATTACTATACATTTTTGTAGGATTCTTTTTAAGAATTTTAGCAAATCACTAATATTTCCTCAAACACCACCAGTTATGCTAAATTGCTTGTGTTATGATTTGGTTCGCAGTATTTATCTTTGCTGGAAATTCGCCAAGAGAAACTTCTGACCTATAGAAAAAAAACATTTGTTCTCATGACACTTAATTATCATTTTTCAAAATTTCGTGAGCGGACCATTGGAACCTTCACAATTTATCGCAATTAGGTACACTTTAGACAAAATCTCGAAGCAAAACAATCACATTACTAAGTAAACCGCCATGTTGCGGCCCAAGAGATTCACTTATGCTCTAGTTTAGAACTCATTCAAGATAACGCCCAAGTTTCTAAAGATTACTAACTTCCTTCACGTGTGGAAAGTAGGACTTGGATGCTTAATGAGTGTCTGAACTTTATCTGGAGCAAACAATAAGGAACTAATGGAACAGAACCAGCAGAAAAACCTATAGGTATATAGGGGCGGCAGTGTTTCCAAGTGCTACGTCAGAAGAAAATTGGTACCTATTGCAAAATACCACTAAATTACCAGCAACATAGTATAAATCTAATATCTGGGGAAAATGAATCTTCTCGGGTGGAACAGAATAAGAAGAAGAATAAGAATATAGAAGGAATGCCTTGAATCCCATCGGGAGGTATCAGGAGTGTAGTTGGGTTTGAGTCCCGTCCGAGAAGATACATTTCCCCTTTATATTATTTGTATAATTAGCATACTTCATGCTATAAAATTATAAAGTAAAATTATAAATTTTTGTAGCTATCATACAGGAGGGTATTTTATGATTCAAACCATATATTGAGTACGCTCCACTGGATGCTCAGAAGCTAGGGCGAAGTCTAGATGATATTAACCATCATTCCAGATGGTGACAACCCCACAATTATGGTCCCTGCAGTGTAGGTCTCGAGAGATGCTTTTTCACATTCCGTTTGAAGAACCCGTGTTCGTAAGAAGAGGGAAACAAGAGTGCAGACAGAGCGTTCCACTTTTATACCGTGCGGTAAATTGAAGTATCGTATCTTTTTTTATGGAATAGGGAGGCAAACGAGCAGACGTATCGCCTGATGGTAAGCGATCACCGCCACCCATGGGCACCCGCAACACCAGAGAAGTCACAAGTCGCAAGTTGCCTTCCTTTTAAAAGAGAGTACGCTCTTTTCTTGGAAGTTTGAGGTCGTATTGTTTCGAAAATACCGCTGATGACAGTTCATTCCACAGTTTAGTTGTGCGATGTGTGATAGTAATGGAGCGTTAAAATGATACAAATAAATGCGAAAATTCATTATACCCCTTTATCTAACATCTGAATTCGAAATTCAAAATTCAAACCGTGACTTTTTTCAAATAACATTACACTTATTAACCGTTACACATCACAAAAAGATGAACCCTTTTACTCACCTATACTGCACCCACGAGATAAATTACCAGCCATTTTGTTCTGAGAACCATATAAGATTACATAACAGTTCGCCATAAATAGAAAACCGATATCTATGAAAGGCAGGAGCTCAAAGAGGCTATTAGATTCTCTCCATCAGTAATTGATTTAAGAACATAGGTTCCTAGTATGAGTAATGGGTCAATATTATTTCTTAGTAATATTTGATCTACATCTCCCATTTGAGAGATAGGAACATTATAAGTGGGTTCGGCGTGGAGTTCAGATATTTTAATTTTAGGTTAATAGATATATTTGAAATTGAACAACATGTATGAATGTTACTTTCAATCGACTGGAAGAGTAGCTACTTCGATTTCGTCAGTGTAAAATGTGATTGATAGATTGAGGTCAAATTGTTTGAGTATTATGTGGTTGATTGATCTTAGTCTCGGTTCTTTATTGTACAGCCTCCGTGGCGTGGTGGTAGTGAACGCGACTGCCACGCAGGAGGCGCGGGTTCGATTCCCGCTCAGTGCAAATATTTGTATGCATGAATATGGCTATTTGCATTGGTCTGGGTGTTTCTATGTATAATATGTATGTATTTACAAAAAAAAATGTATTTAAGTATGTTTATCCGCATTCTAGATTCCATAACACAAGCTAGTTAAGCTATGCTTACCATGGGTCTAGATAGCGTTGTGTAGAATGTTAGGAAATATTTATTTATTATTTATTTATTTATTTATTATTAATTTTAAGTTATTGATTTACAGAATATTGCAGTTTAAATTTAAAAAAAAAATATTGGCACAAACATGTGTACAATTCAATTGCTCCCTGGATCCTACACTAGGATTCCCTGTGTCGTGGGACCCAGTCCCCTTCATCCAGTCCAGTTCATAGGATCTGTGTTGGTGCTCAAGACGATTTTCTCCATTACTATGCCTCTTTCCTGGTTTCTGTACTCTTTCCTCTCTACTCTTTCTTCTTTAAGCGGGGCGTGAAAAGGCACCTGATAAGGCCGTCAAACTGAGTGCCACAATTGTTAACATGGTACATGTTTACGATGGTGACCCTCTTTCCGAGACTTTAGCTTACCATCAGGCGACGTGAAGTCAAATTGACGTGTCATTTTATAAAAAAGAATTACCATTCAATTGCCAATTCTGGTTCAATGTTCTTTTTTTAGGTGCGGAAGTGTTTATGTAAATATCTATCTATTACTTAGTTTAATTTCAAAAGATTTTTTGATAATTTTGAGACTTTCTAGTCAAGATCGTTGACTGTACAATATGGCTAGCTACACCAAAATATAATAAGTACTTTATAAAATATCAATGTTCAAGGTTCGAATATTAAGAAGACTTACACAAATAACTTGGTCTGAAATAAAAAATATATATTTAACGAAAACAAAATCTAAGAACAAGAAACCTATGAAGTGGCGATCCTTTCAGTTTTTGCTCAATAGCTTTTCCTTATTTTCTTTTATCAGTAGACCTCACTTTATCTTAATATTCTTTCAAACAGTGAAGGCTATATTTCTGTAAGTAATTCCGGGATTTTATTTTGTATCAAATGGGTAAATATTTTCCAGAATTGACTCGAATATTGATAGGCATCTCTTTATTGTAAATTATAAAATACTAGCTGACCCGGCCAACTTCGTACTGCCAATTTTTTTCGGCCTAAGTGGCGTCCGATCCCGTTTCCGCTGCATGCTCTACTATATTATTCATGTATTATACTATATAAACCTTCTTCTTGAATTACTCTATCTATTAAAAGAACCCGCATCAAAATCTGTAGCGTAGTTTTGAAGGTATAAGCATACATAGGGACGGACAGACGTGGAAAGCGACTTTGCTTTATACTATGTAGTGAAGTGATATATTTTCAGAAGTCAAAGCTATAATAAGGACAACCGTTGGATACAAATCTATCCTACTATTATTAAAGTTGCTGAAATTTAGTACAGGGATGGAATCACTATTAGATATTAGTATAACTAATAGAATTAGCGTCGGTAGCTCAGTGGTTAAGGAGTCGGCCTTACGATCGAGAGGTCCCGGGTTCGTTCCTGGCCATTACACTACCGACGTGAACCCACTCCTAGCACAAGCAATTTAGCTTAGTTGGAGGGGTTAGGTTAGAGGGAATATTAGTAACTTCGGTTCTAATATTCTTACTAAAAAAAAAAACTTAATAAGCCTGGCTCAGTCCACTGTCGGACATAGGCCTCTCCCAACGTTGGGAGGCTTTAGCCTACTGTTTCCACGCTGGCCAGACGGGTTGGTACAGGGTTTTATTTCGAGTTTTCCTTCTCTCGCAGTGATATCGTCTGCGTATTTTTCCGTTAGTCGCCTGTTACGACACCCTTCGGATGAGATGGGGTGGTGATACTTGTATTCTTTCTCCGTCACCACACGGGTAGGGATGGTGTATAGTCTAGAATTACACAGGCTTTAACGGGAGCGGCTGCTGTTTGACCTCCCAGCCTGAGTGGTAACAAAAAGTTTAAAAAATCCACTGAAAGAGTAGTTCAGGACTCCCTTACAGGAAGCTATAGGATGTCCTGAACTGGTTTTACCATTGACAGCCGGGACTGACTATAAACGTGCCATCCAGAACACAGAAGCGCTCAGATGAAATACCACAAAGCGGTTACCCATCCAAATGGCAACCGCGCCTATGAAGCTTAACCTCTGATTATTTACCCAACAGTAAGCACACCTGGCCACGAGCGCTTCAGTGTTAACAGGTAACTTATCGTTTTCCTTACATTATCGAAAGTAGAGTAAATCTTATTAAATCTCTTCCAAGTTGCTAATGGGTTGGCTACACGCGATTAATTTCTCTGTACGTATATAAAAGCGTCGTTGCTTTATTTGGTCTCATTGCAGTCTGTGAATACGGATGCCAAAAATATATCTGTCATGCACAAGTCATGAGTTTCCTACCTTAATGTATCTAATAATTATGTTGTGTCACCTAAAATTGTATTGTAACAACTATGTGTTCTCATACACAACATAAAAACCACCATATTCCAATACAATTACAGTTCACAATCAAGTGGAAACACAATAGTGGGTTCCGGTATGTCCATATTTTATCAACCTACCGCACAATATTCTAAAATCAACCTTATTTTGGATGAATTAGAACATATTTTTGAAAATTTCTATAGCAAATGTTTACTCACTCGATGAAATGCATTGCAAATTTCAAAGTGTAGGATTGTCAGTTTATTTTAGGTAATAAACACAGCGGTGACGTTTATTCAGTATTAAAACTGAATAGTGCCGAAATAATGTGCACTATCAATATGTAGGAAATGTGTTAGCGCTTTTATTGAGCTCGTAATAATGTCGTTAGCTGGAGTAAGATGATTTTAAGTGAATACGCATTATATTATTTTATCTTTTGCCCGCAGCTCCGCCGATGTCGATGTCGGTTATCGCGATCAAACATAGCCTTTGTCCTTTCTCAAGGTCTAATTTAGCCCTATATCAAATTTCATTAAAATTGGTTCAGTATTTTGGGCGTGAAAGCGTAATATACCGACAGACAGAGTTACTTTCGCATTTATTATATTATATCTAGTATTAAGATACCGCTGTCCGTTTATCGATCTGCGGGCTGGAGCCGTTAGAGGTAAGACAACTAAAGCCAGGCCAATTTTTGGATAGGTGATCATTCTTGATACAATGAGATAATTGGGCCTCCTCATAGTTTGAATATTTGTAATATTCCTTAGGGGTCCCCTAAAATGTCCAAGCATATTTTTATATTAGGTAAGCCATAGAAACATTTGATTAATGTAAACAAAAAATTTATTCTTTTCAATATCTTCATAGCAGATGTCACACTGAATTATTTGTTAACTTGAACAATAGGTATGAGTGAACTCATCCAACGTGCAGTGCGCAAGCGTCTATATTTCAACATCTACAACATTCATTCTCTGTCGGAGACAATTATAGTCTGATACTGGTATATATTTTCAGTCAAATAGTACAGTGTATTTCGATGAAGTAAGTGCATAAATTAGTTAAATTTATTTGTAGTGTTCTATCAAGTTTAAGAAAAATTAGTGACGATCAATCTTGTTACCTGCCGTGAGATTATGATTTAACTGAGCAGCGAAATACAGTCATTAGGGTACATTCTCAACATCAGTTAGTAGCGACACACGGAGCGGGAGTAATGGCGACTTAACTCTGACGCGATATTGTATTCAGCGCCATCTACCGTTGATGAGAGAACTTATGATCCTACATCGCGCTATAAAAGTTTTCAACCTAATTACATATGATTGGATTAGGAATCCTTACATTATTTTTAGGGAACGGCGCGATATACATGACCACTGCGCCGGGTAAGAGAATCCTTCCTTCCCTGGGTTAGAACTGTTAGGAGTCCACCTGTAATAGTGGATATTCAGATCCCCGGGATTACCAAGGGGTTTAAATTGAAAGATAGCTTCATACACACCACTTTATTACATATTTATAATGCATTACCGTATGATAATCTACACTTTAAACAATGTCACCGTTAATATCGTGTTTGCTCCGCTCCCCGCTTCAGTCGAAGATGTGGCCTTACATGAACTGTCTGCATAATAAAATAACCAACAGAAACTGAAAATAATGTAAATTGACATAATACCACATAATTCAAACATTCCATAAGACCTGACTAATTACAGAATGATACAGTGTTCTCAGCTATTTTATTTATTTTAATTTATGCAGAGAGCACATTAGCGGACTTAACAGAAACACACCCTTTCGGTCAACCTTTTTAAATTTGAAATATGTTAATATATGTGGTTTAAATTTCTAGCCTTAGGTGTGAATTGTGATACATATTAAAATACAGGATCTTCATTAGTGCCACAAGCATTCAGTCAGTTCAGTATACTTATTTGTTACCTTAGTATTATTTATAGAAGAAACAAGTACTCTAACAGCAAATACCTTTATGGTCCAGTAGAACAATAAATTATATTTTCTGAACTATTTATTTGGAAAAATTTATTCTACTACGTTTCAATTTCTATTTTAACATCGCAATATTGTAAGACAGACTCAAGCGTGTCTAACTTTGTCCATTTTTAGCAAAGGCACGCCAGAATAGAGAGGTTTCTATTTCCGAAAGTGCTAGAATATTGGTAGCACTGTTACGGGAGTAGGACACGGGTATTTTTAAACAGACAGCTTGAAATATTGATTCTATCAGTGTGTCTGAGCAAATTTTAGTTGGCTTGAAGTCATTTGTCAGATGAAATTGTTAGATATATTCATGCGGTTTAGGTGATTAATAAACACAGGGATTACAAGCAGATGGGAAGCGGTAATCACTTACTGGTGAGTCGCCATCGACATAAAGTTGAAGAAAATTGGAAAAAGAAAAAAAGGCAAGTAAACCTTTCAGCAATCCCCAAATTGTACGAAATATAGCTTGTAACTTCATACTATTTGTAGAATGCGATACTTGGACTACGACGAAGTCAGCAAATTCGTGTCATCATCATCTTTCACACTTGTCCCATTTATTTGGCGTCGGCCTTTTTTCATAAGTTCCTTTCAGACATCGTCTGCCTTTTTAAGCTTTTTCACTTTAACCTATCTCAATTTTCTAAGCCCATCTCTGCTGCCAATATACTTCTGGATATCTTCTCATAAAATGTCTATTCCGTGACACAATTCTCTCTTTAACAGAAAAAGTTCAACACTAAATATATTTTTAAGGAAATTTTGACACTTTTAGGCCTGTATTCTAGAATGACACTCAGCCTGAATCTCAATTTATCTGAGGACAGAATGTACAGGCCATAATATGTCAAACAATCTGTTATCAGATAAATTGTGATTCAGGCTAAGTGTCATTCTAGAATTTGGGCATTAGTCTTTCACATGACCTACAATTTGTCTCGCATAGCAAATTGCTCACAAGTGCGTTCACACTCATTACAAGTAGGCACTTGAATATTTACATAATGACTTCATAGACAAAAAACATTGGTTTGATTTCACGCTCCGTAAATTAGCTTGAAATTCTGCTTAAATATCACTATGCACAAGCTGAGCATACAACACACAGTATGTCACTAATGGTCTGAGTTCTGCGTATCCGCATAATACTTACCTAACTCGGGACACATGTATGTATATTGGACCTAAGTCGCAAGATAACGAGGCCTTGGCGTGGGCGGATTATTTTGTAAACCATCTTTACTTGGTGAATTTGAACTTCCTCCATCACCATAGCATCCCATGCTTTCCTCAAAAGACACCCATGAAACGCGTATAGAACACTTATTACATATATTATGTCCCGAGGCTTAACACGGTAAAATGTCCACTAACCAATATAAACGCCCAGATGTATGAAATTTTACAGAATCCTTCGTAAACGTCTTAAACATTTGATTAATTGCTCGTGTAATCTTTGCTGCGAAAAATTTCTTTGATTGTGGTCAGCAATTTGTCAGTTTTATCTGTTTTAATCTAAAACTTGAGCGACTGAATTTATTTTAGGGATCAAAACGTATTCTATCTACCTGGGGTATTTTTATTGTGTGAAGGCGGTTATCAATTTTTTTTATAACCCCCTATTACAAACTAATCATGCAGAAATAAGATTTGGTAACAACATTCGATCAATCAAACAATCTGCGGCAGTGCTATCAATTATGTCTGTTGCAGTCCCCTACTGACTGTAAACTTGCCTCCGCAGGCAATTGGTCTAACCAGTCACAAATTTCCAAACAGGGACAAAGAATAATGAGGCCAACAATATTGAACACTCATGTCCCACACAGGACAACCTGGACTTGTGACTCCAAAGAACATTATCCATTTTGATCCAAATTTAAAAATGCTAGCCAAGGAAATCAGAACAGAATAAGCTTCAACAGACCATTATATTCTTTTCTTAGGCCGGTCCTTTAATTTATAGAGAAAAAAATTATGAAAGAAGGATGACACGTTTTTTGTCCAGAATTATCAGATTCCAGTAAAATCTCGACACCATAACCCAATTAAAACCATATCGATCTCCACACGTGTAACCTCTTAATCTAGGCATCCGACCAGCGAGAGTAAACACAATTCATTAGTGTCTAGCAGTTCCGTTCACTTATTCTATTTACGATATAGCGAACACGCGCCATTGAACATCTGGAGTGCGCACCACGTAGTTAGAATCTGTTCACATCTGACGTAATATCGACAGCCGCAGACACCGGCAATCATCTTGAAAAAACCATTCGAGGCTCTGGAGCAGGCTTTCCTTTCGAGGCCTATGGAGCGACATAAGCAGGAGCTGCGTGTCAGGGAGATGAAAATGCTGTGGACGTGTAAAGATCGATGATGATGATGTTATGTTATGTTATCAAAGTTGCTTTAATCAGTTTTCCTTTCGTAGATTTGCAACCGATTTATTTATTTGTCCTCTTAAACGTACAGGTGCTCAGGTAATCCCTACTTCCTAGGGTCAGCCTTTCCAATAATGATATGCATTTCTAAACAAATACTGTCACTGTCTCTTCAATACTAGATGCATTCAGTGTTACAGGGAGACAAAGCCACTATAAAATTATCGAAAAAGGAGAAGCCTTGTGTCCCACGTCCAGGGAAATAACTTCCCCAAACAACATCCCTTTGTCTCCTATGGAAGATACCGGACTCTAGACGACTCTCGACTCTCAGACTCTAGTCACGATATTCTCTTTCAAACCACACCTCTATCCTACGCCAAGTATTCACGGGTTTAGACTCAATTTCGCGGACCGCGTACCGTTGAAACTTGGCGTAGCATAGAGGTGTCACATTTGTCATTGTAAATGCGTGTCCGTTAAATCTCGCACCGAAACCCAACATTATTCCTTACACTTTCTGTGAACTAAACTTACTTCACCATATTATCTAAACTTTACAAGAATATTGCACATTATAATAAAACCATGTTTTTTCAGATTAGATAATCTGGTTTATTCTGTTCTCATAATTCATCTGCCACATTAAACTATCGTTACCACACATTTACACCAGTGGTTTATTTTCGTACACTGTCCATTTATGATTTAGCTTCTGACTTTCGGGAAATTGATGTTATTTTCGCGTAATGGACAGGTGTTCTATGAAATTATATAAATATAAGAATGATTGAGTGTTTCGGAGTGTGTTTCTAGAATTTTCCTTGACTGTAATCATGGATTGAGGTTGTTATTAGACAATTGTGGGTATAGAAACTTATAACATAAACAAAGACAGCGCGTGACTATAAACTGATTTTTGTCTAATTTAATTTGGAAATGAAACAGACACAGTTGAGAACAGTTCTTCATTTCTACGAAACCACAGCGGTTACTATACTTCTTATTATCACTAGCATAATAAGCCAGTGACGTCAATGATTTACGAACTAAAACTAACAGCTTATACATATAGTCCCCGCAAACTTTTTGAGCAAAAGTCTAAAATATCGCACACCATCCTTTCAACCTGTTCCTAACACAGTTGGAATCCAGATTTCCAATCTAACTGTGATGCGGCTGAAGGAGAAGCAACTGCCATCTGTCCTTCCCAACCAATTAACGATATTCAATACCGCGTAGAATACTTTTTTCGATCGGTCGAAAATTCGCCATACAGATTCAAAATAAGTACCATCTGCACATAAAAACACCCTTTTTTCTTTGTTCCTGTTAATCTAATTTCGTTGCTGACTGTATTAAAACGTGTAAGTAAGCGTAGATACGGAGAGTCAGTTGATTGTCGAGGTATTACGAAGGATTACAGACGAAATTGCGTTGACGGCCGTGCTAAACGGATAAGCCGATTTTACGTCATTCGTGAGTCCCCAAAAATGTTTAAAAACTAAGCGAGACTATTTGAGTTGTACTGTTGTAGTTTTCAGTAGGTTTTGGAAATAAAAAACGACATCAAGTGGCGGAGGAACGGGGGAAATGACGCACATTGGGAGAGGCCTATGTCCAGCAGTGGACTGCGTTAGGCTGATTCATTGATTTGATTGTGCAATCGTATTATTCATGAACTGGATCTCAGCGTCGAAATGGATTGACGACCTAAAAAGCTGACCGACTGGTTGCGTAGATACCTAGTATGTCCAATAGTGAACTGAAATTTCTGCAGGGAAAAGCGACTAAACAGTATTACCGCTCAACATAGTCAGAGAGTTCATCCTCACGCATTACATTAACTCATACATTGATTATTTTGTAGCGAGATGAGTGTCAACATACCGCTGTTAAACTTGAGATGGTTTGTGCGGTATTTACAATAAAACATAATGTATCTTTGTTTTTGTTTTAGAAAAAAAAAGACAACCGGAAACGGTGCGCACTCTGTGCAGTATGAAAGGAACTACATCCCACGAAAGCTGTGGAATTAACTCTGCTGTAGTTTTTCCAAGCTACTACAAGATTAGGTTCTTCTAGAAGGCCATTAGAAGGTTCTTATAGTGTCACCAGCACGAGTGTGGTGGACCGTGAGCTTGTCTGCCACCTATTTTGTATAAATAGGTGTATACTTGGTATAAAAAAGTCTACGATCAGCCGGCCAATAATTCGCTCAATACATCTGCGTCTTAACAACGTGGGTGTAAACCAGAATCAAACTAAAAGATCCTTTGTCTTGTCTGACACAGCGTTTATTTGCGTTTTATCGTAACGGCCAGATTGTGTGTATACCCAATATTCGATGAGCTAAGAATTACTGAACACGTTCTAGGCAGACAAACGTACTAAAATTAGATTCAGTTTACCTGTGCTAGATTATTTTTAGGTATTCTTGGTTTACGTGTAATTAAATATCATTGAGAGCTTTTGAGTAGACTTTGATTGTTAAATTCTTCTCTTTTACCAAAATACTCCTCGAATTTGGAATAAGATTCATTACCCAGCGCCACTTTTCAAAACGTGTGATTTCAATTCGATTAAATGTAATATAAAACAAACGGAATCGGGCCCCTGGTGTAAAATGTAAATGTAGGATTATTCTTGATGTTCAAAGCGTTACTATGTGACCTACATGAAGATAATCCGTAGGTAAAGATGTTGGATTTGATTTGGGTGTTACTAAGATACGCCATTATATAGGTACAGGTTTATGTAATATTTGCCTATTTAGTAACAAAATGTGAGTGTGTGAGTGTTTGAGTGTATGAGTGTATGTGTCAGTGTGTGCGCGCGTATGTGAATACTTGTATGCGTATATGCGTGCATGCTTGTGTGTATGTATCCGTACGTACATGTGCGTGCATGAATGGGAACCCACTAAAATCCGTAGGGTGGCTTCATTCACGCACACAAAACCAAACATTTGCTGAGGATTTGGTGCTTCCCCTCGGGCTTGTGCAGTTAGAGGGCAAAGAATGACGCTTAGATGATGATGATGATGAGTATTAGCTACTATAAAGCATTAGCTTGCTTTCATTCTATCATTCCAACATGCTCTACATAAAAATATCTAATTACTACGTCTCTATAAATATTCCACTTTGCCATTGAATCTTTAAGAGGTGCGTAGGCGCCTAGGTGCAGCCATATTGAACAGATGGGCATCATCCAACACAAGTGGCTGCTGCCTCACCAATAAACATCTTACACGGATTAAAATGTCTGCCAAATATTTTGATTATATCCGACACTGAACATTCGTAAAAGGTTAGATACGATGAGTGTTTGAAATTTAATTGGGAAAAGTCAACATTTGGAATAAGATCTTTCTAGTGTTTGTGGAAGATGTGGGGCGGACAGAATATATTATTTGGGTTAAGTTATGTATACCACCTCATGGGAAGCGGTTACCGTGGACGTTTGCAATACCTTATAGGCATCACACTCGCGTTGCGGAACTTCTAAAGGTGAATCTATAGTTGCTTGGAAAATTTATTATTATTTAATTTCACAGCTTGAGCGTGCGTGGGATGAAAATCCTTTCATACCTCACTGTGCGCACCGACTGCAACTTGTGAGGGTGAATTCCTTGTCTGTGGTGAGAGGTGCAATTATATAATATAGAACAGAAAGCGGACCCTAGGCTCCAAAGTGTGATTTTTGGACTGAACTGAAAAATCGCAATGAGGATGACCATGATTGCGTTGTAGGTACTAAAGAGTAAAGTCATATGCAAATATGACGGCCTCTATGGCGCGACCGTGGACTGCTACGCAGGAGGTGCGTGTTCGATTCCCGCTCAGTGCAAATATTTATATGCATGAATATGGCTATTTTCGTTGGTGTGAGTGTTTCTATGTTATAATATATTATGTATACAAAACTTTTAAAAATGTATCTAAGTATGTTTATTCTAGATTTCATAACACAAGCTAGTAAAGCTTACCATGGGTCTAGATAGTGTTGTGTAGAATGTTGTGGAATATTTAATATTAAATTGCAAGTGACACTAAACATTACAATTCTGGCGCGTTGAAACAAAGTGCATTAAAAGCAGCACAATATTCATTTGTACGTCAGTTAATGGTACTTAAAGGAAAATTGGCGCCACCAAGATTGCGGTGTTTCTATGAACACTAAGAATAGTTCAACATACGACAGTTTTATATGCCACGGTTATCCAATAAAGCGACGCAAGTCCAGGATTTGCTAACTTATGTCATTTGACGGAATAATTAATTCTATATCAGATGCATGAGGTCCTACCAGGTTCAAGGCCAAGGCATGCTATGATTATACACAGGTGTTAGAATATATATAGACATGAAGGTATCAAGTCTCTATGTCCAGTAGAACACAAAGACTTGATACCCCTTCCCCATTCATATATCACCCCTGAAATGTCCTAGAATTTTTGTTCCATACAGCTAGTCTAGTATGCATAGAATTGATCGGTGACAACATTTATGTTTCTAATATTGATATGTTACTATAAATATTAGGTTAGCTAATTAAGTAATAACTTAAGACAGAAGGCCCCTTATGTACAGACTGAATAAATTAACCGAATTAGTATTACATGAATCTCATAACTTTTTGAAAGAAAAAGAAAGAAAATACATTTATTTCTCGCAGCTGCAGCACATACACAGAAATGATATCGAATAGATCGTTAAATAAAAAATTCCGACAACTAATCATATTTTTTCTATAACGGCAACACTGCCCACCATTGTTGATCTCCTTCAGCTTTTTTTTTTAAGTTTTTACGGTAGAACAAACTGATTTGCGTGATATGGTATTTTTACAAGTTTTGTTTTTGATAGCATGTTTCTTACCAGACTCTAGAACACTGTAAAATCTTATAGTATTTCTGAAATATTAGAAAATAAATCTTCCTTGCCTAAGACATTAGACAACAAACATGTAATTCCACTTACCCAGTCATGTAAGCAAAGTTTATAGTAGGTATCTACTTCATTTCATACGGATCGCCAGAAAATCCATAAACTCGATCCCATAGTTCTTATAATCCAGACCGTAAACTATCACATCAACGGTTCTCCATCATTCATTCAACCATGAATATCAAATAAACAAACCATTCTTCACAATAGTGTAATTTAAACATGGTCTGGTGAAACAATGATCAAGGCGTGCTGCATTAAAGATTATTTAAGTATATTGATTTTGTTGTAAAAAGAAATCCACCATAGAATTCGCAAGCCACATGGCAACTACCTGACGTATAAAAGCGCGGGAACGCACCTAACACACACACTACACACAAACGCTCACGCTCAATATAGAAAACAAAAGCTCTCACACACACTCGCTCAGACGATGACGCATGCACACACTTCAGCTCACGTGGTCGTAGCAAATAACGTTTAAAAACACGAAATAATTTTCGTTATGAATCAACAGCAGAAAACGTATGCACAATATCAACGGCTTGGACGCGTGCCAGCAATTTTTCACCGTTAGATTTGAAACGGACGGGGCGATTTTCGGACGTTTTTTGGCCCGACGGGTGATGGAATTTTGACAGGCACGTCTCGTGAATTTGTTAAAATAATACAAGGTGAGTGAACTGCGTAATGAGACGGAAAAATGTTGGGGTATGTCAGGTTTCTGGATCAGCACAAATTTGTAGACGAAAAATGGTGTAGAATTTTTGTTTTTTAATTTTAGTCATCGATCAAATTTCCATAACGTCTATCTCATTAAATAAATAGCTTCTGTTTGTCAAGTTTCTTTTCTATACGAAAGTAAAATTATAAAAGAATCTTTTGTGAAATAAATTTTAGTCGGATAATTTTTGGTTTAAATTTTTTTATATGTCATCTGCGTGCGATTTTGAATAATGGGAATGTTACACTCGTATCGTTACCCGCCATCTCTTAATTGCTTATTACAGAATATTCAAGATTTCGAGATAAAAACTTTTGAAGCAAATGATAATCTTGACTTTATTTCCATCAGTTTCTATTCTTGTATTGACACTAGCATGAGAAAAAAATCCTTGGCTAGTAATTAACGACTGACAAACAATGTTATCTTGAATGTCAATTATAACCTACTTCTAGTTTGTAGTATCGAAGTGAAATTTTGATGTCTACGTTGAAAGAAGTAAGTAGTAGATACGTCCCGGGTTTTTTTCTACTTTACCTATCATGCTTAATGTGTACATTTTCATCAATAAAGAATCACAATATCGCATGTTTGTCTCTTGTCTCTCACAGTAACATAGTATAATATGTAATACTGATCAAATTCTTTCATGTTTCAAGGTGATTCATGCCCGTTGAGGCCAATATTTTCTGTTTATAGCCTACAACAGATAAAGCTGACCTTTCAGATCGTATATTTTAAAGTTCTTTAGAAGATAAATAAAAAGCTTTGAAATTTTTAATTTATGCGGGTAGTCGTATTTTCGATCGGTCATTGAACTGCGACATTCACCATCTTTGTCTTCAACGCTGGTGATATTTTTACTGTCAGCAAGTGTTAAATATTTACGATGGTGACCCTCTTTCCGAGACTTTGCCTTTAGCTTAACATCAGGCGAGGTGAAGTCAAATTGACGTGTCCGGTATAAAAAAAAACATATTAATAAAAGAATGGCTGAAAATGAGAACGACTCAAACGCTTATGCTGAACTTAAAAATAATTCTTTAAATACTATAAAATAAATAAATAAATAAGAAGTCTAAGGTGTATGGTATGGTATGGTATGGTATGGTATGGTATGACGGGCTATTATCCGCAACTCCACGACAAGGCGCGGTTTTTGCGTGAGGGTGGGCATTTTATTCGATCCACCCCAACTCGTTGAAGAACGCCAGCAGGCTATTCACACTGCTGGTGATCTCCCGGAGCGTACCTGTGTTTCCGAAGTACTTAGCCCTGTATGTGGCGGTTTCAGGACAGTGTAGAAGCACGTGTGCCGCAGTTTCTTCCTCGTTCATGCAGGCTCTGCAGAGAGGGCTGTCGGTGATACCTAAAATATAAAGGTGTTTATTGAAGGAACCGTGCCCCGTGATGGCAGCCGTAGCCGTGCGTAGTTGCCGTTTGTCCAGTTGTCGAAGGCGCCTGGTCAGTCTGCTATAAAGCACAGGGAGTGTTTCTCTGGCCTGTCTGCACACTTCCAGGTTCATCCAGTCTCTGTTGTGTTGATCTCTCGTTCGTTTGTTCACTATGGTTCGTAGGTATGCATGCAAAGGGATCGGTATTATGGGTTCAGGTCCCATTGCAACCATGTCTGATCCTCTCCTGGCAAGCTCGTCCGCGGCATCGTTACCACGCGAGCCGCTGTGGCCTTTGATCCATTGCAGTGTTATGTTGTTGGTGTGACCTATTTGATTTAATTTGAGGTGGCACTCCAGTATCAATCCTGAGTTAATAGTATGGCATTTTAAAGCTTGTAGTACAGCCATGCTGTCTGACAGTATGCGTATTGAGTGACCTTTCAGTTTCCTGGCCATTACCGCTGAGGCTGCCAAGGTGATCCCCATACATTCCGCTTGGAAAACTGTGTTATGGGTCCCCAGCGGTGTCGAAATGTGTATATTGAGGTCCTCCGAGAAGATGCCGGCCCCGGTGCCTGTACCTGTTTTGGATCCATCTGTGAAGATACGCAATTCTGCTGGGCATAAGGCCTCACAGCGATGATCCTCATGAAGCTGAATCTTGTATTTTTTGTCGAAAACGTGCTGTTTAGGTACACGATCATTTACTGCTCCCATCATGGGTATCTCCTTCGTGAGCTCAGTGAGCAGTGAAGTGTGTCGTGTGTTTCTCTCGCTCCATAGGTTAAGTGCCCTTAGGCATATAGCCGCAGCTGTTGCTTCCTGGCGGATGAACAGATCCAAGGGTGGTAGTCCAAGCATGGCTTCCATTGCCGCGGTAGGGGTGGATTTTATGCAACCAGTGGTTGCCATGCAGGCTAATCTCAGTCTAAGGTGTTTAAGAAATACACGATTAACTTTGTTAGATTCATTGACTTACAATTTTATTAAAGGCATTTTAGGTACAAAATTCCAATTCTCTAACATAATGAGTTAGACAAAAGATGGAGTTAAAAGGTTAAAACTAAAGTTGGCACAATTTATTAGTCTAGACGACTAATGGTGCATAAATTTAATTACTAATTCTCTGAAATGAAATTACTATGAAATTGACTATAGTCTAGTCAATGTGTAGTGAATACTTAAAGACTCAGAGTAGGCTTTTGACTTGATCACCGCGATTCCTTCAAGTTCATGTATTTCTGTCCAGTTGCTCACAACTAACCAACGTCTAGGTTCGAATACATCTTTTAAAGTTAGCATAATAAATGCTATAAAAAAATTCATTCAAACAACGAACAAGACCTGAAGACAACAGACAGCAATAGACTCAAGATTTAGCCACGATTAATGAAATGATTTAAGCTATAACATCCCAATTTGCACATATTAAAACCATGTTCAAGCAATAAATAAACCAGTTGTTGAGACTAATAAGAACATTTCCCCAAAACCTCGTTCTGTAGGTGACATCATTATCTTTGCACATGGATGTCATTTCCTTTTAGGGAATTGTTCGTGACTTCGTCTTGTGTATTCGATAAAATGTTACCTTTAAGGCCTTAGACATTCGTTTTATTTTGACTGTGTATTTAACCTACTGTTACATAATACACAATCTAGTTTAAAAGCGTAGCCTAAATTTTAGTGATTAAGAAGGTGGCCTTAACATCGTTAGGTCCTGTATTGACGTTAAACCACTATTAACACAAGCAATTTAATTTAGCTGGAGAGGTTAATGAGAATACTAATAATCTCTGTTACTATCGATCCTATTTTTTTTTTAATGAAATTATGTGAATGTTACGAAAACGACTGCTGTCTGTACAAATCCAAAAGAAAGTCTTCGTCAGAGCGTTGTCCGTTACTTAATCAGCATGTTTGCCGGCCAGCAGTACACCATATATTACAAACACGTTAATTACCGTTTAACAGATTCAGACAGAGAACAGAAAATCAATCTAATCCATTAATTAATCATTTAGTCTACTGCTGGCCATATGCCTCTACCACGCGATCTATACATATATAAACTCCGCCTTTCGCATCCAGTCAATTCTAGCCACCTTTTAGCCAGCTCAGTCCAATCTTATATTAGAAAAATATTAATCTATGATATTACTAATACCTCTGAGTCTTGACTCCCGAACTTTCAGCACATATATCCGTACGTAATCCCAACCTAGTTCACAGAATACATAAATTCAAAAGGGCGTATTATATCTCATCCCTCATAATAGATCACAGGGAGCAAATCAATACGAGGGCTAATGGAAACCGAGTTACAGAATAAGCGGGAGAAAAAACTAATACGTCATGCTATTAGACCTTCGTTGATGTACAGCTGACAGATCTTCGGGATTATTGTCGAGTTGATATCGCATTATTATTATATTACATGTACCTACAATCACATTACTTCAATATTTTCCTTTTTCTCGTGAATATTGAGGAAAAGGCGAGAGTGTGAATTTGATGGTAATATAATATGGTGATATATTTTCATCCCTTGCTATCGTAGGCGACGATAACTTAAGACTGTTCTCCACCCGACAGTAAAAATATAGGCTATGATAAAATGCCCGCTTGACGGCAATAGGCTTTAATTGGCGAAAAGTGATTGGTTACACTTTGCTAAATGTTGATATAATACTTGTATCTATCATTATTGAAGATACTCAGAGCAACTAAATCTTCAATCAAAAGAGAGCAGTTTTCCACTTTACAATATAATACGATTACAATAATCTAATATTCCTGCGACTGTCAAGACCCCTATAGGTAATATCCACGGAGCAATGTATGCCCTCCTTGAACCCCTAGGGATTTCTCTTTAGGTTAGTAATCCGTTGGCGTTGCAAAGATGCGTCGTAAAATAATAAGGATGCTTATTATAGATAAGGTCTACAATGGAACCATATTTGCATGTCTTGTTTTTAAATTTCTCATATGATTAGCAGTACGGATTTTCTCACAATTTCCAAATACTTTTTAGTTATGCAAAAAAATTCGTACACTTTCACTGAGCTTGTACTTGTAATTACCTACCCACGTTTCTTTAGATCCCACCTCTGTTAGTAACGACAATCATAAGTGGGATGGAATGAACCTATAAACCAGTAGGAATGTTTATTAGTAAACGACTCGTGCGTCTGTAGGTAACAGCAAATACGTACCGACTACTTTTAGTAAGTACCTTTTCATTGCATCACCGTTTATTATCATGAGGTATGTTTATAACCTTGAATAGATTGATGGAGTTCTTCCAAGTTATGCCAAAAGTCTTACCTGTAACAAAGAAATGATGATTGGTTAAATTACGTTGTCTCTATCAATAAATATCTTAGGATATAATAAAATAGCATTAACTAAGCCTAACTAAATACGGCTAACATATTTTATGTATATATTTTTAAGTACATTTAATAATACTCGAAAATATTTATCATATTATTTTATACCCAGACCAGTACCTATCAGACGTGATTAAATGAAATTAATTCTACGAACGCAGTAAAAGCCAAACTTAATAAATTGTAAAGTTTAATCATAATATTTGGATATGAGATATACTGCAGATGTCCAAATTGTCAATATTTCCAAGGTCATCGACTCATTTCACAAACATAATGAAGCTATGCACTGACAGATATAACTGTAAGATATTCGGGACCCAAGCTAATCTCACAATTTAAAGTTTACAAAATCCCTGCAATTCACTCACACACTTAATCTAAATCAGGGTTTACACGAGTCTCTCTGGAGCATCAGAGCATCAATATGATTAAGAGTTTTAAGTGCACGAAACCGACCTAATCGTCTGGTCATTAACCTTTGCCATATAGCAAACAAGCTCTTTGTATTTCTATAGATCACTATATTCCTGTGTATAACCATAACTTACATAGGTAACTAGACGACAAAGGAAATACGGTAGCACCTTTACATCCAACTTTATATGAAATACATAACATAACATAACATAAACTCACGCCTGTATTCCCCGAAGGGGTAGGCAGAGGTGCTAGCACCCACATTTCGCCAGTTTATGTTTAGGTCCCAATGTAATAGGTGGCGAGCCTATTGCCATTAACCGGGCACTTATAAACCTGCGATAAATACACACATAACTTCGAAAAGCATCGAAAAGTCATTGGTGTGTGCCATGGTAAACCTGGGATCGAACCCGAGACCTCGTCTCAGCAGTCCATTCCCATACCACTAGGCTACCGCAGATACCTTACCTGTAACAATGACATAGTGATACCTTATCTCCGTTGTTCATTGTAAAGTACATACATAAAGTTACACCTCTTTCGCATTGTAATAGACAGAGTCTAAAAATCATAGATAGAACTTTAAAACTGCATCTATAAAACTTCAAATAAAAAAGACTAGTTTAATAAATAGATCACCGCCAGTTCTAAACGCGGCCCCGACCTGAGAAGAAAAAAGCAAGAGAAGGAAACTCAGCGGGCTTTTTCGGGCAGAGACAACGTTTCCACTTTTCTTTTACTTTCATAATGGTTTTAACATCAACAGTTTTACAATACATAGTTTCAAATCAATACGAAGACAAACATTACTTTAATTATACAAACTAATAAAATCGTGTTTGAAAGTGGCAATTAGCTAGACGACTATTGACCCATCCCTACTACAGTCATTAACTTCATCAAGTATATTATTATCTATAGACATCACAGCAATTTTTCACTCCGTTCGGGTCGAATGCCTTTGGTTTAAAAGATAGTCTGTTGGTCTGACTTTTATTATAGGGTTGTCGCCACTAGTTTTTATCTATCGTTACGTATTGTATATGCATGTCTGTCTAACATAAAAGAATTATCTTATGTTAAATCAACCAAAAACACTTCCATGTAAAATAACGGCAAAACGACTCCTTGCCCTGTAAAAAAGGTATCAGATCTTATGGAGAGCCAGATAACATCAGACAAATATATACAGCTCAGGCTCAGCCTCGGATGCACGGCTTGAGTTAACAATAGTGCCCAGAATGCGGCGATAGGCTCACCCCCTAATACGTGTGACCGAATCCAATGATTAAGAAAGAAAAAAAAAGAAAGAGTGTACGAGTAAATCCTAGTCTTAGGTTCTCTGGAGCCAATAGGGGTGGTTATGTTGGAGACTTAGTTGTGGTGGGCGAGATTGTTTCTGGCATATCTCTCACGCCCTGGTTGACGCACGGCCATCGATATGGCACCCACGGGTGTGGGATCACGGTGTCCCCATCTTGCCTCGGATAGGGGGAAGCACGCAACCCGAACCGCCTCGGACTGCTTCTGCTAGGTGACAGGTCCAGTCACCCCTAGGCCCACGCTCTTAGAAAATCTCCCTTAACATATTTTTAGTTCTATTTTCATATTTCCCGGAATACTTTCCCTGAAAATAATGAAAAAAAAAAGAAAATGAACCTATTAAATGGCGACTAATACAAAAACTATAGAAATGATAGTATTCGCATTTTCCTTATTTCGGTGGAGGTAATTTCATTTTGCTTAAATACAAACCAATCTAATAAAAGACGGGTCAGAAATCCAGGATCGAGACCCCTTCATACCCGTAGGAGATTCAGTGATCGAATTACACAAAATACTAATCCACTTTCCGCAATAAACAGAGAATCTGAAGCACAAATTGGAGCTAATTCTAGCAAGAGCAATAAATGGTTTTGATCGTCGGAAGCAATATATAATAGCCGAATGACTTCATTGTTAAAACTTCTTGTGAAACTCCAAAACATAAACAAATGAATACGTTTTCGAGGAAACATCAATAACTGACGTTTGTTATATTATAATACTTCACGACACATTCTTTTCGTTTTAAGACAAACTTTGGTTTTAGTCTTACAGTAAAAGTAGTAGTTTTAGCGTGCGCTTGAACTGGAAGGGGGAAGAGGAGTGACGAAATTTTTAAAAATGATTTTGCAAGAGCTAAATACTGAGTGAAGTGTGTAAGGACAGAAGCCAATGTCGTGGCGGGCTGTGGTATCTGTCTACTCCTAAAAAGGCGTGAGTATACATAGAAATACCGGAATCATTTATAGCATCAGCTCGAGGGCTGTTGCAGAATTTTATGCGAACAGAACAGTACATACTAAACCAATTACTAAATTGAACTTCTGAAATGCCAGTGTATGAGATTGGAGAACGATATAAAGCTTGCTGCTGGAACACAATCTAATAACAATCTAATAAGTACTACAAGATAATAGCACAGTATAACGAGAGATCTTACAGTAGTTCATCGCGTTTGATGTTTGCGGAAATGCCGCCTTTTGCAGTTTTGTCAGGGTTGTCACTTCAGTTTTTATATATAATTTTTCTGTAATATTCTATATATAACTCCTATTCGTTCTCTTTGTTCTGTCAAGGCACATCAACTCACGCTAATTTATATTACTAGGTGACTCCCGCGGCTCCGCTCGTATGGATGTCGGCTATTGCGACTTTTGGTTATATCTCCGGTTCTACTCAACCAATTATGATCAAGCAAACGTAATATTTTAAGTCTGAGTTTTTGGATTTTGGTTTTGATTTCGATTTCGGTTTCAAATTCGATTTCGTTTTCGATTTCGAATTTCTATTTCGATTCCGACTTGAATTTGGATATTAATTCGGGTTCGGGTTCGGGGTTGGATTCGGATTCGAATTCGAATTTCGCTATTCGCCGGGATTGCTAAATTGATGATATATTCTTAAGGAGCCTATCCACGATCAGTTCGCCTGTAGTTTCAAATCGTATCGGGCGGCCTGCAGTCCTAAGTCGACAGCGCCCACACACGAAAGCGATTTTGGCCTGGTGGCCATGCCCTGCTGTCAGTTTTGCGGCTACACACGATCAGTTGGGAGTCGACAGTTTCCCATCGTATGATTGCCTGCGGGCAATTGTCTGCTATCGGGCTTGACGACCATGTTACCGACGATCAAAGATGGCGGACTTGAAATTTAAAAAAAAAACAAATCGAGGTTTTCAGGGTGACTAAATTACGTATAATAAAATCCATTTAGCGATCCAAGATGGCGGACTTGAAATTTCCCACAAAGTCAATATGAGCATCGTTTTGGAGGTTTTCATAACATAACATAAACTCACGCCTGTGTTCCCCGAAGGGGTAGGCAGAGGTGCTAGCACCCACATTTCGCCCAGTTTTCAGAGTTGCTAATTACGAATTTATCATCCATCCAGTCATCTGGGATTGCTATATGAATAACATATTCGCAATCAGCGACCCCAAAAACCCTGAAAACTATACCCATATCGATTTTAGTAAAAATTTCGAGTCCGCCATCTTGGATCACCAAATGGATGTTATATTCGCAATCAGTGACCCCAAAAACCCTGAAACGATACCCATATCGATTTTAGTCAAAATTTCGAGTCCGCCATCTTGGATCACCAAATGGATGTTATATTCGCAATCAGCGACGCCAAAAACCCTGAAAACGATACCCATATCGATTTTAGTGAAAATTTCGAGTCCGCCATCTTGGATTACCAAATGGATGTTATATTCACAATCAGCGGCCCCAAAAACCCTGAAAACGATACCCATATCGATTTTAGTGAAAATTTCGAGTCCGCCATCTTGGATCACCAAATGGATGTTATATTCGCAATCAGCGATCCCAAAAACCCTGAAAACGATACCCATATCGATTTTAGTGAAAATTTCGAGTCCGCCATCTTGGATCACCAAATGGATGTTATATTCACAATCAGCGACCCCAAAAACCCTGAAAACGATACCCATATCGATTTTAGAGAAAATTTCGAGTCCGCCATCTTGGATCACCAAATGGATGTTATATTCACAATCAGCGACCCCAAAAACCCTGAAAACGATACCCATATCGATTTTAGTGAAAATTTCGAGTCCGCCATCTTGGATCACCAAATGGATGTTATATTCACAATCAGCGACCCCAAAAACCCTGAAAACGATACCCATATCGATTTTAGAGAAAATTTCGAGTCCGCCATCTTGGATCACCAAATGGATGTTATATTCACAATCAGCGACCCCAAAAACCCTGAAAACGATACCCATATCGATTTTAGTGAAAATTTCGAGTCCGCCATCTTGGATCACCAAATGGATGTTATATTCACAATCAGCGACCCCAAAACCCTGAAAACGATACCCATATCGATTTTGGTAAAAATTTCGAGTCCGCCATCTTGGATCGCGAAATGGATGTTATATTCGCAATCAGCGACCCCAAAAACCCTCCAAACGATACCCATATCGATTTTGTGAAAATTTCGTGTCCCGCCATCTTGGATAGCTAAATATAGAAAACGATAAAAAAAACAATTTTAACAAACAAAACCTAGCCTTGAAAAAAACATCACGTGATTAGTGTGATTACAAAAATGAGACAGCCCTGAATCCTTAGTACCGAGTAAAATGTATGGGCGTACCGAGTAATACCCCGTCCCCCACCACTCCCCTGCCCCCGCACGATTGCTCTGTCTAGACGGCTTCGTCGACCGACTGTATGTAGTATGAATCGTTAGACTGTGATAATAGTATAAACGTCTTCATAAAGTAGCAGATATATCAGGTGACAGGACAGTAACCTTTTTGTCAAACCTCGTAAAGAATATTGACCTTCGACTTTATTTCGAGACAGTAAAGGTTTTCTTGGTACCCTCTGAGTGTCATACATACGTTGTGGTCGTGGACGATTATTATCATTTCTGATAGATAAAAGTCACAATTGAGAACACGATTAGGGAGGCCACACACCAAAGCAGTATTTACTGCGCATAGCAAATTGCCAAGAAAATGTCAAAAAGCAATTGCTATGTAAATATAGGTAATTTTGCAGCTTTGGTACATTTGCTTCTTGAGTGTGTGGTCACCCTTAGTCACGGATGCGTTATGCTCCAAATAATGCCGATTGAAGGTTGGTGATTCCATAAGTCCAAAAATAGTTTTCGCTGAAGTTATTTGAATTTATTATTCTGACAATACAAGTATGACTCTATCCATCACAATCCAAGGTACATTATGCCAAAAAGAACTTTGAAATCCATACTTGGAAATTGCAGTGCCATCTAAGATTTTCAAGTAATTGGTAAAAGAAGTCATCAGGACAAACAAATATTTGGACTGAATCCAATAAGGTTTCCATATTATTTAGTGCTGCCGAATGTAAAAACTCTCAACTTTGACGTCGTAATGTTGATAGATGGTTTTATCGGCGCCGGCGTCGAATTTAATGTGCAATTTGATGGGTGAAGTCTAGCCAATAATATGATTAGTTAATTAGTTAGGATTTCAAACGGCATGCCAGATTTAACTATGAAATAGAATAATTCTTGGTGTTGCTAATTTTCAACAACTTCTTCGTGTGGCACTCCATAAAAAGTTTCATGTTTTTATATTAGTACTGAACGACAAAGCTATCTTTGTTAATCAATTAGCCTACCGGAGTCCACTGCTGGAAACAGGCCTCTCCCAATGTGCACCAATTGCGTATTCAGTTTATCCCAAAACCTAGCCGTCTTTTTCAGATCGTCCTTCCATCACTTTTGTCGCATAAGTTTGACAGAAAGTAACACTTATGAGTTATGATCGCCAAGATTACCGCTTCATTCGATTAAGACAAGACAGACGTAAGATTACGACAAAGGTACCCAAAGCTACTTGAAATTAAGAAAAATATATTACGTTTTAGTATTATGTAGGTAGATGGATACTTCCTGAGCCCCCTTTCCTCAATTTGGAAATCTCAAAAATGCTTCACTTCATCATATAATGCAAATTCAACGTCAAATGTCGAATTTATCGTACCATTACATTATGCCTATCATCATACGATAAGCATTTGCAACGCCTAGCCCGTGTAGCGTGTGCCTCAGAGTGACGCCAGCCGGACGAACTTTAATAGCTTATTGAGCCACAAATAACGATGTGGTGTACACCCGCCACACCTCAAATGAGATAATCTATTATGCAACATGTATTAAGGATTAAAATGTCTGCTTTTTTTTATAATTCGCTTACAAATTGCATTATAAATAAATAAATGGGGCGAAATATGAATAGGATATGAAGGAAGATAGGAAATATCTGATACCCCTCCCCACTAAAAACCACACGCCGTTTTGGGTTTTCAGTTGCTGGAGGTGAGACAGTCATTGACACAATTACCACTGGCACCCCGGCCCCGGCCAACCAAGGCCCTCACCGGTTTTCAGATGATCCCCTCGAGTGTGGTAATCACGGTGTACCCAACATACTTCCGACTAGTGGGAGGCGCGCTTACTCCATCTGTCACCCCCATGCCCACGATCATGGGGGACGGAAGTCATTCAACGATCTCCGACACCCGAGTAGCCTCCGCGACTTTGGCGCAAGTTTTCCACTTAGGTTTAGAAGGCCAGTATAGATTCACATAAATACCATTTAAATTTTATGTGGGTGAATGTACATGTTAAATCCCCCACTTATCCAAAGTCCAATTGTCTAGTCTAGAGTATGGAGTGGAATGTAGGGATGCTGTTTTTCTTTTTTAATTTCAGTGCATCAATTACGTGCCGCATGAGTGCCACAAAATTACAAATTTTGGTGTATTATTTTATACAAATCGAATACATAGGGAAATGGAAACTTCTCGGGCGGGACTCGAACCCCATCAAGTCAATGTCAAGGCATTTCTCCAGTAAGGGTATGGCCCTTACAGGAGGAATGCCCTGACCAACTCGGCTACCGAGACACGCCCGATATGATTCAAATTTCCCTTCTATTTTCATTCGTCTTTAAGACGACTTGTATATTCGATTTGTTTATTTAGCATTCTTAATGCTTTTAAATTCTTTCAAGTATTTTTTTATATTTTTATGTTATTATTAGAAGTAAGTGAAGATAATCCTAATATTTCTAACCAGTAGATGAGTAGCTACTATTAGTAATAAAATATTCAATTCCGTTTGATTTCACACAGAAAGAATTGGCTCAGGGATGAGAAAGAAGACTTTCTCTGACTTCACATTCCCTTGGGTGGTCCTTTCATTCCACTTCACAGGGAACGCGAGACATTTACCACTAACATTTATATTGCGAAAATAGTTTCACGATTGTCATAAAAGTCACTTACGTTATTAATGGCTTAGTGTTAAGAGAGATTTGAACTGGAAATAGAATGATGCACTCATTACAAAGGGTTTATAATCGCTAATACAAATATATATTCACGGTTTTCTCCCTCGGAGGTAAGCAGAGGCGTTAGGTCGCTATCGTTTCGGTAATGTAGAAGTTTCGCAAAAAATATTAGGTGAGAAAACATTGGCGGTTTTAGTCGGTTCGAGTTCTATACCCAATACGTGTTACACGCTCTTGACAGATTGCTGTGACGTGCAGTTCGTATCATAGGTGAGGTTACCAACACCTTGGAACCTCTGCAGTTGCATAGAGACGTTGTCTTTCTGGTTGTTTTCTACCGCCTCTACCACGGCGAGTGTTTTGAGCAGTTATTTTTCAACTGATCCCACCCTCTCCCTTCCTATCCAGAACAACTCGTACGGTTCTGTGGTGCCATCCACACGCGGTGGAATCCACACCATGTCGCACTAAATGGTTTGAGGCCTCCTTCCTCTGCCGCACTACAAAGAGCTGGAATGCTCTGCGCGCATACTTGTTTCCCTCCTCTTAAAGACCCGGGTAACCGCTACAGTAGCAGTAGAATATATGATTAAGATCCCATAACACGAGGTTAGACAGAAGTTTTGCTCTCACAAAAGTCAACTCTAGAGGAGGAGGAGTGAGCAGCCCCAGGTTCTAAGCTCCATGAAAACCTTCGAAGCAACCAGACACTATGCTATGATGATAATTATGACGTAGTAAACGATTTTTTACTTCAAATAACAACGTTCACATGGAGCCATACCTACTCACATTCAGGATAAACCTGAACCAAAGATAATTCAAATATCCGTTTAATATGTAAATAATCGAACCCGCTACCGTTCGATGACAGATAAGATAAGCGTGAACAGCTCATGTATGTACGGTAATAACATGTAATGTGATTTTATGTAGGTACGATAATCATATGATACTTTATGAGTTTGCTGTAATCGAGATGGTAAGTAGTCTTACTCCTATTGTCTATACCTGCAATGTACCTACAAACAACACATGTTTTTTATCCTTGGTGTACACAATAAAGAGATACTTTACTTTTACTTTACTTTACTCCTTCGTCAATAGGTAGTTATTGTGGCTTTTATGGAAGCAACGGGTGGAATCAAAGAATCAATCAATCAGTCAAGCCAGCCGGGTACGAGGGATATGTCGAAGACAACCCTCACCTCCGACTTAGCACTACGACCCTCAGTCGGTATGCGGTTTTAGTCGGTTCGAGTCCGACATAACCTCCCCTTCCGGCACTCCGGCGGGGAGGTAATTTCCGCACGAAAAAGGCTTATTATGTATTATATATTGTATTATGGAAGCGACTGACGTATGACCCATCAACCCCGATCAATCAGCAGGTGCACGTAATTTTCCGGCTTGGAAGTGAAGTAGGCTTGAAAATATTGAATAGCTGTTTATTTTCTATTGCATTTCAATATTATTAGACAGTAATTAATTTTTATTATTTACGAAGTAATTTTTTAAATTTAATAAAATTTTCCATGTAAAATTACATAACGAGGCTAGTATATCAAGCTTAATTAAAATATTTACCTGTATACAGTGGCAAATAAGTTATATATTATGATAATAATGTATCATAATTAGTTATTTACCGTGAAAAACATTTCCTCAATGATAACACTGGGGAATTATAAATAGCGTTAATTTATAATTAACAACAAAAAAATAGTAATTTATTGTTAGACTTTTTATGAGCTTATTATTTTATTCTTGTCTTTATACTTCAATTAAATCACGCCTACCCCTATGGGAAACAGGCGTGATTTTATGTATGTACCTATACTTCAATTAGACATTATAAACTACTTGACATGTCCCAATAATCGTCGGTAACGTAAAATAACCGTCGGTAGCTTAGTGGTTAAGGAGTCGGCCTTACGATCGAAAGGTCCCGGGTTCGATCCTGGCCATAACACTACCGACGTGAACCCACTCCTAGCACAAGCAATTTAGCTTAGTTGGAGGGGATAGAGGGAATATTAGTAACTTCGGTGCTAATATTCTTTAAAAAAAAAACAAGAACCCGATATAGTACAGTCAGCGTCAGAAATATCATGACTACAAAGTCCCAAAAATGATGTAAAAAATAAGGTATTAAGAGCAAATCAAACTGTTATATTCATTTTAATTGTATAGTTGTCCAAACTAAAGGTGTGCACAAATAAATATCAGAACAATCTGTCAACAGGAAGGGAAGAAAACCAAGGAATTAAGATCATTTTGAGTACTTTGTTCATCAAGAACGACCTGAAACTGACTGTACCATTCATAAAATTATGCAAGAAACTTAACGACTATTGTATATATTTCAGGCAAGCGGAGCTGTGTTTAAAAGTATATAATACAAACATAATTATTAACTCTGATACAACGCGGGAACTTGTACGCCTCAGGCAAAACATGGAGCAACTGACATTCACAAAACCAAACCTATTTGACAAATAAATCTATTCTGTTTTAGTTGCCTGCGGGTCCCGCTCCCCCGTTCCCGCATGCCATAGGAACCTATACCTGGGATAAAATTACTCTATGTATTATTCCAGACTTAAATCTATCTAACTTTGAAAGTAGAACATGCGAATAGCGTAAGTATGCCAATCGTAGCAAATGAAAAGATACTGTCTTTCAATAGAAAAAAAAGACGACGTGAATTCATGTATGACGTACTGAAGTTGCAAAGAAAAACAGCTCCAATATTTATCTATCCGATTTCAGAAACCAAATCGTATTAGAATCACAAGACCCGAAATAGGAAAAAGAAAAGAAAAAAGTGCCCTAAGTGAGCGTAATAAAGTAAACTTGGAAAGTTCATTCGTTCAGTAGACTTGCTAACAAGTATCGAACGCTTGTTAAAAAGCGATGTATACGCACCAACGAGAATCGTACACGGTTCATGAACGAATGAATATTATACGAATCTAAATAATTAATCCTACTTAATGTTAGAAATGTCCAAGTTTTTTCATTGCTCCTTTATGGAAAAACGGTCGAGAAAATTGGTTGAAATTAAGAGAAAGATTTATTTATAGTCTAACGTGGCAAACGGGCTACTTTTGGACATCCCTGATCCCGCTCCCATGGTTGTGCTAGTTGTGGCAAGGGGATAAATACTTTACACGAGTGCAGTCAAGGGTAACCAGCGTGACCACTCGCTATTTAAATGATAGTTAGTGAGGATGGATGTGTGCATATTTATAACCCTCTCAAATAAAAAACTGCAAACGAGTCTGGACTAAAATTAACACAGAGATAGATTATAGTCTAAAGTCTAGAATATAGGTTACTTTTAAAACGATATTAAGTTCGGTTTGTGGGAACGGGATCAGTATTAGTCGCGGTCAACAGCTAGTCCTTAATATACATAGGTCAAGGGCACAATCTCGACCGTTGAAAAGGTCTCGGAATGAATTAATTCAATTATGTATTGAATATTGACAAATACCTATTGTACAATGGGTAAATGGAACCGACCTTGATACATTATATTCTGAGTTTCAGATATGAAACACTCACCAAAAGATTCATCATAATCATTTTCGCGTTAGTCGCGGTCGCTTTTAATCTCATTTCGGAGTCGGAGGTCCACTTGCAAGTTTTTACTCCTGCACACACGGTCGTAGGCTTCCTTCCAAAGTGTTTAAACTAGCTTAAACACTCGAAACCGACAGCCTGTATTAAAGAATTAATGGCTGAAACCACTTGCGAACTATTGTCCAAAACCATACCGTATATAGTGTAGCTAAACTCCTTTATCCAAATGTCATAATACCATAACCAAAAAATCCACCTGGCACCAAATGTTCTAACTCAATCTCTATACATTTCAATCCTATAAAACATAGGTACAGTTACGGTTCAATAAAGGTATCCCCGTCCGGTCCAGTGGAGTATGTAAAAAGTGAATGAATGAGGATTAAGTGAAAGGATTTATTGAGCGAATGAGATAAGAAGGCATTCATCTCACTGCGGGCGGGAAATCGACCATTGACTATTATTTTCACGCTCAAGAAACGTACAGTAGATTCAGATCGCGTGTGAATGAAAGAAATATTAATTTTGCTGGTGAAACTCTCTCTCTCTCTCTCTCTCTCTCTCTCTCCCTCTCTCTTTCTCTCTCTCTCTCTCTCTCTCTCTCTCTCTCTCTCTCTCTCTCTCTCTCTCTTTGTCTCTATTTTTACTAGTTTCGTCGCAACCACAAGATCAGTCAAAGATAATAATAGCTGAATGATTCTCGCTCGCCTTTTAGCAGCAGGCATTATAAGGTATGTTTCGTATCAAGCAAGCGATGCCCGACGCCCTCGTGCACTCAACGGCTCATATCTTCCGTCGCACTTGACACACGTAAATCATCCAATTAAAAAAAAGCATCTCGTCCAACATATATGCCGTGAAACACGCACATCGCTGCATCGTCCAAAACGCACATCGTCCAACATGCATATTGTCCAATACTTTTATCGTCTAACACGCCTAATGTCCTACACTCATATCATCCGATTAATCAAAGGGAAATTCTAGTCCAGCAACAAATCTATCACGAACTATCCACTCGCTACTCGCTACCTCTTTTACAGTTGCTAGCCTAGTTTCTCGCTTATTGCCGGCAGTGGGACAATTGCCGAAAGGATACAAGGGCACGTGTAGTTATATATTGACAGTAACCGGTGATACCGTTCACATATTCAAAAGGGTCAGGTATTCGAAGCTGGTAAGATTATTTACGTAAATGGCGTTTGTTAGAATATGTGTGCTTTATAGGATAGCATTGCAGTTAGATTTTTGTATTTCTTCTTTATTCTTACTATTGCTCGCTCTGAAATCGAAAGATTTTTTTAAATATATATAAATAATCACCGAAGTATGTCTAGCCTGTAAATCCCAGAAAGGGTAGGCAGAGACCACGGAGGACAGATAATGATGATGATATGATTAAGTAACGGAGATGCCCCATTGATATTTCTTCTAATAAAAACGCGTCGCCGAATACGGGTGGGAATAGAGACGCGCGGGGTGTAAAAAGTCGAAGGATGTCATAGGTTCGTACCGAATGAGTCCATTTGACGTTTGGATGGCACGCGACTCGATTGCCTTTCAACAACTCCGGTATCATTTCCTTGTCCATGGCAGAGACGTATTAACATCCACATTCTACCAACTACCCACATGTGTGGTCTTTCCGGTCCCACGTGATAGGAGGCGAGCCTATTGCCGTCATACATGCACTTAGTCATGGCTGTAGGTATGTACACTGTCGGATGGAGAACAGCCCTATCGCTTGGTAGCCTTCTACAACACTCACTTTTTTAATTTCGAGTATTGAAGAGCAAAAACCTTACATGTTAACTTAGTAAATAAGAAAATAAATGTAGTTTCTTTACATGTTCTATACAGGGTGTAATCGTTAAGTGTGTCCAGGCGATTATTCCGTAACTATTACAGATATCAAAAAACTTTAAACTGATATCGAAAGTACGTTAGGTACCTAATGAGTAAAATGACATCAATAACTTTTTAAAAATCAAACGAGAGGTATCTAACATTTTGACACTAAACACTCCCATACATTTAGTATGAGATTAGTAGAAAGGTTTTAGTTTCCTTATTTTAAAAGAATATTTTAGCTTAGTACTGAATAAAGGAAACAGTTTATTAACCTAGCAGAGTAATAAAACTAAAAATAATAATATTTATTTATTAGTAAGTACATTTTTTTTTGTAGTGTGTTGCTTTTCAGTCTGCTCAAGTTAATGCGATATTGAAACACGGTTTATTACTTATTTGAAGTGGTAAGAGAATTAAAAAAAAAATTAAAAGCGTTGGTAGCTAGTAGTTAAGGGGCCGGCCTTACGATGGAGAGGTCCCGGGTTCCATCCTGGCCATTACACTACCGGCGTGAACCCACTCCTAGCACAAGTATTTTAGCTTAGTTGGAGGGGTTAGAGGGAATATTAGTAACATCGGTTCTAATATTCTTTAAAAAAAAACTTCACATGTATCTACTTGAAAATCATCATTGTCATTTGTCATAAAAAAAATAAAAAAAAGGTAAAATGAGTACTAGACCACTTAAAATAAGGAAACTAAAACCTTTCTACTAATCTAATACTAAATGTATGGGAGGGTTTAATGTCAAAATTTTAGATACCTCTCGTTTGATTTTTAAAAAGTTATTTATGTAATTTTACTCATTAGGTAACGTACTTTCGATATCACTTTAAAGTTTTTTGATATCTGTAATAGTTACGGAATAATCGCCTGGACACACTTAACGATTACACCCTGTATATAACCTTTAGCAACAAGTATTGTTTTGTGCTAAACTAGTGTTAATAGTAGTGATTTTAAATAAAAGAAAGATACTATAGTATACGTCCTTTCGCGGTAACATTAAACAGTCGACTAACATGTTCAGATACTGTCGTACAAGCTGATTAGACTGTTAAATAGTCTATTAGCGATTAACACGGCCTCATTACTGACGTCATCAGCGCAATGGATATCCTAGTATCTGTTAGGGAAACGATAACGGATATCAGTGCAGTTCGGTGTAGGTACGGTGTGCAACAAGTTTTATTTCTTTTTTAGTAATAAACACATATAAATTGTAAGTATACGGTTACGGTAAGCTATGCAAGCTGGCAACGCAACACCAGAGATGTCATTTAAATAAAAAAGACAGAGTAAGGCCGACCACTGTCTCATGCGGATGCACGCTGGTGCCTATTTCGAGCAAATAAGGGAGACTACACAGCAAAGGATTTGTGAAGAAAAATGTCCAATGTCAAGAAGCTTTTACTGCGTAAATGTAGGCAAATTTGCTGCTTTGCCTCCCTAATATTGTGTGGAATTCATGCAAAAATACATGTAATATGCATCAAACATAATGTATTGGGCTGCTGAGCCTCGAATAAAACTGAGAACAACGGTAACATATGATGATGGTAACTATGCACGTGTTTTCTCTTCTAGTAATATCTAGAAGAAAAAAATAAGACAGTCGTACCACTACAAATAATACACGAACAAGATTCATAAAAGATATCTTTATAATTTAATATCGTGGGCACACTCGTTCTCATTCAAATTTATTGTTAGTACACTTACATTTCATCCAATGGCTCCATTAAACAAATAAAATTTCAGATGATAAATGAAATTAAAGTTTGAAAGATTGGCAAGCGGCCGATTGATGCAGAAGTTATGTCATTTGGAAAAAAAATGTTGACGGATCTGTCAATTCAACGGCTACTAGTAAACCCCTCAAATTTGGATCAAATATCATCATTCTCTGTTCATTGTCATAATTCAGTTAAAGTCAGCTTTTTGGTTGAAAAATAAGACAGTCGTACCACTATAAATAATACACGAACAAGAGAGAAAAGATATCTTTATAATTTAATATTGTGGGCACACTCGTTCTCATTCAAATTTATTGTTAGTACACTTACATTTCATCCAATAGCTCCATTAAACAAATAAAATTTCAGATGATAAATGAAATTAAAGTTTGAAAGATTGGCAAGCGGCCGATTGATGCAGAATTTATGTCATTTGGAAAAAAATGTTGACGGATCTGTCAATTCAACGGCTACAAGTAAACCCCTCAAATTTGGATTAAATATCATCATTCTCTGATCATTGTCACATTCAGTTATGGTCAGGTCAGCTTTTCGTTCGAACAATATCGAGTTTCTGACCGTTTCGTAGGAAGTATGAAACGGTGACAAACTTCGATTTTCCGTAAAGCGACTGCCATATGACCTTTACCATCCCACTATTTAAGTTCTATACTTCTATAGTAACACCGGGTTGTCGGACTTTTTAGAGATTCAACTATCCGTAACGAATGCTACAAATGTTCATAATGCCATATCAAAAATTATCAAATAAACTGTGAGACTGTAGTGGTAGCCATGGCTATTACCAATTCCGGTGGCACTTAATGCGTTAATTGCGAGACTTTGGCGTGTGAAATTCTCCCATGGATTTCGGCTAACGGTAAAGCAGCCATGTCGGGATTGAACCGATGGAAAACACACCGATTTGCCGTTAGAAAGTTCTGTTCTGGACCTAGATAGGAGTAAAATTCCTGGGAACTCTTCAGTTTTACAGCTCTCCAATTCCTCATATTATTGACATATAGGCTGCTTTTTATCCTTGGAATAGGTTAAAATTAGTTGCGAAAACAGCATCAGAATTCGACTGGAGCGAAGCCGCGAGTAATTTTCATAATTTTCAGCATCATTAAGGTATGATTCCGAAGGTGGCCGCATTGCGGATGCACGCAGCAGATACGCGTTATTCATTGCTGCTTCTCAATGGTCCCCTTTATCCGTATAGAAGTTTAACAAATATCTAATGATTGTATGCGTCTGCAGTTGTCTTATGTGGTCGGCTTCGGAATCATACCGAAGCCGACCACACCGGTTGACGTTTTGTAAGTTCCGATTTAATGGTATATGCAGAAAAAAATATTTTGAATTTTGAATCTCGAATTTTTGTTTTGCTTAGTTTAGTTTTTTATTTTTTTTTATTTTATTAGTTAAAAAATAGAGCTAGAGCTACTTACTATTCATATATTTTGTTAAACGTCAAAACCGTCAAAGTAGGGGGTATTCGAACTCGTATTCTTTTTTTAACATCTTTTAAAATGGACATGTGCGAAACTTTTCGATGATTAAATAATGATATAAGCAAGTCATTAGGATCCAACGGAAGCGGGCAATAAAACTATCGTTACTATTTAACAGATGCGTGAAAAAAGTGTCAGGCAGTTGTCACTCGCGCGAAGCGTTTTATTTTTGATATCATTGTGAGTGAGTATTTAATCCCCTTTTCTTCGATATTACATGCTTCGCGTTTGTCAATGTGGCCTTGGTATTGTTATAAATATGTTTAAAGAATTCCATTATATATCTACATTTTGTATATTATTGTTTATCATGTAACGCGGGTGTTTACAAGTTAGTCTATTATATCCATTTGCTGAAGCGCGGGTTTGGTCTAATAAGACAATATTTGGACAAGGTTTTGCAAATGCACCACGTGAAAGTTTCGGACTACAAATTACAATAGTATAAATAAATACAACTCTACAGAGAATACACGAATGTGTAAATAGTTCAAAAATCCCTAGGCCTACTTCATCTAAAGACGACCGAATCAATCAAAGCACCTTTATCACTTTTATCTCTACAAAAAAAACGTTGAAAAAAGAAAAAGTCCAAGTACTCACAGCGGGTGTACGAAAGCGATAACAAGTTTCACCGTTTTTATATACGCGTAACTACGGAGTGAGATGATTAACTGTTGCTGTAGGGTGTACTTCGGTAAACAGCTTCGCAGTAAGTGCTCTCGCTAAGATTGGATGGGATTGTAAATTTACTTTTTAAAGGAAAATCCTTGAAGTTGTGTGTGTGTTAAGGAGATATATCCAAAGCAACCGTATAAACAGAGTTATTTTCATTTTTACTTATATTTTAACTTATATCTATAACGTGCCTTTTACAAGTACGTTTATGGGAATTGTCAAAGGACCAGTGGCCGTTGGAGCTAACTAATGTTAGAATGGAGAACGGGAAAAGGCAAATGGAGGACACCCCCTAGCCAGATAGGCTGAAGACCTGCAAAAGATGACTGGAACAGAGTGGGTGCGAAGGGCAAAGGATCGGCCGAAACATCCAGCAGTGGACTGGAGTGGGCAATAGATTAATTGGAATTGGAAAGCGGAAGTTGTTCTACGGGAAATTAGTATTTCATGAAGCCGCTCAAGAATAACACAAAAATGACTGAACCCCTTTTATAACAACACTTTCATTCGATATCGACATCAAGGTGAAGCGGACTGCTTTATCCAAACCTAACCTAGTTTCCTTTTTAATTAAAAAAAACCTTTTGACAGTGGCTAGTGACAAGGCATGAGTGACACACTAACACCCCAGAAACGGTAAGGCTTCATATTATGTGACTGTCACAGGACCCTGAGATAATGATGACCTCTTTCCATTAGGTAAACAGTATGCTTTACTACAACTTCAGTACAAAATCAATACCAAATTAACCCTTATTTCACCGCCATACTTTCACTAACCTCAAAAGTAAAGTATTGGCGGGAAATCAATCTGTTTGAGTGACTGTATCTGGTGATCTCAGTCTGTTTGTTCAGCGTTCAAAAACCCTTTATTTCTGTATGATAAGCTTTTGATTGATTGAACAAGTAATTGGAGATACAACTGCGATGTTTTTGGAATCAATTTTGAGGTACAATGTAGTCAACATAAGAGGAAAATACTTTTCAGACGCCATTTTTCTTTAATGACAGATTTGACAGTTGTTCTTTTTTATATCACTTGGGTGGCAGACACTAGACCCATTGAAAACAAGTTAAATATGAAAAAAAAAATCATCTTTCCAAAGACTACTATTGGACAGTGCAACTGTAATAGTAGTACTACAAAAAGGGACGCTTTACTTTTAGGTTGAAGACGCTCCAAAGAGGCCTCAAACTAGGTCAAATGTGTGTTTCTATGGTCAAAACTAGGAAAGTCGTATCTGTAAGTACTCAAATATTCATTATTTTTAATCTAGTTTCTGCATTCCATTTCCAAATTCAAAATTTAAAATTCATTCCCGCCACGTGACACAATTCCCTAATCAGTTTGTCTAGTACTCATACTTAGAATAGATCTACTTCACCTAACGTACTTAATAGGTACTTCTAAGAATAAATTATATTACATATTTTACTTTTTTCACCTAGTGTAATGCTATATTTGGATTACTGTCTAGACTTAGTAATGTAACCGTGTCCAAATGTTTCCTGTCACGCAATAGTACTCTTTAATAGTAATCTGCAAGCGTACATACATAATAATAATATGCTCACGCCTATTTCTATCCGGGGTAGGCAGAAACACCTGCTCGCCATTTGTCTCTATCTTTACATACTTCAAGAGCTTCCTCCACTGTCATTAATCCTTTCATGCACGTCCACCGGTTTCGAGTACTTTGGACCCGTTTTTCAAAATGGCGCTCCTTAGACTAAACAAACTCTATACCTAAACGCAGCAAGTATCATTTCAACGCGGCTTAAAAGCTACTATTTCTGTATAAGTTGACATTATACCGGGTGTAATGGGAACACTCCCGAAGCCGAAATCCCGTAGTAAAAAAATGGAGAGTAAATAATACAAAATGAAAAAAAAAAACATTCGAAAATTTTTTTCTCAATTTTTTTTTTATGCCAATGTGTTATGTACTTGGAGTACTACTAGGGGTTTTCGCCTTCAGGGCGTTCCCCTTACACGCGGTATACATTATACATCCCATGAAGTGCACACATTGCCAGTTTAAAGAACAATAATCACATTGGCTTACTCACACAACATGTGTTTTTCACGACGTTTATTGCGATGAATTACCTATCCATCCGTCTATATACTCACGTCTGTAAATTTGCGAAGGGGTAGGCAGAGGTGTATTAACACCCATATTTCGCCAATTATGATTTTCGGTACCCACGACGTAAGGGCTATTGCCGTCTAGTATAATTTTGTTAGCAGAATATGATCATGGCTGTATCTAAATAATATTATATGATATAAAGGCGTTACCTTTCAGAAAGATAGAAAGAAATAAAGCTCCATTCACTAAACCGCCCATCCTTGAAAAAATCTGTAGTGACTGGAGTATTTTCTCAGCTTTTTATAAGTACGACAATTCTCAGAAGACAAAGTTTATTGAACGAAGATATTCATTGATAACGTCGTAGTGGATTCCTCTTATCGTTTAGAGAAAACGTTTTGAATAGCTTATTCTGAATGGGCAATTATTGAATGAACAAGACTTTACTGGGAATATAAAATTGAAGTTATATTTTTATTAATAGACGGGATAACTTAAAGTAGGTTGTAAGATGTGATAGTTTGTGAAGATATCGAATAAATAGGGAAAAATAAATCATCTCGGGCGGGACTCGAACCCGCAGTCTTTGCCTTACAGGGGGAATGCCTTGACCAATTCGGCTACCGAGACACGCCCGATGTGATTCAAATTTCCCTTCTATTTATCCGTTCTTACGGCTTTTCCCTATGTATTCGATTTGTATAGTTAGCATACTTAATGCTGTAAAATTCATTCAAGTTTATGAAGATAGTTGAATGTTTGTTACTCTTTCTGAACGATTTTAGAATAATCTCGATATTTCTATGGCTACTAGAGCTGTTCTATGTTTTACCTCAATTGATAAGTAGAATAGCTCGAGTAGAGCCAGACCTTAAGGGATGGCCCTGGGTCAGCCGGGGTGCGAGGGATATGTCGAAGACAACCTCACCTCCGGCCTAGCACTACGACCCACAGTCGGCGTCCTGTTTTAGTCGGTTCGAGTCCGACATAACCTCCCCTTACAGCTCCGGTGGGGCGGTATCCGAGGGGATTTCTGCACGAAAAAAAAGATAAGCAGAATAGAACAGATTTGGACATAGTAGATATGACCACGTACAATGGCCCAAAAAAAGTGGCTAAGAGCGGATGAAGGAGTCCTCTATCCCTCTATCCAATCCAATCCATATGAGCAAAAGTCACAAAAACAGACATGGCCAGAACACTGGATATCAGCTTAAACAAATAATCGATTATGATTGTAAAAAAAGAAATGATCAAACGGGATTTGAACCTGCGATAAGTTCATTACTGGGAGAATGCTACACAGCGCTATCTAGACCTAAAGTAAACATAACTTAACCAGCTTAGGGTTCTAAAATGCTGATTAACATACTTAAACACACATTCACATTTCAACAATTACCCCCAAAAATATGTAAAATCTCCACTGATTAAAAATAAGCTCGCGTGCCACTAATGCCACACTAAGCCACCACATCTTGACCGTATTCGGGTCCCACATAAACCTCATTAAAACTTACCTCGAATGAGACGTGAACCCACATAATCCGATGATACATTCGGCCTAGCTTTATCTCCGAATTACGTTAGTGTAATCAACTCATTCAGAGGTAAGTAAAGAAGATTGTATGGAGGAGAAAGTTCGTATTTTTGGCAATAATTAGACTTTATTAGATTAGACTGGCTGTATGAAACAAAAAAAAGTTTTTGTAGTCATCTGTGTAATACCTAGCAACAAAGTTCCACTTTTTGTGTCCGTCACACATGATCCTCGTACTACAAAAAAGCGTACTATGCCTGTATAAATCTTGAAAAAAAAAGCGAAAAAAAAAACTCACAACTTATCTAAGTTCCAATTCCGAATTCGAAATTCGAAATGCTTTCCCGCCTCAATTTTGTGAAACAATTTTTTTTTGTTCTAAACCTCTTGTCTAGGTGTCACGTTTTCTCACTCCTTTATTCGCTTCGTATGTATCTTATCTCTGATTGGACCCAAGACGCGAAAGATATGAGGCCTTGGCACGCGTGGATTGATGGCATATGAATTTAACACCCCGTACAATCCTCAAAAGACACCCAACAAACGCATTTTGAGCATTCCGCGACTTATTGGCCCCGAGCGTTGGGGTATACCTACCTAATGCGTCAACCTCAATTGTTTATTTCCAATGAACGTCCTACAAGCCTTTCAAAGTCATTTTTTATCACAAATGTAAAAATTCAACAAATTAAAAGCTAGATATAAAATTAAAACACCAAGTTCTTATCTAATCAAATTGTTTTAATTTGGCGCCACGCAACGGAGGGTGATACCGCGCCATTTGACAGTCAGAAAAATACTATCTTTTTTTTAATGTACAATATTCATGCAAAGGAATTCATCGCGTGGTTTATGATATTGCGTGAATATTATGAGTGTTTATAATACGAGTGTTTTAGTTTGTGAAGATGTATTTTTTTACCGCTGAAGTGTCCCGGCTGTTTTTTTTTTAATATTCTAAGTTTAATAACCTACATCGAACTTAGTTTTGGTATATACCAAACTAAGAGCTACTTGTAATATGGATTCTAGAATACAGATAAACATACTATGCGTTAGTTGACAGACACTTTCACACATACAAACACTAGCTGTTGACCGCGGCTCCGCCCGCGTGGATGTCGGTTCCCAGCAATTATTCGAATTTTTCTCTACGTACAAACCTTCCCTGGACTTCCACGAATAATTCAAGACCAAAATTAGCCAAATCGGTAAAGGCGTTGTTGAGTTATAACATTACAACGAAAAGTGGCATTGATTTTTATATTTATAGATATAAGGTACTCAGGAAAAATCGATCCAGCAACACCAAGTAGGTAACTGTTAGGGGAGTGGGGGGGAATGGAAACCACTTAAGGAATAAGTTTAATTACTTTTGTCTGAATGAACATTTTATTATAATTTTTGGTAGTTTGAACACTTTAACTAATCAGCCTTAAGTTCTCGTAATCAAGGAACCAATCTAAACAAAACTTTTTCAATTATCATATTTAAAAAAAAAAGTAGTTTTGGCTTCCATTGCCCGATGGTTGAGGTAATAGGAACCAGTGGATGGGGTAATGGTAACCATTGGGGCAATAGTAGCCAGACTACATTTACATGTACTAAAACATAAAAATATAAACTTTAAACTATAAAAATAATAAAGGCATATAAGCTAATGCTATTTATCCATGAAATATAATTAAAATACCTTTGGCAACATGCAAAATTACTGTTAAACTTAACATAAGAAAAATAATTAACGACAAGTGCAAAAATCACAAATGAAATCTTTGGCAGAATCGCAATCGGAGCATTGAGCATGTGTCCAATTACCACAGGCTCTGCATCTGTAACAGAGCTCATTAGATTTCCCAGATTCGCTACAAATCATACATATATTTGAAGCTTCTTCAACGTTGTCACTGCAAGTATCGTCGTAGATAATTGAATCACTATCCGGTTCATCGGAAGAGCTGGTGTCATCTTTGAATAGAACTTTCTTTCCCTTTTCAACAGATTTTTTAAGAACTTTTTCTTCTTCTTTCTAGATTTTCCCTTTTTATTAGGTATTTTGTTTTCTTTCATGACTCGTTTTTTCTTCTTTTCTTGGGATAGAAGGGTCGTTTCTCAGCTGCTTTATGAAGAGAAATTCTATCATCATTTACCCTCTTGATTGCTTTATCAAGAATGTCTAGACTCCAGTTAGCTTTTTCCGTAGTTCTATTGCGGTTCCGCGGCATCTGAAATAATTTTTTAATTATTATTTGATTTAGGGTAATTGGAGCCACCAGTGGGGTAATGAGAGCCAGTTGGTTCCCACTACCCCAAATGGTCGTTTTCGAATTTCGACAATATTTTAGAAACACTATAAGATATTAACAAAGAATTATCATTTTCAATACAATATTTAACCATCACTTTATACGCTATACAGGATAAAATTTAAGAGACAATGGCACAAGTACTTACATTTCGTCCTCGAAGATCGACAAAAATTACAATAAATCTGCTTAAAACCGACGTGCGTTCGATCTATAGGTATGAACGGCGCTGAGGAGCGATGCGGCCGCTCGCGCGTACCCGTCCCGCACCCCTTTCACCTTCGTAGCCGCTAGACGCATCTACAGTGTACAATTATACCTAAATAAGACTGGATCCCATTACCCACTGGCTCCCATTACCCCCTACTCCCCTACACACTGTACCTTCCCAGAAATCTCCAATCATCTTCCCACTTCCCCCAGAACCTTACCACTGCGCATTAGCCTAACAATTTTCCCCCGGGAACCAATCTCAGTTGCCCCGCGGCGTCGCTTTGTTCCCAGAGCTAGAAGCCTCTAATATCAGTACATAATTGCATTTGTAGGAAAATTATTATTGTTCTTAGTTATGGTTATGACAGTTAAAGATACAACATTTTGCTATGCGTAATAGGATATGCTAATAATTACCGCCATATTTACAACAACGCCTCGCAGTAGCCCCGATTTGCCATTTAATTTATTGACATATCTATCTCGGTAAACTGTAAGTAATATAGCCACACCACTTCACACAGTAAATGACGGTAAATTTAACGCCATAATTATTGCTGTAAAAGTCCGGTAGACGGTAAGGTAGTGTAGCCGTAGTATGTATATAACTCGTAAGTATGGTACGGTATGTCGGGCTACTATCCGCAACTCAAAATCATGGCGCGGTTTTTAAGTGATTGTGGGTATTTCACTCGATCCTAAGAACGCCAGCAAGCTATTCACACTTCTGATGATCTCTCGGAGTTACAGGTAAGTGATGAACTACTGATTTAAGTCAACACTATTCTAGCAGAAGCAGGACAGGGGTAAGGTGGGGACCATGGTTCCTACACCTTAGGACTCTCACCTCGACATCGGAGATGACCCAGGGTCAGCCAGGGTGCGAGAGCAAAATGACGAATGCCTTAAAGAGCAATTCTATACCCTAGCCTTTGTCGACGCGCGACGGAGTGCAATTTTAGTCCGTTTGCGTCCAGCATACATAACCTTCCCCGATGGAGAATTTCATAAAAAGAGGCCTATCCATTTTGCAACCTTTTAGAGACCAGTTACGATCAGTTGTGCTCTTTGGGCCACTATTTGCGCTCATTTGCAAAGACAAAAGCAACTCCTTACCAAAATTATTTACACCTTAATAAAAGTACAAATACTGCATATCTATTCAACGCCTCGAAAATCGACAATTACTAATAAAGGGGGGATTTCAACGTATTTATAGTCCATTCAGCGGAATGACACGAATTTCATACTAATTTATTTGTATAAAGCGGACTAAATAGTCCCCTTGGTCTATAATACCAGTTGGAAGTAACCGATATCTTTCCAGTTATCTGAGAATTCGATTGGAGAAGATAATTAAACCTGATAAGAATTGAAAGCTGAATGTACACGTTGTGTCAAAATGCACAGAATATAGAAAACAAAGAATTAAATTACTTTTTTCACGGACACAGCATTTTCTGTTGCCTTACACAAGTCCTCGTTTACAATGGGCAACAGAGCAACTGCAGCATGGACTGTGATGGAAGGACACAGTCTCAGGGCACTTGTGACTGGTCTATATAGGCCCCTTACCAGAGGTTAACTTGGCTCCACAGGCTATTTAGTGACATCCAAATAGGCCACTGGAGATGGTGTCCAGGTGGCAGGTTTTCTTTCTTATATACTTACCGTGAATAGTGATCAAAAGGTAAATAGAAATAAAATGGTCAGCTAAATTCTGCAGTTATTTTCTTTTAAGCGAAACTATGGACTAGTACAATAAAATAACAGAATTATCCATTATCTGATAATGTACCCACTTGAATAGTTGTAAAAAATAAAAAAAATCTAACGACCATCCATCCATACTTGATATAAATGCGAAAGTAACTCTGTCTGTATTATGTTACGCTTTCACACCTAAACCACTGAACTGATTTTAATGAAATTTGGTATAGGGGTAGATTAGATCTTGATAAAGGACATATGTTTAGTCGCGATAACCGACATCCACGTGAGCAGAGCCGCGGGCGAAAGCTAGTTTTATATATATTCACTCATTGCTTGCTATTCACCCTGTGTTCCTCGGTGTTGTCAACTGTGTCTGTGTTGAACATCGACTGACCCAATATATACAGTAGGCATTACAGATATTGTCACGATACTGAAAGTGTGATTTCTTATCGCGAATTGTTGATATTGTACAAAAAATAAGACGCTTGTCTTGACGTTTTATCAATTACATGTGTAAATTGAAATTGATTGCACTATTCATGTGATAGGTATTTTTCTGTAACTCGTAAAACATGACAGGTGTGTCAAGAGGAGTAGGGAGAGTAGACGCCAAGATCCGAGGAAAAAGTCACGACTGCAACCGGGGTCAACGCAACAACCCAAGGGGGTCTTCGATGGCCCTGGGTCAGCCGGGTCAGCCTATCAGTGAGGGAAATGAGAGCAGAGGCTACCTCGGTAACTGATGAACCGAGACGCAGTGCGGTTTTAGTCGGTTCGATTCCGACATAGCATGAAGGTGAAGTCAAATTGAGTGACAAAAAAAAACACCTGGCTTACCGCACTTAAAAAAAAGGGTCATCGAACATTGATGTTGATTATGATGGTAATGTAAGGAATTACGGAGATAATGGTATAATATTAACCCATTTACCACTGTACTATGCCCGTAGTGTCATGTTATTATACTCAAACCATATTAGTTCAACAAAGTAATGTCATTTAAACGTTTTAGGTTTGAATTCCTGTATTTAAATCGCGCGTGATATGCGACCGGACTATTTAAAGTGAAGGGTGAACCCTTGCCTTGATAATACAATAGTTAAACGTGGCTTAACTTCAAATAGTTTCTTAAAACATAAAGATAAAGTATAAAATCACCCGCATCTTCTTCATCTTTAAGTTAACATTTTTTTTTTATGGAATAGGGAGGCAAACGAGCTGACGGATCGCCTGATGGTAAGCAATCACCGCCTTCCATGGACACCCACAACACCAGAGGACACCGTTGCCTTTCTTTCAAAAGAGAGCACGCTCTTTTCTTGAAGGTTTGAAGGTCGTATTGGTTCGGAAATACGGCTGGTCACAGTTAATAACCACATTTAAACGAACTAAACTAGACTAGAACTACAAAAACTAAAAAGCCTTTGTTTGTTTTTGTTTATAAATGAATCCATCCATAGATTGCATAACAACGCTATGATGTGATGTCATAGATCATCAAATCACAGATCTAGTTAAATTTATGTAGATTACATAAATTTGACTAGATGCAGAAAGATGGGAGACGAATGGTTGCAGAAAGATGGGAATGATGTGCAGTGTTACCGATACGAAAAATCTATGTAACAAAAATTAGTCTTAAGATGGAGTTGTATAAAAATTGAAAATTAGTTAAGATAAGTTTTGTGTGCTGCAGCATGTTATAATAAAAACATTTTTCTTTCTTCTTTCTTTAATACCAGTCGCATTTGGGGTCTGCTTTTTCCAGTCTAACCGCGGGTTTGGTGGAACTTCGATATTTCCCGTGAAGCGACTGCCATCTGACCTCCAAAACTCATTAGCGACATCGAAGCAATGCAGTTAGGCCAGTTGTTAAACTTTTTAGTGCTCCTCGTAACGACAACGCAATCACTCGCATACCGTGCAGAATATTCCATCAAGAACCAAACTCGAACGGTGACTCTTTTCTTCACCGTACTGAAGACTACAAGACTTTAGTTTATCCTTACCAGCTCACGTGTTTCCTTCTTCCTACAGTCCCGGGTCCTTTAAGCGGGGCGTGAAAAAAGCATCTAATGAGGCCGTCAAGGTTAGTGTCATCATTGTAACATAGATGCTTGTAATGGTGAGGCATCCTGATACTTTGCCTTCAGCTACCTTCAGACGAAGTGAAGTCGGAGGTGTTGGCGTGTTATTAAATAGAATAAAGCAAAGTGGCTTTCCGCGTCTGTCCGTCCCTATGTATGCTTATTTCTTTAAAACTACGGATTTAAATGCGCTTTTTTTAATAGATAGAGTAATTCAAGAAGAATTTTTATATGTATAATACATGCTTAATATAGTAGAGGGTGCAGCGATAACGATCTGATGCCATGTGGGCAGAAAAAATTGGCGGAACTAAGGGAAGGTTCATATCTGACGGAACTTGCGTCGCGTATTATCGGTCGCGTAACGCCAGAACAGACAAATGTATAGAAAAACACATGACCGTTCACACTCAACCGATGTTACATTAGTGCGTCGAGTGTGAACGGTCAAGTGTTTTTCTATACATTTGTCTGTTCTGGCGTTACGCGACCGATAATACGCGACGCAAGTTCCGTCAGATATGAACCTTCCCTAAGTTCGCCGGGTCAGCTAGTAAACTAAAAATATCTTCTTAGACTTACGAATTTGGGATCATCAATGCTCTCAAATTATCTTTAGTGTTCATTTTCGTACCGAAGCAAAATGCCCCGACAAAGGTTAGTCGAGGCGAATTGTAATTTCTATTAAGTTTATTCAATCAGATTAAATTTAATAGTAGGATCTGCCATTACTGAATGCCGTAGCGCAAAATGGTAGGTTTTAACTTCATTTCTACTCGACTGCCAAGGAACTTACCATTTTCCAAAATGCCTTTCAGTCTTTTTAAACTATATATCAATGTACTACTGTATTTAAAAATTTGTATAGTTACCGGTATAGTTTGTATAGTTTTTTTGTATAAAAGGACACAAGTCTCGGAAAGAGGGTCACCATCATAAACATGTACCATGTTAACAGTGGTGGCACTCAGCTTGACGGCCTCATCAGATACCCTTTCACGCCCCGCTTGAAGGACCCGGACATGTAGGAATCCAATCATCACATCAGTCTGCACGCACCAAGGCCTCGTTCCTCTCGCGATTTTGTGTCGAGATATATGCCTGAAACTATAACTTTAACGTTCTTCAATAAACTGTACAACACAGTAGCTAAACAAGTTATATCACTAATTTATCAAAACCTCATAAAACTGGTGGCATGTTTACTTGTAGATTAGAAGAGAAGTTATTCATATTTAAATGTCGCGGATTTTTGCAGTATCATCTCTATGACACCTATAAAATAAAACATATAAAATTGCGGATATTTTTTTGTACTGTACAGCAAGTTAAGTATCACACATCGAAATCATTGGATAGTGACCAAAGAGTTAAATGTAAACAGTTCAATATGCAAAGTATGTAGATAAGCATAAGATAGAAGCTTGTAGTTCGTTATCACAATGTTATAAAATTTATTACATTTGTTAATAAAATGATAAGTATTGCAGTTATTAAAAAAAACTCGTTACTATGTGTGGAACTGTGGGACTTGTAAAGAAAAAACAACGTCGCTTTTTCGTGCAGTCGAGTCGGATAAACATCACAAAATTTGCTTCCTTTTTTTTATAAAGGACACGTTAATTGGACTTCACCTTGCCTGATCGTAAGCTAAAGGCAAAGTCTCGGAAAGAGGGTCACCATCGTAAACATGTACCATGTTAACAGTGGTGGCACTCAGCTTGACGGCCTCAATTAGACCCCTTTTCACGCCCCGCTTAAAGGACCCGGGACTGTAGGAAGAAGTTAACTCGTGAGCTGGCAGGGAGTTGCAGACACGGCACATGTAGCATTTAATGGTACAATTAACAAAGGAGATATAGTTGCACCCTTAACTACAACTTTATATGAAACTCGAGTTGTCGCAAGCAAGCACCAAAAGAGCGAGCCTTTCACCATAAAAATCCGTTCAATTTAACTGAGTTCTAACGTTTTACTCAATGACACTCATAGTTTTATTATTAATCTTGGTTTCTGCCTTAAAATTCACTATACTAATATTGATTGTAGTTATTTTTGGTAGAACAAAGAGTAGGTATCTAAAAATAATAACGTTCAAGTAAATGTTCCGAAGACCTGGCTTTCCGGTACACTTTCTGACAGATCTTTGAAATATAGATCAATGTATTTTTACCTATTGTTTTTCTACCGTGCACTAGTTAGTGAACGGAATATATATATAAAAGAATTATTCTGTATAGTCTGGTAAATTGTCTGGAGTAGGTAGACTGGTTGGAGTCGATATCGCAGAACATAGGTACCGTTTTTATTCGTATGGGTAATTTTGCGTCATTAATATACATACATACATACAATCACGCCTTTATCCCCGGAGGGTTAGGCAGAGGTGAATTAACACCCACATTTTAACAATAATAGTATTCGGTCCCACGTAATACGGGGTTAGCCTATTGCCGCATCCTGGGCACTATTGTTGACTCCAGCTTATAATCTGAGGTTGAGTTTAATTAAGTCAATATTTTATATAATACGTGTCATTTAAACGCTAAATGCAAATACATTGTCAAAGTTAATCAATTAACCCGCTCCTCACCGTACCAGGGGCAAAGGTGCCCATCAACATACAATTATAGGTATGATTTTTAGTTTTAAACTTCATTTAATAGATATTGTTTATGTATTGTACATTAAAGTCCAACGAATAAAAATAGTGTTATCTTTAGTAAACTGTTTATATACGATTAAAGATTGCTAATTTTGCGTACGGACCATTTTGCTAATTGGTTATTTTACGTATTTTTTTCTTTAATATATTGGTCAGTTTACTTCTAAACCCATCCATCAAATTTGCACAAAAATAACCTAACTAACACAAAGCAACTGTTCAAAACAACTAAAGTTTTGCAGTTCAGAACATTTATCAACTATTCTACTGAAGAATGTCCCAGGGTGGACATTTGTCCGAAACCTGACAACTGGAAGTCGACTCACTAATTATGAAAACCGTCATTTCGTTTGTCAGCCGTTGATTAATTACTGACAACAGACAGTGGGTCAGTAAGACAATTATTGCGGAAATTTGAGGGAATAAAAATGTTTAAAAAATCAACTGGCGTCTTGAGTGTCAGTGTGCCACAATAGAGGTTAAAAGCAGAGGCCACATCTGCCAAAATTAACTGATGAAACGTAAATTTTACACATTGCTCAGCTTTTGGTTGGCACGTCGAGAAAAGTGAGACGGTTCGGTTTTAGAAGAGCATTTTTTGTGTCCTCATAGCTTCGAAATACATCGGGAAAAAGAAGCGCTCAAGTGGGACTTGAACCCACGACCTTTCCCTTACAGGGGGAATGCCCTTCCAACTGAGACAATCAGTTTAAATTTCCCTTCTCATTATATCCGTCTTTGAAGCTGTCACAATTAAAGTTCACAATTTGGCGTTAATTTATTGTTTTTTTTTATTAATATATCGTCGGCCTGCCTGGCTCGACTGCCGTATGACCTGCCTGAATCCGTCTTTTTACCAGAATCGATTATTTTCGCGATTACTTTGCAGATATCCTAACCTGTCACATGGGGTGAGTGCGAGCCATGCCAGAGGCAGAAGCTACCTCACGCCCGGCAACTGATCGCCCTAGGCGAACACGCGGTTTTGGTCGGTTCGAATCCGAAGCAACCACCCCGGGCGGTAGCTGGCTTTGGCGGGGGACATCCGTAGGAATTTTGGCACGTAAAAAACCGTATAGCCGTGTATATCATGCTTGACAATTTAAATCCTACTCACATAATTAATGAGAAAATGTGTATAACATACGGCTATAAGTAAAATTCAGAACCTAAATCGCTTAAATCCTGGTATTAACACAAAGACACTTCATGGAGGCGAACAAACAAACCGCGGATAAAACCACAGTACGCAATTAGTCGAGTATAAATACGAATTTGTTGGCAGAAACTAGATTGACGTACGCGGCCACGCAACAAGAATGTATCACTCAATCGGCACATCTCATTTTTAAAACAAACAAATTAACTTTTTTTTATACTTCCTCCGGAGACGGTACACTAGGTAGATAGCTACGTACAAATAAGGGGCGTATACGCATTAGCTTCTTTACTTTTCAGCGTCTGTCTTGCTGCCTTTCGTCAGAACAGCACGTCATGGAGGACTGACTAGAGAGGCCTCACGGGGTACCGACCTCTTGTACCGACTAACGCTGGTGATCACCGGACACGGGTGGTAATTACTTCCAGCAGGGGACGCTGTTATTTAGATAGGTGATCTGCCCTTCAGTGTGGGTCATATCACCAATTTCCCCTATTTACCCTATGATGGATATGAGATATCAGACAATCACGGCGTCTCGTCGAACCTCCCTGTTGCCTTGCAAAAGCTTACGATCTGTTCCACCTTCAGATCGAATCAGGAAGGAGCCACTGGCTGAGAGTCGTCACTGTGAAGCAAGCGAAGACGGCTGCACACACTGATCGATTGCCGGCGTGGGATACACCGAGTGGGGTTCTCGTGGGGATCCTGGCGGGGTTTTCTCGCTCAGCACGTTTTTCTTTCTCTCCTCGTACACATCTACTAGCGACCGCTATCTAACTTCTCAACCCCGGATTTCTCTCCCCGTATAGGAATACGTATTCACAATAAATATTAACTCTATAATACAAGAATAATATGTATATTCTTACTCCGCACGTATTCATTCATATTTCCATTTGAAAGGTTGCGAATTAATAACCTAGATTTTTAGTCCTAGACGGTAAGCCTAAGGTAAGGTGAGGTACACCGAGATAAAATAAATCATAGAGCAGTCTTAACACTGTAACGTGAACTTTAAAGGATAACCCCATTTATTTCATTCTATAAATAAACACCTGGCCTTTTTCTACAGTTGCTCAGTCTAGCCTTTGATCAACTTAAATGGGGTCGGATTGAGTGAAGTTCGATATTTTCCGTATAGCAACTCTTTAAGTTTTGTAGTTAGACTAGTCGGACTTTTGGGGGCTCCAACTACCCTAACGACTACAATAGATCTTAGTATCAATTTGTATGCGGACTGAGACCCACTATTAATCCGCCGCGATCCGTACGATGCAGGTAGGTGGACGCACTTGCTCGACTTTCTATACAATGCTTAATGCTACGCTTATCTATAAACGGCTGCTATGGTAACGACTTGAAGATTCTTAGGTCTGTTTTAGAATTGTAACCGGAATGCTATTCGATATTATATTTTTTATATAACATAACATAAACTCACGCCTATATTCCCCGATGCCAGCACCTCTGCCTTTTTTTTATATACAATACTTAAAATGCGTTTTTGAAACGAGTGATGTAGTTACTAACGAAACCATATATTCAACAAATTAAACTATCAGTTACGAAAACCTCAAGAAAATATAAGCAGTCTTATTTTCATAAATCATACGGAATACCCAAATTTTCTTCAATCGAATTCAAATCACTACGTTTTGAACGCGTACCATCACTGAATCGATCCCATACCAACCATGCAAGGCTTCAATACTACCTACACAATTCCGTCAAAGAAAATCCAATCAATAAACGAAAATTCCGAAAGCTCCACAGATATCGTATACACTATTCAATAAACAATTAACTCGCGTGACATTTGAAACCACTAACGGCTTCCTCGAATACATTATTGGTTGATTTCCGTAGGTATGCGTGTTTAATTCTCGGAATATGCTGTTAATTTGGTTTTCAATCTAGTTTTTATGGAGAGTATACTAATATTATAAAAAGAGGATTGATTGTTTGTATTAGATAGGCTATGAAACTACTGGAAGGATTTGTAAGAATCATTTATTTAATCACATATGTCGAGTGCGAGGGATATGTCGATGACAACCTCACCTCCAGCCTAGCACCACGACCCACAGTCGGCGTGCGGTATAAGTCGGTTCGAGTCCGACATAACCCCCTTCCGGCTCCGGCAGGGGGGTATCCAAGGGGATTTCCGCACGACAAAAAAAAAAGTACTAACTTTGCCCGCGTCTCCGCCCGCGTGGATGTCGGTTATTGCGATCAAACATACCCCATGTGTTAATCTATGGTGTCAGCTAACTCCATACCAAATTTTATTAAAGTAACTCCAGCCGTTTAGACATGAAAGAGTAAGTAACATCCATCCATCCGTACTGACAAACTTTCGCGTTTATAATATTAGTAGGATAGATAGATTATCCCTAGAAAAGGGGGGCTGGAACACACTGGATGCGGAGCAATCAGGAGCAATGACGCACGTGGACTGCAATACACAGATTACGAAATATGAAAAGGAAAATATGGACTGGTGTTTATTATACAATATGGGGTTCTTCAAGACGAGCATTAGAAGATAGTATAGTTGTTAACGCGTGTGACGCCTTTGGTGTTGTACACGTCCAGAGTTCACGGTAAGCACATTCAACCCCTCTAGACAAAGTGACAATACGTTTGTAGAGAATGGATTGATCAATGTATTGAATTGACACAGGTTGACGACTGTCATAAACGTCAAAATGCATATCCATCCCATACATTCATCAGTATCCATACTAATATTATAAATGCGAAAGTAACTCTGTCTGTCTGTATGTTACGCTTTCACGCCTAAACCACTGAACCGATTTTGATGAAATTTGGTATAAGGGTAGATTAGACCTTGAGAAAGGACATAGGCTATGTTTGGTCGCGATAACCGACATCCACGTGGGCAGAGCTGCGAGCAAAACCTATTACTATAATACGCTGGCCAACGACAGCTGGGACAGGTGGACCGTGTGCTTGTCTACCACAAAATTAGTACCTATAAAAAATTGTTAATAGATATTCTATGTGTAAAAAAAATCCTATCGCTAGGCATCTAGGTCATTGTAACTGGATAAATCCAGTATATACACACGCATATGTTGATACGAACCGGTTCCACAGTATGGCGGAGGAACACACTCATTGTGTCCGCACAAAATTATGTGCGATAAACTAAACTAACATGTCTTTGTTCGCTTTATTGTCATTTGTTTGGTGTAAAACCGGTTTAGTATACACAAAACTGGCTTTTATTTTATGGGAAAATGTCTAAAGTAATAACTCTTACTTTCATTTGGTTGTTTGTCATTATAACATTCAATAGCGGTTATATTTAAAGCTTACAGTTTGGAGTCCAGAAAAAATCCAGAATTAATCTAGGCTTCATCCCCACCTGCTAACATGTGCTGCATGCCTATCCACTTGTAAAACGGAGGAACTTATGAGCACCTCCGAGAACGCAATCCAGGTGACGCCACACTGGGAACATAGAATCTGAGACTTGAAGTACCGTCAATTCGACAGAAGAAGAAGGCTTCCGTGGTGGGTAGCGACTGCCGTATGACGGTATGACACCTACAACCTTGAGAGGAAATTCTGCGTCAGAAACTCATCCATCAATAACGCGTACAAGTGACCCCAAGAAAAAAAATGTGTCCAACTCATTTGGGTTCACATGTTTTCCTCAAAGCAAATTATATTGATAACGCAGCTTAGTTTAAATTGATAATTAATTAGGTACGAACTAGCTGATACCCGCGGCTCCTTCGGTGTGGAGTTCTGTTCCTGTTCCCATTTTTTTTTTTAATTTTCATGGAAGTTTGGGAATATAAGAAAAAAAGTTGTCTAATCGCGTTCCATCCATTTTTATTTATGAGAAGAATCCAGCTTCTAGTATTTAGCCAAGAGCAATCAAAGTGAGTTTCAAATTAGACAGATTTTGAATTGATAACGTTGTTTATTTTTAAACCAATTGTCTAATTCGCATCAAAGATGGCGGTATACATACAAATTGAAGAGGTCTTTGTGCCAGCGACTTCCACAAACAAACTTACTCGCGCTTTTGTGACACAAAGGGTCGTTTTGTTTAACTGTCACTTGGTTTAAGATTCCATAGACAAAGAGTTGAAGGATTCGACGAATGAAATGTTTTATTCATTCAATCTTTGTTGAGATGTTTCATTGATTCGGAATGATAGCGCACGGTTCAATTGTCAAACATCTTCTAAAGTTTTCTAAGTCCTCTGCATCACTAGGAAGGCAAAGCGACATCGCTGGCTACGTATCCAAGCAGTTAATATTGAAATGGTACATAATGGTACATAATGGACAGCTTGGCAACCATACATTTCAATACTAACTGTTTGGATTTGTGGCGGACGACGACACTTTAGCGTCCTAGTGAGGACGAGGAATTAAAGGGTCTCCCGCTAAGAACTTACCTGGTTGCTGGTACACATAACAATGAATAGCCGCTCTCAGGCTTTCTTTAGAGGGGAAAGCCTTGGTACACAGGTTTGAACTCAACAAGCTCAAAAATGTACTCTATGTATACGCGCGGTACGGGTGGTTTTTGTCCATTGAGGATGGCACAGGATGCTACGGCAGGGGAGTATCTCAAATCCCCCAATCATAGTTCATACCAATTCACATGCGTGCCAGAGCCTCGTTTCATATGAGCCTGAAACTAGTAGCCAAAATCAGCAGACAAGATTGGCAAAAGAAGGTCTCAGACAATTTACGGAAGTTTCAACATCATCATTTTCGTATTCGAATCGTATTGCTGTATTGATTTTGACTGCTACAATTTTGACTGCCAATTTCAGCCTCATCGAGAACGGTACAATAGCAAATTTAAATTACGATGTACTTATCTGCAAAAGCACCCTGGACATTAATCATTCATTGAAATCGGTATTTCATGCTAAAAATACACAAATAATAAAAATGTTAAATATCGCTAGACAGTTTTGAGGTGTGTAGTATAAAATGCTTCGAATACCCCCTTTATAGTATGTCTAATGAACTTATAATTCACGTAGAATATACACGTTTCTATTCTATTTGTATGTCTCGTCTGTACACGTAGTCAGTGAGTGGCCGTTTGATTTATTAGCATTAAAGCAGTAAATGAGCGTACATATATGATACGCTAGTTTGTTTCATGTATTTTCTTTTTGAAACACTTCTATTGAGTTATTATGATACGATGACTGAGCATTACACTTCGTGAAGAACCCTTACAGTAACCTTCATGTCCCTGATAGCGCAAAGAAACGGCAAAAAGGCGACCATCTGACTATATGTGGAAGAAATATATTATATCTTTGCCGGCCACATTAGGGAAGGTGGAGCCAAAAAGAGCTAGTTTGACATCATTAGGTATGATGTGACTATCGACGTGTGGTCCCCGGCAGAGTAGAATTCGGGCCACCCCATCTCTTCTTATGCGGTGTCGTACAAGGCGACTAAGCGATAGGGCTATTTACCATCAGACAGATATATACAGTCCAGACTCAGTTTCTGATGCATGGCATTACGTGGGACCGAAAGTGGTGAAATGTGAGTGTTAATACCCTTCAGGAACATTAGGTCCTTTTACCAGAATCTCCAGTCGGTTCATTAGGTCTCTTTCCCGGAAAGTCCCATTCCCCGAACGTCCACTTCACTGAATGTCCACTTACCTGTTAATTCACCTCTGCCTAACCCTCCGGGGATAAAGGCGTGATTATATGTATGTATGTGGCTCTCAAGAGGTCCCTACTACGAGTACCATAAGAAATATCGTAGGAAAGGAAGTAGAAATAGTAGGAAAGCGGACGTTGGGCTTTAAAATAGAAGTAATGAGGCAACCAGAAGAAAATCCGAGAACAGCGGGACACGTTTAGTAATATAACAAGATTATTTTGCTACGAAACTATTGATTTGATATATATGTACACACACACACATCTTTACATAAACCCTTACATGTAGAAGTGTGTACCTATCTCCTTGGCAGTGCGTAAGTATGTAAGTACCTATCTACTTACTTTGACATTAAGTGAGGAGATCATCAAACTGTACCTATCTCTTTCTATCAACACAAACAAACGTTTCACAAAAAATCAAGCAAAACCAATAATTGCGACATACAATAGTTAATGGAGCTGTCATCCCCTCACCCCTAAGGGGTAGGCAGCGAGGGTAAAGTTAACGACAAGCTGACGCATCGTGAAAATAAATAAGTCCATTATTTATTTTAGGCCACAATCAATCTTCTCGGCATTCCTCTATTTAAACTGATATCGTTTAATCAAACAAATAATAATTTTTCTTTTGATATTTACTTTATGTGTGAAAGTTTATTGTTTGAAAGCGATACTAGTAGCGTAGGGCATACAATAACTATTTGTTTGACAGATTAAAAAATCTTTTTACGATTTCGGGTCATACGAAGAATTTCGTGCGCGGGTCTAAACTTGTGGGTCGTACGCGAACGTACCTAGCTTTTAGCAGTACGATAGGTACGTGTAAGGCACAATGAGAAATTGTTACGATTACACTCTGTGCCGTTTTAACTGCACCAATCAATGTGAGTGTGTGATGACGCCGTTTTTAGATGTTTTTGAGAACACGCGCATATTTATCGGTGCACTTTATAAGGTGTTGATACTGATGATAGTGATAGACCGTACCTACTGATTTCGCAGCATGAGTGTCGTCCATAACCTAATTTTGTCAAGCATTCGTCTGCAGATAGATTCGTTTAAATATTCATAAATTAAGATCAAAATGAGATTTATAGGTACTCGAAACTGCTATCTGACCCTAACGTAACGCAATCTCGTACACATTCGCAAGAAGAAGTGTAATTCTTTTTTTATTTTCTTTGTCATTACTGGAGATGGTCGTTGGAGCAAATGTATCCTAAAATGGAGACAAAAAAAATGGGATTACAATAGGCGAAATGATTGATAGATGGATGGATATAAGTACCAAAATTTAGCTTGGCCAGTGAAAAAAGACTTGCATTAGTCTTCCACTACCACTTACTACCAGCAGACACCGTTATCCAGTAGGGTTACCTGTCCTTATGAGTGCGCAACTTGACCAGTTTTTTTACTGATGAAAGTAATTTAATGCCTGTTTTAGGTAGGGGATATTTCGCTAAAGGAACATTTTGCTAAAGGGACATTTTGCGAAAGGGACATTCTGAGAAAGGGACATTTTGCTACCTGTAGTCATTTTGAAAAGTGGTCATTTTGCGACAGAGCCTTTCATCCATTTCCTCAGTCCAGTCTTCAACTAGATCGCAATAGGATCTCTACGAATTCCCAATAGTCCTACTATAAATAAAAATACGCGGAACACGTGAAATCCTGTAATAGGTAAACTCGACATGTTCTAAGCAATAACAACCGGCGAACTATAGGATAATGTTTCACATGGAGAAACAACTCTATGTTGAAATAATACTTACTATATTTAACGGCTTATAATATTGCGTTTATTTTGGGTATTATTTTATTATTTAGAGTGATCCCGACTTTACATTTGTTTTTCTGTAATCTCCCCGTGACCACTGCAAGCTTTAATCTCGGACTTGGAAATTCAAAAAGCCAATTCTTGTAAATATAATCCATTCGAAATTCAGTTTCAAGCCAATATCAACCTTCCAAATGTCAAAAATGGTATTCTCATAACACGATATTCAGATAGAACAATGACATCGTTAATTTTTAAACTCTCGCGTATGTACTTATACCATGATCGCGTTAATTCCCGTTATTATTATTTTATATAGGGACATCGTTATTGTTTCTGACATTTAAGAGATTGGGATTAGATCTAGCCTGAATATAGACTAGCTGAGTGCTTCTGCAGTGTCGTATGCGGTCTCCTTCAGAATCATATTTTTACGAAGAATATTAAAGAATTAAATAATAATAATAAATATATATTCCACAACATTCTACACAACGCTATCTAGACCCATGGTAAGCTTTTATAGCTTGTGTTATGGAATCTGTTTATACTCTTATATTTATTTTATATACTTTAATATAATCTACTTTTATACTTAAGTATATAAGTACTTTTTTTTAAATACATACATATTATACATAGAAACACCTAGATCAATGCAAATAGCCATATTCATGCACACAAATATTTGCACTGAGCGGGAATCGAACCCGCGCCTCCTGCGTGGCAGTCGCGTGCACTACCACCACACCACAGAGGCTGCACTACCACCACACCACAAATTTCAATGGACATATTCCCAATTCTAAATTCCCACACGACTTCATATTCCCAATGTTTACTGAACACAACCCATAATAAACACATAACTCCTTAACCAGCAACAATGCCAGGACCGAACCGTTCCATTACAAACATATTGATCTATTCTCGTATTCTCTGTGGAGCCGGCGCAATGCACTTAAACCAAGTTTAATGTTAACCTTGCACTGCAAGCAGTTTGAATTAATGGTCTGGTAATCATCAGGTTTGTTTTAGTCTGTTTGTGGTTATATAGAGTACCAGATGTGTGTGTTAGATCCCTAAAGATATGCTCAAATATCTATTAACATCCTTTCAACAGCTGTTTTAGCTGTTTTTTCATTAAATTTAAGTGTTTTATTGAAATCAGTGTAATACACTGATTTCAATAAAACACTTAAATTTAATGTTACAAAAATTCGAATACATCAGGAAAATGGAATGCCCAAGTGCATCTTGAACCTAAATTGAAAGAAAAAAAAAGGAACTAAAAAAAAAAAAAAATTTAGACACTAATATTTCAAAATGTAAAACTAATATTTTAGAACGATATCCATCAATTAATAAAAAAAATCCACTGCAGTTCACTGCTGCACATAGGCCTCTCCCAATATGCGCTATTTCATCCGATCCTCCTACTTCCGCATCCAGTCTATCCGAGCCATCTTTTTCAGGTCGTCCTACTCAGTCCTCAATCTCGATATATAACCAAATCTGAGCAAAGATTGTATTCTAATGTCATTGTGAGAGTCGATTCACAGCTGAGCGTTATTCTGGAATACCGACAAAATTTCAAAACACCAATAATATAATTAGAAAAACAAATCAAAAAACTTAAATCCCATATTCTGCTAAACGTTATACTCGTTTACGATCTCCAAACCATCAAAACAACTGACAATTTACAATAAAACCACAAATTATTATTATACAAACTGTCCAGAAAACGCAAACAAACCATTCAATACATTCGATCGAATGAACATCAAAGAAACGGGCGTAATAATAATATGCAAATCTTAAATATTGAGTCATTCGCTCTGGCATTCATTACTCTCTGAAGACCGATCAAAAGGTACACAGAGGTACACAACACTTCAATACACAGCTATACACAGTTTCACACACTAACAAACAGATTTTAACGTCAGACGTGACTAATGTGGACATTACTAGCTAGTTGGCCGTTCCTTTCATCTTCCCACGATGGAAATCCAAGACGGGAATCGGGAATCTGACTCACAACCACAATGGTTCATTTTCTTATATTTCTACGGGAATATTGTGTACGGACGTCATTTTTATCTTCGATATATTTTTTCTTTGTGGGATTTTATTTTTGGGCGTTTTACTGGCTATTGGTGATCGTATTGGTATAGAAGTTAGGGAGTTTTCAAATCAGAAATATAATTACGAACCCGAATCAGTGAATGGAGGTTAGTTAGTTGTGCTATACGCCTTGCCAGATCGATTGAGAGTAAAGTTTGCAGTTAATAACGTATTAAAAGTAGTGATTTTTGTGTAAAAAAAATAAAGGTTCAAGCGGGCGCCACGGGGCGCTGCAGTCGGTTGCGCCACAGTGTGAAAAATGTTTCCAACCCCTATGCAACTGGTCCAAGCTGCTCGCAAGGTTAACTTTTTTTTTTTTCAATCCATTTGGCTCGAGGTATAGTTGGTTTGTTGTGCGTCAAATATGAAGGCTTATTCTTGTACGGTCATACTTAAAACCCTAAAATACTTTCATGACTTCGATTTCGATATTACCGTTTTGACATACCGTTTTTGATTGAGGTGAATTAACATCCACATTTCACCAATAATTGTAGTCGGTCCCATGTAATAGGAGAGCCTATTGCCACAATATTCCGGGCACTATTATTAACTCGAGTCTATATCTGAGGCTGAGTGCGGGCTTATCTCTTATCGCTCTGCATGGGAAGAGATGGGGTGGCCCAAATTCTTCTCTGGCAGGAACCGGGAATCACGCGGTAGATTTTTTAAAGACTAATTATTAAATATTTATTGCTTTCGAAAATTTCAACTTAGCCATCAGGATCGATGAAATAAAATTGACATAAAAAAATGGTTTTTAAAATTGTAGTAATTGATACGACATTTTGAACGTCTTAATTAGTCTATTCACCGAAGATATTTACATCTAAAAAATAGTAACTTAAGCTTGTAAAACATCACCCCATTAGCGCAGCAAACTAACAAGCCGTTCACAGTATCCAGGCAGGCCATACGACACCACAACTGAAAATTATTCCCCGAGACCAATTTCCTTTCGGTGACATAAAGGGAACAAGCGCAGGCGTTTGTCTCCAATTAGCAGCTATATCCTGTTGCTAGGGTTGTCACTTGATAGATAGATAGAGAAAGGAGATTTTGAGGTATCCATTTTGGGATATGGACATTCTGGGTATGGACGTTTTGGGATATGGACATTCTGGGATATGGACGTTTTGGGATATGGACATTCTGGGATATGGACATTCTGGGATATGGACATTCTGCGATATGGACGTTTTGCAACATCTGGACATTCTGGGATTTGGACACAGTGCTCAAAATGATTTTAATTTCTTGGTTTAAAACCATTTTGAGTACTTAGCATCTTTGCATCGATCTGCACATGCACGGTGATGTTGATGTGTGAGAAAAAGTACTAAAAGGTAACTTAATACCTTCTTTTGGTTACGTATCATAATATCGAAAGTCAAAATCCCCTAATAAATCTGACTTGGATTAGTTAGCTTCGTGATTTTTTTTATAATCATCTGAAGAAAATCACCCAAAAATCAAATTTTCGGGATTTTGTACTTTCGGTATTTTGACCATTCGGTCAATCGAACATTCGGAATTTTGACATTTAGTCTTTCGTACGTCGGTATCATGAGCTTCGGTATTTGGGTATGTAAGATCTTAATACCTTTGTACTAAGATCATTTTGAGTACTCGCTAGGTAAGATTGTTCTGATGCCGACTGTACGAGGATCAATCAATACAAGCTAACCTCACTTTCAACCTGATCCCTGAGGCCTGATGTGTCCTCAGGGTCAGACAGCAGCTTATATGGTAGTGATAAAATTTAAAAAGTCCGAGACTTTTCCTTTAGCTTACCATCAGGCGAGGTGAAGTCAAATTGACGTGCCTTTATGGCAGACAGGAGCGTGATATCTATCATCAAAACATCTTTTACTTACTCCGCAACACCTTTTATTTTAAAAAACTAAAGTAAAGTAAAGTAAAAAGTAAAAAGTTGACTTGGGTTAAAAAATTTACACACAAAATATCACTTCTATTTAGAACCATCATTGATATTATATTGTAACTATTACTTTACTTACATCAAAGCAATCACTTTGTTCTATAACTAAACCCTAGCTTATTATTATACTGTCACATCTAAGTCATATCTAGGTCTAAGTCATATCATAACATTCGCTCCAGTATTATTATCTCAATTTCCACAATTTATAATAGACCTATTTATCTGAACTGACAGCCCTATCAACGAACTGTACACTGCTAAATTGCACTGCAAATATTAATACTTGAGCAGTGACATCTAGTGGATACGAAATAATTATGGTATGGGCGGTCTCATATCGTCAGCCTCTTTAGACAAGTAGCAGTAGCCTTTCGATTACATCAGTAAAAATGAATTACTCAGGTGGGGCTTGAACCCACGACCTTTCCCTTACAGGGGGAATGCCTACTGAGCTACTGAGCCATACCTGAATCAATTCAAATTTCCCTCCTCTATATATCCGTCTTTTAGGCGATGGTGGAGTCAGCCAGATAGCCACCGTGGCGTAGCGGCAGTGAACGCGGCCGCTACGCAGGAGGGGCGGGTTCGATTCTCGCTCAGTGCAAATATTTGTATGCATGAATATGGGTATTTACATTGGTTGGACATTTGTTTGACATTACTTGTGAGAATGCCGTCAGGCGAAACCGGTCAGGTGAAAAATCAATTATAGTTATATATTTTTACCCGTTCTACCTATAAAAGTAATAAACATCACCGTAATTAATATTTAAGCGTTCTATACATATACTAGCAAATACCCAGGGTACGTTTAGTCAACGAAGTTCCGAGTTCAACGCACAATAGCAGAAGTTTGCTCGCAATCAGTTGAAAGGTAGGGTAGAAAACAAAGAAAAGTTTTATATACGTATGAGAATGAATATTTATTTATTTCTTAACACAATGGTATGTGTATTACATATTATTTTTGTGATTGTCGCTGTTTATTTAATGAAGAAGTATCTACACATGTGTTACAAGGTCATGCTTTATACATAAACTAGCGGACCCGGCGTACTTCGTTCCACCAGTATTTTACCGCCCGCGTGGCGTCCGATCCCGTTCCTGCTGCATTCCCTTCTTATTCGGTTTAAAGAACTTTATTTCTCATAAGAACAATAGTAGTTCGCTTATAATGAGATACAGTGACATTACTTAGAAATAGTATTAACGTTTGCATCTGGCGAGCTGGGATGTCAACAGAACACATATATCTATTGCACAGTATGTAGGTACTCACACGCATGCATTCAAAAGCAAACCTAAAGGGCATGTACATACGCCTTAAGCTTATCTTTGAATGCATTCACACTCTCGCAGTTTTTAATATGGTTAGGTAATTTATTGTATAGCTGTGCGCCTTCGAACAATAATGTTTTTTTGCCATAGTTAGTACGAGGAGTCCTAAGTTGTAGTTTGTTGTTGTGTATTGAATTACTCTATCTATTAAAGGAAACCGCATCAAAATCTGTAGCGTAGTTTTGAAGATATTATAGGCATACATAGGGACACAGGGGCGCGGCAAGCGACTTTGCTTTATACTATGTAGTGAAGATCATTTTGGGCACTTAGGGCCAGCGCCCAGTGCCGGCATCGGCAAGCATGAGGATTTGTATTTGTCGAATAACAATAGATCTTATTGTTACAGATATAAGGTTGAACTTTAATTGGTAACCATAACGCTGCAGAATACCGATCGATGCCGACAATAGTCGACGTTCGTCATTGAAATTTCAATTTTATGATGATAGTGATAAGATCTATAATGCTTGACCAAAAAAAATCCTGAAGCTCGCCGATGCCGATAATGGGCGCCGGCCGGGCCCTTAGGTAGTGAAGATCTATCTGATACTGACTACATAGGTACGCATCGATCGCGTGTAATAACAGCCCTAAATTCAGCTTACATTATTTGGTACAAACGCTTATTAAAATGATAATACTCAATTGATATAAGCACTAATTTATCTTCCCTTCCGTTTTATGAAAATTAATATCTTTGCCTACCTAAATACTGACTTAATTTGAGTCATGGCAACATTTGTCAATCGCAAATGATATTGAATAACAAATTGCTGTAATTATTCACTACCGTTCTCCTATTTCCGATGCTACAGTAACTTGTTGATGTTTATACAGAGTAAGTAAAACATGGCCGTTTTATACAAATTAATGACTATTTCCGTTAACCTCGATAATAGCCACTTCAATTTGGAATCCCTAGTTCATTATCCTACGTTTTCTGGTGCTTTGGTTAACCTTAGCACGGGAACCGACAGACCATCAAAGGTGGAAGAAAATATGCACCAGAGCCTACTTCAAGACCCACAGGTGTACCGACTAGCATACGTGGTAGGTCGAACCCGAAGCTGAAAGGCTATTATACCGGTAACGATAGTTATAATCTTCATTTCACAACACGGGTTACATACGCGGGATCAACAGTTCATAAGATCAACAGTCAATATGTCAACGCCACGAGATCAGCAGTTTAAAATGTCAATGGCTTACTACACCAATAAGTTACGAGTTCAATTGTTCATTAGATCAACAGTTCGTTTTGTCAACAGTTTACTACATCAATAGTTCATGAGATCAACATTTATTTGGTAAGCGACCTAAAATTTGTTATAAGGGATAAGGATTTCAAATTCGTCATAGGGAGATAGTTGTTGCTGTATCTGCTGTCCAGATTGCATTGCGTTTAGATTCTCGGCCAGGCATTCCCGGTGATGGGTGGAGCAGCCTGTCACCCCAGCAGAAGCAGGCCACAGTGGCCAAGAAGCGCGCCTCCCCATTCCGGAGGCGAGTCGGGGACACCTTTGTCCCCCTTCCCGAGGAGGGCCAGACCATAAGGATGGCCCTGAGTCAGCCGGGGTGCGAGGGATATGTCGAAGACAACCTCACCTCCAGCCTAGCACCACGACCCTAAGTCGGCGTGCGGTTTTAGTCGGTTCGTGTCCGACATAACCTCCCTTTCCGGCTCCGGCAGGGGAGGAATCCGAAGGATTTCAGCACGAAAAAAAAAGGTATAGACGGTGGAACCAGCTTTTGAATACTGGGAAATGGACTTTATATAAATCCATTTCTGAAATTGTTAAGTAGTAAAAAAGTACAGAAAGGACCTCATAGAGAAAAATCAGCTAATGTCCCACGAATGGCTCCACGCAAAAAATTTAAAACATTCGAGTGGGTTCTGAATGACCAAAAAAAAATTACATGGATTCTATTGAGTTATTGCTTATATTAAAATGACTAATAGGTATTATTACATAAATAAATGATGTTTGTAACAATATGAGATTTTATTCTCTCTATAATTTATTAAGTAGATACTATATCCCGCAGTGGACTGCGGTGGGCTAAGATCTATTGAGGTACTATTGTACTGGAATGCCTGGCCGAGAACCTAAACGCGATGCAATCTGGACAACAGATACAGCAACAACTATCTCCCTATGACAAATTTGAAATCCTTATCCCTTATAACAAATTTTAGGTCGCTTACCAAATAAATGTTGATCTCATGAACTATTGATGTAGTAAACTGTTGACAAAACGAACTGTTGATCTAATGAACAATTGAACTCGTAACTTATTGGTGTAGTAAGCCATTGACATTTTAAACTGCTGATCTCGTGGCGTTGACATATTGACTGTTGATCTTATGAACTGTTGATCCCGCGTATGTAACCCGCCGCAATCCGCCATCTAGGGCGGGTATACAAACATTATATTTATTTTACATCACGCGGGTAGTTTAGAAAGAATTCACGACATTTTTCCTCAAAAACCACGATTTAATGACATAGCCTTGTATCTCCTATACATTTAGGTCGGGTATTGCGTGTGCCAGTTCTATTAGCAAAGTTTACCATCCGGTTCAGCAAGGGATGGGTGCCCATTAGACACATAATGACATCCCGAGTGACATACAGCGGTTGACGACCATGGCGACGTTTCTTAAAGTAAAAGCATCCTGTAATGGGTATGCATGCTCTTAAAGTGCTTTTATGTCATAAAGATTGTCTCTTGAAAGGAACAATATAAATTTCTGAACGCATGAAAAAAAACAGGAGCAGAAAGCTCACGCACACATTGACATATATTTGTTGTCATTTCAATCGTTCAGAGTTCCCGAACGATATGTCACCGATGCATGTGTGTGAGTGCAATATCATACACATAATGTCACATACGAATTAACTCATATCTCGCTGTAGAAATCAAACCATAATTCTAACGTCTTCATTACTGCAGGGCTATGATGGTATGTGGATAATAATTACCTGAAAAGAAAGAAAAATAAGTTATTAGAACGAAAGAACTTTTTGAAATACATGTTATTATTATACTAGCTTTTGCCCGCGGCTCCGCCCGCGTGGATGTCGTTTATCGCGATCAAACATAGCCTATGTCCTTTCTCATGGTCTAATCTACCCCTATGCCAAATTTCATCAAAATTGGTTCAGTGGTTTAGACGTGAAAGCGTAACATACAGACAGACAGAGTTACTTTCACATTTATAATATTAGTGTGGATAATGAAGTACTGACTGACTGAAGAGGGTCAGATCAATAGGGATGGCCCTGGGTCAATCGGGGTGTGTTTTTTCAATCGGTTCGAGTCCGACATAACCTCCCCCTCCGCCTCCAGCGTCAAAAAAGCTTCATAATCCCCTTGGATACGGGTAGTTATATTTTGAAGCTTTTTTATTTATTTTGGTATACAGGCAGCAACACACCACCGTTACCGTTACCGTTACCACTCTAACTATTGGCCTTTATTTATTTATATTGGCAATTTTTTCCAAGCATATAACTTTTAGTCGGTTCGAGTCCGATATTACTACCTCCACCGGCTCCGGCGGGGGTGGTATCCGTAGGGATTTTCCACACGATAAAAAAATAAAAAAAGCAAATATAGGTTGCGATCCAGTACAGGGTAGGGGCCACACATTAATAATATCAATTAGTAAGATCGCGCGGATCGCGACATTATTATTCAGTCTAATCGTGCCCATTGAATAAAAAAAAACAGAGCTGCTGTACACAATAAAAACTAAATTGCAACCACAATAAACAAAATTACTCAAATGGCGGTAAAAAAAGTAAAACACATTACATCAAATTGTTATCATGACTTCGTATAGTCGTCGACACATTAAATTTATTAGTCAAACACCATAAAATAAGGCAAACACTAGAAAGTATGTTGGTAAGCAAATAAATTATTCACGCTGGTATACCTAAAATGTATAATCGATATGACTGGTATGGAAATGTCTATGTGAATATGGATTAGAGTAGGTACAGTCAGCATCAGAAATCAAAATGATCTTAATTTCGTTTTTTTAAACCCTTACAGTTTACTGATTGTTCTGATATTTGGTACACGCCTTTAGTTTGGACAATATTTACCATTTAAATCAATAAAGCAGTTTGATTTGCGCTGAATACGAGAGTTTCAAGATCAATTTACGATAGATAAACGCTACGGTACGAGCGACGGACGGTACAGTGCTGCGGTATTACGTTAATATAGTATAAAGTGTTAAAATCGGAATAAAACTTGATAAACATGTTCCTAACTTGGAGCCTTGGTGTTAGTGCACGTGTACAAGGTGAAGAACAGTTTTAAAGCGTCGAATTTAGCATTATTTCAGTTAAAATCATATGTGGTTTATGGACTGTGCATTAGAGATTTAAAACATTTTGTGGGTGGCGAAAAAGTCTCGCATCGCACTCGCTCGCACGCATGCGATTGACCAGTTCCGTCTCTGTCGCACTGCATTGATAAGACTTAGGATTGAAAATGAATTGTGTTGTATGCAATAGAAAAATAGATTCTGTGGAGCTGCTCAAATGTATCGGATGCAAGTCGCAATACCATTACAAATGTGCGAAATATACGGCAGCTGCGTTCAAGGAGGGACAGGTACAGATCAGAAGTACTTTCAAGTGTGATTCCTGCTTTAACGTGACCCAACGCATACGGGTTACGGATGACACCCCTGTACGCTCCCAACGTGCTATGACGATGGATTTTGATAAAGATCAGACCAAAAAAGTAGACCTTTCCCTTGGAAACAGTGGCACTAAGGAGATAACGTATGGAGAAACGGACAAAGTAGTAGGTATAATGGAAAAAGTGAATAAAATGGTAATGGAAAAATTAAGTGACCTAGAATCAAAAATTATAAAAGAAATTAAGGAAACGGTAAAGGTTTTGGCGCTAGAAAATAGTAAATTAGCACAAGAATTAAAGGAGGTAAATAAAAAATGCAATTCCTATGAGCAGGAAATCAAAACCTTGAAAAATGAGAAGATTGAAGTTAGAGGAAACCAAAGTAGTTACAACACTGAGAAAAATACAAGCAGTCAAATTCAAACGGTTGTCAGTGTACCAAAGAACACAGCGGGTTTCGGGACACCACCAGTGGATGGTAGTTTAGTACATGAGCGCGCCAACCCTAAAGAGCAGGCACAGGCAAAGCCGGGGTCTAGCGTTAGTTATGCAGCGGCAGCGGCTAAGGAAGCAACGGACACTGAAAGTCATGTTAATAAGCAGTACGCCTGGACAGAAGTCAAAGGTAGGAAAAGGACTAACCCTATAAGAAGAGGGGGTAATGTGTCGACTGTACTCCTGAAATCAGTAGAACGAAAAAGATTTCTTCATGTATGGAGACTTGATACAAACACATCAGAAGATATGTTAAAGAATTATGTTAAAAATGTACTGGGAAACGAATGTGAAATAATTGTAGAAAAGTTGAAACATAGAACCGAAAGGGACTACGCTTCGTTTAAAATTGGTGTTACAGAGAGTAACTATATTAAGCTCTGTGACTCACAAGTATGGCCGCTGAATGTCGAGTTTAGTGAATGGATATTTTTTCGTCGCTCAACCGTCCCAGGCCAACTACAAAACTAGTAGATACATAAATATACTATATCAGAACGTGGCGGGACTTAGGACGAAAACTATGCAGTTTCTATCTTTTATCGAGTCATCGGAATTTGATATATTCGCTATCACCGAGACAGGTCTGAACGAATCTATTCAAAACGCGGAGTTTGTGCTTCCCGGTTATCAGACATTGCGCTGCGATCGGACGGACGGGCGTAAGCAGGGCGGAGTGCTTGTGGTGGCCGCGCCACGGTTCGAGTTGCGACGAGTGCCGTTGCCTGATAACATGGACATGCATATAGACAGTCACGCGTTCGAAATGATTTGTGTTTCTGTTTGTGTACGCGATCGTTATCTATTTACATGCTGTACTATGTATATTCCGCCAAATACAGATGAAAGTGAATACATGATAATGTTTAGCGTATTGGAAAAATTGTGTATCAAATATAAACAAAACTTAGTAATACTCGGAGATTTTAATTTGTTTTCGTGTAGTCAAAATGTAATTAATTACTATGATTTTTTTTTGGCCTTCTGTGAATTCATTCAGTACAATGCAATACCTAACTCGAACGGTAGAATGTTGGACCTCGTGTTGAGCGCGCGCGGTGGCGTGTCTGTGGGCGAGGCGCCGGCGGACGACAGGATGAAGCCGGTAGACCGCCACCATCCCCCGCTCGCCGTGCGCCTCGAGATGGGCGCGCGGGCGCCGCGTGACACCCCGACCCTCGAGTCCCCCACTTCTCCCATGCAGCGCACACCGAGTCCGTTACCACGTAAACAATGGAATTTTAATAAAGCTAACTTTAACCATTTATATGATTTGTTTACGAGAATAGATTGGAGCGATTTATACTCTTTTAGTGACACAGAAAATATTTTAGATTTGTTTTATGAAAAGATTTACGAAATATTTGATCTATGTATTCCTTATAAAAATATTAACACAATAAACAGGAATAGGTATATATATCCGGTATGGTATACACCTCATATTATTAGGGAATTACGACATAAGCATGCATTACATAAAATATATAAAAAAACCGGATCTCGTAGTGATTATGAGGCTTTTAGCAGGTGTAGGGCAGCAGTGAAGGTGGAGACTGTGCGAGCTCACGACCAGTACCGCGAGCGCGTACAGAGTCACCTGGTGGAGGACCCACGAGCCTTCTGGAATTACATGAGAGGTAGAAAGGGCAACACAGGTAAACCCAGGTTAGTGAAAGATGACCGCACTTTGTCAGAGTTGGAATGTGCAAATGAATTCGCTCAGTTTTTCCACTCTGTGTACAACCAGGAGCCCGCTGAATTAAACGTTGCGGCGGCAAGCTCAGTGGGGACACCGGCACCGGGGGCGTGGGTGAACCTTACTAGCTTGCGCTTGGGAGATGTGAAGACCGCGCTGGCTCGTCTGCCTCCCAAGCGCTCCATGGGACCGGACGGCATACCAGCGTTCATTTTCAGAGACTGTCGCTTGGTGCTGGCTGAACCTTTGTTGCACTTATTCAACACCTGCATCGAGACTGCAAAATTTCCTGAACGCTGGAAACTCACTCGAGTTATACCCGTACCGAAAGGTAGTGGGGGTCCAAACCCAAGTAACTATAGGCCCGTGGCAGTGCTTAGTACTCCGGCGAAGGTGTTCGAGGCAACAGTTTACGGCTGCCTGTACGGACAAATTAGCTCCCAGTTAGCCGATGCGCAACATGGCTTCCGCCCCGGACGGGGGACGACTGGAAATCTTCTGCATCTAATGTCGTGTGTAGTGCCGGCTGTGGATGCTGGTTTACAGGTGGATGTCGCCTATTTTGACTTCAAGAAGGCGTTCGATACGGTCGATAATGACGTACTTCTATCGCGACTAGCCAGCGTGGGGTGTACACCGCATACGCTGTCTTTCTTTTCCAGCTACCTGCGGGACAGATGTCAGTACGTTGACTGTGGCGGACACCTTTCCGAGCCCTATTTCACAAGTTCAGGAGTGAGTCAAGGTAGCAACTTAGGGCCTCTTCTGTTCATATTAATGATTAATAGCTTACCGGAAGAGGTCCAGTGCTCAGTGCCTTTGCTTTTCGCGGATGATCTAAAATTGGTACGGGTTATTAAAGACCACGTAGATCAAGATGAACTACAGCAAGACATAAATAGGATGGTGGATTGGAGCCTACGCAATAAGCTGTATTTTAATGTAGCTAAGTGCTCCGTGATATCGTTTAGCCGTGCCCACAATCCCAGTCACTACCAATACCAGATGGAGGGGGCTCCTTTGCAACGAGTAACGGAGGTTAAGGATTTAGGCGTTCGCTTTAGCACAGATTTGCATTTCCGAGACCATATCACCGATGCCTGTAAAAAAGCGTACCGAAATTTAGGGTTTGTCTTGCGTCAAGCAAACGAATTTTCCAACATCGACGCATTGAGGGCGTTGTATGAGGCACTCGTAAAAAGTCACTTGGAATTTAATGCAGTAGTATGGTCTCCACACGAAGACAAATATAAATTAATGTTGGAGAGAATACAGAATAAGTTCCTTCGATTTATATATTCGAAACAATTTGGTGTCTACCCGGGCTACCCACTGTTGTATCCCACATTGTTTATCTTGGGTATGACAGGATACTATAAGTTGGAAGTTAGGAGGGAGGTGGCTTTAGTCACCTACTTGATTAAAGTGTTTCGTGGGCTAATACACAACCCAGCTATCCTACAGGAAGTTGGGCTGTGTGTACCAGAGGGCTACGTGATGAGGCGGCGGCGCCCCCCGCTGATGCAGGTGTGCCGCGCGCGTACCAACTTGCTGCAGAGGGCACCGCTGACGAGGGCGCTGCGTGCGCTTAATATGATGGCTGACAGATTGGATATGTGCTTGTTTTCATGCTCCCTGAATGAATTCACAAGGGCCAGTTACTGTATTTTGAGCGAAGGATTCTAGGTGAAATTAATATAATCTTTCGACATTAAATTATTGTGAATTCTTGACATTATGTATGTAATTTTGACAATTTAATTGAATTGAATTGAATGATTATTGTGACATTATTATTTGAATTATTATTTTGACATTATTATTGAAATTATTGTTTTGACATTATTATTGGAATTATTGTTTTGACATGATTTATTGAATTATTAAATTTGACACCATTACCTGAATTATTATATTTCATATTATTAATTTAATTATTGTTTGGACATGATATATTGAATTATTATTTTGACATCATTAATTTAAAATGACAATTATATGTACTTTTATTAATTTTTCAGTATAAATATTGTGTGAGAATTATTATTTATTATAGAATATATTTGAAGCATGATGAATTGTGAATGTAATAATTATAATTAAGTATGTTGCTACTTTGTCGCATTGGGTTAGCCTGTAATGACATAGTATGTATGAAATAAATAAAAAATAAAATTTGAGACTTCGTCGTCAAGATATTTATGACTTTGACTGTACAGATGCTCTTCAAACTAAGCTATTGAGCCACACCTGAATCACTTCAAACCTCCCTTCTCTATAAATCCGTCTTTAAGGGCGACCTGGACTGACAAACGATAATCCGACAATGTTCCTACTTCAATCCTTTTTCACCAACTCACCTATCTTTTCCCCCTTCCTCTACCTTTCCAAGCATTTGTTTCCTCAAGCAGAATAAAAACCTACACACCGCGTGACATGTGAGAATACATTCCATAACTGATGTCCCCGTAATCTACGAACACGCATATAAAAGCACTGGTAAGACTTTTATTAATAGCTGCTATATGTTCTACACCTTTACGGAGCACTTGGTTCGCTTCACTTGGAGCCAGCGGTTTCACTAAATCCTACATATATATATTCGCACCTGTAAATCCCCAGACAGAGGAGCGTTAACGGCGACTCTGTTTTGCCGTCGGCCCTTTTTTCTGGAGAAAGATAGGAACACTGTCCCACAACCGAAGGCGCGTTCGATAGCCCTGAATCAGCCAGGGTGCGAATGATATGCCAGAGACTACCCTACCCTCGGCAGCTGATGGCTCGAGACGGCTCTGTTTTAGCCGGTTCAAATCCAATATAACCACCCCGTTGGCTTTAGGGGGGTGGAGATAACCGTGGGGATTTCTATACGTCTTCTCTTCTTCATCTTAGCGTTGGGGGGGGGGTCGGTGTAGGTCTTAGTGGGACGGGTTCTTTCGCCAGGGAACTCGCCCCTATAAAATGCTAAGTTATGCCAGTTGTGCACGCCTAGGAGTGCGAAGCTAGGCTATCAGGCACGCACCGACAAGTGCGTCATACACGTCCACGCCATCACTAGTGTGCCGACGCAGACTAGTGGTGGGCCTACATACTCCACCTATGTAGGTCGTCCTCCCTGGGCACTGTTGTGGTCAACAACGAGCTCGCACCCTTTACCACCTACCTCGTGGCCACAACAGCTAAGTATGACGTGCAAAGGCGAGTCTTCGGCGCCTTGTGTCATTTGCAGTTCCCACTTCGTTGGGGGCCGGGGCTTGCTATTTCCGTGGAGACTGACGACTCCGTGGTGCTGGTCTGCCTCGGTCCTTGGTGGATTGGGACTGCAAAGTGACACCCAACCGAAATATTCTGGCGACATCAACCAGGCTATCTCAAGCCTTGGGGTCTAGGTATCCCCAAAAAGAGAGACTTCAGTGCACTGAGACAGTGCCAACACCCACTATGGAAGCGAGACTTAAAACTAAAATACCCCAGGAGGGTACCAGTAACACTGGAGAATCCCTCCCTGAGACTATCTCAGGCAGTCCCACTGTATCTGGGGGGGGCAAAATTTCGCTCTCTATGGAAAATATTGAACAACCAATTATTGAACCTCAACCCGAAAAACAACAAAGCAGAACAATACTAACTCAACAGATATTCCACAAATCCTTCTTTAATAAAACGAGAACTCAATCCTTAAATAATCTCGAAAACCTAACGCCAATTGATATAGAAATGGCTACAAACACTGATAACAATAAATGGATAAAAGCACCTGAAAGGAAAAGGCATCGTGAAAGCCCTGACACATATAAAGCCCAAAAACAAAAGAAACTTGACACCTATTGGCTGAGCCAACCTATACCAACTTCAAACAGTTTTTCTGAGCTAAATAACGACATACAAGATACACAAATAAATGCTGAAAAACCCGCTAAGGCCCCACCCTTATATGTAGACCGAGTCAGTAACATCCAACCGCTACTAAAAATGCTAGATGAGGTAGCAAAAGACGACTATGAAGTAAAAGTCCTTCGTAATGAACAAGTAAGAATACAACCAAAATCTACGGAATTATACAAGAGAATAGTTAAAAACCTGCAAGAAAAAAATACAGAATTTTATACCTACAAGCCCAAACAAGAACGCTGCTTCAAAGTAGTTCTCAAAAATCTACATCCATCAACTGAGCTAGATGAAATCAAAGTAGAACTAGGCACACAAGGACACATGGTCACTAACATTTGGAATGTCAAACAGAGAGGCACTAAAAAGCCCCTACCAATTTTCTTCATAGAAATAGAGCCAAGCTTCAACAATAAACACATCTATGACATCAAAAGTCTTCTGCACTGTAGAGTAATTTTTGAACCACCGAGACCCAAACGCGAAATTCCGCAATGTAGTAATTGCCAGCAATATGGTCACACAAGAAAATATTGCTTTAGGAAACCCAAATGTATAAAATGTGCAGGAGACCATACTTCATCACAATGCGAACGCAAGGAAAGATCGGACTCTGTGAAATGTGTTCTATGTGATGGCAACCATCCTGCAAACTATAAAGGTTGCACAATATATAAAGAGCTCCAAAAAATCAAATATCCTCCACAACCAGCTAAACATCGACCGTTAACGCACACCAAACATTTATCAGATAAGGAGAACACAGTAACCAACAGCATAAATCTTACAGGCAAGCACTAATTTCCAATAAACCTGCAAACATACCAAATAACCAGGCAAGCCCGAATGAATCACCTAATGCTCAAACGAATAATAACGAAATGAAAGAAATTATGAATAATATGACGCAACTAATGCAACAACTAACTTCAATCACAAATCTCCTAATGGAAATCATGACCAAACTGACACATTCTATTCACTAAAAATAGCCCTGTGGAATGCCAATGGGCTCTCAAACCATGTCCTCGAAGTGGAGACATTTTTAAAATTAAACAAAATTGATATTCTGTTAATATCTGAAACACATTTCACAACAAAAGACTATCTTAAGATGTCCAATTATAAATTCTACCATACAATGCACCCGAACGGTAAAGCCCACGGAGGAGCTGCAATTCTCATTAAGAATAATATTAAACACCATGAAACCGAACAATTTCAAACTCCTGCAATACAAGCTACAAGTGTTGTTGTCGAGGACTGGCGGGGCCACTTGACTGTCACTGCCCTATATTCTCCCCCAAGACATGCGATCAAAAAAGAAGATTACATCAATTTCTTCAAAACACTGGGATCAAGGTTTATAGCGGGTGGAGATTACAACTCGAAAAATACACAATGGGGCTCTCGCCTAACTACACCCAAAGGACGCCAATTACAGGCTGCTATGAATTATCTCCAACTAGCTGCTATATCGAGCGGAAACCCAACCTACTGGCCAACAGACCTCAGTAGAGCCCCGGATTTGGTAGACTTTGCAGTCATTAAGGGGATCCCAGTTAATTGCTTCCGATGTGCTAACCTACCAGAGCTCTCATCTGACCACAGTGTGGTCTTATTGGAGGTTGCTCAGCAATTCGTACATGCTGAACCTACACCAAGATTGCATAACCGTGGGACTGACTGGGATGTATTCCGCTCCATTATAGAATCTACAATTGATACTAAAATGCGTCTTAAAACTGAACAGGACATCATGATAGCAGTTGAGCATTTTAGCAAATGTGTCCAGAACGCTGCTTGGGATAGTACTCCTGCTGCCACAAAATACAATGAACTGGGCATAACAAAATCCATTCGCGATTTAGTAGCCGAGAAAAGACAGGCTCGCAAACTGTGGCAAAGGACTAGATACCCTGATGACAAAAAACACTTGAACTACCTTACAGCTAAACTAAAAAATCTACTGCTTGCTGACAGAAATCAAAGTGTACAGAATTACCTGCGCAATCTAGATGCTACTGCTGCTAGTGACTATTCACTTTGGAAAGCAACCAAAAAGCTCAAAAGACCCATCGCCTCCAATCCACCTATACGCAAAAAGGATGGGCTCTGGGCAAAAAGTGACTTGGAGAAAGGTCAGGCCTTTGCTTCTCATCTGGCTGGAGTCTTCATGCCGAACACTATACAAAATGTGTCCAACACCAACAATGAAGAACTTATTAATTCCCTCGATGAACCATATCAACTCAGTCTTCCTATTGAAAAGATCAAAATGCACGAAGTCCTGGAAACAATTAGAAAATTAAAACTAAATAAAGCACCAGGATACGATCTAATTACTGCAAAAATTCTCCACGAATTACCTGAAGTAGCAATACAATTGTTGACAACCCTGTTTAACTGCATACTGATTAGAGGCATCTTCCCACCCCAATGGAAGATAGCTCAAATTAAAATGATCCTTAAACCTGGCAAAGCTCCTGCAGATGTGTCGTCCTATAGACCTATCAGTTTGTTGCCCATCCTGTCAAAGGTTATGGAGATACTTTTTCTAAAACGATTAAACACAGTAATAGCAGAAAATAAAATCATACCGGACCACCAATTTGGCTTCAGAAAAAAACATGGCACAATAGAACAGGTGCATAGATTGGTAGAAGAAATTCACAACGCTTTTGAAAGCAAGAAATATTGTTGCGCGGTATTTTTAGACATTTCCCAGGCCTTTGATAGAGTTTGGCACGCGGGCTTATTATACAAAATGAAGAAACAATTGCCGGCAAGCTATTATATATTCCTTAAATCGTATCTTGCTGACAGATTCTTTTATGTCAAGCAGGGAGAATATTCAACCCAATTACACAAGGCGCATGCAGGAGTGCCGCAGGGAAGCGTGCTTGGTCCAGTCCTGTATCTAATTTTTACCGCAGATCTCCCTATGACAGACGGTGTCGTTGTTGGCACTTTTGCTGATGACACGGCAGCCTTAACTGCCCACGAGGATCCGGCACAGGCAAGTGACATGCTTCAGCGCTGCCTTGACAACATAACCGAATGGCTAAATATTTGGCGTATAAAGGCAAATGAGACTAAGTCTGTACAGGTGACCTTTACGACGCGGCGTGAGACATGTCCCCCAGTGTCTCTCAATGGAGTACAGATACCTCAAGCAAATGAAGCTAGATACCTTGGACTTTATTTGGATCGTCGTCTCACATGGCAAAAGCATATATTTACCAAACGAAAAGCACTGGGGATCCAGATAAGGAAAATTTACTGGCTACTAGAAAGGAAATCACAGATGTCGCTAGAAAACAAACTGCTTTTATACAAAAGTATTATAAAACCAATCTGGACTTACGGAGTTCAACTCTGGGGCACAGCGTCCAACTCTAATCTGGAGATACTCCAGCGGTTCCAGTCCAAGATACTGCGGATGATAACTGACGCTCCTTGGTTTATAAGTAACCAACAGCTACACAACGAGCTTAAGATCGAAACGATCCAAGAAGAGATTAAACAATCAATTAAATCATATAGAAGCAGACTGAACAACCATCCAAACACACTAACTGCACATCTGATGAGTGATAGTCACAAATCAAAAAGGCTTAAAAGGAAGACCCCCAGAGACCTGTGAGGGTTGAGATAAAGATGGGGCGCATGTCACTGGACTAGCTGCCCTCCAAGACAAATTATCCATTCCTAACCCATTGCTGAATGTTCGACAGGAACAGATTGCAAGAACAAAAAAAAAAAAAAAAAAAAAAATCTTAGCGTTAATATCAGGCGCATCCAAAGCTTTCAGCTTGGCGTCTGGGGTCCGTCTTACCAGTCTAACTGTGGATTTGGCTAAACTTTGATATTTCCTATGAAGCGATTGCCATCTCCTACACAACCCAAAGGCGATATCGAAGCATTGCAGCAAGACGCGTTGTTGAACTTTTGAGGGATCCAGCTACCCGTAACGACTGCTATAGATGTTTGTACCAAGACCGATTGCCTAACATGATCTAGTCACGACCAGACCAATGCAAATATCCATATTCATACATACAAATATTTGGATTGAGTGGGGATGCGCCTCCTGCGTAGCGTCCACGTTCACTACCGCCACGGAGGATTTCCGTACGTAAAGAAGCCTATTGCCGTCAAGGGGGTATATTTACTGCCAGATGGAGAATATTCGCCTCTATATTGGGAGCTATAGGGTGGCCTTATTCTACTCCACTGGGAACCAACCGACCAAATCTTTGCGTGACGGAATATCGTGATGTGCCAGCATTGTAAGCTTAATGGCGGACTTCCCGCGACAAACGCGAGCTATTTACAATACGGCTCAGCTCACCCAATGAGATAATAATTCATTTCTTTCAACTCCTACAGTCACGCGATATAATGAAACTAATGTGCCATTCTCAGTGATTGTATTATGGTTTTACAGTTGTTATTGGGGCAGTGCAACTGGTCATCAACCGGCACTGGGAACATAGCCCATTGTTGGCTTATTGGACGATTCGCACGAATTATAAAATGAAAATGGACTGTTTTTAACCTTATCAATGTGGCTTTTTTCGTGCGGAGATCCCCACGGATACCTCCCCCGCCGTAGCCGGAGGAAAGGTTTATGGGACTCTAACCGACTAAAAGCGCACACCGTTTGTGGGTCGCAGTGCTGGGCCGAAGGTGAGGTTGTCATCGACATATCCCTCGCACCTCGGTTGAACCAGGGCTATCCTTAAGAGGGCCAGCCCTTCTCGAGAGGGGACGACGACGGTGTCCCTAACTCGCCTCCGGAATGGGGAGGCACGTTTCTCAGCACGCCGCGCGCCGCCGCCGTGGTTATCAATATGGCAGCTAATATCGCCAAACTCGTAAATAATAAGACATCACATAATACCGTACGGTCATAAAGTTCAAAATAAAATAAGTCTAATAGGAAGTTAGTAGTTATTTAATTGCGTTGCGATTTTGCTGAAACTCTGCACAGATAGCTATGAGGCACTTCCTCTTGACTATGCCTACACTTTGGGTTTTGGAGTACCTATACTGCAGACCCATTGCTATTTCGTCTCCCAAATATTGAAACTCTTGAACAAATTGGACTCCAGACGTCACAACTATTGCAAAAACATAACAGATGAATCACAACGACTTTGCAGATTGCGATTAACTTAATATTAACTGGTCTCTTGTTATGGGACCAATGGGCACCTATATAGGGGCCGAATCTGTAATTTTCATTCCGGGACACGAATTTTAAGAACACCAGTGGTTTCGCCATATAAAATAGGTAGTTATACGCTATTTTTTTTATTAGTATCACAAGTTCCGATTACGACTTTTAAGTATAGTCTACTCGAATCCATCATGGCTAACGACCTAATACTTCATTTATATCGACCAAAATAACTGAGTCAATAGTCATTAGTGGGCGTAAAGAAAGGTACAAAACTACAATCATTCTTTATTGCTAACGACGGTTGGATTATTGTATTGTACCTACTCATAGATATCTAATAATTGTAGTATGTCGTTCACGCCAATATGTTCGAGTCGACATGAGATTTGATTTCAAACAAATCGTTTCATACAAAATTTATTGTGCGCCTGACGATAAATATCATAGACACGCACGTGCGATTCAACAACACAAACATCCACAGCATTTTCATTTAACCTATAGATTGGGTAATTTATGATTTTGGTTATAAATACGTAATAGTTGTATATCCCGGGACAAGTTTCCTCCTTACCTCTTGTGCTTGCTTTTATTGACTGGCCATGAGTGAAGTCGCAGAGCAGATAGGTTCGAGAACAAATAATTTTCGAGAGGAAACGGTTAAAGGGGAAATCGGTAATAAGCCGTATCATGACAAACGAGGTCCTGGCGCGTATTGTTTTGTAATAATCTATGTTTTACTTGAGCTCGTTCACCGACGTAACAGACCGTGCTATCCTCACAAGACGCTCAAGAAACTTGTGCTGCGCGTATAGAGCATATATAGGTCCAAGGTATATGTTCCGAGCAATATTAATATAAGGGAATGTATTAGAGGGTATTTTACATTGAGCTGCCTGTCACGGTAGCAAAAGAAGGCCCGCACGGAGTTGCGAATCGACCCTCCCCTTCCGGCTGTAAAATGTAAGGTCGCCGTGGTTCTCACACTTGAGAAGGCCATCTCATACCCGGCCACCTTAAGCTAGACTGCGTGCGTAGGAGGGGTATCCGAGGGAATTGCCACACAAAAAAATGGTATTTAATGTTAATTACTGTACAAACGGTAATTTTAATAAAAAGCAAAAACACTAGGTATAAGGTATAGGTCAATAGTGTGACCTTACAACTCCCGCTGTGTGATACATTTAATTTTTAAAACATATTATACTACGTCATTGTTATTTAAACTCACAGGTGGTAGGATATTATTGGATTTACCTACATAATATTTTTCATTCTAAATTTATTGTATATATTAATATTTTCGCAACATTTTTTTTTTCTTTTGCTATAAGAATCTCAGCCTCCGTGGCGTGGAGGGCCAGACCGTAAGGGATGGCCCTGGGTCAGCCGGGGTGCGAGGGATATGTCTTTGACAACCTCACCTCCGGCCTAGCACCAAGACCCACAGTCGGCGTGCGGTTTTAGTCGGTTCGAGTCCGACATAACCTCCCCTTCCGGCTCCGGCAGGGGGGGTATCCGTGGGGATTTCCGCACGAAAAAAAAAAAAAAAAAAAAGCCTCCGTGGCGTGGCGGTAGTGAACGCGACTGCTACGCAGGAGGCGCGGTTTCGATTCCCGCTCAGTGCAAATATTTGTATGCATGAATATGGCTATTTGCATTGGTCTGGGTGTTTTTATGTATAGTATGTATGTATTTACAAAAAAAAAGTTTCTAAGTATGTTTATCCGCATTCTAGATTCCATAACACAAGCTAGTTAAGCTATGCTTACCATGGGTCTAGATAGCGTTGTGTGAAATGTAGTGGAATATTTAAAAAAAACTTAATTTTAAATGGACAACAACGGTTGGTCCAATTCACGTGGCATCGATGCTGCAATAAATTTGGGCAAATATTTGCATAATTGGGTAAAACAAACAAGTATACATATTTAGTTATGGTCAGGTTTCACAAATATTTGCATAGTTTGATGTACGTATTAATAAAGTTCGTTTACATATTAATTATGACGATTTAATTTGGGTAAAAATCAGAGAATCTTAATTTATAGAAACGATGCGATAGGTTTCTGACTGTGATAGTCTGGCAGGTATTCATAAAGTTTCCATCTTAACAGCCAGATTTAGTTTCAATTTAAGTAGACTATTGGGCACAGGGTACAAATATTAGGGAACCGGTGGGTTCGTCACCAATGATTAGCCGAGCAGCAATTAAAGATTCCCTTACAAAACAACAACATTTCACGACTTGGGCAAAGAACTCGGGACCTCTTTCGCAGCAGTTGCATTCACTGTACCTTAATGAAAAAAGTCATCTATGCCGACCAGTTTTTATAGCTAAACAATCTATAAATAGATCTTAACACACATTAATATTTTATACAGAAAACAAAAACGACAAAAAAAATGGCCGACAATAGCGTCCATAAATCTCAACATTACGAAAAGTAGATATGACATGATATAATCCGGCATAATGTGACGCAGCACTACGACACGAAACAAAAAAAAAATATTTTTCCTAACAATGAAAGGACATACACCATTTGTCTACATTACGACAACGTTCTAAGAGCAGAGACGGATTCAACACTTGTCATTCTAAATGAATAAAAAAATAAACAGCGACATAAATCTATTTGGAAGAATCATACGATCGTAAATCATAAAAGAACTATTAAAATTTTAACATTCTTAATGTCAGAACTAGTTTTTAGTTTGTCTTGATTGAAAGATAACATCTGTTCGTTTTCTAAGCATTTGGTAAAACATGATTCTTGTTAGTTCTAAACGGGGTTTGGAGATCTAGATTTAATTTGTAATATTTTTATTCATATAGGTCAGAAAGTAAGCCAAGATTATTGCTTTTAATCTTACAAATAGATGGTTAAATTCTCGTAATAAAAATATGGTCACAATTCAGTTTCGTACGAATCTTGATCTTGCAAATTTAATGCCATAAAAGGTAATAAAATTACAGCGAAACGTAGGTACGAGTAATTTCGTATTCCCTTCCCTATTTTATACGTCAAATAGCACATTTTTATGCTAGCATGACTGAATTGAGATTATTTTAAGATTAGACTGTATTTTTTATGAGCAGCACTCAATTTGTGAAGCGAAGAGAGCAGGAAAGCAGACCCTTTTTGTTTTTTTTTTCGTGCGGAAATCCCTTTGGATACCTCCCCTGCCGGAGCCGGAAGGGGAGGTATGTCGGACCCGAACCGACTAAAACCGCACGCCGACCGTGGGTCGTGGTGCTAGGCCGCAGGTGAGGTTTTAATCGACATATCCCTCGCACCCCGGCTGACCCAGGGCCATCCCTTACGGACTGGCCCTCCTCGGGAGGGGGGACAACGGTGTCCCCGACTCGCCCGCGGAATGGGGAGGCGCGCTTTTCAGCGCGCCGCGGGAAAGTAGACCCAAAATGCAAGCTTCTTGAATTAGTTAGTCGGATGAAAAATACGCCAGTTAAATAAGATATTATGAAGCTCAAAAAAGGTACAATTCTTGAAACTAAGTCAGTAAATAGAGGACTCTCGAAGGAAGAAACAAAAGGTTAATGGAATTTATTAGTTAACCCTAAATCAATTTGTCTGACCACTCTCGTGTTCCCCTGGGACTTGGAAGGCGTTATGTGATTATATAGGTACGTGAAAGGTTTAAATTATGTACTTACCTATATAAATATTAGTACATACATATATACTGTAGCCTGTATAGTCGCTGAAGGGTTAGCAGAGATGAATTAGCATCCTCATTTTTCAACGATAAATTACTTCTACACGTAGTATGGACAAAGGTAAGCCGTCAAACCGTCCCAATTGCGTTCCAAGCATGCACTTACCGCCGTTCCCAATACCATACTGACAGTTAAAGATAGATCGCATCTACGGATAAAGTGCTCGGCTGTTTAAATTCAAAACATAGTAACTCCTATTTCACACCAATTTCGGAAAATAAAATTATACCGCGATGCGCTTTCCCGCAAAAAATCAGTTACTATGTTTTCAATTTAAACAGCCGATACGTCAAATTTGACTGCTGCGATCTATCTTCAACTGTAAGTATGTTATTGGGAACGGCTGTTAGAAGCATAGGGTACACTCCCTTACTCTTTCTTTTGATAGGTTTATCTTACCCTTTACTGGACCAAAAGCGGTGACAATTATTTTGCCGCACTATTAAGTCTTGGAATTCTTAACCAGCACACATGTTTCCTTCTTCCTACAGTCCTGGGTCCTTTAATTATGAGGCAGTAAAGCTTAAAATCACCATTGTAACACTGTTAGGCCTATATTCTAGAATAACACTCAATCTGAGGACAGATTGTATAGGCTATATGTCAAACTATAAATCTTTCTATACAATCTGTCCTCAGATAAATCGCAATTCAGGCTGAGTGACATTCGAGAATACGGGCCTTAGTGACTGCAATGGTGGCATTCCTTTACCTTAAGCGATATCAGGCAAGCTGGAATCATATTAACGTGTCCTATATAAAAAAAGATATTGTAAATCTGGTTAATCTAAAAGCCTGGCACGGCGCTTCGAACACATAATTACATGATAAAAGAAAGTATGATGTGGGAACAATTCGAACCGTGGTGTGGTGTGGAATGTTCCATTATGTGAATACGTAGTATACAATAATAGGGAAAGTTCGACATCACATGTACGCGCTTTATTTAATTAGAAATCTTTCGCCGCCCGCGCGCGCAGGCAACTCGGGCGTCGGAGGGCACTGACTGACCTCCGTCCCCCATGAGCGCGGGTCTGGGGGTAACGGGTGGAGCCGCCTGTCACCCCAGCAGAAGCAGGCCACGGCGGCGGCGCGCTGAATAGCGCGCCTCCCCATTCCGGGGGCGAGTTGGGGACACCGTTGTCCCCCCTCCTGAGGAGGGCCAGACCGTAAGGGATGGCCCTGGGTCAGCCGGGGTGCGAGGGATATGTCTTTGACAACCTCACCTCCGGCCTAGCACCAAGACCCACAGTCGGCGTGCGGTTTTAGTCGGTTCGAGTCCGACATAACCTCCCCTTCCGGCTTCGGCAGGGGGGGTATCCGTGGGGATTTCCGCACGAAAAAAAAAAAAAAAAAAAAGCATTAACAATATTATGAATTGGTATTGTTAACTTGTTGGTTCCCGGTGCCACGGCGGCGGCGGCGCACTGAAAAATGCGCCTCCCCATCCCGGGGGCGAGTAGGGGACACCGTTGTCCCCCCTCCCGAGGAGGGCCAGACCGTAAGGGATGGCCCTGGGTCAGCCGGGGTGCGAGGGATATGTCGATGACAAGCTCACCTCCGGCCTAGCACCACGACCCTCAGTCGGCGTGCGGTTTAAGTAGGTTCGAGTCCGACATAACCTCCCCTTCCGGCTCCGGCAGGGGAGGTATACGAGGGGATTTCCGCACGAAAAAATAGAATAGCGCCCGTCTCTTCCCGTGGGTGTCGTAGCAGGCGACTAAGGGATAGGGCTGTTCTCCATTCGAAAGTAAACATACAGCTCAAGATAAAGTGCGCGTTTAAAAGCCATGCCCTACATCACATGAGGCTGAAAATGATAGTTGGCAAATGTGGAGGTTAATACACCTGTGCCTACCCCTTTGAGAAGTTACAGGCGTGAATATAAGTATGAATTTCTAGCCGTTTGCCAGGGTGGTGGTGGTAGTAAAGGAACCTTGTACGTAAGAACAAAAGTTCAAACGTTGCACAATAGTGCCCGGGATATCCAGGTATTTCCAAATATTTTCCAAAAAGCGACTGCATGTATGCTCCGAAAAGCTTGCGCCAGAGCCCAGTCCAATGTATAACAGGGGTGAGATTGACTTGGATCTAAAAAAAACGTTGGTAGAGTCCTGTACACCTAAAAACATGTCCCCAATTAAATCAGGAATGGTGCCGAAGCCGTTTCCTTCTGACCAGGTTTTCGTTGGCATACAGTCCTCGTTTATCATAATTTGTTCAGACATTACAGATGCACTGTTTACTTTGGAACACCTTGTAGGCTATTTTGGATGCAGTGCCGGCAAAGCAAAGGAGAAATTACCAGTGTACACTATGTCAATAAACTGCACGTCACACGTGCAGTCGGCTGTTAAGTGATTTATTCCAGAAATTTCTATTAAGGTATAAGAGCCGGCAATTTTTTTGAATAAAATGACCAACAAAAAAGGACTGTATGATGGAATGACGCGTGTCTGATGGACTGAGGCTCGTATTCTAGAATGACACACAGCCTGAATCACGATTTATCTGGTGACAGATTGTATGGACAGATTGATAATTTGACATATGGCCTGTACAATTTGTACTCAGATAAATCGAGATTCAGGCTGAGTAGTGCCATTCTAGAATACGGGCCTGGATGTCTCAATTAAGGACTGAATGACGAGAGCTTCTTTTATACCACTATGTGGCAGATAAGTACACAGCCCACCTTATGGAAAGTAATTACTAATTACCCTGGCCTATGGACGTGTGCAACAGAGTCACACCCGTGCTGCCGATCCTGTAGGAACAGATAGTTTCTATGACGTCAGTGCAGAAAACCTTGGGCTTTCCTACTGACACTGGGTTGTTCGTTCGTGATTAGTTTAATGTAATCTATTTTTGAGTAGTACCCGTCACCCGTCGCCCCCCGCGTTTTCCACGTAAGAGACTAAAAAGTCGTTTTAAAAGTTTATAAAGTATTTCATCATTATAAAGTAACTAGGTCACCTGATAAAGAAACAAAGTTATCAATAAAGCTCTCGGAAAAAGTGCCATGGCAGTGAGAAGAAGCCTTTGAAAATTGCAACTTGTGAAACTTCAACTGGAATATCGTGATAAAAATGCTCGCTAATTTTAAATAACGAACGTCTTGAATATAACATAAATTAATGGTTCATTTGCTAAAATTAGTTGATAAAAAATGTTTGGTAAGTGCCGTGTTCATGGTCTTTATAGAATAAATTATTTTTTGGCGATCATCGCTTGTCAAAAGCGAAAATATTTTATTTTTGACTATTTATTATCTACTTATATTTATCTTGTACCTACAATTTCCAGATAATCTTTCCCAAAAAAAGTGTCAGTAACAAAATTTTATAAATCTTAACGCAATTTTAATAAAAATAACCGGTGTCCTCTATGTATTTTTTTACATTCACCGAAAAGCGTGAAATTACTTAGTTAATTTGAGATGCACAATGGCAAAAAGACGGATACGCAGTTGCATGGTTAGTTAGTTATTAATTAATTACTTCTTACATTTGTCAAGGTAATCATTATTATTACAGTAATCACAACGTATTCACCGTTTTTCAGCCTATAGTTAACGGTACCTAAAAGTAGTAAATTATAAAGGTTTTTTGTAGGATTAGGATTAGTTAGACGTACACGAATTGCTTAGAGGAGGAGGAGGAGAGGAGAATGAAGCTGAATCTGGCAGACAAAATTTTAGCAGCCACAATCGGCAGCTAAGATCGGCAAGAAAATTATAGCATCCAAACGCATATTCTCATTATAAGAAGGTCTCAAACATTTTATAGAAGTTTCACCACCATTTTCGTATTGCTGCTACGTTTGGCTGCCAAATTCAGTCTCATAAAAGGAGAGTTTCCTTGTAAATGTAAACCTGGAGTTAATGTCTAATACTTTTTCTTTTGAGTTGTTTTATCTTAATTTTTACGGGAGCGACTGCCAGGGAAAGCCTGCACTAGAGCCTCGTCCGTTAATCAACAGGTGAACCGGCTACCGGCTGGCAGATTAGATTGACTTGGATTCCGAAGTTCAATCATCTCCACCCGAAATGTATACCAAATCTAATCACTAATTCACTAAATATTGGGCAAAAAATAAGAATCCTGACATCACAACGTGCACGCAAAAAAGATAATAAAATAAAATTCGCATCGGCAGCCTAAAAATGAGCCGCCGAATGATTTATATAACGCTCACAAATAATTAAGGGGGTTTTGACATCTCATTTTGACAGACGTAATATTTTAACGAAATGGAAATTTAAAACAATGACATCATCATAGAAATATTATAATCCAGGAAATGTCTGTCAGTTGGTCACCTTTTCACAGTTGGACATCAATGAAATTATAATAGGGTAACCTGGTATTTTACAGGACAAAGACTAATGCTGTTCTGTGGACATGCCGCTTCATATTCTGGCAGATTGCCCGGGCATAAGCGGAGCGGGGCTTTATCACAATAACAGCTATCGCAGCAGGAAGCCTTACGCTGAAGACCCTGGTAAGAGCCACTGTTGGCAGCAAGAGTGTGTGGAACTACGTTGCCGTCTTTTCCAAACAGGTTGTAAAGAAAGCGAAAAAATGTAAGTACACTGCCATGCCGCAGAAGAGACACCGTTCCAGCTGTCCCATATATCCCATTTTCCTATCTATTCCACTGTCTTGCTATCCCAATGGCCTTTCTATCACAATGCCCCATCTATCTATATAAACATCCGATTCCCGAATTCTCCAAGTATCCAACATATCCTGTCTATCCTATTGTCTATCAAATAATGAAATCAATCCCTCAATAAATTACCGTCATAAATCACCACCATATTCCCGTGACCTGGATCCCAAACCTTGGTGGAACAAGCAGCAATACACTGATGGATGCATAAGACGGCAATAATGGTAGATATTGACCCAATTTCGATGTTTGATAGCGAACCATTACAGCTTTAAAATGCATTCTCGTAAACAAGGTTTCATATATGGTTTATGGATGTAATAATGGCGATAACATTGTTGAATATGTGCCATAACGTGTAAATCTATTAGAACAAGAAAATACTTTCTGTTTGCCCTTAATTCGACTAAAATGATTTGTGTTACCATTGAGAAATTGTCAATCTTGAGGAAATATCTATGTTGAGGAAGATTTGCACTAGCACATTCGCCAGTGAACATAAGGACCAGCATAAGGCATAAATTATCCAACTTTATTTTGGAAAACTACTAGGGTAGCTAAGAAAAATAAAAAAGTTTTACCGACGTATCATCTAAGCCCACGTGGGCGTAGCTCACGGGCACTGCTCTTTCTCTATTCTTAAAGGGCAATTTGAAACTACTCCTAATGATTGTTTTGTTTCCGGAAAGCTACCATCTAGGAATCTACCAGGTTTCTTCCAGGCAAATATATTCCTCACAGGCCCGTATTCTAGAATGACACTCATCTGATTCGCGATTTATCTGAGGACTGATTGAATATACAGATTGATAGATTTAACCTATTGCCTATACAAATCTGTCCTCAGATAAATCAGGCTCAGTGTCATTCTAGAATACGGGCCTTAGACACGATCATTTCCCACCACCAAGTGAGATATAGAAGTCTAGATAGATAGATAGAAGATAAAAGCTGTTAATGATAAAAGAGATCAATTTGGATTCCAAACACGATATTAAGATCCATCCTTAAAGGATTTCGTAGTTGTTTCTTCAAATCAGCTTCGATGTTCAGATCAGCTATAAATACACCAACAACATCTGTTTTGTTTCATTTTTATCTGCTACAAAATCCCTAAGAACTTAAGATTCTAGCAATAAAACGAAGACAATCGTCTCTAAACACATCAAAGCTTAAGTCTTCTAATACTATCTGCACCGTGCCAGATTCTTCGGCCGTACAGCGTGACTTACTGCGTCTATATTTACAACGCATACCTTTTATGAGTCATTACATTTCGTGTTTATGTTTATATTATATGTTTATTTGCAACAAATTGTGAGAGTATATTCAGGATCGTGTGTCACGTACTGAAGAGTCACATTTAAAAGTTGCTGGGATATTAATGAGCCATTCAGCTCATTTCGCGAGTCGTAAATACGTTGGTCTCTCAATCGTTTAAAATTTAAAATGAGGTAAATGGATGCAACTTTGTTTCGCTCGCGTTACTAAATTATTTTTAATGTTTTATTCTAAAAAAAACAATATCCTCCAGAAGAGTATATCTTCTAATAACATTAACTGATCAGTTCGACAATTTCAATGCTTTTTTTTAGCTTAGGAGAGGACCTTTTGCTAACGCTGTTGCACCAAATACCTACCGTTGTTATTAGTGAATAAGTGGATTGTGGATTAACCACCATATCAGTATAGGTACAAATAACTCAAGCACTTTAGTTTAGTTGACGAGGTTAACGATATTACTAATAATGTGTGTTCCACATTACATACAGGTTATAGTTAATTGTTTACAAGTCAAGTTGAGACAACTGGTGCTTAACTAAATCAATTTAAATGCATCATGTTCAATAATGGTGTTCAACAAAGTCACTTGGATGTTTCCTATTATAGTCTGCACTTGTTTATTTGCGGGGCATTTGACTTTCCTAAGAAACATACTGAATGCAATGCTCCCAATTTTAGTGAATCACTTTGGTTTGGAAAGATTTTCAATTTCAGCTCAAGGATGAAATAGTAAACCTTAGCAGTAGTTACTAATCACCGTATAACGTTTGGTTCTTCCGGGAAATGTCAGAACTGACAGTGACATGTGATGTGCAGCATTTATACTAAGATGGCGGCCTATTTAGGCTCGCATAGCTATGAAATGTGACCGAAATGTTACAGCGGTGAAGATGTTTTTCTTATTTTTAATTTAGGTATGATAACAAGTTTAGGAATTTAAAAAATTGTTAATGTCGTTCCCACGCAAGCTTGAAATAAGTATATTTTATTACTAGCAATTTTAATTAAAATAATAAAGCCCCTGTTACAAGGTTAGGCCTGTCTGTTTACTGTCGTAATTACGACGGAGCGGTGCCCAAAAAGTAGCATTATTATAAGAATATTATTTATATCTTTTTTTTTCTTTCAATTTAAAGTGAATTATAAATTTTAATAGTTTAGAAAAAATAATTAATTCTTTTCGAACGAATATAAAATTATTTGTATGTTTAGCAAATTTATGAGTCCATTATAATATATTCTTCTCTTTCATCCTTCTTTTAGACAGTCTGAAAATGAGAGAACCATGAGAAGAAAGCGTGCACCAGAGTCTCGTCAATCATTCAGCAGCCTTTAGCTTACCATCGGGCGAGCTGAAGTAAAATTGACGTGTTCTTAATAGACAAAAAAAATAAAAAGCAGCTGTACCAGATCGTAGGTGAGGATAGCTTGGACTCCAAAAATCTTGGTGGGGGGATCAAGATCTTCTGATTTAGTTGCAATTGAACACACTGTTGAATTAAAGATCGCAATTAGCATCCATTCTATTATTAGCATTGGCGTGAAGGTTTTAAACTGAAAGACACACAATTTCGTGCAAACAATACAATTGCTGTATTGTAAGCTTTATCTTGTGTCTACTAAAAACAATGAATTTCAGCCGTTTCATGAAACTAAACAAACATATTATTCAAATTTATTTAAATGTCTGCGTAAGTATTACCTAGACAGCTGCTGAATTACAAGATATAATATTCTTAATAAACATGCATGTTTTTTTAAAATAAAAATGCCCAGTGATCGAAAATGGATCCATTTTGATTATATTTACACAACATACGTTACATTTGCTCCTGTAAAATCCAAGAAAAACCAATCAAGAGTAGAATCGGATTCGTGTTGGGAAACTGATGTGTGTAGATAAAGGTTTAATGGATTTCACCTAAGTTACTCTTTCACGTCTAAACGGCTGAAGCGCTTTAAATAAAATTTGGTATGGAGTTAGCTGACACCCTGTATTAAGACATAGGCTATGTTTGATCGCGATAACTGACATCCACGTGGACGGAACCTCGGCGTAAGCTAGTAAAAAATAATTTATTTTTGTCCAAATACTATTTCCAAATGTTGTAAGTGCGCAGTACTGAATGCAGATATACATTTTACCTTCAAACATAACTGGCTGAAACTCACAAAACTATAAAATGTTTATATCCGCTACTTTGTCAAGATTTAAAAATATACGTTTTAGCCGGAACATAAGTAGTCCCAAAAGACAATATTTCACCAACAATAAAATATCGGCTTTGTTTATAGGAACGCTAAAAATAAAATCGCTTGAATGACATAGATGGCATGTCAAGGGGCCTTCAAAACGAAGACCACCGTATTCAAATGAGGCTGCCAAAAGCAACCGTTTTACATAATACAGTAAAATGTACACAAAATATTGCAAATCAAATCATTTATTAAATTTTCTGACACAATACAAGCAGGTTTGGTTTAACAGTTACAGATATTTATGGGTGACATACAGCGAAGTGCTGATAATAACGTGAGTCATTGTTACTTTACCAGTATTCTTTGTAACCCCTTTTTATAAACCCGCAGTGTTTTGTTGCATCGCCTTGTGTAGCCGAAGACTCGAGTCAAAGAAAGGATATTTCAGAGACCCTGACGGCCTTGGCCATCAACTTAAGCTACCTCAACGTGTTTTTGGGAATCAAAATCTCCCCTCATTTCCCAGAGCGTGGAAATACACCATGAACTTGTTTCTGCTAGGTCGACGACTAGCCTCAACCGTCACCCCCAGGCCCGTGCTCCTGGAGTACTGATAGCGTTCTGCAATCTCTGCAGCCTGGTGTGCTTTCTACGGCATGGTAAGACCATAGTCTTCTGTCAAATCGACAGCGCTTCAACTCTCAGATTCTATGTTCACCGTGTACCGCCACCTGGATTGCATTCTCGGAGGCGCTCATAAGTTTCTCTGCTGTACAAGTGGATGGGCATGCAGCACATGTTAGCAGAATATTCTGTGGCATGGGAGTGCTAGACCTCTTCCTCCCCTTTTCTGCAGTCTCTTTTGCGCGTAATACTTTCTTGGAGTTCAAAAAACACATTGTTACACTTGGTGGATCAGTATAACCAGTGATCACTCGTGACCACAAAAATCAATGAATCAACAGTGAATAAATAGTCTCTAAAAACACCCTTAGGATCTTAACAGTCACCTTTCTTCTACTTCCATAACTGTTTTCACACATGTATGCCGTTTGCGGGTACTTTTAAGCATCAAATCCCATTTTATTATATCCATCGATTAGTAATTAATCAGAATTTTATGGGACACTTTGGTTTTCGCATGCTTTTGACCTAGTTAAAGTCGTTAAATAGCAGATATGTTTGCCACAGTTGGCATTTGTAGCGGAGTTAAAGATCGTAAGTATCTATTATAGTTAACCCATTATCTGTGTGAGCATCTGTTCTCATACTTGTGGAATAAGCTCCATTTACGCTCAGGAAAACAAAAAGACAAGAATATATTCAGCCAAAATTTTCATCAGATCAGACCAGAGCAGAAAATCCGTTTTCGGGTTCGCAAATATTGTTTTCTGTGTCATTCACTCGTAAGGCTTCGTTGAGGAAGATATTAACATATTTTTAAATGAATTTTGTTATTCTATAGAGAATATCCTCTTAACATCCATTCACAACACTTGAAGATAGACATCTGTTTCTGTTAGTCGAAATATTAGTCTATCAAATTCTGTATCAGGTATTCAATACATCAATAGGTACATTCAAGATTCCAGAGTTACCTACTTGACTAATTTATGCTTAGGAATGCCGAGCGAAGCATTCAGAACTCACTCAGATAGCATGTTATTTCGATTCAATAGCTTATTGCTACTATACACGATAGAAACAGGGTTGGTGCAGGAAATACATTCATAAAAATATCATTTATGAACTGGAAATTTAACTTAGTAATGTTAAGTTCGGTTGTATGCCCGTTAAAGCGGAAATGGGAAAGCAGCTGGGAAAATTTTGACAAACAGAATTGCACACAATATAAACTAGGGTTTTTGCTGCTTCAGTGGACATGCGATTGCGGAATAAGTTGAATTTTATGCATTCAATGAATGTATACGAGGAAATGAAGAGAGCAAGTGGAATAAAGAAGTGGAGTGGAAGTTGCTAAAGACTGCAGTACACCACTCTTCTACATATTGAGTTACAATAGCCGGAGTAGCCACCATACTCTCTTACTCAGTCCGTTTTAAACCTGATAAAGTGTTTTAACAAATGAGGCGACAACCAACTTAGCCTTTTTATAACCATGGCTGATGAAAAGCAACCGAATCATAGTTCTACTGAAAGTAGCAATTAAAAAAAGTGCAGAAACAGAAACGCGACACTTTTATTGCGTTTATCTATCTTATCCATCTATTTATCACCTAAGACGTATGAAGACAAGAATTTCAACAACCCAAACCGGACCTCTGTTGACTTTCCCAATTAATACGGGTATTTACAAAGAGATCTACAATGATCTCAAACTCCGTATTTACCCATTCAATTTGGGGATAAACGTTTTCACAGCGATATAAAAGAAGCTTCAGTCATTTTACAGAGTTACCTGATACGGCTGATACAGTTGGCAGCCTCTTGATACCGTATCGTAATTAGAACATGACGAACGAAATTCATTTTGGCTAATCCACTACATCAATCAAATGTCTTGTAAATCCATGCAGGCGTTATATCTGGATTCAGAAACGGATAACAACCAATCCACATCACATAATTACGTGGAAGTAAACTGGCATGATATTACCACAACAAAAGGGAAGATTGAGATGATTCTCAGGCAGGTGCTATTACCCCGGTTGGGTGGAGTTCAATGGCTGACATTAAAAAGTTGCGTGAGTCGGTAAATTTCCGTGTCAAATCTCGTAATTACTGAGACCCTTAAGTACTTATCCAAAACGCGGTAAATAATCTTGCGTGAAAATGTCTTAAAAGAAAGAAGATTGGTAAATTGAACGTAATCTGCACAACTATATACATACATGTGAGAATGAGGTTTGTTGACGACAGTGGAATCAAAACCAAGTGCCAGTGATCATTACTCGTCTATCCTACCGTTAAAGTCAGAAGTGGGATTGCTTACTCCATACATCCCTAAATCGGAACTTCAATTTTTCAGTCAGTGGGTAGTTTTAGTTTGACTGGAGGAAGAAGCTTTAGCTTCTTTTAATAGACATTACCTGACAACCCTGAACACTATAAACATATTTGCAAACGAAATTTGATTTCGGTAGTACATTACCTAGTACCAAGGACAGGTTATTGATTTAATGTGCCAGTTCAGGAATGTAGGACGCGACAGATTTGCGATGCCTATTACCTGCGTTATATTTTACTGGCCGCACCTAGAAAATATTAGTCAAACAAATTGGGTGGAAGAGTGGAGTCGGGAGCGGTTCTATGAAATATTGAATCAGTCAAATTGGGCGCTATTGTTCATTTGTCAACATTGACGCACAACGAATCCAAATGAGATTAGATTTTTACTGAAAATACCCCTCTTTTAGTAATATCTTCAAAAGGGAATTGTAATAAAGGAAAATGACAGTGTTTCTTCGTGTTTTTCAGACTCCTGACAAGAATCTCCAATAAGAAAAACTCAATGATTTTTTTGTACGAATCGGCATTTAGTCTTTTAATTTTATACTCAGCTGTTACATTACCCACCTCAGCAAATTCCACTCCGTGTTTAAAACCGTTCTACCGCCATTTAGATAAAAAAAGTTAGGTAACATGTTGATGCCGAGAAGCTATTAACTGGTAAACATCACTCATCTTAGTTCTCTCACCGAAAACACTAACGACTAAAATCGTCTAGTACTTATCCAATTGGCAAAGTCAACGACATGTGGACGCTTATCACGAAGACAAAACAAAATGAGTCACAAACAGTCCCTCCCACCTCTCCCCTCACTCCTTTTCATCCCATACAACAATTCTTAATAGAGATTGCCTTTCGGATGCATTCCAAAATTATGATTAAAAGCATTGGCACGGGATCGCACCAATTGTCATCGCGGAAAACAAAGCGAAATGAGTTTTTGGCGCCGACTCCCAGAGAAACGTCAAGTGGACTTTTTTTTAAAGAGCACGTTTGTGATTTTTATTAATAATTTAATTATGAGAAGAGCTTTGATTTCGTTTTATTGTTTTCAAATTGTGTTTTCCGCTTCTAGTTTGAAGCTGTGGAGCTTAAAATATTTTAATACGAATGAAAACGCTTTAAGCGGGCTGTAAACTAGTAATGAACATATTGTTTCGTCTGAGCCTGAGCACAGATCTCATCAAATAAATTCAATTAATTGCCAGACTAATAAATTAAGGAAATGAAAATAAAACAATAGTCTATTTCAATTCGAATTTATATTTGGAACGGTTTCTCTTCAACGTTTTACGTGGTAACCGGCGGTATATTTAGAACGCTTCAGTCACAGACTACAACAAATCGATAGAATATTTTATTTGACTTTAGACAAGACGCTTAGTTCTAATTTTATACATGTCGCGTCACTTCACTTTATGCTTGCCCGTTTATATCATAAAGACTGTAATATGTATTCATTTTGTGCGGATTTTTTAATAATATGCCTATCATCAGATAGTCTATTAATAAACCTGAGCACATTTTATTAACTTTTTAATTCTAAACTATATAGGTTCGCCATAATTCGGGACGAGTCTAATCGTGCATTCAGACTTTTAAGAAAATCCAGCAACACTTTTGCTCGACCTAGGCATTTAAAAACTAACTTCACAGCAGTCGCACTCACTACCACTGCGCCACCGTAGCAGTATAAAGTGAATAATATCTGTGGATCTTGTTCTTATTACAAGCTGAAACGCTTAGCATGGAACTAGGTAATATAAACACGGGCGTCATCAAAAAGGGCGTAAGCGTACTAATTCGCGCGATGACCAATCGCGTCATAGAACTATCTGGCACGTATACTTGTAGACTGTATGGCACGCCCCCTTGGCTAGTGCGTATACGCTTCACTCTAAAATGTCAAGCGTCTGCCGTCCGCCACCAAAACTACGGACAGTCGCCGAGATAAACAACAGTTGTATGTCAGACTTGAACGCGCGCGCACTGATTTATTTCGAACTAATCTAGCTAATTTTTTCTTGTACACAAATTCTAATAAATCTTTATTGAATAAAAAGATTTGCAGCAATTTGTAAATGTTGCCGCAGCAACGATCACAAGTCATACATCATGATAATTTATGAACATTTTCACGAAATAATGTAGATGCGTCTATGCATTTTTCGGCGTCTTGGCTAGATAAACATGAATACGTTAAGCGAATTGTAAACATCGTGAGATATTTTTCATTCATGCTGTCGAGAGTAAATTTCGTGTGGATCTGTGAGTACTACATAACATATGCAGGCACATTGTGAAACATTCATTTATCTAAACACTTGCTTTTGCCTGCGGCTCCGGTCGCGTGGATGTCGGTACCCGGCAATTATTAGATTTTTTCTCAACGTACAAACCTTCCCTGGACTTCCACAAATAATTCAAGACCAAAATTAGCCAAATCGGTTCGTGCGTTCTGGAGTTATAGCGTCAGGAAGGGAAACCCGACTTATTTTTATATAGTAGATTATGTTACAATTATCGTGTTGTTGTCGGTGAAGTAAAATAGGGCCACACCATCTCTTCCTATGAGTGTAGTAGAAGGCGACTAAGGGATAGGGCTGTTCTCCATTCGGCAGTAAACATAGTCAAAGTGCCCGCTTGACGGCAATAGGATCGCCCCCTATTTACGTATAACCGAAAATCAGAGTTAGCGAAATGTATGTGTTAATACACCTCTGCCTACGCCTGGGGGAAATCACAGGCGTGGATATGTTACTTATGTTTCCATCCAAGCATCAAAAGGGGTTTGAGCGGTTGGATGGCTACCGCTGGTATAATTGATAAGATAATTTTGAACACACAAATAGGCGTAAAGATAAACATCAAAAGATCAGTCATGTTTTACATGCGTAATTCGATTATAAATCTTATTTTTAGCTTGTCTGGGACATTTATCGCTAAGAACGCGAGTCATAGCCGCAATGTGAGCAGCAGGTGCAGTTTAAGCCATTGCAATGTGGGCTGTCAACATGCCATACGTGAAATAACACACAGACAGTTTAAACTATAATTATCTGTATAGAATATTAAAGTTAACTAGTCCCCTACTAGGACACCAATGGGTAAATAAGGGACGAATCAACATCTGTTATGCCTGGGACAAATTTAAGGAGACCAGTGGGTTCGTTACCCTTAATTTTAATGCTAACTGTGCGTATTCGGTGTCATATGTCAGTCAGGTGTCGACTATTTTCGAAATTTTCTTTCATATTTTAATCTTGTTCTTATAAAAGCCCCCAAGCTCAGAGGTGCAAGTTAAGATGCCTGGGAAATTACAATGATGATGATAATTACGCCATCAACAACGAGTAACGAGTTCAGTATTTATATCTAGATCAATAACAGACAGAACTAGACTAAAAATCAGTTGACTCAAACAGCAGAGTCTTAACGTTAGCCTTTTATACCAAAACGGTGCAACACAAAATAAAAATGGTGGAGTACCGTTTGCAGACTGGTGAAGCAAATGATAAAAATTGGTAAATTTGCATAGCCAGTTACCGCTTTATTCGACACGGACGTCTTAATTAATACTATTTTTTCTATGGCTATATGTGTTTGTAACTAGCCGATACGCGACATGCGTTACGTCGGAAATGAGGCTTTTTTTATCGTGCGAAAAATCCCTACGGTCCCCTAGGGAGCCGGTGGAGGTGGTTATGTCGGACTCGAACGGACTAAAACGCACGCCGTCTATGTGTCTTTGGTTGCCGGAGGTGAGAATGAGGAAAAATATTTATCGCACCCCGGCATGGAATGAGGCTGAAATTGGCAGTCAAAATCATCAGCCAAGATTGGCAACAGTATTATAGCAGCCAAACACATATTCCCGGTATACAAGGTCTCAGACAATTTACAGAAGTTTCATAACATAACATATTATAACATAAACTCACGCCTGTATTCCCCGAAGGGGTAGGCAGAGGTGCTAGCACCCACATTTCGCCAGTTTATGTTTAGGTCCCAATGTAATAGGTGGCGACCTATTGCCATTAACCGGGCACTCATAAACCTGCGATAAATACACACATAACTTCGAAAAGCATCGAAAAGTCATTGGTGTGTGCCATGGTAAACCTGCGATTGAACCCGAGACCTCGTCTCAGCAGTCCATTACCCATACCACTAGGCTACCGCAGATTTTTCACCATCGTCATTTTCCTATTGCTGCTACTGGTATTAATTTTGCTGCCAATTTCAGTACGTAGGGATTGCAGTATTTAACTGAAGTTATATTGTGTTTTCTTCTCTCTTTCTTTCTTTTCTTCAGAAATCAAACACAAAAATAATGCAAAAACATTTAAACTAAAACAATAAATGCTCTCTAAAACGCAATATCCAATATCGTGAAATGAAAATCAAATTATAATATCGTTAAATGGATCCGTAAACTCTCGCAAGTTGTACAACTTAAATGATCAGTCGTAACAGATGACGGCTGTAACCATTAATTGATAGTATCACATCTGCGGATACCGGCGTGCAATTTCGGAATCTTAATATCTTGCTGGCTAAATTGGCTATATATCATGATGGCTTAATGCAAGTTGACTAAAAGAAAATTAGTGATGTGATTTAAAAATTGAAGTAAACACTATGTCATTATCATTATAGTATTAAATTTTTCGTTCACGTTTCCACGCTGGATTGCAATGACCAGCAAGATCCAGAATGGGAGTCACCAGTTGCCTGTACGAGCCTTTTCCAAATTTCTTTAACAAGGCTTTTGGCCTTCTTGTTCTAGCTTCTATAGATTGTTTTTTTTTAATTAAAGACTCATACATAAATTACTCTGTCAATAGGACGCCAACCAAGACAACAACACCCCGTACCCGGGGACTAGATGGGGACACTACCCGAAGGGGGCCATCTCGAAAGAGATGGGCTTGGGTCTGCCGGGGTGAAAGAGATATGTTTTCTGCAATCTCACCTCCGGCAACCAAAGACCCGTAGACGGCGCGTGCGTTTTAGTTGGTTCGAGTCCGACATAATCACCTTCACCGGCTCCGGGGGGTGATATCCGTAGGGATTTTTGGTACGTAAAAAAAACCAAGACAACAGCAGAGTCTTAGTAATTTCCTTATTTTTATATTGGCCACGTTAATTTGATTTCACCTCGCCTGATAGTAAGCTGAAGGCTAAGTCTCAGGAAAGAAGGGCACAATTAAAGAGACGTTCCATGTTAACAGTGGTGGCACTCAGCTTGACGGCCACATCAGATGTTTTTTCAAGTCCCGCTTAAAGGACCCGGGACTGTATGAAGTTACATGGTGCCGTTTTCACTTTTTGTGCACGGTACCCTTAATATAACGTAATAACAACGGCAGAGGTCCGATACCTTTGTTTTTTTTTAATTTCTATTTTCCTGGACAATGTCTAAGAAAATTCAATGAGGAAAGGGCCTCTGCGGGTTTGAACCCATTATCTCCACTCAGCCATATAATGGAGCGGAATCTTTTTAGCAAAAAATGTCATAATAAAATGTCGAAGTCGGACTAATACAATATTGAAGAAATATATTTTTTATGAAACAATGTGTGTGATGTATGTGTAACTACTAATATTATGAATAAACACATAAATTATGCATTATAACACAGACAGACACACACACACAGACAGACACACACACACGCACAGACACACACACACGCACAGACACACACACACACACAACGATTATATCTGTAATATCAAGTACCTACTTAAGTGACGGTCCCTCAGAGGAGCGGGGTCATCTATCACAAGCATATGTTTGCTTAAAAGTTGACCTCAATAACTAAAATGATTTGTGTACTATTCTAGAAACTGGAAATAAACATTTTTTTTTTATTTATAACTATTGAATGACATAGACACAAGAAATTGACAGTATGTACTTTATCCGCCGCCGCACAGTGGGCTGAAATTCGCGTTTCATAGACATTCAATCTTTTTTTTTTAAGTGCCGCTTTTTTTGCTTGGAAACGATTAACAATACTTATTTTATGCTTCATATAATTAATTTTTAGGTTTAAAACCGTAAACAGCTCACTCAGAATTTTTGTTCAAAAAAATTGTATGGAGTTAACATAATAAATGATGATAACTCCGTTATCGCACAATTGCGCCTAATATCCTCTTAGTTTATTGATATATCAATTATTTTGGATTTTTTGACATACTCCATGCCAAGGTCAAACTTGCGCTTTTTTTTTAATAAAACTTTGAAAAATATAAAGTTTTGTTTTGTATATTTTCGTTTTTAACTAACAATATTATTTTCGTAAATTTCTAGTTTATATACATCCATGTTAAGATTGATATTGTTAGTTAAAAACGAAAATATACAAAATTCAATTTTATTTTTTTCAAAGTTTTATTAAAAAAAAAGCGCAAGTTTGACCTTGGCATAGAGTATGTCAAAAAATCCAAAATAATTGATATATCAATAAACTAAGAGGATATCAGGCGCAATTGTGCGATAACGGAGTTATCATCATTTATTATGTTAACTCCATACATTTTTTTTGAAAAAAAATTCTGAGTGAGCTGTTTACGATTTTAAACCTGAAAATTAATTATATGAAGCATAAAATAGGTATTGTTAATCGTTTCCAAGCAAAAAAAGCGGCACTTATAAAAAAAAAGATTGAATGTCTATGAAACGCGAATTTCAGTCCACTGTGCGCCGTGTTGGTTCCAAGTGGAATAGTATAGTGATACCCCCCATCTCTTCCAATAGGTGTCTTAAAAGGCGACTAAAGGATGTCGCTGTTCTCCATCCGACACTAAACATACAGCTGACAAAGTGCCCGTTTACCGGCAATGGGCTCGTTATTACGTGGAACCGAAAATCCGAATATTCGAAATGTGGGTGTTAACACACCTCTGCCAACCCCTCCGGGGATTATATTTTTAATATTACGTACGTATTACGTGTCTATTATCACCCATATATGTCCTAAGTCTACTAAAGTGAATATAAGTTCAGAATCGATTCGTGGTTTAACTCTAAATGATAGGGGCTTCATGGTATAATCCCTCTCATACTGAAAGGGACACCGTTGGGCAATGGATCCCCTTTCAGCCGAGAGGTAATTTATAAATAGAGTTACTAGATAGAACCATCTGGCAATTACGGTGTGATGAAATAATATTAGTTAATATATATTTATTAGTAATAATATATTTCGTTTACGTAATTGGTATCGTATACAATCGACAAAAGAAATACGGTTGAACCTTAATACGTATACAACTTTATATGATAAATGCGACCGTATCTATTTTGTTGACTGTACATTTAGATACACTAATGCACAGTCAAAAACCAAATCAACAACAAAGGTAGCTTAAATTCTTATTAATTAATCAACTAAGCTCTAAACATTTTTTTAAAAAATAAACAAAACATATATTCACTTCGTGCTTTGAGCATCATAAAAGTACTTGTACATGACATCAACTATTCTTACAAGTATTACAATGTAAAAAAAACGGTTCATAAATATGTGAGTCAACTCGTGTCGTTGACTGTACCTACACACGGCCAAGAAGATAAGTATACACCTTTTGCATGTGTAAATGTTACTACTTTTTTTAATACCCGGTATGAAAAAAGGTTTCGTTACAGTGCCATTTTTTTACACAGGGCCAAAGAAATAAGTATACAACTTTACATACTAAGTGTAAAATGGCGCCGAAATGAGGTTTTTCTTCATATTGGTTATTAAAAAAACTACAAAAGAGTCACTCAAACAAGCTATAAAATGTCTTTATCACATTCAAGAGATCATTTTTTAAATGGCAATAGCCGATGAGATCATCCGTGCCAATTGTTTTCAATCAATCTTTTTTAAATATTTGCATGAGGCAACATTACATTTTAAAAATATTAAATATTTTAACTTTCATGACGTCTGTAAATTTAAGTTATTAATCGAATACTCGAATGAGTTTATGCGGCATCATAAGCAAACTATCTACTATATGTAATAAACATTGTTTATATATAATAATAAAAAAAATCGGTTAAAAGAATCATCACTATCCTCTAGCATTGGCAATATAACAATGGCAATAGGCTCGCCACCTATTACATTGGGACCTAAACATAAACTGGCGAAATGTGGGCGCTAGCACCTCTGCCTACCCCTTAGGGGAATACAGGCGTGAGTTTATGTATGTTACTATCCTCTAGTCATAGGGAAAAATGGCAGTATTTAATGTCGTTGACTTTTACAGAGTGCAGATGTTTTAATCAATTTTAGAATTTTTATCCTCTAGTGCGCGGACTTTTGAAGTGCTTTTGAAGCAAACGGGTTAAAAAACCCAGTTGCTTCAAAAGTCCGCACTTTGGCGTCTAATTACTATGTTGAGTTTTGGGAGAGACCATCACCTGACCTCTTAACCCCCAAAGGAAATCCTGTGCCAGAGTTTCATCCACATTTAGCAGACGCAACTAGCCTGCAGGTGACGTGAGGTGAACTGATTGAGGCACAAACAGACAGACAAGTAGCAGCAATATGAAAATGATGATGGTGAAACTTCTGTTAATTGTCTTAGACCTTCTTCTTATAGGAATATGTTTGCATGCCATAATCTTTTTGCTCATCTTGGCTGCCGATTTCGGCTGCTACAATTTTGACTGCCAATTTCAGCCTCATGCTCAGAATACCCCGGTGAGGTGGCAATCGCTTCAGTGAAATTCATTTCATTTTCATTTTTGCATTTTTTTTTAAAGCATATTAGTACCTAAGTTACTAATATTCCCTCTAACCCCTTCAACTAAGCTAAAATGCTTGTGCTAGGAATGGGTTCACGCCGGTTGTGTAATGGCCAGGATCGAACCCGGGACCTCTCGATCGTAAGGCCGACTCCTTAACCACTAAGCTACCGACGCTTCAAGATTATCTTGAAGCGGTCGGCGTCCTGGTTTACCACATAATGGAAGGGAGTAGACTCTCGGAGGAGTAGAAAATTGGGTCCTGGGCTGCAAAAAGCAAGCTCTAAGTGCAACCAGGTTAGACGTTCGGATGCCTAGTGAGGTGTGTAAAAACAAATAGCGATATGTTCTCTGCCTAACCTAGAAATTGAAAGGTTTTATTATTTTCTCTTCCCAAGCGAATTATCTAAACATGAAAGTTAAATTTAAATTCAACTTGATAGATGCCTAAGCAGTGTCTGTATAAATACGTCCTTGTTGAAATAACAATTTCGTCCGCACTTATGACAACACGCGGCCAAGGGCCGACTCTGAAGCCCTTTTATATAATTTGAGCTAGATAGACTAAAAGGATAAATTATGAAATGGCGGGATATTAAGAATGAAATTGAATGACGAGTGAGTGAATGATACACCAAGTATGTAATGTCAGGCACGTGTAAGTGGGCAAGTTCATTGTGTTCAACTCGCAAAACATACACTGGTCAAATTGATTTCTTACATAAAAAGTTACCAGGTACAAAACAGGTGTTATACGAATTAATATACAATTATTATTATAAAAACCTTTCAGAAAAGATACATGTTAGTTAAAGAGAGATGGAATTGAATTTTAAAGATTGATAGACAAAAATAATGACATAACACTTTTTTTATCAATTATTCATTCACCTTTTGACCGCTCGGATCGGTCAAAGACATTTAAATTGGTAAATAAAGTTTTTTAAATAGCCGTTTGCGTTTCGTTTTTGCTTGCAAACGTGGGCATGAATTTATTGTAGTTTCATTTTTATAGCATGTTAGACATATCTTTATTTAGTACATTACATCCGTTTGAGTATGTGTCACAAAGGTTTATCTCTTTTTGTAAGAGGGGAGAGTCGAACCGAGCCCATTGGCCGATGTAAGTACAAATTCTATTTTCGTAAAATGTCAGAAACATGTTTTAAAGTTAGCGGAGCGAATATATTGACTCAATGTCTAAGTTATTTGCGTTGGAAGATAAGGAGTATCAGATATATATCAAGATATATTTTTCCTTGCAGTACAGATAAAAAATCAGCCAAGAAAACGTCGGTGTCTTCTTATAAAAACGTTTGTCGACAACATGGCGAGATAAAAGCTAAGTGTGAATTGACAAAATCGTACAAATATTATGATGAATGTCTTTCTATTTGTTTGAAAATGGCTTGCTTTGACTTTTACGACTATAATAGCATTTTCTGAACTATTAAGGTAGTATAATAATCTGTAATATATATTTATCCTTAGTTATAACCTCGTACTTTCCGGCAGACGTGTGCACTTATAATTTTTTTTTTTTTCAAATCTAATTGCATGAACCTATTCAATGCAAATCGGCGGTCTTATTTTATTATACCCGATATATTATGAAATAAGACAACTTTAGATTACTAGTATTAATGTGCAAGACACGTTCGCAATAATATCTTGGCGTTTTTCTCGATTGCATCCGAGGGTCTCTCCTCGGACCTTTGCCTGGGGCTTTTATGGGAACATCTGCAGTCTGACCTTCCGATTCCAAGAGGACCCCATTAAATCAATCAGTAAATGTAGCAGCAGCTTGCAGGTAAGGTTGTCTTGTCCCTAGAAATCTTGTATGGGAATTTATATACTCAAGTCAGGCCCTGAAATACTTGAGTCTTCATAAAAAACACAAATCGACTACACAGAACATGTTCCAGGAATCACATCAATTCAAAACGAATTTATTCTGACGTTTCAACGTTAAAGGGAATTCTTTTATCGCCCTTTCTGTTTACGGAACTGTCATTACCATATAAAAATGTTATTAAGAAGGTACATTTTTACGTAGCGAGTAGCGACAGATACCGATTCTGTTATGCATCTAAACTAAAAAACCTAAACTAGACCATTGAAGGATTTTTTACAGCATTAAGTATGCTAACTATACAAATCGAATACATAGGGAAAAAGAATTGGTCAGGCATTTCCCCCTGTAAGGGAAAGACTGCGGGTTCGAGTCCCGCCCGAGAAGATTATTTTTCCCTATGTATTCGATTTGTATAGTTAGCATACTTAATGCTGTAAAAATTCCTTCAATTGTTTGGGCGCAGTTATCAAAAATCAATGTTTAAAAATGATTGTAACATCATTCATTGATTCCGATAGTTCGTAAGAAAATCGGTAGATGACGCCACGTCGCCTTAAAGACGTTTAAGATGGGAAATTTGAATCATATCGGGCGTGTCTCGGTAGCCGAATTGGTCAGGCATTCCCCCTGTAAGGGAAAGACTGCGGGTTCGAGTCCCGCCCGAGAAGATTCTTTTTCCCTATGTATTCGACTAAACTAGACCAGTTCTAAATTGCTTTGGTTTGAATTTCGAAACTTAACCTCACTAATTGGAAAATCAGCAGAATGTCTTACAGAAAAGAAGACAGATGATAAAAAAAAATATTAATTACATAATGCGACTTGATGTTGTTCCATTACGAGTGCGTACATTTGTACGTACTAGTAATGAAACAAGGCTGTAATACCTACAACTTGATTCCTGGGTACTAAATTTTGAACAAACGCTATTGTAATCTGTTTCGGATGAAAGCGATTACTTTGCTCATTATCTACACTAAACTAACTGCATTCTAACTGAACTAAACGAATTTTCTTTACTTTGCGGTTTACCAAACTAACTACTTTCTAACTGAACTAAACGAATTTCTCGTTCATTTTTCTTTTCCTTCTCTAATTTCAGTTCATAAACATAGAAACAGCAGAATCAGCACCTATATGTTTCTCAACTTCGATACAGATAAATCGATTGTGTTTATATTTCCCCCTTTCAAACGAGCATATTCGTAAACCGAAGATCGATACACGTGTGACAAACGAGTGTTAAGCTGAATCGAGCGTATCGTAGTAGATGAAAAATCCGAGAGCGTTGAATGGGTTAACCATTCACACGTTCATCTCATTCAATCAAAGTGCCATCTTTTCTTTTTTTTTTGTTAGGGTTCAGTAGCCGAAGGTGAACCAACGAACCGCTTTACTTATAACGGATTTCATTAATGAAAAGACGTATGATCAAGGAGACGTTAGCTGCAATATCACATTTGCCGATTCGCATCTGATCAGTTTTTGTTCCGGTCATTTAATTATTCAGACATTTTTTGATTACTGTTACAACGATGTTCTACTTTACCACGAACATGATATGAATGATACAAATAGTACTTACGCTTTTTTAGTATCAACAATGTTTAATATGCCTTGAAGGTGGATTCAAGCCTTAATATGTGAACACAGATTTGTAAGTCAATAAACAACATGGGCGGTAAATTCATTCAAATTACCGCTTCGTTTAAAGATATCCCTATTGGACCGGCGGCGGCACAATAATTTTGGAGGGAACTTAATATGCCTGTGGTCAATTCGTTATAATATAATATTGCTTCTACAAAAAAAATGTATACCTAATAAATATTACAAGTCTAATAAATTAAAAAGTATTTGAAAAGAATGTTCCTTTTTCATGCGTTGGTATTTTGTAAAATGAATGAATGAAATGAATGTAAATTTTGCTATATCGTCTATTATTTATATTTTATTAAATTCTTTTATTATTCGGCAAATTGACGATATTTTTCTTCGTATAAGAATTAATAAATATATTTTAGGTATAGGGCTTGCAATTTCTGTACATTGCCTTTCATTTCTCGGAACAAAATGTAGTTAATATGTTATTGCAAGACACCTATTACTACGAGTACCTATAACTAATGTCTGCATTTCAAATGTCAGGCAAATTCGTCCAGCGGTTTCACCATAAAAATCAAATCACACACAATATTCGCATTAATGAAATCCGTGGTGTAATTTATTAATATCTTACGTATTTTGTACCTATGGATAAGATTAATTTATCATAGAGAGCAGATTAATTAATTGGCAACTGTATAAAAAAGGTTAGGTGTGTGGGTAGATAGCGTCCTTCGCAGATTGTTCGAGTCTAGCAATGAAATATGGGACAAGTTTTTTTCTAAATCAATATTACTCTTTTTGATTACCTATATAAAAATTACATTGCAGAATTTTTCGTTTACGATAATATAGACCTCTTGAATAATTAACCATTATGTCAGTCTTTAAGAAATCGTCGAGGATCAGTGATTGTTTTGGAATCACGAAATCCGTGTTTGCTACAGTGCGATATTTATTCTTTCTTCAAATAATTTCAAGAAAACTATATTCGCTGGTCGCATCAGTAATAGGTAGATAAAATCGGGAATCTTTGCGTAGTAAACATTTTAAACAAAAAGAGCATGCCTACCTACTCAAATCTTTTAAAACATTGATTGCAGAACTGTTACCTAGGTACTTCTTATAATTTCTTATCAGAATCTGTTTTAGGGCTCATCATGACATTCGTAAGAAGACTTTTACTTATTTACGAGTTAATTTTTTAAATTCCTAAAAATAGCACTTTTTTAGGATTCCGTAGCCAAAAGGCAAAAAACGGAACCTTTATAGATTCGTCATGTCTCTCTGTCTGTCCGTCCGTCCGTATGTCACAACCACTTTTCTACGAAACTAAGGCGTATTCCGTTGAAACTTGTTAAGTAGATGTATTATGTGAACCGCATTAAGAATTTCACACAAAAATAGAAAAAAAATTCTGTATACTTAGAACTGAAACTTAATTTTTTTTTTCATCAGTTTGGGGTATAGAATAGATAGGTCTTCAAAAATGCTATTGAGATTTCCAACAGCATTTTTTTCTATACTGAATAGTTTGCGCGAGACACTTGCAGAGTGGAAAAATGTGTAAGTTGTAGGTATATTGAACATCTTCAAGGCTAACAAAATTGCGCAATTTTGTTTGCGTGTAAGCAATTTTGTATGTTTATTAAGTACCTATTTCTACTCTTTAACGCAAAAACGGCTAGACGAATTTCGGATAAATTTGAAATGAATCCTAAAAAAATAAACAGCGGGAATACAAGCCGCGGGCGGAATCAGCTTCTTTGATGTTATCTGCCTTTTTTATATTAATAAAATTTATGAAATGCAAAAGATAATGCTAAGACTTTTGTCTTATTAGAAAAGTCTGGCATGTTTTTTTTTTTTTTTTTTTTTTTATACAGGACACGTCAATTTGACTTCACCTCGCCTGATGTTAAGCTAAAGGCAAAGTCTCGGAAAGAGGGTCACCATCGTAAACATTTACCATGTTAACAGTGGTGGCACTCAGCTTGACGGCCTCATTAGATGCCTTTTCACGCCCCGCTTAAAGGACCCGGGACTGTAGGAAGAAGGAAACACGTGAGTGGTGTGTAATACTTAACCCCATGTTCAAAAATTAAATTTAGGTATAAGAAAGGAATAAAACACATCTTTAAAATTATATGTCGAAATAAGAAACTATTTAAAACTAAGGAAATGTTAATAGGTACTTAAAACCCGCCTAGTACCTAGTTACTTATTAGATTTTCTACAGAAATTTCATAGCGGAAAATTGCGTAGGTATTAGTAATAGGGAAAATTAATTACATGTTGTCACTACCACAGGGAATATTTTTGTCATGGCATACCTACGCAGAAATTTAAGGCGGCAAGTTGCGATTTACTGTACCAAAGTCTGATGCGTACTTATTTGACAACAAGCTCGATAACGTTCCATTGTTGTCGACCTAGGCAACGGGAAATTTCTGTTTCCCGCGGACAAGAAACACCAAAAGGCCTAATGACCGAGCGGTGTCAATCACATTAATTGACAGTGTCTGGGTATGAAGCTATTTTCGTGTTTGTCTATTTCGTGAGCGATGTTGAAAATGTCGCCTCAAAATATTTTTTTACAAATATTTTCGTCGAACTTCTTCAAACATTCTATTTGGAGCTTTTTTTTTAATAAATCATGTGTCAACAAAACGTAACCTCAAAACGAGAAATCAACAACGTAACGTGATCATGACAAGACGGTAAACGCAGTGTTATATCAGTCAACAAACAATCATTATCATTAATTATATGATTTCAGGAACTATTACGAGAGTGTTTCGTGACTGAAACACGAACATGGAACGGGAAATGTACAAAACACGGCCATTTTCGTCGGATCTACTTAGATATAGAATTGACAATTTGTATACATAAATATTGCAACTCACCCTCTCGACATCTAGATCGGTTCCTGTACACAGTCTCTTGCCACCACTACCGTTGTAAGCCATCGTGCACCACAAAACAAAACACAAATCACACCGAAACGCGCTTTGCTAAAATCGAACTCGACAGTACTTCCTCGTACGACTATCCCGAATAGACTGACTGAACGAATGGAATATTGAGTCATGAACGAATGATGAGCGGGACGCGCTGAACGTGAATTGCCATAAAAAACATATTCGTACTGAATTAGTACAATTATTCATAGAATTCTAAATTTTAATCTTAGAATTATGCTTTAAATGCACATAAAGTAATACAGCCTGCCTTTATATTATTTTCTGGTTTACAGTGGCACAGTCCGCACAGTACTTATTCTTTTGCAATTTAATCAATAATTTTGGTTTCGTCCAAAAATAAACTGTCACAAGGTTATTGAACTTTCGGAACGTCAAATTATGTCTGGCCCCAGTCAAAACAAAACTAAAATCGATAAAGTAGCTTCCTATTAGCTATTAATACACAATGTGTGCTAGCGAAGACGAAGAAGAAATAAAGATTGAATATTGGCAAACGTTTGAAATAGATCCTTTGTGTGAGAGCAACCAAAAAGAAACACCAAAAGACATTGTTGTTTCCCCTGATAAAATAAACAAAGTATGTGTTAGCAGTTACTATAACAAAATATGAAATCTAGTCTTTTTCAAGTCTAGACTTGAAAAGAATGTAAAATGTATATCTATTATAGTAGATTTAGCTTGGTATATTCATGGTGTGTAGCCACACAGGTATCATTTTCACTGGTAGATAGCTTATTTTATTTTAGAAAAAAAATACCCCTGCCGATTGATTATTGAAACTCTGGCTCTGGTTTCCGCTCAGGATTGGTGGGTCAGATGGTATGCTATTGTGGTCTGTCCAATTTACCACTATTTTCATATTTCAGGAATCACTCACAGCAACACACTGGTATAAACAAGTGAATAACCTAAGCAAATATGTGTGCTCGTTCTGTGAGCTTGCATATACAACAATACAGGCATTACGTAACCATGTAAGAAATCAGCATCCTCAGAACTACAATGAAGTTAAGAGTATAATAAAAACCAGGTTAAGAAAAAAGAAATTAAAATGTCACCTCTGTGGTATGATGAACTTTTTAAAAATTATTGAATTGGAAGATCATGTTCAAAACCAGCATGGTCTGCAATATTTAAAACAATCATGTTTTGGTGAGAAAATGGAATTGTTAGACCATCTGAAAAGTAAACATGGTACATCAAATGGAATGCGATATTTTTGTTCCATATGTGGATATAGTACATCAAAACTATCTCATTTTAAAGTACATGAAAACACTCATACGCTAAAAAATCTATTGCGATGTTCTCGCTGTGATTACTCAACAAGTATTGCATCGAATTTGAAGATTCATGAACAAATACACTCGGATGATAAACCATATGTCTGTGATTATGAAGAATGCAGTTACCAGTGTAAAAGTAAATCGGCACTCGCTAGTCATCAGTTGAAACACAACAAGAAGAAAAATATGATGTACTGTGATATTTGTATTTACAGTACAGTATATAAGCAAAGTTTGAAGAGACATATTGAAAGCCATAGTAGAAATAGTGTTCGGAAGAGATTTTAGTAAAGATAAAAGGTAAAGAGCTTTACGGGCTATACTAAAATTAATCCAAGGAATCTCAGCCCAAATAATAAATGAAAATAATAACCTCAATAGAGCAAAACATGAAGTCGAATTTGATAAGGACCCTTTCAAATACTCAAGGAATATTTTCAGTGACAAAAAGCAAGATAGGCTGCTACTAAATAACGACCAGATCTATAGCTACTACAAAAATAATTATGAGGTGCCTAAACACGAAAAACCATACGGTGAACCTAAAGCGCAAAAACCATCAAACCCTCATTTCACATTTAACTGTAATCCACCAAGCTTAGAAGAAATTGAACATCAAATTAAGAAAAAACCAACAAAAACCGCCCCAGGGCCTGATGGCATACCGTACATTATTTATAAAAAATGCCCATCGGTACGTAAACATGTTCTAAGCATATTCAATAGGATCTGGTCGAGTAAAGAAATTCCAGCAGCCTTCGGCAGGGCTAACTTTGTGCTCATTCCAAAGAAAGAAATAGTAACTAGTCCTAAAGACGCTAGACCGATAGCATTAACTAACACAATCTCAAAAATCTTCTTCTCATGGCTCCAATTAAAAATGACTAATTTCATGATCAATAACAACTATTTCAGGCCAAATCACCAGAAAGGGTTCCTACCCGGAATTTCTGGATGCCTGGAACACAATTCACTACTGGCGGAAAGCCTCAAAGATGCCAGATTAAATGAAAGGCAAATAACAGTTTGTTGGATAGATTTAGAAAACGCTTTTGGCTCAGTACACCACCAGCTTATGTTGTTTGCATTAAAATGGTATAACTTTCCGTCGATCATCCGGGAAATAATAGCCTCTTATTACGATAAATTAAAATTTGTTATAAACACCAAGGATGGCCACACGCAACCTTTAAATTATAATGTAGGTCTGTTCCAGGGTTGCTGTCTGTCACCTATAGTTTTCAATATAGTAATAAATATTTTAATAGATAGTATTACCACACATGAGAGAAAGTGGGGCTATCGGTTTAAACTAAACGGTAAATACACGGAATCCATCCTCGCATTTGCAGATGATCTCGCAATACTTACTCGCAGCCCAAAGCAGTGCCAAGACCTGTTGCGTAAAGTGGATGAATTCTGTACATGGACAGAAGGAATGAAAACAAAACCTAGCAAATGCTATTGTCTATGTCTGGGTAGGCGGGGTACCAGATATACCTCATATGATCCAGGGCTTAGTATAGGCGGGGAAAACGTTTCGACTATATCCGAAACCGTGCCTTTTAAATTTCTCGGAAGACAAATAGATAACAGAGGTTGCACTCCAGCTTTAGAAGAAGTAATTAATAACTTCATTATCGATATACAAAAGGTAGACCAGCAGCCACTAAGTAATGTCAAAAAAGCGTGGATTTACGACAACTATTTAACCTCGCGTCTTAACTGGCCGTTTCTTGTTTATGATATAAGCCAGAGCCTTCTCAAAAAACTAGATGCGAATGTTACGAAGACATTGAAGTCGTGGCTGGGGCTAGCTCAGTCGGCAGACCCATCGACATTATATAGAGCCTCAAATAACTTTGGAATGACGTTCAAGAAACCATCGGAACTATATAAACATCTAAGAGTAACCAAAATGCACGTCCTAGCGAAATCAAAAGACGAAATCGTGCAAGCTCTTCCAAAAGACCAAAGTACTAAAGAGCTCGAGTCGCGCCTCCAATTCCATAAAAAATTCATGATAGGCTCGCAGACTGGTAGGGTAGGTTTGGGTAATACTAGGAGGCAGTCAGACAAAGACATAACAAAATCTTTTCTTCAAGTAGATGAAAATAATACCTACAAAGTGCACGCAATGAACCTAGAAATACAAAACGAATGGTTAACACTAGGTGAATTTTGTATTCCCATAGCCTTAAAATGGCGTACCTTAATATACGACTGGTCACCGGCTCTCCTTAAATTCTATCTCAATGCATTCCAGTTGACCCTCCCCGACCAAAGCAATCTTGTCAGATGGGGAAAAGCCACAGATAAAACATGTAACTCATGTGGTGAAGCAATTGGTACTGCTAGGCACCTACTGGTGGGTTGTAGGACGCTATTAGACCGGGGTCATTACTCGCGCCGACATGATAAGGTATTAGAAATCGTACGTGAGGCGGTAAGTTTGGCGGTAGCTAGAGCGAAAAAGGGTTTAACCACAAACCAAAGAAATGACGTCGCGTTTGTAAAGGAAGGCTGCTCAAAAAAGACAAATCAAAAGCCGTACTCAATTTTGATAGCAGCCGCTGATTGGACATTACTCGCAGATTCGTATGAGAAACACTATAAAATACCGGAGGATGTTTGTGCCTCGTCATCCAGACCCGATATATTCCTATTTTCAAAACAGCAAAAGCGTGCAGTACTAGTAGAACTCACAGTACCGTGGGAAACTAACATACCTAAAGACCACGCTATAAAAATAAACAAATACTTTGACTTGACCAACGAGTTAACCAAAAATGGCTATGTGGTTAAACTCTACGCCGTGGAAGTGGGAGCAAGGGGAATTCCAGCTAAATCCCTGTATAACTTATTTAAAGACCTCGGATTGCCAAGAGCTTCAGTAAGCTCTTTACTCAAACGAATATCTAAAACGGCGTTGATAGGATCTTACCAAATTTGGATAGGTAGAGGGGGGAACACGACTGACGGTGGAGGTGAGCGCTGATGCATCACAAGGTGGCCACCCTAAACCTACACCTGGGTCGCAAGTCCCAGGCGCCGTCGCAGTGTTCCTCTCTGTACCACGCCATGGACCCGGCGACCGCACGGTGAATCCATGGAATGCTAAGAACCGGATCTCCTCCTTGAAATGTACAGTCAGCCTCAAAAGTACTTACTCTTATCTATGGCCTCAAGAATAGATGATGATCATTATTGATCATATAGAATAGAAATTCAGAAATCTGAGTAATCAAACGCACTAATAAAGCCCATTGAATGATTTTACAGCATTTTGGGACTTGAATTTGGGGCTTACAGGGGGAATGCTCTTGTCGTGGGTTCAAGTCCTACTTGAGCGCTTCTTTTTCTCGATGTATTTCGAACTTAAAAAGTTAGCATAATACATGCTATAAAAATTTCATTCAAATACAGCATTTTCTTTATAATCATCTACTTTTGACACTATACTTCTGAAACTCTGTGCGAGTATGAAACATAAATAAACTGGATTTCGCATCGAAAAGAAGAGCAAGGGTGTTTGCTGTCAAGTTTTTACCAAATTTATATACTTATCAAGGCTAATAAAATACCAAAAGCATCACAAATAAATAATTTTTTCTTACATATTTTTTTATTTCAATTTAATAACAACTTATATTAAACAAATATTTACAATAATTATGCTTTATGCATGGTTGAACTAGATACATACTTCATTCATATTCGAAAGTACAGTCACTCACAAAAGTTGGTTAACACTGATCCTTATAAGCACCATTTTATTTCATTACCTCTGAGGACAACTTTAATATTTTGTGGTTTATTAATTAACAGTGATAAAGCTAGAGTGTTCAGGAAACTTGGTATAGGATAACTTGATGAGTTACTTCTGAGGGTAATTGTACTTATAAATTTTCACTAAGTAGTAGTTTGTTCTTAGATCATGTTCATTAATTGTTAAAAAACTTATCTACATTATGTGTGCAAATTCTGCAAATGCAACTCAGTATTGATTGTCTCAGGATTTTATTTTCATTTCATTTCATTTGAGTAAAAGTAAACACCAACTACGTATACATAATACATTATGCATTTTACTTGTTTGTACAGGTATATAACTAATTATTTGTATAAAATTATTTCAAACGGGAAACGGTCAACATCTAAGACGCACTAACTCGTCTAATGTTACTGTGCCTTTCTAGAGAATACTTGGACTGAATGAACTACCTGGACTGAATCTGGATAACTGAAATCCTCATCTACACATGTTCTTAATCAAAGTTAGAACACTAATTGCTTCAAAATTTAATTAACTACTTTGTAATTATATTTTTTGATTGTCAATAAGACAGTGTGTTGAAGACTAGTATAGCATTCAAAGCGTTACGGATCTTTTCACTATATATTCCAATTCAATGTGGTTTAGGCTTGTGACCGTCTACATAGAAATTTCTTGTTGCTTTCGGTAACTGTACTTCCATACCTTCTAGTTCTTTAGTTAGCACTATTTGACAACCTGAAATGTATAAAAAGTTGGAATATCATAACACCAGAGAATAATACTTACCAACATATAATTTTTTTGCTTGTATATTCGGTCAGCTAAATGACATTGAGGTCAATAGGATTGGCTGTCAATCAAATCAGTTTCTCAATGATAGAGGTCACAACCATGATATAAAAAAATTACTGTTTGCTTTTCCTTATATTATGTATTTACATTATAATTCATAATTGTTGTTAAACATTAATTTCAAGCTTATATTGCTGTGCAAGCTAGAAAGTAGTAGCTTTTCAGTATTAAATTGTTCATCCAAAAATCAATATTAAGTCAGTTAAGCGTCAGTAGCTTAGTGGTTAAGGAGGTGACCTTAGGATCGAAAAATCCCGAGTAGAATCTTGACCACTACACTACCGACGTGGACCCACTTCTAGCACAAGCAATATAACTTGGTTGGAGGGGTTGGAGTGAATATTATTATTAAGGGTCTTAATATTCTTTTTAAAAAAGAAAAAACTAAAAGTCTTATGCAGTCAGAAGGATATTGAAAATATGAAAAAAAAAACCCATAGTATGTATAGTGTATTGTGTTACACCTCAATATGATTAAAAAAAATTGTGATACGAACCTAATCTAGAGTTTTCTTTAAGAAACGGAGCCATGTCTAACAAGTCGTCTTCTTTCTCCTCCGGCTGCTGTAATACATCATAATACTCTGGTGGTACATACACATGGCAGGTTGTACAGGCGAGGGAAGCTTCACATGCACCTGGTTGCAAATAATGTAGGAATACATATCATATATGTTTTACTATACATAACACCCGTGGAGAATTTACAGAGGAGAACAAATTACATAACATCAACTTAACGAGAAAAGAACAGCTGAAGTATCAGATTACTTGGACATTACGTTATACAGTTAAGACAGAATAAGATTTGGGTTAGCTAGAATGGCTCTGTTGCAAAATGATCACTTCTCAAATGACTACAGATAGCAAAATGTCCCTTTTGCAAAATGGCCCTTTTGCAAAATGTCCCTTTTTCAGAATGTCCCTTTTGCAAAATGTCCCTTTTTCAGAATGTCCCATTCGCAAAATGTCCCTTTCCCCAAACAGGCATTAAATTACTTACATCAGTAAAAATACTGGTGAAGAGCCAGTGTACAACACTGATGGGTGCTGTATTAATATATAAAAAAAATTCACTATAATTTCAGTCTGATTGTATAAATTTCTTTTATTTTTTTTCTTGTGATTCAACAGTTATTCATTCAAGTGTAATAAAAATTAGTTACCTTCCATCGGAATATCATATCGGTGAGCGAGATACATCACATTATCACCCACTTTACCTCTCACTTTGATTTTATTGCCATCTTTATCTATGTATACTATATTTACACTGAAAAATAAATATTATTTTTATATTAGTAGATAACCAGTTGATATTAAAATTATAATCAATACCTATATGGCAATTATGTGATAAAATTTTACTGGTTTAATAATTACATAGAGTGATCTTGATGTAGTGATATCACTACTATTGTGTTTCATGAATGCAGTTTGATGCTCTACCACTGAGCTAGCGAGTTGGTAGGCTGGCTACTCTAGCCAGCACTCTTTCTCGTACAATGGCCCAAAAAAGGGGCTAAGTGCAGACACAAGGTCTGCTGCACCACTACTAAACTGCTACTATTACTGCAGTAGGGACGCCATTGGCCAGACGGGTTTTCCCTACATAACTACTGAAAATATGACTACTAGGACCAGCTTTCACAAGCTTTATAAAACCAGTTAAGTGACCACAGAGTGATGGATAGCTTGATATATCTAGCCAACTACAAATTCAAGGAAATATATAATCTTTTTTGAATTCATTCCTGGCCTGTGTAATGTAGTAAAAGACTTACACCTCATCTTCTGATTTAGGGTCTTGCCATTCGTACTCGCCATGCCTTAAACCTGAGAAATTACGAATACTTATTTAGATAAAATCGAATTTATAGGTTAAAATGATTTTAATTGAATATACACACTTGCAGTCACATGAATTCTTCTAATTTGTGATGAATACACTGCCCTTAGAGGCCTTAACCTCTGCATAGAAGACAGACCCTGTTTTAGGATAGTTTGAAACATTATGTAACTAAATGGTCATAATAAAGCAAACTAACAATAAAGTCGTTTGTTTGTGTAAATATCATGAAATGGGCAAAAAACTTTATTCAACTTGACAAAACTGATGTTGACATATTGTTTTTTTTTTTGACATTTTAGGACCTGGTATCTAAGACCTTTAAGTCAAATCTGATTTTTTAGAAACTATAAGTAGCTCGACTCGCCTCGCCCTTCTTCGTGTTGGTGATACAGTGTCAAAACTCTATGTATGACCTTGATATAAATGCTTCTTTAGTCTAGCACAGCCATAGCCGTGGAACCCAAGTTTTCTCTAGGGTTCCGCTGTAGGGTTTCCGCTTTCCGCGAGAATATTATAAAAACAATGAGGCGCGGCCGAACTTATTATATTCAGCTGATATAAGACTTCAACCGTGCTTCAACTGTCTTCTATCAAACCGGATATCAAGCAATTACTTAATGAAAAATAAAAAAAAACTGTTTCATAACTTTATTCCCAGACCCTCCAGTCCATTCACTGACTTGTGAATGGGAGTTACGAATCGGTGCTGTGGGACCTCTCTGGAGGCCTATGGCACGAGGCAAACTGAGCTTCGGGACATACTATAGCAAGAACATTTACTATTATTTATATATCTATGTGAAGTTCAGAATAAAGGGCTTAATATTATTATTGTAAAGGCGATATAAAGACGCTTGAAATATTCACTGAATACGTACCTCTACTCTAATACTTAGGAGTAACTTTAAAAATAAAAAGGAAATAAAATGAAATATATATTTAAGGGGGCTTCCTTACCTGACATGGTTACAACCATGGTTACATTAATTAATAAAAGCACCACAATCCGACTCGGATAGGTTAAGTTAAAAGTCTAAAGCGGAGCTCCCGCATTAGCCTGCGTGGTTTTTTCCATCCAGAAACCAGACCAAAAGTTAAATAAGTTCCGACCAATGATATTTTATACAAGATATGTTACGTTCATAGTAACTGACTCCTTAAATCTGATCCAGCAGCCTGTCAGTGCACAATAGTTGACAATTAGCGTTAAAGTAGTACGAAAGATGGGATAAGCACGTGAGTAAAAAAGATAGCTTTAATTCGGAATGATTCGGACGATTGCCCTCTACGATCGTTTCGAAGCATAGATTATGATTTTGTTGAACAGAAGGGGTATTTCGTTGGTAGGCAAGAAATGAAATTCGATGAAAGAATAATACGTCATTATTTATTTCGGAAAATGATAATAATTCAAAAAGATAATTAGGAAACTTTTCGAAAATAAAACCATAGTGCCGTACTGAAGTTATTATCAAAAATTAAACTCCTTCAAATAAATTTAATTTATTTCTTTTCTGCCTCTTAGAATGTTTTTTATTTCGGGATTATTTTTATGAGCAGAATGAAGCTGAACAGTGGTATATTTGTCAGTTATTTATATTCTTCCTGAGCAATGTTCCTTTTTTCGAAGTATATCTCTCAGTGGCTTCAAAATGATTGCTACAAATTTTGCTGCTTTTTGAAGGTCCAGTCAAACTCATTTCGTTGTTCTTTAACAATTGCAATCCACTCTTGAAGACGAACTTCATTAGACGTAAACCTTGAAAAAAAATTTAGGTTATTACAATTATTTAAAGGACAACAAATAAATAAAACAAAAATTTTGTTACTCAGTTTTAAATAACAAATAAAACTGAACAGCAGGTCAAAATTATTACTTTAGTAGGCAGTAAACTGAAAATTACCCTATGTCGCATCTGTACTGATAATTTATGCAAGCAGTGTTGTTGTGTCCTTGTCGTGCTCATATCAAAAAGTATTTCTGTCCTTTTTCTTAGCCGCCATTATTTTAAAAATATTATTAAACTAATTTTAATGAAATACACTAAAAAATCGGTAATATTGTATGTACTTACATGTGATAGAAGGTCCTTCGTGTTTTATTGATTTTAGTGTCGTAATTTGTACATTTTTAAAAATACACGGTGGCATTTTTATTGCAATTTTATTATGCGCTTACATACGTGACAACTCGGCGTTTGCCAGACATATACTAAATGCGATACGTCCCAATTGGGACGTTTTCGCGTCTTCACCAGGCGCACTCTTATAACATATCTGCCCCTTTTTTGTATGTAATATCATTGGTTCCGACATAATCACTTAAAAAAATTAAGAAACATAAAAATTTCTAGAGGGAAGATGGATTGATTCAAACTATCCGGTACCTGGAAATCAGTGAGCAAAATAGTGGAACCCAAGAACACAGTGCCATCTAAAACTGACATAGTGTGGTGTGTCGCCAGCCTTACATTCAATGTAAAAGTAATAGAGGGTAGGCGCCCAAAAAATGTTCCCCCGCACACCGCCCAGGCCAATCAAGTTGTTGTAACGCACCCGAAAATTTTCCAAAATATATCGCGTGAAGTCCCGAACTATGAACAGAATAACTATAAATAATAAAAATAAATTCTGCCAAGATTTTGGTTAATAATCGATTAATTATTTCTCGTATTCATTTTTAGCTGTATTTTTAATCTGTGCTGTGACCATAGACATAGTATTAGTAACAGACATGAAACTACTCTACGATATTCATTTATAAAATTAATTACGATTCACAGCGACCGCCATAATGTGTTCCCTCGTAGTAGTACCAAATTGCTTTCATCGTTTAAAAGCATTGTTTTAATTTGTTGTGGTTATGTCATTAACCTACGATTATAACAAATCATAGTGCATCGCTTTGTCGTTTTTGAACATTCATTATCACTAAGGTCCTTTAAAAAAACGCAGGGTATAAAACAGCTATATTTTCCAGTACGTTTGTATTTGTTTCAGATTAGTGATAGGATCCCGTTTTTTTTCTTTGGGTGTGCTTTGAGTAAGTTATCGCTCGGGACATGTATCTTGTACCTAAAATGTGCTGAAAATGTGGCCAGCAGCGGCGGACGAGCTCAAAGTCACTAAACATATATTATTACAAAACAATTTACGCGCGCCAGGGCCTCGTTTGACTCTCTCTCTCTCTCTCTGTCTTCGTACTTGGGGTCTTATACTCAACTAACTACCGAGGTGTACGGTTAACCAATAAAGGCATTTCTCGCACCCCAGTAATCTTGGGCCATATACGATTTTAAGATGGCCGTCTTGGGTGTGGGAAGCACGGTGTTCTTATCTAACCTCTATGTCCTTTGCTAGTCACAGGAACCCGTGATAAACCATCAGGTGGGACGTGTGCATATCTGCGGTCTAAGTGCTACAAAAAAAAAATCTAAAACCAAATCTCAATGTGTAGATATGTGCAATTCGGCAAAAGGTACATTTTTTATACAGTGAAGAAAGAAGTACCTTCATTTAAAACTTCAGGCAATTGTAAAGTTGTTTAATACCTAAATAAGTGACAAAAATAAGTGCCGTGATAAATTTTTCACTTTTATTTATTAATAATCATAATAAAATATTGCTTTAACCGTACAAAAGAACAGATCAAGACTGTTCAGTTATGGTATGAATGTCACTTATGACAGGGATACCAGGTTAAGTGGAGCAGCGCCACCCTTAATTGTCACGACTTTCTTGACGGGCTATACTTACTGGTATTATTGATGAACAGATACAAACAACATCCATAAAACTCCGGTAACCTGTAATAGATTTGAAGCTAAGAAATTCATTCATGATATCACATCAAGATTCACGCCTATCGTCATGTTTCGTTCTATCGTAGGAGCCATGTGGTAGCACCTGATCAGTCAAATCAAGGTCATTTTGACCAATTAGTTTCCTGGATTCTCTACAATGCCGCAATCTTCCTTTTTTTCCCGGATTCCCTGCAATGCCGCCATCTTCCTTTCTTTCCATTCATAAAATCCAAGTTTAGGTACCCATTACAGTTTTTTTTTTTTCAGTAGTTATGCCATCCCTACTATAATACTACTTTATACACTCTAAGTAAATGTATGACAACACTGCTTAATGCATGTCAAAAATTCTTGAAAAACGTCAATAAAAGCTGAGAAGGCCATTTTGGCCATTTTTATGATGATTTATATTAAAAACTATTGATTTTTAGCATTAAGGTGTGGGTTAAGTAGTTCTAATGGATAAAAATAGTTTGCTAAATAGCTTTTGTTAAGTAAATGCTAGCATATATTTATTACTTTAGTCATGAATTTATGAGATTTTGGTGATAGAAGTTGTGTTAAAGATAATACAAGTAAGTATTTCTGACGTGTTATAGCAATATGCATAATATTGTACTGTCTGTCCATGTAAGCATTCTCTCAACTTCAAAAATTGTTTAGTAGACTTCTTAAGGTATGTGACCGGCCGTCATAATTGGTTAAAAATACAGTTATAGTTTTTGTGTATGTGTCTGTATTAACCCATTTGTTGCTACTTTGGCCTTGACTATAACGGTAGATTCATTTTTTGTAAGTTTAATTAGTTTTCAAATTAGATATGATCATTTTATTGCAGAAGTATACAATTCCTGTTAGAAAGTAAGTTGTAAATCTCTTTCTACATACAGAATATTTTATTATTGTAACTTTCCGCTTTGTAATAAGTAGGCACTGAAGTATATTCTACTTATTTCGATCCATAGTGTTCTACTCATCACCATCTTCATCTCTGCATTTAGACCCAGTTTCAAGTCAAAGTTATTAGCTCCACTTTACAACTTTTACACCTATTTTATCTATTTCCATAACGGACAATGCTCTAAGAACTCACCGCCAAACACCTACCTATACATAATCCAATATATAACTTTATTTTCAGATAATTTAATTTAACCATGGCAGACACAGAAGTCAATATGTTAGACTCCAAAGTAAAAGTTAAAATTGAAAGGCAGGATCCTACCTCATTTTTGCCTGACGAGCCAATGTCTTATGAAATTAAAAAGAAAAAGAAAAAAAAGAAAAAGAAGGATATGGAGGATCCGTTTAAGGATATTGATGATAAAAGCATACAACCTGTAACTATAGAAATGGCACCTGATGCTGATATCACATTGGATCCGGAGGTTAATATAAAAGCGGAAAATATTGAAGTTGAAATTGATTTTAATGATGTAAGTACTTTTATTTTCTTCTATATTGAGCATTTGAGTATCCCTGAATATAAAATACTAGCTTTTGCCGCAGCTCCGCCCGTGTGGATGTCGGTTATCGTGACTAAATATAGCCTATGTCCTTTCTCATGGTCTAATCTACCCCTATACCAAATTTCATCAAAATCGGTTCAGTGGTTTAGACGTGAAAGCGCAACATACAGACAGACAGAGTTACTTTCGCATTTATAATATTAGTATGGATGAGGTGTGCAAAGATGAAGTCACAGACATATTTTATTAAAGTATTTTACTGTAAGCAATGACAAGTGCGCCAATTGCGTTATTCCTTCCTTCTTTATATCACTTAGGTGGCAGACAAGCACACGGCCCACCTGATGGAAAGTGGTTACTGTGGCCTATGGACGTATGCAACCCCAGGGGCGTGCTAATTTTTATGTAAACTTTTGAATGAAGAATAGTGCTACAGTTGACAACAGCCTGGCATATCATTAGATCGATTGAATGATAACAGAATAAAATTTTATGTGATTGGCACTTTAAACTTTCAGCCAAAATAATTATTCCTCTAGTAGATAAAGAAAAGAAAAAAGTTACACAACGATTTGTGTAAAACAAACCCTGTAATGTAGTAGGTTTTACAGAGGTAACTTTATTGTATCATGGTAATATTAGTATAGCCCTTATGAGCTCTCTCCAGTGCCCCAGTCTTCCATAAATAAATATTCCACAACATTCTACTCAACGCTATCTAGCGTTAGACCCATGGTAAGCTTTTATAGCTTGTGTTATGGAATCTAGAATATGGATAAACATACTTATATACTTTTATTTTTGTAAATACATACATAGAAACATAGAAACACCCAGACCAATGCAAATAACCATATTCATGCATACAAATATTTGCACTGAGCGGGAATCGAACCCGCGCCTCCTGCGTGGCAGTCGTGTGCACTACCGCCACGCCACAGAGGCTGTCAAATTTCATTGGATTTATATACTGAAAAATTATATTTCATACAAAATGTATGCTTCTTGACCTGATATGAAGAATGCACTTTTACAAGTGCTGTAAGAGTCACCTAACTAGTTATTATAAATATAAAACCATATATTATTTGCCTACCATAAAGACAGTATTAAGTTGAAGAAGCTGTCTGTGATTTTTACCATATTTTAGAGTAAATATACGTACCATCTCACCTTTTTTAATCTGTCTTTCGTTTTTGTTACCTTTCATCACCACTGGGGGGGCGCTGTTTTTTCTTACTAATGACGAAGCGCATCTCTATTATCATAGCGTTTTGTGATTTTTACCGCGTAAGGTGAAAAAATTTTCAAGTCAAGAAAAAAGTTATTAAAAAGTGAATTACATAGTAATTACATTGTTTTTACCGTTTGTATGTGTACAGTGCTACATAAATAAGTGCAAGGTATCTTATTTAAGTGTAGTTTCCTTCCGAAAGCTTCGGTAGGTAAGTAGAGATATTGTACCATACTAATGGATACCGCTGAGAAAATCAATGGTGCTCCAAATCGTTGCTCCGGAGGGAGAGCGAAGCACTAATAAATTCGAAAGCAGTTCCTTATCTTCGGAAGATCAGGATAGCGACCGGGGGCCTGAGGATGACCGGGGGCCTGAGGACGATAAGTTGGCTGCTCATCGTCCTTACAGAAGCAGGCCCATGACGGCAGCGTGACGTGACGGACTCACGCACGCCTCCCCCCTCCTATGAAGCGGGATGATACCCGAAAACCCCCCATAGACGCGGGATAGCACCCGAACCACCCCCTAGACGAGGCCGCATTAAAGCCGTGGGTCTGTTGGGAGCCCTGGGACATCCTTCCGAGGGCTTACCCGGGGCTCCCAACTATAGGCTGCTGTGCGATACCGTGGGGGTTTTGGTCGGTAGGAGTCCGGCATAACATCCATGAAGGATTTCCCCCACGGACAAAAAAAAAGAAAAAAAAAAAAGATCAGGACAGCTTAACCTCATTATCCCCGAATAAGAGGTTCAACGGTCGAATCACGTCGAAACGTGTTCGAAAGTTTGGTCGGAACTTTGTCTTATATTCCGCAACGCAATAGGCATATTAGAAGGAATAACCCACTGCATTTAGTGACTGATGTAACAAGCTTGTACTTCAAGCTTATTGTTGAAATGAAATAAAGGTTAACGAAACAAAAATAAGATTGTTCCTTTGCTAGCCCCTCATTGTTTAAAAAGATTAAATTGTTGGAGGGTCTATATTATTCATCAAGGCTATACTAGCCTGGTGAAAACCGGCCTATAAACTAAATAAGAGTTTGATCACCTCAATAAAGGTTAGTAAATAAAATAAAATAAAAGTTAGTGCACTGATCAGTAGATGGCATGCGTCTATAACACCAATTAACTATAAAAACTGTCTTGCAAGATACTATAGCAATCCATGCCATTCTAAAACCTTGTATGTTAATAAACAACAAACCCAAGTGCCCGGTGACTGCATTTTTACAGTCCTGTTCCATCTGTAGAATTCTTAGGATGTCCCAAGGTGGCATAGTGTTTTAAGTTGTAAGCAAAACTAGCTAAATAAATAGGCTAAATTTACAATATAGGTAGGTAGCTTTATTGTAAAACAAAAAATAGTACTAGTTATCAGTGTTATCACTCTATAAATTGACTCTCATAAATCTGAAAGAAAAATGACTAGACATTAATGTATGATATCTTAACATGCAAAGATTTTAACATTATATTTTATGACTATTATATTTTACATAGGACCGGCAACCCGCCAGGCCTAAGACCTTATTACCTTGCCTATGGCAAGAAAGTTGTCACATAGGTGTCGATCTAAGAAATATTGCAACTCCTTGAATTTTAAGTAAGTAATACATAAATAACACAAATAGGAATAATTAAATAAACACATATTTATTACATTAAATTAGAGAACAATAGGAATTAAATTAAATTAGAGAAACAGCTATTTCTCATTCAAAATCATATTTAATAAAAAGGGTCAGATGAGACATTACATCCCATTTTCAACCTCAGACACCGAAATTAATACATTTGAACTTAACATATCAGTTTATCTCCCTAGGTGAGGTCAGTTCCTATAAAGGAAGACGGTTGACAAGAATTGCCCCAGGCATTTCTACATTTATGCATAAAATAATCTCTGTGAGATTAAGGCTCCTGCGAGTAATACCTATATGGAAAATAACTTTTCCCACTAAGAGCCACCCTTTCAGCCTCTCATCACCAGCTCATACCATTGCAGCTGCAACTAGATGAATTGCAGAAATCCACTGGAGACAAGTCATGGTTATGGTCCTTTTGTTAAATAAATCTATAATTTTATTTTGACCTTGTCAGTTTAATGCAATCTTATTGGTGTCATAATACAGTTTTTGTCCTTAAATATATTAATGACATTTAGTGGAGGTTGGATTGATAAGTGAATTCACCTTAAATCACTAAAAATGTAACACAGATTCCGGTAGATAAGAGATATATTTACCAATTGTTTACCGGATATGACTTGCCTCCATGCGGTACAGTCAACATCAAAAGTCCATTAATCCAAAAATATTAAAATATGATACTTAATAAATCTACATTGGATTACCTAATAATGTATCAATGTTTTTGGATGTTTATGTAGTTTTATAATCTTAGAGAACAAGTTGATGTTTCATAATGTTTAGTATTCTATGAAAAGTTTGAGAGATAAGATAGGTATCCGATAAATTAAACTAAAGTAGAGTACTTTTGCTTTTGACTGTACTATAGTTGCAAGGCACTTAAGGTTAACCTGATGACCAAGATGATCAACTTTATTGTCTCAGGATGCATTTTTGTTTTGTTTTTCTAAATTACTACAAACAGAGCAATCGGAGATGAAGAAAGGCTCTGCATTCCCCTAGTGAGGTGCAAATTACAGTGGTTGCTCTGGATTGAGAACCACAGCACACGAGATACATAGACAAAAGTAACTCACCTTCTCACTACAGACGCGGCGGACGCGGGCTGGGGAACTGCAGTGAACAACACTGTATGTTATCAAACAAATGGAGTTAGTCCAATAGAGAAAAAAGGGCTCTGCTTCCCCTAGTGAGGTGCGAATTACAGTGGTTGCTCAGGATTGAGAACCACAGCGCACAAGAGATACACAGGTAACGTGACTCACCTTCTCACTACAGACGCGGCGGACGCGGGCTGGGGACTGCAGTTGAACAACTTTATGTTGTCAGATGATTAGAGTTAGACCAACAAAAGTGGTACTCCAATGCGAGGGAATTGTTTGCAGTGTATGCAGCAGTCTCGCTTAGGTATTGAATGTGTTACTGGTTCAGTCAGATAGCCAATTGGAACGGGGGGCGCACTCGCCCCTTAACCCGTCTAGAGGTGTCCAGTAAACTTTTCCAATTAGCCGAGCAGTTCAATACTATACTGACGGCATGCTACCTCCCAGAGAGGTTAGATGGATTCTTAGACACGCAACATCAACCCCTTCACATCAAGGTTCTCACCCATCGTCCACGTCCATGTGGTACAGCAACCTCTTGCAAGGCTTTCAGTCAAACTGGAACTATCAGTTGGGAGGGAGATTTTCCCCACCCTATTTAATAGCTCAGTCCATCTAAACAATGCCAAGGGAACACACATTCTAAATAAGTCCCACAGTGGGATCAGTACTTTGGCCCGTCGATCTCAGATTGAGAGCCTTAATAGACCCTTACCGATACAGGATCTGCGGAAGATTCTAACCCCTCAATAGGGACATGCCCTTCACAAATGAAGAGGTTATCCTGCTTGAAAAAGGGGGGGGGGGGGGTCGAACAAATAATAAGTACATTGGGCTAGTCAATCTCAGATTGAGAGTCCTCATTGACTACCAATAAAGGATCTGCGGAAGATCCTCAACAGATACACGCCCTTCACAAGTAAAGGGAGTTATTGAGTGGTAGTTGTTAGTTAGCGGACAACCACTCTCTAGACGTATAGGCTAGTATGAAGGAAAGCAAAATATTTTGTTCATGTTCCTTACAGTACATCTCACAATATATAAGTAGAAGTAAACATAAATATTTGTAACAGTTAACACTGGTAGGTGTATTACTTTGACTATATATTTTAACAAAATTCATCCACAAAAGACGGCTTCATATTGCCCATTAACTGTCATTGTGTGCATGGTATGAAATCTATAAAAATATCTCAGACTTTATTCAAGTAGTAGCCATTTTTACTCCGTGTTGTAGTGACCTTTACTGTGTCTAAATAGTTAATGTATAATCTAAGCATTCAAGGTACCCATGATAGTATATGACATTATTATGGCATTCTTTATGTTATTGATTTAACAAGTAATATCTGCAGCTCTTTGTATTGAAATCTGCAGTCTCAGCATATTGTGGTTGTGCTACAAGTGTAGACAATTGTTCTAAAGACTTTTCATTCAACATATCCAAAAAGCTACCGCATGGGATATATTATAATACATACATTTACACATGTAAATCCTCAAATGGCAGAAGTGTATTATATGACATGCATGCCAGGTTTTTAGGCTCACATAACAGGTGAGGCCAGCCTGTTGCTTTCGAGGACACTCATGGGCTGATACTATTGGATGGATAACAACTGTATCCCTTAGTAACCCATACGATGCGAAGATATGGGATGCCCAAATAATATTTGACTGATTAGGTTCAGTATACCTACCATATAGCAGTTCTCCTTTGGGAATTCAAGAGTTGCAATTATTATGCTTCTAGTAGAAGCGGGAAGTACTAATGTAAGTACAACTCGTGCGAGTTAACATGGCACCTGGCTCGGGGTTTTGCGCGGGGGAGCGGGAGGCGTGTACGCTGACGCTACTAGCCTCGCACGGCGAGAGCGGGGGTCGCGCGCGGGGAAGCGGGAGGTGGGTGTCTTCGAGGCAGGTGCCATGTTAACTCGCACGAGCTATAGTCGTTTTACTTCAGATAGAGGTGCTGTAAGGGCTGCTGCCAGGACACAGTTTGGTGAATGATTAGTTCTATTTTAAATGCAGTAACTACACATTGATGCGGCTTTAAGTAGCTTCCAAACCGCAGTGGCCTTCAAAGGTTGGTTTATAAACATGCCTATATAGCATAGATCTTTGGGCGATAAAACTGGAAGTCTCAATTAAGTAGGTAACTCAATTTACTGTTATGAATATGACACAGCATACGACATCTTTGTTGTTGTTTGGTGTAAAATTTCTATTGTGATTAATTATTATACTTAATAACTAATCTTTTTTCCATCATATGCTTAATAATACTGTTTTGTATATTAACAGTTATCACATAGCGTTATAGTTACCATCACCAGCAGAAAACAAACAGGTCTTCAACTTAATACTGTCTTTCTGGTAGGCAAATAATAGAACTGTTTTACATAAAATAAAACAGATATTATATGCCGGAAGAAAGACAGTATTCGAGCAAGGTCCTTGCTGGCGAGAAGACACTATGATAATAGGGATGCGCTTCGTCATTAGTAATAAAAAACAGCGCCTCCCAGTGGTGATGAAAGGTAACAAAAACGAAAGACAGATTAAAAAAGGTGAGATGGTACGTATATTTACTCTAAAATATGGTAAAAATCACAGACAGCTTCTTCAACTTAATACTGTCTTTCTTCCGGCATATAATATCTGTTTTATTTTATGTAAAACAGTTCTATTATGAAATATAATTGTATATTTTATCTACTATATAAAAATAAGTCAGCGTTTTCCTTCCTGACGCTATAACTCCAGAACGCACGAACCAATTTGGCTAATTTTGGTCTTGAATTATTTGTGGAAGTCCAGGGAAGGTTCGTACGGCGAGAAAAATTCGAATAATTGCCGGGAACCGACATCCACGCGAGCGGAGCCGCGGGCAAAAGCTAGTTACTTATATGAACAATACCTGATATGAAGAATGCACTTTTACAAGTGCAACTAGTTATACTTTTAGAAATATATTATTATTGCTTTTCAACCATTTGTGTAAATATTAATGTGACTTTATGGAGACATAATACATGTGTAATTAATTCTACCTGTAGGGCATTATTGTACACATGTCAAGACATAAGGTTCACTGTATAATTATGTTGTTTACAGCAATTTATATTTGCTTGAATTTGTTATTATCTTAAGTAGTCAAAATTGTAGCATATTTCTTTTTGCACTTAATAGGAATTGAACTTGAGACCTCTGAATTAAGTGGAACATTTTGACGCTGCACCACAGAGTAAAAAAGTGAATAATATTTTATTTTATGTTTTCTGTTTCAGTTCACCGACAATGCAGGTCTCATGTTAGGGGGACCCCACAGTGATGACAGTGTTCAAGATGAACCAGCTGTAAAAATCGAGAACCACAATCACACAGCCCTGCTGCTCACTTTCGAGAATGTCATTAGTGATAAACATCTGCTCACCCCTAAGGAAGAGTTAGATGTCAATATCACACCTAAACTGGACCACTTTTGTAAAGTATGTCATCTTGTTTTCCAGTCAACGAAAACGCTAAGAATGCATCAAAAAAGAAAACACAAAGTGTTTAGAAAGTCATTCAAACATATTTGCGATTACTGCGGCATGTCCTATGAAACAAAAAATAGTTTAGTCGCACATATTAAACGGAAACATGGACCGGATTCAACACCTGATGATAACGAGGAAAAGACATGTGAAATTTGCGCTTTAGTATTCAAAGGTCAGGCCAGGTTACGTATGCATATGAGACGGAAACATGGGTCATTTCAAGACACTTTCTTGCATGAATGTCAGGACTGTGGTCTGACTTATGACAAATATAGAAGTTTAATTGTCCATATACAACGTAAACACTCAAATCAAATGAAACCTGAGATTAATCAATGGTACAAATGTATGTTTTGTCAGAAGGTGTTCTCTAAAAGAGAGACTTATGCAAGACATGTACAAAGGAACCATAGAATTGCAGATGAACCTATAAAGCAAGAAAATGTTGAAGGGCAGTCCGAGGCAGATTTGGGAGATTATAAAAATGAACAAACAGGTGAAATCACTTGCAAGGAATGCCCTCTAGTCTTTTCATCGGTGAGTTACCTGAAACTGCATATGCGAAGAAAGCATAACGCATTGAAAGAAGACTTCAGATTGAAATGTAGAATTTGCAACTTATCATACAATAAAATTGAAAGTCTTAAACGCCACGTAAGACGGAAACATGATACCGGATCGCATTGCGAGGTGTGCAATAAACAATTTGATACTAGAGAAATGTATTTAAATCATTCACACACAAAAATTATAAGGGAATGCTCACTCTGTGGCCTCATCTTTGCTTCTCAAGGTGGTTTAGCGAAACATTTGAGGTGTACACACAAAATAGACTCACCGAAAACAATATTTTGCAGTCTGTGCAACGAAGGTTTTCATGACAAACGTCAACTGAAACCGCATTTAATGAAAGTGCATTTAAAAGTTTCCTACACATGTATTCACTGTAAAAAAGTTTTTAAAGCAAAAGAGAGTTATCGGAGGCATGTTCTTTTTAAGCATCCTACTGCAAACCCTGTTAACACGCAGTTACAGAAATGTGAGCAATGTACTGAAACGTTTAAGGACGAGTTTGAACTTTGCAAGCACATAAATATTGTCCATAGACATCAAGACGAGGATAATGGCAATGTGATACATATAAAAAAGGAGGATGAAGATATAAAAAATAATTTCCAATGCACAAAATGCCCAGAAGTGTATTTGACATGGGAACAATTGAAATTACATTACGTACAATGTCATAACATGACTCAGTGTCAGATCTGTGGTGAGATACTACCTGGGAAGGAATTACAAAAGCATATAAAAAATTTACATCAATTCTCTGAGATGCAATGTAAATATTGTGAGTTTAAAACTGACGTTAAAATAAGCTTGACTCAGCATATGTTGAGACATAAGAACGCTGCAACGATACGTTGTAACTACCCAGGTTGTAGATATAAGACATTTTACGAAGGTGCTATGGAGAAACATAGGAAAAAACATCTTGATCAAGGAGTAAAACTTCAATGCACTAAATGTCCGTTTCAAACTATGAACAAATATATTTTAAAGTATCATGAAGATGCGCATGCAACTGGTGTAAAAAGGTATATGTGTGATCAGTGTGATTATGCTACAATACTGCCAGCGAACTTAGTGCAGCATAAGTATAAACATTCTACAGAGAAAAGGTTTAAATGCGACGTATGCCCGTTCGCGACAAAGTACAATACATCGTTAAGGTTCCATGTTAGGAAGAAGCACTGTGATCTCCCCACATTCAGTTAAATTTATTTTATTAAAGTACATATTTGAGGAAGTTTTCTATGTATATTACTAGGCTGGTAGTTCAGAACAAAAATTGTTTCACATGGTGGCATAAGGGTACAGGGCAGGTTTCAGGTGACACAGAAACGACATAAAATTGGTCAGGAGAGCAAGTGTGATACCCCTGGTGTTGCAGGCGTCTATAGGCCATGGTAACCGCTCCCATTAGGTCTAAAAAAATAAATATGTATAAAAAAATATTGTTTTCACAAAATCCTACAGTATTAAGTAGGCATTGAGCGGTAGTCGCAACTTCACCCGTGTGATATAAGATCTAGGATTTCATTTTGTGTGGAACCCTAGTATTTTTCAAACATAAAAGTAGCTTATGTTTACGACTCCTACCCTATATACATTTAACATTCCGTCAAAATCCCAGCCACTTGGGAGATTATTCTGCATAGCAGTGGTGAAGGGTGAAAATTTTCAAAAAACAAGATGGTGGATTATTTTTAAAGGTGTGTAAATTATGTAAAAATCTCTACCACGGCTTCCCTTTGCAGAGCAAGCCGGGTGTGTTGCACACGTCCATAGGCTAAGGTTACCACTTTCCATCAGGTGGGCCGTGTGATTGTATGTCATATAAATCACATCCGAGTACTGAACTTGGTTGTACTCAAAACTTGAGAATTGACACTCAAAACTTGAGAATCCATATCATTCTATATTCTATACTAATATTATTAATGCGAACTAACTCTGTCTGTCTTTCTGTATGCCTGTCTGTATGTATGTTACGCATTCACGCCTAAACCACTGAACCGATTTTGATTAAATTTGATATAGGGGTAGATTAGACCTTGAGAAAGGACATAGACTATGTTTTATAGCAATAACCGACATCCACGCGGACGGGGCCGCGGGTAAAAGCTAATGGACTATAAGGTTGTTTTGTTCTATACAGCTTTAGTATTATAAATAGAAAACTTCGATATAATATTTGGTGTTATGAATTTTATTGTTCATTTTATTTCCCATATTTCTCCTATCCTGATTACTGTAATTACCATCAGGCGATCCGTCTGCTCGTTTGCCTCCCTATTCCATAAAAAAAAATGGCCGCCATACACCGTTCAGATAATTTGATCATATTGGCAGTTCCAGTTTGATCAAATTGGCATGAGTGTGTGTGGCGAAATTTGAACAAAGGAGAATAAATTGGTTGGAAGAAAATAAGTAGGTATAATAATAAGTTTGATGAAACTGTTTGAGCCACCCGATTTGATCAAATAATTTGAACGTATATGGCGGGCTTTTTGCTGAAAATTTGGTGCACATTATAGGCCTTGGACACGGACAGCCTCAACTGTTACACAAGAGGTTCGATTCCCGCTCAGTGCAAATATTTATTTGCATGTATACCGGGTGTAAGGGGAACGCTCCCGAAGCTGAAAACCCCCCTGGTAGCACTTCAGGTACTTCACACCTATGCATAAAAATAAAATCGATTTGGATAAAATGCAAAAAAAAAAAAAAAAACAAAAAAAATATTTTTTTGTCCAAAACGATTTTATTTTTATGCCAATGTGTTATGTGCCTGGAGTACTACTAGGGGTTTTCGACTTCGGGAGCGTTCCCCTTACACCCAGTATATATATATATATATATATATATATATGTCTGTTTGCAGTGGTGTGGTTATTACCGTGCACGTTAGGTCATCGGTCTCGGTTGTTCTACAAACATCTATGGCTGTTGGGAAATTGGTGAAATGGCCCACACCCCACACACAACGGCTGATCCCCCCGTCCGACCAACGGCGTCCCCACTGGAAGTCTGGAAGTAGTAGTAGCAGTAGGGCAAGCCAAAGAGAATTATTCCTTTCTCTCTGGAGTCGTTATTGAGCCCTAAAGAGTTGACTGTGTGTGGAATAGACTACCAGAACATGTTGTTTTGGCACCCGAACCATGTTATAATACTACGGACAATAAAAATTACTGGTGGTCCTACCACAGTTTAGTAGGACCATTGCCCATACAAAAAAAGTTTTTTTAAATTTATTTATTTATTGATACACGAAGTTACAATCAAATCATTAACAAAACATAAACAACTGGCAAACATTTTGAACTGGACTGTAACTCATTAAAGTGTATATATTTAAAACAATAAAATGGCATATACCTACCTAATACCGAGTTGACTGAGTGGAACTACAATATATTTATTATTATTACAAACAAGTAATAGTGGAACGGTTCACCTGGATACAGCGTGTCGGCGGCGCCCTAATCACCCTGTTCAGGTTGGAGGATTGAATTAGGGAAAAAAAATGCCCGTATTCCTACCAGTAGGACCAGGAAGTAGAACCACGGGCAATACAAAAATATAAATTTCCAGATCATAAGACAAGCAAGTCGAGAAAAATACGTCTCCATGATGAACACGATGACCAGACAAACATGCATCGACTCAACAGCTGCTTTTGTGCTTCACTTAAAGTCTAAACTGTATTTCATTGTACTTTTTTCTACGTCTTTTTCAGTTGTTAAATAAATCTGTCCAGCGGGAAAAAAATTCCCGTTGGTTAGACTAATCTGGCCATCAATCTAACCAATGGGAAAAACCCAAATCTACTGTTCGTTTTCGACGAAAAATCATGATCATCGTAGTGTTTTTGAAATCTGGGGTCTGTTCTACTCTTTCTTTATTTTTGGCTTTACGGGAGTGACTGGTATCTGATCCCTCCAACATCGAGAGGAAAACCTCGTCCGTTTATCAGAAGGTGAGGTTAGCACCAATATATCGTTAAATTAAAAGGAGTATTCCTGTTGATTTAAAAGTTTTTACTAACATAAGGAATACTCGTTTTTCGGACTGGTTGCTAAGAATAGCTTAAAAAATCCTTTTACCTATACAACTGGTTTTGAAACAGTCACTATGGCAGTCGAAAGCATGTATCTAGCACGGGAGGTCAGATGGCAGCTTTTGAGTAGGTAGATAATATTATTCTTTGGACGCTAGTCATCAAGGAGTACAATGTAAGTAGACTTCGAATTCTTAGGTGAAAAGCCTAGCTTTGATGCAACCGAGGGTAACGCTAAACGGCTAACGGTTTTGAAAACGAATACTTCTAAGTTCGTTACAATAAGTAGGTAAAAGTTCATTGTCAAAATGTTATTTAGTTATGTACATAAAAATATTATTTTATTTAAAATAAATAATTGTTAATTTACTTTAAATATAAACCCCTCGTAGAAATTAGTTTGCATATGCCTGGTGGCCTGGCGCACGCTCAGCTCAGTGATTCTCATAGAAGAGAGGGCATTAGTCACAGAACAGAAAAAACTTCTCTGTTCCGTGGCATTAGTGTACAAAATGCGTAGACTGGACTGACTGAGGTAGACTGAGACAAAATGTCATGCATGCTTGAAGTATTGATGAGTGAGTGAGAGATCGTGTTGGTCTTTGTCTTTGTTTTGTAGGAAACTGGAAATGTCAAGTTTTTTTTACGTTTGTTTTTTTTCTTTCTCTCTCATCGAATTGATGTGTTTGTTTGAAAGCGACAGACGCGCTGAGATATGACGGAATCCAAAGAAACATCGCGAATACTAACCACTTTGTTTTAATATAAATGTGTAAACATTACAAATATTATATTTTCCACGTGTGCCATTGATAATTTGTATCATTTACCAGTTATCTGAGGCCAGTTACAATGGACATAATAAACCTTCCAGTTGTTATGATTGAAAACATTTTCAAGTATTTATCTTATGATGAAATTGCAAAGAATAGACTGGTGAGTAGTTATTTTTGTACTTAATTACTAGAATTCAACTCGTTAATAAATTAAATTGCATGTACGAAGTTCTAGTCGTAAAATTCAATACAGATAATCACGTAACACAAAAATGTTCTAGACTTCTAGTCGCTTGTTCCATGCAGCTACTTACCAGAGTATTGTATTTATATTCTGCTATTTTTAACTGATTCGTAATGTAAATTCTATTTGCTTGTGTTTTTATCACCTTCCGGCATATGATGGGGAGAAATTTTCTTGCATTATTCAAGGGAATCCTTTGTTTCCTGTTTATATGTTCAATTCGTGATACAGGCTATTAAAACTGTTCGAAAAACCTTTTTTATTGGTACTTTTATATGCAGATTATTTATATAGAGCTGTTAAATTACTAGACAAGTTGCAAATTATCAGTCTTAAAGTGTTTAATCAAAATGCCAGAAACCAGTGTATTTATTACTTGATAAATCTAGGGTTTGCAGGTCTGATGGTAGTTACTGGTCTGTAAAAAATAAACAAAACTTAGAGAAAGTATAGGAGACACCAGGCTCCGAAGTGACTGTTTCAGGTGCAACTGGGACCAAAGCTTGGATGATGATGATGAATCATATGTAGAAGGTCGCCTAGAAAAGGTGTAACATTATTGTAGATACTATATTAACGATAATGTATTTATTTAATCTGTGTTAACGTATGTGACATGAAGTCATGCAAACATGTCATCTGAATTAGCTCTTAGGTCTTTGGCCTGTAGTGCTCAGTATTTCATCTAAGACATGATCTGTGACCATTAAGAGTCGCACAGCTATTGAAATTTCTCATGGTCCCTTAAGGCTGCCGTTCAATTGAAGTGGAGCAGAGAAATATTAACCAATAGCATTTCATAAAACTCCATTCCTGCAACTGAGCAGTGTTTTTTTATGCAATCCTATTGACTAATCTTTCTCCGCTCCGTGTCACTGGAATGGTAGCCTAAGGATGATTTATTTCTTTCCACACTTTCTTTCTTTTTTTATCTCTTTTCCATTGATCTGTCAACTGGAAATTCTTATGAAGTAACAGAAACAATGAATAATTTTAATAAAATAATAAAATAAAAAAATATATTCCACAAAATATACTCCACAACATTCTACACAACGCTATCTAGACCCATGGTAAGCTTAACTAGCTTGTGTTATGGAAACTAGAATGTGGATGAACATACTTAGATACTTTAAAAAAAATATACATATTATACATAGAAACACCCAGACCAATGCAAATAGCCATATTCAATATTTGCACTGAGTGGGGGGTGCGTCAAAACAAAAAAATAAAGCAAACCAAATACAATATGCAATTATATTATATTTTAGTATTTGCATAATATTTAAGATTAATATAGTCACATAAGTAGACTACTAGAGGCTAGAAAGTGTAACGAACCGGCATGAAACCTACTTGCTCGTCAGTGTCACAAGTCACAAATAATTTAAGAGAAAGGACATCTTGGTAATACAGTCAACGGCTCACTTCAACGGCAATGTTGCTAATCAAAATGCTTTAACAAGACTCATGTGTTAGATATGTAGTTCTTGAGTTGTTTTTTATAGCATTTATTATGCTAACTTTAAAATTGAAACGAAATGCTCAAATGGGACTTGAACCCACAACCAAAAATGGTTGAAAAATCACTCATTGGTTTCAACAGTTCATAAGAATATTGGTAGATGGCTCCACCATCGCCGTTAAAGACGGATTCGGAAGAGAAGGGCAATTTGGTGATTCAGGTGTGGCTCAATAGCTCAGTTGGAAGAGCATTCCCATGTAAGGGGAAGGTAGTGGGTTCGGTCCCACTTGAGCATTTGATTGCAGACAGATAGAAAAAATATTAAGAAATTTTTGATTCCAGAACAATACTCAGTAGTTAATCATGATTTATAACTAGGACTGAGGTCAGATTGCAGCCTGTCGATAAAATTTAAGATTCAGGAGTAAGCATTATTTTGAAATACCCGCCTGAGTACTGACATAGACATACCAAGTTAAAGTTATCTATAAATAAATAATACATAAATAGATTATTTACTTTAGTATTTGGTCTGTCAAGATCATAGGTCAAAATGATAACGTAAAGTTACTTAATGCTTCAAAAAATTTATAAGAATATTTGGGCAGAGTAATCAAAACTCAATGTTTAAAAATGATAGTAAAATCATTCATTGGTTCCGATAGTTCGTTAGAACATTAGTAGATGACTCCACCGTCGCCTTAAAGACTGATGAATATACAAAGGAAATTTGAATCATTTCAGGCGTGGCTCGGTTGCCTAGTGGTTAGGCATTCCCTGGCTTTTCTGGGAGCGAGCGCTCGCCCCAGAATTTGTTTCTTGTTTAGCAGATGCACTCAAGCAAGTCCAGTTTAGTATCCTTAGAAATCAAATTAATTAAAACAGGGGATGGCACTTTGCAAGGAAGTGGAGTGCCACGCGTACGAAGTTGCAGGCGGTCGCTAGTCTAATAATAAATGATATTTGTGTATGTGTGTTCAGGTGTCGCGAACTTTCAACGACATATGCATGCGGATGCTGAACAGAGGCTTCGTGATGATTGAGCGGAGACATGCCATGGCGCTCAAGAATGTGAAGGCACAGCTTCCGAGGAGAGAGTCAGAACGCAGGTACAAATTCTAGAACCATTTCCCTGAAATAGCAAATTTTCGCTAATGTGTCAGCTAAGTATAAATAAGTATATATAAGTCAAGAGGAAATTTTATGGCACAGATAAAGGAAAAGATACAAGTCACGTCGTATCAGTATCTACTGATATGTACGTGACTTGTATCTTTTCGCCAAATCTTTCACCCGAAAAGAGAACGAGTGGCAATTATTGCACTGATAAGAGCAAAGCTCTTAAGTTCAGATAATGAGGTAGGTCAGATAGGTAGAGTGTGAGTGGATAGCATCTGTGAACGCGGCTACTACGCAGGAGGCGCGGGGTGATCCACGCTCAGTGCAAAATATCCAAGAAACATGTACTGCGCGTCTAGAGCATGTTATGTCCAAGATATATAAAACTTTCCCCAAGAGCAACTGTCACAAGATTTTATTAAATAATTAGGAATTATTGTCTGTTTCAGATACCACCATTTGTCGCGCCACTGCGACATCTTGACTTCGATAGAGACACGCATTTCAATGCTCAATATGACGTATTCCAAGTTTATTGACAACGGCCTCTGCTGCTTTATACCTGGCAAGGTTGGTATAATATTAATTGTCTGAAATCATACCTTTTTTTTCGTGCGGAAATCGCCTCGGATACCTCCAGCGCCGGAGCCGGATGGGGAGGTTATGTCGGACTCGAACCGACTAAAACGCCACGCCGACTGAGGGTCGTGGTGCTAGGCCGCAGGTGAGGTTGTCATCGACATATCCCACGCACCCCGGCTGACCCAGGGCCATCCTTTACGGTCTAGCCTTCCTCGGGATCCCTTCCTGTTGACTGATCGTTCTGCAATCACTCCCGTTCCCGCACATCGCTTTATTATTCAGCTGGCACTCTGGAGTCCAAGGTTCACTCTCCTACTCTCCCTTCCTGAAATTTTTCTCTAGTATTTACGGGAGCGCCTGTAGTCTGACCCTGAAAAGTAAATCTATTGGTTAACGGAGGAGGCCTTAAAGAGGCCTACTTTAGGGCCTCCTCCGTTAACCAATAGATTTACTTTTATAAATTTAAAATTTAAAAATGCAGTTAGGAGTAAACTGTACCAGAAACGCTGTTGTAAAATCCAAGAATATTTAGATGATAAACAAGGTTGGAAATGAGCTGTTCGATCAAAGCACTGTATCTAGACCATAAGTATTAGACTAAGTAAATGTTTGTAAATAGACCAGAAAAAAAATACCCGCTGAGTTTATAGCCGGAGTCTTCTCAGATCTGGGCCGCGTTTCGAATCGGTGCGGTGGTCCATTTGCTAAACTAGTATTTCATATTTATTTTATATCGACTTTTTGTAATAACGATTTAATGGTCTATGCAGAATAAATGATTTTTGACTTTGACTTTGACTAGCTTGCAGGTCAGATTATTATTATTGTTGTGGAAAACTTATTATGGCGCGTGACATTGAACCCTTTTTGACATTGAATCGCGACGTTATTGATGCCTTTCTACATAAAATATCTGCATATATTAGCCCCGCTTGCACGAAATTTGAGAGCATTCTTGGAGTGCTACAATATTTTTTAAGTACCAAAGAAATTTTGCCCCATAAATTCAATAAATGCTCCTAAAACTAATAACCCCAGTCTAATCTAAGCCTGCTTACAGGTTATAGACGAAATAAAACGCGTGCTCACCATCGTAGAGTCTAAGAACACTCCTCCACGGGCTCACGAAGTACTACAAGAGCTGCGGGACATCTCTAGTATGGCGATAGAACATTTCGACGACAAGATCTCGCCAGCCTTCAGGAAGAGACTGCAGGAGGGCGTGCCTCCGCCACAGCCTAGGGCTTCGCACGGTACTTTGATTCTTCTTCATCCTAGCGATAATCCCAGTCTCATCCGACGCTTTCAACGAGTCTGGGGTCCGCTTTTACAAGTCTAACTGGAATTTGGCTGAACTTCAGATATTTTCCGTGAAGCGATTGGTATCTGACCTCCACAACTCAAAGGAGATATGGAAGCATTGTGGATAGACCAGTTGTTGGACTTTTTAGCGCTCCAATTACCTGTAACGACTGCCATAGATGTTTGTATGGTACCGGGACTGACGGCTTAACCACGGCACGACCAGACCAATGCAAATACATATTCATGCATACAAATATTTGTACTGAGCGGGGATTGAAACCGCACCTCCTGCCTCGCGGCCGCGTTCACTAACGCTGTCAAGGCTGTCGATGATACAGTATATGATGATACTTCTCAGGTCTGGGCCGCGTTTCGAACTGGTGGTCCAGTTACTAGTATTAGTTAGTATTTAATATTTACTTTATGTTGACGTTTTGTAAGTGCCGATTTAATGGTCTATGCAGAATAATCAATTTTTGAATTTGAATTTGAATTTGAAATTTGATATCGTCAGTACTTTGATTAATCACTTCACTATCATCATCACCACATAGTATAAAGCAATATCACTTTCCGCGTCTGATCGTCCCTATGTATGCTTATATCTTCAAAACTACGCTACAGATTTTGATGCGGTTTCTTTTGATATATAGAGTAATTCAAGAAGAAGGTTTATATGTATAATACTCGCAATAGTAGAGGGTGCAGCGGGAACGGAATCGGACGCCAACGGGCGGAAAAAACTTGTACGAAGTTAGCTTGTAGCTAGTAAATATACGAGAGTGGTTAGGTAGGTATAGTAAAATTTACATTAATTTTATATTTATATGTTTTCACAGCGGTCCTAGCTCCGCTGGCGATGCGACAAGAGATGATCCACCTCCGCCGCCGCTCCATACTGAACGCCAAGCTGTCCCTCTACCTCGCCTCGCAGTACAAGAAGTTCTATAAACGGGTTAGACACATTTTTAAAAGATAACATTTGACGCATAACACATAACGCCAGTTACATGACGCACAAGACATGACACACGCCATTTGACGCACAACATTATTACATACAATACGTGACGCACAATACATGAAGCAAAAGACGTGACGCACTCCGCATAAGGCACAAAATATTACGCACAATATGTGACACACAACATGACGTGCAACAAGTTCGGCAATGTTGCACAACATTGTTGATAGCTGTCAGGCAAGGCAACATTATTCAATTTCTGTGGAATATTTCAATGCAATATGTAGTTGGGTATCAAATGTTGTTAAATGTGACATGCAACAATGTCGCCACTGAAATCGATAGGTACTAATTTGTCTGGCGATATGTTGTCGAAGATTGTTCATGCATGGAGAGACAATGATGCCAATTCTAAAATACGCTAAAAATCTAAAAAATGGTGTTATACACATTTTCTTAATTACATATCATTTCGCATAAATAGATGCCACTGATTACGAATATACGAAAAAAATACTCTGTTATATGTGATGTCAATGAGGTCGAAAATTGCTTGTCTAGTACAAGCAATTTTCGACCTCATTGACATCACATATAACAGAGTATTTTCGGCCGGCCGACTAATTGAGTATTTGTTTGCCTCACGGCCATGTACTGTCCGGCCAAAATCGGTCTGCGCAGACCGGAATCGGCCACATACTATCTATAATAATATATGAGCAACATGGCGAGCGTCAATTGTTGCCCACTGGATACAATCCGTGTGTACGGTCCAGAGAAACTATATGTTGTAATGTTTACGACTAAAATATAATCTGTGTGCTCTGTCGAATGATCGAAAGGTCCCGGGTTCGAATCCTGGCCATTACACTACCGACGTGAACCCACTCCTAAGACAAGCAATTTAGCTTAGTTGGAGGGAATATAAGTAAGTTTGGTTCAAATATTCTTTATAAATAAAACTTGAGCAACAAAAAATGTAGGGTATACGGAAATTCCGGTAATATTTAGCGCATTTACAACCATCTGGAGAAACTACCATCTAAGAAACTCATCACCATCATCAGTTACAGATGACGGAGTACAAGAAAGTGGCCTGGCGCCAACAGAAGACCATCAGGGAACTCACCAAGAAACAGCGAGAACAGGACACCGCTATGGGTAAACATCTTCTATTATTGTAGAGTAAAGCCAACGAGACGAGAGAAAAAAGGTAAATAAAGTAACCATTACTGAGTTACGTTGCGATAACTAGCGATGTCCTTGTCGCACATATCACACGTACGCGACAATGGCCGCGCGACAGCTGTCGTTGCGTGTTTCGTAGTACAGGAAAGCTGACAGCACAGCGGTTCTAAACTGTCAGATCTGCCATCTTATGAGCAATTTCATTCCTGTCTGGAATGAAAATATTGACACGAAAAAAAATGTATTGCTTGCCAAATCTGAAACCATAAAGAGTAACGAAGAATACTCAAAAAAGTCTCGTGGCTTAATTAATCATAAGTCCACTGCTGTACATAGCCCTCTCCAAATGTTGGGAGGCTTTGGTTTACAGTTTCCACGCTGGCCAGATGGGTTGGTACAGGGTTTTATTTCGAGTGTTCCTTCTCTCGCAGTGATATCGTCTGCGTATGTTTCCGTTAGTCGCCTCTTACGACACCCTTCGGATGAGACGGGGTGGTGATACTTGTATTCTTTCTCCGTCACTACACGGGGACCCAATTTTGTTAAAAACTACAAGTCCATTATTGGATTTTTGACGTACTATTTTTTTTAATAAATATGTAATACAACATTCTACACAACGCTGTCTAGACCAATGGTAAGCTTAACTAGCTTGTGTTATGGTATCTAGAATGCGGATAAACATACTTAGATACTTTTTTTGTTTTGTAAATACAAACAAATTATACATAGAAACACCCAGACCAATGCAAATAGCCATATTCATGCATACAAATATTTGCATTGATGTGAAATCGAACCCGCTCCTCCTGCGTGGCAGTCGCGTTCACTACCACCACGCCACAGAGGCTGTTATATTTATGTCTGTTTTGTTTTATTTATTCCAGCCGATTTGAAGAAGCGCATCGAAGAATGCGATATAAAGTACAGCGAGCTCACACACACGAACCAAGCCGCCGGAGGGAAAGTTATTGCAGGTAGTCACTTTTTACCCGACTGCGCCAGCGAAGGTAATGTTTTTCGCGCGTATGTGTGTATTTTTTTAGCAATCGACTTAAACAAGGTCAGATGCAGACACCTAACAGAGTTCCCTATCTCATACAGAGTGGAAAAACCATGAAATTCTGGGGTGTATCCGAGAGGTATAAGTCGAAAATAGTGTTTTTAGCAATGTAGTGAAACAAGGGTCAGAGGCAGACACCTAACAGAGTTCTGTATCTCATAAAGCTTTTAAATCATAGGTAGTGGTCTGCCTCACATAAATATGACAGTTTTGGATATACAGAGTGGAAAAACCATGAGATTCTGGGGTGAAACCGAGAGGTATAAGTTGAAAATGGTGTTTTTTGCAAAGGAGTTAAACAAGGGTCAGATGGCTAATGGATTAGGCCATTAGCCACTAGCTGGACAGATTTAGATGTGTTGGGGTCTCAAATGAAAGGTATTCACCTCCCAAGTGTAATAGGGTACATAAAGTGACAATACATACTAAGTGCACAGTGGATTTTGTTTTTGTTGTAAGCTTGCGACTACAAACTCATATCTTTAGGCTAACCCGAAAAGGGTAATTTTAGTGAGAGTGGAGTATAGAACGTGGGTAGTCACATTTGTCCTAGTTCGGACAATTGTAATACGTAAGGATGAAAGTAATGTCGAAAGGAAGACATTAATGCCTTCCTTCTTTATTTGTGACGCTGACTGTATTAGTTTTTAGATGAGGTTGGCTTGAAACTTATGTGATGCTATATAGTTCGAAAAACCTCTGAAAAAATAAAATGCTCAAGTGAGACTTGAACTCACGACCTTTCCCTTACTGGGGGCACCACCGTCGCCCTTAAAGACCGATATGAAGAGAAGGAAAATTTGAAATGATTAATATGTGGCCCAATAGCTCAGTTGGAAGAGCATTCCCCCTGTAAAGGAAAGGTCGTGAGTTCGAATCTCACTTGAGCATTTCATTTTTTCCTATGTTTTTCGAACTTAAAAGTTAGCATAGTAAATGCTATAAAAAATTCATTCAAATGATGCTATATATCTTGATATCTGCAGCAGTGAGTGGTGCGGGCGAGCCTTCCACATCAGGCCAGCCTCTCCGCCACTTCTCGAGCCAGATCAAGCTGGACCTGTCTGTACTGCCCATAGGAACCTCCAAGCGGACCAACAAATGTGAGCACTGCTTTTTTTACATACATACATATAATCACGCCTTTATCCCCGAAGGGTTAGGCAGAGGTGAATTAACACCCACATTTCACTAATAAATAATTGTAGTCATTGCCATAATATTCCGGGCACTATTGTTGACTCGAGCCTATATCTGAGGCTGAATCTGGGCTGTATTATATTTGTCTGATGTTAAACAGCGCTATCCCTTAGTCGCCTTTTACGACACCGCATAGGAAGAGATAGGGTTTTTTTTTTTTATCGTGCGATAAATCCCCACGGATACCACCTCCACAGAGCCGGTGGAGGTGATTATGTCGGACTCGAACCGACTAAAACGCACGCCATCTTGGGTCCTTGGTTGCCGGAGGTGAGATTGCCAAAAGCATATCTCTCGCACCCCGGCAGACCCAGGACCATCTCTTTCGAGATGGCCCCCTTCGGGTTGTGGGGACCAAGGAAGAGATAGGGTGGATCAAATTGTTCTCTGCCGGGAACCATGTGGCTAATGCTAGAGCTACTGCTTCTTTTCATGCTCGAGTACCATCACCGCAAAAATATAGTAGGATAGAACCTTTCCTAATCATATTACCTAAAAAGTAAATTGCCACCAAGAAAGAGTGACTAATTTTTAATTCGTCTATGAAGCAAAATGCCTAAATCGCTAAACGACTTATTTTCAGAATGCCGTTAGAGTAAATAGACTAGCTTACTAGAAAGACTGAAACTTAAAATGACTACGTTATAAAATGACTTTAACGTAAAATTACCACTTTTTTAAATGTATGACGAGCGATAAATCCCATAGTCAAAAGCCGACTTTGTTATAATTTTAGGCATTTTTCTCGGTAGGCTTTCTGGTTCTTAGACATGTTTAGACATGATTAATTTTGGAAAAATAATGGCGTAATGTGGGTGCCCGCACCCCTGCCTACCCCTTCGGGGAATACAGGCGTGAGTTTATGTTATGTTAATGTTATGTAATTTTAGGCAATTTGCTTCGTAACCTTTTTGCTTTCTAAGCTTCATAATTTTTAGCCAACTTGCTGTTTGGGCATACTGAGTTTTAGGTAATTTGCTTTATAGGGATTTAGCTTTTTAGACTTGACCTTTCGGCATTTTGCTTGGTAGTCAATTTGATTTTTAGGCAACATGATCAGGACTCAATAAAACGGTCATGAGCATTGTGCACCAATAAGGGAGAACGGACCTCGCCCGCACTAATCCAAATCTTTTTTCTTGTATGTCCGTCTATAGGGCGATTTGGATTTGGACTCGGTCACAGGGCGAGATCTACTGGTGTAAGCATTCTCTCTGTAAGAAAAGGATCGCGAGTTCAAACCCCGCCTGCACCGATTTTCCCTTTTCTATGTATCCGTCTTTAAGGCGATGGGAAGGGAAATTTGAATTGATTCAGGTGTGGCTCAATAGTTCAGTTAGGAGAGCATTTCCCCTGTAAGGAAAAGGTCGAGGGTTCAAGCCCCACCTGAGTAATTCATTTTTCCTGATGTATTCGAAATGTTTAGTTAGCATAATAAATGCTATAAAATTTCATTCAAACTAAAAACTATATTCGAAAAACATCGGAAAAATGAAACGCTCAAGTGAGACTTGAACTCACGACCTTTCCCTTACAGGGGGAATGCTCTTCCAACTGAGCTATTGAGCCACACCTGATTCATTTAAAATTTTCCTTCTCTTTATATCCGTCTTTAAAGGCGTGTGTGTGTGTGGCTCAATAGCTCAGTTGAAAGAGCATTCCCCCTGTAAGGGAAAGGTTTTGAGTTCAAGTCTCACTTGAGCGTTTAACTTTTCCCGATGTTTTTCGAAATTTAAAATTAGCATTAAAAATGCTATAAAAATTCAGTCAAATAAAAACTATATTCTTTTTTTCAGTATTGCCGAACATGAAACCCCGTAAACCCCTAATAAAGCTCCCAAGCCTCTCCGAAGACGACTCAGAACCACCTCCGAAGCTCCAAAAAGTTGAACCGGGGTGTCCGGGCTCTCTTCGTTTGAACAACCCATCGACATCCAACGACAGAAGCCCCCGACAAAAAACGCAGACCACCATGGCCAAAATAAGAGGTATTACCAACGAAATCCGCCATCTTACAAATCTAACAAAGAGTTTTGAGACGAAACTCAAACGACCTTTGAGCGTAGCAGACCTCACGATACCTGATACCAAGAAACAGAAGATTGATTAATATTAAACCTTATTTGTATAGCATTAAAGTGTAAAATGTGTTTGGTCAGTTGATTGGAGATTTTAGATCGCGTGAGAATATAATATTTACTGTTTCTGATGCGATATTAGTGTTAATAAGTAACAGGTAAGGTTTAGACAGACGAACTGCATTTTAACTGCACTCCGACTGCTAACTTACGGTTTCATTGCAGTTAGTAAGACTGTAAACCAACTGTGAATCAGATTGCAGTCAGGGTGCAGTTGTCGGTTGATTCCAACGACACTACGCAGCAAATTAACTGCTTCGTAGTCAATGTGCAGTTGAACTGCAGTTGGACTAACTTTATTACTACTGTAGGATTTCGTTTGAACTGCAAGACTCCTGTGTTACTAGGTATTTGAAGAAATTTGATAAAGTGTACAAGTGAATTATAAATATTATGATAATAAATATATTTGAATTGCTCGTCGACCGTGCAGTCAGTGTGCAGTTGTTGAGACCGCACACATATCATAACGCCTGCAATCGAACTGCATCATGGGTAGCAGTTTTATTGCAGTCGTTGGTGGTTTGCAGCATTCAATAGCAAATTAAATTGCCGCTTACTGTATTCAAACTTGCAGTTGCAATGTAGTGGAAGTGCAGTCCGTCTGTCTAAAGCCTTACTGTTAAGATACCTTGCAATATCTAATAGCATTACAATTCTGTACGCTGCAGTACTGGTGTATAAATATACATATTTATAATGTGATTGTACGGTTTTACTAACCATTATACATTTTAAAATATTTCAACAACCACCGAGTTTTTTTTTTAATTTATTGAATTCCTATATCTTTATAGAGTAGTTGAAACCGAAGTTAGTTTTAATATTTTATAAACAATACATATACTGACGCGAGTAAATCCCCAAAGGGGTGGGCAGAGGTGTATTAACACCCACATTTCGCCAACTATGATTTTCGATCCCACGTAATACGGGGTGAGCCTATTGCCGTCAAGCGGGCACTTAGTCATGGGCTGTATGTTTACTGTCGGATAGAGAGCAGCCCTATCCCTTAGTCGCCTTCTACGACACCCACGGGACGAGATAAAGTGGCCCTATTCTACTCCACTGGGATCCAACAGATCAAAAATAGATTTAACAGCTCTATAAAGATCTTAAACTGTCCGGTGTGCAATAGAGAGCAGGCTCTTTTTAACTGAATCTCTCGTTCATCCCGGCAACGTATCAAACGCTGGGTACTGTACTTATGATTTTCTTTAAAATGTACTATCGTGGATTACCTGGAGGTATATTTTATTTATTTATGAACACATATTTAGATATATGTATAAAAAGAGGAGACCCAGTGTCCTGAATAACTGGCCTGGCGCCTTAACAATTAAACGGTTTTAACCACTCTATAAAGGTATTTAACTCCTAGCTTATACACTTCAGGAATTTCCTCTACTAAGTATCATTAGATCTTTTAGACAAACCCGCCGGTTTCTAGTGCTTTTATTTCTTAATTTGTAAAAACTTAAAACCAGACGTAATTGTAACCGCATTTTTCCGGTTATTTAGTAAATCATGAAATGCGTAAACTTGTAATTAAACACTTAAATAAATTATTTCGTATTTAGATATATTTTAAATCTATAAGCAATATAATCGTTGTGTTCTTTGTGTGTTGTTTTAGATGAATAACGTTTAAAATGTCTGGCGAAAAGACGAAAAATATTTTTGTATGCCTCGATAAAAATTTATATAAATATTATACTTAATTTTTGCATGTTACTAACATTAGTTACAAATACCTCATAAGTGTGACATATTTCTTTTACCCGTTTTTAAATCATTACTTACCTTTTTTCGAGCGGAAATTTAGCCGTTGTCGGAATGGAACCGACCAAAACCGCACGCTGTCTTGGGTCTTCAGGGGTATAAGATTGTCTATTGCATATTCCTCGCACCCTGGCTGACTCAGGGACATCTCCAATTTCGTGATGTCCCACTGGGGTCTGGAAACCACGGTGAATCTCGGAGATAAGAAGCTAATCTCCAAGGTTGGGTTTATTAAGCTCTGGTGGTTGATAAAAACCAGTTTGGATTAATATATGTTAGTATGACTTTGATTTCAATATTAAAATATTGTAACACTGACTGGCTCAGATGTTCAAACGATACTATTATTGTTGCAAGGGATCTTGGGTTCACTTCCCGGAGGATATTCTGTATATAAATAGGATTTTAGTCTGTATTAGCCTGCACAAACTCACAGACAAACAGATAAACAGACAAAAATGTAAACAAACGTTGTTTTGGCTGCTATTACGTTTATAAAGTCACTATAACAGGTTTTCTCGAATTCGAGGAAACTTGTTATAGTGACAAGCATCGATCAGTTACAAATTTATTATATGTATAGATTTTAAACATGTTTTTTGAAAATTTGTTACATGCATATATGATCAAAAACATTATTGATTATTGCTCTATACGTTTGGTATTTAAAATTCTTTAGTCTATAGTTAATATAAATTAAAATTATGTTAAATTCCGCCTACTATCCTTCTTTATTTGACTAGTATAGTTTAGTAACAGAATGTAAAATCACAAGGAAGTGCGCTTACCTCTTTTTCATAGGCCCTTTGTCGCTGAATTTGGTTGTGTTATGAGTTATTATACGTCACCAAAGAGTGATGTAATTAGCTATCATTTTCAACAGAGTTCAACTAGCCAATACTCCAATAGCGTGTTGCAAATTAAGTGAACATCTTCGCAACATTTTGGTGGCGATAACTTTGCGTCATTGCAGCCTCTTTATATTTTCTGAGTGTTATAGTCTATGCCTTATATGATTATATCGGCGTGTTATTAGCTAACTATTAGATCTTATTAATAATATTAGCTTATCGGTATACAAAATCTCTCAATTTCTAATATTTTTATAGTGAACAGTTCTCAAAATCCTTCCGGATCGTTAGGTCCTTTTACCGGATATAAAGATTTATTTTTTATGCACAGGTAGTTTTTATGGTAAGCTTACAGACTAGGTTCTACGATTGTGGTCACAGGTTGTATCGATTGTTGGCAGATTACGGAACGTGGTCATAGGTTGCATAGATTGTGGTCACGTCACTTATTGTGGTCACAGTTAGCATTAAGTGTGGTCACATCATTGATTTGCATAGATTGTGTTCACCAGTCATATTTTTTTCTAACCAATGACCATACATCTGATTATGCGGAAATATTTTTTCAATTTATTCATTATTGTACATATTATGATGGTGTAGGGAGGTACACCATGCATAACAGATAGGTTAGTTAATAGATATATTTTATATAAATCTAAATCTTCAGTAAGTATAAAAATATATAGTGAGTTTTAATATTATCGCCTTTTAGAATAAATATACCTTATATTTGGCATAATAATTAACATAATTGATATTATTGGAAGTTGAATATTATACAATACACATTGATATAAAACTATTATTGATTCTATCACAATTTATTTTGTTGAATATACCACAAGCTGTTGCCCGCGGCTCCGCCCGCGTGATGTCGGTTATCGCGATCAAACTTAGCCCATGTCTTTTCTCAAGGTCTAATCTACCTCTGTACCAAATTAATTTAATTAAAATCGTTTCAATGGTAACAGCGTAAAAGACAGACAGAATTACTTTCGCGTCGATAATAATAGATTCAATTTGATTCTGATCTCCCCGTGACCACGGCTGCTAGGAGCAGCCGAAACGTCGGCATCATTGCAAATAATACCAAATAAATCGCGGAAGAATAAATGAAAAATAGTTTTATTTGAATCAATGAATTGTTTTAGTCGTGAATACCTATGTACTCATAAACATAACATAACATAAACTCACGCCTGTATTCCCCGAAGGGTTAGTCAGAGGTGCTAGCACCCACATTTCGCCAGTTTATGTTTAGGTCCCAATGTAATAGGTGGCGAGCCTATTGTCATACTTAGTGTTAAGTCATATACTTATTTGTCTAAATCAAATAAGTTTATACCTTAAACTACATAGCTCTATAACTATGAAGCGATATTTGACAATTATTATGGGTGTGATTTACTTACCATCACTAAAATCATAGTAGATTTGTGGCCAAAATGTATCTCACTTACATATACACGTACACAGCTTATATTTCTTTGTGAAATAAAACGAGCGGTGTCGTATTCTGCGGAAAATATTCGGCCACACATCTACCATTTTGATCACAAAATATAAACTTTACTAACAAACTACTACTACTGATAAAACCAATTTAAGTGCATTCAATAGGTGTGATTAGATTTATGATGTATTTTGGTTTCACTTAACTAATACTATAATTTAATCAAATAAAAACCAGTTTTTAACCGATTCATCGCGATTTATTTCGTATTTTAAATTAAGCCCGACATTTAGGCTAATTTTAAGCAGTCATAGTCGCAGGGGGTCGGGATAAATGAAAATGGAATAAATCGCAATAGAATCCATTAAAAATAGGTTTTATTTCAATTAGTGAAATTCGCGTAAACTTTAGACAGTATCAAGTTATATAAAGGTTATAACTTATAATATTTTAATTTATGAGATAGGATCGCTCGCTCCTGAAAACCAAGCACGGAATGTACCTCTAATAAGCCTATTTGTGCCCCAATCGCTGACATTGTGATGTTAGCACGTATTTTAGAAATTATCTCCCTAATATTATAAAAGTATTATATCAATACTCGTAGAAAATATAGGTATATTAAAGTGATTACTTTTGGTGTTTTATTTCCAATTGTATGATTCCCTTGAAATATTACTTTTTAATCTGGATTTTACTATCGGGAACTTCGACATTTTCCATGCCGAGACTACCATATGACCTCCACAATCCACTGGTGATCTCGAAGTTTTGTAGCTAAACCACAACAGATGTTCTTATAACATCCTGGACTGCCAGCTTAACGTTGTATCAAAGGTAGGTGGGTATTAGATATATTTTAGTACTAGCTTTCTGCGACTATTAGTACTGGCGACTGCATGAGGGATAGGGCTCAGACAAATAAAATACAGCCCTGGCTCAGCCTCATATGCATGGCTCGAGTGAAAATAGTGCCCGGAATACGGCAATAGGCTCACCCCTTATTACATGGGTCCGAATACAGTGATTGGTGAAATGTGGGTGTTAATTTACCTCTGCCTAACCCTCCTGGTATGAAGGCGTGATTATATGTATGTAGTACTAGCTTTTGCCCGCGTTGATGTGGCTTATCGCAACCAAACATAGCTTACCTATATCCTTTCTTAAGGCCTAATCTACCCCTATACCAAATTTCATCAAAATCGGTTCAGTGGTTTAGGCGTGAAAGCGTACCATACAGACAGACTTACTTTCGCATTTGTAGTATTAGGATGGAGGTATTCACAAAATCTTCTAAGGCACGGTTCAAAACTGCATGTAAGTTTGGGATCGTCGACAACCCTCAAGGCCAACACAAGGAGAAATGAAAGTCATTTTAAGATAAGTACACATTAATTTAATAATAACAATGCTTATTACAACACTTGGAAAGTACAAAAACCTTGTTAGTTGACAAAACTTCGATGTATGCAAATATTAAGGTCATAAGACCGCGCGAAAGTGCGAAGTTGAAGTGTTACTTTAGAATATTGCACTCATTAATACTATTTAGGCATAGAATATTTCAGCAAGTAAGTACCAACAGTCAGCATCAGAAAGATGTTGACGAGCAGAGTACTCAAAATGATCATAATTTAGTTTTTTGACCCCCTTCCAGTTAACAGATATTAGGTACTAGCTTTTGCCCGCGGCTCCGCCCGCGTGGATGTCGGTTGTCAGGACCAAATCCGTTGACTAAATCCGTTGAGTAGGTAGTTTAGGTGTGAAAGCGAACATACAGACAGACAGATAGGGTTAGTAACTTTCGCAATTATAATATTAGTATGGATACCTACACCTATTATATAGTTCGCACGATAAATACCTACCATATAAATCAATAAAACAGTTCGATTTGGTTTTATGATCATTTTGAGACTTCGTCGTCAAGATATTTATGACGCTGACTCTACCAAGCGTTACAGTGACTCTTTGCCGCACCATTAAGACCTGGAATTCCCTGCCAGCTCACGTGTTTCCTTCTTCCTACAGTCCCGGGTCCATTAAACCGGGCGTGAAAAAGCATCTGTTAAGGCCGTCAAGCTGAGTGCCACCACTGTTAACATGGTAAGTGTTTGTAATAGTGACCCTCTTTTCAAGACTTTGCCTTCAGCTTACCATCAGGCGAGGAGCAATCAATTTGACGTGGACTAAGTATAAACAAAAAAGGTGGCAGGCAAGCTCTTGGGTCACTTAAGGGAAGGTTACCGCGGCCTGTGGACATGTGCAACACTGTGGATGTTAGACTCGTGTTGTCGACCTTGTAGAAACCTAATGTCTTTCTTGAACCCCATATTGTAGTCGCTTGGGAAACACAGCTGTGAGATCATTCCACAACTTGAGTTTGTGTGGAATAAAAGTTCTTCCGTAATAAGAATAAGGGATAATATATCGAATACATATAGAAAAATGAATCTTCTCGGGCGGGACTCGAACCTGCGATCTTTCCCTTACAGGGGGAATGTCTTGACCAACTCGGCTACCGAGACACCCCCGATGTGATTTAAATTTCCCTTGTATTTTTATCTGTCTTCATAAGTCGTATAGAAGGGAATCACATTTGAATCACATCGGGTGTGTCTCGTTGCCGAGTTGGCCCTGTACGGGAAAGATTGCAGGTTCGAGTCCCGTCCGAGAAGATCCATTTCCCTATGTATTCGACATGTATAGTTAGCATAATGCTGTAAAATTCATTCAAGGGATGATATATGTTGCGGTTAGTAGATACAAAATGTAAAGACTATGTATTATTTTATTAATTATCAACAATATAAATCTAATTTCAACTATTGCACAAAATATGACTGGAATTTAGACTTAATTCATCACAATTTATATATCTATTAATTATATAGGTAAGTAATTTCCCTAGGTACTTAAAGTAAAGCCAACGAAGCGAGAGAAAAAAGGTAAACAAAGTTTCAGCGGTATCAAACATTTTTATTTGAAAATTATTACGTATCACTTCAAGCGCATTCCAGACAGGAATGAAATTACTCATAAGATGGCTGATCTGACAGTTTAGAACCGCTGTGCTGACAGCTTTCCTGTACTACGAAAGACGCAACGACAGCTGTCGCTCGGCCATTGGCGCGTACGTGTGATACAGAGGACAGAGAAAATAATCGCCAGTTATCGCATCGTACCTCAGTAATGGTCGCGTTGTTTGCCTTTTTCTCTCGTCTCGTTGGCTTTACTTTACAACATTTAATTTAGTGAGATTTAGCTATTTTGGCTGAAGTAGATATACTTATTAGAGATTAATTGTTAATGTAAGGCGATGGATATAAAAAAACAATAACAATAAAAAGACGCCTTTGTAGCGTGGTGTTACGTTGTTTCTGTTTGGTCGGAGATTGCGGGTTTGATTCCCGGGCAGGACAAAAATACTTAGCTATATAGACAACCTGAGAGTCTTCAGTCTCGTTTTGGCAAAATGCGGTTTCGATTCCCGCTTAGTGCAAATATTTGTTTGTATGAATATGTATTACCTATGTATTATTTGCATATCTATAATATAAAAATGAATCGCTAGAGGTGTTGGTAAGCGCATAACTTAACAACGCGTGGACCAATTACCGACATCCACGCGGGCGGAGCCGCGGGCAAAAACTAGTGCTTATTAGTGATGTGTTTAGGTACAAAGAATTCTAAGTGACAGCCTCTGTGGCGTGGTGGTAGTGAACGCGACTGCTACCAGGAGGCGCGGGTTCGATCCCCGCTCAGTACAAATATTTGTATGCATGAATATGGCCATTTGCATTGGTCTGGGTGTTTCTACGTATGTATTTACAAAAAAAGTATCTGAGTATGTTTATCCGCATTATACGAACATGAGTCTAGAGAGCGTTGTGTAGAATGTCGTGGAATATTTATTATTTATTATCTACATTCTAGATCCCCTAACACAATCTAGTTAAACTAATTTTGTGGAACATTAAATATTTATTCTAAATCAGTATGTAAATAGCTTCAAAATTACAGTGACCGATTTTTTTTGTAAAAAATTTACATACATTTTTGTATTTAACTTAGAATGCAAATCTGCTTGCATCGCCATTAGAAAGCGGCAGTTTTCGAAAAATATCATTACGGTGACATACTTAGGAGCAGACAGAAATTATGTAACGGTCTCTTGAAAGTATCAATTTAAGTATGTACCTACTAAATGTTATCTTTATTATACAATGTCTTATCGCGGTAGTATTAAGTGGGGCAAGTCATAATGGTTAGAAAAACTAGACCAAACATGTTTCCGTCTTCCTAAGGTCCCGGGTTCTCTTTCCAAGCATCTGATGAGGCTTCTCCGAGGGCCGGACAGTAAGGGATGGCCCTGGGTCAGCCGGGGTGCGAGGGATATGTTGAACCTCACCTCACCTCCGACCAACCGAACCTCACCTCCGACCAAGCACCACGACCCACAGTCGGCGTGCGGTTTTAGTCGGTTCGAGTCCGACATAACCTCCCCTTCCGGCTCCGGCAGGGGAGGTATCCGTGGGGATTTCCGCACGAAAAAAAAGAGGAGGCTTCCAAGCTGAGGGCAACTATTACTGATTTTTAGTAACACCATTTAGGTGGCGAACAAGCACACAGTCCACTTGGCCCTCTATTCTACCAAAGCTAAACCATTGTGATGCCATAGTCCACGCAAAAAATGACATTAAATTTTAGACTTTATTTCTATAAGTCCAAAGTCTAAAATGAAATGAAAAAAGTTTAATTAGGTACACTTTTTCATTCACTCTGCAGAAGACATTTAATTTTGAACTTTAAATACATATGTTTAAAGTCTATTATTTAATACCGTTTTTACAGTTGCAGCGGCACGACTATGTTTTGGCTTTAGTAGAATCGAGGCCCTGATGGGAAGTGGTCACTGCAGCCTATGGTCGTAAGCAACATAAGGAGTGTCCCACTTATGTTGCCGACCCTGGAAGAACCTTCTATTACCTTTCTTATAGAAATCCAGATGTTATAGTCGCTTGGGAAAACTACGGCAGGGATTCCCCCTTTCGGTAAACTTCACGTTTAGCTATCATTAAGTGAGGGGTAGTCACGAAGTACTATTACCTATCTATTCTGTGGTCATGAGGTGTCCTACATTATACCAATTTAAAAAAAAAAACATCCACGCCATAGAGTAGCTTCACCCTTACCAAGAAATCAGAAAAATTATTTATGTATTTATTTATTTATATTGCAAATGCAGGTAGAGGGTTAGTAAAGATGTTCAATACAAAGTATTACAACACTTTTCACAACTTTAAACGGGACAGGTACCTACTGGTGAAATTATTTTTATAACTTTTTATTAATAGACTTTTCATCTTCATTTATTTGTTAAAAGTCGCAAGGAAGTAATTAAAATTGTCAACCCTGATATTCAAAAATCCCTGATATTCAAAAATGTTGATTGTCTATCATAGTTTACATTTTTTCACACACAATTAACGAAACTATCTCTATTCTAAAATATTTTATGTCTAACAAAATTATGCACGGTAGCAGGTAAGTAGGTAAATACATTTTCCATGTTTTCCTTACTATCTGAAGTGCTTGTCGCCCGCGTAATGACATATTAGCTTTCTATTTTCTCCTCCATCACATTAAATTTTGTTATTACATTACACACAACTTTAGTTATTACATTTTCTCGACCGGCCATCTTATATATTTTTGCGACGATTTCTTTCGCGCCATTACAAACTTAGACGCCGTCGCTTATACAGCCTAGTTTGTAGAGAACGTTTTTTGAATATGTTTAATCTGTGTCAAAAATAGTGACGAATTTTTAGTGATGTATACTTTTCTTAAGTGTTTTGTTTTAAATATTTTTGTGTATGAATATTTAATTGTATGTGTTAGGCTGTGTTAATAAATATTAGTGTATTGGTTTGTTTTTTATTTTATATTAATCTTATAGTACCTATATATACAACACGAGTATTTTTAATAAATTACAGTAAGTCTATTTACAAACTTAACCTATATTTTTACACATTGCTTGACTTGCTATCATAAATCACAACACTGTTAACTTAAGTATAAAAAAATTCAAAATGATTATAAATACTTAGATACATTAACATGTTAATTTTTTTATTAATTTTCAATTATATAAACAAAATACCTTACCGTTTTGAAAATAGGATAATATTAGGACATAGAATATTCATCCTTTGAGTATTCAGGCGTTCCATTACAACAGTAAATAGTATCGACATAAAATTAAATTTGCACTTTACCCAGGGTTAATTTAACCCTTATTTACCACAATTTTGTACCAAAATTATCACACATAAGGGTCTCTATTCTTTTAAGCGAGCCTGTAAATGATCGTATGATATATCGGCGTGGAATCCTTCGGGACCGGCCGAATACCTGACTTGCTGCATCCTCCCGTCTGGCAGAAGGACGTGGTACTGCCCTCGGGTTTTCTCGCCCAATTTCTGCTCCTGATGTCCGAAGTCATTACCGGATTCGTGGTCACGGACCCGATAACCAAACTCGTATTTTGAAGCGTATTGTATCTGAAAAAAATAGGTAAGTAAGTTAAGTAGGTATAGAGAATTGCTGAAGGAGACAAGACTTTACTTTGGGTATATGGGCCCGAAACTAAGTCGTCCTCAACTGCCGTTAGATCAGATCGATCTTGATGAACAAAGTGCTCAAAATGATCTTAATTCCTTGATTTTCTTCCCTTCCTGTTGACTTTTTTTTTTCGTGCGGAAATCCCCACGGATACCCCTCTGCCGGAGCCGGAAGGGGAGGTTATGTCGGACTCGAACCGACTAAACCAGCACGCCGACTGTGGGTCGTGGTGCTAGGCCGGAGGTGAGGTTGTCATCGACATATCCCTCGCACCCCGGCTGACCCAGGGCCATCCCTTACGGTCTAGCCTTCCTCGGGATCCCTTCCTTGACCGATTGTTCTGATATTTGGTACACACCTTTAGTTCGGACAATAATACCATTTAAATCAATAAAACAGTTTGATTTGTTCTTAAAAGTACCTTAGTTCTAAGATCATTTTGAGACTTTGTAGCCAAAATATTTCTGACGTTGACTGTACCACCTGTTGATTGGTAGACAAGACTGGGAACGTTTTGCTGTCGGGTAAGTACCTACGGTAAGTCTGTCGACAGTCGCTCCCGTCGAAGTCAAAATATATCAAATAATGCAACGGAGGAAAAGAAAAACAGATTTCAGCTTTTTAAGTGGAACGAAAGTGGCGCTCGATTGGCAACAAGCGTCCTAGTTTTTTTAATGTGATGTAGATAATATACAGATGCATAATTTTTTGCACAGCATACAAAATTATATCTAGCTGTGCAGCGGCTCTGTTGATTCTTTTTTAGGGTTCTGTGGTGCCTTAGGCAAGTTATCTAAGCTTATATTATCTGTACCTAAGCCTAAAAAAATAACTGTATGAACACGGAACAATAAGTGCGTGAAAAATGGCTATAGTGTGCGCAACGTTTACTAAACGTCAACTAAGTAAAATAATGTATTTTATTGCATTATTACAATAAAATATTAGGCTTATACCTTCTCTTCGCTATAAACTATCAATTTGCCAAATCTCACTCTCCTACGTGCCCGCAATTTTTTTTAAAAAGGATTCAATATATTCGCTCCACGTAATAATGTAATAAATTACTAATTTAGTTATTATTATTGATACATTTCTTACAACTCAACAAAATCAATGGATCATAAAACATTGTTGGCGACTTAGAATAAAAGATTATGACCAAATAAAAATGTTTATTGCAAAGAAAGTCATCACTATTGGCAGCTTTGAGTTCTGCTGCGACTGCTCTATTGCTGGGTTCGATTCCCGCTCAGTGTAAAGATTTACATATCTGTATTATTATTCTGTTAAACGCCGCGCGCCAGCCATAATTGCCATTTGTCTAGAAACTACTAATTCATTTATTAGACTACCTATTGTCTTGATAAAATTTGAACGTGCTGATTCGGTAGCTTAGTGGTTAAGGAGTCGGCCTTACGATCGAGTGGTCCCGGGATCGATCCTGGCCATTACACTACCGACGTGAACCCACTCCTAACACAAGCAATTAAGCTTAGTTGGAGGGGTTAGAGGGAATATTAGTACCTTCGGTTCTAATAATATTCTTAAAAAAAAAAACTGTAGGTAACCCAAAGTAAGTCAAGTAAATCAATATAAATTCTTTAACAAAAGAATTAAGTTTAGAAAGAAGGAAACAATTAGATTTCGGTAGAACTAGGTACAACATGTTCTATAACACAGAGTATTTTATATATAACGTTCTGTAATGAGGATATTTCTGAATTGCTATCAAATAAATCACTTCAATATGACTACAGATAACGGCTTTTATCTAACAACTTCCTCATTATCTGGGTAACTACTTTCTTTTATGTGTTTTCATGCAACTAAAACGCTGATAGAATATATTTTAACTGTGGATTTGTACCGTATTCAGACACCTACTTATGGTAAAGCATCCTCATAGTGTGTATCGAAGTAAAGTTCAGCTAAAAAGCTTTAAAGAGAGAAGAGAAAATTCCACCTAAAGTAACTGTTATCGGGTTCAATTTGGAATTCGACAGCCCTGAATTTGGAGTTCATCAGTCAGACTGAAATTTAGAAGTTACAAATTCCGGTCCCACACTTTGAGGCACCTTATATTCATGGGGTCAAAAGTCGAGCTCCGTATGTTACGTCAAAATTAAGACGGATCTCAGACGGTCTTCTTAGAGATCTCCTGCTGTGGTTTATTATAAAACTAGCTGACCCGGCGAACTTCGTACCGCCAATTTTTTTCCGCCCGCGTGGCGTCCGATCCCGTTCCCGCTGCACCCTCTACTATATTAAACATGTATTATACATATAAACCTTCTTCTTGAATTACTCTATCTATTAAAAGAAACCGCATCAATTTCTGTAGCATAGTTTTGAAGATATAAGCATACATAGGGACGGACAGACTTTGAAAGAGACTGCTTTATACTGTGATGTAGTGATAAGCATCAGAATTTTTGTGGAATGGACTAGTAATAAGGAAAGAGAAGAAGAGTTAAACCAAGAGGAACGTTTATGCCATCGTCGATTCTTTCCTATACTGTGTAGGTATAAATATGCCTCGCAAAATAAAATAATGCAAATCTAAACTGAAACTATGACTTTTAAATATAAACAATCAAATTCAATTCAAATATATAACTTTTTAACATAACATAACATAAACTCACGCCTGTATTCCCCGAAGGGGTAGGCAGAGGTGCTAGCACCCACATTTCGCCAGTTTATGTTTAAGTCCCAATGTAATAGGTGGCAAGCCTATTGCCATTAACCGGGCACTTATAAACCTGCGGTAAATACTTACACACATAACTTCGAAAAGCATCGAAAAGTCATTGGTGTGTGCCACGGTAAACCTGGGATCGAACCCGAGACCTTGTCTCAGCAGTCCATTACACATACCACTAGGCTACCGCAGATTTTTATTTTATGAACAATATACGTGTAAACGCAACGTAGACCGAGATAAATGCGATATTCTCTTGCGCTCCATACATTTGTACTACGCGCTACAGAAGCGTGACGTCACAATTTCGTACGATTTTGTATGGAGCGTTTTCGGGCGGCTGCGCGACAAACTGATTTTTTTTAAATCAAATATGTTCAAGAAACAGTTGTACAGAGGCTCTGCTTATTTCTAATAGAAATCTCTTCCAGCAGACCTGCGAGAGGAGAGAGTCAGAAGTAGAGAACTTAGTGAAAAGTGTGTAGGGAAGACGAGAGATACAAAAATCACGTAATTTTGGTATTTAATTTAAATTTTCCTCATGATTCTACAAAACTACTCTATATTAAAAGCATTCATATCTTTTTATCTTTCTGTTCTGTCTGTGAATCCATCCAACGAGGACAGTAGCTGAGGCCCAATTGGTGAGAAATCACTTTAGAAATTCTTGTAAGTGAATCCACTTTCAACCCACACTGCCATCGTGCTCAGTAGGCATTATTATCATTACATAACTCTATAATACAATAACTATTGTAAATCAAATCAACATTAAATATTGTCAAGAGATGCGCCATTGTTGCTCTTTCCTTTATGCCTTATTATATAACCTTTTAAGGCGGAACTACACTTAAGTGCTATATTGTTATTCGCATTATGACGAAGTTGCGTGGTTCCCATTAGAGTAGAATTTGGACCACCCCATCTCTTCCCATGCGGTGTCGTACAAGGCGACTTAGGCATTTTTTTTTATCGTGCGATAAATCCCCACGGATACCACCCCCACGGAGCCGGTGGAGGTGGTTATGTAGGACTCGAACCGACTAAAACGCACGCCGTCTTGGGTCCTTGGTTGCCGTAGGTGAGATTGCCAAAAGCATATCTCTCGCACCCCGGCAAGGCGACTAAGGGATAGCGCTCTTTAACATCAGACAGATATATACAGCCCAGACTCAGCCTCTGATGCATGGCTCGAGTCCATAATAGTGCACGTAACACGGCAATAGGCTCACCCCCTATTACGTGCGACAAAATACAATGATTAGTGAAATGTGGGTGTGAATTCACCTCTGTCTAACCCTCCAGGGATAAAGGCGTGATTATATACATGTATGTATGACGAATTGTGGAGAGCTCATTCGTCTATATTTGATACATTCTTACGCTTAACGCATAAACGCGAATAGCAAATAAATACATCCACAAGTCCACCGTTCACTTGTCTTTTGAGACACAAAAAAAAAAAGAAAAAAGGATTTTTCCAACAACCACTTTTGTAGGAGGTTGGACAGTTTAAAATTTAGTTCCTTTGACCACCAGTAGTGGCTGATTCAGCGGTGGCCGTTGGAATAAGCCATCAAAGTTCACGTACATGAATAAGCTGATAGTACTAGTACAAAAGCAATAACAATATCTTTTTCACATCTGCCAGAAGCTTGGATATCGTATACACTAACATAACATAATATTACAGACGCACATGATTTTTTTTTGACGTACGATTGAATTGTATAAAAGTTGTAAAATCGTTGCCGTATTGGTTTGTACTGTAAGGGTGATGTATCTAAATATATAAAATAAATAAATAAATAAATATTTGGACCAATGCAGTCCAAATATTGGACATATCACATAATTTAGTATGCATAACAAATAACAAAACTATGTGTGGCACAGCCTTTAGCTTCATAATAGTACGTGAAAGCTCAAAATTACATCATTCAAAAATCACCATGATTCTTCAGAATGTGTTCGCAGAAATGCTAGCAGCTTCGTCAGCAATTATTTGACTTGACACATTTCACCTTTTGATTGTTTTATAAAGAAATCAAATATGTATTCATATATCGTAATAGATAATGAGCTTCACTTGATGCGGTGACATAAGTTATTTTATTAGTTTGTTTTTAACATAATTACGTAATATTATTGAGATATGTAAACTGTCTTCGGTATTTTGTCGGATACGCTCGAAATATATTAGGTAATGGCGCCGATTCTGTTGCGCATCTTATAAACTATCATCTCTAATGTTTTACTTCATCTATTTTGATTTCGTTTTAATTTAGACTTTGATATACTTAAATGGAAATTAACTGTCAATTTTGATGTTACTTATTTGTGGATAATGTTATTTTGATATGATTGAACAAAGTTTTTAGCAATTTTTCTTTATCTCTTTAAAAAAACTGTGCTTTTGTTGGATGTGTGGTGTGTGGCCATTCCTTCCTTCCCTCTGCCAAACCCTTCACCTCTTGATACGACGTGACTTGTATCTTTTCCTTTTTTATATAAGAATATTAGAACCGAAGTTACTAATATTCCCTCTAACCCAATCCAACTAAGCTAAATTGCTTGTGCTAGGTGTGGGTTCACGTCGGTAGTGTAATGGCCAGGATTCGAACCCGGGATCTCTCGATCGTAAGGCCGACTCCTTAACCACTAAGCTACCGACGATATCTGTTTCATGATTCTTCTCTATCCTTCTATCTTCCCTTCAATTATGTTTCTTAAAAACAAATCTTATGGTCTCAGATAACATAGACTTGTAAGTTTATAACAGCAAAATCGGAACTCTTCTGTGACAAAATGTAGGTTAGCGAACTTATTTTTTACTTTCTATCATTTATACATATTGTTTATACATAATTCTGATTTAAGGGTTCGCTATAAGGTTAATAGCTTATGTTAATTTTTAATAATACGGAAAAGTCTGAAGCAGATAAAATAGAAAACCTATTGATAATTCAATTTGATTCTGATTTGGAATCATTTCAAACTTGAATGTGTTGATTCTTTTAAATGTTGTGTTGATCCCGGTTGCATCTGGAGTATAGATTTAGGAACGTAAGTATACTAATAAGGATAGATCATTTAAAATTTCAGAAAGGAAAAAAATAGTTTTGGTCTCAGTTTGGACATCTTTAAAGCCACGTCACTCCCTCACTTTAATAATGCACCTACTGAGTCTCTCTCTGCACCACCTTTGGTTGACTGGTAGAGAATGCCTATGGCATTAAGTCCGCCTATGTACTTTTGCATGAAGTTTTATAAATAAATAAATAAAACTGCCACTCTAGGCTTCAGCCTACCTACTTAATTTGTCTTTGGTAAGAGGTCTGGTTTTTTTTAAAGCAGGTAATGTAGAAGTTCCTTCTAACCCCTCTAGCTAAGCTAAATTGCTTGTGTTAGGACTGGGTTCACGTTGGCAGTGTAATGGCCAGGATTCTAACCGTAAGGCCGACTCCATAACCACTTACCGAGAACTGCAATAATGTTACTACAGTTCCCCATATATTTTACATCATATTTATTATATTCAATCCATGGGATTATTATCTTTTCAACACCTTAAACCTCTAGGTCAAACTATTAGAGCTTAAAACTCATGAAATAATATGCGTCTAATATCAAAAGTTAGAAATAAATTCAGTTAACAATATTTATTGAAATAAATTAAATAACTTATTATAAAATAGTCTACCTAGTATTAATACTATGACTAAATCGGTAACTATACAATAAATTAGTGCCGGCTAGTCTGATAAAAATACTGATATTTGTTCTTAACATAGTATTTATAGTATTTATTATTTATATCTACAATAAATTATCTTAAAATACTATAACAGATAAGAACAATGGCGGATTCCTATTCCAAATCACAAATAAATACTTAATATTTACTTGTATTTCTTTAAGTCATTCTTAAAGCTAATCACATAATATTATTGGCACTATGTACTTTATTGTCAATAATATTGTCCCTAACATAGAATGACTAAATTGATATATTTTTAAAACCTAATAATACTTCGCAACTTTTTAAGTTTTCCGAATTTATTATGTTTTCTCCCACTTTTTGGAAATCGCCTCCGAGATTTATGTTGTCTAGGGCGTCTAGGCCTTACAGGCTTTGTCATTGAATCTTGGGGGAGCTGAAACACATCTAAATGCTGTATATTCAACTTCTGACCTGACAGCAACTCTTTCATTTGCGCGTGAGTCAGCATATACACTGGCTGTATCGTATTTACGACATCAGAAATCTGCGAAGTTGCCACTAATGGCAAATTTTGATTAGGCAAAGGCGTTTGAATAGCCGGTGGACCATATTGTGGAATTGTTTGGCCATAACTGGTGGTGGGCAATCCAAATTGACCAGGAGACGAGTATTGGAGAGGGATAAATTGATCGCCAAAGTTACCATTTGCTGGTCCAGGATGATAGTCTTCAAATTTTGGATGTCTAAACATGCTTAATCGGCTTGAAAAACTACCATCAATATCTTGGTTTTTAATTGGTCTTCGTAATCTACTTGGTCTGGTTTTAGGTCTTGGACGAGGTATTTCGTAATCATAGTCGGGTATAGTGGACTCATAGTCTGACTCGTAATCATTTTCGTCTATATATTCGAACTTACTATCATTGTCAAGATCGTCATCGTAAGAATAATCATAATCAAATGCTTCTCCTACATTATGAAAATTACCTAGACGAAAAGTATTAAACCTATTTCGTTTTAATGCTTCTGCTATTGGCAGAGTTTCGTTTTCATCAGTATCGTGATCAAAAGTCTTATAGTCTGATAAACTATCATTGTTATTTAGTACACTTAAATTACAATTTACTTCTACATTGATCAATGAGTGATTCTGAATTGGTAGTACAAGTTTATCATCTACAATTTTTTCAGTAGTTACAGTATAATTTCCAAATATAAATAAATCTGTATCTAATTCACGTTTCCTTCTACTATTAATAATACTTACATCATTATCACCATAAGCTGAAACTCCAGTTCCATCTGGACTTAAATGTTGAACTCCTGTAGGCTGCGTTTTTAAATATTTGATTCCTTCTGTGCTAGGTCCATTTGAATAGTAATTCAAGGGACTTTTATATTGGAAAGCTTCATAACTAGGTTTTTCTTGAATAGTGTATTCTACATTTTTATTTACATTATTGCTCCCTGTCTGCTCAACTTCTGTTTTAAAATAATGTATCTTTGGCGTAGTTACGTCCTCACCAACTTGAGCTGAAAGAGTGGGTAGCGTTGGTTGATAAATTTTCATTCTATGGTCTCTATTATCTTGGACATCATCAACTTCTTCAGTAATAGGTGTGTGATCTTTGTGATTAATATATTCTGGAGCATAAGGTCCTGGGTATGATGTAACTGATTCTCCGTTTGGCGACGGTTGTTCTTTGAGATAGAAGAATAAGTCAATAGGTGTCTCTAGTGTATCTTTCTCAGTTTCTTTTCCGTTATGAATTAAAGTATTAAATTGCGTCAATTGTTCTTGTGGCTGCTTACTAAGTAGAGTATTTAAAGCTTCAATGTCATTAGCAGATTCATATGAATGCATTTGGCCATAAAGTTTAGGATAATCATATTGAGTTTTACTAGGTATAGCTTCAGTAAACAAACTGGATTTCTCTTTCTCATAACTAGCCAGCCCTACATTTCCATTTGGTTTAATAGTAACCCCTTGATCATATGTAGGTCCAGGATAAGTAAGAATTTTATATTTCTTTATTACATTAGTGTGTACTGAACCGAAGGATCTGTGATTCCTATTTTTACTGGCATCAGCTCGTGTTATTTTAATAGGATCCATTTGTGCTTTATCTTTCAATGTTTTTCTTTGCTCTGGCCTTCCTCTCGCCCTTTTTTCTTTCATGGTTGCTTGCATTTGTTCTAACGCTAGATGGTGGTTCTCTTGTGATTCGTGGTAAGCTTGCATGTAGCTATCAACTTGTTGTTTAGGAGGCTGATTGCTCCATCTCATTACTTGAGCTCGATGCTGTCTGTATCTCTCTGCGTTAAACATTGCTTGCTGATGCTGTGCATGTTTCTTAGCATTCGAGTTTGCTGCTAATGGATTCTCGTATGGCGACGTCTTTTCTTTTGAGTCCATTCTTGCTTGTTCATTGATGACTTCGAAGACTGCTGGTGCAGTACTTTTGCTGGGTTTTGCTGATGATGTGTGCAGAATTAGAAGTAGTATTGCCGTTCTTATTTCGCGTGACCGCCGCATTTTATCTGTAAAGACATAAGTAATGCATGTTAATTTACTTCAGGGAGTAATTTATTTTAAGTTTGAAAGATATATGCGATCTTAATTGCATACATAAATGACATTATGTTATAGGTCATATATAATGAAATGGGGAGAACTCTCTAATTCAGTTTTTTAATAGCAAACTCCCAAAATATGTTGGATTTTGCTTTTTATTAACTACTCTATGGCTTTAGTATTAACTACTCTGACTAGATATTAAGTTGTAGACTTACGCAGAGAGAGTTTGTGTGTGTGTGAGAGAGAGAGCGCGAGAGAGAGAAAGTGAGAGAGCTCCACAAATTCAGTGCTGAGCAGAACGTCCTCGAAGCTGAATGTCTTTTAAATGAGTTAGTCCACTAGTCAAAACGTCTATCGAGTAATATGACCTCAACGTGAAAACGGCCAAGGAGCAAGTCGTCTTCAATTCATGTGGTCCTTAGTGCAAACGGTCTTCAACGGAAAATAACATACAATCATATAGAGGTTAACGCATAATGAGCTCTTTCACGCAAATGTACTGTTTTTGCCACTTATGAAACCTCTTTAGATAAAATCTCTTCTACGTGCTTGAAAACTTTATTCCTAGGTATAGAAGTAATAAGAGATATTTTTCGAAAATTTATTTTAAATTCCTTTCCGCAAATAAATATATCAGGATGTTACTTCCACTTAAATAAATCTGTTTGGAGAAAGGCCGAGTGTTTGAAAGCCAATGACTGCAAAGAGTCGAGAGAGATAATCCGAATTTGTGCAAATTTCCCCCTACTGCCGGCAAGTTACCACACGCAGTGTTAGTCATACATTAAGCAGCATGCTGGAAATACTGAGATCATGCAGACATTTCTTGATTACTTTGAGAATCAATGGTTAAAATCAAAATATAGACGTTTTAATCCAAAAGTAAATAGGAAACCAACATTAGTACTGTTTATCGATGCCCTAAGGAAAGAAGCAAAGTGGCAGGAGATAAGATTCAATAACATTATATTTCATGGTAGCAAGAGGCGAAAGGTGGATATCATTTTCAACATCCGGTACACAGAAGAAAAGAAGAAATAAGAGAAGAACTGAGTATCACACCTTACGAATGTTTAAGAAGAATTACAATAATAAAAAAGATTTTAAATGTTACATATTAGCTCAATATAAATTTTAATTAAACAGGAACCTAATTTAAGCATAAATAAATAATTACAATAAATAAAATATTTTGACCCTGATTTTTAAATTATCCTAACGTTGAAACAAGTCGGTGTGAGCCCATGTTTCAATTCAACGTCCAGCGACACAAAATTGAGGACGTTTTGCTCTCAGTAGTTTTTACTTTGCGAACACACAAATTGAGGACGTTTTGCTCTCAGTACGTTTTACTTTGCGAACATTAAGCAACAATAACATTTTGCTTCGAAAACTAGCAAACTATTTCAATTGTGGACGTTTTGCTCCTAGGGCATTTTATATAGCGGTCAATATGACATCAAGAACGTTTAGCTTCGAGGACCTTCTGCTCAGCACAGCACAAACAGTTGATGCAAGTCAATTTAACTCCGACTCTGACACACAGACGTGCCAAATTTAATGTAAATACATACACGTAGAATTGATAAAAAAATATCTCCTTTTTTAAAGTCGACTAAATAATATTATCATAAATTTTAGCATAATTATTAGAGTATGACGTGATATATTTTTATGCCTTATTGCTTTAACTATAAAGGCGAGGATAGGTTTGCAGCATTTGTTGGAACCAAGTAATGTCATGTTCTTACTAATGGTACAATCATTATCAGACTATTCAATCATTATTGACTAACAAAGTACTCAAAATGATCTCCCCCCCTTCCAGTTGACTGATTGTTCAGATCTTTGGTACACACCTTTGGTTCGGACGATAATACATTTTAAATCCATGAAACAGTTTGCCTTGCTCTAAATACCGTGTTATTAAGATCATTTCAAAGTATTTGTAATGTAATGTCTTTCTTGTAACTGTATACAACAACCTGTGGGGTATATGTACTGATGTAAGTATATGCTAGAAGGTGCGTGTTGAGTTATTGCGGCGCATGCCAGTTACGTCCCCACCGGAAGACCTTGTGTCTCCCGCACGTAACTGCACGGCTAGGAAGGTTAAATAAAAAGTTTCGTTATAAATTTTGACTGCACTGTTTAATCACTGAACCTAGTCTAACACGGTTACAAGGTTACTATCTCGCGAAGGGTTGAGGTGTGGACACAAGCGAACGGCCGAAGGGTTAGGAGGTAACTAGCACGGATTGCCGCTAGTCGCTCCGAAGTGCCGCGAATATATTATATATATTCCACAACATTCTACACAACGCTATCTAGACCCATGGTAAGCTTTTATAGCTTGTGTTATGGAATCTAGAATGCGGATAAACATACTTATATACTTTTTTTTTGTAAATACATACATATTATACATAGAAACACCCAGACCAATGCAAATAGCCATATTCATGCATACAAATATTTGCACTGAGCGGGAATCGAACCCGCGCCCCTCTGCGTGGCAGTCGTGTGCACTACCGCCATGCCACAGAGGCTGTCAAATGGAATTTGCTGCGTAAGCGATGCCTGTACAATGCACTTACTGTGTCCCTACAAACCATTAGAAGTATGAGGTGACGAAATACATCGGGAAAAACAAGCGCTCAAGTGGGACTTGAACCCACGACCTTTCCCTTACAGGGGGAATGCTCTTCCAACTGAGTTATTGAGCCACATCTGAATCAAGTTCCCTTCTCTTTATATCCATCTTTAAGGGCGAAGGACGAGCATTCCCCCTGTAAGGGAAAGGTCGTGGGTTCTAGTCCCACTTGAGCGCTTCTTTTTCCCGATGTATTTTGAACTTAAAAAAGTTAGCTTAATAAATGCTATAAAAACTTCATTCACTTGTATGAGGTGATCCGGTTGTTACAAAAAACTTCGTTCTGTTGGTTTTCGTAAATTTGCTCGTCGCTCAAGTGTATACTAACCTTATTATCTTATTAAATAATTTGTCATTCGGAAATATGTCCTTAGTTTTATGACATAAACTCATATAATTATGTGAGAATAAGATACCATTTAATGAGTTGGTTACCTAGCCAAACTAATTTGAAATAATAATATGCATGTTTCGACCTAGATTCAAAAATTATTCAACGTAAACAATTTATGATTTGAATTTTGTCATACTTGTTGGTTTAGAAGCGGAAGACTGAAGTATGGGACTCTTTTTTTTATCGTGCGAAAATTCCCCACGGATACCACCCCCACGGAGCCGGTGGAGGTGGTTATGTCGGACTAGAACCGACTAAAACACACGCCGTCTTGATTCCTTGGTTGCCGGAGGTGAGATTGCCGAAAGCATATCTCTCGTACCCCGGCAGACCCAGGACCATCTCTTTTGAGGTTGCCCCCTTCGGGTTGTGGGGACCTTAGTGTCCCCATCTAGCCCCGGGTACGGGGAGGCGCACTTTGCGCCGCCGCCGCGGCCTGCTTCTGCTAGGCTGACAGGCGGCCGCACTGGTCACCCCCAGGCCAGCGCTCATGGAGGACGGAGGTCGTTCAGCGACCTGCGACGTGGGGCTCGCCTTCGCTCTTCAAGCATGGGACTCTGGTGCAGGATTTCCGTAATAGTCAAACTAATCAAAATTATGGAAACGGGGGTTGTAGGAAATCGGCCAGTAAAATGTTGTCGGCAGGTAGACACGACCAACAACATTTTATGAATATATATAAAAGAAAGTCGTGTTAGTTACACCATTTATTACTCTAGAACGGCTGTACCGATTTGGCTCAAAATTTGTGGGAATATAGCTTAGAACCAGGAGATCCGTCTCCTGGTTCTAAGCTACATTCCCACAATTTTTTTCAGGATACGTTTTATCCCATTCGACCGATATTTTATCCCAGGTAGAGGTTCCTGTGGGTCGCGGTCACGGATCAGTATTTCTGTGAACCTGGTACATTTACTTGAAGTACCAGGCTCACAGAAAATTTAAGGTGCTTTATCTGGGTCATAGGAACAGGACCAGTGTGTCCTATACCTTTTTTATCTTTATTTTTTCTATATATTTATCTAATATAAAAGAAAGTCGTGTTAGTTACACCATTTATAACTCAAGAACGGGTGTACAGATTTGGCTGAGAATTAGTAGGGATTCGAAAAACATTGGAAAAAATGAAATGCTCAAGTGAGACTCGAACTCACGACCTTTCGCTTACAGGGCGACTGCTCTGCCAACTGAGCTATTGAGCACCACTTGAATCATTCCAAATTTTCCTTCTCTTTATATCCGTCTATAAGGGCGATGGTGCAGCCATCTACCAACATTCTTACGAACTGTTGGAAACAATGAATGATTTTTCAACCATTTTTAAACATTGAATTTTGATGACTGCGCCCAAATATTTGAATGAATTTTTTATAGCATTTATTATGCTAACTGTTAAGTTCGAAAAACATTGGAAAAAATGAAATGCTCAAGTGAGACTCGAACTCATGACCTTTCGCTTACAGGGCGACTGCTCTGCCAACTGAGCTATTGAGCACCACTTGAATCATTCCAAATTTTCCTTCTCTTTATATCCGTCTATAAGGGCGACGGTGCAGCCATCTACCAACATTCTTACGAACTGTTGGAAACAATGAATGATTTTTCAACCATTTTTAAACATTGAATTTTGATGACTGATTGATGACTGAAAAAAAAAAAATATTGTAGGGATGTTAGAACCAGGAAACAGACATAGAATACTTTTCATCCCATTCGACCCTCATTTTATCCCGCGTATATGTTCCTGTGGGTCGCAGTCACGGGATCAGTATTTCTTCACAGAAACTTCAACCATAGTTTTTCTGTGCTTTATGGAACTTTATTTGGATCATAAGCACAGCAACAGTGCTGCTAATTCTATTGTTACTTCTCTAAGCTTAAAATTCTCTAAAATTTTCTACAGTGCTGCTAATTCTATTGTTACTTCTCTAAGCTTAAAAATCTCTAAAATTTACTAATTGCATCTGTTTCTGTCATTATCAGATAGAAAAGGACAGATGATTTATTTTAGTGAACACCTGTCAAATTAAGTCGGCGCCGGGCGCCTTGACGGTACCCTTCAATTTTAGTCGACATCTACAGACATGCGACTTAACTTACTACGCACCAACAAGGCGCTGTCTTAATTTGACAGGTCTTAACTTAAATAAAATCATCTGTCCTTTTTTATCTGATCATGAAAGAAACAGATGCAATTAGATTTTTTTAGAGAAATTTAAGTTTAGAGATGTAACAACAGAATTGGGAGCAGTGTGTCCTATACCTTTCTAATCCGAAAATAACGCGGAAGAAGTCGCGGGCAAAAGCTAGTATAATATAAAACGGTCATATACGTCTCTCCGATGACTCGGGAAGTGATAATGTCTACATAATCCAAAAGCCATAAATTTAAAATGGATAGATCGTAGAAGGGAAATGACATTCTATTATGCTTTTTATTATACACATAATTACACAGATATGAAAGTGTGTTTATGCACATGTTTTATATTATTTGAACAAGTACCTAGTTTCTGTCATAATTTATTTGCTCATAAACATGGTCAGTAACAAATATCTTAGCAATAGCCGCAGTAAGTGGCATGCAAGTTTCGATTATTAAGTACAAATAATTACTGTAAATGACATATTAGACAAACCCAAATATACATAGAATTTATTAGAATTTACAATCAATTAGCCTATCTCCACTACCGGACATAGCATAGGCCTTTCTTAAAACCGGAGATTAGTCTCACCCTCTCCTTTCCTACACAGGACAACAGGTCTTGACTCACGACGACTGCCGTTTAACACCTGAATCCCTAAAGGAAAGCTTGCGAAAAGGCCTTTTCTGACAATTTGCACAAGCCACAAAATGCAATCGGGAATCAAAAGTGAAGAATGAAAAAAATTATATATAATATTTTTGCATTTTGATCATTATCAAGTTCCTAACCGGTAGTACAGTCACAGTGAAAAGATTTCGTATTTGTCGTTTTGAAAAAAAAAATGCTAGAAAACCAAATGTATTTTTTTATTAACATTCATTAACAGTATTTTTACCGTTATTATATTTGTTATATGTATGCATCCGAAGCTATGACCTCAGATTCCGGGATCCGTTTGCTTCTCATCCCTTAGGTTAGCGCTTTAAGGCTTTGGGAATAAATGCCACCGGACTTCTTAGCCCCGAAAGGAAAACCTGTGCCAGAGCCTCGTCGATTGTTAATAAGGTTTTTCGACTGGCAATTGAGGTTTGGGCTCCGATTATCTTGGTATTACCCTATATCCAGTTTGGTAAATCAGTAAATTTTGTTCTTATATGTAGGTATATTACTTTCGTCTCTTTCAATACTATTGTCGGGCCCCAAATTTGGGCTATGGATGCTTTGGAGGCAACTGGGACCACTATGAAAGAAAAAATGAAGAATAAAAAACTTTTCTCCGCGAAAGTACCCAAAGGCTCAATGACCATGAGTTCATACTTTCACTGACCGCGACTGTATTCAGACACATATCGCTATATACTATACATAAAACTAGTTTGCGTGTCCGTTCGTTGTAAGAAACACACGGGGTGATAAAACTTGCGCGCACGCAGTGAGAGTAAAGTTTATCTTGTTTTGTTTCCTGTGGAATGTTGAGAAGTGAATTTTCTTTAGTTACGTGCGGAAATCCTTTGGTGGAAACTGGGTGTGCCCTAAAAAGGAACTTCTTGGGATTTAAATGGGTTTGGCCAGTGTTGTTGATATCGGGCTAAGTACCAGTTGGACCTTCGAGATTCTACCCTCTCATAAAGGTACCCCTCATTTTTAGGTCCCACTGGACCTCCTTCAAAATATAGTAATTAATGTGCCCACTCGACCTCTTTTTCAGTGCCCACTGGACCTTCAAAATTAAATCAAATAAAGAATACTCTGTTGGACCTCGGAGCATCGTTTTGGAATCAAGTAATAATACAATGGAAGTAATCATCCTCATAACAATAACATTCTCTTTCTGGTTTAAAAAAAATGTTCGTCAAATTGACTTCCTCTTGATGATAAGCTGAATAGGTTTTGGCTTATAGGGCTGTTATGTGAGCTACTGCTGTTTGATCTCTCAACCCTGAGAAGAAAGCCTGCGTCAGAGCAGAGTTACATCCATAAATCAGCAGGTGTACCGTCTTGCAGAACAGGCCCTCCATTCTACTAAAGCTAAACTGGTGCCGCCGTCACTGTAAAAATGACATTGAACTTTATTTCTATACTCCTATATTTCAAAATTAAATGGAAACAGTTTCATTACACTTTTTTCAATTACTCGGACAAAAGTTATTTAATTTTGAACTTTAACCAAATCGCTTTAAAGCCGATTTAGTGGTATGGTTTGGCTTTAGCAGAATCGAAGTCCAGGTTGACTTGGTCCCGTAGGGTTTGTTGTGACGTCATAGAGCCTAATAATACAAAGGAAGTGTCTATTATATTTACTGTTATCGTTGTACTGTTAATTAATAGAAACGGACATAAATGTAAAAGTAGGTTTTTTATTCGCGGAAAGGGATGTGGAAACGGAATTCAAAGTGCAGGCAATTAAACATAATAAAATTAATATTCAAAATTAAATACTGGTGAATTCTTTTTAAATATTAAGTAGTGGTAATATTGAAAAATAACTACTAATGTCGGCAGCTCCACCTGTTTGGACTTTGATTATATTATCGCGCCTTAAACAATTGCAAGCAAACATATCAGATTTTACGTTAGGCCAAGACCTATTTAAAAAAATTGTATCATAAATTGTTAGTCACATTTTGGGTACATCGCGAACAAACAACATAAGTTTGCCTCAGGACATATATTTTTGACTTAAAATATACGCGCAGTAAAAGTTTCTTGGATGTTTTTCACGGGCGGCTACGACGGTAAACGAGCTCAAATTCACCAAGCATAGATTTATTACTGTAAAACAATTCGCGCACATCAGGGCATTGTTTCTCGAGGTATATCAAACATGTAAATAAACATATTTCCACATTTATAACACAAGATAATAAAATTGTTAATACTATTGATTAATGGCACTTGGTGGAATCTGCTACACATTGATTGACAGCCTTCGTGGCGTGGCGGTAGTAATGCGAGTGCTACGCAGGAGGCGCGGGTTCGATTCCCGCTCAGTGCAAATATTTGTATGCATGAATATGGCTATTTGCATTGGTCTGGGTGTTTCTATGAATAGTATGCATGTATTTACAAAAAAGAAGTATGTAAGTATGTTTATCCTCATTCTAGATTCCATTTCACACGCTAGTTAAGTTATGTTTACCAGGGGTCTAGATAGCGTTGTGTGGAATGTTGTGGAATATTTTATTTATTTATTTATTTACATATTGAGTAAGACACTTTGTACTTTTCCACTTAATTTTATTTTTCACCGGTTTCGCCTAACGGCATTCTCAAAGGTATGATGTAAAAGTACAAAGTATCTTACTCAATATGACAAGATAATAAACTTGTGTAAAAACAGCAGACGTGCCCGCACGTATTAACTTCCCGTATGTTTTCACCCACGTCCGGTATACCACTTGTAATGTTACTTAACACCAAGCCTACCTTCAAGATAAAAATCTTCTTACGGCTTGTCAACGCGGTAACCTGTTCATTGAGTTGTGAGATATGAATCTAGAGATTTATGATTAGATTCTATCTGTGATCGCAATCGGCGTTGGTGTTTTAAAGTTATTAAGTAGAGCCCGGGCCGGGTTATATGGTGAGCGTTTGACTTCCAAGTCATGGATTTGATTCCTGCTCTGCAATAAAACAGTTTGCTACTAAGAAACTTAACTTTACAAATCGAATACATAGGGAAAAATAAATGTTCTCGGGCGGGACTCGAACCCGCAGTCTTTCCCTTACAGGGAATGCCTTGACCAATTCGGCTACCGAGACACGCCCGATGTGATTCAAATTTCCCTTCTATTTGTACGTTCTTACGGCGACCTATGTATTCGATACATAGGTATATATAGCATACTTAATGCTGTAAAATTTATTCAAGAAACTTAACTTGTTATACACCTGAGGAGGGCCAGATCGAAAGAGATGGTCCTGGTTCGGACGGCGTGCGGTATATGCCTGCCTGTAATCTTCGGCAATTAACAACAACGTGCCTTTGTCGGTTCAAGTCCGACGTAAGCTCCCCCACCGGGTCAAATCGGGGGGTATCTATAGTGATTTATTGCGCTAAAAAAATGAAAAAGGTCGCCGGGACCGACTGGATGCGGAGGGCGGAGTATCGGGTCAAATGGTACACATTGGGAGAGGCCTATGTCCAGCATTGGAATACGGTGGACTAATTAATTAATAAGAAAATACCATATCTAAGACAGCCTTTGTGGCATGGCACTAGCTATTAATTATACTGCAGCAGTGAGCTCGACTGATACGTAGAGGGCGTTGGTTAGATTCCCGCTCATTGTAAATATTTGTAAGACTAACAGCAAAGCTTTGATATCGTCATTTGGAGAGATCAGAATTTTTTTCTTTTTTTTTTATAAAGCACACGTCAATTTGACGTAACCTCGCCTGATGTTAAGCTAAAGGCAAATTCTTGCAAAGAGGGTCACCATCGTAAACATGTACCATGTTAACAGTGGTGGCACTCAGCTTGATGGCCTCATCAGATGCCTTTTCACGCTCCGCTTAAAGGACCCGGGACTGTAGGAAGAAGGGAATACGTGAGCTGGCAGGGAGTTCCAGGTCTTAATGGTGCGACATAGGAATGGTTCACTGAAACGCTTGGTTCTAGAAGGTAGACCGGTATATTATGCGCATATGGCATTCGCTTCACGGAACATACCAAAGTTTAGCAGAGCGGTTGGACTGGAAAATATGAACCCCGGTCTTCGAAGTGAGGGCATCAAATACGACCGGGGTTATCGCAAAGACGATGATGTTGACTACGACTAAGAAACTTGTCTTTCACAAGGAACTTATAAACTTTTTTTAACTCAGTACAGTCAGAACAAAACCTTTAATTAACAGTACAGTCATGAGAAGTATCATTGTGTGAGTTCTTCGATCGGTGCGATGCGCTTGCGCGGTATTGTGTGATAGAAAATAGAGATTATTGACCTTTGACTGTGACGTAACGATGTCGTTAGCTTCGTGATATTTTATATGCGTGTAATTAAATGGTGTTGTTTATGGTCTAATTTTAGCTGTGGTATTATGGTTTAATTAATATCAAATACGAAATTGATTAAGATAAGTAATTGTATGATATTGGTAGAAGTTTATGCGGTTTAGTATTATACATTGACGACCTCTATGACTTAGCAGTATGAATGGGTTGTGGAGTTCAGATAAAAGTCGCTTCATAGAAAATATCGAAGATCAGCTAAAACCGGAGTTAGATTGGAACAAGCGGATCTCAGACGGAGATGAAAACTTCGGTTTCGATTGGGATTAACGCTAAGGAGAAAAAAAAGAAGATGGCGTAGCAGTAGAGCGTTTGACTGCTACAAAGGGGCGAGTTCGATTCCCGCTCAGAGCAAATATTTGTATGCAATGACTATTTTAATTGGTCTGTGTGTTCTATGTTTTTTTTAAAGAAGGACACTTGAATTTGACTTAAGCTGAAGGCAAAGTCTCGGAAAGAGGGTCACCATTATATACATGTAACATGGTAACAGTGGTGGCATTCAGCTTGACGGCCTCGTCAGATGCCTTTTCACGCCCCGCTTAAAGGACCCGGGACTGTAGGAAGAAGAAGGACACATGTGAGCTGTTTTAAAGAAGAAAATATATTAAAAATATATTCCTGTGTGTGAAATACTGTTGACAAGACATCCGCTCACTCGCGCGTTTTTTAAATTATGACTAGTCAACCAACAAATCTGTGTCAATTAGTTTCAGTTGGTGGCATTCAGCTTGACGGCCTCATCAGATGCTTTTTCACGTCCCGCTTAAAGGACCCGGGACTGTAGGAACTAGGAAGAAGGAAACACATGAGCTGGCAGGGAGTTCCAGGTCTTAGTGGTGCGGCATAGGAATGAGTCACCAAACCACTTGGTTCTTGTTGAATGAGCTTCAAGTAACCGTAACGGGTCTATCTCTTTATTAACATGTAAATTACAGTAGGAAGTCATATTCTGTAGAATTAACGACTTGTTGGTGAAGATTAACCAGTCGTTATTATTCAAGGATATGACTTCCCATCGTAAAGACCGAGGAGGGCAGAGGTCGTCATATATCCGTAGAGTTACTATAATCTATGTTCAACTAGAAGCTAGTCAATAGACATGTGTAATTACCATAGCTCGGAGTTAGGTATAGTTATTTATGTACTTACATTGATTTCATGCAATGTGGATATGCCTCGAAACACGAATTTAAAAAATTGAAGAGTAGGAAAAGATCGGGATTTATTAATTGATTAAATTATTATGATTCTTTGTAACATTTTTTTTAAAGAATATTAGAACCGAAGTTACTAATATTCCCTCTAACCCCTCCAACTAAGCTAAATTGCTTGTGCTAGGAGTGGGTTTACGTCGGTAGTGTAATGGCCAAGATCGAACCCGGGACCTCTCGATCGTAAGGTCGACTCCTTAACCACTAAGCTACCGACGCTTTGACATACCATGGTCCTAACTGTGCAGAAATGCATTTAACACATTTTTTCGAAAAGTTAATAAGGTCTAAAAATGGCTATGAGTATTTATTTTATGTTATTATATTTATTTGTAATACTGTTGGCCACACAAGTTTGTCTATCAGAAGCAGAAAGAGAAAGGGAGAAAAAGGGAAGATCCACATTAATATCAGCATTTCGATGCAAGTATATAAATAACTACCAAATTCCCACCTATGGTAATTACACTAATTATAGTAAGAATGTGTGTAATTATCACACCTGTCATTATCATATTAGATTAAATTAAAATTTCAAATATCATCATCAAACCTTGCGAAAACAAAATTAGTACACTTTCAACAAAGACAAAATAATAATTCTAGAAGCTTGAATGTTAATTTCCAAGGGCAACAAATCGAAGAAGTTGTAACCACAAAATTTTTAGGGCTCACTATAGACAGCAAACTTAATTGGAAAGAACATATAGAACATGTTTGCACCAAGGTGTCCCAGCATGCATATGGACTGTATAAACTACGAAATACAGCAAATTTAAGCACTGTTATTACAGCATATCATGGTATGGTTACATCTATATTGCGCTATGGGATAATTTTTTGGGGCAATTCTACTGACTGGTCTCGTGCATTTATAGCACAGAAACGGTGCATTAGAGCCATGTTCAATATTAAACAAATGGACACTTGTAAACCATACTTCATAGTCAATAAATTAATGACTTTGCCCTGCATTTACATACAGGAGTGTGCCATGTTTGTCGAACAGAATATGCAACTGTTTCGCAAAAAACAAAGAGCTCGTCACGCTGATAAGCTGTGTTTGGTTCCCAGTAAAACGGCCTTGAAGCACCAAAGTATACTCTGCATGGCGCCTCATATATATAATAAATTGCCTAAACATATAAAATATGCAAAAAATGTGCGTCTGTTCAAGAAGAGCCTACAGGAGATGCTTATACGGAAATGCTATTATTCTATATCTGAATTTTTAAATGACAAAACCTTAGATGATTGATTGTGGAGTCTGTTTCTCTTGATGATTTGTTGGACATTGCTGTTGGCTGGACAGTGTGTATTTGACATTACCTATATATTTTGACATTATGACATTATCTACCTGCTAATATTGACATGAAATGATCTATTGCCGATGAATCTCAGATAAATTATATTATTGTTATTAATAGTTGAATTTGCACATTCTCGAATTTTTAACATTTGAATTATCTATATTTATGTACTAATCCCAAATAATAAATTTTGCATGCCATGACTGGTGATAATACAATGTACCACTGCTATGTTTTTATGACCATCTGATTCTCACATGTATTATGCAAATAAATGATTTGTATTTGTATTTGTAAAAAAAAAACTGATGCCACTCAATATTCGTTTAATTAAAATTTTCTGTGAAACATGCGTTAAAATAATTGCTAATTTTTTTTTTTTGATAACTGCTGCTGCATCTGCGGAAAACCTCAAACGGCGCCAATACTGTAACTTAACAGGTGATTATGTTTTTGAGCCGTTTGGGGTTGAAACGTTGGGGACATGGGGCCCAAGTGCCCGTTTTCTTTACAAAGATCTAGCAAAGCGGCTGATCGACGCTACGCGTGACCAGAAGGCCCTCGCCTCCCTGCTCACAGCAATGATCTGCTGTGCGGACGCGTGGGCGGCCGGCGTCTCCTTCAGCGAGCAGGTAATGGTCGTGAAGGAGACGGCGGATCGGGAGAGGCAGCGCGAGCGAGCGAGACTCGCGAACCGCGCTGCCCGCGCGCGCAGGCAACTCGTGCGTCGGAGGTCATTGACTGACCTCCGTCCCCCATGAGCGCGGGCCTGGGGGTGACGAGTGAAGCCGCCTGTCACCCCAGCAGAAGCAGGCCACGGCGACGGCGCGCTGAGAAGCGTGCCTCCCCATTCCAGGGGTGAGTCGGGGACACCGTTGTCCCCCCTCCCGAGGAGGGCTAGACCGTAAGGGATGGCCCTGGGTCAGCCGGGGTGCGAGGGATATGTCGATGACAACCTCACCTCCGGCCTAGCACCACGACCCACAGTTGGCGTGCGGTTTTAGTCGGTTCGAGTCCGACATAACCTCCCCTTCCGGTTCCGGCAGGGGGGTATCCGAGGGGATTTCCGCACGAAAAAAAAAAAAAAAAAGACTGGTATTACCTTGCACAGAGGTTAAGCATTGCCATTCAACGTGGCAATGCAGCCAGCCTTCTGGGTACGTTACCGGTCGGTGACGATGCGAAGCAATTCCACGACGCATTATGTATGTAAATATTTTATTTATTTCTTTATTTTCTTTAGTTTCTAGTTTTAAATTTCTTTTAAAATAACAATAAAATATGTTTGTCAATTTAATTAAAATGTGTCAAAGGTCGTGAGTTCAAGTCTCACTTGAGCGTTTCATTTTTCCAATGTTTTTCGAACTTTAAAGTTAGCATTAAAAATGCTATAAAAAATTCAGTCAAATATTCGGGTGGAGTCATCAAAATTCAATGTTTAAAAATGGTTGAAAAATCATTCATTGTTTCCAACAGTTCGTAAGAATGTTGGTAGATGGCACCACCGTCGCCCTTAAAGACGGATATAAAGAGAAGGAAAATTTGAAATGAATCAGGTGTGGCTCAATAGCTCAGTTGGAAGAGCATGCCCCCTGTAAGGGAAAGGTCGTGAGTTCAAGTCTCACTTGAGCGTTTCATTTTTTCCGATGTTTTTCGAACTTTTATTAAAATGTATTTAATATGATTAATAAAATTAAATTAAATTATTGAATAAAAAATGTCTATGATATTCAGCATGGTAACCATGTAACCTTTGAATCTGTACCTAAATTAATTAATTGAAAACGGATCTCGGAATCAAATACTACGGATTGTCGTGATAGGTTGCGAAAACATTGAAGTCGTGATGATACGAACAACCTCACCCAGTAATTTAATTGGTCGGGACCAACTTTATTACAGTTTATTTTAATACAACTATTAACAGAATATCTAATTAACACTTATACTAAAGTAAAGCCAACGAAGCGAGAGAAAAAAGGTAAACAAAGTTTCAGTGGTTCCAAACATTTTTATTTGAAAATGATTACGTATCACTTGAAGCGCATTCCAGGCAGGAATGAAATTGCTCATAAGATGGCAGGTCTGATCTGATAGTTTAGAACCGCTGTGCTGACAGCTTTCCTGTACTACGAAACACGCAACGACAGCTGACACTTGGCCATTGTCGCATACGTGTGATATGTGTGACAAGGACAGAGAAAATAATCGCTAGTCATCGCAACATAACTCAGTAATGGTCGCTTTGTTTACCTTTTTTCTCTCGTCTCGTTGGCTTTACTTTACCAAATACCAAAACGTCATAGTGTTTATAATGTTCGGGACTTCACGCGATATATTTTTGAACAACTTACTTTTGCCGACGTTTCGGGTGCGTTGCAGCACCCGTGGTCACGACTTCGACAAAAGTAAGTTGTTCAAAAATATATCGCGTGACGTCCCGAACATTATAAACACTATGAGTTAACGCCGCGATAGTTTAAAAGTTACAAATACCAAAAATACCGAATACCAGAAAATAACAAGGTATTCGTACATCTCTAACTTCTCAATAAATAATAACCCTGATACAAGAACCTTTTAACAAGATTAACTATGAAATTATTCAGTGTCGTGTCTTACGTTCTCTCAGCAAAGGATAATAGTTTAACCAAGTTGAACATAAATATCTATCTTTAGATCCTAGAGAATGTGCCAACGAATAATTAAACTGAGAAACTGACAACGATATTGTGATGTCTAAGCTTCGTTAGAGGGTTGACTTATAGACGGGTTCGTCTTAATTAAAAGGGTATCTGGAACACGTGTACCAAGGGCATAATCAAAGTAAAAAGATTGGTTTAGTGGTAACCAACTTGGAGAAATATACATAAACATATTACATAAACTCACGCCTGTATTCCCCGAAGGGGTAGGCCGAAGTGCTAGCACCCACATTTGCCAGTTTATGTTTAGGTCCCAACGTAATAGGTGGCGAGCCTATTGCCATTAACCGGGCACTTATAAACCTGCGATAAATACACACATAACTTCGAAAAGCATCGAAAAGTCATTGGTGTGTGCAATGGTAAACCTGGGATCGAACCCGAGACCTCGTCTCAGCAGTCCATTACCCATACCACTAGGCTAGAGAGAAATAAGAAGCCCCTTTTTTGGAAATTTAAATCTCCTCTTATACTCTTACCCACCCCGTCCTGTTCGATTGCCTAATGCATATAACTCGCACCCCAGCTGACCTAGGGCCATATCTGGTTTCGAGGTGACCTCGTATGTGCGGAACCACGGTGTCGTAATCTTGCCAGCCCTGGGTCAGCCGGTGTGCCAGGGACATGTCGAAGACAACCTCACCTCCAGCCTAGCACTATGACCCTCAGTCCGACATAACCTCACTCTCCGGCTCCGGCGGGGAAGGTATCCGTGAGGATTGCTGCACGAAAAAAAAGCCAGCGTGTGCAACACTGGGAACTCATAGGTACGCATCACAATGATACTTAGAAGTTGAGTCCGTTCTTATCCAAAACCTCATTTTCCAGAGATCACCTACGTCTGCTGGTACGAGAGTCTCTAGCGTCACCTCTTTAGCCAGTCTTCCATAAAGGGTCGTACCACCCCTATTACGGCGCTCACCCAAGTTACTAATGGAGTTAGAAATTGACGGCTTCGATTTCTCGATGCTCCAGTTCCCGTCCCTGCTACCACACTACTTTTCTCCATTGATATAGCTATTTTTTTCGTGCGGCAATCTCCACGGGTAGGAGCCGGAAGGGGAGGTTAGGTCGGACTCGTACCGACTAAAACCGCATGCCGACTGACGATGACGGTCGTGGTGCTAGGCCGGAGGTGAGGTTGTCTTCGATATATCCCTCGCACCCCGGCTGACCCAGGGCCATCCCTTACGGTCTGGCCCTCCTTTGGGCTCCACTGATGTAGCTCCTTAAGGGAGGCTTCCAGGTCCAATGATGGGGTTCAGTTTAATGATGACCCTATGTGGCTCTTTTTCAATGTAAGCGCTTCCGAGAGGAGATACCCAGAGTTTACCTCACCTAACAGCGTTGCAGAGGGGAGGTAAACAGAGATTACCTCACGCAAAAATACATCAGCGCGCGGTTGTGATATACTTCCGGCCTTGAATTTTTAATTTTTTTTTCTTGTATTGTAAATTATTCCCGAAATTAATAACTGTGAAACCAACAGATAATGACAGAACAGAACGATGTAAAAAATAAACAATACAAATTTTATCAACGTGTACAAAATGTTTAGAGGACAATGGGCGCTATTGCACAATATAATTCGTAACACAGTATGACTAGGTAGATTATTACACTCAAAATAAATTATTTAACTGAGTTAATTGAATGAAGGACATTGAAAGCGTTGAAAATTGATTGATCGTTGCATATCTATATTAGGTTGTACGTATGTTTCCGTAGCCAAATGTGACGACATTGCAAATTTAAAGAAATACTCGCCAAAGACTGCACTGTGATCTTGAATTTCATAAAAAAATATTTTAATAAAATTAAAGTAACATTCAAGAAAAACAACATTATAAAATTAGAAGAGTATTTTTTCATGGTTTTATTTATCTTTCATTATTTCTATATTATTAAATTCAAAGAAGTGATTGGTTTGACACAAAAAAACCGTGACGCCATAGTTGAACGGAGCTTACTGTTTTGATATTTAGGCGTTATTTGCACGTGAGCTTTAATAACGAAAAAAAAGAAAAAACTTAAATGCGAATGAGGTCTTAATAAGCTCTTCCGGGTCAAGCAACCTCGTTCGACAGCGGATCCCGTGCTTCGACAGAGGATTCTCTTTGTTTTATTTTACTAAAATTTCTAATATTCCCCCTAACCCATCAAGCTAAGCAAAACTACTCAGATAGTGTAATGGCTAGGAACTGATATATTTATCTGTTATGTATCACTTTACAAGATTAATATCGCGTTAAAATCATCTTACCAATCAGTCCATATAAAAAAAATAATTTATGTAAGCAACTGTTTAACATTTTAAAACTTTCGCGTACCATGACCTACAATTATGTTGACGGAAGTTATCGCGATTATAGCATAGGTATGTTACATAGTTCAAAGGTGTACATACCGTGTGGTCCACCGTTAACGATGGTCCATACGGTATGTCACTCTCACTCAAGAAGGGCATGTGCGAGAGATATGGTTTTGGCAATCTCACCTCCGGCAACCAAGGACCCAAGACGGCGTGCGTTTTAGTCTGTTCGAGTCCGACATAACCACCTCCACCGGCTCCGTGGGGATTTATCGCACGATAAAAAAAATAAACTCAAGAAGGGCATTAAATATCATATTACTAGGACCCGGCGAACTTCAGTCCAGATCTCATTCCCGTCCCATTTATATACATATACCTAAACTTTATTCTTGAATTACTCTATCTATTAAAAGAAAATCTATAGCGTAGTTTTGAAGATATAAGCATATATAGGGACGGACAGACGCGGAAAGCGACTTTGCTTTATACTTTGTAAAGCGGAAGTCTTACTGCTATCTAGAATTTCCCCAGTCTCCTCTTTAAATGAAGCCAATGATGATTGATTGAAGAGTATCAATCAATCAATTAGCCTATCGTAGTCAACAGCTGGACATAGGCCTCTCCCAATGATAAGAGGCTTTGGTCTACTGTTTCCACGCTGGCCAGATGGGTTGGTACAGGGTTTTATTTCGAGTATTCCTTCTCTCGCAGTGATATCGTCTGCGTATTTTTGTTACTCGCCTCTTAGACACCCTTCGGATGAGATGGTGTGGTGATACTTGTATTTTTTCTCCGTTACCACACGGATTACACAATGCCATCTTGAGAACCTACCTATCTGAAACTTTTTAAATTTGATTGAACAGTAATCTTGCATAGCGAATATACATATAATTTTTAATCTAATACAGTATATTACAATGTTGTACCCGTGATTGCGTAGCGTATAATCATTGTCGTATTGTTGTACCACACAATTCACTTCCCGAACAAGCACATTTTGTTCTACGACTTCCGTAATGGTATCTTGACAGGCTTATTAAGTTTAATACAATGCTATTATAAAACACCAGCTGAGATCCGGTTCTTAGCATTCCATGGATTCACCGTGCGGTCGCCGGGTCCATGGCGTGGCACAGAGAAGGGCACTGTGACGGCACCTTGGACTTGCGACCCAGGTGTAGGTTTAGGGTGGCCACCTTGTGATGCATCAGCGCTCACCTCCACCGTCAGTCGTGTTCCCCTCTCGACCTATCTAAATACATATAGGTATACTTTGAAACCCTGCATACCGCCTTTATCATTATATGCCTTCTAGATTCACGCTTGTAAATTCGACGATAGGCAGGGGCGTTTTAACACCTAAACGCCAACTATGATTTTCGGTCCACGTAAGCCTATTGTCGTCAATCGGGCACTTTGTAATCGACTGTATGTTTCGACGGTTCTCCACCCAGTTTATGGGACATAAGGTCCCTTTACGATACTCACAGGAAGACAGAAGGAAATGAGAATATACTACCTAATTAGGGTCAGTACTCAGTAGTTAAATGACGTATTGCTTCCCGGTGGAGAAGAAAAGGACCACCCCTGTTCTTCCTGTGGGTGTCGACTAAGGGATGTCCCAGAAATGTGAACAGTATTCCACGCAGGAACGAATTTGGGTCTTGTATAGAAGACACCGCTGCTCCGGCGTGAACAAAACGTCTCACTCTGTTCAGGACTCCGAGTTTACGCGACGCTGATTTGATGATGCTCTCGATATAGTTTTTGTTATTCAGTTTGCAGCGACCATCATTACCGAGGATATTGAGGTGATCCTGCAGTGGCAGTGGTGTGCTCTGAAGAATGGAAAGGGCAAAGAAAGGAGATACCTTTGCTGTAAACGCATATGCCTAGGTCTTCTTGGCATTGAACTTGACCAGGTTCCTAGCGCCCCATTAAGAAGTGTGGTCCAGGATTCGGTCCAGCTCAGTGACAAGAAGCTGCATTTTTCCGCGATATCAGAATCAGCCGCAGGATGTGCGTAATTAATAACTCCCGTGTAAGGTGCTCTCGTCTGCATAGCAATGAATGCTAAACGTGGGTGTTAATACACCTCTTCCAACCCCTTCGGGGATTTACTGACAGTATATGTGTGTATGTACGTACTAATTAGTAGCTTTGTAGCAAAAATGCACTGTGACCACCAGGATCCCCTAATCCGATCTCCCAGGGGATCCCAGTGAACTCGTCGGTTTACCAGAATCCCCTTGAAATGAATTTTATAAAGATGTTATTACACACACTGAATCGATCATATACCTAACTCAATGGAATCGAATACATAGGGAAAAAGAATCTTCTCGGGTGGGACTCGAACCCGCAGTCTTTCCCTTACAGGGGGAATGCCTTGACCAATTCGGCTACCGAGACACGCCCGATGTGATTCAAATTTCCCATCTTATACGTCTTTAAGGCGACGGTGGAGTCATCTACCGATTTTCTTACGAACTATCGGAATCAATGAATGATGTTAAACAATCATTTTTAAACATTGATTTTTAATAACTCCGCCCAAACAATTTAAAGAATTGTAACATCATTAATTGATTCCGATAGTTCGTAAGAAAAGTGTTGAGTCATCAAATATCCATTGATAAGTTAATTCAAGAAACACAATTGCAGTTATTAAACAATAACATAAGTGTAGGTAATTTCTTAGAAATTGTAAAATAAAAAACAGTGTGAAAACATCTTTACACTTATTTTTATTTCAAGGGGATTCTGGTGAACCGACGAGTTCACTGGGATCCCCTGGGGGATCGGATTAGGGGATCCTGGTGGCCACACTGCAAAAAAAAGTAAAGGAACGTTATAATAATGACAGATACCTCCTTACTCTTATCGAAATTACCTTTATGTACCTGTCTTATCCGAATAAACTGATTTGATTTGATTTAACTAATATCACAGTGGAGATTTCCTCGTAACAGTCTCATTACTAAGTAATACACGTACTTACGTACTAATAATATAATTCATTGGAGGTTCCCATAAAATACGTCGTGTAGGTAAGTAGAGTTACGCCATTTTGGAAAGCTTGTTGTGTTGTGTTCACGGAATATTAATTTAAATCAAGACATTAAACTCTTAAACAGTTAAATCTTAGTTAATTTATTTTTAGATAACCATCATCATCTGAAAGCCACTGTGGCGTGGCGGTAGTGAACACGACTGCTACGCTAGAGGCGCGGATTTGATTCCTACTCGGTGCAAGAATATGGCTATTTGCATTGGTCTGGTCGTGTCTCGGAGAGCATGTTTTTTTTTTTTATCGTGTGATAAATCCCCACGGATACCACCCCCACGGAGCCGGTGGAGGTGGTTATGTCGGACTCGAACTGACTAAAACGCACGCCGTCTTGGGTCCTTGGTTGCCGGAGGTGAGATTGTCGGAGAGCACGTTAAGCCGTCGGTCCCGGTTGCCATACGAACATCTATGGCAGTCGTTACGGGTAGTTGGAGCCCTCAAAACTCCAAGAACTGGTGTGACTGCAATGCTCCGATATCGCCTTTAGCTTGTCAACGTCTGATAGCAGTCACTTCACAGAGCATATCGAAGCTAAATCCATAGTTAGACTAGTAAAGCGGAAGTTGAAAAAGCTTCGAATGCGACTGAGATTAACGCTAAGATGGAACTCCCTGCCAGCTCACGTGTTTCCTTCTTCCTACAGTCCCGGGTCCTTTAAGCGGGCGATAAAAGGCATCTGATGAGGCCGTCAAGCTGAGTGCCACCACTGTTAACATGGTGCATGTTTACGTTAGTGACCCTCTTTCTGAGAAAGCCTTTAGCTTAACATCAGGCGAGGTGAAGTCAAATTGACATGTCATGAAGGCAAGGTCAAGTCACCTGGTATCGGCTTAGTATATAGGGATCTCTCGCTACTGTAAGTTTAATTTTCAGATATAATAGGTAATATAACAATCAAGGATCTAATAAATTATATCACCAGTTGTTTGAGAACATTGCAACAATTAACAATAGGTAATAACAAGATACTTGTCTTATGTAAAAAGCTACACGAAAAAGTGAACTAATTATGTGCAGTTCAAGTATTTTGATTGTTACAGTTTTCTTACGTCACGTAGTGTTTTATTGTGTGAAATTTAGCAAACAGGTTCCACACCTTTTGTTAATTTATGTTCTTTGTTTTTTAAATTTTTGTTTATGTTTTTTAATTATTTATTTCATTTAATTAGTTCGTACACACAAGAACAAACACACAGATACATAGGTGGAAACAGTTCTACAGAGGATCTGCTTATTTCTAATAGAAATCTCTTCCAGCAGACCTGCGACAGGAGAGAGTCAGAGTAGGTATGTTATCTGTTCTTTATTAGGCTAAGCTAACTTTACTAGCTAGGCTAGCTTTTGCCCGGAGCTTCGCACGCGTGGATGTCTGTTAGAAGTTAGAAGTTTAATGCTTTGAAACTTTGAAAATGACCAACTTTCCATACAAACGTTTATCACCTATTTTACCCTCTTAGTAGTTAAATTTTGAATAACGCTGATATTTTATATTTGAATATTTTATATTGTTTTTTTAATATTTTATATAAGACACAGGTTTATGAAATTTAGTGCATCTAGCTCTGGAAATGACGGACTTTCATACAAACTTCCATCCCTTATTTTACCCCTTTAGTAGCAGAAATTCCAAAAATCCTTGCTTAGTGGATGCTTGCATCATAAAATGTATTTACTGTCAAAATTTCAGGTTTGTAGGTCCAGCGGTTTAGGTTCTGCCCTCTAATTTTATATGTATAGATTTAGTAGTACCTAAGTTCTAGACCCTTGCCAAAGGAAGCGGCAATGGCACTACACCCGTACATTGGTGGAGGAGACCCTGTTCCTAGCTAATATTCTGCAAAGGTCAAAGTAACCTGAGAGAATATTTTCGATATCTCCAATGTATAAACAGGTTTTTTTTTATAATATTAGGTTTTGTTTTTCAACCTCTGAAACTTAAACTTAGACATTGTTTGTTACCCCTCCAAAAATGTTAATTTTTTTCAATATCATCATCACTTTCACAACATAGTATAAAGCGAAGTCGCTTTCCGCCTCTGTTCGTCCATATGTATGCTTATATCTTCAAAACTGCTACATATTTTGATGCGGTTTCTTTTAATAGATAGAGTAATTCAAGAAGAAGGTTTATATGTATAATACATGCTTAATATAGTAGAGGGTGCAGCGGGAACGGAATCGGTCGACACGCGGGCGGAAAAAAATTGGCGGTACGAAGTTCGCCGGGTCAGGTAGTTCAAATAATGTTGTACAGATTTTTTTTTTATATAAGACACGTCAATTTGACTTCACCTCGCCTGATGTTAAGCAAAGGCAAAGTCTCGGAAAGAGGGTCACCATCGGAAACATGTATTGAATAACACACTTGAACGGTTTCGCCTTACGGCATTCTCAAAGGCAAAACCGGTCAGGTTCAGAATTAAAATAAACTCAGTGGAGAAGCACAAGTGTGTTATTCAATATATGTAGAAGATTCCACCAAGTGCTATCAATCTCCAGTATAAACAGTCTACAGATATTACTATTTTTTGCACAGCGACGAATGTCACGTTCCTCTTGATGGTAATCATAACTTCATGACCTCCTTATAAGTTCGAGGTGAATGCAATAAGAATAGTTAATAGTCGTGTTCTAAACGTTAACATTTAACATAAAACGTACAGAATATAATTATATAGTTCAGTTCTATGCTGTTGATATGTTATTTAATGGTTATCTGTATAAAACATCTATTTCTAGGGTTGCCAATAGTATTTAGAGAAGACACAAAGTTTCAACTTATTATTATTAGAAAAAGCAAAAAAAAAATTCATTATGATGTATGGTAATAATGTTCAGGTGAAAGGGAAAATGTATGGGGGTAAATAAAATAAATAATAATAATTAATTTCATAAATTTATTTTTTATTTATATTGTAGGTTACCTACTTAGGTACATAAAAATAATTGAATCCGAAAAAAACCAACATTGGCAGTTATGGCACAGAATAAAATATAGGTAATAATCATAACATAACAGTCAACAAATGCTATAAAAATGTCATTCAAATATGGGATAGAATTTAGGAAGTACTGCGAGGCATTATGTTGACCAATTCTAATTTACACTGAGCAGGAATCATACCCACGTCCATGTATCGAAGACTCTACCGCTAAGTCACTGACGCAATCATATTTCTATTAGCTAATCTAATTCACAAACAAAAATAAGCTTTAAGTAAACTACCGTAGATTTTTTAAACTATTTCTTGGCAACCCTGTAATTTAAAAAGTGAATTGAGACACGCGTGGTGACGCAATGACCGGAAGTGACGTAACTGCGCGTGCGCTTCCGAACGACACACGAATCGCGATCAGCTGGTTCAAATTACCTGCGGATGGTTAGTGTCTGGTGTTGGATACATGTCATGATACATACAGCCTCTGTGGCGTGGTGGTAGTGCACGCGACTGCCACGCAGTAGGTGCGGGTTCGATCCCCGCTCAGTGCAAATATGTGTATGCATGAATATGGCTATTTGCATTGGTCTGGGTGTTTTTATGTATAATGTGTATGTATTTAAAAAAAAAGTACCTAAGTATGTTTATCCGCATTCTAGATTCGTAACACAAGCTAATGAAGCTTACCATGGGTAGATAGCGTTGTGTAAAATGTTGTGGAATATTGTGTGGATTGTGGACTCATGATGCTGAGTGATACATAATCAGTTGAGATAATAGTGATCTTTTTTCTTCATTAACTATAGTTTCATACATACTGTAAATCCCCGAAGGGGTAGGCAGAGGTGTATTAGCACCCGCATTTCGCCAATTATGATTTTCGGTCCCAACGACGTAATAGGGGGCGAGTCTATTGCCATCTAGTGGGCTCTTTATCTTGGGCTGTATGTTTACTGTCGGATAGAGAACAGCCCTATCCCTTAGTCGCCTTTTACGACACCCACAAGAAGAGGTGGGGTGATTCTATATTATTCCAGCTGACAGATGGCGGAATCAAGCCCAAGTCAACATCACCAGTAAATCAATACACCTTCTGATTAACTGGCGAGGCTTTGACACAAGCTTTCCACTCGGGTTCGGTGGGTCTGACGACCAGACAAACAGACAAAGTCAAGATAAAGTCTAGGAGAGTGAACCCCAGGCTCCAAAGTATAAGCTTCGGATGTAACAGGAATAATTGCTGGGATATTGGAATAATGATGATGTAAATTGTGCTATCTATTTCTAACGATAAAACAGAATATCATCATAGTAATAATCTATTAATAAACACCACAAGTAAAGCAACAAAACCGTAATTGTATGTTGAAGCAAACTCGGTTGACATTTCACGTCCCATCCTTGTGCATAGATTGCATCGGCCGAGGTCCCACTGCTAGCGTTTTGAAAAATATCCTGTAATATTTTCTAGTTTTAATAACTATTAACAACAAAAAAATATACTATCTTTGATAAATTTTATTATGTTGTTGGGTTATTTGACAAACACTATTTCAACTTAAACCTAGCTTATATATAAGATGAATGGGTCTCTGGCTTTGAAACCTTAGCTGGTGTACAGTAAGATTCAGAGAAAAGGAACCCCCCTTGAGGATAAAACCATTATCAAGGGGGGTTCCTTTTCTCTGAAGCTTACTGTACGTGCTAAACACAGGACGAAGCCTTGACGCAGACTTTCCGGTCCTGTTTGAATGGCCACTAAGGGCAACTATGGATGGAAAGAAAACTCTGGACTCAACAAGCTTCATGGGTATATTATAACGTAAATAATATGCAAGGTTTATTAAATGATGTGTTGAAACGACTGATGTACGGATTATGCGGCCTAGGCCAGCCTAGACATAGGTCTACGCATGCCTACGAAGGGCTACGCAGGCCTACGGAAGTCTACCAATGTCCGCTACTCGAGTAAAAACGCTAGTCTGCTTCCCGCTTCCATCCGCTGTCCGCTCGCACTGCTAACGTGGCTTACCAGCAAGGATGTACCACCACAAAATACCATACTCGAGTGAAAGTCAACTGCCTTGAGTTCACCGATCCCGTTGCAATGAAATGTAGTTATACGTTGATATCTAACACATATATTTAGTAATAATATGTAATCAGTTTGCGGACAACGTAGAAGTGGGTACGCCCAGGTATTAAACTTTAAAGTTTAAGATTTTTAGAGTAATCGATTTATTTCATCATCTTCATCGTAGTATTGTTCCCGGTCGCATCTGAGGGTTTCAACTCGGACCCATTTTTTTTATCGTGCGAAAAATCCCCACGAATACCACCGCCCTGGAGCCGGTGGAGGTGGTTGGTGTCGGACTCGAACTGACTAAAACGTACGACGTCTTTGGCTCTTTGTTTGCCGGAGATGAGAATGTAGAAAACATATCTCTCGCACCCCGGCAGACCCAGGACCATGGGATCCACTTACTCCTTCTCTTTTATGGGAGCGACTGCCGTATGCCCTCTTAATCTTGAGAGGAAAGTCTGCAATACTCTCTGTATCACATATCTTAAAAGAGTATTAGAACCGAAGTTACTGATATTCCCGTTAACCCCTCTTACTAAGCTAAATTGCTTGTGCTAGGAGTGGATTCACGTCAGTAGTGTAATGGCCAGGATTCGAACCCGGGACCTCTCGATCGTAAGGCCGACTCCTTAACCAATAAGCTACCGACGCTATCTTTATAGAGTAATTAAAACCGACACTATAGTTTAATATTTTTAAACACAATCGGTTTTAACTGCTCTATAAAGAGTCCAAACTGTCAGTCAGATGTCATGTGTTATCAGAGAGAACCATCTATATTTTTACTTTTTCATTTACATTGTTCACCTTTAGCAATTTAAATAGGATTTTTTACCAAAAAAAAAGTAACTCAAAATTACACCGGATACAGGATTTTTTTTACAATTGACTGAAGCGACACTGAAAGATCTTCCAGTATTTCTGACCTAGGAATTAGGATTCCATTTTGTAATCATTTAGATTGTCTATTGTCTATAGTTCATTGTAACAAGATCCGCCATTTTGATAAAGTTTGAGGTTAATTTTATGGACGTAGGCATATAAAGATTGCTCAATATGATGTTTATTAAGATTTGGTATTGTCTGTTTATGGTTGAATTGTAATAAGAGGTTAAGATTATAATCCATATTTCCCTAGGTCCCACCACTTGAGAACGACTGTATCAATCTCATTTATGAAATTCTCGTCTGTTTGTCCGCGATAGACGCAAAAACTACTGAACTGATTATGATGCGGTTTTTTGGAAAAATCATTTTCAGACTTTTTTTTATATAAATATTCCACAACGATATCTAGACCCATGGCAAGCTTAATTAGCTTGTGTTATGGAATCTAGGATGCAGATAAACATACTTTTATAATTTTTTTTCGTAAATACATACATATTATAGTATAGATACACCCAGACCAATACAAATAGCCATATTCATTCATACAAATATTTGCACTGAGCGGGGATCGAATCCGCGCCTCCTGCGTGGTAGTCGCGTGCATTACCGCCACGCCACAGAGGCTTTTTACAGACCAGACCACTTTGTACGACGATTTGAGCAACAGTAGCTGGTAACTTCATAAAATCTAATAATTATAAGCAATGATAATGGTATGATATGAATAATCCATACTATCCATACTAATATTATAGATGCGAAAGTAACTCTGTCTGTCTGTCTGTCTGTATGTTACGCTTTCACGCCTCAACCACTGAACCGATTTTGATGAAATTTGGTATAGGGGTAGATTAGACCATAAGAAAAAAAAAAAAGAAAGAAATGTTTCGTCGCGATAACCGACATCCACGCAGGCGGAGCCGTTAGTAGGTAATATTATTAACTATACCTGATTAATAATACGTGGGACCGCAATCATAGTTAGCGATTGTGGGTGTAAATACACCTCTGCCTACCCCTTCGGGGATTAACAGGCGGGAGTATATGGATGTATGGTAAGTTAATTATAAGCGGGTAGGTAGCTAATATCTTCGTCAAACAACTTCAATGACGTTTCAAATTTTATAACGTAATGAATTTGAATTTCGAACGCTCGGACCAAGAGTGTTGCCTGATTCATAATTCCAGTTACCCTTCACATTGAATTTACCTACCAAAGAAAATCAATTAAATAATTCTTAGTACGGTATTATTTACCGTGAAACTGTGAAAGGTATAAAAATGTAAGCTTAACAATGAAGGATATTTCTTAAGTGCATTGCTATAAGGAAATACAGATTGGTATGGGAATAATAATACTAAGTACGTTAGTCACTGGACGCGTATCACTTTAACAAGTCTGTAGTGAAGGCAGAATAAGTAAGCCCGGCCTAGCACCACGACCCACAGTCGGCGTGCGGTTTTAGTCGGTTCGAGTCCGACATAACCTCCCCTTCCGGCTCCGGAAGGGGGGGTATCCGAGGGGATTTCCGCACGAAAAAAAAAAGTCAGAATAAGTAAGCTGAATTAATGGCAGTGGACTGGCCACCTCATTGTCGAAGGATCAATGCCCGTGGGAGCAAACGATTCCTTGAGTAAGTAGAGTGGAGACTACGAGAAGGCAAACGGAATGTGAGACGCCCCCTAGCCAGATGGACTGACAACCTGAAAAAGTTGGCTAGGACAGGCTGCGGAAGGCGGAGGATGCTGATTGATTGATTAGATGTAGACAAAAGCGCTCAGGCGGCTCTACTTATCAAACTGTCTATTTCGCACTTTGACTACATATCTTAGGCCCATATTCTAGTATGACACTCAGCCTGAATCGTGATTTATCTAAGGACAGTTTGTATAGACAGATTGATAGTTTGACATATTGCCTATACAATCTGTCCTCAGATAAATCGTGATTCAGGCTGAGTTTCATTCTAGAATACGGGCTTTAGAGGCAATTTCGCAAATTTCCTACTTAGCAATCAATCTATTTCGTATTCGATCTGATTTTCAATTGAACTACTTCGCAAACTGGCTATTTTTTGTCTAATGATAATAAAAGTTTGATTAGCAATCCTACATTACTGATAATCCTACATTGCCGCGTGTTACCCGGCAGTGTAGAATTTGGTCCACCCCATCTCTTCCCATGCGGTGTCGTACAAGGCGACTAAGGGATAGGGCTGTTTAACATCAGACAGATATATACAGCCCAGACTCAGCCTCAGATGCACGGCTTGAGTCAACAATAGTGCCCAGAATGCGGCGATAGGCTCACCCCCTATTACGTGGGACCGAATCCAATGATTGGTGAAATATGGGGGTTAATTCACCTCTGCATAACCGTCCGGGGATAAAGCCGTGATTGTATGTATGTATGATACATAAGGAAGTATTACGAAAGAAATGAATAAAGATGATCTCGAGAAGATTACATAGGAGTAATAAATCAGCTTACGTTACGGTGTTTTTCTGAGATGTATCGTAAGCAGATTTATTACTATGTAAAGTAGAATTTAACTAAATTAATTATTCATGTATTATACACTTACATTTAAAAAAATGGTTCTATTAGAACACATACCTACCTATATGGTAGTTTTACTTTTCCTATTCATCATTAAATAGGTACACAGCTCATTCTGCGTAAATAGGAACACCCATAATTCACCATGATTCGGGTATTTTGAGATAATTTATACTTCAACCTATATTACAACTATCATCATGGGTCACACTGCGAACATGGCTGCAAAGCGGCCGAAACGTCGGTTCAAACAGTAAATAATAACAAATATATCGCGATAGAATCCGTAAAAAGTGGTTTTATTTGAATTACGCACAACTATTCGCAATTATAGACCATAACCTATCCTATTTCACACATTTTCGGTGGAACAGCAGGTATTCTATATTATTAGCATACATTGCCTAGGCATTGTATAGAATTACATACTAAGAAAATAATAATATTATTGTTTTATTTAATAAGAATCTGTATTTTTGCAAATTGAGAGAATAAAAATATTTTTATTTATTTATTTTATTTAATGCCTGCATTATTCAAATTGCCGGTAACACATAAAATTCTTTTAAATTACGAAACATGCATATATAAGTATAATGTAACACTAATTTATCATATTTTTTATGTAAACTTTACATAATTTAGGTATCTACATGCAAAAACATTGTAAATTTAAATAAAAAATGTAAACTACTATTTTAGGCGTTTTGGCACCGTTTAAATATTATGTAGAATTATATGAATGGCTATTTATCTTCTTCATATAATAAAATAACATAATACATGTTATTTTTCTAAATATTAAAAAAGTAGAAGAGAAAGACGCATGTCAAGATCGTAGCAAGTTGAAACACATGATCTCTGCCTACACCATAGGCACAGAATAGACAATAGTTCATAGGTAAGAGCTACAAGAGTAGTAATTAGTAGTGATACTGTAGAAAACATATATATTTTAATATATTGTAAAAACTAATAACATTTCTGTGGGGATTTTTTTACAGGAAATGCAATAAACTGAAAATACTTTATAAAAGTTACGTTAAAATATTATAGACATTATTCATTATTTACATTTCAATTCGCGAAAATGAATAAATTATTTTTAGTTTATTTTGAAATAATAGCACAATAATAATAAAATATAAAAATCTATTTCATATTTAAAATACACACTACACAGGCAGAAAATAATGTAAAAAAAATTGTGTTCCAAATTGATTCAAAATCGTTGATTTTTATTTATTTATTTATTTATTATTTTTAAAATCTGCAAAGTACGACCAATTAACAATTTTATAATAGTTGTTACCTGTTTATCTATTTATATATATTTATCTTGAGAACAAACTATTAGAACAAATAATAAAACAATGTTTTAATACTATTGGCCTTTTTATATATATTTCACAACATTCTACACAACGCTATCTAAGACCCATGGTAAGCTTTTATAGCTTGTGTTATGGAATCTAGAATGCGGATAAACATACTTATATGCTTTTTTTTTGTAAATACATACATATTATACATAGAAACACCCAGACCAATGCAAATAGCCATATTCATGCATACAAATATTTGCACTGAGCGGGAATCGAACCCGCGCCCCTCTGCGTGGCAGTCGTGTGCACTACCGCCACGCCACACATTCATATCCTGACTGTCCCTGTTCACCAAACTCGACATGACGATAATAGGAAGCGTAAAATATTAAAACTTTGGAGAACAATAGACTCCCAAACTCGACATATCGGGACTCGACATATAGGGAACAATAAATATCTAGGAATGGTACCAGTGGCAAAGGGTGAAAATGACAAACCGGTGGAAATATAGGAGTATAAAATGAAAAAAAATGTACCACGGCTTCCCTTTACCAGTGCAAGCCGGCAGGAATCGTGTAGTAGGGACCATTTACCACTGTTACTTACTAATATTTCTTTCGCGAAAGTTTGTCTGCCTGTTACGTTTTGACATCTAAATCACTGAATCGATTTTCATGAAATTTATTACAGGCATAGATTAGACCTTGGGAACATACACAGGCTATGTTTGGTCACGATAACAGCCTTCAACGCGGACGTTTGTCCTTCAATAAATCGTATATTGCCAAAATTTAATGTGTAATTTTTTAATTACACAATCTATCTCCCATAAAATAGTTTTAATTTCAAATGTAACGGCAAAGAAATGCAAAAAAGAAAAAAGAATATCACGTTTTGTCAGTGCATACTATTTCGTGTAGGAACTTATGAAGTATTACTTATTCAGTAGGTAATTTATAATTTAAACGTCAAAAAACTAGTATTCTATGAGATCATACATAGTCTTTAAAGAGTTTTTTGAATAAACTAATTGTGTAAGGTTACGTAAATCTGTAATTAATTTGTCTGGGTACAAGTTAGACATTGTGTGAATCATATTTACATATTTGTAATCGCCAGTTAACAAAATAATTACTTTTCCTGTACATTGTTTGAATTCGATATCTGCATTTTCAGAAAATAAATGCTATACAACGTATTAAGCCTCTGGCGTGGCAGTAGTGAACGCGGCCGCTACGCAAGGGGTGCAGATTCGATTCCCGCTCAGGTAATGAGAGAATATAGCTATTTTTATTGGTTTGGTGGTGCCTCGGAGAGCACGTTAAGCCATCGGTTCTGTTGACCGGGTTGACATACGAACATTTTTTTTAATAAAAGGGCAAGTCAATTTGACTTCACCTAGCCTGATGGTAAGCTAAAGGCTAAGTCTCGGAAACAGGGTTTATTAAAAACCTGCTGTAGTTTTTTTTCCTTAGCGACTAGATGGGGTTATTCAGGAAGGGCAAAAGGGAAGAAGATGTTTTAAAGGTTTAAGCGTGCACGGAATTATTTTAATTTCCTGTACCAAATCAACATATTAGGGGTTAATTTCATGTCTATTTGATGATTGGAGAGTTGGACCTTCACAAATAATCACTACAGTATAGCTTAATTTTATGGTAATAGGCTTGCGTTTGACCACTCTCTGGTAAGTACTCGCCTAGAAGTTAGGTCACTCTAGTATTGAACTGTGGTTTTATAACTTTCCGGAAACACAGGGTCGTTTGTTAATTTTATAGATAAATAAATAAATAAAATTATTACGTGATCTGTAAATTAAGTACATCTCATAAAAGTTTTCTTTAAGTATGTACACAACCTTAGAATATCTTATCAGGACCTTATTGTATTTACACACTCAGCGTCCAAAATATCTTGGTCTACAAAATCTCAGAATGATCTTAAAACGTATTAAGAGTTAATCAAACTGTTATATTGATTTAAATTGCACTTTTGTCCGAAATAAAGGTGTGTCAAATATTACAACCAAGGAATTAAAATCATTTTGAACTCCTTGTTTATCAAGATGGATTTGATACTGACTGTACAAAAGCGAGCTTAACTATATTATATTATATCAATAGCTTAAATAACAAGAGATTTATTTAGAGACAAGCATTATTATCTAAATATTATCTAAACAAATGAATATAAATAAATACGTAAAAATAATACAAAAAGTACTTACATTATTATCTCAAAATCCAGCGTAAGAGAACGAACTATACAAATAAAAAAAGTAAACTTCTAAACCACAGATTCACTCAGCATTCTGGTTTTAAAAAAATAATCACGATCGTTTTTTTTTAAATGCACGTGCGAAACTGTATTCAGCCTCGTCGCAATATAAAAATAGTACTGGCCGTTTGGAGGTTTGTTTTTCGTTATAAAGCAACGACCTCGTGTGTGGTGGTGGATGTGATAAGATTCTAAATTCAAGACGCTGATTCTTTCGCGCGTTTAAATTACATAGCGTGCTTTGTTTGAAATATCGCATGTGGCGTTGATCTAAACAAGCAATGTATTGTGTAATAATAAATGTTGTGAAAAGTGCAAGTTTTTCAAGTTATAGTTTAGTGAGAGTCGTAACTGTTCAGACCTTGATGTTTGTTGTACAATACGGTTTTAGTTTTTGAGGTAAAAAGTTGTTACGTGTCTAAACATCAATGTATAGGTACTTAAGAATAGTGCTAAAGTGAATGTACTAATATTTTTTTTTAATAATAGGATTTGTCATTTAATTAATAGTTTTATTCATGACTTTAATCAAACTTTATTATATTTGCATAAATAATTAAATTTTAATTTTAAGTAATCATGGAGCTATTGTAAAAAATGTATATGTAGAGGTCACAGCCTACGGCAGAATCTTTCGTCAATCTGACTAAATACTTTTAGGGAAATATTATGACTTTATCTTACCTGATGGTAAGGTAAACGTGAAGTTTCAGAAATAACGATCATCAATACAGATAATACTATTCAAACACACAACAAACAAATAATACTATTTCACTTCAATGTAGGCCCTAGTTTCCTACATCTGAGGCGTGGCGGTAGTGTACGCGACTTCTGCGCAAGGGGGCGGGCTCGATTCCCGCTTAGTGTAAATATTTTTACTTTTAAGCATGAATACGTCCATTTCGATTAGTCTGGGTATGTCCATGCATCGGAGAGCACGTAAATAAAACCATCGGTCCCGGTTGCCATACAAACATCTATACCTCGTGTCAAATGGATTGGGATTAAAGTGTATTGACCTTTGAACCGGTTACTTAGGGGTTGTAAACATTTTTCAAACTGTAGCGAAACAAACTGCAACGTCACGTGGTGCTCACGTAAACCTTTATTTTTGTCACTCAAAAATCACTACTTATAATACGATATTTGCTCCATACTTTAAACCGACCAAAACGCACGCCGTCTTGGGTCCTTGGTTGCCGGAGGTGAGGTTGCCGAAAGCATTATCTCTCGCACCCCGGCAGACCCAGGACCATCTCTTTCGAGACGGTCCCCTTCGGGTTGTGGGGACCTCGGTGTCCCCATCTAGCCCTGGGTACAAGGAGGCACACTTTGCGCCGCCGCCGCCGCGAGCCGGATCACAGTTAGGCTGGTAAGACCCCAACAAAAAAATGCGCGCTGAGTTTCTTGCCGGAGTGTTTTCAGGTCTGGGCCGCGTTTCGAATCGGTGTGGTCAATTTGTTAAAGTAGTCTTAATTTATTTTTATATTGACGTTTTGTAAGTTCCGATTTAATGGTCTATACAGAATAATTGATTTTTACTTTTAATTTCAACCGAGTTAAGGAAAGTTTTATTTGTAATACTTATCCACTTATTTGTACTTTAGTGAGATGCACACTGTGTGGAACTTAAATAAAATATTTTTCTTTCTTTCTTTCAAAATGTTCAGAGAATGATGATGATGTATTTGAATACAGTGTACATTTATTTATTATACCAATATACCTGGCAACACAAACGCCTAAGTTCTGCGAATACCGTATGCGATAGTAACAAAACGCATTTGTTTTTTTTTTCATACATAGACAATATAGACATTCCCACAACTCACACTTGACCGATAATTCGTAACAATGGCGGTACGTGGATTACGATCTTTTTTTTTAAACTCATGGGAGTTTAATTTCACTTTTAGAGACAATGAAAACCAAAGTGTAGTTTAAATTGTGGTGGGAATGCTGTTTTGTATAATTATTATGGTCGTTACACACTAAAGTGGTCAGCCTCTATAAACAAGTGGCAATTCGCTGGCCAGCGTATCGTGGACTCCATACTAATATTATAAATGCGAAAGTAACTCTGTCTGTCTGTCTGTCTGTCTGTATGTTACGCTTTCACGTCTGAACCACTAAACCGATTTTGATGAAATTTGGTAGCTTAGACCTTGAGAAAGGACATAGGCTATGTTTGGTCGCGATAAGCGACATCCACAGGGGCTTTCTACTACCTTTTCCCCGCGGCTCCCGCGGGCAAAAGCTAGTAGAATGATAAATGTTTGGGATTTGACGTGCCTTTATGACAGTTGTCAATTAACGTCATAAACAACAAAACCTATACTTTTTTATACGCCTGATGTTAAACTAAAGGCAAAGTTTCGGTGAGAGGGTCACCATCGTAAACATGTACCATGTTAACAGTGGTGGCACTCAGCTTGACGGCCTCATTAGATGCCTTTTCACGCCCCGCTTAAAGGACCCGGGACTGTAGGAAGAAGAAAAACACGTGAGCTGGCAGGGAGTTCCAGGTCTTAGTGGTGCGGCACAGGAATGAGTCACTGAAACGCTTGGTTCTAGCAGGTATACTCTGCACCGTATTTATTTCTATTTCTATTCTACGATACGCTGGCAAACGAGTTACCACTTATCCAGAGGGACAGGTGCACTCGCTCGTAAATGATTCGTGGGTTAAGTTACTTAGACGCGGTTGTCATTTGGATGGGTGAGCACTTAGTGGTATTTCAACTGAGAGCTTGTATATATATAATAGTTTAACGTTGAGATGGAGTTATATATGGGATATCTGAATAGCTTTATCAGTGGTTGGCCATTAACTATAGCTCAGGCTGGGAGGTCAGGCAGTACTCAGCAGTCTATCTCATATATATACTCACGTCTGTTAAGCCCCGAAGGGGCAGGCAGAGGTGTATAAACACCCACGTTTCGCCAACTATGTATGATTTTCGGTTCACGTAACAGAGGACGAGCGTATTGCCGTCTAGCGGGCACTTTGTCTTGGGCTGTTTGTTTACTGTCGGATGGAGAACAGCCCTATCCGTTAGTCGCTTTTTAGGACACCCACAGGAAGAGCTGGGGTGGTTCTATATTCTACTCCACTGGGAACGAACACGGCAGTCTATCTCAATATAGCCGAAAATACGAAGAAAAATCGACACCGACACCGGATCCGACCGGGTTTAATGCAGCTGGTCTACTTATTGTTTCTGACTGGTATATCGGTTTTTACAAGAGCGAGCACGGAACTCCCAAGCCAGAAGATTGCGAGCTTCTCCAACGGGACATAGACCGAGTAGTTAGATGGAGTCATGAGAATGGTTTGCAGTTCAATGTTTCGAAGTGCAACATCGTATCCTTCACGCGTGCGGTGGTACCACTGCATCATACTTACTCCATGATGGGGGAAACCATTCCTCGGGCTTCCTCGGTACGTGATCTGGGGGTTTTATTTACAGCAGACCTTTCGTTTCGGTGTCATATCACCAATATCTGCACTAAGGCCTATAAGAATCTTGGTTTTGTATTGAGAGAGACCAGAGACTTCAAAGACACCGTGGCCGTGAGGTCATTATATAACGCCCTGGTAAGGAGTAAGTTGGAAACGAGTGCTATCATCTGGAATCCCCATGAAGCTAAATATAGTTCCGTGGTGGAGAAACTCCAAAACAAATTTACCCGGTACCTCTACTTTAAACAGTACGGAGTGTATCCATTTTATCCACTTATGTATCCGACTCTCTTTGTCATAGGGATGGTTGGATACTATAAGCTTGAGGTGAGGCGTAATTTAGCGCTGGCTAAATATGTTTTCTCAGTATTCCGTGGAAAATTGAGTAATCCGCAAATTTTGGAAGCGTTGAGATTGCTTGTTCCCAATACGAGGTTGCGGAGGGCGCCGAGGGGGAGAACGTTCGATGTGCCAGTGTTTCGTACCAACCTGCTGCAGTATGCTCCTCTCGTACGAGCGATAAACATCTTAAATACAGTCTCGCGTACTGTGGATATTTTTGTATGTACACTCGCGGAATTCGAGAGGGTGACACTACAGTGTTTGTCATAGCAGACGTACAACATGATTTTTGTGCCATACGAATCAATTGTATAAAAGTGGTAAGGTCGTTGCCGTATTGGTTTGTACTGTAAGGGTGATGTATCTAAATAAATAAATAAATAAATAAAAATAAATAAAAATAAATAAAGATAGTGTAGCAGGTGAGTGTTTACGCCTGCTCTTATACGGACATTACGGACCCGTGACATGCTGCTACTCAAAGTTCATCAGGCATAAACAAAAATAGGCGTCAACTATATTTATTTCCATGTATGATTTATCATTCTTTTTCCAACTATGTTCTGAGTACGAGCTCTCTGCTCCCAATTTTGTAACTCAAGTAGGTAAATACGTAAATATAATACAAAAGTACTTAAATTTTTATCTCAAAATCCACCATAAGAGAACGAACTATATAGATAAAAAAAAGTAAACTTCTAAACCACAGATTCACTCAGCGTTCTATTTATAAAAAAATAATCACGATCGTTTTTTTTTAATGCACGTGCTAAACTGTACTCAGCATGTATTTTAAGGACATTAAACGCAAATAATCTTCGATTTGGGATTTTTTGATTATCTACTTTTTTTTTGTTTTGTTATGTGTGTATTTATCGCAGGTTTGTAAGTGCCCGGTTAATGGCAATAGGCTCGCCACCTATTACATTGGGACCTAAACATAAACTGGCGAAATGTGGGTGCTAGCACCTCTGTCTACCCCTTCGGAGAATACAGGTGTAGTGACCTTACATACATACCTGGTGTTCGTTATTCAATCTCATCATCACTTACCTTCGCTTCCACGCCTTCTGATCGAGAATATAAATAGGTGTCGACTTAGTACCTAGATACCTAACTGGTGTCGGGAAGTACGAGGAGTCGACTTCCCACACAGGCGTGAGTTTATGTTATGTAATGTTTTTTTATACAGGACACATCAATTTCTTCACCTCCTTCACCTCGCCTGATGTTAAACTAAAGGCAAAGTCTTGGAAAGCGGGTCACCGTCGTAAAGATGTACCATGTTAACAGTAGTGGCACTCAGCTTGACGGCCTCATTAGATTACCTAGAAGCCCCAAATTGAGATTGTATTGGGTATCTAAGGCGTTATTATAGCCCTGTACCTGTTCACTACTAATTAGTGTTACGATATAGTGTGTAAGAAGGTTTATTATTGTGTAATCTTAGTACAACATTAAAGACAAAAATCGCTGTTACGAGGGTCGCGTATTTAATTAAAATTTGCCTTTTAAACTTTGTACCTACATACATACTTAGGTACAAATTGTAGTTATGTAGTAATAAGAAATCTATAGAATCCTAGCCGTTACTCTACCGACGTGAACCCACTCCTAACACAAGCGATTTAGCTAAGTTGGAGGGGTTAGAGGGAATATTAGTAATTTCGGTTCTAATATTCTTCAAAAAAATAATAAAAAATAAAGAAAAGACGGATATAAAGAGAAGGAAAATTTGAAGTGGTTCAGGTGTGGCTCAATAGCTCAGTTGGAAGAGCATTCCCCCTGTAAGGGAAGGGTCGTGAGTTCGAGTCTCACTTGAGCATTTCATTGTTTCCGATGTTTTTCGAACATAAAAGTTAGCATAATAATTGCTATAAAAAAATCATTCAAATAATATATTTCTTATAGCTTTTGCTCGCAGTTAGTAAGTCGTGTCGTGGATTTCGGTTATCGCGACTAAATTTATAGCCTATGTGTTAATCCAGGTTGTCAGCTAACTCTATACCAAAATTAATTAAAATCCATTCACTAGTTTTTACGAGAAAGAATAACATACATAAATAATAAATAATTATAAATTTTCATATTCCACAACATTCTACACAACGCTATCTAGACCCATGGTAAGCTTTTATAGCTTGTGTTATGGAATCTAGAATGCGGATAAACTATAATATTCGTGCATACAAATATTTGCACTGAACGGGGATCGAACCCGCGCCTACTGCGTGGCAGTCGCGTGCACTACCGCCATCCATCCATCTATATTTATTTACAAACTTCGAGCTTACAATATTAGTAGGACTAGAAGGAATTATGCCTAATCTACACTTAACGGAAATTCCGTCGTGGATTTTCCGCAGCGGAACGCCAATAATATAGTTTTATTTTCATGAGAAACGGCCCAAGAGCCCTCTCAGTCATTGGGGATGGTTATGTCAGACTTGAACCGACTAAAACCGCACGCCTTCTCCATTACCGGAATGTAAGGATACTCGGGTATTTCCTTCGTGCCCCGGCTAAGCAATTACTTTAAGATGCCAAGGCAACCTATATTAAACTCTAATAGGAAGGAGATTTCCCATAAACACATGCTTTCCAAGTTATTATTAAGATAGGTAGTAATTTATAGTCTATCATTAATGTCTGATAAATACATAACGATATTGTAATGATTGTGATGAACAAATAAAACAAAATAATAATTTGTAATATAAATGGTTTGTAGAGAGTAACACATAATTTCGACCAGTCTTCCAACCGGCTCGTTGGTCTAGGGGTATGATTTTCGCTTAGGGTGCGAGAGGTCCCGGGTTCAAATCCCGGACGAGCCCAATCTTTTGTTCCCTTAGGACTGATGAAACTATTATTTTTTGTTATTTTTTTTGGTATTTTCGTATGTACAAGCCGCCTGCATTTTGTTCATATAAATATTTATTGAACAAATTAGTAGGACCAGCAGCGCAATGTAGTAACAAGCATTGTAAAAATAGTGTTTGTTTTACAAAACTCTTACTAGGTGTCGCTATTAACCAAATATAACATAATATAACAATATAAATGGATTAAAACACAGGTTGAATGAATTATTTTATTGATGATCAGTCAAAGAAAGTTTAATGTTGGCCAAAGTCGTTGCGAAATATAATAATAATAATTATAAATACACTCCTACAAAACACCTGAATAAACATTGCACTTCGAAAAACTCACTCAAATTTTGTTGCGATTATATTAACTATTTTTATTAACTAAATCTAACGAAATCAATTAAATATATTTTGGTAACAGAATATTGCATCAATTACTTACGTTTCCAGATTAGTTCATGTGAAAAATCATAGATGGCGTTATACGCAGAAATGGAAAAATATGAAACGATTTCGAGTTCAGATTAGTTCAATCTTTAATTTAATGAAATATAAAAATCAAACTAGTATTTACTAGAGGCGGCGATGTAAATTTTTTTTCTAATGTTTTTACCGCGATATACCTGATTCCATGATCCAAGAACCATGATCGCTTTAATTCTGGAACGCGAAAGTTTAAAAGTTAATTTACCCACACTTTTCCCAAACAAATGAAAACAAAATGGCCGTCATATGTTTGTTTTATTTTGAATAGCCCCGCCATGTTTCCACGCATTACCTTCCCTTGTTTGTTATGAAATCTGTCAAGAGATTTTAAAACAAACAAAATTAATAATAAAGCCGTTATTGTTTATCGAAATTAATAAACATTTATATACTAGACATGAAGTAATCATCTGCTGGACACGGGTCATTAGATTCAATAGGTTTATATCTGTATATCTTTCCTTTTGTTCCTATTACGATGTTGTTCTTGTGATCAAACGCCATTCCTGTTATTTTGAAACCTAAATGTGCAATTTTTACAGGCAAAATACTCTTTGTGAACAATCTGAAGAGCGATCCTTTAACAGCGACTATAGCTTCATCGTTATTGTTCAATTGAAGAATATATTTCAGCTCTCTAGTAAAACCTTTATACTGAATAGGTTCATACAGATCAACCGAGAAAAAGTACAATCTTCCATCGATGTATTCATAAAAAGCATTCCCTTTACCGTCCATCACGAAGCTATACGCCTTAGGCACTCTTTCACATCTTTTGACAGCAGCAGATCCGTTTACAAATCGAAATATCTCATGATTTGATCCCGTAGTTATGTACATCTGATTGTCAGTTTTATCAATAAATATACTACGGACATCGTCGTCTCCTATAGGCCTTTCACCGGTGATTTCTGTTCTTGAATAATCATATGTCACAAGTCCTTGGTTTGTTCCAATGTATATAGTATTACTGACAGGATCTACTGCTACGCATTGGCCGTGCAATTCATCAGAGATTGGCAATTCTTTGATGCCTAAAGATCCATGTTTCAAAATATGTATTCCTTTGGTATAATTTCTTTTATGTAGTATAAAGAAAATATGTTCAGTGCTAGGGTCTATCACTATACCGGTTGGGAAGCCGTCTATCGTGGCAATGAGCTGCCGTTTGAAAAAATCATTTCCAATCTTGATCCTTTCACATTTTTCAGTGTAACAGCAGTGGATCAAGATGGCGACGAAAGGAAGAATAGTTGTAAGTCTTGTCATTGTTGGCTTGGTTTCATGTCAAGCGTTTAAAGCATCTGTGGAAAATAAGCAATTAATTAACATGAGGGTGCCCTAAGTAGGTGGTTTTGAGGTTATATTATGATCTTTCAGGCATGTTAATAGCACAAGCAAGCCGGTGCATTCGCTTGATTTCCTTAAAGGGAGCAACTTCTGTTTGATATCTTAAGCCTGAGAGGAAATCCTGCTCCTGAGCCTAGTAATTTTATAAAACCCTGTTGCTGTAGCTAATTACACTACGAAATGGGTAAACAGAAAATTATAATTGGTAAAAAAAAAATAGTTCAATAAAGCATGTCACTAAAAGAGTGACACTTGCAAGAGATATCGACGAGGCTCCTATTTCTTTGTGTATTATCACAGGTAATCTAACACCACGGAACATAAAAATTAGGATTCATCAGGAGAAGCTAGGATACTTAAGGCAACACTAGTTTATGTACTACAGATTTTTTCTATTCCAAATCTGGAATCTCAATGAATCCTTTCCAACTTAAATTTATCCGTGTATTAGAGCACGCGGCCAGACGCGGCTAGATAGTTTTCTAACTTAAAACCAATCAAATTGATAAGTACGAACATGGATAAATAGAAATAGACTATTTCTATAAAATATAATAAATAATTACCAGTTCAAAGATCCGTCTGTTCCACTCTAAGCTAATACAGAACACGCGATCGTTGCCAGTCTCCGCATCTCTTTATAAAACATCTGCCTTTGTGTCGTATGACTTTATGCTTGTAAACATACACCGTGTTGATATTCTGATGCTATTATATATAGGATGATAGTTTTTTAAAAGTGATTCGAGTTATTTTTCTTATACTTTCATTATTAACATCATACGAGCGATTATTCCAGTTGCTTCCAAAATGTTCCTATGAACGTGTGCAATACCTACGTCACACTCGTGCTGCCGACACTGCACGAACTTTCTAATGCCCTTCTTGAAGAACCTCATACGGTCTTCGTGCGGAAAAAGTCACAGCACGGAGTTCATTCCACAGCTTCTCTCATTTCCCTTATTATGGATTATTATGAATTGGTTCCTTACCTATAGTCTGCTCCCTTATAGAATGGCGTTCCTGGAACAATGAACTAGGCCTACTTCTGCTTAGGCGACAGTAAATATAGTCCCCAGGCTCCAGGCCACCGCTCACGGAGTCCTGGGATCTTTTTAATTTCTCTCGGAGCCCGAGCAAGCATGCCATCTGATCAATTTTATTTAACTTGGCTGCAGTGTGTCCACCCACTCCACGCCCTTGGTTGTGATCCCAATTTTCACATACAGGATTTGTGGAATTATAAGCCCATGGGTGTGGTGGTGGATCTTGTGTGTTACGAGAACGAGATCCGTGTTCCACGCTCTCGAAGTCGTGCTGTGCTAATGTCTTATATTGTAACTCTGCTTTCACGCCTAAACGACTGATCCGATCTTGATTATTGACACAGAGATGGACTGGTCTAGATTTTGGGAATATCATAGGCATATTTTGTAACGAAAGAAAAAGGGGTTTGAATAGGTGTTGAAATTTCATCATTTAGAAGAAAATTTTCAATGTAATTTGATACACAGATAGATTATAAGTTGGGCTATGTTTCGTCGCAATAGCTGACATCCACTCGGGCAGAGCCGCGGTCATCAGTTATTACAGTACAAAAATTCTTTAGCAACGTCCTGTATAAATATAAAATTGAAACGATTGTCTAATAGCTATGTAATTTGTGTAATTATTACAAGAATAACTATCATTCAATAGAAGAAAAATAATTGTATCGAGGGCTTGATAGTATCATTACATTGCAGCCCTTTGCTTGTGTTGGAGTCTAGAAGATTAAAACTACTTGAACTTTCTAAAGGTATGTTTTAATATTATAATTAAATAATTTGTATCCTTTTTGGACTAATGCTATCTAAATCTTGCTATGTATGTGTCCTGTGCTTAAAGATCAATAGTAAGGATCACGAAAACAGAGTTTCATTTTCGAGGAGTCCCAGCGCAATTGTGTGACTTTTTGTGGGGACTTACTATTGTTGACAGCCTCATCAGACATTAATACTAGTATTTGAAATTGAATAGATTCAAAACATTTAAATCAAGTTATAAATAATAACAATTATTATTAGTAAAAAAAAATTGGAAGCTATTGCTAAACAAACTTCTTCATCTTCTTTTCGTGTCAATGATTCACTTTTATATAACTACACTATTCGGGAATAAAATTCTGCCATCTTAATCAGTGGCTTTATTTAGGTCGTGTTTTAGTACATGAAGAAATGCGCCATGGACTGCACGGGGGCACCGCAGTCTCGCATTACCCCACCTACATAGATTTTGTCTAGACCGACCAACCTGTGTACGTAGACGATCAAGAGACTTCCATACGGGCCAAAGGGCGGTTCTATTCGGGAGGCTGTTTTTCTGGGGAGGTGGGAAGTCCGAAGGTGGTGGTTGCTAAACAAACTAAGATAACTAAAGAAAATACTTACTAACGTGCGTTATAGAATTCCTCCGGATCATAACCGACTAGTAAAATTCCGAAAAGGCTGATAGCATATAAGCGTTTAATGGTAATGCTAATTCTTTGTGCAAGATCAAGTCCAGCCTTTTGGTAAAGTAAAGATTCATTCGTGTTTTACTATGCCTTTGGGATCTTTGGATTTTTCTAATATGGCTTTGGTCACGTGTAAAGTCCAGTAACCGCTTTGCAAGATCTTTGTACACATAAGCTTTGTAGACCAAATTTTATACCCCATGACTCCCAACGTACAATAGTTAAATGTAAAATGAAACCACCAACAAATTTTCTATCATTTACTTAAAACAAACTATTTATTTAACAATCATCGCTGGTATATTTATAAATAATATCATTAGTAGCTATGTAAAAATTATCTCCATCAAATACAATCCCAGATGGCACATAATCTAAGTCCATAAGTTTAACAGGAATTACGCTGTTTGATCTTAACAAATACAGTCCATCATTGGTAGCTAAAACTACTCTACCATAATTATCCGTAACTACCGCTCTAGAAGAATCTTTGGCAATTCCAACAAATTCTATAGGCTCTTGAAAACCTTTTAGAAGCATTTTTATATATTTAGAATCACATTCATAGTATATATTACCTTCATCATCAACAGCTAACATATAAGCGCAAGGAATATTTTGTACTTTACTTATTTCATTGTTCTCTATATCTAGAATATAAACTTCATTTTCTGGAAACATTACCGCGTATAAAACATCAGATATATTTGGTTTGAATAGTTGAACTATATCGTGGTCTTTATTGCTAAAGAACTGGGCTTTATCTGAGCTATTTAGGAAGTAAAGACCGTCATCACTTGCTACATAAACCTTTCCTTTCTTGACATCTACTGCAGCTGCTTGTCCATTTATATTGTCAATTTTAATTGCTTCATTATTTCTTAGTATGTATTGTTCCATTCGTGTCTGTATATCATCGTTTTGGAGACTCTCCACATCTATTAGCGTGAAGTGTAGATCTTTGTTTAACGGGTTATAGGCTAGGTTTGTTGGTAGACCTTTTATGGTGAAGATTGCAGTCTTTGTGTAGTACATCCCATCGTAATGGTGTGAGCAGTTGTCTGAGAAAACTGATGGCAGTATCAGTAGTAAGAAGAACAGCATTGTGATCTGGAATGAAAGAAAAATGATTAGTTATTATGTGTATCATCATCATTGTTTAGATCTTTGATTGTGCTTTCACCTCGAAAGAGTCTGCTTTTCTTATGTTCCATGTTCCATCAGCCCTTAGGGCGTCCTTAAATGGTCGAATTATTTTAAAAATTAGATAGATCAGTGTAACCGGTACACGATCATGCAAATAGAGAAATCAATGGCAGTTCTTTTGGTTCTATTAATAATCCATACTTAATATTTTCTAAAGTTTACGCGAATGTCACTCATTGAAATAAAACTTTTTACGGATTCTATCGCGATATATTTGTTATTATTTACTTTTTAAACCGACGTTTCGGCTGCTTTACGACAGCCATGATCGCGGTGTGACTCATGATGGTAGTTGTCACATAGTTTGAAGTATAAGTTATCTCAAAATACCCGAATCATGGTGAATTATTGGTGTTCCTATTTACGCAGAATGAGCTCACTGTGTTGTTAAGTCTTGCTGGATATAATAACAAATATATCGCGATAGAATCCGTAAAAAGTGGTTTTATTTCAATCCATACTTAATTTGATTGTATGTGTGGAACTACGTATGTCATGTTATGAATCTTAAAGATTTCGATCAGAATAGTCGTCAGTATAATTCTTACAGACTGATCTGAGAAATTTATAGTTCAATTTATTCCAGAAGTGTGTGGAACTCAATAAACTCAATTACGCAGGTAGGGGGGCCACGTAGCACGTGCAGTTACTCGAGCGTCGTGGAAACCCATAGAATTGGTAGATTAGATGACAGAAAGAATAATGGTATATAAAGTTTCCACTTTTAGTGGCGGGGAAGCGTTTATCATCTTCTTGAAGGCTACCTACCGACTGGAGGAATTTGTTAATATGTATTAGCCTTTTTTTTTTTTTTTTTTTTACGTGTTGGAATGCTTTTAAGCACTTCGCTCACCCCCTACGGGGGCAGGGAGCGGGCTTCGTGTGGGACTCCTAGCCTCGAAGGAGGCCAGACTACCCACTAAACCACCACGGTGTCCGTCGTCACCACATATCGACGATGGCGGGAACAACATCTTCCGCCATCGTCGTGTGGGTCGCCCGCCGCTGATCTACGGCAGGCCCATCTCTGGTGCGGCAGAAGAGGAGTCCTTCTGCCACCCGCCTAGGCAAGGCACACGCGACACGACGTGCGCCTTCAACCTCGAGGCCTATGTAAGGGCAGCAGACGCCTCCGCGTCTACTGCCCGGCCCGGTTAGGGGGGGAGGAGTTGGTGGTACCGCCTCCTCCGAGCCCCGGTTCTCTTGCGGCGCTGTGGGAGGGAAAGGGGGTCACATTCCCTTTCCCTCTCCGCCGCCTCCTTCTGCGAGATAACCGTCTCGCAGAAGATCTGAACCGCTGCCCACGCCTCATCGCCGCCGTCGACCATAGACAGAACTACGGCCGGCAGCGAGAGGTCCGTCCCCACTTCGGCGATCAGAGCACGGCGCTCCCCAGCCCACGCGGGGCACTCCTCTAGGGTGTGCTGTGCCGTGTCATCATCGCCGCCACAGTGGTGGCACCCACTGGTCGGCTCTCGTCCCACCCGGCACAGGTAGCTTCCGAAGCATCCATGCCCCGAAAGGACCTGCGCCATGCGGAACGTTACCGACCCCCGCGATCTGTCCATCCAGTCTCTGAGGACAGGACGGATCGCCTCGACGGTCCTTCTGCCAGCCGTGGGATTGGCCAGCCGCCGCTCCCACTCCAGGAGCATGGACCGTCTCACCAGGAGCCTCCGCTCTCCCACCTCCGAAGGTGCCGGGAACTCGCCCCGGCTCCGGGCCTCCTCGCGCCAATGATACACTAGCGCGAGGACTCCGGCCTCCAGCTCCCACGGAGGAGAGCCCGCCATTGCGCAAGCCGCCTCGAATGAGATGGTGCGGTATCCTCTTACCGCCCCGACGGCCATCACCCTCTGCGGACGTCGCAAGAGGGCAATGTTGCGTACCGTCAGGGCGTCGACCCACACAGGGGCCCCGTATAGGGCCATCGACCGCACCACTCCCAAATAAAGGAGGCGGCTGCTCGTCTGGGGTCCCCCTAGGTTCGGCATCAGCCGCCGAAGGGCAGCAGCCGTGCTGATCAGACGGGGGACCAGGCGGTTAAAATGAGCGCGGAAGCTCCATCGTGGAATATGTATTAGCCTGCCCTAGCTTCACCTGACTCGCTTGAGTTACTACCGAATTTCCCTTTACTAAAATTAGGGATCTGAATTTAGATTATGTAGTCAGAGATATTCCAGCTATGTGAGGCCACAGATGTTAGACCTTCGCCAAAGTTTCATCTCTAGAGCAACAAGTACAAGGCTGAACTGAACACCGAAGATTTCTGACTCCATGGTGGAGAGGATCCCACACTCCGATTCTCTTTCTTTGTGAATCTAGATCAATATTATGACAACAATATTATGATCTATATTATACCTAGATACACAATCACTCTGGTTATTGTTAGTCTCGGCAATGTTTGTATAATATTGTAGCGTTAAGATATCACTTTAAAATAAGCATACCGTTTTCTCACAGGATGTCTCTGCACACTACATGCATACTCAGACCTATCTTTTTCCATTTGCTTCTGTTCTTGTGTATTTCGTTATGTATGTTTTTGATTACTCTTTTTTCAAGACCGGCTAGTTGATGGAGTGTATGGGGATGAGGAACCACCGAAATCTTCGGTACATAAGTCAACCTTTTTTTTTATAATGGACACGTCAATTTGACTTAACCTCGCCTGATGTTAAGCTAAAGGCAAAGTATCGGAAAGAGGGTCACCATCGTAAACATGTACCATGTTAACAGTGGTGGCACTCAGCTTGACGGCCTCATTAGATGCCTTTTCACGCCCCGCTTAAAGAACTTGGGACTGTCGGAAGAAGGAAACACGTGAGCTGGCAGAGAGTTCCAGGTCTTAGTGGTGCGGCATAGGAATGAATGAAAGTAGTGCATGCGAACCGTATTTATATATATATTATTAAAAAAAAATTGAAACATTAATCAAAATATACCCTGTAATTGCTTACCTAGTTATTGTATTAAACTGCCACTACCGTTTGCGCTCAAATTATGTCAAATAATAATATAACAATATTTAATTTTATATTATACTCATTCAATAAGAGGTCAGCTTTAAATAGTGATGTTCCAGTGTTATCATTTTAGCGTTATCTCCGGTGGTTTATTCTTAAGATTGAGGGCTAGATGGCAGTCGCTTCGATAAAATCAGGACGTAAACTCGGGCTGCAAGATTTGTATCCTACGGGATATACTATTGCGATAGGTACTGGGATAGCCACTGGAATAGTCACTAGGGCAGCTACTAGGACGACCACTGAAATAGCTACTAGGATAGCCAATGGAATTGTCACTGTAATAGCCACTGGGATAGCCTCTGAATATGCCACTGGGATACATATCAGAATTGTTAATAGGATAGCCACTGAAATAGCCACTAGAATAGCCGCCGAAGTGGTCCCTGGGATAGCCACTAAAATATCTACTGGAATTGCCACTGGGATAGCCACTAGAATTACTACTGGGATAACCACAAAAATAGCCACTGGAATAGCCGCTGGAATAGTCACTGGGACAGCCACCGGGATAGCCACTAGAATTGCCACTGGGATAACCACTGGAATTACCACTGGGATAGCTAGAAGAATTGCTACAAGGAGAACCACTGGGATAGCCACTGGTATAGTTAGGTACTAGAATTGCCACTGGAATAGGTACTAGAAATGCTACTAGGAGAGCCACTGGGATAGCCACTGGAATTGCTACTGGGATAGCCACTGGGATAGCCACTGGGGTTATAATGATCTGCCAGACAGCTGACAAAATTCGGTGACATTATTATCTCCGTCAAACCCGAATTTGGTGGGAATTAGTAACATTCCTAAATACATTATTTATCGGTGCTCGGGTTGGTCCCCACTCTTCGGGTTGAGTGCCCTCATATCACTTCAGTAATGGGGACAGTAAACAATCATTTGGTAAATAATTATTAGCAAAAATATTTATTACTAGCTGTGCCCCACGGTTTTCGCTACCGTACTCAGTAATATTCCATCACGTGGCTTTGCTCGATAGATCGATTAAGAATGCGAATACGTAGGGAAAATGAAACTTCTCGGGCGGGACTCGAACCCGCGATTTTTCCCTTACAGGGGGAATGCCTTGACCAACTCGGCTACCGAGACACGCCCGATGTCATTCAAATTTCCCTTCTTCCCTTCCCGTCTTTAAGGCGACGACGGTTCCGATAGTTTGTAAGAATATCGGGAGATGACGTCGCCTTATACTCGTAGACGGATAAAAAGGGAAATTTGAATCACATCGGGCGTATCTTGGTAGCCGAGTTGGTCAAGTTTCCCTCCTGTAAGGGAAAGATCGCGGGTTCGAGTCCCGCCCGAGAAGATTCTTTTTCCCTATGTATTCGATTTGTATAGTTAGCATACTTAATGCTGTAAAATTCATTCGATCGAATAAGAACTTCAAATGGTTTTTTATTAGTATGGTAACTTTTATTAAGTAAACTATATACAGCCCAGACTCAGCTTCAGGTAAAGGCTCGAGTCAACAATAGTGCCCGGAATATGGCAATAGGCTCACCGTCTATTTCGTGGGGCCGAATACAATTATTGGTGAAATGTTGGTGTTAATTTCACCTCTCCTTCAGCGAGCAGGTAATGGTCGTGAAGGAGACGGCGGAGCGGGAGAGGCGGCGCGAGCGAGAAAGACTCGCGGATGGCGCCGCCCGCGCGCGCAGGCAACTCGGGCGTCGGAGGGCACTGACTGACCTCCGTCCCCCATGAGCGCGGGCCTGGGGGTGACGGGTGGAGCCACCTGTCACCCCAGCAGAAGCAAGCCACGGCGGCGGCGCGCTGAATAGCGCGCCTCCCCATTCCGGGGGCGGGTTGGGGACACCGTTGTCCCCCCTCCTGAGGAGGGCCAGACCGTAAGGGATGGCCCTGGGTCAGCCGGGGTGCGAGGGATATGTCTATGACAACCTCACCTCCGGCTTAGCACCAAAACCCACAGTCGGCGTGCGGTTTTAGTCGGTTCACGTCCGACATAACCTCCCCTTCCGGCTCCGGCAGGGGGGGTATCCGAGGGGATATCCGCACAAAAAAAAAGGGTGTTAATTTCACTTCTGCTTTACCCTCCGGGGATAAAGGCGTGATTATATGTATATATGTAACTTTTTCTCTAGATATAGGTAGATAGAGATTGCACGAAGTAGAGTTCAAGCACACAATAGATAATACTAAGTACTAGGTTCAAGTCTGGGATGTTCACTTTTTTCGATTTGAAATTATAGAAGTATTTCTTTTTCAAATGGTAGTAATAGTAGTCTGCCTAGCACCACGATCCTCAGTCGGCGTTCGGTTTTAGTCGGTTCGAGTCCGACATAACCTTCCCCTTCCGGCTCCGGCGGGGTAGGTATCGAGGGGATTTCCACACGAATAAAAAAAAAGAAGTAGTACCTAGTGTTTTTCGATAAGTAACTGATGTAGTTCTGGAGATAAGCGTAAGTTACATTTGGTACAGTATATCGGCTTGCAGGAGAGGTGGGCTTACCCTAAAGATGTTTATGGGTACACCCATACCTCTAACAACGTATAATGCAAACGTAATTAACGGTTGAGTAGTTAACGCATGAAAGCGTGACGAATAAAAAAAAACTCGATCTTGCATTAATTGCACTGTAATTAATTAATGCACGGGCGCCGTCTGCGTATAAATCTCCATGTCAATCAATGAATAAGCCCACCTTACTTACTTACTTACTTCCAGCGGGGGATGCCGTCGACCGGACGGGTGATCTGCCCTCTCTGTGGGCCATTTCACCCAAATCCCCAATAAGCCCACCTTAGTCCACTGCTGGAAAAACTTCTCCCAATGTGTGCCATTTGTCCGATCCTTCGCCTTCCGCATCAAGTCGGTCCCAGCCACCTTTTTCAGGTCGGCAGTCCAGTCTTTCTTACCTTCCGTTCCGTTTGCCTTCTCTTAATAAACTGAATAATTAATAGATACATCTCATTTTATCACAAGCCCATGTTATCAATGAGTCCTCTGAGTTTATTGCCAGGGTCTTCTCTAGACCAGTTTCCTTATGTAAATAAATAAATATTTCACAACATTCTACATAACGCTATCTAGACCCATGGTAAGCTTAACTAGCTTGTATTATGGAATCTAGAATGCGGATAAACATACTTAGATTCTTTTTTTTGTAAATACGTACATATTGTACATAGAAATACCCAGACCAATGTAAAGAGCCATATTCACGTATACAAATACTTGCACTGCGCGGGGATCGAACCCGCGCCTTCTGCGTAGCAGTCACGTTTACTACCGCCACGCCACAGAGGCTGTCCAAGTGGCAATTGTAGAAGATAATGATGAATATATTGAATTGACATATATTTTAACGTTTTTCAGGTTTATGACAGTCGTCATCGTATGTCAAAAACGTCAAAATACGTTTCAGTCCCGTACTTTCATCATTCTAGTACTAAACGCCGACTAGGGAATTGTTACGAATTTTCTAGAGGTTTCCAATCAATACGTGATGTGGCTGTGATCTATTTTGACCCTATTATTGTTGCATGAAAATATTACATGACATTACCAATACGAAACAACAACGTATAAGTGCGCGAATCGAAATCACGAAGAGGCCAGTGATCTAGAATAGTAAAATTCTTAATCGTTGAAAAAATTCACGCATCATAAAAAATACGAACGCACGCTATCGCGAATGATATGTGTTGTTGTGCAAAAAATAGTGAACTGCTAACTATCTACTTATATTTTTCTAAACGAGAATAGAGATGCATTATAATGTAATGTCTATGCCTATGTCCTTTCTCATGATCTAATCTACCCCTATTCCAAATTTCATCAAAATCGGTTCAGTGGTTTAGGCGTGAAAGCGTAACATACAGACAGACAGAGTTACATTCGCATTTATAATATTATTAGTAGGAATAGTAGGGATAGAAATAGCGGGATTTTCGCTAAAAGCAATTTCTTTGGTTGGACACATTTCTTGTGTCACTATGTATGTAATAGTGGTTGTATCTAGCATCATACATACATACATTATATTCATGCCTTTATTCCTGGAGGGTTAGGCAGAGGTAAATTAACACAATTTGTATGCATGAATATGGCTATTTGCATTGGCCTGGGTGTTTCTATGTATAATATGCATATATTTACAAAAAACAGTATATAAGTATGTTTGTAATATCTAGATTCCATAGCACAAGCTAGTTAAGCTTACCATGGGTCTAGATAGCGTTGTGTAGAATGATGTGGAATATTTATTTATTTGTCATCCAAGTCTAGCCTAGTGGTATGGGTAATGGACTGCTGAGACGAGGTCTCGGGTTCGATCCCAGGTTTACCATGGCACACACCAATGACTTTTCGATGCTTTTCGAAGTTATGTGTGTATTTATCGCAGGTTTATAAGTGCCCGGTTAATGGCAATAGGCTCGCAACCTATTACATTGGGACCTAAACATAAACTGGCGAAATGTGGGTGCGCTAGCACCTCTGCCTACCCCTTCGGGGAACACAGGCGTGAGTTTATGTTATGTTATGTCATCCAAGTTCTAGCCGTAAAAATCCCATGAAAATCTACCCAGCGACTTCAGAGATTACCTAACAGACAAAAAGACAAACATACATTTCTTTTGTTATTAACAATGATCGGAGTAGGTAGAGTTATTTTATGTACTTGCCATATGTCTAACATAATATGGATATTCCCTGAATCCTAGGATTTACTTTTTAAGTAGAAATATAATGAAAAGCTATTTATGTACCTACATATTTATAATTTAGGCTAGATAAGTACAATGGCGGGTTTAAGGGTAGTATAATAAATAGAAAGAAACTTGATTGATTAAACTGCATTATATTAATTTACTTACTTATTACCTTCAATATGTCGATTAATATTAGATTGATTTCCGATAAATGGCTTTCACACTTGGTGCAGTAAATAGTGCCTACAGTTAGTCGCAAAGAGCCGCGACAAAAATTTGCTCAAAATAGTCACGTATCCACTTTTGAAATGGAGGTAATCGAGTGAGACAACATTTTACAACAAGTTGCTGTCAGTAAACCATTGAATTTTAGTAGTGCAGAAAGAGACAAAAAACAGGCGCGTCACTCTAACGATAGAAAGACCATGGTAATTGTTTTCGTTTGTTTCCGCTATGCAGCGATATCACGAGTTTCAACAAAGCGGCAATGTCGCACGATTGTCAAAAAAAAGTTAGGCTACCTATTGGTGATGTTTGGCAATGTCATACAATATCGGTTTTACAATGGCGTACAATTTTACATTTTTAGCATACATATCTATCGATAAAAAGATTTATATTCATTAAAATCCCGGAGTATCAGTTGGAATATCCATACTAACATCAATGTTTGCGGTCAATGAACCTAAATAGCTCTACCTACTCCAATCAGTGGTTATTAATTTAACATTCATTATATTTATGAAGAAAAGAAAAATATTTATTTATTTGTCATCCAAGTTCTAGCCGTAAAAATCCCATGAAAATCCACCCAGTCACTTCAGAGATTCCCTAACAGACAAAAAGACAGACATACATTTCTTTTGTAGTTAGTATAACATTCATTATATTTATGAAGAACAGAAAAATATATTTTTTTTAGAGGACATGTCAATTTGACTTTTCCTCGCCTGATGGTAAGCTAAAGGTAAAGTCTCGGAAAGGGGGTCACCATTATAAACATGTACCACGTTAACAATGGTGGCACTCAGCTTGACGGCCTCATCAGACGCTTTTCCACTCCCCGCTTATAGGACCCGGGACTGTAGGAAGAAGGAAACACGTGAGCTGGCAGGGAGTTCCAGGTCTTAACGGTGCGACAAAGGAATGAGTTACCGATGAGATTAATAGATATATTATATTTAAAAAAAGAAAGTAAATTACCTTTAAGATGTCCCCAAAATTGTTCAACTTTTTATAAGCAGCTTATTGCAAGCACGCCTATGCACCATAAAAACAAAACTAGTGAAACATTTCATTAATAATCAATTCAATTAGTTGGTAATTTAATTACTGAGTAATTAAATGAGTATAATAAAGAACAAAAAATAAGACATCCACTTTTTAAAGTTAAAAAAGTTATTGAACTTGTAGTGTTTTGTATGTATGTATGTTTGTATTGGTAATTATTAAATGCTTGTAGTTTCGATATCAACCGCTATATATTTCTTTCGATGAGGGAAGTGGAATGTTGGTTTCCATTATACGGTTTATTACGAGAACTATTTTTTCTATTTGCCATCATGTTTACTTTATTATTTCTATTGATCTCTTTTGCCTCTTTTCTTGGGCCATCGTCGTACGTGAAGAGTACTGGCTAGAGCAGCCAGCCTAACTCCGCCAGAAGCGCAGAAGTATACTGGGGCTTCACAGGCTTCGCAGAGCAACCTCACGGTGCCGAGAATTTGGGATCGTTGATTGGCCACTGCCTCGCAGTCCAGTATTAAGTGGACGGCCGATTCCTCGGGGCTATAACTTTTTGTTTTTAGACAAATTATTATTATTAGACTTATTATTTAGTTTTAATTTAATTCTGAGAGTTGTTTCTCAACTGAGTGTTGGTCTGGAATATGCGCCTAGTTCATGCGGACGAAGTCGCGGGAATAGTTAGTTTGTAATAAACATGCAATGTGCCCGCGCAGAATTTCTTCCACGCTCCGTCGAGCGATCGTTCGTGAGTATGTTGTATAACACTGCTCATGCAAGGTGAAACTGGAGTACGTAACATGTATGCCACGGTCGGACAAGGTTCGAATCGGTGGCATTCCAGGATACTGAGAATAATAAGCCTGCCCCGTACAATAATTTAAGTAACCTAGCCACAATTAAATTCATATTCTTAAAATTTTCCTTGTTTCAGATGTTCGACAAAATGTGGACAGTACTCCTAATACCAGTTTTCCTGCCAGGGTTCTTCTCAATCCCAAGCACGAGTGACCTCACCAGCACTTTATTCAAAGACGACCAAATCATATTCTCATCCAGTTTCAATATAACAAAAATACTCGTCCCAGCAGATGGCACTAAATACTTACAGACAGAATCATCTGAGATACCGACAATATTTTTCACAGTATCAGATCCAAAACTCGAAGGAGGTACATGTATATATGTACTGGAAGGATTTGCAGCTTATGAATTGCTAGAAGGTGGCCGTGATTCAACTGCAGACTATAGCTTCAATAAAGCCATCTACTTCGGAGCAAGAGATGGCCTTTATAAATACCATTCAGATAGTTTATCAGCAAAGAAATTCGGTCCTTTTAGAGATGATATTATCCAGTTACAAAAAGCTAATGGCACTGATGTTATATTTATATTAACTTCAGACAGAAAGTTGTTTAAAATGGAGAAGAATGGTACAATAAAGACTAGGCTGCAAAATGTAAATTGTGCTACAGAATTTGTACTAGATACAGCTAATAATATATATTATGTTGGTTGTGGAGATAGAATGCCACACATTGTTAAAGCTGACGGTAATGAACTGAGTTTAACAGCCAGTGTTATTGAGGAATTCAAAGACATTAAACTGCTAAGACCTGCTTTTATCATGGAGAACTGTATACCATTTTTTGGAGATGGATTTTTGTATATATTATACGCAAATGGTACATACGAAAAAAAGGATTTTCAAATTAAAGAAAGACCAACTGCGTACAGTGTTGATGCAGCTTTGTACCTAGTAGCGGCTGTTAATGGAAAAATATATGAATTTAATGTCATGGAGGTTCTGATAAGATCAATGTTTGGAGTTTCATCTGAATGGCCGAAGGATGTCACTAAAATTATCATGTCGATAATCGAAACGGCCAAAGACGGTATATTGGGTTTTGAACCAGGTTCTAATGTTTTCTTGCCTTAATGGTTAATGTTAAGTTATTAAAAAACTTTGTTATTTGTGTTTTGTGTTTGTGATAGACTGATCGTAACTAAATGCCGATGGAATTAATCAAGGAGTGAGTGAAGTAAGTACTTGTAAATATAATAATAAATACTACTTATTGTGTTTAACCCTTAATAGCCCAATTCTCAAACGTTGTCCTTGAGCTTGTTTTTGACCCAGTTGGGGTCTGCTTTTCAGTGTAATTGCCAAGCGGTTGAACTTCAACATTTTTGAGTTTCAACGTTTATCACCACAACTCATTGGTAATATCGGACTTCTGTGCCCGGATTAGTTGTGTGTGCCGTACATATTTTACTCACCACATGAGTGAATATGTCTATAGTTTAATCTAAAAATCAATTGCTGTTCGCTAGTCTCGCTAAAACTCGAAACGGATTTATCCTATCTTGGTCTTGAAATGTTCGTGGAGGTCTAGAGAAGGTTTAAAAGATGAGAAAAAAGGACTCGAACCAACTAAAACCGGAAGCCGTTTGTGGGTCGTGGAGTTAGGCCGAAGGTTAGGTTGTCTGCGACATATCCCTCGCATCCCGACTGACCCAGGGCCATCCCTCTTCGGGAGGGGGACAACGGTGTCTCTAACTCACCTACTACCTACCGCATGGGGAAACGCGCAATAGACAGACAGGCGGCTCCACCTGTCACCCTAAGGCTCGCGCTCATGGAGGACGGATGTCAGTCCGTGCCCTCCGACGTCCGAGTCACCTTCACACGCGGGCAGCGCGGTCAGCGAGTCTGTCTCGCTCACGCTGCCGCTCCCGTTCCACTCTCTCCTTCTCGAGCATTACATGCTCGCAGGAGATACGCCGGCCACCCACGCATCCGCGCAGCGCTCCATCGCCGCGAGCAGAGTGGTGAGCGTGAGAACTTTCACTTCCAGGGCCGCCACCAGCTCTACAAATATGGATCTACCTCGATTGAGCTCTTTTTACACAGTTGCAACCGTTCCAAAGATGTTTTTAAATATATATTTTCTTCTGTTTTCTAGATGGCGCTGCTAACGGGCTATAGAATCTTTTCGCAAATTTCTTCGCGACTCTGCCTTGTATCTTATAAAACCGAATAGTAAAGTAGTAGAAGTACTTGTTTTTTGAATTTTTAAATAAAAAAAAAAGTAGTACTTACAAGGTAAAGTCTAGTCTAATCTAACATCTAGGTACTTGATGCAACAGGCAATATAGGTACAATCTGTCGTCATCATCATCACCATTATTTAAGTTACGTTTTCTTTTTTCAGAGTCAATATAACTAACTTCAAGAACCGAATGGTACACTCTGTATAACTTCAAGAACCGAATGGCATACTGTGTATAACTTCTAGAACCGAATGGCATACTGTGTATAACTTCTAGAACCAAATGGCACACTGTGTAGGCATACGAGAATGTCGAATATAGAAATTAGAGAAGGTATACATTGTGTTAGCAGATAGCTAAATCATCATCATCTCCGTGTTAGTCCCGGTTGCATCCAAGTTTCAACTTTCATTTCAAGTCATTGTGAAGCTCTATTCTTACCAACATAGAAATATTATTAGGATAAGCCATGTGAGTGGAAAACGCGTGCCAACTTTTTAAACAATTCCTGTCCTATGAGACAGGAGCTTTCGAACGCTTACTCAGTACTTTTAAGACTAGCTTGTAATAACATCGTTAAAATTACCGTGAATATACCAATTTGTTCTATTGACAACTCGAGAATAAAAATGAAGAAGTAAATTTGAAATTAGATGCAATTCTGGTTATTTATTTGGACTCTAAATTTTAGAGTGAAAAGTCGCCATGCATGACATGTAGGTGAACACTGCGGTTCTGTGGTTACCAATTAGTGTTATATTGGAATGATACTGGTACCTATGAGGATATGACGCTCTTTAGATTTCATATAATACGAGTAGTATAAAATGTATGTAACAATTTTGCAAAATAATATACCTGCGACTAAATAATCGCATCGAAGAGAAAATTTTTGTTTGGTTTTGAATTGTGGACTTTTACTGGAATTTTTAATTTAGAGTCTTGTTTGACTTGTCAATTAATCAATCAATTAGCGCAACGCAGTCCACTGCTGGACATAGGCCCAATGTGCACCATTTCACCCGTTTGTTTGAGTTAGTCATTTACAACGTGTCCCAAGAATGTCCCGCAATTCTGAAAGGGATTTACAGAATTCCTAGATTATTTTTTTATTTGTGTAAATATTAAAAAGCTAATTTTATTTTATTACTAGCTGTCCCGGCGAACTTCGTACCGCCAATTTTTTCTTGCCCTCGTGGCGTCAGATCCCGTTCCCGCTGCACCATTTAGGGGGATGAAAAATAGATGTTGGCCGATTCTCAGACCTACTCAATATGCTCACAAAATTTCATGAGAATCGGTCAAGCCGTTTCGGAGGATTACGGGAACGAACATTGTGACACGAGAATTTTATATAAGATTTTTTGATGAATAATGATTGTGCAGGGTGGTGGAGCGTTTAAATGCCAAAAGGTTGCGTTGTTTGACTTAGTAATTTACAATTGTAAATAATAATTAATTTTATTAGTAACATAGTAACATTAGTAATGAATTTATTAGTATGCGAATCAATACCTTTAAAAAAATATTTTTTAATGAATAATGATTGTGCAGGGTGGTGGAGCGTTTAAATGCCAAAAGGTTGCGTTGTTTGACTTAGTAATTTACAATTGTAAATAATAAATAATTTTATTAGTACCATAGTAACATTAGTAATGAATTTATTAGTATGCGAATCAATACCTTTAAAAAGTGTGTCCCACCCAAGGATGTCCCGCTCAACGTAAAGGGACTTAGAAAATTTTTAGCTTAATTTTTTATTTGTGTATATATGCTAAATACTTAGCTAATTTTATTTTATTAATTTTTAATTTAATTTCATGTTGTCACAAATTGTGCGAATCAATAATGATTGTACGGAGTGGTGGAGCGTTTGACTGTCAGTGTATAAGTTGCGTGTTCGAATCCTTTACAGTGCAAATATTCTTATACTTCAATATGTATATTTGCGTTACTTTAAGTGTTACAATGTATAACAAAGTAGTTTTTAAGCACCTAATGGAGTTGTAAAAAAATATTGTAAGTTAGTCATGATAGGATTTTGTGTGCTGCAGCATGTTTTAATAAAAACATTTTTCTTTCTTTTCATTCTATTATATAAATCCCTCCAAGCGTGTTCGAGTATGAGGAAACTGTATAATTTTATGAACGAATCCACATTTATTACCTACCTACCTGTTGTCTCAATAAATCATATTCACTGCAAACATACCCAATAAAAAATTACTGAAAAAAATGTTGTCCTCATTTTTTTCTTTTATTTTATATTGTTATTTACTTTTAGTCTCATTATTTCTACTTTATAAATCGCAAAAAGTTATTAAAAATTTGTTGTTGAAAATAAAATTCCAATTGCATCTTTATTTCTCGATGTTTTTATTTTTTTGACGTGGCGTGGTGGTAAAACCTTCAACTGCTACGTTAGAGGTTTGATGCCCGCTCAGTGCGAATTTTTTGTAAGACCAAAATACGAATGGCAGAATTATACGAAAACAGCTTAATAATTTAAGTACATAATAATTAAAATACTTACAAATAATTTGATGTTTTTTTATATATTTAGGACACGTCAATTTGACTTCACCTCGCCTGATAGTAAGGTAAAGGCAAAGTCTCGGAAAGAGAGTTACCATCGTAAACATGTACCATGTTAACAGTGGTGGCACTCAGCTTGACGGCCTCATCAGATGCCTATTCACCCTCCGCTTAAAGGACACGGGACTGTAGGAAGCAGGAAACACGTGAGCTGGCAGGGAGTTCCAGGTCTTAATGGTGCGGCATAGGAATGAGTCACTAAAACGCTTAGTTCTAGAACGTATATTCTGCACCGTATGATGATGTATTTATTTTCAATGAAAACCCCTAATGTATAATCTAAGCGCCATGATGATGGGGTAAGATTCCGATTCGATTAAAATTAAGGATGACATAGACCGATAGAACCTAAACAAAAAGATTAAATGTCAATCGTTTAATTCCAATGAATTCCTGTTAGCAAAAAATACAAACAAATTATACAACCAAATCAGATCTCGATCGAGTAGCGATTTCTGAGATAGAATCCGATTTCGATTCCAAAAATTCCTTAAGCTCGGATGATACCAATTTTGTTAAAATCGTGAGTATATTGTACTCGTAAATTTTCTTCTCATATGCGTAATATTGAATCAGAGTAGCTTCTAGCGAGTATGCTGATGGCTTCACAAGAAATCTGAAGTCAGCAGTTTCACTGCTCGCATTTGGGTATGCAACGTAAAATTGGTTATCAAATATTACTGGAACTCCATTATCAAGAACGAAAGGTGGTTTCACGATATCGACGTAAGATGAAGATTCTGGTAGACCCTCGACTTTCTTAACACCGTCAGTTCCTACAAGGTATACTTTCTTATCTGTTGTCAAGTAATACAGATTGTTCTCATAATCTAAAACAATCTTTTGTGCATTAACTGCTCCTTCAATTTTCTCCTTTTTCGTTCCCTCTTCAGTAACTTTGTATAAAACTTGGTCTTCAGTCAGTATATACAAAGCATCACTGCCATTAACTTTAGCAATACTGATGATACTATCAGTCAAAGTCCCGTATTTCTCAGCTTTGTTTGTTTCTTCTTTGTAGACGTATAATCCATCTTGGGCTCCAAAATAAACTGTCTTTGTATCATCATTAGCTGCTGCGGAATCTCTTCCGTTATCGAGCAATTTTGTTACTACTCCCCTCTTACGAACATAAAGACCTTGGTCTACTCTTTTACCGTTTTCATTATCAGCTAAAACAAAGAATAGTATACTGCCAAAGTCTTCTGATTCGTCATCTTCATCATCAGTATCATCTTCGAAGTTTAATGCGTTTAGTGGTACTAATAGACTGACCACGTCATGTTCGGCAGTGTAAATGACTAATTCGGGGAGGAAAAATTCTTGATTGATCTCGATTATTTCGTCATCGTCAGTGGTATTGGTGGCTGGAGCAGCAGACACGAGGCCCGTTAGTAGAAAAATCGCAAAGATTGCTAGCAGCTTCATCCTGGGTTCTGAAAAGTGAAATAAAAATAGTATTACTGTCTGACGACTTGTGTGGTGCACCACCGGTATTGTTTTTATTGTGAATTTTGAACGAGCACCTCAGTGCCGAGGCAAGATCACAATTTAAACTTTCATAGGGGATTAAACTACAAAATACTTTGTCAGATAAATGAACCCACACCAATTAAACGGCACTGATAGATAGATAAATAAAGCCAACAAGACGCGAGAAAAAAGGTAAACAAAGCGACCATTACTGAGTTACGATGCGATAACTAGCGATTATTTTCTCTGTCCTTGTCGCACATATCACACGTACGCGACTATGGTCAAGCGACAGCTGTTGCTGCGTGTTTCGTAGTACAGGAAAGCTGTTGGCACATCGGTTCTAAACTGTCGGATCCGCCATCTAATGAACAATTTCATTCCTGTCTGGAACGCGCTTGAAGTGATACGTAATAATTTTCAAATAAAAATGTTTGGAACCGCTGAAACTTTGTTTACCTTTTTTTCTCTCGCTTCATTGGCTTTTACATTAGATACATATATAGATAATTCTTTACTGTACACCAACAGATTTACAGTACCACAAGTAGGTAGCATGTATACAATTTAACGTAAGCGATTTCTTCCAGGCAACTTTGTGATGGACTACTGTGTATCCCAAAGTTGCCTAAAGTGGAGTAAGGTGACCGATAAATAAATGCGTGTGTTTGTGATGTGTTTTGTTCCCGGTAGAGTGGAAAAGGGCCATCCCATCTCTTCCCGTGGGGGTCGTAGAAGGTGACTAAGGAATAGGGCCATTTTTAATCCAACAGTACCCGCTTGACTGCAATAGGCTCTCTCCTAATACAAGGAACCCAAACGCATTTATTTATGGCTGCAATTTTTGTTGAGCAGAGCAATTCCAACGAATTTTCATAGATTACTCATCAGGTTCAAAATTAAATGTTATGTTTGACTGAATTTTTTATAGCATTTTTAATGCTAACTTTAAAGTTCGAAAAACATCGGAAAAAATGAAACGCTCAAGTGGGACTTGAACTCACGTCGCCCTTAAAAGACGGATATAAGGAGAAGGAAAATTTGAAATGAATCAGGTGTGGCTCAATAGCTCAGTTGGAAGAGCATTCCCCCTGTAAGGGAAAGGTCGTGAGTTCAAGTCTCACTTGAGCGTTTCATTTTTCCGATGTTTTTCGAACTTTAAATGTTATACCTAGTTTTAACACTGTTTAGTTCAGTAAAACTCCACGTATCATAAAAACAGTTGTCAACAAAGATAAAATGACAAACCTAGTGATATTATATACGTAGGTATGTTATATTTTGTTGCTATACCTAACATTAACTAAAACAATAAGTTCAAATGTCAACTTTAACACGATAAAGTTACTGTCTATCAATTCTGACTACATAAGAAAAATAAATATTTAGTACATTCTGTCGCCAAGTCATTCTATTACTAACTTTTGCCCACAGTTCCGCCTGCGTGGATGTCGGTTATCGCAACCAAATATAGCCTATCGCCGTCCCCGGAGAATAAAATGATAACTGCAAAAACACAACTTTTCAGGAAAAATAAAAAACATGTTTTCAACGATTACTCCGGAATTACTGGGAATAGGTGCGCGATAGTTAGGTTTTCTAAAACGTAATTTTTTCTTCATTTGAGTCGTTTTAGTCGAATTTGCCTAACACCTGTCAAAATTAAGATAATTAAAGAATAAAAAGTTAGTGTAAATGAATCGTCATCAAAGTTGTATAATGTCAATTAGCATTTTATTCTCCGTTCAGCGTGATCAGAAAGAAATATGATACTCGTTACTTATCATTTTCTTCTACGAGTTTTTGGGATGGGAGTGATGATGATAATACTTTAATATCATTTTATTCTCATAAATGCTGCATCGAACGTCATAAGTCGTCGAACCGAACTTCTTAAGTCGTTAGGCAAACGTCTTTATACGAAACGAGTGGACGGTTTTGAACGAGAATAAAATAATAACATGCATTTATCATATTAAGTTTTATGTTTTTTACGAGAATATAATTCTATTACTATTTGTCAATATAGCAAGTGAGAATACGTTTATGGTAATATTATATTATCCTTTTATTCCCGTTCTTTTAGGCCTGTCATAATTCTTCGAATACTATTGTAATTTTTTGCAACTCTGTAAATAACGGCAATAAAATAACGAAAAAAATTAAGTAGATGTATTAACACTCAAAGATCTCAAAAATGACTTAACATTAAAATCAAGGTAATGGTAGTTATCATTTTATTCCCCGGGGACGGCGCTATGTCCTTTCTCAAGGTCTGATCTACCCCTGCACCAAATATCATCAAAATAGGTTCATTAGCTTAGGAATAGCATTGTAATAAATAGGTAATCCGTGTTTGGTGAATTTTAGCTCATGCACCATAGCAAAAACACCCAAGAAGAGTGTACTAATAATTTAATAATAATATTAAATATTCCACAACATTCTACACAACGTATCGTATCTAGACCCATGGTAAGCTTTTATAGCTTGTGCTATGTAATCTAGAATGCGGATAAACATACTTATATACTTTTTTTTTTGTAAATACATACATATTATACATAGAAACCTACATACTGTGCAATAGATATATGTGTTCTGTTGACATCCCAGCTCGCTAGATGCAAACGTTAATACTATTTTTAAGTAATGTCACTGTATCGCATGTTAAACGAACTACTAGAAATAAAGTTCTTTAAACCGAAACACCCAGACCAATGCAAAAAGCCATATTTGCACTGAGCGGGAATCGAACCCGCGCCTCCTGCGTGGCAGTCGCGTGCACAACCGCCACGCCACAGAGGCTGTAAAAACTGTACTGTATGTACATAAAGAGCACATATTAGGTCCAAGATACATGTCCCAAGCAATACCTACATTGGGACGATTAAAGTAAATAAGAGGTACAAATGATTGCAAACAGCCAATTAAGTAATTATGACCTAAGGTTAATACTTATCGTGAATAAGACGTCTTCGTTATAATTATAATGGACTAGCTTTTGACCGGGGCTCCACCTGCGTGTATATCGGTATCGGTATTCTCAAGGTGCTTTAGGCGTGAAAGCGTAACATACAGACAGATAGATAGTTACTGTCACATTTGTTATATTCTCTTCTACGTCTTAGCGGTAGCTTACCAGTCATCCAGCCATCTGATCTCCACAACCCAAAGGCGATATCGGAGCTAGACCAGTTGTTGGACTATTGAAGGCTCTAACTACCCGTAACGACTGCCATAGATGTTTATAATATAAACATCTATGGCAGTCGTTACGGGTAGTTTTCGTGGCCTCACCTGTACCTAACCTCACCTGTCAGCCAGTGCTCCCACTACAAATAACGGGTCACGGACAGCCCCCTTTGCAGGGGGTGTTTCGGCGTCGAGGAACGTAACGGACGCCTACGTAATTCCCAATCCTCGGCACAGTGAGGTCGCTCCGCGAAGCCTGTGAAGCCCCCAGTTTTGGTCTGGTCGTGCCTCAGAGAGCACGACCAGACCAAAACAAATACCCATATTCATATATGTATACAAATATTTGCATTGAGCGGAGATCAAACCCGCTCCTCCTGCGTAGCGGCCGCAGGATAGGATAGGGGACTCTTTTATTTGCACTTAGCCTCTCTTCTTCGGCATTGGCCAACCATACGTGAAGAGTACTGGCTAGAGCAGCCAGCCTAGCTCCGCCCAGAAGCGCAGAAGCTTACTGGGGGCTTCACAGGCTTCGCGGAGCGACCTTACTGTACCAAGGATCGTTGATTGGCCACTGCCTCGCAGTCCAGTATTACGTGGGTGGCCGTTTCCTCGGCGCCGAAACACCCCCTGCAGAGGGGGCTGTCCGTGACACCGATGGTGTATAGGTGCTTGTTGAGGGGACAGTGACCCGTTATTTGTAGTGGGTGCACTGGCTGACAGGTGAGGTTGGCTTCGCCACAAAAATTTTGGAACTTCGGATCGGTATCGCTTCAGAGTATAACACCAAAACTCTGGTGCAGTATTTACTCTCGAAATTGGAAGGTCAGATGGCCAGTCAAGGTTAAGAGTAGGAGAGGGAACTCAAGGCAAGATTTACATGTAACCGGAATTGATTTTGTTATGCTGTAAGGTTTCCTCTCTGTATCTGAATGGTAAGAAAGCAGTCCTATAAAAGTCTAAATGGCCAGAGTTATGAACGGAAGGAGTTACAAAATGGACCCTAGGCTCTAAAGGATAAAGACATTGATAAGATAAGATAAGATCAGAATTTTTTTCATTGTGCCCTCATAAATTTTCAGTACATGTACGGACAAAATAATGAAAAATGTATAAATGGCAGCCTTATCGCTACAAGTGAGCTCTTCCAGGCAACCTTATACTTAACACATATTCACGTCTATAAATCCCCAAAGGTAGGGTAGGTAGAAATGTAGTATCATGCAAATTTTGCCAACTATGATTTTCGGTTCACAAAATAGGGTACTTTGCCGTCAAGCGGGTACTTTGTTAATATGCTGTATGTTTAATGTCAGCTCTATCCCATAGTTGCCTTCTATGATAAAGACAGGAAGAGATGGGGTGACCCTATTCTACTCCACCTAGAACCACTACGGCGGCCGCATATCCTACTAATATTACAAACGTGAAAGTTTGTAAGGATGAATGGATGGATTTTTGTTTCTCCTTCACGTCTAAACGGTTGGAGCGAGTTAGCTGACACCCTGGATTAACAGTAAGGCTATGTTTCTTCGCGATAACCGACATCCACGCGGGCGGAGCTGCGAGCAAAAGCTGGTTACATAATATAATTAAAATTACTTACGTTAATAAGTCTTCACAGCACAAGGATTTTAAAGAGACTAAATGAATTTATTTAAGCTATCATACGAATGGTTTATCGTTAATTGACCACTTATCAATATGTTTACATCGTTAGGTGCGTTTGTTTGACCTTTTGCCGTCAAACCACTGAATGGTCAGCTGGATTGTTAATACGATAAGACGCCATAAGAAGATGTATTCTTCATCTTAGCATAATTCGTATCCCAAGATTTTCACCTTGGAGTCTGGGGTCCGCTTCCCGAGGAGGACCAGACCGTAAGGGATGGCCTTGAGTCAGCCGGGGTGCGAGGGATATGTCGGAAACAACCTCACCTCCGGCCTAGCACCACGACCTTCAGTAGGCGTGCTGTTTTAGTCGGTTTAAGTCCGACATAACCTCCCCTTCCGGCTCCGGCGAGGGGATTACGCACGAAAAAAAAGGAGTCCGCTTTTCCCAGTCTAACTGCGGGTTTGGCTGAACTTTGATAGTTTCCGTGAAGTGACTGCCATGTGACCTTCACAACTCATTGGCGATACCAGAGGATTGCAGGTACAACAGTCTGTTGTTGTTTTTTTTTATGGTTCCTGCTACCCGTAACAACTGCCATAGATGTTCGTAAGACAAATAGGACCGACCGCTTTTAGCTTGTTCCCCGATGACCAGATCAATGTTAATAGCCATATCTAGTATCGGGATCTGTATTTTGAATAACTGGGCAACTTTGGAGCAATTAAAAATGTTTTTTTCTTTCTTTCAAAAGCACCTTTTACCTAAACGTAAGAAAGAAATGAATGACAGGATTCATAGCATTTTCATTTCCGAAGAAAGTGATGATTGATTGTTGACCATATAAATTATGTATGTGTGTATGATTAAAAAATCTAATTTTAATTTGCGACAAAGTAACCTGGAGGTCCAAAACCAAGTTTACGGTAGTTGTAATACCCACCAGTATATTCGGGGTTTAAGTTTCGGGGTTAAACTTTTCATAATTTTTCTGCATAAAACTTCGGTCTTATTTTAGGAGCGCCTACGCTGTTAGCAAGCGCAATGAAATGATTACTATTATTAGTGTTTTGCTATTTAAAAACACTTGTATTTGAATGTTTTTTTTAATAGAATATAATATGCTAACTTTTTTTCCGATGTTTTTCGAACACTTGTATTTGTTGATAAAACATACTTTACCATTTAAACTTGGTTGTTGACTTATTGATCACTTGTTTGACGGTCAAGATTTTAAAGAATGATCAGGAAAGGGAATAAAAATGTCATTTTTACCAGTTATTAAGTTAGATGACGTGATGTGAAATTGAATAAAGGGAAGCTTTGGAATCATTTCTTGGATCACACAATTACCTATTCTATTTTTATGTGTAAAGATACTTTGCGTTTAGGGGAACAAGTTCCTGTGAGTGAAAGGCAAATGGGATAAGAAGAAGATAACGATGTACTCATAGATTTATTTAATTTAAACAAAGAGTACCTTTGCCTAAATATTATATGTATTATATTTTGATGACAGTTGGAATATTCAGATTACTTTTAATAGGTATAATATATATATACATTTATTTAAACATCGTTTCTCCCTAGACTAGATATTCTTGCCATGGATTCAGGCTTATTTTTCAAAAATAATTTAAGATCCTGAGACAATTCAGTAAATAATAATGTTAGTACATTATATTCATAGATTTTCTTATTGTAAGCAAAGTATTCAATGAGTGTGGCTTCCATAGAAAATGCAGTTGGTCTTACTATAAACGTCAGCTCTGATGGTTCACTTGATCCATTAGATAACGCTATATAAGCCGTGTCATCTATTAGTACTGGGATACTATTCTCCATAAGGAACGGTGGTTTTATGATATCAAGGAATATAGCATCTTCTGTAGGAAGGCCCTCAATTTGTTTCACACCATCTGCACCCCAAACGTAGACATTTTTATCTGCTGTATAGTAATACAGGTTGTTTTCATAATCCAAAACAATTTTCTGTGCGTCAACAATTTCCTCAACTTTGTCTTTTTTTGTTCCTTCCTCTGTGACTTTATATAGAACGTGGTCTTCAGTGAGTATGTATATAACATCACTGCCGTTGACTACAGCCATGCTTATAATACTATCAGTAACTGTTCCGTATTTTTCAGCTTTATTGTCTTCTTCATTGTAGTAGTACAGACCATCTGTTGCACCAAAGTAGACAGGTCTGGTATCATCATTTGTTGCAGCAGCATCTACTCCATTATCAAGTAATTTTGTTACTATTCCATTCTTGCGCATATAAAGACCTTTGTATACTCTTTTGCCATTTTCAGTATCAGCTAATACGAAGAATAGAATAGTTTTGATGAATTCATCGTCATCGTTGATGTCGTACTCAAAGTTAAGTCCGTTTAGGGGTAATAATAGGTTGACAATTTCATGTTCCGCGGTATAAACAACAAGTTTATCATCTAGGAATTCTTCTGTGATGACCAGTTTGCCGTTTTCATTAGAGGTTGGAGCGGTAGACACCCAGCCCAGTAGCAGTGATGCCATGAAGTACACTGGCGGCTTCATTTCGTGACCTGTGAAGGTAATAGAATTTTTAATTATATTACCATGTGAGCTTTATTAAGTAGGAGAAGGAGAAAGAGCAGGACTATTAAAGAGAGAAAAAGAGAGAGACGACGCTGTGAGTTCATTCCTAAATACAAATAATTCAGGTTAGCAGGAGGGGGACCAGTATTTTCTGTTACTAAGTAGTATTCTTGAGAAAACTGGTACTTTAGTATTAGTGGTTGATTTATGATATTGCCTCGGCCTAGCCCAATGGGAAAAAGACGTGTCTGTTTGTTTAGAGGCTTTCAACTTGGAATCCGCGCTCCCTTTACACCTTCCCATGTTTATAGGAACCACTGACGTCTGAATTCCCAAGTGTGAGATGACAGGAGAGAAAACATGCTTGATCGTGACGAGTACTTCACTCTTCAGAACTCGTGATTAAATTAACTCCCACAGTATGTGCGTGACTTTAATATTGTTACCGGCCATATATCTTGACCCCATTTCGAGAAAGAAACGATGCCTTGATACGCGTAGATTGGTTTGATGATATTTTGTATATTTTTTCTTGCGGAAATCCCCTTGAATACCTCCCCTGCCGGAGCCGGAAGGCGGGGTTATACTAACAATATTTGTATGGATTTTTAATCTGAAATAAATGATAATAATAATAATAATAATATGTCGGAGTCAAACCGACTAAAACTGCACGGCGACTGATGGTCGTAGTGCTAGGCCGGAGATGAGGTTGTCTTCGCCATATCCCTCGAACCCGGCTGACCTCGCACTCCGGCTAACCTCGCATCCCAGTTGAGCATGTCGGTAGCATCAAGCAAAAAAGCGTGTTTTTACATAAATAGAGTACATTTAGTATCACCCCAGTCACGTGATTATTGTCAAGATATATGCCGCTAACTATATGTATATAAACTTTGATGAATTTTAGAGATTCTTGGAAGGTATCAACGGTCAAGTTCAAAAGTCATTTGATATAGCGCGTTATCATCGACAGACAAGATAGGTGAACTGACTAAAATCTTACAAAGTTGTTGGTTTTTGTATATAGGCAGGCATTTTGGGAATAGGTTGTACTCGACCGGACCCGTTTACACCTGCTTTTGTTTCATTCAAAAATACCCAGTACTATTTTACAGGCATTAAAATTCTGAAAAATAGGTGTGACGTCATATGGACATATGTTATATAGACTGGGCTACATTACATGACATCACACGCATTTAGCGTGACCCAATCAGCGAGCAGCCACTATAAGAGTCCATATCTTGGAAACTAGTTGATATATCAAAATAATTATTTCACATGTATTTTTTATTTTCAATACAGAATATATTAAGCTAGAAAACAAAATTACTGAACATTCAACGACGGTGTTTTCGATTGTGTTATACATTAATAAAAACACACTCACTCTGTAATGGCTCCTTGATAATTGAACTTGTATAGACTAACCAAATAAGTGTATTGTGTGATATAAATACGATAATAGGTCGTTAAACTTATCGTTTATTACCTGAGGCGTATACAGGACCTGTCCAAATTAGTTATTTTACATCTATATTGCGTCAATTATAGTTTTGGTCTTATTGTTGTTGCTTTCGGAAGTTTTCTAACCATAATGTGAATAATACTCTGCTTCTTGTTCTGAGAATTGAACTCATCTCGAACATACACACACAGAGACTTTTGGCAATTAAGATATGAGTCAGTTTCTTGCGCCTGAGCATCTTTAATTGTCAAGCGCCTAGCAGTGTCAGGATTGCAATCGTAGTTTATGCGTTTTATCTGCAGCTAGAGTGTAATAAGTATTAATCACAGAACCATGAAGAATTCGAAGAAGATGATGAAAATAAATGCTGGTGACGGATATAGTGATAGCATTATTTTTAAGCTATTTGAGTCATCATTCTAATTCCTGACAGTATTCAATGCTCATCTCAAAGTAATCAAACTAGCCCTTTGAAAAGTATGTATAATGTAAAACTTCCACAATTTCATCTATAATTTGTTAAATATAGCGAGATTTTGATATCAACCACATTGATTTGATCACTCATCACTTGTGTAGCAAGAAATGTACATAATCAATAAAACCATGGTACCTATTGATGTTTATCAGAAATAGTGATGCGATGGGCCGAAAATGGAACCTTTTTGATGAACCCACCGGTGTTTTTTTTTTCATGCAGACAGAGCAGATGTTATTTACAACATAATATCTGAACTTTTCTGTTGGAAAATAAGTGCTAAATCAGTTTTCTCAAATCTCTAATTAATTAGACGGTAACGTCTATAAAACACTTTATCAATTCAAGTACACCTGTTCAAAAGCCTTGGATAGGATAAAATGTAGGATTACTCTCCTATAATACGATCCCCGGTTTGTGAGCTACCTGCTAGATTTAATATGCCACAACTGTCGTTAAAGAGGCACCACATTATAGATTCATTTGGTAGTTTGTCCTTACTTACGCTAATGAATGAAGTACTAATTAGTACGAGTATAATACATTTTATCTTAAAAAATATGGCTCTTTCTAACGCGTTAACCTATGAGGAGCACAATGGCGCTTTAATTATTATTTACTCCTTTTTGCCTGGCTATATCTCTTTTTAGTGTGGCATGGTTAAAAATGTAAGCATATGGTGTAACTATAGCTACACCACTTAATTTAATATGTTAAATTTATTACAGACGAAATGAATTTGATGTTTTTGAGTTTGTGTGTAATTACATTTTACAACCCATTAATCTTTTGTTACTTTCTTAATATGTTAATTCTTCATACGATTGGCGAGTCTGCAATTAACAATTTAACAATTAATTATCGAATGCAGTGCAAGGTTGCTTTTAAATTAGGTCTTCAGACTGTGCAGTGGATTCCTTAGCTTCCTATGGCCTTTCGTGTTCATGGAACATTTCAATGATTTAAAATTTTATTTATAAACGATAATTTTACTTCATTAAATTACAAATGAGATGATTATTGACCAAGTGAGGAACAGCTTAATAAGGCAGCATTGTGGTGTGGTTGAAGATGTGGTGACAAAGGTAGTGAAAGGGATGCTTAGATGGTTATTTTCAAAAGACATCCTAAAAACACGTAGGTACAGTCAGCATCAGAAAGATGTTGATGAACAGAGTGCTCAAAATGATCTTAATTACGTTTTTTGACCCAATTCCAGTTGAAGGGTTGTTCTGATATTTGGTACACACTTCTAGTTCGGGCAATAATACCATATAAATCAGTAAAAAAGTGTTATTTGCTCTTAAAACGAGAGTTTTAAGATCATTTTGAGACTTTACCTACTGCGCATAAAGAGTCAATTTTATGACACGATGGGGGCAATATATATGGCGGTAGCTAGTCAAATATCAGATCATCCAGTCAACAGGAAGGGGGTGAAAGGGGGTGAACAAGCAGACCAAACTAAATAAAACCGTAGGACTGCGGTATTGTCTTTGGCCAATAATTGGCCATTTGTGGACTTAGTCCTTTCATGAAACAGCTATTTGTGGAATAAGGCGTTTGTAGAATCTTGGGCATTTTCTAAATTAGGTGATTGTAGAATGCTGTAGACTTGGGCATTCATCGACTTTGGCAGGTTCGACCACAAGCGAATAAAGTTTATTCCTAGAATAAACAGCCAATATGTGGGTGATATTGCCTGTTTATACTTACTAGGAATAAACGTTACTCGCGTTTGTTCGAATGTAATGTATATAATGCCTAAATTGGAGTGTTTTAATGTTAGTGACACTCACCTACCGGCGAGATTTGTTAGTTATTTATTGTTTAAATTGTTTAAATAAAAAGCGTTGTAAACTTAAAATAATAACATTTATTTATAAAATCATTATATAATTAAAACATCAAAATTCTTACAATAACATTTTAAGGCAACATTGTCGGCTTTTCAGTACTTCTCGTACTAAAAACAAATTAATAAAATCCACAAAAATGTCACACATCAGCCATTTTATGTCTGAGATTTTTGTAAAAATAAATGAACTTATTCCTTCAAAGATGTTTTAATAGTTTTTACAAAATATTTTGTACTAAATTTCTTAAAATATACTTTCTGTTTGTGGAAAATGTGATAATTTTGGGCAATATATTTAATTACCACATTCACCATTCGATTTATTGTAAAATAATAAATCAATTTCATTATGTCATTTTTATTGTCATGTAATTTTGACTTACTAAAGTAAGTAATTGAAACTATTAAATAAATCAAAAATGAAAATAGAAAATAAACTTTAAAATAACATTAAAATGCAAAATAAAAAAAATATGTTTTTTTGTTCAACTAAGGCAGTTTTGTTAATTATTTTGAGAAATTGAAACCTTATTTATAAATAAATACCGTTTTCATTGGTAAGTGCACGATATTATCATTAATTTAAATAAAATAAACATGTACTCGACAAAAAGGAACGGATTAAGCTGCAACATTTTTTTAACTTAAAAATATCATTAGCATTTTTATAAAAAAGCAAACCTTAAATTAACTTATTAAATATTAAATAATAATCAAGAGCGCCCGTAATATTAATTTTTGAAAAAAATATTCATTTTAAGATAGTGTAGAACTATAAATTTCTGCAAATATTGTTTTGACCACAGAGCAAAAACAGAGAGGGCTGTTATATTAGATCTTCGTATGCAAGAACACTTGACACTTTGCAGTAGCGATGATGAGATAAAAAGGGGTTAGATTCCCCCCCACTTCTATATTTTCCATCTACTGGTCAATAGCAGAACTTCTATATCGATGTTAATATGTAGTACAACTATCTCACACTAGATGTCACTATATGTGAACAAAACACAAAGTGTCAGCGCCATCTAGCATCGAGTAGAATTTTATGGTGATCTGCATCTCTGCATCACCCTAAGGTTGACTGGTAGAAAATGCCTACGGCATTAAGTCCGCCTTTGTACACATATTTTATATTTGTGCATAAAGAATAAATAAATAAATAAATTGAAGCTTTAGAGAAGCATGGATGAACGATGACAGTATATTGACTAATAAGGGGAGCATCACACCAAATCACCAAATACTGTTTTGGTGCATCAAATACTTCTTGAAATCTCATGACAAGAAGCAATTTTCTTATCAAAAACTGCTATAGTGTATGGCCCTCCTAAAGCCACGCATACTGTCATGACGTCAGAACCTACACAGTTACTTAGGCCGCCTCTACTCTGCATTTGCTATGGTTTTGATCCAAAAAAAAAAATAGAAAAGAAAATATTACGGCCGCTGCACGTGAATGTGTTCGGTCCTCACTTGGAGTGAACGAGATTGAGAAACTCCTCCCTCGTCTTGGGGTCATCTCTGAATACTCCGAGCATCGTCGAAGTTACTGTCTTGCTATTAATTTTCTGGACTCCACGCATCACCATGCACATATGCCTGTGGACAATATAATCACAACATTTAAATCTTCTCAATTCTCTCTCTCTAGCCAGTCCCCCATAATGGGTCTTACCGCCGCGCCGCTATTACGGCGTGCCCTTAGTGGTTTAGACGTGAAGCGTAACATACAGACAGACAGACATAGTTACTTTCGCATTTAGAATATTAGTATAGATTGTTCACCAGTAATAATAATAAGATATAGAAACTGGGAGTTAATAAAACAGTAGCAGAATGGGTGGTCTTATCATTTGATTACGCCATAGTAAATTATCGTATTGTTTAAAAATTTATTTATGAAATAAATTCATTAATATAGGTATCAAACTGTGACATATACGAGTAATGGCGAGATTTCATCGCTAATTAGTACGTGTGCAAATTATATCGAAAGATACCATGACATAGGCTGCTATAGGTCAAGGCTTGGTAAAAAAAAACGTTAAAATCATTACCGGTCAACGACCCTGTTATCAGCTGTTACAAAAAGTAATAAACGATTTTAAGAAAAAAATGATCGATAATTTTAAGAAATAATTTCAAATTCTTACTTATTTTTTTGAAGATCGATTACAGTTTTATCTGTGAAGTTAGGCAGTACAAAAAGGTCAAGGTGCTATGATAACCAAATACGGGGTCATTAAACTTGATTACAACAATTGGTTACCGAGTAGGTTAACATATTGCAAGGTTAAGCAACACCAGCTAAGTCAATGTTAGGATGGGTGACCGTTGTTCGGAGAGCCGTCTTTCTCGATTGCTATATACATATCTGTGGCATTAGATCGGGGTTGAACCGATGCACCTACTGAGGCTTTATTGGCTCAGAATCTAGATTTTTCTCTCCGAACTAAGACATCAGATGGCAGAAGCCTCAATAGTAGTCAAAATAAGCCAGATGAGGGATTGATAGCCTCCGTGGCCTGGCGGTAGTAAACAAGACCGCTACGCAGGAGGCGCGCGCCGGTTCGATACCCGCTCAGTGCAACTATTTGTATGCATGAATATGGGTATTTGCATTGATCTGGTCGTGCCTCGGGGAGCACGTTAAGCTTTCGGTCCCGGTTGCCATGCAAACATCTAATCCACATTTTCCACAACATTCTACACAACGCTATCTAGACCCATTTTAAGCTTTTATAGCTTGTGTTATGGAATCTAGAATGCGGATAAACATACCTATATACTTTTTGTTTTTGTAAATACACATTATACATAGAAACATCCAGACCAATGCAAATACCCAACCCAAATATTTGCACTGAGTGGGGATCAAACCCGCGCCTTCTGCGTGGCAGTCGCATGCACTACCGCCACGCCACAGGGCTGTCCGATCTAATAACGGGTAGATTCTGTCGTTGGAGCCCTCAAAAGTCCAACAACTAGTCTAGCTGCAATGCTTCGATATCGCCTTTAGGTTGTGGAGGTCAGATAGCAATCTCTTCTCGGAAAATATTGAAGTTCAGGTAAATTCGCAGTCAGACTGGTACTTAAAAGCGGACCCAGACTCGACGCTGAAAGCTTTGGATGCCACTGGGATTTACGCTAGAATGAGAAGAAGAAGCCAGATGAGAAGTAAAGCATAGGAGAGATGCAAAGGGAGAAAAGCGTCTGTATGATACTATGCTATGCTATGCTATGCTATGCTATGCTATGCTATGCTATGCTATGATCACACGAGGGAATGAGGCCTAACCTAATCTCATCTGTAGTAGTTGGGAGGTTACGTGGCAGTCGCTTAAAGTCTACAAACCAATCAACAACACTTATACCCCAGGTTCCAAAGCTACTCGGGCGTCGGAGGGCACTGACTGACCTCCGTCCCCCATGAGCGCGGGCCTGGGGGTGACGGGTGGAGCCGGCGCTCACCCTAGCAGAAGTAGGCCACGGCGGCACCTCCCCATTCCGGGGGCGAGTCAGGGACACCGTTGTCCCCCCTCCCTTGGAGGGATGGCCCTGGGTCAGCCGGGGTGCGAGGGATATGTCGATGACAACCTCACCTCCGGCCTAGCACCACGACCCACAGTCGGCGTGCGGTTTTAGTCGGTTCGAGTCCGACATAACCTCAAAAAGGTTCCAAAGTTACTGGGAGATCGCTTAGGGATGATGATGAAGCCATTTCAGGTAGAAAAAGGAGAGAACTGATGTCTCTGTCGACCCCCAGAAGAAGTAAAATGCGATAATACTTACACTCCCTCTATAACCACGGCTACTCCAGCTGGGCGCACTGCCTGTGTGACGGCAATGGCGATCTGTTTGGTGAGCCGCTCCTGTACTTGAAGGCGGCGGGAGAAAATCTCAACGATCCTGTAATTAAGGATTTTGGATTATTAAAACCTTTTTTATTAACCTGTTTCGCTTTCGATAAAGGGTGATGATTCTCCATTTGTCGTTTTTTATTCTAATATTCAGTATTATATAATTTCCTGTTCCGTAATAATTTGTAATTTCTCAATATTTACATGATATTTCAAGAAAGAAAATATGATTATTCATTGAAATCAATCCCATACACATACCCCAAGAGTAATCTCAACATAATGGTCCTTCGAGCTGGATCTTTTGTAATAAAAATATTTCATCTGTGATCTAGAAAGATCACATCAAATAATGTACAAAACGATTAGGTTGACAATAATTTGATTTTAATTTTTAAATTAGATTATATTTTTTTATTTGATTTGAATTTAATCTCTTATTAATGGTTTTTTGATTGTTATTTTTTTAAAGAGTATTAACAACCGTAATTACTAATATTCCCTTTAACCCCTCCAACTAAGCTCAACTGCCTGTGCTTGGGCACGTCAATAGTGTAATGGCCTGGATTCGAACTCGGAACCTCTGGAACGTAAGGCCGTCTCCTTAACCACTAACTACCGGCGCTTAATTTTGTTTATGATTCTAATTTCAATTACATTATTGTTGACTTTAATTTATGTTAACTTTTTTTTTATAAAAAAATTACAAAAAAGATTTTTTTAGTACTTACCTAGCCAGCTTACTCAAGCCCAAGATCTTCCCTTGTGGCAGGTAGCCGATGGACACCTTCCCGTAGAAGGGCACTAGGTGATGTTCGCACATCGAGAACATTTCAATATCCTTGACCACCACCATCTCATCTGTGTCTTCATCGAAGATTGCGTTGTTCAAAACCTCTGCGAGAAAATGGAGTTCATTAATACTTTTATTGACGTGACAACGTCTTATAATTCGATGGAGCCGGCTGCACGCACGAAAATACATGACGTCATGCGGCGTTACCTCGCTCTGAGGCGTTCCATTTAAGGCTTGAAGTGTAAGCGAGAGCGCGGAACGAGCGACAAATCAAAAAAAAAATCACATGTTCTTTTGAAAAATTAAACCATTCCATCAGTATTTTCTTATGACGTTGTCACGTTCAACTATCGTCAGTAAACCGACTTTACAGACAACCGAGTTTTTTTTAAGTGACATATTGAAGAGGCCCTACGAACATCTTTAAGACTCAAGTCAACCTCATCAGCTGGTTCTGGCGTAGACTTTCCGCACAGATTGGAAGGTCAAACGGTTTTAGCTCTCGGAAATGCCAAAATACCAATAATCAAAATCAAAAATGCTAATTTTGGATGAAACTGGAAAATCGTTGAGCACATCCACTTAACGGACTTTGTCTTTCTTCTTAAAGGAGTAGTTATATTGCTTACAATGAACACTAGTTAGCCTAAATGATACGATAATTGACTAAACTTGTACAGTGTTCGGGTTGTTTCCGATAATGAATCAGCCAAGACACTGTTATAACCACTAATCATTTGATAACCTAATGAAGGATCTCTGTCACCCCACCAAAATACAGAGATGTCATTCTCTTCCAAGCATTCCTGTGTGACGTCATATCTTAGTTATTTCTTTCTGTACTATTTCCTCTTTCACGCATTCAATCAATTTTCTATTATTTATTTATTAATAATTTATTGTACACTTACAAGGCGTTTAAACAAAGAAAAGAAATAGTATGTACAAAGGCGAGCTTAACTCAAGGTTGAGTTCTCTTCCAGCAAACCCGGGAGTGCACAGAAGAATAGCAATCCAGTGAGAGGTAAAAGACTTTATAATGTTTTTATAATGAAGGGGTATACGAAAGGTACGAGTATACTCATGAAGGCATTATATAATAAATACTTACATACTCGTACATGTATAAATATCTTTTGTGCCTACTTCTGTTCCTAAAGCTCTCTATATTTTACTACTATCATATTTCAAATTTTCTAACAATATCACTTTCATTTCTGCCCAGAAATTCTCATGCCATGACAGCCAAAATAATATTATAACAAACCTAAGTCCAAAAGTAACTTAAAGAAGACTAATACAAACTTAGAGAAGCAATAAAAGACGACATACCTTCAAGGCTCTGATCGTAGCCTTTTGTGAAGAACAACATAGCTTTGGCAGCACGTTCTGGTGTCTTTAGAAGACCCGCCCTCTCTGGATCTTCTCCAAGACCTGTTAAAAAGAAACCAAAGTTTTATTTGGAAATATTTCTGAGGAGATTGAGGAATTTGCCCCTTAGACAATTGACAATTCGTCGGCTGTGGCAAATAGAACTTGCTCTAGAAAGGATATCAAAGAAACCCCAACCAGCTTTGTCACGGTCAGAGGTAATAGATAGACAACTCTTTATTGTACACCAACAACAGAATCAGAATCAGAATCATTTTTATTTGTTCAAAACATGTGTGTACATATAGAATGCTTCTATATTGTGCAGTAATGCAGTAAATAAATAGTACATAATAGTCCAGTCATGTTTTGCCTCAAATAGCGGCGTACAAATAGCATTTAGGGAAACACTTAGTCAAAAAAAGCGCATAAGTAGCTTCCAATTTCATCAGTTTGATAAATATTATGTAATGACAAAAAAGACAGATTTCAAGAGATGCATAATATAAGTGCTACGGTCAAAACTTTGACGACCTCGGGGGTGGCGGCGGGGTGTTATTGGTTATCAAAGTCTTTTCTCCCTTACAAGGAGGCGCGGGTGGAAACACGACGCGCGGGTACTGTTTCAAGTATGTAGAGGATTTGTTATTCAATCAAGCTGAATAAAAGGTACACTTTGGTTATAAAACAATCTATTTTATTGAAATTCCATTTCGTTTACGTGACGATTGAGAAGATAGTAAACAAAATTGGTGTCAAACAATAAAAAATACGGCTATTCGTGTCATGGTTGATATTCATTCACAGGAATTAATATTTTACAATGTAGGATTAGGAAATAAAAAATAAATTATAATTAAAGTCACTTTTTTTAAGGTTATAAAAAGATTTACTAAGTTGGTTTCCCAGTTTATGGATGAGATCTATTTTGTCTCCTTGTCACGAAGGCAGTCACTATTGATATTGCAAAGACAAAGATATCAGAAATTAAAAATACTTAAAAAACTCACTAAACGGCTTCATCGATAAGGATAATATAATTTCTCTTCCGGTTCAAGGGTATAAAGGAAGTTACTATTATTATTGCATGCTTCGATATCGCCTTTGGGTTGTGAAGGTCAGGTGGCAATCGTTTCTCAGAAAATATCGAAGTTTTGCCAAATCCGCAGTTAGACTGGTAAGGCGGATCCAAGCATACAAGCTGAAAAGTTTCAGATGCGACTGGGATTTTTTTTATCGTGCGACAAATCCCCACGCATACCTACGGAGCCGGTGGTTATGTCGGACTCAGATGCGACTGGGATTTACCGCTAGGATGAAAAAGATGAAGAAGACCATTATTGTTCCAAAGACAAGAATATAAGAAACTAGCTTTAGCCCGCGGCTCCGCCTGCGTGGATGTCGGGTATCGCGACAAAACATAGCCTACGTCCTTTCTTAGGGTTTAATCTACCCCTATACCATATTTCATCAAAATCGGTTCAGTGGTTGAGGCTTGAATGCGTAACATACAGATAGACAGACAGAGCTACTTTCGCATTTATAATATTAGTATGGATATGGATTACCTGTGAGCAAAAGTCTGTATGAGTTTGCCATATCAGGTAGCAGTGCCTCCCGGGTGGGTGGCCTGTGGTCAAGCTCCAGATCATGATGAAAAGTGCAGTTCTCGTGGCCTGGAAAGAAAGGAAATAGTTATGTAGACTACACATAAACGACTTTCACCAGGATATTTGGGGCTCTACCAAGATCTTTGACAATAAGCCAATACTCAAGTACAGAGCCTCGATTCTGCTAAAACCAAACTGCAACTGCAAAAACGGCATTAAATAATAGACTTTAAAGCGATGTGATTAAAGTTCAAAATTAAATGACCTTTTGCAGATTAATTGAAAAAGTGTAATGAAACTGTTTTCATTTCATTTTGGACTTTCGGCTTATAGAAATAAAGTCTAAAACTCTTTGCAGTGACTGCAGCACTTCAATGGTTTAGCTTTAATAGAACCGAGGGCCAGATTGATGGACGTTCTGGTGCAGACTTTCCTCTCAAGGATGATAGGACAGACGGCAATCGCCGACCGGTAGACCGAAGAGTCAGCAGACCCCTCTTTTTTCCGTGCGGAAATCTCCACGGATACCTCCCCCGCCGGAGCAGGAAGGGGAGGTTATATCGGACTCGAACCGACTAAAACCACACGCCGATTGAGGGCCGTGATGCTAGGCCGGAGATGAGGTTGTCTTCGACATATCCCTCGCACCCCGTCTGACCCAGGGCCATCTCTTACAGTCTGGCCCTCCTCGGAGTAAGCAGACCCCGGACCCCCTATTACGTGGGACCGAATCCAATGATTGGTGAAAAGAGGGTGTTATACCACCTCTGCCTAACCCTCCGGGGATAAAGGCGTGATAGTATGTATGTATGTATACACTGGTTTGAACCCCACTCATAATTCTGGTTGCAGAAATATTTTTTTTATTGAATGAAGAAGTAGAAAGAAAACCTTTTAAGTGTGATAAAGTTATTCAAAGGCCTTAGTGGAATCTTTTCAAAACGTTTATTATATAGGACGTCTAAAGGATTACGCAATACGTCTATATTATTGCAAGTTTTTGTACTAATTATGTTCAAATAACAATCGTATGTTGAAACAAAGGCATTTGTTGCGTGCTAAAAGTTGTTTTAAAGTATCTGGTACAACAATCTCTTAGATTAAGAAGATTAAAAGGAACAGTAGAACTGACAAAATGTTATGGATTGAATAAATAAATATTTAATCTGTACATTAATTCAGCATCAGATCGAAATTAATGAAAAAAGTCCCCAAAATTATAAGTAAGGAAGAGTAGTAGTAGAGAGGGTCCTAAGTTCCTAACTACAAGTTTAAGATGCAACTGCGATGGACCGTCTATGAAGAAGATGCATTTTGAGATGATTGTCGGAAGAGTTATATTATATGGGTCAAGTTGCAAAATTGTTGCTATGGTTAATAGTAGTCACACATGTTCTCCATAACCCAACTAACTAGTTAGTTCATGTTTACATTTAAGAAAAATAAACAGTTTATCGTCACATAAACAAGTCTTATTTTGATAAAAGTTTAGCATGTTTTTGAACAATATTTAATTTAATATGAACAATAAATGTATTAATATCTATGATTTCTGATAATAATAAACAGACGGAAATTAATAATTATATAAACAATAAATATTATAAAATATAATATTTAAAAGACTTAAGTCTCGATGCACAGTTTCCGATTTTATATTTGGCATTTATTGCGAAGAAGAGTGATGATGTTTCATTGTAAAACAAAGAAAATTAAGCACTATTTGACAATATAGCAGGACGGCCGTGCCATCCTTCAATTCACAGAACTGGTTGGTTGAACTATACATGTATAATAAACTGTCAAAATTTATACAAACCAGGTGTAGTAGAAGTTCTTGGTGTCATCGGTGTTCCGGGGACTTCCAATTCACTTTCTGCATCGTTCATATGAAAGGTATTTAACGCTTCAGGAGTTTTCTTGTACTTGCAAATGAAAGAACCTTTCACAGGTCCATCCCCATTTTCTTTCTCTTCAGATATTGAATTCCTTATTGACCTTGAGCTAACCCTTCTGATCAAGGACGAAGGAGGTACAATCGGATCTGAATCTATTCCGTTGACGGCGGCCATTTTGTTTTTTACTACAATATTTTTGAATTATTTTAAACAGAGTTTCTTTATAAATCTTTTGTAAATACGTCCGCTGTGTGTGTTGTATTTCGTATAACTGTTGAATGAGTGAATATTTCAATTGACCTTTAGGGTTATCAATGCGAAACTAATATTAATTTATTTTGTTCTGTTGAGATAACTGGAGACAATTCAATTCAATTACTTGATGGATTCATTCACAAATATATCGATATTGGTGCAATGATATCGAAATATGTGTTGCTTATAAATACAGAAGCCGATTAAAACAGTATTAGCATTTTATAACACTTTGATTAGAATTGGGTTATTAAAAACGGTTTTGTATGAATTTATTTGAAGGTTCCGTACATGTTTTTAATGTTTTTTTTTTGTATATTTGGTGTTCAAAGTTGATATGTTTATCTGTTATGTTATTTTTTATTATATGACCAGAATTTTAAACATTTAACTGCTAATTTAGCTGCTCAAGCACCTTAAGAGCTTTTACTTGAAAAAAGTAGCACTCGGCAGTGCTAACAGAAGAGCAAACTTGAACAATATACTTATGACAGCCTCCGTGGCGTGGTGGTAGTGCACGCGACTGCTACGCAGGAGGCGCGGGTTCGATTCCCGCTCAGTGCAAATATTTGTATGCATGAATATGACTATTTGCATTGGTCTGGGTGTTTCTATGTATAGTATGTATGAATTTACAAAAAAAAAATATCTAAGTATGTTTATCCGCATTCTAGATTCCATAACACAAGCTAGTTAATGTAATGCTTACCATGGGTCTAGATAGCGTTGTGTGGAATGTTGTGGAATATATTTATTTATTTATTTATTTATGTATTTCAATGTTATAGGTATACATATAGCGGTGTCAGTAACTGTAACAGTGTCAAGAATTGATTTGATTCCAAGCTCCGGTTACAAGTCGTGACAATAGCTGACATAACGATAATGATATTACAGACACGCTTTGCCAATTCATAATTCCATTCAAAATCAAATAGTTTAACGATTGTTTGAAACTCAAGGAACTCTAAAAACAACATAGTAATAGTTCGAAACTATACCAAAAACCGGTAACCACCGGCATTCTGATAAATGTAACCTTGCTTACGGTTCGTCCACCTACATATGAAAGTAGAGGTCAAACCAAGGTCCACTTCCTATTAGTAAAGTAGTGCGGTTTTTAATTTCCGGTTTTTATATTGTTACGGTAATTGCTGCTGGGAATATTGAGACCTCTAGTGTTTCGAAAAAGTTAAGGCCATTTTTGTTATGTACATAATCATGATTGTTTTAACCTGTGGTCTATGATAAACATAAAATTGTTTACATGTAGGCTGTATTTTAGAGGTTTCAGGCGACTGGGACCACTACACAACTGGAACCGCGGTGTCAGTTGCCTGACAACATTTTTGAATCGGTCGACTGGGACCATTATCTAATTTGCTTTAATGTACAGATAGCAGAAAAATCCAGTTAAATTAACTCAGGATTCTACAGTGAAGTATTTTTAGTAGGTGTAAAAAAGTAAAAAAAAATAACATGCGGCAAATTCCCAAAGTCAACGACATACCAGTAGGCACACCACAGGTAATTAAACAAAAGGCCCTTTTGTTTCATTACAATGTTTAATTGTTAACAGTCTGATTTTTAAAACATAATTAAAAGTGTTAGGTATACTTTTTAGTACTTAGTACAAAAAAGTAAATTATTTTTTTTTAACTAATGATTAACTTTGTTTTATTTGTAAAACAAAGTATTTTAGCCTTATTAAGGCCGTATTGACACCTTACGGACGAAAATTGAAAATAGGTGTAGCAATCTCGATCGCTTCGGAGGCCCATAAACCAAATAATGAAATTCTAAGAGACTCTGAAGTTTTGATTCAACGGGGATTAGCGCTTGGTTGATAAAAAAAGATACATTTTCTTTGGTCAAAAGTTCAGAGTTTCAGAGTCGAGATTGCTAGGAAGATGATGACTGCCATCTAACCCCTAACCCCTAGAGGTAAGCCTAGAGCATCTTCCGTTGATCACATGCTAGAAGACACATCACCTGTTAACAGATACGGTTGGATTGTGTCTTAGAGATAGGACTCCATAATCATATAATAATAAAATACATATACACCATGATGTATGCCTAAATTTTTTTCTTTCTTCGCTTTCTTTGGTCGAACAGAAAAGAAGAAATAAGTCTATATCGCCATAATGAGGCTACTCCAAGTCGGCTTAGTCCCATGATGGTCTGACGTGACTTCCTTCTTGCAGGTAATAATAAACAAAATAAACCAAATAATATGGATTAAGGAGGAAAATGGACACTAGATTTAAAAGTGAAAGCTTTGAATCTAACCGGGATCAATTTCTGCGATTCGTCCTATTGGGCCGAAACGTTATGGAACAAAACACGGAACTTGTCCTGCTAAGATGGTGAAGCTAGATCATGATAGAAACTGAGATTAAGTCGAAATATACTACATTATTGCATCAGAACTCGGTTTGGTTAAACTCATAACTTCACTTTCACTAATTTTTATAGGTACAGGTTAAGTTTCTTTATTTGCGTCATGATCTCTTAAGGTTATTAAAGCTTAGAAATAATGTTAACATAACATTTAGAAAAGGTAATCTGTCAGTGCAATCTAATAAAAAAGTAAGGAAAAGTTGTTTGTTTTTACAAAACTTTTACTTAAAACTAGATTTGAGACACGTCTTGGGTATAAACAATTGAAATAATAACCAAGGGTCAAATACCGGTATGTATACACTGATGTACTCACTAAAGGTTAAGGTTCACTATCGTGACGGAGCGTATTGTACGATAGTTACACATGTTACGAAGCGAGCATTCTATTAGGCCTCTGCCAATGTTGGGAGGCTTTGTTCTACTGTTTCCACCCTGACCGGGTTCAGGGTCTTATAATATTTTTTTTAAACGACACTTCAATTTGACTTCACTTCGCCTCATGTTAAGCTAAAGGCAAAGTCTCGGAAAGAGGGTCACCATTGCAAACATGTACCATGTTAACAGTGGTGGCACTCAGCTTGACGGCCTCATGAGATGCCTTTTCACGCCCCGCTTAAAGGAAAAAAATTCAAGTTTTCCTTTTCCGCAGTGATGCGCATTTTTCCGTTAATCGCGTCTTACGACCCCTTCGGATGAGATGTGGTAGTGATACTTGTAATTTTCTGGGTCTAAGAAATAAAATGGGTATTGAGGATCCTGTCAGGATCATTAGAGCTAAACCAACGTCACCTGCGAGCCAGTACACCTGTTAACTGACAGACAAGACTATGCAGGTGTTAATTTCAAACTATTTTTTATTTTAATTATTTATTCTTCATGCACAAATATAAAATAAGTATGTGTACAAAGGTGGACTTAATGCCGTGGGCATTTTCTACCAGTCAACCTTAGGATAACCACGGGGGTCACGACTTTAGCCAAAATATATCACGTGTAGTATAGTATACTATTATAAGCTATGAAGACTATGTAGGATTTCTTCTCGGCTTTGGGAGGTCTCTCTCTCATTGCTAAAGCCAGTTGCAACGGTTTTGCACTCTATGATCCTTCTGGTATACGCCTTTTGCTTCAGTTAACATCCACCTTTATAAATGTAGTAACGTGATCTGCGTGTTGCTAAGTAGCTTAATATTAAAATGAAGATTTCCTTCAACAAAAGATACCATTTTTTAAGTATACATGTTTGTGAGTTAAGTGATAGCCTTATGATCCGGCATGATTAGAGACTCTAAATGGACTTGACAACGTTCACTTGAGTTTTGTTTTTATTGTGAAACTATTTTTGCACAGGCTTCCAGTGACTTCTAAATGTGACTCTTAATGCTTATTTTTATATAAGGAACGTCAATAAGGTCCAAGGTTAAGCAATATTAGCCATAGTTTACTCTTAAACTGTGCCAGAAAGGCTATTATATCTAATATCCAAGAATATTTAGATGATGAACAAGCTTGGAAATGAGCTGTTCGCTCAGTTATGCTATACAAGCAAAGCATTGTATCTAGCTAAGTAAATGTTTGTAAATAGACCAAAAAAATGCCCACTGAGTCTTCTCAGGTCTGGGCCGCGTTTCGAACCGGTGTGCACGGTGATCCATTTGCTAAACTAGTATATTTAATATAATTTTATATTGACGTTTTGTAAGTTCCGATTTAATGGTCTATGCAGAATAAATGATTTTTGACTTTGACTATTTTGACTTTGAGGTCAGTCTTGGAATAGGTGACCATTCTTAACCCATTGAGACACAACATACATATAATGTCGGTCCCGGTTGCCATACGAACAGATGGCACTCCTTGCGGATAATTGGAGCCGTAAAAGTTCAACAACTGGTCTAATTATAAAACTTTGGTATCACCGGATTGTGGAGGTCAAATGGCAGTCTTTATACGGAAAATATCGAAGTTTGATCGTTTTGTAGTAAAGTTAGCTGATCCCAACTAAGCTGCGAAAAATCTCAGACGAATAAAACCCACTTCTAAGCCTGACTACCAACGAATCGGATCAAAAGTCTTTGAAGCTATGAGTGAGAATACCTTAGAGATACTTTAAGGAGAATACTCTACGATTCTACTAATCCATACTAATATTGTAATTGCGAAAGTAACTCTGTCTGTCTGTATGTCTGTCGTTACGCTTTCACGCCTAATCCACTGACTTTAATGAAATTTGGTATAAGAGTAGATTAGATAATGAGAAAGGACATAGGCTATGTTTAGTCGCGATAACCGATGTCCACGTGGGCGGAGCCGCGGACATAAGCTAGTATACCTCTAATAAGAGTGGAAGTTTGTAAAGATGTTTTTTACTCAAGTACGGTCAAACGCTTGAACGGCAAATACTTTTATCCCATAGGTTGTGAACGGGATAAGAATTTCAAGCGGGTGGAGCCGCCAGCATCTGCTATAGTTCTTTCCAAATGAATTGAGAATAAAGTTCATTGACGTTTTGAACAGGTTGGCTGGTTTACTCAAGGGTCGTGTTCACACTATAGCGAAACGGACAGCACCATCCATGCGCTTTATTCTCAAACGAATTGGCACGAACTATAGTTACCCATAAAACTAAGTACCGGTAAAGTCGTTGATAAGTAGATCAAGTGTGGCGAGAAATCGACTTTCTGTGGTGATTCTGCAGATTTTCTACCACGCACCGCACTTCAACTGCTTTCCATGGTAAAGAAAGATCTTGCCAGCACTCAAAATGATCTTAATACCTAACTGGAGATAATAGTACGTCATATCATCTTCCTTGCGATTATCTAGAGTGTGCTTAGGAGAAGCGCCGATAGATTAGTGCTTAAGGAGTCCCGGGTTCGAATCCTGGTCATTACACAACCTTTTTTTTTCGTGTGGAAGTACCCACGGATACCTCCCCGCCGGAGCCGGAAGGGGAGGTTATGTCGGACTCGAACCGACTAAAACCGCACGCCGACTGTGGATCGTGGTGCTAGGCCGAAGGTGAGTTTGTGTTCGACATATCCCTCGCACCCTGGCTGACCCAGGGCCATCCCTTACGGTCTGGCCCTCTGCCAACACAACTACCACTGCCACTGCTAACACAAGCAATTTAACTTAGCTGGAGAGATTAGCGGGAATTCTATTAATTTAGTTTTTTTCGCACTTCACTTATATATATATATATATATATATATACTATCATTAAGTAAGTCAAATTGAGTGAATGTAGGTACATAAAAGAAAAAATAAAAAAAAGAGTTTAGTTGTATTGAAAACAATGTTAAGCACAGAGCTACATTGTACTTGCAATCTATGTATAATAGATACTTATTTAAATCGATGTACAGTCGCCTACAAAAATCGGTGAACGCAAATAAATTCGCAAAAAATCTTTACATTGTATTTTTTTTTTGAATTAGACCATTTGAAAAAAATAGATTTATGTAAAGTAACACCCAAATTAACGCCTATTGAGTTCAAGGAACTAAAATTTTGACGTTAATGTTCATAGTCGTTACATTGTAAACGTAAACAATGTAACACCTATGAACGTCAAAGTTGAGATATACCTACGCACGGGCATACGTATTAGTAAATATAAAGACCATTTGTTAATGTCGCAATTGTAATAAATTAATGAGACGCTATCTTGAGTGTGACCTTATATTATGACAGATATGACAGTTCATTTCACGAGAAATATAAACAGTAGTTCATTTTTGTTACATTCTATCATAATAATTATAACTAACTGACCCGGCATATTGTAACCCCAATTTTTGCCGCCCGCGTGGTGCCTACCACCCTCTACTATATTAGCACGTATTATACATATAAACCTTCCTCTTGAATCACTCTATCTGTTGAAAAAAACCACTTCAAAATCCGTTGCGTAGTTTTAAAGATATAAGCATACATAGGAACGGACAGACAGCGACATCGATTTTTTTTAATAATAAGTAGTGATTAAACTTTTTTTTATCTAACACTTTAAATATTATTTACACTTAGAATATTATTATTGTAATGTATTTTTTTATATCCTAATAATTATGTTAGCGACTGTATCGTATAAGCACAAGTATAAATCTTAGTGGTTTTTTTTGTGCTATATAAATTCCAAGTACATCTGTTGGTTAAAGACTCTCTAGACTGGTCGCGGGATCAAGTCCCAGCCTAGACGTTTATTTAAACCGATTATTTTTTTTAGGAACATTTACCGTATTACTTTCATACTATTATTATAAATGCGAAATTAACTCTGTTTGTCTGTATGTCTGTCTATTAAACCTTTAGAAAGGAGGTAGGCTAAGTTTGGTCGCGATAACCGACATCCACGCGGGCGGAGCCGCGGGCAATAGCTAGTAATCAATATGTGATTACTATTATTCATTCAAAAGTCAGCCTTTTTTGTGAGTCCATCAGTTCCATCACGCAAAAACCACTGTATGAATTTGGCTGAAACTAGGAACAAAGATAAGGTACGACAAAAGATAGGATAGAGGCTGATTTCCTCCGGCAAACCGGTGCGGTCCTGTACGACGCCGGAACGGGTTCAGTATTTCACACTTAGGTAGGTTCATTCATACTTCCATATCCATACTAATATTATAAATGCGAAAGTAACTCTGTCTGTCTGTCTGTATGTTACGCTTTCACGCCTAAACCACTGAACGGATTTTGATGAAATTTGGTATAGGGGTAGGTTAGACCATGAGAAAGGACATAGGCTATGTTTGGTTGCGATAACCGACATCCACGCGGTATCACCACTCACCTCATCCACTTCATACTTTTTGTGGTATTCAAACACACATGAAATTCGTCAAGTAGGTACATAGTTCATGCTCTTGACGGGTTCCAAATGTACTTCATTTGAAGACTACTCCAAGTAGCTACTCATGATTGTTCAAAGTTCAAACCACTGAAGTGTTGATATCATCACAATATTTACATTTCATCTTCCAATTATAATGTAACCTAACTTACAAAACCGTCTATAAATATTCCACAACATTCTACACAACGCTATCTAGACCCATGGTAAGCGTAGCTGAACTAGCTTGTGTTATAGAATCTAGTATACGGATAAACATACTTATACCACGTCCATCATATTATTGTATTTTAGACAGATGGAAGTAGTGATTGCATGAAAATTAAAAATATCGACAAATTTAAAAAACTCGATTAAAAAAATAATTAATCGATAAATGAAAATATTATGATAAATATATGATTTCATGTCGAATTATAATCTATTATCTTTCTGTACATAATAATAAAGCAGTAGATATTTCGTGTCTATACCTACAATTTACAAATGTATTGTAAAACGATTGTGGGCCATAACGCACACGCTAATCTCCAAAACAAAACAACCGACTTCTAGAAGAATATTCCAACATGCTGATTTCCTGGTATTTATTGAAGAGTTCCGTGATCTGTCTCTGAAACCCATCATTAGATCTTTATACAATTTTAATGGGACCATTTTGGAATAAACCTCTTTTAACTCAAAAAGAATTTTGACAATCTGTCTACATAATGACGGAGTTAGAAAAATCATTTTCCCGTAAAAATCATACAAATATTAAAAATTATAAACATCCGAATTGGTGTTTAGAAATCGGTAAAAAACCACTAGTTTTGTAACATTTTTTAGAAGAATTATTTTCTGTAGTCGATATGGATTGTGACATTTTCAAGTTATTATAATAAAAACAGTCGATGGACTAACTACATCCCTAAAATTGCTTTCTGGTTGACGTGACGTCGTCAATGAAAATTGACGCATTGGCACCTAATTTTTGTTAGGATAGGATTTCCAGGTTTTGACGCTAGAACAAAGTTATACCGACCACTGTCAGTGAGCTGTCTAAAATACAATAATATAATGGACGGAGTATAGACACTTTTTTTGTAAATACATACATATTATACATAGAGACACCCAGACCAATGCAAATAGCCATATTCATGCATACAAATATTTGCACTGAGCGGGGATCGAGCCCGCGCCTCTCGCGTAACCGTTGCGTTGCGATAAATCCCCTCGGATACCACCCCCACGGAGCCGGTGGAGGTGGTTATATCGAACTCGAACCGACTAAAACGCACGCCGTCTTAGGTCTTTGGTTGCCGGAGGTTAGACTGCCAAAAGCATATCTCGCGCACCCCGGCAGACTCAGGACCATCTCTTTCGAGATGGCCCCCTTCGGACACTGTGGGGACCACAGTGTCTCCATCTAGCCCTGGTTACGGGGAGGCGCACTTTGCGCCGCCGTCGCGGCCTGCTTGTGCTAGGGTGACAGGCGGCTCCACCGGTCACCCCCAAGCCAGCGCTCATGGAGGACGGAGGTCGTTCTGCGACTGGCGTGGCGGTAGTGAACGCGACTGTTACGCAGGAGGCCTGTCAGTCTGTCAGTCTGTCTTTAAGTTCATTATCATCTTCGGGCTATTATCCTGAATCCTGACCCATTGTGACCTTTATCTAACAGCATGTGGGACAAGAATCAGTAGTAAAAAAACTTCACACTTTTTCAATAATCCTCCAATTAAATCTAGTAAGTGACAAATTGCCAGTCTGACAACAATAGGCTCCTCCTTACTACGTGGACTGAATATTACATACATACATAAACTCATAAACTCACGCCTATATTCCCCGAAGGGGTAGGCAGAGGTGCTAGCACCCACATTTCGCCAGTTTATGTTTAGGTCCCAATGTAATAGGTGGCGAGCCTATTGCCATTTGCCATTAACCGGGCACTTATAAACCTGCGATAAATACTCACATAACTTCGAAAAGCATCGAAAAGTCATTGGTGTGTGCCATGGTAAACCTGGGATCGAACCCGAGACCTCGTCTCAGCAGTCCATGACCCATACCACTAGGCTACCGCAGATTCCTTTTAATAATCCTCCAATAATATCTTAGTAAGTGACAAATTGCCGGCCTGACAACAATAGGCTCCTCCTTATTACGTGGATTGAAAATTACAATTTAAATTTGAATAATACAATTAGCACTAAATAGCCCTTCACTAAACGGTACAGCCAGGATAATAATAACTAATTCTTTATAGTTCTAAGTTCTAAGTCGAGTACTTAACGTCCTTGCTGCAAAAGTGAACGCCTGTCCTTTACCGACATTAGTACGGTCGGCAAAAAAGAAGTACTTGTTAAGATTTAGGTATTACTTGAACCATGAGTATTTTAATGTATTACTGTGATTTTTGAGTGTCGAATAAGAATTATGTGAGACAATATTAATAAATGTATGAATGATTTTTGTATAGCATTAAAACTTTTAAGTTCGAAAAACATCGCAAAAAATGAAATGCTCAAGTGAGACTTGAAGTCTTAAGAAGAGCCCTTAAAGACGGATATAAAGAGAAGGAAAATTTGAAATGATTCAGGTGTGGCTCAATAGCTCAGTTGGGAGAGCATTCCCCCTGTAAGGGAAAGATCGTGAGTTCAAGTCTCACTTGAGCATTTAAGTTTTTTCGATGTTTTTCGAACTTTATACATGTAATTTTAAACATTACTCAATCATTTTGTGATTTGAAAAAATCACTGATTTTGTGTGTAAACCTAACTGACCGTATTTTTAGAGCTATGCAAACCTTAGTGGTTCTTAAATGCTAATGTAAATTAAATTGTATATTATTTTTATTATCTACTAGTTAATTAAAAAGTAAAGTAAAAAATGGCGAGCCCTGTGATTGTATCCCACCTAAGTGGTATAAAAAAAAATGAGAAAAAAAACAGCAAAATATGTACAATATTCGCGCAACATTTCGACCGTATTAATCAACTGAGTAATTACTCTACAAACATGATTTTATGTGTTGGTATTTCAATCCTTGAAGTGATAGGCCCTACAGAATGCAAAATAATTTGTGGTTCCCGGCAGAGTAGAAATTGATCCACCCCATTTCTTCTCATGCGGTGTCGTACAAGGCGACTAAGGGATAGGGCTGTTTAACATCAGACAAATTATACAGCCCAAACTCAGCCTCGGATGTATGGCTTGAGTCAACAATAGTGTCCGGAAGGCGGCAATAGGTTCACCCCCTATTACGTGGGACCGAATCCAATGATTGGTGAAATGAGGGGGTTAATCCACCTCTGCCTAACCCTCCGGGGATAAAGGCGTGATAGTATGTATGTATGTATAAAAATGAATAAAGCAAAAACTTTGGATACCTTTAAGAATATTACGCTCACATAGGAGTAAACAAACAAAAACTGGACAGCCTCCGTGGCGTGGTGGTAGTGCACGCGACTGCTACGCAGGAGGCGCGGGTGCGATTCCCACTCAGTGCAAATATTTGTATGCACGAATAAGGCGATTTGCATTGGTCTGGGTGTTTCTATGTATAGTATGTATGTATTTACAAAAAAAAAGTATCTAAGTATGTTTATCCGCATTCTAGATTCCATAACACAAGCTAGTTAAGCCATGCTTACCGTGGGTCTAGAAAGCGTTGTGTGGAATGCTGTGGAATATTTAAAAAAAAAATGTGTGGATTTCGCTAATAATAGTCGAGAGGGGAAAGGCGTGAGGTAATTTATTAATGACAGGCTTGCTAATTAGGTCCAGGAGAATGCCGAGTCAAATTATTAGTCATGGGTTTCAGTCAGGAAAAAGAACCTAGTAACAGTAGTAGGCTTATACCTTTTTACGAGGTACTTACAGGGAAATAATTCAGCGACATGTTATTGTTGGAACACCTCTGCCCACCTCTTTGAGAATATTCTAGGAGAGAGGTAGGCAGGGTGACTTATCAACGGTTTCAGCAAGTGACAATTTCACAATAGGACTTAGGTACATTCGAACAAACGCAAGTAAAGTTTATTCCTAGAGTCAACAGGCAATATTACCTACATCTTGGATGTTTATTCCAGGAATAAACTTTACTCGCGTTTGGCCGAACCGGCCTTTAGTATGCTCTTGTAGAATCTGTTGGTTTAAAAGTAAAAGTTTTCTACCAATGGCACGGCAAATATGTAGTTATATACGATCAATCGCAAGGATATTAAATTTAAGTATTCATCAGAGTAATACTATTATCATTATTTATTCTGTGGTAACACACAATGCGATTTGCTACTCCCAAAAATTAATGACATACATTATAACAACAACATTATGTAGATTGCGGCGCAAAAAGTTACTACACATCATTGTGTCAAAATTTTGTTATCATTTATTTTTGTGCATTTCGCAGAAACATTGCATTATGCATTATTCTGAAGGATTAAAAGGCTTGATTTTAATTATGCAGTCACCAGACCATATCCATTGACCATGCAGACTTGACTAATAACTCGACATATCCAAATCTTCGACAGAAGAAGATATCATTATGTAGGTAGTAGAACTTCAATATTGATAACTCGAGAACGGCTGAACGGATTTGGCTAATTTTAGTCTTGAAATATTCGTGGAAGACCACAGAAGGTTTAAACTGAGAGAAAATATGGAAAAATGGCGAGTAAAATACTAAAAACGGCAATTTTATCTTCCCATATAAACTGTTCTCACCTTTCAAACATTTGATGTATACTTATATTTTTAAAACTACGCTGCCAGAAGTTTGATGCAATTTGATAGATAGAGTAATTCAAGAGGAAGGTATAATTGTATAATACATGCTTAAAATAGTAGAGTATGCAGCGGGAACGGGATCGGAAAAATTGTCAGTACGAAGTTCGCCGAGTCAGCTGGTTTGTAATAAGAATTTAACATAACATAAACGCACGTCTGTATTCCCCGAAGGGTAGGCAGAGGTGCTAGCACCCACATTTCGCCAGTTTATGTTTAGGTCCCAATGTAATAGGTGGCGAGCCTATTGCCATTAACCGGGCACGTATAAACCTACGATAAATACACACATAACTTCGAAAAGCATCGAAAAGTCATTGGTGTGTGCCATGGTAAACCTGGGATCGAACCCGAGACCTCGTCTCAGCAGTCCATTACCCATACCACTAGGCTTCCGCTAACATACCTAGTAAATTAAGATTTTGACCCGACTGCTCAAGGAAGGAGGGTAATGTTTTTTAAATAAATGATATTGCGCACGGTTTCACCTGCGTGAAATACTGATACTGAACGTGTTCCCGTCTCGTGACCCACAGGAACATAAATATTGCCGAGTTAAAAAAGCATAATTCTATTCCAGATTATTGGTTTTATCTGTGTCCAATTTCATCTAGATCCATTCAACAGCCTCCGTAGCGTGGCGCTAGTGAACGCGACTGTTATGCAGGAGGTGCGGGTTTGGTCACCGCTCAGTACAAATATTTGTATGCATGAATGCTATTTGCATTGGTCTGGGTGTTTCTATGTATAATATGTATGTATTTACAAAAAAAAGTATCTAAGTATGTTTATCCGTATTCTAGATTCCATAACACAAGCTAGTAAAGCTATGCTTACCATGGGTCTAGATAGCGTTGTGTGGAATGTTGTGGAACATTTATTCATTAATTTTATTCAACCATTCATGAACGGAAGAAGAAAGAATAATTTGTTGCTGACGGTACCAGTTAATGATCAAAGTTTTTTTTATTAACGACACATAATTGCTTCGATTGTTATTTTGAAGACTATTAAAATTTAATTTTAATCTAAAAATAACATAATTGAATTTATATCTATACCTAATAGTTATTACTTAGATTTATTTTTATATAGAAACTAGCCGTTTTAAAGCAAATTATGTTAATTGATAGTAAACATACACCCTATGAAAATGATTCCGGTTGACGGCAATAGGCTCATTCCCATAGGGGAGATAAAATGGGTTAACTCGTTTTGTTCGCAATAAAGTCCGCTAAATTCTCTCCGATTGGATAAGCAAATTTCGCGGATTTAATTTTCAACGTTTTAGTGATGGGACACATGCATTGCGCAAAATATCGATTTTTGCACCACCAAAAAGCAAGTAGGTACAATTTGGAATTGAATTTTACATACATTGCTTTTGAGTTGGACACAAAATGTAAATTTTGGATGAATTTATATTACAATTTAAATTGCATTACAGCTCACTCTTTTCTATAATTTAGTTTATCTTGTTTTTTTAGAGAATTACTGCCATCTGACCCTATAGGAAGGAAGGAAGGACCCGAGAGGATGTCTACGTTAGAGTGTTGTCCGTCTATCAGTAATGAGATTGAATTGAGCTTCGAATATGTTGATGTGTATCCACTAATATAATATTATAATTACGTATATTTCTTGACCTTCATTTTAGATAGTAAACAAGTATGTTAGGCATCCATATATTATTAAATAAGCGTTATTTTTATACGCTAAATGCAATAAGTCCGTTAGTTATTATGATTTATATTATAATAAGTTATTGCATGCAATGGATAATACAAACTATATTGCGTGATAACTTCCATTCAGAATTATAAAGTTATTATAGTTTATTTGTGTCATTGCTGATTAATTAATTATCCAAGGATAGCATTGTTCCTTTTACGTTTAATGTAAAAAGAAAATTATTAATTATTGTCTTTGTTATATCCAAAGCTTGTTTATTTTAGACCTCGGGAACTACTCTACTGCTCTCTATTTAGCTTTCTCCTTCATTGAGGTCTTTTCTCAACTCAGTTCTGTTTATATTACGGTACAGTCCAACTACAAAACGGCCGAATTTCGATGTTTACAGATTTATCTTAAGCACCATCCCCAAAAGAAAAATCCTACACCAGACTCACATCTGCTAATAATCAGCAGGTATACAGGTTATATAACGGAAGAGACTCATGGACCTACCACAATCACATAAGAGTAATGTTATTTCAATCTCATTTTACTTTCATAGTATGAATCGGACTCGAACCGTTCATACGTCTTCATACTTTGTCTTGTAGGACGAGTGTAAAAAAAACAAATATATCCACTACAGTAAGAGACACTGTTTGACCCAAATCCTGAGTATCTTGACGGACGCTGATGAACTGATTCACACAATAAAAGTAAGATTAAAATTGTAATAACTCTAGCGATGTCATAGTATTAAGGTGTAACAGTTTAAGTAACTCTTCGTGTAACAGTTCGTATAACAGTTAATGTAACAGATCAATTAAAATTATTACTATCGTAATACGGTCAGTAATGCTTACCTAAGTGTTTATGGCATAACTATGACGACCGTGAGCCTGACCTAGCGTCATTCATTCATTAATCTATGATGTAATAATTATGATAATAATAAATCAGTTAGTTATGTGATTTTAAACGCATAGTTGTTTAGTACGGCTTTAATGTCGGGTTTAAGGGTAGCTGGAGCTCAAACCAATTTAATTTACATGTCAATACATTTTTGGAAGATGTGCTTCTGACGCAGGCTTTCTTCTCATTGTTGGAGGAACTTTCTCGTAAAAGGCAAGATAAGCCAAAAGGAGTAGAAGACCGGAGTGTTTTGAAGTCAATGTATGCTTTTAATATAAAACATTATCAAATTTTATGAATTTGTGTGTGACAATGTTTATGGTTGAAAAACTCGTAAAATTTGCAATGGATCGTCTCGAAATTTGGACAAGTCATTACATTTTGTACCTAGGAATGTTTACACATAAATTGTTTATCGAAGTTCCCACGGGATATGGCATTATTTTTATTATAAACAGAAAAAGTCATAGCAAAACTTGTCTATGTTTAGAAAAATATAACTGATATTTTAATTTGGAAATTATTAATTATGAACACATCTCAGCTAATTTATATTTTTAAATTTTATAATGATTGTATCTAATAATAAAATTAAATCTGTCTATATCTAATTGCGCACCCTACTTCTTATATGGTATGCTAGTACCTAGGTCAACTTTTGACCTAGCTTCCACTCAACCGGAACCGGAACTAGTATCAAAAGTAAATCACATTGATAATCCGTGATCAATCATGATATCGAAGGCAAACACCTATTTGTTTATGTCACAACACTGGTTCGAAATTCGAACTTTAAAAAAAGTAACACACACGAAAACGCACACAACGAACGTACTATTCTTATTTTAAATTTATTCTTGTTTATTTACTTACGGTTTCGCGGGTTTTTGAAAACAGAAAAACACGAAAAAAATTAAAGTAATGTGGACGCGCTCTCGCGACACGGAGCAATGGCTGACTGAAGCTGTCGCATTCAACAGATGATATTTGTACTATAACTGCGTGTACCGCGCATGCGTCAAAAGTTAGGAATCGATAAAATAATTTCCACGAATGACGATATCGATGTTTTCTGCATTTTTTTTTTCATTGTTAATGTGTTAGAAATTAGGCTGTGGTATACAGGTGTTTTGAGATTGCATAATGTTAATATTTTATATGTAATTCTTTGGGTCTTCGTTGTAATTACTTTAATAATTAGAGAATTCGAGACAACCAGAAAGGCGTGGCGTCTGACTGATACGGAGATCGGGGGTTGGATTCCCGCTCAGTGCAAATATTTTTAAGCATGAATATGTATAATTTGCATTAGTATGTACGTATTTGTAATCGAAAAGATATGAAAATATTCATATTTGGATATCAGTTAACCTTTCCCCTTGCTACGAGTTGGTCGCGATTTCCCCTGTCCTCGATTTAATCGAAATTTCGGGCAATAATTCCCATGGAACACATTTATCCTGACAAGTCGATTACACCAAGAAAAATGAATTGCTCAGGTGGGGCTTGACCCCACGACCTTTCCCTTACAGGGGGAATGCTCTTCCAACAGAGCTACTGAACACACCTGAATCAATTCAAATTTTCCCTTCTCTTAATATCCGTTTTTTAAGGCAACGGTGGTGTCATCTACCAACACTCTACGAACTGTTGGAACCAATGAATGATCTTTCAAACATTGATGATTACTCCGCCCAAATATTTGATTGAAATTTTATAGCTTTTTTTATACTAAATATTCAATTCGATTACATCAGGAAAATATACTTGCTCAGGTGGGGTTTGAACTGGGAATGAGGATCAGTTTTATATCGTTCAATTTTGGTTTTAACTCGTCATATGACTTTTCCCTGTTGATGTATTTATTTCAGTGCATTCAATCGTAATTTTACTCCAGATGCTGCCTATTAGAGTAATTTGGCATACTATTTTGTTTATTTTTTTTCTCAGATATTTACTTTTTATATCTGTGAAGGCTAGGCAAACAAACAGATACATTTAAACAACTTTGTTTTGGGTTTCAATTCTCAACAATAACATACATACATATATTCACGCTATTCTGCTCCCCCGGGAACCAACGAGGCAACGAATTTTTTTTAATTGTAACCGAAAATAGTAGTAATCTACCCTAAACCTTCCAAAGAAGCTAAATTACTTGTCTTAGAAGTGGGTTCTCGTCGGTAGTGTAATGCCAGGATCGCAACCCGGGACCTCTCGATCGTAAAACCGGCTCAGCCCGTAAACTACCGACGCCTTATGAACATGCCTATAGCCGTCAACGACGCACTTTTTGCTAAATTTTGTATTACCACTAATAATTCCGCAAAATACAAAGTCAGGAAAAATTTTACCCGACACAGACATCAAACCTGAATACTGTTGATTAAATATTTCCCATAAAATCCCCACAAAGAAAGTGGCCGGGGAAAATCCAGACTAAATTAAGGAAACCGCCTTAGAGATAGTTTATTCTTGGGGAAAACCCTACAAAAGAGCCTCTTCATATATGCAATGAGCTGTTTAGCGTATCGGTAGAGCACTCGCCTGCTAATTCAGATGTCACAGGTTCGTTTCTCACTCAGTGCAAATATTCGTAAATACTAACATTTATTTTTAGAAGCACCCGGACCAATGCATGTCGGCGTGGCGGTAGTGAACGCGACTGCCACGCAGTAGGCGCGGGTTCGATCCCCACTCAGTGCAAATATTTGTATGCATGAATATGGCTATTTGCATTGGTCTGGGTGTTTCTATGTATGTTAATATGCATGTATTTACAGAAAAAAAGTATCTAAGTATGTTTACCCGCATTCTAGATTCGATAACACAAGCTAGTTAAGCTTACCATGGGTCTAGATAGCGTTGTGTAGAATGTTGTGGAATATTTATTATTATTTATTTATTTGAATGATTTTTTTATAGTATGAATTATGCTAACTTTTAAGTTCGAAAAACATCGGAAAAAATGAAATGCTCAAGTGAGACTTGAACTCACGATTACTTATTTATTTTATTTATCGTATAACATAATTAGTCATAATATATGTATGTATGTGAATATTCATACCATTGCTATGTCAGATACATAATTAAATATAAATTATACTATTAACTTGCTATTAATAGAATAAAATCTACAGAATTATTTTGTAGTGCACGTGAGCAAAACCACAGATAAATATATACTCCACGGGGTAGGCAGAGGTGTACTTAGCACCGATATTTAACCAATTAATGTTTTTCCGTCCTACGATGTAATAGCGGGCGAGCCTATTGATGTCAAGAGGGCACTTTATCTTGAGCTGTATGTTTGTATCAGCTCATGAGAAAAATTATAAGTAGATATACAGATACTTAATTTTTCAGAATAATTTGACAGTAATAAATTTACAGTTGAAATACATCGGGAAAAAAAAAGCGCTCAAGTGGGACTTGAACCCACGACCTTTTTATCCGACTACGGCGAAGCCAAAAGGAGGGTTATGATTTTGACAGGCTATGTATGTGTATGTATGTATGTATGTATGTTCATTTGTTCCCTCATAGCTCCTCAACTACTTATTAGAACTAGACAAGTGAGGTAGCGTTACAAGCGGCTTTATTGTCCAATGGTTATAGGCCATATGACGTGTCACTCACTCTTGTGTGGCGCCCTCTAACGCTCATAAGGTACTGTGTTAAAAAATAAATTTGAGATAAATATACCGTGTTTGGTATCAAATGAAAGGGCTTAAGAAGCACATTTCAAATATGTATAAATTATTAGCTTTACCTTGCCCCAAAATAATGTAAATAAAAAATAAAGTTTAAAACTAAAACCCGACTAGCGAAAAGTCGCACTCACGTTTTAGTTTTATTAATGTTTAAAGTTAGCATAATAACATACATACATATAATCACGCCTTTATCCCAGAAGGGTTAGGCAGAGGTGAATTAACACCCACATTTCACCAATCATTGTATTTGGTTCCACGTAATAGGGGGTGAGCCTATTGCCGTATTCCGGGCATTATTGTTTAGCATAATAAATGCTATAAAAAATTTCATTCAAGTAATTTACAATATGATAAGGTTTCTAAAGTCTAGTATATTTCCTCTCTTAATAGTTGTAAAATCGCTCGAGCGATGACTGGAAAATCCCTAATTGTTTTTATTTTTTACATTCATGTAATCTAATGCCAAGGACAGATGACCGCAGAAGAGTGTTGAGAGGACTTCCTAGCTAGCGAATAATCCTATTACCTATACTATTGCCGTCGCCCCCGTCTCACTCCTGTCCCCGTAGAGTGCGATAAGGATAGCCGCAGCTCAGACCGATTTTATCACATTTTTTTGGGCAAAATCGAGGTTTCGTATTTCCCGTTTTTTTCAGCGAAAACTACGCCGATTTAAATATTTTTGAGACCGTTTTATTAGGAAATAGCGTATCCATGTTCCTGTTATTTTTTATAACGTTAAAACCTTTTTAAATTGGTCTGGTAGTCCTCCAAATATAATTAAAAATTAGTCATTTTTTATCATCTTTAGACGATCATATTTTCTTATTTTATTGACTGCCGACAAAAATAAAATAACAGGGGCATGCGTACAGAAGATCTTGATTTTACGAAAACAAAAATATTGTTCTAGAAGCAATATTCAGGGAGGAAAAAGGGGAGAACGGTACTATTGAGAAACAGTTGCTAGGAAGTCTCTTAAGCCCGTATTCCAGAATAATACTTAGATCTGAATCTCGATTTTCATTGACAGATTCTTCTTGATTATCATCCTAGCGTTAATCGCAGTCACATCCGAAGCTTTCAACCTCAGATTTGGTTGATCTTCGATAGTTTCTGTCAAACAACTGCCATCTGACCTTCTTAACCGAAAGGCTATATCGAACTTTTTTTTTTCCAACTACCCGTAACGACTGCCATAGATGTTTGTATGGCAACCGGGACCGACGGTTTATCGTGCTCTCCGAGGCACGAAAAGACCAATGTTAAATTTTTGCAATGAGCGGAGACCGAACCCGCGCCTCCTGTGAAGCAACCACGTTCATCACCGCTACAAAGGCTGTCATTCTGAACTGAGTAGTGACAGATCGATAGGTATGGCCCTGGGTCAGCCGAGGTGCGAGGGACATGTCGAAGACAACCTCCCCTTAAGCCTTGCACGACAACCTATAGATAGCGTGCGGTTCTAGTCGGTTCGAGTCCCACATACCCCTCCCCCCCGGCTCAGGCGGGGGAGGTATCCGAGGGGATTTACGCACGAAAGAAAATTGAGTATCGTAATCCCATACGGGCCTAAGACTGAGTCTCATGATTTGACTTATTGACTTAAAAATAGTTAAGTAAATTGAAGAAGACTTTTTTTTTGAAGTTGTTTTAAATAGTGGCACACATTTAGCAGGGGGCTGACTGCATTTGACCTTGCTGTCAGGAGATTTTAGGATCCTGGCCACTACCGACGAGATACACCTTACACAAAGCAATTTACCTTTGGAAACGAGGAGATTTGTTCGTGGGGATATCATGCACGATATAAAAAAAGGAATGAGCAGGCTATATGATGGATGTACTTTCCCAAGCAGGTTATTACCCGGGGTTCCCACAGCCCATCTCTCGACAACTAAAAGGTAATAACTTCAGTATTGCAAGCACGTAGGCTTGTGACGATGACGTCAAAATGTCTATTAGTATAATAGCTGCAATGATATGAATCATTTTAAGAATTGGGATAATAGTTTATTATTCGGAAAGGGATTGGTAAGTGATAGTCCCGAAGCAACCTAGTTGGGGAGCTTTTGAGTCTTTGCCCCTCATTTTATATGAGCAATTGCTCACATAAAATTTGGAGGAGGAGGGAGCTTCGTCTATCAACCATCTAGCAGTGATAGGGTAGAGATACCTGTAATAAAAACTGCAGTTAGAGTAAACTGTGCCAGAAAGGCTATTATAACATCCAAGAGGATAAACAATCTTGGAAATGAGCTATTCACTCAGCTATGCTACTCAAGGAAATCACTGTATCTAGACTATAAGTATTAGACTAAGTGAATGGTTGTAAATAGACAAAAAAATTCCCGCTGAGTTTCTTGCCGGAGTCTTCTTACGTCTGGGTCGCGTTTCGAACCGGTGGTCCATTTGCTAAACTAGTCTTTAATATTTATTTTTATCTTGACGTTTTGTAAATTCCGATTTAATGGTCTATGCAGAATAAACGATTTTGAATTTGAATTTAGTACTAGTTTACAGGTCTCCTAACATCTTAATGGGATACACTCCGACCGCACTCAAATAATTAACCTGCACCTGCAGAATTCCACATAACTAATGCCTGCGGTTTCACCTGTGTGGAGTTCTGTTCCCAGTGCCGTTTGCCAGCGTGGGATTCTATTCCCAATTCCCGTAAACTTAAGGATAATACGAAAAAAGTCATTCTCGAATTATTAGCATCATACATTTATGAGGAAACATTGAATAAGTAATAACAACAAAGAAACAATAATATAATTTGGATAAAAAACCCATAAATAATTATTTTAAATAAATAAATAATTGACTCGTTATTATTTAGAATGTTTATATGAATGATCATTAAAAATATGTAAGTGCATCAAAGAATCCTTAGTTTAATTACAGGTATAACCCAAATAAAAATAAGTATAAAATCGTAATTATAATTTTACCTGAGTTAGTCAGAGTGTACACAAACAATGCCTTTAGGTCGAGGTAACATTTGCGAGCGAAGCGACTTACGATTGTAACAAGTCGCTATCCGTGGCTCCGCTCGTGTGGAAGCACTTTAGCACGGTACATTGTTATTTTTCTAAATAAAAGTATTAATATTTTCTTCAGGATACAAGCAAATCTTGACATAAATGTCTGCCTTTTCGTCGATTTGACACTTTTCAGATGGATAATTTCTAAAACAGCAGGGTCGATTTTGAGCGAATTTTCTCTGGCAGATAGCTTTAATTTATCATGTGTAAAATCTCTATGGATAAAATGTGATATTATATAGGTATAAGTTGTATAAGGAGGCATAATATTATCAAACGTGGTAGACAGCTATTGCTATACTGGGCATAATAATATGCAGATATGCACAATATTAATATGTAAATTTTTATAATTTACACATTTTTGTGTTAAACGGTAAGGTAGTTAACTGTGATCAAATGAATAGCGTTTAGTAATATTAAAACTGGTTTATACAGTTTTAGTCAAGATTATTTTTAGAAAATTGATTCCTTGAAGGGGTAAGCAGAGGTTTGTGAAAACCCTAATTTCATAACTTTCCATGTGTAAAGCGATTCTTATCGGCCTGTTAACGTACCTGGAAAATATCAAAAAAATTACAAACTCTGTGCTACGGCCTAACTGATAAATTGAACCTGGGATACCTCACAGCAGATATTGTTCTCCCTACCACTATACACTCAGAGCAATTAGTTAATTTGTTTCTTATTAGTTTAAACCACATATTACTTAATGTTTTAATTCGTGAACGATTTTAGATTTAACAGTAAATAATAAAATTAAATTAGTGACTGTTGTTAACGTTAAGGCCAATACGGAAGCCTATGGGATAATAATATGGGATAATCCATGTAGTGATAGAAAAAAAAACAAGTATCACCACCCGTTTTTTTCGTGCCGGATTATGTCTTACTAGAACCGACTAAAACCGCACGCCAACTGAGGGTCGTGGTGCTAGGCCGGAGGTGAGGTTGACTTCAAAATATCCCTCGCACCCCGGCTGACCCAGGGCCATCCCTCCAGGCCCTCCACGGGAGTATCACCACCCCATTTCATCCGAAGGGTGACTAACTAAATAATACCCAGACGATATCACTGCAAGAGAATGAATGCTCAAAATAAAACCCTGTACGACCTGTGACGGGTTGGGTCCAGCCAGCGTGGAAACAGTGTAGTGTACAACGATAGGTTAATTGATATATGGGATAAACTTCCGTCTTGACAGTCCACCGATGCACGCTAGTGGACAAGTCTAATACATAAAACAAATATGACTCTTAATGAATATTCTAAGTAATAAACATTTAGATTCATACCTCATTGAATCGGGTAAGTACTTTTACATATGAAATCATCAAAGTGACACTTGTGACGTCTGTCAAATGACGTCATGACCCGCTGAACTGTCAATGTCAATATTGACAGTTCAGCGGGCCGTGACGTCATCAATCTAACACCTATGTCAAATGAATCATGTTCGTGTACGTTTTGTATACCTATGTATATTGGTAATTAGGACTCTGTCAATAGAGGTACAGGTAAAAACCCATTGGAAATTATACGGAAGTATTTCGTTTCACAGAATATAATAATTAAAGTAAATTGTTTCTAGAATTCAGGTGACTATTATAACTTTAGGTAGCTTGTTCTGTGAGCACAAAACTACGGAAAAGGACAGTCTGTGGTCAAAACCTTCTATATATAACTAGCTTTTGGCCGCGGCTCCGCCCGCGTGGATGTCGGTTCCCGGCAATTATTCGATTTTTTCTCGCCGAAAAACCTTCCCTGGACTTCCACGAATAATTCAAGACCAAAATTAGCCAAATCGGTAACGGCGTTCTGGAGTTATATCGTCAGGAAGGAAAACCCGATTTATTTTTATATAGTGGATTATTCCACACCATTCCAAACAACGCTATCTAGACCCATGGTAAGCTAGCTTAACTAGCTTGTTCTAGCTCCTACCCTCACGACTTGGGGTAACTAGTTACACTAATATTATGTTTAACACCTTTTAGTGGGTTTTCCTCGTATTTTGAAGGTGCGTGATGACGTCAAAATAGTACATCATGACATATTTAACCTCAATTGCAATATTTTAGAGATGATGAAGGGATTTCCCTTTCACTTATTTCAGTAGAGCAGCAGTTGAGAATGCGACTACCGTTTGTGGGATACCAGGTTTGATTCTCGGTTCAGGTAAAATGTTATGCAGTTTTGTTGCGGTTATAAATCGATTAGCAAGGAGTTTAGAAAAGGTACCCAGTTGACAACATCCTAGAACTTATAGTTACTCATGAATATAGTAAAAAAAGGCCAGCCAAATGCGAGTTGGATTCACGCACCGAGGCTGCGAGGGTTCCGTAGCATCCATACTAATATTATGAATGCGAAAGTAACTCTGTCTGTCTGTCTGTCTGTCTGTATGTTACGCTTTCACGCCTAAACCACTGAACCGATTTTGATGAAATTTGGTATAGGGGTAGTTTAGACCATGAGAAAGGACATAGGCTATGTTTGGTCGCGATAACCGACCCCCACGCGGGCGGAGCTGCGGGCAAAAGCTAGTAAACTATATAAACCAAAATATATTTTGATTGCATATCTTAGAAGTTTGATTTTTGTCCAGCTTCAAAACGTTGTAGACTTGAGTATATGTTATGAATTTCAACTTGGGTCAGCTGGGGTGCGAGGGATATGTCGAAGACAATCTCACCTCCGGCCTAGCACCAGTGCACCACGACCCTCAGTTGGCATCCGGTTTTAGTCGGTTCGAGTCCGTCATAACCTCCCATTCCGGCTCCAGCGTGGGAGGAATCCGTGGGGGAAAAAAAACGAGAATTACAACTTGATACCTCCCTCCACGCATTCCTGAGAAAAAGGTCTTGACACAGACAGACAACTTTATCCTACTAGATGTATGTAGGTAAAAGCAAATACTAGATGTAGGTCAAATAAGTAGGTCATGAAAAGTAAGAGCACTCAGTAGGGTGTGCACAATAGTTCAAGATTCAAGTCTCGACGGATGTAATTTCATACGAGAGGAGATTAGAGTAGGGTGACCATAAAACTAAAAAAAAGTTTTTTTGATAAAGGACACGTCAGTATGACTTTACCTCCCATTCCGGGGCGAGTCGGGGACACCGTTGTGCCCCCTTCTGAGGAGGGCCAGACCATAAGGGATGGCCCTGGGTCAGCCGGGGTGCGAGGGATATGTCGATGACAACCTCACCTCCGGCCTAGCACCACGACCCGCAGTCGGCGTGCGGTTTTAGTCGGTTCGAGTCCGACATAACCACCCCCCCTTCCGGCTCCGGTAGGGGAGGTATCCGAGGGGATTTCCGCACGGAAAAAAAAAAAGGTAAAGACAAAGCCTCGTAAAGAGGGTCACTATCGTAAACACGTACCATGTTAACAGTGGTGGCACTCAGCTTCACGGCCTCATCAGATGCCTTTTCACGCCCCGCTAAAGGACCCGGGACTGTAGGAAGAAGGAAACACGTGAGCTGGCAGGGAGTTCCAGGTCTTAATGGTGCGGCATAGGAATTGTTGTTTTTTTTATTTCACTCGCCGTGTTGCTTCCCTGTCGAGTAGAATAAATCCAACCTATCTCTTCTCGTGGGTGTCGTAGAAGGCAATTGAGGGGTTGAGCTGTTCTACATCCGAAACTGAACATACAGTCCATGAGAAAGTGCCCATTTGATACCAATAGGCTCGCCCCCTATTACCTGGGACCGAAAAATATAGTTTTTTTTATACCACTTAGGTGGCAGACAAGCACAGGGCCCACCTGATGGAAAGTGGTTACCGCGGCCTATGGACGTATGCAACACCAGGGGCGTTACACTCGCGCTACCTACCCTGAAGAAACCTTCTAATGCCCCTCTTGAAGAACCCCATATTGTAGTCGCTTGGGAAAACCATGGCAGGGAGTTCATTGCTGAATTGTGGGTGGTAATTCACCCCTGCCTACCACTTGGGGAATTTATAGATTTACATAAATTTATAAAAAGGTTAACAAATTGTTTCATAATTCTATTCAAGCCTGTTAGTACTTCTCAGGATAATTTTCAATTGAATACTTAACGAGAAATGAAACTTCTCGGGCGGGACCCGAGCCCGCAATCTTTCCCTTAACATAACATAAACTCACGCCTGTATTCCCCGAAGGGGTAGGTAGAGGTGCTAGCACCTACATTTCGCTAGTTTATGTTTAGGTCCCAATGTAATAAGTGGTGAGCCTATTGCCATTAACCGGGCACTTATAAACCTGCGATAAATACACATATAACTTCGAAAAGCATCGAAAAGTCGTTGGTGTGTGCCATGGTAAACCTGGGATCGAACTCGAGACCTCGTCTCCGCAGTCCATTACTCATACCACTAGGCTACCGCAGATTTTTCCGTTTCCGTCTTGAAGGCTTACTTTAAATTGTTCTTCGAACTTGCAAATTCATGGTTCTAATAGTACAACTCTCAGGTTTTCTACTTAGAGCTATCTATAATTGCTAGATATAAAGGAAAGCAAATAGAGGCATCGTCGCCAGTGTTTGTAGAATAATTGAAGATTCTACTCAGATGTGATTTCATATGGGCGGAGATTATAGTAGGGTGTCTATAAAACTGGAATTTCAAATGAACACACTATTAAATGAGTAATTAATAGTCCACAGCTGTTTAGACTGATTGTATGTAAAGTATAGCCAACGAGACGAGAGAAAAAAGGTAAACAAAGTGACCATTACTGAGTTACGTTGCGATATCTAGCGATTATTTTCTCTGTCCTTGTCGCACACGACACACATACGCGACAATGGCCGAGCGACGTTACGTGTTTCGTAGTACAGGAAAGCTGTGAGCACAGCGGTTCTAAACTGTCAGATTCGCCATCTTATGAGCAATTTCATTCCTGTCTGGAGTGCGCTTGAAGTGATACGTAACCATTTTCAAATTAAAATGTTTGGAACCGCTGAACTTTGTTTACCTTTTTTCTCTCGCTTCGTTGGCTTTGGTTTATTGTCTAGGTAAAAGTGAATTTTACATCATTGTACAACCTACATACTATAAACAAGGGAGGTTGGACATGACGATATCCCATTTGAGCAGTCCGACTGGGGTATACAGAATACCGCGGCCATAGTAACCTCGTGTTGTGTTCCCGGTGGTGAGTAGGGTAGCCATGGCTCACTGGAGAGTTTTTGTGCTGTCAGTGGGAAGACCAAAGGCTGGTCCTGCTTTGTCTGCTGCACTGACGGCACAGAAACTCTCTGTTTTTACAGGGTTGGCAGCACGAGTGTGACTCCCCTGGTGTTTTTTTTATTGTGCGATAAATCCCCACGGATACCACCCCCACGGAGCCGGTGGAGGTGGTTATGTCGGACTCGAACCGACTAAACGCACGCCGCCGTCTTGGGTCCTTGGGTGCCGGAGGTGAGATTGCCAAAAGCATATCTCTCGCACCCCGGCAGACCCAGGACCATCTCTTTCGAGATGGCCCCCTTGGGTTGTGGGGACCACTGGGTCCCCATCTAGCCCCGGTTACGGGGAGGCGCATTTTGCGCCACCGCCGCGGCCTGCTTCTGCTAGGGTGACAAGCGGCTCTACCGGTCACTCCCAGGCCAGCGCTCATGGAGGACGAAGGTCGTTCTGTGACCTCCGACGTCCGGTTCGCCTTCGCTCTGCGCGGGCTTCCCGGGCCCGGAGTCTAGTCCGGACCCGACCGGCCGCCTCCTTCTCGAGCATTACTTGCTCGCAGAAAGAGGCGGCTGACTCCCATGGTGTTGCACACACTTTCCATTAGGTGGGTCGTATGCTTGTCTGCCACCTAAGTTGAAAAAAAAATCGTTATTACTGTGATTAATGTTATTAATCGCGTTATGTACAATAATGTGCTGTAATTGATTGCGTGATCGACGCGTCGTTGTGGCCTTAATAAAAAAAAAACTTGACATTAAATAACTGATAACATCGGTGTTAGCATGTCTGGGTCAATAATACTCCTCAATTATTATACTTTTACTTGTATTTTAATTAGAAATATAATAATTTATAGTTAAATAGAATTAATTTATCACGTACACATGATACCTAGATAGTCCAGTGATAGCAAAAGTGGCTGTTAAGTATTTGGTTTTTTTTTCATACCAAGGACTGCACAAAACGCGATATTGTAGCCTTCGAAATCAACCTCAAAGTGTGCAAAAATCAGGCTGACGATCGCACCAAGTCAAAGTCTAGTATTTACTCAAAATTGTGTAGCACTAGGTACTACAGCTTTTTGACGTCAAATTCTGCTTAAAACTACTTATGTTTAAATATGGTTGAAAAATCATTCATTGGTTCCAACAGTTCGTAAGAAAATTGGTAGATGGCTCTACCCTTAAAGACGGATATAAAGAGAAAGAAAATTGGAAGTGATTCAGGTGTGGCTCAATAGCTCAGTTGTTAGAGCATTCCCCTTGTAAGGGAAAGGTCGGGGGTTCAAGTCCTACTTGAGCATTTAATTTTTCCCGATGTATTCGAAATATTAATATCATGCATCTAAATAATTTCACTAAACAAATATTGAACCTAACCTACAACCTCTGACAACTTCTGACGTGACTGTCACGTCATTCACATAGATCATCAAATATCCTGAAATAGCCCAAAGCGTGGTATCCCTATGCTTAAATATTTATATAAAGCGTTTTCTCCTTCACACAGCATATATCTACAACTGGATATCTTCTGAGAGTAGTTAATACAGAAGATATACTTCTAATCACTAGTATAAAGCATAGTTACTTTCCGCGTCTGTCCGTCTAAAACTACACAACAAATTTTGATGCGGTTTTTTAATAGATAGAGTAATTCAAGAAGAAGGTTTATATGTATAATACATGCTTAATATAGTAGAGGGTGCAGCGGTAACGGGATAGGACGCCACGCGGGCGGAATAAAATTGTACCGGTGTGCCAGTACGAAGTTCGCCTGGTCAACTAGTATTTATATAAAGCACTCTATTCATCATATACTTGATATCTTATCAGAGTATTTAAAACAAAAGTTTTAAAAAAATGTTCTAATATTTATTTAACAAAAGTGGTTTTATCTGCGCTATGAAGGTATTCTAACTGTTAGTAGGATCCATTGATATATTATATGGTAGGATAGGATCTATAATGCATGAGTTGTTTCGCCATTTTAGTGGTAAAATTAAGGTGTGATATTATTTCCACAGCTGAAAACGAAACCACTAGCCATTCAATCTTCGAATATTGTAATAATATATTGTGTTACAATCGTATTGCAGTAATATTAGAATTATGGTCAACCAGAAACCGCAATGAGCTCGTTTCATGAAATAGTGTTACTTTGTATGGCGCGTATGTTAACCGAATTCATAAAAGGAGGTATGTACATTAAGAAAAGAAAACCGGTACTGTTAAAGTTGTTCTTAATAAATGACATGAAAAATCAGCAGGAGCATTTTATCTCATTGTATACACCAACATTATGAAACACTATTTTGAACCTTAAAAATTTTGTTCCCGGCAGAGTAGAATTTGGGCGACCCCATCTCTTCCCATGCGGTGTAGTCCAAGGCAACTAAGGGATAGGACTGTTTTACATCAGACAGATATATACAGTTCAGACTCAGCCTCAGATGCACGGCTCGAGTCAACAATTAGTGCCCGGAACACCATTACGTGGGACCAAAAAATACATTGATTGATAAAATTTGGGTGTTGATTCATCTCTGCCTAACCCTCCAGGGATAAAGGCGTGATTATATGTTTGTATGTAAAATAAATCGGATAAATCAGTAATAAGCCTGTTGTAAATGAGCCGGAGTGTGAGGGAAAATCCTTATTGAGCCGTCTTATACCCCAGCATTTGACACAGCGTGTGATTTTTGAGACCGATATAACCTACCCGACAACTGACAGAGGGTTTTCAGCAAAAATATATTGTAAGTGAAGTTGCCTTAACCCCAGAAAAGTTTTGGCTACTATTCAAAATATTAAAAAAAAATACATTGCCGGAGCTGGGAAGTGACTCCAGGACCTCACAATTGCACGCGAATATTAGCATAGAGTATAAATAGTAACTGTTCTATGTAATCTATCTAATGCCGGTTGCACACATTGGGTCAACGTCGGGCAATAAGCCGCACAGACAAGACATTGGCTTCCGAAACTGATCAAGTCGATGTTTACGCGAAGTTTTGGCACCCTATTACGTGAAACCGAATAGACCTGGCAAACTGAGGCCATTGATCTTTCTCTGTCTATTCCTTAGGCGTAGGCATGCGTGAGTATATATTTTGTATGTATGTAAGTAATCACCATTTAGTGAAAAATATTGTTTTACAGGCTAGGAAGCAGTTGCTGCCATAAAAGCATATTTGTATATTTATTTTCGTATTTATATATTATATTTATATATTTGTCGTAAGCAAACCCCAGATTCCAAGCTTTAAACTGTTTGTACTGGAGATTGATGGGACTTTGTGGAATCTACTACACATAATGAATAATACCCTTGTACTTTTCTACACAGTTAAAGTTATTAAAAAAAAAAACTAAAATTAAATTAAACTCTGTGGAAAAGTACAAGTAGTGTAATATTGAATATCGAAGCTTTAAGATGCAAGCCACGAATGCAACCGGGCCCAACGCCTAGATAGTGATAATCAATAATAAATGATGGCGCATGTTGAACCATAGTGTACAACCGGCTTTAGGTATAAATATTGATATTTACACACCTGTTAAGATATGATTCAATGTATATTTATAAGATCTTGTGCATATCTTTAGATATTCAGTTAATGAATGATTCATGATTATTAAGAGTCCCTAGTTTCACTTGAAATAAAATGAGTACAGAATTTAGCTCCACTGATGTCTATTCACCACAATGTACCCGATATTATCCCTCTGAACGACTCCGACCACTTTCCTAAACTCGTCCACTTCCTAAGTTGACCACTTTCCTAACTCGTCCATTTCCTAAGTGGACCACTTTCTCTAACTCATCCACTTCCATTAGCTTATGGCAGTATGGTTACATAGACATCAAAGTTTAGAATTTTCGAGGGTCAGATGGGAACACCGCGGTTCCCACATCCCTAGATGGTCTGGCCACTGGACATTGCCCGGGGTCAATTAAGGTGCGAGGGAAATACTGGGCTGTGGCATATGCAATTTAATAAATTATTAGTTTTTACATTTTAAGTGCCGTTTTATATTCAGAACTATACTCCATTTGTTTAGGTATTTAAAAAAAGGTAAACAAATCATAAAAAGTTTCCTAACTCGTCCATTTCCTAAGTGGACCACTTTCTCTAACTCACCCACTTCCATTAGCTTATGGCAGTATGGTAACATAGACATCAAAGTTTAGAATTTTCGAGGGTCAGATGGGAACACCGCGGTTCCCACATCCCTAGATGGTCTGGCCACTGGACATTGCCCGGGGTCAATTAAGGTGCGAGGGAAATACTGGGCTGTGGCATATGCAATTTATTATATTATTAGTTTTTACATTTTAAGTGCCGTTTTATATTCAGAACTAGCTTTTGCTCGCGTCTCCGCTCGCGTGGATGTCGGTTATCGCGATCAAACATAGTACAATACATAAGTATGTAAAACATATACCTATGTGTTTTATTCAGGGTGTCAGCTACTCCATACAGAATTTTATTAAAATTGCTCCAGCCGTTTAGACGTGAAAGAGCAACAGACATCCATCTATGTACTATACTTAGAAACTTCGGCGTTTATAATATTAGTAGGATAATTGATTTTGGATTCTGACATTGTTAGTCCAAGCGAAGCCACCAGTAAAGTAAAGCCAACGAAGCGAGAGAAAAAAGGTAAACAAAGTTTCAGCGGTTCCAAACATTTTTATTTGAAAATTATTACGTGTCACTTCAAGCGCATTCCACAGGAATGAAATTGCTCATAAGATGGCGGATCTGACAGTTTAGAACCGCACACAGCTTTCCCGTACTACGAAACACGCAACGACAGCTGTCGCTCGGCGATTGTCGCGTACGTGTGACATGTGCGACCAGGACAGAGAAAATTATAGTTATCGCAACGTAACTCAGTAATGGTCGCTTTGTTTACCTTTTTTCTCTCGTCTCGTTGGCTTTACTTTAGTTTGATGCGTTTTTAACCTCCACTATTATACAATTTAAATAATTAAAACGTAACTTTTCAGATCACTTCTTGATAACCTAACGAGTCGAGGTTACACCCATTCAATTCAATTACCATGTTATCCATATTTCTCTAGGCTATGTTTAAATGTAAAACATACTATTGAAATGTATAATTTAGCACATGATAATACATTTTCCGGCTAGTTAGCTTTACCGCCCGGTTCGGTCTACTTGCTCAAGGATCTACGATTAATATCTGCAATTAAATTCTGTTCAAGTAGGGTGGCCAAAGGTTTGATATTTGAAAGATAATTTTGTTTGTTTTGTTGTCGTTGATTTTCATAAATGTTTATTAAGGTGTAGTAATAAAAAATGGAGGTTAAGTGGGGAAGTCTACATATACAGGATAGTATGTGAAACACGTATTCCTAGATAGTTGTTATTTTTGTATAACAACGACTCTGCCAGCTCACGTGTTTCTTTCTTCCTACAGTCCCGGATCCTTTAAGCGGGGCGTGAAAAGGCATCTGATGAGGTCGTCAAGCTGAGTGCTACCACTGTTAACATGGTACATGTTTACGATGGTGACCCTCTTTCCAAGACTTTGCCTTTGGCTTAGCATCAAGCGAGGTGAAGTCAAATTGACGAGTCCTTTATAAAAAAAAGATATACTGGTAGAGAATGCCTGTGACATTAAGTCCACCTATCTACTTGTGCATGAAGTTTTATAAATAAATAAATAAATATAAGCACGTTCTATTAGCTCCATTCACATTGTACACTGGCCCCGTTACTCACAAAAATCTGTCCGAAACAAAAGCTAAAAACCACTAAAAACCTATGTCTAGTAACCTCTACCCGTGTGCAAAATTACATGTAAATTTATCTAACAGTTTTTGAGTAACAAACTAATTCATTCATCACAATATCAGATAGTATTACGTGTAGTATGTTTATTATTTGTTCTTGAGAAGATAAAATCGGTTTATTTTATAGTTTGTTTTTAATTACGAATTTGAAAGTCATGGTCAAATTTTGTCATTGCTCGACATGGTTAAGCAACTTTTGTTGCTACCGAGCATCTTATCAGTATGATATGAATCTTAAAGTTTATTTGAATTATTTAATGAACACACACATATAACATACATAACTACAACTCGAAATACAGCGGGAATAAGAAGCGCTCAAGTGGGACTTGAACCCACGACCTTTCCCTTACGAGGATTCCCCATGTAAGGAAAGGCTCTTATAACTGAGCTATTGAGCCACACTGGAATCACTTCAAATTTCCCTTCTCTTTATATCTTATATTAAGCGTTCCTTTTAGCATAAGAAGTGCTATAAAAATTTCATTCAAATAACTACAACTGTTAGCCGCGGGTCCGCGCAACCTGTGGCATTCTTTACCTACCTAGAAAAAAAAGCATGATAAGTGCAAGTCGGACTCGCGCACCCAGAGTTCCGTAACTTAAGTCACTTAAATCGTAATATATTTCAATTGCGTTGACTTAGAAATATGATTTTTGACGACGTTATAGACCTGAATATGAAGTATGAATTTCTATTTGATACCTTCACGCATTCCTGAGAAAAAGGTCTTGTTAGACAGACAGACGGACTACGAAGTGATCTTATAAGTTCCGTTTTTTTCCTCATAAGGTACGGAATCCTAAAAAGTAGCTTTTCTCTTATTCCAGATGCCTTTTTGGTTTTTGAAGCGGTGCTTGGGTTAATGAAGAATGGGATAGCGAATAAGAAATTCGTACCCGGATTGGAATTGCCCAATCCACTCTGAAGAAAATGGGTAAAGTTTTATGCAGTTCCCAACTATATATATTATATCCTAACCATATATAGCTCAGACTAAGAATACTCCAAAGTTATGTGTGGCCAGTAGTAATGTACGGTAGCCAAGCCTGAACCCTGAAAGCCAATACCCAAGGGGTTCTCGAAGCTTTCGAGATGTGGTTTTACCGTAGAATGCTGCGCATTAGCTGGATACGGAAACTTCCACGCGTCGGGAAGAGCCGCAAATTGTTGCGTCTGTTGTTTGATGACAACAATTGCTGTTTGATGGTCCCATCAAAAAAAGGAATGTCGCATACCTAGGTCATGTTTTGCGTCACGAGAAATACGACCTCCTTCAACTTATTATGCTGGGCAAAGTCGCGGGCAAGAGACGCGTTGGACGAAAAAAGAAATCGTGGCTAAGAAACATCCGAGAATGGACAAGGTTTGCCAGCGTGGAACAGCTTTTTCGCTTGGCGCAAGACCGAGTAAAGTTCGCTTAGCCCCAGTAGTGCAGAGGCACTAGGAGAAGAAGAAGATGCCTTGTTCATCAATTAACATATATACTAGATTACAGGTGATTTAGTATCGATTGTCAAAGATCTTGCTGGTGCCCTCAAAAACACCCAGCTAATAATTATATTTCTATTAATATTCCTGCAAGAATTGATAAACGGATCGTCACACACACTTATGACTTGCAAAATTAACTTGACGTCATGAAAAGATAATCGGTAGCTTCGAATAATGTCCCATAAAACTCGTAAATCATGGTCAACTCAAGCTAATTTAACGAACTCTTCAATTAGTTTTTAGGGTACCGTACTGGAAGGGTAAAAACGGCCCCCATTATAAGATTTCACTTTTCGTCTGTCTGTATGTCTGTCTATCAGGCTGTATCTCATAAATCGTGATAGCAGTAGATGGTTCTTACAGGGTCGGTAGCACGAATATGACTCCCCTGGCCCTCGATTCTAATAAACCTAAAATATTGTGGCTTGTGGTGCCATAGTCAGCGCAAAAAATGATATTAAATTTTGGACTTTATTTCTATACGTCTAAAGTCGACAATGAAGTGAATAAGTTTCATTACACTTTTCCATTCACTCTGAAAAAAGTCATTTAATTTTGAACTTTAACTACGTCGATTTAAAGACTATTATTTAATGCCGTTTTTTGCAATCGCTGTGGCATGAGTATGGTTTGGCTTTAGTAGAATCGAGGACTTGGTGTTGCACCCGTCCATAAGCCATGATCTGCCACATAAGTGGTATAAAAAGAAAATAAAGCTAAACAGTTAATTTTTTTACTGTTAATCGTATTTCTGTTAGTTGCCGCTAACATATGAATGGTACGGAACTCTTTGTACGTGAGTCTGAAACGCACTTGCCAGTTTTTTATTGTACTTTATGTCGGTAGATTGTATAATTACCAAGAAGTATTTAATATCTCAGTAAAAGGGTTAAGGTTTGGTCACAAAATGGCTGTTTGCTTTATCTATATTTATAAAAATCAATTGCTGTTCGTTAGTCTCGCTAAAACTCGAGAACGGCTGAACGGATTTATCTTATCTTGGTCTTGAAATGTTCGGGGAGGTCTAGGGAAGGTTTAAACGGTGAGAAGAATAATTGTTCCCGAATAATTGTCGGGAACCGACACCCACGCGGGCGGAGCCGCGGGCAAAAGCTAGTAACTAATATAATGTATACATTTGAATTCAGCTTAGAGTATGATTAATTGAAATAATCAATGATGATGTTGGAAGTTATGGATTTAGATTTGAATAGATATTTATACTTAGATACTATTATTTAGTACATTAGTTGTAGTATCTGTAGTTCTTTTTATACCACTTAGGTGGCAGACAAGCACACGACTCACTTGATGGAAAGTGGTTATCGCGGCCTATGGACGTCTGCAAAACCAGTGGCGTCACGGTAGTGCTGCCTACCCTGAAGAAGCCTTCTAATACCCGTCTTGAAGAACCCCATACTCATTGTAGTCGCTTGGGAAAACCACGGTAGGGAGTTCATTCCACAGGTTGAGCGTGCGTGGGATGAAGTTCCTATCATACTGCACGATGCGCACCGTTTTCAGGGATGAATTCCCTGTGTATATTATATATGTATATACTTAATATATTAGAGGGTGCAGCGGGAACGGGATCTGACACCACGCAGGTGAAAGAAAAATACCGGGTCAGCTAGTAAAATATAAAATTAATCACAAAACAGATCATATTATTAATTTCTAAACAATCCCTAAACCTTGGGTTTCATTTTTAAGTTGCTCTCCCGTTTTAACCAACTTCATAAAAAATAAGGTTCTCAATTCGTTGGAACTTTTTGAAGCCCCGAAGATCTTGAAGATCCATATACCTAGGTACCTATAAAACTCCCTGATATTATAAAAACCACAAACGAATGGAATGAATCAAATCAAAATTTCTTGACATAAGCAAAGCTATTGCGTAAAAATTATGATAAATAAATTTGTTTAGCCGAACTTGACCCCTATTACAGTAGCCTTTACAACACGTACATTATTATGTATATTATTAATAATTATTAAACATTGTGTAATTTGTTTTATCAGATCTTTTTTTTGTAGAATGTTTTGTCTAAACTAAAATTTGTAAACATTATGTTTTTGTAGTACCTATCAATGAAAAACTAAACTTATGTGATAAAACATGATGGTATCTATTCGGCGCGGATAGTCTGTTGTTAGGTTGAGTTGAAATAAACCTAAGCAAAAAACCTGCTAAGTGTGTTTTGGGCCACGTGCCATGTGAGATTCGGTGGTTCTCTAACATAATAACGCATCATTTTAGCAAATCTGTCTAATGTTGCAATAGTGTGTACGAATTTTTTACTTGTTGGAGTATATTTTATAAGTTGATCACTTGTAGGTAATGTTTCTTGTGCAAATTTATTTTTAAATTGGTCTTAAGATCGTTAATAAACAGGAAAAAAAAATGGGACCGAATATGAAACCTTGCGGAACCCCTGTTTTGAATAAACAAGTTTCGATTTAAAGATTTTAACTAGCTCTGTTTTGATGAAGGCTATTTGCTGGTCTTTCAGTAATAATCGCTACAAATATCTAATCTTTTACAGATGGTTTTGAAGATCAAATTTTGCAATTAGAATTTATGATTGACAGAGTCGAAAGCGGGGCTTGGGTCAAGAATTTTTTTGAATACAGTTTAACTTGGTAAATTTTTTTAGCACTACAACTTTTGACGTCAAATTCTGCTTAAAATTAGTTTACCACCACTTCCTAGGAGGTAATTAACAGAGTCCAGTGTTCCCACTTTCCATAAATAACCAAACTGTCTCTGTATATGTATGTATTTCAATCAGTCTTTTTTATTGATTCTTGATTCTTTGAAAATATCTTTAAATAATCTTCTTCACAATATTGATTTAAGAAACCTTTTTATACTTCTTGGCAGAGAAGTTTGTAACGTCGGTTCCAAAAATATCGCTACAAGACAGCATCACCAGTGTATTTAGTTACTTTTTATTTACGACTATTTACAAATATAGTCTAAGCACTCTAAGCTATTTATCTAATCTATTACGGACATTACGGTACGAAAACATACCTTCTATCTCAATAGGGTAGGTTCTGGAAGCTCATGTTGGTGGATTGTGTGATATTGACCTCTGACCACAGATTAGATAATAGTTGAAACTACTGTCAGCTGTTCATGATTAGGCAAATATGGTTATTGGTAAACTCATTAAATTAACTTGGTAACAATATACCGAGTAGTAAAATAGTGGAAATAGTGGATTATGATGTTTTCAAATAATTTATTTTACAAAATTTCCATTTATCATCAAAAATCATTAGATTAAATGAAGAACGGATGTTTTCAGATGTTGCTGAACATCTTTAAATTGCAATAAATTAACTATTCAACATTTGTGTGTATAATAATACAAATTATTCGCATATTTGTGCATATAAGTGTTAAAAGCTAAGGAGATCTATAACATTGCCAATTTTGATTATTGAGGTGATGGGGTGTATAGTCTAGGTACAGAATGGATCTCCACTACCAACATACATAATTTTGGAAATTTAATTTTTTTTGGTAATTTTTTGGATGTTTGCGGTTCACACACTATCAGCTGTCAATGCATCTGTCAAAAATTTGGCACAAGAATAAACTGGATAGATTGCCACTGGTTTACAATAACGTATAGGCTACTTTTATCTTGGGAATAGGTTCCCAGGTGTTGCGGGAACACGTGCATCAACTAAAGTAAAGCCAACGAGACGAGAGAAAAAAGGTAAACAAAGCGACCATTACTGAGTTACGTTGCGATAACTAGCTATTGTTTTCTCTGTCCTTGTCGCACATATCACACGTACGCACCAATGGCCGAGCGATAGCTGCCGTTGCGTATTTCGTGGTACGGGAAAGTTGTCAGCACAGCGGTTATAAACTGTCAGATCCGCCATCTTATGAGCAATTTCATTCCTGTCTGGAGTGCGCTTGAAGTGATACGTAATCATTTACGAAATAAAAATGTTTGGAACCGCTGAAACTTTGTTTACCTTTTTTCTCTCGCTTCGTTGGCTTTACTTTAGTAGAACTTAAGGAATATAAAATACTCTGGGGGTGGGAGTCCTCACACTCGTCACATTGCTCACAGCGATGGTACGATGCGCAAACGCTTGGGGTGCGGCCGCCTCCTTCTGCGAGCAAGTAATGCTCGAGAAGGAGGTGGCCGGTCGTGTCCGGATCAGACTCCGGGCCCGGGAAGCCCGCGCAGAGCGAAGACGAACCGGACGTCGGAGGTCGCAGAACGACCTCCGTCCTCCATGAGCGCTGACCTGGGGGTGACCGGTGGAGCCGCCTGTCACCCTAGCAGAAGCAGGCCGCGGCGGCGGCGCAAAGTGCGCCTCCCCGTAACCGGGGCTAGATGGGGACATTGTGGTCCCCACAACCCGAGGGGGGCCATCTCGAAAGAGATGGTCCTGGGTCTGTCGGGGTGCGAGAGATATGCTTTTGGCAATCTTACCTCCGGCAACCAAGGACCCAAGACGGCGTGCGTTTTAGTCGGTTCGAGTCCGGTATAACCATCTCCACCGGCTCCGTGGGGGTGGTATCCGTGGGGATATATCACACGATAAAAAAAAACAATAAACGTATTTGGAAGATTGTGTGTCTCACAATTTTTTTGTCCTGTTCCTAAGCGATTATTTTTGAAGCTTTTATTTTTAAAGATATTCCAAATCTTTATCAGAATAGCCGTAACTTTAGTGGATATGTACACTGACGGACTCATAAACTGCATCAAAGTAATAGACGACTTTGAAATAAATATTTTAACCAAGTATGCATACTTTCTATACAGATTTAAATTGAAACCTCTAGATTGGTTCGTGAACTTTAAAACAGCGTAGGGTCATATGTTTAAGTTTAAGTTTATGTACTGGAAAGGACCTTAAGACTTTTTTTGAAGAAAAAACAGAAATTTAAGAAAAATTGGTTTAATTAAAAAATTGGTTTTAACAATAGACACAAACTTTATGCAAGGGTTTATTTGTGTTTTAATAAGGTGTATTACCCCCACGTGCCCTTATTACGGATTCTAATCGGTTCCGCATAGATTTTATAAGGGTTTTTAAAAGATCTTGCGGAATATTGTCCCATTCTTCTGAAAGTGCTGTTCTTAGTGCTGCCACTGTCGTGGGCGAAGGGTTTCTCGCATATACAGCTCTTTTTAAATTGTCCCAAACATGCTCGATGGGATTAAGATCCGGGCTGCGTGCTGGCCAATTCATTGTACGTATCCCAACCTCTTCGCAATAATGTTGAACTTGTGCAGCTGCATGCGGCCGGGCATTACCCTGCATTAAAGTAAAATTTTCGCCTATGAATCCCATGTAAGGCACCACGTGATCTTCTAATATCTCTGTTATGTAGCGATGTGCTGTCAAACCCCCTCTATTACCGTTTTGACGGACCATGTCTATGAACACAAGTTCTGTTCGCCCGTTCATCGATATGCCACCCCAGACCATACATGAACCGCCTCCAAAAGGAACACGCTCCTCAATGCAACTTTGAGCATATCGCTCCCCACGTCGACGATAGACTCTTCTGCGACCATCTGCACCATATAAACATGTCCTACACTCGTCCGTGAACAATACAGAGGCCCACTGCTCTTCTGTCCAATTCAGGTGATGACGCGCAAATCTTAAGCGAGCTTGTCTGTGAGCTGTAGACAACTTTGGACCATTTGCTGGTCTAAAAGGGGTGATATCCGCTTCCTTTAACCTTCTTCTTATTGTTCGTGCACACACGTTTACTCCACGCACTTCATTAAGCTCGGTTTTGATGTTAACTGACGTGAGGAAACGATTTCGCAGGGAAGTTATAACAATAAATCGGTCATCACGACCTGTGGTTGCTCGAGTTCTGCCTGTACCACGTCTCCTCCTGTAAGAACCTGTTTCTACAAACCTTCTGTATATTCTAGAAACCGTAGACTGGTTTAAATTTAAATTTCTACCAATCGTTCGTTGATCCAAGCCCTCCCGCACCAATGTTACAATTTGTGCCGCTTGTTCGGACGAAGTATCCATATTATGGTTCAAAAACTCTCGATGTGTTAAAAAACTAACCCAACAATTATGCTGGTAACAATAATTCAATTGACAAAACAAAAAAAATCAATGAGAATCAATTTAAAACTTTGCTATAAATAACACGCAAATCTGATACTACAAGTAAATTTTCTTTTCCCGGCTATATTCATTTGTTTTACTGCAATTCTATTTATAAATTTAATTTTTTTTTTAAGATTAAGAGCCAGTCTTTCCATATTTATATAATTTAATCTAAAAAGTTTGCATACTTATTATAAAAAATCCTTTTAGAGTAAACCTGAACTTTGATGCAGTTTATGAGTCCGTCAGTGTATATGTACCATAACGTGTGATTATTAAGTAGAACACACAAGTCAAAGACCTTACTCTTCAGGCTAAGCAGATGAGAAATAACCTCGCAGTTCGCTAAATACAGTTCAACCTTACAACAAATGATTTCTAATTCGGTGACTAGACGAGATGGTTCAATCGACGAGCTAGCTTTAGCTCGATCCATTATATCTTGGAACTAATATGTGCTCTATAGAAAGAAAGAAAGAAAGAAAGTACATAGTATACGTTTCTTGGATGTATTTACCCGACTACGGCGAAGCCAAAATTTTAATTAAATTATGATTTTGACAGGCTATGTATGTATGTATGTATGTATTTATGTATGTATGTATGTTCGTTTCTTCCCTCATTGCTCCTCAACTACTTATTAGAACTGGACAAATGAGGTATCGTTACAAGCGGCTTCATCGTCCGATGGTTATAGGCTATATGACGTGTCACTCAATCTTGTGTGGCGCCCTCTAGCGCTCGTAAGGTACTGTGTTAAAAAATAAATTTAAGATAAATATGCCGTGTTTGGTGTCAAATGTAAGGGCTTCATGAGCACATTTCAAATATGTATAAATTATTAGCTTTACCTTGCCCCAAAATAATATAAATAAAAAATAAAGTTTAAAACTAAAACCCGACTACCGAAAAATCACGCTCCAAAATGTAACAAACAAGAAAATATCAAGGATAGCCATTGTGACCATTTGACCACAAGTGGTCGTATGCCACTTACTCCAATAAAACAATATATTCTAGGGAAAAGTGGCATACGACCACGGCTTATCCTTGATATTTTCTTGTTTGTTACTTTTTGGAGCGTGATTTTTCGGTAGTCGGGTTTTAGTTTTAAACTTTATTTTTTTAAAGATAGCACAGGGTGTTACTGCGATGGACAAGCTCCAATTCACCAAGTACCTATAGATTAATACAAAACAATTCACGCGCGCCAGGGTCTTTTTTTATACCACTTAGGTGGCAGACGAGCCCACGGCCCACCTGATGGAAAGTGGTTACCGCGGCCTATGGACATATGCAACACCAGGGGCGTTACACTCATGCTGCCTACCCTTTTATTGTCCCTCTTGAAGACCCCATACTGTAGTCGTTTGGAAAAACCACGGCAAGAAGTTCATTCCACAGCTTGAGCTTGAGGTCTTTTATAAATTTCACGATTTAGGTTCAAGATATACGACTTAATAGCGGTAGTAGGTAAGTATTTATTGGCGGATACAAAAGCTAATTCTGGCATTAAAATAACAATTAAATGATTACACTCAGATAAAATAATTCGAAAGTTGCACATTGACATTGGACAATAATACTTCTTTCGTTTTAACTTTATGATTATTTTGACTTTAGTTCCGGCATGGACAGGAAGTGTGGTTCAAAGTAATCCGGTTCCCTTTTTAATCCAAATCCATCAGTTGGATTTATAAACACAGAGATAACAAAGGGCATTTCCTTTTAATTATACGTTCCTTGAAGATATTTATTACTAAGATCGAAATAAAAGATAAAAATGTTACGAACAAACTATCCTGAATGATGATTGTTGATCTTGAATGATGAGATGTTGAATGTTGGTCCTGAATGATGAGAGATGAATTATTTGACATGATGCCTACAGCTACATTCTATCATCGCACCGCTCGCCATAGACAGGGAATACATCCCCACACATTGCATCCGAATACGTTGCGCACCGTGCGGTATGAAAGGAACTTCATACCACGTACGCTCAAGCTGTGGAATGAACTCCCTGCCACGGTTTTCCCAAGCGACTACAATATGGGGTTCTTCAAGAGGGGCATTAGAAGGTTTCTTCAGGGTAGGCAGCGCGAGTGTAACGCCCCTGGTGTTGCATACGTCCTTCGACATCAAGCCCCGGTTGAAATACCTGGGGCTCGTACTCGACGGTCGGTGGGACTTCGGAGAGCACTTCCGAAGTCTGCGCCCCAAACTGTTGGTGTCAGCTAACGCGCTGATGCGGCTGCTGCCCAACTTGAGGGGCCCAGAGGACTCCTGCAGGAGACTCTACGCGGGTGTCGTGCGGTCCATGGCCCTGTACGGGTGCCCCGTGTGGGCGGACGCCCTGCAGGCCAGGTTCGTGCAACTGCTGCATGCACCGCAGCAGACGATGGCCTGCAGGGCCATTAGGGGGTACCGCACGATATCCTTTGAAGCGGCGAGTCTCCTAGCCGGATCGCCACCGTGGATCCTGGAAGCGAGATCCCTTGCGGCACTGTATCGGTTCCGTAAGGAGGCGCGGGAGCGGGGATACGATCCCGAGCCCGAAGACATTCGGGCCGAGAGGTCCCGGCTCCACGGGATCATGGTGGCGGAGTGGGAGCGACGACTTGAGCAACGACGCGCAGGGCATGCCGTCATAGAGGCGGTAAGGCCCATCATGGGGGAATGGCTCGAGAGGCCACATGGCAGCCTCTCGTATCGACTGACGCAGATTAACACCGGGCACGGGTGCTTCGGGAGATATCTGTGTCGGATCGAAAAGGAGCCAACGTCCGAGTGCCATCACTGCGACGCGAGCGAGGACACGGGGCTGCACACGCTCACCGAGTGTCCGGCATGGGCCGGACCGAGGCGGGAGCTAGTGTCGGCCCTGGGAGTGAGAGTTCTCACCCTCGCCACCCTGCTCACAGCAATGGTCCGCTGCGCGGACGCGTGGGCGGCCGGCGTCTCCTTCAGCGAGCAGGTAATGGTCGTGAAGGAGACGGCGGAGCGGGAGAGGCGGCGCGAGCGAGAAAGACTCGCGGATCGCGCCGCCCGCGCGCGCAGGCAACTCGGGCGTCGGAGGGCACTGACTGACCTCCGTCCCCCATGAGCGCGGGCCTGGGGGTGACGGGTGGAGCCGCCTGTCACCCCAGCAGAAGCAGGCCACGGCGGCGGCGCGCTGAATAGTGCGCCTCCCCATTCCGGGGACGAGTTGGGGACACCGTTGTCCCCCCTCCTGAGGAGGGCCAGACCGTAAGGGATGGCCCTGGGTCAGCCGGGGTGCGAGGGATATGTCTCTGACAACCTCACCTCCGGCCTAGCACCAAGACCCACAGTCGGCGTGCGGTTTTAGTCGGTTCGAGTCCGACATAACCTCCCCTTCCGGCTCCGGCATCCGAGGGGATTTCCGCACGAAAAAAAAAAAAAAAAAAAAAGGTGTTGCATACGTCCATAGGCCACGGTAACCACTTTCCATCAGGTGGGCCGTGTGCTTGTCTGCCACCTAAGTGGTATAAAAAAAAACCTACTAATATTATAAACGCGAAAGTTTGTAAGTATAGATGGATGAATGTTTGTTACTCTATCACACCTAAATAGCTGGAGCGATTTCAATATAATCTGGTATAGAGTTAGCTGACACTTAGACTATGTTTGGTCGCGATAACCGACATACAGGCAAGCGGAGCCGTGGGCAAAAGCTACTATTAAAATTCTTAATAAATAATGATTCATTTACCTATGTAAATTATTATTGAATATAGATGAGATGTAAATATGACTTTAACATCATTTGAATTTGACAATATATATTTTCAATTGCATGTAAAATAAATGAAGATAATTATTCAACCATAAATATAATTATTCAATTGACATATATTATTAAGAAGGTTATTTGAAGATTAATTGACATTTATCGGTCCAAACTTCAAAGAGTTTGAAATAAGCACTTAATTATTTATTTAAATAATATTTTATTACATAGATAAGATCAGCCGCGTAAAATATTTTAATTTAACTACCTGTGCATACTTCCAAATAATTATGTTTAGTTATAATTCCTGTTTTCAGAAAAAAGTACTTAAATCAAGGTGACTTTGAAACTGCGTTCGATTTACTAAAGTTTATGGTCTGTGCGATTTCACTGCGGACGCACACTTTAAAAAAATTGCTGTGTTAGATATTTCGTTCAGATGTGTGAGATTAATAAAATATTTATGTAATATTTATCTCCCCATACCCTAATCTTTCAATAATGGTCAAAAGTTCACTATTTTAGAACGAAAGAACTCATTGTTTTATTTAAAAAAAAATCAAACCGACTTATTTAAGTTATCATTATCTCAAAATGATAAAAAAAACAAAACGATAGTCTTATATTACGTGATGTGGATTCAGATAGTTAAAGAATAACTTTTATTTCATAACTTTAGCCTTTGAATAACTTTATCAAATAATACCTAATCGTAAATTAAAAAAGTAGCTTTATCAAATAATACCTAATCGTAAATTAAAAAAGTATACCTAATCGTAAATTAAAAAAGAAGACTCACCGTTACCATTTTCGGTTTTCTTTTTGGCCACGATCATTCCATTCTTCTCCAGACCAGTTGAAACACCGTTGAGCTCCCTCATGATCACGAATTAAAAAAACAAATAAAATAATTATGAAGACTCTTTCGCGCGCTTTTAAACGTCACTTTGACACTTAGGTTTGTTTGCAACTGGAGCAAAGGCAACGCTTTATAGATCCAAGGTAAATCCGTCACACAAAAACACGGAGAATGGTTTTATTCTTTGAAATGACTGAGATTTCAGTTAAAAAAAAAATATAGGTAGAGGTGTTAATTCGTACACTGTGCATGTAGAAATGATCGCTACACCGCTGAAGTTTCTTATATTTATACACAAAAGTGTTTTATTATTGTGTAATTGTTTAATAATCTCACTTTAGAACATTCTGTGAACAATGTTTTTAATAATCTCCGTTATTATTTCATTTATTGATTAACAATAGTAGTTAATTAATAAATGCTGTAATATCAAATTTTATCATATGCTGTCAAAGGTGAAGGGTAAAAAACAATTTAATTGTTGTTTTGTACCTATATGATTACATAAAGTTTATTTAATAAACAATATAACTATGTTTTCCGGTTTAAAAAAACACACGCATATAAATTCCTGAAGGGGTAGGCAGAGGTGATAACCCCAAATTTCGCCAACTATGTTTTTTGGTCCCACATCATAGGGGGCGAGCCCATTGTCGTCAACCGGGCACTATGTCATGGGCTGTATGTTTACTGTCGGATGGAGAACAGCCCTATCCCTTAGTCGCCTTTTACGACACCCACGGGAAGAGCTGGGGTGGTCCTATTCTACTCTACCGGGAACCGACACGGCTGTTTATAACGCTAAATGGGAATATTTACACTCAGTGGAATCGAACTTGTGACCTCCTCTACCGTCTCAACACAGAAGTCATCGAAATATTAGTTTTTGTTTTTTTTAAAGAATATTAGAACGGAAATTACTAATATTCCCTCTAACCCCTCCAACTAAGCTAAATTGCTTGTGCTAGGAGTGGGTTCACGTCGGTAGTTTAATGGCCAGGATTCGAACCCGGGACCTCTCGATCGTAAGGCCGACTCCTTAACCACTAAGCTACCGACGCTAAGACCACGTTACGGAAGGATTTGGGAGGATGAACTCATCATATACGTTGTCTACCACAGGGAATTTCCCTTGACTGCGCCTACCTACCTAATTAATAAGAGTATATGCAGTAATTATGGAATAATTATAATAATTTGTGTTACTCAGAAAAATATGACAGCTTAATGTTTAAATGAAAAGTAACGCAAAGGAAAACCACATTAGGTAAGTTGGTAGGAATATTTTTCTGGTATGAGGAAATTCCGTAGGCCAGGGGTATTCTGAAGTCCTTATAGGATAAAGCTTTCAATAATTTATACTTATGTAGTCACGTATACGTACTAAACGAATGCCACACCAAATTTGCAAGGGTCTGCCGGGGTGCGAGAGATATGTTTCCTGCATTCTCACCTCCGGCAACCAGAGACCCAAAGACGTTATGCGTTTTAGCCGGTCGAGTCCGACATAACCACCTCCACCAGGTCCGGTGGGGTAATATCCGTGGGGATTTTTCGCACGATAAAAAAAGTACCTATAATCAGCTCGGCGAACCTTGATCCCTATGACACTGACAGTTATTCCCACGACACAACCTTGTAGTAGCGTCACCGTTATATTATAATCGAATTGGCGGTGTCTAAAAATGATATTTATTAATTTTAGGCAGATATATGCAATTACAATAATATCCCGTTGGAATTATAATAATTATTAACACTTACAAGAAATTATCTCAATCATACTTTACGTTGACGTCCTGCAAAAGTTACTCCGTTTGTGACTAGTGCGGAAAAGTATCGATAAACAAATATCGAAAATGGAAACGAGTGTACAAAATACATCAATAGAGCACCTACGCTCTTAGTGTCAGATTTATAATCATTTAAGTTGTTTGCGATAATAAAATAAAGGAGATTTAACAAATTTATTGTATATACCTACTCAAATAAAACAAAAGCGGTTTATTTATGATTTTTTAATATACATTAATCTGAATCTGACAATGGTGTCACCGATTGCGTCTCAGACTCGGAATCCGAACTGCAGCTGCTTTCTCCTATGTTTATTAAAAACGGCTGGTCTACTATATTGTCGTATCGCACGTCTCGATTCCAATCATCTAAGCATAGTTTTTTCGTCTTTTCAACCACTTTCCTCCAATTGTCCGGAGTCACTTGACTACATGCCTCTTGTAGCAACGTAAGCATTTTATTAGCTGTGAATGGTGGAGTGGTGTTAAGCCTGGCTGCACAACCTGAAACAATAATGGTTTAGATTGAAAATGATGCAAAGTCAAAGAGCGAGATCGGGGTAAGTACATTATAAGTACATAATTTTGTACGTTAAAAGTGTGTAATTGATATAAGCACATGGATAAAAATAAAAATGCAATTTGCTAGTGAAATAAAATAGCTTTAAATAGTACTAGCCGACTAGACAGTCACCAGTGACCTAAATAAAAACATGTTAAAATAAATACAAATCAACCCACCTTTGATCTGCGCCCATATCATTTCGATTGCATTATATTGGCAGTGGTAGGGCGGTAGCCGAATCACGGTGTGCCCTTTTGATTTTGCCATCTCATCCAAGAAATATTTCTTCTTTGTTAGCTGTTTATGAAGGTTCAACAATCTAACTAATTCCTTTTTCAGCATTTGAGTATTAGCTGCCACACCATTGTTTTGCAGCCACTCTATTATTTCGCCTTTATTGTTGTTCGCGGTAGGCGCTTTATTAATTTGCACAGAGTGGTATGGGGCGTTGTCCATTAAAATGTAGTGGGGCTCGTTTAAATTGTCTAATAGTTTTGTGAACCATTTCTTGAAATTCTCAAAATTCATCTCTTCGTGATAATCACTTGTTTTCACGGATTTGAAGGCCCACAAGCAGTTAGGTACAAAACCTTTGGCTGTGCCAGCGTGGCAGATAATCAAACGCTGGCCCTTGCCTTCTGGTGCTTTGGTACAGGATTTCTCTGTGTCGTCTGTCCATGTTTTGGAGACTGAGTGATTGGCGTTGAGCCACGTTTCGTCCAGATAAACCACCTTGTCCCAGTTCTCGATGTTTTTTATTTGTCGTAGAAAATCACACCTCATCAATCCAATGTCCTTCCGCTCCATTATCACTTTTCTTTTGTCACACTTCCCATAACGAAATCCACATTTTTTTATAACCTGTCTGAGAGAAGTGAATCCACCTTTAAATAAATCAGCCGATTTCAGCGACGCTAATAATTTTGTGCAAGTCGGCAGTTCACCTCGAAAATAATAGCCGTAAATATGGTTTCGTATCGCTGCTATGTCGAAATCATCGGGGTTAGTTACGGGTCGTGCCCTATTATGTTTTTTCTTCTTTGGAGTTGATAATTTGTTCTCCTCCATCGACGATTCGCCGAACTTCTCCTTTGTAATTCGGGAAACGGTAGCTTTGCCAATTCCCAAAGCATCAGCAACACGGTCGCGTACGTTGTCAAGTGGCAACAAAGGTCCGCCATTTTGTAGTTCGCGAGCAAAATAGTCACGCAAGCGTACAACAAACTCCCGCGTTTCACTGTTGAGTACAGTTTTTCTCAGTCTTTTCGGCATTTTGAAACACCAACAAAAACAAAACAGCAACAATAACAAAAACAGAAAACAACAATAGTAATAAACAAAGGATTCCGTTGACACAACAAAACACGTGGCGCATACAAGGCGTTAGCACTCGTACTGGCGTAGCGAACTGACAGTACTAGCGTAGTGACAGATCAGATAGTGTTGCTATAACTAAAATTTTAATTCACATTAAAATTATACAGTCCGACCATGTTACCTCTGCATCGGAATATTGGCAACCCCATATACAAATACACGGATACTTGTAAATATAACAAGCATTATAATTATAGTAATGTAGATTATATTTTAAAAACATGTTTATCGATGTGGCTGAATGCAAGTCACGCCTTTGCCTATAAAAAGTTGCGATATATCGACACGACCCGTCACTAGTATGAACTGTCATAGGGATCAAGGTTCGCCGAGCTGATTATAGTACTTTGCGCGCACAACTATTTTCGGGTACTCCTATTTTCACTGATCGGAATTCGAACCTATGTCGCGTAGATAGTAATCGAATGTCCTGCCACTATAGAGGCAGTCAGAAGTAGAAGCTATCCCGTCCCACAATGGAAAATTGGTGGAAAAAAGGTATCATCCATCTAGTTTTACGAGAGATATGCTTTTGTCAATCTCACCTCCGGCAACCAAGGACCCAAGACGGTGTGCGTTTTAGTCGGTTCGAGTCCGACATAACCACCTCCACCGGCTCCGTGGGGGTGGTATCCGTGGGGATTTATCGCACGATAGATAAAAAACCCATCTAGTTTAACAAAATTAAACATCTCTACCATCTCTACAAAGGAAATCCGATAGGAATCGGGTTAAAATGACTTCTCACCACTTAGTTAAAATAGATAGAAGAAGAAAGAAAGAAAACGCATTTATTTTTCGCAGCTCCAGCACATACCCAGAAATCATTACAAAAATGACATCTTAAATAAATAATTACAACAAACAAAGTTAGTAAAATAAATGATAGTTTTTATAACGGCAACACTACCTACTATTGTCTCCTTCAGCCCAGACTATGATTTTTTTATTATCTGTATCTGTGTTCTACGTAGACACTATAGAAGTCATTGACGTCAGAATAGTGACGTCACTATATAATTGTGCCAACACCAGTTTCCTTATTAGCGAAGTTTAAGGACATTACCTTCTGTTTTATATAATTTAGAAATTGTTATATAATATTACTCAATAGGTACCTACCTAAGTTATTTAAATAACAACACATATATAAATAATATAATTTATACAATCCAAAGTATGCTAATGCATAAAGTAACGATTAATATTCAAATTATATTATTCTGCAAAAACACAGGAAGAAATGAAAAATATTTAGATGCTTTATATGATTTGAGATTGACATGGTCATTAACATTAATAGTATAACACTCACCGGGATATTTACCATGTTTATAATTTGTATTTGGTAACCGATATTTCGGCACTGTTCCAAGCGCCATGATCACGGTGTACTGACGACCGCCGAGCTAGTTGTTATTAGGCAGACCGTATCTGTCTACCCTCTTCCGCACTCGTTTATGACGCGCGTCGTCCCTACCACTGTCCGCATTCTCGCACTGTACTCGATCGCGTTTTTGACATACAACACTCACTGAATCGACTCGCACGGGTTTTGAAATTGATGGTCTTGTGAATCCCGGTGAGTGTTATACTATTAATATTTAGATGCTTGATAGAAATTTATAAATTTTACAACAATGTAATGAAAACTTACGTAATTGGCGTGATGATGGAGAAAGAATACAAGTATAACCACCCCATCTTATCCGAAGGGTGTCGTAAGAGGCGAGTAACAGAAAAATACGCAGACGATATCACTGCGAGAGAATTTATTTTTATTAATATGACTGACATTGTACAATTCTGACGTTCATATGTGCTCTTTATGTGCCTAAATTGAATAAATGAAATTGATTCTTTGATTCTTTGAGAAGGAAAACTCGAAATAAAACCGCTAGAAAAAAGATAGGTAAGGTGTTATTTTAACGTTTCGTAAATTCCGTTTAAGTAGTTACTTTAGTTTATTTGTTTTTATATGATAAAAATTAATATTTTAAAGAGTTTTATTCTAAAGTTCCTTTGTACCTTTTTTCGTGCGGAAAACACTTTAGTATAAAAAAAGTAGATATGACTTTTAAGTTCCTGTAATCATCATCGTAGTTCTTTCTGTTGGTATCCAAGGCTTTCATCTTAAAGCCTGGGGTCTGCTTACCTCAGTTAGCTTTTTTATATATAGGACACGTCAATTTGACTTCACCTCGCCTGATAGTAATCTAAATGCAAAGTCTCGGAAAGAGGGTTACTATTAGTCGATAGGCACACTGCAACAACGCACGGCACGTTTAATTTTAATTCGTCTCAAACACGTACACAGAAATTTCCAACAGCTCTCGGACTAAAATCCCTCGAAATTCACGCGCGTGATAGCAGATTTTAGTGTGCCATACCTCGCGTTTTACGCACCATCACGCCAGTTTTCTGCTCGTACGCGCGTATTCTGCAGCAACGAGCATTATTGCGTTTTCAGTGTGTGGGCCGCGGCGTTGGCCGCGTTTTACGCGCGACGCGGCGTCGGGCGTTGCAGTGTGCCAATCGCCTTATAAACATGTACCATTTTAACAATGACGGCACTCAGCTTGATGGCCCCATCAGATGCCTTTTCACGACCCGGGACTGTAGGAAGAGGGAAACACAGCTGGCAGGGAGTTCCAAGTTTTAATGTTGCGGCATAGGAATGAGTCACCGAACCGCTTGGTTCTTGAGGGAAATATTCTCCACCATATGCGGGTGACATCTAAACCCTGCACGCGTTGTCCTGTGTAAGAAAGTAGAGGGTGGGACTAATTGAAAGAGCTCATCAGAACATTCACAATGGTAGAGACAGTAAAATACTGTCAAGGAAACAACATCTCTACGCATCTGCAAAGGCGAGGGTGTTTGTGACCTCAGGATTCCCAATAATGCGAACAGCTCGTCACTGCAACCTGTCGAGAGCATTTAGTAAGTATTTTATGGAGCCATCCCAGAGATGCGAGCAGTATTCCATGCAGGAACGATTTTTTGTCAACGTATAGAAGACACCTTAGAAGATGGCTCCTTATCGGAGGGACTGCTATCTGATCTTTAACCCCGAGACGAAGGTCTGCTGTCTCGTCCATCAATAACAGATGGTACCAGTTTGCAGGGAGATTAACTTGGTCCCAAGGATTTCTGTGGGTGCTATCATAGCACCACCCGCCACAGGCACACAATTCACTCTCACCGGAGATAGTGCGTACAGTCATGCATGAGAAGAACTTCGACCCACGCACGCTCAAGCGGTGGAATGAACTCCTTGCTGTGGGTTTTCCAAGTGACTACAACATGGGGTTTTTCATGAAGGGCCCAACTAGCAAAAATATGTCGTGTAGTAGTCGCGGCAACGCAAATTATTCAGCATTTTGGCTCCTAATAGAAGTCGTATAAACGTAATGAAAACGTTTATACAACGCGATTTGGGCCCATTTTATTCAGCAATTCAGTCACATAGACATCGTATAAAGGTAACTTTTTCAGTTACATCGTCACGTAATTGTCGCCGGAGTGACTGTTACAAGCTTAAGTTGCGCTATAACTGTAACTTATATGACTTTTATGTTACGTTTGTTTGTTAAATTAAGCAAGTGCGTCGTGTTGTGTTTTAAAAATAATAAAAAATTATAAGTACAATTCGCCCTCCCCGGCGAATAATATGGTATTGTGCTATTACCACAGTTTAGGTTTTATTGCATTTTCGGTTCTTAGAGCATCGAATACACATTGTAAATTTTTTTTGGAATTTTTCAGTGGATATTTTTGAAAATACAATAATCCCCATAGGTCCATAATGAACATAACACTTTTGTTCAGTTAAATTAGAAATACAATTTGAACACGAATAATACCGTAAACGATAATGCAAAGTTATTTTTTTTCCGTTAGTTTCGGTAATGCCTTTTTACAATAAATTACAGATTTTAATAAAAACGGTAATGTTTCTTACCGTATTATATAGATAAAATTCTAAAAGTAACGGGTTTTACATTGAAATATTGCAATTATGTTGGAACGCAATGCAATAACACACTACTATTTTCGGTAGTATTAGCAGAGCAAAAGCGCTCATATATTTTGTTTCCTTATTTATGAAAGGTATAGTAAAAAAAGGAATACTATGTAAGGTAGAAAAAAATTGAAGTATCAGGAATTTGGTCTTTCTATTCAGATGGGTGTTCAGGGCAAAGTAAAAATCGGTATATTTTTGCTATAAACCTCCATGCAATAAAGGCCATGCTATGGAAACTATAATACATAGGTTCTTCGATACTGGACATAGCCAAAACGAAGGCGATAGCATGCATTCATGCATAGAAAGAGCTTTAAAAAATAAAGTCCTTTATACTCCAGACCAAATATATGGACTAATTATAAATGCGAGATCTCAAGAAGCACCTAGCTCAAGACAGCGACATGAGCCTATTGAATCAGCCAGAAGAACCAACAAGTTATGTGATATCAACGAAAATTATTTCGGCACGGCTACCACAGTCTCGACCAGCTCCGCGACACAATGCGCGACAAAAGCAATCACCATCCCGACAATCATCGCCTCACAAAAACTCTCCAAAGATCGACATACGATTGAGAGACTAGGTACAAAAAAGGCAAATCGAACACTTCGTCTTCAAGAAGAAGAAGAATAAGAATAGTAGAAGAATCTATGATTACGAAAATACGGATCGTAGCCATTGATGCACGCATTCGACTAAAAGTCATCAGTGGACGAGTCTCTTCGAAGAAAGAACATAATTGCAATAATCTCACATTTTCGAAACTACGGAAACAAAAAAAAATCAAACGATGACGCAACGCAACAACCTACATAATGGCAAGTTAGCAAAAATGCAGACGGAACTATATGCAACTTAGCGCAATAGCAGATAATGTCGACGCAGCACACGCCGTCATAGCAATCGTCAACAATGTTAACGTCAAGGAAGCACCGCACGTGGCCCGCATCTAAGGGACCAGCGGTTAGTCCCGAAATTACGATGACTACTGAAGAAAAGTACTCCGCAAATTAGCGGCACCCAGTTCCGGCGAAATGGAACTGCCCACAACTGGCATTGGCGCGCTCCAAAGAGAGATAACACTGCTGAATCTTCAAAAAGCCATCGAGACCAAAGTGACCAGCCAGCATACACGGCCACAACAGGGGTACCACTAATTGCAGCGACCGCGTAGCCTGGATCCTACGACCACAGCAGCGTGTCGGCACATATAGCAACTGCACTCACGGTTAACGTAAGAAGAAGACATCTCTCTCGCTAAGAAGCAGTCAGCAAAAAAGCCATACGCAGCTATATTTACAGTCTACTTCTCTTCTCAACCTCGCAAGCAACGTGCCGTCGTAAGCTTGGTGGAGTGGTACCAGCTAGTGGATACAGTCTGTTCAGGGGAGTAGGCTTAAGGCAGCCCGTTATAATGCGGCATGTGTCGTTTAGGGCAGTATCAACCTCCTTCGCATGCGCAGAGCGGTGCCATACTGGATACGCGAACTCACCCGCTGAGAAAGGGAGAGCGAGCCCGGTTGTCCTGACAACATGTCCAAGACGTGGATCTTAACCTTTGCATCAAATTTGCCTGCTCGCCACTTTTTGTTTGGTGTTTCGGCAGTGGGTTTTATAGGCGAGAGCTCGGTTGAGAGTAACGCCGAGGTAACGTGGCTTTGGGCAGAGATCGAGCAATCTCGACCCCTCGCCACGAGATGTTAAGGAGTTGGTTTACCTCCCATTTTTAGTTTATTAGTCCATTATATGGTTATTAGTACATTCTCTTTGCGGTACTGGTCTAGGCTTTCTAAAGCTGCACCCAGTCTTAATTCAGCCTCTTCGAAATTTTTTGTTTGACCAGTAAGCGCCAGGTCATCCGCGTATAGATAGTGTTTTGTGTTCAGGGTTATTGGTTGGTGCACGATTTATCGGGTCTAAATCCAGCCTGTTCGGCAATGAGATTAGCCTCCAGTATTGGTGTTAGACGGTTCAGCAACATTATTTTGAATATCTTGAAGGTGTAGCAGAGTAGAGAAATGGGGCGGTAGTTTTTAGGGTCGTTGGGGCTCTTGGCAGGCTTGAGGAGCGCTTTTAATTATGTTCTTCACCACAGTTTTGGAATTCTGGAGGATTTTAGGCAGTTGTTAAAGAGATCAAGAAGCCAGGACACTACTCTGGGCCCAAAATGTTTTATTTGGTCGACAGTGATATCGTCTACGCCTGCTGCCTTACTCGTTTTTAGTATTTTATGGTGTCTATGATTTCCTGCAGTGAAAAGGGCTGGCCAATTTGGTTGGTTGGTGAGATGACTGTCGAACTTAATCGGTCTTAGGTGTTGTGTCTTCCCGTTTAGGAGGAGTTGGTGGGCCGCTTGGTTTGACGTCACTCGACCAGGGTTGGCAGCGGCTGGTGGGTCATCTGTGAGTTTTCTCACAGCTCCCCATGCCTTCTTCAAGTCATTGAGAAGATAGGACGTGACCACAAGTATCGCTCCCACTCCACCAATGGTGGATAAATCAGTATATAAGCCTGTTATTTAGTTTGTAAGACATTGCTTTATTAAATCATTGAGTAGTAATAAATATACTGCAACCTGACTGTGGTAGCTCTCTTCACTCCCGCAATATTATGTAATTTAACTAATTATTACTGTATTGTTTGATCAAATATTATATTTGCAATATAATATTACAAATAATCAGTTGACACAATATATTGATGAATAGTTTTGCAAAGTAATATTACCGTAGACACTATCACATGCATTTCCCCGAATAATATGGTAATGTTCATTTACCGTAAACATTTTTAGCTCCATATTTACATGAACAATACTGTAATGTATTATTACTGACCACGGCAGCAATGGGAATAACACGCGAATAATATGGTAATGATACATTGTGTACTATAATTTGTATCTACATTTTCGGTAAAATGTTTTTCTTAAATTACTTTATTCCAATAGCCTAATGAAATAAAATTAACATAGAAACTAGTCTGCACAAAAATTAGCTTTCTTTTGACATATAAATTATTGCCATACAATCTACCTGCACTGAGATATAAGCAAAAAACAGTTATTTGCTTCTCCTGTAAAATTTGGAATTTGCGATTACCATTTTATTCGCCGGGAAGGGCGAATTTATTTAGCAGACATGTTAATTTGTAGGTTGCACCAAATGTAGGTTCGTAAACTCACGCATAGGTTTGCAAAGTATTGCGAAGGTAAGGTTTCTGATGAAATATACTAGGTTTTATCATAAATATTTAACGCCCCCCTTCAATTCTTAGTAATATGAATATAATAACAAATATTTTTTATATCAACATTCATTAGTACACCATTTTTACTGCTAACAGGTGGTATAATAGCTTCTTATACAGCAAATTAGCAGTATAAGCGCCATGATACCACGCTGATTATATTTTAGGGTTCCTTAGACCTTCCTAAAAAGTTTTCTAAAAAAGATCTTTTGTTTATTTATTTATTCAATCAACCACTTATTGTACACAAGAAAACTAAGACAAGTGATAATTGAGCAGTACAAGCAATTATACGGCACTTGGCACTAGGCTTGTAATAGTCGTATGAATGCAACTTATACAACATAATAGCAGTATAAAAGCAACGATGTAGCTTTTATTCGACTGGTCACAAGAAAGCTATATAATGTGCTTTTACTCGACGAAATAGTAACATAAGCGTCGTATACTAGCGACTTATACAGCAAATCTTATACGACACTTTAGTCATATAAGTATGCAGAGTAAACGTTTACTCAGCATCATTATGTGACCGAAATGCTGAATAACTAAAATGCTATATAAGATGCTTTTATACGACACGTGCTGAATAATTCACACTTACTCGACTTTTATATCACCGAATAGCTGAATAAACTCAACCTTATAAGACTAATTTGCTTGTTGGGGGCATTATAAGATTCCTACAGTGTCGACACCATGAGTATGACACCCGTGGTGTTGCACATATCCATAGGCTACAGTAACCAATTTCTTCCCAGTAGGCCGTGTTCTTGTCTACCACTAAATATCAGGTAACTACCAAAACAATCTAAAGATATAATCTCGAGTTTGCAATTAATAAACTACATTGTATTATCTCGATTGCGTACCTCAAGATCGACCGGAAACAGCCTCCAATAGCAGCAAATCTTTGTTGCTAACTGCCATATACCTTGCACAAGAATATACAAAACTAACCTTGAAGCAATTCGCGACGCATTTGTAAACTGTAATAAAAAGTATCCTATTATATAATAGCAATAACCTCGTACTTGTCCAAGATGCTATTATTGTATTACCGAATCTATATATCTATATAAATAATGTTGAATTGTCTGTTTGTATCGATAAAATAAGAACAAAGTTAAACTATGCTGACTTTCCGTTCAGATAGCACTCTGAAGAATGTCCTTTCCAAAAATGCATATAATTTTACAACTATTTCAGGTAATCTCCAGGTAGAAACGGTAGGGCCAAGAACTCCTGGGTCCTGGCCTATGTCGTGGAGGGTAGCATGCATGCGAATGGTCTCACCACCATGGACGCCCAGATCGTGCGAAGTGGAAGAGGAAAAGCCGTAAGGCGGACCCTGAAGGCATCTTGGCCAGGGATGCAATCAGGATAATACATCTTCATGAATATGATGATGGCTGGGCTGATTTTGACTAGATGTTTATTGTGGATTTACTTAAGGTTAATTTTATTTTAGAGAAAGGCATTTTTTTATCGTGCGATAAATCCCCACGGATACCACCCCCACGGAGCCTGTGGAGGTGGTTATGTCGGACTCGAACCGACTAAAAGGCACACCGTCTTGGGTCCTTGGTTGCCGGAGGTGAGATAGCCAAAAGCATATCTCTCGCACCCCGGCAGACCCAGGACCATCTCTTTCGAGATGGCCGCCTTCGGGTTGTGGGGACCACAGTGTCCCCATCTAGCCCCGATTAAGGGGAGGCGCATTTTGCGCTGCCACCGCGGCCTGACAGGCCGCTCCACCGGGCACCCCCAGGCCAACGCTCGTGGAGGACGGAGGTCGTTCTGCGACCTCCGACGTCCGGTTCGCCTTCGCTCTGCGCGGGCTTCCCGGGCCCAGAGTCTAGTCCGGACCCGACCGGCCGCCTCCTTCTCGAGCATTACTTGCTCGCAGAAGGAGGTGGCCGCACCCCAAGCGTTCGCGCATCGTACCATCGCTGTGAGCAAAGTGGCGAGTGTGAGGACTCCCACCCCCAAAGCCGCCACTAGGACACCACGAAGAAAGGTATAACTCTACGCGGACAAAGTCGAGAACCCATCTAGTTATTTAATAAAACACCAACAGGTATTGAACGTGATCGCAATCCTGTGAAGGTGGAGGTTCTGCTCCAGGGTTATTTGAGGACAGTTATTACAATCGAATTAGGTCGCCTGTCGATTAAAGCGTGACCAGTACCACAAATATAAATGGAACTATTAAAATATTCAGCGGAAATAATTTGGACTAGACCTTGGACAATGGAAGTGTCATACTGTATAGAAACATTGAAAAAAAAAACTCAGTTAAGTATTGGTCAAAAAGCAGGTTAGCCGCGATTCTCCCGATTCACGGTTTTTAGCCCGCTATTAGATTTTTTTTATCTATCTATACATATAAAATTACTTGTTCCGACTGACTGACTGACTGACTGATTCATCAACGCAAACCCTAACCTAAACGCTGGACCTAAAAACTTGAAATTTTGACAGCAAATGCATTTTATGATGTGAGCATCCACTAAGAAAGGATTTTTGGAAATTCTGCTAATAAAGGGGTAAAATAAGGGATGAAAGTTTGTATGAACGTCCGTCATTTTCAGAGCTAGATGCAATAAATTTCATAACCCTTTGTCTTTTAAGAAATAAATGAACACGTGTATCAGCGTTTTTCAAAATTTAACAACTAAGAGGGTAAAATAGGTGAAATAAACGTTTGTGTAAAAAGTTCGTCATTTAGGTTACTATCAAATATGGAACACGAAATTTTCCCGGGCGAAGCCGGGACGGGTCAGCTAGTTTATTTATGAAGGAGTCAAGATCGTGGGCGACCCCAAATAACTAAAATACCTAATCCTGAAATTGAAACCTGCGCCAGAGCATCGTCCTTTGTTTAACAGATGTAAGGAATCGTACGTGAGGTTGTCTGGGCCCTTGATGTTAGTATGGCCCTGTATACTAATATATATTAGGAATAATGTCGGGGCCTAGATGGAACCTTGCGGGACACCGGCATCGATATCCATTTATTACCTACAGTGCGTTATGCATTAGTTGGTTGAAAGAATCAAACGCATTTGACAAATCTCTATAATTGAATGAATTTTTTATAGCATTTATTATGCTGACTTTTAAATTCAAAATAGATCGGGTAAAAGAAGTGCTCAAGTGGGACTTGAACCTTTCCGTTACAGGAGGAATGCTCTTCCAACTGAGCTATTGAGCCACACCTGAATTTCCCTTCTCTTTATATCCATCTTTAAGGGCGACGGTGGAGCCTCCTAATAACTTTCTTCCGAACTGTTGGAACCAATGAATGAAACCAATTTTTCAACCATTTTTATTAAACATTGATTTATGATGACTTCGCTCAAATATTTGAATGAAACTTTTATAGCATTTAATATGCTAACTTTTAATTCGAAATACATCGGGATTCTGTATGGCGAAAATTTTAATTTAAGACCTTTGAATATATACAAAATGGTAGTATATTAATAGATCTTTTAGTATGTGCATTTTTAAATTTAGATTTTATATTTAGATCTAATCTATATATTAGCCAACACAATAAGAATATCTAATTTGATCTCCAAATACTAGATTTCGATGTCAACCACTGTGAATTGAGAATCGATGCTTTCTTAGCTGAATCACCTTGACCTGAGGTGTATCTTTGACGGCCAGGACCGGACCGGAAGGGATGGCCCTGGGTCATCGAGGGATATGTCGATGACAACCTCACCTCCAGCCTAGCACCACGACTCTCAGTCGGCGTGCGGTTCGAGTCCGACATAACCTCCCCTTCCGGATTTCCGCACGGAAAAAAAGGTGTATCTTTGAAGCGTGATGGAGGTTGTAGGATGGAAGGTGGAAGATATGGTAAGCCCTCGAACCAAAGTGGGCCTCCCAAAATGTTTCTAAACACAGCTCAATTGGCAAATGAAGTGTAGAAGCAGGTAGATACAAAGACATAACTATTTCTATAGTTCCCTCTCTTATCTTTTCTTTCTTATCGGGGTTGTTGTGGGGTCAGGTGGAAGGTGTTTCCTACAATTATTTAATTGTTTGGTCTTTTGTTAAAGTATAACTTTTTCGGACTCAGTTGGGGTCGGCTTTCCAGTCTAATATTACTTATTAATTTCTTTGCTTTTCTCTTTCTTTCTTTCTTCCTTTTACTTCTTGTTTATGTAGTTTTTGAAATAAAACCGCTTTTTAACGGATTCTATCGTGATATTTTTGTTATTGTTTACTTTCTAGTGACATTCGCGTAAACTTTACAAAATATCATGTGTAGTTTTTCTTAATACATTGCAACTCAATGCGAAGTTTTGAATTGTTCCAATATCTAGTTTACATATTGTGTTCCATAAAAACATACCTGACAAACATTTAACAAACTACTAAAAGCGTTGTTTTGAGACGGTTTTTGTTGCCAAAATTATCATTATTTTTTTCTAATCATCTCCGAGGCTCGTACGATCACCAAGTACCAAAATCATACAAAGTAATACAAGAAAAATTGTGCCAAGAAAAAACAAAGCGATGTCTTCTAGGAATTGTTAGAACAATAGCTATGGCCTTAGGCTGCACGCTCCAACGAACCAACATACAGCCAGACAGTCCTACTATATAAGTGGCCGTGAAAATATCGCATAAAAAGTGATTGTAAAGAAATAATTATAAAAAATATCGGTCAAGCTCAATGTTTTGAGGCTTTGATGATCAGTTGGCTAGTTTTGTTACAACAGTAGCTAGTTTTTATAAACATATGAGAGATTATTTATAGAATTTGTACAAGCGTTTGATGGTTTTTTTACAATGGTCATGACAGTTTATGACTCCACCTTTAAATTCTATCATCGCACCGCTCGCCATAGGCAGGGAATTCATCCCCACACATTGCATCCGAAAACGGTGCGCGTGGTATGAAAGGAACTTCATCCCACGCACCCTCAAGCTGTGGAATGAACTACCGTGGTTTTCCCAAGCGACTATAATATGGGGTTCTTCAAGAAGGGCAATAGAAGGTTTCTTCAGAGTAGGCAGCGCGAGTGTAACGCCTCTGGTGTTGCATACGTCCATAGGCCGCGGTAACCACTTTCCATCAGGTGGATCGTGTGCATGTCTGCCACCTAAGTGGTATACAAAAAACTTTTTTTTTATTTTAGTAATTACCGACAACCCTCTCTGCAGAGCCAGGCATGAGAAAGAAAGAAACAGCGGTGCACATGCTCCTACACTGTCCTTTAATCGTCACATACAGGGCTAAGTATAAGAGACAGGTAGGTACTCTCCAGGAGATCAGCAGCGTAAATAACTTGCTGGCATTCGAGCGAGTTGGGGTAGATCGAGTAGAAAACTCATCCTCACGCAAAAACCGCGCTATGTCGTGGAGTTGCGGATACCAGCCCGTGTTACCATACCATACTGACTCCACCTCTCCTGATAGTAAGTTGCTGAAGTTTCGGGATTAAGAGTAAATAGCACAAACATTGGTTGTCCTCATTTTGACGGCTTCATTAGATGATTTTTTTTAACCCCCGACGCAAAAACGATTGGGGGACCATGTTTCGTTCTGATAATATGACGGACGGTTGAATCAAATTATTAATAGGTAGGTATATCAAAGCTAAAGGGTAAATGGGTAATGCTCTTGAAGGAGGCGGCCGGTCGGGTCCGGACTAGACTCCGGGCCCGGGAAGCCCACGCAGAGCGAAGGCGAACCGGACGTCGGAGGTCGCAGAACGACCTCCGTCCTCCTGTCACCCTAGCAGAAGCAGGCCGCGGCGGCGGCGCAAAGTGCGCCTCCCCATAACCGGGGCTAGATGGGGACCCTGTGGTCCCCACAACCCGAAGGGGGCCATCTCGAAAGAGATGGTCCTGGGTCTGCCGGGGTGCGAGAGATATGCTTTTGGCAATCTCACCTCCGGCAACCAAGGACCCAAGACGGCGTGCGTTTTAGTCGGTTCGAATCCGACATAACCGCCTCCACCGGCTCCGTGGGGGTGGTATCCGTGGGGATTTATCGCATGATAAAAAAAAAAAGCTACATAAACAAGAATATATTTTGATTGCCTTGACTTAGGAGTTTGATTTTTGCCCTGCTTCAAGACTTTATAGACCTGAATATGTGGTATGAATATCAACTTGATACCTCCACGCATTCCTGAGAAAAAAGGGTTGACAGACAAAGGGAAGGTTCATATCTGACGGAACATGCGTCGCGTATTATCGGTTGCGTAACGCCAGAACAGACAAATGTATAGAAAAACACTTGACCGTTCACACTCAACCGATGCTACGTTAGTGCGTCGAGTGTGAACGGTCAAGTGTTTTTCTATACATTTGTCTGTTCTGGCGTTACGCAACCGATAATACGCGACGCATTTTCCGTCAGATATGAACCTTCTCAAACAGTCAACGCAGTTATCCTGTTAGGGTTCCGTTTTTTACTTTTGAGGTAAGGAATTGTAGATTACGGGTAACAGCTAGTTTTTACCCGACTACGGCGAAGCCAAAAGGAGGGTTATGATTTTGACAGGCTATGTATGTATGTATGTTCATTTGTTCCCTCATAGCTCCTCAACTACTTATTAGAACTGGACAAATGAGGTATCGTTACAAGCGGCTTTATCGTCCGATGGTTATAGGCTATATGACGTGTCCCTCAATCTTGTGTGGCGCCCTCTAGCGGGCATAAGGTACTGTGTTAAAAATAAATTTGAGATAAATATGCCGTGTTTGGTATCAAATTAAAGGGCTTAATAAGCACATTTCAAATATGTATGAATTATTAGCTTAACCTTGCCCAAAATAATATAAATAAAAAATTAAGTTTAAAACTAAAACCCGACTACCGAAAAATCACGCTCTAAAAAGTAACAAACAAGAAAATATCAAGGATAGCCGTGGTCGTATGCCACTTACTCTAACAAAACAATATATTCTAGGGAAAACGTTGCATACGACCACGGCTATCCTTGATATTTTCTTGTTTGTTACTTTTTAGAGCGTGATTTTTCGGTAGTCGGGTTTTAGTTTTAAACTTTATTTACTCTTGAGGTAAGGATCCCTAAAAATTGATAATAACCGAGATCAATGCGCGCAGAGTCGCGGGTAACAGCTAGTTTTCACTACATAGTATAAAGCAGTCACTTTCCGCGTCTGTCCGTCCCTATGTATTCAAATTCAAATAATTTATTTGCATAATACAGGTTACAGAGAGCTTGTAGAAGATAACATTCATTAATTGTTAAGGTCCGCTGTATTACAACCTCTCCGAGGTGTGCAAATATTAGGTATCTATACATCTATACAGCTCACGTGTTTCCTTCTTCCTACAGTCCCGGGTCCTTTAAGCGGGGCGTGAAAAGGCATCTAATGAGGCCGTCAAGCTGAGTGCCGCCACTGTTAACATGGTAAATGTTTACGATGGCGACCCTCTTTCCGAGACTTCGCCTTTAGCTTAACATCAGGCGAGGTGAAATCAAATTGACGTGTCCTGTATAAAAAAAAAAAAAAAACATGCAACATTACAATTTCTATTAGAGAGCATTCCTAATATTTTAATTGCAGAGTAAATGTATGCTTATATCCTTACTACTACTACCACTACATTACCAGTGGGGACCCCCTCGGACGGGTTAGTGTCGTTTCCACCCGTTCCCGTTTCAACCCGAAAACTTATCAGGGTGATCAGCTCCTCTATGTGGGATTCCCCTATAACTACTGCCATACATGTTTATATGGCAACCGGTCCCAGCTTAACGTGCTCTCCGAGGCACGACCAAACCAATGCAAATACCCATATTCATAACATAACATAACATAACATAAACTCACGCCTATATTCCCCGAAGGGGTAGGCAGAGGTGCTAGCACCCACATTTCGCCAGTTTATGTTTAAGTCCCTTTTTTTTTTTTTTTTGCGGTAATCCCCTCGGATACCCCCCCTGCCGGAACCGGAAGGGGAGGTTATGTCGGACTCGAACCGACTAAAACCGCACGCCGACTGTGGGTCTTGGTGCTAGGCCGGAGGTGAGGTTGTTATAGACATATCCCTCGCACCCCGGCTGACCCAGGGCCATCCCTTACAGTTTATGTTTAGGTCCCAATGTAATAGGTGGCGAAGCCTATTGCCATTAACCGGGCACTTATAAACCTGCGATAAATACACACATATTCATGCATACAAATAAAATCCATTTCGTTATAACCATGGAGAAGGAAATGATAGCGGAGTTGTTGCAAGGCAATCGAGTCGCGTGCCATCCAAACGTCAAATGGACTCATTCGGTAGGAACGTTATACTTATGACGTCCTTCGACTTTTGACACCCCGCGCGTCTCTCTTCCCACCCGCATTCGGCGCGCGTTTTTATTAGGCGAATTATAATGGGGCATCTCCGTTACTTAATCATATTCTGTCCTCCGTGGTTATAACCAAGTCGTTATATAAGGTATTGGGGGGCTTTCTTTCTTTTTAGTCTTATCCATCAAGGTGCAGGCGAGTGCATTGGGGTGAATTTCAATGCGTTTGGCATAGGTCTTAATTTTACTTTGTATCTCCTGTTTCACCATTGGTATATTCAGGTCTCGTAACAAAATCGCTATCCGCGTCTGTCCGTCCCTATGTTTGCTTATATCCTTAAAACCATTGTACGAATTATCATGTGGTTTCTTTTAATAGATAGAGTAATTCAAGAGGAAGATTTATGTATATAATACATGCTTGATATAATAGATGCAATGACGGAAACGGGATCTAACGCCACGCGGATGGAAAATAATTGGCGGTACAAAGCTCGCCGCATCAGCTAGTAATTATATACACACTAGCTTTTGCCCGCGGCTCCGCCCGCGTGGATGTCGGTTATCGTGACCAAACATAGCCTATGTCCTTTCTCATGGTCTAATCTACCCCATCAAAATCGGTTTAGTGGTTTAGGCGTGAAAGCGTAACATATAGACAGACATACAGACAGAGTTACTTTCGCATTTATAATAATTAGTATGGATTTGCAATTTATTTGCAATCCCTATCAATTACATAATGAAATGCAACTTTTAATCTCATTCTAATAGTTATGAACATTAAAAATACATTAACAAAATGATTCCATTTATTATTAGATATGTATTAATAAACAATTAGTTTTTTAATCTTTTAAACAACATTTTCATGTATTGTGTAATATTAGGTAGATATATAATAATAATAAATAATAAATATTCCACAACACTCTACACAACGCTATCTAGACCCATGGTAAGCTTAACTAGCTTGTGTTATGGAATCTAGAATGCGGATAAACATACTTATATACTTTTTTTTTTGGAAATACATACATACTATACATAGAAACGCCCAGACCAATGCAAATAGCCATATTCATGCATACAAATATTTGCACTGAGCGGGAATCGAACCCGCGCCTCCTGCGTGGCAGTCGCGTGCACTACCACCACGCCACAGAGGCTGTCAATAATATCTATCATCATTATCCTCCAAGGAATAGGGCTGTTCTCCATTCGACATTCACTCATTAAGACCTGGAACTCTCTGCCAGCTCACGTGTTTCCTTCTTCCTCCAGTCCCGGGTCCTTTAAGCGGGGCGTGAAAAGGCATCTGATGAGGCCGTCAAGCTGAGTGCCACCATTGTTAATATGGTACATGTTTACGATGGTGACCCTCTTTCCGAGACTTTTAGCTTACTATCACGAACGGTGAAGTCAAATTGACGTGTCCTTTACAAAAAAAAAATAAACAGCCAATGACAAAATGCCCCTTGACGGAAAAATGCTCGCTCCCTTTTAATGCGGACTGAAACTCATATGTTGGCGAATTGTGTTTATACACCTGTCTACACTTTCGGGGATTTAAATGGGTACTAGCTTTTGCCCGCGGCTCCGCCCGCGTGGATGCCGGTTATCGCGATCAAACATAGCCTATGTCCTTTCTCAAGGTATAATCTACCCCAATACCAAATTTCATCAAAATCGGTTCAGTGGTTTAGGCGCAAAAGCGTAACTAACATACAGACAGACAGACAGAGTTACTTTCGCATTTATAATATTAGTATGGAAGTATCGACTTGAATATATATATACGTATATGTGAATGATTTTTTATAGCATTTATTACCCTAACTTTAAAATTCAAATAAGTACATCAGGCAAAATGAACGCTCAAGTGGGACTTGAACCCACGAACTTTCCCTTGGAGGAATGCTCTTCCAACTGAACTATTGCCTGGATCACTTAAATTTCCCTTCTCTTTACATTACTATCCGTCTTTAAGGGTGACATTGGAACCATCTACCAACTTTCTTACGAACTGTCCCACTTGAGCATTTCATTTTTCCCAATGTACGTATATGTATAGCATTTTCTTTTCTTCGTCCTAACTTTACCAGTTGTCTCCAAACTTCCACTTTATAATAGTAAATTTAAATAAATACGATCCTATAGACTTTCTTGTGTGTTTTGAAGTCGGCCTTTAGTGCCTCTATCAAATAATGTGTTCCATGGGAGCTCATTTATACATCTCTATATATATAAAAATCAATTGCTGTTCATTAGTCTCGCTAAAACTCGAAAACAGCTGAACGGATTTATCTTATCTTGGTCTTGAAATGTTCATGGAGGTCTAGGGAAGGTTTAAAAGGTGAGAAAAAATCGAATAATTGCCGGAAAAATCCCAAAAACAGCCCTTTTCTTTTTCCCATATAAACGTTTTCTAAATAAAATGCAGAGTCAATTTGAACTTCATTGCTATTCAATAAAGTTCAAATTAAATTACAATCACTCACTGTTGTCTAAGAAGTATAGTGCGTCAAGAAAGTCGTGAAATTAATGTTGAAGGAACTAATATTGTTCATTGTATTTGCAACACTCAATAACTGTCAAACTGAGTTTTCAGCTGTCATTCCTTGTTTTGTTGTGGATATGTTTCGTATATCTTTTGCGTTCATTTAATTTATTTACGTCTAGTAACAATATAAAGTGTAAAAATGAATAGCAATGTGTGTATTAGTTGTGAGAGACATTTCGTATTCAATGTATTTCAGTGATATAGTATGATATACGGCGGGTTTTCAAACCGGCAAGCTGGTTTCTGATTTGGAGTATATTTATGGCCAAACAGCTAAATAAGCCGGTACGTACATATATTTTAATGTTAAACACGGTATGGGAAGTGTAATCTATTAAAAATTATGTGTATTAAGTGAACATTTTATTTTTCAAAGCATTGTTTACATTTGTCGTGGTGGAGTCATTAAACCTACGATTTTAAGAAATGACACTTTGACGTTTTTGAACATTCTTGATCCATTTTGTATTAACCACTGAGGCCCTTTGGACTACTAAAAAATTACACGGTATATACAGCTGTATTTATCCAGTTACCGTACGTTTTATTTGTTTCAGATTTTCAAAAGCACATTTCAAGACATATCATTTCAGTATGTGATGATATATCCAGTGAGTCAGAAACTATCGCGGATAAATTACGCAGGAGTTTCAAACAGCATTGTGGGTGTTAAATACTCACTCCAATAAGTTAATGTTCTAAAAGATTATAATTATATTATATTATAATACGTACTGTACCTACATCTTTTGTTTTCATTGTTTAATACTTTACAACGTCTGTAAAAAAATCGACTGTCCAGCTATCACGGTTCATGAGACAGACAGGTAGGCTTTGGGTAAGGTATTGCTCGGGACATGTTTCTTGGACTTAAAATATGCTGAAAACACATTTCACACCCACGGTACCCATGGCCATACTCCTGGTGGTACCGTGGGTATAATAAAGTTAAAGTGTACCACTGAGTAAGCGATTCTGTGACCAGAGCGGTGGTGGACGAGCTCAAAGTCACCAAACATAGATTATTACAAAACAATCTGCGCGCGCCAGGCCAAACAATTCGTTTATCTCGCAGCTTGGATTTTAAATAGTGTCCCGAGGCATATCCTAATAACGTCCGACACGGCGTGTCCTTGTATATGAGGCCTTATACTCGTTTTTTTTTTTTTTTTTATATAGGACACGTCAATTTGACTTCACCTCGCCTGATGTTAAGCTAAAGGCAAAGTCTCGGAAAGAGGGTCACCATCGTAAACATTTACCATGTTAACAGTGGTGGCACTCAGCTTGACGGCCTCATTAGATGCCTTTTCACGCCCCGCTTAAAGGACCCGGGACTGTAGGAAGAAGGAAACACGTGAGCTGGCTGGGAATTCCAGGTCTTAGTGGTGCGGCATAGGAATGAATCACTGAAACGCTTGGTTCTAGCAGGTATACTCTGCACCGTAAATGGATGACATCTTAGCCCTGCACGTTTATCGGGGTGTAAGGTTAACGGCATTTCCCTCACACCTCAGTTAACTTTGAGCTATATACGGGTTTAAGATGGCCCTCTTGGGTGTCCTCATCTAACCTCTATATCCGCTGCTAGTCACAGGGACCCGTGGCGAGTCTCCGCGCAGGTCTCTATAGGGCTGCTCCCGCCGCGGCCGTTAATTGTAATAAGTGGTAGCGTCTCCCATGTGCTGAGTAAGAGAGTGAAGCATTGCCGTTAGCGTTGTACAGGTTGCATCGAATGGAGGCTTCGGATCACGCGCACCAAATTTAACATAATATCTGTGCTTCTAAATCCCGTGTGCTTGTCTGCCACCTGAGTGATTTTACAACCATGACTTCTAAACTCAATCACTCCGCACTCGTTGATTTCGATTAGTTGTTAAAGTTTTATTTGCAAAAAATAATATCTAAATGTTGCTGCAAGCCCTGCAACCATTTAAAAAGGAATATTCTGTAATTAAGTATATATAATTTTCTAGCTTGAAGTTTGATTTATCTCTAAAGTTTGCGCCATTAGTGCCTAAATAAAGCGAATGAAATAATTGCCGTTTTTTTTTTCACTTTTATTCACCTACTATCCTACTATCGTAATGAAATCATACCATAAAAAGCAACCGATCAAGTCTGTTTAATTATAGTATGGCAGGGATACCAGATTAAGCGCAGCAGCGCCACCCTCAATTTTCACGACTTTCTTGACGGGCTATAAGCAACATGATGTGTCCAAAATAATAATAAAACTTCATGCTTCATTCAAAAAGTACTTTTTTTATTAACTACGGATTCGAATACATAAGGAAAAAGAAGAATCATCTCGGGCGGGACTCGAACCCGCAGTCTTTCCCTTACAGGGGGAATGCCTTGAACAATTCGGCTACCGAGACACGCCCGAAGTGAATCAAATTTCCCATCTTATACGTCTTTAAGGCGACGGTGGAGTCATCTACCGATTTTCTTACGAACTATCGGAATCAATGAATGATGTTACAATCATTTTTAAACATTGATTTTTGATAACTCCGCCCAAACAATTGAATGAATTTTTACAGCATTAAGTATGCTAACTATACAAATCGAATCTGTATGGTTAGCATACTTATTGCTGTAAAAATTCATTCAACTACGAATTCGTTTTGTTTGTTTCAAGATTATTTTATACAAACGTTTAGGTCTTTTATTTATAGATTGAGGCAGTACGAAGTCTGCCGGGTCAGCTAGTCTTCGTATAAAAGTCCAATTTCGAAGGTTCACGTACGAAAAATAGTTTTGTTTTATGACGTTCTTATAAAGAAGAATCTATTTACCTATGCATTTCTATACTCTATAGTTACCTCTGTCAGCTCTGTGACACAATAACAATGTCAACCAACAATATAACTTTTTGAGATGTTTTTATTTTATAATAATTAAATTTATTTCCAACAATGTCGACGTACTCAGCCGATACGGCGACAACTTCATGCTCTGATTGTAAACTTGAGCTGGTTGAGAAAAGATGGACACAGATTCTTTTGAGATGGGTAGGTTTCAATGATTACTAAATATAGCAAGTGGAAGGTGCAACCGCTCAGCCTCATGAGAGGCTTTGCATCGCTGTTTTTTATGGATTAGGGAGGTAAACGAGCAGACGGATCGCCTGATGGTAAGCGATCACCGCCGCTCATGGACACCCGCAACACCAGAGGAGTCACAAGTGCGTTGCCTTCCTTTTATAAGAGAGAACGCTCTTTTCTTGAAGGTTTGAAGGTCGTATTGGTTCGGAAATACCGCTGATGACAGTTCATTCCACAGTTTAGTTGTGCGAGGCAGAAAGTTTCTCGAGAAACGCACAGTTGTGGACCGCCAGCTGTCCAGATGGTGAGTGTGGAACTGCTGTCGCGTGGAACGATGGCGGAAAGAGGCGGCGGGGATCAATCCGGACACTCCCCATTGTATAGGCGATAGAAGATGCAAAGCGAAGCCACATCTCTACGCAGTGCTAAAGAGTCTAGCTGATTTGAAATATACCGTCTATACAATAGTGTGTGTTCAGATGAATTCTTCGACACGAGATGGATATAATATCATATCATCACACATACAGGGAATCTATCATCACACATTGGGATCTTTTTTTTTTTTTTTTTTTTTTTTTTCGTGCGGAAATCCCCACGGATACCCCCCCTGCCGGAGCCGGAAGGGGAGGTTATGTCGGACTCGAACCGACTAAAACCGCACGCCGACTGTGGGTCTTGGTGCTAGGCCGGAGGTGAGGTTGTCAAAGACATATCCCTCGCACCCCGGCTGACCCAGGGCCATCCCTTATGGTCTGGCCTTCTTCAGGAGAGGGGACAACGGTGTCCCCAACTCGCCCCCGGAATGGGGAGGCGCACTATTCAGCGCGCCGCCGCCGTGGCCTGCTTCTGCTGGGGTGACAGGCGGCTCCACCCGTCACCCCCAGGCCCGCGCTCATGGGGGACGGAGGTCAGTCAGTGCCCTCCGACGCCCGAGTTGCCTGCGCGCGCGGGCGGCGCGATCCGCGAGTCTTTCTCGCTCGCGCCGCCTCTCCCGCTCCGCCGTCTCCTTCACGACCATTACCTGCTCGCTGAAGGAGACGCCGGCCGCCCACGCGTCCGCGCAGCGGACCATTGCTGTGAGCAGGGTGGCGAGGGTGAGAACTCTCACTCCCAGGGCCGCCACTAGCTCCCGCCTCGGTTCGGCCCATGCCGGGCACTCGGTGAGCGTGTGCAGCCCCGTGTCCTCGCTCGCGTCGCAGTGATGGCACTCGGACGTTGGCTCCTTTTCGATCCGACACAGATATCTCCCGAAGCACCCGTGCCCGGTGATAATCTGCGTCAGTCGATACGAGAGGCTGCCATGTGGCCTCTCGAGCCATTCCCCCATGATGGGCCTTACCGCCTCTATGACGGCATGCCCTGCGCGTCGTTGCTCAAGTCGTCGCTCCCACTCCGCCACCATGATCCCGTGGAGCCGGGACCTCTCGGCCCGAATGTCTTCGGGCTCGGGATCGTATCCCCGCTCCCGCGCCTCCTTACGGAACCGATACAGTGCCGCAAGGGATCTCGCTTCCAGGATCCACGGTGGCGATCCGGCTAGGAGACTCGCCGCTTCAAAGGATATCGTGCGGTACCCCCTAATGGCCCTGCAGGCCATCGTCTGCTGCGGCGCATGCAGCAGTTGCACGAACCTGGCCTGCAAGGCGTCCGCCCACACGGGGCACCCGTACAGGCCCATGGACCGCACGACACCCGCGTAGAGTCTCCTGCAGGAGTCCTCTGGGCCCCTCAAGTTGGGCAGCAGCCGCATCAGCGCGTTAGCTGACACCAACAGTTTGGGGCGCAGACTTCGGAAGTGCTCTCCGAAGTCCCACCGACCGTCGAGTACGAGCCCCAGGTATTTCAACCGGGGCTTGATGGCGATGGGAGTACCTCCTACTGTCAAGCTGGATCCCGGGGGTGGCCCGCGCCGAGGACCATGAAAGAACAAGGCCTCGGATTTGTGCAGAGCCACCTCGAGACCCAGCCGCCGGATCCGATCCACGACTTGAGCAACAGCGGTCGTGGCCCTCTGGGTCGCCTCGCGGTGCGTAGCGCCACTCACCGTCACTAGCGTGTCGTCCGCGTAGCACGTGACGGTGGCCCCGAACGCGAGCTCACCGCGAAGCACCCAGTCGTATCCGATGTTCCACAGGAGCGGCCCCAGGACCGATCCCTGTGGGACACCGCACGACATCTCACGCCTACCGACGCCGGTCGCACTTGGGTAGATGACGGCCCTCTCCGTCAGGTATGCCCCGACTATGCGGCGGAGGTAGAGAGGCACATCGTGGTACACGAGCGCGTCCCTGATGCAACTCCAGGGCAAGGTGTTGAACGCGTTGGAGATGTCCAAGGACACCGCCAACATCACCTCGCCCCGGGCAACCGCATCCTCCGCCAGAGTCCTCACGCGCATGATGGCATCCACAGTGGAACGCCACCGGCGGAAGCCGTACTGCGTGTCCGCTAGGTCCGGCCCCACTCTAGAGAGGTGCTCGACGAGGCGCTTGGCAATCACTCTCGAAGAGCTTGCCCACCTCGTCGAGCAACACTATGGGCCGGTACCCGGACGGCTCGTCCGCCGGGCGTCCGTCCTTGCGGATGAGGACCAGTTTCCCCGTCTTCCACATCTTCGGAAACTGGCCCCGCTCCAAGCATGCGCTGAGGAACCCTCGCAGTCGGGGTTCGAGACCGTCTTCTCCTAGAGCTAGGACCCACGCACGGCCTGGAATGCCGTCGGGTCCCGGGGCGGTGTTCTTCTTGGCTCTAAGCCGTCGCACCGCCAGCTCTAGTTCTACCCAAGTGACCTCGGGCACGTCGTCGTCAATAACCACGCCGGGCGCATCAGGCGACCGAGGTGGCGGAGTCATCTGCGGCGGAACGTGTTCCGCCCGCGCCGGGAACAGGGATTCCACCACTCCTCCAAGCAGAGCCGGCTCGAGAACCTGGGTCAGGGGAGGGGCCCGGGGGCGCAGCTTTCCTCTTACCAAGCGGTAAGGCCGCCCCCATGGGTCCCGCTCCAGTGTCTCCAGCAGCTCCCTATAGGAAGCTGCCTTGGAACGCTTGATTTCTGCTCGGAGGGCATTCCTGGCTTCCCTGTATCCCTCTTGCAACTCCGCCACTAGGGGATCTGTGTCTGCGGGGCGGCTACGCCTCCTACGGAGCCTGGCCCACCGGCGGTGCGCGATCACGCAGGCTTGACGCAGCCTCGCGATCTCCGCAGTCCACCAGTAGACCCGGCGCCTCGGACTATAGGCTGGAGCCCTAGACATACCCGCATCGCAAACAACAGTCATGGCCTCCCGGAACCACGCCGCCTCGTCATCAATGACGTCAGGCCTGTCCGGCACCATGGCCCAGGCCTGCACGGAGGCGGCTTCCAGGAGAGCATCCCTATTCAGTCCCCTAAGCACCCAGCGCGGCTCGCGTGGGGCCGGTGTGGCCGGCGCATCACTCTCGGGAGGGGAGACATCAAACCGAACGTATCGGTGATCCGCAAGTGTCTCCACCTCCACGACGACACGCCAGTCCCGCACACGTTGCGACAGCGAAGCGCTCGCGAACGAGAGATCTACGATCGAACTCGCTTCGCGCTCCGCCTCACACATTGGGATCTGAAACAATAGGCATAAAAACAAGTATGAAAGGAACTTCATCTCCCGTGCGTTTAAGCTGTGGAATGAACTCCCTGCCATGGTTTTCCCAAGCGACTACAATATGGGGTTCTTCAAGAAGGGCATTAGATGGTTCTAACATGATTGGCAGCGCGAGTGTGACGCCCCTGGTGTTGCACTCGTCCATGGGCCACGGTAACCACTTCTCATCAGGTTCTTGTCTGCCTATAAAAATAGTATGTAAGTACTTGGGTGTTGGATTTGGCAGCGAATGTCATCCGTTCGATCTCCTGATTTTTTTTTTCATACAACACACGTTAATTTGACCTCACCTCGCTCGATGTTAAGCTAAAGGCAAATTCTCGGAAAGAGGGTCATCATCGTAAACATGTACCATGTTAACAGTGGTGGCATTCAGCTTGACGGCCTCGTCAGATGCCTTTTCACGCCCCGCTTAAAGGACCCGGGACTGAAGGAAAAAGGAAACACGTGAGCTGGCAGGGAGTTCCAGGTCTTAATGGCGCGGCATAGGAATGAGTCTCTGAAACGCTTGGTTCTAGCAGGTATATTCTGCACTGTATACGGATGGCATCTTAGCCCTGCACGTGTTGTCCTGTGAAGGAAAGGAGAGGGTTGGACTAATTGGAATTCCTTTTCACGGCTTCACTTGCTAGATAAATACAGAACTACTACGTCACTACGAATCTTGCATCGCGAAAGTGAAGTTCTCGCGCTGGTACAATATATGTACGACATCTCAACGACAATCGTTGGGCCGCGGCCCGCCAGGCGTGATCACCTTGCCTGGCCGGAGGATCCTCCCTGTGTGTTGGAGGAACATCGCACCTCGTTCCTCCACAGTGGTGACCCTGACTTATGTAGGTACTCCACATATGTTATTCTGTTAGTCTGAGGCTTCTATGCTCTAGACAATTTTAATTCACAGATAAACAACTGCGTATACGGGAAACAGACTATCTCCAGGTTGAACAGCAGGAGTCTGGTGGCCGTATACGCAGTTGTTTATCTGTGAATTAAAATTGTCTAGAGCATAGAAGCCTCAGACTAACAGAATAACATATGTGGAGTACCTACATAAGTCAGGGTCACCACTGTGGAGGAACGAGGTGCGATGTTCCTCCAACACACAGGGAGGATCCTCCGGCCAGGCAAGGTGATCACGCCTGGCGGGCCGCGGCCCAACGATTGTCGTTGAGATGTCGTACATATATTGTACCAGCGCGAGAACTTCACTTTCGCGATGCAAGATTCGTAGTGACGTAGTAGTTCTGTATTTATCTAGCAAGTGAAGCCGTGAAAAGGAATTCCAATTAGTCCAACCCTCTCCTTTCCTTCACAGGACAACACGTGCAGGGCTAAGATGCCATCCGTATACAGTGCAGAATATACCTGCTAGAACCAAGCGTTTCAGAGACTCATTCCTATGCCGCGCCATTAAGACCTGGAACTCCCTGCCAGCTCACGTGTTTCCTTTTTCCTTCAGTCCCGGGTCCTTTAAGCGGGGCGTGAAAAGGCATCTGACGAGGCCGTCAAGCTGAATGCCACCACTGTTAACATGGTACATGTTTACGATGATGACCCTCTTTCCGAGAATTTGCCTTTAGCTTAACATCGAGCGAGGTGAGGTCAAATTAACGTGTGTTGTATGAAAAAAAAAATCAGGAGATCGAACGGATGACATTCGCTGCCAAATCCAACACCCAAGTACTTACATACTATTTTTATAGGCAGACAAGAACCTGATGAGAAGTGGTTACCGTGGCCCATGGACGAGTGCAACACCAGGGGCGTCACACTCGCGCTGCCAATCATGTTAGAACCATCTAATGCCCTTCTTGAAGAACCCCATATTGTAGTCGCTTGGGAAAACCATGGCAGGGAGTTCATTCCACAGCTTAAACGCACGGGAGATGAAGTTCCTTTCATACTTGTTTTTATGCCTATTGTTTCAGATCCCAATGTGTGAGGCGGAGCGCGAAGCGAGTTCGATCGTAGATCTCTCGTTCGCGAGCGCTTCGCTGTCGCAACGTGTGCGGGACTGGCGTGTCGTCGTGGAGGTGGAGACACTTGCGGATCACCGATACGTTCGGTTTGATGTCTCCCCTCCCGAGAGTGATGCGCCGGCCACACCGGCCCCACGCGAGCCGCGCTGGGTGCTTAGGGGACTGAATAGGGATGCTCTCCTGGAAGCCGCCTCCGTGCAGGCCTGGGCCATGGTGCCGGACAGGCCTGACGTCATTGATGACGAGGCGGCGTGGTTCCGGGAGGCCATGACTGTTGTTTGCGATGCGGGTATGTCTAGGGCTCCAGCCTATAGTCCGAGGCGCCGGGTCTACTGGTGGACTGCGGAGATCGCGAGGCTGCGTCAAGCCTGCGTGATCGCGCACCGCCGGTGGGCCAGGCTCCGTAGGAGGCGTAGCCGCCCCGCAGACACAGATCCCCTAGTGGCGGAGTTGCAAGAGGGATACAGGGAAGCCAGGAATGCCCTCCGAGCAGAAATCAAGCGTTCCAAGGCAGCTTCCTATAGGGAGCTGCTGGAGACACTGGAGCGGGACCCATGGGGGCGGCCCGCCAGGCGTGATCACCTTGCCTGGCCGGAGGATCCTCCCTGTGTGTTGGAGGAACATCGCACCTCGTTCCTCCACAGTGGTGACCCTGACTTATGTAGGTACTCCACATATGTTATTCTGTTAGTCTGAGGCTTCTATGCTCTAGACAATTTTAATTCACAGATAAACAACTGCGTATACGGGAAACAGACTATCTCCAGGTTGAACAGCAGGAGTCTGGTGGCCGTTATAGATAAGTATAAGGAAGACATATGCATGGACGATATGGATCGAGCCTTCCTGTGTTCTGATGATCTGGAACCTTTTGTCAGATTCAAGTATCCAATACTGAGATTACAGTAAGCATAGCCACAAGTAATGACATAAGAATAAAGTAGCAAAATTTAATATTAAATCCATACTTCCATACTTCCTTACTTCCATACTTCCATACTTCCATACTTCCATACTTCCATACTTCCATACTTCTATACTTCCATGCTTCCATACTTCCATACTTCCATGCTTCCATGCTTCCATACTAATATATTCCACAATAAATATTCCACAACATTCTACACAACGCTATCTAGACCCATGGTAAGCTTTTTTTATAGCTTGTATTATGGAATCTAGAATGCGGATAAACATACTTATATACTTTTTTTTTGTAAATACATACATATTATACATAGAAACACCCAGACCAATGCAAATAGCCATATTCATGCATACAAATATTTGCACTGAGCGGGTATCGAACCCGCGCCTCCTGCGTGCCAGTCGCGTGCACTAGGTACCGCCACGCCACAGAGGCTGTCAATATACTGCCATACTTCCATAGTTCCATACTTCCATAGTTCCATAGTTCCATACTTCCATACTAATATTATAAATACGAAAGTAACTCTGTCTGTATGGTAAGCTTTCACGCCTAAACCATTGAATCGATTTTGATGAAATTTGGTATAGGGGTAGATTAGACCATGAGTCATAGGCTATGCTTAATCGCGATAACCGACATCCAGGCGGGCGGAGCCGCGGGCAAGGTCTAGTATAATATAAATAAATATACAATATAATATAAATATTCTACAAAATTCTACACAACGCTATCTTGACATTCTTGACCCATGGTAAGCTTAACTAGCTTGTGTTATGGAATCTAGCATTGATAAACATACTTAGATACTTTTTTTTGTAAATACTAGGTACATATTTTACATAGAAACACCCAGGCCAATGCAAATAGCCATATTCATGCATACACATATTTGCACTGAGCGGGGATCAAACTCGCACCTCCTGCGTAGCGTCTGTTTACTCCTTTTGACTTTCCGACTACAACACATCCTGGAAAGCCGAAATTCTTCTATGACACTTAGACTGAACCTTGAGCCATGTATTCTAAAATCCTCTTTTATCTTCTCAGTTACTTCTGCGAAGAAAGAGAATATTACAAGCGGCTATACATACTGACCACTGTAATTCTTTACCATTGCTGCGTGAGCTCAATAGACGGGAAAGTCGACAGCGACATCTGTGCTCAGCTCGAGAAGTCGGAACAAGAACTGATCCTCAAGTTCTGTGAGCGATTGACAGACATGGAGGTGACGTGTAATAATGTATTATGTGCTATTAAAGGTTAGATATTTGTAATCTATCTATTTAAAGTAAAGCCAACGAAGCGAGAGAAAAAAGGTAAACAAAGTTTATCGGTGCCAAACATTTTTATTTGAAATTGATTACGTATCACTTCCAGCGCACTCCAGACAGGAATGAAAGATGGCGGATCTGACAGTTTAGAACCGCTGTGCTGACAGCTTTCCTGTACTACGAAACACATAACGATATCTGTCGCTCAGCCATTGTCACGTACGTGTGACATGTCCGACAAGGACAGAGACAATAATCGCTAGTTATCGCAGCGTATCTCAGTAATGGTCGCTTTGTTTACCTTTTTCTCGTCTCGTTGGCTTTACTGTAAGTATACATAATTATAAAATTACTTGTCCCGACCCGACTGACTAATATTATAAATGCGAAACTACCTCTGTCTGTCTGTATGTTACGCTTTCACGCCTAAACCACTGAACCGATTTTGTTGAAATTTGAAATAGGAGTAGATTAGATCATGAGAAATGACAAAGGCTATGTCTTGTCGCGCCAACCGACATCCAAGCAGGCGGAGCCGTGGGCAAAAGCTAGTAGCCTATATGTAAGCTATCTCTGTGGCAATTTTCATCCATATTCATCAACCCCCATCCAAACATTTATACATTGTCACTTCTCAAAAGTCGAAAAGTGTTTATTCTGCTGGGTAATCTCCCAAATGACTGAGCCGATTATGTCAATTTTTTTACTGCCGACAGCTGATATTAAAAGACATAACTTATACTCTATCCATTCGTTTATTTTCTTTTTGACAGATGGAAATAGTGATGGTTGCACAAAAATTCAAAATATCGATTAAGTTAAAACCCTCGATTTATAAAATTATAAATCGATAATAGCAAATGATTTCATGTATTCATTATTCATTTCATGTATATATTTCATGACTTTATGTAGTATTTTATTTATTATCTATCTATACATAATAAATTAGTAGATATTTCGTGTCTGTACATTTTATAACATAACATAAACTCACGCCTATATTCCCCGAAGACCCCGAAGGCAGAGGTGCTAGCACCCACATTTCACCAGTTTATGTTTAGGTCCCAATGTAATAGGTGGCGAGCCTATTGCCATTAACCGGGCACTTATAAACCTGCGATAAATACACGCATAACTTCGAAAAGCATCGAAAAGTCATTGGTGTGTGCCATGGTAAATATTTACATTTTATAAATTTATCATAAACCGATTGTGGGCCTTATGAACGCACACGCCAACTTCCAAAATTATAAAATTATATACCTAATTCACATTGTGGAATCTTTGGTATATTTCGATTTAATCGATTTAAAAGACAACAACGTAAATTCGATAAATCCTTTCATAATGCCCGCGTGACAAACAATCGGCCCTAAATCAATTAAGTGTTAATAAAAAAACCGGTAGCATTGCATAACATTTTCAAGTTATTATAATAAAAACACAGTCGATCGACTAAATACGCCATCCCTAAAATTTCTTTCCAGCCGACGTGGCCTCGTCATGAATTGTGACGTATTGGCGCCTAATTTTTGTTCGGAGTTTTAGGTGTTGGCGCAAGAACAAAGTTATATCGACCATTGCGTGTGAGCTGTCAAAAAGAAAATAAACGAATGGACAGAGTATAAGCAACGTATATTTTAGATACGATTCTCGTATAATGCAGACCAAGTTACGTGTCCAAGCTAAATAAAAATCCATATTTACAGATGCCCCATATTACCAGATTTACAGATCTGCGGTAGCCTAGTGGTATGGGTAATGGACTGCTGAGACGAGGTCCCGGGTTCGATCACAGGTTTACCATGGCACACACCAATGACTTTTCGATGCTTTTCGAAGTTATGTGTGTATTTATCGCAGGTTTATAAGCGCCCGGTTAATGGCAATAGGTTCGCCACCTAAACATAAACTGGCGAAATGTGGGTGCTAGCACCTCTGCCTACCCCTTCGGGGAATACAGGCGTGAGTTTATGTTATGTTATGTTTTTTTATGTTACAGATGCCTGCGACGCAATAAGCAAACATAAAAACAAACAAAAACCACCCATGAAAATGGTCCAAGAAAAACCTCTAACAGATGTTTCTGGAGAGTCCTGTTTCGCCTCCGACTCCACCCTCAAAGAACCATCGAAGTTATCCATAACATCTGACACGTCCCATAAGAAGAATATTAAATTCAAATCCTCTATCACCGTTTTACCATCAGCTGTGACGGAAACCTCGTCATGCTCGGATGTTGACTACGTAATGAACTATAGCCCAAGTTCCAAGACTGATGCCGAAATGATTCCTCAAGAAATGAGTATGGCGTGTAAAAGTTCGATGAATCTTGAGGGGGTCACGCAGAATTTTATTATGGAGTCACGTTCGTCTGAGCGTAAGTATTTTTTATTTTACGAGTATAACTACGAAGGTCATACTGTGATACTAAGGTTGTGGAGGTCAAATGCCAGTCGCTTCATAGGAAATATTGAAGTTCAGCCGTGTCCCAGTTGGATTAGAAGAGGCGGACCTGGACTCACGTAAGGTGTAGCTTACCATCAGGCGACTTCACCTCGCCTGATGGTAAGCTAAACGCAAAGTCTCGGAAAGAGGGTCACCATCGTAAATATGTACCATGTTAACAATAGTGACATTCTGCTTGACGGCCTCATCAGATGCCTTTTCACGCCCCGCTAAAAGAACCCGGGATTGTAGGAAGAAGGAAACACGTGAGCTGGCAAGGAGTTCCAGGTCTTAGTGCGGCATAGAATGAGTCACCGAACCGCTTGGTTCTAGAAGGTATATTCTGCGCCGTATGCGGGTGACCTCTTAGCCCTGCACACGTTGTCCTGTGAAGGAAAAGAGAGGGTGAGACTAATTGGAAGAAGATTTTCAAGAGGAGGAGATGAGGAATTCTAACTAACGACAACTCAGGCTGGAAGGTCAAACGGGAGAGCCCAATACAGCTTAAAGTTATATGGCTAGGTTACCCTCATCATATATACCTACCCAGGACTTCATGTGAAGCCCTCGAATGCGACTGGGACTAATGGAAGAAGGACGATGATGATTAAGAATTCTGGATGTGTTTTCAGCATCATTGGCTCAGGAGATTGAGATCAGTGACGATAGGATTTTTTTTAAAGAATATTAGAACCGAAGTTACTAATATTCCCTCTAACCCCTCCAACTAAGCTAAATTGCTTGTGTTAGGAGTGGGTCCACGTCGGTAGTGTAATGGCCAGGATTCGAACCCGGGACCTCTCGATCGTAAGGCCGACTCCTAAACCACTAAGCTACCGACGCTATTATTTTTTGCTGGTTCGATTCCCGCTCTATACAAATATTATTATGAAAAATAATGTTATGTATTTATTATGTCCCATGGTATTTATAACAGTATTTTCTTATCAGAAGGGCATGTGGTTCCCGGCATAGGAGAATTCAGGCCGCCATATCTCTTCCTATGTCGTACAAGGCGACTAAGGGATTAGGCTGTTTAACATGAGACATGCCAATTTGCATGTGAAATTTCTCTGAAGACTTTAAAAGTCCTGACTTCTTTACAGGGCGTCGGTTGTACTAAACCCAAACCACAGTCGGGCCACAACTACTATAAAAAACTACATTAAATAATAGACTTTAAAGCAACGCGGTTAAAGCTAAAGTTCAAAATTAAAATACATTTTGCACAGTGAATGAAAAAGTTTAATGAAACGTTTTAAATTTCATTTTGGACTTTAGTTACATAGAAATAAAGTCTAAGATTTAATGTCATTTTTTGCGGTAAGTGTGGCACCACAGTGTTTTAGCTTTAGTAGAATCGAGGGCCTGGAAGTTCGACTGTATCTTCAATATTTTACAGACAACAGGCAACTGAGCATGGTGTCGTGCTCGTGCAGCCAGTGCGCACCTACTGGCATAGAATGTGGAGACTCCGGTAACATTACAAACAAGTGTAAAGCGAACAAAGGAAAAGAAAAAGCAAAGAAAAAATTCGCAGAGAAAAAGTAAGTCTACACTCAGGATTTGATCTGAACACTGTTTTATACATTGTGTCTAATATTGTGTTGACAGCCTCTGTGGAGCAGTAGTGAACGCGGCCGCAACGCAGGAGGTGTGAGTTCGAATCGAACCTCGTTCAATGCAATTATGTATCAGTTCGGCTTATTCCACTTTTCCCCGTTGACAATCCCCGTTGATGGTGATTATTGAACTATTTCACTATTCCCCGTTGACGCCAAATTTTTAAATAATGGGGATTAGTGAACTGAAAAGTTCACTAATCCCCATCATGATAAATTCTATTAGAACTAAAAAGTTCAATAATCCCCATTAAAAAAATAAAAAGTAGATGATTCATTTATAGTATTTTATTTTTAACGTAATTCAAACGTTATTCAAAAATTTAGCATCAACGGGGAATAGTGAATAAAAAGTTCAATAATCCCCATCAACGGATATTGTCAACGGGGTAAAGTGGAATAAGCCTGTCAATTCTATGTCAAACGTCAGATTACATAGAAGAATATCAAAAGAAGTATTACTTTGAACACATTTTTTTCGAATTCGAATTCCAAATTCAAAATTAAGACATGGGGTTTGTCTGGTCAGCTATTTTATATGGCGGTTAAGTATTCTTAGAGTTTCTAATTTTCTGCGTATTTTTTTCTTTCATAAGAACCTTCTCCTGACAACAACGAAAACAATAAAAAACAATTAGCAAAATCGGGTCGTGACCAAGGGATATAGGGATTCATTTTTATATATATAGATAGATTATACTGAAATTACAAATCGAATGCATGATAGTTTATGATACCTGTACTGCAAATAAAAAAAAGAAATTGCCGATTTTGAGAGTTTATATGTACCTATGTGGTAATCTCCAGAACCAGGACACCTACACACATCAACATGATCTAGGGATATTTTAATTCATCATCATCATCATCATCAGCCCACGGCAGTCCACTGCTGGACATAGGCCTCTTCCATGACACGCCACTTAGCCCGGTCTTCGGCTGTCCTCCTCCACTCTCCACCAGCCACTCTGCGTATATCGTCGCTCCATCTAGTCGCAGGGCGCCCCACACTACGTTTGCCGGTTCGCGGTCTCCACTCAAGGACTCGTTTACCCCAACGGTTATCGGTCCTACAGCAGATATGGCCAGCCCACTGCCACTTCAGCTTGCTAATTCGTTGAGCTATGTCCATAACTTTAGTTCTCTGCCGAATTACTTCGTTCCGGATTCGATCCCTCAGAGATATACCGAGCATAGCTCTTTCCATAGCACGCTGAGCGACCTTGAATTGGTGGACCAACCGTACCGTAAGTGTCCACGTCTCGGCTCCGTATGTCATTAAAGGTAGAACGCACTGGTTATAGACTTTTGTCTTAAGACATTGTGGGATGGGCGACGAGAATACCTGACGAAGCATTCCAAATGCAGCCCAGCCCAACTGTATTCTTCTTTTAACCTCACCCTCAAAGTTGTTTCTCCCTAGTTGGAGCATCTGCCCTAGGTATACATACTCCGAAACAATCTCGAGGGGAGTTCCGTTCACAGCAATCGGCTACCGGTCAACGTGCTCGTTGAACATGACCTTGGTTTTATCCAGGTTCATCCGGAGACCGATGCATTCAGAAGAACAAGCTAGGCCGTCCAACATTTGTTGTAGGTTCTGCAGCGTCTCTGCCATTATGACAATGTCGTCGGCAAATCGTAGATGAGAGATGTACTCGCCATTGATGTTGATGCCCTGATCTTTCCAGTCCAAGGTTCTGAACATATTCTCCAAGGCGCTAGTTAACAGTTTCGGAGATACGTCTCCCTGTCTCACTCCTCGGCGCAGGTGGATATGTTCCGTTTGTCCATTCTGTACTTGAACGGCTATCGTAGCTGCGTCGTATAGACATCTCATCACCTCGATATACCGCCAATCGACTTGGCACCGCTGCAGGGACTCTAGAACAGACCAGAGTAAATATACGGGTGAATTTCAACATCTATGAATTTTTAGCTAATTTTGGTGTGTTTTTTATTTCTAGGTATTTAGGTAATCTCTTTCAATATTTAGCTAGAAATACATATTTTATGCCTATTATGTTTGAATAGTCTAATTAGCCCTGGGAATTACTTGTTTATTTTATACACCTGAATTTTCAATACACCGAAATTGGTGTCTAACACCAAAATTGCATATCAACTTATTTTTATTTTTTATTTATTATTACTTATACTATTTCCTTGTTTTTTTCTAGAATTTGGCACTTAATAGTTACATATAACCCTTAATTTTTACCCTTTTATCACCAAATTCATTTTTATATGGCAAAACCACTTTAGTTGTTAGTAGTATCAGTATAAAAGCAAAACATTTGATTGTTCTATCTATCCTTGCTTCTGGCAAGGATTATATTTTACTCTAATGGCGCCAATACTCGTATTATCGACGAACTTATTCAAGATTGCTGGGAAAAGATTTAGGCAGTTATTCTCAAAGTGGGAGAGGTGGTACTCGGTATGCCTAAGGGTGGACGGAAGATATGCCATGGACACTTGGTAGTGGCAAGACAAGTTGGTTGTGTGATGTCTATTTCTGAACTTACGTACAGGAGTCCTTCAACTAAGTTTCTCACGCGGTGAGCTGATGGGCATTGCGGTTCAAAAGGGTTCCAGAGGTTTACACTATCCGACACATGTACCACGATTCTGATTCCGTTGTTCGAACCGCTGTTGATAATATGAGAATCTTCCTTATCACTTTCTCTGTGATCTGTGATCTGTCCTTAGTCCATTCCCAATCAGCGTGGTTTTTTGGTCGGATAGCATCAGACAATCACTCCATAACTGCCCATGTATGCTGTTAATATCGGTGGTGGACGCCGATAGATTGGTGCAACATGTGAGGATGTGGATGTAGGAGCTTGAGGACGGTAGAGGTTAGAAGCCTTCTGTGGAGAAGATTGAGTACCTTTTACACGATAGCAAAGTGCTAGCTGCTGGAGCAACATAAGCAGGAGTTGCGTGTCACCTACATCTTCGACTTCATCGCTTTGTTGCGTGGAGTCACGTGCAAAAGATTGCATGAGGCACCCTTGCATCCGCGGTAGCTTTCATGTAAGTGAGAAAGCAGAGGAAGAAAAGCCAAATGATGTTGACAGTGGAGAGGAGGGAAGAAGGGTGGGCAGGTTTTAACGGCGTAGGCTTAGAAGTAAAGAGTGAGGCCGCCTTTCACGCCAGCAGAAGCAGGTGACGGAAAGAGCGCACGATGCTCCACCACACCGGCCTGTCCCTACTGCGGCATCAGCTGACTTCACCCAACTACTCGCCCGTCTTTTGTATGGGTAGTTCATATGCTAATGGTTAATCTGAGAGAAAATTAGGAAAGCTTCCGAATAACCCTCAGCAGCCAACAACCTCTTTCCCACCTAGGGAGAGAGGCGGTGCTTTCTCCATTGCCCAGGGTATACTACGTAGAGGTCACCTAACCTAGTAGCCCGTCGGACTACGTAGGAGCTTAATCAAATAACTATGAAAACAAATTTTGGTGTAAATATACAATTTTGATGATTAGTAAAACCCCACCAAATTCACCAAAATTTCTCCACCAAAATTAGTTTCACGTCTAAAAAAAATATTTATAAAAATACTATTTAGAATATAGTGGTTACATTACCAAAATTTAATACACATACTGAACCTGTACACTATACTTAAATATTAAAACATACAATGAGAATAAACCGTTTTAAATAATCAACACAAAAATTACAATATTTTTGTCCGAGGCTTATGAAACGACCTACTTACGTGTTTGGCAGAAAAACGAAACGGGACTGGGGACAACTGGCACTGGTGCTCATTAACACCCAACTGAACGTTTCCAATGATGATAGTGTCGTCCTTATAGGTACTTTCAATACGACTCCTTCGATGATTTTATAAATCCCACCAAAATTTTACATTTGCCGCGGACGCATCTTATAAATTATTTTTAAGATAAAGTATAGTACTAAATACTACGAATGACAGTATCGAAGATAGCTAAAATAATGCCGAATCGAATTATTATTAAGTATACTCAGTAAACCAATGAAGTTTTGATTTAACTGTGATCATTCCCAAGAAAACAGGTTGTGGACGCGCCACCAAGCTTAGAATTTAGGTGAAAAGACATTTTTTACACACTCACAAAAATAGTTTCAATAATATAATTTATACGTGCATATAGAGAAAAACGATATCTTTCTTACAAAAAATAATCATTACTATATGTTAACTTTAAGGTATGATTTTCAGTCACGCCGCGAAAATTTTACGTTTGAGAAATTCACCCATACACAATTTTCTTTCACAGTATTTGGATAGATTTTTAATTAAGATTGTAAGTGTAACAGGAAATGTAGTGGAATACATAATTAATGCGTTTTACACGCATACATGATACTGTCCAGTTCGGTGGATACCATGTTTGTCACAACGTTTGGTTAGTTCATAGTGGCACTCGCAGGGGTACATCATTTTGTAAGATTAAATTGGATACATCTCTTTGTAGTTGACTGTACAATAAAGTCCACCGTCGCCTTAAAAGACGTATAAGATGGGAAATTTGAATCACATCGGGCGTGTCTCGGGAGCCGAATTGGTCAAGGCATTCCCCCTGTAAGGGAAAGACTGCGGGTTCGAGTCCCGCCCGAGAAGATTCTTTTTCCCTATGTATTCGATTTGTATAGCATACTTAATGCTGTAAAAATTCAATCAATTCTATACTCCCTTTATCATTTTACAGGGTGTTCCCGTTTTCATTTTTATACTGCAAGGTGATAATCTATATACTCGTAATTGTGATCCTAATATCTGTGTTTGTCGCTACTATATTGGCTTTGGTGACGATGCAGAAGGCAGCCCCTCCTCCACCCGCGCCACCAAAGGCAATGACTATTCGGAAACTGAGAGATGAAAGCCGGTAAGGAAATAGGACATACACATCCCTAATATCCCATTGATTCCGAGCCCATGACTTATGGGAACATATTCCCGGGATAAGAAAATTGTCTATATGATATTTCAGATTATAATCTATCCATGTGCCAAATTTCAGCGAGATATTTTTTACTTTTTGGAGGGTTTTTTTTTGTGACGGAGGTTTTAAATTTTTAATTTAATTTTTTCATGTAGCTCGACGAAGATCGTCCACATTCCCCGATCTATACCTATCCATGTCTAGGCACGCAATGTCCAGCCCACGCAATTCGACTTGGTTAAATTAGTTTAGAAGACTGAGGCTTAGCCTTCGTGGTTATTTTTTTATAACCACCAAACAAAACCACCTAAGAATCTAGTTTTCAGAATTCTGAACTTCGGGATTTTGTACTTTCTGTACTTTGAACATTCGGAATTTTGAATTTCGGTCTTTCGTGCATCGTTATTATGAAATTCGGTATTACAAGTTTCGGGATTAATATCATATTATGTAACCAGTAGGACCGGGTGTTTCTAGTTCAGAAGGGAAGGGGGTTTGATCCATGAAAATCCCTCCAATGCCTCGTTTGTCAATCATAGGCATACTGGCTTGCAGATAAATTCGACTTGCAAAAAAACATGCAGAGAAATCCCTACCGTCACAGCCAATGGTAAACAAGTTATTCTCCTTTAAACGTTTCAAACTAATCGAAGAAGATACAGAACTTTATACGTGATTATTTCCAGGATCTATCGTCCAAACTCCTTCATATGCAAAAACAACCTCTGCAAAAAAGTATACGTGCCCACCTATGAGGAGATCTACCTCTCCTTGAGTAGATGCATCCTCCAATGCATGGGACCTCAACTATGGCCCTACCCCATCGGATTAACTTCCTACAGCCAAAACATCACAGCTTTGGCGACGAGTAAACTAGAATACAAGTTCCAATCCGTTCCTTCTGGAGCCGTTCACCAATATTTAGCTGAAGCCTTCAAACTGTTCATAGGAGATCTAGTAAAACTAGAAAAGTATAATGCAAAACCGAGGGACGAGAATTCAACCCAAGATTTGATCGTTAGAAAGATGTATATACAATTAGATGTTGAATCTGACCCTGATCCTAGGGTCAAAGTGGATACTGATGAATCATACAGCCTCAAGCTTTATATCGTTGACAACGATGCTAAGATCCATATTGTTTCTCCGTCTTTCTGTGGCGTCAGACACGGACTAGAAACTTTAAGCCAGTTAATTCTTTTTGATGAAGCTTCTGGATATTTAATTACTGCAGATGATATCATTATAAAAGACGCACCAAGCTTTAGATACAGAGGCTTAATGATTGATACTGGTAGGAATTTTATTCCCGTTTCAGATCTGATGAGTACTATAGATGCAATGTCAACGTGTAAGCTTAATACGTTCCACTGGAGGATTTCTGATGCGACCAGTTTTCCATTACATATTCCATCGATACCACAGCTGTCACAGTACGGAGCTTTTGGCAAAAAGATGATTTATACAAAGGAGAATGTGCAAGCTATTGTAAAAAGAGCTGGAATACGTGGTATTAGGGTTCTAATTGAAGTGGCAGCTCCAGGGCCTGTGGGTAGAGCCTGGTCGTGGTCTCCGGACGCGACTTGTCCCGCGAAGACTTCCAATTATTCTTGTAACAATGTTCTCTGCTTGAGACTGTCGATGCGAGAGTCCGTAATGGATGTTCTTCAAGCGATTTACTCTGAAATTCTAGAGATGACGAAAGTTACTGATATTTTTCATCTAAGCGACAGTGTGGCTTCTATGGTGAATTGCTTCTCCCTGGTAGAGGAGAGGCAAGGTTTCCTTGTGAAGGCTTTGGAAAGATTGAAGATTGCAAATAAAGGATTCTTGCCAGCGTTACCCATAATTTGGTATTCAGCTCATCTTGCTAAGGATATGGAAGCGAAGTATTGGGATAAGTAAGAATACTTTGAAACTTTTATTTTGTTTTGACCTTCATCTTACAAGAATTTCCGCGTTCGGAAATTCATAAGTAGGAAATAAAATGTCCACAGCATCTTCGGAGCTCAGAGTGAGACTGAACTCAAATTTTGCTGAACAGACTGCGGCTGAGGCCCTGAATGCACCATTTATTAGTGCACCATAATGGTAACACATTCTCTCAACAGCACAGGGTCCCCAGTCCATTCGTATTTAGTAAACCAGGCTACTAGCAAAGTTACCAAACATGATTCAAAGTTGAGATTTCGGACAAAATCTATGGAAAATTCTAAACATTTTCCTATTTATAGATACGGAGTGCAGCTAGCTGAGTGGCAGCCCAACCCTTCGGAGCAGTTTCTAAGCAAGTTCAAAGTGATACATTCAAGCAAATGGGACCTCTCATGCGAAGTTAAGAAGCTGAGGTGTAAGAAATACAGGTGAGGTAAAGACCTTATAAAATTATAGGTATTTATCGTATTTCTTGATGACACCTTCCAAAAGAATTTTGACAACGGCGCCCCTCTTTGGATTTCGTCGAAGCGTTTCGTTGAAGCGTCGGTAGCTTAGTGGTTAAAGAGTCGGCCTTACGATCGAGAGGTCCCGGGTTCGATCCTGGCCATTACACTACCGACGTGAACCCACTTCTAGCACAAGCAATTTAGCTTAATTGGAGGGATTAGAGGGAATATTAAAAAAAAACATGTTGAGGACGCAATCCTGTACTCCATAAGCCTCTTAAGTACCTGGCCTCAGTGTTTCTGCTTACATCCTTGAATTTAATGGAATATTTGTAATGTAATGTAATATATTTATTTTCAGAATTTCTTCCATAAATTTGTTAGTAAATAACTTACAACTAATGTTAGTACCTAGATAATAAACAAAACCATGGAAAAGTTACACAGTTTGGGTGCACCCCCCCGAACCGGGGGCGGTGTCAGACTTTATTGCATGGAATAGAATCCACCGCCCCAGGATCGGGGAGTCCCACCGATCAGCCAACGCTTTAAGGATGATATTGGGACTGCCGCGGGTACGGCGTAAAAGTGAGGCGCTTCTTTTGCGCATGATCACCGAAAAACTGTCCACGTTTGCCTCGGCAAACATGGCAGATGCGCTATGCGGCAGTCCCATTAGCACCCGGAACGAATATTAAAGCAATTAGGACGCTAACTTTTCCTATAGACTTAGATCGGGAACTTGAACTCGGGACAAGTCACTTACATGGGGGGAATACTCTGAAATATTACGACAACATGTACATCAGTTGGTCAGAGTAATTCCCATGTAAGGACACAGACCACCTTATAAAAAGTGGTTATGTGTGGCCTATGGACTTGTGCAACACCAAGGGAGTCACATTTGTGATGCCAACCCTGTAAAAACAGAGAGTTTTTGTACCGTCAGTGTAGAAGACAGAGCTGGACAAGCCTTTAATCTTCACACTGACAACACAAATCTCCGGTGAGCAATTCTTGTGTTCGTATCAATAACAACTGAAGTGTACACATTCCTAATAAGTAGGTAATGAATGTCAAAAGCTAGTTCCTAAATACCACACCATACTCAGTTGACACATAGTTTTTCTTGTCATACAAGATCCGTATCCTTGATCCTTCATAGTATCTGCTTCCGGCATTAGTAATCTTATACCAGGATTTCAAATTCAAGTCGATACTTCGAAAATTAATCGCAGGCACGTGACTTGTGTCCGGCAAAAAGACAGTGATGCAATCATAACCAGTGGTAACTAATCCATATTTTATACCATAAATACCAACAGTATAACTGCGTGAGCTGGCTTTGTCCTAGTCCAATTATCATCAATCGCCAATCAATAGAATAGCTGAATCGATCAGGAATGAAATTTGGTGCAGAGATAGTCCGAAATAGCACATTTTATCATGGGAATAATGTTTTGCACGGGAAAAGGGGGTCAATATTTAACTTAGACGGACGTAATAATTTATTTAAAAACTTCAAACACAAGTACATAGGCAGACTTAATGCCATAGGCATTCTCTACCAGTCAACCAGAGATAATATTATACATTCGAAAATAAGATTCTTATGAAGTTTAGGTATTCTGTTTGCATTTGTTGTTATAGTGGTAACAGTAATACATAATTTGTGAAGAATACAATCTAGCTATCACGGTTCATGATATAAACAGGCTGCTGACACACAGACAGACAGACGGATAGCGAAGTCTTAGTAATAGGGTTCCGTAGCCAAATGGCAATAAACGGAACCCTTGTAGATTCGTCATGTCTGTACAAATATAGAAAAAAAAGTAATAAATTTTGGGGTCCCCATACTTAGAACTGAAAGTCGAAAAAAATTTGTATACGTGTCCATGGGTCTTCAAAAATGCTATTAATGGTTTTTTTTACTTTTGGATACGGAATCTTCAAAATTACTGCATGAGGTGACTGAAATTTTTGAAATCAAATCGTCTTAAAAACATCTGCCTTGTCTTGTACTATGTGTATAAACTTCACGCCTTCGCATTGTCTACAGGACTTGGCAGGAGATGTACGCCTGGAAGACGTGGAGGAATCTAGACGTGTTCACCATAGAAGGAGGGGAGGCATTATTATGGACAGACATGGTGGATTCCAGTAAGAAATACATACATATATTACGCCAGTAAATCTGCGAAGGTATAGGCAGCAGTGGCGAAGGGTATTTTTAACGCGCTTTTATTAGCTTCACTTGTAACTACGTACCTATGTAAGAAAATCTTGGAATCTTAATTTGACCCACTTCCCGGTCTTCGATTAGGATGAAATTTTGTTCACACTCTGAGTTCTGATGACAATACATGACTAGCTAAGAAACTTCATTACAAATCCAATATGGCGGCCTCCCCAAGATGGCGGACTAGCTGTTTGAAATCCATCCCCATGATATGGGCATCAAATGAAAGGGTTTGCTGTCAGAAATACGAAAAAAAGGCGTGTTTTTTAGTTTTTTAAATTAAGTAAATTACTTTAAAAGTGAAGTCAATAATTACCTAAATCAATGGAGTTTGTCACGCTTATGCAGCATGCGATCATCCATTGGTTTCTACCTACCTACCGATATTTTTGCAAAGAGAATACGGTCTTCTTCTTCATGTCAGTGGCAACAAATTAAATATCTAGATACGCCCAGCCCAAAACTCGGTGACTTTGACCACACCTTCCGTAGCTTCATTTAGGTCGGCAATCGTGCAGGTGTAGGGGCACAGTGGGCACGACAAGAGGCGGTCCATCGACTGAAGAGGTGCACCACAGTCGCAGCCACCACCCCCTGCGTCCAGGTAACCCCATTTTACCCGGTTCGCCCTACAGCAGCCGACCTGAGACCTCAACCTATTTAAGGATTTGAAAGAATACGGTGGAAAATGGGTTATGGGGACCCTCGCCATTGATAGGCAGAGGTGTATTAGCACCCACATTTCGCCAATTATGATTTTCGGTCCCACGTGTCTATTGCAGTCAAGCAGGGTTTTGATCATGGGATGTACCTATGTTTGGTGTGATACTTTTCCACCGGGAACCAACATGGCGAATAGTAAGGAATATGGACTTATTTACTAATGTCATCACCACCATAACATGTTTACCTCTGAGGCATAGGAGAAGGGTGCGATGCGAAGGCGTCGCCAACCATGATCCAGGGTTCTGTCCAAATTCAAAAAATAGTAGGTCGTGTTTTGAGAAGAAACCAGTTTTTGACATTTTTCAACCTACTAGACAGTATCGAAATGATTTGACTTTAACACCCAGTTTCATACGTAATTAAAAAAAATGCATTTCTAAGCAATTTGGCATAATTACATATTCTAAACCTAGTATGTCCGAATATAAATTTAAAACCCTAGCAATTCAAGCGACTTACTGGGTTATGAATTTGAATCATTGCGACGCTAGCGAGGACATTGGGCTGCACATGGTCACCGAGTGTCCGGCGTGGGCCGGACCGAGACGGGAGCTAGTGGCGGCCCTGGGAGTGAGAGCTCTCACCCTCCCCACCCTGCTCACGGCAATGGTCCGCTGCGCGGACGCTTGGGCGGCCGGCGCGCGTCTCCTTCTGCGAGCAGGTAATGGTCGTGAAGGAGACGGCGCAATGGGAGCGGCGGCGCGAGCGAGAGAGACTCGCGGATCGCACCGCCCCCGTGTGCAGACGACTCCGGCGTCGGAGAGCACTGACTGACCTCTGTCCCCCATGAGCGCGGGCCTGGGGTGACGTGTAGAGCCGCTTGTCACCCCAGCCGAAGCAGGCTAGTATCGTGACCATTATATCTAGTTATTTACCATGTATTGCTTCAAAGTGTTCGATATTTCGGCGCAAATACCATGATCACGGAGGAAAAGCGCCGAAATATCGGATATTCGAACCAATAAATTGTAAATAACCCGATATCTCTAATAGTATTTAACAATGTGATATTTGTTAGGTAACCTAGACTACCACGTGTGGCCTCGGGCGGCTGCGGTGGCAGAGCGTCTGTGGTCAGATATCACCATCAATGGTAGTGCTACTGCTTCCGTCTACATAAGACTGGATAATCAGAGGTAAGATTATTTTCAAAATACGGGATGTAAGGGGAACACTCCCGAAGCTTATAACCCTTAGTAGTACTCCAGACATAACACATTGACATAAAAATAAAATCCATTTGTACAAAAAAAAAATGTGTTTTTTTATTTTGCATTATTTACTCTCCATTGTGTTAGTTCATAAATTCATAAATAATTTCATAAAAACAAGCAAAATAAAAAAACATTTTTTTGCCCAAATCGATTTTATTTTTATGCCAATGTGTTATGTACCTGGAGTACTACTAGGGGTTTCCGCTTCGGGAACGTTCCCCTTACACCTGGTACTATAGACTAGCCGCACAAAAAGCGCTTTTAGTTCCTCTTTGGTGAATCCTCGAGGCGTGCTAATAAACCAATCATAGAAACTAATTACAGGCTCAAAGGGATTACGTCATTAATTAATCAGATCTTTTTTTTTTCGTATATCAGTAGGTACATATCTACCTACCTACCTCGAACCAACTAAAACCGCACGCTGTCTGTGTATGTTTTGGAATAGGTATTTATTTTTATAAAAGTGACCTATATACCGTTTTCTTCACACTCCGGCTGGTGTAGGACCATCTTAGACCGAGCAAATGTGATGGCCCCCTTTATGTATGGGAACCACGGTGTGCCATCTTTGCCCTAAACTTTGTCGATTTTTGTGTACAAGATGTATGCTAATAATGGCAATATTTCTAACAGTTAGTTTGGTTTTGCCGTATTCGGGTAATAAACATGGTGCCTACTGTAGGTATAATTTCTTTTCCAGGTGGCGTATGCTGCAAAAAATGGTGAATGTCCAACCAGTGTGGCCGGTCTACTGCACTTATAATCCTGAAAAATGCATGCAGCAGCTACGTTCTTAATAATAAAAAGTGTTGTTTTTTGGTTTCGATTTTTATTTCCTTCAATAAGGCGATTGGCACACTGCGACGCGCGACGCGGCGTCGAGCGTTGTTGCGTCGACGCGGCGTCGCGCCCGTCGCCTATACGGAGCTCATTTTGTATAGAAAAACGCGGGGTCCCACACACTGACAACGCAATCACGCGCGTTGCTGCAGAATACGCGCGTACAAGCAGAAAACGCGAGGTATGGCACACTGAAATCTGCATTCACGCGCGTGTTTTTCGAGGGATTTTTAGTCCGAGAGCTGTTAGAAATTTCTGTGTAGGTATTTGAGACGAATTTTAAATTAATATTATTGCAATGCAACATGACTATTTAACGGCAAATTTAGAGCGCTTTCACATCAACTGACGTCCGATATCCAATATCCGACATCCGAGATCGGAGGAAGTCAAATATCGATGCCCAATATCGGGTATTGGAGCCGACACCACTGTTTTGGCTCGTTATCGGAACACGCAGAGACTGCAAGCGACTTTCAACCTAAATGGCATTTTCTTAGTTACGTCTCTTTTCGCGTTAATAGATGACGCTGATCACGAATATAAGAAAAAAAAATTAGTTACTATGTGATGTCAATAAGTCGAAAATAGCTTGCACTTCTAATCGTTTTCTTTTCATCTCTGCGTTCTTAACATAGTCTGGGCTATCGAGCTAATGGTCGGATGACTTTACTTTACTTTTCTCAAAATTTTAGATTACTTCATACACCTACCTACCAAAAAAATTCTAATATCTCTCGGACTATACTAGCTCTCTCGCGTCCACGCGCGTCGACGCGCAACGCCGCGTCGAGCGTTGCAGTGTGCCAATCGCCTTACTCACCATCATATCTCACCTTATAAATGTGTTTGACCTAATATAGTGTATAGCGCCATCTATTATTTTTGTCATATTATTATAAATTGTGACTGCTATGTTGGTAGCTTCCATTTTAGTTCGGGCATTTTAACACAGATGGCGCGTTTTTACTCACATTTTAGTACACCAAGTAGTTAACAGAGGTCGCTGTATAGATGACGTCATTTTCTGTACTGCGGTGTTAAGATTCTCCGCAACTGAATGACCTCCCTTGTGTTTCTTCAGTACAGTATCGCTTCTCGGCCTTTTGGCTAAGATCAAAGTGTAGTATCTGTTCTTTTCAGCTTAATATCTGAAAGTTCCCTCACTGAGGGACCAGTATATTAAACTGATTTTTGTAAGCTGACGGGATGTTCGGGGCTCGCTCCACTCCCGTCGCGGGTCGGCCCGGCATTGCAGTGCCGCCGGGATCGGCCCACCAAAATAACGTTACCGGCAGTCGCCCTTCAGAAGGAGAATAAAATTCTACAATCGTATACGTAGTAGGGATGCACGATTTTTCTCTTTGAATCGATTTTTTGGATCGTAAGCCCTTGAATCGATTCGTGGATCGGATCGTATTGTCTTGAATCGATTTCATGAAAATCGATTCAAAAGTTGCATTAATTTTAACAAATAAAACATTATTTTACACAAATTTAAACTTAATTGAAGTCTAAAAAAGAAAAAGAACGTACTTTTTTAAACATAGAATAAGTTATATACCTATTTAAATGCACCTAATATGAATATTTTTTCAGCGCGCTAGGCAATTTCTCTAATTAACTGAATGCATAACAGAAAAATAAATGTTGTGCAAAAAAACCAACTGATTAACTAAACATGTCCCCTCCCAAAAAAACTATAAAATCACACAAAATGAGAAGACTTTTTATCGAATTCACACCAAAAATGCGATTCATACGCCGTATTTATGATTTATAAAACAAAAATATGAATTTCTTTTCAAAAATACTAACTAGCACACCCAATTTATCCAATTTTACAACTAAATCTCTAATATTTTTTTTGACAATGATAACAGTGCTGGGTTAGGTTTGGTTGGAATTGTGACCACAACAATCCATTAGGTATCACTTAATGGCTTGTTGTGGTCACAATTAAAAACTTATTACACAATTAAAAACACACGAAATATAAACTAATACATGAAAACCATCAGGTCTTATAAATGCCAATCTTCCACGTCCAAACTTTTTAAAAATAGTAATTGAGAAAGCCTTTTCGGCAGCAGTCTGTTGCGACTCTCATCTAAGGTAATATTAGCGAGAGAGAAAAAGCGTTCTGATGGCGTGGAGGTAGCCACAATCGCCAAATATCTTAAGGCCATCGTAGTTACCCAGCTGCTGCCATACTATTCTTCTGGTTGACCAGTAAGATAGCGGATTAGATTTCGGATCAAGCAAAGGTTCAGAGAGGTACTGCTTCAATGACGACTCCAGTGTATCTGCTGTCGGTGTCGATGTATGTGCCTCTGAAAAAGCTGATATTTGGCTTAATAATTCATTGTGAAATTGCCATAGACCATCGGTAACTTCAGTAACAGTAAAATCAACGATGACTTTTCTGTACTACCTTCATCATATTGCATTACTTTGCCTATCGATTTGCTTGCTTCGCTTCGTACCGTCATAAAATAAACTTTGCAGACTATGATTACTAAGATAGATTACAAACGAATGGCGAAACATAAATAAATTTAAGGTATCGGCATTACTTTGTAATCGAACTTTGTTTATTAAAAATAATAAATCTTCACAGTAACACATTGTCGGTAATACGATCCAAAGGATTCGATTCACTATACTTTTGAATCGATTCAAATGAAGATCGTATTGAAGTGAATCGATTCAAAAAATCGCTAGATCGTATCCCCTTGAATCGATCTTCACAAAAATCGCATCGTAACGTGCATCCCTAATACGTAGAGGAAATCCCAATCCCTCTATCGTTCCCTTCCGTTCGTCACGGGCTAAAATTGACTCATTATAGGAACTTTTAATACAATACATGAAGATAGCTTCTTCCAATACTTTGTGAAGATAGCTTCTTCCAATACTTTGGTAGGCTTTCTGTTTGTCGAGTTTTAGCCTTAAAAGAATTGCAATTTATGCAATTCTTTTGCCTTCGTGGTTTTTTTTTATAACCACCGAAAAATATAGTTTTCACAAACTTTGAACTTCAGTATTTGAACATTCGGGATTTCGTACATCGGTGTTATGAGTTTCTGGATTATATATAATACTAGCTGTTACCCGCGACTTCGTCCGCGTTTAGTTCGGAATAGCTCAAACTCATTATTAAACATGGTGGAAGATTTTCATCCCAACTGGAACGAAAGTACTGGAAATAGTGAATTTTACGCAAAGAAAACATTTGTTTATTTTAAAAAAGAAACAAATCATTTCGAAAACTCGCTTTACATCTTCCACCTTGTATTTTAAAATTAAATATCATGAAGAGTCTTTTGAGTGACTGATTTATAAATACAGGGCTAAACTACTGAAAACTACGAAAATTTACAGACTTCTTCTATGGGCTTGGCAAATATTGCGGAAGGATTTTGAAAAATTCTACATTTTGCTGGCAAAATCATTATTAAGTATGTGATGAACATTGTTATATGTGGACTTGGTAATTTTCACCAGTTTTAATGGTTTAAATATTCTTCCTTCCTCCCAAATTCTTAAAACATGCTGCCACCACTTACGAACTGAACAAATTAAAATAAGTACTTACATTAAGTATCACACAAAATAGTTTCAAGAAAACCCGGTGCCTTGCACGCCCTGAGCAGTGAGCAGTGGTTCTCTTCTTTGCCGAGCCAATGGTGGGTAGTTCCAGTTTTATGATAAATTCCATCGACCACAGTCACATCGTTGCTTTAAACACAGGTAGAGAAGAGGGGCGCAGTGGGCAAGAGAGCAAATACAGCATTGACTGGGATGGGGCCATATAGCCTCATTTTGCTATATATTCCTTGTATTGGTAAGCTTGTTTCCATCAGATGATGTAGATACTTCCAAATGGATACTGGAGTTGATGTCCACGTGGCGGATTTTTTTGGTCTGATGAAATTTACCGGAACTGAGTGTTTCTCTACCCACATTCAGTCTCTTTTATATAATAGGAGCAGCGGTATCTTTCAAATACCTAATACATAGGTTGGCTTCTCCTGGCGTACTGTTATCATTTCTGGGATCGATTTACGTATTTACTATTAGATACCTACTTATTAGACGGAATCGATACTATCGCAGCGGCGCGCGTTGGTAGTCATCAGGTCACTAACATTGTATAATGTCTGCAGTTGCATAAAGACGTTGTCTCTCTGGCTGTATTTTACCATTTCTACCGCACCACGGCGAGTAAAAGAGCCTATTAGGAGTCTTTCAACTAATCTCTCCTTCCTTCCGTCAGTCACATACGGTAGAAATAATGCCACCTCGAACCATACTGTTCGGAACTTCATTTCTTTATCAGGCGGTTAAGAACTGTATTGCTCTGCCCACACATGTGTTTTCTTCTTTTTAAGATCCGGAGTTTTTTTTTATATAGGACACGTCAATTTAACTTCACCTCGACTGATGTCAAGCTAAAGGCAAAGACTCGGAAATAGGGTCACCATTATAAACGTGTACCATCTTAACAATGGTGGCACTCATCTTTATGGGATCATCAGAAGCCTTTTCACGCCCCCCTTAAAGGACCCGGGACTGTAGGAAGAAGTAAACCGTGAGCTGGCAGGGATTTCAGGTCTTAATGGTGCGACATAGGAATGGGTCACCAAACCGTTTGGTTCTTGATGGAATATTCTGATCCGTATGTGGATGACATCTGAGCCTTGCATGCGTTGTCCTGTGTAGGAAAGGAGAGGGTGGAACTAATTGGAATAGCTCATCAGAACATTCACCATGGTAGAGACGGTAATACGATAGGGACAACTATCTCCCAGAATACGTAATGTGCTTCAGAGAAGGTGCAACGATTTACTTCCTCCATGGCTTTGATGGTGATAGCTTAGGCTACCCATCACCCTAGCCGAAGCAATCCCTGCTCTTCACGTTGAGACCGCCTATTTATGATAGGTAACCAAGGCAGGTATACTGGGGTACCTAACCCGAGAATACCCCCAATGCCCCATTCCTCTGTTAAATTTTAATCGGTTTGATTCCAATATTGCGCTTGCCCCGATGTGGTGGAATCAGTATAAATGGCGGATACCAGTTTCAGTTTTATGACTTCTCAGGCGGGTGGGACCACTTTTTCATTCTCCGAAATGAAGAATTTTGTATAGATCTAAGAATATTATATAATAAGTTCTACTATTACTGTCACACAGCCTAGTTTTATGTACTACCTATAGAATACTAAGCATAGAATTTATATTTTACTTCAAATAAAACTATAAATACAATAAAATACAACAAATACACAATAAAATGAAAAAGTTAAACAAAAGTAAATAAAAAACCATAAAAAAGGAAAATTACATTTTAGATGGATTCGAACGTGACTCAGCTAAGTTATAAGTCCACCGCAGACGTACTGAGCCACAGTTACCATGAAATCATACTGTGAAATAGACGTATACATATTATGTCATAAAAACATTCTGTCCCATTACTTATTATAATAGCGTGATGATATTAATTATGAAAGCCAGGAGTCGTTTTACAGAACCAGCTGCTCACTAATTTGTTGGATTCGAGAGAAAATCGTTGGAGAACAATGTGAATTCTATCGAGACACCTGCTGTGCCGAAGATTCTCCAGTAACCTGACCTGACTTGGCTGAGATGTAGAACTCAGGCCTCTCGAAGTTTTTCAAATTCCTATGACCGAAATAATATCTTCTTGTAAGCATTGTTGCTTCTTTATTGGTTCGATCTATTCCACACAATCACAAATTGTTAGCCGTGATATGCTATTATTGACATAACTTTTTTATTTATGAACCGATTTCAATAAAACAAACACTAAATGTTAAGTGAAGCCTACCACAATATATTAGTGAAAACCGCAACCAAATCCGTTCAGCCGATTTTGAGATTAGCGTGCACAAACTCACAGACAAACAGAGAAACAGAGAAACAGAGAAACAGAGAAACAGAGAAACAGAGAAACAGAGAAACAGAGAAACAGAGAAACAGAGAAACAGATAAACAGATAAACAGACAAACAGACAAAAATTCCAAAAAACGTTTATTTGGCTTCTATTACGTTTATAAAGTCCCCCTATAACAATTTTTCTCATTTCCTTTCCATGTACAGACATTGATCGTTTACAGATTTATTATATGTATAGATATGTATCCATATAATAATGATGATAGAAACCCACATCTATAATTATTGGCAACCAACAATTTGTTAGTTGTTAGGGTTTTTGATTTGAAAAAATCTTAAAAGCCATTGTCGAATAAAAAGTTGTTCAAGATTCAGTTTCGGTGTTAAACTATGTGGTTTCTCATTGAAATATTGATTCGATCTTAATCAATTTTGAGATTTGGGTAAACGAGGGTAGATCGGGATAATTTTGAATAATATCTTCATTACGAGAACTAGCCTTCAGGACTGCAATTGAACAACGTAGAAATAAAATAAAACAGCCATTTCAAATTATATTTACAAACATTAATCATTTATTCATTAAAGAAAAAATATATCACCCTTCTTTCAAATTTCTAAAAGAAGGCACAGTACATTTCGTGATCATACATTTAACAATATACCGCACGGTTACAACACTATTGTATAAGCTGATATATCGATAAATTTTATAAAAATGACTCTGGGTCCACGAGACCCAGAGTATAGGCTTCACAGGCCTATTAATTATTAGTCCCATCTTTGTGATAAGCTGATATATATCGATAATTTTAGTAAAAATGTCTCTGGGTCTATAAGACCCAGCATGTAGGCTTCACAGGCCTCACAGTCCCATCTTTGTTAATTCTTACTGGACTCATAAACCAAAATAATTAAAATATTTTCGACTGCCAAAATTTCTAAGGATTTCGACTTGGAAGTCATAATAAGTAATATTTTGAAATCAATTACATTACAATAAAAATTGTAATTTTATACGTCATCATGTCAATAAATTTTTTACTGGTATGTATATCCGTCTTTAAAAAAAGTCATTATTTATAACATCGATACTATTAAAATCAAATCGATGTATAGAATTAATAAATATCAAGCTGCTTAATTTCTTGTAATGATTATTTTGTTACATTATTATTATTATTTCTACTGGTATTTAACTATTCAAAGCATTCTGTAATACAATATAAGACTAGTAAATAATATTTTTCACTATAACATTTAGTTAAAAATGGAAGAGAGTGATATTCTATGTAACAGACTAAGCACCTTGCATGGAACTATTGTATGTAATAATAAATTACAGGCACATTGTTATTATTAATTCTATATAACTGGTAATATAAATCTTATTATTATTGTTTAACACTTTGAACGCATAATAATAAAATATAACATGATGTTTTATAGGCAATAGAATTGGAAATTACATTAAAAAATAATTGTAAGTGGAATTTACAATATGGTTGCATTGTAATTGCAAGAAGTGAATTGTAGGTCTTTTTCGGCGCAACACCAGTTTTCTGATAAGTAACCAAGGGATATAACCACATAAACGAAAATAGAATCATTAAACCTATAGTAGAGGGTTAATTGTTTTATGATTCTACATACATTATATTTTTTAAGTTTATTTTTAAATTCTGTCACTATTTACTTCGCTAATGTAAATAATTTTATATTTATAATATATTTCACAATCTGTTATTTACTTGTTTCAATAACTCTTCGCAATACATATGAAGAAAATTCACATATTAATTGAATCAAATAATATAGTAATTTTAATACTATTATAATTCATAATTGGAATTTGTTGATGTTATTTCGTTCTGATATTGCAAAAGAAAGATTTAATGTATTATTGCGTTATAATAATGTAGCATTGCGAATTTTTCACGACAAGTAAACAATCAAATTTTAATGTATGTTTCTAACATTTTCTTATTTGCATCTGTGCGTTCAAAGTTATTATGGCAGCCATCTTGACTTGTACAATATTATTTACTATTTATTTAATTATAACAAGTTTCGCTTCAGGGAAAACCAAACCTACAGTCTATAAGATCAAAAAAACTTATAAAATAAAAGTATATTTATATTCTGAGATTATTCCTGTTACTATTATATATCCAATTATTATTGTTATTTATGTATAAACTTGTATGTACTTTTATTAGGAACAAATACGTTGTTTTTCTAAATTAATAACTTAAAAGTCAATGTACCTACATTTTCCCAGAGCTAGACTTGTCGAAATAAGTTTTGCTATTATTATTATATATTGTACTTTAAATTTACACAGAAGCATTAGCGTTATACAAAATAATAGAAGAAAGTCTTCATCTAACCATCTTGTTAAGCAAAAACGATTGGTATTTTAATAACTACGTTTAAATATTTTGTTTTAATATTAATAAGCATAAATTTATTAATTAAAATACATAATTAACGTAAGCTATGTATAACTAATGTGATTCTTAATTACACTTTGGTAATATTTACCTATTAAAAAACTAAATTAATGTGAGAAAATCGACTAAACATACACTAAACCGTCTGTAATATCTAATAAGAAGAAAAAAAAACAATAATTTTAAATTCAGATTCGAATTATTAAAAAAACTGAAATGAAAGAGTAAGAGGTTAAATGTAATTTAAAAAATAATAGTGCTAAATTCACTGCCATGTTAAAAATAAAAATAATTAAGAATAATAGTAATAATAAATATTTACATACTAAAACTGCTCAATTTTAACTGCATTTATTAGTTTGAGAAGTTTTTAATAGTAAAAGTAAATTTTTAAAATGCTTTAGAATTTGGAAAGTAAAATCACAATTTTCGAGAAAAAATTACTCGATCGTATGATTTTTTAAACTAAAGAAGCGTTTTGATTAGATGCCAACAATTATCAAATTTTAAGTATCTTCGCTTTACACAAGTTCATTGAATACACTTAACGCTAAAATAAAAAATTATATTCTTACTATTTAATCTGTACAATAATATAGAAAACCTATGGAACAGAGACAAAACGAACTAGTAAAAAATGAATATCAAAGTGATTTTTGTACTTCAGTAAAATTATTTTACTATTTTTTTTTCTTTCGTATAATTTTGAAGCTTTTTTGTTTATGCAGTTTTGTCTCGGATAAACATCGAAATACTTGTGATAACAATAAATAAGTTATGCTAATTGTTTAAAGCATTCGCACGAGGAGATACATCAAGGTTGAAGATAGCACAATGTCCACTGGTCGAATAGAAGTGGCTGAGTTGCCGCGGTATACTGCAAAAGAATAACAAATAAAAAAGTGATATTATTGTATTGTATAAAACTTTATATTAAAGTTATTATTAATTTAGTTTAATAGTTAATTTTCATTTTAAACTATTAATTAGGTACAAATAAAAATAAAAGAAAACAAATTGAAAACTAAAACTAAGACTAAATAGTTTAATAGTTATATTTAATTTATCTATAAATTAATTTATAATGGTATGTTTTAAAATATAAAGTCATTTTTGTTAAAAAAATAAAGTTATAAATAATAATAAATAAAACAAAAACAACAAAAAATTACCTGAAGCGTGTTGGATGTACTGTGGCTGAGCTTCACCTACTTTTTAAAAAAGCAAAATAAAAAGTTAGTAACAATTAAAAAAAACATAAAGAAATAAAATTGCAAATGAATTAGAAAAGATATGATTAAAAAATACGACACTTATTAAAACATATTAAACTAAAAAATTTCGAAACAATTAGTATTTTCTAAACATTTAGAACGAAAAATTTCCGTTCTATTACTACCTATCTATGAATTATTCAAACCAAGCAAATTAATTTATAACCAAACCCTTAAAAAAGTAAAACAAATAAAATGTCACTTTAAAGTCACTACATCCCCCACAGATATGTACTCCCCTCATCAGGGTAGGGGAGTTTATGTCGGACTCGAACCGACTAAAACCACACGCCGTCTCTATAGGTACCAGGGTGAAAGTTTGCCCAAGGCATATACCTCGCACCATTCAGGGCCAAATATTCGAAATAGACCCCTAGAGTATGAAACCACGGTATCCCCACATCGTCCCCGAAAGCAGGTTCCCATAGGTACCTTTATTTATCTTTACCCCCTTTTTACTACGGCCACCTGACGAGAAGTGGTTACTGCCTATGTACGCTTTAAACCAAATAGCCCGACTGACTCAGGTCCATCTCCAGATTCGAGATAATCCCTTCAAATATAAGTACCAGGGTGTCCCCATCTTGCCCCGGAAAACGACATTCTTATAGGAACCTTTTTTTTATCGTGCGAAAAATCTCCATGAATACCACCCCCACGGAGCCGGTGGAGGAGGTTATGTCGGACTCGAACCGACTAAAACGCACGCCGTCTTGGGTCTTTGGTGAGATTACCGAAAGCATATCTCTCGCACCCCAGAAGACCCAGGACCATCTCTTTCGAAATGGCCCCCTTCGGGTTGTGGGGACCTCGGTGTCCCCATGTAGCCCCGGGTACGGGGAGGCGCACTTTGTGCCGCCGCCGCGGCCTGCTTCTGCTAGGGTGACAGGCGGCTCCACCGTCCTTATAGGTACTTAAAGTTTTTTATCTTCACTACTTCATCCTAGCGTTAATGAGATTAATCACATCCAAAGCTTTCACTCCGAAGTCTGGGAACCTCCCCTTCCGGCTCCGGCAGGGGGGTATCCGAGGGGATTTCCGCACGAAAAAAAAAAAAAAAAAAAAAGGGGTCTGCTTTACCAGCCGAACTGAGTCTTTGGCTGAATTTGGATATCTCCCGTAAAGTGACTGCTAATCTGACCTCCATACGACCGTTGTTGGGCTTTTTATTCTCACTATACTCTTCAAAACAAATAAGAAAAGTAAAGCTAACGAGGCGAGAGAAAAAAGGTAAACAAAGCGACCATTACTGAGTTACGTTGCGATAACTAGCGATTATTGTCTCTGTCCTTGTCGCACATATCACACGTACGCGACAATCGCCGATCGACATCTGTCGTTGCATGTTTCGTAGTACAGGCAAGCTGTCAGCACAGCGTTTCTAAACTGACAGATCCGCCATCTTATGAGCAATTTCATTCCTGTCTGGAATGCGCTTGAAGTGATACGTAATATTTTTCAAATAAAAATGTTTGGAACCGCTGAAACTTTGTTTACCTTTTTTCTCTCGTTTCGTTGGCTTTACTTTAGTATATAACATACCGATTTTAACAAACACGGGGTCGATAGAGCCTCCCCAGTTCTTGGTATTCTTGACTTTGATCATGGTTTCGTATTCGCCAGGCTCGAGCTGCCTGTTCTCTAGAAGGTAAGTCACTTCATACTTATGACGTTGACCTTCTGGGAGAGGGACCGTCAGTCGCCTCCATTCACCCTCGCCCTCCTGGAAGAGTAATATTTTTTTTTTTAAAATTGGGCATTCTACTGACCAGTCAAATTAGATACTTTTTACTAAACGTCAAAACGATAAATTTGGTAACTTGTATGAAAAAAGATTTAGTGACGTCATAAAATTTTATAGTCAAATCAGTTACTATTATAGGTTGGGTGGATGATTAAAAATAATTAAAAACTATAAAATAAGAACCGGAACAATTGTTGCCGCTCTTAATTTAATAAGCTCGGTTAGATAATTTATTTTAACTATAGGATAGTACCCAATTGGTTCAACTATTTGCACTTGTACAGACTATCAAATCTATATTGACGAACAAAGTACTCAAAATGATTTTAATTCCTTGATATTCCCCCCGTCCTGTTGACCTATTGTTCTGATATTTGGTACACACCTTAAATTCGAATAATAATACAATTTAAATCAATAAAAAGGTTTGAATTGCCCTTAATACTTTAGGTGTTGGTGTAAGAGTAGGAGGCGGAGGTATAAATAAATAATAAAATAAAAATAATTTATTTCCAAAAAACAATTTGACATTTTGAGAGAACTTCCCGTTGGCCCCACAGTAGGCAAGCCTGTCTTATGGGTGTGGGTATAGGAGGAGGTGGGTGGGGAGGTGGTGGAGGTGGAGTTTTTTTTTTGTTTATTTTTAAAATCATAACCTTACATGAAATAATAAATTTTGAAAGTAGGAGATAGAGGCGTAGTAGAAGATGAAAAAAAAAAAAATAGGAGGAAGAGGAAGCTGTGGAGGTGGACGAGTTGGAGGTGTACGAGTAATAGGAAAAGGTGGAGGTAGGCGAGGAGGAGGTAGCAGAACAGGAGAAGGATACAGTCGGTAGCTCAGTGGTTAAGGAGTCCGCCTTACGATCGAGAGGTCCCGGGTTCGAATCCTGGCCATTACACTACCGACGTGAACCCACTCCTGACACAAGCAATTTAGCTTAGTTGGTGGTTAGAGGGAATATTAGTAACTTCGGTTCTAGTTTAATTTAAAAAATGACAGCCTCCGTGGCGTAGCGGTAGTGCACGCGACTGCCACGCAGGGGGCGCGGGTTCGATCCCCGCTCAGTGCAAATATTTGTATGCATGAATATGGCTATTTGCAATGGTCTTTCTATATATAATATGTATGTATTTACAAAAAAGAAGTATATAAGTATGTTTATCCGCATTCTAGATTCCATAACACAAGCTATAAAAAGCTATACATGGGTCTAGATAGCGTTGTGTAGAATGTTAAAAAAAAACGTAAATATTACCCCTATGTTCAACCCAGACGTACCTTGTCCAGTGACCTGAGCTGCACCTCCATTTCCTGCAGGGGTTGATGCGAGAGCACCACCCACGAGATCTTGCTGCCGTCCACGTCCAGGTCCTCCACCACGGGAGTCTGCACCAGCTCGATGGAACGGTTGTGGATGCCGAACTCGTTCTCAGCCTGGGAATGAGAATGAATAAATAACGCTAGGCTATAACTGGTATACCGGGTGTAAGGGGAACGCTCCTGAAGCCGAAAACCCCTAGTAGAACTCCAGGTACATAACACATTGACATAAAAATAAAATCGATTTGGACAAAAATATTTTTAAGTTCGAAAAAGATTGGAAAAAATGAAATGCTCAAGTGAGACTCGAACTCAAAAAAAAAATGCTATAAAAAATTCATAAAAAAAATAAATAAAAAAAAATTCGGTTTTTTTTCATATTTTTTGTTTTGCATTATTTACTCTCCATCGCGTTAGTAAAGCTAAATGAAACGGTAAATTCATAAAAAGAACATCACTACAAAAAATGAAAAACTAGCGCCAAGCGCGTGCTTTTTTATAATCACACACCCCAACACATGCACCCCAAAGTGTTGTAGAAATGTCAGTATTCAGACTTCTCATGCTGCCTTAGGGTCACTGTTGGTTGACGCAACTACTCAAACTGATAATAATCATTCAGAAAGTGTTGAAAGTGATTTTTTTCGTTGAAAATGTTAAGGCTTTAACGATTTTCCATCAGAACTTATGCGGGATAACAAATAAAAAAAATGAATTAGAATTGTACTTGGATATGCTGGTAAAAAATCACGTTAAATCATTGTAATAAAATTATTGACAGCCCTAAAGGTGTTGCCAATGTATTTGTAGAACAATTTAATATTAAAAAATCAGATAGCTCATTTCAAGTAGATCAGGCGATGTCATACTTAAAGGACTGCACTGATAGGGTGAAAAAAGATATGTCCTTATCAGCTACTACACCGGATGAAGTTAGGAACATAGTTATTGGAATGGATAATAAAAGTTCCAGCGGATATGATGAACTGCCAATATCTGTGGTAAAGGAACATATAAATTTATTAGCCAGTCCCTTATCGTTCTTTTTTAATAAATGTTTCGAGAAGTCTATCTTTCCAGAGCAGTTAAAACTAGCTAAAGTAGTTCCATTGCATAAAAAAGGTTCTCTCTCAGACCCCAAAAATTATAGACCCATTTCGATACTGCCAACCCTATCTAAAATATTTGAAAAATTAATAAAAATTCGACTTGTCAGACATCTCACGGAAAATAAAATTTTAAATCAGAGACAATTTGGTTACCAAAAGGGCGTAGGTACAGCAGATGCCTTAGACACTCTAGTTGAGGACATACTTAAAAAATTAAATAATAAAATGAAGGTAGCTGGTATTTTATTAGATTTGAGTTCTGCTTTCGATACCATTAATCAAAATTTACTTTTAATGAAACTTGAACATTATGGTGTAAGAGGAAAGGTTCTTGATTTTTTTAAGTCCTATTTTAAAAATCGAAATATGTACGTTGAAATTAAAGCTGTAGATGAAAAAAAATGCCTTAATGATTATCATTCAAAGATATGCCGTGTAAATACTGGAGTACCACAAGGGTCAATTTTGGGACCTATAATGTTCATCATATTTACAAATGATTTAATTAACTATGCTGCACATAAAAATCCTGACGATAATCTAGTTGTATTTGCTGACGATACTAACGCGATAGTTAGTGCTAATGACATCCTACAATTGAATTCCAAAGTAAACAAGACACTAGATATGTTTCAAGAATGGTTCACTGCAAATGAATTAATTGTAAACGCCAAAAAGACAAATATTATATTATTCCAAACTACCGCGCGAAATACTGATACTTTAGACGTACAGTTTAATGGAGACAAAATAAATCTTGTAAGCTCGGCCAAACTGTTGGGTGTGCATATTGATGCCCATCTCAACTGGACAAAGGAGTTGGATGCGATCGAGGGATCAATATCATCTGCTTGTTATGCTTTGCGTAGTTTACGAGATGAAGTTAGCGTCAATCATTTAAGAACCGTTTATTTTGCACTAGTGGAATCTAGACTACGTAGCAGCATACAATTTTGGGGTAACAGTTATCAATATAATTGCAATAGGGCATTCATTATACAGAAAAGAGCCATTAGGATTATAGTTCGTATTCCACAATGGGAGTCATGCAGAAAATATTTTAAGGAATTGACAATACTCACTGTTCCGAGCCTTTACATACTTATGGTTTTGAGCCATCTGTCTAAAAATATTCATAAATTTGAAACGGAGGATGAAAGGGATTTAAGAATAAACACAAGAAGAAATGTAATGAAGTCAGCTTTTCTTCCTACCTTAGATATTGTAAAACATGGTGTATCATATCAGGCCGTTAAATTGTTCAATTGCCTACCAACTGAACTAAAAAACAATATTCATAGGACATACTTGTTTAAAACAAAACTTAAAACATATTTGCATAGTAACTGTTTTTATTCATTGGACGAATTTATCGCAATGAGAAAAAATAACGACAAAATATAATTATTTTCTTTGACATTTACAATTTAATTAAATATGACATGCAATCTTCACAAATTGACTTATAAATTATATTATTGGACATTGTACTTATTGAATTTATCCAGTTTTTAATTTTATTTTATGAAATTTCTGTGATTGTGAGTTTTTATGTGAACTTTAATTTTAATATGTTGACAGATTGATTTTTATTTTTATTTTGATTTTTATTTTATGAGCAATGTTTTAATTAATTGATGTTATGTTAGTGATAAGTACTATGTTTTAATTTGATTAATTTGATTGAACATTCAGACACGATTGTAAAAAATTGTTAATGAATAAATGAAATGAAATGAAATGAAATGAAATGAAATCAATGTTTATTTGCGAACACAGGTACAAATTATGGTATTACATAATACAAGTTTGCTCGTTCCGTATTCAACCCAAAAAGGCATGCAATGTTACAATATAAGCTAAAAGTACATTAAAAATACACGATATCTATAGGAGTAACTCAACTGATTAAATTATAAATAAAAAGAAATTTCAGATATAATCATGTCCAACGTTTGAGTACTTCATGTCAAACTTAAAATTATATTAAATTATTTATTCATTTATTTTTTTTGTAATGGTGGTTTAAATTTTTTAACATAATAAATAAATGGCGGTAAAGATAACTTGGCTCCTTGAGTAGGTAAAAGTGCCACTGTCTGTTAGCCTTGAATTTGAAAGTTAAGATTTTATGGAACTTCCTTTCATCTAATTTACCATGTTTTTAGAGAGATTCGATCCTTATGATTTGCTCTATCGATTTTAATCGGTTCGGTTACCCGGTGTTGCAAGCGAGTTCTCGAAACTCTTTGAATGCAATTTTGTTTCTTAATATAATATAAGGTAATGTTTTATTTGCTATCTCCTGTATCTAGATACTTTTACTAAAAAAAATATTTTTTACTTACGCCCTTACAAGTTTAGACCTTCACGAATTACTAATAAAAATCTTTCATTTTTATTTAAAAACTAGCTGTCCCGGCAAACTTCGTTTCGCCTTAGAAATTAGAATCAATTAGCTGTATCAAATTCTCCTAATTATTTTGAGAACGGAAAGCATTTCGATTCGGGCCCCATACGCCCACGGAGCTCCCGACACTAATAGGTCACCGGGGCCCATACTTACACCTACGGAGCCTATATACCTATGGGACCCATACAACCATATACCTCTACGCTCAAGGGCGTTCATACCACCATAAACCATCAATTTTTCGACCCATATAAAAAATAGCCACCATAAATATTTTCGCGGCCCAAGCAACGAGCATTTTGTTAATTCAGAAGAATGTCTACTAATCACCCTCTGACGATATTTGCACGCATTATGTCAATTCTATATCAAACGTCAGATAACATAGAAGAATATCATACAGCAGTATTAGAATAATAAACACATTTTTTTCCAATTTGTATTCCAAATTCAAAATTTAGACATGGCGTATGTCGGATCAGCTATTTTATATGGTGGTTATGTATTCTTAAATTTTCTAATTTTCCGCGCAATTTTCTTCATTTTTTCTTTCATAAGAACCTTCTCCTAACAATAACGAACACAACAAAAAAAGAATTAGCGAAATCGGTTCAGCCGTTCAGGCGTGATGTCGTGACCAAGGGAAATAGGGGTTCATTTTTATATATATAGATAGACAAAAGTGCCCATTCTCCTTTGCAATAAACAGTAATCAAACCAACTTACCTCGCAAGTGAAGGTTCCGAAGTCAGCATCACTGGTAGGAGAGACCGTGAGGTTGGAGTGGGCGCCGTGGGTGCTGATCCTGAAGAATGATGAACTGTCCTCGATGAGCACTCCGTCCTTGTACCAGCGGATGTGTGGCCTGGAAGGGACACGGATCTCGGTAAAGACTAGTTTTGAAGGAAAAGCATTGGGTGTGTATGCTAAATTGAAAAAAAAACAATGCCCGCTGAGTTTCTTGCCAGAGTCTTCTCAGGTTTGGTCCGTGTTTCAAACCGGTGGTCCATTTACTAAAATGGTATTTAATATTTACTTTATGTTGACGTTTTGTAAGTTCCGATTTAATGGTCTATGCAGAATAAACTATTTTTATTTATTTATTTATTTATTTATTATCTTCTTCTACATCCATCTCTACAGGGTTTTAAATAAATAAATAAATATTTGAATGAATTTTTATAGCATTTATTATGCTAACTGTTAAGTTCGAAAAACATTGGAACAAAATGAAATGCTCAAGTGAGACTCGAACTCACGACCTTTCGCTTACAGGGCGACTGCTCTGCCAACTGAGCTATTGAGCACCACTTGAATCATTCCAAATTTTCCTTCTCTTTATATCCGTCTATAAGGGCGACGGTGCAGCCATCTACCAACATTCTTACGAACTGTTGGAAACAATGAATGATTTTTCAACCATTTTTAAACATTGAATTTTGATGACTGCGCCCAAATATTTGAATGAATTTTTTATAGCATTTATTATGCTAACTGTTAAGTTCGAAAAACATTGGAAAAAATGAAATGCTCAAGTGAGACTTATAGACGGATATAAAGAGAAGGAAAATTTGGAATGATTCAAGTGGTGCTCAATAGCTCAGTTGGCAGAGCAGTCGCCCTGTAAGCTAAAGGTCGTGAGTTCGAGTCTTCAAGACTACTACAGTAACTATTTCGGTTACAGTACATAAATATCTTGACAACGAAGTCTCAAAATGATCTTGAAACTCTCGTATTAAGGGCAAACCAAACTGTTTTACTGATTTAAATGGTATTATTGTCCGAATTAAATGTGTATCCAAATATCAGAACAATCGGTCAACTGGAAGTGGGTCTAAAAACGAAATTCAGATCATTTTGAGCACTCTGTTCGTCAAATCAAATACATAGGGAAAAAGAATCTTCTCGGGCGGGACTCGAACCCGCAGTCTTTCCCTTACAGGGGGAATGCCTGACCAATTCGGCTACCGAGACACGCCCGATATGATTCAAATTTCCCATCTTATACGTCTTTAAGGCGACGTGGCGTCATCTACCGATTTTCTTACGAACTATCGGAATCAATGAATGATGTTACAATCATTTTTAAACATTGATTTTTGATAACTACGCCCAAACAATTGAATGATTTTTTACAGCATTAAGTATGCTAACTATACAAATCAAATACATAGGGAAAAAGAATCTTCTCGGGCGGGACTCGATGACGCCGCGTCGCCTTAAAGACGTATTAGATGGGAAATTTGAATCATATCGGGCGTGTCTCGGTAGCCGAATTGGTCAGGCATTCCCCCTGTAAGGGAAAGACTGCGGGTTCGTGTCCCGCCCGAGAAGATTCTTTTTCCCTATGTATTTGATTTGTATAGTTAGCATACTTAATGCTGTAAAAATTCATTCAATCTGTTCGTCAACATCTTTATGATGCTGACTGAACCAGTAGCCCTGAAGATTTCGACTAGACTACTAGCAATCAAAATTATCAGTATTCCCGTTAACCCTGCAGCTAAATTTAATTACATTTCATAGGAGTGGGTTCACGTCATCGGTAGTGTAATAGCCAGAATTCGAAACTGCGACCTTTCGAACTACTAAACTACCGACGTTTATTATTTCGATTTCTTTCGATGACAAACGGATACTAATCCCAGGGCCCCTGGCCTGGGGGTGACCGGTGGAGCCGCCTGTCCTGGGTCTGCCGGGGTGCGAGAGATATGCTTTTGGCAATCTCACCTCCGTCAACCAAGGACCCAAGACGGCGTGCGTTTTAGTCGGTTCGAGTCCGACATAACAACCTCCACCGGCTCCGTGGGGATGGTATTCGTGGGGATTTATCGCACGATAAAAAAATAAAACAAAACCTCAGGGGCCCCAATGATTTTGATGGGGGTAAGGGTTCAGATGTCTACCTACCCTAGAGACAAGGCGTGAATAATAAGTATGAATCAAGTGCATTCTTACTTGGGTTCTTCGTGAGCGGCGCATTCCAGAACAGCTTCAATCTTTAGATCGGAGTTCACAATGGTCTTCTTAACGTGCACGCGGGGTTTAGCTGGAAATGATAATACTAATATTATAAAGATGACAGATTTGTTTGTTTGTAGTCCGTAGTCTCAAAAACTGAGCCGATATAGAAAATCCATCAATAGAATGCTATAGTTTCCCAAAGTAACATTATAAACTGCATTTTATTCTGATATTCCCATGATACCGACGCGAGTGAAATCGGTGGCCGATTGTTGAACAAATCTATACAAATAAATATAAAATTACATTTAAAAAAAAACCGACATAATAAGTATCCTTTTTCCAAAGATCCCTTTGGAAACGCACATGATGCGCTTTAATTTGAGTCCCCATTCGAATATTTTTACAGACATTCGGTTACTTCCCCACTTTTACCCCCCATAACTTTTAAACGGCTCAACCGATTTTCATCAAACATGTCTAAAAACACTCGCAAATAAGTCACCTTGAATACAAAACAAATTAAACTGAAATCGCTTCATCCGTTCGGGAGCTATGATGCCACAAACAGATAACTTACAGATATACACGTCAAACTTATAAAACTCCGGCGTTTTATGCGCCGGGGTTACAAATTGCTATGTATGTTTGAAATGTTAATATTATCAGCTTTTATTAAAGCTTAATGACATAGAAATGATCATTGGAAAATGTCAAAATTCAGCCAAACCAGTAGTTAACTGATAAAAGAAAACTAGGCTCTGTAAATGCTTCGGACGCGACGCGAGGATAAAAAAGGTTTTTTTTTATTACTTACGTAAGACAGTTACTACGGACTCAGCAGTACTGTTGCCGACCTCGTTGATAGCATAGCAGTAGTATGTCCCTGCTTGCTCCGTCTTCACGCTTTTAATGTACATGGTGTAGACAGTGCCGTTCAGCTTGAATTCGCCGTCCTTCTCGGATAAACGTTGGTTCTGGAAACAAGATGGTATGAATAAAATATTACGAAATACAAAAAGTGGGTTAAGTTAGGTACCACAGCGCGGCTAAAAGTTGGATGGGTGACCTTAGTGGTAGTTCATTTGAGCCTGCTTGGGAAGTCACGTAAAGTCGATCGACAGTCCCCACGGATACCACTCCCGCCGGAGCTGGAAGGGGAGGTCAAGTATGTCGGACTCGAACAGAATAAAATCGCACGCCGACTGAGAGTCGTGGTGCTAGACCGGAGGTGAGGTGGTCTTCGACATATCCCTCGCACTCCAGCTGACCCAGGGCCCTCCCTTACGGTCTGGCCCTCCTCGGTAGGGGGACAACGGTGTCCTTGACTTGCCCCCGGAATGGGGAGGCGCGTCGAGAAGCAGTCGATCGATCCCGGTTGGCAATAGTTATTACATTAATACGAATGGCTATTTGGGCGACTAAATTACTGTCAGGGATTGGGTGCTAATCACAACTCAAAATGGGAAGTCAGGGGTCTGCCTCAATTGCCCGCTTGATGGCAATAGGCCCTTAGACCATATACTTTTTCTTCTTCTCGTGTCAACGAGTCACTATTTTATATCATTAAACTATTCGGGAATAGAGTTCTGCCATCTTAATTACGCTGTCATTGGCTTTATTTAGCTGGTCTTTAGATCAGGAAGCAGGAATTATGGGATACGAGATCAAATCAAATTAAAAAAAAAACGTCAAGTTGGCGTTCAAGGTCAAATAGCTGCGTATTCGCCCGGTTATGTGAATAAGCTAATGTCAGTATTGTTTTTTGAACTGTTAATGTGTGCATCTTTTTTTATAAGTAAAGGACACGTCAATTTGACTTCACCTTGCCTGATAGTAAGCTAAAGGCAAAGTCTCGGAAAGAGGGTCACCATCGTAAACATGTACCATGTTAACAGCTGGTGGCACTCAGCTTGATCCCTGCCTCATCAGATGCCTTTTCACGCCCCATGGGATGTAAATAAATTAATATTCCACAACATTCAACGCTATATAGACCCATGGTAAGTTTAACTAGCTTGTGTTATGGAATCTAGAATGTATGTAAATATCAATTTATACCGAAGTAGCAGCCATGTTTTACGCCGCTTTGATGCGCCTAGGTATAGGTATAATCTAAGGCTCGACCTTTATTGCGTGGGACCGTGAATTATACTTGAAATTTAATGTGACTGTTAGTACACCTCTGTCTACCCCTTCGGGGATCTTTAGCCTTGAATATAAGTTTGCATGTTCCATGTTAACGTATTTCTTTGTAATTTATACAGTAATAATATCAATATATAAATACAGAAAACAGTAGTCTGTCTGTTGTACTGTTCGACAATGATAAACTTTCTCGTCTTGCGTCAAATGTATCAAGATTATAATATTTTATTCTAATAATAACACCATTGACTCCTCACGTACCTCGATTTTATATATTACAAACAAGCAAAAACATACTTTATGGCACGAGAAATAAAGTCTAAAATCAATTTGCAGAAATATATTTTAAATAGACAAGAAATATGAACCTTATCATAAAGGACATAAGACATAAATTCAATTATGGTTTTCTGACACAATAGCGTGTTGTGTGCTGTAAATATTAATGTGCACATAATATTGAATGTTATTTTAATGGAGATAAAGTTGAGAATTGCTTGCATTGAATTTTATAGTACAGATAACGTCTTATAAGATTGATGATGTGTTAAAGACACCTTATTTTATGCAAAAATATTTATAAAAGACATCTTTTTAAGTCATCGTAAATTGTCCGAGCTAAAGGGGTGAGCACCTAATATCAGAACTTTTTTTTTCGTGCGGAAATCCCCTGCCGGAGCCGGAAAGGGAGGTTATGGTTATGTCGGACTCGAACTGACTAAAACCGCACGCCGACTGTGGGTCGTGGTGCTAGGCCGGAGGTGAGGTTGTCATCGACATATCCCTAGCACCCCGGCTGACCCATGGCCATCCCTTACGGTCCTCCTCGGGAGGGGGGACAATGGTGTTCCCGACTCGCCCCCGGAATGGGGAGGCGCGCTGTTCAATGCGGCCGCCGTGGCCTGGGCGTGTCAAAAAACGAAATTAAAATCATTTTGAGCACTCTGTTCGTCAACATCTTTTTGATGCGGACGAAGTCGCGGGTACAGCAAGTATGACTCTAAAATACACATGTCACCAGACAGTAAAGTTGTCCGCGTTTAGTTGCCATGTGAGGCGAACAGCGGAAGTGCTGCGTTTAATTATAGCTTCTAGGAATACGACGTGTCCTTTTACTTATTTTAATATAGTCCTATTAATATCTAATATTATAAATTTGAATGTTTGCCGTGTTGGCGGAGTAGAATGGGGTCACCCCATCTCTTCCAGTGGGTGTCGAAGAACCCCATTGAAGGATGTTCTTCATCATAAACATAACATAACATAAACTCACGCCTGTATTCCCCGAAGGGGTAGGCAGAGGTGCTAGCACCCACATTTCGCCAGTTTATGTTTAGGTCCCAATGTAATAGGTGGCGAGCCTATTGCCATTAACCGGGCACTTATAAACCTGCGATAAATACACACATAACTTCGAAAAGCATCGAAAACTCATTGGTGTGTGCCATGGTAAACCTGGGATCGAACCCGAGACCTCGTCTCAGCAGTCCGTTACCCATACCACTAGGCTACCACAGATATCAGACAGTAAAAATATAGCCCATGATCAAGTACCCACTTCGCGGCAATGTGTGAAATCATACTTGGCGAAATGTGAGTGTTAATAAACTTCTGCCTACCCCTTCGGGGATTTACAAGCGTGAGTATATGGATGTATGGAGAATGTATTGCAAATTTGGAGTAATGTTTGTTACCTAATCAAGCCAGAGCAGGTGAACAGATATGCATGAAATTTGACATATAGATAAATTATTGTTGTTTTGTTTATTTTAAAAGAATATTAGCAACCGAAATTACTAATATTTCCTCTAACCCCTCGAAGTAAGCTAAATTGCTTGTGCTAGGAGTGGGTTCACGTCGGTAGTGTAATGGCCAGGATTCGAACCCGGGACCTCTCGATCGTAAGGCCGACTGCTTAACCATTAAGCTAGCGACACTTCATTATAGTTCTCTTCTACTTCGAGGGGATGGTAATTTTAGTACAAGTGTCAGATATGTCCAGTTCAAAATTCACTCCTTTTTATGGGTTGCGGAAACTGGATTAAATTCACGCGGGCGAAATATCAGGCAACAGATAGACTTGTAAAATCAGATCTGACGGCCATTTTCTCTAAAGGGCTAGGCAGAAATGTGTAAACAATCTTATTGCGCAAAAAATTTTAGTCAAGACAAGTGTAGCGTCCATGTCGTCTGAGCACTTTTTCTGGCTTTACTGAAACCATGCCAGGGGATCATACTACGACTACTGCCAGTGGGGACGCCGTTTGACCAGACGGGTGATCTGCCCTTCTATGTGGGGCCATTTCACTCAATTCCCCTGTAACGACTGCCATACATGTTCGTATGGCAACTGGGACCGACAGCTTAACGTGCTCTCCGAGGCACGACCAGACCAATGCAAATACTCATTATATAAGCATACAAATATTTGCACTGAGCGGGGATCAAACCCACGCCTCCTGCGTAGCGGCCGCGTTTACCACCGCCACGCCACGGAGGCTGTCATGGCAGGGGATCATACTCTGTGGTTATATTAGACGGTCGCTCCTATAAAAATCATAGGTATAGCTTATCTAATGATGAAGAATACTTACAGGGAGATCCTTCCTGGTGAGGGACCACATGACCCCGGGTACTGGAGACCCAGTGACGTTGCAGATGACCCGCAACTCCTGGCCTTCGCCGATGGTGACACTTTCTGACATCACTGAAATTATTAAGTTAGTTATTTAGTGAATTATCCGATTCATACATGACTATACAAGATTATAATATTTTTTAATTAAAAGACAAGTTTTTTTTCCAAAGCTTATATTACTTGAATTATTTTTTTACAGCATTTTATTATGCTAATTTTGAATTTCAATACATCTGGAAAATGAAATGCTCAAGTGGGATTCGAACCCACGACCTTTCCCTTACAGGACCATTCCCTTGCTCTTCCAACTGAGCTATTGAGCCCCACATGAATCAATTCAAATTGCCGTCTTTAAGGGCGACGGTGGAGCCATCTAGCAACTTTCTTACGAACTGTTCGAACCAATGAAATCAATGTTTAAAAATGGTTGAAAAATCATTCATTTGTTCCAACAGTTCGTAAGATAGTTGGTAGATGGCTCCACCATCGCCCTAAAAGACGAATATAAAGAGAAGGGAAATTTGAAGTGATTCAAGTGTGGCTCAATAACTCAGTTGGAAGAGCATTCCCCCTGTAAGGGAAATTTCATGGGTTCAAGTCCCACTTGAGCATTTCATTTTCCCGATGTATTCTTATTATTATTAATAACTCAAATCACTTTCTCCCTGACCCCTCCTATACATGAATTAGGTGTGGGTTCAGGTCGATAGTATAATAGCCAGCAATTGAACCTGAGACCTCTCGCTCGCAAGACCTACTTTAACCACTAAGCTACCGGTGCTAAAATATACAAAGTGGAGTGTACTCACCAACTGAAGGAGGCGTGGTGACAAGTACCGTGTGGTTGATGGACACTGGCACTTTCTGCATCGCCTCGCACCTGAAGGTACCGCTGTCCGACACCTGGACATTCTTGATCAGCAGGTCCGTGGAAGCAGGGGCACTAGAAATATGAATAGGAGAGATAAGAATACGGTGGCGTGGCAGTAGTGAACGTGACGGCTACGCAAGGGGTTATTTTTTGTTTTTTTTTATATTATTTTTTTATCGTGCGATAAATCCCCACGGATACCAATCCCACGGAGCCGGTGGAAGTGGTTATGTCGGAATCGAACCGACTAAAACGCACGCCGTCTTGGGTCCTTGGTTGCCGGAGGTGAGATTGCCAAAAGCATATCTCTCGCACCCTGGCAGACCCAGGATACGCAAGGGGTGCGGTTTCGATTCCCGCTCAGTACAAAATGAAATTTGTATGCATGAATATGTGTATTTGCATGGGTCTGGTCTAGCCTCGGAGAGTCGAGCACCTGTGGCAGTAGTTACGGGTAGTTGGAGCCCTAAATAGTCCAACAACTGTTAGACCAGTTTTTTTTATCGTGCGAAAAATCCCCAAGGATACCACCCCGAGTCCCACGCCGGGCACTCGGTTAGCGTGTGCAGCTCCAAGTTCTCGCTCGCATCACAGGGATGACACTCGGACGTTGACTCCTTCCGAATCTGATGCAGGTACTTCCCGAAACACCCGTGTCCGGTAATCACCTGCGTCAGCCGGTACGAGAGGCTGCCGTGTAGCCTCTCTAGCCAGTCCCTCATGATGGGTCTTACCGCCGCTATTACGGCGTGCCCTAACTGGTCTAACACCTGCTGATTGGTGTACGAGGCTGCTCCAGGGCTTCCTTTCGGGATTGGTATGTAGGACGTGAGTCACTCTCGCAAAATTTAAGATAAGCTAAATCAAGAAAGTAGTAGAAGAGCTGACCCTTACTCCAAAAAACTAGATGCCAGTTCGTTGATGCATCAATTGACAGGCGAGGGTCTGATGCATGCTTTCCTCTCAATGTTGGGTGGGCAGAACTGTAGAGTTTCTCTCGTAAAATTCAAAAATAATCCAAATTCTGAAGATTTTCAGGCTAACATTTACAAGCAAATGTGGTGTGTTACACTTACATAGAGTATCTGGTCTCCTCCGGGTGCAGAGGTAACCTGCTCAGGAAGTACTGGACGTTGTTCCTGTACCAGGTAACCACTGTATCGTCTGCGAAGGGAAGAACACGTTTTTGAATCTAACACATCCTGAGTAGCAGTTTCTGATTGCAATAATAATAGTATACCGGCTGATTTTATAGCCGCTTCGGAGCGATATATTTTGAGACGTGCCAAAAAAATAGTGAAATGACCCCATATAGAAGAATGGGGGTAAAATGTTACATTGAGTAATTGGGTATTATCTCTTAAAATAAATTATCTAACCGAGCTTATTAAATTAAGAATGGTAAAAGAGCGATAAAAATTGCGTCGGTTCTTAGTTTATAGTTTTTATTCATATTTAATCATCCACCCAACCTATAATAGTAACTGATTTGACTATTAAATTTTATGACGTCACGATTTTCTTTTTATACAAGTTACCTTACAAATTATCATTTTGACGTTTAGTAAGTAACTAATTTGACTAGTCAGTGGAATACCCAATTCTGCTAAAAACGAGTACCTAACTCTTTAATTTCCAGTAAATGATCAGATCCGGTTCTCAGTGCGGTCGCCGGGTCCATAGTCCATGGCGTGGTACAGAGAGGAACACTGTGACGGCGCCTGGGACTTGCGAGCCAGGTCTAGGTTTAGGGTGGCCACCTTGTGATGCATCAGCGCTCACCTCCACCGTCAGTCGTGTTCCCCCTCTACCTATCCAAATTTGGTAAAACGCTATCAACGCCGTTTAAGTTTAAGTAGCTTACTGAAGCTCTGGCGGTCTTCCTATAAAATTCGTAAAATGGTCGCTATATGAGCTGAAGCACAACAAGCTAATTTTGTGTAAATATTGTGTAAGACGAAATATTATTTTAATACGATTGCAATAAAGTGTCCTTTTTGACACTGGCATAGCAGTAGTAAAAGTACATTAGTGACAAATAAACCAACATCGACATCATCATTAACTATTTATTACACATACATAATTGGGAATTCTACTGACTAGTCAAAATAGTTACTTTTTACTAAACGTCAAAACGATAAATTATAAGGTAACTTGTGTGAAAAAAGGATTTAGTTACGTCATAAAATTGAATAGTGCAATCAGTTACTATTTAGGCTGGGTGGATGATTAAAAATAAATAAAAACCATAAAATAATAACCGACGTAATTTTTACCGCTCTTTTACCATTCTAAATTAATGAGCTCGGTTATATAATTTATTTTGACAATAGGATAATATCCAATTACATAGTAGTCATATTGGATAATCTGTCTATTACTGACAGTTAACCGGATGTGCACGCACGTTTTGGCGCCACACCGGAAACCTCACCATTTTGTAATAAAGAAATTAACTGCTTATTGAATCATGAATGACCTAATATTCTATTTTTAAATTCGGTACACTGCATGTGATAGTTTACTTTAACCTATATTCGACTGGCCATATAGAAGAAGAATAGAAATATTGTCATTATTCGAATACTAATAATGACGCCTTTTTAGTGAAAAAATAAAATGGAATGTGAATGTGACTGAATCAATCAGGCACATGGACGTTTTTAATTAAAAAAAAAAACAGTATTAAAATTCCTTCCAGTACTTTTTGTATCCATCGCGTATAAACAGACAAGAATTACAAAATATTGGGTTCAAATCGAATCAAAACACATTTTTTATCTGTGATAATATATAATAGCAGTCATCTATCAATAAAAAGATACTATTTCCAATGGACTATGCAGGTGAACCATGAACAATAAAGGTTACCACTTACCAATGCATACATACATATACTCCCGCTTGTAAATCCCCGAAGGGGTAGGCAGAGGTATATAAACACCCATATTTCGCCAACTATGATTTGTGCGCAAAATCCCCACGGATTCCACCCCCACGGAGCCGGTGGAAGCGGTTATGTCGGACTCGAACCAACCAAAACGCACGCCGTCTTAGGTCCTTGGTTGCCGGAGGTGAGATTGCCGAAAGCATATCTCTCGCATCCCGGCAGACCCAGGACCATCTTTTTTTAAATTGCTCTCTTCGGGTTGTGGGGACCTTAGTGTCCCGGGTATGGGAAGGCGCACTTTGCATCGCCGCCGCGGCCTGCTTCTGCTAGGGTGACAGGTGGCTCCACCGGTCACCCTCAGGCCAGCGCTCATGGAGGACGGAGGTCGTTCTGTGACCTCCGACGTGCGGTTTGCCTTCGCTCTTCTCTGGCGGCGAGCCTATTGTCGTCAAAAAGTTACTTGGTACACAGTATACTAATAATACAACACTTACTTGGCGACACCTTGCACTCCAGCCTCTGGTCACCCCCCGCTCCTAGCGAGTAGCTAGTGGGAGGCGTTAGTATGATTGCTGGCTGCTTCGCTATCTGTGGTTCGGAGTCTGCAACAAAATTATTACTAGGTATAGTAAATTCGAAAAACATCGGAAAAAATGAAATGCTCAAGTGAGACTTGAACTCACGACTTTTCCCTTACAGGGGGAATGCTCTTCCAATAGAGCTATTGAGCCACACCTGAATCATTTCAAATTTTTCCTTCTCTTTACATCCGTCTTTAAGGGAAACGGTGGAGCCATCTACCAATATTCTTAGGAACTACTGGAAACAATGAATAATTTTTCAACCACTTTTTTTTTCACAGCCAACGGGGTTGTACCAGCGCGAGAACTTCACTTTCGCGATGCAGGATTCATAGTGACGTAATTTGTAGAAGGTAGGACACGGCGGCATACTAGCCCAATTGAGCAGTCTGGCTGGGGAAGTACCTTCGCCCTACAGAATACCGCGGCCATAATAACCTCGTGTTGTTTTCCCGACGGTGAGTAAGGTATCCAGAGCTCACTGGAGAGTTTATGTGCTGTCAGTGGGAAGACCAAAGGCTTGTCCTGCTTCTTTCACACTAACGGCACAGGAACCCACTAAGCGTACAGGGTCGGCAGCGCATGTGTGACTCCCCTGGTGTTGCACACGTACATAGGCCTCGGTAACCACTTTCCATCAGGTGGGCCGTGTGCTTGCCTGCCACCTAAATGGTATAAAAAAAAGTAGTTCGGCTTGCTGTCGCTAGATGGCGCTGGGTACATGTAGTACCGCCACACTTCCCAATTGTGTCGTTTACCTAGGAGTATATCGAAGTCTAACAAATGGTGCTAAATCTATTATACACCCAGATTGCATAGTCTTTTCGTAGAAAAAGATTATTATAGTGTGTGGCCGATTTCGGTCAGCGCAGACAGATTTTGGCCTGACAGTACATGGCCGTGAGGCAAACGAATACTCAATTAGTCGGCCGCCGACAATGCAAGCAATTTTCGACCTTATTGACATCACATAAAACGGAGTATTTTTTCGTATACTCGTGATCTGCGGCATCTATTTATGCGAAATGATTATGTAATTAAGAAACTGTTATTAAAGTTGAAAATCGTTTTTCTGTTCTGAGTAGTCCTTGCAGTCGGTTCGAGTCCCACATAATATGCCAACCTAACGATTTAGCTATCGACACTGTGTCTAAAATCTTTTCTTACGAAACGACTATACAATCTGGGTGTATAATACGATTTTAGAGATTTTTAGCGTATTTTAGTTAGTTTTGACACCACAGCATTGGCATCAATGCTGCTAATTCTGTTGTTATATCTCTAAACTTAAATCCTCTAAAATTTTCTAATTGCATCTGTTTCTTTCATTAACAGATAGAAAAGGACATATGATTTATTTTAATGAACACCTGTCAAATTAAGTCGGCGCCTTGACGGTACCCTTCAATTTTAGTCGACATCTACGAACATGCGACTTAACTTACTACGCACCAACAAGGCGCTGTCTTAATTTGACAGATCTTAACTTAAATAAAATCATCTGTCCTTTTTATCTGATCATGAAAGAAAGAGATGCAATTAGATTTTTTAGAGTGATTTAAGTTTAGAGATGTAACAACAGAATTAGCAGTGTCCCCACTGTGCACTGGCAGCAGTACTAGTGTCATCAATATAATTACCTGCGGTATCTGTGTCGTTCTGTGTGTCATCATCACCAGCTTCATCAGCTAGCAGGCTGTTGTCTTCGTAATCATCGTACACTTCCCGACGGCGAGCCGAGTGGGCATCTGTAACAAAACAAAATAACAGTTAGTATTGGGTATTATCCTTTTGAAATAAATAACCGAGTTTTTTAAATTAAGAATGGTAAAAGAGCGGTAAAAATTGCGTCGGTTCTTATTTTATAGTTTTATTTATTTTTAATCATCCACCCAACCTATAATAGTAACTGATTTGACTATTAAATTTTATGACGTCACTAAATCTTTTTTCATACAAGTTACCTTATAATTTATCGTTTTGATGTTTAGTAAAAAGTAACTAATACTAGTCAGTAGAATACCCAATTATTGCCTATGGTCCTGAAAACGTCAGGTTTTTTCATACGGTTTTTTCCACTTAGGTGGCAAACAAACATACGTCCTGCCTGATGGAAAGTAATTACCGTGGCCTATGGAAGCACACATCCCACTTTATAAGAAATGGCTACGATCGAAAGGTCCTGGGTTTGAATCCTGGCCATTACACTACCGACGTGAACCCACTCCTAGCACAAGCATAGTTTATTTGGAGGGATACCTATTAGTAATTTCGGTTAATTATTCTTCTTCATGGAGGTCTCACTTATAAGGTGTGGTAATTGTTTGCCACCTTTTAACAAATAGTAAAAAATATAGAAGTTTCTCATAATCACTTTTAGTAACACCCACGTGGCATCATCTAACAAGTCTTTTATCCTTAGTAAACCTACCTTGTACTTTTATGGTCAAAATCTACCAATCGTTTATTCCATTTTCTACCAAAAGTCAACACGGTAATGTTTACCTCGTTTACCTAAACGACTTGTTGTCAGGGCGTAATTGGATATCCATTAGTCGTTTACACTGTACCATTATGGTCAGTCTTAATGAAGTAATTTTCTTTTAAAGAAAAGGGTTTTAGTTAAATAAAGTGAATGGGTTGTTATTTGCTGTGGTACAAGATATAAGATGAAGCGTTTTAAAGTGTGTTTTTTATGGATTAGGGAGGCAAACGAGCAGACGGATCGCCTGATGGTAAGCGATCACCGCCGCCTATGGACACCCGCAACACCAGAGGAGTCACAAGTACGTTGCCTTCCTTTTAAAAGAGAGTACGCTCTTTTCTTGAAGGTTTGAAGGTCGTAATGGTTCGGAAGTTTCCGAGTATTAAGTGAAGTTGGAACAGTGAAATGGAGGTTGTAAACCCAGATCATCGTGGATTTTCTATTGGTGAACTTTTTTGATGATCGAATATATAGGGAAAATAAAACTTCTCGGGCGGGTTTTGACTTGCAGTCTTTCCCTTACAGGGGGAATGCCTTGACCAATCGAGCGTGTAACGGTAGCCGAATTGATCAAGTCCCCCCTGTAAGGGAAAGACTGCGGGTTCGAGTCCCGCCCGAGAAGATTTATTTTTCCCTATGTATTCGATTTGTATAGTTAGCTGTAAAATTCAGTCAAGTTTTTTGATGATAGAATCATCATCTTATGATAAATAGAATACATGGCATTTATTTAGTTGGAGAATTTATATTTGTGGATCAAAAAAACTTTGAATATTAATGATGTGATTTAATGAGTTGATGATTTGGTGTCGATGAAGCCGCGTGGTTCCCGGAAGAGTATAATTTGGTCCACCCCATCTCTTCCCATGCGTTGTCGTACAAGGCAACTAAGGGATAGGGCTGTTTAACATCAGACAGATATATAAAGCCTAGATTCACCCTAAGGATGCATGGCACGAGTCAACAATAGTGCCCGAAATACGGTAATAGGCTCACCCTCTATTACGTGGGTCCGAATACAACTATTGGTGAAAACGTGGGTGTTAATTCACCTCTGCTAAACCCGTGCCTAAGGCGTGATTATATGGACGACTTGAGCAACCACGCGCAGGGCATGCCGTCATAGAGGCGGTAAGGCCCATCATGGGGGAATGGCTAGAGAGGCCACATGGCAGCCTCTCGTATCGACTGACGCAGATTATCACCGGGCACGGGTGCTTTGGGCGGTATCTGCGTCGGATCGAAAAGGAGCCAACGTCCGAGTGCCATCATTGCGACGCGAGCGAGGACACAGAGCTGCACACGCTCACCGAGTGTCTGGCATGGGCCGGACAGAGGCGAGAACTAGTGGCGGCCCTGGGAGTGAGAGTTCTTACCCTCGCCTTCCTGCTCACAGCAATGGTCCGCTGTGCGGACGCGTGGGCGGCCGGCGTCTCCTTCAGCGAGCAGGTAATGGTCGTGAAGGAGACGGCGGAACGGGAGAGGCAGCGCGAACGAGCGAGACTCGCGAACCGCGCTGCCCGCGCGCACAGGCAACTCGGGCGTCGGAGGGCACTGACTGACCTCCGTCCCCCATGAGCGCGGGCCTGGGGGTGACGGGTGAAGCCGCCTGTCACCCCAGCAGAAGCAGGCCACGGCGACGCACGGTGGGACAGAACCGTGCGTACCGTCTCAAAAATAGGTTTTCGTAATGTTCTATATTGAATATTTTGTTAATGCATATGTCTAACTGAATGTTCAATGCATATTATAAAGCAGTTGAAATACACTATTTCTCATTTTTTTTTTATTGGAATAAGGCTTGCAAGTTGACGCTCAAAATTATGTCAAATATGTGGGACACATTCCACTAGTTTACATGGTCACATTTGCATTACTTTCCCAGCAAATTTGTAAGTGTGATATATGGTTAGAATGGTGATGAAGTACTCTATTTAAAAATAATTTAAGTGAACCATTATGTCAAACCTAGGGAGGTATAGAATTTTTATTTCAGGACCTAATATTTTATTCTTATTAGAAACTTTGCATAGACTTTTGACAGTTAGCGGTGTCTGCCCATGTCGTAATTTTGATAGCATCATATAGAGCAGCTAATATAAAAGTCAGGGCAAAAAAAATTAACTGCCCGAATCTGCCCGCCTTGAAATGAAACGAAAAATGGCTAATGGGGAAAAAATACAAAATATTCCAAAAATTATTTTAGTTGCGATTAATGAGATTTTTGGATATTTAGATTAGTTTTGACCTTTTCTCTTAAACAATTATTATCTATTTACTCAATCTTTAGGTAAAGTGGGAGTTTTGGGTAATGTATACATTTTTTTTTATCGTTTGGTCAGTTGTGGTTAGTGTTTTGTTATCACTGGGTGAATTACATGTTTCTCATATAGTTTATGTATTTCTCTATCGCGGTGAAGGAAAAGGAAGCATGTGGTATCTAGTTATAGTTGTTAGTGTAAATTATATCAGTACCTACCTACTACTAACCACCTTCATAGATAGTGGTTAGGAACTTGATAATGACACTAGATAGTAATATTTTTTCACACGAAATTTCAGTATAAAAGTTATTGATTTACGTTGTCATTTACCAGTACTATAGTGTGCTTTAACATAACATAGTCTTCACCAACCTCGGTAAAAAAGTAGCAGTTAAAAGTAAAAACAAAATGAGTGAATTTGTTGTGCCTCGACGAGTATTATGCGATTTTTTTATTGACCATGGAACAAAATCAGAAGATATTCAAAAATACTTAGAACAATACCACCATTTGTCGTCTGAAAAAAGTGAATTAATTGTGAAACGTATCCAAAAAACGCTTATAACAGCGTTTAACGATCGGTGGACCAAATCTAACCGAACTAAAGAACGTTTCTTTAGTAAAAATATATCGTGGTTAGACGGTGAATTTAAGGTACAATTCGAAGAAGCACCGATGGATATTACACCTACAACATCTGGAGAACGTGGACGTCCACCAAAGTCTTATGAAGATTTATCAGAGAAATCGAAAAAAAGAAAGCATATGGAATTGGTACAAGAATATGGACTCGAGTATATACATAATGCATACGTTCAAGGATTGCGGTCTGAAGGAGAATTAGAAGAAGCTACTGTTGTTTCAATGATGCGGAATTGTGAAAGAAATGAAAAAAGGATCATGAAGGAAAAATTATTGCATGAAAGTCGCAATGGAACAGATTTCACGGTGGATGAAGCTTTAAGTATGTTTGCAGATTTAGATCTTTCGAAATCACAATACGGATTACTTCGAGCAAGTCTGATTAACAAAAACTTCGACATATTGCCATCATATAATATACTGAGGAACGCCAAAAAACTGTGTTATCCTCCACTATCTAGCATTCAAATAACCGATATAAGTGCTAAAGTAAATCTACAAGATTTGCTGGATCACACTTGTGCTCGCATCTTAAAGATTGAAAATGTTTACAACCCAAGAAGAAAATCTCTTAAATTGTTTACCAAGTGGGGATGTGATGGTTCATCGGGGCAAAGCGAATATAAACAAGTTTTAACAGATGAGAGTGACTTAGTCACAGATACAAACTTATTTATAGCGTCTTTGGTACCAATAAAGCTGACTGACACAGAAACACATGAGATAATTTGGCAAAATCCGGCTTGTTCTTCTGTTCGTTATTGTCGACCAATCTTGATAGAACTTGAAAAAGAAACGCCCGAGAAAACCCGATCAGTGGTTGCTGATATTCGGGGTCAAATTAATAATTTGCAAACATCAAAGATACATAAGGAAACGCAGGTAATTGAAATAAGTCACGATCTATTTCTAACTATGGTAGATGGAAAAGTTACACAAGTTCTTACCGATACAAGTTCTGGAGCTGTATGTACAGTGTGTGGGGCTAAGCCAAGTGAAATGAATAATTTGGAGAAGATTGCATCAAAACCGGATAATATAAATGCTTACGAATACGGTTTGTCTACGTTACACGCGTGGATCAGGTGCATGGAGCTAATTTTACATATTTCGTATAACCTTTCATTTCAAAAATGGGCTGCGAGAACTTCGGAAGATAAAAAAAGTAAAGAAGACAAGAAAAAACTTGTACAAAGTTTGTTTCGAAGCCGGATGGGATTGCACGTTGATAAGCCCCGACAAGGAAGTGGCAACAGTAATGATGGCAATACAGCTCGGCGTTTTTTTGAGAACTACTATTGCGCTTCAGAAATTACAGGAGTTGACGAGGATCTTATTAAAAGGTTCTATGTTATTCTGCAAACCTTGGCATCCGGTATTGCTGTAAATCCAGAAAAATTTGGTGAATATACTCGTGCAACCGCACAACTGTACGTAACAAAATATATGTGGTATAATATGCCTTCTTCAGTACATAAAATCTTAATACATGGGGAAAGTATAATAAGACATTTTGCTGTTCTGCCCATTGGTCATTTATCTGAGGATGCCCAAGAATCGCGTAATAAAGATTACAAAAAATTCAGATTGCATCATGCTAGAAAATGCTCTAGGTCCGCAACAAACGAAGACGTATTTCATAGTCTTCTATTTACGTCAGATCCTTATATATCAAGTATCAGAAAACCATCAGTCACTATATCCAAGAAATTGTTAGACGAAGCTAAGAACCTCTTAGCTATTTAAATCGAAATAATTTCGTACATTATTTGTAAAACATATTTTTGGAGTGGATTATTATATATTTGTCATTTATTTAAATGTAAGATTTATATACGTAATGTAAAATAACATAAAATAGGTTTAATATTATAAAAGTGTAAAATTATAATTCAATAAGTTAACCAAACCATGGTTTAATATTAAAGTTATACATTTTTATTTTGTTTTATTTTTTTATATTATTTATTAAACATTTGACAATAATACATTCATTATTAGATTGTATGTACTCTGGAGACACTATATGCCAGATTTCAGCAATTTACTTCCATCAACAAAAAAGTTATAGATTTTTGAGACGGTACGCACGGTTCTGTCCCACTACGGCGCGCTGAGAAGCGCGCCTCCCCATTCCGGGGGCGAGTCGGGGACACCGTTGTCCCCCCTCCCGAGGAGGGCTAAACCATAAGTGATGGCCCTGGATCCGCCGGGGTGCGAGGGATATGTCGATGACAACCTCACCTCCGGCCTAGCACCACGACCCACAGTCGGCGTGCGGTTTTAGTCGGTTCGAGTCCGACATAACCTCCCCTTCCGGCTCCGGCAGGGGGGTATCCGAGGGGATTTCCGCACGGAAAAAAAAAAATAAAAAAAATAAAGGCGTGATTATATGTATGTATGTTATATGTTTGGTGAATTCGAAAAACATCGAAAAAAATGAAATGCTCAAGTGAGACTTGAACTCACGACTATTCTCTTACAGGGGGAATGCTCTCCCAACTGAGCTATTGAGCCACACCTGAATCATTTCAAATTTTCTTTCTCTATCCGTCTTTAAGGGCGACGGTGGAGCCATCTACCAACTTTGATTTTTCAACCATTTTGAAACATTGATTTTTGATGACTCCGCCCAGATATTTGAATGCTATTTTAAGTACCTATAATAAATACTATAAAAAATCATTCAAATCCCTGCCAAGAGTTCTTCTAAAAGCGAAAATATTACTTCAAGAAATGGAAATTTAATCAAAATCGTAACCAAAAGCAAATCTCCTTATTTGAACAGGAAATCCCCGCTTCCTACTGTCCATCCAGTCATCGCCATCAAAGCATTAATATGCCCAAACTACAAAATTAGCAGCAACTTAAATGTTGCGGTCGATTGCACTCAATTCAATGACCACAGTGACATAAAATTAATGATATGGAATTTTGGTTTCTTCCTCGACTGGACTGTTTATTAAGATACAATTCGGGGTATTTCTTGTGAGTCATTTGTACTATACATACATTTCATACATATAATCACGCCTTTATCGCCGGAGGGTTAGGCAGAGGTGAATTAACACCCACATTGCACCAATAAAGGTAGTCGGTCCCATGTAATAGGGGGTGAGCCTATTGCCATATTATTCCGGGCACTATTGTTGACTCGAGCCTATATCTGAGGCTGAGTCTGGGCTGTATATCTGTCTGATGTTAAACAGCCCTATCCCTTAGTCGCCTTGTAAGACACCGCTTGGGAAGAGATGGGATGGCCCAAATTCTACCCTGCCGGAACCACGCTGCTCCGTCAGTCATTTGTACCAAGTGTAAATTCCTTCACATGAAAATATTTACTGATAAATTTTCAAGTGAGTTATTTACAGCTAAAAATGGGTGTATTTAGCGCCATCAAGACCTTCCGGTAGGTTAGTGGTCAAAGTATTCTCCCTGTAAAGAAGGATCGCGGGAAGAATTCCACCTGGATCGAAAAAAAACCCTATCTTGATCAAGGCCGAAGGTCAAGCCAACTGGTCGAGCAAGCCAGAACACCTGCTGCTTGACGGAAGTCACTACCATAAAAGCAGTTTAGATTAAATCATTAAGAGATGAATCGTAGTGAAAGTTTTGGATGGGAAACCATACTAAAATGATGATGATAATACTTAGGGCAAGTAAAAAAACACATTGCGTTTAAATACTGTGATAAATGAATTGTAATAAAATCTACTCTTCTGCTAAAAGGTTTACTGGGAGAGAAGTCATAATAAGTTAAGCTAGACACATACAATTGATTTTAAAACCAAGGTAATAAGAGCAAATCAAGCTGTTTTACACAATTGTACGAATTAAAGATGTGTTACCAAATATAAGAACAATCCATCCGTCTACAGGAAACAGGAGAAATCAAGGCAATAAGAATAGGATTAAGTAACGGAGATGCCCCAATGATATTTCTGATAATAAAAACGCGCGCCGAATGCGGGTGGGAAGAGAGACGCGCGGGGTGTCAAAAGTCGAAGGACTTCATAGGTATAATTTTCCTACCGAATGAGTCCATTTGACGTTTGGATGGCACGCGATTCGATTGCCTTGCAACAACTCCGCTATCATTTCCTACTCCATGTTTTGAGTACTTTCTTCGTCGTGTGCACAAGAATCCATATCCATACTAATATTATAAATGCGAAAGTAACTCTGTCTGTCTGTCTGTATGTTCGCTTTCACGCCTAAACCACTGAACCGATTTTGATGAAATTTGGTATAGGGGTAGATTAGACCATGAGAAAGAACATAGGCTCTGTTTAGTCGCGATAATCGACATCCACGCGGGCGGAGCCACGGGCAAAAGCTAGTTAAGAATAAAATAATGCTCTAACATGATTATTCAGTTATTTTGCATTTTTACTGAAGTACGACACAATGAACTCCGCAGTGCTGTTATCAAATCAATTAACGTTAAAATAAAAAACGATAAATCTGCAAATTAATTGGCAATTAGGTACACGTGCATACTACACTTTGTCACTCAAAGGCTGATTGGCGCACAATTCTTTGTAGCAATTTAGTTTCATTATTCATTGAGTCCCATCTTTATTTATTGGTTAGTCCTTTAGTTCATAAGATTGTGATCATTAAATAGTTGTACCTTGATCGTAAATACATTTGGTCTCATTAATGGAGGTTGTACAATAGGGCAGCTTTTGCAAGCAGGCCCATCACGGCAGCGGGACGTGAGGGATTTACGCACGCACCTCCTAAGAAGCGGGATGACAACCAAAAACCCCTCATGGACGCGGGATAGCACCCGAACCCCCAAGGCGAGGCTGCAATTGCAGCCGTAGGTCTGATTGGAGTTCTGGGACATCCTTCCGAGGGATTATCCGGGGCTCCCAACCATAGGCTGTTGGCCGTTACCGTGAGGGTTTTTAGGAGATAGGAGTCCGGCGTAACATCCATGTAGGATTTTCCCTCACGGTAAAAAAAGCGCAGCTTTTGCAGTAGGACTGTCTTAGGTCCTTTACAAAAAGAGATGTCAGTGACATTTTTATTTTATTTAGCCCTTAAAATTTTCAGATAACAGCTGTATTATTTATTAGTAGCGAAAAGTCGATTACTACAGTCTATTTTTTTACTGATTTGAAATACATACAAAGTCGTATTGTCTGTTTATGAGTACACATCAATATAACTAGCATCTCGTTATACACTCCAACTAAATAACCTAAATTACTTATGCTGCTTTGAAATCCCGTTCAAAAAGCGTTCTCTAGATGGACGTCGGTTCGGTACGAAGTCAAATGATATCAAAGTTTTCTTTTTCATATTTTCTACTAAAAGTTTTCTCAAAATCTCTTTCGTCTTTTATTTAGACCACACGTTAAATACAAGCAGTCGTTCAGAAATCGTATTCCAACCCGGTGCTGTTTGGCTTACCATATAGGGAGCTGAATGCTGTACGGAGCCGGGACATGTCCGTAGGCAAGCGACAACATGTTCCGGCAGAATCCATGTCTTGAAAAGGCACGTAGACGACTCCGGGAGTTTGTTTACTGTGTCTATGGTTTACATATGAGATAAAACATAGACTACCAAAGTAATATAGACGTGCAGAAGTAGAAACGGACATCTGCATTTTGGCAACGTCTTTTTCGCTTAATCGAATTCAGAATTTTCTCTGCTATCTAGACATGGATTTTTTTTCATAAAAAGTTGAAAATTTTGGCAGTTTTTGCAGTGTTTATAAAGTCAACTTCACACCAAAGTAACGAAGTATATGACACTTATAGGTACGCGTATGCGTCGTATAATTTGGCGCGTTACTTTCTTGATGTAAACAACGATATCTGCAACAAGCGTACATCAGCATTTTTGCGAATTTTTTTTTACATATTGTGAAAAGAGATGAGGTTTCTAGAAATCATGCGAAATGCATGATACCATTCTAACCATAAATTTACCAGAATTGCTAGAAGATCATTTTAGCTCATTACCTTTTCAATCTAGCTTCATTATAAATGAAAGCAATTTCATCTCATTTCCTGTTCATCTCATCGCAACGACCAGACAAATTAGATCCAGTATCTGAACTAGCCATATGTTTACCTAGCACTAAACTCGATGTAAGGAAGTGTGCACTATAATTACGGCGAAATTGGGACAGATCAATTAGTCACAATTAAACTGTGAGGCGGACATTTCGTACGGATTATGGGTCAGAATGTATACGATACAGCTTGATAACTCGTATTTTATTGAGTTATAAAAGAACGGTAGTAGGTTTTGGGGTCCCTATAGACCCCAGTTAGTGCCACTGCTACTGCTGGGTTATGCTGTTGCATTCTCGAATTCCCCCAAGCCGGGAAAATGGACGCGCCTTCTCCTCCGTTTTATCTGGCTTTCCACGTGTTGCATTTGCTAACAAAAGGACGAGGCTCTGGCGAATATACTTAGTTCCCGGAAACGGCAATAGGCTCGCCTTCTATTACGTGACTGGCGAAACGTGGGCGCAATAGGCGCCTCTGTCTACCCCTTCAGAAATATGGACGTGATGTGTATCTACGACTGACCTCACTATCTGAGGAAGCCTGGGCCAGAATAGTGTCAGGTAATCAACAGTTGCACTGGCTTGCAGATGAGGCTGATTTGGCGTCAAAAATATCTTGAAACCCACTAAGTCTAGCATTAGCGATAGGGCTGTATTATACAGTAAACATACAGTCCATGACTCGCTTGATGGCAATAGGCTCGCCCCATATTACGTCGGACCGAAAATCATAGACCGGTGGCGAAATGTGGGTGTTAATATAGCCCTAGCCCTACGCCGATTTACAGGCGTGAGTATAATACCTTTTATAAAGTAAAGCCAACGAGACGAGAGAAAAAAGGTAAACAAAGCGACCATTACTGAGTTACGTTGCGATAACTAGCGATTATTTTCTCTGTCCTTGTCGCACATATCACACGTACGCGACAGCAGGCTGTCGTTGCGTGTTTCGTAGTACAGGAAAGCTGTCAGCACAGCGGTTCTTAACTGTCAGATCCGCCATCTTATGAGCAATTTTATTCCTGTCTGGAACGCGCTAGAAGTGATACGTAATCATTTTCAAATAAAAAAGTTTGGAACCGCTGTAAGATTGTTTACCTTTTTTCTCTCGCTTCGTTGGCTTTACTTTAAGTATGTTTCTTTCTATTTCGTCTATCTCAAACTATGACGCCATTTTGCACCATCCGTCAGGAAATGTTGCCATACGAAACCAATTTACCATAATTAGTATGCCGCATCAATATTCTGAGCCCGACACGCTGTCTTGCCCCCATGTCCATAATGGCGTTCATTGGTATGCACCATGGGACCCCATAGGCACGACTCTTGTAGACACTATGTATAATAATGGATGGCGGAACTCTGTTCTGCGGTGGTAGGCAGAATTTCAAGTGTGTTTTTTTAAGTCCATTGATACTGTGGTTTGTTTTGTTCATGGTATTAGTGAGACACGATTTTTACCTGCTTGCTTGATGTGCGACGTACAAAGGCGCATTTTGGTAGTAAGAGACGATGCGTCGCCATATACTTATAGGTTTTTGCTTAGTAAACCATAGTAATGTCTTTATAGGCACAGCCAGGCAAAATGCATGGCAAGAAACGACGCGTTTTGCGTAATGTCCCCCCTTCCCCCATTTTTCAAGTAAGTCATAAACGTAGTAACCTATTCTTTATCTGACAGCCCGTAAAATATCCGACCTTGTTTGAAATCGACTTCTAAATCACGCTCAAATTTAAACAAACTATATGCCCAAATACATCAGGAAAAAGAAGCACACAAGTGGGACTTGATTCAGGTGTGGCTCAATAATAGCTCAGTTGGAAGAGCATTCCCCCTGTAAGGGAAAAGTCGTGGGTTCAAGTCCCACTTGAGTACTTCTTTTTCCCGATGTTCATTCAAACTTTATACCATTAATCAACAAGGCTATCCTCTATAAACATTAAAAATTAAATTAACTTACCAATAAACATTATATCATGTTCTCCCGCCGTTTATAAATTGACGTTTATTTGACAGCCACCGCTCTACTACTCTATGGTCTAATTCGTCTATAGTCTATGGTAACTAGGTCATGGACGCGCGAATTCGTCCAAACGACCTTTTTAATTGTTGCAATTAATTTGCAGGACAATGTTTTTATTTAACTATTAAGCTTGGCCTGTTAATCCAGAATGACTCAATGGATTTTATACGTACTCAAAGAAGAATTCCGCTATGACTGGGCATGTTTCGCACACTAGATATTACGCGGGAACGAGAGTCTTATAGACGTACTCTTTTTTCCCACTGGAACTTATTTAGTTAGTTCCACTTTAATCCACTAAACAAATCCATCGATGGATTTTTTCCACTATTTTTTCACTCTGATACATCGCTGGGTTTTAATCATTGATAAGTACCTAATTTAAAATAATTATCAAGACTATTTTTTTGTTTGTTTGGCTACATATTTAGTTACTTATTTCATTTATGTAATAAGAATTTCTTTTGTACAAATAATAAGAACGGAATATAAAATGCAGTGGAATATAAACCATCGCGGCAACGGATTAGAGTGGAACAACAAGTGGAAACAAATCCATGAATGGATTTGTTTAGTGGAATAGAGCGTAGGTATTGGAATAAAGCCTAGTATCCGATACGTATCATTGTCATTATTGCACGTCATGCAGCGCATCATTATTGCACAATGTTGCATGTCAAGTTGCGCAATGTTGCCTAATGTGTTGAGCAACACTTGTTGTTTGTTAAATGTTGCCTGTTGGTCGTATCCTATTGACTTACAAAGTTTCACTTCGTCTCTATTCAGGTTAGTCGGTCTTCTTAGGTCTAAGGTAGTCTCCCTATAGAGGGGGTAAATTGGGGACACTGTCATCACCCTCCCGACGAGCGCCAGACCGATAGGGATGACCCTGGGTCAACCGAGGTGCGAGGGATATATCGGAAAGAACCTCACCTTCGGCCTAGCAGGACTTCTTAGATCTTGGAGTAAGCAATTTCTGTCTGTGTGATTGTATTAATTACTATTAACGCAAGGAGTATCAGTGAATGGTATCAGACGTGACATGTCTAATACATCTCTGCTCACCCCATCAGTGTACACAGTCACGAGTACATGTTAATATTATAAGTAACAATCGTTCTAACAGACTACCCATGCCCTTTTCGTTGGTCTAAATATAGTAGAACGAGCAATGCTGGGCAGTTAAAACGGTCGGTCGGTTTGTCCATAGCAATAACATTATATAGATAAATATTAAAGTTATTTGAGCAGCTGGGTATGACTCATGGTTATGTAAATAGGTATTGAACGAGTTGTACAGGGTTCGGAGTGCGTTCAAGTATGTTTGTTATAGAATTTAAATGTTTTGAGGGGCAATTTTTTACTTTTTTACACTGAAGTGTACACAATGATTTGGGATTTTTTACCAGCTCACGTGTTTCCTTCTTCCTACAGCCCCGGGTCCTTTAAGCGGGGCGTGAGAAGGCATCTGATGAGGTCAAGCTGAGAGCCACCGTTGTAACAATTTTTTTTTTAAAGAATATTAGAACCGAAGTTACTAATATTCCCTCTAACCCCTCCAACTAAGCTAAATTGCTTGTGCTAGGAGTGGATTCACGTCGGTAGTGTAATGGCCAGGATCGAACCCGGGACCTCTCGATCGTAAGGCCGAGTCCTTAACCACTAAGCTACCGACCGACGAATGGTAATTCTCTTTCTTGAGACTTGACCCTCAGCTTACCATGATTCAAGGGGAAGTCAAACTTAATTTCACGCCTTTGATGGGATTTTTTTAAAGAATATCTAGTAGTAACCCAAATCCTAGCCTAGTAAGCTAAATTGCTTGTCTTAGGAGTGGATTTAAGTCGGTAGTGTAATGGCCAGGATTCGAACCAGGACCTCTTCCTAGTCACCACTGAGCTAACGGTGATTGACAGCCTCTGTGGCGTGGCGGTAGTGCACGTGACTGCCACGCAGCACGGGTTCGATTCCCGCTCAGTGCAAATATTTGTATGCATGAATATGGCTATTTGCATTGGTCTGGGTGTTTCTATGTATAATTTGTGCAAAATTTGTGTAGAATGTTGTGGAATATTTATATTTATATAAATAAAAAAACCACCGATGGCAATGTTTCGAAATACACAATCCATACTAATATTATAAATGCGAAAGTAACTCTGTCTGCCTGTCTGTCTGCCTGTCTGTCTGTCTGTATATTACGCTTACACGCTTAAACCACTGAATCGATTTTAATTAAATTTCGTATAGAGGTAGATTAGACCTTGAGGAAGGACATAGGCTATGTTTGGTTGCGATAACCAACATCCACGCGGGCGGAGCCTCGGGCATAAGCTAGTATTAAATATAGGTACCTATTTAGATGAACTATTTGAGAATCATGATAGTTTTCTACTAAAATATCCTCCTACTTAACTAAAAACTTTATCCTCAAATATCTACATACCTCAACGCATTAGTTACCGTCAACTGGGTACATAAATCTCTTGCAGTATTAAATAAACACCATTTAAAAAGACCTCTCCGAAACTACTATTTCATAGAAATAAGTAAGAACTGTTTTCTGGAGGGAGTCCTAGTTATATTGGTCGTAAAGTCTAAGTGTCCAGTTTACCTAGAGCTCAGGATGTAGGAATATCTAAGAGGAGTGTAGGTCTTATAATAATGGAGAGTAGATTGGCTCCTGTAGTACATTTGACATGGTAATAAATTTTGTAAAGTACAGTCAGCATCAGAAAGATGTTGAAGAAGAAAGAACAGAAAGAAAAAAAAAATACTCAATTTCCCCCCCCCCCCCCCTCCTGTTGACGGTTTGTTGTGTTATTGTAACATAACATAACATAAACTCACGCCTGTATTCCCCGAAGAGGTAGGCAGAGGTGCTAGCACCCACATTTCGCCAGTTTATGTTGGCCTATTGCCATTAACCGGGCACTTATAAACCTGCGATAAATACACACATAACTTCGAAAAGCATCGAAAAGTCATTGGTGTGTGCCATGGTAAACCTGGGATCGAACCCGAGACCTCATCTCAGCAGTCCATTACACATACCACTAGGCTACCGCGGTTTTGTGTGTTATTGTACACACCTTTAATTCGGACAATATCATTATCATCATCACTACATTGTATAAAGCAAAGTCGCATTCCGCGTTTGTCCGTCCGTATGTATGCTTATATCTTTAAATCTACGCTACGGATTTTGATGCGGTTTCTTTAAATAGATAGAGTAATTCAAGAGGAAGGTTTATATGTATAATACATGCTTGAAATAGTAGAGGGTGCAGGGAGAACGGGATCTGACGCCGGGCGGAAAAAAAATCGCGGTACGAAGTTCCCCGGGTCAAATTCAAATCATTTAATTTGCTCTTCGTTTGAAGATCATTTTGAGACTTAGTCAAGATATTTCTGACGCTGGCTGTACCTACAGTAGTTTGAAAGTCTTATCCACATGGCCGATGAGTTTTGGTATTTTTTGGTACGCTCCACCACATATGGTACAAAATGATGTATTTTTTATACAGACAAAATATACTACATCTTTCCAGTACTTTTAAACAAGCCTTTCCTTAAAAAAACATTCGATCAGATCGATTGTTTCAGGAGAGCTAGATTCTCTGTACTTCAATTCCAGAAGAGGAATGGGTTTCTTTAAGCCGAAAAGTCGTTAATGCGAGTAATGTTTGGTACTCTAAATGAGGTGGGCTTGGCTGAGGGGCGTTTGGTACCCCAGCAAGACACTCAAGTGTTGTTGGGGTATCGAACATCCCTCAGCCAGGCCCAACTCAGGTGCAAGTCGGTTAAATTGATAATTTAGCGACGAAACTCTGGCGCCACCTTTTTTTTTCCTTAGAAGGTAGAGGGTAGACGGCATTCGCTTCTATAAAAGCCGTATAAGCAAGCTATTTGTGAAATGTGCTTGTGTGTAGGTAATACTGCCAAGTGTTTAATATGGTCATGATTAAAATGGTCATTTATATTAATATTAAAACACTCGCCGCCATGATGCGCTTGCTATCCGAAATATCGGATACTCCAAAAACATAACAATTAAATAAATATCGCGTATTTTACTATTAATGCCTAGTGCCCCCTTTCGGGTATTCATAGGCGAGAATACATTGTGTATTTCCTTAGTCCTGAATCTAAAGCTTAGGTCACTTGGAAGGCATCGGGAAAATGAAATGCTCAAATAGGGTTCAAGTATCACCTGAGCATTTCATTTTTCCCGACGTTAAATTTTTTAAATTAGCACAATTAATGCTATAAAAAATTATTCAAAACTCAACTTAACTGACAGTAACACTAAACTGAATCACCCGATTTCATGGAAACAGATTCAAAGACATATCTCACCAAAAACTAAACGCATACCCTTTCTCTTTCCATACACAAACTCAAACAAGCATATGCAGATGAAATGTTTTGTAGTTTAAACTACACGCATAACACAATAAAACAAGCTCGCACGTCTGCGCGCACGCACGCGATAAAGGCGCGAGATTATAGCGCGGTGTGACGTCTGTTGGTTTGTTGAACTCGACTTTATACGATCTTGATATTGGAGTGTGTACTAGGGTACCTAGTAAAGGTTCAAGCGGTAATGGGGACTTTCTTTGAATAAGGAGGAGGAGGGGAGGTCAACACGATATCGCTTAATACACTTTGCTGTAGTGAAACCAAAACAATAGGGTTATATCCAGTATGTTCTTTTCCTTATAAGTAAACAGTTGAACTGATTCAGATTATGTGGCTTTTTTTAGCGTGCGAAAAATCCCCACGTATACCCCCCGCCCCCCGGAGCAGGTGGAGGTGGTTATGTCGGACTCGGACCGACTAAAACGCACGCCGTCTTTGGGTCTTTGGTTGCCGGAGGTGAGAAAGCAGGAAACATATCTCTCGCACCCTGGCAGACCCAGGACCATCTCTTTCAAGATGGCCCTCTTCGAGTTGTGGGGACCATAGTGTCTCCATCTAGCCCCGGGTATGGGTGCCGCACTTTGCGCCCCGCCGCGGACTGCTTCTGCTGGGACAAGCGGGTTGAAACGAAACCCGGCCTCTAAAGCAAAAGCTGATGCATCTGTGGCTGACACTTATGTCATGGACGAATGACGACCTGCTCCCTCTTTGTTTCCTTTTTTTAACGTGGCTACCGTAATCAATGGACGTGTGCAACGGCAGGAGAGTCAAACTCGTGTTGCCAACCTTGTCAGAACATAAGGGTTTTTGTGCCGGCAGTGCAGAAGACAAAGTAGGACAAGCCTTTGGTCTTCCCACTGATAGCATAAAAAATCTCCAGTGAGCTCTGGTTACCCTGCTCACCGCTTTGAACACAATACTAGGTTATTATGGCCGCGGTATTCTGTAGGGCGGAGGTATTTTTGTTTATTTAGGCTTTTATTTGAACAACCCCCCGTCCAACCCAGAAAAAGCCAGCTCTAACGCCCTCTGTCAATCAGTAGGTGCATCAACTTGCAGATAAAATCTTGTCGGGACCCCATACCTGCCACGGCGACGGCGCACTAAGAATCGGGGACACCGTTGTCCCCCCTCCCGAAGAGTGTCCGACCGTAAGGGATGGCCCTGGATCAGCCGGGGTGTGAGGGATATTATGTCGATGACTCCGCCCTAGCACCACGACCCACATTCGGCGTGCGGTTTTAGTCGGTTCGAGTCCGACATAACCTCCCCTTCCGGCTCCGGCAGGGGGTATCCGAGGGGATTTCCGCACGAAAAAAAAAGGAACCCCATACCACATATTATACCTATTAGAGAATAAGTTATACATCTGGGTCCATTGACCCCGCCGGGTCCAGGTACAAAGGGTAGGCCCAAGAAGTTCTGGCTTGACGTCCTGGAGGGCGACATGCGTGCAAATGGTCTCACTACTATGGACACCCAAGATCGTGCGAGGTGGAGGAGGAAGAGTCGGAAGGCGGGGCCGTGAAAAGGCATCTAATGAGGCCGTCAAGCTGAGTGCCACCACTGTTAACATGGTAAATGTTTACGATGGTGACCCTCTTTCCGAGACTTTGCGTTTAGCTTAACATCAGGCGAGGTGAAGTCAAATTGAGGTGTCGTGTATAAAAAAAAGGCGGAGTCAGAGCTCCGAGTTCACATTAGCCTCGGATGCAATCAGGAAAAGATGTCTATATAAGGATCATCCTCCATGATGATAACGAAATTATACATAACACGAAACTTTTAAAACTGTACCTACTTCATAATCATAAGCTGCACCTATCCATCGATAATATTCTCATCCACACAATTATTGGGAGCGGGGAATTATTCGCAATAAACCGTCACCATAACTTCTCCCATAACATGGTGCCCCAGTTCCCTCAATTGATTAACGACTTCAGGTCAATACAGTAATAAATAGATTATCGGATATTTGCCACTGGATTGTGTTAATTTGCGAGAAATTGCCAACAGTGACCCACATTTCAGGAATTAGTAAAGTGCTCAAAGTATTATCCTATAGTTAAAATAAATTATCTAACCGAGCTTTTTTAAATTAAGAATGGTAAAAGAGCGGTAAAAATTGCGTCAGTTCTTATTTTATAGTTTTTATTTATTTTTAATCATCCACGCAACCTATAATAGTAACTGATTTGACTATAAAATTTCATGACGTCACTAAATCTTTTTTCATACACGTTACCTTATAAATTATCGTTTTGACGTTTAGTAAAAAGTAGCTAATTTGACTAGTCAGTAGAATACTCATTGCTTGTGAGGGCTAAGGTTTGATTGAGGAAGATGTCAAATAACGTTTTGGGTGGACAAGGAAATTGAGAACTTCTCTCAAAAGCATGTAAAGTTTATACAGCTAAAGATTCTATACAATTTCTGCTGGAGCTATTGAGAATCGGTTCTAGGTTTTTAAAGTCATATGTATTAACAAATAAGTTCCAACAGTACCTACCTATAATAAATTAGTAATGAGAATTTGATGAAGACAGACTGGATGCGGAAGACGGAGGATCGCGAGCAATTACGCAGTTAGGGAGCAATCCAGAAGTGAACTCCAATAGGCTAATTGGTCGATTGGAGTAAATATATGAGATTAAGTACCTACGTCAGTAATCAGACTTTCTTTACTTTTGGAATCTATAGACCATGGGACGATAGGATTCGTTGGAACAAATCAAATGGGGTCTCAGCTCGAGGGGTTCATTGATAAGTAGAAGTCAGAAGAAAAATATTTCTGACTCCATAATTATATAAGTTCAATAGAGTCAAACGATGTTACGTTTTTACACACGGGGAAATCCCTTCCATCTCGCAACAAACATTTGAGGACTCCTTGCTCTGCTGCACGATAAAGAGCTGGAATGCTCTGCTCGCATACGTGTTTCCCTCCTCTTACAGCCCCGGGTTCTTCAAGCGGGGCGTGAAAAGGCATCTATCAAGGCCGTCAAGTTAGAGACCACCATTTTACGTCCAATAGCATCGAGAATGGTGGTCTGTATCTTCTGGACTGCACCTCGGCTTTATTACCATCTAGCGGGGTGCAGTCAATTGATGGACCAAATATAAAAAAACCTAAATTAAGAAGCCGCTAAAAGTAACATTTCCGCCTACTTTCAATTAGCCTATGTAATATTTTTTATACAGGACGACACATTGACGAATTTAACTTCACCTCGCATGTTGTTAAGCTAAAGGCAAAGTCTCTAAAAGAGGGTCACCATCGTAAACATTTACCATGTTAACAGTGGTGGCACTCAGCTTGACGGCCTCATTAGATGCCTTTTCACGCCCCGCTTAAAGGACCCGGGACTGTAGGAAGAAGGAAACACGTGAGCTGGCAGGGAATTCCAAGTCTTAGTGGTGCGGCATAGGAATGAGTCAGTTTATTTAAGTATGCTCTATGAATGAAACTAATATTACAATGTTCAATTACAAACAACAATATATTAAGTGGCAACTGGTATGTCTGATACGATTGCTGTGAGCATATCTACTGTTTATTTATAACTACGACCCTAAGTGTTCACTTGAACTATGATAGATGTACTTCACATTCTACAGTCATTGATAAGTACTTCATTGATAGTGTTAGAGTATTAGAAAGGTACCTATTTCTGTTTCACTTAGTGGAAGACTATACTATTCTATTCTAAGATATTCCGTTATTTTACACGGTAGCCTAGTGGTATGGGTAATGGACTGCTGAGACGAGGTCTCGGGTTCGATCCCAGGTTTACCATGGCACACACCAATGACTTTTCGATGCTTTTCGAAGTTATGTGTGTATTTATCGCAGGTTTATAAGTGCCTGGTTGATGGCAATAGGCTCGCCACCTATTACATTGGAAACTAAACATAAACTGGCGAAATGTGGGTGCTAGCACCTCTGCCTACCCCTTCGGGGAATACAGGCGTGAGTTTATGTTATATGTTATGTTTATGAAATTGATTGAGAATTTGAATCCTTCCTATACAGGCTCGTAGATAAATAGTAACAGAATAAGTTCAACACATTGTGAGAAGAAGCAACATTAGCTAGATCAGTCTTAGGATGAGTAAGTAGCTCGAATACTTCGGGAAAAATTCAATGCTCAAGTAGGACCTGAACCCACGACCTTTTCCATTGATTCTCCAACCGAGCCATTGAGCCACATCTCATTCATTTTTCCCGATGTTTTTGAATTTTTAAGTTACCATACTCATTAAATGCTATAAAAAAATCATTCAAATATTTGAGCAGAGTCATCAAAAATCAATGTTTAAAAATGGTTGAAAAATCATTCATTGGTTCCAAATGTTCGTGAGAAGGTTGGTTGCTCTACCGTCGCCCTTAAAGACGGATAAAAGAGAAGGGAAATTTGAAGTGATTTAGTGTGGCTCAATGGCTCGGTTGGAGGAGAAGGAAAGGCCGTGGGTTCGGGTCCTCCATGAGCATTTCATTTTTCCCGTGTATTCAAATTTTAAAGTTAGCATAATAAATGCTATGAAAAATTTGTTCAAATGGGTAAGTAAGTTGAGAGTTGAGAATCCTACGTGCCTTGGAGAGTACGTAAAGCTTTTGGTCCCTATAGCTATAAAAACATCTGTGGCATTCACTACGGCCAGTTGTAGTCTTAAAAAGTCTGACAGCCTAGTATAAGTAGCTACATGACTTCGATATGGTCTGGTGGGTTGACAGGTATAGTCTCTTCACGGAAAAATCAAAGATTGCCCTTTAATTTTTTAGACTGAAAACCTAACCCAACTGAGCTGGGTAAAGGCTCGGAGAAGAAGGACGTTTCCCTATATCTACATAAGGATGTGTAGCTCATCCATTTAGTTCTGAAACTAATACATACATACATACAATCACGCCTTTATCCCCGGAGTATTAGGCAGAGGTGACTTAACACCCACTTTTCACCAATCATTGTTTTCGGTCCCACGTAATAGGTGGTGAGTCTATTGCCGTGTTCCGGGCTCTATGTTGTTTTCTCGAGCCATGCATTTTAGGCTGAGTCTAGGCTGTAAATATCTATCTGATGTTTAACAGCCCTGTCCCTTAGTCGCCTTGTACCACACCGCATGGTGACCCAAATTCTATTCTGCCGGGAACCACGTGGCAGAATAGGATATGAAAACTCTCATTGCAACAGTGATTCTCAAGAATAAAGAAATAAGATAAACAAATTAAACATTCGTTACTGGAGAGTACGCAAGCCCTATTCATTCATCACCACTTAGTAAACATACACGCATTAGCAAATCCCAAATATTTGAACTTATCTTCGATTGCGAAAGTGCATTCCTGGCTATTCGAAGCAACCTTCACCTAAAATTAAAGATGGCTGTCCTACCAACCTACTTACGACATGTATGTATGGTGAACTGGTTTTCGATATATTCGACGTTTCGGTAACTATTTGTTTGATATTCAATATTTGAGTTAGGATGGCGTAAGGTGTGAGGGTTGGCGATTGGTTTATGAGAGCTAGCGGTTAAATCTAAGACATTTATTTGACAATGTTGTCGATAAATCGTTTTACGGATAGCTATGTGGTAATTAACACCTTAAGAGCTGAAGGTGGAACAGATTGTTAGATTGTGTAAGAAAATAGGTAGGTTCGACGGAAGAATATAGAGAGTTGGGTGAAATAGCCTACTCAGAAGGGAATACCTGATCGATCAATGGCATCCCCTGCTGGCAGTCAGTATGTGGTAATTGCCATGCATATTTGATTCACTCTTAATAGAAATACGATGAATAAGTTCGAGGGTTCAAATCGTTATTACCATATGTGATCTTAATCGATATGCTCGTTTTACTTCTCCCAATATTTTAATCAAAAAGTAATTCTTTGCAATCTGGTCTTGGTCGCTTATTGATTGCGTGTTTTTATTTAGTTCATGTAAAGTAAAATACTTAAAAATACCCATTTGATGACAAAAAGCTCGCTCTCTTAAAAGATAATTGAAAATATAGTTACTAAAATAGATAGTTCTACTACTAAGAACTTTACTATAAAGAGAAACGAAATTTTAATTGATTCAGTGTGGCTCTATAGCTCAGTTGGAAGAGCACTCCCCCTGTAAGGGTAAGGTCGTGGGTTCAAGTCCCACTTGAGCACTTCATTTCTACTATCTACTATATTTCCGAGGATCTGAAATCGCTAATCGCTTGCGCTTTACAACATTCGCTAGTTATTAATCGCTATCTCTTACACCGCAGACCATCACGAGTATTGACAAACAGGTGTTCATACTTCAAATAAACTGCGCTATCATTTACTTTGCTCCACTTGACAGCAACGAGTTCTTGGAGAAAACTATCGCTGTTTAAATACTAGAAATATTGTTTGTCTGGGTGTTTGACATCAGTAGTCCGTAACTATATGGGCTATAAAATATAAAGGAAGTTTGTTCTTAAACCTCGTTAGTATTGCGACTAGTGTCACAAAGTTATGACGAATGACGTCACACAAAACAAAGACGTAATTTGTCAAAGTGTTTAACAGAGAATAAGCTGGAAAATATCCACTCAGACAGTGTATGATGCATCCTCAAATGCCCCCGATATTTTTGCTTTGTATTTTTTTTATAAAGGACACGTCGTCGATTTGATTTCACCACGCCTGATGCTAAATGTAAAGTCTCGGAAAGAGGGTCACCATCGTAAACATGTACCATGTTAACAGTGGTGGCACTCAGCTTGACGGTCTTATCAGATGCCTTTTCACGCCCCGCTTAAAGGACTCGGGACTGCTGGCAGGGAGTTCCAGGTTTCATGGTGTGGCATAGGAATGAGTCACTGAAACGCTTGGTTCTAGCAGGTATACTCTGCACCGTATACGAATGCATAGTGCAGCAAAGTAAAGTGGCAGTGGCAAAGTATAGTGTAATGATGCATTCTCAATTCCCCCCGATATTTTTGCTTTTTATTAGCAGCGTGATGATAAAACGCATAAAGCCGAATATTTTCGGAGGGACTCGATAACGTATGGAATCCGACCCCTCAAGAAGCGGGTCGCATGTTTCTCTGCCCCCTGACCAGTATAAAAATAAAAGATTGAAAGTAAAACTACCTTTGGATGCCAATTATGCCCTAGAAGGTATAGTGTGGATAAGCCAAGTGGAACCGCAGGAATATCCAAGTATAACAACACTATTGATACTATAAAATAATCCAACAACTTCACGAAAAGGAAGCGGTGTGGAAGCCAAAATTAAATTGACCCATATAATTATTCCCAGAAACCTTCGCACATCTCGTAAAGTTTTCGGTTTTAGGCTACAGCTAGGGGCATTAAAAGATCGTAAACAGCTGGCCGATGTAAGGAAATGTCCCGGTTGTGTCCGGGATTTAGGCCAAATAGTTTCTACAAAGTAGCTCAGATTAGATTCATGTGTCGCGTAGTTATAAAGGAGGCGGTTCACTAGCAAGATATTATTATTGGAGAACCAGAAATTGCAGAAACTACGTGGGTAACAAATACCTGGCAATGGCGTCTTACCGGGTCCAGGTAAAAGGAGTAGGCCCAAGAAGTCCTGGCTTGGCGTCGTGCAGGGTTAATGGTCTCGCTACCTTGGACGCCCAAGATCGTGCGAAGTGGAGGAGGAAGAGCCGGAAGGCGGACCCTGAACTCCGAGGGCACCTCGGATGCATTCAGGATTGACGTCAATATATGGATGATGATTGGAGAACCAAAAATCGTAGTATATAATGTGGTCAGGATCTGCTCAAGATGTTTCCTTCTTCCTACAGTCCCGGGTTCTTTAAGCGGGGCGTGGAAAAGCATCTGATGAGGCCGTGAAGCCACCATTGTTAACATGGTACGTGTTTATAATGGTGACCCTCTTTCCGAGATTTTGCCTTTAGATTACCATTAAGCGACGTGAAGTGAAATGGCCGTGTGCTTATAAAAAAAAAGATTTCCGACGTATTTTATCTTCATGGTATATTTGTTGGTTGTAGAGGAGATTAGTTCTCTGGCTCCAAAGTGCAAGCTTTGAGCGGAACCGGGATTGGTGTTAAAAACAGGACCCTTGGAGTGCAGAGGGCATTACTAGCATCCTTGAGGCCCAAAACAATTTCATATACAAGTCAATGAACCTGCTGAATAACAGACGTGGCTCTTTTATATGTTAGGAGTAGCTTCCGAAAAAAATGATGTATCAACGCGAACCTTCCTCGAAATTGTCACTTTTCGTGGACGTGGACATTCACTATGAGGTGAGGACAAGAAAAGGGTTTAGTTAAAACTAATATCATTGAACATAGGATTATAACCACAGGACCACCAATCAAGCAGAGGTATTACCCCCTGTCACCAGCCAAGCTGAGGCTTTAAACGAAGAAGTTGGCAAGAAGTTGCAGCTTGATATGATTGTACCTTCTAAATCACCTTGGTCCTGTCGTTATGACACTTAAGAGGAGGAGGAGGTATGTAGTTTTGTTTCTTGACCATGGTGTCATCACTGTCACCAGATTTATGAATAGGAATGATATCTTATTCAGAAATCTGCTGTAATATACCTACTCCGCAAGCAATTCTTAAACAGGTTATTCCCAAAATTCTTCGAAGACAAACATATTTGCTCTCACGTACGCAGATGATGTCAGAGTCGCACCTAATTATAAACAATTATAAAATTTTAGATGCCAGTGTCAAGTTGAGATGAGTCATTTCCGCCATAGATCACTTCTATTCTCAGATATTTTTGAACTAACATCGTAAAATTAAAAATAAGAAGAGGAAGAGAGAAAATGAGACGTGGAGAAATGCTTTTAACAGTGTGAATGATCAGCTCATTTCCTTTGAAAACTATCCTTAAACGGCAACCATATTGTACGAAAACAATTGCGTATATTGCTACGGTAAAAAATATTACTAAATTCGTTGAATCCATACTAATATTAGAAATGCGAAATAACTCTGTCTGTCTGTCTGTAGGTTACGCTTTCACGCCTAAACCACTGAACCGATTTTGATGAAATTTTGTTTACGGGTAGATTAGAACTTGAGAAAGGACATAGGCTATGTTTGGTCGCGATAACTGACATCCACGCGAGTGGAGCCGCGGGCAAAAGCTAGTAATATTATAAATGCGAAAGTAACTCTGTCTGTCTGTATGTTACGCTTTCACGCCTAAACCACTGAACCGATTTTGATAAAATTTTGTATACGGGTAGATTAGAACTTGAGAAAGGACATAGGCTATGTTTGGTCGCGATAGCCGACATCCACGCAGGTGGAGCCGCGAGCAAAAGCTAGTAAAGTATATAAAAAGCAATAAAAAGGCCTTTTAATATTATGTTTACTATTATTTTGTAAGTATTTTGTTTTTAGTAAATCAGAGGTTATTAATCTCTAATAATTCTAATGCCCTTATTAAAGAATCCTTATTGTAGTCAGTTGCAAACAACATCCTGAATGTCCATGCAATGACCTTCTTTTTGTAATTCTTAATGTATAGAATCTCAATCAATCAATGAATTAGCCTACCGCAGTCCACTGCTGGACATAGGCCTCTCCCAATGTTGGGAGGCTTTTTTTTTTTATCGTGCGAAAAATCCCCACGGATACCACCTCCACGGAGCCGGTGGAGGCGGTTATGTCGGACTCGAACCGACTAAAACGCACGCCGTCTTGGGTCCTTGGCTGCCGGAGGTGAGATTGCCAAAAGCATATCTCTCGCACCCCGGCAGACCCAGGACCATCTCTTTCGAGATGGCCCCCTTCGGGTTGTGGGGACCAAAATGTCCCCATCTAGCCCCGGTTACGGGGAGGCGCACTTTGCGCCACCGCCGCGGCCTGCTTCTGCTAGGGTGGGCGGTGGCTCCACCGGTCACCCCCAGGCCAGCGCTCATGGAGGACGGAGGTCGTTCTGCGACCTCCGACGTCCGGTTCGCCTTCGCTCTGCACGGGCTTCCCGGGCCCGGAGTCTGGTCCGGACCCGACCGGCCGCCTCCTTCTCGAGCATTACTTGCTCGCAGAAGGAGGCGGCCGCACCCCAAGCGTTTGCGCATCGTACCATCGCTGTGAGCAATGTGACGAGTGTGAGGACTCCCACCCCTAGAGCCGCCACTAGGACCTGCCTCGGCGTGTCCCACGCCGGGCACTCGGTCAGCGTGTGCAGCTCTGTATCCTCGCTCGCATCACAGTGATGGATGTTGGGAGGCTTTGGCCTACTATTTCCACGCCGCCGGCCAGATATATTGGAACCATAATAAGATTCCATGAAATTTCTTAGGTACTCATCGGAGTTAAGCACCTTTGCATGTATATCATTTATAGGCTCATTAAATACGTCTTAACAGAAAGCCACCACACCTAAGTCATTCCACTTATTTCCTTACAACTTTTGTTTTATGGGAAAACATTAATTTCACACCATAAAATACCTATTTCCATAAACTAGAGATGCCTTGACACGGTTCCGGATACCCTCGACCCAATTTCTTGGTATAAATCACTCAGTGGGGAATATTAGTGGTGCACTCTCATTAACATAAAAGAATAGATGTTTCATTTTAATTAATTAGTCTGGAAAAGTAATAGCATTATTAATTATATTAGTAGTAATAGCCACGGTAAAAGCATTATCGTTTGAAGTACTTAAGTAATCATTTATATTTCGCTAATTCTGCTAGAACCAAGCGTTTCAATGATTCATTCCTATGTCGCACCATTAAGACCTGGAACCCCCCGCCAGCTCACGTGTTTCTTTCTTCCTACGGTCCCGGGTCACTTAAGCGGGGCGTGAAAAGGCATCTAATGAGGCCGTCAAGCTGAGTGCCACCACTGTTAACTTGGTACATGTTTACGATGGTGACCCTCTTTCCGAGACTTTGCCTTTACATTAACATAAGGCGAGGTGAAGTCAAATTGACGGGTTCTTTATAGAAAAAAAGTTATGTCCCAATTGCATTCTAAGCCCTTAGTTTGAATCCCGGGGTAACCTGTATAAAAAAAAAGAACATGACTAGACTAAGGTATGGAATTTAAAGATGTGCTTTAAATTATTACCAATTAATTTGTTTTTAATTTCCTCAATGTCTGAGTTCCTAAATAATTATTAATTTGGATTTAAGGACAATTTTCATTTATATTTGAGAATGAAAATTATTTCGTAGCTTAAATATTACTATTTGATACAAAATATAAAATAATACTTTGCCGTGTTTGTGCCCAGTGGAGTAGAATAGGACCACCCCAGCTCTTCCAGTGGGTGTCGTAAAAGGCGACTAAGGGACAGGGCTGTTCTCCATCCGACAGTAAACATACAGCTCAAGACAAAGGGCTCCCAGACGGCAATAAGCATGCCCTCTATTACGTCGTGGGACCGATAATCATAATTGGCGAAATGTGGGTGCTAATACCAACCACATCGGCAGCAACCATTCGGGTAGGTAAGTATTACAAATGTGTAAAATCGTATATATGGATTGAAACACGTAATAAAATTAAAAAAATTGAAAAACCCACGAAGTAAAAAAAATAATTCAAAAAATGTTTACTGCAGCGCCCTCTATTGGGTTGTCACCGTAACATTTATCTAAGAACATGCACCAATCAAACCCAAACCAATAATTGAAAACAGCATCAAAATCGGACTAGTATTTTTGGAGAAAATTGGCGACATTGATTTGCATTAAAATGCTTACTGTAGCGCCCCCTGTTGAGTTGTTATTGTAGCACCAATCTAAGAACATGCTCCAATTAAATCCGAACCCAAAACTGAAAACTGCATCAAAATTGGATTGGTAGTTTTGGAGAAAATGGCAATATGAATTTACACAAACATCCTCTCACCCCAAACGCTGGCTTATTGAACGATTCGCACGAATTGAACTCGCACGAAACGTGCGAATCGACTCCTTTAACGGGCTCTCTGTCCCGTCGTGGGTAAAAATATAAACTTTGACGACAAAAAACATAACTTAATTTTTGTCGATATGAAATAAATCAAGTAGGTAACACAATGGTTTACTTATACCATGGTGGAAGATGACATCATGGGAAGCTGAAGTGGGTCGTAACAGGCAAGTAATAAAAGCGTATGAATTACAGCTATTGCGAAGTAAACTTGTATAAATATATGTATGATTTCATGGCTTTGAGCTGAGTACCTACAGTACACCATACAACTTACATACCTGAGCCATGAAAGCATCTCAGGGTCATTGAAAGAATAAATAAAATTCCGTTCAAGAACACATGGCCTTATTTTATGGCGCTAAGTAACAATTATAGATTTTATAGATTCTTTGAAGACCGAGACGCGTCAGAGAGGCGGTAATCTTTGAGAGATGGGGGTAGCTATATGCTGTGAATTTATAACAAGCAAGGTATTTAAGAAGAACTTAGTAAGCAAGAAGGAACACCACATATGGAATACTGTTTTCATCTCTGGGCAGGAGCACCTCAGTGCCAACTTATCCCTCTGGACCGCATCCAACGTAGAGAGCGACTCGAATCATCAACGGATTGATCCCCGCCGCCGCTTTCCGCCATCGTTCCCGAAGCAGTTGCACACTCACCATCTGGACAGCTGGCTTTCCACAACTGTGCGTTTCTCGAGAAATTTTCTGTCACCAGCGGTATTTCCGAACCAATACGACCTTCAAACTTTCAAGAAAAGAGCATACTCTCTTTTAGAGGGAAAGCAACGCATTCGTGACTCCTCTGGTGTTGTGGCGATCCGTCTGCTCGTTTGCCTCTCTATTCCATAAAAAAAAGAAAGAAGAGAGAGAAGAAATCGGTGAAATAGAATAGGACCACCCCATCTCTTTCTCTGGGTGTCGTAAAAGGCGACTAAGGGATAGGTCTGTTCTCCATCCGACAGTAAACATACAGCAGCAAATACCCATTTGACGGTAATAAATTCGTTCCCTACGGGGGAGAAAAAAATCTTTGAGAAATGTGAGGATTCATTGTTAACATCTCTGCTTACTCCTTAGAGGATTTATAGGCTTGTATATACTTATAATGCATCCATACTTAATATTATAAATGCGAAAGTAACTGTCTATCTGTATGTTACGCTTAAACCACTGAACCAATTTTGATGAAATTTGGTATAGGGGTAGATTAGACCATGAGAAAGGACATAGGCTATGTTGCAGGCAAAGGCTAGTAGGTTATATATCATCACGCTACTACTCAAGGGAACGGAGCAGTGATCATTAATGTCAACAAATTCGGCCGGCATCGGCATATACGCAGAAGTGACAGTGTGGTTATTTCTGTTTAAAAACTATATTATTGTATAATTTACTAGCCGGTGCCCGCGACTTTGTCTGCGCAGGACTAGTATTTCGAGTAGCTTATATTAAAGTGGCATAGAGTTCTTATGTTGATAATATTGTTACGTTATTATAGAGCGATTGTTATATAAATAAATAATTGTTGTGTTTTTCTACGCCACTCTAATATAAGCTACTCGAAATGCTAATCCTGCACAGACGAAGTCGCGGGCACCAGTTAGTACTAATATAAAATTGAAAAGTAGTTACGTCTTTACACTGAAGATATTAAAAAATAAAATACTTCAGAAAAAGTTGAACTGGAGATTCATTCCTGAAACTTTCACGGTAGCTTACCATTAGAAAATTAAAGTCACACTGAAACAATCAATCAATAAATCAATTAGTCTATCGCTGTCCACTGCTGGACACAGGCCTCTCCCAATGTTGGTAGGCTTTGGCCTACTGTTTCCACGCTCAATATTGGGAGCTTTGGCCTACTGTGTCCACGCTGGCCAGACGGGTTGGTACAGGGCTTTATTTCGAGTGTTCCTTCTCTCGCAGTGATATCGTCTGCGTATGTTTCCGTTAGTCGCCTCTTACGACACCCTTCGGATGAGATGGGTTGGTGATACTTGTATTTTTTCTTCGTCACCACACTGACACGCCCTTCAGATGAATTATTTGACATGATGCCCACAGCTACATTCTATCATCGCACCGCTCGCCATAGGCAGGGAATTCATCCCCACACATTGCATTCGAATACGGTGCGCACCGTGCGGTATGAAAGGAACTTCATCCCACGTACGCTCAAGCTGTGGAATGAACTCCCTGCCATGGTTATCCCAAGCGACTACAATATGAGGTTTTTCAAGAGGGGCATTAGAAGGTTTCTTCAGGGTAGGCAGCGCGAGTGTAATGCCTCTGGTGTTGCATACGTCCATAGGCCGCGGTAACCACTTTCCATCAGGTGGGCCGTGTGCTTGTCTGCCACCTAAGTGGTATAAAAAAAAAACATAGACACATAATGGTGTTTTTCACTACCCATTTCATTTTCTACTAACCACTTCCAAGTTCATTACGCCATGAGATCATGCTACCCCATAAAATTATACCATCACTCAACGAACTAACATTAACCTATATCCTATTACACGTACTAGGAAAGTTATAACGGTTTTCACTCCATTATCACAGCGGGATTATGACGTCATTGATGACGTCACTGTTCACTTGAAACTTTGTATTTGCCGTGACCTGAATTTTAGCCCTACATCTGTTTTACATATGGGGGATTGGGATTCTGAGCTAAATACAAGATACAAGGTTAACATGTGCAGACTATTCTAAAAGCAGTTATGTAATAATATCTTCAGATTTTTATACAAGTCCATTCTTTGAGTATTTTTCCAACGCAGTTATTAGACTGAATTTTTTATAGCATTTTTAATGCTAACTTTAAAGTTCGAAAAACATCGGAAAAACTGAAACGCTCAAGTGAGACTTGAACTCACGACCTTTCCCTTACAGGGGGAATGCTCTTCCAACTGAGCTATTGAGCCACACCTGATTCATTTCAAATTTTCCTTCTCTTTATATCCGTCTTTAAGGGCGACGGTGGTGCCATCTACCAACATTCTTACGAACTGTTGGAAACAATGAATGATATTTCAACCATTTCTTTTTCCGATGTTTTTCAAGCAGTTATAAGAGTCAGTTTCCTGTGGTGTGGCTGAACTTTGAGATTGCGTTCTATAGGTCTAAATATGCCAATTTTTTTTTCTTTTTTTTATGGAATAGGTAGGCAAACAAGCAGACGGATCGCCTGATCCACTATATTGGAATCGTATCTGCTTAGTACCTAAATTAATTGTTGCAATTCTGCTCATATATAATGAGTGACCATTTTACGCATTTTATAGAGATGATTGAAAATTCAAAAGTTACCTACAATTTTTTGCGGAACTGCCAATGTATGAAGCCATTACACTACCGACGTGAACCTAGTCCAAGCAATTTAACTTAGTTGGAGGGGTTAAAGGGAATATTAGTAATTTCCATTGCTAATATTCTTCAAAAAATGTGGCGTTTTAGCGCCGCTGTACTCCACAACCAATTGGCGATATTGAAGGTCTGTAGATAGACTAGTCAAAACTTTTGAGGATTCCAATTACCCGTAAAATCTACAATAGATGTTCGTATCACAACTGAGCGTGCTCTCCAAGGCACGGCAATATCCAGACGATTACCTAGGGGTTATCGGTGGAGGCGCCTCCCCGTACCCGGGGCTAGATGGGGACACTATGGTCCCCACAACCCGAAGGGGGCCATCTCGAAAGAGATCGTCCTGGGTCTGGGGGTGCGAGAGATATGTTTCCTGCATTCTCACCTCCAGCAATCAAAGGCCCAAAGACGGCGTGCGTTTTAGTCGATGCGAGTCCGACATAACCACCTCCACCAGCTCCGGGGGGTGAATATCCCCACGGACACCCATCCTTGGGGATATTCATGCATACAGCAGCCACAGAGGCTGTCTATCCCTTTTTATCTCTTCCGGATTCCGGATTCCGGTTAGAGGAAATCCGCACAACAAACGATCAAGATTTGATAACCGAACATCACGAATAACCACCTTTTAAACGCATCTGTTCGAACCTATAACCTCAAGTCTGTCTGTCTGTCTGTCTGATGACTAAACCGCTTTCATAATATTTATGGTTCTTGCTGTCTGTGGAATGGGAGCATGTCAGCAATATGTCCAACAAGTTTATTGCTCAGCTATAAAATTGTGGTCTAGCCCTGTGCAGAATATGAATGTAATGACATTATGGAGACCTTACTTAGGGCTGGAATATGCGGGAATATCTATAGAAATAAATAAAATTGAAGTAGTGTTTGTGGGTTAAAATAAAAGCTCTTTGATAAACACATAACTATGTCATCATGATGAACAAAGTACTCAAAATGATATTTACAAATAAAGTATCTAAGTATGTTTATCCGCATTCTAGATTCCTTAACACAAGCTATAAAAGCTTACCATGGGTCTAAAGTCTAAATAGCGTCGTGTAGAATGTTGTGGAATATTTATTATTTATTATTTATCTTTATTATTTTACCTCCTCTCAGTCGACTGATTGCTCTGATATTTGGTACACACCTTTAGTTCGGACAATTGGGTTATAGATAGATTGGGTAATCGGTAGCTTAGTGGTTAAGGAATCGGCCTTACGATCGAGAGGTCCCGGGTTCGATCCTGGCCATTACACTACCGACGTGAACCCACTCCTAGCCTAGCACAAGCAATTAAGCTTAGTTGGAGGGGTTAGAGGGAATATTAGTAACTTCGGTTCTAATATTCTTTAAAAAAATGGTAATTTTAGCGGTTATTCTCAATACAGACAATATATCTAACTAACTAGACAACATCAACTATTTGCGACAAAATCAGGTCAAACGAACCGGGTCCTATGCCTGTATAAATTTGTTTAGTGTCACGTGAAATTGGGGCAAGACGCATAAAAACTCCCAATTTGTCGGGATATTTGCACTGAGACAATATTTTTAGATGGGTGAAAACGGAGTATGATGGTATGAATAGGGTTTATTAGGTTGTCCGCTCGTTAAAACTATTTTTGGATATATTTTGGTGTTTGCAAGAATTTGGTAAAGTTTAGTTGTGGGTATTTTAGATCTATATTTATGTAAATAAAATTATCCCGTGGTAAAGGCGTCACACAGAAACGCAAGCGCGGAAGGCCAAAGAGAAGATGAAGGGGCATATTTGGACAGAGACGTGGTCAACACAATGGATGAGAAAGGCGAGAGAAAGGGATTTGTGCAGAGATTTATGGGAGGGAGGCCTACGCCGTGCAGGCGACTATTGCAGATGATGGTCACGTCATACTTATAATACTAAAGGGTTAAACTGTGTTTTCCTACTTTAAGCAAACTTGTATTTGTATGCAATAGAAAATTAATATTATAAAGGCGTCACAGAAGTCAGTCTAGAATTCTTATCTGATTTGGGTATTTATAAAAAGCATAGGTAATTATTACATACTTAAATATTTTGAATGTTTAAGCCGTCTATGGAGGGTAACTGCAAACCTACCGTAACTGCTAAAGATAGCAAATTTTGCTAAAAGACAACATTCCCTTATTTTAAAAAGTAATAAATCTGCATTCAAAGCTTTTCATATGGCTTGCTTGCCCCAGTAATCGACGTGACTAAAATCTGAAAAAATACAATCCTTGTATTTTAGGGCATCAATCAATAGGGGTTATAATAAATGATTAAATCTGTCTATCCAACATGGAGAATTAAATAAAAGTAAATTCCTGAAATATTATAAACAACTAGCTTTTGCCCGCGGCTCCGCTCGCGTGGATGTCGGTTCCCGGCAATTATTCGAATTTTTCTCAACGTACAAACCTTCCCTGGACTTCCACAAATAATTCAAGATCAAAATTAGCCAAATCGGTTCGTGCATTCTGGAGTTATAGCGTCAGGAAGGAAAACCCGACTTATTTTTATATAGTAGATAAATAAGTAAATATTTTAGACGATTCTACACAGTGCTATCTAGACACAATGTAAGCAAATCTTAACTAGCTTGCGTTATGGTTTCTAGAATGCGGATGAATATACATAAAACGCAGATAGTTATGTCGATTTTAATTTGTGTTATGTATTATTCAAGGTGGTTTACGTAACATGGCTTTTTAGCAATTCTAATGACAGCGAACTGTCATATTTATTTGTCACCGCGGTTTAAAGGTCATTGTATACGAATTTTAAATTTTTATGATCATTTTGTTATGGTGTGAATTCTGTTGAATGGTTTGTGAAATAACTTTATTAATAAATACAATGACGTGACTTCTATATATAGCAGACAAGTTAACTTAGACAAGTGGCACAAGCCTCAATAGATTAAAATAGAAATTAATGAATGTATGGTATTGACTTAATATAAGTTGACAGCCTCTGTGGCGCATGGCGTGGCTGTAGTGAACGCTACTGCTACACAGGAGGCGCGGGTTCGTTATTTACAAAAAAAGTTTCAAAGTATGTTTATCGGCATATTCCACAATCTTTTTTTTTTTCTTTTTTCGTGCGGAAATCCCCACGGATACCTCCCCCGCCAGAGCCGGAAGGGGAGGTTAAGTCGGACTTGCATCCCGGCTGACCAGGACCTCCACGGGAGGGGGGACAATGGTGTACCCGACTCGCCCCCGGAATGGGGTGGCGCGCTTCTAAGCGCGCCGCCGCCGTGGCACATTCCGCATTCTAGATTCCATAACACAAGCTAGGTGCTTACCATGGGTCTAGATAGTGTTCTGGAGAGTGTTGTAGAATATTTATTTATTTATTTAATTATGTTGACGACTTATTAATTCTATTAACAATTGTAGTTTTTGAGTCACAATTCGCTAAATGACTGTCATACAGTCTTAGTAATCGAGTTCGGGTATATAACACTAAAATACTTTAGTCTAACTTTAGTGCACCAATCACATGCTATACAATTAATCAATCAACTAATTTCAACATTTTTTGAAACAAAATGTCACACTTAACAGAATCGACCCCTCCCAATTTTATTTTTATTTGTAACAACATTCACACGCTACATGCTAGATGTTACAATAAAAGTAAATCATCTCGCCGACTCCACGGGCGGTCAGCAGAGGCGATGGGTCATAGTTTAGATAGTACATCTTGTATAGACAACCAATTGGGTTCCATTTGAAAGAGATGCTAGATTAGGTTGGGGTGTGGATTGATGGAGGGGATAAAATTTTGACAAGAGTTTTATGAGCAGCAAGAAATTTCGACCAATCACTTCGAACTATAGGGTAATTGAGAATACAATTTGCAGTTAATATCGTACTGTAAGTAAATGATTGTGGTGTAACAAAATAAAGGTTCACGCGGGCGTCACGTGGCGCTGCAGTCGGTTTCGCTACAGTGTGACAAATGTTAACAACCCCTAAGTAACCGGTCCGAACTGGTCGCAAGGTCAACGAGGTCGATGAACTTTATTCTCAATCCATTTGGCACGAGGTACCTATACACAAGTTGCCCTCCCCCCCCCCCCCTATCCCCCTAGGTTTGACGTATAAGACATGCGTTGTTACGTCCAATCCCATACAACAAACTTTGAACGAACTTTTTAGAACCAAAATTGTGGGACGTATTAGTAGGATGGGAATGGAGTAATACCAATTTAATCTTATTTTATTTATCTGTCACTGTCGCCCTTTCGTTTAACAGCAATACTTCGACACCAATGTCCCTGCATCTCCCTCCTGCAATCCCATGCATGCTGAATCGTCCTAGGATTGTGGAGGTTAGATGGCTTTGTAAGACTGATTTATTTTAATAATAAATCAGTCTTAGCAAGTAACTATTTATCATCATACTCATCTGTGTTTTTAGTTTAAATTGCCTTACAGTTTCAAGATGGCGACGACGATGAGACTAAACAACGACTTTTCGGATTGATGGTTGGTATTACCTGTAACAAAATAAACATTAATTAGTTAGGAGCTCGTTATCATCATCTAACAATATGCCGCGACCGTGCCCCAATGGATTCCAGGGATAAAAATGTATTATTCCAGAGTTCTATCCATCCAAATTTCAATTAAGTAGGATCTGGTTTGAGCGTGATAAGTAACAAGCATCCAAACATCTTCAATTTTACATTAAAGTGGTTTATGTGTATATCCTTTGCTGACTGTACAAAAAACAATAAAATGAAAAACTAAATTAATTTCTTAAATCAACTATGAAATATAAATTGTTTAACAAGCTCGCTAGCCTCTCCGTCAATAAATAAAACTAAAAAGTTGTGTCTGTCTGAACGATTCCAACACTCTTTCAATCAATCAAAAAGCAAACCGATGATATATGAGTTAAAACTATAATATCTATATATCTATCGTTGAAGGCATTTTTATGGGGATTCCTAATGAATAACGCAATCGGCCTATATATGGGTGTCGTAGAAGGCGACTTAGGGATATCCCTTATTCGCCTAAGGGCTATCCCTATGGCTGTTCTCCGTCCGACAGTAAACATACAGCCCATGACTAAATGCCTGGCCTCGATTCTACTAACGCAAAACTATTGTCAAGACTTTAAACCGATGCATTTAATTAAAGTTCAATATTAAATAACTGTTAGCAGAGTGAATAAAACAGTGTAATTAAACTTTTGTCATTTAATTTTGGACTTTAGTGTATAGAAATAAAGTCTAAACTTTAAGGCCAGGTAGGCCGCATTTTGAGTTTTTTAAAAGCATTTGAATCATAGGAAAAAGCGTTTTAAATTTCGAAAAAAAGATATATATTAGTTAAGGATCCAGTCTAGTCAAATTCGCATTCAGTTATCAGATCTGATGAACTTCACTCGATAGAAAAAAATCCCAAAGTTACCCCTTTTCATTATTTTTTTTTTAATATTATGACTAAATTACTTATGCTTTCTATAAAATTTTTGTACTAAACTAAAGCCACTACATATGTCTAGATATTTTCGCAGATTTTGACTATATTATGAAATAATTTTTAAAGTTATATTTAAATACCTACTAAATTCGCGAGTGCTCGCGCCGCTGAGGCCCGAAAAGTTGCGCCAGTCGCGCGCTGGCGCTTACCGAAGTAGGACCTGTGTCAGTTTTTGCGCGACAGTTTCGTGCACCAATCAATCGGTTTTACGTATTTATAATAAATTGTTGCAAGTCATTCAATATGGGCAATAAAGAACGCAAGCTAAAGAAGTCGTGTCGTGCAAAGCCATAAACTAAATTTCTAACTCCGATTGGTAATTTAAAAAATTATCATACCTAAATATTACGCTCATAGCGCCATAGTACAAGAATATCAGTATTACTACTGAAGATGCTACTTACGATTTTCTATAATTCATATTTTATCTATATCAGTACAGGGGTACCTAGTACCTACAATATTCGTACATTGTATATAATTTGTGTGTGTGTAAATAAATATAAATTTAGTTTTAGTTTAGGATAGAATAATTTTAATATTTAGGTAGGTTAGTTTAATTATTAGCCTTTTTTTATCGTGCGCAAAATCCTCGTGGATACCACCCCCACGGAGCCGGTGGAGGCGGTTATGTCGGACTCAAACCGACTAAAACGCACGCCGTCTTGGGTCCTTGGTTGCCGGAGGTGAGATTGCCGAAAGCATATCTCTCGCACCCCAGCAGACCCAGGAGAATTACTGGCCTTGGGTCAGCCGGGGTGCGAGGGATATTTCGATGACAACCTCACCTCAGGCCTAGCACCACGACCCACAGTCGGCGTGCCCACAGTCGGACTCGAACCGACTAAAAAGTCGGTTCGAGTCCGACATAACCTCCCCTTCCGGCTCCGGCAGGGGAGGTATTCGAGGGGATTTCCGCACGAAAAAAAGAAGGTACAGTGTAAATTTATATAAATACTTCATAAAAACTAGCACCACGACCCACAGTCGGCGTGCCCACAGTCGGACTCGAACCGACTAAAAAGTCGGTTCGAGTCCGACATAACCTCCCCTTCCGGCTCCGGCAGGGGGGTATCCGAGGGGATTCCCGCACGAAAAAAGTTGTTAATCTCGTTAACTTTAGGTATTTAACTGCCCTGTCGACGACGAACGGTGCGATTATATAAAGTAACCGTTAGCATCAATTCAAACAAATGTTTGTAAAATTACAAGCATTATTATTATTATAATGTAAGTTTTTTTCGCCCAAGCAACTAAACACATAGAACAAACAGTTCCCAAACTCATACAGTTTTTTAATTTCGTATTTATTTCTTACTTAATATAATCATATAACTAAATAAAGTTAAAAAAACTGCATTTAATTTTCTAAGTCAAATCAAGTTTTCCTACTGCATATTTCTATACTGTGACGCTGGTGGGGTCACCGTCCGAGTTCACCGTCACTGCGTTCGCGCGTAATATATTACGAGCGGCCGGGATCGCTATAAATGCCTACTTTTGCAGGAAAACAGGGCCTTAATGCCGCTTTTTGCAAACTCTGTGGTTTGAGAATAGTTATGCTTTTGTAGAATCGAGGCCCTGCTCGACGGCAATACAACAGCCTACGTGGAGTGGCGGTAGTAAACGCGACTGCTACGCAGGAGGCGCGGGTTCGATGTATGCATGAATATGGTTATTTGCATTGGTCTGGGTGTTCCTATGTATATTATGTATGTTGTGTGTATTACAAAAAAAAAGTATTTAAGTATGTTTATCTGCATTCTAGATTCCATAACACAAGCTAGGTAAGCTATGCTTACCATGGGTCTAGATAGCGTTGTGTAGAATGTTGGGGAATATATTTGTCTTCTAAGATAGCGGCAAAATATGTATGTAAAGGATCTTGAACTTCAAAAGACCGAAGTCTTTAATATTGAACTATTAAAGTCTCTTTTGGGTAGTTTAATATCAATTGAATGTCTATCAGTACTGGTTTATTCCTTTTACGTCTTTATTGAGACTATTATTTGCAGTTCAATTGGTCTCTTCACTTATGTCGTTAAACATTAAGTGCCTACATATAAATGACTCATGAATAATTGTTTTGTTTTGCTAATTTAAGTGTAATGTTTATCGATACATATATAATTACATGTCCAGGCTGATTGACTGATTTATCATAGGTATCATTCACTGTAAAATACACATTACATACTGTGATTCACAGCGTATTGAATTGATACTTGATACGCTTGCTCCCTAATACTTGGAACTGAAAAGATTTTTTGGCGAAATATGGGTGGTAATACACTACTACTCACCCCTTGAATGATTTTCAGGCGTGAATATACGTATATTACTTAATTCTATATCATTGAGGCGCCTGCTTGACACGCAAATGAACCATTACAAGAGAAATTTTTAATTGACAGCTTCCATGATGACACTTTTCAAGGAACAATTAGAAACAATTATACGCCAGTGGGCGGACCTTTGCCCAGCAGTGGGCCTAACTGGACATAACTCATTGCAGCCTATAAAAGAGGTACTCAGTAATTTATGAGTGTCGATGCATTTTTATTCGAGCAATTTAAGTTTCAATGTCGGCCAGTGAGATGATTGGTGTGTGGTGTAAGATACGAGGAATGAGCGAGTACTGGGCAAGTGATTCTAGAAACTTTATAGCTCTGTATTCGTTTTTCGAAATATATCAGTCCTACGACCATGTTCCTACGAAATAAAGGATTTATTTGGTAGCCTGTTACTGCTATGTTAAAAAAAATTAAACTATAAATTTAAAAAACCCCCGTCACAAAAAAACAACTCCAAAAAGTTGAAAATAAGTGGAGTTTGCCTTTTAACTTTTGATATACCTATATTTTGACTCAACGGTTGCCATATCAGGGGACCCGGTAAAGCACTCCGTTATCGTTATAAATGTATACCGACATGTTGTGGCGGCGGCCATCTTGGACCGATTTCTTACAAACAGCTAAGAACACTCCCGAGGTATATTAGCCTTTCAAACAAATCGGTTCATCCTTTGGGTGCTACGATGCCACAGACATACACACACACACACACAGACACACACACGTGAAACTTATAACACCCCGTCGTTTTTGAAAAATACTAGAAGTGAGATTTAATCAATAAATAATCGCATCGATTTGAAACTTAAACAATGTCATGTTTAAGATAATCGAAGATATCAATTCAATAACTTTAAACCATTAAACTTAACTGTTGAGCTAGTTAGAGTGCTCCAGTATTTTCCGGCGTAGAGCTAATTTATCTCTTTCCATGGATCGAAGACAAATAAGGCATAGGGCAGCACATTAGACTCCCAGACTCGACATAACGGGACTCGACATAAAGGGAACAAACCATGGCAGCATAGGGCAGCATATGGCAGCATAGGGCAGCATAGGGTAGCATAGGGCAGCATAGGGCAGCATAGGGTTTCCCCGTAAGCCTGGTCCTTCAACCAGGCTCTGGTTTTCCTCTCAGCGTTCCAGGATCAGACGAATAATCGAAATAATGGCCTCTTCTGAAATCCAAAGTCCTAAAGGTTGCAAGTCCAAAATTGATTGCGGAGATTAGCACGTGAATGAAGAAGAGCGTAATATTATGTATCTTATACCTAATTAGCTATTTAAGCTTCAACGGGTCCTTTAAGCGGGGCGTGAAAAGGCATCTGATGAGGCCATAAATCTGAGTGCCACCACTGTTAACATGGTACATATTTGCGATGGTGACCCTCTTTCTAAAACGTTGCCATCAGCTTGCCATCTGGCGAGGTGAAGTCAAATTGACGTGCTCTTTATAAAAAAAACTTTACAGACCGCAACAGCTTTTAACTTGTACTACACAAGGGTATTGTGGAGTAAGCGTCATTTGTCCAACTTTTCAATTGCGTCCCATCATCTCGTGAGTCAGTGCGTCATGTATATGGTATGCTCCACTTTGGCCTTTCGATTGCTCCCATCGTATATGGGTGATACTTCCTCATGTCTGATGGTTTTGAGTGTTTAAAATTTTTTTGAAGTATCCAATCCTTATTACGCTAGGAAATATTATAAGTGGGAGACCTGACGACACGTCAATTTGACTTTACCTCGCCGGATGGTAAACTAAAGGCGAAGTCTCGGATATAGGGTCACCATCATAAATGGTGGCACTAACTTGACGGCCTAATCAGATGCCCTTTCACGCCCCGCTTAAAGGACCTGGGACTGAAGGAAGAAGGAAACACGTGAGCTGGCATGGAGTTCCAGGTCTTAATGGCTATTTACCGAACCGCTTGGTTCTAGAAGGTATATTCTGCACCGTATGCGGGGGTAACATCTAAGCCTTGCACGTGTGTCCTGTGTCCTGAATCCTGTGGAGGAAATTATGTATTGGGGCATCTTTATACCAATATTAATTGGTTATGTCTAATTTGAACTTCTCGTTCCGTTATCTAATATGGGAATGGGGCTGAATACTAAAACAATAATTTGAAAATAAGGAACTGACAGAGAGGACTGAACGAAACGAGGACATGGTTTGCTGTTTGAAGGAGCAAAAAAGAGAAGAGAGTGAGACAAGTCAGCGAAAGACGCTCTCACAAAAGCTTAATTAAGTGAAAGAGTACAAAAGCGGATCCCTGGTTCCGAAGTAAAAGCAGGATTAAAGGAGAAAAAAAGAAAAATATTTTATTAGTGTTCTTATATAAGTAAGCAACAGTTACAATGGTGGATGATCTGTGGTAGCCTAGTGGTATGGGTAATGGACTGCTGAGACGAGGTCTCGGTTTCGATCCCAGGTTTACCATGGCACACACCAATGACTTCTCGATGCTTTTCGAAGTTATGTGTGTATTTATCGCAGGTTTATAAGTGCCCGGTTAGTGGTAATAGGCTCGCCACCTATTACATGGGGACCAAAACATAAACTGGCGAAATGTGGGTGCTAGCACCTCTGCCTACCCCTTTGGGGAATACAGGCGTGAGTTTATGTTATGTTATGTTATGTTACAAAGATGATGATTCAATTTCACAACTATAGCCATGCTTCCATTGACTACTTTAATAGAATCAATGGTACCAAAAGGAGCACACCAACTCTCAACCGATTGTCATAACATCAAATCTGTTAAAAGACGGAGTGACGTGCACTCCGATGCACTCCCATGACATGACAGTGTATACCATCACGCTATATTTAGGGAGGGGTAGGCAAGATTCTTGTCATATTGACTTTTAGTTTTAAGACAAAGTTTACTTACCATATCGGTAGATTATGTAGATATTTAAAATACTACTGGGAACACGGATGACTCAACGGAATTTAAAATCTGGCTACACTGTAGGCAATGTCTCCTATGTGGGTCAAACTCAAACTCAAAGGGAAGGTTCATATCTGACGGAACATGCGTCGCGTATTATCGGTCGCGTAACGCCAAAACAGATAAATGTATAGAAAAACACTTGACCGTTCCCACTCGACGCACTAACGTAGCATTGGTTGACGGTTGACGTAGTATCTAACAAAACTATATATTCTAGGGTAAAGTGGCATACGACCACGGCTATCCTTGATATTTTCTTGTTTGTTACATTTTAGAGTGTGATTTTTCGGTAGTGGGGTTTTAGTTTTAAACTTTATTTTTTTACGTATTCTAGATTCCATAACACAAGCTAGTTAAGCTATGCTTACCATGGGTCTAGATAGCGTTGAGTAGAATGTTGTGAAACATTTATTTATTTATTTCGGTTACTATAATAGTATGAAACATTAACAAGATATAGGTCACGAAATTACAGAAAAAAAAGTCACGCTACATGGCACAGATCACAAACAAAGACCCAGTTTTTTTTACATACAACCTGTTCTCGAAAGCTATTGAAATTTCATTCGCCATTCTCGATCGTGAATGGAAGAAAGAATGAAGTGTATTCGTAATTGCGTCGCGATAAAAACATGTCTGGATGCCGTTATAGTACGCTTTGAGTTTTGTTGTTGAAATTGGGTTAAATGTTGACGAAAAATGCAGGCTGACCTCGTCAACAAACCGGTAAACCTGCTGATTGAGGAACGAGATTCTGATTCATTCCTGTCAGGATTTGTTCAAACAGCAGTAACAGTGGCAAGTTCCTTTCAAGGGTGGGAGGAGGCTTTTAGGTGGCAATCGCTCCGGTAAAAGATAAAAGAAGTTGAGAAGGAGAGAGGAGTCCAGGCTTTCAAGTGCGGAAGCAAACGGGACTAACGCTGTGATGATGGGTAGCTAGATGTACATTAATACTCACATTTCGCAAACTACGATTTTCGGCCTCACGTAATAGTGGGCGCAGCCTATTGCCATCAAGTGGGCACTTTGTCATGGGCTGTATGTTTACTGTCGGATGGAGAACAACCCCATCCCTTCGGCACCTTCTCTTTCCAAGGGAAGAGATTGGGGTGGCACAATTCTACACATACCTATTAAAATTGTGGTCCAATAAAACTTAAGTTATTGTAATGTCAATGTTCTGCTGCTGTCGGTGTTCCAAAATCGAAATGTATTTTTTTTACAATTTGTCAAACACAGGCGCACGTTGAAAGAATGGCCTTTTGTTTCTGTTTTTAATCTGTGAAAAGAGTTTTATGAATGTTGTATGTCATTCACTTTAATTCATTCATGGTAATGTGTTCTACATTCATTCAATGAATTTATTTGAATGGCTTTTTGGTGCAATGTAAATGTTACGTTTCTGGTTATTTAAGCGGTTGAGAAATCTTACTCTGAGTTGTAAACATTTTTTATTTATTTATTTGCTCATGTCATAAGCAAGTGAAAAAAAATGTGTTATATATATTTTTTTTTTAAAGAATATTAGCAAACGAAATTACTAATATTCCCTCTAACCCCGCCATCTATAAGCTAAATTGCTTGTGCTAGGAGTGGGTTTACGTCAGTAGTGTAATGGCCAGGATTCGAAACCGGGGCCTCTCCATCGTAAGGTCAACTCCTTATTCCTATTATGTACTATCTATATATCAATTGCTGTGGTCCACGGCTCCACCCGCGTCCAGTCCCATTCCTGCTACCCATGTGAACCAATTCCATAAATAAAAAGTAACCTATGTGTTACACCATTCTATAATCTATCCTTGAACAAAATTTCAACCAGATCCGTTCAGCTGTATGATTGCGATTAAGTAACAAACCTCCAAACTTTCATTTTCTTAATATTTATAGATATCACCTCCGGTTCCCGGCAGAGTAGTACTTGTTGTCCACCCCATCTCTTCCCATGCGGTGTCGTACATGGCAACTAAGGTATAGGGCTGTTTAACCTCAGACAGATATATACAGCCCAGACTCAGCCACAGATGCGAGGCTCGACTCAATAATAGTGCCAGAAATACGGTAATAGGCTCACCCCCTAGTACGTGGGACCGAATACAGTTTATAGTGAAATGTGGGTATTAATTCACCTCTGCCTAGCTCTGCCTAACTTATATGCATGTATTTATGTAGTAAGTAGTACAAGTGAGATTTAGAAAGAAAAACAACTTCGGGTTCATTTTTGGTTAATAATAATGTTATACCCAAGTATGTTTGTCAAGGGATTACGGTGTTTTATACAATCGTGAGGGTTTTATGGTCATTTAATCAAGATAAGACCTCATAGAGATAATCTTTAGTGGCGTAACCCCTCTTAAGACTGCAGTAAGAGGAATTTGTGCATTTTATTGTGGTTATCTGAGTTCAAATATGTTTTGATGATGTCTTTCTTTTTGTGAAAGTGTCCTTGTTGCAATTATGTTTTGTTTAATTTGTTACATAATATTTATAGAAGCGTCCGTTCTTGAAGAACCCCATATTGTAGTCGCTTGGGAAGACTACGGCAGGGAGATCATTCCACAGCTTATAAAGGATTATTATGGATTATAAAGGGATGAAGTTCCTTTCATAGTATATAGGTAGCTGCGCGTAATATCAGTTATGTTCTAAATTGGGGTCACAACAACACGTGATATGAGTCAGCATGCACCCTATACATCCAGCACTAGCCTAGGTGCTCTTCGTATCGTAATAAATCAATATCCACGAATAGCACCTGCCAAAAATTTTGATGGGTGCTCTTCGTGGAAATGGCTAGGTGCTATTCGCTCAGGTGGGTGCTCTAAGTGGACTACACCCCCAGGAAAGTGGACATACCAATCATAAACAATAATGATGGAGATGGTTATCGGCGCAAGTCTGTCTATACCTAAATCACGCATATAAGAAACATCAAACAACTTACATCCATTCATTACAAAGAGGACTATGAATGAAATATGTTAGCCATATATGTAAGTTACATAAGTACTACGATGTAGTGCGCAAAAACAAATACGATCTTGTGCCAATTCGACCGGGTAACCGGTTCGGTATCCCGGTAGGCTAGTGTTGGGATTCATTCTAAGGCTATATCGATAACTACTGAATTAACTTTACCGAGAGTAACCTTTCACCCCTGACATCAGCTTTTTTTTACGTGCAGAAATTCTCACGGATACCTCCCCGCCGGAGCCGGGAGGAGAGGTTATGTCGGACTAGAACCGGCTAAAACCACACGCCGATTGAGGGTCTTGTTGCTAGGAAGAAGGTGAGGTTTTCTTCGACATATCCCTCGCACCCCGGCTGACCCAGGGCCATCCCTTACGGTCCTCCTCGGGAGGGGGAACAATGGTGTCCCCGAATCGCCCCTGGCATCTGCTGAAGCGAGACGGCGTGCGTTTTAGTCGGATCGAGGCCGACATAACTACCTCTACTGGTATCCGTGGGGATTTTCCGCACGTTAAAAAACCAGCATTCAGTGCAGACACATTGAATTAGGTATTTAACTTGAACTGCAAGAAACCGAAATTCATAGCTCGGAAAGGTATGGTGGCATTTTCTTGACATTTCATTTCTGTTATAAACATTAGGACAGTCGTAGCTTTCACGGTCGTTAATGATATGATACTGTGTATCATATCTTCATACATAGTATCATATCATAGACTATGAAAGGGTACCGTGGTTAATATCATATACCTAGTATATGTTTATATGTTTTAACGTTGTCTAGTAGCTACGTGAAATGCCATGGCATTATGTGACGTACATTTTTTTTGTGCAAACCGCGTTCTTTTTTTCATGTGTTTTATATAGATGAACTTGTAAAACAAAATGTCAACAAGAATATAATCAACGAAATAAAAGCGTCTGTAGCTTAGTGATTAAGGAATCGGCCTTAAGATCGTAAGGTCCCGGTTTCGAAACCTGGCCAATACACTACTAACGTGAACGCACTCCTAACACAAGCAATTTAGCTTAGCTGGAGAGGCTAGAATTAATAATTTCGGTTGCTAATATTCTCTAAAGAAATTGGTTTTTTCGAAATTGATAGAGCTGTTTCCGAGGCTGTTATATAAAAATTTTGTTATAGTAAGCGTTACTATTAAGTCCTGATTCATACCTCATATATACATACTGTTCATAGCTGTAGTCTTTTGTACCATGGAAATTCTCATTCGTAACCTCTAATTTAAGCGAGAATCTTCAGCTTTGGTTCTGTTACGAGCAGTAAAACGCAATCTCAAACATTAACATATTTAATAGAACCGCCATGTACGGACAAAACAAACCATAAAAGGCATAAGCCTCTATTCACCGTAATACCTTTGAAAATTATTTCAACCGCCTTCAAAATCCTATAAACATCGATAAATAAGTTCCTGCACTACTGCAGAATGCGGTACAGTGACTCTATGTGAATGAACACTACAGTTTATCTCGAACTTATAATACTATTTCCCTTCTCCCTCACACTAAAGCCATCTATATATGTGTGAAAGAGAAGGTACAAGTCACGTAAGGATTATAAAGCCGTAACTCAGACAGGGTACAAGGTTTTTCGGATTAAAAACAACACCGCATTCAGAAATAAAACGTTGAAAACAGAACAATGTTGGTATGCTGTGTTTGGTTGCCTTTGTATAGTTAACGGCATATATCTTGACACCGGTGACGTCACAAAATGTACTCTTTAAGGAGGTTTTTTTGACTGTTATTTGAGGATAGTATGGGGTGCTTCGGCGAAGGAGCTCTAATCGTTTGTCGCGGAAATCCTCTCGGATACCTCTCCCGCCGGAGCCGGAAGGGGAGGTTATGTCGGATTCGAACCGACTAAAACTGCTAGGCTGGAGGTGAGGTTGTCTTTGATGTATCTCTCGCATACCAGCTGACCCAACGTTACTTGGAGTCAAGATATATGCCGTTAACTGTAGACCTAACCGTACGTGGAAGGTGATAAAACACCAAAATATGGTTGTTATGACGCGGATTTTACGTTCCTATTTTTTGTTTTACAAGCATTCCTAAAACGGAACGTGTCTAACCATAATCGAAAAATGAGTCTGCCATTTTAGGAAAGATGATACTACATAGTACAGTAAGCTTCAGAGAAAAGGAACCCCCCTTGAGAATAAAACCATTATCAAGGGGGGGTTCCTTTTCTCTGAAGCTTACTGTACTATCATTATTACTACGATCCGGGATAACCTATCCAAGACGTTCCTATAAATTTTAAGCTATGATATTATCTAAAATAGTGCCGTTTACTTTTATTAGGTACTATCCTCAAATAGTTGGATAAAGCACACAAAAAAACGTCAATCGTGATACTGAAAGATTGAACGTATCTCACTTGTGTAGTAGACCTCCACTTTTGCTTGTGGGGTCCGCAAGAAACGGTAAATGTCTCCATCGCACAAGTAGTGTTGCAATACGTCATTAGTCACGGTAACATTTTACCATAAGACAGGTCGTATGTTCATTTTGGACCTCAGAGATAAAATTCGAAAACGAAAGACCATATGAAATATACGGGGATTCCAAGGTGGAGATGTAATTGAGACAGGCATTTTAAGAACAGGGTTGATAGTAATTTATCAGCAATTGTTCCTTAATGTTTGATTTCAGACACCATTCCTTTCATACTGCACGGTGCGCACTGTTTTCGGACGCAATGTGTGGGGATGAATTACCTGCCAATGGCGAGCGGTGCCATGATAGAATGTAGCTGTGCATCATGTCAATGTATAGGCGGCAGAAAACACACAGCGAGGCAAAGTCATACCTGAGGCTGAGAGGTTCCACATCGCCTGCGAGTATGAGATTATTGACGAGCCTCAACGCACGTCTTTGCACCGAGTCGAAGGGGTTAAAATGGTGTACGGGCGCTCTGGCAAAAAAAGCCGCCTGCGCCTTATAAAGAAGATCTCGCTGCCCCGCAGTGAAGTACTGCTTCACCCTGCCAAGAACTCTGAGTTTCTTTGATGTCAGCTTGACCTTGTCTTCTAAATGACTGCGGTACTAGATGTCACTAGAAATGTCGACACCTAGGATCCCGATACTCGGGGCAATGGTAGGCCATGTGCCCAGGAATTGCGACGCTACAATGAATGTAGTTTTCTTAGCGGTGAATACACATACTTGTGTCTTGGTGGGGTTGAACTGGACAAGGCTCAGTCGACCCCAATCGGATACTCCCCAGAGAGTTTCTAATGCATATATGGGCATTACTTGTTCTCAATGTGGCTTACTTGCGAATGTTGTGACAGTTAGAGATAAAGCATAGGTATAACGGTATAATTTATACGTATATTCTGAAACAGTTATAGTTATTGCATTTATAATATTCGTAACCCCTTAAAGATACGAGGCTCTAGCGCGAGCGGAATTGGGTATTCTACTAAACTAGTCAAATTAGTTAGGACTTTATACTAAACGTCAAAACGATATGATAATATGGTAACTTGTATGAAAAAAGATTTAGTGACGTCATAAAATTTAATAGTCAAATCAGTTACTATTATAGGTTGGGTGGATGATTAAAAATAAATGAAAATTAAGGAATAAGAACCGACACAATTTTTACCGCTCTTTTACCATTCTTAATTTAATTTAATTAAAAGTAAAGCCAACGAGATGAGAAAAAAAAGGTAAAGAAAGCGACCATTACTGAGTTACGTTGTGATAACTAGCGATTATTTTCTCTGTCCTTGTCGCACATTTCACATGTACGAGACAATGGCCGAGCGACAGCTGTCACTGCGTGTTTCGTAGTACAGGAAAGCTGTCAGCACAGAGCGGTTCTAAACTGTCAGATCCGTCATGTTATGAGCAATTTCATTCCTGTCTGGAATGCGCTTGAAGTGATACCGCTGAAACTTTGTTTACCTTTTTTCTCTCGCTTCGTTGGCTTTACTTTAGATAATTTATTTTAACTACAGGACAATACCTAATGGTTTGATATAATCTATGATTGGCTGATATGAACTCTTCCGCTGTAGCACCGCATGTTATCATCAAAAGTTACCCAAAAAACACGTAGATACATACTGCGCATAAAGACAACATTTTGTGACGTATTTGTGTTCAACATATATGCCGGTAACTATGAATCAATCAATTAGCCTATAGCTGTTACCCTACTGGACATAAGCCTCTTCTACTATTGGGAGAATTTGTTGTACTGTTTCCACGCTGGCTAGACGGGTTGGTACAGGGTTTTATTTCGAGTGTTCCTTCTCTCGCAGTAATATCGTCTGCGTATTTTTCACTTAGTTTTTTTTATATAGGACACGTCAATTTGACTTCACCTCGCCTGATGTTAAGCAAAGGCAAAGTCTCGGAAAGAGGGTCAACATCGGAAACATGTACCATGTTAACAGTGGTGGCACTCAGCTTGAGGGCCTCATTACATGCCTTTTCACGCCCCGCTTAAAAGGACCCGGGACTGTCGGAAGAAGGAAACACGTGAGCTGGCAGGGAGTTCCAGGTCTTTCAGGCACCTTTCGGATGAGATAGTAGGGTGGTGATACTTATATCCTTGCTTCGTTTCTTTTTAATATCAAAGTTTGTTTTAATATCTGTCCGATTTTATCATAGAACATCACAGGTTATCATCAAAATGTTAGTTCTATAAACATTTGTTTAAACGTTCACTGTTTTTGTTTACTAGTAGAGAATGATGTGTGTTTTATTGTTAAACAACAAAACAATATAAACGTCGTTGTTTTATTTTTATATAGGCATGTTAGGTAATCTTTACAGGTAAGTATATGTAATTATAACGCAGTAATTTATGTGAATGATATTATTGTTCAAAGATGTAACTTTTTTTGTTACCCGACGTTTATTACAGTGCTACAGTGGAGTTTGTTGCGCCGTTTCTTCTCCACTGGTGCCTGGGAAGCGGTGGTAAACTTAGTTTTAAGCAGAATTTGACGTCAAAAAGCTGTAGTAGTGCTACACAATCCATATTAATATGAATCGTTAGACTGTGCTAATATAATAAATGCGAAAGTAACTCTGTCTGGCTGTCTGTCTGTCTGTCTGTATGTTACGCTTTCACGCCTACTCGAATAACTGCACATAGTGCCACTGGTATTGATAATATTTACACGAATATTAATCCAATCAACAAATGTCTTGTGGATGCTGTACACTCGGATCACCGTGGCCAATTAATAACCATTGAAAGAAATAATTGTAAAAATGTTAAAAAAGAAATTAAATTTGTACCGATTAACCAGTATCGTTTAGACGCTTTCAGGGAAAGTATTGTGAGTAAAATACCTGATTTGCCCTTGTACACTTGTGTAGAAGAATCTTACGCAGAACTAACCAACGTGATCGATACTGAGTTTGGGAAATTTTTTACCTCAAAAACATTATCGGTTGGCGGCCGCCCTGTATTCAGTGACTGGGCAACATCGGGGATTTATAGGAGCAGGAGGAGATTGCATGAGCTGTATTCTGAAAAGTCATACAATTTCAACCCTGCTTTTCAGAACTATGTTAAAAATTACTCAAAACTATTTAAGCAAGCCTGTTCCTTTGCGAAATCAAACTTCATTAGGACGAAAATAACCAATTCTGTTAATAAAATTAAGACTACTTGGAATATAATAAATTCCGAATGTGGGAAATCTTCATCAACTGTAAGAGATTTCCATTTAAAAATAGAAGATCGCCATGTCACGGAGGATTTGGAGGTTGCGACAGAGTTTGAACATTTCTTCGCAAATATAGCTTCCACTACAACCAAAACTCTTCAGTCGTCTTCCATTTCCGCTGAGGCATTGCTTGTAGAATCAACAAACAGGTGTCAGAACACGTTCGTATTCACGGTTGTTAATAGCAAGGACATCGTTAAAGCGTTTAAAACAATTGATGTTAAAAAGACCGCGGATCTATGGGGATTATCAGTCAAAACTGTGGCAAGTATAATTGATGTCATTGCTCCCCATCTAGCAACTGTGTTTAATGACTGTGTCAACAGTGGTATATTTCCTGATTTAATGAAATATAGCAAAGTCATACCTTTGTTCAAGGCCGGCAGCGCCACAGATCCTTCGAATTTCCGACCCGTTTCTGTGTTGCCAACCTTGAGTAAAGTATTTGAGAAACTAATTCTAGGACAGTTGCTGACCCATTTTGGTGAAAACAAATTGTTTCATGATAAACAGTTTGGGTTTACTAAGGGACGTTCGACTACTGATGCTGGTGTAGAACTGTTAAATTGTATTTACGAAGCCTGGGAGGATAAGCATGATGCTCTAGGTGTCTTCTGTGATCTATCCAAGGCCTTCGATTGCGTTCACCATGACACATTAATCAGGAAATTAGAACATTACGGAATAAGGAACAAGGCTCTCGAGCTTCTGACTTCATATTTGAACAATAGAATTCAAAGGGTCGATGTAAACGGTACATGTTCAGCAGGATCTGTGGTTTCGTTGGGCGTTCCGCAGGGTTCGATACTTGGACCATTTTTATTTCTAATTTACATAAATGACCTTCCCTACTATGTAAGGGACAATAATAGTATTATTTTATTTGCTGACGATACTTGGTTAATTTTCAAAATTAAAAGGCAACACGATAATTATGACGAAGTGAATGGTGCAATCAAAAGAGTGGTCCATTGGTTTAATATAAATAATCTTTGCCTTAATGAGAATAAAACTAAATGTATTAAATTTACTCTGCCTAATGTTGCACAGGTAGAAACCAATGTACAACTCAATGGACAATTGTTGAGCCTTGCGGAATCGACAGTGTTCTTAGGTTTGAGTATTGACGCTAAACTTCAGTGGGGTTCACATATAGATAAAATAGCTAGTAGATTAAGCTCAGCTTCCTATGCTGTAAAAAAGATTAGGACTTTAACAGATGTGGATACGGCTAGAATGGTTTATTTCAGCTATTTTCATAGTATTATGAGCTACGGAATTCTCCTTTGGGGTAATTCCGCAGATTTAAACACGATATTTGTCTTGCAAAAGCGGGCTGTGCGAGCTATTTATAATTTGGGCTCAAGAGTCTCCCTCCGAGATAAGTTTAAAGAGATGAATATTCTAACCGTAGTGTCACAATACATTTTCGAAAACTTAATGTATGTCAGGAAAAATATTGCAAAATTTCCAAGACTTTGTGACAGGCACAATATAAATACTAGAAATAAAAGCAATCTTGTAGTTTGTCATAGCAGACTCCATAAAATAAGTAATTCTTTCCAGGGCAACTGTATTCGCTTTTTTAACAAGCTTCCTAATGAAATCAGAGATTTACCTGTTAATAAATTTAAAAATACAGTAAAGAGCAAACTGTGCCAGAAAGGCTATTATAAAATCCAAGAATATTTAAATGATAAACAAGCTTGGAAATGAGCTGTTCGCTCTGCTGTGCTACTCAAGCAAAACATTGTATCTAGACCATAAGGTGTAGGCTAAGTAAATGTTTTGTAAATAGACCAAAAAAAAAAAGCCCGCTGAGTTTCTTGCCGGAGTCTTCTCAGGTCTGGGCCGCGTTTCGAACCGGTGGTCCATTTACTAGTATTAGTTAGTATTTAATATTTACTTTATGTTGACGTTTTGTAAGTGCCGATTTAATGGTCTATGCAAAATAAATTATTTTTGAATTTTGAATTTTGAACCACTGAACCGATTTCGATGAAATTTGGTATAGGGGTAGGTTAGACCATGCGAAACGACATAGGCTATGTTTCGTCGCGATAACCGACATCTATGCGAGCGGAGCCGCGGGCAAAAGCTAGTATATTATAAATGCGAAAGTAACTCTGTCTGTATGTCTGTATGTTACGCTTTCACGCCTAAACCACTGAACCGATTTTGATGAAATTAGCTATAGGGGTAGATTAGACTATGAGAAAGGACATAGGCTATATGTTTGGTCGCGATAACAGACATCCACGCGGGCGGAGCCGCGGACAAAAGCTAGTTTTGAATAAATACTTTGAATTTGAATTTGCTATTCTTTCCCCATAATAAATGTACACACACATATTCACGCCTATATATCCCCAAAGGGGTAAGCAGAGGTTTATTAACACCCACATTTCACCAACTATGTGTTGGATGGAGAATAGTCCTATTCCTTAATTGTCTTCTACGACACCCATATGAAAAGTTAGGGCTGACATTTTCTGGTTTATGTAAAACTTTGCTAATCTTTTTATCAATAAAAATAGTATTAAAATCAAATTATTATGATTAATTCTGAATATCTATTGAAAAAACAGAATACAGAACCAAAGCCAAATATAAAAAAATCAAAATTCAGTCTAACGTCAATCTTCCATTTTTCAAAAACAGAATTCTCGTAGGTAACACAGTTTTATAATTTTTTTATTGACATCGTGATCATTGTAAATAACGTTGAGTTATTGCTTAAGTTTGAAAAAAAAAATATCACGAGAATTACCTCTTTTTTCGGATTCCAAATTCGAGAATTTGACCTTCATTTGAATTTGCATAGTGACGTTATTATCCATAAACTAACCATTCCTTCTATAGCTCTATATTTTTTTATAGCGTAGCCACAGATAATTAATAAGAACACTATTACATTGACTATGAATGCAGACAAATGTGACATTTTTATTTTTTATGTTAAACAGCTTTCAGGCCACGTTTTTATAGACCGCTAAATAACTCAAGATAGTTAATTTATTGTTGATTCTACAAAGTTTATTGCCTGTGTTAGATAAATATTATCTTGACTGTCAAGGTATAACCTTGAATTTTGGTGTGATTTCTGTTAAGTAATTTTAATCCGATTCTAGTAAATAGTTTCACCAGTGTAGAATTCTGATCACGTTTCTAGAAACCCATGGGAACCTATACATATAATCACGCCTTTATCCCCGGTGGGTAAGGCAGAGGTGAATTAACACCCACATTTCACCAATCAAAGTATTCGGTCACACGTAATATGGGGTGAGCCTATTGCCGTATTCCGAGCACTATATTATTGACTCGAGCCATGCATATGAGGCTGAGTCTGGGCTGTATATATCTGTCTGATGTTAAACAGTTAGTCGCCTTGTACGACACGGCATGGGAAGAGACCCGATTAGGGCTAGACCGTAAGGGATGGCCCTGGGTCAGCCGGGGTGCGAGGGATATGTCGATGACAACCTCACCTCCGGCCTAGCACCACGACCCACAGTCGGCGTGCGGTTTTAGTCGGTTCGAGTCCGACATAACCTCCCCTTCCGGCTCCGGCAGGGGGGTATCCGAGGGGATTTCAGTACGGAAAAAAAAGGCATGGGAAGAGATGGGGTGGCCCAAATTCTACTCCTATTTCATGAATAAAAAGTAATCCTTTGATTTATTCCAGAATCTATCGTTTTATCAAAGGTGCAGTGGGGGTTTGAGGTATGTTACAGCAAAGCTGGAGAGGGAGGGTCAGCTGAATAGAAGGTGCAGCGGGAACAAACAATATTATACTTATTGACACTTCAAGCTTGTCTTCCTTCATCTTTTCTTTATCCATGTAGTGACGGAGAAAGAATACAAGTATCACTAACCCATCTCATTCGAGAGGTGTCGTAAGAGGCGACTAACGGAAAATACGCAGACGATATCACTGCGAGAGAAGGAACACTCGAAATAAAACCCTGTACCAACCCGTCTGGCCAGCGTGGAAACAGTGAGCCAAAGCCTCCCAACATTGGGAGAGGCCTATGTCCAGCAGTGGACTGCCATAGGATAATTGATTGATTGAAGCTTTTAAGAAAAGTCAGACATCTTTCTTCTAGCCTCTATAATGAATGTCAAGCTCAGTCTAATAAACTTAAAGCTTATCTAAACAAACAAAGAACATTCACAAATCAAGCTACGATTGTTCCCATTTAAACTGAACTAAACTGAATGCAAAATGCAACTAACTCGTTTGAGTAGCGTTCCCCGTGAACGGGACGCGCGAACTCAGGTCATTAAACCCAACATGGCGTCAAAATAGAACGAAAGAATGCCCGCCATTTCATTTCTAACCTCGAAAATTATTGTTAATGTGTAAACACTTCACACGAGTGATGACGTCATTTAAACGTTATTATGCCTGCTCAGGGTGGCTTTAGTACTTATTATAGTAACACAAAGAGAGTGTTTATATTTATGATCGTGATAATTAATTGCCACTACACACAATTTCGATGTAGGTATTTAAAATTTGGATGATTTTTAAGAGCGTTTTGTTTCAGCCAAAGTCTTCTACGAATAGACCGCCAGAATAAGTACTGCCAGAGAAACAAAAAATGTCGCAGTTCAGTGAAAAAAAAAAGTGGAAGGTGATAAAATTGGTAATCAAATCACGTAAAAAGCTAATAAATTACTTGCTTAATTCTAGCAATCTTCTAATAATGAATTTTCAAATCATTTATCGCTTCGCACAAATTACAGGGAAATGTGAATTTCATAAATACCTCCTTAATAATATTCGCGCCTTTTTTTACAGAATAAGGCACAAAGTTAACAGAACGTGAGTGACCAAAGTCACATTCATTGAAATCTTTATTTTAAAAAGCATACGGATTTTATTTAAAAAATAACTTCATTGATTAAAGCAAACATTCAACAAAACTGAGGAGTCTGATGATACCTACACCAAATATTCCTATCACAATTCAGAATCGATAAATCGTAATCGATGTTTGATCTCGATTGACACGATTAAAATTTTATCCCTTTTGTGTATCGAGGTCAAAAAACTCATTCAATTGGTGTAATGAAAGTATTTGGACGCATGCGGGTTGCCTTTGCTCTGCAGTCAAATTTTAATGAACTAAAATTGATTTGAATTTCGAATCTTAAGATTACGTGTCACATTGTTAAAGACATAGGGAGGGGACATCTTAAATGTAACTGGGAAATAACGCCTCGTTGAAACATTTAATAACTGTTATTTATAAATTACGTAACACTTGTTAATGATAATGAAGGGCTGCAGCATATTTTCTGAATAACGTTATTAATTAGGGACTTCTTTAGGTGTGGTCAGCAATTACTTAAGTTTTATATAGGTTTTTATATAAGACGTTTGTTATGTTATTGTTTTAGCGTCATATAAAAGTCAATCATTTACCCAATAAAAGGCGCAAGTTACGTCATTGAAAGAAATGCATTACAAGATAAATCCATTTCAATAAATAACAAAATGAATTCATAGTGTTTTGATTTAGAACCAATACTAATAAAGTAGATTACTGTGTTTATTTTGTCCGATTTTACGATCGGAGCGAAATAAAATGCTGTTTTGTTATACATTTTACAACTTATTCTAATCAACAGAGACACAAATGACTGTATTATTAGGAGATTCGTTCTGTTTATATTAGTAATACGTCTATTTTGTAAATGTCACGCATTCCTGCGCTTTGAAGCCACTTCCCAGTGTTTTGAAACTATTTGGGTTATAAATATAGAAGTATCTTCTGTTGCTAACAAAATTAGCAAATATTTTAAAATACACCTCGTAAATTTAAGAGAAACAGGGATTAATAAAATCCGTTCTCTATTGATGTCTAGATCAGAAATGTACCGTATAGGAAAACTGAGTTTGAGTAAACAGAATATAGGGATATGTATGGTCAAATTAGCCTCACAGGCTATTACTATAGTTAGTTTTTAGATTGAGGTGAAAAGAGCTTGAAATATTGCTGAGAAAACTCAGTTGGAACTATGCAAACTTGCCTCGCCCTTCACACACATACAAGATTATCAAACCGAGATGATTCAACATATTTATTTATCTAAAGATATTACAGAAAAGAACTATACAATTTATAAACCTATGATATTACATTAAAGTGAATTCCAAAATCTCTTGACCCAATAAAATCACGGAAATTCACACGAAATAACTTTATATTTAAGAGTGTTCTATATTAATTAAAACAACAATTCTCTATTCTTTGAACTATCTTCATAATGAAGTTGACTGATTTATTTTATGCGTTATAAACATAATTTGAAATGAAATGAAACTTCTACACCATAGATTTAATAAATAGAACAAGATAATCTTCTGCGCCTATGAAATTATGGAACATCATACTTTGTAGTTACTCCCTTGATAGAGAGAGAGAAGGTGGTGAGATAAGATATAGTTTACGATATTTTACCAAACCATACAAGATGATCAGTTACAATAACGATATTAAAACGTAGTAAACGTTGTCAGGCTGACTCTAATACGTTATTAGGAACAACTTGAAGAGTTCATGAGAATCGTTCTAAAATTAAAAAACACGATTAATTAAAAACGCAATAACGTTATCATGTGTACCTATTTTAAAACGTTCTCTGCGATAATGTCAGCACCATTGCATGTTACTCAACAACTGTATGGTTCAAGTCACCTAACCTGTGGAACAGTTTTAGGTTAACATCAAACAATTGTTTTTTCACGCTTGGTTACCGTTTATTTAGTTTAAAATTTGAATTGTTTAACACATTAACACTGAGTGACGTGGCGGTTTTATAGTTTACGCAATTTGACCTAGAAAATGGCGGCAGGTGTTTTGGCGGGAATGTGAGAAATTGATTTTCTTTTTTATGGTAGTCTGTTTTGATAGTGTTGTATAGCACTGTAATTTCTACTAATAATTGTGAAAGAATCTGAAACTAAAAGCTTAAATTCTTGAGTATTTTGTAAATTAAGATCATTTACGGTTTCTACCTTGAAGAAAATATGGTTTTTTCTTAAATTCATTTATTATCCAAAGAGAACATTAGATGTCTATGGCTTCTACACTCGCTAAATATATGTTACCAATGACAGGAATCGAGTTCAATTAAAACTAAACAACTTTAACACGTTTTAATCAACGAGTTTCATTGATCAAACGTGAGAACCTAGTTTAATTGAAAGGATTATTTAGTGGAATCCATCCTCAACAAAACTGTCAATCAATGAATATATACTCTATGTGCAATAGGTATAATAAACGCAACCTAAAACAATGTTATTACAAAAAATCTACTAAAAACGAAATCTTCAGTGAGCTCTTCCCTCGATGTCGCCAATAAAACAGGTCTAGCAACACACAGATAACAAAAACTAACAGAGGACGGGATAGAACACCCACGTGTGATCTATCTAAATGATAACATGGAGGCGTTGGGATGGGATACTTGTGCCGGTATTTTCTTTTTAAAACTATTCGAACTAATGACGTCATTTCTTATTGACGCGGTGAATTTCAAATATTTTGAAATTGGAACATAAATTGAATACTGAAAATAAAATGGCGATTTTGGATTGTCTTTAATTTATTTATCATTTCAGATTTCACTAGCGTAAATCCATTTTACTTATAGTGAAACGTGATAACTTTAAAGCAGTTAAGTTTTCACTGAACTCAGTTCATATCATTGGAAGAGAGAAAGAGAGATAGAAATTCGTTCTAAGATTGATATTGGAAAATTAAGCTATCGAATACGGAACACAAAAAGTGATATAGAAATATTGATCTTGTCTAACTCAATCTTCCATTCAATCAATCGAAAGTTAAATTAGTGGTCCGTTTTTATCAAAAGGGCTTATTAAATAAATCCCTATCCAATTATATCATAAAAACTAATTAACAATAAAATTGATTAGACACTTGAATCTATAACCACCATTAATTCATTACTGATTAATAAAGATCTAAGATCTATATCATGCTTAATTAACTACCTATTAATTCTTAGAAAGGGCTGAGAAAATAAAACGAGAATCGATCTTATGCAATAAAATAAAATGACCTTAAGGGATTCATTAACAAGTATTCAGATAAGAAATAAAAAACAAAAATGATCATCTATGCATTCTATGCTGGCGCGAAAAAAGCTATTCCAAGTTCGAATTCATTAATGGAACTAACCACGTTCGTATTTTGAAATTGTAAAGGCGCTGACACAGTAGAGTAAATTAAATTTTATATAGAACGCTATAACAAACTATGTTATTCGTAATATAAGTTGAACATAATATAAGTTGAATTGGTCTGCAGACAGAAATTAATATGGTGATAATGATCACTGTTAGTTCCCGGCTTAGCAATGTGTGGTCTTAGCTAAGAATAACCTAGACTGCTTCCCGCCGCCTCCCGCGATAGTAATTCGAGAGACTGGTGTGTTATTTCTCTAATAGATGAATGGTTAGATAATGAATATAATTTGCGATCATAATTTAAACATTCGACGAATACAATTTTTTGCCGTTGACAATTCTAAAAATAAGTTAAAGGATGTCCAAAGTAACTTATTTCAATGTTTTAATATCCTTTTTAGTATATTGATTTTAAATAGGTCTGTTATACTAACAATTAAACCTTTGATTGATTGAATGATTGAAAATGATTGAACGCCTAAAAATAACTAACGGATGATGGGACGCTTTCTAGACTCCCAGGCACTGACGACCTGAAAAGGCGGCTGAAATTGATGGATTTAGGAGAAGGTACATTTAGGAAATGAGTTCATGAAGATATTTTTGAACTATTTATAAAGTTTTATTACAACCCAAGATTGCAAGACAATTTCAGTAAAGGGCTATATTTACTAAGTAGTACTACTCAAGAGGCCTATATTCTGCAATTTATAAATAGGCACTGATTTTGTGATTGAGTAATTACATATCATTAAACCAATTGGACAGGAAAATACAACAGAACCGCAAAAATAAACCACAAGTTCCCATTATATATAATTAGGTTGAAATTATGGAGGCGGGCATTTCAATAGTAGGTAATTTAAATTGGAGTGCGCAAACATTGCCTAGATATTCAAGATTATAGTATCAAAAGTTCTAAATCTAAATAGCATTCCATGGTACGAAGCTCATAGAATGCAGTCGTTAAACTAGATTTGGTTATTAGTTTTCCCAATATCGTTATTAAAAGAGAGTAATTTTAGCTTTAGCTACTGCCAAAGTACAAGTGGACTACATTATGAGTTTCTACGTTTTTTATAGAGCACTTATAGAGCTTTTACCCGCGGCTCCGCCCGCGTGGATGTCGGTTATCGCGACCAAACCTCCTTTCTCATGGTCTAATCTACCCCTATACCAAATTTCATCAAAATCGGTTCAGTGGTTTAGGCGTAAAAGCGTAACATACAGACAGACAGACAGACAGAAGACAGACAGACAGAGTTACTTTCGCATTTATAATATTAGTATGGATTAGTATGGACTAAGGGATCTTTGGGTGAAAATTTTCTTTCACAAGTGAAAAGAGTCGAAAAGTTATTGGAAACATTAAAATCTATTTACATTACCGTGTACATTATTGATCTGGTCAGAAAGTATTTTAAGATTTTGGTGAGCATTTAGAGCTGCAAAATTACTAAATAATCTTTTACAATCATAAAACGTAAAAAAAGAATAGTGCAATAACCATCTTCCAAACCCTTAACCTCTCAGATAAAACAATAATGTAACAGTAATAAAAAAAATCTCCCGGTGTGTCTGGGCACTACAGCGCTACGAACGGTGGCATTCTACCGAATTCCCGCGCCCATATTGTTTTAGTTAGAGGGTTATTAACCTAGCTAGGGCGTGCCACTGCACCGGTGTACTCGATACTTCTTGATACTATTTGTAGTATTTTTGTTTGGAGTATCGAAATGTTTTAAAAAACGTTTATTTTTAACTAACAGTTATTGATGTGTAGTCATCAGGATGTGATGTATGGTAGTGACATGTTTATGTTAGTAAAAGTGTCATATTATAACTAATTATTTTTTAACAATGACCATGTATCTTTACAAACGTTATAAAACTGATACTCTTAACTAAAGCTCACCTTACAAACTTGTTGTCAAAAATGAAAAAAAAACCGCAAAAGTCAATAGTAATTATAGGATTGTGTTGCCATTTATAAAAAGAGTACTTTTATTCTTGGAAACACCATCATAGTAAATACTTTTTCTATTTGTCACGTGATTGTAATAATTTCTTTTGGCAGTATGCCTCGATAACATTGGAGATTTTCGACGACAAAAATATAAAGTTTCATGAATCGAGAGTCGAGGCAGGAAATAAAGAAATGTATAGGTAAGTTTATAATAAGAAAAAAAGTTTTAAAGATCTGCTAGAAGTTGTTACACTAGTAAAAACGTCTTTAAAAGTGAATTTAACTAAACTGTCATTCATGAAAACTATTTTAAATTAGAATTAGTGATATGATGTTCCTTGCCTAATATGTGTCAATTATTTACAATTTTAATCAGATGGCCACACAATACATGTAATATGTGTGTCAAATTCGAATAAATTCGTTAAATTGAATCGAATTATGTATTTGTTTATGCGTAATTCAATGTATTGTGTTGATTTTTTCATGAATATATCGGAAGAGGCTTAGGCCAGCAGTGTACCTACTGCTTGCAATATTATTTGCTGAAATATTGGTTGCTTGATTGATGATTTCGATATGGATTTGTTGCCCATTTTAAGTACATAAGAGATAATTATTGATTTAAGTTATAGTGCTTTAAGTATCGAATACAGAATATCTATCGAAGACAGATAGGAGAAACGAAGAGAGATCGCATAAAATTTAGATACCATTAGAGTTAGAATGAAACACCGCTACACTTTAAAATTTTCACAATCTATATTTTTAATATCTTTGATTATTATGTAAAGTAAAGCCAACGAAGCGAGAGAAAAATTATAAACAAAGTTTCAGCAGTTCCAAACATTTTGATTTGAAAATTATGATGTATTACTTCAAGCGCATTCCAGGCAGGAATAAAATTGTTCTTAAAATGGCGGATCTGACAGTTTAGGACCGCTGTGCTGACAGCTGTCGCTCGGCCATTGTCGCGTACGTGTGACATGTGCGAGAATGACAGAGAAAATAATCGCTAGATATTGCAACGTAACTCAGTAATGGTCGCTGTGTTTACCTTTTTTCTCTCGTCTCGTTGGCTTTACTTCAGTCAGTCCGCAATTGCTTTATTATAAATCAAGTCACATAGCAAGATCGCTGAATAATGACAATATTTCAATCAAACCATTTGAATCAGAACTCAAAATCTACCATGAAACTAGTATTTAGAATTCAGATGAATATTCCTTTCACCCTTTAATGAAAACAACTTGATACACAACAGCCGGATACGCGGCCGAACTATAAAAAGATCATTGTAATAAGAAACATACCAAGATACCAACCACAAAACGAATATATATGTTTCGATACTACCATTCAATAGATTCCAACACTATTCACAAAAGAATATTTCTCTACCTCAAAAATTTAAGAAAATAATTCTCTATGATTTACTTACTAAAGTTCAAAATCGACTAAATAGTTTTCAGATGAGCTGTACTTAGTTTTTGTGTCGGGAAACACCAAAATTACATTGTCAATCGTCGGTTAGAAGGAAGCCAGAGTTATTTTAGTCGAATCAATTACATTAATTGATTTCACAGATGTTGACGCGCTCGATTCTGGGAATCGACTTTTCTGCTTTGTCACTAGTTGGTTCGAAATTCAAATCGCTAACGGTTTTTTGTTCAGATTAATGAACGGTGAGAATGGTAAGCAAAATAAAATAAAAAACTAACAAAAAGATCTTAAACCTCCTTATTATGGAAATGAGTGTCGTCAAACTCTTTCGTATTATGACTAATGGCGTCACACAGAACAGTGACGCAATTAGTCATAATTTTCAACAGAGAAAAGTCACAAATGGGACTTGAATCCACGAACGACCTTTGCCTTACAAAAAAAAACGGGTACAAAGAGAAGGGAAATTTGAAGTGATTCAGGTGTGGCTGAATAGCTCAGTTAGCAGAGCATTCCCCCTGTAAGGGAAAGGTCGTGGGTTCAAGTCCCACTTGAGCGCTTCTTTCTCCCGGTGTATTTTTAACTTAAAAAGTTAGCATAATAAATGCAATGAAAATTTCATTCAAAGAAAAAGTAAATCGAATGATACTAGACTGATTCTGAAACTTCACAAAAACGTAAGTTTTGTTTTGACAGATCATTATCTACTGAATACTTGACAAAAAAACGTTCACGCTTTTTTAAAGAATTACAGTTTTGAAATTAAAGCGTTATTGAATTGGGCCTCTCTGTAGTACCTACAGTTAGATTCAGTTAAAATTCACCAATTAACGAGTAGGTGTCCAAATGACCCGTTTGATGACAAACGGTTGAACCTTGTAACTTTAAAAGTAACATAAGAATTGCCCACACTAAAAAATAGCAGTGTTGACACAGTAATAAACAAAGATTATTTATTACTCTGTCAACACTGCTACTTTTACCTTCTCTACCGTTCTACCGTTGACAGCATTTCTAATTATAGACTTTAGGATACTCTGAACTTAACTGTTAAACGCTACAAAAACAATACGATGTCCAACACAGGAATCGAACCTGGTATCCCGTGAATGTTAATACTTACCTATTGTTATTTATAAATGTCATTCGTAAGACCTTCAGAACTGTCATTATTAGTAACCAATGTATTAACACCTGTGGATAACTATCTATGCAAATAAGCCAGAAAATATAGACCTATGTTACAATACAAGCAAATCCAATCCAGAGTTCAATAAATAATGGACAACCAGTATAGCAAGGCCCTTAAATTACAGTAATTATTACGCAAGGAAAGTGCATGACTAAATTGGTTAGATCCCACCTCTGATGTATATGTGTCCAGTATTACTTGAGCTCTCGTTGCATACAAATTATATGGAAATATAGGTCTACATAATATGGACTTTTAAATTTTTAACGTCTTTAGAATGTTAATTTCACATCCATTGATAAGTTTTGCTTGTTTAATATTCTACAAGTGATATTTTGTTGGGAAATGTGGTTGCTATGATGAATTTAATATTAATACGTTCAGATATGCATGAGATCATAGGGACTGCTTCCTGGGCCCTTAATCGTAGGTTAATAGGCTATAACTTAAATGGCAGCCATTTTATTCACTCGTGAATAACATTTAGAATTAATCGTTGCAATGGACATTATAATTTACTATTTGGAATAGTAAAATTTACGATACCTTAGTAAAACCTACATATTTATAAAATTTATTGTGGAAGACGTATGTAGAATTTCTGAAGTCTAATTTAGTAGTTCCATACTTGAATAGACATACTTACATCCCGGCATTCGAAAACGCGACACGGCGTGCGGTTTTAATCGGTTTTAGTCCGACATAACCACCCCCGTCGGGATTTCCGCACGAAAAAAGTTACCATAGATTTGAAAAACCTTACCAAGTAATTTTTTATGGGGTCCGCGTCCGGGTATTAACTAGCAATTGGTGTTTACCTGTAACAAAATATTGTTAAAATTAGATACATTGAATCATTATAAATACCATGATTTTGTTTGAAACCAAATTATTTAAGAATATTTAGTACACATTGACGTAAAAATCTCTTTAAGACCTGAATCTCGGATCGACACCTTTGCGTACGTCATTTAATCATTTAGCCTACTGCAGTCCACTACTGGGATAAGCCTATCCCACTGCGCCGTAGCCCCCGAACATCTGCCTCCGCATCCAGTCTATTAAAACCACCTTTTTCAGGTCGTAATTCCATCTAGCTAGGGGGCGCTATCGTTTACCTTCTAACGATCTCCTTTCTAGGACTTGTTTGCAAGGTGTTGTTTCTTTAATTCCTTTCGGAACTGGCTAAGGTATTATGACCATGCTGTCTTGTCATCTATTATAATGATTTTCTTGATTGAAATTATTGTGGATGATATTAATGATGATGATAATGATGACGGTGAATGATAATTGATGCCTAAGTAAAGTTGTAGGGACTTTACTCAAAGCTCCCTGGGTCACAGAGTCACAATACACTGTAATATGCCACTTTCCTACACGAGTGTGCGTTGTCCAAGACGTTATGGCTAAAAATCCACGCATTGTGAACATAAAAACTTGACTTTACACCAATTTCGGAAAATAAGATAATACCGCGCCCTACGCTTTCCCGCAAAAACACGCTGCTTCGCGCTTATAGTACAAAAAAAATCTCTATGGTTTTTAACATCTGTCGTCTTTATTGAAAAAAAAGTAGGCAATTCATATTCCGAACGCATTCATATTCCCGCGATCTTCATCACATTAAAACGCAAACCAAGATGGCGGCTCCCTTGAATCTTCAATTACTTAGCACCCACGTTACTTAATGAGATTAGTTAGTCTGTTTGTGTTTCACACGAAGGACAATAAATATTTGCTAGGCGACCCACTGTGAGATGACTCGCCTGTTTACGGTAAAAGTGAGGTCACGCGTTTATGAAACATACTGTGAAATGCGTAGGCGATTATGTTTACAGCTGAATGTTATGATGAAACGTATACTGAATGATATTATAAAAAGTGTATATTTTTGTATAATCCATACTTATATTATAAATGCGGAAGTAACTCTGTCTGTCTGTCTGTATGCTACGCTCTCACGCCTAAACCACTGAACTGATTTTGATGAAATTTGGTATAGGGGTAGATTAGACCATGACCTATGTCCTTTACATAGGCTATGTTTGGTCGTGATAACCGACATCCAAGCGGGCGGAGCCACGGGCAAAAGCTAATATCTGATAAAAACATGATTGTATACCTATTAAACCTATTAAATGTAACTAGAATGTGTGGAAGCTGTGTGTGCAGGTTTCATAATAAATTACGCTAAAATAACTAACTATAACATTGAAGGTAGTTTGAATTTTTTTTATAATATTAATCATGCTAACTATACAAATTCCCATTCCTCCTGTAAGAGAAACATCGCTGTTTCGAGTCCAGCCCAAAAAGGTAATTTTTTCCTAATATATTCGATTACAGGTAGTTACTTTTTTAATGACAAAGAACTATGCAAGTAAGGAGGTCCAACTTTTCATGTACTTACCTACTTATTTGTGGTAAGCTCTTAACCACAGACAATTATTTACGCTCATCCCTTGTAATCCGACCTGCTTGTATCGCCTTTCATACAGTTTTATTATTCCTCTCACTGAATCAAAAAATATGATATCACATTGCCTTTTTAGGGTTCTGTAGCCAAATGGCAGAAAACAGAACCCTTATAAATTCGAAAAACATTGGAAAAAATGAAATGCTCAAGTGAGACTCGAACTCACGACCTTTCCCTTACAGGGGGACTGCTCTTCCAACTGAGCTATTGAGCGACACTTGAATCATTCCAAATTTTCCTTCTCTTTCCTTATAAATTCGTCATGTCAGTCTGTCTGTCTGTCTTTCCGTCCGTATATCCCAGCCACTTTTCTCCGAAACTATAAAGGCCTATTCTGTTGAAATTTGGTAAGTAGATGTATTCTGTGAACCGCATTAAGAATTTTGGGGGTCCCAAACACCGAAAATGTTGTTAAAACGTTTTTTCATGCAAGTCCGTCGGTTTCGAATAGGTATTTCAGATCTGCCATTATTCAATACGTTTATGTAAATGTTTCATGAAATATGTAGGTCATTCACCGGACGCGTTAGCTAAACGTGTCAGTAGGGACATAAAAACGCGATTACGTTTCGAATAACACGAGTAATTTTGTATTTTAACTAACTGACCCGGTGAACTTCGTACCGCCAATTTTTTTCCGCCCGCGTGGCGTATGATCCTGTTCCCGCTTCACCCTCTACTATAATAAGCATGTATTATACATACTAGCTGTGCCCGCGACTTCGTCCGCGTGGAATGTACTTAATAAAAAAAATCTGTTTTTTTTTTGTTTTTGGCATTTTTTTTTAGCCTAAGTTACTCCTTATTACATAAGCTATCTGCCAGTGAAAGTCCCGTCCAAATCGGTCCAGCCGTTCCAGAGATTAGCCAAAACAAACAGACAGACAGACAGACAGACAAAAAATTTAAAAATATATATTTTGGTATGTGTACCGTATATACATTCATATGCATGTAGTAGAAAGCGGTTATTTTAATATTACAAACAGACACTCCAATTTTATTTATTTGTATGTATAGATGTATAGATTAACCTTCCTCTTAAATTACTCTATCTATTAAAATTAAAAATTAAAAAAAAAACCCCGTCATTTTTAATTTAATTTTTATTTTATACTTTTTAAAGTGATCTACTAGTCAAGCTCTTTCATTTGATACCCATATTGAGGGAGTTATGAAGAAATTCGTATTCCGATATGTTGTGGCGGCGGCCATCTTGGACCGATTTTTTCCCAACATATCTAAGAACACTCCCGACTAATATACCTTTCAAACAAAAAAACTACATCCAAATCGGTTCATCCGTTTGGGTGCTACGATGCCACACACACACACACACACACACACACATACACACACACACACACACACACATACACACACACACACACACACACACACACACAAACACACACACACACACACACACACACACACACACACACACACACACACATGTTAAACTTATAGGTAACACCCCGTCGTTTTTGCGTCGGGGGTTAAAAAGAAACCGCATCAAAATCCGTAGTGTACTTTTAAAGATATAAGCATACATAGGGACAGACGCGAAAAGCGACTTTGCTTTATACTTTTTTTTTTTTTCGTGCGGAAATCCCCTCGGATACCCCCCCTGCCGGAGCCGGAAGGGGAGGTTATGTCGGACTCGAACCGACTAAAACCGCACGCCGACTGTGGGTCTTGGTGCTAGGCCGGAGGTGAAGTTGTTATAGACATATCCCTCGCACCCCGGCTGACCCAGGGCCATCCCTTACGGTCTGGCCCTCCTCAGGAGGGGGGACAACGGTGTCCCCAACTCACCCCCGGAATGGGGAGGCGCGCTATTCAGCGCGCCGCCGCCGTGACTTTGCTTTATACTATGTAGTGATGTAACTCTTGTCAGTAAGCCAGTCAGTTTTTTCAGCAGATCATTATAATACAAATCTTACTTTTAAGACGACTTCCAAGTTTGGAGTCTAACTTTCGAAATCAGCTTATTGTTTTTTTATAGGTTTGTCCGCTTTTTCGGGAGATACCAAAACTCAAAGTATTTATTCAAAATTGTGTAACACTACTGCAGCTTTTTGACGTCAAATTTTGCTTAAAACTAAGTTTTTATCTGACTTCTCAACTTTGAGATCAAAGCATGAAATGCCTGAGCCTGGGTTAGGCTGGTTTAGACCTCAAAAAATGTATTTTTTCTTATTATTATTTTTTCTTTCTTTGAAAGGTCTTTAGGTAACAAAAAAACATTAAAGAAGAAGAAGGAGAAAGGACCTTCAAGGAATTTTTTGGATCCAATTGGTGTTAGTACTCGAATGATGATGAGTTAGAGCTGGCGTACATTATCGGTAAGGAAAAGAATCCTTCGGTATCCGTCGGCACTGTCGGAAACTTCGCTTTGGCATGCTCCAATGTCCTTAGGGATGATGCCGAGAAGGCGAACCGGACGTCCGAGGTCGCAGAACGATCTTCGTCCTCCGTGAGCGCTGGTCTGAAGGTGACCGGTGGAGCCACCTGTCATCCTAGTAGAAGCAGGCCGCGGCGGTGGCGCAAAGTGCGCTTCCCCGTACCCGGGGCTAGATGGGGACACTAAGGTCCCCACAACCCGAAGGGGGCCATCTCGAAAGAGATGGTCCTGGGTCTGCCGGGGTGCGAGAGCTGATATGCTTTCGGCAATCTCACCTCCGGCAACCAAGGACCTAAGAGGGCGTGCCTTTTAGTCGGTTCGAGTCCGAGAAAACCAGCTCCACCGGTTCCGAAGGGGTGGTATCGATGTGGAATATTCGCACGATAAAAAAAAGGAAAAGAATCCTTCGGCACTGTCGGAAAGACAGTGCCGACGGAAGTGCCGAAGGATTCTTCTCTTTGGCATGCTGTAATGTCCTTAGGGATCATGCCGAAGAATTTCCTTGCCGCTACCGATATGCACCAGCCCCAAATAAATATATAGGTCAAGCTATTATTAAAATTACGTGTATAAAACAAGTAATTCTAACAAGACTAAACAAAAAGGTTCACGTGTTTAGACTATATGTTTTACAAGAACCTATTTACCTACTGTTATTACAAACTGATTTCCAAATACGCGAAATAAATGTTTGTTGTAAAAATAAATCTATTTTACATCTCAATAATTCAAGAATGACACTAGGGTTGCCACTGTTTTTGGAGGTAAATAATATTTTATTCAAAATATTGAAAAATTATTGAGCTTTATGATATTCAGGTAAGAAAAATATTATGTATACAGACGAATTGAGAACCTCCTCCTTTTTCGAAGTCGGTTAAAAATTGTACCAGGTTTTGTTTTATTTTTACTTTATTTTGCCATTTAGTACATATTTGACAATATTCTGTTATTATTTAAAGTGTTACAGAAATTACCTTTATGTTAAAGAAATGTTAAAGAAAAAAGCTGCGGTAGCATAGTGGTATGGGTAATGGACTGCTGAGACGAGGTCTCGGGTTCGATCCCAGGTTTACCATGGCACACACCAATGACTTTTCAATGCTTTTCGAAGTTATGTGTGTATTTATCGCAGGTTTATAAGTGCCCGGTTAATGGCAATAGGCTCGCCACCTATTACATTGGGACCTAAACATAAACTGGCGAAATGTGGGTGCTAGCACCTCTGCCTACCCCTTCGGGGAATACAGGCGTGAGTTTATGTTATGTTATGTATATGTTACAGAAATCTGAGCAATTGAAGTATATTTTATACTAGGTACTAGCTTTTGCCCGCGGCTCCGCCCGCGTGGATGTCGGTTATCGCGACCAAACATAGCCTATGTCCTTTCTCATGGTCTAATCTATCCCTATACCAAATTTCATCTAAATCGGTTCAGTGTTTGAGGCGTGAAAGCGTAACATACAGACAGACAGACAGAGTTACTTTCGCATTTATAATATTAGTATGGATTAGTACTAATTTTCTATTTCTACCAAAAAAACCTATGTTCTTAGCTGAGACTCATGGGTTTCATCGAGTAAAATGTAATAAGTACCAAAAGTACTAACTATATTATAGTTCATACGTGTGGCAACCCTGAAACTAACATACACAAGATTTCAACCTAAAAACCTAATTTTCGAGCAAAATTTAAACGCAATGGGATGTGTTAAACTATCCAGGCTAATTTAATCTACTGTGTCGACCATTACTTATTATTAAAGAGGACAGGTGAAACTGGTAACTGATCACAGATGATTCCATAGACCAGTGTTTGCTATACACACAAAATATATGGGACTAGGGTTCTACTTATATTGGTTTATTAAAGCATCTGTTTTTTGGATAAATAGACAAGTTTTAGTTTGTTTTTCTTTGACGTAAAACGACGTTATCATAGATTGGTCAGATGGCAGTCGCTTCAAAATATCGAAATACGGCAGCTTCCTAGTTTAGACTGAGAGTTAACCACAATTAAGTTGAGGGCCAGACCGTAAGGGATGGCCCTGGGTCAGCCGGGGTGCGAGGGATATGTCTTTGACAACCTCACCTCCGGCCTAGCACCAAGACCCACAGTCGGCGTGCGGTTTTAGTCGGTTCGAGTCCGACATAACCTCCCCTTCCGGCTCCAGCAGGGGGGGGGGGGGTATCCGAGGGGATATCCGCACGAAAAAAAAAAAAAGTGATACAGTTCAGAGCAGAGGATGATGATGACAATCGTAGAGTCGAATTGATATAATGTTTTTTTTTCGTATCAGAACCAAAAGTATCCCTTTCTCTGTCTAAAGTAAAGCCAACGAAGCGAGAGAAAAAAGGTGAACAAAGTTTCAGCGGTTCCAAACATTTTTATTTGAAAATTATTACGTATTACTTCAAACTCATTCCAGACAGGAATGAAATTGCTCAGAAGATAGCGGATCTGACAGTTTAGAACCGCTAAGCTGACAGCTTTCCTGCACTACGAAGCACGCAACGACAGCTGTCGCTCGGCCATTATCGCGTACGTGTGACATGTGCGATAAGTACATCAGTAATGGTCGCTTTGTTTACCTTTTTTCTCTCGTCTCGTTGGCTTTACTTTAAGTTTACCTAGCTACTTGTGTTATCATATTATTATCATTTACTTGTCTTTTCGAAAGAAAATAAGAGCATTTGTTAAGGAATAATCACGATATACAACAAAATAATGAAAGCTGGGTAATAGGTATATTCACGGCTATAAATCGTTTACTGTCGGATTTTAATAGACAAAATGTATTGTAAAATGTGAAGGTTTTGACGTGTAATATTCTTTTGAATAAATGAGTTACGTATGAGTTATGAGTTATGAGAACATCCCTACGCCACTCACGGGAAGAGATGGGATGACCTTATTTCACTTCATCGGGAACCAACACAAAAACCCGCTTAGAACTGAAATATTTCTTACTAGCTTTTATCCGCGGCTCCGCCCGCGAGGATTACGGTTATCGCGACCAAACATAGCCTATGTCCTTTCTCAAGGTCTAATCTACCCTCATACCAAATTTCATCAAAATCGGTTCAGTGGTTTAGGCGTGAAAGCGTAACATACAGACAGACAGACAGACAGAGTTACTTTCGCATGATAATATTAGTATGGAAGTATGGATTTCAAGGTGACATAAGCACTTATTTCTTGCGCAATAAAATCATAAGAGGAGTTTTGAAATCAAACCAAATCAGCTTACTAGTAGGCATATGTTCGTGACTGTCATAGGTACTTTAATGTGGCAATATGTCACTTACGTCAGTACGTATGGTGATGTCATACTGTCAATATTTGATGACAACAGACAATCCAAGATTAGTGGTACCATTATGTGATCTCCTCCCACAAAAGCTTCCTCGACCTGTAAATTTAGCCAACTCACTTCGGTATCCTCCCTTTTCCTAGATTCTCTACAAATTTATCTTCATAATCGAATTAAAACTATAGTCTCCCCCACTTCACTACAAAAGTAATCTAGCGCTCTAATATAAGTTACTACCACCACTATTAGTAACCCCATAAACACATAGAGACCTCTATAAACGATCAAATCTACTCTCCACCTTGAGATTGGCAGAATCAGCGGTACCCATTTATCCGATGCAAGGCGCCATTTCAATTAAAAAAAGTACATAAGTAGGTATAAAGCGGGAAGGGTATTGCAATACATCAATTATTATGGCGTTCGGGTTGGCATGTTGAAAAGAAGAGAAGTAATATAGCTTAGATTAACACTTACTTCAATTACGTGGAGCAAAGGGAACTTCCAATTAGTCCCACCCTCTCCTTTCCTTCACAGGACAACACGTGCAAGGCTAAGGTGCCATCCGTATACGGTGCAAAATAGACCTGCTAGAACCAAGCGTTTCATTGACTCATTCCTATGCCGCACCATTAAGACCTGGAACTCCCTGCCCGCTCACGTGTTTCCTTCTTCCTACAGTCCCGTGTCCTTTAAGCGGGACGTGAAAAGGCATCTAATGAGGCCGTCAAGCTGAGTGCCACCACTGTTAACATGGTACATGTTTACTTTGCCTTTAGCTTACCATCAGGCGAGGTGAAGTCAAATTGACGTGTCCTTCATAAAAAAAACTTCATTCCGCACACGTTTAAGCTGTAAAATGGGCTGTTCCACTTTGTTATTACCAACGAATCCCCCTTGGTACATGACACAAATAAAAATACCGTAGAGGTATACTTTACCCATAATAATGCAAAGAGGAAGGTATTAATGTAGATAATTGCACTTCATAACAAAAACCACTTAGCAGGGACCAGTGGACATTCATTTCCAATCATTCCTACCACTAGAAATAGGTGGAATAATAGTCCACTCTTACCTACCAGGGGGGATTGTTGGTAGGTATAAGTGGAACAGCCCCAAAAAAGAAAGAAAAAAGATAAAAGCATGCGTGATTCTTAAACCTCTTATTTAAAATTTATTCTCGAAATGGCTTGTTAACTTTTGCCTCATTGAAGGTGCAATTATGACTTCCATGCTCAAAAATTCATACTCTCTATTCAGACATTATCGGGTGCACTGGTTAAGTTAAACGCTGATAGGGCACAGCTATCAAGGACAACATTTAAAAATAACTTCATTATGTAGTTAATTAAGAGTTAGGTTTTAAATTTAGGCACAAACGTAACAGATTGATAATAATTTGTGAACAGTATTTAGCTTAATTAAAGTAAAAGTACCTACTAAACTTTGTACCAAATTTGTTGATTTTTTTTCTGTCCTAAACTAGGTGGTGGTTTTTTATACCACATAGATGGCTGACACACACTGCGCACCTGATGGAAAGTGGTTACCGTGGCCTATACCGTGGTATATTATATTTTGTCATTAGATTGTACATTTTGACACTCGTTCTATCTGATACTTTATACATTTTAACATGTTGTCAGTTTGTACCCGGCGTGTATTGACGTGTGTCGAGAGATATGCTTTTGGCAATCTCACCTCCGGCAACCAAGGACCCAAGATGGCGTGCGTTTTAGTCGGTTCGAGTCCGACATAACCACCTCCACCGGCTCTGTGCGGGTGGTATCCGTGGGGATTTATCGCACGATAAAAAAAAACATCAGGGTAGACACTTTGTGCTGCTAACCCTGTAAGGATAGAGAGTTTCTCTGTCGTCAGTGTAGAAGACAAAGCAGGAAAAGACTTTGGTCTTCCCACTGACGACGGTAAAAAAACTCTCCAGTGAGCTCTGGCTACCCTACTCAGCGCTGGGAACACAATACGAGGTTATTATGATCGAAGTAATAATAAGTATAGCTTAGTTGGAGAGCTTAAGTGGAATACCAGTAATTCGGGTATTTTTAGGGTTCCCGTCCTCAAAAGGAAATATGGAACCCTTATAGGACCACTTTGTTGTACGTCTGTCTGTTTGTCTGTCTGTCTGTTAAGATCTTTCTCTTAAGGATGCGTAGAGGGATCAAGTCGAAATGAATGGCAAATACTCAAGTCTGTAACGTCTTGAAACTGCAAACTTCAATATTCTAATTCAACATAACATAACATAACATAACATAACATAACATAACATAAACTCACGCCTGTATTCCCGAGGTGCTAGCACCCACATTTCGCCAGTTTATGTTAAGGCCCTAATGTAATAGGTGGCGAGCCTATTGCCATTTACCGGGCACTTATAAACCTGCGATAAATACACACATAACTTCTAAAAGCATCGTAAAGTCATTGGTGTGTGCCATGGTAAACCTGGGATCGAACCAGAGACCTCGTCTCAGCAGTCATTTACCCACACCACTAGGCTACCGCAGATTCAACGCAATCAATATATATTGCAGTTTGTGTAGCATAACTTCGTCCCTGAATCCAATTTTGCACGGAATCCTCGGTACGCGACTTCGACGCGTGGCTCTATCGCAAAATGACCACTTCTCAAAATGACTACAGGTAGCAAAATGTCCCTTTTTCAGAATGTCCCTTTAGCAAAATGTCTGCTTCCTCAATCAGGCATTAAATTACTTTCATCAGTAAAAAAACTGGCCAAGAGCCACTATATAACACAGAAGGGTACTGTATTAATGTTCAATCAAAGAAAAAATTAAAAGTCTTACAATCTTTTTTTTTCTGATCTCATTACTTATAGATATTTTTCCGAAGTAACCTCGACCAATGTAGCACAGCAAGCTGACAAACATATCGACGTAGCTGAGGGCACACCATGACCTCATGGCAAAGAGCTTAGCACTTTATAATCCATACAACATTCGTTAAAACTAACAAAGAATTGTGTCATGTTAGTGTGAGAAAAACGTAATCGCACCTATTTATACTGATTGGTTCATGTTTTTTTAATATTTACTATTGCACACTGATAGAATTATATTCTCCTTTGTTAGTGTGTTACTCTCAACTTTGTCCTTGAATTACTGTGAATATTTATTCTCCATCATCTTTTGTTTGTGTGGCACACTTATGGAGTAACGAGGTGTGATGTTACTCCAACACATAGGGAGGATCCTCCGACCAGGCAAGGTGATCATGCCTGGCGGGTCGAGACCCAACGAGTGTCGTTGGGATGTTGTACATTATATTGTACCAGCGCGAGAACTTTACTTTCGCGATGCAGGATTCGTAGTAACGTAAGCTTGATGTAACTAGATGGCCCTGAGTACGTGTGGTATCACCACATACTATTTTATAGCAAATTTTAAGAAATCTTTACACTTTAAACAGCTCATGATTTGACTATAAAATTATTAAAATCTTGCTTTTCTTGACATACAAATACGATACCAGCTCCTGTTGTCCGTTTGGCTAAAGCCTGAGTCTGAATATACATAATATGTGCTATTCCGAAAGACTCTAGGGACGTTCGAGAGTTAACTTCTCGAAAGAAACTCCAAAGCGGCAACGAAAAAAGACGTTTATCACATGTAACCGCATGTGACTGCGACACCGGAGAATCCAGGGCGCACTTGGTCTCCGTGTCCCTTAAGTCCTACTTCCTGTACTAAAGATGATCTAAAAAAAGCCAATGACAGCACGATTGAGATGGCAGAATTCTATTCCCGAAAACACGAAACGAAGAAGAAGAAGAAAATCATTTTCTTAGACCATGATTAGTACAATGATACGGTCCTTACTTAACTCCAATGACTGTACGCATTTTGCAGAAGTATATTTTTAATCGGTAATAACAATCTTCAAGTCATAAATCGCATGTGCAAAACAGCGCGTGAAATTGCAAAAGTAAACAATTTAATAAAAAGCATTAAGTTATAAATTATTGATCATTATCTAACCACAACCCTCGATTTTCCACCCCATCGGCCATGTCTATCCAGGTGCAAAAACACATAAATTACACATCAGAATTTCGAAGGGTTACTTGATAAAGTTTATTCATTTTTGCACGTTGGCAACTCATAATTCATTGGAAACCATTGACAATTAAAAAGCTTTCAGAGTTTTTTTAGACAGATGCATAAACAAGGCGATTAGCTTAATAATAATGAACGTGAGTGTCGAATGTTTAAATGTCTATGAATACAATAAACAAAATAAATAAGTTAAGGTTTAGATGACTAGACAAGAATTATTGAACAAAAAATGGTGAGCATTTTTGATTCAATCAGTCGTTACGACCGATTGCATCTGCAATGAGTCATCGACTAAATATTAGGAACTCTGATCTTTTTTTATACAGCCATACTATGTAGGTAACGTAAGTATGAATGAAAATATAAACTATATTTAATGACGATTTGAATTTTGTTTATCCCTCCCCCTCTGTTCCTATGACCGATAGTTCTGATATTAGGTACACAGCATTAGTTCGGACAACGATACAATTTAAACCAATAAAACAGTATTATTTGCTCTCAATACCTGCCTCAGTTTAAGATCTTTTTAAGACTTTGTAACTATACAGGCTAATTCGTTTTCGAAGGGCTAATTCACGTAACAAATATCAGTTCGAAATTCAGTCTAGAACTAATCCTAATCTCTCAAATATCAAAAGCAATCACGATGCAATGTTTGATAATGAAATTGTGTTAAGAAAGCTTTTGGTCATTTTAGCTCAATAGCTCAGTTGGAAGTGCATTCCCCCTGTAAGGGAAAGGTCGTGTGTTCAAGTCCCACTTGAGCGCTTCTTTTTTTCACGATGTATTTCGAATTTTTACGGGATTTCGAAGTACCTATGCGGATGCCACCGGCGAAGATGGGGCAAGTCGACTAGTACTGGCACATAAATCGAGTCATTAATCACACTGACGAAGGAAAGACTCCAAAAAATAAATGTACCACTTCACACATCAATTTACAAAGCAAATGCCCATAAAAAAGGTACACGCACTTCAAACGTCACACGCACAGGTTGACAAAAACCATAGACTATCAAGTAATAGAAGCCGAATCTATTTCCATAGACAAGCGATGTCCGCGTTGGCATCGTGCCAACATTCTATCTAGTCTACGGCCGGAAAGCGATGCATTCTATAAATACCATAGACTTTGATGTCTTTCGATTTGTATGTTTCGATTGGAAATTTGATTCCCAGTAACTCCGATTTCCAGTTTGGAAATATTATGTTAATGTTGTATGTAAATAAAATAGATGGGTAGATAAATAAAATGACGTTATATTGTGATGTGTTTTTTTTTTAGTGCGGATATCCCTCGGATACCTCCCACGCCGGAGCCGGAAGGGGAGGTTATGTCGGACTCGAATCGACTAAAATCGCGCTAGGTCGTGGTGCTCGGCCGGAGGTAAGGTTGTCTTTCCGCTTATCCCCTTATCCCTCGCATCCCGGCCGATCCAGGGCCATCCCTTACGGTCTGGTCCTCCTCGGGAGGTGTCCCTATGAGGGCCAACGGTGTCCTCGACTCGCCCCCGGGATGGGAAGACGCGTTTCCCAGCGCGCCGCAGCTATATTGTGACGTCAAGACATGTATACGTTTTTACACCTATTTCCCTCCGGGGTAGGCAGTGACAACCACCTGCCATTTGTCTCTACCTTTACGCACTTCACGAAGTACCTCTACTGATTCTAATCCTTTCATACAAACCCGCCGGTTTCGAGTCTTCTGCTCTTTTTTCAATATTTTATTAATTTGGTCAATGTGTGTACTCCAGCTGGTATGCCCATCACCTGTGCCTCACATCTTCCTACAGTCCCGGGTCCTTTGAGCGGAGTGTGAGGCCGTCAAGCTGAGTGCCACCACTGTTAACATGGTACAGGTTTACGATGGTGACCCTGTTCCCGAGACTTTGCGTTTAGCTTAGCATCAAGCGAGGTGAAGTCAAATTGACGTGTCCTGTACAACAAAATAAAAATACTCTATTTATTTAAATACAGGAATTTTAATGGCCTTATGATCTTATGCAATATAAAATAACTATCCAAGAAAAGAAACAAAAAGAAGCCAACGCGACGCGACATTAGTCGGTTTGAGTTCCACATAAGTTTCACTGGTTCCAGCTATCCGAAGGGACTACTGCACTTTAAAACCCTAGTAAGTTAGAATGACGAAATAAAAAAGGTAGCTGGGTATAGATAAGATGCACAGGACCCCCGGATCCTCTGGGTGTTCTGCCTAATAGAGGCAATGGTGCAGTGGATCCTCTGGGTGTTCTGCCTAATAGAGGCAATGGTGCAGTGGGCTAATTCATTAGCAATTCAGTCTTCTACTGACTAGTCAAATTAATTACTTTTTGCTAAACGTCAAAACGATAAGTTACCTATATGGTAACTTGAAATGAAAAAAGATTTAGTGACGTCAGAAAATTTAATAGTCAAATCAGTTACTAATATAGGTTGGGTGGATGATAAATAAAAACTATAATATTTTTACCGCTCTTTTACCATTTTTAATTTTATAAGCTCGGTTAGATAATTTATTTTAACTATTGGATAATACCCAATGACAATAAGACTTGCTATTTCTATTTTACATTTTAAGGCTAACGTCTGTCCTGATGGTAAGTGATAATGTGGTCTAAAATCAAGCATGCCTAGAAGGGAACTATTCCGTAGACACTTGAAGACTCCCAGGTCTTTAAAGCAACTCCCAATGTAGCAGTACTTAGCAGTTGAACGATCTTTTCTCTGAAGATATACTTGGCTCAGCTGAGTGCTTCCAGCATAACGGGGTGATTTTCAACAAGTGATTTTTTTGTATCATTTCGGTGAGATTTTTCTATTACAATGTCTTGTTAATATATTTTGTAACGAAAATAAACTTTAATCTTATTTGTAACATATGCGTGAGTGGACATCATGTAACATCAAAACTTACTGAAATATTTAAGATTGAATTTTTGGGAGCCCACAGAAATGAAAAGTGTCCACTGAAATGATAAATCGTCCACCGAAATGACTAGACTGTGCACCGGAATGAAATTAGCCCACTGAAATGATACAGCCAAGGACATCATTTATTTTTAGGAGGATTCCGTAGATTGTCTGAAACGAATCTAAATAAATTCCATAGAGATATCACTAGACTGTATTTGTGATATTTATTAAATATAAGATCAAATTATTATATTAGAGAAAAAAAGTTATTTTTTTTGCGGAACGAGTGTTGTGTTCTTACCCGACTGCGCGACGCAAAGGAGGATAATGTGTTTATCAGTCTATGTATGTATGTTTGTTTCTATGTGGCGTTCTAGAGACCACATGCATAGGCCGATTTTGATAATTCTTACGTCAATCGATTCGTCTTAACCTTGCGAGTGTCACTAAAAACATGACAGTAATCAAAATTTACCACGGCAAAAACCAGACGCCAAAATTTTGTCAAAATGAAAAAAAAAATAGATGAACTATGTCAAGTGGGGTGTCGTTGAATAGGTATTTTAAAATCATCTTAAGGTTCATTTTTCATTTAAAATAATAGTTTAGGATATATAACGATTTAAAGTTATTTAACAAAACAGTCGCTAATTTTCTTAGTTATTGATTTTAAGTTATTATTAAGTTATAAGTTTTTATTTCAAGTATATACGATATGAAGGAAATTAAAAGGAGATAACAAAAAGATATACAAGTCATATTATAACTAAAAAGTATAAAATAAAACAAATTATTAAAAAATAAAAAACACCCGACTGCCACTGAAAATACCGAAATAAGTTTGATAGCAGGCGGTACCCATTTGCCAATCATAAACCGAAAGAAAATTAATGGGTACCGACTGCTATCAAACTTATTTCGGTCTTTTCAGTGGCAGTCGGGTTTTTTAAATTACTGGTAATAATAATAGTGTTTTGTATGTAAAACTTCAAAATGTACTAAATCAACTCTTATATTTTTACGACACAATGATTTAATAAGAAAAATTATAAAAATAATGTAAGTATGTTCAAAAGAGCTAAACACTTCATCTTAAACATAACAAAAAAAAAATTGATCACGCTATCGTAAATTATTGCAAACAGTTTGGCTATATAATCCGATTATGTACTTATGCGAAAATAATGAAAATAGCGCATCGCGGCATCCTAAAATCCAAATCATAATTTTTAAACATTGAACATCACATTATCGTTGAGAATACACATTGTCTAGAAGTAAGTACATCTATTATCCATTTTATAACAAGATATTTTAAACTGTTTTTTTATTGTATTGTGATAAATAAAAGAAAAAAAAAAACAAATATTAACACATCAAATTAATCCCAAATATTGAACCTACAATATCTAGAATTATCTCACCAAATTTTTATGATTCAATCTTAGACTCAAGGATCTCTAAAACTTATGATTTTATCATTTCTAAGTTAAATTTCATTTCAGTGGACTGTTGTCGGTATTACAGTCCACCGAATCCACTGAAATGATAACACCGAAGTGATAAAAATAATAAGTTTTACATTTAACTCCGATATTAGAATTAATATTAAAATGTCAACACTGCTGTAACAAAACATATGTTACGGCGAATTTAAAACACAATTTTGAAATAAATTGAATGAACCTAACACGAGCTATAACGGCCACAGAAATGACACTATTTTTGTCCCCATATCACTGAAATGATATACTTACTTTTCGGCTGGAATCCACGATGATTTTGTGACGTGTTCGTGCGCTCCAACAAATGGAGGTGGCCTGATTCGAAGTAAGGAAAGGCACGGGGGGCGCAAAAACGCTATGTTGACGAAGTTACTCAACTAAAACTTACTGTCCACCAAAATGATAACTTTTTACAGGACAAAAGTAGACTGTTTAATACAATGTATAAGAAATAAGATAAACAAACAATATTAGTTTTTTTCTATGGGTCATATTATAATTTATTCATACAAAATTAGATTTTAGTCCAAATGTTAAATACAACTGCAGGGCAAGATATTTTACGAGTGAAATTCGATTCAGGACAGGTCACCGAAATGATAAAATGACACTTTGTAATTAATTTTTTTTATGTAATAGAGGACATTACTCAACAATTTTTTTTGCCATGGTAGAGAAGTACCTATTATACTATGAAAAGTAATCAAAATCGTAAAACCAACACATTGCACTACCGTTCTCAGGCTTGCCGTGTATTTTTTTTGCTTTTGATATTCACCCAACGAGCAATTCGGAGAAACAAATGCAATGAGCAATGACCGGGTTTAGTTTTTACATAAACTGTGCCATGTATTTCGGGAGGTGAACCGCGTGTTATATTTAAATAGCTGACAGTTCCATTGTTGTGAACGATACGGGAAAAATTGCAACGGTAATTTGACAGTAGAGGGATGTAGGCAGAAGTGTATTATTATGACACACACAATATTTCGTATTTGATTCCAAGGAATTAATAGGGAGAAACTGTTGCTGATTGCAGAAGCCAGGATAAGGTACTGAGAATTTAAGCTTAATTCATATATGTAAAATGTGCTTTATACGCGGGGTACATGTTTTTTGGATGTATTTTGAAGATAACACGGGGTGCTACTGCGCTGGACGAGCTCAAAATCTCCAAGTGTAGATTATTATAAAACAATCTACGCACGGCAGAACCTTTTATATATCGCGATTTGTGTCCAAGACACAATAAATCAAGCTATGCTTTCATATCGCCAATGGGTTGGAGGTGGTCTCCTAGGTGAAAACTTCGGAAACTTACTATACGTGAAAAGTTAAGAAAAATAGTATAAAATGTGGTATTCATCAGGTGTCAGTAATCCATCGGTTAAGACATTTTTATGAGTCTAAGCACATTGGTAGCCTTTCGATGATTTGAAATTACAGAAATGAGAAAATAAATACGATATTCATTATTCAATACAAATGTACAACCCTACCGTTATAATGTGCATGATTGCTTCGAACTCTTTTCAACCTAGGGGTTCCCAGGAATACCTACCCATTTAAGCCTAAGAGCAAAACTTAGAAAATAACTGCATACCAAAAAAATCACTGTTCTGGTTCCCGGCAGAGCAGAATTTGGGCCACGCCATCTCTTCCCATGCGGTGTCGTACAAAGTGACTAAGGGATATGTCTATTTAACATCAGACAAATATATCCAACCCAGACTCAGCCTCAGATGCATGGCTCGAGCAAATAATAATGCCCAGAATACGGCAACAGGCTCGCCAATTACGTGGGAACGAATACAATGATTGGTGAAATTTTGATTTTAATTCACCTATGCCTAACCCCCCAGGGATAAAGGCGTAATTATATTTAGGTATGTACCAAAAAATCCATTATGTCAGTCCAAGTAACGATAAATTTAAAAACACCATACATCATGGCTCTCAATGAGACGTTATCTATTCAAGGGTCTTGGTGGGTGGATCCTATTACCGACACGTGCCGAAACATGGCCATATGTTACGCGGGCTCATTGCATGTGTAAATTGAACTCACTACTCGGAGGTGTGAAAAGGGCATTATGTCGTTTTTATGGACGTTTTTTGTTGAGGGCGATTCGGTTTGGTTGGTATAAAGGTGAGTGAACACGGTTTTATGTTTTTTTTTTTTTTTTTATCGTGCGAAAAATCCCCACGGATACCACCCCCACGGAGCCGGTGGAGGCGGTTATGTCGGACTCGAACCGACTAAAACGCACGCCGTCTTGGGTCCTTGGCTGCCGGAGGTGAGATTGCCAAAAGTATATCTCTCGCACCCCGGCAGACCCAGGACCATCTCTTTCGAGATGGCCCCCTTCGGGTTGTGGGGACCAAAATGTCCCCATCTAGCCCCGGTTACGGGGAGGCGCACTTTGCGCCGCCGCCGCGGCCTGCTTCTGCTAGGGTGACAGGCGGCTCCACCGGTCACCTCCAGGCCAGCGCTCATGGAGGACGGAGTTCGTTCTGCGACCTCCGACGTCCGGTTCGCCTTCGCTCTGCACGGGCTTCCCGGGCCCGGAGTCTGGTCCGGACCCGACCGGCCGCCTCCTTCTCGAGCATTACTTGCTCGCAGAAGGAGGCGGCCGCACCCCAAGCGTTTGCGCATCGTACAGTCAAGTGCATTAATATGTTTCTTGAAAACCATTACAATAACATATATTTATGTAAAGGTTCACGAAATATGTGCCACTTTTCTCATCGTTATTATGCCTTCGTTTTTGTTGCAAAAATATCTTAATAACTTAGTGAGCAATAATATAATCTAACGTCGAGTGCATAAATATGTTTCTTGAAAACCATTACAATAACATATATTTATGTAAAGGTTCACGAAATATGTGCCACTTTTCTCATCGTTATTATGCCTTCGTTTTTGTTGCAAAAATATCTTAATAACTTAGTGAGCAATAATATGTCCCTAAAAAGGTTTGTATTGTTAGATAATATGTCAATTAAAAAGAAAACTTAATATTTCCTTGCTTTTTTTGACACCATTGACAATCATTTAAATTTTGATTTTCTTTTCTATGGAACGTCGTCAATTATTTGTTGAAACAAAGTGAACTTCATGTAAATACTTCAAAAGTACTTAATACTGATAAGATTTCATTCTGAATAATAATTATATTTTAAGTGCAATTCATATTACTATCTCAAGTGTAGTATAAATAAATAATTTATGGGTGAATTTCTCAAACGTAAAATTTTCGCGGCGTGACTGAAAATCATACCTTAAAGTTAACATATAGTAATGATTATTTTTTGTAAGAAAGATATCGTTTTTCTCTATATGCACGTATAAATTATATTATTGAAACTATTTTTGTGAGTGAGTAAAAAATGTCTTTTCACCTAAATTCTAAGCTTGGTGGCGCGTCCACAACCTGTTTTCTTGGGAATGATCACAGTTTAATCAAAACTTCATTAGTTTACTGAGTATACTTAATAATAATTCGATTCGGCATTATTTTAGCTATCTTCGACACTGTCATTCGTAGTATTTAGTACTATACTTTATCTTAAAAATAATTTATAAGATGCGTCCGCGGCAAATGTAAAATTTTGGTGGGATTTATAAAATCATCGAAGGAGTCGTATTGAAAGTACCTATAAGGACGACACTATCATCATTGGAAACGTTTAGTTGGGTGTTAATGAGCACCAGTGCCAGTTGTCCCCAGTCCCGTTTCGTTTTTCTGCCAAACACGTAAGTAGGTCGTTTCATAAGCATCGGACAAAAATATTGTAATTTTTGTGTTGATTATTTAAAACGGTTTATTCTCATTGTATGTTTTAATATTTAAGTATAGTGTACAGGTTCAGTATGTGTATTAAATTTTGGTGATGTAACCACTATATTCTAAATAGTATTTTTATAAATAATTCTTTTAGACGTGAAACTAATTTTGGTGGAGCAATTTTGGTGAATTTGGTGGGGTTTTACTAATCATCAAAATTGTATATTTACACCAAAATTTGCTTTCATAGTTATTTGATTAAGCTCCTACGTAGTCCGACGGGCTACTAGGTTAGGTGACCTCTACGTAGTATACCCTGGGCAATGGAGAAAGCACCGCCTCTCTCCCTATGTGGGAAAGAGGTTGTTGGCTGTTGAGGGTTGTTCGGAAGCTTTCCTAATTTTCTCTCAGATTAACCATTAGCATATGAACTACCCATTCAAAAGACGGGCGAGTAGTTGGGTGAAGTCAGCTGATGCCGCAGTAGGGACAGACCGGTGTGGTGGAGCATCGTGCGCTCTTTCCGTCACCTGCTTCTACTGGCGTGAAAGGCAGCCTCACTCTTTACTACTAAGCCTACGCCGTTAAAACCTGCCTACCCTTCTTCCCTCCTCTCCACTGTCAACATCATTTGGCTTTTCTTCCTCTGCTTTCTCACTTACATGAAAGCTACCGTGGATGCAAGAGTGCCTCATGCAATCTTTTGCACGTGACTCCACGCAACAAAGCGATGAAGTCGAAGATGTAGGTGACATGCAACTCCTGCTTATGTTGCTCCAGCAGCTAGCACTTTGCTATCGTGTAAAAGGTACTCAATCTTCTCCACAGAAGGCTTCTGACCTCTACCGTCCTCAAGCTCCTACATCCACATCCTCACATGTTGCACCAATCTATCGGCGTCCACCACCGATATTAACAGCATACATGGGCAGTTATGGAGTGATTGTCTGATGCTATCCGACCAAAATATCACGCTGATTGGGAATGGACTAAGGACAGATCACAGATCACAGAGACAGTGATAAGGAAGATTATCATATTGCCAACAGCGGTTCGAACAACGGAATCAGAATCGTGGTACATGTCTCGGATGGTGTAAACCTCTGGAACCCTTTTGAACCGCAATGCCCATCAGCTCACCGCGTGAGAAACTTAGTTGAAGGACTCTTGTAAGTTCAGAACTAACATCACACTACCAACTTGTCTTGCCACTACCAAGTGTCCATGGCATATCTTCCGTCCACCCTTAGGCATACCGAGTACCATATTATGTTGCTCCAGCAGCTAGCACTTTGCTATCGTGTAAAAGGTACTCAATCTTCTCCACAGAAGGCTTCTGACCTCTACCGTCCTCAAGCTCCTACATCCACATCCTCACATGTTGCACCAATCTATCGGCGTCCACCACCGATATTAACAGCATACATGGGCACTTATGGAGTGATTGTCTGATGCAATCCGACCAAAATACCACGCTGATTGGGAATGGACTAAGTACAGATCACAGATCACAGAGACAGTGATAAGGAAGATTCTCATATTACCAACAGCGGTTCGAACAACGGAATCAGAATCGTGGTACATGTCTCGGATGGTGTAAACCTCTGGAACCCTTTTGAACCGCAATGCCCATCAGCTCACCGCGTGAGAAACTTAGTTGAAGGACTCCTGTAAGTTCAGAAATAGACATCACACTACCAACTTGTCTTGCCACTACCAAGTGTCCATGGCATATCTTCCGTCCACCCGACCATACCGAGTACCACCTCTCCCACTTTGAGAATAACTGCCTAAATCTTTTCCCAGCAATCTTGAATAAGTTCGTCGATAATATTGGCGCCATTAGAGTAAAATATAATCCTTGCTAGAAGCAAGGATAGATAGAACAATCAAATGTTTTGCTTTTATTCTGATACTACTAACAACTAAAGTGGTATTGCCATATAAAAATGTAGTTGGTGATAAAAGGGTAAAAATTAAGGGTTATATCAGTTATATGTAACTATTAAGTGCCAAATTCTAGAAAAAAAAAAACAAAAAAATAGTATAAGTAACAATAAATTTAAAAAAAAATAAGTTGATATGCAATTTTGGTGTTAGACACCAATTTCGGTGTATTGAAAATTCAGGTGTATAAAATAAACAAGTAATTCCCAGGGCTAATTAGACTATTCAAACATAATAGGCATAAAATATGTATTTCTAGCTAAATATTGAAAGAGATTACCTAAATACCTAGAGATAAAAAAAATCACCAAAATTAGCTAAAAATTCATAGATGTTGAAATTCACCCTTATACCATGTATCGCATCGATGAGCATACTAAACATCGTATAGTCGCGTTAAAAGAGGAGGGTGCTTCAATACGGGTTTCGTACATATACCGAAAGTTAAATGATCGAACAACAATAGGTCGACAACGTTTGGTCGGACGATCAAATCGTCGCTGGTACGTTAGGTCGAAACGTTAATACGTCGAGGTATTATTACGTGGAAAATGCAATAGGTCGAAAGATCAAATTGTCGCTGGTGTATTAGGTCGAAATATTAATACGTCGACGTATTACTACGTAAAAATGCAAACGGTCTTTTGTCCCCTCCTCATAAAGTTGAAATTTTCAAAACGGCACATACGTTGGAATAAGTTGTTAGACAAACAGAAACGAGGATTATACCAAACCATTAAACTTTTACAAAATGAACAAGCTACAAACCAGAAGTATACTTATAACATAGGTTTATTTCATAGATTCCACAAAGGCAGGCCTTTTGAAAATTTCAACTTTATGGGGAGGAGACAATAGACCGTTTGCATTTTTATAATACATCTACGTATTAATATTTCGAGCTATTATACCAGCGACAATTTGATCTTTCGACCTATTGCATTTTCCACGTAATAATACCTCGACGTATTAACGTTTCGACCTAACGTACCAGCGACGATTTGATCGTCCGACCAAACGTTGTCGACTTATTGTTATTCGATAATTTAACTTTCGGTATAATGTACGAAACCCCTTCAATACAAGACATATCTGATGAATTGGGTGTAACTCGAAAGACAGTAAAATTATGGATACGACGTTGGGAAGAAGAAGGAAGGTTAAATACTCATGTGTCCAATGGAAGACCAAGAAAGACTTCTACTGAACAGGATCGTCTTTTGATAGAAGATGTTCAATATCGCCGTTTTGTGACTACTTCTACATATGCCATTGATGCTGGCATTCATTGTCGCATACCAGCTAAAAAACCGAAACTTACAGATAGGCACAAAAGATTACGATTGAATTTTGCACGAAGGTATTTGAATTTTAATTTTGATAATGTATGTTTTGTCGATGAAAAAGTATTTACAACAGCAAGTGATGGTCGATTATATTTGTGGCGATTAAATAATACTCGCTATGATGAGAGAAACGTTATCCCTAATCGCAGAAGTGGGCGAATATCATTGGGGTACTGGGGCTGGATGTCGGCTAGTGGCCCTGGCGAATTGGTAGAAATAAGTGGTCGAATGAATGCCAGGAATTATAAAGAGATCCTTGAGGACGTTTTAGTTCCGAACGGCTACAGCTGCTTTCGGTAATGAGCCAATATTCCTAATGCAAGATAATAGCTCTGTCCACAACTCGCATGTCGTACAATTATGGATAGAGGAACAAGAAGGCTTGCACTTAATAAAGTTACCGCCGAAACGTCCTGACCTAAACCCTATAGAGAATCTATGTGGTTTAATGGTGCAGGCATGGGATCCAACAGCTGTAAGAAGTGTTGACAGCTTAAAAGACCATGTTAATTTCATATGGAATAGTTTTATAGGCAGAGATGTTTGTTTCAACATGGTAAGATCTATGAGAGAACGTTTGCAATCGGTGATTGATAATGAGGGAGGTTACACACGCTACTGATAAGTGAACCTTTTTTATTTTTACTTAGAAATGAGGCATTTTGTTTTGTTATTCTTATTTAAAAGCTGTGTAATTATTTATTTGGCAATAAAAGAGTATTTCACTGTTATTTGTCTTTTTCTTTTTACATCAAAAGAAGCATTTTTAGTAATAGACCGTCAGCTCATGACAGATTTCGGGGCCCATTTTCTCATGCCAGCCTCGAAGAGGGTTGGAAGGTACGTCCATACAGAGTTGAATAAAGATAAATTCAAGTTCCGCTTCTGGGGTAAAAAAAATTGAGCGTACACCTTTGATTTAGGTAAAGAAAAAATAATTTTTTTCATGATATCTCCAGGAGCGGAACTTGAGGTAATTAACCATTTTAACTGAAAATGTTCCCGTGAATGTGAATTCCCGTTCCCTTTTTCTGGGCCAAAAGAAGTAGTTCTAAGATCTACATCACTCCTACATGGTTAGGTACTTATAAACTTTTGGCTGTCTAACATTAAGACCTTTTTTTAGAAACAATTCTTGTCTATATATTTTTAACCCTTTTTGCAATACATAATTAAAATACATTTCATGTATCTATATTAGTTAACATTTTATAGTAAATATATTAATGGAAATCGTCAATAATACCTTTATAATGATTTCTTTGCTCATTATAAAACAAATTGTCCTTTATAGTATACATATTATTGATCAGTTTCCGCAGACATATTTATATCAGTTAGATTGGATGCTACAATAATAAACATTCAATGATACATACTTTTGAAACGATAGTTTAGATACATATTTATGCACTTGACTGTACCATCGCTGTGAGCAATGTGACGAGTGTGAGGACTCCCACCCCTAGAGCCGCCACTAGGACCCGCCTCGGCGTGTCCCACGCCGGGCACTCGGTCAGCGTGTGCAGCTCCGTGTCCTCGCTCGCATCACAGTGATGGCACTCGGACGTTGGCTCCTTCCGGATCCGACACAGGTAACTCCCGAAACACCCGTGTCCGGTAATCACCTGCGTCAGCCGGTACGAGAGGCTGCCGTGTGGCCTCTCTAGCCACTCCTCCATGATATGTCTTACCGCCGCTATTACGGCGTGCCCTGCGCTTGGTCGCCCAAGTCGTAGCTCCCATTACGCTACCATGTCCCTGTGGAGCTGAGACCTCACGGCCCGAATTTCTTCGGGCTCGGGTTCCCGTCCCTGCTCCCGCGCCTCCTTACGATACCGATATAGCATCGAAAGGGCACACGGTTTTATGGATTTCCAGAGGTTTATTTTACAGATTGCATATCGTTGCCCCCCTTTTTTTCATCGTGCGAAACATCCCCACGGATGCCACCCCTACGGAGCCGGTGGAGGTGGTTATGTCGGACTCGAACTGACTAAAACGCACGCCGTCTTGGGTCTTGGTTGCCGGAGGTGAGATTGCCGAAAGCATATCTCTCGCAGCCCGGCAGACCCAGGACCATCTCTTTCGAGATGGCCCCCTTCATATCGTTGCCCTCTGGTCCTGAAAAAGTCATGAGTCCGTCCATCAGTCAGTTGGGACAGACTGGATGCTGAGGGCGGAGAATCGGGAGCATTGGCGCACATTGGGAGAGGTCTATTTCCAGCGGTGGACTGTAATACGGTAATTGATTGATTGATTGATATTGTTGTTAGGTATTAGGGATATACCAACGTATTTGGAGTCCAAACCCATACCAACCTTCCTAGTAAGCCGGTACACCAATTGAATGACGGATGAGGCTCTGGTTTGCCGGCATATTTGGCGGGTCAGATGGCAACGTCCATTGCCGTCTAATGAAAACTTTTCACGGAAAGTGTGTTTTTCAAATGGAAAACAGTCCTCATTTGTCTAGTTTTATATTCACGGTAAGAGATGGGATTTATTTGTTTTGTAGATCGCAACTACCAATACTTTGTGATACGAAATTAGGTACTAGCCCCTTTAGATAAGTGTCAATTCGTTGCCTAACGTATTTGTATCTAAGAATAAACTGATGAATCATTGTCGTCAATATATGCCAATCCCATACATTGAACATTCTACTCTGCAATACTATTCAACAAACGTATTGCATTGTCTAAAGGGCCAGATATAACAGAGAAAAAAAATCCTTTAACACCACTATAAACGTACAAAATAGAAAAGCTCGCAAAAAATACTTTCCGATATCCCTATTTATTTATTAAATCTGTCGATAAAACAGCACCATTTTAAAATTTAACAAGCAAACATCTGCAATACCTTCTTAAATATTTAAACGATTTCACGAAAGATATTCTACACAAAGCAATAATACGAAACGTGTGTTGACGAAGAAAGAAAGAACACAAGTATCACTAACCCATCTCATTCGAGAGGTGTCGTAACAGGCGACTAACGGAAAATACGCAGACGATATCACTGCGAGAGAAGGAACACTCGAAATAAAACCCTGTACCAACCCGTCTGGCCAGCGTGGAAACTGTAGGCCAAAGCCTGTCAATATTGGGAGAGGCCTATGTCCAACAGTGGACTGCGCTAGGCTATTAAATTGATAGAATAAAATGAAAGTAACAGCAAAAGTTTACATAATACATACACTAAAAGTAAAACTAGCCTTATATAGCTCAACATAGACTTCCCTTGGTATTCCAGTAGTAAATTATCAATCGATTAGAAAAGTATGCCACGGTATATGGCGAGACAGCTTTCATTGATCAATTAATTAAAGAAATAACACAGTTTACTGATAAGGAGAAGTCGATAATGTTACATTTAGCTGAAATAGGACAAGAGGACAAGGTGGGACTAGTGGTGTGCTTATTCGATTTTACCGATATATCGATGAAATTTTATTGTTTTAAAACTTCTTATTTGTTTGAATGAAATTAACAGGAAATTTAAAAGTATTTAGTATTTTATTAGTATGCTAATGTGTGTGTAGTATTGTATAGTTAGTATACTAAATGCTTTAGGATTTCATTGAAATTATTTGGGCGGAGTAATCAAAAATGAATATTTAAAAATGATTGTAAAATCATTCATTGGTTCCAACAGTTCGTAAGAGAATTGATAGATGACTCCTCCGTCGCCTTAAATATGGATATATATAGAAGGGAAATTTGAATTGTTTCAGGCGTGGCTCAGTGGCTCAGTTGGCAAGAGCATGTAAGGGAAAGGTCGCGGGTTCAAGTCTCGAGTGAGCAATTCATTTTTCCTAACGTAATCGATTTCTTATTTGTTGTTTGAAATAGGGGATTACCTGAAAATTTAGTCAATATTAAAATTTGATGATTCCGTAGGGATTACCTGAAAAAACTACCGGCAATTTTGAAATTTTGATGATTGTGTACCTTAATATTGCTGCCTGGTAATTTAGAATTTTAATGCTGAATTCGAAATCTATCGACGAGTTCAACGACAATGATTAACAGTTGTCTGTTATTTTAATTATGTCGTTTAGAACAATGAAAACCATTTCTATAATTTGAAAAGACTACAATTACATTGGCTTTGTAAAGTTGATTGTTGGTACAGCTAGTACTGCGAATTTAAAGACGGTCAAGTAACTGTACACAGAAAGACAAACAGACGACAAGATTGCATTCGCTAATAATGTAAGTAATATATTGACATAAGAATCGTTTCTTGATTGATTTTTACAAATAAATAAAAATGATTGATCTGCGGTAGCCTAGTGGTATGGGTAATGGACTGCTGAGACGAGGTCTCGGGTTCGATCCCAGGTTTACCATGACACACACCAATGACTTATCGATGCTTTTCGAAGTTATGTGTGTATTTATCGCAGGTTTATAAGTGCCCGGTTAGTGGCAATAGGCTCGCCACCTATTACATTGGGACCTAAACATAAACTGGCGAAATGTGAGTGCTGGCACCTCTGCCTACCCCTTCGGGGAATACAGGCGTGAGTTTATGTTATGTTATGTAATAAAATTGAAGTATTTGTATGTAATGTTAAGAATCTGTTAATCAACACGCGGTTGACTTAGGTGAGCCCCAAATCATTACCTAACCGCCATATTTTTCAAAAATACTTTACTGATAGACCAGTTATTTGAAAAAATAAAATCATGATACAATTATATTATGGCAGCCCCATTTCAATATAAAAGTAATAAAGTAAAATTACACACCTAGCCCGATACTGAAGTATTAATAAAATCGTATTACTGAGAAACATAATCGAATGTTATTACAGTAATTTACTTTAACCACAGCTTTTACGGCTTTTTCCAACAAATTTTCAACATTCGTGCCAGGCTCTAGGGCTAAATTCAATGTTTTATTATAAAAAAGTTGAATTTTATAAAAATACTGTTCCGATTTCGTACCGACAACAATCGTAAATCCTATTTGATTGCAGCGCCACTTACGTTCAAATTTAAAGCAAATCTAAACAATTAAATTACCTAACCAAAAACAACAAGGACATAGATACTTATCATTTACTAGCTTCTGCCCGCGGCTCCGCCCACAGGGATGTCGGTCTAATTAATCTACCCCTATACCAAATTTCGTCAAAATTGGTTCAGTGGTTTAGGCGTGAAAGCGTAACATACAGACATATAGACAGACAGACAGAGTTACTTTCGCATTTATAATATTAGTATGGGAGTATGGATTTCATTTGTTAACATTGGTTACAGTGTTATGTTATGTTATGAATGAAAGTAGCACACCCCCTAGCCAGATGAATTGATGACCTAAAAAAGATGGCTGGGACAGACTGGATGCAGATGGACCGGGTGATATACCCATGTCCAGCAGTGGACTGCGATGGACTAATTGATGATTGACCTTTAAGTGTCATAAATAGTCAAAAACTAAATAACCTGTGAACGATATCATCATGACGTAAGCATAACGGGACGTGACAATGACCGCGATTTCCTTGATTTTTGCTTACCCAAAAAGTGCCCAAAGGCTTAAGATTTCTCTACAAAATACACAGGCTCAAGTATCTCTCAGTCTAATAAAACTCGGCCAGAACACGTCATTAGGATAGGTCCATTATCGAAGTTGCAATCAAAACAAACACAGTATTATAAACATCGATAACTTATATTTGCCAAACAATTTCAAACTGTTACAAGCCACAATGATTCACAGTAAACAAGTTTTGAAATACGTTTAATTTTATAACTAATTTCATGGTTAAAGCTTGAAATAACGTGTTGCTTAACATGTTACAATGTTGGTGGAAGTTCGTTTAGCTGTTTCTATGTGATTATAAATATCGTAATCTATAATAAGTCTCAACTAATAACCTGTTTCAATCGCGCGGATACAATACGATTGCCGGTTGTTCAAAAGCTTATAAGAATTTTTAAATCTCGCGTAAAAAAATCTTATTTACAGTGACAATTGTATCAAAATCTGTTATGCTGAATAGAAGAAGGACGGACGCGTAAAAGTAACTTGTTATACACTAATTGTTAGAGCTAGGTAGGCACTTGTGTAATTTTTTTTTTGCATTGGATAGCCCAACTTTTGGAGAAGAATAAAAGGAAGGACCGATGGTCGCTGGAGCAGCCGAGTCCTAGAGAGGAGACCGAAAGAAGGCAAACGCAAGGTAGGACACCCCTAGTCAGATGGACTGACGACCTGAAAAAAGTAGTTGGGATGGACTGGATGCGGAAGGCGGAGGATCGGATGAAATGGCGCACATTGGGAGAGGCCTATGTCCAGCAGTGGACTGCGGTGGGCTAGTTGATATGTAACAATACGCTATGATCTTAGGGGCCGACTAATAAAAAAAAAGAAGAGAAAGATGCGGCGTGTGAGGGATGCCACATCCAAAATCGATTACAACTGATGAAACTGCAGAGTAAAGCTAACAACCGATAAAAAATAACACAATTTATTTCAAAATGCGTACAAAGTTCTGTACCTACATGAGTCGAACAGTGAATAAGATTTATTGCGTTGATATTTATCGATATTTTTTATTTCAGATATTATCCGAGCACATCACTAGTATCCCTTACAAGGTGAACAGAGACATGTCTAGTGCCGTATATGGCCGTGATACTTACACTGTTTTGTACCGCAGGATAGACATTTCTGGGACAAAATTATCTTATTTGTAACACTTTTTGTCTTGAAGCTGTCAGCATTAATTTATCTGTATATTCTTGGTGTGTTTTATTTTAAATACGAGTAAATTGCTTGGTTAGGTGAAGGAGTGCCGTCATGACCAATTACATAGGCCATATTCATCCAGATTTAGATATATATACGTAATATCCTCTATTAATAATTCAATCCTGTTACTTTCATTTGAAAGAAAGAAAGAAACATTTTTATTTAGTGCTCACACAATCAATTCAGTATGTTCTTTCTTTTCTTTCTTTAATTCTTTCTTTCAATTATGTTATATATGATACCAGGAATGAGACTAAAACCAATAAAGAAATAGTTCCCTAGTCCCCCTCTTTTCCGAAGGGAGCAAGATGGGGGCACCATGGCTCCTCCATCCGAAGGGGCCATTTCAAAACTGAAGATGTGAGCCGGGTTGCTAAGGATATGCTTTAGGCAACCTCACACTCTGACAAACCCGAGACGGTTTTAGTCGGTTCGATCTCTGTATCTAAAGGGATCACACGCACAGGGTCTACCGTGGAACCTGAAAGCGAGAGCTCTTTCGATGCTATATCGGTATCGAAAGGAGACGCGGGAGCAGGGACTTGAACCCGAGCCTGAAGAAATTCGGAACGTGAGGTCCCAGCTCTACCGGGACATGGTAGCGGAGTGCGAGCTACGACTTGGGCGACCAAGCGCAGGGCAAGTCGTAATAGCGGCGGTAAGACCCATCATGGGGGACTGGTTAGTGAGGTACCGGCTGACGCAGGTGATTACCGGACACGGGTGTTTCACAACGAGAAGGGGGCCATCTCGAAAGACCCAAAGACGGTTTCTACAATCTCACCTCCGGCAACCAAAGACCCAAAGACGGCGTGCGTTTTAGTTGGTTCGAGTCCGACACCAGTCCACCAGAGTACCACCTCCACCGGGCTCCGGATACCAATCCGTGGGGATTTTTCGCACGTAACAAAAAAAGAAAACACGCACAGGGTTGTTCATTATTATGTTATGTATTGGTATTTTTTTTTTTTTTTTCATTACGATGTAACTGAATGGTTACCTCATAACAATTACAATCTAGCCTTGTGGCTAAAAAGTAATTTAAATATAACTTAATTTGATAAAAATACATAAGTATAAAGAATGTGTCCATTGGCACTTTTCTTATAGTCTCTAGTTATAATTATAGAAAGTCACGCTGTTCTTGTGTTCTTTAAGGATAGCACTATCTGCACTACGTTACACTAATTTCACTAAACTAACTCAAAAGGCTTGGTCCTTTTCAGTCTCCTTACTATGTCCGTGGTGTCAAGGAGCTGGATAGCCTCGACATTCACATGTTGTAGAAGTCTTTGTTCATGTGCTTCGGCGTATTTTTTTATAACTTTGGTTACGAAGTCCACTCGTAAGTCCCGGTGGATGTCCTCATTTCTAATATACCAGGGAGCGTTTACTATACTCCGAAGTACTTTGTTCTGAAATCTTTGGATTATATCAACATTGGTGCGTTTTGTACAGCCCCAAAGCTGTATACCGTACGCCCATACAGGCATAAGTACTTGTTTGTACAGAAGTACTTTGTTGTACACTGATAAAGCTGAATGTCTGCCGAGTAGCCAGTACATATTCTTGTAGCGAAGATCTAATTCCTGGCGTTTCTTTTTGACGTGAGCCTTCCAGCGAAGCTTTGCGTCCAGCGTCATACCCAGGTATTTTGCCGTATTTTCATATGGTATTATACGACCGTTAATATACACCGGTGTATAATTAGGTCTTTGATTTGTGAAGTCTATATGAATCGATTTGGACTCGTTTAGTTTAATGCGCCATTTTTTTGTCCAATCAGAGATAGAGTTGACAGCGGTTTGTACTTCCTCTACGGCTTTTTTGTGAGTGACACCTGTAGCCATGATGGCTGTGTCATCTGCGAAGGTTGCAATAATGTTGTTTCCGATTTCTGGGATATCACAGGTGTACAATAGATACAGGACAGGGCCAAGAACACTTCCCTGTGGGACTCCAGCTTTTATTTGTTTGACATCAGAGTAAGCATTTTCTTGTCTCACTCTAAATGTCCTTTCTGTTAAGTAGGATTCTAAAATATCTGCGAATTGCTTTGGAAGCATTTTCCTTAACTTATACATAAGACCTTTATGCCAAACCTTGTCAAATGCTTGTGCTACATCCAGAAACACTGTACAACAGACTTTATTTTCTTCTAAGGTTTTTTCTATAACGTTGGTAATTCTATGTACTTGCTCTATTGTAGAGTGTTTTTCTCTGAAGCCGAATTGGTAATTGGGAATCAGTTTTCTATCTTCTATAATAGGCTTTAAACGTCTTAGAAGTAGCTTTTCAAATAGTTTTGAAATAATTGGCAACAGTGATATCGGTCTGTATGATGAAATTTCTAGAGGAGATTTTCCTGGTTTGGGGATCATTATGACTTCAGCAACTTTCCAGATACTAGGCACATGTTTTAGTCGGAAAGTGGTATTGATGAGGGTTGTGAGTTTTACTATGGCTTTACGTGGTAGATTTTGAAGAAGTTCACCGGTGATAAGGTCGTATCCAGGTGATTTCTTTTTGGTCAAGTTATTGATCATATTTTTGACTTCTTTTGGGGTGACTAGTTGTATTTTCAAGTCATCATGGGAAGTGTCAGTAAATGCTATGTTATCAGAACTTTCCTCATCGTTGGTTTGAAAAAGTTGTTCTAAATGTTCTGCAAATATGGTAGCTTTCTGTTCATTACTCCTAGCCCATGTTCCATCTATTTTTTTTATGGGTGAGGCATGGACAATAGGCTTTTTCAATCTTTTAGTGGCTTTCCATAATGAGTATTCTGTTTTCTCACTACTTGATAATTGTCTAAGGTAGTCTTTTGTAGCTTCATCATGTATTGGTATGAATAATTTAATTCCAAATTGAGTCAGAAAACATTTTCATTCTAGTTCTAATTAAATTATACTATGTTTGTGTCTAATGATATAACGACAAAAAGGGTTGACATTGATATATTACATTATTTATAAGTAGGTACCTAGTTGACCATTAAAGGCCAGTAATAGAAGGCCATAAGACTATCTGATTAAAGCTTGTATCTTTAAAAGGAAGTAATGACCTATATAAAACTATTATAAGTCTATGTTAATAAAAATTACGTGGATCTACTCGTGTTAAATCAGCATCCTCTTTCTCTCTCATTTGTGACCTCTTAACCCCTAGAGGAAAGCTATTGCCAGAGAATCTTCCATCAATCATAGCTGCTGCACCATTAAGACCTGGAATTCCCTGCCAGCTCACCTGTTTCCTTCTTCCTACAGTCCCGGGGTCATTTAAGCGGGGCGTGAAAAAACATCTAGAGGAAAACTATTGCCAGATAATCATCCGTCAATGATAGCTGCTGCACCATAAAGACCTGGAACTCCTACCAGCTCACGTGTTTCCTTCTTCCTACAGTCCCGGGGACATTTAAGCAGGACGTGAAAATACATCTGATGAGGCCGTCAAGCTGAGTGCCACCATTGTCAATATGGTACGTGTTTGTAATGGTGGCCCTCTTTCAGAGAATTTGCTTTTAGTAAGCTTAAGGCAATGTTTCGGAAAGAGGTAAAATTAAATTGACGTGTCCGTATAAAAAAATAGTTCAATGAAATCTTATATTTTTTGGGCTTAGCGTATATTTTTCAGAGGATGCAATTTTATTTTTAAGATATCAAAATGAGGTTCTGTTTAAAATAGCCCTTGTCCCACAGCCACCATCTTGTAGAAAGGGTTCTAATGGGATTTAAAATGGTTTATCTCACGAACTATGATAGGTCCTACATAAAAATTATATTAGGACGGTATTCTAGAATGACACTCAGCCTGAATCGCGATTTATCTGAGGACAGTGATTGTATAGACAGATTGATAGTTTGACAGTGATTGTATAGACAGATTGCGATTCAGACTGTGTCATTCTAGATGGGACAGGAAACGTAGTCTCGACATAGAGGTAATAGAAGCGAGATAAGGTTTTTGACTCGACATAACGGGACTCGACATAAAGGGAACCATGCTTCTAGAATACGGGTCTCAGATTATTAACTTGGCTTAGGTAGGTACTCTATCCCGTGGATCAATATAATGATCACAAACTATAAGTATGCTGTTATAGATGTGATAAAAGACGTCGGCTTGTTCAAACAAGGCTTTGTTTCGTGTTAACACAACTGGACGACCGTCTCGGACTGAAATGCATTCCTTCGCGCACATATGGTGGGCGCAGAGTAGGATACCACAGAGGTATTTGACAAAACTCGAATGCGTAAGGAAAAGTGAATCGTTCGGGCGGGATTTGAAGGGGGAATGCCTTAACTAACTAGGGCACGAATCCACACACAGTCATTCAATTTTCCCTTCTATATTTATCCGTTTTTAGGGCGACAGTGGAGTCATGTACCGATGTTCTTACGGACTATTGGAACCAATGAATGATTTGCAACCATTTTTATATATTGACTAGCTTTTACCCGCGGCTCCGCCCGCGTGGATGTCGGTTATCGCGACCAAACATAGCCTATGTCCTTTCTCATGGTCTAATCTACCCCTATACCAAATATCATCAAACTTGGTGCAGTGGTTTAGGCGTGAAAGAGTAACATACAGACAGACAGACAGAGTTACTTTCGCATTTATAATATTAGTATGGAAGTATGGATTTTGTTGACAGAATTTACAGATTTCCTGTGCCATATTTTTTATACCACTTAGATGGCAGGGGGTGCTTGCTTTGCTGTAGCTTCCACCACCTTCGCTCTACCGGTGAACTTCTTGTTTATCTTACAAACCAGTGGACTCTAACCATCGAGAGTCGGGATGAGGCACTAGCCTCTGTGAGTTGCAGCAAAGCAACCGTATCTTCAACTTCTGAAGCTGACCTGCTCTATCAACAAAATCAGATTGTATTTTTTATACGACTTAAACGGCAGTCAAGCGCAAGTCCCATCTGATGGGAAATAGTTTACAAGGCCTATATTATTATGGTCACTGTGCAAACTAGTGCATGATACTCTTGCTACCGATCCTTTAAGAACGTTTAGTGCCCTTGAATATGGGGTAAATTGTATTCTTTTGGCAAAACCACAGGAGGGAGGTCATAGCTACAGCCTTAGTCGTGCAATGAATGAAGTTTCTCTCCAGCTTTTTCTGTAGATTTACGCTCTAACCTTGGCATAAACTTGCCTTTACCTCTTGCCGTTTCTGAAAAAATCTGTCCTAAATCTACTCATTAGGACCTTTCAAGTTCAAACCCCACCTTATACCTACGTCAAGGGTATGAACCCACTTATAATATAAGTGTTTATTTACTCTCATTAAGTAGTCTGTAATAACACTCATTGTCATAAGTAAATAGGCATGGGCATTGCTTCACGTACCAAGTTGTATATCTTAGCTGTTTGTTATTGATAGATACTATTTATAACTATATACTTAAATAAATCTCTACATATTTCTGTTTGTGTATACCTACCTGTTTTATCTGATGCTCGCGGCTCGACCCTCGTGAGTGTCAGTTATATAGTTTTGGACATATCTTCGTTTCTACTCACCCAATTGCAATCAAAAATACAGCAGATTTTAAGACGGACCAAGGCTTTTTTGATAAAAAAATCCGCATCAAATTTTTATTTCACTTCGCCCACCTCCCACGGGGGCAGAGGGTGGGCTTCGTGTAGGACTCCTAGCATCCGATGCCAGACTATCCACTAAACCACCACGGTGTCCGTCGTCACCACATATCGACGATAGCGGGAACAACATCTTCCGCCATGCATCGTCGTGAGGGTGGTCGTTAATTTAACCTAACCTAACATAACCCAAGTATTTGACCCAAGTAGTCTATTTTAATATCTCTAATGTACAGACACAACTAATTCATGTCCATAATGGAGCCTCTGTTTCCTTTATCTACTCTGTAGATTCATAGCATACACATGCCTCTCGGTTTCGTGCGTGTAACACACATTTTTATACTATTTTTATAGCACAATTTACTTGCGTTCCGCTGTGAACCCTAATAGTTCATTGTTTATGTTATTTGTCTGTCCGTCCGTCACACCCATTCCCATGAGGTATAGAATCGTTATGATGCATTTAGTATGTAAATTTTTGTGTATTTTCCGTTAGCTTTTGTTGGTTTCTTGACGAATTTGATTTAAATTCACCAAGTTCATTGTGTTTGTGGTTTGCACAATTAGCGTCATAAATATCTTGACGACATAGTATCAAAATGATGTTAAAATCTCGTATTAAGAGCAAATCAAACTGTTTTATTGATTTATGTGGTATTATTGTACGAACTAAAGGTCCAAATAGGTACCAAATATCAGAACAATCGGTCAACTGGAAGGGGGTCAAAAAACGTAATTAAGATCATTTTGAGTACTCTGTTCGTCAACATCTTTCTGATGCTGCCTGTAATATCAGTTTTTTTAATGAATAAGGAGTTTAATTTACATAATGTTTAGAACTTCACGAAAATCGTTTTCCCTTTTGATGCCTTTGATCTTTGAATGAATACACAACTCCTCCACTAAATAATCATCATCATCAACACAGCGTTAGTCCCAAATGCACTTTGGTTACGGTAAGCTTCCGTGGCGTGGCGGTAGTGCACGCGACTGCTACGCAGGAGGCGCGGGTTCGATTCCCGCTCAGTGCAAATATTTGTATGCATGAATATGGCTATTTGCATTGGTCTGGGTGTTTCTATGTATAGCATGTATGTATTTACAAAAAAAAAAAGTATCTAAGTATATTTATCCGCATTCTAGATTCCATAACACAAGCTAGTTAAGCTAAGCTTACCATGGGTCTAGATAGCGTTGTGTGGAATGTTGTGGAATATTATTATATTACTTTGGCATCAGGGTCCGCTTTTCTACTCTTTTCCTTGATATACCTTTCGCACAAGCGACTGCCATATGACCTCTGAACTCAGTTTTTTTTAAAAGAATATTAGAGCCGAAGTTACTATATTCCCTCTAACCCCTCCAACTAAGCTAAATCGCTTGTGCTAGGAGTGGGTTCACGTCGGTAGTGTAATGGCCAGGGATCGAACCCGGGACCCCTCGATCATAAAGCCGACTCCTTAACTACCTTAGCTCCTTAACTCCTTAGCTACCGCTTAACTGTTGTAGAAGAAGAACCTATATGGGTTGACTTACTGTAACTGACATTAATGACGCAAATAAAACAGTCCAGAAAAAAATATCCTTTTTGACCAACATCCCCGAAGCACGTGAGCTACCATTTAACTGCTAATAAAAGTCAATAATCATTTATTGCAGATGTTTATCAGTTTACCGTTTTCGTGATCTGACGTAACCGCCATTTTGTGCTTGGCCGAATGCCAGTTGTCTATGCCACGGCTGATTATGCTGGTACTATAAATTTTTGTTGTTATGTTGGCAATGCAGGGAAAGTGTGTGTTTTGTGCCAAGTTTTGAGGTAGGTATATTGTCACAAAATGAAAAAGAAATTGTCCCGTTAAAAAAATATTTGACATGATGCCCACAGCTACATTCTATCACCGCTAGCCATATGCAGGGAATTCGTCCCCACACATTGCAATCGAAAACGGTGCGCACCGTGCGGTATGAAAGGAACTTCATCCCACGCACGCTCAAGCTTTGGAATGAACTCCCTGCCGTGGTTTTCCCAAGCGACTACAATATGGGGTTCTTCAAGAGGGGCATTAGAAGGTTTCTTCAGGGTAGGCAGCACGAGTGCATACGTCTATAGGCCGCGGTAACCACTTTCCATCAGGTATCAGGTGGGCCGTGTGCTTGTCTGCCACCTTGTCTGCCACCTAAGTGGTATAAAAAAAGCGGACTTCTGGTCCTCACCTAGATGCCTTGGATAAAACAGAGTTCACTGCTAAGACTGTGTTGATGGTTGTACTTAGTTCTTCATAGCGAAATGTACCGCAATGACTCATAGGTTAAAAGCTGTTAAAAGCTATCTATGTTTAGTAAGTCGTCAATTAATCGGTCCATTCGTCCATTATGTTTGACAGTTGATGTTTGATGCGGGAGGATACGTAGTTTCCTATGCTCCGAATTTAGATTTACTCGTAGCTCTCATTCAGCCTTGTTATTTACGGAATAGGCGTAAGGCGCAAAGCACAGTCAAAGGTAGCTTATGGTAGAGTCGGCCTTACGAGCGAGAGGTCCTTTGAATCCTGGTCATTACACTACCGACGTGAACGCACTCCTAACACAAGCAATTTAGCTTAGTTGGAAGGGGTTGGATATTAGTAATTTAGGTTGCTAATATTCTTTGTTAAAAGTCATCGGCAACCAATCACGTCACAGAAGAGCAGTACATGTTTTTAAGTGACTTTTGAGAATAGCACGGGGTGCTACGTCGGTGGAAGAGCTCAAATCCGTCAAATATGGATTATCTATACAAATAAATAAAATTGGAGTGTCTGTTAGTAATATTAAAATAACCGCTTTCTACTACATGCATATGAATGTATACACGGTACACATACCAAAATATATATTTTTAAATTTTTTGTCTGTCTGTCTGTCTGTCGGTTTGTTTTGGCTAATCTCTGGAACGGCTGGACCGATTTGGACGGGACTTTCACTGGCAGATAGCTTATGTAATAAGGAGTAACTTAGGCTAAAAAAAAAAAAAAAAAAAACTGATTTTTTTTATTAAGTACATTCCACGCGGACGAAGTCGCGGGCACAGCTAGTATTACATAAATCTACGCCACAGGGCCTCGTTTCTCTCGGGAGTTGGGGTCAAGAGATATTACTGGTAACGAACAACGTATCGACGCTATTTTACTGTGCGATCACGGTGATTCATACGATTGCGACGTCTTTATGCCATAGTAACATCTTCCCATAACGTGGGGCCACTGCGAAGCGTGTAAGCCACCTAAGCAGTATACAGCAGTATACCGGGTGTAAGGAAGCCGAAAACCCCTAGTAGTATTCAGGTATTTAACACAATAGCATAAAAGAAAACGATTTGGACAAAAGGGGATTTGGATTTAGTAGGGGTTTTCAGCTACTGGGCTTCCCGGGTGAACCCAGTACGGCTCGGCGACAACCACCACGTTAATGGACCACTGCCTGATGCTCTGGTACAGAAGGTCCTGAGCACCAGCGCAGTGGTTAAGGTTCACCTGCAGGATGCGGACACGGGTGCCCATTAATGGACGTCCGTTTCCGCACCCTGCCGCGAGAGTGTACCCTCACCTCCCCGTGCGGACGGACGGGGCGTCCGGCATAACATCCATGAAGGATTTTCCTCCACGGTAAAAAAAAGGGGGTTTTCAGCTTCGGGAACGTTCCCCTTACGCTCGTTACAGGCGAAGCCGCGGGCAATTGCAAATAATTACTTATTCGAGCGTTTAGCGGTACTAGTTTCTATAATAGTGACTACAGAATATTATACTCCAATTTTATTTCCATAAAAATATATACGGCTAATCCTCACCGTCGAGAATAACTCCGAATCATACAGTTATAGTTGTTGGATCCTGAAATAATTTATTTGATAGTCGTATGCGCACATGTGCTGTAACGTTAGACGGGTTGCGCAAGCGCGTGAACGGAGCGCGGGTGCATTTTCGATGACGGTACGAGAAAAAAAAATTCGTGTAGCAAAGCCAGAAAAGAGTATTTAAATGTTTGTAAATATCTGAGTCCTTATGTTTCGTAGTAACTACTAAAGAGTTGATTCGCTTTAGATCAGATTCGTTATTTCTACGGTAAAAAGATTCCTTTTATTGCACTGGGTACCTGCCAGGTTAAAATCATGAAACTGACATAATTTCAATACGTATCGCAGTTGGAATTTTAAGGATTTATAATTAATTTTGAATAATGTAGATAAATAACTTCAAAGTTTTTATTACACATAAAAATGTTAATCTTTCTGTTGCACCGAACAGAGTAAAAATAAATCTCTTATCGTACAACAATGAAAACGCACAACACAAGATAAGCTTCACACCGAAATTAGGTCGGACACTTTCTGCGCGCACGCAGTTGATTTTCTCTTTTATGGGACATACTTGAATTATTCTACATGTATGATTCCCGTTAAGATATTAAAGGGTAGTTTGATATTTCAATATTAATATTCAACAAACCGATAAAGATGTACGTCATTGGTTTTATTACTTGTAGATATGTCTGTGCGTCATGACTCCACAATAGCAAACGTAAAATCGAATTCCTAATCTACGACCAAACGCTTCGCAATTTCCCTGAAGAGTTTACAGGCGCTCGGAGCCCATGGTCCCAAGCGTTTCGACTCCAAACGGCACAAATTTATAGTCTCCAATAAGATTGGAGTATTTGCGCCGTTTAATATCCTCAGCAGAAGCAGTGGCAGCACTAGCATAGCCAGCCGTGCTAGGTATTGCTCGGCCCCGAGGAGGGCCAGACCGTAAGGGATGGCCCTGGGTCAGCCGGGGTGCGAGGGATATGTCAATGACAACCTCACCTCCGGCCTCGCATCACGACCCACAGTCGGCGTGCGGTTTTAGTCGGTTCGAGTCCGACATAACCTCCCCTTCCGGCTCCGGTAGGAGAGGTATCCGAGGGGATTTCCGCACGAAAAAAAAAGGTATTGCTCACGTAAGGTGGGACACGTATTTTGGATTTAAATCGCGAGAAACTAAGCCCTGGCGCGCGAAGATTGTTTTATAATAAGTAATAAACTAAGTAAGGTGTGGCTCAATAGCTCAGTTGGAAGAGCATTCCCCCTGTAAAGAGGTCGTGAGTTCAAGTCCCACTTCAGCGCTCCATTTTTCCCGATGTATGTCGAATTTAAAAGTTAGCATAATAAATGTTTAAAAAAAAATGCATAATGCATAGTGAATTTGATCTCATCTACCGCCGTACTATCCCGTGCCATTCTCAAAAGACACGTAAAATACGCATAGTACTTACGCGTATAAAGCACATTTTAGATCCAAGATATTTGTTCCGAGCAATATATGAAGTTGGAACCACAGAAAAATGTCTTCCTAAATTAGTCACAAGACTGTCGAGATGGTACCGTAAATAATTCACTTATCTGACAGGAAAGGAAACACAGGTTTTAACTCACCGACGAACTGAAAACTATATAAAAACTGGCAACATCCAAAACTTTACTGCGATCATATACTTATTTTATTCATTACGGACAAGGGTTGTCCAACCTATAAGATTATTATAAAAATATTTTAAGCGTAGTCAGTATACAGCGACCATACTGTATGGTGGCTGTCCCCGAGGAGGGCCAGACCGTAAGGGATGGCTCTGGGTCAGGCGGGGTGCGAGGGATATGTTGATGACAACCTCACCTCCGGCCTAGCATCACGACCTTCAGTCGGTGTGCGGTTTTAGTCGGTTCGTGTCCGACATAACCTCCCCTTCCGGCTCCGGCGGGCGAGGAATCCGAGGGGATTTCCGCACGAAAAAAAAAGTATGGTGTCTGTCAGTATACAATAATGTTACCTAACGGGAATTAACGTGGAACAGAGGATGAAGGATTAAATGTCTAACATTTTTCTTCTCAAATAAGGTTACAGTAGCAAAGCGTGAAAAATAAAGCCAGTGGAAAAAATACCTAACCTCGATCTATTTTCTCATACACCATGTGACCCATTGGAAAGCCTATAGGAATCAGATTATAATTAGCCATATCAAAGACAAGTACATTTTCCTATATCTTTAATTACTTAACATAAACAGCAAAACTACGAAATAGGTTTATTTTTACTCTTACAAATAAAATGTGGGTTACTTTGATGTTGTAAGGCCATTAAAAGCGCGTAAACGCAATTCCAGCAAACAATATAAAACAAGACAGTTTCATTGCCTGCTTGCGCCTCGATTACAAACTGTTGGCGTAAAGTTGCGTTGACTGTCGAACCAGACAGACAGTAATTGGTTATTTAATAGTAATTATTATTAATAGTTGTTATCAGGCATACGCGTGGCAAGAGAAAGAATGCAATGATCACCCCCCATCTCATCCGAATGGTGTTGTAAGAGGCGAGTAACGGAAAAATACGCAGACGAAACCACTGCGAGCGAGAGAAGGAACACTCGAAATAAAACCCTGTACCAACCCGTCTGGACAGCGTGGAAACTGTAGGGGTTTCATTTTTACCGAAATACCTATTCGAATTTTAAAAAGTTAGCATAGTAAATTTTACATTCAAATATTCAATTATATGTTAATAACGTTAATACATCTAATACGTTAATATCTACGCCTTCGGGGAGTTATTAACTGGAATATTTATGTATAAAAGTAAAGCCAACGGAGCGAGAGAAAAAAGGTAAACAAAGTTTCAGCGGCTCGAAACATTTTTATTTGAAAATTATTAAGTAAGTATCACATCAAGCGCTTTTCAGACAGCAATGAAATTGCTCATAAGATGGCGGATCTGACAGTTTAGAACCGCTGTGCTGACAACTTTCCTGTACTACGAAACACGCAACGACAGCTGTCACTCGGCTATTGTCATGTACGTGTGACTTGTGCGACAAGGACAGAGAAAATAATCGCTAGTTATCGCAACGTAACTCAGTAATGGTCGCTTTGTTTACCTTTTTTCTCTCGTCTCATTGGCTTTACCACGCTTTATTTTATATAGTTTTTTATTTTGCTAACTGTCTGCGTACAGCCCTAACGGTACTCAGTAGGTATCTACCAAAGTACGTACGCGACAACTCAGATGTCGTTTACCAATAATTGAGCGTCGAGTGGACACACCTACGTGTTCGATCAGCCGTGGACAGCGGGTACCGGCGGCAGCAAATAAAGATATTCCGATATGGTGACCATTTGTTCTGGTTTTATCGGCTTTTTTTTGTTACCTGTAACAAGGAAAAGATAGGTCAGAATGAGATTAATGTGTAGATAAAGTCGAATTTCATGAAATAAAATAATAATAAAATAAATATTCCACAAAACGCTATCTAGTCGCCACGGTAAGCTTAACTAGCTTGTGTAATGGAATCTAGAATGCGGAGTTTTTTTGTAAATACATACATATTATACATAGAAACACCCAGACGCAAATAGCCATATTAATGCATACAAATATTTGCACGGGGATTGAAACCGCAGTCGCGTTCACCACCACCACGCCACAGAAGCTTTCAAATAAAAAAACATTAAAGAAAACATTACTATTATGAAGAAATCAATCATCCAAGCTCCGTGTCAATCCAAGTTACATTCAAAAATCGCATTTTAGAGCCGGTGAAATGCTCTCTAATATCCAATTTGGTTTACCTTAATTTCCTACTCTTTTTTAATCTTTTACGTGTGTAAATCCCCTCGGATACCTCCCCCGCCGGAACCAGAAGGGAAGGTTATGTCAGACTCGAACTGACTAAAACTACACACCGACTAAGAGTCGTAGGTCGTAGGTGAGGTTGTCTTCGACATATCCCTCGCACCCCGGCTGACCCAGGGCCATCCCTCTAAGCCTAGTTCGCACTGCTTTAGTAATTTAGTAGAGCTTTATTGATCTATAAGATAATGATACTCGGGACCCCTCAGGAAAGCCAAAACTGTCATGGAATCCGCAACGAAATTGCAAAGTTGGATTCGATGAAGACGAACATATAAGCGATATTAAGTTTGCAGTCGTGACGGGCAGTTGGAGCCCTAAAAAAAGTTCAACAACTAACTGGCAAGGCTTCGATTCGCCAATGGGTTGTGGCGGTTAGATGGTAATCGCTTCACAGGAAATTTGCCCCAGACTCCGAAGTTAAAACTTCGGATGTGACGGGGATTAACACTAAGATGAAGAATATCAAGTCAGTCAGCCCTACATGCAACAGCCCTACACAATGCAACTAAAACTAAAATATATTTAAATCCATCTTTCTTAAGAATGGCCTGTTTATCTTCCCACACAAGCGATAAACATCATATTATGAGAAAATCGCACAGTGAGCCGGGTGGCCGACATTTATAAACAAACTTAAAAACATAAATAATAAAGAAGTTATTGTTATTAGTTCGAAAAACATTGGAAAAAATGAAATGCTCAAGTGAGACTCGAACTCACGACCTTTCGCTTACAGGGCGACTGCTCTGCCAACTGAGCTATTGAGCACCACTTGAATCATTCCAAATTTTCCTTCTCTTTATATCCGTCTATAAGGGCGACGGTGCAGCCATCTACCAACATTCTTACGAACTGTTGGAAACAATGAATGATTTTTCAACCATTTTTAAACATTGAATTTTGATGACTGCGCCCAAATATTTGAATGAATTTTTTATAGCATTTATTATGCTAACTGTTAAGTTCGAAAAACATTGGAAAAAATGAAATGCTCAAGTGAGACTCGAACTCACGACCTTTCGCTTACAGGGCGACTGCTCTGCCAACTGAGCTATTGAGCACCACTTGAATCATTCCAAATTTTCCTTCTCTTTATATCCGTCTATAAGGGCGACGGTGCAGCCATCTACCAACATTCTTACGAACTGTTGGAAACAATGAATGATTTTTCAACCATTTTTAAACATTGAATTTTGATGACTGCGCCCAAATATTTGAATGAATTTTTTATAGCATTTATTATGCTAACTGTTAAGTTCGAAAAACATTGGAAAAAATGAAATGCTCAAGTGAGACTCGAACTCACGACCTTTCGCTTACAGGGCGACTGCTCTGCCAACTGAGCTATTGAGCACCACTTGAATCATTCCAAATTTTCCTTCTCTTTATATCCGTCTATAAGGGCGACGGTGCAGCCATCTACCAACATTCTTACGAACTGTTGGAAACAATGAATGATTTTTCAACCATTTTTAAACATTGAATTTTGATGACTGCGCCCAAATATTTGAATGAATTTTTTATAGCATTTATTATGCTAACTGTTAAGTTCGAAAAACATTGGAAAAAATGAATGTAATGTTTTTCGAACTTAACAGTTAGCATAATAAATGCTATAAAAAATTCATTCAAAAATTATTGTTATTAGTTATTTTACTATTCGATTTTATTTTAACATTGTTATTTTATGTAAATACAAATAAGATCAACGAGAATGGTGATAATCATAACAAACAGAGCATAGACTGTTACTTATAGATAAGTGTAAGTTTTTTATTCAAATAGGCGGGATTATTTCATTTGAAAAAGCTTAAAAAAATAGTCAGAAAAGTAATATTTTGTAGAAACCAGATATATTTTTTTTTTTTATGGAATAGAGAGGTAAACGAGCAGACGGATCGCCTGGTGGTAAGCGATCATCAACGCCCATGACACCCACAATACCAGAGGAGTGACAAGTGCGTTGCCTTCCTTTCAAAAGAGATTACGCTCTTTTCTTGAAGTTTTGAAGGTCGTATTGGTTCGGAAATACTGCTGGCGATATTGTTATGAGGTTATGAGGGAGGAGGAAATTCTGAGAAAAGATGAATGGACTGTAAGCAGAGAGTAAATGCTGTAATGACTGTAAGGAGAGACTTATAAAAATCCATACTAATATTATAAATGTGAAAGTAACTCTGTCTGTATGTCTGTCTGTATGTTACGCTTTCACGCCTAAACTACAGAACCGATTTTGATGAAATTTGGTATAGGGGTAGAGTAGACTTTGAGAAAGGACATAGGCTCTGTTTGGTCGCGATAACCGACTTCCACGCGGGCGGAGCCGCGGGCAAAAGCTAGTAACACATATATTGAACCGACTAGATAAATTTAGGAGGATGTTGAGAAGAGAATGATTTGTAAGCTTTTATTTTCACTCAGCTATAAGCTGTGTATTGTTATGTTACTTGGGTCACACCTACACGTTATTGTGAGGCTTGTTACGTCAATTCATTAGTTAGCAGATACAGATATGTTTATTGCAAAGTTCTAATACAATACTCATGGTGTGTAGATACTAATGAATTTATCCAAGAATATATAAAATCGAATGGGTGCTAGAGCAAGTAAAAATGTGAACACTTAACCGTTCTTAAGTAGTGTCTATATTTAGCTAAAACATTCATCAACGTTTTCTAAAATCAATCTGGTGCTTTGCAATAAAATTAATTATCCAAAAACTAAATTACACTGATAAAAAAGGATGATGTACAAAACTTTTGGCCACACGACCGCCATGGTAACGGAATATTTTTTGTTCAAGCACATGGCGTTACGGACCACTGGGCGCCGTGACCTCTTTATGGGGTCAAGTTTGAACAAATTGGACCCACACTACATTAAATTTTTATATCAATCATATTTTATAAGCATAGAGAAATAGATTAAAAACTATTAAAGCTCTAGAAATGACTCGGTATAAAATATGACCTATTGTTTTGTGAACATCAAAGCGAGTTTAAAAAGTTGATTGTTTATTAGGGTACCAGGAAAAGGAGGGTCGAGGTGGTTCCGCACGTGCCTCTCTAGAGGGGGACTTATTCCCTGAACAACGCGTCAGGGTCGCCAACGTTGGTTTGATGATCAAGGCCGAACCGGGTCTTGAGATTTTGCGTACACTTTTTTTATATAGGACACGTCAAATTGACTTCACCTCGCCTGAAAGGCAAAGTCTCGGAAAGAGGGTCACCATCGTAAACATGTACCATGTTAACAGTGGTGGCAATCAGCTTGACGGCCTCATCAGATGCCTTTTCACGCCCCGCTTAAAGGACCTGGGACTGTAGGAAAAAGGACGTTTCTTCGCCTTAAGCATCTACACGGCGACGCGACGGCGCGTCTGTGAACAAGCTTCCTTAGTGCTCCAAACAACACTGACACTGACGGCGTGTTAACCGTGAATGTTTACGGCGAAAAAAAAAACGTGTGTGTACAAGCCTTAGCTCTGACGTGAAGCTAGAGGTGATGTTGGAGGGGTTCCATCTGATCCACAAAGAGATTTCATACACCTTTCTAATAAAATAACTATAGGCTGTAACAGCGACTATACAGCCCATAGACACCGCATACAGGCAACGCACTGTGTTGCTGGCTGCATAGAATTTATAGGAAGTGACTGTGCACGTGGCACGCGCAAGAGCACGCGGCGTTTGGCGGTGCGGTGACCCCAGATAAAAAAAAATATTACTACTATATTTCTTGCTTACTATTATTGATATTGTTATTATGTGCTTGATATTGTGTATAGCCGTGGGCGTTGTTTCGCAATAAACAATTTCTCTTTCTTTCTTTCTTTCCAAGAATGAAAATGAATTCCAAGCTATTGGGTGTGTCCAAATACTCGAAATCCTAGGGTAGGTATTTACAATAATGTGCAATACGATTGGATACCAACTGAGATGAAGTTTTAGATTTGTTCTTGTGCTATACCAGTTTATAATCTACCCCGGTAGTAAATTTCAGCTAGATCCGTTTGAGCGTGATTAATAAACATCCAAATATCTTCATAAATCTGGAACTCCCTGCCAGCTCACGTGTTTCCTTCTTCCTACAGTCCCGGGTCCTTTAAGCGGGGCGTGAAAAGGCATCTGATGAGGCATCAAGCTGAGCGCCACCACTGTTAACTTGGTACATGTTTGCGATGGTGACCCCCTTTCCGAGACCTTGCCATTAGCTTACCATCAGGCGAGTTGAAGTCAAATTGACGTGTCCTTTATAATATCACTTCTCTGTTTTTTGATCACATTATTTAATATCAGAGACTTTGGCAACAGTAAATTTCATACTAATAAATCGCATACCATCTGGTGCACTGTAACGGCACATATCTGCTGGCAATATATTCTATGTACAATAAACTTCATAACATCTAAAATTACAAATCTAGAACAGGATGTTACATAACAATCTATGACATAACACAGATCCTAAACTCCAGACCTAATAACCTTACACTCATAAATTAACGAGTGCAAACTCATAAACTATCCCCATTAATTTGCAAAAAAGCGTGTAAAACGCGCTAAAACCTAGTATAATTTTACACCTAGTGCTGTTAATGGAATTAGATCTTAAACATAAATTTCCTAGACCTATTTAACTAACTGGGTGAATGAGGCCATTAAACTAAGTAGAGTGGAGTGGAAAGATTTTTTATACACGTTTCTTCAGAGTACCTGGTTTTTGACATGTTGAAAGAAGAGTGAGAATTTATATCGACACAAATCTGAATAATCCTTATACTAATATTATAAATGCGAAAGTAACTCCATCTGTCTGTATGTTACGCTTTCATGCCTAAACCACTGAACCGATTTCATTGAAATTTAACATAGGGGTAGATTAGACCTTGAGAAAGGACATAGGCTATGTTTGGTCGCGATAACCGACATCCACGCGGGTGGAGCCACGTTCAAAAGCTACTTGTATATTGTTTGTGCACGTGCCTGTATACATATAAAAAAGGGGGACTTGATTTCCAAACACGCGTCGAGGTCGCCAACGATAGTGACCAAGGCCTGTCCGGCCTTCCAGGGCACACCTGGTTTCCGGGCAATATGGCTGACGCGAAAGGTATCATGCAGTTATATTTTGTTGAATTCCTCAACGCATGAAACCTAATTTAGCGGTCTGTTCGTTCATTTGTGGTGATATAGACAAATAAAATTACTTGTCCCGACTGACTGACTGATTCATCAACGCAGAGCCTAAACCGCTGGACCTACAAACTTGATATTTTGACAGTACATTCGTTTTATTATGATGTAAGGAACTAAGAAAGGATTTTGGGAAATTCTGCTACTAATAGGGTGAAATTTTTGTATGAAAGTCCGTCATATTAAGATAAAACGGGTCGACCGATATTTTTGAAAGGAATCTTCTCAATCATGGAATATTTATAATTTATATTAAACGAAATGCCCTTCATACTTTTTTATATGAAAACTATTGTCTCTAAAGTATTATGTTTTGTGACCAATAACGTGAAACGAAACAGTAACGTGATTTACTAACAGAACAACCAACTGCGTTGCAAATAATACTGAATATCTTTACACCATCATCATCATCATCTACATAAAGACGTTAGTCCTGATTGCATACGAGGCCACGGTGCCCTCGGAGCTTACGGTCCGCCTTCCGGCTCTTCCTCCTCCACTTCGCACGATCTTGGGCGTCCAAGTTAGTGAGATCGTTTGCACGCATGACACTCTCCACGACGCCAAGCCAGCACTTCTTGGGTCTACCCTTGAACATCTTCACACCATTGTGGCACAAAAGATATGACTGCAATTCATACCACTAGATGTTAAAATCCGGGAGATAATCGACCAAGCAGTTCTTACATGATATAAAGATTATAAAGATGAGATAATCTTATCAACAAACTAAATCAAACATTACGTAAAACGGATCGTGCAGTGCAGAACGTCCATGCCAAAATCTAACCTAGTTTATCCAGACAAAACAAATACAGTCTAGAGATGCTGAGTTATACTATCGACACATATCAAATATCGATAATTTAAAGATCGGTATTTTTTCTAGTTTTTATCGATATTTGTGAATTTATTTATATTCGTCCTTAGAATTTACCCCCTTTCCGAAATTAATAATATCAGAATCTGTTTAAATATCTGGGCACCTTTATAAAGGACACGTCAATTTGACTTCACCTCGCCTGATGGTAAGCTAAAGGCAAAGTCTCGGCAAGGGGGTCATCATAAACATGTACCATTAACAGTGGTGGCACTCTGCTTGACGGCCTCATGAGATGCCTTTTCACGCCCCGCTTAAAGGACCCGGGACTGTAGGAAGAAGGAAACACGTGAGCTGGCAGGGAGTTCCAGGTCCTAATGGTGCGGCATAGGAATGAGTCACTGATACGCTTGGTTCTAGAAGTTATATCCTGCACCGTATACGGATGGATAACATTGAAATGATGTCGATATCGACAAGTTTTCATATCGTAGATTCTAGATGCCTATCTGTTTCTCCGTTTCTCGATAAATCCCCCAACTCTAATCCAATGTAAATATTTGTACATTACGAGTGCAAAAAATCTGTTTAGCACGTTGAACCGATGGCCTAAATCTGTTTGGTGATTTAACCGAAGCGAAGGCACAAATATATAGTGCTTAAAGTAGGAAATTGACACGAATTCTTTGAATCAGATGCTGAATTATTTATAGCAGATCTAGTTACAGAGAGTATGTTTTTATTGTCATGTTAAATTATACATATTGAATAACTAACTTTTGTCCGTGACTTCGTACGCGTTATATTCGAAATAGAAAGGTTTACGACACACTGCTCCTGTTCCCGCGACCCAGATAAAGTTCCCTAAAGGCCTCTAAGTTCCTCCAGTAGTTTTATGCAAAGTCTCAGCCCGATCGATTAAACATCTCCCTGGGCTATCATCACGCCTTTCTTTTGCCATAAATATCTCTACCACCGCTACGTTTTGTCAAGCAAAAGGAAGTCGGGAGGAATCGGATTATAGGGACCCCTTGACACTGCTAAGGCCCAGGTTTGGATACAACCGGAATCAAATTATTAATATCAACTTTTGACAGTAAGAAAAAACATTCAATTTCTAACAAAAATATTTATCGTCCCTTTGCATCTCAACAAATTGATATTTAACAAGCCCTCTCCGAGTTTAAATAAAAGTTTATTTTTTTCCACTATTTTCGCTCCAATACCTGCGCACACGCAACCGTTGTCCGGAGTTAATAGTCCAGCAAATGTGGACACATTATTGCGCCCATTGTGGTATAGGGTGACCATACTAACCATATGGTTCACGGACTTATGTAAATAATCCTGTCTTATTACGCAAAGAGGGTGAAATATTTTAATATAATTAATTTGTATATTAACAGTAATTAGTGCGTGATTAAAAATTGTGTTTTAATTATCTTTGTATCTAATCATGACCTTCCACAAAGTAGTCTGTTTATTTGTCTTTTTTTTAAAGAAAGTTAGAACCGAAATTACTAATATTCCCTCTAAAGTTATCGGAGAAACAGACGGACAGACAAAAGTTATATTTTGAAACCATATGATGGCCACTCTACACACATGACGAGTAAAATTCCCGCAAAATGTGACAATTGAACAGGACAAGCGTGTTTAATGTTCTATACTAATGCCAACGCGCGACATTTCCTGCACATTGTAGTGATATTTGAATAATTGCATTTAAATTGTGGTTAGATAAAGTTATTGTTATATTATTGGAATTAAAAAACGACATACCATTGAAGACTACAAGGAAACAGTTCAGTATTAAGCAGTGCATATTATGTAACAAATTTATTTGTGTGGTTCGGTGATTTCTTTGCGCTTTATCATAAAGTCTTGGACTTCTTTACCAGCTCACATGTTTCCTTCTTCTTCTTTCTTTCTTTCTTTTTCCTGAGACTTTGCCTTAAGTTTACTATCACGCGAGGTCAAGTCATATTGATGTGTCTTTAGAAGCTTGCTTTTTTTATCGTGCGAAAAATCCCACGGATAGATACCACTCCCACAGAGCCGGTGGAGGTGGTTATGTCGGATTCGAACCGACTAAAACGCACGCCGTCTTGGGTCTTTGGTTGCCGGAGGTGAGATTGCCGAAATCATATCTCTCGCACCCCGGCAAACTTTCGACGTGTCCCCTTAAAAGCTTGCTTGGAATCTAGTGATTCTTGCATATTTGTAGGTACACCGGGATTTCTCAACATCCATGAGGTTTAAGTCAAGTCAACCTCACCTGAAAGCCCTGTACGATGCCCCTGGTATTACACATATCCATAGGCCATGAAGGAAGGTAAGTGATTACCCAACAGGTGGACCGTGTGTTTTACTGTCACCTGTGGCATAATAAGCTGGAAGAGACGAGCCCCTGATTCTTCTTTTCTGGTATGAAGGTCAAACGCCAGTCGCTCCCGTAAAAATCAAAGCGAAACCTGGTCTCCACGGAAACTTGAACAAGCTATCAATCTTGTCACCATATTAAAGAGATAAAGTGCAAATATTATGGCGTATCCACGGCATCTCCACAAACAATGACATTTCTTATCAGTCAGAATTTTATCTACATTATTTATTGCAGCAATAAAATGCAGGCTCCATTAAATTGCAAGCGGTATGGAGGTATGCGGAAACCCTGGGTTTCCTGATCCAAGTAATAAATAAAGTAGGAAATACTTCATAGGGTGTTATTATAAATCGATTGACATCAATCATGAAAAGAATTCAATGGGCGGATGTGTGTGTATGTATGTATGTAACTATGTCCTGATTTTAAACCAGGTAACCATCATTACGATGTTAATCTCATCATTATCATCATGAAAAGGTTAGTCCCGGCTGCATCCAACTTTAGAGCTCAGGAGTCTTCTACTCCTTTTCCTCGCCATATTTGGTTTATTTTGGCTTTTACGAGAATAAATGTTCTGACTGGACTCTAAAAGGAACGCAGGGCTTGCAGGCGAGGTTGACTTGGGGCCTTCTTGATGAGACATAGGGCCTGGGGCCTTGCCATAAGCTTTTTTTTTCAGCCCTTTTCAGGATAGACTACAAGACCTCTATTGATTCATTATCATAACTATCTAATCTTTAATTATATCTTGTACTAGCGGATCCGGTGAACTACGTACCGCCCGCGTGGCGTCCGATTCCGTTCACGCTGCACCCTCTACTAGAGACCCGATTCTCAGCATTCCATGGATTCACCGTGCGGTCGCTGGGTCCATGGCGTGGTACAGAGAGGAACACTGTGACGGCGCCTGGGACTTGCGACCCAGATGTAGGTTTAAGCATGTATTATACATATGAACCCTTCTTCTAGAAATACTAGATAATGCATCAAAATCTGTAGCGTGGTTTTGAAGATATAAGCATACATAGGGACATAGGGACGCGGAAAACGACTTTGCTTTACACTATGTAGTGATGAATAAACTAACCATTCACAGGCATGGCCAAGTCCCGTGGTTCTCGTCAGAGAAGAATTTGAGCCACTGCATCTCTTCCCATGCGGTGTCGTACAAGGTGACTAAAGGATAGGGCTGTATAACATCAGACAGATATATACAGCCAAGACTCAGCCTAAGATGGAGGCTCGAGTCAACAATAGTGGCCGGAATATTGATGATTCCCAGCCGATTTCGGCTACGGCGACTGACGCTGGACTGGTGAATTTCTTCGTTCATGCGCCCGGATATGGCTGGTGTATCCCAGTTTGTTGCTGAAGGTGCGGTTGCAGGTAGTGCATGTCAGGACATTGTTGACGTAGTTGTACGTGTATACTCTACGCGGCCTGGTCTTACGAGCCTCTCTCGCCCTGTCCAGACTAAGAGTCCTAGCTGCCTCGAATTCCGGGACGCCATTATTGATCGATTTTCGCCACTCACTACGATCATCGGCCTGTTGCTCCCATGTTTCGACGTCAATTTTGCAGTTCTTCAGGTGGCGCTTATGCACGTCTTTGAAGCGTAAGAACTGGCCTCCTTGCCTGCGTTTACCCTGTGCAAGTTCCGCGTACAGCAGGCGTTTGGGGAGACGTTGATCTGGCATACGTCTGATATGGCCCGTCCACCCCACCTGTCTTCGCACCAAGTAGGCCTCTATGCCATGAACTGGCAATAGGCTCACACCCTATTACGTGGGACCGACTACAATTATTTGTGAAATGTGCCTAACCCTCCGGGGATTAAGGCGTGAATATATTTAACACTTTAGTAGGTAAATAGGGACCTATTTGATTCTTGATATGCCGTATTGTAATCGATAAATTATAATGAGCTCTACAACAAATACCTATTTTTGTTGGTTATCATGTAAAGTTCCAAGTTTATCACTCTGCTGATCTTAATGTTGTATTTTATAATAGTGACGTCATGTTATTTAGTAGGTTAAGGAGCAACTTCTTGTGTGGTCTAAAACACAGGAGCTTTGTAAGCGACAGAGAATGAAAGAAAGTAAACAGTGTAATATGATAAGACGGTCACAGATTAAAAATACAGATAAATAAGGTAAAAAAAGTTGCAGCGGTTCCAAACATTTTGCAATATTTGCATTCTGCGTTAACGCTTAACAAACTGCATACAACAGAAACGCGCATGCTACGCTGGTCAGCGGGCGTTACCATGTTGGATAAGGTTAGAAACGAACACATCCGGGGAAGTTTTAAAATCGCTCCCATAGTCGAGAAGCTTAAAGAAAAGCGCCTACGCTGGTATGGTAATGAGACGTCCATAACAGCCATAAACATTCCCAAGACGAAGCGAGGGCGCGGAAGACCCCCGTGAAACCGTGCTCAATGGAGAAAGAGGACAAGGAGAGCCGACCCCGCCTAAAGCGGGACAAGGCTTACGACAATGATGATGTAGCGGCCGCGTTCACGCTCTACGCCACGGAGGCTGTCTCTAAGAGCGTGTATTCATATGTTAAAATCGCTACTCGTTTATGCCTCATACCGTACAGGAAGTGCTCACCCTCGGCCTGTATATACCACATGCAGTACTGCCCACTAATTACGCAAATAACGTATTATTACTGTACCCACCCATAATTATTCAACACCCTTTGATAATTAAACATATTTATTATTATTTATTACGGTTAATTTACTTGAGGAGCAGTGGGTCAGTGAGGTTCGAGTTACTAGATAGCCTGTGGGTGCAGGATGTTGATTGTGAAATAAAAATGGCGGTTAATTACTAACGTATTGGAGTTGCAATCGGGAGAACGCAGTTTAGAATCCATACTAATATTATAAATGCGAAAGTTACTCTGTCTGTCTGTCTGTATGTTATGCTTTCACGCCTAAACCACTGAACGGATTTTAATGAAATTTGGTATAGGGGTAGATTAGACCATGAGAAAGGGCATAGGCTATGTTTTGTCGCGATAACCGACATACACGCGGGCGGAGCCGCGAGCAAAAGCTAGTAATCTAATAAAAGAAATGACAAATCTTACATTCTTAATCTTCCATAACCTAAATATCCAAAAGATTGATGGTAGAAACATTCTTAAAAAGCTTCCGTATATCCCCATTAATATAAGCAATAACTAGTTCGTCTGTTTGTGTAAAAATAACTCAGAAATAGTTGCCTAACACATGGAATATCGCCAATGACAGGGAATGCATTGGGCGGAGAATACAGACAGACACAAATGTATAGTTCATATATATATAGTTAGATGCGTCTGGTATTATCTTACTACGGTAGTAAACAAAGTATGGTTACCGGTTATAGTGACCTTCGAAATACATTGGGAAAAAGAAGCGCTCAAGTGGGACTTGAACCCACGACCTTTCCCTTACAAGGGGAATGCTTTTCCAACTGAGCTATTGAGCCACACCTGAATCACTTTAAATTTCCCTTCTCTTTATATCCGTCTTTAATGGCGGCGCTGGAGTCATCTTCCAACTTTCTTACGAACTGTTAGAACCAATGAATGATTTTTCAACCATTTTTAAACATTGATTTTTGACGACTCCGCCCAAATATTTGAATGAAGCTTTTTCATTACAAGTGGAAATTCCTATAGTATCCAAAGTGTGAAATTTTTAACCCAGAACCTCTTCTCTTTATTTTCTATATTGGTTTGTTTTGGTGACTGCCGTTTGACCTCAAAACCCCAAAAGCAAAGCATCAGAGCCTTCTCCATCAATCAGAACTGGCATTATTGCGCGAATTATGCATAACAACTAAAAAGGCATAAAATGTACAGCGTGAGGAATGAACTCAAAGCAAACTCTACGGTGATATTCGTCGCCTTATGCCATATGCGGACAAAATTTTGCTTACATTCGCTTTACGCCTTTTCCCTTTTCAGTACAATTCATACGTAAAGCGTAAGGCATATTCATAGCAAAATTCATTTCTGTTTGTCGTCTATACACAGAAGTGATTTTACTTTGTATATATGCCTCATGCCTCACACATTATTCATGCCTTTTCTGTAAAATACATGCCTTAGTCCAACTTTAATTATTCTACCCGATAATGTGCCGAACCAAAAGCCAAAATACTTAAATTTTTGGTCAAACTTCTTAATACAATCTTCTTAAAACATCCCATTCAACAATTTCTAACCCTACCAACCCCTTAATATCACCTCTATTCGTCAATAGGTCACGCCATCTAAAATACGTAACCGTGATAAAATTACAAAGTCGAAATTCTTTTGTGTCGGTTGAAAAAAGTAAAAAAAAAGACTATAAAGTATATTATAGATAGGGTTGTCACACGCACTGTAATATACCGTATTGTATTACATATACTCGATTTAAATACAATTATATTGAAGAAAAAAAATGGTTTAAATACAGCTAAACTACCCGACTTTTAAACTATAATAGCGTTCCATGATTAAATAATAATGTTAAGTTCGAAAAACATCGAAAAAAATTAAATGCTCAAGTGAGACTTGAACTCACGACCTTTCCCTTACAGGGGGATTGCTCTTCCAACTGAGCTTTTAACATGTTAACATGAAGTAACGCGATCATGGTATAGGTACATACATAGATTTGATTTGCCTGACGTTTCGTCCACATTGCACCGGTCGGCCTGTGAATATTTTCTTGTTTAATACCCACAAAGTATAAAATTAAAAATTGAAAGAACCCCCGACACTTCCCATCCCCACTTTAACCCCCTAACTTTTAAACGGCTCAACCGATTTTCATCAAACTTGTCTAAGAACACTCGCACAGAAGTCATCTTTAATACAATAAAAACTAAATTCAAATCGCTTTATCCGTTCGAGAGATATGATGCCATAAACAGACAGACAGACACGTCAAAATTATAAAACCCCTCTCTTTGCGTCGGGAGTTAATTAAAAAAGAAAATATCTATACTAATATTATAAATGCGAAAGTAACTCTGTCTGTCTGTCTGTCTGTATGTTACGCTTTCACGCCTGAACCACTGAACCGATTTTGATAAAATTTGGTATGGAGATAGGTTAGACCTTGAGAAAGGACATAGGCTATGTTTGGTCGCGATAACCGACATCCACGCGGGCGGAGCCGCGGGCAAAAGCTAGCACTTATATAAAATTGTTATAAATACGAGTTTTTTTTTTTAAATTGAATAAATAACTAGTTCTTTTATACTTCTACACAATATTTTTACAATGTTTATTAATTTATTTAAAATTTATTCACACACAAAACAAACATTACATCCATTGGACGTTGTAAAATTAGAATTAAAATGTTTTAATAATTATAATAAACAAAATAAAAATATTTTATTTAAGACAACAGAGGCCCATATCTTGTTAGTAGTTTTAGTGGTAATATTATTTTTCTTCACAAACAAGTGGCAGCCCTAATTACGGCCCTTCCTTTCCCTTGAAGATACCATCAGCCTCATCAAAGTGATGCCGGCGGTCTTCTGTCCTTGTCACTTGTATGATAAATAGTGTTCTATCTCGCTCTTTAGTTAGATGGCGGGATTTAGTGATGACTTTGATAGTAACAGTGAATGTGTATTGTTTGAATGACTTTAAGAAATGTACCACAGACTATATAAGTAGGTATATCTCGACCCATATACACTGACGGACTCATAAACTGCATCAAAGTTCAGGTTTACTCTAAAAGGATTTTTTATAATAAGTATGCAAACTTTTTAGATTAAATTATATAAATATGGAAAGACTGGCTCTTAATCTTAAAAAAAAAATTAAATTCAAAAATAGAACTGCAGTAAAACAAATGAATATAGCCGGGAAAAGAAAATTTACTTGTAGTATCAGATTTGCGTGTTATTTATAGCAAAGTTTTAAATTGATTCTCATTGATTTTTTTTGTTTTGTCAATTGAATTATTGTTACCAGCATAATTGTTGGGTTAGTTTTTTAACACATCGAGAGTTTTTGAACCATAATATGGATACTTCGTCCGAACAAGCGGCACAAATTGTAGCATTGGTGCGGGAGGGCTTGGATCAACGAACGATTGGTAGAAATTTAAATTTAAACCAGTCTACGGTTTCTAGAATATACAGAAGGTTTGTAGAGACAGGTTCTTACAGGAGGAGACGTGGTACAGGCAGAACTCGAGCAACCACAGGTCGTGATGACCGATTTATTGTTATAACTTCCCTGCGAAATCGTTTCCTCACGTCAGTTAACATCAAAACCGAGCTTAATGAAGTGCGTGGAGTAAACGTGTGTGCACGAACAATAAGAAGAAGGTTAAAGGAAGCGGATATCACCCCTTTTAGACCAGCAAATGGTCCAAAGTTGTCTACAGCTCACAGACAAGCTCGCTTAAAATTTGCGCGTCATCACCTGAATTGGACAGAAGAGCAGTGGGCCTCTGTATTGTTCACGGACGAGTGTAGGACATGTTTATATGGTGCAGATGGTCGCAGAAGAGTCTATCGTCGACGTGGGGAGCGATATGCTCAAAGTTGTATTGAGGAGCGTGTTCCTTTTGGGGGCGGTTCATGTATGGTCTGGGGTGGCATATCGATGAACGGGCGAACAGAACTTGTGTTCATAGACATGGTCCGTCAAAACGGTAATAGAGGGGGTTTGACAGCACATCGCTACATAACAGAGATATTAGAAGATCACGTGGTGCCTTACATGGGATTCATAGGCGAAAATTTTACTTTAAATCAGGATAATGCCCGGCCGCATGCAGCTGCACAAGTTCAACATTATTGCGAAGAGGTTGGGATACGTACAATGAATTGGCCAGCACGCAGCCCGGATCTTAATCCCATCGAGCATGTTTGGGACAATTTAAAAAGAGCTGTATATGCGAGAAACCCTTCGCCCACGACAGTGGCAGCACTAAGAACAGCACTTTCAGAAGAATGGGACAATATTCCGCAAGATCTTTTAAAAACCCTTATAAAATCTATGCGGAACCGATTAGAATCCGTAATAAGGGCACGTGGGGGTAATACACCTTATTAAAACACAAATAAACCCTTGCATAAAGTTTGTGTCTATTGTTAAAACCAATTTTTTAATTAAACCAATTTTTCTTAAATTTCTGTTTTTTCTTCAAAAAAAGTCTTAAGGTCCTTTCCAGTACATAAACTTAAACTTAAAGATATGACCCTACGCTGTTTTAAAGTTCACGAACCAATCTAGAGGTTTCAATTTAAATCTGTATAGAAAGTATGCATACTTGCTTAAAATATTTATTTCAAAGTCGTCTATTACTTTGATGCAGTTTATGAGTCCGTCAGTGTATCTTGAACCTAAAATTTGTGCTCAGTACACGTTTTTTCGGTGTCTTTTGAGAATCTGCGGTAGCCTAGTGGTATGGGTAATGGACTGCTGAGACGAGGTCTCGGGTTCGATCCCAGGTTTACCATGACAATCACACATGACTTTTTAATGCTTTTTGAAGTTATGTGTGTATATAAGTGCCCGGTTAATGGCAATAGGGTCGCCACCTATTACATTGGGACCTAAACATAAACTGGCGAAATGTGGGTGCTAGCACCTCTGCCTACCCCTTCGGGGAATATAGGCGTGAGTTTATGTTATGTATGAGAATAGCTCGGGGTATTACGACGACGGTGGACAAGTTCAAATTTACCAAGTATAGATTATTATTACAAAATAATCCGCGCGTGTCAGGGCTTTTATATCTCGCGATGTAGGTCGGAAATATATGGTCCGACCTATACGTGGAAATAATATAAAAATGCATCAATCATCTTTTTTACAATACTAGCAAGATTTATAGAATAATTCATAATGAAATTACCAATGTTACTATCGAGGAAATAAGAGTATTTTCGAAGCTATCTCATTCATTATATACCTAGGTGAACCACGGGTCCAAGAAAGCTGCCTTGGAACACCTAGATGAGCTGTGGGTACGAAAAAATTCCGAAAGATTTATTAAGTACTAGCTATTGCTCGCGAGGATGTCAGTTATTGTGACCAAGCTTAGCCTATGAGTTAATCCAGGGTGTCAGCTAACTCTATACAAATTTTTATTAAAATCGCTACAGCCGTTTATACGTGAAGAAGTAACAAACATACACACTCACCAATTTCACCTTTATAATACTAGTGCGACTTCTTAGAGTTTGAATTCTTGTTTATGAATAATAAAAACGTGAAAATATTGGAAATTGTGACCGATAATCAACAAATATGTATATTAATACTAGCTGTCCCGGCGAACTTCGTACCGCCAATTTTTCCCTGCACCCGTGGCGTCAGATCCCGTTCCCGCTGCACCATTTAGGGGGATGAAAATAGATGTTGCCCGATTCTCATAGATACCGGATAAGCACAAAAAATTTCATCAAAATCGGTCAAGCCGTTTCGGAGGAGTATGGCAACGAAAACTGTGACACGAGAATTTTATATATTAGATTCATTGCAACACTAATGGTCCTTGGGTGACCATCTTCACCGCTGCAATCTGATTAAAGTAGCTGGCAACACTATATAACATGTGGCAATCTTTTAAAACAGAAGCAGTATAGATCAAGATTTATAGGAACCAGGAAATGAAGTGCGAAAGGGACAGGGCTATTCTTAGCCTTAGTTAGAAAGGGATGGAATATAAGCTGTTGATTGCACTTTGATTGTGCGGCCTACATTTCTCATTAAAAAGGTCCAATGAGTTTATAATTCGATTCTTATAAAGCGGCGGGTTTGATTCCTGTGTGTTGTTTTTTAAATAACTAATAATAAATTGATAATAATGACTTTTTTAAATACGACATAACTCTATTGTAATTCATAAATGAGTTACTTATGAATCAGCATTTGGTAAAATTATTTCTACTTTATTTAAAAGCTCATAACTATTCTATTTTCAAATGAAAATAGCTGTATTTATTATAAGGAAAAAAGTTTCAACCAATATCAGCCCACTGCAACCGATATTCCGCGATTGCAATTAATTTTCATCGACTTCAACCGATTTTCGCTGACTTCAGTGAAATTCAACACACAATTTACACAATGATGCAATCATGAAATTTAATTTACCAGGACTATTGGCAGGTTATAAAGATTTTCTTATAGAACATGAATTTTCTTCTGAAATTAGAATCAGACAATGATAATGATAGTTAAAAACATCTTATAAGTTCATATTTAATCCTAATCCTACTTTTTTGACTCGGTTAAAGTTAAGATGAAATATTATTTTTACTCGTGTACCTATATTAATTACAACATATTAACAGTTAAACTACCTAAACCCATAAATAATCACTTCGTCGTCCGTCTGTCTGTCTCTCTATCTGTCTGTCTGTCCGTCTGTCTGTCTGTCTGTCCGTCTCAACCACTTTTTCTCAGAAATGCATGGAAGTATCAAGTTAAAATTCATACCACATAATCAGGTCTATAACGTCTTGAAACCGTGCATAGGTATATTAAACTTCTAAGTCAACGCGATCAAAATATAAAGGGTGTATTTTGGGAACGAGGAGGGCCAGACCGTAAGGGAGGGCCCCGGGTCAGCCGGGGTGCGAGGGATATGCCGATGGCAACCTCACCTCCGGCCTAGCACCACGACCCACAGTCGGCGTACGGTTTTAGTTGGTTCGAGTCCGACATAACCTCCCCTTCCGGCTCCGGCAGGGGGGGTATCCGAGGGGATTTCCGCACGGGAAAAAAAGGGCGTATTTTAGAAATGAGGCAGTAAGGGCAAGTACTTTAACCGTTGTAGTTACAGCAAAATGCTCCTAGGGGACCTTCCCTAACTTTTTGAGATATTTTGAACTGCATTCACAGATTTTGGAAAAATAGTCCAGTCAGCAAGAAAACACTCTGTGTGCGAGTCCGACTAACACTTGGAAGGCTTTTTTAATATTTTAATTATATTATGACACATATCTGTACATTAATTACTAAGATATGAAATAAATAAACATATTAACACTTTATCTAAAATACTGATACTTCTATAAGTAAAGGTTTTGCTTTTTAATTCTGTGTTATCGAAAGTACCATACACCATTACTCCATGTCAATGAAAGTCCCCACAGTTCATGGAACTGGTTCGCGTGGGCGACACAGGTTATGTTGACCTTAGGAGACCATAGACACACCGTCGATGCAGTTTGTTTTTAATAACTAGATGTAAGCGTTCACTGTCTCGCATCTGGAGTTATAAAAAAAAAAAGTCACTACATGGTATAAAACAAAGTCGCTATCGCTGTCTGTCCGTCCCTATGTATGCTTAAATCTTTAAAACTACGCAACGGATTTTGAAGTATTTTTAATAGATAGATTGAACATAACATAAACTTACGCCTGTATTCCCCGAAGGGGTAGGCAGAGGTGCTAGCACCCACATTTCGCCACTTAAAGTTTAGGTCCCAATGTAATAGGTGGCGAGCCTATTGCCATTAACCGGGCACTTATAAACATGCGATATGTGTGTAACATAACTTCGAAAAGCATCGAAAAGTCATTGGTGTGTGCCATGGTAAACCTGGGATCGAACCCGAGGCCTCGTCTCAGCAGTCCATTACCCATACCACTAGGCTACCGCAATGATTAGAGTGATTCAAGAGGAAGGTTTATATGTATAATACATGCTTAATATAGTAGAGGGTGCTGCGGGAACGGGATTAAACGCCACGCGGGCAGAAAAAAATTGGCGGTATGAAGTTCGCCGGGGCAGCTAGTAGAAAATAAAATGTAAGTAAGTATGACCCACAGTTGTGATTTAGAGATAGTCGGGGTGCGAGGGATATGCCTTGTTAGGTCATCTCACAATGGTGGGGACCATTTGAGACACAACGGCGTGCGGTTTTAGCCAGTTCGAGTCCGCATAAAGCATTATTGGTTTATAAATGGTAACCTTCTTTTTTTTTATCTAGGACTCGTCAATTTGACTTCACCTCGCCTGATGTTAAGCTAAAGGCAAAGTCTCGGAGAGAGGGTCACCATCGCAAACATGTACCATGTTAACAGTGGTGGCACTCAGCTTGTCGGCCTCATTAGATGCATTTTCACGTCCCGCTTAAAGGACCCGGGACTGTTAAAGGATCCTGAGAATAGAAAGAAAGAAAAATAATTTTATTTTTTGTTATATCAATTTGATTTGGTTTTTATTACTAACTTTAATAATCAACTTAACTTAAATTGTTGTTTTGTTTGTGCCAATTAATTTATATTTATAATTATCATCTAATGTTATTTTTTGTTATTATGAAGTTGTGTATGTCTGTAATAGGGATGCATATTAGAAGTGGTACCCTAAATATTACTGCAAATAGTGTATAATATGTATCCTGTAGATGTACCTTAAATAAATAAATAAATAAATAAAAAAATTGCGTAATATTTTTCATGGCTGCAGCGCATCAAATTTACCATCAGGCGACGCGCAGTCAATTACCGACCTTTTTTAAGAATGTAAAGGTCGTCTGTGTCACAGTATATTCTCTTTATATAGTCCTCTTTATACTATGCTACTTGTCCTCTTTACACTATGTCTGTGTGTTCAAAAACTTCTGCTTATACCTATTTATTTTAATTTCTATTATATTTATACAGCCTATTTTGTCCCATTGAACTGTTCAGACATTTTCAACATTAATTAAAACTGATTTTTAATAATATGTTAACATTATTCGTAGCCAATTATCGAAATAATCTTTCATTTTCCAAATCTGACAGCACAGCGAAGGCCGAAACAAGATGGCCGACTGCAACTATCAATCATCGCAATTGACTCTGCTTACCCACCTACGGTATAGCACTTTAATTAACATGTACGAAGCATTTCGAACGATTATATTGTGCATTTTTAATAAGATAGTTAACTCATGTCAAAAAATTTAAATATAAAAAATGTCAAAACGATTCTATGGAGAACTGTTTAAAATAACTGGACTGTGATGTCATAATACTGTAAACTTATTTGTCAATTCATTAGATTTATGTTTACAAATAACTAGCTTTTGCCCGCGGCTCCGCTCGCGTGGATGTCGGTTCCCGGCAATTATTCGAATTTTTCTCAACGTACAAACCTTCCCTGGACTTCCACAAATAATTCAAGACCAAAATTAGCCAAATCGGTTCGTGCGTTCTGGAGTTATAGCGTCAGGAAGGAAAACCCGACTTATTTTTATATAGTAGATTAATAAAAACCAGCCAAGTGCGAGTCGGACTCGCGCATCGAGGGTTCCGTAATTTAAACTACTTATACCGCAATATATTTTGATCGCATTGACTTCGTAGTTTGATTTTTGCACAGTTTTAAGACGTTATAGACCTGAGTATGTGGTATGGATTTTAACTTGATACCTCCACGCATTTCTGAGAACAAGGTCTTGACAGACAAACGGACGGACAGACAGACAGAAAGACGGACAACGAAATGATCCTATAAGGGATTTTTTCCTCATAAGGTACGGAACCCAAAAAAACAAGTAAATAATCCATACTTCCGTACTAATATTATAAATGCGAAAGTAACTCTGTCTGTCTCTCTATCTGTATGTTACGCTTTCACGCCTAAACCACTGAACCGATTTTGATGAAATTTGGTATAAGGGTAGATTGGACATTGAGAAAGGACATAGGCTATATTTGGTCGCGATAACCAACATCCACGCGGGCGGAGCCGCGGGCAAAAGCTAATATAATGTTATAAATGCGAAAGTAACTCTGTCTGTTTGTCTCTCTGTCTGTCTGTCTGGATGTTACGCTTTGACGTCTAAACCACTGAGCCAATTTTGATGAAATTTGGTATAAGGGTAGATTAGACCTTGAGAAAGGACATAGGCTATGTTTGGTCGCGATAACCGACATCCACGCGGGCGGAGCCGCGGGCAAAGCTAGTAATAAATAAACAAAAATTACGTGGGGCAGAAAAAAAATGGCGCTATGAAGATCGCCAGGTTAATTATAATTCTCAGCAAACTGACCATAACTCAAAGCTTACAAACACTAGTTTTCTCGTAAACAAACCACTCTAACCTATTACCTTCGCACCATAAACAATCCAACTTTTCATTTTCACTTTCCATAGACCAAACAAACACTTTCTTAAGTTATGTCTTAACGCTGGCAACAACAGGTTCTTAAATACGTAGGTGTTACCAGTTTAGATAAATTGTTTGATAAGTAAAGAATTTATTATTGTTACAAAATTCTATAGGTATAGTATTACTTAATGAAATTCTTTAGACCGTTGGGGCAAACGGGTTCTAGAGAGGAGACCAGCCGGACTGACGACCTGTAAAAGGTGGCTGGTATATACTGGATATGGAAGGCGGGAGAAATAGGAGCACTGGAAAGGCAATTGGGTATTCTCCTATAGTTAAAATAAATTATCTACCCGAGGTCATTAAATTAAGAATTGTAAAAGAGTGGTAGAATCACGTGATCATGGCGCTTCGGGTACCAAATGAAAATAATGAACATGGTAAATATGCCGGTAAGTGTTACACTATTAATGTTAAAATGACCATATCAATCTCAAATCATACATGTCACCTTAATACTAGATAATTATTACAATTTCAGTATTAATATAATAACCCGCCCCTGATCGCTCCCGGTGCAAATGTGGCCATCACACTAGCAGCATTTCCACGCTGGATTGCGATGGCCAGCCTCTGCATCAGGAACGATCCGGAACGGGAGTCACCAGTAGCCTCTATGAGCCTCTGCCCTTTACAAGGCTATCTTTTAACTGTTACTTACTGCCATGACAATTTTCTTATTCACTTGTAGCTAGAAATTGTAGAATTACCTGAAAAGAAAAAAATATATTTATGAGTAACCGAATTAAAAATGACAGCAGTTGTGTGACAACGTGACTTGACTCAAGAAGAGGAACTATACGACCCAAAAATCGAAAGAAGCCATCTTGTATAACATTTTATCTCCAAAAAACACAAAAATAAACTAAAATACAGTGTTCCCAAACAGAGCTGAGCTTATTATGTCAATTCTGGTCAAAGATCCCTCTATTTAATTTATCTTGATAATAAATGGGTGTTTCACACTTAATAAAGGACCCCTTATCTGTCTGTCACGCTATAAATTTTTATTAAGTAATGTTGTAACACTAGTGTGTGTTTTGCTTGTTTGCTAGCAGTAGAGTTTGTCATTTAAATGGTTCAGATTTCATACATACTCACGCCTGTAAATCCCTTATGGGGTAGGCAGAGGTGTATTCGCACCCACATTTCGCCAATTATAATTTTCGGTCCCACGGAATAGGGGACTTAGGGAAGGTTCATATCTGACGGAACATGCGTCGCGTATTATCAGTCGCGTAACGCCAGAACAGACAAATGTATAGAAAAACACTTGACCGTTCACACTCGACGCCCTAACGCAGCATCGGTTGAGTGTGAACGGTCAAGTCTCTCGTTCCCTTATTGCCGTCTAGCGGTCACTTTGTCTTGGGCTGTATGTTTATTGGTTTATGAACCACATCGATTGGTCGCCTTCTACGATACCCACAAGAAAAAATGGGATGGCCCTATTCTACTTCATCGGAAACCAACTCGGCACTATGGCACTTATATAAAAAAGTGTAATCCTATGCCGCACCACTAAGACCTGGAACTCCCTGCCAGCTCACGTGTTTCCTTCTTCCTACAGTCCCGGGTCCTTTAAGCGGGGCGTGAAAAGGCATCTAATGAGGCCGTCAAGCTGAGTGCCACCACTGTTAACATGGTAAATGTTTACGATGGTGACCCTCTTTCCGAGACTTTGCCTTTAGCTTAACATCAGGCGAGGTGAAGTCAAATTGACGTGTCCTACATAAAAAAAAAAAAAAAAAAAACTAAGACCTGGAACTCCCTGCCAGCTCACGTGTTTCCCTCTTCCTACAGTCCCGGGTCCTTTAAGCGGGGCGTGAAAAGGCATCTAATAAGGCCGTCAAGCTGAGTGCCACCACTGTTAACATGGTACATGTTTACAATGGTGACCCTCTTTCTGAGACTTTACCTTTAGCTTAAAATCAGGCGAGGTGAAGTCAAATTGACGTGTTCTATAAAAAAACAATATCTCCTTTGTCGACTATACTGAAAGACTATAATTGTACAGCTACCATAGCTAATTTGTTATTGATTTTATTCTCACACCTCTATAAAATCTAAGAATCGAAATCTGAATAACTTAATGAAAAATGACAGCTTCTGTGGCGTGGCGGTAGAGAACGCGACTTTTACGCAGGAGGCGCAGGTTCGATCCTCGCTTACTGCAAATATTTGTATGCATGAATATGGCTATTTACATTGGTCTGGGTGTTTCTATGTATAATATATGTATATGTATTTAAAAAAAAAGTATCTAAGTATGTTTATCCGTATTCTAGATTCCGTAACACAAGCTAGTTAAGCTTACCATGGGTCTAGATAGCGTTGTATAGAATGTTGTGGAATATTTATTTATAATAGGTGACTTATAAACCACCTTCAAAGCATGTCAACCAAAAAACGTGGTCTTGATAACAGGAGGTACTTCTGGGAACTACACAGGTAGAAGGCGAAGTGTGTGCAGTTTTTTTGTTATGTCTGCCTATTGCCGCCTATTGGTAATACTTTGATGTAGTGTTACGAATTTGAATTCTGAATAAATAGCGGATGCGTGCAAAAATTTGCATTTTCGAAACTAAAATATGAGTAAATAATATCTTGTGACCACTGCGCCGGTGTGCGTTGAAACGTCAGGAAATTCAAAGTTATGCTATGTATAAATAAATATTCCACAACATTCTACACAACGCTATCTAGACCCATGGTATGCTTTTATAGCTTGTGTTGAATCTAGAATGCGGATAAACATACTTAGATACTTTTTTTGTAAATACGTATATAATTATACATAAAAACACGCAGACCAATGCAAATAGCCATATTCATGCATACAAACATTTGCACTGAGCGGGGATCGAACCCGCGCCTCCTGCAGTCGCGTTCACTACCACGACGCAGAGGCTGGCTTTATGACATCAAGCTATGAATTGTGGCTTTAAAAAAATAATAAATATGTTGCAATTTCTGCAATAAAAGTAATAAGGAATAACTGAGACCAATATTGCAATTCTTTCCCGATTTCCGCCTAATAAATAAATACGTACATGTGCTGGGTGGGTGTTTCCTATTCAAACAAGCGTTTACAACCACCACCAAACCAACTTTTCTAGCAACCCTGCTCTACAGCCGAAATTAAAGAACATCAGATCATCTGGCTTCCTCAAGAGTGTTCATGGAAAGACATTTTTCAATAAACATAAACATAACATAACATAAACTCACGCCTATATTCCCCGAAGGGGTAGGCAGAGGTGCTAGCACCCACATTTCGCCAGTTTATGTTTAGGTCCCAATGTATGCCATAATAACCGGGCACTTATAAAGCTGCAATAAATACACAAATAACTTCGAAAAGCATCGAAAAGTCATTGGTGTGTGCCATGGTAAACCTGGGATCGAACCCGAGACCTCGTCTCAGCAGTCCATTACCCAAACCACTAGGCTACTTTGAACAAATTAAGTCATCAACAATGACTTCGTGTCAGCCCACCCATAGAGCTTAAAAAGCGTGAACAACTAAAAGTATAATCTCACAAATATAAAAGGTCTGTACCCAGAGGCTAAAACGCGTTAAAAAGTAAAGTTTTAAAACATAAAAACCATAGATAAGTTTATCTATGGCGTTTTGTCCAATAACTCATGAGTGACGTGTCATTAAAATATTAAAAAACAATAGGAGGGGTCCGGAGGCGCTTTTATATTGATACTAGCAACACTTTAAAGTACAGTCGTGTGTAAAGAGATTTCATGGTTAGGGGTGACGACTGACGACCAGTTTAGGTAATAATAGAAAGAGAAAGAAGAAAATATAGCCAACTAGTTGTTGTTCGTGGCTCCGCCTGCGTGGTAATCGTCTATTGTAAGCAAATATAGCTTTCTTTCTAAAATGTATTTGGTTTTCTTCGTAAAATTACGAATTTCTTTCATTCATACAAAATTCAATCTCGTACTTTACATTAAAAAGTTAAAACATTTTTTCGTAGCTTAGTGGTTAAGGAGTCGGCCATAGGATCACTTGAGAGGTCCCGGGTTCGATTACACTACCGACGTGAACCCACTCCTAGCACAAGCAATGTAGCTTTGTTGAAGGGGTTAGAGGGAATATTAGTTAGAGTTAACTTCGGTTCCAATATTCTTTTTTTTAAAGAAAAAAAATATATTCTATCCCAAACCCTGGTCCATCTCTGGACCAAATTTCATCAAGATCGGTTTAGTGGTTAAGTGATGAAAGCGTAACAGACAGACAAGAGTTACTTTCGCATTATGTTGTTTATGGATAACCAAAATATACTCGTAACTATTGGCTTCCAGTCAATTATTGAACTGAATACAAAATTCACACATTACTTTCCTAATCGCTTAACGTTAAAATTTACTATCATTATCCTACAAATTCAAAGTATTTATTCAAAATTGTGTAGCACACTACAGCTCAAAATCGTCAAATTCTGCAAAAAACTAAGTTTACCACCGCTTCCTAGGCACCAGTGGAGAAGAAACGGCGCAACAAACTCTACTGTAGCATTTTACAGACGTCAATTTACAAAAAAAGTGATTTCTTAAGACTAAATTAATATGGACGAATGTACATTTGTCTTGTGTCAAGAAACTTTTGGTCTGAGCAAAATATGTGCTTTTTCCTATCACCATTGGTTGCAGTCATCTCCACACTCCACATTCTCTCTCCTCTTAAACATATCATCTTTCACATAGTCCATCCCATCCCATCTTCGATGCTATATCGGTATCGTAAGGAGGCGCGGGAGCAGGGACGGGAACCCGAGCCTGAAGAAATTCGGGCCGTGAGGTCTCAGCTCCACAGGGACATGGTAGCGGAATGGGAGCTACGACTTGGGCGACCAAGCGCAGGGCACGCCGTAATAGCGGCGGTAAGACCCATCATGGAGGAATGGCTAGAGAGGCCACACGGCAGCCTCTCGTACCGGCTGACGCAGGTGATTACCGGACACGGGTGTTTCGGGAGTTACCTGTGTCGGATCCGGAAGGAGCCAACGTCCGAGTGCCATCACTGTGATGCGAGCGAGGACACAGAGCTGCACACGCTGACCGAGTGCCCGGCGTGGGACACGCCGAGGCGGGTCCTGGTGGCGGCTCTAGGGGTGGGAGTCCTCACACTCGTCACATTGCTCACAGCGATGGTACGATGCGCAAACGCTTGGGGTGCGGCCGCCTCCTTCTGCGAGCAAGTAACGCTCGAGATTTGGCATCTAATAGGTATACTTAAAAACAATTCATCCATTTCTTTTCTAATTTCTTATTGATTTTATTCTCACACCTTTATATAATTTACTAGCTGACCCGGCGAACTGCGTTCCGCCAATTTTTTTTTTTTTTCAAAAAATTTTAGAACCGAAGTTACTAATATTCCCTCTAACCCCTCCAACTAAGCTAAATTGCTTGTGCTAGGAGTGGGTTCACGTCGGTAGTGTAATGTGTAATGAATATAAATAAAGTGTAATGGTAATTTTTTTCCGCCCGCGTGGCGTCTGATCCCGTTCTCGCTGGACTCTTTACTATATTAAGCATGTATTATACATATAAACCTTCCTCTTGAATTACTCTATGTATTAAAAAAACTACATTGAAATCTAAAGCGTAGTTTTGAAGATATAAGCATACATAGGGACGCGGAAACCGACTTTGCTATAAACTATGCAGTGATGAAGAATCGAGATTTGAATAACAAAATTGGTGACTTAAAAACCACCTTCAAAGCATGTCAACTAAAAAGGTGGTCTTGATAACAGGAGGTACTTCCGAGAACTACACAGGTAGAAGGCGAAGTGTGTGCAGTTTTTTGTTATGTCTACCTATTGCCGACTACTGGTAACACTTTGATGTAGTGTTACGAATTTGAATTCTGAATAAATATCGGATGCGTGCAAAAAATTTGCATTTTTGAAACTAAAATATGACTAAATAATTTCTTTGTGACCACTGACGGTATGCGTTGAAACGTCAGGAAATTCAAAGTTATGCTATGTATGAATAAATATAATATTCCACAACACTCTACACAACTAGGGTTACCATCCGTCCGGATTAATCCGGACATGTCCGGACTTTTCGACACTTGTCCGGACTTTGTCCGGCTCCCTAACTTGTCCGGATTTGTTTCAATTAGATTGAATATGAGAAAGAAAATTACATACCTACTATGTAATATCAAAAAAGTCTTTAATCTTTATTACTTAACCTGTCCTTTATCTATAATCAAAATATAAAATCTTCTTTAATAATCTACATAAGGATCAAACAATAAATCTTGCAAACCAACTAGTATTCATAGTATAAAATAATTTCTTGAAAAAGAAATCAAACTTAATTTATACTTTTCAACACTAGATACTTTACTGAGTACCCATCACCATCATCATCAGCCCGCGGCAGCCCATTGCTGGACAAAGGCCTCTCCCATGACACGCCGCTTAGCCCGGTCTTCGGCTGTCCTCCTCCACTCCCCACCAGCCACTCTGCGTATGTGCGTGGTCTCCACTCAAGGACTCGTTTACCCCAACGGTTATCGGTCCTACGGCAGATATGGCCAGCCCACTGCCACTTCAGCTTGCTAATTCGTTGAGCTATGTCGATAACTTTAGTTCTCTGCCGAATTACTTCGTTCCGGATTCGATCACCTCAGAGATATACCGACCATAGCTCTTTCCATAGCACGCTGAGCGACCTTGAATTGGTGGACCAACCGTATCGTAAGTGTCCACGTCTCGGCTCCGTATGTCATTACAGGTAGAACGCACTGGTTATAGACTTTTGTCTTAAGACATTGTGGGATGGGCGATGAGAATGCCTGACGAAGCTTTCCAAATGCAGCCCAGCCCAACTGTATTCTTCTTTTAGCCTCACCCTCAAAGTTGTTTCTCCCTAGTTGGAGCATCTGCCCTAGGTATACATACTCCGAAACAATCTCGAGGGGAGTTCCGTTCACAGCAATCGGCTGCAGGTCAACGTGCTCGCTGAACATGCCCTTGGTTTTATCCAGGTTCATCCGGAGGCCCTGAGTACCCAGGTTCATTTAAAGTTATCTTTTAGAATTCTTCTCAACTCATATTTTAAGGTTGTATCATTAGCAATGATTTTATTATTTTAGTGATCAGTTGGGCGTGTCAAATGTAGTATATTGTGTATATTATACTGTCATATAGATGGGTTCGTATATACATTTATGATGATGACTTTAATATGAATGAGCCACCTGACCCAGGGACTGGCCTTAGGACTGAACCTAAAAATGTGCTCTATACGCACGGTACATGTTTCTGGGGTGTCTTTTGAGGATAACACGGGGTGCTACTGCTATGGACGAGCTCAAATTCACCAAGCATATATTATTACTAGCAATCAATCCACGGGTGCCAGGGCTTCATTTGTCTCGTAAATATCATGCCTATATTTTGGGATTGGGACACGTATCTTGAACCCAAATTGCGTGACAAAAAATGAAACCATGGTGCGCGCGGATTGTATTTTTATAATTTATGTTTTGTGAATTTGAACTCGTCTACCGCAGTAGCACCACGTGCTATCCTGAAAAGACACCCAAGAAACGTGTAATGCGCGTTTAGAGCACATTATGTTCAAGATATATATGTCCCGAGCAATACCATGCCATTGCAAGTGTCCGGATTACGGCGTAGCGCGCCTCCTCATTCCGGGGGCGAGTCGGGGACACCGATGTCCCCCCTCCCGAGGAGGGCTAGACTGTAAGAGATGGCCCTGGGTCAGCCGGGGTGCGAGGGATATGTCGATGACAACCTCATCTCCGGCCTAGCACTACGACCCACAGTCGGCGTGCGGTTTTAGTCGGTTCGAGTCCAACATAACCTCCCCTTCCGGCTCCGACAGGGGGGTATCCGAGAGGATTTCCGCACGAAAAAAAAAATGTCCGGATTTTTATCGAAATGTCCGGCTTTTTGTCAGGACTTTTCAAATTCCTAAATGGTAACCCTATACACAACGCTATCTAAACCCATGGCAAGCTTAACTAGCTTGTGTTATGGAATCTTGAATGATGTTTTTTTTTGTACATATATTTATATTATACATGCAAATAGCCATATTCATGCATACAAACATTTGCACAGAGCGGGGATCGAACCCGCGCCTCCTGCGTAGCAGCCACGTTCACTACCGCCACACCACAGAGGCTGGCTATATGACATCAAACTATGATTTTTCACTTTAAAAAAATAACAAATATGATGCAATTTCTGCAATAAAAGTAGTGAGGAACTTGGACCACGATTATTAATTTTTTCCCGATTTCCGCCTTAGAAATAGTTATGTGCATGTGCTGGATCGGTATCCATGGCTCAGCCGGGGTGCGACGGATATGTCGTAGACAACCTCACCTCCGGTCTAGCACCACGACCCACAGTCGGCGTGCGGTTTTAGTCGGTTCGAGTCCGACATAACCTCCCCTTCCGGCTCCGGCGGGGGAGGTATCCAAGGGGAAAAATCTGCAGGGAAAAAAAGGGTGGGTGTTCCCTGTTCCGTCAATCGTTTTCAACCATCACCAAACCAACTTTTCTGGCAACTTTGCTCTACAGCCGAAATGAAAGCAGATGGCATGACCGTATCAGATCATTTGGCTTCCTCAAGAACTCAAGAGTGTTCATGGAAAGACATTTTTTCAATACTTTGAACAAATTAAGTCATCAACAATGACTTCGTGCCAGCCATAGATATAGGAAGAACGCTCGCGCGCTTAGTAGATAGGCCATACCTACAGATTAAGCGTGTATACCTATGTTCCATTTTCATGAATGAACGTATGGCCGACGGTTACTACGTTAGGGCTGTAGCTTCTAGTATCGTAATATTTGTCGATATCTTATATTTAGGAGTATAGAAAAATGCTAGGCGCATGGTATCATCATGACGGTTTATGCGAAGAAAATAATAAAAATATTATAAGCATTTTTTATTTAAATATTGTCGATGTGACAGCTTATCACATTGTGTACGATCGTGGTGTCTAAGCCTGATGTCTAGAAAAGTCTGTATTACACATTTAATTAAAAGAAACTTGTGATTAGTGCTATGTGTTGCATCAGAATCGGCAAAAATATTTTTCATGTCATAAAATTCACACATAAATTTAAATATATATAAGTAATAACTTTCGGGGGTTCTCTTGTTTGTCAAGTGCATTTTAATTATTTTTTCTGTTTTTGTGATATGTGTATGTTTACCACGCTCGATGAGGCGTATATAAGGCCTCCTCTTGATTTTTTGTAAATGAGGCTCTTCACGTCTTCTTCTCCGAGCAGTAATGATGCAAAACCTCGCATTTAATTTTTTTAATAAAACTCCTTGTGATAAAGCCAGCTTTGTATTGCGTGATACTCTCTGTATACGCATCAATATTTGTTTTAACACAAATCTTCGGCGATCTCCACTAAGCTATTTTTGGTGGGCTGTGGCCGAGCGACTGCGAAGTAAGGAAATAATAATAACTGTAGGCCGACAAATTTGTAGGTATGCAGAGGTTAATCTCTCTAACTTAAGGAACTTAACTGAGTTAGATTGTTGATTTTCCAGACAGTGAGTTATCTGTACCAGCTATTAGTTAATTTGTACTATTACAGACAGCGGCCAGTGTTGAGTGTCCCTGCAGCTTCAACGAATTACAGACGCGGTGGGTTTCTTATTCGCAGTATAAAAAAGTTTAACGAGGTCTCGGTATCTTTGGACATAGATTTGTTCTGTACAAGCACGAACACAATTAAAAGACGCATGGGTGACAAGTTCTTTGGCGAAGGCGCTAGTAGCCGTCGCAGAACTCAGTCAGTGTAATGACACCAGCTGCAGACTATTCTTGGGCTTTGTTCTATATCTTCTACCTAGATTATTATTTAGTTATTTTCCATTAAAACTGTTACCTGTATTTTTAATTTTGCATCGTAAGAATCTTCGTATTTTTTTTATTTTCTTTGTTGTTGTTAGTCAATTTAATTTACTAGCATTCGTAATAAATAAGTAAATATATAATAAGTGTGGGCTTGTAATTAGCAATATGTCTACACACTTTAATCAAGATATTAATGTTATTAGTCTGTAAGCCTTCCTAAAATAAATAAATTATGTGAAAAAAGAGTATTTTCGTCGACAAATCATTTGTTGGAGTACATCACTATCATGCTTCTTGTAGTTTCGTGTAGAGTAAAGTAATGAATGAGTGTAACAAATCATTCATGGATTGTGCCAAAACTCGGCACGCTGTCAAATCTATACACTCATTTTCCCAAATGAGAAATAACTTAAATGTTTTGTCTCTTATTTACAGGCAAAACTGTATATTAGAAAAAAAGAGACAAAGTGATGTTTCATGGTCTGTCTCATGTTTGCCTCATATATGTATAACTAAAATTTGTATATGTTGAATAGGGCCACCCTGTGGTGCCAGCCCACCCATAGAGCTTAAAAAGCGTGAACAACTAAAATAATAATCTCACAAATATAAAACGTCTGTACCCAGAGGCTAAAACGCGTTAAAAAGTAAAGTTTTAAAACATAAAAACCATAGATAAGTTTATCTATGGCGTTTTGTCCAATAACTCATGAGTGACGTGTCATTAAAATATTAAAAAACAATAGGAGGGGTCCGGAGGCGCTTTTATATTGATACTAGCAACACTTTTAAAGTACAGTCGTGTGTAAAGAGATTTCATGGTTAGGGGTGACGACTGACGAGCAGTTTAGGTAATAATAGAAAGAGAAAGAAGAAAATATAGCCAACTAGTTGTTGTACGTGGCTCCGCTTGCGTGGTATTCGTCTGTCGTAAGCAAATATAGCTTTCTTTGGTTTTTTTTATAGTGCGAAAGTCCCCACGGATACTACCCCCACGGAGCCGGTGGAGGTGGTTATGTCGGACTCGAACCGACTGTAACGCACGCCGTCTTGGGTCTTTAGTTGCCGAAGGTGAGATTGCCGAAAGCATATCTCTCGCACCCCCTCAGATCTCTAAATTGTAATATGGTTTTTCTTCGTAATATTACGAATGTCTTTCATTCATACAAAATTCCATCTCCTACTTAACCTTGTAAAATGATAAAACCTTTTTTCGTAGCCTATATCCTGTCTTATGCCCTGGTCCATCTCCAGACCAAATTTCATCAAGATCGGTTCAGTGGTTAAGTGGTAAAGCGTAACAGACATATAAGAGTTACTTTCGCATTTATAATATTGTATAAGAATAAACAAAATATTACTGTTGGATTGCAGTTAATTATTGGACTGAATACAAAATTCACACATTACTTTCTTAATCGCTTAACGTTAAAATTTACTATCATTATCCTACAAATTCAAGTATTTATTCAAAATTGTGTAGCACTACTACAGTTTTTGACGTCAAATTCTGCTTAAAACTAAGTTTACCACCGCTTCCTAGGCACCAGTGGAGAAGAAACGGCGCATCAAACTCCACTTAAACATTTTACAGACGTCAATTAACAAAAAAATTGATTCCTTAAGACTAAATTAATATGAACGAATGTACATTTGTCTCGTGTCAAGAAACTTTTGGTCTGAGTATAATGTATGCTTTTTCCTATCACCTTTGGTTGCAGTCATCTCCACATTCTTACCCTTCCCATCTCCTTTTAGGTCTTCCTCTCCCCTCTTAGCCGTCCACTTCCATAGTAAATACCTTCCTTACGACACTACTTTTATCCCTACGTATTACATGTGCGAAAACGATTTCCTCGTAATTTTTATGATTCATATGATTGGCGCTACTTTCAAAGTTCCTCTAATGCACTCATTCCTAATCAGTTAAACAAAACGCAACCCCTTTTGCAATAACCTAAGTCATAACCATACTTGACATTCAAGTACTGCTAGCAATAGTGTACTAAATAACCCTGTTTACCATAATCCTCACATTTGAGTGGCCGACTGTACCGCTCCGGTGTGGTCTGACGAGAACCCCACATAATTTGTACGTTGTTTGTTACCATTGGTCATGGTGAAATTACACCTTTATATAAATGGTCAAGGTTTAATCATGATGAATATAATATTAGAGATTTTTTTCAGCAGTTGAATTACACCAAGGGTTTTGGGGTCAAAACGTCATCTGTCAGTTTGATGGCAAGAGTACTAAGCAAATGCAAAATTTAATGAATTCTTGGCAAGAAGTACAAAAACGAACCCTAGTCCCTAAGACACAGTCTTCTATTACTTATCCGAAACTATTTTCTTAGGTATACCCCCCGCCGACCGACTGGCCTATGAGGTAAATCTTAACGCCAAAAGACTGAACCGATTTTGATGAAATTTCGTATAGGGGTAGATTAGACTATGAGAAAGGACATAGGCTATGTGTGGTCGCGATAACCGACATCCACGTGGGCGGAGCTCGAGAGATCCAAGCTCGTCTAGTTATAAAGAAAAATTGATACACACTCCTAGCACCATGGGCAATAGCTAATCATAACTTCTGATATATTCATCCCTATACTTAGAACATACTCCCACCCACTGACCACCGAACCCTAAAGCCCAAAAATGGCCCAATATGGACGCGCGTGCGCCATCACCTGCCGCGGGCGGGTGTGCTGACAAAAGCGAGCATAAATCTATGTCCGAAGTGTTATAGTGACACCATGATTTTGGGGTTTTGTGGGACTGTCTTTGTACAATATTGTGACGTAAGTTTATTGATGTTTGTTACGATTATATTGTTTCGCTCAAAGTTGTGGGTCAAACGGCTGTCGCTCTTGTAAACCGAGTTGGTAGATATTATAGGTACATAATTTACCTTACTCTTTTGTTTTATCTGCAGTGGAGAGGTCAGTCACTGCCTTGAAAACCAAGACAAATGAGTAAGAGAAAGACAAATGTTTAAGCGTCGGTAGCGTCGGTAGGTTCGAATCCTGACCATTACACTACCGATGTGAACCCACTTCTAACATAAGCAAACGAACCCGAAATTACTAATTACTAATATTCCCTCTAACTAAGCTTAGCAGCTGGAGGGGTTAGAGGGAATATTAGTAATTTCGGTACTAATATTCTTTTCAAAAAAAGGAGAAGGAGTAGAAGAGACGATGTAGTTTATGATGAGACTGCGATTGACGCTAAGATGAAAAAGAGAGAGATATTACATAATATATCCATTCCTCTTTCATGTTAACCCACTCGAGTTAAAAATGTTAAATATATTCACTTTCTCTTTATTCTAATTAACAACTGTAAATAATTTACTAATTACTTTACTACACAGACATCTAGTCTAGACCAAGAGATTAACTGGACAGGTTTTAATTGTATTTTAAACAGGCATGTTCTAATTATAATTAATTAATTAAGGTATACAGTTTCGTTGCTAATTTTTAAATGTTTTCGTCGCATGTTTATGAAAGTATATCGCTGAGTCATGCAATTAAAAGTTGATTTAGTATTATGAATGTTCGTTTTATAAACTTTCAGTTTTTTCATCAAATTTTTTGATATTACAATAAATAAGATTTTTACCTCGCCTCAAGCTAAGCAGCAGGTAAAGTCTCAAAGTCTCATACAGGAAAAAAGAATACCCATTACATCCACATAATATTACAATGATGGCACTTGGCTTGACAGCCTTGTTAGATGCTTTTTCATGCCCTGCTTAAAGGACCCGGCACTGTTAGGAAGAAAAAACATGTATGCTAGTAAAAAAGTCAAAGATTAGGCCACTTTTGTGATGATATATCTCTTCTCTTTATATCTGTCTTTATAGACCGTCGCGTTGAAGACGAATTAAAAAAAAAGGAAATTTGAAGTGATTCAGGTGTGGCTCAATAGTTTAGTCGGAGGAGCAGCTTAGCTTGTGTTATGGAATCTAGAATGTGGATAAACATACTTAGATACTTTTTTTTTGTTAATAAATACATATTATACATAGGCACACCCAGACCAATGCATTCTCCCTATAACAGTAAGGTCGTAGGTTCAAATCCTACTTGAGCATTTAATTTTTCCTGATTTAGTGGAATTTTAAAGTTACCATAATAAATTCTATAAAAAATCATTCAAATGATGCCATATTTTCAGAAAATATCTATGAAATGTTCCACAATTCCCAAATGTCATGGCCACACTATTTACCTTTCTATCCTCATTATAATACACATGAATAGTCCCAATTGAATCACCTTTACGTGCATTGTGTGCATTCTACGCGTTTCACAGAAATACAAAATGTTTTTGGAAAGTTCTCGATTGTAAAGAGCAAATACATTTATTGTACTTACTTGGAGTATTATGGAGCTGGTTCGTTACAATATCAGCTAGTTTCAGAACTTTTTTGATTGGAGGTATTATCGGCAACATGACTTGAAGATATCTTTTACACCACCACCAATTTGTTTAACAAATAGTTTGTTTAGAATTAAACAGACGAGATGCAGAAGGAGGAATCTACTTCAAATAATTCCATTAGGGGACTACCATGAAGGATCCGACGAGGCTTCGGGCAATTCACGTGCCAGCTCACGTGTTTCCTTCTTCCTACAGTCCCGGGTCCTTTAAGCGCGGCGAAAAGGCATCTGATGAGGCCGTCTAGTTGAGTGCCACCACTGTTAACATGGTACATGTATACGATAGTGACCCTCTTTCTAAGACTTTGCCTTTAGCTTACCATCAGGCGAGGAGAAGTCAAATTGACGTGTCATTTTATTAAAAAATCATGAAGTTATTTAGGTTTTCTTTACGTTAAGGTTTCAGTTAACAATAATCGAAGCATCACCTAACGTCTTGGGATCGTCTGCAATTACAGATTTTCATGGCACGCCTACTTCATACGAAGTTTTATTAAAAATACTACGTGACCTATGACAAATGGACTAACTGCAAGACAACACCTCAACTCAACTCTTGATTTGGAATAGAGACGCTTCTATCGCTTGAAACATGGCTTCGTAATATTTATTAGTAGAATTATCTTTATAACATTGTAGATAACCACAAGATTACATCATAATTCTGTATAAAAAGTCACTAAATCAAATAATACACCTTCAAACCCTTTTAAAATAAAAAACCAAAAACGGCGCCATGCCGAATTATCAGGCGGGAAATTCGTGTGCAAGTCAGAATGTAAAATCAGACAATTTTGAACTTTACCCATTCAGGTATATAGTTTATTATGTGTTAACATTAGTTTGATTATTTGCCTTCCGATCAGGTATCGCGTCCCTGGAATTCCTTGGAAAAAATTAACACAAAAACACGCGGTTTCTTTTGTGTCCAAAAAGTTAAAAGATTATACAAAATGGGCAAACTTCACTGTGCTGTACAGATTTTATCGAAGTTTGTAAAAGGAATAATGTGTATTGAACTTGACAAAAACAATTCACATCTCGTTCATTCGATTTTCAACCTAATTTTAAACGCCATACAGTTAATAATTATTTTTGAGAATACCAAAGAAATTTCTTTGTGGCATTCTGTCTTTATCTCCAACAAATTCGTGAATTGGTCTTGCTAAATGCCCGTTAAACTTTTGATAGCTTTCTTGACTTTTTACGGCCCTTTTTAAATACTTGGAGAGGTTATAAAGCTTTTTATTGACCCATTAGGCAACAATTCAGCTGCTTTTTGAGCACAGATACAGAAGCAACAACCATTGACGTGGCTATAATCTATGGCATAATCGCATAGATCTTGAGTAAAGCTGGTGTTGCTATTATCAATATTATCTAACTAATCTTGGTCTTCGAAGTTCAAATATTTGCTACAACAAATATTTGATCTGGGCACACCAACCTTCCTTTAGTATCAATTTTAATATCTACTTTGTTTAATAAGTTCTTGAGTCTATGTTTATTTTGCCTATGATCCCAAAGTCTTTAAAATACCAATGTTACCTACCGAAATGCCAATTGTGCTTAAAGAAACTCCTAGAGACCTGAACCTAGACTATGCCCATGGTTTAAACCGATCAAAATAGTTTGACTTTTAACACAGGTATGTAAAGAAAAGAATACATTATAATAGCTTTCAAACCAAAACAAAACATTCGCGTAACTAATTCGATATTCAATCCCATAATATCTCTTACAATATGTCAAACGAACAGAACAATAAAAAAATTACTTTAATATGCATTTTAAATCATTATAGACAAGGGGTTGACACGATTACAATAACTTACAGATAGGCGAAACAAAAGACTTTTTATTTTTTTCTTTCTTTGGATCCAGACATTTCACGGCATGCCGTAATGCGTTCGCTACAGGGAGCATCTTAAAAACTGACCCAGGTGAATTGGAAAATAATATAAAATATTATAATTTCAAATATTTTTGTAGAAATAAATAAACTTCGAGGGGTTTGAGGTGAAGTCGTGAGATGTTACATTCGTGGTATCATTTGCATCGTCTAAGTGGCTTGAGATAAATTAAGCTGCGTATAGACCGATAAAAAAACTATAAATAAATATTCCACAACGCTATCTAGACCCATGTTAAGCATAGTTTAACTAGCTCGTGTTATAGAATCTAGAATACGAATAAACATACTGTTGATGTTGTTACCCCCAAACCGATGTTTAGGGGCGTTATATAACAATCGCGGTAAGCTTCTTCTTACGCTAATATATACCGAACTTAACAAACACATTACCCGCCTAAAACATTGTTAAATGAAACCCAATCTCAAACGTAAAATAAAGCAAAAAAAAACCATTTTAATCGAAAAAAAAAAGTTTATCGTGATAAAAATTTCCAAGCTGGCCGCTGCTCGTTTCTTTTAAACTGAAAGTGTTAATTCAAAAGATTATAATAATATCAAATTCCATTAATTTTAACTTAATACAGATACAAAAACGATGTATTACACCCTACATAATAAGCTTAAAAGAAGAACAAACAATCCTACAGACATACAATCTGTACTCTGTAACCCAATATGATTGAATGCGCATATTGATCTGCATCAACGGAATCTATTGAACATGCAGCTGTCCGGAGTAACGGTATTGTACCGTTATTGTACACGATTCGGGAAAATTTGCAATGGAAACAACTGGTTATGCTAAATTATGATGCAACCGCCAGATGGACTGACGACCTGAAAAAGGTGGCTGGGACAGAATGGATACGGAAGGCGGAGTACCAACAGAAATGGCGCACTTTGGAAGAGGCTTATGTCCAGCAATGGACTGCAATGGGCTAATTTTGTTTTGTTTTTGACGTGACAACGTCTTATAATTCGATGGAGCCGGCTGCACGTACGGAAAAACATGACGTCGTGCGGCGTTACCTCGCTGTGAGGCGTTCCATTTAAGGCTTGAAGTGCAAGCGAGAGCGCTGAACGAGCGACAATCAAACAAAAAACATTAAAATTTTCTTATGAAAAATGAAACCATTCCATCAGTATTTTCTTGTGACGTTGTCACGTTCAACTACCGTCGGTAAACCGACTTTACAGACACCCGATTTTTTTTAAAGAATATTAGCAACCGCAGACACTAATATTCCCTCTAACCCCTCCAACTAAGCTAAATTGGGGGGGGGGGTCGGTGTTAAGTCCTTAGTGGGGTAACTTCGGCCAGGGAACTTACCTTATTCACAAATGCTAAGATGACAACAGCGTACGCCTAGGTGAGCGAAGCTAGGCTGTTCGGCGCGCACCGACAAGTGCTTTATATACGTCCTCGCCGCCCCCAGACCGCCGCCGCGGGCTGAGGTCGGGCCTGCCCAAATCCATCCGGGTGGGTCGTCCCCTCCGGGCAATGCTACAGTTCATAACGAGCCTCGCTCAACCCACCTACCTCGGAACTGTAGTAGCTAAATATAAAGCACGAGGGCGAATCTTCGGCGCCATAACCGTACAATCTGGCGAGGGGAAGAAAACCCTGAAACAAAAATAACCCTGTGACTGGGAAGTCACCTGCGTCATGGACCTACGCAGTCGAGCGCCATACGCAGGGATGAAGGGATCCTGGGGGGTTGAGCCGAACGACGCTGGCGGTAATGCGTTCGCGAGGCAACACGCCCTCTTTGGCCTGGATTTCAGGTTAAACGGTGGCCTCAACCACTAGCCATGGTTGGGGAAATTAGGCCAGGGTGTCCCACTTGTGGGCCACCGGCGAGGAGTGGAGGGTCCACGCAAGTGGTAGGTAAAGGTCATGCTGACGAGGTAAGTGAAGGTTAACCAGGCGTTGTGGGTGGGCCTTTTCATGCCCCAACGTCAACCCGATCGAGCCTCCGATGTCGCACTGTAAACCAGCTCTGCACTCCTATATCTCTTTGGTAGTCCTAGTGCCCCTCGAAGTATGTCGAGTAAGGTACTCCCAGTTGCGGGCTCCGTGGAGGGTGGGAAGCCAAAGAGACGAATTTTAAACTAACAAACTAACATGGATAGGCCAACAGATATTAACAATACTAATACCACAAATCCCAAAACTGGCAGCTCAGTGGCTCAGACTACGGGTACCAGTCAAGGGAACGACTGCACACGCGCCCTCAGCGTACACTCGGCCCAAACCGGCAGACCAGCGGCCTCGGCTGCAGGCACCGGGAAGGGCACAAACAGCACACACCACACCGCCCAAACTGGCAGCTCAATGGTTCAAACCACGGGTACCAGGGAGGGTAACAACACCACACGCGCCTTCAGCGCACACTTGGCCAAAACCGGAAGCTTAGTGGCCTCGGCTACAGGTACCGGCGGAGGCAAGCACACTATACAATCACTCACATCCTCAGCCCAATCTGGAAGCTCAGTGGTTCCATCTACGGGTACCAGAGCGGGCAAAAAAACTACCATCACGGGAAGCTCAGTGGTTCCATCTACGGGTACCCGTGAAGGTAATCACACACACAAGAGGGAAACCTCTTTGTCCCACAGCCTTCTCCCCGGTGAAGGCTCCCGCAGCGTCAGCCCGCTGGCTTCGCGCTCGTCCAGTCCAGCCCATGGGCAGGAAGGGACTGGCGGCCAGCCGGAGGACGCTTTCTCTGAAGGGTGGCAACTGCCGAAGAGAAAGGGTCCAAACAAAAACAAGACACGCACCCAACCCTTGGACGCTAGCGGCAAGGATACTGCCGGACTAGGCAAGCCCAAGAAGAGGAAGCCCCGTAAAACGAAGAAGGAAAGACGGATGGCCAACATCGCAGCCAGATCTATTCCCTCTTCCCCACAACCCTGCACCTCCGCAACGAGGCCAGAGGCCAAAGGCCCACTTAACTTCGCCGCTGGTGGACAAAATGTGCCGCGGACCAGTGACGGAGCGAAGGGAGCCAAACAGCGGCCGAATAGGAATGACCAGCCCTCCGCCAAACGTGCTCTCAACGAGACTTCTTCGCCCCGCGGGGAGTACAAAAGGCAAAGGTTGGACCAAACCAAAAAAGTCGCCAGGCCAACCTACGCCCAAGCTGCCAGCACGCCCCTAAATGTGGCAGTCACGTGTGCACGCACGGGGCGTATCAGCAAAGACGTGTCCGAACAGGTTCTCACCGGGATACAAAATCGTATCTTCGGGGATGCCCTGGCTCGGACACAACTACAGCCCCCAAAGTTTAAAGCCAAACCACTTTTCACTGAGGGGGTTCTTAAACTGTGGTGTGAAGACGACTTCACGCGCACTTGGTTACAGCGTACTGTGAGCGAGCTGGCTATCACGTCCAATGTAAAGCTGGTCGTGAAAAGCCAAGCTGACATCCCTCAGCAGGTTCGCTGTGGCATACTGGTCCCCGACCCACAGGGACTTCTGGAGGATGCACGCAGCATAGGGCGAGTTCTATCCTTCCAGAACCCCGAGGTTGAGGTCACGAAGTGGACCCTTTTAAATGCGGCGAAACAGAACGCCGCATGGTTCCTGGTGGTCGGAGTCCCAGAGGACCAAGTACCGACCCTAATGAAGGCCGGACGCCGTCTCGCTTTTGGAGTAGGGACGGTGTACGTAAAGTTCCAGGGTCGGTCCGGTAGGTTTACCGATGTCCCTCTGGGATGGGACCCTGAAACAGGAACCATCAAACAGGAGCTCAAGCGACCATCGGCGACAGAGGAGACAGAGCCTCCTCCAAACGCTCCTGGACCCAGCGGGGAGACGCCGGAACCGACACCAACAGCTGTTTCTGCCGAGGTCGAGCATGTGGGCGCACCCATGGAGACGGAGGACGTTCTGGCCTCAATCTCCAATCTCCTGGAGGGTGACGTCGAGCCCGGTGAGCTTTTCGCAGGGCTAAAACTTGGAGGAGACGAGGAGGGCACGACCAGCGATGGCGTCCCCTTCGTCGAAGATTAGTCTCCTCCAAGTGAACCTCCAGCACAGCCGAGATGGGACGGCTCAGCTGCGAAAATGGCTGGAGGTTCAGCAAACGGCCATTGTCCTGATCCAGGAACCATGGATTAGGGCAGGCCACATCCAGGGGCTCTCCAACTTAGGAGGTAAGCTTATAGTGACGGATGGACACGATCACCCCAGATCGTGTATATACGTCACAAAAAACCTAAAAACACAGGTCCTTACAGAGTTCTGTTACAGAGATCTTACTACAATAAAACTGCACACACAGCTGGACGTCGAGGACAAGGTGGTCATCCTCGCTTCAGCCTACATGCCCGATAAGGAAGGGCTGCCCCCGCAAGACCTCATCCGGATGGTGGACCACTGCGAGAGGGAAAGGATGGAGGTCATCATCGGGGCTGACACCAATGCCCACCACCCGCTATGGTGCATGACCACACAAAATGACAGAGGTAAGTCCCTTGTTGAATATTTGTTCACAACTAACCTTACCCTACTAAACACCGGCTCCGAACCAACATTCGTCACCAAAAGGAGCCGCACTATTATCGACTTAACACTAGCCACGGAAAACGTAGCGGAGGCCATCACGGGTTGGCACGTCTCCAAGGAGGCATCCTGTTCAGACCACAAATGGATTCGCTTCGACTTACAGGCGGAGACATTACGATTTCCGTCAAAACGTAACCCGAGAAAAACGGACAGGGTCAAATTTGAGCAGCATCTAAAAAATAGGCTAGCTCAAGAGCGCTCCCCACAGACCCTCCATAACCATACACAGATCGAGGAACAGGTAAACCACCTAACGAAATCTATAATAGACAGCTACCACATAGCATGCCCAGAGACCTTACCTCCTAAAACACCAGGCAAACAGCCATGGTGGGGCCCAGAGCTAGAGCGCAAGCGAAGGAAGGTGAGGAGGGCTTTCAACAGGGCTATGAACACTAGTGCAGACGAAGACTGGGACGCCTACCGTTCAGCCAAATACAGCTACAAAAAATGCATCAGATATCGGAGCAAACAGGGTTGGCGTAAATTCTGCGAGAACATAGAATCATGTCAACAAGCAAACAGGGTAAGGAAGGTCCTAGCACAGACGAAGCTGACCGCACCACCCACCCTCAAAAAACAGGACAACACGCTCACATCGTCGCCAGAAGAAACCAGACGTCTACTTATAGAGACCCACTTCCCTGGTTGCATCTTTACTACACAAATCGACTGGCATGATGAAACCATAACACCTACTGCTCAAGACTGGCAGTATGCAAACAAAGTGGTCACCCTGGAAAAAGTCCAGTGGGCCATCAGTAGTTTTCACCCTTATAAGGCAGCCGGCCCAGACGGAATCATCCCTGCTCTGCTACAGTGGGGCAACCAACCAGTCGCAAGCAGTTTGGAGCGTATATTTAAAGCCTGCTTGGCACACAGATACGTTCCGAAAGGATGGCGGGAAGTAGCAGTCATCTTCATCCCGAAGCCAGGAAAGGGTGATTATACAAATCCTAAAGCACACCGACCAATCAGTCTGACCTCCTTCATGTTAAAAACCATGGAGCGCTTATGCGAGAGGGAGCTGAGAGATGGTGCACTGAAACAGTTACCCCTACACGTAAACCAACATGCATACAGCTCCGGGAAGTCCACGGAATCAGCCCTCCATCTGGTAGTCAGCCGGATAGAGGAAGCGATCGAACAACAAGGCATTTGCCTGGGAACGTTCATTGACATTGAAGGAGCTTTCGACAAAACCAGCTTTACCAGTATTAAGACCGCCCTGTCAAAACATGGAGCGGAACCGGTACTATCAGACTGGATAACAAACATGCTCAGTAAAAGAGTGGTTCGCCTTGGAAAAGATGACCAGACAACTCTAATAGCTAAAGGCTGTCCGCAGGGGGGTGTAATCTCTCCTCTCCTGTGGAACCTAGTGATAGATGACCTAATCACAAGGCTAAACAAAAACCGAGATTATACCATAGGTTATGCTGATGACCTAACAATCCTTATCTCAGGAAAGGTAGCAGGCACGATTTGTAACCTAACTCAACAAGCCCTACGCATCGTAGAAAAATGGTGCAGGGAATTTGAACTATCGGTGAACCCGCACAAAACCGAACTAGTTATGTTCACAAATAAAAGGGTACTAGGCGAATACCGCCTTCCAAAACTCTTCGAAACGGAACTCCAACTGTCAAAAGAGGTCAAATACCTAGGCGTTATTCTTGACAGCAAGCTAACATGGAGTAGCCATCTAGACAATAAATTAGTAAAGGCCGAAATTACCTTTTGGCAATGCAGAAGAATGATTGGTAAAAAATGGGGGCTAGCACTGAAAATCATTCTGTGGCTTTACGAAACAGTTATCCGTCCCATGATAGCTTATGGCGCCATCGTCTGGTGGCCAAGGACCAAAAACAGCACAACATCAGCTACACTACAGAAGACCCAAAGATTAGCCTGCATGGCAACCACTGGTTGCATAAAATCCACCCCTACCGCGGCAATGGAAGCCATGCTTGGACTACCACCCTTGGATCTGTTCATCCGCCAGGAAGCAACAGCTGCGGCTATACGCCTAAGGGCACTCAACCTATGGAGCGGGAGAAACACACGACACACTTCACTGCTCACTGAGCTCACGAAGGAGATGCCCATGATGGGAGCAGTAAATGATCGTGTACCTAAACAGCACGTTTTCGACAAAAAATACAAGATTCAGCTTCATGAGGATCATCGCTGTGAGGCCTTATGCCCAGCAGAACTGCGTATATTACAGATGGATCCAAAACAGGTACAGGCACTGGGGCCGGCATCTTCTCGGAGGACCTCAATATACACATTTCGACACCGCTGGGGACCCATAACACAGTTTTCCAAGCGGAATGTATGGGGATCGCCTTGGCAGCCTCAGCGGTAATGGCCAGGAAACTGAAAGGTCACTCAATACGCATACTGTCAGACAGCATGGCTGTACTACAAGCTTTAAAATGCCATACTATTAACTCAGGATTGATACTGGAGTGCCACCTCAAATTAAATCAAATAGGTCACACCAACAACATAACACTGCAATGGATCAAAGGCCACAGCGGCTCGCGTGGTAACGATGCCGCGGACGAGCTTGCCAGGAGAGGGTCGGATATGGTTGCGATGGGACCTGAACCCATAATACCGATCCCCTTTGCATACCTACGAACCATAGTGAACAAACGAACGAGAGAGCAACACAACAGAGACTGGATGAACCTGGAAGTGTGCAGACAGGCCAGAGAGGCACTCCCTGTGCTTGATAGCAGACTGACCAGGCGCCTTCGACAACTGGACAAACGGCAACTACGCACGGCTACGGCTGCCATCACGGGGCACGGTTCCTTCAATAAACACCTTTATATTTTAGGTATCACCGACAGCCCTCTCTGCAGAGCCTGCATGAACGAGGAAGAAACTGCGGCACACGTGCTTCTACACTGTCCTGAAACCGCCACATACAGGGCTAAGTACTTCGGAAACACAGGTACGCTCCGGGAGATCGCCAGCAGTGTGAATAGCCTGCTGGCGTTCTTCAACGAGTTGGGGTGGATCGAATAAAATGCCCACCCTCACGCAAAAACCGCGCCTTGTCGTGGAGTTGCGGATAATAGCCCGTCATACCATACCATACCATACCAAGCTAAATTGCTAGTGCTAGGAGTGGGTTCACGTCAGTAGTGTAATGGCCACGTTTCGAACCCGGGACCTCTCGATCGTAAGGTCGTCTCCTTAACCACTAAGCTACCGATCCTTACAAATTCATTGATTGATTGAACCTCATAATATATGGTGATGGAGACAGGCCTTTTCTAGGATGGATTGGTTGAGAAGGATAGTACTGCTTATGACTTCAGTGGTAGTGTAGGTTGTCTTAATCGCGTACGAAATATCGGGAAAATAGTAGCTTATGTTACTTCTGAATAAAACAGCTATCTAATTGTAAAATAATCATTAAAATCGGTTCATTAGTTTATGAGTTACAAACAAGTCTTTCCTCTATTACATTATATTGAAAACAAAATGATTAAATCTAAAAAAAACCACTGCCGCTGAAAAAATCAAAATAAGTTCGATAGCAGGCGGTACCCATTTGCCAATCATAAACCGAAAGAAAATTAATGGGTACCACCTGCTATCAAACTTTCAAATTCAAATATTTGTATTTTTGTAATCTCCTTCTTATTTCCTTCATTTTGAAAACCTACTCGATAAGCAAAAATTTTTTTGACAACATACGTTTTGGCACCCAAAATTCGTCATTTTGATTTTCTCGAAATTTTTTCTCACACAATCCCGGAGAATAAAATGACACCTTACATGTCCAAATCCGTCAAGCCGTTCAGGCTGTAGGCCGTGCCAAATACCTAAATGGACATACATACATAGTCTCGAAAAAAACTATGTATGCTATGCTTAGTTAGGCAGTAGATTTATGATATTATCATTCCACCATCAATCACGTTACGATGCATCATGAATTTCAATGGAATCGGATGTAAACTCGGTGTGGATCGTAAAACATTTCAACAGGAAAGTCGTGCGCAAAAACTATGTCGACGGTAATTTTGGGACTTCCTTCCTTTCAGAATTTAAATAATTATGTAGGTAGGTTGTAGGTACATCGTGAATCATTACATAGTATGGAATAATATCAGTTTTACGAGTCTGTTCTGAGCCCCACGCACAAAAAATCTTGCTAAAATCGAAATATATAAAAGGTGACTGACTGACTGACATAGTGATCTACGCATACGATACGATCTATGTGGCATGCTTTTGCATTTACTAGACTTTCGCACTAACGTGCATCGCGCTGGAATACATTCGACTATGTGTGAATCGATGTGGAATACTTTCGCACTACCGTGCTTCGCGGTGGAAAACATTCGAAAATAAGATTATCGATTATTCGCACTACCATGAGTCGCGTTTCGGTACTTTAGGGCTACAGTTCATCGCTATTTTGAACTTCGAAATTCAGAATGACAGTCGCCTAAACCAATGGACGGATCGGGCTGTGGCATGCAGGTAGATGTTATGACGTAGGCATCCGCTAAGAAAGGATTTTGATTAATTGTACCCCCAAGGTGATAAAATAGGGGATGAAAGTTTGTATGAAACTTTGTCAATTTTAAACCGATCGGGGATAACCGACATCCACGCGGGCGGAGCCGCGGGCAACAGCTAGTTCGGTATAAGAATGGATTATTATAGTCTCGAATTATACACACTAGACAGGCTAGATTTATTATTCCAGCAATATTTTCCCGGCAGACTAGAATTTGGGCCAACTCCTTTTATTTCCATGCGGTGTCGTACAAGGCGACTAAGGGATAGGGCTGAATAACATGAAACAGACCCAGATATAGGCTCGAGTCAATAATAGCGCCTAGAATATGGCAATAGACTCACCCCCTATTATATGGGATAAATACATTGATCAGAAATGTGGGTGTTAATTTTACCTCTGCCTAACCCTGGAGAATTAAGGCGTGATTATAATGTATGTTTGTAAATAGATTTCTCCCCCCCTCCTGTCTATATATCTATCTCTCTCTTTCTCTGCAGAAAAAAAATGTCGAGAAAATATCTTCAGTTGGATACTGTGTTGCATAATTTCTTACAAATTATGGTCGGTATATGAATAGACTGTATTAATTTGAGCATTATTTGGCATTATGAACCAATGTTTTTTAAAAAATACGGTACCGAGTTCAAATGCCGCACTTTTTGCCCGCCAAAATAAGATTAAGTTTTTACAGCATATTTGAGGGTAAAAAAATCGTTGATCACTCCTTATTTCGCTACCTGCTAAAGAATTAGGTTAACAATATTTTATAGTTTCTACAAGCTTAGTAGATATTCTTCAAAACAAATGGGCCACACAAATAATAATATTTTATATTTGAAGCCCCAAAACATCGCTCCCTGCTTCTAAAGAAGATATTTATAACGATTATAATCAAATGTGTGGCAGATGTCAGCGGTCAGCGCCATATTGCATGACGTCACGTCAGTGTCATTGAAGGGTTTTTTTTAATTGGCAACATGTGATTGCGCAAAGGAATTCATTCATACTGTGTGCGGAAACTGAAAATTATTAAAGGTATTCTGGATTGATGTGGGATTAACTGGATTTGATGAAGGAAGAAAAGGGCCAACTGAGCGTACGTAGCGGCATAAAATGATTTAATTAGTATTTTTTTTAATTTGTAGTTATTATTGTAGTTCTTTCATTCTCCGGAGTATGCAGAAACAATGACAGCCCGCGATCTGCTTATGTCCTTAAATAGGACAGGAGGCTTTCGGGACTGGGAACGCGGTCCCAAACACCTAATCACAAAATCTAAAATTTGAAACATCAATTCGAAATTCAAAATTTATTTATTACTGCTTCATCCAGCAATTGTGCCTTTGAGGGCACGTTAAGCTCTGGTAAGTCTCGGTTGTCATATAAACATCTATGGCAGTCGTTACGGGTAGTTATAGCTCTACAAAGTCCGACAACTGGTATAACTGCGATAATTCGATATTGCCAGTGGATTTTTAGAAGTCAGATGACTTTGACTTCACGGAAAATATCGAAGTTCAATTGCGCCGCAGTTAGACAAAGCGGACCCTAGATTCAGACGTGACATCCTCGGAAAGTTAAAGTTAAAAGTTTAGAAAGAAAGAAAGAAAATATTTTTTATTATTTCGCTTAGCAGTAATTAACTAATTATACAAATCATGCAACGCAATACAATACTAATTAATTGTACTAATAATTAATTGTAACATATAAGTCTACATAGACTGCCACACACTGCCAAGTAGAAATAAACGGCCGGCTCGCCTCTCAGCTTAATGCTGTCCGCGTTGTAGTGCAGGCGGACAGCGCTGGTTTTCAGAGACAGCGGACAGTGGGTGTGACACTTTTTTTTGAGTGACTTGGGATGCGCCCAGGATTAACGATGATGTACGAATGATCTAAATAGCTTGTCTAGTAGGACTCGATATTATAAACAAAACAACACATAACCTTTCTTTTCGTGCTGAAATCCCCTCGGACATGATTATGTCGGACTCGAACCGGCTAAAACCGCACGCCGACTGAAGGTCGTGGTGCTAGGCCGGAGGTGAGGTTGTCATCGACATATCCCTCGCACCCCGGCTGACCCTTACGGTCTGGCCCTCCTCAAACAACACATAAGTAACAAGACTAATAAAAATTTGTAACGAAAACGATCACAACATTGCACTTCATCTTTATTTTTACGACTTATTATTGCATATACAAGCCCATTGTCATTCAAAACATGGCCGCAAGAATATTGCAGTCGGATTATCATGAAACATACAATGATATTACACTGTTTCAATGCACAATGAACCTAATTTGGTACAATGTACGTTATGAAACCGATTTGATTTGAATGTTGTAGCGGTAATCCATAGTGATGGGCAGACAAAATATCGATAGGGAGAAAATATCAACATCTCCGGATACTAGACAAAGATCAAGATAATTTCGATATTTACACTATCGACAGTGTCGACACAAATAAATCTAGAATCGACTTTTAGAAAAACCGTATCAAAACATACATCTATACTAATATTATAAATGCGAAAGTAACTCTGTCTGTCTGTCTGTCCGTATGTTACGCTTATCACGCCGTAAACACTGAACCGATTTTGACGAAATTTGGTATAGAGGTAGATTAGACCATGAGAAAGGACATAGGACATGTTTGGTCGCGATAACCGACATCCACGCGGGCGGAGCCGCGGGCAGAAGCTAATCACTAATAAATGGTCACCTTGCTGTACACCTAAGGAGAAAATGTTATTTAAGATTTTTAGTAACACCTCTGTTCCACAAATTACCTAATATTTGAATAAATAAAATATCGACCATTTTTTCTACAATTCTAAGCATCTATCGTGAGTAAGTATTGACAGTTCATTATTGATGCTCTTTATCGATTTATCTTCAAGTTTGAAAGTAAGTACTTTTACCGCGATGAAGAACTTTTTGTGGCTCACAGTACGCACGTAATTCGCAGTTACTGTCTTCACAAATGTATGTTAAAAAGCTTCCATAAACAAAGAAACAATTCCATGAGGTTCTCGTGACACCAATATGTTAGGCTAACTATAATGTTAGGCAATGTCACAACAGGATGCTAGATTTACAGCGCGACTTTACTATTCACATCCGTTATCAAAATATGTGGGCAGGACAGACCTAGTTGAACCATTATTGAAAAAGGGTAGGTCAGAAGCACTCGAAATCAGTGGCTTAATACGAATGATTAATAAAAAGTAGTGAAGTTCGTGAATTCTTTTAGTCTGATGTGTAGCAGTTTATAGTCCTGTTAATCAGGAAAGAGAGAGATACAAAACTATATATGCAAATACGTTCTCAAGTCATCATCCTTGTGATAGACCCAGCCGCACCCGAGGTCCTCACCTCAGACTTTTTTTTTTCAATCTAACTGCGACACAGTTGATAAATAAATAACTTTATTGATGCCACATTCCTTATGGGTGAATTTCTCAAACGTAAAATTTTCGCGGCGTGACTGAAAATCATACCTTAAAGTTAACATATAGTAATGATTACACAGGTCTGCAAATTTGAACTCTTATTTTCCCCTTTTGGATTTGATTGCTGATCTTGAGGTATTTTGGTGCGCTGATTACGAATATGTACTTGGATTTGTCCCATCACCCTCAGTTTTTTTGAAAAATCCTTATATATGTGAAATCGGAAAAAAAGGCCAACTTTACAAAGTTTTTTTTATTACAATGAAGTAACAATTATATTACTAAACTTAAAACATTAAAAATACATTGAAGGGACAGTAATAAATAATCACAACATACCGGTGGAATATGCCGACCTGGTGCAGCACTGCATAGTCACGAATTATTTCGTATACCAGGGTGACTACTACCTGCAGATTGACGGCGTGGCAATGGGCAGTCCCGTGGCACCAGTGGTTGCAAACCTCTGGATGGAACATTTTGAGAACAGAGCTATTGTCACTGCCCCTCAGAATGTCAAAGTGTGGAAGAGGTATGTAGATGATATCTTTTGTATACTGGAAGGTGACGAGAGTGTTGTGAAAGGGTACCTGGCTCATTTAAACAGCATCCACAGGAAAATCCAGTTCACCTACGAGATGGAAAGGGAAAGAAGTATAGCGTTTCTTGACGTTGGGGTCGTGGTCCGGGAGGATGGATCCCTTGGTCACACAGTTTACAGGAAGCCAACTCACACTGACCGATACCTGCACGCCGAATCGCATCATCATCCGCGACAGCTGAACTCCGTAGTGACGTCACTTACTGACCGCGCATACAACCTATGCGACCAGGAACATTTGGAAGCTGAAATATTGCACTTACGTGGCGTTCTACGGAGAAACGGTTATAAGGAGCGGATCATGCCACCTAGACGTTCGCTGACACCTAAGCACCTGGACTATAAGGTCGAACGACAACCTGCGTACTTACCATACATGAAAGGAGTGACAGATAAGGTCGCCAACATTTTAAAGAAGTACTCAATAAAAACTATCTTCACTCCTTTCAAAAAGCTGTCACAATACCTACGCACACCTAAAGACAGTTTTCCTTTAGAACGTCCAGGTGTCTATAAAGTTGACTGCAGCTGTGGGAGCTCCTACATAGGCCAGACCAAACGCACTGTCTCATGCCGGATCAAGGAGCACATCAGGGCGGTCAAAAACAACGAGCCACAGAAATCGGCTATCGCTCAGCACCTGCTGGAGGAAGGGTCGAATCACTGGATTGAGCTACACAGCCCTCAGATTCTCTCGACAGAACGCCACTACATACCCAGAATGGTGAAAGAAGCAATTGAAATTAAAAAATACAAGAACTTCAACCGGGAAGATGGGTTTCAACTGTCGAGTGTCTGGCATCCAGTGATTCGAATGTTCACAAGACCTACAATTTCAAAACCCGTGCGAGTCGATTCAGTGAGTGTTGTATGTCAAAAACGCGATCGAGTACAGTGCGAGAACGCGGACAGTGGTAGGGACGACGCGCGTCATAAACGAGTGCGGAAGAGGGTAGACAGATACGGTCTGCCCAATAACAACTAGCTCGGCGGTCGTCAGTACACCGTGATCATGGCGCTTGAAACAGCGCCGAAATATCGGTTACCAAATACCAATCATAAACATGGTAAATATCCCGGTGAGTGTTATACTATTAATGTTAATGACCATGTAAATCTCAAATCATATAGTAATAAATAAATTAAAAATATTAAATACTTTTATGGTATCTTGCTTTTTTTTCACCGAAGCTCCGATTGTGAGATTTTCGCTTGAAATTCCGACTTGGATCATCACGCTTTAATAGCCAACAGTAGTCTGCCATCATTACTTTATTCCATTTTCCCTGATACCGACGTTCCATCTCCTTCAAGTCCTGGTGAAATCTTTCACCTTACTCTTCACTTACAGCTCCCAAGTTATCAGGAAAGTAGTCCAAATGCGAATTAAGGAAGTGAAGTTTAATGCTCATCGAACATCCCATTTTGCCGAAATTTTCAATCATTTTCTTTACAATTTCCTCATAATTTGGACTTTTATGGTTTCCTAGAAAATGCCTCACTACTTCCTTAAAAGATTTCCAGGCTTCTAATTCAATTTCACTCAATTTTTCATCGAAGTCTATATCTTTCATCAATTTTCTTATGTCCGGGCCAATGAAAATACCTTCTTTCAGTTTAGCTTCAGATATAGATGGAAAAATCTGGTGTAGATATTTAAAACGATTAAAGTTAATTTCTATAAAAAAGCATTTAGCCTACAAGAAATGAGGTCTTTAGCAAATGACCTAAAAATCCACTAGTTTTTTTGATAATAAGGGTATATCACATACTTAATTAAAAGTTATGTTTAACTACATTTATGAGAACTCATTCATTAATGTCTACTTTAACCATTTAGTGTGTTTTTTGTTCAATAAGATACGATTAAAATAAAATAATTAATAAATTACTAGGAAGGCTTAAGTAATTTAGGCAAAAAAAAGGATGATCTATAACTAAAAATCCTGACGTGATGGAATTTTTTAAATATTTTTCCCGTAATCAACGCCCCAAAATCTATCCAAATCGCTCATCAAAACTGAAAGGGGAAAACCATTGCAGACCTGTGTTATTTTTTGTAAGAAAGATATCGTTTTTCTCTAAATGCACGTATAAATTATATTATTGAAACTATTTTTGTGAGTGTGTAAAAAATGTATTTTCACCTAAATTCTAAGCTTGGTGGCGCGTCCACAACCTGTTTTCTTGGGAATGATCACAGTTTAATCAAAACTTCATTAGTTTACTGAGTATACTTAATAATAATTCGATTCGGCATTATTTTAGCTATCTTCGATACTGTCATTCGTAGTATTTAGTACTATACTTTATCTTAAAAATAATTTATAACATGCGTCCGCGGCAAATGTAAAATTTTGGTGGGATTTATAAAATCATCGATGGAGTCGTATTGAAAGTATCTATAAGGACGACACTATCATCATTGGAAACGTTCAGTTGGGTGTTAATGAGCACCAGTGCCAGTTGTCCCCAGTCCCGTTTTGTTTTTCTGCCAAACACGTAAGTAGGTCGTTTTATAAGCCTCGGACAAAAATATTGTAATTTTTGTGTTGATTATTTAAAACGGTTTATTCTCATTGTATGTTTTAATATTTAAGTATAGTGTACAGGTTCAGTATGTGTATTAAATTTTGGTAATGTAACCACTATATTCTAAATAGTATTTTTATAAATATTTTTTTTAGACGTGAAACTAATTTTGGTGGAGCAATTTTGGTGAATTTGGTGGGGTTTTACTAATCATCAAAATTGTATATTTACACCAAAATTTGTTTTCATAGTTATTTGATTAAGCTCCTACGTAGTCCGACGGGCTACTAGGTCAGGTGACCTCTACGTGGTATACCCTGGGCAATGGAGAAAGCACCGCCTCTCTCCCTAGGTGGGAAAGAGGTTGTTGGCTGTTGAGGCTTGTTCGGAAGCTTTCCTAATTTTCTCTCAGATTAACCATTAGCATATGAACTACCCATACAAAAGACGGGCGAGTAGTTGGGTGAAGTCAGCCGATGCCGCAGTAGGGACAGGCTGGTGTGGTGGAGCATCGTGCGCACTTTCCGCCAACTGCTTCTACTGGCGTGAAAGGCGGCCTCACTCTTTACTACCAAGCCTACGCCGTTAAAACCTGCCCACCCTTCTTCCCTCCTCTCCACTGTCAACATCATTTGGCTTTTCTTCCTCTGCTTTCTCACTTACATGAAAGCTACCGTGGATGCAAGAGTGCCTCATGCAATCTTTTGCACGTGACTCCACGCAACAAAGCGATGAAGTCGAAGATGTAGGTGACACGCAACTCCTGCTTATGTTGCTCCAGCAGCTAGCACTTTGCTATCGTGTAAAAGGTACTCAATCTTCTCCACAGAAGGCTTCTGACCTCTACCGTCCTCAAGCTCCTACATCCGCATCCTCACATGTTGCACCAATCTATCGGCGTCCACCACCGATATTAACAGCATACATGGGCAGTTACGGAGTGATTGTCTGATGCTATCCGACCAAAATACCACGCTGATTAGGAATGGACTGAGGACAGATCACAGATCACAGAGACAGTAATAAGGAAGATTCTCATATTGCCAACAGCGGTTCGAACAACGGAATCAGAATCGTGGTACATGTTTCGGATGGTGTAAACCTCTGGAACCCTTTTGATCCGCAATGCCCATCAGCTCACCGCGTGAGAAACTTAGTTGAAGGACTCTTGTAAGTTCAGAAATAGACATCACACTACCAACTTGTCGTGCCACTACCAAGTGTCCATGGCATATCTTCCGTCCACCCTTAGGCATACCGAGTACCACCTCTCCCACTTTGAGAATAACTGCCTAAATCTTTTCTCAGCAATCTTGAATAAGTTCGTCGAAAATATTGGTGCCATTAGAGTAAAATATAATCCTTGCTTGAAGCAAGGATAGATAGAACAATCAAAAGTTTTGCTTTTATACTGATACTACTAAGAACTAAAGTGGTTTTGCAATATAAAAATGAAGTTGGTGATAAAAGGGTAAAAATTAAGGGTTATATGTAACTATTAAGTGCCAAATTCTAGAAAAAAAAAACAAAGAAATAGTATAAGTAATAATAAATAAAAAATAAAAATAAGTTGATATGCAATTTTGGTGTTAAACACCAATTTCGGTGTATTGAAAATTCAGGTGTATAAAATAAACAAGTAATTCCCAGGGCTAATTAGACTATTCAAACATAATAGTCATAAAATATGTATTTCTAGCTAAATATTGAAAGAGATTACCTAAATACCTAGAAATAAAAAAAATCACCAAAATTAGCTAAAAATTCATAGATGTTGAAATTCACCCTTATATATTCCGTATACGAATATATCTTAAATGGTATACACAACACAATGTAATACAATTTTTTTATAAACCCTGGCTTCCAAACTAGGTAATCCTGTGACTTAGGAGTCAGTGTTCTGCTGTTACTGTCACAACGATTCATTGAACATGCGTGTCATTACATTATTATAATATGAGGACTTTACGGCATAATGGCTATTTGTTATAATTATTTGTTATTTGATATAATTATAGTTGAACTTCGATATTTTCCATAAATCGATTGCCATCTAACCTGCAAGTATATTGTCAAATATTTTATCGATAAACCTCAATTTGCAAACATCGCACATCACTATCCATTGGCAAAGGCCACCTTGAGTTAATAGCAACAAGATAGCTTTCATACCTTACAGAATAGAGACAAATATGCATTTTTAATTACAATTGCATGATGGGTGTGCATAGATGGATCAATAAATGTTCTTCGTGACCTACAGCTCTCCCAAAATGCAGTTACGACCCTATTTTGATGGTTTATAGGAGGATGGATTATAATAGGATACCTATTGATGAATAGATACTAGTTTGGTACATGTATGTGACTCCTTACAAAATCTGCGAGGCCTTCTGATTGAAGGGTGGGTCGGCAGAAGTCGTTTCCGTAAAATTGTAGTTATGAAGGAGTAAGAGCTTACTCTGGGCTCCAAAATGCAAGCTTTAATTATATCTAGTCCCTACATCCCGTACCTAAAAACATAGTTAAGGTCCTTCCGTAAGCTCTTGTTTATCTCTGTACCAAACTTCGTTAAAATATGTTCAGTGGTTTATATGTGAAAGCGTAATAGACAGACAAACAGATAATTACCTACGAATTTTTAATTATTAAGTATGGATTAGTTTATATAAGTTCACGCTAGATTGTGAAACCCGTTTATGTGCACATTAACAAGGTAATCTGCAGATTACCTTAAACGATCAATTAAAGTGAAAAAAAAAAACTATTTTTTGCACTTTACCGTATGCCTGGTCGCTAGGTAATCTGCAGATTACCCAGGTAGTTTGAAGATTAACTAGTTAATGTAAGAACTTAAACAATTTTTCGCACTTTAACTGACACAGGCAGGTAATCTGCAGAGTACCTAGTTAATCTGCGCTCTAACAGATGTTTGCAATATCTATACATACTACATACTACAAATAAATAAAATTGGAGTGTCTGTTTGTAATATTAAAATAACCGCTTTCTACTACATGCATATGAATGTATATACGGTACACATACCAAAATATATATTTTTAAATTTTTTGTCTGTCTGTCTGTCTGTCTGTCTGTCTGTTTGTTTTGGCTAATCTCTGGAAAGGCTGGACCGATTTGGACGGGACTTTCACTGGCAGATAGCTTATGTAATAAGGAGTAACTTAGGCTAAAAAAAAATGCCAAAAACAAAAAAAATAAACTGATTTTTTTTATTAAGTACATTCCACGCGGACGAAGTCGCGGGCACAGCTAGTAATAAATATAAGTTCTTCGACTACGTTGAGCTCGCTTTTATCAAACTTTATGTCAGCTGCAAATAGATGCATATGGTTGACGGTTTATTGACAGTCAAATTGCCCCAACACAAATACATAGAAATCATTGACTATAGCAAAGATTTTCTTAACCAACAATACGATAATTTGATAAACTTCTGACATTTATTGTAGAACCATTCTAAAGTTCCCATACGAAACTAAATATCTTCGCCTATGTGATCGCGTGGGCAGCTCTGAATCACAAGCCATTGTGGTACCTTTATGACGTCATAAACCCATAGGCCTGCATTCTATTGTTCTCGTGATTGATAGGAAAGATTACAATCTCTGATAGGTATGGTTATGGGCTACCTAAGGGTAAGGGGTATGATTAGAATGATTCTTTGTAGAGATTGAACAGCTGCTGAGAAAGTATTCTCACTTTGTTGATAAGATAGTAATGATTTATTTCCATCCATCCATATACTCACGCTTGTAAATACCCGAAGGGGTAGGCAGAGGTATATTAACACCCACATTTCGCCAAGTATGACTTTCGGTCCCAAAAACAGCCCTATCCCTTAGTGGCCTAGAGAAAAAAGATTTGGATTAGTTCGGGCGTGGTCTGGTCGCTTAATGGTCAAAGCATTCGCCATGTAAGAGAAGGATAGCGGGTTCAAATCCCACCGTCGGATCATAATTTTTTTCCTTTCCAAATCGATTTGAATAATTAGCATACTAAATGCTTAAAATTTAATTAATTTAATATATATATCTACCGTTTTATGCCTCTTTGATATGGATGTCTGTCAATTTCTCAACTTGAAGTCCATTTCTAGGAAACATACCTGTAACAAAATAAAATAGAAAATTAATTCACCTTTCAGACAGGGGAGTGGCACTAAAACAGGACAACTTTATAAACTGGCAACCCTTCGACAGGGTGACCAGTGCTTATAGCCATTATAACCCCTTACAACCTTTAGGGGGTTGATAAAATCGAAGTACACCTCTTAATTCTCATTAAAAGCTACTATATAACTAGATATTGGTGTAAATGCATACTGTACGAGCCTAGTACATTGCTCCACTTTTATATTTTGTTAACATAGCATTAATTACATTTCATTATTCATGCCATTTACTTTAAGTTCAGTTCGCGTTCGACAACTATCGACGAACTCCGCGTACAGCCACAGTTGTCGTGTATCATATATATGAATATATTTAAAAAGTTAAAATTTAAAAAAAAGATGTACTTTGGATGAACTGAACCTATGAACTGCTGGCCATAGGCCACTCCCAATATTAGAAGGCATAATCACATTAATTTCTCTAAAGTAATTGTAAACATAATTACTATAATGAAGTTCCTGGAATAAAATTGATTGATCCATACTTTAATATCATAAACTAGCTTTTACCCGCGGCTCCGCCCACGTGGATGTCTGTTATCGCGACGAAACATAACCCATGTCCTTTCGCAAGGTTTAATCTACCGCTATATCTTTCATCAAAATCGGTTCAGTGGTTTAGGCGTGAAGTAACGACTACCACCTAACTCTCTAAACCTCAGGGGGAGAGCCTGCACCAGAGCATCTATCGTCAAAAAGTAAATGCCGGTCTAAAGGCACGTCTAGGCCTCCAAAGAAATTAGTGGGTTCCATACACCTACAATTATAAATTGCTGTAATTACGGCATGATGTTTAAATAGGAACTCGAACTTCTTAGTCTTTATTTCTATGTTAACCTGTAAAATGCTACAGTGGAGTTTGTTGCGCCGTTTCTTCTCCACTGGTGCCTAGGAAGCGGTGATAAACTTAGTTTTAAGCAGAATTTGACGTCAAAAAGCTGTAGTAGTGCTACACAATTTTGAATAAATACTTTGACTTTGACTTTGACTACAGAAATAATCATTATGCACATACATACAATTCACCTACATTTTTGCCAAACATGATTTTCTGTCCCACGTAATGCGGGGCGAACCTATTGCCGCTAATCATGGGCTGTTTACTGTCGGATAGAGACGGCATCTCGTTAAGAATAAATCAGATAATATATCTGTTTAAGTAACCACAGTAATCTACAATTACCAATCGAACCGAAACACGATATTTCCATTATTCTACAATGATAGCAGTTCCCTTCAGTTTTCAGGAGGGTGTTGTGTCAGCGGACATTTTGGGGGCGCCATGCCGACGCGCCGCGTTGCTATGACAACCCGCCATTTTGGGCAGAGACAAGCTTGTCGGATATTATTTCGGGACAATTAATCATTTTGTTGGATGGCAATTTCGATTGATATGTTTTTGTTTACATAACAAAATGATTCTGTATTATTTATTATGGTGTACCTATGTATACGGTTGTTAAAGGACGATTCGCCAGAAAATGATCTAGTAATTTTTAGCTGTTTAGAGTTGCGCTACGGGGAGGGTCCTTCATGCAACAAAAACCGTAAATGATGTAGTCGGTTTTAATCTAAGTACTAAATAGTTCGTTTTAGCGGCTCCATAGCTGATCCCGTTCCCGTGAGCCACAGGTATCATATAGGTATACCTAGGACCTTAGTATATAGAAATAAAGTCTATAATGTATTGCCGCTTTTTGCAATCTCTGTGGTCTGACAATAGTTCTGCTTTAGTAGAATCGAGGCCCGGGTTTAATTAATCAACATCAATCACATTTCTGATACTAAAAAGTGGTAAATGTATGATGTACTTAATACCTATAGGTATACATTTTTTATTGAACGAAACGGTCCACTATCATTCAATTTTGGTAGCTTACGATTCCATTTACGTCTTAGTAAACTGATTTTCACCAGTTTCGTTAGACAACTAAGGTAGTATGCTAGATAGTTGCTAGTTAATTTTTGTTTGCCAAATTATAATAGTATCAGTTAAGCGCATTATGGATGAAAATGTGACAAACTAACGAGTAACTCTCACAATTATAATAAGTATCAATATTAGTATGAATATGGATAAGTATATTCCGAATCAGTCGCCCTTTTATGGTACTCCGACCTACAAAAAACCAAGTGGCACAAATACTTCCCCGAGATATTTTCATGCGTTTTATTTCCTGTTACTCGAAATGATGCGCACTCTACAAGCGCGTCATATTTCGGCAGAGAGAAAGTGGGACGCGCATATGTTTGTACAAATTCGACAGGATGCCAGTGTTAGCTTTGGTCATGCTAATTACTTTCTTTTAGTGCTGTTTTGTTATGGCGAATTGTAATTGATGTTATTTGGTTAAACAGCTCATTAAACAAGGCTTAAATATGTGGGTGATGGGCCCTAAGTCCTAATTCAATCTCACGTACCTACTAGACTCCTGCTGATTTAGTTAATTAGATAGGTACCTATTCAATTAAGTTTTTTTTTATAAGGACACGTCAATTTGACTTCACCTCGCCTGATGTTAAGCTAAAGGCAAATTCTAGGAAAGAGGGTCACCATCTTAAACATGTACCATGTTAACAGTTTTGGCACTCGGCTTGACGGCCTCATTAGATGCCTTTTGACGCCCCGCTTAAAGGACCCGGGACTGTAGGAAGAAGGAAACACGTGAGCTGGCATGGAGTTCAAGGTCTTAGTGTTGCGGCATAGGAATGAGTCACTGAAACGCTTGGTTCTAGCAGGCATACTCTGCACCGTATATGGATGACATCTTAGCCCTGCACATGTCGTCCTGTGAAGTGTCCTGTGAGTTTTGTTTTCATACTTTGGGTATCTACGGAACCATAAAAAAACTCGCATCTCTGTGACTCCCTTCAGTTCCTGTATTAATTTTGTAGTAGGTATAAGTGACACAAAATATTAAAAACTATCTTTTACGCGCGGCTACCCCGCGTGGACGTCGGTTATCACTACCAAACCAAGCCTATGTCCTTTCTCAAGGTCTAATCTACCCCTATACCAAATTTCATCAAAATCGATTCAGTGGTTTAGGCGTGAAAGCGTAACATACAGACAGACAGACAGAGTTACTTTCGCATTTATAATATTAGTATGGATTAAAAAACATAAACAAAAATTTTTGGCCAAGACTATTTTTTATGCCATCGTGTTATGTACCCGGGACTACTAGGTACTAGGGACTTTTGGCTTCAGGAGCGTTCCCCTTACACCCGGGCCGAGCGGCAAAACATTATAGATTTTCAAGCGATGCTTTTAAAGTTCAATATTAAATAACTGTTGACAGAGTGAATAAAAGAGTGTAATGAAGCTTTTGCCATTTAATTTTGGACCTTAGCATATAGAAATAAAGTCTATAATGTATTGCCGCTTTTTGCAATCTCTGTGGTTTGACAATAGTTCTGCTTTAGTAGAATCGAGGCCCGGGTTTAATTAATCAACATCAATCACATTTCTCATACTAAAAAGTGGTAAATGTATGATGTACTTAATACCTGAAACACTCCCCTATCAGAATATTATTTTATATGAGCCATACACACGCAAACTGATCGTTTCTATGTATAAAACTAACCCATATTCCGTACAATGATAGCTTTATTTCAAGAATTTAATAATGAAGAAAATTTATGGATATACTAATAATTTCTGCTGTTAGTCGTAGTTGGTTTCAGGTGGAGTAAAATAAGCCACCTCTTAATCCCTTGCATTCCATGATATACAATAAATAAAACGGGAATTAACGCATTTTTTATTGGTCACAGCTACAGGCTGACTGGCTCAGTAGTACACGCCCGCAAATAACGGACAGTTTGCTTACAGAATAGGGACACTGTGAGTGTTATTATATGACGGTACATGGCGAAAACAAAATATCGAGAATGTGTGGGTAGATGAAGAACCTACTAACTCACGGACTCGAAGACGGCGGGTGTGCACTACTGACTGAGCCAGTCAGCCTGTGACCACGGCCGGTGTAACCTGGTCGAAACGTCAGGCAAATCAAATGTACCATGATCGCGTTAATTCCGGTTATAATTATTGTATAATAGGCTACCTTATCTCTTCACGTGGCTGTCGTAGAACTAAGATAGGGCTGTTCTTCATCCGACAGTAAACATACAGCCCATAATAAAGTGCCCGGTAGACGGCATGAATCAATGAGTAACATACATACTGATTGAAAAAAAAGTATGTTAAACAATGACACACGATGTGCAAGAAAGCCTAATGAAATAATTACGAAAGTGAAGGGCTTTAAGTAACGGAAAGAATACGAATATCGATGTTAAGGAAATTGCAGGTGATAATACCTTTGTAGTATGTTCTAGAGACTGTTAAGTGGAGTTGGGTACTTCCACTTTGCCCCACCAAGCGTCCCCACTGGTGGGGCAAAGTTTATATCTTTTCTTTTCCTTCTAATTTTATTAAATGATTTTATACACACCACCGGTGGTAGGTAATATTAATTTATAACCAATTCGCAAAATAAAAATCTGTTTGAATGAATTTTTTATGGCATTTATTATGCTAACTTTTAAATTATGAAATGCTCAAGTGAGACTCGAACTCACGACCTTTCTCTTACAGGGGGAATGCATTTCCAACTATGCTATTGAGCCACACCTGAATCATTTCAAATTTTCCTTCTCTTTATATCCGTCTTTAAGGGTGACGGTGGAGCAATCTACCAACATTCTTACGAAGTATTGGAAATTCATTTCATTTTTTTCCGATGTTTTTCGAATAAAAATCTGTTCAAAATTCAATCTTGATCCAATCCCAATCTCCCAAAATGTCAAAAAAGATATTCTCGTATAATAATTAATAACACAATATTCAATTTTACATTATTTATCGTATTGCACCTAGGTACTCTTTATTGCGATAAATCAATTTATTTTTACCCGACTACGGCGAAGCCAAAAGGAGGGTTATGATTTTGACAGGCTATGTATGTATGTATGTATGTATGTATGTATGTATGTATGTTCATTTGTTCCCTCATAGCTCCTCAACTACTTATTAGAACTGGACAAATGAGGTATCGTTACAAGCGGCTTGATCATCCGATGGTTATAGGCTATATGACGTATCACTCTGTCTTGTGTGACGCCCTCTAGCGATCATAAGGTACTATGTTAAAAAATAAATTTGAGAAAAATATGCCGTGATTGGTATCAAATGAAAGGACTTGATAAGCACATTTCAAATATGTATAAATTATTAGCTTAACCTTGCCCCAAAATAATATAAATAAAAAATAAAGTTTAAAACTAAAACCCGACTACCGAAAAATCACGCTCTAAAAGTAACAAACAAGAAAATATCAAGGATAGCCGTGGTCGTATGCCACTTACTCTAACAAAACAATAGGTATATTCTAGGGAAAAGTGGCATACGACCACGGCTATCCTTGATATTTTCTTGTTTGTTACTTTTAGAGCGTGATTTTTCGGTAGTCGGGTTTTAGTTTTAAACTTTATTTTTTATCACTAGTATCACGATCATTTTTGATATTTCGGAAATTGTGATTAAAACAAGGCTGAATTTTGAATTATATCTTACGAGAATATGCCTTCTAGTCCAGCCAACATAACAGGAATAATTCCAAATATGAAATTCTGCTCGTATACTTCGTCCAAAAATAGCTTAACCCAAAATTCACAGAATAAAAACAGAAATGTTTCTATTGTTCCCCACACTAAGGCAGAAATTTGGAATATTTTCACGTAGCCATACATTGTCGATTCACTCTATAGTCTATGGTGCGCGGTGGTATTTCGGCGCCTAAAATGAAGCTATTTGCATAGCTGATGGCGTTCATATTTTTATTATTTCTACGTTCGCGTGTTAGATTTCTTTTTACACGACTGCCCCAAAAAGAGTGTATTTGTTTTCTATTATGTTCATGTATGTGTGTCAGATTATCCTGCCAAGCTTTTCTCAATTAAGTTCAGTTCTACTTTCTTACGAACTTATACCGAAAACCCCAAGTAGTACTCCAGGTACATAACACATTGGCATAAAAATAAAATCGATCTGGACAAAAAAATTTTTTTTAACTTTTTTTATTTTTTATTTTGCATTATTTACTCTCCATCGTGTTAGTAAAGCTAAATGAAACGGTAATTTCATAAAAAGAATATCACTACAAAGAAAAAACAACTAGCGCCAAGCGCGTGCTCTTTTGTAGTGATGTTTTTTTATGAAAATACCGTTTCATTTAGCTTTAGTAACACGATGGAGAGTAAATAATGCAAAAGAAAAAAATTAAATAACAAATTTAAAAAACCCCCGTCACAAAAAAACACCAAAAAGTTGAAAATAAATGAATAAATTTTAATTCAACGGTTGCCATGTCGGGGGACCGTAACTGGTTAAGTACTCCTTTATATCGTAAGGTCCCCCGACATGGCAACCGTTGAATTAAAATTTAATCATTTATTTTCAACTTTTTGGTGTTTTTTGTGACGGGGGTTTTTTAAATTTGTTATTTAATTTTTATTTTATACTTTTTAAATTAATCTACTAGTCAAGCTCTTTCATTTGATACCCATATTGGGGGAATTATAAAGAAATTTGTATTCCAACGTGTTGTGGCGGCGGCCATCTTGGACCGATCTTTTTCAAACATAGCTAAGAACACTCCCGACTAATATACCTTTCAAACAAAAAAAACTAAATCCAAATCGGTTCATACGTTTGGGCGCTACGATGCCAGACACACAGACACACACACACACACACACACACAGACACGTCAAACTTATAACACCCCGTCGTTTTTGCGTCGGGGGTTAAAAATAAAACAAATTAAAAAAAAACAATTTTTTTTGTCCAAATCGATTTTATTTCTATGCCAAGGTGTTATGTACTGGAGGTACCTAACACATTGGCATAGAAATAAAGGTACCTGGAGTACTACTACAGGTTTTCGAATTCGGGAGCGTTCCCCTTACACCCAGTATATTATAATCTGTGAAGCGACTGCCATATAATTTCCATAACATACTGGCGATATGGCGTGTTGGTTTCCATTGGAATAGAATAGGCCTACCCCATCACTTCCTGTGGTCGTCGAAGAAGGCGACTAAGGGATAGGGCTGTTCTCCATCCGAAAGTAAACATACAGCCCATAACTAAGTGCCCGTTTCACGGCAATAGGCTCACCCCCTATTACGTAGGACTGAAACTTATGGTTGGCGAAATGTGAGTGTTAATACACCTCTGCCTACCCCTGTATGTAATGTACTGGCCATATCGAAGTACTATAGTTAGACCAGTTGTCTGACTTTTTAGGGTTCCTACAACAAACAAGAAGTTGTAGTTAACGAAGATATTTATCTTGTTGGCTTTTTAAACCTAAAAATGGATTCATTTTAAAAGTCGGCATCAAGGGAAAGTCAGCACAAATCACTAAAATCAATGAAGTTTGAATATTCGGCATAAAGGTAATCGATGTGTGATTTTTCTGTAAAGTCGACAAAACAGGAAAGTCGGCACAAATGCCCACACTCCCCGTAACTACTGCTAGTTCGTATGGTAACCGGGACCGACGACTCACGACGACTTAACGTGCTCCCCGAGGCACTGATAGCGTGAGTATAACATTTTTGTAAATGTATGACATCGATTGAGGCGCCATCCTCAACAGCAAATATTAACAGATACAACATCACATATCGACATGACACTGCTAGAACATTCGATTCAATCAAAAATTCCTCGTACCTACCAGTAAACCATTTGGTTTTAAATGACACATATGGGCACAGATAACGTTAAACACGACGTGACTGTCATAGACAATAACAACGGACTTTTTTTATAACCGTTTAGGTGGATTAATCCAGTATATTCACACGGTGTATGAATTCTGTGAGTAATTTTAATGTGAACTAGGTATTTGTTGACCATTCCTTGGTGTATAAGTACTTGTAAAATTAATTATTAGTACCCAGTAAAAAAGTAGGACATTGGGGGACGTTCGCGCCCCAAAGTTGTATAAAACATCAAAATATAAATATAGAACAACAACATAGAATTTAATTTTTTTTTTAATAAACCCATTCTACAAAACAATTAAAAAAAATATGGCATAGTACATGATAATATGGCCACAGATTACCTAATAGAATCGAATACAATAGTTAGTCTTTATTTAAAAATCTGTTTAGATCCGAATCCACTATTAGAATTCTACTTCGGTTCCATATGCCTAAAACGCAATTGAAAATCCAATAAAAAAGATGTAATATTAACCAAGTAATGATTCAGCCTATTAAACCTTTTTTTAAAGCCATAAACATTTATACTATATTCTAATGAACTCGTAAATGGTGCTTAGCATATAAATAGAACATTAGAACTGGAATCAGCGACGCGAGACCGACTCCATTGTTGAAATCGATAAAATTGATGCTGACACACCATTCAAAGTATTGGCTATAAATATTGTAATTACCATTGGTTTTACATAATAGATACATACTGGTACTGAAGCAGATGGCGTTCTGACGGCTAATTGCCTCAAAAATCTGATCACAATCTAGTGTCGTCCTCTCAAACGTCAAAAAAGATCAATATGTCGATATTCGATCTTAAAAAATGTGTTACGAGAATATCGTTTTTGACAATAGGATTTAATTATATTATAAATAAGATTTTTTTGGAAAATTCGTTTTCTGTTGTCATTGCCTGGCCCAGAATGAAACCGTATACGAAAATACTGTTGTAGGTACGCAACTGGCGTTGTTTTAATCCCTTTAATTAATCTAGTGGCATAAAATCATTGGCCAACGGAATAGCCATCTATTTATTGAAATAACACTACAATTAGGCATACGCTTGCATTTTAATATCACTTGATAGTCTAACTGTAAATCTACACAAAAATACTTCCACATAAACGAAATAGAAGCTTAAAACAGACGCTACAGTAAATCAATTACACACCGAAATACGTGTTACTAATTTAAAATGACTTATTGTATTTAAAAATAGTAAAAAAGTTAACGCATCGGAAGTACACCATAAATCTTCTGACATTTGAACAAAAATGCGCGCGCATTCAAAATAAAAGAGGGCCGCGTGGATTCGTTTATGAATGAGTTCAAAAACAGGTGACAAAAGAATGCATTTTATTGTCTATGGTTTGAATATACAGTATTATTCCTGTTTACTTGAAGTGAATAGTTTTTTTTATTGACTGCAAAGTATGGAACAATATAAAATTCAAGTACTCTTTCTATTATCTTTTTTTTGTGTATCGTATTCATGACGTTGCAGCGCTGGTCATTGAAAAGTGTAATTGCAAAGTGCTTGATTTCTTAAATTACTTCTTGACTTTGTGGTTTGAATTAGGGTTTGCATGTAAGTTTTCATGACAGTAGAAGAAACTCGTGAAGTATGTAAGGATAGGAGCAAAATGATGACGGGCTATTATCTGCTAATCATGCAGGGCAAAAGGTATGAGTTTGTATGATTATGATAATCTAGCATGTTTAAATTCTAACTTATAATTCAAAAAAATAATAACAGGCGCCACCATTGTGACGTTGTTGCACATAACCTTTTATAAAATACATAATACACCTACGACCACAGTGTACCTGTCTGTTCGACATAATCCTACAACTAAAGTTGTGCGTTTTATTAGCACCTTTGTGTCTGGAATTGAACACTTATGAAAATAAAAACATTATTCTGAACAGCCCCTATAGACAAGTGGCAATTCATTGTCTGCAGAATAGTGTGATGAATGTATGAAATTTGACATAGGTATTTGACATTCGTTGGCGACTGTCAAATACATCAAATTCCACGATACGGACGCCAGCAAATTGTCACTTGTTTAGAGGAACTGTTCCACAATTTTATTACAATACAGATACATTATTTTATTCGAAACGCATTTATTGGTTCTAGTATAAAATAACACTTTAAAGCTTCAAATTTACTTCACACCGTTCAATGGATCTAAGCAAGTACCTACAAATATATTTTTTAAACTTCATCTACGCATATAATTAAAATAGGCTAAGTCATCAAGCTCTTTCAAAACTCACATGAACTTAACACATTACGTCATAGGTGATGAAAGGGCATCTTACGTCACGTCCTATATCAATGACACACTAAAACCATAGACAATGAGATCGTAAGTGAAAACCGTACTTATCTGATCCACAGATTATACTTTCACTGTTAGGGCTGTGCTAATTGTGTAACAATGTTACGATTGTGCTAACTATTTATCGATTCGTTTTTAATTAACATATCTAAGTGCTAATTTACATGTTTTGATGCGTCATAGGATAGGTATTGTGTCAGAGGTGCTCAAGGGCGTGTAAAAATCAGCTCATTTTTATTCTGAAGCGGAGTAGTTTATAGAAATTGTACGAGCCTTTGGTAGTCGTACAGGAGATAAATAAAAGAATAGGTTAAATACAATTATGCTTTATTGGCTAACTTAATCTAGAATGTTATGATAGTGAGCACACTCAAACCGTATAATGATCGAAATGTTACTAATGTAATTGAATGATGAAATAGCGCGGTTCGACGTAAACTTCTGACTACGCCACCTCCAGAGGAGGCAGATCTAATTAAATGTCCACCTTATAAGACATTCTCCACCGTTAACTAACCCCTAACTTTAACGCATAGCTTAACTGTAGGCCATGTCATATCAATTTTTGTGTAACAAACGCCACGAGGCGCTGCAGGCGATTTCGCTACAATATGAAAAATGTTTACAACCCCTAAGAAACCGGTCTAAACTGGTCGCAAGGTCAACGAGGTCAACAAACTTTATTCTCAATCCATTTGTATCGAGGTATAATTTGTATTGAGAGTTCTAGAATGGAAATTAATATACTTACTTAGATAGGTTTTTTTTTTGGAATTACACTCATAATTCATAATCTTACATAAAAATACATAGACCATTAAATAAATAAAATAAATCCATACTTAATATTATAAATGCGAAAGTAACTCTGTCTGTCTGTCTGTATGTTACGCTTTCACGCCTAAACCACTGAACCGATTTTGATGAAATTTGGTATGGGGGTTGATTAGAACTTGAGAAAGGACATAGGCTATGTTTTGTCGCGATAACCGACATCCACGCGGGCGGAGCCGCGGGCAAAAGCTAGTAAATAAATATTCCACAACATTCTACACAACGCTATCTAGACCCATGGTAAGCTTTTATAGCTTGTGTTATGGAATCTAGAATGCGGATAAACATACTTTTATACTTTTTTTTGTAAATACATACATATTATACATAGAAACACCCAGACCAATGAAAATAGCCATATTCATGCATACAAATATTTGCACTGAGCGGGAATCGAACCCCTCGCCGCCTGCGTGGCAGTCGTGTGCACTACCGCCACGCCACAGAGGCTGTCAACTGTCAAAATATATAACATGCACACAAAATATTTACACTGAGTAGGCATCAAACTCACGTAATATAATTTAGCAGTGTAACACTCTACTACGCCATAGAAGTGTCTCTAGGAACCTTATAAAATGATTTTTTTAAGCCTACACGTAAGTACCTACAGTTAATAAATCTGTACATTGTAAAATAAAAGGCTAGTAATTTATTTTCTTTGATTTTCTTTTTCTTTCCCTTTCTCCCTTCCTTCAATCACTATCACACAAAGTACAACTAGGCTTATGACTGTAATATAGAAAAACATTTGAACCCAGTCCCTTCGTGTACAATAAGTGTATTAATGAGTCAGCCGCGCCAAGAACGCGGAAGTAAGCTTCCAATAAGCTCCATTGCATTCATTTGATACACACAGTATACACAGTGCACGCTGCAGTTGCATACAGGCTTACATTTTATGACTCAAACTGTGTTGTTGGAATGCAGATTAGCAGGTGATTCACGTGATTGAGTGAGAAATAAACAGTAATAAATGTAGATAGCCAAACGTGCTGTCCAAAACTGACGTAGTGAGTGTAGTGTGTCGCCAGCCTTACTTTCATTCTGAAAGTAACGGAGGGTAGACGCACAAAAAATGTTCCGCGCATACCGCGCGACCCTTGCCGGCCAGTCAAGTCGGTGCAGCATCGCACCCGAAACGTCGGCAGAAAGTAAGTGAAAGTTTTTATCGCGTGAAGTCCCGAACTTGCATAAAATAACAAAAAGAAATAGATAGCAAAACGTTTAAATTTTAATAAGTAGTTAAATAAATTTCGATTATTCAGGATAAGTTCAAGGGTAATCTGTTCAAAATTCAATCTCAATTTGAAAATATTCTAATAGAATTAACTTTTTTTTTTGTTATGGAATAGGGAGGCAAACGAGCAGACGGGTCGCCTGATGGTAAGGATCACCGTCGCCCATAGACACCCGCAGCACCAGAGGAGTCACAAGTGCGTTGCCTTCCTTTTAAAAGAGAGTACGCTCTTTTCTTGAAGGCATTTGAGAACACAAGTAGTCAAAATGATCTTAATGCCTTGTTAATCCTCCTTTCCTGTTGACTGATTGTTCTGATATTCTGAACACATATTAAGTTCGGACAATAATACAATTTAAATCAATAAAACAGTTTGATTGACTCTTAATACCTTGGTATGAAGATCATTTTGAGACTTTGTAGTCAAGATCGTTCTGAAGCTGACTAAATATATAGTTACCGGCATATTATATCTTGAGCCAAGTCGCCAGAGAGAAGAGGCCTTGACGCGCGATTTTTTTTTAAACACTATTAGAACCGAAGTTACTAATATTCCCTCTAACCCATCCATCTAAGCTAAATTGCTTGAGCTAGGAGTGGGTAAATAATGTAATGGCCAGTATTCGAACCCGGGACCTCTCGATCGTAAGGCCGACTCCTTAATCACTTAACCACTAAGATATAATCTATGATTGGTGGATTTGAGCACCCCATGCTATCTTCAAAAGTCACCCAAAAACGTGTAGGTACTACGCATAAAGAGTAGGTACTATGACGTCACTATGTTCAAAATACGTGCCGATAACTATACCTATATAAAATTGCCATAGAGCAAACACCATTTAGACATAAATATACGACAAATATTGACACCAGGCCCTTATTGACCTCTATGGGTCGAAATAGAATTTTATTAACACACGTACACCTATTGACCCAGTGCGGGCAACTGGTAACATATGCGGGGAACATTACTAATTTATGGCCATTAGGCTAATTGGTGAAAATAGGTTTGCTGACCGCACCGAGTATGGGTGCTACCATTTGTTCTCGAAATTAAGTCGATTTAAAGTTGCGAAGCAATTGTGCGAACAGTTTTTAATTTGTCCAGCCGAGAGAGGCTGAACCAGGCCCTGAATAGAGAGTCGTATAATCTTTTATGCATCTTTTAATTCTTTTTATTGGCTTTGTAGTCGCTTCTACATCCCATTCATCCGATGGGATGGATTTGTGTGTATTAGAATTCTTTAACTCAATTTAGAATAATTTCAAAAGCGGTAGCCTAGTGGTATGGGTAATGGACTGCTGAGACGAGGTCTCGGGTTCGATCCCAGGTTTACCATGGCACACACCAATGACTTTTCGATGCTTTTCGAAGTTATGTGTGTATTTATCGCAGGTTTATAAGTGCCCGGTTAATGGCAATAGGCTCGCCACCTATTACATTGGGACCTAAACATAAACTGGCGAAATTTGGGTGCTAGCACCTCTGCCTACCCCTTCGGGGAATACAGGCGTGAGTTTATGTTATGTATGTTATGTTATGTTCAAAATATGCGAGTGGTTTGATATTTCATATACATAACAATGACCGATGACAATAATTTAAAAAAATCTCGTAATGATTTGGTCGATACAAGTTTATCTTGAAGTTAACCTAATTAATTGGGACGAGATTTTCCTCGATAGCGCCTTCTAAGGCGATTGGCACACTGCAACGCTCGACGCGGCGTCGATCGTCGACGCGCGTGGACGCGAGAGAGCTAGTATAGTCCGAGAGATATTAGAATTTTTTTGGTAGGTAGGTGTGTGAAGTACCTAATCTAAAATTTTGAGAAAAGTAAAGTAAAGCCATCCGACCATTAGCTCGATAGCCCAGACTATATTAAGAACGCTAGAGATGAAAAGAAAATGATTAGAAGTGCAAGCTATTTTCGACTTATTGACATGACATAGTAACTAATTTTTTTTTTCTTATATTCGTGATCAGCGTCATCTATAAACGCGAAAAGAGACGTAACTAAGAAAATGCCATTTAGATTGAAAATCGCTTGCAGTCTCTGCGTGTTCCGATAACGAGCCAAAACAGTGGTGTCGGCTCCAATACCCGATATTGGGAATCGATTTTTGACTTCTGGATATTGGATATCGGACGTCAGTTGATGTGAAAGCGCTCTAAATTTGCCGTTAAATAGTCATGTTGCATTGCAATAATATTAATTTAAAATTCGTCTCAAATACCTACACAGAAATTTCTAACAGCTCTCGGACTAAAAATCCCTCGAAAAACTCGCGCGTGATGGCAGATTTCAGTGTGCCATACCTCGCGTTTTCTGCTTGTACGCGCGTATTCTGCGGCAACGCGCGTGATTGCGTTGTCAGTATGTGGGACCCCGCGTTTTTCTATACAAAATGAGCTCCGTAGAGGCGACGAGCGCGACGCCGCGTCGACGCAACAACGCTCAACGCCGCGTCGCGCGTCGCAGTGTGCCAATCGCCTTATTTAGATTATGCCTCCGCCTTATAAACTTTGCTCTCTTATCGTTCCTTTATAGTTTAAACTCTTTAACCGATCATCATGAAATATTGGACATGTGTACTATCTATAGATACACCTGACAACTCGCTTTTCTATTTTTTTTTCCATAAAAGGTACGTTACCATTATTTGGATCCTATGATCGTTTAGTACCCTAGTTTTCTTTCCTTGATTAAGTATATTGTTCCCAAACCTAACCGCGCTAAAAGCGTACAACACCAGCGCGGTCCACAAATATGTGTAGTTTACATAACTCATACTCATCAATTACGTCCTATTAGTGAAAATTGGTATGTGTACCGCTTGGAATAACTATTGGTTCTCGATTTGAAATCGATATAAAACGTTGATATCTCTTTAAACTATGGTTATGTCGCTCACATGTCGACTTTAGGGTTTTCCAATCTTTCAATGGATGATTTTGTGACCTGTATTAAATATCTACGTAATAAAGTTTAAAAATAATAATAATTTAATGCTACATACTGCGTGGTGATGGATAAATAATACAAATATGACAACCCCATCTCATCACAAGGGTATCTACCGGTAAAATACGCAGACCATAACACTACGAGAGAAGGCAAACTCAAAATAAAACCCTTTATCAACCAAACCAGCGTGAAAACAGTAGGCCAAAGCCTCCCAACATTGAAAGAGGCTTATATCCGGCAGTGGACTGCAATAGGCTATATATTGATTAGACTTTTAGCTTTATTAAAATGAAAATAAGGTCTACTCTTAATTAACACTTAAACTCGATCATCCTAATTCTGCTCAACGTATGTATAACCACGCCAAATTATATGCACACAATTTTAATAAATTCCGCACATGTCAATTGGACTTTCGCAATTCATATCCATTACCTCAATTGCCCGACAATCTGCGGGTTTGCAGGATTCGCAATGATATCTCTATTGCCAGCTAATGGCAACACTAGGGGAACAAAACTAAGCCCACCCAAATATCCCTCGCTAAATTGAGATGTTACTTAAATCCCCTATGGCGGCTTGCAATTGAGATTGTTCAATTTATTTGTTAGACTTGCAAAATAAAGTGTACGGGCGAATGAGTTTATCGGTTGTTAACCTCAAACTCAAATTCAAAGTATTTATTCAAAATTGTATAGCACTACTACAGCTTTTTGACGTCAAATTCTTCTTAAAACTAAGTTTACCACCGCAACCTAGGCACCGCTGGAGAAGAAACGGCGCAACAAACTCCACCATAGCATTTTACAGACGTCAATTTACAAAAAGTAAGTTCTTAAGACTAAATATGGAAGAATGTACATATTTCTCGTGTCAAGATAATTAAAGTATATAAAAAAACTTATAATAAAATAATTAAGTTAAGTCAGTATCCTACTAATATAATAAACGCGAAAGTTTGTGAGTATGGGTGGATGTATTTTATGAATGGATGTTTGTTACTCTTCCACGTAAAAACAACCGAATGGATTATCATGAAACTTTACAATAATATAGCTTATACATCAGAATAACGCATTTGCTATATATCATCATGCTACTACTCAAGGGAACGGAGCAGTGATCATTAATGTCAACAAATTCGGCCGGCATCGGCATAAACGCAGAAGTGACAGTGTGGTTAGTTCTTTTGCTTAGATAACTATATTTTATAAGAGGGTGCAGGGGAACGGGATCGGACGCCACGCAGGTGGAAAATAAATGGCGGTACGAAGTTCGCCGGGTCAGGTAGTAGAACATACAGGCACTAGACGTCAAAAGTAAAAAAAATAATAAAGATGTTGGTGACAATCGTAAAAATAATGTCAATCACTAATTGGTTAATAGCTTTTGCCCGCGGCTCCGCCCTCGTGGATGTCGGTTATCGCGGCCAAACTTAGCCTATGTCCTTTCTCATGGTCTAATCTACCCCTATACCAAATTTCATCAGAATCGGTAGGCGTAAAAGCGTAACATACAGACAGACAGACAGAGTTACTTTCGCATTTATAATATTTTTTATTTCGCATTTATTTAGTCTATTTAGAAATTAACTACATTTTATTATTTCATAGATTTTGAATGATTTTTTATAGCATTTATTATCAAACACATCAATCAATGTTTAACAATGGTTTAAAAATCGTTCATTGGTTCCATCAGTTTGTAAGAAAGTTGGCTCCACCGTCGGCCATAAAGACGGATATAAAGAGAAGGAAATTTGAAACGACTCAGGTGTGGCTCAATAGCTCAGTTGGAAAACCATTCCACTTGAGTGCTTCATTTTTCCCGATGAATTTCTTACATATTGAGACTTTATAGTCAAAATCGATCTGTTGGTGGACACCTATATAATTTTAGTACTTATGTCCGACAAATAGTTTCGTAATGAACTTCTAATGGAAAATTTATATTCAAATCACACATTTGTAATACTTAATTTATACACAAGTAATCAATATTCTTAGTTACATCTTATGCATAACTAATGAACTTTTAAGGTATTTTCTATGTCATCTCATCAGTCATCAAAGAACTGTGGTATACATTAATTTAAATCTATAATATAAAAATCGATTGCTGTTCGTTAGTCTCGCTAAAACTCGAGAACGGCTGAACGGATTTATCTTATCTTGGTCTGGAAATGTTCGGGGAGGTCTAGGGTAGGTTTAAAAGGTGAGAAAAATTCGAATAACGGCCGGGAAACACACAGCCCTTTTCTTTTTCCCATATAAACGTTTTCAGTGTTTCTGTTACCCTGGTACATTTTAAGGAACTTTATCTGGATCGCGAGAGTATATTTTGAACCTTTTTATTCGCGGGCAAAAGCTGGTATTTAAGTAAAAACTAAAATAAAAAGTAAAATAGGTAGCAGAATTTCAAAGAGTTATATCTTCTTGGGGGGGCTCGTGTTTAACCAAGTGAACCAATATCGAAATATTACAGTTAGACCAGTTGTCGGACTTTTTAGGACTCCAAAAGCCTTGCCTTGTTTTCCGGTGGAGTAGAATTGTACCACTCCATCTCTTTCTGTGGGTGTCGTAAAAGGTGACTAAGGGATAGGGCTGTTCTTCATCCGACTGACAACATATAACCCAAGACAAAGTGCCCGCTAAACGGCAATAAGCTCGTCACCTATTACGTGGGACCGAAAATTTATAGTTGACGAGACGTGAGTGTTAATACGCCTCTGTCTACCTCTTCAGGGATTTACAGGTATGAATGTATGTAGAGTTTAAGAGATTAATATCTCCCTGGAAAGGCTCGTGTCTAACCGAGTGAACTAATATCGAAGTATTGCTGTTAGACCAATTGTCGGACTTTTAGGGCTCCAACTACCCTTACAGACTGCCACAGATGTTGGTATGACAACTGGGACAGACGGCTTTACGTGCTCAGCGAGGCATAGTAACACCCAGTAACCTGCTCAGATTGAGCATAACGTCAAAGTAGTCCCATTTTAAATTCAGCTGGACTACCGAAACCGATTTTTCTCGAATAAATACACTGGTACCTACTGTACTAACTCATTTTGGGCTCAGCTCGGCTCAGCTCAGCAATCACCTCTCCCTTTGTTCATTAACCTACTTGCTCACACGAATAGTGGCTAGGACCGTTACGACCACGCAGTTGCTAGGGTCAGTACACGGACCCCAGATAATGCGGTGTCGTAATAAATAGAAATTATTTGATAAGGTACTGTAATCGAGTGTTTATGTAAAATAACGTTCATATTAAAATAATTAGTAGTAAATGATATACTATCTTCAAAATACAACAAACAATGTTTATTTCTTTAGGACTATGAGATTTTTTTTATAATAGACAAATCAATTTGACTTCACCTCGCCTGATGGTAAGCTAAAGGCAAAGTCTCGGAAAGAGGGTCACCATCGTAACATGTAATATGTTAACAGTGGTGGCATACAGCCTGACGGCCTCATCAGATGCCTTTTCACGCCCCATTTATACGACCCAGGACTGTAGGAAGAAGGAAACACGTGAGCTGGTAGGGAATTCCTCTTAATGGTGCGGCATAAGAATGAGTCACTGCTACGCTTGGTTCTCTCAAGCCGAGGCTAAAGTTTGTATACCTCGGGACACATATCTTGGACATAAGAGAGAAATAAGACCCTGGCGCGCGCAGATTGTTTTGTAATAATCTATGCTTGGTGAATTTGAGCTCATCCACCGCAATAGCACCCCGTGCAGTCCTCAAAATACACCCAAGAAACGTGTACTGGGCGTAAAGAGCACATGTTATACCCAAGATATATGCAATGCGCAATACACATAAAGTCGAAACGAAATTGTACTAAGACATTAAACCGCAGGCCACACAGCGCTCTAAGTCAGGCTTGGCATAACTAATTTCGTATAGCTTAAGTTTTAAGTGTCTAAGTAAGTATCTGCATTCTTAAACGGAAATTATACGCTAGTTAAACTATAGTTACTTAAGTTAAAGATAGTACCAATCATACATGTAATTTACGCGAATACGTACATACATACATACATACATTATAATCTCGCCTTTATCCCCGGAGGGTTAGGCAGAGGTGAATTAACACCCACATTTCACCAATCTTTATATTCGGTCCCACGTAATAAGGTGTGAGCCTATTGCCGCATTCCGGGCATTATTGTTGACTCCATTATTGTTGAGCCATGCATCTGAGGCTGTCTGGGCTGTATTATATCTGTCTGATGTTAAAAAGCACACACCAATGACTTTTCGATGCTTTTAGAAGTTTTGTGTGTATTTATCGCAGGTTTATAAGTGCCCGGTGAATGACAATATGCTCGCCACCTATTACATTGGGACCTAAACATAAACTGGCGAAATGTGGGTGCTAGCACCTCTGCCTACCCCTTCGGGGAATACAGGCGTGAGTTTATGTTATGTTATGTTATGTTATGTGTGTATTTATCGCAGGTTTATAAGTGCCCGGTTAATGACAATAGGCTCGCCACCTATTACATTGGGACCTAAACATAAACTGGCGAAATGTGGGTGCTAGCACCTCTGCTACCCCTTCGGGGAATACAGGCGTGAGTTTATGTTATGTTATGTTATGTGTGTATTTATCGCAGGTTTATAAGTGCCCGGTTAATGACAATAGGCTCGCCACCTATTACATTGGGACCTAAACATAAACTGGCGAAATGTGGGTGCTAGCACCTCTGCTACCCCTTCGGGGAATACAGGCGTGAGTTTATGTTATGTTATGTTATGTGTGTATTTATCGCAGGTTTATAAGTGCCCGGTTAATGACAATAGGCTGGCCACCTATTACATTGGGACCTAAACATAAACTGGCGAAATGTGGGTGCTAGCACCTCTGCTACCCCTTCGTGGAATACAGGCGTGAGTTTATGTTATGTTATGTTATGTTATGTGTGTATTTATCGCAGGTTTATAAGTGCCCGGTTAATGGCAATAGGCTCGCCACCTATTACATTGGGACCTAAACATAAACTGGCGAAATGTGGGTGTCAGCACCTCTGCCTACCCCTTCGGGGAATATAGGCGTGAGTTTAAGTTATGTTATGTTATGTTATGTGTGTACTTATCGCAGGTTTATAAGTGCCCGGTGAATGACAATAGGCTCGCCACCTATTACATTGGGACCTAAACATAAACTGGCGAAATGTGGGTGCTAGCACCTCTGCCTACCCCTTCGGGGAATACAGGCGTGATGAGATGGGGTGGCCCGAATTCTAATCTGCCGGGAACCACGATACATTGGTATAACAATAGTTTTAACGGATTCTGTCGCAATATATTGGATATTTTATTATTTACACTGATCCAGACGTTTCTGTTGCTTTTATTGCCGTTCCCAATAACAGTTAAATGTAGATCGCACCTCCAGATAAACAGTAAAGTTTGAAGTATCTGTGACTGCTGTCCCAATATTATCATTACAAATCTCTATCTGTTTCATGGGACAGGACCTACAATCGATAGGCAGTAGAATGCCAAATCAATGGTAGAAACATTGGGACCCTAAAAACAGGGATTGACGACGATTTGATCATCAGTATCCCGATATTACAGGAAGCAAAAGAAGAATTCTTAGGAATGTAGGACGAGCAAATGGGGCCAATGTGGAACAAATCAAAACTTTATTGGGAACGGTCGTTAAGCGTATAAATCACGTTAGAATTCAATAAAAATAGTTTTCTTTCGATTGCATAACTCAGTTTAGCTCTCATGGTTGAGTATATTAAGCTAAGATAAAAAAAGCTAAAGAAAATTAGCTCAGTTTAGCCCCCAGTGTGGTACCAACTTTAGTGCTTAGTTCATCTAAACCAGTCACACAGCATCGCCACTACAAGCGACGAAGTGGTACTTAAGTAATTGCTCAAGATAAGTTGTCGTTAAGTTGTGACACTATCGTAAATATTTAACTTAAGTTCACATAAATATAGTTCATAGCTCATTATTTGTGTTAACTTCCTAGTCTATACTAATAAATAAAATTAGAAGTGTCTGCCTGTTTGTAACGGGTAATCACCGAAATGGCTGGGCCGATGTTGACGATATATTTTACTAAAGATAGCAATTGCCGAATTTCAAATTTGTTCTCCAATCCAGAGCAGTGAGGTGGCAAAGTTGGTGAATTCCAATTAGTATATATACTAGCTTTTGCCCGCGGCTCCGCCCACGTGGATGTCGGTTATCACGACCAAACATAGCCTATGTTCTTTCTCAAGGTCTAATCTATCCCTATACTAAATTTAATTAAAATCGGTTCAGTGGTTTAGGCGTGAAAGCGTAACATACAGACAGACGGACAGACAGACAGGGTTACTTTCGCATTTATAATGTTAGTATGGATTTAGGCTTAGGACTTAGGCTACTTTTATTTAGGAGGGCCAGACTGTAAGGGATGGCCCTGGGTCAGCCGGGGTGCGAGGGATATGTCGATGACAACCTCACCTCCGGCCTAGCACCAAGACCCACGTTGGCGTGCGGTTTTAGTCGGTTCGAGTCAGACATAACCTCCCCTTCCGGCTCCGGCAGAGGGGGTATCCGATGGGATTTCCGCACGAAAAAAAAAAGGCTACTTTTATTTTAATAATACGTTTAGCTATTAGCAATGGAGAATGTATAATTCACACATATTTCATGCCCTTTGCCGTCAGACAATCATACATCATAGTACCTAATACGTAATCTAATCCATCTTACTCTGACTCAAGCCATAAAAGATGTTTCAAATCGAAAATCTTAATTTCTTCCATCTTCAAGAAGCCATTGAAATATAATCAAATACATATTCACTTTCCTTGCAAATACCGAGAATCCCCTTCCGAAGTCACCCTCCTGTCGTCAGGGGGAGCTATCTAACTAATTGACCATTTGTGTACCCCACTGGGAGGGACCGTATCTTTATTTTTATTGCTATCGATTGACTGTCACTACCCAGGGTGTATCTATTGATTAGATTGGCAGTATTTGACCTTTGAAGTGTTAGCATGCCACTTAAATTTGTTTGACTACTGTTAATCTGATAAAGACTTTACTATATTATACTTTCGCATTCCATAATGTGTACAACTATCAACCATATCATACCAACATACAACCATAACAAACTAATTATTCAAGGGGTGAAAGGTTATTTGATTTAAGCGACATCTAAGGCAATATTGAGTTATATACGTATGTTCGGAATCAGCGAATTTTTCTCCGTCGAATGATGCCAGATTCATTAACATCAGAGCACTTTTTTGGCGTTTGAAACAATTCTAGTTTTGGGTTGTATCCAAAGTGGCAGTGTATTATCCGACATGAAGTCTCGGTCGCATTCGAGATTTTCGCATCGAAGTCCAGGGCTAGCCTAAATATGATGTGGCTTGGTTTTTTCGGCTATATTAAGAGCTACTACTGTCTGACCTCTTAGCCTGTGCTGTGATGAGTGGCCAACCACTGAATAAGTAGTTCAGGTCACTCATATAGGACTCTGTCTTGACCTATAACTAACTATGAGGGCCGAGACAGACTTTAAACGTGCCCTTCAGAACACGGAAGGGCTGAAGTGAAATACACTAACGGTCACCCATCCACCTGGCAAACGCTCCTAGGTAAGTTACCCACTGATCATTTAGCTCTATTTTTAGTCTAACCAGGAAACGTGCAACTTCGAATAATAACAAAGTTCTGTAAGCATTTTAGACTTATTGTCGGACTTTTCAGCGCTCCAATTAGTCCGGCTGTCGGACTTTTTGAACTATTTATCGTTAAGGAATGCTAAACATATTCTTATAGCTACCGGGACCAACAGCGACGGTTTAACGTGCTCTCCGAGACGTAATTCAATCTTACATATGCATCTTAAATTGCTGTTTACTACACATTCAATTGACTATAATATCTCTAACTGCTACAATATAAACATTCGGATTCTCTTCCCACGGAACTTCAGCAATACATCCGTCCCGCTTACTCGTTAATGACAAACAGAGATGGCGATAACCATTTGTTATAATTAAGGAAGTTTAATTCGTTTTTAGGTTATGCGGGTAGATGAATATTAGTTAAAGGGGTCCCGTAAATGTCAGATGTTATCCTGTAAGTAGATGTGGCGGTTCTATTGAGATAGTAGGACTTATAAGTAAAGTACTACATTTAGAGGGATATAATAACAATGTGTTTAAATTAGTCCGTTTTAATTTTTGATTAAATGATTTATGAAGGCAGAATTTGAATTTTAGATGAGAGAATAGATGTTTAGAAGGGTTGGAAGGTTAGGCAGTTGTTTTATTTTTTATTTATTTATTTAAACTTTTTGCACAAATACAAATGTACAAAGGCCGACTTAATGCCATGGGCATTTTCTGCCAGTCAACCTTAGGGTGACGCAGAGATATTTTGGTCAAAGGTAGGTGCGCGAAGTATTCTGGTGAGAATTTTACCTAGTTTGGTACACATGTTTACATAATAAATATGATTTTAAACTTAATAAACATAAACATAAGAATATGTTCATCTATGGTAATATATACATATTCCCGTAAAAGATAACAAATCAAGAGATATAGTAGGTGGGTAAAGTAATGGAATAAACATATTTTATCATTCATTGTACCTACTAACTACTTAGAAGATACTTCATTTCATAATATCCTAGTTAAAAGGGAGTCCTATAGGTTTAAATTCTCTTGCACTTGCGACATAGGCGGTATCTTTTGATGACGTAGACTCTGATTTTTTCAGAGCGTCAAGGCATTGCAGAGCTGTGTAATCCATATTAATAATATTATAAATGCGAAAGTAACTCTGTCTGTCTGTCTGTATGTTGCGCTTTCACGCCTAAACTATTCAACCGATGTTGATAAAATTTAGTATAGGGGTACATTAGACCATGAGAAATGACATAGGCTATGTTTGGTCGCGATAACCGACATCCACGCGGGTGGAGCCGCGGGCAAAAGCTAGTTTAGTATAAATTTTAACTCAAGCGTCTTCATGACTGATGGTATGAATGACGGTTGCATGAGCGTGTAACAGACGCCTAAAAAAGGCCCAAAACATCACCAAACACGTCTCTACCTGTTCTAATAGAGGGTTAAAATATTGAGTCCATTTAGCACTGGAATACGAAACCGGAATTCACAAACAACCGCTATCAACCTAGCAGTTTCTGAGAAAAATAGTGCAAGACAAATACACATCTTATCGCAGCCATGTCGGCAGGAAGTGAGTGCTGATATTAATTTATTTTTTATTGCAAATACCTTTTAGAGATTAATATAAAGAGTTAGGTTACTGAGAAATCTTATGGTTGAAGAAGAAAAAATGTTTTCTAGGCCTGTGGTATCTAGATCAATAGTAAGAATAGGTTAAATAGCTTGTGTTATTGGTTCTAGAATGCGGATTAATATACTTGGATAGTATTATTATAATATAAATAAATTTTCTGTATATTGGAGATAAATAAAAAAAACTTGGTTAAGTATGTAAAATTAAAGATTTTGAACCCAATTTTTTTTTTCTAAATTGTACCTATTAAGTGTATTTTTCACTGTTGAACAATAAAGATTGGATCGTATTTAAAAAAAAAACCCCAAAAATATGTTTTCTGTTTTCTTGTCTCTTTGTTCGGTATTGACACAAAACTACCAAAAAGAAACAGATTTTGATGAACTTTTTTATAAGAAAAGCCTTGTGAAATAGGGTCTAGAAGACGGATAAACATACCTAGATACATTTTTAATGTATGTTTTTTTTTTAAATAATATTAGCAACCGAAATTACTAATATTCCCTCTAACCCCTCCAACAAAACTAAATTGCTTGTGCTAGGAGTGGGTTCACATCGGTAGTGTAATGAGCAGGATTCGAACCCGGAACCTTTCGATCGTAAGGCCGAGCTTTGAACCTACTCTGAAGAGACTTTTCCTTATCAAAACTGCAGTAAATACATCTTTACTCATAATATATTGTATATTTATGTAAATACGTGGGTTACTACACTCCCCTTCGACACAAGTTCAATTCGGTCTGCATTCCAGGCTTGTGAATCAGCGAGTACTGATTTTAGGTACCGATTCCAGTCTTTGGAGATATACAATGCGATAAATATATAAAATAATGGAGCTTAAGCTTTAATTTTTATAAAAATGCTACGTAAACTCATCAGGGTGTTATATATGCATAAGAACCAAAGTAGGTATGGTTATAGTTAAGTGACAATTAAGACAATGTGTGTTAAGATAATTTATGCTTAAAGATATGTAACAGTTAAGATAAGTCATACTGGCTTATTGAACGATTCGCACGAATTGAACTCGCACGAAACGTGCGAATTGACTCCTTTAAATATATATTATTTTTCGGTAGGCGATTCGCATGAAGTTAATTTATTGGCGAGCGAATCGACACCACCAAAATTAACTATGGATATGCAAATTAAGGTATGGGGTGTCACTAATAAATAAAAAATGTAATAGTTTGTGAAGATATATAGATGTTTGTTATTCAATCACGCTCAAACATTAATGAATGTGGGTCATATTGGTACGGCGATAGATTTTACTATCTGCAATAACACACAGGCTATTTTTATCCCTGGAGAAGGTTCATAAGAGTCGCAGGAAAGAGAACAGAATACTCTGTGGGAAAAGTCGCAGGTAAAAGCTAGTAATTACTAAGAACTTGAATGGATCTAGAATATCGAAATACGTGCCTTTTCGCGTACCTATTCGTAATGATATTTTCCTATTGATCAAGGTGCGTCTAAAGGAATAAAAAAAATTGCAGAAAAATAGATTGTAGTCCAGAATATTATACCCTTCATTCCGATAATTACCGTATGAGTCGCGGAAGCTGCTAATACCATATAGCTGAGCATATTATATAGCTTAAACTGGACGTATATCTTTACAAAAACTTCGTATCTCCCAAAAATATATCTTAGGGTGTCGGTTGTTAGTTTTCTGTATGGGGTGGCAAGAATATATCATTTGTGAACATTACAAATAAAATAACATTGAATTTTTTATATATCGATCTTGAATGGGAAGCAAAAAGAGCTTGTTTCTTTTAGGGAGTTTGAGTAGGAAGTCGGTAAGATTAAGTAGTCTGTGGTGAGAGATGGATTAGATTTGATTTGTATAAGCTTGGGTGTAGACAGAGTGATTAGTCAACTAATCAAATGTTAAGGGTGTCTCAGTAAGAGTGCACTTTTTAAAATTGGAATTATTTTTTTTCGATGCCAGTGGCAACTCTGAAATTTTACAGTTGTCATCTCAGTTTATTCCGATTATTAAAAATGGAGCGCTTTTCGAAAGAACAACGCGTTACAATTGTAAAAACTCATTACAAAACTCATTAAAAAACAATCGCTTTATTGCAGTAACGATTTCCAGAACACATTATCTCACGAAATTCTGATGTCAACTGGCCACCAAGATCGTGCGATTTAACGCCGTGCATTTTTTTTTCTTTGGGGTTTTGTGAAATCTCGGGTTTGTGCGAAAAAACCCGAAAAAAATCCTGCGCTCAAATCGAAAATCCAACGCGTCATCGGTGAGATACAGCCACATCTCTGTGCAAAAGTCATGGAAAATTTCATGAAAATGCCGGATATTTTATTCCATATTTAATCGGAACATGTCTTCTTTAAAATACAATAAAAATATCACAGCTCTGTCATGAAATACTTGGTTTTATTTTAAAATTAAAAAGTGCACTCTTATTGAGACACCCTATAGTACTTATCGGGCTATAAAGCGAGCAATACAGTCTATACTTGAAAAATAAAACTCACAATGAGAGTTTTGACTTGTTGAAATTTGGTAATTTCAAAATTTCATCAAAATTTGTTCGGTTGTTTAGGCGTGAAAGCGTAACATACAGACAGACAGACAGAGTTACTTCCGCATTTATAATATTAGTATGGATATAATCGCTTAGTCTCACAATCTAAAGCGCTAATCTGAAATCCAGGAGTGGATTATTCTCACTAAAATCTCAAAAACACTGAAAAAACTTACCGATATATTTAACCTATAACCCCCAAAACTAAAACCTGTGGTCCACGACTGTGGTCTTTTCACTTTAAAGTTCCTGCCATTTTCACGCCCACAATAAAAATTGACAAGCGTGACAGCTGTCAACCATGACAGCTACGAACACCATTCTGGCGATCTAATATATTTATATATTAAACTGTAATTTAAACCACTATTTATGATCAAATACGCCCCTACTCCAAGATCATCAGTTAACGTAACCCCATAAATAAATTAATCGGTCCATAATAAACTAACCGTAAAATAGCTGTATCGTTCGTCACTTGGTACACGAAGGGTTAACGAAGCGAGCTGTCAGTAGGGTTAAGGAACGAACCCTTTCGAGTTGGTGTATGGTACAAACTATAAGAAACTGTGATAAGAAGAAGCGTTTGATTTTCCTATAACATAAAATGAATCAACTCATTGACTTCTTCATCCTAGCATTAATCCCAGTCGCTTCAGAAGCTCTCAACTTGGAGTCTGGGGTCCGCTTTTACCGGTCTGCTGTCAGCCATCTGACCTCCACAACCCAAAGGCGATATCGAAGCATTTCAGTTAGACCAGTTGTTCGATTTTTGACTGCCATAGATGTTCGTATGGCAACCGGGACCGACGGCTTCACGTGGTCTCCGAGGCGTCACCAGACCCATATTCATGGATACAAAATGTTTGCACTGAGCGGGCCGCGTTCACTACCGCTACGCCACAATGGCTTTTTTTTTCGTGCGGAAATCCCCTCGGATACCCCCCCTTCCAGAGCCGGAAGGGGAGGTTATGTCGGACTCGAACCGACTAAAACCGCACACCAACTGTGGGTCGTGGTGCTAGGACGGAGGTGAGGTTGTCATCGACATATCCCTCGAACCCCGGCTGACCCAGGGCCATCCCTTACGGTCTGGCCCTCCTCACGCCACAATGGCTGTCTGCATCATTCTGAGAAGTGTGAATATCTACCTAAAGGATTGACTATTAAAATAAATTAAGTCGTATCTTATAAACATCACTGCCAGGAATAATATTTGGATACGGCATTCAATATTTCACGTCATTCTACTATAGTATTTACCTGTAACAAAAATGAAACATAAAATTATTGTTTATAATAAAGCGTGTGAGTTCGTGACATGGCGCGGAGCAGAAATCGCTGTAATGAAATCCGCTACCGCTCATCAATTAAACCAAACATAAATAACTCATAAGTTATGAAACTATTTTTGTACTTGAATTTATTTTCATCCTAAAACAAACCGTAGAATGAATTTGTTACACTTTGGCTAACAATGTTTTTTACGACGATCTGTCAAGGTGGGGCAAGTTGGTCTTTAAGGGTCGTTTGTCGCGGTAATTAGAAAGTAAACAAATAAAAACATTTGTTCGTCCCAATTCCCACTTTTTTCGATTACGCCCTGAAAAATTTTCGATTGTAAAATGGATTATTTTTCACGCTAAAAAAATTCATAGGGAAATAGTTAATTCAAAAAAGGAAACCACGGTTGATTCTCAAGTGAATTAGGTAGGTACAGAGAGTTCGGTATTCGATTTTTGAAATGAGAATTCGGTTATTGGATCAGCGTATAGCGTTTGCACGGCGCAGGTTTTTTTCTATGGCAGGTCTACAGTTTAATATCTATAATAAGAATTTCCACTCCGTCGTTTCCCTGAAGGAATGCGTGAGCTTCATAACCTCACACCGGTAGCAATAGACTGGCTTCGTTGAACGTCGACATTTGAGGACTCGAGCAGGGGCCATACAAAATGATGATGATGAGTTTAATATCTTCTTAGAGTAGCTAAAACCGAAGCTTTAAATTGTGTTTTATTTTTTCTACATAGGTATCAAAGGTCAAAGGTAATCTACATAGTAATCAAATTGACATTCCGATGACAAGCAACTGACAGAGAGAGCGCTCTACAAACACGATGCAAGTTTAACCGTTTACTCTTGTTCCTGACTCTGCCAAAAAGTGACTACAACTCGCCTCTTGGTAAGCTGAAGGCGAAATCTCAGGAATGAGGGATACCATTATCATAGAAATATACTGATACTCCAAATTCTACCTGTGCACCATAAGATTACACTCTGTGGATACCCCATCCCACAGATTAAAATTCTCCAGATTATGACACCCGTGACAAGAAACAAAAAAAAAGCATGAAAATTGATTGGCAAAAATTCCTGTTACCCAGGCGAGAAACAGGTTCGGGCTGTTTCTCGTTTATCTTAGAGTGCTTAAGCAAGCGGAGATGCATGATTTTATAGTACCGATACTGTTTTAATGGCGTCTGGCTCTCGTAAGTATAAATATTATTACACTTAACGCTAGGAATGCGATGGAAATTAATCAAAAACCTAATCTAATATCAAGAAATTTTAGAAGTGACAGCTGAATGGCATCGCTTCTCTGCTTGTTGGTTATTGTTCGATGGCATTCGAAATTTAAATCAAAGTTGACGTATGGTACGCGCCATTATTATTGTTATCTCGAAAGATTTTGAATATAGAATATTTTCTTTTTTCTATTGGATTTATTGTTCGATGGCGTTCGATATCGAAATTTAGACGCATCATAATTTTTAAACGCCATAATATTGTAATTAAATATTTTGATCCGATAGTAATGGTCAGAGCATTCTCCCAGTAAGAGAAAATCGTGAATTCGAATCCCGCTTGAGAGATAAACAAAATAACGATATTATAGGTACCTCTACTTACCCTTGTAAATATAGTAAAGAGATTAACCTCTCTGTGCTTAGTATACCCAAAAAAAAACAAAAATGTTAAAAACTAAATATTAAAAAATATTAGTCTACTCTATAGTTTCTTCTATTCTAACACGGAAGCAAACTTCATAATTGTTCCAATTAAACAGTTAATATTGATTGCCCCAGTGCATCAACTAAACAACCGCACCAAAACATAACCTGGCATTGACCACCGACAATATGTCTCAATCAAAACATACACCTCTCCATTTATCCTGATTCTGATCAATCTGTATGCGCGACCGCCATTTTTTATGTGGCTGTTAAACGTGTCAGTCAGACATATGCGGAATTTTCTGTGTGGATTATACGAAAATATATCTACCTCATCATTTGTACCTAATGATTAGGTAGCATATTTTCGTATAATTCAACTAGTCACGATAAAATAATTTCAGCCTTGACGTTTCAGATTGACTTCACAGCTTTGTGCTTCTAAAGCACACAATTTATTATGATATGGCGTGATATGGGTTTCTATCTTTTTGATATAATGTACGGATAGTTTGTAGGTAAATGGGTTTTTGGTGACTTTTCAAATGTACTGCAATATAACTAATAAATGAATCCTCTAAGTCTCTAAGCAACTGAGCTACTTGGATCTGTTCTGGATTCCTGACCTGTCCTGAAAACGAAACTGGTCTCAAATTAATTCCTGAATGTCGACATTTTTCAATTTAAACATAAACATAACATAAACTCACGCCTGTATTCCCCGAAGGGGTAGGCAGAGGTGTTAGCAACCACATTTCCCCAGTTTATGTTTGGGTCCCAATGTAATAGGTGGCGAGCCTATTGCCATTAACCGGGCACTTATAAACCTGCGATAAATACACACATAACTTCGAAAAGCATCGAAAAGTCATTGGTGTGTGCCATGGTAAACCTGGGATCGAACCCGAGACCTCGTCTCAGCAGTCCATTACCCATACCACTAGGCTACCGTAGATTTTCAATTTAAACTTCCAAGATATCAGATAATATTCATTGGTAAAAGGGCCTGGGGGTGACGGGTGGAGCCGCCTGTCACCCCAGCAGAAGCAGGCCACGGCGGCGGCGCGCTGAACAGCGCGCCTCCCCATTCCGGGGGCGAGTTGGGGACACCGTTGTCCCCCCTCCTGAGGAGGGCCAGACCGTAAGGGATGGCCCTGGGTCAGCCGGGGTGCGAGGGATATGTCTTTGACAACCTCACCTCCGGCCTAGCACCAAGACCCACAGTCGGCGTGCGGTTTTAGTCGGTTCGAGTCCGACATAACCTCCCCTTCCGGCTCCGGCAGGGGGGGTATCCGAGGGGATTTCCGCACGAAAAAAAAAAAAAAAAAAAAAAAAAGGTACTTGTAATTGTTTAGTGTAAAAATGTCCAAGTCACGCACTGTAGAGCCTATTAGCGCCTTCGGTCTAATGAGTGGCTTCTATGATATAATTAATCCATGACATACAGATGCTGCCAAGGTGTTTTATAATGGGTTATAAGTATATCATTATTTTTAATACTCTCACTGCAATAATAAAATAATGTTATGGTATAGTCAACTAGCTTTTGCCCGTGGCTCCGCCCGCGTGGATGTCGGTTATCGCGACCAAACATAGCCTATGTCCTTTGTCATAGTTTAATCTACCCTTGTACTAAATTTCATTAAAATCGGTTTAGTGGTTTAGGCGTTTCACGCGTAACATACAGACAGAGAGACAGAGTTACTTTCGCATTTATATTATTAGTATGGATTTAATATAATGAATCATTCTATGGAAATCAGAAGATGGGAAGGACCATCCTTCAACTGAGATTGGTGAGATACAAATCATTCTATAAAAGCTAGAAAATAGGAGACGAAGAATTAGACAACCGATGAAAAGATACAAGGTACAGGCGACAAGACTCCCTTGAATAATATTTGGTAGGATACAAATAATTTTACAAAAGCAGAACCGAGGCCACTTTGGTTAGAAGACATCGGTTCGTTTGGCCGAGATTTGTGGTATACAGCAAAAGATAGAAAGAATTGAAAAGATTTTGGGGAGGATTTTAATCGGCAAACACCAAATAGGCTAGATAACAAAACATATTAGGCTCACATTAACCTTCATAAATGATACGTTCACCTAGGAAAATGTCTTTGTGCATATTTCAACGATTTATTATACAAAGGTTCACCGCAACCAGCTCGTGAATATCTCCGCATAACAAACGAAAATCTGCAATTCAAAGAGTCTGAACGCATGGAATAAGTAAATTCGTTTAGTGTCAATATAGCTACACATATTTACACGTAACAAACGTTTATCTTACTACACGACATTAATGAGAAAGTTCGGATGGATGATTGTTACTCAATCTCATTACAAATGCTGATCTGTTCTGTACGTAATTAGGGACGGAGATAGATTAGTTTGAATTAAAACATGGGCTATGTTATTTCAGACTATAAATCTATCTCTGTACCAAATTTTAGCCAGATCTGTCCAACCGTTTTTCCATCAAAGAGTAACAAACATCCACCTCCACACACAGACAGTATATTCATCCATTTTTGTAAACTATTACATTATCAGGATAATATAATCCCTAATCAATATCTTATCTTATACTAAAAAACTATTACTTAATTTCAAAGTTACAAACGTTACAATATTTATTTATTATTTGTATTAAACACAAATCTCACAGTAACAAAATACCATCGAAACTAACACTCATGTTTTGTAGAAATTTCTAATACACGATAAATCTGTTGAAAGTTAAAATTTATATTATCAATCATAATAAACTTGAACTGGCCATAACAGCAAGAATGTTGAAAGCTATTTACAAGTTACGATACGACCATATATCTGATACTCATTTACTAAAATATTTTATTAAACACGAACTTAATGGGTACTTATTAATTATAAGATCATAATCTTACGCCTGCTTACAATGCTTCCCAATTTATTATTTATGTTCATTTAGAATACACATGTATGCGGGGTCCTATGTCCGACAACTTTATGGGCAGTTTAGTATGGAAGTTTCATTACTGTTTCTCGTAAGTGTTAAATATTCAATTTAAAATTATTAATTCAAATATAATTGAATATATTATAGAAGATTATACCTATACTTACCAAATTAATACATTGGGAAATAATTGGGCTGAGCATTGAAATTAATTTACCATTAATTTATTTTGGTCATCAAATTTTCAATATGGCTTATTATCAATTACGTTTATTAACCATCTTACATAAAATCTGAGTGTCTAAAAACTCCAATATTTGATATAACAAGCTGTTTTAATAATAATAATAAACTTTATTTAAATTTGTCATCAATTTTATGGATTACCAATTCCCATAGTATTTGAGCCTGTACTGAATACCATTAAGTCTATATCCATTCTGAAAAATCGTAAAACCATTCCTAGTATAAAGCCTGGTATTTAAAATTACAATACTAGTCTCACCATTAGTGTATAGTATATTTAGTTGTATATAAACTAGCTTTTACCCGCGGCTCCATCCGCGTGGATGTCAGTTATCGCGACCAAACGGTTAACCGACCAAACATAGCCTATGTATTAATCCAGGGTGTCAGCTAATTCCATACCAAATTTTATTCAAATCGCTCCAGCCGTTTAGATTTGAAAGAGTAAAAAACATCCATCCATTCTAACAAACTTTCGCGTTTATAATTAGTAGGATATTAATTCAGCTAATTGAGTTATTTCTTAATCATGTTCGCATGTCCCACCCTACTTTGTATAACATACCATTCATAATGTTCAAAACGAGCATGAATGATGAACGATTACTGTCCAGAATCAATACGTCATGGTGGGGTAAGCGTAAACCACCCCCACGAAGACATGTGGGTCCGTCCAGTGTTCGAAGATCTCTCTTTTATATTACCTTATATGGAATGTGACCTATATCTTTAAAACGTGTTAGTAAACAGTTTATGATATTCGTAAGAGATAAAGAACTTATTCCTCTTCATATTTGTGTTACAATCTATATTTACAATGTTCGTAAATAATGTAATGTAGGCCGTGCCGATTCTTGATCTTTTTCTAAGCAAGGAGCTGCTATTTATTTATATGTACATACATAAAAAAATAAAAATATTTAAACGTAGTTTACTTAACGGAAATACCTATGATAGGAATTTTATACTTCATGCTATAAGTGTATATTTCATTGCTGTCAAAATCGAAGGAAAAAATCATTTATTCTGCATAGACCATTAAATCAGAACCAACAAAACGTCAATATAAAATAAATATTAATTATTAGTTTTTAGCAAATGGACCACACCGGTTCGAAACGTGGCCTATACCTGAGAAGACTCTGGCTAGAAACTCAGCGGGCATTTTTTTGGTCTATGCGATATTTGACTATGTTTAAAAATTAGTATTATGTTTCCCACAGTTTAGTTCTGTAGTACTGGCTTTTCTACATGACAATGCAAACAAATTACACAACCTTCAAATATCATTAGCTTAACAAAAACACTTCACATAACAATTAACAATAACAACTCATTAAACAATTCGCGCTAGATTAAAATGTCTCAAAGGAAATAATACGATAATAAAATGTTTGGACATCCATACTAATATTATAAATGCGAAAGTAACTCTGTCTGTCTGTCTGTATATAACGCATTCACGCCTAAATTACCGAACCGATTTTGATGAAATTTGGTATAGGGGTAGATTAGACCTTGAGAACGGACATAGGCTATGTTTGGTCGCGATAACCGACATCCACGCGGGCGGAGCCGCTGGCAAAAGCTAGTATGACATAAGTTTAATAATAATGTTGTTGTGTCGGTAAATATTCACTTTACAGGTTAATTATTTATTGTGTTAGTAAATAAAAAATGGGGACAAATTATGTCAAATGACTTTTGGTGTATCAAATAGAGGGAACCGACATTTAAAATTTAGTACAGAAAATTATTATCATTCATTCAATAAAGAAACAAATAATTCATTCCGAACTGATGTCATACGATTTTGCCCATAAAAATTACTATTTTCTAATAAAAAATCTAATACAGGTTATAAACTATTTCTATGCAAATTAAAGAAACACATTTTATCAGTCTAGTCATCAAAATCTTGCATAATTATGTTATGTTAAAATGAACCTAACTAATTATTGTTTATTCAGCTTATTTTTTTCGACTTTATAAAAGATATCCATAATAGTAAGCAAGTTAAATAAGCTGTTTTAGTCTCGTTAGTCAAATTTCATAACAAAAACGAATATGTATATTACAATATACACTCTAAAATTTAACCGTTTACGATAACTACAAAAGCGATATTTTAATTACCAAAACAAAGCTCTTGTAACACTGGTTTTTAGTCCACTGTTTACAAAACTCGCATAATGTATAAATAGCCAGTAATTTTTCATTTTAACGGTAATTTTGTTTGGGCTGCAACATGTAGGGGAACTTTTTGGTTGATTAATACTTTTTGAGTGTAACATATTCGAAGTTTGAATTTGAATAAATAATTTCGGAAGGGAAAAGAAAATGGTGGTTAATTCTAATTAAACTTATCTATTTAAAAAAATAAAATTAGATTGTCTGTTTATAACGTTAAAATAACAGTTTTTCAATGAATGTTTAAATATCTATACACGATACATATTATTATAACGATAAAGTAAGTTTATGTATAATATGACCTATGTATTTACAAAAAAAAAAGTATATAAAGTATGTTTATCCGTATTCTAGATTCCATAACACAAGCTATCATAGCTTACCATGGGTTTAGATAGCGTTGTGTAGAATGTTGTGGAATATTTATTTATTTATTTATTCTATTGTCTGTCGAAGACTTATTTGAACGGTGAATTTTATAAGGCCTCCTTTAGGTTAGGTAGGCAATTTTGTTTTTTATTTTAATATAAGGACAGCCTCTGTGGTGTGGCGGTAGTGAACGCGACTGCTACGCAGGAGACGCGGGTTCGATCCGCGCTCAATGCAAATATTTGTATGCATGTATGTGACTATTTGCATTAGTCTGGGTGTTTCTATGTATAATATGTATGTATTTAAAAAAAAGTATTTTTATCCACATTCTAGATTCCATAACACAAGCTAGTTAAGATTACCATGGGCCAAGATAGCATTGCCTAGACTGTTGTGGAATAGTAGTAGTAGTAGACAGTAAACATATTGCCAATGACTGTGCACCTCTTGACGGCAATACGTATTACCGTCAACCGGGCATCGAAAATTATAGTTTTTTATTTTTATTTATTTATTTATTTAATTTCTTAAAACATCTATCTTTACAGGTTGTGCCCAATACGATAGTGCTATATCTACTTACTTACTATAGTAACAAATGACTTTTATAACATATTTGCTCGTAAAGTGGTTATAATTACACCAATTTCAATTTCGTAATGTATCTCATTACGTACTTGTGCGATAATGTAATGTAAAAGGCACGTGTTTTTTTTTAATAAAGTTTTAAGATACTCCGTGAACGATACTTTTAAAAATCTTAGCAAAGAGGTTTTATGTCAAGAAAGTGGTCAATATTTTATGAATAAAATTAACTTTGGGAAATAAAATATAACAAATAAATATTTAATTCTTTAATTTAATTAATTTTAACAATAAATTACAACGATTTATCTGTAACAAAAATACAAAAATATTAATTTACTTTATTAGTAATACTGGCTGTTTTTGTACCTTTGCCTAAAAAAAAAACGTTGATGCGCGCGCATCGCTTATTTGTGGACAAGTAAAAATAATTCCGCGCGCTTTTTCTTTTCGCTGTATTAATTATTAATTTCCTCGTAAATATGTTATAAAACGTCGTATGACATACGTGCGCTTTGAAAATTACAGCCTCTGCTTCCTTATAGCCCTCGCCGATGGCTCGGGTTAGTAATATCGCCTCGGCTGTAATTTTCAACTTACCGCACACTTATATCATAATGTACTATTAATGCTATCACTGTGAATCCACCCAGCGAGCAACAGAATAGGTCTACTTCATCCGCAATAATATTTAATGTGTGGCGAAATATGGGTTTTAATACACCTCTGCCTACCCCTTCGGGGATACACAGACGTGCACAAATAGGGCGACGAACAGCAAACGAAAATCACACGGCTGCCAACTATAAACTAAGCCACGTCATGTTTCAACACTCTGGTCTCAAGGACCTCCAAAGTGTTAAGTCATTGACGTGCTTAATTCGACTTAAGTCGAAGTCTAACTTAAGTAAGTAAGTACACAGTGAGTCACGACTAAATATATTATGAGCCCTTTGTCGCTTGTGGGAGTTGTGGGCCATTGGTGCAACGTGAGAACGGCTGTGGGTCACACCGAAGTGATTTAAAGTAAAGCCAACGAGACGAGAGAAAAAAGGTAAACAAAGCTACCATTACTGAGTTACGTTGCGATAACTAGCGATTATTTTCTCTGTCCTTGTCGCACACGGCACACGTACCCGACAACGGCCGAGCGGTTCTAAACTGTCAGATCCGCCATCTCATGAGCAATTTCATTCCTGTCTGGAATGCACTTGAAGTGATAAATGTTTGGAATCGCTGAAACTTTGTTTACCTTTTTTCTCTCGCTTCGTTGGCTTTACTTTAGTTAACAGTAACATACACATACCTACACGCATGTAAATTCACGAAGGAGTTGGCAGAGTAGTTTTTACACCCACATTTTGAAAAGTATAATTTTTATATCACTTAGTTGTAGATATGGGTCGCAGTGGCAAGGGATCCGTATAACTCGAATCTTGCCAGCTTACCTTTGCAGAGATGGTAGATATGTTTAACATTTGAAAAACTAGATAAAGGACTTTAGTATTATGTTATCAGTGATCAAGGTAAGAACTTTTTTCGACCGGTTTAACTCTAGAAATTATTTACACTTCGCCGCTAATGAGTGGCCTTACCTAATTGAAAGTGCCTATGGGAGTGTGCAACACCAATGGCGTCACCCTCGTGCTGCCGGTTTTGAAAGAGCCTCCTGATACCCTTCTTGAAGAACCTCATATTGTAGACCCATGTTATATGAGGCAACGTAAATGCCTGCTTGTTTTCTTTAATATATCGGCTTTTCCGCGGTCCTTCTGAATCCCCGACCCTGACACATCAAACGTCTAATGTCAAAATTGTAGATAGGTACTTTGCGATTCGATATCCTTATGTAGACCACCCAACCAAACCAAAGATCAGTTTACAAAACCATTCTAAATCTCACATTCCTCTTTCCAACATAAACACACACACATAATCATAAATTATCATTAAAAAGTTTAACAAAACAAGCGATACGGTTCGGTGTGATTGCAGCCGCATAAATCTTAAAACATGGAGTCTTAAAAAAACAAAAGGGTGCAAATTGTTCTCGCGATACTGGCTCATTGGCAACAAGTGATTTTGACATTTATTGTTAAAGGAATAAAGATTTATATCGCGTGTAGTTACGGGTTGTAAATTTAGCTCGGCCGAAAGTAATTTGGAGAAAGAGAAGCGAGTTTATTGTGTTTTGTTCGGAGGAAATGAGTTATTTTCATTACTGTGTGGTTTTTTAGAGGGTTTAACTTACAAAAGTGGGTTGAAAGAGGATTGACGTGTGAGAATAATGGAAAATGGTGATAATTGTTTTATAATAGGTGAAGGTGAAGGAAAACTCGAAATAAAACGCGGCAGCATGGAAACAGTAGGCCAAAGACTCCCAACATTGAGAGCTAGGCCACTCCTAGGTCCAGTCCACTGCCTACGATAGGCTAATTGATTGATTGATTATGTAACAAACATCCATTAAAATTTTCGCATTTATTTCCAGCTTCTGACCAAACTATAGAAGCGTTAGTAATCCTATATTTACTAAAATGACGATAGTTCCATCTAAACACAACTAACAAAGATTTCCATCATAAATTATTACACATTAATGCATCCTCCATTCGGCACGTAAATCAGTTTTTGTTATAATAAACATATAAGATGAATGAAACTGCTAGCAATATGGTTCTACTAACATAGCCTCGCGGTTTCACCCGCATAACTCCCGATCCCGTACGAATATCGGGATAAAATAACTCCATGTTACTCAGGGATAACATATCTATAAAATGGTGAAAGAATTTTTGAAATCGGTTCAGTAGTTTTTGAGTTTTTGCGACAAAGAAACATACGTGTCGTCTTTATAATGTTAGTATAGTGATTCTATTTACCGAAAATGTAGCCTTCGCACACTTAGAGATCATTCCCCTCGGCTAAATGACCTCGGCTTTATATTATTTGCTGGCTTGACTTATGGTGTGGCATTAGTTCTTAGAAACACGCAATTCATTCATAAATAATATAGGTATTTGTTGATTTTGCTATTATACACTGTGTTAAAATTTCATTGAAAATTGTTTTCGAATTTGATTGTCACTTTTTTACATCAAATATGCAACGGTATGTATGTGGTATGTACCAAGTTGCTTAGACTTGGTAGTTAAGAAATTGGTCTATCGATCCCAGGTTCAAATCCTGGCTTAGGTTAACAGTTAATTATTTTATTATATTTTTTTATATACTTTGATTATCTTGACACGAGACAAATGTACATTCGTCCATATAGTCTTAAGATTTTTTTTTTGTAAATTGACGTCTGTGAAATGCTACAGTGGAGTTTGTTGCGCCGTTTCTTCTCCACTGGTGCCTAAGAAGAACTTAAAGCAGAATTTGACGTCAAAAAAGCTATAGTAGTGCTACACAATTTTGAATAAATACTTTGAATGTGAATTTGGCAGTGACACTATCGATATGAACTAACACTAGCAATTTTGCTGGAGGGGTTGAAGGAAATATTAGTCATTTCAGTTACAAATGTTCTTTTGAAAATAAATTATCATCCTAATAGTATTCCCGGATTCATTCAAAGCACGAGATCCCCAATGCTATCTCCTGCTGTAGTGGTTTATCGTGGCTTCTACGGAAGCGACTGCCATCTTCGTTCAAACCTAGTCTGACTCCCTTCGTATTGCACACGTCTATTAGGCCACAGTTACCACTTTACATCAGGTGGACCATGTGCTAGTCTGCCACCTAAATTATTTTTTTTATACAATTTGACTTTACCTCGCCTGATGGTATGCTAAAGGCAAAATCTCAGAAAGAGGATCACCATCGTAAACATGTACCATGTTAACAGTGGTGGCACTCAGCTTAACGACCTCATCAGGTGCCTTTTCACGCCCCGCTATGATCTAAAAAACCGATGAAATTCAAAATGTTGTCTACAAATTAAGCTTCTGTTATTTCTATCATAAATAATATAATGTTTTATACATTTTTGTAGGTTTCTTGTCTCTCTCTTGATCATCTTAATCATCAAATCTATTTTTGTCATTCAATGAGTACGTAATAAGTATGTTTAATCAGCATTCTAAAACCCATAATACAAGTACAAGCCTCTTTAATTCATATCTGTATGCGACAAATTAATTATCACTTATCTATAATACTTTCTAAGTAGCTGGTCCTCATCATGGCTAGCCATTGACGCAATGTTTGTACTTTCAAGATACGAGAGATGCAAGGTGGTATTACTAGTGTAACTCGAAATGTGGAGTGAGATGCTATCGAGTGATAATAGGGTGATAATTAAATTGTTAGACAAATACGTTAGTACAACATTTATTTATCTGCGGTAGCCTAGTGGTATGGGTAATGGACTGCTGAGACGAGGTCTCGGATTCGATCCCAGGTTTACCATGGCACACACCAATGACTTTTCGATGCTTTTCGAAGTTATGTGTGTATTTATCGCAGGTTTATAAGGGCCCGGTTAATGGCAATAGGCTCGCCACCTATTACATTGGGACCTAAACATAAACTGGCGAAATGTGGGTGCTAGCACCTCTGCCTACCCCTTCGGGGAAAACAGGTGTGAGTTTATGTTTATGTTATAATGAACATTTATTTACAAAAATTTTTGGTTTCCCTTACAGGAATCATTTCGTTGTGCGTCTCTCAAGACCATTTTTTCAAGAATGCATCTTTATGAATTTCAACTGGAATCCTTTGATTCCAGTTGAAATTCATACCACATATTCAGGTTTGTAACGTCTTGAAACTTCGTAGCATAACTTCGTCCTTGAAATTTTATACGGAACCCTGAACGAGTCCGACTATCACTTGGCCGGCTTTTTTTACCATTAAGGCCCAATATGATGTTAACTCTGCCATCTATCTACCAATCAGTATATGGGCTTGACAGGCTTGCCGATGAAGTTGGCTCAAGGATCTCCGATAGCATGGCTAGTTTCCTTGAATGAATACACCAATGATTACGCCAGAACAGCTGAACGGATCAAATGACATTTGGTACATAGCATAAACTTAGTACTACTCTAGAATGACGATATCCTGTAACAGCACATTTGCTACCTACTTTTTATCCCGAGAATTCATTACTATGAATCACGAGTTTGGCCAATAAAAACGAAGTAACTCTTCATGAAAAACTCGAATGCAACTCACAAAACTTTCACCTAAGACCAATGGTAGGAGTATTTGATACGTTATCGTCATTATTACAAAACTGTTGATATCACGATGCACCTCCTTCCGCGTGTAATAGTACTAGTTTGGTACTTGTTCCAGTAAATTGGGACACACGTTCGACAAATATTGACTTTCCCCGATAATCTAGAAACAGACTTTTGCGTACTCTAAGAAAATTCGTATAAAATTATAATACTACTAGCCGTTGCCCGCGGCTTCGGTCATGTGGATTTTTGAAATAGAACCCTGTACAATAATTCCTATGCCGCACCACTAAGACCTGGAACTCCCTGCCAGCTCACGTGTTTCCTTCTTCCTACAGTCGGGTCCTTTAAGCGGGGCGTGAAAAGGCATCTGATGAGGACGTCAAGCTGAGTGCCACCACTCTGTTAACATGGTACATGTTTACGATGGTGACCCTCTTTCCGAGACTTTGCTTTAGCTTGACATCAGGCGGTGAAGTCAAATTGACGTGTCCATTATAGATTTTTTTTTTATCTAGGACACGTCAATTTGACTTCACCTCGCCTGATGTTAAGCTAAAGGCAAAGTCTCGGAGAGAGGGTCACCATGAGTCACCGAAACGCTTGGTTCTAGCAGGTATACTCTGCACCGTATATGGATGGCATCTTAGCCTTGCACGTGTCGTCCTGTGAAGGAAAGGAGAGGGTGGGACTAATTGGAAGAGCTCGTCAGAACATTCACCATGGTGGAGACGGTACAATACTGCCAAAGACGCAACATCTCTACGCATCTGCAAAGGCTCGAGGGTGTTCGTTACTGCAGCATTCCCAATAATGCGAACCGCACGCCACTGCAACCTGTCGAGAGCATCTAGTAAGTATGTACTTTGCGGAGTTATCCCAGAGATGCGAGCAGTATTCCACGCAGCAGGAACGAATTTGGGTCTTGCCGCATCACAGTGAGGCTGGAAAGCCGATCCCAACTGTGAGTATATTTCTTGATCATTATATACTTCATCATACTTACACTCACACACAATCCTAAACGCTAACGGCACTTACAATGTGAACTTATAACAATTCCTTACAATTTAAGTGCCCATATTCATTATGACTGACACGCTTGTAATGACATGGTTGATACGCATCATTAAATTAAGTTGACTTTCATTAGCAGTATGCAGTCATCGATGATGAAAGAAAGAAAGTCAGTCATGTTTAAATTGAATAGTGAATGATCTTATTTAGCGAGATATTCCTGTTATAAATTTCTCATTTGCGTTTAGTTTGTACTTTAGAGACTCTTGTCTCTCTCTCTCTCTCTTGTTTTTATCTCTTACTAGCTTTTGCCTGCATCTCCACCCGCGTGGATGTCGGTTATCGCGACCAAACATATCCTATGTCCTTTCTCATGGTCTAATCTACCCCTATACCAAATTTCATCAAAATCCGTTCAGTGGTTTAGGTGTGAAAGCGTATCATACAGAGTTACTTTCGCATTTATAATGTTAAATATGGATATTGCTTTTGATTGTTAAGTTGGCATTTCTAAGAGCGCTTGCGCACTTCAAACTATGAGACAACAAATCTTTTAAGTCGACCTGTGACCAAATCAACTGAAAATGAATCGAAATATCGGGTTCAGTCTAAATAATAAAAACAATACCAAATAAATATTAACAGAATCGGTTAAAAATGATTTGATTTCGACACACTATAACAATTTTCACATTAGACAGACATAAACTCCAACTAAAGTTGTAGAAGTCAGGACAAGTAATTATTTAGAAAAGATGAATAAAATCCAAAAATAGTCACAAACGAGAGACTCAAACCTGTTTCTTATAACTGGAATCTGTGGCGTAACGTTATCACTTGATACACGATAACAGACGCCTGATAACAGGTTGTATCTCACATATTTGAGACACTCTCTTTGCAAACAAATGGAGACAAGATGCTCTTTATTAACGAAAGGTGGACAACCTTTTAATTCACCATAGTCTTGGAAGGAAAGTATCTGCGGTAACCTAGTGGTATGGGTAATGGACTGCTGAGACGAGGTCTCGGGTTCGATCCCAGGTTTACCATGGCACACACCAATGACTTTTCAATGCTTTTCGAAGTTATGTGTGTATTTATCGCAGGTTTATAAGTGCCCGGTTAATGGCAATATGCTCGCCACCTATTACATTGGGACCTTAACATAAACTGGCGAAATGTGGGTGCTAGCACCTCTGCCTACCCCTTCGGGGAATACAGGCGTGAGTTTATGTTATGTTATGTCTTGGAACTCTTAACCAGCACGCGTATTTCCTTCTTCCTACAGTCCCAGGTCGTTTAACTCGGCGTTCATCGCGCTCCTGAAAGCAACACTATTGCTCGCTATGGGTGAAAAATACCCATATCTTTTATCGTGTACCTTGTGTTTATTCTGTATTATAAATATTTTTAATGCATTTATACCTAAATGATGCTTAGTTAAAAATTAAATAAAAGTAAGTAACCATCGGTAACTGTATTCATTAAACTTTCAGATAAAAGTTACAATGATATGGCAAAAAGTAACATTTTTAAGACTACTCAACTACAAATATAAAAAATATATATTCATTATTAAAATATTTTAATCTTATGTTTTTTTTTATAAAAATAGTTTTCGTTTTCACATATGAACATAACTTACAAACATTTATAATATCTTACTTCTCAAAATCACCCTTCGAAATAACAAAATAAAATTACAAAAAAAGTGACAATCAGTCTAATAGTTTTAGGAATCATGGTTTTTTTTATAACAATTATTGAATGTTCTGTATGCATTCAGAGCATACAGGCAATGAATGCTCTTTGCATAACATTTTCTGGCAGCTTTGACAGCACGAATTTGTTTTTCTATCCTTTTTGGGTGGACAAACTTGGCATCTTGACGACACACCTTTTTCTTGATATCATTGATATGGTATCATTTACAGGTTCATTATTTGTCGGCTCTCCATCCTTATTACTATCACGAAGTATAAATTGCATCTTCTCTAAAAGTAGATTCCTTGCTTCAATACCTCATTCAAACATTGTCTAGCATCTCCTTTCGGCCCTGTTGCTTCCAGCACGATGGTTCCTTTATTTTCCGCGGGGTTGAGCTATCCCTGCCTAAATAATAACTACCTCGTAAGGTACTTGCAGGGGCATCTTCTAAATATTCTAGGATAATATCCAGTGTCGGTGAACTTGGTGGCACATACGTGCCTGCAGGAAGTTCGTGAAAAGGTTCATCTTTTAGTTCTGAATCCGTGTTGTGTTCGCTGAACTCTTCAAAATCATAAATTTCAGAGCAATTACTATCACTTTGCTCCATATCCTGTTGGATATCTTCGTCAACAACTCTACGGCGCGCCATAATAATGACTAATTACAAAAAAAATAAGTTTTAATTGCCCAAAAATGTGTATCACTATTAATCGCTACGGAAACTAAAATACCCATTCTCACTTTACATATCCACCATACGAAAGCGCGTCATGCGAAATGACTGTCGAGCCGCGAGCCGCCAGTCAAAGGCATAACTTGAAGCTACCTACAAGCACGGTGCGCTGTCATTGTCTAATCAAAAAATATACACCAAAATTTGTACGGCTGGGTAAATTTCACCCATAGCGAGCAGTGCCGAGTCAAGCGGGGCGTGAAAATCATAAATGTCGAGTCAAAGTAAGAACTGTCATTCTAGGGTCTACATACATGCATATACTCACGTTTGTAAAACTCCGAAGGGGTAGGCAAAGGGGTTAACACCCGCGTTTCACCAACTATGATTTTCGGCCCCACGGGGGCGAGCCTATTGCCGTTTAGCGGGCCCTTTGTCTTGGGCTGTATGTTTACTGTCGGATGCAGAACAACCCTATCCTTTAGTCAACTTTTACGACACCCACAGAAAGAGATGGGGTGGTCCTATTCTACTCCACCGGCCACTAACACGGCAAAACTACTTGTAATATACTTTTGTAAAATTCTGATTTTTACTAGATTTTGTCAGCCAAATATTTGAGCAAGATATTAGCACAGTCACAGCGTTATCCATTGCTCTATAGAAGACATCGATAGTACCTACAAGAGAAGAGGCAATTGGGTTCTTGTATGATACTTCTGATACTACATTTCGATATAAAAATCAATGCTGCTTTGCTGACTGTACCAAAATACCTCATGGACCCGGTGGGCACTAAAAATACATTTAATTTAAAATGCCATGGACCCGTTAGGAATAAATGTTGAACTTACAATTTTTGAAAACAATAGAATCGTGGACCTCTGGGAATAACCCTATTATCCTATAGTTTAAATAAATTATCTAACCGAGCTTATTAAATTAAGAATAGTAAAAGAGCGGTAAAAATTGCGTCGGGTCTTATTTTATAGTTTTTATTTATTTTTAATCATCCACCCAACCTATAATAGTAACTGATTTGACTATTAAATTTTATGACGTCACCAAATCTTTTTTCATACAAATTGCCGTATAATTTATCATTTTGATGTTTAGTAAAAAATAACTGCTTTGACTAGACAGTAGAAAACCCAATTGGAAGCAACTATACTTGGCAATGCAGGCAAAAGGCTGCCCAATATAAAAATAGCCAGTAAATCTTATCCGGCATCGTAGTAAAAGGAAATATGTCTCTACCTACTCCATTGCGAAAGAGTTGTGAAGTATATATCTGTATGCATATGCCTACAGCTTCATTACTTAACAATAACTACTTACTTAACAGAATAAACCTCTCTAATTGTCGCAAATTAATTTCCGCATTTACAAAAGCGAATTGAGCTACTGCAAATAGAATACAACACAATATGTCAGCAATGCTTCAGTCACCCGACATGGACACTCATCAATTGATCCAAGGTTGGATAGATTAACCATGTTATTAGTTACATTCCGCCTACGTTGTAATCAGTCCTATCTATGCCTACAGACCTAGGGTCTAACAAGTGAGTAATGTCGAAATATTACCGGTATTTTGCGATGTTGTTAAACAGGTAGTTGCTAAATTTATATATGTACAGTCAACATCTAATCCATCTTGATAAATAAAGTACTCAAAATAAGTTTGACTGAATTTTTTATGCATTTTTAATGCTAAATTTAATATTTATTTATAGAGCACATTTTGAGCACATTTTAGATCCAAGGTATATAATTCGGGCTGTACTTCGGTCTTAAGATCATTTTGAGATTTTGAAACTTAAAATGATTATTTTGAGATTTTGCAATCAAGATATTTCTGACGATGACTGTTTTTTTTTGTGGTTTTTTTTTTATATGCCGGGATCAATCTTTTTAGAATTTTTTCCCCCATCTTCTATTATGATTCTCAGCCTTTCCGCACCCCAGTTGGGGTTAGCTTTCAAATCTAACTGTGGTGCATCTGAAGAACTTTTAGGACCGCATAGGCAGCATTATAAGTGGCGCTACATATAATGTTCTTCATATGGCAAGCTGATACAGGCTGGAAGATTTTCATACCCCTTGGAGGAGCAGTACTTGAAATATTGGAGATAGATAATTTCACTCAAAGGCAATATTCCTTTATTTTTGAAAACTAATAAAACTGCATTCCAAGATTTTCGAAAACTCGCTTGACACATAATCGAATCGACTACAACCCAAAAAAGTCATATCCTTTAATATTTATGACTTTAATCGATAATATCATACATAAGGATCAAATCTGTCTAACAAACTTGGCATATTTGACTGAATTTTTTATAGCATTTTTTATGCTAACTTTAAAGTTCGTAAAACATCGGAAAAAATGAAAATCGGAAAATCATTCATTGTTTCCAACAGTTCGTAAGAATGTTGGTAGATGGCACCACCGTCGTACTTAAAGACGGATAAAAAGAGAAGGAAGCTCAGTTGGAAGTGCATTCCCCCTGTAGGGGAAAGGTCGTGAGTTCAAGTCTCACTTGAGCGTTTAATTTTTTCCGATATTTTTCAAACTTGGTATAAATTAAATGAAAGGAAGTCCTTGAAATCTTCATATTTTTTCCCATGAGAAGTCGAGACATACCGCTAGTCTAAAATAATGCACCGATCAAGTTACAATCGCAAATGAATAATAAGTTCAAATCGATTAAATGATCGATCGATCAATTATATGTATGAATCGTGTATTGTATGCATTGTGGCTTGATTGCTTCAATCTGTGGTTACCGTTACATTCTTTATACATATTTTGTGTTTGTATCAGTATTTAAAGCGATTATCAACTGTGGTAGTTTATTATCGCAGCGGTGATGAGAGTAATAGGTTCGGTTCCAGAGCGTGTCACTCGAAATGAGCCCTCAATAAATCTGTTCTTACAGAGTCGACAGCACCAGTGTGGCTCTGCTAGTATTACACACGTTCATAAACCACGGTAACCATTTTCCATCAGGTGGACAGTGTGCTTACCTGCTACGTAAGAGGTATAAAAAAGTACCTACCTATTGTAATACAGCGTAGTGAGTTTCAATTCTGACACAGCTTTTCTATCTTTCATCCCGGCGAAAAAACCCCTTTGGATTCCACAAATACACAAAAACATATTTTTTACAATTAAAACGTAGATACTCGTGTGTTGTGGAATGAAACTCTCAAACGCACACCGATATTAATAGATTACTTAGATTACTCCTTAAGTAATCTAAAAATATGTAAATCCGTGTGTATAAAACTAAATTACGCTAACCGCAATAAACCTTAATCGTCCATGATGGCGGGCATTAAGAAATATCAGGAATAACAACAAAAGTGCGTGCCTGATAACATTTACAAGCCGAGCCCGCGCTTGCAGATGTAGGCAAGAGAATTTTATTGGAAAATAACGGATGCGGTATTTTAAATTGTACTTTTCGTACAAGGTTGCCAACCTTACAAATAAATTGACATTCATTCAAACGTTCATTCATTCATTCAGTTGCAAGTTGACCGCAGCTTAGAAATGCCAAGTTGCGAACCACACCAATGACATCACTGATGTCTGGCATATATTGTCGACATTCCTAAAAAGTATTACCCGTTTTGAAAAATGCTCATACGATAGCAACTCAACAAAAAATCGCGTCATCTTAGAACTTTGAGAGCTACAAATTCCTTCTTTCTGCTGTATATCGAATGTTATAATTTCATTGTTAAGTTTAATTGAACGGTGCAGGAATTTCATTGTAGAACTTCGTCTTCTTCTTCTTCTTCTTCTTCTTCAAGTTTACTTCTTTGTTCATGAGCCAATCCTTATTACATCCAAAGTATGCGCTTTGGCGTCCGGGATCCGCTCTCCTACTCCTACTCCTCTCTAATTTACTAAACTTTTGAAAGGCAACTGTCTTCTGAGCTCCCAACCTGGAGAAGAAAACCTACGTCCACAGCTTCGTCTATCCACCAATAGGTAAAGTTTACTTAGGCCCAGGAGATCTTCCTACGACTTTTTTTTTTCACGTCAATTTGACTTCACCTCGCCTGATGTTAAGCTAAAGGCGAAGACTCCACATCATTATCATTACATAGTATAAAGGAAAGTCGCTTTCCATGTTCCTATGTACGCTTAGATCTTCAAAACTACGCTACAGATTTTGATGCGGTTTCTTTTAATATATAGAGTAATTCAAGAGGAAGGTTTATATGTATAACACATGCTTAATATAGTAGAGGGTGCAGCGGGAACGGCATCGAACGTCACGCGGGTGGAAAAAATTGGAGGTACGAATTTCGCCAGGTCAGCTAGTACTCCATATTCTACATAAAGATACCGTATCCACGTATTCCTCAGCCGGCGCGACACTAACAAATGTTGAACGATAATGCAGCGCTAATTAATTGGATGGGTTTCTTGACCCCGCACTCAACAGGCGTGACTTACCTGCTTTGGGGGGAGGAGGGAGGTAGACACAATAAAACTGTCTTTATGTATTACTTATCTATTTCAGTTTTGCTAGTATTCTTACATGCTTTACTAGCTTCTACTTCTCTAAAAAGAGACTAAGAGTGGTGAAGTGATTGCGCCATTGTTCTGGGAATATAGTACCACCATACACTTTTCCTTGTTCATTTGTCACGGATATTTTATGACGATGGGGTGTTGTAAGTTTGACGTGTCTATCTGCGGCATCATAGCTCCCGAACGGATGAAGACCATCGGCCTCAATTCGGTGAGTTGGCTGCTCACCGACTTTACAGAAGTAGGCCCATGACGGCAGCGTGACGTGAGGGATTCACGCACGCCCTCCCCCCCCCCCCCCCTAAGAAGCGGGATAGCACCCGAAAACCCCCCATAGACGCGGGATAGCACCCGAACCACCCAAGGCGAGGTCGCAATTGTAGCCGTAGGTCTGATGGGAGTCCTGGGACATCCTTCCGAGGGCTTACCCGGGGCTCCCATCCATAGGCTTCTGGGCGTTACCGTGGGGGTTTTTAGTCGGTAGGAGTCCGGCATAACATCCATGAAGGATTTTCCCCCACGGTTAAAAAAAACGGATGAAGCTATTTCAATTTAGATTTATTTTGTATTAAAGCTGACTTATGTGTAAGTGTTCTTAGACTTGCTTGATGAAAATCGGTTAAGCCGTTCAAAAGTTGTGGGAAGAACAGCCGTCTGCAAATATACTTGTGACTTGTGTTGTGGGGTTTTTTTTTTAAGATTTTAATATTCTAGTCTTGTTATTCTGAACAAGTTCCTGTGAATCCCGGAAAAGGGCTCACTATTTCACGCAGCTTGAGCCACGGACAACAGCTAGCGATAGATTATCACAGCTGGCAATGAATCAACTTTTCTCCAAAACAATAAAGGAAATAATGTACATACATAATACCAAGTCTGTCAGTATCAGACGAGCTAACACATTCTTGTGAATCCCATATACCTTGTTGTATACGTATGTTTAGAAAGTCAGTAGTCGTGGAGATAAAACAAGACCTTATAACCTTTAGTTAACGAGAACCTACTTGCGGAAACATATGCGACCACTCCTTGAGTTGCATATTAAATGAACTTAAAATTTGGTTACAAGGTAACTCAAATAACTTAAATATTCATTTACGTACTTCTGTGTACACTAGACAAGCGGTCTAGAAAGGTTAAGTACCTATCACAAAAACACTCGTACAGACTTCATTTTAAAACCCATTTATAGATGAAATGGGTGCTACGGAAAAAAATTGTGACACGGTTAGAGGGTGTTTTTTTTTATAAAAGCACATGCCAATTTGACTTCACCTGTAGGTGAGCTAGGCAAAGTCTCGGAAAGAAGGTCACCGTTATATACACGTACCATGTTAACAATGGTGGCACTCAGCTTGACGGCATCATGAGATGCTTTTTCACGCCCCGCTTAAAGAACACGGGACTGTAGGAAGGAGGAAACACGTGAGCTGGCAGGGAGTTCCAGGTCTTAATGGTGCGGCATAGGAATGGGTTCGTGTTTCCGGCAAGCTATAACTTGGGAATGAAGTCTCAAGGTTCCTTTGTGATAAACTTGTCCCATCGAAAATCACCAGAGCGGACTCCTTGCTACAAAGTACATGCCTTGGCTGCAACTACAACAAATATCATCCCAGTGGTTATGTTAGGCATCTTCTTATTGCAACTTGTTAAAGTTTATTAATTGATTATGACTATCGTTAACACTGAATCGGTATAAAAAATGGAGCTAACTGTAAATCGATGTTAATCTTAATAAGATACAATTACTTAACCACCAAATTATACAGTTAGTACAAATACAGTTACTTCAATCCGAAGCAGTTTCGTTTTTTATTTACTTACTTATTACAGGAAAAGCTCCTTCATTTTTTTAAAGTAATCATTCAACTTCAATAAGCAATAATATCAGAAGTATTTATTACACACTTATAATTTTAATTCGCCAAAACTGACAGCCAGTACTAATTACGTGGCAACACAAAAAATCCCGCCAAATTGACGCCTGTCAAGTTGACAGCAAATTGGGCACGCGCTTTGACATTAGCTGTCAATAGAAACCGTAATTACGAGCCGTTATATGAATGTGTGTTAATACTACACTCGAAGCGAAAATTGTGCTTAATTTTGTTTGAACTGGTCTACAATGAAAACATTATTACAGTAGAGTAAGGATTCGGAAGTTTGTTTGACTGCTAGGCAATCAAAAAGGTAACGTACTGTTCAGTTATAGAATTCTAAGTTTAGGTTAAGTTAACAGCTTAAGTTAACTCAACTACTTTTTTACAATATATGCCTAGGAAATTGTGTATCTAAGGAAATTATTGTAACAATCGAATCAGGATAGAGCGTGGGCAGTTCTCCAGGTATTTAGTTCAGACGTGAACTCTCAGATGATGATGATCATGAGCTCTCAGAGGGAAATCCTGAATTATTTAATTATTATATTGTTCGTTCATTACAGTAAACGTTCACCACGTTCATTGGCTGTATACCTACCTATATAACTTGAGTACTCATAAAAAACGAAAAGTAGCTCCACTTTCTACAAGGCTGCTTTCCGATCCATCTATAGTTTTTTCACCAAAATGGTGCCCGCGTTATAAATACCAACATACAAAAAAAAATGCAAAGGTTACGCAATAACTATTCTAAGTAGTAATCTGCGCAAAGGTAACTCCACTATAAGTCCTACTTGTAAAGCATTTCATACGTAGGCCGCGCGCACGAAATATTGTTGCTAAATACAGTATTGAATTATAATGCTAATTCATCATTCACACATATTAGCCCACCGATTGAATAGACAGCGATGAATAAATTATTATTCTAATATTTTATGTGTTATTCACTATCTATATTATTATAGACTAAGCGTAAACATAATAATATGAGTTCTATAAAACGTCGATTTAAAACGTAGGTATCTACACCTTAGAATATGTACCTACTAAATTAACAATTAACTAATTTAGTTTGTCCTTCGTGATAATTTTGTCGCCTGTATATTTCTAAGGGACATTTAACAGGCCACACATGTTAAATTTAATGCTCTCTAGATATAGGTAGGTACTGTGTTTACTATGTGTAGGTATGCTAAAACTACCATAGTATAAAAAATATCATAGGATTTTTTTTTTTTTATTAATTTACTTTTGAAGAAGGCTATAAGTACTATACATTGAGCCTACATGGCAAAAATTGGGACCCTCCTTCCCGCTATGCTTTCTGCAATAAACATATTAAACGTTCTAGCAAATAAAAGACATTATTTACTTTAGGTCTAGATTCTTGATAACCGCATGAAAATTGTCCAAAATATTATTGTTATGAATTAAATATCACTCTTGAAGGAAACACATCACGTCACAAAACAAACAAACTAAGTAATCTCGGAATCTCAGACATTATGAACTCATAAACACTTATAGATATAACGAGCTACGTAAATAAAAACTATTTGCAATACACTTTACTTAGGTATGCCAACACCGCCAACACTAGCAATGATGTCGTTAACATACATAGGTACATAAACACATATTACCACCTCGCCTCAATAGGTACCTATAATTGGGACTTTCCTGTAGTTAAAATAAATTATTTAATTTAGCTTATTAATTTATGAGTGGTGAAAAGAGCTATAAAAGTTGCGTCTGTTCTTATTTTATCGTTTTCAATCATTTTAAATTATCTACTCAATTTATAATAGTAAATTATTAGGCAAATAAAATCATAGTTCTCAAATTTAAACAAGTTTCCTTCCTTATAACTCAGTTCCCAGTCCCACTAATAAATTACCGTTTTAACGTAACTAATTTGACTTGACAATCAAATACCCAATTCCATAGTCTAGATGTCATTTTCTTTTTTTTTTTTCGTTCAGAAAAACTCTGCAAACGTGTACTTTGTCATTATGTACACAGTTGGCTGGTCTCATCGACCTAGAAATGAGCTCTAAAATAGTGGTGTTAGTCATTTCAGATCTTAAGATTTCTTAGTATTGTTTCGTTTTTAGACGACGGGTGTCATTCTGTATTTAAAAATATTGGTTAAGTTATTTATGGTTTCGTAATAACGCCTGCCTTTGGGCAGTTCATGGTGAGGAGTGACAACACTGAAGATCTAAAGTTACTAATATAGGTCAGTTTTAATTGAAATCAAAAGTTATTGGACTAACTAAAAGATATTCCACTTGAATATTTTGATTTTATGACGTCATATCGTTGAAAAGAATGCCTTCATAAATTATATCTAAAAGCGATTCAGCATCTATTTAAAAAGCTATTTAGTGAAAACTTCTCGCTACATATTTTATGTACTTAGAACATTTTTTAGATGGGAAAAAACTTTGAGCTCAAAATACTTACCGTTACGGACACATCTAGTGACCGATTGTGACAATTCACCTCTGTACTTATTTTATATGTATCTACATAATATTGGCCAAGGTTTCACTTTTTCTTCCAAAAAAATACAGTGAAACTTCGGGAGTGTTAGCACTCCACACTTAACTATATTTTTTAATTTTCAAATTTCGAATTCAAAACGTTTTAAAACAATCAAAAGTATGAACAAACTAACCTGAACATTGTGAGACGGCTAACAGGAATAACGCCATACAAACTGCAACTCTTCTTAGCTCCATAGCGCTGGTATTTCTAAATATCACTTAGAAAATTCAAAAGGCACTATACAGTTCACTATTAATAAGTAAAACTTATTAAAACTTGACAAATATCGTTAAAACACTGGCTTAAACACTATCACTGAAGGCACATCCCTTTCTTCGTAATTCAGGCACTTGTCGTTTCAATCTGAAAAATAAAAAATTTAGTCGATTATTTTTTTTAAAATAATTGCTTCCTTTATTGTAAATACTTTGACAATATTTAAAAAAAAAACAAATACGTTCTGGTTTCATTTCCACTTATGAACAGTTTGGCCAACATTATCAGTAAATATCGAATATTGTTTGCGGTGCAATTGAATTATTCTTATTTTAAATGTGGAGCTTGTCTTAAAAATAATATTATCTATATTTTTTATTTCTTTGCATAAATTTAAAAATCTTTGTGTTGATCAAGTCCTTTTTGAGTTACACAGGGAACTTTTTCTATAAACTCAAAAACGGCTAAATCAATTTTTTTTAATTGTCAGGCAGTAAGCCCAGGGGGTGATCCATCATTCACAGATAATATTAAACCTATTTTAAGTTTCTTGATTGCTTTTGTAACCACTATACTTTCAACTATACCTTACAAAGAAGATAACTGGTGTGTCTACAAGCTTCTTCTGAATCATCCACCTTCGACATTATTAAAACAATAATCAGACCCTATGTTTACAATCCATTTCCATATAAATCATATCCATACGTATTCACGGAAGTCGGGACAGCTGTTCGGAGGGTTACCCGATGCACGTTACCCCATTGTTCTTTATATAAACACTTAAAATAATCAAGAGCTTAATATTGCCAGCCTAATAAAAGTAGTGAGTTTTGACAGTTGACATTTCTTGATTACGTTACACTATCGATATGAGGGTAGTTATTCTGCTGAAAGAGCTCTTTTGATTCCATTTATAGAAAGACCGCAACTACTAGACAACTCAACTACTATATTGCCGAAAAGAGCTTATATTTTTCATCTTCATAAAAATCTCTTGAATGAAAATGTTAGAATAGAAAAGAAATTCTATTAATCGTATTATATACTTCCACACTAATCCATACTAATATTATAAATGCGAAAGTAACTCTGTCTGTCTGTCGTATGTTACGCTTTCACGCCTAAACCACAGTAGGTACCGATTTTGATGAAATTTGGTATAGGCGTAGATTAGACCATGAGAAAGGATATAGGCTATGTTTGGTCGCGATAACCGACATCCACGCGGGCGGAGCCGCGGGCAAAAGCTAGTAAGTATGTTATATTTGTTTTCCCAAAATATAAAACAACTTAAATATAGCTGAGAATGCCAGGAAGCTTGTGTACCGAGAAGGAACTATGGACCTCTATGTAACTCCATTCCACATTCCACTTTCTCATCTGGGACACGAACCTTAAAATATGTCATAGTATAGGTAGTTACGATTTAAAGTTTAATCCGACGATTTAAGTAACTTTTAATTAACCAATTTAAATAACCAATATTGGATAGGTAGAGGGGGGAACACGACTGACGGTGGAAGTGAGCGCTGATGCATCACAAGATTGCCACCCTAAACCTACACCTGGGTCGCAAGTCCCAGGCGCCGTCACAGTGTTCCTCTCTGTACCACGCCATGGACCCGGCGCGCCCGCACGGTGAATCTATGCAATGCTGAGAGCCGGATGTCTTACCAAACATAGGAACAATAGTAACTTTTACATTTATTTATAATCAGTATTCGTTTGTTTATAAGCACTAATAAAAACCCAAATAATGCCAATAAATAAATCCACAGATCATCGTAAATTTACATGACCAAAACAAACGGAAATAAATCTTAAAAAATACGCCACGCTTGTCTATTAAAATGGCGGGCAGTTTCAATCTGCCGCCCAAACGCTAATCAGATTAGATCGTTAATTTTATTGCCAACATAAAAAAAACAATATAAGATTATATAACTGTCTATTTATATATACTGTCATAGAAGAAGATTATTTAACATTTTTATAATCTTATCACCTAGAAGCATAGGTATAATTTATTATTTATGAAGTTTTTTTTTATAAAATGCAGAAGAAAACAGTTACTTATGTCATGTCATTGTTCTCTTTATAACCTTCACAATGAAAACTTTGTAAAAAATTGCAGTTACGTTGGAGAAAAACAAAAACGTTAGCGTATTAAGTCATTATCATCATCATAATAATTTATGATGTACCTCTGTTATATATCAAAGCAATTACCCGGTGAATAATACTAGCTATTTTTTCTACATATCAGAAAAATTTAACGTCGAAGACGGGAGAAGTAGGTTAGACATTGAGAAAGGACATAGGCTATGTTTGCTCGCGATAACCGACATCCACGCGTGCGGAGCCACGGGCAAAAGCTAGTATAAAATAAACCTTTGTCTTAAATTATTCTATGTATTAAAAGAAACCGCATCAAAATCCGTAGCGTGGCCCTAAAGACATTGCACAGGGACAGACAGAAAAAGTGACTTTGATTTATACTATGTAAATGATGATGATGATGTGAACATTTTTACTAATAATAATATTAATAAGAGAAGATTGATAGGTACCTAAATATTAATTCTAAAATCACTCAACTCCAAAAATAAAACTTGAGGCATTTCTTTCCCAACTCTTTGGTAATAAAACTGAATTATGAGCCGACGATAAAGTTCCTTTTATTACAGTTATATACGCACGTTATTTGCAAACGATATAACTTTAGGAGCTTTAACTTTAGAGGTTATTTCTAGCAACACTTAATGGCTCATCATTTAAGTTGTTTATGGCCTGATTTTCGTATGTTGGCAACCCCACACTGTGCCAGTGTTACGGATAGCTGTTTTGGCGCCAGATTTGCGTCTTCATATCTCTGAAATAACTTTACTCAGAAAATAACTGACTCATAATATCTTCTGAGACACATAACGGATTTTGAAACAGGTTTTATCCACATTAATTTTAAAATTGGAAGTAATAGAATGTTACGTTTAATCAATCAATCAATCGATGAAATAACTTAACTCATAATAATATCTCCTGAGACACATAACGGATTTTGAAACAGGTTTATCTACGTTAATTTTAAAATTGGAAGTAATAGAATGTTACGTTTAATCAATCAATCAATCGATGAAATAACTAACTCATAATAATATCTCCTGAGACACATAACGGATTTAGAAACAGGTTTTATCCACGTTAATTTTAAAATTGGAAGTAATAGAATGTTACGTTTAATCAATCAATCAATCAATTCGCCTACCCAACCCCAGTCAACTACTGGACATAGGCCTCACCTAATGTTGGGAGGCTTGTTACGTTAATAACTGTATTCAATGGAGTAGAATAGGGTCACGCCATCTCTTAACGTGGGTGTCGTAAAAGGCAACTAAGGGATAGGGCTGTTCTCCATCCGACAGTAAACATACAGCCCAAGACAAAGTGCCCGCTTAATAAAATAATCTCACCCTTTACGCGGTACTGAAAATCATAGTTAGCTAAAGGTGAATGTTATACACCTCTGCCTACCCCTTCACGGATATACAGACGTGTGGGTATGTATGTAGGAAAACTAAATATGTAGTGACTATAGCAGTTGCGATAGAATATGATTTATGGGAGCAATGTTCACCTCGCCACAGCAGTCACGTAGAAGAGATAACACACGGATTGGACTAAATCTTACGGTGTTTTTGTAGGCCTTACATAGTTTACATCACAATATGCTAAAGCCAATAAATACACAAACGCTACGTGAGTAACAAATGCCTGGCAATGGCGCCCCCAAAAGGTCTAGGTAAAGGGGTAGGCCCAAGAAGTGCTGGCTTGGCGTCGTGGAGGGTGACATGCGTGCAAACGGTCTCACCACCTTGGACGCCCAAGATCGTGCGAAGTGGAGAAGAGCCGGTAGGCGGACCCTGAGCTCCGAGGGCATCGTGGCCTCGGATGCGATCAGGACTAACATCTTTATGTGACTGATGATGATGCTAGATCCAGAGAAAGAGCGCTACAGGTTTACACGGCTCGATTTTCGCCATGCAGCTAGTCACTTCACTAATCACTTCAGTAATTTTAGCCGAATTGCTATTTAGACAATCGATTTTCGCAGCTTATTATAAATCGAGTGCCTTTAGTCACCTGTAAACCCTCCCTGTATAAGGCATGAATTGTACAGGAAAAGCTAAAGGCATAAGGCGTAAGGCATAAGGCGCAAGGCATAACAATCAAAGCAAAGGCATATTAAAAGAGGAGTCTCCGACGCAGGATTACACTCCGAGTTAGAGTAATCAGAAAGCAGTGGGTTCCGTAAGCTAAGATGAATCACTTTTAAAGAAAGGAGTAGTAGACCATGCGTCTAGATAGCGTTGTGTAGAAGCTTAACTAGCTTGTGTTATGGGATCTAGAATGCGGATAAACATACTTAGATACTTTTGGATTATATCTACATAAAAATACCCAGACCAATGCAAATAGCCATATTCGTTCATACAAATATTTACACTGGGCGGGGATCGAACCCACGCCTCCTGAAGTGAAATCCACTTCGAAAACTAAATATCAATGTCGGATCTAAACAGATATTTACAAAGCTAGTTAAAGAAGCTTACGAACTGAGTATGTATATTTAAATAACGTCCTATTAACAATAATTACCATAAGTCATATCATAACATCTGACATTTAAGCTTCGTTGGATGTCGTATAGACCTTTCATTTACTGTAAGGTATCGTGCCTAACAGGTTATGTACATTAGTTAGAAGTATACCTAGATCTACATTATCTATAAGACAGGAGAACCAAGAGTCAATGTCTATTAATTATGGCCTAAACTCAAAGGACTTGGATCCATACCAGCGGGGTTAAAAACGTCACACCACAATTAATTTACCAAGCAAATTCTAATTTCGTGTAATATCGTGTAAAAGCTAAAATAATTATTCTAAGTAATACGATTCCTATAAAGTGGCATTTTTAGACCTGCTGGTTCAATCAGGAATATACCGCCTTGAAGCTGTATGTATTACATTATTTTTTTCAGAAGACTGGCAATATTATCACGTAGCATAAAATTATACTTTTGATTTTTTTGTGAAGTAGATTGGTAAGATAGGTAATCAATACTTTGGGTAATAATATATTATGTCAGATAGTTTAAACATAAACTAATATTCTAGCATAATGAAAGTATAGTGTTTCTACATTTCGTAATAAATACGATTAGCCTTGTTCAATACATATCTAATATTTACTAAGCATCATATGATATAATAAAAAAGAATCTAGATACGTATATTAATATATTACAGCGCTTAGAGTATTAATATCAACTCTGAATAAAAAAAAACTAGGATATAGATTATATTCGAAATCTATTTTTAAAAAACCGGCACCGGAAATTAGAACTCGTAAAATAATACCAATTTTGTCTATGTTTCCCACTTATCTAATAATAAGACCACAGATTATCTAGACACTCTTCTAAAATAAGATTCATAATATTTTTATCGTATTTCTATAGAAGTTTCTTGTACACAGATATGTTTTTAAACGAAAACCTAGTCACATGCACTACAGATTCTGCTTCACGATCCAAATTCGAAATCAATTCCCGCCATACTTAAGACAACACAAGTTTTAAATAGCTTGTCTAGAAGTCATAGTGGTACATTGAAACTGCATCGTCATTGGGAAATGCGGCTAATACACAAAAAAATCCTACTGTCATCAAAACCAAATCAAATGATTGATTTGAGGACTCCTTTTGAGAACCAAAACACAAAACTTAAACACAAGACTTTAAGAAACAAAATGAACCATAACTAACATTCAACTCTTGTGTAACGAGTATGTTTTCTGTTACAGAAAGCTTGTTACTTTAATTATTAAGCTGGTGCAGGAAGAACATACTTATGGTGTCGAAAATAAAACGATTTATTAGTGATCTTCCGTTCGCTTGCCTTTGATGTTTTGGAACTTGAGACCGATGGATCCGTCGGATCCGTTACGGATCTTTTACGTCTGGTTTTTTTATGTGTAGATTAGATTACGAATATTACTATAGACTCTGGGTTGGATTTCATCAATGAGAACCGAGATTAATTAAAACTGCATTAATTAATTTCACTGCGTTAAATATTCAGTAAAACTCAGTTAGCAGCATTATTAAGATATCGAGTTCCGATTGCTTCCGAGGCCTACACCTAGGAGTCGAGAGTTCGCCATTTTTGCTTTTACTTTTGTTTTTCGGCTGCAAATTCTTGTTTTGAAGAGTGATTTTTAAATCTAATTTTATCCAAATCAAAATTCACTAAAATGTAGATAGGTTTTGTTTGAAAAAATCATACTTACGACATTAAAAAAACTGTTTTTACGGTTAGTACTCCTTTTAATCGAATTCAAATAACTCGTTTGGCGTTACAGAATGTACAAGCTTTAATTAATAGTGTTTACTGCCTATTAATATTTGAGTAAAACATTTAATTTTAAAGATAAGTTGCATAGTTACTTTAAATACATCTTATTAAACAACACCTCATTGATGTTTAATACAGCAAGATTTATTATTGTCTATGGTGCAATACTTAATAGCCATGACTTGAGGTCAAAAGACCGGTATACCATTCCCATGGCTCAATTAATACGTTTTTATTTCATATCTTCACTTTTTAATATTGGTGATATGGTCCAAGATGGAAGCTGATGTGGAAAGAAACCACTTAAAAATTATATTAAATCTTATAGGTCGCAACAAACTTCTTGAACAAGCATTATGGGGGTAAGGAGGCTGTCGAGACTGGGACCGTGGTCCCAGATTAATTATTATTTTTGATTACTGCAAAAAAAGAAAGTTAAAGTATAGTTAACAAAAAAAGCTGATATCACTAAATATCCTACTTAATATTATAAATGTGAAAGTTTGTGAGAATGGATGTGTGGATGTGTGGATGTGTGGATGTGTGGATGTGTGGATGTGTGGATGTGTGGATGTGTGGATGTGTGGATGTGTGGATGTTTGTTACTCTTTCACGCATAAACGGCTGGACCGATTTGGTTGAAATTTGGTATGTATATAGGTTATACCCTGGATTAACATATAGGCTATATATCATCACGCTACTACTCAAGGGAACGGAGCAGTGATCATTAATGTCAACAAATTCGGCTGGCATCGGCATATACCTACGCAGAAGTGACAGTGTGGTTTTTCTGTTGCTGTTTAGATAACTATATCATTGTATAAGAGGGTGCAGCGGGAACGGGATCGGACGCCACGCGGGTGGAAAATAATTGGCGGTACGAAATTCGCCGGGTCAGCTAGTTATCAAATAAAGTGCCACGTTTGTCTGTTCGCAAAAGACCTGAAATCTGCTAACGGATTTTCATGCGGTTTTCATTAATAGATAAAGTGATTCATGAGAAATGTTTCAGTCTAATTTCATTAAAGTATGTATGAGTCGTGACTATTGTAAGAACGGGGTAAAAGTTACATCCAGGCGAAGCCACTGGCAACAGCTAGTATTTTTATACCTTACCTCACTTAGGCAGCAAGAAAGCACACGGCCCACCTCGGACCACGGAAAGTGGTCTTCTTCTTCTTCGTGTATTATGTCCGCCAAATACCTGGCTACGGCCACAGCACTGTCTGTAGTCCTACACAGGACCGCGATGGTACAGATGGAAGGGCACAGTGGGCAAGAGAGCAAGTGTGGCATGGACTGGGATGGGACCCCGCAGTCGCAAGGTGCTTGTGACTGTTCTATATACCCCTATTTTGCCAAATTTGCACCAGCCACCATGGGAAAAACACTCGTGCTGTCATCTCTAAAAAACCTTCTAATTCGTTCTTGAAGAACTCCATATTGTAGTCGCTTAGGAAAACTACAGCAAGGAGTAATAAATATCGGCTATTCATGTTTATTTAATGCCATTCGCATACGGAATTTTTACTGTACGCGTCGTTGCAGACTGTCTGATTGGAAATATTCAAATACATAATGCATGACTGACAAGAACTCTTGGAAATACCACAATACGGACTAAGCTATCCTTTATTATCCATACTAAAACTCCCGGCAAATTTCTTGAACAAAAGTTTCAAAGCATCCAGATGTGAATGTCATCAATTGAGATATCAATAAAATTACTTATCATCAATTTTTTTGTGCAACCAAGTGTTTTGAGAACGTGATTTAGTTAATTATAATCTACTAACTGACCAGGCGAACTTCGTTCTGCCTTCGTTCTTCGTTCGCCTGTGTTTTCCGCCCTCTACTACGGATATGGGCCAGCCTTGGTGCGAGGGATATATCGAAGACAACCTCACCTCCGGCCTTGCACCACGACCCTCAGTCGGCGTGCGGTTTTAGTCGGTTCGAGTCCGACATAACCTCACGCTCCGGCGGGGGAGGTATCCGTGGCGATTTCACCACAAAAAAAAGACTTGGGAAAAGGCGCAGAGAATGATGATAGATGGGGTCCAACTTTAAGGGTCGAACGGGTACATACCCGCTGAAGTTTTACACTTGTACCACACATCATAATGAACATAATTACGACACAAAATGTCGGATACTATTCGTTTTATAAAATAACGGATTCACCAACAGTTTATTAGTAAACGATGAAAGAAAAGCAATCTTTGAGAAGTAATGTTGTTGTATGTTTCTCTTTTAATAGGAAATTAACTTGTATTAGTTGTGTTATAGAGAGATTTGTGGTGTTGTATGTGTTATATATATATGATATTAGATAAAACATGATAGAGATAAGTCTGTATTCCTATTTATAATCATTTTGTATTGAAAACGTCAGTAGCTTAGTGGTTATTAAGAGGACTTCCTAGCTAGTGAATAATCCTGAACCTGTCATTTGAACGCCACTATTGCCGTCGCCCCCGTCTCACTCCTGTCCCCGTAGAGTGCGATAAGGATAGCCGTAGCTCAGACCGCTTTTATCACAATTTTTTTGGGCAAAATCGAGGTTTCGTATTTCCCGTTTCTTTCAGCGAAAACTACGCCGATTTTTTGACACCGTTTTATTAGGCAATAGCGTATCCATGTTTCTGTTATTTTTTATAACGTTAAAACCTTTTGGAATTTGTCTTTAGACGATCATATTTTATTATTTTATTGACCGCCGAGTAAAATAAAATAACAGGGACATGCGTACAGAAGATCTTGATTTTACGAAAACGGGAGGAAAAAGGGGAGAACGGTACTATGGAGAAACAGATGCTAGGAAGTCCTCTTAAGTTTATTTATCATATTATAAGTTCACATTTACTGGTCTTGATACCTGTTACACATCGATTACCTTTAGAAGGAAATGTATAGCCTCCGAATCGCAAGAAGACGACTTTCGAATATCAATAACTAAAAAAAACTTACCAGAACGCTTAAGGGGTAGTAGGTATATTAAAATTCAGTATGGCAATACCAGTTTTTCCATCGGTGAAAAGTGTCTAGTTACTTTATACGAAACAATTAATTACCATTTTTGTTTAATTAATTACCATTTTTATTGGTGTAAAAACACGCATAAATTGTCTATGGTATATAACTTTTTACGGTTTATGACTTCTTTACAGTTGTGTTATTATTATTATTATATAAATTATATAAATATTTAAAAATAATAATATAAACTCAAAGTATTTATTCAAAATTATTGTGTAGCACTACTACAGCTTTTTGACGTCAAATACAATACTTTTTTTTTTAAGGTACGCTACCTAGATCGAATATAAACATAAATGAACTAGCTTCTAATATAAGTTCTAGACTGCGGATAAACATTTTGTGGATCTGCGGATAACGAATTTTCATAGAGTATTATTAGGTGCCTAGATCATTGCAGTAATGTAATGTATAACCTATTTGAACCAGTTACCTTTCGATCGTAAAGCCTTCATAACAACTCGAATACCTACATCAGGAAAAATTAATCGCTCGGGTGGGGCTCGAATCCGCCAACTTTCCCTTACAGGGGAAATGCCTTAGCCACTAGGCCACCGAGCCACGCCCGAAGCGATTCAAACTTCCCTTGTATATTTTATCCGTCTTTAAGGTGACGGTGGAGATATCTACCGATATTCTTACGAGCTATCGGATCCCCCTCCAGCGATTCATTTCTCATGATGTATTCGATTTGTAAAGTTAGCATATTTAATGCTTTGAAAAGTCATTCAAATTATTAATTACCTTAAAACTATCGCGTTTTAACTTTTAGACGTCATCGTCAGGCAAATCAAAGGTGTATAATATATCTGTATATTATAGGTATACCTTTAATTTGCCCGATTACCTATGCTAGGATACCGTTATTTCTTTTTTTTTGTTTCGTTTTAAAATTTAAAACAAGTATCTAAGAGTATATTAACCAAAATAAACTAGAAACGTGATTAAACAGTATATTCCTCGAAATTAAAACATAATAAATTACATCATAATTACGTAATTAATTCTAAAAATATTAAGATTACATAATTGTGACGTGATTCATTTAAAAAAAATCTAATTAATTCAGTTCTTTTCCGTACAAAGAGCCTTTTGAAATTATTCCAAGTTAACTTTTAAATTCTAATTGTGTCTATGCCTTCAACCATAACCCATAGATTATTACTGTCAACCTTGGATTTCTGAACGACTTGTGAACGACTGCACGAGCCATTGGCTATGGTCGTGACCTTCGTTAAGATTTACAGTGAATGATGCAATTGTCTGGCTGGTCAGAGATTGTTCCGATCTTAGATGCTGAAAGATGGTAAAAATAAGATTTTGTTTTGAACATATTATAAAGTAAAGTAAAGTATCTCTTTATTGTGTACACCAAGGATAAAAAACATGTTGTGTTGTTTGTAGGTACATTGCAGGTATAGACAATAGGCGGCCTTATCGCACAGTGGCAATCTCTTACAGGCAACTTTTGAATGGAGAAAAGAGAGACCATTTTTGGGTAGTATGGTGCACAAAGTCCCAATATTGGTGTAAGTTGGAGACTGCGTTAAAAAAAAGTTAAAACATAATAGAAATGACGTAAGTTTAAAGAGTGTAGATGGTACCGTCGTCGGAAGGGGAAGACCTAGGCGCACATACCTGGACCAAATCGGGGAAGTTTTAGAAAAGGGGCTGGTCAGGAGTACAAAAACCGACGAGCATACATGAAGAATGTAATGAGAGTGAATGAAGCGAGAGTAGTAAGTCAGGATCGTAGCAAATGGAGATCCGTGATCTCTTCCTACCCCTCTGGAAAACACGCGTGATTTTATGTATGTAGGTATGTAAGTTTACAAAAATACAGCAAGATTTTCCTTTCAATTCAATTCGTAGATAAACTTGAAGAACAATACTGCCTAAAACTAAATTAACCTAATTCTGTACATTTCGAATTTGTTACTAACAAATTAACATGAAAGTCCATTGTTTTAGTGTGAACTTCAAGTGGTTTGGCCGAAAAAACATTGACATTGTTTTTGCTTATCACAGTTTGAAAGAAATGTATGCCGTAATTATGTTAATTCCCACGGTTTTTGTATAAAACTAACAAACAGGAAATCAATATAACTACTGAGGCAGTGATATCTTTATTGTCCTGACTGACTGACCGATTGACTGAATGACTCATGAACGCAATGCCTATCTTTATTGTCATAATGAGTCAGTCGGTCAGTCAGTCAGCTACTGACCGAGTGAGTGAATGATTCATCAACGTAGAGCCTAAGGAAGTTTGTCAATTCTAAAGTAAGAACCAAGAAATTTCATAAAACTTGGTTAGAAATGATTGTATACGTGTATGGGCGTTTCTGAATATTTTACCCTCTTATGGGTTACATTTATAATTTATTTGGGTATTTGGCACTAGGGTTAATCCTGGGCGCAATTGAGTTTTGGGACTGTTTTTTCACGAATTATGCTGTACGAAAGGTTTTTAATTAATTCAATGTTTAATTTGAAAAAAAAAATGTCTATAGTTATTTTAACATCCATCCACATACTCACGTCTCCAAATCCCCGAAGGGGTAGGCAGAAGTGTACTAGCACCCACGTTTCACCAATTAATATTTTCGGTCCCAGGGGGCGAGCCTATTGCCGTCTAGCAGGCCCTTTGTCTTGGACTGTATGTTTACAGCCCTATCCCTTAGTAGCCACGAGAACCACAGGAATAGTTGGGGTGGTCCTATTCTAGTCAGGGAGTCAACACGACTTTTAACAATGCTTCAAAAACGAAAGTCCACCACAGATGATACCAAATTTTCTCTAATACTACAGCTTTAGAGAAAGTCACGAACCTAACTCACGTTTTTCTCACGAATTCTATCCTTTTCCCTCACCATCACTTTCCAATTTTTTCTCTCTGTCCTACTTAAGTGACATTCGTACTATTTGATTGTTTACTCCGTCTATTTGACCAGTGGTGTCGAATTCTATTGACCTATATTTATTTAGCAATTCACATTCGCTAGGATCTGGACTCTGACGTCATATTATTATAGCATTAATGTCTAACTCTGATATATTTCTTCGTGGCCATGAGACCAAAATCAACAGTAATAAAACTAAATATTGATTGCAGATTCGTCTTGTGTTTGTATTGGCTTGTGTCTAATTCATCGTCTGGTTTACGAAAACCACCAAATGAAAAATAGATGTTTCATTTAGGTGGCTTGTCTATTTTTTCGAATTAATTCAATTCAGATACAGATTCATTTATTTGCATAAACATGGGTTACATGGAAGTTGTTACATGGTCATTGCTTTTTGTTGGTCATCAGTTTCATTTATGTGCAGAAGTTAGTCATATAAGTGTTATTCTTTCTAATATAATAAACTGTTGCAAATCTGAAACTATTCTACTAATATTATAAACGCTAAATTAAGTTTGTAAGTAAGGCTGGATGTATGTATGGATGGATGTTTGTTACTCTTTCACGTAAAAACTACTGAATGGATTTTCATGAAAGTTTACAATAATTATAGCTTATACATCAGAACAATACATAGGCTATATATCATCACGCTACTACTCAAGGGAACGGAGCAGTGATCATTAATGTCAACATATTCGGGCGGAATCCGCATAAACGCAGAAGTGACAGTGTGGTTATTTCTGTTGCTGTTTAGATAACTATATCATTGTATAAGAGGGTGCAGCGGGAACGGGATCGGACGCTACGCGGGTGGAAAATAATTGGCGGTACGTATTTCGCCGGATCAGCTATTAGGAGATAAAATATAACTGGATTTTCCCATATCGTCTCAGTTTAAAACGAACACTGTATTCCATGTGGTGATCTGCTGACCAAATAATACTTAACTATTGAATGGAAACCTTTGCAATGGGCATTATCAATACGAGCTACAAGTAAACAGTGCTGACGCAAAACTAGATAAAGTATCGATCCAAACGTAGATTGTAATAAATGTTCAATTCAAATAAAAGTTGGAAATGAAAACATAATTTTGTATTTATTAGACAGCTAACATACTACTAAAAGAACTGTTTAAAAAACAAAAATGGCGTCACGTTTCCTGGGTAAGGCGGGAATGCATTTTGAAATTGGAACGGACGTAGAAACTAGACAAATGAATAGAGATATATGGCCATAGACATTAAACTCTATGGATATAGCGCTTCTTTTTGCAATGTCATCTGTATGTTAGCTTATAAAAAGCGCATTGTTTGTGGTATATTTGTAGTCTTTTATTTGCTAACTTTTTATTGCATACAGCTACTACTGTACAGCCAGTATGCGTACACTTTAGAAGTCATTGCTCGAGACTCGAGCTCTCGAGTTTCAACAGAAATTGCCTAACAGCGGATAAGATGTTCATTTACTATAGACCACCCATTATTAGGTATATTATACCAAGGATGCAAGAGCTTTACCTTAATATGAGGTAAATCTCATTAGATAACTATTCATCAACGTCAAGACGTCCAGATTCAGCTGCGTACTTTTTGAAATATACATTTTGACGCCAAAATTCTACCATTTTTATTTTTTACAATTGACATACCCTTGCCATTTGCTCACTAAATGGGGGTAGGGTAGAGAGAATCGGTTGTGGGAAGACTAAAACACGTAGGAAAGAAAATACTTAGCTGAGAAAAACTACACCAAAATCATACAATAATTCACGGAAGTCAATCTCATGACCTATTTTTAACACATTTATTCATCATACACATAATTCTAAAGAAAAAAAAGGTAATAAATAAAAAGACCCGTCACCTTATCAAACAACATAGTATATCAATAATAAAAATTACAAAACAGACTGTTTTGTATCTAATTACTTCATACAGTTCGTTGTGAAATATAGGAACGGGTCACAGATGTCATTCGGTCAGCTTTCTTGATAAGACGCGTTTCTGAACGTAAAGATTGATTGCAACTAGTGTATGCACTTATCTTGTATGAAAGCGAATGTGAGACTGCTTTTATAGCTAATAAAATTTATGAATCAATTGAACTGATTTTGTGAAGTTTTTAGTGAATTGGTTCAATTATTTGCAGTAAATACGACGAGATTTTATTGAAATAGAGTGAGTGGAAATTAAAATTGAATGCGTGATATGAAATGATAAAAAATGAATTAAATTAACTTGAATTGTTAACGGCCTATTTCATAATAGTTAGTAATTACGATTACGAGTGTAAGCAGTAAGGTTTAAACGTTAATGTAGGCATTAATGTTACATAAAAGTTACATACTAGTCGTAGTTGATTAGAGTTATGTAAATTCTTCCTAACAATAACTATACTACATCAAAAAAACGGAACTATCAACAATAATAAAGTTATCAGTACAATACACAGATTTTGTTTTAGCATGTCGGAAATAATAGTCAATAATCAGCTTAGGTACAACTCTAGTTTTGTAGAACGGTCTCTACAAATGTACATGCCTAGTACAGATACCTTTTCAAACTAAAGTTATAATAATTTTAAAATGATGTACCTACACAACCGAATTTCATTACCCTATTAAGGTAACTGCAGTACGATCTATGAAACAGAGAAATCGAAGCAAGCTGTTTAAGCCGAACGCTCTCTTCTTTACAACAACCAACATTCAACAACAACAAATCAAAAACCTACATTGCATTGGAATATGAAAAAAAAACGAACATAACTAAAAAGTTTCATTCATGCTAAAAACAGACCAAAATATTTCAAACAACGAACCCGAACCAGTTCATTCAATGACCGTACTGAATATTGAGTGAACAGAATGATTACCATAACTTGTTTTAAGTTCAACTGTTACTCAGTTCATTGTGTATGTCTTATGGAATAAGGAAGCTTTCTTTGACAAAATGGAACTCGGTATTTATAACAAACACAAAAGTTGAAACAGTCGTTTGGAGTAATTAAGATTCTATGTAGGAAAGGATTAAGTAATAAATAAATACTTAAATCGATTGGTTTTACTTATATGGTAAATGCTACTTTTTGGATATGATGTAGGATTCTTGATGTAAAACCAATAGTCATTTATACATTATGAATTAATAGGTAGGTACTTATCGCATTTTCACGTCTCTTGTTTCTTTTTTACATATTTTAAAAGTAAATTAAATTAAGTAAAGTAAATTAAATCTTGACCGATATAGTAAAAACCTTTCGTATGTGAATTTATCTCGAAATGAACCTGTTTTATTTTTTAATTACTTTATTATCTGTATTAGTTTTTATTTATTTCATTCATGTAGGAATACTTTTTAAGGCAAAGGTACCTACCTAACTACAGAGGGCCTTGTTTTTTTTTTAAATGATACGCTATGCCTATCAATTTGATACTTTGTATTTATAAAACTGAAACATTACAAAATGGTAGACTTGTAAATTACGTAATTAACGTTTGTAATAGGTACAAGTATTTGTTTGTCGATGTGCTTAACATATTACTATTTAACTATTGTTTCTATAATCGTCGAACGTTTATTGTAAAATGTAGCGACATACTGTTTAATATTCTTTAGTAATACACTCACATATTTTTCTTAAATTTCGAACACTTGCCGTCATTTTGGATTACCACTTCAACCGAACAATTAAAATGTTTTCACCATGGTTGATAAGTGGGACAAAACAATTAATGTTTAATTATGGTAAATTAGTGATAATTCCCGTTTTTCTCTTTCTCAGTGGGCACATTGGAGTACGTATCAAGTAATTGAGTCGCGTAATTCGATCTCTGTTTGTGTGTGTAAAACATATGGCCATAATGTGGAAAATCGATTAAGTAGGTATATGGATAATGAGTGGAATATTTCCACTCTTTTTTGGATGAATATATACATGACATACATATACTCACGCCTGGAAATCCCCCAAGGGGTAGGCAGAAGTATATGAACACGCAAGTTTCGCCAACTGTAAGTTTCGGTCGCACGTAATAGGGGTGAGCCTATTTATGTCAATCGGGCACTTAGTCATGGGCTTCTGTTATGACTATTGGTGCTTTGTACGTTTTTCGCCGGATTTTGTTGATGTAATTAAAGACTACATAGACAAGTGTCAAATCTGCCAACGCAACAAAATCCAGCAAAAAACGTACAAAGCACCAATGGTCATAACACTTTTGTATAGTTTACAGAACAGCCCTATCCCTTTTATAATAGGGTCCAAACCTTGAGGTACGATATCAAGGGTTTCACTTTCTAAACTCCCAAGTTCATATGGTAGCGGATAAAGAATAAAAGTATCACTACCCCCATCATTTGAAGGGCGTCTAACGGAAAAATACGCAGACGATATCACTGCGAGAGAAGGAAAGCTCAAAATAAAACCCTGTACCAACCTGCCTAGCCAATATAGAAACAGTAGGCCAAAGCCTCCCAACATTGGCAGAGGCTCATGTCCAGCAGTGGACTGCAATAGGCTAACTAAAGTGGGTATTACATCTTCCTGAATTCAGAATTCTAAATTCAGGAAGCTTTTTAGGAAAAGAAATTCAGTCACCGAAGCTCGCGATTACACGTTCACTAATTTAGGATCCTAAATCATTTTTGAAGGACGAGCGGCAAGGGACGGACGTGTCGACTGTCGAGTGAATTGCGACAAAATGCCCTCAATACTATAAAAAAACAACAAAATATTGATATTGCCATAACCCTTGCGGTTAGCTTAACGACGAACAAATTCTTTCTTTCATAATCAATTTGAATAATTAGCATACCTACTACATGCTGTAAAATTTCATTCTAACATTTGGGCGAAGTAATCAAAAATCAATGAATAAAATGAATGACAGATCATTCATTGGTTCCGATAGCATAGCTCGTAAGAGCGTCGGTAGATTGCTCCACCATCGCCTTAAAGATGGATACAGATTGGTTTGGGCGTGAGTCTGGTAGCTAGGTGGTCAAAGCATTCTCCCTGTAAAAGAAGGATCGCGGGTTCAAATCCCGCCTGGACCGATCATAATTTTTCCTTGATCGATTTGAATAATTAGCATACTAGATGATGTAAAATTTAATTTATTTCGTCGGTACATACGCAATATTATATTGGGAGGGAAAGACAAACGTGCGCTCTCGACGGCAGGCGCGCGGCGACTGAGCGTTCTGAATTTAGGAAACGTAATTACACTCATCCGATTTAGCCATTTAGGACGTCGGAAACCATTCTTTTCCTAAATAGCTTCCTAATTAGGAAGCTTTGCTTCCTAAATGCAATTACACTGTTCTAAATTCAGAATTTTCTAAATTCAGGTTTCTGAATTTAGGAAGATGTAATACCCCTTTAATTGATTAATCAGTTTAATGGTTTGTGTGATGCAGAGAAGAAAAATCACGTTCAAATATTTGCCACGTATCGTATGTGTATGCCACGTCGTGACTGAGCTGACAGCCTGGCTGAGTGACATTGACATTCAGATAACTTGTCAGATTTCTTGTCAGCATACGTCACTTAGTCTTTTTAGTCATTTTTTTTCTCTGTCGTAAATAGCTTTTTTGTGTATTTTGTGTGCCATTTTGCGCTGACGAGTTTTCTTTTTTTCTTCCTTTCTTTCTTTCTTTCTAAAATTAATATTTCGACTCTAAACTATAATAATTACGGTTATTTGTATACATATAGATATGAAGTATCTGAGTGCACATTTTAATGGCCAATCGTTAAATCACACATAAATAGATACTTGATAAATAAGTATGTTCCAATATTAATTTTATGACGAGTGTCGATATAACACATTGCTTGGCTGTTTCGTGTCAATACGAGGACAGATGATATATCAGACATGTTATGTTCTGATTAGGTGATGAGGAAGACCATCAAAATGTGAAATTACTCGCCTAAAATAATTATTACTTATTAAATTTATACATACCTACAGTTGTTTTTTTTCTGTAGTGATGTTCTTTTTAAGAAATTACCGTTTTACTTAGCTTTACTCACACGATGGAGAGTAAATAATGTAAAATAAAAAATTAAATTTAAAAAAAAATGTCCATACGCTCAGTATAAGTGAAGTGATATAACATTTTAACCCTATTAAAGGTTCAATAGCTGAATTATTCTAAAATTAGGTTGTTAGATCAATTGTCTAAATGTTACCCAAAAATATCCTATTTATTCCCTATAGTGATATGAATGTCAAATTTTCTCCTCAATTTCTCAATTATGGAGTAAAAATTGAAATTGTCTCAAAGAACATAATTTTTTTCTACCAATACTACTATAGTATCTTGTCCAAGATAACTCATGCTTCAAACTATAAGAACACTATCTTAAGTTTGGCCATGGATGATGAAAAGTACCTAATCAAAACGTCAGTGTAAATAAAAAAAAAACGCCAAAGAAATGGCAAAAAATCCGTTAAAAATAGATTTATTTCTGTGCGTAATATTCGTTTATACTTCCGCCAGTATTATTATGTATGTACAGCAAACAGCAAAGATAAATTGAAGTCAAATTTCAATGTCACGACGAACTCGTTTTTTTTTAATACAACAGCTGATCCCGTGTGACTTTTAACAGTTGGTAACCTTGAAAAAGAGCATTTAGCAAACATTAGGGGCGAAAACAATACCTACTGTAAGTTGATAGTTAAAAAAAATAAAAAGGTGCGAAGAAGTGAATGAATGAACGAATGTATAAAAGGATGACAGGGACCTTGAAAAAAAACCGGTTTGTCTATGGTTCGTGAAATTTAAATTTCAATGCGGTGGATCGTTTTAAAAGGATTAATGTATAATTAATTATACTTAGCATAATTTGGCAGATAATGGTAAATTATGTGGGTATCATACTTATTGTGTTTTTGTGCATTCAGGTGTTAACTTTATTTAGGTATTCACCGCCTAATAATATAAGTAAGTACATTTATTAGGCGTTGAATAGGATTGCCTTACAGCGGATGTCAAGTCGAACTCAATTGCGTTAGGATATTTTTAACCAACATGCAAAAAGGTTGAAATCCAGTTTTAATTTTTTTAGATAAAAGTGTGCAATTCAAACGAATAATTATAGTAGTAAAAAGTACTCTTGAACTTTATGCAGAATGACAGCAGCGAGACGTGAAGACGAGTAGAACAAAAAATACATTACGAAAATCAAAAAAGAATTTCAATGAAGTAACACAAAACAATTTTAATTTAGTTAATAAAGTTGAAAAATAAACCAAAGAAATACCTGCACTTAATTGGAAAAAAAGTACAAAAGTACCATGTCAAATTGGAGCCATTTTGCATAATGTCCACCGTACCAGATGAGAATCGAAACTGGAACTTTGATGTACTTTTCATACCTGACAAAGTGCATATCGGACTACACGCAGTGGGTTCCGTCGTGACATCGAAGAAAATTGACCGTCAAAAATCAAAATTGGTAATAAAATTAATAATTATCTTTTATTTTTGTTTAATAGGTCCATATTTTACACATATTTGTCCAATATTTGTATTTTAAAGTCTTCGTCGGCCATAAAATTAGAGATGAAATGAACATAAATACATAGGATCCCAAGTTTTATTAAAATTTGAAAATGGCCATATAATTTAAATTAGAAAAAAAATGAAACGTCACTAACTTCAATGTATTTTTGCATTTTTTTAAACTTAACGTTCATTAGCGTTACGTTGTGACGAAGTTGAACTTTTTTTAAATACTTCACCTTATTTTTGAGACTAAGGAAAAAAATATTTGATAATTGCGATAACACACGTTTAGCCTTATTTCGTAGAAACAAATTTAATAATATAATCTGTTGACACGCGATACCCTTGACATTCGCAGTTAATTATTTTGTTTTAGCATACATAATAGCGCCGACCTCTTAGATAAATATTTTATTCGATACATATTTTTCGTCATCTTCGGTCATAGTCATAACATAACTCTGGCACCCACAGGACAGGCTTGCCTAGTGTGGGGCCACAGTGAAACGCACAATGTGGTAAATTATTTGGCAATAAACTCATTTTCATTTTCAGTTTTCAACTTCTGTGTTAATCTGAATACAATTATAATTATATAATTTTGACGTCTCTAATGTCATGTTATAGTCTTGGGGAGTATAGAATATCTAAGATTTTATCGATAAAAAATACTCAAGTCCTGGAAGGAGGAAGAATTATACCTTAATTCCAGACAACTATTGTGCCGAGCGACTTGTAGTAGTTTCAGCAAGTAATGGTTAAATAGCTCTTTTTTACCTCAATAATTAGTTTATTTTAACATATGTAGGTATGCATAACGTATTATAACTACAATTAAATTCGTTATTTACAAGGAAGTAGCATAATTTATTATGTTTATTTATTAAATTTTATTGTTTGAACCACAAACCATTAAACATTTTCTATTTGATGGTTTTCTATAGCCTGAATGAGGAAAACTAATGGTATTTATAACTTACTATGCGGTAGAGCATAGTTTTTTTTCTAGTATTTAATATTATATAGTCTACAGTTTAAATGAGTAACGCCAATGACTCATCACTCATCAGATTGAATAACTTAACTCACCCTGATGACTTTACGCCTATCATGAGAATCAAATGACTCACCTCAATGATCATAGGACTGTTAAAGCTCTGACTTGGATTTAATTATATATTTTATTTCATTTCTGGTCGATTCAACTAGTTTTGGTATTAAAACGATAATTTAACATTTTAGTTTCACTATAATTTTAAATAAAAGATAGCAGGGAATAATAGGAAGAATCAACCCCATCAATCGAAAGGTGTGGTTCTGCACCCAATCGTATTTGTAAAATATAAAAGTGTCTAAGTACAAAAAGCTTGAATGTTATTTACGATATATTGCTCCCAATTCTGTTGTTACATCTCTGAACTTAAATTTCTCTAAAAAAATCTAATTGCATCTCTTTCTTTCATGATCAGATAAAAAAGTACAGATGATTTTATTTAAGTTAAGACCTGTCAAATTAAGACAGCGCCTTGTTGGTGCGTAGTAAGTTAAGTCGCATGTTCGTAGATGTCGACTAAAATTGAAGGGTACCGTCAAGGCGCCGACTTAATTTGACAGGTGTTCACTAAAATAAATCATCTGTCCTTTTCTATCTGATAATGAAAGAAACAGATGCAATTATTTTAGATTTATTTTAGAGAATTTTAAGTTTAGAGATATAACAACAGAATTAGCAGCATTGTCTTCATTTCTTTGTACAATTTGTCATAATTTTTTTGTGTACTTACACTATCTATCGTACTCACCCAAATGAGACATAATTATCGCGATGAGTAACTCACCCCAGCGGTTCTTGAATTATGAAGTGTCACTAATCTTGACACTTAATAGTTACAAGTAGAATGTTGGTATTTTTTCATGAAGTTGCTTCAATCAGTTCTCATATGCAATCGTATGTAAGTGTAAATATTTATATCCTGTTTATCAAGGTGCATAGACTCGAGATACGTAACCTCATATATATTATCTGCTAGCACGATTGTGCAACTTATCTGTGGTGATAACGGTCATAGATAATAATCGATATGCGGACACTACTAACCTATAACTGTCGCGATAGTAGTACAAAAAATAAGTAAACCATTTTGTTACATTTACATGACTGAATAGTTTGAAAACGAAGGTTTACTATTGAATAAAAAACTATTTTTTACGGATTTTATCGAGCTCCTTTACATCTGACTGATAAATCTCATGACAAAGTGCCTCTTGACGACAATAGACTCGCCCACATTGCACTAGTGTCCAAAAATCACTAGTGCAATGTGGTTGTTTAATACACTAATACCTAACCCCTTTCTCAGGGATGTAAAGGATTTACAATATGACCTACATTGTAAATCCTTCTATTTTATTACTGACGTTGATGCCGACTTTTCGGTTTTGTAGAGAACGCTCTACAAATCTGAACAATTCAGAAGCCAGTTCTATTATCTAAAAATAAAAATAATTTTTACTACAATGAAAATCATAGGATCGAAATCAGCAACCCAGGTTATTTAGTGCCAAGAGGATATTATCGTCTTACTAATGTAGAAAAAAGACAACCCATTTTTGTTAAATGCTAGCTAGATATTTTTTCTTCAGTTCCGTAGCATATAGATTTGAAAATTCACACTTCAAATGAACCGCAATTATAGTTCTTACAAAAAAATACAACTCCCTCTCCCTTGTGCATAGCCGCTCAATATTTCCGTTCCCCTTCCTGTACTTATATATTTTTAAATGATAATACCGCCTGCTGGGACTATACAGCCTAATATTTCTTCCGTTTCATTTCATTAGCGGTCCCTTTTAAACTTTCATATTTTTAAAATGATAATTTTACTACCGCCTTCTGGAACCAGATAACCCTAATTTTACACCTTCCATATTCAAATATTCGAATTTCGAATGATCGTCTCGCGAGGTGGGCTGGAGTGTGGCTACTGTTAAGTAAGTTGGTCTATGGTCAAATACGAACGCATTCTATTTTTAAAAGTAATAAACATTTAGGTTTTTAGCTATCCCCCTAAATCCTCTCTTCTCTCTATCTTCTATCAACCTGAATCTATCCAATATTAATCAATATTGCTCACTTTGGTCCTAAGATACATACAAGAATGAAGAAATTACAGTCAATTACAAATTCTAACTATGTATCACAGTGCAAACGAACGGATATTTGTGTCAAACTGTCTAGTGATAAATGCCTACAACTTCAACTATTTAAACTTTAAATAGCTAGTATGTGTAGGTATATCTAGACTGCAACATAGTACGTCCTACATACGCATGTATTGATTCTAAGAATGCCTAGGCATGCTTTAATAATGTATTATCGTTAGTCACCTCACCTCTCTTAACCACAGATTATAAAATGCAACGTAACTTTTTTTTAATTACGTAAACTAAGTATGGATGCTTGTAACTCCAAAGACATGAATCAGTTGTTTTTTTTACACGATCATAGATTTCCGAAATAAATGAAGGGTGAATGCCTTCCCTAAAAACAGGATTTAGGGGTTCTACCTAATAAAAGACAAGCGTGCAGTTACCACCACTCGGAATTCTCTAAATGAATAACCTAATAATACTTTTTCGACCCAAGAATCGAACTCAAATCTTCGTGTATAGCAGAGACCACTCGTTAGTCTTATTAACTAATTATGTTAGTGGTAGATTTACATTTTTTACCATGGAGTTCGAATCTATAACCTCTTGATAATACAGAATCACGATTCAAAAAACATATCTCGAATTCCGAATATTTCAAAATATACACACACAATATTGGCTCATTTACATGGCCGCGTTCCATATTACACAGTTCTATGAACCTTTGACAGCATTCACGATCACATCATGTCAATTACAACGAAAATAATAAATGTTCTATAAATAAATTGTGAAATAACGAAAACATCTCAAGATACTACTGTTCAGAAGTGCGCCAGCATGTAGGAGTAGCCAGATAGGTCAATGACACCTCGAAACGTGGGTACTGTAGCAAGAAATATAATTATTTAGATTAAATAAATAGACTACATACCTACTTGTTTAGTTACTAACAAAAAGTAAGTAATATTGTCTATGGTAACAAAAAAAATGCGATAGCAGTTAAAAAAGATGTAGATTTTTTTATAGATCTGTCGGAATTTTTAAAAATCATAATAAAATGCAAATCGTATGTTAAAATATAAGTCGAGAATGGTGCTATATGCCATTTTGAACGTTATCTGATAAAACTCAATCCATGGCGGCCATTAGATAAGGTTATGGCGTCACAGCCATAAAATCGTGAAAAATAACAATGCTTGTTTCAGAAGGCAGTCTCAATAACTTATTATTAGGTTTTACTGAACAAAAAACATAAACTAACTTTTAAACTCTCGCGTTCCATGATATACAATATATACAATATATACAATATATACGGCCGGTGTAACCTGGTCGAAACGTCAGGCAAATCAAAGGTATGTATGTACCTATACCATGATCGCGTTAATTCCCGTTAGTGTTATTGTACAAAAAACATAAGCAAACCGATGCTTATAAATTGACCTACATAACCCGATCCCTTTAGCTAAATTTCTTATGTTAGGAATATAATAGTACCTAGTGTAGTATATACTGGGTGTAAGGGGAACGCCCCCCGAAGCCGGAAACCCCTAGTCATACTCCAGTTATATAACACATTGGCATAAAAATAAAATCGATTTGCACAGTAAAAAAAAAACCGTTTTTTTTAAATTTTATTTTAAGAAAGATTTTTTTTGTCCAAATCGATTTTATTTTTATCTCAATATGCCAATTTTTATGTAAATGGTGCCTCGGGTACTACTAGGGGTTATCGGCTTCGGGAGCGTATCTCTTACACCCGGTATATACATATCGGTAGAGTGTTACCCAGGGTTCGAAACCGGGACCTTTCGGTCGCTAGGCTGTCTCCCTAAAGTTACCGACGACGCTTTCAAAGTGTGGCCGTGCGTGTAAGGAAATTTCAGGATGTTCTCCATCCAACAGTAGTCCCACAAATAATGTGCCCAGTTGACGGTTGAATAGGAACCCTATATATTGGACCGAAAAATATACTAAAGAAATGCGATATCTCTGCTTACCCCTTAGGAGATGTGAAAGCAGTGACAATACCCGTTTTATAAATTGCATAAAGATGTATGTTTTATTTATAAAATAATAGAATATTATTATCATAATTATATTTTACAGAAAAAATAACGTATCCAAGTATGTTTATCCGCATTCTAGATCCCATAACACAAGCTAGTTAAGCTTACCATGGGTCTAGATAGCGTTGTGTAGAATGTTAAAGAATATGTAATTATTTTTCAAATTAAGTATTAGTTATTAAGTTTATTAATAAAAAGATAAATCTTACCAAAAACTTTTTTCCTTACTGTATTTCATAATTTTATACCTACGTATTGTTTTTTTTTCGATAAGCAACTATAGAAATATTTCGAATATTTATATTAAATAAATCAAGTAATGATTAGATTACATAGATAACCTAACTTTCAGTTATGTTATAGTCCTACGTGATAATCATAAATATTACCTATCTATCTATCAAATAAATGATAAAAGATAATGTAGAGATATGATGTCATATGCAATCTAAAAATTATAATTTATTAGTATGAAAAATATTACCGGACACTATGCCTTCTTCTATCGATAACCTAATCGCTGTCAAATAAAAAAAAACTTGCAAGAATATAATCCAATGTGGACACTCCCAAGGTCATCTCTAATGGAATAATATAATTTAAATATATTTATCGGCGAGAGTAATATCTACAGCATAAAATTTTAGGCACGAGCCAACCGCTTGGTCTAAAATAATCCCTTACCGCTCCACAGTTATTTTGGTTTTCGCTATAATAACTAACTCAGACACAAAACGCTAACTTATTTTTAAAACAAAAATAGTGGCAACAAAACCATTGCACCGCAAAATAATCCAACAGCTTATTTTTTTTTTATTCTTCACAGATCACGACACTTTAATTTAAAATCCGAACGTATGCAAATATAACACAAACACTTTTTTTTTTTCAGAAAAAAAATTAGAGCACAGCGTTTACATGAAACCAGAACGTATTCGATTTTTTTCAGTTAAGTTTTGTGTTAAAATAGTTGTGAAATTAATTCGTTATCCGACATACCGTGTGATATCGTTCGATGCGACCACACAGCCGCGCTCGCAAACGGAACTGAGCCGGCTTTCAAACTTTTATTTTTCCGACGCGTCGCGTCGCAGTCGCTTTCCGAACGAGCGCAGAGTCGTATCTTCTGGGAGAATTTGTGAGTGTGCGTGACTATAGTGATGTGCACATATTGATATTTTCTAATATCGACATATATAATGGTCATGAGTGCAGTTAGAAACGCTTTTTGTAAGATTATAATTTAAAAAGTACGGATTCCAATCCGAATCGGATCCTGTTATCCAGTGGATTAGGTATGGTCAAACTTCCGGTCCAATATTGATTACGGTATTCTTACTAATAGGAGAAAATAAAAACCTACATATAAATCCAAACAAAACATTTTTTTAGTGATCCACTGATTGCTCATAGGTTTTTTTTCTTCTAGTCACTGTCATCTCAGTACGAATGGGGTTTTAATGATTTTTTGTTCGCGTTTTGTGAAATACACAACCAGTCAATCATAACTCAAAATTCAAAATCTGTAATATCGACAGGAAGGTGACTTTATCATCAATCAAATTAATAAATCAGCCTATAGGCTATGTAATTGCAGATCCCTCGAATATAATTGAATGCCGGGAGCGAAATATCGGTTAAAATCAAAGTCAAATATCATTTACTCAAAATGTGGTAAAATGGTACTAACAAAACATCAAAATTAGAGATAGCAACCACCCACAATAGCATCCAGTCTAACCTATTAGTAAAAATAAGTTCGAAGGCCTCAGACACCCGACAATGAGTAAGAGTTTGGCCAATGAAAGATGGTTAAACATAACATAACATAAAGTCACGCCTGTATTCCCCGAAGGGGTAGGCAGAGGTGCTAGCACCCACATTTCGCCAGTTTATGTTTAGGTCGCAATGTAATAGGTGGCAAGCCTATTGCCATTAACCGGGCACTTATAAACCTGCGATAAATACACACATAGCTTCGAAAAGCTTAGAAAAGTCATTGGTGTGTGCCATGGTAAACCTGGGATCGAACCCGAGACCTCGTCTCAGCAGTCCATTACCCATACCACTAGGCTACCGCAGATGGTTAAAAACGGTGGTAATTTTGAAAAATCAACAGGTTGCAACACTGACAATACAAAGAAATAACGGAGTTGATACTATAATTTTTTTACTAGGTACACATAAAAATTAGCGCACATGGTACTAATGATTATATTTTGAGCAGCATTGTTTATAAGAAAGATTTAGTCACAACACTATACATTTATTAATTTAAATTTATTTTAATCTAATTCTCAAATATATTTCTAAATACAATAATTAAATCCCTATTTATATCTACGAATATATTTTTTTATAAATTAAATATATTCAATCACATTCTAAAAAATAATTGAATATAATAAAGCGTTACCTAAAATTACAACACTTATTATAAAAACAACCATTACTATCATTAACGCAGTCCTTATTATCAATTGAGGCTGATTTTAAATTTGTATTTTACATTTTATACAAAAAAGTGAAACATCACTTGACTAAATAAAATAAATAAACAATATTACAGATGATAGCACTGGATTTTATATTCATATTCTGTATTATATAATTATATATTAAAAACCTAGTATCGATAAAAATGCTAAACCCAAAATGTCGATAGCAGTACAACACATCACTATACGGTAACAATATCCTAAAGACCCATACACACAAACTATTTTGACTACAGTAACTTCACTCACACATCAATAGCCGAGCTTTGAGCTTTATGACAATTAATGCACAGTAAAATAAACTTTATTCTAACGGAACAGGATTTATTTTCGAATGTTTTAAAGAGTATAGTGCTGCACTTTTGATTTTAAACCAAAAACGTATTTTGCAGTTTTCTTTTATTTTCATATTCGGCTTAGCGAATATGAAATGATTTGTCTGACACGTTTGTGACTTTACGAGACCACATGTAGAGTGTATTTCAATTATGATTTGTTGTAGATATAACAAGAAAATAAGAATATATACAAAAATACTTTTGTGACGATTGTTCACTGAGCCGAGTTTACTATGACCCCGTGGTAAGACCCCTTGGGGCCAATGATGTTTTATAAACTGTAGATACGTCATACAGGAACGTGGCCGCTATCAAAAATGGCGCAAACACTACATATAAAAAATATAGCTAATACGTCAATGATATTAATTTATATGAGTTATATTATTATTTATTTTAATAATATTTTTCACTAATTATTTTCATAAAGACGTTTTTTGCGTACCGTACTGTCGCGTCTCTGATTGGTGGAAGAAATGGTGACCATTTCATAATTCTTTTGTTGACATTTTAGAGTGTGAACAACAAATTATCTATAGTTTTTAAAATATCATTGTATCTGGTAGTAATTATTAAAAGTAATTTAAAACGTCAGTAAACTAATGTATCAGTAACCAATAGGTAGCATTAACATTAACCCCTGGGTCCCCTGGTGTATTGTTGTCTACACAACCGTAAACAGCATTACAGCACTTAGATGTTAAATCTGTTGCAATATCCAGTTGCAACAGAAATATATTGTGTGTTCGAATGTGTGAACAGAAGACAATATGTTAAAGACTCCTATGTTACTAAGAACATCGTACATCCGAGGAGACAAAACACGAAACATTTGGATAACTAAATAAATTAAAAAAGAAAGTTTAGTATTGTAATAGCCAACCAACCATCATCTAAGCGCAATTTTCTATAGCTGTCATTTTAAATAATTATGTAGAGTCAAGAAGCTGGGTCAACCGGGGTGAGAGGGATATGTCGAGGACAACCTCACCTCCGGCCGACCGGTTCGAGTCCGACATAACCTCCCCTTCCGGCTCCGGCGGCGGGAGAGGTATCCGAGGGGATGTCCGCACGCAAAAAAATTAGTCAAGAAGAAAAAGGAGCCCCACAATGCGGGGCTTCTGTTTCGGGACACATGGGATCTACAGTTCATTTTTTTTTTAAAGAATATTAGAACCGAAATTACTAATATTTCCTCTAACCCCTCCAGATAAGCTAAATTGCTTGTGTTAGAGTGGGTTGACGTCGGTAGTGTAATGGCTAGGATTCGAACCCGGGACATTTCGATCTTAAGGCCAACTCCTTAACCATTAAGCTAATTACATCAATCAATTAGCCACTAGCCACTGCTGGGCATAGGCCTCTCCCAATGTTGGGAGGCTTTGGCCTACTGTTTCCACGCTGGCCAGACGGGTTGGTACAGGGTTTTATTTGCGTATTTTTCCGTTAGTTGCTTCTTACGACACGCTTCGGATGAGATGGGTTGGTGATCAATGACGTAACAACTGATGAAATTGGAAGTTACACGGTATCCGTGGGGATTATTCGTACGATCAAAAACGCACGGTCTTATTTTTCCCATAGTATACTTAATACCTAAATACCCAACTCAGTGGTACCACTACATCAACACTACCACTTAATTTGATTGATTGCGTCCAGCGTTGACACGGCTGACGACGATATCTATAATATTATCCAATATTATTAGAATATTTTATCTTATTCAGCGCTATCGATGTTATCTATAGTTAGATAATTGATTTTACAAGTAACAATATACACCCTTACACCAACTATTATAGTACCAAAGCAAACAGGGGTGCGGGTTGGGTAACCTCCACGTTGGCCTTTCCGTTTCTTCCCCCTTTGGACTGCGGTCCTGGGGAGCGGAAGCGGAGGGGCTGGTGCATCCTGGACAACGGCTAACAGACTCCCACCTTAGGAGTTCTGTTGGCCGTTGACGAATAACCCAACGGCCGACCTCATTGTACGAGGAGGTCGTGGGATGGCGGGCCTGCAAGGCCCGCGGGAAGGGATCCGTAGGATCCCTTCTATTCAAACAGCCCTTTTGAGGGCTAGCTGACCCAGAGGGGGTCGTGGTATGGCGGGCCTGCAAGGCCCGCGGGAAGGGATCCGTAGGATTCCTTCCATTCAAACAGCCCTTTTCAGGGCTAGCTGACCCAGAGGGGGTCGTGGTATGGCGGGCCTGCAAGGCCCGCGGGAAGGGATCCGTAGGATTCCTTCCATTCAAACAGCCCTTTTGAGGGCTAGCCGACCCAGAGGGGGTCGTGGTGTGGCGGGGCTTCAAGGCCCGCGGAGAGAGATCCGGTTCCCGTTAGTCGCTCCCAGTATCCCTCTGCTCTCAGAGGGGACAGGGGAGAGGCAAGGGTTCCGTGAGATCCAGGGACGGGTCGGCCCACTGCTCGCGCAGGGGCTGACAGGCTCTCGTGCCACCGTCGGTGTTGGGAGAGTTGGCTGCTCCCCCGCGTCGCGTAACCTCCTAGTTGTCGGCAACGATCTGAGTGCTAGCCACACTCAGTACGCCGGTAACCTGGAGGCCGCGGGGCTTGCCTTAATTGGCCGGCCCGCGACAAGGAAAAGTCTTAAAAACCCGACAGCGAAGTCGTTTAAAACCTGTGGACACCAGGGGACCTCCACAGTATGTACCCCGCTTCTCGGAAAGAGCGTCACCCGGGAAGTGTAACCTTTCGTCTCATGCTCGTGGGAACCTTTATGCATCTGAATCAACATAAAACCCCCCCCCCCTACCAAGCGAAACAGACTGCGCGGAGGTCGCGCAGCGCCACGACGCGGAGGTCGCGTCACCAACTGCGGCGGTGTCGGAAAACTTCGACACCGCCACCGAGAAGAGCAGGGCGAACAGCCCGGTGGGTCTGCAGACCCGGAAATCTGCACGGAGGAGGAACGGCGGCAAGAAGGCTGCTCCTCCTCCACGGAGGACTGAGTCGGACGCAGCCGTCACTGTGACTGACTCGTCCTCCAACGAGGAGAACAACCAGGGCAGCGAGGATTCCCCCCCGCCCAAGGTTGCGATGGTCGGCCGGGGGAAGACGCGGGGTGGCAAGAGGCCCATCCCCCAAACGCCCTCCTCTCGGGCCCCGGCCCTGAGAGATGCTGTGGCGCCGTCGAGTCCCTCCACCTCGGCGGCGCCTACGCCCATGCCCCGTACCGACCCTACTTCCAGGGAGGTACTGCAGGCCCTGGAGGAAGTCATAGGGACCCGTGCTGGGTCTATGGGGCCGGAGGAGGTCCGGCTGCGGCGGGCGACGACGCGCCTTATCGAGGAGTTCGGCCTGCTCAGAGCGGAGCTGGTTGGGTCGCGGAACGAGCGGGCTCAGCTAGGCAGACGACAGGTCGAGCTAATCGATGCCTCGGAGCGGCAGGCGGCAGAGTACCGCAAAGAGATGGCGAAGATGGCGGCCGATTTTGCGGACCTGCAGAAGGTCGTCGCCGGGCTGCCGGAGGGGCGCGTCACGCGGTCGGCGCGGCGGAAGCCGGTCGCGCAGCCGGGAGAGTCGAAGTCGTCGGACCGGCCGGCTTCGCCGGTGCGGTCGCCCGTGCGGTCGAGGTCGCCGCTGCGGCTGGAGGCACCGGTACAGCCGGAGTCGCCACCGCCGGCGCCTGTCCGGCCACAGTCACCGGTATTGGTACCGGCCCGGCCCGCGGACCCGTTGGCGGCCTGCATGGCAACTTTGGCCGCCATGGAAAAGCGGATGGAGGCGGCTCAGGCTGCGCAGGAAGCGCGACAGGCAGCCCACGAGGAGCACACACGGCGCTGCCTGGAGGCTGTGATGGACTCCATCCGCCGTCCGCCCCTGGCGATAGCGACTGGGAGTGGGTATGCTGGAGCAGTCAAAAGGGGTCGCCCAACAGCGATGCGGACCCCTCAGGAGTCGGCCAGCAGCCCATCAGCTGTGCCATCTGCTCCGGCCGCTGCCGCTGCCGCTGCTGCGCAGGGTGCTCAGCCCAAGGGCAAGGGAAAAGGGAAGGGCAAGGGGAAGACGTCCTCTGCCCCAGCCCCTACCCCAGCCCCGGCACCGGCCTCGACTTCGGCTTCAGCTCTGGCTCCGGTTGCCTCCACGAGCTCCTCCCCGGCAGAGGGTTGGGAGGTGGCCGGCCAAACGCGGAAAAGGCGGAACGCCAAGCGAAAAGCAGCCAAAAAGGCCAGAAAGGCTGAGGCTGCCGCGAAGGGAGCGCCGGGAAGGCTGCGCGTCCCCCGCACCACGGCTGTCGTCTTGACGATGACGCCGGAGGCCGCGGAAAGGGGCGTGCAATACCCCGACCTGGTGAGGCGGGCCAGAGGCCTCATAGATATGAGGTCTCTTAAGCTGGCGAAGCCCCTCCGAGTCACGGAGACTCGGACGGGGGCCCGCCTCATCCAGGTCCCTGGCGCCTCCAGCGGTCCCCAGGCTGATGCCATAGCGGCTCAGCTAAGGGAGACGCTGGACGCAGCCGACGTCCGGGTGTCCAGGCCCATCAAGTGCGCAGAACTGCGTATTTCGGGCCTGGACGACTCCATCACGGCCGAAGAAATTCGGGCCACCGTGGCGGAGGCCGGGGGCTGCCCCCTGGAGGCGGTTAAGGTCGGAGCAATACGCTACGGCCGTCGCGGACAGGGGGCGGCAGTTGTCGGCTGCCCCATCGCGGCAGCTCAAAAGGCTGCTGATCGGCGGGTCCTCGTGGTGGACGGCGTTGTTGGGGTGCGGGCACAGCTCCTGCAGGCTTGACCGGCCAGGTGCTTTAGGTGCCTGTCGGTCGGACACGTGGGGGTGCAGTGCACGGCGGAGGTGACGGTCGGCGACCGCTGCTTCCGCTGTGGCCAGCCCGGTCACAGGGCCGGTGGTTGCGAGGCTCCGCTGCACTGTTTTAGGTGTGCGGCGGGGGGCAAACCGGCCGACCATCGGGTTGGCAGCAAGGCCTGCACCGGAGGGGAGCCGAAGCCACGAGGCGGGCGTTCCGCCGATAGTTCGCAGCGGGATGCGGAGATGGTTCCATAATGGATCCCCAGTTCCGCATCCTGCAGGCGAACGTGGGCCACGGTGTCGATGCTCAGGCTCTCCTGCTCCAGAGCATGGCACAGTGGTCCATACACGTCGCCGCTGTCGCCGATCCGTACACCCACCGGCCCCCCGGGCCTGCCTGGGTGGTCGACCTGGATGGATCGGCGGCACTGGTGCGTAACGCCGCTGCGGGTGCCCCTCCCTTTGTGGTGATCGCAAGGGAGCATGGCATCGTAGCGGCGCGTGTGGGGGAGATTGCGGTCGTGGCCGTCTACTTCACGCCGGCATCACACCGTCGCATAGGGCAGTATCGGCAGTCGCTGGAGCGGCTGACCGACGTCGTCAATGCCTGTCACCCTCGCCCGGTTCTTGTGCTTGGGGACTTCAATGCCTGGTCTGAGGCTTGGGGGTCCCGGCACACGAACCCGCGAGGTAGGGCTCTGGAGAGCTGGGCCGCTACTCTCGGTCTGGTTCTCCAGAATCGCGGGGCCGAAGCCACGTTCTGGGTGGCGGAGCGCGGGGCGAGTTCGATCGTCGATCTCTCATTCGCGAGCGCTTCGCTGTCGCAACGTGTGCGGGACTGGCGTGTTGTCGTGGAGGTGGAGACACTGTCGGATCACCGATACGTTCGGTTTGATGTCTCCCCTCCCGAGAGTGATGCGCCGGTCACACTGGCCCCACGCGAGCCGCGCTGGGTGCTTAGGGGACTGAATAGGGATGCTCTCCTGGAAGCCGCCTCCGTGCAGGCCTGGGCCATGGTGCCGGACAGGCCTGACGACATTGATGACGAGGCGGCGTGGTTCCGGGAGGCCATGACTGTTGTCTGCGATGCGGGTATGTCTAGGGCTCCAGCCTATAGTCCGAGGCGCCGGGTCTACTGGTGGACTGCGGAGATCGCGAGGCTGCGTCAAGCCTGCGTGATCGCACACCGCCGGTGGGCCAGGCTCCGTAGGAGGCGTAGCCGCCCCGCAGACACAGATCCCCTAGTGGCGGAGTTGCAAGAGGGATACAGGGAGGCCAGGAATGCCCTCCGAGCGGAGATCAAGCGGTCCAAGGCAGCTTCCTATAGGGAGCTGCTGGAGACACTGGAGCGGGACCCATGGGGGCGGCCTTACCGCTTGGTAAGAGGAAAGCTGCGCCCCCGGGCCCCTCCCCTGACCCAGGTTCTCGAGCCGGCTCTGCTTGGAGGAGTGGTGGCATCCCTGTTCCCGGCGCGGGCGGAACACGTTCCGCCGCAGATGACTCCGCCACCTCGGTTGCCTGATGCGCCCGGCGTGGTTATTGACGACGACGTGCCCGAGGTCACTTGGGTAGAACTAGAGCTGGCGGTGCGACGGCTTAGAGCCAAGAAGAACACCGCCCCGGGACCCGACGGCATTCCAGGCCGTGCGTGGGTCCTAGCTCTAGGAGAAGACGGTCTCGAACCCCGACTGCGAGGGTTCCTCAGCGCATGCTTGGAGCGGGGCCAGTTTCCGAAGATGTGGAAGACGGGGAAACTGGTCCTCATCCGCAAGGACGGACGCCCGGCGGACGAGCCGTCCGGGTACCGGCCCATAGTGTTGCTCGACGAGGTGGGCAAGCTCTTCGAAGGAGTGATTGCCAAGCGCCTCGTCGAGCACCTCTCTAGAGTGGGGCCGGACCTAGCGGACACTCAGTACGGCTTCCGCCGGTGGCGTTCCACTGTGGATGCCATCATGCGCGTGAGGACTCTGGCGGAGGATGCGGTTGCCCGGGGCGAGGTGATGTTGGCGGTGTCCTTGGACATCTCCAACGCGTTCAACACCTTGCCCTGGAGTTGCATCAGGGAGGCGCTCGTGTACCACGATGTGCCTCTCTACCTCCGCCGCATAGTCGGGGCGTACCTGACGGAGAGGGCCGTCATCTACCCAAGTGCGACCGGCGTCGGTAGGCGTGAGATGTCGTGCGGTGTCCCACAGGGATCGGTCCTGGGGCCGCTCCTGTGGAACATCGGATACGACTGGGTGCTTCGCGGTGAGCTCGCGTTCGGGGCCACCGTCACGTGCTACGCGGACGACACGCTAGTGACGGTGAGTGGCGCTACACACCGCAAGGCGACCCAGAGGGCCACGACCGCTGTTGCTCAAGTCGTGGATCGGATCCGGCGGCTGGGTCTCGAGGTGGCTCTGCACAAATCCGAGGCCTTGTTCTTCCATGGTCCTCGGCGCAGGCCACCCCCGGGATCCAGCTTGACAGTAGGAGGTACTCCCATCGACATCAAGCCCCGGTTGAAATACCTGGGGCTCGTACTCGACGGTCGGTGGGACTTCGGAGAGCACTTCCGAAGTCTGCGCCCCAAACTGTTGGTGTCAGCTAACGCGCTGGTGCGGCTGCTGCCCAACTTGAGGGGCCCAGAGGACTCCTGCAGGAGACTCTACGCGGGTGTCGTGCGGTCTATGGCCCTGTACGGGTGCCCCGTGTGGGCGGACGCCCTGCAGGCCAGGTTCGTGCAACTGCTGCATGCGCCGCAGCAGACGATGGCCTGCAGGGCCATTAGGGGGTACCGCACGATATCCTTTGAAGCGGCGAGTCTCCTAGCCGGATCGCCACCGTGGATCCTGGAAGCGAGATCCCTTGCGGCACTGTATCGGTTCCGTAAGGAGGCGCGGGAGCGGGGATACGATCCCGAGCCCGAAGACATTCGGGCCGAGAGGTCCCGGCTCCACGGGATCATGGTGGCGGAGTGGGAGCGACGACTTGAGCAACGACGCGCAGGGCATGCCGTCATAGAGGCGGTAAGGCCCATCATGGGGGAATGGCTCGAGAGGCCACATGGCAGCCTCTCGTATCGACTGACACAGATTATCACCGGGCACGGGTGCTTCGGGAGATATCTGTGTCGGATCGAAAAGGAGCCAACGTCCGAGTGCCATCACTGCGACGCGAGCGAGGACACGGGGCTGCACACGCTCACCGAGTGCCCGGCATGGGCCGAACCGAGGCGGGAGCTTGTGGCGGCCCTGGGAGTGAGAGTTCTCACCCTCGCCACCCTGCTCACAGCAATGGTCCGCTGCGCGGACGCGTGGGCGGCCGGCGTCTCCTTCAGCGAGCAGGTAATGGTCGTGAAGGAGACGGCGGAGCGGGAGAGGCGGCGCGAGCGAGAAAGACTCGCGGATCGCGCCGCCCGCGCGCGCAGGCAACTCGGGCGTCGGAGGGCACTGACTGACCTCCGTCCCCCATGAGCGCGGGCCTGGGGGTGACGGGTGGAGCCGCCTGTCACCCCAGCAGAAGCAGGCCACGGCGCGCCTCCCCATTCCGGGGGCGAGTTGGGGACACCGTTGTCCCCCCTCCTGAGGAGGGCCAGACCGTAAGGGATGGCCCTGGGTCAGCCGGGGTGCGAGGGATATGTCTTTGACAACCTCACCTCCGGCCTAGCACCAAGACCCACAGTCGGCGTGCGGTTTTAGTCGGTTCGAGTCCGACATAACCTCCCCTTCCGGCTCCGGCAGGGGGGGTATCCGTGGGGATTTCCGCACGAAAAAAAAAAAAAAAAAAAAGTACCAAAGCAAACAATTCCACCAAGAACCAAGCTGTTCGGTGACTATTTCTTTGCCGCACTGTTGGGGCACAGTGGGCACGACAGTAGGTGGTCCATTGTTTGCAGAAGTGCATCGCATTCACAGCCCCCATTACCTGCGTCCAGGTATCCCTATTAAACTCGGTTTCCCCTGCAGCAGCCAACGCGGAACCTCAGTCTTGGTCTCAGTCGGGATTGACTGAGGAGATGATATCAGACAGGAATGTATGTGTATACCTGTAGGATACTCCGTCCTACTAATATTTATCAAGTAACACGTAGAATTGCACTGGCTCACTAACTACACTCAATAGCGCAGGTTTGTGTATGTGCTCTCGTCTGATGTCAATGGTCGATTCCGCAATGACAGCTAACCCCACCATTGGTGTACGTGAGACAATGTAACACTATACCACCCAAAACAATCGCTTATAAGTGGGTGTTTAAATCAACTCTGCCTACCGCGCAGACAGAGACGCGTGATCACAAAAATAGTAAAATATGTTATCTATTGTGAAAAACATAGATATTAGCTACTGTTTTCTTATCAATCGTGTTTTTCTATGTTAAGCCGCAATGAAACATGGGCCTTTAAGATAAAGTAAATACATAGTAGGTCCCTATTTAGGAGATTTTTTTCTATGTCAAATCAGTGGTCAAATCCAAATATTATTGAAGCATACTGAAGCTATAATCCCATATCTATCTTACAGGTGATGTTTGGCCAGGGGTTCAAATTTGTATACCACATAACTACATAGTATAAAGCAAAGTCACTTTCCTCGTCTGTCCGTCCCTATATGCTTATATCTTCAAAACTACGCTACAGATTTTAATGCGGTTTCTTTTAATAGACAGAGTAATTCAAGAGGAAGATTTATATGTATAATACAAGCTTAATGTAGGAGAGGGTGCAGCAAAATTGGCAGTACGAAGTTCGCCGAGTTAGCTAGTTAAATATATGTTCAACGTATTGCACAAAGCGTCGGTAGCTTACTGCTTAAGGTCCAGGGTTCGAATCCTGGCCATTACACTACTAACCCACTCTTAGCACAAGCAGTTTAGCTAAGTTGAAAAGGTTAGAGGGAATATTAGTTACTTCGGTTCTAATATTCTTTAAAAATAATGATGAGAATCTCGTGAAAGCAGAAGAGAGACCTGGCTCACGAGGTTGTCGACATGTGGAGTGTGGATTCGGCGATTATTGTTCCGATAGTCGTGTCGGTTCACGGACTGATTGCCAAGAGCCTCGACCAACATCTCAAGAGGCTCGCGTTAGATAGTTGGGTCAAGGGCCTGATGCAGAAGGCGGTACTCCTCGACACAGCACGCATTCTGAGGAGGTTCCTCTCCATGGAGCCCCAACCACCGGTAGCTTGGTCCCTGTACCCGATGCCGGTGGGGTACTATTTTTTATATTTTTAAACTTACTTTTGCCCGCGGCTCCGCTCGCGTGTATGTCGGTTCCCGGCAATTATTCGATTTTTTCTCAACGTACAAACCTTCCCTGGACTTCCACAAATAATTCCAGACCAAAATTAGCCAAATCGGTTCGTGCGTTCTGGAGTTATAGCGTCAGGAAGGAAAACCCGACTTATTTTTATATAGTAGATAGATGTTTTATTTTTTATAAGTATGTATTTAAAAATGTAATTAATAAGTAACTTAAGTAAATAAAGAGAAATAATAATAATAAAGGTTATTTTAGAGTATTGGATTTCTTATGCATCATCACCAGCTTTTATTAGAAGTGATCCAGATGACCTAAGTGTTCCCACTTTTCTTACCTCATCGACTAGAGTGCCTACACACGTGCATGCACTCAAATGCGTTTAGTTATTGTACTTCCCGCAGAGATGCTTGTTTTTATAAACAGTCCCGGTTTCGCCCGGATAAATTCGTATATATAACACTTTTATAAGAATTTCATGTTTTTTTTTATAAAGACATATTATTACATCACTTACATGAGAACATAAATTACAGATTCATACAATAATATTCGTTGTCACACTAAAAACAGACATGTTCAGTACGTTGAGATTATGTGTTTGGTTAATTGTTTCTTAAATACATGGGTGAATTTCAACAGGACCGTTAAAATCTTCATTTCCGTGGATTTTTTTACCTTAAGTGATATAATAATAAAAAATCGCGTTAATTAAAGGTTTTGATACTATATGTATTCTCGCTTAATATCTAGCAGATAACTAAAAAAACTAACAAGATATACAAGATTAAAAATTACATGCCACGGCGATGAAACATGTGTGTACGGCAATGAAACATGCGTCCACGGCAATGAAAGAATTATGCCAAGGGAATGAAAGAATCAACCACAGAAATGAAAATCCATATAAAACATAATACTTATACCTACTTACATACAATAATTACAAATTTCATAGGTTAAAAATCTGCAAAAGGAGTAGGTAGGTACAATTAAACAAATACAATAGAATCAAAGAATTGTCCAATCATTTATTTAAATTCTTTCACACAAAAAAGAAATTTACAATACATAATATAATATGAATAAAACAAATAATATGGTATACTTTTGTTAATTATGCAAAAGTAAATGCAAACAACATACATAGTACACCATATATAGTACAAGTTTTTAATTTACGCATCAATATTTAATGTCAAGCGAAACAATAACATTTTTATAAAATCTATAGACAAAATAATCACAGCCCACACCGGTTAAGGTTCTTCTTCATAGTCTTGGCAAAATAAACAATCCATTATTAAAATCAAACTATTTATAATTGATTGTACAGTAAAAAACTCATCAAATCTTTCGTCTTATTGCAGAAAGTTTTCGAATCCTCTAATGACAGTATTTGGTGCTACCTATAATTAATGTAATATCTAATCTTACTATGGCGATGAAAACATAAGTAACGGAAATGAAACATGTGGCCACAGCAATGAAACTAAATTGTTTTACAATGCATGGCAATGATTTTTTTTTCATTGCCGTGCTTTTTTTTTCATTACCATAGCAAATTTTGACCACGGAAACTACGGTAATGAAAGCACGGCAATGAAAAACAAGACAAAAATATAAAATATCAAAAAATCTAATAATTATTCAAAGTATTAATCACTTCACAAAAATAAACAAGAGAAATGGCGTTCTATTGAATGTTTAATCAAGAGGATAAACTTATTGGAATATAAGTTATACCTATCCACGGCGATGAAAGAAAAAATGTCCAGTAACACAAAAATGGTATACTTACCTCTATGGCGCCAAAACGCAGGTACGTGTGTACGTTCTTCCGCGTCGAGAACTTAGGCGGCACCAATATGCAACGTTTAGCGCATATAAGGGAGGACGCAAGTCGTTAGATAAAACAATATTCTAAAACATGTTTAGAACACGGCGATGAAAGGTAGTTCTGGGACAAATGATTTTTTATTAACCATTCGTTGTATTGTTTAAATATTTGAAGAAATGTATTTCGTAACAATACTTTAACTATTCACGTATCAAATAAAAATAGGTATTAATAAAAATAACCAATAGATTTTTATCAATGAGGTATCACGACACAATAGGTGACGTGTGGACAAACACGGCAATGAAAGATTTCGGTGTATTTTGTTTTTTTTTTGGAGTACCTATAATCCTATTTAATAGAATATTTAGTGCCCCACATAGATCACTATTTCACCTAACTAGCAAAAAATTTTAGAGCATTATAACTATGATTTTTAGTACCGATTTCAACGATGCCACGCAATTCTTGGTCCCGGGAAATTCACCCACATTCAACGATTTTGATAATTACCGATATACCTGCACCTGTATTTTTCAAACAGATACAGGCTTACAAAATAATATCTAATATATAAAATTCTCGTGTCACAGTTTTCGTTGCCATACTCCTCCGAAACGGCTTGACCGATTTTGATGAAATTTTTTTGCTTATCCGGTATCTATGAGAATCGGCCAACATCTATTTTTCATCCCCCTAAATGGTGCAGCGGGAACGGAATCTGACGCCACGGGTGCAGGGAAAAATTGGCGGTACGAAGTTCGCCGGGACAGCTAGTGTACATATAAGATTGCATGATGCTTACTTTGACAAACAACGAAGTACTTATCAACATGTAACCGTTCATCCCTTATTTTACCGCGCTAGTGATAAAATTTTACATTTATTTCCAACCAGAATCATGTGCTATAAAATACAAAGAAATATAGAAATGACAGCCTACCCCGGGCTTTACCTTCCAATATAACAGATTTTTTCAAAAAGGACACGTCAATTTGACTTCACCTCGCCTGATGGCAAGCTAAAGGCAAATTCTCGGAAAGAGGGTCACCATCATAAATATGTACCATGTTAACAATGGTTGCATTCAGCTTGACGGCCTCATCAGATGCCTTTTCACGCCCCGCTTAAATGTCGCCCTGTTTACTTATTGTAAAACGAAACATTGATGTTGATAAAACAGGAGCTAAATGCACAATTGACAGTATTATCACTAAAAGATCTGCCCCAGAAAAACTTATCAGGAGGTTACAGGAAGATACGCACAAAATGGTACAGGAATGAAGAAACAGTCGAATTTACATCGAATTAACACATAATTTAGCTTAAGGTCGCCATTGAGAAAAAAAATGGGGTTATTTTACAGCTTTTTTTACGATAGGACACATCAATTTGACTTCACCTCGTCTGGTAGTAAGCTAAAGGCAAAGTCTCGGAAAGAGGGTCACCATCGTAAACATGTACCATGTTAACAGTGGTGGCACTCAGCTTGACGGCCTCATCAGATGCCTTCTGTAACGATTCACACATGAATTCAGCAATAACATGAATCATCAATTTGGCGGGACCAATGCTATAATCACATAATTTTCATTTGGCACTTCCAATTGTATTGAAAATTGAGTATATACCTGTACATATGTAGTACTAAGTCTTGGGGTGTGAATTACCTGCCTCTGAGGAGCGCTTTCAGAAGAACCCGCCACTTTGATATCAAAGTTGGATTTGGTGCTTGATCCCGCCATCTTGATGCTCACCTTTTCACGCCCCGCTAAAATGTCTGTGAATTTCTAAGAAAGATGAAGCCAATTTTAACATACTATTTGGAGCAATCAATTTGGTCAGATTACTTGAACAGAAGCAGCTATTGGATATTAACAGGAATACCAGCAATATCGGTGACTATACTCGCCGAAGACCACCGGCCTCCATGACCGGGGGCCTGAGGACGGTGAGTTGGCTGCTCACCGTCTTTACAGAAGCAGGCCCATGACGGCAGCGTGACCAAAGAAGCAGGATGACACCCAAAAACCCCCTATAGACGCGGAATAGCACCCTAACCACCCCCTAGGTGAGGCCGCAATTGCAGCCGTAGGTCTGATGGGAGCCCTGGGACATCCTTCCGAGGGCTTACCCGGGGCTCCCAACCATAGGCTGCTGGGCGTTACTGTGGGGGTTTTTAGTCGGTAGGAGTCCGGCATAACATCCATGAAGGATTCTGCTCGCGGTAAAAAAAATCGGCAACTAATACTATTTCTTTAAATCTCATCTTATCTAACAACATAACAGTACGACGGACAGACAGTCTACTTGATTTTCCATTATAAAACAATAAGAAAATAAGTACGTTATTCATGAACCAAGTCACGTTGCAACCGCAGACTGCGGTAACGGCCCTTCTTGAGAATAAAACAATAAATATACACAATGACATAACTTCCGTTTCTGACCATAGAGGCGGTATCAAGGTTTTTAATACCAATCTTAATATATCTTGAGTTTTGAGAGATCCGTACCCAAAAGGTAAAAATCGAACCCTATACTAAGACTCCACTGACTGTCACCAGGGCCTCGATTATGCTAAAGCCAAACCACAGTGGTGCCACCGCCACTGTAAAAACGGCATTAATTAATAGACTTTACAATTTAAAGTTCAAATTGAAGTGACTTTTTGTAGAGTCAATGGAAAAGTGTAATGAAACTATTTTCATTTCATTTTGAACTTTAGGAGTATAGAAATAAAGTCTAAAATTTTATGTCTTTTTTTGGAGTGACTGCGGCACCACACTGGTTTAGCTTTAATATAATCGAGAGCCAGGCTGTATCTCATGAACCGTGATAGCCAGATTCATCACAGATGATGTATTTCTGTTGCCGATGTAACAACAAATAGGACCCCACGTCTACAGAAGTGTAACAAAAATGTAAAGTGTAAATCGTGATTTATTTAAGAATCCTGGTAATATGACCGATCGAACAACAAGGATTCAAAAAATCCTCTTCGTGCGATCAATCGAACTACGCGATCGAACGATCTTGCCAAAACGGATTGACCTACCAACACGGACCGGTAAAAATCCGACTACCAGAAATTACTAGTAACGGAATTAATAGATAATAAAGTTTATAACTAAAACCCGACTACCGAAAAATCACACTGTAAAATGTAACAAACAAGACAATATCAAGGATAGCCGTGGTCGTGTGCCACTTTACCCTAGAATATATTGTTTTGTTAGAGTAAGTGGCATACGACCACGGCTATCCTTGATATTTTAGTGTGATTTTTCGGTAGTCGGGTTTTAGTTGTAAACTTTATTTTTTATTTACATTATTTTGGGGCAAGGTAAAGCTAATAATTTATACATATTTGAAATGTACTTCTTAAGCCCTTTCATTTGATACCAAACACGGCATATTTATCTCAAATTTATTTTTTTACACAGCACCTTATGAGCGCTAGAGGGCGTCACACAAGATTGAGTGACACGTCATATAGCCTATAACCATTGGACGATCAAGCCGCTTGTAACGATACCTCATTTGTCTAGTTCTAATAAGTAGTTGAGGAGCTATGAGGTAACAAATGAACATACATACATACATACATACAAACATAGCCTGTCAAAATCATAACCCTCCTTTTGGCTTCGCCGTAGTCGGGTAAAAACACAACAGTAGCCATCTAAGATTATTTTGTGACAGATATTTCCTCAGAACAAACAATAAAGATTGATTATTTGATAAATTATCAAACTGATACACAGATATCATATTAGTCTAATCTTCAGACATGTATCTTCTTTTGTAGTCTTATGTAATACTTATATGGTCTGGGTGTTTTCTATATTTAATATAGGTACAGTACGTATTTACAAAAAAAATGTATCTAGATATTTATCCGCATTCTAGATTCCGTTACACAAGCTACTTACTAAGTTTACCATGGGTCTAGATAGCGTTGGGTAGTTTGCGAAAAAAAAGCTTTTTTAAATAGAACCCGTCAATATGGCTTCGCCTCGCCTATTGGTAAGCGGAAGGCAAAGTCTCAGGAAAGAGCGTCAATATTACAGACACCAACAATGTTATATTAGTGACCCTCAGTCTGACGGTACATCATCAGATGCTTTTTCACGCTCCGCTTAAAGGACCCGGGACTGTAGGAAGAAGGAAACACGTGAGCTGGCAGGGAGTTCTAAGACCTTATGAAGCGGCAGAGATTTCTATGTATAATATTTATGTATTTACAAAAAAAAAGTATATAAGCACAGTCTAACGATTCATACTACATACAGTCGGTCAACGAAGCCGTCTAGACAGAGCAATCGTGCGGGGGGAGAGGGGTGGTGGGGGACGGGGTATTACTCGGTACGCCCATACATTTTACTCGGTACTAAGGATTCAGGGCTGTCTCATTTTTGTAATCACACTAATCACGTGACTTTTTTTTCAAGGCTCGTTTTGTTTGTTAAAATTGTTTTTTTTTCGTTTTTTATATTTAGCTATCCAAGATGGCGGACACGAAATTTTCACAAAAATCGATATGGGTATCGTTTTCAGGGTTTTTGGGGTCGCTGTTGCGAATATAACATCCATTTCGCGATCCAAGATGGTGGACTCGAAATTTTTACCAAAATCGATATGGGTATCGTTTTCAGGGTTTTTGGGGTCGCTGATTGCGAATATAACATCCATTTGGTGATCCAAGATGGCGGACTCGAAATTTTCACTAGAATCGATATGGGTATCGTTTTCAGGGTTTTTGGGGTCGCTGATTGCGAATATAACATCCATTTCGCGATCCAAGATGGCGGACTCGAAATTTTCACTAAAATCGATATGGGTATCGTTTTCAGGGTTTTTGGGGTCGCTGATTGCGAATATAACATCCATTTCGCGATCCAAGATGGCGGACTCGAAATTTTTACCAAAATCGATATGGGTATCGTTTTCAGGGTTTTTGGGGTCGCTGATTGCGAATATAACATCCATTTGGTGATCCAAGATGGCGGACTCGATATTGTCACTAAAATCGATATGGGTATCGTTTTCAGGGTTTTTGGGGTCGCTGATTGCGAATATAACATCCATTTGGTGATCCAAGATGGCGGACTCGAAATTTTCACTAGAATCGATATGGGTATCGTTTTCAGGGTTTTTGGGGTCGCTGATTGCGAATATAACATCCATTTCGCGATCCAAGATGGCGGACTCGAAATTTTCACTAAAATCGATATGGGTATCGTTTTCAGGATTTTTGGGGTCGCTGATTGCGAATATAACATCCATTTCGCGATCCAAGATGGCGGACTCGAAATTTTTACCAAAATCGATATGGGTATCGTTTTCAGGGTTTTTGGGGTCGCTGATTGCGAATATAACATCCATTTGGTGATCCAAGATGGCGGACTCGAATTTTTCACTAAAATCAATATGGGTATCGTTTTCAGGGTTTTGGGGTCGCTGTTTGCGAATATAACATCCATTTTGCGATCCAAGATGTCGGACTCGAAATTTTTACTAAAATCGATACGGGTATCGTTTGCAAGGTTTTCGGGGTTGCTGATCACGAATATGTTATTCATGTAGCAATCCAAGATGACTGGATGGATGATATATTCGTAAATAGCAACTCTGAAAACCTCCAAAACGATGCTCATGTTGACTTTGTGGAAAATTTCAAGTCCGCCATCTTGGATCGCTAAACGGATTTTATTATACGTAATTAGTCACCCCGAAAACCTCGAATTGTTTTTTTTAAATTTCAAGTCCGCCATCTTTGATCTTTGGTAACATGGTCGTCAAGCCCGATAGCAGACAATTGCTGACAGGCAATCATACGATGGGAAACTGTCGACTCCCAACTGATCGCGTGTAGCCGCAAAACTGACAGCAGGGCATGGCCGCCAGGCCAAAATCGCTTTCGTGTGTGGGCGCTGTCGACTTAGGACTGTAGGCCGCCCGATACGATTTGAAACTGCAGGCGAACTGATCGTGGATAGGCTCTTTAAGAATATATCATCAATTTAGCGATCCCGGCGATTAGCGAAATTTGAATTCGAATCCAAGTCCAACCCCGAACCCGAACCCGAATCAATATCCAAATTCAAGTCGGAATCGAAATAGAAATTCGAAATCGAAAACGAAATCGAATTTGAAACCGAAATCGAAACCAAAATCCAAAAACTCAGACTTGAAATATTACGTTTGCTTGATCATAATTGGTTGAGTAGAACCGGAGATATAACCAAAAGTCGCAATAGCCGACATCCATGCGAGCGGAGCCGCGAGCATCACCTAGTAATATAAATTAGCGTGAGTTGATGTGCCTTGACAGAACAAAGAGAACGAATAGGGGTTATATATAGAATATTACAGAAAAATTATATATAAAAACTGAAGTGACAACCCTGACAAAACTGCAAAAGGCGGCATTTCCGCAAACATCAAACGCGATGAACTACTGTAAGATCTCTCGTTATACTGTGATATAAGTATATTAAGTATGTTTATCCGCATTCTAGATTCCATAACACAAGCTATAAAAGCTTACCATGGGTCTAGATAGCGTTGTGTAGAATGTTGTGGAATATTTATAAAAAAAAAAAAGAATAGAGTAATTGAACCGATGGGTTCTTGATAGAATAATCTGGATGAAGAGAATGAGAGACTTCTAATTTAATACATACTAGCTTTTGCCCTCGGCTCCGTCCGCGTGGATGTCGGTTATCGCGACCGAACATAGCCTATGTCCTTTGTCATGGTCTAATCTACCCCTATACCAAATTTCAGCAAAATCGGTTCAGTGGTTTAGGCGTGAAAGCGTAACATACAGACAGACAGACAGACAGAGTTACTTTCGCATTTATAATATTAAGTATGGATTTACATGAGGGTGTTTTTGTCTTTCTTTAGGGGCTGGGAAGTCAGATGACAGTACTTTCCATGATAGCTGTATATCAAAATGAGTAAGGGGAAAGAGTGAGTGGACTCCGAGGTGATGGCCTCAATTGGGTATTCTACTGACTAGTCAAATTAGTTAATTTTTACTAAACGTCAAAACGATAAGTTATAACCACTTGAACGTCCGGCGCGCGCATTAAACATTACTGTCTTACGTCCAACTATTCGTGATTGTGATCGCCGCGCATGCCGCGCGTCCTATTCATTACAAAAAGCTATGTAACTCCTACTATAACATACCTAAATTATAGAAAAAAATACTGTAATGTAGGTCTAAGAACGTAGATTGTATTAATATTCTATTTAACCTTGTGCTGTTATCCTGATTTACATAAAACAGGGTAGAAAATGAGGTTCGGCATAAAAAAAGTAATCATTATTTTCTATGACAACAACATTTTGACGTTAAAATTATACTAAATTTAGCACTCAAAGCTATATTAATTCAATATAATTGTAAAGAGTAAGTCTCAAAGTTCATTTTGATGTATAATAATTGAAGAAAGATGTAATAAAACTGCTATACTTACGACATAATCACTGGCACTAAAACACTTCACTCACAAGACGTCAAGTCAACTGACTTTGATTTTTTTTTTCTCAACAATCGAACCTCTTACACTGACATCTAGTTGTTATAAGTTGCTCTATTTCATTAGCAAGCATTCTAAATCAATACAAACGTCATTGTAGTACGTCATTTATAAACTAGATGTCGGTTTTCTAAACTTGTTGCTCTGGACACTATAGTATCCAGGACGTAAGACGCAATATTTTTTTTGGATACCATGCTATCCACAGACGTTCAAGTGGATAAGGTAACTTGTATGAAAACAGATTTAGTGACGTCATAAAATTTAATAGTCAAATCAGTTACTATTATAGGTTGGACGCAATTTTACCGCTCTTTTACCATTCTTCTTTAATAAGGTCAGTTATTAGTTGGGCGGAGTACACCTTTAAGAAACAGAATAAACATTTAAAAATGTATTTGCGTACGAATTTGAGACTATTGTTTTATTGGTATGTTTTGTTCTGCAGGGGTATTGTTTCCGAAAATTATTTATACATATCCTAGTAAGAATTTTTAAAGTAAGTGTTATACCATTTTGGAATTGTAATAAAATTACCTATCTTTTTAAGTTACTCGCCGGAGTTGCATAGTAATTTTTTTTTCAGTACACTTGGAGGTTTAATTGGTTTCTTTTGTTTTATTTGTAATTAGTAGTTTTTTAATATATTATAATTATAATGTATTCTGTAAATTACCAATAAATATCGGTAAGATTCCAAAAGTAAATAAAGACTAATATAAGGTCAGTTAGATAATTTATTTTAACAATAGGATAATACCCAACTGCAACTGGGAGCAAAGCTAACATAATGAGATGAGGAAAAGGATTATGTCATCAATTCATTATCAGGGCCTTTGTTATTCATTATGTAGCAATTCTCAGAACGTAACAATCGGCTTAATATACTTATCATTTCTTGGTGCATCTGCACTATCTTATTGCAAACTAGCTTTACCCGCTACTTCATTCGCTAGGACACTTTGATTAATCCAATAATGTACCCGAGGAGGGCCAGATCCCGAGGAGGGCCAGACTCCAAGGAGGGCCAGACCGCAAGGGATGGCCCTGCGTCAGTCGGGGTGTGAGGGATATTTCGAAGACAACCTCACCTCCGGCCCTGCACCACGACCCACAGTCAGCGTGTGGTTTTAGTCGGTTCGAGTTCGACATAACCTCCCCTTCCAGCTCCGGCAGGGGAGGTATCCGAGGGGACTTCTCAGAAAAAAAAACCAGAAATGTAATCTTCTTCTTCATCTTAACGTTAATCCCAGTCGTATCCAAAGCTTTCAGTCTGGAATCCGATTTACTAGTCTATAGTCCGTCCATTATATTATTGTATTTTAGGCAGCTCACTGAGAGTGATCGGTATAACTTTGTTCTAGCGTCAACACCTGTAAATCCTAACAAAAATTAGGCGCCAATACGTCATTTTTCATGGACAACGTCACGTCAGCCAGAAAGAAATTTTAGGGATGTAGTTAGTCCATCGACTGTTTTTATTATAATAACTTGAAAATGTCACAATCGATATCGACTACAGAAAATAATTCTTCTAAAAAATATTACAAAACTGGTAGTTTTTTACCGATTTCTAAACACCAATTCGGATGTTTATAATTTTTAATATTTAAATTGTATAAAAGATTTGATGATGGGTTTCAGAGACATATCACGGAACTCTTCAATCTTCAATACCAGGAAATCAGCATGTTGGAATATTCTTCTAGAAGTCGGTTGTTTTGTTTTGGAGATTAGCGTGTGCGTTATGGCCCACAATCGTTTTACAATACATTTGTAAATTATGTAATTATGTATTATGTACAGAAAGATAATAGATTATAAGTGCACATGAAATCATATATTTATTATAATATTTTCATTTATCGAATAATTATTTTTTTAATCGAGTTTTTTAACTTTGTCGATATTTTAAATTTTCATGCAATCACTACTTCCATCTGTCTAAAATACAATAATATGATGGACGGGGTATAACTGCAGATTTGGCTGAACTTTTTATTTATTTATAAAGAACACGTCAATTTGACTTCACTTCGCCTGATGTTAAGCTAAAGGCAAAGTCTCGGAAAGAGGGTCACCATCGTAAACATGCACCATGTTAACAGTGGTGGCACTCAGCTTGACGGCCTCATCAGATGCCTTTTCACGCCCCGCTTATACTTCGATATTTTCGGTAAAGTGACTGCTATGTGACCTCCATAACCCAAAGATGATACCGAAGCATTGCAGTTAGACCAGTTGTTAGCCTCTTTAGGGTTTCAACTACCTTTGACGATATTATTATTACGAAAGGCGATTAGAGAGTAGAGTAGAGATGCAGTAGAGAGGCGAGTGTATAGACGTGTAGTGAGTCGAGCACAGTTGAATACAGAGTCAAGTAGAGAGTCGAATAGATAGTAGAGGCGAGTAGAGAGTTAAGTAGAGTACAGTCAGCGTAAGAATGATCAAAGAACAAAGTGCTCAAAATGATCTTAATTACTTGGTTTTCTCCCTTCCTATTGACGGATTGTTGTGATATTAGATACAAGCCTTTAATTCGGATAATAATACAATTTAGCCACATGCCCCTATGTATCGCCTTCTGTACATATACTTAGTAGAGGGAGCGGCACCGAGGGCCATTCTAATTTATATATTATATTATTGCTAAGGTACTAACACTATATAGATTAAGATTTTATTTTATATGCTACAAAAACTTTATATATATTTTTTTTTAAAGAATATTATAACCGTAGTTACTAATATTCCCTCTAACCCCTCCAGCTAAGCTAAATTGCTTGTGTTAGGAGTGGGTTCACGTCGGTAGTGTAATGGCCAGGATCGAACCCGGGACCTCTCGATCGTAAGGTCGACTCCTTAACCACTAAGCTACCGACGCTTCATGGATTCGATAATAATCTGAAATAAAATTAATTCTATTCTATTCTATTCTAAATCAATAAAACAGGTTTATTTGCTCTTAATACCTTAAAATTCGATTACTTAATACCTTAGTTTTAACATTATTTTGATACTTTGTAGTCAAAATATTTCTGACGGTCACTGTACATACATTAATTAAGAGATGAAATTTTTATAGCATTTATTATGCTTATGCTAACCGTCGCCCTTAAAGACGGATTTTATTTTATTTTATTTATTTTATTTTACAGTTCAGAAAACTTACAGCTATTATGTGAATGGATACAAGTGATAGCTCATGTAATGGCCAATTACAAGTTTTCACACATAGTAAGGTTAAAATATTCTATGGTAGGTACACGACATTGTTGATGAAAAGAGAAAATAAATCATTAGTTACATTATTCTCATTACAATAGATACACTGATAGACACTAAGAGAAGTAATCTTGACATAAGGTCCTTTTTAACTTAGTAACACTCATATTAAATAAATCAATATCGATACTCCGGCACACCGCGTTGTACATATGACATGCTCTGATCATATACGTATTCTGCCTATAGTATAAAGAGAAGGGAAATTTGAAGGGATTCAGGTGTGGCTCAATAGCTCAGTAGCAAGAGCAGAAAGGTCGTGGGTTCAAGTCCCACTTGAGCGCTTTTTTTTCCCGATGTATTTCGAAATTAATTAAGAGGCTGTTATTTTAATATTACGAACAGATAATACAATTTTATTTTCTATTATTTATAACAATACTAGCTTTTGCCCACGGCTCCGCCCGCGTGGATGTCGGTTATCGGGACCAAACATAGCCTATGTCCTTTCTCATGGGCTAATCCACCCCTATACTAAATTTCATCAAAATCGGTTCAGTGGTTTAGGCGTGAAAGCGTAACATACAGAAAGACAGACAGACAGAGTTACTTTCGCATTTATAATATTAGTATGGATTTATAATTACTGCGGCCACGTCTTGCGGCAACCGCCCAGCTACGTGGGTAATAAATGCCTGGCAATGGCGCCCCCACCCGGTCCAGGTAGAAGGGGTAGGCCCAAGAAGTGCTGGCTTGGCGTCGTGGAGGGTAATATGCGTGCAAACGGTGTCACTACCTTGGACGCCCAAGATCGTGCGAAGTGGAGGAGGAAGAGCCGGAAGGCGGACCCTGAGCTCCGAGGGCACCGTGGCCTCGGATGCAATCAGGACTAACGTCTTTATGTGGATGATGACTGCAGCCATTCATAGAGACATTAGTCATCAATCAATGTCTGTGTGGTCTATGAGTAAGTAATGTACTTATTATTCGCATACAGATGCAATTTTATTGCTTTTTCATTGATATGAATTGTGGTATTTATTAAATGTTGAATCATCGTCAAAGTAGCTAGATCAGCAGTATAATAGAGACTTATGTGCAAGAGGCGTCTAACGGAAAAATACGCAGACGATATCACTGCGAGAGAAGGAAATCTCGAAAACTGTACAAACGCGTTTGGCGTGGAAACAGTAGGATAACATAGGGAGTGGCCTAGACCAATGGTGGGCAAACTCTTTTTATACACTGTTTGTTCAAAAAATAAGGTGAATTTTAATTTTTCTCAATAAATATTTATTTATTCATCAATTTCTATTTTGTCCCCATCAAAGTAGTCCCCCTCAGATATAATACACTTGTGCCAGCGTTTTTTCCAATCCTCGAAGCAGTTCTACATATGCACATTTTGGTATGCTCTTGAGTTCTCTCAGCGATTCGGTTTATATCTCTTCAATCGTCTCAAAACGCTGTCCTTTCATAGGTCTTTTCAATCTTGTGAACAGGAAAAAGTCGCAAGGGGCCAAATCTGGTGAATACGGTGGCTCAGGCATGATAGCGGTGTTGTTTTGCCCAAAAAATTACGAACAAGCAATGACGCAAACTCTTTGATCCATGTTTTTCGACAGCAGAAAATCGCCAAACACGCAAAACATTACTAAACTTTTATGCTTCTTACAAGCAAACGAATATATAGCTAACTACATATTTAGCTAAACCTGTGAATATATGTTTGAGACTAGTGTAACAACATAACAGAATAAAAAAAATCGAAAATCGAATATACGTAGCCTGCCAAATTTGAAAATTCACCTTTTTTTTTTAACAGACCTCGTACATACAATCACGCCTTTATCCCCGGAGGGTTAGGTAGAGGTGAATTAACACCATAATTTCACTAATCATTGGATTCGGTCCCACGTAATAGGGGGTGAGCCTATTGCCGTTTTCCGGGCATTATTGTTGACTCAAGCCGTGCATCCGAGGCTGAGTCTGGGCTGTATATATCTGTCTGATGTTAAACAGCCCTATCCCTTAGTCGCTTTGTACGACACTGCATGGAAAGAGATGGGGTGGACCAAATTCTACTCTGCCGGGAACCACACGGCGATTTTTTTTCTTTTTTGGCTTTTAATGCTTTTTTTATATTTGGTCTGTTAATTCACTGCACCCCGCTAGATGGTAATAAAGCTGAGGTGCAGTTCAGAAGATACAGACCACCATTCTCGATGCCATTGGACGTAAAATGGTGGTCCCTAACTTGACGGCCTTGATAGATGCCTTTTCACGCCCCGCTTAAAGAACCCGGGACTGTAAGAGGAGGGAAACACGTATGCGGGAAGGAGGCCTCAAACCGTTTAGTGCGATATGGTATGGATTCCACCGTGTGTGGATGGCACCGCGGACCAGCACGTGTTGTTCTGGATAGAAGGGAGAGGGTGGGATCAGTTGAAATAACTCCTCAGAACACTCGCCGTGTTAGAGGCGGTAGAAAGTAGGCGCCAGAAAGTTGAAGGAATTTCAGAGGCGGGCCAGAATTATTATCACGAATACAAGAAAGAACAACGCACGAAAGGTTCTGTTACTGTTTACACTAAAAGCGTTGGTAGCTTAGTGGTTTAGGAGTCGACCTTATGATCGAGAGGTCCCGGGTTCGATCCTGGCCATTACACTACCGACGTGAACCCACTCCTAACACAAGCAATTTTAGCTTAGCTGGAGGGGTTAGAGGGAATATTAGTAACTACGGTTCTAATATTCTTTTTAAAAAAAAAAAAAAAAAAAAAAAAAAAAAAAAAAAAAAAAAAAAAAAAAAAAAATATGACGGATAGGAGATAGAATGAGGGGATAGAAAGACCTTTTATAGTATACCATTTTGAACTAATTTTTATTACGATAAATGGGCTTCAGTGTGTACCTAGACGTTGATGAATTTTTCAGTTTTGACACCGGTCCATGGGTATTTCTACTATCAAAAACAATATACACATTGAATTAAGGAATCATTCATATCACTACGTAGTATAAAGCAAAGTCACTTTCCGCGCCCCTATGTCCCTATGTATGCTTATATCTTCAAAACTACTCTACAGATTTTGATGCGGTTTCTTATAATAGATAGATTATTTCAAGAGGAAGGTTTATATGTGTAATACATGCTTAATATACTAGAGGGTGCAGGGAAACGGGATCTGACGCCACGCGGGCAGAAAAATGTTGGCGGAACGAAGTTCTCCGGGTCGGCTAGCATGTAATAAAGTCTAATGAAAATAAACACCTACACAAACACATGCATGTCCTTACAACAACAAGGTTGAAAACGAAACCAATATCCCTTTTATCGTTCAATGTTATCTCCGGTAGCCTTCGAGGTAATTAACTGGCAACACTGCACTACCAACTGTAGATAATATAAATAATTTTTTTTTTTTGTATACAGGGTACGTCAATTTGACTTCACCTCGCCTGATGTTAAGCTAAAGGCAAAGTCTCGGAACGGAAACCATGTTAACAGTGGTGGCACTCAGCTTGACGGCCTCATTAGATGCCTTTTCAGGCCCCGCTTAAAGGACCCGGGACTGTAGGAAGAAGCAAAACGAAGGAAAGTCTTATTAAAACACACTTTACGATTACAAACATTAGAAATAAGAAACTTTCTATTAATCTACGGCAAAGCGTCGGTACCTTAGTGGTTAATGAACCTAACTTACAATCGAGAGGTACCGGGCTCGATCCCTGGCTATTACACTACCGGCGTGAACCTGCTCCTAACACATTTGACTTAGATGGAGCGGTTAGCTATAATTTTAGGAATTTCTGTTACTGATATTGTTTAAAAAAAGATTTTAGAGTGTAACTATCAAAGAAATATTATTAAGATAGGACGGCCATGTGAGCAGGAAACGCGTGCCAACTTTTAAGATCATTCCTGTCCCCTGGAAGGTTAGGCAGAGGCGAATTAACACCCACATTTCACCAATCAATGTATTGGGTTCCACTTAATACGGGGTGAGCCTATTGCCGCATTCCTGGCACTATTCTTGACTCGAGCCATTCATGGGTGAATTTCAACAAGTCCATTAAAATCTTCATTTCCGTGGATTTTTTTATCTTAAGTGTTATAATAAAACAACATCGCGTTAATTAAAGATTTTGATACTGTATGTATTCTCGCTTAATATCTAGCAGATAACTAAAAAAACTAACGAGATATACAAGATTAAAAATTACATGCCACGGCGATGATACATGTGTGTACGGCAATGAAACAAGCGTCCACGGCAATGAAAGAATTATGCCAAGGGAATGAAAGAATCAACCACAGAAATGAAAATCCATATAAAACATAATACTTATACCCACTTACATACAATAATTACAAATTTCATAGGTTAAAAGTCTGCAAAAGGAGTAGGTAGGGTACAATTAAACAAATATAATAGAATCAAAGAATTGTCCAATCATTAATTTAAATTCTTTCAAACAAAAAAGAAATTTACAATACATATAATATGAATAAAACAAATAATATGGTATACTTTTGTTAATTATGCAAAAGTAAATGCAAACAACATACATAGTAAGTACAAGTTTTTAATTTACGTATCAATATTTAATGTGAAGCGAAACAATAACATTTTTATAAAATCTATAGACAAAATAATCACAGCGCACACCGGTTAAGGTTCTTCTTCATAGTCTTGGCAAAATAAACAATCCATTATTAAAATCAAACTATTTATAATTGATTGTACAGTAAAAAACTCATCAAATCTTTCATCTTATTGTAGAAAGTTTTCGAATCCTCTAATGTCAGTATTTGGTGCTACCCATAATAATGTAATACCTAATCATACTATGGCGATGATAACATAAGTCATGGAAATGAAACATCAGGCCACAGCAATGAAACCAAATCGTTTTACAATGCATGGCAATGATTTTTTTTTCATTGCCGTGTTTTTTTTTTCATTACCATAGCAAATTTTGACCACGGAAACTACGGCAATGAAAGCACGGCAATGAAAAACAAGACCAAAATATAAAATAACAAAAAATCTAATAATTATTCGAAGTATTAATCAGATAAAATAAACAAGAGAAATGGCGTTCTATTGAATGTTTAATCAAGAGGATAACTTATTAAAATAGAAAGTTATACCTATCCACGGCGATGAAAGAAAAAATGTCCAGTAACATAAAAATGGTATACTTACATCTATGGTGCCAAAACGCAGGTACGTGTGTACGTTCTTCCGCGTCGAGCACTTAGGCGGCACCAATATGCAACGTTTAGCGCATATAAGGGAGGACGCAAGTCGTTAGATAAGACAATATTCTAAAATATGTTTAGAACACGGCGATGACAGGCAGTCCTGGGACAAATGTATTTTTTTTAACCATTCGTTGTATTGTTTAAATATTTGAATAAATGTATTTCCTAACAATACTTTAACTATTCACGTATCAACTAAAAATAGGTATTAATAAAAATAACCAATAGATTTTTATCAATGAGGTATCACGACACAGTAGGTGACGTGTGGACAAACACGGCAATGAAAAATTTCGGTGTATTTTGTTTTTTTTTGGAGTACCTATAATCCTATTTAATGGAATATTTAGTGCCCCACATAGATCACTATTTCACCTAACTAGCAAAAAATGTTAGAGCATTATAACTATGATTTTTAGTACCGATTTCATCGATGCCACGCAATTATTGGTCCCGGGAAATTCACCCTCATATGAGACTGAATCTGGGCTGTATCTGTCTGATGTTAAACAGCCCTATCCCTTAGTCGCCTTGTACGACACCGCATGGGAAGAGATAGGGTGGTCCAAATCCTCTGCCTACATCGGTAAAAATAACGTCACATGCCATTTTGTGCTATTTTCAACACTAGAATAAAAATGGAGGCGTAAATTTGAAGAATCATGGCATTTCTAATATCTCGTGATTCTTAATTACAGTGAAAAACTTGGCACGCGTGACATGCATGTGAATACTGCTTATGGCCTTTCTACTCGTATCTGCCTGTTTATGCGTTAAGAAATATTTGTGAATTTGTTTTGTTGAGTGAATAAACTATTTTATTTTTATTTTATTATTATATCTTAATATATTTCTGTGGTACCTTACGACCCTATCGAGTTTATAGATGCAAGAACGAGTCAGGATGCGAGGGATGTGCTCTGAAGACCCGAGATGGCATGCGGTTTTAGTAGTATCAAGTCAGACAAAACCAGCACGGGGTGCGAGGGATATGTCGATGTCAACCTCACCTCCGGCCTAGCACCACGACCCACAGTCGGCGTGCGGTTTTAGTCGGTTCGAGTCCGAGATGACCTCCCCTTCCGGCTCCGGCAGGGGGGTATCCGAGGGGATTTCCGCGCGAAAAAAAAAAAATTAAAAAAGACAAAACCATCCCGAGGAAGTACCCGAGGAGATTTCCACACGAAAAAAAGGATGCAGGAACAGGATCACAATTTTACAATACCACGAAGGCTTTTTTCTTCTTGCGAAAATCCCCTCGGTGAACCCCCTGCCGGAGCCGGAAGGGGAGGTTATGTCGGACTTGAACCGACTAAAACCGCAAGCCGACTGTGGGTCGTGGTGCTAGGCCGGAGGTTGTCATCGACATATCCCTCGCACCCCGGCAGACCCAGTGCCATCCCTTACGGTTTGGCCCTCCTCGGGAGGGGGACAACGGTGTCCCCGACTCGCCCCCTGAATGGGGAGGCGCGCTTCGCAGCGCGCCGCCGCCGTGGCCTGCTTCTGCTGGGGTGACAGGCGGCTCCACCAGTCACCCCCAGGCCCGCGCTCATGGGGGACGGAGGTCAGTCAGTGCCCTCCGGCGCCCGAGTTGCCTGCGCGATCCGCGAGTCTCTCTCGCTGGCACCGCCTCTCCCGTTCCGCCGTCTCACGCAGGCTAACAGCTGCATGGAACAGCTAGTTGAAATAATAAAGTACAATCTTCTTCTATCGTGGCGATGGCGCCTCGGCCTTCAAATTATCTTCTCCCAGTGTGCGGCCACCTGTATGTCATTCTCGGAGGCGCACATAAGGTCCTGCGGTGTACATGTGTATGGGCATTTAGCACACGTTAACAGATGGGGCCATTGTCTGTTGAGTAACTCCACATTCACATAAAATAAAATAATGTAGCACTTCGAAAGTTAGCAATGAGGGATAGGGGCGGAATAAAAAAAATTACGATGTATATCCGTTTTATTACACCTGGCAACACCTTTCTTTCAAACACACTTTCAAATTTCAAAATATTAATTAACTATCTGTTGCCCGCGGCTCCGCCCGCTTGTACTTGTGATACTTTTCCCGTTACTAATACTCCCCGATAGTATCCATAGGTACTTAATATTATAAATGCGAAAGTAAGTAACTCTGTCTGTCTGTCTGTATGTTACGCTTTCACGCCAAAACCACTGAACTGATTTTGATGAAATTTGGTATAGGGGTAGATTAGACCAAGACAAAGGACATAGGCTATGTTTGGTCGCGATAACCGACACTCACGCGGGCGGAGCTGCGGGCAAAAGCTATTTAATTAAAACGGGAATTAACGCGATCATGGTATAGGCCGTGGTCACAGGCTGACTCAGCCTGTCACCATGGCCGGTGAAACCTGGTTGAAACGTCAGGCAAATCAAAGGTACGTATCTAGGTATAGCTATACCATCATCGCGTTAATTCCCGTTATAATTAAAAGTTTAATGTAATCTGGTACCCAGGTTAAGATTAATCTTGTGTTTAGGGTACCAGGGTTCCAGAAACTTATCATAATTAATTAGTATACAAATAGCGTCGGTAGCTTAGTGGTTAAGGACTCGGCCTTACGATCGAGAGGTCCGGGTTCGAATCCTGGCTATTACACTATCGACGTGAACCCACTCCTAGCATAAGCAATTTAGCTTAGTTGGAGGGCTTAGGGGAAATATTAATAATTTCAGTTCTAATATTCATTGAAAAAAAAACGGTGTTCACGAGTCTTATGTCATAGATCTTTTCATAGATGCCCTGGACCATGGCTAATGAATTTCAGTCTAACGACAGTCAACATAGCCATGTTATACTTTGTTCGTTCTGTTGGTACAATTTTTTTTCTTTTTACGCAGATAATAATGTGATCATCACAATGAACTACCCGGATTGTTTGATTTTAGTGAGTGTATCCGCGGCGGGGCGCAAAGTGCGCCTCCCCGTACCCGGGGCTAGATGTGGACACCGAGGTCCCCACAATCCGAAAGGGGTCTCTCGAAAGAGATGGTCCCGTGTCTGCCGGGGTGCAAGAGATATGCTATCGGCAATCTCACCTCCGGCAACCAAGGACCCAAGACGGCGTGCGTTTAATCGGTTCGAGTCCGACATAACCGCCTCCACCGGCTCCGTGGCGGTGGTATCCGTGGGGATTTTGCGCACGTTAAAAAAAAACATAGGCCAGATGTTCACCTTCAGTAAAAAACTGACTTGACCTCATTTTAGAGCATCGTGGACTGCAAAGTCATCGCAGTTTTATCATTCTATGACTAATATCTAGTAGGCTTTCTACGAACCATACTAGGCACCGCTAAGCTGTGATACATACTAAATAAGTAGGTACGAAGCTATTTTTGGCAGTCATGAATCCGTGTCTAAACGGACCTACATACATACAATAAATAGTATGTACAAGGTACAAGTAAGTAAGTACTTATAATTTATTGAAATTTCACCTTTTCCAATTTTTTTTAAAGGACACATCATTTTGACTTGAGCTCGCCTGACGGTGAGCTAAAGGTCGCTCGGAAAGAGGGTCGCCATCATAAACATGTACCAAGTAAACAGTGGTGGCACTCAGCTTGACGACCTTATCAGATGCCTTTTCATGCCCCGCTTAAAAGACTCGGGACTGTAGGAAGAAAGAAACACGTGAGCTGGCAGGGAGTTCCAGGTCTTAATGGTCCCAGCCACCACTGTTAACATGGTACATGTTTACGATGATTATCCTCATTCCGAGACTTTGCCTTTAGCTTAAAATCAGGCGAAGTGAAGTCAAATTGACGTGTCCTTTTGAAAAAAAAAAAAGCCAAACCAAGAGGAGCAAAAAGTAAACGTATCCTGAACTTTGAACTGTAAGGCTCTGGGTGTCATGGGGAACCATGTTAAGATCATGATTAAGCGATAGTACCTTGTCTACATCCATTATGTACTTAGTAGATGTAGGTATCTACGTGACTAACTTTACATATAAAGTGTAATGTTTACGTACTAGGTGAGGCATTAATTAGTAGTCACGATAAAACTATTTGCAGCGGAAATTCTCATTGTTACGGGTTTATTAAAACGTATCTATTACGTGTACGGTTTAGGTTACAAAATAAAAAAATAACTAGCTTTTGCCTGCGGCTCAGCTCGCTTGGATGTCGGTTATCGCGACCAAACATAGCCTATGTCCTTTCTCAAGGTCTAATCTACCCTTATACCAAATTTCATCAAAATCAGTTCTGTGGTTTAGGCGTGAAAGCGTAACATACAGACAGGCAGAGTTACTTTCGCATTTATAATATTACTAGCTTTTGCCCGCGGCTCCGCCCGCGTGGATGTCGGTTATCGCGACCAAACATAGCCTATGTCCTTTCTCAAGGTCTAATCTACCCCTATACCAAATTTCATCAAAATCGGTTCAGTGGTTGAGGCGTGAAAGCGTAACATACAGACAGACAGACAGACAGACAGACAGAGTTACTTTCGCATTTATAATATTAAGTATGGATAAGTATGGATTATCTAGGCACTACAGCGTTTACACAACCGGGTTTTGTTTTATATTCCGCCCATCGGTCAACTGCAACAAATAAGTTGTGGAGGTCAGGTGGCTGTCGACGAAAAATGTCAAAGATCAGCTTTTTTTTTGAGGATACAGCTGTTATTTTTTAACATTTCTGGGTATGTACTGCAGCTATTTAAACTAAATGGAATTTCTTTTTCGAAAACATCGGAAAAAATGAAATGCTCAAGTGAGACTTGAACTCACGACCTTTCCCTTACAGGGGGAATGCTCCTCCAATTGAGATATTGAGCCACACCTAAATCACTACAAATTTTCCTTCTCTTTATATCCGTCTTTAAGGGCGACGGTGGTGCCATCTACCAACGTTTCTTACGAACTGTTGGATTCATTTTTTCCGAAGTTTTTTCGAACTTTAAAATTAGCATAATAAATGCTATATAAAAAATTCATTCAAATGCATTATCTTTCTTTCTTTTCTATTTCACACAGCAAGTAAATATAGATACTTAGTATCGCTAAATTAGATGTTGCATGTTTCCTGTGCCGTATGGTTAGATATTGTAATTTATACGTCATGTTCTATTGTTAGCAGTGACTTAGGAGGCCATAATAACAGCTAAACAGCCTGCAGAAGAAAGTCGCGACACTGTTGATGTCACTTTTCGGTTCTAGAATCACAAGTATGACAACTACTTATTACAGGGTGGCCATGATTTCGTATATCTTTAAAAATATATGATGATACTAGTATCACTATCTTGAGAAGATTCTGACAAGAAGCTCAGCGGGCTTCTTTAAGGTCTACTAGTTGTTACCCGTGGCTCCGCCCGCGTGTATGTCGGTTATCGCGATCAAACATAGCCTATGTCCTTTCCCCAGGTCTAATCTACCTCTTCTTCCTACCGTTCCTACCTGTCCCGGGTCCTTTAAGCGGGGCGTGAAAAGGCATCTGATGAGGCCGTCAAGCTGAATACCACCGCTGTTAACATGGTACATGTTTACGATGGTGACCCTCTTTCCGAAACTTTACCTTTAGCTTAACATCAGGTGAAGTCAAATTGACGTGTCCCTTATAAAAAAAAAAGAAAAATAGACATAGTTACATTCGCATTTACAATATTAGTATGGATGTAAGGATTGACAAACATATTTGTTTAGAGTTAAATTTTTATCAGAGAAAATATAGTACTATTCCTAGCTATCTATAACGACAAGGTTGTTTTTGTATCTATTGTTTATATTATTGTGATGCTCAAACTCATACGTAACGATACATGCCCTTTCGCGGATATTCTCGAGGTTAGAAGCTAATACACCGAATCCCTTTAGTAACCTATGCCCACGGATCATCTCATTTGAAACTGTGTCATCGCTTATGTATCTACAATCACAGTTACAGTCGACAAAGGAGATACGGTTGCACCTTTACAGGGCCGTCTCTCCGGGCCGGCCGGTCTATAGCATCAGAGGGTGCTAATACGTGGTGCGAGGAAAGTGCGGGCCTGGGGGTGACGGGTGGAGCCGCCTGTCACCCTAGCAGAAGCAGGCCACGGTGGCGGCGCGCTGAGAAGTGCGTCTCCCCCTATTCCGGGGGTGAGTCGGGGACACCGGTGTCCCCATCCCGAGGAGGATGGATAAGGATGGCCCTGGGTCGGCCGGGGTGCAAGACAACCTCACCTCCGGCCTAGCACCACGAGCCTCAGTCGGCATGCGGTTTTAATCGGTTTGAGTGCGACATAACCTCCCCTTCCGGATCCGGCAGGGGAGGTATCCGAGAGGATTTCCGCACGAAAAAAAAGGTGCGAAGAAAGTGTCACTATGGATTACACTAACCCGGACTGTCCAGAGTCGTAGCTATTTCAAGCGTATCCGAGTCACTTGGGAAGAGAGGCAGTGGGAGCTGTGTTATGGTACTTATGGTTCAGCGAAAAACACTGTTCCGGGACCTGACGACATTCTAGGCTCTAACTAAAAGTTCTCAGATCTCAATAAGAAGGGAAAGGTCTGTAGGCCGTGTATCTTTTGCAGGTCCTCTTGCAGAGAGGATCCTTGCTGCACTCAAAAAGGGAGTTTCCATGCAATTGGAATAGGGGAGGGCGCAACCTGAATTCTCGCACCCCGGTGCACAAAATACTTAAAACGGCCCTGTGCTTTTAGGTACGTACATCATTATGTATGGGCGATATTTACGCGAAAAATCTTGTCGAATCTTATAACGCCAAGCTAAACTATAAACATAACGTCTTCTTAAATCGGAGGAGCCGTATAAAAGTTGTAAGGAGCAAAAGTGGGGAAGAATAACCGAACGTCTGCAATTATACTCGAGTGGGTTTTAATTCTAAATCTGCGGTAGTCTAGTGGTATGGGTAATGGACTGCTGAGACGAGGTTTCGGGTTCGATCCCATGTTTACCATGGCACACACCAATGACTTGTCGATGCTTTTCGAAGTTATGTGTGTATTTATCGCAGGTTTATAAGTGCCCGGTAAATGGCAATAGGCTCGCCACCTATTACATTGGGACCTAAACATAAACTGGCGAAATGTGGGTGCTAGCCTCTGCCTACCCCTTCGGGGAATACAGGCGTGAGTTTATGTTATGTTATGGGTTTTAATTAAAAGCGAATCATGTACGCATTACAAAATAATATGTGTAATGACAATAGCTTGACTAGGAAATCAATTTAAAAGTCCTCATCATCTTATCAGCCACACATAGTCCACTGCTGAACATAGGCATATCCTATAGATTAAATTTAAAACTTATAAAACCCCTGTCACAAAAACATAGTCAAAATATTACTAGGTAGGTAAGTAAGTGTATGAAAATATAGCGCAAACACAATTTCTTTTCAACTTTTTGAGGTGTAACTAGTACTTACATCTGATTCCATTTCCAGGACTCAAGGAAACTAAGAGTTCCTTAGTTTCTCTGGGTCAATTTCAAAATCATATCTATCCTACAATCCAAACAATATTTTTAAATACCTACAATATACAAATCGCGTATCGTTTCAAATCTAACTGATTTTTGGGTGCCCACACGACCCAGTGACTCATGGTGACATTAAGTATTTAGCTCACACGTGCCATTTCGGTACATTGTCCTGTATGGAAACGTGATGTTCATACTTATTGATTGGTTATTTTATTAATATCGATGTTTAGAGATCATGCGAGGCTCTTTGGGGCAGTTAAAAAGTAATAAACTGACTAAGTTGCCATATAACAATACTAGATTTTGCCCGCGGCGCCGCCTGCGTGGATGTCGGCTATCGCGACCAAACATAGCCTATGTTCTTTCTCATGGTCTAATCTACCCCTATACTAAATTTTATCAAAATTGGATCAGTGGTTTAGGCGTGAAAGTGTAACATACAGACAGAGAGACAGAGTTATTTCGCATTGTATAATATTAGTACCTATACCTATGGAAGTATGGATAATAGGTATATGAGGCCGAATCAAGATCTTGGGGGCCATTTCCGACTTTACCTGCCAGCTGGCACACCTGCTAACCAACGAGGCTCAGGCGCAGACTTCCCTCTAGAGGTTATGGGGTAAGATGGTAGTCACTGCCGTAAAACGAAACTTAGTCCAATCAAAAGAAAGAGAAGGAGAGTGGACCTCCAATTTCAAAATATGCTTTACAAGCAACCGGGACTGACACTACTATGATGAGTAGGTAGATAAAGGGATAGATTATAGTAGAGGCTTTCTGGAACAACACATAGGCTGCTTATTATACCTGGAATCGAGTACCGTTTTCTATGAGTTTGCATTTCCACGCGGGTGAAACAGTGGGCAACGGTCATCAAAAAATAATTTTAATAAATAAGCGCCTGCCACTCCAATTTAGCTAAATTGCTAAATAGTAGTGACACAGAAATTCTGAAGATTTTCAACTCCAAAATTTTATTGAATATCTGCTGTCCACTTTCTAAAATAACTTTAAATTCTGTAACTTTGCACTTCTAATTTCCTTTCCAGCATCTCCATGGTAAACGATACTGTATCAAGTTTATAATTAAAAATTTCTTAAGTCACAGCATACTTCGTAAACGAATCTCTACTGTCATATTGACAGTTTTTTTTAATTTTGTTGTTGTCAAGCTGTCAGCCAGTCGGCTGTCAGTGTAAAAAATATTATATTTGGACTTTGCTCGATAACCGGACTCTTTTTACAACTTTTATTATTTTTAATAGCCATGGCTTCGTTAATTAAAACAATTGCTTGCAACCAAACAAGAAAAACTGCTTCAAGTAAGTTAATTATGTTCAAAAATATCCTTTAATTCATTTTTTTTTCTTTATTTAAGGACTTTATACAATAAGTATATGTCGCCCTGCTAGTACATATTGTATTATCTCTACAAAACAAGTATTAAAAACTAAAACATTAAGTAGGTACTAAAGAAAGCATTCTATATAAATAGAATGCTTCTTCCGAATTAGGAGTGGTCAGTATTCTGTGGAAGGCACCTATGTCTGACTTATTCACCTCTAAGTCTACCATCAGTTGGTCTCTTCCAGTCTGGTAGCGCGCGCATTCCATGAGGATGTGTTGTACGTCATCCATTACTCCACAAGTTTCGCAATTTGGAGAGGTTGTTATATGCATTAAATATCTAAATTTATTTGATAAAACATGACCACTTCTAATTCTATGTGCTATGACTATATATTTCCTAGGTAACTTATTATTAACAAACCAGGGAATCGGAGGAGGTTGACATTGTATGGTCTTATACCATATGCCCTTCTCTAGAGATATTTGATTGAAATATTCTTTCCACATGCTATAGCATTTCCTCCTGTAGGTAGGTATCATTTCTGAGTAGTAAGATGTTACAATGATTTCTTTGCCACTTATACATGCTTGTTTAGCCAGTTTGTCAGCCTCCTCGTTACCATATATACCTATGTGGGATGGAACCCATTGCAATCTCAGAGATACACCTTGTTGTGTCAGATTGTCTATTTTAGCTACTATTTCATATGCTATCGGTGTACCTCTATGGCTAGAGGCACATCGAGCAATATGAAATAGTGCACTTTTACTATCAGAACAAATAATCACTTTTGTGAAATCCGTAGATCTACTAATAAAAGAAAGAGCCTCTGAGATTCTCAGAATGTTATATTGTTGTGATCTAATCTATTGCTCTCAAGTGTTATGTTAAATGGTTACCTCCCTATTTTCAGATTTATTTCGGGCCTATTCATCAAAAACTGAAGTGCCGCAGTTCGAGACATTAGCTGTTTCTGTATCAAATAAAAATGTATTTCATGTAGAGCTGAACCGGCCTAAAAAAGCCAACGCTTTTAGTAAAGCTATGTGGTTGTAAGTATTAATATTTGTAATATCATAAAGCTGTTATACCAATATGTATGACAGTCTCTATGGCGTCGCGGTAGTGAACGCGGCTGCTACGCAGGAGGAGCGGGTTCGACCCCCGCTGGTATCAAATCTTTGTATGCTTATATATTATGAGTATCTCATAGTTGATGAGATCAATGGTCGTGCCTCAGAGAGCATGGTAAGCTGTCAGTCCCCGTTGCCATATGAACATGCATGGCAGTTGTTACAGAGGAAATGGGTGAATAAATAAATAAATAAATAAATAAATATGGCCCACATAGAAGGGCTGATCGCCCGTCCGGTCAAACTGCGTCCTCACTGGTAGTAGTAGTACCAATATGTATCATGCAAAAAAAGCTCTTCAGAACAAAATTAATAAACTAATGTGGTAAAAGTCAAATTTCATTTTAGCATCCAAAACAGACTTGTCCATAAATAGGACAGCCATAGCTTTGTGCCACTGACTAACAAAACTAACATTTTAGGAAAAGGGGCATATACTTTTTAGAGTCCCTGTTACGTCATGGGACAGATAATCATTATTGGCGAAATGTGGGTGTTAACACAACTCTGCCTACCCATTCGGGGATTTACAGCTGGGAGTGTTTGTTTGTACTTACTGCCAGCAAGGCACACCGCTGCTGGACGGATGATCTGCCCTCTGTTATAGGGCTATTTCACCCACTTGCCCTAATGTATGTTCTTAGTTTTTAGGGTGGGATTTGAAAAATTACACTCTAAAGCAGTTAGGGTTTAGTATCTAACCATATTTGGGTCAGCCGGGGTGCGTAGTGGGTCAGCCGGGGTGCGTAGTGGGTCAGCCGGGGTGCGAGGGATATGTCGATGACAACCTCACCTCCGACCTAGCACCACGACCCACAGTCGGTGTGCGGTTTTAGTCGGTTCGAGTCCGACATAACCTCCCCTTCCGGCTCCGGCAGGGGGGGTATCCGAGGGGATTTCTGCACGGAAAAAAAAAATCGAACCATATTTTTTGTTAGAGTATTTTCAGGCAGTCTTTTTGCCACATGATAAATTTATTATTGCTATATGTTTCAGAGAACTGAACCAGTGTTTCACATCTCTCAGTATCAATCCAGAGTGCAGAGTTATAGTTTTGTCGGGCCAGGGAAAGCATTTTACCGGAGGTGAGTTTAAATTTACAGTTATAACGTATAAACAATCTCGGTCCCAGTTGCCATACAAACATTAATGGCAGTTGTTATAAATAATTATTCTACATCATTCTACACAACGCTATAGACCCATGATAAGCTTAATTAGCTTGTGTTATGGAATCTAGAATGCAGATAAACATACTTAAATACTGTGTTTTTGTAAATACATACATATTATATGTAGAAACACCCAGACCAATGCAAATAGCCATATTCATGCATACAAATATTTGCTATGAGCGGGGATCGAACCCGCGGCAGTCGCGTGCATTACCGCCACGCCATAGAGGCTGTGTTATGGGTTGTTTGAACCCTAAAAAGTCCAAATATTGGTCTAACTGCAATGCTTCGATCTTGATGATTGATCTTCGATCTTCGACCTTGTGGAGGTCAGACGACAGTTGCTTCCTGAAAATATTGAAGTTCAGCCAAACTTTGACTTGACTGGATAAAGCCAACCCCCGACTCCAAGGTAAATCTTCGGATGGGACTGGAATGTAGAAGACAAATTAATCATGTTAAGCTGACTGATCATCATTGTCAAAGACCTTCACTAATGGGGTCCAAAGTTTGCACACGAGAACCCGAGGTCCACCATTTTTCCCTAGCAACTGCTGTCTGAACCATCCATTGATAAACGGGTGCACAATGCAGATGAAGTTCGCTAGGGCTCTATTGCTAGATAAATGCATTCATTGTACAGATTTTTTTATCACTTTGGTGGCAGACACGGGCCCACCTGATGGAAAGTGGTAACCGTGGCCCATGGACGTGTGCAACGCCAGGGGAGTCACAGTCGTGGTATCGACCCTGAACACAACAGAAAAAAAAGTTATAGTTGAAAAAATATATCCATACTAGCTTTTGCCTGCGGCTCCGCCTGCGTGGATGTTGGTTATCGCGACCAAACATAGCCCATGTCCTTTCTCAAGGTCTAATCTACCCCTATACCAAATTTCATCAAAATCGGTTCAGTGGTTTAGGCGTGAAAGCGTGACATACAGACAGACAGAGTTACTTTCGCATTTATAATATTAGTATGGATTATCCAACAAAATGTACTCTCTTGCAGGCATTGAACTGCAAAGTCTAGTCGAAATGGCGGCTGAAGCAGATGATCTTGAAGATGTGGCCAGAAAAGCGCGATTCCATTATCGCTTCATCAAATATGCACAGGTGGGTAGCTCATACCTTTAGTATATCTCAAAAACTAATAGATGGCGCTAGTAGTATCATTTTGAGAAATAAAAGAGTTAAACGCTTATTTGGCCATTTATAATCACGTAAATTCGAAAAACATCGGAAAAAATGAAATGTTCAAGATTTGAACTCACGACCTTACCCTTACAAGAGGAATGCTCTTCCAACTGAGCTATTAAGCCACACCTGAATCATTTCAAATTTTCCTTCTCTTTATATCCTCCTTTAAGGGCGACGGTGGAGCCATCTACCAACATTCTTATGAACTGTCGTGAGTTCAAGTCTCACTTGAGCATTTCATTTTTTCCGATGTTTTTCGAACTTAAAAGTTAGCATAATAAATGCTATAAAAAATTCATCCAAATCACGTAAAGTATTTCAGTACCTTAAAACATGATGACGTAAGCATTTAAGCATATAAAATTCGTTGGGTTACATTATCATCATGATAGAACCTCAGAGAAAATGTAAATATCCATTATTCTGGTCATGCCTCGGAAAGCACGTTAAGCTATCGGTCCCGGTTGCTATACGAACATGTAAAGGGAAACTGGGTGAAATGTCCCCACATAGAAGGTGTGATCACCCGTCTGGTTAAACGGCGTCCTCACCAGCAGTAATAGTAGTATTTTTTTTTTCAAGAAAATCAACAGCGATACAGTAAATGAATATCTAGACATTTACAATCACAAACCAATTACAATACAAAACAATTACAAAACAACAACAAAAACTTCGACAAAAGAACCTTTGAAGCAAAGTGTAATGTATAATAGTTGTCTACGATGCGGCCACCTGTGTGCTATCTCTATTTACTCTCTCGCTCACAGCGGAGTGCTTCCCTATTCTCTGTCTCGCCAGTTGGCCCGCAATAAGCGTTCAACCATACGCACGGTGCTTCATTGAATACCTAACCTATAACCTGCGGACATTACACAAAGGACAAATCTCGCCTTTTTAAATGGTTTTCTTAAAATCGATTTAGAAAGGAAAAATTTTTAATTGTTCCAGGCGTGATTTGAACCCGCGATCCTTTTCTCATAGAAAGACTGCTTTGACCACTAAGTTAAATGATTATCAAAAAAAAAAACAATTCTTTTCCTTTCTAAATCGATTTGCACAATTAGCATAAGGCCCGTATTCTAGAATTACACTTGGCTTGAATCGGGATGTAGGTATCTGAAAACAGATCATATGTATAGACAGGTTGGAAGTTTGACATATTGCTTAAACAATCTGTCCTCAAACAAATCGAGATTCAGGCTGAGTGTCGTTGTAGAATACGGGTCAAAGCTGCAAAATTTCATTCTAGGTTTTCTCAAAAGTTATTTTTTTTATTCCAGGATGGAATATCAGCGTTAGAAGAATGTGTGAAACCAGTTCTAAGCGTGATCCACAGCGCGTGTGTCGGCGCAGGCGTCGATCTCATCACAGCCTCTGATATTAGGTTAGTAATAAATTTGCCAGTCTCTGTGGCATAGCGGTAGTAACGCGAATGCATGAATATGGATATTTGCATTGGTCTGGGTGTTTCTGTGTATAATATGTATGTATTTACAAAAAAAAAGTATCTAAGTATGTTTATCCGAATTCTAGATTCCATAACGCAAGCTGGATAAGCTTACCATGGGTCTATATAGGGTTGTGTAGAATGTTAGGAAATATTTAATATTTATTTAATACTTAGAATCTACAGCAAAATCTGCAGTAGCCTAGTGGTATGGGTAATGGACTGCTGAGACGAGGTCTCGGGTTCGATCCCAGGTATACTATGGCACACACCAATGACTTCTCGATGCTTTACAGTTATGTGTGTATTTATCGCAGGTTTATAAATGCCCGGGTAATGGCAATAGGCTCTCCACCTATTACATTGGGACCTTAACATAAACTGGCGAAATGTGGGTGCTAGCACATCTGCCTTCGGGGAATACAGGCGTGAGTTTATGTTATGTTATAGAATCTACAGAGATCTAAATTGAATCCACTAACGACCATTCCCAATAACGTATTTTCTGTCAGTTTCTTGATACTACAGATAGAAAACGTCATCAATCTCTGATTTTAGTGTCCCAATATTTGTACCATTGATATGTAATCCTACTGCCTATCGATAGTAGGGCCTATCCCATGAAACAGATAGAGATTTGTAATGATAATATTGGGACAGCAGTCACAGACACTTCAAATTTGACTATGATGCTAATTCTGTTGTGTAAAAACTATCTAAAATACGCAAAAAATGTCTAAAATGGTATTATACACTCAGATTATTATAGTGTGTGGCCGATTCCGGTCAGTGCCTGATTTTGACCGGACAGTTTATGGCCGTGAGGCAAATGAACACACAATTAGCAGGCAGCCAATTGGGTATTATCCTATAGTTAAAATAAATTATCTAACCGAGCTTATTAAATTAAGAATGGTAAAAGAGCGGTAAAAATTGCGTCGGATCTTATTTTATAGTTTTTATTTATTTTTAATCATCCAACCAACCTTTAATAGTAACTGAATTGACTACTAAAGTTTATGACGTCACTAAATCTTTTTTCATACAAGTTACCTTGTAACTTATTGTTTTGACGTTTAGTAAAATGGTAACTAATTTGATTAGTCAGTAGAACACCTAATTCTTTGCCCAACTCAGTAATAGAACCCGGGTGTTAGAGACGAAAGGTAGAAGGTTTGTACCAGTAGTACCCATGCTTAAATGGTTATATTTATTGTTTTTTTTACAGATACTGCACACAAGACGCTTGGTTCCAAGTGAAAGAGGTCGATGTAGGTTTGGCAGCCGACGTTGGCACACTGCAAAGATTACCAAAAGTTAGTATATTATATAAATAATAATAAATATTACACAACACTATCTAGACAAAGAAGCTTAGCTTAACTAATCGAATACATAGGTAAAAAGAATCTTCTCGGGCGGGACTCGAACCCGCAGTCTTTCCCTTACAGGGGGAATGCCTGACCAATTCGGCTACCGAAACATGCCCGATATGATTAAAATTTCCCATCTTATACGTCTTTAAGGCGACGTGGCGTCGTTAGTTCGTACGATAGTTCGTAAGAAAATCGGTAGATGACGCCACGTCGCCTTAAAGACGTATAAGATGGGAAAGGAGATACCCCATTTTGGGCCTGAGTGTACAGACATCAAACCTACCTCAAAAAATTCGTCTATTTTGTGTTATAATTTTGTTTAGACTTCATTACAATCAGCAATGGCCAAGTGCGACAAAAGTTTAAAAATGTGAATTTCATTAATCAACAAGCTTCGTAAACGTTGAATGTAATACTTAATCCGATCTTCGTAAATGCGCTATGATTATGCTTGCTTTATCGATTCGATTATGAAATCAAATCGATAACTAATAACTATGAATTTAAAATTCGTGGCTTTATTAAATTATTTCAAAATATCTATGTAGCATCTTTATTTTCGTTATTCAGTTTACTAATCAGAAAGACACCTGTCTCTTTCATAATGGAAGTCAAAATATCGATTGTAAATAATCGTAGTGTATTCAAAGTCTATGTAAATAATCGATCATATAGAATTCATAATAATCTATAACATCATATGTCATTTTCACTCCTGTCATTGAAAATGTCGCATTCGCTTTCCTTCGGCTCCCTGAGATCATGTGTTTTGCTGCTTTTACTCGGTGAATTGTATATGATTTTCGAACTAATTGACCCTTGCTTGATTACCGGACACCGTTATAATAATAATAATAATAAATATTCCATAACATTCTACACAACGCTATCTAGACCCATGGTAAGCTTTTATAGCTTGTGTTATGGAATCTAGAATTGATTGTTGTTGTCTTGAATTGTTATTTGCTACATTTGTTGACCTTGGCTTTAAAACTGGACTAGACTTTACCACATCGGCTGAAAGCTATCACAATGAGTCTCTGTGTGAATTGTGGAATCGCTACCGATCGCGCGATCGGTGCAATATTATAGGCAGACATTTATTGAACGATGCAGGGATACTAGCTTGTATACGTGAATGGGTCGCACCACAAATAGTAAGTACCTATTCGTTATTTCTCGCTCTTTTGAAATCGTTATAATAATTAACGTTAACAAGCTGTGTGATAGCTGCTATAGAATAGAAATTACTACGAGTCTACCTAATCCCGTAGATAATTATGTCAACTTTTGTATATGACAATGTATTTTGACTGATATGTGTAACGTTCATGAAGAACTAGCCTATATGACTAATGGAATATTCAGTGCTTATAACATGATCTCTGTTCAAGGTGAATGCAAATGACATCAATTGCGAATCTTGCTGGATTCAAGCTCAATGTGCATGTTTGGATGAGAACACAATCACCAGTGGGGCACAGAAAAGTGTGTATTCTGTATATCATTGAAGTGTGCAGACCTCCTACAAGAACTGTCAATATCTCAAACGACTTGGTTGTTGAAAAATAAAGTCCAAGCATATAAGTAGTAGAACTTATTACGTATATATATATTAGTTGACAGTTCTTTGAGCGGGACGAATGCTATATTACAGCATTGCTGTAATTGTTTTGTAGGTAAGAGAACAGTCGGGTGCTGTGCCCACATAATGAGTGTAATATGGTATCTTGGTTGGGCACGGTTCCAAGACAATATAACACTTCCTGCACAGTTTCTTGACAATATTTTAATAAACTATGATGATGCTTAAAAAGTGGAGGAAAGACCTAAGTCCTAGTGTAAGCATTTCTAAAGCCAAATAGGAAGATACCCAGGATAGAGATTAAAGTACTTTTTTAAAATAAAATAATCTTTTAAATAATGTTGTTTTATTTTATTACATACTTATATAATTAATTCTATATTACTACAGCAAACAAGTATGTATACAGCCTTGTGGAAAGTGGTAACCATAGCAAAAGGATGTCACTCAGATGTTGCCGTCTGAAGTGAGGGTAGGGAAGGATTACTTTACCACCTTTAGAGTGATGCATATCATAAAACTATAAGGTTTAATATCGTGCAACAAAAAAGTAGATAAAGCATGTCTTTGCTTCGACATATCAGTTTTATTATTTAGCATATAGTTGTCCATTCCACATTAATGACTAAAAATATTAATGACCTGCCCTTTTCTATACTAATAAAACTTGCTAACCTACTTACAAATAAAAGCGATACGCGAATAACTTATGTAGCTATCACACACAACACAACATAAGACGCTGTTTGACCATATTATGTATTACAACATAACCTAAAAACCTATGAACAATGCTCGATTTAACAAACTTGGCCATTGTGAATCGTCGTGAAAATTAGGCAAACAAAATGTCCTTAGATGGTCAAAATATTGCCTAATTTTCAACCCTGTACACGCGGGCCCAGGATTGTATGAGAGTTGGGGTTGTCCTTTGAATCATATCGGGCGTGTCTCGGTAGCCGAATTGGTCAGGCATTCCCCCTGTAAGTGAAAGACTGCGGGTTCGAGTCCCGCCCGAGAAGATTATTTTTCCCTATGTATTCGATTTGTATAATTAGCATACTTAATGCTGTAATAATTCCTTAGCTTAACTAGTTTGTGTTATGGAATCTAGAATGCGGATAAACATACTTAAATATATTTTTCTTTTGTAAACATACCTACATATTATACATAGAAACACCCAGATCGATGCAAATACCAATTTGTACTGAGCGGGGATCGAACCCGCACCTCCTGTGTGACAGCCGCGTTCACTACCGCTATGCCAGTTTTAGTTCTATACACATTTCATAAATAAGTTCTTTTTAAAGACCGCGTATATCACTTTTTCCATAAATATCAATTGATAGAAAAAAGGCTGAATGTCTGGGAATATTTTTTACTAGCTTTTGCCCGCGGCTCCGCCCGCGTGGATGTTGGTTATCGCGTCCAAACATACCCTATGTCCTTTCTCAAGGTCTAATCTACCCTTATACTAAATTCATCCAAATCGGTACAGTGAGTTAGGCGTGAAAGCGTAACATACAGACAGACAGACAGAGTAACTTTCGCATTTATACTATTAAGTATGGATTCCTTTTTTATTGCAGGTTATAGGAAACGCGTCTATAGCCCGCGAGTTGTGCCTCACCGGCAGGAAATTCGACGCTAAGGAGGCGAAGGAAATGGGCCTCGTCAGCAATGTGTTCCCGGATAAGGATAGGTAACATTCTTATTAAAATAATAGTTTAAAAAACTAAAAAACACGTTTTTTCGTATTCCTGACAGCAAACCCTTTCATTTGATACCCATATCATGGGGGTGGATTTCAAACAGCCAGTCCGCCATCTTGGGGAGGCCGCCATATAAACTAAAAAACACGCTTTTAGCACGCACAAAAAACTACAAAATTTAAGCCACGTGACTATTTTTTCGTATTCCTGACAAGAAACCGTTTCATTTGATACCCATATCATAGGGGTACATTTCAAATAGCCTGTCCGCCATATTGGACGTCCGCCATATTGGATTTAAGTCACGTGACTATTTTTTTCGTATTTCTGACAGCAAACCCTTTCATTTGATATCCATACCATGGGGGTGGATTTCAAACAGCCAGTCCGCCATCTTGGAAAGTCCGCCATATTGGATTTATAATGAAGTATCTTAGCTAGTAATGTATTGTCATCAGAACTCAGAGCGTGTGCAAAATTCCATCCTAATCGAAGACCGGGAAGTGGGTCAAATTAAGATTCCAAGATTTTCTTACATACATAGTTACAAGTGAAGCTAATAAAAGCATGTTCAAAAGGAAAATGCCTTAAGGCGAAACCAAACCAGATCTTCCCATAAAGCCAGCAGCCTTTTCAGGTTTCCATTGCTTGACTGCATTTTTTATAGCATATTTTATGCTAACTTTAAAGTTCGAAAAACATCGGAAAAAATGAAACGCTCAAGTGAGACTTGAACTCACGACCTTTCCCTTACAGGGGGAATGCTCTTCCAACTGAGCTATTGAGCCACACCTGAATCGTCATCATCAGTCGCCCTTAAAGACGGGATATAAAGATAAGGAAAATTTAAAATGGCTCAATAGCTCAGTTGGAAGAGCATTCCCCCTGTAAGGGAAAGGTCGTAAGTTCAAGTCTCACTTGAGCGTTTCATTTTTTCCGATGTTTTTCGAACTTTCCAGATGCTTCCTGAAGCGATTGGAAACTGAAGGGTTGTTCGGCCACGCTCATGCACTCTATAAGCACATGATGTGGCGTTTCTTCTACCCCCATGGAACCTCTCCTCAGGGGGCTGTCGGTCACACCTATTGTAAATAGATGCTTGTTTAGGGGACAGTGACCAGTCAAGATGCCTGTGACCTTCTTCTTCATCCGTATATGGTGCAGAGTATACCTGCTAGAACCAAGCGTTTCAGTGACTCATTCCTATGTCGCACCACTAAGACCTGGAACTCTCTGCCAGCTCACGTGTTTCCTTCTTCCTACAGTCCCGGGTCCTTTAAGCGGGGCGTGAAAAGGCATCTAATGAGGCCGTCAAGCTGAGTGCCACCACTGTTAACATGTTACATGTTTATGATGGTGACCCTCTTTCCGAGACTTGGACAGGGGACTCTTTTTGTCCGCCCTTAGCCTCTCTCTTGGGCCATTGTGCGTAGAGAGTGCTGGCTGGAACAGCCAGCCTAGCTCCGCCCAGAAACGCAGAAGCTTACTGGGGGCTTCGCAGGCTTCGCGGAGCGACCTCATTTTGCCGAGGATTTGGGATCGTTGGGCGGCCACTCCCTCGCATTCCAGTATTACGTGGGCGGCCGTTTCCTCGGTGCTGAAACACCCCCTGCAAAGGGGGCTATCTGTGACACCGATGGTATGTAGGTGCTTGTTGAGGGGACAGTGGCCCGTTATTGTCCCCATAATTTTCCTTAGACTTTCCGAGACTTTGTTTTTAGAGGTGAAGTCAAATTGACGTGTCCTTTATTAAGAAAACAAAAAACCTTGCGGTCTGGTCCCTTTTTAGCCTGATGAGGTTTCGGCTAAACGTATTTAATGCTAACGGAACTGCATTATTTATTTGCCTGCATCCTTCAGTGTTTGTCCATTCTTTTTGATGGGTTTCTTCCATATTTTTTCCCAGCCAAGTTTTGTTGACACCCTTCGAATGAGATAGGCTGGTGATACTTGTATTCTTTCTTCGTCACTAAATATATAATATTTTAATAATATTGACTGTATGTGCCAGTATTCATAGTCTATCCTCTTACCATCACATAAAAAAACTGTAATCTCCTATCTTCACAGCGCATTAAACCACGTTATGGAGCTAGCCGTGAACATAGCAGCTAAAAGCCCAGTAGCCGTCCAGACTACTAAGATGAGCATGGTCTACTCACAGAGTAGACCGAATGCTGATGGATTGGAACATATAGTGAGTATCAAAAACATTTTTTTTAATACCAGTTAGGTGGCAGACAAATGGTTTGTGCTCAGATGAATTATTTGACATGATGCCCACAGCTATATTCTATCATCGCACCGCTCGCCATAGACAGGGAATTCACCCCCACACATTGCATCCGAATACGGTGCGTACCGTGCGGTATGAAAGGAACTTCATCCCACGTACGCTCAAGCTGTGGAATGAACTCCCTGCCATGGTTGTCCCAGGCGACTACAATATGGGGTTCTTCAAGAGGGGCATTAGAAGGTTTCTTCAGGGTAGGCAGCGCGAGTGTAACGCCCCTGGTGTTGCATACGTCCATAGGCCGCGGTAACCACTTTCCATCAGGTGGGCCGTGTGCTTGTCTGCCACCTAAGTGGTATGAAAAACTTTAGTCTTTGCCTACCCCACTGGGGATGTGTACAACACCAGAGGAGTCACCAGGAGTCACACTCATGCTATCGCATTGGTCTGGGTGTTTCTACGTATAATATGTATGTATATGGTGTCCCAGTAAGAGTGCACGATTTAAAATTGGAATTTTTTTTTCATGCAAGTGGTAACTCTGAAATTTTACAGTTGTCACCTCAGTTTATTCCGATTACTAAAAATGAAGCGCTTTTCGAAAGAACAACCCGTTACAATTGTAAAAACTCATTACAAAACATTCGATTTATTGCAGCATCGATTTCCAGAACACAATATCTCACGAAATTCTGATGTCAACTGGCCACCAAGATCGTGCGATTTAACGCCGTGCAATTTTTTTCTTTGGTGTTTTGTGAAATCTCGGGTTTGTGCGAATAAACCCGAAATAATTCAGCGCAAATCGAAAATCCAACGCGTCATCGGTGAGATACAGCCACATCTCTGTGCAAAAGTCATGGAAAATTTCATGAAAATGCCGGATATTTTATTCCATACATAATTGCAACATGTCTTCTTTAAAATACAATAAAAATATCACAAGTCTGTCATAAAATACTTGCTTTAATTTTAAAATTAAAAAGTGCACTCTTATTGAGACACCATATATTTACAAAAAAAAAGTTTCCAAGTATGTTTATCCGCATTCTAGATTCCGTTACACAAGCTAGAGTCTAGATAGCGTCGTTTAGAATCTTGTGGAATATTTTTTTTTTTTATTCAATTTTTTCAATTCAATTCAATTCAATTGTTTAATTGTGGATCATAGGTTTGTGTACAGTTCTTATTCTTAGTTACATTTATTTATGTATTTTCTTCTCAGCGTCTACTGAACGCAGCAATGAACCAGGGAGAAGACCTCACGAAGGCGGCCATTGCACAAGCTACCAAGAGTCCCCCACCAGAATTCGACAACTTATAAATACTTATTTATTTTAAGAAACCTTCGGCCCTGTTGCCTGAGGCTTTACCTTCAGCTTACCATAGGTGAGGTGAAGTCATGCTTACAAGGATATACTGGAATAAATTTTACAGCATTAAGTATGCTAACTAAAGTAAAGCCAACGAGACGAGAGAAAAAAGGTAAACAAAGCGACCATTACTGAGTTATTTTGCGATTACATTCTTTGCGTGTTTCGTAGTACAGGAAAGCTGTCAGCACAACGGTTCTAAACTGTCAGATCCGCCATCTTATGAGCAATTTCATTCCTGTCTGGAATGCGCTTGAAGTGATACGTAATCATTTTCAAATAAAAAAGTTTGGAACCGCTGAAACATTGTTTACCTTTTTTCTCTCGCTTCATTGGCTTTACTTTATATAAATCGAATACATAGAGAAAAAGAATCTTCTCGGGCGGGACTCGAACCCGCAATCTTCCCTTACAGGGGGAAAAGGGATATTTGAATCACATCGGGCGTGTTTCCGTAGCCGAGTTGTTCAAGGCATTCCCTCTGTAAGGGAGAGATCGCAGGTTCGAGTCCGAGAAGTTTAATTTTTCCCTATGTATTCGAAGACTACAATATTAAACAATTTAAAGTATAAACGGTTTTACAAAAAGTTGTTTTGTGGTGACGTGTGAGTGAAACAGTAATATGATATATGATTAGTATGAAAGAGACAAAATGTACAAAGTCATTCATAAACGATTGATTTTATAGAGCCATTGTCGTCATATGGGCAATGTTTCATGGTTCGTCTAGGCTCCCTGGGTCAGCCGGGTGCGAGGGATATGTCGAAGACAACCTCACCTCCGGCCTAGCACCACGACCCACAGTCGGCGTGCGGTTTTAGTCGGTTCGAGTCCGACATAACCTCCCCTTCCGGCTCCGGCAGAGGAAGGTATCCGAGGGCATTTCCGCACGAAAAAAATGGTTCGTGTAGGCTTAGTCTTTTGAATTTAATGTCCACGGGCCATGAAAAAGGTCCTAAAAAATCACTTAGTAAAATGTTTTTTTAGGACCTATTTGTCCTCTGCCTAGATCTTCGAGTATATACAGGCGTGAATATTTTCATAATTTTATATCATAACGAGTAAGTTTTAAACTATTATATTTGTAAGTTATAAATCAAGTTATTATAAGTTAGTATTTTTGAAATGTTTACATTTTCTAACTTTATATTTATTTTATGTACCAAATTATTGGTGAAGAATAAAATATTATTTGTTTTAAATGTGTATTTATTAACAGTCTACCCTGATCGGTGGCTCCCGGCTTTCCCTGGCCACCTTCCGGCTTTATTTTCAGACCCTGAAATGTAATAAAAATTGCGTTATGTTATTGGTCTAATCTCAACCTCTCAAATCTCAACTTATTTAAAAAAGGTCTGATTTAGGATGATAATTAATTTATTTGAAAGAAAGAAAGAAAAATTTATTGCTACAAAAAGAAATCCGCAAGACAGTTCTATCTTTCTTTCTTACCGTATTTGTTTTCAAACAAAATAACTCTAAAAATTATCGTATACTTACAGAGACGAGTACTAGTCGTAGTGGAGCGTATTCCTATTCTGCGGGCGAGTCGGGGACACCGTCGTCCTGAGGAGGGCCAAACCGTAAGGGATGGCCGTGGGTCAGCTGGGGTGCGAGGGATATGTCGGAGACAACCTCATCTCCGGCCTAGCACCACGACCCACAGTCGGCATGCGGTTTTAGTCGGTTCTAGTCCGACATAACCTCCCCTTCCGGCTCTGGCAGGGGAGGTATCCGAAGGGATTTCCGCAGGAAAAAAAAGTGGAGCGTATTGCAAGAATACCACACAATCGACTATAGGCACATGAATCGAATAAATTGATAACATAACATAAACTCACGCCTGTATTCCCCGAAGGGGTAGGCAGAGGTGCTAGCACCCACATTTCGCCAGTTTATGTTTAGGTCCCAATGTGTGAGCCTATTGCCATTAACCGGGCACTTATAAACCTGCGATAAATACACACTTGTAAACCTGGGATCGAACCCGAGACCTCGTCTCAGCAGTCCATTACCCATAATACCACTAGGCTATAATAAGAATTTATATTAATTTAAATGAACGTAAAATTATTAAGTATGTACCTACTAAAAGGAATGTTACCTATATTATTACCTAAGTAGGTATAATACACAAATAAATAGGTACGTACAAAACACGTGATAATGAAAAAATAAACGGATTTGTCTTTTTACAATTATCGATGTAAAATTCTACGGAAACGAGAATCGAATAGATTCATAAACGATTACACATTATGGGGTACCTACCCTATCAAACTATCCTACTACCTATCAAAATTATCATCCTTTATTTGACAAAGTATAGAGGACTAGCTTTTGCCCGCGGCTCCGCCCGCGTGTATCTGTATTTAACTTAAACCTTTTAAATAAATTCGAAAAACATTGGAAAAAATGAAATGCTCAAGTGAGACTCGAACTCACGACCTTTCGCTTACAGGGCGACTAAAGTTCAACAAACGTCAAATTTTAAGTTTGACCAAGACCTACTAAACAAATATTTTTGGTTGTAGCTATGTGTAATTTTATTTATTTATTTATTTATTCTTTATGCACAAATATAAAACTAAGTGTACAAAGGCGGACTTAATGCCGTGGGCATTTTACAAAAAAAAGTATATAAGTATGTTTATCCGCATTCTAGATTCCATAACACAAGCTATAGAAGCTCACCATGGGTCTAGATAGCGTTGTCTAGAATGTTGTAGAATATTTATATATAAAAAAAATTTTTTGCGTCCACTGCGGTCAAACAATTTTGGCGCCAAAAATCCGCCATTTTGATTTTCTTTTAATACAAGTACATGTACCTACTCAGTGTTACTCACGCAATAACGAAAAATCAAATGACACCTCGCATGTCAAAATTCGCTCAGGCTGTAGAGCGTGCAAGATTTTTTTAAGCTTTTCATTTTAGCACCAAAGATCAGTCATTTTGATTTACTAGAAATTTTAACATACCTAGTCAGTTAACTGACTCACACAATCACGACGAATCATTTCGATCGAATCGTTTCACATCGAAAAACATTACAGTTCTTCCTTGGGCAGTCGGGTAAGAAGCTCATTCATTTAGTTCCGGCGCGCGGCGCTAGGATCGATGACTCCACGTACCTAGCTCCGGCCCCTGAATGAAGCTCGGATGGCCTACATTTGAATGGTGCTGCCTAGCCCCTAGTACTCCCCTCTGCCCCTTGCACTAGATCCGATTGTCCTGCCGTTAACGTCATACGTATGACGTCACTGCTAACACGGAGTTACCTAGCTCGCCCTAGATATAGTTCTTGGAACTTTGTTAAAATTATACGGGGACCTTTTTTATTTGGTAAATTTGGTATAATTGTCATTACAATTTAAGTAAACAGTGGATTTCAATAGACACCTTTTACCTAATAGTGCGAGAGCTGATGACAACTCCAGTTTCATTTCTTATGTAAATAAATAAATATTCGACAACATTCCACACTACGCTATCTAGACCCATGGTAAGCATAGCTTAACTAGCTTGTGATATGGAATTTAGAATCCGGATAAACATACTTAGATACTTTTTTTTTGAAAATACATACATACTATACCTAGAAACACCCAGACCAATGCAAATAGCCATATTCATGCATACAAATATTTGCACTGAGCAGGAATCGAACCCGCGCTTCCTGCGTAGCAGTCGCGTTTTCTAACGCTACGCCATGGAGGCTGCGAATGATATGTATACCATGTGTCGCGTCTTTAATTGGAGAACACGAAATGGCCATGCAGCAAGGTTGAAAACCTGGTCCTGCCTTGGTTGCTTTGGTTGCCTTGGTTTGGCTTTACCAGAATCGAGGCCCAGTTCCTCCGTGATCATGGTGCCCGTGCTTGCAACAGCGTCGAAAAATCTGAACCTGGAAATAGTACAACATGATAAAGAGATCCGGTTCTCAGCATTCCATGGATTCACCGTGCGGTCGCCGGGTCCATGGCGTGGTACAGAGAGGAACACTGTGACGGCACCTGGGACTTGTGACCCAGATGTAGGTTTAGGATGGCCACCTTGTGATGCATATGCGCTCACCTCCACCGTCAGTCGTGTTGCCCCCTCTACTTATCCAAATTTGGTAAGATCCTATCAACGCCGATTTAGATATTCGTTTGAGTAAAGAGCTTACTGAAGCTCTTGGCAATCCCAATACTTCTAGTAATAAAGAAAGAACTGTCGTGCAACTGACCAAATTATATCATCCTTTGAACTGCAATAATATGCAAGAAATCTCTACTATGGGTATGCCACAGGGATGTATTCTCGGCCCTCCACTACTTTGGAATACCTAGTAGCGTTCATGTATATTAATGGCACCGACATATCAAGGCTTCGTAACTACATAGATGGATCTTCTCTCAGACTTTCCCTTTAGCTTACCATTAGACGAGGTGAAGTCATATTATGGTAAAAAAGGTATGCTTTTTTTTCTTTCTTCCTTTTTTGTCAAGAGATAAAGGTATCATTCATTGTTACAAACACTGTTTAATTCTAAAATACTCTTTTCAATTTCACCAGTTCAAAATTAATTTTGTAAATACATATTAACTAGCTTTTGCCCGCGGCTCCGCCCGCGTGGATGTCGGTTATCGCGACCAAACATAGCCTGTGTCCTTTCTCAAGGTCTAACCTACCCCTATACCAAATTTCATCAAAATCGGTGCAGTGTTTTAGGCGTGAAAACGTAACATTCAGACAGACGAGTTACTTTCATATTTCTAGGTAATATTAGTTTGGATTTAATAAGTATGTTGCAACTATTTTAAACAATGTCTGTACCCATTAGTCGTGCTCGATCAAACGTAAAATGAATCGACGCGCAGCAAAATTCATATTTTACGCAACAATATGCAAATGAAACAAAATTAACATGAAATGGGTACATCGTTCTGCAAAATCCTACTAATATGTATTACAAACGCGAAAGTTTGTGAGTATGGGTGGATGTTTGTTACTCTGTCACGTAAAAACTACTGAATGAATTTTCATGAAACTTTACAATAATATAGCTTATACATCAGAATAATACAGCTATATATCATCTTCATCATCATCATCGTCGCGTCGGTAACTTAGTAGCTAACAAGTCCGTACTATCAAAGGTTACTGCGGGTTCGAATCCCGGCCTTTACACTACTGTCCTACCCACTCCTAAAAATAATAAAAATCTTGGATGTCAGAAAATAAAAAGAAAATACTACTAAGGTAGCAAATAAGTATGCAAGTATGGGTATCGCTCGTGGGTGGTAAGACCGAGTAGCTACGTACCTAAGTATCCAACATCCAACCTACAGTACCTACCTAGTAAGAACGAAATACTAGAGACTACATACCTACCTACTATAATTATCTATATACTAATATACCTACCTACCTGTCTGGGGCTGTTCCATTCCTGCTGAAAAGCAACAAGTACCTACCTACTTACCTACTTCTAGTGCTTCTAAACTAAACAGTAAAATTACTTCTTTCTTACCTTGTAGTATAAATTAAATAGTGTAATAGGACGAATTCTTATTAAAAGCAAAAGAAATTACGCCATTGTTTATCAAAAAGATTTTCGTTTATTACGTAGATAATTACATCCCACATTTCATGGCGCGACAATATACCTACTAAAGTAACATGGCCTCAAGCCTCTTCAATAAAATTCACCCATGGTCACGGCATTGAACTCTCAACTACTCTCAAGGTGTTCACTTTGGGCCACAAGGACAAAGAAAATCACTCCAAGAATAGGAAAATGTTTTCCTTTGTTTCTAAAATAAATACCATGAAATTATAACGAATAATTATAACTATCCAAAGCAGCAATATTAAAACACAATTAAATATATAAAACAATATTTCAAAGAAAAAATATTATAACCGCTTAAATATTATTCGTTCTAAAATAGGTACTTTAATATAATAGAGTATAACTATATTTTTTTTATAGAACCCGTAAGTAACATAAAATCGTCAAATAGAAAATTAAAAAGTGTAAAGTCAATAAAAAAATCCTAGCCTACGTCATGACAAACGCGAACTACGTCACTGCATCGACTATTAACAAAGAAAATCAGGTAACCTACTTTATGGAGGCTGCATTTACGCTTGCTGCGAATGACCTGCCCAAATATAGAGCAGCTATAAATAGAACTTGGGGGCCCGTATGCAAGCGCCGCCTATGAATGGTGCAGGCAACCTGCATGTAGGGCACGTTGCAATGAATTGACCTATTTATTTTTCAATGAGTCGGTGCATGAACGGGGATGGGCCCATTGCGAGGCTTGCTTCATTCAGTAACAGTCGAACCCTCGAGGCCGACGTGACCCAATTTTGCGCTCCGCGATACAGAGCTGCATGTCTAGCGATAATTTATAAGAATTTACTAGTAATAGTGTTTTTATTAAAAAGTGTTCAAGAACTAGAAAATATTTGTGTGAATTTCTTCAATCTAGATGTTCGGACTCAGGGTGCAAAAATCTAGTTACCGGCAGTGCTAAAATTTAAAAATTCGCGCCGTACATTTTTCCGAGGGTGTTACTGGTAGAAATAGAGCTCGGAGCCACGTCATTGGCGGAAAAGCGATAGACGATCCGACGAACCAATCCCGAAACTAGATTGCGAGGTTGTGTGCGACCGAGACGCCACCTGTCGCGTGAACACTTCGGTTTCATTGAATAACCCGCCCGGACTGCTTTTATTGACGCAAGCGCACTGAGGCCCAACAAAGGGCCGAAATAAGAACGGTTCGTAAGTGAATCTGATGTATTTATGTCATAAAAATGGTGAAATCTGTGAAGTGGCGAGTAGAAATTAGGATATTCGACGTGTCGAATCATGACCGAGGCATCTGAAAAGTAAGTGGTGTATCTGTAACTCAGTTTTTGTGTTTCGTGCTTCGCCCTGTTCTGGCTAGGTAGGGCTCTACCCCGGCCATTTTCAATAGCTCATGGAATGTGTAATGTAATTTATGTTGTTTTCTGAAGTTCTAGACACTTAATATAAGGACCATAGTTAAAAAGGTACCTTTTCAGACAGTAAATGATGTTAAAACACATACATGATAGTATGGACCGCCGCCCTTAGGTCAGCCCTGTGTCCTGTGTAGCTATAATCAATGAGTTGACGTTCATTCACAATTAAAGTAGGTAACTCCTTTCGGGGTCATTTGAAGCTACTTCAATTCAAGCTGTAGCGCTCAATGAATTGTTTTACTTATTTGGTACCTAACGTTATGAATCGTCGTACGCGTATATTTCGCGCAAATAAATCTGATAGATACGGCTAGTGTATGCTGTCAAAAATGTTTAAACAATAGATTCTTTTTGTTATGATGGGCATGGTAACATCTGCATAATTGTTAATTAGCCCATTTGTTTCATTGTTATTCAGACAGCTTTATTAGATAAACTGTGTGGGTATTGCTGGCTGGAATAAGCCAGTTTACAATGGAGCTTTTTATGAGCTTATTGTTGATTGAATAGAAAAATAATAATTTTTGTATAACAATAAGGATTTATGTAATAGCGTAACATAGTTTTGTTTTATTATTTATGACTTTTCATTGATGTTACTATGGTTGTCATCACTCCACTTGTAAAAAAAAAAACAAAAAGGAACTGTTTAAATAAAGCCTGCCAGTTCATAAAAGCTCTAAATATTAATTATTATTGTTATATATTATTTCAAATCAATTTAAAAACATACAATAAGCTATCAACAATTTATTTTGATGACATTAAATATTTATTCGAATCGGTATTTACATTTTTCATTCATGTTATTTATTACTTATTTTGATTTCTAAAATATCACCATAAACATTATTATACCACTTCCATGACACAATTCTAATTATGTCAGACTATAACTTTCATATTTTTCAATTAAAAATGAAACATGCAAATGCGGGATTTGTCTTTTACAGTTTTAATGATTTATTTAATTTTAAAATCTGCTATATGAAGGAATTATTCAGCTGTTACACTGAATACAAATGCATTTTGTGCTGTTTAGCCAGAAATAAACATAAAAAGGATATCACTGCCTCCTTTGTAGTTAATAATGCCATATCAAAAACTCGGTTATTGCAAATTATGTTCATAGATTATAGTTACCATGTAATTGGTGTACTCTATTAAAATAAAAAGTAATATGACTATCATTTTCTACTGCTTGTTTGTACAGCATACAAAATACCCACCTACTTTATCATCATAACATTTAAATAATAAATAAATATTCCACAACATTCTACACAACGCAATCGAGACCCATGGTAAGCTTAACTAGCTTGCGTTATGGAATTTGAATGTGGATAAAAATACTTATAGAGTATAGAGGCTGTCAAGTCAATCTTTGCGGTAGTCCAGGTTGAATCTGAGGCCTTCATCTCAGAGTCCGTTCTTAGTTATTTATTTTTAATAACACATAGCAGTGAAAGTTATCACACTGTTCATAAGATCCTTCCGTTGCTGACCTCTAGCCACTAGCAAAACAAATAATATGAGAACTTTTCTTCCTCAGCAGTTACTGTACTGATTGATGCAAGTATCTTAAAATTAAGATTGTTCTTTTTTGTTTCCAAAACAAAAAAAGTCTGTAATTTTTTTTTCTTTTTCATATTTTTAGCATTACTGACTTAAAACTTTGAATTTGTTTTTGCTGTCAAAACTTTACTGCAAACTTTATTCTCAACCGATTTGGCATTATGGTTTATTATAAACTAGCTTTTGCCCGCGGCTCGGCCCGAGTGGATGTCGGTTATCGCGACCAAATATAGCCTATGTGCTTTCTCATTGTCTAATCTAGCCCTATACCAAATTTAATCAAAATCGGTTCAGTGGTTTAGGTGTGAAAGCGTAACATACAGACAGAGTTACTTTCGCATTTATAATATTAGTATTGATACCACACAAACCAACTGGGGTTTACCAGTGGTATGTTGATATTATCTGAATTAGCCTAGTGGTATGGGTAATGGACTGCTGAGACGAGGTCTCAGATTCGATCCCAGGTTTACCATGGCACACACAAATGACTTTTCGATGCTTTTCGAAGTTATGTGTGTATTTATCGCAGGTTTATAAGCGCCCGGTTAATGGCAATAGGCTCGCCACCTATTACATTGGGAACTAAACATAAACTGGCGAAATGTGGGTGCTAGTACCTCTGCCTACCCCTTCGGGGAATACAGGCGTGAGTTTATGAGTTTAGATCTCATTGTGAAGCTGAACTTGTTACAATGAATGCTATAATATAACCCCTTATGTATTAGTAATGTAGCAGGATGTTGTAATTTATCCATTTGATGGGGATAAAATTGCAGTAATTTTGCAGCAGATGTCATTAATTGACAGATTAAATAGAATTCAGACTTACCAAGTCCCTGGTTTCCAAGGAGTGGCATCATTGTGTAAACTCTGGCGTTTCTAGCATTCATAGAGTATGGCAGTATGGTAACTGCACTCCTTAATATTGGTAGGATGAGGAAATAGATGTGACAGGCTCACATACATTACACAGGGTGGTATAATTTCCATGCCTCCTGGAGGGGAAGTACTTGAAATACTGGAGATGGGAGTTTCACTCAAACTAATTTTTTTTTATTTTTAAAAAGAAACAAATCTGCATTCTAAGATTTTCTAAAACTCGCTTAACACACCTGGTAATCGAACCGACTAAAACCCGAAAAAATTACATCCTTTTTTTTTATGGCTTCAATTGATGTGGCGTTCATAAGGATCAAATCTGTGTAACAAACATGGTAAATGAAATAAAAGGTAATCCATGAAAATCTAAACTTATTTTAATGCCAACAGAGAAAGCACTTTTACCCAAGGAGTCATCATTACCTTACCAACAATAAAGTCATCTTTGAAGCCAAATATTTCTTAAAATTAATATCTACTAAATAACTGAACTTTGTTTCCGGTTTAGAATGTTATATTAATAGGTAATTGCATCAGGTACAAGTAATATTTCGAGTACTCCCCCTCCAGGGAACATTTTTTTTTACGTATGAAAAATCCCCCCTGGAGCCGGGGGAGGTGGTTAGGACGGACTCGGACCGACTAAAACGCAAGCCATCTATGGGTCATTGGTTGCCGGGGGTGAGATTGCAGAAAACATATCTCTCGCACCCCGGCAGACCCGGGTTGTGGGGACCATAGTGCCCCCATCTAACCCCGGGTACGCGCACTTTGAGCCGCCGCCGCGGTCTACTTCTGCTTGGGGATGCAGGCGGCTCCACCGATCACCCCCAGGCCAGCGCTCATGGAGGACGGAGGTTGTTCTGCGACCTCCGACGCCCGATTCGCCTTCGCTCTTCGCTGGCTTCCCGATCCCGGAGTCTAGTCCGGACCCGACCGACCGCCTCCTTCTCGAGCATTACTTGCTCGCAGAAGGAGGCGGCCGCACACCTAGCGTTCGCGCATCGTACCATCGCTGTGAGCAAAGTGGCGAGTGTGAGTACTCCTACCCCCAGAGACGCCACTAGGACCCGCCTCGGCGTGTCCCACGCCGGGCACTCGGTCAGCGTGTGCAGCCCTGTGTCCTCGCTCGCATCACAGTGGTAGCACTCGGACTTTGGCTCCTTCTGGATCTGACGCAGGTACCTCCTGAAGCACCCGTGTCCGGTAATCACCTGCGTCAGCCGGTACGAGAGGCTACCGTGTGGCCTCTCTAGCCATTCCTCCATGCATGATGGGTCTTATCGCCGCTATTACGGCGTGCCCTGCGCTTGGTCGCCCAAGTCGTAGCTCCCACTCCGCTACCGTGTCCCGGTGGAGCTGGGCCTCCTTCAGGCCTACAGGGGGCATGAAATTCTTCCACCCTGTTTATGCTTAGGGAAACACTTAGTCATAAAATGCGCATATGTAGCTTTCATTTTCAGCACTTCAATAATTATTATGCAATGAGAAAATAGGTTCAAAAATGCGTTAAATATACAATAAAGATGCCAACATATTATATAATGATGTCAAATAGATTCAAAAACAATAAAAATATTAATATATTCAGTAGCAATGTCAAATAAATTAAAGAGAGCAATAATTATATATAGATTATGTAAATGAATGCAAATATATAGATTATGTAAATGAATGCAATAACAATGTCAATCCATTTACCATAACAATACTTAATACCTGTGCAATAGTTTCCAAAATGCTTTAAAAATGTCATAGTCATAGTTGACTAGCTATAATATGCCTTTTGCAGAAGAAGACCTTTGACTTCTTTTTTAAATGTAGTGATTCTCAGTTTCTTCCAATGCTTAGGTGGCTTATTGAAAATTATTGGTGCCATGTAAAGATACTTTTGCGTTTAAGCACAGTTTGGGCTTTGTGGAGCCGAAGTCTACTGTTATCGCGTCTATTTCGCACAACTGAATCTTGGAGCCCCGTCTCCTAATAAAGCGTCAACCTCAAACATATACACACAGGGCAAGGCTAAAATGTTGTATTTTTTTAAATAGTCTGCGTCATAATTATCTTGTCGACGAAGTCTCAAACAAATCTCTAAACTCTCGTATTAAGAGCAAATCAAACTGTTTTATTAATTTATATGGTTTATTGTCCAAACTAAAGGCGTGTACCAAATATCAGAAAAATCGATCATCTGGAAGAGGGTAAAAAAAGTTAATTAAGATCATTTTGAGTACTTTGTTCGTCAACATCTTTCTGATGCTGTATGGTTTGCAGCTGTGCAATTCACTAAGCAAGCACAACTGATTGACACAGAGATTGTCATTGGTCTGATTGTATCACGTCACTGGAGATCGAGACCAATGACTATCTCTATCGAGCACAACGTTTGCAGTGCAGCTGTCGGTTGTTGTTAATCGAAACATCGACCGAATGCATCTCTTTTGACCCTTGAATTTAAATGATGATGATTATAATATTTTTTGAATGCCAGTAGCTAACACTCACTCTGTGGCATGTCGGTAGTGAACGCAACTGATTCCCTTTCAATGCAAATATTTTGTATACATGAGCATTGGTCTGGTCTTGCCTCGTCTCCGGTCTAATAATGAAGGACCTGTACAAGTGCTAGAGACTCCGGTAAATGACGTTTGCGACAGGAAAGTATACTCAGAGCTTTCCAGACTCAAATATTCCGGAACCTGCCTTCTTTCGGAAGGTTGACGAATTTACCCTTAGCCGTTGTATCCCTCAAGAGGAATTGTTGGACTACGAACATCTATGACAGTCGTTACGGGTAGTCGGAGCCCTTTAATTTCCAACAACTAGTCTAACTGCAATGCTTTGATATCGCTTTTGGGTTGTGGAGCTCAGATGGCAGTCGCTTCATGTAAAATATCGAAGTGTAGCCAAATCGGCAGTTAGACTGATAAAGGACCCCAGACTCCAAGCTGGAAGCTTCGGATGTGACTGGGATTAACGCCAAGAGAATGAAAAAAATATTCGAATACAAATCGAATACATAGGGAAAAAGAATCTTCTCGGGCGGGACTCGAACCCGCAGTCTTTCCCTTACAGGGGGAATGCCTGACCAATTCGGCTACCGAGACACGCCCGATATGATTCAAATTTCCCACCTTATACGTCTTTGAGGCGACGTAGCGTCATCTACCGATTTTCTTACGAACTATCGGAATCAATGAATGATGTTACAATCATTTTTAAACATTGATTTTTTTGATAACTGCGCCCAAACAATTGAAGGATTTTTTATAGCATTAAGTATGCTAACTATACAAATCGAATACATAGGGAAAAAGAATATTACCTACTAGCTTTTGCCCGCGGCTCCGCCCGTGTGGATGTCGGTTCCCGGCAATTATTCGAATTTTCTCGTCGTAAAAACCATCCTTGAACTTCAACGAACTTTAAAAAAAAATTTACCAAATTGGTCCACGCGTTGTTGAGTTATGCACTTACCAACACATATGCTATTCATTTTTATATTACAGACTAGCTTTTGCCCGCGGCTCCGCCCGCGTGGATGTCGGTTCCCGGCAATTATTCGAATTTTTCTCGCCGTAAAAACCTTCCCTGGACTTCCACGAATAATTCAAGACCAAAATTAGCCAAATCGGTAAATGCGTTCTGGAGTTATATCGTCAGGAAGGAAAACCCGACTTATTTTTATATAGTAGATAATAGTCAAGTCGTTAAACTTGCAATTATGACGTAACAGGTAACCCATCTACCATACCACTGACATGAATGCTCACCCTATTGTCTCCGAATGTGATTGGCAGAATGTAGGCGTTCTACCTACCCTTATAGATACGATGCGTGGGTGTATGTATTTATGTAAGACTACCTTTTACCCACAGCTCCGCCCGCGTGTATGACGATTATCGCGACATAAATAGTCCATATGTTAATCCAAGGTGTCAGTTAAGTCCATACCAAATTTTAATAAAATCGCTCCAGCCGTTTAGACGTGGAAGAGTCACAAACATCCATACATACTTACAATCTTTCGCGTTTATAATATTAGTAGGACTAGATGACGCCCGTGGGTCCGCCCTACTAACTAAATTAGAAGAAAAATGAGATGAAGGAGCAAAGTCAGAGGTTCCGAGTTCGATTCTCGTTCAGGCATTTTTTTTTATACCACTTAGGTGGCAGACAAGCACACGGCCCACCTGATGGAAAGTGGTTACCGCGGCCTATGGGCGTATGCAACACCAGGGGCGTTACACTCGCGCTGCCTACCCTGAAGAAACCTGATCATTGATCTGAGTATCATCATCTTGTTAGCAGCGTTGGTCCCCACTGCAGCTAAGGGAGTCACCTTGGAGCCTGGGTCTATTTACGCCTGCATTTGTTTTATTAGGCCTTTATAAAGCGAAACATTTCAAAATTATTCGAATACCTAGGGAAAAATTAAACTTCTCGGGTGAGACTCGAACCCGCTATCTATCCCTTACAGGGGAAATGCCTTGACCAACTCAGCTACTGAGTCACGCCCGATGTGATTAAAATTTCCCTTCTATATTTATCCGTCTTTAAGGCGACGGTGGTGTCATCCACCGATGTTCTTACGAACTATCGGGACCAATGAAAACGGAAAGATCGCGGGTTCAAGTCCCGCCCGAGTTTAATTTTTCCCTATGTATTCGATTTGTATAGTTAGCATACTTAATCCATACTAATATTATAAATGCGAAAGTAACTCCGTCTGTCTGTCTGTATGTTACGCTTTTACGCCTTAACCACTGAACCGATTTTGATGAAATTTGTTATAGGGATAGATTACACCATGAGAAAGGACATAGGCTATGTTTGGTCACAATAACCGACATCCACACGGGCGGAGCCGCGGGCAATTAGTTGCGGTTTTAGCTAGTGCTATAAAATTCATTCAAAATTATTGATACTATATGGCAATTTTAACATAATTTCTGTATATATGTACCCTATGTCAGTAATCTTTTATTAGAAAGGGCACAAGTGTTAACAGGTGGACCGTAAGCTCCCTTTGGACGCGAACACAATACTACATGTCGCAAATTAAGAAATATGCTATTTGTTCAATCGTAAGGAAATTAGCAATGGGGAAATAATACTTGTTTTGTTTTGTTGAGGGGTGAATATCTATTTGTGTAATATGGTTTATCTAAAGACTTTTACTTTATATTCTGAAGGTAAAATCTATTCAACATTCAGTCTCAATCTCAATCTGTCAAAATAATCCCTATAGAATTGGGTATTATAGTTAAATCTAGCTTTTGCCCGCGGCTCCGCTCGCGTGGGTGTCGGTTATCGCGACCAAACATAGCCTATGTCCTTTCTCAAGGTCTAATCTACCCCTATACCAAATTTCATCAAAATCGGTTCAATGGTTTAGGTGTGAAAGCGTAACATACAGACAGACAGACAAAGTTACATTCACATGTTTAATATTAGTATGGATTCAGTCAGTCTCCATCTGTCAAAATCGTCCTTATAGAATTGGGTATTATCCTATAGTTAAAATAAATTATCTAACCGAGCTTATTAAATTAAAAATGGTAAAAGAGCGGTAGAAACTGCGTCGGTTCTTATTTTATAGTTTTTATTTATTTATAATCGTCCACCCAACCTATAATAGTAACTGATTTGACTATTAAATTTTATGACGTCAGTAAATCTTTTTTCATACAAGTTACCTTATAACTTATCGTTTTGACGTTTTGTAAAAATAAAAACTAGTCAGTAGAATACCCAATCGTGGTGTGAAACCTCGTGTTGTGTTCCCGGCGGTGAGTAGGGTAGCCAGAGCTCACTGGAGAGTTTTTGTGCTTTCAGTGGGAAGACCAAAGGCCACAGAAACTCTCTGTACTTACAGGGTCGGCAGCTCAGCAGCACGAGTGTAACTCCCATGGTGTGGCACACGGCTATCCGCCATAGGCCACGGTAACCACTTTTCATCAGGTGGACACTGTCAATTTGCTTGTCTGTCACCTTAGTGGTAGAAAAAACGATGACAATTTTCAAGAGATAAAATTGACATTGCTCATGATCGTTCTCAACATTCACATTGTAATAAAGCCAGTTCACCAGCTGACTAATTGGCGGGGCTCTGACACAGGCTTACCTTACCTATAAAAACCGTATAAGCCAAATTAGAAGGAAGAGTAGGTACTAAAGGAACTTTGAACTCCGAGATGAAAGAACGGTGTCGTCCACTTAGAGTACCCAACTGAATAGCACTTAGCCATGTCCACGAAGAGCACCTATCAAATTTTTGGCAGATGCTATTCGTGGATACTAATTTATTTTTACAACATTGTCCACGAAGGGCACCTAGGCTCGTACCGGGAAAATAATTTGCAAAATCAGTTGAACATTGACCAAAATGCAGTTTAGACATTGACGTTAGACTAGTGTTAGAAGTTAGAAGCGATCATGCAGATGCTGCGTGTCACGGAGATGAAAATGCTGCGGTGGATGTGTGGAGTCACGCGTAAAGATCGCGTGAGGAACTCTCGCATCCGCGGCAGCCTTCATGACATCGCAGATAAAATGGAAGAGAGCCGCATCCGTACGTCTTGCGGCAACCGCCCAGCTACATGGGTAACAAATGCTTGGCAATGGCGCCCCAATAGGGTTCAGGTAGAAGGGGTAGGCCCAAGAAGTGCTGGTTTGGCGTCGTGGAGGGTGACATGCGTGCAAACGGCCTCGAGATCGTGCGAAGTGGAGGTGGAAGAGCCGGAAGGCGGACCCTGCGCTCCGAGGGCACCGTGGCCTCGGATGCAATCAGGACTAACGTTTTTATGTAGATGATGATGAGAGTTAGAAGCGATCATATGCCACGGTAACAGCTTACCATCACTTGAACCGTGTGTTTATTGCTACTTTACTAAGAAATTGCCTTGTTCAATATTATTTAACTCGCCTAAACATTTGTGTTGTCAAACAATACGTATTCACTACATAGTATAAAACAAAGTCGCTGTCGCTACAGTTACAAAAAAATGTCGCTACAAAAAAACCGTTTCAAAATCCGTTGCGTAGTTTTAAAGATTTAAGCATACATAGGGACGCACAGCCCTATGTATGCTTAAATCTTTAAAACTACGCAACGGATTTTGAAACGGTTTTTTTTAATAGATAGAGTGATTCAAGAGGAAGTTTCATATGTATAATATTGTAGAGGGTGCAGCGGGAACAGGATTAGACGCCACGCTAGTTTAGGTTAAGTTAAGTTAGTGCTATATAAGGGCCGGCACTGACTGGCGTCAGAGCAAGACGAAGAATTGAATGTGATGAATAAAAACAGTAGACCTTATTGTTATACGAACAAAGTTGAAATTTCAATGATCATCATCGCAGTAACAAAGTCAAAAGCTGCGCTATGATCATTGCTATTTATGGTCGGTAGCACGAGTTTGACTGCCCTGGCGTCGCACACGTCAATAAGCCGTAGTGACCACTTGCCGTCAGGTGGGTCGTGTGCGTGTCTCCCGCCCAAATGATATAAAAAAATATACATTGATGCCAATTCTGTTGTCAAAACTAACTAAAATACCGTCGTTCTCAAACCAAAATCTGCTATGTGCACTCTCTTCACTTAGCAGATTTTATTTGACAATATTTCTAGCTGCTCCACATAGCATATTTGAATAAGTTGTCATAGTGCGTCGTATAGTACTTATAAGCACATAGCCTTTCATGCAATAGATTGGGTCATTTACCAGTGGCAATTGTCAAAATCCAATGGCAATTTTCAACATGTTAAAATTATAAAAAATGCACATAGCAGATTTTGGTTTGACAACGACGATACGCTAAAAATCTCTAAAATGGTATTATACACCCAGATTGTATAGTCGTTTCGTAAGAAAAGATTTTAGACAGTTTCGATAGCAAAATCGTTAGGTGGGCGTTTTACTGGGACTCGAATCGATTACAAGGATTACTAAGAACAGAAAATCGATTTTCGACCTTAATAACATTTTCTTAATTACATATCATTTCGCTTAAATAGAAGCCGTAGATCACGAATATACGAAAAAGTACTCTGTTTTATGTGATGTTAATAATGTCGAAAATTGCTTGCACGGCCATGTACTGTCCGGCCAAAATCTGTCTGCGCTGACGGAATCGGCCACACACTATAATAATCTTTTTCTACGAAAAGACTATGCAATCTGGGTGTATAATAAATTTTTGAGATTTTTAGTGTATTTTAGTTAGTTTAAACAACAGAATTAGCACCATTTACGTCTATTTCTCTACTTCATTCGAACACCAATCTCTGTTGCAACACTGCTTACACTTTGAAGCCTACAAATTCATTAGTTGGTTTCTTTTTGCATGTTGCGATTGCCGTTTTACAGCCGAATCCCAACAGGCAAACCTACACTAGAACGTCCCCCGTCAATCAACAGGTGATGGTGAACTGATTATCAAAGTTACAGTGATAAATATACATATTTCACAACATTCTACACAACGCTATCTAGATCCATGGTACGTAGCTTAAACTAGCTTATGTTATGGAATCTAGAATGCGGATAAACATACTTATACTCCGTCCATTATATTATTGTATTTTAGACAGCTCACCGACAGTGGTCGGTATGGTATAACTTTGTTCTAGGCGTCAACATCAGAAAATCCTAACAAAAATTTGGCGCCAATACGTCATTTTTCATTCAGCAAGAAAGCAATTTTAGGGATGTAGTTAGTCTATCGACTGTGTTTTTATTATAATAACTTGCAAATGTCACAATCGATATCGACTACAGAAAATAATTCTTCTAAAAAATATTACATAACTGGCGGTTTTTAACCGATTTCTAAACAACAATTCGGATGTCTATATTTTTTTATATTTATTTGATTTTTACGGAAAATGATTTTTGTAACTCCGTCATATGTAGGCGGATGGTCAGAATATATTTTTTTTGACAGAGGTTTATTCCAAAATGGTCCCATTTAAATTGCATAAAGATCTGATGATGAATTTCAGAGACAGACCACGGAATTCTTCAATAAATACCAGGAAATCAGCATGTTGGAATATTATTCCTGAAGTCAGTTGTTTTGTTTTGGAGATTAGCGTGTGCAGGTATTAAACACGAAATATCAACAATGCTTTAATATTATGTACGGAAATATAATAGATTATAATTCCACATGAAATCGTATATTTATCATAATATTTTCATTTATCGATTAATATTGTTTTAATCGAGGTTTTTAACTTTGTCGATATTTTAAATTTTCATGCAATCACTACTTCCATCCGTCTAAAATACAATAATATGATGGACGTGTTGGTGATGGATGTTACAAAAAAAGTATCTATACCCCATAGATACTTTTTTTAACCCCCGACGCAAAAACAACGGGGTGTTATAAGTTTGACGTGTGTGTGTGTGTGTGTGTGTGTGTGTGTGTGTGTGTGTGTGTGTGTGTGTGTGTGTATCTGTCTGTGGCATCGTAGCACCCAAACGGATGAACCGATTTGGATTTAGTTTTTTTTGTTTGAAAGGTATATGAGTCGGGAGTGTTCTTAGCTATGTTTGAAAAAAATCAGTCCAAGATGGCCGCCACCACAACATGTTGGAATACAAATTTCGTTATAATTCCCTCAATATGGGTATCAAATGAAAGAGCTTGACTAGTAGATCAATTTAAAAAGTATAAAATAAAAATTAAATTAAAAATTTAAAAAACCCCCGTCACAAAAAACATTAAAAAGTTGAAAATAAATGAATACATTTTAATTCAACGGTTGCCATGTCGGGGGACCTAACGATATAAAGGAGTACTTAACCAGTTACGGTCCCCCGACATGGCAACCGTTGAATTAAAATTTATTCATTTATTTTCAACTTTTTAATGTTTTTTGTGACGGGGGTTTTTTTGTAACTTTTCACTACCGCCACGCCACGGAGGCCTTAGGCGCCAGTCACCAGTAGCCTTAGCAACTAGGTATATCCATTACAAATAATCATACGTCGACTCATTCTATCTACATTCATACATCGCCCACACGCGCTTTTTAATAAACCTTACTGGTATAGAAATACGATTGAAATTTCAATGACAAATACACACAAAAACAAAATCTGTTTTCGTTATAATTTCAACTTTATTACTGTTGTATAACGTTCTAATTATATTGTTACGATAAATATGTCGTGTAGACCAGTGGACCCAAAATCTTACACAGGTGGGTTCACCTGTGGGGGGAGGATACTCGCCCCATTCGCCCACGGGATAACTATTGTTCTACGACTCAATCGGGCGGCGATCTTCTCCAGTAATAGTCGCTTCTCCGGTCAACAATGGCGGCTGAGGAGATATTAAATATAAGTTTTCTAATTTTGTACTAATATTTTTGTAAAGAATACTTAAAATCATAGTTAGTTTGATAATATCTTAAGCTTACGAAACGTTAAACCCGTGGTAGAATCCGTTAAAAATCTTGTTCTAAAAAAAAAGTGTACTGTTTTTTATACCATATTGGTAGATTTTTGGTTGATATCGGGAGTGTACTGGTTAGGGTGGCAACCCCCAATTTATAGTAGTGGATGTAGCGCATTCAGCCACAGATTCAGCGCAGTATGTTCGGTGCATTCGTTAAAATAAAAATCTTGTTGTAAAAAAAAGTGTAGGTACTGTTTTTTATACCATATTGGTAGATTTTTGGTTGATATCGGGAGTGTACTGGTTAGGGTGGCAACCCCCAATTTATAGCAGAGGGTGCAGCGCATTCAGCGCAGTATGTGCGGTGCAGTTTTTATTTTTTATGGTAACGTTCTAGGCATAAGGCGGAATTTGGTCATCAACGGAACTCGAATTAAAAAAATTAACCCTTCAGCAATGGTTCTTTTGAAGGGTCCAATTTTTGCTCCTATAATCGGACCCTCCTATTAATATTGTGTCTTGAAAAGTGAGATAATAGTGGTTACCTATTATAATTTATCATTTTTTTAAGAAAGTTTTCCGGCTTCTTGCGAAGCGTTAACTCAGAGTTAACTCATTTTGATTTGCCGGCGGCTTTTATGGTAGCAATTGCCATCTGACCTTCGAAGTGGTTATTATTTACCCCTAAGGATAACAATGGTTTTTTTAATTCAAAAAACTGTTTTTTAAAGGTGTATACGAGTGTTTTGAATTATTTTTATTTGTACAAAATTCTCGATGGACAATGTATGTTCCTCGATTTCTCTAGCTAGGACTAAGCCATATTTTTCTTTTTTTTTATATTTTTTAAATTTTCTTTTTTTTTTTCTTCTTTTTATAACTTTTTCTAATGTGTCATTCGTTACTCGGAAGAAGTTAGGACTAAGTCATGTTTTTCTTTTATATATTTTTTTTTGTTTTTTTCTTCTTTTTTTTTTATAACTTTTTCTAATGTGTTATTCGTATGTTCACAGTGCCTGTTTGGTGCGCGTGCGAGCCCAGGTCATGTGTCGCGACGAAGGCACGGGCGGATGGGTGGCGCTGGGGGGCGGCGGCCTAGCCGACGTCATGGTCGGTAAAAGGGGCCGCTACGTACCTACATCCTTGGGTAAGTCACAACTATAGGCCTACTTTAACCGCTGTACCGCGAATTGTGTATAACCAGCATCAGAATGATCTTTACTACAAAGTCTGAAAATGATCTTAAAATCAAACAAAGAGCAAATGAAACTGTTTTATTGATTTAATTTGTACTAGCTTTTGCCCGCTGCTACGAAAACGTGAATGTTGGTTATCGCGACCAAACTTAGCCTATGTCCTTTATCAAGGTCTATTCTACCCTTATACCAAATTTCATCAAAATCGGTTCAGTGGTTTAGGCGTGAAAGCGTAACATACAGACAGGGTTACTTTCGCATTTATAATATTAGTATGGATTATTGTCCGAACAAAAGGTGTGTACCAAATATCAGGACAATCAGTCAACAGGAGGGGGGGGGGGGGGGACCAAGGCAATAAGATCATTTTAGGTACTTTGTTTGTTAAGATCGATTTGATGCAGCCTGTGCGTGCACTGCGAGACCGGAGGAATTTTTAAAATATCAAAATTCAAAAAATTCATTTATTAGGTTACAATCTAATGAACACAGTACAATATGATCCAATGTTATTAAAATAAAGTTTGATGTAATCTGGTACCCAGCTTAAGATTAAACTTGTGTTTAGGGTACCAGGGTTCCTTTAACCTATCATAATTAATTGGGATACAAATAGTTCGGTGTTAAAGCGTCTTTGTATATCGTCGTTGTCAAACCAAAATCTGCTATGTGCACTCTCTTCACTTAGCAGATTTTATTTGACAATATTTCTAGCTGCTCCACATAGCATATTTGAATAAGTTGTCATAGTGGGTCGTATAGTACTTATAAGCACATAGCCTTTCATGCAATATATTGGTTCATTTACCAGTCGCAATTGTCAAAATCCAATCGCAATTTTCAACATGTTAAAATTATAAAAAATGCACATAGCAGATTTTGGTTTGACAATGACGATATGCCAACAAGTACCTCGTCAGGTCAAAAATAAAAACAATACCCCCTATTTCTAATTTTCTCTCTCTTCAGCATGCTTTTCCAGTTTTTATCCGGAACCGGCAAAAATTGTCTCGTGAGACTAAACTGGTAGGCGGGGTGGAGTCACCCACATACAGTTCAGACAATATCGACATATTATACCTCCATGAATTGTGCTTTATAGAATGTGTTTTGATGTAACATGTCACATTAAAATGGCTATTTTTATCCACCTTTGTCTTATACGACGACGCTCTTCTAGTCTTGTTTGCCCCCGTTTGCGATTTGCCCTGATTTTTTTGTTGTTTTATAACTTATTTTCCATACAACCGTGCCTCGTCTATTTTAGCATTTCAGAAAGAAAATTGCAAGAAATCCTTTCTTAGTAGATAGTTACACCATAAAAGGTTTCAACTGCTAAAATTTTAAGTGTATGTTCAACAAGTGGTTTCATGTCTGCGATTTCTTCCAGACAACCTTTGTATGGACTGTCTCTGTGTTATAGCGGTAACGAACGCGGCCGCTATGGAGTAAGCGCGGGTTTGATCCCTGCTCAATGCATATATTTGTATGAATGAATATAGGTACATATTTGCATTGTCCTGCACGTTAAGCCGTCGGTCCCGGTTGCCATACAAACATCTATGACAGTCCAGTGGTTGAAGCCCTAAAATGTCCAATAACTAGTCTAACTGCAACATTGGGTTATGGAGGTCAGATGTCAGTCGCTTTATAGGAAATGTCGAATTTCAGCCAAATAAATCCATACTAATATTATAAATGCGAAAGTAACTCTGTCTGTCTGTCTGTATGTTACCACTGAAACCACTACCACGCCTTAACCACTGAACCGATTTAGATGAAATTTGGTTTAGGGGTAGATTAGACCATGAGAAAGGACATAGGCTATGTTTTGGTCGCGATAACCGACATCCACGCGGGCCGCGGAGCCGCGGGCAAAAGCTAGTAATAAATAAATAAATATTCCACAACATTTTTACACAACGCTATCAAGACCCATGGTATGCTTTTATAGCTTGTGTTATGGAATCTAGAATGCGGATAAACATATTTATATACTTTTTTTTTGTAAATACATACATATTATACTTAGCAACACCCAGACCAATGCAAATAGCCATATTCATGCATACAAATATTTGCACTGAGTGGGAATCGAACCCGTGCCTCCTGCGTGGCAGTCGCGTGCACTACCGCCACGCCACAGAGGCCTCAAATCCACAGTTAGACTGGTAAAGCAGTTGAAAAGCTTCTGATGCGACTGGGATTCGCTAGGATGAAGAAGAAACTTAGTATGAACTTTATTCACCAGAATTAACTTATACCTACTTATACCCCCCTCGGATGCCCCCCCCTGCCGGAGCCGGAAGGGGAGGTTATGTCGGACTCGAACCGACTAAAACCGCACGCCGACTGTGGGTCGTGGTGCTAGGCCGGAGGTGAGGTTGTCTTCGACATATCCCCCGCACCCCGGCTGACCCAGGGCCATCCCTTAGGCCGCGTCCTGGACGACGGCGGCTGGAGCGGGCGACGACACCCGCGTCTTTATCAAAGTCGTACATTTGTGTGAAGCTGTTCTCGATGACAGCGGTGCGGGCGGCGCGGCGTGGCGAAGGACACCGCGCACACCGCCCACACCGCCCGCTCCGCCCGCCGTCGTCCAGGACGCGGCCTTACGGTCTGGCCCTTCTCGGGAGGGGGGACAACGGTGCGCCGTCGCCGTGGTATTCTAGCTAACCTGGCGAACTTCGTACCGCCAATTTTTTCCGCCCGCGTGGCGTCTGATCCCGTCCCCACTGCACCCTCTACTATATTAAGCATGTCTTATACATATAAACCTTCCTCTTGAATCACTCTTTCTATTAAAAAAAACCGCTTCAAAATACGTTGCGTGGTTTTAAAGATTTAAGCATACATAGGGACGGACATACAACGACAGCGACTTTGTTTTATACTATGTGGTGATGATACTACTTAACTATATCGATTTGGTTTACTTTATCGAGAGTATCAATGCTTTTTTACCTGAAAAAATAAACAATAATATTATTTTGGTCTAATTAGTAACACAATACGGTCATAGAAAAGAAAAACAATTGTTAAAGAAGCTATCGTTTTACGTGTACGTATTTTCGTTGTCCATTTCCACAAAATCATATACTTCAATAACTAATGATCGAATATCATATTACAAAAACATAGACTGTAATCATAGCCTTATCAAAACAATTATATTTGTCACATTTCTTAAGAAGGAAAGTGTCAAATTCTTAAGGTGGGTGTACAGTAGCTGAGCCGAGCCAAAATTCGTTTTGTGCTCGAGGCTCGTACGTCGATCCGCACTACACGAATGGGCTATTTGACTAAGTCGTCGATTCTTCCCAATTCTGCTTAATATGTTAGCTTGTTCTGAAAAAATATGCTTAGCAAAATAAAACTATGACTTTTCATTAGTTGAAATTGCCAAAAACAGTCAAAATATAAACAATCAAATTCAATTCAAACTTTTTAGATTCCTCATTAAATTTTAAATAACTTTTATTACGAACTATATACGTGTAAACGCAACGCAGAACAAGATAAATGCGATATTCTCTTGCACTCAATACATTTGCACTACGCGGTACCGAAGCGTGACGTCACAATTTCGTGCGATTTTGTATGGAGCGTTTTCGGGCGGCGCGATAAATTGAATTTTTCAAAATCAAATATCTTTAAAACTATTTGTCGTACGAAAATTTTACTTTTACAGGTCATTATATTATAAGAAAGTAAAAAAAATTAGTCAAGTAGCCTATTTTGGCTCGGCTCGGCTCGGCTCGTTTAGCGTAGACCCACTTTTAGGTATGGTCCCAGATGCCTTACGAACATCTATGGCAGTCTTTACGGGTAGTTGGAGCCTTTATAAGCTATACGTCTATACGTCTGTGGAATGCGTTACCTGTGCCAATAAGACGAGCACAATCACTGAACATTTTTAAAAGTATGGCCACTACTCACTATCTATCGTTATAACTGCTTCTTATTTTACTTTGTTTCCTAATATTTTATCTATTTAAACTCATTATTATTATTTATGATGTATTTATTTATTTATTTATTCACTTATTTATTTATTTATTTATTTACTTATGTATTCATTTATTTATTTTGACGTATATTTTAACTGTGTACCCGGAACTGCCCATACACCAATCCATTGCACACGTGTCCATTGAGGTTGTCTGGAAGAAATCGCACCTAGCGATAAGACCGCCATTTGTACTGTCACTTTTACATGTTATTCTCTGTACTTTTTTTCACATGGTGTACAATAAAGTATATTGAATTGAATTGAATTGAATATAAGTCCATTTTAAAAAAGGGTATAATAACTACGGAACTTCGATTGGCAGTCTCTGTAGCGTGGCGGTAGTGAACGCGACTGCTACGCAGGGGGCGCGGGTTCGTTTCATGTTCTGTTCAAATTTGTATATTCACGTATATTTGTATGTAAGAATACAAGTTAATATTCCAGGAGACGAATTTTGTTTTTTTTTTCTCGAACAATGTTACATTGTATTGAAAATCTTAATCTAATGAAAAAATAGCAAAGCTAATGGCAAGATCATCATATCAGCCACACATAGTCCACTGCTGAACATAGGCCTCTCCCATAGACCTCCAGAATGACCGATCTGAAGCAGCCCGCATCCAGCGCTTCCCGGCGACCTTGATGAGGTCGTCCTTCCACCTGGCTGTTGGGCGTCCCACACTACGTTTGCCCGTACGCGGTCGCCATTCCAGAACTTTTTTGCTCCATCGGCCATCTGTTCTGCGCGCTATGTGTCCCGCCCACTGTCACTTCAACGAGCTAATCCGCTGGGCTACGTCGGTTACTTTTGTTCTCCTACGGATATCATCATTTCTGACGTGACCACGTAGGGAAATACCGAGCATAGCCCTCTCCATAGCTCGTTGAGTAGCAAGATAAAATCATTCAAATCATATTTAATTATATACTGCGTGATTTATAGTCGTTTCGGATAAAAAGAATTTGGGCACAGTTAGATAGCAAAATCATCTGGAAGTAAGTATTAATTTGGCGAAAGAAAAATTTTTTTTTCCTATACATTTTTCCTTTCACCTGAACATTATTACCATACATCTAATATATAAAATTCTCGTGTCACAGTTTTTGTTGCCATACTCCTCCGAAACGGCTTGACCGATTTTGATGAAATTTTGTGAGCATATTGAGTAGGTCTGAGAATCGGCCAACATCTATTTTTCATCCCCCTAAATGTTAGGGGTAGTCCACCCCAAAATTTTTATTTTTTAGACAAAATTTTTAATTTCTATTTTTTTATGATACAACATACAAAAATACATACAATCCTCAATTTTCACCCTTCTACGATCAACCCTTATATTTTAATAGCCATTTTAGTAATTTAATCATTTTTTCTTTCCGGTAGAAAAATGATCAATCTTCATTTAATTATTATCTATTTTTCATCCCCCTAAATGGTGCAGCGGGAACGGGATCTGACGCCACGAGGGTAGGAAAAAATTGGCGGTACGAAGTTCGCCGGGACAGCTAGTTACTTATAAAAAAAACTATCGCCAAATTAATACTCCCAAATTATTTTGCTATCGAAACTGCCCAAATTCTTTTTATCCAAAACGATTATAAAATTACCTTCCATAAAACCACCAAACAAAGAGACTGACAAAGCTTAAATTAAAAAAATAATGTATCAAAATTGCATATCCAAAGAAAAATTCTCAAAGATTTCCCAAAAGATGTCAAAATTACAAAGACCGGAATTCGTCACCCTTCTACATTTAAGTTAAAATATTGGCATGTCGCCCCATATGTTCTGTTCGCAGATATAACATATTGATTTATTATTTATCCTTGATCTATTTATGGGACAATCATATCCTAATGAACACAGAATCAAATTGCTATATTTTCGTTCGCTAATCGGTGTTGTGATATAATACCAGGTATTAGGCAATTACGTTTTATAAACTGTAGATATGTCATGCAGAAAGATGGCCGCTTTCAAAAATGGCGCAAAAATTACATATAAAAGTTATAGCTTCTTATTAATAACACATCAATGATATTAATTTAAATTTATATGGATTATTTTATTATTTATTTTTACAATATTATTATCGTTAATAACTAATTTATTGAAGACGTTTTTTGGGTAGCGCACTGTCGCGTTTCTGATTGGTGGAAGAAATGGTCGTCATCTTTTTTTTTGATATTTTAGAGCGTGAACAACATATTATATTTATGGTATTTTATGGTATGTATGGTGTTTCGTGTATATTGGGTGCTCTCTTTGACATCGGGATAATTTTTACGGATTCTAGTGTAGTGTATTATTATTAGTATTATTATGATTTGATTTTGCGGATAATTTGTTTGTTGTTGTTCCGTTTAATTTCATCCATACTAATATCGATTCGATTGTTACGCTTTCACGCCTGAACCACTGAACCGATTTTCATGAAATTTGATATAGGGATAGGTTAGACCTTGAGAAAGGACATAGGCTATGTTTGGTCGCGATAACCGACTTCCACGCGGGCGGAGCCGCAGGCAAAAGCTAGTTTACAATAAATCTGCGGTAGCCTAGTGGTATGGGTGATGGACTGCTGAGACGAAGTCTCGAGTTCGATTCCAGGTTTACCATGGCACACACCAACGACTTTTCGATGCTTTTCGAAGTTATGTGTGTATTTATCGCAGGTTTATAAGTGCGCGGTTAATGGCAATAGGCTCGCCACCTATTACATTGGGACCTAAACATAAACTGGCGAAATGTGGGTGCTAGCACCTCTGCCTACCCCTTCGGGGAATACAGACTATGTTATGTATGTGTTAGATACAATAAATAAATTATGCGAAATGGTCAACCCAGTCAGGTTTGACCAATCCGGATAATCAATGTGGATAATTCAATTTGGTCTGAAGTGGTGGAATGTGAAAAAGGTTTAATAATATTATTTATGTTTTATACATCCGTACAGTCTACCGGGGTGACTGGACTGACCAATTGGGTATTATCCTATAGTTAAAATAAATTATCTAACCGAGCTTATTAAATTAAGAATGGTAAAAGACCGGTAAAAATTGCGTCGGTTCTTATTTTATGGTTTTTATTTTATGTTTATATTTTCATCCAACCTATAACAGTAACTGATCTGACTGTTAAATTTTAAGACGTCACTAAATCTTTTTTCATACAAGTTACCTTATAACTTATCGTTTTGACGTTTAGTAAAAAGTAACTAATTTGACCAGTCAGTAGAATACCCAATTGCATAACATAACATAAACTCACGCCTGTATTCCCCGAAGGGGTAGGCAGAGGTGCTAGCACCCACATTTCGCCAGTTTATGTTTAGGTCCCAATGTAATAGGTGGCGAGCCTATTGCCATTAACCGGGCACTAATAAACCTGGGATAAATACACACATAACTTCGAAAAGCATCGAAAAGTCATTGGTGTGTGCCATGGTAAACATGGGATCGAACCCGAGACCTCGTCTCAGCAGTCCATTACCCATACTACTAGGCTACCGCAGATGTTGAATACCCAATTGGTTATTTTTTAATTCAGTTCTAGTTAAAATAATATAACCCTATTGTTGCAGGCGGGGACAGCATTAACGGCGATACCACTTCGTCTAACAGCGCACCGTCACATGAATTTTACATACACGGGAAGCGAATTAGCGATAACATGGTAAGTGGGTGTGGTCACTACAGAGGAGATCCGGTTCTCAGCATTCCATGGATTCACCGTGCGGTCGCCGGGTCCATGGCGTGGTACAGAGAGGAACACTGTGACAGCGCCTGGGACTTGCGACCCAGGTGTAGGTTTAGGGTGGCCACCTTGTGATGCATCAGCGCTCACCTCCACCGTCAGTCGTGTTCCTCCCTCTACTTATACAAATACAGTCAGCATCAGAAAGATGTAGGGGAACAGAGTGCTCAAAATGATCTTAATTTCGTTTTTTGACCCCCTTCCAGTTGACCGATTGTTCTGATATTTGCTGCACACCTTTAGCTCGGAGTAATACCATATAAATCAATAAAACAGTTTGATTTGCTCTTAATACGAGAGTTTTAAGATCATTTTGAGACTTCGTCGTCAAGATATTTATGACACTGACTGTACGTCACTAGAATATCACATTTGCTATGTTAAAGAAAACAAATTATACCTTACGCGAGTGGCATAGTCATATTGTGGCTAAGCTCCGTAAATAAAGATTAAATTTAAAAAGTTTATACTAAAAAACACGCTTTTAGCACGCACTAAAAATTACAAAAAACAGCCTGTCCGCCATCTTGGACGTCCGCCATATTGGATTTAAGTCACGTGACAATTTTTTTTTGTATTCCTGTCAACAAACCCTTTCATTTGATACCCATATCATGGGGTTGAATTTCAAACAGCCAGTCCGCCATCTTGGGGAGGCCGCCATATTGTATTTGTAATGACGATTCTTAGCTAGTCATGTATTGTCATCAGAACTCAGAGCGTGTGCAAAATTTCATCCTAATCGAAGACCGGGAAGTGGGTCAAATTATGATTCCAAGATTTTCTTACATACATAGTTACAAGTGAAGCTAATAAAAGCGTGTTAAAAAAATAACCTTTCGCGTACGTAATGGCATCAAAAGTAATGAATTACACTTCTGTAAAATGGCCAAAAATTACAATGATTATAGAAATCATACTTGTGAATAGATTGTAACGTAACGTAATCCAAATGCAATTGAAAAGGTTACCCGAGAGGGAGCGGACCTTTTTTTTCGTGCGGAAATCCCCATGGGTATGTCCCCCGCCGGAGCCGGAAGGGGAGGTTATGTCGGACTCGAACCGACTAAAACAGGACGCTGATTGAGGGTCGTGGTGCTTGGCCGGAGGTTCGGGACCTTCTATTTGACAGATTTTAACCAATTTAACGTTAACAACGACAATAACCGTCCGACCATGTTACAGTTAGCGTCAAGTATTGATGTCATACTAACTGTTGTCAAATGGTGCAACCTATTTTTTATACCTGATATTTATTTATTTATTTGTTTATTCTTTATGCACAAATATAAAATATGTGTACAAAGGCGGACTTAATGCCGTAGGCATTTTCTACCAGTCAACCTTAGGGTGATGCAGAGATTTGTCTAGTAGGTGCTCGAAGTATCGATCTAGTACGTAGTAATTATGATACATACAAACGGCAAATATGATAATATACTTAAATATACCCACATATACATACACATATACCTACATATATACATACACATATACATACATACATACGTTCACAAATACTTTATACTGTACATACACCGGATTACACAATATATTATATAAATATATAATATGTCCTATAGAAAAATCTTATATAATATTATTATTATTCTGCCTATGGTTCGCTATAGATCTGCCGTACTCTGTTTCTGAATATTGAACGATTTGGGGGCATCCTGACTTCCAACGGTAGCGCATTCCAGAGGAGAATGGATTATACAGAGAAGGAGGAGTGTACAAGGCTTGAAGTATGAGTGGGACAGTGAAGAAGAAGATTGTTAGAGGAGCGTAGATTTTTAGTATGGTTCGAACCGAGAAGGTGGAGATGGGATTTTAAGTAGGAAGGGGCATTGGGAGAATTCAACAGAGTATAGATCAAAGTGACAGCTCTTAGACTGCGTCGCCGTCGGATGGGTAGCTAACCCAGCTCTGCACGTTGATCCGAAACATGGTCATACTTCCTAAGATTGTAGACGAATCGAATGCAATTGTTGAGAAGTCGGTCAAGTTTATTGAGCAGATCTGCATTCAGGTCGAAATAGCACACATCACCATAGTCGAAGATAGGAAAAATCAAAGCCTGCATAAGCATTGTCTTGGTGCTGGGTGGAAGAAAGTTTTTTAAGCGGTAGAGAGCCCTTAGTGTTCCCGTTACCTTCTGGCAAACGTTAGTGACTTGTACCCGCCAATTCAGGGTTGAGTCAATGTGTAAGCCCAGGTTCTTAACACTAAGTGTGACAGGAATGACTTTCCCATCAAACACAACTGCTGGCATGGCCACATCCTTCAACCTACTCATCATATGACTGCTGCCTATTATGATACTCTGGCATTTGTCAGGATTAACGGCCTGTCCAAACCTGTCACACCAGCTCCGTATAAAACCCAGGTCTGCATTTATTCTGCCAATAGCCTCTGAAATGTTGTCCATGGGGGCTTGGCTGTACAACTGCAGGTCATCGGCGTACAAGTGATACGTACATTGAAGATCAGGAGTTATGAAATTTATAAATATGGAGAAAAGAAGGGGATGATATGTGCACTGATAATGTTAAAGTAAGATGGTGCAACCCAGCCTTACTGTGGTATTGCTTGTAAATTGCAGGTGGTTCTAGAGTGCACAATGAAGAAAGACTTTCAGTACAACAAGGTGATGCCCACATTTCACCACTGGGTGACCGGCGAGAAACGCTTCGGCCTGACTTTCCAGACCGCGGCGGACGCAAGGGCATTCGACAAGGGAGTTAGAACTGCGGTCGAGGAGCTTCTGGACGGTAAGCTAACAACACTGTGTTTCTATTTTAGATATTAAATTAATGATTAATTATGGTAGGAATCGACCTAAACGTACGACTGACAATTGGGTATTATTTTATAGTTAAAATAAATTATCTAACCGAGCTTATTAAATTAAGAATGGGAAAAGAGCGTAGAAATTGCGTCGGTTGTTATTTTATCGTTTTTATTTATTTTTAACCATCCACCCAACCTATAATAGTAACTGATTTGACTATATTTAATGACGTCACTAAATCTTTTTTTCATACAAGTTACCTTATAACTTATCGTTTTGACGTTTAGTAAAAAATAACAAAATTTGACTCTTGACGATTTGATGGGTATTCTACTGACTTGTCAAATTAGTGGCTTTTTACTAAATGACAATTATGAAAATAGAAGAAGCGAAAGATATGTGTGCCTACCCCGCTGTGAAATAGGCGTGACTGTATGTATGTATTAAATTAATATTGTCAAGGTGTGACCAATGCAGGGGATTTTAAGTTACACCTTATAACATCAGCTGCTATTTAAAGTAAATATCCTGTCAAAATCGACCCAGTTGTTTTGGAGATTACCGATTACAAACATACAGATTTTTAAACATTCCTTTTTGTTATAACTCCTATCTGTTTTCTCAAGGTCTAATCTACCCCTATACTAAATTTCGTTAAAATCGGTTCAGTGGTTTAGGCGTACAAGCGTAACATACAGACAGACAGATAGACCGTGTATTACATGCGGATTTATAATTCTTACTAGCTTTTGCCCACGGCTCCGCCTGCGTGGATGTCGGTTAAAGCGACCAAACATAAGCCTATGACCTTTCTCAAGGTCTAATCTACCCCTATACCAAATTTCATCTAAATCGGTTCAGTGGTTTAGGCGTGAAAGCGTAACATACAGACAGACAGACAGAGTTACTTTCGCATTTATAATATTAGTATGGATAGTTTGGATTAATTTGTATAGATTAAAAGTTTCTTTTAATAATTCTTATTAATTTGTATAGATTAAAAGTTTCTTTTAATAATTCTTATTAATTTGTATAGATTAACAGTTTCTTTTAATAATTCTTATTAATTTGTATAGATTAAAAGTTTCTTTTAATATAAATACATGTACAAATGGCTGTATGTGGAACTAATTTATCTAATGTGCTTCTTTTTGCTTCTCCTTTAACGTATACTGGATTCTTACACGGTGAGTTGTATAAGATAACACCTTTTTAATTAAGACTTATATTAGACTAAGTTACCTTAACACTTCATAATAAGCCAGTCAACCGCGAGTCGAACTCGCGCTCCAAGGGTTTCCTACAAATTTGTATTCTTCTACTTCTTTTATTAAAATAAAATGGCGCCTTGCATCGGTTATTTTTTTTTGTAAAAAGAATATTAGAATCGAAATTAGTAATATTCCCTCTAACCCCTCCAACTAAGCTAAAATGCTTGTGCTAGGAGTGGGTTCACGCCGGTAGTGTAATTGCCAAGATCGAACCTGGGACCTCTCGATCGTAAGGCCGACTCCTTAACCATTAAGCTACCGACTCTTTAAATGTGGCTACGCTAAATATGACGCTTATAATATAAATATTATACGCTATATGGGTACCGATGATTCTGCCAACCTCTAACCTTGTATGCATGAATTTGTATGAATATGGTTATGTATTTACAAAAAAAAAGTATACATAACATCATAACATAAACTCACGCCTGTATTCCCCGAAGGGGTAGGCAGATGTGCTAGCACCCCCATTTCGCCAGTTTATGTTTAGGTCCCAATGTAATTGATGGCGAGCCTATGGCCATTAACCGGGCACTTATAAACCTGCGATAAATACATACATAACTTCGAAACGTCATTGGTGTGTGCCATGGTAAACCTGGGATCGAACCCGAGACCTCGTCTCAGCAGTCCATTACCCATACCACTAGGCTACCGCAGATGTTTTTTATATATAGATAAAAAAAGTATCTAAGTATGTTTATCCGCATTCTAGATTCCATAACACAAGCTAATTATTAAGCTTACCATGGGTCTAGATAGCGTTGTGTAGAATGTTGTGGAATATTTATTCATAATACTAGCTTTCGCCCGCGGCCCCGCCCGCTTGGATGTCGGTTATCGCGACGAAACATAGCCTTGATCCTTTCTCAAGGTCTAATCTACCCCTATACCAAATTTCATCAAAATCGGTTCAGTGGTTTAGGCGTGAAAGCGTAACATACAGACAGACAGAGTTACTTTCGCATTTATAATATTAGTATGGATATTGTAAAATCATTAATGGCGAAACGCCAATCTCTAGTAATCCTCCACTATCCCTGTGTTCATGGTTGGTTGTTCAAAATTGTATTCAGGGATGAACTTAAGATACATAAACCGCAATAAATTTCAATTGCGTTGACTTAGATATTTGATTTTTGCACAGTTTCGAAAAGTTACAGACCTGAGTTAGTAGTACGAATTTCAATTTTAAACGTCAAAGCATTCCTGAAAAAATCTTGACAGACATACGGACAACGAAAGTAATGTTTAAGGGTTACACTTTTACTTTTGTAGTATATGTAAAATAGTATATGTTATAAAAAATGTTCAAAATGTTTTTATTTTAATGTGTAACATACAGCCTATCATTATGTGCTTGCTTGCAATGAAGCTCGCCCCCTAATACGTGGGAGGGAAAATTATAGTTGGCCAAATGTGGGTGTTAAGACGCCTCTGTCTACCCCTTCGGGGATTTACAGGCGTGAGTATATGTATGTATGTATGTGGAATGTTAGCCTAAACTTTTGACTTGTCTCTGCTTACCTCTAGTAAACATTTTGTATTTGTTGTGTCAGGTCTGGGCGGGGTCTGGCCGTCACTTCACGCTTACCAAAAATACAACCCAGCGCCGAAAGAAGATGACGAGGACCAGAACATCTTCGAGGTAAGAAGTACATTTTAATATACCTGTATGTTAAGGTTGATTAAGAGTAGTTAGACCCCCTTCGGCTGCGTATGTAACCAGAGTTTGATAACCAGTATCCTAAGAAGAGAAAATGTTCATCATAGGATACCAGTATCCAAGTAATAAGATTTTTTCCTTTTCTGATACCTACGACATTGCACGTAACTAGTATCCAGTAAGGAATTGATGTATTCCTTACTCTTTCGAAACCATGTGTACTAGAAACAAAAACTATTAATTTTAATATTTTATTAACTGTTTATTAAAACCTAAAAGAATAAGGTGCAATTACTTCTAAACAATGACCAACAGATATTTGTTCAAGTTTAGTTGAGTTAATGTGTTATCAATCTCTTGGTCGATTTCTTTGTACTCTTGGCTCAGTTTAGCTATTGCTATTGTTTTTTACTTTCGCTATTTTAGGTACTTTTTGAAACAACTTTGGATATGAGGCAACCTGCAAAAAAAAAAATACGGCGTTCCTGTGTCTCATGGGCATTTTTCTTTCAGACGTTTTCATCAGACGTTTCTTGGTCTGAACCTCAGTGATATTAAAGGAAAAAATCCTTTTGGATACTGATATCCTATGATCATTTATTCTACCTAGGATACTGGTTACCAAACTCTGGTTATACACACGGCCGAACCTTGTTTTCAAAGAAAGAACAACGAACAAATGTTCTATCACTATTGACACTATAAGATTTTAAAGGAGAGTGGATTTTTGCAAACTTATAAATGACCAAATATCTAAAATTGGTATTTGTAACGTTATTGATTTTAAAATAAACTATATTTTTTAAATGTTACAATAGAGCCCAACGTGTGGCCCAATATTTAGAAATGCCAGTTTTCAAGAAATATAATAAATGTCTTGTTATTCATTCTAATTTTTACTTTTTTTTTTAATAAAGCACACGTTAATTTGACTTAACCTCGCCTGATGTTAACGTAAAGGCAAAGTCTCGGAAAGAGGGTCACCATCGTAAACATGTACCATGTTAACAGTGGTGATACTTAGCTTGACGGCCTCATCAGATGACCCGGGACTGTAGCAAGAAAGGTTTTAATTTTAAATTCAATTATATTATTTATCCACGCTTATAAGGGGCTAAGCATTGGTGTACAATCTGATTACCATGTTGTTTGAAAAATATGAAACTCCCAATGTTTGTATCTCCCGCAGTGCCTGAACCTGCCGTCGGAGTCTCACTCCAGTTCGGAGAACTCCACAGCTTCCCGCGCGCGGCGGGCGGCCGAGCAGACTCCCATCCTGTCCGTCATCACCCTGCCGCGACACTGCGCCGACCACCACCCGCTGCAAGGTACACACACCACACCTAGGGGAGATGGGACCTTAGTCGCGCGCGGCCGAGCAGACTCCCATCCTGTCCGTCATCACCCTGCCGCGACACTGCGCCGACCACCACCCGCTGCAAGGTACACACACCACACCTAGGGGAGATGGGACCTTAGTCGCGCGCGGCCGAGCAGACTCCCATCCTGTCCGTCATCACCCTGCCGCGACACTGCGCCGACCACCACCCGCTGCAAGGTACACACACCACACCTAGGGGAGATGGGACCTTAGTCGCGCGCGGCCGAGCAGACTCCCATCCTGTCCGTCATCACCCTGCCGCGACACTGCGCCGACCACCACCCGCTGCAAGGTACACACACCACACCTAGGGGAGATGGGACCTTAGTCGCGCGCGGCCGAGCAGACTCCCATCCTGTCCGTCATCACCCTGCCGCGACACTGCGCCGACCACCACCCGCTGCAAGGTACACACACCACACCTAGGGGAGATGGGACCTTAGTCGCGCGCGGCCGAGCAGACTCCCATCCTGTCCGTCATCACCCTGCCGCGACACTGCGCCGACCACCACCCGCTGCAAGGTACACACACCACACCTAGGGGAGATGGGACCTTAGTCGCGCGCGGCCGAGCAGACTCCCATCCTGTCCGTCATCACCCTGCCGCGACACTGCGCCGACCACCACCCGCTGCAAGGTACACACACCACACCTAGGGGAGATGGGACCTTAGTCGCGCGCGGCCGAGCAGACTCCCATCCTGTCCGTCATCACCCTGCCGCGACACTGCGCCGACCACCACCCGCTGCAAGGTACACACACCACACCTAGGGGAGATGGGACCTTAGTCGCGCGCGGCCGAGCAGACTCCCATCCTGTCCGTCATCACCCTGCCGCGACACTGCGCCGACCACCACCCGCTGCAAGGTACACACACCACACCTAGGGGAGATGGGACCTTAGTCGCGCGCGGCCGAGCAGACTCCCATCCTGTCCGTCATCACCCTGCCGCGACACTGCGCCGACCACCACCCGCTGCAAGGTACACACACCACACCTAGGGGAGATGGGACCTTAGTCGCGCGCGGCCGAGCAGACTCCCATCCTGTCCGTCATCACCCTGCCGCGACACTGCGCCGACCACCACCCGCTGCAAGGTACACACACCACACCTAGGGGAGATGGGACCTTAGTCGCGCGCGGCCGAGCAGACTCCCATCCTGTCCGTCATCACCCTGCCGCGACACTGCGCCGACCACCACCCGCTGCAAGGTACACACACCACACCTAGGGGAGATGGGACCTTAGTCGCGCGCGGCCGAGCAGACTCCCATCCTGTCCGTCATCACCCTGCCGCGACACTGCGCCGACCACCACCCGCTGCAAGGTACACACACCACACCTAGGGGAGATGGGACCTTAGTCGCGCGCGGCCGAGCAGACTCCCATCCTGTCCGTCATCACCCTGCCGCGACACTGCGCCGACCACCACCCGCTGCAAGGTACACACACCACACCTAGGGGAGATGGGACCTTAGTCGCGCGCGGCCGAGCAGACTCCCATCCTGTCCGTCATCACCCTGCCGCGACACTGCGCCGACCACCACCCGCTGCAAGGTACACACACCACACCTAGGGGAGATGGGACCTTAGTCGCGCGCGGCCGAGCAGACTCCCATCCTGTCCGTCATCACCCTGCCGCGACACTGCGCCGACCACCACCTGCTGCAAGGTACACACACCACACCTAGGGGAGATGGGACCTTAGTCGCGCGCGGCCGAGCAGACTCCCATCCTGTCCGTCATCACCCTGCCGCGACACTGCGCCGACCACCACCCGCTGCAAGGTACACACACCACACCTAGGGGAGATGGGACCTTAGTCGCGCGCGGCCGAGCAGACTCCCATCCTGTCCGTCATCACCCTGCCGCGACACTGCGCCGACCACCACCCGCTGCAAGGTACACACACCACACCTAGGGGAGATGGGACCTTAGTCGCGCGCGGCCGAGCAGACTCCCATCCTGTCCGTCATCACCCTGCCGCGACACTGCGCCGACCACCACCCGCTGCAAGGTACACACACCACACCTAGGGGAGATGGGACCTTAGTCGCGCGCGGCCGAGCAGACTCCCATCCTGTCCGTCATCACCCTGCCGCGACACTGCGCCGACCACCACCCGCTGCAAGGTACACACACCACACCTAGGGGAGATGGGACCTTAGTCGCGCGCGGCCGAGCAGACTCCCATCCTGTCCGTCATCACCCTGCCGCGACACTGCGCCGACCACCACCCGCTGCAAGGTACACACACCACACCTAGGGGAGATGGGACCTTAGTCGCGCGCGGCCGAGCAGACTCCCATCCTGTCCGTCATCACCCTGCCGCGACACTGCGCCGACCACCACCCGCTGCAAGGTACACACACCACACCTAGGGGAGATGGGACCTTAGTAGCACCTAGGGGACATATCTCTGCCGGGGTGCGAGAGATATCCTTTTGGCAATCTCGCCTCCGGCAACCAAAGACCCAAAGACGGCGTTCGTTTTAGTTGGTTCGAGTCCGACATAACCACCGGCTCCGTGGGGGTGGTATCCGTGGGGATTTTTTGCACGATAAAAAAGGGAGGACATATCTCAGACCAAAGGCATTGTCCTACCTGAGCGTCAAATGCGCTAACCCATTGAACGCACACAAATGTAGGCATTCCTTTATTGTGTCCTACGTTGTATCGCGTGCAAACGTTACTTGAAATATAGAACGTAATGTCTTACGCGCTGTCGCGTTTGTCGCTCACATAGGACAACTATTACGACTGTTCTATTATGTATGAAGAATACAAGAAACGCGTACTTTTTCAATAATTATATAATTCAAAAATCATTTATTCTATATAGACCGTTAAATCGGTACTTACAAAACGTCATTTTAAAAAGTACTGTTAATGACTAGTTTAACAAATGGACAAAGATTCGAAACGCTGCCCAGACCTGAGAATACTCCGAAAAGAAACTCAGCGGGCGTTTTTATTGGTCCTTTTATAAATATTCAATTAGTCTAATACCTATACATATAATTACTGCACGTATAAAGTATATTCTAACACATTTTCCATAATATATGTCTCTACAAAGAGAAATAGGAGAAGTTAATAGTTAATTGTTCACGCCTGACGTCACTAAACAAGGAATATGTGTTGTACAGATCCGCTGAAGTACGACTACGACGACAAGTTGGACGATTCGGACCCCGACCGGGGGCCCTCCACCACCTACGTGTCCTTGTCCGCGGTGAGTATACACACACATGCACACACACACATGCATATACACACACACACACACACTTGTGGCGATACCACATGTACCCAGCGCCATCTAGCGACAGCATGCCGATCTACTGCGTCACTACGAATCCTGCATCGCGAAAGTGAAGTTCTCGCGCTGGTACAATATATGTAGAACCTCCCAATGACAATCGTGGGCCGCGGATCGCCAGGCGTGATCACTTTGCCTGGTCGGAGGATCCTCCCTTTGTATCGGAGCAACATCACACCTCGTTCACACGCTAATGAATATGCTCGACTTCCTTAAGACCCAAGCCAACCTCACTTTCAAGGCGCTCTGGCTATCCATTCTTCTGCCGATAGCAAACATACAGACCATGGGAAAGTGTCCACTTGACACCTGATGGCAATAGTCTCGCCCCCCTAATGGAAGCGAAAATCATAGCTGGAAAAAAAATTCCGAGTTTGTCCACCCCTATCGGGATTTACAAGCAAATTTGCGATGTCAGACGGCATTCGCCTGAAAAAGTCCACATACTGAAAAACAAAGTCGTAATTAGGGCTCCAAAATACTTTTGGACGCCGTTACGACATCGCTATAATAACAATAGAAGCAAGCGTCGGTAGCTTAGTGGTTAAGGAGTCAGCCTTACGATCGGGAGGATTTCGAATCCTGGCCTTTACACTACCGACGAGAACCCACTCCTAGCACAAACAATTTAGCGTAGTTGGAGGGGTTAGAGGGAATATTAGTAACTTCGGTTCAATATTCTTAAAAAAAAAACATTCCAATTCTAAGTAATGTTCCTCTCCGTCTCCAGTTGCACGAGTACCAGTACCCAGCGCTAGGGGGCGTCATCAGCTCAGAGAAGTCCTCACCCAACACCAAACCGCCACTACTCAAGCGGGATTCAGGTACGTACTGAACTCAGCTCAACCCAGTAGAACTCAAGTCATCATTGCAGTCATTCAGTCAGCATCAGAAAGAAGTGCTCAAAATTTAATTGGGTATTCTACAGACTAGTCTAGTTACTTTTACTTTTACTAAACGTCAAAACGATAAGTTATAAGGTAACTTGTATGAAAAAAGATTTAGTGACGTCATAAAATTTAATAGTCAAATCAGTTACTATTAAAGGCTGGGTGGATAAAAAAAAAACAACCGACGCATTTTTTACCGCTCTTTTACCATTCTTTATTTACGGCCGTTCCCAATAGCATACTTACAGTTAAAGATAGATCGCAACAGTCAAATTTGACGTATCGGCTGTTTAAATTCAAAACATGGCAACAGATTTTTTTGCGGGAAAGCGCATCGCGGTATAATTTTATTTCACGAAATTGGTGTGAAATAGGAGTTACTATGTTTTGAATTTAAACAGCCGAGCACTTTATCCGTAGATGCGATCTATCTTTAACTATCAGTATGTTATTGGGAACGGCGGTTAATAAGCTCGGTTAGATAATTTAATTTAACTAAATGATAATACCCAATTCTCACAATGTTAAAATAATTAAAAATGCACATGGCAGATTTTGGTTTGACAACGACGATATATTATTTTTAAACTGTCGCGGCGGGACTTATCGCTGGAACACTTTGTTTTGCCGACGTTTCGGGTGCGTTGCCGGCGAACGTGATATTAATATCCATGCATTATTAAATTGCAGGTTCTATAAAGAAATGTGGGTGTCCACCACCGCTGCCCGATAAGAAGCCACCAGAAGCTTTTCAAGCGCGAATCAAATGCAGGTACGAGACTTAGTATTTTATAAATCAGCCTTCCTAGACACGGCAATTCGTTAGCCGGCGTATTGTAATGAAGTATATCATCTAAGGTAATGAATATATGAGATTGATATATCAATAAGGATGGTATTTAAAAGTACTTCAATTTATTCCCTTTTCGTTTAACTAATTTTGCTTTTGTTCCACCAAATATACTGAATGTGCACCAAAATATATGCACTAATATATTTCATAATGAGCACCTATTTAAGAATTGTTGTAAATTTGTTAAAATAGTAATAAACCTAATTTTAAAAACAACTAACCTAACCTAACCCAACCTACATACTTTTCGTGGAAGAATGAAATAATTATTGTTACAATAGAATATTTGCAGCGCACTAGAATAAAAAAGTATTATATCTTGGTGATGATTTGGAATTTGTTTGGTGTAACACGATATGTTGGTCGAATAGTTTAATTATAGCAAATCAATTAAACGGGTTTTAGAATAGTATTTTAGAAATGTGCACATAGGTGTACCTTACCATATAATAATGCACGTTACAAGTTAAGAACCTTTGTAATTTATTGTACACTGATTTAATAAATAAATTATTATTATTATTATTTCCTTTATTCGAATATAACACAATATAAATTACATTTTTAAATATATCCTAAAAAAATAGAAAATATATTTAAAAATATAAAAAATAGTATCCCACCGGCATCGGGTACAGGGACCAAGCTACCGGTGGTCAGGGCTCTAGAGAAAGGAACTTCCTCACGATGCGCGCCGTATCAAGGAGTACTGCCTTCTGCATCTGGCCCTTGACCCAACCATCCAACCCGAGCCTCTTCAGATGTTGGTCGAGGCCCTTTGCTATCAGTCCGTTGACTGATACGACTATCGGTACAATGATTGCTGAGTCAACATCCCACATTATTATTATTATTTAGATCTTTGGTGAACGCAAAAATATATTCCTATCAATAAGCATAAGCTAGTATTTGTGTGATGTACGTGGCCTGTACAGAATATCCTACTTGAATGAATTTTAAAGTATTAAATATGCTAACTATACAAATATTCCCTATGTATTTGATTTGTATAGTTAGCATACTTATTGCTGTAAAATTCATTCAAGTATTTGGACGGAGTTATCAAAAATCTATGTTCAAAAATGATTGTAACATCATTCATTGGTTCTGATAGTTCGTAAGAAGATCGGTAGATGACTCCACCGTCGCCGCAAGAACGGATAAATAGAAGGGAAATTTGAATCACATCGGGCGTGTCTCGGTAGGCGAATTGGTCAAGGCATTCGTCATCCTTGTAAGGGAAAGACTGCGGGTTCGAGTCCCGCCCGAGAAGATTTATTTTTCCCCATATATTTGATCAGAATATTCTACATCAAAAGTTAATCCATTTATCTCCCTACCTCAGGCACTGTCACGAGTGGTACTTAGAGAGTGCGAACAGAGCGGGCGCTTGCGAATACGCCCCGGACTGCTTCCGTTCCTGCGTCGACGCCGTCTCCTGCATCAAATGCGCTCAGGTACTGTATTCTTTACTAACTACGGCTCCACAAACACACCCCCGGCGTAGCACCACGACCCGGGAGACACCGAGGTCCCCACAACCCGAAGGGGGCCATCTCGAAAGAGATGGTCCTGGGTCTGCCGGGGTGCGAGAGATATGCTTTCGGCAATCTCTCGCACCGGCAATCTCGGTGTGCGTTTTAGTCGGTTCGAGTCCGATATAATCGCCTCCACCGTCTCCGTGTGGGTGGTATCCGAGGGGATTCCCGCACGAAAAAAAAAGAAAGATATACCTGCGGCTTCGTCTACTTATAGACATCGATTGAAATCCAACGTAGATGATTTTATTTCTGGTTCTACTTAACTTATTTTATAATGTATCTCCACGTGGTTCCCGGCAGAGTGGAATTTGGGCGACCCCATCTCTTCCCAAGCGGTGTCGTACAAGGCGACTAAGGGATAGGGCTGTTTAACATCAGACAGATATATACAGCCCAGACTCAGCCTCAAATGCATGGCGCGAGTCAACAATAGTGCCCGGAATATGGCAATAGGCTCACCCCCTATTACCTGGGACTGTAACTTAATTGGTGATAATGTGGGTGTTAATTCACTTCTGCCTAACCCTTTGGGGATTAAGGTGTAGCGAAACGACTGCGCCGGACCTCGGTGATATTCGAATTGGCTACAACACCCCCTCGATCACGTCAGGGTCACCATTCAGTTGTACTACTAAATTTACGAGTATACTAGCTTTTGCCCGCGGCTCCGTTCGCGTGGATGTTAGTTATCGCGACTAAACATAGCCTATATGTGAATCCAGGGTGTCAGCTAACTCCATGCCATATTTTAAAATTTTTCGCCTTTATCATATAAGTGTGATGTATGTAGGTATATATTAGTGAGCCGTAGTGTTGTGTTGCAGTGCATGTTGTACCACTGCATGTCGGACGCGGAGGGCGACTTCGTGGCGCGGCCCTGCGCCTGCGCGCCGCCCGACCGCGCCTGCTCCACCAGGTACACGCACACACACACACACGCACACACATACACACAAATACAGAATACATACATCTTCAGAATAAGCATATACACGCTACAGCGTAATTAACTAAAACAGTCATAAGTTACTGAATTTTATTTTTGAAACTTGGTACTTGCTTGGTACAAATTGAGTTACTAAAAATAATTGCTAGATGAAACTTTATGAATATTGAATTCACAGGTACGAACGACGCTATAATCATATTTTGTCATTGATAGTATATTTTTATTTTTGACTTTCACACGTAAAACAATAAGTTTCAAAATTTATTTTACTAAGTCCCTCATCCCATAGTAAAATTATCTTCTAGAGACTAACATACGAGTACTACTTAACTTTCAAATTTAAACATGACAGTATGTAAAAAAACACTCGTATACAGTCACACTAAATATTTAATGTACTCCCCCACAGGTGGCTAGGTATAACCCTGCTGAGTCTGCTGGTGCCGTGCCTGTGGTGCTACCTACCGCTGCGCTGCGTCCACCGGGTGGCGCGGGCGGCGCACCTGGCGGGCGGGCAGCACGCGCCCATGCCCCCGCACGCGCCGCCCTGCACGCACCACGCCCCGCACGCCCCCTCGGCGCCGCCCGCCGAGCGCAAGTAGCGCGCCGACCTGTGCGGGGCGGAACACCTGCTGTGAGTGGAAGGGGGCGCCCCCCGGGGACTCAGTATCCCCGGGGGTTGAACGTTAATCTATATAACGCGCGGATATCTACGCTTTCGGGAGTTTAAAATGCAATCGATGAGTGATTGGGGGCGTTAGGTCTCGGTGTGCGGATATCTACGTTTTAGGAAGTTTAAAAATACGATCCATGCGTGATTGGGGGCGTTAGGTCTCGGTGTGCGGATATATACGTCAGGAGTTTATATAATTATAATTTGGGCCCCGGGGATATTTGGGGGCGTTAAAAAGTATATTTGGTTACCGCTTATTTACGCCCCCGGGGACTCGAAGAGTCAGTGAAATGCGGTTTAAAAATACCCCGGGGTTGAGTCGGAGCTAGGCCTCCGGGAGCTTTGAAAGTGATTGCAATCTGAAATATCGGGCCGGTAGTATTAATGGTGTTAAAGTCTCTTCGGCATGCATCTACATCTGCAAGAGTAAAAATCTGTGGTCGCGATGTGAAAATTTGCCCCAAGGCGTATAAAAGACAGTTAAGCCTACAGGGCTTCAAGAGTCAAATGCCTTGATCGGCGCAATATGAGCGATAAAAAAAAAACTTTGGTACAGCAGATAAACAAGTGCAAATATTATTTAAAATTAGAATACCGTGATTAAGCTTAAGTTGAATGGCGCGAAAGAAAATGGCGGGAGTTTGAAACGTTGCAGATAGACGCCATTATGGGAATACAAAAATTAAAATAACAATACGCACAATCAAACCAGCAGAGAAAGAGTAAGGAGAAAATTGCTTCAGATGATATTCATTTTGAAATAGAAACGGTAGAAAGTAATAGGCGCCTAAAAGGTCAGGATTTAGATACAAATGCATGAAAATATGACTGCCAGTGAGTCGCAGTTCTTCTCAGAACGCGCATTCAGTGATAATATAAAATAGAATTCGCCGTTTTGGCTGTTCATAGCGTACAACAAAATTAAGTGTTTGTATAAGTGTTTTATTAAACGGCATCGCAGACAGACATACTTAATTTTTCCGTAGATATAGTAATTTTTTATTTGAGGTCTGACAACACAAATTTAAAAACTATTAAAGTATTTTTTTTTAATATTATGGATATGTAAAATGTGGACGGCATATAAAAAAATGATGGTTAAGTGTGAGAAGTGTTATAAGACGTTTGAAAATGGAACACTGCGGTGCGGTAAAGTGACAATGTTGAATTGGTGGCAATCGGGAGGATTTATGTGTGGCAACTTTTTCGTTTTGGCTTTTTTATACCAAATGTGGAAATTAAATAGTGTTGCTATGTGAAGTGTTGCCACTGTAAGAAAATTATTCGGTGTTTTAGCGAATTAATCGCGTTCGATTTGGCCATGGTCCCAATCGGATAGTACTGGGCTACTTTAGCTTTTTAATTTTTTCGTTCAAAAACGCCCAGCACTATGACATTTTTATACTTATTGTGCCATAATGTTCGTAAGTTTTCATATAATGTATGTTTCTTTTCTTAACTCTGTCCAGTCTTCCAATTTTTATTTCAGAAGTATTAGGTGGCTGAGTCGTTGATGTTAGTGTGAGTTAATTATTTGGAAGTATTGGCTATCTTATTCATTACATAGTATATTATAATATACTAAATGTTAACATATCTCATCATTGTTATATATTTAACATTTTAAAAGCTTTTTTCACTGTCTAGCCTAAGTTTATACAAAAACTGTAAAGCTAAATTAAGCTTAAGTTAAAAAAATTACATTTCTTTTTAATATTTAATTTTTATTATGCATTTTTATGAATTTTAACAATTTGTTTAAATTTAGGCTAGATTTTTAAAATATTTGTAATATAGATTATGCATTCATTTTAATTAGAATAATTTGAATATACGGGTATATTATTGTTACCTAGACAGCGGCTATTCTTTTTGAAGTAAAAATTTTCAATTATTATTAATTATTATTAAAAATAAATGTGTATTGTAAATCTTACTGTCATAATGTCACATGAAATGACATCATATTTATTGTTAGTGTTAAATTATAGTTGAAATTAATCCGTTATAATAATAATATTAATGTTTCATATAATGTCGTTTATAGTTTTTAAGTAAAATGAAACGGTGTAAGAGCATAAAATTTCAAGATCAAAAAAACTAATGTTGTCTAGTCTATAGATCAGTATTTCTTTTTTCAAATATCATCGGCATAAAAAAAAATATTTCAGTTACAAATTTTTAAGACCAAGGAAAATACTTTTGTAAAAATTTTATAAATAAGAAACTATCTGTGAACAAAGTCTAGACGATCTGCTCCGAGGTACTCGCACTCAAAATAAATCCCACAATTAACAAATGTATTTAATTAATAGAATAATATAAAATCTTATTAATTTTTACAAGTAAAAGGGCTCAATTGTGAAAATTATATGGATTTTATATTCGGCTTTCTGTTCGCGATTATATTTTTTTTAATCGCAGACGTGAATGCACAGGATCAAAATTACAAAATAAAAAAAAATAGTACAGAATTAAAGAGATCGTATGACTGAGTGCCGTACTTCGCCGCGGCTAAAGTCTCGGCTTTACTTCGCCAATATTGTTACTCCGGATAAAAAATTTAAAAATTGTATCAGCGTAAGTAAGTGTATTCAATGTTTAATTATAAAAATAATGTATTTTAACTGTTTTTTAACGTAATACTGATCTGATGGTTGGTCCCTGGGCCGGCTGTCAATTAGAAATACGAAGAGACTTTTAATTGAATATTTACTGTAGTAAATTTTAAGAATAAATATGTATGTGTTAGTATGTCTTTAAGATATAATTGGAAAACTTAATTAAACCAAAAAATATATGTAAAATAAGGGTCGTGCATGCACGGCCCGTTATGGTTGTCTTTAAATTTGTATTTATGACATAATACGAAATAAATAATCTTAAATAAATTAATTTAGTTTTATTTGAGGAAAAACAACGCACGGCCCTGGGTCCACGCTACAATGATGCTATATATGACCTATGTGTAGAGAATGTAAATAATATTTTACCAAGGGGCAAATAGACCGAAGGGGGCCTTCTCGAAAGAGATGGTCCGGGGTCTGCCGGGGTGCCAGAGATATTATTGCGAAGGTGGAGAGAGCTACCACAGTCTGGTTGTAGTATATTTATTACGACTCAATGATTTAATATAGCAATGTCTTATAAACTAAAAAACAGGCTTTTAAACTAATATTTATCCACCATTGGCGGAGTGGGAGCGATGCTTGTGGTCACGTTATATTTTCTTGTTTACTTGCATATTTTGTGTTATGGCAGAGGACGTGATTTCTTAGCTTACATCATTATTGTTTGTGCATTCTAATCTCCTTAAAGAAATCAATTTCCTGCATTCTCACCTCCGGCAACCAAAGACCCAAAGACGGCGTGCGTTTTGGTCGGTTCGAGTCCGACATAACCACCTCCATCGGCTCCGTGGGGGTGGAATCCGTGGTAAAAGGGAGGGCAAATGGAAAAAAGAATATAAATAATTTACATTTTAATTTCCTTATTAATACATTTTCTTAAAAATTAATAATGTTAAAATAATAGGAATGTTAAATATAAAATTAATATTTACATTTTATTATTATGCTACATATTAAATAGAAGTGACATGAAATTTAAAATATGAGCATAAATTAGTTACATTATACAAGGTTTGATATGTACAGAAACATATTGTAAACTTAATCTAAAGTAAAGTCAACGAGAAGAGAGAGAAAAGGTAAACAAAGCGACCATTACTGAGTTACGTTGCGATAACTAGCGATTATTGTCTCTGTTCTTGTCGCACACGTCACACGTACGCGACAATAGCGGAGCGACAGCTGTCGTTGCGTGTTTCATAGTACAGTTCTAAACTGTCGGGTCCGCCATCTCATGAGCAATTTCAAATAAAAAAGTTTGGAACCGCTGAAACATTGTTTACCTTTTTTCTCACGCTTCGTTCGTTTTACTTTACGTATGTAGTTAATTAAAAAATAATTTTATATCCGCAGTACATTATCATACCACCTGCTTTTACCATTGCTTCCAAGAGAAGCAGTTTCTATCAGTTTTAAATGGGCTATGTGAAGTGAACTGCAATGATCGTAATATCTAATAATAAAATAAATTGTTTATTTCGAATTAAAAAGAGAATTTATGTAGGTAGTATTTTACTGAAAATTTCTATTAGTGGTATCGTTAGGATATCACTTTATTATGAGGCCCTTAGCTCACATAAGAGCTATTTTGGTATTGTTTAATTTGAGTTGAAATTAAAGGAGACAGGCATTATTGGACTACTGGTATTAAGATAAGTATCAAATTTAGTTCCATTCTCGAGTCTAGGCACAATTTATATTTTATACAGCTATACACAAAAATGGCGATTAAAAAAATCATCTAAAATGATAGATACTCCAACACAGGAGCCAGATCGCGTTCAAAGATGGCGTTTCCCGCGCTCCGTTCGACGGCACTAGTCGTTCGAAAACTTGAGCTTGTGATATGTTGTATGACTCCGATTCTGTTTCCTCTAATATTGGTGTGATGTCAGAGTAATCAGATGTAGAAGGCCTTGTTCGACCCGCTGAAAAAAAAAATGGATGTATTAAGTTATTATCCCGTAGGCGACCGCACGACAACTGCCGACTCACGTTGCAGATACGTGTACATTGCGGCTTCTAAATGGTCTCCTTTATCCGTATCGAAGTTTTATTAGTAATGTATATCCACGTGGTTGCCAGCAGAGAAGAATTTGGGCCACCTCATCTCTTCCCATGCGGTGTCGTACAAGGCGACTAAGGGATAGGGTCAGCCTCAGATATAGGCTCGAGTCAACAATAGTGTCTGGAATATTATGGCAATAGGCTACATTATTATTATTGGCGAATTGTGGGTGTTAATTCACCTCTGCCTTCTTCGGGAATAAAAGCGTGATTATATGTATGTATGTATGCGCTAATCTACTGCATGCGTCTGTAGTTGTATGCCGTATAATAGGCTTCGGAATCATATTTTTATAACAAAAGTTTTTTTTTTTTCTTCAAAAGAATATTAGAACCAAAGTTACTAATATTCCCTTTAACCCCTCCAACTAAGCTAAATTGCTTGTGCTAGGAGTGGGTTCACGTCGCGCGTCGGTAGTGTAATGGCCAGGATCGAACCAGGGACCTCTCGATCGTAAGTCGGCCTTACGATCGAGAGGTCCCTGGTCCCTTAACCACTGAGCTACCGACGCTATATCAGCTGAGTTGGAACCTTTCGAAGACAGACTCACCTCCTGGTTCGGTAGCAAAATGTAAAACAGCTGACGGCTTGCTCCATCCGAATCTGAAAAATAAATCATCATCAATAAACTTAACCAAAGCAATTAAGAGCCTTATAGCCTTATGCCGCACCACTAAGACCTGGAACTCCCTGCCAGTTCACGTGTTTCCTTCTCCCTACAGTCCCGGGTCCTTTAAGCGGGGCGTGAAAAGGCATCTGATGAGGCCGTCAAGCTGAGTGCCACCACTATTAACATGGTACATGTTTACGATGGTGACCCTGTTTCCGAGACTTTGCCTTTAGCTTACCATCAGGCGAGGTGAAGTTAAATTGACGTGTCCTTTATATCAAAAAGGTACAGTTTCCAAATTTCAGTCCAGTGCTGGACATAAGCCTCTTGCTATGTGCACCATGGCACCCGATCCTTCACCTTCCGCATCCAGTCTGCCCCAGCCACCTTTTTCAGGTCGTCAGTGCATCATTCTCGAGGTCTCCACTTTAGGACTCGTTAGCTCCATTGTCCTTTGGCAGATGTGGCCAACCTTCTGCTTGCATTTTTAACCGACTTCGAAAAAGGAGGAGGGTCTCAATTCGTCTGTATACATAATATTTTTAAATGTTTGTTTATATTTTATTTTTTTATTTTAACTTTTGCTGTACAACTGCGGTAGCCTTTGGTATGGGTAATGGACTGCTGAAATGACAATGACTTTTCGAAGTTATGTGTGTATTTATCGCAGGTTTATAAGTGTCCGGTTAATGGCAATAGGCTCGCCACCTATTACATTGGGACCTAAACATAAACTGGCGAAATGTGGGTGCTAGCACCTCTGCCTACCCCTTCGGGGAATACAGGCGTGAGTTTAAGTTATGTTATGTTATGTTATAACTTTTAAGGTTAAGGTGACCAGTACCTTAGAATATTTTAAGCTTCTATCGATGGCAACGGTAACGGTGGTATGAAGAAGCAAATAATAATAAATATACCTGTTTCTTGACGTCACGATAGCTTCGTAAACAGTGGAGGGCGTGAGGCCTCTCACTGTATAAATAGCGCTATGAATAGGACCTGAAAATAAATTATCAAATATCAAAATTGCTCCAGCCTATAAGCAAAAATGTTTAGCGTCGGTAGCTTAGTGGTTTAGGAGTCGACCTTACGATCGAGAGGTCCCGGGTTCGATCCTGGCCATTACACTACCGACGTGAACCCACTCCTAGCACAAGCAATTTAGCTTAGCTGGAGGGGTTAGAGGGAATATTAGTAACTACGGTTCTAATATTCTTTATAAAAAAAAAAAAAAAATGACATTTTTATAGCATTTATTATGCTAACTCTTAAATCCGAAGTGATTCAGGTGTGGGTCAATAGCTCAGTTTGAAGAACATTCCCTCTGTAAGGGAAAGGTCGTGGGTTTAAGTCCCACTTGAGCACTTCTTTTTTCTGACGTATTTCGAATTTAAAAGTTAGCATAATAAATGCTATAAAAATTTCATCCAAATATTTGGGCGGAGTCATCAAAAATCAATGTTTAAAAATGGTTGTAAAATCACTCATTCGTTCCAACAGTTGGTAAGAAAGTTGGTAGATGGTTCCACCGTCGCCTTTAAAGACGGATATAAAGAGAAGGGAAATTTGAAGTGATTCAGGTGTGGCTCAATAGCTCAGTTGGAAGAGCATTCCCCCTGTAAGGGAAAGGTTTTGGGTTCAAGTTCCAGTTGAGCGCTTCTTTTTCCCGATGTATTTCGTGTTTAGCACTATGTCATAGTACCTACTCTCCTAGTTCATCTCAGCTTTCAGCTTGAAGTCGGGGGTCAGCTTTAACAGTCTAATTGCGGAATTGACTGAACTGCGATATTTTCTGCGAAGCCACTGCCGTCGGACCTTCACAACCCTAAGGCGATACATCATTGCAGTTAAACCAGTTGTTGGACTTTTGAGGGCTCCTTCTTTTTTTTTTTTTTCTGTGCGGAAATCCCCTCGGATACCCCCCTGCCGGAGCCGGAAGGGGAGGTTTATATCGGACTCGAACCGACTAAAACCGCACGCCGACTGTGGGTCGTGGTGCTAGGCCGGAGGTGAGGTTGTCATCGACATATCCCTCGCAACGGAGACTTTTGAGGGCTACCCGTAACGAATGCCATAGATGTTCGTAGGGCAACCGGGACCGACGACTTAACGTGCTCTCCGAGGCACGACCAGACCCATGCAAATACCCATATTTATGTTTACAAATATTTGCACCAAGCGGGGATCGAACCCGCGCTTCACTACCGCTTCGCCACGGAGTACTATGACGTATAAACCTACTAGCAAAATACAGTATTTTGTTAACAGAAGTAATCTATACCATGAGAAATAAGTATCTATAGTGTACCTACAAAATTAAATTCAAGAATTTCTATTGCGCGATGCAAGTCAAAAGTTCCGGTCAACTTCACTAGATGGCGCTAAACAATATATTACTACAACTAAGCGTTGGAGCGCGCGGAACTGCAATTTGCTCGCGCACTTTTTAAGTGTTATTTAAATGTCAACCTTATGTATGTACATTGAAAAATAGAATTGAAGCTGCCGCGAGCATAGATTAATATAATCTAGACGTATATTCAATTTTGGAATTTAAAAAACATAATATAGGTAAGGTTGACATTTAACTAACACCAAAAACCTCAATGGTTTAAGGTTCATATAGTGTTCACGTCTAGAAGGACTTTACATCACTTCTCGACACATTGTTTATGTAATATTTATGCCATATGTAAAGTACAGTTTCGTGAGCCAATAAAAAAAAAAATAAGGTTTAATATTGTTATAAAAAAAGTCGGTGGGCGCCAACGCTAAAAGTTAACAATACCACAGATAACATAATACTAAAGTACATACCATCACTAGAATCGCCAGGTACAATAATCTTTCTCCACAGATTAGCGGGTGGTTCTGTGGTGAAGGCATCAGGCTCTGGAGTCGCTAGCCGACCGTAGTACGGACGTAACCATAGATTATACTCTGAAAAAAAAAATGGCGGTCTGGTCATTGTCACATCTACCTGATCCAATGGATAAAGATTCTATTACCTAAACGGATTACCGCCGTTCCCAATAACCTACTGACAGTTAGAGATAGATCGCATCTACGGATAAAGTGCTCGGCTGTTTAAATTCAAAACATAGTAACTCCTATTTCACATCAATTTCGGAAAACAAAATTAAACCGCGATGCGCTTTCCCGCAAAAAATCAGTTACCATGTTTTGAATTTAAACAGCCGATACGTCAAAATTGACTGTTGCGATCTATCTATAACTGTAAGTATGTTATTGGGAACGGCCGTTGACTCTGGCCAATGAAAGATGGCGCAAATAGTTGGCGCCAAATTTAAAAAATTTACAGGCCTGCAACACTGAATACACGCAGAACAAAGAAACTCGATACTAGAATCTTTTTCCTATTAGGCATGCATGAAAATTAGCCTATTATGGTTCATGGCCAGAGTCTAGTAGTTTCTTTCCATTTTTATTACACAATTAAATTCAATTCAAATTTATTTGCACGAATATGGTAGATACAAAGGTGTTATATTATTATAAAGTTCATCACATTCTGCCATTATGATGGCATGCAAAACACAAAGTACGTCTTTGTCAATTTACAGTTACATTATTTATAACATATTTATTTATTTCATTAATAAATTATTCATTTTAATTCATGCAATTGGTCAATTTTAATAAAAAGAATATGAATGTCGATATCAAGAGAAACAAATGTCAAGAGTTAGTAATAAATTAGTGTCTTTTTGTTATACTTATATTCAATTTAATGTTGTCATTTAGGTAGTCAGTTAAATTATAGTAGCATTTAAAGTAAGTTTGTAAACGGATAAATATCATTAATGAACTGAGTTTTTAAATTAAACGTATCAAAAAAACACATCTAGATTGTTTGAGTCATCAAACAAAGTGCTCAAAGTGATCTTAATTTCGTTTTTTAACCCGCTTCCAGTTAAACGATTGTTCTGATATTTGGTGGATAATTCGGACAATATTAACATATAAATCAAAGAATCAATTTCATTTATTCAGTTTAGGCACATAAAGAGCACATATGAACGACAGAATTTTACAAGTAATGTCAATCACAGAAAAAATAAATAAAATAAATCATTGGAAAATGATTATTTCGCTGGTTCGGTAGGTGGTTCTACTGAATCAATAAAACAGTTTGATTTGCTCTTAATACAAGAGCTTTAAAATCATTTTAAGACTTCATCGTCAAGATATTTATAACGCTGACTGTACGCACTAAGCACCTCTAAAGCTTCACTAAAGTTAATATTTTTTCGTAATTGTTTTTTTAACTAACAAAATTTTTTTTTTTTCAAAATACTTCGGGTAATAAAAGAAGCGTTCAAGTGGGACTTGAACCCACGACTTTTCCCTTACAGGAGGAATACTCTTCCAACTGAGCTATTGAGCCACACCTGAATCACTTCAAATTTCCCTTCTCTTTATATCCGTCTTTAAGGGCGACGGTGGAGCCATCTACCAACTTTCCTACGAACTGTTTGAACCAATGAATGATTTTTCATTTCCATTTCATGTTTTTTTTCGATGTATTTGTTTTTTTAATGGAATGTAACTTACCAATGATAGTAGAATAAGAGTCGACTTCCCATATGAGTGTGAAGCCGGTAGAAGTCGGCTTGTTCAGAGCCGCGTCCACTTTGAACGAAGCTACGTTCGGGACAGCTGGAAAAGGCGGAGCTTGATTACATCTCCAAAATATCGACTACAATAATGCTTTACATGAGGCCTATGTAAATCATAATTTATGCTTATCATACCAATTTTCAGACAAGCAAACTAAGATAGCCTATAAGTGTTCACATCACAGTAACCCTGCCCTGTTTTCTTCATTTCATTTGACAGCCTCTGTGGCGTGGCGGTAGTAAACGCGACTGCCACGCAGATTCGATTCCCGCTCAGTGCAAATATTTGTATGCATGAATATGGCTACTTGCATTGGTCTGGGTGTTTCTATGTTTAATAATAATATGTATGTATTTACAAAAAAAGTATCTAATTATGTTTATCCGCATTCAAGATTCCATAACACAAGCTTGTGTAGAATGTTGTGGAATAATTATTTATTATTATTATTTCGCAAATAATGAAAATTTCTCCTATTCAAAGTTCTTCCAAAAGTTTTCAAACGTTCGTGAGGCCTACTATAGTTTGTCCCAAATAGTTTGAGAATAAAGTTCATTGACCTCAAAATAAACTTAAAGTAAAAGGGAGTAATTCTAAACACAAAAAAATATTAAGTACTATTCATATTATCGCGAAGCTTTATTTTTTAAAAGGACACGTCAATTTTATTTCACCTCGCCTAATGGTAAGCTAAAGGCAAAGTCTCGGAAAGAGGGTCACCATCGTAAACATGTACCATGTTAACAGTGGTGGCACTCAGCTTGATGGCCTCATTAGATGCCTTTTCACGCCTCGCTTAAAGGACCCGGGACTGTAGGAAGAAGGAAACACGTGAGCTGGCAGGGAGTTCCAGATCTTAATGGTGCGGAATAGGAATGAGTCACTGAAACGTTTGGTTCTAGCTGGTATTCATGTTCTGGATAGGAACATATTAGCTCACCTGTAAGTTTGAACGTCAAATCAGCCATACCCAACTTGTTCTCCGCTCTGAAGGTGTAGTTTCCAAGGTCTGACTTCCTTACTGTCCTGAAGATCAGATGGTGTACGTTGTCACGCACCATTTGAACGATCCTGTACTCGAAAATGATTCTTAAAACTGTAATCTTAGATAAATCATCGAGTGATTTGGCCAAGAGTATTGGCACAGTAATGGTGACACTTCAACATGGCTATTTGTATTTTGTGTATATTTGACATGTGTGGACATAGATATTTGACAAAGACATATCGTCGCTTATATTACAACAGCGCGAATATGCATTTTCTGAACTTTACAGGAGAAGCAAAAACTTAATCTGTAAACACCGCGAATATGAATAAAAGTTGCAATGGAACACCGCGAATAAGAAAGCGTGACTTAAGAAGTAATTTACTAATATAATACAACACTTTTTGATTAATTTTAGGTTCAATTGCTACTAACCAATTTATGATGGATCACATTGTATAATTTAACTGTTAATTAAAAAAATTAAGAATTCCAAACGTCCGCTGCTAAGAATGTATATCGACTGATGCACATTCGCGGTGTTGTTGCCAAACTGGCCAATCACCGGTATTCGCGGTGATACAAATTTTGAATTCTAGCTTGTGATTGGCGAGTACTTTTAAACGCGATTGGTGCAAAAAACGCGGGGTTTTTTTCTCTATCCAATGACATCAAAATGTCAATAACGTAAAAAATGCACATTCGCGGTGTTGTAATATAAGCGACGATATGCCTATTTGACCATTGGTATAGAAAGGAAAATAACGCGTCCCAAAGGTAGCAATGTTACATTGGAGCGATTTGCTTATGTGTCTCGTAGTATCTCCTTTAATCCATCAGTGTCTGAACCATCTAAGTATTCCTTTTTCTATCTTGGTCCCCGTGTGAAACTCTAGACCAGAGACGGTCCTTCGACATTACGACATTACGATTACACCCACCCCAACTCAGAAGATATTATCGGACTTGACCCGACTAAACTAAAAAGCGTCGGTAGCTTAGTGGTTAAGGAGGCGGCCTTACGATCGAGAGGTCCCGGGTTCGATCCTGGCCATTACACTACCGACGTGAACCCACTCCTAACACAAGCAATTTAGCTTTCATTGTAGGGGTTAGAGAGAATATTGGTAACTACGGTTCTAATTGAAGGAAATTTTACAGCATTAAGTATGCTAACTATACCTTAAAGACGTATAAGATGGGAAATTTGAATCATATCGGGCGTGTCTCGGTAGCCGAATTAGTCAGGCATTCCCCCTGTAAGAGAAAGACTGCGGGTTCGAGTCCCGCCCGAGAAGATCCTTTTTACCTATGTATTTGATACGGTTCTAATATTCTTCAAAAAAAAAAAACGTACGCCATCAGTGAGCCGTACTGAGACGCCCATCTTCCCCAGTGCGAGGTAGAGGCGGCTCTCAAGTAGCTACTCTGACACCGGAATCTACTTTATACTTCTGGCCCATTAAAATAAATTATCACGGGCAATATACCGTACGTGTCGAAATACCATCGGCGGGTTGGATTAGACGCTTTCGCGTGCCGGATTTGGCCCGCGGACCGTAGTTTGTCCATCCCTGACCCAGTCTGTTTCCACTGACCTGTCGTCGGTGTGTACGGGCCGTCCGTCCCGGTACCAGTGCGTGCGCGCGGGTGGTGCTGCGAACTCCAGGCGAGCCGCAAGCGCCGCGCGGAGTCCTAAAGCTGTGTGCACGTAGCTACGGTCTGCTGACACTACCGGCGCGTCTAGGGGGACCAGACAAGGGGTATTGGTCAGGCCACATAATATCTTGGACCTAAATCGCAGTCGCATGTGGAAATTCCCTCGGATACCTCCCCTGCCGAAGCCGGAAGGGGAGGTTATATCGGACTCGAACAGACTAAATCCGCACAGCTACTGTGAGTCATGGTGCTAGGCCGGAGGTGATGTTGTCTTCGAAGTATCCCTCGCACCCCGGCTGACCCAGGGCCATCCCTTACGGTCTGGCCCTCCTCAGTACCGGACAACGGTATTTATAAGAACCTGACACACGCGGATTGTTCTGCAATAATCTATGCTTAATGAATTTGAGCTCATCCACCGCCGTAACATCCCGTGCAATCTCCCAAATACATCCAAGAAACATGTACTGCGCGTATAGAACACATTTTATGGCCAAGATAATATGTCTCAAGCAATATCTTGTACCTAAAACAATCTTATCTCTAACTCCATCGCTAAGGATATCGAGATGGCATGCTGCGGCATCTATCCGCTTAAGGGTGTCTGCATTAGAAAGGTCAAGTACTGCTGAGGCCACGTTTCGAGAGCTCGAAGCTGATGATAATCCACAGGTTGCCGTGGCAATCGGGGAGAGGCTGGAGACAAATCAGAACACCCGAGGGTTACAAGCACGACGTTTATAAATTGTGCTCTAGGTACATGCAGCAGTATATAGTATATGTATAGTATGCAGTATACGTTTCTTGGATGTCTTTTGAAGATAGCACGGGGTGTGGCTACGGTAGCTACGGTGGACGAGCTCAAATTCACCAAGCATAGATTATTACAATACAATCCCCGCGCACCAGGGCCTCGTTTGTGTCGAGATCTAGGCCCAAGATACAAGAAAATCCCTAAATAAGTAGTGGAAAAGAAAATATTTTAAACCATTGTCATACCAAAACTGCCAACAGTTTTTGGACCAACTATAGCTTCCTAATCAAATTTAGAACGCACCCTACTTTTACCATAAGTCAGGCGTAAATAAAGCTTTAAGTGGATTATTATTTTACAATCTACATAAAATATCGTACACCTTTATATACTAAAGTCGCAGCGCGTTTTTTTTTATATCGTGCTCAAAATCCCCACGGATACCACCCCCACGGAGCCGGTGGAGGTGGTTATGTCGGACTCGAACCGACTAAAACGCACGCCGTCTTGGGTCCTTGGTTGACGGAGGTGAGATTGCCGAAAGCATATCTCTCGCACCCCGGCAGACCCTCTCGCACCCCGGCAGACCCTCTCACACCCCGGCAGACCCAAAAGTCGCAGCGCGTGGTGACGGAGAAAGAATACAAGTATACAAACCCCATCTCATCCGAAGGGTGTCGTAAGAGGCGACTAACGGAAAAATACGCAGACGATATCACTGCGAGGGAAGGAAAACTCGAAATAAAACCCTGTTCCAACCCGTCTGGCCAGCGTGGACACAGTAGGCCAAAGCCTCCCAACATTGGGAGAGGCTTATGTCCAGCAGTGGACAGCGATAGGTCAATTGATTGATCTATAGATTACAGACAATGAATTTGAACTTACCCTGTATTACAACATTGATGGCTGCCCTCACAGCGTCTCCGACGCCATTGTTGACCACACACTCGTACACCCCTGCCAGAAGACGATGTTCAGCGCGGAATCTTATCCGGGAACGGTGCTCCAACAACGCCATGGGTTCACCCTGGATCGTAAAAAAGGATTTAGCCAGCATTGCACAGATAAGCGATTTTTCGATGTTTCGGCGATCTCTGTGGTTTAGCGGTAGAGCGAAGTCAAAGGTTTCAAATTCAAAGTTTATTTAAATTGTGTAGCACTACTGCTTTTTGACGTCAAATTCTGCTTAAAACTAAGTTTACCACGGGTTCGATTCCCGCTCAGTGCAATAGTTTAAAAGCATATGCGTTGGTTTAGGTCATAGGGTATTTGACTAAGTCGTCGATTCTTCCCAATACTGCTTAAAATGATAGCTTGTTCTGAAAAAATATGCCTGGCAAAATAAAATATTGCATATCTAAACTGAAACTATGACTTTTCATTAGATGAAATTCCCAAAAAAAGTCAAAATATAAACAATCAAATTCAATTAAAACATATAACTTTTTAGATTCCTCATTAAATTTTAAATAACTTTTATTTTGAACTATATACGTGTAAACGCAACGTAGACCGAGATAAATGCGATATTCTCTTGCACTCCATACATTTGCACTACGCGCTACAGAAGCGTGACGTCACAATTTTGTATGGAGCGTTTTCGGGTGGTGCGACAAATTGAACTTTTCAAAATCAAATATCTTGAAAACTATTTGTCGCACGAAAATTTTACTTTTACAGTTCATTATGTTATAAGAAGGTGTTCATTTTTCGAAAGTAAAAAAAAAATAGTCAAATAGCCTATTCTATGCATAGTATGCTGTAAGGTTAATTAAAAAGTCTAACTGCAGAAGTACCTCCACCCCACAGAACACCGCGGCCATAATAACCTCGTGTTGTGTTCCCGGTGGTGAGTAGGGTAGCCAGAGCTCACTGGAGAGTTTTTGTGCTGTCAGTGAGAAGACCGTAGGCTTGTCCTGCTTTGTCTTCTGCACTGACGGAACAGAATCACTCTGATCTCAAAGTCGGTAGCACGAGTATGACTCTCCTAGTTTTGCACACGTCCATAGGCCACGGTAATCAGTTTCTATCAGGTGGGCCGTGTGCTTGTCTGCCTAACTAGTATAAAAAAATCCGCATTCTAGATCCTAGAACACAATCCTAGAACACTAGTTAACTATGCTTTCTTTGGGTCAAGATGGCGTTGTGTTTTTTTTTTATCGTGTGATAAATCCCCACGGAGCCGGTGGAGGTGGTTATGTCGGACTCGAACCGACTAAAACGCACGCCGTCTTGTATCCTTGGTTGCCGGAGGCGAGATTGCCAAAAGCATATCTCTCGCACCCTGGCAGACTTCTTGGCACTTCGGGTTGTGGGAACCAAAGGGTCCCCATCTAGCCCCGGTAAGATGGCGTTGTGTAGTGTGTAGAATGTCGTAGAATATTTACTTGTTCTTGTTCTCCCCCGCCGGAGCCGGAAGGGGAGGTTATGTCGGACTCGAACCGATTAAAACCGCACGCCGACTGTGGGTCGTGGTGCTAGGCCGGCACCCCAGCTGACCCAGGGCCATGTCTTACGGTCTGGCCCTCCTTAGGTTCTTGAAATATACCAACCACTCCTCCCCTGCTAAGAAGTTAGTGTATAGGTACTCACATTCTTCCTCCAGTCCACAATAGGTGCTGGAGTGCCGCTGGTCTCACAGCCGATGTCCACCAGCTCGCCCTTCCGCACCTCCAAGAAACCATCTTCTGGTATCGTCTTCACTGTTGGGGGGTCTGGAGATATAAGGTAAGTTAGAACAAGTGTTGAAATTCGGTCCCCGTTCACGCTCTTTTTGAGATACAAAAGCTTTCTTTTTTTATTACACCTCAATATGCCTTCACGTCGCCTGATGCTAAGCTGAAAACAGTTTCAGGAAAGAGGGTCACCATTACAGACACGTTAAAACGTTATAATGGTGACCTTCAAACCTGATGCTAATTCACGCCCCGCTTAAAGGACCCGGGACTGTAGGATGAAGGAAACACGTGAGCTGGTAAGGAGTTCCAGGTCTTAATAGTGCGGCATAAGAATGAGTCACTGAAACGCTTGTTTCTGGCAGGTATACTCTGCACCGTATATGGAGGGGATTTTAGCCCTGCACGTGTCGTCCTGTGAAGGAAAAGATAGTTACATCTAAGCCCTGCACTTATTGTCCTGTACTAGAAAGGAAACGGTAGGACAAATTGGAAGAGCTCATTGAAACATTCGCTATGGTAGAGATGGGCTTCAGCATTACTTACATTGGACTTCGATGGAATGGGTCTGTCTTATCGGTCCCCATGGCTCCGTTCCATCTGAAGGTCTTAGAATCTGGAAACAAACAATATTTACTTGGTAAGTACAGGTACATAAAATAATAAATAAATATTCCAAAATATTCTACACAACGCTATCTAGCTTGTGTTATGGAGTCTAGAATGCCGGTAAATTTACTTAGATACTTTTTTTCTGTAATTAAATTCATAGGTACATATTAGATATCCATAGAAACATTCAGACCAATGCAAATAGCCATATTCATGCATAAAAATATTTGCACTGAGCGGGGATCGAACCCGCGCCTCCTGCGTAGCAGTCGCGTTCACTACCGCCACGCCATAGAGGCTGTCATAGTTTAGTTTTATTATGGGTTTTAGATTGTCGGGAATCTGGAGAAATGGCGCACATTGGGATAGTCCAGCAGCAGCTGCTCGGGGGAGGAGTGTGGTTTATACTCACTTCACGACTACGTCCAGGTCCTTGGCAGAGCAGAGCACAGAGGCACGCCAAAGAGAGTATAGGATTTTTTTTTGTGCGGCGTAGGTTGTGTATCGACATAACCTACGCCGCCCAGCGTTATATAATGTTGAACTTGAACCGACTAAAACAACACACGGTCTTCAAATGCCGTGTCAGATTGCCTAAGAACCATAATCCGTCGCACCTCGGCTGACCGAAGGCCTAGAATCCCATGATCCTCACAGCACCAATCGGCTATATCAAATCGGCTAGACTCTTTGGCACTGCGTAGAGATGTGGCTTCGCTTTGCATCTTCTATCGCCTATACTATGGGGAGTGCTCCGAGGAATAGTTCGGTTTGATCCCCGCCGCCTCTTTCCGCCATCGTTCCACGCGACAGCAGTTCCACACTCACCATCTGGACAGCTGGCGGTCCACAACTGTGCGTTTCTCGAGAAACTTTCTGCCTCGCACAACTAAACTGTGGAATGAACTGCCACCAGCGGTATTTCCGAACCATTACGACCTTCAAACCTTCAAGAAAAGAGCGTACTCTCTTTTAAAAGGAAGGCAACGCACTTGTGACTCCTCTGATGTTGCGAGTGTCCATGGGCGGCGGTAATCGCTTACCATCGTTTGCCTCCCTAATCCATAAAAAAAAAAAAAAAAAGCACCACACCAGGGACAGATCGGTAGAGAAGACCCTAGTGTATCGGGATCGGTCCTGGGACCGCTACTGTGGAACATCGGTTACGACTGGGTGCTTCGCGGGGAGCTCGTGGACGGTGCCGCCGTCACGTGTTATGCGGATGACACGCTGGTGACGGCGTGCGGGGCTACATACCGCGAAGCGACCCTGAAGGCCACGACCGCGGTTGCCCAAGTCGTGGAACGGATTCGGCGGCTGGGTCTCGAGGTGGCTCTGCATAAAACCGAGGCCATGTTCTTTCATGGGCCTCGGCGCGTGCCACCGGAGGATTCCAGCCTCATAGTGGGAGACATTTCCATCGGCGTCAAGGCCCAGATGAAATATCTGGGGCTCGTACTCGATGGCCGGTGGAACTTCGGGGAGCATCTCCGAAGACTGGCCCCCAAATTGAAGGACACAGCTGCCGCTTTGGGGCGGCTGCTGCCCAACATGAGGGGGCCGGATGACTCCTGCAGGAGACTCTACGCGGGAGTCGTGCGGTCTATGGCCCTATATGGGTGCCCAATATGGGCGGACACCCTGACGGTCCACAATGCGCGTCTGCTGCGTGGACCGCAGCGTGCAATGGCCAGCAGGGCCATTAGGGGGTACCGCACGATATCCTTCGAGGCGGCGAGTCTCCTTGCCGGATCTCTACCGTGGAACCTGGATGCGAGAGCCCTTTCGATGCTATATCGGTATCGTAAGGAGGCGCGGGAGCAGGGACGGGAACCCGAGCCCGAAGAAATTCGGGCCGTGAGGTCCCAGCTCCACAGGGACATGGTAGCGGAATGGGAGCTACGACTTGGGCGACCAAGCGCAGGGCACGCCGTAATAGCGGCGGTAAGACCCATCATGGAGGAGTGGCTAGAGAGGCCACACGGCAGCCTCTCGTACCGGCTGACGCAGGTGATTACCGGACACGGGTGTTTCGGGAGTTACCTGTGTCGGATCCGGAAGGAGCCAACGTCCGAGTGCCATCACTGTGATGCGAGCGAGGACACAGAGCTGCACACGCTGACCGAGTGCCCGGCGTGGGACACGCCGAGGCGGGTCCTAGTGGCGGCTCTAGGGGTGGGAGTCCTCACACTCGTCACATTGCTCACAGCGATGGTACGATGCGCAAACGCTTGGGGTGCGGCCGCCTCCTTCTGCGAGCAAGTAATGCTCGAGAAGGAGGCGGCCGGTCGGGTCCGGACCAGACTCCGGGCCCGGGAAGCCCGTGCAGAGCGAAGGCGAACCGGACGTCGGAGGTCGCAGAACGACCTCCGTCCTCCATGAGCGCTGGCCTGGGGGTGACCGGTGGAGCCGCCTGTCACCCTAGCAGAAGCAGGCCGCGGCGGCGGCGCAAAGTGCGCCTCCCCGTAACCGGGGCTAGATGGGGACATTTTGGTCCCCACAACCCGAAGGGGGCCATCTCGAAAGAGATGGTCCTGGGTCTGCCGGGGTGCGAGAGATATGCTTTTGGCAATCTCACCTCCGGCAGCCCAGGACCCAAGACGGCGTGCGTTTTAGTCGGTTCGAGTCCGACATAACCGCCTCCACCGGCTCCGTGGGGGTGGTATCCGTGGGGATTTTTCGCACGATAAAAAAAAAAAAAAAAAAAAGACCCTAGTGTATCCGCTGGCTAGAGTATCCGGGGATTTTTCGCACGTATAAAAGGCAGCCAAGTGTGAGTCGGATTCGCGCACTGAAGGTTCCGCAACTTAAGCTACATAAACTGTTTATACTGTAGATTGATGGCGCTTTGTGGAATCTGCTACACATATTGTAATTATAATTTTAAAACATCAATGTGAACCTTTGAGAATGCCGTAAGGCGAAACCGGTCAGGCCTAGAAATAAAGTCAGTGGAAAAGTACAAGTGTGTTATTCAATATAAGCTACATAAACCTCAATATATTTTGATTGCGTTGACTTAGAAGTTTGATTTTTGCACAGCTTCAAGATGTTAAAGACCTGAGTATGTGGTGTGAATTTTAACTTGATACCTCCACGCATTCCTGAGAAAAAAAGTCTTGACAGACAGACGGACAACTAAGTGATCCCGTAAGGCCCAGCGCACACCGGTGGAAGCGCGGCGGCGCGCAGTTTAAAACAACAATCCATACTATCCTTATCCTTACTAATATTATAAATGCGAAAGTAACTCTGTCTGTCTGTCTGTCTGTCTGTCTGTATGTTACGCTTTCACGCCTCAACTACTGAACCGATTTTGATGAAATTTGGTTTAGGGGTAGATTAGACCATGACATTTGGTCGCGATAACCGACATCCACGCGGGCGGAGCTGCGGGCAAAAGCTAGTTTAATATAAACCTTAAAGGCCTTGATATACGATCGAAAACTGTATATCAAGAATAAGTTCGCGCGCGGCGCAAGGAGCGACCACAAGAGCATGCGCGCGTCTGTAATTTCGACCGTATATCAAGGCCATTAAGGTTTATATTAAATTGCTGTCTTAAAGTACGCGCCGCCGCGCTTCCACCGGTGTGCGCTGGGCCTAAGGGTTCAGTTTTCTCCTTTTGAGGTAAGTTTGTACGGAACTAATTTCATAAACTAAAAACACGCTTTTTTCGTTTTGCTGACAGCAAACCCTATCATTTGATACCCATATCACAGTATAACGACAGATCTTATTATGTAGTATGAATCGTTAGACTGTGCCCGTATCATGGGGGTGGATTTCAAACAGCCAGTCCGCCATCTTGGGGAGGCCGCCATATTGGATTTGTAATGACGTTTCTTAGCTAGTCATGTATTGTCATCAGAGTTTCAACAGTTGACTTGATTTCTTCGTGTCCATGCTTTTTATGAAGATCTTCGACTGTCTCATGACAGGCGAGGACTTCCATCTTCGATTTGTTTCGGCGACTATGCTGTGACCTATCACTCCCTTCGTGATTTTGTGGGCTATGGGTAGTCTTGGCTCAGGGCCTACCTGGTTCACGTCAGCTACTTTTCTGGCCAGTTCGTCAGCTATTTCGTTGCCCGTATTACCCTCGTGTCCGGGTACCCAGGCAAGTGTTACGTCTAGCTTCCTGGTCAGTCTTTCTAAGGATTTCTTGCATTCCTTGACAAGTGCTGATGTTGTTTCTATTCTGTCAAGTGCCTTCAGTGCCGCCTGGCTATCGCTATAGATGGTAACCTTACCTTCATCTTTAAGGCGGTTCACCATTTCTGCGCATTCCATTATGGCATAGATTTCTGATTGGAAGACACTTGCATATTTGCCTAGGGAGATTGTCCTGTTTATTGCTGTTCCGTTTCCACGTTTTATGTGTATTCCAGAACCAAAGAGTTTGGTGGATTCCTTTCTGGAGCCATCCGTGTAGCAGACAGTGCCTCCTGCATCCATCTTCCAATTCTCCCTCTGTCCAATATGTACATACATAGTTACAAGTGAAGCTAATAAAAGCGTGTTCAAAAAGGCTACAACAAGACAACAGACATAAAATCAGATCATATAGAAGAACTATTACGAATTCCGTGTCAGTACCTACCAACTATTTTAATTGTGACCCAAATAATTTGTGAAGTGACGGCACAGCTTTGATTAATTAAAGCGTAACATACTCCCAAATTAAAACGAAAGATAATTAGGTAAAAATGTTAGTAGTCATCCAGTATTGCAGATAAATATTCATTAAGATTCTTATTGGGAAACGGAATGTATGATGTGAGCATCCCAGCCATATTCATCCAAATCCATTATTAGGTAATCTGTGTTTATAGTATATGTCATAATTATATGGTCGTCTTTCAATACACTTAGGTATATAGTTGTGAAGTCTGCACAATAATTGGTTCACTCTTAAGTTATTCGTGATGCCAAAGGAAGTAGGTAATTAGACCAATATTGTTAGGTAGCAAGACAGTTAATATGGTTAAAGAACATTTACAGACCACCCTCTACGATGGACAGCTGACGGTCAATGTACAAATATCTTGATGACGAAGTCTCAAAATGATCTTAAAACTCTCGTATTATGATCAAATTAAACTTGTTTATTAATTTATATTCCAAACTGTAGGTGTATATAGCTCGTGCGAGTTAACATGGCACCTGCCTCGAAGACACCCTCCTCCCGCTTCCCCGCGCGCGACCCCGCTCTCGCCGTGCGAGGCTAGTAGCGTCAGCGTACACCCCTCCCGCTCACCCGCGCAAAGCCCTGAGTCAGGTGCCATGTTAACTCGCACGAGTTGTACGTACCAAATATCAGAACAATCTGTAAACGGGGGGGGGGGGGGGGGGGGGGGGTAAAAAACGAAATTAAGATCATTCTTAGCACTTTGTTCGTCAACATCTTTGTGATGCTCTTTCTTTGTCCAAATCGATTTTATTTTTATGCCAATGTGCTATGTACCTGGAGTACAACTAGGGGTACCCCTTACACCCAGTATAGATAGGTTACTGCGGGTCGCGGTCACGGGATCAGTATTTCTGTGACCCTGGTACATTGGCATCAAATACCAGGCTCACAGACATTTTAAGGAAGCGAGAACAGGAGCAGTGTGTCCTAAAGCTTTCTATTTTGAACTTAACGCGGACGACGTCGCGAGCATAAGCTAGTTTGTAATATTAGCACAGTATAACGAGTGATCTTATAATAATATGTAGTACTAGCTTTTGCCCGCGGCTCCGCCCGCGTGGATATCGGTTATTGTGACCAAACATAGCCTATGTCCTTCCTCATAGTCTAATCTACTCGTATACCAAATTTCATCAAAATCGGTTCAGTGGTTTGAGTCATTCATCAACTCGCGGGCAATAAACTTGCGGGAAACCGCGAGTTGGCAACTTTCAATTTTTGATTATTTTCCTGTCGTCAACTCGCGTGATTGTCAAAATTGACGTATTTGTGTACAGTCAGTTACGAAAACTTTGTAATAAATTTAATATAGTTTGGTACTTATTTAAAATGTAGGTACTTAAAAGATATTTTAGGCTATGTTATAGAATATAATATAATAGAAGAAGTTTGTAAGTGGTATCAAGGAATAAAAAAAGAAAAGCGGGTGACTGACGTGGTATGGACATACTAAGAAAAAGGATCAAAGTAATATCACAGAATAGGTAATAGTACTAGCGTACAGAATGGAAGCTCACACCCCCGCGCAGATTTCATTTCCTCACCCCGCACGATCGAATCAGAAAAATCCATCTTTTATTATTATGTAATCGATTAGAATAATTAATAGATCAGTTACAAAGTTTGGCAGAGTAGGTACCATTTTTTGATCGATTTGCACATTTTCAAATGTTAGTTCAATATAATAACAATATAGTCAACGTACGATCTTGAAAAGTTTGTAACGAGAATACCATTGTAGACATTTGGGAGATTAGATCGGGATTAGATTTTGAACAGATTTTTGTTACGAGAATTACCTTTCAACTAATAACAATAAAAATCCTCTCAAAATCGACTAAGTCACTTTACTTAGCAAATAAATAGAATATCAGACCGGCAGATTGACAAAATTTCCAAAAAAGCTATTTTTATAGTATCTTGTATCCGTAGTGATTTATAGGTATTATAAATTCGAAAGTAACTCTGTCTATCCGTCTGCCGGCTTTACACTTCCATTTAAAAAGCTATTATTTTAACGTTATAAACAGACACTCCAATTTTATTTATTTGTATAGGTATTATAAATAAGCAATATGTAAAATAATTATAAACATGTTCTATCAGGTAGGCCCTGCACTTCGGCCGGGCTCGGTCGGTGAGAGATGTCGTGTGGTATTCCTGGGACCGCTACTGTGGAACATCGGTTAAGCCTGGGTGCTTCGCGGTGAGCTCGCGGTACGTGCCGCCGTCACGTGTTATGCGGACAACACGCTGGTGTCGGCGTGCGGGGCTATATACCGCGAAGTGACCCTGAAGGCCACGACCACGGTTGCCAAAGTCGCGGAGCGGATCTGGCGGCTGGGTCTCGAGGTGGCTCTGCATAAAACCGAGGCCATGTTCTTTCATGGGCTTCGGAGCATGCCACCGGAGGATTCCAGCCTCATAGTGACATTTCCATCGGCATCTAGCCCTAGATGAAATACCTGGGCTCGTGCTCGACGGCCGGTGGAACTTCGGGGAGCATTTCCGACGACTGGCCCCCAAATTGAAGAACACAGCTGCCGCTTTGAGGCGGCTGCTGTCCAACATGAGGGGGCTGGATGACTCCTACAGGAAACTCTATGCGGGAGTCATGCGGTCCATGGCCCTATATGGGTGCCCGATATGGGCGGAGACCCTGACAGTCTAAAATGCGCGTCTGTTGGGTGGGCCGCAGCGTGCAATGGCCAGCAGGGCAATTAGGGGGTACCGCACGATATCCTTGGAGGCGGTGAGTCTCCTTGCCGGATCCCTACCGTGGAACCTGGATGCGAGAGCCCTTTCGATGCTATATCGGTATCGAAAAGAGGCGCGTGAGCAGGGACGGGAACCCGAGCCTGAAGAAATTCGGGCCGTGAGGTCCCAGCTCCACCGCGACATGGTAGCTGAATGGGAGCTACGACTTGGGCGACCAAGCGCAGGGCACGCCGTAATATCGGCGATAAGACCCATCAAGACACACGGCAGTTTCTCGTACCGGCTGACTCAGTTGAGTTACCTGTGTCGGATCCGGCAGGAGCCAACGTCCGAGTGCCATCACTGTGATGCGAGCGAGGACACAGAGCTGCACACGCTGACCGAGTGTCCGGCGTGGGACACGCCGAGGCAGGTCCTAGTGGCAGCTCTGGGGGTGGAAGTCCTCACACTCGCCACATTGCTCATAGCGATGGTACGATGTGCGAACGCTTGGGGTGCGGCCGCCTCCTTCTGCGAGCAAGTAATGCTCGAGAAGGAGGCGGTAGGTCGGGTCCGGACTAGACTCCGGGCCCGGGTAGCCCGCTAAGAGCGAAGGCAAACCGGACGTCGGAGGTCGCATAACGATTTCCGTCCTCCATGAGCGCTGGCCTGGGGGTGACCGGTATAGCCACCTGTCACCCTAGCAGAAGCAGGCTGCAGCAGCGGCGCAAAGTGCACCTCCCCGTACCCGGGGCTAGATGGGGACACTAAGGTCCCCACAACCCGAAGGGGGTCCATCTCGAATGAGATGGTCTTGGGTTTGCCGGGGTGCGAGAGATATGATTTCGGCAATCTCACCTCCGGCAACCAAGGTCCCAAGACGGCGTGCGTTTTGGTCGGTTCGAGTCCGACATAACCGCCTCCACCGGCATGCATTTTCACACGATAAAAAAAGGCCCTGCGCTTGTCTGCTACTATGATACAAAAAATATAAACTTATCTCCACAATACATAGAAACACAAAAAAACTTCCACATTTTTACTAGACGAAATCTTAAATGTATAAAAAATTAACTGCACTATTACTTTTTACCCCTAGTTTTGTCCTATTTTGGTATTATCAATATTTAAGCTTATTTTTCATTAGCTTAAAATGTACTTTGCCTTATCCTACAATAAAATTTAATCACCACAAGAAAAAGAAGATATTCCTATGACGTTTCATTCATATGACATCGTTGTCATAACCATAACAAATAGCATGTTGCATCATTGGCCGTCTCCCCCTCACCTCATTTTGCACGTCTTTATCGAAATCTAAGATAAATTAATATAAAAAAGTAAACAGTTACTTTAACCAATGCGAGTGTATAAATGCGCGAGTATTAAAGTTGGTTTTATATTAAATTTTTGGTTTCGATCCATTTTTCTGACTGTACTTTAATATTCACGCGAGTTGGCGACAGCAAAATAAAATAAAATTCAAAAATGCCAACCCGCGGTTTCCCGCAACTTTATTGCCCGCGAGTTGATGAATGACCCAGTGGTTTTGGCGTGAAAGCGTAACATACAGACAGAGAGACAGACAGACAGACAGACAGAGTTACTTTCGCATTTATAATATTAGTATGGATGAATCGTTAATCTGTGATATTAGTATATGGATATCGTAAGCGACGGTAGCTTAGTGGTTAAGGAGTCAGCCTTACGATCGAGAGATCCCAGGTTCGAATCCTGGCCATTACAATACCGACGTGAACCCACTCCTAGCACCACCAAATTAGCTTAGCTGGAGGGGTTAGTGGGAATATTAGAAACTTCGGTTCTAATATTCTTAAAAAAACAGTTATCTGGCAGATGGTCTGCTTGTTTACTACTTCAGTAGTACAAAACAAATGCACACTAAACTACTCATTTCCGCAGAAAACATCACAGAACACTGCATTAGTCTAATTTATGCTCTACGACCACAATAATAGCCTGTTTCCTTGTCAGTTCTTATAGGTTAGGACGCCATAATATTGACCATAGCAAACACATGCAGACTATGGTCTATGGTACTTAATAATACGTATTTAAAAATACATTTGGTTATTGTTATGGTTAGATCAGTAAACCATGACAAAATACCATAAATTAGCTCTGTGGCGTAGAGATCCAATATTGGACTGCTAAGTTATAGGTAGTGGGTTTGATTCCAGCTTAATGCAAATACGAATACATCGGGAAAATGAAATGCTCAAGTTTGCCTTGAACCCACGACCTTACCCTTACAGGGGGAATGTTCTTCCAACTGAGATATTGAGCCACACCTGAATCACTTCAAATTTCCTTTCTCTTTATACTTATTAAGCTTAAGGGCGAAGGAAAAAAAACAATATTAATGCAAATTTTTATATGCAAGAATCCATACTTACTTAATATTATAAATGCGAAAGTAACTCTGTCTGTCTGTATGTCACGCTTTCACGCCTAAACCACTGAACCGATTTAGATGAAATTTGGTGTAGGATTAGATAGACCTTGAGAAATGACATAATTATGCTATGTTTTGTCGCGATAACCGACATACACGCGGGCGGAGCCGCGAGCAAAATCTAGTATATAATAAAATCTCTGTCTGCCAAAGGAAGTAGGTAATTAGACCAATATTGTTAGGTAGCAAGACAGTTAATATGGTTAAAGAACATTTACAGACCACCCTCTACGATGGACAGCTGACGGTCAATGTACAAATATCTTGATGACGAAGTCTCAAAATGATCTTAAAACTCTCGTATTATGATCAAATTAAACTTGTTTATTAATTTATATTCCAAACTGTAGGTGTATATAGCTCGTGCGAGTTAACATGGCACCTGCCTCGAAGACACCCTCCTCCCGCTTCCCCGCGCGCGACCCCGCTCTCGCCGTGCGAGGCTAGTAGCGTCAGCGTACACCCCTCCCGCTCACCCGCGCAAAGCCCTGAGTCAGGTGCCATGTTAACTCGCACGAGTTGTACGTACCAAATATCAGAACAATCTGTAAACGGGGGGGGGGTTGGGGGGTAAAAAACGAAATTAAGATCATTCTTAGCACTTTGTTCGTCAACATCTTTGTGATGCTCTTTCTTTGTCCAAATCGATTTTATTTTTATGCCAATGTGCTATGTACCTGGAGTACAACTAGGGGTACCCCTTACACCCAGTATAGATAGGTTACTGCGGGTCGCGGTCACGGGATCAGTATTTCTGTGACCCTGGTACATTGGCATGAAATACCAGGCTCACAGACATTTTAAGGAAGCGAGAACAGGAGCAGTGTGTCCTAAAGCTTTCTATTTTGAACTTAACGCGGACGACGTCGCGAGCATAAGCTAGTTTGTAATATTAGCACAGTATAACGAGTGATCTTATAATAATATGTAGTACTAGCTTTTGCCCGCGGCTCCGCCCGCGTGGATATCGGTTATTGTGACCAAACATAGCCTATGTCCTTCCTCATAGTCTAATCTACTCGTATACCAAATTTCATCAAAATCGGTTCAGTGGTTTGAGTCATTCATCAACTCGCGGGCAATAAACTTGCGGGAAACCGCGAGTTGGCAACTTTCAATTTTTGATTATTTTCCTGTCGTCAACTCGCGTGATTGTCAAAATTGACGTATTTGTGTACAGTCAGTTACGAAAACTTTGTAATAAATTTAATATAGTTTGGTACTTATTTAAAATGTAGGTACTTAAAAGATATTTTAGGCTATGTTATAGAATATAATATAATAGAAGAAGTTTGTAAGTGGTATCAAGGAATAAAAAAAGAAAAGCGGGTGACTGACGTGGTATGGACATACTAAGAAAAAGGATCAAAGTAATATCACAGAATAGGTAATAGTACTAGCGTACAGAATGGAAGCTCACACCCCCGCGCAGATTTCATTTCCTCACCCCGCACGATCGAATCAGAAAAATCCATCTTTTATTATTATGTAATCGATTAGAATAATTAATAGATCAGTTACAAAGTTTGGCAGAGTAGGTACCATTTTTTGATCGATTTGCACATTTTCAAATGTTAGTTCAATATAATAACAATATAGTCAACGTACGATCTTGAAAAGTTTGTAACGAGAATACCATTGTAGACATTTGGGAGATTAGATCGGGATTAGATTTTGAACAGATTTTTGTTACGAGAATTACCTTTCAACTAATAACAATAAAAATCCTCTCAAAATCGACTAAGTCACTTTACTTAGCAAATAAATAGAATATCAGACCGGCAGATTGACAAAATTTCCAAAAAAGCTATTTTTATAGTATCTTGTATCCGTAGTGATTTATAGGTATTATAAATTCGAAAGTAACTCTGTCTATCCGTCTGCCGGCTTTACACTTCCATTTAAAAAGCTATTATTTTAACGTTATAAACAGACACTCCAATTTTATTTATTTGTATAGGTATTATAAATAAGCAATATGTAAAATAATTATAAACATGTTCTATCAGGTAGGCCCTGCACTTCGGCCGGGCTCGGTCGGTGAGAGATGTCGTGTGGTATTCCTGGGACCGCTACTGTGGAACATCGGTTAAGCCTGGGTGCTTCGCGGTGAGCTCGCGGTACGTGCCGCCGTCACGTGTTATGCGGACAACACGCTGGTGTCGGCGTGCGGGGCTATATACCGCGAAGTGACCCTGAAGGCCACGACCACGGTTGCCAAAGTCGCGGAGCGGATCTGGCGGCTGGGTCTCGAGGTGGCTCTGCATAAAACCGAGGCCATGTTCTTTCATGGGCTTCGGAGCATGCCACCGGAGGATTCCAGCCTCATAGTGACATTTCCATCGGCATCTAGCCCTAGATGAAATACCTGGGCTCGTGCTCGACGGCCGGTGGAACTTCGGGGAGCATTTCCGACGACTGGCCCCCAAATTGAAGAACACAGCTGCCGCTTTGAGGCGGCTGCTGTCCAACATGAGGGGGCTGGATGACTCCTACAGGAAACTCTATGCGGGAGTCATGCGGTCCATGGCCCTATATGGGTGCCCGATATGGGCGGAGACCCTGACAGTCTAAAATGCGCGTCTGTTGGGTGGGCCGCAGCGTGCAATGGCCAGCAGGGCAATTAGGGGGTACCGCACGATATCCTTGGAGGCGGTGAGTCTCCTTGCCGGATCCCTACCGTGGAACCTGGATGCGAGAGCCCTTTCGATGCTATATCGGTATCGAAAAGAGGCGCGTGAGCAGGGACGGGAACCCGAGCCTGAAGAAATTCGGGCCGTGAGGTCCCAGCTCCACCGCGACATGGTAGCTGAATGGGAGCTACGACTTGGGCGACCAAGCGCAGGGCACGCCGTAATATCGGCGATAAGACCCATCAAGACACACGGCAGTTTCTCGTACCGGCTGACTCAGTTGAGTTACCTGTGTCGGATCCGGCAGGAGCCAACGTCCGAGTGCCATCACTGTGATGCGAGCGAGGACACAGAGCTGCACACGCTGACCGAGTGTCCGGCGTGGGACACGCCGAGGCAGGTCCTAGTGGCAGCTCTGGGGGTGGAAGTCCTCACACTCGCCACATTGCTCATAGCGATGGTACGATGTGCGAACGCTTGGGGTGCGGCCGCCTCCTTCTGCGAGCAAGTAATGCTCGAGAAGGAGGCGGTAGGTCGGGTCCGGACTAGACTCCGGGCCCGGGTAGCCCGCTAAGAGCGAAGGCAAACCGGACGTCGGAGGTCGCATAACGATTTCCGTCCTCCATGAGCGCTGGCCTGGGGGTGACCGGTATAGCCACCTGTCACCCTAGCAGAAGCAGGCTGCAGCAGCGGCGCAAAGTGCACCTCCCCGTACCCGGGGCTAGATGGGGACACTAAGGTCCCCACAACCCGAAGGGGGTCCATCTCGAATGAGATGGTCTTGGGTTTGCCGGGGTGCGAGAGATATGATTTCGGCAATCTCACCTCCGGCAACCAAGGTCCCAAGACGGCGTGCGTTTTGGTCGGTTCGAGTCCGACATAACCGCCTCCACCGGCATGCATTTTCACACGATAAAAAAAGGCCCTGCGCTTGTCTGCTACTATGATACAAAAAATATAAACTTATCTCCACAATACATAGAAACACAAAAAAACTTCCACATTTTTACTAGACGAAATCTTAAATGTATAAAAAATTAACTGCACTATTACTTTTTACCCCTAGTTTTGTCCTATTTTGGTCTTATCAATATTTAAGCTTATTTTTCATTAGCTTAAAATGTACTTTGCCTTATCCTACAATAAAATTTAATCACCACAAGAAAAAGAAGATATTCCTATGACGTTTCATTCATATGACATCGTTGTCATAACCATAACAAATAGCATGTTGCATCATTGGCCGTCTCCCCCTCACCTCATTTTGCACGTCTTTATCGAAATCTAAGATAAATTAATATAAAAAAGTAAACAGTTACTTTAACCAATGCGAGTGTATAAATGCGCGAGTATTAAAGTTGGTTTTATATTAAATTTTTGGTTTCGATCCATTTTTCTGACTGTACTTTAATATTCACGCGAGTTGGCGACAGCAAAATAAAATAAAATTCAAAAATGCCAACCCGCGGTTTCCCGCAACTTTATTGCCCGCGAGTTGATGAATGACCCAGTGGTTTTGGCGTGAAAGCGTAACATACAGACAGAGAGACAGACAGACAGACAGACAGAGTTACTTTCGCATTTATAATATTAGTATGGATGAATCGTTAATCTGTGATATTAGTATATGGATATCGTAAGCGACGGTAGCTTAGTGGTTAAGGAGTCAGCCTTACGATCGAGAGATCCCAGGTTCGAATCCTGGCCATTACAATACCGACGTGAACCCACTCCTAGCACCACCAAATTAGCTTAGCTGGAGGGGTTAGTGGGAATATTAGAAACTTCGGTTCTAATATTCTTAAAAAAACAGTTATCTGGCAGATGGTCTGCTTGTTTACTACTTCAGTAGTACAAAACAAATGCACACTAAACTACTCATTTCCGCAGAAAACATCACAGAACACTGCATTAGTCTAATTTATGCTCTACGACCACAATAATAGCCTGTTTCCTTGTCAGTTCTTATAGGTTAGGACGCCATAATATTGACCATAGCAAACACATGCAAACTATGGTCTATGGTACTTAATAATACGTATTTAAAAATACATTTGGGGTATTGTTATGGTTAGATCAGTAAACCATGACAAAATACCATAAATTAGCTCTGTGGCGTAGAGATCCAATATTGGACTGCTAAGTTATAGGTAGTGGGTTTGATTCCAGCTTAATGCAAATACGAATACATCGGGAAAATGAAATGCTCAAGTTTGCCTTGAACCCACGACCTTACCCTTACAGGGGGAATGTTCTTCCAACTGAGATATTGAGCCACACCTGAATCACTTCAAATTTCTTTCTCTTTATACTTATTAAGCTTAAGGGCGAAGGAAAAAAAACAATATTAATGCAAATATTTATATGCAAGAATCCATACTTACTTAATATTATAAATGCGAAAGTAACTCTGTCTGTCTGTATGTCACGCTTTCACGCCTAAACCACTGAACCGATTTAGATGAAATTTGGTGTAGGATTAGATAGACCTTGAGAAATGACATAATTATGCTGCTATGTTTTGTCGCGATAACCGACATACACGCGGGCGGAGCCGCGAGCAAAATCTAGTATATAATAAAATCTCTGTCTTCTCAGGGGGGAATTGAGTGAAATGGCCTAGGCAAAAGGGCAAATCGCCCGCCTGGTCAATGGCGTCCCCTGGTGGAATAAATGAATGTGCTCTCTTTACGCACGGAACACTCATCCTAAGTTGTCCTGGCTAGAATCGCTTAACCTTACAGCGTGACAATCTACTAAGTCACCAGTAAGCCTTAGGCTTTTTGCCTTTTTGTTTGTCTTTTTGTCATTTATTTCCCCGAATAGGGTACAACAATTGACCAAAAACGGTTTCATTCGTTCTGCATAGACCACGCTTCACATACGTTAAAACAATGATCCCAAAATAGATATTGTCAGTAACAAAAGAGTTGATACTAATTGATTAATTGCATAATTGGCCAAGTTCGAGAGAGGTTTGAACATCGCGACTAGTGAGGGACGACAACTAGACATTTCTTGTCGATATTTCTATTGTAAGTAAAGGGTGTCTCAATAAGAGTGCACTTTTTAATTTTAAAATAAAAACAAGTAGGTATTTTATGACAGAGTTGTGATATTTTTATTGTATTTTAAAGAAGACATGTTCCGATTAAGTATGCAATAAAATATCCGGCAATTCCATGACTTTTGCACAGAGATGTGGCTGTATCTCACCGATAATGTGTTGGAATTTCGATTTGAGCTCAGGAATTGTTTCGGGTTTATTCGCACAAACCCGAGATTTCACAAAACCCCAAAGAAAACAATTGCACGGCGTTAAATCGCACGATTTTGGTGGCCAGTTGACATCAGAATTTCGTGAGATAATGTGTTCTGGAAATCGTTACTGCAATAAATCGATTGTTTTGTAATGAGTTTTTACAATTGTAACGGGTTGTTCTTTTGAAAAGCGCTCCATTTTTTATAATCGGAATAAACTGAGGTGACAACTGTAAAGTTTCAGAATCGCCACTTGCATTAAACAAAAAATATTCCAATTTTAAAAAGTGCACTCTTACTGGGACACCCTATACATACTATACATAGACTCTGGCCAACGAAAGATAGCGCAAACCTTTTGCGCCAAATTTGAAAAACCCACATGTTGCAACACTGACTAGACTCTGGCCATGTACACTAATAGGCTAGTTTTCATGCATGCCTAATAGGAAAAAGATTCTAGTATCAACTCCGTTATTTCGGTGTATATTCAGTGTTGCAACGTGTTGATTTTTAAATTTAGCGCCAACTTTTTGCGCCTCGTCGGCCTTTTTTTTTTTCCTGCGGAAATCCTCTCGGATACCTCCCTGCCGGAGCCGGAAGGGGAGGTTATGTCGGACTCGAACCGACTAAAACCGCACGCCGACTGTGGGTCGTGGTGCTAGGCCGGAGGTGAGGTTGTCATCGACATATCCCTCGCACCCCGGCTGACCCAGGGCCATCCCTTACGGTCTAGCCCTCCTCGGGAGGGGGGACAACGGCATCTGTCGTCCGCCAGACTCTGCATATGCTCACGCCTGTAAATTCCTGATGGGGAAGGCAGAGGTGTATTAACACGGTAACACCCACATTGCGCCAACTATGAATTTGGGTTCCACGTAATAGGGGGCGAGCCTGTTGCCGTCAAGCTGGCACTTAGTTATGGCACAGTTATGGGTTGTATGTTTACTGTCGGATGGAGAACAGCCCTATCCCTTAGTTGCCCTCTACGACGACAAGATTTTTATTGTGTATGACGGAATATAATGATGTTTTTGTTACAGTACAACTGATAGAACTAGGGATAAAAAAAAATTCCGTGGTCCTACTAGTAGGACCTGGTAGTAGGACCACGAACAACAAAATAGACGGAGAAAAAATATAAGTATCACCACTACATCTAATACGAAGTGTGTCGTAAGAGGCGACTAACTGGAAAATACGCAGGTGATATCACTGCGAGAGAAGGGAAACTCGAAATAAAACCCTGTACAAATCCTTTTGGCCAGCGTGGAAACAATAGGCCAAAAGCCTCCCTAGAGGAGAGGCCTATGTCCAGCAGTGGACTGCGATAGGTTAGTTCATTGATTGATTATTTTATACTAGCTTTTGCCCACGGCTTCGCCCGCGTGGATGTCGGTTATCGCGACCAAACATAGCCTATGTCCTTTCTCATGGTCTAATCTACCCCTATACCAAATTTCATCAAAATCGGTTCAGTGGTTTAGGCGTGAAAGCGTAACATACAGACAGACAGACAGACAGACAGAGTTACTTTCGCATTTATAATATTAGTATGGATGCAATCTTGTGCATACCTATCTATTCGCATCTGCCCTTAACCTAGCACAATCTGAAGAACGCCCGAGGTGCCGATGCCCGTGTGTTAAGCTAAACTGTAGCCATAAAACTGGTAGCCAGTCGGGCTTCTTTTATAGGTATTTTTTTTTATATAGGACACGTATATTTGACTTCACCTCGCCTGATGTTAAGCAAAGGCAAAGTCTCGGAAAGAGAGACACCGTCGTAAACATGTGCCATGTTAACAGTGGTGGCCACATTAGATGCCTTTTCACGCCCCACCTAACGGACCCGGGACTGTAGGAAGAAGAAAACACGTGAGCTGGCAGGGAGTTCCAGGTCTTAGTGGTGCGGCATAGGAATGAGTCACTGAAACGCTTGGTTCTAGCAGGTATACTCTGCACAGTACATGGATAGCATCTTAGCCCTGCTAGATGTCTGTCCTGTGAAGGAAAGGAGAGTGTGGGATTAATTGGAAGAGCTCGTCAGAACATTCACCATGGTAGAGACTGGTATGTTCATAGGGTTATAGGATCAGCAGAAATGGCGCACATTGGGGAGAGGTCTAGTCATATTTCATTTATTTTTCAATATAGAACAATAAAATTGTTTCTTATTGACGTCAATTTTAATTCTATTTAATCTAAGTTTACCACCGCTTCCAAGGCGCTGGTGGAGAAGAAACGGCGCAACAAACTCCACTGTGGCATTTTTTGGACGTCAATTTACAATATTTATTTTCTTAAAGCTAAATGTCAACAAGTATATAAACAACATAGCTGGGATAGGAACGCGTACGAGTTACCACACATGAAATAAAATGGTCTAATAACTTGGACCACCAATAAAAAAATGGATTCTAAAAACAGGCTAATATAAATATCACTTGAAAACAATGATAAAAGCATAGATAATATAATAATTGATAATTTGGTTTTTTCATGTCATTCATTCGACGAATATCGATAACGCTTCAATCTATTTTTCCCATCACTAACAAAACTAGTAAGGAATTAGAGACAGTTAAAGTTCTAAGGGCCGCAGTCCCATCAGTTCAATTAATTGATATCTCCAATAAAAGTCATTTGTAGATGCTTCTCTTTGCAATAATAGTTGTATTGTAGCATGGGATAAAAAAAAACTTTCAAAAAACCGACCAATTGCGAGTTGAACTCGCCCACGAAGAGTTCCGTTTTTAATTCCGCTTTTTAGTGTACCTAGTCATGTTGTTATAGGGTGTTTCTATGTATAATATGTATGTATTTACAAAAAAGTATATATAAGTATGTTTATCCACATTTTAGATTCCATAACACAAGCTATAAAAGCTTACCATGGATCTAAGATAGCTTTGTGTAGAATGTTGGAATATTTATTTTATTATATTATTATTATAGCGGCATCACAAATACATCATCTGTGAACAATTTCAACTGCTTAGCTATCACAGTTCATCAGACAGTCACCAGGACAGACAAACAGACAGACGAGGAGTTTTAGAACAGGTTTCCCACCCTTTGGTACATACCCTAAAAAAATTAGTCATTGCTTTTCATCCAAAATGTACGGCAGTTCTACCAATCACCATCTGCAAGCTGTATGAGGCTCTGACGTAGGCTTTCATTTTGGGCCACTGCCATAACAGCAAAAATATACAAATTTGGAAGGCAAGAGTGGGAGAGCAGTTCTCAGACTCCAAAGCATAAGGTATGGATACAATCAGGATCAGTTTTATGATGAAGAGAAGGTAGCTGTGGAATGAACTTCCTGCTGTGGTGTTTGAGGGCCAGACCGTAAGGGATGGCCCTGGGTCAGCCGGGGTGCGAGGGATATGTCAAAGACAACCTCACCTCCGGCCTAGCACCACGACCTTCAGTGTCGTGTGGTTGTAGTCGGTTCTAGTCCGATATAATCTACTCCTACAGGGTCGGCAGCTAGAGTGTGTTGCACACGGCATCCGTAGGTGCCGTCGTATGATTGTGTCATTATCATCTTCATGGAGACGTATTTTTTTTTAATAAAAGGACACGTCAATTTGACTTCACCTCGCGTGATAGTAAACTAAAGGCACAGTCTCTCGGAAAGGGGGTCACCATCGTAAACATGTACCATGCTAACAATGGTGGCACTCAGCTTAACGGCCTCATCAGATGCTTATTGACACCCCGCTTAAAGTACTTTAGGAAGAAGGAAACACGTGAGATGGCAGGGAGTTCCAGGTCTTAATGGTGCGGCATAGGAATGAGTCACTGAACCGCTTGGTTATTATTTCCTGATTGCATCCCAACTGACCTCGGAGGCCAGGGTCCGCCTTCGGACTCTTCCTCCTCCACTTCACACGATCTTGGGCGTGCATGGTAATGACTCCATTCACCATGTGCTGCCACCTAATTAGAAGGTGATACCGCCGAAGAAATCCATACTAAAATTATTAATGCGATAGTAACTCTGTCTGTCTGTCTGTATGTTACGCTTTCACGCCTAAACCGCTGAACCGATTTTGATGAAATTTGGTATAGGGGTAGATTAGACCATGAGAAAGGACATAGGCTATGTTTGGTCGCGATAACCGACATCCACGCGAGCGGAGCCGTGGGCAAAAGCTAATACTCCACAAAAACTTACCTCACAGGTATAATCAGCTGTATCCTGTGCCTGGAGTGAGTCGACCTGGAGGCTGTGGTTAGCGTGTATGCTAAACCGGGACGGTAGGGGTTCAGTTCGGGCCTGGCTATCGCCGAGCAGTTGGTCGTTTTTGTACCAGCGGATGCGGAGATCTGTGTCTGCAAACCCTGAAAAACAGAATCCTTTTTCAACCGACTTCAAAAAATTAAGAGGTTCTTAATTTGATCGCTTTTTATCTAGAGATCCATACTAATCCATACTTAATATTATAAATGCGAAAGTAACTCTGTCTGTCTGTCTGTATGCTACGCTTTCACGCCTAAACCGCTGAACCGATTTTGATGAAATTTGGTATAGGGATAGGTTAGACCTTGAGGAAGGACATAGGCTATGTTTGCTCGCGATAACCGACATCTATGCGGGCGGAGCCGCTGGCAAAAGCTAGTATTATAAATGCGAAAGTAACTCTGTCTGTCTGTATGTTACGCTTTCACGCCTAAACCCCTGAACCAATTTTGATGAAATTTGGTATAGGGGTAGATTAGACCATGAGAAAGGACATAGGCTATGTTTGGTCGCGATAACCGACATCCACGCGGACGGAGCCGCGGGCAAAGGTAGTATGACAATAAATATGCAAGTAATCAATCAATGACCCAGCCTGTTTCAGTCCACTGCTAGACATCAGTTTCCTGGCCAGACGGGTGGGACCAAGGTTTTATTCTCTCGCAGTGATACTTAGATTTATTCCTGGTTGGGCCTACTGAGTTTTGTCCCACATAAAAAAATCCTGGTTCGTCCCAAACAATATGCCTCCTTCGTCCCAAAATATAATATAAATTATTATATGCCTGCTTCGTCCCATTTTCTATTCCTTGTACGGCCCAAATGTTTTTTGTATATGCCAAACTTGCTTTTTTGTACAATCAGCCAAAAAGTATTACATGTGTTATTAATATTTAATATCAATAAAATATTAACTTATCGTCTGCGTAAGCAACCGGTGGGATTGGTGTTACTCCAAAGGTGTAGATGCCCTGTACACCACTGCATGACTCATGATAGCTACAAAAAATCACCAACAAAAAGGTACGGACTTCAATGCGATTTTTTTAATAGATAGAGCAATTCAAGAGGAAGATTTATATGTATAACTAGCTGTGCCCGCGACTTCGTCCGCGTGGAATGTACTTAATAAAAAAAATCAGTTTATTTTTTTTGTTTTTGGCATTTTTTTTTCTTTTTAGCCTAAGTTACTCCTTATTACATAAGCTATCTGCCAGTGAAAGTCCCGTCCAAATCGGTCCAGCCGTTCCAGAGATTAGCCAAAACAAACAGACAGACAGACAGACAGACAAAAAATTTAAAAATATATATTTTGGTATGTGTACCGTATATACATTCATATGCATGTAGTAGAAAGCGGTTATTTTAATATTACAAACAGACACTCCAATTTTATTTATTTGTATAGATACATGCTTAATATTGTTTAGGGTGCAGCGGGAACGGGATATGATGCCACGCGGGCGGAAAAAAATTGGCAGACGGAGTTCGCCAGGTCAGCTAGGTAATATTATAAACGCAAAATTTAGTTGTAAGTATGGTGGATAGATGGGGTGCTTCCTCGTGGTCAAACTTTTTAGTCAAACTGATTTGACTATGAGGAATTACGATTCCTCGTGGTCAAACTTATATAACGACCCTGGGTGCTTGTTACTCTTTTACGGCTAAACGGCTTGATTGATTTTAATATAATTTGGTATGGAGTTTGCTGACACCCTGGATTAACACATGGCTATGTTTGGTAGTGTAGTATGTGACTTAGTACATAAGTACTTTACGTTAATGTGATGCAATGCCTTATAATCAAAAGTGAAACTTAGCGCTTTCCATGTCTAGTACATGTTTAACTTGTGTGTGGTCCACTCAATAAATGGACACGATGAAGTAAACATATACCTACCTTTTCATATTGAATAACACACTTGTACTTTTCCACTGATTTTATTTCTAGACCTGACCGGTTTCGCCTTACGGCATTCTCAAAATTTCATTTACTCTACCTGACATCAATACCACAATATTACAGTCGTGATAACCGACATCCAGGGTGGCAAAGTCGCGGGCCAAAGCTAAATTAGAAAAGAAAATGGTGTAGCAACATAGCAGCTATTACTATTATTAGCGTCTCGCTCGCACTAACAGTTTGTAAACGAAACAGAAATTAAAACAATTGAAAATAGTTGTTCGTAATTGAAAAGTAATTACACTGTGTATTTATTGCCCAGCTCTTCACACAAACGCTTCCTACTGGTACTATTTTACAATCCCTTTAGTCCCATAGGATATTTTAATACTCATTATACTACTTAGGTATATATAATACAATATACCTATAAAAAATAAAGTTTAAAACCTAATTACTTACCGAAAAATCACGCTCTAAAAAGTAGTAGGTAGTAGTCGGGTTTTAGTTTTAAACTTTATTTTTTATTTAAATTATTTTGGGGCAAGGTAAAGCTAATAATTTATACATATTTGAAAAATGTTACTGAGAATATCGCATTTATCTCGGCCTACGTCGCGTTTCCACGTATAAAAGTAGTTTGAAATTGAATGAGGATTCTAAAAAATTATAAATTTGAACTGAATTTGATTGTTATTTTGACTTTTTTGGGAATTTCAATTATGAAAAGTCATATTTTATTTCAGCAATATTTTATTTTGCAAGGCACATTTTTTTTTCAGAACAAGCTAACATTATTAAGCAGTATTGGGAAGCATCGATGACTTAGTCAAATAGCCAATTATGTAAGGTGTCAGGTCAACAGATTCCACAAAAATTCTCTGCCAAAGAGCTTCGTGAGGCGTCGTCCTCTGAACCGGAGGGTCACTATCAATGGACGCGCAATTGGGCCACAAAGATGCGGCTCTAACCTCCTTCCTGTTGTCGGTAACAAGCGTGGCGGCACTGGACGTTGGAAGTGAACAATGGATGCGGCATTTTAAATTACTATAAAGGAGACTTTACGATTGTTTGTTAGATTTTAGCAAGCGCTAACACTATCCCACAACCTGGCCCTTGATTCTACTATAACTAAAACAATGTGATGGCGCAGTCACTCACTGCAAAAAATGACATTAAATTTTAGACATTATTTCTACACGTAGAAAGTCCTAAATGAAATGAAAATGGTTTCATAATACTTTTTCAAAAGTCCAGTTTAAAAGTCTCAAATGTAGAATCCAGGGCCAGTTTGGACCGGTTACTTAGGGGCTGTAAACATCTTTCCCACTGCAGCGAAACCGACTGTAGCGCCACGTGGCGAAAAATTATTTTAAAAAGCTAATAATTTATACATATTTGTAATGTGCTCACTAAGCACTTTCATTTGATACCAAACACGGCATATTTATCTCAAATTTATTTTTAATACAGTACCTTATGAGCGCTAGAGGGCGCCACACAAGATTGGGTGACACGTCATATAGCCTATAACCATCGGACGATCAAGCCGCTTGTAACGATACCTTATTTGTCCAGTTCTAATAAGTATTTGAGGAGCTATGAGGGAACAAATGAACATACATACATACATACATACATACATACATAGCCTGTCAAAATCATAACCCTCCTTTTGGCTTCGCCCTAGTCGGGTAAAAATCACTAACCATGATGCGATATTTACTGCAAACTTTATCAATCGATCTGGCACGGCCTAATAGTATATATCCTACTAATATTAAAAACGCGAAAGTCTGTGAATATGGATGGATGTTTGTTAGGTACTCTTTCACGTAAAAACTACTGAATGGATTTTCATGAAACTTTACAACAATATAGCTTATACATCAGAATAACACGCTATATATCATCACGCTACTACTCAAGAGAACGGTGCAGTGATCATTAATGTCAACAAATTCGGCCGGCATCGGCATATACGCAGAAGTGACAGTGTGGTTATTTCTGTTGCTGTTTAGATAACTATATCATTTTATAAGAGGGTGAAGCGGGAACGGGATTATACGCCACGCGGGTGGAAAATAATTGGTGGTACGAAGTTCGCTGGGTCAGCTAGTTTAAAAATAAAATTTTACTATTTATACTGCTGATTGATGGCACTTGGTGGAATTTATTATTACACATATTGAAAACACGTACTTTTTCCACTGTATTTATTAAATTGAACAAAACCTTTGCCAAATGTAAACTTTGAGAATGCCGTAAGGCGAAACCGGTCAGGTTCAATAAAATAAATACTGTGGAAAAAGTTCAAGACAGTGTTCTCAATATCTAATATATAAAATTCTCGTGTCACAGTTGTTTGTAGCGGGAACGGGATCTGACGACACGAGGGCAGCAAAAAATTGGCGGTACGAAGTTCGCCGGGACAGCTAGTGTGTAATAAAATTTTAATTATAAAAGTACCGCATCCACTAAAACCACATCCGATCAGTTCTACGCTAGATCTAATCTTCTCGGAGTTATTGTACTGTGCGTGTACAACACAAAAATGTATTGCTTTTGTGTTTGTATGATTTATCGACGCCATAGGGGCTGTCTGGATGTCTGTCCTCACAGCAGACTGGTTTATTTTCATTGGAATTACTTGTTCTAAAACTATGGGGTTTCTTGTATAGAAAGTCGATTTGGTCTTTGACGAATTTAAGGTCGAATGGAGACCATGGGATGGATAATAAATAAATAAATATTCCACAACATACTACACAACGCTATCTAGACCCAAGCTTAACTAGCTTGTGTTATGTGTATCTAGAATGCGAATAAACATACATAGATACTTTTAAAATACATACATATTGTACATAGAAACACCCAGACCAATGCAAATAGCCATATTCATGCATAAAAATATTTGCACTGAGCTGACGAACCCGCGCCTACCGCCATGTCAATAAAAGTCTGGTATGGGTGGTGAAGGGTGAATCCCTTCTATTCGAAAAATGTCACTTTACTGTCATTCTAGCGGGGAGCAAAATAGCTCTTTTCTGTTCAGAGCCAAGCAGCGAGCTGGCAAAGTGATTTGAATTTGGAACATTATCTATATATATAAAAATGAACCCCTATTTCCCTTGGTCACGACATCACGCGTGAACGGCTGAACCGATTTCGCTAATTCTTTTTTTGTTGTGTTCGTTATTGTTAGGAGAAGGTTCTTATAAAAGAAAAAATGAAGAAAATTGCGCGGAAAATTAGAAAATTTAAGAATACATAACCACCATATAAAATAGCTGATTTGACATACGCCATTATTTGAATTTGGAATACGAATTGGAAAAAAAATGTGTTTATTATTCTAATACTGCTGTATGATAATTCTTCTATGTTATCTGACGTTTGATATGGAATTGACATAATGCGTGCAAATATCGTCAGAGGGTGATTAGTAGACATTCTTCTGAATTAACAAAATGCCCGTTGCTTGGGCCGCGAAAATATTTATGGTGGCTATTTTTTTATTTAGGTCGAAAAATTAATGGTTTATGGTAATATGAACGCCCTTGAGCGCAGAGGTATATGGTTGAATGGGTCCCATAGGTATATAGGCTCCGTAGGTGTAAGTATGGGCCCCGGTGACCTATTAGTGTCGGGAGCTCCGTGGGCGTATGGGGCCCGATTCGAAATGCTTTCCGTTCTCAAAATAGTTAGGAGAATTTGATACAGCTAATTGATTCTAACTTCTAAGGCGAAACGAAGTTTGCCGGGACAGCTAGTTATTCATAGAAATCGAACGCAAATTGTACGGATTACTGGCTTGGGTGATACGTGCTGGCTGCACAACGCGGGGTGACCTGTGCTAACTAAAAAAAAACACAGAGCGCCAATTAAGGTAATTGTACCAGTTCTTGATATTGTCCTAGAAGTTGATAAATTTTAGTTTAACTCATTATAATAAGAATTCCTCCACAGGTATCAATGAAACATTTATTAATTATACTAGCAGAGACATCTCTTAATCCCATCCGGGAATTACTTTCTTTATGATGGCTGTCAAACACTCACATTTATTTATGTTTACAATAGTGTCATCACGTGTTCGCCGCTCAATGTTTATGTTAACTAATTTGTTAAGGACCTTACGTGTTTCGAACTGTGTTACTCAAAATTGAAGCTCGTCAAGTGGTAAGTATATACATTATTCTATTTGGAAGTGTATAAGTTATGTTAATGTTTGATTTTCTAATAGTTTTTTGAATAATTAGACGAAATACAGGGATATCAAATACTAGGACAAAAAACCTTTGATTTCCAGTACTCGATACAAGTATCATCTACTAGGTATATTCTCATGTGCTAGATTCAATCGATTTTTCATAGTATTACAATAAGCTTAAGGTTGAAATAACTTTATTTCGAATATAGCTTTCCTATGTGACTCCTACCTAGTGGTTGATAAGGGGTATCAATTATTGGGACATTCAATATCAAATACTAGTACAAAATTAAATTTGTCTTTCCTTTTTTTGTAGGTATTTATTAAATTGCTAAAATACATTGAACATGCCTCCAATAAAGGGCAAAATGTTTATTTATTCCGAAGATGACATGATGAAAGCATATAATGAAGTAAAATCAGGGACTTCAATATCCGCTGCGTCTAAAATATATAACATTCCATATAGCACACTGTCATATAAAGTGCATGGCAAAACGCCTTTTGAGCGCCGAATGGGTCCAGGCTCATATTTATCTGCAGAGCAAGAAGATGTCATTGTTTTATGGATATTAGAGATGGCTAAAGCTGGATTTCCCATTACTGTGCAGCAGTTACAAGATAGTGTATGCAAACTAGTGACTGAATTAAATATTGAAACTCCTTTTAAAAATAACAGACCTGGGAGACACTGGTATGAATCATTTCAAAAAAGACATCCACAGATTAGCCTAAGAACATCCCAAAATTTAACAGAACCTAGAGCAGCTGTTACAAATGAGGCACTAAGCAAATGGTTTGCGGAAATCTCTGAGTTCTTTACAGAAAAAAATTTAGACGTTGTCATCCGTGACCCAAAGCGGGTGTTTAATTGTGACGAAACCGCTTTTTTTCTTAACCCCAAGGGCAATAAAGTCCTAGCAGTAAAAGGCAATAAAACAGTCTATCAGAAAGTAAATGCTGATGAAAAGGATTGTCTTACAGTTCTTCTGACGGGAAATGCAGCGGGTGACCTACCACCTCCTATGATTGTATATCAGTACGCGAGAATTCCAAGAGATTTAGCTCTTAGCGTACCAAAAAATTGGGGTATTGGGCGTTCAGAAAATGGCTGGATGACGGGTGAAACGTTTTTTGAGTTCATAGCTAACATTTTCAATCCATGGCTTAACGAGAACAATATCGAAAAGCCAGCAGTATTATTCTTCGATGGACACACTTCACATTTGACGCTTCAAACCAGCAAGTTTTGCTCTGAAAATGGCATTGTTCTTGTGGCATTGTACCCGAATGCCACGCATTTAATACAACCAATGGATGTTTCAGTATTTCGCACCTTAAAATCAGCCTGGAAAACTGGTGTCCAAAATTGGCGCTTACAAAACATGGACAATCCTAGACTCAGAAAAGTCCACTTCGCGCCACTCTTAGACCAAGTCTTGAAGACGACTTTAAAGAAATCTCTATTTGAAAATGGTTTCCGGAAATGTGGCCTGTGCCCATGGAATTTAGATGCAGTACTTCAGCCAACGTCAAGAACTAATACTTTGAGGGAAGATCAAACCAAGTCTCTAAAAGAATTGAGAGAGGGGTTAACTTTCGTTGAAAAAAATATTGGACAGGCTAAACTTAAAGTTTTCCGAAATACCAAAGAATGGACAGTAGATGTGAAAGATCAATCACTTTATGAATTTTGGAAGAATATTAAAGATAAGCATGATGTTCTTTTACAATCTGGTAATCAATCTTTTTTGACTGATGAACAAGACAATTCAATTCATGTCAATAAAAAAAATATAAAGATATAAGTATTGCTGAGCTAAATTTAGAAGGTTTGAGGGCTTCAGAAGCTATATTGACACCTTCACTTGAAACTCACAATTTCTTGAACGCATCTGAAGTGACCGAGGTTTTGAATAATTTAATTGTGACGGAACAAGACAAAATCACACCAACGAAACCTATTTGTGATACAGAAAAACAACAAACAACAGAAGTGGTTGTACATCCACATCCGTTAACCCTTACGTCTACTGTCGTCCAGTCGTCTCTTCCGTTAAGTCATATACAACAAATAGCGTCAACTAATACAGCAAAACCAGTTATTCCTACTCCGTTTAAAAAATCTCTGTTTTGGCCAAAAGAAAAGGAAAATAACAAAAAGAAGAGGAAAACTGAGAAAGTACCTGCAGTAATTACATCAGAAAAGTGGCAAGAGTACCATGAAAGTAAAGAAAGAAAAAAGCTTGAACAACTTGAACAAAAACAAAAAAGGGCTGAAGAAAGAAAAAGGAAAAAGCAAGAAAAAGAAGAAGCTAACCAAAACAAAAATGCTAAAAGCCGTGCTAAGGAGATTAAAAGAAAAATAGAATCTACTTCTTTCAAAAAAGTCACAAAGACATTGTTTGCTTCAAGTAGCGAATCAGAATGTGGAACATGGAAGCCATCTGGTGGTAGTACCGATGATCTCAATAGCGATGATTCTGATGATTAAAATATATTTTTCTGATCATTTATACATCTCGCAATATTTGTTTAAATATATAGTAGTATCACTTAGAATTAGTTATACTTTTTTTGAAGAAAATTTTTGTTTTGTGATTTTAAGAAAAATGTCAAATAATTTTCTACAATCACTGTTTTTTTTTAAGTTACCATTTCGCATTATTTGTTTAAATAAATAGTAGTAGTACTTAGAATTAGTTATACTTTTAGTGAAGAAAATTTTCGTTTTATGTTATTAGAAAACATGTGAAATAATTTTCTACAATTACTGTGATTTTTTTTTAATTTATCGTAGTTTTATAAAGAATATGCCTGTCAAGTACTGGGTCACCAGTTTAAAAAAGTCATAGTCAATTACTGGGACACATAAGAATTTACCAATCAATTACTGGTACATTTTTAGACCTCTCGAAAAAAATCTATAATAAAATAAACAACACTTATATTCTATAATAAAGTTCAATGTAAGATAGATGGAAGACTGATTAATATTTGTACCTTACTCTGAAAATTCTTAATCATTTAAATATATTGTTATGAAAGAAAACGTGTTTTTTTTTTCACTCTAGTATCAAGTACTGGTACATTTACCTTACCTCTCTGTTCTTGTAATTAGTACATTAACTTTGCAAAATAATATGAGTTCTACTTCGAGTTATGGAAGTGACAATGCATTAACTCCTGAAACAATTAGATATTATAGAATCTAACAACGCCGTACAAAACTTGTTACGCCCGAAATCTCGGGAGAAATGTTTTCTCATAGAACGGGGATGAAAAGTAGAGTGTATAACTCGGGAGCAAATTATTTTTCCCTCGAGCGGTGTACTTTGAATCCCTCGCTGCGCTCAGGATTCTTCGTTAGATGCTACGTCAGGATGCTATTCTAGAATCCTTCGCTTTGCTCTTGATTCAAAGTAGCGCCCTCACCGTAAAAATACTACTTTGCTCCCTTGTTATACAATCAACTATTGATTGCGTTGAATATGTGCACGAATTCAAGTAACATTGATCTGAATGAGTACCTATGTGGTATGCAATTCAACTTGATACCTCCACGCTAGAAAACGCACGCACGCGAAAGGTCTAGACAGACAGACATACAGACAGACGGACATCTAAGTGATCCAATAAGGTGCCCGTTTTTTCTACCTACCACGACCTAAAAAAATATATATTTCAAAATGGTTGAAAAATCATTCATTGGTTCCAACAGTTCGTAAGAAAGTTGGTAGATGGCTCCACCGTCGCCCTTAAAGACGGATATAAAGAGAAGGGAAATCTGAAGTGATTCAGGTGTGGTGAGCTCAGTTTGAAGAGCATTCCTACTGTAATGGAAGGGTCTTAGTCGTGGGCAAGTCCCACTTGAGCGCTTCTTTTTCCCGAAGTATTTCGAATTTGAAGGTTAGCATAATAAATGCTATAAAAATATATTCAAATTACTTAGATCTAGTTTGTCATGCACCATATGACCCATAGGAACCCGGCAGGAATCGCATCATAGGGACCACTGTCAATGGGTCAATAGCCCGATTCTTTCCGGCTTCCCAAAAGGTTGCATGATAAATGACTAACTAGATCAGAATAATTTTTTTTTTCCATCGGCTTCCCTTTTCAATATTTTCACCTTTCGCCACTAAAACCTGGCCATATTGCCTCTACCGGCTACCGGAAAGAGGGGTAGGCAGACAAAGAAGTACTGGCTTGACGTCGGAAAAGGTGATAATGCGTGCGATTGGTCTTACATCGAGGGGTAATCAAAATTGTGTTAAGTGCAGGAGAAAAGTCGTAACGGAGACAACGGAGATGCAATTACACACACATTAATTTTGACAGCCTCTGTGGCGTGGCGGTAGTGAATGCGACTGCCACGCAGGAGGCGCGGGTTCGATCCCCGCTCAGTGCAGATATCTATATGCATGAATATGGCTATTTGCATTGGTCTGGGTGGTTCTATGTATAATATGTATCCATTTACAAAAAAAAAAGTATCTACGTATGTTTATCCGCATTCTAGATTCCATAACACAAGCTAGTGAAGATTACCATGGGTCTAGATCACGTACAATAGCCCAAGAAGAGAGGTTTAGTGCGGAAAAAAGAGTCCCCTATCCTATCCATGGGTCTAGATAGCGTTGTGTAGAATGTTGTGGAATCTTAGTTTTCCCAAGAAACTGAAATAAAATCATGCCTTCTAAGTATTAAAGTCGTTTTACACAGTCTACCAATAGATGGCGCTTATCGATTTAAATTCAAGCTAGCGTTTGCTTGCAGATAACGCGGTTTAAATGGCGAACACAATGAGTAAATCAACAAGATTCAGGTCATAAATATTTTGATTAATTTTTAGAAGTCACTCTCTCAGATAACTCTTTAGATAGTGACAGTGACTGAATTAAATAATAAGCGGAGTGCAAATAAACATGTCAGGGAAATACGTACCTACTAAGAAGTATATAAGAACACCATTTTTCACCCACACTCTTAAAATGCTCACCATCTCACCCCCCTGTCCTAACATTTAACAATTCATTTCATTCCGGTCCGGGTATAGGTTTCTGTGGGTCGCGGTCACGGGATCAGTATTTCTGTGATTTGCATGAAGTACCAGGCTCACAGTCCACAGACACTTTAAGGAACTTTATCTGGGTCGCGGAAACAGGAGCAGTATTTTATCCCTTCTATTCTGAACGTAACGCGGTCAAAGTCGCTGGCAAAAGCTAGTTTATAATCATTGAACTATATAATAATATTTACTATAGAACCGACGACGACGCGCGACGGCGCGAATTTTTGCGCCTTGCACTGTTACCGGTCGGCAACAATGCGTTGAAGGAAACGCGTAAGCGCCTTGAAATTCCTGGCGCTTTTGACCTTTTGGTCGTGAAAAAACTATAACTAAGAAGCGATCTTGCGCTTGAATATTTATATTACGATTAGACGACTAAGTTTTTGTTTAATTGCTGCAGCGAACTTTAGTTGAAAGGCGTTCGTTTTTTGTTCAGGATAGCTTCTCTATATTTATATGTAGTAGTAATAACTCAATGTTTATAATATATTATTAATTAGGTAGGTATTACTATTTTCGTAATTTTTGATGTTATCATAAAGCTAAGTAGGTACTTACATAGTCACATACAGTTTCTAAACTGTCGAGGAAAACTCCCAGCACGGGCTTTCGTCCACACGTGCAGCATTAGGTTAGGCCCAGTTTAAGACAGCAATTTAATATAACCTACATAACATAACATAACATAAACTCACGCCTGTATTCCCCGAAGGGGTAAGCAGAGGTGCTAGCACCTACATTTCGCCAATTTATGTTAGGTCCCAATGTAATAGGTGGCGAGCCTATTGCCATTAACCGGGCACTTATAAACCTGCGATAAATACACACATAACTTCGAAAAGCATCGTGTGTGCCATGGTAGCCTAGTGGTATGGGTAATGGACTGCTGCTGAAACGAGGTCTCGGGTTCGATCCCAGGTTTACCATGGCACACACCAATGACTTTTCGATGCTTTTCGAAGTTATGTGTGTATTTATCGCAGGTTTATAAGTGCCCGGTTGATGGCAATAGGCTCGCCACCTATTACATTGAGACCTAAACATAAACTGGCGAAAAGTGGGTGTTAGCACCTCTGCCTACCCCTTCAGGGAATACAGGCGTGAGTTTATGTTATGTTATGTTATGTAAACTGAGAGAAAATTTATAGGTACAGCATGTATCGATCTTTTCAGCAGCAGTTGGGTTTTTATTTTTTTAATAATTTATCATCTAGGTAGGTCCATATTCCAAAGGTCCATATTCGGTAAGATATATCTACACAATACATTAGTAAGTAAGTATACCAAACCTTTTTCATAACATTATCTTCATTACAACCCATCATTGAAATTGAGACGTTAGCGTGGATCTTTATTAAGTTTAATAGTAAATCATTATAACAATAGTGTATAATAAGACTAATAAGGCTCACGGCACGGTAATCTATGAAGGCAATTTATTATGGGAAAAATGTATCTAACACGGCTTTATTATAAGGCTGCGTGTACACTGTACACGCTCGTGATATCGTTACTTTTTTTTATAAATATTCCACAACATTCTACAGAACGCTATCTAGACCCATGGTAAGCTTAACTAGCTTGTGTTAAGGAATCTAGAATGCGGATAAACATACTTAGATACTTTTTTTTGTAAATACATACGTATTATACAGAGAAATACGTAGACCAATGCAAATAGCCATATTCATGCATACAAATATGTTTACACTGAGCGGGGATCGAACCCGCGCATGAGTACTTCGTTTTTCGTTTTGGTCATACCTCTCGCTCTACTCAAAAAAATTGTATTAATTAATACAGCAGATTTATAGTCGGAGCAAGACCTTTCTGATACAAATCCGTATCAAAATCCGTTCAGTAATACATGCAATTAATAAATTCGCGTTCAGAAACTGCCACATGGACTAACGACCTGGAAAAAGCGGAATATCGGGTGAAATGGCGCACATTGGGAGAGGCATATGTCCAGCAGTGGACTGCAGTGGGCTGGCTGATAAATGAAATGAAAAGAATCGAGACTAACTCACAATTATGATATGACAAATATGCTCATCAAATCCAAATTAAAATTATTTTATTTTTCATATAACATACATCCATTGTTAGTACTGACTTAGATTGGGGTTAGTTGCACATTTTTTTTTAAATAATTATGTTACCTATATTATATTTCTATTATATTATAGGACCCCAGCAGCTGATGGTCCTCCTCACAAGGAATTTTACAATTGGAAGTTATTTTCTTTTTAATTTACATCTCTAAAGAAGCAATGACGCACATCCATAGAGCCAAGGGGCGGAGCAAAATAAGAGGAGGTTTTATCACGGCCAGATGTTCGGATGTCTGCAGTTGCCGCAGTGTAGTTAATTTCTGAAATACTTCCTTCAGATTATTTATCCTTACAATACGCAATGACGTTTTAAGAATTCTAGCTGGAGTTAGGGAAGCTTATCTCTAAATATATTATATAACTCAAAGATGACTGACTGACTGACATAGTAATCTATCAACGCACAGCTCAAACCACCTGGACGGATCGGGCTGAAATTTGGCATGCAGGTAGAGTTATGACGTAGGCATCCACTAAGAAAGGATTTTTTGGATTTTTTATGGAAAAGGGGTAAAATAAGGGATGGAAGTTTGTATGAAAGTCCGTCATTTTCAGAGCTAGATGCACTAAATCTATGTCCTTTAAGAAATAAATGAACACGTGTATCAGCGTTTTTCAAAATCTTACTACTAAGCGGGTAAAATAGGTGATAAACTTTTATATGGAAAGCTCGTCATTTTTCAAAGTTAGAAGCATGAAACTTCGTACACCTGCGTCTTTTGAGAATTTTTTTGTCGCGATAACTGACATCCACGCGGGCGAAGCCGCGAGCAAAATCTAGTTGATTACTAAAAACGTTTTGCAATAGCGATCCTTAAATATACTCAGTAAATAAATCTGAATCATCATCATCATCACAGCGTTAGTCCCGGGTATATCTAAGGTTTGTACTTTGATCTCCTAAACTTTTGATAGGGTAAGAACTATATCGTCTGACCCCTTACTCCGAGCTGAGAAGAGGTTGACTTGACTTTCAAATATGTATCTTGTAAAGTTCCATTTAAATCCTGTAGATAATTTTTCGTTCAAACTGGGGGTTCGGCAACTCATGCTCGAAAAGTTGAGGGAAACTTCATAGTCATCACAATTAAATATGTAAGTATGGTTATTTATATGTGTATTTACATTTTATTTGTTTATATTTATTTATACATTTATGTATATATTTATGTATAGGTAGTTGAGTGTATCCATGTACCTATTATTCTTCTGTCAACTCGACCTCAACTCTTCAGATTCTATGTTCCCATTGGGCCGCCACCTGGATTGCATTTTCGGAGGCGCTCATAAGTTCCTCCACTGTACGCGTATATTAATATTTACTATCTATCTTATTGTCGGGAAGTTAATTTAATAAATGGGTAAATTACCCTTAGCGCTATGGCAACACTCGAACTTTGAAGCTCATTAATACTAGCTACGGATTCGTTGTATACGCACCTACCTTATATTACAAGTTTTATATTCTAGAGTCTAATTTTTCATTTTAATCCACAATATTACTAACACTATGTATTATGTAGATAAAGTGTTTATCTAGTTTACCTTTCGATAATGCACCTACTCTGTTTTTCTCTGCACCACCTATTATGTCGACTGGTAGAGAATGCCTACAGTATTAAAGTCTGCCTGTTGTACATGTGTGCATGAAGTTGAAATAAATAAATAAATAATGTTGGATAGAGAGGGCTTACAATTAAAGCCCCAATTCAAAAGATTTCCATCATTTAAATAAGTGAGCCCAAACTCGTTTGATACAATTAATCATTGTAATTATATGCACGTGCTAAACTAGTTATGGGGTGGATTCGGACACCATATGACCGTGTACCCGCTATAATTTGAACAGTAACTACTTTATATGGACCCTATTACCGCAAACAGGAAAGTTTTGACGTCGTTTTATTGGACAGTTTCAACCAAAACTGGTTGAACCTTGGTTGAAAACCTTGAGCAATGAGCGTCTGCTAATCTAAGTTTAAAGGTTCAGAGAGCCAGTCACTCAGTATCATTATTTTGCGTGATGCTTTTATGCTCTAGAAATTGTGCATACCTACTTACTCACTAGCCGTTAAATCTTCTGATAAATAGAGAAGGCTTTGGTGCCGTCTTTCCTCCACTTAGAGGGTCAGCTGTGCAATTCACTAAGTAAGCACAACGATGCGAGTCGCAACGTTGTGCTCGATAGAGATTGTCATTGGTCGGTCTCCAGTGATGCGATACAATCCGACCATACATCCGACCGACCGTTGTTGCAGATCAGACGGCAGAATTTGAAGCCAATAGCAACCAAATTATGAAAGTAGAAAAGCAGACCCCGAAGTCTTACTAAACTGTACTCCAAAATTAAGAGATAGTATAAGTATCGGTACGCGATTTTCAATACTTCGCGATTGGAGCGAACGTCTGTACCTGACCTTATAATCATAGAGCTACAAAATTGTATTTCGAACTTCAAATATTGTAATCACGTAGTTCCGCCATTTTGATTAAGTAATTCAAAATAATGTGAGATGTTAAACTCAATTTCAATAATAAGGTAATTTAATGTGTTTGTTTTAATACTTTCCGTGTGAAGATTAAACTTTTGAGAAAATTATAGATTAGTAGCTACCTAACTATATATTGAATAGGTAAATTTTAAATTATGTTTTGTAAAACCAATTATTATCACCGCCTTTATTAGCCAATGAATCTATATAATTGAGATGATATAGATTATGGTAAAACTATCGCAACGCAATATAGAAGGTATAAACACGTGTACTGTACTGTAGGTACAATTAGCGTCAAAAGTAGATGATTATTTTCGGTTTTTTTTTTCAAATTACTTTCTAAAGGTATCTGTCAAACAGCCAGTATTAAAAGAAATATTTATCCGTATAAAGAAGCTGCTAAGCTAAGGGCTGTATTCTAGAATGACACTCAGCTTGAATCGCGATTTATCTGAGAAAAGGTTGTATAGACAGATTGATAGTTTGACATACCTATTACCTAGGTATAATAACTGTCCTCAGATAAATCGAGATTTAGGCTGTCATTCTAGATCGGGCCTTGATCCCATAATTAAACAAGCTAGATAAGCTATGCTTACTTGGTGCCTAAATAGCGCTATATTTGTAGAATGATGCAATACAAAATGTAAGTACAAGTACGTTAAATTAAATCGAAACCAAAGCAAACAGATTTTCACCGAAGTCATACACTTCTTCCCGAAGTAGCCGGTTCTGTACTAACATAAGGCTTAGTAGCAAGAAATGATGAAAAGCCATTTAAACTAAATGACAGACAGACAACAAATATAACAACAATAATATTATGTTCATTCTTATTCAGATCGTATTATAAGATATCAAAACATCTTAAGTAATTCTACGTCACGAATCAAAATTAATCAACAATTTTTGAGTAACTCCCTTATTTTCATTCTAACAGAGTTTAAAATCGTATGGCATTTATAAGGTATTCGACTTTATAATGCAAATGAGATGGTTTCGAGCGTAGGGTGAAAGCTCCAGTTATCAGCTGAGGAATCGGTAAGAAAAACAGTAGTCAAATTGTTTAATTTTGGTAAATGTCTTTATTTGAAGGGTTTGGGTGACTTAACTATGCATGAAATTGAATGTGGTATGTTTTTAAACTTTTTTAAAATTCTTTATTGTGTTATTAACAAAACACAAAGTGCTATTAGCGTCAGTGGAAATTAGTGGAAGGGCTATCTAATCACAATAATTGTTACATTTATCTACTTTTCTAATATGTTTGAGTGTATTAGAACTCCTATGTGGTGCGGAAAGCGATATAATGTACTAGCTTTTGCCAGCGGCTCCGCCCGCGTGGATGTCGGTTATCGCGACCAAACATAGCCTATGCCCTTCCTCATAGTCTAATCTACCCGTATACCAAATTTCATCAAAATCATTTCAGTGGTTTTGGCGTGAAAGCGTAACATATAGACAGACAGACAGACAGAGTTATAATATTAGTATGGATTATGATGACGAGAAGACGTGTGAGATACGAGATTTTGCCGCTCGCAGATTGGTTTCATATAATCTATGATGATTATGATATAGATTTGCACTCCTTCAGTGGTCCTCCGTGCTTTTCTTGGTTGGTCCTTTTGTTTGTTTCCACATGACAGCTCAGCTCCAATAATTAAGTAGGTACTTCATAATTAGAAGTAAGAATTCGAAAATACCTTTTTAGTTGTGGTATAGAATATTAAAAAATATGTAAGTTGTTATGTAAGTAAGTAGGTCCCTACCATATTTATTTAGTCGCTAGGCCGAGAACTAGTAAGTTTACCCCACTGGTCCATATAAATGGTGCATCCATCTGTCTTTTCCATTGATGGACGATACAAGATTATTATCAATTCTAATTAATAACTGTGTTATTATAATTCAAGTGAGTAAGTATTATACAAAAGGTACCACAGGATATTGAGTTTTCTTTTCAACGTTTTTAGAAATAGAAATAGAAATTTATTTGCTTATAAACATGGTAACTAAGATCTTAGCAAGTAACTTAAGTATTATAGCACAACATGTTTAGACACAGTAAGTGGCATGCAAATTTCTATGAAGCATAAGCAGAGGTAAATCAGTCAGTCAGTTAATATTACGTAGGTATACATCCGATCTTCGCAATCCTATTAATAATATAATGATATCTATTATTGATTGACAAACGCGATTCATATGTGTATATGATATCGGATCACAATATTGGTGTGCGATATTTATTGTATCTACTGTCTAAACCCAGCTTTAGATCTGTGCCTGAGCAAAGGATATAGCGTTCTATGAAGCAAACGCTCGAACAGTTAAATATATTTAAATATCGGAATAAAAAGTAAAAAAAAAAGAAATAATTTATTTTATTTATTCATTTGTTATCAAGCGTAGGGTTGCTTGGTAATGATGATGATGATGATTATTAAGAAATTAAATTAATTACTAAGCAACATTGCGCTTACCTGTTTCGTCAAAATAGCACGGCAGAAGAACTGTATCATTTTCGTAAGTTTTAACAGTCACTGGTACACTTTTAAAAGGTTTTTCACAAATCACTTTTGTTTGAGCAATCAGAAATAATATTATGGACGTTGACAACAACATTTTAAAGGTCTTCCTCTAATATTTCCTTTTAAAAAAAACTTTTTATCACTATTATAAATAAAAAAATGTAAACAATACATTCCTAAACGCAATTTAAAAAATAATTAAACAGTGCGATAATCAAGTCATGTTTCATACTTTTTATCTAATATTTAAAGTATTTCAAATAATTTTACATTGGAATGAAAATACATACAGTTTATAATATTTTTTGTCTACTTGTCAAAACATCTCAAGAAACCGAAATAAGCCGGAATCATAGATAAATTACCGGAATTAAGAAAATAGCGCGGCAAATTCGTTTTGTCCGAACAAAATTAATTTGAAACAAGCCAGCGGATGTGCAGCCACTAACTTTTTTTTATATTGTTTAGTTTTGTCGTTGAAATTATAGGATTTACGGTCTACCGCGTATAGTGTGACATCGCCTGTATAATTACTTTCAAATTGATAAAACAAAGTAAAAGTTTGTTTTAGAAAAACTAATTGTATAGTAAAAAATGTTAAAATCAATTAATTATTTTAAATTTTAATGGTAGGTACCTATAATATTTAACTAATTTAATTAGTTATTTATAATATACCTAATTGTATAATATCAGCACTTCCGTACGTTTTTTTTTTATGATTACGCACTATGCACGTTCTGGAACACTTGTCAAATGGAATAAGATAGTATTCAAACGCGCGCGTCTTGGCGGGAAACCCGAGAGGGACTGTCATCGCTAACGCATGCGCCCGACTCGACCAGGCAATTAACTCTAATTCAGCCAGAGACACAGTGAGAGGAATATTTCCGGAATAATAAAAAGATGAAAGACGAATTTAAACCTCATTAACTACCGCCTAGAAGCTACCTGAACCCCAAACTCTGCGTAGAAAGCGTAAGTATGTCAGGGTATCTTCCATCAATCTGCAAACAAATTGGCTTGCTTCGACACCGCAGATCCAGTTAGGGCTTGGAATCCATACACCTTGATATAATCAAAATATTAAACAGTATTTTTAACCCCCGACGCAAAAACGAAGGGGTGTTATAAGTTTGAAGTGTCTGTGTGTGTGTGTGTGTGTGTGTGTGTGTGTGTGTGTGTGTGTGTGTGTGTGTGTGTGTGTGTGTGTGTGTGTGTGTGTGTGTGTGTGTGTGTGTGTGTGTGTGTGTTGTGTGTGTGTGTGTGAGTGTGTGTGTGTGTGTGTGTGTGTGTGTGTGTGTGTGTGTGTGTGTGTGTGTCTGTCTGTGGCATCGTAACACCCAAACGGATGAACCGATTAGAATGTAGTTTTTTTTTGTTTGAAAGGTGTTTCGCTTCTACCCTCTGTTGAAGTAACAGCTCTAAAACTTTTGTCGTGTCTGAAATCTCTAATTAAATTAAATATAGTGCTTAAATAACTTTGAAAATAGTGAAAAATCATAGATTGTGCCTTAACTAATAACTGTGATATAAAATAATCGGAAAATAAACAAGTTGTGCAAAAATTCGCGTCGTAATCATTCTCGCTTTGACAATCAGTACCGGTCCTTAATACCAATAGAAATGAAGTGTTTTAAGTGCGAAAACGAACATAATGACGAGAATGCGGTGCAATGTGATGGTTGCAAAAGAAATATCTGCCTGCAATGCAGTAATTTAACGAGCAGCGAGGCACGCAAAAAAAAAAAAAAAAAAATGGGTCTGAAAGGCAAGCGGACGCTGCTTTACCTTTGCCCGCCGTGTCGTGAGGCTTTGTTTCAGGTGCCAAAGCTTATTAAAGCATATGATAGTCTCCGCGAAGAACTGAACGAAGTAAAACAACACATATCTGAATCCTTGAAAGCCCCGCCCGCGGCACCTGTAACGGCAGTCGGAATACCGGCAACGGCGTCGGCGTCGTTGGCCTCTGGGGATACCAATGCGTTATTTGAGGAACTACTGGAACGAGAACAAAGGGCAAGCAACATTATACTTGTGGGTGTTAAAGAAAGCGATTCCGATTTGGGTGTAGACCGAAAGGTGTATGATGAATCAGCTGTCAAAAAGATATTACAGGATATAAACAATGGTAGTGAATACTCGAACAAAGTGTTGGTGGTGCAACGTTTAGGCCGTCGTGACCCTGACAACCAGAAGCCCCGACCTATGAAGGTAGTCTTCAAGACCAGAGAGGATGCCATCTGGATTCTAAAAAACAAGAGTAAGGCCAACAAGGAGGTAAGAGTTTATAATGATAAGACACCCTTGCAACGTGAGGAGTTAACCAAACTTCGAGAGACCCTTAGGGCTAGGACTGAGAAGGGAGAATCTGGCTTGACCATTAAATACATAAAGGGCAGTCCCAAAATCATACATCAAAAAAACTAAATGACCATAACAGAAATCCATACACAGACCTTACATTTTGTTACACCAACCTATGTTCCCTACCAGCCAAGTTCGACCTACTTCTCCTGTACATAAACACAAATAAACCATGCATAGTAGTTTTGACTGAAACTTGGCTAAGATACAATGACAGTAGCAGCACATACAATATTCCAGACTATACACTCTACAGACTAGATCGTAAACACAAAAAGAATAAAATGGAGGGGAAGACTCGAGGTGGAGGTGTAGCCATGTATATCAGAAATAGTGTTAATGGAATCCCTATTATTGCTAGGATAAACAAATCATACATGTGTGATGAGGTTGAAGCACTTTATGTTGATATACAATTGGACACTCAATGCTTTCTTGTGGTAGGTGTATACCGTTCAGAGAATGATAATGAGCGGATATGGAGACCTCATGATCTGAACCTACTAAACAATTTGACCGCAGCTTCTGAAACTAACTCTGTGATTGTAGCAGGTGACTTTAATTATCCAACTATTAATTGGCCAATCCTTGATAATCAACACCACACGGGACCAGCTGAACTATTTGCAGCCAAGTTTATAGATAGTAACCTGTACCAACTGGTGTCTAGCCCTACTAGACATAGGGAGGGGTATGCACCATCACTCCTTGACTTAGTCATGGTAAATGATGAGACACTTGTCAGTGATATTGCACACAAGGCACCCATAGGCAAAAGTGATCACAGTGTGTTGGAATTTAGTATTCAATGCCTGATTCATAAACAAAACATAAGACCCAAGGTCAAAAGAAACTATCAATTAATTAACTACACCGACTATAACAATGAATTAGATCAACATATAAGTAACTTGAAACCGGCATCAAATCCAGAGGAATTGTGGCAAGGCATCTTGCATGCTATTGGCTCGACAACCGACAAATTTGCACCAGAAAAGATAATAAAAAACAGAATATACAATAGACCGTGGATTAACAGTGATGTCCTTAAATTGGTGTCAGATAAGAAAAAACTGTGGGATATCTACAGAAAATCTGGGATAGCAGCACACTACACGAACTTTAGGGAGGTCAGTAACAAGTGTGTGGCACTGACTAGAAGGTTGAGAAGCTTATTTGAAGTAAAAATACTGGAAGACGGTGACAAAGCATTCTACTCGCATATTCGCCGCTGTACTTCATCTAAAGTGGGCATCCCACCTGCTATAAGAAATGGAAATGGTGACCTTGTCACGGATCCTAAAGACATTGCCAACGCCTTTGCTGAGGAATTTGAGAAGGCATACTCCAGAGAACCAGCACTGACTAATCAGCACTATGTTACACATGCTAAAAATGGTCTGTCTGATATAGTGTTCACTGTGGATGATGTAACTAAAGTGCTTTCCAACCTGAACATCCAGTCCTCCCCCGGACCTGATCTTATTCCGAACTGTATTCTCAAGAATTGCATCCCAACCCTAGTGGGTCCTCTTACTGCACTAATGAACAAATCGTTACAAAGCGAATATATACCGCAGGATTGGAAGCATGCTGTGGTGACGCCTGTCTACAAGAAGGGTGACAAAACTGTTCCTGGAAACTTTCGACCAATCAGCCTCACCTCTGGTTTTGTCAAGGTTATGGAGAAAATTATCTGCAAAAATCTAACACATTACCTTAACAAGGAAAACATAATACCTACGAAACAACATGGATTTGTTGAAAAGAGATCGACTATCACTAACCTACTATCTTGTCTGCACTCATGGACAAATGATCTTGACAGCAAGAGACCGGTTGATATCCTTTACCTAGACTTTGAACGTGCCTTCGACAAGGTTCCTCATAGGCGTCTGCTCATAAAACTAAGCCAATATGGAATTAGTGGAAAACTACTAAAATGGATAGAAATGTACCTGTCTAATAGAACATTTCAGGTAAGAATAGGAGACACATTATCTAGAAAGAAACAAGTACTAAGTGGCGTTCCTCAAGGATCTGTCCTCTCGGCCCATCTATTCGGCATATATGTGACAGACCTGATAGAACGCATTGAATCCGAATCATGCTTCTTCGCCGACGATGGAAAATTCTTTGCCAATCCACTCATCCACTCTGGCCAGCTTCAAAATGACTTAAATCGTGTTCATGAATGGACTAGGGACTGGATCATCCAATTGAACCAATCAAAGTGCAGTGTACTCCACCTTGGGCAAACAAATCCCCAAATCACATATTATTTGGATGGCACACCTATTAACCCTGTTGACCAACAAAAAGACTTGGGGGTTGTGATAACCGCGAACCTGAAATGGGCAGATCACATTGCTGGAATTGTGAAAAAAGCCAACTCGTTTTTGTATGTCATAAGAAAGGCATTCCAAACCTTAAGTGTGGAGGTTTTCCTGAAAATATACAAAACCTATATAAGACCTCTTCTGGAGTACGCATTCCAGATTTGGAGTCCATACTTCCAAAAGGATATTGACCTCTTAGAGAGTGTGCAAAGGAGAGCCACGAAACTCCCTGTTTGCCTACGCCGTAAAACATAAGTACATGGACAGACTAGAAGCATTGCACCTTACCACCCTGCAGGAGAGACGCCTTCGAGGTGACCTAATAGAGACCTTCAAGATCATAACCCACAAGTATAATCTACCAGATATTCACACAATTTACATACCAAAAGTTCCCACTAAATCAGCCAGAAGACATAGCCTGAGAATAACCCGTGCAACAGCAAACACAAACACTGCGCACCACTTTCTTAGTAACCGGGTAGTTCACAATTGGAATAGACTACCTGAGGATGTTGTTACTGCCACTTCAGTGAACAATTTCAAAAACAGACTGGACCACTGGTTACAAACAAACAAACTTAGCTAATATCTATGGGCACAATCAAGTGTAGTGAATAAATTGAACTGTTCTTCAACAAGTGTGAACTGTGACATAGACACATCAGCTCAATGCTGCTCGTCTATAATCAAATAAATAAATAAATAAATAAATATTAGTCGGGAGTGTTCATAGCTATGTTTGAAATAATTCGGTCCAAGATGGCCGCCGCCACAACATGTCGGAATACATATTTCTTCATTACTCCCTCAATATGGGTATCAAATGAAAGAGCTTGACTAGTAGATCACTTTAAAAAGTATAAAATAAAAATTAAATTAGCAATTTAAAAAACCCCCGTCACAAAAAACACCTTCAAAAAGTTGAAAATAAATGGAGTTTGCCTTTTAACTTTAACGGTTGCCATGTCGGGGGACCTTGAATTGTTCCGATAATATAACGGAGTGCTTAACCAGTTAGGGTCCCCCGACATGGCAACCGTTAAAGTTAAAAGGCAAACTCCATTTATTTTCAACTTTTTGAAGGTGTTTTTTGTGACGGGGGTTTTTTACTCTTGACTTTTACCTAACCATGAAAAGTATGTAGGTACTGAACATAAAAAGATAGGTGCTAATTTTCTCAAATGCTACCCATGATCCTACCAATCATCTCGGTTGGTAAGATCATGGCCGAATCTTTGGAGATGTGCGCCCTGCAGACGTCGTAGTCGTAATCTACTCTTATGGACGCGTAGTTTCTTGATTCCCAAAATTTTTTTGGCGCCCAACTATTTTTGTGTTCAGCCATTTCTGGAACACACAAATCTCTCAGTGTGCCCCAATCTTTACAGTATCCAGTCAATTAATGGTATCACCTTTAATTTAGCTTACCAGAACGCATAAGAACAGAGGCAAGCTAAGATTAGATAATTTGTAGGATCAGTTACGAGGATGGGGATATACTGTCGCCAATAAGGACATGTAATATGACAACATTCAAAATTACGTACAGTCAGCGACATAAGTTTTGAAACTGAAACCATTCGCGATGACCAATCGCTATTTTGACCTAATGCGATTTGGACGGTTTGTCAGTCACTTGACCGATTGCGAATTTGACCATACACGACTGAACGAATTATTCAATCAATTGGCCCACCGCAGTCCACTGCTGGCCCAAGGCCTCTTCCAATGTACAATGTACTTGAAATGAGTACATGTATCAATAATTATTGTAGGATTTTGAGTGAGTTCCTATAGGACCCAGTTAAGCCCTAACATTATCCTACAACCTGAGCATTTTTCTGGTTTTACTGCGGGGGCCTGAGGACGGTGAGTTGGCTGCTCACCGTCCTTACAGAAGCAGGCCCATGACGGCAGCGTGACGTGAGGGATTCACGCACGCCCCCTCTAAGAAGCGGGATGGCACCTGAAAACCCCCCATAGACGCGTGATAGCACACGAAGCACCCCCTAGGCGAGGCAGCAGTTGTAGTCGTAGGTATGATGGGAGTCCTGGGACATCCTTCCGAGGGCTTACTCGGGGCTCCCAACCGTAGGCTGTTGGGCGTTACCGTGGGGGTTTTTAGTCGGTAGGAATCCAGCATAGCATCCATGAAGGATTTTCCCTCACGGTAAAAAAAGGGACACTACTGAAATTTTATCAACTAGTAGGTAGGTAATTTAACTTCATATCTAGATGTGTTGATAGTATGTGAATACAATGAAGAACTACGTGAGCCTTTACAAAGCTTAGTTTTTTGCTAGTTGGTATTTTTAATGTTTTGTTTAAGGGCCACATATTAAGGTGGCGGACCCTTTTTTTTCGTGCGGAAATCCCCTCGGATACCTCCCCCGCCGGAGCCGGAAGGGGAGGCTATTTCGGACTCGAACCGACTAAAACCGCACGCCGACTGTGGGTCGTGGTGCTAGGCCGGAGGTTGTCTTCAACATATCCCTTGGACCCCGGCTGACCCAGGGCCATCCCTTGCTATCTGGCCCTCCTCGGGAGGCGGAGGACCGGCATAAATGGCGCACATTGGGAGAGGCTTAGGTCCAGCAGTGGACTGCGAAAGGCTGATTGATTGATTGATTAGGGGCTACAGTAATCCAGTGATCAATAGCTATAGAATTTGTCAAGCTACTTTTCTCGTTGACTGTACCTATTTACATAATTTTTGAAGGATCCGTACTTGATTTTTTTTTTTATAAATAGGGCACGTCAATTTGACTTCACCTCGTCTGAAGGCAAAGTCTCAGGAAAGAGGGTCACCTTTACAAACACTTACTATGTTAATAACCCTATTCTAAAACCCCATTGAATGTCCTGTCCGCGGACTTTTCCTTATTATCAATAACAAGATAAAAGATCTTTTTTTTTCAGTTCTTAGAATTATTGAATCTAAATGAAAAATAACTTGTTACGTGTCAAGCTTATCTTAATTGTAACCTTATTTTGATACCCTCTTTTTTGGATATGATAATGATACGACAAATCTTATTATTTCTGTTCATTTATTAGTATAAAAATAATTAATAGTATAACACTCACCGGGATATTTACCATGTTTATAATTGGTATTTGGTAACCGATATTTCGGCGCTGTTTCAAGCGCCATGATCACGGTGCACTGACGACCGCCGAGCTAGTTGTTATTGGGCAGACCGTATCTGTCTACCCTCTTCCGCACTCGTTTATGACGCGCGTCGTCCCTACCACTGTCCGCGTTCTCGCACTGTACTCGATCGCGTTTTTGACATACAACACTCACTGAATCGACTCGCAGTGACTCGCGGTGAGTGTTATACTATTAATGTTAATGACCATGTCAATCTCAAATTATAAAAATAATAACAGTATGTTGTTAAAATATTCTGGGAAATAACACAGCGCTATCTAGATCCAATTTAAACATAGCTTGTGATGTAAACACATTATTTAATATAATAATTATAATATAGTTCTTTATTACCACCATTTTTAACATGCTACTTGTCGGTAATGGTGACTTCAGCTTACCATCAGGCGAGGTGAAGTCCAATTGGCGTGCCCCTACGTAAAAAAGGTAATATGTTAGACTTAGAAAATATCCAGACCAATGCGAATCGTCTTCATCAACGATGAGTCCCGGTTCCATTTGAGAAATTTTAAATGCTTGGTAAGTTTTTTTTTCTTTTTTATAATGGGATACATCAATTTGACTTTACCTCGCCTGATGGTAAGCTGAAGTCACCATTACCGACAAGTAGCATGTTAAAAATGGTGGTAATAAAGAACTATATTATAATTATTATATTAAATAATGTGTTTACATCACAAGCTATGTTTAAATTGGATCTAGATAGCGCTGTGTTATTTCCCAGAATATTTTAACAACATACTGTTATTATTTTTTTTATCTTGCGAAAAACCCCTACGGATACCGGGAGCCGTTGGAGGTGGTTGGACTCGAACCGACTAAAACGCACGTCGTCTTTGGGTCTTTGGTTGCCGGAGGTGAGAATGCAGGAAACATATCTCTCGCTTCCCGGCAGACCCAAGACCATCTCTTTCGAGATGGCCCCCTTCGGGTTGTGGGCACCATCATGTCCCCATCTAGCCCCGGGTATGGGGAGGCGTACCTTGCGCCGCCGCGAAAGTACTATGCAGTATGCGAGCAGTATTCCACGCAGGAATGAATTTGAGTCTTGTATAGAAGGCATCGCACCGCTGCTCCGGCGTGGCGTGAACAAACGTCTCACTTTATTTAGGACTCCGATTTTGTGCGAGGTGGTACCTAACCTCCTAAGCGAACTGATTTTAGTAAGTACATACAGCTTGATTGTGTTCGTATCGTAGGAGTTTATTTGCCGCCCACAAGTATTACTGCTTGTTTTAGAACGATAAAAATAATTATATGAACATACTCTTTAAGGACGTAGGCGCACCTGTTGCTAAATTGACTACAAACAAAATACTTTATGTACGAGTAGGTACATTATTGTTGTACCATTAAGGCTTTGAATCGGCCGTGGACCATTTGCTAAACAAGATTTCGATATTTTTTATTTTGACGTTTTGTTAGTTCCGTATTAGTGGTAGGTATGTTACAGATCCACAACACAACAATATTCTACACAACGCTATCTAGGCCCATCGTAAGCTTAACTAGCTTGTGTTAAGGAATCTAGAATGCGAATAAACATAGCTATATAGATACTTCTTTTAAATTTTATTATACATAGAAATACATAATATGGTCTTTTCTCTTTGACTTCTTTCCGTAGATATAAGTGGGTGATCTTGAAGTGCGCAATTCGATTGCCGGATAGGTCAAATGTTAAAATTAAAAGTGTCGAGACTGGAAACGTGCCCGTTAAACTACAATAGGTTGTAAAATTATTATCATTATAGATCCTAACTACGTAGGTATAAGTTATGGTACATTCGCCAAACACGAGTAAAGTTTATTCCTAGAATAAACAGGGAATATCACCCACCTATTAGCTATTTATTCTAGGAAAAAACTTTACTCGCGTTTGGTCGAACCGGCCCTTATTGGTTTAGTTTAAAGAATAACTATCTGGTTTGCCAGTATTGTATTATGTACTAGGGATTTCCTATATGCTCTAGGCTTGTGGTTCCGAGTTTGCCCACTTGGCTTAATCGCGGCGCCAGTAGCAGTAACTTAATTTAAAATTAAAATACATTATTGAAAAAAAAACAACAACATTACCATAATTAGGCACTTATTTTATCTGTGGTAGGTAGGCGCTACGCGGGCTCACTATGCGTTTCCGGAAATGACTACTTACATAAACAATATTTGAAAGTAATTGGGTACTTTGCTGTAGTTAAATAAATTGTTTTATTAAGCTTAAATAAATAATAGAAAATAATTTGTTCTTATTTTATCGTTATTAATTATTTCTAATCATCCAACCACTAAAATAGTAAATTATTTGACTATTACATCACGTGACGTCATTCTTCTTTATTGCATAATTCATTTAAGTTTTTTATCATTACCATTTGAACAAAAATGTAAATTGAAACATTGTTTATTATTTCCGTAGGCATTTTTTGAAACTATAGAGTTAAGTATCTACTTATGTAGTTGCCGGAAATTACCATTTGGTGACTTGCTCAAATCTAAATGCACAAAACAAACTAAATATTTAGACACTGACACACAGTTCTTGTACTGCCTCTCTTTGGTAATATCAAAGAGAAAGTATTAAAGAAAGTAATAAATATTCCAATCTGTCAATAAACATAATAATCTCCACATGATCCAGATTATATTAATTAAAAAAATAACAGAGCCCAAGTAACCCCGGTACGGCTTAATTAAGTCGATTCATTCGATGTTAACACCTGAATCGATCGTTTTCGATTGATAGCACTCGACTAATGAATATAAATATTCGAATTTTGAAAACGCTAAAAATCTAGTAATGTTGATTGAGATAGATAATGCAACTCATTATTGATAAGTATAGTCTTAAAATTTGAGGATTAAGGTGTAGCTTTAGAAAATGAGTTCTAATAATATTAACCTACTTATTTTAGATAGAATCTTTATGGAGAAACTCCAAAGGCTTGAGCCAATAAATAGAATTACATCCTTTTGCGTTTAGAAAAACTGAAAAATTGGACTGCGGTAGGTAGGTAATTCATAATACCTAGGTTTGATTTTTGATTGAAGAATTTTCTCGTACAAGTTCTATACTTTGTAAGGATGGAACTTGTACGATCAAACACATAACATAAACGTCGTTTTTTGGATAAAAAGGTACCTTTTTATTCAAAAAACTACTAATGACAAATGATATTGATAAGCACAGTCAGCGTCAAAAAATATCTTCACAACGAAGTCTCAAAATGGTCTCGTATTAAGAGCAAATCAAAGTGTTTTATTGATTTATGTGGTGTTATTTTCCGAACTAGAGGTTTGTACTTAGTATCAGAATAATCGATCAACTGGCTAAAAAACGATCTTTTTGATACAGACTGTACCTAAGTAGTTTAAAATTACATGGAACTAACTTCGACCATCAGTGAATTCATAATAATAATTTCACGATCGTAACATAAATGAGTACAATCGAATTCAGAACTCAAAATCGTTAATCGACTAAGTACAAAAGTTTGGCGTAACAGCAAATAAGTACCTACCTATTTAAAACTGACAATCATCTCTGTGTAGCAAGAGTCTACAGTGCCACCATGCGAATACACATCAAACAAAATAAAATAACCCAAACTTTAATTCTCACAGTAACTTATTGCAATTGCTACTAATTGATGGTACTTAACTCCATCATTAAGTTAAGTGAAAAGCTAACAGACACCAGACACTGTCCCCTATAAGTTATCGAACTTATAGAACTTTAATTATCTATACCCACTATCATTATAGCAAAGTATAGTTCCATTTATATAAATTGGACCTAAAATGTGCTTAAAATCTCAGAATACATCCCAGAAACGTGTACTGAGCGTATAGAGCACTATACGCTCAGTACACGTTTCTGGGATGTATTCTGAGGATAGCACGGGGTGCTAATGCAGTGGACGATCTCAAAAACACCAATTAAATAATTACTAGCTGACCCGGCGAACTTCGTACCGCCAACTTTTTTCCACCCGCGTGGCATCCGATTCCGTTCCCGCTGCATCCTCTACTATATTAAGCATGTATTATACATATAAACCTTCTTCTTGAATTACTCTATCTATTAAAAGAAACTGCATCAAAATCTGTAGCGTAGTTTTGAAGATATAAGCATACATAGGGACATAGGGATGCGGAAACTGACTTTGCTATAAACTATGCAGTGATTACAAAACTATCCACGCGCGCCAGGGCCTTTTATTTTCCGCAATTTAAATCCCAGATAAATGGTTCGACAAAAAATAAAATACTTGGGCTATGTAATATTAACTATAGTGAATAGTGTACGTACACAATTTTTAATTATTTATCTATCGCTATTATATTATATTATTTAATTTATCGCAGGTTTATAAGTGCCCGGTTAATGGCAATAGGCTCGCCACCTATTACATTGGGACCTAAACATAAACTGGTGAAATGTGGGTGCTAGCACCTCTGCCCTACCCCTTCGGGGAATACAGGCGTGAGTTTATGTTATGTATGTTATGTTACAATTTTTAATTAGAACTCTTGTCGCAAATATTGACAAATAGCCGCAAAAAATACTCAACGGATTTTTATGTAGTTTTTTTGTTAGATAGGTCTTCAACAGAGTTACTGATTGTAACTCTGTTGAAGACCACAAGTTTGGTCCCAATCGGATAAGTGGAATCGGAGATATTATTGTGAGTAAAAGTTGCGATAATCGAAACTGACTTGAACGCAGCGCGGGTATAATGGGTTAGCTATAATATAACTTCATTAATTTCTAACTGCGCCTATTTATTTTTATTATAACATATTTATTGCAGTTATCTCAGTGGGTGTTAATATAACATTTACATATATGAATGAACATGTTACAATGTTTATTGCGTTTTCAAATGTGGCAATTAAAACTTTATTTAAATATGGCCGTCATGGCGGGTCTTGCGTGATTCTGAGTTTCTGACCTATTTTAGGAAAAGTTCATTTATTCCGTAGCCATATTGGGAATAAATAGTTTTTTTTTTAATTTATTTAAATTATAGTCGATTAATTAGGTAAGTTTGTAATCGATTCTCGACTAATTTCTTTATTTGGAACAAGATTAGTATGTTTTTTTTTCTATTTTTAAATGTAAAGTTTATAATATTAATTTCGTACCTACTAGAACAGTCATTAGATATTCTTTTTGTCTATTCGATTTCCAGACATAAAATATTGATAGTATTTTATGAATTATTCATTAGACTCTCATCATTAATTTACAATATTTAATTAATTATAATACAATTTAATTACAATGGGTGTGAAATTAGTTCAACCAAATACAAATTCAGAGTGATAACCTCGAAAGTAACCGGGAACGGATTATTCCACTTTGTTCACCTGGGTGATATCACCTAGGTGAACAAAGTGGAATTGATTAGTCTACATTGATCACCTCGGAAATAAATCACCTGGGTGATATCACCTAGGTGAACAAAGTGAAATTGATTAGTCTACTTTTATCACCTCGGAAATAAATCACCTGGGTGATATAGGTCCGTTTTTTAGTTTTTATTTTGTACGTTTCTCTCACCCACGCTCACAAAATATTTTTGCTTCTGCACTTGAAATTTTTTATAATTTAAATAATATGTATTATTTTTTACTGTTTTAATGAGATAATATCATATTATTAACTGAGGTAAACATTGGCAACATTGGCGATAAACATGTATGTCATTGAAGGTAGTTTTAAATATCGTTGAATATAGTTTTAAATGTAATTGTTTGATACCACACATGGAGAATGAAATTAAAGTGTTTAACTTTCGTGATTTATCTTTGAATGATAACAAGTACAATCGACGATGTGTGTCGTTATTAAATGCTTTACCTTTACTCCCAGAAGATTATATCTCTGAGGGCTGGGAGTACATATGTTCGGAATACTGTCTTCATCCAACTATGAAACCATTTCTTGATTATTTTAAATCGCAGTGGATGTCTAAACTTGTGCTAAATATTTGGTGTGTGTGGGGCGAGCGGCATCGAACGATGAATGTTTTAGAAGGGTGGCACCACAAATTAAATTACTCTATACGACTTCGGAAGAACCATGTTATACATTTGCTCGATGCATTACAAAAAGATGCATCTTTTTACGTTATGCGTATGAACAGTATAAATATAGATCATGGTGAGTGCTCATCATCATCAAATCGGAGTATATCAGCAAGAAATCGCGTGAATTTCGTAACAGACTGTCAAATGTCGTTAGTCGATGGCCATATGTCCGTTGGCCATTTTCTAGAAAAACTCCGATAACTTTGTAATCTTTTTTTATACAATTTTATAACAGATTGCTGTAGAATGAGTTATTTTTCTGTTCTTGCTAATTAAACTATCTGATTTTTTTCTCCCAAAACAATACATAATTCATTATCCTATAAACGTATTTTACAGTACCGATTTACCCATAAGATACAAGTTTTTGAGGTGAGTTATTTCCGAGGTGATAAAAGTAGACTAATTAAATCCACTTTGTTCACCTGAGTAATATCACCCATGTTATTTATTTCCGAGGTGATAAAAGTAGACTAATCAATTTCACTTTGTTCACCTAGGTGATATCACCCAGGTGATTTATTTCCGAGGTGATCAATGTAGACTAATCAATTCCACTTTGTTCACCTAGGTGATATCATCCAGGTGAACAAAGTGGAATAATCCCCGGGAACGGATTAATGCTATGATGATAATAATGACTATTCAAAGAAACCCAAGAACATGGTTTCGTCGAGAAACATCAGTAGAAGTCCACGTTTGATTATTGATATCTAAATACTGGGTGATTTTACAGTCTTTTTGGATAAAAATAGTTTGGACACAGTATAGTACCTACTAATGGGATTTTTTTTATCTAAGTATTTCATATAAGTATACATACATACATACATACATACATAAACTCACGCCTGTATTCCCCGAAGGGGTAGGCAGAGGTGATAGCACCCACATTTCGCCAGTTTATGTTTAGGTCCCAATGTAATAGGTGGCGAGCCTATTGCCATTAACCGGGCACTTATAAACCTGCGATAAATACACACACAATTTCGAAAAGCATCGAGAAGTCATTGGTGTGCGCCATGGTATACCTGGGATCGAACCCGAGACCTCGTCTCAGCAGTCCATTACCCATACCACTAGGCTACCACACGTTCATATAAGTATACTATGTCCTATAGGCAAGCCCAATGCGGCAGAGTAGAGAATGTTCAGGTGTAATAAAAATGTATGATGGTTTAAAAAAAAACCTTTCCTTTCGGCAAATTAATACTTCCAGATGATTTTGCTTTCGAAACTGTGCTCAAATTCTTTACCGAAACGACTATAAAATCAGATTTTTTTTCTAAAAAAGTTGATTTATACTGAATCAACTTTTTTAGAAAAAAAAAACGTTCTTATTGTTCAAGATTCTGTATTCAAGTTCGAAATCCTACGCCCCTTAACAGTATACGACAGTATGACCAATCATAAAATCCTAATTTAATTTTATTTATTTATTTGTAAACACAATTAGCTCGATTCCAATGTAACTGGCCACTAACGAGTTGTCTTATTTATGGTATTAGATGGCCCTAGAGGCGATGAGACGAGGCTTTGAATTGACCGTATAGAGAGCGTCTATGGATGAAAGAACCCAATTAAAAAATACCGGTGAAGCGCCAGTCGGACTCACCCGTGAAAGGTCCCGTATCATTATCTAGACCTCCTTCTAGTCAAAATCAATAATAAATGTTTGTTTTTTACTTTTAGTTTATAGTTCAGGATTTCACGCGATAAATTTTGGAAAACTTACTTTTGCCGACGTTTCGGGGGCGTTACGACAGCGCCCGTGGTCACGACACGACTTGACTGGCCTGCGAGGGTCGCACGACGACGTGCGGGAAACATTTTTTGTGCGCCTACCCTTCAGTACTTTCATGAATGTAAGGCTGGCGACACACAACACTCACTATGTCAGTTTTAGACGGTATTGGCATCGGCACTGTGTTCTTCGCTTTTTTGACTTTGACTATATATGGGAACCCAATTAACCCATTTAAATATTCTATTTTATTCTGATTTTAGTAATTTGTTGTTATAACAGCAATAGAAATATTTATATTCATCTGTGAAAATTTCAACTGTTTAGCGATCACGGTGCATTAAATATAGCCGGTGACAGACTAGCCTAGTGAATTAATGGTCACAAGGGGGGTGTGGATGGAAAAGTCAAAAGCAGAAACTTTTTTTTTTACTTAGGAACTTTGTTTGGACTAGTTAGGAGATAAACATACTAAAAGTCCTGACCCCTCCGAGGTGAGCTCAAGGGGAGGGGGGGGGGCACAAAGAATTTTTATTAAACAAAAAAACGGGACCTTCTTTGTGCCCTCTCCCCTCGGGCTCACCTCGGAGGGGTCAGGACTTTTAGTATGTTTATCTCCTAACCAGTCCAAAGTTCCAAAGTAAAAAAAAAAGTTTCTGCTTCCGACTATTCCATCCACAAGTTATTCATTTACTAGGCTAGACAGACGGACGAAGGCACAGTGGGTCCGAATAATTTCGTTCCGTTTTTGTCCTTTGGGTACGGAACCCAAATAATATCTGGTTAAATTGTTACACTCCCACGAATTATTGTATTCTTAGGGTAACAATAATCTACTGTAATACTGGCTATAGATTTTAAGTGTTATTTTCAAAAATATAAATCCATATCCATACTTAATATTATAAATGTGAAAGTAACTCTGTCTGTCTGTATGTTACGCTTTCACGCCTAAACCACTGAACCGATATTGATGGAATTTTGTATAAGAGTAGAATAGATCATTAGAAAGGACATAGGCTATGTTTGGTCGCGATAACCGACATCCACGCGGGCGGAGCCGCGGGCAAAAGCTAGTAGTTACTATATTTCTTTCTTATTTAGACTTCCTACCCACTCACTATCAGTTTGAACGTTATTGTTGGGGCTGCCATATTTTCTGGGAATAAAAGTCAGAGATTAAAAAGCGGTAGTGCTACGCAGGGGGCGTGGGTTCGATTCCCGCTTTGCGCAAATATTTGTATGCATGATTATGTCTATTTGCATTGGTCTGGGTATTTCTGTACCTATCATCGGCCCATAGTTGTTACACGAATCTCTATGGCAATCGACCGTTACGGATAGTTAGAGCCCTAAAAAGTGCGACTGGTCTTGCTACAGAACTTCTTTAATATCTTTGAATGAATTTTACAGCATTAAGTATTCTAACTATACAAATCGAATACACAGGGATAAATACATCTAATGAATGAATCTAGCCGTATTGGTCAAGGTATTCCACCTGAAAGGGAAAGATCGCGGGTTTGAGTCCCGCCCGAAAAGATTCATTAACATCGTTATTAGGTTGGAGGTTAGCTTCAAAGTTCAGCTGCGTCACAGTTAGACTAAAACCGACCCAATTAAGTTGGGAAAAGCATTTGGAGGATGGACTGTCAGAGGTTATGTTGGTGAGCAAGGCACTAGGCAGTCAGGGTCTCTTCTTTGTGTGATGTGACCGTACGGCTTTTGTCAGTTCAATATACGGAATATACCACACAAAAGAACTTTTTTTTTATACTGGACACGTCAATTTGACATCACCTCGCCTAATGTTAAGCTAAAGGCAAAGTCTCAGAAAGAGGGTCACCATCGTAAACATGTACTACGTTAACAGTGGTGGCACTCAGCTTGACGGCCTTATCATACGCCTTTTTTAGAGTTTAAAGTTTTTGAATTAAGTATGGGTTTTAATTTTTATGTGTGGCTGGTTTGCACCCGTGCTTCACCAATTTGGGTCTGGTTGAAAATCAGCGCTAGACAGCTGTCTAGCATATGCTGAACCTGAACCTTTTCGGCTGGCGTGTGAGGTGCACAAATAAGTCAATGCATGCTCTATATAAGTGCCTACCTATTCTTTTATACAGTGTACCTTAAATGTCAGTGAATAAATCTTTTTTCTTTCTTTCTTTCTTTTCACGCCCCGATTAAAGGACCCGGGACTGAAGGAAGAAGGAAACACGTGAGCTGGCAGGGAGTTCCAAGTCTTAGTGGCGCGGCATAGGAATGAGTCACTGAAACGCTTGGTTTTAGCAGGTATACTCTGCACCATATACGGATGGCATCTTAGCTCTGCACGTGTCGTCCTATGAAGGAAAGGAAAGGAAAGTTAATACCTACCCCACTCAAACTGTGGAAGGACCTCCAGCTGTGGTTTTCCCAAGCGACTACAACATGGGGTTCTTCAAGTAGAGCGTTAGAAGTTTGCTTCAGGGTAGGCAGCATGAGTGTGACGCCACTGGTGTTGCACTCGTCCGTATGGCGTAGTAACAGCTATCCAATCAGGTTGACTGTGTGCTTGTCTAACAGTCAACCACTCAGTGATATAAAAAAAAAACTACGTGTGACAGCCCTAGTTAATAAGTAAGTAGTTATAATTTACTTGTGTTCGTAATTATTTGTATTATGCAACCTATTGGCTCAATATGATTTTATATCTAAAGTTCTAAAGCAAACATTATATTTTAAATTTAAAAAGTAAACAAACTATACTTATTTTTATACTTATTGTATTTAAGTCACATTTATTTTTACGATATAAATAAAATTGTAAAATGAATGTCAACCAATTCTATTTAATAATAATAATCGGTGCCGATCTCGTAAAATTTCGTAACTGCTTAATAAAAATCAAATACCTACGTCCACATTAAGAAAGCGTGAATGTAACCTTTGCCCCGGTCACGGAGGGTCCAATTGTCGTATAAAGATGTTACAAGTTGGATATACAGGCTGCTCAATAAGTGTTCATTCGCGGCTGTGTTGGAGAAAGGAGCCGAAGGAAGGAGGGTAATGTTTTTCGAGACTATGTATGTCCATTCATTTGACACAGCCTACAGCCTGAACGGCTTGACGGATTTGGTCATGTGAGGTGTCAATTGATTCACCGTGATTGTGTGAGTGACATCAGGTATATTAAAATTTCGAGAAAATCAAAATGGCGGATTTTTGGTGCTAAAACGTATGTTGTCAAAAATATTTTTGACTCAAACTTATTGAGTAGGGTATCAAAATGAAGGAAATTAGCAGGAGATTACAAAAATATATACATGTCATATCATAACTAAAAAGTATAAAATAAAACAAATGATTAAAATAACCCGACTGCCACTGAAAATATCGATATAAGTTTGACAGCAGGCGGTACCCATTAATTTTTCTTTCGTTTTTTGACTGGCAGTAGGGTACAACCTGCTATGAAACTTGTTTTGATCTTTTAAATAGCAGTCGGGTTTATTTGTTTCGATCTTTTATACAGCAAGTCGGGATTTTTATTATTTTCAAATGTTTAGTTTGCAATTTAAATTAACCCAACACTGATTTGCGGTATTTATCTGCTGCAGTCGATGGACAGCTAAACCACCTGCACGATTGCCGACATCAAGAAGGAAACTGAGAAAAGAATGGTGGCATCACCTAGATTTTTATGGCCCAAGCCAACCTCAGCTGCTAGCCGGTGGGCAGACGAAGCTATGGTGAGGCTTTCTTAAAGAGCTTAGGGGATCAGTCGTCAGTACTACATATACAATAAAAGCGAGAAAGTGTAGAACTGACTCCGGAAGCAACCACAAATTTATTATATTGAATAACACACTTGTGTGGAAAAGTACAAGTTATTCAATATGTGTAGCAGATTCCACCAAGCGCCATCAATCTCCAGTATAAACAAATTTATTACTTGGTATAAAACAGCTCTGGAAACTAGGTTCATTACAGACTTACAGATTAGGTGGTTAGACAAATTAGGTGTCAAATCCGGCCACAATAATTTGTTCTGTACAGTTAGACCACGCCAGTTACAAAACGTCAACTCACAAAACTAGGTTCGTTACAGACTTACAGACGACTAGGTTCGTTACAGACTTACAGACGACTAGGTCCAAATTTAATAGTTTCTCATATAATTTTTAATTGTTTTTACATAATTTAATAGAAAAAGCCTGCAGGTATTAACATTTAACATAAAATGCACTTTTTTTCCCGTGCGGAAATCCCCTCGGATACCCCCCTTGCCGGAGGCGGAAGGGGAAGTTATATCGGATTCGAACCGACTAAAACCGCAAGCCGACTGTGGGTCGAGCTACGATGATGGACTAGTAGTAAGTACCTATATAATAAAAGCAACAATATAAAACAATCACCCTCTATATGAACACAAGATTTATGAATAGGAGCTATTTGTTGAGTTCCATTGTGGAGGACGGACAGCCGGACAGACGATAATAATATTATAAGCGATCATTCCATCATGGCCGGACATAATGTGGATGCTTTGTCAATGAATTACTTCGAATATAATCCCCTTCAGATTCTTTGCCGGGTCGGGTCCTGGTGGAGTAGAATAGGACCCATCTCTTATCGTAGAATGACGAAAGAGAGTGACTAAGGGATAGGGCTGTTCTGATCCCCATCCGACAATAAACATATATAATAGTAAAGTACCTGTTTGACGGTAATAGGCAATTTTTTTTATCGTGCGCAAAATCCCCACGGATACCACCCCCACGGAGCCGGTGGAGGCGGTTATGTCGGACTCGAACCGACTAAAACGCACGCCGTCTTGGCTCCTTGGTTGCCGGAGGTGAGATTGCCGAAAGAATATCTCTCGCACCCCCGCAGACGCCTGGGTCTCTTTGGAGATGGTCCCCTTCGGGTTGTGGGGACCTCGGTGTCCCCATCTAGCCCCGGGTACGAGGAGGCACGCTTTGCACCGCAGCCGCGGCCTGCTTCTGCTAGGGTGACAGGCGGCTCCACCGGTCACCCCCAGGCCAGCGCTCATAGAGGACGGAGGTCGTTCTGCGACCTCCGACGTCCGGTTCGCCTTCGCTCATGACGGTAATAGGCTTAATGAAATGTGGGTGTAATAATCCTTTAATTATATTACTAATTAGTTATATTGTATGTTAAATTATTTACATTCAAATGAACTTTGTAATTCTACAAACACAGTAAGACTGACAATTTGTGTTTATTTAAATTATTTGGGAAGCAACTCAATTTCTTTTAATCATACCTAAATACTAAGTACATATTTAAACCCAACATAAGTACCTATAGTGAGTATGCTATGGGTTCTAGAATTTGAATAAACTTACTTGGCTAGGTCACAGATAACATAATACTAAAGTAGCTAGGTCTAGCATTACCATCTCAATAGAGATTAGCGATACAACATAAAAAAACACTATCAGCGCCATCTCCTATTGCACGGACAAACTAAAATTTTTTTTTTTTTTTTTTTTTTTTACACAGGGCACGTCAATTTGACTTCACCTCGCCTGATGTTAAGCTAAAGGCAAAGTCTCGGAAAGAGGGTCACCATCGTAAACATTTACCATGTTAACAGTGGTGGCACTCAGCTTGACGGCCTCATTAGATGCCTTTTCACGCCCCGCTTAAAGGACCCGGGACTGTAGGAAGAAGGAAACACGTGAGCTGGCAGGGAATTCCAGGTCTTAGTGGTGCGGCATAGGAATGAATCACTGAAACGCTTGGTTCTAGCAGGTATACTCTGCACCGTAAATGGATGACATCTTAGCCCTGCACGTGTCGTCCTGTGAAGGAAAGGGGAGGGTGGGACTAATTGGAAGAGCTCGTCAGAACATTCACCATGGTAGAGACGGTAGAAAACTGCCAAAGACGCAACATCTCTACGCATCTGCAAAGGCTCGAGGGTGTTCGTGACCTCAGGATCCCCAATAATGCGGACAGCACGTCGCTGCAACCTGTCGAGAGCATCTAATAAGTACTTTGCGGAGCCGTCCCAGAGATGTGAGCAGTATTCCACACAGGAACGAATTTGGGTCTTGTATAGAAGACACCGCTGCTCCGGCGTGAAAAAACGTCTCACTCTGTTCAGGACTCCGAGTTTACGCGAGGCTGATTTGATGATACTCTCGATATAGTTTTTGTTGTTCAGTTTGCAGCGAACATCCATACCGAGGATAGTGAGGTGATCCTGCAGTGGCAGTGGTGTGCTCTGAAGAGTGGGAAGGGGAAGGAAAGGAGATACTTTTGCTGTAAACGCACATGCCTGGGTCTTCTTGGCATTGAACTCGACCAGGTTCCTAGCGCCCCATTGAGAAATGTGGTCCAGGATCCGGTCCAGCTCAGTGACAAGAAGCTGCCTTTTTTCCGCGATATCAGACTGCTTGGCCGCAGGATGTGCGTAATAACTCCCGTGTAAGGTGCTGTCGTCTGCATAGCAGTGAATGTTTCCGTTACAGAGCATGTCATTGATATGCAGAAGAAAGAGAGTGGGAGATAAAACGGAACCCTGCGGCACGCCAGCATTTACCTGCAAGAACTCCGAAGCTCGTCCATCACAAAGGACGCGAATACGGCGCCCCTGCAGGAAGCTTGCAACCCAGTTACACAGTCTAGGAGGCAGGCCGAAGGCTGGTAGCTTGGAAAGAAGCGATTTGTGCCATACCCTATCGAAAGCTTTGGCGATGTCAAGACTAATTGCCAGTGACTCACCGTGCTTCTCCATAGCCTCACCCCAAAGGTGGGTCATGTACGCCAGAAGATCACCCGTTGACCGTTTCGGTCTGAAACCGTATTGCCGGTCACTAAGCAAGGAGTGATCCTCTAGGTGGCGCATGAGCTGTGTGTTAATTATGTGCTCGAACACCTTGCACAGCACTGAGGTGACGGCTATGGGTCGATAGTTGGCTGGGTCCGAGCGATCCCCCTTCTTGGGGATCGGCTGGACATTCGCCTCCTTCCAAGCCGAGGGCACTGTACCCGAACTGTAGGACAGTCGGTACAGCCGCGTTAGCATAGGAGATAACTCCGCTGCACATTTTTTAAGTACAACCGCTGGAATACCATCAGGACCACTGGCTTTCCGGACATCGAGTGATTGCAGTACTGCACGGACATCGCGTTGCCTGATACGTATATCAGGCATTGCGTGGTCACCAGTGGGCATTGTCCGTGGTTGCATACCACAATCATCGACTCGGGAGTTGGCCGCGAAGAGATTGACCAGCAAATTTGCTTTCTCTTGCGGCTCATGGGCCAGAGATCCATCCGGATTGCTCAGCGGGGGCAGCGAGGGCTGGCAGAAGTTGGCTTGCACGGCTTTGGCCAGTTGCCAGTAGCCACGGCTACCCGTGGGATGCGCCACTAGCTCTTGGCCCAGCCGTGCTATGCGCTGGGCATCCGCCCTGATGCATGCCCTCTTGCAGACCTTTGTGGCTCTGTTGTACGCCGCCTTGAAGTGACCCACGTTGGGATCGCGCGTGGCGCGCGCCCGCACCCAGGCCCGGTACGCAAACTGTTTATGCTCAACAGCCTCCGCGCACTCGCGCCCGAACCACGGCCGCGCTCCGCGGACTCCGGTGACATCGGTGTATGGGATATAATATTCCATACCTAGACCGATCTCACCGGCGACGGCAGTAGCGCTCTCAGATGGGTTCTTACCCTCAAAGCAGCGTTCAACCCACGGGATGGACGCATAATACTCGCGCAATCCATCCCAGTCCGCTGACGAGTAGTGCCATAACCGCCTCTTCCCCTGCACGGGTCGTGGGGGCGCTACAATGGGCACGGTGGAGCGGACCAGACAGTGGTCGGAGTTACCTAAAGCAGCAATCACCGAGACACTGTACTGGTCCGGGTGACTCGTAAACAGAAGGTCTAGCAGAGAGGGCTCTAGGCCGGACTCTCTTGGTATCCTCGTGACCTTGTGCACCAATTGAGTCAAGTCATGCGCCAGGGCAAATGCGTGAGTGGCTCTTCCCGCATGGTTTGTTATGGCGGAGCCCAACCAGATCTTGTGGTGGGCGTTAAAGTCCCCCAAAAACACCAATTCGGCGTTCGGAAACCGCTCCTGCGCATCATCTGCCGCCTGACTCAGGTATTCGAATAGTCGAGTTACCTCCGCATCTCCTGTATGGGAACGGTAAAGGCACACATAGATCTGACTCGTGGAGCCATGGTCTACGTGTACCCAAAGGATGGAAAAGGATGGGTCCTCTAGACAGCGCAAACGGCGACAACAAATATCCGCCCTAACAAACACGCACACCCCGGCTTTTGCTCGGAAATTTTCCTCGATAACATAGCCGGGGTAAAGCAGGTAGGTCGTGTCGTCAGGGCGGCGTATTTGTGTCTCCGTTAGAAACAGCATAGCTGGTTTCGCCGTCTCCAGGTGTTGGTGGACGGCGTTGAGGTTTTTATGGAGCCCACAGATGTTCGTGGACTCCACCTCAAATAGAGTTTTTGTGGGAGAGTCCCTAGCCGCTGTTTCAACAGATACTGTATTGTGCGCTGCCATGAGGTGAAGGGTAAGGGAAGGCGTGAAAAAGAGGTGATTGTCGCCGCAGCACCGCGTGACAAAACATGGGAGATTGGTTTTATCTATGAATGTGAGGCGTGACGAGAGCCGACGCGCCGAACGGAAGGGCCCCCGTACCCTCCCGAATATGGTCGCCGGGCTCCCGTCCGGTCGCCAACCGGCACGACGAACCATATCGGGATTATGCGCGACCTGGTGGGGCAGCCTCCCAGGGTGGTTAGTCCCAGTTGGGCCCCTGTACTATGCCGCGGGCGGCCAGCGGCACCACCGTTTCTACGGGTCTCCCTGCCCGGCGCGGCGCCCCGCGTCACACCCCACTAGACTACGCCAAAACCCACCGGTCCCACTAGTGCTGCGACTACCATCACCTCGGCCCGGCTATGCACTTGCTGATCCCTGAACGCAATCCAACCGAGATTGGATTACTATGGAGGGTTTTTCGCACTTGTGCACGGTCGGTGGTACCAACCCGGTCGAAATAAGTGTCACATTTGTGCCATCAAATTTCTACCACCTGTAAAAATGGCGTTCCTTGCATGCCAGTTTCAGGTACTATAGCTCGTGCGAGTTAACATGGCACCTGCCTCGAAGACACCCTCCTCCCGCTTCCCCGCGCGCGACCCCGCTCTCGCCGTGCGAGGCTAGTAGCGTCAGCATACACCCCTCCCGCTCACCCGCGCAAAGCCCCGAGCCAGGTGCCATGTTAACTCGCACGAGTTGTAAAAATTATATTGCCCGAAGTAAATAATCTAAGAAACAAAAATAATTTATTATTGTAATTTATAATGCATCATACACCACAATTCAGGAAAACAGTCTAACGATTTCTCTAACAATTACATTTACCTAACAGAAATCGCATAAAACGCCATAGTTTTTTAAATCTTAAAAAGTTGTAAACCTTTTGATGTCTATTATTTCAGCTGGCAAGGAATTCACAAGATGTCCGACAGTAATAATCAAAGTGTAATTTTAGAACCCGAAAGTAAAAAAATAAAAATTAACCATGAAAATGAGAATGGTACAAGTGACACTCAGTTAAAACTAAAAGACTTCATTTTGGAGAAGATATTAAGCAATAGTACGAATAGAAAAAGTGTGTGTGTGCTAGGAAAATTCAAAGACAAAAGTGGCGTGGCTCTCATTCATTTAGAGAAAAATGCTTTCAAAGAAGAGGATTTGGACAATGATGGTTATTTCTCTGTAGAAACAACCCTGAAAACATTTTTCCAGAACGACATTTACGGAAATTACGAGTGTTTCCCGCCAAGTTCCATCAACGGTGAGTTACTTTCGAATCGCATATCAAGGCCTCTTTTGTTTCATGCCGACTACTCATTAGTCATTGTATGAGCGCGCATATTTTTGACTCAATTCGTGAGAATTTGATACACGTTGTGAAATCGTGTTTCTTATTCTCAGTTTAACTATCTTTCATCATAATATTACGGCCATACGGCTGACCTTTAGATGAAAGTTCGTATTTTGTACGTCTTCGAAGAATCGACTCGTGTAAATATACCATGTGGCAGACAGCTGTCTTAGATAAGGTCCGATAAGCAGTGTTTTAGTGTTATAATTGTTTTCCTTGTCGAATTATTAGATTAGCTTTCGACTGTTGTGTAAGAATAAGATTTTCTTGTAATTATTTGAGTTTGTATTGTGTTGGGGGTTGTTGTTTAAAAATAATTCACCGTTTTTGAATTGGTAAAGTATTTTTGTTCATTAATACTGCTAAAATTGAAAATCCTCGTGATTTGCCAGTTGTTTGCAGTTTGCATTTTTTTTTATTGGTGTGTGAAGTCTGTACCAATTATTGAATACAGTATTCTTGTTTTGTTACACATTTTACATTGAAATCATATACAGATTTAGGGGGAAGATGGGGCTGACATATCTATATGTATAGTTAAAAGCCTCAAAAACACCAGATTAAGAAAAAACATTGACATCATGATGGTTTTCACATTTGGGAGTTTGAAATTAGATGGAAACTGATTTTTGAACACATTTTAATACATACATACATATAATCACACCTTTATCCCCAGAGGGTAAGGCAGAAGTGCATTAACACCCACATTTCATCAATCATTATATTCAGTCCCATGTAATAGGGGGTGAGCCTATTGCTGTATTCCTGGCACTATTGTTGATTCGAGTCATGCATATAAGGCTGAGCACATTTGTAATATAAGATTTATTTTTCCTCTGTTCAGGTATTTTTGTACAAAAGAATAACAAATACATATACCTCCGATCTGTGTATGTTATTTTTAAGGTGCAGCTACAGACTGTTAATATTTTTTCCAAAGTCTTCACTAAAATCACTACAAAACATTGCCAAACATCATAAGAAAATATGAAAAATCATATAGATGTAAATCTCTACAGTGTCTTGTTGCGAAACATATGAGCATCCTTATAAACTTTGTCATTTATATTTTTAGTAGGATTTATTGTGTTGCGTAAGTACCTAGTACCTATATATGATAGCCTCCGTGCCGTGGCAGTAGTAAACGCGGCTTGGTCTGATCATGCCTCGGAGAGCACGTTAAGCTGTTGGTCCCGGTTCAAATCAATCAATTTAATTTATTCAGTTTAGGCACATAAAGAGCGCAATATATGAATGTCAAAATTTTACATTAACATCAGGAATGTCAAGAATAATAAATGAAATAAATCATTTGAAAATGATCCTTTCTCTTACGTAGTATTGTATTCTCTTTGATCCTTTCGCTGGCACGGTAGGTTGGTTCTACTGTAAAGATATAAGCAAGAAACGAATGATCAATTTGTTTAATGAGTGAATCAATTACAATAGATAAGAATATTGTTTAATTTCATTGTCTGTGTAGTATAATAGCTGTTTAAATTAGTGATGTAGAGTCCATGATCTATCTACCACTATCTGAGACTTCTCTGTGTGTGTGTTGTGTAGAATGTTGTGGTGTGGAATCTCCTTAGAATTAGAACTTATTTTCATCACAATTTCATGAATTTTATTGTTTTACCTTTAATTCTTTATAAAAAATATTGATAGCTTTTTAAGTTATCAGCTATCTATCTTTTCATCAGCCCAGCCTTTTCCGAGATTAATAAAGGTTATATTAATGGAAGATTGAAGGCAAAAACTTGCAATCTATTCCACTTTATCCTCTATTGCATTGACCCTTAACCTGCAGACCCCTTGCAGACTGCATGGGGTTTATTAATACTGTTTTCTTTATTAGGGGGTCTGTAATAATGTGCTCTTAATTCTCACTGTATATTGTGAGTGAACTGTATATTATGTGAATTACCTTTTTATAGCATTAATTATGCTCACTTTAAAAATAGATGAATATAAATAGAAGACAGATATAAATGGAAGGGAAATTTGAAGTGATTCAGGTGTGGCTCAATAGCTCAGTTGGAAGAGTATTCCCTCTGTAAGGGAAAGGTCGTGGGTTCAATTTGAAGTGATTCAGGTGTGGCTCAATAGCTCAGTTGGAAGAGTATTCCCTCTGTAAGGGAAAGGTTGTGGGTTCAAGTTCCACTTGAGCATTTCATTTTCCCGATGTTTTTCGAACTGTATATTGTTAAGATTAGTATGAGACTGAAATTGGCAGCGTTATTTGTAGCAGCGGATGGTGAACCTTCTGTAAAATGTGTGAAACCTACTTGTAAAGGGAATATATGTTAGGCTGCTATCATTTTGTTGCCAATCTTCTTAAGTGCGACCCTATAAGTTTCCATGAGTAATAAAATGTAACTTTAACTTGTATTTTCCAGGCATAAAGACCACAATAATATACCCAGCTACAGAGAAGCATATCACCAAGTACAGTCAGCAGGAGACACACATTGTGTTGGAGACACCGGAGTTGTATGAGAAGCTGACCCTCCCGCATCTAGAGAAGGAGCAGTTCAGTTTACAGGTGATTGTCTTGTTCATGCTTTTAATTAGTTTTAATATATTTCTGATAACATGCGATCGGTCCCTGGACCATAAGCAGTTGTCATTATGGGTGATTAATTAGCGTTTTGTTCATACATTTCGTTCATACTTCTATCATCAATTATCCTGAAGGGGTTAGCAGAGGTGTAGTACACCATTATGAATTTAAGATTATGTGATTCCTGAAATAAGTTTACTTGTCTGACATGGATGGCACAGGAAAGTGTCTTTAAATACTTAAAACACTCGAGTTACTTCCAACCCATCGCTTCCTTAAGGCTGTCAGACAGCCTGAAGCTGGCAGAGAGATATCCTCTATACTTCCAATCAACCAGGCATTTTTTCCTGGCTCCTCAGATGAAAATATTACTGAATCCTCAGATGAAACATACTGATATTCTCCATCCTCTAATGATTTCTACTGAGGCAGATAATAACTAACTTATTTGTTGCAGTGGTTATACAATATCTTTGACGGCAAAAAAGAGCAGGACAGAATTATCCATAACAACACGTGCGAGAAGGAAGGATTTATACTGCTGCCGGACCTCAAATGGGACGGAATCACTAAAGAGACTCTGTACATACTGGCAATAGTTAAACCGAAGAATATCAAGTCTTTGAGGGACTTGGACGAGAGCCATTTACCTCTTCTGAGAAGAATCCGTGACGAGGGAAAGGTTAGTAGAGTAGCTTTTTGTCATGACTTCTGTAAATCCTTGCAGGCAGAGGTATAATCGTAACATCCACATTCCTGCTATACTATGTTTTTCCTTGTTTGTCCCAGTTTCATCCGAGACCTTCCCTCAGGGTCCTGGCAACAAGCAGAGTCCTCCAGAATCTGCTCCTTTGCCTCCCTATTCCATAAAAACAGTCTATATTTTTCATTCTGACGAAACTGATTCAATATTACGGAAGCGGCTGCCATCACTAACCGCCTTGATGATATCAAAGTTCTGTCGTCCTTTATTAAAAACCTTTGGTAGTCCTTCTGGTCTACAGAAGGTTTTTTATCCATGTATCGATTGACGTCCAATATTACTTTTACCGGAACTATGGTGCTTCTGAGGGTATTTTTGCAAAGGCTCAGTAATCCTATGTGTGTATTGTATTGGTTGGAATACTATGAGGTCCTGCCCTGCCTAGATCTATGGGGCTAAGTCAATCTGCTAGCATGAAGACCTACTGAAGGACACAGACTTTCTCTATTGGGTTTGGATTGCTGAACTCTGAATCAATCAATCAATTTTAGTGCATCGCATACTTTACTACATATAATTGCATAGATTCTATTAGACTAAAAAGTATGTCATGGATAGTCTATGCTGTACTTTAATTTAATTTTTTTCTTCTCTGGTTTCAGAAAAAGATTCTGGAGAAGTACAACATCCCCGGCAGTCAACTACGCATTTATCTTCACTACCAACCGTCATTCTATCACCTACACGTACACTTCACATATCTGAGACACGAAGCGCCAGGCATCTATGCCGAGAAGGCTCACCTCCTCGATACAGTCATCGACAACATCGAAATGATAGGAAATTACTATAAATTAGCCACATTACCATTCACCATTCGCGAAATGGACAGTATCTTCAATATTTATGAGACAAATGGCCATGTACAGAGAGTAAAGCAAGAAAATATTGAATTAATTGATAAGTAAAGTGTAGTTAGTAAGTGAAATTTATTGAAAATGTTGATCAAGAACATTTTCATTGAGCTGCGCTCTCGTTTGAGGAGCTGCAACGTTTTTATAACGACCGGAGTTGATTTTACAAAGAATTGTAATCTGAAAATTAGTATACAAGCCAATTGTATCGTCCTGAACTATTATAAAGATGACAGCGATACTTCGAAGAGACGAGATAGTCTATCGTCTATTGAGAGTCTTTCGGATTGCTATTCCGAAGACGATGACGAAGAAGTCAGTTGCGTTATCCCAATACAGGAATTCTGCCAAATCATACCAAATTCTATGTCATGCCTGAAAATTGATAACAGTAGTATATCATTCAGGATTTTGACGGAACCAAAAAATGGTGGCAACTTCTATAAGGAGTTGCTTTCAACCAATAATTTAGATACCACTAATACTAAAAGAAATCTTTTAAAATTGAATGTGATTGTTGGAGATGAGCTTAAAATTACTTGCGCCAATTGTTCCAACGTTTTGTCCAATGCTGGAGTGAAATTCGACAGAATTCTCGAACTACCCACAGAAAATTTGGACATGTCAGAGTGGTTCTGCCACGGCCATGGTCACAGCCATTCTCATGGTGACAGCTCACAACATGAAAATATCGAATTAAAAACAAACAAAACCGATTTTCTATACAGACTGACTTTTTTTGTCGTCAACAATTCAGTTCTCACCGATAAAACGAATAAATTTAACTCCAAAAGAGAGGTATACCATTGCAACCGATGCCTAGCGTGGCTCGGATTAAAAAATAAGGACAAAGTAAAATTATTCAATTCAGAAGTGAAAATCCAACAGAATGATATTGAAAAGTCAGTGTTTGCAGTGAAACCGCTACCAAGTATACATACAAACGATTTTATTTATACAATAGAAAATGTCACCAGAGAATTCAATCTCGGGTTTCAATACACTGTTATGTGTAAAATTATTCTAGAATGCACGATATCCGCTTCTAAAAAACAGTATCTACTTATTTGGGTGATGGACAAAGAGCTTCAAGTGTTAAGAAATAGTGTGGATAAGATATTGAGTGAGAAAATCGAGCTCCAATCTAGTTTTGTGACCAAAATTTTGTATAAAGTGGAATTTTGTATGAACGAGGAAGTTGAGGCTTGGTTGTCGGACCCAGGGGTGGTATCCACGGACATATCCAAGGGCATGTTTACCAATGGGCTGGCCCATCTACAGAAGATGTCGTTGAAAGTGCCGGAGTCATTCCGTAATACTAATGGCTACTGTGTAAGCTACCTGAAGGTTTGAACCAATAAATTTTGCATAGAAATTTTGTTGTTTTATTACTAACTAGACCGCGGCTCCGCCCGCGTGGATGTCGGTTATCGCGACCAATATCTAATAAAATAAATATAATATAAATATAAATAAAATATCTCTACCCTCATATCAAATTTCATCAAAATCGGTTCAGTGGTTGGTTAGGCGTGAAAGCGTAACATACAGACAGAGTTATAATATTAGAATGGATTGGTTTTTCGTTGACTTTGTATCCTATATCGGTAGATCTTACTGTCTCTGTGGCGTGGCGGTAGTGCATTTGACTGTAACGCAGGAAGCGCGGGTTCGGTCCCCCGCGCCGTGCAATATTTTTATCTAAGAATGTCTATTTACGTTGGTCTATTTTTTAATACCGCCTATATAGACTTGACAGCCTCTGTAGCGTGGCGATAGTGAATACGACTGGTATGAAGCAGGCGTGGGTTCGATACCCACTCATATATGGCTATTTGCATTGGTCTGGGTGTTTCTATATATAATAACGGTATATGTATTTACAAAAATGTTTATCCGCATTCTAGATCTCATAACACAAGCTAGTTAAGCTTACCATGGGTCTAGATAGCGTTGTGGAATATTTATTTATTTTAAATAGACCTCGGTCCCAGTGTTGTCATATGGGTGAAATGGCGCAATATGAGCGTAATATGAGCATCGGCCGCATTTTTACGCGCGACGCGGCGTCGGGCGTTGCAGTGTGCCAATCGCCATAAGTAATGTGTGGTACACGGTGGGGATACCGTTGAATGGACGGGTGATCAGCGGATCCTTTTATGTGCGCCACACACTATTGTGTCGTCTCAAACACCTACTACACAGAAATTTCTAACAGCTCTCGGACTACACTACAATCCCTCGAAAATCACGCGCGTGATAGCAGATTCATTGTGCCATAGATACCTCGCGTTTTACGCACCATCACGCCCGTTTTCTGCTTGTACGTGCGTATTCTGCAGCAACGCGCGTGATTGCGTTTTCAGTATGTGTGACGCCGCGTTTTTTCTATACAAAATGAGCTCCGTAGAGGCGACGCGAGCGACGCAACAACGCTCGACGCCGCGTCAATCGCCTAATAGTTGGAAGTGGTAGTGACTGTAGGTATCTACATAGTAAAGTAGTAGTACTGTTATATTCACGCATATTTATCGTCGATGGGAGAGCAGAAGTGTTTATGTGATCTTATTGGTAAGTATGGAGGGTAGGTTTTTATCTATCCATAGTTATAAGGTTATGAGGAAGGCGACAATGGAAATAAAAGCCATAAAAAATAACAATTTTTTTTAATTACAATAATTTGGTAACATTAACAATAATTATAGTGTGTGTGCATACATAACTACCTAATTCCAAGTGCTCACTGTACCAATTTTATCATATAAAAATATACTTTAGAATTAATTATTATATAATTCAAAAACTTAAGTTAATGTCAAAGTCAAATTTGAGATTGTACATTATAATTTATTATCTTATTTGCATTACATAATTTCTGAAAAAATAGCAATTGAAAAAGAAATAAAAGAAGAACGAGTCGACGCACGGACATGGACGTGCAATAGGCGTGGCACCGATAAGCCGCGAGCCTTATTTTCTTTGATTACATCGCATCGCATCTGTATAATTCACGCCTCTAATAACAAGAAAAAAGGCAGAGTGCACAGCTAGTGTTTTCTCTAATTAAGAGCCTTATAAGTTAGTGTCGCCAAACATTTCAAATAAAACCATTATGCTGGCGTATACCAGTAGGATATACCTACCTATACGGTCAACCAAAAAACCAAGAAAATAAAACCCATGAACCCGTGATTGGTATAATATAAATCCATGATTAATTAATTGACCATCATGCCGCGTAGAACCACCAGTACCTACTGCAGATCTAAAGGGTGTTTCTATTTTTAACCCATGTAATTTTTTGTTACTGGAAAATGGAATTATTTAGGTTTTATTCCTTTAACTTGTGGGTTGAAAATGGAAACACTAATTTTTGTGTAAGCAAATATTATCAAGATGTTTCCATTATACATCCAAATAATACGAAAGTAATCTAGAATTTATCACTATAAATAACAATATAACTTTAGAGATAATAACATTCTAGATTAATTTTATAGTATCTGTTGTATATCTTGTGTAGTTGTAGACCGCAGTTGTGCGATGCTGGTTGTCACGATGGAATAGTTGAAGTACCAGAACAGTCCGAAGAGCAGGGCAAACAGAACATCTGGTTTATTGTCAAGGAATTATACATGATATTTATCAATGGGGATCCCCACAATCTTCAGATCCAAAGCCACCATGTCCACCTCAGCTGGTGACAAGGTGCTTGCCTCTCAAGGTCCATCTAGCCCACTGTACCATTATCCTGATTTTTAACTATCAAAAAGTCAAGATTTCAGTGGCATGGGGTCTCTATAACTCTTTTCCTAGCACTCAAACTAGGTAATATTTCATTCAGTTACTATTAAACATAAACAACGAAACAAGCTTGGTGTGTCTTTTTTTAAATATATTTTATTTAATAAAAATTAAATTAAAAATTTAAAAAACCCCCGTCACAAAAACACTAAAAAGTTGAAAATAAATGAATAAATTTTAATTCAACGGTTGCCATGTCGGGGGACCGTAACTGGTTAAGTACTCCTTTATATTGTAAGGCCCCCCGACATGGCAACCGTTGAATTAAAATTTATTCATTTATTTTCAACTTTTTAGTGTTTTTGTGACGGGGGTTTTTTAAATTTTTAATTTAATTTTTATTTTATACTTTTTAAATTGATCTACTAGTCAAGCTCTTTCATTTGATACCCATATTGAGGGATTTATAACGAAATTTGTATTCCAACATGTTATGGCGGCGGCCATCTTGGACCGATTTTTTTCAAACATAGCTAAGAACACTCCCGACTCATATACCTTTCAAACAAAAAAAACTAAATCCAAATCGGTTCATCCGTTTGGGTGCTACGATGCCACAGACAGACACACACACACACACACACACACACACACACACACACACACACACACACACAGACACGTCGAACTTATAACACCCCGTCGTTTTTGCGTCGGGGGTTAAAAACTATAAATATTTTCTCCTTAGAAACTTATTTTGGAGACTAAAGCCCATTAACTTAGGTATTTTATGTCTACTAATGCAGTCTATACTCCTAAATCTATAAGGTAGGGTAAGTTTTCGTTTTAATAGCTTCCCTTTTTAAAATTTTCACCCTTTGTCACAGTGCCAATCTATTTTTTTCTTCATGGAAAGGAGGAGTAGGCCTGAGAATGACACTTGGGAAAATTAAATAATAAGAAACTGTAAGAATTATAAAAAAAGAGCTTATTCATGCTACAAGTTGGACATTTGTGTTATAATGTTAGAATTTGCATTCAATTTTATGTGTGAATTTTATTATTATCTTCAATAAGATTACAAACTGCTGAATAAAAACACTAGGATTTTATTTAAATGTTAATATTTAAAACAATAAAACCAAGGCAAAATACAAATTTGACCTTTCAGAATTCATGAAACATGAAACTAACCTCATTTGGTGTATAATAATTATGATTAATTGAATACTAAATACCTATTGACCATTGCCATTACAATGATAATTTATTTGACCTAGCTTTTTTAGTTCCAAATTGGGTCAAGGGACATACAATTTAAGAACTTTATTTTTGAGATAATTAGAGAAAATAATTAATTGTAGTTGTTTAATTATTTTAACTAAATTAGTTAACTAATTAGTAATTAACCACTACATGCTCTGGAATAAGATTAAGTCTTGGATTTAGTTTAAAAGGTTGTGATAAATATCAGAAACAACTGCGTTATCAATTAATGTAACTGTATAAAAAAGGACACACACTGTACAGTATCCTTTAGTCCATTTTGAGTCTACAATAATTTTGCAAATCGAAAATTAGTACCACTACTATAAATTGTATAGCACAAAGTTTGCCATTTTCTGACATACATATTTCATTTTCAATGGGAAGAAAGCTGTACAAAATGATTAAATATAATGACTGGGAAATTATTTTTTTTACACTATTGGATTGTACTAGCATAGGGTTGAGAATTATCATTTGATCAGATGGACGGACAACCTGTAAAAGGTAGCTAGGATTGATTGAATGCACAGAGTAGGGTTTCAAGTGTGATGGCAGACATTGGGAGAGGCCCATGTATAGTGGAGTGCAAGTGCAATAGGTTATTTGATGTGATAGTAATGTTCTAAACTAAATATTCATGGTGGATTTTCACAGGATTATTTTAATCTAAGGCTATTAAAACATGATTTACATACCCACGTATTTACTACACACATATTAACATATAGACGAAGAGGATAAGAAGTTTGTTTTGGCAGGAAAAGTATTTTTCAAAAGGATACGTATGATATTTCTCTCCCAAACATCGACCATGTAGAGCTCTGTTACCAGAAGGTATCGAACGTACCAGTAGCTGATAAATTGCTGTACTTTTTTCACACTTTCCATGATAACGACTACGCGGCTCACTATATACTTCAATAAATACGAACACAAGCTGAAAGTTGATAATTTGTCCGGTTAGGTTACTTTATATTTTAATTTCTTGAATACTGATGTATGTATGGTATGTAATGGTATATCAGCAACGTAATTAACTATCTGATGAGTCAATGAGTAATAAGTGGAATTCGTAGATTGCACTTTATAGTTGTACACACTTCGCTTAACAATTCAATTGATATTTACAGCTGTCACTTGTCAGTTGTCAGCTATCATGACGTCACGAGCTGTCAGTCTGTCAAAATTGTGAAGTTTCTGACCAATGATCTTTTGGCGCGTTAAACCCTTTTTTGGGTAGGGATTTTATGGATAATTTCATAAATTGATAGACGTTTGATAAAAAAATTCAAGATAAGCACAGAACAGAAAATAAACTATGCCATTACACATTTCACTGACATTATTTCGTCATAATTTGTCTGTGAACTATTCACGCCATCTATCGGTCAATAGTAAAACTATTAGCTTCATTCTATGTTGATCTTCTTACATAGTACAAATATCTCACACTAGATTTCACTAAACGTTACAGAGAAGTTTTTACACACAAGTGTCGCCATCGAGCATCGAGTACGATTATAATTATTATAGTGGAGAAACTGAGCTTAGATAGTTGTACACAGGCCGATGCCCACAGTACACCGACTAAGGCCCCGATTAGTTAAGCTTCCATGCTAACGCCAAGTTACTGCTAACAGGATCTAGTTGAAAATCACAGTGCAGTTACTTAGGCCGCCTCCTCTCTGCATTTGCTCGGTGCCCAGCAAGAAACTTTTTTCATATCTGGCTCAAACAGGGATAGATTATAGCCTGGATTTTTCGAACAAGAACCAAGCGGTTCGGTAACTCATTCCTATGCCACACCATTAAGACCTGGAACTCCCTGCCAGCTCACATGTTTCCACCTTCCTACAGTCCCGGGTCCTTAAAGCAGGGCGTGAGAAAGCATCTAATGAGGCCGTCAAGCTGAGTGCCCCCATTGTTAATATGGTACGTGCTTATAATGGTGACCCTATTTCCGAGACTTTGCCTTTAGCTTACCACCAGGCGAGGTGAAGTCAAATTGACGCGTCCTTTTATAAAAATAGAAGAATAACACTTAGCCAATGTGTTATTATTTTATCCCATGAATTCCTTTAGGTTGCGGGAACGGAACGAAAATTTCACGCGGGTAAAGCAACACCAGGTAGTTGGTAATAAATAAAAGAAAATAATCAATAAAATGAATTTTAATTCATCAGGTTAATAATACAATGTGATTTATTCATCTTATACCTATAGTAAAATTGGTATCAGCCCCTTATTCTACACAAGACAATACACGGTTGCAAACCTATAAAAATATTATTTTTTACACTGGTAATACAATTCGATAAGTAATCACAATTTTGTACTCAATCTTTACATCATAATTATATGGTAATTTTGTATAATTTCATTAAGTTTATTATTAATTATAAGCAGCTAGTATAGCTGCCAAACCTGGTAAAATTTTCCCACACATTCATAATAATTTAGAATTTTTTACTCTGGCAATAAAACTAGTACAACGGCTGCATGCAAAATAATACCGCGGCCATTTTATACATTCCTTTATTACATTTATATACTAAACGGTAACATAATTGCATATAAGCGTGCAAATAATTAGTTTAAAAAGAAATATTAAAATAAAATTCAACCAAAACGGTATTCATAGCAACCAATTTGCACCATATTAATATTTTAAAACCGTTATTTGAAACCTATTTGTAACATGACAGGCTATTAAAATGCATAAAAGTCTTTAGATGATTTTAATCTAATCCATAAGTACAAAAAATAACCTCGCGATCTCTAATAGTGTTTTACACACCAAAAAAGTCTGAGAAGTGAAGGGTTGAGTCTGTGAGACCAAAATATATTCATTGCGAGACGGAACTTCGAGAGTAATCGTTTAGTGTTTTATAAAATAAACACTCATGTCTTGAGGCTTTGCCCTATGAAAGGTTCATAAGCACAAAGTCTCTCAGACTCAGAACATACAAATTTCGTGCGGGCATCGAACCATAAACACTCATGCACAAATATTTTCATGTAATTCATACAATAATATTTTGTTAGACTGTTTTGTCTCAGACTAGGTACTCGAAAGTGAGTCTCCAGTTTTGGGCTTGGTTCTAAAGACCTCGAACGAAAAATAGTATAATTTATATTTATAAAACTATTTTTTATCAATAATTTATAAATATATCACACGATTAGTCTATTCGAGTTGACCAACTCAAAAAATAACTACCCTCAGTGTTAGAGATCGCGAATTCAGAGCTGTCAAATAAAAAAAAACTGAAAAATGGCGCTATATTTCTTTGGATATACGTTTAAAAGATTCAAGCTATAAAATATAAATCATTATTAATTTATACATATATTAATTTTATATTTAAAATTCACCGTCAGCAAGCATTCTTAATATAATTTATTATACTGGCAATCACAGATTTTGAATTAAATAAATGTTAGTGTATTCGATAAATTTGAAAATCGAAGATAGCTGAATTTGTTATTATTAAACTATCGCGGTGTATACTCATTGCTTTTTTTATAGTATAAAAATAGTGCATATAGGTAATAAGTTCGGGACTTCAGTGGATAAATTTTGGAAAATTTCACGACTTGGCTTTGTGGTCAAGTCGAAACCACGGAAAAACTCAAAGGCAAACGTCGGTAAAAGTAAGTTTTCCAAAATTTATCCCGAACTAAAACTATGTGTGAATTTATTTCAACGGGAACATATACATACTTACAACATTTATTTAACTCAATACCTATGCTTGGTAAAACCATTCTCTCAAAGTAAAGATTATTATCATGCAAGCATTTATATACTAAACACTACGACATATATTTTGGATAACTTTTTAATCATCAGTCTTTAAAAGGCACCGATTTGATCTGATTGGTGTAAAAATGTTGCCATTGTTAAAATTATGAGGCCTATGTCCAGTAATGGACTAAAATAGGCTAATTGATTGGCACGTTAAAATTCATTATTATCAGGTAACAGCAATATAGGGTATGTTTAAAAATTCACATTATTTTAGATTCTTTAGATCGTATATTAGAAAGAGATGGAAGGGTCTTATTTATTTCCTCTCCTTGTCTACAAGATGTTCTAACACACACAGTTTGGCAGAGTAAATTTTTGTAACCATCTCATTTGCTGTGGGTCTGGTAGACCCCTGATGAGTATGAATTTTTAGGTATATAGATCGAAGTCAAATGAAATATTTAACATGAAGTTACCACGATGGAGAACCCGTATACCGCCGTTAATTTTATTGCTAAATCGAGACATTTTATTTCATTTATTTAATATAATTACTAAATATATAATATATCGATAAATTACTTATAAATCGATAAAATAATAATATTTATGTATAATAATATTTTGTGTATAGTGTAATAGTTTGAAATATTGAGACAATTTAATCATGTTCCCCCCAATATTTAATAATAAGCGAACTATTCGTTTAAGAAGCTTTTCACTTATTAAGTAGAATAGAAAGCATAACATTATTCTGTGATTATTTTTTTCAGGTGGGGTTACAATGTTGCCATATAAAATAATCAAAAATATCCTAATAGATTTTTCTTTTCTGGCAATTCTTAGTTCATTCATTCATCCCGTTATAGGTATATTTCTACTTAAATAATAATTGACGGATTTTTATGAAGCTACAACTTAAAATCTATGGTATTGACGATTCTGTTTCTCTACTAATCTATAGGTTTTAATAAGTACCATTTTAATTGACTCTAGTCTATTTGTGACTTTGGGGGCGAAGGATGAATTGTATGGGCGGGACAAAAAAATGATATTATACAATGTTTTTTAAGGGAGTTGATTAAATTCCTGTTGAAAATAAGTATCTGTTTAAAAAATTATTGAGTTCTACCTCATCTTTTGTAACAATAGCTTAAAAAATCTACCAGAAATATCTGGTTATATAGATAAAAAATACAGTACAATAGTATCTTTGCATTTCTTACAAAGCTGCTCATTTTGGCACAATCGACCCACATCAGGGCATTAACTCCAAGTACCTATCTAGTACAAAATCATCATTAGGTATAGACGTAGCAATAGAGACATAATAATCCAGTATATAAAGGGTCATTTTGACCCAACGTACAGCTAAATATACCCGTTACGTATACACACCAAACTCTAGGGTCAAAATGACCCCGGGTCTAACAGACCCCATATTTTTTTTTTACAATATTTGGATTATTTTCATCCCTAATGACAGCTACGTCTTTAAGACCAGTAAAAACAATTTCTAGTTTGTTTTCTCAGTATTCACTCAAGGTACTCTGTATAGCCCTGGGCCCCTGTGAAGATGACGTCAATCCAGATCCTGGCTGCTTCTCCTGAGGGTGCCATGAGGTAGTAGCGACGTTGTCTGGTCTTTACGATGAAGGTGGTCAAGGGATTCGGTGATTTGGACGTGTTACCATGGTCTAGGTAAACTTCTTCAATTACCTGTTGACAATTATAATAATTGATTTGAGAAGGAGAATCTTTTAAAAGCCAAAAAGGTAAATAAATAAACATTTTTTTTTTCAAAACAATTTTAGAACCGAAGGTACTAATATTCCCTCTAACCCCTCCAACTAAGCTAAATTGCTTGTGCTAGGAATGGGTTCACATCAGTAGTGTAATGGCCAGGGTCGAATCTTCGTAAAAATCAAAATCGTAAGGCCGACTCCTTAACCACTAAGCTACCGACGCTTTCAGATTTAGTCTAAGAGTTTTCGATTTGACGATTATTGTTTTAATAGTCGTATGGATTAAAAATCACGCTCTAAAAAGTGTCAAACAAGAAAATATCAAGGATAGCCGTGATCATATGCCACTTACTCTAACAAAAAAATATATTCTAGGGAAAAGTGGCATACGACCACGGCTATCCTTGATATTTTCTTGTTTGTCACTTTATATAGCGTGATTTTTCGGTAGTCGGGTTTTTAAAAGTCTTTTAGCGTAGGTTGTTACCTTTGTTCTCACTAGTTCGATTACTAAGATTGGAAAAATCGGAATCCTCATAAGATCAATTCGTTATTCGTCTATTTCCTTCCGGGACTAGGCTGTTCACACGTCTGAACGTCCAAGGGGTTAAATATTGTTTAAGTGACAAAAGTACAACAAAAACAGAACAGGTTAGAACGTCATAGTGACAAAATGACAAAAATTCAGATTATATTTACGTTACCTATATCGTGCCTGTGTCAGAATGTACAAATTTTACTATACTTATTGCCTGTTTGTCCGTCTGTCTATCGGCAGGCTGACGGTGTGTCTGTCGATTTGTCTGTCGGTCTGTCTAGTCTATCTGTCAGTCAACACTTTTTCTCAGGGACACAAGCACATACCCCGCAGTATTACCAATTATAGAAGCAACTCTTTTTTCCTCAGATCAGCCAAGTTTGTGAACAAAACTTCCGAATATCCGGAATCAGATTTATTTAACACAAGACCTACTAATTACAAATATATAGTCAGTAATCTCTGGTTCGAATAGGTTCTCTAGGCGTCTTGTGTTGAACATCTCAATTTTTATTTTCTAAATTATTTTTAACATTGTTACATAAAACCTTTTAGTGTCTACTTGTTATTTACATGTGAAAACTTATGAATGGACTTTAGTGATGTAAGTGTTTATGTTACATAGTTTTAATGCTGTTTGTTTTCCAAATAAAATAAAATAAAATACACACATCAAATTGACTAGGTACACAACAAATCACTGCATCCGTATAAAAACAAAAAACTTTCTACGACATTTTGCGGTAAACCTATCGATACTTACAAAAAAGTCTTTCAAACGAAGAAGCCACGAAGAAAAAAGCCGAGCTCTGTATATTCTTCCTAATCGGTTTTTAATGAAGATTTACCGGCTTTGAGGCCGTTTGTTGCTTGATGAAAACACTGAAAGATGGATTTTACCAGGTGGCCATCTTCTCATGAAAAAATGATGGGATTTTTTTTTATGGCTTTGTAATTTTAAAGGGATTAGAAGGTTAGTAGATTTTGACACTTAAGTTTGAATTAAAAAGCAGGGTAAGCAGAAAAATGCAACGTTACTCAATAAGGATAAACCGGATGAAAGATTTAATGATAATAAAGATTTTGTTTATTTTATCTCTGTCATATCATAACTACCTAATGTTATAAATAAAAGTTATCATAGTTTATAAAAAAAATGATAGTAAAGTCGTGACGTATGTAAGGATAAAAGCAAATAGTGAGCTGTTATCTCTGCCTAGCCCGGAGGGAAATAGGCGTGAACGTTATATATTATATTATGAATGTCTGATAAAATAATTTTAAATTAAAGAAACAATAGTCAAGTATCTTCTTTAACATTGAAGCATTGACATACTAAGAAAAGTTTTTTTTGTATATCAATGCATTGAAATTTAATATTTTCTATTTATTCTCACTGAAGGTGTTCATTTTCACGCCCAATATATCCGCATATCCCCAAAGAGATAGGCACAAGTGTTTTAACGCCCACATTTCACGGATTCCTTATCGATTCCTCATAATAGGGACTGTTACCTATGACATAATTTTGTTCTGAACAACTTATCTGCCTACCCTGACAAGTGGCAATTTGTTGACCAGCACATTGTAGAATAGAATGACGAATGTATGAGATTGACACGTATTTATTCTGACGTTTTTGACAGGTGTCAGCGTATATGGGACTGACAACTATTCTGATGTTTTTGACAAACATCAGAATAGTTGTCAGTCCCATATTCCTCATTCAATTCTACAACACGGTATATAGGAACGGGGAGGGGAGAGTTGGAATAAAATAAATAAATATTTCACAACATTCCACACAACGCTATATACATATATATATATATATTTTTTTTTTTTTTTATACAGGACACGTCAATTTGACTTCACCTCGCCTGATGTTAAGCTTAAGGCAAAGTCTCGGAAAGAGGGTCACCATCGTAAACATTTACCATGTTAACAGTGGTGGCACTCAGCTTGACGGCCTCATTAGATGCCTTTTCACGCCCCGCTTAAAGGACCCGGGACTGTAGGAAGAAGGAAACACGTGAGCTAACAGGGAATTCCAGGTCTTAGAGGTGCGGCATAGGAATGAATCACTGAAACGCTTGGTTCTAGCAGGTATACTCCGCACCGTAAATGGATGACATCTTAGCCCTGCACGTGTCGTCCTGTGAAGGAAAGGGGAGGGTGGGACTAATTGGAAGAGCTCGTCAGAACATTCACCATGGTAGAGACGGTAGAAAACTGCCAAAGACGCAACATCTCTACGCATCTGCAAAGGCTCGAGGGTGTTCGTGACCTCAGGATTCCCAATAATGCGGACCGCACGTCGCTGCAACCTGTCGAGAGCATCTAATAAGTACTTTGCGGAGCCGTCCCAGAGATGTGAGCAGTATTCCACGCAGGAACGAATTTGGGTCTTGTATAGAAGACACCGCTGCTCCGGCGTGAAAAAACGTCTCACTCTGTTCAGGACTCCTAGTTTACGCGAGGCTGATTTGATGATACTCTCGATATAGTTTTTGTTATTCAGTTTGCAGCGAACATCCATACCGAGGATAGTGAGGTGATCCTGCAGTGGCAGTGGTGTGCTCTGAAGAGTGGGAAGGGGCAGGAAAGGAGCTTGTGTTATGGAATCTAGAATGCGGATAAACATACTTATATACTTTTTTTTTCTAAATACATACATATTAGGTATACATAGAAACACTCAGACCAATGCAAATAGCCATATTCATGCATACAAATATTTGCATTGAGCGGGAATCGAACCCGCGCCTCCTGCGTGTCAGTCGCGTTCACTACCGCCACGCCACGGATGCTGTCTTATACATAAAAGTAATGGGTTTTTTTATATTTTATATTCATTGTATATGAGGTCATCAAATAAAACTTTAATACTTTATGATGATGTTTACAAACTCAATTAAAACAAGATTCATGGTTATAATGAAAGACCACACACAGCTTGCCATCAGGTGGTTTTGACAAGTCATAAATAATAAACTGTTTTAGTAATTACCAACAACTGATTAAGTAAGTCACACACTAAATCAATGACAATTTTCTTTCAACACACTCCGCCATCGATTCTCCATTTTATTGGTCCCCTGGGGAGTTCCTTGTTTGGGTAAGTATTTAAGTAGAATGTGCTCAAATATTACCAAATTCTTTATCTTAGTACTGGCCCATACGAGGCTCTCCTGACATGACTGTATTCCAGGTTTTGCTCCTTCACTGCGTTCAGATGACAGTTACATTCGTAAGACACACCAAAAGAAAGATGGGGGAGTCGACTGCAAGCTTCTCGAATCACAAATGTTTTTTTTTATACCACAGTAGCAGACAAGCACACGGCCCATCTGATGGAAAGTGGTTACCGCCTATGGACGTGTGCAACACTGGTGCTGCCAACCCTGTAATGTAAGAAGTAAGAACAGAGAGTTTCTGTGCTATCAAGGCAGAAAAGAATGCCTAACAAGCCTTTGATATTCCCACTGACAGCATAAAACTCTTCAGTGAGCTCTGGCTACCCTATTTACCGCCGGGAACACAGCACGAGGTTATTATGGCCGCAGTATTCTGTAGGGCGGAGTACTTCCCAAATCGAACTGCTCAATTAGGACGAAAATGCCGTCCGTCAGACAGATGATAGAAAAAGGAGGTTCAAAGCAACAACCTCTAGAACTCTGAAGTCTTGTTACTCCCAATAAAATTTAATTCTGATGGCATTTAATCAAAGTGAATATTTACTCATCCAAATTATATCGAAGTAAAGGGCATTACGTACTTTGTATGAAAATGCAATTAACTGCTTTTATTTATTCAAAGTGCATGTAATCAAAAATGTATTAAGTTCCATTGAGCGAATATTTTCAAAGGAGGTGTTTACTTTCATACTGAAATTAATTTCATGGTTATAACGATATTAATTTGTTTTTTTTTTTGAGTGGAATGGAATATAAAATGGTAAAATCAACGATTCTGTGAAATGCCGGTAATAGGAGGAATTACAGTAGGGGTTTTTGGCGGGAAAGCGTAGAGAACGCATCGCGGTATTATTTTATTTTCCGTAATTGGTGTGAATTCGAGTATTTATGTATAAAAATGATGGATACTTCTACTCATCATCATCATTAATATCCTCTACAATCATTTCAATGAAGAAAAAAATAAAGTTTAAAACTAAAACCCGACTAACGAAAAATCACGCTCTAAAACGTAATAAACAAGAAAATATCAAGGATAGCCGTGGTCGTATGCCAATTTTCCCTAGAATATATTGTTTTTTAAGAGTAAGGGCATACGACCACGGCTATCCTTGATATTTTCTTGTTTATTACGTTTTAGAGCGTGATTTTTCGTTAGTCGGGTTTTAGTTTTAAACTTTATTTTTTATTTATATTATTTTGGGGCAAGGTAAAGATAATAATTTATACATATTTGAAATGTGCTTATTAAGCTCTTTCATTTGATACCAAACACGGCAAATTTATCTCAAATTGTTTTTTTAACACCGTACCTTATGAGCGCTAGAGGGCGCCACACAAGATTGAGTGATACCTCATATAGCCTATAACCATCCGACGATCAAGCTGCTTGTAACGATACCTCATTTGTCCAGTTCTAATAAGTAGTTGAGGAGCTATGAGGGAACAAATGAACATACATACATACATACATACATACATACATACATACATAGCCTGTCAAAATCATAACCCTCCTTTTGGCTTCGCCGTAGTCGGGTAAAAAGTAAATGCATAGACGAGGTCGTCTAAGTACTGTTTTTTGTTAGTGTTACATGTTCTTTCAAACAGCACCTCTTCTCTCTATGGTGGCAGAGAGCCTTGACCAATATTTCAAGAGTTTTGGACAGTTCGGTAAAGGGCCTGATGCAGAAGGCTGTGCTCCTTAAAATGACATATGGAGATTTCTTTTTTTAATTAATATTTAAATATTTTAAATAAATATCTATACAAAATGAGATTAGGCTTAGTAATAACGATCTTACTTGGAAGTAGGCCCCTCCTCTGGGCTTCTTCTCACTCTTGTCCCAGTAGTAGACGAACGTTTTCGTTTCTCTGTCGAAAACGAACCACCTGGAAGCAATAACACTTATACATATTAATAGCCAAGTACAAATTGAACCGTCTATATAATGAAGACTATCTATTTTAAGCTCCTTTTATAATTTTCTGTGCGATGCTGAATGAGATGGGTCACTTGTATTATGACAAGTGACAAGTACGGCCGCCTGTGACCCCCTCACCGTAGAACGCCTTCAACGGCTTTCGGTGCTAGATGGTAACAGCGTCCTTCCCACACCCGAAAGGTCTCCCTTAAAACTCAAAATGGCCAAAAGGTTCCGCGGGGGTGTACGGTTCTAGCCGGTCCAACGCCACCATAAACCCCCGAATGCTGATGGGATATCCGTATGAATTTGAACACGAAAAAAAGGATATAAAGACAAGTATTAAAATCTCACCGTTTGGACCAGGTGTGGAACTTAGCGCCGAGTTTGTGCAGGTAGCCGCGACACGACGTCGGTGTCACCGACACGTACGGGCACACCTCCACCTGGTGACCTGCACGGACAAACAACGATATTGTACTCAACTATTGATCAGTAGCGACTGTAGCGAGTGTAGCGACCGCTATACCCAGGTTCGAGCGACGTAGCGGGGGATGACGTAAGGAGCATAGGTTGAGAGAGAGCGAGATACTGCCGTAAGCTTCGGCGGCCGATTGACCAAATCCGACGGTCAGCTGGTTGATACTCCATCCGTCTCGCCGTGCGTATTTCCCAGGGCGCGGTACATACGCGCGGTCATACTATCGTACAAGTCAAACCAAATATCTTGGACCTAAAATATGCTCTATAGGCGCAATACACATTTCTTGGATGTATTTTGAAGATAGCTATGGCGGTGGACGAGCTCAAATTCACCAAGTATAGATTATTACAAAACAATCCGCACGTGGTAGGGCCTTTTATATCTCGTGATTTAGGTTCGAGATATATGGCGCAACCAATAACAAGACCATCCTTGGATGCCAACGTCATCGTGTTGTTAAAACATAACATTCAGCAAGAACACTTTCATATCGCGATGCAGAATCAGTAGTTCCGAAGTAGTTCGCCTAGTTTTCGCTAGATGGCGCTGTATGGACTGCACAACTGACAACTCACCAGCAGATTCAACGTGTCTGCGTAGATCGAAGTCGTCTCTATCGACGGGCAGGTATCTTGTGAGCGGCCGCTGCGACTCGCTGTAGGGGGCAACCCCTCGCCGACTGCGTCGTGGGGCATTGCTGAGTGACACTGGAATGAAGGATATGATATTTTAATGACTCAAATCTGACGTAATGGCTACGGACTTGCCAAGGGTAGCCCTACCTCATAGCTCATTAGACTCGCGCTCATGGAGGACGGAGATTGTTGCGTCGAAGCCCGTTATGTAATCCGCCGGTTGTAGGTAATGTTGGATTAGGCCCCGTTGATATTGTACATTTTGCTGCATAACAGGTAGCCACTGCCAACCGGGGCTCTTGGGGATTTCCTTCCTAGGGAATATGCGGCTTCCCTTGTTAATATGCTCCCAAGGTTGAACAGTGAACACGATATGGTTTTAGTTATCCTGTTAGATTTCGACATAACTACCCATAACAACCCGTGCGGATCACGCAGATTTTGGCGGTCCCCATATAACGTAAGTATAAAAATGTTTTAGATAGAACTCACGTATATTGTCCCTGCTGAAGTCGGAAGCATGGCTGAGTGGTCGGCTGTCGTCGCTGCGTTTGTCATCCTCATTCGACTCGGTGCGGGAGTTCCTCACTTGAAGCTGGGGACAAAAATAATTAAATTTAGAAGGTGTTATAAAGTAGCAGTCGGTACAAAGTCCGTGCGAAGTGCTGAGGTAAAATTCGGTTCTTGATCCGGTACTCATCACAAAAAAGAATATTGAGAGTGTTAGGGAAGGTTCATATCTGACGGAAGATGCGTCGCGTATTATAGACGCTGTACGGTCGACGCACTAACGTAGCATCGGTTGAGTGTGAACGGTCAAGTGTTTTTCTATACATTTGTCTGTTCTGGCGTTACGCGATTGATAATACGCGACGCATGTTCCGTCAGATATGAACCTTCCCTTACTTCACTATTTTTAACCGATTTCCAAATAGGAGGAGATTCTCAATTCGATTGTTATCTTTTTTGTGTGTTTTCATCTCCCAATTTGACGTGATTTTTACGAATACATAAAACGCAATTCAGAAAAGCACTTCCAGATATTTCATTACTCTAATAACACTTAAATAAAATCGTCTATTAGCACTCTGAATGAACATTTACCCTCGATATAAACTCAACGCATTTGTTAAACGCCATAAAACACGCTTTTATGTTGACACTAGTTAATCCCCGCGATATTGCCTGCGGGTTGAGGACCGGTTTATGACTTGTATAATGTCAACAGAAATATGTACTAATAATAGTTGGTGTTGGTGGGCGACTAAGGCCGGGTATCACCAATAAAAGATCTTTGTCGAGCACCAAACCTGTGCATTCCGAGCCGGAGCCCAGGGCACGCTTTCCTACTCCTATTTTCTCAGTGGAGAACAGACAAGGTGTGAGTTGGTTCTCCATACTCAGACCTGGAAGTTGGTTCAGCCGCCTGTCACATTCAGTGCCCAGGTAGGCGCGGTGGCGTGACGCGAACCCCCATCCAATATTCTATGAAGACACCATGCCACAATGGGACCATGCTACAACCGTAGATAGCTCTGGGCCAGCTGGGCTGCGAGGGAAATACCCAATAACCCTCCACCCCGGTAATGGAGAAGATGGCGTGCGGTTTTAGTAGGTCCAAGTATGACATAACTATCACCGCTGGCAGATTGGGGGTATAAAATAAAGCTTGCAGGTGAAATTGCTTGTACCCTGAAGATCCTTGATAACTTATTAAGTGCTTAATTTTTTTTTATAAAGGACACCTCAATTTGACTTCACCTCGCCTGATGGTAAGCTAAAGGCAAAGTCTCGGATAGAGGGTCACCATCGTAAACATGTACCATGTTAACAATAGTGGCACTCGGCTTGACGGCCTCGTCAGATGCCTTTTCACGCCCCGCCCCGGTTCTAGAAGTTATATTCTGCACTGTATACGGATGGCATCTTAGCCCTGCACGTGTTGCCCTGTATATTCTTAAAAATAAGATTTACACAAAATACTTACAAAAATAGACTTCTGATTGCACCCGAGACCCCAATGCGAACTTTTCACTAACGTTAACCACACAGACATACTGCTCAAATATTGTATTATAGTTTATATTTTAATGTCACTAGCACTGTTTAGTACCGCATTGTTTAATAGTTTCCGCACTTTGGTACTTTGAAGGTTTTATTGGATAGTTTTTATTGCACTGTGGAATGTGGAATTATAGGCGTTGAGTTTAGTGTTTATTGGTATATTTATCCGTGTGGTGATAATATGGCGTCTTATTAGCTCTAAAATTATAGATCTATAAAGATTATCATCTATTCAAATTAAACCACTTTTTAACGCAATTTATTAGTCATTATTTACTATAGATTTTACGGAGTTAACTGAATTAAAAAGTAGTTATTTCAAAGAGCGATTTTCTCGTAAACTTCGGACAGCATGACAACCAGTACAAGCGATTCTAACTGGTCATATTAGTATGACAGGGACAATGACAAGTATGTCCACCAATACATGCGATTCTCACTGGTCATATCAGTACGACCACCAAGAATCGGCGTCATCTTCTAGATACTTTTATAAAATATTTTTTTATGCTTAAACTTTTCTTTGTGGAGAAAATATTATGAGAATCATTTCATCAGTTATTTCTTTTTTTTTATTCCACAACATTGTAAAAAACGGTAAGCTTTTATAGCTTGTGTTATGGAATCTAGAATGCGGATAAACATACTTAGTTACTTTTTTTTTTGTAAATACATACATATTATACATCTCATGACCTTTGTTTCCGGTTGCATTCGAGGCTTTGATTTTGGAGTCAGAGATCTGCTGGCCCCTTCTCCAACTATATGGCTTTTATGAGAGCGACTGCCTATGATGTATGACGCCTGAGAGGAAAGCTGGCTGAACTAATCTGAATAAAATTTGGCACAGAGATAGATTGTGGTCTGAGATACTGTCAGCAGGGGACACCGTTGACCGGTCGGGTGAACTGCCTTCCAGTGTGGTCATTTGACCCAAAAATGGTCTAGAATAGGTCATAACATAAGCTACTTTCTATCCCAAGATTGCTAAGGGTCGCAGAAACGGGATCAGAGTTTTGGGGGAGGCTTTGGACAATAGCTAGACGCATAATTTCTACATGGATCATTTGAATCATCTTACACTGTGATATAAACTTGTAACGTCTATTTTCACGGATTTTTAAAATAGAACTGTGACGTCATGGTTGTGTATTTATGGAAAGTGGATGTGAATGTTTAAGTATGTATACGGCTGACTTGCATCTAATAATTTTCACAGAGTACACTAATAAAGGACGTCCACCCACAAGGTGGACAGACGACCTCATTAAGGCCCGGGAACGCGCTGGATGCGAGCCGCTTCCGACCGGTCTTATTGGAGATCTATAGGGGAGACCTATGTCCAACAGTGGACATCCTATAGCTGAAATCATGATGATGATGATGACACTAATAAACAAGACTGGTAAGCTAGTAAATAATAAAGAATACAAAATAATATAATAAGACAGGTTCAATGTTGAAGATTGATCAAGCATAGTAACATGGCAATAGGGACTTTCGAACACTTTCGGTGTCAAAAATGGTGAATAATTACAAAATTTACACGCTAAGTGGGACTTTTTGAGGACAATGATGATTGTGATTCAAAAATATTCTCTGCGTGACTGTACTTTGTTATGAATTTGGATAAAATGTGAACGTGTATCCAGTTGACGAAAAGACAAATGTAACTTAATTGGATTTTCACTATGTGAGAAACCTTGGCGTGTCCAAATGACGAAAAAATAATTAGTACTAATTTAAAGTTTCACCAACTGAAGACACGTGTGGTCAGTCTCTCGTGTTGAGTTGGTGAAAAACCCAACACAAAAGTTTCTAATTAATCTTTCAGCGGAGAGCAATGTTTTACTCAATAAGAATGGGTCAGCGTGCCTCAACATCTGGAAATATTGTTACGTTACAAATTAGGCAAGGGAGAGTGGGCAAATGAGAACCAGGTACAATGTAAAGTTACTTTTGTACATGTGATAATACTGATAATGCACGACGAATAGGATAGTATGCGAGGACAGCACTAAACCTAGTTCAATCATTAGACGCATTTTTAATGTCTCCTCTCATCATATAGGAGTCTTGTAAAGCGGGGGGTTGTTCAAGACGGCAGAGTAGAATTTGGGCCACTCCATCTCTTCTTATGCGGTGTCGTACAATGCGACTGAGGGATAGGGCTGTTTAACATCAGACAGATATATACAGCCCAGACTCACCCTCAGATATAGGCTCGAGTCAACAATAGTGCCCGGAATATAATGGCAATAGGCTCACCCCCTATTACATGGTACCGACTACAATTATTGGTGAAATGTGGGTGTTAATTCACCTCTGCCTAACCCTCCGGGGTAAAGGCGTGATTATATGTATGTATGCATCTACTATTTTACTGACAAACATTATTATTTTAGCGACAGATAAATTACATACATATTAATACACTATAGTTTAATTTAAATTAGTAAATTAAATTCATTTTAGTTCTAGGAATACAATGAAATTATTTTCAACAAAGAATGTTATTAAGTCTTTTCGTCCATACGGAAATAACTGTTAACAGTTTTAAAAAGTTATAAAAACCGTTAAAAACAAACAGTTTGTTTCCATTAGCGTTCATCACAATGCCTGTATCAACACAATAAAATAACAAACAAAATCTTTTCATAAATAACATTATTATCGTGAAATATTATTCCAGTACACAAAAAATGAGTTTTAAACAATTTATTTAACCTATATTGAGAGTCATATATTCACTTATTTGTTTGGCTTCTCTTACACTGCAGACTAGCTACTTCCTCGTACTCTGTTCTAATCTACCGCATCGCATAAAACTCTTACCCGCGTCCTTATAATCTATTTTTCTATTTACACGGCTCGAAAGTAAGATACTACGTAGACTAGCTTTTGCCCGCGGCTCCATCCCGCGTGGATGTCGGTTATCGCGATCAAACATAGCCTATGTCCTTTCTCATGGTGTAATCTACCCCTATACCAAATTTCATCAAAATCCATTCAGTGGTTTAGGCGTGAAAGCGTAACATACAGACAGACAGACAGAAAGACAGACAGACAGACAGAGTTACTTTCGCATTTATAATATTAAAACTAAGTATGGATTTTTCTAATTACACGGCTCGTAAGTAAGATACTACGAAGACTAGCTTTTGCAAGCGGGTCCGCCCGCGTGGATGTCGGTTATCGCGATCAAACATAGCCTATGTCCTTTCTCATGGTGTAATCTACCCGTATACCAAATTTCATCAAAATCGGTTCAGTGAAAGACCGAGTTACTTTCGCATTTATAATATTAGTATGGATATAATCCTTTTCTATGAACTGACAATACGAACCGACATTGTCCCAAATATCCCAAAGATTAAAGTGTTTAAACAAACTAATTTACTCTAAAGATTGTTTGACTCCTTAGGGTTATAGCGTGATGTTATAGCTTATAGCCTGTTTTAAACTAAGAACTGGGCTATCAAATGCAATTTAAATTATTGAAATCGCACATGTTGTTTCAGAGAATAACGTGGTCAAACAAACCCTGTAGTTTTATTAATATACCTAGATGTATCAAACGCAACAGGTGATTTACAAATAAACCTAACCCACATCATGGTCAATGAAATTAGGTTAAAGTTCTAAAATACAACAAAAGGTTCTTAATTTTAGCTGTTTTTTTGGTTATTGTGGTTCGGGGTTTATTACTAGAATAGACGGTAATGTTTGTGGTTTTGCTTTAGGTGCGAATTTCCTGTTTCTTTGCACTAAGAAATTTTGGGAGCGCATCAATCAAATTCGTTTTTAACCGACTTAAAAGACATTTAATTGGTTGTAATATTTTTTCCTTGTTTACTTATTATACATACGTCTTATTTTGGTGAGCAGAGCATGTTTTTGGCTCGATATATTTTCAGAGTTGCTAATACCGAAGTTATATTTGTTATATTTTGTAAACACAAATAGTTTTAACTGCTCTATGAAGATACTAAACCGTTTTTAGTCCGTGCGATAGGGAAAACGTTCTACAAAACTGAAGCAAGCCGATTTTAGCTGAACTCTTCTTTCCTTTCATACATACATACATACACTCACGCATGTAAATGCCCGAAGCGGTAGGCAGAGTTGTATAAGTACTATTACATTTCTCCATCTATGATTTTCGGTCATTCGAATTATGCCAAATCCAAAATCGGTTACTGTACTTATGTTTAGCGATAACTCATAATAACTTTATCCTGCATTACTGATAATTATTTTTAACCGTTTTAAAAACGAGGAGGTTTTAAATTTAACTGTATTTTTATAGATACTGAGTATAATGATGAATAGGTTATGATCTCAGGTTTATTATTTTAGCGGTAATATAAAACGGAAACCAAACCCACGACCCTTGACATAGCACCTTAGCTTTGTTACCACACCTCACAGGTCATCAAAAGGAATTCAACACAGACGCCGCGTCTAGTTCCCACAGAGTTATTCACTATCTTCTAAATATAATATTGTTTGTGGTACCCACGCAAGCCAGTAATCAAACCGTACGTACGATATTTTAGCTCAACCTGTTACAAGTTTTTTTTTAACGCCTTTGTTTGATGTCCTGGTCGATATTCGGGATTCTTTTTTACGTGCGAAAAATCCCCACGGATACCACCCGGAGCCGGTGGAGGTGGTTATGTCGGACTCGAACCGACTAAAACGCACGCCGTCTTGGGTCTTTGGTTGCCGGAGGAGAGATTGCCGAAAACATATCTCTCGCACCCCGGCGCTGCCGGTCGATATTCGGGCTGAGAAATCGGAAAGTAACTTTGTCCTACAAGTCCTTAGGCGCCCGGGATCCACATTCTTTCTCCAAGTCATCATCTCAGCGTTATTCTTAGAACCCTGAGTTGATCCCGTGTTGAAAGGTTGAACTCTCGAACCAAGCTTAATAGTTTGCGATAGGAGTAGGGTTACATCGAAATAGGGGTTCCGAACCCCATTATAAGCGTCTTAATGAAGGTGTTTTTTTATCGTGCAAAAAATCCTCACGGAGCCGGTGAAGGTGGTTATGTCGGACTCGAACCGACTAAAACGCACGCCGTCTTGGGTCTTTGGTTGCCGGAGGTGAGATTGCCGAAATATCTCTCGCACCCGGCCATTCGGGTTGTGGGGACCATAATGTCCCCATCTAGCCCCGGGAAGGGAAGGAAGGCGCACTTTGCGCCGCCGCCGCGGCCTGCTTCTGCTAGGGTGTTAATGAAGGTGTAGGGACACAGTGTTTGCGCTTACAAAGAAAATTCCAAGCGCGACATTGTATCAACCAGCGCCTGCACTCGACAGTTACTCCTGTACATCGTGGGCATTGACTTTGTGGTTTCTGCAATTATATCTTTCGATAAAAGACTAATTCAATCAGTGAAGATTTCGACAAATCGACTTATCTATAAACGTAATTTCGGTGATACATTTATTCTATAAATCAATCTTTCGGTGAACCGAGCTGTCGGCAAATAAAGGTAGCGTCTAAAGAATTTCTAAGTGTACCGATGTACGGTGAACAGTGATTTCTGTGTACGGTTATATCGTTCAAGGGTAATTCGGTAAACAGTTCGGAGCTCCCCACCTGAGCTCCGAACTGTTTACCGAATTACCCTTTGACTTATGCCCCACCTCCACCCCTCTCGAGAATTATTCACAGTAACAGTGTTAACCTGATAATACTACCAAAATACAGTACGGTATCTCAAATCAAGAACTTTCATTTATCTCTCAATTCCTTTTGATCGACGTGCACTACGAGTTGAAACTAGGAGAGCTTCCAGTGGGGACGCAACCGCAGGTGCCTAACCTGACAATCGAACACGCACCTACACAACACCACTCAATAAACCCCCACAGTTGTGACCCCGACGTGATCCGGAGGGTAATGATATTGCACACGGGTGTTACAGGGGATAGACACGCCTATGCCTAGTGTTACCTCTACAGTAGCAACAAATTTGAGGCTGGCTCATGAATGCAACTCTGAAACTTTTGCTATAATCCTACATCACTACTAAAATTCCCAATATAGTCAGGAAATGAAGCAAAATAAGGTCAAAAATATTATTTATAAGTATATACTCACTCGTAACAAAAGCTTCATACCAACCATCACATGCTTTTAAAAATGACGTCACACATTAACTAGACAGCTATTAGAAAAATATTAAGTGTATCATAAATCTTTTTTTTCTCAACAAATCATGGTTATTGGCGGTCAGCCAAGGAGTGGTCTTCCCACCTTCATTTTATGTTATTACATGTTTTATGATAATCTAGTTAGTAGCGACATCTATGTTCAGTTGGTTGATATTTATATGTAAATAAATTAGTTGGCTTGGCATTGACCTAGGGGTATGACTACTGTCCCCATTCTCCTTAAAAAATATTTTTTGTAGATTTTTGTGTTAATTGGTGGGTAGTTGTTGATATAAGCAATTTGTATGTCTTTTTTTTGGGTCGAGAGATTTAGATAATTTCAGAGTATTTCAGATTTTAAGAGGTGTTTACATAAGCACTTGTGTAGTGCATAATTTTTGTGCTTATGTGTTTATATTTTACATGTGGGTTGACAACAGAACACCTTCAAGATAGTTCGGTTTAAGTCGCAACTGGAACGAATCGGACTCGGAAAGACTCCAAAAATGTTACAATCGCGGCCTGTAGCTTTGGCAGCTCCATCATATATTATATTATGCCTTTTCACGTCCTTTTTAAAGGAGCCAAGACTGTAGGAAGAAAATAATGTCTATTCCGTTTTTTATTCCACTTCATCTGATGAGGTGGACCCACGGCCACGCACAGTGTTTCGATTAGAACAAGCTAGCTGAACAAAAGTCATTGTCGAATATCCAGAAATGTATTACCTGAGCCTCTAGCCAGATACCCATGTGTCCCAATTCTAAGAATTGTTTTGCCCTAATATCAACTACTGATTAAATAATGAGTGTAGTATACGAAGAAAGAGTTGAAGTTTACTTATTCATTGCGTTTTTACGCTTATGACAGTGAGAGTTTTCTGTGCTATACACTTGTACATCAGAGGAACTCATGAGTGCCTCTGAGAACGCCCACTGGGCAAACAAAATATGAAATGATACGCCGTCAACTCGACAAATGAAGTATAATTTAAAAGTTGAATGTACGTAAATGTATTGTCAAGAATTCTCGAGCTAACAGACCTATCAAAACACAAATTCAGCTACAGTACACCCTCCTACTCTGTGTCTGTTGAGCGTATGCATGACGTTCACATTCCTCATACTATTATCGTCCGCTATCAGAATTCATGTTCCTACGCTTTAATTTTGTTTTCGACAATTTTTAATACACTCTTTTTAGCTTCATGTGTAGTTATATATGTAAACAAATCTTGGGCGTCGGATTTAATCATATGTTATGCTCTATGAGCCTGTAAACGCTAGCCTACGTCATAGGGTTACAGCTGGCATTTTTATGCGTAAGTACACTGTAGAGGGTAGGTGTTTTTGGCTGGTGTGAAGGAATATACTACTACATTGGTAGATAACTTGGTGAAATCCGTTTGAATAATGGTCTCAGCTGCATTGCAGTTTCAAAAAGTTGTAGAGAAATTAATTTGCAACCAAACTCCGTTAAAATATTTTCTGTGCGACGAATACTTTGCCCGATAAGGAATAAAAACAATTTGAATTTCTCAAGATGGCGGCCGCGGAACAAGGCTGTGACCCCACAAACATGGTTTAATTTTACAGTTACCTAGACATCTCGACAAATACAATTGTGAGTATTGGAACCTCAAATATAGTTTTTTTAAAGGAATATTATAGCTTCTCAGCATCTAGCGGCGTGAAGCAGTAGTCATATTTACGCGCTAAATATATTTAAGAAAAAACATTCGTCAGCCATTTTTTCACTAGTTTTGTAAACAATAATAACATTATTATTTCAATGGCAATGTTAAAGACGCATTACCGGGTCGTAAACCAGTAACTAGTGATGTACAAGACTCGAGGCGTCCGAGTCCCTTTGCCTAGAGCTCGGTGTCGTTTACAGGGCTCGCCTCGTTTGTATGGCGCTCGACGACTAGGGAGTCTTTTTCAGAGCTCGAGCTTTTTTGAAGTCTTGAGTCCTTTTTGAAGGCTCGAGGCCTTTTTGAAGACTCGAGCTCTTTTGAAGGCTCGAGCTCTTTTGAAGACTCGAGCTATTTTGAAGGCCCGAGCTCTTTTGAAGGTTCGAGTTCTTATGAAGACTTGAGCTCTTTTTGAAGACACGAGCCCTTTTGAGCGCTCGATTGATCTCGACTAGTGATGTACAAGCCTCGAGGCGTCGAGTTTTATTTCAGAAGCCTCGAGGCTAAATGGCAAGACGCAGTGAGCTAGGTAAGCTCGGAGACCCGAGCCTAGCCAAGCCATAGGTTTCAAAAGAGTTCGAGCCTTCAAAAGAGCTCGAGCCTTCAAAACTTTTTTAAGGAAGCAACATACAATAAAATTTAAAAAAAAACTATATGTAACTCACTAGTACGTTATAGTAAAACAAAAAGTCACAGTTTGATTATATAGGTAGCATTATTTGCCTGTTGGTTGTGGAATTAGAGCCACTTTATGAGCAAGTGTGTTGAAACAGTTTTAACAGAGAAAACATCTATACTAATATTATAAAGAGGAAAGATTTGTTTGTTTGTTTTTTTGTTTGTAACGAATAGGCTCCAAAACTACTGGACCGATTTCAAAAATTCTTTCACTTATAGAAAGCTACAATATCTGGGAGTAACATAGGCTATAACTTATTTTCAAAAAAATTAGGGATCCTTTCTAAAACTCCAATAATGTAACCCAAGGTGTTAAAAAATTACCTTAAAAAGTTCTTATATCGCGTATGCTGCGAAAACTATTAATGATAGAATAAAATAATATGTTACAAAAATGTGTGGCTTAAAAAAGTCTACAAATAAGCCCGGAATAGCATATATCTATCTCTTAATAATAACCCACAATAACCATTTTTATCTTTTATAAATTACAGAAAAATAATGTGTCATTTTCGAAGCTATTTTTAACCATATATCTATTATTTTTTATCCAATTAAATACGTTAGATACGTTGTGCATTTAATGTAGATCATAATTGCCATTCAAACTATATAATTACAATGTACAGTTTAAAAGATATCGTGATATACAAATATCGCACGAACGAAATAAATTCAAGCGTGGCTGATAGAAATACCGATCAAAATCAGATGATGTTATCTATTCCTTTTTCTTAATTCTTATCCAAATAAATTGTATTAAATTCAAGACTGTTTCAGAATCTGTGGATTACTTTTTAAATTATAAAAATCGGACGTACCATTCAAATGTTATTACGAAATTATAAATGTCAATAAATCCGGCCGGCATGGGTGCAACGGGAGTACGAAGTATGTCACGACCGAAACCGGGGAGGTTCAGCTGAACAGAAGGTGTAGCAGGAACGGTATCGTGGTGCGTGGTCCGTAACCTTCATTTACCCTAACCTAACCTAACCTAACCTAACCTTCATTTGGTGCACCCTTTTTATACCACTTAGGTGGCAGACAAGCACACGGCCCACCTGATGGAAAGTGGTTACCGTGGCCTATGACCGTGTACAACACCAGCGGAGTCACACTCGCGCTGCCGCCCCTGTAAGCACAGAGTTTCTGTGCCTTCAGTGTAGAAGACAAGGCAGGACAAGCTTTTAGTTTTTCCACTGACAGCACAAAAATTCTCCACAGAGCTCTGACTGTCCTATTCACCGCCGGGAACACGAGGTTATTATGGCCGCGGTATTCTGTAGGGCAGAGGCACTCTCCCAGTTGGACTGCTCTATTGGACGGAAATACCGTCGTAGCACCTCTGTCCCAGGGAAGCGCTGCCGCCTACGGCAAATACCAGCTTCAACGAGAGCGGGCCTGTAGAAGGTTGTTTGAAGGCTTCCCACATGTCCCTCTGACTACCAGAGGGCACAATAGAGATCAGGCAAGGGGCAGGCTGGTCGCCAAGCGCGGGTGTGGGGGTTACAGGTGCAGGCGCCTGTCACCACTTCACCCCCGCCGGTGCAGTGGCGTGACGTTCGCTTTCCCCCTTTCAGGGTTCGATAGGGCACCGGTTTCCCACTCCTTAATGGCCCAGGGCCAGCCGGGAGCGTGGGAAAAGCTTTAGGCAATTTTATATCCCGGTATCCTTAGACCTGAGATGGCGTGCGGTTTTAGAGGGTCCGAGTGCGACATAACCAACCCCGAAGGTCGACGGAGATTTTTTTTATCCCACTTTGGTGGCAGACATGCACACGGCCCACCTGATGGGAAGTGGTTACCGTGGCCTATGGACGTATGCAACACCAGTGGCCTGGTTCCGTGGTATCCGAGGGAATATCCACACGAAAAAAAAATGTTTACAGGATCAAAATTCCACGCGGGCGGAGCCGCGGGCAACAGCTATGCAACAGCTATAAGTTATATTTTGAGTGAAAGTTTTGTTTATTATTTTTTTGTTATTATATAACAAAAAAATGTTAATATATTAAGTTTTTTTTTTAATTTATTATGTTATAAATTCGCTATTTAAGTACTAAATTGCATAAAATGAGCTATTAATATTTCGAACACGATTTTTATGTATCGAAACTTTTTTAAGAAAGCAACTCAACCAATATAATAAAAAAAAGCTAAATCTAACACACTCGTCGGGTCCCTACCCGACCCGCATCCCCCTGGATGTTGCCATGTATTTTGAGGACTGATTGAAGGACATATAGCTGTCTAACAGAAGAAACTTAGCAATCATTATAAAGTTTAGCTGTGGGGTATTTGGCACACAAATAGTTTGTAGCCTGTAATAATACATAGGCTGTAGTTTATCATGAATTTTGTGGCAGCTAACCTAACTTGTTTTGAAGGCTCGAATTCCTTTGAAAGCTCGAGCTCTTTTGAAGGCTCGAGCCCTTTTGAAGGCTCGAGTTCTTTTGAAGGCTCGAACTCTTTTGAAGGCTCGAGTTCTTTTGAAAACTCGAGCTCTTTTGAAGACTCGAGTTCTTTTGAAGCCTCGAGGCATGGCTCAAATAAGTCGCAGCTCGGCTAGGCTCGGGACTCCGAGCTTACCGAGCTCACTGAGTCTTACCATTCCGCCTCGAGGCTTCGGAAATAAGACTCGACGCCTCGAGGCTTGTACATCACTACCAGTAACTGCGTCTAACCTTAACTTTTTAATTAGCAACACAGTCCTGTAATAAGCCTAAAATTATTGCAAAAAATGTCGTTAAAAGAACTATTTTGCTGGTACTTAAACGTAAACAAACTACTTTGTCCCACGTTGGGCGCCAATGTAAACACATGATAGTGGATATCGTGGTACTACCACACGAATCTCAGTTGCACACAACAACTGGTCTGGGGCTCTCCTACTCCATCTTTTCTTCATCAACAATTTTTTTTTTATGGATTATGGAGGCAAACGAGCAGACGGATCGCCTGATGGTAAGCGATCACCGCCGCCCATGGACACTCGCAACACCAGAGGAGTCACAAGTACGTTGCCTTCCTTTTAAAAGAGAGTACGCTCTTTTCTTGAAGGTTTGAAGGTCGTATTGGTTCGGAAATATCGCTGGTGACAGTTCATTCCACAGTTTAGTTGTGCGAAGCCGAGCGTGCGAGATTGGCGTGTATTATAATCCGTAAGCATATATTGGCGCCCTTATGCTTACCTCTCCTTCTTTAGATTTGATTTATGCTGCTACTACCACTAGGCTACCGCAGATATTCATGAAATCCACCCTGTATATTCACACTTATACCCGTCTGAGGTAGGTAATAGCTTATTATCTGATTATCCTTACACACTTCACGTGCTTCCTCTATTCCCCCTCCCGACGAGGGCCAGAACGTAAGGGATGGCCCTGGGTCAGCTGGGATGCGAGGGATATGTCGAAGACAACCTCACCTCCGGCCTAGCACCACGACCCACAGCCGGCGTGCGGTTTTAGTCGGTTCGAGTCCGACATAACCTCCCCTTCCGGCTCCGGCAGTGGAGGTATCCGAGGGGATTTCCGCACGAAAAATAAAAAAAAAGCTTCCTCTACTATCATTATGCTAATCTGATTTGCCTGTCAGGTTTGCCTGAATATAGTTTAACAGAATCCATAATATTTATGTTCCTATTACCACTATGCTGGTAAATGGAGCACAAACATGCGCAATGTTTACAAAATAATGGGATAGTTTTATGGGCATAACTTGTAAATACATCCATTGTTCACGGTACGCGATTTCACGTATGCGTGGACGGACGTCAGCACGAACTATATGCACCGTGGAATGGAGCTCGTCCGTGAAAGAGAGGTGCGTTCGAGCGTACGAGACTGTTTGAGATGCATCCGTGTCCGCGTTAACGTCCGTGAAACCTCGGATCGTGGAATACTGGCTTTAGGCGAGCATTCTGAACACAACGTCATAATTCCTTACAGGTCATTGTAATTTTGAAGGCAGAATATAAAACATCCAATTAAAAAAGGCATGGATTGTTTCTTTTTTTAAGAATATTAGAACCGAAATTACTAATATTCCCGCAAACCCCTCCAGCTAAGCTAAATTGCTTGTGTCACGGCTGTAGTGTATTGGCCAGGATTCGAACTCGGAACCTTTCGATCATAAGGCTGACTCCTAACCACTAAGCTACCACCGATGATAATACAGTTATGATCTTCGGGACCTAACAGAATCAGAATCCGATTCTTCCACTGTCGGATAAGGTTCTGGCGCAGGCTGGTTGGGAGGTCAGACAGCAGTCGCTTCCAGAAAAGCCGTGTAGGCCATGTTGGGCTCTTTGTTATTAATGCCCCAGTTGTTTATATAGTAACTGACACCGACGGCTTAACTTTCTTTCCAAGACACAGGGCGTCTCAATACTCTCAATGTGTCTCTGCCTCTTTGGCGTGACGGTAGTGTACGCAACTGCCACGTAGGAGGCGCAGGTTCGATCCCCGCTCAGTGCAAATATTTGAATGCATGCATATGGCTATTTGCATTGTTCTGGGTGTTTCTATGTATAATATGTATGTATTTACAAAAAAAAAGTATATAAGTTTTTTTTTTTTTTACACAGGACACGTCAATTTGACTTCACCTCGCCTGATGTTAAGCTAAAGGCAAAGTCTCGGAAAGAGGGTCACCATCGTAAACATTTACCATGTTAACAGTGGTGGCACTCAGCTTGACGGCCTCATTAGATGCCTTTTCACGCCCCGCTTAAAGGACCCGGGACTGTAGGAAGAAGGAAACACGTGAGCTGGCAGGGAATTCCAGGTCTTAGTGGTGCGGCATAGGAATGAATCACTGAAACGCTTGGTTCTAGCAGGTATACTCTGCACCGTAAATGGATGACATCTTAGCCCTGCACGTGTCGTCCTGTGAAGGAAAGGGGAGGGTGGGACTAATTGGAAGAGCTCGTCAGAACATTCACCATGGTAGAGACGGTAGAAAACTGCCAAAGACGCAACATCTCTACGCATCTGCAAAGGCTCGAGGGTGTTCGTGACCTCAGGATCCCCAATAATGCAGACCGCACGTCGCTGCAACCTGTCGAGAGCATCTAATAAGTACTTTACGGAGCCGTCCCAGAGATGTGAGCAGTATTCCACGCAGGAACGACTTTGGGTCTTGTATAGAAGACACCGCTGCTCCGGCGTGAAAAAACGTCTCACTCTGTTCAGGACTCCGAGTTTACGCGAGGCTGATTTGATGATACTCTCGATATAGTTTTTGTTATTCAGTTTGCAGCGAACAGCCATACCGAGGATAGTGAGGTGATCCTGCAGTGGCAGTGGTGTGCTCTGAAGAGTGGGAAGGGGAAGGAAAGGAGATACCTTTGCTGTAAACGCACATGCCTGGGTCTTCTTGGCATTGAACTCGACCAGGTTCCTGGCGCCCCATTGAGAAATGTGGTCCAGGATCCGGTCCAGCTCAGTGACAAGAAGCTGCCTTTTTTCCGCGATATCAGACTGCTTGGCCGCAGGATGTGCGTAATAACTCCCGTGTAAGGTGCTGTCGTCTGCATAGCAGTGAATGTTATAAGTATGTTTATCCGCATTCTAGATTCCATAGCACAAGCTATAATAGCTTACCATGGGACTAGATAGCGTTGTGTAGTGTTGTGGAATATTTATTTATGTAGAAATGTGTTAAGAATGGTCACCAATCCTAAAACGGCCTTGCCTACTGTTACTTAACCTTCCAGTGCATTAATTTATTCGGTTACCATTTAACTATGTGCCTCTTAACATTGTATAACATCTTAATCAGGAATAACTAATATATTATTCAGTCCTTGAAGTATATTTATAACTCTAGTTGAGGACGAACGAAACATTCATCTTCCCATTCTTCCCACCTTCACCTTCCAAACAGTATGATTTATATGTTATCTATATTCTAAGATATAGACCGTACAAGCAGTTTATGGGTTAAACGCTGACTTACAAACAAACTCTTCATCTTTACAGCATACCAGACTCGCAAAATGTCTTCATTGTTATTGTAAAGCCGAGTGTACACGTTTCTAGGACGCCTACGCTTATTTTATTTGGTACTACTGCTAAAACAAGCTGTTTAGAACAAAAAAAAATCGGGGTTCTAGGGTGTGGTGAAAATGACCTTTGAATTTCGAATTTGGAGCGGGTTACAGAAATAAGATTTTAAGACCATCTGGTATTCTGGTCAACCTACTTACGGTCCAACTAATACTTTTTTAATGCAAACCTTTGAGAATGCCGTAAGGCGAAACCGGTCAGGTTCAGAAATAAAATTAAACTCAGTGGAAAAGTACAAGTGTGTTATTCAATAACTAATATTTTTATTGTTTCTCTGTGATGTAAGCTTTTTGTAGTCATCTGTTAGACTGTTTCATAGGTACAAAAGTGTATCATTGTTGCTGATTAAATAGTAGTCGTAAATCAATATTTTGTTCCCTATAGGTAGTTTACACATGTAGTCTACGATTATATTGCTACTATTAAGATTTTTCTAAACTACTCGCAACTATAGGAAGTTAGAACTCTCGAATTCTACTTGAATTTATTACTTGACTAGCTTTTGCCCGCGGCTCCGCCCGCGTGGATGTCGGTTATCGCGACCAAACATAGCCTATGTCCAAAATTCTGCTCGTTGCTGTCGTTTGGAGTAGACGTGTGTCTTATTTTTGCTCCGTGCCCTTATCTGATTGGTTGGATAGATAATTGCGGATTCTCTGTCCTTCCTAAAGTGTTCTTGTGACTGAGTAACGCCCTTTGGGTGTGTCTAGAGTGAGATATAGTGATATCGCACTGTCACATACTCAAAACCAAGTTGAGTGTTTTTTGTGATTGGTGAGGATTTGAACCCACGCCACGGCCGCTGCACACCGAAGATACTTTAGAGCCGCACTTGTAGCCACCCGACCAAATCAACATTGCGTGTCGTCATCGAAATTGCGGACAACCTACGAAGTGATATCGCCTACGACTACGACTACGTCACTGTGCTACGCCTTGAGGTAAGCCCCGCCTCTTTACGAAAGTGCTACGGGTCGACATCTGCTACGGGAGTCGCCGCTTAATCATTACTGGAGCTAAACCGTACCGGTTACATTTGCATACTAAGCTACGAAATGTCTTCCTCAAAGAAAGGCTCGCCTAAAAAAGCTGTTAAAAGCCAGTCTGCTACAATAGATCCCGCGCGATCCGCACCAAATATTGTCCAAGCTGTGGACCAAGAATTTGCCATTCTTAGCCATAAGCGCCCGAGGTTGGACGACTTCCCGCATGATCAATTAGATGACTTTAAACAGGAAATTAAACAAATGCTGCTATCGTGGAAGGCCGACCATGACGATGCAATGGAGAAGGTGTTAACAGAGCAGTCCGCCCTAATAACAAAGTTGGTATCCGACTTGTCTGAATTAAAACTCCAGAACTTACAGATTCAAAATTCGAACAAAGAAATCGAAAAGTCTATCATTACTACTAGCGAACTATATGAAGACATGAAATCGCAAGTTAAAAGGCTACAAGATGATCTCAAGGGATATAAACTGTATGTGGAAGGACTTGAAAAGGCAATAAGAGACCTACGGCACAAACCACGCTCCTCAACCGTGGAGATCCGTAATGTCCCAATACATCCTAATGAAACCACAGCAGATCTCTCTCAAATTGTGTCCAACATTGGTAAAACAATAAACTTCCCCATCGTACCATCTAATGTTCGGGATATATATCGTGCTCCCGGTACTTCGAACAACAAACCAATAATAGCAGAATTTGTAAATGTACAATGTAAGACAGACCTTATCTCTCACGTGCGTGGATACAACGCAAAACGCCCTAACAAAGAAGACAAGCTGAACACTCAGTTACTGGGAATATCTGGGCAAAAACAGCCCGTATACGTAGATGAGCACTTAAGTCAATCCGTCAAGAAGCTTTTCTATTCGTCAAGGCAGTTTGCAAGACAACACAATTATAAGTATTGCTGGTCTTCAAATGGCAACGTGTTCCTACGTAGAGAACAGGGACAAAATCATGTACTCATCAAGTCTGAAGAAACTTTGCTCGAACTTCTGAAGAAATTTTGACTATTATTTAAGTCTAACATCAGTCCATTCATCTCCATGTGTGATGTTTCTATCAGATTTGACATTTTTCTGTACGTACTGACTATAGTTATAAGCTTATCACTAGTAAAAAAAAGACATAATGTACCATTAACTAACTATAACACTAAAAAAACAAAAAGTTGCACACAAACACATGCTAAACTCACTCACATACATACCCTCTGCAACCCCACTAATTATACTATACACACACTACCATACAACAATACGTCTATCCCTACTATGATTTTACACTTATTCCAAAAATGCAACTATAAAGCATTGCTAGGCCTTCTCTTATTTGGTGTATTAATGCTATTCGATGGCCAACCTACTTAAAAACATTATGTCAGATCTTGACGATATTGAGGTTGCGAAGGCTTACACAAGTTTACCGAAAGACTGTAAGAACTACGTAAACATCTCAAACGGCTCCATAACAGTTCTCCATATGAACATACGCAGCATTAACAAAAATTTCGACTCACTCTTAATATTACTGACAGAAATCAAGATTCCGTGCGACGTAATTATACTCACCGAGTGTTGGCTAAGCAAAATTGAAGACCTGCCTACCCTTGACGGATTTAACTCTTATCACACCAATAACATAAAGAACCAAAATGATGGTATAGTTATTTACATAAAAGATAATATTCCATGCAACTTTGAGGAGCCTAATTTCATTAATGGTACATGTCTCGCTTGCCGAATAAACAGTAAGCTGGCAATAGTTGCCATCTATCGATCACCCTCCTATGACACTACAGAAGAAGTCGATCTCTTCTTAAGAAGTCTTGACAATGTACTAACCTCCCTTAACAAACATAAGAATATTTGCCTCATAGGTGATGCCAATATAGACATTAAACCCTCTAACGCAGATCGCCACAGTTTCCATTACCTGACTCTGATTGCCACACATGGCCTACTGCCTGCACACTATTTCCTAACCCGAGAAGAAAAGTGCTACGATCACGTGAACTTAAAAGGAAATATGGACACTGTATGCGCTGCTGTATGTGGCGCACACAAGTTTGATATGAAGTGATAAGTCACCGATAGATAAAATGAGATGTGTTTATTGATCACTTAAACTATCACGTAACTAATGCTAAAATGGATTGATGAGTACTGCTTATTATGAGCTGTGAATGCGTACTGTCGCGGAAATGTACAATTTATGCGAGGCGACGGAAAAGTGCTGATGTGAATGATGCGCGCGTGCCATGTACGATATATGACTCGTACATATTCCCCGGCGCGAGATGAGCGAGTGAATGATGACAATGAGTAACAAAAGTAAAAGTTTAAACACTAAACTTATAAATTTCATTCAATACATGACATGACTTAATTCTATGCTTATAAATTGAGTTTTAGTCACTATCGCTAGATACTGGCTTTGTAAAAACGGGTGGCATCTTCTTGTGACTCTTTATGCTGCTAAGGATGCTGGAGAAGTTTCTCAATTCAACGGCCTCTTGAGATTGGTGTGTACTTCTGGTGGCAGGCGTCGGTCGTCTGGGTGTCGTCGATATTGTTGGCTGCCCTTCGGAGTCCGATCGCAAGATGGCGCTCCCCTGCCGGCGGCGATATAACCACCGACAAATGGAAACCACTAATGTTAATATTGCGCCCGTCAACAACAAGTAGATCGCTGAATATTGATGAATGTCATGACTTGATATTCCGGTATCTAAGGTGTTTTCAGATTTCATCTGTTCAATTTGTTGTTTGATATGCTGTAGTGAGATTCGTTGGTCAGTGCCGTTGAGTTCTATTTGTGGCACAGAGACATTCAGGATATGATTGATAGGTGCGATTAATGGAGAGTCAAATTCAGGAGACGTTTTCATCTCGGTATGTCGCAGTTTGTGTGAAAAAACTGTGAAGTCTTCGCCTTTCATTATACATTCTGCATACAGAGCAAGATGAAAGGACACGTTGGTACAAGACTCAGAAGATTTTCGAAGATATTTGGAAGAGATGGCAGTCCGAATATCTTGTTCAACTTTCAACAAGAAGCAAATGGCAGAGCCCACACGAAAATATTAGAGTTGATGACGTTGTCATCATACACGAGCCAAACGTCCCCGCAGGAAAATGGGTTCTAGGCAGAGTGATTGAGGTGCATCCCGGTTCAGATGGATTGGTCCGAGTTGTTACCCTGAAGACTAAAAATGGCACAATTAAGCGCCCAGTGATCAAATTGACAGTACTCGTGTCTGACAACAAATCTCCTACGACATGTGAAGATACATCAAACAAGCGAAATATTAGGACAAAGGAAAAGCAATCACAACAACGAACTAACCCGATGTCTAATTTAATAACAAAACAATACATCATATTTGAGATCGGCATACCACTCGTCAACAGAGAAAGTTATGATCTATATCAGTTAATATCAGTTCCACAACAACAAGAAAACGATACGAAGACAGTGGCTATCGTGCCGGTATCGGATTACATCGCAATTAATTTACGCAAGGACACTTATTTGGCGTTAACAGCAGGAGACATACAACAGTGCGTGCAATACGACGAATTTACTCGTCTATGTCATTCCCAAAAGCCAATTTTTCAGTTCAAATCGGCAGACAGTTTGTGTATTAAGGATAATCTTACAAACAGATGTCTTACAAATATCGCAGAATGCCGGAATAACTGGATCGAGTTGCATAAAATAAATACATACCTATTTTACTGTTGCGGGCAGTGTACACTCCGCATCATATGTGAGCATCACATTACAGCTATACGAGTCACTAAGTTTGTTTTGTTTTATAAGAGATATGTCCTTCTGGTATTGATCTGCAAAACTTTGGTCCAAAACTCCAAATAAACTGTTAGCAACATAGCCAACACCATTAATGAGACCTCGCCTCTTGCGCGTGCGTTCGAAACGTTGATTCATTAACATTCCATCATCTTACTACAATTACGTCACTCTTATGACGAATTAAGTTACTACAATGGAATGTTAATGAATCAACGTTTCGAACGCACGCGCAAGAGGCGAGGTCTCATTAATGGTGTTGGCTATGTTGCTAACAGTTTATTTGGAGTTTTGGACCAAAGTTTTGCAGATCAATACCAGAAGGACATATCTCTTATAAAACAAAATCAAAATCACCTGTCACTTTTATGGAGAAACCAGACCTCGGTTGTAGAAGCAGAATACAATCTGTTAAAAAGAACTGAAGAGTCCATAAACAGCCAACATAAAACTATCAACAAGTATTTGAATAATCCGGCTCGAAGGACCAAAAATATGTATGCGCTGCTGTATGTGGCGCACACAAGTTTGATATGAAGTGATAAGTCACCGATAGATAAAATGAGATGTGTTTATTGATCACTTAAACTATCACGTAACTAATGCTAAAATGGATTGATGAGTACTGCTTATTATGAGCTGTGAATGCGTACTGTCGCGGAAATGTACAATTTATGCGAGGCGACGGAAAAGTGCTGATGTGAATGATGCGCGCGTGCCATGTACGATATATGACTCGTACAGACACCACAGTGGTTGTTTTAGGTTCTCACATCACCGATCATTTACCGGTCTTAGTAGCATTTAACGACTTAAATTTAACGAAACAAGCAGCGCCAACCTTCCAAATTTCAAAAATAGATTTCTCTTCTGTCAAGACAGCTATTGAAAGCCAAGACTTCTCCCAAATTGTAGATACAGAGGATCCTAACTTAGCCACCTATAAATTAGTTAAAATAATTCAATCCGTTTTAAAAGAACACACCTCAGTCACCCTTTGCTCTAAAAAGAACCGAAACTTAAAACTCTGGATTACCCCGGGTCTACTGCGGTGCATTCGACACCGCGACAAGCTACACATAAAAGCACGAAAGTCACCTAATAATCATATCCTACAATTGACGTACAAACGTTACAGAAATTATTGTAACGACCTCCTAAGAAAGCTTAAAACATTACATGAAAAAACTGAACTAGACAAAGCTAAAAGTAACCCCAAGGCTCTATGGAATAAAATAAAAGAAATTACGTATACTAAAAAGAAATGTGCACCTCCAGTGGAACTTTTAAACCTAGACCCGAACCAAAAAACCTCAATAAATAATGTTTGCACCTTCTACGCCACGATCGGCGCTAACCTTGCCTCAAATATACCTCAATCTTCGACATCTATGACACCTAGCAACACTGCACAGAAAATTCACACCGCGGATTCTTTCGCAATGTTCAAAGTGACCGACTCTGAAGTGGAATCCACTATCATGAATCTTAAACAAGATACTGCAACTGGTTGGGACGGAATACCGGTCGCCCTCTTGAAAATCTGTCGAAATACATTAGTACCCCTAATCACGCATATTATAAATATTTCGATAGCGAGCGGAGTGTTTCCGGATTCTTTCAAGAGAGCTCTGGTTCATCCGATACACAAAGGTGGAAACAGAGACTGCGTCAACAATTACAGACCAATTTCGGTACTATCTGCAATGTCCAAAGTCATGGAGAAATTAATTAACTGTCGTTTAGTGAACTATCTTAACAAACTCAGTATTATAGCTAATAATCAATATGGCTTCAGAAAAGGTGTTTCAACCGAAGACGCCGTTCTTGACCTAGCTGAGTTTGTAACACGAAAAGTGGACGACCGCCAAAAATGCATCTCTATCTTTTTAGATTTAGCCAAAGCATTTGACACAGTCTCTGTTCCCACACTTCTACAAAAATTAGAATACATAGGCATTCGCGGGAAACCACTAGAACTATTTAAAAGTTACCTACAAAATAGACAAATAATAGTTAAAATAAAAAATCACACTAGTGACTATCACACCATCTCTTATGGAGTTCCACAAGGCAGCGTGATTGGACCAACACTATTTCAAGTCTACATCAATGACCTTTGCACGCTCCCCCTCAAAAAATCAAAAATCATTACCTATGCTGATGACACGGCGATAATAGTATATGGATCCACTTGGGATGAAGTGAAAGATAACGCCGAAAAGTCTTTACAGTTGGTATCGACTTGGCTGCGTCATAACCTCCTTACACTAAACTTGTCCAAAAGTAACTTCATTCCCTTCGCGATAAGCACTAGAACGGAGGCCCCTGCTGAATTCAACATCACTGTACACACATGCACCGACTCTAGTACCTGCAAGTGCACGACTCTAACCCGTGTCAACCATACCAAATACTTGGGTGTAGTGATAGATGATAGACTGACGTGGTTCAACCATATAGACTATATCTCCACAAAAGTGAGAAGACTTATCTATATATTTAGGAAACTTAGAGATATCACCGACCCCAACATCCTTACCATGGTATATAAAACGTTATGTCAGTCCGTCATCGCATACTGCATTGTGGTGTGGGGTGGAGCGGGTAAAACAAAGCTACTCGAGTTGGAGAGGTCACAGAGAGCTGTCCTTAAAGTAATGCAGAATAAACCGTTTAGATTTCCAAGTAACGAATTATATGCTATCTCCAAGGTTCTAACTGTGAGACAGCTCTTTGTGCTTCAAGCCACTATCAGGACACATAAAGAAACTCCCCCACCAGACTCATCAAAAAGGAAATCCAGAACCACATGCAAACCAATCATGCACAGAACCACGTTTGCACAACGTCAATTTTGTATCACAGGATCATTTTTATACAGGAAAATCTCAAAAATAATTTCCCTGGGACATCTAACCCAACACGAGATAAAAGATAAAGTTCGGAATTGGTTACAAGATCTTGATTACACACAAACTGAAATTCTGCTTTTCCATCTCCTATAGAAGAAGACGCACACTCACACACACACACATTCACACATACGCACGCGCGCGCACACGCACACACACACACACACAAACACACATTCTTGCTCTGATAAAATTTTAATTATAACAAATAGCCATTATGCCATATAGTCCTCATATTATAATAATGCAATGACACGCATGTTCAATTAATCTTTGTGTAACAGTTACAGCAGAACACTGACTCCCAAGTCACAGGATTACCTAGTTTGGGAGCCAGGGTTTATAATTTTTTGTATTACCTTAACTAAATTGTATTGTGTATACCATCTAAGACATGTTTGTATAAGGAATATGGCATCAATAAAGTTATTTATTTATTTATTTATTTATTTATTTTTCAAGGTCTAATCTACCCCAATACAGAATTTCATCAAAATCGGTTCAGTGGTTTAGGCGTGAAAGCGTAACATACAGACAGACAGACATAGTTACTTTCGCATCCATACTAATATTATAAATGCGAAAGTAACTGTCTGTCTGTCTGTATGTTACGCTTTCACGCCTAAACCGCTGAACCGATTTTGATGAAATTTGGTATAGGGGTAGATTAGACCTTGAGAAAGGACATAGGCTATGTTTGGTCGCGATAACCGACATCCACGCGGGCGGAGCCGCGGGCAAAAGCTAGTATATAATATTAGTATGGATGTTATTGAGTTTTCTGCATGTTTGAATAATGAGTTCTTCTTCCTACAGTCCTGTGTCCTTTAAGCGGGGCGTGAAAAGGTATCTGATGAGGCTGACAAGCTGCGTGCCACCATTGATAACATGGTACATATTTACGATGGTGACCCCCTCTCTCCGAGAATTTGCCTTTAGCTTACTATCAGATGAGGTGAAGTCAAATTGAGGTGTCCGTTTTAAAAAAACTATTGGAGTTATATTTCGATGAAATGACTTCATTGGTTGATTGTATCGTGTATTCTAGGAAAATACACCTACGAATGTGTATACACGTCTTTATATTGAAAACATGTATGTTTACCTGTTGTAATATTGTAATATTTTGTGTGGGTGACGCATTTAAATTTAACCTATCAACAATGTTTCAGGCATTGTGATTTACTCATCCGGGATCATCCAACTTGATTTGTATACAAAAAAATGGAGTAGAGCAGTTTGTCTTTAGTGTCTAATATATCTTAGTAGCATAATATGATTCTTTTAAACTATCACGGTGTTTACTCATAGTTTATAATGTTAAATGCAACGCACCCGAAACGTCGGCAAAAGTAAGTTTTTCACCAACACTATAAACTATAATATGATTCGTTATATTTTTGAATAAAGATGATTCATACATGGAGGTCAGACGTTAAAAGGTAGAAAATAAAATAGTGAACTCTTTGGAAGAAACCCGTAAATCGTTTTAAGGATTATAATAATAATTATCGCAGGTTTATAAGTGCCCGGCTAATGGCAATAGGCTCGCCACCTATTACATTGGGACCTGAACATAAACTGGCGAAATGTGGGTGCTAGCACCCCTGCCCTACCCCTTCGGGGAATACAGGCGGAGTTTATGTTATGTTATGTTATGAAAATTCTGAAAAAATATACCAATTTAGATTAATTCTGAAGTGAACATTTCCACAGAAGAAATATGTACTTACAACTTTTTAATTCTATTGAATTAATTTATAAAATAAAAGAAAACATATTTTATACACGTGTGACATCTCACTAATAATATCAGCACGTTTAGATTTTATTAATAAGACGTTTGATAAGATACCTGTGCCAAAATCATTATGATTTCTACATTTCAGATTATCATTCAGAAATATATCAAAAGAAAAAGATGTTAACAGTGCGTCGTGTTGTAAGATGGTGGCATTTCTTCAGAGAAATTATAAAAGAAAAAGAAACCAATAATTTATATACTGTATACTGTACCTACCACTCTGTCTGTACGGAACAAGAAAAGAAAATTAGTGTGAAAGAAAGACCACTAATAGACCGCAATAGACCTCACTATTAGTGTGCTAGGCACACTAATAGTACTCAATGTCATGAAAATTACATTGCAAAAAGACACGATATGCCTTTGTGATTGTTTAAGGCCCGTATTCTAGAACGACACTCAGCCTGAATCCCGATTTCTCTGAGCACAGGTTGTATAGGCAATATGTCAAACTATCTGTCTATACAATCAGTCCTCAGATAAATCGCGATTCAGGCTGAGTGTGCACTAGAATACGGGCCTAAGAATTGTTTAGCTGTCATCGGTAAGGTTGCGAAAATTCTCATAAATGCATTGAAGAGATTTGGCGGGAACGCAGGAGGGAACACAACGCGGTATTATTTTATTTTCCAAAATTGGTGAATTTGTGAATTTGTGAAAATGTTGAATTCGAGTTTTTATGTATAAAAATGGTGGTTTTTAAGACATAACGTCTTGGACAATGCACAAAAGTGTACGAAAGTGGCATAAGTTCCAATTATCCCTAGGGAGCTTTTAGTAAAGTCCCCACAAGTTTACTGAGGCATCAATCATCATTCACCGGCATGATCATCAATTCATCATCATTATCATCATTCACAATCATTTCAATTAAGAAAATATTTAACTTTTGACAAAGCAGCATGGTTAAAGTACCTTAGCCTGTTCCGAAAGAAACCAAAGAAACTAAAAAAAACCATAGATCCATTTTGAAAGTAATGATAAGTGTCATTTAAATAATCAAAGTGATAAGTGTGTGTTTAGCGGAAGAAGGGAGGTTTTAGCTAGAAGAATACTTAAAATGTTGCCAATAACTTTTCATTTATTTTATTTATTACTTATCTAAATTATACCTAACTACAATGTCTCGGTGATGTCAATATAATGAAATCCGGTGACTTTTAACAATTTGGCATCATACGTCTTTAGTCACTTTAGTTTAAGAAAGATTTAAGTGTGCTGTTTTTATTAGTTGGAAGCTTTGATTATTTATATGTCTAGATGGAGTGTCAAATGCGTACAAACGTCTCAAAAAATATCAGTGTCTTCAATCTCATAGTACTTACGCGCAGCTCAGTGACGTTCGCGTCGGCTTGGTGTCACAACGTAAAACCCGCGAAAAACATTAAATAAAAACTGTCGAAATATGGCGACTAGCACTATCAAAGTGTGCCGGAATTAAAAAGGACGCCTAAATACTACTACACACATTACCTTTTATGAATAAAGTAACCAAAATACAAGTTAAATTAATTATTTTTTTCATCACAACAATATGTCATTTATCACGCGCCATATTTGTAAGTGTTGCCAGTTTTTTAAATTCATGGTTTGGTTCGATTGGGGGAGCCTTGTACCGATTGGGGGAGCCAATGTCCCTCCTTTTTATTGATTTGGATTAGAATATAATTTACTGACTAAGGTAAAGCCAAAGGAGGGTTATGATTTTGACATGCAAGTGAATCCGAATCCGAATCCGAAATCCGAAATCCGAAAGGAATCGCGTGGAAAGTACCCAGACCTATGCAAATTAGTCATATGTACACAAACAAATATATGCACTAGGCGAGAATCGAACCCGTGCCCCTTGCATACCATTCTCATTTACTACTGTCACGCTACAGAGGCTGTCAAAAAAAACAATTTAATTATACCTAGGTGATTTTTTTGGGAAATTTTCCTTATAGCTGGTATCATATTTACGCACACAGAAGCACGAATGCAACGTGTAAAACACGGGCCGCACGCACACATGTTTGCACAGGTTGACTCGTTTTATTTCCGTTGACAGTAGGACGAGGCTCCATCTAGACATTATATAATCAAAGGTTTGAAGCCACTTCTTTTTTTAAAAAATGTATTTTTTTGGCTTTTTATTAACAAAGATGGAAATGTATAATATTCAAATAATGTATAAATTATTTTGCAGGTAGTATTGATAAGTAACTGGTAATCATTAATTTTGCTTGTAAAAAAGTTACATTCAAAACTCTTAATAATTTTAATTTTAAACATTAAATAGAATAATGTTTCTTCAGTTTATCAGTTACTATATTATTTCTTCAGTTACAGAAAAATAACATAATGTCGCCAAGATACCAATAATAATATACCAATAAACATGTTAAACTCCTATTTTCTTTAATTTACCAAAAACACATAGGTATACACAAAAATACACCGCACGAAAAAGTTCACACAGAAAAAAAACAATTTAATATCGCACGCTATTGAAAAATTGTCTGTAAACTTTAAATATTTTTTTTTTAAATCAGCCGCGTCCTGGCACTGCGGCACACGCTCGGCCTACGTTCGCGACTATACTAGTGGAGTTCGGGAGACGAAATTAAAATTGTTTATTTTAGATATTTCATGGCGTGGGTGATGGAGTGTGAATTATGCTTACTATTTACAAGCGTCCATACACTATGATTATGGGAAATATGATTAGACTGTCTGTTTTTACACGTTTATAAACAAGGTATAATTTTTCGTTTAGATATTTTATAGCCAGAAATTGTTTTGGAGGTTGCTGAGACGTCAACGATACAATTTTAGTTGGACCTTCGTCAGTTACAAGGCTAGAACTATCTTATAGAAATGAAAAATCGTCTGGATAAATAAGTATATTATTTTATATAGGTGCTTCAGTTAGAAATATTGTTACTACAAGTAACTATCAACAAAAATTATATTATTTATTCTCTATTGTAGATATACATACACATACATATAATCACACCTTTATCATCGGAGGGTTAGGCAGAGGTGAATTTACATTTCAGCAAAAATTATCTACATAAATAATAGTAGAAACGGGTCTGCAACCCCACTTGAGTGGCATTATGATTCCGTTCCCGTAAGCCATGGAAACCTACTTCCACGTATAAAAAGTAGCCTATGTGTTATTTTACTAGACTAAATCTATCCCTGCACAAAATTACCTTCAGCCAATCTCTATTGATGTACAATTTCGATTCGAAGAACGATCTTAAGCCTAAAATATGGCTTACATAGATTCTATTTTAGGAACTCCGCAGTAATTAGTACGCTAAGTACAACAAACACGTATATTTTATTTTACTGATAGTAACACTAAGAAACTCTTGCCAACATAATCAACTAAATTAAATTTCGAATTCAGTGCAAGCTTCACTAAGAGCATGACGAAGTCGCAAACAGACACGGTGTCTACGATATCAAATTTTGATTCAGAGAATCTGTAGGTAAAAAGACAGCGAAGTTTATTCAGTCAGTTCTTAGTGTGTATTACTGGTGCCCTCTGATAGATGTGAATGCAATACCTATATCATTTTGGCAAGCGTTTATATTCTATCAGTTTATATTTTCTTTAGAAATTAATAACTTGCAGTGACATTGCCATAATAGAACTCAGCTCATAAATTAAAATATTTAAAAATAAAATGTGAAAATCACAAAAAACGACATCTGAAAAGTGGTGACAGGATGCTGTAAGAGATTCGTTTATTTTGGAAGGTAATAGATGAGAGCGGCTTGCTCTTTTATTGAGTCAATATTATCTATGAGGTGGAATGTGTAATATGTATCCGTCACACCATGAGTGAGGATAAAAAGTAAGTTTATGTTCGATATGCAGGTGTCATAATATGATGAAACTGTAGATAAATATGAAAATAAAAGTAGAAAAAGGCGAGGTGAAGTCAAATTGACGTGTCATATATAAAAAAAATATATTATCATCACATTTATATTAGTGTTGTTCCAGGTATTCCCAGCTGTCACCCCGGGGGACAGAGTTAGAGTGGACTACTGGGAATAATTCGTTGCATTTGGCCTGCTAGCATTAGGTTCGCCCACGGAACAGAGAATTTTCTGTTTTGTGGGTTCGCCCCTCTTGTATTGGCTATGGCTTGAATAAGTCCATCTGATTCTGACCTACCACTACCAAACTAGCTTTCTCCTCTCTTTTTCTCCTGGGTTGGTGGGTCAGACGAAAGGTCTCATCATGTTAGTATATTGCTTCTATTTCCTCTACAATTGCCCACTCAATTCCGGCAGAAATTCAAAGATTGGACATGTGTGTGACTCCTCAAATGTTATTATACCTTTATTTTTATCTTTCGTGCGGAAATCCCCTCGGATACCACACCCCGCTGGAGCCGGAGGGGAGGTTATGTCGAACCCGAACCGACTAAAACCACACGCCGTCTGTGGGTCGTCGTGCCAGATCGAAGGTGAGGTTGTCTAAGTTGTCTTTGACATATCCCTCGCACCACGGCTGACCCAGGGCCATCCCTGCCGGTCTGCCCCCCCCCCCCTGGCAAATGTTATGTCAACAGATTTTATTGTCGTTTTGGAGCGAAAGACTTTGGGTACAGTTGGGATTTGGATTTTGGCGAAAAAACTGTTTTATTTTTCCCAAAATTACCTAATACTTCCAGACAATTTTGCATAATCTTTCCCTCCGAAACGATTAGGTATAAATCAACCAGAATAAAGAAGACTGTAACAAAATACGCCTACGAGTGATTAGTGTGATTACGTATTAAAAATAAGCCGTAAATTACGCAAAGATTCAATACAAAGTCGTAAAAATATTTGCTCAAAACATTATTTTGTTTCGTAACCGTCATGTTCCGCGTTCTCAGTTTGAAAATGGGATTTAAAATATTCGAAAAGTAACGTATAGTGTTATTTATCTAGCTGTCACAATGTCTGAATACCATTGCATAATACATTTCTTTAATGACTTCATTGTCTGAATGATAAAAAACTAGTCTAGGACTCCGTGTAATAATGTTTTTGAAATTATTGGGAATATTTATGAAGGTAGGTATATATTTTATTATTTCCTCTTTAGAACACTAGCGGGCTAATGTCAGTTGAATTTCAACGTGAAGCTTTTTGATACTGAGTAAATAAATGTATTGTAGTATGATAGTATGGTATTCATTGCATTATGAATCAAGTACTTATTTGAATTTTGTTGCATGCAAACAAGCGAACATGCATAAAAACGTCATTTTGCATTTGACACTGTTGACAGTTCGAACGTAAATAATAATAATAATATAATGAATGTTTTTTGGGCGATTTTGCTGTGGAAGCCATTAATAAAAAGAATTCCTTAATTCTTTATTGTACACATGAAAAATGATACAGTAAAAGTATACTTAAAACATTTTGATGTACAAAGGCGAGCTTAACATAGAAATTCAGTTTTCTCTTAACAAACCTTTGGGGGATAGAGGAAAAACAGCAATGAAAGGGTAAAAAACAATTGTACAGAGTAATTAATTTTATTTTAATATTACTGTAAGACAGATAGGTAACCATACCTACTAATATTATAAATGCGAAAGTAACTCTGTCTGTCTGTCTGTCTGTCTGTATGTTACGCTTTCACGTCTAAACCACTGAACCGATTTTGATGAAATTTTGTATAGGGGTAGTTTAGACCATGAGAAAGGACATAGGCTATGTTTGGTCTCGATAACCGATATCCACGCGGGCGGAGCCGCGGGCAAAAGCTAGTTACATATATTTTTTACCTGTCTACACTTCTCTATAGGTAGGTATATTTACCAACTATTTGGAGTCCAAGACAAAAGCAAGGTATAACTCAACTATAATATGGTTTCACCATTAATATTATGGAACTCTAAAATGAAACAAAATATAAACTCTAAAATAAAATAAAACATTTTAAATTGCTTGCATGACAGAATTAAGATTTTGGGCAGTTGGATATCTTAACTAATAACTCTATGCAGACGTAACTTGCCAGGACAGCTGTCGTGAAAACAACTTCCACTGTCTAGGTGAACGTAGTGCCGTGACGCATTCAAATTCAAAATATATATTAAAAAGCTTAGAGATACAAACTATATTGACACAGTAGTGGCCACTATAACTATTTGAAGCGTCGGTGGCTTAGGCTCGTGTTCACCAACACTTAGGCTCGTGTTCACCAACACTTAATCAGCAGTTTAAATATAAAAACTGGCGATTAAGTAAAATTTCGAGTTCACCATGGCCTAAACGTCAGTTAAATACTTTAATCTGCCGTCAAAGTTAACTGAGCTCGAGGCCCGCAGTTAAACCATGGTTTACTGTAGTTCGACATTTTTGACAGATGTCTTATAGGTTATAATACAATATGGTTGGTTATTGCTATTATAATATACTTCAGTACTGTAATACTTTGTGGCTTTTTATGTTTTCTCATCATGTAAATAAGTTACTTTAAGAAATATCAAAATATTTACCATTTATTGTTTCAAGTGTCCGATATTTCGGCGCTGTTGCACGCACCATGATCACGGAGAAAAACCTATGTTTTTATTATTAAGTTGTTAGGTGTCTAGTGACATTCTGTACAAACACTATTAAATTCATTAATTTTAGCCAACCTAACGGCTTTTGGGCATTTATAGTCGCGTCTCTGTCCGCCTATCTAGTATACTGTTTAAACTTCACTTGCTTTTTACGGTGTTACTAAAACTTGGTGTTCGTTTTTGTCTATATCTATATTGTAATAAAAGTTTGTGAAAGTTAAGTAACTTTGACCAACTTCGACATAATAGCGCAAAAAATAAACAAAAACACCACGTGAAACTGACACTACCAACTGACAAAGCGTTCATAAATTCATAAACCCTAGTAACCCTACCAAGTTATATAGAAATAATTGTACACCAAAATAATGAACAATTGACTACTTTCAAATTAGGTAGCGTATATTACACCACAACCAAATTAAAACGTATTAGCTGTAAATGTCATTTCTTCGTTTTGCCATCCATCTACATTTGTTAGCATACATTTTGTTCACTCATTCATTCAAAAACGCTCGGTTAACTAACCAGAGTGTGAATTGTTCCGGTGAACAGCAAAAAGACGCAACATGGTTAAACCTAAGTTAAATAAATGACAGTCAGTTACAAAACCGACAGTTTATCTATTGTCGGTGAACACAAGCCTTAATCAGCAGTTTAAATATAAAAACTGGCGATTAAGTAAAATTTCGAGTTCACCATGGCCTAAACGTCAGTTAAATACTTTAATCTACCGTCAAAGTTAACTGAGCTCGAGGCCCGCAGTTAAACCAAGGTTTACTGAAGTTCGACATTTTTGACAGACGTCTTATAGGTTATAGAATAGAATAGAATAGAATAGAATAGAATCTTTATTTGCATGAAACACAGTGTGAAGGATGTTATATATATATATATATATAATACAATATGGTTGGTTATTGTTATTATAATATTCTTCAGTACTGTAATACTTTGTGGCTTTTTATGTTTTTTATCATGTAATTAAGTTACTATAAGAAATATCAGGACATTTACCATTTATTGTTTCGAGTTATTATATTATATTACCGATATTTCGGCGCTGTTGCACGCACCATGATCACGGAGGAAATACCTATGTTTTTATTATTAAGTTGTTAGGTGTCCTGTGACATTCTGTACAAACGCTCTTAAGTTCCTTAATTTTGGCCAACCTCTCGGCTTTTTGGGCATTTATAGTCGCGTCTGTCCGCCTATCTATTATACTGTTTAAACTTCATTAAGTACATGCTTTTTACGCTGTTACTAAAATTTGCTGTTTGTTTTTTGTCTATATCTATATTGTAATAAAAGTTTGTGGAAGTTAAGTAACTTTGACCAACTTCGACATACAAGCGCAAAAAACAAACAAAAACACCACATGAAACTGACTCTACCAACTGACAAAGCGTTCATAAATTCATAAAACCTAGTAACCCTACCAAGTTATATAGAAATACTTGTACACCAAAATAATGAACAATTGACTACTTTCAAATTAGGTAGCGTATATTACACCACAACCAAATTAAAACGTATTAGCTGTAAATGTCATTTCTTCGTTTTGGCATCCATCTACATTTGTTAGCATACATTTTGTTCACTCATTCATTCAAAAACGCTCGGTTAACTAACCAGAGTGTGAATTGTTCCGGTGAACAGCAAAAAGACGCAACATGGTTAAACCTAAGTTAAATAAATAACAGTCAGTTACAAAACCGACAGTTTATCTATTGTCGGTGAACACAAGTCTTAGTGGTTAAGGAGTCGGCCTTACGATCGAGAGGTCTCGGGTCGCCCACTCCTAGTACAAGCAATTTAGCTTAGTTGGAGGGGTTAGAGGGAATATTAGTAACTTCGACTGTAATATTCTATTAATAAAAATAATAAAAAAAAACTGCAAAAAAATAGCTACTACTTTGGCTGACCCGACGAAAATTATACGCTAATTTTTCTGCCCGCGTGGCATCTAATCCCGTTCCCGTTATACCCTCTACTACATTAAGCATGTATTATACATATAAACCTTCCTCTTGAATTACTCTATCTATTAAAAGAAACCGCATCAAATTCCGTGGCGTAGTTTTAAAGATATAAGCATACATAGGGACAGACGGGAAAAGCGACTTCGTTTCATACTATGTAATAATAATAATTATATTCCATAACATGCACAGCACACATTGACAGTTGAAAGGCATTTGAATGAATTTTTATAGCATTTATTATGCTAACTTCCCACTTAAGCATTTTATTTTTTCCCGATGTATTCGAAGTTTAAAAGTAATTGACATTAGACTGTTTATACTGGAGATTGATGGCGCTTGATGGAATCTGCTACACATATTGAATAACACACTTGTACTGAGTGGAAAAGTACAAGTGTGTTATTCAATATGTAATTGACATTAGCTTACTCACACATAACGCTTATTTCTAGATGCATTTGGTTGCTACTACTGTGTCTACACAGTATCCATACTAATATTATAAATGCGAAAGTAACTCTGTCTGTTTGTATGTTACGCTTCCACGCCTAAACCACTGAACCGATTTTGATGAACTTTGGTATAGAGGTAGATTAGATCTTGAGAAAGGACATAGGCTATGTTTGGTCGCGATAACCGACATCCACGCGGGCGGAGCCGCGGGCAAAAGCTAGTATCCATACTTAATTTTATAAATGCGAAAGTAACTCTGTCTGTCTGTATGTTAAGCTTTCACGCCTAAACCACGGAACCGATTTTGATGAAATTTGGTATAGGGGTAGATTGGACCATGAGAAAGGACATAGGCTATGTTTGGTCGCGATAACCGACATCCACGCGGGCGGAGCCGCGGGCAAAAGCTAGTATAATCTAATTTTAAAAGATACCTACATTCATATCAGAGCGTCTGTTTACCAAACAATTTATTTATGGACATTTATTTAGAGTTTGTTTACATGGCGGGAATCTTTCGAATCATTACCAGTGACAGTTGTGTATAGCTTTTTAATGATATTGACTCTGTGGTCGACCGAGTGTGTCCGCCATCTTGACTGTTATTAATGTGCGTGATTATTGGATTTGATTAAATTATTTTTATGTAACTTCTGAAAGAGTTACAGGAATGATATTAAATTTGATAAATGTATATTTTTAAAGAAGTTGTAACCAATTTTACTGTGTTTTAAAGTTTACTGAGGGTATAAGGAAGCAGCAATAAGAAGGTTGACTAAAAGTACATGGTATTTCTCTATAGACTATACATATTTCACGATAGACTTCTCCCCTATCGATCACAGTGGGTTATGTCCAATTTGCCCAACTTCAGGCAGGCATATGCCACAATTTGTGGCTAACCCTCTCCTTATAGTGGGATGTAGTGACTAGAGCCTAAATAAAAGAGTTAGGGGAAAGGGAGGGACCATGGAGAAGGAAATGATAGTGGAGTTGTTGCAAGGCAATCGAGTCGCGTGCCATCCAAACGTCAAATGGACTCATTCGGTAGGAACGTTATACCTATGAGTCCTTCGACTTTAGACACCCCGCGTGTCTCTCTACCCACCCGCATTCGGCGCGCGTTCTTATTAGGAGAAATATCAATGGGGCATCTCTGTTACTTAATCATATTCTGTCCTCCGTGGGAGGGACTCACCAAAGCAGCAAGCAGTAAGTACAAAGCAAATTGTCAATTTGCTGCATACATTTAGGGCAATTTGCTGTCTGCTTGCTGTTTTTGCGTGTGGCTCCTCCTTAACGCATTTAGATGACGCTACAAAAACATAATCATAATCATAATCATAATCATATTTATTCTGTGGATCATAGGTTAGGTATAAAGGTCTTATAAGCTATATTATGTACGCTATGTCCTAGGTACCACATATGGTTTACAGATTATTATAATAAATTGAACAAAATTAAAATAGTATCTGACATGCAAGTATTATATCAACTGCATTATTTATAATCAATCAAGAACTACATATTATGTCAGTATATAAATTATAATGTCAAACGATAAGTTGTGTTATGTCAAAAGGTATGTCAATCAATGCTATGATCTAAACAATGTCATTTAATAGTGTTATCATTCAAAAATGTCACAATAGAGTAATATGCCTTATTCACCAAGAACATTGATAACTCTTTTTTAAATATATTGAAATTTGCCTCTAGTCTAATTAATTTTGGTAGCTTATTATATATTTTTGGTGCCATAGCAAAGATGCTGTTATAATACAGTGCCGTTTTGCATGCAACATGACAGTCACCAGAAGTTAAGTGTTTAATGAAGGCAATTTGAAATCAAATAGCGACAAAACTTGTTCTACAGAGTCTGTAAGATTAAAAGTCATTGTTTTAAAAATCTGCGGTAGCCTAGTGGTATGGGTAATGGACTGCTGAGACGAGGTCTCGGGTTCGATCCCAGGTTTACCATGGCACACACCAATGACTTTTCGATGCTTTTCGAAGTTATGTGTGTATTTATCGCAGGTTTATAAGTGCCCGGTTAATGGCAATAGGCTCGCCACCTAGTACATTGGGACCTAAACATAAACTGGCGAAATGTGGGTGCTTTTTTTTTTTTTTTTTTTTCGTGCGGAAATCCCCTCGGATACCCCCCCTGCCGGAGCCGGAAGGGGAGGTTATGTCGGACTCGAACCGACTAAAACCGCACGCCGACTGTGGGTCTTGGTGCTAGGCCGGAGGTGAGGTTGTTATAAACATATCCCTCGCACCCCGGCTGACCCAGGGCCATCCCTTACGGTCTGGCCCTCCTCAGGAGGGGGGACAACGGTGTCCCCAACTCGCCCCCGGAATGGGGAGGCGCGCTATTTAGCGCGCCGCCGCCGTGGCCTGCTTCTGCTGGGGTGACAGGCGGCTCCACCCGTCACCCCCAGGCCCGCGCTCATGGGGGACGGAGGTCAGTCAGTGCCCTCCGACGCCCGAGTTGCCTGCGCGCGCGGGCGGCGCGATCCGCGAGTCTTTCTCGCTCGCGCCGCCTCTCCCGCTCCGCCGTCTCCTTCACGACCATTACCTGCTCGCTGAAGGAGACGCCGGCCGCCCACGCGTCCGCGCAGCGGACCATTGCTGTGAGCAGGGGGGCGAGGGTGAGAACTCTCACTCCCAGGGCCGCCACTAGCTCCCGCCTCGGTTCGGCCCATGCCGGACACTCGGTGAGCGTGTGCAGCGCCGTGTCCTCGCTCGCGTCGCAGTGATGGCACTCGGACGTTGGCTCCTTTTCGATCCGACACAGATATCTCCCGAAGCACCCGTGCCCGGTGATAATCTGCGTCAGTCGATACGAGAGGCTGCCATGTGGCCTCTCGAGCCATTCCCCCATGATGGGCCTTACCGCCTCTATGACGGCATGCCCTGCGCGTCGTTGCTCAAGTCGTCGCTCCCACTCCGCCACCATAATCCCGTGGAGCCGGGACCTCTCGGCCCGAATGTCTTCGGGCTCGGGATCGAATCCCCGCTCCCGCGCCTCCTTACGGAACCGATACAGTGCCGCAAGGGATCTCGCTTCCAGGATCCACGGTGGCGATCCGGCTAGGAGACTCGCCGCTTCAAAGGATATCGTGCGGTACCCCCTAATGGCCCTGCAGGCCATCGTCTGCTGCGGAGCATGCAGCAGTTGCACGAACCTGGCCTGCAGGGCGGCGAAATGTGGGTGCTAGCACCTCTGCCTACCCCTTCGGGGAATACAGGCGTGAGTTTATGTTATGTATGTTAAACCGCGTCTGCACGCTTGCCAAACCTAAACAAGCCGTCACAAATTCAAACGTGTTGATAAGGCGTTTGATTTGGTTTGTGTAGGTTTGCAAGCGCTTGTTGCCGATCCGCCAAGTGTCGGTTTTTTTGTCACAAATCAAAGGAATTTGCCGCAAGCGCTTGCGACTCGTCCACACGTTTGCGTACACTCAGTCTCGATTGTGTACTGGCGGCGTACAGACGTATGGGTCGTCTTGAGTACAAATATGAGTGACTGGTCAAATGGTCAAATGAAAACATTTTGAACTTCCTGGAATGTTACCAGGCAGAACCATGCATTTGGGACCCGGGAAATACTGATCACAAGGACAAAAAAAGTAGCTGATGCATGGTGTCGCCTTAGTGCAATCCATACTAATATCCATATCCATATCCATACTTAATATTATAAATGCGAAAGTAACTCTGTCTGTCTGTCTGTCTGTATGTTACGCTTTCACGCCTAAACCACTGCACCGATTTTGATGAAATTTGGTATAGAGGTAGATTAGATCATAAGAAAGGACATAGGCTATGTTTAGTCGCGATAACCGATATCCACGCGGGCGGAGCCGCGGGCAAAAGCTAGTATTTAATAAGCCAGTTAAGGAACTGAAAAGTAAGAAGGAAATTCTTATGGTCACCTTTAGGAAGATTTATTTTTATTTTTCGTTTCCTTTCAAGAAAATACTTGTATTTATAATAAAAATAACTTCAGCCAAATTATATTGCCGCAATCTCAACGTCCGTCATGCTTGCTTCTTCAGAACACAATGTCTCACTCGCAAGCACTCGCAAGCGTGTGGTGGTCTGTCAAATCAAGCCAAACGTTTGTAGAGGTTTGGAGTTTGCGGCAAGCGGCAAGCGTGCGGACGCGGCATTATGTTTTAAATATTTCAACAACTCATCATGTACCTTGCATGCTTCGTTGTTTCGTCCTATAAAGATTCGGCCCAATGGGACGAATCACAGAAATTAAAAATAATTAAAATTATCGTTCACTGATTCGTCCCATTGAATTTTTTTCTTCATTTTATACAATATTTGTATGAAGTAGTAACGTCAGCAAGGAAAATGCTTAAAATAATATTGCGGAGAGGTAATAGGATTAGTATTATTTGAAAGAAGACTGGTGTCGCAATTTCAAAGTGCGATATAAGTCTTCTGTGTTGTAATACACCATAATGTTTATATAATATATATTCTTATAAGTATCAATGTAGATCAACAGACGATACTTGGGCTATCAAATTTAAATTTTAAAATTATTATAATATTAGGTCGGCAGTGCACGTGTGACTCCCCTGGTGTTATACACGTACATAGGCCACGGTAACCACTTTCCATCGTGTATAATTTCAATAAAGACTCTTCCCATCCATCGCGGAGGTATTAAGGTAGAACGCGTCCGGGACCGTCAGCCTAACGTGCTCTCTGAGGCACGAACAGACCAATGCAAGTATCCATATTCATGCATACAAATATTTGCACTAAGCGAGGATTTTCTCCTCAATAATGGTGGCAAGGTGACCGTGCCCTTTGCATTCGATGTTGAGTCATCGTGGTTTGCTCGCAGGATGAAAGCATTGCGGACAGCTGTAGAGATTAGTAGGTGAAGAGTGCAACGGGCGCAGATTTGGCAACACTACGGACAGTGTCACAGCCGGTATCAGGAGCATGATTGCACGCGCTGCCTTCGCCTCACTTGGGCACTTTACTGAATGGCAAATCTCTCCGGGTAGCCGTTGCCCTCCACCTAAGCTGCAAAGTGTGTGAACCCCATAGATGCACCTGCGGTTCCACGGTGGGATAGGCCGATGGTCGACGACGGTATATGTAGTAGCAATCCATTAATGTACCATTTACTTTTGGAGACTTTTGGGAAATTACTTCCTTTCATTCATGAGAAATAAGGGAATTATTGTGATAATTCGATGATTTTACTGAAAAGATGTACAGTCAGTGTCAGTTAAAAGAAAATCAAACTGTTTTATTGATTCAAATTATATTATCTTCCAAACTAATGATGTTTTCCAAATATCTGAACAATCGGTCAACAGGAAGAGGGGAAAATCAGGGCTTTAAGATCATTTTGAGTACCTACTTTGTTCGTCAAGATCGATGTGATGCTGACTGTACTACAATAGTCTTCAAGATAAATATATTTGTGAACGGAACTCTTGGAAACCTAATAGTTAGGTGGATATGTCACACTCACACCGACTATAACCGCATGTTGTTCCGTCGCTGTGGCTGGAGAATCTAATACGTTCTGTTAAGGATATCCCAGACACCCTGGCCGACCTTAGTGACTACTAACCTCGAGGTGTTGTTGGGGATCGAAATGTACATCTCCTATAGAGAGGCGCGTACGAATATAAGAAGCCCAATTATAACTCCCAGGTCCTAGCTCATCGAGGATGGAGATAGTTTTGCGATATTCACCACCACACAAAAGAAAACGGCGGCATTTCACACAATCACGCTGCCGACCATTGCCAGTACCAGGGTTTGCAGCGTGGGGCTTTCCACTTTAAGGGCTACTTGGAGGAAAACAGTTTGATTTGCTGTTAACCCTCGATCACTCGCGCGGTTTTTAGCCTCGTGAGCACTCGCAGGGTTTTGTGGCCACCCCACATACTCAAAGTGGATTTATGTATATATAATAGCAGTTAATGGAATTACACCAGCATTTTATTATTGTGTGTTGTATAACGTATGTAAATAAAAAAGCTACATTTTATAACCAACTTTATTTACTGATCTACAAGACATTATAATGATCAGGCTTTTCATTCATAATATTGACATTTCTCCTCGAAGAACAAAAAAAAACTAAAACTTCTTCTTTTTAACATAAACTTTCTTATTAAAAATGTAAATACAATTATTACATAACAAAATTAAATAAAAATTCTTATGTCTCGCTACAATAACTATAAATTAACTTCATGTGCTTTTAACATATGGTTTGTTTGCAATAAATGCAGTGACTCGAGGTTTTATACTCTTTAGAGCGTGGACAAACTATACAGCGCTGCTATTTGTTGGTGACATTCCTTTCCTGCTCGGTCCAGGAGCATTCAACATCCTCTTGAGTTCAGTAACCCTGGTTGAGAAGATATTTTACCAAGGTGACCTTGAAGCATGCTCAAACTCAATGATTTCAAAGGCCTTTTATTGTTACGTTACGATTGCGCCATATTCCAACTGTAGATAACATTGCCGTTGATGCCATAAGTAACCAGTATATGAAAGAAAAATCATAATGGCCAACATGAACATATCATTTAAACAAGTACTGTAGTTGCCACACATTTGGTCGGCCGTGTCCACTAAAAATCTTCATCCAAGCTGGCATCACTATCCATTGCAACATCGTCTTCATTATCAGATATAACTTCTTCGTCCCAACACATTTGAAAACAAAAAGTTTGAGAAAAAAATATTAGATACGAACATAAAAAGGTACCTAAACAAAAGTTTGTGAAAATAAAAGCTATTAAATATATGCTTATAAATACATCAATATATGTTTATTATAGTAAATGCACAATAAAATAATTTACTTTCATAAAATAATTGAAATCAGGTACCTTGCTGATAAAATAACCTCCGCGAAAGTATAACACGAGCGCTCGCGGGGTGTCGTGACCACCCCAAATAAACTTTGACATGTCCTCACGCAGCCGCTACGCAGGTGACGCGGGTTCGATCCTCGCTTAGTGCAAATTTGTATGCATGAATAGGGATACTTTTTTTTTTTTATACTAGCGCATTCGACCCAAGTCGAAGCCTATCTAATCTCACATCATTCTAGCCTTCTAAATTTGAACTCAACCCTCTCAGGGTTCATGTAATAAACTAACTATTCTATTCTATTTTGTTTCTCGCTTTCATTCCGTCCCCTAGTAACATTCCATTTCTCGCTTTTGTGCTTCTCGTACATTCACGCTAAACCTTTCATACTTGGAAATTCGGGGGAGGGAGGGGGGATGCTTTAATTTTATATTTAATCAAATTTTCTTTACACTCTTACATTATGCAACACTTCCTAAAAAAATTTCTATACATATTACTTATTTTACGTATAATATCTAATTTATACAAAACTACTCTCTACAGTATTCCTTCCTACTATATATCCTTCTTGTGGATACTTTTGCAAGTATCCATCTGAGGATCTTAAACTCTGTTCCTAGCTAAAACTATCTTGATGACCTTCTCCCAATACTCCAGAAAGTAGTCTTGATATTCTTTTGAAATGAGTAGCGGTAAATTTTGAATGGTAATGGCCAAATCGGTTTTTCCTCGTGTCGATCCCTAGCGTGGATCGGGCAGTGAACCACGAGGTGGACGACCGTCTCGTCGACGCCCGGCTCACAGGCGCACGATGGGTCCCCCTTACACTTGAAACGATACAAGTATTCGGAGAACCCACCGTGCCCCGTTAGGAGCTGGGTCGTGGTGCCGGCGACCTCCATCTTCCGGACGACACTATATGCCTCCAGTGCGCAAGGGAAGAAAAGCTTGGTACCGGAAGCCGTGTGGCCAAGCCTGTACCTTTCGTTCCATTCGTGAAGCGAGGTCTGACGCAGACCCCGCTTCACAAATGAGACTGGGCACAGGCTGTAGTGTGGCGCTATGTTCGACCGCAGAGCCGCCTCTTTGGCGAGCTGATCCGCTCGCTCGTTGCCCTCCAACCCAGCGTGGGCCTTGACCCAGAACAAGGATATTTTCTTGCCCTGGGTCAATCCCCGCTTGATGGTAGTCCTGGCTTCAACAGCCAGTGGGTGGAGGGCGCGGTGATTTGTCACCGTCATGAGTGCGGCTCTGCTGTCGCTGAAAACGCCAAATGTGGCCGCGCCTCGCTTGAGGGCCTCACTGACCGCTTTGCATATGGCCAGGAGCTCTGCTTGGTAGACGGTGCAGTATGGGGAGAGAGCAAGTTTGAGGGTCTTTGTTTCGGTGCCGTTATTCCAAATGGATAACACAGCACCGACACGACCCTCAATCTTGCTCCCGTCCGTATAAATTTGGACTTGCGCCTGCGTTTTGACGCGCTCGAAATGCTCCTCGTCTACCAGACTTACGAACTCCAGGTTCATATGCTCCGCGGGGTGAGGAGCCTCAATTGCTCGGGCCATCCGCTCAACCTCTCTATCCTTCAACCATGACTGGGACACTCCTCTCTTGGCCTCGTATAACGAGGCCACCTCGCGAACTCTGAGGTCCAGAGGTAACATTCCAGCCAGGATCAACCCCGAGTGTAGAGAAATCGTGCGGTAACCTTTGCAGACCTTTTGAGCGAATCCGCGCTGCACCACATTCAGCTGCTTCCTAATACCAAGATTCTCAACCGCAGGACACCAGCTACTGGCCGCATATAGCACCGTCGGTTCCACAGCAGCATTGTAGATAGTCCGGATCACCTCGGGATGTAACCCCCAGCTGATCCGGGCCATCCGCGCCAGCTTGTGGTAGATGCCGATCGCCTTTCTGCATTCATTTGTAACGTGTGTGTTAAATGTGAGCTTGTCGTCGATGGTGAGCCCCAGGATTTAGATTTCCTTGGACAGTCCAATGTCTACCCCGCCCATGCTGAGGCGTGGGTCATCGTACTGAATAGGGATACTTGCATTGATCTGTTCGTGCCTCAGAGAGCACGTTAAGCTGACGGTCCCGGTAGCCATACGAACATCTATGACAGTCGTTAAGGGTATTTGGAAGCAACAACTGGCCTAGCTGAAATGCTTCGATATGAGCCTTATGGTGTGGAGGTCACTGCCAGTCAGCTGGGCACATTCCGTGCGCGTTCTACCTTAATACCCCCACGACGGATGGGAAGAGTCTTTATTGAAATTATACACGATGGAAAGTGGTTACCGTGGCCTATGTACGTGTATAACACCAGGGGAGTCACACGTGCACTACCGACCTAACATTATGATAATTTTAAAATTTAAATTTGATAGCTCAAGTATCGTCTGTTGATCTACATTGATACTTATAAGAATATATATATATATAAACATTATGGTGTATTACAACACAGAAGACTTATATCGTACTTTGAAATTGCGACACCAGTCTTCTTTCAAATAATACTAATCTTATTACCCCTCCGCAATATTATTTTAAGCATTTTCCTTGCTGACGTTACTACTTCATACAAATATTGTATAAAATGAAGAAAAAAAATCAATGGGACGAATCAGTGAACGATAATTTTAATTATTTTTAATTTCTGTGATTCGTCCCATTGGGCCGAATCTTTATAGGACGAAACAACGAAGCAGTCGTCAAATCCATCCAATGACTAACATAATATGAAATGTTTATAAAATACCACGAAGATGTGGGTAGCAGGAAGCTTCCTACACTAGGTCATGGGCATCATGGCTCATGGTTAACTGTGGGTTTACAAACAAAACATCAGCAGATGAAATAGTTTACCGCGAAAAGACCTTTTATAAGGACGGTGTTAACACAAAGAGGTTATGTGAATCATTAAATGGAATAACGATATTCCGGAAGAAAGTTTGTGTAAATATTTTTTGTATCTGCTTGTTTATGAACCGGAATATACCGGCAAACATGTTGAACAAAATCTTCGGCGTGGTGGGGGAGGTTCACGTCCCGAATAATTACAAGAATGTTGACGAATGATATGATGTTTCATATTTAACCGTTACAAAGTAAATATAACTAAAAGAAACTCTGATGGTATTAGAAAATGTGATTGGGATTAAGACCTGGAACTCCCTTCCAGCTCACGTGTTTCTTTCTCCCTACAGTCCTGGGTTTTTTGAGCGGGGCGTGAAAAGGCATCTAATGAGGCCGTCAAGCTGAGTGCCACCACTGTTAACATGGTACATGTTTTTTTTTTTTTTTTTTTATCGTGCGAAATATCCCCACGGATACCACTCCCACGGAGCCGGTGGAGGCGGTTATGTCGGACTCGAACCGACTAAAACGCACGCCGTCTTGGGTCCTTGGTTGCCGGAGGTGAGATTGCCAAAAGCATATCTCTCGCACCCCGGCAGACCCAGAACCATCTCTATCGAGATGGCCCCCTTCGGGTTGTGGGGACCACAGTGTCCCCATCTAGCCCCGGTTACGGGGAGGCGCATTTTGCGCCGCCGCCGCGACCTGCTTCTGCTAGGGTGATAGGCGGCTCCACCGATCACCCCCAGGCCAGCGCTCATGGAGGACGGAGGTCGTTCTGCGACCTCCGACGTCCGGTTCGTCTTCGCTCTGCGCGGGCTTCCCGGGCCCGGAGTTTGGTCCGGACCCGACCGGCCGCCTCCTTCTCGAGCATTACTTGCTCGCAGAAGGAGACAGCCGCACCCCAAGCGTTCGCGCATCGTACCATCGCTGTGAGCAACGTGGCGAGTGTAAGGACTCCCACCCCCAGAGCCGCCACTAGGACCCGCCTCGGCGTGTCCCACGCCGGGCACTCGGTCAGCGTGTGCAGCTCCGTGTCCTCGCTCGCATCACAGTGATGGCACTCGGACGTTGGCTCCTTCCGGATCCGACACAGGTAACTCCCGAAACACCCGTGTCCGGGTGTCCGGTGATCACCTGCGTCAGCCGGTACGAGAGGCTGCCGTGTGGCCTCTCTAGCCACTCCTCCATGATGGGTCTTACCGCCGCTATTACGGCGTGCCCTGCGCTTGGTCGCCCAAGTCGTAGCTCCCATTCCGCTACCATGTCCCTGTGGAGCTGAGACCTCACGGCCCGAATTTCATCAGGCTCGGGTTCCCGTCCCTGCTCCCGCGCCTCCTTTCGATACCGATATAGCATCGAAAGGGCTCTCGCATCCAGGTTCCACGGTAGGGATCCGGCAAGGAGACTCGCCGCCTCGAAGGATATCGTGCGGTACCCCCTAATGGCCCTGCTGGCCATTGCACGCTGCGGCCCACGCAGCAGACGCGCATTGTGGACCGTCAGGGTGTCCGCCCATATTGGGCACCCATATAGGGCCATAGACCGCACGACTCCCGCGTAGAGTCTCCTGCAGGAGTCATCCGGCCCCCTCATGTTGGGCAGCAGCCGCCCCAAGGCGGCAGCTGTGTCCTTCAATTTAGGGGCCAGTCTTCGGAGATGCTCCCCGAAGTTCCACCGGCCGTCGAGAACGAGTCCCAGATATTTCATCTGGGGCTTGATGGCGATGGAAATGTCTCCCACTATGAGGCTGGAATCCTCTGGTGGGACGCGCCGAGGCCCATGAAAGAACATGGCCTCGGTTTTATGCAGAGCCACCTCGAGACCCAGCCGCCGGATCCGCTCCACGACTTGGGCAACCGCGGTCGTGGCCTTCAGGGTCGCTTCGCGGTATGTAGACCCGCACGCCGTCACTAGCGTGTCGTCCGCATAACACGTGACGGCGGCACCGTCCGCGAGCTTACCGCGAAGCACCCAGTCGTAACCGATGTTCCACAGTAGCGGTCCCAGGACCGATCCCTGCGAAACACCGCACGACATCTCTCGCCGACCGAGCCCGGTCGCACTTGGGTAGACGACTGATGGTACATGTTTACGATGGTGACCCTCTTTCCGAGACTTTGCCTTTAGCTTAACATCAGGCGAGGTGCAAATTGACGTGTCCGTAATAAAAATGTGGTTTGGAATTTGGAATAGATCGTTTTGACCGGGCAAATGTCTGCAGAATGTAGACTACGATTTTAGGATTGTGAACTATGTAATTTGCTGATTTTAGGATACATACATATACATATACAGACGCCTGTAAATTCCCGAAAGGGTAAGCAGAGGTGTCTTAACACCCACATTTCGACAACTATGATTTTCGGTCCCATGTAATAGGGGCCGAGCCTATTGCCGCCAAGCGGGTACTTAGTCATGGGCTGTATGTTTACTATCGGATGGAGAACAGCCCTATCCCTTAGTTGCTTTCTGCGACACCCACAGGAACGAAATGTATTTTATTTCCTATACAACTCGTTTATTTCTTAAATAGCAAGTTTTTCTCTGTCATCGGACAGAGATAAACAGCTGTAGGTACAAAAAATAGATTATCACTTCACAGACGCAACACAACACAACACACGCAGTGTCAATGAAAATTGTGCTACGGTATTCTTGTAAACGCGATTTTCATTCACATCGTGATGGTTTTGACATTCGAGAGATTATATTGAGACTGAATTTTGAACATATTTTCATAACGAGAGTCGGCCCTCTAACTGATTCTACTTGTTCTTCCTCTTAGCGTTAATCCCGGTCGCGTCCGAAGTATTCAGCTTGGAGTCTGGGGCCTGCATTACCAGTCTAACTGCGGATTTGGCTGGACTTTGATATTATCCGTGAAGCGACTGCCATATGCCCTGCCCTGAGGAGGGCCAGACCGTAAGGGATGGCCCTGGGTCAGCCGGGGTGCGAGGGATATGTCTATGACAACCTCACCTCCGGCCTAGCACCAAGACCCACAGTCGGCGTGCGGTTTTAGTCGGCTCGAGTCCGACATAACCTCCCCTTCCGGCTCTGGCAGGGGGGGTATCCGTGGGGATTTCCGCACGAAAAAAATAAAAAAATAAAAAAGGGTACTTAGTCTTGGGCTGTATGTTTATTATTGGATGGAGAATAGCCCTAACCCTAGTCGCCTTCTACCGACACCCACAGGAACGAAATGTTTTTTATTTCTCATACAACTCGTTTATTTGTTAAATGACCAGTTTTTCTCTGTCACAGATAAACAGCTGTACAAAAAATAGACTGTCAGTTCACAGACGCAACACACGCAGTGTCAATGAAAACTGTGCTACGGTATTCTTGTAAACGCGATTTTCATTCACATCGTGATGGTTTTGACATATGAGAGACTAGCTTTTGCCCGCGGCTCCGCCCGCGTGGATGTCGGTTATCGCGACAAAACATAGCCTATGTCCTTTCTCAAGGTCTAATCTACCACCATACCAAATTTCATCAAAATCGGTTCTGTGGTTTAGGCGTGAAAGCCTAACATACAGACAGACAGACAGACAGACAGACAGACCGACAGACAGAGTTACTTTCGCATTTATAATATTAGTATGGATTATATTGAGACTGGATTTTGAATATATTTTCATAACGAGAGTCGGCCCTCTGACTGATTCTACTTGTTCTTCCTCTTAGCGTTAATCCCGGTCGCGTCCGAAGTATTCAGCTTGGAGTCTGGGGTCTGCATTACCAGTCTAACTGCGGATTTGGTTGGACTTTCCGTGAAGCGTCTGCCATATGCCCTGCACAACCCAAAGGCGATCGAAGCATTGCAGTTAGACCAGTTGTTGGACTTTTGAGGGCTCCGTACAGCCATAGATGTTCGTATGGCAACTGAGACCGACGGCTTAACGTGCTCTCCGAGGTACGACTAGACCAATGCAAATATCCATATTCATGCATATGTTACCGGAAATGTGTATAATCCGGAATTCTATACAATGCCTAGGCATTCTATACAATGCCGAGTGCGCAGCAGGTAATGTATGAAATGGTATCAAAGAATTTTGATGGTGGTTATAAAAAATGCAACCACTTAGGCTAATGCTGGAGCCTCGCTTTCGCTTCAGTCTTCTAACCTATAATATATCCAGGTCGGGGCGCAGTGTCCACACCACGCTATTTAACTTGGACAGATTAGTTTAGAAGATTAATGCGGGAGCGGAGCGGAGCGAAGCTCCCGCATTAATCTTCGTGGTTATTTTTTTTTATTCATTCAAAAATATAAATTTTCCACAAAATCATCCGCAAATATAGACAATAACCCATTTATTTCACACATTTCCGGTGGAACTGCAGGAATTCTATGTATTAACACACATTTCCTAGGATTTGTATACAATTCCTTGATTTCATACATTTCCGGTAACACATACAAATATTTGCACTGAGCGGGGATCGAACCCGCGCCTCCTGTGTAGCGGCTGCGATTCTGACTGATCGTACTGATGGTGTAAAATGTATAATAGAATGTCACTTTATAGAAAGGGCCAGTGACTATAAAAAAAAACATCGCCAGGAAATCAAACCGAAAATGTTAATTTTAAACATGTTTTTCAACAAAACAATGTAACTCACCGCTTTCTTGTACATATTTTTCGTCTTATTTTCCACTTTTAACCTTACGACTGTCACAATACACGTAATAAAAAATAATTTACTCGTCTACCGTAAAAAAATAAATTATTTGAGGAATAACAAATGTGTTGCCAGTAGATACTTCAAAACTGCAATAAGATGGATGAAATGTGGAAATTCGTGATGATTCATGATGATAAACAATGATAAGGGACGATAATTTAGTGATTATCGGAAGGCGGGGTAGTTCGTTGTTTCGTCCTATAAAGATTCGGCCCAATGGGACGAATCACAGAAATTAAAAATAATTAAAATTATCGTTCACTGATTCGTCCCATTGATTTTTTTTCTTCATTTTATACAAAATTTGTATGAAGTAGTAACGTCAGCAAGGAAAATGCTTAAAATAATATTGCGGAGGGGTAATAAGATTAGTATTATTTGAAAGAAGACTGGTGTCGCAATTTCAAAGTGCTATATAAGTCTTCTGTGTCGTAATACACCATAATGTTTATATATATTCTTATAATTATCAATGTAGATCAACAGACGATACTTGGGCTATCAAATTTAAATTTTAAAATTATTATAATATTAGGTCGGCAGTGCACGTGTGACTCCCCTGGTGTTATACACGTACATAGGCCACGGTAATCACTTTCCATCGTGTATAATTTCAATAAAGACTCTTCCCATCCGTCGCGGGGATATTAAGGTAGAACGCGCGCGGAATGTGCCCAGCTGACTGGCAGTGACCTCCACACCATAAGGCTCATATCGAAGCATTTCAGCTAGGCCAGTTGTTGCTTCCAAATACCCTTAACGACTGTCATAGATGTTCGTATGGCTACCGGTACCGTCAGCTTAACGTGCTCTCTGAGGCACGAACAGACCAATGCAAGTATCCATATTCATGCATACAAATATTTGCACTAAGCGAGGATTTTCTCCTCAATAATGGTGGCAAGGTGACCGTGCCCTTTGCATTTGATGTTGAGTCATCGTGGTTTGCTCGCAGGATGAAAGCATTGCGGACAGCTGTAGAGATTAGTAGGTGAAGAGTGCAACGGGCGCAGATTTGGCAACACTACGGACAGTCCGCCGTCACGTGTTATGCGGACGACACGCTGGTGACGGCGTGCGGGGCTACATACCGCGAAGCGACCCTGAAGGCCACGACCGCGGTTGCCCAAGTCGTGGAGCGGATCCGGCGGCTGGGTCTCGAGGTGGCTCTGCATAAAACCGAGGCCATGTTCTTTCATGGGCCGCGGCGCGTGCCACCGGAGGATTCCAGCCTCATAGTGGGAGACATTTCCATCGGCATCAAGCCCCAGATGAAATATCTGGGGCTCGTGCTCGACGGCCCGTGGAACTTCGGGGAGCATCTCCGAAGACTGGCCCCCAAATTGAAGGACACAGCTGCCGCTCTGGGGCGGCTGCTGCCCAACATGAGGGGGCCGGATGTCTCCTGTAGGAGACTCTACGCGGGAGTCGTGCGGTCCATGGCCCTATATGGGTGCCCAATATGGGCGGAGACCCTGACGGTCCATAATGCACGTCTGCTGCATGGTCTGCAGCGTGCAATGGCCACAGGGGGTACCGCACGATATCCCTGGAGGCGGCGAGTCTCCTTGCCGGATCCCTACCGTGAACCTGGATGCGAGGGCCCTTTGAATGCTATATTTGTACCGAAAGGATGCGCGGGAGCAGGGACGGGAGCCCGAAGAAAGGCGCCGAGGCGGGTCCTAGTGGCGGCTCTGGGGGTGGGAGTCCTCACTCTCGCCACATTGCTCACAGCGATGGTACGATGCGCGAACGCTTGGGGTGCGGCCGCCTCCTTCTGCGAGCAAGTAATGCTCGAGAAGGAGGCGGCTGGTCGGGCCCGGGAAGCCCGCGCAGAGCGAAGGCGAACCGGACGTCGGTCCTCCATGAGCGCTGGCCTGGGGGTGACCGGTGGAGCCGCCTGTCACCCTAGCAGAAGCAGGCCGCGGCGGCGGCGTCAAGTGCGCCTCCCCGTAACCGGGGCTAGATGGGGACCCTGTGGTCCCCACAACCCGAAGGGGGCCATCTCGAAAGAGATGGTTCTGGGTCTGCCAGGGTGCGAGAGATATGCTTTTGGCAATCTCACCTCCGGCAACCAAGGACCCAAGACGGCGTGCGTTTTAGTCGGTTCGAGTCCGACATAACCACCTCCACCGGCTCCGTGGGGGTGTTATCCGTGGGGATTTATCGCACGATAAAAAAAAAAACACTACGGACAGTGTCACAGCCGGTATCAGGAGCATGATTGCACACGCTGCCTTCGCCTCACTTGGGCACTTTACTGAATGGCAAATCTCTCCGGGTGGCCGTTGCCCTCCACCTAAGCTGCAAAGTGTGTGAACCCCATAGATGCACCTGCGGTTCCATGGTGGGATAGGCCGATGGTCGACGACGGTATACGTAGTAGCAATCCAGTAATGTACTATTTACTTTTGAAGACTTTTTGGAAATTACTTCCTTTCATTCATGAGAGATAAGGGAACTATTGTGATGATTCGATGATTTTACTGAAAAGATGTACAGTCAGTATCAGTTAAAAGAAAATCAAACTGTTTTATTGATTCAAATTATATTATCTTCCAAACTAATGATGTTTTCCATATATCTGAACAATCGGTCAACAGGAAGAGGGGAAAATCAGGGCTTTAAGATCATTTTGAGTACCTACTTTGTTCGTCAAGATCGATGTGATGCTGACTGTACTACAATAGTCTTCAAGATAAATATATTTGTGAACGGAACTCACGGAAACCTAATAGTTAGGTGGATATGTCACACTCACACCGACCGTTGTTCCGTCGCTGTGGCTGGAGAATCTAATACGTTCTGTTAAGGATATCCCAGACACCCTGGCCGACCTTAGTGACTACTAACCTCGGGGTGTTGTTGGGGATCGAAATGTACATCTCCTATAGAGAGGCGCGTACGAATATAAGAAGCCCAATTATAACTCCCAGGTCCTAGCTCATCGAGGATGGAGATAGTTTTGCGATATTCACCACCACACAAAAGAAAACGGCGGCATTTCACACAATCACGCTGCCGACCATTGCCAGTACCAGGGTTTGCAGCGTGGGGCTTTCCGCTTTAACGGCTACTTGGAGGACGTGGCACAGCTCTATCTTCTCTGGACGTCCTACCAGCGTGTGAAGCGACGTTTCTGTGGAGCAGCCCCGGCAGTGGTGGCACTCGGGTACCTATCGGCTATCGGCTTATACGATGCAGATACTTACTGAAACAGCCATGTCCAGTATAGACATACAATCGTGGCGTACCCGGTGCATGGGTTGCATACATAGTTTTATTTTTAAGCTATTGCGGTGTAAACTCATGGTTATTTATGCTTATTTGGGACTTCACGCGATAATTTTTCTTTTTCTTCCACTTACTTTGTGCGATACGGCACCCGTGGTCAAATTACTTAAAATGATCTTAAAGCCTTGATTTTCCCCTCTTCCTGTTGACCGATTGTTCTGATATTTGGTAGACATTATTAGTTTGGAAGATAATATAATTTGAATCTATAAAACAGTTTGATTTGCTGTTAACCCTCGATCACTCGCGCGGTTTTTAGCCTCGTGAGCACTCGCAGGGTTTTGTGGCCACCCCACATACTCAAAGTGGATTTATGTATATATAATAGCAGTTAATGGAATTACACCAGCATTTTATTATTGTGTGTTGTATAACATATGTATATAAAAAAGCTACATTTTATAACCAACTTTATTTACTGATCTACAAGACATTATAATGATCAGGCTTTTCATTCATAATATTGACATTTCTCCTCGAAGGACCAAAAAAACAAATACTTCTTCTTTTTTAACATAAACTTTCTTATTAAAAATGTAAATACAATTATTACATAACAAAATTAAATAAAAATTCTTATGTCTCGCTACAATAACTATAAATTAACTTCATGTGCTTTTGACATATGGTTTGTTTGCAAAAAATGCAGTGACTCGAGGTTTTATACTCTTTAGAGCGTGGACAAACTATACAGCGCTGCTATTGGTTGGTGACATTCCTTTCCTGCTCGGTCCAGGAGCATTCAACATCCTCTTGAGTTCAGTAACCCTGGTTGAGAAGATATTTTTCCAAGGTGACCTTGAAGCATGCTCAAACTCAATGATTTCAAAGGCCTTTTATTGTTACATTGCGATTGCGCCATATTCCAACTGTAGATAACATTGCCATTGAGGCCAGAAGTATCCAGTATATGAAAGAAAAATCATAATGGCCAACATGAACATATCATTTTAACAAGTACTGTAGTTGCCACACATTTGGTCGGCCGTGTCCACTAAAAATCTTCATCCAAGCTGGCATCACTATCCATTGCAACATCGTCTTCATTATCAGATATAACTTCTTCGTCCCAACACATTTGAAAACAAAAAGTTTGAGAAAAAAATGTTAGATACGAACACAAAAAGGTACCTAAATAAAAGTTTGTGAAAATAAAAGCTATTAAATATATGCTTATAAATACATCAATATATGTTTATTATAGTAAATGCACAATAAAAAAAATTACTTTCATAAAATAATCGAAATCAGGTACCTTGCTGATAAAATAACCTCCGCGAAAGTATAACAAGAGCGCTCGCGGGGTGTCGTGACCACCCCAAATAAACTTTGACATGTCATCACGCAGCAAGCGCTAGCGCTACAGAGTCCCTCTCGCCCCGTATCGACGCGTACAATGATCCATTTGAGTAGCAAGATCCTCCGTGGCGTAGCGGTGGTGAACGCAGCCGCTACGCAGGTGGCGCGGGTTCGATCCTCGCTTAGTGCAAATATTTGTATGCATGAATAGGGATACTTGCATTGATCTGTTCGTGCCTCAGAGAGCACGTTAAGCTGACGGTCCCGGTAGCCATACGAACATCTATGTCAGTCGTTAAGGGTATTTGGAAGCAACAACTGGCCTAGCTGAAATGCTTCGATATGAGCCTTATGGTGTGGAGGTCACTGCCAGTCAGCTGGGCACATTCCGCGCGCGTTCTCCCTTAATACCCATGCGACGGATGGGAAGAGTCTTTATTGAAATTATACACGATGGAAAGTGGTTACCGTGGCCTATGTACATACGTGTATAACACCAGGGGAGTCACACGTGCACTGCCGACCTAATATTTTAATAATTTTAAAATTTAAATTTGATAGCCCAAGTATCGTCTGTTGATCTACATTGATACTTATAAGAATATATATATAAACATTATGGTGTATTACAACACAGAAGACTTATATCGCACTTTGAAATTGCGACACCAGTCTTCTTTCAAATAATACTAATCTTATTACCCCTCCGCAATATTATTTTAAGCATTTTCCTTGCTGACGTTACTACTTCATACAAATTTTGTATAAAATGAAGAAAAAAAATCAATGGGACGAATCAGCGAAGGATAATTTTAATTATTTTTAATTTCTGTGATTCGTCCTATTGGGCCGAATCTTTATAGGACGAAACAACGAACTTGTCGGAAGGCGTGTTCAGGAATGTTTATTTATATTAATACGTATGGATTACATTACAGACATTTTTAGCTAACACTTACAGTTCGGAGAAAAATTTTTTTTTGCCATAAATCCCATGAATATCCAATAATTGAAAAGTCGAATCGAGAACAAATATATTCATTTTAAGCAAACACAGACGGGACTTAAATATCACTAGAAATCAAATTTAAAATTAATCAACGATTTTTTCCAATCATCAATCTACTAAAGATTGCCTCAGTCACAAAACTTCACTTTTTAATTCAGTAGTATCAGAGAGTAGTATTTACGTTTTTACATAAATACATACATACATAAAATCACATCTGTTTCCCCTAGGGGTAGGCAGAGATCACAGATTTCCATCCTCTTCCATCCTCCATTTGCTAAGATCTTGATATACTACTCTCGCTTCATTCGCGTTTATTATATTACGTTTTTGTCATACTTAGGCTTTTCTAAAAAAAAATATTTGCCCACTTCGGAACTTATTGTTTTTTGACCTTTTCACACCTATATACCAACAACATAAATTCTCATACACACAAAAAAATCATCAACAACAAAAACTCAACCTGCTTTGTAAAATATGTCAATAATAAGTCATCAAATATAGCTCAGAACGTTTAGTGTTGCCAGTTGCTACACGTAAAAACGTTCGCGCCGGAAAGCATTACGGTTTTATTAAAATTTAAACTCTCTAAATATAATAAATGATAGCAGGAAGACGCTCGTTGCGGTGAAGACGTTGATCAAAGAAGTTTGGGTGTATAAATAATATTGGACAAGCGTCAAGTGAAAAGTCTTTATCTCGGTGTTTACTAATTATGTAAGTGACGATGTTGCAAATGCAAAAAAGTTTAGTTGAATTATGAACAGGATGCATAAATCACTTGGTCCTAAATTATTTTATTTGTCTATTGTGAATCTCGGAATATTATGTCCTGTACCCTCAATCTAGAGGGTAAAATGTAATATCTCTCTGACGACCACGCCTTGTCATGCTTACTCATCCTCCAGGTCCGGGAAGCCCGCGAAGAGCGAAGGCGAACCGGTGGAGCCGCCTGTCACCCTAGTAGAAGCAGGCCGCGGCGGCGCAAAGTGCGCCTCCCCGTTCCCGGCTAGCACTATGCGTACTATGGTCCCCACAACCCGAAGGTGGCCACTCGAAAGAGATGGTCCTGGGTCTGCCTATCTGTCTGCATATCTGTCTTTCTGTCTGCTTCGCTTAGATAATCTTTGAAACTGGCTGGACCAATTTTGACTGGGATTTTACTGGCAGATACTTTGTGTTATAATACGAAATTAGCCTTGAATCTTTTAGTTTAGAAAATTAATCCATACTTAATATTATAAATGCGAAAGTAACTCTGTCTGTCTGTCTGTCTGTCTGTCTGTCTGTCTGTCTGTATGTTACGCTTTCACGCCTCAACCACTGAACCGATTTTGACGAAATTTGGAATAGGGATAGGTTAGACCTTGAGAAAGGACATAGGCTATGTTTGGTCGCGATAACCGACATCCACGCGGGCGGAGCCGCGGGCAAAGGCTAGTTATTAATACGTCAATCGGATTTTAAGATTTTTTACGAAACATTTCCACGTGAAGCCGGGATATTCCTCTAGCATACTAAAAACAGCCAGTTGTTTTATTACACAATAATTTAGTATTTGCCTGACCGTTATCCAAGGCTGCTCGATGTTCTGGTGTAATAGAAAAACAGAAATTATTTTGCGTACGCGCACGTTTTTTGGCAAAGTAACGGCGAATGGATGCGTAAATCAGCCATTGATGCTTGCAACTCGTTTAATGGGTAGCAACTTGAAAAAAATAATATTTATATCAGTCTTTTTGGAATGCTCTTGATAGCAAAGGACGTTGGTATTGAGATGTGAAGTAAAAAATATGGTAGGCGTTTAAATAAGATGTATGGAGTTTTTTTTAGCTTTGGAATTGAAAATAATATAAATCTTTTTACAAAGCAAAGCAAACATAAGCATTAATCAACGTTTTTATCATTAATTGATGTTAGTTTTTCTAAAAAAAATCTGTGAATGCAGTTCAAAATTTATAAAAAACTAGCTTTTGCCCGCGGCTCCGCCCGCGTGGATGTCGGTTATCGCGACCAAACATAGCTTATGTCCTTTCTCATGGTCTAACCTATCCCTATACCAAATTTCATCAAAATCGGTTCAGTGGTTGAGGCGTGAAAGCGTAACATACAGACAGACAGACAGACAGACAGACAGAGTTACTTTCACATTTATAATATTAGTATGGATTGTGGATAGTAAAGTCTCATACATTTTTTTTGCTGTATCTCATCTATATACAATGGTTAATTTATCACTAAATGAAAGGCCCCTTTTGCAGTTCACACCCATAAAGCTCCAGCCGAAATGTTCTGAAGATAATTACATTTTCCATTGATGGGTACCGCCCACTAGGTTAATTGAACCATAGCAAGGGGAACGATGTTGTTTCTGCCTACTACAATGGGTAAGATGCGTGATAGTATGTATGTATGATAAACAGGCACAACTTTAAATATGTGTACTACCTAGAATGTGGAATAAACAGCAACACCCAAACCGATTCAAACACACATTCATTCAAATTTGCACTGAGCGGGAATCGAACCCGCAACGTTTAACATAACGACAAGTAACTAAATATTTCTAATCTGTAGTCGACCACACAACCGCCCGTCACATCACACATACAATTTTCTTTAAACTTTTCTCCCATCCGTTTATGATATATCAATGATATCACTTACCAAACCCATTCGTTCCAGGAAGACACAATAACACGTCTGCCTACCCTTCTTCTCCAGTTATATTTACACATCAAAGCGTATTATTTCTGTTACGTGGCCATAATGAAGGAAATGTTAATTTAGATCGTCCTGTGTTGTCTTGTAAGGGAAATGGTCGTTTGTCTTGTCTAGGAGAGGCAGATGTGGAATTCTGATTTCAGTTTGTTCATCTATATAGCTTAAGCTGGAGCATTGGGCCGTATACATAATGACGGCCTTAATGCTTCAGGAAGATACATGAATTGATTTATTCTTAATTTTTGTTTATTTAGTGGATAAGATGTACTAACATAGTTTATTAAGTTTGTGATACTAACAACTATTGTATGGATTTTTAGCCCGAAATAAATGAATATAATAATAATACTCCTGATATTGTATACTAGCCTTCCGCCCGCGGCTTCGCACGTGTGGATCAGAATTTCCTCGTTTATTGGCCTTTTTTTTTATTTATTTTTTATGGTGCGAAAAATCCCCACGGATACCACCCCCACGGAGCCGGTGGAGGCGGTTATGTCGGACTCGAACCGACTAAAACGCACGCCGTCTTGGGTCCTTGGCTGCCGGAGGTGAGATTGCCAAAAGCATATCTCTCGCACCCCGGCAGACCCAGGACCATCTCTTTCGAGATGGCCCCCTTCGGGTTGTGGGGACCAACCTCCTCGTTTATTGGCCTTATCACAGATTACCTGCCATATCTCCAGTTCTCTTCTCCGGCCTCTGCGGCGTGGCGGTAGTGAACGCAACTGCCACGCAAGAGGTTCGATCCCCGCTCAGTGCAAATATTTGTATGCATGAATATGGCTATTTGCATTGGTCTGGGTGTTTTTATGTTTATTATGTATGAATTTATAAAAGAAAGTCTCTAAGTATGTTTATCCGCATTCTAGATTCCATAACGCAAGCTAGTTAAGCTTACCATGGGTCTAGACAGCGTTATATAGAATTTTGTAGAATATTTATAATTTACTTGACCGATTGCGATCAAACTTACGTAAGATCTAAAGTCTGATTTAGACCTTGCAAAAAAGCCAACCGCATTAAAATCCGTTCAGTAGTCTTTGCGTCAGCCTCAGGCGTAGTAGACTCAGTAATGAACGTAGCCGCTACGTAGGAGGCGCGGGTTCGATTCCCGCTAAATGCAAATATTTTTATGTATGGCTAAGCCCTATGAACTGGTTCAGACCAATCTCCATCTCTGTATGAAAGGGGACCTTGAATTGTTCCGATAATATAAGCGAGTGCTTAACCAGTTAGGGTCCCCCGACATGGCAACCGTTGAATCAAAATATAGGTATACGTATATCAAAATATACGTATACGTATATCAAAAGTTAAAAGGCAAACTCCATTTATTTTCAACTTTTTGGAGGTGTTAATTTCTGGTGAACCTTGGTTGCTCGTCTTTTGGATAAAATCGGCATTAGCACTGAGATAATTAAGACAAAACATTACTTATAACATCAATGTAAACCTTTGAGAATGCCGTAAGGCGAAACCGGTCAGGTTTAGAAATAAAATAAACTCAGTTGAAAAGTACAAGTGTGTTATTCAATATATGAAACCTATGTATATACGAGAAATTGTACTTAATATTTGGCACCTATTAGACAAAAATATACAATCTCAAGTCCGTATTATAAAAGATTTCTTCTATGCTCAAAATAGCGAGACAAATGTTCTGTGTCTCCGTAAGTAAACGAATCTGTCAAACAATTACATTGTCCACCTGCTCTATTTATAAACACATTTCACAATATTTCTCTTGTAATTTCCAGCTACTTGTAACTACTGTGTAGAATAGAATAGATATTCCACCTTTCCCACTTGGCCATCCCACCTGGGTGGAAAGAGTGGAAAAAATAATCCACATTACCCTCCCAGGTGGGATAGGTGGAAAAGGAGGATTTGAATTGTTTCTCTTATCCCACCTAGGAGATTATTGATTTACCTTGATCATAATCATCATTATATGAATTTCGCTAACCGCTAGGGCCCTGGGGTAGAAAGAGTGGACTAGAATCGTCATTCTTATCCCACCTGGGTGGGAAGAGTGGCGTCAATAATCTCCTAGGTGGGATAAGAGAAACAATTCAAATCCTCCTTTTCCACCTATCCCACCTGGGAGGGTAATGTGGAATATTTTTTTCACTCTTTCCACCCAGGTGGGATGGCCAAGTGGGAAAGGTGGAATAGCCGGAGTCTTTATTGCACACCAAACATAGAACATATACAGAGGATACATGCACGATAGAAAATTGTACAATGGGCAGCCTTATCGCGATCTGCGATTTCTTCCAGACAATCTGTTTGGATGGACTGAACTGCAAGAACAGGTAGTTTGAGGTGTACACACCACTAGTAAGAGTCGTATGGGTTTTGAAGACCCAAACTGATCACACCAGCTAATTAAAGGACGAAACCCCATCGCATCATTTCCTCGCAGAATTGGGAGGTCTGATAACAGTCGGTCCCGAAAAATCAAAAGAAAGAATTGGACATCATTACATAAACTCACGCCTATATTCCCCGAAGGGGTAGGCAGAGGTGCTAGCACCCACATTTCGCCAGTTTATGTTTAGGTCCCAATGTAATAAGTGGCGAGCCTATTGCCTTTAACCGGGCACTTATAAACCTGCGATAAATACACACATAACTTCGAAAAGCATCGAAAAGTCATTGGTGTGCGCCATGGTAAACCTGGGATCGAACCCGAGATTGGAATTGGAAGAAGAAGTATATACTCTGGTGTTGATTGTGCAAGCCTTGGACCGGTAACGTTGGAACGATAATGATGAAAAATTTATTTATTTGTACTTAGAAGTAAAGATTTTTTCTTGTTACCATACAGTCAAATGGACTGAAGACTTAAAAAAGGTGGCTAGGATGAACTGGATGCAGAAAGTATTCGAAAAGGGATAGGGCGGACGACCTTTCCCTTACAGGGGGAATGCTCTTCCAACTGAGGTATTAAGCCACACCTGAATCACTTCAAATTTGCCTTCATTTAATATCCGTCTTTAAGGGCGACACTATTACTCAAAAAATTGTTGTCTAAAGTTTTGTTGAAAACATGACTTTCAAACAGGTCATAAACTGGATGATATTTATACAGTGTGGGAAGTTAATTCGGTAGCTTTTTTTTTCGTGCGGAAATCCACTCGGATACCCCCCTGCCGAATCCGGAAGGGGAGGTTATGTCGGACTCGAACCGACTAAAACCGCACGCCGACTGTGGGTCGTGGTGCTAGGCCGGAGGTGAGGTTGTCATCGACATATCCCTCGCACCCCGGCTGACCCAGGGCCAGTTAATCTTTTATTAGAGACTATTTTCAGCTTAATTCATTTACTAGCTGACCCGGCCCCTCCTGATCAGAAGGATAAGTAGCTGAATGACCAACATGGTGAAACGTCTAAGGAGCATTAAGTCTAACTATCACAAATTTACAATTTATTACAGAGCTAGATAAGTAATCTAAACAGACGGGAATGTTGGTCAGTGTTGCCATTGCATATTATTACTGTGTATTATGATTTTTAATAATAATTAGTTTTAAGCTCCTAATGATGGAGTGTGTAAAAAAAAATTGTAACTTAGTCATTATAGGTTTTTGTGTGCTGCAGCATGTCTTAATAAAAAACATTTTTCTTTCTTTTTCTTTCTTTCTAAATTCCACATGTAGCAAAACGTCCAACTATCAGACGGTCTATATAGCAGAATGGCTAATTAGCAAATCGTTAGTTACTCAAAATGACTGGATACTTAGGCACAAAATTCAACACTGTGAACTTCGTACCGCCAATTTTTTTCCGCCTGCGTGGCGTCAGATCCCGTTTCCGCTGCACCCTCTACTATATTAAGCATGTATTATATAAACTTTCCTCTTGAATCACTAAATCGCTTCAATATCCGTTGCGTGGTTTTCATATAGGTAATATTTAGAACTAGCTTTTGCCCGCGGCTCCACCCGCGTAGATGTCGGTTATCGCGAATAAACATATATAGCCTATGTCCTTTCTCAAGGCCTAAGCTACCCTTATACGAAATTTCATCAAAATCGGTTAAGTGGTTTAGGCGTGAAAGCGTAACATACAGACAGACAAGAGTTACTTTCGCATTTATAATATTAGTATGGATTTACCTAGCACACTTTCCATTGGCACCTACATTCATTGAATATATTTGTATGGTAAGTATTAGAAAATGTTTGAATAAGTGATTGGCGTAACGACATCTGCACTGGGCCTCGATTCTGTTAAAAAAGCTACTGTCATGCTACAGTCACTGCAAAAAATGGCATAAAGTTTTAGACTTTAAAGCAATACAGTTAAAGTGCAAAATTTAATGGATTTTTGTAAAGTGAATGAAGAAGTGTGATGAAACTCTTTTCATTTAAATTCAGGCTTTAAGCTTATAGAAATAAAGTCTAAAATCAATGGATGGTGGTATAACAGTGGAGCTTTAAGGCCAGGTAGGCCGCATTTTGAGTTTTTTAAAAGCATTTGAATCATAGGAAAAAGCGTTTTAAATTTCGAAAAAAAGATATATATTAGTTAAGGATCCAGTCTAGTCAAATTCGCATTCAGTTACCAGATCTGATGAACTTCACTCGATAGAAAAAAATCCCAAAGTTACCCCTTTTTGTTATTTTTTTTTTAATATTATGACTAATTTACTTATGCTTTCTATAAAATTTTTGTACTAAACTAAAGCCACTACATATGTCTAGACATTTTCGCAGATTTTGACTATATTATGAAATAATTTTTAAAGTTATATTTAAATACCTACTATATTCGCGAGTGCTCGCGCCGCTGAGGCCCGAAAAGTTGCGCCAGTCGCGCGCTGGCGCTTACCGAAGTAGGACCTGTGTCAGTTTTTGCGCGACAATTTCGTGCACCAATCAATCGGTTTAACGTATTTATAATAAATTGTTGCAAGTCATTCAATATGGGCAATAAACAACGCAAGCTAAAGAAGTCGTGCAAAGCCATAAACTAAATTTCTAACTCCGATTGGTAATTTAAAAAATTATCATACTTAAATATTACGCTCATAGCGCCATAGTATAAGAATATCAGTATTACTACTGAAGATGCTACTTACGATTTTCTATAATTCATATTTTATCTATATCAGTACAGGGGTACCTAGTACCTACAATATTCGTACATTGTATATAATTTGTGTGTGTGTAAATAAATATAAATTTAGTTTTAGTTTAGGATAGAATAATTTTAATATTTAGGTAGGTTAGTTTAATTATTGGCCTTTTTTTATCGTGCGCAAAATCCTCGCGGATACCACCCCCACGGAGCCGGTGGAGGCGGTTATGTCGGACTCAAACCGACTAAAACGCACGCCGTCTTGGGTCCTTGGTTGCCGGAGGTGAGATTGCCGAAAGCATATCTCTCGCACCCCAGCAGACCCAGGAGAATTACTGGCCTTGGGTCAGCCGGGGTGCGAGGGATATTTCGATGACAACCTCTCCTCAGGCCTAGCACCACGACCCACAGTCGGCGTGCCCACAGTCAGACTAGAACCGACTAAAAAGTCGGTTCGAGTCCGACATAACCTCCCCTTCCGGCTCCGGCAGGGGAGGTATTCGAGGGGATTTCCGCACGAAAAAAAGAAGGTACAGTGTAAATTTATATAAATACTTCATAAAAACTAGCACCACGACCCACAGTCGGCGTGCCCACAGTCGGACTCGAACCGACTAAAAAGTCGGTTCGAGTCCGACATAACCTCCCCTTCCGGCTCCGGCAGGGGGGTATCCGAGGGGATTCCCGCACGAAAAAAGTTGTTAATCTCGTTAACTTTAGGTATTTAACTGCCCTGTCGACGACGAACGGTGCGATTATATAAAGTAACCGTTAGGATCAATTCAAACAAATGTTTATAAAATTACAAGCATTATTATTATTATAATGTAAGTTTTTTTTCGCCCAAGCAACTAAACACATAGAACAAACAGTTCTCAAACTCATACAGTTTTTTTAATTTCGTATTTATTTCTTACTTAATATAATCATATAACTAAATAAAGTTAAAAAAACTGCATTTAATTTTCTAAGTCAAATCAAGTTTTCCTACTGCATATTTCTATACTGTGACGCTGGCGGGGTCATCGCCGAGTTCACCGTCCCTGCGTTCGCGCGTAATATTTTACGAGCGGCCGGGATCGCTATAAATGCCTACTTTTGCAGGAAAACAGGGCCTTAAAAGTATCGAGGTCCTGGTAGAATTACGGTGAGTTATCCAATGCCTGACCAGTACTCTTAAAAATCCCCAACATCGATGCCCATAAATCATTATTTCAAGAAGCTTTCTAAGTGGAAAATTAAAGCAATCGATTGTAAGTATAACTTGCAGACCAAAAAAATATTAAGAAATGAACATGGCAGTAGTTTGAGCAGTTATTTTAGGCTGTTACTTCTAAAATAACTGCTCAAACTACTGCCATGAAAAAAAAATTGAATTTGAACCACTTTTGCTAAATGACGCTTGCAGCGAAATCAGACTTTGCTGAGAGATTTTAAACAGCAAAATTAGATTTTGCTATAATTTTAACACAGCAAAATTATTTTTTCTGAAAGTTTTTATACAGCAAAATGAGATTCGCTGAAAGTTTCTACACAGCAAAGCGCCCTTTTTGTGTTGGCGTTCCATATATTAATCGGATACCTACATGGGGAAAAAGAATTTCTTCGATTGGTTCAGTTAGCATACTTAATGCTGTAAAAATCATTCAATTCCATATATTATTTTCTAAGCTAATTAAAATCTAAAATTAGAAACGAGATAATTGTAAAGACTCACCTCCTCGATGGAAGACGACATGAGACCGGAGCTGCAACAAAAACACACATGTTAGGCTCGTCGGGTTTGTCCAACATGTCAGCTGTCAAGTCGGCTGACATTCTTTATATAGTTTTAAGATAATGCGCGCTTCCCGGAAGCGGTTTCGTGTTGGGAAATATTCTAAATCAAGTAATAGTCTTTTGTAATATATATTTTATGACATTTTACACAGCGCTATATTATATTGTTACTAAAGGTTAATCTCATTGGCTATATTAATATTAACTGCCCCTCTAGCAAGACAAATGGTAATGTTTGGAAAATTGATTGATTGATTGATCAATGCATGGGTTTGAGATATGTTGAAACTGTCATAAACTCGAAATACACCGGGAAAAAGAAGCGCTCAAGTGGGACTTGAACCCACGACCTTTCCCTTACAGCGGGAATGCTCTGCTCAAAGACGGATATAAAGAGAAGGGAAATTTGAAGTGATTCAGGTGTGGCTCAATAGCTCAGTTGGAAGAGCATTCCCCCTGTAAGGGAAAGGTCATGGGTTCAAGTCCCACTTCTTTTTCCCGATGTATTTCGAACTTAAAAAGTTAGCATAACAAATACTATACAATTTTATATAAAAAAACCTGTCATAAACGTTGAAATATGTGTCAATCCCATACATTCATCATACTGCCTAGGGGACCAATGGGTACCTAAATTTTATTCAGGGGTACAAATTTATATAGGAGACCCAAAGTAGCATAGTTTTACTAGCTAATGTTATCGGTTCTAAAATACGGAACCCTCTTTTTGTAGTAGGTTAAATATAACACAGTACCCCACTTCAATATGTAAGTCGAGTGGTCTAGGAACTGATAACGGTATCACGTTATCAACTGGATTTTTCTAGGTAATAAACTGTCCGTGGTTATCGTAGTATAAATATTGGATATAGCTTCTAACTTTCATAGGTTTGGTATTTGTACATGATGTACGGGCCATTTACCAATTTTCCCGAAATAGGTTAAATGATCCATTAATGGTATTTCGTCTGAGTGCTTCCGTGCTTGTTAAAATTCGGTCCGGGCTGTCTACAGTCGTGAGGACAAGACTGGGGCCTGAAACAGGAGGCCTGAAAAACTGTATCAGTGGTTGGCCAGGCTGGGAGAAGAAAAAATTAAGCCATATCATATAAGCGGATCCCGGACTCAGAAGTGAAGGCCTCGATGGAGAAGGGACTATTATTTTGTCTTTTCTACAATCATTTATTTATTTATTTATTGGAAACTTAACATAATTATAATTTTACATAATCGTGGGTAAACTTAAGCATAACGTAGGATTCTAAGCCAATAATAAAGTTTCACGACAAGTAAAGTTGCATGCATAACTTAACAACTTAGGTACACAATTCTTAATTTATGCAAACAGTAGTGTGCCAGCTATATTATTCAATTAATTAATTAGGTATACTTACCAACATAATAGGGAACATTTTCTACGCTTTTCTTTACTTTTTTCCATTTTAATTTCACTGGACTATCACTTTTATCTACACTACATCACATAGTTTTCATTTATCACTTTAGCAACAAGTCTGTTTGTAAAAAATTTACTCTTACTGTTTTTATTCGATTATGGCACTTTCGATTTATCGATTCAATTCGTTCAATCACTTATAGAATCTTTATACGTCTACAAAAATTAAACTATTAGTGTGGCAATTACTCCTAGTAAGAATACATAACTAATGAAACAAATCGCATAAACAGTATAACCTCTAAAAGGAAGGATATACAAAAAATTTAGCAACAACTTATGTGCTAAGAACAATGGGCGCGAATAAAAAATTACACTGAACTCTGAACTTCCTCAAGCGAACTGTAATATAGGAACGAGGACACACAGACAGACACTAGGTATCAATATGATCTCAAAAAGATCTTCGGCCTCCACGAGGGTAGGCCTGAGAGGGAGGACTGCCCGTCACTCTAACAGAACTAGGTTTGGGGAGATAGCTAGACATGGTCGCCGTGTACCTCTCCAAATGAAGACACAGAAAGAGGTAATATGGACACAAGGACACAGAATGCAGACCTAAAGGCGAGAAGTATGGCACAACACAGACTAAGTGGAAAACAACTCGAGCAGTTCTAAAATTTTAAGATTGAATGCTGCAAACAATTTTTAGCTCTGGCGAAATGAAATAAGGTTGATATTTAATTTACACTTAAATTGCTCGAGCTGTTTATAGTTTTGTCTAGAATGGTTCTAAGCCTACTGATGAGAGCAAATCCATTTAGACTAGAACAGAATTTAAATGCCATTTTCACGTGTGAATGCAGCTCACCTCAGCTCAATTGACCAGCTACGAGCACAATGTGTACAAGACAAAATGCACGTGAACCTCTTAATGATAAGATTAGATGCTATTTAAGTAAAAATCATTAACATTAACCCTGATTGATTAGTTGCCATTACTGAGCTGCATGGCTTATGATAAGATTGATGACGTTACGATGACGATAGACGCAGATGTAAATATTTAAAGGCTAGTTTTCATTGGAGAGGAGAAGAGAGAATTGCACACATTATTGAGCCAATAGTCTACCTGCAATGCCCATCATGCGAACTGCGAAGTGGATGAAGAAAGGAAGGCAGACTCCGAGGTGACGGCCTCGGAAGTCGGATATAATGAGAAGAGAGTTAGTTTTCGGGTTTGTTAGTTCGAGTCTTTGCGGTGTCCATGGGGATTTTGCAACATACTTTAAGTATTTACATAAAAAAATGTGTACTAATTAGCAAGTGGGATTGTCTTGGACTCGGAAAATCTTGGTGAAGCCTTCTCTTTGCTAGGCAAGAACAGAATTTTATGAAAAGAAGAAAGAAATGTCTTGATGTTACAGATTGAAGCGATGAACCAACGATGAAATTGACTCGGAATTTATTGAATGAAAATGGTGTCAATTGCTGACGAACAATTGTTGAGCCATGACATTAATTAATAATTTATGGTCATTGACTATTAGTTTATGATCACGATCGTTACGAAAAGATGTAATGTGGAAGACGGGCAATGGATAAATCGAGACGCGTAAATGGTTATGGTTCTAGATAAATGGACTCATTTAGTCATTCATTTGAACTGCTTAACAGTGAAAACTTTTAATTGGCCGTCTCTTAGCATAAATGATATATGTAACACTAAATTATTAGCTGTAAGTTTTTCTAAGATGTTATAAATAAATAAAAATAAATGAATATATTAGGTTTATGGATGGAGCGGATGGATCCGGTCCAGGATCGGAGTTCAGAGAATTGTAGATCACTTAGGCCCGTAACTATTCTAAAACAACGCTTCGTTGTGATAACTCTCACAATGCTATTAGAACTATCATATAGAATACAAACTGATAAATCGAGATTCAGGGTTAAGTATCGTTTTAGAAAACTGGCCTTAGACTGAATTTCATCAGCGAAATTTTATCTAAACTGGGTAAAAGTGTTCGAATAGGGATAGCATAGTTTTGTTCGACTTGATCGTTTAGTTTCCATGGTAAAAGCCGACTTTCATCGTGTAACGATCAAAATGGTGGCCATCTATGAAATATCTAACTTTAACACCATAATTCAAGAATTTATAACAACTTTCAACTTTATTATTCACTATTAACTTCCTCACTACCACTATCAACTAAACACGGTTATATTTTCATGAAAATTTCACTCGGTTCCCAATATTCGGTACTTTTAATACACACATCACAATTGTCATATAAATCATCACTTTCTAGTTTTAAACTGTCAATGTATGGTCGGTAGCAACGGTGCGCTTGCGCTGCGAGCGAAAACATCTGTTCTACTCAATTGAGCTAGGGAAGTTTATAATATGCATTGACACAGTACATGTACAGCGTGTTGTTTTATTTTATATTAAGCGTCATTTAGACGGAGCGATTGGTAATGTTCGCATATCTGGCAGATTTGTTTGTTTGTATTTTCTTTATGATAAAACTATGCTCAAACTGACATATAGCATTATTTATTGGACTTGCTCCTTGTTGCCATTCTTATTGCCTCGTTTATAAGTTTACACAAATAAAATAATAGAGCGAGGAAAGACTAGGAGACAACTCAATGTGCCTTATTTAATTCACCGATTTATACTCATTAATAAATGAACATAGGAATAATGACAAAGGAGGCAGCTCGTGAAGTATATAAGGATAGAGTCAAATGGCGGGCTGTTGTCTCTGCCTACCTCGGAGGGAAATAGACGTGAGCGCATGTATGTATGTATTTCATTAATGGGTAAGACTAAACGCAGGTATAGCCACCAGGTAGCAGCTAATATTAACAATGTTAACATTAGACATTATTGCGTGTATTTCCATGAAGCTAAGTTTAGCTAATATAACAGCATTCCATTAACAGAGAGTTTAATCGTGTGTCAGATACGCTTAGCACGATATCTACAAATCCGAAACACCTGATAAAGGGAGATAGTGCCGAATGAAATCGATAAATCTACACAAATACGTTTCGGATCAATGTTGTATTACACCAAGGACTACAATCAGTCGAAAGGGCATCATCATCATCATAAAGACGATGATGTTCTTGCAATAGAAAGTTAATATCAATGGGGCTCCATTATTTTGGAGCCTAGAGCAACGTCACCTGCAAAACACATGCTAAACAATGGACAAGACTCTAGCGGAATTTTTAATTTTAGGGTTTGAAGGTATGGAGGAAGTAATGTTCGAGAAGGAAACGGCGGAACGGGAGTGGTGGCGTGAGCGAGACAGACAGACGCACCGCGCTGCCTGCGTGCGTAAAGGACTCGAGCGTCGGAGGGCTTCCATTTCCCAAGAGCGCAGTCGTGGGGTGACTGCTGGAGCCGTCTGTCACTCCAGCAGAAGCAGGCAACAGGGGGCAAGTTGGGGACACGTAGGTCGCCCTTCCCGAAGAGGGCCAAACCGACAGGAATGGCCCTGGGTCAGCCGAGATGCGAGGGATATGCCGAAGACAACCTCACCTTTGGCACAGCTACCTACAGACGGCGTGCGGTTTAGTCGGTTCGAGTCCGATATAACCTCCCCCAAAAGGAAGTAAGGCGGCAATTTGGACACAACTAGGCAATCGCTATGAGGGTGATAGATAATGACTAAAGGTGACTTTTATATTACACTAGCTTTTGCCCGCGGCTCCGCCCGCGTGTGTGTCGGTTATCGCGACCAAACATAGCCTATGTCCTTTCTCAAGGTCTAATCTACCCCTGTACCAAATTTCATCAAAATCGATTCAGTGGTTTAGGCGTGACATACAGTCAGACAGACAGACAGAGTTACTTTCGCATTTATAATATTAGTATGGAAGTATGGATTAGATACTTCTCTGCTCACAAATGAATCACCCTGTATGTCATTGTTAGTATATATGGCCGTCCCAAATAGGCATCATTGTCGCATACCAAGTGTGAATAGATAGTTTGATAGGCTAATAGGTGACACATCACGGTTGATTCTCTAAGGGCAGGCAGAAGTACTTTCTATTATTAAATCAAGCGTGGACATTTGAACCACATAAAGGTCAACGTGACATAATTGGTATGCTTCTTCTAATTAAAGCTGGATTTGGTATAAAGTTGCTAGATTTGGCATAAAGTGGCCTAGATCTGGTATAAAGAGGCTATATCTGGTATAAAGTGGCTAGATCTGGTAAAAAGTGACTAAATTTGGCATAAAGTGGCTAGATTTGATATAAATTGCCTAGATCTGGTATTAAGTGGCTAAATTTTTATTTTTTCGGACCAAAACTTAGTTACAATTACAGCGTTTTTCTTGTTCTAATGTCCTACTCTTCGGTGATACAGTTAAAGACAGCAAGTATGATATTGCCTGGGATTAGGCTCCGCAATCGCATATAATTGGTATGGAGTATTTTGTGCTATTCTTATTGTACAGTCAGCATCAGAAAGATGTTGACCAACAGAGTACTCAAAATGACCTTAATTTCGTTTTTTGACCCCCTTCCAATAGACCCAATGTTCTGATATTTGGTACACACCTTTGGTTCTGACAATAATACCATATAAATCAATAAAACTGTTTGATTTGCTCTTAATACGAGAGTTTTATGATCATTTTGAGACGTCGTCAAGATATTTATGACGCCGACTGTACCTTTGTTATTAGAACTATCGATAACTCGTTTATATAATTGTCGAACTGTATAAGTGAAGATAACTTGTGATATTGACGGTTTAACTGTACAAACTTTATCATGATGAAATGACCCGTCAGTGAACTTGATAACGATGTTTCTTAACTGTCGCGTTATTGTGGTTTCTATTAATCTTTCTGAATATTTACCAATATACTTAAATAAAATTGACGTGTCTGTTTGTAACATATAACAGTTTTTAGTTACGAAATACATCGAGAAAAAGAAGCACTCAAGTGGGACTCACGACCTTTACCTTACAGGGGGAATGCTTTTCCAACTGATGCTCTTTTCCCGATGTATTTTGAATTTAAAAAGTTAGCATAATAAATGCTATAAAAATTTCATAAAATAAAAATTTTAGTTCTCTCAGGCTTTTCTTTAGGCCTCTCTTTAAAAAATTCACCATTCCCCATTGAAACGTATATCATAAGTTTATAATGACTTTTCATTACTCGACTAATCTTGGAAACGGCTGGGCATATTTTATTGCGATTTTTACTTCAAAATTCTCTTTGCATCTGATAGCCCAGTTCTTAGATAAGCTTACAGTCCTTTTACCATTACGCCACGACTCTTAGGAGACAATATGACTAGAAAACCAAGTTCTCGCCAGAATGGTACTATTGAGAAACGGGTAAAACCGCGGGAAAAGTAGTGATAGTATATATTGATCTCTCTCTCTAACTTAAGAGCTACGCTCTTGTCAATGGAGTAATCGCCACTCTTCTCTCTGCTCCGCCGATCCTTTCACCTCCTGATACGATGTGACTTGATCTTTTCCTTTATCTGTGCCATAAATGTTCCTCTTGGCCTACCTCTTCCTCTCTTTCCTTCTACCTTCCCCTCTATGATGTTTTTTAAGAACAAGTCATGTCTTATCAGGTGACAAATTATCTTTCCTCTTCGGTTATCGATTATTCTCAATAAAGACCTTTCCTCTTGCACCCTATTTAGTACTCTTTCGTTCGTCCTCTTTTCTGTCCAGCTTATCCCCTCCATCCTCGTCCAGCACCACATTTCGAACGATTCCAGCTTGTCCCTGCCCCCTTTTTCATTATATATTGATACTAACATAATATACCACTTGACTATATCTGAGCCGTATCGGAGACCTATTGACACAAATAGGAGACGGAAGTAGGCTATTCGAGCGATATCTAGATAACCGACACTATTTGTTCAAGTAATAAAGGTACATATCGCATTATTTATCCATACTAATATTAAAGCGAAAGTAAATATGTATGTCTGTCTGTTACGTCTTCAGGCCTGAACCACTAAACATATATTGAATTATACACTTGTACTTTTCCACTGAGTTTAATTTATTTCTAAACCTGACCGGTTTCGCCTTACGGCATTCTCAAAGGTATACATTGATGGTCTGCCATGCCGGTAAGGTTGAGAAATAACATTAAACTTGACAAAACTTGACAAGAGTATTATATTTAATATGTGTAGTAGATTACACCAAGTGCCATCAATCTCCAGTATAAACAGTCACTAAACATAATCTTGATGGAAATTGATGAACTAGAGGTTAGGAAAGTATATACCCTACCTTTTAAGGGATCAGGGAAGGGGACCAAATAGGGAGCGAAACTGCGTCATTGTTGAAGATGACTTGATGGAATGTGATACACAGATTGATTCGAGTTTTGGCAAAGGAAGTAAGCTATGTTTGGGCGCAATAACTTACATCCATTTCCACAACCTTTTAGAGGACCGATTGCTGTTTGACCGCCCATCCCCGAGAGGATAGCCTAGATAGACCTTGGTGGGCTTCATACACCCTTTTTTACTTGCGGAAATCTACTCCTCCCCGCCACAACGTGGGTTATGTCAGACTCGAACCAACTAAAACCGCATAAGTACTGTCGTGTTCTATTCACATCTTTTTTTTTCGTGCGGAAATCCCCACGGATACCTCCTCCGCCGGAGCCGGAAGGGGAGTTTATGTCGGTCTCAAACCGACTGAAACCGCACGTCGACTGAGGGTCGTGGTGCTAGGCCGGAGCTGAGGTTGTCTTCGACATATCCCTCGCACCCCGGCTGACCGAGGGCCATCCCCTACGGTCTGGCCCTCCTCGGGAGGGGGGACAATATCGTCCCCGATTCGCCCCCGGAATGGGGAGGCGGGCCGCCACCTATATCAATTCCGTATCTGCAAGCTAAACTACTCATGCAATAATTGTTTCGTTAAAAGCAATTTACTGTAATTGTTTAAATATTCCGCATGACATCACCGTGTCATTGAACCGGTGATATCATTGCGTTATTCACTGTTTGCTGTACACTTCACTTTTACCTACAATAGGTACACTCTTGTTGGAGATATGAATGCATCTGTTTATCAAAGCCGGTAGAGAAATGGCGCAGCCTTTAGTTTAGGGTTTAATTTGCCACCGTCAATGCCATCATTAGCCAAATCTGGAGAAAGTGTACGTGAGAGGATCGTCCCTATTATGCGGGACTGGCTAGAGAGGGCACAATGTAGCTTCTCTTATCAGGTGATGCAAGTAATTATCGAGCACGGGTGCTTCAGGGATTAGCTGCGTCGTATCCACAAGGAGCCAACGTCCGCCATCACTGTGATGGGAGCGAGGACTCGGGGTATCCGCGGGGATTTTGCGCACTCTTTTTTTGTCTATTTACTCTCGGATAAACCGATCGAGGGCTAGGTCTGCGCTTCTTCTTCTGTTGAGTTGACGGCATATCATGTTATTTTATTTTGCCGAATGTGCAGTCACCCTGAGAGGCATGTGGGAGTACCCTGAATGCTATCGGAATGTTTTCTTTTATTTATTTTTTAAAAGAATATTAGAACCGAAGTTACTAAACTAACTATTCCGTCTAACCCCTCCAACTAAGCTAAATTGCTTGTGTTAGAAGTGGGTTCACGTCAATAGTGTAATGTCCAGGATTCGAACCCGGGACCTCTCGATCGTAAGGCCGGCTCCTTAACCACTAAGCTACTGACGTTTGTAAGTCAACGTCACCTTCTCGCTAGTAACCCGCAGATGGTCAGAAGAGGTTCTCAGATCTGGGTAGGTATTTTCCTTGTGGCGTAAGGCATCGATTTCAATTTGTAAGTATTAAAAAACAAAACTGTAAAACTATGACTAACATGCCCTATTTGAAACAATTGTTTTAACTTAAACTAATCGTGGCTAACCATAATATTTCTACGTCTTATCACTAGTTTACATTTCCGGACACGTATATACTCCAGAATTGCAATATGACCGTGTTTTACTTATTAACCGAGTTAGAAAAAGGAGTAAGCTTTTAAATCATGGAAATAGATCCTACTAATATTATTTAATCACGCTCTACCGACTGAAAGAATCAGGCTTAATTTTGGAAAGAGCATAAATTATAGTCTGGAATAGCAGGAACGGGATCAAAAATCCAAACCCAAAAATATAGGGTTCTTCAAGAAGGGCAAGAAAGGGGTTCAAAATACATCGGGAAAAAGAAGCGCTTAAGTGGGACTTTGAACCTACCACCTTTCCCTTACAGGGGGAATGCTCCTCCAACTGAGCTATTGAGCCACAACTGAGTAACTTCAAATTTCCCTTCTCTTTATATCTATCTTTAAGGGTGGAGCCATCTACCAATTTTTTTACGAACTGTTGGAACCAATGAATTATTTTTCAACCATTTTTAAACATTGATTTCTGATGACTCCGCCTGTCTGCCATATAAGCGGTATAAAAAGACGTAGTTTTTTCACGGTAACCCGAAAACTAAGTAATCCATCAATATTTACATTTATTTATCAATAGGATTGTAAGAGAATGTGTCATACACTCATACTACATACAAATTGTATAAAATAAAACAAAGCAGAGTCATGTTGAGATAAAAATTACATTAAAATTGATTGATGCGATCCATTTAACACGAGTTACGAGAATTGTGCGTATTCTAATACAAATTTCTCAGATATAACATTATCCTCATTGCGATATCATAATCGCTTCGAAAATTTGCGCTTTAGGGCCCAATTATTAACTTATGTATAAAACATAGGGCGTGTCTCGGTAGCCAAGTGGGTCAAGGCATTCCCCTTGTAAGGGAAAGATCGCGGGTTCGAGTCCCGCCCGAGAAAATTATGAACATTATTTATTGGTTCCGATAGTTAGTTAAATTATCGGTAGAGGACTCCACCGTCGCCTTAAAGACGGATAAAAATAGAAGGGAAATTTGTATCACATCGGGCGTGCCTCGGTAGCCGAGTTGGTCAAGGCATTCCCCCTGTAAAGGAAAGATCGCGGGTTCGAGTCCCACCCGAAAAAAATATTTTTTCCCTATGTATTCGATTTGTATAGGTAGTATACTTAATGCTGTAAAATTCATTCAAGTATTTGGGCGGAGTATTCAAAAATCAATGATTGTAACATCATTCATTGGTTCCGATAGTTCGTAAAAATATCGGTAGAGGACTCCACTGTCGCAGACGGATAAAAATAGAAGGGAAATTTGAATCACAATTGAGCTGAAGGCGGAAGGTTTATCCATACTAATATTATAAATGCGAAAGTAACTCTGTCTGTATGTTACGCTTTCACGCCTAAACCACTGAACCGATTTTGATGAAATTTGGTATAGTGGTAGATTAGACCATGAGAAAAGACATAGGCTATGTTTTGTCGCGATAACCGACATCCACGCGGACGGAGCCGCGGGCAAAAGCTAGTTTCCAATATGTATTCCAAAAACTTCACTGTATCACTGATTTCACTTTCGTTCGATATTTGTATTCACAGACGTACGTATCTACGCGTCCACGGTTGTATGTATACTGGTGTTATCTTATCACTAACTTTATTGTGTACGGATTCATGTTAGCTGAAGTACAATGGAGATTGTAAGTTTCGAGAAAACATACTTTTCCAACAATGTTTCGTTTTTAATTGGATATTCTACTGACTAGTCAAATTACTTACTTTTTACAGTTTTTACTAAACTTCGAAACGATAAGTTATAAGGTAACTTGTATGAAAAAAGATTTAGTGACGTCATAAAATTTATTAGTCAAATCAGTTACTATTATAGGTTGGGTGGATGAATACAAATAAATAAAAACTATAAAATAAGAACCGACGCAATTTTTATCGTTATTTTACCAGTATTAATTTAAGAGTGGTATTTTTTTTTTTTTTTTTTACACATCTAAATTACTGATTGCACAGCAGAATGCAGAACGCTAAACTCAAAAGTCTCAAAAGTATTAGAAAACACACTACAATTTATTTTCGTAACGTACGGCTGTTTATCTTAATGCAAAGCAGTTTTATTAATGCACTGCTAATGCTGCTAATGCACGACAAAATAATCCAAATTCACATCAAAAATACTGATTGAGCACCAACAAACTACTTACTTGCTTTTAAAAAAAAATAACCACGAAGACATAAGGCGGGAGGTCCGCTTCGCTCCCGCCTTAGTCTTCTAACCTAACCTATCCATTTCGGGGTGGGTGGTGATCATTCGGAACTTAATTACTTACTCGGGTAGATATTTTACTTTGACAATGAGTAACTTCTACATGCGCACTAGTTAATTTGCTGTGCAGTTAGTATTTTTGATAAACATTTATAATTTTTGTCTTTAAATAAATTTATTTGTATCGCATTATGAGGATAAAAGTAATGTAGTACTAGTTTTGTTAAACATTCAGTTTATTTGTAGTGAAGTAATTTATTTGATTTAAAAAAAGCATATAAATGATGAAAATATATTGATATGTGATTATTTACTTGATGTGCAATTAATAATATTCCTTAATTTAATACGCTCGGTTAGATTTATTTTAACTATAGGATATTATCCAATTGTTTGAATCTGGTTGATCTTGTAGAACGAAGTGTCTCCGATGTGGATTTAAAGATTCTGTCTGTCACAATACGAAAAAGGATTTTTAAAGAAAAAGGATTTCACATTAAGGGCCGGTTCCTAGAAAAGACAGCCAATATGGGGTAATATTGCCTGTTTTTATAGAAATAAATTCCGTTTGGTCGAATGTACCATTTGAAAAGTAAAAATAAGTCCTATGGGTGTATCTATATTTCGTGAGCAAAAATAAGTATTCAAAACACTGTTCCCAACCCAGAAAATAAACTCAGACTGTTCGGACAAATCAAGCAAGTTGAAGTGCTCTTGGACCTCTCTAGCAAGTTGTTGTCTTTGGTCGGCCCCCCTCTAGTGTCTATGTTCATTCATTCTATCTCTGTACTTTGTAATGGCGATTTCTAGCCGCAATGAATTAAATTTCAAAAACAAGTATTATTCTCTCTTCATTGAAATCCACCATCAACGTATTACGAACACAGACCCTTACCAACGCGTTACTTAGCTAGTAAATCCTACTAATATTATAAACGCAAAAGTTTGTGAGTATGAATGGATGTATGTATGTCTGAATGGATTTTCATGAAAATTTACAACAATATAGCTTATACATCAGAATAACACATACGCTATATATCATCACACTACTACTCAAGGGAACGGAGCAGTGATCATTAATGTCAACAATTTCGGTTGGCATCGGTATATACGCAGAAGTGACGGTGTGGTTATTTCTGTTGCTGTTTAGATAACTATATCATTGTATAAGAGGGTGCCACCCCAGAGTGGAAAATAATTGGCGGTACGAAGTTCGCCGGATCAGCTAGTAATAATTATAAAACGACTTACCTTTCTTCAAAACCGCTGGAGTTAGCAATAAAGCTATCGTCCAGTACACTGGAGTCATCCAGGACGCTTCTATCGGTCTTCTCCGCCGGTAGACTGTGGCACTGCTCGGTAGAGTCCAAGGACTTGCTGTGTTCAGACCGGTATTTCTGGTCCCAGAGCTTTTTGGTCTCATCTTGCACTCGACGTTTTAGTTCCAAGATCTTTTCGCGTTCGTTTTCAATTACTTGACATCCTGGGGAATAGCAATGGTATGTTGTCAGTGATGTCACTTAAAAATATGTTAAGTGCGGGCTCGCGCGTTGATAGTTCCGTACGAAACTTAATTAAGGACTTCTGTTACATAAATAACAATATCTTTTCATTGAGTTGACCTAAAACACAGCTTTGCACATATCTCCACTCATACACACACACACACACTCGCACTAAGTAACTAACCTTATTTTTTTTTTGTTGGGCTCTGTATTAATTACTCATGCCTCTGTTAAAATTAAATAAATTATTGCAATTTTGGAGGAGCGAGGTCTCCTGACACGAGTATACTCGGCTACTTAAAAGGAGACCTCAGAAACTGTAATATTTTTTTAAAATATATGAAGAATAAAAGATTATTATTATTATAAAAAAGATTATTATTGAAGGTCTTTATGGGCAGACGGACAGACAGACGGACAACAAAGTGATGCGTTTTATTAAATGATTTTTAGGTACAGAACCCTTAAAATACGGGTCTTCTGATAGGAAGTTGTTACCATAGATACAGATCATTAATGAAGCCTACCGGCTTACAGGTAAGGCTTCCCTCTCGAAATTGGGCGGGTTACGTGACTGTCGCTCTCATAAAAGCATTGACTTCAGGCGGTTTAGAAAGCTGATATTGAAACCAATAGGGACCGCAGCACGTGTATGACGCCATTGTTGATAGGCTACGGTTTTTTTTTCGTGCGGAAATCCCCTTGGATACCCCCCCTACCGGAGCTAGAAGGGGAGGTTATGTCGGACTCGAACCGACTAAAACCGCACGCCGACTGTGGGTCGTGGTGCTAGGCCGGAGGTGAGGTTGTCTTCAACATATCCCTCGCACCCCGGCTGACCCAGGGCCGTCCCTTACGGTCTGGCCCTCCTCAGGAGGGGGGACAACGGTGTCCCCGACTCGCCACCGGAATGGGGAGGCGCGGTCGTGGCCTGCTTCTGCTGGGGTGACAGGCGGCTCCACCCGTCACCCCAGGCCCGCGCTCATGGGGGACGGAGGTCAGTCAGCGAGGCCACGGTAACCACTTTCCATTCGATTGTATAAAAAAAACAGGATCAAAAAGCAAAAATAATAACGTATCAAACTCACCCTGTTCTTCTAACATTTCAAGCCGTTTCCTCTCGACCTCCATCAGACTATCCAAGGTTCTCTTCCCTAACGAATTCACATCAGTATCACTCGATAGAATAGGGGCATCTATCGTCACCTTCGATATCCTATCTATATCATCTTGAGAAGGAATCTTATTTGTGTCAGTGATCTTTTGAAATTCACCAGTCTTGATACTTGGTTCGTCTCCACAGCTTTTTCTGTGAAGAATTTTAGCTGCCTGCGCTTTCTCAACAATGCTATCGATTTTTGTTGTATTTTCAAAAGTAACTTTATTCTTTTGTTCGTTATCAATATCTTCACACTCTTCTTTAATATCTTCCTCCTTTTTCTCAGGAGAAAGAGATTTAGCTTTAACGTACTTATTATCAGGGCTGACAGGTTTAGGATTTTTTATATATCTATTTTTAGAATTATTCTCTTTATCTGATTCATCGCTCTTAATACTGTTTTCTCTAGATTTCCTACCGAAAGAATCTTTCTTTATAATCTTTCCTAAAGCAGCAAAAGTCGGTATTTTAGATGAAGAATTACTTTTAACTGGTCCTACATTCTTTTCTTTTTTCTTTGAATGTCTTAGACTGTTAAATTTGTCTAAACTAACATCCGCTTCAATATTATCGTTATAGAATAAGTTTTCGTTCAAACTCTGCGACATTATGTCAATTTTTTCTGGAGATTTCGGCTTCTTCTTCCTTTTCAACGAATCGAAGTTTCTCTCCCAAAATCCTTTCTTCTCTTTCGAAGAAGTAGATGATTTTGAAGGACTCTCACTGTACCTTTCGTCTGTATCTACAAGATCTGTTATAACTCTTCTTTCTATATCTACCGTCATAGATTGTGACATTTGATCTATAGAATTAAACTTATCCTTTAAATGTTTTGTGTGGTCTTCAAAGGTAGATAATTTCAGATCGATATCGTCACTATCAGAGCTTTGTGGTGAGTATCCAAATTCACCTGATTTAGCTCTTGTCTGGTCGGTAAAGAAGGCGCTATCAGGGGACTGAGTTCTTTCGATATCATTTAGTTTAGCTACAACAGGCTTTAATTCTTTTTCTATGATTTGGACTTTGCTTGTGTGCTCTTCGACGAGATTAAGTAGTTTAACGTATTCTGCGTGTAGTATTTTAGTTTCATCTAATGCAGATGTTAGGTTGTTATTAGCTTCAGATTTTAGTGTTAGTATACGAGTCTTTTGAGCTTCAATTTTCTTTGTAAGAAGTATTATCTCGTTTTGTATGTCTTCCCTGTTGGATAACCTGTAAAAATATTATTTATATTTACTATACGTTATAAAGTTTTGCAAACATATTTTATCTCAAATCAAAATGATTAAGTGGTTTCTTACAGTTCTGACTCTTCCTCAAGATGCTGAAACTCCAGGTCCTCGAATATCTTCGTCTCGTTGTCCAGTATATCCTGTGCGTTCTGGAGCTCCTCCAATGTGGCAGTATTGTCTTTAAGGTCTTTCTCTATCCTGAAAACAGGAAATACAGGATAACATGTCGTTAATTAGGTATTCTATTGACTAGTCAAATAATTACTTTTTACCAAACATCAAAACGATAAGTTATAAGGTAACTTGTATGAAAAAAGATTTAGTGACGTCATATAAATTAATAGTCAAATCAGTACTATTATAGGTTGGGAGGATGATTAAAAATAAATAAAAAATATAAAATAAGAACTAACGCAATTTTTACTGCTCTTTTACTGTTCTTAATGTAATAAGCTCGGTTATATAATTTATTTTAGCTATAGCATAATACTCAATTATTGTATCCAATTAAGGTTCTTCAAGAACTTTAATATCATCCTAGACAAGTGGCAATTTGTTTGCACTCAAATAGAGCCTATTACCGCATTATGGACACTATGCCAAACCACTAAGACCTAGAACTCCCTACCAGCTCACGTGTTTCCTACTTCCTACAGTCCCGGGTCTTTTAAGCGGGGCGTGAAAAGGCATCTGATGAGGCCGTCAAGCTGAGTGCCACCACTGTTAACATGGTACATGTTTGCGATGGTGATCCTCTTTCCTTGACTTTGCCTTTAGCTTAACATCAGGCGAGGTTAAGTTAAATTGACGTGTCCTTTATAAAAAAAAAAAAACTACTATTGACTCGAGCTATGCATCTGAGGCTGAGTCTGCGCTGTATATATCTGTCTGATTAACAGCCTTATCCCTAAGTCGCCTTGTACGATACCACATAGGAAGAGATGCCGAATTATACTCTTAAATAAATTCCGTATTGCAAAAATCAGTATTCTCTGAACTGTAAACTCACCTCTCTGCTTTCAACGTAGCGATCTCTACTCGGTCCCTCATCTCGTTCTGTCTCGCTTCTTGCTTCTGTTTCAGTTGTCGGATCTCTTCCTCTATTCTCTTAGCGTTCTCTACTAACTCCGCTTTTTTCTTCTGTTCTATGTTTAGAATTGCAATCTCTGAGTCGTATTCGCCTTTGATTAGGGCTTTCTCCATTTCAAGCTGAAAGAAGTATTTAAATTTGAATGAATTTTTGATGGCATTTATTATACTAACTTTTAAAATTCGAATACATCGGGAAAAATTAAATGCTCAAGTGTAAGTTGAACCCACGACCTTTCCCTTACAGGGGGAATGCTCTTCCAACTGAGCTATTAAGCCAGACGTGAATCACTTCAAATTTCCCTTCTCTTTATATCCGTCTTTAGGGGCGACGGTGGCGCCATCTACCGGGACGGGGAGTGTCGGGACACTCCCCGTCCCCACTTTCACTCACATAACTTTTAAACGGATCAACAATTTTCATCAAACATGTCTAAGAACACTCGCACATAGGTCACCCTCAATACAATGAAAAAACTAATTGCAATCGCTTCATCCGTTCGGGAGCTATAATGCCACAGACAGACAGACAGACACGTCAAATTTATAAAACCCCTCTCTTTGCGTCGGGGCTTTTTTTTCTTTTTACATATACATTACATAAACTCACGCCTGTATTCCCCGAAGGGGTAGGCAGAGGTGCTAGCACCCACATTTCACCTTTTCACATTTTTTTCTTTTAATCGTGCGCAAAATCCTCACGGATACCACCCCCACGGAGCCGGTGGAGGCGGTTATGTCGGACTCGAACCGACTAAAACGCACGCCGTCTTGGGTCCTTGGTTGCCGGAGGTGAGATTGCCGAAAGCATAAAAATTTGCATAGCATTGCGTCGGGGCTTAAAAATATGCATCTATTACAACAATAGCTAAAATAGTTCTAACTTTACACTTTCACTTTCACAACATTGGTGCAACTTTTTCTATACATCTGAGATATTTCACTTACCTCTCTCAATATGTCATCTTCCTGCGATCTAATCTCGGTCATCTTACACTTCAATTCGTGTATTTGCGTCACCAATTTCTTCCTGTCTTCTTTTAGTTTATCATATTTCCCTTTCAAATCATCCACATTATCATCTAACACTGCACTGTCAATCGAATCAGCTTCAATATCTATATTCTTTATATCTTCTGTGATGTTCTTTATAATCTTATCTCTTTTATTCTCCTTCAAATCTTTTTCAAACTCTTCTAATTCTGGAATATCAGCCATCAATTCTTGTTTCATATCATCGAAACTTTGATTCTTTGATAATATAACTTCAGGACTTTTTTCTGCTGTTTCTTCTTTTTTATCATCAATGATTGTTGAGTATCTTAGCTCTATATCATTAGTTAGATCATCATCTATCATCGGTATTTCTTCTTCGAGACTCAGTTGCTTCTCTATTCCAGAGAAATTACTTCTTTCAGTATTATTAACTTCTTTATTTCCTACTTGATCAAAGTTTGGTTTTTTAGAATTATCTACGGGGGGTGGTGTGGGGAAAATAAAATATTGGGGTGATGGGAGATTTTTATGAGCAAATGTGGTTTTTATTCTACTTCTAGGGCTTTGTGTTGTCGGTGATTTAGGTTTTAAGTTCCCATAAGCATTATTTCTGTAGTAAACATTTTCGTAAGGGCTTCCTATTGGGGATGAGAGTGTAGGGATTCGATCCCCATTTTGGTTGTGGAGTTTTCTAATCATTATTGGACTAGACAAGTCATGTATTCTTGGAGAAGCGTCATCAAAAACGGGGATCCCTATTTCGTCCATTCGGCCTATGTTTTCGTAGTTATTTTGGGGTATGACGACTTCTGGGGTGAGTTCCGTGGGGGGTGACATGTCGAAGTTTTCGTAGCTGGAGAGGTTCCTTGGCAGTGAGGAGCTTAGAGGAGGGTTCTTGTTGTGACTAGTTTCAAACCTGGAAGTGAAATTGTATATTGTTAAGATTTATTCCAATAAATTATATTGATACTAGCTTTTGCCCACGGTTCCCCCCGCGTGGATGTCGGTTATCGCGACCAAACAAAGTCCTTTCTCAAGGTCTAATCTACACCGATACCAAATTTCATCAAAATCGGTTCGGTTTTGGCGTGAAAGCGTAACATACAGACAGACAGACATACTTAGTTACTTTCGCATTTATAATATTAGAATGGATTAAAATTATAAGCAAGTAATATTATGATTTTCAAGGGGTTTTTATTCATATCTTGGAGTTTAAATCTAGAATTTGCATTGCAGTGAAATTTGTTCTGTGCTTGTATTAATATGATTTTAGTTGAAAAACAAACCCACATTCTTATGTAATCTATAAAATTATACTAGCTGTAGCTTACGGCTCTGCCTGTATCGAATTTCTGATCCCGTTAATGCAACCTAGAGGAACCTATATCAATTGTGAAAAATAGCCTGTGTCATTCCAAGCATATCTCTATCTCTCAGCTGATATTCTGAGTGCTTCCATTTTGTACCCACAAAACAGTACCCACAAGCTAAAAGAATAATAAATATTTCATCGTCTACCTCCTGGAAAAGTTCATTTCAAATTCTACCCTGACGTATTGTGGCTAGGCCATTGTTTATCTTGTTCATCAGTACGCACCGTCAGCAAGAAAAGTAATACTTTGATACTTGTTCAAAATACTTATACAAAGGCAGGGGGAGGATAGGCAGAAATGACACACATTGGGAGAGGTCATGTCCAGTAGTGGTCAGTCCTCTGTGCCAAATCTCGGCCACGTTTGAGCGTTTAACAAACATCCAAATATCATCACAATTGAAGATATACAACATTTGCTGATGGAGTGTGCTCGGGGTAAAGACGAACGCGATTCACTGCTGACCGAACTAAATCTAAATAGACTGGATATAGGTCTCATTCAAACGATCTTAGCAAGGCCTAAATCTGAAGAGGCTATGAAATTATGTCGTTTGGCACTGGTGGTTCAGCAGTGAGTTGGATGCATATAATGTGTTTACTTACTCTAATAAATTATTGTTCCTGTATAACATTGAAAGGTACGATGGGGTTGGCATATCCTTTATGGATAAAAACCCCCATTTAAAATAAAGATTTAAAAAAAAAACATCACAAAATTCTCATTAATAACATTCGTAAGGTACAGAAACAGACAACATTTTATGTGAACATACATTACTACAAACTACAATTTGTAGTAAATTCTTCAGGCCGCAAACCTTCACAGCGTATCTTTTTAAATTCATAGTCTATTGTGAAAACTATCCACATGAGAGCACACATAAATTATAATATGTACATACTTGCACATTCTATGCTATTTATATACATATATATTACATTTTTATGCTAATACAAAAATTATCACCTTTGAAGTGTTTTTATTTATGTATGAATTATTATTTAATGTATGATGTTCATTGACCTCTGTGGAATAGTTGTAGAATGTTCGTTCGACGGGTAAATCAGGGGTCGCAAATTCAATTGCCGAGCGGTGTAAATTTCAAGATTTTCGAAAAACATCGGAAAAAATGAATTGCTCAAGTGAGACTCAAACTCACGACCTTTCCCTTATAGGGGGAATGCTCTTCCAACTGAGCTATTGAGCCACACCTGAATCATTTCAAATTTTCCTTTTCTATATATCCGTCTTTAAGGGCGATTCTTAGGAACTGTTTTGTTTTATCAATACTTTGTTTTTAATATTATTGTGTTAAATTATAATGTTGAATTCTATATTTTGTTTTTGATAGCAGCTTTCTATGTATTTATTGACACAAAAAGTTGGTTGACTTTCGAATTCGAAGTCATTCAGGTGAGATCGTTGGTCGACTTTAATGTCAACGATTCCTTAGTCGACGGTACATTCGACCAAACGCGAATAGTTTATTCCTAGAATAAACAGGCAATATCACCCACATATTGGTTGTTTCGTGATCTCTGCCTACCCCTATGGGAAACAGGCGTGATTTTATGTATGTATGTATTGGTTGTTTATTCTAGGAATAAACTTTACTCGCGTTTGGTCGAACTGGCCCTAAGGCCTGTTGTAGACACACGTTTTTTTAAGCTAAGGCACGTTACACTATGTCTGCGAATAAGCTTCCTGAGTGCTCCATACAACACTGACGACACACGGCGAATTTAATGTGTGTGTACAGCAGACCTAATGACTTATCCCTATTATTGGCATTTCTCGAACAATACACGTGTTTCCATCTTCCTACAGTCCCGGGTCCTTTAAGCTGGGCGTGAAAAGGCATCTGATGAGGCCGTCAAGTTGAGTGCCACCACTGTTTGGTACATGTTTACGATGGTGACCCTCTTTCCGAGACTTTGCCTTTAGCTTCAGGCGAGGTGAAGTCAAATTGACGTGACCTTTATAAAAAAAAAAAAATACTCACTTATAATATCCGTCGCTGGTCTGTACAAAGTTGGGGTTGTTTAGCACAACGCTGCGGGGTAGGGAGCCGTTGGTGATGATCTTGTTATGAGCTCGCTTCTCCGTAGGGGTGATGGGTATGCCTGTAACATATTTTTTGTACTCCAGTGGAAATATAGCTTCACAAGCTTGCAGTTGGGAAGATCTTTCACCTGAAAGATATCAATTTGATACACGAAGATATTAAAAGTCGCACAGAAATTTTGTGATTAGAACAAGTTCTCAGACTAGTCGGACATCCGATCTGCTAATTGTCAACCAGACACTAATATACCTTGCAAATAAAAAAAAACTAAATCCAAATGGGTTCATCCGCTTAGGAGTTACGATGCCACTGACAGACAGACAGACAGACAAACACACACACATAAACACAGACACGTCAAAATTATAACACCCCGTTGTTTTTGCGTCGGGGTTAAAAATGCCAAGTCCAAAATTAAATGGCAAATTGTTAACTGAATAATCAAAATGTTATAAATTCTTTTCGTTTGATTTGGAACTTCATAGTAACTATATAATACAGTCTATAATTTAATGGCATTTTTTGCAGTGGAATGAAAGTAGTGTTGCTATGACACAAAATAGTAGAATCAATAATAATAGTAGTATCGAAGTACCAGGATACTTCGATATTGCCTAGCACCACGACCCACAATCGGCGTGCGGTTTTAGTCGGTTCAAGTCTGACATAACCTCTCCTTCCGGCCTGGCGGGGGAAGCATCAGAGGGGATTTCCGCACGAAAAAAATAGTAAGTAATCTAAGGTAATCACCTGAAGCGATCTGTCTTTCGTACTCGGCACACATATTGAGTATCTCTTCTAGGCGAGCCGTCTCAGCCTCTTTCTGTTCCTCTTCTTTTATACGATCCTGGTACGCCTGCAACAAATATAAAATAACATTAATTAATGATATGTATAGAGGTATTTTTTTAATACGTGGTTGGTTAGATCATGATGGTGCCCAAACACAAATGTAGACTTTATTTATGTCTGAAGATTATTTAGATTCAGTTAATAAATCCATGGGGTGACTCATCTATTCTAGTATGAGAGGTCAAACAATAAACAGTCTTTTTTATTGAGCCCGTTCATCCCTTTTGAGATAGTAAGTATATTATATCGAAAGGGGTGAACGGGCAACACGGTGATATATTTTAGTGATAGTGTGTATTGTAGTTATAAATATAATGTAAAATAAATGTATATTTTCAATCAATTCAGTTACATTACATTACGTATAGTACAAATTATTAGCTGCCTGATCTACATCATTCCAAGTAAATTAATTAGTTAAAGAGTAAGGTCGTCAATTTTTATACACAAATAACTAGTTACGCGCCCTGTCTTTTCCACGGTTCAGTTTTATTTATATGATTTGTTTTTTCGATATGATAGTATATTTCATTTTTTTCATTTTTTATTGAAGTTATTAAAATAGTACATAATTTGATTGAAATAAATTGTAAAAAAATCACCTTTTACTATTTGCACTGAGCCCGAAGTTTTGCTTTTCTGCAGCCATTTCAATAATTTATTTATTTATTTATAGACATATACAATATAAGCTAACATACATACATGCATATTAATAAAAAAAACAACATACATACGATACACTAGTCCAACAATAAACTATAGCTTGTCAATAAACAAAATATCAATGAGATAAGTTATACCTCAAGGCCCCTCGAGGGCATTACCTTCGTAAGACGTATTGTATTATCTGATAATATTTAATTACAATACCTTTAGCATTTGAATCAGTTACATACGTTAGTGTTTTAAGGTTCCTTACACGAAGAGTAAATAAAAGGACTCCAATTTGTGCTAATTTATCAACCATTGTCATCATCAAAAAATTTCATTTCATTTAGAACTTTACGGTTATGTTGTCAAAGTCTAAAATTAAATGGCATCTTGTAGAGCTTGTCAATCAATTATTATCACAGTCCACTACTGGACATAGGTCTCTGTCAGTGCTAGTAGGCTTTGACCTACTGTTTCCACGCTGGCCAGAGGGGCAAACTCTAAAGAAAACCCTGTATCAAGTTTTATTTTGAGTTTTCCTATTCTCGCAGCGATATCGTCTGCGTAGTTTTCCATACCTATGGATTCATACATGGTTGTATATCTGCGTTTCTTTTTATGAATGATTTCTTCAGCACAATTGCCATAATTTCGTCATATAGTTTTTTAATTAAAATATTAATGGCGCAATATCACTAATTTAAATATAAAAAATAAATCAACGGCGGCCTGTATTTTGTTTTAAATCGCAATAGTTGCAGTTGAAATTTGAATAGAGTTGCCGTCATAACAAAAAAATAAAAATTAAAAAGAAATCTAGATATTGCTATAGAGACTCTCGTTTCTTTTACAAAATTTTAAAATACCTACTCGGTCGGCTGGGAGAAATTTCTTTAACTTGTACCATTGTATTAAGTATTCTCTTCACCATTCATTATCGTTGTTTTTTTTTGTGTACATATCTATACTATTATATCATATAAATATCTCCTTACAGAAATGTAATTGTGTCTGTGCATAGGAGATATTTAAAAGTACTTGGGTTATATCAAATTTTTTAGAGTTCCTTAGCCAAATGGCAAAAACGGAACCCTTATAGATTCGTCATGTTTGTCTGTCTGTCCGTCCGTATGTCACAGCCACTTTTCTCCGAAACTTTAAGGCCTATTCTATTGAAACTTTGTAAGTAGATGCATTCTGTGAACCGCATTAAGAATTTCACACAAAAATAGAAAAAAAAGCAATTAATTTTGGGGGCCCCATACTTAGAACTGAAAGTCAAAAATTGTTTTTATCTGTAGAAAATTGGTTTGAACGAGATCTAGTAAGTACTTTTTTTAATACGTCATAGGTACATCTCAGTTTTCGCCTTTCATTCAATTAACTCAAAAATAATAAATAAAACATATGAACTATAAGAACTTTTATATTATGTTACTTGCTGCTACGGAACCCTTCATGGGCGAGTCCGACTCGCACTTGGACTGTTTTTTTTATTTGTGCCTATTAATCTGCGATGGACGCAAAAACTACTGTAGTATGATACGTTTTATTATGTTTTAAAGGTCTGGTCAGACTTTATTAATAACTTAAGTTTGATAGCTACTGGTACCGTAGAATCGGAGATATTTCCGAAAGTCACGATATCCGACATCCACTCAGGCTAAAGTCAAGAAAAACTAGAGTTAGGTAAGAATAAGATATACATACGGAACCTCTCATATAGCTCGCACTTGACCGGCTTTTTATGGACTTACGTATATTACAACTAATGCTATACTGTCCTTAAACCCATTTCAAAAGATTAAGATAACACTCACCATACCGCAAAACAGCTTATCAATCTTCCTAATAATATTATTATACATTTCGTTTTTGGCGTATAGCTGATTGAACTGATTACATTTCAAATCGTTGCCAATTAATATGACATTACTATTCTGTATTGGCGACGAAATATTCTGATTGGCAACACTGACCGATGTCATCTTCATTAGTTCCATTTTCAAATCGTCGTATGACTGTTTGATTTTTTCTTCTATTTGGAGAACTTTAGCTTGGATGCAGTTTTCTTGATCCTTCGTAACTTTTATATAATGGTTGGTTAAAATTGTATTGATCGTTTTGTAAATTTTAATATCGTTTCGAATTTTGTGAACTATGTCGAGTTTTTCGTTAACTGCTGTCGATATGGCGACAATCTTGTCGTAATCGCTTGGTTGGTTGTCAATTGAGTTTTTCAACTGTTTTAAGGCAACAGTATTCTTTTTCAGACTATCGACGAAGACTTTGATAATGTGCTTATGTGACCGTTCCTTTTTAGTTTTCGGAGTCATTTTGACTTTTACTTTTAATTATATTATACACTATGTAAACACTTGCAACACTTAAAACACTAACACTTTCTACTTCCGTAAAAATATTTAAATATTAGTTACGATTAAATATTAAATAACCGTTTTTAATAAATTAAAAAATAGAATTCAATATTTTTAAATGGCCAACTTAAACACAACACGACAGCATCAAAAAATAAACTTCAGTGTGAAAAAAATGAAAGTGGTAACAACTGACATTGATCGCCGGTATCAAATATCATTAGGATTGACATACTTATTTAAATATATAGCGATAGAGTTTAATTTTGTTTGGCAAGTCGTCTATTATACTTTTTTTAGATAGACTTTCTTTCGAGACTGAGTTTTTTTTTAATGTATAAATAATTGAAGAATGAAATTGAATTTTGTTACGCTCACAGCGTGTTCAGTCACAATTTGCACGGGTATTATAATTATAAAGAAGGAAAGATTAATTCCACTTTAAAACTAATTATAATGAAAGTTGCATAATAGAATTTTAATTAATACAATATGAATAGGTAAGTTAAATAGTGGACGTACTCTATGGATCCTTTGCAATGAAGACGAACAGCTCAGTTGGTTATAATATTTCAATCTAGAAAAGAGACTGTCACGGGTTCGAGTCCTGCCCCAACTCCAAGAAATGATATTTAATTGCACCCCGTCTGATGCAAGATTATTTATGTAACCTTTGCAGCAGGTTAGGTATGAAGGCAAGTATGTAGATCAGTTGGTTAAGCTATTTCTAACTAGAAAAGAGACTGTCACGGATTTGAGTCCTACCCTGGACTTGACATTTGATTGCACCCCAGATGCATGATGCGATGAAATTCAAAAAGGTCTACATTTCAGATATTACCATTAAAATAACTGTTTGGAGGCGCCTTTTCATAGCCCGCTTAGGAGAACCCGGAATTATAGGAAGAAGGTATGGGAAAATGTGTGAGAAAACATTCTAGTATAATGCGACAAAGATAGGAAGTACTGAACGGATTTTAATTAAATAAAAGATAACCTTGCTTAGAAATTAAAGGAGATAGAATGTCTAGTTCATTAACCTTTATCCATATCCATACTAATATTATAAATGCGAAAGTAGCTCTGTCTGTCTGTATGTTACGCTTTCACGCCTAAACCACTGAACCGATTTTGATGAACTTTGGTATAGGGGCAGATTAGACCATGAGAAAGGACATAGGCTATGTTTGTTCGCGATAACCGATATCTACGCGGGCGGAGCCGCGGGCAAAAGCTAGTATACTATCATACTTAAGGTTATTGATCTTTAATCAAGCAATTTCTCAACTTTTTTAAGGTCAGCTTTCAGTATACCTAATTATAAAACAACCGAACTTTGATATTTTTCGTAAAGAGTCAGCCATTGACCTCAACAATCCAAAGGTAATCTTTATTTGCAGGAAACATGGTTTAACAATAGTGATGGGTTGACATATTTTAATTAGTACAGCATGTTTCACCGTATTCGGTGTGCAAATGTATTAGGTACATTCAGTCTCGTGGTAGGTTTGCATGCAACAATATAATATATTTATGCTGTCCTTTTAAATCACAATTCTGTTCAAAATCATTAAGTTATTTTTTACATTAAATAACTTGATTGTTGTCGGATTTCATAGACACCAACTATCCAGTTCATACGGCAAGTAGGCCGTTTGCTTGTCTTGTACCACTTAGGTATAAAAAACGTACTGAATGGTTTAGTTCAAAATGGAATTGTATACACCGTATCAATGAATTAGCCTATAGCAGTCCACTACTGGCAATAGGCCTCTCCCAATGTACGCCATTTCAGCCGTACACCGTATAGAGGTGACAAGTTAGTCCTGCTCGTGTTGTTCTAAGCCAAAAGAGTGAAATCCATACTAATCCATACTAATATTATAAATGCGAAAGTAACTCTGTCTGTCTGTATGTTACGCTTTCACGCCGTAACCACTGAACCGATTTTGATGAAATTTAGTATAGGGGTAGATTAGACCTTGAGGAAGGACATAGGCTATGTTTGGTCGCGATAACCGACTTCCACGAGGGCGGAGCCGCGGGCAAAAGCTAGTATTATAAATGCGAAAGTAACTCTGTGTCTGTCTGTCTGTATGTTACGCTTTCACGCCTAAACCGCTGAACCGATTTTGATGAAATTTGGTATAGGGGTAGATTAGACCATGAGAAAGGACATAGGCTATGTTTGGTCGCGATAACCGACATACACGCGGGCGGAGCCGCGGGCAAAAGCTAGTATTATTTTAAAAACATTCACGTGAACGTTTAAATGTCAATAATTTATTATATTCACTTTAAATATAACACACACATTCCAAAGTCAATTAACACTTTATATTTGACACACTTTAGACACTTTTTATTTATTTTTAGTTACATTTTTAATTAATGTAAGACGACATTTGTCGCAGTGTTTCTGCAGTAGTTTTGCTATCGTGAGCTCTGTTATCAACTGATAAAGCTATTGTTTAAATGTCAATTATACCGCTATATATATCTAAAGATTAATTTTTTGATAACATTTTATTTATTTTTGTAAGCTGTTTAGACAACAAAAACGTGATATTGTATATTTTAATGTATGCTGTTCCGGTGGAGTCGAATAGGGTCATCGCATTTCTTCCCGTGGGTGTCGAAGGTACAAGGTGAATAAGAGATAGGACTGTTGTCCATCCAAAAGTAAATATACATACAGTCCATGAATAAGTGCTCGCTTGACGACAATGAACGGCAAAAAAATGCCATTTAATTTTACACTTTACCGTTATACCGTTAAAGTCTAAAATCATATGGCATCTTGTACTTACATTCCACAACATTCCACACAACGCTATCTAGACCCTAAGCTTAACTAGCTTGTGTTATGGAATCTAGAATGCGGATAAACATACTTAGATACTTTTTTTGTAAATATATACCTACATACTATACATAGAAACACCCAGACCAATGCAAATAGCCATATTCATGCATACAAATATTTGCACTGAGCGGGGATCGAACCCACGCCTCCTGTGTGGCAGTCGCATTCACTACCGCCACGCAACAGAGGCTGTAAAGAATTAGCAAATTCCTAAATCTAGATCAAGCAGATAAATGCACAATTACCTACAGTAATTATGAAATTACTTAGGAAATCATATCTAGTCTAGTTGGTAGCTAGGATCTGCATAATATAAAATTAGGAATTTGCTTATGCACTTTTAATTGCAGTGGGAGTTACATTTCGTAACTCTTGATGATATTGACGGAAGTTAACGCGAATATTGAAATATTGAATTTTTAACGGATTTTATAGCTTTAGTACTAGCTTTTGCCCGCGGCTCCGCCCGCGTGGATGTCGGTTATCGCGACCAAACTTAGCCTATGTCCTTTCTCAAAGTCTAATCTACCCCTATACCAAATTTCATCAAAATTGGTGCAGTGGTTTAGGCGTGAAAGCTTAACATACAGACAGACAGAGTTACTTTCGCATTTATAATATTATAATTATTATTCGGTCGCCTATACCCACTGCTTCTTCTGCTTAAAAAATAATTGGCGATACAAAGTTCTCCGGGCCAACTAGCATTAAATAGAACATGGTTGGAATGTATCACCGGATTGCAATCCAGTCTTCCACTAAATCCGATGATCAAGTGTAAGCTGGTGATTCGTGGGTACGGAACAGAAACACTCGGTTGGGTTAGGCCTCAATAGGGCTCTTTAATTTATAATATAGAGTAATGTACTATCATTACTCATTGCGAATGTTATCATACAAAGTCGAATCTTATCACAAGGACGTTTAAAGCTTATCAGGTGACTTATAATTATAAATAAGACAACATTTATTTAGCCAAAGCACATGATACTCGTATTACGTCATTTTCGACAATAGAACCGAGTATTGGAACGTTTAGTAAATATAGGTGGGGCTGTATATGAAGTTATGTGGTTGTGTAGCGCCAGAAATATCTTAACAGTTTAAAAATCATCTTTTTACCATTAACCCCCGAAAATGGGCCCGAGATTCATGAAAAACAGTGAATAAAACGAAACAAATTGAATTTGGAACATGCGTGATTATATGGATTAGGTATAGTTAGTAAAAAAAACATGCAAAGAGTTGCACACTCTCTGTAAGCTTATTAAAACCACCAAATAAAATACTGAACAGGCTTTTTAAAATTAATTACTAGTTCTTTTGTTTTCTATTGTTCTTTTATGTATTACCCATTATAAAATTTGATTTATAATTAGAGAGTAATTATTTTCTCTTGGTCAATGATAAAAAGTAGAGTAGGTACCTAACACGTGAAAAAAGAATTCATCTCGACTCTTGTATCCCTTGATCCGCTCAGGTTTCTACCGTAGAATCCCTCGCTACGCCCGGGATTCTAACGTAGAAACCTTCGCTCCTCTCGGGATACAACTTAGTGCCTCGAAAAGAATTCACCTTTTTTCACTTGTTGGGTAATCTACTATAATACCGTGGAATTAAGAGCTAATCAAAATGTTTTATTGATTTAAATTGTATTATTGTCGTAACTAAAGGTGTGTCAAATATCAGTATCCACAATCAGTAGACGAAATAGAAATGGGGAAAAGCCAAGGAATTAACTTCATTTTGAGTACTTTGTTCGTCAATATCGATTTGATGATTATTTACTTGTATGATTTGAAATATGACGACATAATTGCTCAAAATGGTACTCAAAATCATTAATATGTGACCAAATATGGTAAATCTACCGCCAATTATAATAGATCTGTCGCAAAATATACGACATCGTCACAAAAAGACATGTCGAATTATTTTTACGTTAGAATAATTGCTACTGATATTTTTACAGGCACTTCGTAACTCGTTACTAGATGAAGTGCCTGCAAAATCATTATTAGCAATTTGAATGAATTTTACAGCATTAAGTATGCTAACTGTACAAATCGAATACATAGGGAAAAATGAATTCTCAGGCGGGACTCGAACCCGCGATCTTTCCCTTACAGGGGGAATGCTTTTTCATTTTTCCTATATATTCGATTTGTATAGTTAGCATACTTAATGCTGTAAAATTCATTCAAGTATTTGGGAGGAGTTATCAATTATTTGTATCTTTAGCAATTGTTTGAAGACAATAATGACGTAGGTATGCCTTGGGACACGTATCTTGGACCTAAATAACATCCAAGAAACCTGCTGTGCAATTCACTAAGCGAGCACAACGATGCGAGTCGCAACGTTGTGCTCGAGAGAGATTGTCATTGGTCGATCTCCAGTGACGTGATACAATCCGACCAATGACAATCTCTATCGAGCACAACGTTGCGACTCGCATCGTTGTGCTCGCTTAGTGAATTGCAGTGCTGTATTGCGTGTATAGAGCACATTTAAGGTCCAAGATTATATGTCCCGAGCAATACGTACACAATTTATATGCAGCTATTTTAACTAAACAAAAATCGGTTGTGGTTTATAATATATGTCGTCAAAATATTGTCTCTTCGAAAAATAGTATATCTGTCGAAATAAATTTTGGAGGTAAATGCACTATTTTGTGAACGAAAAGTGATACAAATCGAATACATATGGAAAAATGAAACTTCTCGGGCTGGACTCGAAGCCGCGATCTCTCCCTTACAGGGGGATGCAATAATATCCAAGTCACTAAAAAGTCGAAAATAAAACAAATAATTATAAAATAAAAAAAACTCGACTGCCACTGAAAAGACCGAAATAAGTTTGATAGCAGGCGATACCCATTTGCCAATCATGAAACAAAAGAAAATTAATGGGTACCGCCGGCTATCAAACTTATTTCGGTCTTTTTTTTCCCTATGTATTCGATTTGTATAGTTAGCATACTTAATGCTGTAAAATTAATTTAAGAAAAGTTATACAAAACAATACATACCCTCAATCTCCGACTTTCAGCTTCCAAACTCCTGTCATACACGCTGTTAGTATAAACAGGAGAATACTGTGGATTCCTATCGTAAGCCGGCGACGGTAGACTCAGACCTTTAGACAAATTCACATTCCTATCCGGAATTTTCCCATACACCTCATTATTAACCATTATATTGGAGTTATAACATTCTAGATTATTCTTTCCATTCTCTTTCTTCGATTCTATACCATTCTGGTGATTCTTCTCTTCAGTTTTCCTATCAACATTAATTTTCCCATATATATTATCATTTTGCTGATCATTATTAACTTTTTTCGGTAACTTGTTTGTTGTTTCGTTGAAATTTTTAACGATGTCGTCTATTTTTGTTTTGTTTCTTATCGCTACGTTGGCATAAGAACAGTTTTTAGGGTCGATAGCGTTATTTTCGTTAATGCATACATTTTTAATTTTGTTCATGTAATTCGGTATTGTTTTGCCTCCTAATACGTCTTTGGCTGGGGTGTTTACTGTTAGTGAATTTGAACTGAATACTTTTGGAGAAATTTCATTTTCGTTGCTCGTGTAGAACTGACTTCTACCGATTTTTTGTTGCTTAGCGTAGTATTCGAATTTTGATACTTTAGCCATGATTCCTGTCATTTTCGGTCTGGATTCTTGGTCTGAGTTTGAGTCTGATTGGTCTAGATCTCTGTAGGGCTTCTTAGGTGCGACTGGGGGCTTTTTTCTAGACATTTCTTTTAATGTGATGTCTAGTTCTTGTTCTAAATGCGATAAGGAGTTGTCTTTGTATATTTTTTCAATGTTGGTTGTTTGGTAACTTTCTGTGTGGTTGACGTAACCTGTAAGAATAAAAACGTTATTACATACATATGGATAATTTTTTCTGTTACTTGAAAACTACCAATTATTTTTTCATTGGATTGAAATATTTTGTTATTGATTACGCCTGCTACTGCGAGCACATTGAGGAGCCGTAACATGGTGCTCCTAGATTTCTGTTAGGCGCTGCTACTTATTTTTTGTTTTGTGCCGCCATTATATTTATTAATACAGAACCGGCGACTTGCAATCCATGTACGAGCCCTCTGCTCCCAATAATATTTATTCTGGACATTAATAGGTGCCAGACTGTAGTGCTAAATGGATATTCATCGAGAGCAATGCGCATCCCTTCGGGTGTGCCCCAGGGATCGCTTCTGGGACCACTCTTGTTCAATATTTTTATCAACGACGTAGCGTGTTGTTTTCAGTCGTCCAAAATATTGCTGTACGCTGACGACATGAAAATCATGAAGCAGATTAGCACTCTCGCAGATGCTCTTGCGCTGCAGGAGGATCTGGACCGATTTCAGAATTATTGCGTAGTGAACAAGCTCGACTTAAATGTGTCCAAGTGCTATACTTGCACTTTTACGCGTAAACCACAGCCTATTGATTGTATTTACACTCTTCGCGATACTCCTTTAACTAGGGTTAACTCTGTCAAAGATCTAGGTGTTACTTTTGACTGTAAACTTCTCTTTGACTTACATATTAATAACACCATTAGCAAAGCCACGAAAGCACTGGGTTTTATTCTAAGAATCTCGGCGGATTTCAACAGTATTAAAACTTTAAAAAATTTGTATTGCTCTTTTGTTCGTAGTATCCTTGAATATGTTTCACAAGTGTGGAACCCGATTTATAACACTTATAATGAGCGTCTCGAAAGTATACAACGGAAATTTTTAAGGTACATTCAATTCCGATCTAACTGTTTTCTGCCCGATTATCATACTCGCTGTAAAAAGTTTCACATTTTACCTCTGTTTGAGCGTCGTAGGATAGTGGATTTAACCTTCCTAATGTCCATTTGTAATGGATCAGTAGAGCTACTGGAGCTGGTAAACAAGGTAGGCTTTTACGCGCCTCCATTGTTTTTACGCAAGCCAAACTTGCTGCACATTCCTATGGCAAGAACCACCTATAGGCAAAATTCCTATCTACTGCGAGCCTGCCGTGCATACAATGTGGCATGTCGGGATGTTGATATAGACTTATTTTTTACTGGTATCTCTAAAGTAAAGAAAGTATTATGCGATCACTACTTTATGGATTAGGAATTTACTTTTGCTGTTGCTTACTATTGCTAGATGGCAATGGTTAGCAATTCTAAAGGTGAACATAATTCTGAATGTAACAAATTGATGTAAACCGTCCGTAGAGTTGTGTTGCCGTAAAATCTTTTAAAAACTTTATACCAAATTTATATCGGTGAAAACTTGTAAATGGCCCTCACTTTGTTATATGAATTTACCTATTGTTATCTTTTAGCTGTAAGTTTTCCTAAAATGATAAAATAAAAAAAAAATAAACAAGTAAAGAACAAACTGGGCTTTTATTATACCAACACGAAGCCCCAACAGTTATGGCTAGATCTGGCATATAGTGACTAGACTTAAATTTTGTCTGCCCCAAACTTGGCTACAGCAACAGCATTTTCTGTCGCTCTACGAAGGTACGAGGAGAGCAAATGTGACATGAACTTACCCGCGGACCCAAGGTCCACTCTTTTACTACTTCCCTTGATTCAGCTTACCCCCAACTCGAGAGAAAGCTTGCACCAGAGCCTCAACCAAAGCAGCTGAAGTACCAGCTCGCAAGTAAAGATTGCTTGGGAGCCTAAGGTCACTAAAGCAACGTAAAACTTTGAATGAAATTTTAAAGCATTTAGTGCTAATTATACAAAGCGGGATTCGAACCCGCGATCCTTTTCTTACAGGGAAAAACTTGTTCACATCAAGTCACATTACCTGTAGCGACGCATTGCTCGTTGGGCGTGAACTGTACTGGCGCCATGGACACGTGCGCTGAAGGTAGAACCGACTTCATCAGCTTGGCCTCCGCGGGGTGGTTGAACCGGAGGTAGTTCGACCGGCCTATCGTCAGCATGCTTCCTGGAACGGTAGAGGCATAGGGTGCATGAGAATCCAAGAATTCAAATGAACTTCAGCTGCAGGGCGGTATACCTGCTAAGTGGTTAAGAAGTCGATGGATACAAGGTATATTTTTTTAATTATAAAAATTACGAGAGTGAAAGGAAGGTGGGGAAATTTCGATCTTTTAAGGTCCAATTCTGGTTCGGTTCGTATTCTGGCCACTACACTACAGGAACCCACTCTTAACACGAGCTATTTAGCTTCGGGGAACAGGAATACTATACGACCTTCGGTTAAGTAAACAATCTTGAAGCAACTTCTGAAATACACATATTAAACTAGGCTAACTGACTTGCTAGTGGTTTACCATACTCCTGTTTTTATCCACTTCACCAGATTCCTCTACGGTAATTAATTTACAGACAACCTGGTAGCCTTGTCTACCGGCAGCCCGTCGAGCTGCGTGCTACCGCTAATAGGGTACAGCGTGACGACCCCGTGCCAGTTCTCGATCTCGACGCGATAGAATACACTCGCTAGCCCAGTCCAGTAATATAAACTCACGCTTCTCTCCCTCGTTAGTTGGAAACAACAGCCCACCATACTACTGTCCTTACTGCACCAGCTATTGTAACTAATCTACATAATATATCTACACACCTTGCGATAACCTAGTGGCCTTGTCCACCGGCAGCCCGTCGAGCAGCGTGCTACCGCTCAGAGGGTACAGCGTGACGACCCCGTGCGAGTTCTCGACGCGACAGTGCACGCTCGCCACTCCGGTCCCCACTACGTAGATGTCGCATGTCGGGTCCGAGCCTATAGTTACACGACCTGGAAGGAGACAGGACGTTTTTAAAAAATATGTAAGTTTACCAAAATGTTGTAAAAGGAGGGTTTTCAATCAGTGCATCCTACTTGTAATTGCTTAAGTCGTCGAATTTTTTTATCAAGAAAAAGTCCCTTAGCGGGTAGTAGGCGGACAATAAAATTGTGAACGTTGAACACATACTACGGGGAAGGCCCTCTCAGCATGTTTTCTATCTGTGCCGAAATGTTTTGTCGACAAAAAATAAAAGTCGCACAGCGAGTGAACAATGAAATAGTTAATATACTCGTAGATATCACACTAAGGGGAAACCCTTAGATCAATTATTCAGCATTTTTTGGCACGGAATACGAAAAAGAAGGGAAGAAAGGCAAGGACATAGGAAAAAGGAAAGAAAGACCAGTATTCGGCAACAAATCTCGCAAGTTCCTGTTTACTACTCGGTACTTACGGCCTGCTCACGTGTTTCCTTCTTCCTACAGTCCCATGTCCTTTAAGCGGGGCGTGAAAAGGCATCTAATGAGGCCGTCAAGCTGAGTGCCACCACTCTTGGTACATGTTTACGATGGTGACCCCTTTCTTCTTCCCTTTTTAGCTTAACATCAGGGAGGGGAAGTCGAATTGACGTATCCGGTATAAAAAAAACGTAAAATCGGTATAAAATGAGAGTGATATACTTTCGCAACTGAGCGGGCCTTTATGCAAGAAAATCATAGTATAGTATTCGTGGGTGGCAGCCACGAGTACTATCACTAAATGTATAATATTTCATAGCACACACAACATGTATTCAATCAAGTCACCATCGGACAACCGGAAGTACAGCTGAACGCCACTGTTAAGCTGTATTTACATTAGATTATCCTATACGATCCGGTTTTACCACAGAATATAAATACAAACAGAAATGTCACGCAGTATTTTATATAGATACTTAGATAGACTACTCTTTATTGCATACAATCAAATAGAAATGTTCTGCAGTTTATTTTTATTCCAGGAAATAGACAACTATTTATTGTACTACAACAAGAAATTACAATACATACACACAATCACGCCTTTATCCCCGGAGAGTTAGGCAGAGATGAATTAACACCTTCATTTCACTAATCATTGGATTCAGTCCCACGTAATAGGGGGTGAGCCTATTGTCACATTTCGGGCACTATTGTTGACTCAAGCCGTGCACTCGAGGCATTGTTTTTATCGTGCGAAATGCACGGAAACCACCCCACCGAGCCGGTGGAGGTGGTTATGTCGGAATCGAACCGACTAAAACGCACGCCGCCGTCTTGGGTCTTTGGTTGCCGGAGGTGAGATTGCCGAAAGCATATCTCTCGCACCCCGGCAGACCCAGGACCATCTCTTTCGAGATGGCCCCCTTCGGGTTATGGGGACCATAGTGTCCCCATCCAGCCCCGGGATCCGGGGAGGCGCACTTTGCGCCGCCGCCGCGGCCTGCTTCTGCTAGGGTGACAGGCGGCTCCGTGCACCCGAGGCTGAGTCTGGGCTGTATATATTTGTCTGATGTTAAACCAGTGTATACATGAGACACAGAATATACGGGCCGCTATTCCAGATGCTGACGTCCGTAAAATGGTGGATTATACTTTGAGGACCTCGATATATGTAATTTCACGCTTACCAAACCCTGGAACAATCATAATAATATGCAAACTGATGTTGTAGCCTTTAAAACCTTCGGGATCCATACCAATTTCACTTGCAAATCGGTACTCTACTGATTAAAGTTCAGGAATTTCCTCTCAAGCTTGCGATGTCACACGACACTCTTATAAAAGCCCTATAAGCCAAACCAAGAGAGTAAGAGAAACCGGGGTTCAGATCGAAATATATTTGGGGTAGACTATGGAAAAAATAATGAAATTTATGCATAGAAAGTTGAACAAGTGCGTCCACCTACCCGCGTCGTACGGATCGCACTTTCTATACAAAGGTTGACTCTAGGCTTCAGACGATGGTCATTGGTGGTACCACTGACAAGACAAAAAAAACTGTTCCGTAAATGGTTTGCCGGACCCGGACCCGGCAAGAATTTGTCTAATGAAAATGCCCTCTTGCGTAGTAGATATCCAAACTTAAGAAACGTTTGCCGCTATCTTGCATAATGTTAAGCGGTTTCCATCTCATTAGATGCACTATGGGAGATTGGAGTATTAACTTACACTTGCTTTTACTTTAATGCTTGAGTGAATGTAGAACAGGTCCATATAGTGGTTTTAATTTATTAACAAATATTTCCTACATATTTTGAAATGGACACAACAGTATACAGAAGACTGCACTCATAATAGGTAGAATTGGGTATTCGACTGACTAGTCACATTAGCACAGACATTAGTCACTTTTTACTAAACGTCAAAGCGATAAGTTATAAGGTAACTTGTACGAAAAAAGTTTTAGTGACGTCAGAATAGTCAAATCAATTACTATTATAGGTTGGGGGAATGATTAAAAATAAATAAAAACTATAAAAGAACCGACGCAATTTTTACCGCTCTTTTACCATTCTTAATTTAATAAGCTCGGTTAGATTTTTAAGATATTACATCAGACTACAACAAATCACCACAGATTACCAAAATTAGTTCATTATCAAAATTCACTGTTAAGTTAACTCAATTTTGGACATGACAATTTGGACAGAGATATATCCGATACATATAAATAGTATAGGATCAAAGCTGGATGGATCTGATCCCTAAAACGGTTTTTCCCGTTCAGATCGATGGTTAGATTACTCTGTCTAGTGGGTACTTTTTGTCCCATTGTCCAGATCAGCTCGGCTTTTCCCGTTGAACATTACCCACAGGACAAACTCTGACGGGGCTCGAACATTATAGAAGGAAATAATTTTACCAACCTTGTTTAATAGGATGTAGTGTGACTGCAGTGCTGAGTCTGCCGGTTCCCAGGCTCACCAGATGAGGAGTGTTCGTCGCTACCCTGAAAATTAAAAATAAAAAGAATTGAAAATATGTTCTTACTATCCGTGTAATGGAGACAGAGCAATGTTAGCAATAGATGTGTAAAACCCTTTGCGTAAACCTTTTTTATTGAGAGCTCGTTGGAATATATATCAATCAATTAGCCTGTTCCCAGTGAGTCTAGCCATCCCTTTTTTTTCGTGCCCTCGGATACCTCCCCCGCCGGAGCCAGAAGAGGATGTTATGTCGGACTCAAACCAACTAAAACAGCTCGGTGACTGTGGGTCGTGATGCTAGGCCGGAGGTGAGGTTGTCTTCGACATATCCCTCGCACCCCGGCTGACCCAGGGCCAGACCGTAAGGGATGGCCCTCCTCGGGAGAGAGTCTAGCCACTCCATCACTTCCCGTGGATTTCTAAGAAGGCGACTATGATATAACTAGGCTACTCTCCATCCGATAGGAAATATACAGCCCATGACATAGCCCTCTATTACGTGGGCACCCTCTGAAAGGCACAGTTGACCAAATTTGGCTGCTAATATACTTCTGCCTGCCCTTAAATGAATAAAGCTCAGTTTACACAGATTTTAACACGTCAACCGCAACGATACAATTTTTTTGAGTAAAACTAAAAAGCCCGGTACCCCGGTACTCCCGAATGGAGCATTGCGATTGGCCGCCTGCTTCTGTGAACCTGTGTGTATACGTCAAGACGACCAATCACAATGCTCCATTCTCTCAATACGCTTACTATACGATTACGATAGGTGTTAGTGCTAGGATACAGTTTACTTCATATTATCTGATAAAATCCAATCAAAGATGATAAAAAAACCATTCCAATTTTCGAAAAACATCGGAAAAAAGAAATGCCCAAGTGAGACTTGAACTCACGATCTTTCCCTTACTGGGGGAATGCTGTCACAACTGAGCTATTGAGCCACACTTGAAACACTTCAAATTTTCCTTCTCTTTATATCCGTAGGGCGACATTCTTTAAGGAAGACATTCCGATTTTATTTTCTCATCATCATTATTGATACTAAGAGCATGTATAACCATAAACGAGAATAATCAGAATCTCTGACCTTTTACTAGTCATGTACTGAGTACCATTATCATTACCTACCTACATAAAGACGACGTTCATCAATTTATTTTTAATACTAGGAAGTAGGACTTGATTTTCCTTGTTTAAAGCCAGATACAGATCGATTCAATTAAGCGTTTACTTTGCACGCGAGCGCGAAAGAGATGCACGACAGTCTTTTTTATCTGATTATGTATTTACGAAAAAAAGTATCCAAATCCCCAAGAATCCGCATTTTTCGGACGTCGGAGGTCGCAGAACTACCTTCGTCCTCCATGAGCGCGGGCCTGGGAGTGATCGGTGGAGCCGTCTGTCACCCTTGCAGAAGAAGGCAGCGGCAGCGGCGCGGCGGCGCAAAGTGCGCCTCCCCAAACCCGGGGCTAGCTGGGGACACTATGGTCCCCACAACCCTAAGGGGGCCATCTCGAAAGAGATGGTCCTGGGTTTGCGAGGGTGCGAGAGGTACGTTTCCTGCATTCTCACCTACGGCAACCAAAGACCCAAAGACGGCTTGCGTTTTAGTCGGTTCGAGTCCGACATAACCACCTCCACCGCCTCCGGGGAAGTGGTATCCGTGGAGATATTTCGCACGTAAAAAAAAGTGCTAGTGTGTCCTGTTTGCACTTCGGAGCCCGGAGACACCTATTATTCGCAGTTTTTTCTTCAACATAAGTTTCTTCTAATTTTTTTTCGTTACAGCATTTAAGACCGTCACAAAACTAAAGACAAAAGACATGTAGAAGTGGGAGATGCGCGGGCGCCGCCAGTTGCGACCTTTTTTGTTTGGCCTTAGCCGTAGGTTAATTAGTGAGTGCGTATTTAAGTGTGTAGCAGGCGTTGATTAGTTTTGATGATATTTTTAGTTGATGTCACACCTAGCTATGAAGAGTAGAAGTGGAATTGATGCACAATATTTTAGCTTGTGATTTAGTACGTTGGGAGAGTAAGATCCCAAAGATCACCCGCCAAAGATCGGCTTGTTTTGTTTTGTAGAGCGTTTTGTCCGTCATACATCTGACTGACAGTTTGTAAACTTTAAAGATTATTTAAAACAGTTTGTGTTTATAAAATATTACACTAAAGCTTCGGTAAATAAAATAGTTAAGATTTTATTTATTTATTTATACTTTACTAGCTTTTGCCCGCGGCTCCGCCCGCGTGGATGTCGGTTATCGCAACCAAACATAGCCTATGTCCTTTCTCATGGTCTCATCTACCTCTCATGGTCATATATACGAAATTTCATTAAAATCCGTTCAGTGGTTTAGGCGTGAAAGCATAACATGCAGACAGACAGAGTTACTTCCGCATTTATAATATTAGTATGGATAAATAACCTAGGCGCCCACGCAGACCGCGTCTTAACAACTTGCCCATATGAGACACGATTAGGTCAACACGAGGTCTGGGAAGGAAGCGAGGATCTATTTCCAGTGCGCACGCGCATTTCTCCTTCTTCTTTTTGTGCCGAGCCCTACGTAAACATTAATTAGTTGTGTTTAGGAGTACTTAGTGTCTTCTTGTTTTGTCTGCGAGCTTTGAACTTCAATATTAGTTAAGTTTAGATGGTGTGAAAATAATATTTGATTTGATTCATCTTTTTGCTAGAGTATGGCTTAGGTACTTTGGGTGGTCTAGATAGCGTTGTGTAGAATGACTTGCCGAAGGAAGGAGGGTTATGTTTTTCGAGACTATGTATGTATGTATGTCCATTTATTTGGCACGGCCCACAGCCTGAACGGCTTGACGGATTTGGACTTGTGAGGTGTCATTTGATTCGCCGTCATTGTTTGAGTGACACCAGGTATATGAAAATTTCGAGAAAATCAAAATGGCGGATTTTTGGCGCCAAAACGTATGTCGTCAAAAATATTTTTGATGCAAACTTATCGAGTAGGGTATCAAAGTGAAGGAAATTAGGAGGAGATTACAAAAAGATATACATGTCATGTCATATCATAACTAAAAAGTATAAAATAAAACAAATGATAAAAAAATAAAAAAAACCCGACTGCCACTGAAAAGATCGAAATAAATCAAATACATAGGGAAAAAGAATCTTCTCGGGCGGGACTCGAACCCGCAGTCTTTTCCTTACTTTACGTCTTAAAGGCCTTTTATATATACGTCGCCTTTAAGACGTATAAGTTGGGTAATTTGAATCATATCGGGCGTGTCTCGGTAGCCGAATTGGTCAGGCATTCCCCCTGTAAGGGAAAGACTGCGGGTTCGAGTCCCGCCCGAGAAGATTCTTTTTCCCTATGTATTTGATTTGTATAGTTAGCATACTTAATGCTGTAAAAATTCCTTCAAAAGATCGAAATAAGTTTGATAGCAGACGGTACCCATTTGCCAATCATAAACCGAAAGAGAATTAATGGGTAGGTACCGCCTGCTATGAGACTTATTTCTATCTTTTCAGTGGCAGTCGGGTTTTTTATTTTTAATAATTTGTTGGTTTAATAATCATAAACCCTCTGTGGCTTGGTGGTAGTGAACACGAGTACTATGTCTCTACATACCGTCTCTACATCATCACCGTCGTCTCTACATAGAAACCGCGCCCTCTGGCGAATCTAACGAATATTCACTGAACCGAGTTTACCATAACCCGATTTTTTTTTTAGTTTTTCTATTTCTAAAATGTCCATCTGGGTTTTTACTTTTTAAGCTTTAGGTACTTAGGTAAGAGTATCCGTATTCGTATTCTAGAACCAATACCACAGGTTTGAGGTTTAGATGGCGTTGCATATTATATTTATATCCTACAGTATTTATTTAACAAATAAATAATGAATCTGTCCACACAATCCTGCCCACCATCGTGCTCTGGCAGTCCGCTGACGAGTAACAGGTTCAAATACCATTCTGTGCACCATCAATCACTAAACGCAATGTTATCCGTCTGTCGCATTAACAGGATCCGGGTGTTAGAACTATATTTAGATCATATTCATAACAACCTTATTCCTTTGCGTTAAGGTTCAAAATCGTTTGACTTTGTTTTTACTTAGTTAAGCTTTAAAGCGGTGTGAATCGATTATGTAATTTTGAATTTTACTGTTCACGAATAAGGTATACTTTAGCTTAACATTTGTTAACGGCCAGAACATAGAAATGTAAACGGTTGTTTTGAGTTTTATTTAAATAAACATAGAGTTTATTGTAGCTTGTTAAAAGTAATTAAAATATTTGTTTTTAAAAATAGCGGCAGACTATACCACGTGTGTCACTTAGTAAATAAATACGTTTTTTTTTTATTTTGATTTGTATGAGTTATTGCGTTTTTGTAGGCAGCTGAGTTGAAAGAATGTATGAGTCACTTTTTGAACCATTTTCTCAAGCTTTGTTGTTTTCGTTTTACTACGTAAAAAAAATTTATGCGTTTTTTAATATGTTTGATTTTAAAAGTTTGTATATTAATATTTTTCTGTTTAGAAACTCATTTCAAAACAGAAAACAAATTTCGAAAACAAATGCCGATGTCAATAATTAAGTATTGACATAAACATTTTGTGTCTTTGTCAATTTGTCACTAAAGTTTGAAGTTTGGACATAATGACAAGTAGACGTATTGACAGTTGGACGTATATTATCCGAATCCAATTTTAATTTATAACAATCCTTATTTATTGACATCGGCATTTGTTAACAATTTACAATAGTTGTTTAAAAAAACAATTAAATCATAATTATGTATAGTAAGAACTTAAATGATCACATGATTTAAGTAAAAGTCAAAGTCATTTATTCTCAATCTTGAACAATAAAATTGTTTCTTATTGACGTCAATTTTAATTCTACTTTATCTAAGTTTACTAGTAAAAGATTCGTATGCCTAATATAAGCGAGATATGCTGTATCTAAAACTAAAAATGTAAGTAACATATCATTATAGTCACCGTGTCTCATGCGAATAAATTACATTTCATTAAAAAAAATCAAACCACTATATAGTCACTTAGTTAGCCTAGTTTATTTGTTAAATACTTAAGTGTTTTTATAAAAAGTCGCTAAAAGATTGTTCACCTTTATTTATTTATTTATTAGGAACAAAACAGTTACATGATAAAGTCTTATACAAATAATTTTACAAACTTATACAAAATTATCCACAATCTAACCAACACAATTGTCTACGAATTGACCATAGAGATGTACACAGACTATTTTGTATTTAGACTGCAATATAGCATTGGCTGCTTTAAAAAAATTCGAAAACGTTATTACATACTACTGAACTGAAAGCCTTAAAAGGGAAACTAAAAGTACCTAAAGGTCAAAAGTAGTTTACAACAAATTTACGGCCGTTCCCAATACCATACTGACAGTTCAAGATAGATCGCATCTACGGATAAAGTGCTCGGCTGTTTAAATTTAATAATAATAATAATATAATTTATTTCTCACCAACAACCAAATTACAGACAGTGTTTACACAAAGTTAGGGTAAAGAATACAGAGTATGGTTGTGGATCGCTGGTGCCTGTTGTAGGTTAGATAACCTGTATTACTGGTCACCAGGATTCCACTAAAACATAATGAGTAGGTATATAGTGCTCAAAAAAGTAATTACAAAATAATCGGTATTGGTTCAAAATATGCCATCGATTTAAATATCTATATTAAAGCATGCAGCATGCCGCGCGCGCGCGCGCGCACGTGTGTGTGTGTGTGTGTGTGTGTGTGTGTGTGTGTGTGTGTGTGTGTGTGTGTGTGCGTGTGTGTGTGTGTCTGAATCATCTGAATAACATGAACGAACACTTTGCTGTCACTTCAGGACTTTCAATAAGTCTTCTGTGTCAGAGTATGTCTGACAGAGAAGCCAATCATGAAGAATAGTTTTGCACTTGTACATGTTTAGCCCATAAATACTTAAAATTTTATTTAGTTTGTTATAAAGATATGATCCCAGAAATATAAAGAATTTTTGACCAAATGATGTTCTGACCCTCTAAGAGACAGCCACTAGATGGTTGCGGCGAGTAGTGTCTGTCCTGAACTCCGTTAAGGAGTGCTGTTTGATTACAGTAGCCAGAACAAAGAGTTGTCTGACGGTTAGTACTTGGCAATATTCATAAAGCTCAGTTGTAGGACACAGGCGAGGCTTAAAACAAGAAACTTTCAAAACAGCTCTCTGAGCACGCTCCAACGCGAGAAAAGGAGTCTTATCAGCGCCACCCCATGTTGTGATGCAATAATTTAAGATCGATTGGCATATCGCGAGATAAACCATCTTCATCACATTCGGGTCAGCCGAATAACGCAATTGCCGAAAGATGTAAATAAGTTTGCGCACCCGAGCCGTCAAGTAGTCAACATGAGGTTTGAAATTCAAAACATAGTAACTCCTATTTCACACCAATTTCGGAAAATAAAATTATACCGCGATGCGCTTTCCCGCAAAAAAATCAGTTACCATGTTTTCAATTTAAACAGCCGATACGTCAAATTTGACTGCTGCGATCTATCTTCAACTGTAAGTATGTTATTAGGAACGGCCGTAAGTCATGTACCCACCGAATGGACTGTAAATCAGTTACCAACCCTAACACCACGTAATCATATCGCAGTAAGCAATATCATAATCACCTGACACTTAATATCCACCTATAACCAGTCTGGAGCGGGTAACCCGATATAAGAAGCTAGTAACGCAGTATAATGTTACTTTGTACGGTCTCGATATTATATTGACAGTCTCTGTGGCGTGGCGGTAGTGTACGCGACTGTAACGCAGGAGGTGCGAGTTCGATCCCCGCTCAGTGCAAATATTTGTATGCATGAATATGGCTATTTGCATTGGTCTGGGTGTTTCTATGTAGAATATGTATTACAAAAAAAGTATAGTTATTATAAGTATAGTTATCCGCATATAAGTATAAGTATATTTATCCGCATTCTAGATTCCATAACACAAGCTAGTTAAGCTTACCATGGGTCTAGATAGCATTGCGTACAATGTTGTGGAATATTTATTTATTTAATAATATTTTAATTAGTACTAGCTCCTGTCTGTGACTTTTCCTGCGTGGAATTCTGATACTATTCTAGCATCTTTACTTTCTTTTTTAAAATCATTTTTCATTTACAAAAAATATGAAATTAATTTAACTTTACCTCGCGTGATAGTAAGCTAAAGGCAAAGTCTCGGAAAGAGGGTCACCATCATAAACATTATACCATGTTAACAATGGTGGCACTCAGCTTGACGGCTTCATCAGATGCCTTTTTCACGCCCCGGTTAAAGGACCCGGGACTGTAGGAAGAAGGATGTTACTTCCCTCAGACACCCCCACCGGCGGTTATTCTGGATTCGAACTGACTAAAACCGCATGTTATTTTCGGTCTTTGGCTGCCGGAGGTGAGATATGCCATTGACATAATCTCTCACACAGCGGCCGACCCTGCGCCATCTCTGGTTTCAAGATGGCCCTATCAGGGATAGGAAGCTTCTTACCCTGACTTTTCTGATCGTACTATCTCGGTTGCTTCGAAAGCTTCCATCTTGGAACCTGAGTGTCCACATTTCCACAACACAACATTCTACATAACGCTATCTAGACCCATGGTAAGCTTAACTAGCTTGTGTTATGGAATCTACAATACAGTTAAACATACTTAGATACTTTTTATTGTAAATACATACATATTATACATAGAAAGACCCAGACCAATGCAAATAGCCGCAGGAAACCCTCCTCTATTAATAAAATATTGAATCCATAGTTACGCTGACAACCTGTTACAAGTTAAGATATGTAACTCAATCCAACACTGGTGTTATTTTACTAGCATTATAAGTAAAGTGTGGATAATATTACATGAGGTTTCGTCGTTTAAGCTCCAGTTGTTTGCGGTTGAGGACATACAGGTATTGGTGTAGATATCAAAAGCTTTTAAATCGATAGCAACTCTATTAGAGAAAGTTACTTTTGTTTATTTATTTTACACTAGCTTTTGCCCACGGCTCCGCCCGCGTGTATGACGGTTCCCGGCAATTATTCGACCCCACGGATACCACATCCTTGGAGCCAGTGGAAGGTCTATGGTTGCCGGAGGTGAGATTGCAGAAAACATATCTCTAGCACCCCGGCAGACCCAGGACCATCTCTTTCGAGATGGCCCCCTTCGGGTTGTGGGGACCATAGTGTCCCCATCTAGCCCCGGGCCCCGGCCTGCTTCTGCTAGGGTGACAGGCGGCTTCACCGACCACAGGCCAGCGCTCATGGAGGACGGAGGTCGTTCTGCGACCTCCGACGCTCGATTCCTTGGATAAAACTGATATTGGTGCGATCGGTTGATGATGCTTATTGATAGCCAACCAATTAATTACAGTTTTTAAGATAATAGGCGTGGTATGAACGTAAAATAACTGCGCCATAAAACACCACAGCTATTAAACAACTATCTATAGTAACAATTTATAAATTATATAGCTTTCGAATGGCTATAAAGGGCAATAAAGGGCTATTTACGTGCTTACACAATGATTGAAAGATAAAAATAGTTGTTTAAAATTCATAGAAAATATTAACTAGAAACAATAGTCTTAGATTGATGATGAGAATGATAAATAGCGGTGATAGAGCGTTCTATTGTTAAGCCAGAGGTTGCTGGTTTGATTCCCGTTCAGTGCACATATTTTTATGGCTGTTTTTGTACAGACTTTTGAAAAAGCTGAAAAATTTCTTTGTTTGACAGGGCTAACCCTTGAATTTATATGTTACATAACATAACATAAACTCACGCCTGTATTCCCCAAAGGGGTAGGCAGAGGTGCTAACACCCACATTTCGCCAGTTTATGTTTAGGTCCCAATGTAATAGGTGGCGAGCCTATTGCCATTAACCGGGCAATATGAGTGATTAAAAATGTTGCATTTGATAAATTCTTGGGAAGGCTATAGATAGGGTACCTATATGATTATAGTGTATATAGGTACATTTCACCTCATATGAGCTGAGTGATAAGTAAAAAATGTGAAGAAATACTCGGAATAACACATAGGCTTCTTATTACCCGACTACAGCAAAGCCAAAGGAGGGTTATGATTTTTTATCCATGAAATTTCTATACTAACGAAGTTTAAGTACACGTTTCGTATTAAATTCTGTTTGTGACAATAATACTTTTACCCTGATTCACAATAATCCTACCATCTGTTCCAAACTTTGATATGCCCATTAAAAAGGGGATTATAGTTCCCCTTTCTAGATAACGCACTATAAAAGTACCCACACTATTTCCAATCAGTGATCGTTCACCCTAATTTTTATCAGCCATTTAATATTCAACTTTATGCATTGGTGATATGGTTCAAAATGCTGTACCGATAATAATAAAGCCTTGAGTCATAGATAACAGTATAGTAAACAATGAGAGTCGTTTTATTACTGGGTCATGATCTGTGTATGTAGGTGAGGTATAATATATGCAAAATATACGTAGGTATTAGTGGCGAAGAGTGAAAATTCTGGAAGGGAAGCCGGTGGAAAAAAAATTGTTAATCTTGTTGGTCATGCATGTTCCATGCTACCTATTAGAAATTCGGCAGGAAAGAAAAGAAGACAGAAAACTCGTTTATTAGGAATCAGCGCAAAATAGCACATAAAATACACAAAAAATACTATTTACGACTAAAAGGACTAAGTGACGTAAGTCTGACAAATTATCTGAATGGGTTATTATAGACTCCTTGCCACAGGAGGGCCAAACCGTAAGGGATGGCGCTTGGTCAGCCGGGGTGCGAGGGATATGTCGAAGACAACCTCACCTCCGGCCTAGCACCACGACCCACAGCCGGCGTGCTGTTTTAGTCGGTTCGAGTCCGACATAACCTCCCCTTCCGGCTCCGGCAGAGGGGGTATCCGAGGGGATTTCCGCACGAAAAAATAAAAATAAAAGGTAGGTAGGTTAGGTATTCATAAAAAAATACGTAGCTGTAAGTACATAAAACTGTTCAATTTATGAACCTGGGTGGTGGATTGGTAGAACAGCGATTGATAAGCCAGAGGTCCCGGTTTCGATATTCAGTGTAAATATGAATATTCAAATCTATTTGTGTATATTACGAAAAAAAATCTATGTATAATTAATTATCCGCATTCTAGAACCTGAATTTGGTTGGATTTTTTTTTTATAAAAGGATACGTCAGTTTGACTTCACCTCGTCTCATGGTAAGGTAATCTAAAGGCAAAGTTTCGGAAAGAGGGTCACCATTGTAAAAATGTACCATGCTAACAATGGTGGCAATCAGCTCGACCTCATCAGATGCCTTTTCACGGCCCGCTTAAAGGACCCGGGACTGTAGGAAGGTGGAAACACGTGATCAGTAGGTAGTACCTAGTAAAACTATGTACATATAAGATAAGCCGAGGGCTAATTGTCAGGAACGAGATCCTGGCCTGGCCTGGGAATAAATTCGCAAAAGAATCCAATACGAATCGAATACATAGGGATATAATACATAGGAATGAAACTTCCTCCTGTAAGGGAAAGATCGCGGGTTCAAGTCCCGCTCGAGAAGTTTCATTTTCCCTATGTATTCGATTGGTATAGTTAGCATACTTAATGCTGTAAAATTCAATCAGATCCAATACGAACTTTCCATACACCGATCCGACATACTCGTACATTTAAATTTTCAAAAATCCTTTTTTTATTTAAGTACACCATATAAGGTAGGTACGATCAAAATATCAAGTTTGTAGGTCCATCGGTTGACGCTCTGATGAATCAGTAATATTATATGTAAGATAAATCGTACAGATTACAATCCACAGCACATAAAAGGTCCAAGTACCAATTTAAAAGAAATAAAAACCACATCTCAGAGACTTCAATCCGCGCGTAAACAGCCTCATAATACAATGGATCTTATCTTACACAATCCTATTTGAATCCGCTTTCAAAACATTTCCACAGATGTTATAATTTTCTGAGTCACAGTGAAAGTTGGATTAATCCGAGCGAAACCGCCGAATAAAGTATTACTCGTGACAAAATAACTACAAAAATGTTTTGCCGTGTTGATTGGCTTACGTACCTGCTGGACCCTCAAAATTCGACCTCATCTATAAATATGAATGATCCATTGGACTGGACCCTCAATCTTGGATGTAATTTTTACTTTAGTGCCCATTAGACCCTCTGTCAAACAACGAGTTCCATTCGACCTCATTTGTACATATTCATTTGAAAAAGTTAAAATACAATCACGCACAAAAGTCCCGGTGGAGTAGAATAGAACCACTGCATCTCTTTCTGTGGGTGTCGTAAAAGGCGACTAAGGGATAGGGCTGTTCTCCATCCGACAGTAAACATACAGCCCAAGACAATTTGCCCGCTAGACGGCAATAGACTCCCCCTATGACGTCGTGAGAGAGATTGTAATTGGCAAAATGTGGGTGCTAATAATGGGTGCGGGGCGTGAAAAGGCTTCTATCAAGCCCGTCAAGTTAGGGACCACCATTTTACGTCCAATAGCACCGAGAATGATGGTCTGTATCTTCTGGACTGCACGTCAGTTTTATGGCCATCTAGCGGGGTGCAGTCAATTGACGGACCAAATATAAAAAATATCTCTGCCTACTCCTTCGGGGATTTATAGAAGTTAGTGTATAGATGGATATGGAAATATGTTTTAATGGCCGTAAATTGGTGTGTTTGCCTCATTTGAATATTGATTTTTGGTTAATATTTGTGTTTGGATAGGTAATGCGTGGGCGCAGGTTTTCTTGAAATTGGCGTATTTATCTTGCTCTGTGTTATCAGAGTAAATATTGCGATAGGGGAGATAATATTTATTTTGGTAACATGATGAATAGGGAGGGAGGTGTTGAATCAGCGATTGCATTGTTCGTAATCAGTGAATGCGCTATAGCGATTGTGAGTTCAATAAAACATTTTTTTCGCTTGCGTTGCGTAGAGATGTTGCGTCTTTGGCAGTATTTTACCGTCTCTACCATGGTGAATGTTCTGATGAGCTCTGCCATTTAGTCCCACGCTTTCCTTTCCTCCACAGGACAACACGTGCGGAGCTAAGATGTCACCTGCATACGTTCTAGAACCAAACGGTTCGGTGAATCATTCCTATGCCGCACCATTAAGACCTGGGACTCCCTGCCAGCTCACGTGTTTCCATCTTCCTATAGTCCTGGGTCCTTTTAGCGGGGCGTGAAAAGGTATCTGATGAGGCAGTTAAGCTGAGTGCCACCATTGTTAACATGGCACATGTTTGCGATGGTGACCTTACCATGAGGCGAGGCGAAGTCAAATTGACGTGTGCTTTTATATAAAAAAACGGTATTCCCGTCCCAATTGAGCAGTCCGACTGGGGAAGTACTTCTGCCCCTCAAAATACCGCGGCCATAATAATGGAGAATTTTTGTGCCGTCAGTGGGAAGACCAAACGCTTGTCCTGCTTTGTCTTTTATAGTTCTACACTGACGGCATAGAAATGATCTGTGCTTACAGGGTCAGAAGTACGACTGTGACGCCCCTGATGTTACATACGTCCTTAGGCCACGGTAAAAATTTTTAGCCAGGGGCCCACCTGACAAAAAGCATACTATATTCAAGGATAGGCAGAGGTAGTTTAACAGGACATTCCCATTTCACCAACTAAGATTTTCGGCTCCACGTACCTAATAGGGGGCGAGGCGTAGGTAATAGGGATGTTTAGCGAGGCCGAATGGCCTATGCCTTTCAATAAAATCATTGGGACAAAAAATCGCCAATTTGCTGACCAGTTACCATCTTTTGTAAATTGTTATGTATATTTCAAATCAACTAACTATTTAGAAGTACGTATCTGTACGTACGTACGTATATACTTTAAATTATAATTACCTACAACTTGGAGCTGACAGGTAGGACTCTGTTGACACATAGGTACAGTCAGCACAGAAAAATGATGACATACTAGGTACTCAAAATTATCTTCATTTCGTTTTTTGACCCTCTTCCAGTTGACTGAATGTTCTGATATTTATGGTACATACCTTTAGTTTGGACCATAATCTATACATATAAAATTACTTAAATATTCCACTTGTCCCGACTGACTGACTGATTCATCAACGTAGAGCCTAAACCGCTGCACCTACAAACTTGACATTTTGACAGTAGATGCATTTATGATGTAAGCATCCACTAAGAAAGAACTTTTGGAAATTCTGCTACTAATGGGGTAAAATAAGGGATGGAAGTTTGTATGAAAGTCCGTCATTTTCAGAGCTAGATGCACTAAATTTCATAAACCTGTGTCTTTTAGGAAATAAATGAATACATGTATCAGCGTTTTTCAAAATTTAACTACTAAGAGGGTAAAATAGGTGATAAACGTTTGTATGGAAAGTTCGTCATTTAGGTCACTATCGAATATGGAATACGAAATTTTACCGGGCGAAGCCGGGACGGGTCAGCTAGTACCATATAAATCAATTAAACAGTTTAATTTTGCTCTAAATGTAAGAGTTTTTAGATCATTTTGCGACTTCGTCGTCAAGATATTTATGATGCTGACTGTACCTGGTACAGGTGTCGATCATAATGATTATGTTTACTCAATTGTTTCCAAATAGTATAATTAAGTTCTAATGACGTACTGAACCGTGAATATTAAGGTATTAAACTGATGCGTGGAATTTGTGTGTGTTAATATTATTTTTCCGATCAAACTCTATACCAGGTGTAAGGGGAACGCTCTCGTAGCCGAAAGCCTTTAGTAGTGCTCCAAGTACATAACACATTGGCATAAAAAGAATCCATTATTTTATGACCAACTAGAACTAGATCGGGATAAGTTTCTTTTCCACCGGCTTCCCGTTAAAATTTCACCCTTACTCAATTTTTTTTAAAGATTATTAGAACAGATGTTGCTAATATTCCCTTTAACACCTCCAACTAAGCTAAATTGCTTGTGCTAGGAGTGGGTTCACGTCGGTAGTGTAATGGCCAGGATCGAACCCGGGACCTCTCGATCGTAAGGCCGACTCCTTAACCACTAAGCTACTAACTATTACATTATCGAACGGTTGACAACAATGGCAACCCTAATATATATATATCATTTCTCTTTCATCATAATCAACTAAAAATTACATTAACAAATAAACCAGCGTTACAGACAGACAGACGCGTGACCTATGACCGTGCCGGCAATTCGTTTCAATTGTACAATTCCAATAGTGTTGTTGTGGTCCATTAATCGATGAAGAATGGCTTTAGAATATTGTTGTAATTGTTGTTTATTGCACCATTTTTTTAGTGTGGCAATCTTTACTGGTAAAACTTTATAGGGGTAACGTAATGACTTCTATTAAGTTCCATTCTGTGCCGTAGAAGCTCACTAGTCTGCTGAGTTTCTTGCCTTGCTGAGTTTTATCAGAATGGGGTCGCGTTATAAATCCGTCGGAGGTCCATTTATATATTAGTCTAGTATTTACCGTTTTCTAATTTGTCGTCTTAAGATCTTTGTTATATATAATAAAGAATCTTTTTTTATCTACTAGTACAAAAGATTTTTAGAATAAAAAGAGTGTCATGGGGTATGGAGGTTGATTCGGTAATGGGAAAAAACGAGACTGAGACATGAAAATTGTCACAAAGATAGCTTATGGTTTGGAATAGCAAATGATATTTTTATCCCGGGAATAGATTCCTGTTGGCCACAGAAACGGGCGAGTCAGTTTAATACTGGAGCGAACCCTAGGTTACAAAGTTCCAGGTTTACTTTACTTTTTTACTAGCTTTTGCCCGCGACTCCACTCGCTTGAATGTAGGTTATCGCGGCCAAACATAGCCTATGTGTTAGTCATAGTGTTGTAAATATAAGCGCTGAGAGTCGAGCGTTGAGCGTTGAGTCGACGCTTTAGAGCGTTAACGACTTGAGCGTTAAACGCTCAAGCGTTGAACGTTTGCGAGCGTTAAGACTCGCAACTTAAACGCTACCAGCTCAAGCGTCGAAGCGTTCGTCATAATTTTTAATACGCAATATATTTACTATAATACTAGCTTTTCGCCCGCAGCTCCGCCTGCGTGGATATCGGTTATCGCCACCAAAAGTCTTTATTTGGTAAGGTACCGTTACGATGGGCCCTGAACCTGGGAACAGGAAGACAGACAGATGGACAGTGGAGTCTTAGTAATAAGTCGGCCTTATTACTAAGACTCCACTATCCATCTGTCTGTTCGTCTGTCACCAGGTTGTATCTCATGAAAGCATTGCTGACAGCTTTAGAGATTAGTAGGTGAGGCAACGTCTGAGTGCCATCATTGCGACGCGAGCGAGGATACAGGGCTGCACACGCTCACCGAGTGTCCAGCATGGGCTGAACCGAGGCGGTAGCTAGTGGCGGCCCTGGGAGTGAGAGTTCTCACCCTCGCCACCCTGCTCACAGCAATGGTCCGCTGTGCGGACGCGTGGGCGGCCGGCGTCTCCTTCAGTGAGCAGGTAATGATCGTGAAGGAGACGGCGGAACGGGAGAGGCGGCGCGAGTGAGAGAAACTCGAAGAACGCGCCGCCCGCGCGGACTGGCAACTCGGGCGCCGGAGGGCACTGACTGACCTCCGTCCCCCATGAATGCGGGCCGTGGGGTGACGGGTGGAGCCGCCTATCACCCCAGCAGAAACGAGAAGATCACGGCGGCTGCGCGCTGAAAAGAGCGCCTCCCCATTCCGGGGGCGAGTTGGGAACACCGTTGTCCCCCCTCCCGAGGAGGGCCAGACCGTAAGGGATGACCCTGGGTCAGCCGGGTGCGAGGAATGTGTCGACGACAACCTCACCTCCGGCCTAGCACCACGTCCGGCGTGCGGTTTTAGTCGGTTCAAGGCCGACATAACCTCCCATTCCGACTCCGGCAGGGGGGTTTCCAAGAGGATTTCCGCACGAAAAAAAAAAGTAGGTAAAGGGTGCAACGGGCGCAGATTTGGCCATACTCCGGGCAGTTTTACAGCCGGTATCAGGAGCATGACTGCACGCGCTACCTGCACCTTACTTGGGCACTTTACTGAATGGCAAATGTCTGCGGGTGGTGTTAAATTTATATCATTAAATATAACATAAATATCATTAAATATAACATAAATAGGAATAAATCTCTCTTAAAATTATTTCTCGTTCCACGCTGAAGCTCGAATCGAGCGTGGAAGCGTCGAGTTCGAAGCTCCGAATGAGCTTTTTTACTAAAACGCTCAAGCCATTGCTCGAGCGTTTTAGACCAGACTAGAGTTCCGACTCAAGCGTTTACAAACTGTTCGAGCGCCGACTCGAGCGTTTAAGCTCCGACTCGAGCGTTTTTACAACACTAGTTAGTCATGAGTCAGCTAACTCCATACCAAACAAAAATACAGACTCGCAAGTTTTCGCCTTTATAATATTGTATGTGATTCGATTCAACTTCAAATGCGTCACTGATGCAATTTTTTAAATTACGTCACCAGATTTAAATAGACCAACAATAAAATCTCGCTAACAGATTACTGATTACGTCATCACAATACCGATTGATAAATTGCGATAACCACTCCTAACAAATTGGAATCGAACTCCGTCATCGGCAGTGGGTGGTCCTAGATCCTATGTACAGTCGCGTTCAGAAGTTGTTAAACACTGAAAAAACTATTATAGAAATTGTATACTAGTCGTGTCTTCACATTGGAGATATTAAAAAAACGTGGGTTATGTTATTTTTACGATACTGAACACAACACTGAGGGATCTAGGAATTCTTCACCAGCAGACGTGTTTTCTTCTTCTCGCCATACCAAACCGAGTCCTATAAGCGGGGCGTGAAAAAGTATCTGATGAGGCGAGGCCATCAAGCCGAGGGCTACTATTGTAACATTTTTGTAACAATATTTAAGTATTTGTAACGGTGATCCTCATGCCTGAGACTTCCTCTTTAGTCTACAGTCAAGCGAAGCGAAGTCATATTGACGCACTAAGAATAAAAAATTTCAATTTTTGATTATTATTTTATGCAAAGTGGTCGGTAACTTAGAATGTATTACTGATGGCGACTGTACCTGTATCTTAAATTAAGTTGTAAATCATAACTGGATTATTGAGTGCCCGTGAATATTGGTTCCAAAAGTAATTGTTTGAATGCAATATACTGCTTAATTGTTAAGGTTTTTCATCATTGCCAGGGTACGAGGGCACGCTACGCCCCGGAATTAGAGGCTCGAGACGGCATGCGGTTTTAGTCGGTCCGACAAGCCTGCAGTCAGGGTATGTTCAGCCCCATCAAAATCTTTGGGGCCCAAACCACCCTAACCTGCTAGCTGGTTCACCTGCTGACTGACAGACGCTCTGGAGCAGACTTCTTTTGAGGTTAGCAGGTTAGGTGGCGCTTTTACAGGAAAGCTAAAATAAACCAAATTGTGGAATTGAGAAATGCAGAAACGGGAGAGCGGGCTCGGCGAACAGCTCCAAATTGTATTCAACCGGGATGAAGAAGACTTGACATGATGTAAGGATTCTAACAATACCATATACATCCAAATCTATTCAGGCATTTTAAAGTTACAGCGCAATAAACAAAAACACCCTCAAATCTCACATTCCTTTTCTGGCAGTCGCTTTTACTCAAATGTCCACATAAAGCACACAATATCTCAACTAAATCTAGCTCCATAATCCCCGAGATGCCTACAAAACACACTCGCGAATGGATGAATCACTCGTCGCATCTAACTAATATAAAATTAGACGTGATTTCGTCTAAAATACGAGTAAAACACATACATTCCGACTATCATTCCTTCGTCACGGCGGTGAACTAGCGCAAAGATTATGTTAATATACAGATGGGGCACATTTAAAAGATGAGTCATAGTCATGATTTTCCTTTGGGCTCGTGCACAGAATGTAAAGTTATGAGTCGTCGTGAACCACGTCATTATGAAATACATAATATTTAGGAGTTCAGTGATATTAGACACTAAACTATTAAACCACTAGAAAACATATCAGTGAGGAGTGAGGTGATTGACTATAATTTTGTAGGTACCATCATGCCTTGCGTTACTTAACAATGCGGGACGTTGGGTAAACCGAGGTACGGGGTCAGCCGATGTGCGAGAGATATGTCACTTCGGCTTATTACGACGACCCACAGACGGCGTGCGGTTTTTGTCTGTTCGAATCCGACATAACCTCTCCCTCCGGTTCCGACGGGTGAGGTATCCAAGAGAATTTCCGCACGTAAAAAAAAGGTTTCGCATTTGAAGGCTTCGCCTAATGGAAATAATGTGTAATGGTAATGATATTGCACTTTTTACCCGACTGCCGAAGAAAGGTGGGTAATGTTTTTTAAGTATACTATTACGATGGGATACCTGTGTTACCAAACCAAGGACAATAATGCATATTTCTTCACGTGTTATATTGTTAGTACCAATGGTAATCTGTAAACATTATGATTACATTAATCTAATTGATTGTTTATTGTTACATATTCTGTTGTAGAATTAATTGGTTTTCTATGCCAAACATTATCTTTTATCGGATAGGATTTAATTAAATATCTAATCGAACTTTTAGATCTCCAAAAGTAATTAAAAATTGCAATATGTGTTCTTTCAATAGGCTAGTGCCCTAGTTAGTGTATTTATTTATGTATTTTAATTGACTTCTTGATTTTGACAATAGGCCCGCGTTTAACCAGCATTTCATCCTGTTAGCAAGTGATGATGTAAAGCGAATTACAATATAATTAACACTTAAAAAATATGTTTGTTTTAGTTGGTTGTGTATAGATCTTGTAGTCAATTTTCATGAGCTCCCCGGATCGGTCGATGGCCAGTATTTTGCTTTGGGACCACAAAAACTGACAAATAGAATAATAGAATAAATTAGCTTATATTTACTTATTTATTCTCTGTTCCACTTAGCCTCAAAAGATATCGTATGCAAAAAAACTCCCTGCCACTACATGAACTGACGCTAAACGTTTTATAATTATCATTAATAATAATTACTTCCATAAAAACAGGTATTAAAATTTAGTTCATACCAAGTCTAAAAAAACACTTATTCACACCTCCATTAAGAAAAGAAACCTAATTAAAAATATTCTTACATTCCTAAACAATTATCTTAACATAATTCCTAGTAACTAGAGCGTTAACAACCAAACTCATTCGAATAAAATGCATTATCACATTAATTGCTGTTTCTATTATGACTACATGGTAATTTAAATAATAAAACATTTCTTTTATTTCACAAACTTCCGCTGTTAGTTAGTCTACTTTATATGCATATTTCCTGTATCACTAACAGACTTTTTGTTAGGCACAAACGTATGACTCATCTGCATAAAATAACAAATCTATGACGGAAACCAGGAATACACAGCTGACGGTTCAACGACCTCTCATAGTTGCATCAATTTAGCTTAATTGTTTGTATACTGGTTAGGGATGGCGGTTACGTAATATTTCGTTTGATAATTCTTAGCAATTAATGTCACGCTTTCAGGAATAGAGTAAGAATAGACTATGAATATGGGTCATTTAATTTGATTAAGTGACAGTTGGTCACATCACAGCCTATTGGACTAGGGGTTTCTTGCGACGAGAATTCTCGGAAAAGGCCTCAGTCGAGACGAGAAAAATATTTCGAGAAATCGTTACATTTTACAAGCTTTTATTTTTAACTTACTCTGTATGTGGAGTTGGAGTTTTTGGTTTTTGACGTCATTGTTTTTATCCTTCCTTTATACGTAATTGTAATATGTGCATGCAATGAAAACATTAGCATTTTCTATTACTCAAACCATCAAATGCCCAGTAGATGGGCTATTTGGAATTTGAATGAAGGGGCAACCATTTAATATTTTTTTTGCAATTTGCAATCTAAGTTTTCCAATAAACTTAGACGATAACAATCAAGTTGCTCACTGTAAGAAACCCTCTGTAAGGAACTGGTAGTGGATCCCAGCCCCGTCGTGAATATTGATTTTTCCCATCTAAAATTAATTGCATGTATATTGGCTAGAAATTGCGTTTATGTAATAATGTATTTAAAATTTCACGGCATTTAATGTCACGCTTAGGGATAGGGTAAGAAATGTAAGAATAGACCTATGAATATGGGTCATTTAATTTGATTAATTGACAGTTTGTCACAGTCTGCCGGACATCGGCTTGGCGCTGTATCAAGTTTTGGGATATTATTGTACGGAACTGTAATTGTATAGAAACTGCTATCAATCATTAGAATTGAATGGTATAATCATTGGATGGATGTTTGAAAGGTTTTTTTTTCTTTTTTTCTTTTTTTTAACTCTTTTTGTACTTGTTACTCTTGAATTAAATTTTAAAGTATTAAAGGTACATTCGACCAAACGCGAGTAAAGTTTATTCCTAGAATAAACAGGCAATATCACCCACATATTGACTGTTTATCCTAGCCATAAAGTTTACGGGGACACCGTTGTCCCCCCTCCCGAAGAGGGCCAGACCGTAAGGGATGGCCCTGGGTCAGCCGGGGTGCGAGGGATATGTCGAAGACAACCTCACCTCCGGCCTAGCACCACGACCCACAGTCGGCGTGCGGTTTTAGTCGGTTCGAGTCCGACATAACCTCCCATTCCGGCTCCGGCAGGGGGGGTATCCGAGGGGATTTCCGCACGGAACAAAAATGGCATAAAGTTTACTCGTGTTTGGTCGAACCGGCCGGCCCTTAGTAAATGCTAACTTAGTATACAAATCGTGTACGTTTGTCACTCGGCAAAAACAGCTAAACGAAACTGGATGAAAATTGACGGAGAGACAGTTTTTTTTTTTAAATTGGGTTTTCTACTGACTAGTCAAATTAGTTACTTTTTACTAAACATCAAAACGATAAGTTATAAGGTAACTTGTATGAAAAAAGATTTAGTGACGTCATATAAATTAATAATCAAATCAGTTACTATTATAGGTTGGGTGGATGATTAAAAATAAATAAAAACTATAAAATAAGAACCAACGCAATTTTTACCCCTCTTTCACCATTCTTAATTTAATAAGCTCGGTTAGATAATTTATTTTAACTATAGGATAATACCCAATTGTCTATATGGAATAGAACTTTTATCTCGAGAAACGGTTGATGTGGGTCCCAGGAATTAAATCAAAATTTCACGCGGGCGGAGTCGTAGGCAACATATACTACATGTTATTTGGTAAAAAAAATATTATGTATACAGACGAATTAAGAACCTCCTCCTTTTTCGAAGTTGGTTAAAAATAAGAACCAACGCAATTTTTACCGCTCTTTCACCATTCTTAATTTAATAAGCTCGGTTAGATAATTTATTTTAACTATAGAATAATACCCAATTGTCTGGATGGAATAGAACTATTATCTCGAAAAACGGTTGATGTGGGTCCCAGGAATTAAATCAAAATTTCACGCGGGCGGAGTCGTGGACAACAGATACTAAATGTTATTTGGTTTCTTAAAGTAAATAAATCATATTTATCTATTTAAAACCTGATAAGAGGCCTGACCGATAACATGATATAATAAATATAATACATTCACGAAACTTACATACAAATACAAGTTTTAAGAAAGGGCTGCGCTGTAGTAATGTGTTTGATATATCCATATCTACGGATATCCGAAGGAGAAGAAAGATACCTTTTACCTTATTAATTGATAGATGAAATTATGCATATGAGATTATGATTATGAGGTAAATAAATAAATAATAATAAATAAATATTCCACAACATTCTACACAACGCTATCTAGACCCATAGTAAGCTTTTATAGCTTGTGTTATGGAATCTAGAATGCGGATAAACATACTTAGATACTTTTTTTTGTAAATATATACATATTATACATAGGAACACCCAGACCAATGCAAATAGCCATATTCATGCATACAAATATTTGCACTGAGCGGGAATCGAACCCGCGCCTCTTGCGTGGCAGTCGCGTGCACTACCGCCACGCCACAGAGCAGGTAAGTATGAAAAAGGTTATAGATTGAAGTATTTTGCAAAAATTGGTATGCCACATAATAATAAATATTCCACAACATTCTAAACAACGCTATCTAGACCCATGGTAAGCATAGCTTAACTAGCTTGCGTTATGGAATCTAGAATGCTGATAAACATACTTAGATACTTTTTTTGCAAATACATACATATTATACATAGAAACATACAAATCAATGAAAATAGCCATATTCATGCATACAAATATTTGCACTGAGCGAGGATCGAACCCGCGCCTCCTGCTTAGCAGTCGCGTCCACTACCGCCACGCCACATGCAAGCTGCAATCTTTCTTCCTTCTTTAAATTAAGAGCTGCTTTAATTATTGTTTTAAGATTCGAAACCATTACATTGTTTGTTAGTTACAAGCGAAACCGATTAACCCGCCGGTTGCGGGTACTCCCTAAGAAGTCTACAAACGTGTCATAAAAATTCCTCAACAAAAAATTCATTCAACTCTACACAGTCCTTTATTAACGAAAATATTTATATTATTCCCGCCGAAAACGAGGTTACTTTGAAGTTGTCTCTGAAAAACAACTTCCTACTTCATTAATTGGTAAAAGCTCTTTTATCATAACATTTCGTAACACCCAGTTTTGTTCCCGCCAAGCCAATGCTGCAGCATCATTCTGAGTGACATCGAGTTTCAAACGCAGTCGTAACGAAAAGACGGTGGATAACAATTGGTTAACATAGAAGAGAGAATGCATTTTTACAGCATTAAGAATGCTAACTATACAAATCGAATACTCGTACATATGGAAAAAGAATCTTCTCGTTCGGGACTCGAAACCGCAGTCTTTCCCTTACAGGGGGAATGCCTTTAACAATTCGGCTACCGAGATACGCACGATGTGATTCACATTTCCCATCTTATACGTCTACCATCGAGCCGTGGGAGCAAACGAGTCCTAGCCAGATGTACTGACGACCTGAAAAAGGTGGCTGGGACAGGCTGGACGCGGAAGGCGATGGATCTGATGAAATGGCGCACATCAGGTCAAAGTCAAAGTAAAAAATCATTTATTCTGCATAGACCATTAAATCAGAACTTACAAAACGTCAATATAAAATAAAAATTAGCAAATGGACCACCACCGGTTCGAAACGCGGCCCAGACCTGAGAAGACTCCGGCAAGAAACTCAGCGGGCATTTTTTTTGGTCTATTTACAAACATTTACTTAGTCTAATACTTAAAGTCTAGATACAGTACTTTGCTTGAGTAGCATAGCTGAGCGAACAGCTCATTTCCAAGCTTGTTTATCATCTAAATATTCTTAGATTTTATAATAGTAGAGGGCTTTGTCCAGCAGCAGTGGATTTTGCTGGGTTTGATTACTATTGATTACGAACGCGCGTAGGAACGAATTGTCACTCAGAATAAGGGGCCTGATCTGTTCGTCCATCTCTACGACGGTCGTAATCGCAGCAACTCATCGGTTATTTCGAGATTTATTGAGTGATAAAATACAATTTCCTTACCAGATGGGTTGCATAAACTCTTTATTTAATGACGGCTGTATTTCATGATTATTGTGTGAATGATATCCTTTCTAATGCAAAGGTAGATTCTAATTAATCCGACTGAGTAATGCGTTGAGGTTACTTTAACACGTAACATAAGAGAAATGTACTTAACATTAATTTGCTGTGTATAAGTGGAGGGACGCTTGGCATTATTTCACGGACGAATGGATCTGGATGAATTTGAATGAATTTTTATAGCATTTATCATGCTAACTTTAAATTCGAAGACATTGGGAAAATAAAATGCTCAAGTGGGACTTGAACCCACCTTTCCCTTACAGGGGGAATGCTCTTCCGTCTGCCGCCGAGTCGCCCTTAAAGACGGATATAAAGAGAAGGGAAATTAGTGATTCAGGTGTGGCTTAATAGCTCAGTTGGAAGAGCATTCCCCCTATAAGGGAAAGGATGTGGGTTCGAGTTCCACTTGAGCATTTCATCTTTCTTTGGTTATGCTCTCGAAGTTGGGAAGTCATATGGAAGTTTTCAAGTGGGAGCGCCTGGAATTGGAAGTCAGATGAAGAATAATACATTATAGTCTGGAATACCACAAAGGTTATTATCCCAGCAGTTGGTTCCATTGTTTAATTTGATGATGATAATGACTCAGGCAATAAAGGAGAATCTAACGACATACCATTCATCTAGATCAATTCCACCATTTAGTAGCTAACGAGGTAAAATAGCGACAATCATACTAGACATACTTACATCCATACAGGACAAACACTTAACCCTCCGTGTTTGGATTCAACACAGTCGGATAACCAGTAAGATTCAGTTGAATCAGGCATGTTTGGAATGGCGTAATACCTATACTAATTCGTACAAAGTTAGTCATTGAAAAAAGAACTAAATAGGCCTAGTCACATATTATTCATATTATCCAATTTATGCGCACCCACTTTTTTATGGAATTGGGAGGCAAACGAGCAGACGGATTGCCTGATGGAATGGATGGAATACTAGAGGAGTCACAAGTGCGTTGCCTTCCATTCAAAAGAGAGTACGCTCTTTTCTTGCAGGTTTGAAGGTCGTATTGGTTCGGAAATATCGCTGGTGACAGTTCATTCCACAGTTTACCCACTATTTGACGATAAACATCTGGTTTACTTGTGAAAAGAGATAGAAACGTAACATGATTATAATTATTCGCAATTTAATCGTCATTTAGCAAGTATTACACTAGCTAAATAGAAAATAAAGTCAGTTAACTAACACAAAAGAATAATATAATACGAATACATCGGGAAAAATGAAATGCTCAAGTGGGATTTGAACCCACGACCTTTCCCTTACAGGGGGAATGCTCTTCCAACTATGCTATTGAGTCACACCTGAATCCCTTCAAATTTCCCTTCTCTTTATATCCGTCCTTAAGTGGAGCCATCTACCGACTTTCTTACGAACTCCTCTCAAGTTCCTCTAAGGCTTCAGATTCTTCACCTTGAAGGTATTGGACTAATTGGATCGCTATCTAGCGTGAGCATTGACTAGGATTATAGGTGTACTTAGAACGAACTTGTAATAGTTGCTGTTAAATAAAGACTAGGTGTTAAAGGTTATTTTTATACTAACGCGTATTTCTACCTATACTTAGGTAGCTATTGTGTCTATCTGTTCTATATATAGGGTGTCCTAGTAAGAGTGCACTTTTTAAAATTGGAATTTTTTTTTCATGCAAATGGTAACTCTGAAATTTTACAGTTGTCACCTCAGTTTATTCCGATTATTAAAAATGGAGCGCTTTTCGAAAGAACAACCCGTTACAATAGTAAAAACTCATTACAAAACTCATTAAAAAACAAACGATTTATTGCAGCAACGATTTCCAGAACACATTATCTCACGAAATTCTGATGTCAACTGGCCACCAAGATCGTGCGATTTAACGCCGTGCAATTTTTTTCTTTGGGGTTTTGTGAAATCTCGGGTTTGTGCGAATAAACCCGAAATAATTCCTGAGCGCAAATCGAAAATCCAACGCGTCATCGGTGAGATACAGCCACATCTCTGTGCAAAAGTCATGGAAAATTTCATGAAAATGCCGGATATTTTATTCCATACTTAATGGGAACATGTCTTCTTTAAAAATAAAGTTTAAAATTAAAACCCGACTACTGAAAAATGACGTTCTAAAAAGTAACAAACAAGAAAATATCAAGGATAGCCGTGGTCGTATGCCACTTTTCCCTAGAATATATTGTTTTGTTAGAGTAAGTGGCATACGACCACGGCTATCCTTGATATTTTCTTGTTTGTTACTTTTTAGAACGTCATTTTTCAGTAGTCGGGTTTTAATTTTAAACTTTATTTTTTTATTTATATTAATTTGGGGTAATCTAATAAGTTATATATATTTGAAATGTGCTTATTAAGCCCTTTCATTTGATACCAAACACGGCATATTTATCTCAAATTATTTTTTTAACACAGTACCTTATGAGCGCTAGAGGGCGCCACATGAGATTGAGTGACACGTCATATAGCCTATAACCATCGGACGATCAAGCCGCTTGTAACGATACCTCATTTGTCCAGTTCTAATAAGTAGTTAAGGAGCTATGAGGGAACAAATGAACATACATACATACATACATACATACATACATACATACATAGCCTGTCAAAATCATAACCCTCCTTTTGGCTTCGCCGTAGTCGGGTAAAAATACAATAAAAATATCACAACTCTGTCATAATATACTTGCTTTAATATTAAAATTAAAAAGTGCACTCTTATTGAGTCACTTATATCTGTTATCTCTTGGTTATTTATTATTATATTCTATGAACACCAAACTGCCCTAAATAATTGTCTCCTATTTTTTCTCTCCATCCTATGGTTGCCTGGAAGAGATTGCCGCAGAGCGATAAGGCCGCCAATTGTATGCACCTACCGAATTGATATTATTTACCTACTGTATTGTTATATCCTTGGTGTACAATAATGACAATTGTTATGTTATGTTATTTAATAGACGAATCCTTAAGCTACAAAATCGGAAATAATAGTTATTTCCGATTTTGTAGCGAGATGCTACTATCAGCCTTGGTTGACTGTTTTACGTTTTCATACATTTAGTAGCATAACGACTGCTTCAGAAAACCTTCAAACACGTACCGCCGTTCCCAATAACATACTGACAGTTAAAGATAGATCGCATCTATGGATAAAGTGATCGGCTGTTTAAATTCAAAACATAGTGACTCCTATTTCACACCAATTTCGGAAAATAAAATTATACATGATGCGCTTTCGCGCTAATAAATCAGTTACCATGTTTTGAATTTACACAGCCGATACGTCAAATTTGACTGTTGACTGTGCGATCTATCTCTAAATTGTAAGTATGTTATTGGGAACGGCCGGTAGTCGCACTATGCCTACTTTTTCGTTTTTGTTACTGTCATATCGCAGCTTGCTGTACTTTGTGCCAACTATTAGGTAATCTGCGCGCTAAGGCTTCTATAGGTAGAAAGCATCAAATCGATCTTAACCGGCAGGATGTTCTAAAAGATCTTATCGCCATGGTATCACTACATAGTATAAAGCAAAGTCGCTTGTCGCGTCGGTCAGTCCCTATGTATACTTATGTCTTTAAAAATACGCTAGATTTGACGCGGTTTGTTTTAATAGATAGAATAATTCAAGGAGAAGGTTTATATGTACATGCATAATATAGAAAAGGGTGCAGCGTGAACGGTACGGAACAATAAATGGCGTTACGAAGTTCGCCGGGTCAGCTAGTCCGTACTACGAGTATATCCATCCATACTAATATTATAAATGCGAAAGTAACTCTGTCTGTCTGTCTGTCTGTATGTTACGCTTTCACGCCTAAACCACTGAACCGATTTTGATGAAATTTGGTATAGGGGTAGATTGGACCATGAGAAAGGACATAGGCTATGTTTGGTCGTGATAACCGACATCTACGCGGGCAGAGCCGCGGGCAAAAGCTAGTGTATAATACATGCTTAATATGGTAGCAGGTGCCACGGGATCGGGATTGGACGCAACGCAGGCGGCCAAAAAATGGCGGTACGACGTTCACCAGGTCAGTTAGTTATCTTAAAGCACTATGCTGGTCAAGATCAATCTGATACTGACTGTACCTACGTCTGCGCACGTTCTTTCATCTAATAGTATAACCACAGTATAACGAGAGATCTTACAGTAGTTCATCGCGTTTGATGTTTGCGGAAATGCCGCCTTTTGCAGTTTTGTCAGGGTTGTCACTTCAGTTTTTATATATTATTTTTTTGTAATATTCTATATATAACCCCTATTCGTTCTCTTTGTTCTATCAAGGCACATCAACTCACGCTAATTTATATTACTAGGTGATGCCCGCGGCTCCGCTCGCATGGATGTCGGCTATTGCGACTTTTGGTTATATCTCCGGTTCTACTCAACCAATTATGATCAAGCAAACGTAATATTTTAAGTCAGAGTTTTTGGATTTTGGTTTCGATTTCGGTTTCAAATTCGATTTCGTTTTCGATTTCGAATTTCTATTTCGATTCCGACTTGAATTTGGATATTGATTCGGGTTCGGGTTCGGGTTCGGGGTTGGATTTGGATTCGAATTCAAATTTCGCTAATCGCCGGGATCGCTAAATTGATGATATATTCTTAAGGAGCCTATCCACGATCAGTTCGCCTGCAGTTTCAAATCGTATCGGGCGGCCTGCAGTCCTAAGTCGACAGCGCCCACACACGAAAGCGATTTTGGCCTGGCGGCCATGCCATGCTGTCAGTTTTGCGGCTACACACGATCAGTTGGGAGTCGACAGTTTCCCATCGACCTGTCGGCAATTGTCTGCTATCGGGCTTGACGACCATGTTACCGACGATCAAAGATGGACTTGAAATTTAATTTAATAAAAACAAATCGAGGTTTTCGGGGTGACTAATTACGTATACCAACATAATTACGTATATCTGTACTATTCGAAGATGATAGACAAGATATAGACTTGCTTATTGACTCAAATCTTGAACAGTGTACAGGTCCGTGCATTACCAGGAGGGAGATTGCTCACGCCATTAAAACAGCAAAAACGGGTAAATCTGTAGGCCCCGATGAAATACCTAGTGAATTGGTAAAAGTTCTGGAGTACAGTAATCTTGAGCCAATGGAAAAGTTGTTCAATGCCATTTATGACACTGGTAATATTCCGGTAGATTGGCTCAGATCCACCTTTGTTACTCTACCCAAAGTTTCCACAGCCAAGAAGTGCGAAGAATACCGAACAATTTCACTAATGAGTCATATTCTTAAAATCTTTTTAAAAATAATCCATAACAGGATCTACAAGAAATGTGAAAACACGATCTCGGGCTCACAGTTTGGATTCAGAAGCGGGCTGGGAACTAGAGATGCATTGTTTGGGTACCAGATTCTTGTCCAGCGGTGTTTGGATATGAACCAGTCAGTCTTTGTGTGTTTTATTGACTACGAAAAAGCGTTCGATAGGGTACAGCACTCAAAATTGCTTGAGATACTTAAATCTACAGGTCTGGATAGCAAAGACATAAGGTTTATAAGAAACTTATATTGGAACCAAAGGGCGAATGTACGCGTGGACTCGAGATTGACTGAGGATGTGAACATCTTGAGGGGAGTTCGGCAGGGCTGTATACTCTCTCCCTTGTTGTTTACGTAAACGCAGTGTTGGCAGGCGAAGAATATCGTGGCTGAAGAACTTGCGCCAGTGGTACAATAAGAGCACCCGTTCTCTCTTCAGGGCTGCTGTGTCAAAGATCCAAATTGCTCTAATGGTCGCCGACCTTCATTAAGAAGATGGCACTCCAAGAAGAAGAAGAATTACGTATAATAAAATCCATTTAGCAATCCAAGATGGCGGACTTGAAATTTCCCACAAAGTCAACATGAGCATCGTTTTGGAGGTTTTCAGAGTTGCTAATTACGAACATATCATCCATCCAGTCATCTTGGATTGCTACATGAATAACATATTCGTGATCAGCAACCCCGAAAACCTTGAAAACGATACCCGTATCGATTTTAGTAAAAATTTTAGTCCGCCATCTTGGATCGCGAAATGGCTGTTATATTCGCAATCAGCGACCCCAAAAACCCTGAAAACGATACCCATATCGATTTTAGTGAAAATTTCGAGTCCGCCATCTTGGATCACCAAATGGATGTTATATTCGCAATCAGCGACCCCAAAAACCCTGATAATGATACCCATATCGATATTGGTAAAAATTTCGAGTCCGCCATCTTGGATCGCGAAATGGATGTTATATTCGCAATCAGCGACCCCAAAAACCCTGAAAACGATACCCATATCGATTTTAGTGAAAATTTCGAGTCCGCCATCTTGGATCACCAAATGGATGTTATATTCGCAATCAGCGACCCCAAAAACTCTGACAACGATACCCATATCGATTTTGGTAAAAAATTCGAATCCGCCATCTTGGATCGCGAAATGGATGTTATATTCTCAATCAGCGACCCCAAAAACCATGTAGACGATATCCATATCGATTTTGGTAAAAATTTCGAGTCCGCCATCTTGGATCGCGAAATGGATGTTATATTCGCAATCAGCGACCCCAAAAACCCTGAAAACGATACCCATATCAATTTTTGTGAAAATTTCGTGTCCGCCATCTTGGATAGCTAAATATAGAAAACGAAAAAAAAAAACCATTTTAACAAACAAAACGAGCCCTGAAAAAAAATCACGTGATTAGTGTGATTACAAAAATGAGACAGCCCTGAATCCTTAGTACCGAGTAAAATGTATGGGCGTACCGAGTAATACCCCGTCCCCCACCACCCCTCTCCCCCCGCACGATTGCTCTGTCTAGACGGCTTCGTTGACCGACTGTATGTAGTATGAATCGTTAGACTGTGGTATAACTAAGTGGATAAACCCGACGATTTGTGGTATAATGTTTGGATATTTGTTACTTAATCACGTTCAAACGGCCAACAGATCTGGCTGAAAACTGGTACAGGGATAGACTTTAGTCTGGAATAATACATAGGCTAATTTAATCCCTGGAATATATTCCAGTAACTTGCGAGAATGGGATCAGAATATTACACGGATGGAACCGCGTGCAACTAAATATAATTCGCAAGATTCTTTACTTTTAGATCTTCAGTATCCCTTTCTCTATCTTGATCATTGCCTCTTCAATCTAAAAGTGAGATAGCAATAAAGTGTGCTACTTTGAGCATTGCGTGTCGCCAGCAGTCCGTTATTACTCAAAGTTTTTGGGGACAATACAATTATTAACAATATTCCCATGTATATAAAATAAGCAATTACAAGTTTTTGTTGTGTATAAATTCTTGTAATAGATTTATAACGATGTCTCTCAACAGCGAAGTTAATTATTTGTGATAATAACTGGACATTGGACTTGATGTTTGTATGCTCAGGTCGTGTACTCAATGGTTAAGGTAGCCAGGGCCGGATTTAGCTGTAGGGGAAGTAGTAGAGATGTGCGAGGATGTATTACGCGGGATTTTTTATCTACTACTCCAGGTGACTGACAAAGTACGCCTCCCCATACCCGGGACTAGATGGGGACACTATGGACCCCACAACCCGAAGGGGGCCATCTCGAAAGAGATGGTCCTGGGTCTGCCGGGGTGCGAGAGATATGTTTCCTGCATTCCGTGTATATGTAAAACCCTAGAGGCAACGTAGGTGCTTGGGAATACCAAATTTTGGTTCTGTTTGTAAAGTGCCAATAGAATCACTCAGCACAGCTATAGTGCAATCGATTTAGCAGAGCGAGGTTTTGTACATGCAAAATGAGGGAATGATGGGCACTACCGATATGTTGCGAGGCATGTGTGATAGAGATGTGTTGGTAATGCGAGCACGCACGCGCTCCTCTTCCACCACAACTCAGCCCGCTCGCATCAGAAACGGACCCGCTACACATCTTCGTACCGCTCATCAATGCACCGTTGCTACGAATTAAAGTAGTGGGTTTTCAAGGCAGTATTGGGATTTTTGTTCCATAGAGACAGTCTAGTCTTCGTCTTTTTTGTGTCAGTGGCAACAATTTAAAATACTTAAAACGTCCATCCCAAAACTCGACAGACAGAAAGTCTATAACATAGGTACAAAGAACTCGATGACCTCGGTATTTGCTTTGCCTAGGGAATTAGAGATTTGCCTATGTCTTTACATCTTAATCCGGCCCTGGCGGCGCTTAGGCGGTTAGATTATTATATCTCCATTCGAAGCTCCCGCCCCGCAGCCAGGTCACCAGAGGTAATCTACCAGGTTAATGAGTTTCTTTCTAAGAGGTATACTAGAGATAAATTGTTATTAACTGTTTATGTATTTTCTGTGATAGTAATGTGTTTATTGCTCGGTTTATGGCTCGTAGTGTACTTTACGAAGTTTGTTCTTAATTTGTTATAGGGCTGATACATAAATTAAAATATTCATGTGATTGGTCATAAGTTTGTACTAGAGTGTAGGCCAAAAATAGATTAAAGTCAAAGTTATTTTTTTACCCGACTACGGTGAAGCCAAAAGGAGGGTTATGATTTTGACAGGCTATGTATGTATGTATGTTCATTTGTTCTAATAAGTAGTTGAGGACCTATGAGGGAACAAATGAACATACATACATACATACATACATACATAGCCTGTCAAAATCATAACCCTCCTTTTGGCTTCACCGTAGTCGGGTAACTAGTAAAATGAGGTATCGTTACAAGCGGCTTTATTGTCCGATGGTTATAGGCTATATGACGTGTCACTCAATCTTGTGTGGCGCCCTCTAGCGCTCATAAGGTACTGTGTTAAAAAATAAATTTGAGATAAATATGCCGTGTTTGGTATCAAATGAAAGGGCTTAAGAAGCACATTTCAAATATGTATAAATTATTAGCTTTACCTTGCCCCAAAATAATGTAAATAAAAAATAAAGTTTAAAACTAAAACCCGACTACTGAAAAATCACACTCTAAAATGTAACAAACAAGATAGAGTGTGATTTTTCAGTAGTCGGGTTTTAGTTTTAAACTTTATTTTTTATCTCAATCTTGAGCAGTAATTTTGTTTCTTAGTGACGTCAATTTTAATTCTACTTAATCTAAGTTTACCAAACAACAAACAACAAACTCCACTGCGCCATTTTTTAGACATCAATTTACAATAATTATTTTCTTAAGGCTAAATGTGGACGAATGTACATATCACGTCTGAATAAACAATGAGTAAAAACACTTTGTTGAAAACAATTTATATTGATGGTTTTTTTAGTCAGTAATCACTAAGGATAGTACTGAGTCATTGTAGAAGCTGATAGGTACACCTACTGATTGAAGGGGGAGACTGACGCAAGTTGTTCTCTCAGGGTTAACCCTTCCAAAGCCCCGAAGAAGCCTTCACCAGACCTTCATCCAACTATAAGCAGGCAGGTGTACCTAACGGCGGTAGGTGTAAATATAATAACATTAAAATCACATTCTGCGATCTATTTTTATAGCGAAACAATTATTTTCTTTTCCCAACAAAACCGCAACAGTTTGCCGGGAAACGTTTTATTTACTGTAAAGATTAGATAATTCGATTACGATAGTCTATTATAATTTGAACTCTATGTGTCTAGGTATAGGTGTTAGTTTTCCATGTTCAGAATGCCTAGGGGTGGTCAACGGAGCGAAAAATTGGAGGTACCCACACGAATATGCTCTGCGGTTGTACTTGATTACGAATATATTTGAATACGTGAGTAATTGATCGCAGTACTTACTGGTCTGCTATTATTTTATTGATACAACCCCGAGCCCGAATATTGATCCTGTTATTGCGAAGTAAAGAGACATATTCGAATGAGCAATTAATTTTTCCTAATGTAATCGAATTGTATAGTTAGCATAAAAAAATTCATTCAAATATTTGGGCGGAGTAATCAAAAATCTATGTTTAAAAGTGATTGAAAATTCTCCGTCGCCTTGAAAGACGGATATAGAAGGGAAATTTAAATTGTTTCAGGCGTGGCTCAGTGGCTCATTTGGTATGAGCATTCCCCCTGTAAGGGCAGGGTCATGGGTTCAAGTCCCACTTGAGCAATTTATTTTTCCTGATGTAATCGAATTGTATAGTTAGCATAATAAATGCTATAAAATTTCATTCAAATGTAGAGACATATTTTTGGTAAAATACAGGTGATACCTACTCTGTCTGTCATAGGCTTTATACAAAAGGGTTTATACAAAAAGTATTTATGTATAAACCGTTTTGCAAGCAGAAGGTAAGCTAAAGCTCGACTGACAAATGCCGCTTCTCCAAAACCCTTCTTCCACTTGAATCCACAATCTCGATCCACATATGGATCTGGGGATACTTATTTTTCCCCTTGAATCCACCGGTGGATCCATGAATACTTTTAATTCCTCAAGAATCCACCAGTGGATCGAATAATACACACAATTATTATATGCCACTTCGATCCACAAGCGAGGGGATCCAAAAATACTAAATTTTTTTCTATGCCACATTTCGTGAACTAAATCGGTTGGCCTACTTACTTACTGTAATTCTGTAGTATACAACTTTGTAATTTAATGTGTAATAAAAAGTCTTATTATATCTTCTGTATCATTGGAAAGAAACAGCAGTGGGTGTGATTCACGTTATCTCCAGATTAGACTGAGCATATTTCTGAGGAAGTGTTTACGCGTGATGTTTCCTCGAAACTGTATTATATTATGAATAAAATTAGCAGCCCGTCACGGCATTGCACGGAAATTTAAAAGAAAAGTGCATAATAAACTTCTAAACTTCCTATACCTATACACTTTTGATTTTCATTGAATAGCGGTAAAATTTGGGTCAACTCTTCTACTCCTTCGCATGGTGACGGAGAAAGAATACAAGTATCACGACCCCATCTCATCCGAAAGGTGTCGTGAGAGGCGACTAACGGAAAAATACGCAGACGATATCACTGTGAGAGAAGGAAAAATCTAAATAAAACCTTGTCAACTAACATTTTGGCAACTTACCCGTCTGGCAAGCATGGAAACAGTAGCCCAAAGTTTCCTAATATTGAGAGAGGCCTATGTCCGGGTCTGACCTCCTTCCCCCATGAGCGCGGGCCTGGGGGTGACGGGTGGAGCCGCCTGTCACCCCAGCAGAAGCAGGCCACGGCGGCGGCGCGCTGAAAAAGCGCGCCTCCCCATTCCGGGGGCGAGTCGGGGACACAGTTGTCCCCCCTCCTGAGGATGGCCAGACCGTAAGGGATGGTCCTGGGTCAGCCGGTGTGAGAGGGATATGTGGATGACAACCTCACCTCCGGCCTAGTACCCACAGTCGGCGTGCGGTTTTAGTCGGTTCGAGACCGACATAACTCCCCTCCCGGCTCCGGTAGGGGAGGTAACCGAGGGGATTTGGTGGGTGGGTGTGGACTGCGATAAGCTAATTGATTGATTGACTTCTACTCCTCGCTTCCGTAATTCGATTATTTTGACGTTTGTGATAATTACCGACTGCTGTCCGACTCCTTAATATTGATTGATGCTAATAAAATCCACTTCCAAGATTTGTTCACTCAACACACAATTAACGGGAACTTTAAACAAAAGAAAGTTTAACCCGATGATCCATACTTAATTAGTTAGAACCACCGTTAAAAGGCCAAAGGGTGCAGGCGGCAACGACCGTTGACAGGAAACTCTTTGTGCTGTAAAGTATTTAAGATGTTGCTAAGGACTTTTTTCTTTGAAAAGTTGATGTCGCTTGCAACCTTTCAATATCAATATGATTCAAAGACCGAACATAAGAATTAGCGTTTTATTTTGAAGTGGAGCAGACATCATATTCCATTATATGCAAATTCAAAATCCCAAGGTGCCTTTCGTATAAACCGTTAATACAAAAGAAAAAGAAAGTAAATACTGACCTCAAAGCGCTTCCTTGCTCCCTGACATCAACTCCATTGATCGGATCCTCAGTCCTCGCTTGCAGCCCTGACATTTTCCACCAATCACAGCGCTGCAGTACCACGCTCACCAATCAGGACACCGGTCACGTCATCACGTGACGTGTGACGTCAGCCACCCGATCATCGCTGCAAAGTGATTTTGAATTTAGAATTCGACGCGTGCGCTTAAGTTGATTCTGTTATGGCTTAAGGAAGTTTGTAAGACAGTTATGTAACGGCAGAATGGACTGGTCGGAGGATATACTGATAAATTATGTTGATTAGCGGCCAGGTGTCTGGCCACTGAGCAACATAATTGTGGATATGATAAATGTAGAACGTTGCTAATAGCTGCAGGGTAAACTGGATTTGGTGCAGTGGTTTTAACACTGCAGGGTAGCGAGTTATTCCAAGAGATATTCTTGGAAAGCTGATCATTTAGTTTTATAATGCTGACACGTTTTTAGATGTTTCATATGGAAGCGGAACCCTGATTTCCAAGTGCATATAAACGTGACTAAAAGCGGCGTTTTCAAATATTTTTCCTAGTTTTTTTTTTCGTTTATTTCAGTGTCCAATGCAACCTCCAGTCAGGCTAAAAGAATAAGGAGCCGGTAACTAAGCCAAAGCATCACCTTAGCTAGCTTAGCCATTACGAGAAACGTTTGTACGTTTGTGTAGGCCTAGAATATGTCTTGATCTCCTTAATTTTTACCCGACTACGGCGAAGCCAAAAGGAGGGTTATGATTTTGACAGGCTATGTATGTATGTATGTATGTATGTATGTATGTATGTATGTATGTTCATTTGTTCCCTCATAGCTCCTCAACTACTAATCAGAACTGGACAAATGAGGTATCGTTACAAGCGGCTTTTTCGTCCGATGGTTATAGGCTATATGAAGTGTCACACAATCTTGTGTGGCGCCCTCTAGCGCTCATAAGGTACTGTTTAAAAAAATAAATTTGAGATAAATATACCGTGTTTGGTATCAAATGAAAGGGCGTAATAAGCACATTTCAAATATGTATAACTTATTAGCTTTACTTGGCCCCAAAATAATATAAATAAAAAATAAAGTTTAAAACTAAAACCCGACTATTGAAAAATCACGCTTTCAAAAGTAACAAACAAGAAAATATCAAGGATAGCCGTGGTCGTATGCCATTTACTCTAACAAAACAATATACTCGTATTCTAGCGAAAAGTGGCATACGACCACGGCTATCCTTGATATTTTCTTGTTTGTTACTTTTGAAAGCGTGATTTTTCAATAGTCGGGTTTTATTTACGAATGATTATGATCTGTGGCATAATTCTAGTCAACTGTTTACGTTAGTGTTGCCAAATAGTCTCCCACGATTACCAGATAGGTATGCTAAATGCTATTCTTAGCTTTTTTAATCGTGTACCTATATTCAGATTATAATGTTAAAGGTTTCTTCCTTATTTCTTCTTAATAAAAAAACTTTAGGTAAGAAGGTAGTAGGTTTTCCAGGGATTTCGAAGTTCTGTGGTTAAACCAGGGCTTCGATTCTAATAAAGCCAAAACATAGTCGTGCCGCATCGACTGCAAAAAACAGCATGAAATAATTGACTTTCACGCGATGTTTTTAAAGTTCTAAATTAAATGACTGTTTGCAGAGTGAATGAAAAAGTGTAATGAAACTTTATTAATTTGGACTTTAGATGTATAGAAATAAAGTCTAAAATTTAATGACATTTTTTGAGCTGACTATGGCCCCACAATGGTTTAGCTATAGTAGAATCGAGGGCCAGATTGTCGAACTTAACGAATGGCACAGATGTTTGTTTGGTAACCGGCTCAGACATAGCGACGCGCTCTTGGAGAAACGGATCGGAGGAGTTTCAAAACCTACTCTATTACTAGTTACTAGCTAGCCGCAAACCCCTAGAAGTAAACTGTAAGTTGCCTCCTTATTCCGATTAACCAATCCTATTGCGAACTAAAGTAAAGCCAACGAGACGAGAGAAAAAAGGTAAACAAAGCGACCATTACTGAGTTACGTTGCGATGACTAGCGATTATTTTCTCTGTCCTTGTCGCACATATCTCACGTACGCGACAATGGCCGAGCGACAGCTGTCGTTGCGTATTTCGTAGTACAAGAAAGCTGTCAGCACAGAGGTTCTAAACTGTCAGATCCGCCATCTTATGAGCAATTTCATTCCTGTCTGTGATACGTAATCATTTTCAAATAAAAAAGTTTGGAACCGCTGAAACATTGTTTACCTTTTTTCTCTCGCTTCGTTGGCTTTACTTTATTTTCTTCAATCAATCGACTACTAACGTTGCAACTGCTATTAAAACTAGATATGATAATGGCCTGGTGTGATTAAATTGATTAACAACAACAATGCAGCCATTTTTTCCGTTTAGAACTAGGGACCAGTCTCATCTAATGATGACACTAATTACGTCACGAAAGTGTTTTAAGGAAGTAGAAAAAGTTGTAAATAGTAAAGCTTTAGCGGAAGCCGCGACGGATGTGGGTGTGGAAGTCAAATTGACATTGATTAATATACGAAGATGAAAGAGAAAACAATTATATTGACGAAGAATGGTCTCAGAGGCCACTTTTTAAAGTAGCTGCCCATAATCAGAATCCTAGCCCTTAATGCAATCCAAATCCGCAGTTTTTTTAAGAATATTAGAACCAAAGTTACTAATATTCCCTCTAGCCATTCCAACTAAGCTAAATTGCTTGTCTTAGGAGTGGGTTCACGTCGGTAGTGTAATGGGCAGGATTCGCACCCGGGACCTTTGTGTGGTTGAAGTGGAGAGCTTTGGAAGTGACTTGGATTAACTCAAGATGAAGAAGAATGCAGGCCAAATCAAAAGGTGGAGAAAGATTAGGCGACCCCAAGACCCGAGGAGAGCCAGACCGTACGGGATGGCCCTGGGTCAGCCGGGGTGCGGGGGATATGTCGAAGACAACCTCACCTCCGGCCTAGCACCACGACCCGCAGTCAGCGTGCGGTTTTAGTCGGTTCGAGTCCGACATTACCTCCCCTTCCGGTTCCGGCAGGGGAGGTATAAGGGATTTCCACACGAAAAAAAAGAGACCCGAGGAGACTCGGATGAAAACGCGAACAACTTTATGATGACGATGATACCACAGTAATCTTTATGAAGTCAGTCTACTATAAGATTCTACGATGACGGAGAAAGAATACAAGTATCGCCACCCCATCTCATCCGAGGGGTGTCGTACAAGGCAACTAACGGAAAGATACGCAGACGATATCACTGCGAGAGAAGGAAACCTCGACATAAAACCCTGTACCAACCCGTCTGGCCAGCGTGGAAACAGTAGGACACAGCCTCCCAACATTGGGAGAAGCCTAGGTTCAGCAGTGGACTGCGATCGGCTAATTCATTCATTCAAGTTAGTTACAAGAAAACTTATATGCTAGTGTTAGTAATTTCTATTAATTTACACATTGCTCAATGTTGTGTGAAGATTCACCAACGGCCCAGGCAAGGGCGAGTCTCACCTATCTTTAAAAACGTTCAGGAGATGGCGGGGACTCGTCAGCATGGAAGTGGTGCGCTTTCTTATTATGGCGTAAAAATCAGATGTGTGCGCCTACGCAAATATGCCAGAAGCGCTACAACACCGAGGCAGCCCCAAGAGGATTCACGTTTAGGGTTAGCTTTAGAGGTTAGATCATGGTTACCTTTCACCCTTCCCTTAAGCGTCGGTAGCTTAGTGGTTAAGGAGTCGGCCTTACGATCGTGAGGTCCCGGGTTCGATCCTGGCCATTACACTACCGACGTGAACCCACTCCTAGCACAAGCATTTTAGCTTAGTTGGAGGGGTTAGAGGGAATATTAGTAACTTCGGTTCTAATATTCTTTTAAAAAAAAAACTACCATCAATTCAACCATGTGCTTCGTACAACAAAACTATCAGTAAAGTATATCACAACGAAATTGAAGGTTACTAAAACAGTTATTGTAGCATATCCATAAAAAAAGATAATGACTGAAACATTTATATGGAAATATATTTTTTGCGGAATTTTATTTACATTTTGTGTAATAAAAAAAATCTGTTCTGCAATTAAGTCGTACTAAAGTAAGAAACAAAATTAAATATACTCGTATTCAAAGTTGGTATGAATATTAAGTAGAGGTCGATGATCCATAGATAAAGTCTCGCAAGTAGCGGGCGGGTAAAAGAGCATCTATTTTAACTGTGTCACATAATGCCGCTAGTCCGGCTAACGCATTGTCCTGAATCACTATAGAAGACTAACTTTTGCGTGCAATTTCACAGTTGATATAGATTTGCATTTCAGGCATTATTTTCTATCAATTTATTAATATCAGTATGCTAACTCGGCTGCTTAAAAGCGTCTTTCCTGTTCTTGAAGAATAATAGCTGTTTTCTGGAGGGAAAACACCCTCATCCTTTTCTATATCCCTAACATGTTGCCAAATTTCATCAAAACTATAGGTAGTAGAGTGATATTATACAACCATAGAAGCATATTAAAACATCATCAAGAACTGGGCTATAAATTGAAAAAATCCATACTAATATTATCAATGCAAAAGTAACTCTTTCTCGTCTGTCTGTCTGTCTGTCTGCCTGTCTGTGTGTATGTTACGCTTTCACGCCTAAACCACTGAACCGATTTTGATGAAATTTGGTACAAGGGTAGATTAGACCTTGAGAAAGGACACTGGCTATGTTTGGTCGCAATAACCGACATCCACGCGGGCGGAGCCGCGGGCAAAAGCTAGTATTTTTATAAATAGCATAATGTAGTTCCAGAGATTAGCCTGTACAAACAAACTATACAGCTTTATTATTATTATTGATGATTATTATATTTTTATAACACAGTAATCACTCACCACACAATCTCTATAAATATAAAACTTTATTAAGTGGCTAAAGATACTCTTTCAACAACTATAATATAGGTGCGTAATATAAATAACCTCCTCCTTTTTTTAAGTAGGTTAAAAATAGACTCGTTCGACTGTTAAACAAGAACTCTGTCTACTATCAACTCAATCCCGACTTGGTGGCAATGGGACCACTTTAGAAGTACGCTCTTTTCAATAAAAAAATGATTTTTTAAAACTGTCACCAAATGACAAAGAAATCGATGGACGACTATACGTGTTGTATACGTCCTTAAGCAACGGTAACCACTTACCATCAGTAGGCCGTATGCTTGTCTGCCACCTAAGTGGTATAAAAAAAAGGTCGAATATAGAACAGAACCTCCTTCTTATTTGAAGTCGGTTAAAAATAAATATAACCCGGTTCAAAGATGGATGAATTTTTGTATGGGAGCCTATTCCCAGATCTATAGATAATAATGTGCACTTAACAATTATTTTAACAACTGTACATTTGACTTAATTTTTTATAGCATTTTTAATGCTAACTTTAAATTTCGAAAAACATCGGACATAAAAATGGTTGAAAAATCATTCATTGTTTCCAACAGTTCGTAAGAATGTTGGTAGATGGCACCACCGTCGCCCTTAAAGACGGATATAAAGAGAAGGAAAATTTGAAATGAATCAGGTGTGGCTCAATAGCTCAGTTGTAAGAGCATTCCCCCTGTAAGGGAAAGGTCGTGAGTCAGTCAAGTCTCACTTGAGCGTTTCATTTTTTCCGTTGTTTTTCGAACTGTACATTATTATTATCAGTTGGACTATTGGAGCATAAGGACCTATTAGTACCCCGTGCTGGAGATCCTAGGTAAAGCACGGTGCTGCACCATAAAAAATTCATAGCCGTGTTATTTTGGATTATAAAATTTATCCCTGCATAAAATTTCAGCCACATTCGTATTGAATGGTGCTTTTGCATGTTTTCCATTATCCAACGATCCCAATAATGTTATTAATTACGTTTTAGTATACAAATTATTGAAGTACTAGACATTATAATTAAGCATCTAAACATCTTTACAAACTTTAAATTTATAATTTTAGTAGAAGTATACATGAGTACGTATATTTGTCAGACAAGTAGCGGGTGATGAAAGAAGCGCGTCCCAACTCCAAACGTGTCATGTTATGCCACTGCCCTGATTACCGCAAGTGATCCATATCTTCGAGTTGCGCATGCGTTGAAGATGAGATACTGAACGATAAACAAAGCATATAACACAGATGCTTGCAACAGTTGCAACACCACCATGTCACTTGTTGCAACACCGTCACTGTCGTTGGATAATATGGCATCACTTGTTTTTTTATTGTTATGAAAATATTGTTAGCAATCTTCAAAATTGTCTTAGCTGTTCTTCTTCATCTTAGCGTTAATCCCAGTTTACTGTCGGCCTCCATGAACGGACGTTGGCTGCTCACCGTCCTTACAGAAGCAGGCCCATGACGGCAGCGTGACGTGAGGGATTCACACACGAGGATTCATGGGTTCAGTAGACGCTGGATAGCACCCGAACCACCCCCTAGGCGAGGCCCCATTGTAGCCGTAGGTCTGATTGGAGTCCTGGAACACACTCCCAAGGGCACACACACGCGGGGCTCCCAACCATAGGCTGCTGGGCGTTACCGTGAGGGTTCTTGGTCGGTAGGAGTCTAGCATAACATCCATGAAGGATTTTCCCTCACGGAAAAAAAAGCGTTAATCCCAGTTGCATCTGCAGCTTTCACGTCGGAGTTTAGGTTCCACTTTTTCCAATTTAACGGCGGGTTTGACTGCGAAGCACTGCAGTTATTCCAATTGTGGACTTTTTAGGGCTTCAACTGCACGTATCAACTGCCATAAATGTCCGTGTGATATATTTATGGATAAAAATATTTGGAATCGAAGAGGCTACCAGAAAGACTTTATGTGGCACGCTCTTCATCTTAATAACGAACTCAAACCAATTCTACAGGAACTACTTATAACGTTCAGACAAACGAAACTAGACCAAATTCTCTTGAATGCGGATAGATGCGTTGTATCGTGCGCCTAATGAATTATGTCGGTCGAATTGTCGGAAGCGTATGCTATTCATAAACACGATGCTAGATCCTACTAACTTCGTTTAGCGTTAAAGAACATAAAAGCATATAATGGCATCCCGTTCTTGTTTATACCGACACCATCAATGACCCATTTCTTCAAAGGAACATTTTTAATGGCGAATAAACGCCAGCGACAAAGTGGATAATTTATATTTTATGTTGTTGTAGAATGCAGCAATGCAATCTTTTAATGGAATGTTACAGGATGGTACAGTAAGTGGTTGCCTGTCTAAATAGTACTGCATCGGGGTGATGCCACTGTTTATGCCAGCAATGATCCATTTCTTCAAAGGAACAAAGTGGAAGAACATTTTAAACGGCGAATAAATGCCAGCGACTAAGTGAATCATTTATATTTGTTATGCAGTTGTGGAATGCAGTGGGCATTTTACAAGTTCTACTATCTGGTCGGTATTGGTGGTTGTCAGTCTAAATAGCAGTGCAATAGTGTTGTTGTAGTGTGTGTTGTTAGATAATAAAAATAAATAAAATAAATATTTTACAACATTCCACACAACGCTTTCCAGACCCATGGTAAGCATAGCTTAACTAGCTTGTGTTATGGAATCTAGAATGCGGATATACATACTTACCTACATACTTTTTTTTTGTAAATACATACATACTATACATAGAAACACCCAGACCAATGCAAATAGCCATATTCATGCATACAAATATTTGCACTGAGCGGGAATCGAACCCGCGCCTCCTGCGTAGCAGTCGCGTGCACTACCACCGCGCCACGGAGGCTGCTGGATAATAAATTAGGTGCTTTGAATCAGGGTCTTAAGGACGAAGCCCAGAACAACGCTCAAACTCACAGATACATACATATTTTATGTCGTTGCGACTAACAAATTACGGTGCTGTGGACTGAAGCAATGCTTTCGATAGATGGATGATGGTGTCATCTCTGCCTACAACAGAGGATAACAGGCGTGTGTATATGTTTATGAGTTATTAATTCGGTCTTAGTCATGTTCAGAAGTTCAGGGTACGTTCTGGTAAGTAGTCAAATAGTATATCTTAATTCATTAAGAGTTACCATACCGTAACGCGTTATTTTTTTACTTTTTTTTTAGAATGTACTAGAATATTTTATAGTGGTAAGTTCTTAACATCCTTCCACCGAATTATTTACGACCATTGAGCTTTATGGCTTTTGCCGGTAAATGCAGAAGTGGCAAAAACGTATGTGTTGCCAATGCGTGAAAATTACATGGAACGGAAGGGGGTAACTGTAGAGATTACGTTAGATAGTAATGAAAGAGACATGATGGGCCAACTCCAAATAATGTGAAAAGTGCAGAACATGATAGCCTTGAGCACGCCATAGTTACGGCGGTAAGACCCATCATGGGGAAGTGGCTAAAGAGGCCGCACGGCAGCCTCTCATACCGGCTGACACAGATCATCATCGCGCACGGGTACTTCGGAGAAGCTGTAAGAGTTAACGCCAGTGTCATCACTGCGAGGCGAGCTACAACTCGGGGCTGCACACGCTCACCGAGTATCTCGCGTGAGAGACGCCGAGGCCGGACCTGGAGGCGGCCCTGGGAGTGAGAGTTCTCACGCTCGTCACTTTGCTCACGGCGATGGTTCGCTGCGCTTATGCGTGAGCAGTAGGCGCTTTCTTCTGCGACCAAGTAATGTTCGAGAAGGAGACGGCGGAGCGGGAGCGGCAGCGGTGAGAGATCGCAAAACTCGCTGCCAGGGAACAGAGGCAACTCAGGCGTCGGAGTTCGCGGAATCCCCGTCTCCGGAGACGAGTTAGTCCCCTCCAGAGGAGTGCGAGGGATATGTCAACAACCTCACCTTCGGCTTGATATACAATAACGCTTTTTTGTATATCAATGGGTGAAGCCCAATGAGGTTTCCGGTACGCAAAAAAGGCAGAAGATAATGAAAATTAGTTCCTTATGAAGTTTGAATACGTATTATCCCACGATTTCCAAGGTCTTTCACAGCAATCATCATCAAAATAATTCAATACAGTACTTTCAAGATAATTATAAATTACCCGACTTAATTACCCGATACCAGAAATAAAACAACAACAAAACTAAATTACAGTTCACGTTTAAAATAAATCCATTGCAGTAAATTGGCTGCGCGTGCGCTGATTACGTCACCGCGAAACGCTAACTACGTGGTTTGTTTATAGTTTATACCGTACGGGTGTGTCGTAATAATAATACACGAACTAACGACCTCGCTCGCGGTCAACCGCTGAATATCTAGTCATAGACGATTTTAGTATTTTTGTTCTCCTGTACGAATGTGTTACCAGTGGCAGCCTCTGTGGCGCGTCGGTCCTTTCTTTTTTTTTTTTTTTTTTTTGACCGTGGGGGAAATCCTTCATGGATGTTATGCCGGACTCCTACCGACTAAAACCCCCACGGTATCGCCCAGCAGCCTATAGTTGGGAGCCCCGGGTAAGCCCTCGGAAGGATGTCCCAGGGCTCCCAACAGACCCACGGCTTTAATGCGGCCTCGTCTATGGGGTGGTTCGGGTGCTATCCCGCGTCTATGGGGGGTTTTCGGGTATCATCCCGCTTCATAGGAGGGGGGAGGCGTGCGTGAGTCCGTCACGTCACGCTGCCGTCATGGGCCTGCTTCTGTAAGGACGATGAGCAGCCAACTCATCGTCCTCAGGCCCCCGGTGCGCGTCGGTCCTGATTGTTATATGAACATTTACGGCAGTCGTCTCTAGTGGACCACAGAGAATGGCTGATCACCCGGCCGGTCCACGGAGTCCCACTGACGCTAGTAGTATGAGTGTAATAAACGAGTAGTGTTGTAGACAATCATCATTATCATGAGATGATCCCGGCAACATACGAGGCCGGTGGAGCTCGGCGTTTCAAGTGACTCCCAATCATAGTCGAAAGCCAGTGTCTTGATCGTCGAAGGTGAAGTTGACTGGGTTAAATATTGGAGCTTTTTAGGTTATTCCCAGTTATCCCTACCACTGATGACAATGGATTTTATCCACAGATTTCCAGTGACACCCTTTCTTCCTAGTTCCCACCAGATAGTGGTGACAGATGAGATAAAGAATTGAGGAAGGCAACTGTACGAGTCATATATCGTACATGGCACGCGCGCATCATTCACATCAGCACTTTTCCGTCGCCTCGCATAAATTGTACATTTTCGCGACAGTGCTCATTCACAGCTCATAATAAGCAGTATTCATCAATCCATTTTAGCATTAGTTACGTGGTATTAAGTGATCAATAAACACATCTCATTTTATCTATCGGTGACTTGTCATTTCACATCGAAGTTGTGTGCGCCAGATACAGCAGTGCATACAGCAACATTAAAAAAAGGAGTTACAATAGATTTCTGCTGTTCCCTTTGATACAGACATAATTTCCGTAAAAGATTATCACGCTGTATCATACATCCAACAGTAATTGCCAGGCAGTTAAACTGTCATATTTTTGCTCCAAGAGGTCAGAGATCACGTCGTTAGACATCGCAAAAGGGAAAGTTAATGTGTACTGTGTAGTTATGTTGAGACAGATAATATATTGTCGGAGGAGAATCGTGGCTTATTGCATAAAGACCTGTATGAAATGTATGTCTTTGTGTGTTGGAGGAAACTTCAATACATCTATAAACATTTATCTAGGTAGAACCACTACATAGTACTCGTATAAAAGCAAAGTCGCTTTCCGCTTGTTCCTATGTATGCTTATATCTTCAAAACTACGCTACAGATTTAGATGCGGTTTCTTTTAATAGATATAGTGATTCAAAAGGAATGCTGGATATAGAAGAGGGTGCAGTGGGAACGGAATCAGACTCCACGCGGGCGGAAAAATATTGGCGGTACGAAATTCGCCGGGTCAGCTAGTAATATTATAAAGCTGAAGGGTTTGTTTTGTTGAGCGCGCTAATCTCAGGAACTACTGGTTTAAATTTTGAAAAAATATTTTTGGGTTGAATAGTAAATATCATCACAAATTTGTCGTATTGGCTGACATTTATGATTACTGCTCCGCTCCCTTGAGTAACGGACTCAAGGGAACGGAGCAGTAATCATAAATGTCAACCAATCCGACAGATTTGCATACATTATTGGAAACCAAAAATGCAGGTAAATATTGCTTATAGATGACTAGCTTTTGCCCGCGGCTCCGCCCGCGTGGATGTCGGTTATCGCGACCAAACATAGCCTATGTCCTTTCTCAAGGTCTAATCTACTCCTATACTAATTTTCATCAAAATCGGTTCATGAAAGCGTAACATACAGACAGACAGACACAGTTCCTTTCACATTTATAATATTAGTATGGATACGGCTAAGTTACCTATTATTTAAACTTTTTGCACAAATACAGAATGATAATACAAAGCATTTTTGCCAGTGTCATTCTGATGCAAGCGTTCCTTTGAGGATTGAAGTGAGGGGATCAGACGAAAGTCCCTCCCGTAAAAGACAAGAGAAAGAGACCCTAGTTTCGGTTGCACGCTTTGAACCCAAAAGAGAGTAACCCAGTAATGATAATGACTCACGTATTTCAATCATTCTCTCGTATTTTTTCAACAGGAATGCTATTAAATTACCTGAAACAATAATAAAGAATATATTTTAGTGTACGATTTAATTTAAAAAATAGCATAGTAAAGTAACCTTACTTTATTATCTAACAACTACTATAAGAATCAATATATATATCTTTGTAGGATAGAATTTGAAATAAGGTCTTCCGACACAGAACCAAAGTTACCGACATAGCCCGCAGAATGAGCAAGCTCAAGTGGCAAAGGGCTGGCCACATCTGTCGAAGGACCAATGGCCGTTGGAGTAGAGCAGACGAGTCCTAGAGTGGAGACCCAGAGAAGGTAAACGCAAGGTAGGACACACCCACTAGCCAGATGGACTGACGACCGGAAAAAGGTGGCTGGGATAGACTGTATGCGGAAGGCAGAGGATCGGATGAAATAGCGCACATTAGGAGGAACCTATGTCCAGCAGTGGACTGCGGTGGGCTTATTGATTGATTGTTATAATGGTAGAGAACAAATAGTTTTTTGTTTTATTTAAAGCCGCGTGGTTCCCGGAAGGGAAGAATTTGGGCCACCCTCTTCCACTGCCCATCTCTTCCCATGCGGTGTCGTACAAGGCGACTAAGGGATAGGGCTGTTTAACATCAGTCAGATATATATATATATAGCCCAGACTAAGCCTCAGATATAGGCTCGAGTTAACAATAGTGCCAGGAATATTATGGCAACAGGCTCACCCCCTATTACATGGGACCGACTACAATTATTGGTGAAATGTGGGTGTTAATTCACCTCTGGCTAACCCTCCGAGGATAAAGGCGTGATTATATTTGATTAAAGGAAGGCTGGTAGGTATTTAACTACATTTAAGATTCTACATTTTCCTTAACGCAATAAAAACTGTTGTTACCTTGCTGCTAAACTCTTGTCGAGTTAAAACTCCAATTTTTCTCGTAATATCCAAGATATATCAGGCATTTATTATCAACTAGCTTTTGCCTGCGGCTCCGCCCGCGTGGATGTTGGTTATCGCAACCAAACATAGCCTATGTCCTTTTTAGGTCTAATCTACCCCTATACCAAATTTTATCCAAATGGGTTCAGTGGTTTAGGTGTGAAAGCGTAACATACAGACAGACAGACAGACAGTTACTTTCGCATTTATAATATTAGTATGGATAGATATGTACGTCTGACCTAACAAATATTTTGTATAACACATCATTCAAAGATTATAGTACACTCGACATATGACCTTTTAAAGTGTTCAAACCACACTCACAAGGCCGTTCAAACAGGTATTTATGTATAGTTGATTAGATAACCTGTTTCGCTATACGTAGACGGCCAATTATTTACGTACAACAGAATAATCTTAATATTCTAGATTCATTCATACATTTTTGTGTGAATTTTAACGAGATAGTAACTGGAATATCTTGTTTTGAACTATCGGAAACGGAACCGATAAACAGATGTGCTTAAATTCTGAAATTATAACGGGATATTTTACGGGATCCTAGAGAAAATTTTATGATGTACCTATTTTTTTATAATATTTACTGTATTTGAATGAATTTTTTGTAACATTTATTATGCTATTTTTTTTAAGTTCAAAAAACATCGGAGAAAATGAAATGCTCAAATGCAGCTACAGGGGGAATGCTTTTCTAACTGAGCTATTGAGCCACACCTGAATTATTTAACATTTTCCTTCTCTTTAATGGCGACGGTGGAGGTTGAAAAATCATTCATTGTTTCCAACAGTTCGTAAGAATATTGGTAGATGGCTCCACCGTCGCCCTTAAAGAGGGATTTAAGAAGGAAAATTTGAAATGATTCAGATGTGGCTCAATAGCTCAGTTGGAAGAGCATTCCCCCTGTAAGGGAAAGGTCGTGTGTTCAAGTCTCACTTGAGGATTTCATTTCTTCCGATTTTTTTCGTATATTTACTGTATGTTCATGATTTTCAAGCTAAATCTCTAAGCAGAGATAGATAGACAGATGTTTCGCTAACGGAAGAGAGAGTCTTAAGATATTAGCTGACTTCAGATTTGTAGAGCATTATCTTTATCAGACATGGGACGCGTGACGTGTAAAATAAAACCAAATAGTTCCTATACAGTTTCTTGAGAGAGCCTTCAATGGCCCTGGGTCAGACGGGGTGTGTGGATATACCAGAGGCTACCTCACACCCCGGCTACTGATAGCCCGAGACAGCCTTGCAGTTCTGGTTGAGTCCGACATAACCACCCTGCTGGCTACGGTTCGAATCCGTGGGGATTTAAACACGTAAATAAAAAAGCTCCTATACAAACATGACAGAACTAAATAAAACTTTGTAAAACACTAGCTTTTGATGCCGCCCGCGTGGATGTCGGTTATCGCGACCAAACATAGCCTATGTCCTTTCCCATGGTCTACTCTACCCCTATACCAAATTTCATTAAAATCGGTTTAGTGGTTTAGGCGTGAAAGTGTAACATACAGACAGACAGATAGACAGAGTTACTTTCGCATTTATAATATTAGTATGGATATATAAACAGCCTCTGTAGTAGTGAACACTGGCGGTAGTGAACACGACTGCTACGCAGGAGGCGCGGGTTCGATACCCGGTCAGTGCAAATATTTGTATGCATGAATATGGCTATTTGCATTGATCTGGGTGTTCCTCGTGATGTATGTATTTACAAAAAAAATATCTAAGTATGTTTATTCGCATTCTAGATTCCATAACAAGCTAGTTAAGCTTACCATGGGTCTTTTTTTTTTTTTTTCGTGCGGAAATCCCCTCGGATACCCCCCCTGCCGGAGCCGGAAGGGGAGGTTATGTCGGACTCGAACCGACTAAAACCGCACGCCGACTGTGGGTCTTGGTGCTAGGCCGGAGGTGAGGTTGTTACAGACATATCCCTCGCACCCCGGCTGACCCAGGGCCTTCCCTTACGGTCTGGCCCTCCTCAGGAGGGGGGACAACGGTGTCCCCAACTCGCCCCCGGAATGGGGAGGCGCGCTATTCAGCGCGCCGCCGCCGTGGCCTGCTTCTGCTGGGGTGACAGGCGGCTCCACCCGTCACCCCCAGGCCCGCGCTCATGGGGGACGGAGGTCAGTCAGTGCCCTCCGACGCCCGAGTTGCCTGCGCGTGCGGGCGGCGCGATCCGCGAGTCTTTCTCGCTCGCGCCGCCTCTCCCGCTCCACCGTCTCCTTCACGACCATTACCTGCTCGCTGAAGGAGACGCCGGCCGCCCACGCGTCCGCGCAGCGGACCATTGCTGTGAGCAGGGTGGCGAGGGTGAGAACTCTCACTCCCAGGGCCGCCACTAGCTCCCGCCTCGGTCCGGCCCATGCCGGACACTCGGTGAGCGTGTGCAGCCCCGTGTCCTCGCTCGCGTCGCAGTGATGGCACTCGGACGTTGGCTCCTTTTCGATCCGACACAGATATCTCCCGAAGCACCCGTGCCCGGTGATAATCTGCGTCAGTCGATATGAGAGGCTGCCATGCGGCCTCTCGAGCCATTCCCCCATAATGGGCCTTACCGCCTCTATGACGGCATGCCCTGCGCGTCGTTGCTCAAGTCGCCGCTCCCACTCCGCCACCATGATCCCGTGGAGCCGGGACCTCTCGGCCCGAATGTCTTCGGGCTCGGGATCGAATCCCCGCTCCCGCGCCTCCTTACGGAACCGATACAGTGCCGCAAGGGATCTCGCTTCCAGGATGCACGGTGGCGATCCGGCTAGGAGACTCGCCGCTTCAAAGGATATCGTGCGGTACCCCCTAATGGCCCTGCAGGCCATCGTCTGCTGCGGAGCATGCAGCAGTTGCACGAACCTGGCCTGCAGGGCGTCCGCCCACACGGGGCACCCGTACAGGGCCATGGACCGCACGACACACGCATAGAGTCTCCTGCAGGAGTCCTCTGGGCCCCTCAAGTTGGGCAGCAGCCGCATCAGCGCGTTAGCTGACACCAACAGTTTGGGGCGCAGACTTCGGAAGTGCTCTCCGAAGTCCCACCGACCGTCGAGTACGAGCCCCAGATATTTCAGCCGGGGCTTGATGTCGATGGGAGTACCTCCTACTGTCAAGCTGGATCCCGGGGGTGGCCTGCGCCGAGGACCATGAAAGAATAAGGCCTCGGATTTGTGCAGAGCCACCTCGAGACCCAGCCGCCGGATCCGATCCACGACTTGAGCAACAGCGGTCTTGGCCCTCTGGGTCGCCTCGCGGTGTGTAGCGCCACTCACCGTCACTAGCGTGTCGTCAGCGTAGCACGTGACGGTGGCACCGAACGCGAGCTCACCGCGAAGCACCCAGTCGTATCCGATGTTCCACAGGAGCGGCCCCAGGACCGATCCCTGTGGGACACCGCACGACATCTCACGCCTACCGACGCCGGTCGCACTTGGGTAGATAACGGCCCTCTCCGTCAGGTACGCCCCGACTGTGCGGCGGAGGTAGAGAGGCACATCGTGGTACACGAGCGCCTCCCTGATGCAACTCCAGGGCAAGGTGTTGAACGCGTTGGAGATGTCCAAGGACACCGCCAACATCACCTCGCCCCGGGCAACCGCATCCTCCGCCAGAGTCCTCACGCGCATGATGGCATCCACAGTGGAACGCCACCGGCGGAAGCCGTACTGAGTGTCCGCTAGGTCCGGCCCCACTCTAGAGAGGTGCTCGACGAGGCGCTTGGCAATCACTCTTTCGAAGAGCTTGCCCACCTAGTCGAGCAACACTATGGGCCGGTACCCGGACGGCTCGTCCGCCGGGCGTCCGTCCTTGCGGATGAGGACCAGCTTCCCCGTCTTCCACATCTTCGGAAACTGGCCCCGCTCCAAGCATGCGCTGAGGAACCCTCGCAGTCGGGGTTCGAGACCGTCTTCTCCTAGAGCTAGGACCCACGCACGGCCTGGAATGCCGTCGGGTCCCGGGGCGGTGTTCTTCTTGGCTCTAAGCCGTCGCACCGCCAGCTCTAGTTCTACCCAAGTGACCTCGGGCACGTCGTCGTCAATAACCACGCCGGGCGCATCAGGCGACCGAGGTGGCGGAGTCATCTGCGGCGGAACGTGTTCCGCCCGCGCCGGGAACAGGGATTCCACCACTCCTCCAAGCAGAGCCGGCTCGAGAACCTGGGTCAGGGGAGGGGCCCGGGGGCGCAGCTTTCCTCTTACCAAGCGGTAAGGCCGCCCCCATGGGTCCCGCTCCAGTGTCTCCAGCAGCTCCCTATAGGAAGCTGCCTTGGACCGCTTGATTTCTGCTCGGAGGGCATTCCTGGCTTCCCTGTATCCCTCTTGCAACTCCGCCACTAGGGGATCTGTGTCCGCGGGGCGGCTACGCCTCCTACGGAGCCTGGCCCACCGGCGGTGCGCGATCACGCAGGCTTGACGCAGTCTCGCGATCTCCGCAGTCCACCAGTAGACCCGGCGCCTCGGACTATAGGCTGGAGCCCTAGACATACCCGCATCGCAAACAACAGTCATGGCCTCCCGGAACCACGCCGCCTCGTCATCAATGTCTTCAGGCCTGTCCGGCACCATGGCCCAGGCCTGCACGGAGGCGGCTTCCAGGAGAGCATCCCTATTCAGTCCCCTAAGCACCCAGCGCGGCTCGCGTGGGGCCGGTGTGGCCGGCGCATCACTCTCGGGAGGGGAGACATCAAACCGAACGTATCGGTGATCCGCTAGTGTCTCCACCTCCACGACGACACGCCAGTCCCGCACACGTTGCGACAGCGAAGCGCTCGCGAACGAGAGATCGACGATCGAACTCGCTTCGCGCTCCGCCGCCCAGAACGTGGCTTCGGCCCCGCGATTCTGGAGAACCAGACCGAGAGTAGCGGCCCAGCTCTCCAGAGCCCTGCCTCGCGGGTTCGTGTGCCGGGACCCCCAAGCCTCAGACCAGGCATTACCATGGGTCTAGACAGCGTCGTGTAGAATGTTGTGGAATATTTATTATTTAAAACAGACATTTTGATTGCTTTAAAATCAATTATACCGTATTTTAGAGTCGCAAGCGCAACCTGATCCTGAATTCCTGATAGGTCATTAAGATACGCTCTTATCTTAATGAATGACTCTTCAATGTTATCTAAGTGGTACAATTAGCACTATATGCGGGCAACTGGTGAAAGTACCGCTATCTGAGGTTGTTGTACTAAGTCGTGAAGTTAAGGGCACTTCATCGGCAGAACGTCCTTGAGAAAATGTTTTCTCTTTTGGCTAAAGAACGGTAAATACCTACACACTTGTGAATAATTTATCATTTGAAATCAATTTTAAAATTAAAAATACAATACAATTAGTGTTGCAACGGAAGTATCATAAATAAAAAAACAGAAGTCAAAACAAAACATTAGTGTAAGGTGAACCCGAATGCGATGGGTTGCTTACGCCTTCAGTGGTCTATACACCTATGGTCGCCCCCCCAGTGGCATCTGTGGTCGAGGCCCCAGTTGTCTAGGGACCTGTGGTTGAGGCCCTAGTGGTATTAACACCAGTGATCGACGCCCAAGTGGTCTAGGCACCTGTGGTCGCCCCCCAGTTGTCTAGGCCCCTGTGGTCGAGGCCCCAGTGGTATTAAAACCAGTGAGAGACGCCCAAGTGGTCTAGGCACCTGTGTTCCTAAGTTGTTTATACACCTGTGGTCGAGGCCCCAGTGGTATTTACACCAGTCATAGACGCCCCAGTGGTCTAGGCACCTGTGGTCCCAAGTTGTCTATACACCTGTGGTCAAGGCCCCAGTGGTATTAACACCAGTGATCGACGCCCAAGTGATCTAGGTACCTGTGGTCACCCCCTAGTTGTCTAGGCCCCTGTGGTCGAGGCCCCAGTGGCATTTACACCAGTGATAGACGTCCAAGTGGTCTACGCAACTCGTAATTGAACTTGGAGAAATTTTAAAATTCACCAAACTTTCTTACTTAAATATTTTCCTAAAGATTTATACATCCTACGAAGTAATTACTACTATTCATAAAACATGATTTATATAGCATCGCAATTTTTTTTCCTATTGCACAACAAACAACATTTGAAATTATATTTATGTGAGTATAATTTTTTATAGAACATTAAATCTTTTTATTGGCGTCTGAGAACTACAACTTGTTACGTGTTAAGTACATTTAAATGTTTTTAGTAGATGTTAGTATTTATTTTTGGTGAGACTAGAAAATGAAGAACGTTTTACAAGAAGTACATGATCGGTCATCGTGATGTATCAGTTTTTTATCAATTTTAATCGCTTAGGGTATATTAAAGCAATGAGCCATCCACCATTATGCGAACACCTATGGTAATGATAATGAATGGTGAACTACAGCTGTGCAGTGCATAACAATGATGGGCCTGGAGAAATTAGAAACAGATCCTGAAGGCCATTTGATGTGGAGAAGACAAATATGAAGCCGGTCTTAGAGGTAGAAGCTTTCAAAGCAATCAGGACTATGATGGCGACAGAGAATGTGTCATTTTAGGACTTCTGGCCTACTTGCCAATAGTCGCACTACCATGGACGCTCAAGATCGTAAGAAGAGCCGGAAGGTGGACGTTGAGGATCAGAAAAAAACGTCTACATGACAGCCTCTGTGGCGTGGCGGTAGTGAACGCGAAGTTTGATACCCGCCTAATATAGTGCAAATATTTGTATGCAGGCATATGGCTATTTGCCCAATTCAAATATGGATGTTTCTATGTATAATATGTACGTATTTACAAAAAAAAGTATCTAAGTATGTTTATCTGCATTCTGGATTCCATAACACAAGCTAGTTAAGCTTTATACCACGGGTCTAGATAGCTTTGTGTAGAATGTTGTGGAATATTTATTTATTTATTTATATGAGCACGATAATGATATGACTTCTGGCTTACTTTTAAGCTTCTTTCCAACTTAATTTTCGAGATATAACTCGTAGTAATAAATTCGTCCTTAAAAATCTTCTCAGCATCCCACATAATTACTTGTTTCTCGCTAATTTACACCCACAATTATTACTATATTGCCTAATGCCTAACCGCTAAACGATTGACTAACATAATTTATCGCCTACTAAACTACTCAATGTTTTGTAGTTTACGAAACTACAAATTATGACTGAACTTGATATGTGTTAATTAGGGCAGCGGTTCTCAAAGTTTGGTCCATGGAACATAATGGTTTGCGTCAACATTTTTGTTCATATTTAACCCCGGAAGCGAAAACGACGAGGTATTATAAGTTTGACGTGTCTGTGTGTGTTTGTGTGTGTGTGTGTTTGTGCGATGCGTGCGTGTGTGCGTGCTTGCGCGTGTGTGTGTGTGGTATCGTAGCAACTAGCACCCAAACAGATGAACCGATTTGGGTCTAGTTTTCGGTTAAAATCGGTCCACGATGGCCGTCGCCACAACCAAGATCTAGTTTATAAATGTTTTTAGGGTTCCGTAGCCAAACGGCAAAAATGGAACCCTTAGATAGATTCGTCATGTCCACCACCACTGCCACTTTTCTCCGAAACTATAAGACCTATTCTGTTGAAACTTGGCAAGTAGATGTATTCTGTGTAGCGCATTAAGAATTTTATACAAAAATAGAAAAAAAACAATCAATTTTGGGGGTCAAACTTAGATCTGAAAGTCAAAAAATATTTTTTCATCAAACCCAGACGCGTGGGGTAGCTATAGATAGGTCTTCAAAAATGCTATTGAGGTTTGTAAAACTTATAGCCAAATCTTCAAAATATAACACATGTTCAAAAAGCAAAGACCACCAAACCTACAGAATATAGTATTATTAGCGGTTACATAAATAAACATACTTAGGATAGGACACACCAGTGAAAACAACGCAACGCCCGTAGCATTGTCAACTGGTTTTCTATAGGATTACACTTTCAAGCGTTTGCAAATTTGACCTGAAATACGTTATGCAAGCATAATCTCCTAAAAGTAGAAATGACGAGACGAGTCAAGCTCTTCAAATCCTATTATTATGATTTGTACAAGCGATACGAATACCGTGTTTTATGTGTAAACATTGTATTGTCCTCGAATTAGTTTGTTCGTCACGCCTGTATTGCTTTTAGATGTGTGGTTCAAGTTACAAGCTTAGTTACAGAACTAAAAATACTATTATATGACAGCTGGTACTACGTATATGTTGATCTGTGGTATTTCATGACGTGCTTGTGAGAAAGCTATGCTTGTGGGTAACTATGGCCATTGTATTCTGATAAAACCAAAAAGTCAATTTTTCCCGATTCGTCGAAGGAAGATTTGCTCTCTCCTTACATTTATTTTTGAGAGCGTTTTTTATTCTTCCTTTTTAAAAGAATATCAGAACCGACTCTGATTACTAATATTCCCTCTGGCCCCTCCAGCTAAGCTAAATTGCTTGTGTTAAGAGTGGGTTCATGTCGGTAGTGTAATGGCCAAGATTCGAACCCGGGACTTTTCCATCGTAAGGCCGATTCCTTAACCATTAAGCTATTGACGCTTCCCATCCCATCTTCTTTGTTGCCCTAATAAAGTCACAATGCAATAATATCTCCTCTGATGTTACAAATTTAAAAGTTACTAGCTTTTGCCCGCGGCTCTGCTCGCGTGGATGTCGGTTCCCGGCAATTATTCGAATTTTTCTCAACGCACAAACCTTTCCTGGACTTCCACAAATAATTCAAGACCAAAATTAGCCAAATCGGTTCGTGCGTTCTGGAGTTATAGCGTCAGAAAGGAAAACCCGACTTATTTTTATATAGTCGATGACACGATAATCGATTTCTTAGACCGTGCAATCCACTTACCGATTAGTACCTGCATCAACCCTGTATTTGTTAACTAAATTAGATTTTTAAAATCGCTATATCTTGAAAAATATACCATCGCAGATCTTACTACGTGACCTAACTGCTTATGCCAAGTTACCCATGACACCAGCTCGATTTTGATGTCATTGTGAAGCATGAGGATATGACCTAAATTGGTTACGTATTTTTGCAATGTTGGAACATCTTGTTTAACATACTCTTGCTCCAAAAGATCTTAAATTGCGGCGTAATGCACGGGAATACTCTTGGTGCAACATGAAGCATTGTCCTCTGCTCTGACCACTATCCCAGTGCGCTCCAGCTACCCATAACGAATGCCACAGATGTTCCTATGATAAACGGGACCGATTGATGGCTTTCTGTATTTTACGGAAAAATAAATCAAATACGGAAAAATAAATTAAGCGGGGCGTGAAAAGGCATCTAATGAGGCCGTCAAGCTGAGTGCCACCACTGTTAACATGGTACATGTTTACGATGGTGGGTATCTTTCCGAGACTTTGCCTTTAGCTTAACATCAGGCGAGATCAAAGTCAAATTGACGTGTCCTGTATAAAAAAAAAAATGGCAAAAAAGGAACCCTTATAGATTCGTCAAGTCTGTCTGTCTGTCTGTCCGTATGTCACAGCCACTTTTCTCCGAAACTATAAGACCTATTCTGTTGAAACTTGGCAAAAATTGAAAAAAGCAATAAATTTTGGGTGTCCCCATACTTAGACCTGAAAGTCAAAAAATATAAATACAAGAAGTCGCACTTTTCCATATAAAGATGCAACCAAATCTCCTTTGTCGAATGTACATATTAATAACAGATGATATAGAAATATGTGGGGCCCAACTAAGGTCTTCAGGGCCCAAGGCAACTCCACCTGCTAGCGAATACCTACACCTGATTCACGGACGAGACTCTGTTTATATGCAACCGAAATTGGCGATGATGATTGTCCTGTGAAAATCATATATGCAGTTCAACATAAAACGCAAATGGCTTCTAAGAATTGCGTTTGAATAAATCGTCTCGTTTTAAACAATATGCATTTACTATGCGAGTTTGAAACATCTGTTGTATGTACTTGAACTATCATTCAAACAGCTAATGTAAAAGAAATATTATTAGCTTGCTACGTATGTGTGGTTGTTTTATTATAAACCAGTTAATATATTTTTCGTTAGGGATTTATTCGTGTGGTGACGGAAAAAGAATACAAGTATTAACCATCTCATCAGAAGGGGCAACTAAAGAGAAAATATGCAAACTATATCACTGCAAGAGAAGGGAAACTGTAACAAACCGTCTATCCAGCAAAACAGTAGGCGAAAGCCTCCCAAACTCCCTACATAGCCTCCTCGCCCTATGTAGGCAGTTTGGGAGGCTTTGGCCAGGAAGCAAAGGATTTTCTAGGTCTACATTTTCGACTTTTTTATAAGGCTTTTACCAAGCCAGTTCGGGTTGGTTTATAGATTTTCGAAAGGAATTCTATTTATTTTCAACGTTCTTTTGCTTGCGGCTCCACCCGCGTGGATGTCGGTTATCGCGACCAAACATAGCCTATGTCCTTTCTCAAGGTCTAATTTACCCCTACACCAAATTTCATTAAAATTTACTTCAAAGCGCAACATACAGACAGACAGACAGAATTACTTCCGCATTTATAATATTGGTATGGATCAACTACAAAAAGCTGAAATTTGATATTATTTTCTGTCGACCTTCATAATTCACTGGCGATACACAAGTTATAAAATATTAGTATCAACAGGTTAAGAAATTTTCTCATATTTGGCTGACTCTTATTACGTGGGACTAATATAGCGGATAAAATGTGGGTGCAACAGGTACGTGTGTAGGTGGGGATACCTTAATTTCGCCAGTTGAAGGGCAAAAGATTCGGACCGACACCAAAAGACAAATCACTTTTTTACCGACTTATAAAAAGGAGGATTTGACGAGATAAACGTTCATAGAAGATGTATGTCCATCGACTTTCTTATCCATTACTGAACGAAGAGCGTATTTGAGAGGTAGTCCCATTGCCACTAAGTCGGGACCTGATGATGGTATCCCAGGAAAATCGAAGGAAACCCAAAAACAGTCCCTAATAATAATGCTAAGTTATTTAGGTATTTATTATAATACTTTATTGTACGCCAATTACAATATTCATAGTATGGAAATTAGGAACACAAGATCAGTAAGAAGGGCGGCCTTATCGCTTTACGCAATTTCTGCCAGGCAACCTTTAGTTATTTTTGCTATCAAAATACATAGGTAATATCTCTTGTCACATATCATCTATCTCTGTCTATTTTTTTCACACACAATCAAGAAAGTATCATATCTAATGCAGTAAAATATCGTTAAAAACTCGTAACAAATTTGACATTTGTCCCACGGTAAGCGAATAACCATCGCCTTTGGCCAGTATGATACCTTTTTTTTTTTTTTTTTTTTTCGTGCGGAAATCCCCTCGGATACCCCCCCTGCCGGAGCCGAAAGGGGAGGTTATGTCGGACTCGAACCGACTAAAACCGCACGCCGACTGTGGGTCTTGGTGCTAGGCCGGAGGTGAGGTTGTTATAGACATATCCCTCGCACCCCGGCTGACCCAGGGCCATCCCTTACGGTCTGGCCCTCCTCAGGAGGGGGGACAACGGTGTCCCCAACTCGCCCCCGGAATGGGGAGGCGCGCTATTTAGCGCGCCGCCGCCGTGGCCTGCTTCTGCTGGGGTGACAGGCGGCTCCACCCGTCACCCCCAGGCCCGCGCTCATGGGGGACGGAGGTCAGTCAGTTCCCCTACGACGCCCGAGTTGCTTGCGCGCGCGGGCGGCGCGATCCGCGAGTCTTTCTCGCTCGCGCCGCCTCTCCCGCTCCGCCGTCTCCTTCACGACCATTACCTGCTCGCTGAAGGAGACGCGGCCAGTATGATACCAGTTGGCAACACGTTACGTGCTTCGACTATAAGTCACAGGCAGAACATCTGAAATATTTTTTTAACCGACTTCTAAACAAGAAGGAGGTTCTCAATTCATAACCCATTTTTTAATGTTTTTTTACGCTTACGTTTACTTTTGTGATCGCGTTGGGATGCATGGGAGATCATCTAGGCCTATGGGGCTAAGTTCCCAAGCATCCTCACCTGCAAGCAAGCAATGCAAGATTGACGGACGACGCTATAGCGTTGCCTTTCCTCTCGGGCTTAAGAGGTTAGTCGGCAGTCACTTCAGTGAAAGCCATAGTCTTAATTAAAAGGAGGAAAAGGGTTAATTGGACCCTAGGGTTTAAGGTAAAAGCTTCGGATACAAGCGGGAAAAACACTAACATGATGATAAATACAAACATACTGTTACGCCTGGCCCCTGTAGGAATAGGCTATTTGTCTATTATTTTTTTACTTTCGAAAAATGACCAGTTTCTTATAATATAATGAACTGTAAAAGTAAAATCGTGCGACAATTTTTCAAGATATTTGATTTTGAAAAGTTCAATTTTTCGCGCCACCCGAAAACGCTCCATACAAAATCGTACGAAATTGTGACGTTACGCTTCTGTAGCGCGTAGTGCAAATGTATGGAGTGCAAGAGAATATCGAATTTATCTAGGTCTACGTTGCGTTCATAAAGTTATTTAAAATTTAATGAGGAATCTAAAAAGTTATATATTTTAATTGAATTTAATTGTTTGTATTTTGACTTTTTTTTGGGAATTTCAACTAATGAAAAGTCATAGTTTCAGTTTAGATATGCAATATTTTATTTTGCCAGGCATATTTTTTCAGAACAAGCTATGATATTAAGCAGTATTGGGAAGAATCGACGACTTAGTCAAATACCCTATGCACTTGTGCACATCAATCAAGTGCTGTGTCAGCTCCTTCGTCGCTCAGACTAGGAATGAGTCGCCATTCATGAGTTAGTCTCGTTCCAAACTTATGACCCGAAGGACGGCTGCCAAAAGGTTTCGATTAGCCTAAGTGATCTTGGGTCCTTGTTCAAGTATAAAGTCTCTAGTGTTCCGTCATATACAAAATCTTTTTTTAAAAACCCCTTCGCCGAGTCTCGCATAACAATACACTCACGCCTACTTCCCTCTGAGGTAGGCAGAGACAAGCCCGCCATTAGATGATGAATGACTTGAGATACAAATTGTACGACAAAGTGATCATTTACGCCCATACAGGTCCACTCATATCAAAGCACCTACTATTTCAATCTCACCCACACAATCACATAGCGGAACCCATTCAAATTAAGGTCAATTTTAATCAATCACTATGATAACCGTGTCAATGACGTCACGAGTCGTGTGTATGGGATCACGTTGTGTAACCATAAGTATAACAAATGTATGAGAAAGTGTGTGTGATGTACAGTCGAGGACAGAAGTAGTTCAGTATATTTCAATTTACAAATCAATTTAAGACATCGTACTACACATTATAAATGTGAAAGTTTGTGAATCACGAGAAAACTATTAGCCAGGCCTATCAGGAATAGTACGTTATAAGCTCCACCGCCCGTGTAATTTGTTGATAATGTTCCTATAGCTAACAGTAACTTGTTCCCGGGATAAATAGTAGTCTATGTGCCATTCCAGACTCATCCAACGAACGCCAAGTTGTGGAGTGAACTTACTACTGTGGTTTTCCGAAGTGACTACAATACGAGGTTCTTCAAGAAGGGCATAACAAGGTTTCTACAGGGTCGGCAGCGTGTGTGGGACGCCCCTGGTGTAGCAACTTCCATAGGTCACGGTAACCACTTTCCATCAGGTGGGCCGTGAGCGTGTCTGCCACCTGAGTGGCATTTTTTTTTATAAAGTACACGTCAATTTGACTTCACCTCGCTTTAAGCGATTTATCTAGATAAGTTTAGCTGTGATTCAGTAACAAATATACATCCGTCCATCCAGACAAACTTTCACATTTAAATTAGAACTAAAATAATATATTTTTAGTAACTTATAGCTCCAACTGTACGTTTCTAGTCCTGTTTATTCCTTAGGGTTAAGGCGTCATCTCAATACAGAGCGATTGTGTTTTGTGCTATCATCGCGTGACCTTGCCATGACGATACAAACATTTTAGTCGCGTTACGCATCATGCTAATGTGAATGACATGAGTATATTATTAATCGCATATTCATAGGATTAAAATTAGCGCAAAAATTGCGATGACTGTGCTATAGCGTTGATCTATAGTCTAGGACGCCTAAGGACGTTTGTGCGGTTGTATTTGATTCTAAGGCCTAGCGCATATATACAACTTTTAGTCGAACAACTATTTTGCATACTATCAACTCAATAGTTGCTCGACAAAAAAAGTCGACCGTGCATCGCACGCGTGGGCGGCCGGCGTCTCCTTCAGCGAGCAGGTAATGGTCGTGAAGGAGACGGCGGAACGGGAGAGGCGGCGCGAGCGAGAAAGTCTCGCGGATCGCGCCGCCCGCGCGCGCAGGCAACTCGGGCGTCGGAGGGCACTGACTGACCTCCGTCCTCCATGAGCGCGGGCCTGGGGGTGACGGGTGGAGCCGCCTGTCACCCCAGCAGAAGCAGGCCACACGCAGAAAAAAAAACCGTGCATCACAAGTGCATCGATTGTATGCGCATCTCCATCAACTAAACGTGTTAGTTGTGTGGAAATCGCGAGAAGTACACAACTCGAGTCGATGTAAAAATTGTATATACTAAAAACTCAGAATTATCAAAATTTGTCACGTAAAATTTGCTTGGGACAGTGATTTTCCATTTAGTGGAGAAATGCCCATATATGCGGTAGGCCTTACAGGACAAAGGACTCCCTGATGCTTTATGAAGTGTTTATCCTCAAGAGCCAATACGCACCGCACTAGTCACCGGTTAATCAGTCTCTTGGCAACTAACGGCCGTTCCTAATAACATACTGACAGTTAAAGATAGATCGCATCTAGGGATAAAGTGCTCGGCTGTTTAAATTCAAAACATAGTAACTCCTATTAAATTATACCGCGATGCGTTTTTTCGCAAAAAAATCAGTTACCATGTTTTCAAATTAAACAGCCGATGCGTCATATTTGAATGTTGCGATCTATCTTCAACTGTAAGTATGTTATTGGGAACGGCCGTAAAACACACGCGAGCGACCGGCAACTACATGCATAGACACTTATTTTAACTAACGAACGTAACACTCGCTGTCGACTAAATCGCAGGCGAGTAGTCGACACTGTGTTATGATGGGTATAAAACAATTTCATTGCTTTTTATTTTATAGGTATATGTAGAATACGTCCTCACCCGATGATAAACTGAATCAAAGTTTCAAAGAACTAGGTCACCATCACAGACACCAAAGTTACAATTGTAGTCCTCAGGTTGACGGCCTCATCAGATGCTTTTTCACGCCCTGCTCAAAGGACCCGGGACTGTAGGAAGGAGTATTGTTTTTCCAATGACTTCCAACGCCTAATCATCACCAATTTACTTCGGTACCTTCATCTCGAAGGAACGTTACCGATTGTTCTTCTAAACAGGAAGGTTTCCTCAACAATTTTTAAAGTTACAACTTCGATTTTATCGAGGTCGACTCATAGGTAAAGGACAAATCCTAAAACGAGGCGTAGCGGAATGTGTGAACATAAAATACAAGTTTTAATTGTCAATAAACCGCCATATTGATGACGTCACCAACGAGTAGTGGGTCAATGTTGTGTAAGCGCAATGGTGTGCAAATAATTTTATCACAATATTGATTGATATGTTATGTGTGAATTAATTCAGGATTTTTATGAGATTATATCTTGAATTATGTATGTATTACTAATTTTATATTAACTACACTTCTCGCAATGATTTTTTTCAACAGATGATTAAAATGATGGTCGCCGTAAGTCTTTAAAGTGTCTTGACGCGACCACCATCTCAATTTTATCCTATTTAATGAAACAATTACCAAGCTCATTAAAATAATAAAATTATAAAGCAATCGCTAACGGAAAAATCAAAATGCAAGACCGGATTCCCTTTCTAAGAGGAATTTTCTTCTGCTTACTAAGCTACTTGACCCGCATTAGATAAGCTAGAATACTTTTCTAGATAATGTGTTCTTACGGCAAAATAAGGGCCATCTTCCGAAATTCTTACGAACTACTGCGGAAAAATTATGTTACAATTTATTCTACCTCATCTTCCCGTCCGGTCCTGGATTTAGACTTTTACAATACAAAAATTCTAAATTCAAAACAAACTCTTTCCCATTTATTTTCGTACCGACCACTTATTTAGTCCTTTGAACTCACCACATCCATAACTGTACCACCAAACCCTTTTGAAATACCACCACCAGAAACCCACGAAAGAAACAGTACACATAACACATTATGGAGCTGTGTGGTCGGACCACATCCAACGATACCATATCAAGAGAGCCGGTTCGAAAGTAAAAATAAATAAACAACTTGGTATAAAACCTCTTTTGAAATTATTGCGAGTATTTTGGTTCCTCGCCCTGTTCGGGTAATAAGAGATTACGTTAATGCGAGTGAGGTATTAGGTTCCATTCTAGGGTTGAATAGTACTGTTATATATTTTACATATTATATGTATAATGACGCCTGGAAATCTCTGAAGAATAGTGTATTATCAACCACAACTTCACCTGGCCTGAAGGTAAGCTAAAGGCAAAGTCTCGGAAAGACGGCCACCATCGTAAACATGTACCATGTTAACAGTGGTGGCACTCAGCTTGAAGGCCTCATCAGATGCCTTTTCACGTTAAGCGGTTAAAGGACCCGGGACTGTAGGAAGAAGAAAATGAAAACGTGAGCTGGCAGGGAGTTCCAGGTCTTCATGGTGCGGCATAGGAATGAGTCACTGAAACGCTTAGTTCTAGCAGGTATACTCTGCACCGTATACTAAGTATAATAAGGGACGACACTATGGCCGTCAAACCAGCATTTTGTCAAGGCCTGTTTACTGTCGGATGGAGAACAGCCCTATCCCTTAGTCGCCTTCTACAACACTCATGGGAAGAGATGAGGTCGCCCTATACTGGGAACCAGTGGAGTAAAACTCCTGTTTTACTCCACTGGTTCCCTGTATAGGGCGACTGGTTCCTTATAATCATGGTATCCTAATAGTGGATAAGGGTGCATGAGACCCTACCAATATCTTTGAGAGCCCAGCTAATTTCAGAAGAGAACCGGTTCATTTGCTGATCTAACGGGCGAGAGTCTGTCACACGCTTCCTTTTCGGTCGCCGCGAGGTTCCCGGCAGGGAACAATTTGGGCCACCCCACCTCTTTCCATGAGGTGTCGTACAAGGCGACTTAGGGATAGGGCTGTTTAACATCAGACAGATATACACAGCCCAGACTCAGCCTTGGATATAGGCTCGAGTCAACAATAGTGCCAGGAATATTATGGCAATAGGCTCTCCCCTATTACATGGGACCGACTACAATTATTATAATAATAATTACCGACTATAATTATATTAATTAATTAATTATTTTTTTCGTGCGGAAATCCCCTCGGATACCCCCCCTGCCGGAGCCGGAAGAGGAGGTTATGTCGGACTCGAACCGACTAAAACCGCACGCCGACTGTGGGTCTTGGTGCTAGGCCGGAGGGAGGTTGTCATAGACATATCCCTCGCACCCCGGCTGACCCAGGGCCATCCCTTACGGTCTGGCCCTCCTCAGGAGGGGGACAACGGTGTCCCCAACTCCCAACCCCCCAACAAACAGCACGCTATTCAGCGCGCCGCCGCCGTGGCCTGCTACTGCTGGTGTGACAGGCGGCTCCACCCGTCACCCCCAGGCCCGCGCTCATGGGGGACGGAGGTCAGTCAGTGCCCTCCGACGCCCGCGGGCGGCGCGATCCGCGAGTCTTTCTCGCTCGCGCCGCCTCTCCCGCTACGCCGTCTCCTTCACGACCATTACCTGCTAACCCTCCGGGGATAAAGGTGTGATTATATGTAAGTTCCATCGGAATGATAAAGCGTAGTAGAGCGGAGCTCGGACTCCAAACTCCAAACTCCAAACTTTGAATCTAAAGAGGATGATCACATCAACAGTATCATGGGTTGTCTATCTCTGCTGTCAGTCTGTCGTAGCTAAGCAGCCTAAACTCACGAAGAGTGACGGCTCTAGTAGCACAATGCCCCACTTACCTACTAATAGGCTAATAGATGTCGCTAGCTCAATGACCTTGAGTCACCAGTTCACCACCTACGTTTTGTTACACATTTGTTTAGCACATTACTGTATATATTAGCTACTAGCTGTTGCCCGCGACTCCGTTTGTGTGAATGTCGATTACCGTGATGAAACATAGGGTTCTTTTATTTCGCGCGGAATAATTCCCCACGGATACCTCCCGGAGCCGGAAGGTGAGGTTACGTCGGACTCGAACTGACTAAAACTACACGCCGACTGAGGGCCGTGGTGCTGGGCCGGAGGTGAGGTTGTCTTCGAGATATCCCTCGCACCCCGGCTGACCCAGGGCCATCCCTTACGGTCTGGCCCTCCAACATAGCGTATGTCCTTTCTGTAAAGTCTATCTCTGTATGTCTAATACGTTTTTACGCCTAATCCATTGAGACGATTTTCATCAAATTTGGTACAGAGATAGACTAAGGCTTGGAAAAGAATATAGTATACCTTTTATCGCGATAAAAAGGGGTAAAAGCGATTCAAATAGGGGATGAAAAGTTTGTATGAGTCTCGAATAGGTATAAATAACCATTTGTATGAAGGTTCGAAATTTTTGGAGATAACCAGCTTGGCAAACGATATAGGCTACTTTTGGTCGCGATAACCGTTATCCACGCGGGCGGAGCCGCGGGAAACAACTAGTCATAAATATGTTTATTGTATCATTGTTATGCTTCAGAAAAATCTCAAATATGTTTTTGATTCATTGTTCTTTGGAATGAGATAATGAGGTTTATGTTCTAGTACAACTTTTAACGTACAGCCAGCATCTGATGGATCTTGACGAGCAAAGAACCCAGAATGATCTTATAACTAAGGTATTAAGAGTAAATCAAACTGTTTTACCCGACTGCCGAAGAAAGGAGGGTAATGTTTTTCAAGACTATGTATGTATGTATGTCCCTTTTCTTTGGCACGCCCTGCAGCCTGAACGGCTTGACGGATTTTGACATGCGAGGTGTCATTTGATTCGTCGTGTGAGTGACACCAGGTATATGTATTAAAATTTCTAGAAAATCAAAATGGTGGATTATTGGCGCCAAAACGTATGTTGTCAAAAATATTTTTGACTCAAACTTATCGGGTACCAAAATGAGGGTAATTAGAAGGAGATTGCAGAAAGATATACATGTCATATCATAACTAAAAAGTATAAAATAAAACAAATGATTAAAAATAAAAAAAAACTGAAAAGTTAGAAATAAGTTTGATAGCAGGCGTTACCCATTAAATTTCTTTCGGTGTATGATTGGCAAATGGGTACCGTCTGCTATCAAACTTATTTTGATCTTTTCAGTAGCAGTCAGTTTTTTTTAATTTTTTAATCATTTTTATTGAATGAATTTTTTATAGCATTTATTATGCTAACTTTTAAGTTCGAAAAACATTGGAAAAAATGAAATACTCAAGTGAGACTCGAACTCACGACCTTTCCCTTACAGGGGGATTGCTCTGCCAACTGAGCTATTGAGCACCACTTGAATCATTCAAAATTTTCCTTCTCTTTATATCCATCTATAAGGGCGACGGTGCAGCCATCTACCAACATTCTTACGAACTGTTGGAAACAATTAATGATTTTTCAACCATTTTTAATAATAATAATAATAATAATCATTTATTTGTGGAACATAGGTTAGTTACATACAGGTCTTATTGTTAACATTGAATTTTGATGACTGCGCCCAAATATTTGAATGATTTTTTTATAGCATTTATTATGCTAGCTGTTAAGTTCGAAAAACATTGGAAAAAATGAAATGCTCAAGTGAGACTCGAACCACGACCGAAAAGATAGAAATAAGTTTGATAGCAGGCGTTACCCATTAAATTTCTTTCGGTTTATGATTGGCAAATGGGTACCGCCTGCTATCAAACTTATTACGATCTTTTCAGTAGCAGTCAGTTTTTTTTTATTTTTTATTAATTTTTATTGATTTAAATTGTACCTAATATCGTCCGAACTAAAGGTGTATACCAAATATCAAACCAATCATAATCATAATCATAATCCAATCAAATTCCAATCCGTCTACAGGAAGGGGGGAAAATCAAGGGATTAAGATCTTTTTGAGCATTTTGTTCATCAACATCTTTCTGATGCTGACTGTACCACCTACATTAAATACCAGGTCTTCTGCTAGTATGGCCAGGTCACGGACCTCGTAAATCTGTGTTAGTGCTCATAAAACAAATGTTTGTGAGTAATTAGGTACAATGTATTTTACGATCGGTAGGAGGATCACAAGCTAGTTAGAGTGGCCTAGGTTCCTCATTGCAGTCATTGCCAAGAAGTTATCAGCTAATTATAGATTTATTGAACACTATCTGACCCATCCCGGCTTCACCCGCGAAAATTTCGTATTCCATATTTGATAGTGACCGAAATGACGAACTTTCCATACAAACGTTTATCACCTATTTTACCCTCTTAGTAGTTAAACTTTTAAAAACGCTGATACACGTGTTCATTGATTTCTTAAAAGACACAGGTTTATGAAATTTAGTGCACCTAGCTCTGAAATTGGCGGACTTTTATACAAACTTCCATCTCTTATTTTACCCCTTTAGTAGCAGACTTTGCAAAAATCCTTTCTTAGCAGATGCTTACATTATAAAATGCATCTACTGTCAAAATTTCAAGTTTGTAGGTCAAGCGGTTTAGGCTCTGCGTTGATGAATCAGTCAGTCAGTCGGGACAAGTAATTTTGTATGCATAGATGTTTTAGAGGTTTTCTTCATCTGACAGTAAACATACAACTTATTACTAGGTGCCCAATTGACAGCGATTAACTCGCCCTCGAATACGTGGGACCGAAAATCATATATTTGGCGAAATGTGGGCGTTAACACATTTACAAATTCATTCTCTGAAACTTTTCCCATGTTAGTTAGGGTCGGCTTCACGTGGCGACAGCCTCCGTGGCGTGGCGGTAGTGAAGGCGGCCGCTACGCAGGAGGCGCGGGTACTATCCCCGCTCAGTGCAGGGCACGCCGTAATAGCGGCGGTAAGACCCATCATGGAGGAGTGGCTAGAGAGGCCACACGGCAGCCTCTCGTACCGGCTGACGCAGGTGATTATCGGACACGGGTGTTTCGGGAGTTCCTGTGTCGGATCCGGAAGGAGCCAACGTCCGAGTGCCATCACTGTGATGCGAGCGAGGACACAGAGCTGCACACGCTGACCGAGTGCCCGGCGTGGGACACGCCGAGGCGGGTCCTAGTGGCGGCTCTGGGGGTGGGAGTCCTCACACTCACCACATTGCTCACAACGATGGTACGATGCGCGAACGCTTGGGGTGCGGCCGCCTCCTTCTGCGAGCAAGTAATGCTCGAGAAGGAGGCGGCCGGTCGGGTCCGGACTAGACTCCGGGCCCGGGAAGCCCGCGCAGAGCGAAGGCGAACCGGAGGTCGGAGGTCGCAGAACGACCTCCGTCCTCCATGAGCGCTGGCCTGGGGGTGACCGGTGGAGCCGCCTGTCACCCTAGCAGAAGCAGGCCGCGGCGGCGGCGCAAAGTGCGCCTCCCCATAACCGGGGCTAGATGGGGACCCTGTGGTCCCCACAACCCGAAGGGGGCCATCTCGAAAGAGATGGTCCTGGGTCTGCCGGGGTGCGAGAGATATGCTTTTGGCAATCTCACCTCCGGCAACCAAGGACCCAAGACGGCGTGCGTTTTAGTCGGTTCGAGTCCGACATAACCGCCTCCACCGGCTCCGTGGGGGTGGTATCCGCGGGGATTTATCGCACGATAAAAAAAAAAATCCCCGCTCAGTGCAAATATTTGTATGCATGAATATGAGTATTTGCATTGTTTGGTCGTGCCTCGGAGAGCACGTTAAGCTGTCGGTCCCGGTTGCCATACGAACATGTATGGCAGTCGTTATAGGTGAATTGGGTGAAATAGCCCACATAGAAGGGCTGATCACCCGTCTGGTCAAACGGCGTCCCCACTGGCAGTAGTAGGGTCGGCTTTCCAGCCTAACTGTGATGCGATCGATATATGCCCTTTCAAAGCATTCATCTTTCGCTATTACCACATAGTAATGACGATGGACAAAAGGTGTGTAACTAGGCAGTCTATACTACAAAATAGTATAGGCAGAAGGCTGCCGTGCCCATCAATTAGCATGTTGGTGTAAACTTCAAGATGTCTGCGCTCTTCGAATAGCTGTACAGTCAGCATCAGAGCGATATTGACTAGCAAAGTACTCAAAATGATCTTAATATCAAAATACTTACACCTTCCACTTGACTGATTGTTCTGATATTTGAAAGAAAAGAAAGAAAGAAAGAAAAAGCATTTATTCAGGATACGCACAATGTACATTACATACACAATGTATTTCGTTACTTGGAATAATCTAGCAAGCACCACACAGCAATGTACGTCAATATTTACGTCTTTAAGAGCATTCTAGGTCACTGATCTACGCCTTACACAACATCCTAATATAGGTAAAACAAGCAAGACGTTATCAGTCAACTCGATTTCGTCTTATCCGAAGTGATTCCTCCTCAATGCGAAGAGATAAGAAAGGGATTCGTTGATAACTAAGAGACGCTGGAAATTTACCATTTCTGGGTTAAGATTCCCTTAAAATTCTTTCATTTTTGCCCAAGAAAGATTCCTACCACTATCAGCTCACCGGGGCTAACGGGTATAGTCTATGTCAGAATCGAACCCACTAACACAGGCACCCTGCGTATATTCTAGAAATGAAGTCTTCAGGATGAGATTTGCCCCCTATAGCTTTTAGAGAAGTACCAGAATATCCATACATCCATACTAATATTATATGCGAAAGTAACTCCGTCTGTCTGTATGTTACGCTTTCAAGCCTAAACCACTGAACCGATTTTGATGAAATTTGGTATAGGAATAGATTAGACCTTGAGAAAGGACATAGGCAATGTTGGGTCGCGATAACCGACACCCACGCGGGCGGAGCCGCGGTCAATAGCTAGTTGGGTTATATTTGGGAATTGGTTGGCCTTGTCTTGTCTAGAAATGGTCATCAACTGCTGACGCCGCTAACAATACGACAATCACGAGAAGAAATGAAATTGACCCTTCAGCGTAACAATTTATACTACGATGAATCAAGTCATATCCATTTTTAAGTCGTATACGGTAGAAAGGAAGGCGCGCAGGCGCAGACCAAGTGCTGGGTTGGCCATATAACACAATTCTAACGGCCCACTCGCTTTGGAGTGCAGATTATGTCTTTTCTAGTGCTATTTTTTTTAAAGGAATATTATAATCGAAATTACTTATATTCCGCTATTACCTCCAACTAAAATAAATTGCTTGTGCTAGGAGTGGGTTCACGGCAGTAGTGTAATGGCCAGGATCGAACCCGAGACCTCCCGGTCGTAACCCGACTCCTTAACCACTAAGCTACCAAGCGACGCTTCAATTTTGAATTCTTCATATTTATCCAGACCACCTTCTTTTATTTACTTACACAGAAATAATACAACAGGGTCACCAAAACATCTTAAGTATTTACCTGGAACAATAAAATATTTTGTTATAAATTATGACAACATACTTTTGTGATAATTAGGCCTAAAACTATGTAGTGTTTAGTGCCAAAAGACTATGTCATGTAAAAGTCATGTATATTGGATAAACTGTAAGGAAATGGTCGTGGGTTCAAGTCCCATTTTATACGATAAATTTTTCAATCTTATTAACATACAATTGTACAAGTTCTATTTTTTTATAAAGAATATTAGAAGTTACTAATATTCCCAACTAAGCTAAATTGCTTGTGCTAGGAGTGGGTTCACGTTGGTAGTTTAATGCCAGGGTTCGAACCCGGGACCTCTAGATCGTAAGGCCGACTTCTTAACCACCAAGCTACCGACGACGCTTCAACCAAAACTCAAGTCAGGTCAAACAACATAAACTCAAGTGAATTCAAATAAAATTGATATGGTACTCCCAATAAATTGAAGACCGAAATGGTTTCCGCACGTACCTAAACAATCTAATTAGCATTGATGTTCCTAATTCCTTATGCCACAAGCCACAACAATGCAATAATAGAAAAAAAAACTTAATGCTTGGCCAAATAATTGAATTTAAATGTCGATCTGACAATTGATCTTAATTGATTAAAGGTCAATTTAAATTAAGAATCGGTAGCTGTCAAAATTTAACAAACCAAATCGAGTTTTAAATATAGAATGTCAAACTAATCATAATGAGGGCGCCTCGAGCTAATTCGTATTTAGATTTAATTTTTTTTCGCAATGAATAGTTTCGTATGGATAAAACTACTTTTCCTATGGTACTAGAATCTAGTAAGTAGACTTATACCTAATATGGACGGTTTGGGCACAAATTAAATAGATATAGGTGCCGACAAACTTCGTGAACCAAAGCTTGATTGATAAATTGTTTAATTTTATCTCAAAAGTCAAAGTGCGCCTCGCCTTTTACTACACCGCATGGGAAGACATGGGGTGGCCCATATTCTTCTCTGCCGGGAACCACGCTACTAATATCAATGTATTTAACAAAATCGCGGTATAGGCATTGATTTGTCTAGGCGTAAAAAGGAAACAGTGTTACTTTCTCATTTATAATTAAGAAATTGTCATTCAGATTTCTATTTTAACACTTCCTACGTGATTATCCTCTCACTCGAGTGTCTGTATATTTTCTCGCCAAGATATCACATAATCCATACTTAATATTATAAAAGCGAAAGTAACTATATCTGTCTGTATGTTACGCTTTCACGCCTAAACCACTGAATCTATTTTGATGCAATTTAGTATAAGGGTAGAAGATTAGACCTTGAGGAAGGACATCCATACTAATATTATAAATGCGAAAGTAACTCTGTCTGTCTGTCTGTCTGTCTGTCTGTCTGTCTGTACGTTACGCTTTCACGTCAAAACCACTGAACCGATTTTGATGAAATTTGGTATAGGGGTAGATTAGACCATGAGAAAGGACATAGGCTATGTTTCGTCGCGATAACCGACATCCACGCGGGCGGAGCCGCGGGCAAAACCTAGTAGGTTATATAGGGAAAAAGCTAGTCCCTTATATAGTTACCAGCATATATTTTGATCCCAAGTCGCTAGAGAAACGAAGCCCCGTATTGTTTTGATATAATCTATGCTTGGTGAATTTGAGCTCGTCCACCGCCGTAGCTATCCACAAAAGACACTCAAAAAACGTGTACTGCTCATATAGAGTACATTTTTTGCGACATGATTGCGGACAAAACATGATTGCGGTAACTATACTTAAGTGAAGCCAACGAGACGAGAGAAAAAAGGTAAACAAAGCGACCATTACTGAGTTACGTTGCGATAACTAGCAATTATTTTCTCTGGCCGAGCGACAGCTGTCGTTTCGTAGTACAGGAAAGCTGTCAGCACAGCGGTTCTAAACTGTCAGATCCGCCATCTTATGAGCAACTAGCTTTTGCCCGCGACTCCGCCCGCGTGGATGTCGGTTATCGCGGCCAAACATAGCCTATTTCCTTTCTCATGGTCTAATCTACCCCTTTACCAAATTTCATCAAAATCGGTTCAGTGGTTTAGGCGTGAAAGCGTAACATACAGACAGACAGACAGACAGACAGATATACAGACAGACAGACAGACAGATAGACAGACAGAGTTACTTTCGCATTTATAATATTAGTATGAATTTCATTCCTGTTTGGAATGCGTTGAAGTTCTGTTGCGATAAAGTGATACGTAATAATTTTCAAATTATAATGTTTGGAACAGCTGAAACTTTGTTTACCTTTTTTCTCTCGCTTCGTTGGCTTTACTTTAGGTTATAAGAAGCGTAATAACTATAATTTATATGGTAAAATTAGCCTAAATTTGAATGTTACCCACAATAAACAAATTGAAATTACCTCAGACCATTTGAAATCAATACCGGGTAAATAAGTTGAGTGACCATTAACCAAGAACGGAGAGTGAATGATATAATTTAATGAACTAAAATGGTGGTGCTTGAACAATAGGTGAAATATTGCCGACTCATTTTATAAAATGGTGTTCGTGTATGGTACAAGTGATGAGCGAAATTTACGGTAATATTTATTTATTTTTATTTCTATTATAACACATAATACTTATAGCAGAATTAAAATAAAACTAAAATACCTATTTACAAATTATACCAAAATATTAGTAAAATGCGTCATGAAATTCCTCCGCATCGCATGCCTCTTGCGGTAGCGTTCCCAGAAGGCTGGCAGCTTTGCCACGTCTTATGGCAATGCTTAATCTCTGACCTAAAACGAGGCCAGCCTTCTGTTCACGAGAAGCGTCGACCAATCTCCCTGAAGAGATTGTGGGCGCTCGGACCCCATGACCCCCAACGTCTTGACTCCAACAAATTCATAATTTCCGATAATATCACACCATAGGTACCTTTACTGACCGTATTTTACTAGTCTAAAATTTTTACAAACATAGACGTAATCCTATTCTAAATGTAAAATAATAAATTAGGTACGTGTCACGTTGTTTGTCCGCGATGGACTCCTAAACTACTAAACGAATTTTAATCAAATTTGCACACCGTATGCAGCGTCGATCCAACTAGACAGATAGAATAGCTTACATCTTCATTTAGCGATATATGACATCCACGCAGGCGGAGCCGCGGGGAACAGCTAGTATAATATAGATTTGGAATTTCATTGGTTTTGACTGTAAAACATTATGTAACGTCTACTATTAAATTAATAAACGACTGTCCACAAACCATCATGACAGCCTCTGTGGCGTGGCGGTAGTGAACGCGGCCGTTACGCAGGAGGCGCGGGTTCGATCCCCGCTCAGTGCAAATATTTGTCTGCATGAATATGGTTATTTGCATTGGTCTGGGTGTTTTCTACTAATATGTATGTATTTAAAAAAAAACAGTACCTATCTAAGTATGTTGTATGTGGAAGTGTCTCGTTGTACTACTAGGTAGTCCCCTTAAACATTTGAGACAGGAATTTAGTCGGTCATCATCATCATCATCCACATAAAGACGTTTGTCGGTATTGATAATAAATCACGTTTATCTTCAGGAACACAACCATAATTAATCACTTATAAAATTTAATAGAATACAGTAGTAAAAGATTCATCGTCCTTTCGTAAGGACTTAAGGAGTAAGGCTCCAATCGCTATATTTTATAACCTGTACCACAGCCTTTCACACATTAGAAAGTAGGTATCAGGCGGTCACAATATGGACAATTTGGACCATTTATATATGCGCACGTCGTAATATTGATAGAATACGACGAACCGTTGCTGCATGAGTCAGGAATCAACATATCTTTCATTTACAAATGATTTAATCGTAATTCCTTGTAAATTTCTCCCCAAATTGTGGGCAAATCAGCATACAATAGACAATTTCATTGTCTTTCCACGAAAGGGAATAACGAGACCACGATTGACACTGTCTTTGGATCCAGCTCTTGGAATACTTTTGAACCACAGATCAAGTCGTACGATAACATAGTAAAATTATTCTATCTGTGGTTCGAAGTTTAAAAACCAAATCACCAAATTTTCAGCTGGTAAATATTAGAACAGGAAGTTCTAAATTTAAATTATTTAACCCGCGCGTGCAACTTCCGTTCTTCGCTAAAAATACACAGATCTCCTACCATTTACTGATTTCATTGAATTTCTATTCTTCCTCCTCCAATTTAGTTCTTATTCATTGTGTTGCCAGTTATAAAACAGTTCAACTTTTTCTGGGATAGTCAATAAGTGTGTTCGTGACTCACTACTGTTGAACTTGTTGTACGGAAGTTACAATAGGTAGGTACTTGGCATTAGGGAAGGATGAATGATCTCCCAAAGCAGCAAAATGGTGGCTCTACCAACATCCCGAAGCCCGAACCAACCTCAAACACAAGTCATTGCACATGAAACACGGATGAGGCTTTAGCATAAGCTTTCCTCTCGACGTTGAAAGGTCAAGCAGTCGGCATAATACCTATTCCCCCGAAAATCATTTATTCTAAACGACAGCTCCCGCTCCCGAAAAATAGATATACCAATAAAAAAATAAACGGACGGACTCCAAAGTGCCATCGCTATTTGGATGAAGATCACTTCACACCTTTAAAATATGCTTATAGGTTAACTGATATTAATTCCAAGCTTTCTTGACTAAGATTTTACAACGCGATGACTACGAACTTGGTATAAACTTTCTACACACAAACCTATTTAGAAAATATAGACAGATTAGCAAAACCACTTTCCGAGAAATCCATCGCAATTTTCTTCATTTATAAACGTCTATACGAATTTATTACTTAATAGCCGACGACTGGAACGCCCACGGGCAAGTATTCGACTTAGATGCGCATGCGCATCCGTCTTTAAACGCATATTTCTTCTTCGATCGAAAGTCATAATATTGTCCCGGATGCATCTAAATCTTTCACTTCAGAGCCCGGAGTACCTACAATCTTCTACTCTTTTTCGTAATTTGGCTCATTATGGTTTTTGCGAGAGTGAGTGCGGTCTGACCACCCAAACCCGAGACAAAAGCCTGAACTAGTGTTTCGAGCGTCAATTAGCCGGTTTACCTGTTTTTTTTTAACGAGCGGAAAATCCACGCGGATACTCCCTCCCGCTGGAGCAAAAAGTCGGAATTTATGTCGGACTCTAACCGACTAAAACGCACGCCTGTTGTGGGTTGTTGCGCTAAACTTGTAGGTGAAGATGGCACGCATATCCCTCGCACCCCGGCTGACCCAGGGCCATCTCCTTCGATCTGGCCCTGTGAGGACCACGAAGTCTCCAACACGTCCCCGCTATAGTGAGACGCGCTATGTGCACCGCCACCGTCGCGAGGTGTACCGGATAGCAGGTGAGATTAATTTGGGCTTTACTAGGTGTACAGAGACAACATCAATCTCATAAATTTTTTGGAAGTTTGTTATGATGCTGTTCAAAATATAATATTTTTTTATATATAACATTTGGAAGCACACCATTCTCACTACAGGAACTCTAAAAACAGTTATATTGGGAAAATAATTATGTAGGAGAACGGACTCTAGGCCCCAAAGTACAAGTTTTGGACGCATCCAGGACAAACGCTGTAATGATAACAATATGACTAATCTATCCCAGGAATAAAGCATTACCTCTGAGTATTTTCAAGCGTAGGCACTAACAGCTTCGTTCTATAAACATTTAAAAGCGTGTCAGTGTTATAAAACTCAACGGTCAGCCTTCCTAGAACATCTCGGAATGCTAACATAAACAATCGATACAAACGATTCTTAGAATCGAGTTGCAGCAATCGCACAATCGATACTTGTTATGTTATGCTTGCGTTTATCGATATGGATGTACTGGTGACTGATTGCGTAAGATATGGAGACATTCCTGGATTGAAATAGGGTTGTTAGACAGGTATCGTGTCACAGGGGGGTTGACTCGGGTCATCTTAGATCTTGCAGCTTCACCTACCTGTACTGATATTTTTTTAGTGTGGTAATCCTCACAGATCCCCCGCTGGCTAACGGTGCAGTTATGTCGGGCTCGAAGGGATTTAAACTTCACGTCGTAGTTGGCCTTGCATTATAAGGTAAAATCAAACCACCTACACTGGCACTTATCTCCCAAAGTGTTTATTTAAATAAATAAATAATAAATAAATTTATTGACAAATAGAAATTATTGACTTTAATGACCGACATACTTCCTGATAATTCGAGCGTTGTGGTTAAGGAGACCTTACGATCGAGAGGTCCCTGGTTGGAATCCTGGCCATTATACAATCGACGTGAACTCATTCCTAGCACAAGCAATTTATCATCATCCTCCTGCCCTAATACCATATTTATTTGGGGTCTTTTCTTTGGGGATATTTATGTGCTTTTTCCATTCGTATCTGGTAGCAGTCAACATTCACTCCCTTCTTAACCATATCATTTTAGTACTTCCATAGTTAATACCTTCCTTGCGACATACTTTCATCTGAACAACACGGTGTGGGGGAAATCCCCGGTCGACTATAGGCATCAGTTATGTAAACTTCCTGCCTTCTAATTTTATGAATGGCGTTAAGACTATTAAGATTATGAGTCAGTAATACATACGGCTAAAGGCCACGCCACACGCATGTTAAATACTAACTAATTATATTAATAGATGCTATTGTGTTTTCTATTACTTAGATAGCAAACGTTGGAGTTACATGTTGGAGTCCTCGAAAGTCTCCCGAAGAGGGCCAGACCGTAAGGCATGGCCCTGGGTCAGCCGGGTGCGAGGGATATGTCGAAGACAACCTCACCTCCGGCCTAGCACCACGGCCCTGAGTCGGCGTGCTGTTTTAATCGGTTCGAGTCCGACATAACCTCCCTTTCCGGCTCCGGCGGCATCCGAGGGCATTTTCCGCAAGAAGAAAGAAAAAAAAAGGAGTCTTAACTGTAGAAATTCGATATCACCAATTTTTTGTGAAGGTCTGATAGCAGTCTCTTCACGGAAAATATCGGAGTTCAGCCTCATCACATCACAGTTAGACTGGACTCGACTGCAATTGAGTGGGAAAAAGACTCACAGAATGAGGATGACGTAATATTGAGGCGTATTTTTTTGGCTCTACTAACATTCATCATCAAGATCCAAGTCAATCTCCCTTGTTGCTATGTGAACCTGTTAGTCAAAGGACGAGGCCTGTTGCATATTCCTCTCGGAGTTTGGAGGTTAGAGTATAGCTGCTCTCATAAAAACGAAGAGGATTTCGGGCTACAAATTGCAGTTTTTAACGCAACCGCAAAATCTAGACTGGATGACTGATGATAATATAACACACCATGGTTAATCCTTATCCTAACTCTGTCTGTCTGTCTGTATGTTACGCTTTCACGCCTAAACCACTGAATCGATTTTGATGAAATTCGGTATAGGGGTAGATTAGACCATAAGAAAGAACATAGGCTATGTTTGGTCGCGATTACCAACATCCACGCGGGCGGAGCCGCGGGCAAAAGCTAGTTTTAAATATGGAGGTACAAAGTACAGATACAAATCTCTCATTAACAAAATGTTTGACATACAACATTCATACTCATACAGAACCTCATACATTTTAAACGAAACTAAACGATTCAATGTAAAAAAAAAACCGTTTCCCCCATTTAAAGTACAACAGTAGTGTTATCTAAATCAGTCATACAACTAGAATATTGTCTGCGAAACGGTTAATACCATGTTTATCGAATTTCAACTTTACCTCATTGAATTAAAGTATAATTTAGGAAGACACGTTTTGATGGTATGGATAAGTCCAGATATAGACAGTGCACAGATCAGTTAAAGAAGTATTAGTTCAATGTCAAATTGATGTTCAATTTTCGAACATTATTTAAATATGGAACCAGCTATCATATTTTTTTACATTTTTTTTTCAGTGCAATTATACGAAAAATTATTAAATAATCGCGTCATATTAGTTGCGAGACATAATCTCTTGATTTTATATTTCGTTATTTATTCAATGGTAAATAAATAAAGAAAAAAGTAGAAATTTGACTGAAAAAACAAAATGTACACTGTACTGACTGTACTCTCAAGTTATTAACAGCCCATGTAAAAAAAAACTCCATCCACTTTCGTTAGTCCACTAAGTCCCATCCGAAGCTTTCACCTTGGACTATCTTAGATATTTTTCGTGAAGCAACTGCCATCTGACCTCCACAACCCATTGGCGTTATCAAAGTATTCCAGTTAGACCGGACCCCCCTTGTTAAAATATTTTCTAGCTAATAATAAGAGACTAAATAATTATCTATCCTATTTCAGACAATTGTATTACAATACGTACCCCACGGTCTCGCTTAATTAGACTCTGACTAAAGATAATATCTTCAGTTGTGTATAATTGCGCAAGACCGTTGTCACGACTGATGGAACAAAGAAAGGTTATATTTGAAGGTCTCTCTGAGATGACTTATATAATAATCAGCATACAAAAAAGCAGTGATTATAAAACTTATTGGAATATAATGGCCGTCAAACAATTACAATTTACTCTAGCTGCACTGAAAGTGTACATTTAGAGGACTTCCTAGCATCTGTTTCTCCATAGTACCGTTCTCCCCTTTTTCCTCCCTGAATATTGCTTCTAGAACAATATTTTTGTTTTCGTAAAATGAAGATCTTCTGTACGCATGACTCTGTTATTTTATTTTTGTCGGCAGTCAATAAAATAAGAAAATATGATCGTCTAAAGATGATAAAAAATGACTAATTCTTACCGGCATGTTTGGAGGACTACCCGACAAATGCGAAAATGTTTTAACGTTATAAAAAATAACAGGAACATGGATACGCTATTTCCTAATAAGACGGCGTCAAAAATATTTCAATCGGCGTAGTTTTCGCTCAAAAAACGGGAAATACGAAACCTCGATTTTGCCCAAAAAAATTGTGATAAAATCGGTCTAAGCTGCGGCTATCCTTATCACACTCTACGGGGACAGGAGTGAGACGGTGTGAGGGCAATAATGGCGTTCAATGACAGGTTCAGGATTATTCGCTAGCTAGGAAGTCCTCTTAAGGTCTCTTGGGTAGCAATGCGGTGGATCACAGGTTCAAAGCGCTCGTCTCATGAGCTGGGATCACGAATATAGGTTTTTTTTCTTGGATGAATACTGATATGTCCCGGCTTGCAAGTAAGATAGGCTTAGCCACGAAAAATCTTGGTGAATGACACCTCGTAAAAGGTTACGAATTTTAAAAAAGATGGCTGTCCAACTTGTATTTTATGATTTACAGTCTGCGCACGAGCTTCAACCATCAAAGACTGTGGAAAAAAGTGAGAAAATAGGGACACCAGGCTCCCCTATCGATACTCCAACATCATTCTCATTTATTTATTTATTTTTAAACTTTATGCACAGTTTTACAAAGGCGGGCTTAATGCCAAAGGCATTATCTGCCAGTCTACCTTAGGGTAATGCAGACATACATCACCCTAAGGTAGACTTACCAACTTTACCTCATTCTAGAGGTAAGTTTAGTTCCATCTAAAGCCTGGCTTTGCAGCTTGGAGTTTCCATTTCTCCATTTTCCTCGAAGCTCGCTGACGAAAATGAGATTAAACCTTCGACTACACATTAATTTTAAAGAGAAAACGATCTAGACCGTAGGTTATTACTCCTACCTAACGTGACTAGAGCAAAGTTAAACTACTGTTATCTCTCTCTATTGTGGCAAATGAGTATTAATAAGTGCGAGACAGAACGAAAGTGAATTGTATAAGGAGAATAGGAACAACGAAAGTGTCTCACTGTAATATGATAGTCATCGTGTGCGGGTTTTTTTGGACTCCATGACCGAATGGGGCTGATGACTTGATGAGTTGTTGCTAATTATCTTGGGTACAGTCAGCATCAGAAATATCCATATTCCATACTTAATATTATAAATGTGAAAGTAACTCTGTCTGTCTGTATGTTACGCTTTCACGCAAAAACCACTGAACCGATTTTGATGAAATTTGGTATAGGTGTAGATTAGATCATGAGAAAGGACATAGGCTATGTTTGGTCGCGATAACCGACATCCACGCGGGCGGAGCCGCGGGCAAAAGTTAGTTCGAAATACATTGGGAAAAATTATGGGCTCAAGACTGTCCACCGTCGCCCTTAAAGACGGATAAAGAGAAGGGAAATTTGAAGTGATTCAGGTGTGGCTCAATAGCTCAGTTGGAAGAGCATTCCCCTGTAAGGGAAAGGTAGTGGGTTCAAGTCCCAAATGAGTGCTTCATTTCTAATTTCAAAATGGTCTTACAACTATGGTATTAAGAGCAAATCAAATGGTTTTATTGATTTAAATTGCGTATGGTAAGGACTAAAGGTGTATACCAAATATCAGAAATATCCACTAACAGGAAGGGTGGAAAACCAAGTACAGTGAAGATGCTTATAATACGTTTTTGGATACGTTTCTAGGGTTCCATACCCAAAGGGGAAAAACGGAACCCCTTTTTTATATCACTGAGGTGGCAGCAAGTACACGGCCCATGGTGATGGAGAGTGTTACCATGGCATATGGACGTGTACGACACCAGGGACGTTACACTCATGCTGCCGACCCTGAAGAAACCTTCTAATGCCATTCTTGATGAACAGCATATTGTAGTCGACTGGAAAATTCATAGCTAATAATATAAATGCGAAAGTAACAATGTCTGTCTGTCTGTTACGCTTTCACGCCTGAAGCACTGAACCGATCTTGCTGAAATTTTGTACAAAGATGTACTAGAGCTTGGGAATGGACATAGCATACTTTATATCGCGAAAAAAAGGGTTAAACGTGTTCAAATAGGGGATGAAAGTTTGTATGAAAGTTCGTTACTTTTGAAGATACCCTGATATCTCACATAATAGATTGGAGCTTAAGAAAGGACATAGTCTATGTTTGGTCGCGATAACGAACACTCACGCGGGCGGAGCCGCGGGCGATAACTAATTAGAATATAAATTAAACCGTTCCGTGACATATCGGGGACAGCGTCGAGCGATTGTTCTCCGAGGTAAGTATTGTTGCTAACCGCAGTAGGAAATGATGGGTGACCTTTCACGTCAGTCTTGGAAGGCATTTATGTGACACACGCGTTACGAGAAATCGTACGGTACCTACCGCAATGTACCGATGAAACGGTACAGTTTTTGGGGTTCCCTACGCAAATCAAATCAAAATAAATTTATTTCAAGTAACAGAGATTTATTACATAGGTATTTAAATTCATATCAAATAAAGAACACAAATATCATGAAGTCTTTAAGTTCATTTTCAAAGGTTGCAAAGGTTAATAGGGTTCCGTTTTTACCCTTTCGGTAATAAAGCCTGAAAACTAAACCTTATTACTAAGACTCCACTGTCCTGTTTGTCTGTTTGTCTCTCAGTCACCAGGCTATATCTTATGAACCGTGATGTATGGATAGTTTTCATAGATGACTAGCTTTTGCCCGCGTCTCCTCCCGCGTGGATGTCGGTTATCGCAACCAAACATAGCTTATGTCCTTTCTACCCCTATACCAAATTATATCAAAATCGATTCAGTAGTTTAGGCGTTAAAGCGTAACATACAGAAAGACAGAGTTACTTTCACATTTATATTATTGAAATATGGATGTATTTCTTTCTGTTACCACAATAATAACAAAATATGACAGCCTCTGTGGCGTGGCGGTAGTGCATGCGACTGCCACGCAGGAGGCGCTGGTTCGATTCCCGCTCAGTGCAAATATTTGTATGCATGAATATGGCTATTTGCATTGGTCTGGGTGTTTCTATGTATAATATGTATGTATTTACAAAAAAAAAGTATAAAGTATGTTTATCCGCATTCTAGATTCCATAACACAAGTTATAAAAGCTTACCATGGGTCTAGATAGCGTTGTGTAGAATGTTGTGGAATAACAAAAGCTAACAAAATCAGCTTTCTAACTATCACGGTTTATCAAATACAGCCTGGTGACAGACAGACAGACGGACAGTGAAATTTCAGTAATAAGAATAACTAATAAAATTCCGTTCATGCAGGACATATCTTCCAAGCCATTATCCTCAACCACTTCACCGCAGAGCCAAACAAACATCCAATAATACAATGTATCAAAATGTAAATTACCTACCTAATGTAAATCTAGACTTACACAGAATTGCATTATACTTGTAAACTAAAGTGTACAATGTTGTGACGTCATCTGCTTAGAATAGCTAGGCTAGGCTATGTTTGTCTATGTTTAATATTTATTGATGTTTTTGTAAAGCTAGCTCTACACTGTCTGTGAATCGCAGCTACGAACTTGAGCTGACATTCGTGTTCGGTCTATGATGCGAAAAAAATACCGTCCACACTCGTAGCTTAGACCTTTTGGTATTACTTGACACCGCGTCTTTTTCTTACATGCGAAAAATCCCCACGGATACCACCCCAAGAAGCCAGTTAGGGTGGTTATGTCGGACTCGAATCGACTAAAACGCACGCTGTCTTTGGGTCTTTGGTTGTCGGGGGTGAGAATGCTGGAAACATATCTCTCGCACCCTCGCACTTGACACCGCGTCTGCAGTGGAGTTCCAACAAGACTCTCGCCAAGCCAACTTCACCATAGCTATACTGGTACTAATTGACGATTGAGGCTCTAGTGCAGAATTTCCTCTCGGAAAGAAAAATCACGTAAATTAAATCTTATGAACGAGAAGGGGTAAGCAGACCGCGAGCTTTGAGGTAAAAGCCTTTGATACAACCGGAAACCACACTAAGATATTGATGATGATATGACAACCGTGTCTAGAAAAATACTGCGAGTGTATGCGTTTCTATTCTGGTAATTAGGTACTGCGAAAAGGGTAAGAACAATGTGTCTCGAGGGACTAAAAAGTGAAATTGATTTGAAAACGTCGAACGTTATTCTAAATATATTGCGAGTGTGTTTCCTTTCTGATTTCGCGAAAAGGGTAAAAAGGGCGTCACGACTCAGGACCAAGAAGTTAAAAACGATAAACCGCTAAGTGCGAAACGATCTTAGCACATGATTTTTTAGCACCAGTGTAGAGCTGGCTTAATACCTTCTTGCTCGACAATAGGCACTTACCAAAATTATAATAGCTTAAGTTTGTTTTATGGACGAAGCATACAAAATGACAATTTCTTGAATATAAATGTATGGGTCTTTTAAACATCTACTTTGTTAACTGTTTCTTGTATATTCTAATTGTTCGTACTCGTATGTATAGTGAAGGTGACAAAGTGCAAAGTAATAAGAATAACTAAGGGAAAGACTGCGGGTTCGAGTCCCGCCCGAGAAGATTCTTTTTTCCCTATGTATTCGAAGTGCAAAGTAGTTTTCGAAATATTAGGTAGGCGCACTTGTGGAGGGCCAGACCGTAAGGGATGGCCCTGGGTCAGCCGGGGTGCGAGGGATATGTCGATGACAACCTCATCTCCGGCCGACTGTGGGTCGCGGTGGTAGACCCACAGTCGGCGTGCGGTTTTAGTCGGTTCGGGTTTGACATAACCTCCCCTCCCGGCTCCGGCAGGGGAGGTATCCGAGGAGATTTCCGCACGAAAAAAAAAAGGTAGGCGCACTTGCACGCTAGGCGCGCTTTGACACCTTCACTATTGTATGTATGTAGAGAAGACTTTCAACGGTTTCATGTTTTCAACTATACAGGACGTAGTTATAAATGAAGTACCGAGCTACTGAAAAAGTTTTTAACTTAATAATATTGGGAAGTTTTGTGAAATATTTTTAATGTAATAAAACAATAAAGCGACAAAAGGTAGTTAAATAAGTTGAAAAAAAATATGGTGCGGATTATCAGTGAAAACATTTAAATCTATCTGAGCAAAATGCTATCGATTTTAGCAACTAGACCGAATAGACTCAAAACCGTGCGCTGCAATTTGTTAAAAAATAAAAGCCGAGGTTATCTGTTGCGCAGCGATGACGTCACCTGTCATGGCGTGATTTTTCATTTGGTTACAAAAAGTTTACATAGTTATCTATAAAATTGGCGTTGTAACAGGTAATTGAATGTTGATGCAACGGTAAAATTTAACTGGTTTGTGCAACAAACAAAACACTGTTACCTTTACAGCGAAAGCCATTAATTAGAATTAACTAACCCGGCGAACTTCGTACCGCTATTTTTTCCCTCTACTTTATTAAGGGTCCGTACTACTCCAGCTCGAATTCAAATTTTACCCCCGCGCGCCTCAACAACGCTCTCGCGCCGGTACTACTCGCGCGCAGATGCATCTATCTCACTCCCGCGATGACCCCGGGCCGGCCGACGCGAGGCTCGGCCGCCAAGTTCACGCGTGTATCAATCGATAGGGTAAAGTAGCTAGTAATTAGACATCAAGAAAGTTATGGCAATAAACAAACTTTTGAGAAAAGTGTGCATATTGTAATGATAATTTACATAAAACTTATAATATATTTATACTTATCCTATTAATATTATAAATGCGAAAGTTTGTGAGTATGTATCGCTGTATGTATGGATGTTTGTTACTCTTTCACGCAAAAACTACTAAATGGATCTGGCTGAAATTTTATACAGGGGTAGATTAGAACCTGGAATAACACATAGGTTGCTTTTTATTCCGGGTTAAGGTTCCCATGGGTTGCGGGAACGGGAACAAAACTTCACGCGGGCGAAGCTACGGGCAGCAGCTAGTATAATATAATAATAGCAGCCCTTTCAATGTCTCACTGCTGGGCACTGCTCTCTCACCTGAAGGTACCTTGGTGGCCAATACTGCCGCCTTATTGTAAAAAGGCATAACTAACAAAAACAAAAATGTAAGATAATCGAGTTTGAAATTTTTCAAGGTTTTTTTAGCAAAAATAATCCTTTGTGTATTATTGGGAGAAACAAGTTATTAATTGAGGTACACAATCGAAATACCTATCCAACCATGTATAGGAATATATTTATTTATTATTTTTTTTCAAGGTTTTTTTAGCAAAAATAATCCTTTGTGTATTATTGGGAGAAACAAGTTATTAATTGAGGTACACAATCGAAATACCTATCCAACCATGTATAGGAATATATTTATTTATTATTTTTTTATACAGATAATCCCAATTTTCCCTTTCATCTTAACAAAATAATTTCAAATAAAATATCTTTTTATCGTTTTAAAGGCACAACTAACCAGATAAGTCTTTTCTTTTTAAAAACAATTCAATATTAAAATGAAAGGACACATAATTTATGTAATTATGTCTTTGTAACGTAATCATATAGGTTCATTTCGAGTTTAAAAGAGTGCAAATTTTACATAAAATTGTTACTTTTAAAATGATTGACTTTTTCACTTACTTTTTAATTATGAACATTGAACAAATAACAAAAAGTTGGTAATCAAAACTCTTTATTTCAAATAAAGTGATAAATTTGACGTTACACTTTTTAAACCACCGTATTATCTCTGATTTTGGAACAAAATCTAATTCTACGGGGCCGGACTCACGCACGAAGTGTTTCAGTTCAATTATCTAGCTATAACGGTTCATGTAATAATACCAAAACCTGGTGAAAGACAGATAGCGAATCTTAGTAATATAGTCCCATTTTTACCCATTAGGTACGGCACCTGAATAATTCAAAGCAAACATGAATTTAAAAATAAACTAATTAAAATGCTAAACAACTCCATTGTCAATAATTGTTTATTTCTTTGAGTTATAATTTTTTAATATAATAAGACTTTTCGTCCATTTCGTTCAAATAGATTTAGAAACACAACTTCAGATATCCGGCATAAAAACTAGAGTCTGTAGCTTTAGTGACTGTTTAATTATAATATACGTCGTAAGCGCGCGCGGGTAGGCACTTTACAAGGGTGTGCGTCGTGCGTAGAGGGTAGGTTGAAATATTATCATTTTTTTGGCAAGTTAATTAGCCTACCCTCTGTTCATACTACTGTTATATGTTTACCTATTTGAGTTATCAGAACGAATTTGAAAAGTTATGATTATCTAAGCAAAAACATCTGATTACATAATCATAACTTAATTTAAGATTTTACAATGAAAGAAACAACATTGCTTACGAATAAATCAGCTTGCGTTTACCTTGAATTGAAAACATTGGCGCAATGATGAGCGCAAGGACACCCCCACATTCCTTAGCTTCCTTAGTGGCGTCTTAAAGAAAAGGCACAACTGGTCACTTGTGACTTCTCTTTATAACACTTTCAAGACATAAGTACGTATTTATGTTGTTTCTTCTTAATCGGTGTCAAATAAGCCTTTTCAATTTATTCAATAACAATTTAGCCGTTAGATGTGCCTTTCGGGCTTAATGTATTTCCGTAGATTCTAGAGATAAAATTACACAAAAAATTGGGTAGATGCACCTTTTTCTCCTGATTCCGAATATGTATATAACTCAATTTTGAAAAAAATGTTGGTTAAGCCTTTTCTCCGTAATACGGCAGAATAGTCCACCAAGGAGGGGGGCCTTTATGGTCGGTTTCGAGTTCTCCGCACGCGCTCTGCTAAGCCTAGCGGAGAACTTTAAGGGCGACGAGTACTTTGCCACTGAGCGATCAGTGGTGAAATACACGGTCCCATGGGGACCATCGATCGGCCGAGCCGTACCGCCGTCTGGCAACAGAGGGGCATGGTAGCTCTTAGGAGTTGCGAGGAAGAAAACCTCTATAAAAAATCACCCCGAACCCCACGCCTGGCAATGGGATGCATCACTGGGGGGAACTCAGTGCCTAGGGCGTCACTCACTCACTCCCACCTTTCCTATCCTCACATACAACCTCTCTACTTCCACCTCAATGTCGGTGGACATTAACCGTAAAATAAAATATGGTTATGGAAACGATAACGGATAAATCTACCCATGAGGGTACCCGGACTCCGTCTGGGGAATCCCTAGCTGTGACTGGTGATCGAATGGACACCCATTCGGTGACTAGCCATGGCGACACCCGCCCATGTTCATCGTGGGTCTGAATCATCGAACAGCGAGTAGGACCTTCCTAGTAAGGCTACGCTAGACGGCTAGGCGCGGGTAGAGGACGAAAGCCGACCTCTACAGAGCGAAAGAGAGAGTAGCAGAGCCGCCAGCGATTGTGTCCCCGCTCCCAAGGGAGGTCACGGAGGTGCCGGCGGTGCAGAACATCCTGGCGGCTCTTTCCCGCATTTCTGCCGCCAAAAGGCCAGAAAAATATTACGGGAAAGAAGAGGGTCGTGGCGGACGCGATAAAAGGTGCCGCCAAAGCGCTGGAGGAGCTCCTGGAAAGGAGCGTCTCCAGTGAGGAGGAGAAACTCCGGGCTCGGGTTGCGAGCCTGGAGACGGAGATTGCTGACTCCCACAAGCAGCAACGGCTGATGCGGGAGGAGATCGGTCAGCTGACGCAGCTGGTCCAGGGGGCCGGGGAGGCTCGGGGTGTGAAAACCCCCGCTCTCCGTGCTCCGTCTAAGGTGACACCAATGGTGGTCCAGCTGCTGGAGGTCATCGAGCGACGCCTTGGCGTCCTCGAGGACCGGGCATACCGCCCACCGCTGGCGGCACCCATCGTCGCGGGGAGCAGCGCACCGAGACGCAGCACTAAAGGCCACGGCAGGGGTTGCTCAAGTCGTGGGTCAGACACGGCGGCTGGGTCTCGAGGTCGCTCTTCACAAGTCCGAGGCTCGGTGCTTCCACGGACCTCGGATGGAGCCACCTGCGGGATCCAGCCTACAGATAGGGGGTGTCAGCATCGGCATCGAGCCCTCGATGAAGTATCTGGGGCTCGATGGCCGGTGGAACTTCGGACATCACTTCCGAAGTTTGGTCCCAAAACTGAGGGGGGCATCAGCCACACTCGCGCGGCTGATGCCCAACATCAGGAGACCCAACGCTCCCTGCAGGAGACTGTACCTGGGGATCGTGCGAAGTATGGCCCTATACGGGGCCCCCGTATGGGCAGAGAATCTGACGGCCAGTAATGTGGCTAGATTGCTGAGCCCACAGAGGGCGATGACCCTTCAATAGAAACAGATGAATGGAAATTCATAATTACGTACTGTCTATAATAAATATAGGAATACGTATGGTAGTAGTACCTAACTACTGCTATATTTATATTATGATCATTCGGGTTGGTAGGTACTCATGTATTTACAGAAATATTCCGTTTATTCCGAAACTGACCCGAAAACTTGACCCGGTCGCGGGTTAGGTAGAAACTTCAAAAATTTGTTCCGAACGTAACCCTCTTCCTAACCTGACCCGACGGTCTCGTTCCTATCATAACCCGATCTGGCACTTCGCCGTCCGCTGCTGCGGCACGCTCGCTACGCTCGCTCGGCTCATGCGTTGGGGTCACAGTTCTAACCTAACCTACAGAAGTTGGAGTTACAACACTTCGACTTTCGGCTCTGAGTCGCCCAACCGCGTCGTCCGTCGTCGCGTCGTCGCAGTGAGCGACATGTAGTAGGCAGGACCTGCCTGAAAGACTTGGGCTGCTACTGCAAGATTATTTTTGTCGATACATAGGCAGGTATGCCTATTTCAATCCAAATTTTTGAAATAGGTAGGTTTTTACTGACCTATTTATTACTTTCTACTAATATAGTACCTATTGCAAATTGTTATGTACAGTATAAGCTACTTAGGTAGGTAGATTAGATACTTACTATAATAATAAATAAATAAATATTCCACAACATTCTACACAGCGCTATCTAGACCCATGGTAAGCTTAATTAGCTTGTGTTATGGAATCTAGAATGCGGATAAACATACTTAGATACTTTTTTGTATGTACATAAATATTATACATAGAAACACTCAGACCAATGCAAATAGACATATTCATGCATACAAATATTTGCACTGAGCGGGGATCGAAACCGCGCCTCCTGCGTAGCAGTCGCGTTCACTGACGCCATTTTTTTTATCGTGCGAAAAATCCCCACGGATACCACCATCACGGAATCATCATCAATACATACATATTATACATAGAAACACACAGATCAATGCAAATAGCCATATTCATGCATACAAATATTTGCACTGAGCGGGAATCGAACCCGCGCCTCTTGCGTGGCAGTCGCGTGCACTACCACCACGCCACAGAGGCTGCCTACATAATACATATGTTTTAATGTTTTTTTACGCCAACATACACTTTTCCTCTTTCAGTTTACTTTATTACCCATTTCGCCTGCCAAAAGATAGGTACTTGAATACTTTCGTATCGTCTATCGTAATCGTCTGCGCAGAGCGCGTGCGACACAAGCTCCCCGTATGATAGCCGAAGCAACACTGAGGAGGAGGCCGGGCGGCAGGGCGGTTCTAAGTTTAATGGTATCGCTTGAGTAAAAATTTAGATATTTGCTAGTTACGCAGAAACCAATGTATATTTGTAAAATTTGAAACACATAATGTCTCTTAACCACTAAACTGCAATTATTGTGTAAGTTTAGTGATCCTATTTTGCGTAATTAATCCATAATATCGTTTTATTTGTACGGTTTAGAGGTAACTTTGCAATGGTTTTCTATCAAGAAAATTTTACGTAATCATGTTTTTGCCACACATAAACATTAGTATATATCCTCAACTTTACCACAAATGAATTAAAAAGTCCATGCTTTAGAACTTTTGATATTATACACGTTTATTCTATGTCATTTGAGGTAGTACGGACTCTTAAGCATACATTATACATATAAAGCTTCTTCTTGAATTACTCTATCTATTAAAAGAAACCGCATCAAAATCTGTAGCGTAGTTTTGAAGATATAAGCATACATAGCGACGGACAGACGCAGAAAGCTACTTTGCTTTAAACCATGTAGTGAGTAGTGATGATGTGGGTATATGGAACCCAACCAAGGTTTTAGGAGCCCAAGTTAACCCCATGATGAACGGACAAGCCTATGGTGTACGCTTTCCTATCGAGGTTGAGGGGGCAGAGGACAACATCTGCCCTCTACATGAAATCAACAATACAGGATGCAAAAAGAGTAATTACAATAACATTCCTGCTTAACATACCGGGTATCGCTCCCGAAGCAGAAAACCCCTAATAGTACTCCAGGTACATAACATACGCAGAGGAGAATACAATAAGGTATGTTTCCCAAGCTAACCGGCTGATCGAACACGACAGCTGCAGTCGCACACAGCAGATATTATGCGTGATTCATTGCGGGTTCTCAGTGGTACCTTTTATCCGTATCAAAGTATAACAAGCGATGTATGCGCTGTAATTGCTGCAAGCGTCTGCAGTTGTCTTATGCGGTTCGCTTTTATGGTTGTGACAATACTGTACTGTACAATACAGTTTTTTCTCACTGACTTATTGTTACAACTGCTAAAAATAAAATAATTTAATTAGACTACCCAACGGAAAAAAATACACAATTACAGAGTTGCCATTATTAAAAAATAACAATAGAGTTGCGCCCGATAACAAATCATGCTGTATGTTATCTTGCTGGCCGTATAAAACGTTGCCTAACTAAATGATACAATCAAAATTTTATTACATTTTAATACCTAGCTTGTAGACAGGCTTGTTAGTGCTTTTTATGTGATCGCGATATCGTAGGTTCGGTTCTAGACGCGGCGAAATACAGCAAATACATAATATAGAGCAAAATTGCGTTAGGCTGAACCGATCACATCACGATTTGTTCGTGACGTAGCCTGCCATAGGTGTGCCGGTTCCTGCTCAATGCAACGGACGGCCTTAGGAGTATGATAGAGTAATGCAGTCAAATGGTTATGAGTAAACAAAAATTGCTAAAAATACACCTTTGTCACAGCAATCTCTGAACTAAAAGCATATTTCAGGGATTTAGAGGTGAATATCACTAGGTACATAGTATAAAACAATGCAAACAATGCTTAAATGTTTAAAACTACGCAACGGGTTTTGAAGCGGTTTTTTAATAGATAGAGTGATTCAAGAGGAAGGTTAAATATGTATAATACATGCTTAATATAGTAGAGGTCAGCTAGTATTAAATATTTATGAAAGAGAGAAAGAGAGAAAGAAAAATATTTTATTTTCGGTCCTCACAGTGTACACATGTTACGTTATGTATACATTTATGTTGTAGTACTGTTGACCGTCAGTGTAAACTATTTATTAATTTCTAAAACGGAACCATCCGTAGACCTAGTTTTCATTGAACACAATAAATAGGTATCTAAAGGCCAAATCACACCAGCAACTTTTAGTATCAGCGACTGGCGTTTTGGTGGCGGTTTGAGCTCGTTCCTTACCTCTAAATAATTAAAAATCGTTGTACCTTCGTCCGTATTCTTGATGGTGTGAGCTTATCGTTACGATTAGACTCCCGTTTCCGAAAAGCAACTAAGGAGAGAATATAGATTAAAACCGGCATATTGCACATTAACCTAAGGTTGTTCACTGCTCACATACCCGAGCACGTATACGTGTGTTTCGTGCAAAATGGGAATGTATATTTTGCACGAAATTAACACATAGGCATCCGATGGGCGCTAAGAGTGAGTTTATATTATAGGTTCGGCGACTAAAGTCAAGTCAATTGACAGCTTCTTTTTTTTCTTGTGGAAATCCCCACGGATACCTCCTCCACTGAGGATCGTAGTGCTAGGCCGGAGGTGAGTTTATCTTCGACATATCCCTCGCACCCAGGCTGACCCAGGGCCATCCCTTACGGTAAATTGACAGCAGCTAATGACACTTTATCAAATAATACTACCGTATTCAATGTAATAGTGAATGCATACAGTTCTCGTTCACTCATAGCGCAGCAACGCCATCCTCAAATTGTCATGACTTTCTTGACGGATCAAAGAAGAATCAAAGAATGTTTTCATTAAGATCACAGGTTTATATTAAGGTCACAACATATTTCATCAAAAACTGACAACACAGTAAACGTCAGCGGACTACGTCTAATTAAAAACTCGACTATAAAAGTAGCCAGTGTGCTTCGGCCTTAATCCAACTTTCAATACCAAATTGGCAAGCACTAAACAATCCATTACAGTTTTACATTTCAAATGTATAGATTACAATATGGGCGTAATGAAAAAAGAAATCGGAATTGTTTATGTTGAACATTCTACGCCGAATGACATCATCTCATAGATAAGAGAAATATTTGGAGGTTGAGATAGATTCTTAGAATTTCAGCTCATGGTAGTTATGAGGTGTTAGGTATAGTTTTTTACGCTTATTTATAGGAGTATATTACCTAAAAACGGCACGGATACGACCACAGAAATGAAGGACCGGATCCCATCTTCGGACATGAAGACCTTTCGGGCCTTCTGCCGCGAAGAGAGGTCGGCCGCAACTGAAACTAGCAGATCTTTGTGCAACACCGCCACCATGGTGTAGATAGTTTTGCAGGGGCAACAGCAGCCTCTACAGCATCCTCTACAACATCCGCTGCAACACATTTTGCCTAAGAGGATTGTTTTATATAGACCACATCTCGAAACCGGAGATGGACCTGGGTCAACCAGGGTTGCGAGGGATATGTGTAAGGCAATCTCACACCCGGTATCTAAAGACCCAAGAGTAAGACGGCGTACAATTAGTACGGTTTAAGTTGGTTTGATTCCGACAAAACCATTAAAAAAATCGCTAGGGATACCTCCCCCGCTGGAATATTTAGGCGGAGTCATCAAAACTCAATGTTTAAAAATGGTTGAAAAATCATTCTTTGGTTCCAACAGTTCGTAAGAAAGTTGGTAGATGGCCCCAACGTCGCCCTTAAAGACGGATATAAAGAGAAGGGATATTGAAAGTGATTCAGGTGTGGCTCAATAGCTCAGTTGGTAGAGCATTCCCCCTGTAAGGGAAAGGTCGTGGGTTCAAGTCCCACATGAGCATTTCATTTTTCCCGATGTATTCGTATTCGAATAAAAAATAAAGAAAAAAAAGCAAGGGGAAGAGTACAATAAGGGGAATGAAAGGTAGGGAGCTTAGTCTGAGGTTCCTGTTGTAGGAGGTAACTAATTGACCCAGGTTTCATCAACAGGAGACCTATTTGATAGCATCCGAGGCCGAGATGAACTCAGAGCTAAGGGTCCGCCTTCCTAGAAAGAAAGATAGAATAGAAAGAAAACAAACTCGTTTATTGGGAATCAGCACAAAATAGCACACAAAATACACAAAAAAGCAGAGAAAAAAGAAAGACTAAAAGGAATAAGTGACGTAAGCTGACAAGTTATCTTACTGATTGTCAGTGTCACTTAGGCTGTCAGCTATACGTCATAGCATATGGCATACACATACGTGGCAAATATTTGAACGTCCTACTTTTCCTCCCAAGGGACGGTTTTTAATATCCATGATGCTGAGACCATTAGCACGTATGTCGCCCCCTTCGAGGCCAAGTGGAGGCGTTATTGCCCGACAAAAAAGTTATTTGGTTCATTGAACTTTAACATCAAAAGTTAGCCAAAAGCGTGTTAAAACCTAAAAACATAAGCCACTTTCGAAAACCAGAGTAAATCACTTCGGTCATAGTTTCGCAAGGAAACAATGGGCCATACCCGCTTCAGAATTTGGAGCACCCAGCTTTTGAACAATGGCAGTTTATTTACGGAGTCAGACAACTTGCTGAGATTCGGCTCTTCACGATATTCACGCTTGTATTCACTGCTGGGGTAATCGTTCTAATTGGATTGTTAATGAAAAGTTTTCGGAGGCAGCTTGGGATCCAGTAATTCATTTAATTAACACAAGAAGTAATACAACAAGACTTAACAATACTGTGAGTACACTCTTCACCAATAATTCAACATAGCTCGTGTACTTTGAGATGACTTACACCTCAAACTGTGAGACATCTACCATCTTTGGTTTGGAAATCCCTTCCCCCTTTCAGGATTAAGAAGGGGCCATTTAAAAACCGTAGATGACCCAGAATCGTGCGAGGAAAATGCTTTATTGTGTAAGCTTAAACCCCATATTGGAAATGGGTGAAATGGCCCTACGCAAGAGGGCGGATCACCCGTCCGGCCGCGGCGTCCCCTGCTGGCAGTAAGTAAGTAAGTAAGCTTAAACCCCGGTCATTGATACCCGACGTGAATAAATTAGGTGACTCAATTCGAGTCTGTGGAGAATTCAGCTCGAAAAAAAGGTTGGCGGCGGCTGGCGGCCTATTATAATCAATGAATCAATTACCCTATTGCAGTCTACTGCCGGACATAGGCCTCTCCCTTTTTTTGCTTTTTTTTTTCATGCGGGATTCACCTCGGATACCTGCCCCGCTGGAGCCGTAGAGGGAGGTTATGTTGGACTCGAACCACCTAAAACCGCAACGCCGAAGGTGAGGTTGTCTTCGAAATATCTTTCGCACCCCGGCTGACCCAGGGCCATCGGTTACGGTCTGGCCTTCCTCAGGAACATGGGCCTCTGTGCGCTATATATAAAACTATGCTAAAACTTACTGTATAATATATCTGCCTACTATATTTGCTGCAATTCTCGCGTTATCAGCCGTTCTATACCAAGTCCAAAGTAATGATAACCGGTTTACATTATCTTGATGGAATACTTTAGCTGTTTGTTTTGTTGCTTTTATTTTCCAGTGTACATGAATTTATGCAAATTTTCCTTTTAAAAGAGGGCGTACAAGTCGAAGGTGACTTTTGAAATGGCTTCCGTTAATTTGAAAAGTAAATTTCTTATTGTTGTATTGTAAACAGTTATAGTCACAGAACAAATACTAAACAGTGTTTAGTAGCTACTGGGAATTAACGCCACGCCACGGCAGTCCACTGCTGGACATAGCCTTCTCTCAAATGCCAGACAGGTTGGTACAGGGTTTTATATCGAATTTTCCTTCTCTCGCAGTGATATCGTCTGTGTATTTTTCAGTTAGTCTCCTCTTACTTCCTCTTCCTTTCATTCCTTCGGATGAGATGTGGTGGTAGTACCTGGCTGACTTCTTTCTGCGTCACAGCTCTTCTTCTTCTTTCTTACTTTCTTTAAGTTGTTTGCATTTTTTTTTGCAGTTTTTGCTATGACAGAAACGCCTAGAAAGAAACAGCTGGTAGACGGATGCAGACCCCGTCCTAAAAATTTACTTTTTCGCAATATAACCAAATTATTACTGGCCTAGTTGAACCGAAAATTAGCAATAGTTCATTTTTCATCGTAATTAGGACATCTCCAAGTCGCCGATCTCATAAACCTGATAACACAGTATTAAGTAGGGCGTACCCATATTATGCCTATCTATAATTTTGATTACCGGCTCGTATCCGAGTTATCGGTATACGAGGAACTCGACCGATGCTAATTTTTTGCATAATAATGATTTTATTATCTTGACGGGGTTTTTTTTTCGTGGCTGTTCCATTTTTGTTTTAAATATTACCGGTTCGGTGATTACTGAATGCAGGTCGGGCAGTGCAGTGGTCTTAAATCCTTCTGTTGAAAGATTTCTGAACGACAAAAAGGTTTTTTTCGAAAACTATAGATTTTGAGTTAGTTACGTTTTATTCTATTGAGGGGCAGGCATAATCCCAGGTCAGGTCAGGTCAATAAAATATTTACTGAACGGAGAAACAAGCTAATCCTATTTAATATAATATTAATTTGAAAGTTTGTGAAGATGTTTGGATTGATAGTAAAATACTCGCCGGGATATTTACCATATCTATATGAATACCAATACACAAACTTTTTAAAAGCTAGTCTATATATATAAAAATCAATTGCTGTTCGTTAGTCTCGATAAAACTCGAGAACGGCTGAACGGATTTATCTTATCTTGGTCTTGAAATGTTCGTGGAGGTCTAGGGAAGGTTTAAAAGGTGAGAAAAATTCGAATAATTGCCGAGAACCGACATCCACGCGGGCGGAGTCGCGGGCAAAAGCTAGTTTACCATATTGGTAATAATTTTGGAGGATCCGATATTTCTGATATTGACCATGTCAATCTCAAATCATACAGATGTTTGAATGTTTGTTCCCAATCACACTGTGACAGCTGAATGGATCTGGTAGAAATTTGGTACAGGGATAGGGCGCAGTCTGGAATAATACATAGGCTATTCCGTCCGTGTGGGGACTGAGAAAGAATACAAGTATCACCACCCATTCTCATCCGAAGGGTGTCGTAAGAGGCGACTAACGGAAAGATACGCAGACGATATCACTGCGAGCGAAGGAAAATTCGAAATAAACCCCTATTCCAACCCGTCTGGCCAGCGTGGAAACAATAGGCGGACTGCGATAGGCTAATTGATTGATTGATCCCGGGAATAGGTTAGGTTCCCATGGGTTGTGGGAACAAGATCAAAATTCCACGCGGGCGAAACGTAGGCAACAGCTAGTCTTTAAAATAAATATTTGTTTATCTCGACATTGCGCAGTACCTAGCACAATGATACAGCAACAGATTTACAATAGGTATACATTGTACAACAATTTTCTAAACAACAGCGGTCTTTGAACTTTTACGTGGTTGCCATACTGTTGGTGTATTTTAAATTCTGGTCACGCTAGAGAAAATGTGTTTTCAATTACATGACAATGTGGTGTGGGTCTAAATGGCGGTGACACATTGCAACTCTGCGCAGAACGTTCGGTTTTATGCATATCATGGTAGGTATAGTACCCGGTATTGCGTTAGACATATCAGGAAATGAATGAAAAATGAAAAGTGGTCGTATGCCACTTACTCTAACAAAACTATATAAGTACTAGCTTCTGCCCGCGGCTCCGCCCGCGTGGATGTCGGTTATCGCGACCAAACATAGCCTATGTCCTTTCTCAAGGTCTAATCTACCCCTATACCAAATTTCATCAAAATCGGTTCAGTAGTTTAGGCGTGAAAGCGTAACATACAGACAGACAGACAGACAGACACAGACAGACAGAGTTACTTTCGCATTTATAATATTAGTATGGATTCTAAGGAAAAGTGGCATACGACCACGGCTATCCTTGATATTTTCTTGTTTGTTACTTTTTAGAGCGTGATTTTTCGGTAGTCGGGATTTAAGTGCCACGTTAGGGATCTTTTTTTTTTCGTGCGAAAATCCCTACGGATTCCTTCCCTGCTGGAGCCAGGAGGGGAGGTTATATCAGACTCGAACCAACCAAAACCGCATGCCGGCTGACCCAGGGACGTCAGGGACGTTAGGGACCAGTAGCATCAGAAATGGTGGTCCTTATCTTCTGGATAGTATTACCTCAGCTTTTCACCACCTAGCGTGGTGCAGTCAATTGACGATGCAACTATTAAAAATAATAAAGAAAGTGCCCGAGTACTTGAATGAATTTTACAGCATCAAGTATGCTAACTACACAAATCGAATACATAGGGAAAATTAATCTTTCTCGGGCGGGACTCGAACCCGCGATCTTTCCCTTACAGGGGGGATTCGTTGACCAAATCGGCTACCGAGACACGCCCGATGTGATTCAAATTTCCCTTCTATTTTTATCCGTCTTTAAGGCGTCGGGTTCGAGTCCCGCCCGAGAAGATTAACTTTTCCATAATAAGTATTCGAAAATGCCCAAGACCGAAAGTTCTGGAAACTCGTGAATTGTGTAAGTAAAGACAGAGACAAATAGCGGGCAGTTTTCTCTGCCTACACCGGAGGGCGAACGTCGTGAATGTTTCATGTATTTATAACCTAACACGCATATTATTTCTATTCGTCATCACATCAAAAATACTTATAATGACCCTGATCTTCCCCAGTAATCATCTGCGTATATTTTTAACTTTCTAACACTAATTTCGACCTACACAATCGATTTTAGCTCCTATATTTGACACCGTAAAGATAAAAGTCGGATACGACTTCGTTTGTGGATAGGTAATCATGTGATGACGACGTTAAAATTTCTAGATAGGTAATGTATACGGTACCTATGTTTGGTCAAAGATTTTGAAGATATTAATGTACCTAAGACATGTAGGTATCATCAGTTATGTGGCTTGAATTAGAACTAACATGTGTAAGTGAAAAAAAAAATGGTCTATTACCGCAGTACACGTTTCTTGAATGTATTTTGAAGATAGCACGGAGGTGATCGGTGGAGCCGCCTGTCACCCTAGCAGAAGTGCGCCTCCCCATACCCGGGGCTAGATGGGGGCACTATGGTCCCCACAACCCGAAGGGGGCCATCTCGAAAGAGATGGTCCTGGGTCTGCCGGGGTGCGAGAGATATGTTGCCTGCATTCTCACCTCCGGCAACCAAAGACGGCGTGCGATTTAGTTGGGTCGAGTCTGACATAACCACCTCCACCAGCTCCGGTTGGGGGTGGTATCCGTGGGGATTTTTCTAATTCATGGGGAATAATAAAAACTGAGCCTATTGCCGTCAAAGGTTTACTTAACAGATACCGTGCTGTTCAAGAACAACAAAATTTTGCTTGACTCAGGTATCCAACTTGGGATCTCTCGCACAGTAGTTTCACTAGTTAACGCAGCCCAATCAGGTACATACATACATGTATACGCTTTTATCCCCGGAGGATTAGGTAGAGGTGAATTAACACCCACATTTCACCAATAATTTGTAGTCGGTCCCATGTAAAAGGGGTTTTTTTTTATCGTGCGATAAATCCCCACGGATACCACCTCCACAGAGCCAGTGGAGGTGATTATGTCAGACTCGAACCGACTAAAACGCACGCCATCTTGGGTCCTTGGTTGCCGGAGGTGAGATTGCCAAAAGCATATCTCTCGCACCCCGACAGACCCAGGACCATCTCTTTCGAGATGGCCCCCTTCGGGTTGTGGGGACCAAAATGTCCCCATCTAGCCCCGGTTACGGGGAGGCGCACTCTGCGCCGCCGCGCCGCCGCGGCCTGCTTCTGCTAGGGTGACAGGCGGCTCCACCGGTCACCCCCAGGCCAGCGCTCATGGAGGACGGAGGTCGTTCTGCGACCTCCGACGTCCGGTTCGCCTTCGCTCTGCACGGGCTTCCCGGGCCCGGAGTCTGGTCCGGACCCGACCGGCCGCCTCCTTCTCGAGCATTACTTGCTCGCAGAAGGAGGCGGCCGCACAACCCAAGCGTTTGCGCATCGTACCATCGCTGTGAGCAATGTGACGAGTGTGAGGACTCCCACCCCTAGAGCCGCCACTAGGACCCGCCTCAGCGTGTCCCACGCCGGGCACTCGGTCAGCGTGTGCAGCTCTGTGTCCTCGCTCGCATCACAGTGATGGCACTCGGACGTTGGCTCCTTCCGGATCCGACACAGGTAACTCCCGAAACACCCGTGTCCGGTAATCACCTGCGTCAGTCGGTACGAGAGGCTGCCGTGTGGCCTCTCTAGCCATTCCTCCATGATGGATGTAAAAGGGGGTGAGCCTGTTGCCATAATATTCCGGGCACTATTGTTGACTCGAGCCTATATCTGAGGCTGAGTCTGGGCCGTATATATCTGTCTGATGGTAAAGAGCCCTATCCCTTAGTCGCCTTGTACGACACCGCATGGGAAGAGATGAGGTAGCCCAAATTCTTCTCTGCCGGGAACCACACGGCTAACGCCAGCCACGCGGTAATCAAATAGATATTATTATATTTTCTAATTTGGCGGATGTTGTGAAGATTGTGCAAAAAAACACTGACTGAGTTTTTTCTATCGTGAACATACGCACGACTTGGTTCATTTCTGGTAATCGTTCATTATAAGCACTTTTCATCATTTATTGTATAGACAAGATTTCTATCTTTCTTTTATAATTTGTTTATAAACTATATAAGAAATTGAAGTGTCTGTTCATATAATGTTTGTATTGTGAGTGTATTTCATTTTATCTATGTCGGTACGATCATTCTATACAACAAAACCTGTCGGTCTGTCAGACAATCTCCAAATCTCTAGTGAAAATCATATCAAAATCCTGGCTTTCTTTTTATTTTATTTTTTTTATCGTGCGATAAATCCCCACGGATACCACCCTCACGGAGCCCACTCTCACGGAGCATCAAAATCCTGGCTGGTTTTTGATGTGATTTTCACTGGAAGACAGCTGATGTTTAAGGACTTATTAGAAAAAAGGTAAAGTAACTATGAATATTAAAAAAAAACTTTCCGAAGTCGGTCAATTAAATACGATAACCCGATAATTATGTTCTTATCAGCTTTGACCGATATCAAATCAAGTACAGGATGTCGTATAATCATTGTAGTATTACAATATGATAAAGATGATCCAACTTCATTAATAAAAAAAACACGGCTAACTTGGTACCTCCGAAGATATTATATTTATTACAGGGACTAATCCCAGCGAAAAAAAGAAAAAAAAACTGAAAAAAAGCCCATTACTGCAACTCCTGTAAAGTAGAATTAGAACATTGGATTCGAATACTGGACCTCTCGATCGTAAGATCAATTCCTTAACCACTAAGCTCCTATTAATACTAATTTATTGTCGCCAATAGGATGGCTACTGAAAAGACAGTATTTATTTTAGACGTTTCTGTTCCAAGATATTTTGTTAAAGGATTTTGTTGCGACCAGAGGGTCATTTTTCGTAATAAAAATCTATTCAAAATTAAGTCTCAGTCAAATCTCAATCTTTCAAATGTTAAAATGGTATTCTGCTAACGCTTACAAGATCGAACATCGAGATCGTTTTTAGGGGTCCGTACACCAAAAGGAATAAACTGAACCCTTAGACCCTTAAAAGGCTTATAGGATCACTTCGTTGCCCGTCTGTCTGTCTGTCAAAGTGATATTGCGTTTTATGAAGCTTAAGTTACGGAAACCTCGGTGCGCGAGACCGATTCACACTTGGCCAGCTTTTTGACCTTTTGGGGACTTAAATAAGATCGTGATTGAATTTTTAACAGATTTTTATTACGAGAATTGGCCCTCAGGACGAGTAGATACGGAGAGCCGGAAGATATACTTAGACATAACATAACATAAACTCACGCATGTATTCCCCGAAGGGGTAGGCAGAGGTGCTAGCACCCACATTTCGCCAGTTTATGTTTAGGTCCCAATGTAATAGGTGGCGAGCCTATTGCCATTAACCGGGCAATTATAAACCTGCGATAAATACACACATAACTTCGAAAAGCATCGAAAAGTCATTGGTGTGTGCCATGGGAAACCTGGGATCGAACCCGAGACCTTATACTTATACTATATACTTAGACTACATATTATTTACCATCTTGACCGTTAGAACTCCAAAACTAACATAAAAGCTAGATTCATAATAAAATTATCTTGGACCTAAATAGCGAAATATAAAAGGCCCTGGCGCGAGTAATAACCTATGCTTGGTGAATTTGAGCTCGTCCACCGCAGTAGCACCCCGTGCAGTCCTCAAAATACACCCAAGAAACGTGTAGGTACTGCGCGTATAGAGCACATCATTTAACCAGACCAACGGCATCAACACATCAACTAGCAATAAAACTAAGTGTCTCTATGAAGCATTCTCACAGTGAGATAAACAGCCAATTGAGTACGTTTTGATATCTCCAACATGTGTGAATTTGGGTCGCGATGCAGTCCGCGACGGGTCGCTCGGACTAGGCATGAACATAAAGGGTCCTTTATCAAAGAAACTATTATTAGTATTCTTGTTGATTGAAGTCGGTTATGTAAACATGCTTATTAGGAAAAAATATACTAAACGCGAGTCGAACTTATCACGAAGGGTTCCGCACCAATATGAATGAACCCACTCTTAAGAGGAATAAAAATGATAAATCTGGTTTTTAGGGGTATGTTTAGAGGCCAACTCCTTTTTTATTTGTAGACGTATTTGAAAACTGTTTACACTGTCTTATTTATTGGTTTCTTGTCTACATTTGGTACATTTTTAATTATTCTCACTTTTTAATTACTATATGAAAATCATTCCCAAAGCAAAAAGGTCACTCAAAAGAAAACTGGCAACTACTTCTAAACGAAAAAGAATTTTTACGTATTTTACTAAAAGAAAGACAAGGATCTGGAGTATAAGTGGTACATTTTTCCGTTCAATACATTGACTTTTGAAGTCACAGGCCACGTTTTTGTTACGTTCTCGAGAGTTTGGCTTAGCGGGTGCCTATGCGGGGGCCGGGCGCGGCAGTGCCGTGATGGCTGTTGGACGGGGAGGTTGTGCTGCACGTTTTCGCAGCTTTGACAGCAACACAATTCGAGACTAATGCATAAGTGGACAGATAAGACACTTCTATGAGACGCCGAAAGTAAATTCAGTAAAAAAGCTAAAGCCTTAAACTCTCAAGAAATACATGAAAATGTGTTGATTATTATTTATTCACAAACTTGTAACAGCTGTTGCCCACGGCTCCAGCCACGTAGATTTTGGATGCCGTTCCGGATGGTGATCCTTACTCATAGTGTAATGATATAAAACCTATGACACTGATAAATACTTATTGTGGGTTTCTATTGGTGAAATAATTCTTAGAATTGGTTCTGTATATCCAGAGATTAACCTATATAACGTCACAAACTACGTCTGCATAATAATATATGTATATTAGAATACTATAAATACCTATAGCTACATATAAAATATATAATATTATAAAAAAAATATCATTACATGTCATCACTAGTATAAAATAATTAACTTCCCGCTGTCTGTCTGTCTCTATGTATCATTAGATCTTTAAAATTACGCGACGGATTTTGAAGCGGTTTTCTTTAACCTTATATATCCGTTACCTTACATTAATCAAATTCTTGACCATTTGAATAATGCTAAATATTTAACCTCTATAGATTTGAGTGCAGCATATTGGCAGATTCCTTTCGATTCTCCCCTATCTGCCGAAAAAACTGCCTTTACAGTTCCTAGGAGGGGGCTATTCCAGTACAATGTCATGTGCTTCGGTTTGGTTGGGGCTTCAGCTACGATGCAGAGGCTCATGGACCGCCTATTTGGCCCCGAATTCGACAACAGGGTGTTTTCTTTCCAAGACGACATAATCTGTGTGGCCAGCACCTTTGAGGAGCATGTAGATCTCTTACATAGAATCCATCAGCGACTCAAGGAAGCGGGCCTAACGATAAACATGAAGAAATCACACTTTTGTCGAAGTGAATTGAAGTACCTTGGTTACTATGTGGACAAACATGGCCTGCGAACAGACCCGGGTAAGGTTGAGGTCATACTCAACTATCCCACACCTTCCAATTCTAAGGAGGTGAAAAGGTTCCTAGGGATGGCCGGTTGGTATCGTCGCTTTGTTAATAACTTCTCGAAAATTAGTAAACCTTTGTGCAAACTAACCTCTAAGAATGTAACCTTTGCGTGGAGCCCTGAAGCTGAGGAGGCCTTCAACCTTCTCAAATCAGCTTTGGTCTCTGCTCCTATTTTAAAAATGCCTGACTTTACTTTACCTTTCCGAATTCTCAGTGACGCGTCTGCTTTCTCAGTTGCTGCTGTGCTGACCCAAACGCACGATGGATTAGAACATCCGATCGCGTATTGCAGTCGGTCTCTAAACAAGAACGAGGAAAGGGACCAAGTAAATCACACGAGATGGCTTCGAATGGCTTCGACACACGCTTTGGGTTGCCCATTAAGCCGGGACGAGAAGTGTTCACGGGTTTGTACTGCTTACATGTCTCGCAATTCCCGACATAACTTTTGACACTCTCGTACATTCTGGGCCAGTAATAGTTTAGCGCCAACCGTTTATGTGTCTTCCAAACACCACCATGGGCACTAAGCGTGTCGTCATGGTACTTGGCGAGGAGAGTTAGTCTATCCTCCTGAGGTACCACTAGTTTCCAATCGAAATCTGAGGTCAAAGAATACTTATTTTTCGAAAATCTATACAGTAAGTTGTCACGAATGTCAAAATTTGGGTAATGCCTAGGGTTTTTTCGCACACAGTTCATGGTGTGGATATACCAGGGATCCTTAGTGGAGCTTGTATCGAGGGAATCAATTTTTATTCGAGACAGAGCGTCCGGCACGACATGATCCTTGCCTTTACGATGCTCTATCTTGAAATCAAATTGACTCAGCCTCAGGCACCAACGCGCTAAGCGGCCAGTAGGGTTCTTTAACTTATGGAACCACAGTAGTGAGGCATGGTCTGTAACTATAGTGCATTTCTGTCCCTCAACGTACTGTCTAAATTGCTCCAAAGCAAAGATCACACCCAAAAAGGTTACAAATTGAAATTGTAACCTTTTTCCCTCCCGTAACCAATGTTACGGGAGACTTTGGAGTTCGCTTTTTAAAAAAAAAGATTTAATTGATTTCACTGGTATATTACTTTTAAACACACAAATTAAAATAATTATTGAGAACTGGTAGATTTAGGAGATAGAAGAGTTCGCGGTCAGAGTTGAGACGAGACTGTAAGTCAATTCGATTTTAGGATCGAGGAATGTCTTTCACAACTGCTAACAGAAATCGTTCTCACAAAAGCCAAAGAGGCACCAGGCCGTACCGCGGCCATGGAAGACCTGGCTCTCCATCACTTCCTTATTGGACTAATACCACGCATCTCAAACATTATTAGATGCAAATCTCCCCGAAATCTAAACGAAGCAATAAGTTTCGCCATCTCTGAGGAAAAAATACAAAAAATAATGTATAAAAGAAACGCTTCGAATAACCAAAATCAAAATAAGTAAGAATAATATAAAAATAGGGATTCATTTTTGGCTGGACAGGCTGAGGCTGGACCCATTTCGCTTTTTTCTTTTTTGTTGTGTTTGTTATTGTCTGGAGAAGGTTTTTATGAAAGAAAAAGTAAAAAATATGCGCGGAAAATAGTAACATTTAAGAATACTTAACCTTTATATAAAATATCTGACCCGAAAGACGTTGTTATGTCCTATTGGTGTCAGGATCTCCGTGGGCGTATGGAGTCCCTGTCGTAATGCTTTCTGTTCTCAAAATAATTAGAACAATTGAAATAAAACCACTTTTTACGGATTCTATCGCGATATATTTGTTATTATTACACACCGCGAAAATGGCTGCTGCAAAGCAGCCGAAACGTCGGGTTAAAAAGTAATAATAACAAATATATCGCGATAGAATCCGTAAAAAGTGGTTTTATTTCAATGAGTGACATTCGCGTAAACTTTAGAAAATATAATTAGGACAACTTAATACAGCCAATTGAGGTAAATTCTAATTTTTAAGGTGAAATGAAGTTTGCCGGGTCAGTTAGTGCATAATATAAGAGGTTTGATTTCGAAGTCATTTAGATAAACACATTTTTTAGGCTTACTTTGTGAACGATGGCACTGTGAGAATGTGTAATGTGTGTGAATTGTTATGCCTATAGCATTCTTATAGCTTTCATATTCACCTACCTCAATGTATCTATGCAATAAACACCCTAACCAATGGAAATATATATTCATGTCTTAGATTAATAATAATCTAAGATTCATGTAATATGAATATATGTGTTGAGTGGGCATCAAACTCACAATCTCTGAATGCTCCACCGCTACGCCATAGAATTTGAACCTTTTGAAATTGAATATGTCTGTTTGTTCATAATGGACACAAACGCTACTTAGTACCTACACGGATTTTGATGCGGTATTTTTATTTAAAAGGTTTTGGTAGCATTCTACCAGAGATAAAACCAAAGTCGCGATAATAGACATCCATACGGGCGGAGCCGCCGACCTTAGCTATAATAAAGAATCAAGAATCAATCAACATCGATGTCAAAAAATACCAAATCAGTTAGGTACGTGAAGTTAGGCAGAATATGATGTGTCCACTCTGTACCCTTTTTACCGACATCTTTTCCCATATTTTTATATTATAATCACTTTAGTGACATGAGTGCGGGGTGGTGCGGGGCTGCGATTATTACGTTCGTAGACTCCACCCATTCGCTCTATGGCATCGTCTCTAGTAAGGGCCTTAATAAAAACAATTTACTCGTAGCTAAGCTGGAGGGGTTAGCGGGAATATTAGTAACTAGCTTTTTCCCGCAGCTCCGCCCAAGAGGATGTCGGTTATCGCAACTAAACATAACTCCTGCCCAAATTTAATGAAAATCGCTCCAGCTGTTTACACGTGAAAGAGTAACAAACATCCATGCATACTTAAAAACGTTCGCGTCTATAATATTAGTAGGATTTTTATTCCGTTTTAGTATTTGTTGTTATAGCGACAGATATACATCATCTGTGAAAATTTCAACTGTCTAACTATCACGGTTGATGAGATACACTCGGTGGTGTGGTGACAGACAGACAGTCGTTTTTACCTTTAAGTACGGCAAAAACTCTTATTGTGGACTTATAAGGTTATTTTTTATTATAATAAGTTTGATTCTGTCATAACTTTGGTATGCCGCATGCCGTGCCAAGGCCCATCAATGCGCATGTTGTTTTTTTTAATAATGGTTTCTGCAGAAACTATGACCGCAATTCTTAGCTACCTACTTAAATAAATAACCATATAAACAGTCTAACTTTTTATCATTTTTATAACACTCGCGTGGCAAACAAGCACACAGCCCACCTGATGGAAAGTGGTTACCGTGGCCTATGGACGTTTGCGTTACACTCGTGCTGCCGACCCTGACTCTTATTGTTCATGCCGGCTAATCTCCTTAGTGGCTGCGCCGATTTTGATAAGATTTTCATGATCAGATAGCTGATATTATAAGGATACAGAGAGGAAAGTCTACACATCAGAGTATCATCCATGAACCAACAGGTTTAAACCAAAGATTTTGATGGGGTCCCATACACCCGGAACTACTCATGGCTAAAAGAATCTAACATCCTGTTCTAGATTCCGCGCTACCAAACTCCATTACGATCGGTTGAGAAATTTGGTCAACAAAAGGAAAAAAAAATAACAGCTACTTTTGTCTTTGGACATTTTAATGACATAACAACGGCCATTACGTCTTCGGATATTTCTCAATACGGTAGACAATGTCTTGTGTTACTAGACAAGCTGTTTAGAAAAAAATAAGAGATCTATTAACCGAAATTATTAGTATTCCCGTTAACCCAAAGCCAAATTGCCTATGTAAGAACTGGGGCTCATGTCGGTAATGTAACGGCCAGGACTCGAGCCCGGGTCACTCTCGATCGTGAAGCCTACTCCCTAACCACTAAGCTGTTAACGCTCGTAAATTCAGTGATTCCAAGCGGGAATGAATTTCGAATTTGGAACGAGTCGCAAAAGATAAATGGTGTTGGTGCTCTTCGTGGACATGGCTGTGCTATTCGCACAGGTGCTATTCGCACAGGTGCTATTCGCACAGGTGCTATTCGCACAGGCTGGTGCTATTTAGCTGTGTGCTCTAAGTGGACTACACCAATAATTGAGGTGTGAGTTATTTTGACACCTACCTTTATGATAGCATGATTTTTTTTTTAACGTACAAAAAAATTCTGATGGTAAAAAACGGAATAATTACTTACCTATTTATTAAGAACTAGCTTTGCCAAATTTCATCAAAATCGGTTCAGTGGTTTAGGCGTGAAAGCGTAACATACAGACAGACAGACAGACAGAGTTACTTTCGCATTTATAATATTAGTATGGATATGGATAATATTCTTTCAACTCATGTGTTCAAACCGTGGCCCGTGGGTTAAAAGTTGTAATATTGAAGTCTGGACAAGGATATAAAAGTGGACGTGGTTAGACTGATCTGACAATGTACACATTGAAATCTGACTAAGGACACAAAAAAGTGGACGTGGTTAGACTGATCTGACAATGGACACAAAAGAGTGGGTCTCAGACTGATTCTAACAATACTTGTTACTTATAAATAAAACATATTTTGATTCTATCAGTATTTTGTATTTATTGTTTTTCGTAAGTATTAATAAAGCGCTGTGATGTGTTATTGAACAAATTTACCACATCCTCAAAGATAGGACATTCTGGGAATTGGACATTTTGAGAATTGGACATTCTGGGAATTGGACATATTGAGAATTGTACAATTTGGGATTTGGACATTTTGACACCGTTGGACATTTTGAGAATTTGAAATTTTGACCCTGAACGGTCACGGATACAGAGGGGTGTTTGGTTGGTTTTTGACTTATCGCAATTTTTTGTTCCGTACACCCAATCTAGTAGGTAAAAGTCATACCTAGTGACTGATCTTACCGTTTCATAGTTAAAATTTAATACTCAGATGGCAGGATGCATTGAAAACATGTGTGAAACGGACGTGATGCATCATATTCTAGTTTCACACATGTGTAAAATATTAAATTGTTTTGTGATCCGCATCTGGAGAGTTATAAAATTAATTTTGAAGCATTTCTATGAGAAAATGTTGTTTGTTGCAAAGGAAATTCGTATCCTTGTATGTACCCTAAGTAAATACTTATTAAAAATATTGTTCTAGATAGGAAATAACCAAATAATATGCCTATGCAAAATGTGCTGCCAATTTTTCTGGGAAAATGAAAATTTATTATAAAACAAGTGACAATTTCTCAAAAAAAAATTCTTAAAGACTTAAAAGACGGAATACAGAGAAGGGAAATTTGAAATGATTCAGATGTGGCTCAATAGCTCAGTTGGAAGAGCATTCCCCCTGTAAGGGAAAGGTGGGTTCAAGTCCCACTTGAGCGCTTCTTTTTCCCGATGTATTTCATTATTTTTTTTTAATTTTTGTGGGAGCCACTGCCATCTGCAATCTCAACCCCCAAACCGAAGGCCTCTTCCGTCAATCGCGTACCATCAAGTAGGTACTAAATTATACAATCAATGTTTATTATAATATGTAAATTTAAATGGCACTTTTATGAATAAATTGATTATAAATTAACAACTTTAAAACTGGTTATGCGGATTAATATTGATATTTAACTACGGTTACTGAGTTATTAAATTAACCTCCTATAACTTTGCCAATAAAATATTATTATTAAACTAGCTTTTGCCAGTGGCTCCGCCCGCGTGGATGTCGGTTATCGCGACCAAACATAGCCTATATCCTTTCTCATGGTCTAATCTACCCCTATACCAAATTTTAGCAAAATGCGTGAAGGCATAACATACAGATAGACAGACATACAGTTACTTTCGCATTTATAATATTAGTATGGATTTAGCCTATATAAATTATTGTACATCAGCATCCGAGCACCACTCTCGTACTCTTCAATAAATTCATTGATTTGAAGTTTACGGGAGCTACTGTCGCCTAAGCCCCGAACAATAAGCCACGAGCCAAAATAAGCCACATCAGAAGAGCATAGGGGAGAAGACCTTTGCCCCAAGCACGAAAAATGATCGAATTCGTTACGTAAAGGTATCGAGACAGCGGAGCCTATAGTACTGTGCTGAACCTGTTTGTGAGTGAAGCCGGCAAATTAAAGAAGAAAGAAAGAAGAAAGAAAGAAGAAAGAAAGAAGAAAGAAAGAAGAAAGAAAGAAGAAAGAAAGAAGAAAGAAAGAAGAAAGAAAGAAGAAAGAAAGAAGAAAGAAAGAAGAAAGAAAGAAGAAAGAAAGAAGAAAGAAAGAAGAAAGAAAGAATTAAATTTATTTATTTTTGACTATTTTAATTTCTGACTTAATTTTCTTTTTATTTTAATGTTTTGCTGCTATCATTGACATAACTTGTTCCACAAATCAATGATTATGATTATGAAGAAAAAACCTTTCCTTGGGGCCAGACCGATAGGGATGTCGCTATATGTCGAAGACAACCTCACCTTCAGACACGGCGACCTACAGGAGACGGCGCGTGGATTTATCCGGTTCGAACCCGACAAAACCTCCCCTTGGCCGGCTCCAGCGGGGAAGGTATCCGAGAGGATTTCCACACGTAGGAGAATATCGGACTTGCAATCAAGAAGTTTCGAATACGGAATTCGGCTAATACACTATCGATGTGAACCCACTTCTAGTCATATCATCGAAATGTAGGCCTTAATACACCTCTGCCTACCCCTTTGACGATTCACAGGCGTGAATCTCTTCCTCTTAGCGTTAATCCCAGTCGCATCCAAAACTTTCGGCTTGGATATTTTCTGTAGAGCGATTGCCATCTGAGCTCTACAACCCAAAGGCGATATCGAAGTTAGACCAGTTGTTGAACTTTTAAGGGCTCCAACTGGCTTAATGACTGCCATAGATGTTCGTATAGCAACCGGGACCGACAGCTTAACGTGCTCTCTGATGCGATGCTATATCGGTATCGTAAGGAGGCGCGGGAGCAGGGACGGGAACCCGAGCCCGAAGAAATTCGGGCCGTGAGGTCTCAGCTCCACAGGGACATGGTAGCGGAATGGGAGCTACGACTTGGGCGACCAAGCGCAGGGCACGCCGTAATAGCGGCGGTAAGACCCATCATGAAGGAATGGCTAGAGAGGCCACACGGCAGCCTCTCGTACCGGCTGACGCAGGTGATTACCGGACACGGGTGTTTCGGGAGTTACCTGTGTCGGATCCGGAAGGAGCCAACGTCCGAGTGCCATCACTGTGATGCGAGCGAGGACACAGAGCTGCACACGCTGACCGAGTGCCCGACGTGGGACACGCCGAGGCGGGTCCTAGTGGCGGCTCTAGGGGTGGGAGTCCTCACACTCGTCACATTGCTCACAGCGATGGTACGATGCGCAAACGCTTGGGGTGCGGCCGCCTCCTTCTGCGAGCAAGTAATGCTCGAGAAGGAGGCGGCCGGTCGGGTCCGGACCAGACTCCGGGCCCGGGAAGCCCGTGCAGAGCGAAGGCGAACCGGACGTCGGAGGTCGCAGAACGACCTCCGTCCTCCATGAGCGCTGGCCTGGGGGTGACCGGTGGAGCCGCCTGTCACCCTAGCAGAAGCAGGCCGCGGCGGCGGCGCAAAGTGCGCCTCCCCGTAACCGGGGCTAGATGGGGACATTTTGGTCCCCACAACCCGAAGGGGGCCATCTTGAAATCCCATCCTGGGTCTGTCGGGGTGCGAGAGATATGCTTTTGGCAATCTCACCTCCGGCAACCAAGGACTCAAGATGGCGTGCGTTTTAGTCGGTTCGAGTCCGACATAACCACCTCCACCGGCTCTGTGGGGGTGGTATCCGTGGGGAACTATCGCACGATAAAAAAAAAAAACGTGCTCTCTGAGGCGCGACCAATGCAAGATGCACACAAATATATAGTATTGTATAGTATAGTAGTGCACGCGCGCCTCTTTCGTAGCGGCCGCATTCACTACTGCTACGCCACGGAGGCTGTCAAATTTACTGGCGTGTATATATATTAGGTATGTAAAAAAACCAACGCACACTGTATAATTTTAGCAGGACTAATTTTGGCACGAACATGCCATTATTAAGACAATGTTTTACGAGTGACTACCATTGCTTATTGCTCGAGTTTAAACTACTTAACTCTATTATATATATAACTATATTAGCATATAATCATTTGTTCTCTATTCATATTTTGGACATGGATTTCATGGACAGTTGCGCTTACAGGCCGATAATTGAATACCTGCTAATCATCAATAAGACATTGACTAAGAAGTTGAATTTTGACACAGCTTTAAGACGTTATAGACCTGAGAATGTGGTATGAATTTTAACTTGATACCTCCACGCATTTCTGAGAAAATGGGTCTTGACAGACAGATGCACAGACAGGCAGACAGACAGACAGACAGACAGACAGACAGACAGACAGACAGACAGACAGACAGACAGACAGACACACAGACAGACAGACACACAGTCAGACAGATGGACGAAGTGATCCTATTAGGGTTCCGTTTTCTTTTTCCACTTGAAGTAAGGAACCCTAAAAACCACAAAAAAAAATATTTTTCTTCTAAACGGCCTGTGGAGCGTTAGAGCGTTCAACTACTACACAGAGTGCGCGGGTTTGATTCCCGCTCAAATATTTGTATGCATGAATATGTGTATTTGCATTGGTCTGGGTGTTTGTGTATAATTTTTATTTTTTAATATAAAAAAAAATTGTATTAGCATATTTATCAGTGAAGCATTATAGTATTTTAATAATTACATAATGTAAGGATGGATATGGATGGATACTCACATTTGACCGAGACTGCATACCACGGGCAAATACCAAAAATTATTTAGAATCCATTTCAAATGTACCATATTTGTTCATTTATATTTTTTTTTACTTTTTATACCACTTAGGTGGCAGACTAGCACACGGCCCACCTGATGGAAAGTGGTTACCGCGGCCTATGGACGTATGCAACACCAGGGGCGTTACACTGTCGCTGCCTACCCTGAAGAAACCTTCTAATGCCCCTCTTGAAGAACCCCATATTGTAGTCGCTTGGGCGGCATTCCACAGCTTGAGCAGACATGGGATGAAGTTTCTTTCATACCGCACGGTGCGCACCGTATTAGGATGCAATGTGTGGGGATGAATTCCCTGTCTATGGCGAGCGGTGCGATGATGAATGTAGCTGTGGGCATCATGTCAAATAATAATTCATCTGAGCACAAACCATTATATAGGCGGTAGAAAACACATAGTGAGGCAAAGTCCCTCCTGAGGCTGAGAGCTTATATTTGGTTGAAATTAAAAATTTAATCATAAAATTCAATAAAGATAAATAACCAGATCCATAAAATGTCCTACCTAAATCCATTTAAGCTCCTCGCAAATGCAAGTTAACTGTACAAATAGCAGATGTCGCAAAGGATGCAGTGTGTGGGACATAATTGCACGCCCACACATCCCACAACAAGCACACAAATATGGCATGCTGAGTTTTGAAGGATTTTGAGCACATTGAGTGAGAACGTAAATATTTTGTCTAATAAGTAGGTAGATCAAGGTGGAATGGTATAGGTATTGTCAACTTTCTATGATGTCAATTTGATTACTAAACCATTTTATAATATTTATTTATCCATACTAATCCATACTAATGTTATAAATTCTAAAGTAACTCTGTCTGTCTGTCTGTATGTTCGCTTTCACGCCTAAACCACTGAACCGATTGTGATGAAATTTGGTGTAGGGGTAGATTAGACCTTGAGAAAGGACATAGGCTATGTTTTGTTGCGATAACCGACATCCACGCGGGCGGAGCCGCGGGCAAATGCTAGTAATATAATAAACCCTAAACCAAAGCAAGCGTCGGTAGCTCAGTGGTTAAGGAATCGGCCTTACGATCGAGAGCTCTCAGGTTCGAATCCTGGCCATTACACTACTGACGTGAATCCACTCCTAACACAAGCAATTTAGCTTAGCTGGAGGGATTAGGGGGAATATTAAGTACTTCAGTTCTAATATTCTTCATAAAAATCCAACTGTTAGGTAATCTGTATTAAAACTAGCCAACCTGCCCCGACTTTGCCCATAACATATCTTGAAATGATTTGGCAATTTTTTAAATTTCTCTTTCTGCTTTAGAACCATCATACTTCAAGGAAAAGAATTAGCAGAGTCGGTTGAGCTGTTCTCGAGATTTACGCTTAGCAACACATTCTGCAATTAATTTTCATATTATAGAATTTATATTTTTTTATTTTATAAGTTCAGTTCATCACGGAATGCGCGCGCTACCAGACTGGAAGAGACCAACCGATGGTAGACTTAGAGGTGAATAAGTCAGACATAGGTGCCTTCCACAGAATACTGACCACTCCTAATTCGTAGGAAGCATTCTATTTATATAGAATGCTTTCTATAGTCCCTACTTAATGTTTTAGTTTTTAATACTTGTTTTGTAAAGATAATACAATATGTACTAGCAGGGCCACATATACTTATTGTATAAAGTCCTTAAATAAAGAAAAAAAAAAACAAGTTCAGTTCAGTCCTTTTTCTTCATCCCAGTACCAATGAAAGGTTGCTTTGAAGTTCACATTTGGTGCCCTGAACCTACTTTCCAGCTCTCACTTTCCATTATTGGAATTTTATACGGCACTAGCCCGCCATATAAAATCCGAATAATTACTCCTTATTTTCAAATAATTAAATAAAAAAAAAAAATATGTATGATTGCAGCATCACTCTACACTCCAATCCAAAAATATAAACTGAAAGGACAGATTGACTAGTTAACCTCGCACTCTTGAGGTTAGCGATGTAACAGAGAGCAATGCTAAAGATAATTTTATGGTAAGACGATAGGTATTGCCTATGAAGTTCAGCCAATCCCGCAGCTAGACTGGAAAAAGTGAACCCCAGACTCCGATGTGAAAGCTTCGGATGTGACTGATGTGGTTCAAAACAGCAAAATCGTGCAGTACTAGTAGAACTCACAGTACCGTGGGAAACTAACATACCTAAAGACCACGCTATAAAAATAAACAAATACTTTGACCTGACCAACGAGTTAACCTATAATGGCTATGTGGTTAAACTCTACGCCGTGGAAGTAGGAGCAAGGGGAATTCCAGCTAAAACCCTGTATAACTTATTTAAAGACCTCGGATTGCCAATGCTTCAGTAAGCTCTTTACTCAAACGAATATCTAAAACGGCGTTGATAGGATCTTACCAAATTTGGATAGGTAGAGGGGGGAACACGACTGACGGTGGAAGTGAGCGCTGATGCATCACAAGGTGGCCACCCTAAACCCACACCTGGGTCACAAGTCCCAGGCGCCGTCACAGTGTTCCTCTCTGTACCACGCCATGGACCCGGCGACCGCACGGTGAATCCATGGAATGCTAAGAACCAGATCTCTTATATCATAAGTTTTTTTTTAGGTATATACTTTAATTATCTTGACATGAGATATATATATGTACATTCGTCCATATTTAGTCTTAAGAACTTACTTTTTTGTAAATTGACGTCCATAAAATGCGTGGAGTTTGTTGCGCCATTTCTTCTCCACTGATGCCTAGGAAGCGGTGGTAAACTAAGTTTTAAGCAGAATTTCATGTCAAAAAGCTGTAGTAGTGCTACACAATTTTGAATAAATACCTTGATTTTGAGTTTGACTGGGATTCACGCTAGGATGAAGAAGAAGTTGGTATATACTGCCTATGAATGTAAGCAGAACTGTAGCAAGAAGTTAGTGTTATTATAGAAATAAAAATGGCTAAGAGACAATAATGCATTATAAGTAGATAATAAAAATATTTATCAAGGTACTGATATAATTACAGGGATAATTACATTAATTACCTCACAATTGATCATTAGTACAAAAATATTTATTGTTTAAGTGATAAGTTATTATTTTGTTTATTAATTGGGTCAATACTACACATGTTAGTCTCAAATCAATTGTCCTGCAGGTTACGGTTCTAATTTAAATGTTAACAGTTACTCAAGTACGGGCGGAATGGGGAAATTAATGAAATGACCCGCAGAAATTGCGGATGGATCCCTACAGAGAAATAATAATGTTAGTATTGGATCCCAGACTCCGAGATAAATGCCTCGGCTGCAATCAGGGCTATCGCAAGGATCGAAATGAGTTGGTATATCATACTATGACAATTATATTATAATATTCATATTTTTATTTGGAGTTTATGCTCACAATGTACATGTGCAAACATCACTCAAATATTCATGCATACATATATTTACACTGAATGGGAATCAAACCGGCTACCTCTGACGTAACGTACTGAATACTCTACATAATATATTCTATTTACCTTCTTATTAACGTCAGAACGTCGTTGAAAACGCTTCCAAAATTAAAATAAGTGAATCTGCTTGGTAGACTTCGTTCAAAAAGGTGTTTAAAAAAAGGGGTTTAGAAAGAGTACTTACTATATTGTCGATCTCCTTACTTCAGATAATAATCATTGTAACTGAATAGTAATTTCTCGTTATCTCGCATCGAGGTCAACCACACCGATAAAAAATTGCAATCACAGAAACAAATAAGGTAAAAACAAGTACTTCCTTCCCCATATTTACTTAAAACAATTACTTTTTAACTGATCACACGGAATATTTATATAAAAATAACACTTACCTCTATTTTAATAGTAGAATAACCAAGAAGATTTGGATTAAACTGAAACTCACGACGAAAATTCACAAAAACAAACCAACTGAACAAAAATTCACGAGTTGATGAATGAACTCTTGCAAATAATTGCAATATAGACCAAAAACGATATCACAGATACACACAACACTCAGATGTTCCTTTGATTAAAATGTTTACTAACGTAAACAAATGAAGACGGCGTTAAAAAAGTTTTATATTGAAAATAAAATGTAAACAAAACAAACAAGCACGCACCGAAAAGAAACCGAACTCTGAACTGACTGGAATGACGTGAGTCAACTGGGCGGCCATATAAAATGGTAAATTTACCCAATGTATTTTCCCAACTAAAATCAATGTTCATTTTGATGGCCGGATTCACATTTAACTCTTCTTTATTTATTTATTTATTTTTATTTATTTATTGAATTGTGGAACACAGGTATTACAGAGATCTTAAGCTAATATATAGGTGTTCTATGTCCTACCACATACATGGCGTACAAATTAAAATTAAATGCCGTTATGGTTAATATCAGGACCTGAAGTTATGGTTAGCAGATATCGCTTACAAGATTAGGTCATACTGCTCTTAACAATATATTGCCCAATTCAATTCAATTCTTGTTGAATGGCTCTGTGCTCTGAGCATCAATTCCGATATATTGCTCATAGTGCTCAATACATTTTAATGTCATATATTCATAATTATTTTTAAATGGTTTGTATGTCAACGTAATCTAATCAAATAAGTCATGAATTAATAATAGTATAATTTTATAAATATAAATGTAATAGTTAATTATTAAGTTCTTGTGACAAAACAGAATCAGATGATTTTTTCATTGTCTATACTAAACTTATAAAGCTGAAAACTATCTTAGTTGTAAGTATAACTGGTTCGAATAGAAAAATTCTTTTTGTTTTGTATAGCCCATTTATCGACGAAGGTCTAAGGACATCATGCTACCTACTATTAATGGGAGCGGAGCAGTAATCATAAAATGTCAACAAATCCGGCAGATTTCCACCACAATGTTGAAGACCTATGCGATGGATATCAAAATATGGCACAGGTGAAGACGGGGCGGGCCAGCTAGTAATTGATAAGTTTTTATTTGTGTTTTAATTAAAAATAAAACTCGTGCATATAATAAGTATAAGTTTTCACGTTTTGGGAAACTACTTATTTCGTAGGTGTGTTGTTCCATTCAATAAAATAAGCGTAATAGTAGATTATTAGTACTGAACATTCTAATTGCTCGCTATCATCGGACTATAACTGAGTACACTTGAAGTACCATTTTTATGAACTATATGTTTACATGAATTTAAAAAATCTGTACTGTTATTATACAGGGGCAAAGTTTGTGTCGTTGTAGGGGATAATCTGTGGATATGCAAAACTGATTTTGATAAAACAATTATTACAGTAGAAAGCTACAAAATTTTGTGAGTGTCATAGGCTTATTTTTTTACACATTTTCGGAAAGGGTCAGATAACGGGACTAGCGGGAACAGGATAAGAAATCCCCGCGGGTGGAGCTATCGTAATGTAAATTATATAAATAAAAAATAATGGCTATCACTTGAGAACTTCTGGGTCGCTTTGGCAGATTTCATTTAGTTATTCGTGATCTAGGTGTTTCAAAGTATGTCTTTAGTTTCAAAAATAAAAAAAAAATCATTGCAGGGTTTTGGTCTAGATGATTGGTTTTAGAAAAATATATTTAATAACTAACGCATTTGGCATATTGCTTAAGGCTGGGTAAAGTCCCTCAAGTAATTATAATATATTTTAGAACTAAATCAAATTTAGTCATTTATGCGGCTCCCTGAATATACTAATTAGCCCAGCGATGTGGATAATTTTAAGTACTGGTATTACTAAAATCAAAAATGACAACCAGGTTAGCCAACCGTCAGAGAAAAGGGAATATTATTATTTTAGTTTTGATAAATGTATGTAAAATCATCGTAATATTACACACAGTGTTACCTACTACCTACTTGCCAGCAGAATATGATTATAGATTGTAATTTATTTAATAATAATCATGGACCTATACTTTTTGTAGGTATTGATTCGTCAGAACTCGCGGTTCGCGGTTATTGCCTGCCATTGCCAACCTAACAATAATTATGAAATAAACAAAGTTTGTTTTATTTTCAGTTTTGGTTTGGAGTCTCTTTTAGGTTGAAATAAGTGTTTAATCACATAATTTTAAAACCTCTATTTTGGCTCAACATAGTAAAAAGTACCTAAGCACCACCACTAATACCGACCCTGTAAGACCTTTTAATGCCCTAGTTTCAGGAAGAAACTTATAATATAGTAGCTTCGAAATATCACAGCAAGAAGATCATTCAACAGCTGGACTGCCAGGCCAATTGGTGCAGCAATATGAAATCCCTTTTCGATCGTTTCGGTAGAGTAGCGACATCTTCCAACGTTATCTTGTCTTAATTGGAAAAGTTTCACGATATATCCGACAGATGGCATTTTTTTTTCTTTCGAAATCTAAACTCACACAAACGATCTACTATCTATGTATAATATCTATATTCTTTCGTTACCGTTAGAGTGCTGAATTTGATAATGTGCACATTAACCCATTGAGTGCCGACTACTTAATATTACGTAAGGTAGATTAACAGGAGACGCCAATTACGTGTTAGTACGTAGATGTTTCTTGTTGATTGTAGGGCGCTCCATACTATTTGGCCTCCTGCAACGTTCGTTTTCATACTACTTGGCACCTCAAATAAAACACAATATACAAAAATAGTAACTTTATTGTTTCTAAAAATCTAAATCTAATACACTTTGGTATCATGAATTACACAGTCTACTCTTGAGATCAAATATATTTCTAAGTTATCATTATAACAAAAACACGTAATATATGTTACTTAATCAACATTTATAACGATTAAAAAAAAAAGCGAATTTAGGATCTGAGTGGTAAATTTAAAAAAAATTGTTTACACATAAAGCCGGCTTTTCAGTACAGGTAGAACATACAAAAGATGATTCCTTGCGTATTTTATCTAGCGACAGTCTCTAAGCGCGTGCGGCGCATAAGACACATCATGGAGACTGGCTAGAGAGGCCACACGATAGCCTCTCGTACCGGCTGACACAGGTGATTACCGGAAACGGGTGTTACGGACAGTACCTGTGTCAGATCCGGAAGGAGCCAACGTCCGAGTGCCATCACTGTGATGCGAGCGAGGACACAGAGCTGCACACGCTGACCGGGTCCTAGTGGCGGCTCTGGGGGTGGGAGTCCCCACGCTCGCCACTTTGCTCACAGCGATGGTACGATGCGCGAACGCTTGGGGTGCGGACGCCTCCTTCTGCGAGCAATTAATACTCGAGAAGGAGGCGGCCGGTCGGGCCCGGGAAGCCCGCCAAGAGCGAAGGCGAACCGGAAGTCGGAGGTCGCAGAACGACCTCCGTCCTCCATGAGCGCTGGCCTGGGGGTGATCGGTAGAGCCTGTCCCCCTAGTAGAAGCAGGTCGCGGCAGCGGCGCAAAGTGCGCCTCCCCGTATCTACCCAGGGCTAGATGGGGACACTATGGTCCCCACAACCCGAAAGGGGCCATCTCGAGAGAGATATGCTTTCGGCAATCTCACCTGAAGATTTGAAGAACTCAGCAAAAAAGTGATTTCCAATCTATACGCGATTAGTTTCACACCCCTGCGTTCTGGCCTTGTATATAATGTAAATACGCCACATGATTGCCATTTATACATGTTAGAACGGGATAGACAATAGTCTGTGTTCTATTAGGTATATACGCAGTATTACGTAGGTAGGCACCACTAAAATGAATTTTGCTAACTGTGCCTGTGTACGTAATACTGCGTATACGCAATATTACGGTTTCTGGCATCCTACTATATGCTTATATACGTGATGCCAACTACGAATGATTACGTAGTAGACCATTTGTATGGTGGCCACCAGGTTTGGTCTGACGCTTAACTTCGGCATTCAATGGGTTAACTGTTAGGGCATCTGCAGGTTAACTGTTAATCAGTTAAAGTGCGAAATCTATATACTTATATAAAAATCAATTGCTGTTCGTTAGTCTCGCTAAAACTCGAGAACGGCTGCACGGATTTAGCTTATCCTGGTCTTGAAATGTTCGTGGAGATCTAGGGAAGGTTTAAAAGGTGAGAACAATTCGAATAATTGCCGGGAACCGACATCCGCGCGGGCGGAGCCGCGGGCAAAAGCTAGTTTTAGATAAAAATGCTCATTTTCGCACTTTATCTAGTTAGTTTGCATTTTTTAACACTACTCAGGTGGCAGACAAACACAGGGCCCACCTGATGGACAGTGGTTACCGCGTGGCCGATTGACGTGTGCAACACCAGGGGCACAGATTATCTAATAGTTGGAAGTAGCCAGGGGAGTCACGCTCGTGATGCTGACCCTGTATTAATAGAGAGTTTCTGTGCCATCAGTGCCAAAGACAGAGCAGGACAAGAAAGAAAGAAAGAAACGTTGGTCTTTCAACTGATAGTACATAAACACTCCAGTGAGCTCTGGCTACCATACTTACCGCCGGGAATACAACACGAGGTTATTATGAATGCAGAATGCCGTAGCTTGAAGGTACATCCACAGTCGGAGTTCTCAATTGGGACGGGAATACCTGTCCTTCATCCTCAAAACTACTTTTTTTTTTATACCACTTAGGTGGCAGACAAGCACACGGCCCACCTGATGGAAAGTGGTTACCGCGGCCTATGGACGTATGCAACACCAGGGGCGTTACACTCGCGCTGCCTACCCTGAAGAAACCTTCAGAACCCCATATTGTAGTCGCTTGGGAAAACTATGGCAGGGAGTTCATTCCACAGCTTGAGCGTACGTGGGATGAAGTTCCTTTCATACCGCACGGTACGCACCGTATTCGGATGCAATGTGCAACTTAAAAATGCAACTTAAAGTATGTACATAGTTAAAGTGCGGAAGATGGTGAACGAAATACTTTTGTTCTATTCATCTGCTCCTCCGCGCCTCCTATTCCCGAACCGAAGCAACGTTGATGGAGCCGGACGCATTATTACAAGAAAACCACAAAGGGTAAGGCTAATCTTCTGACCTTTTTTTTTCGTGCGGAAATCCCCTAGGAAACCAACCCCACCGGAGCCGGAAGGGGAGGTTATGTCGGCCTATAACCGCACGCCGACTGAGTGGCGTGGTGCTAGGCCGGAGGTGAGGTTGTCTTCGACATATTCTTCGCACTACCCAGGGCCATCCCTTACGGTCTGGCCCTCCTCGAGGGCTACTCTTCTCACCTGATCTATCTGAGTATACCTACCTACCTAGCGCGTAGATATATATTACGTTATGACTTAAATGAAAGCATTCATTTAAAACGATGTAAATCTGTTTTATGCACTTTACCGTATGCCTCGTCGTTAATCTACAGATTACCTACGTAGTTTGCAGATTACCTAGTAAGGAACGCGAATAATTTCCACTTTATTTGAATGATTTTTTTATAGCATTTATTATGCTAACTTTTTCATTCATTGTTTCCAACAGTTCGTAAGAATGTTGGTAGATGGCTGCACCGTCGCCCTTATAGACGGATATAAAGAGAAGGAAAATTTGGAATGATTCAAGCTCAATAGCAGGATTGGAAGAGCAGTCCCCCCCTAAGGGAAAGGTCGTGTGTTCGAGTCTCACTTGAGCATTTCATTTTTTCCAATGTTTTTCAAATTTCCACTTTAACTGAGGCAGCCTGGTAATCTGTAGAATACCTAATCAATATGCACTCTAACTGATTTTCACATTTTAACCGTGGCATAATACATCTATCTTTCTCCTTCCCCGCTTCCAGAATACATGTTTCTGGGTTTTCCGCACTGTCGTAGCTATGGGTGGGCAAGGTGGTGCCGGGCTCCGTGGCCCCCAAGCTCAAGGGGCCCCTGAGCTCGGCCACTGAGGCCAAACTAGCAAACCTCTTATTGAACAAGCGAAAAAAATTCACTTTCGGAATTGAAAACACAAGGGAACCCATTTCAAAGGTGTTTGCGTGGTCACCTTGAAAGATTCGTCATTACGTTCGAAGCCTGACCCTTAGCTTGGGGTCTCCTGAGCCCTCATCAGGCCCCTGTAGCTCAGTGGCTAGATAGTAGGTAATACTGCTATAATAGTCTATTTACTACATTATCTGATGCTTTTTCCAACACATTCAAACAAAAATGTAAAAAGCATAATACTAAATCTAGATTCTGTGAATGGGCTACTGTAGGCATATATAAAAGTAGACGAACACTATTTGATCTATACGCCCAAAAACAGTACAGATTTGATAATGATTTCATTGAATATGTTAAGAATTACTCCAAAATTTTCAAAAAAGTGTGTAGACAAGCGAAGGCCATTCATATTAAAAGGAAAATAATTGAGGCCCCTAATAAAATGAAGGAAACTTGGAAAGTCATTCACAAAGAGTCGGGTAAATGTAAAATGAGGGATAGTATTACTAAAATTAAATTGGAAAATAAGGATTTAACCTCTCCGAAAGATATTGTAAATGCGTTTGAAGACTTTTTTACCAACATTCCATTTAAAATCACTTCTTCAATCAATTCTTGCGCCCGCAGTGCTGTGGCTCTTCTTGAGAGTAATATTAGTTCTTCTTCTAAATTTAACTTCAAACATATTGATCCCAGTGACATCTTAAAAGTTTTCAAGCAACTTAAAATGAAAAAGTCTGAAGATTACTGGGGCATGTCAGTCAGTTTAATTAGTCATGTAATTGATATCATGGCACCTGATTTGGCACTCATATTTAATGAATGTGTTGATAACGGTACATTTCCTAATTTAATGAAACATGGTAAACTAATACCATTATTTAAGAAGGGATCCAAGTCAGAACTTGGAAACTATCGCCCCATTTCTATTTTGCCAGTTCTGAGTAAGGTGTTTGAGAGAGTGATGCTCAATCAGATGCAACTGTACTTCAAGACCAACAATCTTTTCCACAGCCAACAATATGGCTTTACTGGCGGGAAATCTACCACCGATGCGGGAGTGGCCCTAGTTAGCCTAATTTACGACGCCTGGGAGGGATCACAGGATGCCATTGGAGTATTCTGTGATCTTTCCAAAGCATTTGATTGTGTTGACCATCAAACACTCTTACTCAAGCTACGTCGATATGGTTTTGATAGGAAATCAATAGCACTATTAGAGTCGTACTTAACGGATAGGCTTCAGACTGTTACTGTTAATAACGTAAAGTCAAATGGGTCAAATGTCAAAATAGGTGTACCCCAAGGATCAATCCTAGGACCCTTTCTGTTCCTGGTATATGTCAATGACTTGCCTTATATGGTCGAGGCACAAGCTGGCATAGTACTGTTTGCAGATGATACATCGTTAATATTCAAAGCAAATAGGTATAGTACAGATGCAAATAATGTTAATAATATTCTGAATGCCATGTCAAATTGGTTTTCTGCAAACAACCTATTGTTGAATGCAGAAAAGACCAAATGTATGAAGTTTACACTACCCAATGTGAGGCAAATAGACGTTGATGTTGTGCTGGGGGGGAAGGGGTTAGAATTCGTAAACACCACTACCTTTCTAGGAATTACAATAGATTCTAAATTACAATGGGGTGACCATATCACTATTCTGGCCAATAAACTTAGCTCTGCTGCTTATGCTGTGAGACGGATTAGGCAGTTAACTGATGTAGCTACTGCTAGGCTCGTATACTTTAGTTACTTCCATAGCTTGATGTCCTATGGATTACTACTTTGGGGAAATGCAGCAGATTTAGAAACTATATTTATATTGCAAAAGAGGGCAGTTCGTGCCATTTATTGCTTAGGCAAGAGAGACTCCCTCAGGGAAAGATTTAAGGATATTGACATTTTAACTGTAGCTTCCCAATATGTATTTGAAAACATAATGTATGTCAGGAAAAATATATCTCATTACACAAAAGTAAGTGACATTACAGACAGAAATCTGCGTAACAAACATAGACTTTTACTTCCATGTTATCGGCTTAGCAGGGTTAGTGATTCTTTTAAGGGGGATGGTATACGTTTTTATAACAAACTGCCAGAATCGATCCTTGGTATGCCTGACGATAAATTCAAAACCTTTGTAAAAACCACCTTATCCAAAAAGGCATACTATAGGATAGATGATTACTTGAAAGATAAAAATGTCTGGCTTGAGCATGGTGCAGGCCCCTCGTAAATTGCTATAATTACAGCATGGTACTGTATTAGTTACGTGACTTATTTGTTACATTATGTAACTTTGTTTTAATTCTTAATTATAAAGAGTTTTATATACTTGTTGACATTTAGATTTAAGAAAATAAATATGTAAATTGACGTCCAAAAAATGCCGCAGTGGAGTTTGTTGCGCCGTTTCTTCTCCACCAGTGCCTTGGAAGCGGTGGTAAACTTAGATTAAGTAGAATTAAAATTGACGTCAATAAGAAACAATTTTATTGTTCTATATTGAAAAATAAATGACTATGACTATGACTGCCGTGGTATAACTAGAATACCGTTATCTACCGAAACCACTTTTTGAAATAAGCGCGAAAAACGTAAAAAAAGCTTTAAATTGATGTAACTCATTAATGACAACTCATAACTAAGAATTAAAAATATCAAAAGATAGGTAAATGGAAGTACTTTTAAATGCCATTTATGAATTTTAGTACTTAGAATATATTTTTATATAAAAAAGGTTTTGTGCGTTTTAGTTTAACATCTCTAATACAAAGAGTTCAGAGGATATAAGCTAAAACGCCGCTGTGCATAGCTTAACGGCAATTTAGTGTAAAACTAACAAGAAATGACAATGTCCAATAATATTCTTTAAAAAATTACAATGATAATTGACTAAAACGCCGTTCCAACACATAGAGTCGTTTTAGCTAAATAACAAAAGCTCTGAACTTGCCATATGTTGGACTTAAATGCAGCTTATGTCATTTTACCGCTTTTTAGTATATTATCCTAGATATATTATTAAGAAACTTGAAGCATTGTTAAACTTAAACGCAGGTAAGTCATGAACCTTAAATCTTAACGGCACTATAGCGACACAATACCGAGATGATAAGTGAGTAAATTTATGAAACCGTACTTAAGAATAAAAATAAAACATTATTTTTTATAACGGGAATTAACGCGATCATGGTATAGGTACATACCTTTGATTTGCCTGACGTTTCGACCAGGTTACACCGGCCGTGGTCACAGGCTGACTGGCGCAGTAGTGCACGCCCGCCGTCTTCGAGTCCGTGAGGTAGTAGGTTCTTCATCTACCCGCACATTCTCGATATTTTGTTTTCGCCATGGAACGCGAGAGTTTAAAAGTTAACATTATTTTTTTATAAAATCGATATTTTATTGACCAAAGTCAGTCTTTACACTTTTAAAAATACCACTCAGTGGTATATAAACGAGCATACTTATAATTTTTACTTAAAACTAGCATAATAGGAACATTCGAATGTTAGTAAATTATAAAACTTTAATAAAATAACACCAGTCTAATGTAAAAGTATGTCTAAAACTTATGCAAATTATCACAATCATGGATATCAATCATATAAATTGAGCATAATTTTAATTTTTACTGATTTCACCTGCAAATAATACACAACTTGGTCCAGAGCCTTAAACATCGCAACAAGCAGGTAAACGAAAAAAATATAACACCTGTTTACAGCAACGTAAATTAGAAAAAAAAAAATCATAAATTTAAACCCGGGTGCAATGCAAGGTGTTTATAAAATTTGGGGAACATTTTACTCATGAAGATAGAAAAGCCAATAATGAAGCATATTGGGAGATGTCATGGCAGGAACAAGATGCATTTGTTGATCCGCATATCTACTTGTGTAGCAGTCTCCAAGAAGAAAATTGTTAGTGATCCAATAAGTAAACCAAGAAGAGGTTTTGGGCTTAAAAAACTAGATAACACTATAATTGTCGTTTGCAAAGTATTTTATCTTACTACTCTACGATATTTTAAAACAAATGACAGGCTTTTGCATTCAAACTTTTTCAATCGCTTAAAACTGTCTAATGCGGTTTTAAGGGATTGAACATTTGAACATGTTAGGTAATCGCGATCAAATTTTGAGGTTTTCTGGAGTTTACCCCACTTATCTGACGAAGATTGACTAAAGTTTGAATGCAAAATCCTGTCATTTGTTTTACTTTTTAATATATCGTAGAGTAGTAAGAAAAAATACTTTGCGAACGACAATTCTACTGTTATCTAGTTTTTTAAGCCCAAAACTGCAAATGCAAATATTGTATTGCAAAAAACAAAAAATGCAAATATTTTAGTGTTTCGGAATTAGAATATGTACTTAAAACATCAATTTAAACCGGTCAGGTTTAGAATTAAAATAAACTCAGTGGAAAAGTAAAAGTGTGTTATTCAATATGTGTAGCAGATTCCACCAAGCGCCATCAATATCCAGTATAAACAGCCCAAAACCTCTTCTTGGTTTACTTATTGGATCACTAATAATTTTCCTCTTTGAGACTGCTACACAAGTAGATATGCGAATCAACAAATGCATCTTGTTCCTGCCATGACATCTCCTTTCTTCATTGATGGCTTTTCTATCCTCATGAGTAAAATGTTCCCCACATTTTTTATACACTTTGCATTGCACCCGAGTTTAACTTTATGGTTACTCTTTCCTTTATTTATTTTTTCTAATTTACGTTATTACATACTCGTATTACATTACGTATTCCTACGTTTTCGTTGAAGTCGTCGCGTGGTTGTTGTTTTTTCACATACATCACTAGCTGAATAACTGCGCCTTACCCGTAATGTACCGTTTCGGTAAATTTGTGTAAAATTGTTAGCAACAGTTGACAGGCTGATTTGCGGACGTTTTGTTTATTTTTACTTTTAGGCAGTTTAGGCATAGGGCTTTCCGGTATTTCATGAAATACCGAATGAATTATTAGATGGACAGTAATCTTTGTCTCGTACGGAGTCATCGGAATCAAAATTAAGTTAGTCGGCGGCAGGCGAATTATGGCATACTGTATTGGAAACCTTATAACTGCACTTCTTGGCGGCATTAATTCATCACACATCAAATTTGCATCCGCAGGAGTACTTGACTCAAACAGCTGTAAAGTCGGACTCGGTTGAATATTTGCTAGTGGCAAAGCCTGTTTTAAATTATTTATATATTTATAAAATATTAATACTTTAATTATGAGAATGGTTCATAGTTTGAGTTTCACAAAATGTCTCAAAGACGCTGCTGGTCATTGAGTGAGGTCTAGTGTATATATATTATTGAAATAGTTTGAACAGTTGGTTACAATCGATGTTTCCAAGATTTTGTTTTTTGTTTGTTCCAGCCATTTTTTAAATTATTTTTTATCTTTGGGATCTGTAACAAGAAAATGGCTGTCCTATAGTGCTATATAAATTAGTAATTACCTCGTGTGAATATAACCATAAATTGTACAAAATAATTATCATACATAGAATAGGGTAAACTAAAACAATAAAAAACTTCCTTTTATACTGACGATTCGCTATAATTTCAAAATTGGCGGGACCCCCGCGAACCACAGCGCGAACTAGTCCCATAAGCGTATGTGCGGCACTGCAAAAACTCACAGGATCATCCCCGACCGCCCCGATCATAACCTCTCCGCGAGATCATATAGCGGCCTTTTAGCGTATTAATTTCGGATAACGGCAATATAGTGTCACTGTTGTAGCAAGCCGTTAAGTGTCGTTAAACACATTTATGTCTAACTTTTTCAGTTAACGGCATTATAGCTCATAATAGCTTATATTTCTATCCAAAAACTTGAGTAACTATAAAGCAGTAAAAGTACTTTAATCACATTAAAGTGAATTAAAATCCGTTAACCGCTATTTAGCAAAACAATCTTACGTTTTTTTTTGTTAAAATTTGATTTTATTGAACTGTAGCGGCTATAGATTAACAAAGTCACTTTACGACATTTTTGAATAATACACAAGTAAAATAAAATCATATAACGGCTTTCTTACGTTTATTATTTCAGGAACTATTCTAGTTAGGAAAATACTGTAAATACAGATCGATAGAGATTTTTTTTCTGATTAAGATACCATCAAAAAGTAAAAATCGACAAAATGTTACATAACGGCATTTTAGTTATACCACGGCAGAATATTATTCTAGCAGTCATAATAATAGAAAATGTTGTAATCGTAATCAGACTTCCAGTACTTCCATCATAAAGGACCGGCTGGAGAGACCTCGCCCCACTACCATAACTGTGATTCGAATGAGGATTCAGGGCTACACATGATGACCAACGCTGGTCCTCTTAGCAGCCCTAGGGGTGGGAGTTCTCTCGTTCAGCGCGCTTGTTACAGCGATGGTGCGATACGCGAGCGCGTGGGTTGCCACTGCAATCTTTTGCCAGCAAGTATTTTTTTTAATACAGGGCACGTTAATTTGACTTCACCTCGTCTGATGTTAAGCTAAAAGCAAGGTCTGGAAAGAGGGTCACCATCGTAAACATGTACCATGTTGCGTGTGGTGGATCGGTAATTACGGAGACTTAACAGGGCGTGCGGTTTTAGTCGGTTTGAGTCTAACATAACCACCCCCGGCAATGTGAGGAGATTGCCGCACTATAAAAAAAGAGATCCAGTACTAAATGCTAACATCGTCTTAAAGTCTATTTAGTTAATGCCGTTTTTTGCAGTGATTGCACTGACACCTTTAGCTTTAGTAGAATCGAGGCCCTGTTGTTTTGATGACCTTGGAACCTCTGCAGTTTTTATTTTTTTATTTTTTTTATTATGTTATAAACAATGTTTATTACATACTAGCTGTCTCGGCGAACTTCGTACCGCCATATTTTCCACCCGCGTGCAATTCCGTTCCCATTCCTGTTCCCGTGCCCATTCCCATTACTATTCCCATTCCTATTCCTATTCCCATTCCCATTCCCATTCCCATTCCCATTCCTACTACTACCTACTACTACTAAATACTAATTCCGTAACGTAAACATAAACTTCTCTCACATAATAGAAAAAGTTTGTATGAGAAAAAGAAAAGTTACTTTCTGAAATTTTCTGTACAACTGTTTTATTATTTTTTTTCGTAAGAACCTTCTCCCGATAATAACAAACACAACAAAAAAAGAATTAGTGAAATCGATCCAGCCGTTGGTGAGTTATGCGCTTACCAACACATTTTGCGATTCATTTTTATATTATAGATAGATAGTTTGCTTATGATGCCGCATAAACATAGAGACGTTGCATCCCTGGCCGTTTTCTACCGCCTCTACCACGGCGAGTGTTCTGAGGAGTTATTTCAACTGATCCCACCCTCTTCCTGCCTATCCAGAACAACACGTGCTGGTCTGCGGTGCCATCCACACACATCCATACCATCTCGCATTAAACGGTTTGGGGGCTCTTTCCTCTGCCGCACGATTAAGAGCTGGAATAAAAAAAAAAAAAAAAGAAAGAAAATATTTTTTATTATACACAAAAACATCGTTGACAATAAAAAAACTACAAAATAAATAAAACACAACTGTGCATAATAATGGTCGCCTCTCAGCGTAAATGCTGTGTAGTAGTGCAGGCGGACAGCGCTGGTTTTCAGAGGCGGCCGCGAGTATGATTGAAAAGCAAAAATAATCAATAAAAAAAATAAAATAAAAAATAAACATAGCCGTTAATAAAAAGAAGGTTATTAAATTGCACGTGTGAATTTAAACAAAACGAACAAACAAACAAACAGTATAAGCAAAAAATTATATACACACACAGAAAAAGAAAATTAACAAACAAAAAAAAAGCTCTGCCCGCATACGTGTTTCCCTCCTCTTACAGTCCCGGGTTCTTCAAGCGGGGCGTGAAAAGGCCGTCAAGGTAGGGACCACCATTTTACGTCCAATGGCACCGGGAATGGTGGTCGGTATCTTCCGGACTGCACTTCAGCTTTGTTTCCATCTAGCGGGGTGCAGTCAATTGACGGACCAAATAAAAAAAAAGTGTTAACCGGGGATTCCTCAACGATACTCCCCGAACAACTCGAGGGGGGCCAAACCGTAAGGGATGGCCCTGGGTCAGCCGGGGTGCGAGGGATATGTCGAATACAACCTCACCTCCGGCCTAGCACCACGACCCTCAGTCGGCGTGCGGTTTTAGCCCGACATAACCTCCCCTTCCGGCTCCGGCGGGGGAGGTATCCGAGGGGATTTCCGCACGAAAAAAAAAGAAATACTGTCCGAACCCTAATGCCGGAGTGATACCATTGGTAGGGCTAGGTATACCGAGGGTACGCCACTTCACTCACACGCACAGTGCCCAGGGTGGATAGAGTGATGTCGTGTTGTGGCAGCAGCCAGCGGAGTTAGTAGTCTCATACTGCAGACCTTGGGTGCTGGCCATATCTGCAGCGAGAGTGGAGTCTAGCTGGTACCAGAGTGATGAGATACAGAAGGCGCTCCAGGAGGTGGAGATCACGGAACAATCTCCATCCTCCATTAGCGCTAGCAAGCAAGAGGGTGGGTTGGCTCTGGGAAAGATGGGGATACGTCGTTCCCACAAGGAAGGCATCTCAAAGCCATATGTCAGTCGAGGTGTGAAGGAATTGCCTGCCTTTTTTTCGTGCGGAAATCCCCTCGGATACTTCCCCCGCCGGAGCCGGAAGGGGAGGTTATGTCGGACTCGAACCGACTAAAACGGCACGCTGACTGTGGGTCGTGGTGCTAGGCCGGAGGTGAGGTTGTCTTCGACAAATTACTCGCACCCCAGCTCACCCAGGGCCATCCCTTACGGTCTGGCCCTCCTCGGGAGGAATTGCCTGCCAGCTTACACCCCGGCAATTGAGACTCAAGACAGCGTGCGTTTTTAATGAGTTTGATTCTGACATAAACACCTTCGCCGCGAGATCAAGGCTGGTCAGCGTCTACACATGCCCACATATTTTACTCCGATTACGACGAACGCCCGAAGAAGTATTCGCAACAAAAAAAAATGAAAATATGGGGGCCCCGTGTTCCTTCTTGCACCGGGGCCCTTGGTTATCTAGTACGCCACTGGTTTCCGCGGGTAAAACCAGTGATAGCGTGAGAAGTACATTACTTTGATGTCTTCATAACATAACTGTATAAAATATTACAGCTGCAAAATGATAATAAACGTAGTTGAACGCGATATCCGTCTCAGACGAACGTGTGTTATTTCTACGGCATCGATTTTTTAAAAATCGATCACGTTCAGAAATTGATAACATATACATACCATATTAGGGAACTTTCATAATTTGTGAACTGTGACGTAACAAAAATATTGTGATTCATGTGTATTAATTCATATTTCCGAACTCAAAAAGGATAATCGGTATAGGTAATCGGGAAATTTCGTGTGCTCTAGTTATGGTGTTGTGACGTAATTAATAACTTAATGTAAATTTCTTTAATACAAAAATGATAATAAGAAAACTGTCAAATGAAGTGAGCTGGAAAAGTGATCTAAAAATCGACGGACAACAGAAAATTCGGGATATATTTGCAAAAATAAAATTATAATTCGCAATGAATATGTAATGTATTCCTTTTATGGGATTACCTAATTAATTATAATAAACGCAGGGTATAAAAACTATGATTACATTTGAAACATTACATTGGAAGTGGCGGATTCGCAGTGATAACACCGTAATGGAACGTGGAACAGTTTTGAATTTTTCTGTGTTTGCCGCCATTTTTGTAGCGTAAGTATTTTTACTTTTTTCGGTTACTTTTTACTTTTTTAGGGAATATAATTTACAGATTATGTAACTAGATTGTGTAGTAATTTTTTTTAAAAATTACTGTATATAGCACCAAGCACATAGAGAATTTTTTATCGTCATATCCTCATCATATTAGCGTAGTTCTGATGATTTCTTTCCCTCTCCTCATTAATATTTGGGTAAGCGGTTTTTATGGCAGTCACTGCCGTCTGACCACCCAACCTCGAGTGCAATGACTGCATAATTATCTGAGTCTCGTCTGTCAATCAGCTGTTTATAGTAGGTAGTAGGTCAAGTTTGTATCCGGAGGGTCTTGTTTTGTACCTACTTAGTTAAAGGAATATTAGGAATTTTTATTCTGCCAGTAAGGTATTTTTTATCAATTGTGTTGCCATGCGAATATTAATGAGTGTCTTATCGGGAGTTCACTGTTATCTTCTGTTTACAAATAATTATAAGTTATCACTTTTTAGTACAGAACAGATTTAAACCGAAACATGTGAGAATTATATTGATAGTGCTCGTGTACTGATATAAAAAATAGGTCGTAAATAAATACGAAAACTGCCGTTAAAAATTACACGAGCTTAATTACACGAACTAAACTCAAACGTGGGTATTAAAAATGAAAAAAAAAAAAAAAAAAATTTCCTTTTTTTTATTCAATTTTTGAATTGAAAATTGAATTGAATTGAAAACTTAACCTTACGTGAATATAGTAATCTCAGACTAAAAGAATAACATAGACGGAACGTAGTTACGACCGGGACCAACGCACGGATGATGATGACTAGTCGGACGTCATTTCGAACAAAATATAAACATTCAATTCCGATCTGCATCCGTATCCGGAAGACAGAGATAAGCACTTCATCTAAACAAATAAATAAAATTGAACTGTCTGTTTATAACATTAAAATAACAGCTTTTTAATGATTGCATAGGATTTTTTTTATACTGGACACGTCAATTTGACTTCACCTCGCCTGATGTAAAGCTAAAGGCAAAGAGGGTCACCATCGTAAACATGTACCATGTTAACAGTGGTGGCACTCAGCTTGACGGCCTCATCAGATGCCTTTTCACGCCCCGCTTAAAGGACCCGGGACTGTACGAAGAAGGAAACACGTGAGCTGGCAGGGAGTTCCAGGTCTTAGTAGTGCGGCATAGGAATGAGTCACTGAAACGGTACTAATATCATTAAAAAATAAAAATATCCCTACACTCCCTATCCTCACTTTAACCCCCATAACTTTTAAACGGCTCAACCGATTTTCATCAAAAAATGTCTAAAAAGACTTGCACATAAATCACCTTTAATACAAAAAAAACTAAATTGAAATCGATTCATCCGTTCGAGAGCTATGATGCCACAGACTAGTTTTATATTATATAGATTAGGTCTAAACAATTATATCCATTTGACATTGCTATGTATTAGATACTAGCTTTTGCCTGCGGCTCCGCCCGCGTAGATGTCGGTTATCGCGACAAAACATAGCCTATGTCCTTTCTCGAGGTCTAATCTACCTTTATACCAAATTTTATCAAAATCGGTTCAGTGGTTTAGGCGTGAAAGCGTAACATACAGACAGACAGACAGAGTTAGTATATCCATATGATTTGGATTGAGGATATAAAGAGAAGGAAAATTTGGAAAGATTCAAGTGGTGCTCAATAGCTCAGTTGGCAGAGCAGTCGCCCTGTAAGCGAAAGGTCGTGAGTTCGAGTCTCACTTGAGCATTTCATTTTTTCCAATGTTTTTCGAACTTAACAGTTAGCATAATAAATGCTATAAAAAAAAAACATTCAAAAAAAGAAAGTTCGTAACAATGTTGGTAGATGGCACCACCGTCGCCCTTAAAGACGGATATAAAGAGAAGGAAAATTTGAAATGATTCAGGTGTGGCTCAATAGCTCAGTTGGAAGAGCATTCCCCCTGTAAGGGAAAGGTCGTGAGTTCGAGTCTTACTTGAGCATTTCATTTATTCCGATGTTTTTCGAACTTAAAAGTTAGCATAATAAATGGTACCTATAAAGAATCATTCAAGTATAAATAGCTGTTTGCTACACTTTCATGTCAACCAGAGAACTTGATGTTTGGGACAGAGATAGATTAGGGTCTTGGGGAAGTACTAGCCTTTACCGTGATAACAAATATCTATGCGGATGGAGCCACGGGGAACAGCTAGTAGCTACTATGATACAATATGCTTCTAGGGAAATCAGATAAATTAATCAAATGTTACAATAGTAGCAGGAATTTTTCGATTCATAAATTATTTAGTTAGATTCATTCATTGCTTACTACTGAGTCCGCTTGGTATGCAAATATTAAATTTATGTAGATAAACAATGAATTTTCATTGTTTATTTATTGTGTAGCAATGTGTGTCAAGACTAAGAAGGATAAATAAAATCATTATTTACAATGTCATCTGTACGACGACGGAAAATAATACAAGTATCACCACCACATCTTGTCCCAAGGGTGTCGTAAGAGGCGACTAACGGATGAAAACGCAGACGATATAACTGCGAGAAAAGGAATTATTTTGAGACTTTGTACTCCGCAAAGTACTTACTAGATGCTCTCGACAGTTTGCAGCGTGGTGCCGTCCGCATTATTGGGAATCCTGAGGTCACGAACACTCTCGAGCCTTTGCAGATGCGTAGAGATGTTGCGTTTTTGGCAGTATTCTACCGTCTCTACCATGGAGAATGTTCTGACGAGCTCTTCCAATTAGTCCCACCCTCTCCTTCCCTTCACAGGACGACACGTGCAGGGCTAAGATGCCATCCATATACGGTGCAGAGTATACCTGCTAGAACGAAGCGTTTCAGTGACTCATTCCCATGCCGCACCACTAAGACCTGGAACTCTCTGCCTGCTCACGTGTTTCCTTCTTCCTACAGTCCCGGGTCCTTTAAGCGGGGCGTGAAAAGGCATCTAATGAGGCCGTCAAGCTGAGTGCCACCACTGTTAACATGGTACATGTTTACGATGGTGACCCTCTTGCCGAGACTTTGCCTTTAGCTTAACATCAGGCGAGGTGAAGTCAAATAGACGTTTCCTGTATAAAAAAAAAGATATTTAATGCTGACTGTACTTATATGTTTGAATGAATTTTTTACAGCATTTATTATGCTAACTGTTAAGTTCGAAAAACATTGGAAAAAATGAAATGCTCAAGTGAGACTCGAACTCACGACCTTTCGCTTACAGGGCGACTGCTCTGCCAACTGAGCTATTGAGCACCACTTGAATCATTCCAAATTTTCCCTCTCCTTATATCCGTCTATAAGGGCGACGGTGCAGCCATCTACCAACATTCTTACGAACTGTTGGAAACAATGAATGATTTTTCAACCATTTTTAAACATTGAATTTTGATGACTGCGCCCAAATATTTGAATGAATTTTTTACAGCATTTATTATGCTAACTGTTAAGTTCGAAAAACATTGGAAAAAATGAAATGCTCAAGTGAGACTCGAACTCACGACCTTTCGCTTACAGGGCGACTGCTCTGCCAACTGATTATTGATGATTATCAGATGATTATATGGCTGAGAGGATAATGATACTTTAATCCTGCAAGCAACTCGCACGTTTTTAATGACATAAAAAGTAGTTAATTTGACTAACGGTTTACCGCGCGCCGGCTCCTTATTCATCGGAGAAAAAAAAGGTAGAATCCACACAAATTTTCTCCTTAAGGGTTTGGAAGGGAGGGTGTTTATATCTTCGCATCAAGCTTACTCATATAATATTGATCGAACTTCACTTTGCAAGTTCATTTAAGCACATATTATATCTTCGTAGCTTCATTCTTCAAGATATATAAACAACATGTACCTAGATGTTTAGAGACAAAAATTTTGTGAGAGAAAAATAAAAAATGTGTTCTTTCAAGTAAATAATACATTTATTTTGATTTTTTTAAACATAGTAACAATCATATTCTGAATTTCTTCAATAATTATAATACTATATATTTTATTCGTATTGGTAACACTTTTAACAGCTTTTAGCTGTTAGTATTAAAAAAAAAACATTTTAAACTACTTATTAGGTACAAATAAAAATAAAAGAAAACCAATTGAAAACTAAAACTAAGACTAAAATTTATTAAGTATAATTAGGTACATGTAATAATTATGAAACAAAAAGGTAGTACAATAATATCGATTTAGGTAACGAAGAAAATAAAATACACAATTGTGCATGGCATTTAAAGAAAGGCCGGATGCATGGGCCACTGATGTCCGGTGAACATGGATACATCCACTCCACTCATTCCTAGCACTCTCTTAATCCACCTGCTGATCGTTCGGGAAGAAGCTGGTTTATGTGTTCGTTTATACGTCAGTATAAAATGAGTCGTTGATTTCATACATATTATAATCTTCTATGACGGTGACGGGCAGAGATGACATTGTCAAGTCTAAGGCCTGGCTCGGAGTATCTCTTATGGTGAATGCCGTCCTGAGAGCAGCGCTGCACCCAGGGTAAACTTTGCGCGAAGTTGTCGCTTCCTGAAAAGGGCCGAAAGGTTAATATTAGATTCAAGATAAATAATATCAGACCTTTTCAGTATCGGAAACCAGGGCTGAGAAGGCCACAAAGGAGATACGATAATACTCGTACCTTCGGCTTTGTCATAGGAAATTTTTTGTAGGCATTTTAGAATCATTGTAAATGGAGGAAATGCATAGAAAAACATTGGTGTCCATTTGATTGTAAAGGCATCTATTGCCATCGCGTCAGGATCTGAATTCCAAGAGACAAAGGATTTGCATTTAGCATTGGTGCGAGAAGAGAAAAGATCTATTGTCGGTTTACCAAATAAGTGTTGCCCATTGCAAGACGAAGACAAGACTTGAGCCAGTCTTGGTCTTGGTCTTGCACCGATACCCCTGGCCTTGGTCTTGTTCTTGTTCTTGGTCTTGCAGCAAGAGTCTTGCGAGTCTTGCAAGTCTCGCACTTATCAATTGCTTAGTGTGACCGCCCAACAACCTCCGTCCTCCATGAGCGCAGCCTGGTGGTGACAGCCAAAGCCACCTAGAAATGTTCATGACAGTCAAACCGTGGCCAAACAACGACACGGGGCGGAAAATCATGTTAAATACCTACCTATACGTAAGCGTATACGTATAAGTAAGCTTTAAACGCACTGTTATCACTTAGTCACATTATGTAATATACAGGGTGTATTTTTGAAACGGGGCAGTAAGGGCAAGTACCTTAACCGTTGCAGTTACAGCAAAACGTTCTTAAAAGACCTTCCCTAACTTTTTGGGACATTTTGAACTGCATTCACAGATTTTGTAAAAAACTTACAGTTAGCAAAAAAAATGCAAAAAGATCAAAATTTTCTTTTTTATGCCAATCGATTCTATTTCATGTGGGGATCAAAAAACTCTATGGGACCATTTTAGCTTTCAGTACTAGAAAAGACAGAAATCGCCAAAAACGTTTCCCATACATTTCGTACGGAAATATGATAAATCAACTCGAAACTCATAGGTCAGGTAAAATTTTGAACTTTATTAAATAAAAAAAATCATTTAAAAATTTAAGAAATTGGTTTATGAAATAAATTGCTCAAAATGATTTCCATTTTCACGAATACATAAGTCTATCTGAATTCTGCCATGTATAATGAACAAAATCAAACAAAATCTGTGAATGCAGTTCAAAATGTCCCAAAAAGTTAGGGAAGGTCTTTTAAGAACGTTTTGCTGTAACTGCAACGGTTAAGGTACTTGCCCTTACTGCCCCGTTTCAAAAATACACCCTGTATATTTTGTAAGTCGGTACTCACCTAAATTTTCTTCGGAATCTGACGATGAGTACAATCACAATACGACGACAACACTTCCTGTGTTGTAATTTTCTAATTGTTCAATTCTTTCTTGTGAAATGCGCTTTGGCATTTTTTATTTTTTAAATTTAATATGAATGTACAAGTGTGCGTTCGCTGCCGCGCACGAGAAAAGAATGACGTGCCGGCGCGCGGTAAACCGCTGGGTCGGTTTTTTTTATTCGTAGTTTGACCATTTGTTATATTGATATTGTTAGGCATCAACCAATTGTTGAAACAAGAATGAGTTTTTTCAACACAATTTGACTAATTGTAATTGTATGTTGCCATTGTAATGAACAAGGGATACCTGATTTCAGTTGGGAGCATAGATATAGGAAGAACGCTCGCGCGCTTAGTTTGACACTCATAAACAGCTGTAGCAACCAATAGTTAACTAGTCACCATCTTGCTAACCACTCGATGGAGCTGTGGTTAACTATTATGACCATTAGTTACATATTTAACTACAGGTTGATCTAACTATGGATCAAAAAAACCAATTTATCACAAATTTAACAATTTGTTACATTATTTAACTAATTGTATACTTAACTACGGATCAAAAAATCGGCCCTAAGCATTAGTCAAATTAACTACTTTTTATGTCTTTAAAAACGTTCGAGTTGCCTGCACGATTAAAGTATTACATGTTGTTTATTATATATCTTCGCATGAAGCTACGAAAATATAATGTGATTAGTATTATAGGTAGATAATAATGTTATATCACAAAGTAATCTTACAGTTTTTCTTAGAAACAGTCCCGTACTCTGATAGCACACTGTCAGTCCTAACCTTTACAGTCTGATAACCTAACATCGTCCGACCTCGACGCGAAATCTGCACAAACAAGATACTAAACAGGCCATTTTTTTTATAAATTACCTTCTTAATTAGCAATAAGTATGCATACTTACAATCATTATTCTTACCTACATACATTATACCCCAGGACACGCGCGTCGTGTCCCGCTAAAGTCAAACAAATACAGTGCCACCGCCCTTGCAAAAAACGGCATTAAACATAAGACTTTAAAGTGATGCGTCGATCGTTTGTCTCGCGATTTGGGTCCAAGATGCACTGGCGCGAGGTGATTATTGTGTAATAATCTATGCTTGGTGAATTTGAGCTCGTCAACCGTCGTAGCACCCCGTGCAGTCCTCAAAAGGCACCCAAGAAACGTGTGCTGCGCGTATAAAGAACATTTTGAGCACATCTTAGGTCTAAGATATTATATCCTAAGCAATACAAACATACAACATTGTTGAGAGTTTTTAGAGTACGTAAATGAAAAGATGGGTCGATTGCGTGAAAGAGGATATGGTAAAGAAGTGAGTATCTGTAACAGAAATATATGGAGGAGAAAGTTCCTTCGGTTCGGTTCCTTCTTTTGGTTTATACGGCTTTTACCGAATGGCGTTTGTTGTACAACTTAGGTGGCAGACATACACACGGCCTATGATAGAAACATATGAACGTTACAACCTATACAGTAGCCTATGAACGTTTACAGCAACAGCAGAGGCAGCAGAGGCAATACACTCGTGCTGCCGACCCTGAATACATTTTCTTATTTATAGGCAACTAGCTTTTGCCCGCGGCTCCACCCGCGTGGAGGTCGGTTATCGCGACAAAACATAGCCTAACGTAAATGCTCCTATTACCGCCAGTTTTAGCTGTCTTTGGATTCACTTCAAAAAAATAGTTATAAGCTGTTATGTTAGGAAAAATGTTATAATTTATAATTAACCTCAACGAAGTATTCTTTGAAATTCAGTACTTAAATTCAATATTAAATAACACAATAGTTATTAAATAATTGTTTAATCCAAAAGAGTAGTTGATTCTATTACCGACCCATAGAAAGCGGCAAGATTCTATTACCGCTTTTTCTAATTCTTTTACCGACCGCTAAGAAATTGTCACTTCTTCTATAAGATTAAATAAAATAAAAAATAGTTTTTGAGGTATTTAATAAGTAATAACAATAGTTTTGAGATCAACATTATTATATTATAATCATAATTATTTATTGCAACACTTAAAGCACTTACTTTTTGTTATTTTTATTAATTAATAAAATATAATCAGTCTTAGAAAACAGTCTCCAAATAATTAAATATTCACTTCTTAATTACCTACATACTAATTAGATATTAAAAATCAATAACAAAAATATGTTTATCTGTCATACAATTTTCAAAAGATTATCAGAAAATATCTTAATAATACACATATATAATCTTAATAATATCATAATTCGCTCAATACAATAATCAACATTTGTAAGTTCAGATAAAATAGTTTTAAAAAATGTTATCAGAATCAGAGTCAGATGGAAAAATAATATGTCGTTTGTACGACACATTTTTTGGTACACTTAATGGTAACTCATCAATATTAGATGATGATGTATTTGGAAGAGCTCTAGATGTTGACTCGTGACCTGAATGTATTGGATTTTTTTTCACCTTGTAAGTATTTTGTCGTGGAATTGATATTAGGTCAGATTCAGATTCTGAACTTGACGTCGTATTACGACGTATTCCGAATGCCTTTGATGTATTATGTTCTCTACCACTTGTTGGTTTCTTTCTTGTGGCCTTCTTAAGATCCGCTTGTTTCTTTTCTCTTTCTATTTTGCTTCTTTGTAATTTTTCTTTCCGTAATTTTCTTTTTTCTTCTTCTTGTGCTTTTCTCTCTTCTGTTATTTTCTGGTATGCCATGAACTCGTCAGATATTGCAACAGTGGGTGTTATTTTCTTGGAAACTCTTTTATTAACTTTAGTCTCAACTTGAGGAAAGAATAGAGCATTTTTAAAAGGAGTTGGAAGGTTGAGTTCTTTTGGTATAAACCTTGAACGATTAGAATTTTGGAATAATGTGTCGTCACCATGACTTTTATTCAATTGATGTTTTCCGGACACTGAAGGCAGAGGTTCATCGCTAAAGTTATTATTGGATTGTTTAGGAGTTGATGTACTTGCATTGTGATCTTCACTGTTTAACTCTCTGTTGCAATCAGTTGAAGTAGTAGTTGTCTTGGGGGATATCTCGTTAACATATTGTGTAAGATTCGATTCAGACTGTGTGCTCAATAAAGATACCGTACTTGATTCTTTAGATATGATTGGAGATAGCAATTCGTCCATGGGAAACCTTAAAACATTATTAGAAACGGTAACAAATGCCATATTTCCTTGGTAGGTATTTGGAACAAGACTTCCACTTGTACTGACTTCATAAATCAACGTCTCTTCCTCACAAATATTGTTGACAAGCGTAGTATCACCCAATTCTAAATTGTCATCGAAAGTTTGTTGTAAAAGTGTATTGTCCGTAGGATTAATATCCCTCCAAAACTCAAATAATTTTTTGTAAGTCTCATTCCCATTCCATACTGATCCTGATTTCTGGAACATTAAGAGAACTTCAGGTGACAAACGACGTTCAAACTGCTGTTTAAACTTTTCTGTATCGTCGGCACATTTTTCATTGTCTGTAAGGGTTCTCGATTCATGGCTACTAATAGCATCTGCATTGTCTCCACTTTCTTCACTAGTTGCACTGTCGCTTTTAGTTAAAAGTTTATCATAATTCACATTATCAGGTCCAAAAGGATATAATCCACAACATTGGAATCCATTCTTAATTGTTTGTGATATGAGTGTCTTTTTTAAGCAAATATCCACTTGAGGTGCAAAATCTATACGTCTTAATTTTGCAAAGTTGTTTTGAACCCTAAAGTCATGAACAACGGTTTTCCAAGTTCCTTTCACAGGTCTGAATACAGCGACGTCTAAGGGTTGGAGTACATGTGTAGCATTAGGTAATAATGCTATAAGGATTATTCCTTTTTCTTTGCAAAAAACTGACAGAGGGAGTGATATATGAGAAGTGTGACCGTCGAGAAAAAGAGCGACAGGAAATTGTATGTTACGATCAATAAGCCATGGGTAAAAACAATTGGTAACATACTCATAAAATGCGGCCATATTCATCCATCCTGACTCAGTGTGACCGATGCCCCATCCAGATGGTACAGTTGGAACAATGTTTTTTGGTAAACGCTTGTACGGATATAAGACCATGGGTGGTGCTATTGCAGCATCTGCAGAAACATTTACTAGCACTGTTAAACATTCTTTTTCGTCATTGGCCACTCTACTATATACTTTCTTGCTGCCTTTTTGGACGAGAACTTGTTTCCCTTTGGGACATAAAAAGAATCCGGTCTCATCGCAATTAAAAATTCGACTAGGATCTTCCAAAACATCAAGAAGGTTATTTTGTTCAAAATAACGGTGTACTCGATTGAACCATGCTTTTACAGCTTCCTCTGTAATGAGTGTACGGCTTGTAGGCAAATTCTGAGTAATTCGCCTTGAAATGGTAGGGTGCCTTGCCATAAACTTAAGAAACCATCCTTTTCCAGGTACACCATCTTTAAAAGGATTAGAGCGATCTAGGTTTTCCACCAATTTTGCTACTGTTTCCAACAATTGGTCTTTAGTTACAGGAAATCCTGACTTCCCGAGATAAAAAATCCAGTCTACTAGTCTTGTTTCTTCGTCCTTCGTTAAAACAGTTTGTTTTCCACAATGTTCATTTAAATATTTATTATTTCTCTTGTCACGCAGAGTTGTTCTTGGTATGCCATAGGTTTTTGAAGCTTCGTATATGCTGGTCCCTTCATTTATAGCTACTAGCGCAGCTTCTAGTTGAGCAGAGGTGTACTGTTTGCGCTTCTGCGACTCCATGATCCTATAAAAAACACAAACTTTAAAGAGTTGTGGAATTTAATTCATCGAAAAAAGCATTTAAAAGTTTAAATTTGCTACCATTAGTTTTATAACATGCCCGTTATTATAAATATATACAAGAAAAAAGTGGTATGCATCTAATATTTCCCTTTCCGTCCCGCCCTTTTTTATTTGATTCAAAAATAAATGGAAGATGCCAGCCATGAATGAAACTGGATAGCAAATATTATTTTACAAATAATGTGTCAAAATCTCTTGAAGCGTCACGTATATGTAAGAAATAAGCTAATTTGTAAAAAAAATATACATTTCATTTTTGTGTAGGTACTATAATATTATGTACCAACTAGCTGACCCGCCCCGGCTTCGCCCATGGCATATCTTTGAAAATGACGAACTTTCCATACAAACGTTTATCACCTATTTTACTCTCATAGTAGTGAAATTTTGAAAAACGCTGATACACGTGTTTATTTAATTCTTTAAAGACACAGGTTTATGAAATTTAGTGTATCTAGTTCTGAAAATGACGGACTTTCATACAAACTTCCATCCCTTATTATACCCCTTTAGTAGCAGAATTTCCAAAAATCCTTTGTTAGTGGCTGCTTACATCATAAAATGCATCTACTATCAAAATTTTAAGTTTGTAAGTCCAGCGGTTTAGGCTCTGAATCAGTCAGTCAGTCGGGACAAGTAATTTTATATGTATAGATAATATCGTCACAGCTGTGAGTCGGTAATAGAATTATGTATGAAGATTACAATATTCTATTAGCGACCAATAAAATTAATAACAAACCGCTAAAATATCTACTTTATGGAAAAATGTTCAATTCGATCTCAATGCTATACATTTTCTTTTAATATCAATTACTCATTAATTCAAATAATAAAGGTTATTTAAAGTATAATATCATATAATAGTAAGGATAATGGGTAACGTTGAATCTAGTTTTACCCAAAAACTTTAAGAATATGCTTTGTCGTTAATTGATCTAACGAATTAAAATAATTTTATGAATTGAACAAGAAAAAAATAGAATAAAATTAGGTAGTTTATAATAGATATTATTTTAAAATACTAAATATTCTCAAATTCCTAACAACGCCATGGGTCGTTATTAGAATCAAGTTTTGAAATATGGATTCTATTACCGCCCTAAATTAAAACATGATTTTATAGCATAAAAACCATTAAAAAGTATAATATTAAGAGTTAGTTTAGAAAATTAATATATACATAACAGTTGTAATGCAATAGCAAGAACACAAATCCATTTTTTGTATGTTATTTTCCTTAAGTAATATTGAGGTGTACTTACGTGGCTGGAGGCGCGTCACTATGAAACGTCCGTCCACTTCGGGCGCGTCCCACTTATTGTCAAATTATTTCTTTCACTGGCAATTTAGACACGCGAATTTTAGTCTTTTTGTTGTCCAACAAAAGTACCTAACAAATTTTTAAGATGTGAGTTTTCTGGAACCTATATTATGTCTTATATGACAGATTTAAAAATTAGATCGTTAATAGAATACAAATTTTAGGGGGTCGTTAATAGGAGCTTTTACGTTATATCCTTTCTCATGGTCTAATCTACCTCTATACCAAATTTCATCAAAATCGGTTCAGTGGTTTAGGCGTGAAAGCGTAACATACAGACAGACAGACAGACAGACCGACAGACAGACAGACAGACAGACAGACAGAGTTACTTTCGCATTTATAATATTAGTATGGATTTCTTGCTTTAAGCCAACCTTCAGCGTGCGGTTTTAGTCGGTTCGAGTTTGACATAACCACCCCTGACGGGTAGTGGGCCTCAATGATCTTGGTATCACTCTGGACAGAGTTAGTAGACAGGAATTATTATTCAATTTAGCCTTTGTTGAATCTATATTTTTTTGTTTCAGGTCATGCTTCAGCGAAATTGGAGGCTTCCCTTTGGATAGTTCCAAGGTCTACTGGAGGTATTCACACTCGACGGGAAGAATTTCACCTTTTAGAGCGTTCCGTGATGGGTAAGCTAGCTGTCATCTTTCTTACTCCTAATAGTGTTTAACAACGGAACAAGTAGTTACTTATAGAATTAATTTTAGGGTTATATCTCCTCAACCCAAGTTGTTTGTGTCAATCAATCAATTGGCATATTGCAGTCCATTGTTTGAAATCTCAAACTCCCAATGTGCGCCAATTGTCCAATCCTCCATCCAGTCTATCCCAGCCACCTTTTTCAGGTCGTCAGTCCATTTCGCTAGGGGCGTCCCACCATCCGTTTGATTTCTCTCCACTCTAGGACTCGTTTGTTCCAACGGCCATCGGTTCTTGGACAGATGTGGCCAGTCCACTACCACTTCAGCTTGTTTGTTCTGTCATAATAATCTTAAAAATGAAATATAATTATCTTATCATCTGCCAGCCCTTTTTTTCCAGCCATTCTTATCTCTTCCATAAATTCTAAATCATCTCCCCAATCATTCCCTTCCTTGCTGAATCTTCTTTCACTCTTTCACGCTTTCTATCTTTTTTTCCTCTGGGCTATGCCTGTTCCTAAAAACATTTATGATTCCAACTTTATATCTAGTTACACTACTTTCATCTATTGCAGTTCATTCTCTATGTCCATGGTATGAAACATAAATTATATTAATCAGTTTAAATTCATAGCAGCTTTTTGCTTGTTGCAGACGCGAAAACCTGGTTACTTCGCGTACTATCCACCAAGATAATCACAACAGAAACCTCACAGATACTTCAAAGGAACAACAATATAAAGGTTTACCTCATATACTATTTGATTCTTATAGAAACAATCAGGATGTTGTAAAACCTGAACAAAATAATAAAGAAATAGATGTGAATGAATTTTTAGAGCAACATATGAATCGTATTCATAAACGCGATATATATGAACCTAAAACAGACCCATTTAAACCTGAAATAGGCGAATTTAATTTAGAACCAGGCTTTATTAATTATAACGAACTAAGCGATGGCATAGTTTTACTTCCTGAGAAGAAAGACGATTCAGACGAATTGCACTATCGAATGAATGATGCACCAGAAAGCAGCATGGATAATTTCCCTGAAATTGATGATGGGAGCCTCGTGAGGCCTTTAAATGACGAACCAGAAAGAGGTATGGATAATTTCGTTGATATCGATGATAGGAACCTCGTAGAGCCTTTAAATGACGAACCAGAGAGAGGAATGGATAATTTCGTTGACATTGATGATGGGAGCATCAAATTATGGCCTTTAAATGATACTGAAGAGATTACTGGAACAGGTCAAGATAATAAAGCAAAAGTTCACTAAAGGCCAATAATTAGGACGTTGAAAAGGACGTTGTACGTCTAACTAAACCACCAAAACCTAGTCCATAGCTTATTATTAAAATTTGCTGAGTTTAATCAAAACAAACATAGCATGTGTGTGTATGACACATTTGTTCTATATTGATAACATTAACTTATTTTTACTTATTGTTGAATATGAATAGTTTCTAAAGACGCCATATTGATTAAGCTATTCTGCTAAAAAACTAGCAACTTCACGAATTTCCAGTAAATCTCAATAGATTCTTATATAACTTGTAAAATTATCACTTATAAGAGTGAATCACAACAATTCTTTACTAAGCAGAATCTAATTTCGTGTAAATATTAGCCACATGACTTTTTTTTGATCTAGTACGATTCCAATAAAGTGGCCTTTTTTATTTCGACCTGAATTATGATCTCTATAGTTGTATAATAATTAATTTATTGTATTCTTTAATAACTTCTAGTCCATCTAATGTATTAAAGAGCTACTTAAATGCTCTAAAAAATAAGATTTTTAGTTATATTGCTTCAACAGTTTGTTTGGAAAGAAAATTATCCAGTCTTCATTAATTTTTGATCCTTAATTGAAAATGTCGATCAAAGAAAATTATATACAATACTAGCTTTTGCCCGCGGCCCGCGTGGATGTCGGTAATTGCGACCAAACGTAACCTATGTCCTTTCTCATGGTCTAATCTACCCCTATACCGAATTTCATCAAAATTCTTTCAGTGATATAGGCGTGAATGCGTAACCTACAGGCAGACAGACAGAGTTACTTTCGCATTTATAATATTAGTATGGAAGTATGGATTTTGTCATAACCTGTCCATTCTTCTTCATCATAGCGTTAATCCCAGTCGCATCCGACGCTTTTGAACTTAGTCTGGGTCCGCTTTACCAGTCTAACTGCGGGTTTGGCTAAACGTCGATATTTTCTGTGAGGTGACAGCCATCTCACATCCAGAACACAAAGGTGATAGCTAAGCATTGCAGCTAGACCAGTTGTTGGATTTCGAGGGCTCCAACTACCCGTTACGAGTGCCATAGATGTTCGTATGGCAACCGGGACCGACGGCTTAACGTGGTCTCCGAGGCACGACCAGACTTTATACTATTTATACTGTTGATTCATGGCACTTGGTGGAATTTATTGTACACATGTTGAGAACAACTTGTACTTTTTCCACTGTATTTATTATATTGAGGTTTACATTTACAAAACCTTTGCTAAATGTAAACCTTTGAGAATGCCGTAAGGCGAAACCGGTCAGGTTCAATATGATAAATACTACAATGGAATAAAACCCGACTACCGAAAAATCACGCTCTAAAAAGTGACAAACAAGAAAATATCAAGGATAGCCGTGGTCGTATGCCACTTTTGCCTGGGATATATTGTTTTGTTAGAGTAAGTGGCATACGACCACGGCTATCCTTGATATTTTCTTGTTTGTCACTTTTTAGAGCGTGATTTTTCGGTAGTCGGGTTTTAGTTTTAAACTTTATTTTTTATTTAAATTATTTTGGGTAAGTTAAAGCTAATAATTTATACATATTTGAAATGTGCTTATTAAGCACTTTCATTTGATACCAAACACGGCATGTTTCTCGCAAATTAATTTTATAACACTGTACTTTATGAGCGCTAGAGGGCGCCACACAAGATTGAATGCCATGTCATATAGCCTATAACCATCGGACGATCAAGCAGCTTGTAACGATACCTCATTTGTCCAGTTCTGATAAGTATTGAGGAGCTATGAGGGAACAAATGAACATACATCCATAGCCTGTCAAAATCATAACCCTCCTTTTGGCTTCGCCGTAGTCGGGTAAAAAGTACTTGTGTTCTTAATTATGTGTACCTATATTCATGCATACATTGCATACAAGTAGTTGCAATGAGCGGGGATCAAACATGCGACTCCTGCGCAGCGGCCGCGTTCACTACCGCTACACCACAAAGGCTGTCAGTGATCCAGTACTACTAATATTTTTATTATGCCACCAAAAATGTGGTTATTACTACATTTTCTTTTTGACCGACATTTTTTTTATTAAAATGGATGATTTCCTTCGAGTACTTACTACTCTTGGTACTCTTTGTTTTTGGTGTTAAATCATGTTTTATAATTCTTAATTGATATTTTGTTATTAAACCTTGGTGGACGTAGAGATATGAATGAATGTAAACATTGATTTTATCTGTCAGTACTTTAAAGTTTGAATATCAGTACAGAAGGATCGAGTACATGCCCTCGATTCTACTACAGCTGAACCTTAAATTGAGCTTCTTAAAATTCAGCTTACCTAAAAATTACATTATATTTTAGACTTAATTTCTATAGGTACGTCTAAAGTTCAAAATGAAATGAATACAGTTTCATAACACTTTTTAAATTACTCTGCAAAGTCATTTAATTTTGAACTGAAGAGCATCGCTTTTAAAGACTATTATTTGATGCCGTTTTTTGCGTTGGCACCTTTGGTTTGGTTGTAGCAGAATCGAGACCCTGGATTATTTTGACGATGTTTGTGTTTGTACATACAACAATTAAGTCGACAAAGGATATCAAAATTAATATACACCTTTTTATATAAACTGGTATGAAAATGTGTATACTTAAATCTTTTGTCGGTACGATATTTATAACAAAAATATTTTATTTTATCTGGATTCCATCTATCTGTACAAACTCAACTTCGTGATGTTTGAAATTGTTTACAGAAGATATATGGACGATAAACTACAATGTTGTTTAACAGTATTATTAATGTATCATAATGTAAACTAAAGTAAATAAGCCAACGAGACGAAAGAAAAAAGGTAAACAAAGCGACCATTACTGAGTTACGTTGCGATAATAAGCGATTATTTTCTCTATCCTTGTCGCACATGTCAAACGTCCGCGACAATGGTCGAGCGACCGCTTTCGTTGCGTGTTTCGTAGTACAGGAAAGCTGCTAGCACAGCGGTTCTAAACTGTCAGATTCGCCATCTTATGAGCAATTTCATTCCTGTCTGGAATGCGCTTGAAGTGATATGTAATAATTTTCAAATAAAAATGTTTGGAACCGCTGAAACTTTGTTTACCTTTTTCTCTCGCTGCGTTGGCTTTACGTATTGTAAGAATATACTTGTTGAAGATTTATTAAACGTATCTGATGTATTTTGTGTTTTATTGAATGTTATTGTACTATACAGGGTGTATTTTTGAAACGGGGCAGTAAGAGCAAGTACCTTAACCGTTGCAGTTACAGCAAAACGTTCTTAAAAGACCTTCCCTAACTTTTTGGGACATTTTGAACTGCATTTACAGATTTTGTAAAAAACTTACAGTTAGCAAAAAAAATGCAAAAAGTTCTAAATTTTTTTTTATGCCAATCGATTCTATTTCATGTGGGGATCAAAAAACTCTACGGGACCATTTTAGCTTTCAGTACTAGAAAAGACAGAAATCGCCAAAAACGTTTCCCATACATTTCGTACGGAAATATGATAAATCAACTCGAAACTCATAGGTCAGGTAAAATTTTGAACTTTTTTAAATAAAAAAAATCATTTAATCATTTAAGAAATTGGTTTATGAAATAAATTGCTCAAAATGATTTCCATTTTCACGAATACATAAGTCTATCCTTTTTTGCACTGAACGAATGGCGGCTAATAATGTTCTGGGATGAATATTACGTAAAATGGTCATTAATGCATCCTTGAGCTCTTGAACACTGGCGTACGTCGTCTTATACACCTCGTTTTTCACGAAGCCCCATTAAAAAAAAAATCTAGTGGTGTTAGATCGGGGCTACGAGGTGGCCACTGTGTTGGACCATGTGTACCTATCCACTGTGTACCGAATAGGCGGCTCAAATTGGAACGTGAAAGGTGACTGTTATGTGGCGGAGCACCATCTTGTTGAAAATGAACTTTTCGCAATTCCGACAGGGGCCATTCGTCCATCTCGTTTTCAAGATGGTGTAAAATGACTTCATTATACATGGCAGAATTCAGTTTCCCTTCATAAAATTCCACCATTATGACTCGATTGGACATTATACCACACCAACAGTTGAATGAGAAGCGAACCTGATTATGACTTGCCGTAACTCTTAGTGGATTTTCTTTGGACCAATAGTGGTGATTTTTTCTGTTGTACATACCGTTATTGGAAAAATTCGTTTCGTCTGACCACAGTATGTAATTTAAAAATTCATGATCTCTGCTTATTTTTCCTCTTAGCCATCTGCAAAAAGTAAGCCTTCAAACATCATCACCCGGATGTAACACTTGAATTATGCGCCCATATCGATAGCACTTGTAGCCGTATTTCTTCCATATCTTTATCACAAGGGAGTGGGATACACCTACTTCAAGGGCGACTTGCCTGGACGATACCTCTGGATATGCTTCGACATAAGTCAGAACCGCAATCTCCGTGTCCATGTCCACACGAGGCTGCCGTTTTCTTTTGAAAGAACCCTGCAATTCCAGGTTTTTCAAAAGAGTTGTAATAACCTTTCTTGTTGGCACATGCCGCAACGGATACTTATTGCGGTACCACACTAATGCAGCTCCCGCATTTCGATTATTGACAAAATACGCTTCTAATAAGTCAATTTTTTCACGATTAGAAGACATTTTAGCGAAAATCCTTAATTAATAACTCATACGAAGTTTCTCATTTGAAACTAAGTATAACACACAGATTTTCGAATCAAATTCGAAATTTGAGGGTAAAAATTCTTTTTATTTACTTTACAGTCAATTCTACCCACTTCCTGGCCATAACAAAAAGTTAGACCATCGTAGAAATTTGTTTCTGTTGCCGAAATGTATGGGAAACGTTTTTTGGCGATTACTGTCTTTCCTAGTACTGAAAGCTAAAATGGTCTCGTAGAGTTTTTTGATCCCCACATGAAATAGAATCGATTGGCATAAAAAAAAAATTTTGGACTTTTTGCATTTTTTTTGCCAACTGTAAGTTTTTTACAAAATCTGTGAATGCAGTTCAAAATATGTCAAAAAGTTAGGGAAGGTCTTCTAAGAACGTTTTGCTGTAACTGCAACGGTTAAGGTACTTGCCCTTACTGCCCCGTTTCAAAAATACACCCTGTATAGTATTAGTTCGGATCCGGTTGCATTCAAAATTCGACTTTGTAGCTGGAGGCACAGAATAGATAATTGTACTAGCGTAATCTCGACCGTTATCCTATTCTTTTTTGGGGTTCAGTACCTCAAAAGGAAGAAACGGAACCCTTAGAGGGTCACTTCGTTGTTCATCTGTCTGTCAGTCTATAAAGACCCTTTTCTCAAGAATGCGGCATTAAATAATGGACTTTAAAGCGACGTGGTTAAAGTTCAAAATTAAATGACTTTTTGCAGAGTAATTGTAGTGTAATGAAACTGTTTTTATTTCATTTTGAACTTTAGACGTATAAAAATAAAGTCTAAAATATAATGTAACGGCACCACTGTGATACCTTTAATAGAATCGAGGGCCAGGTCTTTAACGTCTTGAAACTGCAAAAATCTAACTTCTAAGTCAACGCAATTAATATACTTATAAGGTGATTTTATAGTCGTTCGGAAAAAAAAATGAGCACAGTTTCGATAACAAAATCATCTGACGCCATTTTTTGCACCAGCTTTCATTGGCCAGTCTTTTCACTGTAGTCTTGCAGACATTCAAGGTATAGCAAACAAAGATTCGGGCTACGTATCGCCAAATCCTTTAGCTCGCTTATATGGAATCTTTCAGCGGTTGTCGTCTATCCTTCCAACTTTAAGACTTATTTCAAATCAGATGGAAAAACGATTGAGTAATTTGTAAGCGGTTATTGAATCTTAACCTTTTCCCGCCTGATCTATGTTGACCCTATGTCGTGAATCCATTCTAATATTATTATTAATGCGAAAGTAACTCTGTCTGTCTGTCTGTCTGTATCTGTATGTTACGCTTTCATGCGTAAACCACTGAACTAATTTTAATGAAATTTGCTATATGGATAGGTTAGACCTTGAGAAAGGACATAGGCTATGTTTGGTCGCGATAACCGACATCCACGCGGGCGGAGCCACGGGCAAAAGTTAGTTGTAATATAAGTAAGTAACTAACAATCAAATAAATTCTTCAACTGTCACATTAATAATAAATGTTATTTGCAAGCATTGTTTTATTTCTAAGAAATATGTTTACTTAATATCTTTATATAGGTACCTACTTACCAATGTTTACTAAGAACTAACAATTAATAATTAATAATATACATTATTAGTAAATATACAAATCGACACGAGAACCCCGTGTGTTAAGGAGCCTACTCACGACGAGTGGAGCCGCCTGTCACCCCATCTGAAGCAGGCCACGGCGGCGGCGCGCTAAGAAGCGCTCCTCCCCATTCCGGGGGTCAGTCGGAGACACCGTTGTCCCCTCTCCAGATGAGGGCCAGAACGTAAGGGATGGCCCTGGGTCAGCCGGGGTGCGAGGGATATGTCGACGACAACCTCACCTCCGGCCTAGCACCACGACCCTCAGTCGGCGTGCGGTTTTAGACGGTTCGAGTCCGATATAACCTCCCTTTCCGGCTCCGGCGAGGGATGTATCCGTGGGGATTTCCGCACGAAAAAAAAGGCATGATTGACGTTTGCATGAACGTTAAATGGACTTCTATTATAGGTATTCCCCGGAATGTCAATATCTATCTTATGATAAAGAGTAGTCACTATACTTAATTTAGCACGTGTTTAAATATTTGCTGAAGTTAGGGAACATTAGGAGTACTGTACTGTAATGTTATCGGGTTTCAACGCGAGATAAACACCTACCTTTCCTACCTACCTTTGATTTGCCTGACGTTTCGACAAGGCCGTTAACATTATTGTATACTAGCTTTTGCCCGCGGCTCCACCCGCGGGGATATCGGTTATCGCGACCACACATAGCCTATGTCCTTTCTCAAGGTCTAATCTACCCTTATACCAAATTTCATCAAAATCGGTTCAGTGGTTTAGACGTGAAAGCGTAAAATACAGACAGACAGATAGACAGACAGAGTTACTTTCGCATTTATAATACTAGCTTTTGCCCGCGGCTCCGCCCGCGTGGATGTCGGTTATCGCGACCAAACATAACCTATGTCCTTTCTCAAGGTCTAATCTACCCTTATACCAAATTTCATCAAAATCGGTTCAGTGATTTAGACGTGAAAGCGTAAAATACAGACAGACAGAGTTACTTTCGCATTTATAATATTAAGTAGGATGGATCATGTCACGCGATACTTAAAAAGTTAGTACAGTACTGTATTGATATAACTATGGACCTTGGGGAATTACCTATCGATCAACAATCTAATCATAACAAAGAAACCATTCAAGGATGCGGCGTAAATCATAATGTCTGTTTTTATGAGTTCATTCGAAATAATCAGAAAATGAATGTTTAGTAGGTTAATTGTCATCTTAATTTGTTCTTAGTATAATAGCAATAGATGAGGCTAGACTATAAACATGTCATGGTTTATCATCAGTAGATAATCGTAAAACAGTAGGTAAAATCAACGAATCTGCGAAATGGCAGTTTGCATAGAGCGGTGATCGAACCCATGCCTCCGAAAAATAAAACACGAAATAAAGTAAGTAAACAGCTGTGGAAGGTACTCCCCTGATTTTTTCTGGCCAAACTATTATGGTCATGGCGGAATTTATTAGGGATGTTTTTCTTAGTGATTCCTGTCATTAATGACATCTGAGTGTTTCCGATTATTATACTATTGGTCAGAATTTGCGCGTATTTCGTTTATATACCAGTATACTTTTAGCATTCTTTGCTTCTCATGGATTACGCGAGACTCCGTCCCTACTTTTCTATAGGTCCATGACTGATGGCATAATGACGCTTGCATAAGCGTGTATTGGACGCCTTCGTCGTCATGGTAACCTTCGATTTCAAAATGTATGTCAAAGTAGCAGTATTTTCCTTGAATGTCACTTGTCTGCTACGTTCAACAATCAAAGTTCATTCCCTGATAGTTGACCTTAAAACTCTTGCATGCACATTTATCTATAAGTACTACAGATAAGTACCTACATTCTTAATGAACACGCGGTGTCAATGAGCCCGGATCCGATCCATCCGAACAATGGTTTTTACTATACATATTATCTACTTCTATATAAATAATGAGGGTGTTATTTTTTTTTGTAAATAATAAAAAAGAAAAAAACATGTAAGTACCTAAGAAACTAATTCACAATTTTTTTGGTGGCAGCCATCTCGGATTTGAAATTTTTCGGGTTTTGCTCCGCTGTACCCCTGGTTTATACCACTGGTGGTAGGATGGGTAAAATTGGCATGCTCCATGGTTCCCCTCAGGGGTACAGTGGAGCATATGTTCAAAAATGTTAAAAATGTATTTGAGTGATCTACTGCAGGCATTATGATGCATGTACACGAGTAACAATTTTTTTTTCAAATTTATCGGCAAATTGCAGAGATACAATACCCTATCTCTCCGAGAGGGCCATCACATACCCGAGCTGGCTAGGGCCGGGTCGGCGAGATGTGTCGTGCGGTGTTCCACAGGGATCGGTATTAGGGCCGCTCCTGTGGAACATCGGCTACGATTGGGTGCTGCGTGGTCCGTTGCCCAGAGGGGTCACGCCGCGTAACGTGTTACGCCGATGACACCCTCGTTACGGCGCGGGGAGCAGCGCACCCAGACGCAGCACTAAAGGCCACGGCAGGGGTTGCTCAAGTTGTGGGTCGGATACGGCGGCTGGGTCTCGAGGTCACCCTTCACAAGTCGGAGGCTCTGTGCTTCCACGGACCTCAGATGGGGCCACCTGCGGGATCCAGCCTACAGGAGGGGGCGTCAGCATTGGCATCGAGCCCTCGATGAAGTATCTGGGGCTCGTATTCGATGGCCGGTGGAACTTCGGACATCACTTCCGAAGTTTGGTCCCAAAACTGAGGGGGGCGTCAGCCGCACTCGCGCGGCTGATGCCCAACATCAGGGGACCCAACGCTCCCTGAAAGAGACTGTACCTGCGGATCGTGCGAAGTATGGCCCTATACGGGGCCCCCGTATGGGCAGAGAACCTGACGGCCAGTAATGTTGGCTAGATTGCTGAGCCCACAGAGGGCGATGGCCGTCAGGGTGATAAGGGGATACCGCACAATCTCAGGTGAGGCGGCATGTCTCCTAACCGGGACCCCTCCATGGTACCTGGAAGCGAGAGCCCTTGCGTCTCTATTTATAAGGCGCAAGGAGGCGCTGGAGCGGGGCCAATGGCCTGCGTCTCGAGAAATCGAGGCCCAGCGGTCCCAGCTCTACCAGGAAACTGTGGAGACATGGAAGGTGCGACTTGAGCAACCAAAGCGAGGATTCGCCACAATCGCGGCCGTCAGACCGGTCATGGACCAGTGGCTGGAGAGGAGACATAGTGTTCTTTACTACCGGTTGTCACAGATACTTACCGGGCATGGTAGCTTCAGTAGGTATCTGTGGCGAAGACACCGGGAAACCACGGCCGAGTGTCAGCACTGCGAGAACCGCAGCGATGACACAGCGCTCCACACGCCGGTGGAGTGCACGGCGAGGGCGCAACAGCGCCAGGTCCTCGTGGTGGGTCTGGGCGTGGGCACTCTCTCACACGAGACCATGGTGGGAGCCATGGTCTCCAGCGGGAGTAAGTGGGACTGCGCCGCCTCTTTCTGTGAGCAGGTCATGCTCGTGAAAGATGCGGCGCCGGCGGGGCGGGAGCGGGAAAACTCTCCCACCCGAGTTGCGCAGTCGGCGGCTTGGGCGCCGCCGTGTCTTCGCCGAAGACCATCGGCCTCCATGACCGGTGGCCTGAGGACGGTGAGTTGGCTGCTCACCGTCTTTACAGAAGCAGGCCCATGACGGCAGCGTGACGTGAGGGATTCACGCACGCCCCCCCCCCCCCCCTCCTAAGTAGCGGGATGACACCCGAAAACCCCTCATAGACGCGGGATAGCACCCGAACCACCCCCTAGGCGAGGCCGCAATTGTAGCCGTAGGTCTGATGGGAGTCCTGGGACATCCTTCCGAGGGCTTACCCGGGGCTCCCAACCATAGGCTGCTGGGTGTTACCGCGGCGGTTTTTAGTCGGTAGGAGTCCGGCATAACATCCATGAAGGATTTCCCACACGGTTAAAAAAAAAGAGAGGGATACAATATTGCAACAAAAAAGTAATTTATGTGAACCCAACGTAGTACATGGACTTGGTAGGTCCCGACAGTACAGTTACAGTACAGTTATTAGTAGGACCTTTGAAGAGCAGAGAGACATCACCTTTTTATTTATTATAAAAAGTACAACCACATTATACTGGGTGATTTTATAATCGTTTCGGATAAAAAGAGTTTGGGCACAGATTCGATAGCAAAATCATTTGGAAATATTAATTTTGCAATCGTTTTTTTTTGTAAATGTATGGGAATAATGTTCAGGTGAAAGGAAAAAATTATGGTGGTTTTAAAAAAATTCTTTCGCCATATTAATACTTCCGGATGACTTTGCTTTCGAAACTGTGCCCAAATTCTTTTTATCCGAAACGAAGCGACTATAAAATGGGTCCGGCCGTTATGCTCCCATTCCGGGTTGCCCCCGGCCGGTATGCCACCACATTGAAAAATTTGGTATTCCGTTTTGCCCCCGGCCGCGTTGCCCCCATAGTTCCTCCTTTTGTCATGATATTCGATTCAGTACGGTTGAGCAGACAAGTGTTAAAATAATAAATGGAAATTAAGGGTATAATCATGACTGAATCACCCAGTATGTATTGACACAATTGTACCCAATTTTAATTGTAGGTAATATTTACATATAACAATTACGGTGTACATAGCATACATTAAATACAGCTTTAAAAATATAATCTGCGGTAGCCTAGTGGTATGGGTAATGGACTGCTGAGAAGAGGTCTCGGGTTCGATCCCAGGTTTACTATGGCGCACAGCAATGACTTTTCAATGCTTTTCGAAGTTAAGTGTGTATTTATCGCAGGGTTATAAGTGCCCGGTTAATGGCAGTAGGCTCGCCACCTATTACATTGGGATCCAAATATAAACAGGCGAAATGTTGGTGCTAACACCTCTGCCCACACCTTCGGGGAATACAGGCGTGAGTTTAATAAGTAATAATAAAATTATACCGCGGTAACTGCCGCACTCCTTCACCGATCCCTTACTTTTGAAGACTGGGGTGATGATGCTCAGTCTCGATAGGGTCAGAATCTTAATTTTTGAACATAACGTTTCATAATTATTTTTTGGACTTTTTTATTTTCATGCCATTATTATACTTAATACAACAATATTTCTTGCTTATATAACGGTATACGGGAATTACCTCTCCACCCATTTATGGACTGGTCGATCCTTATGTATAATACACCTTAAGAGAAGGACTCAGGATGTCATACATATTTTCTCCACTGTACCCCTGAGGGGAACCATGGAGCATACCAATTTTACCCATTCTACCATATGCAAATAGTAATAATAGTTCGAGCAAATAGTTTATAGTATTCTACTACTTAAACATTTTCATTTGATTCCTATATTGAGGGAGTTGTGATGAAATATATATTGTGAAATGGTCTGGCAGCGGCCATTTTTAATCGTTTTTTTTTTCAAACAGCTAAGAACACTACCGACTAATATACCTTTCAAACAACAAAACGAACTCCAAATTGGTTCATCCATTTAGGACTTACGATGCCACAGACACACACACACGTCAAACTTTGCGTTTTCGTCGTTTTTGCGTCGCGGGTTAAAAATTAAACTCCCCAAATAGGTATGTATCTACGCACATAACTTCCTAAGGCTGCACCAAATTCGATGGTACTTTTTGTTTTGTGCTCATATTGTATAGCCAATGCCAGTCACGGTTTACTAATGTTTGCCATAATTTAAAATGCCATAATTTCATATGCCATACTGGTATTTGCCATAATAACGCTTCTTTTGCCATAATCGTGACATGACATAAAATGACTTTCACTAATTCCATTGTTCATAATCAATCAATTGTCATAACAATTTAAATCCATGAATGTAAGTATTTGCTATAATTTTCGTTTTCCATAACTTTTATTCACCACAATATAATTATAGATAATTTAGTACAAGCGCCTGCAATTTTTATGTTAATGAGTAAGTTAATATATTTATTGCTATTAACATATTCACACTTAAAGTAAATATGAGGGTAAAATAAAATACTTACGTCTGACATAAATAGACAGTCCTTATTAACATTAGTCGTCAATTCACTATTAGTCCTGTCGAGATGAGTGAAAGTTGTGAAAACTACAAAAGGTGGCATTAAATTAAATGTTTACGGACGAAAAAGCTCGCCCTACTTCTGGGTGCTTTAAAAAAAAGTGAGTCGGATTGTACTGAGTCGGGGTTTAACGATAATTAATTTCGATCTAACAATATTATGTAAGTATTATTTTCATATTTATATCAAATTTTGATTATGTCAAGAGTCAATTATGAGATGTGTTACTTATGGAAACTAACTATTATGACATTTGTTGTTATAGAAAGTCATTTTATGGCAAATAAAAGTTATGACTGTTGAATTGTTATGGTAAACGTTATTAGTATAAGTGATAATAGTGCAAGTAAATATTATGGTCGGGGATCGGGGATGATTATGGCTAACAATATTAGTGCAAATGAATTTATGGAAAACGAGAGAATACCGCCAGTCCCGTTTGTTTGGAAAAATTAAAAGGTGCATTCAGAGAGAGAGAAGCGGGATCAGAAATTCGCGCGTAAATAGAATTTAATGAAACGTGAATTCCACGCGATTAATCAAAGTCTTAAAATGATCTCAATACCAAGGTACTAAGAGCAAAACTAATTGTTTTATTGATTTAAATTATATTATTGTCCGAACTAAAGTAGTGTACTGAATATCAGAACATTCAGTCAACAGGAATGGGGGAATACCAAGGTATTAAGATCATTTTGAGCACTAGGTTATTCAAGATCGAGCTGATGCTGAGGTGGATCACCACCGCCCATAGACACCCGCAACACCAGAGAAGTCACAAGTGCGTTGCCTTCCTTTTAAAAGAGAGTACGCTCTTTTCTTGAAGGTTTGAAGGGCGTATTGGTTCGGAAATACCGCTGGTGACAGTTCATTCCACAGTTAAGGTGTGCGAGGCAGAACTTTTCTCGAGAACGCACAGTTGTGGACCGCCAGCTGTCCAGATGGTGAGTGTGGAACTGATGTCGCGTGGAAAGATGACGGAAAGAGGTGGCGGGGATCAATCCGAACAATTACTGACAGCTGACAGTATGAAATTCGTTGCGTTGACAGAACTTTACAATATAAATAGAGTTGGATGGTATGTAATTTTTTGTTCTACTTGAAAATTGACCCAATTAACATTTTATATATTAGACTAGCTATTACCCGCAGCTTCGCCCGCGTGGATGTCGGTTCGCGACTAAAAACAATCTCAAAAGACGTAGGTGTACGAAGTTTCATGCTTCTAACTTTGAAAATGACGAATTCAAATGTTTATCGCTATTTTACCTTCTTGAAAAACGCTGATATACGTGTTCATTTATTTCTTAAAAGACACAGGTTTACGATGTACCTATTATATGCGTCAAAAGGGAATAGAATACTCTTTATTGCACACAAAACATAGAATATATACAGAGGATACATAAATGAAAGAAAGTTGTACAATGGGCGGCCTTATCGCGATCTGCGATTTCTTCCAGACAACCGGTTTGGATGGACTGAACTGCAAGAACAGGTAGTTTGTGGTGTACACTATAATGCATCTAGCTCTGAAAATGACGAACTTCCATACAAACTTCCATCCCTTATTTTACCCCTTTAATTGCAGAATTTCCAAAAATCCTTTCTTAGTGGATGCTTACATCATAAAATGCATCTACTGTCAAAATTTCATGTTTGTAGGTCCAGCGGTTTAGGCTCTGCGTTGACGATCAGTCAGTCAGTCAATCGGGACAAGTAATTTTATATGTATATAGTTAGATTTTGATTAAAATAATCCATCAACGACGACCCCAGACATCGTGGAAGGAGCCAAGATGTCCTATCAGACTTATGAATAATTGCTGATAGCAAAGATAAGCACTCAAGTAATATTTAAAAGGGAAACCCATACTAATATTTGGGCATTATGATGTTTTAATGACTAATATAATACAGTGTATAACTGTTTCCTCCTGCCTGAATCAACTGAAACATTTATGGTTGGATTTCATTCAGGTAATTATGAGATTTTTTTTATCTAGGGCATGTTGAAAATGACTCTCCTTCTCGTAGGGTAAGTTAAGAAGAAGTTCTAAATTTTAAACCTGTATTTGTAGCTAATAGGTATGTCTGAAGGTTATTTTTAAAGGTTTAATTAATGATCCTTTTTTCACGGCTCGCTGAATGGACCTGGGCCCTGGGAGCTGGAAATTTGAATCACATCGGGCGTGTCCCGGTAGCCAAGTTGATCAAGGCATTCGCCTGTAAGGGAAGGATCGCGGGTTCAAGTCCCGCCCGAGAAGTTTAAATTTTCCCTATGTATTCCAAGACACTATTACTGAAAAAACATCTCGCGTTGTTAGTAGGATTGCGAGTTGAAAAAGCTCTTTAAAGAGATAAAAGTTAAAACCCACTAGTAATGTCCCTTTTAGTGGTGGTTATTGGGAATTAACCATTTATTAATTTTGTTCCCACCGGCCACCATCAGGCGCATTGAGATAAAATTAAAGTAATACTATGTTTATTCCGTTTAGTCTTCTTCGAGTTGTATCTTTAATAAAGCGTAGCGACATCTTTCGTGATTATTTGAAACTAATACCAAAAGTTTCGGCACGTAGAAACTAGATGGCGTTCTTTTACAATACAGACTTTATTAATAATTATTATATCCAAAGGCGACTCTCACACTGCTCCGTGTGGCGCGGTGAAGCGTGGGATCGTGTCTGACTCTTTAAAAACGCGGGTCCTACACACTGAAAACGCGATCGCTCACACACGGTGCGGCTGATTACGCGCGTACAAGCAGAAAACACGCGTTACGGCGGGAAAAACGCAACACTGAATTCTGCAATTAGGTACGCACGTGGTTTTACGGGATTTTAGTCCGAGAGCTAGGCGCCCATTTACGATCAGTCTACCGAACGATTTAAAATAATTATCTTTTTATTATCGGTTATTGTTATCTTTGGAAGAACACTTGTAATTTTTCCACAGTATTTATTATATTACACCTGACCGGTTTCGCCTTACGGCATTTAAGTTAATCGCAATAGCCCATATACACAATCAGTTTCGTTAACCTCGCTTCCAGACAATGCTCCTCGCATTGCTCGTCGTGTTGCCGCAATATTCGCGCGAGTAACGCTCTAACATCCACACACTCGCGTCATCGCCATGTCCATCGCGTCGTGCCACATTCCCACACATACGGTATTCACCTTGCATTGAATACAATACAAATGTACTCTTTGGTAATGTGTTCGATGCGAGTATGTACAGATGTCTCTTCGCGCTTATATTGCCGCTCCTTTAACTGACGCCGGTAAGGACTGATCGTGAGTTTTGTTCCATAAGGCATCCATTACACGGTAGGTTTTGCTGTCAGTTTTAACACAGTCACCACCGTGATTGACGAAAAACCTATCGTCTAATGCGGTGACTGATGGTTGAATGAATTATTTTTGTTCTAACCACCATTCCATCGTAATTCAGGACTGATGGCATGAATGACGCTTGCATGAGCGTGTAATGGACGCCAAATGATTCCGGTCAGCGCCCACAGTTTTTTGGCTGGACAGTCTATGGCCGTGAGGCAGCCGGCCAGCGGCCTGACGACCGATGTCTCGTGTCAGTACCTATTTTTAACCCCTGATGCAAAGAGAGGATTGTTATAAGTTTGACGTGTCTGTGGGATCATAGCGCCCGATCGGATGGAGCGATTTCAATTCAGTTTTTTTACCCGCGACGGAACTGAGACGGTATATGCGTTTGGGGTTTATTTGTTTGTTTGTTTGTGCAAATCCATGTTGCCATTTTCTCCGAAACTACCAATCCAATTTTGATGCAGTTTTCAGTTTTGGGTTCGGCTTTAATTGGAGCATGTTCTTAGATAGGTGTTACAATGACAACTCAACAGGGGGCGCTATAGCAAGCATCTTTAATGGAAATCAATGTTGCCAATTTTGTCCAAAATACTAGTCCGATTTTGATGCAGTTTTCAATTATTGGTTTGGGTTTGATTCATGCATGTTCTTATATAGGTGTCATGGTGATAACCCACTAGGGGGCACTGCAGTAAACATTTTTTGAATTATTTTTTAAACGTCGTGGGTTTTTTCAATTTTTTTAATTTTATTACTTGTTGTATAAAGGTGACTTAAGTACGAATTTCTTAGACATGTTTAAAGAAATATAGTTGAGCCGTATGTCGGGGTATCTTGAATCGTTCCGATAATAAGAGGAAGTGCTTTACCAGTTAGGTTCCACGACATGGCAATGCTTGAATCATATTTTATTACTAGGTACCTATTTGACATAGGTATTTGATATAGGTACCTAGTAGTTGAAAGGTTAACTAACACTTTAAACTTTTTGAAGGTGTTCTTAGTGTTGGAGGTTTTTTAAATTTTCGATTAAATATTTATTTACCTAGGTAATAAGTTTATAAACATTTTCATCCTTATTGACATCATATAGTACAGGTTTTTTTTCATAAATTCTTAAACAGCGTCATCCCCAAGCGAAAAAACATGCTGTTAATAAAAAGGTAATAAGATCGAAAGTAGCTTGCACTGCTTTTCGTAGTCTCCGCCGGCAGGCGATCGTATGGTGGGAAACAGTCGACACCCAAGATCGTGTTTAAAACAAAACAAACGAAACTGACAGCAGCGAATGGAGGGCAGATCAAAATTGCTTTAGTGTGCGGGCGCTATCGGCTTAGTCCGCACGATAGGATCCCTGTAAATGCAGGCGGACTATTCGTGAGTGGACTCCTTAGGAATTTCTGTGTAGGTGTTTGAACAGTAATTCACGTTTTATTTTCATTGACAAAGTAACAACCCTAAGACTCAAGTTTGTTCGGAACAAAGGACGATACCTACGAAATTTTATAGGTTATTAAAACGGCGGCTTCCTTTAACATCAAAGGAGTGCAACTTCTGTCCTTATCTATTCTGTGGTTTGAGGCCAACAGAAAATATAAATAACAGTGCTATGTATAAAAGTCAAATTTAGAGCGTTTTTATACCATCATCTACAGTGGAGTTTGTTGCGCCGTTTCTTCTCCACTGGTGCCTAGGAAGCGGTGGTAAACTTAGTTTTAAGCAGAACTTGATGTCAAAAACTGTAGTATCTAGTGCTACACAATTTTGAATAAATACTTTGAATTTGATATTCGATATTGGAGGAAGTCAAATGTATGACATTATGTATCTGTCTTTCACATTGTACGGCCCGATATCGGTTAACGGAGCCAGTAGGCAGGGTATCCCGCGAACACGCGTGTAGCCGCGTTATTCCGCGCTCCGTCGCCGTGCGCGGTGCAGTGTGTCAGTCCCCTATGTGATGTACACCAGATTGCCCCTACTGTCGTTTCCAGGGGAATTCCTGCCGTACTGTTAAGATAAACGATTCAACATTCGATTCTATCAATCGTGTTTCAACTACGGTATAGTGTGCCGATATTTAAAAACTTTCTCTATGATAAAAGTGTATTTAATACGACTTTTTGTCGCAACTTTTGAAATATGAAGTGTGTTATGCACTGTGATGAAAATAATGCTGATTCATTTCGATGTATAAATTCTTTGGATGTAAAAGAGCGAGCGCAGTGAAAGTCTGATAAAGATGTTTGCGATGTCTTTTACTAAGGTAGTGTCCAAAAAAGTATTAGATTATGATTTTGCAATCTTAGAACAAAATTTGTCACATTTTCATAAAGTGCCGTAATGCAGATGTGATATTAAAACTTTTAATAGGTGAACGAAAGATAAACAAGCAATAATAAATAAACGTTTAATTTAAAAATAATCGTGTACAATTTTATACTTTTCTATGTGATTTAGTGTATTATGTATTAAGTGATAAGTGAAATAAAAAACTGTGGAAATATTGCCATGAAACATTGGAAATGGTGGTTAGTGGTATTGGATTAATTACCTCGTCATGGTACTTGAAATAGTTTGTTTTTGGCGCGTTTTGGCCGCCATCCTTGTAATGTAAGTATAATCTGTGGTTCGTTAAAATTTTGTGGGAAAGAAACTTAAATAGGCTTTTATTGATGATACAGATACCTCATATCTATGTCACAGCTAAGTAGCTTACGGCCGTTCCCAATAACATACTTACAGTTGAAGATAGATCGCAACAGTCAAATTTGACGTATCGGCTGTTTGAATTCAAAACATGGTAACTAATTTTTTTGCGGGAAAGCGCATCGCGGTATAATTTTATTTTCCGAAATTGGTGTGAAATAGGAGTTACTATGTTTTGAATTTAAACAGCCGAGCACTTTATCCGTAGATGCGATCCATCTTTAACTGTCAGTATGGTATTGGGAACGGCCGAATCAACCGTTACATATATTTAATATTTACGGTTCAAACAACTGTCACGAGCAAAAAAAAAATACAATAGTCAGACCAAAAATTAAAGCGAAGGATTAAAGGAAATTATTAACATCTTTTTGACCTTATATAGGCTTATAATTCATTAGATACCAACTATTGGCGTGTTTGCATTTAATGAATGTAAATACTATACTAAAAAAATATAACAACAATTTACTAACATATTCACGGAACTGACCACACTGACTCGTGTTCAGATCATTTTGAGTACTTTTTTGGGCAACATTTTCAACCCAATATAGGGAACAACTTTGCCAATGTCGAATTGGAAATTTCCCAATTAAAAATATTATGTTTCATTTAGTTGATGATTATGACGATGAATGATGATTGCTGCCTCAGTAAAGTGTACTTTACTGGAACCTCCCTAGGGAGATTTGGCGCCAATCATAAAAAGTCACAATTCACTGTAATATGCCACTTTCCTACACTTGTGTGCGTTGTCCTTGGACAAAAAAGATGAATTTTCAGATATAACGTCTTGACGCTATGTCTAAAAATCCATCTTTTTTTATACATAAAAACTCGACCTCACAGCAATTTCCGAACAAAAAAACAACACCGCGATGCGTTCCTCTCCAAGTTAGCGCCAAAACTCGAATGTGATTCATAAACTTTTTAAAATAAAAGTAAAGGAATCTGACTGCGCCGTTCGTCCACGAGCCTAGAAAAACAAATAAAATAAATGTTTATAACTTTAAACTCTTTAGTCATTTCCGTTGAACCAAGAAGTTAAAAGAGCAAGGCTTATTAGGCAAATAGCTGATTGATGAAAGGGAACTTATTTCTTGTGCGCAAACTACAGCAAATTTTCAGAATCACTGGCTTATAACGTGCTTCTCTTACTGAAGAAATCCAGTCTCAATATCAAGAGGATTAAGGTGTACAATTGTAAAATTACAAGAGTAGACGATGACTGAGATTATAGTGGAAGATACAAAAATGCATTGGATATGAAAGATGATATGGTCAGAAACGTGTTTAAAGTAACACACTATAATGTTTTTTTTTCTCTCGTCTCGTTGGCTTTACTTTAAACACTTTGCACCAAGAATTTCCGTGCAATGGGTACCGTACGATCTCCTTAGAAGCGGCGAGTCTCCTTACCGAAACCCCACCATAGGATCTGGAAGTAAGAGCCGTTTCGGTGCTATATCGGTACTGAAAGAAACTCTGATGGCCATCGTTCGCTTTGATTAAATTAATACTTCGAAACGATTTGGCTGTCGAAACTGTGTCTAAAATCTTTTTTTACAAAACTACTATACATGTATCATAAATTTTATTTTAGCGTATTTGAGTTAGTTTTGACACAACAGAATTAGCATCATTGTCTACTACGAGTACTACACTAAGAAGTAACGGAGTGCCTCAAGGACATATGATATTAGTTCTCGTACGCGTCATACAGTTCGGCGCATCGCTTGTCGTAAACAACGATAAATTGTAGGTATTTTTTATCATGAAAAGGTCAGTTAGCGTTCTGTAGATATTTGTGCAATATTGTCCAATATTTGTGGAATATTCACTGTTTTCTTCCAAATCCTTTTCTTTCTTCCAAAGCTTTGTTCTTGTAATAATATCACAGTATAACGAGAGATCTTATATAGTATGAATTGTTAGGCTGTGGTATATGCTATCTGTGGTTCTTGTAAAAGTTATGATGTTTTTGCATTAAAAACGTTCTCCTATAAACTAGTATTTTTTTGCAGATATTTGTTTGTAATTTGTTGCCATCGATTATAGGCACACCAAAAAAGAGCATGTGAAAGTGAGCTTGCATGCAGGATGAAGTAGATGAAGCTCGTGTACTGCGTAAGAAGTTCTGTTCTGACGGGCTGTCCTCTCTGTCTACCCCGGTGGGCAATATGTCACACCTTTAGTTTAATATAAGGGCACAATTCAAACCAACACGTTATGTTATGTTACTGATTTCGTCTTTTAATAGTAGGAGCAGACGACGTACGAGCCGATTGTCACACAAATATTGTTATCGGATATATTATGATTGTATTGTATCTCTTTCTGTGAGGTCCAACCGGTACATTATTTCATTTTGTGCCTTTTTATTTGGCCACTTATTTTGGAAAACAAAAATTGTGCCCTTATATTACTAAAGGTGCATTGTATGAATAGTCGCACCTCTTTTTCAATGGAAGGAAGGTACAATGTTGTTTATTACAAGTATCACTACATTTGGCTTTGCAGCACGCAACAGTATCCATCAGATTATACATGCATTACATATAATTTTATTATTACAATTAGTCAAAATTAACCTACATAATATTTCCTCTGACTAGTGAATGACCTCTTTCGCTTCTTCTACTATCATAATAAAAAAAAAACTTTAATATACATTGACAATTATGTTCTTTCTGTTAAATATCCATGTACCGATTGACATACGAATGTCTCTCTTCTATACTATTATATAATTGTAAATTGGGAAACCGCAAAATGGACGCAAAACTACTGAACGGATTTTGATGCGGTTTTTTTAATAGTAAGGTCTTGATCACACTTCAAAGTTGATTGCAATCAAACAAACGTCACGTGCTGTGGGTTGCGGCCACGTGATCAGTATTTCTGTGACCCTAGTACACTGGCATGAAGTACCAGGCTCACATAAATTTTAAGGAACTTTATCTGGGTCGCGGGATCAGGAGCAGTGTGTCCTATACCTTTCCATTTCGAACTTTCGAACGAAGTTGCGGGCTAAAGCTAGTCATAAATATGTTTTGTTAATCATCTTTGGTTCATCTTCTGAAATCCTCTCACGTGTGTGTAATTCCCAACAGAAATAATGATTCAGCTATGAAGTTTTAGATTGATTTCAGTATAACAGATGTGGAATTGGAATATCCGACATATCTGTCTAAGCACTTGTAATTGAATGTATTTTCTATGTAACTCGTTAAACAATTTTATTAATGGTTTAGAGATGTTGCTTGCAGTTATTTTTATATTTAGCTAAGTACTCCTTTTCTGACCGTATCATCTTTCATATCCAATCCTTTTTGGCCTTCCTCTAACTAATCCCAGTCTTCGTCTACTCTTGTAATTTTACAATTGTACACCTCAATGCTCTCGATATTGGGACTGGATTTCTCCTGGTGAAGAACGTTATAAGCCAGTGATTCTGAAAAAACTTGCTGCTGGTCCATCAGACCTCTAGAATAGACTAGACTCTTTGGCACTGTGTAGAGATGTAGCTTCGCTCTGCATCTTCTATCGCCTATACTATGGGGAGTGCTCCGAGGAATTGTTCGGATTGATTTTGGGGCAAAGAAGGAATAAAATGTGGGGCGAATACGGATTTTTTTATGTTGGGAAAATCTTCGTGAGGCGAACGCGGAACAAATCATTCCCGTCGCCTCTTTCCGTCCGAAAGAATTCACAGCAGTTCCATACTCACCATCTGGACGGTTGGCGGTCCAAAACTGTGCGTTTCTCGAGCAATCTTCTACCTCGCACAACTAAACAGTGGAATGAACTGTCGCCAGCGGTATTTCCGAACCAATACGACCTTCAAACCTTCAAGAAAAGAACGTACTCTCTTTTGAAAGGAAGGTGATGCACTTTTGATTCCTCTGGTGTTGCGGGTGTCCATGGGCGGCGGTGATCGCTTACCATCAGACGATCCGTCTGCTCATTTGCCTCCCTATTCCATAAAAAAAGTGTTTTTTTATGGAATAGGGAGGCAAACGAGCAGGGCTTCGATTCTACTAAAGCAAAACTATTGTCAAACACAGAGATTGCAAAAAGCGGCAATACATTATAGACTTTAAAGGGATAAATTTAAAGTTCAATATTAAATAACTGTTAGCAGAGTGAATAAAAGAGTGTAATGAAACTTTTGTCATTTAATTTTAGACCTTAGTGAAAACAAATAAAGTCTAAACTTTAATGACTTTTTTGCAATCTCTGTGGTTTGACAATCTTTTTGCTTTAGTAGAATAGAGGCCCAGCTCTACACGTTCGTCAACGTGTTCGCCACCGTGTAATGTGTAGAGCAGACTTGACCCGACTTTGCCAGTGTAGAGTACTTTTGTATAAGCTACTAGAATTCCAGGTAGCCTCCCAATTAAGGCTTTGCCCGACGACATTCCAATACCGTTGTTTTGCCCATCAATCTTTGATGTAAAACTTGTGCGCACCGCTGACTCACTCGGGTTCATTGCGGTCTCCAAATTTATTTGGAAATGGGAGCGTGGTCCGAAATAACGGTACATAATTATTGAAGAATTATTAACAGAATGATAAAATATTTTTTCCTTTGTAAGCAAAGCGCAAGTAAAACATGATGCTACTTAATAAAAACTTCGGATACCCTGGTAATCGTGACACGAGGCGATGGTTTTAGGCTGCATGTCCACAGGATACAATGATGCTAATTCTGTTGTGTCAAAACTAACTAAAACACGCTAAAAATCTCAAAAATGTATTATACACCCAGATTGTATAGTCGTTTCGTAGAAAAAGATATGAACACTATGAGGTACGGGTTCTCATATTAGAAATAAACACGAGTAAATCTTAAGGGGAATCCTTATTTAATGTTCACAATAAGTACAATCGTTACAATTACTAAGATGGACATCTATACAATACATACAATACATACATACATACAAATAAATAAAATTGGAGTGTCTGTTTGTAATATTAAAATAACCGCTTTCTACTACGAGTACATGCATATGAATGTATATACGGTACACATATACCAAAATATATATTTTTAAATTTTTTGTCTGTCTGTCTGTCTGTCTGTCTGTCTGTCTGTTTGTTTTGGCTAATCTCTGGAACGGCTGGACCGATTTGGACGGGACTTTCACTGGCAGATAGCTTATGTAATAAGGAGTAACCTAGGCTAAAAAAAAAAACAAAAAAACGGATTTTTTTTATTAAGTACATTCCACGCGGACGAAGTCGCGGGCACAGCTAGTTATAACTAGATCAGGTAGGTTCGGTAGGCGTGCGCGCGTATATACAGTTAGCGTGGCCAGCGGAAGACTGCTGAGCGGCGCGGCGGCAGCGCGGGCGCGGTCGGAACGGGGCGCGGTCGGGCGCATGCGCGGGTGCGACGCAGCTTATGTATCTCCCGACTCTTCGGGAGATTCGTGAAGAATGGAGCTGGTATACAACCGCGAGAGGCTCGTTGAGGCAAAGTTCTAACGCGGTTTACTATAACACACAATTAGCAGGTAGCCGGTCGGCCAACTAGTGCAAGCAATTTTCGCCGTGTCAGTGTCCAATTTTTTTTTACGAAGCAATCAATATACAATCTGGGAGTAATATACCGGGTGTAAGGGGAACGCTCCCGAAGCCGAAAACCCCTTGTAGTACTCCAGCACTAATATTGTTTCCCATAATCATCCCCGATCATAATATTTACTTGCACTATTATCATTTATACTAATAACGTTCACGGTAACAACTCAACAGTCATAACTTTTATTTGCCATAAAATGACTTTCTATAACAACATATATCATAATAATTAGTTTCCATACGTAACACATCTCATAATCGACTCTTGACATAATCAAAATCCATACTAATATTATAAATGCGAAAGTAACTCTGTCTGTCTGTCTGTATGTTACACTTTCACGCCTAAACCACTGCACCGATTTCGATGAAATTTGGTATAGGGGTAGATTAGACCATAAGAAAGGACATAGGCTATGTTTGGTCGTGATAACCGACATCCACGCGGGCGGAGCAAAATAATACATAATATTGTTAGGTCGAAATTATTTTTTTTTAAACCACCCAGACGTAGGAGTCGAGTCGAGCTTAGTTAGTATACGCCATATGACGTTTAGTTTTAGGTTTAATTGTGAATTAAAAAGCTGTGTCGTATAATCATACAATAATCAACATAATTCAAGTATAGGCAATATATATTTTTTATTATACGCTCATACTATTATTTTAACTGTGAATATGTTAATAGCAAAAAATATATTAACATACTCATTAACATAAAAATTGCAGGCGCTTGTACTAAATTATCTTTATATAAATTATGGTGAATAAAAGTTATGGAAAATGGCATTATTGAAAATGAAAATTATAGCAAATAAAATTTATGGATTTAAGTTATTATGACACTTGATCGATTATGACCAATGGAATTAGTGAAAGTCTTTGTATGTAATTTCACGATTATGGCACCTGAAGCATCATTTCTAATGAAATTATGGCAAATACCAATATGGCATATAAAATTATGGTATTTTAAATTATGACAGACATTAGTAAACCACATAACACAATGGCATAAAAATAAAATAAAATAAAAAAATCGATTTAAAAAAAATATTTTCCACTATTTACTCTCCATCGTATTAGTAAAGCTTAATGAAACGGTAATTTCATTAAGAACAATATTATGAGAAAGATACGTACTTTGGATGTGTACTGTACATAAACTTAATATATACTAACGTAGTTCTGTATATGCGTGTTGTGGAACATATTTAGACATAAAATCCCCCGCGCCGTGCACGTAAAATTCTTCTAAGAAGATATTTTCTGAAGGAATTTCAATTTGCCTGGGTCAAGGAGCTTTTGTCCTTCGCGATAGCAGCCAGTTATTCGTACAGTAATAATAGTACATGTGTAAAAACTAATTATACATATGGTAATAGTAAATGATCCCGTTCTTGATTCATTTAAATATTTTAACGCGGGTAAAACCAGAATATTGTATGTGTGTTCGTGGAGCGATAATGTATATGCGTCATTGCAACGTGTTAGAGATGGTAGGTATTAGTAGGCCACGCGTAGAAGGAAATACGGTAGTAACTCGAGCGCGTCACATTAAGATAGGGGAGGCTAGTCACATATTGAAAAATTCCTCCAGCCGGCAGGCAGCCTTAATATATGGGTGGGTGCGCAAAAAAAAATTCCATATTTGATAGTGACCTAAATGACGAACTTCCCATAAAAACGTTTATCACCTATTTTAGCCTCTCAGTAGTAAAATTTTGAAAAACGCTGATACACGTGTTCATTTATTTCTTATAAGACACAGGTTTATGAAATTTAGTGCATTTAGCTCTGAAAATGACGGACTTTCATACATACTTCCCTTATTCCTTTCCTCCCTTATTTTACCCCTTTAGTAGCAGAATTTCCAAAAATCCTTTCTTAGTGGATGCTTACATCATAAAATGCATCTACTCTCAATATTTCAACCTTGTGGGTCCAGCAGTTTAGTCTCTGCGTTAAGGAATCAGTCAGTCAGTCAGTCAGGACAAGTAATTTTATATGTATGTGTAGATTATTCTTTCTATCATCTAATCGACCAATTCTAATAGATTACCTGCACGCTCGAGTAACTACAAATTTAGCTGCGTGGCCTCCCTACCTATAAGTGATTGATTGATGTGTGAAACTTTGGAATCTGGACTTCATACATTATGAGTCATGAGTCAATATTCCCGGGTTTATACAGTTGTTACACACAGGGTCATTATTCTGAGTGATAAATGCAGTCGTAACGTGAGAAGACGTTGGGTATGTTAAACCCCGAAGAGGGCCAGATTAACAGGGATGGCCCTGGGTCAGCCGGGGTGCGAGGGATATGTCGAAGACAACCACACCTTCGGTCTAGCGTGCGGTTTAGTAGGTCCAACATAACCTTCCCCTCTTGGTATAGGGGAAGGGGGGGGGGGATCTGATATGTTTAAAAAAAGGCGTGAAAAAGTGGTATATGTTGGTTTTTACGAACGGTTTGTCACTCAGGCAGAATAACACGCCCACCAGTGATACTGGGCCCTACGGGGTCAAGGGTGAAGAAAACGATTGGTACGAGATCTACAACTTTAATCCGTAGGTCCTGCTATACAATAATAAAAATACTCTAATTTAAGGTCGAGTGTCGGTTCGGGTACGCGTACACGTCACTATAAACGGTTGGCTGAGTAATGTACTCAACTTGGGGTTCCGGGCTGGCCCCGTGCGAGTGTGACGTTGTCTTCCCCTCAAGGTCACCAGGCTTCGCAGCTGCAAGTTCGATCCGCGGGGTCGTCGCCAAGGCCGTCTTCCAGACGGTACGGAGCGGGCAGGCAACCTCAGCTGGTTCGGAGGCGGGCCGGTACGGTGCGGTGCTGCTATTACAGCCGGTATGCAGTGGACCGGTATTCCAGCCGGTACCAAGTTCTGGGGAGACAACCACACGATTAGGCACTGGTGCGTGAATCCAATGCACAGCGCCGGGCCCCAACGTATAATTTTCTACATGGGCCCTAAGGTCGGCGGCGCTGTACAATGGTAGGTACGCATAACACATAAACTAAACAATAAAACACAGAAATAAAACTGGATTGTTCCGGAATTAATAATCCTAAGTACGTCTGTAATCCCGTTAACCACGGTTCAATCAACCATAAATAAATGGTTCAGTAATAATTAAACTATAATACATATATAAGCTGAACCGTGGATTTAAAACGAGATTAAAATTCGACAATTTACATATTTTAAAAATGTGGGTATCCATAGAAAATTATGGCGAGATATCACCGTGTTGATTTTTCTCTTAGAATATGAACAATCAAACATTACAACTAATTGAATAGTTCTTAAGCAATTACTATATTCGGCTGTCTGTCGACATGTATACTCGCGACATATATTATGGACACACTTCATACAATAACTTTCTTACAACATTTTAACGATTACGATGTTAATCACAGTTTACTTTAAATTTAATTTAATTACATTTACACAAAAACAAACTACAGCTAGGTAACTACCGAACTCCCGACCGCAGGTAGGCAGGTACTAAAAATGAGCTATCATCACGCTTAGCTCCTAGGGGCTAAGCAGGAATGTTACACGCGAATGAAGATGTTATTTTACTTTATTATTTACGTGACTATCGTTTAATACTCGCGCACTGTTTATTAAGGACACTAGACTTACCCCTTATGTTGGGAACTGCTATTATATTAACTAGCCTTTATGTTGGTCTAGTAGACTACACTGTAGTACACTAGTACAACAGTAACTGGCAGAATCTAGACTATGTGTTATCTAGGTTTTAAGTTCACGTTCAGATTATCACGTACCGCCGCGAAGTCTCGCGATCGAATGAGGTCTCCCGTCTACCTCGGCGCGAGCGCGGGGCGTGTTTTTTTCTTGGCGTCGATCAGTGTTGGGCCCATCAGCCGGTTCTCCGTTTGACGGAATGCGCTGATTGGTTATCAATGCGTGTGACTCATTTTATATGCGCGTTAGCACGATGCATTACCTTAAAAGGTAATGACCGCGTTCACCACCCAGTGATGGGGTACGCGCCGCAATCGCGAGCTACCGGTATTTACCGTTTATTACTGCTATGTTCAAATGTTTTCATTTTTTATTACCGGAACCAGTGTTCACGTAACAATACCCGACGAACTGGGAGAAGGATTTTTACTGGGGGAACAGTGAAAATCCGCCTGAAACAAACCCTCTGGAACGAGGTCATTGGCTTCAATGCAAGCAAAACCCTTTCATACAACCATACAGAAACACAGACACACCACCTAACATACACCTATCACACCAAGTCTTCCTCCCGCGGAGGTAGGAAGACGAACCACACATACCTTGTCCGGCCCTATCCAACCTGATGGGACGTACCACTTGCGGTTGAGGTGTTAAGTTTGGTGCCAGCTTTCCTCGACGGTACATTGCAAACCACTTGAAGCTAACCTACCGGCAACAGAGTCACTAACCGCTCTGACGTGCTATAGAACCCAGGGAGAACATAAGTCTCCCTCAGATAAAAAAAGACTTCACACTAAGGAAGCTTTTATACACAGTGAAGGCTTATTTTTAACCCAGCGGTTACCTCAAGCCTAGGTTGACAATGCTAAGTACGAGACCACTAAAACGGTGTCAAAATGATTAATTATGAACTGATATCAACTAAATTAACAAGATTATTTAATATATAAACTACATAAACCAATATATGCACGAGATGATCGGTGCTTACGGGCTTACCCTAAGTGCGTAGTTACTCTGGATCATCAATTCCTACAGACCGCATAACGACTGCAACAGGAATGACGGTGGTCTACAACCCAGCTCGAGTTTTGCACTAAACTCTACCACATGTCTTTTTACATATCTTACTACTGCAGATAGTAGAAATAAAAACAATAAAAAACGTAGTTGTGCTTCCCTCCAACCACTGAACGTTCACCTAGGTATACCTTTCCACGTAGCTCCTAGCTAACCTAAGGCATCGGATATAAACTACGGTACTTGGCAACGAACAATGGGGAAAGCCGGATGGTTGGAACAACGCGACTAAACATAGTACAACGTAGTTACCCTACAATAAAATAAAAAAAATACAAAATGTGAGGATGTCATTTCGTCCTTTACGTAAACGTACCTTTACTTTACGGTCCGTCATGCTTCTAAATTAAGCTTCAGTGAGCTAAATAGTCAATAAAAATCTACTCGAAGTAGCTGAGTTGGGAGAGGTCCCTCCTCGATAACTAACATACTAAAATTCGTTATTTACATAATATTCGATAGTCAAAATACTAATAGCTCAATACCTGGTCGCGAGTTCGGCAATCATGGTAGTATAATATTAAAATAATTCCTGTATGGGAAGACAAACACAAAATATATGGGTACCCTCCCTTGTGCTCGAGGACTCTAAAAGAAAAAAAAAAGAAAAAAAAATTTTGGAAGGTGGGTTGCTTAAAACCCTTGGTTTTTGGTGGGCTCCTACCACCTGCCTAACCCAACGAGAGGCAACTGGATGCTTTCTAAGCTGTTTTTTCTCTCCCGACCCAGTACAGGAGTGAGCACAAAAGACAGTACCCTTACACACATACAAAGTAGCGCAACCGCTCACAGTAATCGACGTGGACGTATACCCTACAGACACTCTTTTTGTTCGGGCACCAATGATACTGGGCCCTACGGGGTCAAGGGTGAAGAAAACGATTGGTACGAGATCTACAACTTTAATCCGTAGGTCCTGCTATACAATAATAAAAATACTCTAATTTAAGGTCGAGTGTCGGTTCGGGTACGCGTACACGTCACTATAAACGGTTGGCTGAGTAATGTACTCAACTTGGGGTTCCGGGCTGGCCCCGTGCGAGTGTGACGTTGTCTTCCCCTCAAGGTCACCAGGCTTCGCAGCTGCAAGTTCGATCCGCGGGGTCGTCGCCAAGGCCGTCTTCCAGACGGTACGGAGCGGGCAGGCAACCTCAGCTGGTTCGGAGGCGGGCCGGTACGGTGCGGTGCTGCTATTACAGCCGGTATGCAGTGGACCGGTATTCCAGCCGGTACCAAGTTCTGGGGAGACAACCACACGATTAGGCACTGGTGCGTGAATCCAATGCACAGCGCCGGGCCCCAACGTATAATTTTCTACATGGGCCCTAAGGTCGGCGGCGCTGTACAATGGTAGGTACGCATAACACATAAACTAAACAATAAAACACAGAAATAAAACTGGATTGTTCCGGAATTAATAATCCTAAGTACGTCTGTAATCCCGTTAACCACGGTTCAATCAACCATAAATAAATGGTTCAGTAATAATTAAACTATAATACATATATAAGCTGAACCGTGGATTTAAAACGAGATTAAAATTCGACAATTTACATATTTTAAAAATGTGGGTATCCATAGAAAATTATGGCGAGATATCACCGTGTTGATTTTTCTCTTAGAATATGAACAATCAAACATTACAACTAATTGAATAGTTCTTAAGCAATTACTATATTCGGCTGTCTGTCGACATGTATACTCGCGACATATATTATGGACACACTTCATACAATAACTTTCTTACAACATTTTAACGATTACGATGTTAATCACAGTTTACTTTAAATTTAATTTAATTACATTTACACAAAAACAAACTACAGCTAGGTAACTACCGAACTCCCGACCGCAGGTAGGCAGGTACTAAAAATGAGCTATCATCACGCTTAGCTCCTAGGGGCTAAGCAGGAATGTTACACGCGAATGAAGATGTTATTTTACTTTATTATTTACGTGACTATCGTTTAATACTCGCGCACTGTTTATTAAGGACACTAGACTTACCCCTTATGTTGGGAACTGCTATTATATTAACTAGCCTTTATGTTGGTCTAGTAGACTACACTGTAGTACACTAGTACAACAGTAACTGGCAGAATCTAGACTATGTGTTATCTAGGTTTTAAGTTCACGTTCAGATTATCACGTACCGCCGCGAAGTCTCGCGATCGAATGAGGTCTCCCGTCTACCTCGGCGCGAGCGCGGGGCGTGTTTTTTTCTTGGCGTCGATCAGTGTTGGGCCCATCAGCCGGTTCTCCGTTTGACGGAATGCGCTGATTGGTTATCAATGCGTGTGACTCATTTTATATGCGCGTTAGCACGATGCATTACCTTAAAAGGTAATGACCGCGTTCACCACCCAGTGATGGGGTACGCGCCGCAATCGCGAGCTACCGGTATTTACCGTTTATTACTGCTATGTTCAAATGTTTTCATTTTTTATTACCGGAACCAGTGTTCACGTAACACCAGTTTGGCAGAAGTTTCAAAGTCGTTATTTTTTTGAATGAATTTGATTTCATCATATTTCGTGTTTCTTTGGCTACGTAATACCTATTCAGGCGACTAATAATAAATATACGCATGCAGACGATATCACTGTGAGAGAAGGAAACTCGAAATAAAAGCCTGTAGAACGCGTCTGGCAGCGTGGAAACAGTAGGCCAAATACTCCTAACATTGGGGGAGGTCTATTTCCAGCAGTGGACTGCTGGACATTTTTTTTTATAAAGGACTCGTCAATTTGACTTCACCTCGCCTGATGTTAATCTAAAGTCAAAGTCTCGGAAAGAGGGTCAGCATCGTAAACATGTATCATGTTAACAGTGGTGGCACACAGCTTGACGACCTCATTAGATGTTTTTATCACGCCCCGCTTAAAGGACCCGGGACTGTAGGGAGAAGGAAACACGTGAGCTGGCAGGGAGTTCCAGGTCTTAGTGGTGCGGCATAGGAATATTCAAAATAGGTGTACCCCAAGGATCAATCCTAGGACCCTTTCTGTTCCTGGTATATGTCAATGACTTGCCTTATATGGTCGAGGCACAAGCTGGCATAGTACTGTTTGCAGATGATACATCGTTAAACTTCAAAGCAAATAGGTATAGTACAGATGCAAATAATGTTAATACTATTCTGAATGCCATGTCAAATTGGTTTTCTGCAAACAACCTATTGTTGAATGAAGAAAAGACCAAAATGTATGAAGTTTACACTACCCAATGTGAGGCAAATAGACGTTGATGTTGTGCTGGGGGAGAAGAGGTTAGAATTCGTAAACACCACTACCTTTCTAGGAATTACAATAGATTCTAAATTACAATGGGGTGACCATATCACTATTCTGGCTAATAAACTTAACTCTGCTGCTTATGCTGTGAGACGGATTAGGCAGTTGACTGATGTAGCTACTGCTAGGCTCGTATACTTTAGTTACTTCCATAGCTTGATGTCCTATGGAATACTACTTTGGGGAAATGCAGCAGATTTAGAAACTATATTTATATTGCAAAAGAGGGCAGTTCGTGCCATTTATTGCTTAGGTAAGAGAGACTCCCTCAGGGAACGATTTAAGGATATTGACATTTTAACTGTAGCTTCCCAATATGTATTTGAAAACATAATGTATGTCAGGAAAAATATATCTCATTACACAAAAGTAAGTGACATTACAGACAGAAATCTGCGTAACAAACATAGACTTCTACTTCCATGTTATCGGCTTAGCAGGGTTAGTGATTCCTTTAAGGGGGATGGTATACGTTTTTATAACAAACTGCAAAGGATGGATTCTGCGATCCTTGGTATGCCTGACGATAAATTCAAAACTTTGTAAAGACCAGATGATTACTTGAAAGATAAAAATGTCTGCCTTGAGCATGGTGCAGGCCCCTCGTAAAATGCTATAATTATAGCATGGTACTGTATTAGTTACGTGACTTATTTGTTACATTATGTAACTTTGTTTTAATTCTTAATTATAAAGAGTTTTATATACTTGTTGTGATTTACTAGACGCAAAATGTACATTCGTCCAGATTTAGCTTTAAGAAAATAAATATTGTAAATTGACGTCCAAAAAATGCCGCAGTGGAGTTCGTTGCGCCGTTTCTTCTCCACCAGCGCCTTGGAAGCGGTGGTAAACTTAGATTAAGTAGAATTAAAATTGACGTCAATAAGAAACAATTTTATTGTTCTATATTGAAAAATAAATTACTATGACTATGAATGAAATATTATTTATTGACTACAGTTTCACCCTTAAAATATTTGCTTATTTTTCGGTCAAGGTTGCTTGTACAGCATTATCGAAAATAGAACTAAGAAAACTGTCAGAAAGTAAGTGAAGCGTAATGAACAATGGCGACATGAATTATCAGGTTTATGCATACATGTGTGACAAATATATCGTGGTTACTTATAAAGAAGTCTCAAACGATTATATTGAAAAGTTAAAAAGTTATAGAAGTTTTTCTAGGATCAGAAATTTGAACGAATCCACCCCACGTTCGGGGTACATTCATACAACATGCTAATTGGGTGTCTGTCAAAAAACTGTGATCATACCACCATCAGTGTCCACGTACCGTCGCCGTAAGTCATAACAGGTAGGACGTACTGAGCGATGACCTTTGTTTTGGGGCATTGTGGTACCTAAAGGTGAGGATTACTAAAAGTAAAATAAACTAAAAGATTAAACTAAATGTTAAATTTTAAATCGATATAATTGACAATTGCCGTTACAAAAGAAATAATTATGTATATTTTTACATAAAAAATTAGATACATATGGGTTAACTTTGGTTAACTTACATTAATTGCATACAAATTTGCCGTATGAATGTGCCCCATGTAGTTACTGTACGAATGTACCCCAAGCATATGCGAGATGTTAGTTATTGAAACCGATTTTTCTTAAACAGGAGACGTCAATTTGACTTCACCTCGCCTGATGTTAAGCTAAAGGCAAAGTCTTGGAAAGAGGGTCACCATCGTAAACATGTACCATGTTAACAGTGGTGGCACTCAGCTTGACGGCCTCATTAGATGCCTTTTCACGCCCCGCTTAAAGGACCCGGGACTGTAGGAAGAAGGAAAAATGTGAGCTGGCAGGGAGTTCCAGGTCTTAGTCTTTCTTAAAATAACCTTAGTCTTAAATAAACAATGTTGATATGAACTCATCATCACTATTCTGTTAAAAAACTGAAATTTTTACATCCAAGCCGACCCAGCAACTGAATTGGGAAAATATAAAGAGGATGATGAATTATACTTAATATGGTAACTAACCATACCGTAATGAATGCCTATTACCTATAATTTACTACGTTCAAAAATTTTCCTTATAGTACGCATATTGCATACCTTATCTACTAAATTATGCTATAGGTATAGGTAAAAGGAAATTTTGTATTGTTACTATGTATGCTATTTACGTCATATTTCCCCAAAATTACGTCAATGAGATAAGGGTAACTGTGGAATCTAATTATTTATTTAAAATTATGATAATATGCAAATTATAGTCGACACGAGAACCCCGTGTGTTAAGGAGCCTACTCACGACGAGTGGAGCCGCCTGTCAGCCCATCTGAAGCAGGCCACGGCGGCGGCGCGCTAAGAAGCGCTCCTCCCCATTCCGGGGGTGAGTCGGAGACACCGTTGTCCCCTCTCCAGATGAGGGCCAGAACGTTAAGGATGGCCCTAGGTCAGCCGGGGTGCGAGGGATATGTCGAAGACAACCTCACCTCCGGCCTAGCACCACGACCCGCAGTCGGCGTGTTTAGACGGTTCGAGTCCGACATAACCTCCCCTTCTGGCTCCGGCGGAGGAGGTATGCGAGGGGGTTTCCGCACGAAAAAAAAAGAGATGTGTTATGAATGTGTAATGTGCTGATTTCGATTAGAATGACAAAGATAACTGATGAGAATGACGCATGAGGACATCCTTATTGAAACCGCTAACAACTACTTACTTAGTCAATTATATAGTTCAGTTATAGTACGTTGAACTCATTTCTATTATAGAAGAATATTATAGAAGCCATCCTGGCCTTTTTAATAGTCCAATACTCTTATCTGGCCCTCACCCAGATCTTCTCAACCGTTTCTTTCACATCCTACTAATAATGTAAAAGTGAAAGTTTGTGAACATTCTTTAATGTTTTTATCCCTGTAACCAGTTCCCATGGGTGGCAGGAACGGGATCATAACTCCACGCGCGAAAACCACTCCCTTGCCGCACTGTATCGGTTCCGTAAGGAGGCGAGGGAGCGGGGATACGATCTCGAAAGAGATGGTCCTGGGTCTACCGGGGTGCGAGAGATATGCCTTCGCCAATCTCACCTCAAGCAACCAAGGACCCAAGACGGCATGCGTTTTAGTCGGTTCGAGTCCGCCATAACCGCCTCCACCGGCTCCGTGCGGGTGGTATCAGTGGGGATTTTGCGCAAATTAAAAATAAAAAGATAAAAAAAATGCCGTCAGGCGGTAAGGACCATCATGGGGGAATGGCTAGAGAGGCCACATGGCAGCCTCTTGTATCGACTGACGCAGATTATAACCGGGCATAGGTGCTCGGGTATCTGCGTCAGATCGAAAAGGAGCCAACGTCCGAGAACCATCATTGTGACGCGAGCGAGGACACGGGGCTGCACACGCTCACCGAGTGTCCGGTGTGGGCCAGACCGAGGCGGGAGCTAGTGGTGGCCTTGGAAGTGAGAGTTCTCACCCTCGCCACCCTGATCACAGCAATGGTCCGCTGTGCGGACGCGTGGGTGGCTGGCGTCTCCTTCAGCGAGCAGGTAATGGTCGTGAAGGAGGGGGCGATGGGTGAAGCCACCTGTCACCCCAGCAGAAGCAGGCCACGACGGCGGTGCGCTGGGAAACGCGCCTCCCCATTCCGGGGGCGAGTCGAGGACACCGTTGTCCCCCCTCCCGACGAGGGCCAGACTGTAAGGGATGGCCCTGGGTCAGCCGGGGGGCTACGTACCCACTCGACCTCCAAGATTATACCCTCTCACAAAAGTACCCACTGGACCCTCACTTTTAGGTCCCACTGGACCTCGGTCGAGGGATATGTCGAAGACAACCTCACCTCCGGCCAAGCACCACGACCCACAGACGGCGTGCGGTTTTAGGCGGTTCGAGTTTGACATAACCTCTCCTTCCGGCTCCGGCGGGGGAGGTATCCGAGGGAAATCCCGCACAAAACTAAAAAAATAAAAAAGCGGGCAAAAGCGCGGGCAACAAGTCGCTAGGTTATATAGTAGGACAGGATCATTCATTACGTATGAAGATGCTTGACCTACCGTAACTTATAGATAATACAACGTTCAGTAAGTCGTGTATATTATATATGTTACCAGCAATAAGTATAATCCGGTATTATATACAATGTCTAGGCAATGTATAAAATAGCGCGTGCGCAGCAGTTAATGTATGATATGGTAGGTTAGACTAAAAGACTATTGCGAGAGCGGAGCGTAGCGAAGCATCTTCGTAGCCATTCTTCTATAATCATTCAGAAATATAATATCCGTTAAGGTTAAACTATCCACTGATAAGAAACAAAATAAATAACTTGGCCGCATCTCACCACGAACCATTTTCGGAGTTCTGTTATTGTTCGATCAAAGCGTTCGCGCCGCCTCCTGAGTAGCTGTAGGTCCACTCACTGGTGTTGTGGTTACGTTTTTGTTATTTTGTTATTTCCTTTGTAATATGCGCATGTGTTCATCCGCAATAAAAACCAAATTTGTTTTTTTCTTTCTTTCAAATAGAACATAACCTATTTATTTCACACATTAAAAGAAAAAGACATCCAAACAGCAGGCATTCTATATATTAGCATACATTGCCAAGGCATTATATAGAATGCCTGTATTATACACATTGCCGGTAACATACATACCTATAGGCATGTTATACGTATCCTATACTTGCTATATATTGATCCATAGAAGGACAATGGAATGGACTTCAGTACAGGACGAACAGTAGAGTAATTTAGATGTGTTATAAAGTGTTCTAAATGTATTTTAAAATTACTAATTAATTTTGTGTTGCTGAAAAGGATTTCATAAAGTAAGTTATTGCAAGTAAATTTACAGGCCGTGTCAGATCAATTAAGAATAATGTTTGCAGTAAATGGGCCAAAATACTTTTTGATGCCTAAAAACTGGTCCCTCCGAAAGAATAATTAATTTTATGAGATATAAGTGCAAAATGCGCCAAAAGTATACTTATATCGAAATACAACATTATTTTCTAACGCAGAAATAAGATTTGACCGGAAAAATAAGTTATTTATCTCAAAATTGCAGTAACAACGTTGTAATTTTTGGTAATGCAGTCGTCCTTAGTACAAAATATTGCTGTCCTTGAGCACTGTGTCAAGATGTACTTAGCTATTTCTCCCAATATTTCCTAGGTGGCATTGAATCTTAAATGTCCTTATGAAAATGTAACATTTGAACCTTATAACAACGCCAATAGATATTTTTTGCATTAAATATTTCATGGAATAAAAAAATATTTAGTCTGTGTCCCCAACAAAGAACAACATCGTAACTATCTTGCGTTGCTAAATGAAAATAAACCTTAAAGTGAGTGTGTTACATTATATTTCACTTCATTTGGTTCGACTTATTGTAACTATTAGAACGAATGATAGCAACTGCGCGGGGGGAGACCGCTAGCCGGATCAGTCGCGTCACAGTCGTTGAGAGAGGTGCGTGTGTTTATTGCGTGGCCGCTGAGTTACCGCTGTCGAAAGGTATGTACTGACGATATTTACATTATTATTATTTTAATATGCAGTTAGTCATGTTTAGTTTCTGTCCGTGTTAGAATATTTGCATTTTGTTACTCTTTTTAGTGAATATTTACAACGCAGTCAAAAATTTACAACTGCGTAACTGCTACACTGCGTTACTAGAAAAAAGTAACGCAGTTGTTGTGAAGGTAACGCAGTTGTGTTTTTTATTAATTTTAATGTTAGAAATACATTATTAAGACCGAAATACAAAAATACTCTTTCTTTCTTCACAGAAAGAAGCTTCTGCACTAAATGGCGTTAACGAACGCAGAGAAGCAACGTCGTTATAGGCTTAAATTAACGTCAGACCCTATAAAAATGCTGAAGCCAAAAAAACATCTTGAAAGGAACCACGCAAATAAAAATCTTGTAAAAGATTTGACAGAGCGTGAACACAGAAATATCAAGCGTAAATGTAAGACTGCGAACAAGAAACGACGAGAACGTCAAAAGTGTGCTCAACAAATTCTGAACATTACACCGGCGGCGTCCAGCCCACGGTCAGGAACTCCAGTTTGACCAACATCTAGAGGCCGAAGACAAATGCGAAGAGATCGCTCTGCAGTTTACAAAAAGAATTTGAAAATTCAGGAAGAACTCGAAAAGATGAAACGGCTGTGCAATAAATACAAAAAAAGATACCAACGAGCTAAAACTACAATCAAAGACACGAAAAATATTCAGCGAATACAATTTTATTCGCGTTACATGGAATTTCTTTGAAGCTGGTCACGGAACAGGGGCTGCTGATGGCGTTGGTGGCTACCTCAAACGCACCGCAGATGAAAAAGTAGCTGCTGGTTCCGATATTTCTGATGCTGAAGCTTTTTATTACACTTTGAAGGACTTGAGCAAGGTTCGAATGTACTTACTGACTGAAAGCGACATTCAAATTGTTGAAAAAGCACTACCTAAAAACCTAGTGCCGCTCCAGGGTACTATGCAAGTACATCAAGTTTTTACTGACACTCCCGGTGAACTTCAATACAGAGACCTCAGTTGCTTTTGCGAAAGGGGTTTTTGCCGTTGCATGAATCCAAAAACATATCAGCCTGTTCGTGTTCCTGTCATTGATACACTTAGAGAAGATATTCTTTCGTTTGAATTGGATGAGGAATCAGTCCTAGATGACATTTCTAATGTCGTTGCCGTACCTAGAAGATCATTTTATAATACGGTTTATTCCTCATCTTCTAACTCTGAAGACGAACCTTTAGCAAGCATTAGCCGACCATCGGTTTCTAATATAAACGAAATGCAGCTAATTGAATAGGAAAATGTTCATCCTTCTAAGATATCTGACGGTGTCCATGTTTTAATAAAAATGTCTTCTGTCAAAGACAAACACTACACTTACCTCGGCGTTGCTAAAAGTCGATGAAGAAGGAGACGTAAAAATTATGTTTTACAAGATGGTAGATAAAACTGGCAAAAGATTCAAAGCAGTGGAGACTGATATTTCTTATGAGCCTTACGATAATATCTTGGAAATTATTCCTAACCCTAAAGTTGTCGTAAAAGGTAAAAGGGTATATTTTCATTACGATGAAGCAATTAACGTACCTATATGAAAATTAAGACTGAATTAATTGTATTAAATTTACTAAGTTTGTTGATTTTGAAGTAATTTGAGTTACTTGATACTATATCACGTAATAAGAAGTAAAATTTTGTTTTGTTTTATCATTATAACAGATCTCTATAAAAAGTACAAAGTATAGTATGTAAGAAAATACTACTGTGTTACTAAGTTTACTACTGCGTTACTTTTGTGTCCCTCTGATTATTGTAGTTTTTTTCAGTAACACATGGGCTGCTAGTGATCTTAAATGCCTTAACCTTTTATGTACGTATTATTAATCAAAAGTGGAAGGTTATGCCATTAGATGGTATTAAATATAAGTTGTTTTTTGTTATTAATAGGCAAGTTTAAGTTTTAAAATGACACTTTAGTAACGCAGTAATCTTAATTATTATTAATACTCCATGAAACTGATTATTTCTGTGATTTTACTTACTAAGAGCTAAATGTATGCGTTACAGTTTGAAACTGACATATTGAAAAGTCTGATTGTGCAATTTTAAATAATAAAGTTAATTTTGTAAAAAAGTAACGCTGTTGTTTAATTTCTTGACACCTTGACATAATAGTTGCCAGAAATTAAATAAACTCATTAAAATTATCGCTGCCGAGGTATGTATATTATAAATCAAACTATAACTTATCTATATTAACCTAAAAATACAAAGAAATTTAATATTTTATTTTTCTTTTTTATCGAAATTTGTATGTTCGGATTAGGCACTAAAAAGTATTTTGGCCCAAATATCGTATTAAAAGTAGTGATAATGGTGCTAGTTCTGTTGTGTTTAAACCAACTTAAATACACTGAAAATCTCTAAAATTTATTATGCAGTCCGAGCACCTACCTTAGACAAATCTCTGCATCACCCTAAGGTTGACTGGTAGAAAATGCCTACGGCATTAAGTCCGCCTTTGTACACATATTTCATATTTGTGCATAAAGAATAAATAAAAAAAAAAAAATATGCACCCAGATTGCAGTCTTTTCGTAGAAAAAGATTATTATAGTGTGTGGCCGATTCCGGTCAGCGCAGACAGATTTTGGCCTGACAGTACATGGCCGTTAGGTAAACGAATACTAAATTAGTCAGCCGGCCGACAAAGCAAGCAATTTTCGACCGTATTGACATAACATAAAACAGAGTATTTTTTCGTATATTCGTGATGAAATGATGCGTAGATGCGTAGAGATGTTGCGTCTTTGGCAGTTTTCTACCGTCTCTACCATGGTGAATGTTCTGACGAGCTCTTCCAATTAGTCCCACCCTCTCCTTTCCTACACAGGACGACACGTGCAGGGCTAAGAGGCCATTCATTTACGGTGCAGAGTATACCTGCTAGAACCAAGCGTTTCAGTGACTCATTCCTATGTCGCACCATTAAGACCTGGAACTCCCTGCCAGCTCACGTGTTTCCCTCTTCCTATAGTCCCGGGTCCTTTAAGCGGGGCGTGAAAAGGCATCTAATGAGGCCGTCAAGCTGAGTGCCACCACTGTTAACATGGTACATGTTTCCGATGGTGACCCTCTTTCCGAGACTTCGCCTTTAGCTTAACATCAGGCGAGGTGAAGTCAAATTGACGTGTGCTATATAAAAAAGAAAAAATGTAATTAAGAAAATGTTGTTAAGGTCGAAAATCGTTTTTCTGTTCTGAATAGTACTTGTAGTTCGTTCGAGTTCCACTTATCATGCCCACTTAAAGATTTTGCTATCGAAACTGTGTCTAAAATCTTTTCTTACGAAACGACTTCACAATCTGGGTGTATAATACCATTTTAGAGATTTTTAGCGTATTTTAGTTATACTCCGTCCATCATATTATTGTATTTTAGACAGCTCACTGACAGTAGTCGGTATAACTTTGTTCTTCTATTTCTATTTTGTATATGGCAATCGTTGCCGATATGGGTATCGGCAATTCTGCCAAAGTCAAACGTGCGATGGAGAGATTTGTGTGCTGTCCAAATGGGGGGAAAGTGCTTGACAATATTGGACTGGTTGTGTCTCCTTTTTCGGTGTTAGTAAGCACACTGAAACAAAACGTTACAGATACACAAAAGACATTCACAAATTCGATTACGTATAATAAACATAAATAACCAAATTATAATTAATATAATACATAAATAACACAATAATATTCTTGCGTCAACACCGGAAAATCCGAACAAAAATTAGGCGCCAATACGTCAATTTTCATTGACAACTCCACGTCAGCCAGAAAGCAATTTTAGGGATGTAGTAAATCAATCGACTGTGTTTTTATTATAATAACTTGAAAATGTCACAATCGATATCGACTACAGATTTTTTTTAATATTACATAACTGGCGGTTTTTAACCGATTTCTAAATAAGAAGGAGTTTTTATTTTGGTGATTAGCGTGTGCGTTATGGTTCAACCATAACCCCACAATCGTTTTATAATACATTTATAAATTGTACAGACACGAAATATCTACTACTTTATTATTATGTATAGATAGATAATAAATTATAATCCATTAAATCCTCGATTAAATAAATTATAATATTTTTTTTAATCGAGGTTCTAACTTAGTCGATATTTTAAGTTTTCATGCAATCACTACTTCCATCTGTCTAAAATACAATAATATAATGGACGGGGTATAGTTTTGACAATACAGAATTGGCATCTATGTGTAACAAAAATATAGGTTCACGCGGGCGCCACGTGGCGCTGCAGTCGGTTTCGCTACAGGGTGCTGTGTGACAAATGTCTACAGCTCCTAAGTAACCGGTCTAAACTGGTCGCAAGTTCTCTCGGTCAATGAACTTTATTCTCAATCCATTTGGCACGAGGTTTGTTGCAATGGGCGGTTTGCCCGGGTTTTTGAACGGGTGATTTGCCCTTACATGTGCGTCATTTCACCAATTTCTCGTTTTCCTTCCATGGGGAGGCTGTGGGGTGTCTATTGTCAATTGTCAGTTTCTTGACAGAATATGTATTACGATCTATTTCAGCTTTTTTTGAATACCTAAACAAAGACTAAATGTTTTTATTAAAAATGTATATTGTATGGCAATAGATATTTATAATAAGTTACCAAATAACCTCAAAGAAATTAAGACGATTAATGTATTTAGAAGTAAACTGTTTACACTGCTAATGGATAAATGTGTTAATCAGTGACACTTTACATGGTAATCTAATATATAAAATTCTCGTATCACAGTTTTCGTTGCCATACTCCTCCGAAACGGCTTGACCGATTCTCATGAAATTTTGTGAGCATATTGAGTAGGTCTGAGAATCGGCCAACATCTATTTTTCATCCCCCTAAATGGTGCAGCGGGAACGGGATCTGACGCCACGAGGGCAGGAAAAAATTGGCGGTACGAAGTTCGCCGGGACAGCTAGTAATTTATATAATAATTTCGAATATTTAAATTATTTTTTAAATTAAATGTACCTAAATATCGCCTATAAAATTTCACCCATATTCCAAAAAATAAACTCATTTAATTTCAGATCGAGGTCTTCTAAGCCTAGTGTGTCGGTCCCACGGAGGACAGAATATGATTAAGTAACGGAGATGCCCCCCCATTGATATTTCTCCTAATAAAAACGCGCGCCGAATGCGGGTCGGAAGAGAGACGCGCGGGGTGTCAAAAGTAGAAGGACTTCATAGGTATAACGTTCCTACCGAATGAGCCCATTTGACGTTTGGATGGCACGCGACTCGATTGCCTTGCAACAACTCCGCTATCATTTCCTTCTCCATGGTCCCATCTTCTCCCATCTTATCAGTGTGCCCCATACACTCTCAAGTCCTCTGAAGTGTCTCTTTATAGTGTAACTTTCTTATTTCAGATCCTGTTCTAAGGGAGGTGCAGGATATATTTTGTCTCGTGGGGTGACTATTTCGAAGATCTACTTTGTGATACCAAACTCTGGAATGGCCACCTTAGGATACCGCACTGAGTAAGTATGTTTGTCAGCTAAGTTAAATCATCATTAGTCCTAGGTAATGATAACCTCTGTGGTGAGGTGGTAGCGAACGCGGCAGCTACGCAGGAGGCGCGGGTTCGATCCCCGCTGTGTGCAAATATTTGTTTGCATGAATATGGGTTTTTGAATTGGCTGTACCTCGGAGAGCAGGTTAAGCCGTCGGTCCCAGTTGCCATACGAACATCTATAGCAGTTGTTACGGGTAGTTGGAGCTCTCAGAAGTCCAACAACTGGTTTAGCTCCAATGCTTCGATATCGTCTTTGAGTTGTGCAGGACAGATGGCAGTTACATCACAGAAAATATCGAAGACCAGATAAATTCGCAGATGCTAATGCGACCCTAGACTCTAAGCTAAAAGAAAGGCTTGGTATGCGACTGGGATTAACGTAAAGAGGAAGAAGAAGAAGCCCAAGTCCTGGGTTACCTCAGTTGCATCCAAAGTATTTTCTCTAACTTTGTAGTCCAGGATCTGTTCTCTTATGCCTTACCCTCCTGTAAAAATAGGAGAGGCTCTTTTACTCCAGATTACATCAATTGATTCTTCTTCTTCTTATTACTGGACTAGGTCTCTCCTAATGCTGGGAGGCTTTGGCCTACTGTTTCCCCGCTGACCAGACGGATTGGTACAGGGTTTTATTTCGAGTTTTCCTTCTATCGCAGTGATTTTATTGTTTCGTTAGTTCTCTCTTTTCGAGACCCTTGAGATGAGATGGGGTGACTTGTATTCTTTCTCCGTCAAGTCAAAATTGTATTTGTTGTTTAACCGAGTGACTTAAACTTAACATTGTCATGTTATGAACAATAAATAAAAAAAGAGTTTGATCCAATTTGATCTACTTTCCCACTGTTCTCGACTGCTATTTGACTCTTCATCCCAAGTCTTTGCCACAGCCTCGTCTGTCAATCAGCAGACCGGCTTGCAGGTAAGGTTGCACCCCGAAGAACCCCATACCCCATTCTATCCGGTTATTCCGATCTGTGTTACCTTAAAGAAGTAGTTAGGGTAAATTCGGGAAAACATATTTCCTAAAATTCACCCTATGGTAGGTTAAAAACTGGAATTTACTTTGGATTCACATAATTTTATATAATTTTATTACAGACTTGATGGAATCCAGAACAAAAGAAAAGAAAGAGAACAAACCCTGAATAGTATTCTTCAAAGACAACACCAGGTCCAAGAAATTAATCACAGTATAGACGTAGACCCTATGCAGGAACCACCAGTAGGTCAAGGCAATCCTTATGATGTTGATGAGGGCATAGTAATCAAGCCTGATAATCAAGAAGAAAATTTAGAAGACAAAGAGCAAGAAGTTCCGAAGAAGAAAGAAGAAGATTTTGAAAGGAAAGAGGTCTATGATGAAGACTTCTTTTTACAAGTTATACCTTTGACTAAACCATCTACTAACAGTAATGTTAAAAGTTGTTGAATATTATAGAATTAATTAATAAATATAATATAATAATATTATAGAAGTTCATTCATGTTCAATTAGACAGATGTATTGTAATATTATTGTAATATTATTGCAATATTTTATTTAATAGCTACTTATTCAATACATCAGGAAAATGCGAATCAAACCCGCGATCTTTCCCTAACAGGGGGAATGCCTTAACCACTAGGCCACCGAGCTACGCCCGAAGATTTTCAAATTTCGCGTGAAATGACATTTGAAATATGAATCGAATACATAGGGAAAAAGAATCTTCTCGGGCGGGACTCGATAGTTCGTAAGAAAATCGGTAGATGACGCCACGTCGCCTTAAAGACGTATAAGATGGGAAATTTGAATCATATCGGGCGTGTCTCGGTAGCCGAATTGGTCAGGCATTCCCCCTGTAAGGGAAAGACTGCGGGTTCGAGTCCCGCCCGAGAAGATTCTTTTTCCCTATGTATTCGATTTGTATAGTTAGCATACTTAATGCTGTAAAAATTCCTTCAATTTGAAATATGAAATTAAATACACATAGAAATGATATTTGAATATTTTCGGGCGTGGCTCGGTGGCTTAATGGTCAAGGCATTCCCCTGTAAGATAAACGATTAACTTTTTATGATGTATTCGATTTGTATAGGTAGCATATTTAATGCTTTTAAAAATTAATTCATATAGGTATATGTAGCTAATTTACAATTTAAAGATAAGTGGGTCTCAATTACACTGATATTGACAGTAAGGACAAAATCGCAGTCGCGTTTAAAATGAGTCACGTTAGGTAAAACGATTCGATCTCTAATTGGGTATTATCCTGTAGTTAAAATAAATTATCTAACCGAGCTTATTAAATTAAGAATGGTAAAAGAGCGGTCAAAATTGTGTCGGTTCTCATTTTATAATTTTATTTATTTTTAATCATCCACCCAAAGTATAGTAATAACTTATTTGACTATTAAATTTTATGACGTCACTAAATCTTTTTCATACAAATTACTGTTAGCTTATCATTTTGACGTTTAGTAAAAAGTAACTAATTTGGACTAGTCGGTAGAATACCCAATTGTACTTAGTTATTCCAGAGTTTGGTCTAAGCCCTTTAGCGATCGGAGCAGATATAAGAGTATTCAAGAATCCACATGTGGAAAAAGAATCTTCTCGGGCGGGACTCGAACCCGCAGTCTTTCCCTTACGGGGGTAATGCCTGACCAATTCGGCTACCGAGACACGCCCGATATGATTCAAATTTCCCATCTTATACGTCTTTAAGGCGCAGTTATCAACAATCAATGTTTAAAAATGATTGTAACATCATTCATTGATTCCAATAGTTCGTAAGAAAATCGGTAGATGACGCCACGTCGCCTTAAAGACGTATAAGATGTGAAATTTGAATCATATCGGGCGTGTCTCGGTAGCCGAATTGGTCAGGCATTTCCCCTGTAAGGGAAAGACTGCGGGTTCGAGTCCCGCCCGAGAAGATTCTTTTTCCCTATGTATTCGATATAAAATTATCCAAAGATGGACATGTGGATCTTGACTGTGGATCCTAGAGGGAGCCCAAATTTCAGTCAATACGTTAACATTTGTTACTATAATATTTGTTACTAAATAACACTACTTAATTTTCCATATTTATAATATTAGTATCTAGTTTTTGTATGTAATGTAAACTAAATGAGGTTGTTTTTTAGTTATAAGATTTTTATTTTTACAAGTTAAATTGGCTTTTATTTTTAATAGGTTTTGTTAGCTTCTGGTTAAATATTTGAATGAAATTTTACAGTATTTAGTATGCTAATTTTTCAAATTGATTTAGAAAGTAAAATTTTTTGATTGTTTCCGATAGCATAGATCGTAAGAGCGTCGCGCGTCGGTAAATTCCTCCTCCATGTCCCCTCAAAGATGGATATATAAAGTGAGGAAAAATTTGGATTAATTCGGGCGTGGGTCTGGCAGCTTAGTGGTCAAAGCATTTAATCTGTAAGAGAAGGATCGCGGGTTCATATCCTGCCTGGACTGATCAAAAAAAATCCTTTCCAAACCGACTTGTGGCAGGGGATTGTTCCATCTTTAGATCTGTTTAGCTCTAAATTTGCATTTAGTTTAAAACTTACTTTAGTAACGTCCAGTCCAATAGAGAATCATAAAAGTTTTAATAGTATGTTCAAGTTAAGATATATTTTATATTTTGTACTAAAGATTTTATTTTAGTTATAAAAAAAAGTTGGTTTCTTAAGAATTCTTAAATCTTTATTTCTTAAGTTCGTTCTTGTAATTTATAGAATCCGTACTAATATTATAAATGCGAAAGTAAGTCTGTCTGTCTGTCTGTCTGTCTGTCTGTCTGTCTGTCTGTATGTTACGCTTTCACGCCTAAACCACTGAACCGATTTAGATGAAATTTGGTATAAGGGTAGATTAGACCTTGAGAAAGGACATAGGCTATGTTTGGTCGCGATAACCGACATCCATGTGGACGGAGCCGTGGGCAAAAGCTAGTGTACTTATAAATTATTATAATCGTCAGCATTCCTGTATTCGACACTAAGTTTTTTTTAGTGTAGTTATCATCTATAAGATTTTGAGGTGTTGATAGAAACCTAAGTCAACGATACTACTAAGAGGAAGAGGTAAAACTTTTGTATGGAAGTCTGTCAATTTTTATACAAGTATTTTACTTTATTTTCTCCTGTACCGATGTTGACCATCAAATCTTGCAAAATAAAATTCGATCTACTTCCCGGCATACAATTAAGCTGAAAACTTTATACACTTTATATAAATTGCGTTTCAATGCAATATGACAACGACTTTGCGTTCATGATATGTGCTGGAAGGTGGTCAAAGGAACTTTGCCATAAAATGACACAACCTCGTCGAGTCCCGGCTCGTTGATTCGTGTACTTGACGTATGTCTCTTGACGAGTACTTTGGTGTTGAATGGTTCCCGAGGAGGGCCAGACCGTAAGGGATGGCCCTGGGTCAGCTAGGATGCGAGGGATATGTCGAAGACAACCTCACCTCCAGCCTAGCACCACGACTCTCAGTCCGCGTGCGGTATTAGTCAGTTCGAATCCGACATAAACTCCCCTTCCAGCTCCGGCGGGGGAGGTATCCGTGGGTATTTCCGCACGAAAAAAAGGTGGTAACCGGGGTCTGGTGATGAAGCCGGAAAATGGCTAAAGGAACTCAGAAATTAAACGACCCCATCGAGTATGGGCTCGTATGATTCATAGTGAAGTCGGTGCCATCTTTGTTTGTGGTGCTTGAACTACTATGATGCAACAATTGAAATACGAGTGATCTCTCAGGCTAGGCACCGACTTCTAACAGATCAGTAATACCATTTATTTTTATCTTGTCTTGATTAGTTAGGTATTTTATTTTTATATTCCAGACTGTTTTCTATTTTGTCGGAATTTTCAAGCATTACCGGATTGCCAAATGTTTTTTGGCAAATGTGGGACTTTCCACACAATATGTATGAATAATAGTAGAGTAGAGAGTAGCCCGAGCCAGAGTAACCGAAACCGCAGTAACTGGAGCCGGAGGAACCGGAGCTGGAGTAGCCGGAATCAGCATCTGAAATATATTGATTAACAAAGTACTCAAAATGATCTTAATTTCTTTTTTACCTCCTTCTAGTTGACTGATTGTTGTGAATAAATTCAGGTAAATAAAATTAAAATTTATATTTAAGAGTAAACTGTGAAAGTAAGGCTATTATAAAATCCAAGAATATTTAGACGAAAAACAAGCTTGGAAATGAGCTGTTCGCTCAGCTATGCTACTCAAATAAATCACTGTATCTAGACTGTTTATACTGGAGATTGATGGCGCTTGATGGAATCTGCTACACATATTGAATAACACACTTGTACTTTTCTACTGAGTTTATTTTATTTCTAAACCTGACCGGTTTCGCCTTACGGCATTCTCAAACATCAAAAACCTTTGAGAATGCCGTAAGGCGAAACCCGTCAGGTTTAGAAATAAAATAAGCTCAGTGGAAAAGTACAAGTGTGTTATTCAACACTGTATCTAGACTATAAGTATTAGACTAAGTGAATGGTTTTAAATGGATCAAAAAAATGCCCGCTGAGTTTCTTGCCGGAGTCATTTTCAGGTCTGGGCCGCGTTTCGCACCGATGTGGTCCAATTGCTTAACCAGTCTTTAGTTTTATTTTCATTTTGAATGTTTTTTTTTTTAATATCTGGTTTACACCTCAATTGGGACAATAACACAATTTAATCAACAAAATAGTTTGATTTGCTCTTAATACGAGAGTTTTAGGATCATTTTGAGACTTCGACGTCAAGATATTTCTGAGGCGGACTGTACAAAAATATAGTAGTGATTCATATTCTTATCTAATTGAATTAAATATATATAGGTCAAGGTCAATTTGTTCAGTCTAAACATTCAAAGACATGATTCAGACTATGATATAACGCCCGAACGATTTAAAAATATATTAATTAAATTTAAAACTTTACTACTATAGACTTAAAGTCCCAAATTAAATGAAAAAGAATTTATTGGTTTATTAATTAATTCTACAAAATGTCATTCAATTTTAGACTTTATAGCGTAGTTGTAAAGTTCAAAATGAGATGGCATTTTTGGCACGGTCTGTGGTACTGTGTACCTGTTTTTTTATGTGATTATATCACAAGTATTTTATGGCCTATGTCCAACAGTGGACTGCAATAGGCTAATTGATTGATTTAAGTATTTAATGTGGTTTTAATTCCCGGGAATCGAATTATTATTCATGTGAAAGTCTTTAATATGCCGTTTATAAATGATAGTACTTATAATCTAGAAAATATGAGTAATTAATGCCTGTTTCAATGTCCTATAGCATACCTAACAGTATTATTAATATTAAGTATAGTGAATACTATAATAAAAGTTCTGAACAATATCAGATAATAAATGTCTGTGGAGTAATTAGTGTTTTATTGATTTGATACACATTATGGTCCCTAAGGGGAACCTAGGGCTCTAGAATAAAGACATACATATTATTTTATTACAAATTGTTTACAGTAGAAAAAAGAGAATTGTTTACTTCGTAGAAAAATATTTCTATCTTTTTAATAATCTAGGAATGTCGAAGTTTCTAGCATGAATGATACGTACATATAAAAATGTCAATACTTACGCTAATAGGTATCTAGGTACCTATACTACATTTAGGAATAATACGGAAACGGTAAAGGTGTCGAAATTTATTATTCATATCGTTATTTTTCAATTGGATTAGCGTCAACTTAGTCAATAGCATAGATTACCTAAATAAATAGGAATAATAGTACTCTTTTCGTTGCCAAGTACCTGGCCCTCCATTCTATAAAAGCTAAACGATTTTGGTGCCACAGTCACCGCAAAAATGCCATTAAATTATAGTCTTTAAAATGATGAGGTTAAAGTACAAAATTAAATAACTTATTGCAGAGTGAATAAACAGTGTAATAAAACTTTTTCATTTTATTTTGGGCTTTAGACATATAGAAATAAAGTCTAAAATTTAATGTCTAATTTGTGCTGACTATGTCATAGTCAGCACATTTTTTAGTTTATGTAGAATCGAGGGCCAGCTCTTTTTGTACAAAATTCAGACGTATAGTCACGGAGGACAGAATATGATTAAGTAACGGAGATACCCCATTGATAATTCGCCTAATAAAAACGCGCGCCGAATGCGGGTGGGAAGAGAGACGCGCGGGATGTCAAAAGTCGAAGGACGTCATAGGTATAACGTTCCTACCGAATGAGTCCATTTGACGTTTGGATGGCACGCGACTCGATTGCCTTGCTACAACTCCGCTATCATTTCCTTCTCCATGCGTATAGTACTTTAGGTAGTAAGTTACTTAAATTCACAGAAAAGATAGAAATTAGATTGAAACTAAACCCTAAATACTATATGTTGTGAAAAGGTTCAGAGGTTAAATGAAACTAACATTCAAAAATATAACTAGGTATATTAAAAAAATTAAAAAGGTAAGTACATAATTGTTTTAAAATCTTATATTTATTATCACAATTTTAAATACAAAGGTATATTTCGAGGCAGTCCAATTAGCGAGCAATTTTGAATAGCACCAAAATTATTCAATATAGCTGTTTTATTTTTCATTTTGTATATGTTGCACATTTACTTATAATAACATATAACATAATATAACATAAACTCACGCCTGTATTCCCCAAAGGGGTAGGCAGAGGTGCTAGCACGGTCCACACTTCACCAGTTTATGTTTAGGTCCCAATGTAATAGGTGGCGAGCCTATTGCCATTAACCGGGCACTTATAAACCTGCGATAAATACACACATAACTTCGAAAAGTATCGAAAAGTCATTGGTGTGTGCCATGGTAAACCTGGGATCGAACCCGAGACCTCGTCTCAGCAGTCCATTACCCATACCAATATGCTACCGCGTATTTTTCGAGGCATTCCATTTAGCGAGCAATTTTGAATAGCATCAATAAACAGTTGTGGTATAATTTTGGTGTGATTCGAATTTCTGCCTGTTCCGTTTGATACGCTAAGTGTAGACTAAATGGAATGCCCCTATTTTTCATGTGGGTCACAAAATAATGCCTGTAGACTTTCTTGGTATACAGTAAAGAAAGTAAAACATAGTGAAGAGATTATTAGTGTAAAAAGATATATTACTTGGTGTAAGTAAAGAGATATACGTAGGTATGTATTATTAAAAACTAATTGTTAACTTTTGTGTTCCATGATACACAATAATGTCAATGGAAAAATTAACGTTATTATGGTATAGGTTTATCACTTGTAATATATGTATATTACATAGGCCTGGCGTTTCGACCAAGTCCGGCACTAAAGCCTATTGTGTAATATATATTAGCATGGGGTACAAACGCTACGAAAATATGTTTAATATAACTCAAAAATAATAGAGAGAACCAATGAAACCTTGATTGATTCATCGGATTTTTATCCATTCAATTATAAAGATACCTCTACCATGATCGCGTTAATTCGTTTATTAATATGCACCTTTAATATATAAGGTACCTAAAACAACTTTGGTTAAATAGAGATCATATTTTCACACTTATTAAGAACACTCTTGTACTTTTCCACAATATTTATTACTGAACCTGACCGGTTTCGCCTTACGGCTTCCACAAAGGTTCACGATATGAAAACATTGGAAATAGTCAATCTCTCGGGCGAAACTAAACTCCCGCAATCTTTCCCATAAAGGGAGAATGCCTTAACTAACGAGGCCCGCCCGATGTGATTCAAATTTTCCTTCTATATTTATCCGTAAGGCGACTGAGAAATTATTTTTTAAAATATTTTCGAATTGTAAAGATAATGGAAGTAACTTTCTGACAGTAGACCATATCCACGTCCTACGACAGATACTACGAATATATAGAGGATACAATAAAGTTTACTCCTGGGTTTCGTGGACTACAATAAAGCGTTTGATTCCTTGGAACACCAATATTGTCTTTGGCGAAAGACAAGCTGTTAGAACTAAGAGGGGAGAACTAAATGCTGAGAATTCCGTTCGAATGCAAAGTAAATATTAGTTTTAGTATACCTCTATCTATTTATATATGTTTTAAATCATGTTTCTTAAGTACCTGAGTAACCGCTAATAGTAATAAAGGCTTATAATACTCGCAATAATAATAGAAACAACCAAAGCTATAACTTTAAGGTAAGACTCGTCATCTTCTACGCTTTTGCTTGAATTTTGAATTGTATCCAATTTTGTGTCAAGCTCAGAATTATCTCCTTTTTTAGCTTCATTATTGGTATTTAAAGATTCATTTGAAGGGTTGTTTCTAGGATCTACAGTTGTGCTGTCACTTGGGCCGGTTTCATTATATGGGTCTAATTCTGTATGATCGCTAGTTGTAATAATTTCTTCTCCAAGTTGTTTTATGGGGTCTAAAACAATGCCATCATCAATGTCATCAAACCTGTCTGGTCCTTCAGGTATTTCATTCTCATTTAATGGTGGTGATATTTCATTGGAAGGTTCGATGGGGTCGGGTATAGTCAAAGGTATGACTTTAAGGTAAGATTCGTCATCTTCTAAGCTTACGTTGTGTCCTTCTATTGAATTTTTAACTATATCAAGATTTGTGTTAAGCTCCACAGAATTATTTTCACCTTTATTAGGTCCTTTATTGATATTCAAATTTGTTTAGTCTGTAGGGTTGTTTCTAGGATCTACAGCTGTGGCGTCTTTTGGGCTGATCTCAGTAAAAGGGTCTAATAGTATACTACCGTCATCAATCTCATTAAATCTGTCTGGTCCTTCAGGTATTTCATTCTCATATAATGGTGGTGAAATTTCGTTGGAAGGTTTCATGGGGTCGGGTACAGTCAAAGGTATGACTTCAAGTCCTTCAGGTATTTCATTCCCATTTATTGTTTGTAATATTTCGTTGGGAGGTTCCATGGGGTCGAGGTCTTCGGGTATAGGCACGTCATCATCAATTTCTTTTGTAGTAGAAGATGTTTCTTCTATTTTGGGTCTGGAAGAAATAAAGGTTATTATAGGGTAAGTTTATACTTTTTTTGCCACTTGCCACATTGGTTCCCTGGGTGTCGTAGAAGGTGACTAAAGGATAGGGCTTTGCTGTCAATCCGACAGTAAACTTAACAAAGTTTAACACCTTTTTATTTAATTACACTTTTTTTTCTACACTAGCAACATATTAGATGTCAATTTAAAATGGTGGGTAAGTTGGAGACGACATCAAAGCATAGTTTGGTGTTGCCAGTGTAGAACATAACACATGGCATAAAAATAAAATCGATTTGGAGAAAAAAAATCGCATGTTTTTATTTTTTATTTTGCGTAATTTATTCTCCATCGTTTTAGTAAAGCTTAATGAAGCGGTCATTTCATAAGAAAACACCACTGCAAAAAAGCACGCGCTTGGCACTAGTTGTTTTTTTTGGTAGCGATGTTCTTTTATTTTAAAAAATTAACTTATAAATGAATAGTGATATGTTATCTCAAAATAATAGGTGTATAGTCCAGGGCCCTTCGGTGTTAGCCAATCTCGAATAATCGAATCGAATACTTGTCGTTCTAAATTTACAAAAAAAGTTAACCACTTACTCTTCTATGTCATTTATATCTTGAGCCGGAGCCATTCTACCGCTGTCTGTCACTTTGATTTTTGAAAATAATAGTCCAAATCAATATGAAGCCTTTCAATTTTATCAGAGCACCATCTGAAACAACATCAAAATATTTTGTCACACTAATGCCTTGATCACACGCACCCAGTGGAATGGCGAGACAGTGCTGTCAGCGAGTACGATGTATGTGCAAAATACTCGGCGTTATGTTCACACGCAACGGGCATGGGCCGCTGACCGGTGGAGCCGCCTGTCACCCGAGCAGAAGCAGGCCGTAGCGGTGGCACAGAGTGCGCCTCCCCGTACCCGGGGCTAGTTGGGGATACCGAGGTCCCCACAACCCGAAGGGGACCATCTCGAAAGAGATGGTCCTGGGTCTGCCGGGGTGCGAGATATATACTTTTGGCAATCTCACCTCCGGCAACCAAGTACCCAAGACGCCGTGCGTTTTGGTCGGTTCGTACATAACCGCCTCCACCGGCTCGGTGTGGGTGGTATCCGTGGGGATTATTCGCACAATAAAAAAAAACTGGCATGGACCGAGTGCACTTGCAAACTTTTTTCATTTCATTTTGGACTTTAGGTGTATAGAAATGTAACGGGTGACGGGTAACGAGATTGGAAGTAAACAACTTCGTATGTGAGACCGCTTTATTTACACACCCCAACAGCCAAATCTTGAACACAACACTCACAGCGACTGTACCGCACGATGCACTAGGAGGTCCCTGCACCTTCAGTCTTATACGCGACTCTCACAGCGTGACTGCACCACAGTCCACAGTTCACTGCACTTTCACTTCACTTTACTTGCCCTTTACTTATTCTTTTCCCACTTTTCTTCCTATTTTTTATTTCTTCTTCTTCTTCTTCTGTTCACTTTGAACATCATCACCTAACTATTTATCCCGATCGCAGCCAACACAATAGGTCAAACTTATAACACTTCTCATTTATCGTCGGTAAAAAAATGTATGCCCATCTTGTTTTGTTCCGAATATAAATATTTTAATTCAATTACCACCTAAGACTCTGGAGTATTATGGAGTCATGCTTTGTTACATAACCAAGCAAAGAACAATATAGAATATAAACAAACTCATGTTGATACTTGTATCTTTGCTTGCCACAATAAATTATCATTAATTTATCACATTATTATCAACTAGCGACACGCCCCGGCTGTACTTCGTACTGAATCTTAAACTTTTGAAAATCCATTATAGCTTATATTATGAAGAATGTAGCTTTTAATGGTGAATATTTTTTTAAAATCGACGCAGTAGTTTCTGAGCCTATACATTACAAACTTTAAAAAAAAATCCTTTTTTATGAATATTAGTATAGATAACTTAATTATACAAGAGTTGATAGCAAAAATCGGTCAATAATACATACGTTATAAAACTGCAACAAAGAAACTTGCAAACTTCCACTTCAGCGTCCAAACAATTGGATATTTTTAGGTATTAGGGTGTTCACACTTCAACATAAGATCTTTTTACGTCCGTCTACGAAGGCGATTCAAAGAAGACTGATATAAATGGACATTAGTCACGGAGTATACACATGTCATGAACAGTCTGTGACTACGCATATTGTATTGCTCCAAATATATATTTTGGACCTAAAATGTACTACGGAGCTCTGTATGCGCAGTTATTTTTAAACACCAACACAAAAACGACGGGGTGTTATAAGTTTGACGTGTCTGTGTGTGTGTGTGTGTCAGTCTGTGGCATCGAAACGCCCAAACGAATGAACCAATTTGGATTTAGTTTTTTTTGTTTGAAAGGTATATTAGTCGGGAGTGTTCTTAGCTATGTTTGAAAAAAATCGATCCAAGATGGCCGCCGCCACAACATGTCGGAATACATATTTCTTCGTAACTCCCTCAATATGGGTGAAAGCTCTTTCAGCTTGACTATACTACGAGCGTTATATGATGATCCCTATGACAGTTCGTTAGCGCTTAACATTGTACTGACGTCCTATCACATCAAATCCTTTAGAGATCCATTAAAAAGACGAAAAAATCATAATTGTGTACAATTGTAAATTATAAAAATGAATATTAAGAAATTATTACGTAATGTTCGGAAATAATAGAAAAAAACTCAATGCAAATGTACATGGTACGAGCTGCAAAAGTTACGTCGTCAAGCTGTTATCGACTAAGAAGGGACACATCGATAAACAAAATACCGATAATTTGTTGGAAATATAAAACAAATGCTTTGAGTTTGTATTTTATTTATATCAATCTGAATCTGATACAGGGTCAATCGGATCTTCAAAATCTGAGTCTGAACTGCAGCTATCCGTGACGTTTATTATTAACGGCGGGTCAATGATATTGTCGTATTGTACATCTCGATCCCAGTCTTGTAAGCAAATTTTCTTCGTTCTTTCGACCACTTTTCGCCAATCGTCAGCTGTCACTTGAGCGCAAGCTTCTTCCAATAAAACCATCATTTTATTTGCCGTGAATGGCGGAGTTGTGTTATGCCTAGCTGCATGACCTGAAAATATTTGTACATTCAGTAATTATTTTTAGAAATATATGCATATACATAATATTATATAAATAAAAAATATAGATACCTTTGATCTGCCCCATATCAACTCGATTGCATTATATTGGCAGTGATAGGGCGGTAAGTGTCCATTTGATTTGGCCAATTCATCCAAAAAATATAATGGGTGCGTCTATTGTTTGTGAAAGTTCAACAGTCTAACCAACTCTTTTTTTAACATCTGACTGTCAGTTTCCACACCATTGCCGTGTAACCACTCTATAATTTCAGCTTTTTTTTTTATTGCTGCTGGGGGTTTTTTTTATAAACCATGTCTTAAAGTTTTCGAAATTCATTTCCTCGTGGTACTCCGTTGTTTTCACTGACTTAAAAGCCCACAGGCAATTCGGCACAAAACCTGTAGCTGTGCCAGCGTGGCAAATGATTAAGCGCTGGCCCTTTCCTTCAGGAGTTTTTGTGCTGGATTTCGCTGTGTCATCCGTCCATGCCTTACCTACAGTATGATTGGCGTTCAGCCATGTCTCATCAAGGTATACTACCTTCTCCCAGTTATCAATTTGTTTGATTTTGCGAAGAAAATCGCATCGTAGTAAAGCTATGTCAGTACGCTCCATTAATATTTTTCTCTTGTCACATTTTTTATAGCGGAATCCACATTTTTTCAAAACAATTCTAAGAGAAGTAGCACCGCCTTTGAAGAGTTCTGCAGCTTTTAATGAAGATAATAACTTCTGGCAGGTAGGTAGTTCACCTCGTAGGTAGTAACCATAAATATGATTGCGTATAGCATCTAAATCAAATTCATCAGGTTCTGTTATATGACATAACCTTTTCTTTTTCTTTGGTGTTAATAGTTTATTGTCCTCCATGGACGACTCCCCAAATTTTTCCTTTGTTATTCGAGAAACAGTAGCCTTTCCGATTCCGAGAGCATCGGCTACACGATCGCGAACATTGTCAAGCGGTAACAAGGGTCCGCCATTTTGTTGTTCACGAGCAAAATAGTCTCACAAACGAACTACAAACTCGCGAACTTCACTGTTGAGAACAGTTTTCTGCTGTCTTTTCGGCATTTTGCAAAACCGAAAATCAACAAACAGGTAACAGAAAATCAACAAATAACACAAAACAGCGAAAACAGAAACAAAACTCAGCTAACAAAGAAAGACGTGGCGCATACAAGGCGTTAGAGCACTCGTATGACGCGATGTGATGCGGTGTGACAAGAAGACAAAACAGACTGACAAGACATGACATGACTGAATTAAAAAAATACGGTAGGTCTATGGCCTCCATTTAAATACTTTTCCATATAATCCATAATTGCCAGCTAATTATGAATTCTTTAAAATTCAATTCAAAAAGAATTTTAAGTTCTTTAAATTATGCAATTTGAATAAAAATTAAAGTATAGTAAAATAAAATATAATAAGGCTGTTACTTTTTTATCTAGTGTTTTATGTCCATCAATGCGCGTAGTCTTTTTTTCAAAATAAATAAATATTGCTTATTATGTTGAATGACCTGGCTGAATGACTGAAAAAACAGTATTTTATCGAAATTGTTTCGCATCACTAATACAACTGTCAGTTGAAACGTCATAGGGATCATCATATAACGCTCGTAGTATAGTTGATCAATTTAAAAAGTATAAAATAAAAATTAAATTAATAATTAAAAAAAAATCCCCGTCACAAAAAGCACCTCCAAAAAGTTAAAAATAAATGGATAAATTTTGATTCAACGGTTGCCATGTCGGGGGATCTTGAATTGTGACGATAATATAACGGAATGCTTAACCAGTTAGGGTCCCCTGACATGGCAACCGTGGAATCAAAATTTATTAATTTATTTTCAACTTTTTGGAGGTGTTTTTTGTGACGGGGGTTTTTTATATTAGTTTAATTTACTTCGAACGAACGACTCATTCTACCCGCTCGCTGTTAAATTCTGTCAGTGTGACCAGTGACAACATTGGTTCGTTGATCTTTCTTTGAAAACAAAGTATGAAAGGACTCCGCTACTGAATGTCGAAATTTAAAATGTCGACGTATGTTAGTTCTAAAGTACAGGATCTCGATGTACGCCAGTTCGAAAGTTCACTGCAGCGAAGTATGCAAGGCCGACGTATAGTTAGTTCGAAAGCATACGAGTTCGATGTACGCCAGTTCGAAAGTTCATTGCAGCGAAGTATGCAAGGCCGACGTATCGTTAGTTCGAAAGCATACGAGTTCGATGTACGCCAGTTCGAAAGTTCACTGCAGCGAAGTATGCAAGGCCGACGTATCGTTAGTTCGAAAGCATACGAGTTCGATGTACGCCAGTTCGAAAGTTCACTGCAGCGAAGTATGCAAGGCCGACGTATCGTTAGTTCGAAAGCATACGAGTTCGATGTACGCCAGTTCGAAAGTTCACTGCAGCGAAGTATGCAAGGCCGACGTATCGTTAGTTCGAAAGCATACGAGTTCGATGTACGCCAGTTCTAAAGTTCACTGCAGCGAAGTATGAAATGCCTCCCTACTGTTAGTGGTACTCCTACAACATTATTACTTTAGAACTAACATACGCCGACATTTTAAACTTCTACATTCAGTAGCGGAGTCTTATGAAATAATACTCTTATGTTGATTTAGATCAAACGAACAAAGAGCTAGAATAAGATCATTTTAAGACTATCTTTCTTAAGACCACAAACAAATGTGATGTCACTGTTTAGCAAGCCCTCGAGCAAAAATTAAATGCTATATAAAAATAGCATTAAATTTTAGACTTTATTTTTTATGATTTTGATTAAACCCATGAAAACAGTTTCATAACACTTTTTCATTCGCTCTGCAAAATGTTATTTAAGTATGAACTTTAAACGTATTGCTTCACATCAAATACATAAGGACAGTGAATATTCTCGGGCAGGACTCGAACCCGCGATCTTTTCCTTACAGGTGGAATGCCTTGACCAACTCGGCTACCGACACCGCCCGATGTGATGCAAATTTACCTTCTATTTTAAATCCGTCTTTTAAGGCGACGGTGGAAGCCCGAGAAGATTCATTTTTCCCCATGTACTCGATTGTAGTTAGCATACATAATGTTTTAAACTCTCGCGTTCCATGATATATAATAACAACACTAACGGGAATTAACGCGATCATGGTATAGGTACATACATACCTTTGATTTGCCTGACGTTTCGACCAGGTTACACCGGCCGTGGTCACAGGCTGACTGGCGCAGTAGTGCACGCCCGCCGTCTTCGAGTCCGTGAGGTAGTAGGTTCTTCATCTACCCGCACATTCTCGATATTTTGTTTTCGCCATGTACCGTCACATACCACACTCACAGTGTCCCTATTCTGTAAGCAAACTGTCCGGTGTTTATCCGACTGCACAGAAAAGCGAGGCTGCATGTTTTTTATCACTGGATTCCATGTTGCAGATAATTTAAACCCATCTTCCCGATTGAAATTTTTATGTTTCTTGATTTCAATCGCTTCACGTACAGTTCTTGAATAGAAGTGACGTTCGGTGGAGAGGACTTGCGTATGGTGGAACTCAATCCAGTGATTAGTACCTGCTTCTAGTACCATGATCGCGTTAATTCCCGTTAGTGTTGTTATTATATAGCATACATAATGATATAAAATTCATTCAAGTATTGCTTTAAGTTCGAAAAACATCGAAAAAATTGAAATGCTCAAGTGAGACATGAACTCACGACCTTTCCCTTACAGGGGGAATGCTTCGCGGTGGACGAGCTCAAATTCATTAGAAAACATAGAAACCATACAAAAACATAGATTATTATAAAACAATCCGCGTGCGCCGGAATATTATTCCCATACATTATTTAAAAAATGCGAGAGATATGCTTTCGGCAATCTCACCTCCGGCAACCAAAGCCCCCAGACCGCGTGCGTTTTAGTCGGTTCGAGTCCGACATAACCGCCTCCACCGGCTCCGTGGGGGTGGTATTCGTGGGGATTTTGCGCACGACAAAAAAAAATACATTAGTTAAAAAAAAAACTTTTTTTGCCAAATTAAATTTCCAGGCGATTTTGCTATCGAATGTGTGTAATTTTTTTTTTCCGAAATGACTACTGTAAAATCACGGTGTATATAAATAAATAAAATAAATATTCCACAACATTCTACAGAACGCTATCTAGACCCATGGTAAGCTTTTATAGCTTGTGTTATGGAATCTAGAATGCGGATAAACATACTTATATACTTTTTTTTTGTGAATATATACATATAGCAATGCAAATAGCCATATTCATGCATACGAATATTGGCACTGAGCGGGAATCGAACCCGCGCCTCCTGCGTGGCAGTCGCGTGCACTACCGCCACGCCACAGAGGCTGTCAATCATGAACAGTCTGTGACTTAGTACCGTGTATCGTCTCCAGTGAAACTATTTATTTGTCAAACTGTTCGTGATAACCCTTTTTTTTTTTCGTGCACAAATCTCCTCGTATACCCCCCCTTCCAGAGCCGGTAGGGGAGGTTATGTCGGACTCGAACCGAATAAAACCGCACGCCGACTGTGGGTCGTGGTGCTAGGCCGGAGGTGAGGTTGTCATCGACATATCCCTCTAACCCCGGCTAACCCAGGGCCATCCCTTACGGTCTGGCCCTCCTCAGGAGGGGGGACAACGGTGTCCCCAACTCGCCCCCGGAATGGGGAGGCGCGCTGTTCAGCGCGCCGCCGCCGTGACCTGCTTCTGCTGGGGTGACAGGCGGCTCCACCCGTCACCCCCAGGCCCGCGCTCATGGGGGACGGAGGTCAGTCAGTGCCCTCCGACGCCCGAGTTGCCTGCGCGCGCGGGCATGGTAGATATCCCGATGAGTGTTTTACTATTGTTGTGAACAACGAAATGTTAATTTTTCAATTCAAGAATTATCAATAAACTTACACATCGTCGGTTACGAGATTTTTCACGCCCCGCACGTGATGACGTGGCACATTTCCATCCCATCCGTGCAAAAACTCGTCACGTATGCAAAGACGGTAGCGGTCTCGAACCGAGTAAAATCGCACACCGTCTCGGGACTTAATTGCCAGGGTGTAAGGCATTTCCTTCGCACCCCAACTGACCTGGGCCTCGATTCTGCTAAAGTTAAACCACAATGGTGCCAATGACTCAGCAAAAAATGGCATAATAATAGACTTTAAAGCGATGCAGTTAAAGTAGAAAATTGAATGACTTTTTGCAGAGAGAATAAAAAAGGATAATGAAACTTTTTTCATTTCATTTTGGACTTTTGTTGTATATAAATATAAAAAATGAATGTCATTTTCTGTGACTGTGGCATCACAGTGGATTCGAGGGCCTGGTACCGTTACTGTGCATGTTTACCCCATTACGGTGGTTTGCCATATAAGAAAGCCAGTCTCCTAAGGAGGAGAATAAGGCTGGGGACGGATCAAGAATTTGCATGGAGTCAAGAACTGTGCCCGCGGAGAAGCACCTGTGGAACTCTCCCGTGATTCGGTCAGTACGCCGCGAGGCAGGAATGACCATGGGAGGATTCAAAATGGGTCCCTCAGGTATGGGAACCACGGTATCCCAATCTTGCCTCGTAGACGGGGGGCACATTTGACACCACCCAAACCTGTTTCTGCTAGGGTGACACGATAAAAGTCGTACCTTGTCGAGGTATGAGGTAAGTAAGTTCCTGCTGATATCAGAGACTGCAATACGATCAATAGTTTTAAACACAAACTCCGTCAGCACTATCTTTTCTCCGCCTATGACTGACTGATCATTTTCCCTTAACTCTAAAATATTCTTGCATATATTATGTAATGTATGTATATTTGTATATATATGTAATATATATTTATTAATTTTATGTAAGTACACTTATATTTATATATTTGTTGTAACATATTTTATGTTTTTGTTTTTTTTTTATATATTTGTCTTTCGTCTTCCCTACACACTTTTCACTAAGTTCTCTACTTCTGACTCTCTCCTCTCGCGGGTCTGCTGGAAGAGATTTCTATTAGAAATAAGTAGAGCCTCTGTACAACTGTTTCCACCTATGTCTTTCTGTGTGTTTTTTTTCTTGTGTGTACGAAATAATTAAATAAAATAAATAAAAATTCATGGAACTGTAGTCTAAATATAGCTCAGAAAACAGTGACAATGGTTTCAGTTATTTTATACATTTTCATTGAGTTCGTCTTTTGCGTGATGGCTACGAAACCATAAAAGGATAATTTATTTGTTTATTATTAAATTTTAATAGCGTAAACGTGACGTAGTGCTTGTAAATTGAGTGGTTTTAGCTAGTTTTCCTTGTATAAATAACTATGTATACCCCCATCATCACCTTAACGTCATCCCCGGTTCATCTAAATCGAACCGCTTAATACCGGGTGTAAGGTGAACGCTCCCGAAGCCGAAAACACCTTTTTTTTACCGTGGGGGAAATTCTCCTTGGATGTTATGCCGGACTCCTAACGACTAAAACCCCCACGGTATCACCCAGCAGCCTATAGTTGGGAGCCCCGGGTAAACTCCCGGAAGGATGTCCCAGGGCTCCCAACAGACCCACGGGTTCAATGCGGCCTCGTCTAGGGGGTGGTTCGGGTGCTATCCCGCGTCTGGTCAGCATGACCTGCTCGCAGAAAGAGGCGGCGCAGTCCCACTTACTCCCGCTGGAGAACATGGCTCCCACCATGGTCTCGAGTGAGAGAGTGTCCACGCCCAAACTCACCACGAGGACCTGGCGCTGTTGCGCCCACGCCGTGCACTCCACCAGCGTGTGGAGCGCTGTGTCATCGCTGCGGTCCCCGCAGTGCTGACAATCGGCCGTGGTTTCCCGGTGTCTTCGCCACAGATACCTACCGAAGCTACCGTGCCCGGTAAGCATCTGTGACAACCGGTAGGAGAGAGCACCATGTCTCCTCTCCAGCCACTCGTCCATCTGACGGCCGCGATTGTGGCGAATCCCCCCTTTGGTTGCTCAAGTCGCACCTTCCATGTCTCCACGGTTTTCTGGTAGAGCTGGGACCGCTGGGTCTCGATTTCTCGAGACGCAGGCCATTGGCCCCGCTCCAGCGTCTCCATACGCCATTTAAATAGAGACGCAAGGGCTCTCGCTTCTAGGTCCCATGGAGGGGTCCCGGCTAGGAGACAAGCCGCCTCACCTGAGATCGTGCGGTATCCCCTTATCACCCTGACGGCCATCGCCCTCTGTGGGCTCAGCAATCTAGCCACATTACTGGCCGTCAGGGTCTCCGCCCATACGGGGGCCCCGTATAGGGCCATACTTCGCACAGCCGAAAACCCCTAGTAGTACTCCAGGTACATAACCAGCTAGCAGGAAGGTATCCTAGGAACCTCCACATAAAAAGCAGTTGTTGGGTCTTAAAAATCTTAGTGGGGCTCTAAATACCTTCTACAACTCTATTTTGGCATTAAAAATATTATTTTTTGATTGCTAGACCAAAACGATAGCCAGGGGCGTGTTGAGGTTGGTTGTGTAACGGGCAGGATTCGAACCCGGGACCTCTCGATCGTAAGGCCGACTCATTAACCACTAAGCTACCGGTGCTTATTATCACCGCAACATTGTTTCATTAGTCATTACTCAATATATTTCATTACCGCATATGATGTCATCAATTCATAGTAAGTAAAGGTGACATATTGGTGGAATACAATTTACACTATTATAGTAATCAATGAAAACTGAATCATTAATAAATATTATGGAAGTAATAATAATGAGGAAAACTAGTGTGAAACTTGGTTTGGCTTATACGTTGTTTTTGGTAACTACTGCCGACTGACTGACCACCCAGGAATGCGTCAGAGCCTGGGCCTCGATTCTGCGGGTCCGGCCGTTATGCTCCCATTCCGGGTTGCCCCCGGCCGGTATGCCCCCACATAGAAAAATTTGTTATTCCGGTTTGCCCCCGGCCGTGTTGCCCCCATTTTCTTTGTAACAAAACTCTTGAGCAAATACTGTTGAGAACAAAAGTGTTTTTGAATTTAACTTATATTTATTTTATACTATGTATCATCGTTTTAGTTTTAGACATTAATAGGGATAGTTCTTGAGTATATTCTATAAGGATTTAAAAACGCTAACTAAATTAAATTAAAATAATGATTTCGAAAATTAACACTCTTAGGTTGCTCGTTCATAGTTTAGACTATCTACCAGAGCTCAAACGAGTTTTTGGAACAAAAGACAATTTTAGATAAGATAGATGACCGAAAACCCTAAAAGCGGTGAATCATGGGCTCAGATACAATGGCAAAAAGAGTGAGATTATGATCTTTAAGGCAAACACAGTGACATACTCAGATGTGCCCACAGTCTCACTATATGGGAAACCCCTTAATAGAGTTGACAGGACAATGTATCTGGGCCACGGGATCACCGAGGACTTGTGAGATGATTGTGACATTGAGAGGGAGCGCAGATCGCTGGCCGTCCGATGCAACATGGTGGCCCGTAGGTTTGCACGCTGTACTAAATCAGTAAAGGTTATGCTTTTTACCCGACTACGGCGAAGCCAAAAGGAGGGTTATGATTTTGACAGGCTATGTATGTATGTATGTATGTATGTATGTATGTATGTTCATTTGTTCCCTCATAGCTCCTCAACTACTTATTAGAACTGGACAAATGAGGTATCATTACAAGCGCCTTGATCGTCCGATGGTTATAGGTTATATGACGTGTCACTCAATCTTGTGTGGCGCCCTCTAGCGCTCATAAGGTACTGTGTTAAAAAATAAATTTAAGATAAATATGCCGTGTTTGGTATCAAATGAAAGGGCATTTCAAATATGTATAAATTGTTAGCTTTACTATGCCACTTAAGTACTCTAACAAAACAATATGTTCTAGGGAAAAGTGGCATACGACCACGGCTATCCTTGATAATTTCTAGTTTATTACTTTTTAGAGCGTGATTTTCCGGTAGTCGGGTTTTAGTTTTAAACTTTATTTTTTATTAAAGCATACTGTCAATCCTTTTACACGTGCAGCCTTTGGGTTAGTTATACGCAGCGGGCATACAGCGCTCTGCGTGTCCAATATAATAACGCGTTTAGGGTTCTGGTGGGGCTGCCGTGGCACTGTAGTGCATCAGGTATGTTTGCAGAAGCGCGTACGGATGGCTTCGAAGCAATTATGAGGATGCGGTGTGCGTCTATGCAAAACCGTGTACGCGACAGCACCAATAGTATTCTTGGTGTGTTCACGGATCGGCAGGATTCACCTATGTGGCGAAGATGGGTACAAATTCACATGTAGGTCGTTTCCAAATAAAAATAATATAAATGTATAGGTACTAACCCTAGTTTATAAGGATCACTGTTACTAACACTATGGATAATTTTCTGAAATAAATGGATATAATAATATTAATTGTCCGCTTCTACCTGAAAAAAGAATATCCGAAACAATGGATAATTGCATCCTTTTCGCTCATGCTTGAATATTGCAAATATGCAAGTGATAACATAGGTTAAGCGGTCAGTGTGTCGTTTTACAATGTCGAAGATAGGTGACCGAAAACAATAAAGGGGTAGCGTGCCCATTGTCAGCTCTACCTGAAAAACGAATTTCCGAAACAATGGATAAGTGCACGTCTCTGGAGAAAGGCCAAAGTAATCGCCATTCCGAAGCCGGGAAAACCTATTGACGACCCCAAAAGTTTTAGACCAATTTCTCTCCTGTGCCAAACCATGAAACTCTTCGAGAGGATGCTCCTTAATCGTCTAATTAACATCGTAGACCCCAAGCTGATCCCAGAGCAGGCTGGCTTTCGCCCAGGAAAGTCCTGCTGTAGTCAGATCCTGAACCTTACGCAACACATCGAGGATGGCTTTGAGTCACGTAAAGTGACTGGCGCAGTTTTTGTTGACCTGTCTTCAGCCTACGACACTGTGAACATCAAGCTTTTGCTCTGGAAGATGGAGAAAATCACTGGGGATCGCAAACTTGCGACAGTCTTAGGGGAACTCCTCCGGAACCGACGCTTGTACGTGCACTTGCGCTCCGAAAAAAGCCGCTGGGGAGTTCTGAAGAATGGCCTACCTCAAGGTAGTGTTCTGGCTCCGTTGCTCTTCAACGTATACACCAACGACCAACCCCTTAGCCCACGCACGACACGTTTCCTCTACGCTGACGACCTGGCTCTCACGTCACAGGGATCCTTTGAGGAGGTAGAGGAAAACCTGAATGACGCACTCGAGGAGCTGAGCCGCTAGTACGACAGTAACGCCCTGAAGCCCAACCCAGCAAAAACGCAGTCGTGCGCCTTCCACCTCAGTAACGGGCAGGCAAAGCGAGAGCTGAAAATCCGGTGGCGCGATGTCGAAATTTCACACTGCTCACACCCCAAATACCTGGGAGTTACCCTGGACAGGTCCCTTACCTTTAAAAAGAACTGCGAGATACTTAAACACAAGGTCTCGGCACGCAACAACATCTTAAAAAGGCTGATGAGCACAACCTGGGGGGCCGCACCGCCGGTGCTGCGAACGACGGGGCTGGCTTTGTGTTATTCTGGGGGTGAATATGTTTGTCCAACATGGGGCCGTTCTGCACATGCTGGGCTAGTGGATGTAGCACTAAATGAGACCTGCCGCATAATAACAGGTTGTCTCAAACCAACTCCGGTACAGATGCTGTATCCACTGGCCGGTATAGCACCTCCCAGCGTACGTAGAGACGTGGCGTCATCCATGGAGAGGGGTAAGCTGGAACGGGATCAGCGACACTCCATGCACGGCCACCATCACGTGCCAAAAAGGCTGAAAAGCCGAAAGAGTTTTTGGGCGTGCGTTGCATCGATGGCGATCCCTCCCCGGCCAGGGTGGACCTATGGAGAGCGCGGAGCTCGCCACCAACCCCATTCGTTCCGCTGTCGGAGAGTTTGCCACCTGGGCACGACCTCTCCTGGATCAGGTGGAAGTCCCTAAATAGACTTCGGACACCGGTCGGTCGAAGCAAGGAGAATCGGTCAAGATGGGGTTTCTCGGACGGCGCGGACCTGCGGTGTGAGTGTGGAGTTACTCCACAGACCATGTCCCACCTGCTGACATGTGCTGCATGCCCGTCCACTTGTACCGCGGAGGAACTTATGACCGCCTCCAAAAATGCAATCCAGGTGGCGGCACACTGGGAACGCAGAATTTGAGTTTGAGTTTGAGTTGAGGCGCCTTCGATTCGACAGAAGAAAAAGAAGTGCATCCCTTTCGCTCATGCTTGTATATTGCAAATATGCAAGTAATAACATAGGTTAACCGCTCAGTGTGTCGTTTCACAATGTCGAGTGAAGGTCCTTCTTCCTCTCAAGGACTACAGCGTAATTGGGTGAATTTCCCGGGACCAAGAATTGCGTGGCATCGATGAAATCGGTACTAAAATCATAGTTATAATGCTCTAACATTTTTTGCTAGTTAGGTGAAATAGTGATCTATGTGGGGCACTAAATATTCTATTAAATAGGATTATAGGTACTCCAAAAAAAAACAAAATACACCGAAATTTTTCATTGCCGTGTTTGTCCACACGTCACCTACTGTGTCGTGATACCTCATTGATAAAAATCTATTGGTTATTTTTATTAATACCTATTTTTAGTTGATACGTGAATAGTTTAAGTATTGTTAGGAAATACATTTATTCAAATATTTAAACAATACAACGAATGGTTAAAAAAAATACATTTGTCCCAGAACTGCCTGTCATCGCCGTGTTCTAAACATATTTTAGAATATTGTCTTATCTAACGACTTGCGTCCTCCCTTATATGCGCTAAACGTTGCATATTGGTGCCGCCTAAGTGCTCGACGCGGAAGAACGTACACACGTACCTGCGTTTTGGCACCATAGATGTAAGTATACCATTTTTATGTTACTGGACATTTTTTCTTTCATCGCCGTGGATAGGTATAACTTTCTATTTTAATAAGTTATCCTCTTGATTAAACATTCAATAGAACGCCATTTCTCTTGTTTATTTTTGTGAAGTGATTAATACTTCGAATAATTATTAGATTTTTTGTTATTTTATATTTTTGTCTTGTTTTTCATTGCCGTGCTTTCATTGCCGTAGTTTCCGTGGTCAAAATTTGCTATGGCAATGAAAAAAAAAACACGGCAATGAAAAAAAAATCATTGCCATGCATTGTAAAACGATTTGGTTTCATTGCTGTGGCCTGATATTTCATTTCCGTGACTTATGTTATCATCGCCATAGTATGATTAGGTATTACATTATTATAGGTAGCACCAAATACTGACATTAGAGGATTCGAAAACTTTCTACAATAAGATGAAAGATTTGAAGAGTTTTTTACTGTACAATCAATTATAAATAGTTTGATTTTAATAATGGATTGTTTATTTTGCCAAGACTATGAAGAAGAACCTTAACCGGTGTGCGCTGTGATTATTTTGTCTATAGATTTTATAAAAATGTTATTGTTTCGCTTCACATTAAATATTGATACGTAAATTAAAAACTTGTACTTACTATGTATGTTGTTTGCATTTACTTTTGCATAATTAACAAAAGTATACCATATTATTTGTTTTATTCATATTATATGTATTGTAAATTTCTTTTTTGTTTGAAAGAATTTAAATAAATGATTGGACAATTCTTTGATTCTATTATATTTGTTTAATTGTACCCTACCTACTCCTTTTGCAGATTTTTAACCTATGAAATTTGTAATTATTGTATGTAAGTAGGTATAAGTATTATGTTTTATATGGATTTTCATTTCTGTGGTTGATTCTTTCATTCCCTTGGCATAATTCTTTCATTGCCGTGGACGCTTGTTTCATTGCCGTACACACATGTATCATCGCCGTGGCATGTAATTTTTAATCTTGTATATCTCGTTAGTTTTTTTAGTTATCTGCTAGATATTAAGCGAGAATACATACAGTATCAAAATATTTAATTAACGCGATGTTGTTTTATTATAACACTTAAGATAAAAAAATCCACGGAAATGAAGATTTTAATGGACTTGTTGAAATTCACCCAATTATAAGCTTATTCCGAATACATAGGGAAAAAGGAAGAATCATCTCGGGCGGGACTCGAACCCGCAGTCTTTCCCTTACAGGGGGAATGCCTTGACCAATTCGGCTACCGAGACACCGCCCGATGTGATTCAAATTTCCCATCTTATACGTCTTTAAGGCGACAGTGGAGTCATCTACCGATTTTCTTACGAACTATCGGAATCAATGAATGATGTTACAATCATTTTTAAACATGGATTTTTGATAACTAATCTTTGTTATGATAAGCTCGTGTTGTGTTATACATTTTGTAAAGTTGAAAGCATAACGAATTAAGTAACTAGGTAGGTATATTAAATAAAAACATTGTAGGGGATTCTGCATTTTTAGAGATTTTTTTCTAAAAATGGAAATATTAATGTAAATATATTGATGAAATGTTATCCCATTAAAATGTTTCTATTGTTTATCTTTACAATTGGTACATCCTTGCATACTAAGAGGGATAAAGTCCTATTCATTATTTTTATAATATTGATGGATTAGTTTAGTTTTACTACGGTGATGATTACCGCCTTTGTAATAAGATTCTATATTGATAATGACATTTATTGAAATCGTGGATGTATGTTTGTTAGGTACTTAATTAAACCACACAACGGTAGAACGAATCTGGATTAAAATTAGAGAATTTAAAAAAAGGAATCCTTCATGATCTAATCAATTCAATTCAAAAAATCCAAGAAATCCATACTACTCGTAATATTATAAATGTAGAATACAGTAAATCTGTATGTTATAAAGTATTATGACAAAAACTCAAGACAATAAATCAAAATAAATGTTCCAAACGTAACAATAACAAAACTCAACAAAATCTGATAATAAAAACTACGAAATTAAAATGTACAACAGTCACTTGACGCGGACGCTACTGCAGGACGAGAGCGGGGCATCGCGCGGAGAAGCGGGAGGAGGGTTGTTTGCAAGGCCAGGTGCCATGTTAACTCGCACGAGCTATAGCTACACACATCAGTCATGATGATACTCTTAATTTCCATTTATTATTTTAACACTTGTCTGCTCAACCGTACTGAATCGAATATCATAACAAAAGGAGAAACTATGGGGGCAACGCGGCCGGGGGCAAAACGGAATAACAAATTTTTCAATGTGGTGGCAAACTGGCCGGGGGCAACCCGGAATGGGAGCATAACGGCCGGACCCGATTCTGCTAAAGCCAAACCACAGTGGTGCCACCGTCACAGCAAAAAATGGCATTAAATAATAGACTTTAAAGCGATGCGGTTAAAGTTCAAAATTAAATGACTTTTTTAAGAGTTATTGAAAAAGTAGAGTAATGAAACTGTTTTCATTTCATTTTGAACTTTAGTGTTATAGAAATAAAGTCTAAAATTTAATGTCATTTTTTGCGTTGACTGCTACACCTCAGTGGTTTAGCGTTAGTAGAACCGAGGGCCAGGAAGGCCGCTAACACGAAAAACTATCGTAATAGTATCGTAAATAAATGGAGCATAGTGATAATGGTATGTAGAATATATGTACTATTAAAACGTTAATATTTAAAGCCTACATAGGCTACTTTATATTTGAAATCGACGGTAAAACAGATATGGGCCTGTAATTGCCAACCTCGTCTCTGTCCCCATTTTTGAAAACAGGTGTAATGATAGCTTGCTTCAGTGCAGTTGGAAATATACCTTTACTAAAACAGAGATTCGCAAGTTGAGTTAAAATAGGGACAGCATAACCTCTTATGTGCTTTAAGAAGCTTGTTGGTATATTATCCCAACCTGTAGCACTATCGGATTTGAGACTCATACAAGACATTCTCTACTTCAATCAAATCCGTGTCGAAGAGTACAAACGAACTAGGTATTTCTAATGCTAGACCCTGACCAACGTTATCTTCATTATTGATACGAGATTGGAATTGTTCTGCGAGTTTTTTTCCGGATATTCGAGAAGTACTCGTTAATGTAGCAAACTGACTCCATAGGTGAAGACTTCGTGTTTAATAATTGCACATTATGATTCTTGGAGGCAGCAGAATATGTGATAGTTTTTATATTTTTCCATAATAATTTATTGTTGGTGACAGATTTACTAATCAACTCTCTTTCATACTTCCTTTTTAATTTTTTAATTAGGTTATTGCAGTAGTTTCTGTAGCGAATATAAGTTATTTTTAGGATATTATTGTGCGGGTCTTTTGTAGCATCTATTTGTAATTTATTGCGGTTTCGAATGCAACGTAAGATACCTGCGGTTATCGAGGGTTTTATAATGCGCTTACTGTTTGGTATCTTTAGGGCTTTAGGTTTCCTGATCCGTTGCTCCAGGGACTTCAGAAATATGAAAACCTTAAAAGTACTCTATTGCGCATATGTACGAAGTCACCTGGAATATGCTTCACAGGTTTGGAACCCATGCTACGCTTGCTATTCTAATGAGATCGAAATGATTCAGAGAAAATTTATACGGTACTTGGTGTTTAAATTCAAACTGTCCCACCTAGCCGACCTCACCTATGAGCAGCGCTGTGTTAAACTGCATATCCTACCGTTGCACGAAAGAAGAAGAATCTCTGATGTAAAACTTCTTCTCAGTGTTGCTCAGGGTGGGATCGACTGACCTGGGCTTCTCTCTGGGATTAAGCTAAGACTGCCAGTTAAAAGATTACGTAAGAATATCTTATTGTGCAGGCCTCCGTGTCGCACCAATTTTAGGGTGAATAGCTTTCTGCCTAGAATTATTAGTGAATTTAACCAATTGAATGAGGACAGTAACCTGGATCTCTTTAATACCGGTAAACATTCTGCCAGATCTTGTCTAACGAAGTGTTTTGTTGAAAGTGTATAGATTATTATATTTCTATTGGCTCAATCTTATTCCTGTCCTATTGCGCTCAGCTGTTAACAATTTTGTTTTATATAACTTGTTGATACAACTGTGGAAGATTGTAATTGGCGTGTACTAACCTAAATGTTGTGTTTAAGTGAATGTAGCTGTAAGCTATGCTATGCTATGCTGTAAGCTACATTCACTGCGTCCACAAATAAAAAAAAATAAAAAATAGTGGTGCTTTTATCCATAGCTTCAGTTAGTTGTTGCAGAAATAGGTTACATAGGTTTTCAGGATCGCTACAAAAAGGTAAGTCCTGGCATTCACTTGCTTGCAGATAATTAAGTGCCTGTTCAAAGTTTACAGTGGATTTGTATTTTCTGATATTGTGAGTTATTTTTGATTTAGAAAGGCACAAGAGAGTCGTATAGTGGTCAGTTATACTGGTATGTAAAATAGCAATGGATGCCGAAACCTTTTGCTTATTTATTTTCATCATAAAGTGGTCCAGACAGCGTTTATCTCTAGTAATCAGGGTGTGACCCGGCAAAACTCCATGTAGTGAGAGCCGAACCTAAACATAGGTAATTAATTCTATTCTTATACTCCTGAGACCTCTCGTTGTCTCTGGGTTTAATGTTTATTATATCCCCTACTATAATAATGTTTTTATTTTTCTGCGATTTTAAGGTGTCTAAATGGATACTGAGAGAATTGGTGCACTTGTCAGTATTTAGGTTTGATGGAGATCGGTATATACATAATATGATTATGCAGTTTAATAAGGTTAGTTATAAACAAGATGCTTGAGACAGTATTATTCCCGTAACTATTCTTCGTATGTTACTGAAAATTTATTTTATTCGTTTTGGTTCAATAAATTTTCAGTAACATACGAAGAATAATTTTTGAGTTGTGGAATAGGCATATCAGGATATAGTCTGCATTCCGTTAAGATTATAACCTCGGTTTCAAACTTAAATTAAGATAGAGTGATTATAAAACTGTTAAAATTACATGAAATACTTGTTATGTTTTGTGAAACAATAGTAAAGTCATTTCTTGTTATATTGTAGTATTTGGGCAACTCCAGACAGTCACATTCAATCTATCTCGCTTACGGTTTGTAAGGAGTCAGCCATTAAGAGGAAACACTAGGGCTGTTTTTCCATACAAACGTATTCCGCTGTTTGCTCCCTGGATAATGCTAGTAGAGCAATACTTTTTTTTCTAAAAATCTATGGCCACTGTTATCATGTTCCTATGTTTTCCTTTTTTTCATAAATTATTTATTAAAAGAGATATGAACCTTCAAATACCTAAAAAATTGATCAGATTTTACAGTTTTAGATAGAAATAATGATTCAACGAGTAGTCGCGTGACATATTCAGCCTTGGATCTACACATGATTATATTGTTTTTATTTAGATTAATAAGGAAGGAATTTTGGTATGTTTTGTAAGTGATAACATAAATGGGTATATTATATGTGTGTGGGTGATGTGTATGTGAGTATTTATCGTATGTATAATGTGTTAAACGATATGAGTTGTTGTGTAAATTGTATGTATATAAGTGATAGTAGTTTGTGAGATTTACATAGCAGATTGTTTCTATTGTGAAATTATAAAAGCAGAGAGTTACTAAACTTATTATACTCATAATATACCTGAAGAAAGGCATATAGTTCGGGGAATTACAAAAAATAAAGTTAACAGATCCTTCAGGGGTTGGATCACTATACCACGATAATAGTCAGATTGTCTTTTGCAGTTCATGTATCTGTTGCTCAGTCCTAACAGTTATTGTAGGCGATTGATCACTTATCTTTAATAGAACCTGCAATATTTGTAGGCTCCGGATTTACACAGGTCGCGAGCAAGAAAGTGTAGGCGAGAACCCTTAGATGTTAAATGTTCCGCGAGGAAAATGGGTGTATCTTCTTGTGATTTAAAGCCTAGGTTGGTGCTTACAGCACAGCTTTGATTTGTGTTTGATATTAAATGCCTTACCCATTTTCAAAATCTCCGTCTTAAGCAAAGTGGAGCCGGTTTCTACTATTATAGGTGTGTTAAGGTTGCCACTGTTTTTCCCTCGAGCTCTGTATATATCCTTTATGTCGTGTTTGCTTATTTTGCAATCTATGCTTTGAGAGAGACTTAACGCCATCCTCCTTGGACTCACTGGCCCTTCTTGACGTTGCTAATTTGCATGTTTTCTATTTTATCTTCAAGTATTTTGATATAAGTTTTATCCTCTTTAACTTGGTTCTCTAGTTGGTCAATTTTCTTTTTAACTCTTACGTCTTACTTCGAATGCAATTTGTTGGTACTAAATAAATTGATATTTTGTTATAAAGGGTAGTGATGAACGCACTCGATAGTCAAGTTTATCATAACATCATTAGTTTTACCACTTTTCAAAATTGATTTATATCATGTCCCTATTTATGACGCTGCCCCAGTGTGCGACGCAACGTTAAATACCTACCACAGATGAGCAAATTGCCCCCTCTACACGACGGCGGACACCTCCGCCGCCGATGACGTCTGCAATGTGTAGAGGCAGCATTACAGCTGGTGCGGTACCAGTTAAAAAAATCTGTCACTTGACTTACTTAGTATGCGAAGCGGGCTGTTTGACCTGACGCCACTGAGTAACAATAAAGTTCAATTATCTTAGTCAAGGTGTAAGCTAGGTTTATAACATTTAACAAAGTATTAGAATCGTCAAGAATCACTTGTCTATACATTGGCTCCACCTATGGATTCTCTAAATAGAAACTGAGAAATTGACGCTCGAGGAACTATCAATTTAGTGTGGCCTCCCTACCTAATACATAACTGGGAGGGTGATTAAAAAATAAATAAAAACGAATGTAATTTCATACTGCTTTTTATTAATATTGGCTAAATAAGCTAAGATAAATAATTTATATTTATAATACTTCGTAAAAATGGTTGATACGTTCTGAAGATATCAACCATTTTTGTTAATATAAAGGTTCATTGGTAGTCTTTTCTTCCATTTTTCGCATTCAATAGATATATCTGTAGTCGACCGTCAGTATGTTTATCGCCATAGTAACACCTGGGCTGCCACTGTTTCCTCGGTACAATTCTTTTTTGACTGCAAACATGAAATTTTTTTGTAATATTTCAGGGTAATCATAATTTCTTACTAATAGGACTCGGAAATTTGACTTCACATCGCCTAATGGAAAGCTCAAAGCAAAGTCTCAGGAGAGAGAGTCACCATTACATATTATATTCACACCCCGCTCAAAGGATTCGGGACTGCAGGAATAAGGAAACACACACGTGTTAGTAAAAGATTCCAAGTCTTTATGGTGCGTAACAGCTTGGTTCTTTTTTTTATATAAAGGACACGTCAATTTGACTTCTCCTCGTCTGATGGTAAGCTAAAGGCGAAGTTTCGTTAAGAGGATCACCATCGTAAACATGTACCATGTTAACAGAGCTGGCACTCAGTTTGACGGCCTCATCAGACGCCTTTTCACGCCCCGCCTAAAAGACCCGGGCCTGTAGGAAGAAGGAAACACGTGAGCTGGCCGGGAGTTCCAGGTCTTAATGGTGCGGCATAGGAATGAGTCACTAGACTAGATAGAATATTCTTATAAAATACATGTGTCAAATACTTGACTCCTCGGAAATCAGATATCGGATGATGTGAAATAACTCTGTCTGTCTGTCTGTATGTTACACTTTCATGCCTTAACCACTGAACCGATTTTGATGAAATTTGGTATAGGGGTAGATTGGACCGTGAGAAATGACATAGGCTATGTTTGGTCGCGATAACCGACATCCACGCGGGCGGAGCCGCGGGCAAAAGCTAGAATTCTTATAAATATTAGTAGATGTAGAATGAATACCCTTTACTTTACTAAAACTACTACTGCCAGGGTGATCAGGCCTTCTATGTGGGGCCATTTCACCCGATTCCCCTATAACAACTGCCATACATGTTTATATAGCAACCGACGGCTTAACGTGCTCTCCGAGGCACGACCAGACCAATGCAAATACCCATATTCATGCATACAAATATTTGCACTGAGCGGGGATCCAACCCTCCTGGGTAGCGGCCGCGTTCACTACCGGCACGACACGGAGGCTTTATACATATACTCACACCTATAAATCCCCGAAGAGGTAGGCAAACTCACATTTCGCCAATAGGGGGCATCGCCAATAGGGGGCAGCAAGCTTATTGCCGTCAAGCGGGCAATTAGTCCTGGGCTATATTGTTTACTGTCGGATGGAGCACAGCACTATCTCTAAGGGCCGGCATAGGCAAGCATGAGGATTTGTCGAATAACAATAGATCTTATTATTATAGATATAAGGTTGAACTTTAATTGGTAACCATAATGCTGCAGAATGCCGATCGATGCCGACAATAGTCGACGATCGTCATTGAAATTTCAATTTTATGTTGATAGTTATAAGATCTATTATGCTTGGCCAAAAAAAATCCTGAAGCTCGCCGATGCCGATAATGGGCGCCGGCCCTTAGTCGCCTTCTACGACACCCACAGGAATAGCTTTTTTTTTTTAAAGAATATTAGTACCGAAGTTACTAATATTCCCTCTAACCCCTCCAACTAAGCTAAAATGCTTGTGCTAGGAGTGGGTTCACGCCGCCGGTAGTGTAATGGCCAGGATCGAACCCGGGACCTCTCGATCGTAAGGCCGACTCCATAACCACTAAGCTACCGACGCTGGAGTGGTCCTATTCTACTCCACCGGGAACCAACACAGCACTTCTTTTTCTATCGTGGCGATGGCGCCTCGGCCCTCAAATTATCTTCTCCCAGTGTGCTGCCACCTGTATGGCGTTCTCGGAGGCGCACATAAGGTCCTGCGGTGTACATGTGTATGGGCATTTAGCACATGTCAACAGATGGGCCATTATCTGTGGAGTAACTCCACATTCACTTCGCAGGTCCGCCCCTCCGAGATCAGCCATCTGGCCCGGCATTCCTTGCTTCGGCCGACACAAGTCCGGAGTCTTTTTAAAGACTTCCATCTGTTCCAGGGTAGATCATGTACAACACAGCACTAGAACACTAGAACGATGTTAAAAGAGTTTTTTTTTATATTCAAATTTTAATACTTACCGCATAATCCTTATTTACATCAAAGTAACCTTTCGGTAAACAAATATCACCACCATCAACAACATCAGTGAAATCTAGTGCTGGCCCCACGAAATCTGGATTATCTACATTTTTCTTTTGACTTTTGCTCTTTCCATCAATTGGTTTTTGTCGGAAGACAAAGTAAGACTCACAAAGATCTGACATCCCTTCTGGTATCATCCCTTTCATGGCAAGAGCAGCGCGTGGAAACACTATCCAGTTTTCATGTCTGCAAGGAATTAAAAAAAATGTTGTAGCCTGGATGACACATCAAAATCCCGAAGCTCATAATACCAAAATTCAAAAACACGAATGTCCGTTTGATCGAATGTTTAAAATACCGAAAGCACAAAATCCCGAAGCACAAGGGTATTTTGATAAGTAACCTTACTATATGATCTGCCTACCCCAAAGAAGCGTTTTTAAGTATGTACCAATCAACAATGAAGATACGGTTGCACTTTTTTTTAAAGAAGATTAGAACCGAAATTACAATATTGACTCTTTTTTTTTTTAACTTTGGGGGAAAATCCTTCATGGATGTTATGCCGGACTCCTACCGACTAAAAACCCCCACGGTAACGCCCAGAAGCCTATGGATGGGAGCCCCGGGTAAGCCCTCGGAAGTCCCTCTAACCTCTCCAACTAAGCTAAATTGCTTGTATTAGGACTGGGTACACGTCGGTAGTGTAATGACTAGGACCGATTCGAACCCTGGACCTCTCGATCGTAAGGCGGACTCCTTAACCATTAAGCTACCGACGCTTCAACCTTTATATACATCTTTAGCCGCAGCGGGAGGTGATGTCGGACTCGAACCGACTAAAATGCACCTTATGCTAGGCTGGTTGACTTTGACATATCGCTCACACCCCGGCTGACCCAGGGCCATCCCTATCAATCTGGCCCTTGGTCTCTTGCAAAGAGAAAACTCTGACTACCACTTACGTATTTTGTGATCTCTGAGTAGGCAGCATTCTCTGTGGAGGATACACAGTTCGCCAAAGGGTTCTCCCATCAGTGAAAATGGTAGGGAGACCTTCACTCTGATTAGGGGATGACCTGAAACAAAAGGAATATAAGGACACGACTAGACTGTATGGAGAAAGAATACAAGTATCACCACCCCATCTCATAGGGAGGGTGTCGTACAAGGCGACTAACAGAAAGATACGCAGACGATATCACTGCGAGAGAAGGAAAACTCGAAATAAAACCCTGTACCCGTCTGGCCAGCGTGGAAACAGTAAGCCAGCGTCTTACAATATTTTTTGGGAAAGGCCTATGTCCAGCAGTGGAGTACTGTATATTAGAAAAAAAAACATACTCTGGTTATGCAGATGGTATCAAAATTCATTAACTCGTTATCTGGGCCTCGATTCTACTAAAGCCAAACCACAGTGGTGCCACCGCCACTGCAAAAAACGGCATTCAATAATAGACTTTAAAGCGATGCGTTTAAAGTTCAAAAATAAATGACTTTTTGCAGAGTCATTGAAAAAGTGTAATGAAACCGTTTTCATTTCATTTTGAACTTTAGGCGTGTAGAAATAAAGTCTAAAATTTAATGTATTTCTTTGCAATGACTGCAGAACCACAGTGGTTTGGCTTTAGTAGACAGTCTCTGCAGCGAAGTGGTAGTGCATTTGAGTGCTACTCCGCAGGGGGTTCGATTCCCGCTCAGTGCAAATATTATGATGTATACATGAATATGTTTTGAATACACCTCTGTTTATTCTTTGACTTCACCTCGCCTGATGGTAAGCTAAAGGCAAAGTCTCAGAAAGATAGCCACACGGCCTCATCCCGGGACTGTAGGAAGAATCACGTGAGCTGGCAGGGAGTTCCAGGTCTTAATGAATATAAAATTACAAAAATAAATACTTACATCAGAATAATGATGGTAAAAATACACCAATTAAAAAGGAATATAGGATTCATATTGGTGTTGCCGCTGTAGAAACTTCCCAAATAATGTAACTCTATGAAAATCTCTACAGTTTTTATACCCCGCTAAACTTGATTAATTCCCTAAAAATAATCTATTTTAGTGATGGGTCAACTCGGGAAAATACAAGTTAAAATTTAGGTAGCTTGAGTTAGCTGGAAGAAACTGATTGTATGATTTATTATCCAAATTTCTTCTCACCCGATTGCACCAGAGTAATTCACGCGCATAGATATGTATGTATATGTGTGCCTGGATGTACGTATGCCTTATGTATGCACGAATATATGAATGTACCTTCCCTCTATAGGTATACTGGTTGAACGGATTTGCAATCATTGCGATGAGGTCTCAATAACAAATGAAAGGTAAGTATTTAATTTCCAGGGTGTTAAACGGTACGTCATCATTCTCCGAGCCATTATACCAACTGGGCCAATATAGGTTATATAATATTATGATTGGAAATCTTCGTGTCATCATCGGTGTTATTCGTAGATGCAAGAGGTGCAATGCTCTGCCCGCATACATGTCTTCCCTCTTCTTGCAGGGCGTGAAAAGACATCTATCACGTCTGTCAAGTTAGGGACTATCATTTGAAGTTCAATGGCATCGAGAATGTTGGTCTGCATCTCAGCTTTATTACCATATAGCGGAGTAGTCAATTGACAGACCAAATATAAAAAAAATGTAATTCCAGAAATATTGAATTAAAGTAGGTACTGGTACGCAAAGAATGAATCACGCACCCATTCTATTGCTTTATCTTTGAAGTCATGTACCTACAACCCAACCCGAGTTAGGAAGAATCCAAATCGCCCACTCGAGTTGTTCTCCAGCTAACTCGAGTTGTGCTTAAAACGAACTACCTCGAGTTGACCCATCTCTAATCTAATTACATACATATTTATTCCAGATTATAATAAATTTCTCCAAATGTTATTAAGCAAATTTCTTACATTTAGATCACATTTTCATCACATTTCAGAACTGTCCAATCACACACTTTGACAGTTCATTTATAATCTTTTTAATATTAAATGAGCTCATTTTAATAAATTATACACAACTGTGACGTCACTAAGTATGTCTATGTAAATATTTCGATCAGTTCAGAGGAAAATGATTCTGTTTTTGTCGTAGGTACTTAGAGTGTAGGGCTCTATACACTCCTACTTACACCCTATGTACGTTATTTATTTATTTATTTGTTGGAACATTTAACAGTTATGCGTTATACATTGGTATTACAAATTTACAGTAAATATCTGTTAGGTAAACGCATAACCCACACCAATGTCCGCAGAGTAATATTATAAAAGTGTGCATACAAGTACGCGAGTTTCTATGAGAAAAAGGTAGTTTGAATATAATACAATTAGTTGTTTACTGTGAGGGCTTTAATGTTTTAATTGCTTCTGCTCTAAATTTGAAGCGTGAGTTTGCGAATATATCTATATCTGCTAGGTGTGTGTTGTACGTCTCCAAAAGGTGGCGAATAGGTGCCCGTGCCCCCGCATTCGTTCTACACCGTCCTGTGTAGAACAGCCGTGGCACGCGCACCTCCCGCTGTAGTACAATTCTGAGCACTGTGTAACATATATGATTGGTGATACCATTACAGTCAAATTGATTGTGGCAGATACCATGCAACATCATGGTCATCTACTGACTGACGAACGATATTAGTATCAGCTTTTGGCTTCAGCTTAGGAGGGCTGATTGCAGTTACTCCCAAAGAATAACGCAACCACAACCAGCTTCTTCAATTTTTTTATTAAACCACTTAGGTGGCAGGCAGGCCTACCCGATGTAAACTGTTAACCGAGGGCTATGAACCTGTGCAACCCAGGGGAGTCATGCTGCCGACCCCAAGTATAACCCTTTTATTACGTGCTGGCAATCCCCACGGATAACTGGAACCAGAGGGGGAGGTTATATCGGACTCAAACCGACCGCACACCGTCTGTGGGTCGTGGTGCTAGGCCGAAGACGAGGTTGACTTCGACATATCCCTATTTTTTTTTCGAGCGGAAATCCCCTCGGATACCCCCCTGCCGGAGCCGGAGGGGGAGGTTATGTCGAACTCGAACTGTCTAAAACCGCACGCCGACGGTGGGTCGTGGTGCTAGGCCAGAGGTGAGGTTGTCTTCGACATATCCCTCGCACCCCAGCTGACCCAGAGCCATCCCAGCCATCTCTATCGGTCTGGCCCTCCTTGGGAGAACCTACGTGTAACCTAGTCACCAATCTGGAATAACTGTATGTGCGGATTTGAACTTCCTTCATAAGATGCCAAAGGTTAATATCATTTCAAATTCGCTCAGCAAATATTAGCGACCGACCCGCAGATATCAAGGCCTATTGTGTTTGGTTTATTTTCGTATATAAATGTGATCTGTGGTTAGTAAGGCATCATTCAATAATTAAGTCCATCGGATCTCATCTAAAAGCAATATGAAGGTATGTGTTACTTGTTTTACTCAAAAACACTTCTACTTAGGAAGAATAAAAAACATTCGATCAAGTGCGAATCGAATTCGTGTTCGAAGGATTCCGTTTATACTATTTATTGTATAATTCAAATTACTACATTAAAATTTATTTAACTCAACTTTTATGTACATAATATACGTAATACCTATAATAATTATTATAAATAAAAATATAAAACAAGGTATGTGCAAAACTGTAGGTTCAGGCGTCAAAGAATTCCTCCCCATCGACATCAACCGGGAGGGTGGCCAGTAGGCTGGCGGCATTGCCACGTAGAATGGCAATGCCGCAATTAAAATTTTATTGTATTTTAATGTTTTTTTGGTATTTGTTGTGTACCTTCTTACCATCCAACGCGAATCCAGGGTGTAGTCAATTGACGAGCTTTAACACAGAACAGACTATGCTGTATCTTATACTAGGGTTTGCCCGCGGCTCAGCCCGCGTGGATGTCGGTTATCGCGACCAAATATAGCCAATGTCGTTTCTCATGGTCTAATCTACCCCTATACCAAATTTGATCAAAATCGGTTCAGTGGTTTAGACGTGAAAGTGTAACATACAGACAGAGTTACTTGCGCATTTATAATATTAGTATGGATACATCAAAAATGACGTTTTCAACAGCTATCCCTCTAGGTCCATATTGTCCTGGGAATTCAACCTAGTGACAGACAGTCAGACAGTGGACTCTTAATAATTCCCTTTGAGTACGAAATCTAAAAAGTCAAATATTCATGTACAGTTAGCATCAGATCGATTTTGATGAACAAAGTGCTCAAAATGATCTTTTTTCTTTGGTTTCCTACCTTTTGACGAATTGTTGTGATATTTGGTACACAGCTTTAGTTCGGAAAATGACACAATTTAAATTAATAAAACAGTTTGATTCGCTCTTAATATCATCGTTTTAAGATCATATTGAGATCGAAAAACATTGGAAAAAGTGAAATGCTCAAGTGAGACTCGAACTCACGACCTTTCGCTTACAGGGCGACTGCTCTGCCAACTGAGCTATTGAGCACCACTTGAATCATTCCAAATTTTCCTTCTCTTTATATCCGTCTATAAGGGCGACGGTGCAGCCATCTACCAACATTCTTACGAACTGTTGGAACCAATGAATGATTTTTCAACCATTTTTAAACATTGAATTTTGATGACTGCGCCCAAATATTTGAATGAATTTTTTATAGCATTTATTATGCTAACTGTTAAGTTCGAAAAACATTGGAAAAAATGAAATGCTCAAGTGAGACTCGAACTCACCGCCTTTCGCTTACAGGGCGAGAACTTAACAGTTAGCATAATAAATGCTATAAAAAATTCATTCAAATCATATTGAGACTTTGTACTTAAGATATTTTCTTACGTTTAATTGTACAGTATCAGAAAGATGTTGATGAACAAAGCATTCAAAATTATCATAATTTCGCAATTGTTCTGATATTTGGAACACACGTTTAATTCGGACAATAATCCATACTAATATTATAAATGCGAAAGTAACTCTGTCTGTCTGTCTGTCGCTGACGCTTCCACGCCTAAACCACTAAACCGATTTTAATGAAATTTGGTATAGGTGTAGATCAGACCATGAGAAAGGACATAGGCTATGTTTGGTCGCGATAACCGACATCCACGCGGGAGCCGCGGGCAAAAGCTAGTACCATATAAATCAATACAACAGTTTTTTTTTGTTTGTTTGTTTGATTTGCTCTTAGAGTTTTAAGAACATTTTTTGACTTCGTTGTCAAGATATTTATGACGCTGACTGTACGTCATAATTGAAAAAGCAACACGTCCTATACAATCCAATTTACTTTAACATGATCATTTTGTAACAGGTCTTCGCAGCACTACTCCTGGTCATCAGCTCCGTGGCGGCGCGAGGCTCTGGGCCTTACCTGCCGAGTGGGTGGAGGCCTGACGGACCCGCTTTCAATCTGCCTTCTGAAGTAGCTGTGAGTAAATTGACATATAACTTCTGTCAAATTCTCAAGAGTGCAATTTCTATCGAAACTTGTTTCTCTGAGTCATTTTTTTCGGATTCCGTGTCAATAACTAAACTCAAATAAACACAATATTTATTTTTTATATTTTTTTTTTAAAGAATATTAGAACCGAAGTTACTAATATTCCATCTAACCCCTCTAACTAAGCTAAATTGCTTGTGCTAGGAGTGGGTTCACGTCGGTAGTGTAATGGCCAGGATCGAACACGGGACCTCTCGATCGTAAGGCCGACTCCTTAACCACTAAGCTACCGACGCTTTTACTCGAGAAGACTAAAAAAATCCTTAAATAATGCAAGAATATAGTACCTAGGAAAGGTTGAAAAGTTCAAAAGGATAATTTTGAAATCACAATATAATTCCACAGCAACCAGTACTCAGAACTGCCCCTGAGCCTCTTGTGGAAGAAACCGAAGCATCAGGCTCCGATGCTCTCAGGGAGTACGGTCCTCCAAGACTGGAGGTGTTCGTCAGTGCTAGCCAGGGACTGCCAGATGTTGAAACAGAACAAACCCCCTTCCAGGCCATCAAGAGTGATGAAGTTGCTGCTGATGTTAAAGAAGCCGTCAATGTTGAAGGTAAGTGAACAAAGAACGATATTATTCCTGCTCTTGCATTATTGAAAAAAAAATTGGTTGACATTTAAGCATTATAAGTCGATAAATTATCTAAATCATATTTAATGGGTATATGAACAGAAGATTGAATTAGAAATTTCAAGTTGTTACTTCACTAGAGAAGACATTGACTTGAGAATAAATACTTGACACTAATAATCCTGAAATTGTTTAAGAATATAATAGAAAGAAAGAAAGAAAAGAACATTTATTAAACACTCACTCAATATAAAATAAAATATTAATATAAAATATTCTTTCATTACACATTTTCCAGGAAACACTGAACTAGTTGCAGCCATAATAGAAGAAACGTCCACAGCTACTGAATCAAACGGCGCAGAAGCTATTAAAGCAGTAGAAGAAGAAGCTGCAGCACTCACTGACGTACAGACTACGGCCGGATCTCCAGCTACAGATGCAGTAGATCAAGAAAAAGTGTCTGCCGACATCGCTCAATCTAAAGAAGCCAGCGAACCACAACAAAATGATGTTCCAGCTGTTATTCTAGAAGATAGTGTTATCGCAACCGCTGTAGCTGAAGAAATAGTTGTTCCTTTGTACCAACAAGAATTGCAGCAAGATGTTGTACCTACAGTAGGATTAGAGATTGTTGCAGACCAAGAGTCAGTACCAGAAGCAGTCCTTACTCCATCTGCAGAAGTGGTGGCTTCTGTTACGCAAGCAGAACAAGATGTGACGCAGGACACAGTCTCGACTCCGGCAGAAGAAGTTAATAATATCCCTGAAGCTGTTGTTAGCTTGGAGGAGGTGAAGGCTGTTGAGGTAAATGTTACCCGTGGCTACTCTCGCTTAGATGTTGGTTATGGTCACCAAACGTAACCCTTGAACTTTCCCAAGTAAATTATGAATGATATAAATGTGGATATGCTTTTGTATATTTCTTACAGTACACAATAATGGAATGCGTATTATTTTCCCAGGTACAAGCTAATGTAGAAGCTGCAGATGTAACTTCCACACAAGCAGTCTCAGGGTATGTATAAACACTAAAAACCAAATATTGTTTTCATTAGATTTGCGGAGGAACGTGGTGTGATGTTCCTGCAACACAAAGGGCCAATCCTCCGACCAGACAAGGTGATCACGCCTGGCGGGCCACGGCCTAACGATAGTCATTGGAATGTTGTATATGTATTGTACCAGCAGCACGATAACTTCACTTTCGCGATGCAGGATTCGTAGTGTCTTAGTAGTTCGGCTTGCTGTCGCTAGATAACGCTGGGTACATATGGTATCACCACAGATTTATAAAGTTGATTCTCTGATATTTTGATGTTCTTTACGACCTTTCTTCATAAGTGACAAATAACTGGAAGTCAAGAGTGTTTTTAGGGCCTTATAAAGATCATCAGTGTACAAGTCGACCTTATACACGAACGAGGATATCACGTAGGGTTTCTTGTCGGTGTAGGAGTTTAACCAGCAGTCCTTTATAACTTCTTTGACCTCTGTTACAAACGCCTTGAAATATTTTATGACTGTTATAAGTTTGTTAATGATTCCGTTGTCGATTTACAGAACACCAGAACAGGCTCCCGAAGGTCTTTTCGAGTACAGCCCTCCTGGTTTCCTGGAGTATGGACCCCCAAAGCAAGAGCTTCTTGTTTTAGCTGCTGAGGTATGTGTAGCAACTCCTTTCACATTGTATGAATTAAAATCATCATCATCAGGGAGACGTATTTCCCTGACTATAGAGAGGGGAATTTGGGGCTCAGGGTCCGACCACCCTATGGCATTTCCTTTTCATTTCGCATGGTTTTCATAATATTCCTTATTTTGTTTTATATCTCATATCATGTATAAAATTTCCTTTCTTGTAATGGTGACCGTCTTTCCTAAAACTTTACCTTCAGCTTACCATCAGACGAGATGAAGTCAAATTGATGTGCCCAATATAAAAACTGATAATATAATTATAATTTACTAGCTTTTGCCCGCGGCTCCGCCCGCGTGGATGTGGGTTATCGCGACAAAACATAGCCTATGTCCTTTCTCAAGGTCTAATCTACTCCTATACCAAATTTCATCGGTTCAGTGGTTCAGTGGTGTAGGCGTGAAAGCGTGACATACAGACAGACAGACAGAGTTACTTTCGCATTTATAATTGGATTACTGAATGATGTCCTTGGCTCCGTCCGCATATATATAGGGTGATTCTATTTTTTCTTATATCCCTGGCCCTACTCAATCAATTGCAATCAGACAGTTTTTGTGTCTAACGAAGACCTTTCTAAAAAACCGCAAACAAATATTTTGTGTGGCTCAATAGCTCATTTGGAAGAGCATTCCCCCTGTAAGGTAAAGGTCGTAGGTACAAGTCCCACTTGAGCATTTCATTTTCCCAATGAACAAAAGGAGCAAAAGCTTTTGTTTTCCGACTGAGAAAGAGCGTTGGGCTATATAGGGTGTATAGCTGTATCACACACTTTCTCTCATGGCACATGAACGTTTCAACACGCCATGGTAATTCAGAAAATTTCATCTTAACCCTTATGTTTTTTTTCTACTTATTTTTAGGTAACCAGTGACAACGCTTCGGTTAATAATGAAGTGAGAAGAAGGCGTTATTCACCTAAATTCAGGTGAGGTCTTCTTAATTTCTTGGCGATTATGAAACCAGAAATGGCCTTTGGCTCATCCTGTACCTTGGAATTTGAGCGAGTGTTGGCAACACAACATTTAGTTCATGATTATTTTTTAGTTTTGTTATACTGTCAACTAATCAACTTCCACTTCTATCAAGATCACATTTGCATCCAATCTGCATGTTAATTTTAGTATAGTAACATAACATAAACTCACGCCTGTATTACCCGAAGGGGTAGGCAGAGATGCTAGCACCCACATTTCGCCAGTTTAAGTTTAGGTCCCAATGTAATAGGTGGCGAGCCTATTGCCATTAACCGGGCACTTATAAACCTGCGATAAATACACACATAACTTCGAAAAGCATCGAAAAGTCATTGGTGTGTGCCATGGTAAACCTGGGAATGAACCCGAGACCTCGTCTCAGCAGTCCATTACCCATACCACTAGGCTACCGCAGATTTTCGTTATAATATATATTCATTAGTATAGTAATAATTAGCTATTCAAGTGAAAAACCCAACAGCGAGGCGATTTGATTATGTCTGATTAAGATTCGTTTTGTCTTTGTTACAGGTCACTGAAGAAACACTAAGCAAGAAAAAATAATAAAAGATTGAAGCATTGCCAATACGAAATGAGGAATTATATTTAATTTATTTAGGTATTAAGTGCTCACAATAAAACATACTATACTATCACATAGTAAAAAAGTTTTATATTTTTATTTCTTATGCTAGATCAGGGGTGGGCAAAATTTCTTAAAAAATTCGAAGACATTTCAGAGGGCCAGAATTATCTTGAATACACCCCCTCCTCCCTCGAGAGGTATTATCGGACTTGAATCGACTAAATTAAAACGCACGCCATCTGTGTCATACTGAGACGGCCATCAGTCCCAGTGCGAGGTAGAGGCGGCTCTGAATCAGCTACTGTGACACCAGAATCTTCTTTAGACTACTGGCCGATCTGAATAAATTATCACGGGCCATATACATGTCGAAGGACCGTCAGCGGGCCAGATTAGATGCTTTGACGGGCGGGAGTTGGCCCGCGGGCCATATTTTGCCCATCCCTGTGCTAGATTATCTGGATTCAATTACTTTACTACTAGACAAGCTGTAGAGTACAACAAAATTGGTACATATCAATATAAGCGTAAGGTGTAAGGCACTTAGTCTTTATGCTCGAAGCTATTTCGCGCTGCCTTTGATTACTCGTATTCCTGACACCTTTTTCTGTATCCTCCTGCCTACCAGCGATACTTTTTGTTTAGTATGCTGCTTAAAGTTTAGTATTGTATTCCTTACACGTTTACATATATCGGAAAAATAGTGAAAAAAATCTCACGCCACGGAAAATGGTTTTTCACTATGTCCTTTATAAAGGACAAAGTGAAGATATGACTACGTCCTTTATGAAGGACATATAATTTTTTTTGAACATAAATTTATATAAGCATAGGATATATAATTAAAAGCATTAAACATTCTTTCATTTTATGATTATTTATTATTAAATACCAAAAAATAATTAGAAACTCAAAATTGTTCATACATATGTGCCAAAATTAGACATTTATCTTCAAAAATAATCAAAAAGTTCATATTAGCAACATTAATTCCTAATTTATCTTGAATTTATCGTAAATAAACATCAAAGGTAGGAATCACGTCTTTATACTAAAACTACTTATGTAAATTGGAATAAAAATGCCAGGTAAAATAGTTACAATACATAATATCCAATTCATTTCACAAAAAACCTGTTCTTATTCATCAAACCTACTTGTCCTACAATGCTATTACTTCAGCCCATTTTCGGGTACGTGTAAGGCTACATTTGTATGGCATTCCTTGCAGGGTATCGGTTTTATTAGAACCTTGCACTTCGTGATGTTTTGCTCCAAGCATACTCTTCTCCTGCGAAACTACAGTTCTTCTTCTTTGTCTGTTCCAAATTTTGTGCCCATATCCAATTTATACTCTCTTAGCTGCACAATATTTTTCATTACTCTAAGTACTTTTTTGTTTATTAACATCTCTGCATTGTAGCCAAGCAGTAACTACAGCTAGGTTCAAAAAGTGTCAGATAATTGGCCCACTGCACTATTATTCTGGTTAAATACTTTGATCACATCAGGCTTTCATACTTTTCCATGCTGCTTGGTCATGACCATGGCTCATTCTTGACGTGGTTTTACCGTAGTGACAAGTAGACATCATGAAAAAAGGCTTGTGGCAATAAGAGCAGAGAGGTAGACGACGACTTACGAATCGCGAGGTAACGTAATTTTGAGTAAATTTTGAAGGCAGAAACTCTGAGTAGACGTCGCAGTAATCCTTGAATAAGTGTAATTTAATTGTTCACCTGTTACACCTATCCATACTAATATTATAAATGCGAAAGTAACTCTGCCTGTCTTTCTGTCTGTCTGTCTGTATGTTAGGCTTTCACGCCTAAACTACTGAACCAATGTGGCATAGGGATAGATTAGACCTTAATAAAGGATAGAGGCTATGTTTGGTCCCGATAACTGACATCCACGCGGGTGGAGCCGTAGGCAAAAGCTAGTTTGTTATATTTTAAACCTGAAAAAGGCATGATAAATTCATAATATCTTTCAATGTACTACACAAAGTACAATAGAAGTACAAGTATCAAAACTTTAACTACCTACATTTGTTCTTTATATAGGACATTGAAAAGTGCTTCAAGGTTACTTGAACATTATTTATTTGTACATGGGAATAACATTGTATATCTACGTCACGGAGTATAAACTAATTACTAATTATTCAAAATCTAGTTTTTTTTAAGAGTTCAACGAAAGGCAATTAATTGACCTACCTATGTGTGAGCACACCACTGCACAATCGCCCTCTGACATCATTTTGAAAAAAACTGTCTGTTGTGGAGTATCCTTGAATTTAGTTTCATATACCTAAATAGACGTTACTGTTAAATCAAATTAGTCATTTCATTCAATAATATGGCGCCAGATTTTTTTCATTCTTATGTACTATGAGTAGTACAGATGTAGGTACGAGGGTATACAGAAAAACATATGCAGGATTTAGATGGCACTTTAATAGCATAAACACTCACCGGGATATTTACCATATTTTTTATGATTTGGGAGTGTCTGATTTCGGCGCTGTTGCAGGCGCCATGATCACGGATGTACTCAACTCAACATTGTACATCCGTAAAACATGGCGCTTGTAACAGCGCCTAAATATCGGATACCCCCAAATCATAAAAAACATGGTAAATATTCCGGTGAGTGTTTTACTACTAATGCACAAAGCTACGAGTATTTCTTCTTCTTCTACGAATACTAAACTAGTAGCTGTTATATAGCTAGCTGGAGTATGGGAATTGGGGATCCGACCAAGATCATTGCACTCCAGTAAACCTCATCTGCTTACCGGTGGTACACCTACTGGTTGACGGACAATGCCCAAGTTTTCTTCTCACGTCGGAGGTCAGTCGCTTTTGCAAAAGTCAAAGTAAACCATTTATTTTAAAAAGAATATTAGAACCGAAGTTAATAATATTCCCTCTGACCCCTCCAACTAAGCTAAATTGCTTGTGCTAGGTATGGTCGAACCCAGTACCTCTCGATCGTAAGGCCGACTTCTTAACCACTAAGCTACCGACGCTATAAAGAGAAGAAGTTATAGAGTGAAACTCCAGGCTCCAAAAACAAGCTTTAAATTTAACAAGACCTTTATATCACTTAGATGACAGAAAAGTACAAAGCCCATCTGATGGAAAATAGTTACCGCGGCCTATGGATGTGCGCCACATCAGAGGTGTCACACTCGTACTGCCGACCCTGTGTTCTAATGACCTTCTTGAGGAACCCCATATTGTAGATGCTTTGAAAAACCACAGGGAATTCATTCCACAGCTTGGGCGTACGTGGGACTTACGTTATGATTATGATGATGACTTTATTTATTTATTTATTTATTATGATTTACCAACATTTGTTTACACTGTTACAAGTTACATATAAGTTACATTAGTTTAGATTTAAGTTGAGTGTGACAAATAATTATAGGTAAATACTGCATGCTATATAAAACTAGCTCCTAAAAATAATGTTTTTTTTTTGTACATTTTTTCACAAAAATATGTAGATAACACTGTGTTTATAATAATGACAATAAGGTTCAATGAGTGAAACAGTTAACCAATTTTATTCTTATAATGTTCTAATAATGTGGATCGAAACTTGAATAGCGAGTCTGCATGGATATCCACAATATCACTACATTCGTTTGCTGACCTAGAAATCCTTGGGATCGGTGAGTTAGCCCCATAAGATGACTTCATTAGTTGTCAAAAAATCAAAGAATCAATTTCATTTATTCAGTTTAGGCACTTAAAGAGCACATATGAACGTCATAACTTTACATTGATGAATGTATTGTCAAGAATAATAAACAAAATTTGTAAATCATTTGAAAATGATTCTTTCGCTGGTTCAGTAGATTGGTTCTACTGAGAAGATACCAGCAAGAAACTCAGTGAACTCGATTATCTTCCTTTTTAAATATGCTTTTATTTGTAACAAATTTATACAGTGCGAGCAAGAGATTAAATTAGGATGACCATGCATCTTAATTATTTAAGTATTCGTCCACTTTATAATAACCTTTTTTCATTAAGCAATTTTTTACTTTTTACTCGGTTCCATCACCATGTCATATGAAGGCTTCATAATAGGACATTGAGCTGTGGCGTGTTGGTAGTAAACGCGACTGCTACGCAGGAGGCGCGGTTTCGATATTTCTATATTTGCCTAGGTTTGGGTGTTTCTCTTGTTTATCCGTATACTAGATTCCATAACACAAGCTAATTAAGCTTACCATGGGTCTAGATAGCGTAGTGTAGAATGTTGTGGAATATTTATTTATTACATACTAGATTTGTTGTAGTTGTGGAATATTTATTTATTACATTTATACTAGATTCCTTAACACAAGCTAGTTAAGCTTACCATGGGTCTAGATAGCGTAGTGTAGAATGTTGTGGAATATTTATTTATTACATACTAGATTTGTTGTAGTTGTGGAATATTTATTTATTACATTTATACTAGATTCCATAACACAAGCTAGTTAAGCTTACCATGGGTCTAGATAGCGTAGTGTAGAATGTTGTGGAATATTTATTTATTACATACTAGATTTGTTGTAGTTGTGGAATATTTATTTATTACATTTATACTAGATTCCATAACACAAGCTAGTTAAGCTTACCATGGGTCTAGATAGCGTAGTGTAGAATATTGTGGAATATTTATTTATTACATACTAGATTTGTTGTAGTTGTGGAATATTTATTTATTACATTTATACTAGATTCCTTAACACAAGCTAGTTAAGCTTACCATGGGTCTAGATAGCGTAGTGTAGAATGTTGTGGAATATTTATTTATTACAAACGTTGTTTTGGCTTCTAAGTTTGTAAAGTCCCCCTATAACAGTTTTTCTCGAATTCTTTCCATGTACAGACATCGATCGGTTACAAATTTATTATATATGTTGTAGATTATTATTTATATTTAGGTATTGTATTCCCACTACAAAGTCTCCACATAAATGAAAGGAATTGAAGCGTTCGTGGCACATGCTCTCTGTTCGGTAAGCTACCTATCACCGTTGCCATTTGGATGGCTAACATTTATAAAAATATATTTTGTTCCCAACGGCGGCCACCCCTGGAGCGGTTGGAAAAAAATTCAAAATGTAGGAAACAAGCCTTTGGATGCGACGGGACCAACGTAAGGATGATAATGATAAATAAAATATAAGATAATTATTTCATAGATAGCTATTTAATATATTTGCTTTATAATTTTATTTCACGATATAAATCTATAATTCTTAACTCTTTCAATCCATATTGTTCCAATCTCCTTTTAGTTTAATGTTTCTTTGGCGAACTGTAACGAAAAAAAAACATAATAAATACATGACAGAGGGAGGGGTAGGCAGAGGTATATTAACATTCATATTTTGCCAACAATGATTTTCGATAGTGGTGAGCCTGTTCATTAAGCTTGCTCATGCTCATTTTTCTGTCTGATGGAGAACGGCCATACCTTAGTCGTCTTCTATGACGCCTGCGAGAAGAAATAGGGTGGCCCTATTCTACTCCACGGAAACCAATACAGTATTCTCACCTGAATTTCGGAGAATAACGTCTTCTTCTCACTTCATTGTTCTCCAATGCGCTGACGCCGGTCAACTAAAGATAAGAAGCACTAGGATTAAATCTATAGGCACTAATATTATATCAGCAGAACATTACATTTTGTTATTGTGTGTTTTTTTTCTTTTCATTCTGTATCTAGTAGGTTTGAGTAAATATTTTCTTTCTTTCCTTTCTATTATAAAGCTGAAAAGTTTGTTTGGTTGAACGTGTTGATCTTAGGAACAACTGGATCAAATTGAAATTATTTTTTTACACATTTTAGCCGGGGATAGTCGTCTAGATTTTACATACAAGACATTGGTATTACCTCTGTAGGTTTATACATATTCTATAATAGATAAGCTGATCAGACAAAACCTTTGTTACCAGCTGACCACTCAATCCATCCACCGAGGTGATCAGTTAGGAATTTCATTCCTATCAAACCACCTACTGTCCACTTGGGCGGTCAGTTAGGAATATTTTGGAGTAACTAACCAACTACTACGGTTCGTGGGAGAGACAGGAATGAATTTTGAATTCCAAATTCGGTACGGGTTACAGAAACTAATAATGCTGGCTATTGTCAAGTAGTCTTTCACGATACCACAATTTCTGTTCCCTATATTCAGATAAAACCAGTAATTATTTATAATTATTTAAAACCTCTACAATCGATGGACCACCCCTTGTCGTGCCCACTGTGCCCCTACACCTGCACGATTGCCGACCTGAATGAAGCTACGGAAGATGCGGTCAAAGTCGCTGAGTTTTTAAATATTTAAATTGTTGCCACTGACACGAAGAAGAAGAAGAAGATTTAAATCCTAGTGCCAATATTAAATCAGGCCTAAAATAAAATGTTGTGATACCTCAGCTGCTGAACTTCCAAGAAGCTGTTGATTAGGTGGCCCATACTCCAAGAAACCAGGGGGGCCGTACTCCAAAAATCCTTCGGGAGACTGCTCTGAAGTTCTGTAAATTGATCACAGAATCATTACATAATCCTAAAAAGTTCGTCAGCATCTTTTATATGTCCACAACTTTTCCTAATTCAGTTGTAGTCAGTTTTCAGAGTGAATTTTGATTTTTCCCGTGAAAACTTGCGCTAATGAAATCAGTATCTACAGAGGAAAAAAGTCTAAAATACTTAGTTTACAAGAAGCTAACTTGTTAGACCACTTGATTATCATGGCTTAATGGTGAAATAATGATGGTATGCATACCCTGAGATTGCTTTCGTGGTATCTTCAGCGTTTTCATTAACTTGTATCTGAAAGTTTAAGTTAAATATGAAATTATTTTGGAAAATGATAAAAAATATTATTTTCTATATATATATAATATGTCCTGACTTCGTAAGATATTCGCATATCGGTATCAAAGAAATCTAAATCAATTCCAAAAAATATCTCAGAATTACCATCAGGATCATTACAAAATCTTATCTTATGTAAAAATTTTAGGGGTGTAACCCACTAAGAAGTTCGGGGCCAAGTTAACCTCCCTGGAAGATGTTATATCTGCCTATTGATAGATGAGGCTCTGGCGCAGGCTTTCCTCTCTGGGTTGGAAAGTTAAACGGCAGTGGCTTCCTAACTACATGAGACAAGTTCATAGTAGGAGAAGGAGTAAATGGATCTAAACCCCCGGATGCAACACGAACATTGCTACGATGAAGAAGGCATCTCAAAATTGACTATAATTATTTTACCTCGGCAGCTTTAACTTCCTTCTCCAAGCTAACAATAGCATCAGCAATGTCATTGATTCCTACAGTCTCCCTTTCTGCTGCGATTTCTTCTACCGGAGCAGAGACAGCTTCTTGTTCTTGCTGGGCAACAGAAAGGACCACTTCTGAAGTAGGAACTGCATCTTGCACAGATTCTTCATTTGCTACTGCTTCTGATCTCAGTGTAGGTACAGCATCCTGTTGCAATTCTTGTTGGTATAAAGGAACAACTACTTCTTCAGCTAAATCTTCAAGAATAGCAGCTGGAGTATCATTTTGTTCTGATTCGTTGGCTTCTTTAATTTGAGAAATATCAGCAGAAACTTCTTCTTGATCTACTGCGTCTGTAGCTGGAGATCCGGCCGTAGTCTGTACATCAGTAAGTGCTGCAGCTTTATTTTCTGCTGGTTTAACATCTGCTTCATTTGAGTCGGTAGCTGTTGATGTTTCTTCTATAATGGCAGCGACTTGTTCTGTATTTTCTGAAAAAATAGGTATTTAATTTTTCTTTGAATGTATATGAACAAACTGCATTAACAGATTGCACTGCTTACTAGTCATCATCATCATTATCATGGAGATATATTTGTGTCATTGCTGGGGTGAACTCGGAGCTCAGGGCCTGCCTTTCGGTTTAAGGTTTACTAGTGACAGGTATTTATTCTAATTCCATTGTAATCTTTCAAAAATATTACCTATTTTTGATACTGTAATTCAAAACATTCTTGAAATACCTGTCGAATATTTATGTCTTACATTTATTATTAACTAGCTTTTGCCCGCGGCTCCGCTCGCGTGGATGTCGGTTCCCGGCAATTATTCGAATTTTTTTCAACGTTCAAACCTTTCCTGGACTTCCACAAATAATTCAAGACCAAAATTAGCCAAATCGGTTCGTGCGTTCTGGGGTTATAGCGTCAGGAAGGAAAACCCGACTTATTTTTATATAGTAGATTACAATATTTCAACTTAGGAAGGCTTTCACTATTGCTAATTGCGTAAAAGCTATGTCACAATATATATTTCAGGACAAATATGATATCATCCTATTTATATGTTTATTTACATACCTTCAACATTGACAGCTTCTTGAACATCAGCAGCAACTTCATCACTCTTGGTGGCCTGGAAGGGGGTTTGATCTGTAGCAACATCTGGAAGGCCCTGGTTAGCACTGACGAACACCTCTAGTCTTGGAGGGCCGTACTCCCTGAGAGCGTCGGAACCTGAAGCTTCAGTTTCTTCTACAAGAGGCTCTTGGGCAGTTTTGAGAACTGGTTGCTGTGGAATAATATTGGGTTTTTTTACATGAACTTTTCTAAATTTCCTATGCTTTTTTTGAATTATTTATCGTTGTTGTTGATTTTTTAGTCATGTTTCTAGTTATTGAAATAAAATTTATAATTTAAATACTTGGTTGAATGTAGTATTTCCAAATTCAGACAGAATTCGTTTTTGATAGACACTGATGATGAATGCACTGCAATTTTAGTTTATTTCTGGTTACTTACAGCTACTTCGGACGGTAGATTGAAAGCGGGTCCTTCAGGCCTCCACCCACTTGGTAGATAAGGCCCAGAGCCTCGCGCCGCCACGGAGTTGACCAAGAGTAGTGCTACGAAGACCTGGCACAAAAGATATAGATAAAGAAAATTTTATTGTAACTTTTAGACAGTGCCTTTTGAATGCTTCTTTTTGGTATTCGTTTAAGCTTAGTGGTTAATGATTTAACTTTACAACCGACACATCCCAGATACGAATCCTGGCGATTACACTACCGATGCGAACAAGTAATTTAACTGAAATGGAGGGGGTTCCCGAAATTTCGAATATGAAAAAGAAGCGCTCAAGTGGGACTTGAACCCTCGATCTTTCCCTTACAGGGGGAATGCTCTTCCAACTGAGCTGTTGAGCCACATCTGTATCACTTCAAATTTCCCTTCTCTTTATATCCGTCTTTAAGAGCGACGGTGGAGCCATCTACCAACTTTTTTACGAACTGTTGGAACCAATGAATGATTTTTCAACCATTTTTTAAACATTGATTTTTATGACTACGTCTAAGTATTGGAATGATTTTTTTTTAGCATTCATGGGTGAATTTCAACAAGTCCATTAAAATCTTCATTTCCGTGGATATTTTTACCTTAAGTGTTATAATAAAAATACATCGCGTTAATTAAAGGTTTTGATACTATATGTATTCTTGCTTAATATCTAACAGATAACTAAAAAAACTAACGAGATATACAAGATTAAAAATTACACGCCACGGCGATGAAACATGCGTGTACGGCAATGAAACAAGCGTCCACGGCAATGAAAGCCAAATGTTCCATCATTTTGTAAGATTAACACGGAAACATCTTTTTATAATTGATTGTACAGTAAAAAACTAATCAAATCTATAATCGTACTGCAGAAAGTTTTCGAATCCTGTAATGTCAGTATTCGGTGCTACCTTTATAACAGGTAGTGATGTTTATAATGCCTAATCATACTATGGCGATGAAAACATAAGTCACGGAAATGAAACATCAGGCCACAGCAATGAAACTAAATCGTTTTACAATGCATGGCAATGATTTTTTTTTCATTGCCGTGTTTTTTTTTTTCATTGCCATAGCAAATTTTGACCATGGAAACTACGGCAATGAAAGCACAGCAATGAAAAACAAGACCAAAATATAAAATAACAAAAAATCTAATAATTATTCGAAGCATTTATCACTTCACAAAAATAAACAAGAGAAATGGCGTTCTATTGAATGTTTAATCAAGAGGATAACTTATTAAAATAGAAAGTTATACCTATCCACGGCGATGAAAGAAAAAATGTCCAGTAACATAAAAATGGTAGATTTACATCTATGGCGCCAAAACGCAGGTACTTGTGTACGTTCTTCCACGTCGAACACTTAGGTGGCACCAATATGCAACGTTTAGCGCATATAAGAGAGGACGCAAGTCGTTAGATAAGACAATATTCTAAAATATGTTTAGAACACGGCGATGAAAGGTAGTTCTGGGACAAATGTATTTTTTTTAGCCATTCGTTGTATTGTTTAAATATTTGAATAAATGTATTTCGTAACAATACTTTAACTATTCACGTATCAAATAAAAATAGGTATTAATAAAAATAACCAATAGATTTTTATCAATGAGGTATCACGACACAATAGGTGACGTGTGGACAAACACGGCAATGAAAGATTTCGGTGTATTTTGTTTTTTTTTGGAGTACCTATAATCCTATATAATAGATTATTTAGTGCCACACATAGATCACTATTTCACCTAACTAGCAAAAAATATTAGAGCATTATAACTATGATTTTTAGTACCGATTTCATCGATGCCACGCAATTCTTGGTCCCGGGAAATTCACCCTCATGCTATGTTATTTAGCTATGCTATAAAAATTCATTCAAAAAAGTGATCATGTTCTTTATTGTTACTTAAATATTTTGATTTGTTTTGAAAATACGCAAATTTCTCCTCAGTGAGTACCTATATGTCTTTCGTTTTTTTTTGTTAGTAGAATAGTTTATTCGTATATTTACCTTCATATTGCTCCTAGATGAGATCCGATGGACTTAATTATTAAATGATGCCTTACTAACCACAGATCACATTTATATACGAAAATAAACCAAACACAATAGGCCTTGATATGTACGTCGGGGTCGTTTATATTTGCTGAGCGAATTATGATTGATGAACCATTGACGTTTCTGAATTGGTTCTTACAGGTTCGAATCCCGGTTACGTACTTACTTTTGATTCCTTCGAATACATAGGGAAAAATAAATCGGGTGGGACTCGAACCCGCAGTCTTTCCCTTATAGAGGGAACGCCTTGACCAATTCGGCTACCGAGACACGCCCGATGTGATTCAAATTTTCCCTTCTATTTATCCGTTCTTACGGCAACTCATTTTTCCCTATGTATTCGATTTGCATAGTTAGCATACTTAATGCTGTAAAATTCATTCTGATTCCTTTATAGCGGCAAATTACAATTTTCGCTTTGTTCTTCTTCAAGCACCTTTTGAGATTTTTTTTAAATGTTTATTCAACTTCGTGGAAGCAGACGAAAAACTGCACATCATCTAATTCTGGATAGCCTCCTTTAACTTTAAGCGCAGTTTCGAGGTATTGCAGAACGCAGTATTTGGTATACATCCGTCCCTATTTAAGTGGCTAGCCTGCTCTCTGGCAGCAGCTCTAAGCACTGCCATCTTCGTTACCATAGGACTTGCCCTGAGACTCTAATTGGGGGCCAACGGAATAAATATTCATTCTTCTACCATTTTCAATTATGTCCCTGGTCCCTATACCCCTCCACGGTTACATGCTAATTCCAAATCACTTGTTCAAATCCTACTAATATAATAAACGCGAATGAATTTTAATGTAACTTTACAATAATATAGCTTATTAGCTTTTGCCCGCCCGCGTGGATGTCGGTTACCGCGACAAAACATTTAATCTATCCCTATAGGTAAGTACCAAATTTTATCAAAATCGGTTCAGTGGTTTGGGCGTAAAAGCGTAACATGCAGACAGACAAACAGACAGAGATACTTTCGCATTTATAATATTAGTATGGAGTATGATACATCAGAATAACACAGGCTATGTTTTGTTGCAATAACCGACAGCAACCGGGCGGAGCCGCGGGCAACGGTTAGTTGTTATTAGAATAATAAGGTAAGCTTATTCTGTTCCGAAGTTTACACCTCGCAGCCCAAGTTCTGCTTAATCTTTCCTCCTCCTTAAATGGCTTTAATGGGAGCGACTGACCTCTGAACCTCTCAATTCTGAGAGAAAAGTGTTCACTGTAGTCTAGTCCGTCAGGTGTCAGTAAGTGCATTAGCTTGTAGGTAAGGTCGGCTTGACCCCGAAGGTCTAAATGAGGATCCAGTACTCCATACCCGCTTTGGTACCTTCTTGGTATAAGGTCTATCTTCTTGTCACAGTACAGCCAGCTTCAGAAATATCTTGACAAGTCTCAAAATGATTAAGAGCGAATCAAACTGTTTTATTGATTTAAATGGTATCAAACCGTCAAGAGAAGGGGGGGGGGGGGGGGGGGGCAAAGAATTAAGATCAGTTTGAACACTTTAATCATCAACATCTTTCTTTTTAATAGATTTATCTTTTAGCAACATTTTAGCCTCTGAATTCAATTAATTCAAGTACCTACTCGTAAATGTCAGAAAAAGTTAAATGAACAATGTTAAATAAAGTGAAATGAAAGTTAAATGAAATACAGATTTAGGTCCAGTTTGGAAATCAGTACAATACAAAATGTAATGTTGTTATCTTTATTTATTAATTACTAGCTTTTGCCAGCGGCTCCGCGTGGATGTCGGTTCCCGGCAATTATAAAAACCATCCTTGAACTTCAACGAACATGAAAAAAAAGAATTGGCCAAATTGGTCCAGGCGTTGTTGAGTTATGGCGCTTATATTTAGCGATTCATTTTATATTATAGTTAGATTGGTATAATTTTTTTTTTTTTTACAAACGTAATATACGTTTATTTACAGGTTAATGAAATATATACCTATATTATTTAAATAAAACTAAAACTAAATAAAGTAAACCTAAAATACATATTTACAAATAATTCTAAAATATTATTAAAATGCGTCATGAAATTCCTCCGCATCGCATGCCTCTTGCGGTAGCGTTCCCAGAAGGCTGGCAGCATTGCCACGTTGTATGGCAATGCTTAATCTCTGACCTAAAAAGAGGCCAGCCTTCTGGTCACGAGAAGCATCGACCATACGCTTCGCAATCTCCCTGAAGAGGTTGCGGGCGCTCGGACCCCATGACCCCAACGTTTCGACTCCAAACGGCACAAATTCGTAATCTCCGATTAGATTAGAGTATTTGCGCCGCTTGAGAGCCTCCGCAGAAGCTGCGGCAGCACCAGCACAGCCAGCCGTGCCAGGTATATGGGTAGGGGCAATGGTGTCAACGCATGTTGCGCCCCACACCAGAGCCCTACCCATCTTCCAAGGCATTAATGACATGCCGTCGGGTCTCTTGCCATCGTCGCGCGCCAAACCGTTAGGTTCTAGCACAGCTGGCACACCGGCGGTGACAAGAGCACGGCGGATTATGTCATTAAGGCTGGCATGCCGTGGAAATCGCCCCGCACTCCTGCAGCACGACAGGCCATAGTGTCCGAGTCGGTCAACAGCCTCTCCACAACGGCATCGATGCGGAGAAACACATGGCGCACCCAACCGTAAGCATGTTGCAATGCGGAAGGTAGTGTCGTCTAACATAGTTCCTACGTTAGACGACGGAAGAGCTTGTAACCAAAGACCCGATTCCCACACTCCAACCGCCAGCAAACGGGCACGCTCAACAGCATTAGAACATGTATTTAGTAAATTTTGTCTTACTAAGCTGCAGAGCGGCCCGTCCCACAGACGCTGTGAGAAAAGGTTCCTTGGGAGATCGGTGTTTGGACATGCAATTTTCCAAGCATTCACTGCATCAGCCTTACACAATACTTCAGAATTAACTAGTGTAGGTGCAAGAATTTTCCTAGTTAATTCTTCCGTACTGTGGACTGAGGACAGGAACGCTGGCAGGCTGACGTCTGAAATTTTGCGAATACCGAGTCCACCCAAGCGGATCGGTAGAGACGCTTGTAGTGAAGCTCGGTCATCCAAAGTCACGTTTAAAATTTTTATGAGGGTATCTTCTATAATTTTGTCCATTTTTTCTAAAATTCTTAAATGTTTCCAAAATGGTGTGGATCGGAGGGCATGGGTGAATTTAGGTACAAAAAGGCAATACCGAAGAATGGTAAAAGCCGAATGCATATTAATTTTAAGTATGCGGTCCGAAATATCACTAAAATTTTGAATTTAGTCCTCTATAAAAGAGGTATAGGCATCTTCTAGGATTGGGGACCCGAGGAGGCGTAGAGAGTCTTTTTCTATAATTTTAATGTTGGGAGTTAATGAATTGAATTTAGAAATAGTAGCGATTTTGTCCGAAACGTTATTTAAAAAAACCTCACATTTGTTATCGTTTAGTTCTAAACCTATTAAAAATTAAAAAAAAAAATGGTAAAATGAGTAAAATCGCATATATTTTATGCTCGCAAGTTTCGTATCATGACGCCATAGGCCGGACTGCTCCCTCTTATAAACAGCATCGATGGGGTCATCATGGGTTTGTATCGTAAAAAGGTGCTTCTTGTGATGGCTGATAGTTACAAGAAAAATATATAGGAAAATATGATAGGTACAACAGAAGATGTTATTTCAGATGTCAATTAAATTTGCCAATTTATTTATTTTTTTGCTTCGAATACCTATAGTTACAGGTCTCTTAGTACTTTATCTACTTTCTTTAACTTATATTATTTTTGTTCTATCATATACAGCAAAAGTTTTCAATAGAGAAGCAGTACACTTTTCTATTAACCCTGCAGATACCAGATTCAATAGTACCAAGAGCACCAAGAATTCCTTCCACATCAGGCACAGGATACAGGGGTGTGCCTAGATTTATTTTGGGTGTCTCTAGGATCTCTAGTTTCTTACATGTCAGATCCTCATGGTAATCCTTACCTTATACACTTGTATCACAATAAAGCTTGCTTCCGAATTTATGTTCAAGCAGTTCGAGGGGCTAAAAACTATAGGTATTAACTACAACCATTTATATATATTTGACTACAACATATTACTGAGATTAAGTTTATTTCCTCTAATGATTTTAAAACTCTGTAAAAAAGATAAGAAATAAAATAATACAATTGTGTCAGTTTGAAATATAGCTGCATTTATTTATTGTATCACATCACAGCATGCTCGATTAGACATTGCATATTACGTATATTTTTTTAACCTTTTGCCGCAGACATTAGATAAGTCTTTATAGAAGAGTAACAGGTCTTGATGTCAGCATAATGGAAGATCATCTTGGATACTAATAATAAGTGGTAATCTATCATCTTCTCTGCCTCATCAAATCCAGTATTCTCTTGATTCCGATCAGCATATCATCATCATAATGCATTAGTTCCAGTTCCATCCAGAGCTTACACATTGAATAGGTTTCCTTCCTACGTACCACAAGAGACCATTCAGAATAGGAAACTAACAAAATAACCTATCCTACAATAGGTGGTTACATATATTGAAGTGAAGGTGACCGTTTACCAGCAGCAGATACTTATCCTGCTAATACCAATAATGACGTAAGAAAAAGGTAAGCTTGAAGGTATGAAGTCTTAGCCAGGGCTAAACATTCTTGAGGAAGCGAAAATGAAATGAGTTCCTTAAAGTGTTCTAGACGTGAAGGAATTTAAAGGAAGCTCATCGAAACGTTATTTAAGTTCGTTCATATAAGGTCACCAAGTCACTATATGCACCAAGTTTTCAATTATCTGTGATAGATAGATAGATAGATGAATACAAATACAGATAGATCCTTGTTTTCATTTGTTGGTTCAGGATCATTTCTGCATGTGATTATCTCATTCTGATAGCAAAAGGGTTTTAATTGCGTACTTATTTAAAAAAATACAATCTGTTGTTCCAATCTACAATCCTTAGTCTTGCGTTGTTGTTGCTGTTGGTTCGCTTTTTTTGTTTAATGTTTCTTCGCAGATCTGTAACAAAAATTGTAGTGAATTTGGTGTAAAAGGCATCTTAATATCAAGCTAAAGATCGCCTGTAAATTTGTTAAATATCAGCTTTTTGCTGCTGAACAATCTACGAACCATAATAAGTGTTAAAGACTATACTTATTAAGATTCATTCTTCTGATATATTTTTTTTTAAGAATATTAGAACCGAAGTTACTAATATTCCCTCTAACCCCTCCAACTAAACAAAATGCTTGTGCTAGGAGTGCGTTCACGTCGGTAGTGTAATGGCCAGGATCGAACCCGGGACCTCTCGATCGTAAGGCCGACTCCTTAACTTTACTATACCCACGAGTGAAGATGTAACAAAATTTCTTGTTAGAATTTTGGAGGAATCCGCAGCTAGATAAAACTGCTTATTGGAATAAATTCCTACTGGAGTAACCAGTATTCGCAGATTATACACCTTTTAAAAGATTAAAAGCCCTTACCTGAATTTAGGGGAGAACCGCCTTCTTCTAACTTCATTATTTTCAGAAGCGCTTGCCTGAAATAAAACCAAAATTTTCAAAAGGCCTATTTAGAGAAAGTATTATCGACTTAAAGTACTAATGCATTTAATCAGTGAAAATTCTTTATACTGAGTCTCCACGTTTTATTATGTGAAGTGTATTGAAAAAATGCGTAAAGTTCACGTTCAAGCTCATTTTAGCTTTATTTGATCTCAATTTTTGACGGCAGTAAGCTCACCCTCTATTATGTGGGACTGAAAATCATAGTTGGTCCTGCCTACACCTTCGGGAATTTACAGGCTTGAGTACATGTATGTATGATTTTTACTATTGGCGAAATTCGTTCTAAATAAATAACTTTATCGTTATTTTTACTAAAATATGTAAAATGTAATATTTTTACCTCAGCAACAACAGCAGCCTGCTTGGGAGGTCCATACTCCAAGAAACCAGGAGGGCCGTACTCCAAAAATCCCTCGGGAACTTGACCTAAGGATCTGTAAACAGTCATTAATGTAGAATTCTCGATGTGCAGTTTCCAAAATAAAGCAATAAATCGGTGATTGCTGAGAAGCTCTGACCTTTTTATCTGACGGAAAAATGAGGTAATATATCCGTCCGATACAAGATAGAGAGCATGAATATTTCGAGATTTACGATTGAATGAATGAACGACTGAATTGATGCTAGTGATCGAATGATAATGAAATACATACCCTGTGGTTGCCTGTGTCGGGGTAACTTCTGCATTAGCTTGTACCTGAAGAAAATGAAAAGTTATTATACACAAGCAAAAAAAATATTAATAGGAACGAACAAATCTGTAAATTTTAAAATTTAGGATGATTTATTGCTCAAATGAAATAGAAAGAAAGAAAAAGGTAAACTGGATACAGGCACTATCAGCTTGTCTGCGAAGTAAATAATAATAAGTGTTTGGTCAAAGAGGCTCGATTTGAAACATACATAAAATTATCTAACATAGAAATAGGTCATGACAAGTAAAAGTTCAACTTGTGAATTCAGGAAGACTCAGGAAGATTTTTAGAAAATGCATTCGAAGAAACCAAAAATCAACATATTCTCCATTTAGGCTTAAAAAATTGATCTATTTTCATCAGTAAAATATTAAAAAGAGAAAACTGTACCTCAGCAGCCTTAACCTCCTGCTCCAAACTGACAATAGCTTCAGCAATATTGTTAATTCCATCAACTGCCCTCCCTACAACGACTTCCTCTCCCGGAGTTGGAGCAGCCACCTCTTGTTCTAGCAGAGTAACTGGAGCCACATCGGATACCGACGTAGGATCTTGTTCAGCTAGAGAAACTACTGCTTCTTCTAGCACAGCTGTTGGTACAACACTATCTTCTGGGAGAGCTGCTGTAGGGGCAACGTTTTCTTCTTGAGATTGAACGATCTCTGCTATTTGAGATTCTGTGACTGATGATACTTCTTCTACAAGAGCGGCTTGTTCTGTGTTTGCTGAAACGTTAATAATAATATTTGAATAGATCAAAGTAGTCCATTTATTTGGCTTCGAGGAAGACCAAACGCATATTTCGTTATTTTATCGGAACCTACTAAATAGTCCTACTGGTAGGAGCACCGAGACACTAATGTCCTCGTGCTCCTACTACAAAGGCAACCCTGAAGCGTCCAGTAGAAGCACCAAGACATTACAAAAATAGAAGTACTCATACACATACTCTGATTCAAGTACAGACGTATGCAGATATCTACAAGTGTCACTTTATAGCGCCAATTCTAGTTTTGCATTACCAAAACACAATTTGGCTTAGTTAGTTTATATTGGAGACACTGCTTTCACTCTCTCTCGAACGACAAGAGCAAAACCTGCACCAGACCCTCGTGCCACAATATGTCGATCGTATAGTCACATAATTACGGCACACATAGTTACGTTAAATTACGGCCAGTTAAGTAGTTCTACTTAAGAAAGTAAATTGTCTGTCTAAATACCTTCAACATTGACAGCTTCCTGGACGAAGGTCTGTTCAGTAGCAACATCTGGCAGTCCCTGGTTCGCGTTGAGGACCACCTCCAGCTTAGGAGGGCCGTATTCCCTGAGAGCATCGGAACCAGATGCTTCGGTTTCTTCTACCAAAGGCTCTTGGGCTGCTCTGAATGCTGGTTTCTGTTTGAAGAAATGAATTTAAGAAGTAAGTCGGTAGCTTAGTGGACAAGACAACAACTTGACCACTAAGCGATCACCTGTATTTTTACCCGACTGTCGAAGGAAGGAGGGTAATGTTTTTCGAGATTATGTATGTATATATGTATGTCCATTTATTTGGCACGGCCTACAGCCTGAACGGCTTGACGGATTTGGACATGTGAGGTGTCATTTTTAACGGATGCTATCGTGTTTATTTGATATCATTCTTTTATTTATTAAACACTGAAACTAATATTTTGGTTATTTTCAGCAACCCTGGCCCACCTGACCAAATGAATTGCGATAAAATTAATAATATGATAAAATTAAAATAGTTAACATAGTTATATGCCGCGTGGTTCCCGGCAGAGTGGAATTTGGGCCATTCTATCTTTCCCATGCGGTGTCGACAAGGTGACTAAAGAATAGGGCTGTTTAATATCAGACAGATATATTATACAGGACAGTCTCAGCCTCAGATGCATGGCTTGAGTTAACAATAGTGCCCGTAATACGGCAATAGGTTCACCGCATATTACTTCGGACCGAATTTACAATGATTTATGCCTAATCCTCTGGAGATTAAGGCATGATTATAATGTACGAGTACATATGCATTTAAGGGATAGGGCTGTTTAACATCAGATAGATATATTATACAGGACAGTCTCAGCCTCAGATACATGGCTTGAGTCAACAATAGTGCCCGTAATACGGCAATAGGTTCACCGCATATTACTTCGGACCGAATTTACAATGATTTATGCCTAATCCTCTGGACATTAAGGCATGATTATAATGTACGAGTACATATGCATTTAAGTTTATTTCAATAGATCCAGGTCGTTTCAGTTCACCATCCGTATTTTCTTAAAGTCGATGATCCACTTGGTAGCTGTAATTAAGTTCTTAATTAGTACTCACAGCTTCTGATGGCAGGTAGAACGCGGGTCCATCAGGCTTCCACCCACTTGGTAAGTAGGGTCCAGAGCCTCGGGCCGCCACTGAGCCGATAGCCAGAAGAAGTGCTACGAAGACCTATGGGAGAGAATAAAGAGTAGATAGGAATTTATATGTAATATTTATTTTTGTTGTAAAAAAATCTAAAAAAAAATAAAAATAAAAAAAATATTATAAAATTAGTCATGTGGATTGCAATATTTGCAAGAGGTATGTATCCCAGAGAGAGAGTATCCCATTATGACTTTAAAAATAGTGAACATTGCAAAAAAAAATGCAAAAAGTGGTCAAACTTCAAAGATATTGTAAAAATTGCATCGGAACAATAAGTTGATAAAATATTACATTTGAATGAAATTTTTATAGCATTTATTATGCTAAACTTTTAAATTCAAAATACATCGGGAAAAAGAAGAATTCAAGTGGGACTTAAAGACGGATATAAACAGAAGGGATATTTGAAGTGTTTCAGTTGTGACTCAATAGCTCAGTTGGAAGAGCATTCCCCTTGTAAGGGAAAGGTCGTGGGTTCAAGTCCCACATGAGTTCTTCCTTTTCCCGCTGTATTTCGTAATATTACACTAATATTTCGCTAGTAGCATATTAGTAAGGCTTTTGAAGGTAGTTTTTCTTTTATTAAAGATTTTTTTTACAAAATGCTTGACGATAATGGAAATTTCTTGTTATTAAAGAATCTTTTATTCATTTATCTACAGAATAATGATATTTTCCAAAGTTTACAGAATAATGTTTATTAATTTCGTATCAAATTGAAAGTTGTGTCTATCAACCCAAATATACAAGAAGTGAGTTTGTATACAATATTTACCTTCATGTTCCTTCTATGAGATCCAATGGACTTATTTCTTGAATGATGCCTTACTCACCACAGATTCGATTTATATACCAGAACAAGTCAAACACAATAGTCACCGATAAGTGCTTCGTTGTCTCAAATATTTGCTGAGCGGATTTTGATTGATCTTAATCGAATTGTGCAATCGTTAATGTAGAACAAATCGTCAGGATTATATCAAGGCCAAGTTTATTTGGACAAACAGTCCTAGAACTGTTCAAGAAATACGTAATCTTATGTGGCCTTGGACAGAAATGTATATTGTCAAGGTTGCTATTCATAAAGGGAGTGAAAGATTTTTATTTGGTGTCCCATATATAACTCTTTCTTTGATACATTTCTTGAACACGACCTCTCATTATTGTAATACAGGATATGTTTTTAGGACCGTTTTTTTATTATTTATTCAGGCGCACAAAACACATTACAATCTTTTAAAGACAATAATAATAAAATGCAGATCCGTACTGTATTGTAACATAACTACATGTCCACACGTAAAACAATATTACAAAATTAAGTAAAAGCTCCGAATTGGTAGAAGTATAATCGTGACATGTTTAAATATATATATCATTTATATCTTTCAAGGCCTAACTGCTAAGGAGGATGTCTTTCAGAGTCCTTGTGAACCTGATAAAATTTGACTCAAATATGTCTTGAAGTTTGTTCTTCTTTGCCACCTCGTTATATTGGCAGGCCATCCTTGTTAAGGAGTTTAAGAAGGACATATTATTCCTGTATACCTGAAGAGAAGATAGATTTGTCTCAATAGACCTACTGTTTAAGTTATGTGAAAAAGTAATGTTCGTTAAACTAAAAAAGAATTTTGTACAAGCTCAGTCCTCTACTCTTCAAAGAATATTTAATTAATTAGTTATTCTAGCGCCGCGTGGTTCCCGGCAGTAGAATTTGGTCCACCCCATCTCTTCCCATGCGGTGTCGTCCAAGGCGACTAAGGGATAGGGCTGTTTAACATCTGACAAATATTGTACCACCCAGACTCAGCCTTGGATGTACGGCTTGAGTCAACAATAGTGCCCGAGACGCGGCAATAGGTTCACCCCCTATTACGTGGGACCGAATCCAATGATTGGTGAAATGAGGGTGTTAAATTCACCTCTGCCTATCCCTGCGGGGATAAAGGCGTGATTGTATGTATGTATGTATGTATGTAGTTATTCTATTTTGTTACTGCAAGCAGTTATGCAGCACATAGTTTGTTTTATTGTCATGCTCTTTTCTTTTCCATGGATGCTGTATTTAAAATGCTTCAATTGGAAAAATCGAAACTGGAGCTTACTAAGAAGAAAATAAAAAATAAAGTTTAAAACTAAAACCCGACTACCGAAAAATCACGCTTTAAAAAGTAACAAACAAGAAAATATCAAGGATAGCCGTGGTCGTATGCCACTTTTGCCTAGAATATATTGTTTTGTCAGAGTAAGTGGCATCAAAGCGTGATTTTTCGGTAGTCGGGTTTTAGTTTTAAACTTTATTTTTTATTTATATTATTTTGGGGCAAGGTAAAGCTAATAATTTATACATATTTGAAATGTGCTTCTTAAGTCCTTTCATTTGATACCAAACACGGCATATTTATCTCAAATTTATTTTTTAACACAGTACCTTATGAGCGCTAGAGGGCGCCACACAAGATTGAGTGACACATCATATAGCCTATAACCATCGGACGATAAAGCCGCTTGTAACGATACCTCATTTGTCCAGTTCTAATAAGTAGTTGAGGAGCTACGAGGGAACAAATGAACATACATACATACATACATACATACATACATACATAGCTTGTCAAAATCATAACCCTCCTTTTGGCTTCGCCGTAGTCGGGTAATGAGTACACATTAAGGTACATGCAAATGTACATGTGTATAATTATGTAAAGGTACAACTTAATTTCTTGGTTGTGTGTACATTGACTTATATTCTAAAACGGAAATATGTATAAAAGAAATATTCTCAACTTAATACATTTTATTTAGATAAAAATCTTATCACAAAGATACAAAAGAAAATATTTTTTACATTTTTCATTTTATTGCTTCTAATCCTAACCTAATTCGCATAATCGAAATCCGTTATTTAAAAATAAATACCGATAAAAAATAAAAGTAATATTTTATCTATGAAGTTGTTCCTTTGGAGTCAGTAGCCATTTGAGCGGGCGCCAAAACTGTCATGGCCGCCGTTACCGTGTCCAAAATGGCCGTCGTGGTTGTTGCTGCGCAGATTGTGGGCATTGCTGTCATAGCCAGCAGACCGGCCAAGATTTTCGGTATCTTCGTAGGTGATTTGCGGCTTGAAACCACGTTCATCAGCCTCGTAGCTCACGGTCTGGAAGAGGAACTTGATTTTATCGTTTGAATGAATTTTACAGCATTAAGTTTTCGCTTTGTATTTTTGTTCGTGTAGGCATTCGATTTGATTTAATCGAACTATCGCATTTTGTCATGTAAGAGATGTGATATTTGGAATTAGTGGTATTACAGTGTACAGTGTACAGTGGTAATACAAAAAATAGATTAGCAGAAAAATTAGAACATAAATTTTAAGTGCTTTTTGTTTATAAATGATACTTCTTTAGTTACTGTCAAGTGAACATTTGAATATTTTAATTTCTTCATTATTTCCTTCCTCATCACTAGTTGGTTCTTAATTTTCTTAGAGTGCTGTAACATTTGAACTTCCACTCCTTTTAAGTGAATTTTAATTTCAGTTTCCATTGTTAATTCCATTAATATTTATCTATTCGTCCATGCCATCCAAATTTTATTCCATTCCCAAATACAGAATCATGAAAATGTAGGTATTATATATTTTCTTTTTTACTGTAGGTATTATTATGCCCATGATAATATTGATAATGAAATACAGATCCTGCACCGCGCTATCATCTTTCTCTTACTACATTTGTCTTGTTAGTGTAAGTCTATCATAAAATCAATCATGTACCTGTCTTCTGCCATCAGGTAACACAACATGGTATTCTCCTTGTGCTCTCGCTTCCTGACGCTCCTCATGGTGACCAAAGTCGGTTCCTTCCTGGTAATCGTTCACCATATAACCGAAATTGTAGTTTGCGGGCTCCTAAAAATGGACATAATTTTTATTGGACATTTTTCTGACGGATAAGTGTGTCTAGTTTGTCTCTTTAACAAACATCAGTATGAGGAACCTTATTAATATACAAATGTTGTGTGTACTCAAAACGTCTCTGTTCTAAGAGTGCGGTTGTTAGATTACTGTCATACAGTATTCCATTAACTCCTCCAACAGCTAAATCTCTTGTACGTTCACATTGGTAGTTTATTGCACTTCAAATCCAACCACTTGGTGTTAGGCCGGTCTATCACTGCCTTATCAAGACTTATCGACTCTTCTAGTAGAGAAGATTTCTTGGCTACTTTTATTCCAATGCGATTTCACTACACCACTCCTGTGTACATGTTTCAGTACTAAATTACTCGTGGCTTTAAAATTATAGTTCTGTAAGTCTTCATCAAGTTCTTGAATAACTTCATCTTCTTCAGATTTTTGCATCAGTATCGCTCGAATTATCTTAATACTTGACTACGGATGAGGTAAGGATTTCAGGGGAGTTTCGAAGTTAAATTGAGCGACAAAGGTTCGCTGAAGAGTGCCTCATAATGCTTTGAGTGAGGCATGCGTCACACATGATGTAGCGGATGGCGTTGCGGGTTATTGTTGTATGTACACTCGATATCATATTCAAAGAAACAAGCAAATCACGGAAATTGATGGAGATTATAGCATAGTATCTTTAGACTTATATAAGTGAAAAAGTATGTGATAAATGTATACTTACAGCATTGATATCTTCCAGACCATTCCTGGCAAAATTGGCAGCATTAGCGTTGTAGCCTGTTGGTTCCTCATTAGCGAATCTGCCTGAAGCATGGCTACCAGCTGCGTGGTCGTGGGACAGAGCACCGTTACTGGACCTGCAAATAGATTGAGAAGGTAACACTTAGTGACTTTATAATGTGCTTCTGACAGCTCCAACTAGAGATGAATTATTCAGGTAAAGATTTGGTCTTGATTGTATAAGTCTTTCAAAGAAATGCCTGGTAAACAGTAATTATAAGGATAATTTATCCAAATTAATATGTCGAGATTTTTTTAATAATTATGTCGTCAGGAAATTCGCATATTAGTTAAATGAGATAGGGATAATTTATGGGAAGCCCAGATCAAGAGTATCCAGAATTCACTTAGAAGTAGAAGATGTGGAAAACGTATGCCAGCATCGTAGTAAATGTAAAGGTGTTGTCTCTAAAATTCGAATAAAAGTCGCCGTCGCCCTTAAAGACGGATATGAAGAGAAGGGAAATTTGATGTGATTCAGGTATGGCTCAATAGCTCAGTTGGAAGAGGGGGAATGTAAGGGAAAGGTCGTGGGTTCAAGTCCCACTTGAGCATTAAATTTAAATTTAAAGTTAGCTTAACAAATGTTATAGGAATTTCATTCAAATGTTGTCTCTGCTTACCCTAATATAAATAAAGTTAAGAGATATGATCAGATATATTATTGGAAAATATTTTTTACCTTCCAAAGGGATTGATCAGAGGGCTGCGACCTCCTTGTGCAGCACCAGACTGAGGACCTCCCAGGGTACGGGCGGAGACTATCTGAGGGACGAAGCTCTGACTAGGAGTCGACGGTCCCTGTGGGTAGCCTGCTCCGTTTTGGTTGGGAGGTGGCGGGAGGTAACTGGAAAATAGAAAATATCTATCAAAAATCTAAAATTATGTAGTAAAGAATATTAAGAACCATGTAATAGGTATTTAAGTTGAAACTTTTGTTTTAAACTTTAGTCAATTTTATTTAAACATTAGTCAATTTTATTTAAATATTAGTCAATTTCATTTAAACATTAGTCAATTTCATTTAAATATTAGTCAATTTCATTAGTTGTTTTAATCACCTGTTTGATGGAGGGAGTTCGCCATAAGCTAACGCCACAATGAATACTGAAGCAATGATAGTCTGAAAAATAATTAAATTTTAATTAAATATAAAAATAATTAAAACCATATTATTTGAATTAGTGAAAAAGCGGATTTTGTCTTTTTGTTAAAAGTATAATCATTAACGAATAATGTTAAAACGGCAAAAAGCAATTTTTATTGTATTTTGAGCGATGTACAGTAAATGCGCTTCTAATGACATTGAAGGGAAGTGAGAAACGCGTTATATTAACCGAAGGACGTCATAAAAAGTAAGTATATTCCCAAAACAAAATTTGCTAATGTGTGTTAGATATTTGTAAGAACTAATGCAATAATGAATTTAGTGTTTTTCTTAAATTTACAATATTTATGTAAACAGGTTGTCTATATATTTTTTTTTTTTATTCCTTAAAAAAAAAAAAATACAACTAATGCAATAATGAATTTAGTGTTTTTCTTAAATTTACAATATTTATGTAAACAGGTTGTCTATTATATAAGAGATCTTTTGAATTTAAAGCAAAATTAACTGCACAATAATGATATGTAATATTTAGTTCAATTATTATTGTTATCTCAAATCGAATTAAAAAGAAACGTAGAAAAAAGTTCATCAATAAGTAAATATTTTTTCAAAGAAATAATAAAACACCAAATCACGATGAAACACTTCAATCCATTTTTCGATTTTGGTGAACACTTTGAATTTTCATAAAAAATTAATGTTTTGATCAAATTTTTTTTTTATTAAAAATATTCGAAATATTTTTTTTTTATTTGTATGTATACCTTCATGTTGAAGTATAATTATTTAGAAGTATGGTTGACAAGTGATACTCTTGTTCTGTTGTCTGTACCTTTTATACAAAGTATATTCTAAAGGTAGGGGATGAAATATCGACACTCATTAGCGACATAAAAGATGAGCTTTCAAGGTGTTGGGTTTTGGGCCAGAGAATACCATGGAGTAGTGTTCGGTCTAAAATAATTTAGTATCTTGAACTTATTCTAGTTTTTATTTGCCTTTTTGCTGTTAAGAGACTGCAAATGTTTATAAATTAAATCCAATAGCTGAAAAAGTGTTTGAAAATGAATAAACTACGCTTTGAAATAAAACTTGTAGCAGATTGTATCACGTTTTAAATGGTATTAACGAATGTAATGTTTGGGATTTGTTAAAGTAAACTAAAGATACTCTTATGGTAATTAATTATGATAATTTGACCATTTCGCTCGTAGCCTAGCCTTACGTTACACATTTTAACTATTCACATATTGACCCGGTCATCAGATTATCTGTTCTACGTTGTAATTAATTTTGCATCAGCTTGTCACTAATCGATACGACAAATCATTATTAGAAGTTTAAAATCAAAAATCGTTTATTCAGCATAGACCATCAACTCGGAACTTACAAAATGTTCACATAAAGTAAATTTTAAATACTAGTTTAGCATAGCAATTGACCACCGGTTCGAAATGTGGTCCAGACCTGAGAAAATTCCGGCAAGAAACTCAGCGGGCATTTATTAAGTATATTAAGTATATACGCGTTTTTTCCGGTTGTCTTACTCTTCTGGCGTAGTCCCGATATTGTGGAAGACAGCGGTGGTCCACCCGACCCCTAAAAAAGACGACCGCTCAAGTCCATCAAACTACAAACCAATAGTCATTACCTCCCTTTTCTCGAAGATAATGGAGTCCCAAGCATGGTCTCACACTGCATTTTTTGGACAATCCCTGTATTTTTATTGAAAACACTCTACTATCTCATGACGATCTCTCTATTTTCTTTTTTTTATTTCTTTCGTACCTACTGGGATAACACGCTAAGGTGTCCCCCCTCCGTGTTGGTCTATGATTCCAAATAACAATATTAGTATTGATAAAGACAAAGTCAAAATCATTTATTTCTTTAAACAAACAAACATAATTATGCCACACCCTACCGTCCACTTCGCAGATGACTAAGTAAAGCCAAGCCGAAGAAGAAATGACACAAACTCCGGTAACACCTTTCAATCAAAGGGTTAACGCGGGCGACTGTACAATTAGAATTTGTAAGTCGACGTGGCGGTACTTAAATCGACTTTTTCAACGACTCGACTAGGTGGGAATAAAGGCGAGAGTTTTCAAAGTAGACGTAGCGGGAACTCGACATAATGGGACTCGACCTCGCGGGAATAAATCATATTTTAATACATTTTCTTGCAAGAGATCCGCTTCTAAAATCTTTTTGAGACCTACAGTAAATTAAAACCAAAATTTTACCCTAGTTTTGGTAAGATTCTTGACTCGTACAGAAACACTTGCTAAAATAAAACCAAAAACACCTACTCCACGGATTCACTATCCAAGCAGATCGCAACTCAAGGATGTGCCCACGACACTAGAGTACATGACGCTTCCTATAGCTAACACTACGCACTTGTATAGAGGTGACCTTGCACCGCATTAGTGATATAATTAAACGTGACTTATGAATCAAGGATGTGGTATTAACAGCTCTTCATTGTTCCCATGGAGACAAGACTGTAGACTTTTAGGCTAGACTTATTTATGATGTAACTAAAACTTCTTCTGACCCTTTTTCTAACTTAGGCGGCTTTTTAGACTGATTATGAAATGATCGAACTTTAATAGACATACATACGTATACATAAGGGGTAGGCAGAAATATATTAACACCCACGTTTCGCCAACTGTGATTTTAGGTCCCACGGAATTGGGGGAAGCTTAATGGCGTCTAGCGGGCCTTTTTCTTGGGCTGTATGTTTACTCAGTGACTGCTGTAAAGTGACTACTATGCCCTTTACGAACGGCATTTTATTTTTTTATAATGGACACGTCAATTTGAATTCACTTCGCCTGATGTTAAGCTAAAGGAAAAGTCTCGGAAAGAGGGTCATCATAAACATGTACCATTGTTAACGGTGGTGGCACTTAGCTTGACGGCCTTCTTGGCGCTTGGTTCTAGCAGGTATACTCTGCACCGTATACGGATGTCATCTTAGCCCTGCAAGTATCGTCCTATGAAGGTAAGGAGGGGGTGGGACTAATTGGAATAATGGATAAGGTGGGTCTAGCTTGATTCGAATATCTTGGACCTAAAATGTGCTCTTGCGCAGTACACGTTTCTTGGATGTATTATGAAGATAGCTACGGCGGTGGACGAGCTCAAATTCACCAAGCATAGATTATTATGAAACGATCTGCGCCCGCTCGGGCCTTTTAAGTATATCTCGCGATTTTCATATTCATATTCATATCATTTATTTGCGAAAATGGGTACATAAGGTTTTTTTTTTAACCGTGGGGGAAATACCTTCATGGATGTTATGCCGGACTCCTACCGACTAAAAACCCCCACGGTAACGCCCAGAAGCCTATGGTTGGGAGCCCCGGATAAGCCCTCGGAAGGATGTCCCAGGACTCCCATCAGAGTGGGTACATAAGGTGATTACATGACATATTATTTGTTTGATTTAGATCCATGATTTATATTAATCGACCAATATCAATGTTCTGTAGTTAGATCGGGTTGTCGGACTTTTAAGGGCTCCAACTACCCGTAACAAATGTCATAGATTATAATTATGTATCACGTTTATGACGTTTTATGACGGTTGTCAACGTATGTCAATCTCCTAACGGCCGTTCCCAATAACATACTTACAGCTAAAGATAGATCGCAACAGTCAAATTTGACGTATCGGCTGTTTAAATTCAAAACATGGTAACTAATTTTTTTGCGGGAAAGCGCATCGCGGTGTAATTTTATTTTTTCGAAATTGGTGTGACATAGGAGTTACTATGTTTTGAATTTAAACAGCACTTTATCCGTAGATGCGATTGGGTACGGATCGCATCTACGGATCCGTAGATCCGTAGATGCGATCCGTAGATTGGGAATACGGCCGTAAATTGATCAATCTATTCTATTCTACAAAAGTATTGTCAAATTTAAACGGGCTGACTAATATTTTTCAACCATGCAGTATGCTAACCCTATTCAATGTGTTAAATTAATATCACACACCAATGACTTTTCGATGCTTTTTTTATGTGTGTATTTATCGCAGGTTTATAAGTACCCGTTTAATGGCAATAGGCTCGCCACCTATTACATTGGGACCTAAACATAAACTGGCGAAATGTGGGTGCTCGCACCTCTGCCTACCCCTTCAGGGAATACAGACGTGAGTTTATGTTATGTTATGTTAAATTAATATCATAATGTTACGAGAGTTAACGCGACCATGGTAAAGGTATTATACATTACGGGAGCGCCTTATTTCGTAGAAAGAAATTTCATAGAATTTCATTTTACAGAAAATGTTTCATATAATATTTGGTTCTTATATTTTTATTTCGAATATTATTGTTTCAAAGACAATTTACCACAATGGATCACTTTTCACAGAAACACAATTTAATGAATTTTTTTTCACATATTTTTGTTTAACATACTTATCAAACTGTAGAATTATTATTTAAGGAATCTTAAAAACAACCACTAACCACCATCTATTTCAAACAGTAAAATTTAGATACATTTTTTTTCCCGATTGCTTGTAGTAATTTAATTAGATAATACCCCGACTCGGATAGGTTAGGTTAGAAGGCTAAGGCGAGGGCGAAGCGAAGCGGAGCTTTCGCCTTAGCCTTCGTGGTAATTTTTTTTAAAACCACCCAGAAAATATCTTTGCGCAAAAAAGAAGAATATTTGATGTTTTTTTTTTCATTGTTATTCTATGAAATGATTATTCTAACATTAAAATTTATGTGAAACAAAAGTCGATGATTTAAAAATCTTTAAAGTAAGTATTATGTATATTGATTATTCTATGAAACGAAATTATGCGAAACATTTTCTGTAAAACAAAATTATATGAAACTTTTGTCTATAAAACAACGCACACCCTTTATCATGGAACGCGACAATTTAAAAGTGATTTATAAAATATCATTCAGTAAAAAGTCTAAATCCAGGACGGGATTTGAACCCGTGTCCGAAGTACATTTCGTGAAGGATACACTGAACAACAGAGTTATACGGATTTTTACTGCTAGAGACGACGTTGGAACTCAGTTTTATTAAACTGATTTTTACTGGTGAAATCCAGCCTTGATTTTAGTAGTCGCTGCGAGTTCGAAGTCATCATCACCAAATTCTCTAATCCCGGATGCTTTGTCCTGGCCCTCGATTATACAAAAACGCAACCACTATGGTGCCAAAGTCAGAGCAAAATCTGGCAATAAATAATAGACTTTAAAATGTTGTTGTTAAAGTTTAAAATTTAATGACTTTTTGCAGAGTGAATGAAAAAGTGTAATGAAACTTTTTCATTTAATTTTGGACTACGTACCAAAGTCCACGTTTAGTTATTATAGAAATAAATTTGAATGAATTTTTTATAGCATTTATTATGCTAACTTTTAAGTTAGAAAAACATTGGAAAAAATGAAATGCTCAAGTGAGACTCGAACTTACAGGGGGACTGCTCTTCCAACTGAGCTATTGAGCCACACTTGAATCATTCCAAATTTTCCTTCTTTTTATATCCGTCTATAAGGGCGACGGTGCAGCCATCTACCAACATTCTTACGAACTGTTGGAAGAGCAGTCCCCCTGTAAGGTCGTGAGTTCGAGTCTCACTTGAGCATTTAATTTTTTCCAATGTTTTTCGAATATAGAAATAAAGTCTAAAAATTAACGTCATTTTTTGCAGTGACGGCACCACAGCTTTAGTAGAATCGAGGGTCTGGTCCTCTTGACAAGTAATGTGTATAGGATTGGCATAATCATTCATGTAACATAAAAATCCGGCCAAATGCGAGAGGGACTGACAGTTCCGAACCCTATAGGTTTTGATTCCCTTGTATTTGGTTACATTTACTGACTGACTCCCAAAATACAAGCTTCGACATTCAACATGGCGGCCGTAGTTCCTACTTTTGGCATTTCACAGATAAGTTGGTGGGACTGTACTATCAATTCAATATTCATGTTTTTTTTAATTTCTTATGTCATGTCACTGACATGTCTTATATTTCAGAAACTTCCATCTAAAAATCTCGTGTCACAACGTTTGCAACCAAACTCATCCGAAATAGTTTGATCTTTTTTTTTGTGTATTGGGATAGGTCTGAGAATGATATATTGGGATAGGCCTGAGCTACGGAATTCTCCTTTGATGTAATTTCGCAGATTTAAACACAATATTTGTCTTGCAAAAGCGGGCTGTGCGAGCTATTTATAATTTGGGCCCAAGAGTCTCCCTCCGAGATAAGTTTAAAGAGATAAATATTCTAAGCGTAGTGTCACAATACATTTTCGAAAACTTAATGTAGGTATGTAAGGAAAAATATTGCTAAATTTCCAAGACTTTGTGACAGGCACAATATAAATACCAGAAATCTTGTAGTTTGTCATAGCGGACTCCATAAAATAAGTAATTATTTCCAGGGCAACTGTATATGCTTTTTTAACAAGCTTCCTAATGAAATAAGAGATTTACCTGTTAATAAATTTAAAAATACAGTAAAAAGCAAACTGTGCCAGAAAGGCTATTATAAAATCCAAGAATATTTAAATGATAAACAAGCTTGGAAATGAGCTGTTCGCTCAACTTAATACTCAAGCAAAACATTGTATCTAGACCATAAGTTTTAGGCTAAGTAAATAAAATGCCCGCTGAGTTTCTTGCCGGACTCTTCTCAGGTCTGGGCCACGTTTCGAACCGCTGGTCCATTTGCTAGTTTTAGTTAGTATTTAATATTTACTTTATGTTGACGTTTTGTAAGTTCCGATTTAATGGTCTATGCAGAATAAACTATTTTTGATTTTGATTTTTTATTTTTTTAATGGTTGCAGGTTACTTTTGACAGCAGTGACCACCATCCACGCAGGTATCTGCTGCGTGTATCAGCCCCTAATTATATGAAAAATATTTATAGCCATTTAAAAAAAAAACATAAAAAGTACTTGTACATAAAACCTGAAACTTATTTTTAGTAAAATACAAAATAAATGTCTAAAATTTGGGGTTCTAAAATAAACTATTCAGAAAGTGTTCCGCTACTCTACAAGTTTAAGAATACCTGTTATAAACATTGGTTCTATTAACATTGCAAATTAGTATTAATCTTGAGAGTTTGAACGATAACTCTGATTTTAATTTTCTACATTGGCATTTTGAGATAGGTACATCTATGATAGTTCGAATGTTTTTAAGCAGTAGTATATAAATCAAGAAAAAGATTGAATTACTCATACGTATTGTACCTACTATTCAAGAGATGTATAATTTAGGTCACATAAGACCAGCATTGTTTATTCATTTAATAATGTTGATTACTTTAACTTTTAGATTTTTTATATTATTATTTTTGTAAAATGAAAGGAAAGATAGACAATGCTAGAAAGACTAGAAGATAGGTATATAGGTACTTAAAAGAAGTAAGGAATGTGTGTAAGAATCTTTAAATTTATACATATGTGTATATATTAATGTATGTATATCGCACAATTATAAATATAGTTCTATATATTTGGGTTTATATACAACTATGAGGAATTTGTGACATTTTAAACATTTGGTTTAAAATAAAAAGTTAAAACACATAAAATATTGCAAAAATAGCTTTATTTTGCACTAAAACACTACATCACAAAGCACTTAACACTATGAGGTAACTTAACATTTTTTTAACATTTTTATTTTGCTATAACAATAAATAAATTGTTGAGTATTTTACAAACATTTAACCTTTCACGAAGCCATTTTGTATTTTACAAATTTGAACCGACGACAAAATGAGAAGTAATTTTAGTTCGATAGAATATTACTAGGAGACGCTGCAGTATACATAAGACTATAAATACTATTAAAATAAATACATAAAGAAATAACATATATACAAGTCACTTATATTCTAAAATATATATAGAAAACATATTTATATATCATATGTACTTATTATATAAATAGTACAAAATAATAATATTATACACAAAAAAATTTCGATCGTTTTATAAAGTCAATTTAATTATTTAAAGTTTATCACATCAAATACTGCTATATTTGCTTAATCAGTATATCGTAGGTGAACTAAAGGGGATTCCTGAGACATCCTTCCGAAGGCTTACCCGGGGCTCCCAACCATAGGCTGCTGGGCGTTACCGTGGGGGTTTTTAGTCCGTAGGAGCATAACATCCATGAAGGATTTAAAAAAGAAAAACTGAACTAATACAGGGAATGAAATAGAAGACAAAAAGAGAAAGTAGAAAACGGTTGATATACAAGATTACAAACGAAATAATTTTTACGAAAAGTAAACGAAGTAGCAGAAAAAGCAAATGATATTGTTTACACTTTATTTTACAGTGATTTTCCTATCAATTACTGTTGGTAATTCATCATTCTTTACAGAGAAATATATAAATTTAGATGAATACTGTCAAAGAAAATAAATAGAATAATAAAATAAAAAAATTAAATTCTAAAATGTGTCTAAAAAATCGATCATCGTTCTAATTACTAATTATCACATACAATTTTGTATTTTTTTTTATATACTTTTTTAATTAACATTTTACAAATGCATTTTTTTCTATACTATAAAGGGCCTAAACCCACGACCACAATCTAGAGAACTGATATACTGTACCAATTGTTGACTATATTATCAGTATTATCACTTATCAGCAGGTAAGATAGTGGTGAAAAATAGGCCTATGCTTGCATGATCTTGAGTGATCCATCAACGCAGAGCCTAACAACTAGTGCTTCAAACTGCCATGAAAGAATAAAAAAAAAACATTTTAAGATTTGTTTGATCAACATTTTTTTTTTTGGATCGGAGATGTCAATTGACTATTGTACCGGATCGTACCTGGTGCACAGATTGGCCATCGCAATCCAGAGAGGAAACGCAGCGTGATGGGTACCTAAGTTGGCGCCGGGTACAGGTCTGGTCTCTTTTTTTAATAACGGGCACGGAAGCTTGCTCCATTTTGTATTGTGACGTGTCTAGGATTAAATCTTACTATTAAGATTTTTTATACCAGTTAGGAGGCAGTTATCCGAACCACCCCCGAGACGAGGCCGCAATTGTAGCCGTAGATCTGATGGGAGTCCTGGGACATCCTTCCGAGGGCTTACCCGGGGCTCCCATCCATAGGCTTCTGGGCGTTACCGTGGGGGTTTTTAGTCGGTAGGAGTCCGGCATTACATCCATGAAGGATTTTCCCCCACGGTTAAAAAAAAAAAAAAAAAGGAGGCAGTTATCCGATGAGGGGCACTCTATGGATATATGGAACACAAGAGGCTTCACACTCGTACTGCTGACCCTGTAAGATCCCTCTTGAAAACCTCATATTGTAGTCGTTTAGAAACACCATAGCAAAGAGATCATTCCACAGTTTGAACTTTTTTTTCGAATTAAATCTATAATGGACAAAAACTACTCTCTAATACAAAAAGAACTTATTCCCTTCAAAATTACTTCTCATTTCTGTTCTTCACCAAGATCTTAGTAGGGTCCATCAGAAGACCTTTCCAGGTCTGCTGCGTTGTCATCGTAACCACCTGAGCGGCCAAGGTCTGCGGGCTCCAGGGAGATCCTGGGCTTGAAGCCTCGCTCATCAGCCTCGTATTCGACAATCTGGGAAATTTTATAGGACTAAAAATGGCAGTTTTCAAAATTACTAAATTAATAAGCTAAATTATTAGAGTTAGCAGTGTGTTGACGTCAGAAGTATTCTCTCTCGATTAAAAGGTGGGATGAAGGTCTAAAATCAGATGCTATTAGTTCTAAAATGTTAGTCCTCAATTTGACGTCTTCAACAAATGTTATTTCACGCCTTCTTGAAAGACCCTGAATTATAGGAAGAAGGAGACACTATCATCGTCATCATCTCCATAAAGATATCTCAGTTGCATCCACAGATTGAACTTTGGAGCTCAAGATCCAGACTTTATTGCTTTGATTGGTATGTCGAATTTTGTAGAAGCTTCGTTTGATCTCCAAACACAGAGGAAACCTAACTACAAGACCAAAACCTATATTAAAACCTCTTCCGTCAATTAGCTGATGAACTGGTTTGCAATAGACATTTGTTTGGGTCTCCTCCTACCTAGAAACTATTAAGGTGTTCTGGAGTGTCTTATTAATTTTCAAATATCAGGAAACTGACCTGCTTAGTGCCATCAGGTAACACCACGAAGTATGATCCCTCAGCCCTGTTGTCCTGACGGGTCTCTGTGTGTCCGAAGTCGCTGCCAGACTCGTAATCGTTCACTTTGTACGTGAAGTCGTAGTTGGCAGGTTCCTGTGATAAAAAAGATATAAAATATAACGAAAAAGAATACTTATTTTTTGTAAAACAACATAACTCGTTGATGTCTTTCTATTTACGCAAATATCATAATTATTATTTTATATTTTTAGAATGTAGTAAAGAAAAAGAAAAATAAAGCTAGAATGTTATATATTATAAGGAATATCCTTAGTCCAGCCTTCAGAAGTCTAAACCCATTCAACTGTTTCATCACATATTTTTTGGTGTTACAAGCGTTTAAAAGCTACGATAGCCGCTTACCATCAGATGTACCTTTTACTACTCTTGTAGTATTAAATAATAACATACCTGGATCTCATTATCTCCAGCCCTGGCATAGGAGTATCCCTGATTGGAGAGGTTGCTGTACTGATCTGGCACTCCATACTCCTCCGAGGGCATGGAATCCCTTGCTGAGGGAGGACCATAGGTGTCTGAAGGAGAAGACCTGGCAGCAGCAGCAGAATAAGACGAGGCGACAGCGCTAGTCTTCTTGTCAGCAGCACGACTGGCAGGTACACCATACTCTTGAGAAATTCCCCTAGCACTTGGCACTCCATAGGTGTCTGACAGATCACGCTGGTTCGGTGCTCCATAAGTCTGAGAAAGGGCTTTAGGTTCCTGGGAATAAGATCCAGAATTCCTTGTGGCGGGTGCTCCGTAGCTGGTTGAGGGAGACCTCGCTCCGAATTGAGAAGCTCCTTTGAAGGAACGGGAGCTGCTTGAGGCGAAAGACTTGGCATTGCTTCTTGGTGAAGAGTGGCTTTGGTGAAATTCACCAGATCGGGCTGAAGGGACTCCGTATTCTTGGGAAAGAGAGTTGCCAGAGAAAGGAGAGTTGCGAGAGACTGGTGGCCCATACTTCTGGGAAGGAGATCTTCCAAAACTCCTCTGAGAAGGTACTCCATATTCTTCTGAAGGGCTACGCAGTTCTGGTACACCGTACTCTTCAGAAGGAGTTCTGGCAATATCAGAGCTTACAGATGGGACTCCATACTCTTGAGACAATCCACTCCTGGCTGATGGAACTCCATACGATTGTGATGGGCTGGACCGAGCATTTGGCGCACCATATTCAGTCGAAAGACCTCTGGAAGCTGGTGAATGGGCTGAGGATCTTGCGTTAGGAACTCCATACTCTTGAGAAGGTGCACTGCGAAGGTTGGGAGGTCCATAGCTTTGGGAGAGTGAAGACCTCGCGCTTGAGACTCTTGGTGGTCCGTATTCAGTGGAAAGAGAATTCCTTGAGGTTCCAAAAGACCGGGCGGCAGGAGGGAGGTATTCTTGGGAGACGGATCTTTGGAAGTCGTGGGTTTGTTCGTGGCTGTGGTCGTGGCCGTGGTCGTGGCTATGATCGTGATAATGGCTGTGGTCATGGCTTGACCGCGCTGAAGGATAACCATCACTGCAACAAAAATAAAAAGATTATAGTTGCGTTGAAGTTGGTCAGATGAATGGATGTTCGTGGGTTCAAAATGAATTCAAACACCAATCCTGGTTGCACAAAGCTTGTATATTGGAGGCTGAGGTCTATTACTTGACTTTTACGGGAGTAACTGCAACTGACACCCACAATAAAGAAATTGAAGCTTCCAGCATTTTCAGAGACTGCGCAAAATGCAGCATATTGTTACTTAATGTAGATCTTATGACCTTAATTACCATAAATAAATAGACATGTTCATACATACAAATATTTGCACTGAGTGGAAATAGAACCCCTCCGATACCCTCCTCGCCGGAGCCGGAAGATCCCTCGCACCCCGGCTGACCCAGGGCCTTCCCTTACGGTCTGGCCCTCCTCGGGAAGGGGGACAACGACTGACCTTTCTCCCCATAGCACTCCACTTCACCATCTTTCGTACAGTAACCTTGACTTCTAAATAGCCAGGATTAGACACAGACAGACAGCTGTCGCATTGTCACCATATAGGTATCAATTGTTATATGACAATAGTTAAACTAATAAGCTTGACATGCCTCGTGACTTTGGTCAAGGGTAAGCTTGTCCATATATGTAATTAATGTTGAAAAAATTAACGTTATGCATTCGTCATTTTGGAATGCAGATATGGAATACGATTTTAGAATATTTGCACTGAGCGGGATTCAAACCCGTGATCTCAGACATGTGTCCGTTTTTTTTCTTATTTTGAAACTATTAGTTTTTAACACAGACTGGCAATTACACAAAACAGTCGATCGGCCAGGTTATTGGAGAGTCTATGAGGAGTGACCAATTGAGCATATCACAGTTATGACAATAGCGTCTGTAGCTTAGTGGTTAAGGAATCGGCCTTACGATCGAAAGGTCCCAAGTTTGAATCCTGGCCATTACACTACCGACGTGAACCCACTCCTGAATTCAGCTTAGTTGGAGGGGTTAGAAGGAATATTAGTAATTTCGGTTCTAATATTCTCATTAAGAAAAAGAAATTGGATTCGAATACATCGGGAAAAATGAAATGCCCAAGTGGGACTCGAATCCACGACCTTTCCCTTAGGTACATGAGGAATGCTCTTCCAATTGAGCTATTGAGCCACACCTGAATGACTTCAAATTTTCCTTCTCTTTATATCCGTCTTTAAGGGCGATAAAAAAATTATTTAAAAAAAAATAGGATGTTATATTTGGTACTTACCCAACAGGAGGTTCGGCGAAGGCTAGCGACAGGACGCACATGAAAGGTATAAATGTCTGAAATACAAAACGAAGTATAGCATTAGTATCAACTTTTAAACTTATTAAGAGTGAGTTATTATTAGGGGGATTCAAATAATGGCCCGTCGAATATCCTAAAATATGTCAGTTCAAAGTGTATACAGTCGTTCTCAGAAGTTTCTAAATGACAATACTAATTAGTATTGTCATTTAGAAAATAAACTTTCAAAACTTACAACAAAAAAACAAAACAAAAATAAAAAATATAAAAAATAGAAAATAAACTTACAAAACATATTTAAAAAGTTTTCATTTATTACTTTACGTGGAAACTTTTATAACTGACTTTAGTTGGTGACTGAATGTGTTCAGAATAAAAAATGATAATTTTTGCGAAAAATATAAAAAAAAAAGAAAGAAAACTCATTTATTGAGAATCAGTACACAAAAAAAAAACTATTTAAGACAGGGAACGAAAAAGAGTAAGAGGACGAAGTGACGTATGATTACAAGAAGTCTGACAAGTAATCTAAGTGGAATATTTATTAGTACTATGTAAAACATTAAAATTAATTAGGTACAGTATATTAAATCTAAATCTACAATATATACAAAAATAAGAAAAAGAAAAACAGGGGTGAAAGAGACTGCAACTTTAGGCATCGTAGAATTCCTCCCCATCGACCTCTACCGGAACCGTGCCCAAAAGGCTGGCGGCATTACCCCGCTGAATAGCGATAGCAATTCTTTGAGCGAGGTAAAGGCCAGCCCTATGGTCACGGGAAGAGTCAATTAGACGCTTCTATCTAAGTGTCAGTCAACATAGTTTCAAAGGTTTCAATAAGTTTCAAAAAGCAGGTCAGCGGGATAGCTCCCGAACCACCCCATAGACGAGGCCGCATTGTAGCCGTGGGTCTGTTGGGAGCCCTGGGACATCCTTCCGAGGGCTTACCCGGGGCTCCCAACTATAGGCTGTTGGGCGATACCGTGGGGGTTTTTAGTCGGTAGGAGTCCGGCATAACATCCATGAAGGATTTTCCCTCACGGTAAAAAAAACCCATATGTGATTATCGTAAAATTAATTAAATATATCCAACCAAAGGTTACTTGTAAGAGATTGCTTGTAGCGATAAGGCCGCCATTTGTACATTTTTCAATAAAAAATAATAATAAATAAGATATATATATAGACCCATGGTAAGCTTTCAGTAATAAGTTATCTATACATGTACTGTAATTCGAATACATCAGGATAAATGAAATGCTCAAGTGGGACTTCAATTTTAAAGTTACCATAATGAATTCATTCAAATGTACTGTAATTCTTTGGTGTATAGTAAAGACTGGGTATCAAATTATTACCTTTTTAGCGCCTTAATAAGTGATGATGATTGTACCGATTGCTTAATTTCTCTACTATAAATATGACTTCCCTAAAATAGTCGAGTTTTTTCATGATCAACGTTTGCTGCGTTGAAAGTTATTGTAAGAGTCGTGACTATAGGTATGTATGTATGAATATTTGTTCTTACCTTCATTTTACTAAATTGAGATCAATCTGCAAAATTATCTGAAATTAAAAAAAAATAGTGATTAAAGAAAACAAATATTTTGTTATTTTTTTACACGCTTTTATTAACTTCGTGTACTTATGTATTTGTTTTTATATAACGAAATCTTTGAATGAAATTTTTGGAGACAGCAATATGTCTGATTGATTTGAATTTTTTAAGAATAATCAATCGATGATCAATAATAATACAATAATTTAAACAGATTCTAAATTGTTTTAATAAAAAATCGATAGACTACAAAAACTTGAAAAAAGAGACATATAATAGGAGAACAATTTAAAAACTTAAAAAAATATTGTTAATGAAAGATCAGAAAACTGAAAAGAGAAAAATTGTTTATGTTTTTGTGTTTGACAAGTGGACTTCTTGCACTTAGTTAAACTATTTCATCAACCTTGTTTTTGGACTTCTCAGACAGACGACTAATAGACACAATGTATTGTGAATCACACAACTAATTGTACCAAATCAGGTTCGAATTTCGACCCAAACAGTGACAGTGGCAAGGTGAACACATTAGCGGCTGAGACGTCTGTCAATTAAATATAATAATATAATATTATCGTTCAGCAAGGTATCGTTTAACCAACTTCAAAAGGAGGAGGTTCTATGTCACTTATGAACTGATTTTAAATATTATTTCAGTTTATTTAACATAAAACAGATGAAGGTTTGAAACAGAAAACCGTTGACAGTATTTAAAAAAAAAATTGGCATACTTTTTTACAGGCTCTAATTTATAATCATTTAAATTCAGAACACGTACTTTTGATTCTAAACGTCAGTTTTGAAATGACAGTAATTTTTTTCATTACAGTTTTGTTTTTTTAAGATAACTTTATAAAATAATTATTTAGGTAACATTTTCACTGCAGAAATAAGTGTATCCAAATTTAAAAAATATTTGAGCGTTTATAAATTATTTCACAGTTTATGGAACATTGTCTTCTCTTTTTAAATTGACATATTATTTATGATATTTTAATTTTAGAACTCGATTTTTGCACTATTTTTAAACAAAGAAAGCGACATTACAACTTTTTAATGACATATAATTTGACTCTCTACTTTTTTAGGATCACCCGATATAAAATCTTACCTAGATGAAACGACTCGAAATGAGTATTGATGTTCGAATGGTTACATCTCCGAACCATCAACTATTTATACTTAGAGAACTACAATGCCTTTCTATTAACAAACTTTTCTTTACACGGAGTACAACCTTTTGCCAAGCTATTTTGAACTCTATGCCTCTGTAATAAGTCAGGGCTATATTGTTGGAGGGTTTTTAGCAGTTTTGTGGTATAGATTCATTGTGGATTGATAGCATACGTGTGACGACACTTAGTGATCTGGATTTTTGAACAATGTGGTTGTATCTACATAGTGCAGTGTTTAGGCATAGGACTTATATGAATTTTACCAATATTTTGGGTCTTTATAAGTTATTTGGCTGCCTTGAAATTACTTGCGTTTTATGTGGCTACCCGACAGAGTAGAACTCGGGCTCTTCTCATGCGATGTCGTACAAGGTGACTTAGGGATAGCGCTGTTTAACATCAGACAGATATATTCAGCCCAGACTCAGCCTCAGATGCATGGCTTGAGTCAATAATAGTGCCCGGAATGCGGCAATAGGCTCACCCCCTATTACGTGGGACCGAATACAATGATTGGTGAAATGTGGGTGTTAATTCACCTCTGTCTAAGCCTCGGGGATGAAGGCGTAATTATATGTATGTATGTAATTATATGTATGTATGTATGCTAGTATTCCCGTTAACCTCTCCACCTAAAGATCATAAACAGCTGTAGCAACTAATGGTTAACCAGCCGCCATCTTGCTAACCCCTCGATGGAGCTGTGGATAACTATTATGACCAATAGTTATATATTTAACTACAGGTTGACCTAACTCATGGATCACACATGGATCAAAAAACCAATTTATCAGAAATATAACCATTTATTACATAACATAACATAAACTCACGCCTGTATTCCCCGAAGGGGTAGGCAGAGGCTAGCACCCACATTTCGCCAGTTTATGTTTAGGTCCTAATGTAATAGGTGGCGAGCCTATTGCCATCAACCGGGCACTTATAAACCATTTATTACATTTTTTTATAAAGAACTAGCTTTTGCCCGCGGCTCCGCTCGCGTGGATGTCGGTTCCCGGCAATTATTCGAATTTTTCTCAACGTACAAACCTTCCCTGGACTTCCACAAATAATTCAAGACCAAAATTAGCCAAATCGGTTCGTACGTTCTGGAGTTATAGCGTCAGGAAGGAAAACCCGACTTATTTTTATATAGTAGATATTAGAACCGAAGTTACTAATATTCCCTCTAACCCCTCCAACTAAGCGAAATTGCTTGTGCTAGGAGTGGGTTCACGTCGGTAGTTTGATGGCCAGGATTCGAACCCGGGACCTCTCGATCGTAAGGCCGACTCCTTAACCACTAAGCTACCGCTCCTTAACCAATTGTATACTTAACTACGGATCAAAAAACCGGCCCTAAGTAAAATAGCTTGTATTAGGAGTGGGTTTAATTCGGGAGTGTAACAGTCAGGATTCGAACTTTGTACTTCTCGATCGAAAAAGATTGGTTGGACAAATCGTTTATCTTTGTGATTTATGTTTTCAAAGAAAGGAAGAGTAGGTATCTTTATACAATGATTTGTATAGAGCGGTGGTAGAAATTCAGTTCAGTGCTAATATTTGTATGAATAACTAGCTTTTGCCCGCGCCTCCGCCCGCGTGGATGTCGTTTCCCGACAATTATTCGAATTTTTCTCGCCGTAAAAACCATCCTTGAACTTCAACGAACATTTAAAAAAAAGAATTGGCCAAATTGGTCCAGGCGTTGTTGAGTTATGCGCTTACCAACACATTTAGCGTTTCATTTTTAACCCCCGACGCAAAAACGACGGGGTGTTATAAGTTTGTGTGTGTGTGTGTGTGTGTGTGTGTGTGTGTGTGTGTGTGTGTGTTTGTGGCATCGTAGCACCCAAACGGATGAACCGATTTGGATCTAGTTTTTTTTGTTTGAAAGGTATATTAGTCGGGAGTGTTCTTAGCTATGTTTGAAAAAAATTCGTCCAAGATGGCCGCCGCCACAACATGTTGGAATACAAATTTCTTTAGAATTCCCTCAATATGGGTATCAAATGAAAGAGCTTGACTAGTAGATCAATTTAAAAAGTATAAAATAAAAATTAAATTAAAAATTTAAAAAACACCATAAAGTTGAAAATAAATGAATAAATTTTAATTCAACGGTTGCCATGTCGGGGGACCTTACGATATAAAGGAGTACTTAACCGGTTACGGTCCCCCGACATGGCAACCGTTGAATTAAAATTTATTCATTTATTTTCAACATTTTGGTGTTTTTTGTGACGGGGGTTTTTTAAATTTTTAATTTAATTTTTTATATTATAGATATACCTTTTTTTCTTTTTTTTTATAGTGCGGAAATCCCCTCGGATGCCCCCTGCTGGAGCCGGGAGGGAAGGTTATTATAGATATACTCGTATATGACGTATTTATATTCGTTGGTCTGTGTAGTATGATTATCCCTGTTCTAGAATCTATAGTACAAGATTATGATTAGTTTAAGTCTAGATGGCGTAATACGTAGTTTTTTAATCTAGGCGGGACAAAGCATCTGTCAAAGTCGTCAAGGTAAATACCGCTATTCTAGTGACAGCATCTTCGGACTGCAGCTTAGCATAACAACAGGCGAGCTGCAATCCATTTGTCGATTTAAATATAATAAGCCCTTCTGTGTGTGTGAGTGATTCAATAGGGAACATTATACCATTCGTAGGTAGGTACTTTGACGTATACTTCATAACCTCTTTACAGACCTTCCCTTTCCCAAGGCAGGAGCCATCATTACACGTTCGAGGAGCTTAAGGTGGAACTTAAGATAAGCTTAAGGAGAACAATGGTCAAGGAGTTGGTTTGTTTTCTCATATATGGGAGCGACTGCCATATGATCTCTCAACCTCAAAAAGAAAGCCTGTACTAGTCCATTATCAAGCAGGTGTACTTCACCTGCTGGGACCCCTTCGGGGATTTACGGGCGTGAGTATATGTAGATTTAAGTGAGCTTTGACCGCCTCCCTCCCTACTCCGGGAGGAAACCTCACGCCAGGGCCTCCTGAATAATCTATAGGAAGTTATGAGGAGGTATCAGGAGATAATTTATGTAAAACTAGCTTTTGCCAGCGGCTCCGCCCGCGTGGGTGTTGGTTATCGCGACCAAACATAGCCTATGTCCTTTTTCAAGGTCTAATCTACCCTTATACCAAATTTCATCAAAATCGGTTCAGTGGCTTAGGCGTGATATATAGACAGACAGACAGACAGACAGTTACTTTCACATTTATAATATTAGTAAGTATGGATGAATAGTTCAAATTGGAACATGATGTTTTCTGTAACCGGATTTGCGTCATCATAATGATATGATGACGCAAATCCGGTTACAGAGCATTAGCTCAGTATTATCTACACATGTTCATATGTTCCTATTTCCCCCGAAATTTAAAAATTCGTACTGGCAACCACAAAATTACTTAATTTTGTATTAAGCAAGTTCATTCTACACATCCGCATAGTGACGGAGAAAGAATACAAGCATCACCACCCATCTCATCCGAAGAGTGCCGTAAGAGGCGACTAACGGAAAAATACGCAAACGATATCACTGTGAGAGAAGGAACCCTGTACCAACCCGTCTGGCCAGCGTGGAAACAGAAGGCCAAATCCTCCCGATATTGGGAGAGGCCTATCACCAGCAGTGGACTGCGATATTCTAATTGATTGATTTTTTTTTTTTTTTTTTTTTTTTTTATTTATTACCATTAAAACAAAACAATGAAAGAACACTTAGTGATAGCACAAAAAACCACTAAGGTTTAGACCTGTGCTATTGAAAATCGTCACATTAACAAAACATTATCAAAATACCTACTCAACATTCGATACCATATACCTAATAATATAGAACGATACATAAATCTCTTTCTACCTACAGTAACTCTAACAAATATTGTTTAAGTTTAGTTTTTACACCTGACACAGTGTTACATTTTTGTATATTAGGCGGTAGATTATTGATAAGCCTAGGGACAATATAGCCGGTAGTGCGCTCGCCATACCTATTATTGGCACGCTGTGTGCGAAGCCGACCCCCAGAAACTGCCCGAGTGCGTACAGGATGCTCCATGATTTGCCTTAATTTCATATATCTACATAACAAGCAGCCATAAACGTGCCTTCGCATGGCGTACCACAGGCCCTTATCCGTATTCATCACCGCTCAAGAACAAATTAATTATAAAACGAGAATCTTAACGAAAAAGTCTTAATTAAAAATTTAAAATGACGCGTGACGTTGATGAGGTTAAGAGGGAATTCGTGGCCATTACTGATAGGTATAAGGTATTTCTTTTGTGGCGAGTGAAGCATGGTGTGCACTGTGGTTCATTGTCATAGGTAGCAGTTGGGAATGGATGTTATCACAACTGTCTTTCATTGAACGCAAGGCTGACTGTTCCAGAAAGATTTAAAGCAATTACAGTTATTAATGTGGGACCGATCATCTATAATCTACACAAATCAACATATATAATCTACATATTTACACGCTGACTTTGTAGTCGTTTCGTAGCGAAAGATTTTGAGCGAACTTCGTATCGCCAATTTTTTCCGCGCGTTGCACCTTTTACTATAGCGATAGAATCTACGTGCCAGCATGTTACCTCGGACCGCCAGTGCCCTGCGCTCCCTTTCTACATCTAAATTGTCTTTAAGGTCCTCGGTGAGAATGTGTCCTAGGTATTTGAATTTAGTATATTAATGAAGTTGTGTATTATACATATAAACCTACCTCTTGAATCACTCTATCTGTTAAAAAACCTGCTCCAAAATCCGTTGCGCAGTTTTAAAGATTCAAGCATACATAGGGACGAACAGACAACGACGGCAACTTAAGCGCTGAGGGTCGTGAGTTGAGCGCTGAGTCGACGCTTTTGAGCGTTAAAGACTTGAGCGTTAAACGTTTGCCAGTGTTAAGACTCGCAACTAAAACGCTAGAGCTACCAGCTCAAGCGTCGAACGAAGCGTTCGTTATAATTTTTAAATGTGGGTATTTAACAAGTTACTAAATATTAAATATTAGCATAGAATATTGTGACAGTAAATTTTTGCAGGTTGAGTGGTTAATCAGTCACGCAATATAATAATACTAGCTTTTCACCCGCAGCTCCGCTTGCGTGGATATCGGTTAGCGCCACCAAAAGCCTTTATTAGGTAACGTACCGATACGATGGGCCCTGAACCTGGGAACGGGAAGACAGACAGATGGACAGTGGAGTCTTAGTAATAGGTCGGCCTTATTACTAAGACTCCACTGTCCATCTGTCTGTTTGTCTGTCACCAGGTTGTATCTCATGAAAGTATTGCTGACAGCCTTAGAGATCAATAGGTGAAGTTATACAGCCGGTATCAGGAGCATGATTGCACGCGCTGCCTGCACCTCACTTGGGCACTTTACTGAATGGCAAATGTCTATGGGGTTCACCCACCTTCCGCTTGAGCTGCAAGGGGTGTGAACCCCATAGATGCACCTGTGGTTCCATGATGAGATAGAACGTCCGATGGACGACGACGATATATTTATAAGGAAACCATTACCCATTACTTTTGAAAACTTTTGGGAAATAATTTCCTTTCTGTCAAGACAGATAAGGGAACTTGTTGTGAAGTTTGCATAAATTTTATAGCATTAAGTATAATTAAATACATGGAGAAATTGTTTAATGGTATGGTAAAAAAAAGACATGTAAATCTTTTTTATTATTTAATTTCTTAATAACCCCAAGTTCTGTTAAATATACATTTATATTTCAGATAATACTTAATACAGGCTTTACAATGCAGTTTTTACACGGCAAACAAAACAGTCCCCATACTGACATAGGCATTCTCGGCGGTGCCGGCGCGCTGAGAGAAGCGCGCCTCCCGATTCCTGGGGTGAGTCGGGGACATCGTCGTCCCCCTCCCGCGGAGGGCCAGAACGTAAGGGATGACCCTGGGTCAGCCGGGGTGCGAGGGATATGTCGAAGACAATCTCACCTCCGGCCAAGCACCACGACTCACAGACGACGTGTGTTTTAGTCGGTTCGAGTCCGACATAACCGATTTTTCGCACGATAAAAAAAAATACTGGCATGGGCATTCTCCTTTTCCTGTCCTAATCGACTATCATATATTTGTTTCAACAAGACCTCGACCCTCAGAACTCTTCCCACTGTCACTAAATCAAGGCTTTATAAAGAGATGAACACATTCAATCAATAAACTAACTAATGGCATCATGATTCATGCGCGTACGTCTTTATTATGTAAGCATAGTTCAATTTGTACTGGGTTGTTATAAATCGCCTACCATTTTGAGGCTAGGAACTTTCGTTTGATATGTCCTAAGCCTAATGATAGAATGTGTCACCATTGAGAGATTACTGAAAGTGGCTGTTGATTGTTCAGCTACATTTTATAATCGCACCGCTCGCCATAGGCAGGGAATTCATCCCCACACATTGCATCCGAATACGGTGCGCACCGTGCGGTATGAAAGGAACTTCATCCCACGTACGCTCAAGCTGTGGAATGAACTCCCTGCCATAGTTTTCCCAAGCGACTACAATATGGGGTTCTTCAAGAGGGGCATTAGAAGGTTTCTTCAGGGTAGGCAGCGCGAGTGTAACGCCCCTGGTGTTGCATACGTCCATAGGCCGCGGTAACACTTTCCATCAGGTGGGCCGTGGGCTTGTCTGCCACCTAAGTGGTATAAAAAAAAGAAAAAAAAATTGAGATTGATTTGAGATTGTATTTAGATTAAATTGAGAAGAAATGTAATTTTATTCTGAATATTTTTAATTTAAATTCAATGTGTTTAATTGCGAGCGCTTGGGCCCCATGGCCCCAACGTTTCGACTCCAAACGGCAGAAATTCATAGTCTCCAATGAGATTGGAGTATTTGAGAGCCTCTGCAATTTAACTGCCGAATAATTTACATTGAATTGAGATTGATTTTAGATTTAATTGAGATTTATTGAGATTTTATAGCGATTGTATTGAGATTGCATTGAGATTAGGTTGAGATTGATTTTAGATTCAATTGAGATTTATTGAGATTGTGATGAGATTGATTTGACAAATAAGGTTTTATTAATATCAAAATGAGATTAAATTGAGATTGTATTGAGATTATGTAGAGATTTTATTGAGATTAAATTTGTACAAGAGTGAGAAGACGCAGTTACCTCCCAGTCGCTTAAGTTGCAAACATGTTTCCAGTCACGTATCCATAATCGCCACTAAACTCTCATCACTTTCTTTTCCTAACATAATAAGGGCCTATATCATACCTAGACATCTGCCTACCCCTACCGGAACACACATTCGTGAGTAAATATTTTAAAACAGAGAGGTCGAATTTTGAAAGCTATGTACCACGACAAGCATTCTTCTAACACAAAGCGATTGTTAGTTGCGCGTGCGTCGAATTGTCATTTGTTTGATCGCCGCACTTGATCAGACCTTTTGTCTGTTTGGGACTATATATCTCTGTAATCAACGGCGTCCTTGCCCTTAATTGAATCAGTTTTACCTTTTGTAAGTTCTTTTGGAGTACAGTCGGTATCAGATCGATGATGACGACCATATACTCACGGCTAGGAAGGGGTAGGAGAGAGAGGGGTAGAGGTGTATTAGCACCCACATTTCGCCAATTGGCTGTTATCCTATAGTTAAAATAAATTATCTCGCCGAACTTATTAAAAGAGCGGTAAAAATTGCGCCGGTTCTTATTTTATAGTTTTTATTTATTTTTAATCATCCACCCAACCTATAATACACACATCAACATGGTCTAAGTATATATAAAACTTTTTTAAATAACTTAAAAAGTACTGGCCTTACAAAAAAACTATTGATGACAGATTATAAAAACATTAATAAGTTCCCTTTTTAAATTCAAATTTGTATATAGGTAATAGGTTTTGTTTTAAGATGAAATTCGCATTCATTGAATTTCATCCAAAGAAGTAAATGTGCACAAACTTCTAACTTGATTAAAACTCCATAAATTTCTATAAATCTTTTTCAAATGCATCTTCGGTGTTCATTTAATCATGCCACGTAGACACTTGACCAGGAACGAAATGTTAAGAGCAGTGGGCATGATTCAAGCTACCGCTACCCAAATTGCGGTTTCTGAAGCCATGTGGACCAGTCAGAGCGTTATATCCAGGCTTTTGTCACGTTATCGTGTCACGGGGGAAGTGGTGGAACGGCACCGAAGACCTCAACGCATTACAACAAATGTACAGGTACGATTCGTAGTAAATGCTGCACGAAGGCAACCAAATGTAACGGCGATGCAGTTGGTTCAAAGGATACAGAGAGAGTATGGTTTGCTCGTAAGCGGTCAAACTTTGAGAAGACGACTGCATGTAGTCAACCTACGTGCTCGTAGGCCACTTCGGGTACCAGCGCTAAGGAGAGGCAATCGAGGAAGAAGATTACAATGGGCTATTGCACACGAAAACTGGAACCATTCTCAATGGTCACTTGTGCTTTTCACTGATGAATCCAGGTTTGTATTTTATCCTGATTCGCGAAGAGTACGCTTTTGGAGAGAACCTGGACGTTGGAATTGACTGCAGCACCCACAACAAGTTCATGCTTAACAAGGTGGCACAATTTGGTTTACGCAGGAATTCGGCGGTAGAACGGCCCTCGTTTGGATACAAGGCAATATGACTGCTCTAAAATACCGAGATGAGGTGCTAGAGCCTGTAATCTTGCCCCAAAGACAGCAAATGGGACAAAATTTTCAGCTAATGCACGACAATGCCCGTCCACATACGGCGCGTATCGTTATAAGTTGGTTACAACAGCATGATATCCAAGCTTTAGACTGGCCTGCACAATCCCCTGACTTAAATCCTATTGAGCATGCCTGGGATATGCTTCAGAGAAGAGCACTTAGGAATTTCCCTGAAGATATTGTGCATTAAAACCAGCTTTTCTTGCATCTTAGCAGGACTTGGGACAGTATTCTACAACAGGATATTGACACTGTTTTTTTGAGTATGCAGAATCGCTGCAGATGTGTCAGCAGAGTCTTAGGTGAATCCACGGATTATTAATTTTAAGTATTCAACAATTTAGAAAAAGTAATTAATTTGACTAGTCAGTAGAATACCCAATTATGGTTTTCGGTCCCACGACGTAATTGGAGGCGAACCTATTGCCGTTCAGCGGGCTATATGTTTACTGTCGGATGGATGACAGCTCCCTTAGTCGCCTTTTACGACACCCTTTTAGGAAGAGCGACTTTTTTTAGGAAGAGCTCGGATGGTCCTATTCTACTCCACCGAGAATTAACGGCGCAAACTCTTCATACCTTCCATCCTCATTTTAAGCATTTTTTCTTGGTGAATAAAGTACTCTAAAAGATCTTAAATGCCTTGGTTTTTTCACCTTCCTGTGAACTAATTGTTCTGATATTTGATACACACCTTTAGTTCGAATCGATTTATATATAACTAGCTTTTGCCCGCGGCTCCGCCCGCGTGGATGTCGGTTATCGCGACCAAACATAGCCTATGTCCTTTCTCAAGGTCTAATCTACCCTTATATCAAATTTCATCAAAATCGGTTCAGTGGTTGAGGCGTGAAAGCGTAACATACAGACAGACAGACAGACAGAGTTACTTTCGCATTTATAATATTAGTATGGATTTTAAATCCTTTAAAAAACTAAAAAACGCGCTTTTAAAAAAAACATATACATAAACTCATGCCTATATTCCCCGAAGAGGTAGGCAGAGGTGATAGCACCCACATTTCGGGTGGGTGCTGTCACGCTTTTAGCACGCACTAAAAATTACAAAAATCTTGAACGTCCGCCATATTGGATTTAAATCACGTAACTTTTTTTTTTATTCCTGACAGCAAACCCTTTCATTTGATACCCATATCATGGAGGTGGACTTCAAACAGCCAGTCCGCCATCTTGGGGAGGCCACCATATTGGATTTGTAATGACGTTTCTTAGCTAGTCATTTATTGTCATCAGAACTCAGGAACGTCTGCAAAATTTTATCCTAATCGAAGACCGGGAAGTGGGACAAATTAAGATTCCAAGATTTTCTTACATACTTATGTAGTTTTAAGTGAAGCTAATAGAAGCGTGTTAATAATAATCGATAGATATTCCCGTCCCAATGGAGCAGTCAGACTGGGGAAGTACCTATTACCCTACAGAATAGGTACCGCGGCCATAATAACCTCGAGTTGTGTGCGGTGAGTAGGGTAGCCAGAGCTAACTGGAGAGTTTTTGTGCTATCAGTTGGAAGGAGATCCTGCTCCGTCTTCTGCAGTAATAATAACTATTCTGTGCTTCTCTGCACTAATGACACGGAATATCTCTGTTCTAGGGTCGGCAGCACAAGTGTGATTCCTCTGGTGTTGCACTCGTCACTCCATGGTAACCACTTTCCATTAAATAGGTCGTGTGCTTGTCTGCCACCTAAGTGGTATAAAAAATAGTTCAGATATTAATATACTTTAAGTTCGAAATACATCGGGAAAAAGAAAAACTTAAGAAGTTACTTAGCATAATCTTCTAATATATAAAATTCTCGTGTCACAGTTTTCGTTGCCATACTCCTCCGAAATGGCTTGACCGATTTTGATGAATTTTTTTATGCTTATCCGGTATCTATGAGAATCGGCCAACATCTATTTTTCATCCCCCTAAATTGTGCAGCGGGAACGAGATCTGACGCCACGAGGGCAGGAATAAATTGGCGGTACGAAGTTCGCCGGGACAGCTAGTCTAATATATAAAATTCTCGTGTCACAGTTTTCGTTGCCATACTCCTCCGAAACGGCTTGACCGATTCTCATGAAATTTTGTGAGCATATTGAGTAGGCCTGAGAATCGGCCAACATCTGTTTTTTATCCCCCTAAATGGTGCAGCGGGAACGGGATCTAAAAAATTGGCGGTACGAAGTTCGCCGGGACAGCTAGTAAATGCTATAAAAAATTCATTCAAATACAATTTAAATTAATGAAACAGTTTGCTTTGCTCATAATACACAACGTGATTTTATAGTCGTTTTGGAAAAAAGAATTTACGACAGTTTCGCTACCTAGCAAAATCATCTGGGAGTATTATTTGGCGAAAGAAAAAAAATTTTTTTTTTTCATAATGTATGGGAATGGAAAGGTGAAAGGAAAAATGTATGGGGGTTTTAAAAAAAATACTTTCTTTCGCCAAAATTAATACTGCTAGATGATTTTGCTATCGAAACTGTCTCCCGAGGAGGGCTAGACCATAAGTGATGGCCCTGGGTCCGCCGGGGTGCGAGGGATATGTCGATGACAACCTCACCTCCGGCCTAGCACCACGACCCACAGTCGGCGTGCGGGTTTAGTTGGTTCGAGTCCGACATAACCTCCCCTTCCGGCTCCGGCAGGGGGGTATCCGAGGGGATTTCCGCACGAAAAAAAAAATCCAAATTCTTTTTGTCCGAAACTACTATAAAATCACCTTGTAAATAGATCATTTTGAGACTTTGTAGTCAAGCTCGTTTTGACGATGACTGTACTGTTAGAAAGATTTCGTATACTCTGTCGATTCCGGTTTCGAAGGTGTACTAATTGTAATCAGTGGTTACTTAATAGAAACATGTGTTTGGTTTTTGAAGTTGAATTGATTGAGACGTGAAGATGAACGTTTCTTTATAAATATACCTTATGTTTTTAAACAAATAATAAGTCATTTATCATCATTATTTTATCTCCCTGCTCGCCTTTGACCGCGGCTCCGCCCGCGTGGATGTCGGTTATCGCGACCAAACATAGCCTATGTCCTTTCTAATGGTCTAATCTACCTCCATACCAAATTTCATGAAAATCGGTTCAGTGGTTTAGGCGTGAAAGCGTAACATACAGACAGACAGACAGAGTTACAGAGACACATTTATAATATTAGTATGGATTTATCATCATTCTTTTATGTCCCTACTAGCTTTTACCTAGGTACTACTGGTCGCTACTAGGTTATCGCGACCAAACATAGCCTATGTCCTTTCTCATGGTCTAATCTACCCCTATACCAAAATTCATTAAAATCGGTTCGGTGGTTTAGGTGTGAAAGCGTAACATATAGACAGACAGAGTTACTTTCACATTTATAATATCAGTATGAATTGAATAAGGCCTTTACGTCGGGAGCGCCGTGGTAGTGACAGTAAGATCCATCATGGAGGACTGGCTAGAGAGGTGACACGGAAGTCTTCCGTACCGGCTGACGCAATTGATCTCCTTGTTCCTTCCATCTCCTTGTGAAGTTGATTGTTGAAGCGTAGGTAGCTTCGTGGTTAAACTCAAACTCAAACTCAAGGTATTTATTCAAAATTGTGTAGCACTACTACAGCTTTTTGACGTCAAATTCTGCTTAAAACTAAGTTTACCACCGCTTCCTAGGCACCAGTGGAGAAGAAACGGCGCAACAAACTCCACTGTAGCATTTTCTGGACGTCAATTTACAAAAAAAAAAAGTAAGTTCTTAAGACTAAATATGGACGAATGTACATATGTCTCGTGTCAAGATAATTAAAGTATATAAAAAAAACTTATAATAAAATAATTAACCTAAGTTAACAAAAAAATTAAGGAGTTGGCTTTACAATCGAGAGAAATATCACTACCCATGGGAACCCAAATCAGTAGTGTAGGTAATAACCAGTGATCGGAGTAGGTAGATTGATTTTTGCTACTTGTATCAAAACGTCTATATTAATATGGACATTCTTTCGGAATTCTGGAAATGGTTATTTCGGAAATTAAAAATTCGTAGTACTTAGATAAATAGTTTTTTTTTACTGAATTAAAAATTATAAGGTTACAAAGATGTTATTGATCGATATTAGATAAATATATCGATGAAGAATTATGTCTTCATCGATATATTTATCTAAGTCGATATCTGAAGTCACCTATAAAAAACGTATGTGCAACAGAGAATATGACGTGCACCATCTCATTGCAAAACTTTTTTTTGCACCGTTTGCGACATGCCAGATATTATGACGATGCCTATAAACAATGTAAGTGCGACAGAGAAAAAAATATGCGCCGTTTCATTTAAACATTTTTTTTGTTTGTAGGTATGCTACTTATAAAATTGGATAAAAATTGTCTTGTTTAAGTTTGTTTTACTGGCAATCCATACCATAGATTGTAAAATCGTATAAGCTTATCAAACGTAGTGTGAAATAAAAATATGATATTTTTGAATGTAGTTGGTATTCAGTCAGCTCTATTTTGCCCACATTTTAGCATGATTTCATATATTATGTTTATGTATTAAGTATTATTAAAAATATGATTTTAATGTTCATCGGTATTGAATACAGAATAATTCTACTTAATATTAAAAAACGTTGATTTGATATATACCTTGTTTTATTCAAGGCGTAATCTTAATGACTACCATGCTATTGCTAAGTATTTGCAAAAAGTAGTCCCAATAAAGTAAAGTAAAATACAAGGCATAAATTATACGGAACAGATAACAATGAGGGTGGAGATGCACTTCATTTCAATTTATTATTATTCAAGTGGTAAATGAAAACAAGCTTAAATAGTTTTGATATCTCACTATAGTTTTGTATTGAGTAGGTACTAATAATATCACTACTAACAAAAACATTTGTTATTTGATATCGGAAATGCCGGAAGAAATTCCTATATTGCGCTTATCCATATTATTCTTTCGGTGACCAGTTTTGACATAAGTAGCAAAAATCAATCTACCTACTCCGATCATTGGTAATAACGTTAGTTTTAATAGCAAAAATTAGAAGAGATCAGCTTTTGCCCGCGGCTCCGCCCGCGTGGATGTCGGTTCCCGGCAATTATTCGAATTTTTCTCGCCGTAAAAACCTTCCCTGGACTTCCACGAATAATTCAAGACCAAAATTAGCCAAATCGGTAAAGGCGTTCTGGAGTTATATCGTCAGGAAGGAAAACCCGACTTATTGTTATATAGTAGACTAGCTGTGCCCGCGACTTCGTCCGCGTGGAATGTACTTAATAAAAAAAATCAGTCAATTTTTTTTTTTGTTATTGGCATTCTTTTTTTTTTTAGCCTAAGTTACTCCTTATTACATAAGCTATCTGCCAGTGAAAGTCCCTTCCAAATCGGTCCAGCCGTTCCAGAGATTAGCCAAAACAAACAGACAGACAGACAGACAGACAGACAGACAGACAGACAGACAGACAGACAAAAAATTTAAAAATATATATTTTGGTATGTGTACCGTATATACATTCCTATGCATGTAGTAGAAAGCGGTTATTTTAATATTACAAACAGACACTCCAATTTTATTTATTTGTATAGATTGCCAAAGCATTGTCGCCATCTAGCAACAAGACTTGGGAATAAAAGTTGCCTGCCTGCTTTTGGCAGTGTAACCGTTTTTTGTTCCAGATTTTGTATCTATATAGAACTACTAGCGGACCCGACAGACTTCGTTCTGTCAAAAAGATTTGCTGTTTTTAGGCATTTCCCGGCAAGGTTTATGAAATTTAGTGCATCTAGCTCTGAAAATGACGGACTTTCATACAAACTTCCATCCCTTATTTTACCCCTTTAGTAGCAGAATTTCCAACACAGAGTACTTGGCGTTAAACTCAACAGATCCCACACCCGTTCGCATAGGCGATGACTTGGTCGAGCGCACGGATCAGGTAAGTACCTGGGATCTATACTTCACGCTTCTGGTGACATCGACTACGATGTCAAGGCACATATTGCCGCCGCGTGGGCTAAGTGGCGGGAAATGACTGGCGTCACTTGCGACTCTAAAATGCCAGTCAGGCTGAAGGGGCAGGTCTATAAAACGATCATTAGACCTGTCCTCTTACACGGCTGTGAGGCGTGGCCGCTGTTGGAGCGACACAAGCAGATGCTGCGTGTCACGGAGATGAAAATGCTGCGGTGGATGTGTGGAGTCACGCGTAAAGATCGCGTGAGGAACTCGCGCATCCGCGGCAGCCTTCATGTCCGTGACATCGCAGATAAAATGCAAGAGAGCCGCCTCCGCTGGTGCGGCCACGTCTTGCGGAAACCGCCCAGCTACGTGGGTAACAAATGCCTGGCAATGGCACCCCCACCCGGTCCAGGTAGAAGGGGTAGGCCCAAGAAGTGCTGGCTTGGCGTCGTGGAGGGTGACATGCGTGAAAACGGTCTCACTACCTTGGACGCCCAAGATCGTGCGAAGTGGAGGAGGAAGAGCCGGAAGGCGGACCCTGAGCTCCGAGGGCACCGTGGCCTCGGATGCAATCAGGACTAACGTCTTTATGTGGATGATGAGTAGCAGAATTTCCAAAAATCCTTTCTTAGTGGATGTTTACATCATAAAATGCATCTACTGTCAAAATTTCAAGTTTGTAGGTCCCGCGGTTTAGGCTCTGCGTTGATGAATCAGTCAGTCAGTCGGGACAAGTGATTTTATATGTATAGATATTATGTGTGGTAATAACAAGCATTTTAGCCAAACTGGAGGGCTTTAACGGTAATATTGGTTGGTGCGGATATCTATCCATACTAATATTATAAATGCGAAAGTAACTCTGTCTGTCTGTCTGTATGTTACGCTTTCACGCCTAAACCACTGAACCGATTTTGATGAAATTTGGTATTGGGGCAGATTAGACCTTGAGAAAGGACATAGGCTATGTTTTGTCGCGATAACCGACATCCACGCGGGCGGAGACGGGGGCAAAAGCTAGTAATATTATAAATGTGAAAGTAACTCTGTCTGTCTGTCTGTATGTTACACTTTCACGCTTAAACCACTGAACGGATTTTGATGAAATTTGATATAGGGGTAGATTAGACCATGAGAAAGGACATAGGCTATGTTTGGTCGCGATAACCGACATCCACGCGGGCGGAGTCGCGGGCAAGAGCTATAATAGGACAGCCTCTGTGACGAAGCGATAGAGAACGCAGACGCAACGCAGGAGGCGCGGGTTTTATCCCCACTCAGTGCAAATATTTGTAGGCATGAATATGGGCATGAGTCTGGTTGTAAGTACCTCGGAGAGCACATTAAGCTGTCGGTCCCGGTTGCGATACAAACATCTATGACAGTCGTTAAGGGTAATTGGAGCCTTAAAAAGTAGGTACAACAACTGAGCCTCGATTCTGCTAAAGACAAACCGCCACTGCAAAAAACGACATTAAAGCGATGCCGCTAAAATTCTAAATTGAAAGACTTTTTGCAGAGTAATTGAAAAAGTGTAATGAAACTTTTCATTTCATTTTGTACTTTAGACTTATAGAAATAAAGTCTAAAATTTAATGTCATTTTTTGCAGTGACTTCGGCACCACAGTGGTTTAGCTTTAGTACCTGGCCTGGTCTAACTGCAATGCCTTCATATAGCCAATGGGTTTAACCAAACCCGCAGTTAGACTGGAAAAAGCAGTTCCCAGACTTCGAGGTGAAAGCTGAGATTAACGTTGGGACGAAAAAAAGTTTATCTTAATACCTTCTCTAGAGTTCGAAAAACATCGAAAAAAATTAAATGCTCAAGTGAGACTTGAACTCACGTTTTTCGAACTTAAAAGTTAGCATAATAAATATCATAACATAACATAAACTCACGCCTGTATTCCCCGAAGGGGTAGGCAGTGGTGCTAGCACCCACATTTCGCCAGTTTATTGCCTTGCGAGTCTATTGCCATTAACCGGGCACTTATAAACCTGCGATAAATACACACATAACTTCGAAAAGCATCGAAAAGTCATTGGTGTGTGCCATGGTAAACCTGGGATCGAACCCGAGACCTCGTCTCAGCAGTCCATTACCCATACCACTAGGCTACCGTATACCGCATAATAAATGCTATAAAAAAACATTCAAACCTTCTCTAGACTTAGCTCACATAAGCATCGGTAGCTTAGTGGTTAAGGAGTCGGCCTTATGATCGAGAGGTCCCGGGTTCGAATCCTGGCCATTACACTACCATAATCATAATCATATTCATTATGGTAGTGTAATGGCCAGGATCATGGAATCATACCGATGTGAACCTACTCCTAGCACAAGCAATTTAGCTTAGTTGCAGGAGTTAGAGGGAATATTAGTAACTTCGGTTCTAATATTCTTTAAAAAAAAACTCAATGTAAGTACCTAAGCAAGTATGTATTTGCCAAACTCACAGCTATAAACCTAATTTGCATATCTCACGACATCGTATCCTATAAATTAAGACATCATACAAAGAGTACCGACAACCAATTTTGTGTTGCAACAAATTTTAGCGCGAAATGGATTTAGTTGCACCATAGATAATATAATAACCGCATAGGACGGCGATATACATACGTAGGGCGTTTAGTACTTTTGTGTGAACAGTGATTGCTGATTGATCTAATACTTGGTGAAACTCCCCAGTTTCGCATGTGGCATAGTTCGGGGCTTCAAGGCATCCTTAATATTGCCTACCTTTTCAGCCATTATTACAGTAAATTTTATTTATTCAAGTAGGACCAGGACTCGTACAATTCTTACCTATACATTGTCACATTAATAATTCGAAATACATCGGGAAAAAGAAGCACTCAATTCATTAAAAAAACACTCATTAGGTACTAATAATAATTATTATTATCAATCTTTTCAGAAACATGCAGCAATAAAATAAAATCATCCAAAAATTAAATCAGTGCAAAGAAAATATATTAGAATCGCAAATCACATTACAAAATTACAATTAATTTATTTGTTCTTCTAATAATACATTAATCAGAATATCCAGTGTCTATGGCCAACGACTGCAGTGACTCAGAGACTCTGGCCAATGAAAGATTGCGTAATAAGTTGGCGCCAGATTTGAAAACCAACAAGTTGTATGTTGGCCGGCGCGGCCAGTATAGGTACTGTTGGCGCTACCCCGCACGCCCGCAATAAATTTATGAATTTTCGAAAAAGGTATGGGAGTCTGCTAGTTTTGATAGCGTATATGATTGCTGCTCCACTCCTATGGGTAGTAGCATAATATTATATTAGCCTATAACCACATAATTAAACAAAACCTTGCTTTTTCGGGTTCCGTACCTACCTCAAGAGGAAAAAACGAAACCCTTACAGGATCAATTCGTTGTCCGTTTGTCTGTCAAGACCTTTTTTCTCAGGAATATATGGAGGTGGAGGTATAAGTTGAAATTCATACAAAATACTCAGGTCTATAACGTCTTGAAGCTGTGCAAAAATCAAACTTCCAAGTCAACACAATGAAAACATATTGTGGTTTAGGTATCTTAAGTTAAGGAACCCGACGTCGTCGAGTCCGACTCGCACTTGGCCGGCTTTTTTCCCTTCTCCGCAGTAGGATAAAAAGTCAAACTGTTTCATATAGTCGGAAGTAAATACGTACATAACAGATAAAGTTTGTTTTTATACTATACTAGCTTTTGCCCGCGGCTCCGCCCGCGTGGATGTCGGTTATCGCGACCAAACATAGCCTATGTCCTTTCTCATGGTCTAATCTACCCTTATGCCAAATTTCATCAAAATCGGTTCAGTGGTTTAGGCGTGAAAGCGTAACATACAGACAGACAGACAGAGTTACTTTCGCATTTATAATATTAGTATGGGCTAGCTCACCCGACAAACTTCGTACCGCCAATTTTTTTCAGACCGCGTGGTATCTGATCCCGTTCCCGCTGCACCCTCTGCTATATTAAGCGTTTATTATACATATAAACGTTCCACTTGATTCACTCTATCTATTAAAAAAACCGCTTCAACATCCGTTGTGTAGTTTTAAAGACTTAGGCACATAATAGGGACGGACAGACAGCGACATCGACTTTGTTTTATACTATGTAGTTATGGGTCGTAGGTCATGATTTTTATTATCTTTGATAATTCACAAAATGATACTGACTTTTGCCTATGATTTCACTCGTCTAGCACTCACTGGTGCCTCTAAAGTCACGTGAACATATTTTGTTTGTCTGTCTGTTCACCTAAATAAAAAAGCATGTACCAATACTAACCAGTGTTAAGGACGTAATTTAACATACGCAGGGAGCATGTCTTGCCATGGGTGTACCTCAAGGTACACACTTCGGTCCAAAACAATTTCTAATGCGTTACATTTGTTATAATACAAACAGATCTAACCTTATATTTCATAGATTAAATATGTTTACATTCAATAATGTTATTGAATCGTCATTGCATATTATTAATAATAAGATAAGTAAGGTCAAGACCGAGACGTATTACCAATGTCATTATTGTAAATAGTACAATTACGTAGATTGATTTACACTTTCGTATCGAGTAGACATATTTCACTTAGTTCAATAAATATATTTATTTAAAGTTTATTTTACAAACATAAAAAGTTTTGAGTGAAGTCAGTAAAAGTGTCATAATTTAAAAAAAAGTACCTTAGTACTTAGCTGACGATAATAAAATAAGAATCAATCTAATACTTGATAATAATTTGTAAGTGGAAGTGAAAGAAAGTATAAAGGAAGAAAGAAGAAATACGTGTTTAAATAATCTGTATAAAAATGTTATTCATAATTTTATTTATGATACCAATAATAATAAGTGCTAGTATAACAATAAATATAACAGTACAGTCAAAGAAAAACGATGTGGTCATAAAATCCTATGGAAAGCATTACAAAGATGCAACAGATGTAGAACTTAATATGTTTAATATAACAACAGATAAATTGAATAAAGGTATGAGAATTGAACTCGGAAAAGTTCCAAATGATATATTTCTTAAAGACCCTACGAGACTGGGTAACATTTTTGAGAAATACCATTGGGAGCCAGTTAAAGTAAGTCTGAATATGCACAAAGCTGACATTGTTGAGTTTATAATTAAAGATGTGGTATTAGAAACACACGAACATATTAACAACACACCACTAAAGCTAAAATCTAAACGAAACATTAAAGCAGTAGTTGAAAACACTGCTAAATCATTATCGTTCGAAGGTGGCCTACCAGGGAACGACATCTTCTACGATGTAGACTTAAATTTAACTTATGGACACTTCAAATACAGAAATAAATGGAAAAGTTATGAGACACATAATTCAGAAATGGCTATAGAAATTAGTAAAAAAGGAGATATATTCATACAACCATATCAAACGGTAGTTACGAAACTAACTGTTACTAAAATGATAATGATAATAGAACTGGAGTATAAAGCTAAACTTATCGGTGCTGCTGTAGCAAATTACGCTCAAGAATATGGAAAATATCATTATTGGGCACCATCTATTCAAGATATCATGAAAGCTGCAGGTATGAATAACGAAATTATAACTAGAGAACAGATAGAAGTAGAATGTTATATAAATCCGAGGATACATGTCTATGATAAGGTAACTGGAGAGGCTATTGAACCCCCAAAGAAGAAACGGCCTATGATGAGGATTCTACAAAATAAGAATACAAAGATAGTGTTATACACGAAAGTGAAGAAGCCAGAAAAGAAAATAGAAGAAAAGAAAATTTAAAGCTAAGACGCTTTTGGCTACCTCAAGAGTAGATTCAAATGATGCCCCTGGGTTGGTTGTGAAATTAAAAATATAGAAATATTTCCAATTTGAGCGTATCCTTACAAAATCTCAACAGATGGGATACAGAATTTTAGTTATGCAAAATGAAATATACTTCGATATTGAGCAGTGTTGTTTAATTTTTCGTTATCCTCTATCCCAAGAATTTCAAGGTAAGGTACTTTAAATAAAGCAAGGCAAGGTTAATAGCATTTAACTAAAGTCTTTTTGTAAGTACATAAAAATAACCACGGAGAATAACACAATAATAAACCAGGACATCAAATAATATTTCTTCATTGATTTTATTAAGATTTATTATAACATTTCCGAACGATTTCATCTGTGTCATAGAACTGTCACATTGATTTTTCCTTGTCATTTCAGTCGTGTCAAAAATCAAATGTCGTCAAGAGTACGAAGGTTCGGTACATGAATTGCATTTTAATTATCATTAATAATTAACCGACAATTCATTTTAATACTCAATACCTATAAATGGATACTTAAAACGTTTAACAAAAAGTTAGCGTAGTATTGATAGCCTTTCCATTCATCATTATTTTTTTAATTGTTGTTTAGACGCACGTATCGTATCGATTGTGTATGTTTTTTTTAAAATTAATGCGTCAAGTTCTGCTTAGTTTTTTTTTCATTTGTTGACTTAAAACATTGCATGGTTTTATCATGGTAGAATTAACAGGACTCTTGATATGTATACCTCTTTATGCCGCTGGGTAAGTTACAGAAATTTTCTTCTAATAATTTATTTATAAGTAGCTTTAAACGTCTGAAAATTTTTTTATGAAGGGTAATAAAATACTAGGTATTAAATGCGATTGCAACTTTTTTATTCATTCGTGGCTTCGGCGAAGGAATTGCTACTGTTAGGCCAATATGAAGTATTTTTTTTTTAATATTTTTCTTAATAACTACACGTAAATATCAAGCCAGGGTAGACTATATCAGTGCAAATTTTAAAACATAATATATTAATTTCCTATACCATTGAAGTACTTTTTGAATTACACCATAAAACACCATATTACCTCACTTATATTTGTACTTCAATGAACAAAGATAGGAGCGGTTGCCAGTATTTTAGCAATAAAAAGAACTGTCTACAACCTATTAAATGTCCTAACTATTTAAAATAAAATCTATATTATTATCTATTTAAAATATTTGCAATTAAGGTAATATAGTGCTGAAATTAGTGTAACATAGTGCAGATAGTGCTATCCTCAAAGAATACAAGAACAGCGTAACTTTCTATAATTATAACTAGAGACTATAAGAAAAGTGCCAATGGACACATTCTTTACTCTTATGTATTTTTATCAAATTAAGTTATATTTAAATTACTTATTAGCCACAAGGCTAGATTGTAATTGTTATGAGGTAACCATTCAGTTACATCGTAATGAAAAAAAAAAAAAAACGGAGGCAAGACTATAACGTTACTGAAAACTATTTTATAAAAGTACTTTTTGCCCGCGACTTTGCCGCATTAAGTTTGGAAGAAATAGGAATAAGACACACTTTTTCTGATTCTGCAACCCAGATAAAGTTTCTGTGAGGAAATACTGATCCCATAGCCGGAACCTGTACCTGGGATAAAATAAAGTTCAAATGGAATGAAAAGTATCCTATGTCCGTCTCCTGGTTTAAACTACATCCCCAACAAATTTTCAGCCAAATTGGTACAGCAGTTCGTGAGTTATAACTCATAAATAGTGTAACTAACACTTTCTTTTATATGTATAGATTAAAGTTGTCACATAAAAAGAAATTGTTAAAGTGCTTAAAGTCGTCCACATGTGTGCATGGATGCAGGCTCATGTTTCATGTAAATAACATAGAGTGCACAGGATAACAGATGGCCTAAAGAATTATCAATAGGTAATCTAGTAAGGTCTGGCAGTCCCATCCTAAAGTCCAACTCTAATGCCTAGACACTGATGAGAAGGTTCCTACAGGGTCAGCAGCAGGAGTTTGACACCTCTTGTGTGGCTTACATTCTTTAAGCCGGGCGTGAAAAGGCATCTGATGACATGGTACAGGTTTACATTGTTGACCACCTTTCTGAGAGCCCCCTTAGCTTACCATCAGGCAAAGTGAAATCAAATAGAAGAGTCCTTTTAAAAAAAAAGTAGGCAACTGTAACCATCAAATACATAGGGAAAAAGAATCTTCTCGTGCGGGACTCGAACCCGCAGTCTTTCTCTTACAGGGAGAATGCCTTGACCAATTCGGCTACCGAGACACGCCCGATGTAATTCAAATTTCCCATCTTATACGTCTTTAAGCCGACAGTAAGGGAAAGACTGCAGGTTCGAGTCCCGCCCGAGAAGATTCTTTTTCCCTATGTATTCGATTTGTATATGGTATCAGCAGACGATGGCCTGCAGGGCCATTAGGGGGTACCGCACGATATCCTTTGAAGCGGCGAGTCTCCTAGCCGGATCGCCACCGTGGATCCTGGAAGCGAGATCCCTTGCGGCACTGTATCGGTTCCGTAAGGAGGCGCGGGAGCGGGGATTTGATCCCGAGCCCGAAGACATTCGGGCCGAGAGGTCCCGGCTCCACGGGATCATGGTGGCGGAGTGGGAGCGACGACTTGAGCAACGACGCGCAGGGCATGCCGTCATAGAGGCGGTAAGGCCCATCATGGGGGAATGGCTCGAGAGGCCACATGGCAGCCTCTCGTATCGACTGACGCAGATTATCACCGGGCACGGGTGCTTCGGGAGATATCTGTGTCGGATCGAAAAGGAGCCAACGTCCGAGTGTCATCACTGCGACGCGAGCGAGGACACGGGGCTGCACACGCTCACCGAGTGCCCGGCATGGGCTGAACCGAGGCGGGAGCTAGTGGCGGCCCTGGGAGTGAGAGTTCTCACCCTCGCCACCCTGCTCACAGCAATGGTCCGCTGCGCGGACGCGTGGGCGGCCGGCGTCTCCTTCAGCGAGCAGGTAATGGTCGTGAAGGAGACGGCGGAGCGGGAGAGGCGGCGCGAGCGAGAAAGACTCGCGGATCGCGCCGCCCGCGCGCGCAGGCCACTCGGGCGTCGGAGGGCACTGACTGACCTCCGTCCCCCATGAGCGCGGGCCTGGGGGTGACGGGTGGAGCCGCCTGTCACCCCAGCAGAAGCAGGCCACGGCGGCGGCGCGCTGAAGAGCGAGTTGGGGACACCGTTGTCCCCCCTCCTGAGGAGGGCCAGACCGTAAGGGATGGCCCTGGGTCAACCGGGGTGCGAGGGATATGTCTTTGACAACCTCACCTCCGGCCTAGCACCAAGACCCACAGTCGGCGTGCGGTTTTAGTCGGTTCGAGTCCGACATAACCTCCCCTTCCGGCTCCGGCAGGGGGGGTATCCGTGGGGATTTCCGCACGAAAAAAAAAAAAAAAAAAAAAAGGTATGGTATGGTATCACGGGCTGTTATCCGCAACTCCACGACAAGGCGCGGTTTTTGCGTGAGGGTGGGATTTTATTCGATCCACCCCAACTCGTTGAAGAACCCCAGCAGGTTATTCACACTGCTGGTGATCTCCCGGAGCGTACCTGTGTTTCTGAAGTACTTAGCCCTGTATGTGGCGGTTTCAGGACAGTGTAGGAGCACGTGTGCCGCAGTTTCGTCCTCGTTCATGCAGGCTCTGCAGAGAGGGCTGTCGGTGATACCTAAAATATAAAGGTGTTTATTGAAGGAACCATGCCCCGTGATGGCAGCCGTAGTCGTGCGTAGTTGCCGTTTGTTCAGTTGTCGAAGACGCCTGGTCAGTCTATTATCAAGCACAGGGATTGCCTCCCTGGCCTGTCTGCATACTTCCAGGTTTATCCATTCTCTGTTGTGTCTCTCGTTCGTTGGTTCACTATGGTTCGTAGGTATGCAAAGGGGATCGGTATTATGGGTTCAGGTCCCATTGCAACCATGTCTGATCCTCTCCTAGCAAGCTCGTCCGCGGCATCATTACCTCGCGAGCCGCTGTGGCCTTTGATCCATTGTAGAGTTATGTTGTTGGTGTGACCTATTTGATTTAATTTAAGATGGCACTCCAGTATTAATCATGAATTAATAGTATGGCAGTTTAATGCTTGTAGCACGGCCATGCTGTCTGACAGTATGCGTATTGAGTGACCTATCACTTTCCGGGCCATTACCGCTGAGGCTGCCAGAGTAATCCCCATACATTCCGCTTGGAATACTGTGTTATGGGTCCCCAGCGGTGTCGAAATTGATATATTGAGGTCCTCCGAGAAGATGCCGGCCCCGGTGCCAGTACCTGTTTTGGATCCATCTGTGAAGATACGCAATTCCGTTGGGCATAAGGCCTCACAGCGGTGGTCCTCGTGAAGCTGGATCTTGTATTTTTTGTCGAAAAGGTGTTGTTTAGGTACACGGTCATTGACTGCTCCTATCATAGGTATCTCCTTTGTGAGCTCAGTGAGCAATGAAGTGTGTCGTGTATTTCTCTCGCTCCATAGGTTGAGTGCCCTCAGGCGTATAGCCGCAGCTGTTGCTTCCTGGCGGATGAACAGATCCAAGGGTGGTAGTCCAAGCATGGCTTCCATTGCCGCGGTGGGGGTGGTTTTCATGCAGCCAGTGGTTGCCATGCAGGCTAATCTTTGGGTCTTTTGTAGTTTAGCCGATATTGTGCTGTTTTCAGTCCTCGGCCACCAGACAATAGCGCCATAGGCTATCATGGGACGGATCACTGTTTCGTAAAGCCACAGGATGATTTTCGGCGTTAGCCCCCATTTTTTGCCAATCATTCTTCTGCATTGCCAGAAGGTAATCCCGGCCTTAACTAATTTGTTTTCTAGGTGGCTATTCCATGTCAACTTGCTGTCGAGAATGACGCCTAGGTATTTAACCTCTTTTGACAGTTGGAGTTCCGTTTCGAAGAGTTTTGGTAATCGGTATTCGCCTAGTACCCTTTTGTTTGTGAACATAACTAATTCGGTTTTGTTCGGGTTCACTGATAGTTCGAATTCCCTGCACCATTTTTCTACAATGCGCAGGGCTTGTTGAGTTAGGTTACAGATCGAACCCGCTATCTTACCTGAGATAAGGATTGTTAGGTCATCAGCATAGCCTATTGTGTAGTCTCGGTTTTTGTTCAGCCTTGTGATTAGGTCGTCTATCACTAGATTCCACAGGAGGGGGGAGATTACACCACCTTGTGGGCAGCCTTTGGCTATCAGGGCTGTCTGGTCTTCTTTCTCAAGGCGAACCACTCTTTTACTGAGCATGTTTGTTATCCAGTCTGTTAGTACCGGTTCCGCTCCATGTTTTGACAGGGCGGTCTTAATACTGGTGAAGCTGGTTTTGTCGAAAGCTCCTTCGATGTCGATGAACGTTCCTAGGCAGATGCCTTTTTGTTCTATCGCTTCCTCTATCCGGCTGACTACCAGGTGGAGGGCCGATTCCGTTGACTTACCGGAGCTGTATGCGTGCTGATTTGCGTGTAGGGGTATTTGTTTTAGTGCACCATCTCTCAGCTCCCTCTCGCATAAGCGCTCCATGGTTTTTAGCATGAAGGAGGTCAGACTGATTGGTCGATGTGCTTTGGGATTCGTGTAATCACCCTTTCCTGGCTTCGGGATGAAAATTACTCCCACTTCTCGCCATCCTTTCGGAACGTATCTGAATGCCAGGCAGGCTTTAAAAATACGTTCCAGTCTGCTGTGAGACACGCCCGATGTGATTCAAATTTCCCATCTTATACGTCTTTAAGCCGACAGTAAGGGAAAGACTGCAGGTTCGAGTCCCGCCCGAGAAGATTCTTTTTCCCTATGTATTCGATTTGTATAGTTAGCATACTTAATGCTGTAAAAAATAAATCATTCAACTGTAACCACATTCCGTTAGTCAAAAATAAGACAAAGAAAAATGTAGCGTTATGGCAAAATGTTTATAAAATACTTGATACTAAAATTCATTATGATTTATAGCTAATCTTATTGTTTATTAATTTTAATATGTCATATTTTATCTACTTATCTATACCAGACATAAACTACTTGTATTAATCTTATCACAATACATATAAATTTAATCGGTTGCCACTGGGCATTATGGGTATGACAAATCAATAATATTGATCCTTAGTATTGTCGTGTTCGTTCCCGGTGGAGTAGAATAGGGCCACCCCAGCTCTTCCTGAGGGTGTCGTGCAAGGCGACTAAGGGATAGGACTGTTCTCCATCTGATCTGATCTGACTGATCACCCATCCGGTCAAACGGCGTCCCCACTAGTAGTTGAAGTAGTAGTACTCAATCACGCTCTAATGGCGGAACGGATCTGGCTGAAATTTGGTACATGGATAGATTACAGTCTAATATAACATATAGGCTGCTTTATATCTCGGGAATAGGTTCCGGTGGGTTGCGGAAATGTGACCAAGGTTTCATGCCGCCCAAATATTTTTATATTAAAGGGATTGTTCCCTGTGGTTTCACCTACTTAGCAGATGTTAGTATCTGAAGAACAGTAGGTACACTAACAGTGCACAGTGAATTACTGCACTGTAATGTACCGTACATTACAGTACAGTAATTCACACTCTAGAGTTAAATTCGAAACATTCATGCCTAATGTGCATATCTAGATAAGGTCAAGATCTCATCATAAGGGTCATGGCAGACCTATCAACTCGTAAAAGGATCGTCGCTGTATTGCCTTCCGGCTAGGCGACCCGCGACGCCGCGCTTAAAGCTCTCTTCCCGCTACTGGTTGACCACCAGAACCACAATTCTAGAGTTTATTATTGGCTTAAAGTCCAAATTAAATGAAAAAGAAGAGTTTATTGCAAATTGCATTTTTTACCCTGTTGCGGCAAAGGAGAGTCGTAACGACGTGTTTATTTGTTTAGTATTTTGCATATTTATAGCGAGTCGAAAACCGATACGGTTACGATCCGTTTCCGAGTTGATATGTCTGCTATGAACCTAATGCTGCACATGCTATTGAATACAATCTTAAAAAGTCTACATCTACACAGACAGAACGACATAGAAACTGACTTCGTTTTATTTATTATGTAAACTTACTCAACACTTACATCATTTTGAATTAGATGAGACAATAATTATGAATCACTCTCCCATCTAGGTACTCATGGGTAATAGTAGATACTTATAAGTACCTATTGCGTATGTAGAGAGCTACCACAGTCTGGTTGTACTATATTTATTACGACTTAATAATCCAATGAAGCAATGTCTTACAAAAATAACAGGCTTATATATGTTAGTATTATGTATACTGATTTATCCACCATTGGTGGAGTGGGAGCGATGCTTGTGGTCACGTCCTATCTTCTCGCTGACTTGCATATTTTGTGTTATGGCAGAGGACGTGATTTCTTAGCTTGTATCATTATTATTTGTGCATTCTAATTTCCTTTTAGAAATCACGTTCCTGTCTGCCATAGTACCTATAAATTATACTAGCTATGTCCACAAAAACGTCCGCGTGAACCTTGATCAGGTTTATTTTTTATTCAGCAGACACGTGCTGTAAGAACGTTTCGAATGATCGAACGAACTCGACAGCTGAAACCGGGTCTAGTTCATAATATCGACAGTCACTACATCGATCGTCGCTGTATCGAAAACGCTCCATCGACGGGCTAATGTATCGACAGTACCGCAAATCGATGGTACGCTACATCGACAGTACCCCAAATCGTTAACACGCTATATCGTTAGTACACTAAAACGACGCGGTACGCTACATCGACAGTAAACCAAATCGATAGTACGCTGCATCGACTACTCGACCCGAGCCAGATTTAAATAAAAAACACAGGATTGGACTGTCGTTATTATGAACTTGACCGGCTGAAACCACGGTGAGATTTCAATTTCTCATGTAAAAAATGAAAAAAAAATGCATAAGTCGACAGTAATGTTTATGTGCTCGACAAAGTGACGTCACCAAATTTGAAATCTCACCGCGAATTCATCTGTCGAGTACCAACTCCAATCCGTTCGATCATTCTAAACATTCTTACGGCATGTGCCTGCTGTTACCGCAGTACGATTTATTGATTTTCTTACAACAGAGGCCATAGTCCACATTCCGAACCTAAAAATTTTGAGTGTTATTAGTGTACGCTTTTAATAATGCATGACGTCATACTTATAAGTGTGAGAAGTCATTGTTATATCTATTTATAAGCAATTGAAAATAGCTTATTGTATGTAAATGTAATGTATGTTCGTAGTTTTGCATGTTATGTGTAAAGTGTACCCTAATTCTAATGTGTTTGGAATTGCAATGAATTTTACAGCATTAAGTATGCTAACTTTACAAATCGAATACATAGGGAAAAAGAATATTCTCGGGTGGGACTCGAACCCCCGATCTTTCCCTTACAGGGGGAATGCTTGACCAACTCGGCTACCGAGACACGCCCGATGTGATACAAATTTCCCTTCTTATCCGTCTTTTTGCCTTCTCTTTCCCTATGTACTCGTATTCGATGTAAACGTAATATTCATAAGTAAGTGTAATAAAATACCATGGCATAGGAGCTAAACAGATAGCTAGGTACTAAATGATAAGCTCTCATGGAGGATGGAGGTCATTTTACCTCCTCCAACGCCTAAGTCACCACCACTTGTCGCTGGCTGTTTCTTCTGGACCAGACTTAATTTCAAGGTCGTGGGTTCGGGGCCCACGGTGGATGGCACTGTGACCTCACGGACTAATCTCCGTCCTATAAGCGGCCTCGCTCAGGGACAGTTGGGGCTGCCCATTGCCCTAAATGAAGCAAGTCCAGGGTGGCGACACCGATACGTCGTGTTATTGTACACGCCTTTCTAAGTATAGGTAAGGGGATTTTGTTCCACAAGAAAATATGGTCGCCAATGTTGGTGGCCAAGCGCGTCTCTCTATACCACATCTGATACCCTGACTACACAGGCCGTTGTGATGTAACATCGTACAGATTTTGACTTTTTTTTTCAGAGTGCTCGTATTGGGTGCTTCGATATCCGCCGGCTTCTTCGTGTTTCACGTGGGTGTGGTGCCTCTCATATTTAAATACTCCAAGTCGTTTAGAAGAAACCTGGTCTTTGCCAATTTTGGTACGTGAAACTTTTCTATAGACTGTATATTCTCGAAATCAGTTATTGGCGCTCCACCAAGGTCTTTGAGGCAACGATAACGATAAAATACTACCAACTGTCTCTACGCAAGTGCACAGGCTCGAGTGCATTAGTTACCTTTTTTTTTTTTTTTTTCGTTCGGAATTCCCTCGGATACCCCCCCTGCTGGAGCCGGAAGGGGAGGTTATGTCGGACTCGAACCGACTAAAACCGCACGCCGACTGTGGGTCTTGGTGCTATGCCGGAGGTGAGGTTGTCATAGACATATCCCTCGCACCCCGGCTGACCCAGGGCCATCCCTTATGGTCTGACCCAGGGCCATCCCTTACGGTCTGGCCCTCCTCAGGAGGGGGGATAACGGTGTCCCCAACTCGCCCCCGGAATGGGGAGGCGCGCTATTTAGCGCGCCGCCGCCGTGGCCTGCTTCTGCTGGGGTGACAGGTGGCTCCACCCGTCACCCCCAGGCCCGCGCTCATGGGGGACGGAGGTCAGTCAGTGCCCTCCGACGCCCGAGTTGCCTGCGCGCGCGGGCGGCGTGATCCGCGAGTCTTTCTCGCTCGCGCCGACTCTCCCGCTCCGCCGTCTCCTTCACGACCATTACCTGCTCGCTGAAGGAGACGCCGGCCGCCCACGCGTCCGCGCAGCGGACCTTTGCTGTGAGAGTGCGTTAGTTACCTTTGGAGTCCCAATAATGCTGACTACACTGCAATCTGTATATAATATCTTAGAAGATGACTAAGGAATAGGACTGTTCTTCATCCGACAGTAAACATATAGACCTTGAATAAGTGCCCGCTTGACGGTAACAGACTCGCGTATTTAATCTCAACGTAATAGGGCTTACGTGGAACCGAAAGTCAATTCAGTTCAGTTCTTAGTTTATGGCTCCGCTTGCTTATTGCTGCGGGGAACTGAAAATCCTAGTTGGCAAAATTTGGGTTTTATTACACCTCTGCCTACTTCTTCGGGATTTACAAGTGAGAGTATTATGTATGTATTTATTTTACGGTACTATCCCAGAGTTAAGACCAGTACTGAACGTAGGAAGCAGGGAGATAAACGTGTGCGAAATGAAGTTCCTTTCTCAACTCACTATGCGCACCGTTCACAGTTTTTTTTATCGTACGATAAAACCCCACGGAGCCGGTGGATGTGGTTATGTCGGACTCGAACCGACTAAAACGCACGCCGTCTTGGGTCCTTGGTTGCCGGAGGTGAGATTGCCAAAAGCATATCTCTCGCACCCCGGCAGACCCAGGACCATCTCTTTCGAGATGGTCCCCTTCGGGTTCCCATCATGGGGGAATGGCGGCGCGCTAAATAGCGCGCCTCCCCATTCCGGGGGCGAGTTGGGGACACCGTTGTCCCCCCTCCTGAGGAGGGCCAGACCGTAAGGAATGGCCCTGGGTCAGCCGGGGTGCGAGGGATATGTCTATGACAACCTCACCTCCGGCCACAGAATAGATCTCCGGCCTAGCACCAAGACCCACAGTCGGCGTGCGGTTTTAGTCGGTTCGAGTCCGACATAACCTCCCCTTCCGGCTCCGGCAGGGGGGGTATCCGAGGGGATATCCGCAAGAAAAAAAAAAAAAAAAAACGTCCCCTTCGGGTTGTGGGGACCACAGTGTCCCCACCTAGCCCCGGTTACGGGGAGGCGCACTTTACGCCGCCGCCGCGGCCTGCTTCTGCTAGGGTGACAGGCGGCTCCACCGGTCACCCCCACATTTTTCGGTTATATAATATGTGTATATGTATGTATATTTTATGTTATTTCGCCAGTGCAATGGCCACCACACACAGACTTCGAAGTGCCGTCGTCGTGCGGTATAGAGGGCGCCCGCAACTTGAGCATCGAATACCAGTCGAAAATTGACAACTGTAAGATTAAAATTGGTAAGAAATTGTATGCACTGAATGATATACAGTAGAATCCGTTTATTATGACGCCACTTATTTTGACCAACCGCTTATTATGACGTAACCACACTGCGAAGTTTGGTTTTCTTATAAATTTCTCTATAAATAAGTCGCATATAATGACTTCGTTTAGTCGGATATAATGACATGCCGCTTATTTTGACTCAAGTTATTTTCTCAAGGTCTGATCTATCCCTATACCTAATTTCTTCAAAATTGGTTCAGTGGTTTAAGCGTGAAAGCGTAACAGACAGGCATAGTTACTTTCACATTTATAATATTAACTAGCTGTCTCGGCGAACTTCGTACCGCCATATTTTCCACCCGCGTGCAATTCCGTTCCCATTCCTGTTCCCGTTCCCATTCCCATTACTATTCCCATTCCTATTCCTTTTTCCCATTCCCATTCCCATTCCTACTACTACCTACTACTACTAAATACTAATCCCGTAATGTAAACATAAACTTCTCTCACATAATAGAAAAAGTTTGTATGAGAAAAAGAAAAGTTACTTTCTGAAATTTTCTGTACAACTGTTTTATTACACTGACGGACTCATAAACTGCATCAAAGTAATAGACGACTTTGAAATAAATATTTTAACCAAGTATGCATACTTTCTATACAGATTTAAATTGAAACCTCTAGATTGGTTCGTGAACTTTATAACAGCGTAGGGTCATATCTTTAAGTTTAAGTTTATGTACTGGAAAGGACCTTAAGACTTTTTTTGAAGAAAAAACTGAAATTTAAGAAAAATTGGTTTAATTAAAAAATTGGTTTTAACAATAGACACAAACTTTATGCAATGGTTTATTTGTGTTTTAATAAGGTGTACGTGCCCTTATTACGGATTCTAATCGGTTCCGCATAGATTTTATAAGAGTTTTTAAAAGATCTTGCGGAATATTGTCCCATTCTTCTGAAAGTGCTGTTCTTAGTGCTGCCACTGTCGTGGGCGAAGGGTTTCTCGCATATACAGCTCTTTTTAAATTGTCCCAAACATGCTCGATGGGATTAAGATCCGGGCTGCGTGCTGGCCAATTCATTGTACGTATCCCAACCTCTTCGCAATAATGTTGAACTTGTGCAGCTGCATGCGTCCGGGCATTATCCTGCATTAAAGTAAAATTTTCGCCTATGAATCCCATGTAAGGCACCACGTGATCTTCTAATATCTCTGTTATGTAGCGATGTGCTGTCAAACCCCCTCTATTACCGTTTTGACGGACCATGTCTATGAACACAAGTTCTGTTCGCCCGTTCATCGATATGCCACCCCAGACCATACATGAACCGCCTCCAAAAGGAACACGCTCCTCAATGCAACTTTGAGCATATCGCTCCCCACGTCGACGATAGACTCTTCTGCGACCATCTGCACCATATAAACATGTCCTACACTCGTCCGTGAACAATACAGAGGCCCACTGCTCTTCTGTCCAATTCAGGTGATGACGCGCAAATCTTAAGCGAGCTTGTCTGTGAGCTGTAGACAACTTTGGACCATTTGCTGGTCTAAAAGGGGTGATATCCGCTTCCTTTAACCTTCTTCTTATTGTTCGTGCACACACGTTTACTCCACGCACTTCATTAAGCTCGGTTTTGATGTTAACTGACGTGAGGAAACGATTTCGCAGGGAAGTTATAACAATAAATCGGTCATCACGACCTGTGGTTGCTCGAGTTCTGCCTGTACCACGTCTCCTCCTGTAAGAACCTGTCTCTACAAACCTTCTGTATATTCTAGAAACCGTAGACTGGTTTAAATTTAAATTTCTACCAATCGTTCGTTGATCCAAGCCCTCCCGCACCAATGCTACAATTTGTGCCGCTTGTTCGGACGAAGTATCCTTATTATGGTTCAAAAACTCTCGATGTGTTAAAAAACTAACCCAACAATTATGCTGGTAACAATAATTCAATTGACAAAACAAAAAAAATCAATGAGAATCAATTCAAAACTTTGCTATAAATAACACGCAAATCTGATACTACAAGTAAATTTTCTTTTCCCGGCTATATTCATTTGTTTTACTGCAGTTCTATTTTTAAATTTAATTTTTTTTAAGAATAATAGCCAGTCTTTCCATATTTATATAATTTAATCTAAAAAGTTTGCATACTTATTATAAAAAATCCTTTTAGAGTAAACCTGAACTTTGATGCAGTTTATGAGTCCGTCAGTGTATTTTTTATCGTAAGAACCTTCTCCCGATAATAACAAACACAACAAAAAAAGAATTAGTGAAATCGGTCCAGCCGTTGGTGAGTTATGCGCTTACCAACACATTTTGCGATTCATTTTTATATTATAGATTACTATGAATAATTTATGCGTCCTAATTTCTTTATAGAAATCACGTTGTTTCCTGCCATAATATCTATGGTAGATAGAATCGTGTTTGTTTTAATCATAATCGTTTTATTTCCAGGTATTTGGCACATCTTACCAAAGACAGTATACGAGAGGCTAAAACCTACATTCTGTGCCAATGGCGACAAGGAGGAACTGAACAGAATACTGGATGAGGAGCTGGCCAACTCGAAGACTCCAATCATATTGTATTGTCATGGTGAGCTTCTTTAACAATGGTTGTAACACTAATAATTGAGTATTCTACTTGCTAGTCAAATTAATTACTTTTTACTAAACGTCTAAACTAAGTTACATGGTAAATAAAATTGTATGATTATTTAGTGACTTCATAAAATTTAATAGTCAAATTGAAGGTTTTGGTGAAATAAACACAGTGGATGGTAGTAGATTGGTATTATATTTTAAGTAAGTTAACAGCTTTGATGAGACACAGTACAAACGTTGTCACTCGTATACAAGCCATAGAAAAGAGTGAGAGGCCGACTCACCGGAACCCGGAACTAGTGTTGGCATCCTAAAGACAATGTTGCCAACTTATGTTATTACATTGCTATATTTTCTACACTCCCTCTCAAGGTAATAACACAATAACACTTACTTTAATATAGCTTTTAAAACAAACTGAAGTTAAGTCTTTTCCCTCTAGCTCACACCACATATATTTAGAAAACGAATTATCAAATCTCTACTAAGAGCTTTTGTGAACAAGTCTGCAGGCTGCTCATTTGTTTTAACATACTTTAAAATCAATTTGTTGTTCTTAATTAATTCTTTCACAAAGTGGTATCTTATGTCTATATGTTTTAAACGTCTAACTGTATCAGTACAAGCAACTGATATTGCGGACTGGTTATCACAATAAAGTACTGGGCACAAATTATTAATTTGGAAATCGTTTAATAGATTAATCAGCCAACAGGCCTCACTAGCTGCCACACTAACATCTACATACTCTGCCTCAGTAGAGGATAAACTAACAGATATCTGTTTCTTAGATTTCCATGAAACTAAACAATTTGCAAACTTGGACAAGTAACCTGAGGTTGATCGCCTATCTTGGAGATCTCCTCCCCAGTCTGCATCACAAAATGCTTCCAATGCATTGTCTTTGCATTTGAAGACTAACTTAAAATTTAAACTAAATTTCACATACCTTAATACTCTTTTTAATGCACTTAGTAATTCATTATTGGCACATGTCTGGTATCTGCTTAACATAGACACTGGAAAACATAGATCAGGCCTTGTACCTAATGCAGCATACATTAAGCTACCTATTATTTGCCTGCATAACTTTACAACATTTTCATCTACAGGTACAGTATCATTTGTAAGTATTTTACTGTTAAAATTAGGATCCATAGGAGTTAACATAGCCTTACAATTTTCCATATTAAATCTTTTAAGAATGCTTTGTAAATAAGTTTGTTGATCCAATTCAGTAACACCAGTTTTTAAGTTTTGCTCTATGTGAATACCTAAGAAGTCTGCTACTAATCCTAAGTCTTTTATCTTAAATTCTTTATTCAATACACTTTTCAGCTTCATTACTGACTTATCATTTGCACCAAACAACAACAGATCATCTACATATACTAGAACATACAATTGATCACTATTCTTACACTTGACATACAAACACGGGTCACTTTCCGACCTTAAAAATCCTTCTTTAATCATTACAGAATTAAATTTGTTATTCCAACACTTCGGAGAACTTTTAAGTCCATACAAAGATTTATTTAGTTTTACAATGTTATTTTTACCCACATAAGCTCCTTCTGGAAGCTTAATATATACATTTTCATTAATTTCCCCATACAAAAATGCCCCTGTGACATCCATTTGATACACTGGTAACTTTAATTTGGTTGCAATTACTAAAAAGAGTCTAAGAGTGGGCAATTTTGCTACTGGGGCATACACATCAATTAAATTTACTTTATCCTCCTGTTCAAAGCCCCTTGCCACCAATCTAGCTTTATATTGTGAAATATTATTACTTTGTTTGACTTTGAACACCCATTTACTACTAATAATTGGTTCACTTACCGGTACATTGCATACTTGCCAGGTATTATTTTCCTTTAATGTCTGTAACTCTCTATCCACTGCTTCTTTCCACTTACTAGCATCTCCTCTAGCCATGGCCTCCTTGTAGGTAAGAGGTTCGCTCTCTTCAGTATATACATTCATACAATCATGGAAGACCCTTGGTTTCCTAATACGCTGACTACGCCGTGGGGGTACTTCTGAATCATTTAAGACTGATGAATCTGAATTTTCATCACTAAGCGGGTTGTATTCACTGCCTGACTCCTCGGGTTCATGTTCTGATTCATTGTGGGACTCAGTTTGACCACAGTCTGTTTGTTGGACTTCACTCACTTCACCCTCTGTGTAGCTTGATATTGTTAATTTTTCCTTGTCAGAATTAGGTTCATTATTCACAAATACAACATCTCTCTTTAAATCTACACTATTTCTTTGTGGAAAATAAATTCTAAATCCTTTTATGTTCTCTCCATATCCCACGAACAATCCCTTTTCTCCTTTGCTGTCCCACTTTCTTCTTTTCTCCTTTGGAATGTGTATATATACTTCAGAACCGAACACATTCAGTCCATGGATATCAAAAGTTTTGTTTGTCCACATTTCATATGGTGACTTTCCATCCCTGCCTTTTCCGGTGCGGTTGATAACGTAGGCTGCAGTGTTAACTGCCTCCGCCCATAACTTTTTGGGGAGATTTTTGGCCTGTAGCAGTGTCCTTCCTGCTTCCACAAGTGTCCTGTTTTCCCTTTCACTCTTCCCATTCTGTTCAGGAGTATAAGTAACTGTAGTTTGGTGAGTTATTCCAAATCTTGAACACATTTCCGACACATCTTTGTTTACAAATTCCAGTCCATTGTCGGTTCTTAATATTTTAACCTTATTTCCTGTGCAGTTTTCAGCTTTCTTTATGAAGTCCTCCAGACACCGCTTAATTTCATGTTTCCCTTTAACAAAGTACACAGTTCTATACTTTGAATAATCGTCTTTTAGAATCACAAAGTATCTCGACCCACCAATGGACTCGACTTCCATGGGTCCACAAGTGACCCCATGTATTAACTCACATGTTCTTGTACTTACATATTCGCTTCTCTTAAAGGGCAATCGGTGAATTTTTCCTTGTAAACAACTTTCACATGTGGGCACATCATGGGTTTGTTTTGATGATATGTCGTATTTCTGTAACACCCTTTTCACATAGTCAAAATTTTGATGTGCGAGTCTTTCATGCCACCCAACAAGACTTACAACAGGTTTGCACACGTTAGCAACATTTGCATTTTCTTTTTCACATTTATAACGCAAATTCAAATAATACGAGTTTTGATCTTTCTTTGCAATTGCACAAAGAACGCCATCTTTATAAAATTTGCATGAATCGGTATCTGTCGTTATGACATAACCCCGGTCTGTGGCGCGGTTCATAGAGAATAGGTTTGTCTTGAGGTCCGGAACGAACAAAACGTTTTCGATAGTAGTGTCGATCCATTCACTTCCGTTACCGACCTGTACCGCCACCTGTCCGCAACCCATAACACTAATAGTGGCGCCATTGCCTACTATTACCGACTTTTGCAAATGCGAAACACTTTTCAATGATGAAAATAATGACTTATCTCGACACATATGCTCGCTTGCACCTGAATCCACCAACCACTTTGATTGTTCATACTGTTCATTGTTAGGTTTTGATACAAACGCATTACTTTTGTTGTTATTGTTCTTAACTTTTGAATTTTTAAACCGACACTGTGCTTTGAAATGTCCGACTTTACCACAATAATAGCACTTCTTATCGTTCACGTTTTTTTCACTGTTATTGTTATTTTTACACTCTGATTGATAATGTCCAAACTTGCCACACTTATAACACTTAATGTTACTTTTAGCTACGAGCGCCGATGAGGACGGGTTATCCTGTATTTCTGTTATCTTTTCCTTCACCCTTTCCTCCTCAACTAATAATCTTGTAACTAGGTTGTCTAATGTCTGTTTTTCGTCGGGTGCAGACTCCCACGCCGACACAAAATGTTTGTATTCCTCTGGCAAACTCATTAACACTTTAGTGATGACAAACTTGTCTGAGATCTCCTCTCCCAATTGTCTTAACTGGTTTTGCATTTCTTGTATTTTAACTAAAAACACAGACATTTCAGTTCCTTTCTCATACTTGAATTGGAAAAACCGCTGCTGAACTATATGTATACTGGTTTCTGACTTTTGTTCATAAACGCTTAGTAGCTTTCGCCACATTTGAGCAGAACTTGTACATGATATCAGATGCAGCATGACGTCATCAGACATTCTGGTGACCAGCAACGTTTGAGCCCTGGCGTCTTTAGACTCCCATTTTGCTATTTCTTCTGGTTTTTCAGGTTTTATGCATCGCCCTTCTACGATGTCCAGCCATCCCTGACCTCTCATCAAAACTGTTGTTTGAAACTTCCAGATGTTCCAATTTTTTGCTCCCTCCAGTTTCATCGCATTATGAACGTTGTTTGAATCCATCCTGCCTTGCCTTTCTATACCAGCAAGTATCCTTCCGTTCCTTCTCGACTTTGCCGACGAAAATTTTTCTTCACGCACGCGAGCACGCCACGCTTCTAACCTCACTTTGCGCCGGTTACGATTTTTTTTTTCGCGATATACAGATCCTACTACCAGGTTAGCGTTTCTGGGCCCATAACCTGAAGGTTTTGGTGAAATAAACACAGTGGATTGTAGTAGATTGGTATTATATTTTAAGTAAGTTAACAGCTTTGATGAGACACAGTACAAACGTTGTCACTCGTATACAAGCCATAGAAAAGAGTGAGAGGCCGACTCACCGGAACCCGGAACTAGTGTTGGCATCCTAAAGACAATGTTGCCAACTTATGTTATTACATTGCTATATTTTCTACACAAATCATATACTATCGTAGGTTGGGTGGACTATTAAAAATAAATAAGAACGATAAAATAAGAACCGACGCAACTTTTACCACTCTTTTACAATTCTTAATTTAATGAGCTCGGGTAGATAATTTATTTTACCTACAGGAGAATATTCGTCATGGTTTCGCGTACGAATATAACTACGGATTTGGCTGAAATTCTTTATTTTCATCTGACTTCCACAACCCAAAGGCGATATCGAAGCATTGTAGCTAGAGCAATTGTTGAACTTTTTAGGGCTCCCACTACCCGTAACGACTGCCATAAATGTTCCTATGGCAACCGGGACTGACGGCTTAGCCATAAAGATACATACAAATATTTGCACTGAGCGGGTATCGAATCTGCGTCTCCTGAGCAGTGGCCGAGTTCAATACCGCTACCCCACGGACACTGTCGAATCGGTTATAGCAGACATGCCTATCAACTCGAAAAAGGATCTTGATAGTATCGCCTTTGGGCGACGGTGTGGTCCCAGCTCCACCGGGACATGGTAGCTGAGTGGGAGCTACGACTTGGGCGACCAAGCGCAGGGCACGCCGTAATAGCGGTGGTAAGACCCATCATGGAGGAGTGGCTAGAGAGGCCACACGGCAGCCTCTCGTACCGGCTGACGCAGGTGATTACCGGACACGGGTGTTTCGGGAGTTACCTGTGTCGGATCCGGAAGGAGCCAACGTCCGAGTGCCATCACTGTGATGCGAGCGAGGACACAGAGCTGCACACGCTGACCGAGAGCCCGGCGTGGGACACGCCGAGGCGGGTCCTAGTGGCGGCTCTGGGGGTGGGATTCCTAACACTCGCCACATTGCTCACAGCGATGATACGATGCGCGAACGCTTGGGGTGCGGCCGCCTCATTCTGCGAGCAAGTAATGCTCGAGAAGGAGGCGGCCGGTCGGGTCCGTACTAGACTCCGGGCCCGGGAAGCCCGCGAAGAGCGAAGTCCCCCATGAGCGCTGGCCTGGGGGTGACCGGTGGAGCCGCTTATCGCCCTAGCAGAAACAGGCCGCAAGTGCGCCTCCCCGTACCTGGGGCTAGATGGAGACACTAGGGTCCCCACAACCCGAAGGGGGCCATCTCTAAAGAGATGGTCATGGGTCTGCCGGGGTGCGAGAGATATGCTTTTGGCAATCTCACCTCCGGCAACCCAAGACGGCGTGCGTTTTAGTCGGTTCGAGTCCGACATAACCGTCTCCACCAGCGGGCTTACTCTTGAAACCAATTTCAATCTATTGACATTGGAATTGAGCGTTTTCGTACACTTGAACACCACACTAGCGCCATATTGGCTCAATATTGTGTTAATTTTAAATGCATTAAATGATATTGTATTGGAACATCAAATGTTCTAAACGGTACTCTTGACGCATTTTGACAGCACAATATTGTGTTTTGTACTGTTTGATTATATTGGCTTTGACTCAAAATAATAACTTCATTACACTGGGATCTAATTCTTGTACAATTCTAATTTCAATACAATGTTGACGAAATTGATGTCGAGAGTAGGACTTTGACAGTGACACATATTGAGATTGGAATCGGATTGAACTTGTATTAATATTGACATTGGTTTCAAGAGTAAGCCTACAGATCCGTGAGGGTGGTATCCGTGGGGATTTTTCGCTCGATAAAAATAAAATCGCCTTTGGGCCAGTCGACGCTGAGCTCACGGTATGCTTACCGCTGGTTGACCTAGATGTCACCAGCGATTCTAGATTTTATTTGTATACTTTTTAAGTTCAAAATTAAATGAAAATAATTTATTACATTATTAACTGTTGCGACGGAGAGCCGTAAGCGCATTTGTTAATTATTTAATTTGTTTTGGGCGATACAGTTACTTTTTGTTATAAATAATATAACCTCGCCTGATGGTAACTTAAAGGCAAAGTCTCGGCAAGAGGGTTACCTACGCCAACTACGGTGGCACTCAGCTTGACGGCCTCATCAGTTTCCGAGTTGATATGTCTGATACGACCCTTAGTCACCTTGCGACCATGGCTGTTGAAAAGAAGCCGAAACATCGCACTAAATTTATATAATAATACGATTGAATGCGTTAATTAGTGTTTTTTTGTAATTAGTAATATTCGCGTAAACTTTCTACAATATCAAAATAAGCCAATTAAAAATGATTGGAGCTAGTTTCCACGTTTCAAAGTAAAATAATTACAGTCGAGTCCGTTTATTATGACGCTGCTTGTGTTGACCAATCGCTTATTATGACATACTCACACAGCGAAGTTAAATATATTGAGTTTGCTTATAATGACATGCCGCTTATTATGACCCAATTTTTATCAATTTATAATAAATTGCGTTCGGTCATTGTGACAGACATTCCTCTGTTACCCGTTAAATTTCTTTTTATATCAAATATTTTTTTAATAAATAGGCTCATTTCTACTTTTGTTTTAACTGAAATAAGCATTTAACAAAAATTTTAAATTTTGTTTTGAGAATGTTTTTTTATGACGTCCGGTTAATATGACGTGTTTGTATATAAGTTAATGTGACGTTGCAGGTAACTCGAACTCCCGCGCAGCTCCCCACAGAGTACAGCTGTATCAATTCTTCCAGAAAATGGAATTCCACACCATCGCATTTGATTACAGAGGTAACATATATTGAATTAGATTACGAAGCACGTTAACTATTCATTTCTCATACTCGGATAGTAGTGTTATTTTAATCTAATTAATGGGTGGAAAACGCTGCTTCCCTCCATAGAGAGGGAAAAACTCATAATAACTTCCCACCTAAGGGCCGGACTGAACTTCAAAAATAGAACTGCTGTCAGCTGAGAAGAGGTGTATGTAAAAAAAATACAAAAAAGAAATGTGACTTTCTAAACAGCCAGTGTAAACTTAGCGCTAACTTCTTTGAGCGGAATAAGACGCAATAATTCCCTATGCGGTAAGTTCCATATTTAAAATTTAAAAAGTCGACATAAATTGGCGGGATATATCTGTTATAGTATCTGTGACGGAATAAAAAAATAGGTAATAATCTTTTATGGTAAGATTTGAAATAGTTTAGATAAACAACCAGTTTTATTTTCCTCATATTCGAAATGAAAAGTAGAGTGTTTAGCACGGGTAAAAGAATCAATCCTTACTCGGACTATAGCCGTCTAAATACCTCGGGAATTGATTCTTTCGACCCTCGGCTAGCAATCTACTATTCCCATTAATAACATGTATGTATGTAACTGTAGTCAGGTATATTTCCCGTCATCTGCTTGTCATGAAACCTTTCATGCGTGCCTGCCTGTTTCGAGTACTTCTAAGTTGCTAATCGAATACATAGGGATAAATAATACTCGAACCCGCAGTCCCGCCCGAGAAGATTATTTACATATACATACATACATATACTCATGCCTATATTCCCCGAAGGGGTAGGCAGAGGTGCTAGCACCCACATTTCGCCAGTTTATGTTTAGGTCGCAATGTAATAGGTGGCGAGCCTATTGCCATTAACCGGGCACTTATAAACCTGCGATAAATACACACATAACTTCGAAAAGCATCGAAAAGTCATTGGTGTGTGCCATGGAAGAAGAAGAAGAAGATTATTTTTCCCTATATATTCGATTTGTATAGTTAGCATACTTAATGCTGTAAAAATTCATTCAATTCTAAGTTGCTTTTATTCAATAGTTTTGGAACGTCGGCCCTATCTGGCAAAATATATTTTAAATTTGGAATGATTCAGGTGGTGCTCAATAGCTCAGTTGGCAGAGCAATCCCCCTCGTAAGGGAAAGGTCGTGAGTTCGAGTCTCACTTGAGCATTTCATTTTTTCCAATGTTTTTCGAACTTAAAAGTTAGCATAATAAATGCTATAAAAAAAAAACATTCAAATATATTTTTTTTAAAGTGTAACTTTTACTTCTTTTGGTTTTCATACTCATGGGATGTAAACGGCAACCTATTACCACCCTATTACCACAGTCTAACGATTCATACTACATACAGTCAGTCAACGAAGCCGTCTAGACAGAGCAATCGTGCGGGGGGAGAGGGGTGGTGGGGGACGGGGTATTACTCGGTACGCCCATACATTTTACTCGGTACTAAGGATTCAGGGCTGTCTCATTTGTAATCACACTTATCACGTGTTTAATTTTTTTTTCATGAATCATTTTGTTTGTTAAAATGTATTTTTTTTCGTTTTCTATATTTTGCGATCCAAGATGGCGGACACGAGATTTTCACAAAAATCGATATAGGTATTGTTTTCGGGGTTTTAGGGGACGCCGATTACGAATATATCATCCATTTAGCGATCCAAGATGGCGGACTCGATATGGGTATCGCTTTCAGGGTTTTTGGGGTCGCTGATTGTGAATATAACATCCATTTCGCTATCCAAGATGGCGGACCCGACATTTTCACCAAAATCGATATGGGTATCGCTTTCGGGGTTTTTGGGGTCGCTGATTGTGAATTTATCATCCAATTCGCGATCCAAGATGGCGGACTCGAAATTTTCACCAAAATCGATATGGGTATCGCTTTCAGGGTTTTTGGGGTCGCTGATTGTGAATATAACATCCATTTCGCCATCCAAGATGGCGGACTCGAAATTTTCACCAAAATCGATATGGGTTTCGCTTTCGGGGTTTTTAGGGCCGCTGATTGTGAATTTATCATCCAATTCGCGATCCAAGATGGCGGACTCGAAATTTTCACCAAAATCGATATGGGTATCGCTTTCAGGGTTTTTGGGGTCGCTGATTGTGAATATAACATCCATTTCGCCATCCAAGATGGCGGACTCGAAATTTTCACCAAAATCGATATGGGTTTCGCTTTCGGGGTTTTTAGGGCCGCTGATTGTGAATTTATCATCCAATTCGCGATCCAAGATGGCGGACTCGAAATTTTCACCAAAATCGATATGGGTATCGCTTTCAGGGTTTTTGGGGTCGCTGATTGTGAATATAACATCCATTTCGCGATTCAAGATGGCGGACCCGAAATTTTAACCAAAATCGATATGGGTATCACTTTCAGGCTTTTTGGGGTCGCTGATTGTGAATATAACACCCATTTCGCGATCCAAGATGGCGGACCCGAAATTTTCACCAAAATCGATATGGGTATCGCTTTCGGGGTTTTTGGGGTCGCTAATTGTGAATTTATCATCCAATTCGCGATCCAAGATGGCGGACTCGAAATTTTCACCAAAATCGATATGGGTATCACTTTCAGGGGTTTTGGGGTCGCTGATTGTAAATATAACACCCATTTCGCGATCCAAGATGGCGGACCCGAAATTTTCACCAAAATCGATATGGGTATCGCTTTCGGGGTTTTTGGGGTCGCTGATTGTGAATTTATCATCAATTTAGCGATCCAAGATGGCGGACTCCAAATTTTCACTAAAATCGATATGGGTATCGTTTTCAAGGTACTCGGGTTGCTGATTACGAATAAATCATTCATGTAGCGATCCAAGATGACTGGATGGATGATATATTCGTAATTAGCAATCCCGAAAACCTCGTAAACGATACCCATGATGACTTTTTTGGAAAATTTCAAGTCTGCCATCTTGGATCACTAAATGGATTTTGTTATTAGTCACCCCGAAAACTTAGACTTCTTTTTTAATTTCAAGTCCAACATCTTTGATCGTCGTTAAAATGGTCGTCTATTCCGATATCAGACAATAGCCGGCAGGTAATCATTCGATGGGAAACTGTCGACTTCCAACTGATCTTGTGTAGCCGCAAAACTAACAGCAGGGAATGGCCGGCAGGCCAAAATCGCTTTCGTGTGTGGGTGCTTTCAATTTAGGACTACAGGCCGCCCGATATGCTCTGAAACTGCAGGCGGACTAATCGTGGATATGGATAGGCTCCTTAAGAATATATCATCAATTTAGCGATCCCGGCGATTAGCGAAATTTCATCGAAATTAGAACCCGAACCCAAACCTGAACCCGAATCAAAAATTTTACTTGAAATCGAAACCGAAACCGAAACCGAAACCGAAACCGAAATCGAAACCGAAACCAAAACCGAAACCGAAATCGAAATCCATAAACTCACGAGTTAAAATATTACATTTGCTTGATGAATTGGTTGAGTAGAACCGGAGATATAAGCAAAAGTAGCAATAGCCGACATCCATGCGAGCGGAGCCGCGGGCATCAGCTAGCAATTTATATTAGCGTGAGTTAATGTGCCTTGACAGACAAAGAGATCAAAATAGGGGTTATATATAAAATGTTACAGAAAAATTTATTATAGGTAAATAAAAACTGAAGTGACAACCCTGACAAAACTGCAAAAGGCGGTATTTCCGCAAACATCAAACGCGATGAACTACTGTAAGATCCCTCGTTATACTGTGCTATTACTAAGACTTCTATGTTCATCTGTACATCTGTCTATCTGTCACTAAGGGCTGGTTCGACCAAACGCAAGTAAAGTTTATTCCTACAATAAATAGTCAATATGTGGGTGATATTGCCTGTTTATTTTAGGAATAAACTTTACTTGCATTTGGTCGAATGTACCATAAGTTGTATTACGTATACTGTGATAATTAGGTAGTTGTAATATTTCTGAATGATTTTTTGTAACATTTATAATTTGAATACATCGGGAAATATTAAATGCTCAAGTGGGACTTGAACCCACGATCTTTCCCTTACAGGGGCAATGTTCTTCCAACTGAGCTATGAGCCACACCTGAATCACTTCAAATTTCCCTTCTCTTTATATCCGTCTTTAAGGGCGACGGTAGAGCCATCTACCAACTTTCTTATAAACTGTTGGACCCAATGACTGATTTTTCAACCATTTTTAAACATTGATTTTTGACTCCGCCCAGACGCTGGCCAGAAGAGTTGGTACAGGGTTTTATTTCGAGTTTTCCTTCTCTCGCAGTGATATCATCTGCGTTTTGCCTTCAGTCGCCTCTTCCGACACCCTTGGGATGAGATGTGGTGGTGATACTTGTAGTCTTTCTCTGTCACCGCACGGATAACATAAATAGTTTGAAACACTAAAAAAAACACGCTTTTAGCACGCACTAAAAATTACATCCGCCATCTTGGACGTCCACCATATTGGATTTAAGTCACGTGACAATTTTTTTAGTATTCCTGACAGCAAACCCTTTCATTTGATACCCATATCATGGGGTGGATTTCAAACAGCCAGTTCGCCATCTTGGGGAGGCCGCCATATTGGATTTGTAATGACGTTTCTTAGCTAGTCATGTATTGTTATCGGAACTCAGAGCGTGTTTTTTTTTTTATCGTGCGATAAGTCCCCACGGATACCACCCCCACGGAGCCGGTGGAGGTGGTTATGTCGAACTCGAACCGACTAAAACGCACGCCGTCTTGGGTCCTTGGTTGCCGGAGGTGAGATTGCCAAAAGCATATCTCTCGCACCCCGGCAGACCCAGGACCATCTCTTTCGAGATGGCCCCCTTCGGGTTGTGGGGACCACAGGATCCCCATCTAGCCCCGGTTACGGGGAGGCGCACTTAGCGCCGCCGCCGCGGCCTGCTTCTGCTAGGGTGACAGGCGGCTCCACCGGTCACCCCCAGGCCAGCGCTCATGGAGGACGGAGGTCGTTCTGCGACCTCCGACGTCCGGTTTGCCTTCGCTCTGCGCGGGCTTCCCGTGCCCGGAGTCTAGTCCGGACCCGACCGGCCGCCTCCTTCTCGAGCATTACTTGCTCGCAGAAGGAGGCGACCGCACCCCAAGCGTTCGCGCATCGTACCATCGCTAACTCAGAGCGTGTGCAAAATTTCATCCTAATCGAAGACCGGGAAGTGGGTCAAATTCAGATTCCAAGATTTTCTTACATACATAGTTACAAGTGAAGCTAATAAAAGCGTGTAAAAACTGAACGGAAGACTTAGTGCGTGATTCCGACTCGTATTGGGTGATTTTTGGATGAGTATTGTATATATGTTAAAAACTTGCAGGTTACGGAGACTCGACGAATATAAAGCCTAGTGAGCCAGGCGTGGTGGAAGACTCCCTGGTGGTCTACGAGTGGCTTTACAGCACCCTGGGCAAGGAAAGCAAGCCACCCATCTTCGTGTGGGGACACTCTTTAGGTACGTTATAGTCGTGATAGTGAACGCGCTCGCTACGTAGGAGGAGCGGGTTTGATCCTCGCTCAGTGCATTTTACATGCATGAATGTGGATATTTGCATTGGTCTGGTCGTACCTTGGAGAGCACGTTAAGCCGTCAGTCCCGGTTGCCATACAAACATCTATTGCAGTCGTTACGGGTAGTTGGCGGGTAAATGTTCAACAACTGGTTTAACTGTAATGCTGGGATATCGCCTTTGAGTTGTGGAACTGATAGTTGGCGCCAACCCTGGCGAGATTGCCGAATAGTGTCGGTTTTTCGTGCGTTCAAAGGATCTATAATAATAATAAATATTCCACAACGTTCTACATAACACTACCTAGACGCATGGTAAGCTTATTAGCTTGTGTTATGGAATCTGGAATGCCGATAAATATACTTAGATTTTTTTTTTGTAAATACATACATATTATACATAGAAACACCCAGACCAATGCAAATAGCCATATTCATGGGTACAAATATTTGCGCTGAGCGGGGATCGAACCCGCGCCTCCTGCGTGGCAGTCGCGTTCACTACCGCCACGCCACAGAGGCTGTGGCACACATCTGGGCCATCTAACTGATGGCTGGTCTACATATTGGACCAACGCTGGGCCAGACATTGGTCCATCATGTACATGGCCATTACATGGTGACCAATCAGTCTTGACCCTTATTATGTCCACTTCCAGGTACCGCGATATCGTCCCACTTGTTGGGCAACTTGCCGGACTTATCAGTCACCTTGTTGGAGAGGAGTACTCCTCTGCCGTTACCCAACGGACTCATACTTGAAGCTCCCTTCAATAATCTAGCCGACGAAGTGGCGAAACATCCCTTATCTAAGGTACGGAACAATCTCGATTACACGAGAAGACATACATAATGGGCTATTTGACTATTTCACTAATTTTTTTTTTACTTTCGAAAAATGACCACTGTCTTATAATATAATGAACTGTAAAAGTAAAATTTTCGTACGACAAATAGTTTTCAAGATATTTGATTTTGAAAAATTCAATTTGTCGCGCTACCCGAAAACGCTCCATACAAAATCGTATGAAATTGTGACGTCACGCTTCGGTAGCGCGTAGTGCAAATGTATGGAGTGCAAGATAATATCGCATTTATCTCGGTCTACGTTGCGTTTACACGTTTATAGTTCATAATAAAAGTTATTTACAATTTAATGAGGAATCTAAAAAGTCATATATTTGAATTTAATTTGATTGTTTATATTTTGACTTTTTTTGGAAATTTCAACTAATAAAAAGTCATCGTTTCAGTTTAGATATGCAATATTTTATTTTGCAAGGCATATTTTTTCAGAACAAGCTATCATATTAAGCAGTATTGGGAAGAATCGACGACTTAGTCAAATACCCTATTCATAAATCCCCGAAGGGGTAGGCAGTAGTGTATTAACACCCACATATCACCAACTGAAGCGAAAGAAGCGTCGGTAGCTTAGTGGTTAAAAAACCGCATCAAAATCCTTAGAGTAGTTTTAAAGATATAAGCATACATACGGACAGACAAACGAGTAAAGCGACTTTACCTTATACTATATAGTGATGTATGAGATAATAGACTCACTCCCTATTATGTGAGACCAAATACAATCGTCAAATGTGGGAGTTAATTCCCCTCTGCCTACCTCTTCGGGGATTTAAAGCCATGTTTTCGGGTTGCGATCGGAAATGGGTTTAGAATCAAGAGATATTTTGTTATGAACGGAAACTGTTTATTGTTAAATTATACACTATAGATTGCACTTTATGATAGTTGAATAAATGTTAATTAAATTAAATGTTAAGTATGGGATGTTAATGTTGGAATGTTATTGGTAAATGTTAGGTGAATGCACCCGGTCGCGACGGTCACCGAAAGTACACTAAATAATTAAAACTTATTGTCTAATTGAGTCGCGTCGCCAACTTATTGTCTAATTGAGTCGCGTCGCCAACTTATTGTCTAATTGAGTCGCGTCGCCAACTTATTGTCTCATTGAGTCGCGTCGCCAACTTATTGTCTAATTGAGTCGCGTCGCCAACTTATTGTCTAATTGAGTCGCGTCGCCAACTTATTGTCTAATTGAGTCGCGTCGCCAACTTATTGTCTAATTGAGTCGCGTCGCCAACTTATTGTCTAATTGAGTCGCGTCGCCAACTTATTGTCTAATTGAGTCGCGTCGCCAGCGGGCTCGCGGCAGGTGTTCGGTGTCAGCATTGAACCGAACACCATGAATATACAGGTGGAAGATTTTCATGCCTCCTGGCGGGGAATTACTCGAAATACTGGAGATAGACAATTTCAATCAAAGGAGAGCCGCCGCCCACCCTAGCAGAAACAGTGCGCCTCCATATACCCGGGGCTAGATGGGGACACCGAGATCCCCACAACCCGAAGGGGACCATCTCGAAAGAGATGGTCCTGGGTCTACCGGTGCGCGAGAGATATGCTTTCGGCAACCAAAGACCCAAGACGGCGTGCGTTTTAGTCGGTTCGAGTCCGACATGACCACATAGGAAACATTCCTTTATTTTTTTAAAGAAACAAAACTGCATTCAAAGATTTTCGAAAACCGACTAAAACCTGAAAAAATCACATCCTGTATTTTTATGGCTTCAATCGATAGTGACAATCATAAGGATCAAATCTGTCTAACAAACTTGGTAAATTAAATAAAAGGAAATGCCTGTCAAGCGTGTTTCCAAAAATATTTGAATGCAGTTTTGTTTCATTTTAAAAATAAAGGAATTCCAAATACATCGGGAAAACAAGAACTCAAGTGGGACTTGAACCCACGAACTTTCCCTTAAAGGGGGAATGCTCTTATAACTGAGCTATTGAGTCACACCTGAATAACTTCAAATTTCCCTTCTCTTTATATCAGTCTTTAAGGGTGACCGTGGAGCCATCTACCATCTTTCCTTTGAGTTAAATTCTCTATCTCGTCCAAGGGACATGAAAATCTTCCACCCAATATGTAGATATATATTAATGTAAAGTAAAGCCAACGAAGCGAGATAAAAAAGGTAAACAAAGTTTTAGCGGTTCCAAACATTTTTATTTGAAAATTATTACGTATCACTTCAAGCGCATTCCGGAAGGGAATGAAATTGCTAATAAGATGGCGGATCAGACAGTTTAGAACCGCTGTACTGACAGCTTTCCTGTACTACGACACAAACAACGACAGTTGTCGCTCGGCTATAATCGCGTACGCGTGACATGTGCGACAAGGACAGAGATAATAATCGCTAGTTATCGCAACGTAACTCAGTAATGGTCGCTTTGTTTACCTTTTTTCTCTCGTCTCGTTTGACTTTACTTTTTTTTCTATTTCAGTTAGTAACATGGTTGCCTTACTACGAACACACGTTCGTGGCGCCGTTCCGATGCACAGACGAACAGACATTCAAGTCGGACGAGTACTTGAGTAAGGCTAAGACTCTGCCTATACTCATACTGCACGCAAAGGATGATATTATAGTGCCTTTTATTGTTGGACTGAAGGTAAACAGGTGTTTTGATATTCTGGTATTATATTTTAAATGTTAATATTAATGAATTTTTATAATTAATTATCACATTGAAGGATTCTGCTAAAAACGAGAAACTTCGAAAAACATCGGAAAAAATGAAATGCTCAAGTGAGACTTGAACTCACGACCTTTCCCTTACAGGGGGAATGCTATTCCAACTTAGCTATTGCGCCACACCTGAATCACTTCAAATTTTCCTTCTCTTTATATCCGTCTTTAAGGGCGACAGTTTTTTCCGATGTTTTTCGAACATAATATAACATAACATAAACTCACGACTCTATTCCCCGAAGGGGTAGGCAGAGGTGCTAGCACCCACATTTCGCCAGTTTATGTTTAGGTCCCAATATAATAGGTGGCGAGCCTATTGCCATTAACCGGGCACTTATAAACCTGCGATAAATACACACATAACTTCGAAAAGCATCGAAAAGTCATTGGTGTGTGCCATGGTAAACCTGGGATCGAACCCGAGACCTCGTCTCAGCAGTCCATTACCCATACCACTAGGCTACCTCAGATATAATTAGTTTTTCGATTAATATGTTGTTCGAACTTTTATTTTTTTTAAATGCTATAAAAAATTCAGTTCAACGAGCAACTTGTGGATTTCCAGTAAATCTCAATTAGAAATGAAACGGATATTCGGCAACTATCCGGTATTTATCCGGCCTTTACTATCCGGCCCAATACTGGATAGTAAAATTCCGAAAAATATATCATTGTTTTGATTCACGAATTTGCTTTGAATTTTTGATTGCGAAATTCTTAGCTATGTTGCTAAAATCGGTCGAAGATGATGGCAATCGCCACCAAATTTTATACAACTCTCTCAATCTTCGTTTGTAGGCAATTGTATAAAAATGTTTGATAAAATTCCTCAGGATCTGATTGACATGCCACTTAATAAATTTCAAATTGAAGAGAGAAATTGCTTAATGAAAAAAGGTTATTATAAAGTACGAATACTTACATGATAATAAATAAATAAATAAATAAATATTCCACAACATTCAACACAACGCTATCTAGACCCATGGTAAGCTTTTATAGCTTGTGTTATGGAATCTAGAATGCGGATAAACATACTTATATACTTTTTTTGTAAATATATACATATTATACATAGGGACACCCAGACCAATGCAAATAGCCATATTCATGCATACAAATATTTGCACTGAGCGGGAATCGAACCCGCGCCTCCTGCGTGGCAGTCGCGTGCACTACCGCCACGCCACAGAGGCTGTCAAAAGATGCATGGACATCCTAATTTAATCTCTTGCTGGCACTGTATAAATGAGGACGGCCAGAGTCAGCTTTCTGCTGTGCAGCTGTTTCATAGCAAAACGAAAAGGGTTATAGTCTTCTTTTATTGTGAAATAATATTAGGCACAATATTATAGTAACAAGCAAACCCACATTGAAAAAGTATTTGGAAGTATATAATATGATCAAGCACAATAATTGGATACATTCATTATCAAAAAGGCAGTTAATGTTGCACACATAGAAAATCTGTGGAAAAAATAAAAAAAACCACTGACTAATAAATAAAATATAATTATCAAGATATTGTCAAAGACTGTAACACTCATAAGTTATGATTATTTTTCATTTACTATCAAAACATTTTTTATTTGAGACCAAAATGTATGCCTAAAAATAAATTAAATTGAAAAATTATGAAGCGCATGGGTATTTTATTTTCTTACTCTAAGAACACTCAACTACTGTTATGTCCATAGATAAAAATATATGTTATGTCATTCGCTTGACGTGTACGGCTGCTATCATTTCTCGTTATTATTTGAATAATTCTGATACAAAATGGATTGCGATAACTCTTACGACGACCCTGGCTTGCTTTTGGACCCTGTATTTTCTTTAAACGGCAATTCTTTGGATACTGCACCCACTCACACGAAGACTTACGCTTGAACATGGATAACCCGATTCTTCTGTTAATGTGGAATTTAAATTAAGTTAGTCTAAACTATTTATATTATTGGTATGTACATAGCTTCAGCTATCAAATAGCAGTATATTCATTTAAATAAAAAAATGTACACGCCTGAGCCGAAGCTCCATACAACGCGGCCTCCTCCTTTGTTAATAAAAGCATATTTAAAAAAGGAAGATAATCGAGTTCACTGTGTTTCTTGCCAGCGAAAGAATCAGTTTCAGATGATATACATATTTTATTTATTAATCTTGACATTCCATTCATTAATGTAAAATTATGTCGTTCATATGTGCTCTTTATATGCTTAACTAAATAAATGAAATTGATCATTTGATTCTTCTTTGATTCTTGAATATGCATATCAAATGAAAAGGCATGACTACCTAGCTAACCTTTTAATCCCATGCTGATATAAAAATGAAATCCATTTCCAGTTGTACCGAACCGTCCTACAATCTCGTGACGAGAGCTGCGCGAGCATCAAACTCCACGCCTTCGAGAAGGAAGAGAATTTGGGCCACAAGTACATCTGCTCTGCCAAGGACCTGGACGTAGTCGTGAAGTGAGTATAAACCCCACTCCTCCCCCCAGCCTATCGCAGTCCACTGCTGGACATATGACTATCCCAATGTGCGCATGTTCTCCGGATTCCTGACAATCTAAAACCCATAATCAATTCTAAATACATCGGTAAAAGGAAGAACTCAAGTGGAACTTGAACCACGACCTTTCTCTTTCAGGAGGAATGCTCTTCTTACTGAGCTATTGAGCCACACCTGAATCACTACACATTTCCCTTCTCTTTATATCCGTCTTTAAGGGCGACGGTGGAGCCATCTACCAACTTTCTTACGAACTGTTGGAACCAATGAATGATTTTTCAACCATTTTTAAACATTTTTGATGACTGAATTTAAAATGACTGAATTTAAAAATAAATGTTATAAAAATTTCATTCAAACCCCTAATCAAACTAAACTATAATATGAACGTGACCACTGTACCGCGCTTCAGGTACAGTCAACATTAGAAACATGTTGATGTAAAAAGTGCTCAAAAATGATCATAATTCCTTCGTATTCCTCCCTTCCTGTTCTGATATTTTAGACACAACTTTAGTTTCGACAATAATACAATTTAAATCAATGAAACAGTTTGATTTGCTCATAATACCTTACTTCCTACCCAAAACAAAAAAAAAATCACTGTAGAAATTTGATTTTCTTGCTAAAATGTACGAGAAACGTTTTTGGCAATTTCTGTCTTTCCTAGTACTCAAAGCTAAAATGGTCCCATAGTGTGTTTTGATCCCCACATGAAATAGGATCGATTGGCACCAAAAAAAAAAACCTTCGAACTTTTAGCATTTTTCTTGCTGACTGTACGATTTTTTCAAAATCTGTGTATGCCGTGTAAAATATCTCAAAAAGTTATGGAAGGTCTCCTAAGTACGATTAAAGTACCTACCTGCCTTTACTGCCCCGTTTAAAAAACACACCCTGTATGTATAATTTAAATGTCTTTTTTTTTCAGAGAATTCGTCGCAGAGAATTTGAGCAAAAATTGAAACGAACGCATAAGATTGACCACGAAGCCTTATCTTACTGCATTCTACATTTTATACGACGTAATAGTGTATAGAACTAACTGTTCCTTGTGGAATGACTGCATATTTGATACTTAAGGTTCCTAAAACTATATTGCAATGTATTGAATCAATTATTATTGTAGATTTACAAAACTATAATACATTTGGTTAGGCACTTAAACTAAAGGTTAACAATCTAGTAGCGACTTTTTATAAAGCACATATTAAAGTAAACCCAACGAGACGAGAAAAAAAAGATAAACAAAGCGACCATTACCGAGTTACGTTGCGATAGCCAGCGATTATTTTCTGTCCTTGTCGTTGCGTGTTTCGTAGTACAGGAAAGCTGTCAGCACAGCGGTTCTAAACTGTCAGATCCGCCATCTTATGAGCAATTTCATTCCTGTCTGGAATGCGCTTGAAGTGACACGTAATAATTTTCAAATAAAAATGTTTGGAACCGCTGAAACTTTCTACCTTTTTTCTCTCGCTTCGTTGGCTTTACTTAAAAATAAGTTTCTAAACAGAAAAATTATTGAATTGAAGGTATTAATGAACTAAATTTTTAAATAAAACATCAACATTGTTTACGTTTAGTTCAGTACGTATGAATTCGCAGGTTCGATTCCCAGTGCAAATATTTGCATATTTGTATTGGTTTTAATGTTTCTATGTATAATATATTATTTATAAAGGTATATATTTAAGTATATTTATCTGCATTCTAGACTCCATAACACAAGCTATGTTTAGAGGCTAGATAGCTTTGAGTGTAGTAGTGTGGCATTATTATTATTTGTTAATTTACTTACCAAAAATATAGCACAATAAATAGTTAACCAATGAAATTATATACCTAACACACTAATGTGCTTATAAAAGTACAAAGTAGTTGATAATACAAAAATGTTTTAATCAATGATATTTTATACAAGATATGTTACGTTCATAGTAACTGACTTCTCAAATCTGATCCAGCAATCTGTCAGTGCACAATAGTTGACAATTAGCGTTAAAGTAGTACGAAAGATGGGATAAGCACGTGAGTAAAAAAGATAGCTATAATTCGGAATGATTCGGACGATTGCACTTCTAAGCATAGATTATCATTTTGTTGAACAGAAGGGGTATTTCGTTATTAGGCAAGAAATGAAATTCGATGAAAAAATAATACGTCATTATTTATTCCGGAAAATGATAATGATTCAAAAAGATAATTAGGAAACTTCTCGAAAATAAAACCATAGTGCTGTACTGACGTTATAATCAAACATTTAGCTCCTTCAAATAAATTTAATTTATTTCTTTTCTGCCTCTTAGAAAGTTTTTTATTTTGGGATTATTTTTATGAGCAGAATGAAGACGAACAGTGGTATATTTGTCAGTTATTTATATTCTTCCTGAGCAATGTTCCTTTTTTCGAAGTATATCTCTCAGTGGCTTCAAAATTATTGCTACAAATTCTGCTGCTTTTTGAAGGTGTCCAGTCAGACTCATTTCGTTGTTCTTTAACAATTGCAATCCACTCTTGAAGTCGAACTTCATTAGTCGGAAACCTTGAAAAAAATCCTTTGGGCTATGTATGTCTAATACGCAGTTCACCTAGCTCGCGTTATGTCTAAATGTCATTTTCAATAGCTTTTAGCCTAAGTGGACTTATACCTACAGTGCTATTTGCCAATTTCGCTTATGGACTTTTTCGACAAATGCCTAAATCTCAGTTCACCCAGCTCGCGTTGGGTCCGGTCGAGTACAACCTATTCCCAAAATGCCTGATTGCAGTATAAACGATTGTCAAATCGTCTGCTTCCCAAGTTGTCTGAATTCAATATGACTTAGGCCCGATTCGCCTGAATCTTTTCTGTCTAAATGTCATTTTCATAAATTACTTCAAAATGATAGATAAATGTGTGTGTAATAAATGTGCTGTGTGTGTGCTGTTTACTGGTCATTCATTTAAGTTTTGTTTTCAATTTAGGCATCATTTTTAAAGGACTAGTTTCCTCGCTGTTGAACTGTAATACAGTAGGTCTATGACACTTTTTGTCTTCCTCTGTTCTAACCTATATCGCGGTAGGTCTAACTAGCGTTATGCCTACTTATCCTTTTGACTAGTCATAACGCGACCTAGGTGAACTGCGTATTAGACATACATAGCCCAAAGGAAAAACAATTAGGTTATTACAATTATTTAAAGGACAACAAATAAATAAAACAAAAATTATGTTACTCAATTTTAAATCCCTAACAAATAAAACTGAACAGCAGTTCAAAATTATTACTTTAGTAGGCAGTAAACTGAAAATTACCCTATGTCGCATCTGTACTGATAATCTATGCAAGCAGTGTTGTTGTGTCCTTGTCGTGCTCATATCAAAAAGTATTTCTGTCCTTTTTCTTTGTCGCCATTATTTTAAAAATATTATTAAACTAATTTTAATGAAATACACTAAAATGTCGGTAATATTGTATGTACTTACATGTGATAGAAGGTCCTTCGTATTTTATTGATTTTAGTGTCGTAATTTGTACATTTTTAAAAATACACAGTGGCATTTTTATTGCCATTTTATTATGCGCTTACATACGTGACATCTCGGCGTTTGCCAGACATATACTAAATGCGATACGTCCCAATTAGGACGTTTTCGCGTCTTCACCAGGCGCAGTCTAATAACATATCTGCCCCTTTTTTGTATGTAATATCATTGGTTTGAATAATTTAATATTTCATGATGCTATTTAGAATATAGTTAAAAAAGGAAAGAAAATACTCTTAATCTTAAAATAATGTATTAACTATAACCTGTCGTATCAGGTTTGATGCCCGTTCGGTGCAAATATACGTAGGATAGGCTAGTGTGGCTAAAATAAGGCCTATAGAGCAAACACAGAGGAGGCGACCTAAGTAACTAACGGAGCTAACACCATAACGCAAAGAAGAGAATGATGATAGAAATTAAGAATTGGGTGGGATCTACCCCCTTTTCACCATACCCTACCCCCACAAAGCGTCCCGCAATCTATCGTAGGGAAATTACAGACTTTATCAAATATATCGTAACAAATAATATATCGTAACAGATATATCGTAGCAGACAAGGTGACTAAAAACTTCTAAACAGTGAAAGTTTCATACACTACAAGCATGGGGTACGAACGCTAAGAAAATATCTTTAATATATCTCAAAAACTAATAGATGGCACTAGTAGTGTCATTTTAAGAAATAAAAAAGTTAAAACGCTTATTTCCCTATTTAGAATCACGTAAATTATTTTAGAACTTTAAAACATGATGCATTTAAGCATATAAAACTCGTTGCTAATATAATAAATAAAGATTTCGTGACAAAAGTGATAATTTAGGAAACCGCCATCTAGCGACAATTTTGTCCAAATATCCATGTTGTCTTTAACCATCCAAATTACTGCAAAATCAATATAGATTAGAATATTTATGGTTTTATTCAGTCATATTTAATAATGTGTTTATAGTGTCTTTTATATTTTTGATAAGTTACTTTAAAATAGTAAAAATTCTGTTGTTACATCTCTAAACTTATATTTCTTAAAAAAAATTAATTGCATCTGTTTCTTTCATGATCAGATAAAAAGGACAGATGATTTTATTGAAGTTAAGACCTGTCAAATTAAGACAGTGCCTTGTTGGTGCGTAGTAAGTTAAGTCGCATGTCCGTAGATGTCGACTAAAATTGAAGGGTACCGTCAAGGCGCCGACTTAATTTGACAGGTGTGCACTAAAATAAATCATCTGTAATTTTCTATCTGATAATGAAAGAAACAATACAATTAGAAAATTTTAGAGAATTTTAAGTTAAGAGATGTAACAACAGAATTAGCAGCATTGACGCCATCTAGTAACAACGCTTGGAAATAAAAGCTGCCTGCCTGCTTTTGGAAGTTACTAGTGTAACCGTTGTTTTTTTCGTTATTGTGCATCTGTATAGAAATATATTATATTATCTGTGCTACAAATGAATAATAATATCTGAACAATATCACTGTGAAGTGAACACAACATCAATGATATAGTCATCATAATAAAATTAAAGGGCTCTTTCCAAAATCTACGATAGGATATTTCACGTTGGTATTGTTCAAATATTATTGGTAACTTGTAATGTATATTAACCGTTCAGAAGTATTTAGTCACCTTGTTTGCTACGATATATCTAATGGCGTCTGTACAACACCTTTTCTCTGTGTTTGATCTATAGAAACGCCTCAGTATAGCAAATGTTTATAAAAAACAATAATATATTAAAACAAAAATGTTTATTTTTCTTTTATTTTATTATAAGATTTATACAAGTTTTTCTCTTCGTTTAATAAATAACTTATTGAATTATTCATTCTTATTTTCTTAATTCGATAACTCACAAATAATAAATCAGACTTGGACTGTTTATAAACAACCTGTTTAGAACAAAAATTATGACAAGGTTCCCGGGATAGGCGGGAATGAATCAGGAAGAGGAATCAGACACTAAAACGTATACCGGGACTTTACCTACACTATTATTTTGTTATAGTTTTATCGTAACCGCTGTACCCCGCCTTGGGTACTCGCGCGGCGAGTAGAGTGTCGATCAATCGACCGTCAGCCCCTCCAGACAAGTGGCAATACGGTCGCAGAGGGGTGACCGGTGGAGCCGCCTGTCACCCTAGCAGAAGCAGGCCGCGGCGGCGGCGCAAAGTGCGCCTCCCCGTACGTGGGGCTAGATGGAGACCACAGAGTATACTTGATCCTAGATTTAACATTATATTCCACGATACGCTAGACAGTGCACTTATCTTTTTTTTTATAATTCTGCTAGGGTGACAGGCGGCCGCGCCCAGGCCAGCGCTCATGGAGGACGGAGATCGTTCTGCGACCTCCGACGTCCGGTTCACCTTCGCTCACGGCGCTATCTCGTTCGCTCTTGAGAGATGCCTTTACTCTTTCTTTCTCTTTCTTTACCTCGGCCCCCGCCACAGGCTGTACTGGGGGCGGGGTATAGCGCTCGCGGTCCATACATAATTGTTATTTTCAACCCTTAGTTTAATATCGACTGTTGTATTAATTTATTAAGTTGAATATTGATATATGTTGTTAAAGTATATTAAATGTTTTATTTTACGTAGAAACCGGGCTTGCATGAAAAGTGTATTGCCACTAGAGGAAACTCGTGAAGTGAAAGTTGAAAGGCTTATATGTAAATTAGCCATCGCACCCGGCTTCGCCCGTGGTATATTTTGAAACTATGTACAGTCAACTACAAAGATCCAATTTAATCTTCCAAAATTATGTACCCCTGCGAGTGCCACTATGAACTAACCAAAGATTGTGACAAACATGGTATCCGCCGAACTTGACAATAACATGTATGCGTGCAAAGCGCAATAATTATGTATCCCACTACATTTCCTGTGATATGTACACTTACAATCTTAATTAAAAATCTATCCAAATACTGTGAAAGAAAATTGTATACATTTAATGTTCCAAAGAAATGTAACCATAACAAAAAGGATGTATGAATTTCGAAGTGCTAGCGAAAACAAAAAAGTTTCTTTGAGAATGCCATTTAAAAATAAATTCATTATATTGCACATTTATAGAGTTTGACTTATCTGTTTGATACTTCATATTATCCCAAACTAGCTTTTACCTGCGACTTCGTCTCCTGGTTCTGAGCTACATCTCTGCCAATTTTCAGCCAAAAGCCAAAAGTTCTTGAGTTATAAATAGTGTAACTAACAAGACTTATATATTTGACGATATATAAAAAATAAAATAAATAAAAAATTAAAATAAGGGCAGTATAATTATTACTAAACAGATTTTGCAGTTTTTTGTCATCTTATGTGTAAGTTCTTTACTAATAAAAATAAACGATAACAGTCTTTTTTTTTTCTTTTATCAGTCATCCAATACATAATATGTTATGTATGAATAATGTTTTGCCATCGGTTTCATTCGGAAAAGTTCGTATTTATCATACTTGCTTTCTATTCTAAATGTGTAATATTAAGGATTTATTTTTAAATGACATTCTCAAAGAAACTTTTTTGTTTTCGCAAAAACTTCGAAATTCATACATCCGTTTTATTATGGTTACATTTCTTTGGTACATGAAATGTTTGTCACAATCTTTGGTTAGTTCATAGTGGTTAGTAGTCATTTTGTAAGATTAAATTGGATACATCTCTTTGCAGTTGACTGTACCAGTCCCCATTGGGTCCGTAATTTTTTAGTCTTCAAATAACATTATTCCTTTGTATATTCCTTTATATCCAAATTGCCGACATTAATGATGACTGCTCCACTCCCTTTGGTAGTAGCGTGATGATTTATAGCCCAATTCAATTCGCACCAATAGTTCCCGAGATTAGCGCGTCCAATCAAACAAATTCTATCTTCAGCTTTATAATAATTTTAGATAGGTCTAAACTTCATTTCATTCTATCTTCATCCTAGAGCAATCACGGTTGCGTCTATGCAAAGAGCTGTGCACAGTAAAAACGCTGACAGTAGGTAGACTTTTTTTTATCGTACGAAAAATCCCCACGGAGCCGGTGGAGGTGGTTATGTCGGACTCGAACCGACTAAAACGGACGCCGTCTTAGGTCTTTCGTTGTCGGAGGTGAGATTGCCGAAAGCACAGTAGGTACACTAAAGCCACGTCCACTGTCATGACGTCATGGCCTACTTACTTTGGCTGCCTTAGGGATGCACGTTACGATGCGATTTTTGTGAAGATCGATTCAAGGGAATACGATCTAGCGATTTTTTGAATCGATTCACTTCAATACGATCTTCATTTGAATCGATTCAAAAGTATAGTGAATCGAATCCTTTGGATCGTATTACCGACAATGTATTACTGTGAATATTTATTATTTTTAATAAACAAAGTTCGATTACGAAGTACCTAATGCCGTTACCTTAAATTTATTTATGTTTCGCCATTCGTTTGTAATCTATCTTAGTCATCATAGTCTGCAATGTTTATTTTATGACGGTACGAAGCAAAGCAAGCAAATCGATAGGCAAAATAATGAAATATGATGAAGGAAGTTCAGAAAAGTCACCGTTGATTTTACTGTTACTGAAGAAACTGATGGTCTACTATGGCATCACAATTAATTATTAAGCCAAATGTCATCTATGTCAGAGGCACATACATACATCGACACCGACAGCAGATACACTGGACTGGAGTCGTAATTGAAGCAGTACCTCTCTGAACCTTTGCTTGATCGGAAATCTAATCCGCTATCTTACTGGTCGACCAGAAGAATAGTATGGCAGCAGTTGGGTACGATGGCCTTAAGATATTTGGCGATTGTGGCTACCTCCACGTCATCAGAACGCCTTTTCTCTCTCGCTAATATTACCTTAGATGAGAGTCGCAACAGACTGCTGCCGAAAAGGCTTTCTCAATTACTATTTTTTAAAAGTTTGGACGTGAAAGATTGGCATTTATAAGACCTGATGGTTTTCATGTATTAGTTTATATTTCGTGTGTTTTTAATTGTGTAATAATTTTTTAATTGTGACCACAACAAGCCATTAAGTGATACCTAATGGCTTGTTGTGGTTACAATTCCAACATAACCTAACCCAGCACTGTTATCATTGTCAAAAAAACATATTAAAGATTTAGTTGTAAAATTGTACAAATTGGGTGTGCCAGTTAGTATTTTTGATAAGAAATTCATATTTTTGTTTTATAAATCATAAATACGGCGTATGAATCGCATTTTGGTGTGAATTCGATAAAAAAGGTCTTCCCATTTTGTGGGATTTTATAGTTTTTTTGGGATGGGACATGTTTAGTTAATCAGTTGGTTTTTTTGCACAACATTTATTGTTCTGTTATGCATTCAGTTATTTAGAGGAATTGCCTAGCGCGCTGAAAAAATATTCATATTTAGTTTATTTAAATAGGTATATATACTTACCTTATTCTATGTGTTTTTTTTTCTTTTTTAGACTTCATTAAAGTTTAAATTTGTGTAAAATAATGTTTTATTTGTTAAAATTAATGCAAATTTTGAATCGAATCGATTCAAGGGCTGACGATCCATTACGATCCAAAAAATCGATTCAAAGAGAAAAATCGTGCAGCGTAGTACTCTCTGTATTGGCTGGTCTGTCGATCAGTAGTTTGTAGGTGAAGTTGTCCCGGGGTCACAAAAATCTTCTTCATATTGTAAATGTACCAAGCGCCATCTAGCGCGATTCACGAAGGTACGACAGCGCCATCTATTGACACATTTATCAACTAACGACCAAACATCACAACAAACATCTTGGGTATGTACGTGTCTAGACGAGGGAAGTGTTTTTATATCGGACATCAATTTGACTTCACCTCACCTGATGGTAAGCTAAAATTGGGTCACCATTACAGACATATAGTATGTGAACAATGGTGGCACTCATTTTGACGGCCTCATCAGAGGCCTTTTCACAGTCCGCCTAAAGAACCCGTGACTGCAGGAAGAAGGAAACAAGAAATTCCAGGTCTTAGGTAATGGTGCGGCAAAGGAATGAGTCACCGTACCGCTTGGTTATTGATGGAATATTCTGCACCGGTCTGTCTGTCTGTATGTTACGCTTTCACGCCTAAACCACTAAACCGATTTTGTTGAAGTTTGGAATAGGGATTTATTAGATTTAATGAGAAAGGACATAGGCTCTGTTTAGTCTCGATAAAAGCCGGGCAAAAGCTAGTCTTAGTATAAATTCTGCCCCGAACACCGTGCCTATATATACGGTACACAGCGCGGCGTTTGCAAGAAATCAAGCATCCCAAATAAAACCTTACCTACCGACTTGCTGACACAAAATTAAAAAAACAATATAAACGTCAAAAAATATGTCAAATAAGATTATAGTTGAAGACAAATTATCAAGAATATATTTACAATATAAATATATAATTTAAAATATAATATAAAAATAGATAAAATGCTTAGAAAATCTTACATAAAAACAAGCAGATTGGCTCCTCAGCAATATGATAATAGAGTAAGTGATTTTATTGACTTTTGATAATATGGGTCTGTTAGACTTCATTTGGCTCAGAGTCCAGGGCCTCGACTCTGCTAAAGCCAAACCACAGTGGTGCCACCGCCACTGTAAAAAACGGACTCCTTCGGTGGAAGCTTCAGATGCGACCGTGATTAACGCAAGGATAATGAAACAAGTCTACAACTATTGGCTGTTACTATTTGGTTGCCTATTTTGGCTATTATAATCTGGTTGCCAATTTTGGCTGCTACAATTTGCTTGCCAATTGTGGCTGCCGATTTTCGCCTGCTACAATTTGGTTGCCATTTTAGGCTGTTACAATTTGGTTGCCATTTTTGACTGCTACAATTTGGTTGCCATTTTTGGCTGCTACAATTTGGTTGCCATTTTTTGGCTGCTACAATTTGGGCGCCAATTTTCGATGCCTATTTTGGCTGCTATTACAATTTTGTTTGCCAATTTTCACTGCTGCAATTTGGGTGGCAATTTTCACTGCTGCAATTTGGGTGATAATTTTCACTGCTGCAATTTGGGTGACAATTTTCACTGCTGCAATTTGGGTGACAATTTTTTTGCAATAATTTGCCTGTGGATTTTGGCTGCCTCATTAAGCAATGTTGTGACGAATCTGACCTGTTCCAGGACGATATTATTGACAGGCGCCTCGGTGACCGCGAGTATCTTCGTGATGCAGGTGGCTGTGCTGCCTCTGGTTTTTAAGTACAGCAAATCTGTTCAGAGGAAAATGGTGTTCTCCAACTGTAGTAAGTACTAAAAGTAAAGCCAACGAGACTAGAGAAAAAAGGTAAACAAAGCGACCATTACTAAGTTATGTTGCGATAACTAGCGATAATTTTCTCTGTCCTTGTCGTACATGTCACACGTAACGTACGCGATAATGGTCGAGCGACAGCTGTCGTTGCGTGTTTCGTAGTACAGGAAAGTGGTCACCACAGCGGTTCTAAACTGTTAGCTCCGCCATTTTATGAGCAATTTCGTTTCTGTAATATGTGTGCCAATCGCCTACTACATAATTTTGGAGGTGTCGATTCGCACGCCAATAAATTAACTTCGTGCGAATCGCCTACAGAAAAATAATATATTTTTAAAGGAGTCGATTCGCACGTTTCGTGCGAGTTCAATTCGTGCGAATCGTCCATAAGCCTAATTTTCAAATAAAAATGTTTGGAAACGCTGAAACTTCGTTTACCATTTTTATCTCGCTTCGTTGGTTTTACTTTACATAAATAGGTACAACATCTTTATAGTGATTTCTTAGTTGAGTCCAAAATTTTTCAACTGCATAAATAACTTTGTAATCCCACACAGATGTTATAGTATTACTAAGTTACATTTGCAGTTGATAGTATACCAACAAGTTGCCGCGTGGTTCCCGGCAGAGTAGAATTTGGGCCACCCCATCTGTTCCCATGCGGTGTCGTACAAGGCGACTGTGGGATAGGGCTGTTTAACATCAGACATATATATACAGGCCAGACTCAGCCTCAGATTCATAACCCGAACCCCCTATTACGTGGGACCGAATACATAGATTGATAATATGTTAGTGTACCCTCTGCCTAACCCTTCGGGAATAATGGCGTGAGTAAGTATATAGGTATGTTTAAGAATTCATGGTACGGACTCAGCTCTCTTTTACCCACCCAAAACACGAACGCGTAGCACACTAATCAATAGCACTATGAGAATTTATATTCAAGTTCAAGTAAAATATGCTATCGTAGTTTAAATTGAGATAAAAGAGAACGGTTTAAAGATATTAATATTTTAACTGTAGCTTTTTTTTTTTTTTTTAATAAATAAATATTCCACAACATTCTACACAACGCTATCCAGACCCATGGTAAGCTTTTATAGCTTGTGTTATGGAATCTAGAATGCGGACAAACACACTTATATACTTTTTTTTTTGTAAATACATACATATTATATACAGAAACACCCAGACCAATGCAAATAGCCATATTCATGCATACAAATATTTGCACTGAGCGGGAATCGAACCCGCACCTCCTGCGTGGCAGTCGCGTGCACTACCGCCCCGCCACGGAGGCTGTGATTCTGGAGCTTCCCAATATATACTCGAAAATATACTGTATGTCAGAAAAAATATATCTAATTTTACAAAAGTAAGTGACATTACAGACAGAAATCTGCGCAATAAAAATAAACTGCTCCTTCCATGCTATCGGCTTTGCAGAGTTAGTGATTCTTTTAGGGGTGATGGTATACGTTTTTATAATAAATTGCCTGAATCAGTCCTTGGTATGCCTGACAATAAATTTAAAACCTTTGTGAAGACCACCTTATGTAAAAAAGCATACTAATAGGACAGATGATTACCTTAAAGACAAAAATGTCTGGCTTGAGCATGGTGCAGGCCCCTCCTAAATGTTTAAATAGGAACGCGAACTTCTTTATTCTTTATTGTTGTTAACTTAGGTTAATTATTTTATTATAAGTTTTTTTTATATACTTTAATTATCTTGACACGAGACATATGTACATTCGTCCATATATAGTCTTAAGAACATACTTTTTTGTAAATTGACGTCCATAAAATGCTACAGTGGAGTTTGTTGCGCCGTTTCTTCTGCACTGGTGCCTAGGAAGCGGTGGTAAACTTAGTTTTAAGCAGAATTTGACGTCAAAAAGCTGTAGTAGTGCTACACAATTTTGAATAAATACCTTAAGTTTGAGTTTGAGGTAGCTTAGTGGTTAAGGAGTCGGCCCTACGATCGAGAGGTCCCGGGTTCGAATCCTGGCCATTACACTAGCGACGTGAACCCACTCCTAACACAAGCAATTTAGCTCAACTGGAGGGGTTAGAGGGAATATTAGTAACTTCGGTTCTAATATTCTTTATAAAAAAATCATCATCATATTATGTCTGTTAATATTTCAGTAAACTACCCTCGAAACTTAGACTACGAGAACCCGTCCAGCTGCAACGTTGTCGGCGGGCGGAACTTCTGTGTGGAGTTCGAATCTCGGGCTGATAACTGTCTTATCAAACTGGGTAAGTATTTGAATAGAAAAAAAAGAAGTGAACCCCATAGTTCTGTGGTGTGGAACGACGGCCACCACGCATTGAGTTGTCGTAGAAGCACAGGTAGGTTTCCGCGTCGCCATTCTCTCAACGATATTCTCCGGAGAGCCTTTGTATCTGCAGATATCCCGTGCCTACTTGAACCACCCGGCCTTAGTAGATCCGACGGCAGAAAAGAATTTCATTCATCATCTTCAAATTGCTATTGAGGTTTCTAACATCATTTTTAGGGTTCCCTAGCCAAATGGCCAAAAACGGAACCGGTATTAGAATGGAATCCATACTAATAATGTAATTGCGAAAGTAAATCTGTCTGTCTGTCTGTCTGTATGTTACGCTTTCACGCCTAAACCACTGAACCGATTTTGATGAAATTTGGTGTAGGGATAGGTTAGACCTTGAGAAAGGACATAGGCTATGTTTGGTCGCGATAATCGACAACCACGCGGGCGGAGCCGCGGGCAAAAGCTAGTAGATCATAGATTCATCATGTCAGTCTGTCTGTCTTGGTAAGTAGATAGGTATATTCTATGAACCGTATTAAGAATTTCACACAAAAATAGAAAAAAAAAGCAATAAATTTTTGGGATCTATAGATACCCCACACGTATGGGTATAGAATGGTCTTCAAAAATGCTATTGAGGTTTCTAAAATATTTTTTTTCTAAACCTAATAGTTTGCGCGAGTGACACTACGTCATGAACCACAATCTTCGCCTTTCATTCAATTAACTCAAATATAATAAAAAAACTTTTATATTATGTTACTTGCTGCTACGGAACCCTTTATGGGTGAGTCTGACTCGCACTTGGCCGGTTTTTTTTAATTAGCAACCGAAATTACTGATATTCCCTCTAACCCCTCCAACTAAGCTAAATTGCTTGTGCTAGGAGTGGGTTCACGTCGGTAGTGTAAGGGAAGGTTCATATCTGACGGAACATGCGTCGCGTATTATCGGTTGCGTAACGCCAGAACAGACAACACTCGACGCACTATCGTAGCATCGGTTGAGTGTGAACGGTCAAGTGTTTTTCTATACATTTGTCTGTTCTGGCGTTACGCAACCGATAATACGCGACGCATGTTCCGTCAGATATGAACCTTCCCTTACACTACCGACGTGAACCCACTCCTAGCACAAGCGAACGAAATCGAACCCGGGACCTCTCGACCGTAAGGCCGACTCCTTAACCACTAAGCTTCTTCTTTAGGTGTGTCGCTGAACGGTATCTTCAAACGATAATAACACGCCTGTGTGGAAGCTTTACAATTATGACCAATTTTTTATCTATAATCATAACATACATTCTTTATATTGTTGTCCAAGGTGCGTGGCACATAGTCCCGTGTTCAATGTTCCGTGACGTGTTCGTGATACGGGATTACGTCACCGTGGACGACCGTCTGCACGAGGAACTGAAGAGGACTCAGAACACCATCGTATTGTACTGCCATGGTAAGATCCATCCATACTCACGTCTGTATATCCTCGCAGGGGTAGGCAGAGGTGTATAATTAACACCCACGTCTCGCCAATTATGATTTTCGGTCCCATTTCGTAATGGTAAGATTTATAGGACTATTGAAAATAACTCCTCCCTGTAAGATGGTGTAAACCTGGAAGGGCTAAAGACTAAGGGCTATCCCAGCCCTATGACTATTCTCCGTTCGATAGTAAACATACACGCCATGGCAAAGTATCGTTGTTTAAATAAGTAATATTAAGTATTGTTCATTACCCAACAAGCAAATTAGTCTTATAAGGTTGAGTTTATTCAGCTATTCGGTGATATAAAAGTCGAGTAAGTCTGAATTATTCAGCACGTGTCGTATAAAAGCATCTTATATAGCATTTTAGTTATTGAGCATTTTGGTCACATAATGATGCTGAGTAAACGTTTACTCTGCATACTTATATGACTAAAGTGTCGTATAAGATTTGCTGTATAAGTCGCTAGTATACGACGCTTATGTCACTATTTCGTCGAGTAAAAGCACATTATATAGCTTTCTTGTGACACAGTCGAATAAAAGCTACATCGTTGCTTTTATACTGCTATTATGTTGTATAAGTTGCATTCATACGACTATTACAAGCCTAGTGCCAAGTGTCGTATAATTGCTTGTACTGCTCAATTATCACTTGTCTTAGTTTTCTTGTGTACAGTAAGTGGTTGATTGAAAAAATAAATAAACAAAAGATCTTATTTAGAAAACTTTTTAGGAAGGTCTAAGGAACCCTAAAATATAATCAGCGTGGTATCATGGCGCTTATACTGCTAATTTGCTGTATAAGAAGCTATTATACCACCTGTTAGCAGTAAAAATGGTGTACAAATGAATGTTGATATAAAAAATATTTGTTATTATATTCATATTACTAAGAATTGAAGGGGGGCGTTAAATATTTATGATAAAACCTAGTATATTTCATCAGAAAACTTACCTTCGCAATACTTTGCAAACCTATGCGTGAGTTTACGAACCTACATTTGGTGCAACCTAAAAATTAACATGTCTGCTAAATAAATTGTACTTATAATTTTTTATAATTTTTAAAACACAACACGACGCACTTGCTTAATTTAACAAACAAACGTAACATAAAAGTCATATAAGTTACAGTTATAGCGCAACTTAAGCTTGTAACAGTCACTCCGTTACCTTTATACGATGTCTATGTGACTGAATTGCTGAATAAAATGGGCCCAAATCGCGTTGTATAAACGTTTTCATTACGTTTATACGACTTCTATTAGGAGCCAAAATGCTGAATAATTTACGTTGCCGCGACTACTACACGACATATTTTTGCTAGTTGGGTAGTATGTACCTATATTTTATGTAAGTACACCTGTTTACTTATATGGTATCTAAGTTACCTATATCAGACAATAAAGATGCATGCCTGTCGTAAGGTATGTTGGTATACATGCCTCATGGCAGGTGTGTACCTATAGTGTCACTCCCTAAAATTATTCGGTACGCTCTCTCCATACAATGTTACTCTAATAATGCACAGTACTGAGTCTTTCTCTGCACCACCTTGGTTGACTGGTAGAGAATGCCTATAGCATTAATTCCGCCTATGTACTTGTGCATGAAGTTTTATAAATAAATAAATAACCACTAGAAAGCAATAGGCAATACGTTGGACTGAAAATCATAGTTGGTGCAAAGTACCTACCTACTTAGTTGTTAGTAGTTACACCTCCGCTAACCCTTTCTGGGATTTACAAGTATGAATATGTATGTTACCAGTCTACGACAAAAAAAAGATACTATACTGCAACCAATATCCGTGCTGCGACCCGTTTGGCCCCTGTTTATGTAGAATGGCTTCATCGCCGGTTATTTATTGCTTAGCAAGCTGTCGAGCATTTGCAAATTGCTAAGTAAAAAATAACAGGCGTATAAATATAACATTTCAAAGTGGTAATAAACTAGATAAACCTACCTAAATCCTACATAGTGACCACTTTTGAATAACGATGCAAAACTTAGGAGCTGATGACATACACCCCTAGTTTTTTAACTATTGGACTTTTTCCTTTTTTCAGGGAACTCAAATCACCGAGCATCTCCACACCGCCTCCAGATGTACAAGGTTTTCCAGGAGCTGAACTTCCACGTGATAACGTTTGATTACCGAGGTGCTTTTTATTAAATACCTACTAGCTTTTGCCCGCAGCATTGCCCGCGTGGATGTCGGTTATCGCGACCAAACATAGCCTGTGTCCTTTCTCAAGGTCTTATCTACCCCTATATACTAAATTTCATGAAAATCGGTTCACTGATTAAGGTGTAAAAGCGTAACATACACACAGACAGACACACAGACAGACACACAGAGTTACATTCACATTTTTAATATTAGTATGGCTTCACCCATGTATACCCTCTGTAGGGCAAAATCCCCACGGATGCCAGAGCCGGTGGCGGTGGTTATGGCGGACTCGAACCGACTAAAACGCACGCCGTCTTGGGTCTTTGGTTGCCGGAGGTGAGATTGCCGAAAGCATATCTCTCGCACCCCGGCAGACCCAGGACTATCTCTTTCGAGGTGGCTCCCTTCGGGTTATGGGGACCATAGTGTCCCCATCTAGCCCCGGGTACGGGGAGGCGTACTTTGCGCCGCCGCGGCCTGTTTCTGCTAGGGTGACAGGCAGCCGCCTGGAGCCCCACCGGTCACCTCCAGGCCAGCATCCTATTATTATACCCTTAGCCAGAGCCGCCCAGAGGCCTATGTCCAGTAGTGGACTACGATGGGCTGATTGATTAATCAAGGCGAGGTGAAGTCAAATTGACGTGTCCTGTACTTATAAAAAAATAAAAAACATCTTCTATAATGGCCTCAGGATACGGAGACTCCACCCGCATCAGACCCACGGAGCGAGGAGTAGTGGAGGATGCGCTGGCAGTTTACGGCTGGCTCCACGACTCCCTTGATGAGAAGAACAGACCCCTCGTAGTGGTGTGGGGACACTCACTGGGTTAGTACTGAGGAGTGCTGAAGAGTTACTTTAGACCATTACTGACAGCTCTTCAAATCTTTTTTTAGCTTTTTAAGCAGGTAATAAGTAGATAGCCTACTTGATAGTGTGTAGTTATTATGGCACTTTTAGGCGCAGACGAAGTTGTAAAATGTCCAAGTTGCAAATTGGATATTTTACGTTCTGCACTGAAAGGCACTAAAGGTGGCTTTTGCCAAATGCCTCGGGGATGGGAAGTAAGAAAAAAACATGGACCCGGCAAAGTAGAGTAGGTACAGAGATAAACTAAGGTAAGCAGTGGCAAACGATAGTTAACGATAGCTAACGATGGCTAACGATAACTAACGAAAGCTAACGATAGCTAACGATGTTCAACGAACTTTCGAATCACAGTAAACGTCACAAAAACAGGCGAGTAAGATTCATTACCATCTCTGCACTAAAATCTATTCTCAGGCAAAGTTCTGATGATGATGTGTCTCCCCAGGAACCGCCGTCGCAGCCAATATGATGGCGCACATGAGCACGCTGTGCGCGGAGCAGGGGCGGGCGACCCTGCCGCTGCCTGATGCCACTATACTGGAGGCACCCTTCAATAACTTGATGGACGAAATTGAGGGACATCCGTTCTCTAAGGTACACCTTTGATATTAAAAACAATTCAAATGCTTCTAAAAATCACGTAAAATAAAATAAATTAAAACCAAATTAACTTACCAATTGACGTAATTCATTGGCAAATAACAGTGGGACCCACTGGCGAAGGGTGAAAATGCAAAACCAAACCAGCGCACCATTAAGACCTGGAACTCCCAGCCAGCTCACATGTTTCCTCCTACAGTCCCGGGTCCTTTAAGCGGGGCGTGAAAAGGCATCTGATAAGGCCGTCAAGCTGAGTGCCACCACTGTTAACATGGTACATTTTTACGATAGTGACCCTTTTTCCGAGACTTTGCCTTAAGCTTAACATCAGGCGAGGTGAAGTCAAATTGACGTGTTTCATAAAAAAAATATCCAGAATCACTATTATCCCATTCTGTCTCCAGCTTGTATCCTGGTTGCCGTACTACAAGGACACGTTCGTAAAGCCGTTCACAGATTCGTCGGAGTACGCGTTCAATACCGACCAGTATCTTTGCTGCGTGCCACAGGTGCCCATCCTGATGCTGCACTCCAAAGGAGACAAGATCGTACCGTTTACTCTGGCTGTTAAGGTACTCCTATATATATCCTATATATATATATAATATATATAACATATATAACATATATAACATATATAACATATATAAGTAATATATATAACAGGGCGTGAAAACGCATCTGATGAGGTCGCTACGCGTGACCAGAAGGCTGGTTATTGCCTAGCACACAGGTTAAGCATTACCATTCAACGTGGCAATGCAGCCAGCCTTCTGGGTACGTTACCGGTCGGTGACGATGCGGAGGAATTCCACGACGCATTAAGTATGTAAATATTTTATCTATTTCTTTATTTTATTAAGTTTATTTTAGTACTTAGCTATAGTTTCTACTTTTAAATTTATTTTATAAGAAACTAGCTTTTGCCCGCGGCTCCGCTCGCGTGGATGTCGGTTCCCGGCAATTATTCGAATTTTTCTCAACGTACAAACCTTCCCTGGACTTCCACAAATAATTCAAGACCAAAATTGGCCAAATCGGTTCGTGCATTCTGGAGTTATAGCGTCAGGAAGGAAAACCCGACTTATTTTTATATAGTAGATGACATGTAATTAAAACATCATTTTTAACAACAAAAAAAAGTTGCCAATAGAATTGGAAATGAGAACTGGTAAATATCGGATTTAATACTTTCGCGACGAGAGTGTTGAGAGCAGACTGACGCTAAATGGTAGGTCAACTGGCTAATGCACAAAATGCTGGCTCGGCACAGTCTGCGTGCAGGACGAGAAGCTTCGGACTGACTAGGCTCTTTCGCCAACATTTGGAATCCGTAAAAGATCGATGCATTCAGGATTTTTGCTAGAATTCAGAAAAAGAAAAAAAGTTTTTTATATTCCTCTGCCCTCCATAGTTCCTTCCTCACATCTCAAGGACGTACCTAAAGTAAAGCCAACGAGACGAGAGAAAAAAGGTAAACAAAGCGACGATCACTGAGTTACGTTAAGATAACTAGCGACTATTGTCTCTGTCCTTGTCGCACATGTCATACGTACGCGGTAATGGCTGAGTGCGTGTTTCGTGGTACAGGAAGCTAAAGCAGGTTCTAAACTGTCAGATCCGCCATCTTATGAGCAATTTCATTCCTGTCTGTAACGCGCTTGAAGTGATACACAATAATTTTCAAATAAAAATGTTTGGTACCGCTGAAACTTTGTTTACCTACCTTTTTTCTCTCGCTTCGTTGGCTTTACTTTACATTTATATTCATTCCTTCAGCTCCATGACCAGATAGCAGCATCACGAGGACCTAACGACGCCCCTCTGGTTTTCAACGCATTTGAGAAAGGCCTCGGGCTGGGACACAACAACCTCTGCGAGGCTCCCAATCTGAAGAATGTTGTTGGGTATGTATTTATTTATTCTATGCATAAACTGATAAAAAAGAAAGGACAAAGTAGGTACGTACTAATGATTTTTGTGGCCGTCGACATTGGGGGCCCATAATATGTATAGGTATACCTACACCACATATGTCGTAGAATGGATGGCAGAAGGGGTAGGAAAGTGTTGGAGTGGAAACCATGGGGACGACGGCGGAACATAGGCAGACCGCCAGCTAGGTGAACCGATGACATAGTCAAGGTTGCTGGGAAGAACTGGATGGCGAAAACACTGTCCCGCCAACAGTGGAGGGAATTGGAAGAGACCTACACTCAGCATTGGATTACTATGGGTTGAAAAAGAAGAAGACACTACATTCGATTAAGTATGTAGGTAGATACTATGGAGTACTTGTAATTACTGTCACTAAAACTGTAAGGCTGGTATTCTCTCACTACTATGATCAGAAGGTTTTAAGTAAAAGTAACTGTTTAATGTTACCTATATAACAGAAGAATATATATTTCACTTATTTATCACTAGGTACAATGTTATACGGAGTCCTACGGCAATGTATGTTACCGCGTGGAGGACGACTGAACTAGCATGACCTGTACCAAATTAGCTAACGTCCCGCTCTGCGGTGACGTCATTATTTATACACATAGTAAGGGTACCTACAATACCAAGATCAACAATATTGTAGCTACTTTTTACCCGACTAGCGAAGGAAGGAGACGCAGACGATATCACTGCGAGAGAAGGAAAACTCGAAATAAAACCCTGTACCAACCCGTCTGGCCAGCGTGGAAACAGTATGCCAGAGCCTGCCAACATTGGGAGATGCTTATTTCCAGCAGTGGCTTTAGGCTTATTGACAACAACTTAACTCTTTTGATTTTGTTGCAGGGATTTTCTGGATGTCGTCAAAGAGAAAAGGGTGTCTAGGTTTGGCAGTGTTAGCGCGCTTGAGGCAGACAGAACGAAGATAGAACGTATTTGAAAGAATTTGATCGTCTGAAAATGTTTTATTTTTGTAATAAAGTTACCGTGAAATATAGGCGTGTTTTAATTTCACTACTAAGGTTACCTCAATTGAAAATTAGCCTAAAAAATATAAAAATTTCAATAGGGAAAATGGATTCAAACTATCCGGGACCTGGAATCCAGTGATCAAAACAGTGAAACCCAAGAACACAGTGCCGATGTCGTCTAAAACTGACATAGTGTGGTGTGTCGCCAGCCTTACATTCAATGTGAAAGTAATGGAGGGTAGGCGCACAAAAATTGTTTCCCGCACACCGCACGACGCTCGCAGGCCACTCAAGTCGTGACCACGGGTGCTGTAACGCACCCGAAACATCGACAAAAGTAAGTTTTCCAAAGTTGATCGCGTGAAGTCCCGAACTATTAAAAAACATAGCCTATCGCACTCCAGACCTAGGCGTTTGAGGATTTAGCCTACTGTTTCCGCGCTGGCCAGACGGGTTCGTACAGGGTTTTATTTCGAGTGTTCCTTCTCTCGCAGTTATATCGTCTGCGTATCTTTCCGCTAGTCGCCTCTTACGATACCCCTAGGATAAGATGAGGGGGTGGTGATACTAGTATTCTTTCTTCGCCACGTGGTTATAGGTTACCTAAACACTTAAAAGCCTAGGTATAGGTATACCTGCGGCTCCGCCCACGTAGATCTCGTTTGTTCTACATTGTTGTGATTAAACTTAAACCTACATAAAATTGTTTGACCAAAAAAAAAACCTAGTAGTTGACCTAGAAGTTCGGTTTTGGCACAGCTGTAAGAGGTAGCAGATTTGAGTATTTGGTATTCATTCATTCATTCGTTCGTTCGTTCGTTCGTTCTTTCGTTCATTCATTCATTCATTCATTCTCGAGAAAAGGTCTCTTGACCTCTTGACCTTGTCTTGACAGACAGACAGACAAGTAAGGGATCCTATAAGGGTTTAGTTTTTTTACTTTTGTGGTAATTACCTAACCCTAAAACGACATCAGAATCTGCGCAGCAGTTTTTCATTCATTCACGAATAAATAATGGTTAAATCCAGATGTTAGCATTTTCCTACCATAATAATTATATACCTTGTCACTTGTCACCGGAAATTTAGGTACTATTGAATTGTTAGATTTTCGATATTTCAGCGTTTTTGCAACCATCATGATCACAGAGAACTCCTGGCGCTTGCAATAGTTCCGAAATATCGGAAACTAAACAATACATGGAAAATATCCCGAACATCATTTTTTTATAGAATTGGGAGGCAAACGAGCAGACGGATCGCCTGTGGTAAGCGATCACCGCCACCCATGCCCGCATCACCAGAGGAGTCACAAGTGCGTGGCCTTTCTTTTAAAAGAGAGTAGGTACACTCTTTTCTTGAAGGTTTGAAGGTCGTATTGGTTCGGAAATACCGTAATCTCTCACAGTAATGTCAGTGACCACAATAGCTTTAAATATTTAGACCGTCGGCCTCCACGACCGGGGGCCTGAGGACGGTGAGTTGGTTGCTCATCGTCCTTACAGAAGCAGGCCCATGACGGCAGCGTGACATGACGGACTCACGCACGTCCCCCCTCCCCCCTAAGAAGCGGGATGGTACCCGAAAACACCCCATAGACGCAGGATAGCACCCGAACCACCCCCTAGACGAGGCAGCATTGTAGCCGTGGGTCTGTTGGGAGCCCTGGGACATCCTTCCGAGGGCTTACTCGGGGCTCCCATCCATAGGCTGCTGGGCGATACCGTGGGGGCTTTTATTCGGTAGGAGTCCGGCATAACATCCATGAAGGATTTCCCCTCACATAAAAAAGAAAAAAATTGCTTTAAATATGTACCTACCAATTATTATCCCACCAACCCATAAAATTGGTACAGACCACGTTTTATGAGTTTACGATCGGAAGTAAACAACATTCCTATTGCATATCATTGGACAATGTGGAACTAGTTTATTGCCCCGAACAATAGCTCAAGTTATGCCCCAAAACCGCAAGGTCATTAGTTAATGCAATAAAATGTATTTAAGTCTGCTTAGGGTTCCATAAGAGGAAAAAACGGAAGCCTTATTGGATAACTTCGTTGTTCGTCTGTCCGTCAAGACCTTTTTCTCGGGACGCATGCCTTTGGAGGTATCAAGTTGAAATCCTTAGCGCTATGTATGTCTAATACGCAGTTCACCTAGCTCGCGTTATGACTAGTCAAAAGGATAAGTAGGCATAACGCTAGTTAGACCTACTGCGATATAGATTAGAACAGAGGAAGACTAAAAGAGTCATAGACGTACTGTATTACAGTTCAACAACGAGGAAAGGAAAGGTACTCAAGTACGTCTTGAAGCTGTACGAAAATCAAATTTCTAAGATCTACTGTCCACGGAGGTGTAGCTTCATAGGCGCGTATTCGTCATTATTCGTTTGGAATTTGCTTGCTGCTTCCATACAAAACAATGTAACTTTGTCGACGGAGCGTCAGCGTCGCGCTCGCGTCGTTGCATGCAATCTTCACGACCCCTGGCGTACCGCATGTTATACGCCCAGGCGTACAACGAGTGAATGCAAGTGTTTTATTTTCTTAAAAATGGCGACAAATTAAAGAAAAGTATGAAAACGCACGCGTGCAATACGCCTCGTGGATAGTGTTCAGTACGCTGGGCTACACAAGCAACACATCGTATTTTGAAGAATCTATGAAGCTACGCCTCCGTGGATAATGGGCCTAAGTAATGCAATCAAAATATATTGTGGTTTACGTAGCATCAGATAAGGATGGTTCCCGGAAGAGTAGAATTTGGGTCACCCCATCTCTTACCATGCGGTGTCGTACAAGGCGACTAAGTGTTTAACATCCGATAGATATAGGTATACAGCCCAGAGTCAGCCTCAGATGCGTGGCTCGAGTCAAAATAGTGCCCGGAATGCGGCAATAGGCTCATCCTCTATTACGTGGGATCGAATATCAATTGTTTGCGCCTAAAATATTTTGCATGTAGTGAACCACGTAGGTATTGAACATTATTTTTACCCGCCTGCCGAAGGAAGGAGGGTAAAAATGACATTTCGATGCTTTTCGAAGTTATGTGTGTATTTATCGCAGGTTTATAAGTGCCCAGTTAATGGCAATAGGCTCGCCACCTATTACATTGGGACCTAAACATTAACTGGCGAAATGTGGGTGCTAGCACCTCTGCCTACCCCTTCGGGGAATACAGACGTGAGTTTATGTTATGTATGTATGTCCATTTTTACTACACATGTGTACCCGAAAATGTTTCAAGCACTAAATTGAATATGAATTTATTAGAATTTGAATTAAAGGATTGGTGAAATGTAGGTGTTAATTCACCTCTGCCTAACCCTACAGGGATAAAAGCGTGATTATATGTATGTATGTAAGTTAAGGAACCCTCTGTGCGCGAGTACGACTCGCACTTAGCCAGCTTTTTATACTCAAACACCAGGTGTTGGTAATCCTTTGGTATATTGAAAAAGTGTCAAGGATTTCTAAATAAGGTCAAAGTTTTTGTAGTTTTTTGTGTATTTATACAGGTTAGCGGCAAAATATTAGGTAGGTATCACTACAACACGATTCTTGCTGGCTTGCAGCTGCAAAGGGAAGTTGTGGTAGACATGTTTACCTACATCCAATGATATTTGTATGTAATATCATTGCCTACATCTATACTCCAAAGTTTCCACCGGCTTGCCTTGTAAAAATGTTCACTCATGCCACTGGTAGATATTAACGCTTCAGCCGTCTTCATAACTGTGATGTGCAACCAGTTGCGATAGAAGATGTTTTTAGCTTTGATAGCAACTAGTTGCGATAGAAGAATGTTTTTCTTAATACGCAACCAGTTGCCAACTAAGAATGAAGCTAGAATTAAAGTTTAAAAATGTATTTATTTATAACCATCATTAGGTACCTACAGAATATAGGTGCATACCTAGCTAGTGCAATGGTAGGAGAAGACTAAATATAAGTATAAGGCGATTGGCACACTGCGACGCGCGACGCGGCGTCGAGCGTTGTTGCGTCGACGCGGCGTCGCGCTCGTCGCCTCTACGGAGCTCATTTTGTATAGAAAAACGTGGGGTCCCACACACTGACAACGCAATCACGCGCGTTGCCGCAGAGTACGCGCGTACAAGCAGAAAACGCGAGGTATGGCACACTGAAATCTGCATTCACGCGCGTGATTTTCGACGGATTTTTAGTCCGAGAGCTGTTAGAAATTTCTGTGTAGGTATTTGAGACGAATTTTAAATTTATATTCTTGCAATGCAACATGTATTTAACGTCAAATTTAGAGCGCTTTCAAAACAACTGACGTCCGATATCCAATATCCGACATCCGAGATCGGAGAAAGTCAAATATCGATGCTCAATATCGGGTATTGGAGCCGACACCACTGTTTTGGCTTGTTATCGGAACACGCAGAGACTGCAAGCGACTTTCAACCTAAATGGCATTTTCTTAGTTACGTCTCTTTTCGCGTTAATAGATGACGCTGATCACGAATATAAGAAAAAAAATTAGTTACTCTGTCATGTCAATAAGTCGAAAATAGCTTGCACTTCTATTCATTTTCTTTTCATCTCTAGCGTTCTTAATATAGTCTGGGCTATCGAGCTAATGGTCGGATGGCGTTACTTTACTTTTCTCAAAATTTTAGATTACTTCACACACCTACCTACCAAAAAAATTCTAATATCTCTCTGACTATACTAGTTCTCTCGCGTCCACGCGCGTCGACGAACGACGCCGCGTCGCGCGTCGTAGTGTGCCAATCGCCTAAGAGAAAACTAGCAGGCCCTTGGTTCGCCGAGGTAGGTACGAGCGATAATGTCCAACAACTTCCCATCGGCTTTGCACTTCGACCAACAGATGGCGTGCGTTTTAGTCGGTTCGACTCCTACATAACCTCCTACACCGCCGCGGGGATTTTCCGTACGTAAAAAAAGAGGGTATAGACAACAGAGGGCTAATTCTCGTATAGGTATACCTATAATCGTACTAGCTAACCCGGCGAACTTCGTACCGCTAACGTACCTATCTACAATTTCTAATGTAAAGTCATAAAAAAAAACACTAAAAATTTAAAATAAAATGCGGGTGGACTACCCTTAACATTTAGGGGGATGAAAAATAGATGTTGGCCGATTCTCAAACCTACCCAATATGCACACAAAATTTGATGAGAATCGGTCAAGCCGATTCGAAGGAGTTCAACTACAAACATCGCGATATGAGAATTTTATATATTACTTAGATAAAAATCTCGAAACAGGCGGGCTTGCATAAAACGTCTCTGCCTACCCCGGAGAGAAATAGGCGTGTGTATGTTATGTGTAAGTATGTATACAGTAAAATCTGTTCTATATTTTCAAATGTTAAAAACCATCACAATGTGAAGGTTCGATCTGGAAAATTGTGTTAAAAAAAAAAGTTTTTTCCACAACATGATAAGCTTAATTAGCTTGTGTTATGGAATCTAGAATGCGGATAAACATACTTAGATACTTTTTTGTAAATACATACATACCTAGGTATTATACTTAGGCCGGTATTCTAGAATGACACTCAACCTGAATCGCGATTTATTTGAGAACAGATTGTATAGAAAGATTGATAGTTTGACATATTATCTGTACAAACTGTCCTTAGATAAATCGAGATTCAGGTTGAGTTTCATTTTAGAATATGGGCATTAGAAACACTAAGACCAATTGTACAATTGAAACTGAATTTTGAATAGATTTTTACTACACTTTACTCTACTCTGCCTACTTCTTCGAGAATTAATAGGCGTGAGTTATGTAATTATGTATTTTATTACGACAATTGGGCCTCAGCTCACCATCTAAAAACCTATTATGTTCTTCACATACCTCCTTTTACATACCACCTGTGTGGCGACGGAGAAAGAATACAAGTATCACCACTCCATCTCATCCGAAGGGTGTCGTAAGAGGCGACTAACGGTCTCCTTGCCGGATCCCTACCGTGGAACCTGGATGCGAGGGCCCTTTCAATGCTATATCGGTACCGAAAGGAGGCGCGGGAGCAGGGACGGGAACCTGAGCCCGAAGAAATTCGGGCCGTGAGGTCTCAGCTCCACAGGGACATGGTAGCGGAATGGGAGCTACGACTTGGGCGACCAAGCGCAGGGCACGCCGTAATAGCGGCGGTAAGACCCATCATGGAGGAGTGGCTAGAGAGGCCACACGGCAGCCTCTCGTACCGGCTGACGCAGGTGATTACCGGACACGGGTGTTTCGGGAGTTACCTTTGTCGGATCCGGAAGGAGCCAACGTCCGAGTGCCATCACTGTGATGCGAGCGAGGACACAGAGCTGCACACGCTGACCGAGTGCCCGGCGTGGGACACGCCGAGGCGGGTCCTAGTGGCGGCTCTGGGGGTGGGAGTCCTCACACTCGCCACGTTGCTCACAGCGATGGTACGATGCGCGAACGCTTGGGGCGCGGCCGCCTCCTTCTGCGAGCAAGTAATGCTCGAGAAGGAGGCGGCCGGTCGAGTCCGGTCTAGACTTCGGGCCCGGGAAGCCCGCGCAGAGCGAAGGCGAACCGGACGTCGGAGGTCGCAGAACGACCTCCGTCCTCCATGGGCGCTGGCCTGGGGGTGACCGGTGGAGCCGCCTGTCACCCTAGCAGAAGCAGGCCGTGGCGGCGGCGCAAAGTGCGCCTCCCCGTAACCGGGGCTAGATGGGGACCCTGTGGTCCCCACAACCCGAAGGGGGTCATCTCGAAAGAGATGGTCCTGGGTCTGCCGGGGTGCGAGAGATATGCTTTCGGCAATCTCACCTCCGGCAACCAAGGACCCAAGACGGCGTGCGTTTTAGTCGGTTCGAGTCCGACATAACCACCTCCACCGGCTCCGTGGGGGTGGTATCCGTGGGGATTTATCGCACGATAAAAAATAAAAAAAAACAAGAGGCGACTAACGTAAAAACACGCAGACGATATCACTTCGAGAGAAGTAAAACTATATATAGGTATATAAATCCCTGAACCAACCCGTCTGGTCAGCATGGAAACAGTAGACCGAAGCCTTCCAATATTGCCTATGTCAGTGAACTACGATAGGCCAATTGGGTATCCTACTGACTAGTCAAATTAGTTAATTTTTTATTTACTAAACGTCAAAACGATAAGTTATAAGGTAACTTGTATGAAAAAAGATTTAGTGACGTCATAAAATTTAATAGTCAAATCAGTTACTATTATAGGCTGGGTGGATGTTTAAAAATAAATAAAAACTATAAAATAAGAACCGACGCAATTTTTACCGCTCCTTTACCATTCTTAATGTAAAAGCTCGGTTAGATAATTTATTTTAATTATAAAATAATACACCATTTTGTATTTTTTTTTTGTTTAATTGAAGAATTTATGCAGCAATTCAAAATTTTGAATTTTTGTGTAGTGTTCCGATGCCCCGTTACCGTTTACCATCAGCCGGGTCCTCTCTTCAACTTTTTTTTTAAAGAATATTGGAGCCGAAGTTACTATTTAAAAGTAAATTCCCTCTAACCCCTGTAAAACTCAACTAAGCTGAATTGCTTGTGCTAGGAGTGGGTTCACATCGATAGTGTAATGGCCAGGATTCGAACCCGGGACCTCTCGATCGTAAGGCCGACTCCTTAACCACTAAGCTACCGAAACTTGTAATATCACAACATGTTGCGGTACAATTAGTTCTAGGTTAATACAACGCCCCTGTCACAGGAGCGTGAAATCGGTGAAGTACTCGCATGTGGCGAGCGAGGTCGGGTGAGTGTACTAGTGTAGAGTTTATTACTGGCGCCCGTGGAGTAATTGCCGTCTAGTGGGTTTTGGATAGCTGCCGTAGGGATGTAGGTGAAATATCGATAAAGAATAAAAAAGATCCATGTAAAGTAAAGCCAACGAAGCGAGAGAAAAAAGGTAAACAAAGTTTCGGCTGTTCAAACATTTATCACTTCAAGCGCATTCCAGACAGAAATTAAATTGCTTATAAGATGGCGGATCTGACAGTTTAGAACCGCTGTGCTGACAGCTTTCCTGTACTATGAAACACGCAACGACAGCTGTCGCGTACCTGTGATAAGTATGTGCGACAAGGACAGAGAAAATAATCGCTAATTATCGCAACATAACTCAGTAATGGTCGCTTTGTTTACCTTTTTTCTCTTGTCTCGTTGGCTTTACTTTATCTATATTCTCATGCTTGTAAATCCCCGAAGGGGTAGGCAGAGATGTATTAACACCCACGTGTCACCAACTATGATTTTCGAACCCATGTAATAAGAGGCGAGCCTATTGCCGTCTTTTTTTCTTTTTTATCGTGCGAAATACAGAGGCGGTAGTAGTGGTTATGTCGGACTCGAACCGACTAAAACCCACGCTGTCTTGGGTCTTTGGTTGCCGAAGGTGAGAACACACGCCCATTGCTGTTTGGCGGGCAATTTGTCTTGTGTTAAGGTTTACTCTCGGGTGGAAAACAGCCCTATCCTTTAGTCGCCTTCATGACACCCACAGGAAGACATGGGGTAACCCTATTCTACTCCACCGAGAACCAACTCTATAACCGAACATAATTTCATAAAAATAAATTCCATAATAAATATTCCACAACATTCTACACAACGGTATCTAGACCCACGGTAAGCTTAACTAGCTTGTGTCATAGAATTTAGAATGCGGATAAACATACTTGCTTAGATACTTTTTTTATAAGTAGATACACACATATTACACATAGAAACACCCAGTCTAAAGCAAAAAGAAATTCATGCATACAAATATTTACACTGAGCAGGGATCGAACCCACGCCTTCTGCGTTGCAGTCGCTTTTACTACCACCACGCCAGAGAGGCTGTCGCATACATTATCGTAACCCATTTAAGTTGTTATATCCGCTATTTTGTAAAGAATTTTATATTATAACTAGCTGTCCCGGCGAACTTCGTACCGCCAATTTTTTCCAGCCCCGCGATCCGCGTCAGATCCCGTTCCCGAAAACTGTGACACGAGAATTTTATATATTAGATCAAACTTCACACGAAAAACTAAATTTTAATCGGTTAGTCACTATAGAGCCAGAGCATTATTATAAACGGATTCTGCTATATTATTATTTTTATTATCGATATCGACAACTGCAATCTCTACCCGCAAGCGAGGGGTGAAATTTAATATTCATAATAGCCGGTGTTGCCATTTTGCGGACGCCGCGGGGTGGCAGCCTAGCCGGTGGATGGGTGGCTCAAAAGACGCGGCTACTAAACACAATTGTTTGATGTTTGGACACCTGTTGTCTTTTTTAGTACTTAGAAATCGAATCTGGGTCTTTTGTAAAAAAAAAACATTTTAAAACTTAAGTAATTGAATTGGGTATTATCCTATAATTAAAATAAAGTACCTATCTATCCGAGCTTAATAATGGTAAAAGAGCGGTAAAAATTGCGTCAATTCTTATTTTATACTTTTTATTTATTTTTAATCATCCACCCAACCTATAGTAGTAACTGGTTTGACTATTAAATTTTATGACGTCACTAAATCTTTTTTCATACAAGTTACCTTATAACTTGTCGTTTTGATGTTTAGTAAAAAGTAACTGATTTGACTATTCAGTAGAATACCCAATTCATATCCTTTATCCCCGGGGAGTTAGGCAGAGGTGAATTAACACCCACGTTTCACCAATCTCGGCCCCAGTAATAGGGGGAGAGCCTGTTACCGTATTCCGGGCACTATGGTTGACTCGAGCCTATATCTGAGGCTGAGTCTGTGCTGTATATATCTTTCTGATGTTAAACAGCCCTATCCCTTAGTCGCCTTGTACGACACCGCATGGGAAGAGATGGGGTGGACCAAATTTTGCTCTGTCGGGAACCACGCGGCCATAATTGTTGGATTATGGACATAATACTTTTTTTTTAAGACTTGGTACCTACCTATATTCATCTTAGATAGTAACCGATTTTACTAGGTACTTAGTAGGTATTCCTGCTAACTTCTCAAGCTAAATTAGTTGTTCTAGGAGTAGGTTTAAGTTCCAGGGCAAAGAAGTGGTATACTCTTCCCGTAGGTACACGTGTTTCCCTCTTCTTACAATCCTGGGTACCTCAAGCGACTTGGCAGTATTTTACCGTCTCTACCATGGTGAATGTTCTGATGAGCTCTTCCAATTAGTCCCACCCTCTCCGTTCGTACACAGGACAACATGTGCAGGGCTAAGATGTCACCCGCATACGGTGCAGAAATTCGGTGAATTATTCCTATGCCGCACCATTAAGACCTGGAACTCCCTGCCAGCTCACGTGTTTTCTTCTTCCTACAGTCCCGGGTCCTTTAAGCGGGGCGTGAAAAGGCATCTGATAAGGCCGTCAAGCTGAGTGCCACCACTGTTAACATGTTACATGTTTAAGATGGTGACCCTCTTTCCGAGACTTTGTCTTAAGCTTACTATCTGGCCTTTTATAAAAAAAGCGGAGTGTGAAAAGCCATCTATCGAGACCATCAAGGTACGTAGGGACCTCCATTTTGGGATTGTATCCTCTGGAATGGTGGTCCATATCATCCGGACCACGCTTACCATACCTTTTTTTTCCGTGCGGAAATCCCCTCGGATACCCCCCCTGCCGGAGCCGGAAGGGGAGGTTATGTCGGACTCGAACTGACTAAAACCGCACGCCGACTGTGGGTCGTGGTGCTAGGCCGGAGGTGAGGTTGTCATCGACATATCGCTCGCACCCCGGCTGACCCAGGGCCATCCCTTACGGTTTGGCCCTCCTCGGCACGCTTACCATACCTACATTCGATTGCCATACAAACATCTATGACAGTCTTTACGGGTAGTTGGAGCCCTGAAAAGTCCAACAACTGGTCTAGCTACAATGGTTTGATAGCGCCTTTGCGTTCTGGAGGTTAAAAGGCAGTTGCTACACAGTATATCGAAGTTTAGCCAATCCAGCAGTTAAACTGGTAAAGCGGACCCCAGAATCCAAGATGAAAAGCTTCAAGTGCGACTGGGATTAACGCTAAGATGAAGAAGATTATCTAGAAAGAAAAGAAGAAAGAAGAAAGAAAAAAATATTTAATTCTAGACACGCACAATGATCATCCATACTTAAAAGGTACACAAATATCTTATAATCTACAATACGTATATATACCTATAATCTATTCTTAAAATAAAACATGTTTCACTGTGCGAGCCCGAATATGGCCGCCATCTCAGCATAAATGCTACGCATACCGTTAAGAATGCGCAGCGCTGGTTTCAGATGGGGCCACTCGTGACGTCACTGACGTCACGCACACCCATAACATAAATGTACACACATAATAAAAAATAAAATAATACAAGGAGAAGCAATTACAACAAAAAAAAAACAGATTAAAAATTACAAATGGCACAAAATATCTGGAGTTTGCCCTGGCTTCTTACCATTCAACACGGCGTAGTTACTTAAATTATCAGTGTCTTTAAAAAAGTTCATGTTAGATATTATGTAATGTCCAGGATTAAAACCCGGGACCTCTTTTTTTTATCGTGCGGCAAATCCCCACGGATACCACCCCCACGGAGCCGGTGGAGGCGGTTATGTCGGACTCGAACCGACTAAAACGCACGCCGTCTTGGGTCCTTGGTTGCCGGAGGTGAGATTGGCGAAAGCGTTGGTAGCTTAGTGGTTAAGGAGTCGGCCTTACGATCGAGAGGTCCCGGGTTCGTTCCTGGCCATTGCACTACCGACGTGAACCCACTCCTAACACAAGCAATTTAGCTTAGTTGGAGGGGTTAGAGGGAATATTAGTAACTTCGGTTCTAATATTCTTTTATAAAAAAATAAAAAAAAATATCTCTCGCAAAACCCGGGACCTCTTAATCGTAAGACAGACTATTTAACCACTGAGTTACCACTACGGAGCGCTACAAAGTACTTCCCATTACGGGATTGAATCGCCCGCGGGAACTCCAAAGAAATGAACAAACAGATCTGGTTCTCTAATTAATTATACGTATTTATTATATTTTATTATTCATTGTTGACGGCCATTTTAAATATAAGTAAGTGACTAGATACTTTGTCAAGGAAATTATATTTTTTAATTAAAAAATAAATAGGTAGGTACCTATTTCGATTAGAAAATGATACCTAGTTAACCCGGCAAACGTTGTTGGTGAAAATTTAAGGTTAAGCAAATGTATATTTAATGCCAAATCGTAGTAAAGTTAAATATTAAATATTCCAAAAGAAAAGTTAACTAAAAATTCCTATTGTGGGTTGCTCTTTTAACTTGTGGGCTTAAAAATAGTTCACAGCCAATTCTCAGACCAAACTTACTTAAGGGGCCACCTTGAAAGAGATGGTCCTGGGTCTGTCGGGGTGCGAGAGATATGCTTTCGGCAATCTCACCTCCGGCAACCATGGACCCAAGACGGCGTGCGTTTTAGTCGGTTCGAGTCCGACATAACCACCGCCACCGGCTCCGTGGGGGTGGTATTCGTGGGGATTTTTCGCACGTTATAAAAAAAAGACCAAACTTACTCGGTGCACAAAAAAATTGGAAAAATCTGTCAAGCCGTTTCGGAGACGTTTGCAGACATACACTGTGACTGTGACACGAGAATTTTATAGCTTTAGCAACGAATTTTCTCAAAATATTGAACACAACGTAACCTCCAAGTAATTCGAAGGAACCATTATACCTACCTAATTCATTACCCAACTACGCATAATCTTTATCCCAATCCCGCCCTTCCCACTTCCCATCATAAATCATAAATACACCATTATTTATTACCGATACAATTTCACCCACCTACGGTCTGTTTATCCCAACAGAATAATAAAAATAATTCAACCAAAAAAATACATCTTGGCCTGTTCTCTTTTAAATAAAACAAAAGAGACCACAAAGACATGTCGGTAAAACAATTGACTGTTTATCGATAAACAACATCCCATCTCTAAAACATTAACTTATCAATTTAAACTTTAAATCAAGGACATAAGACACATTTTTCCTTCTAAATAGGAGTGGGTTATAACGTTTTTATAACGCGGGAAAGGAAAGTGGTTATATATTTATAAAATGGAATCGATTTTTAAATGAGCCAATGGTCGTGCTTGTTTGTGAAGGCGGGAAATCGAGGCTCCACCCAGCGTTAGTTGTCAGATGAACTTCTCGCGCGCTTTTTTGCTCATTCGGTCGGCGTCCGCCGACGCGACTGGTCGTTTGAAACGATGTGTTTATTTTAAAATGTTTACCATATTTTAGATTTTAGATTCATTGTACAGTTTTATATACGAATATAGGAAAAATACTGCTAGGGTTTGTTTGAACGCGTTGATATCTGGAATTTTCAGTACGATTTGAAAAGTTATTTTCATATTTCATTTGCCATTGCCATCCAATAGGTACTACCTACCTACTTAAGTATTGAAGAGATGAATATCCAATGAAAATGCGTGTTTAGAATTGGTAATTTAATTTTATAGTTTAGAATTAATTTTATTTAGTTCCGCCATCGTTTTCATTTGATGAACAGAAGTCGTAGAATTATGCATAAGTATCAGTATAACTAAACGGCTTCTGTACCTACTAGGTTTATAGTTTTTTTTTTATATTTGGTCCGCCAATTGACTGCACCCCGCTAGATGGCAATAAAGCTGACGTGCAGTCCAGAAGATACAGACCACTATTCCCGGTGCCATTGGACGTAAAATGGTGGTCCCTAACTTGACGGCCTTGATAGATGTCTTTTCATTTCATTTTCGATTCATTACTATATATTGGACCTAAATCGCAAGATATAAAAGGTCTGATTGTTTTGTAATAGTCTATCTATACTTTGATGAGCCCATAACTGTATTCCGGGCACTATTTTGACTCGATCCAATGCATCTGAGGCTGATTCTGGGTTGTATATTTATCTGTCTGATGTTAAACAGCCCTATCCCTTAGTCGCCTTGTACGACACCGCATGGGAAGAGATGGGATGGCCCAAATTCTACTCTGCCGGCAACCACGCGGTTGTATGAACATATTGTATGGTAATATCCTATCTATTGAATAAACTTAACGTACCTATTGTCGATACGGTATCGATGACTCATCACATTCGTGTTACGTTTGGTTATATTAGTTTTGTATACTACTTGTGTGGTAGATAAGCACACAACCCACTTGATGGAAAGTGGTTACTACGTCCTAGAGACGTGTGCCACACCACAGGCGCCATACCAGCCATACTCTTCTTTCAGACTAAAAGAATAACATAGACGGAACGTATTGAACTGGCAAGCTCCTTAGCACACATTGCGGGTAAATGTCGTTAAATACTTTAGAAAATAGTTAGGTAGATATAAATAAATAAATATTCCACAACATTCTACACGACGCTATCTAGACCCGTGGTAAGCTTAACTAGCTTGTGTTATGGACTCTAAAATGCGGATAAATATATTTAGATACTTTTTTTTTGTAAATACATACATACTTACTATACACCCAGACCAATGCAAATAGCCATATTCATGCATACAAATATTAGCACTGAGCGGGAATCGAACCCGCGTCATATGCGTAGCATTCGCGTTCACTACCGCCACGCCACGGAGGCTGTCAGATGGAACATACTTATTGAACTAGCAAGTGAAACCACGAAAAGGGATAGGTACTAAAGTAGTGCCGAGCTCTTCTAGAACCAAGCGTTTCAGTGACTCATTCCTATGCCGCACCATTAAGACCTGGAACTCCCTGCCAGCTCACGTGTTTACTTCTTCCTACAGTCCCGGGTCCTTTAAGCGGGGCGTGAAAAGGCGTCAGATGAGGCCGTCAAGCTGAGTGCCACCACTGTCAACATGGTACATGGTTACGATGGTGCCCTCTTTCCGAGGCAAAGCCTTTAGCTTACCATCAGGCGAGGTGAAGTCAAATTGACGTGTCCTTTATAAAAAAAGTGCCATCTCGCTTCCACTTTTGCTCACAAATAATGCGAGCGAGATGGCATTACTTTAGTATTCCTTTTTGCGGCTTCACTTGCTAGGTCTATACGCTCCGTCTATGTAATTATTTTAGTCTGAGACTCTTCTGTAAGAATCTTCTGAGGCCGTATATGATATAGAGATTTTGTCTAAGGGAAAGAATCTTCGATAGTAGGACAAAAAGGGCGGGTGGTTAGACTCTATGGTCTTACCAGGTGCTACCCACGCCTCAAATTAGGGTTACAGGTCAAACGGCAGTCGCTTCCTTGCCGGATAGGGACACCGTGGACCATCTCAAAACCATAGCTGGCCGATGATCTGACAGGTTGCAAGAGAAATGTTTTGGATACCGACTGGACTACCTTACGCCCCGGCTTTCCAGTACCAAGAAGGCGCGCGGTTTTAGTCGGAACCGAACAAAAAAAAGGTAGGTAGGAGTTGTTAGGGGGTAGTTGTACCCTTCCCCCGTCCTATAACCTCACATGGAGTGAGGAAGGTGTCTACTTGCGGATATGGCAGTCAAAGGAACATGCAACAATAGTAATAAATTCACAACAAACTTTTATAGCTCCTTAGCACACATTGCTGGTCGAAGGCGACCTCCGTCCTCCATGAGCGCTGGCCTTGGGGTGATTGGTGGTGCCACTTGTCACCCTAGCAGTAGCAGGCCGTGGTGGCGGCGCAAAGTGCGCCTCCCCGTATCCGGGGCTAGATGGGGACAGTGTGGTCCCCACAACCCGAAGGGGGCCATCTCGAAAGATATGGTCCTGGGTCTGCCGGGGTGCGAGAGTTATGCTTTCGGCAATCTCACCTCCGGCAACCAAAGACCCAAGACGGCGTGCGTTTTAGTTGGTTCGAGTCCGACAAAGCCGCCTCCACCGGCCTCCACCGGATTTTCCGCACGTAAAAAAAAGACAGTGCGGTTAAATGTCGTTAAATACGACTACGTCGACAGGAATGAGCACGGATTAGCAGATGGCACATAAAATAAAACGAATTCAGAAGAATCAACTAACTACTTCAGACAACTTTTGGTAGTGCCAGACCAAAATTCTATTATAGTCGGTTGATTCTATAAGACCAACAACGCGCGATTTTTGTAGTTGTAAAGAGATTCGGTTCTCAGCATTCCATGGATTCACCGTGCGGTCGCCGGGTCCATGGCGTGGTACAGAGAGGAACACTGTGACGGCGCCTGGGACTTGCGACCCAGGTGTAGGTTTAGGGTGGCCACCTTGTGATGCATCAGCGCTCACCTCCACCGTCAGTCGTGTTCCCCCCTCTACCTATCCAAATTTGGTAAGATCCTATCAACGCCGTTTTAGATATTCGTTTGAGTAAAGAGCTTACTCAAGCTCTTAGCAATCCGAGGTCTTAAAACAAGTTATACAGGGATTTAGCTGGAATTCCCTAGGTCCTGGCCCGTGGATTGTTTGGTAGGTAATAATCTATGCTTTGATAATAAATACACCAATTTAAGTTAATCCATCACCGTAGCACCCCGTGATATCCTCAAAAGACATCCAAGAAACGTGTACTGCAGGTATGGAGCGTATTTTGGGCACATTATAGGTCCAAGATATATTTCCCGAAGAATACCACACCTACCTCAGTATTCGCCGAAGACCATCGGCCTCCATGACCGGGGGCCTGAGGACGGTGAGTTAGCTGCTCACCGTCTTTACAGAAGCAGACCCATGACGGCAGCGTGACGTGAGGGATTTACACACGCCCCCCCCCCCCCCCTAAGAAGCGGGATAACACCCGAAAACCCCCCCATAGACGCGGGATAGCACCCGAACCACCCCCAAGGCGAGACCGCAATTGTAGCCGTAGGTCTGATGGGAGTCCTGGGACATCCTTCCGAGGGCTTACCCGGGGCTCTCATCCATAGGCTTCTGGGCGTTACCGTGGGGGTTTTTAGTCGGTAGGTGTCCGGCATAACATCCATGAAGGATTTCCCCCACGGTTATAAAAAAAAAAACACCTACCTCAGTATTCCCAGAGTTTTTTTCTAACTCAGTTGGGTTTGGCTTTTCAGTCTAACTGCAGCAAAACTTCGATATCTTCCGCGAACCCGTTCCACCTGACCTTCACAATCACAACTAACTGATGACATAGGACTGTCAACTTATACCTAGTGCTCTCTGAGGCACGGAAGTACTCAGACCAATGCAGATATACTTCACTAGCTCTTGCCCGCGGCTCCGCCCGCGTGGATGTCGGTTATCGTGACCAAACATAGCCTATGTCCTTTCTCATGGTCTAATCTACCCCTATACCAAATTTGATCAAAATCGGTTCAGTGCTTAAGGCGTGAAAGCGTAACATAGAGACAGACAGACAGATAGAGTTACTTTTGCATTTATAATATTAGTATGGAAGTTTGGATTCATACATTCAAATATTTGCACTGAGCGGAAATTCACCCCCCCTAAAAATATTTTACCTCTAAAAGCAACTGCCAGCAGCTTCTCTTTCAGTGGGTGCTAGCCCTAAGCGTACCTTTCTGGGCTAGGCTGGGTGAAAGCCTCGGACAAACTAAGTCATGCTTAGTTTCCTACAGACTTGAACATAACACTAAGAAGAAAGTCTAAAAATAAACTATTCAACATATAAATTGTCTAAGTTAAACAACGACCCATCAAGATCCAAACCTTACCTACCGCAACTTAACCTCAAGCCCAGCTCACAGACTATAAATTATCCAAAATCTGCTACATTAAAGCCTCCGTGTCCACTCGCTCACGGAATGTCTATGGCCGTACTTTTTTTCCTTCGAATTTTAAATATTCAAATCGAATCACCCAAATTAAGTAGCCATAAACGGAATCAGCTTCCAAATTTGAATATTTCATTCTCATACGACGCGCGCGCTTTGATTTGTGCTGGGGTTTTGTTTGTGTGAGTGTACTAGTGGTGGGCTTGTATATCGATATTCGATACGAGTGGTATTTATTTTGCCAATATTTGTTTTTCTAATTTATGTAGGTTTTAAATACAAGTTGGTGAGTAACATGAGGTGTAACTTTATACTTAAATACTTAGATAATTATTTTAAATTAGCTAGTTAGATCGACTCGAACTTAATGTTTGGTTTGGAAATAGATACTACCTAACCATTGCTGATTGGCCATTAATATTGTAAAAATACTGACTAGATATCTTTCTATCTACCTACCTACTATTTACAATACGCTAGCTGATCGCCTTGGTTTTTCCCGATGTTTTATTTTTCGGAAACTATCTTAATCGAAAATATTTATTAATACCTAACTCTAAACTTAGATGTAGGTACCTACATCTTCATAGCTGGTTATCAAAGACCGGCTACGAACCTGGATGAACCCCTATAGTATATGGGGCTCCACTAAGATCTATGGAGTCGAAGTCAACCTTACCATCTAATCGACAGGCGAGGTTCTGGTCTTTGTCTCCAGATTAGGAGGCCAAAGGATAATCGCGCCCATAATCGTTCCGTTAGTCACTTGCAAATCATAATTTTACATATTCAACTAGTTCCATCGATATCGATAAGTCATCTCGAAAACATAACACCACTAAACCTTTTGTCGAAGCGCGCCGCGCGTTGATAAGGAAACATTTTAAATTAGTAGTAAAAAGAGTAAAAATATTATAATATATACATATTTTTTTACATTTTTTTTATTTGTATTTTGTCGAACAAAACGAGTAGCCGCTACCAACCGATATAAATTATATCATTTTTCACTGCGACATCCCTAACCGAGATAAAAAATGACGTTCCATTCAACGTTCCGAGTTTGAAAAAGTTTTGCCGCGCTTTTTATACGTTTCCGGGCGGCGGGATTCCATTTATGAACTTTATCGAATGCGTTGTTCAAAGATTATTATTGTAGCGTTTTACATTGCTTGGTTTGTTAGACTGGTTTCATGTGAGGGTACTCTTAGCAAGCAATGGATTGACAAATAGTTTTAAATATTTGAGGGTCGAGGACAAGTTCGCGTCGGCTTTTTTATAGTTTTCGTCTTTGGGTTAGTTTTGTGATGTACCGTGAATAAGGCTAGGTTTCACCGTGAGCGGAAATTTTATGAACTTATTATTATAGAATTTAATTAGAAATAGCACTAGATACACCCTAGTACCTATTTGCAAATTGGTAGTTACCTATTACACCGAATTCCTTAAATTCCTTTTATGGTTTAAAAACCTATTGTCATAAAAAATGGTTTTTCTTACTATCCTTACACAATTAATAGATATCAACGCGTTGCATTCAACTTAAGTTACGTTAGACTTTGACTGAATTGACTTGAATAAAACCAAGTTCATGCGTTCATAGCGAAATTACTTACCTAATATAAAACCGTTAACGTATAAAAAAGGCGAAAATTTTGCTACATTATAAACTAAAGTACTGAGATATAGGTATACACATCTTCCTATTAATTCAATTTTCTCCATGTCCTCTCTTAATCAGGTTAGATACCTACCTTAGGTAGGCGTCCATTATAGGATATAGGTTTTGCTGTCAGTTGTACCATAGTGACAGCCGATTTACGAATAATCTTGTGTGTAATGCGGTGACTGATGAGTGAATGAAGTATTTTTGTTCTAACCATCATCCATCCTACTAATATTATAAATGTGAAAGTTTGTGAGAATGGATGTGTGGATGTGTGGATGTGTGGATGTTTGTTACTCTTTCACGCATAAACGGCTGGACTGATTTGGTTGAAATTTGGTATGTATATAGGTTATACCCTGGAATAACATATAGGCTATATATCATCACGCTGCTACTCAAGGGAACGGAGCAGTGATCATTAATGTCAACAAATTCGGCTGGCATCGGCATATACCTACGCAGAAGTGACAGTGTGGTTTTTCTGTTGCTGTTTAGATAACTATATCATTGTATAAGATTGTGCAGCGGGAACGGGATCGGACGCCACGCGGGTGGAAAATAATTGGCGGTACGAAGTTCGCCGGGTCAGCTAGTACTTAATATAAATGCGAAAGTAACTCTGTCTGTCTGTATGTTACGCTTTCACGCCGAAACCACTGAATCGATTTAGATTAAATTTGGTATAGGGGTAGATTAGATCATGAGAAAGGACATAGACTATGTTTGGTCGCGATAACCGACATCCACGCGGGCGGAGCCGCGGGCAAAGCTAGTTCAACCATAATTCATTACAGATGGCATGAAAGATGCTTGCATGAGCGTGTAGGTAATGGACGCCTTAGAGTTATCTAGTATATCTTAGCTAGATATCACAATCTTCACGCTTACAGTGCGACCTCGCCCATGTCACCATGTCGCCATAATGATATTTATAATTATGTCAAAATTTAATGAAAAATACGGTCCGTGAACCGGTGGTTAATAGGTCAATGAGTTTGTCACTCGAACTTGTTCCACTCGGAATTGTGAGTTCACGCTCACTGAGTCACGGGGCCGACAGAGATATACGGTTTTGGTATCATGAGTTTTATAATAAACTAATATAAAAATGAATCGCTAAAGCGTCGGTAGCTTAGTGATTAAGGAATCGGCCTTACGATCGAGAGGTCCCGGGTTCGATCCTGGCCATTACACTACTGACGTGAACCCACTCCTAACACAAGCAATTTAGCTTAGCTGGAGGGGTTAGAGGGAATATTAGTAATTTCGATTCTAAATTTCCTTTCTCCATCTCGTGCCACTTTTTTTTTGTTTTTTAGAGTAGATATGTCGCATAGACCACGGCTATCCTTCATATTTTATTGGTGCTCTTTAGAGCGTGATTTTTTAATATTCGCGTATTTATTCGTTTTCAAATAAAAAAAAATTAAAACCCAACTACTGAAACTTTTAGTTTTTAATAATTTTTTGAAAAAAAAATTAGTAATAAAAATTACAAATAGGTATTCCCGTTACCCCTTCAGCTAGGCTAAATTGCCTGTACTAGAAGTGGATTCACGTCATCGGTAGTGTAATAGCCAGGATACAAACCCGGGCCCTCTCGATCGTAAGCCCAGCTCGTTAACCACTAAGCTATCGAGGCTTTACCTACCTACATTGTTTTCACCACGTTTCCATAATAAATAATAAATATTCTACAAATATTTCACAACATTCCACACAACGCTATCTAGACCCATGGTAAGCTTAACTAGCTTGTGTAATGGAATCTAGAATGCGGATAAACATTCTTAGATACTTTTTTTGTAAATAGGTACATACATATTATACATATAAACATCCAGACTAATGTAAATAGCCATATTTGTATTAGTCATAGCAATCGTACAGTCTCACGACTGTAGGTACATCGCATGTATAGCGTCATGACTGTACATGCGCTGCTGACGATGCACCACAGGCCGGAGCCGGACCGGGCAATGCGCGTCATTACGGACACGTCAATTTGACTTCACCTCGCCTGATGTTAAGCTAAAGGCAAAGTCGTTATTTCGTAACGAATTCTATTTATATACACAACCAACCTTTAAACTTTGAGACAATCATTACAAACGTTCAACAAGTAACAACTATCAAGGAAAGATTGGCCACCTATTTATTGTGTTAACTTTAACCAGACAATACACGTATTCATCTCTTTTCGGCTATCTTTCCTTTGTCTCCACACAACTACAACGACAGCAAGCTCCACAACCGTGCAGTCGTACACTGGGTAACCGTCCCGTACAGCAATATTTGAACTGAGTGGGAATCGAACCCACGCCTCCTGCGTAGTTTCCATACTATTTAAAAATAAAGTAATATTTAATAAGACACTTGTTATCTACCTGTATTCTATGCATCTCAATGGACGTTAATCCTTAGACCCTAAGACCCTAACCACAAATCAGGTAGTTAGATACTGGAAGCAAAAGGAGGGGCCCTTTTGCTTCCAGGATCTAACTACCTGATTTCAATTATGATAGTAATAGAAAACTGTGAACGTTTTTTGTTTACACTCAAACAAACAAACGTTCACAGTTTTCTATTACGTTAGTGCGAGGGATATGTCGAAGACAACCCACCTCCGGCCTAGCATCATAACCCTCAGTCGGCGTGCAATTTTAGTCGCTTCGAGTCCGACATATCCTTCCCTTCCAGCTCCTACAGGGGGGGGGGGGGGGGGGTATCCGAGGGTATTTCCGCACGAAAAAAAAAAGTTGTACCCTGACGATGATGGGGTTGGTTTTCGTCACCAACAGCGGTCCAAATATTATTAAAATTATTTTCTAAGTATGTGCATTACATTTCTTTTCACAGTTTAAGTAACATTGAATCTCATTCGATACACATCCTTTCTCTATTTCTAAACGTATAGCCTTCGTGTCAAACGTACTATAGCTAGTGTTGTAAATATAAGCGCTGAGAGTCGAGCGTTGAGCGCTGAGTCGACGCTTTTGAGCGTTAAAGACTTGAGCGTTAAACGCTCAAGCGTTGAACGCTTGCGAGCGTTAAGACTCGCAACCTAAACGCTCGAGCTACAAGCTCAAGCGTCGAAGCGTTCGTTATAATTTTCTAATGTGGGTATTTAACAAATAACTAATTATTAAATATTAGAATAGAATATTGTGACAGTAAATTTTTACAGGTTGAGTGGTTAGTCAGTCACGCATTATAATAATACTAGCTTTTCGCCCGCAGCTCCGCCTGCGTGGAGATTGGTTATCGCCACCAAAGTCGTTATTAGGTATCGTACCGATACGATGAGACCCTGAACCTGGGAACAGGAAGACAGACAGATGAACAGTAGAGTCTTAGTAACAGGTCGACCTTATTACTAAGACTCCACTGTCCATCTGTCTGTTTGTCTGTCACCAGGTTGTACCTCATGAAACCTGACGTGACAAAAAGCTGACAGCCTTAGAGATCAGTAGGTGAAGGGTGCAACGGGCGCAGATTTGGCCATACTCCGGGCAGTTTTACAGCCAGTATCAGAAGCATGATTGCACGCGCTGCCTTCGCCTCACTTGGGCACTGTACTGAATGGCAAATGTCTGCGGGTGGTGGTGACCTTCCGCTTGAGCTGTAAGGTGTTTGAACCCCATAGCAACCCATTTAAAACTACTACTTTTGAAAACTTTTGGGAAATAATTTCCTTTCTTTCAAGAGAGATAAGGGAACTTATTGTGAAGTTTGAATGAATTTTATAGCATTAAGTATGCTAAGTATTGAAATCAAATACATGTAAAGTTATATCATTAAATATAACATAAATAGGAATAAATCTCTCTTAAAATTATTTCTCGTTTGACGCTCAAGCTCGAATCGAGCGTGGAAGCGTCGAGTTCGAAGCTCCGAATGAGCTTTTTTACTAAAACGCTCAAGCCATTGCTCGAGCGTTTTAGACCCGACTAGAGTTCCGACTCAAGCGTTTACAAAATGTTCGAGCGCCGACTCGAGCGCTTAAGCTCCGACTCGAGCGTTTTTACAACACTAACTATAGCCACACACTCCACAGAGTATAAATAACGCGGGAACATAAATTCGTATGGCCACAACGCACTGAAAAGTTGAAAAAAAAAACCTATTTAAACGTGGAACACTTTGGTGCGACGCGGACTTTAGAAACTTATGGATACGCTTCGTTGAAATATACCAAACATTTTTGACAAAATTTTCTGCAGACAGTGTTGTTAACATTAAAATAAACATTATCATCTAACTACAGTTTCTGTGGCTACGAAAAACTCGAGTTGTCATCGAATTCTCATGAAGATTTAGATAAAAATCTCATGAGTTTTTACCAGTTAGCCAAAGATAGTCAAGACGATAAGATAAAAACGTTATTGAATGGAAGCAAGCGTGAACTGGACATTTCTAGTGCTGGCATTACAACGCATATCAAAATATGTAATAGTAATGTTATCAAAAATCATATCAGTTCATGTCAATCAGAAAATGAGAGGATACAAACAACTACAGCTGTTTATTTAGATAATAGGTATATTTTTCAAGTACATTTTATATTATGATTATAAAATCAAGAAAAGTGTCACAGAGGTATCACTTGTAAAGCTCAATGCTCTGAACATCTTCAGATCAGCAATCTAATATAACTTTACTTATTGTAACGTATTGCCATTCCCAGCGTCTTCATGCCTTTCGATATTTTTCTAAAGTTATCATGAATCTAAATAAACTAAGGAGGTAGTAGGTACTTTGCTTGATGTAAGAACCAAGCTAATTCACACTGTAATAAGTAATCAAAAATTAAAAACACCTAATTTACTCAATAAAAACGACTCATGTATGTTTCTTATCCATATTATCCTTACTTCATTAGCTGGACAAAACCATTGACATTTACTATCCATATATTTGAAAATCCAAACAACATAACTGTTGCATCGTACAAAGTAAAACCATCTCTAAGTTAATACAATGAAACACATTTTAACTTGACAAAAATTGGTGTTATAAGCTTTATTATACAGGTGTGAATCTTATGACATTTGAAGTAAGCACGCACGGTGTTCGAAATTTAAATTTGGTCGTCCAGTAACGAACATAACATGCAGTAAAAACTACTTTCTAAGTTATTTGTTATTAATATAAATTAATATTTTAGATAATAATACAGTTTCTCATTTGAAGGATCGTAAAAATATGTTTAAAGGGTAAATACAATTAAGTTTATTAGGTAGACACTAGTATTAATGTCAGTAAGCATTTCTAATTACAGACCAGACCATTGTCTATGATTTTTAGACAGTTTTGGAACAAAAATTAGATCACTAAGTATTTGGAGACGGAGGCCTACCAACGTCCTTGTGACTCAAATCAACCTCATCTGCAATTCGGGGCTCCTGCTAAACAAATCAAGAGGAATCTGGTGCATGCTTTCCACTTTAATGAAATTCATCTTTATACGCTATCATCTCTGAGTCTGGGGTCCACTTTATCAGTATAGCTACGGGTTTCGCTGATTTTATCTATTCCAGAACCCATTGGTGAAATCAAAGTTTTGCAGTTAGACCAGGCCCTCGATTCTACCAAAGCTAAACCATTGTGTTGCTGGTCTAAAGTCCAACATGAAATGAAAACAGTTTCAATACAGTTTTTCAATTATTTTACAAAGAGTGATTTAATTTTGAAATTTAACTTTATCTCTTTAAAGTCTATTATTTAATGCCGTTTTTTGCTGTGACTGTGGTACTACTGGTTTGACTTTATCAGACTATTTAGAACTCAACTATTCGTAACGACTGCCGGAGGTGTTCGTATAACAAAAAAATTAAAAAAAAATTGTATAAAAAGCCGCGAAGTTTAGGCGCGAACTCACCAATTCTCATTTGACATTCATAAACATTCCAAGTTTAAATTACCGGTTGCACCAAAGAGTAGATACAAAGGTTAAATAGCAGATAGGCATGTGTTTACTGCCTATCCTAATCCTTTAACGATATAGTTAAGGATCCGGTAGCGCATCTTAACACAAATTTATGGCCGCCATATCAATTAGGCGATCGTGCTGTGGGGCCCGTGGATTTAGATTTTTGGTTTTATTGGCTTACGATAATCAAGCTTGAAGTGTCTGGTGTTCACGCCGGTAAATCGTCGAAGGGCAGAGTGGTGTATGATTCTCGGTCCCACGTAAAAGGGGCGAGCCTTTTACCGTCATAGGTAATGGGGAAAATAAAAAAATACTATGTACAGGTTAGCTAACATCCTAATAGTGACATTGCATTCTAAGCATAATTGTGTTTGATATGTCAGTTTTTTCGCAAGTGATTGCTTGGATAGGAAACCGAATTCTCTCGATACTAAGGCCGGATCTTTTTTGACTAAGCTGCCGAACCTTCAGTATTATTTTTTATTGGAATAGGTATTGAAATACAGAAATGGTGCAAGCAGTTATCGTGGCCTATGGATTAGTACAACACCAGGGGCGTCATACTCGTACTCTAGACCCTGTAAGAACTTTCTAGAGCCCTTATTGAAGAACCCCATATTGTAGTCGCTTGGATACAGCAAGGAGTTCACTCCACAACTTGACCATGAGTGGGATGATTTTTTTTATAAACCTCACTGTACGTACCTACCTTCCGTTTTCAGTCGCAACTTGTGAATATGAATTCCCTGCCTGTGGCGAACGGTGTGACGATAGAATGTAAAATCCGGCCATTTAAAATGGGTCATCTTTTATTACATTTTACTCAATGCTATTTATTCAATAAAATTTGGTAACATCCATACTAATATTATAAATGCGAAAGTAACTCTGTCTGTCTGTCTGTCTGTCTGTCTGTCTGTCTGTATGTTACGCTGTCACGCCTAAACCACTGAACCGATTTTGATGTAATTTGGTTTAAGGGTAAGATTAGACCTTGAGAAAGGACATAGGCTAAGTTTGGTCGCGATAACCGACATCCAAGCGGGCGGAGCCGCGGGCAAAGGCTAGTGTAGACTAATTTGGTTCCTAACAATGCTGAAATTCCCTAGTAACAGAAAATCCACGGGTCAAATAGTGTTTGTATACAATAATCTCCGAAATCTTCTGTGTTTAGTGCGACAGTTCTTTTTAAAACAATATTAACAACTAAAATGACAAATGACTAGTATTCCCACTAATCTCTTCTGCTAAATGAAATGGGTTGTTTTAGAAGAAGTTTCACGTAGGTAGTGTAATAGCTTGGATTCAAATCCGAGACTTTCCGATCGAAAGGCCGGCTTCTTAATCACTAAGGTCATAGGTAGATATTAAGCAATATACAGTGAAGGGCTTATTTTGTTTTTACATGTTTCATGCCTATATGTATAGCTACTTAATCTCGCATTATAGGTAAGTACTATAGGTGATACCTATCGTACACACAATTCACCAGTACTTGATATTAGTCCCTTGCACAAAAGGGGGTAAGACTGTTGTCGTTAACTGGGTATTTTTATCGAGTAGGTATGAAGGTATAAATCAAGGTTTTGGACCTGTATCAGCCTCCTTGGCGTGGCGGTAGTGAACGCGACTGCTACGCAGGAGGCGCGGGTTCGATTCCCGCTCAATGCAAATATTTTTATGCATGATATTTGCATTGCTTTTTTTTGGTAAATACATAAATACTATACTTACATAGAAACACCCAGTTTCTATGTAAGTATAGTAGGTAGGTATGTAGGTATGTATTTACAAAAAAAAGTATCTAAATATGTTTATCGGCATTCTAGATTCCATAACACAAGCTAGTTAAGGTATGCTTACCATGGATCAAGATAGCGTTGTGTGGAATGTTGTGGAATATTTAAAAAAAACCTACCAGTATGTATCAATATAAATTGTATAAAAATAAAACACAGTGAGCTTTGTAACAAGGCAAGTAATTATAAAATAGCACTTTTTAAATTGTCAACTACTTATTATGATGGCTACCATAAATTACCACCTTCTTCGAAACACTATCTAGAATTAGAAGCAAGGCTATAATCCGCCCTTTGTCTGAACAATTCATGAATAAGAGAAACTATTTTACTCATTTCAACTGTTTCAATTTTTACTTTGTTAAAAGGCGGATTATACTAATCTCAAAAAAGGTGCCAACTTTGACAATTGTGTTTAAAAAGTTACATAACCTAATCTATTGTGCTTAGTCTATGGTACTGTCATTATCAATTTGCAATCTATATTCAAAATGGCTGAGAATTTTTCAAAAGTTTGGTGGTCATAAAAAAGCTACTGTTTCTTGACAGTAAAATATTTTGCAAACAAAAGTGATGGCTTATAAAAAAAATTGTCACGTTTAACATTATTTCGACAAGTTTCTTTGTTTAATTTTTTTCTTAGTTGTGATCGAATCCATTATTCTATGGTAGAGATAACATTATATCCATTACCTATTATATTTAATTAGAATCTGCGGTAGCCTAGTGGTATGGGTAATAGACTGCAGAGACGAGGTCTCGGGTTCGATCCCAGGTTTGCCATGGCACACACCAATGACTTTTCGATGCTTTTCGAAGTTATGTGTGTATTTATCGCAGGTTTATAAGTGCCCGGTTAATGGCAATAGGCTCGCCACATAATACGTAACGTTACTTGTAAGGAAGTCATGCCTATTTTATAGAGTTTATTAGACGAGTTCAGTAAAGCCATTTTGATAATTACATAACACAACATAAACTCAGGAATGTATTCCCCGAAGGGGTAGGCAGAGGTGCTAGCACCCACATTTCGCCAGTTTATGTTTAGGTCCCAATGTAATAGGTGGCGAGCCTATTGCAATTAACCGGGCATTTATAAACCTGCGATATATACACACATAACATCGAAAAGCATCGAAAAGTCATTGGTGTGTGCCATGGTAAGCCTGGGATCGAACCCGAGACCTCGTCTCAGCAGTCCATTACCCATATCACTAAGCTACCGCAGATTTTGATAATTAAGTTTAAATATTACCACGATGGTTCCCTGTGGAGTAGAAATAGGTCTCCCCCAGCTTTTCCTATGAAATGGTAAAAGGCAACTAAGGGATAGGGCTGCTCTCCATCCGACAGTAAACATACAGCCCAAGACAGTGCCCACTAGACGGCAATAGGCTCGCTTATTACATCGTTGGGACTGAAAATCACAATTGGCGAAACGTGGGTGCTAATACACCTTTTCTCGCCATCGGGATGGTTGCCCAGAGTAGGTATATCGCATAGAGGTTTCCGATCAAACATGCAAAATACCTCATGCAGTCACCCTTTTTTTTTTTTTCGTGCGGAAATCCCCTCGTTACCACCCCCCTGCCGAAACCGGAAGAGGAGGTTATGTCGGGCTCGAACCGACTAAAACTGCACGCCGACTATGGGTCGTGGTGCTAGGCCGGAGGTGAGGTTGTCATCGACATATCCCTCGCACCCCGGCTGACTCAGGGCCATCCCTTACGGTCTAGCCCTCCTCGGGATGGGGGGACAACGGTATCCCCGACTCGCCCCTGGAACCTCATGCAGTTACCCAATAATGTTACATGTTTTATGTTACTTAAATTAATGTAATTTTAGCTTATATTGTAACATTGCATGCCTTTTTGGGTTGAATACGGAACGAGCAAACTTGTATTATGTAAGACCATTATTTGTACCTGTATTCGCAAATAAACATTGATGATGATGATTAAGTACATTCTAAACCAGAAACAAAGTTCAGTCATTTAGTAGGTACTCGTTTCAAGAAACATTTGGCTTCAAAGATAACTTTATTGTTGACTAGCTATTGCCCGCGGCTTCGCCCGCGTGGATGTCGGTTCCCGGCAATTATTATTCGATATTTTCTCGCCGTAAAAACCATCCTTGAACTTCAACGAACATTTAATAAAAAGAATTAGCCAAATTGGTCCAGATGTTGTTGAGTTATGCGCTTACCAACACATTTAGCGATTCATTTTTATATTATAGAAGATAACGTACCTGATGACTCCTTGAGTAAAAGTGAGGGAGTAGAATAGGACACCCTATCTCTTCATGTGGGCGTCGAAGAAGGTGACTATGGGCTAGGTCTGTTCTCCTTCCGACATAGGTGCGAGAGGTGCTCTTCGTGGACATAGCTAGGTGCTAATCGCACAGGTGCTATTCAGCTGGGTACTCTAAGTGGACTACAGCGCTTGACGACGACAGACTCGCCCCAATTCGAAAATCAAGGAAAATCATATAAGTTGTTTGAAAATGTGGATGTTATAACACCTTTGCCTACCCCTACAGAGATTCACTAGCTTAAGTATATATTGAAAAGCTTTTTATTGAATAATACATTGATAGTCCATCAATGTAAACCATTGAGAATGCCGTAAGGCGAAACCGGTCAGGTTCAGAAATATAATTAAACTCTGTGGAAAAGTATATGTGTAGTAGGGCCTGCAAATACCGTAGATTTTTGAATACCGGTAAAAAACGGTATTAGATTTTTTTGTACCGGTAATACCGGTAAAACCGGCAATGGGTGGGTATATTTGTGGTAACGATATTAAAGTAGAGTTTGATAGGGTAGTAAACATTTTATTTTAAGTTAAACTGTGATAGCTACTTGATAAACTAACTCGCATAATCGTTGTCAATGCAAAAATAGAGAGAATGAATTTAAAAAAAATGTTGCCATGTAGATCAATCAATCAATTAGCCTATTGCCCATTTCACATTACACTGCTGGACATAAGCCTTTTCCAATGTGCGCTATTTCTGTCGATGCGATCCAGTCTATCCCAGCCACCTTTTACAGGTCGCAAGTCCATCTGGCTAGGGGACGTCCTCCATTCGTTTGTCTCTAATGGCCATCGGATTTTTGAACAACTTCGAGCATTACCCCTTCGATGGTCATCGGTCTCGTTGCAAAATGTTCGTTGAACATAATCTTAGTTTTATCCTAGTTTAGCATTTCGCCTAGTTATTCTAACGACAACTATGACGATGCCCTCGAAGAACCAAATATGCAATATACTCTAATGCGTTAGAGAATATTAAGTCTATATAACATTCCCCTGTCTCCACACTGGAGGCTTCGTCTTCTGGTCTTGGAACTGGACGGATGTTTTGGCAGTGTTATACAGGCGAGGCGAGGTGAAGTCAAATTAACGTGTCCAGTATAAAAAAAAAAAAACAAGAATGTCAGCACTTTGATATCCTCAATCGACACAACACCGCTGCAGGGCATCCAGAACCGCCCAGGTTTAGATGAAGTCGAAAGCTTTTTCGTAGTTCATAATTCACAAACCATACACAACGGCTGATCGTACTATTGAGTCTTTTCTACAATCTCCCGAACAGTAAGGATATTGTCTACGATGCTATAGCCTTTTTGAAACCCAGCCTGCTCCGGTGGAACTCGGCGAGCTTACGCGTGAGGCCATTTGTAACAACTCGGAAAAACAACACGTTGACATGGCTCAAGTCGAGAGTGAGATGGGCCTGTAGTTCTTCATGTTCTCTCATGTGGAATTAGTACAAAAACCTATAATTGAATAACAAATTTATTTATTTATTTATTATGTTGTAGATTGACATTACATAAATTATTTTTACACTAAATCAATTGTTTAAATTCATGTGAATTGTGAATATTATTGAATAAAATTCCGGCTTAAATACCGGTAAATACCGGGTTTCAATTTTTAATACCGGTATATTTCAGAGGGCCAGAAACGGCGGTTTACCGGTATAACGGTAAACCGGTTAACCGGTATTGCAGGCCCTAATGTGTAGTAGATTCCACCAAGTGCCATCAATCTCCAGTATAAACAGACAAGCTTTTTCTCTACACATCATACGGAAAACACATCATACCTAGACATACCATTTCCAGTAGCGTCGTACCATGAACCCACCTACCAATAAAATACTAAGTACTTGAAAAAATATCAAGTAAACCTTAAAAAAGTTCGCGCCATTCTCAACTTTTTTTCATCCTGCAATTTTTTTTTCTATTTATGAGGCTTGTACTCTCGTGGTTTATTTTTTTCAAGGCTAAGGTAAGGTAAGGAATTAAAAAAAAAAGAAGAAAAGAGTTTTTAGTTTTTATTCATTGACTGCTTGGGTGGCGGTCGCAGGATCCATTTCCACTCAATGCAACAATGTATCCTATTTCCATTCCAGATACTATAATACCTATACTCAGTTTAATTACTTGGTAACTAGTACGTAAAGTAAAAATAAACAAAAACTTTTATGGTAAGTTTAAAAAAAGGAATTATATACATAGGTAGGTATGTCTTACATACGTATTGTACCTAAGTATTAATTAGGTTTGTTGTACTTATGTATAGATATGAGTATTTAATTTTATTTGCGGAGTCGGCAATACATTAGTGACATCTCTGTTGAAGATGTTCTTTTCTGTGTTGTTACTTGTTACTTATGTGGTACTTCCTTAAAGTACGATATAAAGCATAATTAAGAAAAGAGGCTCTGTAGGTATGAGAGTTTGGATGCACCCAGGATCCAGGATTAACGGTGTGATGATGATGATGATAAATAAAAATATAATTATTACATAACATTATTAAAAACTACACAATAGGTATATCATCATCAAATAACGCATCATCAACATAGCTAGGTAATCTAAAATTAATTTCAAAATTTGAAATTTCAATTTCATCAATTAATCCCTCAATAATTCTCACGGACGCTCAACTCAAACAATGCGACACGTGCGGACAATAAGAACGCTCACGAAACAATAGCCAACCGCACAATTAGGAAAAACCACCCAGATTATGTGTACAGGTAAGTAAAAACTGTCGCCAAACCAAATAGGTTATAAACAGAACTGTTATGAGTTATCTATTTTCTTTTTTTTACCTGAAAATTGTCGAAGGGTGGGGCTTGGGACGTGCGGGGCGACTCGATGCGCCAGTCTGGTCCAAACCGCGCCAGCGCTCGTGTCGCCACGCTGTGTAGTGAACAAAAAGGCCTAAGTACACATCGAAACACACACTTTCGGACACAAACGCTCGATTACAATCCGTGTGATAAGATAATTCAAGTCCCAGTCGTGTCTTGTTCGTGCCGTGTGATCGATCGAATAATTAACGTTTTTTTATATTTATTTATTTTTGTAGTGCAATACAAAGTTCCGTCAGTGCGTTCGTTCACAGTTGAAAGTTTGGATTTTGACGCGAATAGGTGAGTTTTTATTTACTTTTTGTGTGTTTTAAAAACGGAAACTGCTGTCATGTCAAGTGTTTTTACAGCAAAAAAAAAAATACACTGAACTTTTTTATTCTGTGTCATTAACCTCAAACAATTACAGGTGTTACCCGCTTAATTAAATATTAATAATAACTTTATTTCATTAATACCCTCGCTCAAAATAGTAAATAGCGATAGGAAAACAAAGATAACAGATTTTAATTATACTAATACGTAAGTATACTTATTCAAAACTATATCTTGTATTAAAGCTTTACTACAATGCTATTAACAATCGCAACCGTGATTAATTCAAAATATTTAATTAAAATTGAGATTAGTAAAATCGCGCGTAATAGTTTAGGCCTATCTGCGATGTCATAACATTGATCGTTTACATTATCTCCATAAGGTACTAGGTACCTATAGGTAGCTAAGCAATAACTTTTGCTATAGACATCCGTGATTAATATTTAAAACTTTTGTGAAGCAAACAAAGAAAAATCCTATTGTAGATTTTCCGGTTTTTCAGGAAGAACTTAAAAAAAGCATTATTTTGAGTTATCTCGGCCCTGTTTGGGAGTGTTAAAACTCACAGTTTTAAATATTATGCGATAGGTAATACTTAGCAAAATAAAGCATAACCTTAGCCACGCCACGCACGCCAAAAACTTGTAAAAGTCACCGTTTGTTCCAAAATCTGTAAATTGTGAAATTTTAAATTAGTAAATTGAATAAATTCAATTAAAAATATTGAAGTATGTGTATTAGAAATTTAATTAGGCTAGTAAAAATAAAATGTTAACTCGGGCAAATTTTACAGAATTTACATTTATTAATATTACTTTATTATATTGACCTATGAATAGATAATATTTCTGGCTAGCTTAAAATGTTAAATTGTTATATCATAAATTTACATCAATTTCTTAATTTAATGCATTATTATTTTTAGAAAAATGTTTTTTTTTTTTCATTGTTATTTATTAGATACTTAATGTTAGAGTCAAGATTGTGCGAATTTTTTTAACGGTATAACACAAAGTTATGTTTATTACATAATGTTATGAGCTAAGTTGGTAATTAACAAGTGATTAAATTAATTAACCTGAAGGTAATACTGAGGAGCAAAAACTTTCATCCATATATTTGTTAAGCTGCTAAGTAAGTTATAGGTCGCGTGTTGTCTACAATTTCATGCAAATGGTTAATTAATTAATTTTAATTTGCCTAATAAGTACTTTAATAAATACTCGCGCACTCGCTAATAGTAGGCGCTATTTAGACACACAGTAACTAAGTAACAGCTAAACAAGATTGTAATATAAGTTACAGAATGTAGATAAAAACACATTTTCCACTTAAGTGACTATCGATTAATAAATAAAAATAAATAAATAAATAAATCTGTAATAAATTGTACTCATACTATTTCCTTAACAGACTAAAAGTGCTTATAGGCACCCTCTGAAGTTTCTGAATACAAAAAATATTACAAACGTTCTTTGCATTAGATTAAATAAATAAAAAAAAATCATTGAGATATATTTTTACTAGCTTTTGCCCGCAGTTCCACCCGCGTGGATGTTGGGTATCGTGACCAAACATAGCCTATGTCTATTCTCAGGGTCTAATCTACCTTTATACCAAATTTCAGTTTAATCAGTTCAGTGGTTTAGGCGTGAAAGCGTAACATACAGACAGACTAACAGAGTTACTTTGGCATTTATAATATTAGTATGGATAAATGGATTTTTTAGTCTTAATTATTTTTCAGAGGACGCACATTTTTCAATTTTGTTTAGGTATTATTGTCTTAAAAATCTTAGAGCTACCGAGGTCGGTAATTTGGATTTTGTTAAGTTCATACCATTTGCGACTGTACCCACCTACTACTCTTAGTAGACTTATCGGAAGGTTCAAATATTCTACCAATGGCCTTGCTACTCCGACAGTTGTTATTGAAATTAAAAATAAACTAGCAAGCCACCAAATCGTCTATAAATTAATTTTTAATGTTATAATATTATAATGAATAGAAAAACGTTCTCACAAAATTTGCTTATTAATGGTTCTACCTATAGATACTTACTATTTTATTTATTTTTTTAAAATTTAATATTTTTATTACATAAGCACATCAAAACGGCTGGACTAGATAAAATTTGGCAATGAGATTCTGAAATAGCACATAGGATGTCACGAGAATACTCTTTTGGTCCCGGTAACTGGTTCAGTATACCAAACACATAATCCTTTATTAGAATAACAATAAACATGTAATGAATTAATTGTTTTTATTTTTGTAATGAAGTGAAGGTTATCTGTCAAATTATTTAATTAATGTAATTATTCATGTCAAAGGACAACCCCTAACTTTCATACAATCTTGGGCCCGCATGTACAGGGTTGAAAATTAGGCAATATTTAGACCATCTAAGGACATTTTGTTTGCCTAATTTTCACGACGATTCGCAATGGCCAAGTTTGTTAAATCGAGCATTGTTCATAGGTTTTTAGGTTATGTTGTAATACATAATGCGGTCAAACAGCGTCTTATGTTGTGTTGTGTGTGATAGCTACACAAGTTATTCGCGTATCGCTTTTATTTGTAAGTAGGTTAGCAGGTTTTATTAGTATAGAAAAGGGCAGGTCATTAATATTTTTAGTCATTAATGTGGAATGGTCAACTATGTATGCTAAATAATAAAACTGATATGTCAAAGCAAAGACATCCTTTAGCTACTTTCTTGTTGCACGATATTAAACCTTATAGTTTTATGATATGCAACTGACATTTACTCTAAAGGTGGTAAAGCAATCCTTCCCTACCCTCACTTCAGACGGCAACATCTGAGTGACATCCTTTTGCTACGGTTACCACTTTCCACAAGGCTATATACATACTTGTTTGCTGTAGTAATATAGAATTCATCATATAAGTAGGTAATAAAATAAAACAACATTATTTTAAAGATTACTATATTTTAAAAAAGTATTTTAATCTCTATCCCGGGTATCTTCCTATTTGGCTTTAGAAATGCTTTCACTAGGACTTAGGTCTTTCCTCCCCTTTTTAAGCATCATCATAGTTTATTAAAATATTGTCAAGAAACTGTGCAGGAGGTGTTATTTTGTCTTTGAACCGTGCCCAACCGAGATACCATATTACACTCATTATGTGGGCACAGCACCCGACTGTTCTCTTACCTACAATACAATTACAGCAATGCTGTAATATAGCATTCCTACCGCTCAAAGAACTGTCAACTAATATATATACGTAATAAGTTCTACTACTTATATTCCTGGACTTTATTTTTCCTCTTAATAACCAAGTCGTTAGAGATATTGACAGTTCTTGTAGGAGGTCTCTATCCACCTCTCTGCACACTTCAATGACATACAGAATACACACTTGTCTGTGCCCCACTGGTGATTGTGCTGGTCTGTTCTCATCCAAACATGCACATTGAGCTTGAATCCAGCAAGATTCGCAAATGATTGCATTCACCTTAAACAGAGATCATGTTATAAGCACTGAATATTCCATTAGTCATATAGGCTAGTTCTTCATGAACGTTACACATATCAGTCATATACAAAAGTTGACATAATTTTCTACGGGATTAGGTACACTCGTAGTAATTTCTATTCTATAGCAGCTATCACACATCTTGTTAACGTTAATTATAATAACAATTTCAAAAGAGCGAGAAATAACGAATAGGTACTTACTATTTGTGGTGCGACCCATTCACGTATACAAGCTAGTATCACTGCATCGTTCAATAAATGTCTGCCTGTAATATTGCACCGATCGGTAGCGATTCCACAATTAACACAGAGACTCATTGTGATAGCTTTCAGCCGATGTGGTAAAGTCTAGTCCAGTTTTAAAGCCAAGGTCAACAAGTGTAGCAAATAACGGTGTCCGGTAATCAAGCAGGGGTCAATTAGTTCGAAAATCATATACAATTCACAGAGTAAAAGCAGCAAAACACAATGATCTCAGGGAGCCGAAGAAGGAAAGCGAATGCGACATTTTCAATGACAGGAGTGAAAATCAGTGAAAATGACATATGATGTTACAGATTATTATGAATTCTAAATGATCGATTATTTACATAGACTTTGAATACACTACGATTATTTACAATCGATATTTTGACTTCCATTATGAAGGAGACAGGTGTCTTTCTGATTAGTGAACTGAATAACGAAAATAAAGATGCTACATAGATATTTTGAAATCATTTAATAAAGCCACGAATTTTAAATTCATAGTTATTAGTTATCGATTCGATTTCATAATCGAATCGATAAAGCAAGCATAATCATAGCGCATTTACGAAGATCGGATTAAGTATTACATTCAACGTTTACGAAGCTTGTTGATTAATGAAAATCACATTTTTAAACTTTTGTCGCACTTGGCCATTGCTGATTGTAATGAAGTCTTAACAAAATTATAACACAAAATAGACGAATTTTTTGAGGTAGGTTTGATGTCTGTGCACTCGGGCCCAAAATGGGGTATCTCCTTTGTAATTAAAGTCCTACTTCTAATTATATGACTCATTTTTTTAGATATAACAATATAACACCTAATATAATACTATGGAACGTAGTAACGTAATAAAATTTATGGTTAATTAGTATGCAAACTTTTTCTTATAAATTTAAATTGGAAAAAGTCATCATTTGCGGCGAAGTTGTAAAATACGACCTTTTTATGGTAAAAGGTCGCGGTCCGAGTGGCCGGCAACTGGTATTACGTTGTCTAGATGGACCTACCGGGCCCACGGTACTTTGGACTCAGCCCCACGTAGTATACCTAGTTTGTTATTTGTGGCCTTTTTATGATTGTTGCTCGCAGTTCCTTCCGCGAGGAATACTGAAATAGTTGTTAAGTTTTCTGAAATTTTCTAATTAACTATGCAGTTTTCGTAATATTTTGTGCCGTCATTTATTAAAAAAATGAAATCGTTAAAAAAGTTCTCAAGTTCAAAGGGTTATAGGTATTAAATTATGGAAATTGATGAATAGTGACATTAATATTTTTTGTTAGTATATGTCATGATTAGATAAGACTAAAATTTTCAATTGAGCTCATAGGACTCCCCAATTTCTAATTACCCCACTTTTACTCTAACGTTAAACTATTATCTCCAACTCCAAAATTTATTATTTCCATCGCCTACCCAAATCTACTAATTTATTTATATCGGTAATATCCGGCTCGCCCCACACGCCCCAAATATTACCACCCGGCCCAACTATTATACCACACCGCCCCTACTTTGCAATCATTCATTCAATTTTGGGGAATATACGGGTAATGCAAGGGTACCACTCTATTATGGAACGAATTTAATCTGTGCTGATGATTGTATTGAAAAAAAAAAAATGTTTGGAAGCGGGAACGTAGCGTGACGTTCGATATTCAAAAAGTATTTTTTTTCTGCGTGTGGCAAAATTTTAGTTCTGTGTTTGAGTTTGATAAATATTTTCGTGGTTTTTGTTTGATTTAGTAATACTGATGTTTTTTAAGATTCAATGTCTTAAAAACATCTGAATATTATTCTAAGTATTGTAGTAGGTAGGTAATTAGTGAAGGAGTATTATTTACTTACTTCCAGCGGGTATGCTGGGGAACCAATTACCTATGTTTATTGAGAGACACACCAGTAATGAACATATAAATCATTTTCATCGCGGAATCCAAAGTGTAGTCAATACGTATAATACTCTGTGGGCGGGTGAACTGCCTTTCTTTGTAGGTTTTTTCACCCATTTCCCTTAACCACGGAGTTACCATGACCTATTTTAACGCTTATGACATAATACATGATACTCTATCCCTATACCTACCAAATTACAACCAGATTCTATCAGCCATTTGAACGTGTTTGAGTAACAAAAATCCGAACATTTTCATAAAATTTTCTCAGTACCTAAGTATTAGCACAGTAGTGGAACGAACATATTATTAAATTCACTAGCTTTTGCCCACGACTCCGCCCGCGTGGATGTCGGTTATCGCAACCAAACGTAGCCTATGTCCTTTCTTAAGGTCTAATCTACCCTTATACCAAATCGGTTCAGTGGTTTAGGCGTGAAAGCGTAACATACAGACAGACAGACAGAGTTACTTTCACATTTATAATATTAGTATGGATTTGACTGTTATATTAATAAAAAGCAGCATAGTAGAAATAGTGTTTTCGGACATTTTTTGTACCACAAAGAAGTACAAAAAACGTCCAAATAATATCTTAAACATTCTTATTTCATGCCTAACAATAGAAGTCAACTAGACACATTTTCAATGCGTATCACGTTGTGGTACCAAGTGTCCTCGAAGTACCGCGGTTGGGACCGCCGCGAGAGGGCGCGAGACATTCTCTCATCCCCAGGGCGTGACCGGGTAAGCCACGCCTACGCGATTATTACCATAGGCAACCCCAAACTGGGGAGAATTTTTTTGTACAATATTATAAGATGAGAATTGTATTTTGACAAGGATAGTTGAAAGTAATATTGTTTGTAATTTTTTTTTTGGATTACTTTGGCCTATATTTTTTTAAATAATACTTATATATCTAATCTACGTCCCCTATTGACCATATAATAAGTATCTAATTTATACGTCTCATCAATATATTCGCGTTGTTCCTTCAGCGTCAGAAATATCGTTCGCCTCACGAAGGTTTTTGCCCCACATAAAAAACCATATTTGTCCTACATTTTATTCCTTTTTAGCCCATACGTAATATTTATTTTTGAAGTTAATATTTTATTCCTGTTTCGTCCTATCTTCCTTTCCTTATTCGCCTCAAATATTTTTTTAAAAATCTTGACAACTAAGTCTTAAAATGATCTTAAAACTAATGTATTAAAAGCAAATCAAACTGTTTTATTGATTTAAGTTGTATTATTCTCCAAACTAAAGGTAACACCAAATATCAGAACAATCCGTCAACAGGAAGGAAGGAAAACTAAGGAATTGAGATATTTTTTTTTTTTTATATAGGACACGTCAATTTGACTTCACCTCGCCTAATGTTAAGCTAAAGGCAAAGTCTCGGAAAGAGGGTCACCATCGTAAACATGTACCATGTTAACAGTGGTGGCACTCAGCTTGACGGCCTCATCAGATGCCTTTTCACGCCCCGCTTAAAGGAACCGGGACTGTAGGAAGAAGGAAACACGTGAGCTGACAGGGAGTTCCAGGTCTTAGTTGATCATTTTAAACACTTTGTTCGTCAATATGATCTGATGTTGACTGTATGCGTCAAATTAAGCACTAACGTCCATCATGTAACAATGCCTAAACCATAAATTTAATACACACTAAATGTCCTAAACACTATCAATTCAATTTCCAAAAGGTTCTCAATTCTCAAGAGTCAAAATTTAAAATTACATCTTGCCAACTCTTGGGAAGTTCACCTCGGTACCCATTCACCTAAAGATAAGCGTATTTCTTAATGACCCGTAACTAATAAATCGAACCATAATAATTGCCAGTGCAAATAAACGTACCACGCACGTTTTTATCTCCACCTAATTAGCCGTCTCGTTAGGGTGGCAACTGGCAACCCTATTGTGAGCATAGACAAGCAAACAGAAGCTAATTGGCGATGCACTTTGAATCTAATCTGCGATTAAACGAGTAAGGGTTAATTTAGACGGATTTTATCGTTCTGTTGTGTTCAAAACAATCTTTATCAGATGGTTATCAAAAGAAAACTTATACTTAAACCTTGGACGGTAATATATTTTTTATTTTTTTAACATCGTCTGCGCATACATCTGCTTACTCCTTTCGGATTTTCATGCGTAGTGCACCTACGTTGTTTTAGCAATTGGAAAATCCAGAGTCCGCTTTTCATTTTCAGTTTGGCTGTTGAGACCTACGTAGGTAAGAGACCTGACCTGAAATTTACTTCGAAAGGGAGGTACCAGTTGCTTAATTTTTGGCAACCAAAAGAAATCCTATCTACATTTTAGTTCTATTAAACTAGGTATACCTATTCATTAGAAGCTTTTTTCAAAAGATAAATAGACATGAATGCTGTACCTACTAAGCTTTATTGCGTGTTACCATCTCTTGAAATAATTTAATAGATTGAAATGAAAATGTTTGTTAATCAAAATCTTGTTATAACACATTCAATAAAAACCTAAATTGATTTCAAAAGCTCGAACCAAACAACTTAAAAAAAGGTCAGACTTAATTACGTGCTACCAACATTCGAACAAAATCAACATGGCTCCGTACAAGCTCCCGACTTTAATAATGTGTAACAAACTGATGATATACGTTACTTAACAGCCAATTATTCCACCGTACGTCCATAATTAACTAATATTGGAATATTTGTAACTAAACAAACTGATTTCAAATAATAATAACATGGGTTCATGGTTTGTTTGATAGAATTATCTTTCAAAGCCGATTGCAGTTCAAATAGTTATAGTTTAATGATTTATTAGTAATATAGGTACTATGAAGAGCGTTTGTATATTGTTATATTGCTAAAACCAGGGCTATTAAACTTTTCGTGTACTGAATAAAATCGCTGCAAAAGGTATCATTCAACCAAGACGCCATGATGAAGAAATCGTCACGAAATCGTAGACACGTAGTGCTACGACTTCTTGATCGATAAGAGACTGCTTTTTTTCGTGCGGAAATCCCCTCGGATACCTCCCCCGCCGGAGCCAGAAGGGGAGGTCATGTCGGACTCGAACCGACTAAAACCACATGCCGACTGAGGGTCGTGGTGCTAGGCCGGAGGTGAGATTGTCATCGACATATCCCTCGCACCCCGGCTGACCCAGGGCCATCCCTTACGGTCTGGCCCTCCTCGGGCGATAAGAATCTGCAGGAGAAAAAAGGGTCTCTCCTTTAGCTATCGTTCAGTTTCATGATAAAAAGCTATAAAAATCATATCATCTTAAGGTTGTTCCCGAGGCTTCGGAGCTCAGGCCAATAGGCCTAACATGAAATATCCGCAGTTGCAAATCTAAGTTGCAATTGGTTCCATGAGACACATTTATCCCGGTATTGGATCTTCCAATTCCAATTAGTACCACGCTCTCCTTTCCTATACAGGACAACACGTGCAGGGCTCAGATGTCACCCACATACGATGCAGAATATTCCATCAAGCGTCTGTAGCTTAATGGTTAAGGAGTCTGCCTTACGATCGAGAGGTCCCGGGTTCGAATCCTGACCATTACACTACCGACGTGAACCCACTTCTAGCACAAGCAATTCAGCTTAGTTGGAGGGGTTAGAGGGTACATTAGTAACTTCGGTTCTAATATTCCTAAAGGCGAAAGTCAGATGGCAATCGCACCTAATATAAACGAAAAAACCAAGTCATATATTTAATAAGACTCCGGACTCCGAGGCAAAGGCCTAAACGGCCAGAATTATCGCATAGGTGATGATGACAAAGCCTTTTTAAAGTCTTTCCACATACATACATACTATATAATCACGTTTTTATCCCTGTTGGGTTAGGCAGAACTGAATTAACATACCCATTTCACCAATTATTGTCTCGGTCGGTAAAACATGTCGCAAATTCTTTATAATTATCATTATTAGGTACTTTTAAACAACACCAAATGGCTAATCACGCTATCACACTTTGGATATTTTTCGTAATTAGATTATAGGATATAAACCATCAATCTACCGGTTATCGCCATCTTGACAAGCGAGCTGTTATCACAACACATTTTGTGTCGATAACATATCTATAATTACCGAAAATTATCGTAGATTTGGTTTACTGCATCGATTTATTTTATAACTAAGTGAATAACATGCGTAATTCTACTATATTGCCAGATTATATGTTATTTCTTGGTATTTAGATAATAGTTTCGTTTTAAATACACTTTTTATTGGGGTGACTTAAGTGTTTAGGCCGAAAAATTGTTGTTTTTGATTTTTATTTGTTTGTAATCCATGCTTGTAAATATACAAAATCTTACTTCTATTAACTGTAAATGCGAAAGATTTGTTCAGAGATAGTTTTCAATTATTCAAATATAGAAGCAATATTATGAATGTTAACTTAAATATTACATTTTATTCGCAAAAAGTTCACATTCCGAACATTACTTGATTCCGGACCACTAAATTTCAAAAAATTAGTGTCTTAGGTAGAAGGCTCTGAGGGGAAGCCTCCGCTGCGCCTATAACACTCTAAGATGTCAGTGGTGAGAATTACAATGAATAGTTTTTAATACGAGAACCCCTGGTCCCTTTATATGCTATACGAACATCTATGGCAGTCGTTACGGGTAGTTGGAGCCCTCAAAAGTCCAACAACTGGTCTAGCTGCAATGCTTCGATATCGCCTTTGGGTTGTGGAGGTCACAGAAAATATCCAAGTTTAGCCAAATCCGCAGTTAGACTGGTAAAAGCGGACCCCAGACTCCAAGCTGAAAGGATTAACGTTAAGAGGAAGAACACCAGACCCTTTTTACCCACAATGGCCAAATTAAAAGTTAGGCACTCTAAAATTTTCTACATAGGTAAGTACACTACCTAGCTGATGCCCGTTTCTGCCATCTATTCTAAGATTAAAGTACCTATGTGTTTTTCGAGACCATACCTAATTTATCCCTGTCACAGCGTCAGAAACATAACATAACATAACATAAACTCACGCCTGTATTCCTGTATTTCGAAGGGGTAGGCAGAGGTGCTGGCACCCACATTTCGCCAGTTTATGTTTAGGTCCCAATGTAATAGGTGGCGAGCCTATTGCCATTAACCGGGCACTTATAAACCTGCGATAAATACACACATAACTTCGAAAAGTCATTGGTGTGTGTGTCAGAAACATTTTAACTTCAAAGTCTCAAAATGATCTTAAAATGAGCTTGAGGAAATCAAACTATTTTATTGATTTAAACTGTATTACTGTCCGAACTAAAGGTGTGTACCAAATATCACAACAAACCTTCAACATGAATGGCAAGGAATTATTCTTATAAATTAAGGGAAATGAAAATAAAGGAAATATTATTATCATTTTGGGCACTTTGTTCATCAATATCATTTTGATGCTGACTGTTTGAAATTTGACAAACATTCACAAACTATCAATAATATTAGTAGAATACTTAGTACAACTTGAATTGAATTACTTAACAAAATCTACATCACCAAGTGTAAACCACGATCAAAAGTTAAACTAAGTAGCTATTTGAATTGTAGCTTATCAATCGCGATTAAGATTCGATAATAGTTATAATATCGTTACGCTAAAATATTCACGACCTAACAAGACTTGCATCTTCAATTAAAATTCAACCGATATTAATCTAATCGGTTGATCGCAATCAATATGGCGGCTACTTCATTTAGCAAACTACCTTTAATTTATTCTAACGGCAAATATGATTGATCATAATATTGATAGCCGACAAAAATATATGGGCAAGTTAAAAGTGTAGATTAGAGACATAGATAGGTATAAAAGCTATTAGTTTTTGATGTAATATGTTGATATAATCGAAAATGCGGCGACTGTAAGGCTACTTGGGTGAGAATTGCTGGCTTTGCCGCCTTCGCCGGCCTCTGGTAGGTGAAGACGTTGTAGGAAATAATAATGCGTGTCAAATGTCTCACTAAAAGCCGGTAAACCGAGCTCCGAGGGGAAGACTCCTTGGCTATACTACCAAAAAGCTTCAATGATTGAAAAATTCATCATCCATCCTATCCCGGTTGCATCCAAAGCAAGCTCTTTGAAACCTGGGATCCGCTCTCTTTCTCCTTTGTTATTTAAACTTGTCTTGGCTTTTAGGTCAGCAATCCAAACTGACCCTCATTAACAAATTGCTTGTTTACAAGGCTATCATACAACCAGTCTGGACTTACGGGATTGAACTCTGGGGTTGTGCTAGCAATTCTAACATTGAAATCATCCAGAGATTCCAGAATATCTCTTTGAGAAAAATTTCAGGTGCACACTGGTTTGTCAGAAACAAGGAAGTACACGACTATCTTGAGATGCCGACCGTAAAGGAAGTAGTCCGCACGAACAGCAAGAGATACATGGAAAGGTTGGACAGACATACAAACGAACTAGCCAAGAACTTATTGGCTCCACAAGATGAAGTGATTCGCCTAAAAAGATGGCAAATTCTAGACTGGACCAGAGAAACTAAACTCATCATTATACATTCTTTTGGTTTCTACAAATGTATTACGGTGCCATTTAATGAAATTGCACTGAATCCATCCAACAAAACCATAGCAAACATCTGATTATGGCTAATAGCCGATTGCAGATAAATGGGAGAAAAAAAAAATTTAAACTTGTAAGGAAGTTGGTTGACCTCAAACCCCGAGAAGAAGGCCTGTGCTAAAGCCTCATTCGTCATTCAACATGCCTACCAGCTTGCCAGACATTGGTCTTTCCGAAGATCTTTAAAAAAAAAAGAATATTAGAACCGAAGTTACTAATATTCCCTCTAACCCCTCCAACTAAGCTAAATTGCTTGTCCTATGAGTGGCTTCACGTCGTCGGTAGTGTAATAGCCAGAATTTGAACCCGGGACCTCTCGATCGTAAGGCCACTAAGCTATCGAAGCTTTGTCGTCCTCAAACACCCAAAGCCTACCATCAAATAAACTAACAATTGGAGTTACTGATCTTGAAGAAAAGATATGCCAGCGTATAATGACTTTTATGCCATTGTCTGATAGTGCAATATTTGTTTATGAATCTGTTATGAAATCTTCTGTGGGTAAAAGTCCGATAAGACGATTTCTTTTTGTACTAAAGCGGCAAAGATGTAAACAAAGCTTTGGGACAATATGTCTGCAAAATCAGGAATATTAAACATAATGCTGTCGATTCTGTAGATGTCATATCAACCATACTGGAAGCATACTCTTGTCAGGATGTTCCTCACTTGGTCCATTAAAGTCACATAATATCTACTTCCCATCATCATTTTGTATGGCCCCTGCTCGAGTCCTCATATGTCAACATCCAGTTGGCGAAGCCAGTCTACTGCTGTCGGTGTGAGGTCATGAAGCTCACGCATTCCTCCAGGGAAACGACGAAGTGGACACTCCTCTGCTATATGCATCGTTGTCTGCTTTGGAGCTCAACAATCACAGTTCGGCGCTTCTTCCCAAATCCACTTCCCAAACTGCTCATATCCACAACATTCTGTTTACTTTCATGGTACTTATAACACATCCAACATTCACTAGTTTGTTAGTCCAGCTGACTTAAATATCGTCACGGGCCAGAAGGCGGATCCTGGGCTCCGAGTTCTTCTTACCCTCGGATTCAATCAGGAAAATACGTCTTTATGATGATGATAATGATATACCTACATATAGTCTGAAATATAGAAAGTAATAGTAGAGTTTCATTCATTCATAATATACAAACAAATGCCATATTTTTTAGTCCAAAATCATCGTTTACATATGTTATTGCGTTATGTTTACTGATAAACTGAGATAAACTCGTAAATATATCTTAGAAAAATATTTTATCTAGCCTTTCAGGAAGTTTTATTTTAAGAGGAAATCTACGCAACAAAATTATTAACGGTTTTGATTATAAATTACTAGCTGTTGCCCGTGGCTTTGACCATCCTGTTTTCGCCTATAATCTATCTCGGTATCAAATTTCAACGATCCGTTCAGCCGGTGAATTACAAATATCTTCACAAACTTTCACACTCCTATTATTAGTAGGATGTACCAGCTGATGTCCTCCATCTTTGCTTGGCGTGGCGTGGCTCCATTAACGTTAAGTTGTGATTCTGTTCCCGCTACCCATGAGAATAAAAAGTAGGTGTTTATCCTGTTATTGCAGAGATATTGCTAACTCGTCGGTAACTTAGTGGTTAAGGAGGCTTTACGATCGAGAGGTCCCTGGTTCGAATCCTTGCTTACACTACCGACGTGAACCCACTCCTAGGTCAAGCAATTTAGCTTAGTTTGAGGGGTTAGTTAAAGGGAATATTAGTAATTTCGGTTGCTATTACTTATTATTTATTAAAAAACTACTTAGTACCTACAAGGTTCTATCAATCGCAATCGGGTTTTTTTTTTTTTTTTGAAAAGAATCTTAGAACCGAAGTTACTAATATTCCCTCTAACCCCTCCAACTAAGCTAAATTGCTTGTGCTAGGAGTGGGTTCACGTCGGTAGTGTAATGGCCAGGATCGAACCCGGGACCTCTCGATCGTAAGGCCGACTCCTTAACCACTAAGCTACCGACGCTGTGATGAATACTGTGATGATGATCTTTCGCTACCAAGCGGTTCAAAACTACATTTCTTTATAGCATGGTAAAGAAATGGAATGTTCTGCCCGCACTCGTGTTTTCCTTCATTAGTTTGTAAGGGTTTGTCCCTGTACATCGTCATAGTGTTATCAGCACAAAAAATCGCAGTAGCTCATAGATAGACATTAAACATTAGTGTTGCCATATCGCTAGATTCTACGATAGTAATCGCAATCCAAGGAGGTCACGTAACAACTCGAGTTTTATAAAAAATATATAAAACATGATAATTTGTACACTATCTGTGATAGCACTATCATGATTGAAGACTGGAGTATCGATATAATTATATTTCGACAGTTTCACTGTTTCCTATAGACTTAAATAATATTTTTATACACCATAGAACAATCAGGACATATTAGGCACGTTTCTAGGACCGTGTCTTTTGAAGATAGCACGGGGTGCCATTGCGGTGAACGAGCTCTCAAATTCACTAAGCATACATTATTTGCCTACCAGAAAGACAGTATTATGTTGAAGAAGCTGTCTGTGATTTTTACCTTAATTTAGAGTGAATGTCGTTAAAATCATACCTTTTTTAATCTGTCTTTCGTTTTAGGTAACGAAATCATCAACACAGGGGGCGCTGTTGCTTCTTTGTATGCATGAATATGGCTATTTGCATTGGTCTGGGTGTTTCTATATATAATGTGTATGTATATACAAAAAAATAAAAAGTATCAAGTATGTTTATCCGCATTCTAGATTCCATAACACAAGCTATCAAAGCTTACCATGGGTCTAGATAGCGTTGTGTAGAATGTTGTGGAATATTTATTTATTTATTTACTAACGACGTATGCGCCTCACTACCTTCATAGCGTTTAAGATGTTTGTTAAAAAAATTTCAAGCCAATAATAAAGTTATTAAAAAGTTAATCAAAAGGTATTTTTTTATCCGTTTGTATGTGTACAGTGCTACCTTCATAAAAAGTGCAAGGTATCTTATTTATGTGTAGTTTCCTTTCGAAAGTTTCAGAAGGTAAGTAGATATTGTACCATACTAATGAATACCGCTGAGTAAAGCGATGGTGCTCCAAATCGTTGCTCCAGAGGGAGAGCGATGCACTAATAAATCTGAAAGCAGTTCTTCATCTTCTGGAACATCAGGATCTCACGAGTTACGTCCATATGTCCTTTTTTTTTTTTCGTGCGGAAATCCCCACGGATACCCCCCCTGCCGGAGCCGGAAGGGGAGGTTATGTCGGACTCGAACCGACTAAAACCGCACGCCGACTGTGGGTCTTGGTGCTAGGCCGGAGGTGAGGTTGTCAAAGACATATCCCTCGCACCCCGGCTGACCCAGGGCCATCCCTTACGGTCTGGCCCTCCTCAGGAGGGGGGACAACGGTGTCCCCAACTCGCCCCCGGAATGGGGAGGCGCGCTATTCAGCGCGCCGCCGCCGTGGCCTGCTTCTGCTGGGGTGACAGGCGGCTCCACCCGTCACCCCCAGGCCCGCACTCATGGGGGACGGAGGTCAGTCAGTGCCCTCCGACGCCCGAGTTGCCTGCGCGCGCGGGCGGCGCGATCCGCGAGTCTTTCTCGCTCGCGCCGCCTCTCCCGCTCCGACGTCCATATGTCCTGCGGTATACTTAGACTATACCTACACAAATTCTATAAAATAAGTAATAATCACTACAACGCTGCGTAAAAAAAATATTGAATGGCCTATTGCCGTCAAGTCGGACCCTTAGCCATGGACTGTATGTTTACTGTCGGATGGAGAACAGCCCTATCCCTTAGTCGCCTTTTACGCTACCCACGGGAAGAGCTGGGGTGGTCCTATTCTACTCCAGTGGAAACCAACACAAAAGCAAATTAAGTATTATAATATTATCTATATAGAAAGAAAGAAAGAGAAAGAAAGAAAGAAAGAAATTTATTTGGCAATCACTCACATACTTAAAATTAGACTAATGATTAATTAGGTAACTTAAAACTAAAAATTGCGTGAGTGCCAAATAGGTCACCATCTCAGCATAAAGCTGCACAACCAAAAGTTGCGCAGCGCTGGTTTTTAGATGGCACCCTATGTAACGCTACAGACGTGCAAAGAATGTACTAACTTGTCTATGCTTAGGTACAATATACTCTGTGTCAGTAACTGAAGTGCTCCCGCGCAAAAGTGACGCTAAAGATTGACAGAGTACATTGACACATTGTATGTCAAAATTGTGCGTAAAGTACTGTCAAACACTCAGTTAAAAGTTCACGTGACAAATTTTTTTAGAATATATCTTTTGGCTGATTCCGCCCGCGTGGATGTCGGTTATCGCGACCAAACATAGCCTATGTCCTTTCTCAAGGTATAGAGGTATAGAGGTATAGAGGTATAGAGGTAGATTAGAATCTACCTCTATACCAAATTTCATAAAAATCGGTTCTGTGGCTTAGGATTGAAAGCTTAATATACAGACAGACAGACAGAGTTACTTTCGCATTTATAATGTCACTAGCCTTTGCCCGCGGCTCCGCCCGCGTGGATGACGGTTATCGCGAACAAACATAGCCTATGTCCTTTCTCAAGGTCTAATCTACCCCTATACCAAATTTCATAAAAATCGGTTCAGTGGTTTAGGCGTGAAAGCGTAACATACAGACAGAAAGACACACAGACAGAGTTACTTTCGCATTTATAATATTAAGTATGGATACAAAACACAATTTAGGTCAGCATGTTTTAAATAAAGAACACGAGTTGAAGCGTCATATTTTACAAATTTTTCTTAGGATTGTGGCTTAGGATTGAAAGCTTAATATACAGACAGACAGAGTTACTTTCGCATTTATAATATCAGTATGGATTTACAGCGGTTACTGGCGTCCATTACTAATTGCTCCAAGGCCATCAATTATAGATTCAATATATTAAATACGTACTTTATAAATATTGTATCTATCATTTTTGATTAGTGCACAATAAAAGTCTGTGTATCTATCTGTTTATCTAAAGTGCTTGCAACACTAGTATCTCGGGCGTCGCCTTATCGATATCTGCTTAGAGTTGTAGTACAAGGTGATTAGGTTAATATTGTTTTGATATTATTAGTCTTTGTGAGGCAGATGAGAACCTTCCATACCTTCTAGAACCAAACGTTTCAGTGACTCATGCCTATGCCGCACCATTAAGACCTGGAGCTCCCTGCCAGCTCACGCGTTTCCTTCTTCCTACAGTCCCAGGCCCCTTTAAGCGGGGCGTGACTTTTCACTGATGGGGCCGTCAAGCGGAGTGCCACCACTGTTAACATGGTACATGCTTACGATGGTGACCCTCTTTGCGAGACTTTGCGTTTAGGTAACATCAAGCGAGGTGAAGTCAAATTGACGTGTCCTTTATAATAAAAAATACAGCATAATATAACAGTAATTACTTGTTAAGCTAACGTACACGTTTTGGTGGCTTCTCAATATTGGCATTGTGAAGCCTTTCGCCAAAACGCGGTGTCACGTCATTGAGAAGGCTACAATGAATTAACACAATAAGCACTATCATTACAATCAAGCCTATTTACAGCTAGGTAAGCTGGATCTGCTACTGCGAAATGCAGTTGGCTACAAATTTATTTCATGCCTTAAATTATGTGCTGGTACATCTGCCTAGCATAAAAAAAGAAATCATTGTTTATGGTTGTCAAAATGGCGGTGCGCGGGAAATCTATTGTTTATTTTGTTGTCTATGTACCCTTTAGCGTTATGTTGAGATTTTATTCGATTGTATAGTTATACTAGCTGTGCCCGCGACTTCGTCCGCGTGGAATGTAGGTACTTAATAAAAAAAATCAGTTTATTTTTTTTTGTTTTTGGCATTTTTTTTTTAGCCTAAGTTACTCCTTATTAGATAAGCTATCTGCCAGTGAAAGTCCCGTCCAAATCGGTCCAGCCGTTCCAGAGATTAGCCAAAACAAACAGACAGACAGACAGACAGACAGACAGACAGACAGACAGACAAAAAATTTAAAAATATATATTTTGGTATGTGTACCGTATATACATTCATATGCATGTAGTAGAAAGCGGTTATTTTAATATTACAAACAGACACTCCAATTTTATTTATTTGTATGTATGTATAGATATTGTATAGTATTGTATAGATTCGATTTGTATAGTTAGCATACTTAATGCTGTAAAAATTTATTCCAATATTTTTATGGTTTTATTAAATTTATCTAGAGAGACGTTGACGGACTAAAAATGAAAACAGCGTGATAGGGAAACATTGTAGTGTGGAAGGATAATATTCGTATTGAGGTTATCCGACACAGAATTAAAGTTACCGCCACAGAATATGCAAGCTGAAGTAGTAATGAACTGGAGACATCTGTCGAAGGACCGAAGGCCGATGGAGCAGACGAGACCTAGAATAAAGACTGCGAGAAGGCAAACAGAAGGTGGTACCCAGCAAAATTACTACCTGAAAAAAATGGCTGGGATAGACTAGATGCGCAATGCGGAGAATTTTTTTTTATAAGTAAATGACACGTCAGTTTGACTTCACCTCGCCTGATGATAAGCTAAAGAGGCAAAGTCTCGGAAAGAGGGTCACTATCGTAAACAGGTATCTACCATGTTAACAGTGATCACCTTGACGGCCTCATCAGATGCCTTTTCACGCCCCGCTTAAAGAACCCGTTTCGGGTGCTATGGCGCACATTAGGAGAGGCCTATGTCCAGTAATCAACTGTATAGGCTAATTTTGGTCGATTGATCATATAATTATAATGCAAACTTGGTAGTTAAATTACGATTGCGTCAAATAAATTACCATTTTATTTATTATGATATCAGACTGCGCCTAAAAAGAGCTATGACAAACGACACACGCGTACAAAATAGTTGTCAAACCGCTATAATTATTACCACTGTACAGTAAACAGCCCGGTGGAGAAGGATTGCCAAAAAGGGGCGTCCTTTCACCATAGGGGGCTAGCGTAGGGTCGCCTTTGTCGAACTTATTACATAACTACATAGGCATTATGTGCTTGTACATCTGCCTAGCGTAAAAAAAGAAATTATTGTTTATGGTTGTCAAAATGGCGGTGCGCGGGACATCTATTGTTTATTTTATTGTCTATCTACCCTTTAGCGTAGTGTTGAGATTATATAATATTTTTATGGTTTTATTTATGAAACTGTAAACGGAGAGTTTTATCATGAATTCGGAGTAATCAAACAGATTAGAATCTTTCATTAATTGGGTACTTGACTGCTGACAGTTTCTTTTTAACAAACGTCAAATGATAAGTTCTATAGAAACCAAAGAGTAGTTACATAATTGTATCAAATAAAAAAAATATATGACGTCAAATACTCTTGCAAATTACGACAGTCTGTTGTCTAAGAGTTTCAGCACAGGCACACTAAGGTACGTGTCTGCCGGGGTGCTAAAGTCTGCCAGGGTGCGAGAGATATGCTTTTGGCAATCTCACCTCCGACAACCAAGGACCCAAGACGGCGTGCGTTTTAGTCGGTTCGAGTCCGACATAACCACGTCCACCGGCTCCGTGGGGGTGGCATCCGTGGGGATTTATCGCTCGATAAAAGAAAAATACTATGGTACGTGGATTATCTTCGATATTTTCAGACTGGGAGAAGCGGAACCCAGGACTCCGAGGCAAAGGGATTAAAGGAAGATGATGATCCTATACTATAAACAAAACGTCAATCTTCTACACAATGTAAAACACAAACCAACAAAATCCATATAAATATAAATATACAATTATTTTTCGTCCATTGTGTGCTTCTAAGCCAACATTCACGTTTGCCTAATTGGGACCGGACTCAGTGACTCAGCAGTATCATTGTGGCTACCGTGCTACGGCGCCATTCATATTAACGATATATGTTTTTAAAAGGCAAAGGTTTTTGTTGCGTTCGGAAACTTGTTTAGTATAGAAAGTACTTATTAACGAACGGATATCAGGTGTAGGTACGTACTTAGTATACTTGCCGACATATTTGACTTCAAGTCGCGAAAGAAACTAAAATATATACCTATAACAAAACATAAACATAAACTCACGCCTGTATTCCCCGAGGGGGTAGGCAGAGGTGCTAGCACCCACATTTCGCCAGTTTATGTTTAGGTCTCAAGGTGGCGAGCCTGTTGCCATTAACCGGGCACTTATAAACCTGCGATAAATACACACATAACTTCAAAAAGCATCGAAAAGTTATTGGTGTGTGCCATGGTAAATATATACCTATGGTTGATGTAATCCGTGATTGGTGGATTTGAGCTCGTCCACCACTGAAGCACCCCGTGCTAACCTCAAAATACATCCAAAAAAGAGATTTAGAGCAAATTTTGTCATATCGTCTGCGAATTTTTCCGTTGGTCGCCTCTTCTGACACCAAATATGATGCCGCAGATGCGAGAGTTCCTCACGCGATCTTTACGCGTGACTCCATACATCCACCAATTTAATATACCCTAATATATAAGACGCCCGCTGTGTGGAACTTAAATAAAATATTTTTCTTTCTTTCTTCCTTTCCTTCGGATGAGATAGGTGGTGATACTTGTAGTCTTTCTCCATCACCACGCGGGTAAAGCCCGCTTCATATATCTTGGGCCTAAATGGCAAGATATAAAAGGTCCTGACACGCATATTGTTTTGTAATAATCTATGCTTGGTGAATTTGAGCTCGTCCACCGCAGTAGCTCCCCGGTACTACGCGTATAGAGCAAAATTTGTACATATTTTAGGTCCAAGATACATGGATCGAGCTATAGATAGAACACTTCATAGGCTACCATCATCACACTTATGACTATGACAATAAGAAACTGTTTCGCTAAAAAATCTGGCGCAGTTTACAGCTTGCTTTTTGGTAGGTGCCCTTCGCCTTCCCCTAGCACCTACGCACTACATAGGCAATGTCAGTCATAGGCGTCTAAGTACAAACAAACATTTAATTACAGCTAATCGTAATTATAATTACCACCTTGAATAACTCTAACAATTTTTTACTCATTTACGTGATGAATGTGTATACTGACAGATAAGCTATATTCAATTATAGCTAGTAAGCTGGTGTCTGGAGATTTTGTAATGGAATTAACCCCATACATATTCCCACCTTACTCCTGTACCCCAGGATCAACAGTAGTGGCCCTCGTACATTCCGAGTCATGACAAGCAAGTCCCAGGAAAAGTTAAACCAGAATAGAAAAAGAATCAATTCAATTCCCCTGTAACGACTGCCATACATGTTTGTATGACAACCGGGACCGACAGCTTAACGTGCTCTCCGAAGCACGACCAGAACAATGCAAGTACTCATGTAAAGTTAAGCTAAATTGCTTGTGTTAGGAGTGGGTTCACATTGGTAGTGTCTTTCGATCGTAAGGCCGAGTCCTTGACCACTAAGCTAACGACGACGCTTCTTATTAACTACTAGCTTTTGCCCGCGGCTCCGCCCGCGTGGATGTCAGTTATCGCGACCAAAGCTAGCCTATGTCCTTTCTCAAGGTCTAATCTACCCTTATTTTTTTTATTTTATTTTTTTATATTGGACACGTCCATTTGACTTCACCTCGCCTGATGTTAAGCTAAAGGCGAAGTCTCGGAAAGAGGGTCACCATCGGAAACATGTACCATGTTAACAGCTTTATGCTAAATTTCATCAAAATCGGTTCAGAGGTTTAGGCGTGAAAGCGTAACATACAGACAGACAGACAGATAGACAGACAGACAGACAGAGTTACTTTCACATTTATAATATTAGTATGTATACACAGTCTTATCACCAAGTAAACAATATTATCTATAGCATATCTTCCACTGTACAACAAGACTTATTCACGTGTTGAACTAAAATTATCTACATCTAAAATGATTTATTTGTTGATCATGATTCATTCATATTTGGTATAATGGTGGATTGGTAGGTATGGTGGGTACTGGCGCCATGAGATCGACCAACTAATGAGATGATTGACTAGCCATTGGTAATTGCTTTGAAACCTTCATGGGAATTTTATGTAGTTGATTAGTTTATGAATAGGTATATCAAGGTTGGGTTATAAAATGTAATTAAACATAGACTTATATCTCACTAGCTTTTGCCCGCGGCTCCGCCCGCGTGGATGTCGGTTATCGCGACCAAACATAGCCTATGTCCTTTTTCAAGGTCTAATCTACCTCTGTACCAAATTTCATCAAAATCGGTTCAGTGGTTTAGACGTGAAAGCGTAACATACAGACAGACAGACAGAGTTACTTTCGCATTTATAATATTAGTATGGATTAATATTTACGCAGAAAGCGCGGGTTCGATTCCCGCTCAATGCAAATATTTGTATGCAAGAATATGGCTATTTACATTGGTCTGGGTGTTTCTATGTATACGTAATGTATTTACAAAAAAAAGTACCTATATAAGTATGTTTATCCGCATTCTAGATTCCATAACACAAGCTATAAAAGCTTACCATGGGTCTAGATAGCGTTGTGTAGAATGTTGTTGAATTCAGATAATATAGAGTAGATAGGTACCGCAAAAGGTCTTGATTTAGCATTTCGGGAAGTAAAAAAAAAATAGCAACTATATACCTACTATCATAACATCACTAAAACATTCAAAACCCTTGCCATATTATAGTGAAATTACTTACCTACCTATGGGATCACCCATTAAACGGCTTTTACCCACTGGGACCACATTAAGTGACATTTTAATGGGGGCACATGAACACATCCCACGCAGTGCTTTCATATTCGCGGCTCTTTAAAGAACTAAAAGATATTATACTTCAAGATTAAGTACCTACTTACCTACATGGGTGACCAACTTAAAAAGCTTTTTTCAAGTTTTTTTTATATACGTAAATAGCGTTTACCAGGAATGCACTTTACCATATAAAGTTCTATATGAAAGCATTGTGTAGATGCAACCGAATTTTCTTTGTCGGTTGTAAATGAACTTAAAAAGGCGCGGGTTCGATTCCCGCTCAGTATAAATATGCATGAATATGGGCTATTTGCATTGATTTGGGTGTTGTATCTAAGTTAAATATAAGTATCTAAGTAGGTATGTTTATCCGCATTCTAGATTCCATAACACAAGCTAGTTACTGTTAAGCTTACCATGGGTCTAAATAGCGTTGTGTAGAATGTTGTGGAATGTGAAATATTGTGGAACTAAATTAGAGACTCGACAGTGAGTCGTACCAGCTTACCTATACCTCTACAGTTTTCCGTCTTCGCAGTCTGTCAAGTACCTACCTATGTACTTAACAGTCTGTCTACCTTGGAGGGGAAAAGGCGTGAGTGTAAGGACTCAAATCGGAAAACTGTAGACGTATAGGCCTTATAGACATATAGCCTTACACATCTCCATCATCAAATCATCATCATCTAGGTATACACTTTACGAGCTCCCTCTACTGTCATTCAACTTTTCATTCGTGTCATTTTCAAGTGCTTTTGACCTGCCCTTTTCTTTGGTCATTCATAAGTCATAATATTTAAATAAAATGAAAACTAAGTAAAAATAACATAACAAACAGTGAAACCCTATTTAAATTAAGTTTGCAACATGTAGGGAACCTCAGACTTTAGGAACTTAGATACCTACCTAAGTTTGTACTTATAATTAAGTACTAGCTTTTGCCCGCGGCTCCGCCCACAACGTCCTCCTAAATTTATCTAGTCGGTTCAATATATGTGTTACTAGCTTTTGCCCGCGGCTCCGCCCGCGTGGAAGTCGGTTATCGCGACCAAACATAGCCTATGTCCTTTCTCAAAGTCTAATCTATTCCTATACCAAATTTCATCAAAATTGGTTCAGTGGTTTAGGCGTAAAAGCGTACCTAACATACAGACAGACAGGCAGAGTTACTTTCACATTTATAATATTAAGTATGGATATGGATAATGCACGTCCAAGACGAGCAATACCTAGCCCTTGTTTGTTGAAGTAAGTTTGGGCCCGGGATAGGTATCTTGGTAGGGTCTAAATACCCGTATTTTAATAGTTGATAGATATTAGATTCAAGTACACTCCCACGCAGCCCCACCACACACGACGCCATTATACGCCTCTTTTTATTATTCAACACAATAAAACAATCTTATTTGTTAAAATCACGTTCACATTCACAAAAACGAACTTTATAAATGCACTTTTGTACATTTCTATTTTATAAGTCACGTCGCAAACACATTAATTAGAGCGCGTGTGTTGGTACACCTGAATCGGGTTGCCAATTATTAAATTCTTTTTTTGAAAAGTTTCATTGCACGAATGGATTTAAAGTTACGGTGATGAAAAAAACTTTTCGTTATATTTGTTTTTTATTGCATTCTTTTGACCGTTTTTGTCGTAGGTAGGTCATTTATAACTAAATAACTTTCCTTTAATGTTTTGCTATTGCTATTATTAGGTAATATTTAGCTATTGGATACGACATCATTGAAAACTTTAATGTCAATTTCGTGCTAAGAGTAAAATTTTACGCCGGCAATATTACCTAACTCTTAACTGATATTAAATTTAGTGTTGCTATATTTGAATAATATTTTGATTATTGTAAATTCTTGAATCAGTTGGGTAGACCGTAGAGAGGTTTTTTTTTCAATAGGTAGTCATCATGACCTTAATATAATACATCATAAGTGAACTATTCATCATCATAATCCCATCCTGCATCGTTGGTATCCAAGTTTTCTGCTATTTAACCCGGGGTACAGTTTCTTATTCATTCTTCTTCACATGATCTTCGCCATTCATGTTAATAAAACCAATGGCACGTATATCATCAATAGGTATTTACGTCAAGGCAGTTTATACGTAGATAACCTTCCTATCTCGGCTCATAGAAGTTACAGCCATGAAGGCTGCCGTAGGTACACATAAGTGCGAGTTTCTCGAGCGATCTTCACGCGTAACTTTGTACATCCTACTTCAGTATTTCCAACTCAGTGGCAAACGGCTCTTGCTTGTATTAAAGTTACCTCAATAGAAGTTATTATTACATCTGTAAGAAGAATTTCGGCCACTAAATAAACAAACCTTTATCCTATTATTCTTTATTTCTGAAGTTAGATCTTTTCATCTTAGCGTTCTGTTGTTATTGATATAAAAATGAAATCCACCTACGCTTGTAAGTTCCTACCTATTAATACAGTTTTCTTACCCCAATACCTACACACCTACCTACGCTATTCTACCTATCAACGAACAACAATGTTTCATTTTCAACTTACAAACGTACAAATCGCAATAACACATCACAAACTCCTTTCCAATAGCGAACAAGAAACTAAAAACAGTTCTATAAGCTCATAACTTATGTTTTATTTACAATCTAGGTTTCAAATAAAACCTTTTTCACACACATGCGTTCAAACATTCACGATGAACGTATAACCGTCTCTTTCGCTCTAGTGGCGCCACTTTCCGAATCGTAACCACGCCTTACACCACCCTACTGTTTCTATCTTTTTCTGTCTCGTATTAAACTGTTCTGTTTTCTCCCTCGCGCCCGACTATCGATTTACGCTGTCACCAGTTTGTTTACCCGACAAAATTCCATAGCTATAGTTAGTTCGATATGTTGTAATAACTTGTGTGAACTGTTTATGGTAAGGTTATATGTAATTGTGTTTCTTGGCCGGAGAGCATCTTTGCTACTCTTTTTAGCTTCTAGTAATATGATATGTTTATGTTTGTGATTTGTAGATTATGGGCGACGGTGTAGGAGTTTATTTTGGTGATAGAAGATACTTTAGTAGCTATTATATACTAATTTTCTGGCAAGTGGTATTTTTTTTCCTTATAAGTCTACTACTCATACTTACCTCCTACTACTGTATTTACACATTTGGATTGGGTTTCAGCTTAGATAATAATATCTTGGTACTATACGATTTTATACTTACATTGTTACCTATATTTTAGGGAATCATAAAAATTGTATGTGTAGGTATCTAGTAAAGAAATCATCTTACGTACGATAAGATTGAAATCTACCTCTATTCCTAGTAGGTACATACCTATACGATCATGTTTCCGAATACCGTATAAAACTCAAGTGGCTTCCAATTCGCCTTCGCCGGAATACTCATATTCTAACGTTTCTTTACAATATCCTTTTTAACCCCAAAGCACCCCCTTACCTTAAAGAACGTTTTAGGTTCTTACATGAGACACATTCGAGGTCCCTACGGTCGTCGGAGAACTTGACACTGAAAATGCGGACGCATTCCACAAATTACTTTGGGCGATCCTTCACCGTAGAAGCGGTTCGTCTGTGGAATGAGTTGCCGGTTGGTATCAGACGAGCACAATCTATTACAAGCTTTAAAAAGCTTTTACATGAGCATTTTATGTCACTGTAGTACGTATATATCTATATATCCGGAGACATTTAAATTTTTCACTATGTCACTTTGCTGTATATTTGAATATGTATGTATGTATATATGTATGTGTGTATGTATATTATATAGATGTATATATGCACGTATATGAGTATATACCTATGTGTATATGTGTATATAGTTTGAGTATTCATATATCATTTTTGTCATTCCCAGTCACACCAACTACCACCTGTTCTTACACGTAACTCTAGTCCATCCAAAGGTTGCCTGGAAGATATTGCCTATTATGGCGATAAGGCCGCCCTTTGTACAACAATTGTATAAAAAATATATATTTCGCACTTAAACTCTTATGTAAATGGTGTACAAATAAAGTATTATTCTATTCTATTCTATTCTATTCTATTCTATTCTATTCTATTCTATTCTATTCTATTCTATTCTATTCTATTCTATTCTATCAGTCATCATCTTAATGTGTCGGTAGTCAAACCTATAAGAAACTCCACTGATCCTCTTACAGTCTTCAACAAAGTAGGTAATAAAACTATCCCGAGTATCTAATAGCTAAGATGGAAATCGCTTCACGGACAATATCAAAGTTCAACTAAATTCGCAACTAACCTGGTAAAGAGGACCCCAGTCTCTGTCTGAATCCCAGACTGGGATTAACATTATGATATAGATGAAGAGGTAGGTAATAAGAGTATCCCCTAGGCTAAATACCTACAAATTAGAAATACCGTTAGGCATAGGTATTCCTATGTCCTCCTTTCTCCTCTCCTACTTCCGGCTGTGGTTACATGGTTAAACATATCAGAAACGTACACGCAATCAATTAACAAAATTTCAAAGATCGAATGAACACTTTCAATTAGTTTGGCAACACCAAAAAGTTATTAGTTGAAAAATGCTCAGCATTACTCATAGAGAAATCTTTAATAATTAGGTTTAAAGATTAACACGCAGTTATATGTACTTATAGATGAATAAAAGCGAATGTTATTGAAGCATCCAAATCGTTTGAAAACCCCAATTACACACGATTAAAATATGTACACACAGCACAAAGAGAGTCCGAATAAATATCCTCAAATCCTACAAAGATTCTTTGAATCTGTAGTGACAACATTCATTGCGAGATCGTGCAATTTCATTGTACCTTTCAAATCAATCTAGACTTGATTTTACAATAAATCTGCATTTATTAAATGTCACGGATCTAGTTAAACCAATGTAGAAATAACGAATTGGAATGTTATCTCAGCTAAAGAACTATTTACTGAATGTACCTACATGCTCCTTGAAAGAGGTGTATGTTATGAATTATTCTTGTATGACAGGATCAATAGCAATGATTTTGGAACCATAGCAAACGATAGATCTGTAATAGTTGGTTAGGAAAATATAGGACAACAAATAGATTCTGTGCCCTAGAGACTAAGGCCGGTATTCTAGAATAACACTCAGCCTGAATCTCGATTTGTCTCAGGACAGATTGTACAGGCCCCATGTCAACTAACAACCTATCTGTACAATCTGTCATCAGATAAATCGTGATTCAGGATTAGTGACATTCTGGAATACGGGCCTAACGTTGGAGGAATATTCGGTAGTTTTATAAAGAGGTATCCTTAAAATACTGACCTGCCTGTTCTTAAAGCTTGGTTTCCAACAAAGACTTTATCTATCACAAAGACCCCGCACAAATATAATTTTGTTGGTGGATCACAATTTAAGCGGAGTCTAATGCCATTTAAAATCATTACAAAACCATTAGATAGGTATACTTTAAGAGACGCTGTATTTACAATGGCACCAGTTTTTCTTTCCGAGTTGAATTTGAGAGTAATACGAAACGATTACCTACGTTTGAAATGAACTTTAAGAGGAAGACAATGAGGTGTGTTTGAAATAAGAGTTAGATACCTCCTCTTGTTAGAGTGACTTCTGCGACTATCTGCCCATCTCACTACCATTAGAACAATTTTCAAGCTAATAATTAGCTGTAACTTCCAAGTCGTAAAAGTAAGCAATAAAAATACACTATATTAATACCGACATTCAACGAGAACAGCACAATTAATTTACAAAATAAATCCAAAAATCAAGAGCACTCAGCAAATTATTTTAATCAATTGGCAACACTGATTGCTTGCAACAATGGCGGCACGTGCGCGACCGTTCCCGCCGAAATGACAATAGAGAAAATATGAAACGTATATCATGAATAACAAATACCATGAATTGAATAGGAAACCGTATTAACTGTGGTATTAAGATTGTAATCATGGTAATGCACGTATTATTAGTGTGATAGGAATTTTCAGTGCAACTAGTAGGGATGAGAAACACTGTTAATTTTGCATTTTTATTTTGTTATGTTGGTAATGGGACAGTTTTTTTATGAAAAAGATTATCGATAACTAACAACCTATGATGAGAGGATTACTCTGTCAAATAAGTTAGCTGGACCTGTCTTTGACAGCTGAAACTCTCGTCTATATACAAGTGGCCTCATATAAAATATTGGAACGAGTCAAGGGATTCTAATATGTAATTTATAATAGGGAATGATATTTGGTAAAATCGATTCTGTAATTCTGATTTTATTCATTACAAATATGCATAAATACAAGCCTCTGTGGCGTAGTGGTAGTGAACGCAGCTGCTACGCAGGAGGCGTGGGTTTGAACCGTGCTCAGTGCAAATATTTGTATGCATGTTTATAGGATACTAGCTTTTGCCCGCGGCTCCGCCCGCGTGTATTTCGGTTGACGCGACCAAACATAGCCTTTGTCCTTTCTCAAGGTCTAATCTACCGTTATACCAAATTTCATCAAAATCAGTTCCGTGGTTTAGGCGTGAAAGCGTAACATACAGACAGACAGACAGACAGAGTTACTTTCGCATTTATAATATTAGTATGGATTTGCCTAGGGCTGGTTGTGCCTCTGAGAGCACGTTAAACCGTCGGTCCTAGTTGCCATACGAACATCTGTGGCAATCGTTACGGATAAGTTGGAGTCCTCAAGAGTCCAACAACTGGTTTGGCTACAATGCTTCGATATTGCCTTTAAGTTGTGGAGGTCGGATGGCAGACACTTCACGGAAAATATCGAAGTTCAGCCACATCCGCAGTTACATAGACTGATAAAAGCGGACCCAGACTTAAACTTGAAAGGTTCGGATTCAACTGGGATTAACGCTAGGATGAAGAAGACAAATATTTCCACTTTACAAATATTCAAAATGGATCTCATTCCTAATTGTTACTTTCCAACCGTAAACCAAAACCAATACGCCAACAAAACATCAAATTAGCAGTCCCGTGCCCGCCCATGGATGTAAAAAATCACTAACTACACCAAATGGACGTGAGACCGCATCAGCGCCCTATTTGTGCAAACCATTAGAGGCTCCCCGGGGACTCCGCCCTCGGGGGTGCCACAATTACGGAGATAACAGCGGTAGCCACATCTTTTACTTTTTCAATAGCCGTTTTGCGGTGTGTTATTAATACTTGCACATGTTATAAATTTACTGAAAATTGATTTAGGTAGGTGCATTGTTTTGGGTTTTAGACACACATGGTAATCTTTTTTTTATTTATAACACCTTTGCCAATCAAGCTGAAGCTCAATATGAGAAAGGCTACGTATATAAGTACCTAATATTGTAAATATTTAGTATTTATATTATAATGCCTACTAAGATAGCAAATAAGCTCAGGTCACATGTGCGTGAGAAATTATTGTGAGGTAAAAGAAAGAAAAGAGAGAGAGAGAGAGAGTAAGAAAATTTGTTTTACTTGCAAAATAGGTGATACTCGTGTGTTAGACTGTACTTAATAATAAAGCAATAATGTATCACTTTTAGGTTTTCTGTTTTGAAGGTATTACTTACTAAAATGTATGGAATATACATTTTAATATCCGTTTAAAATCTAATAATCAAAAGCACACACAACAAACTAATTAAAAAAAACCTCTCAAAGACCCATCACAAATCCACAATTCGCCCGCACCCTAAACAATTTGCTCACCAGTTGAACAAGTAATGAGTGTATCGAGTTACCTCCCTAGAGACTCGACTGATTTGCTTCCTTTGCTCCGAATATTCGCTGCATAATGTTGGTAGTAAAAGAGCGCGCAAAACAATTTGACAACTCGGCTCACGACTTGCTAATAGTTTTGCGTTTCAAATTCTCTACGGAGATGGTTCTGTTTTGTTTTGTTGAGTGATGTTGGAGATAGAATATGGATTTCAGAAGATACTGGGTTTTAAATATTTATTGTACCGATTGTTTGTCATTATTATTTCTCCGTCAACAATTAGGAACTCCATGACCACCTTAGGTTTAGATTTCTTTAGTTCTGTTGGTAGGGCACCAAGCAATCGACAAAGGAAATACGGTTGCACCATCTATTTTGTAAAGCTACTTTATAGTAGTCAAATAACAGGCGATTCATAATGGAATCAAGTAAGAAATTTAGTTTTTAACACAGACTTATTACACTTAGATCATTAAAAATGCCATCAACATTTTAGTGTCAAAACATAATTAGGTATGACACGTCAGCATCGCTGTCTTTGTTGTGTAAATTAAAAATATTCGGATTTAAAAAGTAAATTAGCGTTACTCAGTACAAAAAGTGATCTGAAAATTGTATATAGGTACCTACTTATACACATATTTATATAAGTACTTTTAATTGGTTTAAGGACATTTCGTTATCACCAGATAATTCTACGTTTAATAACTCTAATTTTTTTACTGTGATTGTATTTCTGTCTGAAAATTCAAGTATTTAGTGTCAAAAATCTAATTCACTAATTAACTTAGGCAACGATAAGATTCAGTAACAATATCGAATTTATCTCTTTACTAGATAATATTACTGGGTGCACCTGTAACCAGGTGCGTACATATTGCCAGTAGTACTCATATACAGTAGTGTTAATATTAGATAAGATAGTAATTACTTGCTAATATGATACTCAGTGTCCTCTGGATAGCAATAGGACCGAAAATATATAGCTGGCGAAATATGGGTATTAATACAGGTTTGTCCAACCCTTCGGGAATTTATATTTATAATAGAAACTAGCCTTTGCCCGCGGCTCCGCCCGCGTGGATGTCGGTTATCGCGCTGAAACATAGCCTATGTCCTTTCTCAAGGTCTAATCTACCCCTATACCAAATTTCATCAAAATCGGTTCAGTGGTTTAGGCGTGAAAGCGTAACATACAGACAGACAGACAGACAGACAGACAGACAGAGTTACTTTCGCATTTATAATATTAGTATGGATAATATCTTGCCACTTGCAAAATCCTGACATGCGCTATTAATTTCTACTTTTATAAATTTGATATTTGTAGCGTAACCCTAATAGTTACTACCATTATGAGCCATTATGGTAGATACAGAAAAAAAAGTTGGCGAACACTTAATGTTGCTGATAATGTTTTGACGTGATCGAGTAACCAACAAACTTTTTCGCCTATATAAAATAAATAGCAAGATAATGTAACGAACAATTCAAAAGTAACAGTATAAAATTTGAATTTGGAAATATAGACGTTCCAATTACAAGTATTCATTCAAATATGGAATGTTTAGCAACTGTCATAGCTCACAATAGGACGCGTTCAACCGCCGCGGTCCAAAGGCCGTGTCCAATAACGATTTACTTTTTTTGTGCTTGTGAACAGGGAATAAATATTTGAGGCTACCGTAAAATCTTTCCATCAGTTTGCTTTGCTTGTCAAATTAAGGTTCTTTTTGCTTAACAGTAAAAAAAAATGATGCCTAACAAAAATTTTCATTTTAACTTTAAAAGTTGATTAAAAATATATTGGTTGATTTTTCTGTTCCGAAAACCTACACGGTTATAAAATGACTATTTTGAATTAGATTAATTTTAACTTTAATAGATACTTACAATAAAGGATTGGATCGCAATTTTTTGGGAAATTAAAGCCACATAAGTATATAGCCTACAAAGTAAGCGGACACTAAGCATTTAATTTAATTTATAACCCTAAAGTTGTGTTATAATATTTTTAGATGTAGACTTTGCAAGCCACTGCAGATATCTACATAGGAAACTACTACCTATCAGATAGGGTAAACTTAGAAAAACATAACATACTTAAATAGAAAATTAGTTGCCTTCAAATATTGAGCCACAGTTTCCTATAAAATATAGACGCGGTCTACCACATAAAGAGTGCCGAAAGCTTTTGTGCCAACGACAAATGGTTACTCAGAAAGAAAAAAAAACATGTCTGCCATTGAAATAGTTAATAGTGTGTTCCGATGCGCGAAATTTGTCACAATAGCTGCCCCTGGTGGGCAATTATCACGCACAGAATTAATGTCTTTGTCATAACATGGTCTGGTTTGGTCGCAGCTTGGTGTTGTGGCGTGCGGGTAGGCCGAATGTTGGGGTATTTTGCAATTTATGGTCGTAACATTTTGATTTACCAATAATGTACCTATGTGTACGGTCAGTGTCATAAATATCTTGAAGGCGAAGTCTCAAAATAATCCTAAAACTCTCGTATTGATAGCAAATCTAAGTGTTTCATTAATTTAAATTGTATTATTGTCCGAATTAAACGTGTCTACCCGTGTGGTTATGAAAAAGAAACTAAGATCATTTTGAGCACTTTGTTCGTCAACATTTTTCGATGCTGACTGTACGCCTTTTTAGCTTGCACCAACGTTACTAGGTTTTTAGAAATATGCAATTTTGCAAAGCACTCCTAACATACTAAACTATGTAAAATTTGGACAACTAGATAAATATTCTGTGTGGGAATCAGTGTCAAAAATTTTATAGGAGTGCATGCACTTTCCTAAACTAAATATCACTAAATATAATCAAGAACTGAAAAACGTTACCGACAATTTGAAAAAAAAAAAATTAATTCTTTTCTGAGGTAATAATATATCTATGGCATTTGACCCCAGTCGCGCGTTTCTCAATTTGTCACGTTGACAGTCAGTGCTGCCAACTGCACAAACAAGTAGGGCGGCAATGTTTGTATTCCTTCACACAATATGGACGGTGTTTGCAATGTTATTATTTATGGCTTTTATTGCGCTTTGACAAATAACTTTACGGAGATTGACACCATATATTTTGATAATGGCTTTGTTGGTTTTGTTGTCGGTGGCAGCAATTTGTACTACATTAAGATGTTACACTAGCAAGTTTAAAATGCTAAATAAACTATGATTTATTATAGCTCGTAACTCATCATCGATAGTGTTGTATCAAGCTTGATAAAAGTACAACATGTAAGTTATTTTACATTGGTACTTATTTGAATTTCTTAGTGTGGCAAATCATTCAAAAACACCCAAAAAGCAAGAAATTTTGCTAATTACTTAGTCAAAAGGCGAAAGCTCTATGTGTGAAAGTGCCGACCGTAAGGATTATGTCCCCGCAACCAATACGTAGAATATGTAAGTTTAATTTGAACAATGTTCAACCGTTTCTTTGAAAAAAAAAAAACTATTTACTTTGAAAAGTGAATAATTGTCAAAAAATCATTGACGTGAAAATACTTCAGAACCACCGACTTTTGGAACTAAAATCTCCAACAAAATCTACATCAAGTTATACAATTGAACACCTTTTAAGGGTTTTGGCGGCAACCTTCCCATTTATGCGGAAATCCTTTGCTAAAATTTCGTTCAAAGAGAATTCATTTCATATTTTATTTTCATGAGCATAAAGTTGCATTTGGTATGGCATATTTTTTAAATTACATTAGATAGTATCTCGAGGCTTAGGATAATCTTTTGTTGGTAGATTCTGTGGTACGAACAGTGTGGGTTCTGAGAATTTGGCGGGAGAGAATGAACGTGACAATATTTTCTCATTACGGGTAGGTAGGTAATAGTGAAGGACAGCCTATGTGGTGTGGCGGTAGTGAACGTGATTGCTACGGGTTTGATTGCCGCTCAATGCAAATATTGGTATTTCTTCATAATGGGTATTTCCGTGCCTTGGAAAGCACGATGAGCCGTCGGTCCCGGTTGTTATACGAACATCTATGGCAGTCGTTACGGGTAGTTGGAGCCCTCAAAACTCCGACTAGTCTAGATACAGAACTCCGATATCGCCAATTAGGTGTGGAGGTCGGACGGAAAAATATTGGAGTTCAGTCGCATCACTGTTAGACTGGAAAGCCGACAGAAACTAGCGATCCTGCATGAAACGTTTAATGAATGAGGAAGCTCATAATGTGTGTAAATAAGGACAGAAACAACTGGTGGGCTGTTGTCTCCCCTACGCCTACCATAGAGCGAAAAAGTGTAAATGTATGAGTGTATGTATGTAAATTAATATTGAATACCTACCACATAAATACACAATCTATTAACGTTCACATAGGTATACTTACTCGTACTTTAAAGGTATATTTTTAGATTTACGTTAAAATCAAATTTTAATGTGTAATTTTTTAAGTCATCATCATCATCATCATCCACATAGAGACGTTAGTCCTGATTGCATCCGAGGCCACGGTGCCCTCGGAGCTCAGGGTCCGCCTTCCGGCTCTTCCTCCTCCACTTCGCACGATCTTGGGCGTCCAAGGTAGTGAGACCGTTTTCACGCATGTCACCCTCCACGACGCCAAGCCAGCACTTCTTGGGCCTACCCCTTCTACCTGGACCGGGTGGGGGCGCCATTGCCAGGCATTTGTTACCCACGTAGCTGGGCGGTTTCCGCAAGACGTGGCCGCACCAGCGGAGGCGGCTCTCTTGCATTTTATCTGCGATGTCACGGACATGAAGGCTGCCGCGGATGCGCGAGTTCCTCACGCGATCTTTACGCGTGACTCCACACATCCACCGCAGCATTTTCATCTCCGTGACACGCAGCATCTGCTTGTGTCGCTCCAACAGCGGCCACGCCTCACAGCCGTGTAAGAGGACAGGTCTAATGATTGTTTTATAGACCTGCCCCTTCAGCCTTACTGGCATTTTAGTGTCGCAAGTGACGCCAGTCATTTCCCGCCACTTAGCCCACGCGGCGGCAATACGTGCCTTGACGTCGTGGTCGATGTCACCAGTAACGTGAAGTACAGATCCCAGGTACTTAACCTGATCCGTGCGCTCGACCAAGTTCTCGCCTATGCGAACGGGTGTGGGATCTGTTGAGTTTAACGCCAAGTACTCTGTCTTCGCCACATTTAGCTTCAGACCGCCGTTCTCAAGCGCCTCCTTCCACACTTTCACACGTCGCACCAATCTGTTCCTGTCTGCGTCCATCAGCGCAATGTCATCAGCATACATAAGCAACCATGGAGGCTGCTCATGTGAGTCTCTGATACTGTCCGACAAAACGTCTAACACCAAGCTGAACAGGTAGGGACTAAGTACGGATCCTTGGTGTACCCCGACGGTGATGGGGAAGGTTTTCGTGTCGCCAACAGCGGTCCGAACCACGGAACCGGAATCTTGGTACATGTCTCGGATGGTGTCGATGTAAGCCTTTGGGACTCCTTTGGACCGCAGTGCCCACCAGATCATCGCGCGAGGCACACAGTCGAAGGCCTTCTGCATGTCTAGGAATAGACAGTACAGGGGCGTGTTCCTCGCCCTGTATCTCTCCGCGACTATCCTTAGGGCGAACGACGGATCCATAGTCCCGTGTCCGGGGCGGAATCCATACTGGCACTCCGAGAGGGTACTCTCCTGTCGGATCCGGGAATCGATTATCCGCTCGTAAAGCTTCATGGTGTGGGACATTATCTTTATACCTCGGTAACTACCACACTCTTGCACCGATCCCTTGCCCTTGAAGACTGGCGTAATAACACTCAGCCTCCACTGGTTTGGGATTTTACCGGTGAGGAGGATACGGTTATAAAGATTAGCGAGGATGCCCACACCACGGGCACCCATTGCCTTCCAAGCCTCGATGGGGACTTCGTCGGGTCCGACAGCTTTCCGGTTCTTCATGCGACGAATGGCAGTCTGAACTTCAGCAGGCGTTATCGGTGGCACTAGTCCTTGATTTGGAGGGAGATCTGGTGGCTGCACCTCTTTATGCTGCTTATTCAGCAGATCGTGGAAGTATGAAACAAATTTTTTAAGTCAAAGTATATTATTCTCAATGTTGAACAAAAAAATTGTTTCTTATTGACGTCAATTTTTATTCTACTTATTCTAAGTTTACCACCGCTTCCAAGGCGCTGGTGGAGAAGAAACGGCGCAACAAACTCCACTGTTAGTCAAGTCTGAAAATTGTTTCGACTTGTCAAACGGGTTTATATCGCACATTTTAGTTACCATGTAAATAGCACGAACTCGTAAAGTCTGTGACTGTAACAATTCGTTAACAAATAAACCTAGATATATTTAATAACTTCATAGAGAAAAAAAAATATTAGGCCGTTAATAGCTAAAATCTCAAAAATATAATATCACGCCCGTATTGTATTCTGTACACATATCATACTCAATTTTTTTTCATCTCAAATGTCATCACTTTGATACGGCTCGTCATTTTTTTTCTCCACACAAAAGCTCACACGTGATAGCCCCCTCAATTTAGCAAAGGCACCTCAGGTAACATCCAAAAAAAAAATAAACGTGACAAAATGTCAGTAAACATGTACCTACTACACCTTTACCAACATCGAGAAAAAAATATCCGCCATACAAATAGCACCGTCAATGCAATTTTTTTTAATAAACGTGTATAAAATTGTTTTCTCTTGCATTCTTAAGTTCCGAACTACAGAACTGTTGCGATGTACAATAGTCTTCACTTTTAGTACATACTGGTGTGCACTTACCTTTATTGAGAGCACTTGTATTTTGTGTTAAGTATGCACGTTTCTAGACTTTAATACCATAATTATGTGAGAGTTTACTATTAATTAAAATAAAAGAAATGAAAGTAAAATAAACACAAAAATACTAACGCAACGCTGCGTTCGCTAAACTCTATGGTCTGTACTATACCTACCTAGTTCTCACCATTCTCTATTTACTTACCGTGCCTACTATTGCTATCAACCGAATAAAATATGAATTAATCATTTTTATATCTGGAACGCTCTTTTTCAATAGGAATAAAAAATCTTACTTTTAAATTTCGAAATTTGAACAGCGAATCGTGACGAATTGAATGCTATGCTCATTCAAATATTAAATTTGGAAGGCGTTCCACGTGTTTGACTTCAACGTTCAGTGTTGCAATAATGCAGAAAATCTACCATTGTTGAAGGTAATTGTAAAATTGTTTGCAACAAAAAATGAATTGGTTGTATTTATAATTGAAATAGACATACGTAGCTGTTTACGCGAATGTATGTGCCGCGAATAATTGCTGTGATGATTGTTCAGTTGAGCATGAGAATATTGGATAATGTATTTATTCTCATTATATTCCAATTTATGAAATATTCATTCAAATATACGTAGTTTTTTAAGTCTTGTCACGTATTAATAAACATCTTTAAGCCTTGGTGGATCCATTCTTTTACTTTGACCTTGCAATGAGTGACATGACTAGAATCCTAAAATAACACTACAATAAAATATTTGGAGATCAAAGTAAAAACTCTACAACGAACCTACCTAAAATTAAGTGCCTTCATAATTTAAACTAATTTATTTTTTCCATTGTCTAAAATACCTTTTTCCTCTTGTTACAGACACGAAAATGTTATAGCAGTGAAAAAAGCAACGAAAACGAATTAAAAAAAATTGCAAACATGTCAATACACATACGGAAGAGGCTAATGCGGTGACTAAATACGTGTGCGTATAAAAAAATAAAAAGCCAAGATGGCGCTGCTGACGAATTCGGCAACAGCGACGGTCCCGACGGCCGGTGGCCCGACGGCCCCGCAAGCCCATTCCGCAACGCCATTGCATCATTATTTTCATTATTTAAAACAACCATCACCCTTAGCCCAGAACCCATATGCCCATCACTCGTCAGCACACCATATGGGGATGGGCCCTGGGCCTCTTGGGGGATTAGGCCCATTTGGATTAACGCCGCATGGGTTAGAAGCTGTTGGATTTCCGCAAGGTAAGTTTTCTTTGCTAGTAGTTATACTAACTAACACTAGATGTAGATGATATTCTATATTTAAAAAAAAACTTATGTCGCAATTATTATGTGTTTTTTTTCTAGGTAAATGCGTTCATTAATAATGGCAACACTTAATTTTAATGCTTAAAGCAGTGACTATTTTATTACTTTTATTAAAACAGTAAATACCTAAGCAGTTTGTCAAACAGGTGACATTTTAATTAAATACTTCAGTGCAATCATGTTATCAATTACTTTTGAACAGTTTTAATACCACATAAACTCAGGACGTACCCACTTAACTTTATATTTATGTTTTAATACCACCTTAATTAACTTAATTACTTACTCAAGTTATATGAAATAATCAGGTCTCCCACAACTTGCAGCTGTGTGTGCACTTTTAAGTGAACGGACGTTATGCAGTATATTGATAGCAGTCTCGGTTGTCGAACTGTGTCGAAATCTCGTCAAACTGTCAAACTAAATGTATTAGACAAAGTATACATTATTTTCCTATTTATTTACAAGATCTACAATAATAAATATCGGAGACAATCAAAACCACCCAAACCTTTTAACCAAAAACAAGAAAGTCGGAAAAAAGTAAGAAAAACAAGTTAATGACTTGACAGATATTACAACATGGCCACCGAAACAAATTCCTCTCGAGGTTTCAGCTTGTAATTCATTGCGGGACCATTTACATGCTAGAGTGATATTTTTAATGAGCCAGGTAGGTATTGCTTTAATTTTAGGTAAGGAAAACAAAATACTTATAATATCAGCATATCAACTGAAATTTTACAGTAATCGACATTCTCTAGTAAAGCAAATACGAGTATAAGTATCCAACGTTTATTGTAGGAGCTATAAACAGAAAACATCAACCTACACATTAGAAAATAGTATTATGTTGATCAAAATATGATAAATCTAATCAATGATCATTTAAAACATGAATTAAAACCTATGTAAAAGAAATAATCACGAAAAAAGTTGTAGCATTCGATACCAAAAGTTATTTAATCCACACGAACCTCCATCTTGTTTCGATCACATAATTTGACATTGACACTACTGACAGCTTGTTGTCACATTAAAAACAGAATAAAACCTTTTCGAATACGAGTTCTATATTTAAATATTTCTATAAATAGGTTTTTATTCCGATACTGAATCCAACTTTTTATTTCTAATTAAGAAACAATTTACATCGATTCTTTCAGAACATACCAACTTTTATTTCTGTTTCGAACAACAACATAGTAGGTATATGACAGCCGAAACCGTAGCCAAAACAACGACGGAAAACGTTGCATAATTTACGTTCCAAGAAGACATCCTTCTGAAATAATCAAAACAGCCCTCCACCACCCCTATAAGCCGCTTATCCCTCCCCGCCTGTGTTGCCATGCTACCCCCGAAATATGGGAGAAACGGGAAGTCGCTTGTTAGTTCGCTTTAATTAGTAGCAAGTTTGAGTTTTGATGTTGGTAACATTTAACGTGTTGTTTTTGGGACCCTTTTTACTTTATTAGGTACCTATCTATCTAAACAACAGTAAATAATTATTGTAAAAGTTTGTAAAACTAAATCCGTGGTTTATTTGACTACTAACTTGTGCCCGCGACTCCGCCCGCGTGGATGTCGGTTATCGTGACCAAATATAGCCTATGTCCTTTCTCATGGTCTAATCTACCCCTATACCGAATTTCATCAAAATCGTTCCAGTGGTTTAGGCGTGAAAGCGTAACATACAGACAGACAGAGTTACTTTCGCATTTACGAGTATAATATTAGTATGGATCACGCCTCTTTCCTATTAGGATAGGCAGATATATCTTGCAACTTGTGTTCCTGGCATGCTGATGCTCTTGCCTTCTCCTTCAAACGTCTTCTGATTGACAATCCTAGGTCAATGTCAACCTTTGCCGTGATGTCCATTCACCTTCGCTGGATTAGAATGCTACTTACTGGAATAAAGTGAACCGGGCATCACTTCAAATGCAAAAATCTATTCAAAGATCTATGGGGCACTGCGTCTTAATTTTAATGTGTCGATTCAATCACAAAACAAAATTAAGTTTTTGAAACCAGGTTATTTCAAAACCTATGTTGTCCTAACGCAATCGGAGTGAAAATAAAAAAAATAGTGACTCAGAAGGCTTAACAGTCCCAGGATAGCAGGCTGGTAACAGTAAAGGCAAGTCTTCTTTTGACCTTCTTTTCCAAATTCAAATTCGTTCCCGCCCTCCCGCACCCAATAGCAATAGCTGTTTAACATAATTTTGTTTTTTTAACAGCTTTTGGTTCGCGCCCTCGAAAGTCCAGCTATTATCGTACTCAAATAAGTATTAAGTGACAAATATCCTAAACATGGTGTACCTACACTAATCCTATCGACACAAAATCACAAACCCAAGAAACAGGAGAGGAAGGCCTCCTGAGGACTGTACAGGTACTGTCGTGACATTTCCCATTACCTGATTTTTTTATACCTTTCATAAACAATAAGTTGTTTATTTTTGATACGTTTGCCATTTTTTTAAAGTTTTGATGAAAGTTACTAAAGAACATGATCCTTATAGAGCTTATTTCTGGATGTCCAGGTAAGTCTTTTTTCATACGAGAGCCTCGCTCAACTAAACTGTGGAATTAACTCTTACCAGCGGTATTTCCGAACCAATACGACCTTCAAACTTTCAAGAAAAGAGCGTACCTACTCTCTATTGAAAGGAAAGCAAGCACTTGTGACTCCTCTGGTGTTGCGAGTGTCCATGGGCGGCGGTGATCACTTACCATCAGGCGATCTGTCTGCTCGTTTGCCTCCTTAATCCATAAAAACTTTGAGGACAGTGGGATCTACCCAGTGTCCGCTCCCGGCCCCTCTACTCCACTTGTCTATAGTTTGGTTTATCTAGCGTTTTCAAGAATGACTACAACATCTACGTTATCACGCTGTTTGTATCTATGTATTGTCTTTAAAAAATCTCCACAACAAGAACAAAAAGCCACTATCTTAATTCCGCAGTGCCTTTTGTCTGAAAGGCCATGTTCCAAAAAAAAATTAAATAGGTATATCCGCATCCATTAAAAACTGACCAATCACAACAGAGCTTAAAAATTTCACTCAAAGAAAAAAAAATATAACGACGACATTCTTAATTCAAAAGCGAGGGCTCTCAGAATCCGGATTAGCCTCCCTCGCTGTACGCCAGTTCTTAGTAGTGAAACATTTTGGCGATGGCAACTTCAAATAATTGTGAAAAGAAAAAATTGTAAAATATGACGCTTCACTCGTGTTCTTTATTTAAAACATGCTGACCTAAATTCAGTTTGTGTTTTGTAAAACATAATATTTACTAGAATATTTGGGGGGTACCCCCATATCGCACACCCAGAATAACACTGTATTATGTCGAAAAATCTCAAAATCGACTTTTTTATATATTTGTATTGCCAAAAAATTGCCTCGTATACCAATAATACAGTCGTATTTTTAATTCAAAAATTGACCAATAGAGAGCGCGCTAACTCTCTATTGGTGAAGACGCGCCGCCAAAATCGTGCCGCGAATACGGTACTATTTCTTGTTGCGACTTGTCCGTCTTGGGAACAACACACAGCTCGTTAAGAAACAGTGCATTATTTTGTTTTAATGCAGTGTTGGTGACTGTGCTCATTTAACAAGTTAGATACTAATTCGAAATAACACTCTCTTGTTGACGAAGGTAAGCTATATTTATTGTATTATTCCAAAATATTTCTGTATCGTTCAAAAAAGATGATAATTTGCGAAATGATGCACTATTGATGGTTTATATAAATAGTGTCTTAATTGGTTATAAAATCATACTAGATTTTTGTTTCTTATTTACAATTGTTGCTTACCATAAAAATTAATAGAAATAATATTTACAATTTATATTGTTTTATTTACAAATAGAAAAATCATTTTTTTAAAGATAATGCACTATTGTTGAATTAATTAAATTTATAATTATTGTTTGGCAGATGATGAAGGGGCTTAGTCTCCTATTAGTAAAAAAGGCAATCGAAAGCACAACAAAAGAAAGTGGACTTTCTTTTGAACAAAACAGCATGGAAAAGGATGTCGGAAATTCAACCGTTGCAGCATCAACAAATGAGAAATCAGTGATGGCAGTTTTAGCCGATGAAAAATCAAATAGGGAGGTACCTCTATCAATTTTACCTAATCATAGTAGTGAAGAAGATTTTATTGATGATCCTACTTTTTCAATGCCCGTTAAGAAATTATCTCAGCCACTTATAATCCCGAGAAGATTGTCATCTTCATCTGATTCTAGCTCGTCATCTTCGAGCTCCAGCAGCTCAAGTAGTTCATCTGATGATGAATTCATTAGTTCGAGACCATCTACAGTAAATACTCAACAAAATTCCAATGGCACTGTGACTTCTTTTGAGTTTTCATTTTCTGATGATAAAAGATTTAGAGATGTTTTTTTTGTGAGTTAAATCACACATTTATGTTCAAATTACAGATACCTATTGATTTTAGTACAATTTGGTCTTTTATTTAACTTTTTATGCCTATTCCTGTATTAACAAAATTAATAATTCAATATTGTATGATATATTTCATTAAAAAAACAATAGAAAGATAGTATTTGAATTCATAATCAATCAGTAAAAAGCACTTATGTCGAAATAATTATTTTTTATTTCGTTCTGTCACTACGCAACAGTGAATTATGTCAAAAACGCATTATTTTGATTTAAAGCGAATGTTTTGCAGCGACTGAACTATACTATATTAATAAGGATTGGATTCTTCATATGCAAAGCTCATTAAATATGCAATAATTTTAATATAACGTAAGTTATCGATTTTTCGTCGTTTCTGAAAAAAGAGCTATTTTGACTTAGTGCAGTGTTGTTTTGGACGTGCGATATATTCCAGTAGAGTTCTAGAATACATAGGTAATATGGCTTGCCCTTGAATGAATTTTTACAGCATTAAGTATGCTAACTATACAAATCAAATACATAGGGAAAAATAAATCTTCTCGGGCGGGACTCGAACCCGCAGTCTTTCTCTTACAGGGGGAATGCCTTGACCAATTCGGCTACCTTCCCTACCCCCTACCGGCTAAATTTCCCTTCTATTTATCCGTTCTTACGGCGACGGTGGAGTCATCTACCGATCTTCATACGAACTATCGGAACCAATGAATGATGTTACAATCATTTTTAAACATTGATTTTTGATAACTTGCCCTCTTTGATGAGAAGTCGAAAAACAGCCAAATGTGTATAATCTATCTAAGTGCAAGCTATTGCAAATCCTGGGTCCATCCAAGGCCTACATTTGGAGTCTGGAATCCTATCCTATCCCTGCTAATACCTTTAATTGAACCTTTGACCTATGGATAGGCCGTTTGACCTCTTCAATACCGAGAGATAGACCGAACTTTGATCGTCAATCCAGATCTATCGTCTTGCAGGTCATATTGGCTTGAAGGGGACCTATACTCTAAATATCTTTGTTCTTGTTAGCCGACCATCATCATCCTCATAAAGACGTTAGTCCTGATTGCATCCGAGGCCACGGTGCCCTCGGAGCTCAGGGTCCGCCTCTCGGCTCTTCCTCCTCCACTTCGCACGATCTTGGGAGTCCAAGGTAGTGAGACCGTTTGCACGCATATAACCCTCCACGACGCCAAGCCAGCACTTCTTGGGCCTACCCCTTGTACCTGGACCCGGTGGGGGCGCCTGCTAACTGACCCGGACTGAGTGAATACTTCGGGTGCGCCCCACCATAGACCTTAACGCGCTTTAGCATTGGAACACACCGAACTGCAATTTGCTCGCGTACTATTTAAATGACAACCTTATGTATATGTATAATACATTGCAAAATTGAATTGAAGCTGCCGCGAGCATATACTGTATAATCTAGACGTATATTCAATTATGTAATGTATTGTACATACATAAGGTTGATATTTAACTAACACTTAATAGGTGCGCGAGCAAATTGCAGTTCGGTGGGCGTCAACGTTACGCAGCCTGATTACATTGTCACTAAGTTTGCCGATCACTTCTATAAACCAATAATCTTTACTTTTATTAGTGTTAATCTTGACCGCAAGGCGCGAGAGAAACAAGGCCCTGGTGCAAGGATTGGTTTGTTATAATTAATCTATGCTTCTTCGCCACCGTAGTACCCCGTGCTCAAAAGTTCGTTTTTTCATAAAGGACACGTCAATTTGACTTCACCTTGCATGATGGTAAGCTAAAAGCAAAGTCTCAGAAGGAGGGTCACCATCGTAAACATGTTCCATGTTAACAATGGTGGCACTCAGCTTGACGGCCTCATCAGATGCCTTTTCACGCCCCGCTTAAAGGACCCGGGACTGTAGAAAGAAGGAACACGTGAGCTGGCAGGGAGTTCCAGGTCTTAATGGTGCGGCATAGGAATGTGTGTAATGTGCGTATACTTTTTGAGACGTGTATGCTAATCATTATGTCCATTTGTCGCCATGCTAAAGCTATAGATTCACAAATCGTAAGACATCTTTACCTTCACCAGTGTTACTTTTGTCACGGAAATGGGTAAATTGCGTTACCTTTAAAGATATAAAAATAGTAACTTTTGCCCGCGGCTCTGCCCGCGTGGATGTCGGTTATCGCGACCAAACATAGCCTATGTAATTTTTCATGGTCTAATCTACCCCTATACCAAATTTCATCAAAATCGGTTTTGTGGTTTAGGCGTGAAATCGTAATATACAGAGAGACAGACAGATTTACTTTCGCATTTATAATATTAAAGTATGGATATCTAATTTGATATAAAATAGCCGAAGTACACGAAAAGATATTAAAAAATTCGCCAGTCCATGTATAATAGTGCTGGATCATAAAAAATGGGGTTCCTAATCCCAAAAAGGGTTGTTCCAGGAAAAAAACTCGGCGATATTTTTAGCGTGTGGACTCCAGGTATTCATTTTTTATTTATTTTGTTAAAAAGTTTTTTTTTTTGAGCTCAACGTTATCCTGAGCGACATTTATTGTTGAATTTTTAAAAAGTACACAATCCGTTAAAATCTAGTCTATGAAATGATTTCTGAGATAAGTACCTAATCCTTTTCGCTCGAATACATGTTTCTTCGAAAATTTTAGCTTTTATCATGGAGTATACTTAAAAAACCTTTTTATAATATTAGAGTAGCAAATATCGGTATAGGGATGTTCTCCATCCAACTGTAGCCTTCGAAGAGGTAGCCAGATATTTTCACCAATTACAATTTTCGGTCCCAGGAAATAGGGGATGTGCTATTGCCATCAATCTTTTCCATGGGCTAAAGGTTTACTGTCGGATGGAGAACAACAGAACGACCATATCGCTTAGTTGCTTTTTACGACAACCACGGGAAGAGATGGGGTGTCCCTATTCTACTCCACGTGCCAACACAGCCTCACTAAAATAGTTAACGACTTGCAAACAATTATTCAATATACATTTAATACTGAAATAAAAATAATCCCGTTGCCCATTTTTAATCCTTATCCCCTCTCGCTCTCTCCCCCGCAAATGTTAAGCGATCTCTTTCCCTCAATAGATGTTGAGCGTTCGGTTGGCAGCTGGGCATTCGTTTTTTGAATATATATTTTTTTATTTGTATCGCTTTATTATAGGCATCCCTTAGAATTTTACGGCCAGTTGCTTTTTTAATCTTTTGGCGGGCATAATTAATTTGTTCTTTTTTTTTCTTTTCTCCGTTATCGGAAGCCGGATAGAATGAGAATGGTCGCTGTTATTTTGTTGATATTAATCTGTGTATTTATTGAAATCATGTTTACTTGAATGGAAGACTGTTTGAAGAATGTTTGGTCAGGGTAGTTCCGGTTAAGGATAGTTTGCCCATGGATGGGTCTGTTGGTTGCTTAATTGTATTATGTTGATAGCTATAAAACTGTTTTCTTTACCTAACGTGTGAAAAGTGGGATTGAAAAATGTTTTGTTGAAATGTTGTTTTCCCAAAATAGGTCTTTCAACTCTATGTTTGTAGACACTCTCGTGAAAGCCAAGGTAAGAAGTGTAAATTTTGAACACGACCAGGATAGTGACTTTTGAGGATCATTTTCAACCAAAACTGTGAGACACGGAGCTATCATCGGTTCTGGTTGCCAGCCTGTGATCTGTGGCATTCATAACGGGTAGTTGGAGCCCTAAAGAGGATATCGAAGTTCTGCAGAACTTGACCAGGTTATCGTATGATAACCTGGTCAAGTTCTGCAGAACTTCGATATCACAACTTTCAGCTTGCCGTCAGACGAGGTGAAGTAAAGTTGAAGTGTACTAAGGAAAAAAAATGGTAAAAAGTTTAGAAGATGGCAGTCGTTTATGGCAAATTAATGAAGTACGGTTAGCCCCAGCTGAATTGTGAAAAAGCTGTTAGGTGTATACCAATGGTACCTAAGTTACTCTACTATAGATACCATTGTGTACCTAAAATGTTGAGGAATATTTATTTATTATTGATTTATATAATGATGCTCCCTTGACGGTCTCGACATAATATTTTTTCACGCTTAAAGGACAGGTTAACTCATTCCATTGAAAGAGGAGGTTATCAATACCATCGTGTGCGTGTGTTTAAAATAATTACACAGTAATTAGTAGATAACACAGTGCCAACAAATTATCAACGTAACAATAATAATCCGCGATTATTTGATAACTGTTATCATAATTACAAAGTCACTGTCAAAATGATAAATTAACTGTGCGTTACGAAACTTTGACCGCGTTGATTAGAAACAAAGAAATACCTGGCTTGACGTCGTGGAGGGTGACATGCGTGCAAATGGTCTCACTACCATGGACGCCCAAGATCGTGCAAAGTGGTAGAAGAAAGAGCCGAAAGGCGGACCCAGAGCTCTGAATTCATCTTGGCTTCAGATGGAATTAGGAAAGTACGATGATGATGGTTGAGTTTATTTCATCTTAATGCACCTCAGTGGCAAAAAACTGAGATGCCGTCCAGAAGAGAAGTGCCACAATTTTAGATGCTATTGATATTAAAATAGTAGTCATTAACTTGACGATGCCGATCTCAGTTGCAAACCAACACATCTGCTGATTAACAGACGAAGCTTTATGCAGCCTGCACGATTCTCCTTTACTCGGCCATCGGTCCTTCGACAGACATGGCCAGACCATTGCCACTTCTGCTTGCTTACTCTGCGAGCTATGTCGGTGGTTCTGTGTCGGATGACCTCGTTTCGAATTCTATCCTTCTGAGAAACTCCAAGCATAGCTCGCTCCATAGCCGGCTGCACGACTTTTAGTTTATGAAAACCAATCATAACATAAACTCATGCCTGTATTCCCCGAAGGGGTAGGCAGAGGTGCTAGCACCCACATTTCGCCAGTTTATGTTTAGGTCCCAATGTAATAGGTGGCGAGCCTATTGCCATTAACCGGGCACTTATAAACCTGCGATAAATACACACATAACTTCGAAAAGCATCGAAAAGTCATTGGTGTGTGCCATGGTAAACCTGGGATCGAACCCGAGACCTCGTCTCAGCAGTCCATTACCCATACCACTAGACTACCGCAGATAAAAAACCAATCATTATTTACATAAGACGTTATCCCGATTGAATCGGAGGCCGAGATGTCCTTGGAGCTCAGGGTCCGTCTTTCAGTTCTTCCTCCCACCCTTCGCACGATCGCACGTGTTTATGAAAAGCATTAGGGAGTATACGTATTGAACTGAATAGCTTCTTTATTATGGCATCCTAGACACTTATCGTCATAGATATACCTACCTATCACTACCTAAATAGGTAAGGTTACAAGCGCGGTGCTCCCTATCGACTAACGAAGCCTTCTAACCGCTAAGCCTGACGCTCGGTCCCACTGACACCTCACATTGCTTTTATATCAACCTTTGTGTATTAGAAGGTCGTTAGTTCTCTTGGGATATCGTCAGACACGGTATTTTGTTATCCTCCTAACAGCTTTTGCACGATCCAGTTGGGATCAACTGTACGTCAATATTTTAACTAGCTTGGGTTATGGAATCTAGAATGCAGCTTAGATACTTAGATACATTTTTGTAAATTACACATATTATACATAAAAACACCCAGACCAATGCAAATAGCCATATTCATGCATACAAATATTCGCACTGAGTGGGGATCGGGTTCACTCCGGCCACGCCACAGAGGCTGTCACCATATATCACCAAATGTGTACCAATGGGAAGGGAGAAATCACAAGGAATTAAGATCATTTTGATCACTTTATTCATCAAGACGTGCTAATAAGAGGGTGCTTGGTGCCGTCTTACCTCACGGTTTTCGGTGGACATACAACAATCCCTCCCGCAAGAGCCTAATTCAGTAAAGAGTATAAAAACAGACCCTCTCGGCTCCAAATTACCTACAAGCTTTGTATACTAAGTTTTAAACTCTCGAGTTCCATGATATACAATAATTATAACGGAAATTATTAACGCGATCATGGTATAGGTTACGGTATGTGACGGTACGGTATGTGACTTATACATGATATGTGACGGTACATGCCGAAAACAAAATATCGAGAATGTGCGGGTAGATGAAAATCCTCTACTACCTCACGAACTCTAAGACGGCGAACGTGCACTACTGAGCCAGTCAGCCTGTGACCACGGCCGGTGTAACCCGTGTAACCTGGTTGAAACGTCAGGCAAATCAAAGGTATGTATGTACTTACCTATACCATGATCGCGTTAATTCCCGTTATATTTAAGCTTTATATACAACAAGAACTGACGCTGTTATGATAATAATTTTAGGCCTTGGAATCGAACATATTTACCGAAGTAAAGTACAGCAATCGTTGCGCCACTGAGCTGATTTGTTGAAACGTGATTCACAGACGAATCGGAGTGACCTTCTTGTAGTTATTTGGCTTCAACCGCGATGACACACTTGGATAAGTATTGATCGTGTGTCACACTCACTAGTGTGGGGTAGTGTAGGTGTTCCTATATCTCCCTAGGACTAGGAATGTACATTATGATCAATCAATTAGCCTGGACGGAGCTTTAGTTAGGAGCAGTGTTAGGCAATTAAAAAACTACAAATATTGTAAACGCGGAAATTTATAATTATGGATTTATGGATGTTCGTTACTCTCCCGAAGACGGCCAGACCGTAAGGGATCGCCTTGGGTCAGCCGGGATGCGAGGGATCTGTCGAAGACCACCTCACCTCCGGCATAGCCTCAGTCGGCGTGCGGTTTTAGTCGGTTTGAGTCCGACATAACCTCCCCTTCCGGCTCTGGCGGGAAGAGAGGTATCCGTGGGGATTTCCACACGAAAAAAAACAGGACGTTTGTTACTCTTTCACGTCTAAAAGGCTGAAGCGATTTTAATAAAATTTGATATGGAGTAAACTGACACCCTGGATTAACACATAGGCATATTTGGTCGCGATAACTAACATACATGCGGGTGGAGCCAAAGCTAGTATTAAATAATTAAAAATCCCGACTGCTGTCTATCTTAAAGGTCGAAACAAGTTTGACAGCAGGCTCTGCCCCATTCTTAATGGTACGGCATAAGGAATGATTCACTGAACCGCTTGGTCGTGAGTGGTTTCATGCCGCAAGCGAATTGAACCACGGTATAAATTGACCCAGAGCTCTTTTTAAATGGTACCTACTTTCGCACCACGTGATGAGAGTGGTACGAATGGCCCAAAGTATCTTTTGGTATTGGTCAATTCAGACCACATCTGATATGAACCCATATAAAAAGGCACCAATTATTTCATGTTAGGTTCTTAAGAAAAGAAAAGTGATTTAATAAAAAACAACACGCGCCTACAAACGCAAATATAAATTACACAAAAATCACAGTTAGTTGTAAACAAACCCACCTACTAAGTAACCGTCCTTAAAGTTTATTGCACTGGATTATTAACTACATACAACTTACGTATCCCTGCTTTGTTCATAGCACATAGAGACAAGTAAGGTTGATTTATTGCGCGTATAATAAAACTATTTAACTTTTGTCTAACAAAAGAAATACAGTTGGACGTCGCCATTGAAACTTTATAATTATTACAAGCTTCTGTTATGCCGTAGACCGCTTGTGCAGATTCTGATCTCATAAAAGTCTAGATAAAGTGTTTAAAGACACAACTAATGACGTAATAATATTATCATAATAATGATACAAAGAAGAATTCGCTTCTCTGTTTCGCAATCTCGTGATAGAGTGAGACAAAATGATCAATTTTTATTTATTTTTAAGGATTATAATATGCGGTAGCCTAGTGGTATGGGTAATGGACTGCTGAGACGAGGTCTCGGTTCGAGCCCAGGTATACCAAGGCACACACCAATGACTTTTCGATGCTTTTCGAAGTTATGTGTGTATTTATCGCAGGTTTATAAGTGCCCGGTTAATGGCAATAGGCTCGCCACCTATTACTTTGGGACCTAAACATAAACTGGCGAAATGTGGGTGCTAGCACCTCTGCCTACCCTTTCGGGGAATACAGGCGTGAGTTTATGTATGTTGTGATGATTATATAACAAAGTATAATTCATATATACTAAAACTAAATACAATGATTATCACTATTATAAATTCTATAACAAGTGGTTTTATAGTTGGTCTGTAGCAGAATATTGCATGCGGCGTGAAAAAGCATTTAGAGTGCCACCATTCAATCATGTTACATGTCTGTAATGGTGACCCTCTTTCTAGAAACTCTGCCTTCAGCTCACCATCAGGCGAGCTGGAGTCAAATTTACGTATCCTATAAAAAATATTTACCTTAAGTGCTTAACCAAACGGGTATTAACAAAAGACTCGTTCACCCACATTTAACTAAAAAGGCCTTCTTCTCCGTTAACATTAAAAAAAAAGTTGTCATTATGGAATGTAAGAAGGTGCGATTAAGTAAGGTCCTTAACACGACTCCGAGGTCACAGTGTGATGTCGCCCAGACCAGTTAAATTAACCATCATATTTTATAACAAACCTCCATCTTTGAAATACACAGAGCTGTTGATACCTTCTCTAAAGTAGCGCTTTAAAAAGTTAAAACCTTTTGATCGATAAGTCTCTACAGACATTAAAATTATTTATACAGTTTTGTAAGTTATGTGAGGTTATTATTTATGCAGTTTTTTTCGCAATAATCAAATCTGTCATCAACTTTGATATCTATAACCATGTCATGTCTGCAGCGTTATAAATATTATGATTAACTTATTAATTACAACAGAATCATTTGGATAAATGGAATATTTATAAGTCTTGAATAACTTTATTTAATTGAGTTTTAACTTAATAATTTCAAGATAGCTATCAACACAGGTGATACATTAAATATGTTGAGGTTAGATCTGCATGTTAACTAAACGGCTCGTTTTCCCATCGGATAATCGATGGGATTTTAGAACTCTAATTCGTTTATAGGCGTATAGAATCGATATCTTAGACTGTAAAATGTTATACGATAAAAACATTTTAAATATTTTCGAATCTATAAGCGCGTTTTCCCAAAAAATAGGTGTTTAAAATTAGCATATTTACTATAAAATTTTACTGCCGTCTTACGCATATAAATAATATTGTCACACCAAAGCGATAGTTGATCACATATCATCAGCCCCAATTACAGGCTAAGAGTAATAAATAATATTAAATTTATCATTTATGAATTCCGATGCGGCGAGCGGCTACCGGCGGCGGCTCTTTGACGCGCCGCCATCTTGCCGCGGCCATGTTTGTTTTGTTTTTTTTTAGGGTTCAGTCCGTAAAGGTTAATATATTACGATTAAACGGTCAGTAGAAGTAGCGTTGAATCTGTTTTAATATTAATTTTATCAAATTGTATTTGAAAAATTGAGAAATCTTTGCCCAAAACCTGTTAGCTCTAAAAAGAGATAACAGTGCAATATAAATCTGTCACGTATACTTTACTTAATGTTTGGATGTTTGTGATACAATTACGCCAGAACAGCGGACTGGATATGGATAAAGTTCAGCTTAAAGATAAATACTTCTTCCTTTCTCATATGGCTTTTCCAAGTGACTACAATATTCTTCAAGAAGGGCATTAGAAGTTTCCACCGGGTTGGCAGCACGAGTGTAACTCCCCTGGCGTTGCACATGTCCTTAGATCACGGTTTCCATCAAGAGGACCGTGTGTTTGACTACAAAAAAAATAAATAGCAAGTAGGCGACATTTTTTTCAGGAATATGTTCCTGTGGATATTTGGGTGAAGCCACGGACACACACTGTATAAAATAACTTTCAAATATACTATAATAATATATTGGGTGATTTTATAGTAATTTCAAAAAAAAGAATTTGGACAAAATTATCTGGAAGTATTAATTTGATTGACGTAAGAAAAAAAAGGTTTAAATCCCCTATACATTTTCCCTTTCACCTGAACATTATTCCAATACATTATCAAAAAAAATGTTTTTTCTTTTTCCAAAGTAATACTTCCAGTTGATTTTTCCGAAACTGTGCTCAAATATTTTTTTCCGAAACGATTATTAAATCACCTTGTTTATATGACTAACATTAATCCTTTTAAAACATACTAATTAATTTTATAGAGAACCCGCTGAACTTATAAACTAGTTGTCTTACCCATTTTTTATTTTTAAACTTAATGCAATGCTCCTGTCACCATCCAATCTTATCGCCTGCATGTCATAGAGGAATGACATTAAAAAATTTTGCTACCGACCCTCGGTGATAACAGGCGTATCTGAGATTACTTTGAGAGCAAACCAGTATGAGCAAGGTTTAGTTAAGTGACAGTCGATCGTAAGGTTTTAAGTTTGAGGTTGACCAGGTAAAATTGTAAAAAGAAATATTTTGCTAACTTTACAGCTTTTGAAAGGCTAGATTAGGCTGTGGTTTTCGGTGACGTAGAATAGGACAACCATCTTTCCGGTTTTGTAGCGAGCGACTAAGATTTAGGTTTCCTTCTTCCTACAGTCCCGGGTCCTTTAAGAGGGCGTGAAAAGGTATCTGATGAGGCGTCAATCTGAATGCCACCACTGTTAACATGGTACATGTTTACGATGGTGACCCTCTTTCCGAGACTTTGCCTTTAGCTTAACATCAGGCAAAGTGAAGATAAATTGACGTGTCCCTATTAAAAAAAAAAGAAGGACTATTCTCCATCCGATAGTAAACATACAGCCTATGAACACAAAGTGCCCACTTGGCGACAATTAACTCTCATTATTAAGTAGGACCGAAAATTGAGTTGGCGAAATATGGGTATTAATACACCTCTGCCAACCCCTCCGGGGATTTATAGGCATACTTTTAAGAAAATTAACCCTCCCAAAAACAATAATTGAAAGTATAACGCACCGGTGTAACCGTGTGAACGCCGCCAGTCGTTGTCACTCGAGTGAGTTCGACCCCCGCAGCGCTTGGGGTAATTCAATTGTCGCCAGCCAAGGGTCGACTGCACTTGATTAAGCAACAATGCCTCTTATTTTGCATAATTTAAAAAGAAAACTTTTGTGTTTAAGGAAGATATACAAAAATGTTAACGGAAATTAACGCGATTATGGTATAGATACTTTTGATTTGCCTGACGTTTTAAGGAATATGTTGGTAATAAAAAAAATTTAAAGTGAAAAATGGAGGTCGTATTTGTGTTCTTGAGATGGGTCCAAACTTAGGCCTATATTACAGAACACTCTCACAATGGCATTAGAACTGTCATCCATACTAATATTATAAATGCGAAAGTAACTCCGTCTGTCTGTCTGTATGTTACGCTTTCACGCCTAAACCACTGAACCGATTATGATGAAATTTGGTATAGGGGTAGATTAGAACATGAGAAAGGACATAGGCTATGTTTGGTCGTGATAACCGACATCCACGCAGGCGAAGCCACGGGCAAAAGCTAGTCTACAATAAAATCTTTCCTCAGATCTAGTTATAAATCGAGATTCATGTCTGAGTATCGTTCTGGAAATAAAAATGTAGGTCCTTGTAATATTAACACCTGTAGTGTTTTTTTTTAATACATGACAAGTCAATTTGACTTCACCTCGCCTGATGTTAAGCTAAAGGCAAAGTCTCGGAAAGAGGGTCACCATCGTAAACATGTACCATGTTAACAGTGGCGGCACTCAGCTTGCCGGCCTCATTAGATGCCTTTTCACGCCCCGCTTAAAGGACCCGGGACCGTAGGAAGAAGGAAACACGTGAGCTGGCAGGGAATTCCAGGTCTTAGTGGTGCGGCATAGGAATGAATCACTGAAACGCTTGGTTCTAGCAGGTATACTCTGCACCGAAAATGGATGGCATCTTAGCCCTGCACGTGTCGTCCTGTGAAGGAAAGGGGAGGGTGGGACTAATTGGAAGAGCTCGTCAGAACATTCACCATGGTAGAGACGGTAGAAAACTGCTAAAGACGCAACATCTCTACGCATCTGCAAAGGCTCGAGGGTGTTCGTGACCTCAGGATTCCCAATGCGGATCGCACGTCGCTGCAACCTGTCGAGAGCATCTAATAAGTACTTTGCGGAGCCGTCCCAGAGATGTGAGCAGTATTCCACGCAGGAACGAATTTGGGTCTTGTATAGAAGACACCGCTGCTCCGGCGTGAAATAACGTCTCACTCTGTTCAGGACTCCGAGTTTACGCGAGGCTGATTTGATGATACTCTCGATATAGTTTTTGTTAGTTTGCAGCGAACATCCATACCGAGGATAGTGAGGTGATCCTGCAGTGTTGTTATTATACGGTTCAGCTTGGAGGTCCTATAAATAGTAGTAGATTTTTTTTCATAAAAGAATATAAGCAACCGAAATAGATACTAATAATTAGTTATGCAGTTATGAGTGAACCAATGAACCTACATCATACATAGCCGGTCAAAATCATAACCCTTCTTTAGGTTTACCGCAGCCGGTTAATAAAAGACATTATTCTAAGGGATTAAGTTTTCTGTCGGCATGCAACGGTTGTGCTAAATAAAAGCGTAGTTATGTGTTTTAAAATGATCATAAAACGTCTTTTTTGTCTTCACAAGCTCATAAATGTGTCTTTATTTCCTTCTTTCTATAGCTCATTACATTTGACCGACTTCAAAGAAAGATAACCTTCCTCTATTTTGCCGTAGTCGAGTTAAATTTATTCTTAATTTCTCCTTGTTCTAGCTCGTTAGGCGACCCGCCCTAGGCGAGGCTGCATTTTATTAGCTGTAGGTCTGATAGGAGTCCTGGGACATCCTTCCGAGGGCTTACCCGGGGCTCCCAACCATGGGCTGCTGGGCGTTACCGTGGGGGTTTTTAGTCGGTAGGAGCGGGAGTTTTCCCCCACGGTAAAAAAAATACATAATCATGTCATTATTTTTAATATTTTCCTGTCTAATATCATAATGTAACATTTGTCCAATGTTCTTCTGATAAAGTTTCATTGCCAGACAGTTTTCCTGTGACTAGCCCGTAACAAAGTGCCCGGTTGACGGCAATAGACTCGCCTCCTATTGCGTAGGTAGTATTGAAAATTATTGTAAGGTGAAGAGTGAGTGTTAACTGTTAATAAACTTTTGCGTACTCCTTTGAGGATTTACATAAAATCACGCCTGTTTCCTTTAGGGGTAGGCAGAGATCACGGATCTCCATTTGCTACGATCCTGACATACTACTCTCGCTTCATTCACTCTCATTAAATTCTGCATGCATGCTCGTTGGTTTAGGGTACTCCTGACCTGCCCCTAAAAACTGAAACGTGAATATGTATGTTTTACTTCCAGTAGGTTACGTGTCATCAGCAGAAGTTTTTATGAAAACAATCTAAAAAAATTACGTTTCTTTAATTCATCAACTATCCAGTAAAATGCATCCAAACCTTTTAACATCATCCACCATTCCCCCCTCAAATGTAACCATTCCAATGTCCCAATACAAATCAATTACCAACACGCGTCTTCCGAAAACAATCCCCCACTCGAAGGCATGATACATTTACGATTCCACCCACCCCGGTAGGGAAGGAACGTGTTACCCCGGACTCCGGGCCCCGAAATCACCCGAGGCCTGCTGTCCCGTTAATTGTAAAGTCAACATTGACTGTTCACAAAACTGTTTTCACTGATTGTTTGTGTTTTTTGGCGAGTGCATACACCCTTAGGGTTGGAGAGGGTGTGAAGTGGAAGGTGTGATGTTTTTTTAGTTTTATGTTTGGCGGGAAAATTGTGGATTGAATAAAAGATGGGATATGTTTGTTGTCTCTGTTTTGTTTATACCACTTGGTGCACCTGATGGAATCAGGCTACTGTGACCTGTGGACGTGTGAACACCAGAGGCGTCACACTAGCGAGTGGAAACCTTCTAATGTCCTTCTTGAAGAACAAAATATTGTAGTCGCTTAGGGAAGTCATTCCACAGCTTGAACGTTCGCGGGATGAAGTTCCTTTTTTGAAATTACTTTCTGTGCGTATTTTAATGTCCAAATAGTACCCAGAATACGGCAACAGGCTCATCCACTATTACGTGAGACCAAATAGAATTATTAGTGAAATGTGGGTGTTAATTCACCTCTGCCTAACCTTCCGAGAATAAAGGCGTGATTATATGCATGTAGGTATGTATGTAATGTCAAAATGATACCTCTTTCCCAACCTACTCACAGGTAGGTCGTGTGTTATAAGAAGCCGTAGCTGAATCTCCAGGGTCGAAATTAATCCCACCTGCTTGTTGGTAAACCTGCATATTGACATACGAAGCTCTAGGGCAGGCTTCCATCTTGGTCGACAGGCGGCAGTAGCTACTGTGAAAATGTAGATAGGCCACTAATAAAAAGTAGGAGAGCAGAACCACAGTAAGCGGGGCGTGAAAAGGCATCTGATGAGGCCGTCATGCTGAGTGCCACCACTGTTAACATGGTACATGTTTGCGATGGTGACCCTCTTTTTGAGACTTTGCCTTTAGCTTAACATCAAGCGAGGTGAAGTCAAATTGACGTGTCCTTTATAAAAAAAAAACTTTGGATGCAACCGGGATTGGGTTTTGTTCAATCGGATCTCAATCGTAATTTAACCTATAGTAGTATAGCCATATTTATTTTGAAGTAAATCTCAGAATATAAAGATGGTACGTAGGTTTAGCTGTTTATCATCTTCACTCACCTGGGCCTTAATTTCAGATGAAAAGTATTATCTCAATAAAAAAAATGAAATGTCAAAAATGACAGCCCGCGTTTTTTGTCTCACAATCTTTTTCTTTCAGTTCTGAAACAAAATTGTTATGTAAACACTAACGTGTAATTAATCTATTATCATATCTTTAATATCAAGTAATAAATCTAACATTTTTCTCTATAAATCGAACTCCAAATAGCAATTTTATTCATACATTATATTTTTCCATCCCCAGATCAGCAAGAAAAATTATGGAGTTGGAGTAAGTTAAACAAATTATAGTTTGATTTTTTTTTTCTTAAAATTTATCTTCATTTTAGTAAATTATCGCACAGTCATAGTTTTTTCTATTTAACTAATTAGGCTTTGATAAAACTTTTCTAAGTACCATGCAGACCTAACTAGATACTTTAGGTAAGATAATACTAGCAATTATTGTTTCTAAACACGTCCTATCTTTCGGATTTAAGTCAGACGTTCTCAGGAAAAAAAAATATCTACGTTTTTTTTTTCGAAACATTGGCAAACGATATCACTACAAGAGAAGGAATCCTCGAAATAAAACCCTGTACCAACCCGTCTGGCCAGCGTGGAAACTGTAGGCCAAAGCCTTGCTTTTATTTTAAAATTAAAAAGTGCACTCTTATTGAGACATCCTATATTTGCCTCTTCAAATTGGTCCTACTCTTTGACCTTACTCTATGACCTTAAAGTAGAAATTGTGTACTAATGGTGGAGATTTAAATACCAGTTTTATAGGCCAGTTTAAGTACCAGTTTTAAGTGATAGTGTTGCAATATTAAAAAATGTCCTTAACCAGCTATCAACTGTAACAGTTTCCACTTAGCAGCACGTGCCGAATGACGTCACGTAGCACGTGTTGACACGCGGAGTGCGAGTGTAATTCAATTACCGTATAAGCTTTCTGCGGGTAGATATGTTTTTGAATGGTGGGTGGGTGAGAATTTTAATGTAAGTAGTTTAACAGGGAAGATTTGCACGACTGTGCCAAAAAAGGAGTGTAATTTTTTCATGTGAAAAGTTTATTTCTTGAGAATTCTGAAAAAAAAACCTGAACTGATCTGTTTGGATCTATACCTTTAACATATCTTTAGAATTTTTCTTTAAAATATTTAGTACCTAACTGAAATTACCAGTACTTATGTATGTACTCTCACTCCAACCAAGCCAAATTGTTAGGCTTAAGAAGAGCCTTAACCCACTCTTAAGCCTAAAAGTATCCAACCAAGGACCTAACGATCTTAACACTGCCTCCTTAACAACTAAGCTATTGACGCTTCTAACAATTACATTACATTAATTAAACTAACACTGGCTATATTTTTTCAAAATATAGGATGCATCTTGTTACTCGACAGAATTATTCCATTATATTTACATCCTTGTCTATGGCGTTCACGAAATTGATCAGTCGTAAATAAGCAACCGTAGAGGCCACACGTGTCGTGCACGCGCGCTCTCTTTATCTGTTGGCACAGCAATTCGCGCTGAATAATTTCCAGGATAAATAAATAATTCATTGGTTAACTTAATGGAATGTTTTATACGACTCTCGCGGATAAACATTGTAGTGTTTTAAGAATACATTGAGGTTGTGGGAAACACTAGGAACTTATACCTACTCCTTTTAACATAGATGTGAATTATACAGAAAAGGTATAGGCACATTCTTCTTTTTTTTTTCATAAGCCTATACCTACAGTAGTTGCCTATACTAAGTATAGTACAGTCACCGTCAGAAATATCTTGACTACAAAGTCACAAAATAATCCTAAAACTAAGGTATAAAGAGCAAATCAAACTGTTTTATTGATTTAAATTGTATTATTGTCCGAACTAAAGGTGTGTACTTAATATATCACAACAATGACGGATTGTTGTGATATATTAAGTGAGGAAGGGAGAAAATCAAGGAATTAAGATCTTTCTGATGCTCACTGTACATTATATTATGTGTTTAAGATCGAGATAAACATACCTACATTAGACTGAATTTTTTATAGCATTTTTAATGCTAACTTTAAAGTTCGAAAAGCATCGGAAAAAATGAAACGCTCAAGTGAGACTTGAACTCACGACCTTTCCCTTACAGGGGCAATGCTCTTCCAACTGAGCTATTGAGCCACACTTGATTCATTTCAAATATTCCTTCTCTATAAATCCGTCTTTAAGGGCGACGGTGGTGCCATTCACCAATATTCTTACGAACTGTTTGAAACAATGAATGATTTTTCAACCATTTTTAAACATTGAATCTTGATGACTTCGCCCGAATATTTGACTGAATTTTTTATAGCATTTTTAATGCTAACTTTAAAGTTCGAAAACCTATACTACCTACCTACATTATTCTAATCTATTAATGGGTATGCAAATAAAAATGAACACTAAGCTCGATAATCGAACCCGTGACTCCTGACGTAAGATTTGAATGCTTTACTACCACACCATACTCATGACCTTTCTTTAAAATATTTTTTTATCTGCCTTAACGACTGCCATGTGACCTTCACAACCTATTTTCATATCAAACTTTTAGCCATTTTTGCCAAATATTAATTGTAAAACTACTATTTGTCAAGAAAGGAAGATCCGATATCCACATCTTCCTTGCACATTGGATTAACTTATCGTGTGACGGCAAGATAAACTTGTAACGAGTGGGCTGCCGCGATAAGGGTCGGGGGTTCGAACCCGGCCGTGTATTATTCCTTTAATGACCGAGTAGTAAATTGTGGGGGCGTTTGTTTTCGTATCTAGAGAGCGAGCGGAGCGGTAAATTTGTTTTAATGGGTTTTTGTTGATGGGAGTTTGTTGCTATGGTCGTGATTGGTGTTCCAGAGGTTTGATTATCATGTAAGTTTTTTTTTAAGAAAAATACATATACACGTACAATATAATCATGCCTTTATCCCCGGAGGGTTAGATGATGTTATGCTGTTGTTAAGCTAAAGGCAAAGTCTCGGAAAGAGGGTCACCATCGTAAACATGTTCCATGTTAACAGTGGTGGCACTCAGCTTGACGGCCTCATTAGATGCCTTTTCACGCCCCGCTTAAAGGACCCGGGACTGTAGGAAGAAGGAAACACGTGAGCTGGCAGGGAGTTCCAGATTTTAGTGGTGCGGCTATGAATGAGTCACAGAAACGCTTGGTTCTAGCAGGTATACTCTGCACCGTATACGGGTGTCATCTTAGCCCTGCACGTGTCGTCCTGTGAAGGAATGGAGTGGTGCTAGGCCGGAGGTGAGGTTGTCTTCGACACATCTCTCGCACCCCGGCTAACCTAGGGCCATCCCTTACGGTGTGGCCCTTCTCAGATCAGCATTATTGGCAAGTCCTTACATTTGTTTCATTTGACAGGGCTTTGTCGCAGGTTTACCTGATAGTGGATGGATGCGACTTTAACGCAAACTTTTCTGTCAAGGTTGGATGATCAGATAGTTGTAGCTCTCGTAAAAACCAACCAAATTAAATAGACATTGGGTGATCGAATTCCGAAATGCAAGCTTTGAATGCTACCAAAATTTGCACTCTAATGAAAATAGATACATAAGTAGTATTATGTATTTCTCTGAGGTAGACAGAGGCAACAGATTACCGCTGCGGTCTACTTCGGTTCCCCTAAACTTACACTAAACTTTTTTACGAAAAATATCAAACCAATGACCGATCATTGGAGTTTGTACGAACAAACTTTACCCATGACGGCAATGAGCCATTTTGGTTTAAATTTATTAGATATTTTATTTACCAAAACACCCCTGCAACTGTAACGAATAAGCAATAATTTATTAGATATATTTCAATTTACCAACAACTCGGTTAGCACCCCTGGAACAGGGTTGCCACTGCCATATTATCATGCTAATAAAATAACTCACTGCATACTGTACATATTACTAACCAAAAACCACCCCTATTGCTTACAAAATTAGGTTCAAAATTAAATAAAGTAATTTGTATTCCCCCCTTACAGTAATCTATCACAACTTGTCATGTTTCGCACCCCTGGTTCAGTGTTGCCAGCACAATTTATGTGTTAACATGATTTATGGGACCTTCGAATGGGCTGCCTATTTTATTATTTACATTATATTATGTACTTAAGTGTATTATATATTTTTACTAATTCTGTATTCTGGAAAGTTGGCAAAATATTTCGCTGTTATTTTTTAGTTACTTTTGTATAATAATAAATTTGATGTGATATTTTGTGTAGTACTTTTGGTATACGATATATATGTCGGGTACTCATTTGTCACGCTACCAATGCTTTGCAGAACCCGTGTTTTTTCGCATTCTAGAACCCATGAAACAAGCTAGGTAAGGTATGCTTAATTTGAGCCTTGTGTATTGTGTATAATGTCCTACTATATTTATAATAGGTACACTAGCTGTTTCCCACGGCTTTGCCAGCGTGGATGTCACTTATCACTAAATTAAGATGTAATGTATCCTATCTTTCAAGTTGGATCAAACTGCACACGGTGTGCAAATTTGATTAAAATCGGTTAAGTAGTTTAGGAATCCATTGCGAACAAACAACATGACACGTAATTTATATATTATGTTAATAAGATTCATATGAGTACACTTATACCCATATAAATAAATTTATTATTGTCGTAGAAAGGCGATTATGGGATAGGCTTGTTTTCCATCCAACAGTGAACATACAGGGTATACCTAAGTGCTTGCTTGACGGCAATAGGCTCACCCCCTATTACGTGGAGCCGAAAATCAAAGTTAGCGAAATGTGGGTCTTAATACACCTGTGCCTACCCCTTCGGTATGTGTATGTTAAATAGAACTGTAACACTAGTCGATACACCTTAGACCTGCACCTCCGGTACCCTATAGAGAAGCTTCTCTTAGTTCTGGCTACCAGTAACTGGATCACAGTACCTACCCGATACATCTGGAATTCTATATAAATTTAAAATTGTACTGAATGTGTTATAAGAACAGATAATTAAAGTAAAAGTAATATTATACCCACTAAGACATCCTACACACCACTATCTAGACCCAAAACTAAGCATAACCATTTAAATTTAAAAAGCCAGCAAAAAAAAACACTAACATTTCAAAATAATTATCACCGGTTCCCTATCATCGAACGATAATCAAATAGGATGTTTCTACCCTCAAGCAAGAATGCTCTTCTAAAATAACAATCCGGTTTAAATCCGAACGCGCCCATTAAATCCCCCTCCGAAACGTCAAAGTGACAGTTGACATTAGAGACGTTGCCGCCTTTGTGGAGAAAGGAGGTTCACAATGTCCTGCTTTTATTTTTGTTTTGTTATTTTTAATTAGTTTATGCTAATTTTTACTACTATTTTAATGTATATAAAAAAAAAATATGTTGTGATTGTTTGTTGGTATAATAAGTAATAAGGTTAATTCGTTAAATAAGTATATATTCCACAGTGTGAAACAACAATGTCCGATATTTTTTGAATGCTTTTCTGTTTTTGAATTTCGAAAGCGTATAAAATATTCAGTAAGTGACCACAGCCAATAAAAAATAAAACCTATATTGAATCCATTGTAAAAAAAAACATCTATTCTATTGTCACAAAATGGCATTTTTTAATCCTTCGCAGCTGTGCCACCCCTAAATGTATTTTACACGTCATTACGATACCGTAGGGGTGTACCAAAGGGACGCTCGGGGTCAAATACCGTGAAAAACGGGAAAATAATGTGTTTGCCCCCTTTTATGTACTCGGCAAATTAGCTTGATGATTTGGCAACACTGTTTATTTTTTCATATGATTTATTTTTTTAAGGTATGACTTCTGTCTTGCAGCCAGGTCGTTCTAAATTCGAATTTTGCCACAGAGTTTCTTTAGTCTGTCAGTGGTGGACACAAAAAATATCGGAATAAATAATGTACAATTTCAACCACATTTTCAGCTTCCGAAATTCTCTAACACAATTATCTTGGGGCGACGAAGGGTGGTTCAGTAGCTCAGTGGTTAGAGTATTCCTCTAAGGAATTAGTCGCGGGTTTAATTCCCGTCTGAGTATTCACGTTTTCCAATAAAAATCGAGATTAATAGTTAGCATACTAATTGCTTTAAATTTTCATTAAGTCCTATTAGCCTGTATTCCAGAATTACAGTCAATCCAGAATCTAGATTTATCGAAGACATAATATAGAAGGTATTGAAAGATTGTTTATACAATCTGTCTTCAGGTAAATCGAAAACTGATTATCAATTTTACACTATTATCATGAAGGAGCAAAAACACTCTTATTTAAACAACCTACTCCCGTAACCCACTTTCCCATGGTATCGCCAGTAATTTGACGACAACAAAAACGCACAGATATCGGCTAGATCTATCTCGAAGCTTAGTAACGGGAGCCCGACACGGTTCCGCACTTAGCACACACGATGTTTCTGGCAAGATACTGTCAATGTGCCGAAAATTGTAGCCTGAGTTGATATGGACTGTGAATTTGTAAATGAGGGAGGCCATCTTTTTGAGTTCTATGTCTTTTTACCCACGACGGAACGGAGACGGTAGGCGTTTGGGGTGAGAGGATGTTTGTGTGTTTGTTTGTGCAAATCCACGTTGCCATTTTCTCCGAAACTACCAATCCAATTTTGATGCAATTTTCAGTTTTGGGTTCGGCTTTAATTGGAGCATGTTCTTAGATTTGTGGTACAATGACAACTCAACAGGGGGCGCTACAGCAAGTTTTTTTAATGCAAATCAATGTTGCCAATTTTCTCAAAAAATACTAGTCTGATTTTGATGCAGTTTTCAATTATTGGTTTGAGTTTGATTGGTGCATGTTCTTAGATAGGTGTTACGGTGACAACCCACTAGGGGCCGCTGCAGTAAACATTTCTTGAATTATTTCTTATACGTCGTCGTGGGTTCAAAATCATTAATTTTATTACTTGTCATAGAATGTAGTCCTGTGTGTGTACTTCCTTCGAGCAAAATTAAGCAGCTTAAACACTACCCAGGGTGTCCAGACTGATAGCCTGGAATGAAAACCTCATCCATCCACCTAAATAATACGTCTGAGTAGTATGTAAGGCATCCTCTAATTTACTACATTAATGTAACTCTGTACCTACCTTGTATGTGTATCGGTCTTGTTCGTCAGCCATTAAAACCTTGACACCATATCTGAGCTATTTTAATTAATATCAAATAATATAAGGACCCCCGAACCTGTACACAGGGCGTTCCATCAAGAACCAAAAGTTCGAAGACTCTTTTCTTAGTCGCACCATAATGTTTCCTTCTTCCTATAGTCCAATAAGCAGGGTGTAGAAAGGCATCTGATGAGGCCGTCAAGTTAAGGCCACCATTGTAACTTTGTTTAGATACTTTAGACAGTTTAGATACTATGGTGAAGCAGAGGCGAATTTCTTGTATTCTAATTTAAGTATACATTACTTATGTCAATTACTGCCACTTTTATTAGTTTGGTAGACTATGAGACCCGTTCGGATCCTTCCACACTAGCCACGTCAAACTCACAATGAGTCACAAAAGCTGCAGTACCATTGTATAGAACGGGCGTGAATGAAAACCATTCCAAATATACCACATGTCTGCTCCTAAAAGTTCGATACGGAACCCCCAAAACGGCACCGTGTCTCTAGGATTAACGGGCCATTGTCAAATGACAATCGCAATCTATCCGTCTTTCTCTGACCTGCCAAACGAGCGTACGTCAAACAGAGACGGCAACGTATATTTATTTTCACTTTTCAACATGTGACAGTTTTCGACTGGATTGTTTGTTTGGATATTCACAATGGAGTATCGCGAGCCAGTTCAAAATGGATATGTTGTATTATTTTTGTATTTTTAATCCGTTATGGAGAGATTTTTTTCGGTGGAATAAAAGTTTCTAGATTAAATGCCACAAACGGATTTTATCTAAATATACGTTGTATACGTACCCCAGCTAGATAGACGGACGAACTGAAAAAGGTGATTACGATAGACAGGATGTGTCATCATCATCATCATCATGTTAGTCCTGATTGCATCCGAGGCCACTGTGCCCTCGGAGCTCAGGGTCCGCCTTCCGGCTCTTCCTCCTCCACTTCGCACGATCTTGGGCGTCCAAGGTAGTGAGACCGTTTTCACGCATGTCATGGGCCTACCCCTTCTACCTGGACCCGGTGGCGGTGCCATTGCCAGGCATTTATTACCCACGTAGCTAGGCGGTTTTCGCAAGAGGTGGCCGCACCAGTGGAGGCGGCTCTCTTGCATTTTATCTGCGATGTCACGGACATAAAGGCTGCCGCGGATGCGAGAGTTCCTCACGGGATCTTTACGCGTGACTCCACACATCCACCGCAGCATTATCATCACCCCGTGACACGCAACATCTGCTTGTGTCGCTCCAACAGCGGCCACGCCTCACAGCCGTGAAAGAGGACAGGTCTAATGATCGTTTTATAGACCTGCCCCTTCAGCCTAACTGGCATTTTAGCATCGCAAGTGACGCCAGTCATTTCCCGCCACTTAGCCCACGCGGCAGGATGTGTAAAGCGGAGAATCGGGTCCTATGGCGAATATTGAGATGCCTATATCCAGTTGTGGACTGCAATAAGCTAATTGATGATGAGGTTATTTTAATTAAAACACCTCTCCCAGTCAAAGTTACCAACCCTAGTGGGCTTGCACCAGGAATTTTAAATCGGTACAATTTCCCCACCAGTGGGGACAACTGGACACACATTTTTTTCACATTCCACCTTGCCCCACCAGTGAGTACGCTTGGTGGGGTAAATTGGAAGTACCCGGTCAGAAGTACTCAAAACTAGCGAGCTTGCTTGAAAGGATTAATGACAATATATTAAGCTATTGAAGTATCTAGTGATAGAGATAAATGGCGGGAAGTTGTCTCTGCTTACCCCTGAAGGAAATAGGCGTGAGCGTATGTATGTATGTATGATAGATACTGTTGTAGGTACACACGATATATTATCAAGTAGAAGTACCTCGTGCAATCCTGTAAAGATCATTATCATATTCATAATGATTTTCCGGTTGTGTATATGATTGGTTTATCGGCTTTTCTGGCTTAATTTTTTTTTTATACCACTTAGGTGACAGACAAGCCCACGGCCCACCTGATAGAAAGTGGTTAACACCAGGGGCGTAACACTCGTGCTGCCTACCCTGAAGAAACCTTCTAATGCCCCTAAATTAAATTAAATCGACTTTATTAGACTCGCTTTCTGCTTGACGTGATTGGTTACTATACCGGATGTAAGGGGAACGCTCCCGAAGCCGCCTAGTAGTACTCCAGGTACATAACACATTGGCGTAAAAATAAAATCGATTTGGACAAAAAAAAAATCTTTTTCTTTAATGTTATATTTGGCAATATTAAGGGAAGGTTCATATCTGACGGAACATGCGTCGCGTATTATAGACGCTGTACGCTCGACGCACTAACGTAGCATCGGTTGAGTGTGAACGGTCAAGTGTTTTTCTATACATTTGTCTGTTCTGGCGTTACGCGACCGATAATACGCGACGCATGTTCCTTCAGATATGAACCTTACCTTACTCTCCATCGCGTTAGTAAAACTAAATAGAACGATAATTTCATAAAAAAAACAGCATTACAAAGAAGCACGCGCTTGGCGCTAGTTGTATTTTTTTTGTAGTGATGTTCTTTTTATGAAATTACCGTTTCAGTTCGAAAAACATTGGAAAAAATGAAATGCTCAAGTGAGACTCGAAATCACGACCTTTCCCTTACAGGGGGACTGCTCTGCTTCACTTCTTACGAACTGTTGGAAACATTGGAAAATTTTTTTCCAATGTTTTTCGAACTTAAAAGTTAGCATAATAAATGCTATAAAAAATTAATTCAAATATTTGGGCGCAGTCATCAAAATTCAATGTTTAAAAATGGTTGAAAAATCATTCATTGTTTCCAACAGTTCGTAAGAATGTTGGTAGATGGCTGCACCGTCGCCCTTATAGACGGATATAAAGAGAAGGAAAATTTGGAATGATTCAAGTGGTGCTCAATAGCTCAGTTGGCAGAGCAGTCCCCCTGTAAGGGAAAGGTCGTGAGTTCGAGTCTCACTTGAGCATTTCATTTTTTCCAATGTTTTTCGAACTTAAAAGTTAGCATAATAAATGCTATAAAAAATTCATTCAAATTACCGTTTCATTTAACTTTACTACTAGGGGTTTTCGGGTTCGGGAGCGTTCCCCTTACACCCAGTATAAGGTACCCTGCAAAGATCTAGCCCAAGCGGAGCTCATCTTGGTAAGCTGGTTCACTTGCTTATTCACAAACAAGGCTCTGGTGCATTCTTTTCTTTCGGGGTTTGGAGTTCAGAGCGGAATCAAACCAATATGCCGAGAAGAAGGAGACTACGCTTAGATGATGATGAGTCTAACGAGGTTTATGAAGAACTTCCTCTTGGTTCTATCTTCCGTGGAACCAAGCAATGACACAATAAAAAAACTCACTTTCCAAACTATTTACATCTGATCATAATCTCCTAACAATGTGTCTCAAGCACTAACTAGGCAACAAAAATATCCTAAAAAAAACAACATTCTAATCTCAAAACAAAAAGGCATTCCATAAACACAAAGAATTACTCTATGCTCACTCTAGTTGTCTTTGGCACACAATGGCGTGCGTTCGAGCGCGCGACACGCAGTCTGTCTTAGACCATTCAAGAGGTAACATGTAAAATAACATGCGTCAAAGCTATTTATCTTAAACTTTGACATAACGACCCTGCTAGATATAATTTGGAGATGATTAATGAGAGACAGCCAAGCTAGTTAATGATTTTTAATTTCAATGAGGATTACATCGCATTAGTAAACGCATGACCTGCTTTGTTTGTTTGTCTTTTACATGTGTTTAGATGAGTAATGGCGGATAAATTCTTTTAGTTGGATGGTGACATACTTTTTTGCTTTTTTCTTGTACATATTGTGTTTAAACAGGAGTTGTACTATTCAACGGCTGTGTCATTAGATATTTTGATATGAAATATGATAGGCTCTTTATCTTACTCCAAATTCCAAAGGAGGTGCCTGGAGAGCTAAGAATATGCCTAAAGAAGTAGAAGGTCTAGTGGTCTTTGAGGCTATTGAGGACTGCTTTTGGATTTTCAAAGGAAGGACTGTCTCGACAACATGCAAAATCCAATTAGGTAGAATATGTGTAGCTATAAAATATTATTAGTTTGAAACATCTGTCTGTGGTACGGCTTTGATACGAGCCGGTTAAAGCAATTGTACGGAGACTGGATCCTGCAGACAACGATCACACGGTTTTGTGGGGCTATGTATGTTATGCATGTAAATGTATTTTTGTTAAAATAAATTAAATAAATAAAAAAATCAGAATCTCTGGCAGTGTAAGTATTACCGTTATCAGCAGCTCGGCTCGCGGCGAATGCTAATAACGTTCCAATGATGCACTGGAACCTATTCCCAGGATAAAAAGTAGCCTAGCTGCTATTCTAGACTATAAACCTGTAGCCTTTCATCCATCCGTTTTTTTTTTCATAATTAAAAAACATCCACAAATTTCGCGCTTGAATACCAGAGGTCTTACCACCATCTCGTAAAAGTACTCAATGCACATTATGTAATACTAGAGATCGTACCCCCCTGCTAGTAAGATAAGATTAGGTTATTAATTTACAAAAAAAAACACACACAGAGCCATGAAAGCATAAGAAAGAGTTAACAGTTAATTATTTTTATTAATTATAAATATTAGCCAAATCACCATAAGATTTTAATTCCATTTCATATAATACATTATAAAGAAACAACCTGATTTTTAATATTTCAAAGAAAGCATACCGTTTGGGAGCCGGTTGCGATTAGCATAATATGATGAGTGGACAATTAACGCCATTTTTAATAATACCATAGACTTGGTAGAACCGGTTTATAGTGATGCGACTTAATCGATAATCGACTAGCAATTATCGAGATGGATTCATCCATTATTTATTAAAAGGTTATTTATGGGTAAAATATTGATTAACCGATATTATAAATGTATAGGCAATAAGCGTTTATAGATAAAGCTGTATAGTATGTCACAGTCGTGATAATACGGGCACACACGGCTATCCATCAAAAGTGTCACCAACAGTTGATAACTCTTGCTAAGACAATTCATAGAAGTACTAGCTTTTGCCCGCGGCTCCGCCCGCGTGGATGACGGTTATCGCGACCAAACATAGCCTATGTCCTTTCTCAAGATCTAATCTACCCTTAAATATCATCACTAATTTCATCAAAAGCGTAACATACAGACAGACAGACATACAGAGTCATTTATAATATTAGTATGGATTACTTTTGAATTTGGCTCTTTGAGGCAAGACTACATTAATACTTTGTCATTCTATATGAAAAACCAGGATCCACGTTACAAGTTAAGCTTAGTTTTGAGTCTATATGACACAGAGTAGCATGCTTAAACATATTTTCCGAAAAAGGGTAGCTCTCGTTGGGGAAAGAGAAACATTAAAAAGTAAAATGAATTGCCTGGGTCCAAAAACGTCCTATTTTAGTTTTAACATTATTTTTTAATTTTCAATTGTTTATCATTAAGTTTTATTGTATTTGATTAAACATCTTGTGTTTTTTTGGTAGGTATAGCTCCTATTACGTCTTTTTGTTTTGATTTAACAAATGTTGCAGCGAACAAATAGCTGTAGCAGTTTTAAAAGCTCCGACTACGTGTGGTCTCCATACCAATCAAGATTCCATCATTTAAATAACTTTTTAATTATGATAAGTAAATGCAAAGCAAAATAATATCGGTTTAGCTGTTAATACCTATTAGAAATTTGTAATAGACATTATCGATATTTAGAAATTTACATCAAAAATTTCTCAACGCTCCTAACATTTCTCTCATCTCACTAAACTAATGTCAATACCATAATTTATCATAAATATATGCAAATCTGTTCATCATGAACTGACAAAAAAACACATTTCAATCTTATTTTTACTCTGTTTTATTAATAATTACATAACGTCATCTGTAATCTTATTAGAAGCGTAGATTAATAAAAAAAATATTCGTTTTACGCGTCACATCACTATGCACTATGAATATAAATAGGTTAGGATTTTACGATATTTTATTGATATCGTTCGAGACGTGAAATATCGAATAAATAATTTGTTTTGTTGCAATACCGCGTAAGATAGAAGACTGGGCCATAAAACTAAGTATATTACTTATAATAAAATACCTCGTAAACGTGCGCTATGAAAGTCAAAACAGTTTTATGTCTTTAGTTTGAACCACGATTGCTTTCGTCACTAAATGGGGTTTGATATTTCATAACGTTTTTGTGATACTAAATTAACCATTCACTTGAGCTCCTTGACACTATGAACCATTATTATCTTAGCTATGATCCTCCACTTTCGAGATCTTCACAGAGACCCACATCCACCTCTCCGGCTCCCGAAAATCCCCCATAGACGCGGGATAGCACCTGAACCACCCCCTAGGCGAGGCCGCAACTGCCACCGTAGGTCTGATGGGAGTCCTGGGACATCCTTCTAGGACTCCCAACTATAGGCTGCTGGGCGCTAGGAGTCCGGCATAATATCCATGAAGGATTTTCCATCACGTTAAAAAAAAAGAAAACCCCGGTGTAGTTCTCCGCACGCAAAAAATTACCATTTACCCATGGTCCCAGTACAACCCACTAATTGCTAACGTAGCTCGGGGTTATGGAAGTGACTGCCGTCGCAGACAGGGGTCACCCAATGGATACCATAACATCAGTTTTAAGTAAGTATCTATATATACCTAACTAGCTGTCCCGGCAAACTTCGTTTCGCCTTAGAAATTAGAATCAATTAGCTGTATCAAATTCACCTAGTTATTTTGAGAACGGAAAGCATTTCGATTCGGGCCCCATACGCCCACGGAGCTCCCGACATGATCCCTCCGCGTCGCCCGCAAGCAACGCCTCTCCTCGCCCGCCGGCCAGGCGCAGCGTCAGGTCTTGCACATCATGCGGCGCGTGTAAATTTTATATCGGAGTTATTTTTAAATTGCAATATCTTCTAAGATGTTCATTGAAATTAAGTAATGTCAAAGACATTTTTGTTTACAATTAAATACTCTTAATCAACAACACATTTATTTGGATAAAGATTAATATTATTATGTTGATACAACTCTGACAAATAATTGGTAATAATGCATTAATTTCGACCAAATTTGATTACCATAAAAACGGTTCTAGTGAGTTAATCTTAAAAGATAGACATATACTGTCGCGGACATTTTTTTAGATCATTTCAAGATGAATAATTCTTTCATACATATATTTTCGGTATCTTGAACCGTTTTCGCAGCGCACGCAACGGAAGCCCTCAAATATGAATAATTTCCCCGTTTTTTCCACATTTTTCATTGTTTCTTCGCTCCTGTTAGTTGCAGCGTGATGTTATATAGCCTAAAGCCTTCTTCGATAAATGGTCTATTCAACACAAAAATAATTTTTCAATTCGAGCCAGTAGTTCCTGAGATTAGCGCGTTCAAACAAACAAACAAACTCTTCAGCTTTATAATATTAGTATAGATGTACAATTGGGTATCTACTGACTTGTCAAATTTATACTTTTACTTTACGTAAGTTACATGTATAATGATTTAGTGACGTCATAAAATTTAATAGTCAAATCAGTTACTATTATAAGTTGGGTGGATGATTAAAATTATATAAAAACGACAAAATAAGATCCGACGCAATTTTTAATGCTCTTTTACCCTTCTTAATTTATAAGCTTGGTTAGATAATTTATTTTAACTATAGGCTAATACCTAATTGTAAGTATACATGCTTATTGTGCCCGCTCTACAAAACTGAAGAAAATTGATTAAAATCGAGCTTTCAAAATACTCAAAATGATCTTAATGCGTTAAGATCCATCTGATGCTGATTACTGACTGTACCTGCTATGGATACCTGCGTTAGTATGTATTAACTCCTGAACGACTAGACCGAATGAGTTAAAATATTAGTCTTAGCGAGGGTAATGACTTCTATCATAGTTGGTCTTTGGTCAAGTTATTAAAATGTATATTTATGATCAAAAATGATTTATTGCCATTTTACAAGTTATGGGTATAAAAGCTATAAATTCGAGTAATGACTCATGGGAGTTGAGGTGACACACAGACAGCTTGTTTGATAGTAAAAACTAGATATAGTAAAAGATAGATATATTATAATAAAAATCATTTACATAATAATGTGTAGGTATTAATATTTTAATCATCTCTATAATTTCATTTATTTAATTCACTAATAAACATAAATTGAACTGCAATACATAAAATTAAATTGAATAATTGAATTGTCTACGTTATTAAATATTGTGTACTTATAATTAAATCGTCTGTATAGTTATGTTGTCTATATATTTATTTGATTCTATTACCTACCTAGTTTACCTGGGCTGTTCCGCAATTAGCCTTGTGATTGCCACATACCTAACTGCACTTAATATTTTTGCCGCGTGGTTCCCGGCAGAGGAGAATTCGGGCCACTCCATCTCTTCATATGTGGTGTCGTACACGGCGAGTAAGGGATAGGGCTGTTTAATATCAGACATATATATACAGCCCAGACTCAGCCTCAGATGCATGGCGCAAGTCATTAATAGTGCCCGGTGGGACCGAATACAATGCCTAAACCTCCTGGGGTTAATGGATCACGCATATGTATGTATGTAATCTTTTTGGTATACACCGCCTCTGTAGCCCTATTGAAGTGGTATAGACAGACATTGCCCACGTAGCTAATCGGTTGAAGCACTTAATTATTGAAAAATGACAAACATAAAGGTCCTATATCTATTGTGGTAAGCAGAAACAACATCCTTTATCTTCCTGCCAACGTCCATTTGCTTGCATCCTTGCCTTTCACTTCCTTTCCTGACCTGACCTTTTCTTAAAACATCCTCAATCTGAAAAAAAAAACTAATAAATTAGAAACAAAACCAGGGATAAAGCTAGTTAATTAATTGTATATCTAAAGACAGCTTTCTACGGTGTGTATTATACGCAGAGTGAGCGATGAACCGTGAAAAAAGTTTAGAATTGATTAGATAGACAAATTGTGCATATGAGACACATATTCTTCTATAGCACAACAAACCCATATCATGTTGAGGTCCTCTATGAGCGCTGGCCTGGGGGTGATCGGTGGAGCCGCCAGTCACCCTAGCAGAGGCAGGCCGCGGCGGGCGGCGCAAAGTGCGCCTCCCCGTACCCGGGGCTAGATGGGGACACTATGGTCCCCACAACCCGAAGGGGCCATTTCGTCGAGAGAGATATGTTTTCGGCAATCTCACCTCTGGCAACCAAAGACCCAAGACGGCGTGCCTTTTAGTCGGTTCGAGTCCGACATAACCACCTCCACCGGCTCTGGGGGATGGTATCCGTGAGGATTTTTCACACTTAAAAGAAACATCATGTTGAGCCAAAGAAGGAAATGAAATATCTCGACACCCTGGTGGTCTCCGAAAGCTACAAACATCTTCTTTTGCACAAAGAAATGCGTCTGCACTTCCATAGACGATATACTTTCTACATGGTTTTCTGCAGTCCGTCGTTGGTGCGGGATTGTTACACGTCCGTCCGGTCAAGCACCGTGGAAATCCGCCTTTAGTATTAATAGTCAATAAGGAAACAGTGATACAGGTAATAAAATTATCATAGTAATGTGCTTGGGTGTCTGCAAATCTGTTGAAATTTTATACTGTAATGTTTGTGCATATGGCAACATTTACAGCTTCCCTATAATATTTCTGTTCTGTTATACTATTACAATAAACATTCAATATACTTAGCTTTAATATATATTTATTAATAATAAAATATATATTAATCTGGTAAATAACCTATTTCAGGATAGGTACTATAGAGAATATACCGTACTTCGAAGAGTATGCTAAGCCGTCGATCCCGGTTCCTATACAAACATCTATGGTTTTAGTTATGGGTAGTTGGAGCCTTAATAAGACCGACAGTCCAGTCAGTCTAGTCAAATTATAGAACTTCGATATTTTTTTTTTGTTCGGAAATCTCCTCGGATACCTCCCCCGCCGGAGCCGGAATGGGAGGTTATGTCGGACTCGAACCGAGTTAAACCGCCGACTGATGGTCGTGGTGCTAGGCCGGAGGTGAGGTTGTCTTCGACATATCCCTCGCAACCCGGCTGACCCAAGGCCATCCCTTACGGTCTGGCCCTCCTCGGGAACTTCAATATTACCAAAGGTTGTTGAGTTTTAAGGCAGTCGCTTATCCCATTTTTATTGTTATAAATAACGGATATTTTCATCTCTATCCCGTCCCTTCCAGAATTTTCTTTGAAGCAATTTCCATTTGTCATCCACAACCTCCTTATTCCGGGTACTTCCAGTTTGCCCCACCAAGCGTCCCCACTGGTGGGGCAAAGTGGAATCAAGTCACCATTTTTTTGGACTTTTTAAGGCTCTTTCTATCCGTAACAAATGCCATAGTTGAAAGGCAAACAAAGCAAGTTTACTACTAAGTACTACTGCCAGTGGGGACGCCGTTTGACCAGACGGGTGATCAGCCCTTCTATGTGGGCCATTTCACCAAATTCCCCTCTAACGACTGCCATACATGTTCGTATGGCTACCGGGACTGACAGCTTAATGTGCTCTCCGAGGCACGACCAGACCAATGCAAATACTCATACAGGGTGTAATCGTTAAGTGTGTCCAAGCGATTATTCCGTAACTATTACAGATATCAAAAAACTGTAAACCGATATCGAAAGTACGTTACCTAATGAGTAAAATGACAACAACTTTTTAAAAATCAAACGAGAGGTATCTAACATTTTGACACTAAACACTCCCATACATTTAGTATGAGATTAGTAGAAAGGTTTTAGTGTCCTTATTTTAAAAGAATATTTTAGCTTAGTACTGATATAAAGGAAACTGTTCATTAACCTAGCAGAGTAATAAAACTAAAAATAATAATATTTATTTATTAGTAAGTACAATTTTTTTTGTAGTGTGTTGCTTTTCAGTCTGCTCAAATTAATGCAATATTGAAACACGGTTTATTACTAATTTGAGGTGGTAAGATAATTTATTTATTTTTTAATTTAAAAGCGTCGGTAGCTTAGTGGTTAAGGAGTCGGCCTTACGATCGAGAGGTCCCGGGTTCGATCCTGGCCATTACACTACCGGCGTGAACCCACTCCTAGCACAAGCATTTTAGCTTAGTTGGTGGGGTTTGAGGGAATATTAGTAACTTAGGTTCTAATATTCTTTAAAAAAAAAAATCTTCACATGTATCTACTTGAAAATCATCATTGTCATAATCATACGTAATCATAAAATATGATTAAGTTAAAATGAGTACTAGACCACTTAAAATAAGGAAACTAAAACCTTTCTACTAATCTAATACTAAATTAATGTCAAAATTTTAGATACCTCCCGTTTGATTTACAAAAAGTTATTTATGTAATTTTACTCATTAGGTAACGTACTTTCGATATCAGTTTAAAGTTTTTTGATATCTGTAATAGTTACGGAATAATCGCCTGGACACACTTAACGATTACACCCTGTATATAAGCATACGAATATTTGCACTGAGCGGGGATCTAAACCGCACCTCCTGTTGCAGCCGCGTTTATTACCGCCACGCCACAGAGGCTGTCACAACAATAAAGCAAGCTTAGATAAGTCTAATCTAATCTTCAACTGAGCCTTTCCCCAGTTAGTTGGAGTAAGTTTTACCAAACTAACTGCGATGCAACTGAACTTCTAAATTGACCGTGATGCTATTGCCATCTGCCGTCCATAACGCACAAGCGATATCGCAGTCAAGGTTCCAACTACCATTGAAAATATTGTTACTTTCGAATACATGGGGAAAATGTAATGTTCAAGTGGGACTTGAACCCACAACCTTTCCCTTAGGGCTAAGCCATAACACTGCGGTGCGGCATCGCGTCGCAAAAAGTTCAGTACTCGCTCAGTACCGTCGTTTTGCGATGTGTTGTCGCAACGCACTGTTGTCGCTTGACCCTTACAGGGGGAATGCTCTTCCAACCGAGCTATTGAGCCACATCTGAATTACTTCAAATTTCCCTTCTCTTTATATCCGTCTTTAAGGGCGGTGGAGCCATCTACCAACTTTCTTACGAACTGTTGGAACCAATGAATGATTTTTCAACCATTTTTAAACATTGATTTTTGATGACTACTACTACGCAAGATCGTATACTTGGATTGTCTAATCCTATTGTATTAGCTTGAAAAATTAATATACAAAGTACAGCTTTATATATACTAAATCTAATCATTCTTGTAAATTAATTGCAACTTTCTATTTGTCCCCAGGTGTAAATCCGCGGAAGCAAAGACGAGAGCGGACGACGTTCACGCGCGCTCAGCTGGACGTCCTCGAAGCCCTGTTCGGGAAGACCAGATACCCTGACATCTTTATGAGGGAAGAAGTAGCCTTGAAGATCAACCTTCCAGAGTCTAGGGTACAGGTAAGAAAACTAGATATTTTTGATCTACAGTAAAATAGAAATTATTATATTACTAGCTTTTGCCCGCGGCTCTGTCCGCGTGGATGTCGGTTATCGCGGCCAAATATCCTATGTCCTTTCTCATAGTCTAATCTACCCCTATACCAAATTTCATCAAAATCGGTTCAATGGTTTAGGCGTGTAACATACAGACAGACAGATAGACAGAGTTACTTTCGCATTTATAATATTAGTATGGATTATATAGAAAAATTATAGCCAGCGGTATTTCCGAACCAATACAACCTTCAAACCTTCAAGAAAAGAGCGTGCTCTCTTTTGAAAGGTAGGCAACGCACTTGTGTGTGACTCCTCTGGTTTTGCGGGTGTCCATGGGTGACGGTGATCGCTTACCATCAGGCGATCCGTCTGCTCGTTTGCCTCCCTATTCCATAAAAAAATCTAGCTAGACACATAAGATACACAGTATAGAAAACAAAGGAGAAAACAGAGTAGAGGGTCCCGTGTCTAAATTGTGGTATACTATTACTGCTATATATGAACGCCATGGACCGGAGTGGTGATCAGACCTTCAATATAACCCATTTCCCCAATATAACGAATGCAATAGATGTTCAAATGACAACCGGGACCGACAGCTTAACGTGCTCGCCGAGATACGGTAACAGCCTGATCAATGCAAATCTAATATATAAAATTGTCGTGTCACAGTTTTCGTTGCCAGACTCCTCCGAAACGGCTTGACCGATTTTGATGAAATTTTTTGTGCTTATCCGGTATCTATGAGAATCGGCCAACATCTATTTTTCATCCCCCTAAATGGTGCAGCGGGAACGGGATCTGACGCCACGAGGGTAGGAAAAAATTGGCGGTACGAAGTTCGCCGGGACAGCTAGTAACCTATAATTTTCAAATGAGCGGGAAATAGAACAATATCAATTCGAAATTCAAATAAAATTTTGAAAGTATCTATTTCATTTTTGTTTTCTTTTTAAATATTAAACGTCGGTGAAACTCCAAGTTTGAAATCGTACACGTTTTATAACGAATTCCTAAAAGCTTCATAAGTACTTAACAACTCGACGCGACGCCGCACCGCAAAACAATCGAATAATTCGATTTTCAAATTTCACAATCGGAACGTAATTCGATTGGTCGCTCTAATGCTCTATCCGTGTATAAATGGAACGTTTGAACGAATTAGAAATCAGTCAACCATCGTTCTCCGTCGGAGATAGATGGAATTTATTAACTTTATTTTTTAATGGCGTTTTGGGTGGCTACCATTATGATGGATTATATTCATATTAGATGCTCTATCTTAAGTTAATTGAAACTTAATAATGCTCGGATTTTCTCCGGTTGCTTGATAAGAAAGGTTTATAATATATTAAAAAGATTATGATTATTATAAGTAAGTTTTTGATTATGCAGTTTCTTTTTAATAGTTGAAACGACGTGTGTGATTCAGAGATAGGTTGTTCCGAGTCGGGGGTACTTTGTCCGTTAATTGTAATGTAATGAAACATTGAACACGAGTTAAGTTGGTTGTAATATTAGACTAATTAGCTTTAAAAAGAATATAAACAAGCGGATAATTACTCATTGTTACTCAGAATAGAGGTTTTTAGAACCGAAGAGAAACTTTATTGCAATGTAATGGTCAGAATAAGTTGTGACTTATTAAATAAATTCTAGGACTTTTACACAACGCTATCTAGACCATAGCTTAACTAGCTTGTGTTATGGGTTCTCGAATAGGAATAAACACAGTCACACCCAAGATAAACCCATAAAGGTTTAATGGGTGCTTTTATATCAATATTTATATTGTTTTTGATTATGTAAAAAAATATAAATAATTTTTCTTTTGTAGAATAGGTACATCATATATTATTTGTGATACATATATTATACGTAGAAAGACCAATACCAATAGTAAATATACTTACCAATATTTGCACTGTACGGGAATCAAACCTGCTACCGAAGTAGCAGTCCAACGTTCTACCACTAAGCCGCTACGTCAAAATCAAACCCTACTACGCCCGTGACATTTGACTATCATTATATTTTAAACTATCGCGGCGTTTACTCATAGTTTAAAAAAATAAGTACTTTATGGCAAAAGTAAATTTTTCCTAAATATATCGCGTGAAGTCCCGAATTATTATAAACTATGATTATCACACGGAGGACAGAATATGATTAAGTAACGGAGATGCCCCATTGATATTTCTCCTAATAAAAACGCGCGCCGAATGCGGGTGGGAAGAGAGACACGCGGGGTGTCAAAAGTCGAAGGACGTCATAGGTATAACGTTCCTACCGAATGAGTCCATTTGACGTTTGGATGGTACGCGACTCGATTGCCTTGCAACAACTCCGCTATCATTTCCTTCTCCATGGACTATCATTATATTTAATGAAATCAAATTGTTTTAATTGCCACAGCTTATCAAGAAATATCTCATCCCTATCTTCATTAGGCGCAGATTTCGTTTGTAGAATGTGACGAGAGGTCCCTCAGGCCCCTTATAGTCGTGTGTATGTCCGTTTAGCTGTCAAATGGACCCCCCCATCGTTATGTCAAATGATGGTGTTATCTGTATAAGATCAAAACATGCCATGCCAATTTGGGTGTAGAATATTGTGAGGGATTTAGAAGATCAGTCGTTTGTTTTATTTTAAAGTAGGTAATGAGTACAATGCGTTTATTTTTGTTGTGAAATAAATTGTAGAAGAATAGTTAACCCATTTTACTAATGAAATTAATAAGAAAAGTTGACACCACCATTAAGACCTGGATCTCCCTGCCAGCTCACGTGTTTCCTTCTTCATAAAGTCCCGGGTCCTTTAAGCGGGGCGTGGAAAGGCATCCGATGAGGCCGTAAAGCTGAGTGCCACCATTATTAACATACTACATGTTTACGATGGTGACCCTCTTTCCGAGACTTTACCTTTAGCTTACCATCAGGCGATGTGAAGTCAAATTGACGTGACTTTTTATAAAAAAAAATGAAGCTCATTAGTATACTAACGAGCTTAACTTTTCTTGTCTTCGTTTTGTTTCGAGCTTAACTCTCCTCCAGCTTAATCACCTTACGATCGAGAGGTCCCAGGTTCGATTCCTGGCAATGTCCAAGATAGAAGTGAACCCACCCCTAACATACCTAAGCAATATCACATAGAAACTACTGTTAGTGACAGTAATTAAACGTTAAACGTTGGATCTCTTTACATATATATTTGCCTTTTGAACCTCCAAAACTTCTAAAAATGGACACACACACAAACTTTTTTAGTAGCTTTAAAAACTTTAAAAACTTACTAGTAAACAAAAATACATAAAAACACAAGCATCAACCGACATCAATATCACAAGCGCGATTCAACCAAAAAAAAAATCATTTAGACCACGCCATCTGTTGTCAGTTTTGTTGAACAACACAAAAAGCGCTATTAACTCATTATTAGGGGTAGCGAGCAGGGGTAGTAATCCCCTGTAGGTATGGCTGGGCACGGTACCACAGCGTCGTCTTTGGTGACTTTGCTGTTTACTATCGGAAAGGCACGATAGTTTCACGTTAGAGAGTCATGATGGCAATGAATGAAAGAGGTCTAATGCTTAGGCCATAGTACCGTGATATGCCAATAATTACCGCCATAATTTCAAACAACGCTGAAGTGTTTCGAACAACGATTTACCAACTAATTTATTGACATTTCATGAATTTTATAGCATTACTAGCTGTCCCGGCGAACTTCGTACCGCCAATTTTTTCCTACCCTCGTGTCAGATCCCGTTCCCGCTGCACTATTTAGGGGGATGAAAAATAGATGTTGGCCGATTCTCAGACCTACTCAATATGCTCACAAAATTTCATGAGAATCGGTCAAGCTGTTTCGGAGGAGTATGGCAACGAAAACTGTGACATGAGAATTTTATATATCAGAAGTCGTTTCGGAACAAAATGAATTTGAGCTCAGTTTCAATAGCAAAATCATCTGGAAGTATTATTACTTTGGCGTAAGAAAAAAAAATTTTTTTGGTAGGAAAAATGCATGGGGGTTGTAATTTCTTTTTTTTTTTACCAAATTAATACTTCCAGATGATTTTGCTATCGAAACTGTGCTCATTTTTTTCCGAAACGACTATAAAATCACCTTGTATAAATCGAATACATAGGGAAAAATTAATCTTCACGGGCGGGACTCGAACCTGCGATTTTTCCCATAAAGAGGGAATGACTTGAGCAACTAGGCAACCGATTCGTAAGTATAAAGGGTTCCCGTCTTAGAGTCTCACCCGAGAAAATTCATTTATCCATATGTATTCGATTGACATTACACTTCTTAATGCCATAATTATTGCAGTAAAACAGCCCGGTAGAGTGCAAGGTAGTGTGACCTCAGTATATAAAGATATCCTAGATAGAGAGTTGATATGGAACGAACAATTTGGCACCTATCGCTAAAGACCACAACCTAACTAGCTTTACGGCCGAAGCGGTCATAACAAGTGACATATAAAAAAGCTATGCCTACAACATAACCTAAACCTGACGCCAATGTCTCTTTAATATTGTCCAATCGTGCTAAATTATTATTGATTCGCAATAAAACAGTATATCTATGCATTTGACAGTGAAAATCGATATTCCATTTGTTTTGTTTTTCACAGAATCTTTAGTTTTGTTTTTTACTGTACTCACACAGGCTTAACTGTCAAACTTTAAAAGCTCAGTCATCTAGTTTACCCATCCTGTGCTTAAATTAAAAAAGAACTCATTTGCAAAACTATCAATGAAATGGAATTCTTCATATCTATGGGTTGTTCTTAGAGGTCCTAGAAGCCGTGGGTATCAGCTACTGAATTTATATTTTGTTTAGGTGTAAGTAATAATAATAATAATAATAACAGCTTGTGGCGAGCTGTTGGTGAGTGGCGACACCACGAACCCTGATTCTCCCGAGGGTTGGAATTTATTCCGCCCCGCCTCTTGTGCTTGCCTTTACTGGCCGGCCAAGAGTGGAGTCGCAAGAGCGGAACCTGTGCTCCAGGTTGGAAGTGTAAAATGTCATAACGCCGGGGGCCTGCTGACCGACTTCTGTATCGCGATCTTGCACCCCGCAGACTCACCTCTCGACAACCTTAGTCGCTCAACGGGTGTTGCTCCATGGCGTGGCTATTTTAATGGGGCCCATGCAATGAGTTGGCGAGTCACCACCTGCCTCTTTAACAATTTTGAGACTTATTGTCATGGCAGGCGTCCGTTAGTCTCCCCTCATAGCCCATTCACCAGTCCATCTAATACTCAACCCCATAGCCCATAATCTAGTTTCCATTATTCCAATAGTCTCTGCACCTAGCGGGGACCATCCCCGGGTGTATCATATTGTGCGCTCGGGGGTGGTATCCGCCATGTGTCTATCCCTAGCATATTAAACTCTCTTATAAGGGCCTCTACGTCTTGGCTTCGGCCCGACGCACGCCTTCCAAAGGCCCGGGACTCCATAGTCCCGAGAGTCACGGAACAGAGAAACATAATAATAATAATAATAACCCCGCAGGGGCAGCTTGTGGCGAGCTGTTGGTGAGTGGCGACACCACGAACCCTGATTCTCCCGAGGGTTGGAATTCATTCCGCCCCGCCTCTTGTGCTTGCCTTTATTGGCCGGCCAAGAGTGGAGTCGCAAGAGCGGAACCTATGCTCCAGGTTGGAAGTGTAAAATGTCATAACGCCGGGGGCCTGCTGACCGACTTCTGTATCGCGATCTTGCACCCCGCAGACTCACCTCTCGACAACCTTAGCCGCTCAACGGGTGTTGCTCCATGGCCGCATTATGCGTGGCTATTTTAATGGGGCCCATGCAATGAGTTGGCGAGTCACCACCTGCCTTTTTAACAATTTTGAGACTTATTGTCATGGCAGGGGTCCGTTAGTCTCCCCCCATAGCCCATTCACCAGTCCATCCAATACTCAACCCCATAGCCCATAATCTAGTTTCCATTACTCCAATAGTCTCTGCACCTGGCGGGGACCATCCCCGGGTGTATCATATTGTGCGCTCGGGGGTGGTATCCGCCATGTGTGTGTCTATCCCTAGCATATTAAACTCTCTTAAAAGGGCCTCTACGTCTTGGCTTCGGCCCGACGCACGCCTTCCAAAGGCCCGGGACTCCATAGTCCCGAGAGTCACGGATCAGAGAAACATAATAATAATTCATTTATTTATGAAATGGAAAAGGACCCAAAAATATATAAAACCTATTTACAAATTCATGTTTAGTTTTTGGTCTTTCACAAACTAAGTATGTCTTTTCGTCTCTTATCTTAGCTTATTTTTTGTGGGTTTAAGTATGGTATGTTGGTATAGAGTGATATTTAGAATAAATAATTGGCGTTCTATTAGTACTTTACTTAGCTTGTAGAGTTGATCTGTGGGTAATCCCCATAATCACCAAAAATTACAACATTATGTAAACATACAGCAAAATGCACCAGTTATTTGTATAAGCTACAAAGTCTCGCGTTGCGAATTACTTCTCGCCTCGCGTTCTCGCTTACAATTTGCTCACCGGATTATCACTGATTTATTACTCGCGTATACGTGAGTTTGTTATAGACATATGGTAGGGGACTTTTTGTTATTTTTTTAACTTTTGAAGAGTAAATGTTCAGCTGCTTGCCTCTGGGCGTAATTATCGGTACCCATATCGTGATATGATTAATTTGGTATTTAAATTACGTAGGTGGGTCTATAGGTACCTTATCCTGGTTTATGAATAAAATATTATGTTGGCTATAGTTATTTATCAAGTGACGCGAGATAGAAATGGACTTGACAGCCTCTGTGGCGTGGCGGTAGTGCACGCGACTGCCACGCAGGAGGCGCGGGTTCGATTCCCGCTCAGTGCAAATATTTGTATGCATGAATATGGCTATTTGCATTGGTCTGGGTGTTTCTATGTATAATATGTATGTATTTACAAAAAAAAAGTATTATAAGTATGTTTATCCGCATTCTAGATTCCATAACACAAGCTATAACAGCTTACCATGGGTCTAGATAGCGTTGTGTAGAATGTTGTGGAATATTTATTTTATTTTATTTTAAAATGCAACTAAAACGCACTTTTACAATGTTAAGAATTATTGGTATACCCTACTAACTGTGCATTACGGGTTCGCCCGCTCGGGGCCACTACTCTCGGGGTTAGGGAGAAAGTCACTCCTTTGGTTGTGACTATCAAACTGGTGATTGAAATTTAGATGACCTTACCTGTATAAATTTAACTTTAAGCCAAGACAAAGTCCACGGCAAGATTTCAAGATACTGAAGGAAACCGATGCCATATAATAACAATATAACACTATTTTTGGGAGTGTTAGCTTTGACATAATAACCTTTTTGTAAATATTTTGAATACTTTCTTCTCAAATGTGTACACCGTCTCTGTTTTTTCTTTTACTTTTCTCTGTACTTTTTGCCGAATAAATGTGTTTTTCTATTTTATTGTGATTGAAATTATTATTTGTTCCACTTGACTACGTAAGCTACAAGTTGATCCCTAAAAAATCTTGTTCCTTCAAAATAATATATTTATTTTCCTTTGTCAACAGGTCTGGTTCAAAAACCGAAGAGCAAAATGCCGGCAGCAGCTCCAACAACAAACAAACACACAAATATCCAGTAAATCCACCTCCAGCTCCAAAAACTCCGTCTCCAACTCAAGCATCAAAGCTTCATCCAGTTCCTCTAAGATTAACACTTCCAAATCCATTACCAGCTCCGCAAACGTCCCAACAACACAGAATTCAAGTATCACCACATCATCACCAAACCTTCCAATCACCCCCACGACATCTGTCAGCCCCCCAATAAACGTCATCTGCAAGAAAGAGTCGGCAACAACCAACTATGAAACATCTCCCCTTAACAAAAATAATAGTCTGACATCTCTTTCGCACTACAACTCAAATGAGCTAAGAATAAGTGGGAAAGAATCTTCTCCCACAGAACCAGTTCCCAACATCCATGGTTACGGAGTCACGCCTAAGCAAGAGTTGTACAGCAGTCCAAAACGGCTAGATTATTCCAGTAAGCTGGACTACTCAGAGAAATTTGGCAGCAATCTTGTAAAAGATCAGTACAGCTCTCGTCTGACGGGTAACCTGACTCCGTTAGGATCCAATTCGTCGATAATGACGACTCCTTCTCCCCCTATAACTCCTCAGAGTATCAACGGACCAGGGAACGTGTATCATCCGGATAGTTACAACAGTTTCCACTGGCCGGGGTCTTCGGACTATATCAGGAGCTACTCGACGTCTCATCACCACCAGGGTTATGGGCAGGGCGCGTATAATTCACCGTATTATCCTAGTCAGGTAAGGGTTAAAAGTTTTTACTCCTTATAAATTGTAATATGAAACGTAAGGAGGCCTTTTTATCATGCGAAAATTCCCCACGGAGCCGGTGGAGGTGGTTATGTCGGACTCGAACCGACCAAAACGAACGCCGTCTTTGGCTGCCGGAGGTGAGATTGCCGAAATCATATCTCCCGCACCGCGACAACGTAAGCAGGCCTAGGGTGACGCTTCGCTTTTGTGGCTTGGTAGTAGAGGTGGGATTATGATCCCCAACAATGTAAGCGCTCAAGGTCGATTAGGGTCTCAGAGATTTCCGAGGTCGATGCTGAGAAACACTACGGTTTTAATCGGTTTCAATCCGACACATTCACTTCACCGTTAGCCACGGTGAGGTGAAGCCCCAAAAGGACATGGGAATGAACATGATATGTAAAGCCCCACTTTGAAATGTTAATGAAGTTTCGGACAATCGTTGGCATGAAACGCATATATCCAGAAATAGGACCCAAAGACATCACGAATTTACTAATAAATGCCGCAGTGGAGTTTGTTGCGCCGTTTCTTCTCCACCAGCGCCTTGGAAGCGGTTGTAAACTTAGATTAAGTAGAACTAAAATTGACGTCAATAAGAAATTATTTTATTATTCAACATTGAAAATAAATGACTATGACTAGACTAGACTAGGCTACCAAAGTAAATTCATAGTGATCACGTAAAATAAATGTTACGTCTTTCGTTCGTGTTCGTGGCGGTCCGAAGCAGCAATATATTTTTCATGGTAGCTCCCCTGATCACGGTAGAACCCCACGTATAATAATGTATCCGACGTAAAGTGTACTAAGTGATAATTACCTCGAAAATGTGTGGTACTTAAATAAAATATTTTTCTTTCTTTCAAAAAAAAATTGGAAGAAAAAAGGTATTAACAGAAGCAAAAATATTAATAATTTCCATTTATTTCAGATGGAGTACTTCAATGGGTCATCCGTGAACCAGGCTCACGGTGGTCACCACAGCCACAACCTGACGGCCAACGGTAACCAGCTATACAACCAAGTATCCTTCGGCAACCCCTCCTCCCCGGGGGCGTGGGCATCCCACCACAATATCCTCTCTACGGGGCCTGAATCGCCAGAAAATCAATCCCAAAATTCCCCACACTTAAGCATGCTTCAAGCATCCCAAATAACGAACTTTTCAAACACTGGAAATAGTTATTTTGCCCCTGAAAAATACGGAATAAATATGGTTTAGTATATCTAGTCCCTTAATTTGTAGTTGTACATATGTTTTGTATAGTATAACAACGGTTTTTAGTAGAATTTGTAAGTTTTTGGTACGTTTTTTATATTCTAAACTGGCAACATTAGGTTGAGAGTGTTAAATAAAGAATGTTATTGTGATATTTTAAAATACTCATTCATGCTCGTATTTTTAAAATTTTCATGTTTCATTTTATTACTTTGTGTTAGAAAATCCGCTTTTTTACTTGTGAAATGTGAAAATTTTACAAAATATGATGGAAGTACTACATATCAGATATAGATCGGTATTTAATAATGACCACAGATAACGTTAACCTTCTGTTCAACTGACGTTTAGTTAACAATGAAACGTCTCTGGAACTAAGGGTACCTCAGAAATATAATTACTATTTAATCCCGATTTACATCTCAAATTTAATGAAGACAAACCAATAAAACAAATAAGTACATATCAAAGTAACATTTTCACTATTATTTATTTCAACAAAACATACAAATTCTCTTAAAACCGTTCGTATTTACCTACTTCGAGATGTAGAAAGTGTTATTCATTTATAAATTTATATTCTGAACAAGAACTGATTTTACCAACGTGCGTACCACACTGTTAAGTTTACAAAAAAATAGGGTAGAATCTAAAATTATTGAATAGAAAAAAGACACTTATTGATTTGAGCTAGATACATCAGTTTACGTTATACCATCTACTTTTACAGTAAAGAAAAACTAAATATAGATAGTTTTAGCATTAAAAACTTCTAAAGAAACACTACAGACTGAAAATTGAAAATCAGAAAAATCTTAAGTGTCGTAACTTCATAAGTGCAATCGTATTTAGGTTATTCAAAATATTACTTAATTGCAAAAGTGACAGTATTGTATTAGATGGTACGATAGTAAACTACCTTGAGTATTAGAAAGAAAAAGACTTCATTGAAAAATCTAGATTAATTTTAAATTCTTATCCTTTTTTAATGATGTTTTTTTTTTCTAAACTTTTGTCTAGAAATATGCTCTATCGTCCAAAGTACTCGTATTTCAAAAAATGAAATCAAGTCTTGTTCAGAATGCAATTCACGAATTTTTCAGAAAATGTTTTCTCAACCAACGAATAGTAAAATGAAAGAGGCCTAAGTGTGTGTATCGAAGGACACGTTTTCGTGGATTTTTGGTGGTGTTTTTTTTTAATTTTGGCGCCATTAGAGAAAATCTACCCTTTTTTGTCACGTTATCATATCATCGAAGGAGATAATTTTGAAAGATTATCGCTGATTCCTATATTTATAAATAATACCTGGCGTAAATATTTTTTTATAAGTGTGTGAATAGATTATTTTATATTTACTTCATTGCGCCTGCCTGTGTAAAAATTCTCTGAATCATATCATATTATATTTAAAACAAGTACACTTTAGGCTATGTTTAGTGATGGAAATCGCAAAAAAACAAATGTATTGTCGTTACTTATATTACAACTATTAATTTTATAATTTTAATACTGAAGGTAGGAAAAAAACTACCTTCTAGTTTTCAAAAAAATATTTTTTTTTCTCGGATAATTTATTTACTTAACTAGATAATTTATTAAAACGGTTACATCACAAAAACGTTTTAATATAAGTAACGGTATATAGTTTCTATTGTATATAAATTGTATGTTAAGAATTTTATTTTGTATATGTGTGTGTTCCGATTGTATATGTGTGTATTATTGTCTAGTTCTAAGTGATAGTAAAGTTTTATTGGTATAGACAAAACAAACGAGCCATAATTTATAGAACACTAATATTATTTTGTATAAATTAATGAAGTGTTCATTATTGCCATTCCACTCAGAATTTTTAAGATTTAAGATTTTTTTATTACTATATTCGATTTAAAAATACTCACCAAAAAAAAATTGACCTTATTTTAAATGTCTACCACTTCGGTGCTTAAAAGCTGTATATCAAAAATACAAACTAATTTAAATTATAAAGATAAGTAAACAAAATTTTGCATTTTAAAAATAAAGCTCTAAATAAAAATGGCGGCTAATGAACATAATACGACCCATGACAGTTACTGGTTACGATGGCGGTTGAAGAGTTGCTTTTATTGCCAGAGTCGAGCTTTTGGAGCTATATAAATTAACACCAGAGTAACTTTATGAGATTATTAGTTAATTTATATTATTTTACAAATAAATGGAAGATTTTGGTGCGATGATCTCGCCACTAATGTGTTTATTAGTGGTGGGAAGTGGCGAAGGGTATTACTTGAACATCGACATGCAATCACTTACATACAGAACATTCTTTATTCTTAATATATTGCCACAACTACACAGTACCTCAAAACATTGTAATTCTAATCTTTCTGTTCCCTCTTTCCACCATCCAATAACTTCGACACATGTGTATTTCATTTTAATATTTTTCAACAACACAAATGTTCAAAAATTGAACCATTAATCGAATAAAGACGTATCTGCATACTCATAAATTATTGCACATACGCCACTGTACGATCGATGTGTTACCAACTTCAGCAAAAAAATAATAAAATAAAATCATTTGTGTCTATGATACAATACAGATCGAGCTACCTATTGATGGTTGAGGGATACCAGAGCCTGAAAAAAAATTCGCCTGAAGTTTCACGAAATTTCGTAGCATTTAAATGTAATTAAATTTGTAATTTATAGTAAATATTAAGCTAAGTTAGTTAAGTACACTAATTGGATCGTTCAATGAACAAGCGGTGTATTTTTTTAAGTTAAGTTGTATTAATTATTAATTAATAGCTATTGGAATATTAAATCCAAATATATGCATATAAAATACAATTTCGGCGTTTTATTTTTTAAATGGTCCTGTTTTGAGAACTTCATTACTAGATACTACAGAGTACCTACTTAGATAGAAATTATTATCTCTAATGGTTGGTACCTAGCTACCTGTGGAACAGTGTCAAAAGTGAGAATTTTATTCTTAGTGGAAAAAGAATAAAGTGATTTTTCACTAATTCTCAAACATAAAGATAAAGAAAGGAATGCCTATACTCCATTCGGTTAGGTACAGTCAGCATCAGAAAGATGTTGACGAACAAAATTCAAAATTCAAAAATAATTTATTTTGCATAGACCATTAAATCGGCACTTACAAAACGTCAACATAAAGTAAATATTAAATACTAACTAATACTAGTAAATGGACCACCGGTTCGAAACGCGGCCCAGACCTGAGAAGACTCCGGCAAGAAACTCAGCGGGCTTTTTTTTGGTCTATTTACAAAACATTTACTTAGCCTAAAACTTATGGTCTAGATACAATGTTTTGCTTGAGTAGCACAGCAGAGCGAACAGCTCATTTCCAAGCTTGTTTATCATTTAAATATTCTTGGATTTTATAATAGCCTTTCTGGCACAGTTTGCTCTTTACTGTATTTTTAAATTTATTAACAGGTAAATCTCTGATTTCATTAGGAAGCTTGTTAAAAAAGCGAATACAGTTGCCCTGGAAAGAATTACTTATTTTATGGAGTCTGCTATGACAAACTACAAGAGAACACAGTGTTCTAAATGATTTTTATTTCGTTTTTTGATCCCCTTCCAGTTGACCGATTGTTGTGATATTTCATACAAACTTTTAGTTCGGACAATAACACCATATAAATCAGTAAAATATTTTGATTTGCCCTTATTACGAGAGTTTTAAGATCATTTTGAGACGCCGCCGTCGTCAAGATATTTATGATGCTGACTGTACTTAAGTAAACGTAAACAAACTTGATGTGTCTTTTTAATTTATGCTTTATTTTAAAACTCAGTTTCTTAATATTTTTTTGTTGAGAAATTCATTTTAATGATTAAAAACCCTAATCCACTAGTTTCTTAGTTAGTTAGTAGTATATTTGTTTAAAATTAAAAGTCGCTACAAAACTGTTTACATTTATACCTAACCTAAATGGAGTAAAGATAATTTAGGGTGAATGCCGTGGATGAGCAACTCGGTAAAGGTCAACCTCTGAGGAGGGCCAGACCGTAAGGGATGGCCCTGGGTCAGCCGGGGTGCGAGGGATATTTCGATGACAACCTCACCTCCGGCCTAGCACCAAGACCCACAGTCGGCGTGCGGTTTTAGTCGGTTCAAGTCCGACATAACCTCCCCTTCCGGCTCCGGCAGGGGGGTATCCAAGGGGATTTCCGCACGGAAAAAAAAGGTAAAGGTCAACCTACGCATATGTTTGTTAATCCGAATGAGGTGGTTTTTTAAAATTAGAAGAAGCACATGCTGACTGTGAATTTGCTATCGGTACTATCTCAAAAAATTGTGCGTTATTTTATTAGAAAATCCATGGGTCAACCGGGGTGTGCGAGGGTAGGATTAGCAGCTAGAATTTACTTTACCCCCAGCAACTAGTGGTCGTGTGGTTTAGAATGGAAAAGAATTTGGGCACAGTTGCGATAGCAAAATCATCTCTAAGTATTTATTTTGCGAATCAAGGAAATTTTTAAAAACATTATTCCTTTCACCCGAATATTATTCCCATAAATTGAAAAAAATATAAATATTTATGCGAAACGACTATACAATCAGGATGTAAAGAGACAATATGCTAAACCGTCATCTATAGATTAAAAACAAAAGTGGACCTAGGGCTTCAAAGCGAAAACTTTAATTTTTAACTCGCCCCGTGGCAAGGGATGAGTCACTATACCAAAATAATAAAAAAGGGGGCGAGTGGAGCATTTTAATCGCAAGGGTCAAGATCCAGGGGGCGAGCGGAGCCTAATAGACTGTTATGAACAAAGTTAAATGTATGTGAACATTCGCAAAAAGGAACCAACTATTACTTAAGGCACAGCTTAAGGTTTGATAAACCACAGACTCTTGAATGAATTTTTACAGCATTAAGTACGCTAACTATACAAATTGAATACATAGGGAAAAACAAGAAAGCGTCGGTAGCTTAGTGGTTAAGGAGTCGGCCTTACGATCGAGAGGTCCCGGGTTCGATCCTGGCCATTACACTACCGACGTGAAGCTACTCCTAGCACAAGCATTTTAGCTTAGTTAGAGGGGTTAGAGGGAATATTAGTAACTTCGGTTATAATATTCTTTATAAAAAAAAACCCCTGTAAGGGAAAGACTGCGGGTTCCCGCCCGAGATTATTCTTCTTTTTCCATATGTATTCGATTTGCACAGATACTTGCTAAAGAACACAGATATATCTACTGAGCATGACCCGCGAGGCTATTTCAATTTAAAAAACACCCAAATTTTTATAGAGATGATGGTTGGAGCATACCACCAGCCTAGAACCCAGTCATTTACTGAATTTAATCTAGTAAACAGCAAAATACAGCAAGACTTACGACACAGTGAGCTCATTCTGCGTAAATAGTACCTACATCAACAATTGGGTATTATCCTATAGTTAAAATAAATTATCTAACCGAGCTAATTAAATTATAATGTCGGTACATGTAGTTCACTAGAAAATATTGTTCTAAACGTTCTATATATAGCGGCCAATCATCACTGTGAACTTTGAACTCCGCGATTTTTCCGATCGACATTTTTATAATACAATCACTTGTTTGAGGTCCGTTCTATCTCGTCGCCACTGAAGTATTTGGAGTATATTATAATAAAACCACAGCGTAGTTGTAACACGTATAATCCTCGACTGCGCACCGCTCCCTGTACCGTACAGAGGCGCGTACTTACAATGTGACTACCCACTATTGACATGATTATCACACACATCACAGTAAAAGAGTGGTAGAAATTGCGTCTGTTCTTATTTTATAGTTTTATTTATTTTTATGCATCCACCCAACCTATAATAGTAACTGATTTGACTATTAAATTTTATGACGTCACTAAGTAAACCTTTTTCATACAAGTTACTTTATAACTTATAGTTTTGACGTTTAATAAAAAGTAACTAGTCAGTAGAATACCCAATTCATCATGATTCGGGTATTTTGAGATAACTATACTAATACTTCAAACTATGTGATAACTACCATTATTATTAACTCCGCGAACATGGCTACTGAAAAATGGCCGAAATATTGGTTTAAAAATAAATAATAACAAATAATAAAAAAGTGGTTTTATTTAAATGTGTGACATTCGCGTATACTTACTTACCGCCGCCGCCGTTCCCAATAACATACAGTTAAAGATAGATTGCATCTACCGATAAAGTGCTCGGCTGTTTAAATTCAAAACATAGTAACTCCTATTTCGCACCAATTTCGGAAAATAAAATGATACCGCGATGCGCTTTACCGCAAAAAACTCAGTTACCATATTTTGAATTTAAACAGCCGATAGGTACGTCAAATTTGACTGTTGCGATCTATCTTTAACTGTAAGTATGTTATTGGGAACGGCCGTAGAAAATATCGTGATAGGTGAGAGTTCGAATCCAGACTGTTAAGTCTTGAGGCCTTATCTATATGCTATACTTTTTTTTTCGTGCGGAAATCCCCTCCGATACCCCCCCTGCCGGAGCCGGAAGGGGAGGTTATGTCGGACTCGAACCGACTAAAACCGCACGCTGACTGTGGGTCGTGGTGCTAGGCCGGAGGTGAGGTTGTCATCGACATATCGCTCGCACCCCGGCTGACCCAGGGCCATCCCTTACGGTCTAGCCCTCCTCGGGGTCTAGCCCTCCTCGGATCTATATGCTATACTGAGATTGGCGATCGAGTGCGAGTTCTAGGTTCGATCCCCGAGTCAGATAAGATTATACGTAAGTACCTATGGATATAAATATGGACTCAGATCACGAACATCAAAATTACGTAATCACTCCAATACGTACAAAACTTGGTAATCATACCCAGAGTGTCAAAAATAAGTGACACTATAGAGTGTCAAAAGTAAAGTAAGTAACTATAATATGGGGTTCTTTCTTCAGGGCATTAGAAGGTTTCTTCAGGGTAGGCAGCACGAGTGTAACGCCCCTGGTGTTGCATACGTCCATAGGCCGCGGTAACCACTTTCCATCAGGTGGACCGTGTGCTTGTCTGCTACACAAATGGTTTAAAAAAAAGGTAAGTATTGCTATAAATAAAAGTAATTGATTAGTGCATTGGTGATGTCTAAAATTGCAGGAAAATATCAAAAACGTATAACAGCTTAGTACCTACTACAGTTAATAGGTAGCAGAAGCTATTACTACTAATAGTAGTAAGTCAGGTAATCCATACTAATATTATAAATGCAAAAGTAGCTCTGTCTGTCTGTCTGTCTGTCTGTCTGTATGTTACGCTTTCACGCCTAAACCACTGAACCGATTTTGATGAAATTTGGTAAATGGGTAGATTAGACTATGAGAAAGGACATAGGCTATGTTTGGTCGCGGTAACCGACCTCCACGCGGGTGGAGCCGCGGGCAAAAGCTAGTAATCAATATTTATCTAAAACATGTTATTTAAAAGTTCTGTTACCACAAATGCATTAACCTTTTTTTTTTCGTGCGGAAATCCCCTCCGATACCCCCCCTGCCGGAGCCGTAAGGGGAGGTTATGTCGGACTCTAACCGACTAAAACCGCACGCCGACTGTGGGTCGTGGTGCTAGGCCGGAGGTGAGGTTGTCATCGACACATCCCTCGCACGATCGACATATCCCTCGCACACAAAATGTATTAACCTGAGCTCTTTGTCGGGCGTAGCGATACCTACTGCTACGTCGTAGAACATGCCCTCGATTCTACTAAAGTTAAACCACTGTGATGCCGCAGTCACTGCAAAAAATGACATACAATTTTAGACATTATTTCTATGTGCCTAAAGTTCATCAGGTCTATACTGTACGTCAGCATCATAAATATGTTGACGACGAGGTCTCAAAATGATCATAAAACTCTCTTAATATGAGCAAATAAAACTGTTTTATTGATATAAATGGTATTATTGTCCAAATTGAGCGTTGGTAGCTTAGTGGTTAAGGAGTCGGCCTTACGATCGAGAGGTCCCGGGTTCGATCCTGGCCATTACACTACCGACGTGATCCCACTCCTAGCACAAGCGATTTAGCTTAGTTGGAGGGGTTAGAGGGAATATTAGTAGGTAATTTCGGTTCTATTATTCTTTCAAAAAAAAAAAATTAAAGATGGTGTACCAAATATCAAAACATTAAGTCTACTGAAAGGGGGTAAAAAAATGTAATTAATATCATTTTGAGTACTTTGTACGTCAACATCTTTCTGATGCTGACTGAACCAGCCAACAAATTAGACTAGGTTGGTACCGATGGCACCCTATAATCTTCTTTGACCGGTAGCAAGGGATGAAAAGTAAAAATCTAGTTTTTCATGTAGGTATCTAGTCCCCATAACCTAATTCCTAGGTTATGGGAACCACACCTATATTAATTACAAACTTCAATTAGGCAGAAACTTATTGCTCGGGACTATAATCTTGACTTCTAATGTGCTCAAAGTGTACAGTCAACGCCATAAGTTGATTAACACTAAAATATTTTACAAGTCTTTGTTAAATCGGAATGCATCTGTCTATAGCAAATGTGGTGTTATGATTCCCAGAAGACGAACTTAATTTACATATTCAATGTTTTTTTTTTCACTATTTTATGTAAGGTTTAGGGGCCACAGTGTTCAATAAATTAGAATTTGTTAAGCTACTTTTAGAAAGAAAGAAAGAAAGAAAAATATTTTATTTAAGTACCACACAGCGTGCATCATACAAATAGGTAGTATTATAGTAAGTATTAAAATTATAATTAGTAGGTATATTACATTAATTAATTTACGCGTGCAACACTCCACACTGTCCGAACCCAAATAGGGCCTCATCTCAGCATTGAATGCTGTGCACACCCTTCGTTGAGTATGCACACTGCACAGCGCTGGTTTTCAGATGGGGCCACTAGGTAGCGCTGACGCCACGCACCATTTTATAGGTACAGTACATTTTTTAATTAATTGCCTGCGCATTTTTCAACAGAGTCGAGTAGGAAGCAAGCGCAACGAGCGTCTAACGATTTGAAAACGCTCGCAAAAACAAAACCACTGCAACCAAATCAGCCGTGTAGTTGACTGTACTTTATACGCGTTTTTAAAGACACCCCCTTTTGAGGATATCACCGGGTGGTACGGCGGTGGACGAGCTCAATTTCACCAAGCATCCTACTAATATTATAAACGCGAAAGTCTGTGAGTATGGATGGATGTTAGTTACTCTTTCACGTAAAAACTATTGAATGGATTTTCATGAAACTTTACAATTATATAGCTTATATATCAGAATAACATATAGGCCATATATCATCACGCTACAACTCAAGGGAACGGAGCAGTGATCATTGATGTCAACAAATTCTGTCGGCATCGGTATATACGCAGAAGTGACAGTGTGGTTATTTCTGTTGCTGTTTAGATAACTATAGGTATCATTGTATAAGAGGTTGCAGCGGGAATGGGATCGGACACCACGCGGGTGGAAAGTAGTTAGCGGCAAAAAGTTCGCCGGGTCAACTAGTACATTATTATAAAACAATCCGCGCTCGCCTGGGCCCGGTTTGTCTCGCTACTTAGGTCCAAGATAGTATACTTATACCATATGTGTAAAGATTTAGTTTTTATCTATACATATAAAATTACTTGTCCCCACTGACTGACTAGTTCATCAACGCAGAGGCTAAACCGCTGAACCTACAAACTTGAAATTTTGACAGTAGATGCATTTTACGATCTAAGCATCCACTAAGACAGGATTTTTGGAAATTCTGCTACTGTAGGGTTTGTAGTAAGTCCGTCATTTTCAGAGCTAGATACACTAAATTTCATAAACCTGTGTCTTTTAAGAAATAAATGAACACGTGTATCAGCGTTTTTCAAGATTTAACTACTAAGAAGGTAAAATAGGTGATAAACGTTTGTATGGAAAGTTCGTCATTTTCAAAGCTAGAAGCATGAAACTTCGTACACCTACGTCTTTTGAAAAATGTTTTGTCGCGATAATCAACATCCACGCGGGCGAAGCTGCGGGCAAAAGCTAGTTATACATAAATGCTTATACATGCCCACAAACCTTAAATATTGATAAATACAAGTGTAATGGACACAGAACCGTAGAGCTGCGGTCGAAGTATCGAAGTAACCCGAGCTGGGTTCGTCGACTGAAGCCCACCGCGCGCTGGGAGCTCGTGCGACACGGGGCCGGGGCCAGCCCGGGCATCGAACTAATTGTTACTTAGTGCTGTGAACGTGAACTTTTAATTATTTAGAGGTAACTTGAAAATCCATACTAATCCATACTAGAATGAATTTTACAGCATTACCTAAGTATGCTAACTATGTCTCGGTAGCCGAATTGGTCAACGCAACGTGGATACGCATAGGTAAATATGATGGGGCTTAGACTTTACTGACGTCTGCCCTCCCAACCTGAGTTGTAGCACAGAATAGAAGATAGTAGGTACTAGGTTGTAGTCAGTGATCAACCAGTAACCGAGAACCGAAAACCTATATTATGATCGGGTTGCTAATTCCCGTTATCATTATTTTAGAACACTAACCGAGTTAAATGAATTTTACAACATTAAGTATGCTAACTATACAAATCGAATGCATAGGGAAAAATAACCCGCGATCTTTCCCTTACAGGGGGAATGCCTTTACCAACTCGGCTACCGAGATATCCCGAACATCGTTACGGGTAATTAGAGCCCTAAAACGTCTAGTAACTAGTCCAGCAGCAATACTTCGATTTCGCCTTTGGGTTTTGGAGTTCAAACGGCATTTGCCTCACTAATTAAGTACTCCTTTATATCGTAAGGTCCCCCGACATGGCAACCGTTGAACTAAAATTTATTCGTTTATTTTCAACTTTTTGGTGTTTTTGGGACGGGGATTTTTTAAATTTTTATTTTATACTTTTTAAATTGATCTACTAGTCTAGCTCTTTCATTTAATACCCATATTGAGGGAATTATAAAGAAATATGTATTCCAACATGTTGTGGCGGCTGCCATCTTGGACCGATTTTTTTCAAACATAGCTAAGAACACTCCTGACTAATATACCTTTCAAAAAAAAAATTAAATACAAATCGGTTCATTCGTTTGGTTGCTACGATGCCACAGACAGACACACACACACACACACACCCCGTCGTTTTTGCGTCGGGGGTTAAAAATATAGAAGTTCTGTCAAATCTGCAGTTAGACTGGTAAAGCAAACCCCAGACTCCAAGCTGCAAGCTTCGGACGCGACTGGGATTACTCGTAACGCTAAGATGAAGAAGAATGAAAAGGCGACTTTCCGTACCTTGAAAGCCAATCAATACCTGGAACAGCCAGTGGGTTATAAATGTTACAACCTACGAACGTTTCGCTTTCATGAAGACGCTATTTTCACGGTAATTGGAAACGAGAGCATAGCGTAACCTTGACCTTATGTAGGAAGAAACCTACCTACTCACATTTTAGTAACTCTAACGTAGGTAATAGGGAGCATATTGCCGTTAAGAGGGCTCTTTTTCATGTACAAGTTCAAGTTCAAAGTATTTATTCAAAATTGTGTAGCACAACTACAGCTTCTGCTCAAATTCTGTTTAAAATTAAGTTTACCACCGCTTCCTAGGCACCAGTGGAGAAGAAACGGCGCAACAAACTCCACTGTACCATTTTACAGACGTCAATTTACAAAAAAGTAAGTTCTTAAGACTAAATATGGACGAATGAACATAGGTCTCGTGTCTAGAGTCTCGAGTCGGGACTGTAGGTATATTTACTGTCAGATGGAGAACAGCCCTATCCCTTAGACGACACCCACTGGAAGAGATCATGTGGCCCTATTTACTCTACGGGGAAGTATCACGGCAATTTTTGTGAAGGACTGGATCTCTTTTTTTTGCAAATTTAGGTACCTATTTAATTAATTCAAACGTATTATCTACTCTATAAAAGTATTAAACTATTAATCTATTGTACGATAAAAACACAAAGGGAGGAACCTCCGACCAGGCAAGGTGATCACGCCTGGCGGGCCGCGGCCCAACGATTGGCGTTAGGATGTTGTACATATATTCTACCAACACGAGAACTTCACTTTCGCGATGCAGGATCCGTAGTGACGTAGTAATTCAGCTTGATGTCACTAGATGGCGTTGGGTACATGTAGTATCGACACAAGAGAATGCTCTACAAAGCCAAAGTAAGCCGATTTTAAACGGAACACTCTCACATTTCTTCCCAAAATGCCAAATCAAAAGCCTTTGTGAATTATCCTGTCATCATCATCATCATCTTTAGTCCAGATCGTATCTGAGACTCTCATGTCGAAGCAATGGTCTGCTGACTACTTCTCCAGTTGGTTTAAATTATACGACTCTTATTTATTTATTTGTTGGAACTTTTAACAGTTATGCGTTATACATTGGTATTACAAATTTACAGTAAATATCTGTTAGGTAAACGCATAACCCACAGCAATGTCCGCAGAGTAATATTATAAAAGTGTGCATACAAGGTAAGTAGTTTGATTATCATACAATTAGTTGTTTACTGTGAGGGCTTTAATGTTTTAATTGCTTCTGCTCTAAATTTGAAGCGTGATTTTGCGAATATATCTATATCTGCTAGGTGTGTGTTGTACGTCTCCAAAAGGTGGCGAATAGGTGCCCGTGCCCCCGCATTCGTTCTACACCGTCCTGTGTAGAACAGCCGTGGCACGCGCACCTCCCGCTGTAGTACAATTCTGAGCACTGTGTAACATATATGACTGGTGATACCATTACAGTCAAATTGATTGTGGCAGATACCATGCAACATCATGGTCATAAGTAGTTTGCGTCTAGACTCCAAGCTCATCATGTCGTACTCCTTAAGTAGGTGTTCATAGGGATATTTGGGGCGATTTAAATTATAGTGCAATCTGCGTAGGAACCTTTTCTGAACCATTTCCAATCTTTGCATATATGTGTCATATATAGGATCCCAGATTGGGGCAGCGAAGTCTAGCAGGAGCAATTCTTTCGAGCCTCATAGTACATAACCCCATGAGGAAATTCTGCCCGATCGCCACATACTGGGTTTTTTTTTTTTATAACCGTGGGGGAAAATCCTTCATGGATGTTATGCCGGACTCCTACCGACTAAAAACCCCCACGGTAACGCCCAGAAGCCTATGGATGGGAGCCCCGGGTAAGCCCTCGGAAGGATGTCCCAGGACTCCCATCAGACCTACGGCTACAATTGCGGCCTCGTCTCGGGGGTGGTTCGGGTGCTATCCCGCGTCTATGGGGGGGTTTTCGGGTGTTATCCCGCTTCTTAGGGAGGGGGGCGTGCGTTCGCCACATACTGGGTGATTTTACAATCGTTTCGGAATAAAAGAATTCGCCCACAGTTTTGAAAGCCAAATCATCTGCAAGTATTAATTTTTCCTTTCACCTGAACATTATTCCCATACATTATCATAGTATAGAGTACTATTAATATCTATCCTTGCTCCCTACTTATGAACTTGTAGCGACAACAAAAGTAGGTAGGTACTTAGATTAAATATTCTCTGCATAGTGCCTAAAATGTTCCTACAACCATAAGAATAGGTCCCTACCTATCTATCTAACGTTTAGCATAAATTATATGAAGACTAAGAGAATACTTTACGAGCTCTGAAATATACATTAAGCCCGACAACCTCCCCAAACAGTAATGAAAATGTCTTTAAAAAAAGTTCTTCGTGTGTCTGTCATATTTCGCATTTAATAAACACCCAAGTGCTAAAAAAACCATCAAAAACTATTCTAAAAAATGTCCGCACTGTCGTTGAAAAGTCCCCCAACTTCTTTAAAATTAGCTGTTTAGACGGGGCCCGTTGAATTGTGCCGCGTACTTACATAGCTATACGTTACAAACGCAAACTTTACTTGTACCCACGTAGATATTCCCTGGAAAATGTATTTTTATTTTACTGTGGCATCCCCAGGTGGGTAAACTACCAAGATGGCGCGCGCAAATCTCACGTTTATATTCGAAACTTAAATGTCAAAATGGGACGGCGGGAAATGGAGTTGGGACGTTTGAATTGAGAACGCCCTCGTCGAGCGTACGCTGTGATGTTTGCAGCTGTATATAGTGATATGTTTCTCTCTCGCTTGCTCTTATAAGATGATTGTATGTTGTCGTCTCGGGTGCGGAGTTAAGCCGCTTATCGTGCGCCCGCACGCCGCGCCCCGCGCCCGGCTGCTGCGCGTAAGCGTCGCATTCTGCAATTTGTTTGTTTTTTATTATTTTTTATTTTAGGTTATAATAGTCAGCTATAAAATGTGAATGATTTATTGTTATTATGACTGTAATCATTACTCGTTGTAAATGTAACGATTTCTATCAAAATTAATAAACGTTATATTGGTTATTTTTTTATGACACGGTTCACCTGCACGTAAAAATAATGGTATTGATGCACGAATTTTATTTTTAGTAGGTACCTACATTATTTAACTGAATCGATTATACAGTTATCTTTAATAAAACATATATAACACTTAGGTAGGATAAATATCTCGTGTCTAATTTTACTACCCAGTTTTATGACTAAGGTTGTAAAATTATTGTGATCGTTGCAGTTTATGCGTAGGTAGTTCTACGAGTAATACCTAAAGACACAACATGTAATAAACTCTTTACTGGCAGCTCTCTCATGAAAGAGTAGCTTTTTTTACGTTATAAACGTACCCCAAAAACCGATAACCCCTGAATGACGTCAAATACCTTTTACTTCTTCGATGTTTCCATTGAATTATAATAATAATATAATAATAATATACTGATTTATTCAAGTAACAATGACTCATATTGGTTAGTTATAAAGACTTATCCTAAGTTAGTAAATTAATATATATATTATGGCAGTTATTCATTATTAACACATTAAATTATCAAATATTAAATAATCAAATCATAATATTATAGGTGAAGGTTTCAGGATATAATAAGATAGAATAAGGAAATTAGGTACCTACATCGATTGTGATATTTCCCGGCAATCTATTCATGCTAAGAATTTGTATCTAATTACGCTATTACAATAAAGGAAGTTCTACTGCGTTGTCACGATGCAAAACATTTATTTATTTTTAGTCGGATTATTCGATATAATTAAAAATTGTTTAATCTGTAATTTTATCTGTCACTCTAGTATAAGCAACCGTTTGTCTATGGAGCGTGCGCTTGCCAACCTCACGACAGTCCAGCGAATCCTAAAATGAACGCAAAAAAGTTTAACGTTCATTATTAAATTTCATTAATTGATGCATAATAAAGTTTTATTCCATTACATATTATGCTTCCTTATGTTAATTAGGTTGTCCACAAGGACACAGTCTATCTATTTAGACAGTATATTATCTACATTTTGGCGTTATTCATGATTGCATTTACATAAATATATTATATATATATATATTCCACAACATTCTACACAACGCTATCTAGACCCATGGTAAGCTTTTATAGCTTGTGTTATGGAATCTAGAATGCGGATAAACATACTTATATACTTTTTTTTTTTTGTAAATACATACATATTATACATAGAAACACCCAGACCAATGCAAATAGCCATATTCATACATACAAATATTTGCACTGAGCGGGAATCGAACCCGCGCCTCCTGCGTGGCAGTCGCGTGCACTACCGCCACGCCACGGAGGAACCTAGAACCGTTATAAGCAGTATTCATCTGCTTGTCACGCGAGGTGACTTTGACAAGAGATAAGAAATGCTTTGAAATTTCCTTCTCCACTTTTGTTTCTAAAGTTGGAAATAAATTAACACAGTACCTATAACATTTTCTTGTAGTCTTAACTAGTTAGTCAAAAGTATCTGCAACATATGGCAGGAATTTCCTAAAAATATTGCGCGCTTGCCCTCTTCTGTCTTAACTATTAAATTTTACGATTATTTCCGACATGGATCCCAGGTTCCATTTACTCCTTCTTTTAGCAAACCAGCCAAAACTACAACATCGTTCAGCAAAGTTTTAATTGTTTTACTTCGGTAGCCGGGGTTCTTGCTTGCTGGTGACTTGGATTCCGAAGATTGTGTTGAGTTTAAAAAACACCTTAGTTTGCCTTATACGCCTGCTAATTGAAGGCCAAGGCTCTGGCGCTGGATTTTCACTCCCCTCCGTATCAAAATGTCAAACTAGTAAAATGGCCATGAGGTATTAACAACATGAAAGTTAAACGACATACTAGTAAAACGTCTGAAATCTAACTAAAACAAAAAAAAATTTTCTTAAGTTGGTAACAACTGAAAAGTGATTTTCATACGTTTTAGCTTCAGCGTAGGCCAAGCAGCTAAGTGCTGAGGTGTCATTCATAGCCGTATGACGTGATGCACAGTATGTACGAGAGCTACTGCCGATTCGCTCTCATAGAAGTCAAAATCTATCAAATCATTAAGTCATAGGAGAGAAGACGGTGGACCCCAAAATGGCAATTTAGAATTTATCAAATTTTTAAAACCACATTTTTTTTATTAATTCTTCTTTAAGTGTACAGTCAGATAAAAGTTGAAATAGTGCTAATAAAAGTACTAATAAAAAGGTTATACTTATGTGAAGACTTGTATTAATGTTTGAAAAGTTGGATTCCTGAGAAAGTTGGAATCTTGCGAACAAACGCAAAAAATAACAAAAGAAGAATAAAAACATCAAGTATTATTCGAAATATGTTCAGAATGTCGCTCCATGCTATATATTACAAGAAGCGTCCGAGCGCACTCTCGCTCCGTCTCCTACCTACACGTATACGTATATACACTCGTCTGCCACAGATAACCTATATAACACAGATTATATAAGACACAATCAATGAACGCTGAATTTCAATATTGATATTCACATTTCACTACCAGTTTTGAACACAAACTTTAGTTAGACTGTTGAAATATGTGTGAGCTAAAAGGTTTATTATTAGTTTGGTCTGCAAGGCCCTATATAGAGCCCATAAGAGTCTTCTAGGTCCAAATCAATTTCATCTGCAAGTCGGTGCAGTCAAGACTCTGTCTCAGGCTTTATCCGTCGTTTCAGAGTTGGGACGTCAGAATTGGGTATTTTCCTATAGTTAAAATAAATTATCTACCCGAGCTCATTAAATTAAGAATTGTAAAAGAGTGGTAAAAGTTGCGTCTGTTCTTATTTTATCGTTTTTAATTATTTTTAATCATCCACCCAACCTACAATAGTAAATGATTTGACTATTAAATCTTATGACGTCACTAAACATTTTTTTCAAACAAGTTACCTTTTATCGTACTGTTTTGATAAAAGGTAACTTGTTTGTGACTGGTCAGTAGAATACCCAATTAGTCGATCTCGTAAAAGCCCAGATAAATCGAGAGTCCAGATAAGAAAACTCCATTAATACAGTGCGAGAGATATGCTTTTGGCAATCTTACCTCCGGCAACCAAGGACCCAAGACGGCGTGCGTTTTAGTCGGTTCGAGTCCGACATAACCACCTCCACTGGCACCGTGAGGGTGGTATCCGTGGGGATTTATCGCACGATAAAAAAAATAGACTCCATTAATACAATAATAGAATCTTTGTATGCAACCGCGATTACATAACGTTATGATGATTATAACATTAAAAATTATTGTTTGAGGGGATATGGCTGTTCTCCCTCCGACAGTAAACATACAGCCCATGACGGCAATAGGCACACCGCCTATTACGTGAGACCGAAAATCACAATTGTCGAAATCGTTTAGTCTCAGTAGTCCGGTTGACCGGACTACTGCTACACAAAAGTAGCCATAGTTCGGGGCTGTTTGACAACCGGACTAATGCTACTGAATAATCGCAGTAGTCCGGTCAACCGAACTAACAACCGGACTACTGAGGAGACTAAAGGGTTCCAAATGTGTGTTTTAATTCATCTCTACCTCTTCGGCGATTTACAAGCGTGAATATCATGTACGTAAGTATTCTCAATATTAGAAAACAACATATAGTAAATTTATTTTTTTAATGACAGGTTGCAAGCACTCGATGAATTGTATGAAGGATTTGATGACAGGGGAAGGAGCTCGTGAAGGTATAAGTGGCGGACCACTCTCTGCCTACCCCGAGGGTGTATACTTAGGTATATAATATTACTAGCTGATGCCCGTGGCTCCACCCGCGTCGATGTTGGATATGGGAACTTTTGGTCATATCTCCGTTTCTAGTCAGCCAATTGCGATCAAAGATACCTGACCAAACAATTTCTAACAAAAACCGTATCAAATTCCTTTCAGTAGTTTTGTGTTCATCGCGTATAAACTAGAATTAAAAAAAAAGATATTCATACATAATCGTTTATTTTAACAAAACCCACATTTTATAAAGCGTAAATTTTTAAAGAATGATTTTTTTACAGACGCTCTACAAAAACTGAAGCATATATTAGTTGGACTTTTTTTTAAGTGTTAAATTAAAAACTGGGTACTGTACCTAAGATAGCTACCTACTCCTCACCAAGGAGTTCTAGCAATCTTCATCTTAAGTTTTCTTTTTTTTTCTTTACATGGAATAAAGAAAAAAAATAAAGTTTAAAACTAAAACCCGACTACCGAAAAATCGCACTCTAAAATGTAACAAACAAGAAAATATCAAGGATAGCCGTGGTCGTATGCCACTTTACCTTAGAATATATTGTTTTGTTAGATTAAGTGGCATACGACCACGGCTATCCTTGATATTTTCTTGTTTGTTACATTTTAGAGTGCGATTTTTCGGTAGTAGGGTTTTAGTTTTAAACTTTATTTTTTATTTACATTATTTTGGGGCAAGGTAAAGCTAATAATTTATACATATTTGAAATGTGCTTTTTAAGCCCTTTCATTTGATACCAAACACGGTATATTTATCTCAAATTTATTTTTTAACACAGTACCTTATGAGCGCTAGAGGGCGCCACACAAGATTGAGTGACACGTCATATGGCCTATAACCATCGGACAATAAAGCCGCTTATAACGCTACCTCACTTGTCTAGTTCTAATAAGTAGTTGAGGAGCTATGAGGGAACAAATGAACATACATACATACATACATACATACATACATACATACATACATACATACATACATACATACATACATACATACATACATACATAGCCTGTCAAAATCATAACCCTCCTTTTGGCTTCGCCGTAGTCGGGTAAAAAAGAGTCTACGAGTGTCGTGTCTCAGACAAAATTCCACGATTTTACCTAAGATAAACAAAATGTTATTTTATTTTTAATCATAATTTGTACCTACCTAATGTTCGTTGCCTTAGGTAGATAGATTTAAAAAATAACTAAATATGGTCATAAATATTTAACAAATCTCACAATAATAAAATTCTGAACTGTCATCTAAGTTAATTAAATTATACTTATTTTAATCTCATTACCGTGTTTACCTCAACTGGTTATAAATGTTAGATATTACTTGTTTATTATATCTACCTATATCATACTTAGTTATGTATCTACCCACAAACCTAAGCTTATCTAGATACAGTAGAAGGTCGTAGATATGTCATTAGATTCGGCTTTCTCTACCATCTAAACATAAAGTTTAAAGATAAACTGTTGAATTCTGTTTAAATAGGTCAGACGGTAATTACTCCCGAAAAAGCCGATATACCATTTAAAAACAATAAGAAATTTGGACCCCAAGCTTCAAAGATGATGATGATCTTGAGATAGAGAATTATAAATTTAATCATTTTTAAATTATAATATTGTCCACTGGTTTCCTTATTGTCTCTGCATGATACCTTAATATTACCAACTCCCTCGCCGTACAAAAAAAAAGACAAATGTCAACAACGTCAAAATGCGCGCCAAGTGGGTGTCATGGCGGTTGTTTAATAAACGGCGGCGGCATGGCGCCACTTCATAGTCTATGACAATTCGAAATTCAAACTAATGAGCTATTCATTGATATTTTGCAATGTTCGTTTCCCGTTCTTTATCGTATTGTTTAATCATGCGTACTTATGGTACCTAGCTCTTGAGGCTTCTATAACATGGAACATAATATATGATTATCTTGGACCTAAAATGTGCTTTTAAAACGCTGTACACGTTTCTTAAGTGTCTTTTGAGGATAGCACGGGGTGCTACGGAGGTGGACGAGCTCAAATTCACCAAGTATATTACTAGCTTTTGCCCGTGGCTCCGCCCGCGTGGATGTCGATTATCGCGACCAAACATAGCCTATATCCTTTCTCATAGTCTAATCTACCCCTATACCAAATTTCTTCAAAATCGGTTCAGTGGTTTAGGCGTGAAAGCGTAACATACAGACAGACAGACAGAGTTACTTTCACATTTATAATATTAGTATGGAAGTATGGATTACAAAACACTCATTTGTCTCGCGTCTCAGGTCCAAGATATGTCCCGAGGTAGGTATAAAAATATAAATTATAGATCTAATTAAAGTATATAGTCTTGTTTGCAACAATGTTGAAATGTCACAGATGCATACTTTTTTTGTATTCTTTGAGCAGGTTATGTCTATTAATAATAAGTAGTTCTGTCTGTTTACTGAGTGGTTCTGCTAACCAGTGACTTTATGTAAAGGTGGATTTGCCAATTGTAATAATAAAAGTTTTTAAAGTTAAATTTTAATTAAAAGTAAACGAAAGCTCACGGCATCCCTCGGCGAGTGTGTGAAGGTTCACCTCAACCAGCGAAGCATAACATTCCGCTCAGCAAGCCATTATTTCAAGATATTGCACATGCTCGTTCATATGGTTGAGAAATCCATCAAACCATCAGAGACAAGGCCCAATGAAGGAAAAGCCAAAACAAAAGTCCCAAGAAAGGCCAAAAGTAATGGAAATCACTAACAGCCAACCATCAAACTTTTTGTAGCTCATGCAAATGACATAACAAAAAGATGCGCTGTGTTTATGTTGGGTCCCGGTGGAGTAGAATAGGGCCACCCCATGTCTTCCTGTGGGAGTCGTAGAAGGGGACTAAGGGATAGGGCTGTTCTCTATCCGACAGTAAACATACAGTCCGTGAAAAAGTGCCTGCTTGAAGGCAGAGTCTATTTGAATTAATTTTTTATAGCATTTATTATGCGGTAGCCTATAGTGGTATGGGTAATGGACTGCTGAGACGAGGTATCGGGCTCGATCCCAGGTTTACCATGGCACACACCAATGACTTTTCGATGCTTTTCGAAGTTATGTGTATATTTATCGCAGGTTTATAAGTGCCCGGTTAATGGCAATAGGCTCGCCACCTATTACATTGGGGCCTAAACCTAAACTGGCGAAATGTGGGTGCTAGCACCTCTGCCTAGCCCTTCGGGTAATACAGGCGTGAGTATATGTTATGTTATGTTATTATGCTAAATTTTAAATTCGTTATACATCGGGAAAAAGAAAAACTCAAGTGGGACTTGAACCCACGACCTTTCCCTTACAGGGGGAATGAAAGAAAGAGAAAGAAAGAAAGAAGAAGAAATCTTTATATCCGTCTTGAAGGGCGACGGTGGAGCCATCTACCAAATTTCTTATGAACAGAGTATATTGCCTTCAAGCGGGCATTTTTTATAGTTCCCTATTACGTAGGACCCGAAATCATAGTTGGCGAAATGTGGGTGTTAGTTACACCTCTGCCTACCCTTACAGGAATTGACAGACGTGAGTATAGGGATATGTCTAATACAAATAGTGCAAATAGGCGTCAAAGTTCATTAACTTAAATGATTTAATTTCTTTTAAATGATTCCCCTCTCACCCACGGACGACGATAAATTTTTTGTTCTGAAAAGCTTGTCAAATAGTAAAAATCACCCAATAAATACCACATCACTTTATTCAGTACCTACTTGATACAGGTGAGTAGGATCTGGGCAATTTCACCTCATTTTTCCGATGTTTTTCGAATTTAAAAGTTAGCATAATAAATGCTATAAAAAAAATATTAAAAAATACCTTTTTTTGAGACCGGAGATGAGGTTGTCTTCGAAATATCCCTCGCACCCCGGCTGACCCAGGGCCTTCCCTTACGGTCTAACTACCTCTACAAGAAACTCATAATATATATTGATCAAACCACACGAAGCAATGCACTCGCGTTATAGAACATACATACATAAACTCACGTCTGTATTCCCCGAAGGGGTAGACAGAGGTGCTAGCGCCCACATTTCGCCAGTTTATGTTTGGGTCCCAATGTAATAGGTGGCGAGCCTATTGCCATTAACCGGGCACTTATAAACCTGCGATAAATACACACATAATTTCGAAAAGCATCGAAAAGTCATTAGTGTGTGCCATGGTAAACCTGGGATCGAACCCGAGACCTCGTCTCTGCAGTCCATAACCCATACCACTATGCTATCTAGTTATAGAACACATAGCTGAAATAAAACACCAACACTCAAGTAAATCAGACACAAACAGTAATACAAAAATATTAATAATAATCTTGATTGGAAATTAAAAACCGTCACTGTTTCTGGTAGGTGCAAAACCTCGTCGCGTGGGTGTTTTGGGCGGATACCTAAGAAGCGGAATAGACGAGTTTTGATAATATAATCCGAAAAAAACTACCATATGAATGCTAAACAGAAATGAAACTAGATACATGTGGTATCACTACAGAGTATAAAGCAAAGTCGTTTTCCACCTCCCTATGCCGTAGGACAGACAACCGTTGGGGTAAACGAGTCTTTGAGTGGAGACCGCGAACCGGCAAACGTAGTGTGGGGCGCCCTGCGACTAGATGGAGCGACGATATACGCAGAGTGGCTGGTGGGGAGTGGAAGAGGACAGCCGAAGACCGGGCTAAGTGACGTGTCATGGGAGAGGCCTATGTCCAGCAGTGGACTGCCGCGGGCTGATGATGATGATGATGTCCCTATGTATGCTTATATCTTCTAAACTACGCTATCGATTCTGATGCGGTTTCTTTTAATAGATAGAGTAATTCAAGAAGGAGGTTTATATGTATAATACATGCTTAATATAGTAGAGGGTGCAGCGGGAACGGAATCGGACGCCATTTGGGCTGTAAAAAATTGGCGGTACGAAGTTCGCCGGGTGCGCTTGTAACAAATATGTACAGTCAGTATCAGAAAGATGTTGATGAACAAGGACTCAAAATGATCTTAATTCCTTGGGTTCCCCCCCCCTTCTTGATAATCGATTATTGTGATATTTGGTATACACCTTTCGGACAATAATACAATTTAAATCAATAAAACAGTTTAATTTGCTCTTAATACTTAGTTAAAGATCATTTTGAGATTTTGTATGTCAAGATATTTCTGACGCTGACTTTACGAAGACTATAGTAGGTACGTATAAGTAAGTACTTAGTACAAACATAAAACAAGTATGTATTAATTAAAATAGCAATTAGTTTATGCGCCTGTGTATTTGGCTACGGGGTAGGCAGAAATAAACTACCGACCATTGTTTCTATCCTTAAATAGCCGACAGCCTCTGTGGCGTTTTTTTTTTATCGTGTGATAAATCCCCGCGGATACCACTCCCACAGAGCCGGTGGAGGTGGTTATGTCGGACTCGAACCGACTAAAACGCACGCCGTCTTGGGTCCTTGGTTGCCGGAGGTGAGATTGCCAAAAGCATATCTCTCGCACCCCGACAGACCCAGGACCATCTCTTTCGAGATGGCCCCCTTCGGGTTGTGGGGACCAAAATGTCCCCATCTAGCCCCGGTTACGGGGAGGCGCATTTTGTGCCGCCGCCGCGGCCTGCTTCTGCTAGGGTGACAGGCGGCTCCACCGGTCACCCCCAGGCCAGCGCTCATGGAGGACGGAGGTCGTTCTGCGACCTCCGACGTCCGGTTCGCCTTCGCTCTGCACGGGCTTCCCGGGCCCGGAGTCTGGTCCGGACCCGACCGGCCGCCTCCTTCTCGAGCATTACTTGCTCGCAGAAGGAGGCGGCCGCACCCCAAGCGTTTGCGCATCTTACCATCGCTGTGAGCAATGTGACGAGTGTGAGGACTCCCACCCCTAGAGCCTTTGTGGCGTGGTGGTAGTGAACGCGACTGCTACGCAGGAGGCGCGGGTTCGATCCCCGCTCAGTGCAAATATTTGTATGCATGAATATGACTATTTGCGTAGGTCTGGGTGTTTTTATGTTTAATATGTATGTATCCACAATAAAATGTATCTAAGTATGTTTATCCGCATTCTAGATTCCAGATAAGCTAGATAAGCTTACCATAGTTAGCGTTGTGTAGAAAATTTATTTATTAGTTCAAACTCTCTCCCTAAGTAATAAAAAAAACCGCGAATGAGCTCCATCTCAAAAACTATCAGATATTTACACCGACATTCTTTTCCTTAAAAGACTGCAATTAATTCGCAACTTGACCCTCAAAAGACATGTAGCTATCGCATTACAAACTAAATATCCAATACTCATGAGCGTCAGATGCACAGAGAATGAATAATAAATCCGGTACCACAGACAATAGAGGTATTAGGCATAGACAAGAATCGCTATTTACATGGGGTGGGGTGATTCGGTAACACAATCCGTACGCACGTCAACTCTATTATTTATGGATTCTTTAACATGTAAGGACTTGGGTAGTGAGGGTGAATGCGAGGGAGAAAATGTGAAATCGGACATTTGGCGCAAGGAAGTGTTTCTTCTGCCTCAGCGGGCATAGAGAGGGATTTCAACTTTTTTTTCCTCTCCATATTACACGCGAAATTATTTTTAGGGCGCACTTTGAGTGTTGAACCATTATTTGTTGTACTCCTTTTGGTTTATTACGGGCTTTTGTGGTTGAATATTAAAAATCTGTTTGAAATTTGTAAGTGTAGAGCTACATGTATTACTAAATAGTAGTTAGGTATGTACAATATGTAAGATTTTATGCTTAGTTTTCTATGTCTCAAGGTCTCTACGACTGTCTGCACCAAATAGATTACCTATGATGCTTTTGTATTCTTGTATTCAACATCGATAGGCAGAGAAAGGGCATAGACTATGTTTGGTCGACACCACCGACATCCACGCGGGCGGATCCTCGGGTTCGGAATCCATTTATTAACCCCCGACGCAAAAAGAGGAGTGTTATAAGATTCACGTGTCTGTCTATCTGTCTCTGGTATCATAGCTCCCGAACGGAAGAAGTGATTTCAATTTAGTTTTATTTGTATTATAGGTGACTTATGTGCGAGTGTTGTTAGACATGTTTGATCAAAATCGGTTGAGCCGTTTAAAAGTTAGGGGGGTTAAAGTGGGGATGGGAAGTCGACTCTCCCTATCCCTATGTTAACTGGTTTAAAATTTGAAATTTATGTTATATATTTACAAGTCGCAAGTTTTTTTTTTATAGGACACGTCAATTTGACTTCACCTCGCCTGATGTTAAGCTAAAGGCAAAGTCTCGGAAAGAGCGTCACCATCGGAAACATGTACCATGTTAACAGTGGTGGCACTCAGCTTGACGGCCTCGTTAGATGCCTTTTCACGCCCCGCTTAAAGGACCCGGAGAAGGAAACACGTGAGCTGGCAGGGAGTTCCAGGTGTTAATGGTGCGGCATAGGAAGCAAGTACAATAATACTTCAATGATTTATCGATTTCGCGCAGGCGCTGCTGTATTATAGGCAGCTATTAAACATGTGTTACAATAGATTCGCGTAAGATTACTGTCCACCCACTATGTTTAAATGAGATGATTCATTTCCGCGTCAATCAGTATCTAAATATCGAGCCAGAAATCACAGGCAAATATTTAGTTTTTGTTGTTCACGGATGCGATATTTTTAATAAGTTTCTAAACAAGCATTGTACAAACACAACAACTGCGGGTTTGACTAATTTTCGATATTTGCCGTGAAGTATTGAATCGTATCGTAGTATTGCAGTTAGCACAATGTTTTTTTCTACTTACAAATATGTGTAGAGATCTTTATTGAATTCCACAACAAATATACAATATACTAAACTATTGGTGGGACGTGTAAATAGTCCTGACCAAGTGGTGTGTTTGCACACAAAGCGTATAAGAACTCCTATGACCTGGCGTTTGGTTGTAATAGAAAGGAAATACACATGTGACCGCTTCTATGAATGAAAACGTAAGAAAATCGGCACTGACCTGAGTTCCACCTCGTGAGGATTCAGCTGTAGACAGGCGTGGTTCCTGGCACGTGCTGGTAGGTAGGTATGTTTTCGACCGGCCGGTGATTGTCTTGAGTGAGTCGTTTTCTTCCGATACACTTCCCTTATACTGACTTGAGAATGTGGCCAAAGGAACTTATAGAATTACACAGAAAGAAACGAGGAGTTGAATTAATCAAACTTCCGTTTTATGCGTTAGCGGAGTCATAGACACCTTTCGGCGCTGGGTGCGGGTTAGTGACAGATCAAAAATGCGAGCGGGTAGATGATCCGCCGTAGTGCTTGAGAGTCTCGCTCATAGAAACTTCGTTCTCAAAATATAGTTCGAACAGATCCATTCACAGCGCCATTCATTGGCCTCCAACAAATGAGCGCCAATATTCAAACATTATTCGATACATAGAAGCGGTTTATTAAATTACAAAATTGAAATACAATTAAATTATGTGGGAAATAATTAAGAAAGTACAGCGCTCCACCATGCACCCGGCTTTGGAACGTCGCAAGACGTTACGAAACAAACAAGCGAACACTGGCTGATTAGAGCCCATAGTGAATTTGTATAACATAATAATACACATAGCCAAAATAACAACTTAGACTAACAATATTCTATCTAAAGTATGTTTAAAGCTTGAGTTAAAAATTAAAGTTTAAGATTCTATTTAGCGTTGTAAGTTATTGCGTTGGGATAGGATACAATTTGTTTACAGCGAGTTTGTAAGTACCAGAACGCGTTTTATATTTTATGATAGACATGAGGAGTCCAGGTCCAGTATGACAATTGACAACGTGAAAATGCTGAATTATTAGATCAACAACGTGATCGCGTTTAGAGAGAAGGACAGGATGTAATCCTGATACAGAATGAGGTTCGATCTTAAATTTAAATCGTGCGAATTTTAAAACGTATGTAATGATACGTAGTAGTTTCTGCCAAGAAGAAACACGTTGTGCTAATGTACATAACAATGGCGACTCTGTGTGTTTTGATGTCACACTCAACACATTTGCCTTATGCTCAGGTAAGTCAGAACAGTTGGCGGGAGAGAATGACTTAATAGGCCATTCATCAGGGGGGCCGCGGATCCATGCTGGACCGTTCCACCACAAATCATAAGCCAAAAGTTGCGAGGGGAGCATACCGCGTGATAGACAATCACTCGGGTTAATGTCTCCGGCGACGTGATAAAAATGTTTAGCGTTCAAGTTTTCATGACACTGAGCGACCCGGTTGCTAACAAAAATCGACCACCGATGTGGTGACGAGTGAACCCAAGATAAGGCAATCGTGGAATCAGAAAAGGCGTAAATGTCAGTAATGGGAATGCGTAATGCATAAGAATCACGTACAGTTCTTATTAACTTTGACATAAGCAAAATAGCACATAACTCTAATCGAGCAAGCGTAGTAGTCTTTGTCGGAGTGACCTTTGATTTCGCACACAAAATGCGAGTTTGAATGCCAGATGGGTAGGTACAATGTGCATAAATAACACATCCCATGCCATTCAGGCTGGCATCACAAAATGCGACAAGACGTAATTCGCAATCAACTTCGACACCTATATGTCGCGGAATTTTTAAAGTGTCAAGCAATTTTAATTCTTGAACGAGAGCGGAAAAGCGTGAGCGTATATGCTCTGGAGCAGGGACATCGCAATCACTCTTACTAAGCCAAAGTTCCTTAATTAACAACTTGGCGTAGGGTATCACAGGTGCCACCAACCTGAGCACGTCAAATAGTCGCGCAACTATAGAGAGTATATTTCTCTTAGTGCACTTCTCATCTACCAAGGTGGATGTGAAATAAAAATTATCTCCACACGGCTCCCACGAGAGACCTAAAACCTTTGCGACATGACTGCCAACATCAAACTCAAGCGATTTGCGGTGAGTATTTATGTCAGCGTTCATTGCGATAGGAAATAGCCTAAAATTTTAATAATAATAAAAACAGGTCTGCCTGTAAATTGGGACCAATATGTAAAATATCATTGAGCGAACGACAAGTGTGGGTTTTAGCGCTCGCGTCTAACACAATACGTGATATCGGTTTGTCATGTCGAACTACTGCGTGATGTGGTATGTAATAACCATCCATAGACAACTTAGAGTCATCAACGAGACTAAGATAACCGTTATCTAAATAATCCTGAATAACCTTATTGTAATTTTCACGTACGGTTGGTGATTGACGAAGTTTACGCTCGAGCGACAAAAACCGGCGGTGAGCGACGCCGCGCGAGTTCCCTAGTTCAGAGGGATCCTTGCAGAACGGCAGCGCAACCGTATAACGACCTACGTCATCGCGAGTCACAGTAGATGTGAAAATATTCTCGCACTCGGTTTCTTCTGGAGACAATAGGCGTTTCACAGGAACTTCCTCAAGTTCCCAAAAAATTTGCACTAAATCATTTAGTGCTAGCGCAGAAAAGGATGCGGTTGTAGGCACAACAACTTTATGTGGGTAATCACCCATAAGTACATACCCAAACGCGGTTGACAGTACACAAGGGGCACTGGGGCCACACTCGACCCTATTTCCTAAGTAGATATACGGGAAGAGCTGTGCACCTAATACTATATCAATGTTTCCTGGAATGTTCCAGCTTAAGTCAGCAAGCGGTAAATCGCGAAGATTTAACTCGCGATCACACTTAATTAATTGCGAGGGCAATTGATCCGTAAGGCTATTCATAACTAACGCATGTATAGTATACTTATGATCTGCATAAATACGAGATTCAATGTCCAAATACACATAGCCTATTATTGTGTGCGAAGTGGAGCCAACACCTTTGACAACAGAATTACTCATTGGTATTATTGGTAAATTTAATAAACGACAACAGGACAATGTTATTAAGTTATTCTGTGAGCCATTATCAATTAGACATCTGACTACAGATTTATTTCCAGTGCTACCTTTAGGGCGAGCATACACCTGAGCGGTTGCCAAGAGAATATCACCCTTATGGCTAGAGGCATACGAATGCACAGTGCTTGAAGCGAGCGATGACTCAGGAGTGGGACCGTCAAGGTCGCACTGGGGCGGCGGGGATGCGGCAACAGTCGTCGCATGCGAGTGCGAATTATTAACATTATCAAAATGCAATAATTTATGATGTTTTTTCTGACAGAAACAAACTGACGTACTTTTACATCGCGGGAGATTATGTAATGTGCTTAGACAATTCACGCAACCACGCTTAGATTTAATAAACTCATATCTAGCCTTTGCATTTTGCATATTTTTAAACTGAGCGCAGTTATACAGGTGTCGGTGGTCGCTGCCGCCACATAAACAACAGGGCGGGTTACCTGCGGCGGGCGCATTCGACTTATTATTAATCGGCTCACTGACAACAAACGACTTAGAATTACGCTGTACACGCCTATTATTGGACTGTGGCGTCCCAGCGGTGGACGACTTCGCATATGACGAAGACCGCGGGTTTGACCGTTCAATCATCTTAGCATAATCTTGTACAAAGTCGATCAGCTGTTGCGTCGTAGGCATATCGACACCTCGAACAGAAAGTTCGAAGGCTTGGATGGTTAGCGTGTCCATTTTCCTCAAGGCACATTGTAGAAACATGAAGTCCATTAAATCATTTATACCTAACTCTTTAAGCGCGGCGATAGAGGAGGAATATATACCTATGAATGAATCAAGTGAGTTCACACTAGGTGAACAATTCTTTAAGTCTAATATATTATTAAGATAATATGAACCTAATGAGCGTTTATCTTGGTATTTCTTGACCAAGGCGTCCCACACTATACTGTAGGTCTCACTTGACGGAACAATACCGGCAGTGAACTTTAATGCGTCTTTGGTTAATTTTGAGAATAGGTATTGCACACGTTGCGAATCAGACAATTGTGTGTTTGAATGAATATTGGCCTTAAAGGACTGATAAAATGTATTCCAGTTTTCAGGGCGTCCGTCAAAACTCGGAATAACAAGCATTTCCAATTTCACTACAGACGCGTTTGAACTACCCGACCCGTGTGAGGCGATCTCCTTGACCTTGGGCGTAGATAACCTATTTCTTATGCGTTTTATTCTCGAATACAATTCATCGAATGAGTCAAGGCAAGAATAGTCGGGCTCCACAGGGGGTTCTAATGATAAATTTAAGCTATTTATTTGATCCACAATCGACTCGAATTTATCGCGAACGTCATCGATGGTCTCGGTCTCAGCCAGAAAATCTTCATTGGCTCGCGTCGTTATGTCAAAACACACAACTGATTTCGACGATTTATACCAACGATTAATGCGTGCAAACAATAATTCCTTTTTTTGATTCAACATAATAATCTGACCTGACGACATGTTTGCAAATTAACGATAGGTAGGACCTACCTATTGAAATATAACAAGAAGATTATCTGTAAGGTACCTACTATAATATAATAGTAATTCAACACAAACAGTTTAGATATACCTACTTTTTTATTGAAAATTGTACTACGGCTTATTATATAATAGCGCAAGTAGCACAGCGGAGCGGGAATGTAACTATGTACTTACGTACCTAGATAGGTACCTACCTACAAAGTTACGCGTATGTGAATAGAATGATGATTATTTACCAATTAATACGTAAATCACCAACTATTATAAATATCTACCAATTATTACGTAGATTTAGCGTTTTAAATGCAGAATTTACCAAATAATTTACGTAAATCTGTTAGCGAAAGAAAGTAATGAAACTAAGATGGCGGAAAGAATTCACAAAAATTACGTGAATCTTTTAATTAAATGAATAGGAAAGAAATATTATTCACCGATAATTACGTGAATATGTTATTTACTGGCCTATCCGACTCGTAAGGACCATAAATTTTGGTAGGACGTGTAAAATAGTCCTACCAAACTGGTGTGTTTGCACACAAAGCGTATAAGAACTCCTATGACCTGGCGTTTGGTTGTAATAGAAAGGAAATACACATGTGACCGCTTCTATGAATGAAAACGTAAGAAAATCGGCACTGACCTGAGTTCCACCTCGTGAGGATTCAGCTGTAGACAGGCGTGGTTCCTGGCACGTGCTGGTAGGTAGGTATGTTTTCGACCGGCCGGTGATTGTCTTGAGTGAGTCGTTTTCTTCCGATACACTTCCCTTATACTGACTTGAGAATGTGGCCAAAGGAACTTATAGAATTACACAGAAAGAAACGAGGAGTTGAATTAATCAAACTTCCGTTTTATGCGTTAGCGGAGTCATAGACACCTTTCGGCGCTGGGTGCGGGTTAGTGACAGATCAAAAATGCGAGCGGGTAGATGATCCGCCGTGGTGCTTGAGAGTCTCGCTCATAGAAACTTCGTTCTCAAAATATAGTTCGAACAGATCCATTCACAGCGCCATTCATTGGCCTCCTCCAACACTAAGTGGTCAACAAATGAGCGCCAATATTCAAACATTATTCGATACATAGAAGCGGTTTATTAAATTACAAAATTGAAATACAATTAAATTATGTGGGAAATAATTAAGAAAGTACAGCGCTCCACCAACTATGTTAACTAAAATACAAAAATTCAAGGGTATAAAATAATTAATTATAATTATATATACTAACTAAATGTACAATATACATAAAAATGAGAAGAAAAAAAATTTAAAAAAAAAGGGTGGAAGAGACTGTAATTTTAGGCATAGTAGGGCTTTATACCAAAGGTCTACAGCAAACAGGACCAGGGGCTTATCGTATATTTTTGTTTGCTACTTTCTTTATTTTTTTGTGCAGAAATACCCTCAGATACCTCCCCCGCTGGAGCCAGAAAGTGAGGTTGTATCGGTTATCCTCCCCATCGACCTCTACCGGTACCGTGCCGTAACCCGCTGAATAGCGATAACAATTCTTTGAGCGAGGTAAAAGCCAGCACTATGGTCATGGGAAGAGTCGATTAGACTATATATAGATTAGAGGTGTCAAGTTCTAACAGTTCGTCAACTTTTTGTCTTGCGAATTGTCTTACATAAGCACTCCTCTCTAACATATAATCCATCCTCTCTAACCCATAAAAGAAAAAATGCTAAGGTATGCCCAACCAAATTATTTAGAACCAGTCTTTCACACCACAGCTACTGTTTTCTTAGTAGTCATTTATATAACAAACTAAATTCGATTTTAAATATATATCCCCTAACAACAAAAAAATGTGAGCATATTCTCACTTCGTATCTGCTGGGTCTCGACTATGACTCAACTGAAAAATTATTAGCAGTCCCAGAATAACACAAAAACGCACACGCGCACACACACACACACACACACGCGCACACACACACAGGCACACACACACACACACACACACACACACACACACACACACACACACACACACACACGCACCCACACACACACACACGCTTAGTTCTAATTCCATTTTTGTTTTTCTTTTTATTTTAATATACACACTTATCTTGTAGGGGGCCTGGTAATCTGTATGACAGGGTTTCCTAGTTCAGATACCAGTCTCCCACAAAGGATTGAAATGTTACATAATACGAAGTGCTTAAATGTATTTTAATACCTTTGTGGAAGAGAATAAATTAATATATTATAAAATATTATTTGTAGAATAATATCCTACTATATATATATTATTATTACCTACTAGCTTTTGCCCGCGGCTCCGCCCGCGTGGATGTCGGTTCCCGGCAATTATTCGAATTTTTCTCGCCGTATAAACCATCCTTGAACTTCAACGAACATTTAAAAAAAAGAATTGGCCAAATTGGTCCAGGCGTTGTTGAGTTATGCGCTTACCAACACATTTAGGGATTCATTTTTATATTATAGATTTGCTATCAATAGTGCACTTTTTAATGGGTCGTATGTTGACTGTCGGATAGAGAAAAGTCTATCCCTTAATCGTCTTGTACAACACCCACGGGTATTTACTTACTTAGAGATAATGCGAGAATTCATGTCTATCTGTCTGTTACATCATCACAAAACACTGCTAAACCTATTTCGTAAGCTATAGGCTGTATTTAATAGGTTAAGATTTATTAAGAGCAATAGATCTGCTACTTGGTGTAAGAGAAATGCCCACATCGTTTAAGAAAAGTTAATCAAAGGTCCATCAGGGTCCCCATGTGCCCAAAAAATGTCCCTAGGTTGGTTTTTATTGGGGAAATGAACACATTACATAACATAACATAAACTCACGCCTGTATTCCCCGAAGGGGTAGGCAGAGGTGCTAGCACCCACATTTCGCCAGAATATGTTTAGCTCCCAATATAATAGGTGGCGAGCCTATTGCCATTAACCGGGCACTTATAAACCGGCGATAAATACACACATAACTTCGAAAAACATCGAAAAGTCATTGGTGTGTGCCATGGTAAACCTGGGATCGAACCCGAGACCTCGTCTCAGCAGTCCATTACCCATACCACTAGGCTACCGCACAACAGTGATGCTAATTCTGTTTTGTCAAAACTTATTTGCACTAGTCGACCAACCAGCTGCCTGCTAATTATGTGTTCATTTGCCTCACGGCCATAAACTGTCCGGCTAAAATCTGTTGATGGATATCGGCCACACACTGTAATAATCTTTTTTTACGAAACGACCATACAATCTGGGTGTATAATATTGTTTTAGAGATATTTAGCGTATTTTAGTTGGTTTTGACAACACAGTGGCAGATCTAGGGTAGAACGGGAAACTGTATGGAGGTGACAATGGGTGTGAAAAGGCTGAACAAAAAGTAATATCACGGAATATCCAGTGCAAACTTCGGTGGCTTGGCGGTGAAGGACTTACGATTAAAAAGTCTCAGGTTGAAAACTCCAAATACAAATTTAGCTTGTGGGAATACTACCTAATAATTTGTACGTTTAGTACTCTCTACAAATAAAATTATGGCGTATTTTGATAGTAATAGAATGAAATAATCGGTGTACTCCACTTAGAGCACCTAGCTGAATAGCACTTAGCCATGTCCACGAAGAGCACCTATCAAGATTTTTGGCAGGTGCTATTTGTGGATACTAATTTATTTTTACAATATTGTCCACAAAGAGCACCTAGGCTAGTGCTGGGATGTATAGGGTGCATGGTGACACATAACACGTGTTATTGTGACCCCAATTTAGAACATAACTGATATTACACGCAGCTACCTATATACTATGAAAGGAACTTCATCCCACGCACGCTGAAGCTGTAGAATGAACTCCCTGCCATGGTCTTCCTAAGTGACTACAATATGGGGTTCATTAAGAACGGACGCTTCTGCGACCTATGGTATCGGGCAACTCAAGAAAAAGCGTAGAAGGAGAGAGCACGCTCTTAAAAAAACCAAGGCCAGAGGAAGTGTGCCATGTCAAAATCCTGGTAATTGGTAATGTCAAGCACCTACGTATCGAATGCGGATGAGATTAACTTTTCCCAACGGAACAAAAAGTAGGTACCTACCTACATTTCAGAAGGCTAATTGGATGATGCATTAAAATGACATTTCAAACATTCACGCGCTGTCACGAAACACAAAAGGTTAACGCGTCATTAACACTCCGCGCCCGGGAAGCCCGCGCAGAGCGAAGGCGAACCGGACGTCGCAGGTCGCGGGACGACCTCCGTCCTCCATGAGCGCTGGCCTGGGGGTAGCGGAAGCAGGCAGCGGCGGCGGCGCAAGATGCGCCTCCCCGTAACCGGGGCTAGATGGGGACTCTGAGGTCCCCACAACCCGAAGGGGGCCATCTCGAAAGAGATGGTCCTGGGTCTGCCGGGGTGCGAGTGAAATGTTTTTGGCAATCTCACCTCCGGCAACCAAGGACCCAAGACGGCGTGCCTTTTAGTCGGTTCGAGTCCGACATAACCAGCTCCACCGGCTCGATAAAAAAAAAACACGTCATTAACAGACGTACTTTAGGATACAACTTTGATGGTACTTGAAAATGTAGAAATGGATTGTTACTATATAAGTATGAAGGTAGCAAACAAGTCAGGGACACCGGTGTCCCCCCTCAGAGCTAGAGCGTCCATAAGCCACGGTAACCACTTTCCATCAGGTAGGCCGTGTGCTTGTCTGCCACCGGAGTGGTATAAAAAAACGAATACACACATTTATTATAGTGCAACCTTATAGAACGTAACTAAGACACATTTCTACAGCCAGAAATCAATTTTTCAAGCAGGTTAAATTCTCCCCACAAAAAAAGGAAATTAGAAAATCTCGATGACATAAAAAGCAATCACTTACCGTTTTGAAATGAAAAAAAAGGAATATTGTAGATCAAAGTGGGAAGCGAGAGGCAAGCCGAGCGGCCATAATGCAATAAATTTACTTTTTCGGACGCGATTTGAGCTAACATGGCGACAAATCGAATCGTAACGGTTTAACGAACGCGACGTTCTTTTTTATTTTTGAAAATATTAAATCATTTTACTGTTTTACCACCTCAGCACAGGGTCTTTTTGGGCGTGCATAAAAATAGAATGTGAAGAAAGATCCACATCATTGCGAATTTCCAGTTGCGTCCTAAGTTTTTGATTGCTATGTTGGCTTACTTCCTGGAAAGCCAACAAAACTCCTAAACCTAAAAGGAATAACTGCGGCAGAGCCTTGTCCATCAGTCGGCAGGTGTACCGATTTGTAGGTGAGGTTGGTTTGGCCTCCAGTTGACTTGGTGGGGTCCCAAACTCCCAAACAGGAATAGTGTAAGATATTAAAATAATACCTACCTACAAAATAATTTCAAATATTTTCAAATATAGAATTGAAGATATTCAAATATTATAAAAAAAACAGGATGTGCTTCAATTAAATAAAAAATATATTCAAAATTCGAATCCGTGTCCACAATTTATTGTTCCAACTGCCGTGAAAAAGTAAAAGAACAGGAAATACAATGTTCGAGAATGACATTTCCTTGTTTAAAGGGAGCCGCCATTTTGCACGCCAAGTAATTTTTACTCAGTTTAACGAATTAAATTGATAAATTTCTTTGATGTGGGTTCATATCGATCATTAGATTACATGGGACTCGACTTTTCAATTTACCGCCCCCTTTTCTTGATGAAATGATTGGTGTAAGCAGAAAACCAGGTTACTGGCAATTGAATTTGTTATAGCTGACACAGAGGGGCCCTAACAGCCGGGATACTGAAATGGCGGAATGTTTTAGTGTAACATTGACCTTTGAATATAAGATTACTTTTAGTACCATACTTATTGCTTCGTAAGTTTTTCCACAGCAGCTTAATTTCACCAGTGAATTTCCAGGTTTTACAACTTATTTCACAAGTAATGCACTAACGCGATTCAAATTGAATCAAATCTTATTTATCCACGCTTAGGTACCTCTAAAAAACATTTTTATAATGATGGTTTCCGGACTACACGTGGGGGTCGTAGAAGACAATCAAGGGATAGGGCTGTTCTCCATTCGACAGTAGGTAAATATACAGCCCATGACAAGTGCCGTTTGACAACAATAGGCTTAACTTGTTACGTAAGACTGAAAATCATATATTGAATAACACAATTGTACTTTTCTACTGAGTTTAATTGATTTCATTTCTAAACCTGACCGGTTTCGCCTTACGGCATTCTCAAAGGTTCACACTGTGATATGACTCTTTTTTTGTGTATCTTGGAGATTGATGGCGCTTGGTGGAATCTGCTACACATATTGAATAACACACTTGTACTTTTCCACTGAGTTTAATTTATTTCATTTCTAGACCTGACCGGTTTCGCCTTACGGCATTCTCAAAGGTTTACATTGATGTTTCAAGAATTGTAAATCCGAAGTGTTTCGTCAGGTCTAGAAATGAAATAAATTAAAGTCAGTGGAAAAGTACAAGTGTGTTATTCAATATGTGTAGCAGATTCCACCAAGCGCCATCAATCTCCAGTATAAACAGACTGAAAATCATAGTTGGCAAAATGTTACTATGCCACTGCCTACCCTTCCGGGGATTTACAGCCGTGAATATATTTGAACAGCAAAACTATAAAAAGCTATAAAAGCTAAGTCCTCAAACAAAAGTAACCAACCGTCAAGACAGACAAACAGATCAGCGCCAATTATCCAAAAAGCCCCTAATCCAAGTCACAACTACCCTCTATTTACATTTAATTAAACGTTCTCACCTCTACTACTAGCAGCTTTCGGCCATCAGCCATGACGGATGTTTTGGTGAGTGATTACGAGAATATCCTCTTGATTTATTCGATTTTCGAACGACGGTAGACGCCATTTTAGGACACGTGCGTATTTGTAACATGGCGATGTTGCAGGGGTTATAAATGGTGTTGAAATTTTGACAATTTTATTTATTTTATTTTGATGATTTTAATTTAATCTGTATATGCAAACTATATCTTAGGTATTAATTAGCACATTTTATGGCGTCCTGGCATCCTCTGTGGCATGGCCGATGCTTCGCCAATGAATCCGGGTTCGATTCAGTGCAAATATTTGTAGATACTTATGCATGAAAATGTCATGTGGATTTGCATTGGTCTGAGTGTTTCTATACATGTATTAAAAAGTATGTTTATTATTTGATTTCTATATTACAAGCTAAGATTTAGACAAAGCTTAGTTCATAGAATATTAATGGAAATCGAATTAATAACCTACATTGCATAATTGTCGCAGACTGTGAGTCTTTGCCTAAATTAAAATTTTGTGCTATCAAAAAATATTACACTATTTCTTCTAATTCATTTGATAATACATATTTCGAGTAGCAGAAATCTCTCTAATTGCCACTACTAACAAGTTGTTCTTAGAATTGTTAAGTAAATAGGTTAATTAGTTACCAAGTAAGTTGATTAAAACGTAGTAAAATTAAAAGTTAGCATCTTCTTACTTCAATAGGACAGTTAATTAGTTTCTGCGCCAAGTAATTTATTTCTATAGATTTTTTTTTTTTTTTTTTAAATATTCCACAACATTCTACACAACGCTATCTAGACCCATGGTAAGCTTTTATAGCTTGTGTTATGGAATCTAGAAAGCGGATAAACATACTTATATACTTTTTTTTTTTGTAAATACATACATATTATACATAGAAACACCCAGACCAATGCAAATAGCCATATTCATGCATACAAATATTTGCACTGAGCGGGAATCGAACCCGCGCCCCTCTGCGTGGCAGTCGTGTGCACTACCGCCACGCCACAGAGGTGCTCTTAAGTACTTAGTAGACTCCATAAATTCTGACTTTTTTGTTTTATTGCAACCATCATCTGCATAAGAGCTGATGTAGTTAGTTATGTTCTTATTTTATTTAAAAATGTTTCAATCTGAGTATAATTACCTACCATTAAGAGTTATAAATTTTTAATAAAAAGAAAAGAGATATTAGTGGCACTCAACTACCCTATTACTAAACGTGATTTAGAATCTAGATCTAGTTCTTAAATCTATTTAAATAATTTAATTAAAAACCAGACAGACATACATAAATTAAATATTAATGTGACTTGCTGGACAGCCTCCTTGGCGTAGCGGTAGCGAACGCGGCCACTACGCAGGAGGCTCGGTTTCGATCTCCCTTCAGTGCAAATATTTGTATGCATGAATATGGGTATTTGCATTGGGCTGGTCGTGCCTCGGAGAACACGTTAAGTCGTCTGTCCCGGTTACCATACAAACATCTATGGCAGTTGTTACAGGTAGTTGCCCTGAAAAGTCCAACAACTGGTTTAATTTTCTTTTATTTATTTATACTTTAAACAAAGAAAAGAAATAGTATTTACAAAGGCGAGCTTATCTCAAGATTGCGTTCTCTTCCAGCAAACCCGGGAGTGCACAGAGAAATAGCAATCCAATTAATTGCAATGATTCAATAGCGCCTTTGAGTTGTGGAGATCAGAAGGCAGTCGCTTCACAGAAAATATCAAAGTTCAGCCGTCAATTGCACGTCTACAATTTATATAGGCCTAAACATGAACGTGCTGATTACTATCTCGTGTCTGTCACAATAAAATGAAGAAACAAATAATATGAAACGTCACGAACCTATTCGGTAATCTATTCGCAAATAATTACTGACAAAGATGCGTTATCATAGTTCAAACATGTATATTAATCGCTAATGAGTTTATAATCGTGTACCATCTGAATGGATGATCGATTGTTATATTCATTATTTGTTTATTTCTAGACGATTGTTATCATGGTGAGTGACACGGTAGATGGAGACGGTAGTAACAGTGAATGTTATTTGTAATAAAGTATAGTAACTAAATACTCTTGAGATATAAAGAAAGAAAAGGTATATAATAATAACGCGTTTAGGGTTCTGGTGGGGCTACCGTGGCACTGTAGTACATCAGGTATGTTTGCAGAAGCGCGTACGGATGGCTTCGAAGCAATTATGAGAAAGCGGTGTGCGTCTATGCAAAACCTTGTACGCGGCAGCACCAATAGTATTCTTGGCGTGTTCACGGATCGGCAGGATTCACCTATGTGCGGGAGATGGGTGCAGATTCACATGTAGGTCGGTCCCAATTAAATAATATAAATGTATACTAACCCTAGTTTATAAGGATCATTGTTACTAACACTATGAATAATTTTCCGAAATAAATGGTTTAATAAAAAATATGAATGGATTTTTACTACATTAGAAATTCTTCTTGTTGAAGTTTACCAAGCCAATCTCATTTGCAAGCCTATTTTATACCTACTGATCAACGGATGAAGGTTCTAGAACCAGCTTTCCAATAGTAGTCGGATAAAACAAATCGAAAGGAATAGAAAGAGTAAGCGGACCCCAGGTAACACTAAGCTGATGGATTTCCCAAGTAGGTACTTAGACATTGTATAAAAATATTTATCTACTTATAGGTTCTTTCTTTGAAAAATACTTACATAAAATTATATTTATCCTAGTACAGTATATCACAGGGTTAAGCTAAAGGAAACGATAAAGCAAACCATTAACAATAAATTTCACTTCACATTCTCATAATATGATTATTGCACTTACTAAATAATTACAAATTAGTCTGTAAACACCTTTACGTATAACAAGCTAATTACTTCAACATTTTTTTGTCATCACAAAAAGCAATCATCCTGTATGTATACACCCGACACCGTAATTGGAGCACTCAATTTGCGCCACTTGCTGCCGACGCGTGGCGCGCACGCGGCCCTATCAATTGTCTATGGTACACAATCGAACCTCTTTGTGTATTGTCCGTAAACTATACTTTATAGTTTTTTAAAAATCATACGTTTCGAAGATATGGCGCGAAATTTGAGTTTGTTGGGGTGTGATCAAATGACAAGTTTTTTTTGGAGTCTTTAACATTTTTATTAAGGCGAGCATGTATCAAAACAATTACGAAAGATGTAATGTAGGTATGCCAGGATGGAGGAGGTCTCTATCTACCCATGGGGACATCGGAAAAGAGGAGTGACTGCATATACATGGCATGCTCGCCACTCATGCTCTTGCTCATCTCTTAATGGTAGATAAGGGCAATGATCCATACTAATATTATAAATGCGAAAGTAACTCTGTCTGTCTGTCTGTCTGTCTGTCTGTCTGTCTGTCTGTCTGTCTGTATGTTACGCTTTCACGCCTTAACCACTGAAACGATTTTGATGAAATTTGGTATAGGGGTAGATTAGACCATGAGGAAGGACATAGGCTATGTTTGGTCGCGATAACCGACATCCACGCGGGCGGAGCCGCGGGCAAAAGCTAGTCTCAAGGTCTAATCTACCCTTATACCAAATTTAATCAAAATCGGTTCAGTGTTGCGTAAAAGCAGTCAGAGGCGTGAAAGCGTACCTAACAGACACACAGACAGACAGACAGAGTTACTTTCGCATTTATTATATTAGTATGGAGTATGGAAGTATGGATAGATACCTATGTTGTTCAAACTTTAAATGTTAACAAAAAAATGAAGAATTCTTCTTCTTCTTCTTTATTAATAAATTTGTAATAATAATATTACTATTGATATAAAATAATAATATATTGCATATTTAATAATATTAATGTATTATTAGTAAGTGTAGCAATACTTTTTTGTACTTCATTTTTGCGCCATTTTTGACAGCCGCCATGTTCCTGAATGACGTATCTATAAAATAATACGTCATTGGATATTGGGTCAATATTTATCCAAATGAATTTGAATACTCCTTAGGTCCTACCTACCAACTGGTTTAAAGGGTATTAGTCAAATGGTTATAATTTCAATTTATTAAGCACCGCCACTAATACTAAATTAAACTAGGTACTTTACATGATGATAGACCTACTTGACGACCTAGAGGTCAGAATCACGCTCATAAAATTCGAGCTAAGCCAGTTCAAAAGGAAACAGTGTAGGAGAACAGACACCGGCCACCAAAATTTAAGCTGTGGATGTTTCTGGAGCAGTCTGACAGGGATAATGATGATACCTGTTAAAGAAATGCACTTATTTACAGATAATATAATAATATATAGTTGGTTGTATCAGCGTATTACTTACCTAGTAGATGTGTGACGTCACTTCATACAATGGCCTCTGTGGCGTGGCGTAGCGGTAGAACGTTCAATTGCTACACAGGGGGTGCGGGTTCAGTGTAAAGTGTACATGAATATGAATATTTGCATTGGTGTTTCTATATCTGCGTAATATGTGTGTATCTACATAACAATTGGTATTTAAGTATGTTTATCTGCTTTCTAGATCCCATAACACAAGCTATGCCTTACTATGGGTCTAGATAGCGCTATGTAGACTGTCCTACAATATTTAAAATAATCATTAAACAATTTAATTGGCTGTACTTGCGCTCCTAACCTTAATTAAGTATATAAATTATCCATAATAGTGTTTTAAAGACCTCATAATAACAACAATGCCCATTTATCACCTCTATATTGAACCTCCTTTCAAATACTTTTCGCACCTAAACGTCATAAATTTTGCTACCGTGGTCATCAATGAACGTTGAAAAAAAAACAACGTGAGAATCTGTCTATGACCCGGCATGTCTTTTGTCCGGAATTTGTCAGTTCCGTTCTCTATGAATGAACTTTTTTTTAAATCCATGTATGCTCAGGTGTATTTGTTTGTGATTTTTGTGAGATCAAACTGTGATGGTCCTTGTTTGGTTATTTTGTTACTAAATAAATAACAGAAGCGAGTAACATGTCATGTTGTATGATTACAATATTGTTCTCTTCTTATCGTTGTATACTGTAAAAGTACTACCAATGTCATAAGAGACAACTTACTACAGAAGATGGTTTGAATGGAGCCCTACTAAGACCTTTAGGGCTAAATTAAGCTTCACCTAAGCCGGTAGGTAGGTACATAAAATTACTGAGACTATGACGCTATGAGGCTCTGCCTCTGGCTCTGGGGCAGGCCTTCCTCTCGAAGTTGATGGGTCAGACCAGAGTTACCCATAAAAATCAGTTATATCAGTAAGAACCTATATAGGTAGCAATTCAACGTGCTAGAAACACCCTGGAAAATGTTCCAGTGTTCTATAACATTTCATTGTGTATTTTGATTTCGTCATATTCGGATGAATAGTTAACATGAATCTATTAAGAAAGAAGAAAAGGAAGAAAAAAGTAAAAGTTAATATGAACTTCATGACGAAATTCTCAAGAAAGCGGAATTGTCTAAGTACCTATTTACCTACATAAAGAATACGAAGCCCTTGTTTGGTTTGATAGATAAACTAGATATCTTAGTGTTCATATTGTATTAGAGGATCAAATGCAGTAAGCAGTAGATGCTTGTGGCTGACACCCATAATCATAATATCTACTGAGTAAAATAAACAAGAATAAAATTTAACAACTGTTATTCAGATTTTAAGCCTACATATCGCTACCACACTAAGTTTTAATTCTAAATTTAAAACTCGCCAAGCGTTGGCGGTAAAATGTCCATAAACAAGTTTGTTTTTTTCTCGCATCGCTCGACGCTGTCCCGCCTTTGTGGCTGTATCCTGCTCTTTTCATTCGACCTTTTTAAAGAAGAAATTTATTATGTATACTTTTGGCCATGACCAGTAGCCGCTTTTAATTGTGAGTTATGGAGTTTATAGTTTTTTTTCGATATTTTTTATTATTGTAGACGTTTCCTGACCGATCGGAAGGTGACCTTCGTCTTTTTTATTATTCAGGATTTATTTACGATAGACTTTTTTTTAAATTGAGTTAGTTACAGGTTTTTTCGGGATTAATCGGATGGAACAGGATTTTTAATGTGTTCAAATATAATAAAACGGATGTTCTCAAATCTTTGAACAGGAAATACCCTAATTTCGTTTTGGATATAAAATGATATAGGGTAAGATATTTATTGGACTGTTTTATGTTGAAAAATAACCTATCAACTGCCTAATTTATGGCGTTATTTGCTAATTATGATTCATCCTAATTTATTCTCAAATACGTTGGGTAAAGTGGACGCGAATTAGGTTAGGAATTTATGGAATTTTGGACTATAGAGTACTTTTTTAACAAGCGAGCTAAAGGGCCCTTATTCATCCTCATAATTCATGAATTTACGACTTATTGAAGTAGCGTAGAGTTTATAGAACTTCTACGATATTGGGTAAAGTCAACAACGCGTGCCTATGCCTACCCTCTGTGGCGTAGCGATAAAACATTCAACTGCTACGCCGGAGATCGCGAGTTCCATTCCTACTCAATGCAAACATTTATATGAATCTACTTACAAAAAACTGTATCGCGATCCATTCAGAATGGTTTTGCGTTCATTGCGAAACGACAAACAAGAATTTTAAAAGGTTTTCTAATAGTTATTATGACAGCTCCAGTTTTTTTTAATTCAATAAACAGAGCCGACCACTTTACAATATACCTACTTCTGGTCTAAATAGCAATAGGTATGTACAATGCCCTAAAAATATTAATTCATATTAGTTCTTACTTATATTAACAGATGAGTAATAAAAACTTCATAATTAATAAGGTTCGCTCTAGTTACCTACGCTACGTAGGTAGGTATGCAACACTAATATAACCTACCCTTGCTTGTTTTTTATTAATACTGCATCCATACGTTATTTTTTACAATGACAAATTTATCAGTAGGTACAATGCATATTATAAGGTATCTTTTACACTATTTAATACACAATAAATGCTCTGAATTTTGTGCATTGTTTATCAGAGCTCACTGAACAGTTTTGCGACCTCCTACGGTTCAGCTACTTTTGCTACTATAACATTGTTCGACGATTTCTTTAAGGGTTGCGTCCTTTGCTATTGTATTGCAACATCCCAATTAAAAAGTATTCAGCTCCCACCTGGTCTATGGCCCATTCAGAAGATGCAACCAAGACGCTTTAGTGATGCGCATAAAAAGTATATCGTGATAGAGTTTGTCTGTATGTTCAAATCGATGTAAATCACAGCAAGTTAACAATTTAGCATTTAATAATAAAAAACAGAATAAAAATTATGAAAAAAGAATTTGAAAATTTGCAGCAGATCTAACTGTTGTGTATTCTAATTTCTCCCTAAAAACCTTAAGTAAAAAAAATCCTGCATAGATAAAACCTTAAATGTCTTTTTTATTTCCAAAACGGAAATTCCCGCTCTATTAGACAATAGTACCTATAACAATATAACAAAAAATGTATAACAATTCTGAATATTTTGAAAACACCTAAACAGAGTGACTGTCGATGATAATATTATATGACTAAAAAACAAAGGTGATAAAAGTTCCTTTTTTCAATTTGCGAATTTGAAATCTTGTAACACCAAAAACCAAGCAAACCCAGTAACAGAGACTAGTAAAAAGGCGTGTAGGTACAAAAAATTACCCTCTTTTTATCCGCAAGTGAAAATTATAATCGGCAATGGAGCGCACGCCTTAATCCATCGGCGGCGAATTTTTTCGCGTCGAATAAAATTATTGTATTCTTTTTTTGAAATCTTTAAGCTTTTGCGTAACAGCCGTTGAGATATTTTTATCTATGCTTGACTGCAGAATTCTGTTTTTAAATCATAGATTGTGAAAGTCACTGATTTCAAAATTGCCAAGGCAACGTTCGAATACATCAAACTTCTAGACTCTTTAGCAACTTTTTGTTTGTTATTCGTACAAAAGAAGTAGTAATTAATTCGATTAAGTAGTTTGTGGAATGTGGGTGTTAAAAACACCTCTGCCTACACCTTCGGGGCTGTTCCGGTGTGAATATATGTATTAGTTAGTGGTGAAATTTCCCGAAATCCTTCCTCATTGGATGTTTGCAATATCGACAGGCGTTTACAGCAAATATTTTCAGTTTTTAGGCCCAAAGCATTGAACTCTCTGATGATGAATTGGATAATCAATCAAATACGATAATTTCACAAACTAAACTTATTTTTTTATTTTTTTTAAGAATATTAGCAACCGAAATTACTATTATACGCATGCTTTGTACTCGAGATTAGCATGTTTACATGTAGTATACACTAGGTGTCGCCATCTGCACTGTATTTGAGATTTTTTTTTTTTTTATCTGTCGGTACCCGTATCTTCATTACACGTTCAGTGCTCCGCCACTCCGCACATACCGACGTGACGCGTAATTATTTTCTTACCTTATAAGTAATTCGTAATTATAATACCCAACTATAATTAGAATCAAACAATGTCTGATTACGATTATATTGCTAAAAAGGTTAATAAATTAGAAAAAAAAAGTTATCGCGCGTCCATTGGAACGAGTCGTCATCATCGGAATCTTCGTCGACAGACAGTTCTTGTATTCAAGACCTGAATCAAGAGTTAGGCATGATGCCGCGGCGACCGTGTATCCAGAGCCGCTTTGCATTGAAGGTTAGTAATGTGATGCATACCCACATGTAGAAAAAAAAAAAACTATATTGCGGTTAGTAATTTGGATTAAACACTTATCTATAGCGTATGCTTTACAATGAAACTGTGGTAAATAGATATAAAAACTACTAATGAGGCAAAGTAAGTTATTTATGCGAACAGTCGTGTTGGGCTATTACTTAAATAACATTTTGCAGACATACTTGATATTTACTTACTAAGGTATTGCGGGCATTCATATGGAATGTCACTTTACCGCCATTTAAGCGAAGTAAGTTATTCATGCGGTCAGTCATATGGGGCTGTCACTTAAATAACATTTTGCTTTCGGATTGGATATGCGGGCTGTCTGTAGGGCAGTCACTTAACCAATATCTATTAGCCGTGGACTCATTGTCTAAGGTGTGGCTTCAACTTCAACGGGCCACTCTTAGTGGACTCTGTGCCTAATATTCCATCAATATCGGCTGAAGATGCAGCCACTACCTACAACTGACGAGCAAGCCTGCAGGTACAAGTGCAGGGTGTCAAATAGACGGAGAGCTTCTTCTAATGCTAGGAGATGATCCGTCACCAAACAATTTTTTTTTAATTTAAAAAAATTATTTTTATAAATAAAATAAATTTAAAGACATCCTCTCAGATTTTGCAGTTCGTTTAAAACATTTTGCTACAAATGGTTTGTCCAAAGAAGATCGGATAGTATTTTTAGACAAATACCTATTACCGGCTAATTGTACTTTAATTGGTGCACCTATTTTAAATCCTGAAACAGAAAATGCTGTCCCAGACACAGTTCACAAGCGTGATAAAGGAATTAATACGAGGCAAAAACAAAGAGCTGCAATTATTTCTTGTTTAGGAAAAGCTGTAACCGTATTAATGACGACAGAACATAAGAATCCAACTATCACTCAATTGGTATGGGATGCAACCAGACTCTTGTGTGATAGCCAGGCTATAGACTCGGCCATTCGAAGATGTTCTGTTTTGAATAGTCTTAGAAAAGACTTGAAAGACCGGTTACAAACCACGAACATCGACAAACTGCTCTTTGGCGAAGGACTAGCAGATACTACGGCTAAAGCGATATCTAAATCTGGAGCAGAAATAAAACCGGTTTTAGCCAAGCAGCCAGCAGCTGCTAAACGTAAACGAACTCTCCAGGATTTAAACTGGCGAGCTCCTGTCCCTCATCTCAGATCGAGGGGCAACAACAGGAGCAGGGAGCCTGCCTCGCACAACTCGCAGAGGAATCGCCCCGCGAACTCCTCAAGGCAGTCATCGCGGCCAATGAAGAACTACCCCCGCAATCAACATTAAATACGGTAATGTACGCTGGCAGGCTTTCATTGTTTTATGATCAGTGGTCGCTTATTACTAAAGATACTACAATCCTGTCATGTATTAAAGGTTATAAAATTCCTTTCTCTCGCACAGTTGTAGAAAGTTCAGTGCCCGCATCAAGGACAATTACATAACATAAACTCACGCCTGTATTCCCCGAAGGGGTAGGCAGAGGTGCTAGCACCCACATTTTGCCAGTTTATTTTTAGGTCCCATTGTAATAGGTGGTGAGCCTATTGCCATTAACGGGGCACTTACTTACAAGGACAATTATCTCATCTCAAAAACTCTTGTATAAGAATTCAATCCATGAACTCTTAAAAATTGGTGCGATTGCTGAGTGTTTACCCAGCGTAGACCAATTTGTATCACCTATTTTCCTAGTACCCAAGTCTAATGGAAATTATAGATTTATTCTAAATTTAAAAGCTTTAAATAAAAATCATGAAGCCAGTATTTAGATTACTCAGATCATGTGGCCACCAATCCACGATATACTTAGATGATAGCCTTTTGATAGGAAATAGTCCAGAGTCTTGTTTAGACAACATATCTGATACTACAAGACTCTTAAAGGCTCTAGGTTTCATAATGAATACTGAAAAAAGTAATCTCAGTCACAACATGTAAATTTTTGGGTTTTTAGATTAACACCGATACATTGTCGGTTTACCCGCAGATAAAATCTTAAGAATTAATTAATCTCTCTCTTAAAATAATAAATTTCGAAGTACGACACACTGCACAATCAGACAGTATGCTCGTTTAGTAAGATTACTAACCTCTGCTTGTGCAGCCGTTAAATACGGCTGGTTGTACGCTAAGCAACTAGAGCGATGTAAATACCTGAATTTGGAAGGGGACGATAACTATAATATACGCATGAGTATACCATCTTCCCTAATACCAGACTGAGATTGGTGGTCACATGCTTTGATGGGTCCATCCAATGAAATTAAACAGAACATGTTCTGCTTAGAAATCTTCAGCGATGCCTCAAAAACAGGATGGGGGCAGCGTATGGTAGCTAACGCGCTAGTGGAAGATGGAACATTTCTGAAGCATATAAATTTCTTAGAAATCCTTGCCGCCTTCCTTGCTCTCAAAGTTTTCGCTAAAACTCATAGAGACTGTCAAATACTTTTACGGATACAACTGCTGTTTCATATATTAACCGTATGGGCGGTGTTCAGTTTCTAGATCTCGCAATGGTTATAAGAGAGTGGTGGCAATGGGGTGAAGCGCGTATTTTGACTGTTTTTGCTTCATACATTAGTTCATCTGAAAATAAGGTGGCAGACGCAGAGTCACGGCGCGTCCACCCAGATGTCGAATGGGACCATCTAATTTTGCTTTTAATAAAATAGTTGACTTAAAAATTTGTAGTATAATTTAAAAAGTCGACTTATTTGCTAGTAGACTCAATACGAAATGTTCTAAATTTGTCTCTTTGCATAGAGATCCGGATGCATTGGTAGTAGATGCTTTCACTATTTCATGGACGAACTTATTTTAATAGTTTTCCACCATTTAGTATAATATTAAAAGTTTTAAGGAAAATTAAGGATGACAAGCTAGAGGAATTATCGTAGTACCATACTGGCCCAAACAGCCGTGGTTTCCTCTATATAATAGCTTGCTTGTGAAAGAACCTTTAATATTCAAGCCTTCTAAAACGTTGATTAATTCTCTTTCCAGCCAACGAGACATGCACCAGAAGGTTAGGGTAACCTTCTGGTATATGTCTCGGTTGCCGGGCTGTTATCAGCACGGCATTTGTGAAAAGAGGAGTACCGTCAAACTCTGTGCCAATAATTCTAGGTTCACTTTCTGACAATTCTTTAAAGCAGTGTGATACCTGCCTAAAGGAATGGTTTATCTTCTGCGAACAAAATAATGTTGATTTATATGAAGCATCTGTTAATAACATCATTAACTTCTTAACAAAGTTATTCGATTCAGGTGCACAAAGATGGCACATTAAACTGTTATAGGTCAGTCCTTTCCCTTATTACTTATCCACAAATAACAAATAATGATAGTATAAAAAGGTTATTAAAAGGGGCCTTTAGATTGCGTCCTCCACTACCCAAGTATAATATTACATGGGATACTTCAGCCGTATTGATTAGTCTTGGTACTTGGTACCCAAACGAATCTTTAAACTTGGAACGTATTTCAAAGAAAACAGTAACTTTACTTGCCTTAACAACGGCTCATAAAATACAAACACTTTCAAAGATAAATATTTTAAACATACAATTCCGTACACATGAAGTTCATATTAAAATACCCTAATATAGACTTTTCGCCCTGGTTGTCTACAACCACTTCTTGTACTCCCTTCATTCTTAGAACGTCCAGAAGTATGCCCGGTTCTAACCTTACGCTGTTACCTAGACATGACTCGGTCATTACGTACCAATAATTACCTTTTCATAAGTATTAAAAAGCCTCACAAACACTAAGTAATTGGGTTAAAACTACCTTAGGGTTATGTGGCATAGATATACTAGACATGCCGCAACATCCAAAGCTTGTAAATTAGGAGTTAATTTAAATTGTATTAGAAATACAGCTGGATGGAGCGGAACTTCCAACACTTTTGGGAAATTTTATAATAGACTAGCTAGAACTATTATGGATGATTCTGTAAAATGATTCATTGCAATGAAGAATTGGTAATATAGAAGTACGATGATAATTTGTTATCTTCAACTGATTCACAACTGAATAAATTAGTTACAATTGTAACTAATTTATTCACCATTATTTAATGGTGTTGATATTTTGTATTTTTCTCTCAACATCTACATGTAAACATGCTAATCTCGAGTACAAAGCATGCGTATAATTAATGATTAAACGAACTTACCTGTTGTGAAGTTCTATCATAATTATACAAAGGCTTTGTACGAAGAGATTAGCATCCCGCCCAACCCTTAATCCTAAGACCCAAGATGGAAAGTAAACTTTTACCTGATCATTGATCATACAAATCATATACATTTATACAAATATCAACACAAATGGTAGCTTCTCTCCAAACTAAATGAAGATACGGGTACCGACAGATAAAAAAAAAAAAATCTCAAATACAGTGCAGATGGCGACACCTAGTGTATACTACATGTAAACATGCTAATCTCTTCGTACAAAGCCTTTGTATAATTATGATAGAACTTCACAACAGGTAAGTTCGTTTAATCATTAAATATTCCCTCTAACCCCTCCAACTAAACTAAATTGCTTTTACTAGGAGTGGGTTCACGTCGGTAGTGTAATGGCCAGGATTCGAACCCGGGACCTCTTTAAGCTACCGATGCTTCTATTCTAATCCTAGCCATACAAACCGAAGAACAACAATACCCTTATTCATCTATAATCAACCCCGCTATCCCCTAGGGAGTAGGCAGAACTCACACAACGCTTTGTGTATTACAGTTCCTAGCATACATTAATAGTGTTTGCAATATTAATAGTCCTCTGAGGTTCCCGATTTGGGAACCAACTAGTGGGAAATAGTACTACGATGGGAATTGGCCAATTTGGAAGAGCTTTAATGGGAATTATGCCTGTGATTATGCTAAAGGTTAATACCGGAAGTATTATTCAAGTATGGAGGAAAGATGACCTGTATGGTGTAGCGGTAGATCGTTGCTAATTCAGAGTTAGTTCGGTTCCCGTTTAGTACAAAATATTTGTTACTTATGTACAAATATTTGTCTATCTGCATTGGTCTAGGTGTTGAAGACGTATGTACTTAGATATGTGTTTACAAAACGAAAATTTATTGTACTTAACAATGTATTATACTATGCTTACATTAGTGTATCCTAGAATATTTATATGTTTACTAGCTGACCCAGCTAACTTCGTACCGCCAATTTTTTCCTGCCCTCGTGGCGTCAGATCCCGTTCCCGCTGCACCATTTAGGGGGATAAAAAATAAATGTTGGCTGATTCTTAGACCTACTCAATATGCTCACAAAATTTTATGAGAATCGGTCTAGCCGTTTCGGAGGAGTACGGGAACGAACATTGTGACACGAGAATTTTATATATAAGATTAACATACACATATATTTCCCGAAGGGGTGGGCCGAGGTGTATTAACACCAAAAATTTTTGGACAACCATTATTTTCGGTCAAACGCAGTGCGAAAGAGCGACCCTATTACGTCCAAATGGACACTTTCTCAAGTGCTGTATGTATATCACCTACAGTATTTAAAAAAAAAACACATTTATAATGACGTACCTAATATTGCTTTCAAACAATTTTATTCTACCTGTGAATAGATCAAGCTTTTTGTTAATAAATTCATAATACTTATAGAAAAATTCTAACACATCTGATAATTGAATCCTTTTGAGTGATCTACGAAATACCCACAATGACTAATAGAAAATTAATATAGCGTATAAAATACCCGACATGCCAATGTCCCAATATCCCACGCGATGTTTTAAAAAAAGAATAATTGATTGAAAAAAAATAATAATCCATATCCCTGGAGGATTACACGACAAACGCATTTTGATGGTTAGCCACACTGAACCTGAGGCTTCCAAATTCAAATTAAAAAAAGAACGACATCGAACGCCTACAAAATATTTGTCATTGGTTTGTGTCTACTTTTAGGGGTCCGCTGTAAAATTTTGTGGGCAGATCTTTCAGAAATAATGAAGAAATAGACATGAGCAGAAAATATTTATTGGTCAGTGGATTAAAGAGACGAAGAATTATATTTTACGCAGTCTTCTGTGAGCATAGTTATGTCTTCGAATTACCAAAAGAGTGATGTCTCTAAAGTATAATATTTTATATTGAAAATCCAACTAATATTATTAATGTGAAAGTTTGTTATTCAATCATGTTCTAACGGCTGAACAAATCTGGCTGAAATTTGGTAAAGGGATAGACTACAGTCATACATACACACATAGGCTTTTTATCCGGGGAATAGCTTCCTATGGGTTGCGGGAAACAGGATCAAAACGTCACGCCCGTGAAGCCGCGGGCAATAGTTAATATTTAATAAAACATGAAACTTTTACATAACCACATATTCACGGAACCATCGACAAAATAACTATATTTTTTAATAAAGAATAACACATTCAATAGATGTGATTGGATCTCCCAGTGACAGTGCGCAAGCGCAAGTGCTGCCACCTGTCGCGATCTAGCGTGTGAATGATCCACATATTTATCGTCGATCAATGATTTAGCAATAAACATCGACAATGGGACTACTTGGGTAGCCATTTTTGCTTTTGACACGGGTGGACGCGATTGTTCACCGATAACATGTGACTTGTCAAAAACTATTGAAATATTGACGGTAGGTAAAGAAATTCGTATGACGTGTCAAGTGTTGCATAACTTGAAAATATTAATATTCTAGGACATATTACAAAGCGCTTGTCATAATGCCTAGATACTATTTAAGTAGCTAAATAGATGCACCTTATACAATAGACATACCTAGGAACTGTCGACATAGGTCTATCAAAAATAATATATAGACCTCGGCCTCCATCGTGCAAATTCTGGACGCAACGGGAAATCTTCCCTTCATAATTACTTAGAGCTACGCCTTAATGTATTTAAGAGGTTTTAGTATGGAATATGTAGAATATAGTGTTCCTGACATATCTTGAATCCAAAACGAAAGAGAAACGATACGAAATAGATTTGAGCTCCTCCACCGCTGTAGCAACCCTTGTTACCCTCAAAAGACAATAAAAAAAGGCGTACTGCGCCTAAAGAACACATTTAGTGACGTCACTGGTATCAAAATATGCAAGTATCTATACCTTACTAGAAGAATCACCAATTAGGACGACTATTAAAAGGTTTGCATGGTGCAGGCCCCTCGTAAAATGCTATAATTACGTGACTTATTTGTTACATTATGTAACTTTGTTTTAATTCTTAAGTATAAAGTGTTTTATATACTTGTTGTGATTGTTTATCCAGACGCGAAAAGTACATTCGTCCACATTTAGCTATAAGAAAATAAATATTGTAAATTTTGACGTCTAAAAAATGCCGGAGTGTTGTTTGTTGCGCCGTTTCTTCTCCACCAACTTAGATTAAGTAGAATTAAAATTGACGTCAATAAGAAACAATTTTATTGTTCTATATTGAAAAATAAATGACTATGACTATGTTTATGTATTGTATTATATAGAATGCAGCTACCTTCGAGCGCATTGTTAGAAATGTTCATTCATTTCATTTGTATTGAATGCTCCGCTATTGCATCCTTTCTATACGGAACCATCATAAAGCAAAATAGGAATCTTCCTTCTGTAAACTTTCTTCATTGTCTCTACTCTATGGCACTTATAGACATCTTCCAAATGAGTTAAGTAAGTACTAGCTATTGTTTCAGAAGTGCTCCGCACGCGTGGAAAATTTTATGTATAGGAATAGCTATAGTTTTAGATTGGTCTTCTTCTTCTTCTTCCTCTTAGCGTTAATCCCAGTCCGAAGGTTTCAGCTTGGAGTCTGGGGTTCGCTTTTACCAGTCTACCTGCGGATTTGGCTGGACTTCGATATTTTCTGTGGAGTGACTGCCATCTGACTTCCACAATCCAAAGGCGATATCGAAGCATTGCAGCTAGACCATTTTGTTGAACCTTTGAGGTCTTAACGACTCCTATAGATATTAGCATGGCAACCGGGACCAATACAAATAGCCATATTCATAGGTACATTGTATACATGGATATGGGTATTTGCATATAATTATTAGCATTGAGCGGGGATCGAACCCGCGCCTCCTGCGTAGCGGCCGCGTTCAATACCGCTACGCCACGGAGGCAGTCAGTTTTAGTTTCAGTATTTCTGCTTTTCCGAGAGCGATTGCCGTCTGAAACTTTGAAAGATAAGCCTACGTCTCTAGTGCAGGCCTCGTCTGTTGTTTGACAGATGCATCGACCAGTAAGTGAAGTGCATTCGGGAATCAAGCATGTTGATAGGGCTAGGGCCCTCTATAAGAAACCACTAGAAAATTTCTATTAATCAATCAATTCTGAAAAAGGTGGCTGGGACGGACTTGAAGCGGAAGGATCAGGTGAAATGGCGGACACTTGTTCGGCTAGAATGTTTCTGTACTAACTAGGTCTATGTAACTTCTTGATATTATACTCTGTATTCAAAATACTAACCTACTTATAATTTAACAAAAAAAATCTCTAAGTTTCAAAGGACAACCCCTAACTCTCATACAATCTTGGGCCTGCATGTACAGGGTTGAAAATTAGGCAATATTTAGACCATCTAAGGACATTTTGTTTGCCTAATTTTCACGACGATTCACAATGGCCAAGTTTGTTTAATCGAGCATTGTTCATAGGTTTTTAGGTTATGTTGTAATACATAATGCGGTCAAACAGCGTCTTATGTTGTGTTGTGTGTGATAGCTACACAAGTTATTCGCGTATCGCTTTTATTTGTAAGTAGGTTAGCAGGTTTTATTAGTATAGAAAAGGGCAGGTCATTAATATTTTTAGTCACTAATGTGGAATGGTCAACTATAAGTATATGCTAAATAATAAAACTGATATGTCAAAGCAAAGACTTGCTTTAGCTACTTTCTTGTTGCACGATATTAAACCTTATAGTTTTATGATATGCAACTGACATTTACTCTAAAGGTGGTAAAGCAATCCTTCCCTACCCTCACTTCAGACGGCAACATCTGAGTGACATCCTTTTGCTACGGTTACCACTTTCCACAAGGCTGTATACATACTTGTTTGCTGTAGTAATCTAGAATTAATTATATAAGTAGGTATTAAAATAAAACAACATTATTTTAAAGATTACTATATTTTTAAAAAGTATTTTAATCTCTATCCCGGGTATCTTCCTATTTGGCTTTAGACGTGCTTTCACTAGGACTTAGGTCTTTCCTCCCCTTTTTAAGCATCATCATAGTTTATTAAAATGTTGTCAAGAAACTGTGCAGGAGGTGTTATATTGTCTTGGAACCGTGCCCAACCGAGATACCATATTACACTCATTATGTGGGCACAGCACCCGACTGTTCTCTTACCTACAATACAATTACAGCAATGCTGTAATACCTATAGCATTCCTACCGCTCAAAGAACTGTCAACTAATATATATACGTAATAAGTTCTACTACTTATATTCCTGGACTTTATTTTTCCTCTTAATAACCAAGTCGTTTGAGATATTGACAGTTCTTGTAGGAGGTCTCTATCCACCTCTCTGCACACTTCAATGACATACAGAATACACACTTGTCTGTGCCCCACTGGTGATTGTGCTGGTCTGTTCTCATCCAAACATGCACATTGAGCTTGAATCCAGCAAGATTCGCAAATGATTGCATTCACCTTAAACAGAGATCATGTTATAAGCACTGAATATTCCATTAGTCATATAGGCTAGTTCTTCATGAACGTTACACATATCAGACAAAATAAATTGTCATATACAAAAGTTGACATAATTTTCTACGGGATTAGGCAGACTCGTAGTAATTTCTATTCTATAGCAGCTATCACACAGCTTGTTAACGTTAATTATAATAAGAATTTCAAAAGAGCGAGAAATAACGAATAGGTACTTACTATTTGTGGTGCGACCCATTCACGTATACCGGTATACAAGCTAGTATCACTGCATCGTTCAACAAATGTCTGCCTATAATATTGCACCGATCGGTAGCGATTCCACAATTCACACAGAGATTTATTGTGATAGCTTTCAGCCGATGTGGTAAAGTCTAGTCCAGTTTTAAAGCCAAGGTCAACAAGTGTAGCAAATAACGGTGTCCGGTAATCAAGCAAGGGTCAATTAGTTCGAAAATCATATACAATTCACAGAGTAAAAGCAGCAAAACACAATGATCTCAGCGAGCCGAAGGAAAGCGAATGCGACATTTTCAATGACAGGAATGAAAATCAGTGAAAATGACATATGATGTTACAGATTATTATGAATTCTAAATGATCGATTATTTACATAGACTTTGAACACACTACGATTATTTACAATCGATATTTTGACTTCCATTATGAAGGAGACAGGTGTCTTTCTAATTAGTGAACTGAATAACGAACATAAAGATGCTACATAGATATTTTGAAATCATTTAATAAAGCCACGAATTTTAATTTCATAGTTATTAGTTATCGATTCGATTTCATAATCGAATCGATAAAGCAAGTATAATCATAGCGCATTTACGAAGATCGGATTAAGTATTACATTCAACGTTTACGAAGCTTGTTGATTAATGAAAATCACATTTTTAAACTTTTGTCGCACTTGGCCATTGCTGATTGTAATGAAGTCTTAACAAAATTATAACACAAAATAGACGAATTTTTTGAGGTAGGTTTGATGTCTGTGCACTCGGGCCCAAAATGGGGTATCTCCTTTCAAATTTTTACATAAAACCTGAGCACATAATCACAGAAATACGACACAGGTTATTTAATAAGAGCGCGCGTTTAAAAGGATTATTCGAAGGCCGCCATGACACTTGAGACTCGAGACCATCGACAAAAAGAGGAGTGACCGAGAGGATTAGCTGCCAGTGTCAAAGTGTTAAATATCGAACACACCGTCTAATTTGACAACTGCGGTTGTGTGAAAAAGTTTAGTGAGAGTTGCCAGATCTCGTTTTATTTTATTTTACCATTAATTAGGGTATTGAACTGTTGTTAAGTATTATGTTTAGAGGTATGTGATCTGGCAACGACTGGGGGTCGATTCCTGAATATGATTGAGTTTGTATGTATGTCGGTAAAAATATTTACCTGGCTAACAGAAAGAGTTTCCTCCTGCGTAGCCGCCACGATCACTACCACTATATATGTATATTTGAGTGCTAAATAATGGCAATGTAAGTAAATAGGTACATAACGAGACTCGTTACCTTATAAATGACAAGTATATTGGAAACGCGGAGAGTTAACGGACCCTGAACTGAAAGTTCAGTCAGAAAGTTTAAAGATATTAAAAAATACATACTTACATACATATATAAAATCACGTCTGTTTCCCATAGGGGTAGGCAGAGATTACAGATCTCCATTTTCTACGATCCTGACATACTAATCTCGCTTCATTCACTCTCATTACATTCTTCATGCATGCTCGTCGCTTTAGGGTACTCCTGACCTGCCCCTTTTCTAAAACTTCCCCAATTTGGTCCAAGTATGTGCGCCTAGGTCTTCCCCTTCCGACGGTACCATCTATACTCGCCTCATACACCTGTTTCGTTAGTCTTCTTTCATCATTCTCTCAACATGACCGAACCATCCTAACATTCCTCTCTCAATTCTCATCATTCTCATATTAAAAAATATCGGTAATATTAACATTGTATCTGGCAACCCCAGAACACATTCTCAATCGTTTTTAATGACAAAAAATATGACAATCGTGTCACATTTCAGTTGAAGTTTGACAGTTGGGATGCGACTCCGGCGGGGATCGAATGGCTTAATATTTGATTGTCAAATTTCAACGAAAATTATGATTAGAATTTTTTTAATGTCAAATAATGTGCAACAGGTTTTAAAGTTAATTTCATCTCTGTATAACACTCAGTGTTTTGAATTTGGTAGTTTAATATAGGCAAAATGCTTAAGCTAACTGGTATTTAACTCAAAACGCTGCCGAAAATTTGGGAACCCGGGCACTCCCTAATTCGACCCCTCCTTTTTTCTAAACGGTAGTAGTTTCTCGTCCTATAAGATTCGGTAGTGTAATGACCAAGATTCGAACCCGGGACCTCTCGATCGTGAGGCTGACTCATTAACCACTAAGCTACTGACGCTAGCCAGGATTCCGCTTTTCCAATTAAACTGAGACACCTTTTTTTTTTAAATGAGACACCGCGAATATACTTCAATATTTTCCGTGGTTCCCGGCAGAGTAAAATTTGAGCTAACCACGGAGGACAGAATTTATGATTAAGTAACGGAGATGCCCCATTGATAATTCGCCTAATAAAAACGCGCGCCAAATGCGGGTGGGAAGAGACGCGCGGGTGTCAAAAGTCGAAGGATGTCATAGGTATAACGTTCCTACCGAATGAGTCCATTTGACCTGATGTTGTTTGTCAGTAGCCATAATATCAGACTATGATCTGATTCTTAAATGTTGATATTATTGTGTTATTTATGTATTATATTAATTATAATTTGGTTATTTATGTTTCTTCTTATCGTATATCTATCGAATTTGTGAATGTCTTTTGTGTATCTGTAACATTTTGTTTCAGTGTGCTAACTAACACCGAAAAAGGAGACGCACAACCAGTCCAATATTATCAAGCACTTTCCCCCCATTCGGACAGCACACAAATCTCTCCATCGCACGTTTGACTTTGCCAGAATTGCCGATACCTATATCGGCCATATACAAAATAGAAATAGAAATAGAGTCCATTTGACGTTTGGATGGCACGCGACTCGATTGCCTTGCAACAACTCCGCTATCATTTCCTTCTCCATGGAGCTACCCCATCTCTTTCTATGCGGTGTCGTACAAGGCAACTAAGGGATAGGGCTGTTTTATAACAGACAATATATACAGCCCAGACTCAGATCGGAAATACGATAATAAGCTCACCCCTATTACGATTGATGAGTGAAAAGAATGTGTCAATTCACCTCTGCCTAACCCTCCGGGGATAACATAACGTACATAACATAAACTCACGCCTGTATTACCCGAAGGGGTAGGCAGAGGTGCTAGCACCCACATTTCGCCAGTTTATGTTTAGGTTCCAATGTAATAGGTGGCGAGCCTATTGCCATTAACCGGGCACTTATAAACCTGCGATAAATACTTACACACATAACTTCGAAAAGCATCGAAAAGTCTTTGGTGTGTGCTATGATAAACCTGGGATCCGGGGATAAAGGCGTGATTATACTGATTATTATATGTATGTTGGTATGTAAATACTTATACTGACAATAATAATAATAATAACCCCGCAGGGGCAGCTTGTGGCGAGCTGTTGGTGAGTGGCGACACCACGTACCCTGATTCTCCCGAGGGTTGGAATTTATTCCGCCCCGCCTCTTGTGCTTGCCTTTATTGGCCGGCCAAGAGTGGAGTCGCAAGAGCGGAACCTATGTTCCAGGTTGGAAGTGTAAAATGTCATAACGCCGGGGGCCTGCTGACCGACTTCTGTATCGCGATCTTGCACCCCGCAGACTCACCTCTCGACAACCTTAGCCGTTCAACGGGTGTTGCTCCATCGCCGCACTATGCGTGGCTATTTTAATGGGCCCATGCAATGAGTTGGCATGCCTTTTTAACAATTTTGAGACTTATTATCATGGCAGGCGTCCGTTAGTCTCCCCCCATAGCCCATTCACCAGTCCATCTAATACTCAACCCCATAGCCCATATTCTAGTTTCCATTATTCCAATAGTCTCTGCACCTAGCGGGGACCATCCCCGGGTGTATCATATTGTGCGCTCGGGGGTGGTATCCGTCATGTGTGTCTATATCTAGCATATTAAACTCTCTTAAAAGGGCCTCTACGTCTTGGCTTCGGCCCGACGCACGCCTTCACTCTTTAATAAGCCACTTTATTAATCGAGGTGAGAAGCGATTTAATGGCAGTTCTCGAATCTCTTTAGGAATTCTGTTGAAAACCCGTATACACATACAGAAACCATTTTTCTGTTGAATCGTTGTGTATAGAACTTAAACATTATGGAGGACCAGACTACCGCCACTACCGCTGCGCAGGAGCAGTATTTCCGTATCTAGTGTTGTCCTGATACGTCCACGATATAATCAAAAACAATTCGATCAGATCGAACGGCTGCTAGTCACGGGATTATCTTTGTGTGGTCCACGACGTCATTGTCTGAGAAAGCTGCGCGTGAGCAAGTCACTTGTATAATTTGGTTACGATTGCTTGGTGGTCGGACGTTATGTACTTACATTCATAGGTAATAAATAATAAATAAATATTCCACAACATTCTACACAACGCTATCTAGACCCATTGTAAGCATAGCTTAACTAGCTTGTGTTATGGAATCTAGAATGCGGATAAACATACATCCATACTAATATTATAAATGCGAAAGTAACTCTGTCTGTCTGTCTGTCTGTCTGTCTGTCTGTCTGTCTGTCTGTCTGTATGTTACGCTTTCACGACTAAACCACTGAACCGATTTTGATGAAATTTTGGTATAGGGGTAGATTGGACCTTGAGAAAGGACATAGGCTATGTTTTGTCGCGATAACCGACATCCACGCGGGCGGAGCCGCGGGCAAAAGCTAGTAGATACTATTTTCTTTTTGTAAATTCATATATACTATACATAGAAACACCCAGCCCAATGCAAATAGCCATATTCATGCATACAAATATTTGCACTGAGCGGGAATCGAAACCGCCCCTCCTACGTAGCAGTCGTGTTCACTACCACCACGTCACGGAGGCTGCAGGTAAGTAGGCATGTTTTTTTTTATTTTATTTAGGTATTGATTTGGACTGACGACCTGACGTACTTAATTAGATGTCTGGGACAGACTGGATGTAGAAGGCAGTGAATCGGCTGCAATGGCGCACATTGGGAGAGGCCTGTGTCCAGCGGTGGACTAGAATATGCTAATTGATTGAATTTATGACATAATGGTAAGATCGTGACGTCATGGATTTAATTCAGGGCTCCACTAATATCGTCATTATTACAATACTAGCTTTTGCCCGCGGCTCCGCCCGCGTGGATGTCGGTTATCGCGACCAAACATAGCCTATGTCCTTTCTCAAGGTCTAATCTACCCCTATACCAAATTTCATCAAAATCGGTTAATGGTTTAGGCGTGAAAGCGTAACATACAGACAGACAGACAGAGTTACTTTCGCATTTATAATATTAGTATGGATAAACTTATCTAACCGCGCCTATTAAATTAAGAATGGTAAAATAGCGGTAAAAATTGCGTCGGTTCTTATTGTATAGATTTTTTTTTTAATCATCCACCTAACCTATAATAGTAACTGATTTGACTACCTATTAAATTTTATGACATCACTAAATCTTTTTTCATACAAGTTACCTTTTATCTTTTTAAATATTTTTTTTTATTATGTAACTAATTTGTCTAGTCAGTAGAATACCCAATTACATTCAAAGTTTGTAGGTATTTTGGAGCCTAGCGTCCGCTCCATTACGCTATCATCTTGATGTGAGCCACATTACCGGAAGAACTATACTAAGCCGGACCCCAAGCATCTTAGCATCTTAACTTAGCTTTAACAAAAGCGACTGTTATCTAACCACCATACTCTGAGCAGAATACCTACAGAGCCTCGTTCGTCAATCAGCAGGTGTACCGACTTGCACTTGAAGGGAACCTATTACAGCCTATTCCCATAAATTCTTTTAAATATATTTTGTAGAATGCACTTTGCGTGCTTTTCCATTCATAATGGAAGCAAGATATGCGTGACAAAAAATTATTATCGCCACATCGAAATCCCGGTAGACCAGTAAATGTAAAATGCACAATCATCAACAAAAAAAATATGTTGTTGCGTATCAAACACTTGAAAATAAAAATAAGCACGCCATATTGATCGAGATACGATATAATCTTGTCCACAAACAATGCCATTATACTTATGAAAATAAACAACTGATTTGAAGCTTCCATTCGATATTTGAAAATTGAAAAAATAAAACCTTCATAGACACGATGGCAGTGCGTTTGAATTTCGAATGAAACTAGGGCAGCTGCTAGGGCTGTCTCATGAAATTTCTTATTGTATAATATTACTATCGTAAAAGAAATGTGCTGAAACTTCTTTCCTCATTCCTTAGCCTTTGTTAGGATTTGAATTTTGAGTTTTTCGTGTAGATTTCAGGTATTCAGTTATTGTAAGTTGGGTAAATTTTGCCCAGAATTTTGTAGGTATAATTATACTTACCTATAGATAAATAAACTGGTTTCCTTGTCTATCAAACAAAGTAAAAATAGCTAGGTATCATACTCCGTTTTTGAAGCAGCTATTTTAAGGTACAGATACAGTTTAAACCTGGACGCATAAGTACTCTGTATCTAGATAAGTGTTAGGTATCTATGTGCCATGAAGTGGAACAACACTCAGAATCAGCTGTATTAGAGCGAGGCATAGAACTCACCCTACATTCCTAAATAACCGAAAAGACACCCTTTTCAAGCATCCTACAATAGATTACGGTATCATTATTAAGCCTGTTGCAATCCACTGCTGGAGGCCTCTCCCAGTGTGCTTCATTGCTCCCGATTATAAGTATAGTAGGTACAAATAAAACCTGACAATAGACATTAACAAAGAACAAAACGGATGAAATATTTCTTTCCCTGAGACCAGTACCTAGATATTGCTGGATTTCAGTAGCGCTTTCAACTCCGTCGATTTTGACATACTGCTTGGCACCTTGAAGAGCATTAACGTCTCCTCTAATGCTATTTCTTGGTTTGATTCCTATCTCCGGGGGCGGTCGCAGTGCGTTCACCTGAAACAGGATTCCTCGGACTGGTGTGGACTGGCTGCGGGTGTACCCCAGGGAGGTGTCCTTTCACCTCTCTTATTTTCCATCTTCATCAACTCTGTTACAGGTCTAATTTCATCCAGCTATCACCTTTATGCCGATGACTTGCAGCTATACCATCATTTTGCAGTGGCTGACGCCTCCTCGGCAGTTTCTGCCATGAATCACGACCTGCATCGTATTAGCAACTGGGCCAAATCATTCGGACTACGTATCAACCCAACTAAATCGCAGGCAATGATCATTGGCGGCACTCAGATGCGCAGGCAGCTTGACTTCTCCACATTACCTCCTGTAACGCTGGACGGAACTCGGATACCCTACTCGGATACCGCCAAGAACTTGGGTGTACTCTTTGATGCTAACCTATCTTGGAGACCTCACATCAATGAAGTTAGTAAAAAGGTACATTACAGCTTTCACTCCCTGAGGTGTCTGCAGAGTTTTCTACCTTTAAAAACTAAAATTTCTCTCGCTCGAACCCTTATCCAACCTATTATCGACTACGCTGATGCCTGTTTCTTAGATGCCACCGAGGAACTTTTAAACAAATTGGAGAGACTGCAAAACTTGTGTATCCGGTTCGTATTCAATCTGAGGAAATACGACCACGTCTCGCAGTTTCGTAAAGAACTCAAGTGGCTCCCTATCCGCCACCGCAGAAACACTCGAATTCTCTGTCTCCTTTTTAATATTCTGCACAACCCCTCTGCACCATCTTACCTGAGGGAGCGTTTCTCATTTGTTCGCGCCTCTGATGCTCCGTGCAGATCAAGCCTCCGACTTCTCCTTAAATTTCCTTCCCACAAAACTGATTTCTACTCTTACTCCTTCACCGTGCAAGCGGTCAGACTGTGGAATTCGCTACCGCCTGATATCAGAGCTAGCAACACGCTGTCTTAAAAGCAAAGTTTGCAGTCATTATCTCTCTTCTGTTCAGTGACGCTAAGTCGTGAGCGGAGGAGGGATGGTGATTTTCGTATTTGTGCATAAATGTTTGCTTATTTATTGTACTAAGTTTATGTATATTTGATATTATTTAGGTTTATGTAGAATATGTTTAGTATATCATTTTTAGTTAGTATATATATATATATTATTATTTTTAGTTAGTTAATATATAATATATGATACATGGTATAGTATGTTTATTTAGATATTAAGTACTACTGTATATTTTATAATGTTAAGCGTGTGTGTGTACTTATACTTTTCCTCTCCAATTACTGTACACACAATTACACATATTTTCTTATGTGTCACGTTCTCCTCTCGCCGGTCTGCTGGGAGAAATTTCTTATAGAAATAAGCAGTACCAATGTACTAACGTTTCAACATCCATTGTATATTTTGTATTCGCTTTGTGTGTGCATAAATGTTAAATAAATAAATAAATAAATAAAATAAAATATCGGACATTCTGACATGTTTTAATTACAGCCGCACCCCTACTAATTCCATTACGACCAGCCCTGACCATAGACCGTGTCACAAAAAAGCGCGCGTAAAATATTTTGATGTTTGACAACTGTCATGGAGGATTTGATCGATATCTATTTATTTATTTAAATGCTTATGCGTTGCGTTACAGCCGAAGACATTAATAATATTTGTTTTTTTTTCTATTTGTTATCTATCTACCTTTATTTAATAGGTAGGTATGCTAGTTTTAATAGGGGTTCATTAAATTCAAATTATATTATGTTAGCAGATAGGTAGATATTAAGCACTAGCTTTTGCCCGCGGCTCCGCCCGCATGGATGTCGGTTCCCGGCAATTATTCGATTTTTTCTCTACTTACAACCCCAAGACTTCCACGAATAATTCAAGACCAAAATTAGCCAAATCGGTAAAAGCGTTGTTGAGTTATAACATTACAACGAAAAGTGGCATTGATTTTTATATACTCGTATATAGATTTGAAAGTTCCTTGTGGGTAATAAAACACTTGTTTCCTTTGTATTCATACAATACAAACATAAGGTAACCTAACCTACCCTTTAACTCCAACTAGGCTTTCCCCTTTCCATGTGCCCTATTAATAGCAGAGGGCACAATTGAGAGCAGCAGTTAAGGTTCCCGAGCGCAAGCCTGGGGTAATAGTAGATGCTTATTACCTTACCCTTTTTTGGGGTAAGATGGGGACACTATGTTTCCTAAACCCAAGGGACTATCTTAAACCCATGAACCATAGATGACACATGGTTAGCCGGAGTGCGAGGAAAATGTCTCATTGGGTTTCCTATTTACTCCGTACTAGATCAATACTTCGAACACCCACCTCGACAAATCTCTGCATCACCCTAAGGTTGACTGGTAGAAAATGCCCATAGCATTAAGTACGCCTTTATACTCTTATCATATTTATATTTTTGCATAAAGAAAAATATATTTAAAAAAAATTAGACAGTGCATGGTCTTAATTGGTTCGAATCCAACATAACTAAAGCTGGTGGTCGATGGGGGTGATACCGGTGGGGATTTCTGCACGAAATTAAAATCTAAACAAATCCAATAACACTAAATTCACTACTTCCACGATACGTGACATAATTTTTCAGCTTCTTAATTTATAAAAGAACACGTCTATTGGACTTCGCCTCGCCTGATGGTATGCTAAAGGCAAGGTCTCGGAGACATGGTCACCATTATAAACATGTACTATGTTAACAATGGTGGCATTCAGCTTGACGGCCTCATCAGATGCATTTTCACGCCCCGCTTAAAGGACCCGGGACTGAAGTGTGACTGAAGTTGAAGGAAACATGTTCTTCTTCTTCCTGTCAATGGCTCATCAATTTCTTAAATTTTGTCAGCCCAATACCTGGCCACAGCCACAGCATTGTCTGTTGCCCTGCACAGGTCTGCGATGGTACAGGTGGAAGGACACAGTGGGCAAGAGAGCAAGTGTGACTGTGTGAGCTGGCAGGGAGTTCCAGGTCTTAATGATGCGGCATAGGAAGGATTCACCAAACCGCTTGGTTCTTGATGGAATATTCTGCACCGTATGCGGGTGACATCTGAGCCCTGCGCGTGTTGTCCTGTGAAGGAAAGAAGAGGGTGGGCCTAATTGGGAAGAGCTAATCGGTACATTCACTATGGTAGAAACGGTAAAATACTGCCAAGGAAGCAGCATCTCTACGCATGTACAAAGGCTCGAGGGTGTTCGTGACTTCAGTTTTCCCAATAATGCGGACCGCTCGTCGCTGCAACACTTGTCGTGTCGTGAGCATTTAGTAATGACTTTGCGGAGCTTTCCCTGATATACATACTTTTCCTTACATATACATACACATACATACATACATACTCGTACATACCCATCCCATCTCACTGTTTATGGAGGAGTGACCAATGAGTTTACATGTAACCGATGTCCCGCAGGTAGTAATCATACAAAGATTTTTTTTAAAGTGGGAAGGATTGTGCGCGTGTAATGATGCGAGCAGTATTTCAGCTTATCTAGTATCAATAAATTAGCCATCGCAGCCACAGCTGGACATAGGCCTCTCCCAATGTTGGCAGGCTCTGCCCTACTATTCCCACGCTGGTCAGACGAATTAGTACATAATTTTATATCGAGTTTTCTTTCTCTCGCAGTGATATCGTCTGCGTATTTTTTTAGTCACCTCTCTTACGAGACCCTTCGGATGAGATGGGGTGGTAATACTTGTATTCTTTCCCCGTCACCACACGGATTATTATTGTCTAGTATAACATAACATAACATAAACTCACGCCGGTATTCCCCGAAGGGGTAGGCAGAGGTGCTAGCAACCACATTTCGCCAGTTTATGTTTAGGTCCCAATGTAATAGGGCGAGCCTATTGCCATTAACCGGGCACTTATAAACCTGCGATAAATACACACATATCTTCGAAAAGCATCCAAAAGTCATTGGTGTGTGCCATGGTAAACCTGGGATCGAACCCGAGACCTCGTCTCAGCAGTCCATTACCAATACCACTAGGCTATCGTCAGGTCTAGTAACTACCTACAATTCTGCTTACACCCCACGCTTAGCAAGCGTAAATACAATGACAACCGCATACTGCAGAGGACGTTCGATCGATAGTAGACGAAGCCGGGGAACAGTACGAAGCCTTATGACTGGTGACATCGACACCGGTTATATGAGGCGACAGTTTTTAGTTTAAAATACATTTCATACGAACTAGCTTGTACCCGCGGCCTGGACTACAGGGAATGTATGAATAGGTACAGTCAGCACGAAGGGAAGAAAGCCAAGGAATTAAGATCATTTTAAGCACTTTCTTCATGAACATCTTTCTGATGGAATACTTATAGAAAAAGAATCTTCTCGGGCGGGACTCGAACCCGCGATCTTTCCTTTACAGGGGGGATGCCTTGACCAACTCGGCTACCGGGACACGCCCGATGTGATTTGTATAGTTAGCATACTTAATGCTGTAAAATTCATTAAATCTTTCTGATGCTTGTACCTAGGTACCCATTACCCATCAGTGGTGAAAGGTGAGAATCTTCTTTAATATATAAAACTAGCTGTCCCGGCAAACTTCGTTTCGCCTTAGAAATTGAAAATCAATTAGCTGTATCAAATTCTCCTAATTATTTTGAGAACGGAAAGTATTTCGATTCGGGCCCCATTCGCCCACGGAGCTCCCGACACTAATAGGTCACCGGGGCCCATACTTACACCTACGGAGCCTATATACTCATGGGACCCATACAACCATATATTTACCTCTACGCTCAAGGGCGTTCATACTACCATACACCATCAATTTTTCGACCTAAATAAAAAAATAACCACCATAAATATTTTCGCGGCCCCAGCAACGGGCATTTTGTTGATTCAGAAGAATGTCTACTAATCACCCTCTGACGATATTTGCACGCATTATATCAATTCTATATCAAACGTCAGATAACATAGAAGAATATCATACAGCAGTATTAGAATAATAAACACATTTTTTTTTTCGTATTCCAAATTCAAAATTTAGACATGGCGTATGTCGGATCAGCTATTTTATATGGTGGTTATGTATTCTTAAATTTTCTAATTTTCCGCGCAATTTTCTTCATTTATTCTTTCATAAGAACCTTCTCCTAACAATAACGAACACAACAAAAAAAGAATTAGCGAAATTGGTTCAGCCGTTCAGGCGTGATGTGATCAAGAGAAATGGGGTTCATTTTTATATATATAGATTCTCGTGTCACAGTTTTCGTTGCCATACTCCTCCGAAACGGCTTGACCGATTCTCATGAAATTTTGTGAGCATATTGAATAGGTCTGAGAATCGGCCAACATCTATTTTTCATCCCCCTAAATGGTGCAGCGGGAACGGGATCTAAAAAATTGGCGGTACGAAGTTTGCCGGGACAGAAGAAGTTAAAAAAGTTAAAAAACTTACCTTCATCCACTTCGATATAGTTTGTACCTACTTAGTGCACCAAGCCACAGATAACATAATACTAAAGTACAAGCAAAGGCCGCAATAATCGAGCTATGTTACGCGTAGCGACTTTACACTTATATAAACAACTAGCTTTTGCCCGCGGCTCCACCCGCGTGGATGTCGGTTATCGCGACCAAATATAGCCTATGTCCTTTCTCATGGTCTAATCTACCCCTAAACCAAATTTCATCAAAATCAGTTCAGTGGTTTATTCGTGAAAGCGTAACATACATACAGGGCCTCGATTCTACTAAAGCAAAACTATAGTCAAACCACACAGATTGCAAAAAGCGGTAGTACATTATAGACTTTAATGAGTTGCATTTAAAGTTCAATATTAAATAACTGTTAGCAGAGTGAATAAAAGAGTGTAGTGAAACTTTTGTCATTTAATTTTGGACCTTAGTGTGTGGAAATAAAGTCTAAACTTTAATGCCGCTTTTTGCAATCTCTGTGGTTTGACAATAGTTTTCTTTAGTAGAATCGAGGCCCAGACAGACAGACAGACAGACAGAGTTACTTTCGCATTTATAATATTAGTATGTATCACAAGAGATAAGAAACGCCTCTATTTTTCAAATGTATTTCTCAAATTTTATTGTTGTTAGAAATAGCACAGAAACGGCATATTCACGGTACTTTAACGATGATAATACAAGCTAGTCTTAAAAGTACTTACTACCTAAGAGTTCGAAAGTTCCTGTCTCATAGGACAGGAATTGTCTTAAAAGTTGGCACGCGTTTCCTGCTCACATGGCTGTTCTCTCCTAAATATATTTCTGTGGTTATACACCTACTCTTTGACGAACGAGCCTCTGGTAAAATTTTCTTCTCGGGGTTCGGAAGTCAGCGACAGTCACTCCTATTAAAGCCAAAAGAAACTAACATGGTTTAGTGACTTCGACAGAATACGCGTGAAGCTAACTACACCTTTTTTTTTTTTCGTGCGGAAATCCCCTCGGATACACCCCCTGCCGGAGCCGGAAGGGGATGTTATGTCGGACTCGAACCGACTAAAACCGCACGCCGACTGTGGGTCTTGGTGCTAGGCCGGAGGTGAGGTTGTCATAGACATATCCCTCGCACCCCGGCTGACCCAGGGCCATCCCTTACGGTCTGGCCCTCCTCAGGAGAAGCTAACTACACCATAACTTTTATTTTTTATCACGTTACTGTCCATCCCAAGGTTGCCTGGAAGAGATCGCAGTTCCAGCGATAAGGCCGCCCATTGTACATTATACTGTAGGTATAGATGCGCATTATTTAGATGACCTACTGTTAGTAAATCTGTTGGTGTACAATAAAGAATTATCTATCTATCTATGGAATGAACTCTCTGTTGTGGTCTTTCCAAACGACTACAATATGGGGTTCTTCAAGAAGGGCGTTAGAAGGTCCTTCCAGGGTCGGCAGCGCGAGTGTGACGCCCCTGGTGTTGCACACGTCCTTAGGCTATGGCAGCTTAGTCGGTAGCTTAGTGGGAGGTCTCGGGTTCGAATCCTGGCCATTACACTACCGACGTGAACCCACTCCTAGCACAAGCAATTTAGCTTAGCTGGAGGGGTTAGAGGGAATACTTAGTAGTAACTTCGGTTCTAATATTCTTTAAAAAAATGTTTATATAAAAACTATTTAGTTGAATTTATAAACATTTCATTTTATACCTAACTGTCTTTCACCATTGATTGAAAGCTTATTTTTATAATTTTTTATACCAATTTTGTGTTAGGCAAGTCACGGCCCAACAGATGAAAAGCCTTTACCGTGGCCTATGGGCGTCTGCAACACCAGGGGCGTCGCGTCACATTCGGGCTACCGATCCTACGGTCTAATGCCTTTCTTGAAGAACCCCTTAATGAAGTTCCTTAGAAAAAACACTGGCAAAGAGTTATTTTACGCCTTGAAATTGCTTGAGAAAGTTCTTTCACACCGTACAGTGCTCGAAAAAAAACATTATAGTAATTTAAGCTATAATGTTTTTAAAAAATAGGTCATGCCTTTATTAAGCTCTATTAATACTACTAGCGACATCTAGTTTTGGTGATTAATTTTGTCATGAAAATAGTGTGATTACATTATTTGTAGACATTATTGTCAATATTGTATGTATTACGGATACAGTGTCAGGGCGTATGGGGTCTCTCCCAAGATCTTTGGGGGCCAAACCAACCACACGGCCCATGGGTCATCTCCCGGGGGTGGGTCAAACGGTAGTCGCTCTCGTAAACGCCAACTGATGCAAATTATAAAAAGAAGGAGTAGGGCAGCAGTCCCCGGGCCCCATATTATTGCAACTATTTAGTAATATGTGCTCAAAGTGTATGGTTTTGACCATTTTTGTTTAATTTGAACTCCGATGAAGAAGAAGAGTGACATCTAGCGTACAATACTGATATTGCTTAGTTTACTTAAATAGTAACTAGATGGCAGTAGCAGCAAGACCACATATTATTATAATAATTATATATTTTTAAATTCATAAAATAAACCTAAAATGATATTATAATATTTTGTATAGGACTAATCAAAGATATATAAAATAATAATTACTACTTTGTTTTTTTACTCTCAAATCTTAAAATAATAAATCTACCAAGTTTTTCGTAATTTTTCTGCTTTTTCTACTATACAGGTTTAGCTGTAAAAAAAATTACAGTTATAGCAACATTACATCAAAATTAAACATGGCGCGCGTACATACGGGTCCGCAAATTTTACATTTTTTCCTTTATTTCTCATTTATTTTATGTTGTTTTACTGGTTTTGTGTGTGCCAATCGCGAGTTAGATGAAGATAATTGGAAAGACATCCTTGAGGGAGAATGGATGGTCGAGTTGTAAGTATTTTTTTGGGTAGCCGGTTTCCTCTATATTTTACAGGAACGTGTCATAATTTTTTCAATTATTTGAGTGTGAATTAGATCACTATTTGGTCGAAGAGGCCTTGAGGTGGCAGTCGGAGGCCTTATTTACCTTTCTTGTTAATGTATAGTTAGGCAACATGTCTAATTTATTGGTAATTTAGATATTTAACATCCCACTCGTTTGGGTTCAATAACCACTACAAGGTCGATAGGGTCTGTGTACCGTTTTGAAAACCGTGACGCATTGGCTATTGTCAAATCGTCTGTAGAATTTTTACTCATTGAGTACGAAAATGTGATAGGTTGTCCATGCCGATCTTCTCTAGCTTTGAAAAAAAATAAGAATCATAAAAAAATATTTTCGAAAAATTTAATTAACTTAAAATATAATTAACCGCGGTAGCCTAGTGGTATGGGTAGTAGACTGCTGAGACGAGGTCTCGGGTTCGATCCCAGGTTTACCATGGCACACACCATTTTCGATGCTTTTCGAAGTTATGTGTGTATTTATTGCAGGTTTATAAGTGCCCTGTTAATGGCAATAGGCTCGCCACCTATTATATTGGGACCGAAACATAAACTGGCGAAACGTGGGTGCTAGCACCTCTGCCTATCCCTTCGGGGAATACGGGCGTGAGTTTATGTTATATTATGTTATGTTAATAAACAATAAGTTGCAGGAAGGAAGTTATTGATAAAGTTTGTTTAAATTTTATTAAAATAAATATTCTTCCTGTAATTTATCTTCTTCCTTATTCCTGAATTAATTTGTTACAAAGTCTAAAATTATTATAACTGACAATTTATCTTATCTAAATCCTACTGATTTTAGCTTTACCCTAATCAGAAGTAACTTACAAGTACACCAGTTTAACTGGGCAGCATATTTATGTATAGGTTTGGAGTAAATAAGGCTAGAATGCCTGAATAGTGAACCTCGGACCCCATGGTGAAAGCATCAGATGTGACAGAAATTAACACTAAGATGAAGAAGAATTGAGAGTCTATCAATAGTGTGATAGTTATTAATAATAATATGTTGAACAAAGTATACAGTACAGTAGTATTATAATGTCCGAGTGGTTCCCGGCAGAGTAGAACCACTGCATGGTTTCCTGCAAAGTAGAATTTGGGCCACCTCATTTCTTCCCATGCAGTATTGCATAAGGCGACTAAGGAATAGGGCTGTTTAACATCAGAGCAGCATATATACAGCTCAGACTTGGCCTCAGATATAGGCTTGAGTCAACACAGCAATATGGCAATAGGCTCACCCCCTGTTACATGGAACCAAATAATTGGTGAAATATGGGTGTTAATAACCCTCTGGGGATAAAGTCATGATTATTATGTATGTATGTATGTAGTATTGTAATATACCAAAGAGTGAATGGTTTGGTAATGTCTTTGAGGATGTGCTTGAAGAAATAAATAAGATTAGTTAAGTCCAAGTCTTTATGGTACACCAAAGAAAACAAGCACAATGTGCTTGGTTAGCATTGGGATTGTTTGCACCCTATGAGGGTGACACCTCAACCCTGGCATGTCTGTTCTCTGTACTCTGACCACATCTCTGAATTTCGTGTTAAACTCAAGTGGCTTCCTATCCGACTTCGCCGCAATGCTCACATTCTATTTCTTCTTTACAATATATTATTCAATCCTTGCGCACCCACCTATCTTAAAGAACGGTTCTCGTATCTTAGTGATACACATACTAGGGTTCTGAGATCATCGGAAAACCTGTGCCTGAAATTGCCAATGCATTCCACGAACTACTTAGATAAATCCTTTTCAGTACAGGCTGCTCGTTTGTGGAATGCTCTACCGGTGCTTAGAAAGCGTGCACAATGTCTTCCAATTTTTTTAAATATGGTTAATAACTACTACCTGTCATTATAACTGCCTTTATCTCTATGTTGTCTTCCATAATATGTATAAGTATAATATACATACTTTTATTCAGTATCTATAAAGTATTAGGTTAGTATATTTCAGTGTATATAAAATTATGTTTGTATAGGTAATTATTTTATACATTTGTTTCTATATAGTACATATAGGTATTTCATCTTTCTGCGTATGTATATATGTGTGTATGTGTGTGTATATGTGTGTGTGTGTGTATATATTTATATGTAAATATATGTATGTATCTAGCTATCGTATTTGTATTAATATAAATAAATAAAAAATGTTGACATTTGTGCACCACTATACTACCCATGCATAACTCCACAGCACAGACTCCATTGTCACAGGTTGTCTAAGAAATCGCGCCTAGCGATAAGACCGCCATTTGTACTGCCTCATAATATACTGTTAAATATTGTTTTTGGTGTACAATAAAGAATATTGTATTGTATTGTATTGTATAATGAAGAATAAACTGTGCTGCATTGTTAATTTCAATAAGAAATAACCGATGTGCATTATTAATTGATAAGAATGCATACACAGTTTGTGCCATGAACATTGTCTGTTAGTACCTATTTGAGTACTTTATGTAGTATTTTTGTCATCTAAAAGCCAGACTGCAAATATTTGGTGTTTATGTAGGTGTTAAAATTTTGATGACAGAATGCATAAAATTATATTTTTGTTACATAATCTCATGAGTTGATTATGATAGTAAAAATGAATTGGTTCAGACACGTTTCGAACCTGCGATCTTTCTCTTACAGGAATAATGTTCTACCCACTGGCAATGAGCCTCTGCACCATGCCTGAATCAATCCAAATTCTCCTTCTGTCTTTGGGGTAACTCATGAGATTTCTTTTTTCGGAACTGCAGACGCTGCAGACCCACTGCCTACCCTTGACTGCACAACAGCATGCTCTATAAATCCCCAACAGGAATTCATATGACTTAGTTATGATCCATGATGGACAGCCTCTGCGGCGTAGCGGTAGTGAAGAAGTGAGGCGCAGGTTGCCATACGATAATCTAAGGCAGTCGGTACAGGTAGTTGGAGCCCTAAAAAGTCCAACATCGGGTGCAATGCTTCGATATCGCCTTTGAGTTGTCGAGGTCAGATGGCAGTCGTTTCACAGAAATACATGTAGTATGAATACATCGGGAAAAATGAAATGCTCAAGTGGGACTTGAACCCACGACCTTTCCCTTACAGGGGGAATGCTCTTCCAACTGAGCTATATAGCCACACCTGAATCACTTCAAATTTACCTTCTGTTTATATCCATCTTCAAGGGTGATGGTGGAGCCATCTACCAACTTTCTTACGAACTATTGGAACCGATGAAGCTCAATGAACCCACGACCCTTGCACGAAGGTTAAGCCAAAGCCACAGCCTCTCTACACCATCAGTGTCACGGACCGGGACAGCTCTCTTTGCAGTGGGTGTTTCGATGCTGAGGAAACGACCGCCTACATAATACTGGAATGCGAGGCAGTGGTCCTTCAATAATCTGAAATCCTCGGCCCAGTGAGGTCGTTTCGTGAAGCTTGTGAAGCCCCCAGTAAGGTTTTGCGTTTCTGGTCGGAGCCAGGCTGGCTGCTCTAGCCAGTACTATTCACGCACAAGGCCCAAAAAGGAGGTTAAATGGGGACAAAAGAGTCCCTATCCAAAGCATAGCATTTCTCAAGACTTGCGTGGAACACAGCTCCTTATAATATTTTTTTAAATATATTCTTTTGTTTTTAATTATCATAGCCACTCACAGTATCATCAAATCAGCCTCGCGTAAACTCGGAGTCCTGAACAGAGTGAGACGTTTTTTCACGCCGGAGCAGCGGTGTCTTCTATACAAGACCCAAATTCGCTCCTGCGTGGAATACTGCTCACATCTCTGGGACGGCTCCGCAAAGTACTTATTAGATGCTCTCGACAGGTTGCAGCGACGTGCGGTCCGCATTATTGGGGATCCTGAGGTCACGAACACCCTCGAGCCTTTGCAGATGCGTAGAGATGTTGCGTCTTTGGCAGTTTTCTACCGTCTCTACCATGGTGAATGTTCTGACGAGCTCTTCCAATTAGTCCCACCCTCCCATTTCCTTCACAGGACGACACGTGCAGGGCTAAGATGTCATCCATTTACGGTGCAGAGTATACCTGCTAGAACCAAGCGTTTCAGTGATTCATTCCTATGCCGCACCACTAAGACCTGGAATTCCCTGCCAGCTCACGTGTTTCCTTCTTCCTACAGTCCCGGGTCCTTTAAGCGGGGCGTGAAAAGGCATCTAATGAGGCCGTCAAGCTGAGAGCCACCACTGTTAACATGGTAAATGTTTACGATGGTGACCCTCTTTCCGAGACTTTGCCTTTAGCTTAACATCAGGCGAGGTGAAGTCAAATTGACGTGTCCTGTGTAAAAAAAAAAAAAAATAGAGGTATTAGGATATTTACCATGTATTATTTCGAGTTTCCGGTATTTGAACAGCGCCGAAATATCGGAAACTTGAAACAAAACAACATTGTAAATATCCCGATGCTTCTATTAATAATTTATTCTTTTGCATAGTTACCTACTTTATACAAAAATTCACAGCATCTGAGCAATGAGTAAACAAATTAGGTCACCTCTGACTCAGTGTATTGGATGTCTGCAGCGGTTGTGACATCGTGTGATGTCATGATCGCCATTAAAAGGTGCTAATACTTATCTACTTACTAGCTGTCCCGGCAAACTTCGTTTCGCTCTAGAAATTAGAATCAATTAGCTGTATCAAATTCTCCTAATTATTTTGAGAACGGAAAGCATTTCGATTCGGGTCCCATACGCCCATACTAATAGGTCACCGGGGCCCATACTTACACCTACGGAGCCTATATACCTATGGGGTCCATACAACCATATACCTTTACGCTCAAGGGCGTTCATACTACCATAAACCATCAATTTTTCGGATGATGTCGGATCAGCTATTTTATATGGTGGTTATGTATTCTTAAATTTTCTGATTTTCCACGCAATTTTTTTCATTTTTTCTTTCATAAGAACCTTCTCCTAATAATAACGAACACAACAAAAAAAGAATTAGCGAAATCGGTTCAGCCGTTCACGCGTGATGTCGTGACCAAGGGGAATAGGGGTTCATTTTTATGTATATAGATTATTATTATGTTGATACAACTCTAACAAATAATTGGCAATAATGCATTAAAACGGTTCTAGTGAGTTAATCTTAAAAGACAGACATATACTGTCGCGGACATTTTTTTAGATCATTTCAAGAGGAATAATTCTTTCGTACATATTTTTTTGGTATCTTGAACCGTTTTCGCAGCGCACGCAACGGAAGCCCTCAAATATGAATAATTTTCCCCGTTTTTTCCACATTTTTCATTGTTTCTTCGCTCCTGTTAGTTGCAGCGTGATGTTATATAGCCTAAAGCCTTCTTCGATAAATGGTCTATTCAACACAAAAATAATTTTTCAATTCGAGCCAGTAGTTCCTGAGATTAGCGCGTTCAAACAAACAAACAAACAAACAAACTCTTCAGCTTTATAATATTAGTATAGATTATGCAAGTGCATATTTTACTCCTTAGTGTGTAGATTTCGTTTATTCATACTAATACCTATTGTATGATAAACTGGTATAAGACAATCGATTCTCAATAATTGATGGTCGGAATGTTTATCATAACTTTTACGACCTACATATCGATTGGTAACTGCCAACCTTGAGACATATCTTGGAAAGAAAATGTGCTCTATACGAGCAGTACACGTTACGGGGTGCTACGGAATGGACAAGCTCTGGCAAGGATTATTACAAAACAGTCTGCGGACTTATATCCAAGATGGGTCCTGAAGCATAGCTTACCTTAACCCACTGATCCTTTACGGAAAAGTAGGTGCCATGAGCGCTCCTTTCCTTTTTTTAAGAAAAGGACACGTCAATTTGACGAAGGCAAAGTCTCGGAAAGAGGGACACCATCGTAAATATGTACCATGTTATCAATGGTGGCACTCAGCTTGACCGGCCTTCTCAGATGCCTTTTCAGGCCCCGCTTTAAAGGACCCGTTCTCCCTACAGAAGGAAAGACGTGAGCGGGCAGTGAATTGCAGGGTCTTAAAAGTGTGGCATAGGAATGATTCACCGAACCGCTTGGTTCTAGAAGGTATAGGGTGTCTCAATAAGAGTGCACTTTTTAAAATTGCAATATTTTTTTTTCATGCAAGTGACAACTCTGAAATTTTACCGGTGTCACCTCAGTTTATTCCGATTATTAGAAATGGAGCGCTTTTCGAAAGAAAAACGCGTTACAATTGTAAAAACTCATTACAAAACTCATTAAAAAACAATCGATTTATTGCAGCAACGATATCCAGAACACATTATCTCACGAAATTCTGATGTCAACTGGCCACCAAGATCGTGCGATTTAACGCCGTGCAATTTTTTTCTTTGGGGTTTTGTGAAATCGCAGGTTTGCGTGAATAAACTCGAAATAATTCCTGAGCTCAAATTGAAAATCCAACGCGTCATCGGTGAGATAAAGCCATATCTCTATGCAAAAGTCATGGAAAAATTCATGAAAATGCCGGATATTTTATTCCATACTTAATCGGAACATATCTTCTTTAAAATACAGCAAAAATATAACAACTTTGTCATAAAATACTTGTTTTTATTTTAAAATTAAAAAGTGCACTCTTATTGAGACACCCTATATATTCTGCACCGTATGCGGGTGACATCTAAGCCCTGCACTTGTTTTCCTGTGGAGGAAAGGAAAGGAAAGGAAATTTAGGGGAAATGGATGAAATGGCCCTACGCAAGAGGGCGGATCACCCGTCCCGCCGCGGCGTCCCCTGCTGGCAGTAAATAAGTGGAGGAAAGGGGAGGGTGGGTCTAATTGGAAGAGCTCAGCGGAACATTCACCTTCTTCTTTATCTTTACGTTAATCCCAGATTTGAGTCTGGGGTCCACTTTACCAGTCCAACTGCTGATTCCTACCACTATTTATCCTATAAATAAACCCTAAACTCGCCTTCCAGCTACGCGCCGTGGTGTCCAGCCTGCAACGCCCTGTCCCCAGCGTGGCGGGAGCTCTCCACCCGCGCCACCCGCAAGGCCCTGGGGGTCAGAACCGCTGCGGTAGACGTCACCAAGTCTCCCGGACTCAGCGGGAGATTCGTCGTGACAGCACTGCCTACTATATTCCAGTAAGTTTCTTATCATTCTCCGAACCTTCTACACGACTTTTTTTTTACTTTTCATGTGTAAAGTAGTTAACATGGCCTACACCTACACCAAGTGCGACACCAAGAAAGAAGGGTGTCACACTGTTTTACTACTGTTAATGTTTAAAACATGTCCATCCAAAGGTTGCCTGTAAGAGATCGCTCTTAGCGATAAGGCCGCCATTTGTACATAATGTCATGCATTGTCCATACATTTACTGTATTACTGGTGTACAATAAATATTAATCTATCTATCTATCACACTTGTGTGAGAACAGTGAATTTCTGTGCCGACAGTGAAAATAACAAAGCAGAACAAGAAGAAGCCTTTGGTCTTCCTAATGACCGCACAAAGCTCTCCAGGTAGCTCTGACTACCATACACTAACTTTTTTATTTATATTAATTGGATGGCTTTAAGAACACGGCCCAGCTGTTCCCACGGTCATTAGAAGGTTCATACAGGGTCGGCAGCGTAAATCTGACGCTTTTAGTGTTGCTTACGTCCCCCATTCCGGGGGCGAGTCGGGGACACCGTTGTCCCCCCTCCCGAGGAGGGCTAGACCGTAAGGGATGGCCCTGGGTCAGCCGGGGTGCGAGGGATATGTCGATGACAACCTCACCTCCGGCCTAGCACCACGACCCACAGTCGGCGTGCGATTTTAGTCGGTATCCGAGGGGATTTCCGCACAAAAAAAAAGTGTTGCTTACGTCAATACGAAGTATGGTATAGTAACCACTATCTTTCAGGTGAGTCGTGTGCTTGTCTGCCACCTAAGAGGCATATAAACAATCTATTAGTATATTACTTCTGAAGTTTTGAACGACAGAATTAATAATGTCTACATAGTTAACAAGGCTGTCTACAAGTCAGCCATCTTGTTGACATTGTCCAGTGAAATGTATTGTATTCTTTAAACAAACATGACTGGCCCTGAGGCGTAACGACAAAACACCAAGGTCGAAATATCGTACAGCTATCCCAACAAGCAAATTAGTCTTATAAGGTTGAGTTTATTCAGCTATTCGGTGATATAAAAGTCGAGTAAGTGTGAATTATTCAGCACGTGTCGTATAAAAGCATCTTATATAGCATTTTAGTTATTCAGCATTTCGGTCACACAATGATGCTGAGTAAACGTTTACTCTGCATACTTATATGACTAAAGTGTCGTATAAGATTTGCTGTATAAGTCGCTAGTATACGACCCTTATGTTACTATTTCGTCGAGTAAAAGCACATTATATAACTTTCTTATGACACAGTCGAATAAAAGCCACATCGTTGCTTTTATACTGCTATTATGTTGTATAAGTTGCATTCATACGACTATTACAAGCCTAGTGCCAAGTGTCGTATAATTGCTTGTACTGCTCAATTATCACTTGTCTTAGTTTTCTTGTGTACAATAAGTGGTTGATTGAATAAATAAATAAACAAAAGATCTTTTTTAGAAAACTTTTTAGGAAGGTCTAAATTACCCTAAAATATAATCATGGCGCTTATACTGCTAATTTGCTGTATAAGAAGCTATTATACGACCTGTTAGCAGTAAAAATGGTGTACAAATGAATGTTGATATAAAAAATATTTGTTATTATATTCATATTACTAAGAATTAAAAAAAATATTTATGATAAAACCTAGTATATTTCATCAGAAAACTTACCTTCGCAATACTTTGCAAACCTATGCGTGAGTTTACGAACCTACATTTGGTGCAACCTACAAATTAACATGTCTGCTAAATAAATTGTACTTATAATTTTTTATAATTTTTAAAACACAACACGACGCACTTGCTTAATTTAACAAACAAACGTAACATAAAAGTCATATAAGTTACAGTTATAGCGCAACTTAAGCTTGTAACAGTCACTCCGTTACCTTTATACGATGTCTATGTGACTGAATTGCTGAATAAAATGGGCCCAAATCGCGTTGTATAAACGTTTTCATTACGTTTATACGACTTCTATTAGGAGCCAAAATGCTGAATAATTTGCGTTGCCGCGACTACTACACGACATATTTTTGCTAGTTGGGATGTTTTCACTAACACGAATAGGGCTTTTTACGCTGTTAAGTATGTATTTTAGTATAGTAACCGCATAATATTCTTGAACCTAGTCACTTCACGAAATATAATAATACTGTAATGGAGTACATGTTGTTTTGGGTGTCTCTTGAGGATATCACGGGTTGCTCCGGCGGTGGAAGAGCTCAAAACCAATCATAGATTTTATCACAATCCACGCCCTCTAGAACCTCTTTTTTTATTGCGACTTGGGAGTCAAGATTGATAAATTTAGCCCCATTCCTTCGACATGCCAATGTGAAAAGGATGGACAAAACAAATTTCTAAGATGTGGGTGATAGAGCGTGTCAAAGGTCTGGGGTTGAGACCTCAGATGGCAATTGCTTCCATAACAACTAAAATAAAACAAACAATGTGGTTTGTAGGGAAGCAGACCCTATGGTCCAAAGTGCAGATTTTGTATGCAATAGCGTTTTATACTTGAACTAGCTGGTGCTCGCGACTGCTTACTCTAACAAAACAATATATTATAGGGAAAAGTGGCATACGACCACGGCTATCCTTGATATTTTCTTGTTTGTCACTTTTAAAAGCGTGATTTTTCGGTAGTCGGGTTTTAGTTTATTACGTGAAAGAGCAACAAACATCCATCCATACATACATCCATTCATACTCACAAACTTTCTCGTTTATAATATTAGTAGGATCTAATACACCTCAGCCTACCCCTACGAGGATTTACGTGCGTATATGTATGTATATACATAAATCTTGTTAATATTTTCAGTGTGATCGATGGTGAATTCCGTCAGTACAAAGGCCCCCGCGATGTGGAGTCTATGCTGGGCTACGTTGAGGACATGCGTTGGAAGCAGACTGAACCAGTGCCATCTTGGAAGGCACCACACTCCATACAGATGAGCTTGGTCGCTGAGTTCTTCAAACTTAGTCAAGCATTGAGGGTATGTGACTTAATATTTTGAGGAATATTCACATCCCACACACACTGGGTGTTCTCCATCCGACAGCAAACATACCAAGACGAAATGCCCGCTAGACGGCAAAAGGCTTGCCTCCTTATTACGTGGGACTGAAAATCATAGTTGCCGAAATGTGGGTGTAAAAACACTTCTGCCAACCCCTTTGGGGCTTTAGAGGCGTGAGTATATGTGTTTTTTTTTTATACAGGACACGTCAATTTGACTTCACTTCGCCTGACGTATGTAAAAAAAAAAGAGTCATTTGCTCATACAAACCAACTCAATTCATACTGATTAAAAACATGCTTCCATCCACAAAGATAATATATTGCGATAGAACTGTTTTTTTTATCATGCGAAATATCCCTACGGATACCACCCCCACGGAGCCGGTGGAGGTGGTTATTTCGGACTCGAACCGACTAAAACGCACGCCGTCTTGGGTCTTTGGTTGCCGGAGGTGAGATTGCCGAAAGCATATGTCTCGCTCCGCCCCGGCAGTCTCAGGACCATCTCTTTCGAGATGGCCCCCTTCGGGTTGTGGGGACCACAGTGTCCCCATCTGTCCCCGGTTACGGGGAGGCGCACTTTGCGCCGCCGCCGCTAGAATGGTATAAGCAGTGTTCACCTTCATGTCACACGTGGCAACTTTTCACTGTAAATAAATAATAAATGCCTCTACTTTTCAAATTGACTCCTCCATTTTTGTTCTAGGATTGGACATAGCAAAATAGCATATTATACACAGTATTTTTAACAAGGTTATTACAAGCTAGTCTTAATAGTAGATTGTATTACAAGGGAGCAAAGTAGTATTTTTATGGCGAGGGCGCTACTTTGAATCAAGAGCAAAGCGAAGGATTCTAGAATAACGTAGAATCCTGAGCGCAGCGAGGGATTCAAAGTACACCGCCCGAGGGAAAAAAAAAATAAGTAACAGGTTTTGTATGGCGTTGTTAGCTTCTATAATATCTAATTGTTTCAAGAGTTAACGCATTGTCACTTCCTTAACTCGAAGTAGAACTCATATTATTGTGCAAAATACAACTTAAATAGGTAATGTACTATTTACAAGAACAGAGAGGTAATTAGCGCTCTTTGTTTTTTTTTTAGTTAGCACAGGTCACCCCGAGCTATGCAGCCAACACGTACCAGCCAGTAATCCGTACAATTTGAGTTCGATTTCTATGAATGATAATGTTCCAAATTCAAATCACTTTTACGGCCCGCTGCTTGGCCTTGAACAGAAAAGAGCTATTTTGCGCCCCGCTACAGTGACAGTAAAGTGATATTTTTCGAATGGAAGGGATGAAAAAGTAGTTCCTGTCTCATAGGACATGAATTGTCTAAAAAGTTGCAACGCGTTTCTCGCTTTATCCTTACAATATGACTGTGCGTCTATCACTGATTAACTAACATCCTACTATATTACAGAGTGTCCATAACATGCTGATGGAGACCTATGGCCTGCCGACCTGGGGCTCGTACCTCATCTTCGCCGTCGCGACCATATTCATTGGAGCCCTGCTCGGCCTGGTCAGTATACCGCACTAATGTATTCATAAATTTAGAAGTATTCATTTTTACCCGACTACCGAAGGAAGGAGGGTTAGGTTTTTTACAAAATGGATTAAATTGCTACAAAATGTCTATACAGTATATTTAGTTTTTGTTGCTTATTGTAGTAGGTATGTATTCATATAATTATGTACTGAATGTATGTATCCATACTAATATTATAAATGCGAAAGTAACTCTGTCTGTCTGTATGTATGTTACGCTTTCACGCCTAAACCACTGAACCGATTTTGATGAAATTTGGTATAGGGATAGGTTAGACGGCTATGTTTGGTCGCGATAACCGACATCCACGCGGGCGGGGCCGCGGGCAAAAGCTAGTATAATATAACTATTAATCAAATGTCAACAACTACTAAAAACTCCAACCAACATTATATATTTCATCCAAATTTGGTATAGGGGTATATTAATTAGACCTTGAGAAACGACATAACTAAAGTAGTTGTGGAGGAACGAGGGTGAATCCTTGATGAGTTGAGGTGAGTAGCCCTCGGCAGTGACGGGGGCTACTCACCTCAACTCTGTGGAGGAACCAGGTGTGATGTTACTCCAACAATCGGGGTCACCACTGTTCAACATCACACCTGGTTCCTCCACAAAGTAAACAAAGTTCAGCAGTTCCAAACATATTTTTTGGAAAATGATTACGTATCACTTCAAGCGCATTCTAGACAGGAATTAAATTGCTCATAAGATGGCGGATCTGACAGTTTAGAAACGCTGTGCTGACAGCTTTCCTGTACTACGAAACACGTAACGACAGCTGTCGCTCGGCCATTGTCGCGTACGTGTGACATATGCGACAAGGACGGAGACAATAATCGCTAGTTATCGCAACATAACACAGTAATGGTCGCTTTGTTTACCTTTTCTCTCATCTCGTTGGATTTACTTTAGGCTATGCTTGGTCACGATAACCGCCCTGGGTCAGCCGGGGTGCGAGGGATATGTCGATGACAACCTCACCTCCGACCTAGCACCAAGACCCACAGTCGGCATGCGGTTTTAGTCGGTTCGAGTTCGAGCCGGAAGGGGAGGTTATGTCGATAACCTCCCCTTCCGGCTCCGGCAGGGGGGGTATCCGAGGAGATTTCCGCACGAAAAAAAAAAGGTCACGATAACCGACATGAAAAGCTAGTTATTATTATTATTAAATGATTATCCCCCGTGTGCAGATGCTGGTGTGCGTGATCGACCTGCTGTACCCGCCGCGGCGCGGGGAGAAGGTGTTCGTGTCCCGCGCCGAGCTCGACCGCCGAGCCACCGGGGACCGCGACCCCAAGGACAAGGCCGACGACGACCAGGTACGCTTTTTATTGACGTGACAATGTCTTAAAATTCGATGGAGCCGGCTGCACGCACGAAAAAACATGACGTCATGCGGCGTTACCTCGCTCTGAGGCGTTCCATTTAAGGCTTGTAGTGCAAGCGAGAGCGCGGAACAAGCGACCAATCAAACAAATAAAATTAAAACTTTCTTTTGAAAAATGTATGACGTCACGTTCAACTACCGTCAGTAAACCGACTTTACAGACAACCGATTTTTTAAAGAATATTAACAACCGAAATTACAATTTTTCCCCCAAATAAACTAAATTGCTGGTGCTAGGAGTGGGTTCACGTCGGTTGTGTAATGGCCAGGATTCGAACCCGGGACCTCTCGATCATAACGCCGACTCCTTAACCACTAAGCTACAATGTCTTATTGCCGTAACCACCAGTAGCCATTCGTAGCCACCAGATAAACAGTCAAGTTTGAAATATCTGTAACTGTTGTTCCAATATCTATCTGCTCATGGGATGAGGTATCTCTATCATAGGACAGACCCTTCTATCGATAGGCAATGAATCACAGTTGCGAGGACGGCTGAAGCCGTAGTATTACAGATAGTGGTAGAAATATCGGGACACTAAAATCGGAAGTTGATTACGTTTTCTATCTTTAGAATCTTGAAATTGATAGTAGATACGTCTGTTTATACTGTTTATTGATGGCACTTGGTGGAATCTGCTACACATATTGAGTAAGACACTTTGTACTTTTCACCTGACCTCACGGCATTCTCAAAGGTATGATGTAAAGTACCTGTTCTAAGGATTTTTACAATTTTGTAAAAAACCTGAATGGGCTATTTGACTATTTTTTTTTTTTACATTCGAAAAATGACCACTGTCTTATAATATAATGAACTGTAAAAGTAAAATTTTCGTACGACAAATAGTTTTCAAGATATTTGATTTTGAAAAATTCAATTTGTCGCGCCGCCCGAAAACGCTCCATACAAAATCCCAAGAAATTGTGACGTCACGCTTCGGTAGCGCGCAGTGCAAATGTATGGAGTGCAAGAGAATATCGCATTTATCTCGGTCTACGTTGCGTTTACACGTATATAGTTCATAATAAAACTTTTTAAAATTTAATAAGGAATCTAAAAAGTTATATATTTGAATTGAATTTGATTGTTTATATTTTGACTTTTTTTGGGAATTCAACTAATGAAAAATCATAGTTTCAGTTTAGATATGCAATATTTTATTTTGTAAGGCATATTTTTTCAGAACAAGCTATCATATTAACCAGTATTTGGAAGAATCGACGACTTAGTCAAATACCCTATTGATGAACGGATGAACCGATTGGATTTCGTTGTTTTTTTTTTTTTGAAAGGTATAGTTTCAACTTTTTGGAGGTGTTTTTGTGACGGGGGTTTTTTATGAGGGAATAGCAAGTGGCAACACAATTTCTCTGCCTACCTTATCGGTGTCCAGTCGTGACGGTATGTCTAATCTGCAGGAGCTGATCAACGATGACATAGTGGATGACGAGGACAATGTGAACTCCAGCGATGCTGAGAAGAACTCGCCCAGTGATGTGAGTGTTTATAACAGTCTGCTTACTCTCTTAATTTTTTTTATACCCTTTAATTATCATTATATACTCTCCATCGAGTTAGTAAAGATAAATGAAAGGATAATTTCATAAAACTAACTCTACAAAGTGAGCGTGTACATTCAGCGTCATAATTATCTTGAGTGACAGTCTCAAAATGATCTTAAAACTCTCGTAATCAGATCAAATAAAACTGTTTCATTGATTTAAACGGTTTCCAAATATCATAACAATCGGTCAGCTGGAAAGGGGTAAAAAAAACAAAATAAAGATCATTTTGAGTCCTTTGTACGTCAACATCTTTTTGATGCTGACTGTACGAGCACGCGCTTGGCGCTATTTATATTTCTTTTTTGTACAAATGTTTTTTTTTTAAATGAAATTGTCGTTTAATACAGCTTTACTAATACAATGGAGAGTAAATTATGCTAATTAAACGTTATCAACAGTATATAATGTATCTGGCAGTACTACTAGCCTTCGGGAGTGTTTCCCTTACACCTGGTATAGGAATGACCCTGGGTCAGCCGGAGTGCGAGGGATATCAGCTTCGGTAGTGTTATTATTATAGCGAGGAGGGCCAGACCGATACGGATGGCTCTGGGTCAGCCGAGGTGTGAGGCATATGTCGAAGACAACCTCACCTCCGGCCAACCACGACGACCCACAGATGGCGAGCGGTTTTAGTCGGTTCGAGTCCGGCATAACCTCCGGCTCCGGTGGGGGATGTATCCGAGGGGATTCCGTACGTAAAAAAAAAGGTATTATTATTACAAGATTATTGTTAAGTAATGAACCCATTTTCATCTAGGTCTGACTTCATGTTTAATCTATTATATTTACATCGGGAAAAAGAAGCGCTCAAGTGGGACTTGAATCCACGACCTTTCCCTTACAGGGTGAATGCTCTTCCAACTGAGCTATTGACCCACACCTGAATCACTTCAAATTTCCCTTCTCTTTATATCCGTCGGGTATTTCCTAAATAAGTCAAAATACTACATTACGACCAATATCTATCATATGCTTACTGTAGTTCACCATTTGTTGAAACTCCATCTTTGCCCACAGACATCGGAAGACGAAAAAGAGCCCACAGCAGAAGGTGGCGGAGACTCCAAACCCTCGGAGGCAGAGGAACGTCCCGCTGAGGTCCGAAAGCGAAGGCCTAGGAAAGCTGACTAGGTACCGCCTAGACACCACCGGGGCCCGGGACAGCACCATAGCCGACGGTTACCGCTGTACCGCGCCTTGGGTATAGCTTATAGACACGTATCTTGGACTTAATAAGGCCCTGACACGAAGATTGGTTTTGTAATCCTTACTAATATTATAAATGCGAAAGTAACTCTGTCTGTATGTTCCGCTTTCACGGCTAAACCTAAAGATTTTGATGAAATTTGGTATATGGGTAGATTAGACCATGAGAAAGGACATAGGCTATGTTTGGTCGCGATAACCGACATCCACGCAGGCGGAGCCGCAGGCAAAAGCTAGTAATCTATATACTTGGTGAATATTAGCTCGTCCACCGCAGTAGCACCCCGTGTTATCTACAAAAAACATCCAAAAAACGTGTACTGCACGTATAAGAGTCCATTTTAGGTCCAAGATATATGTCCCAAGCGATATCGCCTTGGGTAAAGTAAACCCAACGAGACTAGAGAAAAAAGGTAAACAAAGCGACCATTACTGAGTTACGTTGCGATAACTAGCGATTATTTTCCCTGTCCTTGTCGCACATGTCACACGTAAGCGACAATGGCCGAGCGACAGCTGTCGTTGCGTGTTTCGTAGTACAGGAAAGCTGTCAACACAGCGGTTCTAAACTGTCAGATCCGCCATCTTATGAGCAATTTCATTCCTGTCTGTAACGCGCTTGAAGTGATACGTAATCATTTTCAAATAAAAATGTTTGGAACCGCTTAAACAATGTTTACCTTTTTTCTCTCGCTTCGTTGGCTTTACTTTAGACGAAAGTACGATATGGTCAGTACTCTGACAACGCTCACGGCGCTATCTCGCTCGCTCTAGCTAGACTCACGCTCGTTCTTTCTCTTTCTTTACCGCGTCCCCCGTCCTACCCAAGGAGCGGCATAGCGGTCGCAGTCATACATGAAACATTCGCAATTGCGGACCTAAGTTTCGGGCTATCGGTTTCATGAATCCATTCCGAAATCGGCTCTACAAACAGTACGGTACGGTTGACTTGAACCATACCTGAAGGTACGTTAACAATCTTGGATGCATCTTTTAATGTTTTCTTGTTAACTCAGTTTATTATTCCATACTAATATTATTAAAAAAAATGCGAAAGTAACTCTGTCTGTCTGTCTGTCTGTCTGTCTGTCTGTATGTTACGCTTTCACGCCTAAACCGCTGAACCGATTTTGATGAAATTTGGAATAGGGATAGATTAGACCTTGAGAAAGGACATAGGCTATGTTCAGTCGCGATAACCGACATCCACGCGGGCGGCAGGCTATGTTCAGTCGCGATAACCGACATCCACGCGGGCGGAGCCGCGGGCAAAAGCTAGTATTTTTATGAAAACCGAAATTGAACTTGAATAGTTAGCCTAGTTCATTTGTTTAATATTATGTTTTTATAAAAAAATCTCAACAAGATTGTTAAGTACCAATGGAGTCTAAATACTGCATCTCTTGTTTGTATTTCGTGCGGCCCTGAAGTTTCGAATGTTTCATGATAGCCCCCAGACCTTTACTGGAGTCCAACATACACCAACATTGGCTACACACCGCTAATAACCATAAACCAACTTATTTGGCCAATGTTTGGATATTTATATCAAGTTAAGAACAAGAAGCAATACAATATGAATATTTGGATGCCTTCCAATAGTTTGCAAATTGATTTCTTAGCATATAATGCTGTTAGTAAAAAAATATATATTTAAATAGTACCCAGTACAAAAAAATATAGATAGAGAATTCTAAAGATCAAAAACCGGGTTCTATCCATTTCCCAATCGACTAAAACATGAGATTCTTCAAAAAGGGCATCAGAAAGTTCTTACAGAGAGTCACTGGACTGAAAATGCAGGTGTTACACAGGTCCATAGAATACGACCTTTCGGCTGACAAAGTTTCTTTTTTCAGATTACACTTCCTATGATGTACACTAGGCTAAGTTGACTGCATTTCACAATGTCTTATTTACGAAAAGTACACTTCCAATGTCATATACTCTCCGAAAATGCCTGATTCCCAATATGTACACTCTCCAGAATGTAATACCTCTTTGTGTGATAAGTACTGATAAAAAAAGATAATAGGTGGGCTCCCATTTATCAAACATGATTTATTGCAATTTTTTTTGCAATGCAACTTAGCTAGCCTAACCGAAATGATACGACATATTGATTAATCGGGAAAAAATGTTTTTGGGAAATGCTCTAACTGGGTAGTGGTCGTATGGGCCAGTAGTCATTTTGGGAATACATATTTCGAATATACATTATGGGAAGTGTATAAATTGAAAATGAGTCATTGTCAGTCGAAAGGGACTACGGTAACCCCTTCTCATCAGGTGGGCCGTGTGCTTGTCTGCCACCTAAGTGATATAAAACAAAATCCATTTGTTATAAAGCTTCTTTATATACTGGTGATATAGCCGCGAAGCCACAGGCTAACGAATAACTAGTGTTATTAGTGTATTGATCAATCCAATTCGTATTATACCTCGTGCCAAATGGTTTGAGAATAAAGTTTCTTGACCTTCTGACTAGTTTGGACCGGTTACTTCGGGTTGTAAACATTTTTCATTCTGTTGTGAAACCATAAAGTTTTTTAAACTTTAAATTTACTTTTGCTGTCAAAACTTTACTGTAAACATTATTGTCAATCTATCTGGCACAGCTTATAGTTTTATTAATATAATAATTATATTATTGAGTGATATCGTTCAAAATTGATGTTATAACCCCATTATCTATAATATAGATTAATATAAAAAAAAATCTAATACTTTTTCTTAAATAAATCATCTACCAATATAAAAACATACCTGCCCAGCCACTTCGGAACTTAACCGTAACAAATAAAAAGACCGACAGACTTGTTATTACTAAGCATTTATTAAAAAAATAGTTTTTTTAATAGACACATCATTATTAATTTATTTGTATAGAAAATTAAAAAAATCTTTCATCTCAGTTGACCTTAAAGTCACTTAACATCCTTTGGAGAACTAAAAAGAAGTAACTATCACTTCTATCTCCATTCAAATATGAGGGTAGTTACAATATTTACATGTTGAATAATCGAATAAATCGAAAATTTTATTCCAAACTACCTACAATAGTTGAAAAACGAAATTTGTCTCATGCCGACTGATTTTTGCATACGATATTTTACAACGACACTTCTAAGGATTCATATGATTTTCGTATATAAAAAAATTTTTGCCGTTTAGGTAGTATTTGTCATTACTGTGTGCTTAGTGAGAATTTTTAAACCATTCTCTTGCTGGAGGGTTTATGAAGGCATACTGATTTTGTTAAAATTGTAGTATATATGTAGCGCTTATTATTTCGTATTCGGTTGTCGAAAGATATTTAGACGCTCAAATAAAGTGCATTTTGTGAATTTTGTCGTTTATAAATTGTAATCTCACTATATTTGCGGGTAGTTGTGCAATTTTTGATATAATTCTTGTAAATTAACAACTACCCACAGTTGCATTTATTGTAATCACGAGTGTTTTTAGTTTGCGCACCAAATTTAGAATTATCGTCTATATTTTAGTTATTGTAACCAGTAAGGTCTACTATGAAAAGTGCCTCCGAAATTTCGGCCAGTCATTACTATGACAGCACAATTACACTTCGTTCTTTTTTAGGATAACGGCATGAATCTGTATACTAACTGGATTGCGTACTGTAAAATACAATAATTACAAATTTACACCCAACTGTAATGACATAAGGTACATTTTTCATCGTCTCGGTGAAAGTAGAAAAATCGAGCCGAGCGAGACAGCCAAAAAGTAGTAGTCTGTTCCTGTCTAACAACTTGCCATAGTAAATGTAAATTCTTTTTGGTTGTAAATGGTAATTTTTTTAAATTTTCCATATATTTGTGCGTTATGTTTTTGTGATGAAACTTTGCATAAAAATACTTAAACTATAAATATACAATGGTTTGACCATCTTTTATGAATTTGTACAAAGTATTATGAAGTTGTACAAAGTAATACTTTTATTTTAAATGTTATGAGAGTGACATTGGTAGCATTTCAAAATTCTTATGCGGCAACATTGTTTGTAATGAAGACCAATAAAAACATGATAAAACTATTAGAAAGAGACGCACTACTACTTTGGAACCTCTCTTTCGGCTCGTTTTTCTGTTCATAGTGCGCAGTCCAGTTAGTATAAAGGTTCATGGTTAACGGTACCTACGTAAATGTTTCGAGTGGATCCGAAGTTTCGTATGCCCTTTTCACGGTAGGCTCCCTGTATTCGAGTATTATGTCGTATTTAATTATATGTTTTTTATTGTATTTTTATTTATTATTATATACTTTATTGTACGCCAATTACAATATTCATAGTATGGAAATTAAGAACACAAGAGCAGTTCAAAGGGCAACCTTTGGATGGAAATGTGTGGTGGTTGGAGTAATTGATAGATTTGCTTGTAAATAGTTAATTACTTAGTATAATTGGATATAAACTCGCAAACCATTAGGTGGGTAACACATGCTATCGTCAACCTGTCACCTAATTCTAGACACCAAGCTGTTCCTAAGAAGATTGTAAACAAAATAAATTAATACTTATCTGACTCAGGAATCGAACCCAAACAACGTCATGTAGAGCGGTTACAATTGCAAGCCGTTATACTACCGAATATTATTAATAAATATGAAAGTGTATTCATTGGTTTATTCCTATTTTACACAGTAAGGGAGGAACATAGATAAAAGATAGGTTATGGGCCCAAAAGGGAGATAATCTCATTTCCGGGCCCATAACCTGTATTTTCTACTCTAGCTCTACTTGGAAATAAAAATCGAATTCTACCAAGGCAAAGCCACGAGTAAATACTAGTAATTATGTATTCACAAACAAATTTAACGTTAATATTTTTATTTTTACAGTTGATAATATAAAAAGAAAATCGAAGGTGTTGACAAATAATGAAATCATGTGGAATCAATGTTTATATACTTTTTTATTCATGCTCCAGCTTGCCTCAAAAAGGCAGAGGCACTCATTGCCTCGATAGTTTTTTTTTTTTTTATGTCGCTATATATTTTTTTAAGTCTAGTAATGTTTTTTTACACTGAGGCTGAATTTTTATTTTATATTTTCTGGAGATATGTCTCACATTCCTTTTAGCGAGATTTCGAACGCTGTTTTAAGTTATATAACGTACTTACTGAGATTAATTTATAAATAAACGCTTCACTATTTTTATACATTTTTGGCATTTATTTTGGAAGGGAAATGTTTTTTTTTTTTCTATGAAAGTTACTCTAAAAGTATGAGCATTATAAAACAAATCAATATTTGTTAAATATAGTTATTCAATACATTTTGAGTCATTTTAGTAGGCAAGTTCCTTTATTTGAGAACCCTATCAAAATAAATGCTTGTAAAATGTTAATAAATATATATAATAAATAATATATATTGCAATACTCAAATTATTTGTTCGCTTATATTTTTATGTTATATATTATAACGAATTATTTGTATTACACAAATTTTAGGGTTAAATAAATAGTGAATATTATTACTAACAGTTGTGGGGATGCGTTGTGAGTGAGACGCGGTAACTGACAATTTGGGATAATATTCTGGTGGACTTGCTATTAGAAAACAAAATCTAGTCTAGAACCACAGATATGAACATCTAAACTTAGAAGTTTAATTAACAACACTTTGGAATCGAAAAACATTGGAAAAAATGAAATGCACAAGTGAGACTTGAGCTCAATAGCTCAGTTGGAAGAGCATTCCCCCTGTAAGGGAAAGGTCGTGAGTTCAAGTCTCACTTGAGCATTTAATTTTTTCCGATGTTTTCGAACCTAAAAGTCAGCATAATAAATGCTATAAAAAAATCATTCAAATACTTTGGAAGATATAATAATATGTAATTTAACTTAATAGTGAACAATTCTTAGGTCGAATTACACGAGTAAAAATTAAATTAAAAATTTAAAAAACCCCCGTAACTGGTTAAGTACTCCTTTATATCGTAAGGTCCCCCGACATGGCAACCGTTGAATTATAATTTATTCATTTATTTTCAACTTTTTGGTGTTTTGGTGACGGGGGTTTTTAAATTTTTAATTTAATTTTCATTTTATACTTTTTTAATTGGTCTACTAGTCAAGCTCTTTCATTTAATACCCATATTGAGGGAATTATAAAGAAATTTGTATTCCAACATGTTGTGGCGGCGGCCATCTTGGACCGATTTTTTTCAAACATAGCTAAGAACACTGCCGACTAATATACCTTTCAAACAAAAAAAACTAAATCCAATTCGGTTCATCCGTTTGGGTGCTACGATGCCACAGACAGACACACACACAGACACGTCAAGCTTATAACACCCCGTCGTTTTTGCGTCGGGGGTTAAAAATAATTGCGATCAATTTAAACTAAAGTATATACAAGGTGATATAGTCGTTTCAGAAAAAAGAATTTAGGCACAATTTCGATAGCAAAATCATCTGAAAGTATTAATTTGGTGAAATAAAAAAAAATACAACCTCCCCATACATTTTTCCTTTCACCTGAACATTATTCCCATACATTATAAAAAAAAAATCTTTCGCCAAAGTAATACCTACTTCCAGATGATTTTGCTATTTCTTTTTTTCTAAAACGACTATAAAATCACCTTGTATATCTTCTATTGCGATTTTTGTGTAAAACGCGCTCAATACGTGATTCCAATTTAATTTTGGTTAGGATGTAAACATGTTTGTTATATTGAAGTTATATCCAAGTTTGCCGTGTATCTAAATTGTCAGTTACCTCGTGACGAGTTATCGAATAGATGTAGTTAATATGAAAATTGCCTTGTACAAAGACTTAAGATTGTTTTTTAAGTGTTGCGTTTATATTAACTATTGACCTAGTGACTTGCTGAATAAAATTGTATTTGTAAATAATGTGTTTTATTCCATTTCTCTAAACTTCGTCGGCTTATATTACTAGTATAACGAGAGATCTTACAGTAGTTCATCGCGTTTGATGTTTGCGGAAATGCCGCCTTTTGCAGTTTTGTCAGGGTTGTCACTTCATTTTATTTATAATTTATTTTTCTGTAATATTTTATATAATAACCCCTATTTGATCTCTTTGTTCTGTCAAGGCACAACAACTCACGCTAATATAAAATACTAGCTGATGCCCGCGGCTCCGCTCGCATGGATGTCGGCTATTACAACTTTTGGTTATATCTCCGGTTCTACTCGACCAAATATGATCAAACAAACGTAATATTTTGAGTCAGAGTTTTTGGATTCCGATTTGAATTTGAATTTGAACATTCATTCGGGTTTGGGTTTGGATTCGGGTTTGGGTTTGGATTTGTATTCGGGTTCGGATTCGGATTCGAATTCGAGTTCAAATTTCAATGAAAGTTCGCTAATCGCCGGTATCGCTAAATTAATGATATATTCGTAATCAGCGACCTCAAACACTCTGAAAGCGACCCATATCGATTTTAGTAAAAATATCGAGTCCGCCATCTTGGATCGCCAAATGGATGATATATTCGCAATCAGCGACCCCAAAAACCCTCGAAAAGATACCCATATCGGTTTTGGTGAAAATGTTGAGTCCGCCATCTTGGATCGCTAATTGGATGTTATATTCGCAATCAGCGACTCCAAAAACCTTAAAATCGATACCTATATCGATTTTGGTGAAAATTTCTTGTCCGCCATCTTGGGGCGCTAAATATAGAAAACATTAAAAAAAAAACAATTTTAACAAACAAAACGGTTCATGAAAAAAATAATCACGTGATTAGTTATGATTACAAATGAGACAGCCCTGAATCCTTAGTACCGAGTAAAATGTATGGGCGTACCGAGTAATACCCCGTCCCCCACCACTCCCCTGCCCCCGCACGATTGCTCTGTCTAGACGGCTTCGTCGACCGACTGTATGTAGTATGAATCGTTAGACTGTGTTACTACTGAGGACATCTGAATCACCGCAGCAGAATGGTAGACAAGTGGCAATTAGTTGGCCGGCGTATCGTCAAATAGAACGACAAATGTATGGTATTTGGCGTATCCCGAGGAGCGCCAGACCGTAAGGGCCCTGCGTGTGTGCCGGGGTGCGAGGGATATGTCGATGACAACCTCACCTCCGGCCTAGCACCACGACCCTCAGTCGGCATTGCAGTTTTAGTCGGTTCGTGTCCGACTTAACCTCCCCTTCCGGCTCCGGCGGGAGGTGTCAGAGATTTGCAAACGAAAAAAAAAGGGATTTGGCGTATATGACGTTCATTGAAGACTGTTATATATGTCAAATCCCATACATTTGTCATTCTGTTCCACGATACGCTGGTCACTTGTCTAGAGGGGCAGAAACTTGTATCAAATAAATAATTGTAACGTCATTGTATTTAACAAGTAAACACTATTATTGGGGTGGACGATTAAAATTAAATAAAAACTATAAAATAAACATATTGAATAACACACTTTTACTTTCTAGACCTGACCGGTTTCGCCTTACGGCATTCTCAAAGGTTCACACTGATGTTTCAAAAATTATAATTCGGAAACACTACAATATTTGCATTTTTTCATTTTAAAATTCGGTATACCAGTTAAAAATATTTTTTTTTTCCCCAAAATGTGGGAAATAATTATAAGTTTGGCCTCACAATTTTTAATGATCAATATCTTCTAATATATAAAATTCTCGTGTCACAGTTTTCGTTGCCATACTCCTCCGAAACGGCTTGACCGATTCTCATGAAATTTTGTGAGCATATTGAGTAGGTCTGAGAATCGGCCAACATCTATTTTTCATCCCCCTAAATGGTGCAGCGGGAACGGGATCTAAAAAATTGGCGGTACGAAGTTCGCCGGGACAGCTAGTAATATACAAAATTGCATTTGAATTATAATGTCAAGGAATAATTTTAAATGTCAAATGAAAATAATAATGTCGAATTACAAATGATTAAAGGAAAATTCTATCGAAATGTCAAAATCATAATTAAATTGAATTGAATAAAGTTATTGTCAAATTAATGATGTCAAATGGTACTGTGCTTAACAAGACTGGGATTACAATATACAGAATGTCAGTAACAATATTAAATTAACAATTCAACACGAGCATGCAAAGCAAGTAGATATGTGGATATCATCATAAAATGCCTCATAAAATAGATCGTTCACAAGGAAAGACGAACTGACGCGCGCGCCACCCCAAGTAAAAAACAGTTTTGCTTTGGACTTCATAAGGATCAGAAGTCTCGCTCACGTGTTCATAGAAACTCTCCACGCTAAAGTAATTACGTGTCTTACTACTTGCTAGTGAAAAATATACGTTACGTATCCCGAGTCCTGACACCTGGAACAGTTCGTGGCCACCAATCTCAAGAAAGAAGAAAACAGTGCGCGGTAAGTGATTTAGCGATCTTACCCGCTATCTCAATTCCATAACACCAGTTAGTTAATCTTACCATGAGTTTAGATAGCGTTGTGTAGAATGTTGTGAAATATTTTTTCATTAATAGCTGACCCGACGGACGAACCGTCTAATCCCAGTTTTTCGTACCGCCAATTTTCTGCCGCCCGCGTGGCGTCGGATCCCGTTCCCGTTGCACCCACTAATATATTAAGCATGTATTTTACATATAAACTTTCCTCTTGAATCACACCGTTGCGTAGTTTTAAAGATTTAAGCATAGGTACACAAGGACGGACAGACAGCGATAGCGACATTGTTTTTATACTGTGTAGTGATGATGATTAGCACCTGTTGTTGCGACGAATATACATCAGCATAGACAGACATTTCGGCTTTGCAACTTGTTTGCCGATACTTACGTAACTTGAACAAACTGCTAACATTGGGTAACAAATAAAAAATACAAAATTCATTCAAATGTTTCTTTATTCAGATATATTTACATAAAATAATTAAGTATTGAGATAATTCACATAATGCAATTAAATATTAGATAATAATTTAGATTTACAATGAAATTACAAGGAACAGCATGGATACAAGATCAAGAAGCTAAATAGAATCTGTCGGAACAAATTGAGGCTTGTTATTGAGAATATATCCCAATTGTACGTAACAGAAGGTAATGGTATTCTACTTTGTGCCAAAAACTATTTCAAAATGATCATTTAAAGCGACTTCATACTTTCTTAAGTGTATCTACGGACATGATAGGTATAAAATTGACTGACATTTTAAATTACTGGATAGATATTCGTCGGATATGTGAAATTTTAAGCTATAGTGCCAAAATGAGTACTACAGAAACTAAAGGCTAATTTAACACGATGCCAGTTTCTTGCGTGTTGAATACAATACATGGAAGTAATTATTAATGACTTGCACTATCTAAAAAATACCTCACTTTCTTGCTCTACTAAGTATTTTTTTGCATAAAGGCAGTTCTTGGTATTTTTTAAATTAATTTATTTTTTACTAATATCCGCGTGTAAACAGTTGCTTACAAATTTTTAAAGTCTATTTGCGCTTCATTTATTGCATTCAATTATTGGTCTTGTATGTGCAAGAATATGGCATCATGTAAATAGGCCTTTATACGCATATACATCGCGCATATTGTCAACGTGAGAAACGATACACCCTTGTCATATACAAGCATACTTCCATAATACAAAATGCATTTTAATAACAATTTAGCAAAATCTACATATCTAAACCCGTCGCGTTTGTTTTGGGAATTATTTTAAATACAATTTTTATATATCTTATTCTAGGGAATACTTTTCAACAAATTTTGTAATACAGCATGCCGATTTCAATAAGTGATACGATTCAGACTAATGTTCGCACAAATTAATAAAAAGGAATCTTTATTTTTCATAGAAAAATTATTTTATGTTGATCTGAATTGAAATCCTAACGGTGGCCTTTTGGCTACAGTACCGCACCAGCGACCTTTCAACTTATACCCAAACAATATCCTATCATTGGTTTAATAAACCATATATGATGTACAAACGTACGTATTTAGGATATAAACTTATAGTTTTCGACTTAATTTAAATGCTAGGTTCGAACAGTAAAGTACAATTTTTTTGTTTATTTTTTAATTTAAGTAATTTGTGTACTCAAATCGGCATTCTGTAGGTATTTAATATTATTATTAGGTTATACATTCGCCAATCGTTACACATAATCTTTCTAAATTTAATAATATCAATTGACAAGTAAGTTGAACGGTGTGTAGTGATGCGTGACTTCGCATATCGATAGTTTGTTTTGTAGCTAGCGATTTATCGAAACTGTCGATAAGCGATTGGCTAAGAAAACGGAATGTTATTGTATTTGGACCGCCTTATTGCTGTTTAATTTTTATGAAGACAAAAGTAATCATATAAAAACTAAAAACAGGTAATTTCATACCTTTTCCAATTTGAAATGTAAATAGCAATCTTTCTTATCTTGTTTTAATACTTTTATTGATACAAAAAGCTGATATTACAGAAAATTTGTTCGTAATAGGTTAATATCATACACAAGTATGTATATAAAGAGCAATATACAGTCAGTTCTTTCTGGTGCATATAATTTCAAAACTAGATATTAAAAACTAAAATTTATTATCGATACATTTTAATATTTTGGACAACTCTATATCAAAATGTGATAATACTAATAAAACAATCAATTAACCTAATCAAAGACATATTTATAAATCTACTAACGTTCATGTTCAGGGTTATTAATATGAAAATGTACGTTGAGTCTTTGATTAAGTAATTTGATTCGTTGTCATAATTTCAAATTTATTATTAAATCAATACTTTAAAATATACCGCTTTTTAATAATTACGCAGTGCTATATGCATTTATATGAATTTTAACCACGGTATCTTGCACAAAAGCTATTTTTGGTTTGGTTTATTTTTTTCATAAAATAGACACTTTTCACCGAAACTCATCTGGCACAGGATTTTTATGTATAAACCACTAATACTGCATTCGATACTAAAATCTCGCTTATTGCACTGCGTGTTAAAAGCACAGAGCGATAGTTAAATTTAAATACTTTCGATACAAAGATCTTTGGATAACTTATAGTTCATCGATGTTTATATAAAAAAAGAATATAAAATAATATTAATTATGTGTACATCAGAAATTAAGGACGCCATAAGTTAGGTTTGGCGAAAATTACATTCTTTTAATATATTTTTGTACACACTAAAGCTTCAAGTATGTTCATAATTACCTAAACGATTATCTAAATAAATATTGAGGCAATATCGAATATAATCTTATAATAAATTAATTCAACCAAACCTTACTTTTCCAAGATGGCTGACAGAGAGACATCAAAACATCCTAAGTATAAAAAATCTCATTGTCACTAAATCGAACTAAATATACTTAAAATATATTTGAAGACGACGTGGTCACGATTTATTACAGTCGAATATAAACAAAAAAAGACTAGATTGTTAAAAAAATTAACAATTATTACAAAAAAAAAAATATTGCTTACCGTTAAGGTGAATAATCACAAAATAATTATGAGATTTGTTTACAATACAAAGTTAATACGATAGCGCAATATGTCGATAAATAAATCGGAATACTGACTTTTAATAATTAAAAGTGAACAAGCTATGTATTATTGCGTTAATTTAACGTGTTATTATTATAAAAACGCTTATTAGAAATGTGCAAGTGCGCAACTCAACAAAACACAACACTATTGGTACCTATTTATCGACATACACAATACCATAAAATAAACATCACTTAACACACAAAGCGTTGAAAATAATTATAAATTTTCAATTGTTTATAACTTAAAAATTAAATGTGACGATTATTTTGGTAATATATTTTTATATCTTCATTTCAAAAAAATAAATAATTACATTATTACTTATTGATATACAAAACTTACGCATATAGTATACATGCCTAGCGAGATAACGTTAAAAATTTAATATCAACAAATATCAAATTATATATCGACACACCTCGTAACTGCACTTCCTTTCGGTGGATTTTAGTTACTAGGGTTACCTATAACGGTGTCGATATTTGATGTTTATCGATACTGTGGTTCAGTGACAATCGATATGTTTTATATCGACAATGGTACGTATTTATTTATATGAGAATCTAAACGTCTATTGATTCATTGTGGAATTTAATTACCTATCAATATAGAAATGGCAGTGATCATTTAGATTATAATCAAATGTGAATATTGTTAAAGACAGAAGATGAAACTCTTGAAGTATGTATAGATGCAAAAGCAAAGGCTGTTGTCCCTACGAGGACCTTATGAGTTTGTGTATCTGTAAGTGTGTGTGTTTAGAATTTAGACAATTTACTATAGACTATAGACACGCCGTGTTGTAATGCCATTTACTGCGTCTATAGAGTTTGTTTATAGTCTAAAGTTTAGAGATGGCTAAAGGAAATTTCGAAAACGTTTTTCTAGCTTCAACGTGATAAAATGTTATTATAATAATAGTAATGTAAATGATCATGCCAATCTAAAAAACAATTTGTTACCAATATTCACAATTATTTTCGAAAATAATATTTCATTATACCAATAGATTCGAATTGGTACAAATACCAAATACGTCACAATTTCATCATACCAATATAATGAAATTGGTACAAATACCAATTAAGAATTACAACACAAAAATCGGCGGTTCCATCGCGTCTCCTTTGACGCAGAGTATTAAAAATTAAAAGCAATTAAATATAGTTCGGTTAGTAAAAATCTACAACTATTATTTATACATTATTATATTATATTGTTGCTAAGTAGTGGGTGTTTGGTTATAAATATGTATAGAATAAGAATGAAAGACAGACGTACGTATAAACTATACAATCATATAAATTATTGTGTACAATTTTACTGATAAAATTCATCACTAAGATTCTTTATTTTGAAAAAAAAGGCTGTCGATATTTTTTGCGAAAATATTTTTTAAACAAAATTACGTACCTTTTTAACGTATCACTGCTACTTAGTGAAGTTTGTTAGGCCTGAATCCTGTTTGTACTTATTGTTTCTTTCTTGTATTTTTTTACATCTGAGTGGCACAGATAACTTAGAGAAAGCGTAGTAGTAAATTATTTAACAATAAAAAAGTAAAATGTATACTCCATTAATTCATGCAGATTTCTATAGAACTCTCCGTTTTGATATATAATAAAAAGAAACTATTATAACTTCTCAGTCAACTACTGTATCAAGTAGTGTTAAATTTTTGTTCCACAAACAGCAAACAGGGCCTGATTCTGCTAAGTATCAACTAGTGTCATGCGACTGCCACTGCGAAAAATATCATTAAACTTTATTAATACATTAATAGTATAACACTCACCGGGATATTTACCATGTTCATAGTTTTTACCTTACACGTACACCTTGATCATGGCGCTTGAAACAGCGCCGAAATATTACCAAATAAAAACTATGAACATGGTAAATATCCCGGTGAGTGTTATACTATCAATGTTAATGACCATGTCAATCTCAAATCATTTATTGATACAGTTTTTAAGTCCAAAACAAAATGAAAAAGAGTTCGTTACATTTGTTAATTCGATCTACAAGATGCCATTTAATTTTCGACTTTAACAAGTCTTTTCTTGCATTTTTGCAATCTCTTGTATGCCGATGGTAGAATTAATAGAACCAAAGCGTTTAGTCGCGTTTAGTCCAATTGTCAAAAAACAGAAAAAAATCGCGGAGTTTCTATCCTATTTCTGGGTGGTTATAAGAAAAATAACCACGAAGGCCTAATGCGCTCCCGCAATTAGCCTTCTAACCTAACCTATCCAAGTCGTTTTTTGACAGTTGGACAAAAGCGACTAAACTGATTAAAAGCCCTAACTAGGTATTAACCTATCAAATATAGGACGGTATGTCATATTTATGGCTTCTCAAACACCCAATACTGAGCCGTCGTCTTACTTACATGTTTATTAAATACGTTGAGTTATGAAGTGGAATCTAATTGACCTACAAGCCACATTGGGTCTATATAACTACGGGTGGACGCTGGCGATATTAAAAACTTATTTTTAAGCATAATAGGCCCGTATTCTAGAATGAATCTCTATTTTCAGACATATTGTTTAGGGTATTTGTCAATGTAATTTTTTTTTATAAAGGACACGTCAATTTGACTTCACCTCACCTGATAGTAAGCTAAAGGTAAAATCTCGGAAAGAGGGTCACCCACCATCATAAACATGTACCATGTTAACAGTGGTGGCACTCAGCTTGAAGGCTTTTTCACGCTCCGCTTCTTTTCGTCTGTCCTCAGATATATCGAGAATCAGGACTGAGTGTCGTTCTAGAAGACCTTAGTGTTCAAACTAAAATGAAAACTAAATTGAGTTTGATTCAATTATTTTCTGGAAGGCTTATGTATTTTAGTCTGCAATGTAACATACCAACCAGGTTTCGAACGGAAAAATTGCGTATTTATCGTATTGGGGGTGAAATTTCTAAAAATACAATTATGTTAAAATTTCAAGTATCTATCCCCAGCGGCCTAGGCTCTGTGTTGATATATCAATCAGTCAGGATACCTAATCAGATTTAATGATGACGATATTATATGATAGTAAGCCATCATTTGAGAAAAATAATCTAATATTTCACAGAATGTTGCCAGTTAAAAATACAAGTTTTTAATATCACTCCAGTGAGCACCCAGCTTAACATTATCTATTTAAATTTGTTTATTATCTTTTAATGGAAGGTATTGTATTACGTGTCATGCAGAAAACGATTACAATTTCATTTATTTTATCGTAAATAATTTAATAACAATTGCAAAATAAATCTTCCATATAATTCATTTAGGAACCAAATTGATTAATTAATTCATTTAACTTCACTTGCATTATTTGTATGAGAGATAATTGTATATTAACAATACGTGAATAATAATAATAGATTATTTTATTATCGTTGCTTTGTAATATGACTTTGTGAATATATATAAACCTACAAAACCTTCCACAAATTCAATTTCAGAACTTAATATTAAAATGGGGTCCCCATTTGTAATGATGCGGTGGTTTTTTTTTTTAAATTAAATTCCAAGAATGCCTATTGAGATGCTACTTATAAAAACATAGATCCTGCATTTATTACGTCACAAATTATAAAAAAATAAAGACAGAAAGAAAGAGTTATTAAATTACTCCTATAGCCGAGTTTAGTTTATACATTGAATAAAAGGAAAATGTACAAGTATACCTATTTGTCTACATATACCTCTCATACATATAATACATGTCGATAATATTAAAGCGATTGATTGCTATACGATAAAGAACTCTGATAAAACAACACACGGCATATAACAGTCTGTGCCGCGCTCGGCCACGATCGGCTACGATCGGTCACACTCGGCCATATTCGGCCATACTCGGCAGTGCTCGGCAAACGATATCAACAGAAGCAAGCGTAGAAACGGGACATATCTATAGTCCAGTTTGTGTCGAGGTTTCTGGAAGAAATATTATTTTGTCAGTTCTCATATTGAATGTATAATATACACGTTTTTTTTTTCGAAATAACAGATCGATCCATTGGTACATATTTGTAATGTGAGTTTAACAAATTTTTTAGTCAAGTCGCACGCAAAGTCGCAAAAGGTCCACTAATGTCCCTATCTAGTGATTATTTTCGTAAAACGCATTACGATTGCAAATAATTCAAAGTAAAGCTAACGAAACGAGAGAAAAAAGGTAAACAAAGCGACCTTTACTGTCGTTGCGTGTTTCGTAATACAGGAAAGCTGTCAGCACAGCGGTTCTAAACTGTCAAATCCGCCATCTTAAGGACCGAGTCCGCGGAGCGCACGACTCAAAATCTGTCAAAATACAGACGCAGCCGTGCACGCACACATCACCGAGATGCACAGTGGGCTGCAAGACGCTCTTTACCAGTCAAAATAATGGTGAAAATTGTCTTACCAATGATGAAAAAACTATTGTAAGCCTTGTGGTTAGAGTGCATTTTTGAGTAATATGATTTATTGTGACGTATTACGTCTGTCAATTACATTTCGTATCTCTTTTCTTCTTATACATTCATCCCTGTCATATTATGTTACGTGACGTCATTGGCATGTCTTTTGTTTCAGTGTCATACATAGCATGTTAAACTTTTTACTGAGATTATGAGATTTCGAACAAAATAAGGCTGGGGACATACCTACACCTAATTGTTGATATCTGAGGATACTGAAAATACTCATAAAATTAAAATGCCCACCGCGCGTAGACAGACCATACCTGCCAGTTACGTACAAAAGAAACGATATTTAAAAGCCCTAATTACAAAATTTCGAAGTTCAAACCTGTACGAAATATCAAACTACGAGATACCGAAGATCACATTAGTTTATATTTTACTAGCTGTCCCGGCAAACTTCGTTTCGCCTTAGAAATTAGAATCAATTAGCTGTATCAAATTATCCTAATTATTTTGACAACGGAAAGCATTTCGATTCGGGCCCCATACGCCCACGGAGCTCCCGACACTAATAGGTCACCGGGGCCCATACTTACACCTACGGAGCCTATATACCTATGGGACCCATACAACTATATATCTCTAAGCTCAAGGGCGTTCATACTACCATAAACCATAAATTTTTCGACCTAAATAAAAAAATAGCCACCATAAATATTTTCGCGGCCCATGCAACGGGCATTTTGTTCATTCAGAAGAATGTCTACTAATCACCCTCTGACGATATTTGCACGCATAATATCAATTCTATATCAAAAGTCAGATAACATAGAAGAATATCATACAGCAGTATTAGAATAATAAACACATTTTTTTCCAATTCGTATTCCAAATTCAAAATTTAAACATGGCGTACCTATGTCGGATTAGCTATTTTATATGGTGGTTATGTATTCTTAAATTTTCTAATTTTCCGCGCAATTTTCTTCATTTTTTCTTTCATAAGAACCTTCTCCTAACAATAACGAACACATCAAAAAAAAAATTAGCGAAATCGGTTCAGCCCTTCAGGCGTGATGTCGTGACCAAGGGAAATAGGGGTTCATTTTTATATATATAGATGTATAGAGCGCGCATATTAATCTAAATGTATAGGAGCCGAGCACGACAATTTGACTTCTCGTCGCCTGACGGTAAGATAAAGGCAAAGTGTCAAGAAAAGGCCACCATTACAAACACGTACTTAGTTAACAATGGTGGCAGTCAGCTTGACGACCTTACTACGAGTAGATGCCGATCCGATTGTCGTTTAGTGGTAGTGGCGTGCTCTGAAGAGTGGAATGGTGTAAGAAAAGAAAATACCTTTGCTGTGCCTGCGTCTTCTTAGCATTGTACTCCACCAAGTTCTCAGAGCGCCATTGCAAAATGTGATCCACGATCCGGACAATCTCAGTGACAAGAAGCTACCCTTTTTCATCGATATCAGACTGTGTAGCCGCAGGATTTCCGTGATAACTCTCGTGTAAGGTGCTATTATCTGCATAGCAATGAAAGCTGAAGAAAGAGAGTCATGGGGAGAGAGGACACGAATACGGCGCTCCTGCAGGCACCTAGCAACCCAATTGCACAGTTTCAGGGTCCGTCTTGTAGCTCTTCTTCCTACATTTCCTCCCCGGCTGGAGCCGGGTGGGGAGGTTATGTCGGACTTGAACCGACTAAAACCGCACGCCGACTGAGGGTCGTGGTGCTAGGCCGGAGGTGAGGTTGTCTTAGGCATATTCCTCGCACCCCGGCTAACCATCAGGGCCATCCCTTGCGGTCTGGCCCTCTTCGGGAGGAGGACAACCAGGACTCACCCTAGAGTGGGGAGGCGCGCTTCTAACCACGCCGCCGCCGTGGCCTGCTTCTGCTGGGGTGACAGGCGGCTCTATCCGTCAGCCCCAGGCCCGCGCTCATGATGGACGGAGGTCAGTCTGTACCCTCCGACGCCCGAGTTGCCTGCGCACGCGGGTGGTGTGATCTGTAAGTCTCTCTCTCTTACGCCGCCACTCCCGTTCCACCGTTTCCTTCACGACCATTAGAAAGAAGAAAAAAAGGAGGACGCAGAAGGAGACGCTGGCCACCCACGCGTCCGCACAGCGGACCATCGCCGTGAGCAAGGTGGCGAGGATGAGAACTCTCACTCCCAGGGCCGCCACGAGCTCCCACCTTGCCGGCCACTCGGTGAGCGTGTGCAGTCCCGTGACGTCGCTCGCGTCGCAGTGATGGCACTCGGACGTTCGCTCCTTATCGATCAGACGCAGATTGACGTGATTGTACCGACGAAGGCGGCTCTCTTGCGTATCTGCGACATTGCGATACATAAGGCTTCTAATACAGTGCACCAGGTCTACTGGTGGTCGCACTAACTGATACCCGCGACTCTAGTGATGCTGCTCATCATCATCATTTCGTATGGCCTCTGCTCGAGTCCTCATATGTCGACGTCCAGTTGGCGAAGCCAGTCTATTGCTGCCGGTGTGAGGTCATGAAGCTCACGCATTCCTCCAGGGAAACGACGGAGTGGACACTCCTCTGCTATATGCATCGTTGTCTGCTTTGGAGCTCCACAATCACAGTCCGGCGCATCTTTAAGTCCCCACTTGTGAAGATGGTAGTTGCATCTTCCGTGGCCAGTTCTGAACCGGTTGACCCTTGACCACACCGTACGACAACTGTCAAAACTGTCAAATATGATGCTGCTAAATATGAATCAGTATCTTTAATATAACATAAGCCAACGAAACTTTTTTTATTACTAATATGTACGGAAACAACTACTTTACAATATACATATATACTTACCTATACAATCATATAAAATAGACCATGAAGTTAGTATCTAATTATAATTTCATTACAACAGAACCTAAAAATATTGTTTCTACAAAAAATATTTTCACTAGGTATATCCCCAACTTTACAGTTCAAACCTTAAAGCAAGTATGTCAAAATCTGAAACATTATGCTATAAATGTACCAACGAAAGTGTGAAATGGCAAAAATCGGAACTATGGTTGTCACTGTAAAATGCATACTATTTTATTGCCGTCTAAATGATTAATGAAGACGGTGGCGCCATTTTTCATTTCATATATTTCTTGGTAGGCCTATTTGTGTATGCATGAACTGTCATCACGCGCCAAAGAGACGTGCTCCTGCTTCGAAGGCCCGTGGGCGACTGCCGGGCGATAAGAAAAAATATGGCAGAAAAAAGACACTATTTTACGCGTTTTTCAGTAACTTTGAAGTGATTTTTTAGATTGATTACTAAATGTATCATCAAATAAGTTTTGTCTTCCCTATCAAGAAGTCTTTGACTTTCAAATGTATACCGGTTCATTGCTAAAATCACTCATTTTCAATATGAATTTACTCAAAAACTGGAGCCTATTTCACTTAGCCTGTATGGAGAATTCACGTAAAACATATCTAGATTTTAGGGCTTTAAAAGAGGAAGTCCTTGTTTGTAAAGGTACAAAAAACGTACACGCTATATTTTATTGGTTTCTTCAGTGTTCAAAAAGTGTTTCTTTTTATCAATTTGTGTTGATTTATTGGGTTAAATCTAAAAAATACGAAGGCATGTTTTTGCATTTTTTTCTCAATTTTGTGCGTTTATTGACGTTTATTATATAACAACTATTAGGTTTTAAGAGTTTAATATAAGCATACCATAATTTTTGGTCTTTGATTGTAATATATACAAAGTATCATTGATATCAATCATATCTAATTAGGTTAAATATGAAAAATTGTAACACTCTTTTCGGTGATTTTCACGATCTGGCCCCTTAAGAGCCATTTTATTCCTGTCTGGAATGCTCTTGCAGTGATACATAATAATTATCAAAATTTTCTTTTCGCTTGGTTGGCTTTACTTTAGTTGTCCATTGATCTTTTTCGCAGGCTATTTTGTAATATGATTCTACTATATAAAAATAAGTCGGGTTTTCCTTCCTGACGATATAACTCCAGAACGCCTTTACCGATTTGGCTAATTTTGGTCTTGAATTATTCGTGGAAGTCCAGGAAAGGTTTTTACGGCGATAAAAAATCGAATAATTGCCGGGAACCGACATCCACGCGGGCGGAGCCGCGGGCAAAAGCTAGTAGTTGTATAAATTGAACCATGGGACTAAATGGGACCAACCATAAAAAGAAGCAATTGTCCATGTTCTGCAATAGTTGCCACGCACACTCAAAGCATTTGAACCACTGCCCATTTTGTTATTGAGAAAAGTCATCCAGAGGATTTTACTGGGTGTTTTTCCTTGCCTGAATATCACTGATTATGTTAACAAATATGTTCCTGAGATCTTTTGAGAGTCCTATGACGGTAGGACTTACCATCAGGGGTCGGCCGGGTGCGGCGGCGAAGGCCCGCAGCTGCTATCTTCAGACTGTAGTCCGTCGCCCAGTTCAGTGCCCACCTGCAACACAGACATCACCTGAGCCGTTAGACTGGCTTTCTGGCCTTTTATTTATTTTTTTATTTATTTATTCTCCTGTTGGAGGATAGGACCACCCCTCTACCTGTGGGTGACGTAGAAGGCGACTAAGTGATATAGGGCCCCGTCTGACAGTAAACATACCCTTGAGTTGCTGCAGAAAATATTTCCAAAATGTTTTACTCCGAAGCGACTATTAAAGTCAAAGTCAAAAATCATTTATTTTGCATAGACCATTAAATCCAAACTTAAAAACGTCAATATAAAATAGATATTAAATACTATACCCCGTCCATCATTTTATTGTATTTTAGACAGATGGAAGTAGTGCTTGCACGATAATTTAAAATATCGACAAAGTTAAAACCTCGATTGAAAAAATAATTAATCTATAAATGAAAATATTATGATAAATACATGATTTCATGTGGAATGATAATCTATTATCTTTCTGTACATAATAAAGCAGTAGATATTTCGTGTCTATACCTACAATTTAGAAATGTATTATAAAACGATTGTGGGCCATCACGCACACGCTAATCTCCAAAACAAAACAACTGACTTCTAGAATAATATTCCAACATGCTGATTTCCTGGTATTTATTGAAGAGTTCCGAGGTCTGTCTCTGAAACCCATCATCGGTTCTATAAGCAATTTAAATTGGACCATTTTGGAATAAACCTCTTTCAAATAAAATAGAATTTTGATAATCCGTCTACATATGACGGAGTTACAAAAATCATGTTTCCATAAAAATCCTACAAATAAAAAAATTATAAACATCCGAATCGTTGTTTAGAAACCGCCAGTTATGTAATATTTTTTAGAAAAAATATTTTCTGTAGTCGATATCGTTTGTGACATTTTCAAGTTATTATAATAAAAACACAATCGATTGACTAACTACATCCCTAAAATTGCTTTCTGGCTGACGTGACGTTGTCAATGAAGAATTACGTTTTGGCGCCTAATTTCTGTTAGGATTTTCAGGTGTTGACGTCAGAACAAAGTTATACCGACCACTGTCAGTGAGCTGTCTAAAATACAATAATATATTCGACGGAGTATAGTTTAGCAAATGGACCACCGGTTCGTAACGCGGCCCAGGCCTGAGAAGACTCCGGCAAGAAACTCAGCGGGCATTCGTTAAAATCACTCGGTATTGAATACCTATGAAGACCTTTCTCATCGCACAGGGCTACATAATGTATGTATCTATTGTTACCTTGAGTACGTCGTGCAGCGAGCTCATACTGCCGAGGCTGAGAGGCGTGATGGACCGCTCTAATAGCAAAGAACCGCTACCCACCGACCCGCCGCCTATTGACCTGCGGAATAATACACTTTTATTTATATAATACTTTTAATCGCATGGCACGGTGGTCGAAATTCCACCGCAAGCTGAAATATAACCAAGTTTTGTGGCACTCTGGGAGTACCGATAGAAATTGAAACAGTCTGTATAAAAAGTATTTTTTACAAAAAGCGTACATGTGAATTATCACAATTTGAAAAAGGGTGGTATTTAAACGCAAATCAAATAAAATACTTTTTTTATGAAATAATAATCCAAATTTCGTGAGCATCAAGATGGCGGGATCAAGCCCCAAATTTAAAATTTAGCACATTGAGGTCTTTGTACTAATATGTACTATTTGTACCCCAAACAAGACATTTGTACCTTTAAATGTATACGAAGTATGTTAAGACGTCCCTGGTCTCGCCAATTTGATATCAAAGTGGTGGGTTCTTCTGGAAGCGCTACTCAGAGGCAGGTAATTGACACCCCAAGATTTAGTACTACATATGTACAGGTATATACTAAATTTTCAATACAATTGGAAGTGCCAAATTAAAATTATGTAATTATAGCATTGGTCCCGCCAAATTGATGATTCATGTTATCGCTGAATTCATGTGAGAATCGTTATAGATCGTGTAAAATGAAATGAGGAAACTTAGTACGTCCTTAGTACATGAATTTGTGTAATTTTTATATTCATAGCATAAGTACATCAAAAGTTATCTATTATTTATTCATCATCTTCGAAATGGACACATTTATGCAGAAATGAAACAAAAGCCTTCGATCGATCTGTTGACTGAGAATTTATCATTCGCACTCTTATTTCATCTATAAAACATCGGATAACCATTCTATCTGCTATAGAGTTTATAGCTTCACCTATATCTAGCGGTATCGGGCATTATCGATGTCCGCATTATTGGGGATCCTGAGGTCACGAACACCCTCGAGCCTTTGCAGATGCGTAGAGATGTTGCGTCTTTGGCAGTTTTCTACCGTCTCTACCATGGTGAATGTTCTGACGAGCTCTTCCAATTAGTCCCACCCTCCCCTTTCCTTCACAGGACGACACGTGCAGGGCTAAGATGTCATCCATTTACGGTGCAGAGTATACCTGCTAGAACCAAGCGTTTCAGTGATTCATTCCTATGCCGCACCACTAAGACCTGGAATTCCCTGCCAGCTCACGTGTTTCCTTCTTCCTACAGTCCCGGGTCCTTTAAGCGGGGCGTGAAAAGGCATCTAATGAGGCCGTCAAGCTGAGTGCCACCACTGTTAACATGGTAAATGTTTACGATGGTGACCCTCTTTCCGAGACTTTGCCTTTAACTTAACATCAGGCGAGGTGAAGTCAAATTGACGTGTCCTGTGTAAAAAAAAAAAAAAATATTTCTCGAATAGCTAGTAAGTGGGAGTGTTACGATTTATAGACGAAAGTTCAGAAGAGTCAAACGTACATTGTTTAATATATGCCCAAAAATAAATCTTATCAAACATTTATAATTGGAGTTAGATCAACATGAATATAATTACCAAACCATTTCGGGTTGTTTCATTTCTGCATAAACGTATCCATTTCAAAGATAACGATGAATAATAGATAACTTTTGATGTACTTATGCTGTGAATATAAAAATTACACAAATTCATGTACTAAGGACGTACTAAGTTTCCACATTTCATTTTACACGATCTGTAACGATTCTCACATGAATTCAGCGATAACATGAATCATCAATTTGGCGGGACCAATGCTATAATTACATAATTTTAATTTGGCTCTTCCAATTGTATTAAAAATTGAGTATTTACCTGTACATATGTAGTACTAAGTCTTGGGGTGTGAATTACCTGCCTCTGAGTGGCGCTTCCAGAAATACCCGCCACTTTGATACCAAAGTGGCGGGACCAGGGAAGTCTTAACATACTTCGTTTACCTTTAAAGGTACAAATGTCTTGTTTGGGGTACAAATAGTACATATGTAGTACAAACACTTCAATGTGCTAAATTTTAAATTTGGGGTTTGATCCCGCCATCTTGATGCTCACCAAATTTCCAGCAAAATTACTGATTGCACAGCAGAATACTAAACTCAAAAGTGTTAGAAAACACACTACAATTTATTTTCGTAACGTACGGCTGTTTATGTTAATGCAAAGCAGTTTTATTAATGCACTGCTAATGCTGCTAATGCACGACAAAATAATCCAAATTCACATCAAAAGTGCTGATGGAGCACCAACAAACTACTTACTTGCTTATAAACAAAATAATCACGAAGACATAGACGGGAGCTCCGCTTTGCTTCGCTCCCGCCTTAGTCTTCTAACCTAACCTATCCATTTCGGGGTGGGTGATGATCATTCTGAACTTAATTACTTAGTATACATGCTACTCGGATAGATATTTTACTTTGACAATGAGTATCTTCTACATGCGCACTAGTTAATTTGCTGTGCAGTTAGTATTTTTGATAAACATTTATAATTTTTGTACATAAATAAATTTATTTGTATAGCATTATGAGGATAAAAGTAATGTCATGCTGATGTATATTTTATTTTTTTCTGCAGTACTAGTTTTGTTAAACATTCAGTTTATTTGTAGTAAAGTAATTTATTTGATTTAAAAAAGCATATAAATGATGAAAATATATTGATATGTGATTATTTATTTGATGTGCAATTTAATAATATTCCATTGAAAAATAGGTACAGCCAGCGTCAGAAATATCTTGACATACGAAGTCCCAAAATGATCCTAAAACCAAGGTATTAAGAACAAATCAAATTGTATTATTTTCCGAACTAAAGATGTGTATCAAATATCACAACAGTAAGGGGAGAACCAAGTAATTAGGATCATTTTGAGTACTTTTTCATCAATATCTTTCTGACTCTGTCTGTACTATTGGTCGTCAGGAAAAAACTAAGTAAATTTAATTGCGATTTGTGCTAGTGCTGACGTCATTGTCACCGGGCGAGACCGGAGGTAACAAACCGAGTTCCATGATTTTTGCTCACTAAAAATTTTCTGTGACAACAGCACAACGCGCCTAGAGAAGTTTTCACCACAAAATTTGAAGTACTTACCTATCCATTGGCCTATGGTGGGACAGAGGAGGTGATGGAGGGGCATCAGTCGGTTCCCGGGTTCGCCCTCCACTGCGCCATGACCCTAAACACAACAAAAAGTTCAGTATTAACAAATTTAGTACAGTCATGCATATATCTTGGGCCCAGCCACGTCACAATACGCATTCTGTTGAACTTGGTTTGGGTTTTGGTTGAACTGAACACCCTCACACACACACACACTCAACATACACAGACATACAACCACACTCAATTGCATGCACTCGAATTTAATCATTGCATTTTTATTGGACAACGAGCAAGAGAGCAAATGTGGAGCAACAAACATCCAGCTCCTGCTGCTTTCATTAGACCTAAAGAAAACCTGCCTCCTGGACACCATCTCCCGTGGCCAACTTGGAAATCATTAAAGGCCGTTCCCAATAACATACTTACAGTTAAAGATAGATCGCAACAGTCAAATTTGACGTATTGGCTGTTTAAATTCAAAACATGGTAGCTAATTTTTTTGCGGGAAAGCGCATCGCGGTATAATTTTATTTTCCGAACCCGACTTGGGGTCAAAATATATATGCCGGTGACTGTCAAATTATTGTTAATATTGAGGGTAGAATAAACAGTGGAGCTGATAAAGTAAGATAAAGATAGAAGTAATATTAAACATACCGTTATAGGATCCCGTTCCGTGCGATATCGTTAAAGGTGACGTCCGTTTACTGCTTTCTCTACTGCTGTACATCTGTGGAACAAACACAAAATTCAAGTTCAAAACGGTGCCCTGGTTCAACTACAAAACCGGGCCCTGGTTCAAATACAAACCGGGGCCATGGTTCAACTAAAACCGGGGCCCTAGTTCAAATACAAACCGGGGCTCTGGTTCAACTACAAACCGGGGCCCTGGTTCAAATACAAACCGGGGCCATGGTTCAACTACAAACCGGGGCCCTGGTTCAAATACAAACCGGGGCCATGGTTCAACTACAAACCGGGGCCCTGGTTCAAATACAAACCGGGGCCATGGTTCAACTACAAACCGGGGCCCTAGTTCAAATACAAACCGGGGCTCTGGTTCAACTACAAACCGGGGCCCTGGTTCAAATACAAAACGGGGCCCTGGTTCAACTACAAAACGGGGCCATGGTTCAACTATAAACCGGGGCCCTGGTTCAACTACAAACCGAGGCCCTGGTTCAACTACAAAACGGGGCCCTGGTTCAACTAGAAAACATCGATATTCACCAACAGGTTGTGGAGAACGGATGGTAGTCGCTTCACAGAAAAAATTGAACGTTTCGCAGTTGAATGGTCGAACTATAACCGAGGAAGCGTCCGTAGCTTAATGGTTAAGGAGTCGGCCTTACGATCGAAAGGTCCCGGGTTCGAATTCTGGCCATTACACTACCGATGTGGACCCACTACTAGCACAAGCAATTTAGCTTAGTTGAAGGGGTTAAATCTTTATAAAAAATATATTGAGAAGGCTCGAAATTGTCAGTGGTCATTACATTTTATTCTTGATTTGTGTTACCTGTGCTAAATCGTCGGCAGTCTCAACAGTGGTGGGTAGGTCTAGTAGCCGTTGTGACCGGATGCCGTCACCCGGCCCCATGTGAGATACGTGCGAGAAATTCGTTGGCGCCGATATTAGACGCGAACGACGCTCTGACCTGAAATTAAGAAAAAGAAATCATTTTAGGGTTTCTAACATGTTGGTGGTAGGTGTCGGAATTCGTTAACTCATTTATCGTTTAGGTGTCCCGTTCAAAATTCATGAAACTATATTCCACAATTGACACAACGCCATCTAGACCTATGGTAAGCACAGCTTAACTAGCTTGTGTTATAGAATCTGGAATTCGGAAAAACATACTTAGATGTTTTTTTTTTTATCCATACATATTATACAAAGAAACACCCAGACCAATGCAAATAGCCATATTCATGCATACAAATATTTTCACTGAGCGGTGATCGAAGCCGCGCTTCCTGCATAACGGCCGCGTTATCTACCACCACGCCACAAAGGCTGTCAACAATCACACAATTTATGTTGTTTCTAAACATCTTGCTTAATAGACATAGAAGTGGGTGTGGGATTTCGATAACTATGGACCCGAGACGGCCCTGCGGTTTTGGTCGGTACGAGTCCGACATAACCATCCCTGCTGGCTTCGGTGGGGGGTAGGTACTTGTAGGGATTTCCCGACGTATCCATTTTCCAATCATAAACCGAAAGTAAATTAATGGATACCGCCTGCTATCAAACTTATTTCGATGTTTTCAGTGGCGGTCGGATTTTTTTTATTTTAATCATTTGTTTCATTCCATACTTTTTAGTTATGATATGCTATATCTTTTTGTAATCTTTTGTAATTTCCTTCATTTTGATACCCCACTCGATAAGTATGAGTCAAACATATTTTTGAAAACATACGTTTTGGCGCCAAAAATACACCATTTTTATTTTCTAGAAATTTTAATAAACCTGGTGTCACTCACACAATCACGACGAATCAAATGACACCTCGCATGTCCAAATCCATCAAGCCGTTCAGGCTGTAGGCCGTGCCAAATAAATGGACGTACAGTCAGCATCAGAAAAATGTTGACGAGTAGAGTACTCAAAATAATCTTAAAACCAAAATTTCAATATTATATTGATAATTAGAGTGCTCAAAAAGTTCTAAGCATCCAGAGTAGTCAAACTATCTTAACAATCGGTCTTCCAGAAACATGTAAGTAAGCAGAGTGTTCCTTTTCATATACACAATCACGCTACTCAATGGTATCTAGTCAAACAAAGTGTTCAAAATATCTGGACAATGTCATTTAATCGCATTTTGCATCCCTTTTTTACTTATGTAGCCATCCTTTACACATGATGATGGGATGATGTGAGATAGGTGTATAAGTTAGAACAGGATAGAAAATTTGTCAAATTAATGACAATTTCTTTTGTATTTTTTATAGTTGCCAGTTGCTTAAGCCATAAACTATCCACTTGAATTGGTGAGAAAAGAGTATGAATACTTACGTAAAAAATAAAGGGTCCTGCAACGCAAGATACACCTATGTACTCATAAATCCACTTCTTGTATTCTCTAATACGCATTATGAGTACCGACCTCGACATGACATAGACGCAAAATGTCTACTCTTTGAAATGACATAGATATGAAACTATTGTACATACAAACATATTATAATAGAGTGTTTTTTATAATAGATTATAATTATAATTTATAATAGAAGTTTTTTTAATACGTCATAAAACGCTATTTTCGCCTTCTTTCTCTTTTTCTTTCTCTCTGAAATAGTTATTAAAGTTAAACCTATTTTATTTTTACTTTTTACCCGAATAGAGACCTTAAAGCTGAAAAGATTTCGATGAAAGTGATCACAAATAAAGGTAATTATGAGTGTGATAGATATATTAATTATAATGTATAGATTATGTGACCAATTTATGGATAATATATTACGATGAAATGTAATTCAATCATTTTAGAACCATTTTATAAACTATTTTTATAAGTGGGTAGGTGAAAATCATTCGATGTAATGTGACGTCTCAAATGATATAAAAAGGAGACACCGAATGAAATCGGGACAGTTTATCCCGAGGCGTCGAAGTGTAAGGTACGATATAATTCTGATATGTTTATACTGTCTACTGTATTTATTATTATGCTGTGCTGTAACTATTTGACCATATCGTGTTGGCTATGTAAGATGTACCTACTTTATCTATAATTGTTGTTATAATTTGGTAAATGGTAATATCTGCAGATAGAGATATTATCTGTCTAGCAGGTGCAAATATTGTTTACTGGATTATGCTCTTCACGGGTATGATGTAATTATGCAAAGTATGTTATATTGTGCCTCATGATATCGATATGGTTGGATATAGTGCCTGTAAGGATACTACTCGATGAGATCTATTATGTATTAACTGGCTACAAGCCTGATAACCTTTGATACAAGAGTTTAATATTGTTATATTGTGTAACTATTATAGTAATGTTTGGTTATAAGCCTAGATTGTAATTATGATGAATTGTTATAGAATGGCTATATCTTGGTTGGAAGGCAGACAGGTTTTCTTGTTAGTTCTTTCCTGTCTATAAAAGCCTTTTGGGAACTAACGTAGTGTAAAAGAATAAAAGAGAACGATATAGTCATGATTGTTGTTTTATTAATCGTATGACACAACTAAGTATTCCCCTTTGTATAATATTTGTATTTCCCTAGTACAGATCAATAGTTAAACTTGGTTTCTAGGAAATACAACTGGACCATAGTGAACCTCTAGAACTATAAAGTATTTGTGGTTGCTACGCAAGATCCTGACATATCCTATTATCGATAGATATATATTCTAATGGTTATATATCTATATTCTAATATATACATAGTTAGATTGACAAATTGAGATACACTTTTAGATTCATTTTTCTACTTTCATATTTAAGTTAATCTAACAAGTGCATGAAATATAAATCGATACTACACCGTGAATTTTTGGCGCTATATCTCATGGATTTTGTTATTTTTTTTAATTAAATAAAGTATAAAATACAAAAAATACATAAAAAAGACCAAAAAAAGCAGGCGGAGGTACCCATTTGTAATTCATAAATTCAATGATAATCAATGGGTTCCGCCTGCTATCAAACTTATTTCGGTCTTTTCAGGAGCACTCTTGTTCTATATTTTATTTTTAATAATTATTCAATCAATTATTTAAAAATATAAAAAACAAAGGTGGTTTGGTACACTCACAGCCTGTTATGTGCCTCCTGCGCCTGGTGCGACTGCTCGCGGATGGAGAAGCGCCTCTTGCTGCCCCACGTGGACTGCTCCAGCGTCAGCGGCGGGGTGCCGGCGCGCGGGTCTGCGCCCACCAACACACACATCAACATCTACCCACATCGCACTAGCACTACTGACAAGTCTCGAGCGAGGAAATCATGAGAAACCGCGGAAAAACTAATAAAGCACACGGACGTTATGAATCTCGTGCTACTTCGTTCGTTCCATTTAGTCGCGTTTGGTCAAATACGCATTTGGTAAAATTGTCAAAAACAGGAAAAAATCGCGGACTTTATATCCGGTTTCTGGGTCGAATACATAGGGAAAAGTAATCTTCTCGGGCGGGACTCGAACCCGCAGTCTTTCCCTTACAGGGGGAATGCCTGACCAATTCGGCTACCGAGACACGCCCGATATGATTCAAATTTCCCATCTTATACGTCTTTAAGGAGACGTGGCGCCATCTACCGATTTTCTTACGAACTATCGGAATCAATGAATGATGTTACAATCATTTCAATCATTCGATTTGTATAGTTAGCATACTTAATGCTTTAAAAATTCCTTCAACGGTTTCTGGGTGGTTATAAAAAAATAACCACGATGGCCTAAGCCTTCTAACCTAACCTATCCAAGTCGTTTTTTGACAATTGCACCAAATGCGTATTTGACCAAACGCGACTAAACAGTTCGTTCTATCATAAAAGTCAAAGTCAACTTAAATAATATGCACTTCTAAATATTTTTCCAGAAAATTGTTTCCCAAAATATAAATCAAGGAGGTTACCATGAAACATCCAAACCTTACGACCCGCACGAAAGATGTGGCATTTAGCCATATAGGTACCATGAAGTCACTTTCGTTATCTCATAGTAGAGTTTAAACCGAACCGAAATGTCATGTTTTTTTTATAAAGGCCACGTTTCACCTCGCCTGATGGTAAGCTTAAGGCAAAGTCTCGGAAAGTGGGTCACCATCGTAAACATGTACCATGTTAACAGTGGTGGCACTCAGCTTGACGGCCTCATCAGATGCCTTTTCACACCCCTCTTAACGGACCCGGGACTGTAGGAAGAAGGAAACACGTGAACTGGCAGGGAGTTCCAGGTTTTAGTGGTGCGGCATAGGAATGAGTCACTGAAACGCTTGGTTCTAAAAGATATATTCTGCACCGTATACAGATGGCATCTTAGCCCTGCAAGGAGAGGGTGGGACTAATTGGAAGAGCTGTTATTTCCGATTCGAATTAAATCGATTGCCCGAAACTTCGTCCCGTATCTGCGAATGTGTCATGGTAAACCAACAAGGGAATCTAGGAAGTAATGTACTTACGCGTGAGTAGTGGCCGTAGGTATACAAGGTAAGGTGCTGCATCGCTGGAGAATGGGAAGCCATTGCCTCCGCCTCCCCCTACGCCGCAGATCCAGCCCGACTCGTCTAAAGGCCGCGCGTTCGCTGTAGACAGACAGACAGACATATACATCATTCATCTAATTATACGACGGTCGCGATCCTTCTATACAACACTTACGTATAGTTATTTATAACTATTCGGGATTTCACGCGACAAAACTTGTTTGACTTACTTTATTGATTGAAATTAAAAAATATAAAAAAATCAAAAGGGAAGATGGATTCAAACTACACGGGACGTGGAATCCAGTGATAAAAACACTAAAACCCAACAACATTGTGCTGTCCAAAACTGACGTAGTGTGTCACCAGCCTTATTTTCATTCTGAAAGTAACGGAGGGTGGACGCACAATAAATGTGCCCCCCACACTGCACGACCCTCGCCGGCCCGGCGTGCGGTTTTAGTCGCGGCGTGCGGTTTTAGTCGGTTCGAGTCCGACATAACCTCCCCTTACGGCTCCGGCAGGGGGGTATCCGAGGGGATTTCCGCACGAAAAAAAAAAGTACCCTCGCCGGCCAGTCAAGTCGTGACCACGGCAAAGTCGGCAAAAGTAAGTTAAAAAAATTATCGCGTGAAGTCCCGAATAGTTATAAATAACCATGAGTTTACACCGCGATAGCTTAAGAGTCCGTACCACTCCAGCTCGAATTCAAATTTTACCCCCGCGCGCCTCAACAACGCACTCGCGCCGGTACTACTCGCGCGCAGATGCATCTATCTCACTCCCGCGATGACCCCGGGCCGGCCGACGCGAGGCTCGGCCGCCAAGTTCACGCGTTATCAATCGATAGGGTAAAGTAGCTAGTAATTTAGACATCAAGAAAGTTATGGCAATAAACAAACTTTTGAGAAAAGTGTGCATATTGTAATGATAATTAACAGAAAACTTATAATATATTTATACTTATCCTATTAATATTATAAATGCGAAAGTTTGTGAGTATGTATCGCTGTATGTATGGATGTTTGTTACTCTTTCACGCAAAAACTACTAAATGGATCTGGCTGAAATTTTATACAGGGGTAAATTAGAACCTGGAATCCATACTAATATTATAAATGCGAAAGTAACTCTGTCTGTCTGTCTGTCTGTCTGTCTGTCTGTCTGTCTGTCTGTATGTTACGCTTTCACGCTTAAACCACTGAACCGATTTTGATGAAATTTGGTATAGGAATAGGTTAGACCTTGAGAAAGGACATTTGGGAGCCCCGGGTAAGCCCTCGGAAGGATGTCCCAGGGCTCCCAACAACCAACTCGTCTAGGGGGTGGTTCAGGTGCTATCCCGCGTCTATGGGGGGTTTTCGGGTATCATCCCGCTTCATAGGAGGGGGGAGGCGTGCGTGAGTCCGTCACGTCATGCTGCCGTCATGGGCCTGCTTCTGTAAGGACGATGAGCAGCCAACTCACCGTCCTCAGGCCCCCGGTCATTGAGGCCGATGGTCTTCGGCGAAGACACGTCGGCGGCGTCCAAGCCGCCGACTGCGGAACTCGGGTGGGAGAGTTCTCTCCCGCTCCCGCCCCGCCGCCTCCTTCACGAGCATGACCTGCTCGCAGAAAGAGGCGGCGCAGTCCCACTTACTCCCGCTGGAGACCATGGCTCCCACCATGGTCTCGAGCGAGAGAGTGTCCACGCCCAAACCCACCACGAGGTCCTGGCGCTGTTGCGCCCACGCCGTGCACTCCACCAGCGTGTGGAGCGCTGTGTCATCGCTGCGGTCCCCGCAGTACTGACAACCGGCCGTGGTTTCCCGGTGTCTTCGCCACAGATACCTACCGAAGCTACCGTGCCCGGTAAGCATCTGTGACAACCGGTAGGAGAGAGCACCATGTCTCCTCTCCAGCCACTCGTCCATGACCGGTCTGACGGCCGCGATTGTGGCGAATCCCCCCTTTGGTTGCTCAAGTCGCACCTTCCATGTCTCCACGGTTTCCTGGTGGAGCTGGGACCGCTGGGCCTCGATTTCTCGAGACGCAGGCCATTGGCCCCGCTCCAGCGCCTCCTTGCGCCATTTAAATAGAGACGCAAGGGCTCTCGCTTCCAGGTCCCATGGAGGGGTCCCGGCTAAGAGACATGCCGCCTCACCTGAGATCGTGCGGTATCCCCTTATCACCCTGACGGCCATCGCCCTCTGTGGGCTCAGCAATCTAGCCACATTACTGGCCGTCAGGGTCTCCGCCCATACGGGGGCCCCGTATAGGGCCATACTTCGCACAATCCCCAGGTACAGTCTCCTGCAGGGAGCGTTGGGTCCCCTGATGTTGGGCATCAGCCGTGCGAGTGCAGCTGACACCCCCCTCAGTTTTGGGACCAAACTTCGGAAGTGATGTCCGAAGTTCCACCGGCCATCGAGTACGAGCCCCAGATACTTCATCGAGGGCTCGATGCCGATGCTGACGCCCACTACCTGTAGGCTGGATCCCGCAGGTGCATCCATCCGAGGTCCGTGGAAGCACAGAGCCTCGGACTTGTGAAGGGTGACCTCGAGACCCAGCCGTCGTATCCGACCCACGACTTGAGCAACCCCTGCCGTGGCCTTTAGTGCTGCGTCTCGGTGCGTTGCTCCCCGCGCCGTAACGAGGGTGTCGTCGGCGTAACACGTTACGTTCACCCCCCTGAGCAACGGACCACGCAGCACCCAATCGTAACCGATGTTCCACAGGAGTGGCCCTAATACCGATCCCTGCGGAACACCGCACGACACATCCCGCCGACCCGGCCCTAGCCAACTCGGGTAAGTAATGGCCCTCTCGGAGAGATAGGCCCCGACAATTCGACGGAGGTAGGGAGGCACTCCATGGTAGATAAGCGCCTCCCTAACGCAGCTCCAGGGCAAGGTGTTGAAGGCGTTGGCGATGTCAAGAGACACCGCCACTATCACCTCACCCTGTGAGACTGCTTCCTCCGTCAGGCCTCTAATGCGCATGATCGCATCCACCGTGGAGCGCCCCTGATGGAAGCCAAACTGGCTATCCGCCAGATCAGGCCCCACGCGTGTGAGATGCCTGACGAGGCGTTGTGCAATAATGCGCTCAAAGAGCTTGCACACCTCGTCAAGCAACACGATCGGCCGGTACCCTGATGGAGAATTTGCCGGCCGCCCCGCCTTTCGGATCAAGACCAGTTTTCCTGTCTTCCAGACCTTGGGAAACTGGCCTTTTTCGAGGCATGCGCTAAAGAGCCCTAGAAGTCGAGGCCCAAGCTCCTCAAGATCCAGGACCCACGCTCAGCCTGGAATGCCGTCGGGTCCAGGGGCGGTGTTTCTGCGGGATTTAAGCCGCAGTACAGCCGCCCCTAGCTCACCCTCCGTGACTACGGTTCCTCCGCTCTTGATGGAAACAAGGAGTCCAGGACCACCTCCAGCTGCTCCGGCTGGAGACTCTGGGTCAGTGGGGGCGCCTTAGCGCGTAATTTGCCCCTTACCATAAGGTACGGGCGCCCCCACGGGTTGCGCTCCAGAGTCTCTATCAGCTCCTCGCGGCCCAACTTTTTGGACCGCTTGATGGCCGTATGGAGGGCCCTCTTGGCCTCCTTGTACCCACCGGGGAGGCTCGGGGTGTGAAAACCCCCGCTCTCCGTGCTCCATCTAAGGTGACACCAACGGTGGTCCAGCTGCTGGAGGTCATCGAGCGACGCCTCGGCGTCCGAGGACCGGGCATACCGCCCACCGCTGGCGGCACTCAAGACGCGACGACGGCTGCACCCAGTGGTGCTCCTGGTCCCAAGCCAAGGCCTCCGCCCCTAAGAAGACGGCACCTAGGGGAGGTGGTGGAGAACGACGTGCCCGTAGTTACGGAGGGTGAGGAACATCGGCTACGATTGGATGCTGCGTGGTACGTTGCTCAGAGGGGTCAGCGTAACGTGTTCCGCCGATGACACCCTCGTTTTTTTTTATCGTGCGATAAATCCCCACGGAGCCGGTGGAGGTGGTTATGTCGAACTCGAACTAAAACGCACGCCGTCCCAAGTCCTTGGTTGCCGGAGGTGAGATTGCCAAAAGCATATCTCTCGCACCCCGGCAGACCCAGGAGGACCATCCCTTTCGAGATGGCCTCCTTCGGGTTGGATGGTCCTTGCGCCGCCGCTGCGGCCTGCTTCTGCTAGGGTGACAGGCGGCTCCACCGGTCACCCTCAGGCCAGCGCTCATAGAGGACGGAGGTCGTTCTGCGACCTCCGACGTCCGGTTCGCATGACACCATCATTACGGCGCGGGGAGCAGCGCACCGAGACGCAGCACTAAAGGCCACGGCAGGGGTTGCTCAAGTCGTGGGTCAGACACGGCGGCTGGGTCTCGAGGTCGCTCTTCACAAGTCCGAGGCTCGGTGCTTCCACGGACCTCGGATGGAGCCACCTTCGGGATCCAGCCTACAGATAGGGGGTGTCAGCATCGGCATCGAGCCCTCGATGAAGTATCTGGGGCTCGATGGCCGGTGGAACTTCGGACATCACTTCCGAAGTTTGGTCCCAAAACTGAGGGGGGCATCAGCCGCACTCGCGCGGCTGATGCCCAACATCAGGAGACCCAACGCTCCCTGCAGGAGACTGTACCTGGGGATCGTGCGAAGTATGGCCCTATACGGGGCCCCCGTATGGGCAGAGAATCTGACGGCCAGTAATGTGGCTAGATTGCTGAGCCCACAGAGGGCGATGACCCTTCAATAGAAACAGATGAATGCAAATTCATAATTACGTACTGTCTATAATAAATATAGGAATACGTATGGTAGTAGTACCTAACTACTGCTATATTTATATTATGATCATTCGGGTTGGTAGGTACTCATGTATTTACAGAAATATTCCGTTTATTCCGAAACTGACCCGAAAACTTGACCCGGTCGCGGGTTAGGTAGAAACTTTAAAAATTTGTTCCGAACGTAACCCTCTTCCTAACCTGACCCGACGGTCTCGTTCCTATCATAACCCGATCTGGCACTTCGCCGTCCGCTGCTGCGGCACGCTCGCTACGCTCGCTCGGCTCATGCGTTGGGGTCACAGTTCTAACCTAACCTACAGAAGTTGGAGTTACCGCACTTCGACTTTCGGCTCTGAGTCGCCCAACCGCGTCGTCCGTCGCGTCGTCGCAGTGAGCGACCTGTAGTAGGCAGGACCTGCCTGAAAGACTTGGGCTGCTACTGCAAGATTATTTTTGTCGATACATAGGCAGGTATGCCTATTTCAATCCAAATTTTTGAAATAGGTAGGTTTTTACTGACCTATTTATTACTTTCTACTAATATAGTACCTATTGCAAATTGTTATGTACAGTATAAGCTACTTAGGTAGGTTGATTAGATACTTACTATAATAATAAATAAATAAATATTCCACAACATTCTACACAGCGCTATCTAGACCCATGGTAAGCTTAATTAGCTTGTGTTATGGAATCTAGAATGCGGATAAACATACTTAGATACTTTTTTGTATGTACATAAATATTATACATAGAAACACTTAGACCAATGCAAATAGCCATATTCATGCATACAAATATTTGCACTGAGCGGGGATCGAAACCGCGCCTCCTGCGTAGCAGTCGCGTTCACTAACGCTATTTTTTTTATCGTGCGTAAAATCCCCACGGATACCACCATCACGGAATCATCATCAATACATACATATTATACATAGTAACACCCAGATCAATGCAAATAGCCATATTCATGCATACAAATATTTGCACTGAGCGGGAATCGAACCCGCGCCTCTTGCGTGGCAGTCGCGTGCACTACCACCACGCCACAGAGGCTGTCTACATAATACATCATTCATATGTTTTAATATTTTTTTACGCCAACATACACTTTTCCTCTTTCAGTTTACTTTATTACCCATTTCGCCTGTCAAAAGATAGGTACTTGAATACTTTCGTATCGTCTATCGTAATCGTCTGCGCAGAGCGCGTGTGTTCAGGACAAGTGCCTGAATGTTTATTTATAGCAACCTTGCGATGCACTGGGTGCAATTAATTTTAGCGCGGCGCTTCCGCATCGTCGGTAGATTAATTAATTTTAATTTTTGTAACCGTTTTTCACTTGCCTTCGATCTGAGCTGAAGAAAGGATTATACACGTACAGTTCCAATTGCTGCAGTTTTATTTTATTTAAATTCGGAGTCTAATCCTAAACATGGTCCTTACCGAGCCGGATTATCTATAATTATCGAGGATTAGCAGCTACTCCTGGAAATCGAACCGAAATTACTCGCTTCGGAAGATATAAGCGGCCAGTGGACGAGTACATTAACTACGGTGTTAAGTTTTAATTTAATAAATATCGTCTCCCAGCACTCAATCAGGTATTATTTAGCCTTTATTAGGAATAAACCAAGGTTAGTAAAGAGTTTTACCTGTATTAAATTATTGTATGAAGTATCAATTCCGCATTGTCATTGTGAACAGAAAAGATCGGATTAGTGTCATAGATACATTTATTAGGCAATAATTACAATAGTTTATACTTAGATTAGTATAGTAGTCAGTTTGTGCTACATTAATTATTGTATTTTACTTGTTTGATAATCCTGTCTTAATTTGAAACCTGTTGCAAAGTCGTTATCTACAAAGAAGTAGGTAGTAGGTAGGTACTTGATAGAATATTGTATGAGTGTTAGATATTGTCTTAAAACTTAGTTATTTTAATCGTGTTTGTGTATAATTACTTAATTATAATCTTTTGCTGTCAATTAATTTATTTATTGTATAAATTTCAGGTCGATTAATACTCGCTTCCCAGTATGGCCGAGGAACAAGACTTATTAATTAGGAAGCGAGGGGCTTACAAAGGTATTTTAACGGTCTTCATTAGATACCTTGATACGCTTAGTGACAAAAAGTTGAGCAGCCCTGACGTCACAGAGTTACGGCAGCGCATAGGGAAAATCGAGTCAATGTACGACAATTACAATGAGGTACAGTTTCGTCTGGAATGTATTGTTGATGATCCCACTAGCCAGTTTTCTTATCGGTCTGAGTTTGAGTCGCTTTTTCATCAATCTTTGGCTAGAGCACAGGAGATGGTGAACGAGTACAACAAAGATAGTGATTCAGTGTTCAATAGTGTCAAAGGCACCAGTGCCTGTAACACTCAGCCTGTTAAGCTACCCACAATTGCGTTACCTAAATTCAGTGGCGCATATAATAATTGGTTAGGATTTCACGACACTTTTACCAGCCTCATTCATTCAAATCATAGCATTGATGAAATTAATAAATTTCATTATTTAAGAGCATCCCTGGAAGGAACTGCTGCTGCCGTCATACATTCAATTGTATTTTCTGCTAGCAATTACTCAGTGGCGTGGCAGTTACTTTGTGACCGATTTAACAACAAAGATTTATTGATTCAAAATCATATTGCAGCGTTATGTAACATTCCAACTATTACTAAAGAATCTTCTTCTGCTTTAACTGGCCTAATCGATGAAATAAATAAAAATGTACGGGCCTTAGAATCCTTAGGTGAGCCTGTCATGCACTGGGATAGTATTTTGATTTACATTATAACTCAAAAGCTAGATCACAGAACTTCTCGTGAGTTTAAGGAGCACAAAAGTCGATTAGGCAGGGAAAGCAAAATAACGTTACACTTATTTCTGGAATTCCTGCGTACGCGAGCGGATTTAGTTGAGTCATGGGATTTGGAGCGACGTAACGCCTCTCGTGCTAATCAACCTCAATATGTAAAATCAAGTGCAAATAATAAGTCACTGGTTACTACACAAAGTACTCTCACTTCTCACAATAGCAATGTCACAAAAAATAGTTCCGAATCTTCACGTAAACCGTGTCCGAAATGTAAGGATAGTCATAAGTTAGATAACTGTCCACAGTTCCTTGCATTAGATGTTGATGCCCGGCTTAAGTTGTTACCTAGTTTCAAAGTGTGCTATAATTGTTTAACTGTAGGACATTTTGCCAACCAATGTAAGAAATCAGGTTGTAGGTTGTGTAAGCGCAGGCACAACGTATTGGTACACACAGATTCTAAAAATACTACACATAATTTGAACAATAATCTAAACTCTTCAGATAATGATGACATATCGTGTCCGTCAACGTATTCGCCGTCTGCCGTCACCGGTGAGAATAGCGTCGCGCTGTCCGCATCCGCAAGCATTGCATCGCCTGGCGGGGAGTGCGGGGTTACCAAACCAAGTAAACAATCCGAAGTGTTATTGTCCACCGCTTTAGTAAAGGTTTGCGATAACAACAAGCGTGAATATATGGCGCGGGCAGTGCTAGACAGTGGTAGCACCTCATGTTTTATAACGGAACGACTGTTTAATCGTTTAAAGTTACCAAGTAGACAATTGGATGGGTCGATTCATGGTATAAATAATATCGCTTCTCGTGTAGGTAAATTATGTAACGTTCAAATAGCGTCACATACTGATAATTATAGTACTAACTTACTTTGCTTTGTTTTGCCGTCTATTACGAGTGTAGTGCCCGCTCGTGAAGTTGATATTTCGACGTTTAAAATACCTACTAATATATGTTTAGCTGACCCTACGTTCTACAAGCCGTCCGAGGTGGATATTTTACTTGGCGCTGATTTATTCTGGGACTTACTAGGTACACAAAGAGTACAGTTGGGCAGAGGAATGCCAGTTTTATATGATACCAGGTTGGGTTGGATTGTCTCTGGTCCCATCGCTTATTATAATGATAGGAAATGTAGAACTAATATAAAATGTAATTTAACTCAAACATGTTCTTGTAGTGATGGTGACTTTGAAAAGATTCGTTTTGAATTAACACGATTTTGGAATATTGAGGAGGTCCCAGCGGATTCCTCAAGTTATTTACCTGAAGAGAAGTTATGTGAGGCACATTTTGTGAAACATACTACGCGGTTACCTAGTGGTAGGTTCTGTGTACGTATACCTGTAAAACAGGATCCTTCTGTTCTAGGAAATTCGTACAAGAGGGCTACGAATTGTTTATATTCCCTAGAACGTCGATTAAAGTCGAAACCCGACGTTAGTAAATTGTATCACGACTTTATGACGGAATACGAGAAATTGGGTCATATGACTAAAAACAAAGACATCGGCTGTACATTTCGTGGATATTTCATTCCTCACCACGGCGTACATCACCAGTCTAGCAGTACCACTAAGCTGCGTGTTGTTTTTAATGGTAGTTCTCCGACGTCATCAGGTATCTCACTTAATGACATCCAGATGGTAGGTCCTACGGTTCAGGACGATTTGCTGTCCATACTTCTTCGCTTTCGACAGCATAAATATGTATTATCAGCAGATGTGGAGAAGATGTACCGACAAATAGCCGTCCACCCTGCTGATAGGTACTTACAGCAAGTTCTGTGGCGTAGCGATACTGAACCTACCAACTCCGTCAGTGTTTTTACACTTAACACCATTACATATGGGTTAGCCAGTTCGCCTTTTCTTGCGACACGCTGTTTGAAGCAGGTTGGCATTGAGTGTAAGGACAAGAAAGTTGCTGAAGTCATTAAGCATGATTTCTATGTTGATGACATGTTAACTGGAGGGGATGATCTAAATGAAATGATGCTTATCCGTTCAAAGGTAACTGATGAACTGGCATCAGCTTGTATGCCACTTAGAAAATTTAGGTCAAATGAACCTAAATTGATCCCTGGGGCTTCTCAATCTTCACTAGACCTAAGCATGGGTTGTAGTGAGCCTAATAAATTGTTAGGACTGGATTGGTGTGCCGATACGGATGAACTTAGTTTTTTGAGCAGTTCATTGGTGTCATCTGATGGTACAACAAAGCGTGAGGTACTCTCTGTGATCGCACGCATTTTTGACCCACTGGGTCTGTTATCTCCCGTTGTAATAACTATGAAAATGTTATTGCAAAGGATGTGGTTGGATAAGTTACCGTGGGATAAACCCCTAAACCCCGAACTACAACATACATGGCACATTCTTGTGCAATCTTTGCCATTATTATATAATTTTCGTATTCCACGAATTATAGTTTGTGACTCGTTTAAGCTTTTTGAGCTCCATGTATTCACAGACGCGTCAGAACGCGCTTATGGGGCGTGCGTCTATGTTCGCAGCGTCAATGCTGATGGTGAATGCATGGTTCGATTACTGATGTCTAAAAGTCGAGTAGCACCGTTGAAACCTACCACAATACCCAGATTAGAATTGTGTGGTGCATTATTAGGGGCGCGTATTTATGAAAAGGTTTCGAAGTCCCTTCGAGTTAAAATCAGTCGTTCGTACTGTTGGAGTGATTCCACCATAGTTTTGGGATGGTTGCAGATGCCACCTACTAAGCTCCAACCGTTTGTACGCAATCGTGTTGCTGAGATATTAGATAAGGCCGGTGTCTGCACATGGAGACACGTACCTACCAACCAAAACCCAGCAGACCTAATATCTCGAGGGGTAGATATTAGTGCCCTGAAATGTTTAGATCTTTGGTGGAGCGGTCCTACTTTCCTAAAACAGGACCTGGCTGATTGGCCGTCTCAGCTCCAGTACCCAAACACTGAGTTGTTACCTGAAACTCGACCGCAGGTTTCGCTGAACGCTGTTGTCACAGAGAATAATACACATCCTAGTGAATTTATACAATTTAATCGATTTTCTAATTATCTAAAACTTGTGCGTTGCATAGCTTATGTACTTCGATTTGTTAAGCGTTGCAGGAAACTGCCTATAAGCAGTACATTCTTGGGTCAAGATGAGTTGCAAGATGCTTTAAATATTATAATAGTTACATCTCAAATGCAGTCATTTCCTGAGTATAATTTATTGGTTAAGAAACAAGATTTACCTGTGAAAAGCGCCCTTCTAAAATTTAACATTTATTTAGATCAGAATAATATTATTCGTGTAGGAGGACGCTTAGATAACTCAAATTTCCCGTATAACAAAAAACATCCTATATTATTACAGTCCACTCATGTATTTACAAAATTATTATTTGATTTCGAACACAAAAGGTTGTTGCATGCAGGCCCACAGTTACTACTTGCTTCGATTAGGGAGTCATATTGGCCGATAGGTGGCAGGAACTTAGCAAAAGCCTGCTACCACAAATGCATACGTTGCCATCGTCTGAAAGGTAGGGTGGTTACTCCCATAATGGGAAACCTGCCGCAGCATCGGCTCCTTCCAGGTGGATACCCCTTTGAAAACTGTGGGGTAGATTATGCTGGCCCGATAATGTGTGCTAATCGGCAAGGCCGCGGATGTAGGCTGGTAAAAGTGTATATATCCATATTCGTTTGTTTTACCACTAAGGCAGTTCATTTAGAGTTAGTGGGTGACTTATCTAGCAACAAATATTTATTGGCACTATATCGCTTCATTTCGCGACGAGGTAAACCCACCAACATATATTCCGATAACGGTACCTCATTTGTGGGAGCGTACAACGAACTGTCGAAATTCCTCAAATCTCAGTGTGATAATTTAGCGGAGAAGGTATCTAATGATGGTATTAAATTCCATTTTATTCCCGCATATGCACCTCATTTCGGTGGAATCTGGGAAGCGGGTGTGAAGTCGGCCAAATATCATTTACAACGAGTGTTGGCTAATTGTAACTTAACGTATGAAGAACTTAACACCACGTTAACCCAAATCGAGGCGGTACTAAATTCTCGCCCGTTAACACCGCTGTCATCCGATCCTGCCGACTGTACACCGCTCACTCCAGGACATTTTCTTGTGGGTCGTCCGTTGACGTCCATTCCCCAGTCCAACTATCAGGACCACTCCGTCAGCCAATTGACACGGTTTCAGCGCATCGAGCAGCTTCGCCAACATTTTTGGACTCGGTGGAGTAAGGAGTACGTCGCTGAACTGCAGCAGAGAACGAAGTGGCGTTCCTACAAGGAGGAATTGAAGCTGGACACGTTGGTTGTCATCAAGGACGATCATTTACCGCCTCTCAAATGGCGGCTTGGGAGAATCATCGCATTGCATCCTGGCTCTGATGGCGTTGCTCGCGTTGCTGACATTCGAACATCTGCTGGAGTTCTACGAAGAGCCTTTAACCGAATTTGCCCATTACCCGTGGATACTTCATTTGGTGGTTGAAAGCATTGCTTCCAACGTCCGGGGGCATGTTCAGGACAAGTGCCTGAATGTTTATTTATAGCAACCTTGCGATGCACTGGGTGCAATTAATTTTAGCGCGGCGCTTCCGCATCGTCGGTAGATTAATTAATTTTAATTTTTGTAACCGTTTTTCACTTGCCTTCGATCTGAGCTGAAGAAAGGATTATACACGTACAGTTCCAATTGCTGCAGTTTTATTTTATTTAAATTCGGAGTCTAATCCTAAACAGCGTGCGACACAAGTTCCCCGTATGATAGCCGAAGCAACACTGAGGAGGAGGCCGGGCGGCAGGGCGGTTCTAAGTTTAATGGTATCGCTTGAGTAAAAATTTAGATATTTGCTCGTTACGCAGAAACCAATGTATATTTGTAAAATTTGAAACACATAATGTCTCTTAACCACTAAACTGCAATTTATTGTGTAAGTTTAGTGATCCTATTTTGCGTAATTAATCCATAATATCGTTTTATTTGTACGGTTTAGAGGTAACTTTGCAATGGTTTTCTATCAAGAAAATTATACGTAATCGTGTTTTTGCCACACATAAACATTAGTATATATCCTCAACTTTACCACAAATGAATTAAAAAGTCCATGCTTTAGAACTTTTGATATTATACACGTTTATGCTATGTCATTTGAGGTAGTACGGACTCTTAAAAATAACACTTACGTATATTCATAGTTTGCACCCAGTCGCCGGTCTCGATGTCATACACGTCTATATGCGTGGCCGTGAAGATTAGTAAATGCGTTTCGTTGATTGCTGGAACAATGTCAATTCATTTTTGATTTATTACATAAACAATATCGGGATATATTACGATGTACAATAAAACGTACGAATATTGGATTTTGTTGAGGAGTGGGATATATTATACAGGATTTCATGTAGGAGGAAACAGTTACAGTACTTTCAGGGGGACTGGTCCCATAATATTCAGGGAGACGGCGGTTGTTTTTTTTACGTACGCTATATCCCCACGGATACCACCCCCACGGAGCCGGTAGAGGTGGTTATGTCAGACTCTAAACACACACCGTCTTGGGTCTTTGGTTGCCAGAGGTGAGATTGCTGAAAGCATATCTCTCGCACCCTAGCAGACTCAGGACCAAGGGAGACGGGGCGGTGGGATTGAATTGCCAGGGTCGGGAATTGAAAGGGCAATTACACATATTGATTCCTTTACTCCCTACCTGCTATGATCAAGAAGATATTAGTTCAGAATTATTGACCAAATAAGAAATGTAATTATGTCATGCTCGTCAAGGGTATTAGGGAATTTTAAGAATTATTGGCCAAATTAGGAATACATACATACATACATACATACATACATACATTTGCACTGAACGGGAATCGTGCGTAGCAGTCGCGTTCTTATTTATTGGCCCATGCTCTGTACAATTTAATAGTGACGTCACTCACCATGATGCAAGGGGTGTGCGGTATACATAAGCTCGGTGTCCCTGGCCCTATGTCCGTTCCTGTCCACGTATAGCGCGAGTGAGTTGAACACGAGTAGCGTGTCGGCACTGTTCGGGACTGGGGCACAGCCCAGCGGTCGTGCGCCAGAGTGGGACAGGAACACGTTCACTTGGTTCTCGGGATGTACTAAGGCTGAAAGAATAATTTAGTTTTAATTTTTACGTCACGGTATCTTAGTTTTGTAGTATAATTAGCATGTGGGGAAGAAGTCTGTTCAAGATTTTGTGAGACGTTCTCTTGATTGTACAGTGCATGCTTACAGTTTGATATATATAGAAGCTACATTTTTAATAATATTTAAAACCACTGCTATCGTTGCGTGTTTCGTAGTACAGGAAAGCTGTCAGCACAGCGGTTCTAAGCTGTCAGATCCGTCATCTTATGAGCAATTTTATTCCTGTCTGGAATGCGCCGTCATCTTATGAGCAATTTTATTCCTGTCTGGAATGCGCTTGAAGTGATACGTAATAATATTCAAATAGAAATGTTTGGAACTGCTGAAACTTTGTTTACCATTTTTCTCTCGCTTCGTTGGCTTCCATACTAATATTATAAATGCAAAAGTAACTCTGTCTGTCTGTATGTAACGCTTTCACGCCTAAACCACTGAACCGATTTTGATTAAATTTGGTATAAGGGTAGATTAGACCTTGAGAAAGGACAAGGGCTATGTTTGGTCGCGATAATCGACATCCACGCGGGCGGAGCCGCGGGCAAAAGCTAGTTACTTTCGTTTTAGTCGCGTTTGCTCAAATACGCATTTGGTCCAATTGTTAAAAACAGGAAAAAATCGCGGACTTTCTATCCTGTTTCTGGATGGTTATAAAAAAAATAACCACGAAGGCCTAATGCGGGAGCTCCGCATTAGCCTTCTAACCTAACCTGTCCAAGTCGTTTTTTTGATAATTGGACCAAATGCGTATTTGACCAAACGCGACTAAACAGTTACTTTGTTTAATTTTTTTTATTCATTTTTTTATTTAAAACATTATTTACACACGTCTACACAAAATTATTAAAAATATACATACTTCTATACACACAATAATTACTATATCTGTAATCTTATGTATTTATGTCACTTTATATATGTTTTAAAGTTTCTGCGTGAGATTACGTCACACCTGTTGATGACCGAGCTATGTAACTGGGAAAGGCAATCGTCGTGACACCCACAGGACAGGCTTGCCTAGTGTGGGGTCAACGGATATATCCATTGTAATTGTATAGTTTTTTGGTAATGAATATTTTTATTTATTTAAATCGAATCCTGTATAGTATACGTACAGACGGCAGGTTGGTCGTGGTGCGGCCGGCGTGGGTCCGGCAGTGCGTGTGCGGCGAACCCCCCGCGATATCCCAGCACGAGGCGCGCGGAACTGAGCTGCACGGAGCAAACCGCTCCGCACGCGCGTAATTCCGCCACGCGCACTCGCCGCGCGGCCGTGCGGGTGATCTCGTATACGTTTACTACGTACGCGTTCTGTGAATCAATATTTATTGGTTGAGAAACAGTAAATGACAAAACCTATAGCAGTGTTGCAAAGGACTCGAGTCTTCGAGACCTAATTTGAAGGATTTGACTCAATTATGCAAGACTCGGTGCGCTTAAAAGGCTCGAAGTAAGTCCAACCGAGCTCGAGTCATTTAATAGCGACTTGAGTCTTAAAAAAGGACTGAAGTCTTAAAAAGACTCGAGTCTTCAAAAAGGACTCGTATTAAAAAAGGCCTCAAAGACTGGAGTCCTTTGCCACACCAACCTATAGTCATCACAAAATAAAAGGTCCGTTTTGACGTTTGTACTCTTTATGTAACTAGTGATATAACCATCTTATTCTTATTTATTTATTAATAAAACGATTCAAGTTTGCTTTCGTATTTAATCGAATTAAATATGCATTGTAAAGTGCATTGGATTACAGTTCTGATTAGAAAATGTAACTTAAACTATGATATTGCAGGTATTTTGAAATTAGACAATGTTACGAAAGTTAATGTTCTTTTATTATAATAAAATTACTGAATTACCAAAAGAAATCAAAATATGACCATTGTATCTAATTTATCAATTCTTGGCCTAAATATTACTAATAGATATTTTAAATAAATAAGACCTTGAAAAATCTATATATATAAAAATGAACCCCTATTTCCCTTGGTCACGACCTGAACGGCTGAACCGATTTCGCTAATTCTTTTTTTGTTGTGTTCGTTATTGTTAGGAGAAGGTTCTTACGAAAGAAAAAATGAAGAAAGTTGCGCGGAAAATTAGAAAAATTAAGAATACATAACCACCATATAAAATAGCTGATCCGACATACGCCATGTCTAAATTTTGAATTTGGAATAGGTACCTACGAATTGGAAAAAAATGTGTTTATTATTCTAATACTGCTATATGATATTCTTCTATGTTATCTGACGTTTGATATAGAATATAATTGACACAATGCGTGCAAATATCGTCGGAGGGTGATTATAAATCTGAACAAACAAAATGTCCGTTGCTTGGGCCGCGAAAATATATAAGGTGGCTTTTTTTTTATTTATGAACGCCCTTGAGCGTAGAGGTATATGGTTGTATGGGTCCCATAGGTATATAGGCTCTGTAGGTGTAACGGTGACCTATTAGTGTCGGGCCCGAATCGAAATGCTTTCCGTCCTCAAAATAATTAGGAGAATTTGATACAGCTAATTGATTCTAATTTCTAAGGCGAAACAAGGTTTGCCGGGACAGCTAGTATATAATATTATAATATATAGTATAAACATTTTGATCGCTAAAAATATAAAACTAGGGTAGAGAAATACATCTGTCAAAGCGGACCTTTTAGATTGTGATAAGTGTAATAAAATTTTGTTAGACACCACCATAAGGGAGACAGTGACAGAATTCACCCCGTTCAGTTGATCCGCCCGAGAGTAAAGCTAAAGTGCAGTCCAAAGAATAGCGGCCACCATTTCAGTTAACGTGTCGTTTTTATATATAAACCCCATTGGACAGGACGGTACGCCTGGCCGATGCGGTTACTTGAACCGACTAAAACCACACGTCTTCGTAGGTTACCAGTTGCCAAGATATAATATCCCAGGTTTACCATGGCACACACCAATGACGTCTCGAAGCTTTTCGAAGTTATGTGTGTATTTATCGCAGGTTTATAAGTGCCCGGTTAATGGCAATAGGCTCGCCACCTATTACATTGGGACCTGAACATAAACTGGCGAAATGTGGGTGCTAGCACCTCTGCCTACCCCTTCGGGGAATACAGGCGTGAGTTTATGTTATGTTAAGATATAATAGAAAATATGCCGTGATCGCGTTAATTCCCGTTAGTATTACTATATAAAGAACACAAGAGTAAAATATTATCAAACAAAAGTATGTGTTACCTGTCGTTTGCACAGTACAGCGAACCCGTGCGAACTGTGCGACAACGGCCCGGCGGCGAGTGAGAGCGCGCCCTTGGTCTCGGCCAGCTTCACGCACTCCACCTCGGCGCACTCCAGCGCGCGGATCGGCACCAGCCTCACGTGGCGCCCCCTACCCGCGATCACCACTGGAACAATACGGACACACGCTGTAAAAAAACGGCTGAGGAATAAACCGACATTATGAATATGAATAACAACAAAATTATGAATATCGTATGGATGGAGGCACACATGGCAAAGGGGATATATAGGTCCGTAGGTTATATTATAGGATTATACTTCTGAAAGTGATTCTTCACATGAGATCTTCTGCTCAAATATCAAGCACATGACTACAGCATTGAACCTAGCGCTAATTCAAATACCTCATTACATTAGTATTAGTAAAATTATAAACAACTGTCAAATCAGACTACTCATATCCTACAAATATTATAAACGCGAAAGCTTACGAGTATGGATGGATGTTTGTTACTCTTTCACGTAAAAACTACTGAATGGATTTTCATGAAATTTTACAATAATATTTACATAAGAATAACACAGATGCTATATATCATCAGGCTACTCAAGGGAACGAAACAGTGATCATAAATGTCAACAAATTCGGCCGGCATCGGCGGCATATGCGTAGAAGTGACATTGTGGTTATTTCTGTTGCTGTTTAGATAACTATATCATTGTATAAGAGGGTACAGCAGGAACGGGATCAAACGCCACGCGGGTTGAAAATAATTGGCGGTACGAAGTTCACCGGGTCAGCTAGTACTTTCATAAAAGTATATACATGTGTAGTACTTATAAAATATCCTTCAAATACACCTATTTCAATTCATTAAACCTAAAACTTACTGAATTGTTGTCCTGATGCCGACGAGTTCCGATGACTTACGTAGCGCGACCTCGGTGAATGCAAACGGACACCACGGGGATCCGTTGGCATTCACCGGGACCGAACTACATAGTGGCGCTGGAGAATGTTAGTTGGAGACTTCTTTTGCTTCATTCTTCGTTAGTACAAGATAAATAGCATACAATTCATCTTGTATACATAACTTACGTATACACTAGTGATATTTTTAATTGGCTTTTTTAAATATTATAAACAAGCAACGGCTAGCGTACAGTTGCTTCCAAAAGTGACTATGCCCTAACGTATGAAAAGTTTCTAGCTAAAACTTATCGGTAATTTGAAATAATACATGTTGAGCTACTTCCTGAAGGCGACTGTATTCCACGGAAAACAAATAAAAAAATGAAACAAATACGTTGCACATTGTTCCTTGTCACGTAATGGTCGGCGATATACAAAATATGTAGTAGCTGTTCAGTTTACCTATATATAGGACTCATTGTGAACAGCGATAAAACATTGTAGATGAGAAACTAAATTACAAAAACCACATCAACAGCAAGATCCAAGCCCCCGACCATCGGTATCAACAGGCCGTAGTGTAAGCCGTTTAGCCACCGCTGCTATTTGACAATGTGTTCGAAATTATTCTCCTAATGCACACAGTATTAGAAGAATAAGTTCGAACACATATTCGTAACAATATCAATGAAATATTCCCATCTACTATAGTTACAAAGGTATCCTAAATTCAAAATTTATTCTGCATAGACCATTAAATCGGAACTTACAAAACGTCAACATAAAGTAAATATTAAATACTATTTTAGCAAATGCACTACTGGTTCGAAACGCGGTCCAGACCTGAGAAGACTGTGGCAAGAAACTCAGCGGGCATTTTCTTTTTGGTCTATTTACAAACATTTACTTAGCCTAAAACTTATGGTCTAGATAAAATGCTTTGCTTTAGTAGCATAGCTGAGCGAACAGCTCATTTCCAAGCTTGTTTATCATTTAAATATTCTTGGATTTTATAGTGTACAACTTACCCAGTAGCTGTTCATGGGGCACGTACGCGATGGTGGCGATGGGCGCGTGTGCCCTCCTGGGCGTGACCTCTGCCCGCTCCAAGTCTACGAGCGCTAGCCCCGCTTCGCCGCCCACGCACACGCGAGATCTTTCTAGAACGCACGCGCATAACGCGTTTCTGACTGTCGCGGCCGCTGTAGAGTCCATTAACACGCAGGCGCTGTATACCTGGAAGATATTGGAGCTTTTATAGATGGGAATCGAAAGGAAATACACATGCACCTTTACATCCATACTAATATTATAAATAAACTAGCTTTTGCCAGCGGCTCCGCCTGCGTGCATGTCGGTTATCGCGACCAAACATAGCCTATGTCCTTTCTCAAGGTCTAATCTATCCATGTACCAAATTTCATAAAAATCGGTTCAGTGGTTTAGGCGTGAAACCGTAACATACAGACAGACAGACAGAGTTACTTTCACATTTATAATATTAGTATGGATAAATAAAGTAACTCTGTCTGTCTGTATGTTACGCTTTCACGCCTAAACCACTGAACTATTGAACGCGATTTTGATGAAATTTGATATAGAGGTAGATTAGACTTTGAGAAAGGACATGAGGTATGTTTGGTCACGATAACCGACATCCACGCGGGCGGAGCCGCCGGCAAAAGCTAGTACACCAATATATGAAAAAAAAGTGCAACCGTATCTCCTTTGTCGACTATTGGGGTATATTTCTTGTCAAATTTGATGAAAATAAATTGGTCTTCTAGACTTAGCTTCTTACCACGTAATGGGGTGAAGCAATTGTGGAATCCATACTTCCATACTAATATTATAAATGCGAAAGTAACTCTGTCTGTCTGTCTGTCTGTCTGTCTGTCTGTCTGTCTGTCTGTCTGTATGTTACGCTTTCACGCCTTAACCACTGAACCGATTTTGATGAAATTTGGTATAGGGATAGGTTAGACCTTGAGAAAGGACATAGGCTATGTTTGGTCGCGATAACCGACATCCACGCGGGCGGAGCCGCGGGCAAAAGCTAGTGGAATATAAAATAAAAACAGTGGCGACAGAAGTGGAAACTTGGCCAATATAATATGTTGATTACTTCTCAAACAGGATGAATTTTTAAACCGGGGCAGTTAGAGTAGGTACCTCAATCAACAGTTATAGTTACAGCGAAGCGTTCTTAGGAGACTATCCATAACTTTTTAAGATTTCTGAACTGCATTCATAGATTTTGGCAGAATCGTACATTAACTAAGAAAAATGCTAAAAGTTCATAAAAATAAAATTTTGATGCCAATCGAAGCTTCATTTGGTGATCAAAAGACTTTATGAGACTATTAATTAAACTATGCGTACTAAAAACGATAGAAATCACCTTAAAAGTTTTCCATGCATTTTAAAGAAATTAAGAAAGAAAAAAGAAATTAAATTTTAACTATGGCCAAATATAGGGTGTCTCAGTAAGAGTGCACTTATTAAAATTGGAATATTTTCTTTTTCATGCAAGTGGCAACTCTGAAATTTTACAGTTGTCACCTCGGTTTATTCCGATTATTAAAAATGGAGCGCTTTTCGAAAGAACAACGCGTTACAATTTTAAAAACTCATTACAAAACAACGATTTATTGCAGTAACGATTTCCAGAACACATTATGTCACGAAATTATGATGTCAAACTGGCCACCAAGATCGTGCGATTTAACGCTATTGCAATTTTTTTCTTTGGGGTTTTGTGAAATCTCGGGTTTGTACGAATAAACTCGAGACAATTCCTGAGCTTAAATCGAAAATCCAACGCGTCATCGCATCGGTGAGATACAGCCACATCTCTGTACAAAAGTCTTGGAAAATTTCATGAAAATGCCGGAAATTTTATTCCATACTTAATCGGAACATGTCTTCTTTAAAATACAATAAAAATATCACAACTCTCTCATAAAATACTTGTTTTTATTTTAAAATTAAAAAGTGCACTCTTATTGAGACACCCTATATTTGGCAAGATTTGAAATCGCAAAGTTCGGATCGGCTATCTAGATTGGTGTTTAATCTGTAAGAAATATATTAACTTACACATTTGTCCGGCAGATTATTTCTCTTGAGTATCCTGTGAAGCTCACTGAGCGCGACCACCCATTTGGTTTTCTCCGACTCCGATTCCGCTAACATGAGCGTGTGAGATCGTTTGCCACCCTCTAACTGAGATGTTGATATCTGTGGAAAAAGTACACATATAGTCATGATTCTTTCCCATAGGGGTAGACAAGGACAGCATCTGAATGAAATTTTACAGCATTTAGTATGCTAATTATTCAAACCGATGAGAAAACTTTAAAATTCGTAGCACATCTCGGAAGTGAAATGGTGAGATGAACATTTCATTTCCACGATGTTTTCGGATTTTAAAGTTAGCATAATAAATGCTATAAAAAAATAGTTGAAATATTTGGGCGGAGTCATCAAAAATCAATGTTTAAAAATGGTTGAAAAATCATTCATTGGTTTCAACAGTTCGTAAGAAAGTTGGTAGATGGCTCCACTGTCGTCCATAAAGCCGGATATAAAGAAAAGGGAAATTTGAAGTGATTCTGTTGTGGCTCAATAGCTCAGTTGGAAGAGCATTCCCCCTGTAAGGGAAAGGTCGTGAGTTCACGTCCCACTTGAGCATTTTATTATCCCGATGGTTTTTGATAAGAAATTCTCCCTATAAGAAAAGAATCGCGGTTTCGAATCCCGCTTGGACCCTGGATAAAAATTTTTTTTAATAGAAACACATCGTTCCAATTACTACGATCCTGGTATACAGTAAACTGGGGTACTTCTCGACACTTCAAAATTAGTTTTTTTTTTTCAAAAGCAGCAATCAAAGCTTAAAATTAAAAACACACGAATGAGAGAAATCGCCTTCCCCTTCTGAAATAAGTGACGATAAAATAGAATTGTTCCAAAGCATCCCCAGTTTACGTTACAACTTTCAGTTCTAAAGTAAAGCCAACGAAGCGAGAGAAAAAAAACAAACTAGTTTCAGCGGTTCCAAACATTTATCACTTCAAGCGCATTCCAGACAGGAATGAAATTGCTCATAAGATCTGATAGTTTACAGTCCATCAAATCTAAGAGGTACCGTTTGACGTTTCATATTTTTCAAACCGAAACAACTTTGTTCATACGTACATTATTCAGTTTCGATAACCTTTTTCATAAAACCATGAATTTAGAAAGATTTCATTATTGTATCTAAAAATGTACAATTCTTAATATCTAAATGTAATTGAAAACTTTCAAACAAAGCAAAATAACACATATTTACACAGTAAATAATTTCTAATAGTTATATTCTTGACCTCATTACAAAGTTACGTAGTTAGGTCACTGCACGTAGTGTTGCGACTCTTCGGATACACTTGTATGCAAAAAAATCGTTTACATATACGAAAAATCGAATGTATTATTTACAAATTACACTTGACAACCAAACAAATATTTTTTCATGTGAATGGGATTTATCTCACATATTACGATTACATAACTAAATAGTTATGTAATCGTAAAATATGAGATAAAACCCATTCACCAAAAATACGTATTTATAAATCAAATATATTTGCTTCTTTAAAAAGTTGTCGAAAGCGATTTGTCGATTTTTGATTTTCGCGCCCAAATAAGTCGGGGTTTCTCGCGCTAACGCTGTCGAAATAGTAAATGGAGTCAGGGATAGTGTTTTTTACATTTATTTTTGTGTATGATAGTATGGGTTTGCATATTACAGAGAAATAAACAAATTTTTAACAAGCACATCCATTGATTTTACAATTACAATTTTTTCTTCTAAGTCTTATTTCTACGTCTAAAACTAATAAAAATAAGGTATGTAGAACCCATTCACAAAAATGTTGTTGCCTGATGTTATAAATTAACGACGTTACTGCGCGACCGCATAATGCACTGAATACACAGATACCCTAAAATAAATTAATTTAATTATTTTTAGGTCAATAGGCAAAATCGCAGGTGTCCAAGTCTCTACAATTTTTTTTTTCTGGCAACACTGCCAACTACAAGCGCACGCGGTCCGCTCGGTCGGTTCGGCGTCAGCAGTCTCTCGCCATCTTGGAAGCTGACTGTGCGCGTACTTGCTTTCTCGTTTGTGTTTTACAATTTGTGACTTGGCTATTACTTTTCTGGACTGATCATTCTTTATCCGTTTACCTTGGCAATATTTATACTGGACTCCGAACTAAGCAAGTGTTTATTAATAATGTCGAAAAGAGGACGTACTTTGAACAGCCAGGCTCGTGAATTGGTGGTGAAATTACACGAGTATTTTGAGCGTGAATCTCAAAATGGTGGACTTCTACTGCCAGTTACACAAGTTCGGGATCGCGTCGGTGAAGCTCTCGGTATTGGTAGCCGCACCGTTGGCAAAATATTAAGTGAAAAATATGGGCCTTCGGGGAGTGACAGTAACGTACTTCACACACCGAAAAAACGAAAAAGAAATAAACCTGTGACAGGCATCGATGAATTCGATAGTCATGCTATTAGAAACCATATATACGGGTATTTTACAAGAGGCGAATTTCCAACATTGGCAAAGTTATGTGCAACTTTAAAAGATGCCGGGCTGTATAAGGGAAGCATAGAGTCGTTGAGAACGGTAATAACAGGAATTGGCTTCAGATACAAAAAAGTTGACAAACGAAAAATTGTTATGGAGCGACATGACATAATTATGCAGCGACTAACATTCCTGCGCGAAGTTAAACAAATTATAAACTGGGATAATGTAATATTTTTGGACGAAACTTGGCTAAATTCCAACCATTCTGTGCCGAAAACATGGACTGATGATTCTGAAGCTTCGTGCTCGAAGGTGCCGATAGGAAAAGGTGGACGCCTCATAATATGCCATGCTGGGTCAGCGTCTACAGGCTTCGTGGAAAACTCTTTATTAGCTTTCCAATCCAAAAGCACTAAAGAGTATCATGAAGAAATGGACGCAGTAAGGTTCCGAGAGTGGTTCTTAAATTTATTACAGAATATCCCTCCTAACAGCACAATTATAATGGATAATGCCCCATACCACTCTGTGCAAATTGATAAAGCACCTACGTCAGCCAATAAGAAAGCAGATTTGGTGGCATGGCTGCAAAGAAAAGGAGTGGATGCCGACATGTCACTATTAAAAGCTGAATTATTACAGTTAGTGAAATTGCATAAACCACCAAAACCGACATATGTAATTGACCAATTGGCCGAAGAGCACGGGCACAAAGTCATACGACTTCCTCCGTACCATTGCCAATATAATGCCATTGAACTGATTTGGGCCCAAGTTAAAGGTAATATTTTATAATATTATAATAATAACACGAGTACTTCTAACATTTATAATTTAAACAATGGTTTTCGTCTGCTATCAAATAGTTACATTATTGTTTTACAGGTTATGCAGCAAGACACAACACAAAACCACCCTTCAGTGTCAAGAAAATGGAAGGTTTATTAAAGGAAGCATGTGCCCAAGTTACACAGGAAGATTGGAGTAAAGTAGTACAAAAAACAAAGAAAATAATAATGGACGACTTCGAAAGAGACGTACACTTTGATAATGTAATGGACAATCAACTGGTCATTAATTTAAATGACGATGATGACGAAGACGACGATACTAGTACTAGTAGTGAATAAAAAAATATCCTAAACATTTCTTTTATTTAATTATAACAATTGATTTCTTAAAATTCGGATATTATAGTAATCGATCTCTTAAAGTTCGGATATTATAGTAATCGATTTTTTCATCCCATCCCTATCATTCAATTGTCAGAACTGTCAAACGGTACTTCTTAGATTTGACGGACTGTAGAACCGCTGTACTGACAGTTTTCCTGTACTAAGAAACACACAACAACAGCTGTCGCTCGGCCATTGTCGCGTACGTGTGACATGTGCGACAAGGACAGAGAAAATAATCGCTAGTGATCGCAACGTAACTCAGTAATGTCTGCCGGGGTGTGAGAGATATGCTTTTGGCAATCTCACCTCCGGCAACCAAGGACCCAAGACGGCGTGCGTTGTAGTCGGTTCGAGTCCGACATAACCACCTCCACCGGCTCCGTGGGGATTTATCGCACAATAAAAAAAAACTTAGTAATGGTTGCTTCGTTTACCTTTTTTCTCTCGTCTCGTTGGCTTTACTTTACACACGTATTAAATTCCCGAAGGTAATAGTAAACATCCACATTTTGCTAATTATGATCTTCAATACCACGTAATAGAGCCTATATCCGTCAAGTGGGCACTTCGTCGTCTTCGATGACACGCGTAGAGTAGTCGAGTAGATGTACGCAGCGCGACCTCGGTGAATGCTAACGTAACAGAATACGGTTCCGTTGGCATTCACCGGGACCGAACTACATAGACACTGGAGAATGTTGATTGGAGACTTCTTCGCTTCATTCTTCGTTAGTACAAGATAAATATCCAAAAAAAAAAACATCAAAAATTAAGTAAATTAAATTAAGAGTTAAGCCTGCAACGGCACGAGTACAGTCGCCATCAGTACAATAAAGAATATTTATTTATTTATCATTAAATAATAACAAGTCCGCCGTCTCCTTCACGCGGGCCGCCCACTTTATTGTACACCAATATATACAAATGATCGGAAATTTTATACAATGTGCGAACAAAAATCAACCTTTACAGAAATAAAACAGATTTTTGGTGTAAGAATGCAACCAATTCATAGACTACTTAATTACTAATGAAATACAGACATAAACACATATACACTACAGACAATACAGTTAAATACACTGTACAAGGTACACGTCTGTATATTGTACAGCTATAAAAGACACTTAAAAGTCACAGTCATCAGTTTTTGTGTACTAACAAATTCACAATTTATAAAATTCAAATAAATAAATATAATCGATGTATAAGTATTACAAGTTTAGTTTATTCTACTCGACCGAGAACCAATTTTCAATAAGACTATTTAATGATAATAGCAATATAATACTTACCCTAAAAATACAAGGTATGTCACGTTTGTTCGCGTGTATGACGTCAGACTCTTTCACCGAAGTCACACTGAAGTCTGGGTCCCGCATATCCAACACTTGACTCACACAGACTGAAGGTAACGCGTTCCTGTAAAAAAAATAACTTCACTTTACCACTAAGCTACCGATCCAATTTCCTAAGGCTAATTGTCTCCTCCATGAATGAATAGTGGCAGCTCACAAACTACTTTTTTGACCGAACGAATATCAAAGAAAGCACTACGAGGGCTAATTTTGGCGAAATACCGTGACTTTGTGATACGTTTGTATAAAATTGTGACAAATAAATAAATATTTCACAACATTCTACACAACGCTATCTAGACCCATGGTAAGCTTGACTAGCTTGTGTTATGGAATCTAGAATGCGGATGAACATACTTAGACATTATACATAGAAATACCCAGACCAATGCAAATAGCCATATTCATACATACAAATATTTGCACTGAGCTGGGATCGATCCCGCGCCTCCTGCGTGGCAGCCGTTCACTACCACCACGCCACGGAGGCTGTCTGAGAGTGACATAAAGTTGAATACATAGGGAAAAATGAAACTTCTCGGTCCGCGGTAAGCCCGCGATCTTTCCCTTACAGGGGGAATGTCTTGACCAACTCGGCTACCGAGACATGCCCGATGTGATTCAAATTTATCCGTCATTCAAATGTTACAAAGTTTGTATATAAAACTATGGCGTTCCTTTTTCGCGCGCTTTTATTAAAGAGCCAGGTAAATCAAAGGTATGTAGGTAGTAAGTAGTTTACGATGGTGATTATTTTGAGACAGCCTCTGTGGCGTGGTGGTAGTGCACGCGACTGCCACGCAGGAGGCGCGGGTTCGATTCCCGCTCATTGCAAATATTTGTATGCATGAATATGGCTATTTGCATTGGTCTGGGTGTTTCTATGTATGATATGTATGTATTTAAAAAAAAAAGTATGTTAGTATACTCTGGATTCATTTTGTTAACTTACCTGTCCTGAGATATGTCGTATAGGAATAATTTGAAGTCACACACGACAACGAACTGTCTCATCCAGCCTTTCTTCACGCCACCCGGTTTTGGTACCTGTAGGGACGTTATGAAAAGATTTAGTTTTATTCTTAAAGCAAAAGTCATTTAAGTACGAAATAAGTTACTATGGCATTTAATTTTCTTTATTAATTTTTATTAATTGGCCACAAATTTCGTCTCTCACTCGACTATGATTCCTATTGTAAGTTCATCTAGGTAACATTGTGGGATGGGAATTTCGTTCATATCATCAACGAAGATAGAATCAGTATGCAGATCACAGTGAAAGTTAAAGAATTAATTCCAATACTTGATAGGCTGAGGGTAGCTGCGGTTGTTTGATATCTATACATATAAAATTACTTCTTCCGACTGACCGACTGATTAATCAACGCAGAGCCTAAACCGCTGGGCCTACAAACTTGAAATTTTGACAGTAGATGCATTTTTTGATGTAAGCATCCACTAAGAAAGGATTTTTGGAAATTCTGCTACTAAAGCGGTAAAATAAGGGATGGAAGTATGTATGAAAATCCGTCATTTTCAGACCTAGATGCACTACATTTCATAAACCTGTGTCTTATAAGAAATAAATGAACAACAGGTTAAAATAAGTGATAAACCGTTGTATGGAAAATTTCGGTCCCTATCAAATATGAAATAGGAAATTTTCCCGGGCGAACCCGGGACGGGTAAGCTAGTCATAGCATAGAGATAAAAGTTGAGTATGTTGTTTTGTGTGCTTTATAGAGTGTTTGTGATGTGATGTGATGTGATGTGATGTGATGTGATGTAATGTAATGTAATGTAATGTAATGTAATGTAATGTAAATATATGATGTGTTTTGTATATGTGTGATATGTGTTATGTATAAGTGCAGTACCTTTTTATGTATGTGTATGCACGTGTGTGTATGTGCACGTACCTTAACATATCCCTCGTAAGCCGTGCCCTGTCCCCTGGCGGGGTCTATGCCCAGCGGCCGCCTCGTACGTTCGGCAGGGAGAGGACACCGCGGCGCAACCCGGGCGCAACACCACGTATGTACGGCCAGGCCGCAAGTTTCACACACCACGCCTTGACGTGTTAGACCGATCTGGGGAGAGACATCATTGATACAACAAACATTTCAACAAAAGTACTTATTTAAGAATTTAGAATATGCTTTTTACAACAGAAAAAGAGACTAGACTCGACTTAGCCTAGAGAAAATTAGACTCCAATCGACTTAACTTCTTCAGATGGAATGAAGAGTTATTTATTAATTAAATAAGTACAACCACATTATATGTAATATGTAGTATGTATTACACAATTTACTAAAAATTAAATTGTTGGTAAAGTCTCCGATGGCATTCACAAAAATATGAGAACAGTGAGTTAAACAATACACCAATTAGCATACAGCAGCAATAGAAGTGTTGTCTTCAGTGCGGTGGGGATACAGAAAATAAATTAGTGAGAACCCACCAGTGCGGGGACTACTAGTAAAAAAGATAACCAGAATTTGGATTGAAGTAATTTTTATTCTTTAAAGTATGCAGAGTTTTTCACAAGTCTATTGATAAAAGGTATTAACGCCATAGGCCAACTATTTTTTAATACCCAATAGGATTTTAAACTGGCATATTCATGATGATTAAAGTGTCTCTTTACACTATATTCCTGCAACTTACCATAAGAGATGTACAATGGTTGCACTTAGTAGGACTGCTAAAAGTCCTCACTAAAAACTGATGCACTTTTTGTTTGCCCGGCAACGCAGGGCCTAAGGACGGGTCCTGGAAACAACAAAAATATATCATAATATAGTCGTATATCTATGATTTTAACACGTAAAATCCTTAAAATTTATTCCGTTACTATCTTTTGCCCGCGGCTCCGCCCGCGTGGATGTCGGTTATCGCGACCAAACATAGCCTATGTCCTTTCTCATGGTCTAATTTATCCCTATACCAAATTTCATCAAACTCGGTTCAGTGGTTTAGGCGTGAAAGCGTAACATACACTTACGTGTCTTGACAAATGGACGTTGAATTGGAATAATAACCAACCAACTGACACTATTTACTTGGACTATGAGAAAGCGTTCGATCGAGTGCCTATCAGAAGGTTATTAACAAAACTTGAGCATTTTGGAATCCGTGGGCAGCTCCTGCAGTGGATATCTGACTTCCTAACAAATAGAAAATTCAAGGTTAGAGTGGGGGACATACTTTCAGAAGCCCACAGTGTACACAGTGGCGTTCCTCAAGGATCTGTGATTGGACCTATCCTATTTGGTATTTTCATTACTGACCTCCGAAGCATTATCAAATCGGACTTGTTTTTATTTGCAGATGATACCAAAATAATGGGCAATCCTCTTATCAGTCACAATATTATACAGCAAGACCTAGATCGCGTAGTACAATGGACACAGGACTGGCTTATAACACTAAACGCAGCAAAGTGCACAGTCCTACATATTGGCAGTAACAACCCAAAATTGCAATACACCATAGACTCAGTGGTAATGCAACCCGTAAGCTCCCAGAAGGATCTAGGGGTAACCATCACACATAACCTCAAGTGGGAAGAGCACATCATGAACATTATCAAAAAGGCAAATTCCATGATGTACATGATCAGAAAAGCGTTTTATGTTATCACCAAGGAATTGTTTCTTAATATTTACAAAACATACATACGACCTCTGCTGGAATACGCCTTCCAAATTTGGAGTCCATACTTTAAAAAAGACATCCTATTATTAGAAAGAGTGCAAAGAAGAGCCACTAAAATGGTCACTGGTTTGAAAGAGATGTCGTACGAAAAACGCCTCCTGGAACTCAATCTAACCACACTGGAAGAGAGAAGGAAGAGAGGAGATCTCATAGAAACTTACAAAATCCTTAGCAAACATTACAATGTATCAAACCTTGAAAGCATCTACACCATGAACTCCAACAGACATCTAAGAGGCCACTCACTGAAACTAAGTAAGCCTCGGTGTGCCAGCAACCCTAGGTATAACTTCCTGCCCAACCGCGTGGTGCAAATGTGGAACTCCCTACCAGAAAGTGTGATAAGTGCTCCTAACGTAAACATTTTTAAAAATAGACTGGACAAACATTATACAATTTTAAAAACACAAGTGCAGTGATATACACGCATCAGCTTAGGCTGCTAGTGTATTAATAAATAATAATAATACAGACAGACAGACAGACAGACAGACAGACAGACAGACAGAGTTACTTTCGCATTTATAATATTAGTATGGATTAGTATGGATATGGATTATAATAAAGGGATATACACAAAAATATAACCATTCGGTTCAATAGTGCTTGTGTGATACATGAACAAGCTGACTTGGATTGGTTCTCTGTTTCAGCTATATCTAAACAATCTCATTTACTGGGCGAAATTTGATATGAGATAAATTTTCTTACGACACATTAAAAAAGTCCCACTCTCAACTTGAACTATTTTAATCACATCTTCAATATTCGCTTATAAAAAAAATGGCTGTATAATGTATGACTTTATATTGACATGGTCATTAACGTTAATAGTATAACACTCACCGGGATATTTACCATGTTACAGACCCCGGCATCTAACTTGGCAAGAAATGACAGATGCGCACAAGTCGTTTTTTAGGTCTCTTTGGTGGTAAAGCGGGACGTGGGGAACGCGGTAGCGCCGTCGCGGACGTATGATTGGTCCACAGTACTTATTCGTATCTATGATTGGTGCGTCAGTCGAGTCTACGTTCCGTTCGCTCCCGGTTACACTTGCGTGCACGAAAGTTGTCACCACTATTTTTGGGGAGTTTTTGTAATTGTTTTAAATTTGGCTTTTGTTTCGTTGCGTTGTTATGGTAGTATTTATTTTAAGTTAGATTTGTAACGTGTTTAATTTCATTTTCACGTTGATGAGACCAAAATTACCAATCTTTGATTATTTTGATTTGACATGCGGTTTGTTTTGAATTGTGGCCACACTGTTCATTGTTATTCATTAGTTCATTCTTATCAGTCCCTACAACACGATTCCTGCCGGTTTACCCTGCAAAGGGAAGCTGTGAATGGTGAGGGGTACCTATAACACGATTCCTGCCGGCTTACCCTGCAAAGGGAAGCCGTGAGTGGTGAAGGGTACCTACAACACGATTCCTGCCGGCTTACCCTGCAAAGGAAAATCGTGAGTGGTGAGTACCTACAACACAATTCCTGCCGGCTTACCCTGCAAAGGGAAGCCGTGAGTGGTGAGGGGTACCTACAACACGATTCCTGCCGGCTTACCCTACAAAGGAAACGTACCATGTTTCATTCTAGAATTCCAGATACAAAGTTATAATAAAAAAAAACAAAAGCTTAGCAAGATGTCCAAAATTAAGAATTTTTAGTAATAAAAACACGTATTGTAATTAAAACTGCGTTATAAATATGGATTGAGTTTCCTTAATAACGTAGATTTGAAGGGAAAATGTAGTTTCAGGTAAAAAAACAATTTTATTCGTAAGTTCATTCGCCAATACGATTAGCTGACAAACCATTTGTCACACGAAAAATCTATGATCACGGCTTGATAAGCGTTTCGGAAAGCCAAAATGGCTGTTGACATTCGATCCACGAGTTAAATTAAACAGCTATTTAATTTTAACTAACTCACTTTTTTGTGCCTCTAAGTGTACGATGCGCGAACTTACCCCCACTACTCCTAAACCTTGCCAAGTTAGATGCCGGGGTCTGTAATTATATTTATTGAGGAACCGATATTTCGGGGCTGTTTCAAGCGCCATGTAAACATGGTAAATATACCGGTGAGATATTAATGGCTGTATAAGTTGGCTTCACCCTTAAAAATATGATTTAACTATACAATCAACTGCACAAACTACAATCAATTTTATTCTTTAAAAATATGTACTTACGGTAGACATTTCACTAGGTGAGCTCTTGCTCGATGCAGGCGAAGCCGCTCTTGGCTCTAACTCGTCTTGCAGCTCGACTGAGCCACTCAACGCGCCAGATTGCTGGGAGCCGTACATTAGCTGTGTAGAACATTTTTATTTGTTATTATCAGTAGAGATTATTGGTTCTAAATTCAACAAAATATTACTAAAATTTTGAGGAACATATGACTCAAGGTCAAATACTTTTTTAGAATAAAGCTCGTCACTGTAGATAACTATTCAGTAGAAATAAACCAAACGGTTGATAAACAGACATACCAACAACTAGTCAAAGATAGTTGGAGTTCTAAAAAAGTTCTTCAACTACCTACAGAACTTCGATATTCACCAGTGGATGTGGATTGCAGTCAGTTCACACAATATATGACAAATCGAACTTTACATAGTTAGTTAGAAATGCATCGGGATAAAGAAGCGCTCAAGTGGGACTTGAACCCAAAAAACGGATATAAAGAGAAGTTTGAAGTGATTCAGGTGTGGCTCAATAGCTCAGTTGGAAGAACATTCCCCCTGTAAGGGAAAGTCCCACTTGAGCGTTTCTTTTTCCTGATGTGTTTCGAATTTAAAAGTTAGCATAATAAATGCTATAAAAATTTCATTCAAATTTACATAGAATGAAAAGGGTTCAGAAGATGACTAAATTCGTAATTTCTACTTTTTTATATTGTTGATACTTTTTAGTACATATGAGCATAGCAAATTTTTGTTAATGTTAGTTTTGTGTAAGCAATGAAAGTTGATTCGCACACTATGTTAGTAGAACATTTATTGTATGAATGAAAGCAATCAATTTGTCAGTAAATGTAATACAATTTCCACCAATAGAGCATTAATTCACGCAATATAATATTTGTCCAATTGGTGGGTCATAGACAAAGCTTTTTTGCTCTAACAGCCGTTTTACCATGACCCAAGATGACTGATTTTCTTATAAAAATACAAACATTTTGTTCCAAATAAATTGAAAAAGGTCACATAATACCCGGCTCTGGATTTGACCGAAATTTCCTTTAAAATTTTAAAACATAAAAGGGTTTTTACTACACTATAAAAGTATCAAACTGTCAGTCTGTTGTAGGAACGCGTGCTGTTCAAAATGACATCAAGCCGATTTAACGCGGACTCTTGTTCCCAACGTGCACAAATCTAAAGCCAAGTACTAATACTTTAAATATTATAGATCAGTTAAATAAATACATTTCTAACAATATTACATTTCTAAAAATCTATCTATAGCGCAAAAAAAAAACAATATAACTACATAAAAAGAAACGGATAATACCTTTGCATTGCAACAATGCTGGTTTCTGTATCGGTACTGCGGCGACATCTGTGCGGGCAACACAAACATAATACGTGGCAACATAAAATATTATAAGCTTTGATTAAATCAATACATTGTGTTAGATTATTTTTCAGACGAAATATTTGGATAAAATCATTCAAAGATTTTTTATTTATTTTTTTATTTAAATAGGGACAACAGTTACAGTAAAGACGCGATGTTTGATAAAGTACACTGTTTAAAAAGACACATATTGAGAACACTTGTACTTTTTCCACAGTATTTATTATATTGAACCTGACTTCCAACATTTTGGAACAGCCAAAACCTTTGCTAAATGTTGCTTTGGTTCAATATAATAAATAGTGTGTTAAAAATTACAAGTGTTCTCAATATGTGTAACAATGAATTCCACCAAGTGCCATCCATCAACAGTATAAATAGTATAAAAAATATTAAAAAAACTTTTTTTTATTCAAGTACTGCACTTTTGATCAGAGCGAATCACAAAATCATATATAATTACTGTAATCCATACAATTATCTCTTTTAATCTGATGTTAGTGTACAATAAAGAGTTGGCTATCTATTTTATATCAACATTAAATTAATTTTATACTTTTATGTAATTTAATATCCACACAATGTAGTGATTTAAATTAATAAACTGTCACCTTATATTAGTTACAAAATATGACATGAAATATATAAGCTTTGAAACGTGTTCTCAGTGTACCTTCAAAAGTCCCTTAAGATATCAATGAATCTGTTTCCAGTCTCCCAACTCTTGACCCGATAAGTAAACAAAGATGATGCACTTTTGTCTCACGAGCTATAGACGGGGTACATACCTTTCATAAATTGTAATAAGCCCACACTCTTGCGCAGAGTAACGGGTATTAAAAAATACACATTTTAGAACCACTTATTAGTATTTTCAGAAAAAAATAATGGTTTTCTTTTTTATTATTCATCGAGAACACGCTTCAAAAACAAATGAAAATTAAATGAACGAATGATTAAAGCATTACGAATATGTACATCATAAAATAAATATGTAGCTTTTTTAAAACATACCTTCTGTTCGTTTATTGAGGCAACATTGTCGTAGTGACGCTCCGTAGGAGCTTCCTTCAGGAATTGGTCTAGGTAGCTCATTTGTGATGGCGGCCGATCCAAAACTGAAATATTAGAAACCAGTGTTATATTTTTTTAACTTTCTTAGTAATCTAGTGTTCTGTTCCGAAAAAATAAGCTTTATTAATTAGCTTAATTAAAATTAATATTTATATATTAATTAAGAAAATAAAAAAAAACTGGCTACTAAACATGATTGTCATGTTGAATATTAGAACAGAACATTAGAATGTAATAATATATTATGGTAATGATTTTTAATAGTAATAATTTGTATTAGAACATAATGGACTAAAACACATAAACCAAATCCCAACCCAAACCACGTTCACAAAACATTAAATTAAAAACGTTACAATATTAGAATATATACGTATAGTCGAGCACAAAGCTGGAGTGAGTGTGACAGTTTTAAATATTGTTAACAAATTAGTCTTACGAAAAGAAAATCATTATAATAAAATTTTTGTGCAGAAAAATAAATTTATAAAATTCTTAATCTCAAAAGCACTTGGTATAAATTTTGATATACACATAAAATTATTTAGTTTTAGTCCAAATTGTTAACCTAAAAAAATTTCGAGTACCCTCAATATATTTTTTTATTTTTTGTGCTCAACTGTACATAGACACATTTTAGTCAGTACAAGACTGGGACTATGACATGCACTGGACGTTTACAATAGACTTTATACAAACTATGATCTTCAGCACATAAGCCCTATGAAAATCAAATTAACTGATGAATATGTAAGCGCCAATTTTTTTAAGCTCCGGTCCGCACAAAATCCGATTTTTTGCCTGGCGTAAAAACATACTTAATAGCTTCCATGAGCACAAACTGCGTAGCGGTGCTGTGATTTAGCAAATAAGATTTTTTTATCTATCTCACCAAACTCTGTACGTCAAGAATATGCGAAAATTTTTAGACATGTCTAAAAATTACATAATTTATGTTATACCATGTAAAAAAAGGTTATATGTGGACTCATGTGCTGACGTAATTACAAAAAAAAATTGAGGTACAAAAGAGGTTTTACATTAAAGAAAAACAGATTAGTCAAATACCTAGGCGTATACAAACAAGTGTTAAAGGAAAAAAAAACCAATCGCTTAGCGCGTTATGTGGTGATGAATAGACGTCTTCGAAACCAGGTGTTGTTAGAAGCCACGGTTCAAAAATTGTATTCCTTTTTTGAAAATATTGGTTGTCACATCCACGCCAAACAAGCTCAAGCAAAAGCAAAGCTATTGGAATAAATAAAGATCGTTTCATATTGCTTTTTTTTTTTCGTTTTTTTTATTCATAAAATTTGAAAGCTTATGTCACTATTTTGGAGTCAATTTGTCTTGATAATTTTTTGCCTTCTTTTTTCAGATTCAGTATTGACCATTAAAAAGGAGAGTGGGCAAAACTAGGTATGCTATTGTCAGGGGTAAACAGTGTATAAATAGGCAGTACAAATATTATAATTAAGATGTAATAAGATGATCGATTGCATTTTTCTGTGGTAATAGTGAGGGCACAGTATGGTTTAAACCAGTTTACTTCTGAGTGGTAGTAACTTTGGTATACTCAGAGATGAAAAAGAACATGCTGCAAATCTTGCAGTTGCTTTATTAATTCAAAACAATAAAGGGTGACATCTATCGCCATGTTAATAATTATGTTTAATATTTTTTTCCCTGTCAATATTTGATTTCATATTTCGACAAGGTTCAAAAGGACCCACAAAGTAATGACATTTTACTGTGAAATTAATTTGAAAAATCAGTTTCCCTTGACACTTGCTCGTATTTACAATAGAACTTAGACAAAATGAAACTAGATAGAAAACTACGTACGCAGCACAAAGACTAGAATAAAAACTTACACCTTTAAAAATAAACAGTAGCTGTTGTTAATAGTTTTTTTTTTTTTTTTTCAAATAAATATTTTGTACAATATTCATATAGGGCGTCCAAACACTCAACAACAAACTGTCAGTTAGTTATACCACTTCCTTAAGAAATAATAAATACAACTAGTTGTAAATGTCTATTATTGTTTCACGATTTGGCATTTTTTTTTTCAATACTTGTATAACTTGGCCTCTCGTCCAATACGAAATTATTGTTGAGTTTAGGGACGACCTGTTTGAATTTGGAATACGCGCACGGTTGGAACTTGTGTGAGTTTAGTAAATTTTGTCTTGACAAAGTTTAATAACTAGTATGTGAGAAAACGATAAAAAGCTGATGTTTAAGTTTAATATTTTAAGGAAAACCAGGTTTAATAATCCCAAAATCGTATGTATTAATTCAATTAATTCATTATTTGCATATAAGAAGCATAATATATTTATAACAACAGTTACTGTTATAGGAACAAAATAACACACAGTCACATACGATGTTCTACTTCTAAGGGATTTAATAGCTAAATAAACGAACCATTCTCTTCTTTGCCGCTCCAATAAGTAGAAGATTTCGCTGATCCTTGTCTGGCTGCTTGCACATAACTTTGTGTTTTATTGTTTTGGAAATAGGAGTCAATTTTGAATTAGTCCAATCAACTTTGAATATACAGGTTGTTTTTTTTTTCTCAAACTGAGTTGATTATTGGAAAATAGTATGGATTTGATATTCAAATTAAACAAAGAAAAAACTATTAATACAACAGAACTTTTAATAACTTACGTACATACACTGTACAGAGGTTGCTTAGACGAGTACAGTTGTGCACAGAATGTATATCAAAATATAACTAACAGTAAAAATAAAAGACAAGTTAAATGCAATATTAAATGTGCTGACAATAACTTAAAAACACAATTACCAAAACAAAAATACGTCAGTAATCATCTTTTTAATTTTAAGACTACACATTGAGATTCATATTTGCTTTTTACGGGTATTTTTAACAAACCAAGTTTATTTGGAATTTTCAGAGATTTCCATGTTTTGCTTGTACCAGTAACCGTTGTCTGGAGTAGACGTGGGATAGCGTGAGCTAGTTGTCACTACACCTATCCAAAAAATAATTTTTCAGTTGTTTTCAGTGCCATTGATTACGTTTGAACTAAGGTAAAGATATGTAATTTCTGATAATGATATGGACATTTTCAACATGTATCCGAATGACACAATGTATAGTCTTAAAACTTAAAAAAAATGAAAACTGTATGAGATTCTACAATAAAACGAATAATAAAAAAGAAACTAATACTAACCAATAAATAAATAAAACTTAATTGTACTGTCAATATTTTTGTCAATCGATCGAGTATAAAATTACAATTTTCGTGTATACAAAATGAATAATAAAAAGTAATTTGTATATAATTGTCTGTTAACATTTCAATGAAACGGTAACGTACTGTAACCTATTAAGTATAGATCCATACATATTGAATAAAAAAGAATCTATCACATAAAATTGAGTTGTACGTAGAGACTTAGTAAATATAAAATTTGAGTATATTCCTTTGGCAAAAAAAACGGTGTCGCACTAACAATTCGACTGAAGGCTGTCATTTTTGGACTGTCAAACTAACGATCAAGAGCTGTCATCATGCCAATCATTGACCCAGTTGTAATGATGGTCAGAAACTGACTACTCTAATTAATATCAATAGTGTAATATGCCTCCTACTGCACTGTCAATTACAGACACTGACGCATGATTCACACATGCTGGTTGTCATCGTATCCTTAACTAAAATAATAGACTCAAACTGTTGGAACGGCAGCGTTGCGTTTTTCTTTTATTAAAATATAAATCTTCAGATTTCAGGCCGTATTATTTATTAAACCCTCATACATGTTTCGTCAGTATACCGTAAATCTAAAAACTGTTTTCCAATGAGAATACGTTTCGTCAGACAATTTAAACTACAAATATACACAAAAATAAGATCCAATAATGACTAGTTCGATAGGTTGAGATTCAACGCGTAAAAATCTTTGGCATTCGTTGTTTGGACTAGACTAAATTTCAAAGACTAGAAATAATTACTTTGGTGAGATTAAAATACATAAAAGCGATTGGATGTCATTAAAAAATATGTCAAGAAATCGTAAAATAGATTTTAAAAATCGCCACTTTGAGCACCATTTTTTTTAAAATAATTTTGTAACATTTTGAAACGTCATATAAATATATTTATTTCTCCATATAAATTCATACCTCCTCACACATAAAAACTGAATTGTTTGAGAATATTTCAATATGATTATCCTCATACATATAATTCAGAGGTTTTTTAATCATAACAGTCATACTATATGTGACTATTAATACTGAAGAGTACAATGAAAATATTCAGTATAAGGTCTGTAGAGGCTAAAAATTAAATATCAGTCGTATATCTGGTGGTACACAAGCATGGCAACACCCCATATACATGACGTTACGCCAATGAACAACGGTATATTCCGCTTCAACCATATTCGAACTAGCATTCACAAAAATATCAACAATACAACAGATACACATGTTATACACAAAATATATGATTTAAAAAAAACAACAAAGAAAAAGCGTTGGACGCCAAAATAAATGCCCGCGTTAATACATGATTGTTACCATAGACATTACGAACGTAATTTTTTTTAAGATTTCGAAAATCGAACAACAATATAATTTATTTGGAATATCAAATCACAGTTCCAATTTCAAACACAATAAAGTCCATAAGTCACGTGTTTATTTTTTTTTATAAATAGTGTTGAGCAGTCCGTTTATTTCCGTTTTTTTCGTCGCGGACGACGTTGGACTTTGTGGTGGGAGCCCAAGTTTCCATTTGATGGCAAAAGTGCGGTTATCGACGTTTGTGACGACACAATAAAAGTTTCGCATGTGTATTGGGTAGGAATGTGCGGTAACATGTAACGAAAACAAAAAGAAATGGTGCACTAAATAAACATATTATTGATACACAAAAATTGTGATAGAAATATAAGATATTTCTCAGTAATAAATAAATACGTGTACTACAAAAATTGAATAGTACCGAAAACAAAAACAAAAATTGGCAGCTGTTATATTAGGCTCATATTTTTGTAGCATACGGTTTAAGAGCTGAAAAGAACAAAATATACACTCGAAGACATGCTTTTATTTTTTCATAATTCCATTATCAAAAAATAGTTTGCTCTTAGGGATTATATTCACCATGGCATTCTGTATTTTACTTTCTTTATTGTAATCGGATAATTCTTCGATTATGAATTGTATTATTTAATTTATAAGTTTATTATATGGCAAGTTTCTTATTTTTTCACCCTTTTTTATTCTTTTCAGCTCTTAAGACTTAAAAATACCCAATATTAGCTTATTCAAATACTTATACGTTAATTAAGGTACCCAAATAGATAATAGCTTTCCATTGTATTAAAGTAGGTTCATTACACTTGTTGGTATACTACTATAAGCTTTCATATCCCACAAGCTTTTCGTAGTAGGAGCGAAACAGACCATCGTCCGCTCAAAAAATTTGCTAAAAAAAATTATTGTATGAATTTTTTTTTTTTTTTTCATTGCTAGTACAAGTTCACAAAGCTAGTGGTAACCAATATCGTATGCTGCATTGGTGACCTATGGATTACAAAAGATGTGCCCCACAGTGTACAAATAAAGAGGTAATACTCACAGGAGTTGCCAGGTTGGTGGGGGGCGTCTAATCTCGTCTGCATATCGCGGATGTGTTGTTCTTTGCGCTTCATATCGTGCGCCAGCGCATCCAAACGCTGTCGGGTTTCTAGCAGCTCTCTGGAGAATGATAGATGTTTGATATAAAGATGAAATTAGTGGTTTTGATGAATATGTACTTATTCTTGTAATATTCTTCATTTTGCTGCGTAGTGTAAATTGGGTGAAAAGAATAAAAAATAAAAAAGTCACAATAAAAACTTTTTTTTTTCAGTTCTATGCCTCGTTTAGAGAAGAATAGCAGAGACGTTTTTTTAACATATATTACTTCTTTACGGTAAAATACGTGTATTCAGTTTTATTAAATTAAAATTATTAGTTACTTTCTAAGAGTTATATGCTGTCTATTGAATATTATGTAAATGTACTGAAAATCTAATAGAATTGATAGTTTAATTATTAAGTTACTAGATTTGTCATTATAGGAGAATAAAAACAACTTCCAAAACTTACTTTTACATTCTTCTGACTAAAAAGTTTTAATATTCCAGAATAGTAATGGTTTCAAAGATAACAAATACGAATCATCCTAATAAAGTATTGTAATAAATAATTTAGATTAAAAGGTCATCTAGTTCAAAACTGAATAGAAAAGTATTCAGGCACACACTAGTAAAATATGATTGATAAGTATAATGATGGCCGAAGCCGAACTTTGGCAACGAATAAATATGAAGAATCATGTCCAAAAGAGTACGGCAACATATTAAGATGCTTTACCACTTGCTTTTTTGGTTCATTGAGTTCAAAAAGCCTATAAAATATACAGTGATTTTGTAGGAAAGGAGGCAAATATAGTGTACATTTTAAATCCTTCTGTAACACAGTGATCAAAGACTATCCCACACGTTGCTGTACCATTTTGAGCAAGTTACTTGGTAATATGGGGTTCTTAAAGAATGCTCCACCACGCGTTCCCACTGGTGGGGCAAAGTGGAATGATAAGAAAATGTATATCCAGATTTCCCCACTATGGTTGGTAACTTGGATCGGGAGAGGTGCTTGTAAATAAAATAAAAATAATGATCGTTTTTGTTTTAATTGCTAGTTTAAACATCAGGTATTCCATTGGTATACCAACCCTAGTGAGGACGATTGCACCAGGAATTTAAAACAGTATAATTTGCCCTACCAGTGGGGAAAACTGGATATACATTTTTTTAACATTCCACTTTGCCCCACCAGTGGGGACGCTTGGTGGGGCAAATTGGAAGTACCCGTAATATGTATACTATGTAGTGTAATGATGATGAAATTGTATCAAATGAAAAAAAATAACACTAAAATATGAATTTGTGAGATGCGTAATTCCCATGCATGATTAATAGGAATTACGGGTTCAAATATCCCAAACAATTAGAATAAAAATCTAGCTCGGAAAGTAAAACCAAACAGCGTCACTATAGTCCATATTTGAGGTGACTTTTGTGATAAATTCAAAATACTCATGCCCAATATTTCGAGTGTAACTATATCTGTAATAAACACTCTAAAATCATGCCCATATTGATTCTCAGTGTAGTAACCTAGTGGGTTTTTAGATCAGCGTTTTTTCCTGAGCATAATATAAGCTTGTTTCTGTACGCTGTACGCACGTATACGTGTGCGTCGTGACGTATTTTTCGGCCGTAGACGCGGTTATAAGAGCGTAGACGCGACATATCAAAGAGCTTAGATACAGTTATAAACTCGCATATGCGCAGTGTCGTTAGAATCATACTGCAAACACACCAGAAAGAGCGTACAGTCAACGTCTAAAATATCTTGACAACGAAGTCTCAAAATAATCTTAAAACTCTTGTATTAAGAGCAAATCAAATTGTTTTATTGATTTATATGATATTATTGTCCAAATTAAAGATGTATACCAAATATCAGAACAATTAGTGAACTGAAAGGGGGTAAAAAACTAAATTAAGATAATTTTGAGTACTTTGTACGTCAACATCTTTCTGATGCTGACCGAACAAGCGCGAAAACGAGCATTATACGCAGAAAAAACGCTCACTTGCAACCGCACTTAAGGTCTACATTATATTGTAAGATGTGGTTAAAAGACGAAAGGTAAGTTGGGCAATATATTGAAAGCTTACTTGGTACCCCTCAACCATGGTGGAACGTAACTAGGGAAAAGATTGTCTTTATTGAATCTATTGCTTGATTATAAATTAGTATTATGTATCTAAGATGCCTTGAAATCGAGGGGTAGTCTTTATTGAATCACCGATGTGAACGCATGCCTAATATAAAGAATTCACTAGAATACTAAGAATTTAATATATTTTTATGTTTATGTCAAACACGTACCCCACTGGGAAAAAGGCGTGACTGTGTGTATGTATACATAAATGGGTCACATAACGTGCTTATATTATTAACAATTATTCTCTAGTAGTTCTAGGTTGTATTACTAAATTTTGTGTCATACTATGAAATAGTTATGTGCTCTAAATCCCTAATAAACATAAAATACAAACAAAAAAAAAACCTGTGCTAAAAGTGTGAGAGTTGCACCTAAGTATTTTTTACAAAAGTTAAAGTCAAGTCGTGACCACGGGCGCAGCATTGCACCCGAAACGTCGGCAAAAGTATGTCAATTTTTTTTTATCTTGTGAGGTCCCGAATTGTCATAAAAAAAACAGAAGTTAGAGACATTTTCCTTCAGTAATCATTAATTGGACGAAAAAATCAATACACTAACCTCTGACTAGCCAAGAGCTCTGCTCGTGTTCTACTAAGTTCCTCCCCTACAGCCTGTTTAGCTTGTATCTCGGAGTGTAATGATGATTGTAGCGTGAGGATTTCCATCTTGTCGAGCTTCTGCGAGCGGCGGTTCCGCCAGCCGCCCGTGCCTCCCGCCCCCGCGGCCGCCGCTCGACTCTCTGCTACGGTGAGGTGCGCTTGGCCGGGAGGGGAGGAAGCGACCAGAGATGAGCGGGATGCACTCGCTGTAAAGATATAAGGGTGTGAATAGCTGATAATACAGCAATGATTTAAGATTCAAGATTCGAAGTAGGTATTTATTCAAAATTGTGTAGCACTACTACAGCTTTTTGACGTCTAAATTCTGCTTAAAACTAAGTTTACCACCGCTTCCTAGGCACCAGTGGAGAAGAAACGGCGCAACAAACTCCACTGTAGCATTTTACAGACGTAAATTTACAAAAAAAAATAAGCTCTTAAGACTAAATATGGACGAATGTACATATTATGTCTCGTGTCAAAATAATTAAAGTATATAAAAAAACCTTATAAGAAAATAATTAACCTAAGTTAACAAAAAAAAAAAAATTAAATGAAAAATGTGATATACAAAGGATTTAAAATTAAAAAAAAACTCGACTGATGCTGAAAGGATCGAAACGAGTTTGATAACAGGTGGGATCCCTTAATTTTTATGCGGTTTATGATCAAATGTTTCTATGGTTATATCAAATGAGTACTGCCTTACATGCATACATACATACCATGGAGAAGGAAATGATAGCGGAGCTGTTGCAAGGCAATCGAGTCGTGAGCCTTTGATACGTCAAAAGGACTTATTTGGTCTGTGACGTCACCATTAAAGTTCTAGTGAAACGCCCTTGTATTCGGTTGTCGCTTTTAGTCAGCGATAAAAATAGCTTAAACATGGTTTAAGAATAAAGTATGCGGTACAAATTGTACAGATAAATATTTAAAACATTTTAATAGCATTACATTTCATGAGTAAGTCCATTATATTATGTATATTGTCATTTTTTAGAAAAAAAATGTCTTTACAGAACCATCTAGGTTAGAGAAGAAATAAGTAAGCTTTATGAAGAGAAATTTCGTTGGGACATTTCCGTTACTTAATCATATTCTGTCCTCCGTGCTACATACAAATAACATACACACGAAAAACATAACCCTTACTTTGCACTAAAAATTTTAGATTGGGCTTAACTGCTACAATTCAATTGTCTTTTCGTATTTGTTTTTGCCAGTTGTCAATTTTCTTTTCGCAAAACAATGCTGCTAATTCTGTTGTTACATCTCTAAACTTAAGATTATCAAAAAAATTCTAATTGCATCTGTTTCTTTCATTATCAGATCGAAAAGGACAGATGATTTATTTTAGTGAACACCTGTCAAATTAAGTCGGCGCCTTGACGGTACCCTTCAATTTTAGTCGACATCTACGGACATGCGAATTAACTTACTACGCACCAACATGGCGCTGTCTTAATTTGACAGGTCTTAACTTTTTATCTGATCATGAAAGAAACAGATGCAATTAGATTTTTTAGAGAAATTTAAGTTTAGAGATGTAACAACAGAATTGGGAGCAATGTCACTTAGACACCTTCAAATTATTCTTATAGAAAAAGTTTAAAATCGATCCATAATATTTTATATATAGTTACCATGTTTCAGATATTCCAACTCTTCGGTCATCTTCGTAGCCAAGGCTTGTAAGTAGCCACGAGCCTCTTTCTCGTCAGCCACCCATCGGATTATATCCGCTATCTAGAGGACAATTTGTATATTTTTACATTATGAACATGTACATCAAAATCATACAAGTAATATGACGTCTAAGTGAAAATACCATAATTTAATTCAATCTAGATGGATTGAATGAATCTAGATCGAATGGAGAATTTAGTGAAAATCATCAATAGCTACTAGCATACATCTTGAATTGAGGTGTTTTGTTATGAAATGAATGAATTTTTTATAGCATTTATTATACCAACTTTAAAATTCGAAAATTAGAAATTGATCGCCCTTAAAGACGGCTATGTATGGCTCAATAGCTCAGTTGGAAGAGCATTCCCCATGTAAGGGAAAGGTCATGGGTTCAAATCCCACTTGAGCATTTCATACTTTCCACATTTTTAAAGTCCATATATCGAAAACGAACTGATGCCCGCGGCTCCTACCGCGTGGAACTTCAATACCGTTCTCACAACCCAGGAGAACATTTCCATGATAAAAAAGTGTATTCCAAAAGAAATCTATCCCTTAACAAAATTTCCGTTAAACCGTTAAAGCGTAATTGAGTAATAAACATCCAATCATCTTCACTAACTTTCATAATTTTGGCAGGATAGGCTTAGTAGAATATTAATATGACTAAAAAACTAACCTGTGTCTCCCAATGCTGCATGGTGTCTCTCTTCGCCCTGAGGTCTTCTAACTCCATCTCCATCTGCCGCCTCTCGGCTTGCCATCTCCTACCGTTTTCGGCCAACTGGCGACAATAGACACAAAATTATAGAGATGACGTCTATGGAGCACTTCAATAAAAGCTGACTTCTACATATACATAGTTAAGAAAAGTGGATTAAAATAAGGTTTTGCTAATAGATTTTGGTTTGGTCTGCCTCATACACCAACATTATCGCATAACATAACCGTTTTTTAATTTACATTTGGTTATTAACTTAGACCATCTATTGTGTAGATGCAGCTAAAAAAATGCATCGCCAAAAACTGCGTGAAATAAGCGTTGTGTGAGTAGCTTCGCTTTACCTGAATCAATTCACACTATACTGGGTGATTTTATACTCGTTTCGGATAAAAAGAATTAGGGCACTGTTTCGATAGCAAAATCATCTGGAAGTATTAATTTGGCGAAAGAAAAAAAAAAAACATTTTTGGGCGACGGTGGGATCAACTACCAACACTCTTACGAACTGTTCATTCATTGGTTCCAACAGTTCCACCGTCGTCGCCTTAAACGGATATAGAGAAAGGAAATTTGACTTGATTCAGGCGTGGCTCAGTAGCTCAGTTGGAACAGCATTTTCTCTGTGAATGGTCGTGGATTCAAGCCCCATCTGAGTAATTAATTTTTCCTAATGTATTCGAGTCAACATTGTTCTAAACTGTCAATGTGTAGGTACATATTATGCGATGTATGTAGGTATATGTCAACTTTTACCAAATTAGTATTGATTTTTTACGCCGTTTAAGAACGACGCTTACTACATCTACAGTCTGTTACAAAGCAACTTTGCACATATGTGTGTACTCAAAACCAATTAAAAAAAAAAAACGATTTCATTTTTGATGTAATTTAACTCCAAATCTTATCTACTTTGAAACATGCAACGAAACTTTAACATATCCTATCTGAGATGTTTAAGTTAGTAAGAGACAACTACACTTATCAACTAATATTAGTACAAAATATAGACTTTGCTATTAACTGCGTCCAGGTCCTTCGCCAGCTTTCTGTTCTCGTTGATCAACATCTGTTTGTCTTCGCTATCGGTTAGTTGTTCTATGCGGCGACATTCGAGCTTCTCTTTGGATGTTTGTAACTGAGAACAAAGAAATAATTCAATGGTCATCACTTCATCCAAGTACAAATGTATACCGGGTGTAAGGGGAACGGTCCTGAAGCCGAAAAACTCTAGTAGTACTTACTCTAAAACCCCCTATACACTACTCGCGAAGTTGAACGAAGTTAGGCGAATACCATAGTGTGGAGATGCACTTCGGCTTACCTCGTCAAACTTTACCGCGCCTCGGGCGACTTCCATTTGTTGTCGGTTTTTGCGCCCGAGTCAAAGGGCCCGAAGTTGCACGAAGTGCGTTCACGAAGTACCTCTCTACACTACTCGGCCGACTTCAGTACTCAATAGTTATAATAATTGCGTGTGACATATATTGTGTTTATTATGAACAAAATACAGTCGTCACAGTAGGAAAATATGTTGTTCCTCGATACTGTGCAAGCAGAGCCTATTATTTGGGACCCCAATATCATTAATATCATAAGGACGAACGTGCGTAGGCTTTCGGCACCTTAGAGCGAATGAGCTCCTCGCGAAGTTGAACGAGTGTGTGGTGTCGCACTTCGGACTGTAGGTAAAGTTGAACAAGTACTTCGCCGAGTAACTTCGCGAGTAGTGTATACGAGGCATAAAGAACATCACTACAAAAACACAACTAGCACCAGGCGCGTACTTTTTTTATAATGGTGTTTTTTTATGAAATTACCGTTTCATTTAGCTTTACTAACACGATGGAGAGTGAATAATTCAAAATAAAAATATTCAAAAAAAAATCGAAAAAAAAAATCGATTTAATTTTTATGCCAATGTGTTATGTACCTGGAGTACTACTAGGGGTTTTCGGCTTCGGGAGCGTTCCCCTTACACCCGGTATATAATCGCGTCGGTAGATCAATGGTTAAAGATAGCCTTACGATCGACAGGTCCTCGGTTCGAAACCTCGGCAGTACATTACCGACCCACTTCTCACAAGCAATTTAGCTTAGCTGGATTGGTTTGGAGGAATATTAGTAATTTGGGCCAGTTTTTTTTAAAATCCTGATTGCTTTCTAAAGTGTACCCTTTGGAACCCGGTGTCTTGTAGTCTGTATATCCTTATATATCCTTTCAATTTATGGATGTTTTGGTGTAGATAGGCTAATTTATATAAAATAAACTTAGGAGACTACGGCCCGTATTCTAGAATGACACTCAGCCTGAATAACGATTTATCTGAGGAAGATTTAATAGACAGCTTGTGACATATTGCATAAGCAGCAAAATCCAGCAAGACTTAACAACACAGTGAGCTCATTCTGCGTAAATAGGAACACCAATAATTCACTATGATTCGGGTATTTTGAGATAACTTATATTTCAAACTATGTGACAACTACCATCGTGAGTCACACCGCGAACATGGCTGCTGCAAAGCAGCCGAAACGTCGGGTTAAAAAGTAATAATAACAAATATATCGCGATAGAATCCGTAAAAAGTGGTTTTATTTCAATGAGTGACATTCGCGTAAACTTTAGAAAATATCATTGTTATTCTAATACTTTAGCCTATTTCTATCTAATTTTTATCTAATTTGATCTGTATCTCTATGCAAAGGAAACTATTTTCATCTGTAGCTATGACGTCACGAGTTAAGAATTTCAAGCTGTTCAATATTTAAAAAACTCCGCAAGAACACATGCATTGTTACTAACCTCTCTATTGAGTACATTGCGCATCGCGTCTCCCTCCTGTAGTTGATCGTTAAGCGCCGACAGTTCCGCCGTGAACCGTGCCTGTTGCTGCGCTAAAGACTCTTTGTATTGTAGCTGCAAGTAACAAACAAGCAATGTACATGCGTTCTACTTTTGAGATCATGATTAGCTGATGATAGAGGTCATCTCATTTACAGTACAGTCAGCAACCAAAATAGTTCAAAATATGCAATTTAACTTGAATGAAATTTTAAAGCATTTAGTACTTATGCTAACTATTCAAATTGAGTAAGGTAGGAAAAGCAAGTAAGAGAAGGAGCGCAGGTTCGAATCTCACCTGGACCGATAAAAGAAATCCTATCCTAATCAATGCTCATTTTATTTCAAAATAATAAAACATATTATTATGAACTTTGTTCATATAGGATTACAAAAATAGAGTTCAAAAGTTTTGTTGCTAACTGTACAAGCATTTTACAATGAATTTGGCAAGAACAGCTAATGTATGAACGAAGTAGAACTTTCTTTAAAAAAAACTACCGTTCATTAATCTATCAGTCAATTGGGTAGATGACTGTCTAATTAATGTAATTTGCTACTGAGACGAGCCAGAATCCGTCATTTTAAGGTTAATTCATGCTAGCCTATAGAGAAACTCTTTGGAACCTCAAATTATTTACAATTAAATACAATCACCAATGAGAATATGAGAATAAAATGAGAATAAAACAATAAATTTCGCTAGGTAGGTAGTTAACGAAAATGTTACACTGGAACGGTCATATTATATCATAAGTAACATTGGCACCTGTACTAATGTATTTAAACATTGTATCACAGGTGCCCATTTCTGACGGCCTCATGAAAGCCTTTTTCACGCCCCGCTTAAAGGACCCGGGACAGTAGGAAGAAGGAAACACGTGAGGGAGTTCCAGGTCTTAATGGCGATAAGAATGATTTTACAGTTTTTACAGATGTTACAGATTTTACAGTTTCAAGAAGTTTCCACTCGGCGCTAGCCTGAATGACCCTAAGAATCTCTGTGCTAGCATGGATTAGCCCTATGGACGCACTAGAGTGAAGTATTCCTAGCCGATACATTATGTTATATATTTCTACTGTAAGTCCGAAGTCCGATGCTTGTGTAAGCTAAACAAACTTACCTCTAGCGAGTCGACTTCGGCCTGTAACCTCGCTACATCAGCGGCCGCTGAGGGCGGAGCCCCAGTGTCCACCCGTTGCTGTCTCAAATTTTCTTCTCGGAGCTTTCGTTCCTGTATCAAATATAGATTTAATTACAATTCAAAAAAGACAGTTCGAAAGGTTTCTAAATTATTTTTTTATGACATTTTAAAGCAAATCTGCGGTAGCCTAGTGGTTTGGGTAATGGACTGCTGAGACGAGGTGTCGGGTTCGATCCCAGGTTTACCATGGCACACACCAATGACTTATCGATGCTTTTCGAAGTATGTGTGTATTTATCGCAGGTTTATAAGTGCCCGGTTAATGGCAATAGGCTCGCCACCTATTACATTGGGACCTAAACATAAACTGGCGAAATGTGGGTGCTAGCACCTCTGCCTACCCCTTCGGGGAATACAGGCGTGAGTTTATGTTATGTTATGTAATCGTAACTATACAAATCGAATACATCAGGGAAAGGTGGCTCAGTGGTTAGAAGTGCATATGCCACGGTAACCACTTTCCATAAGGTGGGCCCTGTGCTTGTCTGTCACCTAAAAGGTAAATATAAAAAAGAGCATTTCCCTGTAAGGGAAAGATCGAGGGTTCGAATCCCGCCTGAGCGATTCATTTTATGCTAATAGTAAAAAACTTCTATTACAACTAGTTGCCATCAAAGAAAAAAAAAATCTTCCATCGCAACCGGTTGAGAATTACTGTTGGGTTGCGGCCGGAGGAGTATTAACGTGCTTTTCTCTAAAACAGCTGACCTTGGTAGCCTCAGATATGGCGGTGTCCAGTCTCGCCTCCAACTCGCGCCGTCCCTTCTCCGCCCTTCGAATGTCCTGACGTAACGCGTCTATCTTCTGCATCGCTACTTCTAACTCTTCTTCTTTATCACGGACCTGACAGTTGACAGAGATTTCCATTATTATTGTTATTATACTTTACAAGATCATCTATAGTATACAAATATTGGAATAAATAGAGCCAAGAAGTAAATTATTTCATCACATCTTTCCGAGACTTTGCCTTTATCTTACCATTCAGGCGAGGTGAAGCCAAATTGAGGTGTACTTTTTTTTTAAACCCAATGATTTCGCTTCGGTCGCGTACGAAACCAAGTTTCGAAAGAAAAATAAAATGTATTTTTTCAAAACTTTGATAAAGAATAATGCTTATTTTACGAAACTTTAAATAAGCTCTCCTTAGATGAAAGTAAAAGAAACAATTTACTGTCCACTTAAATTTAAAGCTCACTATGGATTTTGTAAAATCAATAATTAAGGAATTTTAGATGTCTTTCGATGATTTTGTCCTAGAGCTTATGTACACATAAAAGTCATTGCCAGTACAATACAAAATAAATTTTATTTCTATCGTAATAAGGTATATTGTTACCTGTCGGGATAACTTCTGCTTCTGTTGCCTGAGCTCAGACAACCGTTCCGTAACTTCGTTGTACTCAGCCATAGCCAGCTTGCGTTGTGTTAACGCGTCTTTCAGTTCTTTTTCCTGAGAATAGAGAGTTCACGTTATGTTGGTGTACCATTTGATGAAAGATTTTGAAGAGAAAGAAGAAGCTGAGGTAAAAAGAGGTGAGGAGAGGAGGAGAGAAAGAATAGGAGGGGAAAAAGGGGTTCACAGAAGATAAATAATTGGAATATAATAAGAATAGAGACAGAGAGAGGGAGGGAGGGAGACGGTGCTTGAGAGAATAAGAGGGGTGAAGGGCAGGCAGAGAAGGTGGGAGATCGAGAGGAGAATGGAAATCGGATGGAGAATCAGTGTAGAGGGTGAGAGAGTGCAGAATGCCCCAAAAGTGAAGTGAAGAGTCGAGTAAAAAATAGTGGGCGAGTGGGGAAAAAGCGAGGGGGGAGAGGCTTTTTTTTTCGAGCGGAAATCCCCACGGATACCTACCCCGCCGGAGCCGGAAGGAGAGGTTATGTCGGACTCGAACCGACCAAAACCGCACGCCGACTGAGGGTCGTGGTGCTAGGCCGGAGGTGAGGTTGTCTTCGACATATCCCTCGCACCCCGGCTGACCCAGGACCATCCCTTACGTCTGGCCCTCCTCCGGAGGGGGACAACGGTGTCCCCGACTCGCCCCCGGAATGGGGAAGCGCGCTTCCCAGCGCGCCGCCGAGTGGGGAGGAGGCATGTGGATAGAAGGCGAGTGGGGAGAAGGCGAGTTGGTAGAACGCGAATGGGGAGAAGATAGTGAGAGAGAGAGAGAGGAGACAAATATAAGATTTACCTGTAGCCTCAATTTCTCCGCAGCGTCCACTTGATCTTTAGACATTTCTTCTTTCTCAATGTTCATTGTTTGTACGATAACTTCTAGCTCTCGTATACGAGTGACCATCTCCTGCTGTGTGGCTGGCATTTCCTGTACACATAAATGTGTCAATATACATACATGTCTTCATTATATGTACAGTCAACGTTCAAAAGTGCGTTAGCACCGTAATGTTTATAATGACTTGTCCGGTTAAACGTGTATCTATGTGTATGTCATGTTTCAACGCATACATTTATACGTCATACAGTATCAATATGAGAAAATATATATGTGTGTGATGCGAAACAAAGATAACATTATGCTCGCCTTTTCATACTATTATGTTCGAAGCATGCACTGCGCTGAATCTATTTAGAGTGATGCAAAAATTTGTGATTCTACGTAAGGCAGTGCGTAGCAAGGTCGGTAACGAGGCTACTACGGATAGCGTTGAAATTGAATGTTGTGGGTTCGGATCTTAGTATTATCCACTTTTTGTTTTGTTTTCATTAAATTTTAGGAACAAGTTAACGGAATTAGAAATAATTATTTACAAATAGAAAAATGTTATACTTAATATACAATAGATTATAAATAAAACAAAAAATTTCAAAAAATGTTTATTTATATTTGGAAATTAAAAGAATCATCCAATGTTAATTTGTGGTTATAATATTTTCATTCAAAAAATATACTTTTATAATTAATAATTATAATATTCTAATAAATAATATTATAATTATTATAAATAATATTATAATAAATAATATATAAACAATATTATAATATATAATAATATTCTAATAAATAATACATTTTCATATTCGTATCAACATTTGTAAATCATAACTTTTAAATATAAAACACAAAAATTATAAAAGTTTAAGATATCAGGTTGGAACCATCACCCATTATCTTTCGCCAGCCCGCACCTTAAACCACTAAGCCACGGAGCGGCTTACATATGATATTGAAATTAACAATATCAATCAACGAGTGAACAATGTTAATGTGTGCGTGTGTGTGTGTGTGTGTGTGTGTGTGTGTGAATTGTCTTCAAAGAATAAGGTCATAAGTACGACTAGTGTTGATGCGCTATAGTTTCGTCAGATTGCTACTGGACTTATGATCGCTACTGTAACTAGCTGTCGCCCGTGGCTCCACCCGCGTGGATATCGGTTATCGAGACCTAAAATAGCCTATATTTTAATCCAGGGCATCAGCTAACTCCATACCAAATTTCATCAAAATCGCTCCAGCCGTTTAGACGTGAAAAAGTAACAAATATCCATACATGCATACTTACAAACTGTCGCGTTTATAATATTAGTAGGATGGGTATTTTAGTAGTAGAATTTGTCTAGCTAATATCATTTTTTTCAAGAGTTATTGCAATTATCGGAAATTAAAAAAGAGTGGCCCTGATTCTTTTCTTTTTCACAAGCTCAGCTATAAGTGATACTTTGTGATCTGGATAAGGAAATTGAATTTGAAATATCCAAAAAATAAGCCAAATCCGCAAATAGACTGGTAAAGCTGATCCCAGACTCCAAGCTAAAAAAAATCGGATGCGACTGGGATTAACGCTAAGATGAAGAACAAAAAGGATTATTTGAATTAGATTTTTTTTTAATTAATTTTATACATACATAGTCAAATAAATATTTATTTGACTATTTACAAAATAATCATAACTTTTCTTTTTCTTCCTAATTTTGGATTATACAATAATGCCGATTCGTGACGGTTTTTCAATTTACAAAAATTATAAACGTACCTGTGTACTAATGCCGCTATTTAGTTGCTCGTAGCATTTAACTTGAGCTTCTAGATCTGTGTTCCTCTTCGTTAGTGTGGACAATTCTTCTTTTAATTGGATTAATTCTTCTGTAAGACAAGGTATTTAGAGTGAGACGTTGGACACTTATCTGTATTTTTACTTATAATATGCATAGTAAGCATAAGTGTTTTTATAACAATAGTCGTGTAAGAATAGTCACGTAATAGTTGATAAGTAGTAGTAAAGTAAGAATAGTCATGTAACAGTAGTCATATAGCAATAATCATGCAACAATAGTCGTATAACAGTACTCACGTTACAATATTCGTATAACAAAAGTCATCTAATAGCAATCACTTATCAATAGTTATGTAATTATAATTGTATTGTAGCAAAAGTCATATATAACAAAGTCTTATACAAGTCACGTAACAATATTCCTATATTATCAATGGTCATATAACAATATTTATATAACAGTAGCAATATTACAATAATCATCTAAAAATAGTTATGCAACAGTAGTCATATAACAATAGTCACATAACAATAGTTATATAACAAAAATCATCTAAAAATAGTTATGCAACAGTAGTCATATAACAATGGTCACACAACAATAGACATATAACAATAGTCACATAATAATAATCATAACAATAGTGATATAACTAGAAGGCATGCAGATATATCAAGCGGTGCACATACCGGCCCGTTGGTCGAGCGCCGCCCCGCCCGCCCTCAGTTCCGCGATGGTCTGCGCGAGCAGAGCATTCTCTCTCTCCAGAGCCTTGACTGTTGTACCCACGCCTACGTTGGACGGCGCCTGCACACACCACACAGAACTTCACTTACAATATTGAGATGAGACATGTAACTTGGCCCTAAAATGCGCTCTATACGCGCAGCAGTGTCGAAGTGTCCATATAACCCGATTCCTACCGGCTTACCTTTGCAAAAACCCCTAAGCATTATAAATAAAATAAAATAAAATAAAATAAAATAAAAATCGTTTATTGATTCCATTAAACCTTTTAACAAACACTTATGATACTCGTATTGTTATCTATACACAATTAAGGAAGTACAGTGGTTGGATAAGCCCTGACTCCCGAACTAGGTAATCCTGTATCTCAGGAGTCAGTGTTCTGCTGTTGCTGTATACAAATTTTGTTGCTATTAAATGTAAGCAAATGTGGCCGGATATGGTATGGTAGTGATAGGGAATCATTAACGAGCAAAAACAGGAGTAAAATAAAAAATAATAAATAAACAAAAATCAATAAAAACAACAAAGTGTATGTGTGTGTGTGTGTGTGTGTATGTGTGTGTATGTGTGTGTGTGTGTGTGTGTGTGTGTGTGTGTGTGTGTGTGTGTGTGTGTGTGTGTGTGTGAGTGTGTGTGTGTGTGTGTGTGTGTGTGTGTGTGTGTGTGTATTGTGTATGTGTGGGTGTGGGTGTGTATTGGTGGGTATGGGTTTTTGTGAGTGTGTGTGTGAAGGTCTGCAAGTGTTTACATGTGAGGTCCAGGTCCGTTGGGATTTTAGCGGAATTAGGGTATTGGTAACTATCTATATAGAATTATAAATCAGATCTTCAGTCTGATAATAATCAAGATCCAGTAGCCAATTTTGTATATTAGCTTTAACCTCGTGGTAGTTCTGTTCAGATATTGGGATAATCTTAGAAATTTTTCTATAAAGGATTGAGCCTATGACGTAGAATTGTCGCCTTGCAAATGTGGTTCTATGTCTAACTGGAATACATGTGGTTCTGCTTTTACGTTTCAAGGAATCTGGTGGGGGAGGGGGAGTTTTGTTGTGCATCCTGAGGATGGCGCGGAGCACAAAGAGCTGCCTCACAGTTAGGACCTTTGTGTTTGCATATAGTTCAGCGGTAGGGTATCTGATTGGTTTATTTAGCATAACCTTGAGTACAGCTCACTGTGATCGCTCCAGATCAATGAGTTTGGTTTTAGCTGCTCCATCCCATACCACGAGGCAATAGGTAATTACTGATTGACACAAAGCCTTGTACACCATGGTAATGGTGCTAGGGTCGGCGATATCCCTGAGTTTCCTAAGAACATAAATCAGTCTTCTTGTTTTTGTGCACATGTAATCTATTTGGTTATACCATGTCAGTCCATCGTCAATCATCACACCCAGGTATTTAGTATGCCTGACACGAGTGATAGACATGCATGTGCAATCACTTTGATCCGAGCACGTGTGAGACGTTATGTTAAAACCTATTGGCGCTTCCGTACTTGAATTGATAGAAAATGGAATGTAGTTAGTTTTGGTAAGATTTAATGTCAGGAGGTTACTACGCAACCAAGAGGCAACCAATTTTAGAGCTTCCTCCCCATTTTCCTTCACTTCATTCCAAGTGGAGCCATGCACGATTATTGCTGTGTCATCAGCATAGGTGATGATTTTCGATTTGTTGGGAGACAACTTGCATAGGTCGTTAATATATATTTGGAAGAGCGTTGGACCGATCACGCTCCCCTGGGGAACTCCATATGAGGTTGTTTTATAGTCGCTTATGTGATTATTGATTTTGACGGCTATTTGTCTATTTTCTAAGTACGTGGTAAGTAACTCTAGGGGTTTGCCACGGATGCCTATCGATTCCAATTTTTGTATGAGAGTAGGAACAGAGACCGTGTCAAAAGCTTTGGCTAAGTCCAAGAAGATACATATGCATTTTTGTCGTTCATCTAGTTTACTCGAAACAAACTCGGCCAGATCAACAACGGCGTCTTCAGTGGATACTCCTTTCCTGAACCCGTATTGATTATTGGCTATGATGTCGTGCTTGTTGAGGTAATTTACTAGACGACTGTTAATCAATCGCTCCATAATCTTGGACATAGCAGAGAGTATGGAGATAGGTCTATAGTTATTGACATGGTCTCTGGTTCCACCCTTGTGTATAGGGTGAATCAGAGCCCTCTTAAATGGTTCCGGAAAAACTCCATTCGATATTGAGGTGTTTATAATGTGTGTAATTAGTGGAACTAGGGTGTGCCGACAAGTTCTTAATATGGCAACTGATATGCCATCCCAACCAGTTGCGGTGTCTTGTTTGAGATTCATGATGGTGTCCTCCACCTCAGTCTCGCTCACATTAAATATGGCAAAAGAATTCGCGGTAAGTATTTTCTGTGATATGGTGACAGGACTTAGAGTTTGGGTACTGGATATGTCAGCTGCTAGTTTATTACCAATTGTGGCGAAGAAGGTACATACACTGTTTATGGAGGTTTTTGGGTCAGACATTATATTTAGAAGTTCTGTTGGTGGAGCAGATCTTTTTTTGGTGTTTGTTATTTCTTTTATTTTGTTCCACAAGGTTTTTGGGTTAGTTTTTGCTTTGTCTAGCTCTGTTTTATCGTGCACCGTTTTTAACTTTCTGAGAAGGTCGTTGCAATGGTTTCTATATCGTTTGTAAGTTATCTGTATAATTTGATTGTTTGGCGATTTTCGTGCGTCTATATGTAGTTTGTCGCGGTGCCGGATGCAACGTAGTAAACCGGGAGTGATCCAGGGTTTTAGATTTCTGTTTTTTTTAAAACCCTGGATCACTCCCGGTTTATTGTCTATTAATAAATTATAAATCAATGAAACCACATCTATTCAATACACAAAAATATAAAACAAAAAGTATTCTGTTACGTAAATCGCAATTATAATAATTATTTACATACAATACATATTACACATATTTCTCATAACGCCATCTAGTTCTCAATTAAGGAAGGAAACCTCTTGTATGATTCTGTCTGAACGCGCGCGTAAGCCGGCCCCGAAAATCGGAATCTGTAACTCTTGTTTAATACGCAGTCGCACGCACACATGCGCAATTTTTCTTAGTAGTGTTCGTAGAAATATGTAGCGACATTAAGCCGCTGTTCAACGAGTTATGACAGAGAGAGAATATACGATAAGAATTTGCGAGAGCGAGAGAGCACTAATGTGAAGTTTGTTTTGTTTACATACACTGAAGTTGAGCCGAATGAGCGATGTATTCAAATGCTCACCACAATTTTGACATTCATTTTTGATTTCATCAATAATTATTATGTTATAAATAAGTTAGAATTCGCTTTTTTGTGTAAAGTAGTTATTACTAAGTATAATTTGTGCTTGTGTTGTGTAGGCGTATTGACTGTTGTGCATGGATTGACGTTATTCTGTCGTAGTATCTACGTAATATTTTGGTAAGTAGTCGTTGTATTATATGCATTTGTAGTGTATTTTGCAGTTATAATGGCTGCGTTAATAGCATTAGATTGTTGTCTGACTGATTATTTGTTGTGTGAGAAAACATCTTTCTCGAAATTAAATTATGAAAATAAGAAACATGTAGTTCAGTTAGGCCGAGCCCGCCCGGTCATGAATATAGAATATAAACGGCGCGATGGATTTACGAAACATTTTAATATATCTCATTACGATAAATATAAGTGGCTCACAGGCAGTTGTAAATTAAATAGAATGTATTGTTTTATTCTCAGATTCTAAGAGTATATGGAGTCATTTAGGATATAGTGACATAAACAATTTATCGAATTCACCAAAAAAACATGTTCAAACTGAGAAACATATCCGTAGTTGTATAGTTTTACATGAGTTCGGGACAACTAGAATCGAAACATTTTTCACGAATACCTATGAAGTCTAACAGTAGATAAAGCTCAAATTTGTATCGGTTATGATTGACGAAACACCTGACGTAAGCCATAGGGAGCAACTAACTGTAATATTTATATATATTTAACTGAAACTGGCATTGAAGAACGATTTCTAGGATTTTACGACGTTAGTGGTAGTCGAACTGCTGAAGTCTTATTTTTTCAAAGCCACTTTCATTACACTTGAAAGACACTGTTATAATAATCATCAGTGCTTACACGTATAGTAAATGTGGGTTGAAATTTCCTCAACCATTTGGACCTAAGCCTCAACCCATTCAGTCACAGCTTTTGAAAGGAGTACCTACACATTACAATCGGCCATGGTAAGGTTTTCTCTTACGTTCGGCTTCCCTTTTAAAAAAATCCACCCTTCGCCACTGACGCGCAGTGCATGTTTCTTGGATGTATTTTGAAGATACGATATGCTTCTTGCACTTTCTTCTTGACAGCCTCCGTGGCGTGGTGGTAGTGAACGCGACTGCTACGCAGGAGGCGCGGGTTCGATTCCCGCTCAATGCAAATATTTGTATGCATGAATATGGCTATTTGCATTGGTCTGGGTGTTTCTATGTATATTATGTATGTATTTACAAAAAAAAAGGTATCTATGTATGTTTATCCGCATTCTAGATTCCATAACACAAGCTAGTTAAGCTATGCTTACCATGGGTCTAGATAGCGTTGTGTCGAATGTTGTGGAATATTTATTTATTTATTTATTCTACAAATTACAGGCAAATCAGCTACATAGTGAGAGCTACACGTAACTTTAGAAGACTATGTAAGCAGCACGATATTGACCCTTTCTCGACTAGTGTGCCCGCGGCAAGAAGGTGCTTAAGCTTATCTTTTTTCAAACCCAGAAATTGATTAGTGTTGACTATGTAGATAAATAAGGTTTGTGCAATGCGTGTTTTTGTTCACAATGTTTTACCTACGCAACGACTATAAGCGAAAACTTGTTATTGGCTTTCTATTGCCTAATCCAACGCTATTCATGTTTTTCTAGCTGTAACTTTTCCATGTAATAAATAAATAAATAAAAAAAAAAATAACGCGGGGTGTTACGGCGTTGGACGAGCTCAAATTCAAGCATGAACTATTACAAAACAATCTGTGCGCGACTGGCCTTTTATATCTCACGATTTAGGCCCAAGATAAATGGTCAAGCACAACTTGTCCATCATCACATATGAATCGGACCAGGAATTATAAATTCAGACTAAGAAACTATCTACTAACTATCATTTTGCCTCAATGAGCATGAGTTATACTGAATTTTTTCTTTACATAGTATAAAAATAAGACACTCCCTCTGTCTTTTCATTTCTATCTTTTAAATTATTTAATGGATTTTAATTCAGTTTCTAGGCAATAAATAGGGAGAGTCAAGAGGAAGGTTTAAACATATAGTAAAAAAGAGTATTTTTAAATAATATATTTCTCCTCTTCAGAATTTTCAAGCAAAATGATTATTATTTAGATAGGTATGGTAGATAGATTACCTGACTAGGTGCATTCTTGGCTGGACTAAGCGGGCTAGTGGGAGCACCCAGGTCGGAAAGTCTGGAGCCCGCCGTGAAGGTGAACCCAATAAACGGTAGATGTAGACCAGAGAAAGCTGAAGATGCTGATGGTGGGGGAACGGCTTCTGATAACCTGTAAACAATTAATCGTTTAAAGGCCTTCTATCGTCCGGAAATACCATCGAACACAATTTGTCGGAATCGAACCGACTAAAACTACACGCCGTACAGATGTTCTTCAGATACCAAGGTATGAGATTGCTAAGACATATCTCTCGTACACCGGCTGACTCAGGACTATATCCTGTTTCAAGATGGCTTCCTCTTCAGGACCAAATATGGTCATCATCCACATAAAGACGTTAGTCCTGATTGCATCCGAGGCCACGGTGCCCTCGTAACCTTCCGGCTCTTCCTCCTCCACTTCGCACGATCTTGGGCGTCCAAGATAGTGAGACGTTTGCACGCATGTCGCCCTCCACAACACTAAGCCAGCATTCTTGGGCCTACCCCTTCTACCTGGACCCGGTGGGGGTCCCAAATATGGTCACTTATATAATTTAAAAGCCAATTACCTGATGTCTGTGTCGTCGACATCGAAGTTAGATGTATCGGTGGGGCTGGACACGTCGGGTACAAAAGGAGCTTGCATCTCGCGTAGGTTATCCCAGTCGAGGCCAGCGAACCACGAATGATTCTGTAATAATATATTTCTATTAATATAAAACAACTTTTTTTTTTAAAGAATAATAAAACCGAAATCCATACTAATATTATAAATGCGAAAGTAACTCTGTCTGTCTGTCTGTCTATATGTTACGCTTTCACGCCTAAACCACTGAACCGATTTTGATGAAATTTGGCATAGGGGTAGATTAGACCATGAGAAAGGACATAGGCTATGTTTGGTCGCGATAACCGACATCCACGCGGGCGGAGCCGCGGGCAAAAGCTAGTCCATACTAATATTATAACTGCGAAAGTAACTCTGTCTGTCTGTTACGCTTTCACGCCTAAACCACTGAACTGATTTTGATGAAATTTGGTATAGGGGTAGGTTAAACCTTGAGAAAGGGGATAGGCTATATTTTGTCGCGATAACCGACATCCACGCGGGCGAAGCCGCTGGCAAAAGCCAGTTACTAATATTCCCTTTAATCCCTCCAACTAAGCTAAATTGCTAGTGGTAGGATTGGGTTCACGTCGGTAGTGTAATGGCCAGGATTATTAAGGCCGACTCCTTAACCACAAAGCTACCGACGCTTATAAATAGAACTGACATAAAGAAGTCTCATCTTTTTACTTTTTACACTTTATAGCCCAAGTCTCATTATTTTTTTATATTGACTTTTACAAAGGCGACTATCGTATTACATACTAAGCTGAGAAAAAACCTGCCTAGAGCTTAGTTTGTACTTCAAGAGGTGTGCAACTATCAGGTGAGATTAACTTGGCTCCCGAAGGTGTTTGTTTGACCTTACATAACGTAAAAGAAATGTCAAGAAATTACCTTGAAATCCTGTAGTCCACTTCTGCCTAACCTACTTTCTGATGCACATATTAGTCTGCGTATTAGATCTTTCGCTTCTTCGGATACCTGTCAAAGAATAATAAAACATTAGCCGACACTATCAATATTCAATTGCGAGGCGATTCTCGTCAGTTCTTCAAATGACTCTTCAGTTCCGTAGCCAAATGGCATAAAACGGAACCTTTATAAATTCGTCATGTCTGTCTATCTGTCCGTCCGTATGTCACAGCCACTTTCTCCGACACTATAAGGCCTATTCTGTTGAAACTTCGTAAGTAGATGTATTCTGTGAACCGCATTGTAAATTTTTGCCTTTGATTCAATTAACTCAAAAATATTAAAAAAACTTTTATTTAATGTTACTTGCTGCTACGCAACCCTTCATGGGCAAGTCCGACTCGCACTTGGCCGGTTTTTCTATTGTGGAGGAACGAGGTGTAATGTTCCTCCAACACAAAGGGAGGATCCTCCGACCAGGCAAGGTGATCACGCCTGGCGGGCCGCCAACCAACGATTTGCGTTGGGTTGTCGTATATGTATCGTACCAGCGCGAGAACTTCACTTTCGCGATGCAGGATTCGTAGTGACGTAGTTGTTCGGCTTGCTATCGCTAGATGGCGCTGGACACATGTGGTATCACCACATTATAAAATACAATACATTACCTGCGCTGCATGTTCGTCTGGCGGTGGACAGTGGAAGGAGCGCGCGTGGTTCATGATCTTGCCATACGTCTCGACTAACGACTCCGCGTAGAACGGCGTCTCGCCAAATAACATCTCGTACATGCATACACCTAAAACAGAAAACATGCCTGACTGTTCGAGATATTAATCACTTAATTTAAAAACTAATTTATATTTTTTTCGTATTCCTGACAGCAAACCCTTTCATTTAATACCCGTATCATGGGGGTGGATTTCAAACAGCCAGTCCGCCATCTTGGGGAGGCCGCCATATTGGATTTGTAATGACGTTTCTTAGCTAGTCATGTATTGTCATCAGAACTCAGAGCATGTGTATAATTCCCTCTGTCCCGTGGGATCCACTATCTCGATCCACCAGTGGATTGAATAGCACGCCAAAGTTCACTGTGATCCACCGATTGTCTCGGTGGATCCTGTGATACTTTCATCTCATAATATGCTCCACCAGTGGATCGAATGCAAATCAGGGAGTTTAGTAAGATCCACAGCAGTGGATCGAATGGCACGCCGAAGTTCACTGTGATCCACCAATTGTCGTGGTGGATCCTGTGATACTTAAGTCTCATAATATGCTCCACCAGGGGATCGAACGTAATTCAGGGAGTTTGATAAGATCCACACCAGTGGATCGAATAGCACGCCGAAGTTCACTGTGATCCACCAATTGTCACGGTGGATCCTGTGATACTTGCGTCTCCTAATTTGCTCCACCAGTGGATCGAATGTAAATCAGGAAGTTTGGTAATATCCACACCAGTGGATCGAATAGCACGCCGAAGTTCACTGTGATCCACCAATTGTCCCGGTGGATCCTGTGATACTTTCGTATTGATTATGCTATTGATAATAGTTTTTGGCATAGTCTGTACGCACGATCTCCAAAACGAAATATGCACATTTCGCTATTTAGGTGAATATTCATCCACTTCCGTTACTTTCGTCAAATTGCACATCTTCTGACGAGTATTTTACCGTAAAAAAAAATCAAATCGGTCTGACCGTTTTGGAGATCGTGCGTACAGACTATGCCAAAAACTACTATCAATAGCATAATCAGACTTAAGCTACCGAGGCTAACCCAGACTCCAGTGGACCCTATATATTTATATAAATTATATCACAGGTTCCACTGAGAACAATGGTGGATCTTACCAAACTCCCTGAATTATGTTCGATCCCCTGGTGGAGCATGTTAGGAGACGCAAGTATCACAGGATCCACCGGGACAATTGGTGGATCACAGTGAACTTCGGCGTGCTATTCGATCCACTGGTGTGGATATTACCAAACTTCCTGATTTACATTCGATCCACTGGTGGAGCAAATTAGGAGACGCAAGTATCACAGGATCCACCGTGACAATTGGTGGATCACAGTGAACTTCGGCGTGCTATTCGATCCACTGGTGTGGATCTTACCAAACTCCCTGAATTACGTTCGATCCCCTGGTGGAGCATATTATGAGACTTAAGTATCACAGGATCCACCACGACAATTGGTGGATCACAGTGAACTTCGGCGTGCCATTCGATCCACTGCTGTGGATCTTACAAAACTCCCTGATTTGCATTCGATCCACTGGTGGAGCATATTATGAGATGAAAGTATCACAGGATCCACCGAGAGAATCGGTGGATCACAGTGAACTTTGGCGTGCTATTCAATCCACTGGTGGATCGAGATAGTGGATCCCACGGGACAGAGGGGTATAATTTCATTCTAATCGAAGACCGGGAAGTGGATTAAATTAAGATTCCAAGATTTTCTTACATACATAGTTACAAGTGAAGGTATTAAGAGCGTGTTAAAAAGAGAATATCCATCGGGACATGGACACTATTTTGAACTTAAAATGTGTTCTATACGAGCAGTTCACGTTTCTTGGGTGTCTTTTCAGGATAGTACGGAGTGTTACTATTTGGACGAGCTCAAATTTACCAAGCATAGATTATTACAAAACAATGGAGAATGTTATTAGGTGTGCAAAATTACTTGAAAGTTTGTTACAGTATAGCTCTTATATAAAAATACACCTGTTTTTGTTTCATTAAAAAAATACCAAGTAAATTATTTTACAGGCATTAAAAGTTTTGAAAAATATCGAGTCCCGGACTGGCTCGCGCTGGATGCGTTTGACGTCATGTTATGTAGCCCAGTCGCTTTAGTTGGCGCTGCCTTACGTTTCACCAAAAACTCAGGAACTACTTGTCTGAGGTATTCTAGAATGACACTCAGCCTGAATCTTGATTTGTTTGAGGACAGATTGTATAGGCGATATGTCAAATCTATCAATCTGTCTATACAAGCTATCATCAGACGAAACGCGATTCAGGCTGAATGTCATTCTCGAATGCGGGCCTGAAATTATATTAACAATCCGGAACATATTATATGTTTATTCCATGTAAAACTTACAGTTACAAAACATGAATAGCATTGGAATATTATTATTATATTATCCTGAATTTATTGGTGTATATAAAAATAAGTCGGGTTTTCCTTCCTGACGCTATAACTCCAGAACACACGAACTGATTTGGCTAATTTTGGTCTTGAATTATTTGTGAAAGTCCAGGGAAGGTTTGTACGTTGAGAAAAATTCGAATAATTGCCGGGAACCGACATCCACGCGAGCGGAGCCGCGGGCAAAAGCTAGTTGGTGTATAATAAAGAGTTATCTATCAATCTATCTATCTAAAAGCTTACCTAAAGACCACCAATCGCATTCAGGCCCGTATCTTCCCTGTCCGTCTTCCATCGCCTGGCCAGTAAAAAACAAACATTAGTAAAGATGTTACAGACCAACATACAGATACAATATAAAAGTTATTTTTTCTCACCCGTAATATTTCTGGCGATATGTAATCTGGTGTGCCTACCGCAACATTGCTTTGTACCTGAAATAAACAGTTTTTATCTTTATAACGGACACGTTGAAGGGACTATATTGAGATCAACGAAATTGGTGAGATAAAACAAGCGAAAAAGATTTAGGGAGTGTATAATATATAACTAGCAGTCGAAAAAAATGAGCTAAAGAAACTTGACGACTTGAAAAAAAGGCGAATACCTAATAGCTGTACAAATTTTAATAAAATTTAATGAAAATGTGCCGTTAAAAACTGTTTTTTTATTACAATTAATGAAAAAAAATTAGAACGCTTATACATAGGATTTTTATTTGTGCAACTGGCTATACTTTGCAGGGTCAAATTTTAGGTATATTGTCCTATAGTCAATTAAACTGGTATTGCCACTGAAAAAATACTAAATCCACGGTAGAGCATGACGCTCGAAAGCTTTCGAAAGTGTTAAAAGCTACAGTTTTTTATGTGGTCATACCTTTCCATCGTCCCCTAACCGCAAACAGGATCCAAAGTCAGCCAGCCTGATGTGTCCACTCGCGTCTAATAATACATTGTCCGGCTTTATGTCCCTGTGAACCAAATTGTATTCTTTTAGAGAGAAAGAAAATATTTTCATCGATGGAACTTGTTATTAGAACATATATTCACGCCCAAAAATTCCAGAAAGGGTAGGCAGATGTGTCTTATGCAGCCAATTTAAGGGGTTAGAGGGAATATTAGTAACTTCGGTTCAAATATTCTTTTTAAAAAAAAAATTAGGATTTTCAGTTCTTATTAATAAGGGACAAGCCTATTCCTTTTTTTTTCTTGCTGAAATCCCCACGGATACCTCCCCCGCCGGAGCCGGAAGGGGAGGTTATGTCGGACTCGAACCGACTAAAACCGTACGCCGACTGAGGTTCGTGGTGCTAGGCCGGAGGTGAGGTTGTCATCGACATATCCCTCGCACTCCGGCTGACCCAGGGCCATCCTCAGGAGGGGGGACAACGGTGTCCCCGACTCGCCCCCGGAATGGGGAGGTGCGCTTCGGGACAAGCCTATTCCCGTCCAGCGAGTACTTTGTAATGTACGTAGTACAACTCAACAAAAAATTGCCCTTACTTTCAGTTGTCTTACATGTGTGTATGTTTGGCTGTTTGTTAATATAGGACCTTAGATTATATACCAACTATAGACACAGTATTGCCATAAAAACGCGGCGTAACAAATATTTACTACTGTGGTACAAATTTGACATACTAATACATCCCATGACATGCACTCATTAACAGTTTAAAGGCAATATTAACTTTATTTTGCAGTCAGCCTGTGACCCGGTGTAACCTGGTCGAAATGTCAGGCAAATCAAAGGTACGTGTGTACCTATAGCATGATCGCGTTAGTTCCCGTTATTGTTATTGAATATTAAGATTAGCTCAAACACACATAACGCATATTTACGATGCATCTTGTTACTGCATCTAGCCAGTGGTTAACTAGCTTAATCAGCCGTTCAATTAACGCACATATTCAGAACAATTGTACAGAAGTGCCATCAATCAACAGTATAAATAGTTCAATTAACGACCTAGGCTCTATACTGAACGGCGCCGTTCAATTAACGATTAGAATTATGTGTTTAGGTTCATAATGTCCAAATCCCAGAATGTCCAGAGTTTGCTAAACGTCCATATAACAAAATGTCCATATCCCAAAATGTCCATATGCCAAAATGTCCATATCCCAAAATGTCCATATCTCAGAATGTCTATGTCCCAAATTATGTTCAGTCATTTGAATGCAAATTAATCATTCATTTTAAAGAATTATTCAGCAAGCTTATAAAAAAATCTACCGCGCAGGCCGTTAGTTAGGCAATTAACTGAACGGGTGATTAAGTAGGACACAGCGGTATATCCGCCCAATTGAGCAGTCCTACTAAGTACCTTCGCCCTACAGAATACCGCGGCCATAATAACCGCGTGTTGTGATCCCGGCGGTGAGTAGGGTAGCCAGAGCTCACTGGAGAGTTTGTGTGCTGTCAATGAGAAAACCAAAGGCTTGTCCTGCTTCTTTCACTCTGACGGCACAAAACCCTCTAAGCGTGCAGGCTCGGCAGCACATGTGTGACTCCCCTGGTGTTGCACACTTACATAGGCCCCGGTAACCACTTTCCATCAAGTGGGCCGTGTGCTTGCCTGCCACCTAAGTGAAAAAAAAAAGACATCTATATTGTATATGGTCAAGTAGGACTTACCTGTGTACATATCTAAGTTCGTGCACGCTCTGTATAGCTAACACCATCTCGGCAATGTAAAATTTCGCCATATCTTCAGGGAGACGGTCTTCGAACTTTGATAGGAGAGTCAGCAAATCACCACCGCAGTAGTAATCCATCACCAGATACTATAATAGAAATTATTCATAAGAACTTTTTATTTTCATACAAACATCTATAGCAGTTGTTACAGGTTGTTGGAAAAAAGTCCAACAACAGTTTTAACTGCAACGCATCAATTACAGGAATTACCACTGACAAAGTTTAAAAAACGACTACATGACTTTTTGCTGTACAAAATGTATTATAGTGTAAAAGAATACCTAGATGATAAAAATTCATAGATTTGACATTATTATATTGAAAATTTGACATTATTTTAAAATTATACTGATACAAGCAATTCGTTATGTACCTATTAGTTCTGACAATATTTTTGGATTTATTGACATTAAAGTTTGCACGCTCTACGGAGCAGAATATGCTGTACCCGCTACTTATTAAGACCTACAAATGTAACCATATTCGAGGCAAATAAAGATTTTTATTTGATTTGATTTGATCACCCTTGGGTTCATGGTTCACGAAAAATATCGAATTTCAGTCAAACCCGTAGTTAGACCGGAATAACCGAACCCTGGTCTCCAAGGTGAAAGCTTCTGATGCAACTGGGATTAACGCTAGAATGAAGAAGAAATAGAATACCTACCAATAGTATTTCAAGGTAAAGTCAAATAGTAAAGTATATATTAGGTTGTAGCATTATAGTCTGTACCCCCGAGAGGGTTTATCCTGGAATAGAAGCCTAGGAAACAATGACCTCAGTGACAGAATGAGCTTCCACGAAATGCTCCGGCATGCAGTGGAACTAGCTAGAGAAAAGAAAAAGTCAAGATATAAGCCAACTTAATTTGCAAGTCGGTAAACACCTGCTTATTGATTGACGAGTCTCTAATGCTGGTTTTCCTTTCGGGGTTGCAGGATCAGACAGTAGTCGCTTCCGTTAAGTCAACATAGACCAAAACTTGGAAAGAAGAAGAGTTGAAATAGAGCTCTACAAGGCAAGCTTTGAATAAAACCCAGGGTACGCGCTCAGAAACTGATGAATTGCACTCTACTCTATACCTTCCTCTTCCCTCTTGGAAGATCGAAATAAAATCATAGCTATAAAAACCATTGGAGTGTTGCTTCGATTCAATTCTCAATAGCAATTAGCCATCAAAGCATCGAAGGTTAATCCCAAAAATAATATGGAAATGCAACACAGATATATATCTAAGATGCAATATACTTGCAGGATGCTCAAAGAAAATGACGAATCCTAAAGAAAATGCAGTAAAGAAAATTGAAAAGAAATTAATTTACTCACCAAATTATGTTCGTCCTGGAAAGCGTAGTGTAAGTTGGTGATCCACCGCCTATCTCCAAAAACGAGGACATCCCGTTCTTCTTGGAAACACGCAGTTTCTGCACGCTATGTAAAAAAAATAAGACATGCCTGCTTTAAAGTATGTACAGGTACCGGCAAATATCTTGAACAAAAGTCAGAAAGTTCGCGCATGTGCACTACGGAAAAACTATAAAAGAACAGTTTGAGCAAGTTGTCGATTTAATATTCTATGATTAGTTAATTTGCGTGCACGGACCATCACGCCCCGTATGCTTCTGCGCATCTAGAGTAAAGTCATGACATTTGCCAGTCATTTTATACCTAAGACGAAGATAAGTTGACAGGCCGTTAAAAATACTAATATGATAACTTAGTGACCTTATATTTTGGGCACAACAATCTACAGAATCAGTACCAAACGAAATAGTTACCTATTTTTTGTTAATAATATATTAATTACAGATATATTCATGAATTGGCAACACTAATAATACACACTTAAAAACTGATGGCCGCCATTTCACTAAGTAGTAAGCTGTTAATCCAATCAATGTCTTACCTTCAGCATCTCCCATTTGTTAAGTATCTTCATAGCGTACACCCTTTCTCCCGTGGTGGTGGCCACGGATCCCGCGGTCGCCGCCACCATATTCGCCCCAACATCGCCGCCCTGGACAAAACAAAAAATATACCATTACGATCATGTGATAGGACATGATAATGGAACAGCTGTTGGAACTCAGAGGACTCAGAATGTTCCAAGACTACCGATGCTTTACCGGTTCCCGTTTTTAACCAACTCCAAAAAGGAGGAGGTTCTCAATTCGATGGGTATTTTTTACTTTCAAGTTTTTGGCATTCACCAGTGGATGCGGAAAAGCACGTGTGGCATACTAAAGAAAAAACCCAATTACGTGCAAGCTAAACCAGGGAACAACTATTAAGTAAAATAAATACCGGTGGGTGCCATCAGCTAATAATATTCAATCCTACTTATGTGAATCGACTACATTAAAGACGATCAAGGAAAACAAAGGAAGTTACGAAACAGTACCTACCAATTGAAACGGAAAGATGCATTTGGAACATTTGAAAAGCGGACTCCAAACTCCACAGAGCACACTTTAAATGCAACTACGATATAACGGAATGATTACGACGAGATTCTAATAGAAACAGTAATACACGGTACTGGAGCGCTAACGGAAGCAACACTTAACCGACTGGTGAAAATTAATGTCAACCTGATGACACAATTGGAGCGCACATGCGCAGTTGGAGCCATGTGTTATTGATTCCCACCCACCTGCATTCCCTCTCCTCCCAGAAGGTGGATGTGTGAGTCATGCATCAAGTTGCATCGTATCGATCCCAACATAAAGATGGAAAATTGTTAATTATTTTGTTGGGCTTTTACGACGAACTACTTGATTAAATAATATTGAAATTTTGCATATACCTACATTGTTACAGGTTTTAGTTTTACCCTACTGATGGCTTGTCGTTGCGATAGTAATACTGCTCAGTACGAGAGGAACCGCAGTTTCGGACATTTGTGCGAAGCTAACATCCGCGGGATTATGCCTGAACGTCTCTAAAGCAGAAGCCAGCCAAGCCGAATCCGGCAAGGATATGCTCACGGGTATAAACACCTTTTATCTAGAAAAAGTATGTACTTTAGGGATATAATATAATGTTTTTAAATGGTTCTACTGGTTTCTACATAAACGCGAGCCAAATTGTAGCAAATGCCTTTGAACAAGACAATTTAAAATTAATTTAGGCGAACTCTTCAAAACTAGAAGGCAAGCGAAGCTGCAGATAAAAAATGCAGTATTTTTATAAATCTCGATTATGAAGGAGTCTTTGTCCACAGTGAAATACTTCACCAGTTAGCTGATTATTTATTTCGTTATGGACAATGTCTTTATAAAATCAGAGACCATCATTAAAAGTTTCTACGAAATAGCGATGTCAAGAGTGCCAAGCTGTTTATCACTTCCTGTCATATATTTGCGATGAGAATAAACAAACAATCCCCTCCGTGGTGGCGAGGGAATAGCCCCTCTCCACATAAGGGGGCTAGAGAATTAGGTACAGTGATGAAATGGAAGAAAAATTATTCTTAAAGCAGTTAGGGCCGCTATAAATAGCCGCCAGGACAAAATGTGATAGATAATCGCATACTTATAGGTCCTAACTTCTAACCTATATGTATGCGATATACTCAGGAAGAGTTATGTGATTCGCTTCGACTCCGAAATAACCACTCAATACGGTAGTATTAAATTGTTGTATTCACACTAAATGCAAGCCTGCATTTTATGTGCAAGCCAATAAAAAAAAAACCCCGCGATGGCAGGGGATTAGCCACCCGGTTGCCGGGAAGCAGCTTGCGGTTGCCGTGGACTAGCCCCGCGGTTGCAGGGGGAGAGGTAACCTTTCACCCTGTTTTCTTCCCCACCCCCTCACCCCATAACCGGGCTAATAAGGTCGGCGCGCCTGCGCTTCATAACTGGGACGGAAAATTTTCCGTTCCACAGGTGGGTGAGGTTCATAAAACTAAGAATAACCACCCGGACTAGGGTTTATGGATAGTACATATCCACCAGGCACATCGTGGAATTTTTTTTTTGTTTGGTTGCGTTCTACTCTGACATAAGAAAATATTTTATTGTTAAGTACAACTCAATCTATGATTAAATACTAGCTTAACAAAGCGTGCCTGAGCGTAGTATTATCTCGAAAAAACCTTTCTTATATTCTAATAGGGCACGATATTTCATAGAAGGTAATGTTTTATAGTACAATTAATTTTTAAAATAGTTCATAGAAAATTTGAAGACAAAAGATGCGCACTTCAACAGGTGGCTTTTGTGGCATCTTCTTTGTATTCAATGTCCACCTTAGAGAAATATCCTTTACACAAACATAAAATTTTAGCTTACCCTTAGTATAGTTAGTGAGCACCATTGAAAAGTCTAAGACTTCAACACATAAAAGCGTTTTAAATGCAAACTAAGCAAACTATCTGACCCTGTGACCCGAGTGGCAAGGGGAGTAGCTCCACATCCTAGGAACGGACTAACGAAACCACCGCGCATGCGCTACGAACAGGAAATTTTCCGTTCTTAGTGGCTAGGTTCACTAAAATTTTCAGCTAGGAATAAGATAAAAGCCCCATAACCATAATAAACCACTGTAAAAATGGTTTGGGATTCTAGTGGATTTGAATGGGCAAAATCAATTGGGTCGTGTTATATGAGAAATTTTGAATATACTAAAAGATAAAGTTTGCAAGCTCTATTGAAAACCTAGAATGTCAACACAGTCACTTAGTTGAAAACGTACTGGCACATTCGCAATGTTACTAAGTAAACAATCCTACTCCGTGGTGGCAAGGGTAGTAGCCCCACACCTTAGAAACGAGCTAAAGGAACCACCGCGCGTGCGCTTTACTAGCAGGGAGGAAAATTTTCCATCCTTTTGGCGACTGGGGTTGCTAAAAATAGCGGCTAGTGGGTAGCAACAAGTCTGTGGCGTGGCGGTAGTGCACGCGACTGCCACGCAGGAGGCGCGGGTTCGATTCCCGCTCTGTGCAAATATTTGTATGCATGAATATGACTATTTGCATTGGTCTGGGTGTTTCTATGTATTATATGTATGTATTTACAAAAAAAGTATATAAGTATGTTTATCCGCATTCTTAACACAAGCTATCAAAGCTTACCATGGATGATAGCGTTGTGTAGAATGTTGTGGAATATTTAAAAAAGTAAAAAAAAAACAGGTCTGCCTCTTACGGAAATAGGTGTGACGTCGAAGACACCCTGTAATTTTAGCAGATTTGGTTCCGACAAAACCATTTTGTGCTATCAGCATGAGATAGTGGTATGGACATAGAAATGGTTTAGTCCATTGAAAAGTTACATTTGGGGTTGCATTTGTCGGAGGTTGCAATTTAATTTAATTTACATTTTAATGGACGATGCAAATTTTCTTTTATGAATATATACCGAGTGTAAGGGGAACGCTCCCGAAGCCGAAAAACCCTAGTAGTACTCCAGGTACATAACACATTTGCATAAAAATAAAATCGATTTGGACAATTTGTTTATTTTTTTTTTGCGTTATTTACTCTCCATCGTGTTAGTATAGCTAAATGAAACGGTAATTTCATAGAAAGAACATCACTACAAAAAAAAAAACAACTAGCGCCAAGCGCGTGCTTTTATGTAGTGGTGTTTTTTTATGAAAATTATCGTTTCATTTAGCTTTATAGCTCGTGCGAGTTAACATGGCACCTGCCTCGAAGACACCCACCTCCCGCTTCCCCGCGCGCGACCCCGCTCTCGCCGTGCGAGGCTAGTAGCGTCAGCGTACACGCCTCCCGCTCCCCCGCGCAAAGCCCCGAGCCAGGTGCCATGTTAACTCGCACGAGTTGTACTAACACGATGGAGAGTAAATAATGCAAAATAAAATAAAAAATCTTTTAAATCAAAAAAAAATGGAGAAAAATATTTTTTTGCCCAAATCGATTTTATTTTCATGCCAATGTGACATGTAATCTGGAGTACTACTAGGGGTTTTTGGCTTCGGGAGCGTTCCCCTTACACCCGGTATGGTGTTTTATAAACTTGCAAGCACTATTAAAAATCTACGTCGTTAACATACTAGCACATTCGCAATAACAATAAGCAAACAACCCGGCCCTAAAGCGGTAGGGTGTCTCCAGAGAGGGACACTCTCAACCTGTAAACGCAAACATTCAGCGCGCCTGCGCTTCACGAGCTGATGAGAAAATCTTCCGTTCTACAAGTGGGTGTGCTCACTAAAATTAGCCAGTAGCATCAGGGCATCATGCATCATCCACTTCAAACACAAATAAGTACTTTATATCTGAACCATTTCGTAATTTAGATACGTTCGACCCCATGGTAACAACGTCGATACCAGAATGTGGTATCTTCACGGAAAGAAACGGGTGTAAAGGAATGTAAATACTGGGCACAGTGTCGATGGTCAAATCATATGGAAGTATTAATTTGACGAAAGAATGTTTTTTTTTTTATAATGTGTGGGAAAATGTTTTAAGGTTAAGGTGAAAGAAAAAATGTATAGGGGTTTTAAAAAGAAAAAAATTCTTTCGCCAAATTAATACTTCCAGATGATTTCGAATTGGTTTGCTTTCTAAACTGTGCTGAAATTCTTTTTATCCGAAACGACTTTATAATTACCTAGTATAAAGGATTTTTATGACACTATAATAATTATTTTTTAAAGTCCTAAAAGTTCATTTCATACTTGTAATTTTATATTTAGAAAGCGGTAGATGAGCTACTTCCTAAATGTGCGAAGCTGAGCTTGACCATTGAAAGGGAGCAATCCGGAGCTAAATACGCAAGAAAATTTTAATTCGCAACATATCTAGTAAAATATCATTTTTGTTCATGAGGTTGTTGTTGTTGAAAATATTTAAGACTACAAAAAAAAAGAATAAAATAGTTGGCCACCCCATTTTTTCATTAATGAAAGTTACCTATTAAATTGAAACATCTTAAAAAAACATGATATAAAGACGAGAAGCGCGAACAAAAGTTCAGCATTCCTTTACATAAAAATAAAATATGTTTGCTCACCCTTAATATAGTCAGCGACCACCATTTCAAAGCCAACCCAAAATTATGTCAACACAGTCGTGCAGCTTGACACGTACTGGCACATTCGCGATGATACTCAGCAAACAAGGCGACCCTGTGACCCGAGTGGCAAGGGGAGTAGCCCCCCACTCTAGGAACGGACAAGAAGCCACCGCGCATGCGCTTCACGAACGGGAACGAAAATTTTCCGTTCTCTTAGTGGCTGGGGTCGCTAAAAATAGCGGCAGGTGGCTAGCAACAGGGTTGATATATATAACCCAATATAAACCCCTGTGGAGGTGGTGGAGGGACAAAGAAATGGGAGCAAGAAAATATCAATATAAACTAAAGTTTGTTTGCAAACACCAATATAATAACGTTAATCAAACAAATCACCCCTAGTTAAGTAGGGGGAAGTCCCCAGTGGGTGGGGAAACAGCCTTGCACGCTGTAAAGTAAACGGACAAAGACGGGGGGCGTCTGCGCTTCACAAGCGTGCCGAAAAACTTTCCACTCTACAAGTGAGTCAACTCAGTAAAAATAGCCAATAGGATTAGTGTTACAGTTAAGCCACCTAGTGCAGGACTTTTACAAAGGACACTTATTATTCTGATGGCTTAGGGTCGGATTTTTGATTCGTAGTTTGACCATTTGATATGTTGATCATTTGTTAAGCATTAACCAATTGTTGAAACAAGATTCCGTTTTTTCAACACAATTTGACTAATTGTAATTGTGACAAATGGTTAACTATGTTGCCATTGTAATGATCGCGCCGCCCGCGCACGCAGGCAACTCGGGCGTCGGAGGGCACTGACTGACCTCCGTCCCCCATGAGCGCGGGCCTGGGGGTGACGGGTGGAGCCGCCTGTCACCCCAGCAGAAGCAGGCCACGGTGGCGGCGCGCTGAACAGCGCGCCTCCCCATTCCGGGGGCGAGTTGGGGACACCGTTGTCCCCCCTCCTGAGGAGGGCCAGACCGTAAGGGATGGCCCTGGGTCAGCCGGGGTGCGAGGGATATGTCTTTGACAACCTCACCTCCGGCCTAGCACCAAGACCCACAGTCGGCGTGCGGTTTTAGTCGGTTCGAGTCCGACATAACCTCCCCTTCCGGCTCCGGCAGGGGGGGTATCCGTGGGGATTTCCGCACGAAAAAAAAAAAAAAAAAAAAGCCATTGTAATGAACACAAAGATACGCGATTTCAGTAGGGAGTCATTTTTTTCTGTCAACACTTTAGATTTATCAATCATTGGCTGTCAATATCTTAATTTTGTCGACGGCGCTTTTGAATCTTTTGACAGATCATAAACAGCTGTAGCAACCAATAGTTAACTAGTCGCCATCTTGCTAACCACTCGATGGAGCTGTGGTTAACTATTATGATCAATAGTTACATATTTAACTACAGGTTGACCTAACTATGGATCAAAAAACCAATTTATCAGAAATTTAACCATTTGTTACATTATTTAACCAATTGTATACTTAACTACGGATCAAAAAATCGGCCCTTAGGAGGATCCGACTATTAAGTAACCACAGAGTTCAGAGTTTGGTATCCTCACGAAATAAGGAATGGATGTCTAAGACATTAAATAGAGTTAGGACAGATAATTTTGCAATATAATTGTATTAAAAAAAATCATTGGTTGATTAGAAGATTAAGGTATAAATATTATACAAGACAGTGATGTAGTTCCAATAAATATGCCGAGTCATTTTGGAAGAATATAAAATATCACACTGAATATAAAAAGTTCGGTATAATCTACATGATGACATACATAAAGTTCATATGGAGATTATTCTAGAAATCGCCTATCATAAATAATACATTTGAATGAATTTTTTATAGCATTTATTATGCTAACTTTTAAGTTCGAAAAAAATGAAATGCTCAAGTGTCCACCGTCGCCCTTAAAGACGGATATAAAGAAAAGGAAAATTTGAAATGATTCAGGTGTGGCTCAATAGCTCACTTGGAAGAGCATTCCCCCTGTAAGGGAAAGGTCGTGAGTTCAAGTCTCACTTGAGCATTTCATAAATAATGTAACCGTTTTTTAAATAAGTTTGTGATACGGCAAGAAAGACGGTGCTTTAAAATACTTTTGAACTACCTCCATATGAGATCATTGGTTAAAACCATTGAAATGTTTGACACGTGAACAGAACACCCCCTTCATTACGGTTATAGTCTAACAGAGAAGTAATCCATTAGAGTTTATTTAGACACTAATAAATTATACAAACTTACCTGCAATATTGAGCTAACACCATTTAAAATTCTACGATGTCAGCGTCGATACTGCTGAACAGTTTATCACGTACTAACACACATTCGCAATTACAAAGCAAACAACCCTACCTAACGTTAATGGGAGGAGGGAGCCCCGTGGTCGGGGGCAGAGGGAGTAACCCCGGAGTGATAGGACCACACCCGGTGACGCCGGATGGGATAGGAAATTTTCCGTTGTCAAAATGGGTGGTAGCTAAAAATAGTCGCTAGGACTTGTCCGGGTAGGCAAGGTAACTCCTTGCCTACCCGGACAAGGTAACTACTTGTCCGATCAGCTTGTGAAGGGGTAATCAAATCCAAGAAATCCTGGCTTGACGTCGTGGAGGGTGACATGCCTGCAAATGGTCTAACTACTATGGACACCCAAGATCGTCCGAGTTGGCGGAGGAAGAGCCGGTAGGCGTACGAATCAGTAAAATACGTAATGATATGGTCCTATACCTATCATCTTCGATTAAGTAACTTTCTACTTGACAGAGTGGAGAGCATTTTCGTAACCCCAGGATATACACTCAAAAAACAATCTATTGCAGTTCAGTGCTGGACATAAGCACAATAACAAATTCTTCCTCCCTCCAAACATTGTGGTGTGCCCGACAGGGTCAGGCCATTTGTTACCTAATATTGACGTGATATCTATATCACATTATGAAACGCAAAAAATGTATTGAGTTTTGGGTAAAAATTTTGCTTATTGAGTAAAATCAAATTTATGTCAAATCAAATCCAAGAAAATGTCAAATCCTTACTAATATTATAAATGCGAAAGTAACTCTGTCTGTCTGTCTGTCTGTCTGTATGTTACGCTTTCACGCCTCAACTACTGAACCGATTTTGATGAAATTTGGTATAGGGGTAGATCAGACCATGAGAAAGGACATAGGCTATGTTTGGTCGCGATAACCGACATCCACGCGGGCGGAGCCGCGGGCAAAAGCTAGTTACTACATATTGTAGTAATTGAAACTCAAATCTGGTGGCTCCTTATATGTATAAACATATTTACAACACAACCAGCAAAAAGTTGCTAAACTTGCATATCCAACACTGTAACCTGCAACGCAGTTCATAACTTAAACATTATAAAACATTATAAAGACAACGAAAAAAACTATACAATTCTTTTTTTTATAATTTTCGTCCCGTCATTCGACTGCACCCCGCTAGATGGTATAGCTAAGGTGCAGGCCCACCATTTCGGATGGATCGTTGGGAGTATTATCTCAGTGGTATAATCACTACATAGTATAAAGCAGTCGCTTTCCGCTTCCCTATGTCCCTATGTATGCTTATATCTTCAAAACTACGCTACAGATTTTGATGCGGTTTCTTTTAATAGATAGAGTAATTCCAGAAGAAGGCTAATATAGTAGAGGGTGCAGCGGGAACGGAATCGGACGCCACGCGGGCGGTAAGAAATTGGCGGTCAGAAGTTCGCCGGGTCCGCTAGTACCTACATAAAACTAAAGACCAACTGTAACTATAAATTTATACATAACTGCGTATGTAGAACTAATTACAAGGAGAGTGGATGATGCGCGTAACTAAAACAGATGCCATAAATTTCAATTAGCTCGTCCATTAGCACAAGGCGCTGGATGCCATAGGATTAACAAACAAAGAATAAGTGAAACAAAGTTTGTTCGGAATAGAATGTTTAAGACACACTGCTCTCCCCTCCCGCGACTCAGATAAAGTACTTTAAAATTTTTGTGAGACTGGTACTTCATGCCGATGTACAAGGGTCACAGAAATACTGATCCTGCGACCGCGACCCACAGCAACCTATACGGTTTACGGATCTACTCAACCGATTGCAATCAAACAAACGTAAGATTTTAAGCCTGATCAAAACCTTTCTAATAAAAAAACCGCATCAAAATCCGTTCAGTAGTATTTGCGTCCATCGCGAACAAACATTTCCAATTTCCAATTATATAATAGTACTAGCTGATGCCCCCGGCTTCGCCCGTGTGGATTGATTTCATTCTCGCAACTCATAGGAACCTATTTCCGTGAAAAATATGTTATGCATACGTTCCTTGACGTTTCTGTGAGCCTGGTATTCCATGCAAAAAGTACCAGGCTCACAGAGATACCAATTCCGTGACAAAAGGGCTGTTTTTAGGGTTTTCCCGGCAAAATTCGAATTTTTCTCGCCGTAAAAACCATCCTTGAACTTCAACGAATATTTAAAAAAAAGATTTGGCCAGATTGGTCCAGGCGTTGCTGAGTTATGCGCTTGCCAACACATTTAGCTATTCATTTTGATATTATAGTTAGATAAACCAACCAATATCCGTCAAAAACCAAGCACAAAAATGTGCTGTGTAAAACTTTTTGATTAACTATGAACGCATTATTTCCTTAGAACCCCAGTCACCTCTTGTCACGGACATTGACTCCCCCTCCCCTCATAAATGCGAACATAATTTATTACCGGTCTCTAATATTTGACCATCGCACCTTTTTATAACCCACTTATGGCGGAACATTGCAATATGTCAGAGGATACCGATGATATAATTATAAAGTGAGTTAGTTATTAGCTTACCCTTAATATTGGGAGTGCACGCCATTTGATATCTATAACGTCAACACAACCTGCAGTTTATCACGTACTAACATTAAATCGCAATGATGGGTCGGTGTTCCTATGTTCTATTCCACGTTACCCATATTTTGTCTTAAAAATATTTTTAATATAATTAGGGTCATCGGATTTGAACTCACGTAATTATTATCCCGTACATTAAAGCTTTTTTTAATTAAGAAATTTTTTTCAGACTTAAGACCATACGGTGTTAGTAACAATTTCCCTTAAATCTAATGTTAGTAAAGCAGGCAGATATTTTAGTGATATTAAACATACGAAGAAAACTTTTAAGTTATTAAATTGTTGAAGCAATGTTTGCAAAACATAATTATGTAAACCATTCCTTAGGTTAAGAACATTGAATGTATATCTGTTTTTTGTCACAATAAATAAAAAATAAAAAAACAATTTTGACAAACAAATAGCAAGTTATAGTTTTCAAGTATATCTATTAGTCTATGCCAGTCCACTGCTGGACATAGGTCTCTCCCAATGTTGGTAGGCTTTGGCTCACTGTTTCCACGCTTGCCAGACGGGTTGGTACAAGGTTTTACTTCGAGTTTACCTACTCTCGCAGTGATATCGTCTGCGTATTTTTCCGTTAGTCGCCTCTTACGACACCTTTCGGATGAGATGGGGTGGTGTGGTGATACTTGTATTCTTTCTCCGTCACCACACGGATCTATTCAAATATTAATTAAACATACGTCTGTTCGGTATCGGACCCGGATCACCCCGTGAATCCATGGTTGGTTAAGAAAGTTTTCTTCTTACAAAGCTAATGAAACCCATTCATAGTAAAACTCGCCAGGATATTTACCATGTTTCTTATATTTTGCCGAGGATCCGATATTTCGGCGCTGTTTGAAGCGCCACATGATCACGGATGCATTGAAAGAGCGCCGAAATATCGGATCCTCGGCAAAATATAAAAAATATGGTTATCTCGACGAGTTTTACTATGAAAGTAAATGACCATGTCAATCTCAAATAATGAAACCCATTTGAAAAATTCTTAAAAACAAACCTTCTCAAAGTGTTTAACTTTATTATAGGGTAAAACAGTTCAGCTGGCAACACCCGACTCGAAATATGGACACGTAGCGAATGAGGCGCCACGAGCGCAAGTAGGTACCACACGATGTTATTGATTCGTCCTACAGGCACTTAGCAGTACATCACTCAATCAATAGGTACAGCTTATTTATAGCTTTCGTCATCTCTGCAGTCACACCCTAACATCACGCTCGTTCTTAGAAATAGGGTTGGTTAGTATGAATTCCGAGATGAAGATTTATTCCCTTAAGTGTGATTTATTAGGGCTGTTCTCCATCTTGACAGCCTCTGCGGCGCGGCGGTAGTGCACGCGACTGCCACGCAGGAGGCGCGGGTTCGATCCCCGCTCAGTTCAAATATTTGTATGCATGAATATGACTATTTGCATTGTTCTGGTATTTACAAAAGGTAAGTATTTACAAATCTAAAGTATGTTTATCCGCATTCTAGATTCCATAACACAAGCTATTAAGCTTAGCATGGGTCTAGATAGCGTTGTGTACAATGTTGTGGAATATTAATTATTTATCTGACAAACCGGGTTGTCAGATACAACCGGTTGGTTCCCGGTGGAGCAATGGAAAATAGGGCCACCTCAAGATGTACCCGTTGGGGTCTTAGAAAAATAGGGCTTTCTCCATCCGACGGCAAACATACATGGTACAACCCATGAACTTCTATTACATGGGACCAAAAACATAATTGGCGAAATGTGGGTGTTTAAACACCTCTCCTTCGGGGATTTACAGGTATGAATATACGTATATATTCTACAGTAAATCTTCGATACAGTTATACAGTAGAATTTACAATAGCTTTTATAAATTTTACACTTGCAAATGATCTCATGAAAATGTGAATTCTAACGGATTCGTTTTGATTAGATTTGATGGTGAATTTGATTATGTAAAGGATGTTTGGTACCAAAAGTAATAAATGTGAATATATCTAAGTTGAATACATACATACAGACATAAAATCACGCCCGTTTCCCATAGGGGTAAGCAGAGACCACGGATCTCCATTTGCTACGATCCTGACATACTACTCTCGCTTCATTCACTCTCATTGAAGTTGAATACATAGGAAAAAATGAAACTTCTCGGGCGGGACTCTAACCCGCGATCTTTCCCTTACAGTGGGGAATGCCTTGACCAACTCGGTTACCGACACACGCCCGATGTGATTCAAATTTTCCTCCTATTTTTATCCGTCTTTAAGGTGAAGGTGGAGTCATCTACCGATATTCTTACGAACTCGCGGGTTCGAGTCCCGCCCCGAGAAGTTTAATTTTTCCCTATGTATTCGATTTGTATAGTTAGCATACTTAAACATAACATAACATAAACTCACGCCTATATTCCCCGAAGGAGTAGGCAGAGGTGCTAGCACCCACATTTCGCCAGTTTATGTTTGTCCCAATGTAATAGGTGCCGAGCCTATTGCCATTAACCGGGTACTTATAAACCTGCGATAAATACACAGATAACTTCGAAAAGCATCGAAAAGTCATTGGTGTGCCATGGTAACCCTGGGATCGAACCCGAGACCTCATCTCAGCAGTCCATTACCCAAACCACTAGGCTACCGCAGATTATTAGCATATAGCATATATAGCATACTTAATGCTGTAAAAGTCATTTTTTTATCTTCTTGTAATTCCAGTTACATCCAAAGCTTCCACTTCAGAGTCCCACCACTCCTCCTTATCATAATTTGGATGGCTTTTAAGCAAACAACTGTCTGATAAACGGATTTAAATCGAAGGTTAAAGGTCAGCCTTACCAGGATACGATTCAGAGGTTTTATCTGTATTGACCCGGTTAAAACCAGTCTTCCGTGCCTACACGATTATCTTATTGCGTATTTGCAATTAAGTAAGGCAAAAGAAGTTATCATAAATGACTATTATGTGATAGGCATAACAAACTTTAAAATAATAAAATATAATTAACTAGATTTGTTATTTAGCCTACTTCTTTGTTCAATAAATGTATTTCGCGAACATACGATATAGCGCGACGTAATTTTATGACCTAAAAACTTCTTTGAGCACGTTTTGGGTCATGGAACTCGCGTCATCGTCTCGAATACTACCGTAATAAAATTAACTGTTAAAGTGAAAATTTCATGCAACAAATAGTTTTCAAGATATTCGATTTTGAAAATTCAATTTTCGCGCCCCCCGAAAACGCTCCACACAAAATCGTATGAAATTGTGACGTCACGCTTCAGTAGCGCGTAGTGCAAATGTATGGTGTGCAAGAGAAAATCGCAGATGGTTTACGTTGCGTTTACACGTATATAGTTTCATAATAAAAGTTATTCAAAATTTAATGAGGAATCTAAAAAGTTATATATTCGAATTGAATTTCGACTGTTTAGGTATATTTTCACTTCTTTTGGGAAGTTTTAAATAATGAAAAGTCATAGTTTCAGTTTAGTTAGGTATGCAATATTTTATTTTGTACGGTATTAACCAGTATTGGGAAGAATCGACGACCTAGGCAAATAGCCTATTCACAAGTTAATTAGTTTTTTTTTTTCGAATACGAATACATAGGGAAAAAGAATCTTCTCGGGCGAGACTCGAACCCGCAGTCTTTCCCGTACAGGGGGAATGCCTTGACCAATTCGGCTACCGAGACAGACAGGTAGATGACTCCACCGTCGCCTTAAAGACGTATAAGATGGGAAATTTGAATCACATCGGGCGTGTCTCGGTAGCCGAATTGGTCAAGGCATTCCCCCTGTAAGGGAAAGACTGCGGGTTCGAGTCCCGCCCGAGAAGATTCTTTTTCCCTATGACTGTATTCGATTTGTATAGTTAGCACACTTAGTGCTGTAAAAATTCATTCTATAGTTTTTTTTTATTCTATATGGCCAGTAGTATCTATTTGAAGTGATTTCATTTCAGTCCGACAATTGATTACACTCTGCTGGATGGTAGAAGCTAGGGTAGACATTCCGAAGTCAGACAGTCTTAATCCTTTAGCCAGGCTACATCACTTTGCCGGGACATAGAATACTCCCTTTGTATAGAGGAATATCACACAGAAGTAAGTATAGCCTCTGTGGCGTGGCGTTAGTGAACGCGACTGCTACGCAGGAGGCGCGGGTTTGATCCCCGCTCAGCGCAAATATTTGTATGCATGAATATGGCTATTTGCATTGATCTGAGTGTTTCTATGTATAATATGTATGTATGTATTTACAAAAAAAAAGTTTCTAAGTATGTTTATCCGCTTTCTAGATTCCATAACACAAGCTAGTTAAGCTTACCATGGGTCTAGATAGCGTTGTGTAGAGTGTTGTGAAATATTTATATTTATTTATACTTAGTCGTATTGGTTCCCGGTGGAGTAGAAAAGCCCACCCCATCACTTGGGTGTTGGTACACCTCTGCCTACCCCTTCGGGGATTTACGGGTATGAGTATATGTATGAGTAAGTAACTCTACAAGTCTAGTTACATAGTCTTACCTGCATAAACGAGGCTCTGACGACGCATACTTCTCCGAAGGCACCTCGCCCAATGACCTTGACCAGCTCGAAGTCATCACGGGAAAGCCGGAGGCGTTTCAATGCTGTTGCTACTGGTTTAACTGTTGACAAAACAATTTAAGGTTTTATTAGTTTTATTCCATGAAGGGCTGTTGGGACTGCCTATCCCGGAAGAAAATAGGCGTGAGCGTATGTATGTATTCGAATACAACATAGGGAAAAATTAAACTTCTCGGGCGGGACTCGAACCCGCGATCTTTCCCTTACAGGGGGAATGCCTTGACCAACTCAGCTACCGAGACACGCCCGATGTGATTCAAATTTCCTTAGCGCCTTAAAGACGGATAAAAATAGAAAGGAAATTTCAGCTAGCCGAGTTGGTCAAGGCATTCCCCCTGTAAGGGAAAGATCGCGGGTTCGAGTCCCGCCCGAGAACTTTAATTTTTCCCTATAAATTCGATTTGTATAGTTAGCATGCTTAATGCTGTAAAATTCATTCAAGTATGTAGGTATGTATTGTTTATATTGAAGGAAATTTTCTTTTGGATATCATAGGTAATTACAATATTGGTACACGGGATTCAACGCATGCACTAAACGCAAGCCCGAAATTCGCTCTACTATTATTTGGCTAATCTCGGCTTTTATGGGGGCGACTGTCTACATCAAACCTCCGTACCCCGAGAAGTAAGCCAGCGCCAGATCCTTGTTTTTTTAATCAGCAGGCGTATCAGCTAGAAGGTGTGGAGAGAGAGCAAGAATGTAGTGGGGCTCCCACACACCCGGTATCATTAACAGTGCAAGTATAGATACTAGCAACGCCATCTAGCGAACGCAAGCCGGACTACTTCGAATAAATTTAACTTGCATTACATCGACTTTGAATTACTACAGTCAGCGTTAGAAATATCTTGATGAGGAAGTTTCAAAATGATCTTAAAACTCTCGTATTAAGAACAAATTAAACTGATGCTGACTTTACTATACCTTCGTTACATTTAGGGCCGTAATTTAGTATGACACTCAGCTTGAATCGCGATTTATCTGAGGACAGATTGTATAAACAGATTGATGGATTTGACAATTATTGTCTATACAATCTGTCCTCAGGTAAATCGAGATTCAGTGTGAGTGTCATTCTAGAATACGGGCCTTAGTTCCCGGCATATATTATACTAGCTTTTGCCCGAAGCTCCACCCGCGTGGATGTCGGTTATCGCGACCAAACATAGCCTATGTCCTTTCTCAAGGTTAGACCTATCCTACCAAATTTCATCTAAATCGGTTCAGTGGTTTAGGCGTGAAAGTGTACAGACAGACAGAGTTACTTTCGCATATATAATATTAGTATGGATCTTGACCCGATGTCATTGCAAAATGTACGCAACGAGTATAAGCACAGTACTCGTATTTTTGCGTTCTTTAAGATAGCATGAGGTGCTATAGCTGATCATTAAATTCACTAATCACAGATTATATCAAGCCAATCCAATATCTCTATGCCGGTAACCAAAACATATTTACATAAGGCCTACACTAGTTTCCACGACACAGTCACATCATAATAATCAGTTTTCGACTTACCATACTGTATAAAATCAGCAACCGCCTTCTCTCTCCTGAGACTACTGTTGCAGCACTCATCATACAACACGAGCAGCAGATCCACCAGCGTCTCCACGCTGAGCCCGTGCGTACGAGGACCTTGGAGCCGACGCGACAGGAACAGCGTCTCGATCTGCTTGAGACGCTTGATGCCCAGCACTGAAAGAAAACAGTGGGATTAGTTTGAAGAATCTTGCTTGAGAATCATAGTTAAGTTTACATACATATTCACGCGAAGCGCCTAAGGCTACTAAGGGATAGGGTTGCTCCATCCAAGTAAACATACAGCACATGACTAAAGCTTCGGTAGCTTAGTGGTTAAGAAGTCAGCCTTACGATCGTGAGTTACCGGATTCGAATCCTGGCCATTACACTACCGACGTGAACCCACTCCTAACACAAGCAATTTAGCTTAGTTGGAGGGGTTAGACGGAATATTAGTAATTTCGGTTCTAACATTCTTTTAAGAAAAAATAATACCCGCTTGACGGCAATAGACACCCCCTACGTGGGACCGAAAATCATAATTGACGAAATAAGAGTGTTAATACACCTCTGCCTACTCCTTCATGGATTTATAGGCGTGAGTATATGTAAGTACATATTCACATCTGTAAATCCCCAAAGGGCTAGGCACAGGTGTATTAACATCCACATTTTGCTAATTATGATTTAAGGACGCATGTAATAGAGAGCGAGATGATTGCCATCTTAAACCCGAGTTGTCTGTCATGCGCCATATGTTTACTGTTGGATAGAGAACCCCCACAGGAAGCGATGGGATGGGATGGCCTTATTCCATTCCACCAGCACCAATACGGCAACGGTTTAGACGTCCTAAAGTAGCGTAGTGATAAATGGTACGTCAGTGGTAGCGAATTTATTATTAGGTCTTTCGATTTCCGCTCAGTGCATTATTTGATGAGGCTGAAACTGGTGGCCGAAATCGACAGCCAACATTGTCAACAAAATTATAGCAGCCAAACACATAATATTCCCATTACAAGAAGGTCTCAGATAATTTACAGATGTTTCACCATCATTCTAGATTCCATAACACAAGCTAATTAAGCTTACAATTTTTTTTATCGTGCGAAACAACCCCACGGATACCACCCCCAACGGAGCCCTTGGAGGTGATTATGTCGCACTTGAACCGACTAAAACGCCAGCCGTCTTTGGGTCTTTAGAATGCAGGAAACATATCTTTCGCACCCCGGCAGAGACCATGGGTCTAGATAGCGTTGTGTACAATGTTGTGGAATATTTATTTATTATTTTATTATCATCATTTTTATATTGCTTGTATTGATTTTGGCTGCCAATTTCAGCCTCATCATTATTTGCATGGCCAGATAAAGACTAATGATAACCAGCACTGAATGGAGATGGGCTTAGTTTGGAGGAACTTATTTAAAGTTTACAGTTTAGGTTTGGACGACCTTCGTGGCGTGGCAGTCTTAGCATCATATTATTACAATAATATAAAATAATGTAATTGGTTCATAAAACTACAAGAGAAAATGTAACTTATATCATCAAATTGGATCGAACCCAAATGTATTTCTAGGGTAAGTAAATTATGGCAAATAATTCGGTTGAAATAAAATTTGTCACAGATGACAGATTAAGTGACTTTCGGGTGAAAATAATGGGAATTGTTTACGTAACACTGGAAACTTCGTAGCACTCCGAAAGATATTATTTGATTTCTGATCAAATAATATCTCACGAGCGATTTTGATACAAATTTTTAAAGCGTGACAAACACGTTTCTTTGGTTTCCGACCCTGGGGGAGCAGCTCAGGGGACTCGATGTCCCCTGAGCTGCTCCCCCAGGGGAGATTACAATTTTGTATTAACCCTTTACTTGGCAGGATATTTTTGTTCCGAAAATTATATTTTTTTTAACATAATTACAATCAATGGGGTCTAAATTAGGGTAGAAAAATAAAATAAAAAATTTAGGAAACTCCCAAATAAGGCTTCTTTAATGTATCTATAAATGCACATTGCTTGATGTATGAAAATCAACTTTTAAACTTGAGTGTATCTTTAAGGAGACACTGCCTTGCATCTCGAAATATTAAAAATAAACTTAAACTAAATTCTTACAAAGGATTTTTTGAACACAATCAAAAAAATAACATTTATTAACATTATTTTTGTTTTTTTTATAATGTTTTTTTTTAAATAATATTATTAACATTATAAAAAAACAATTATTTAAATGAAATTAAATATCATTTTCCTTGAAACAAGTTCCTTTCATAGGCGAGCGGTGCGAATATAGAATATAGCTGTCATCAAACAATAATTCAGGCATCATGTCAAACAATAATTCATCTGAGCAAAAACCATTGTATAAGCGGTAGAAAACACACAGTGAGACAAAGTAACTCCTGAGGCTGAGAGGTACCACATCGCCTGCGAGTATGGGACTGTCGACGAGCCTCAACGCACCTCTTTGCACCGATTCGAAGGGGTTAAGCTGGCGTGCGGGCACTCCAGCAAATAAGGTGAGCAGTACTCCATGTGGTCCGAACCTGCCCCTTATCAAAAAGGAGTCGCTGCCCCGCAGTGAAGTACTCCCTCGCCCTGTTAAGAACACTGAATTTCTTTGAAGCCAGCTTGACGTTGCCAGCTTCTAAATAACTGCGGTACTGGACGTCACTTGAAATGTCGACGCCTAGGATCCCGATTCTCGAGGAAATGCTAAACCGTGTGCCCAGGAATTGCAGCGCTACAATAAATGAAGATTTCTCAGCGGTGAATACAAATATTTATGTCTTGGTGGGGTTGAACTGGACTAGGTTTAGTCGACCCCAATCGGATACTCCCGAGAGAGTAGTCTGAATTTCTGACACAAGTGTTGTTCGCAACTACCCTCCACCTCGGACTGGGGGATGTTTGGACGGCCCATGTAACATGCGTCTCCAGTACTGTCGTCCGCATAGCAATGAATGGAGTTGTCCGACAGCATGTCATTAGTATACACAGGGAGTCTATAAGATGGTAGCTTCGCAAGAAGACCTCTGTGCCATACCCGATCGAAGGCCTTCGCCATATCACGGCTGACCGCTAGTGCCTTACCTTGGGTCTCGATGGCTTGCGCCCACCGGTCTGTGAGATACACAAGGTCACCGGTCGAGCGCCGCTGGCAGAAGCCGTACTGTCAGTCGCTCAGTAGATCGTTACCCTCAAGTTATCCTAGGAGCTGTGTATTAATAACACGGTTCATAACTTTCGAGAGAAGGGAAGGGATAGCGATGTGCCTGTAATTGGACGGGTTTGTCCTGTCGCGTTTCTTAGGCACAGGATGCACGTATACGGTCTTCCACGAAGCCTGAACTCGTCCCGCGAAGAATGAAAACGCGAAAAGTCAAGTAACAACAGGGCACGACTGAAGTAGAGGCTAATTGTATAGATTGGGACAAAAGAGCTTGATGCGGGGAAGGAGTGGGTGACTGTGGAATGATTTCAATCAGTTTGAAATTGGTATAATGAATGACTGATGTGGCGATAAAATTGATGACGAGCAAACAACAGCGGAATTTCGGGAAAAGACCCACTAAAAAACGAGATCTGTTTTGCTGCTGGATTCCGAGTTGCGATACCTAAAAAAATTATTGGTAATAATCACAAAAAATATATAACTAAAAACGTTTTGAATATCTACACAAAATAAACATCTTTTGGAAAAAGAAAAAAAATACCATGTTACATACCCAAAAATTAAATTATTTTTACATAAAAATAAAAAAACTCAAATCAATCATTTTTGGATATAATGGCAGTGTATCTTTGTGGATACGTGACAAAAAAGTTTTATTTCGTAACAAACCGGGCAGTGTGCATTTAAAGATACATACGAAAAACCAGTAGCATAAATGTGATTATAAGGTATATCCAGGTAAAAAAATAGCATTTCCATATAGGTAATACTATCAGCTACAGAATAACATCTACTTACTGAGGCAATAACTAAATAAACATATCGAAAACAATAATATTTGCCTTGCGTTGAGGAAACGCACGCGCACGTTTCCCCATTTTGGCGTCTACTGTCAAAATTATTGTTGCCAGGAACATCCAGTATATTTCTTTTTATAATAAATTATATGTATCAAAGTAATAAAATAAAATTATACATGTTCATATAATGGTTAACTGTTTAGAATTTTATGATGACATGTGTGCATAACAATGCACACTGCCAAGAAAAGGGTTAAACCGCGGGACTCCTTTTTTGGACCTAAATCGTGTGGCAAACGAGGACCTGGCGCGGAGGGACTGTTTTGTAATAATTTATAAATAAAAATAAATATTCCACAACATTCTACACAATCTAGACCCATGGTAAGCTCAACTAGCTTGTGTTATGGAAAACATACTTAGATAAGTCTTTTTTAGTAAATAAATACATATTATACATAGAAACACCTAGACCAATGCGAATAGCCAAATTCATGCATACAAATATTTGCACTGCGCGGGGATCGTGCAGAAGGGACCCACATCGTGCAAAAGGTCCCTTCAGGGTGTGTCTTGACTTTTTTGCCTTGCCTTACCTTTATTCAAAAACCTCTTATTCTAGTCGCTTGAAAAATCGACAGCATGGAGATTCATTCCATAGCTTGAGCGAGCGCTGAAGGAAGTCCCTTTCACACTTCACTGTGTGCACCGTTACCGGTCGCAACGAGTGAGGATAAATTTCCTGCCTGGGGCGAGCGGTGCGATGATAGAATGTAGTTGTATCTTATTATGTCGAAATACTGCTCTAACGAAGAGTACCATAACTTATAGTAACGTAACCACATAAGCCTTTATTTTCACTTCATCCCTCTAATTGATCCGTAGTTTACAACTTCATAATGTAGGTACAGTCGGCATCAGAAAGATGTTGAAGAACAATGTATTCAAAATGATCGTAATTTCGAAAAACATCGGAAAAAATGAAATGCTCAAGTGAGACTTGAGCATTTCGTTTTTTCCGATACTGAGACCTTTCCCTTACAGGGGGAATGCTCTTCCAACTGAGCTATTGAGCCACACCTGAATCATTTCAAATGTTCCTTCTCTTTATATCCGTCTATAAGGGCGACGGTGGAGCCATCTACCAACATTCTTACGACCTGTTGGAAACAATGAATGATTTTTCAACCATTTTTAAACATTGAATTTTGATGACTCCGCCCACATATTTGAATTAATTTTTTATAGCATTTATTATGCTAACTTTTTAAGTTCGAAAAACATCGGAAAGAACGTCATTTTTCCGATGTTTTTCGAACTTAAAAAGTTAGCATAATAAATGCTATAAAAATTAATTCAGATCTTAATTTCGTTTTTTGACCCTCTTCCAGTTGACCGATTGTTCTGATATTTGGTACACACCTTTAGTTCGGAGAATAATACCATATAAATCAATAAAACAGTTTGATATTTTGCATGTGATACGAGTTTTAAGATCATTTTGAGACTTCGTCGTCAAGATATTTATGACGCTGACTGTACTATGCTAATCTCGTCTCAATTACACCCTTTACAAAATACATCCTGTGTTTCAGTGCAGTACGGTGTCTTATGTGAGGAATGGGCTCACGTTTGCAGTATAATATGAGGGATTCGACCCCGAAAGGGCTTAATTGCGCGGGCTACGCCTTAGGGCGCAATTTCAGACATTCTTGTCCGTGGCTTCCGCCGTTTAAGTTTAACCCAATAATTCAACAATGAACTTAAGAGATACATAATGGTACGTTTCCTGCGCCCCTTGAATAAATTATGAAAATATTCCAGTTTTCGAGACCTCCGCTATGATGAAAATCACATAAGCATGTTCTCATTTTGCTTATGTATTTGCGTTGCATACTTCTCTCGAATTTTCCTTCTCTTAGGACGATCCAACTTCGGTAGAGTATCGGCTAGAAGCAGCAACTCCTCCTCCAAAATGAGAGAGGTGTCGCCGCTTCCGTTGCCCAGGGCTATTTGCATTGGTCTGGGTGTTTCTATGTATAATAGATAGTATCAAAGTATGTTTATCCTCATTCTAGATTTCATAACACAAGCTAGTTAAGCTTACCATGGGTCTAGATAGTGTTGTGTAGTATGTTGTGGAATATCCAGTTGTATCCAGTTGTGGAAAGTATTCTTGCGAATTACAACACTATAGCTTTGGTAGATCAGACGGCAATCCATCCTAGTAATGTTCACCAAACCAAATTATGAACACGAGGATTAGAAGACCAGACCTCTGGCTACAAAGTGCTAGCTTAAGAGATTGGTGCTCGAAAAGAAGAAGAGCAATTTACAGTTAAACTAACCAAATTCGGGTCTATCCAACTACATGCTCTGGTGTTCGTAGTAGATGCAATGAATAATAATACAATGCTGAATAGTTTACAGGCTAATCTAGGCTGTTATACAAAGCGGATCTTCTGTCGGCTAGGATAAATTTGTCTTGGGATTAGAATTTAGAATGACATACCTACAACACAGGCTGTTTAGAATACAAGAAAAAAACAGTTCCTGGGATGAATTTGGAATGTGTTGTTTACCCATAATGTTTGTAACCATGGTACTTTCTCTCTCTCTCATTTTAGTGGTCTATTCAGTTCTCATGTCTTACGCTTCACTGAAGAAAAAAGAGAATGTATTATATTGCCAATTCGTTCAATTTACTTCTTATTAAATTTCGATGCGAGATCCAAGACAATTTAACATCCCGTGAGACTCTCGAGTGACAGGACTTGACATGAGTGATGATTACGTGGTCCACTTTTGTTGATTCATTCCTCTTGTACTGTACTTATAGAGAGTCATAGTGAGCACCAGATTAGGACTGATGCAATAACATAATATGGCTCGCCTTTTTGTTCTTTTTAACTGTATAATCATAAATACTGCCAATAATATCTACAAAGGAGTAAGTTTCAAGGATCTAAGAAGTTACCGATTACTACATGTTTTAAATTTTACTGCTATAAAATACACGAACAAATCTACCAACTAAAACGTCGCAGTACCTATACGGTATTGTACACTTGTTTAAAATAATGTTATACCTATTAAAATGTCGATGAACCACGGGCGCAATACACCTCGTTACAGGAACAATGATAGCGGAAATAACATGACTAAATTAAAAAGGACATCCCATTACTAAAAAGAACAATAATAATTATGTACACCGTGAATGCACATAGTAACAATTATGAATCAGTGTGGTTGAATGTTAATTAGTGTACAATGGTTAGTCAGACAATTGGCCGAATAGGTGTGTATACCATAGCCTTGGAACAGTGGTAATAATTAAAAAGGTAAATAGGTATTTGGTAAATAGGCTTATGTTTAAATTAAGAATGACAGGAATTGACCGCGAATCGGCATACGGAATACGGAAAGTGGGACCCTCTCCAGCGTGTTACATGACTATCAGCCTTTATTGTCTGCTTTATATCTTCTCTTGTGCTCTTCCAAAACATTTTGAACCGTGGTTACATAAACTCGCTATCCCCCAAGTCAAACCTCCGAATTGAATCCCGTGCTAAGTCTTTGGCGGAAAGAAAAGTGGGACGCTCCCAGTCTGAATGACGGACGACCTGAATTAGGTACCTAGCTGGGAAAGATTGGATTGGGCGGGGGCTAGGTACCGGTACGACCTCAAAGTTTGGACCTCAGCTATTAATGGCAGTGGCGAGGGGTCCCTATAATTCTCGGTAGCTGAAATTCGTAACAAAACTGTATGGATCTGTCATCGGGAACCGAATTTTGCAACCAAATTGTGTAGCAGCCGAAATCGGTAGCTGAAATTGGTAACAAAACTGTATGGATCTGTAATCAGGAGCCGAAATTTGTAACTAAATTGTGTAGCAGCGGAAATCGATAGCTGAAATCGGTAACAAAACTGTATGGATCTGTAATCAGGAGCCGAAATTTGCAACTAAATTGTGTAGCAGCGGAAATCGATAGCTGAAATCGGTAACAAAACTGTATGGATCTGTAATCGGGAGCCAAATTTTGCAACCAAATTGTGTAGCAGCCGAAATCAGGAGCATTATAGGCTTTGGCAGCCAAATTGCACCACAGTGCATTTCAGCTCCCGATTTTGAGTGCTACATTTTGGCTGCCAGTTTCAGCCTCATTACAGAAGCCACATTTTAAGAAGTTTACCTAATGTTTAAAAATGTGTTAAATTATTTGCTCGGCAAAAAAAGGCGCAAAGAAGAGTGATGCTGATGAGGTGATGACTGCTCTAAGCACTCGGCGAGTCGGAACTAGCGCACGGTAAAGACGAGTACAACAATATTACGTAATACAATTAATTATTTTTTGTAAGCGTTATAAACATGATACAGTTTCAAAAATGAAAGTTTTAACTTTCAGTTTTAAAACAACTTTATGTTAATTTGGATGTTATCTTGTAAATATCAAACAGCGAAGTTCAGTGTGGTTATCTAGTTCTTGGCGTAGATCCGACAGGGCGGATTTTAGTCAGTTCGAATAGGACATAAACACTCCTGTTGACCCGCAGTGGGAGGATTTCCGCACGAAAACGAAAAATACAAAAAGAAACAAAAGAATTATTCGGACGGCAATCGCTACCGCAAAAGACAAGACAGACCATGTCATTATGTAGCTTGTACGGCAAGGAACACAATTCCTGAAGCTACAATACGTGTTGCTCTCTCAGTACGGCAACATAGCGCAACACGCACGATGTTGCCAGCTGATGCGCAACATGATGCTTGTCTCGTTTGTTCGCCGATTGATCATACATGGACAGATAAGCTTTACGTAAACTTTTAATGCAATTTGGTTATCACTCCCAATCACAATATGACTGTGATTGCACAGTGATAAGTCAGTAATAAACATGGTTATCTGTGATAACAATTTCAATTGCACAAAATTGATAATATGAGATTGTATATTTTGATGATAACCTGATAACTCACTAGTAAACATGGTTACCTTAGATAACAATTGATTGAATAGAATAGGCTATTTGACTAAGTCGTCGATTCTTTCCAATACTGCTTATTATGTTAGCTTTTTCTGAAAAAATATGCCTTGCAAAATAAAATATTGCAAATCTGAACTGAAACTATGACTTTTCATGAGTTGAAATTGCCAAAAAAAGTCAAAATATAAACAATCAAATTCCATTCAAATATATAACTTTTTAGATTCCTCATAGAATTTTAAATAACTTTTATTATGAACTATATACATGTAAACGCAACTTAGACCGAAATATATGCGATATTCCCTTGCACTCCACTCCATACATTTACACTACGCGTTACCGAAGCGTGACGTCACAATTACGTACGATTTTAAAAGGAGCGTTTTCGGGCGGCGCGCGTCAAATTGAATATTTCAAAATCAAATATCTTAAAAACTATTTGTCGTACGAACATTTTACTTTTACAGTTCATTATATTATTACAAAGTAGTCATTTTTCGAAAGAAAAAAAAAATAGTCAAATACCCTATTGATGTTATCATAGGTATATTAAGTTAAGTTCTCCCTTTTAGTGTAGAGGGAACTATTACTACTACTTCCAGTGTGGAAGCGCCGTTTGACAGGACGGGTGACCAGCCCTTCCTTTAGGGCCATTTCCCCTATAACGACTGTCAATGTAGAAGGAAACTAACTACTGGACTCACACAACCACAATTTATTACCTAAATTATAAGCTGGTTGCAAGCTTATATTTGAGTAAAAAATGAAATACTATTGTCGGCCCACCCGTTTAGGATAGAAAGACAATCAAAAATTGTTGTCTTGTTATCAGTTATAACTCTCACATATATCTTGGACCTAAAATCTGCTCAAAATGTGCTCTATACGCACAGTACACGTTTTCTTGGACGTATTTTTAGGATAGCATGGGGAGCCACTTAGGTGGACAATCTCAAATTCACCAATTATAGATTATTACTAAACAATCTGCGCGCGCCGGGGTCTTTTATATAAACCATATATATGGTTTACAGGAAACTAGCTCAATATAATATTTCTATATGTAAGTCTTCCTGTATTCTTTAGTAAAGTAGGTTAAGGCTTATGACAATAATGTATTTTGATAATAATAATAAAGCAGGATTTCACCGACAATGGAGGATATATGATCAAGGTGTACAAACCTGTGCTTCATGTAATAAAATATTTTTGTGTTAATATCTTATGCTGTCGTTTCCTGGCACATAAGTATTTGGGCAACCCCATCTCTTCCCATTTGGTGTCGTACAAGACAACTAAGGGATAGGGCTGTTTAACATCAGATGTTTGTGTTTATCTGTATCTGATAGATACAGATAAAGTCCTTTAATAAAAAAAAAAACAATAAAAAAAAATACACTGTTCAAGTGTGAACACAAAGTAAATCTGATTGATATCTTGCCATTTCAAGATTATCATTAAAATCAGGGTGTCCACTCTAAATCGTCAAAACATTTCCCTGACTTTTCCCTGACTTTCCCTGACCATTTCTAAAAATTTCCCTGACCTTTTTAGCTGTAATTTTTTAAAGTAAAAAATTGCAGCTCTACATCTTCTCTTTCTCTTTGTAGTTCCAGTTTCTTCTTTTTCTCCTCTACTTCTCGTATTTTCTTTTCGATTTTGCGTTTTTCAGCTTGTTTCTACTGTTGTTTAGACTCATTTTCTTTCCTTTTTCTAGACGCGCGTGATATTTCTTCCTAGCACTTTTGACAGACACCTGAAAACCATATGACGAGTAACAGCCCTTACTCATGATAAGGTTTTCAGGGCCATCAATGGTTTTAAGGTCACAAACAGTTTTTTGTGCAATCAGTGACTCTTCTGTCAAATTTTCTACCAACAGTGATTTGTTGACAAAAAACCCGCCCTCAACACTTGCATTACCGTGAGAAATGATGAAACAAATTTTCATGACTTTCCATATCGTCACCTGTATGGCAAAGTTGCGAATCTGCTGTTTTCACGAAAATCTGTTTTTTGGTTTAACGTAATCCCAATATCGTAATACACAATGTCGCAAAGTTTCAGCTCTGTATCTTTGATAGTCTATGGATATCATAGCAGCATATTTACGTATCCCAAACATTCGTTGTCAGGCACCATGGCAAATTAACTAAGTGTAGATAATATATTTTACCACAACTAAATCAAGCCGTTTTTATCAAAACATCTGAAGTAAACATGCGAATATTGGTTGATTCGTATCTTTACTAAAGTATAATTGAAGCTTACAATGTTAACGGACCATGGTCAAGTTACCTATGTGCACAATTCGCATAATTGCCATGGTATAACATTCTTTGTAAATTGTCTAATATACCATGGTAAATTTACCTATGTGTCATATTCGTTTATTAGCCATGGTATTATTTACGTAAAAAATTGAAACAAACTGCGGAAAATTCCCCTATAAGTTATATTCGTACTACGTATTCGTAGTTCGTACTATGGCATTGCTGTCAACAAAATTAAATGGTAGACTATAGTCAACTAACTTATGTGTAACATTCGCTATAAAATGATATAGTTTGTCAACGAACTTTTATTTTGTGCAAAGCAATTATAATGTATTAAGTATTGTTTGTTTTACCATTCCGATCCCACATAGGACAAAACTCTGTGTGACCCACAAAGGTTTGTTTTAGTCTAGGTCTGGGTGTAATTTTATGTAGTAGTGTTGTACTAAGTACATATTCACAAAAAAAAGTATATAAATATGTTTATCCGCTGTCTAGTACCCATAGTACAAACTTTGCTTAGTTTGGGACTAGAGAGTGATGTGTGTACATTACTATTATTATTCTCTTTAATCATTTAAAAATCTTATAAATTATATTTTAAAAAAAAACATCCATTTAAAAATATAAAAAATAGTATCCCACCGGCATCGGGTACAGGGACCAAGCTACCGGTGGTTAGGGCTCTAGAGAAAGGAACTTCCTCACGATGCGCGCCGTATCAAGGAGTACTGCCTTCTGCATCTGGCCCTTGACCCAACCATCCAACCCGAGCCTCTTCAGATGTTGGTCGAGGCTCTTTGCTATCAGTCCGTTGACTGATACGACCATCAGTACAATGATTGCTGAGTCAACATTCCACATGTCGACAACCTCGTGGGTCAAGTCCAAGTATTTAACTTGTTTATCTTTCTCAGCTTTCACGAGATTCTCGCCATGAGGAATGGTGACATCAACAATCAATGCTCGGCGTTCGGATCGGTCTATCACCACAATGTCAGGCTTGTTAGCTACAACAGTCCTATCAGTGATGATAGATCGATCCCAGTACAATGTGATATGGCTATTTTCTAGAACTGGCTCAGGAACATACCTATAGTACGGCACCTCAACTTCCACAAGGTTATATTTCAGAGCAAGTCGCTGATGGATTATCCTGGCTACTTGATTATGTCTGTGCAAGTACTCGCCGTTAGCAAGACGAGAACAACCGGAAGTAATATGCCTGAGGGATTCACCAGGTTGGTGACACGCTCGACAAATGTCAATTGTGCCATCCCTCATGATATACTTCCGGTAGTTATTCGTCTGCAATTGCACAGACAAAACCTTCAGTTTCCCCAAAAAGGTAACTGAAACGTAGCCAGGACACAGACGCCAGTAGATCTACTTCGGGCCTGTGTAGTGCCCGATAGAACCTGCCATGTAGCTCCTTACTCTGCCATACCTCCCTGCGGCTGTCAGTGCTAACTATTGTAGGCCTGCACCAGTTCTCTTTAGCCAAACCGAACGTTAACTACATCACGATGCATGTCCACGTTCGATTTAAGAAAGTAGTCTCTGAGATTGCATACCTCGCGATTATGAAGGGTCTTAGCATTTAAAAAACCTCGACCCCCACATTTCCGCGGGATGTACAATCTCATGACTGACAACCGTGGGTGGTGCATTCGGAATGCAGTCAACTGAGTCCGGACTTTCCTATCGATGGTATCGAGTTCAGTCTGAGTCCACTTGAGTATGCCAAAAGAGTACATCAAGAGTGGCATGACCCAACTGTTACAGGACTGTTGAGTACCTTTTTCAGGCGGTCAAAGAAACGTTCCTGTAACATTTGTTTCATGTCGACCTCATTGATGCATAACGCCTGTGACATACCCAAGTATTTATAGGTCTCAGTTACGAGGAGTGATCTTAAGTTAGTGGAATCAGAGAGTTGTATACCCTCCGACTCCACCACCCGCCCTCGCTTTACATGAATGACTGCGCATTTGTCCACTCCAAACGCCATTTTAATAGAATTACTGAATGTTTCAGTTACCTTCAGTAAAGCTATTAATTGAGGATTGGTGTGGGCAAATAGCTTTAAATCATCCATGTAAAAGAGGTAGGATACCATGTGACCCTCTCTTCGTAGCCTATAACCTAACCCTGAATTCACTAGTAAAGTACTAAGTGGATTCAGGGCTAAGCAGAACCAAAGGGGACTCAGACTATCTATTGTTATCGGCACGCCGCCACCCAAAGCCTGACGACATCCTGGATAGAAAAGAACCGTTCTCCATTGCCCCATAGCAGACCCATACCAGAAGGTACATAGATTTGTATTCACTTTATACAACTCCAGCACCCTCAAAAGCCACGTATGTGGCACGGAGTCAAACGCTTTCTTGTAATCTATCCAGTATGCTGTCAGATCCTTACGATTGCGGCGAGCTTGTTGGCTAATAGCCATATCAATCAGGAGGAGCTCCTAGTACCCCGGGAACCATCCCTACATCCATTCTGAGAGGCACACATAATAGAATTATTGTTTATGATTGTTAATCTTAGCTCTCAGGATGGATGTAAGAAGTTTATAGACCGTTGACCATGTATTCGGTGTAGATCTACTAAAATTATGTCACGAACTTTTAATACCAAGGAGTTATCATGAATTCTATGGGAATTTACCAACATCTGATTCCATTGTGTTGCCCGAACCGGATAGCGAGGAGGAAGGTGAAAATTTTGATGTTTAGCTTTACCTGATTCCATTAAAATTTTACTTTTTATCTTTAATAAACAGTTTTTATTTCATGCCATTAAAATGAATAAAATTGTGCTACACTACTATTTAAGATTAAAATAATATTTAAAAAAACGCAATCGATTTCTGCGTTATTCGCAAGTTTGAAATTAGATTTTTGTTGTACTCAATGAAATTGATTTCATACTTGCGAATCTGACACATACGTGAATTGACTATGGGCGAAAAATGCTTTTCTGTAATTTTTCTTAGAGGTTTCAAAGTTGCGATTGTGATTTATTAGATTATTTTACTGTTATAATAGTTTACTGATTAACCAGCAGTCTTCTGCTTATATTTTCATAAAATAAAAACTAAAAAGACATTGGCTTACTAAAGTGGGCCATTTAAAAATAAGCAAAATGGAGTTTTTTTGCTCTCCTGTAAAATTCGTAATTATACACATTCGCAACTTTACCATACAGGTGACGATATGTCTTCATACCTATGAGTAGATGGTAAAACTAGTCCAAACCAACCGCATCCTAATTGAAGTCTTGAACTTTTGTCTCCAATTTCCACGAGCTTCAGATAACATTTTTTTTTGTATTGTTTTTTGGCTCTGTCAGCCACCTCTCCTTGAATCTTGTCTTGTCCATGTAACGTTTCAAGCACTATGTCGACGCGACTCGATGCTATTTCGGAGTAATTCATAATAACTCGTGGATCGAAACACGTCAAACCACGAACAAAACGAATCTTAATGGGACTTTTATCCAACAGTTTCACAACATTTTTGTTTGACAATTCGTTTTTGAAAGTCAGATTTAAACGCTAGCTCGACTTGCGGACTGCATTTTGCATCTTTATAAGCAAAGCGCCTCCTGCGCTTTGCTTCATATCCGATATCTGTCTTTTCTAACGGCGGCAGCAGGTTCTCTTTATCGTCTAAATCAAGGTTAATAATATTATGACTCGAAGCCGTTTCTAGTTTAGATGGCTTTACAATCTTCGCCATGAGATTGTGAAGTAACTCTAGGAGGGCAGTGTAGAGAAACGGAGCCATAGGTTTCTCGCTTTGGAATCGGCGCAAAAAAGGTTCGAATTCGTTAGTCAAACTTTTTACAGTTGATAGGTGGACTTTTACCAAGGGATTCTTCATTATCTCTTTTAAGATTTTTTTGATTATGGTTTTCAGGGACTGTACGATCATTGACAAATTGGTTGACCTTGTCATAAATTTTGATAGCTCTTTCAATGCAAGGACCATTTTCTAACCATCTAATAGATGTGAATTTTTGTGGAAATAGTCCCTTCTGTGATTTGTGTGTATAAAGCTCGTCGTGCTGGACTATCTTTAAAGAGATTGTACATAGTTTTTAGTACTTCAAAAGTCTTCCAATCTACTTTTTGATGACCTGTTTTGAAAGCACCATTGACAGTGTGTAATCCACACACACCTTTGTCCAATAAGGGACTTTTTGTTTCCTCGGAAGAAAGAACATTTTTCAATTTTTTCAGAAAACGAATGTTTACATTGGGGCCATCCATCGAAACTTGTAGCAGTCTTTTTCTATCTCTGATTTAGATAGAAAAAGACTGCTACAAGTTTCGATGGATGGCCCCAATGTTATAACATAGGTTTATTTCATAGATTCCGCAAAGACAGGCTTTTTGAGAATTTCAACTTTATGGGGAGGGGACAAACGTCGACGTATTCATATTTCGACCTGATATACCAGCGACGATTTGATCTTTCGATCTATTGCATTTTGCACGTAATGATACCTCGACGTATTAACGTTTCGACCTAACGTACCAGCGATGATTTGATCGTCCGACCAATCGTTGTCGACCTATTGTTATTCGATTATTTAACTTTCGGTATTATGTAAGAAACCCCAGCTAATTAGAGAGAGGAAAATGACAGCAGTTTTTATAACAGATTAAGTAAAAAAAAGTATTTTTTTGTATTTTTTTACTTAATCTATGATAAAAGAACTGTCATTTTCCTCTCTCTAATTAGCTGTTCGAGTATAAATATATATATAAGAAGTACTGATGACTGATAAGATAATATTATTTTTATTTATTCTATACTTTTTTGGACTTTTACATTAATTTTAAAGATCAATCATCAAAAAGTCCTTGTTTTCCCTGACTTTTCCAGGTAGAGAAGTCATTTCCCTGACTTTCCCTGACCCACAATAGCTTCCCTGACTTTTCCCTGACTTTCCCTGACCTTCCAGGTCCGTGGACACCCTGAAAATGCTATCCTCCAACAAGTTTCAACAGACTGTTGATAAACATTATATTTACTGATAAGAATTACTTTTATCCCACCTGAAAATGACTCATTATAGTCATTAGTCTGTTTACATTTTTTAAATATAGAATTTATTATATTGTCTGTTATTTTTTTATATGTATGCATGGCTTCCATAGCAAATTGATGCAATGTTGTCAATGTAAACCCATAAAAAAATATTTTTTGTAACATTCTGTAGATGGCAGATCAATAATGGTGAAGAAACATTGTAGATATAACAAAAAAGAAATTAATTGAGTAAGAAAGAGACAATTTTTAGTAACAATATCTTCCAAAATTGCATTGCCAGTACATAACATAAATAGTAAGCTATTGAGCAAGTTTGAGCTCTTTCAAGTGACAAGTTTAAAGTAAGTTTATTTAAAAAAAAAACATTAATTGAAGTTCTTAACAATACAGCATGGTTGTAGACTTCTTTTACTTGTTTCTCAGCTCCTAATGATTGTAGCATGATGATAAATAGCTCATAGCCTTACACAAAAACAGATTGTCAAAATGGAAGATATATTATTTTCATCAAATCCCACTGGAAGTTCCAGAGATAAACACATTCAAACAAGCAACTTTTCATCTTTATTATTAGTACAGATTGGTTATAACAATATAACAAGCAATGACTCACCTGGCACATTATTAATGGGTACCAATGCCCGGTCCGGTGATGAGTCCTCTTCATCCGACATGTTTAATCCGTTCACACCATCAACCATCTGTCACTCACTTTTAGTCAGGGTCTAAATCACTTCATGTTTACACTAACACTATGTCCTAAGAGATTCATGTAAAAAATCTACACTTAGCAAAACAATTAAGGCAAGTTTATTGTTTTATATGCATTATAGTATTCCATTGTATATTCTCCGGCATCTGAAAGAGGTTTAAATTTGTCTGAGTGTTAATATTCCTTAGATATATTCTAGTTGGAGAATGTATAGGTATATCTACTTTAACAGAATGTGTATGTACAATTTATTGTTTATATTATGTATCATCTATCAATATTTTAAAACTAAATAAATATTACAATTATTTTCCTCTATAGGTATCATCACAGAGGGGTATTTTTCCGGTAGATAGAATAGGTACTCGAAGCGTATTTTTTTTTTAATAAATTACTCACATATTATATATATATATGTGGTTTTTATGTTAGAACCAGGAAAATAGGTTGATAAATATGTAATATAAACAGTGAGAAATATGTCGATGTTGTGACATGTCTGATTACGGGTGCTACCTACTACTACCGACATAGACTAGGGACAACAGGAAATTAATCACGATTTTCGCCATTGTCTAACAAATCAACAGGCAACTACTGCTTTCTATTCGCTTATTACAAGGTTGCGGGTGTCACACAATACCAGAGCGCTTTCGCAATCTCTTACAATTAAACATTTATACATTTTTACGCCAAAAAAAGAATACCGATACTCATGACATATTGGAGCTATTTCCGCATCGCGACTATAAATAAACAATAACATATACTTGCGTGTAACTAATATATCGATCCGTTGATACGTTTCTATTTTCAATTTATTTTTATATCATTTCAAACCGAACACAATACCACTGAGATCTTAACCTATATTTTTTCTATCGATTGTTATGCAAAAACACTTAGATGAGTCATCGTTTACACTTTTATCAAACACTAGAATCATGGCTTCATGATAATCACCTGAATATTCCGTAGGGTTTGATTGATTTTGGCTGTGGCTACTTAATCATTTTGTATAAATAATTTTCGACCCTTTCGAAGCAGACATTTTACTCGGGACACTGATGGTATTGCTAGATATAAAAATAAAAACTTTTCATTTAGTTCAAAAGCGAATAAATACAAAAGTTTCAAATAAATTTTATTAATGTAAATTAATGATATATACACAATTACATTAGGTACTCTATATTTGTTATGATCTCAATTGAATTGGATATTTTGGAATATTTTTCTGCCATTTAAGCTCAAAACATACATATTTTAAACGTAATATTCGCGCGACTCGCAAGTTAATGCGGTTTGTAAGAATTGCAAGATTTCTACGTACATTTTTTTTTTTCATTTGTGTTAAATAAATAAGAAAATGAATAATCCTTGAATGAATACATTTTTCATTTGCCTTTCAAATTCTAAATCAGCGCTGACTAAAAATTAGCTACTGTTTGCTAAATTCAGAAGTCGTCAGACTGGCAACGTCCTAACCGGATATGGAGTCGGAAACATAGTTGAAATTTTAATACAAGTGCATAACCATTATCGTATATAAAGTAATTTCGAAAGAAAATAAAAATTATAAGCTGTGTTAATTTTTATTTTATTTATAATGGTTATTTAAATAAAGAAACTAAAACATTGATCTCAAAATTTGAAAAATTCCAGTATTATTAGTACCTCTATTGATAGAGCGTCATTTATCGTAATGGAGTCGAAGTTCTTCTCAACAAGTTGTAATTGAAATAATTATATAATTTCGGATGAAATATCACATAAAACTGTTAACAATTGTGTATTACTGGATTGCAGTGAATGTTTATATGTAATTTATGGATTCCAAACTCAATAATAAGCAATCAAACAACCTCGTTTTATCCATGGTATGTGTGACATCAAAATATTTTGGAAAGTTCATTGATTAATGTACTACAAACGTTTAAAAGTGCGTTATTTTACGTAAATAATCATAATTACACTTTAATTTGAGATTTCTGTGTTATTCTAATGAGATACTAAGTCGCAATCCGACATAAATGTGAAGGCTTTGTCGCCCGCGTAATTGAGTAGCAAAACGGAAAGGTCATGCATTCATATTCACCTTTTTGTTTCCAGAACGATGATCGTCTATATATAAAAGGAATTTTGGTGCGCGAACAACGCATATTATAAAATCGGGAGTGAACTAGCACTAATTTAATGGTTTTGAGGGGGCACCTTTGTGGACCACAGTCAGATGAAGGTATGGCCTCAGATCAACCTTTGAAAAAGAAACAGCGAATTGACGCACCCGATATCGACGATAGTAGCGACAGGTCTACAGAAGATGTACTCACTGACATATTTGATTCGGAAACAACACCCGCTGAGACTTCAGAGGAGTTCCCTTCGAGAAATGGTGAATCCCCGGACAGTGGAACCGTCAGTGAGGATGCTGTTGACTGTTCGAGTCTCCTGAGACTCCCTAGTGACACTAATGTAGAAATAATACCCTCTTGCTCCACTTCAACTGAGCACTGGAATTCTAAAGATGATAAACTTCTTGCTGAGCTACGAATACTACAAGATGGTCTTGTTGGCCAGTGTTTATGTAGATTCGATGAAGAGGTAATATCTAATTTGTTTGACCGACGACTTAATATTGTTTCTTGGCCCCTGACATGTTCCCTTACTTATTTATCCACAATGCAACTTATGTTCGACATATATTTGAAACAAAACAGTACAGGTACTATATGCACAAAATTAATGCAGGCATGTGACATATTTGTAAGAAATAGGCACGATTGGATAACGGAAGTAGTGGAGTTGGCAGATCATAAGAGTAAATTTATAACATTTGTAGCCAGTAGAGTACTTGCTAGTTTTTTAATAGTCTCTAAAGACACCGTCGACGAGAATTGGCTGCAACAGATTGCTGAAAACATTTATTTGTTTGATAGAATCAATAGGATCACAGTACAAAAAATTAACTTTAGTCTGGATATTATAAAAAGGATAGTTGAGTGGAAAGATGTTGAGCAGCATCCTCTAGAAGACAGCACTTACATGAATGCGAGCAATATGCCAGTTCAGGAAGATAATCCTTTCAGAAGTAGTGTAGGTTACAGCAGTGGCAGTAGCGACGTGCCTTCAAGTTCTCACAGCAATTTACACAACTCATTCTCAAATCTCCAAACACAAAGTACTCCATCAACATCATCCTCGGAACAAGAGAGACCAGCGTCTTTCAAACTCCATGAGCCAGTATTAAAGTTATCAAGTAATGAGCAGAGGGAAATGGAACAAAGTGAGTCTCCAGAACCTCCACAGTCGAGGATAGAGAGGGTAAATGAACATGGTTGTGTGACTATTATACTGACAGATTCCGAATCTTTTGATACGTCACATATTAAATGCTTGACAATTAAAACGTTAGAGCACCATTGGCCGGTGCTGGTGAAAAACATGAAGCTGCTTCTATTAAGGTACCTGAATTTAGCTAATTCTGAAAACTGTATTCTAACATTTTTCTCACTTTGGGAGAATATTATAAGTGTGAAGGCGAATCTCTCTGTCATAGACACAAAACCATTTTATGCTGATCTACAGGGTTTTGTAGACCTGTTACGAAATACAGTGTTGCCAAGTCTTATTTATACACATTTATTAAGTTTATTCAATGAGGTTCTGTGTTATGGTTCAACTTTAGCTTTACAAGATATTTTGCCTGAGGAAATATGTTGTTTGGCTCACTCTATCGTGAGGTTTGTGAAAGATTTCAGGTTGTTAAGTGATGTTAGAATACAAACAAGTAGAAGTGGGTTCGGATTCTTAGGGCATGAATGCACTATATTGAGGGATTATGCTTTAGGCCCTGAAGTTGCACCATTGTCATCTTCCATTCAGCTTGTGGATCAGAGTTATGGTGAGGATGACAATGAGGACACTGCACAATCCAGGTCTGAAGTAGATAAAACAATGTTGCAAAGGATGTCATTACTAGTGTTGAAATCTGTTGCTGTCACGGTAAAAGAAATGAGATGTGATTCATCTGACAGCTCAATCGATTCATCAGATTATAACGCAATACAAGATATGCAAATCGTTGAACGATCTATCAGGGATGTTTTGAAAAAATTAGATATTTTTATACGAAATAGTTTAGAATTCCATCCTGAGACTCCATTTACAAAGATGCTGATACACTTGTTCAGTGAGCAAGACGATTATCTTATTGAATCTATGGTATGCACACTTGACATAACTGTAGGTATTGTATACAGAAACTCTGTGTATCCCGACCTAATACCTATGTTGAACCCTATATCTTCATTCATAGAATTCCTAAAGGTTGTTTCTCACGACAGTGATGTATTGCTAGACTACTTAGTCAGCAATGAGACTTGTTTCCTCTTATACTTACTAAGATTCTTGAAATACGTCAGGAGAAACTGGCATAAATTCTTAGAAACGTGTCAGCAAGCTGATTCCGGAGGCAGCAGAGGTCTCGAAGACACTATGAGAGTTCTAATAAGATTGAGATTACAAATAAGCCGATTGGTCTCCAAATCTCTGTTCCCATATAACATTAGTCCTGTGCTGAGGTTATTGGAAGTCTGCGAGAGCTTGTACGAGGGTAACGAGTTTAGCTGAACATGCAGTATACTTTTGTATAATGTTTTAATAATGCTGGGTAATGACATCTGTGTGCATGAAATAAAACATTGCAATATCTAAAGTGCATTAAATGAACCACATCTTGGTTGTGACGTCACAGCTATAGTAGGCTGATGGCTTTACTATTTGTTTCGAAATTGTTCGCCTGCCACTGCTGCTAATGAGATCGCGGCCTTATCGTTTAACGAAATTAGAGCCCCAAGAGCAGCAAGCAGATCAGAGTGCTTATAATGTTCCTGAATCTATATTTACAGTTAAAATAATTCTTTAAATTTTATTAAAGAATTTTAATGCATCACAGATTGTTATAGCATGCTTTTCTTGCATTGAAATAAATTATCCAATCTACAAAGACTGCCAACTCATCTTACATTCCAAACTTTACGTTATGTCTCGTAATAATTACTAGTACTTAATTATAACTAATTTATATTAATTATAGTGTTGTAATATTTGTAACATTAATTTAGCTGTAATGTAATTTTGTTACTCAGTCTTCCTTGTAGAGTATGTTCCTTCTTTAATCATATAGCAAAAAAAAAAACAGAATTACAATTTGTAATATTTTTTTTATATCAAAGGCATAGTATTTTTGTTGTAAGTAATAAATAAGATAATATAACATGTGCCTTACCAATTTGTAAAAACAAGGTGCTCAGTAATAATAACAAATATAGATGTAGGAGTTCTACATGAGAATTATATTGATGGTGGAAAGATCAGAAGATTAGAAGACCAAGTGACAATAAAAGTTGACAGGAAAATCTTTGTCCTGTGTAGTGTTTAAGATGTTGTTTACCTGTTTCCTTTGAAAATTTTATGTCACTTGCATCCTTTTGGTCTTTTCAACCTTCAGTATGTATATCATGTGTTCATATTTTGCATAATAGATGTAGGATACATTATAGGCGACTTAGGGTTAATTTATTGGTTAATCAGTTGTATTATATTTTATTTAGTTTTGATATTGCATATAAAATGCGGGTCGTAATATTTTTTTTGTTTTAAATTATATTCCATGCCACAATGATGTAAATAAATGCCATCAATTACCATTTTATAAGTAAATTTAATCAGTATTAATACAATATCCTAATTTATATCAACATTATAATATAATTAAAACATTATTATTGCTTGGTAAGCTTATTTTGCAATTATGAACTCGTAAATCAAACATCTTTCCACTTGTTGCGATCCTGGTACACACTTTCCTCTTCTACATTTATCATTATTCTAATTCTTGACCTGACCTTTTTCTGACATGTTCTGGATCTACTTGACCTATATCTCTTTACCAGGTTGCCTATTCATCCTTATGCATGCAAAACTGTTTGTCAAGAAAATCAGAACCTATTACCAAAAGTAGCATGCAAAATAGTTCTATTAAAAAAAAAATACTTTCACTTTTCTACTCTCATCTACCTTCTACTGCTTGTATTGTGATAAAACATACAATTTAATAAATCTGTGAAGTAATACGAAAATATCATCATGATACATGAAGAAAGTAAAATATATATAAGATGATGAGCCACGAGCCAAAAACAAGTTTACCAAGCAATAACTTATAACATCAACTACGGGATCTTATATTATGTTATATTTATAGCTTTAAGTGATAGAACGACAACAGACTGTTATATAGGTATAAATGTGTCCACTTTGTTACTTCCATTTAGTATAAGGATGTTAATGTAGTAATCTTTTCATTTGATGCAATGATTTTGTATTAAAAAGAGGTAGATGGCGCGAGTGGGCTCACAAAAAAATTTAGCTTAATTCGCTTCTCAACACAAGTAAGAGTGCAAGGGCATCCATAAGTGGGATCAACAGTTTATCAGATCAACAATGTTATTGACATAAGTGGGATCGACATTCATTATTGTTGATGTACATAAAAGTGGGATTATCTTACCTAGCTAGTAGTTAACTACTTATATGTCAACGACATTCTGTTGATGTCATCATGTATGTGTGCCTAGTGCAAGTGCACTAATCAGTGAGTGTGTACAAAAAGAAAGTATGTCTGCCATACAATGCGGTACACTTTTGATATCGCGATAGATCAAATACTATGTCTGTCTCTTTTTAATATAAGATCATTGATTTATGTTATCAATATGACAGTTGAATCTCAAAATTGTTGGACTTCCTGTCCACTTATATATCTATCAATTTAAATAAACATGGATGTCTACTCATCAAAAGATATTAAGCAGAAAGGTCGTGTCGACCACGACTTATGTTGAAAAACTGTACAGCATTGTGACAAGCGATAGCTGTAAAGCTCTTTTAGTTCTTGAGATTCTATGGTACTGAGCAAAGGACACCATTAACCGGAGAGGTGATCTACCCTTATATATGGGCCGTTTCTCCTACTCTGGGAGGTCTGTGAGACGTCTGGAATTCACGCCTTTCCGTTGAACCTGTTTTCTTACGACGACTTATGGTGTTAAGAGCAATGACCTCTGTTCCCGCTTCCACAATCCCTGTTATTGGCTTCGCGACCTAATTTGTGAAGATATCTATCTCATAAACACTTTCTTGCCAAGCTGTTATGATTATTACCTGTACCGAATACTGGAAGCAATTACTTGTACTGAGCTTAAAAGCTTACCTCTGTGGTACGCCATGCTTTTGCATGCTTCGGTGGGTAGTCAGCTACAAAAGTTACAATCCAATTTGCCGATCACGACAGCTGTGATACTTTTCATTAAACAATAAATAGTGCGATTGAAAAGTCGCGAGTTTCAACCCTAACTCACTCCTATTATTGTGCTTAGCTAGAAGGGTAAAAAACACCAGCAACATTTAATTTGTCATAAAAAACTTACATTTTTTTTCCAATGTTATGTAGGTATTTTGAAGCGAAGCTTTTGTTGCTGTCTGTACATTTAAGTGATGTGTGTATCGTGGTATGTGTACCGAACATGGACACCCATATATGCTTGTATACCGTCAAATACCACCACCACAGTTAAACCGTTCAGCTCTGACGTCACATCCACCACTGGTACAAATAAAAAAAAACTTATTAACAATTGGCCATCCTATATTTCGGCAGCAGAATATATAATATTCCTAAATTTTAAATTTAGATTTATAAAAATTCTAAATTATGTATTTATAATAAGCTGTAATTAAGTAGATATTTGTTATTGTTAGGTAACAATAATTTAATTTAAATAACAACATTAAAATGAAATATTTTTGTACATGATGACAATATATGGTTTTCTTTTTAAATTATACGTAACCACCTACATCCTCGGGGCCACACTTCGCTTACAAGATAACAAAACGGTATAACTGCTAATTGAAGGGCATTACTCTCGAAGTTGAGGGGTGAAGAAGGATATAATATCGTCACTGGAAAGCCAATAATACTAAAACGCCAAAAGGCCATTTCACAGGAGAGCGAATTAAAGTTTTTTTTTTACAAAACTAGGCATAACTTTTTTTCTAATTTAGTAATTCACAAACAGTAAAGGCCAAAATATATGGTAACACTGTTCCCTATGTACTGGAATCTATATATTTTGCATATTTTGCGTGATTCAGGAGATAGCTGTCGCTTAAGTACAAATGCTCTGTACACTTGGTAATGAAAAAGTACTTATCTTAATAATTATTATAAGGTATTGTGATCAAATATTACTGAAAACGCTCATCTTTTCAAAAGTATGTCAAGAAAAAGTACTAACGCGCCTTACAGTTGGACACAGTCTCAGGATAAGAATACTTAAACACCACAATATGTCAAAGGACCGCACGGTAAAACGATGTCTGGAATTATTTGTTGGGATCATTGTTACGTCAAAAATACTTATTAAAAGATTATTCATTCTAATTTCAATTTATTTTTCCTAACAGACATAATCAACAGTTGGTAAATCCTAATAATTGCAACAGTTGCCAACAAAATAATACTTCTAGCATCTTTTTATTTAAATATTATTGTACTGTATTTGTTTAATTAACGATTATTTTTATTTAAAATAAATTGAACCTTAATAATTTCACAATAATTATCATAGGTTATATAGATTTTTAGTACCAACATAACTAAAAAATATTATAGAGAATTAAATAAAACGGTAATAATTAAATAAATATGCTTATCAAAATCCAATTCCAAATAATAAAGTAATTATCATAGGTGTGATCGATTTTTATATCGTAACGTACTGGTATTGTGTTCTAAAAAAACCAATACGGTATTATTATGCATTTCTGCCAAAAAAGAAATAAGCAAGAGAATAGGAATTAGTGTTCTGGTAATTACCCATGGCAATAATAATTCAAAGCGAAAGCGAAGGCGAAGGCTGGATCTGCACGGGTCGTCAGGAGCACGTATAAATGAGAACCGCTCCCTCAGGTAAGACGGCGTAGCAGGGTTGTACAGAATATTGAAAATATAAAAGAGAATACGAGTGTTCCTACGCTGGCCGATAGGGAGCCACTTGAGTTCTCTGCGAAACTGCGAGACATGGTCGTACTTTCTCAGGTTGAATATGCACCGAATGCACAAGTTTTGCAATCTCTCCAACTTGTTTAAGAGTTCCTCAGTGATATCTAGAAAACAGGCATCTGCGTAGTCCATAATGGGTTGGATAAGAGTTTGGGTAAGGGAAATTTTGGTTCTTAAAGGTAGAAAGCTATGGAGGCACTTTAGGGAGTGGAAGCTATAGCGTACTTTTCTGCTAACCTCATTGATATGAGGACTCCGGGACAAGTTAGCATCAAAGAGTACTCCCAGATTCTTGGCGGTATCCGAATAGGGTATCCGAGTTCCATCCAGCGTGACAGGAGCAAGTGCGGAGAAATCGAGCTGCCTGCGCATATGAGTGCTACCAATAATCATTGCTTTAGATTTGGTTGGATTGATACGTAGTCCAAATGATTTAGCCCAGACACTAATGCAATCCAGCTCGCGGTTAATAGCAGATACTGCAGAAGAGGCATCAGTCACCGCAAAATGATTGTATACCTGCAAGTCATCGGCATAAAGATGGTAACTAGATGAAATTAGTCCGGTGACAGAGTTGATGAAGATGAAGAACAAAAGAGGAGAGAGACCACCCTGTGGTACACCCGCAACAAGTCTACATCAGTTGGAAGATTGACACCAACTGAACACGCTGCGACCGCCCTCGCAGATACGAATCAAACCAGGAGATAGCATTAGAGAAAACATTAATACTCTTCAATACGCCAAGCAAAATGTCAAAATAGATCGAGTTAAAAGCACTACTAAAATCCAACAATATTAGTAAAGTTAGTTCTTTCCTATCCAGAGCCCATCGAATATCATCACTCACTTTAACGAGAACCGTAGCTGTACTGTGGCCTTTACGGAATCCAGATTGGAAAGTGTTGAGGAGGTTAGAGGAAGATAAAAATATAGACAGTTGTTGGTGCACGATATGCTCGAGAACTTTTGAGAGAAACGGAAGTATGGAAATTGGCTGAAAATCGGTAACTGTGGAAGGCTTAGGAGATTTGGGTAATGGAATAATAAAAGCTGGTTTAATGGAGTCAGGAAAGGTACGAGAGAATAGGGAATAATTGAAAAAGTGAGTTATAATAGAAAGTACAGTAGGGAGAAGTGGAAGAATCATACTATAGCAGATATGATCAGAGCCAGTTGCGGACGAGGAAATAGACAGCAGCGACTTTGTTTCCGCCTCTGATACAGGCATTAATTGAAAAGGTGGAGTCTGTGGAGTTGGGACACTAGAAAGCGCTTACAAAGTGCTCTGCTTGGTAACTGCGTCCAGTGAGACGGGTGGTAGAGAAAAGTGGTCATTTAGGGCACACAAGTCTATCCCTGGAGTCATAAACAGGTGATTTGCTAATGCCAACAGACCTGAGAAATCTCCATGTGTCCGAGGAGTTTCAGTTGTTGAGAGAGTTATAGAAATGGCGTCGCTTTGCGTCTCTACATATACGGCTGCAGCGGTTGCGTAGGGTCTTGAATGCGAGCAAGTTGTGTCCCTACGAGCCATTAGGGTTTTAATCACCGGGTTGTACCTGATCTTGACCCGTCTTAGGGGGGCGTGTTGGTCAAATAATTCTATAACCCTCGACCCGAAAATGTCCACCATTTCATTGACGTCTATCGAATTCAAAATGGGCGTCCAGGCAGTGCCACTGGCGTGGCGTCACGACGTAATACCTCTAGGTCAATACCCCTAAAATTGCGAAGACAACGGTACTGTGCCTTAACCACAATAGTCCCTACACCACTATTCTTGAGCGGGCGATGGAGTACAAAACACTAATAGCTGCCCCTGTGATAAAACCTTCAAAAAACACTTTTTCAACAAAAAATACCAGATTATAACGCAAGCCGAGGAAAAGGACTACTCCGGTACTAAAGAAGTACGCGTTTACACCGACGGCTCCAAAACAAAGAATGGCTCAGGAGCCGGCGTACACTCCTTGAACCTTGGCTTAAATATCCACCTTCCACTAGGCGAACACAGCTCGACCTTCCAATGCGAGTGTGTCGCCATAACAACAGCAGCGACGGCAATAAGCGAAAAGCAGGTTAAGGATTTTAACATAAAGCTCCTAACCGACAGCACAGCCGTTCTAAAAGCGCTAGACCACCGAATAACCAACAGCACACTAATAGCAGAATGCCAAACTGCTTTGAACCAGCTATCCACCCATAATGTAGTAACGCTACAGTGGATAAAAGGGCATAGTGGGTCCTACGGCAACGATGCTGCGGACGAACTCGCGAGGAGGGGCACCTATATGACCACTGCTGGCCCACTACACTACTGCCGATCCCTTTTTCACAGATCCGTACCTGGATACGCCAGAGCTCTGTGGAACTACATAACCAAAGATGGGTACAAACCATCGAATGCAGGCAATCAAACAGGCTGTGCCGTCGATAAATAAACGGCTAACGAAACGTCTCCTAAGACTAGACAGAACAAGTCTAAGGACAATTATGGGGACAATAACGGACCACTGTCCCCTCAACAAGCACCTACATACCATCGGTGTCACGGATAGCCCCCTTTGCAGGGTATGTTTCAGCGCCGAGGAAACGGCCGCCCACGTAATACTGGAATGCGAGGCAGTGGCCGCCCAACGATCCCAAATCCCCGGTCGCTCCGCGAAGCCTGTGAAGCTCCAGTAAGCTTCTGCGTTTCTGGGCGGAGCTAGGCTGGCTGCTCTAACACTTAACCACCGACGAATCGCGCGCAAAATATGAATTATAAGTACTGATCGCATTGTAATTAAAACGAAATATGATTTTAAAGGACTTAACGAAATTAAATTTGTACGTTTTTCCCCCAACTAAATGCTAAACGAACCATTAATATTGCGTCGACTAAAATAGTTCATGCTTAATAAAATAATTATTCAATTTTATTGAATGGAAAACATTCTAAACAGACACTCAAATACTTTGATGTGTGAGGCAAAATCACAAAAACCTTTTCCTATCAAAACAGTACGTAGACAAAATATACTAAAGCGCCATGCGCATCAGTTTCTACGTAAAGCAAATTTACTTATCTAATAATCAACTAGTAGTTACGGCCGACAATAAATACTAAAGCGACATCAATGATTCAACATCAGTATTTTAAGTTGCTGAACAAGGTTGAATTGGCTGATGTCAGTGAATAAAAATACTGAAGCGACAACGACTAAAAATTAATCAAAACTTGTACTACGTAAGTTTTTGCCACGAATTCAAAATTATGAAAAATCTCCTTATTTTGAAGTGCTTAAGCGCCAAAAAAGTGCCCTGATCAACACGAAACCCAGACCATTCGACGCAGAAAAAAAAATCCTATCCAACGATATATATAACTCATTTTGACTAAAATGGCGCTTTAGTATTATTGGCTTTCCAGTGACGATATCTTTATTTCTCTAAGTAGTTTTACTACTGAAACCTTTAACATTACTAGTTTATCTACGACTCAGAATAAAACCACAACAGTACGTATCACCAATTGTATTTCTAAACATAATTTACAACATATAACATACATAACATTGTACACAACATATCTAGTCTAACACGTCAACATCATACCTACATTACATACAAGTATTACCCTTGGTCTTATTGCTTATTTTTGGACGCAGTTTCTGTCCGAGGGTGAATAAAACATGGCATACATACAATAAAAAAACATTCTGCTACAAAAAAATTATAGGTTTCAATAGGTAACCTGCAATTAAGCTATGCTTTTCATGGAGGAAAAAAAACCAGTCCTAGAACATAATGTGATGGATAACTTCCTGAAAATATCATTTGGAAATCAAAATCACTTACATATTTTTTATATTGGAATATACGTACAGTCAGCCCAAGAATACGTATACACCTTAGTTTCTTGTGTACATATCATGTTTTTGAACGAATTTAAAAGTATAAAATAGTCATTTTGAAATATACCTACAAAAAAGTGAGGCGCGTTACCATGTATTCTTTAGGGCCCTACGTATTCCATTATCAAATTTTATACTTTTTCATTTGTTCCAAAACTTTAGACTTCCAATTCTCAATCAAACTCAGCAGGTATAAAATCAATTACAGTATTCCACTCGAACAGACGTTGCTTACAGCTAGCCAATAACATTGAGAATTAATCGCTGCAACATCATAGAATACTACACACTAATCAGTTAATTTTAAATTTCGAAGTAGACAAGAAAATACTAATTACACCTCGGTACTCAGGACTTATTATCTTGGACCTAAAATTTGTTCAAAAAATGTTGCTCTATTCGCGCTGTAGGTACACATTTCTTGGGAGTCTTTTGAGGATAGCACGGGGTGTTACTCAGGTGGATGAGCTCAAATTCACCAAGCATACATTATTAAAAACCAAACTGCGCGCGCCATGTGGCCACGTTTGTCTCGCTACTTAGATCCAAGCTATGTGTGCCGAGGTATACTATAGAATAGAATACTTAATTTTATCTGTGCTATTAATTCCAAAGTATGGCAATGGAAAACTCAATTGAAATTTGCTACTCCGACAACGTAGTTACCTACGGTTTTCTACCTTCAGGGTTGGCAGAGGGAATAGCTGAACATGCCTACACTACATAGGTACCTCCACCTCACGAATTTCCTTCACTGTCTATATTATTTTTTCCAGAGAATCCCAAACCAATATGTTTGTGGGACTCGCATACACTGACGACCGGTATATACGTCAAAATACGTGTCAATCCCATACATTCATATTCTATTCTACAATATCGGCAAACGGATTCCCTTGTCACTATAGTTGCGACACGTTATGATGGCCGTTGACATGACTGGTTGTGCTCGTTTACTCTTTTTTGGTGTGTGAAGTTTATTTTCTTCTGTGCCAGTTTCACCATATTTTTTTTTAGTTATTCTTCTAACAGTTCGTTGTCCAATATTAAGCGCACCAAAAAAGAGAAAACGAGCAAAACCAGTCTTGTCAAAACGGCCATCATAACGTGCCGCAACTATAGACTGGCTGGCGATATATCTGCGTATATTTTCCTATCATAAGACGAACGAAGGTATTGGAGATTTTTTTAATACCTATCTAACACATATCCAATTAGCTCAGTTGGTCAGAGCTTTCCACAGAGTACCTACTTGGGGAAGTACTACTACTACTGCGAGTGGTTCATTGCAGGGAGGGCCTTGGATTTTGAATTTTTCCTATCTAAATCAATTATTCAAGAGCCTCCTAACAACATGACAATTATCTAAGTCTTATATCATTTTTGTCTGGGAGTCAGCTTTTTCTTAAATCTCATAAGGAATTGGCTCAATAAATATAAAATTAGGAGAAAATAGTCAACCTACCTATAGGTACTTACAGAAATTAGTGTGGTATTAAGTCACATAAAATTACGTTATTGGTTTGATATAATTTTAAAACAGAGAACATTTACTTCTAGGAAAGTTTGTCATACATTTCGTCTTAATCTTATATTCAGTGGGTCGGCTTTATCGGATCAGTCATCAAAAAAATTGCATAAAACCGTAGGTATGAGTGAAGCGAAATTTAAGTTGTACAGCTCTACCCGGGGGGGGAATTACATATGTATGGTGGTGTCTAGTGATACGGTATGGTGGACGGGGGAATGGATAGATAAGTAAACCAAGTACCCAGGCAGGTACCTAGCTTTTGATTTGGAATGTTGGAATGTGGGGAAGAAAAGTGAGAGTCCGACTAATTTAGGTTACTGTTCTCTCCCAAGAGTCAATTAATCAAATTGGCTATTTGACTAAGTCGTCGATTCTTCCCAATACTGCTTAAAAGGTTAGCTTATTTTGAAAAAATTTGCCTTGCTAAACAAAATATTGCTAAACTAATCTGTAAATATGACTTTTAATTATTTGAAATTCCTAAAAAAAGTTAAAATATAAATAATCACATTCAATTCGAATTTATAACTTTTTAGATTCCTCATTCAATTCCAAATAACTTTTATTACGAACTTATGAACTAGGTATATACGTGTAAACACAACGTAGACCGAGATAAATGCGATATTCTCTTACACTCGATACATTTGCACTACGCGCTACTGACGAGTGACGTCATAAGTTAGGACGATTTTGATGGAGCATTTTCGGGCGGCGCGGTGCAAGAAATTGAATTTTTAAAGTCAAATAAATTTAAAACTATTTTTCGTAAGAAAATTTCACTTTTACAGTTCATTATATTTATTACAAAGAGGTGATTTTTCGAATGTAATTTTTTTTGTCAAATACCCAATTATGAATATGACTAAATATCTACCCATTTATATTTTAAAATTGAGACATGTTCGTTAGACATTGTGATTCAAAAATAATTTCTCACTAACGAAACTGTTACACATGCGTGAAGTTTTAGTTTCGCTCATGTTTTTGACTTTATCTCTCTCTCTAAAGGTAAAGATACAAATGAATAAATAGAATTGGAGTGTCTGTATGTAAAAATAACAGATTTCAATTAAAGTTTTCTCTATACATAAAGCAAAAATAAATTTTTTAAAGCTTTCTCTGTCTGTTTATAGTCTGAGTCTGTCTGTTTATACGGGCAATCTCCGAAACAGCTTTTATAATTTTGACGGGCTTTAACTATAGATAGCTGATTGCTAGGTACATACGTGTTAAAAAATCGTCTGAAGTAAAGTCATATAAATAATTTTAATAGTTCTTATCAAACACATCCCTCGCTACACATCTTCGAAAATCTCTAGTGAAAACCTTGAATTGGATAGGAACTCTTTGGTCCGCATTTAGCCTTTTTTGGGGCATTGTGCGTGCTGGTGAAAGCCTTAAGCACCGCTTGACGTATAAACTGGTTCTCTGAGTTTATTCTTTTTTTAGGAAATCGAGGGGGTGAGGTTACTCTATGTGCGGGGCAGGGTATCCGTTCTACATGTAGTACTATTACAGTTTTGTGCTTACATATTGATAAGGCATTGTTCTACGTGAGCGTCAAACGCGCTAACGCGACGCGTTTCGACGTCATGCGTAAATATCCAAATGAAGGCATTCCTTTGTTGTGTCCTACGTAGTGTCGCTTGAAAATATCACTTGAAGTATGGAACGTAATGTCACGCATGGCGTCGCTTACGCGCGCTGTCGCGTTTGTCCCTCACGTAGGACAACGGGTAGGAGCATAATATACTTATAGCTATATATCTTATCTTATCTTTGTTAAACGCAGACTCGATATATTACACAATTCAAATAACTCCGTATTTGGTTTGGTACATCTATATTGTAACATGCAGGATTTGTTTTATTACATTTGATCTTGTTACAAAATTAAGGGTATTTTATGACTCATACATATAAATACAGAATAGTTCAGACATACATACAGTTTTCATATTTAAATGCCAAAATTACAGTCTACCTCTTACTGGCTCGATACTGATGCTAATTCTGTTGACAAAAATCTCTAAAATGATATTATACACCCAGAATGTATAGACGTTTCGTAAAAAAAAAATTGCATTTGCAGCAAAATCGTTAGGTATGTTATATGTTGTGGGACTCGAACCGACTACAAGGACTATCAGAATCAGAATCACAATTCTGATATGAGGACTACTAAGAACAGAAAAACGATTGTCGACCTTAATAACATTTACTTAATTACATGTCATTTCGCATAAATAGATGCCGCTGATCACGAATTTACGAAAAAAACCTCTGTTCTACGTGACGTCAATAAGGTCGAAAATTGCTTGCACTAGTCGACCGGCGCGCTGCCTGCTAATTGTGTGTTCATTTGCCTCACGGCCATAGACTATCCGGCCAAAATCTGTCAGCACTGACCGGAGTCGGTCACTATAATAATTTACAATCAGTGTGTATATTAATTTAAGAGATTTTTAGTGTACTTTAGTTAGTTTGACCCAATAGAATTAGCATCACTGTGTCTATTAATAGTTCGATAATATCATAATTTTTCTAAGCTTTTTTCTAATTCAATTGGGGTCGGTTTTCATATTCATGGGTCATAGGATGATATATCGAACTTAATTACATGTTTATTTCTATAAAATCAAGTTGTTCATACATTAATGGTGTCCGTTTCTTAATTATTGCAAAAACGGACTTTAGTGACCCAATATTTTTTTCTTCTCATCTCTGTCAAAATTAAATTTCTTATAGAGATTGATGAAGCTTGTTTCAATCAAAAATAATTTAAATTAAACACGCTATAACATACTTTTAATCTCGATCATGTTTCACATAAAACTATTACTAGAAGCGCCACAAAACACAAACGAAATCAAAAACTTTAACGAAAATAATAAAAAAAGAAAACAAATAAATTTACAATGAAAACTTACCATTCGTATCCTAAACTGGTAAACAACGTGACTTACACGCGACATTTATTAACCGTACGTTTAAAATTAAACATAAATTCCAAATAATCATGGCATTAGTTCAAAAAAAACACCACAAAACAAACTTATGTAGAACACAAATATTCAACATTGTGCCTGAAAATGACTAAAATTATTGAAATAATACAATTAGGATACTCTTATGAAAGGAATGTAGCAACATTTTATTTTTAAAACTAACAATAAATACGGGTAACAAATATCGCGTAAAAAATAAAAACAACCAAACTTACACACATACTCAGGTATCATAGTCTTCGTCTATCTGTAGATTGCCAGAGTTCAAACTGTCTATATCTACTGGAGGAGCCACGACCGGCCTCGTTTCAATTTTTTTAGCCTCCACTTTCGGCGGTTTAGAATTTTGCCTAAGAAGTTGCCTCACTGAATTTTTTTCATTCTTAACTACGTTCACAATATTCGCAGCGGCCGTATCTAGTAACTTTATCTCTGGTTTTGTTAAATTCTTTGTAAAATCTATGTTTAGGATAGGTGTGACGGGCGTTCTAGGCACAGAGGTGATAGGTGTCCTAGGTCCAGGAGTTGTGGGTGTCCTTGGCACCCCAGAGGCTTGTGCCCTGGGCGCTGGCGTCACTGGTATCCGGAGGGGTACTAAAGGTTTATCAACAAAATATGGCTTTGGCACTGGTTCTAGTTTAAGAGGTTCTTGGGTATAACTCGTTGATGGTTGAGGACTCGTATAAGTAGGGTTAATGGTTATAACACTTCGATGCGGCACATCATCGGTTAATAAAGTTTCTTGGTAAAAATTTGCGGTAACCACCGGTTTTTCTGTGGACTTTTTTGAGAGATCTATGGCTACGTCTAGGGAGGTGGATGTTATGGTTTCTGGTTTGACGGTTTTGTTCGGCAGTTCGGTGTCTGATGAGAGTGCCCGTTTGATGTGATCTCTGAGGACGGGCGGCGGTTGCGGTAATGGTACTACTTTGACGTCACTACTGCTTGAGCTGTTCGAGTCTTCTCTCGCTATCCTTCGAGGCGGTACTGGCAAATCCGAAAATCTGCGAAAAAAAACATGTTAATAACAATGGATACTAAAGTAATAATGTCTGTATATTCTCGAAATAGGCACTTCCTGTTTACCATCGAGCATAGACAATGTTCATTGTCGAATAGATAACAGTACTATCACTTAGTCGTCTTCTACGACACCCACCCGAAGAGATGAAGTGGTCCTATCCTACCACCAGAAAACAACACTGCAAATAATACTACCTAACACTAAAAATATTTTGTAATGGCAACATTGAAGTGTTAATATCGGTTTTTTTTTTCATTTAATTGAACTAGAAACTACATATAGATAAGCCCCAGTAATATTGATAACATACATAGCTGGTATTTTGACAGATAAGGATAGAAAACTCACAACATTCAATACTCATACATTTCATTCATATAGCCACGCCTCTTTCCCGTTAGGGTAAGCAGATAACCTGTGTTGTTTTAAATGAAACCGCGCACTTCATCTACATTATTTTGAACTGCTTGTGAATTAATTTGACTAGGTTGCCAGATTCAAAGAAATTATATGTGGGGATAGAACCCATAACATTCGACGTATTGCCAATTAAGTCACTGCGCCATCTGCAGTTGGGGAGAAAGGTCATCAATATTTACCTTGAAGAATTCGGTGAACTCTCAGCACTCATAATTTCTTTCTCTTCTGCCGCCGACACATCTGGTATATTTTTAACCTGTAAATTCAAAGGTAACAAATTAAATACAATAATTTATTGTCAATCAGACTGATTTCCACCGAACAGTGGGTACTTTTGTAGCAAAGTTTTTTTTTTAATTTTGCAAATTCTACATTCATAATGGTTTCAAATTAAGCTGGTAAAATACTTTCATTGTGCCTTTTTGCACTTAGTTTTTTAGAGAGCGTTGTGGCTTCATTTATCGTAAGGAACTACCGGGGGTGGCCTTCTTTTTTGAGTTGCTCAGTTTTCTATGGAGGAGAGTGGGAGGACACCTAGAGGAGAGTGGGAGGTTTCGGAATCTTTCAAAGCAGTATACACTACAGTATACTCAATCAAGCCATAGCCATCATCAGTGAGTGACAGGATCGGTGGCTCTGCGGGACTTCAAAAGAAGAACAAGCAATTCACTGTCAGATTTAATACCAATGGTCTGATGGTAGATTAGACAGCTATATAATTAGCATTCTTACATTTAATAAACTATGAAAGTACCGAACACAGTTCCTAATAAAAAAATCAAGTCAAAGATTTAAAAACAAACTTAATTTGTAGTTAAAAAAACGTTATTCTACACATTTTTACGCCACATCCAAATTCGGTAACTGCAAAAGTAAATTTGCATTTTTATCTGCAAATGTATAATTTTTCCGTACGTTAATTGACCTACGACCTTGCTACATGCAAAATTCTAACTTGATATCTACAGACAAAAACTTAGATAGATAAATAATTATTAATTGTACACCAATATATTTCTTTGTCTATTGAAAGACAGGTAGGCATACAACGAAATTATGTAAGGAATCCGTTTTTTGCTCCTGCGAGCTTACCACGAAGTGCATAAGCAATTTACACATGTCCATAGGCCACGGTAACTACTTTCGCATCAGGTGGGCCGTGTGCTTGTCCTAAGTGGTATAAAAAAATCGCTTAGGTATGGGCTTCGTGGATGTCGGCAATTCAAAAATGTTTACGTGTGTGGCAAATTCTGAATAGTCAATTTGAGGGTCCAAATATTACAAAAATCATGATTTACTCACCAAATCTCTCAGGAAGTCGAACTTGGACTCCGCCAAGATGCATTGCTTCACGTGGGAAGGGCTCAGGGTCTTCGCGTTCCTTGCCACCGTGACTTGCATCGCCTTGCTCAGTAGGGACTCCACGAACAGTTCCAAGGTGCGAGGTGTTTGAGTAAAGAGTGCTGAGTTAAGGAAATTAACCATGATCTAGAATTCTATTTCAATGCCTCGAGCACCGAGCACGAAAAAATTTCGAATTCGGAACGTAAAAGTATTGAGAAAGCAGAGGACTGCTATTGGCGAGGCAGGCTGCCAATCGCAATGCTCTCGCTCTCTCATACATTTCGAGCATTTTTCGTGCTCGAGGCACAGTAGTCCTGGGTTAGCGAGTTCCATTGGAAGGCAGCCTCTGTGGTGGCGCGGCGGTAGTGCACGCGACTGCCACGCTCAGTGCAAATATTTATATGTATGAATATGGCTATTTGCATTGGTCTGGGTGTTTATATGTATAATATGTATATATTTTAAAAAAAGTATCTAAGTATGTTTATCGGCATTCTAGATTCCATAACAAAAGCTAATTAAGCTTACCATGGGTCTATATAGGGTTGTGTAGAATGTTGTGGAATTGTGGAATATTATTGGATTCTATTGTTAGGGAATCTAGTGTCAGTAATAGATTCACTACTTATTACGTGATCGCGGAAATATGCTTGGCGAAATGAGGATGTTGATAGTCCTCTGGCTTACAGGATGTTGGTGATAACATATCTTCCGGGAGATTAATCTCGATAAGTCAATATGCGCTTATTCATGTTTGATCTACTGAAAGAACCTGAGATTATAGGTAGAAAGAAATAATCAGGATATTTCAGTGATGACCTTAGGGTCAAATGTTTCGAGTTCATATCTTTTTAACCAGATAAGGTCTTCAATTCGAAGTTATAGGGTCAGGGACCAAACATCTCTTCAGCCAGGGTGCGAGGTATATGGCAGAGGCAACCTCACCCTAGGAAACTGATGCCCTGATCGATTCAAGCCCGAAGTAATCACCCCCGCTGGCTCCGGCGGGGGGAGATATCCGTGGGGATTCCCGTACGTTATAAAAAAGGGGATCATCAAAAAAAGGCCAGTCCGAGCATGCACCAGACTGTGCATGTTAGACTTAACAAATTGGTGGTACAAAATAGACGTTCATGATTTATTTTTAGACAGAAATATCCACACAGCTTCTTATCGCATGTTACCTCAATTAGTGTAATTATAGACGCAGTAGACGAACACACCCAGCTAATACAATGGAGTACCTACCTACTATCGGCGTACAAGAACGTATCTAATTAATTGCCTTTAAGCTATCTATTACTGTCTGTCTATCTATTACTTAGCCGGCTTTTCACTGACTTAAGTAACAATACCAATGTGGTTTGTGTTCCAATAAAGGAACAATGTCTGCCTGGAGCAAATCGGACGCGACCAAGATAACGCAAGGATGAATAAACCCTGTTACATCTGTCTTTGTGTATACCCTATCAATCATAATGGAGTCGAACGTGTCGACGTGGCCATCCTGCAGTTAGTAGTTGAACCGTACATTAATGTAGATTGCGTTCAATCGAAGTTATTCTCGTCCATATGACTAATTCTCGCAGCTCCCATGTACACAGACGCTCACATATTGTGATTCATACTCTTATCAACGTATACAGATAATATATGTTCTAAAGAGCTTGGAAAGCGATGTTTTATCCAGAGCCGTTTAAACAATATGCTTGCATTCTGTATCTCCATATAAATAAAAACAACCCACCAAATGTATGTATAGTCAGCATCAGAAAGATGTTGACGTACAAAGTACTCAAAATGATCTTAATTTCTATTTTTTACCCCCTTCCAGTTAACTGATTGTTCTGATATTTGGTACAAACCTTTATTTCGGACAATAATACCATTTAAATCAATAAAACAGTTTGATTTGCTGTTAATACGAAAATTTTAAGATCATTTTGAGACTTCGTCGTCAAGATGTTTATGACGCTGACTGTACCTATTCCAGCTGTACCTAATGGTAAGGTACTGTGTACAACAGTTGGACATGAAATCATAGTCATAATCTCAAGTGCCATACATCTCAAACTGATAACACAGAAACACTGATAAACCTGTTTATCATACGAAGGAAAATTGATCTTTTAATTTTTTCAGCAGCTGGTATTTCACTTGGTTCCCGTCGAAGAAGAATAAAATCTACAGCTTTGCTTCGAATGAATGTCGTGCCACACGACTGGAAAGAAAATAGCATCGTTTGCCTTTAGAGTGCGTCAATAAGTTTCCTGGCGTGCTTGGCTAATGGAATGAGTCACCATTGAAAATACAAATATCGCTACAATGGTGATCCTCCTTTGACGGCTTCATCGGAAGCTTTTCACGTCCCGCTCAAAGGATTCGAGACTGTAGGAAGAAGGGAACACGTGTGCTGGTAAATAATTTCAAGGTTTTGTGATGAGCGTAGGCCTTGGATCTCTCCTTTAGACATTTCTTCAGTTATGTGTTCCTTTACTGAGATGGCACTGGGTCAGTGGAGGTGTTTAGAAAATGCCTTATGGCCAATCGATATGAGACGGCGTGCGGTTTTAATCAGTTCGAGTCCACCGGTGGAGGTATCTGTTGGGAATTCCGCATGAAAAAAAAAGCATTCGTTCCCGTTTTCTGTTCACACAGAGCATGTTTTCGTGAGCCTCGCTCAGCTCCTAAAGCTTAATAAACTCTTACTTTGAACCCTTCTAACACATAACCGTACGCGTATCTCTTCTCATACTACGTCCTGGATACCATGACAGCCGCTCGCTTCACAATTTTAGTGGCTTGCTTGACTTTTAAACTTTCTCTAATGACAACTAAGTAAATAGGTACAACTATGTACTACTACGATATTTTTTTATGAAAATATTACTTTTTTGGAATCAGACCAGTTCCTGAGATTTCTGGTGAAACGTAAGACAGCGCCTACTAAGGCGACTGGGCTACATAACATGACGTCACACGCATCTAGCGCGAGCTGGTCCGATACTCGATATTTTTCAGAACTTTGAATGCCTGTAAAATCGTAACTACAATACTTGGTATTTTTTAATGAAACAATTCCCATGCAATAGGCTCTCCCCGTAGCCGGGGCTAGATGGGGACACTGTGGTCCCCACAACCCGAACGGGGCCATCTCGAAAGAGATGGTCCTGGGTCTACCGGGGTGCGAGAGATATGCTTTTGGCAATCTCACCTCCGGCAACCAAGAACCCAAGATGGCGTGTGTTTTGGTCGGTTCGAGTCCGACATAACCACCTCCACCGGCTCCGTGGGAGTGGCATCCGTGGGGATTTATCGCACGATAAAAAAACAAAAAAAAAACGCAATAGGCTCACTACCTATTACGTGGGTATAAAATGATTGGTGAAATGTGAGTGTAAATTCACCTCTGCCTAACCCTCCGGGGATAAAGGGTTGATTATATGTATGTATGTATGTATGTATGTACGTATGTATGTATGTATGTATGTATGTACAAAAACAGGTGTATTTATATAATATACTAGCTGTGCCCGCGACTTCGTCCGCGTGGAATGTACTTAATAAAAAAAATCAGTTAATTTTTTTTTGTTTTTGGCATTTTTTTTTTTAGCCTAAGTTACTCCTTATTACATAAGCTATCTGCCAGTGAAAGTCCCGTCCAAATCGGTCCAGCCGTTCCAGAGATTAGCCAAAACAAACAGACAGACAGACAGACAGACAGACAAAAAATTTAAAAATATATATTTTGGTATGTGTACCGTATATACATTCATATGCATGTAGTAGAAAGCGGTTATTTTAATATTACAAACAGACACTCCAATTTTATTTATTTGTATAGAAGAGCTATACTATAACAACCTTTCAAGTAATTTTGCACACCTAGTAACATTTTCCATTGCTTTAAAATTTAATACAATTTCGGTAGCTTTTCAGTGGACTCGAATTGGTAGCTGTCTCATAATCATCCATACTTTCATACTTAATATTATAAATGCGAAAGAAGCTCTGCTCTGTCAGTCTGTATGATAAGCTTTCACGCCTAAACCGCTGCACCGATTTTAATGAAATTTGGAATAAGGGTAGATTAGACCTTGAGAAAGGACATAGGCTATGTTTGGTCGCGATAACCGGAAACCACGCGGGCGGAGCCGCGGGCAAAGGCTAGTAAAGTATAATGTACCTACTATATAGCTATCTCAGCGTTATAGCCAAGTGATATTTTTTACTACCTTGAATGAGAATGAGCATGCATAATGATGTGGCTGAAGTTTCACGATAATCATTTTTTTTTATTTCTCATATTTATTTAAAGCAGTCGGAATCATCAATCTCTGTCAGTATCACCGGGTCACAAACAGAATTAAATTTGCATGTGATACATTATGTGATTCACTGTATAAGTATGTACCTAAAACGTTTAGTTTATAACAAACATAATATATATTCTCCTTATGTATCCCGTGGTATAAGTTGATGAATTTGTGATTAACAATATATTTTTTTTAAATTTTAGTATGTAGCTATCCACCCTTTTATCTTTTTATTAAGTACATAGGCACATATCAAGAATAGTGTTTAATTTTTTTCATGATCTTATTTTTAAATTAAAAATGTGGTAATTTGATAATATGATATTATAGCGAATATGGTTTCTTGCGAATATCATATTTTGCTAGTATCATGTTTTCACAATAAGATATTATGAGAATATCATGTTTTGCGAATATGATGTTTTACGAATGTGGTCTTTTGAGAATATGATATACAGCGATTTAACGGGAATTAACACAATCATGGTATAGGTACATATATGTGAATTGCCTGACGATTCGACCAAGTTGATATGTTGCTGTTACGCATGCTATTGCAGCTGTAGTTGCATTCATGTAATACAAAAGCATACAATAAAATAATTCACAATCAAATCATATTCATGTAAAAACTTATTGATATTCAAAAAAGGTACTCTCCAACTTACGGGATGCTGTCGCAACAAAGATGCAAACAACAAAAAAATTGCTTTGTTTGGAAATAAGATGCATAATTCATTGTATTCATCATCACCTATAATGTGACTGATACATATTATAACAAAGAGTTACGAGATTTCTAGATATTTATCATCGGAAAAATAGAATACAAATTTAAAATTCTAAGTAGAATTTGATTCTGATCTGACAGCCTCCGTGGCGTGGCGGTAGTGAACGCGGCCGCTATGCAGGAGGCACGGTTTCGATCCCCGCTGCATGCATATATATGAGTATTTGCATTGGGCTGGTCGTGCCTCGGAGAGCATGTTAAGCTATCGGTCCCAGTTGCCCTATGAACATGCATGGCAGTTGTTACAGGGGAATTGAGTGAAATGGCCCCACATAGAAGGGCTGATCACCCATCCCGTCAAACGGCATCCCCACCGGCAGTAGTAGTAGTAGTAGTAGAATCTGATTAGAATACATATCATAATTCTAAAGTTAAATAATAACTGCTGGATAAAAAAAAGTCCATTTCAAATAGGTCAGTTTAAAACATTTTTTTTAATATTGGTAGGTAACATTAAAAATAAACTAATCAATTCATTGATCCAGATATCTTAGCATTAGAAACATATTATATACAAGGCTTCCTAAGTACTTTAAAATTCAAATATAAATTGGAAATTAATATCATTGTTTAGTTCATTTCATACTGGAATTATTATAAATAAAGTCAAATAGGAATTTATTTCATCATAGAAAGTGTTTCATATATATGGCAATAAAAAATCTGATAAAGAATCATTATCCAATTTATAGCATCTGGCCATAAAATCTCAGTTAAGAAACAATCTCAAATAAAAACTAGTTTATTTGATTATATAAACAGCCAAGAAGGTTATATGTATGACTTATATCTTTATAAAAAACCCCCAGTTATTATCGCAGTAAATTATTATTACATACTACCTAAATATCAAATTAATAATAGCAATTGGTATTATGATCTTCACCCATGTAAATATATGTGTTATTGTCACAAATTATGTGTAAATTAACGATGTCATATGAAAAGGATATAGATTATGATTGGTACAGCCTGAGCAACTTTCCCCACTTCCTCATCAGTCTGCATAATCTTCTTGATTCGCCCCTACAAACAAACAATGTCATGATATCACCAATCTCTCAAAATTATTGACGAAAACAAAACCAAATTTCTCTTTGTTGCGACTGTTTATTAACGTTTTTTAACTCACGGCTGGAAACCTTGCATTGTATTTTCTTTTCTTGGTAGGCATAATGGTAATCCGTTCACTTTAACACCAATTAAATGATAAAATTAGCTCACTTCACCATCAGAATGTTAACACTTCTCGCGCATTTTTGAGGTTATAAAAGAGGGACGTTCGCAGCCTACTTCATTTATATACGAATTTGACAGTTTCTCCACCATTTTTCATGCTCAATTTTACGATTTTTGACACGTATTCTTCTAAAATAATAAAATAGATAAAAGGAGAAAGTACTTTTATACCATTATTTAATCACTTTAATTATTTGTATGATTAATATTTTACAAAAAGGAATGAAATCGTGAAAAATCAGTAAGTAGGCCGAATGCACTTTGTTCCTATGTCATTTAATTTTTTTACTCTGAATTAAAAAAGCGAATTATTGTCGTGAAACAATACTCTAAGCGAAACAAAATAATTATTGTCTTAGTATTAGTACAAAAAATATTGTAATTTTATTCCTCTGTTGATCGTTGATTATCAATATTATTTCTGTCACAATATATATATTTTTTTTATCTTGTTCTAGAGATTTTATCTGTGCACGTAAAATACTAAACGACAAACAACCATGCAAACAACACGACGAGTCAGCGTTGCCAATGTGTGGGGGATTCCCCAAACTCTGCGGATTTTCAACCCAATTGGGGAAATTGTGGAGATTGGGCTTATGCAGAAGTAATAGTAATAAGTGGTAAGTGTTACCTAAATTATTATTCATATTTGATAAAAGTTAATCGTAATATATTTTTATAATAATATATTATTAGGTAATATATTATTTAACTCTTTATTGACAACATTCATGTGATACGCCTCACCTTAATATTATTGCGAGTGACGATTTTGGTGGGAAATTTCAACAGGAGTAATAATATCTTTTTGTTGAGTAAAGATGCCAATGGGAATGTCTAACATTTTTCCAACCCAATTAGGTGTTTTCTATAGGTTTTGTTTCCTTGCTACTTCGCAAGTGTGCAAACAGGTCATAACCTACCAATATATTTATAGTGACTTAGAAGTGCCATTTTTTTTACAGCTGCATACTGTTGCAGAGTGTTAGACATTCATTTCAAATTGATACCTTCACGTAGGTACTCCTGAGAATACGGGGAATCAGATAGACAGACAGACGGACAACGAAGTGATATAGGGTCCGTCTCTTTTGAGTTCGGAGTCTTTTTTTTAAGGTACCTTAAAAGAAAAAAAGACGCATATACCAACGAAATGATGACGCCGACATTTTAGCACCTATAATCCTTCATTTCCATATTTCTTAGACACCTGTCGAAGTTAAATAAGACAAATCTAACTATACCTACACTATGCCTTAACTATCACTTTCCTTCCAGCCTATTGGTACACGAGTTACTAAAGAAAATGCCTACAATCCAAATACTCGCAATAAAGCATATTTTCAAAGGTTTTTCTAATTATTATATTTTTTTAATTTTTTTTCTATAATAAACATTGACCGAAAATGGGGATTTTCAGTCAGGTTTTTGGGGAATCCAGCTCGTGGGCATTGGCAACGCTGACGAGTGCAAAGCACAGACATACAAAAAAATAGTGAAGGTCTGTGCAAAGAACTGCGACAGCGACTATTATTAATCTATGACAGCGACTGCAATGCAAAACGTCAAATAAAATGGCGTCGTTATCCAGGTGCGTCACATGAACTCATTTTATTTATTGTATTATATTCTTTAATCGTAATTTTAAACTATTTCAAATATGATTTGGTTTTGTCAAATATTGCTTCGTCATATTACGTATACAGAGTCCACCTAACCCAGTTAAACGCTAGCATGTAACATTGTTTTGTTCGATGTAGGGAACACATTATTTATTTCTTGATAGTACATGCAATTTGTGGAATATGTGATCATTAGATTATCTTTTCAGCCTGTTGCCTGCTCCCACTCAGCAGGTCTGGGATCGAGATGATGAACGTAAGGCGAAACGCGTTGGAAGTGCCTTAGTTGTCTCACAAAGTAGCGTTCCACCTTATGGGCAGAGAAAAGGATGGATTCCGAGAGCAGAAGAGGATTTTGGAGGTAAAAGATGCACTATACTAGCTTAAAATGTCAATAGTGAACTAGTTTCTAATTTTTAAACTATAAATACAATCCTTAGCCAGATTCTGTATAACCTTGTTTCATGAATAGTTCCAATGCTAGGCCTTGGCCCTTTTTCTGTATAGTTACACCTAATTGCATGAATAGGGTAAGCATACTTTCTCAACTACCAAAGAACAATAGTTAGTTATTTTCAGTATTAGAGTCAATAGTATATTATATTACCATGTGCTGTTTTTTGTTCAATATTTTGATCCTTACATTTGATAACTATTTTAGATTTAAATCATCTACTTTTCCTAGCCAGTATGATGCCTAAGTAGTGTCGTGGCGAGAGTAGTGGCACTGTTAACATATAAGTATAAATGCCAGTAGTTTAGTGGTTAAAGAGCTGGCCTCTCGTTCGAGAGGTCCCGGGTTTGAATCCTGGCCATTACACTACCGATGTGAACCCACTCCTAGCACAAGCAATTAAGCTTAGTTGGAGGGATTAGAGGGAATAAGAAAGAGAAAACTCTCTGTAAAATGAGACAAAACAATATAGTTCCGATTTGTTTTAGATGGTGGTGCCTTTCCGGAGATTCATGTTGCCCAGTACCCATTGGGTATGGGTGCGCGTGGCAAGGAGAGCACATCGAACGCGCTCGCAGTCCAACTTGATGAGTCAGGAAGGGTTAAATATTCGGCAATTGCAAGACAAGGACATGGTGCTGATAAGGTGAGACTTCATATTGTATTTTTTGGTTACTCACTCCGTATGTCCTTTCTCATGGTCTAATCTACCCTATACCAAGTTTCACCAAATCTGTTCAGTGGTTTATGTATGAAAGCTTAATATACAGACAGACAAACAGAGTTACTTTCGCATTTGTAATATTAGTGTGGATTATTGCTACAATGTTGACGACATTCATCAAAGAATTATAGACTTCACTGGTTAATAAATTTTGAATTATATCCTTGAATATTTATTGCATAGTACAATCATTGAAAAGCCACAAAATGCTAAATACTGTATCATAATTTTCTCTTTCAGATCATTTACTCAAAACTAACAGACCTGCTACCTTCTGAGGTATTAGCTGAAGATGACCCGACACTACAGAAACCAGATGATGAGGATATACAGGATATCACAGAAAAAACTAAACTGGCCTTGGAGAAGCTGACTAATGCTAAAATATCTGCGGCCATGCCTGTTAAAGCTGCCCCGAAAGCTGTGAGTTAAATTCTGACATTTATAACTAGTTTTTATACAAGCTGTGGCACATGAATGTTTGCAACACCACCAGAGACAAAAGTTGGAAAGGCAAAAATAATTCTCATGTAATAAATTCAATTCAATTCAAAACTCACAATTTGTTTATTCTTACTTACTTATTATAACTGTATTTTTAAATATCCTCATCCATGTCTACATTTCATTATAAATGGTGGTGACTATACTCATATCTTATTGTGCCGAATATTGCACCTCCAGTTCTGCTAATGTTGGACCAAATTAATTCATGTATCTATTATGCTACAGTCCTGGGTCCTTTAATCAGGGCACTAAAATTATCTGATGAAGCTGTCAATCTGAGTGCCACCATTGTTCACATGGTACCTGTTTGTTATGGTGACCCTCTTTCTTGAAACTTCATCAGGCGAAATTAAGTCAACTTGACAAGTCCTGTATAAAAAAATGCTTCTTTCTGACTATTTCATATTGACCTTAAGACCTTTCCCATTGTAAGGGAAAGAACACACCATTATCAATCGCCCTGATAGTTCCCAACTTTTGCAGGCACCAGCACAATACATCAGATACACGCCGGCGCAACAGGGTGGAGCATTTAACTCGGGAGCCAAGCAGAGAGTTATAAGGTGAGTTTACTATTACTTTATAATACTTCAGGAATTCACGCGACATATTTTGGAAAACTTACTTACGTAACGGCACCTGTGGTTGACTTGACTGGCCTGCGAGCGTCGTGCGGTGTGCGGGGAACATTTTTGTGCGCCTACCCTCCATTACTTTCACATTGAATGTAAGGCTAGCGACACACCACATTCACTTAGAGTTTACTATTATTATTATCTTTTCTACAAATGAGTGCCTAGCAGTTCTGAAAGTGACCCTTACACATACATTGTGATAAACCAGTCTGTCTGCACTGTTGAATGAGGTCCACCTAACTTCAATATTTGAAATATTTGTAATATTATGTCACTGATAGATAAAATAAGATGTGTTTATTCATCACTTACTAAACCCCGTCTTACAGAATGGTGGAAGCCCAAGTAGATCCGATGGAGCCTCCTCGCTTCCAAATCAACAAGAAAATCCCCCGAGCGGCGCCGTCACCCCCCGCCCCGGTGCTACACTCTCCCCCAAGAAGAGTTTCAGTAAAACAACAAAGGGACTGGAAGGTCCCGCCCTGTGTGTCACACTGGAAGAACGCCAAAGGTATGTGTTACAAATTTGCATCTATTTCCAGAAAATTCTTGCAGACGAATCATTAGTGGGGAACATACACGCCACGCGTATATTAGGAAGGTTGCATTTGTCGGCGCGTACCTCTCTAAATTGATTACATATAAACATATAATCACGCCTTTATCCCCGGAGGTTTAGGCAGAGGTGAACTAACACCCGCATTTTACCAGTAATAGGTGGTGAGCTTATTGCCATATTCCATGCACTATTGGTGAATGGAGTCTATATCTGCGGCTGAGTCTGGGCTGTGTATATAATCTATCTGATGTTAAACAGTCCTATGCCTTGTGGCCCAAATTCTACTCTGCTGATTAAGATTGGAATAAGTTAATTGTTTAGGCGGGCCTTGAACTCGCGAGTAGTTGCTTAGTATTGGACTACAGTGGCACGGCGGGGCGGGTGCGAGACCCGCCTTTCGATGGACTTTTGAGCGGCTTGAACGTACATACCTCGTGCGATATTTCAAATAATAATGATAATGTCAGATTGTTTGGAAGTTAGTGCCTGTATAAAGTGGGACCTTTTTATCAAATTTATTACCATCAGAATCACTGCTTGTTTTTTTTATTGATTCAAGAATCTGAAATCGCTAGAATTCCACGTAGGTGATCGGAGCCAATACACTTATTAAATCTTCAGACGTTAACTGCATGTCCGAACAAATTGAGCGGAAGATGCAAACTGGCTTGCATCTACCCGCACGCTCGCGAACCCCGGTGTCCGCGGTGGGAGTCTCGCCTGAGCAGTTCACTCTCTTTAATCTTAATCCATCTGAAAACTTAGCATACTAATTGCTTTATATTTTCTTGCAATAGCTCTACTTGTCGCGTGCCAAGCAAAATGCAACCTAATACTAGTAATAATTAGAGGGCGCCGCGGGCTTTATATCCGCCACAGTCCCTCTTGTGCAACGTTTAATTTCAAAAATACCAAAATATACAAATTCAGCCATGTGTGATTTGACGAAAAATATTATACATAATCTACAAAATATAATCTACAAACATAAACAATGATTCTTGATTAATGTATAATTTTTCAATCACTTACCAATACTTACTACTTCCCCAATCTAATAAAATAGTATATCCTTTGGACAGGTTACACAATTCCTCTTGACAAGCGTCTAGCCGCCGATGGCAGAGGATTACAGCAAGTGCACATCAATGAGAACTTCTCCAAGCTAGCAGAAGCACTGTACATAGCTGACAGGAAGGCGAGAGAAGCAGTAGAAGCTCGAGCACAGCTAGAGAGAAGATTAGCACAGAAGGACAAAGAGAAGAAAGAAGAACACTTGAGAATGATGGCGCAGAGAGCTAGAGATCACAGAGCTGGTGAGTTGAGAATGTTGAGATTTAGGTGCGAGGGATATGTCGAAGACGACCTCACCTCCAGCCTACCACCACGACTATCAGTCGGCGTGCGGTTTTAGTCGGTTCGAGTCCGACATAACCTCCCCTTCCGGCTCCGGCAGGGGAGGTATCCGTGGGGATTTACACTCGAAAAAAGTTTAAAAAAAGGGATGTATGAATTGAGAAATTGAAACATCTTGTCAAAGATTGTACACTGGGCAAAGTAGAATGAGACTCCATAACCATCATTTTTTAAACATTATAATAATAATAATAGTGAATATTCCACACAACGCTATCTAGACCCATGGTAAGCCTAACTAGCTTGTGTTATGGAATCTAGAAAGCGGATAAACATACTTAGATACTTTGGGGTGGGTTTTCAGTTAAATTACAATATTTTTCCATGAGGCGACTGCCTTCTGACCTGAACTTTGCAACCCTCTAATGATAAATTGGAATTCTGTAATTTAAACCAGGTAAAATGGTCGCCCATCCTAAGACTGGCCTTGCCAGTATCCCTTAACCTTGTAATGTGTTGACCTATTCAGTTACCACTATATCCAGTAGCCCGCTGATCCTGCTACCAGTGTGGTCCATTACGAAATATCCAATTCACAACACTTATGTCTGAATATTTATTTCCACGTCTAAAGTAGCTGTATCTATCCATTCCAGGTATCAGAGCACCTGACGAAGACCAGGACGGTGTGGAAATAGACGAGAGTGGTCTCACAGCCGCCGAGAGAGACAAACTGAGGGCTGAGAGACACAAGGACAGGCAGCGAGAGAGGAATCTGGCTAGAGCTGCCCCGGACAAGAGGTATACACTTGCTTATATTAGGCATTAGCAAATTTCATTAGTATTGGTTACTTGTACAACTCATTTTCACTTTTATAATATTATTACCCGATGCCCGCGGCTCCGCCCCCATGGATCTCTTATACTAATATTATAAGTGCGAAAGTAACTCTGTCTGTCTGCCTGTCTGACTGTATGTTACGTTTTCACGCCTAAACCAGTGAACGGATTTTGATGAAATTTGGTATAGGAGTAGATTACACCATGAGAAAGGACATAGGCTATGTTTGGTAGCGATAACTGACATCGCCGCGGGTTAGAAAAGCTAATAGCCTATTTATTTTACCATGCTCTAATTTATCTGTATACTAAATAACATCAGATTATCTGCGAAAATGACGAACTTTCATGCCCTACCAACAAACTTTGAACTCCTATATCGCGATAAAAGGTAGCCTATGTCCTTTTTTAAGCTTAGTCCATCTTCGTACCAAATTTCATCTAGAATGGTTCAGTGGTTTAGATGAAAGCGTTACAGACAGACATAGTTCCTTTTACATTTTTAGTATGAATTTAGTATGTTTGCTATCTTACAATAACCTTACTGCTCTAATTCCAGGTCTAAGCTGGTGAAAGATCGTGAACGTGACATCTCTGAACAAATCGCGCTCGGTCTGCCCGCCAAGGCGAACCAGGGCAATGAAGCTATGTTCGACCAAAGACTGTTCAATAACAGCAAAGGAATGGATAGCGGTAAGTTGTTTACTATTAAGTGCTTCCATTATCATGTTTTAAGGTTTTGAAATAATTTACGTGATTCTAAATGGGGAAATAAGTGTTTTAACTTGTTTATTTGCTTAAAATGAGATTACTAGTGCCATCTATTAGTTTTACTAAATATATCGCATTGGGCACAACCTGTAAAGATAGATGTTTTCAGAAATTAAATAAATAAATAAAATATTTTCTTAGCTTTCACCCCATTACCATACTAAATAATGGAATCTTTTGCAGGCTTTTTCTATCAAATTCAAGTTTTATTGTCAATCTCCTGGCCTAATTCAGGTCGCATCCGAAGCTAGTCTTCCGCTTTGTACAGTCTAACAGCGTCGCGGCTAAAATTAGATATTTTCTGTCCAGCAACTGCTGCTAAAATTGGATATTTTCTGTACAGCAACTGCTGCTAGAATTATATATTGTCTGTCCAGCAACTGCTGCTAAAATTGGATATTTTTAATCTTAAATATCCAATTTTCAACCAAATGACCTCCACAACCCATTACCGATATCAGTTAGACCAGTTGTTGGACTTTTTAGGGCTCCAACTACCTTTTCTCATTACTATTCAATGTTTCAGGTTACGGCGATGACGAGGCATACAACGTGTACGACAAACCGTGGCGTAACCAAGAGAACGTCGGCTCACACATCTACAGACCGACAAGGAATGCCGATAAAGACAACTACGGCGGAGATATTGACGCTATTGTTAACACGCGCAGGTAAAAATATATCTTAAGTAAGGCCACGAGAGAAAAAAGGTAAACAAAGCGACCATTAGTGAGTATTGTTGCGATAACTAGCGATTATTTTCTCCGTCCTTGTCGTACACGTCACACGTACGCGATAATGGCCGAGCGACAGCTGTCGTTGCGTGTTTCTTAGTACAGGAAAGCTGTCAGTACAGCGGTTCTAAACTGTCAGCTCCGCCATCTTATGAGCAATTTCATTTCTGTCTGGAATGAGTTTGAAGTGATACGTAATAATTTTCAAATAAAAATGTTTGGAACCGCTGAAACTTTGTTTACCTTTTTTCTCTCGCTTCGTTGGCTTTACTTTGTGTACATTGAACAATACAATTCAATTCTGTTCGTTTAATGACTGAAAAAAAGAGGCATTCAACGGCATATACGAATTGTGAAAAAAGAAACCAAATGGCTTGAAATATGGTCCCGTCCTATGAAGAATCTGTCAAGAACCTTAGCGGGATTATTTCTATTCCAGTTGAATAGAATAATTATCTAGTAAAACAAACCTCGGCATAGGTATAGGGCCCAAACCAAAAACCCAAACCTTTAAGCGTTGGTAGCTTAGGGGTTAAAAAAAGCGGTTGACAGACAAGGCTTTCATCCAGTCTTACCTCCCGAGGTACTGTAGATAGACGGCAGTGCAGCTCCAAGTTGAAACTCTCAGAAACATCCAATAACAACACTAAGATGATAGCAATTAAGTTGTAACATATTACCTACAACTTCAGTAAAAATACCGTTTAGTCTCGTTTGGTCCAATACGCGTTTAGTCCAATTGTCAAAAACAGGAATAAATCGCGGACTTTCTATCCTATTTCTGGCTGGTTATGAAAAAAAATAACCACCTTCGTGGTTATTTTTGCCTTCTAACCTTACCTGTCAAAGTCGTTTTTTGACAATTAAAATACTTATCTAACAATATAAATCCTCTATTTCAGATTCGTGGCGGACAAAGAGTTCGCGGGTACAAGCAGCAATAACACGCGCTCTGGACCCGTACAGTTTGAGAAAGATGCTCCTACATCGCGAGATGAACCACCAGTAAGATTCATTTTATTATATTTGCTTTTCAAACACAAACAACAATATTTCTGCAAAATGTATTGTTATAAACCGTCTCTGTGGTATAGCGGAAGTGAACGCGACTGCTACACAGGATGCGCGGGTTCAATTCCCACTCGGCGCAAATATTTGTATACATAAATATGAGTTTGCATTGGTCTGGTCGTGCCTCGGAGAGCACGTTAAGCCGTCAGTCCCGGTTGCCATACGAACATCTATGGTAGTCGTTAGGGGTAGTTGTAGCTCTCAAGAGTCGCAATAACTGGTCTAACTGCAATACTTCGCACAAAATCCATTCGCATTCGTAATATAAAAGTTTCGAGAGAACAGAGCGAGCATTGCGAATGTGATTCTTCTCATACACAGGTTCATAACACCGTTTGATGTAAGGTAAAGCCAACGAAGCGAGATAAAAAAGTAAACAAAGTTTCAGAAATTCCAAACGTTTATCACTTCAAGCGCATTCAAGATAATAATGAATTTGCTCATAAGATGGCGGATCTGATAGTTAAAAACCGCTGTACTGACAGCTTTCCTGTACTACGTAACACGTAACGACAGCTCTCGCACGGCCATTGTCGCGTACGTGTGACATGTGCGACAAGGAAAATAATCGCTAGTTATTGCAACGTAACTCAGTAATGGTCGCTTTGGTTTACCTTTTCTCTCTCGTCTCGTTGGTTTTACTTTAGTAAGTTAAGTAATATTTTTTCGTTTCCACAGAGCCGTAATCAGCCCGACGCGGACTTCGATCCGTTCGGCTTGGATCGGTTCTTGAGCGAGGCCAAGCGCGCCGACAAGTCCGCTCGCAAGCGGGACCACCACGAGCGGCACGACGTACACGGCAAGAAGCGCCGGGACTGAGCGGTACGACCACTGCTTATATTGCCCCCGGAATTGCGTAATGTAGATACCATTAAGCCTCATAGTGTCAAAAACAGATTCAAATCACACTATCTAAACACACTTTTATAATGTTATTTAACACATTAGGCATAGATTATAAACCGCATAGGTTTCTGTAATGCCTATGTATCTTGCTGTATTGTGTAAATGATAAATAAATTAAAAAAAAAAAAACTGTCAGCCTCTGTGGCGTGGCGGTAGTGCACGCGACTGCCACGCAGGAGGCGCGGGTTCGATTCCCACTCAGTGCAAATATTTGTATGCATGAATATGGCTATTTGCATTGGTCTGGGTGTTTCTATGTATAATATGTATGTATTTACAAAAAAAAAAAGTATCTAAGTATGTTTATCCGCATTGTAGATTCCATAACACAAGCTATAAAAGCTTACCATGGGTCTAGATAGCGTTTTGTAGAATGTTGTGGAATATTTATTTATTTATTATTATATGCAGTGGCCGGCAAACTTCCTGACTATGGATTCGGGCCGCAATGGCAGAGGCCAATCGTAGCTTATTTAAAAAATTGATCAAGGACTCAAATGCGAGCCATTTGTTCACGAAGTTTGCTGATAACTTTACCTAGTGAGTGTTGGATATTCGTATTCTCCCTTGTGGATATCTCCGAGGGAGAAGAAACATCCAAATCAGATTTTTGACGGATAATTTTTCAAATGAATTTTTCAAATATTCGGACATCGGGTGACAATGATTTACGATCCGTCTGCCAAACGGGCAGACGGATCGTAAGTCATTAAGCCTCCCTAATCCATAAAAAAAAGTTGTCAAAAAACGACTTGGATAGGTTAGGTTCGTGGTTATTTTTTTATAACCACCCAGAATCCCGATAAAAAGTCCACGACTTTTCCTGTTTTTGACAATTGGACCAAATGCGTAATTGACGAAATGCGACTAAATGTTTTGCATCCCTACTAAACTATAAACAAAACAAAAAATGGAGCAAAGTCGAATCCCATAAAAATGCCGCAAATAGATTATCGTTTTTTGGCGAGTATAGCTCAACTAGCTTGTAATATAGGTCCTAGAATGCGGAAAAACATACTTCTATACATTTTCTCTCTTAAATACATACAATAAACATACTCTTTCTCTTGTTTCAGGTGTGGACTCTGTATATAACCATAAACCTAGCAATAAGAATTTCAAAGAATGGATTCTTACTGTACAGAACATTCTTATAGCCTTTTAAGTTCGTGAAATGTGACAAGCAATAGTTTATTAAATATTTTGTTTATAATTAATAACGTGTTTTATTACAACTTTTATGGATGTGTGAGACCCACATATTTCGGTACACCTATTAACAGCCGAGGCTTTTACGCAGACTTTCCTGTCGGGAAGTTAGATGGCAGTCGTTGACGTAAAAGCCAAGATAAATTTCAATGAATTTTATAGCATTATGTATGCTAACTATACAAATCGAATACACAGAGAAAAAGGAATCTTCTCGGGCGGGACTTCTACACACGATCTTTCCTTTACAGGGCGAATGCTTTTTATTCAATATACACTATGGCCTTGACCAACTGGGCTACCGAGACACGCCCGATGTGATACCCCCTGTATTCGATTTGCATGCTATAAAATTCATTCAAATATTTGGGCGGAGTTATCAAAAATCAATGTTTAAAAATTATTGTCAAATTATTCGTTGGTTCCGATAGTCCGTAAGAACATCGGTGAATGACTCCACCGTCGCACTGTGATCAATAATTACAATTTAGGATGACAAAAATATTTTAAATTGGAATTACAATAATCTGACACTATTATTGAAAATGTTGCTATTAAAATAAATTAATCTTTATATAAATTCAGTTTTTGATATTCCAACGTACGTAGTGTAGGTACAAAAGAAATTAGTGTGAAGGTTCTTCCTCGTTTGAATCAAATTTAGGTTGTTCTAATAATTTTATGACTTCTGCAGGAAAAATACCTTTCTGCTTTAGGGGTAAGGGGCGTAAAATCGATATCAGAGGATCTGATGACACCAATAATATTTAGAATAAATCATTAGTCTGCTTGCGTGACATTTTTCGGGTATTGTGTTCTCCATAATATTTTACATCTTTATGGTGACATTCCTGTGCGTCTTCCCCTAATTGTCCAATAGGCAACAAGAAACGATCAAATATGTCTTTGCCATGAGTTAATTAAGTTTCATCTCAGCTGCTAGGCACAACTCTTCTTCACTTCTGGTTGATACTTCGTCTTATAACCTTCTACGCTTAGTTCTCTCATTTGAATGAAGTTGATGGCTGTTCAATATTATGATCTCCAGATGTTATTGTGTACTTAGACAACCAATCCTGATATTTTTTTTTCAAATTGAAAAACATCTTTGCTGATTTTAATCCAATTTCTGGAAGCTGATAAACAATAGCTATGTACTGAATTTCGTAACTCATTTTGTTGTTGTGTTGTAAAATCTGATACTCCAATGACCTCATAAATATAGTTCAATAACATATCTTTAGATTTCTTAGTTGCAGGTTTAATTGGCCGGTGTTTTTGCGATAATCAAACAAATCGGCATTTCTAACTGTACCACCGTTTCCTGTATAAATGAAAAGTTTGTTCAGGCAGGGGTACTTTGGGGTATTTTTTTAAATTGAATATCATACTATAGACTTCCAATTATCTACTAGTGTAAAAATGTCTATGTTCTAATATGTTCCTCGTAAGATACAGGCTTTAAAATATAAAAAAATGTTAAATTTTAAGTTAAGTTTTGAATATTTCTTCCTAAATCACTGTAACAATTAACAGTTACTCAAGTGTTATACAAAATTAAGCACATACCTTTAATGTTTACCATATTTATTGATGCGCTATAATGCACTGTTAAGTCACAACAAATAGTTAACTGTGCGCGAAAATAGGAAGTAAATTGAACAAATCAATACAATTAGCGAGAACACTGCATTCACTAGCTGATATCTCAGTAATGACTTACCTTCAACCGTTCATATTAAACAATAATATGGGGTAAGTACCCTAATCACATAGAGATAATTTGTTTTACTTTTTTTTTTTATATAGGACACGTCAATTTGACTTCACCTCGCCTGATGTTAAGCTAAAGGCGAAGTCTCGGAAAGAGGGTCACCATCGGAAACATGTACCATGTTAACAGTGGTGGCACTCAGCTTGACGGCCTCATTAGATGCCTTTTCACGCCCCGCTTAAAGGATCCGGGACTCTAGGAAGAGGGAAACACGTGAGCTGGCAGGGAGTCCCAGGTCTTAATGGTGCGACATAGGAATGAGTCACCGAAACGCTTGGTTCTAACAGGTATACTCTGCACCGTAAATGAATGGCATCTTAGCCCTGCACGTGTCGTCCTGTGTAGGAAAGGAGAGGGTGGGACTAATTGGAAGAGCTCGTCAGAACATTCACCATGGTAGAGACGGTAGAAAACTGCCAAAGACGCAACATCTCTACGCATCTGCAAAGGCTCGAGGATGTTCGTGACCTCAGGATTCCCAATAATGCGGACCGCACGTCGCTGCAACCTGTCGAGAGCATCTAGTAAGTGCTTTGCGGAGCCGTCCCAGAGATGTGAGCAGAATTCCACGTAGGAACGAATTTGGGTCTTGTATAGAAGACACCGCTGTTCCGGCGTGAAAAAACGTCTTACTCTATTCAGGACTCCGAGTTTACGCGAGGCTGATTTGATGATACTCTCGATATAGTTTTTGTTATTCAGTTTGCAGCGAACATCCATACCGAGGATATTGAGGTGATCCTGCAGTGGCAGTGGTGTGTTCTGAAGAGTGGGAAGGGGTAGGTAAGGAGATACTTTTGCTGTAAACGCACATGCCTGGGTCTTCTTGGCATTGAACTCGACCAGGTTCCTAGCGCCCCATTGAGAAATGTGGTCCAGAATCCGGTCCAGTTCAGTGACAAGAAGCTGCCTTTTTTCCGCGATATCAGACTGCTTGGCCGCAGGATTTGCGTAATAACTCCCGTGTAAGGTGCTGTCGTCTGCATAGCAATGAATGCTACCGTTAGAGAGCATATCATTGATATGCAGAAGAAAGAGAGTGGGAGATAAGACGGAACCCTGCGGCACGCCAGCATTTACCTGCAAGAACTCCGATGCTCGTCCATCACAAAGGACGCGAATACGGCGCCCCTGCAGGAAGCTTGCAACCCAGTTGCACAGTCTGGGAGGCAGGCCAAAGGCTGGTAGCTTGGAAAGAAGCGATTTGTGCCATACCCTATCGAAAGCCTTGGCAATGTCAAGACTAATTGCCAGTGACTCGCCGTGCTTTTCCATAGCCTCACCCCAAAGGTGGGTCACGTACGCCAGAAGATCACCCGTTGACCGTTTCGGTCTAAAACCGTATTGCCGGTCACTAAGCAAGGAGTGATCCTCTAGGTGTAGGTATATCCTCACAATGTCAAATTTGAATATTATCCACCTAATATCTAATAATTGATCACAGTGCGTCGCCTAAAAGACGGATAAAAATACAGCGGCCGTGTGTCGGTAGCCTAGTTGGTAAAGGCATTCCCCCTGTAAGGGAAAGATCGCGGGTTCAAGTCCCGCCCGACTAAATTCATTTTTCCCTGTGTATTCTAGCCAAGATTAAAACAATCTATTCGGAATGGAGGAGGAGAGCATACTCCAAAGCCTACAAACAGGTAACCTTAGGGTCAATCTACACTGAGAGAGCTGCGGCCAGAGTTTTGTACTGGAAATGATTGCGAGCAAGCGAGCGCTGCTTCGGCGCCTTCAAATGACGTTTATTTTCTCCCGTCGATAAGATTTAATAGTAGATTGTATTACAAGGGAGCAAAGTAATATTTTTACGGCGAGGGCGCTACTTTAAATCAAGAGCAAAGCGAAGGATTCTAGAATAGAATCCCGAGCGTAGCGGGGGATTCTAACGTAGAATCCTGAGCGCAGCGAGGGAAAAATAATTTGCTCCCGAGTTATACACTCTACTTTTCATCCCCTTTCTATGAGAAAATTTATTTCTCCCGTGATTTCGGGCGTAACAAGTTTTGTACGGCGTTGTTAGCTTCTATAATACCTATCTAATTGTTTCAAGAGTTAATGCATTGTCACTTAAACTCGAAGTAGTAGATCCATTTACGGTGCAGAGTATACCTGCTAGAACCAAGCGTTTCAGTGATTCATTCCTATGCCGCACCACTAAGACCTGGAATTCCCTGCCAGCTCACGTGTTTCCTTCTTCCTACAGTCCCGGGTCCTTTAAGCGGGGCGTGAAAAGGCATCTAATGAGGCCGTCAAGCTGAGTGCCACCACTGTTAACATGGTAAATGTTTACGATGGTGACCCTCTTTCCGAGACTTTGCCTTTAGCTTAACATCAGGCGAGGTGAAGTCAAATTGACGTGTCCTATATAAAAAAAAAAAACTCATATTATATTGCAAAATACAACTTAAATAGGTAATGTACTAATTACAAGAACAGAGAGGTAATTCAGTAATTGGCGCTCTTTGTTTTTTTTTTAGTTAGCACAGGTCACCCCGCGCTATGCAGCCAGCACGTACCAGCCAGTAATCCGTACAGTTTGCGTTCGATTTCTATGAACGTTAATGTTCCAAATTCAAATCATTTTGCCGGCCCGCTGCTTGGCTCCGAACAGAAAAGAGCTATTTTGCGCCCCGCTACAGTAACAGTAAAGTGACATTTTTCGAATAGAAGGGATGAAAAATGGTTTGTACTATTTGCCCTCAAAGACGCCTGCGCTTTCAGTGGGTATTGACCACAGAACAGAAAAACTTTCCCTGTTCCGTGGTATTGATCCTTATTGTTATCCTTTATTCCCATCTGCCACCCCTAGGCTTGCCACCGGGGTGGGGTTGGCACTTATTAGGTGTCGTTTACCACCCAGTGGTCAATGGCACATAATTAGTTTCATCCACCCCTTATAGTTAAAGGGTCTATTCTCATATCCTATTGGACATTATCAATGGAAATTGATATTAAAACATCTTTCACTGGATATCATCTGCCATCTGACCTCTACACCCATTGATACAATTGTTACTATAGTACACCACAACCACAGTACTATGATCCCTATACGCAACTGGTGATATTCAATGCCATTGTAATTCGACAAACTTAGAACTGCAGATGGTTCGGTCCCACGATTTGTAAGCATGCACGTTCAACCAATCGATAGTGCATGTGTGCTGTTTCGCACGGTGAATACTGAATAAATTATTAATTTTCTTATTAGCTTGAAGTTGGATACTATACATATATATAACATACATAAATCACGCCTTTATCCCCGGAGGGTTAGGCAGAGGTGAATTAACACCCACATTTCACCAATAAGTAGTCGGTCCCATGTAAGTGAGCCTATTCCCATAACATTCCGGGCACTATTGTTGACTCGAGCCTATATCTGAGGCTGAGTCTGGGTTGTACATATCTGTCTGATGTTAAACAGCCCTATCCCTCAGTCGCTTTGTACGACGAACAACCTATCGTTTAATGCGGTGATTGACGTATTTTTGTTCTAATCTAACCATCAGTCACCCAGTCACCGTAATTCTTGATTGACGCTTGCATGAGCGTGTTATGGACGCCTTACATTTTAGTTTCATTAAAAATCTTACAACAGGATACTTAGTTGAACCTGTAGCCTTTCTGTTCATCAAAATTAGTTGAAATCCAATGGGCTATTCCAGTAGACCCTACTTCTTCTGTGGAGGACAAGTGGATATTTTTTCACCTTTACCTACGATAATTCGAACCAGCTCTAATGAATACCTAAGGATTTTTAAATCCATAGTTTTGATGGCTGTTTTGATTAGACGAATAACACAGCTAATTACAAATTATTTTATTAAGTACAGTCCACGTCATAAATATCTTGACGACGAAGTCTCAAAATGATCTTAAAACTCTCGTATTAAAATTGTGATTAAAGAAAACTGTTTTATTGATTTATAAGGTACTAGCTGACCCGGCGAACCGTACCGCCAAATTTTCCCGACCGCGTGGCGTCTTATCCCGTTCCCACTGCACCCACTACTATACATATTAAGCATGTATAATACATATAAACCTTCCTCTTGAATTGATCTGTCTATTAAAAAAACCGCATCAAAATCCGTTGCGTATGTTCAAAGATTTAAGCATACATAGGGATATAGGGACGCGAAAGCGACTTTGCTTCATACTATGTAGTAATTATCGTACCGAACTAAAGGTGTGTACCATATATCAGACCAATCGGTCAACTGGAAGGGGGTCGAAAAACGAAATTAAGATCATTTTAACACTCTTCGTCAACATCCACACACGGTGGAATCCATACCATCTCGCACTAAACGGTTTGGGGGCTCTTTCATCTGCCGCACGATAAAGAGCTGGAATGCTCTGCTCTGAATGAATGTGTTTCCCTCCTCTTACAGTCCCGGGTTCTTCAAGCGGGGCGTGAAAAGGCATCTATCAAGGCCGTCAAGTTAGGGACCACCATTTTACGTCCAATGGCACCGGGAATGGTGGTCTGTATCTTCTGGACTGCACTTCAGCTTTGTTGCCATCTAGCGGGGTGCAGTCAATTGACGGATCAAATATATAAAAAGAAAAAAAACATTCTGACTGTACATACCTACATAACCACTCTGAAGATAAAATAAAATAACCACATTTTATCATTATTTTATTGAAGTAACAATACTTTGTAACATACATATAATGAAAAAAAAAACACGCAAATCATTACAATACATTGTCTGTACGCCAACCAAACGTAAAACACACATGGTGCTAATAAGACACTTCGTTGCCAAACACTACCTAAATAATTAAAAACCAAATTGTGATCATTCTTGTAAAAAAATAATATATTATGCGTGATTTGGGGCCCAACTGCAAAACCCTTGGAGGCTTTCTAATTATGAGACTTAGAAGTTCTATAACAATGACGAGGGGCCTTATAAGCCGATTCCTGTCGGCTCCCCGGTCGCATGGTGTTCTAACCGGCTTCCTTTTTAAAAGTTATCTCCCTTCGCCTCTGTTCTATAATATAAGTATTTAAGGCGCGAATACTCCAATTTTTACGTATTTATTAATATACTAAGTCTAGCAGAAACTTAATAATATACCGATTTCTCGGTACAGGTAATATATTTAGCCTAATGCCTTTTTTAATATCATCCAAGGGTCTGGTAGCGTACAGTATACGGTTTACTTCAGCTTGATGATAGTGTTTCGCAGTTTGTCCACATTGGCGCCAGAGAACTCCTCGATTTTCTTGCTGTTTTTCACGAAAACGAAGGTGGGCATGGAGTTGATGTTGTATTCAGTGGCGATATCTTCGCACTCGTCTACATCGACCTGGAAGAAAGATAAAATAATTTTAAAATTTTATTTTCATTGTATAGATTTTTAGATTCCTTTTTATAAAAGAATATTAGGAATAATCTCTCATGATTACCCCTACAGGCGTGATTTTATGTATGTATGTATTAGGAATAAATCGCTCAGGTGAGGCTTGATCCCACGACCCTTCCCTTACTTCAGGTGTGGCTTAGTAGCTCAGTTGGTAGAGCATTCCCCCAGTAAGGGAAGCCCCACCTGAGTAATTCATTTTTCCTGATGTAATCGAATAGTTAGCATAATAAATAACCTTTCGGACCGTTAGGTTGAATTTTCAAAATGTTGAATTTCCATAATGTTGAATTCCCAGTTAGTTGAATCCCAGAATGTTGAATTCCTGTAACGTTGAATTTTTTAATCCTACAATGTTGAATATCGTTTATCAAAATGTTGAATTCTTAATTCGTTGAATCGCACAATGTTGATAAATGGAATGATTCTGTTTAATTTATTTTTTATTGCAATTTGTGTCGTGTATTCTATAACTACCGTACTCGTACATATCTCACTAAATGCACAACACCCACCATACAATCAAAAAAAATGTAATGTTATTCAAATGCAATTTTATTAAAAAAAGAACAAAAATTATGCTTAACAAGTCATTGATAGACAATACAGTGTTATACTTAACATAAAACCTCTTAATATTACTGACATTTTAAATTTAAAAATAATCTATACAAATAAATAAAATTGGAGTGTCTGTTTGTAATATTAAAATAACCGCTTTCTACTACATGCATATGAATGTATATACGGTACACATACCAAAATATACTTTTTTAAATTTTTTGTCTGTCTGTCTGTCTGTCTGTCTGTCTGTTTGTTTTGGCTAATCTCTGGAACGGCTGGACCGATTTGGACGGGACTTTCACTGGCAGATAGCTTATGTAATAAGGAGTAACTTAGGCTAAAAAAAAAATGCCAAAAACAAAAAAAAATAAACTGATTTTTTTTATTAAGTACATTCCACGCGGACGAAGTCGCGGGCACAGCTAGTTTCAAATAAAATTAAAATTACACAGTGACTTTAAAACCCGAGTTTCAGTCTGAAATAGACAATTTTATTAAGAAATTGCATGGGTGTAATTTCGTTGTTGTTTAACCTTCTTAATATTTTTTTATAATTTTGGTCAAATACAACATCAGCTAAATTCCTGTTTTTCTTAAAAGGAAAAAAAAGTGATCTTCTGTATTTCCGATCATAATAGGCAGTTTCTTTAATCAATGTTTTGAAAACCAAAAATATGTTGGGCGTTAATGGCAGTTGCGAGTTTATTTTACGATGGTATCCCTCGCAGGAATTTGTTGTCCTATGGGCATCATCTGCACAGCTTATGAGAGTGTGATCCATGTTATACCACTGCTGTTCAAAATATATTAGGAACTTTTGCATGTTACTTGTCTCCGGGGCTTTCTGTTTTATGCTATGCCAAGCTGAAGAAATATACTTTGCAGGTAGAAGGACTAAATATGAACACAGCCGGACTATGTTTCTTTCTGATTTAAATGCACTCTTTTTTAAATTGTATTGCTTTGCTCTCTTCCATATAGCTTTGTTAAAATGCTGAAAACAACCCGTGACTTGGACTCCGTTGAAAACACGTTTTATTGCGTTAATTTGGCCTGTTTCGTAATCGCACTTTAAATTTTGTACACGTACGCCTAGCTTGATCTTTATTAATCTAAAGAACCGTGTATAAGTTTTCTGTGTTTTGTTGGGTAAGAAGGCATATATAACAGGGAATATATTGATGCCTTTTTCGTCTGAGTAGTAGTCCAGGTGCAAAATATAAAGTTGGTAGAAGGGTTTTGGACATGCTTTAAACGTGCCGTCACCGTAAAAAGAAACATTATTAGGTGATTTTAAAATACTCTTAAGTTGTTTGGAACAGAGAATTATGATTTTATCTTTATGACCATCTTCAATACATATGAACTTTTCGGGTATGCCCTTAGGGACGATCACATCTTCAATGTTTTTAAAAACCAATCGTTCGGATCCTAAAAATGTTTTTCTTATTCTGTAAAGAGTGCTTTTAATAGACGAATATGTAGGAATTTCAAATGCAGGTATATCTAAATTGTCCTCTACAAATCGAGTCACCATGCCTTCAAAAATGTTTTCAACAGGGTTCAAATTTCTGCAAACTTCTTCCTTTACACTATTTATAAATTCTGTTATTTTTATTTTATATTCATTAACAACACATTTATGTGAAGAACTGCGTATTATTGTCGACTTATCTGCGCTCAAAGTGACGGTGGCCGTACATATATCGCGAATAACGCACTTCCATCGCGTAGTGCCGTTTTGGTTCGCTTTACCATCTTTGCTTAGACAATATTTACCTCCTATATTAAGAATTTCACTATTCTTACGAGATTTATAGAACTTTATTTCGTTACTATTCATTTTTACAAATTAAATAACATATTGGCAAACAGTTATTGGCATTTGATAATTGTCATATTTTGAAAGATTGAAGGTGTGTCATTACATGGTCATTACAACCTAATCTATGTTTTTATCATAAGTGCCAATTAATACAAGTAGGTTTTAGTAAAGAGGTTCAACATTATGGAAAATCGACATCTTAGGAATGTGATACTAACATTCAACAACATGAGAATTCAACGTTACAGGAATTCAACATTCTGGGATTCAACTAACTGGGAATTCAACATTATGGAAATTCAACATTTTGAAAATTCAACCTAACGGTCCGAAATGATAAATCCTTTCGGACCGTTAGGTTGAAAATAAATGCTATAAAATTTAGGATTAGAACAGAAATTACTAATATTCCGTATGACCCGTCCAGCTAAGCTAAATTGCGTAAAAGCAACTCTGTCGGTTACGCTTTCACGCCTAAACTACTGAATCAATTTTGATAAGATTTACAGGGGTAGATTAGACCTTGGGAAAGAACAGGCTTGCGTGCGAGATCCGCGGGAAACAGTTAGTTACTAATATTTCAGATAACCCCTGTTACGCTAATTGCTCATATTAAGAGTGGGTTTTAATGGCTAGGATTCGAACCCTGAATCTCTCGATCGTTGGACCAACTTCTTACCCACTAGGCTATGGAGGCTTGCACTTAGGGAGCCCAGGTTCCGATCTCCTACTTTTTCATTATTGGTTAATATTCAGGAGCAATTACTGTCTGACACTCCAAGAGCCCCGTTCGTGCGGACTTTTAGGTGAGGTTACTCATACCCTGAAGATAAACCAAGCTTGAAGACCTTGTGACCAAGAATAATTCAGATATAGGGCGTCTAGAATGACGCATCGATAGTTTTGTCTGTACTCCGAAGTGCTTGGCAACGATTTCATATCAATGCAACTATGCATCTATGTTTAGTTTTCTTAGAAATTAGATTTGAATACCACAATATAAGTACATGAGTAATCTAAGGGATGGCCCTGGTTCAGCCGGGGTCCGTGGTGCGAGGGATATGTCGAAGACAACTTCACCTCCGGCCTAGCACCACGACCCACAGTCGGTGTGCGGTTTTAGTCGGTTCGAGTCCGACATAACCTCCCGTTCCAGCTAAGGCAGGGAAGGAGTATTCAATACGTATTGATTTTGCATTAGCAGCTAATGGCTTAAGAAAATATTGATTGTGGACATGGCAAGGAAAGTAGTACTTTCTGCAGTTAATCTGACATCGACAAGGAAGTTTTCTACATAGGTGGCAATCAAGCACTTGGCCCATCTGAGGGAAGGTGGTAACCATGGCCTATAAACGTGTGCTACACCAGGGGTGTCACTTTTATGCTGCCGATCCTGTTATAATTTTCTAATGCCTTTCTTGAAAAACATAGCAAGGAGATCAATCCACATAGAAGAGAGAAAATGACATATTGGGTGGATCCCAAACGATTGTGACATCAGCAAGCAAGGGAGACTAAAGATTCTTCCGCAGTATTTTCTATTTCAGAAGTTTTGAAATGCCTTCAATTAAAGATACGGTTGTTTCGTTAATAGCTGTGACCATTTAGAAGTTGTTGCACCTAATGAAGTCTATTGAATCATTAAAGATCTACAAAATAACATTTAACTACGTATTCAATTGTTTCGTCACCATTTCCTTAAGCACTATATGGACATATTTTTGAGCGACTGAGCACTTGTGAAGCTATGTCTGGCGGCAGTGACGATTGATGCGCGTTCTCTGTTATAGGAAGCCGATGAAACTTAGCATGTATTAGAATTCTAATTGCGGTGTTGGTAATAGTAGTAACAACTTAGAATACGTGACTAAAGTCTTGTAAGAAAAGCCGGTAGGAATTGTGTTGTACGGACTCTTAACCACTAATTAGCGCTGTTGCGCCAGGTGCACAGGACGTATGGTGCGAATTATACAAAAAAGATTAATAAATTAGTAACTTATTGGTGAATGTGTCGGCTTTACGATCGAGATGTCTTGGGTTCGACTTCTGGTAATCACATTTCCGACGTGAACCCACGCCTAACACATGCAATTTAATTTCAGTTTCAGTTGTCTTTATTAATTATGAAGAAATATGTATTCCAACATGTTGTGGCGGCGGCCATCTTGGACCGTTTTTTTTTCAAACAGCTAAGAACACTCCCAACTAATATACCTTTCAAACAAAAAAACCTACATCTAAATCGGTTCATCCGTTTGGGTGCTACGATGCCACAGACATACACACACACAGACACGTCAAACTTATAACACCCCGTAGTTTTTGCGTCGGGGGTTAAAATAACATATTCATACAAATATTTGCACCGAGCAGGAATCGGTCCTGTGACCTCCGACAATCGAAGGCTCTATCGCTACGCCACAGAGGTCGTCAGACTGTCGCCTTATTGCGGTATTATATTACAACCTCATTCAGCCAAGCCCTTCAATAGCTACAAGATAAATGATACACGTACTAAGATTATATATTATCTTTAACAAAAGGTTTACCGACAAGGTTTAAGTACAGTTTTATTGATTAGTTATCGACAATTCAATGTATAGAAAACAATGTTTATTTTTTATACTAAGTCTGTATTTTATTGAAGAGAATCGAATTCGCTACCTCTCTCTGATGTAGTAGTACTACTAGACCAGCCAGTGGGGACGCAACCGGGGCCGAAAGCTTAACGTACTCTCCGAGGCACGACCAGACTAACGTAAATACTCATATTCATGCATACAAATATTTGCACTGAGCGGGAATCGAACCCACACCTTTAACTACCGCCACGCCACGGAGGCTGAACTCTCTGATAACTGTAACACCCGATAGTTAGTCGAAGTTTTGGTTATCATAATAATGTAACAAATGTAACAATTTTAATGTTTATCTAGATGATTGTTACTCAACTACCCAAAAACGATTTGACGGATTTGGTCGAAATTTTATACAAGGATAGATTATAATCTGGCATTGCTGTGCCCGAACATGGCTTCATAACATATGTAAAGCTACCAGACACACGCCCGAACTTATCCAAATCTTTTTGAGCTTGTGTGGTCATAAGCATTCTCCCTGTAAGAGACGGATCGCGGATTCAAATCCCGCCTGGACCGATCACAAAATTATTCCTTTCTTAATTCATTTTAATTAAACATTTAAGTTCAGTAAAAATAAATATTCTAACGCCTAATTCAATTAGAAGTAGACAAAGACAACACTTCTATACAACGGTGTAACCTGGTCAAAACGTGAGGCAAATCAAAGGTACGTATGTACCTATACCATGATCGCGTGAATTCCCGTTATTATTATTGTATATCATGGAACGCAAGAGTTTAAAAGTTAGTTTAACACCCCACTTCATCTTCAAAACTTCTATCCTTAAAATACTTGACGTGCTTCCTCTACTAACAATGCAACCCCGCCGGTTGAAATCAATGCCTTAATTTCGATTAAGACATGCTCCAGACATTCACTGCGCCAGTACCCACTATTGGCGCCATAATCAAACCTCATAAATAAGCTACCACCATAACTTGACCCACTTATCGACCCCCCAGTCAAAGTGACGTCACCACTGCGGAGTTTTACGCAACAATTGCCTTCAAAGTGGAATGAGTGACAATTCTTGGTGGAACTGATTTGATTCGGGGGCAGTTTATGCGAATATCAAACTAAAATAACTATTTTGAACGGATTGTGTTGAGATTTATTTGGTACTAGCTTTTGCCCGCGGCTCCTCCCGCGTAGATGTCGGTTATCGCGACCAATCATAGCCTTGTCCTTTCTCGTGGTTTAATCTACCGCTATATCAAATTTCATCAAAATCGGTAGTAGCATTTATAATATTAGTATAGATTGTTTTATTATCCATCCAATAGTAAACACACAGCCTATGACTAACTTGGCGACAATAGGCTCGCCCCCTATTACGTGGGACCGAAAATCATAGTTGGCGTACTGCGGGTGTTAGTATACCTCTGCCTACCCCTTCAGGAATTTACAGGCGTGAAATATATGATGTACTTTACTACCACAGTAGTAAGTAATATACGTATGTATGTAAGTTTTATTATTGTTTACACTGAAACCAATGTTTTGGTTACCATGGTTACGGATAGACGGCGAAGGTGGGGTGTGGGGTGATAAATCGGGACAGAATCATTTATGTTTTTAACCCCCCACGCAAAGAGAGGGAGTTATAAGTTTGACGTGACTGTCTGTCAGTGGCATCATAGCTCCCGAATGGATGAAGCTTTTTTGGATGAATGGATGAAGGTGACTTTTTGTACGAGTGTCGGTTGAGCAGTTTGAAAGTTATGGGGTTAAAGTGGGGGTGGGGAGTATCGGGGGTTTTCCTAATTTTCAATTTATGTTATGTTAGCCGGTGCAGCGTGGATTACCAAAGATAGACTCAGTGCCTAATTTCATCAAAATCGGTTCAATTAAGCGTGAAACTGATTACTTTTCTATGGTTATGATATGGATTATTTACATTGAGGTCGACCTTTCTTTTGCTTTTCAACAGCTATGGTGGTTATAATCACGGGGTAGGATGAGGTGGAATCAGATAATAACAATTACTTTCTGCAATGAAAATGGTTTCTAGCATTACAATACCAACGTTATCAGATAATTAAATAGCATATTGATAAAGATAAAGACACTATTTAATTTGTTATTAGTATTAAAGCCAGTTACTATGATAAGAGAGTTCTATTATTAAATTAATGTAACAATTTTTTATGTTTATCATTATCATCATTTAAACGGTTTTTTATTAAATTTGCGGCTTATTATATTGATAACTAGCTTTTGCCCACGGCTCCGCCCGCCTGGATGTCGGTTATCGCGACCAAACAAGGTCCTTTCACCTTTCTCAAGGTCTAATCTACCCCTATACTAAATTTCATCAAAATCGGTTCAGTGGTTGAGGCGTGAAAGCGTAACATACAGACAGACAGACAGAGTTACTTTCACATTTATAATATTTAGTATGGATTAGAGTACTCAAAAAGTGTAAGTATCCAGAGTGGTCAGAAAGGGACATTTTGAGAAGTGGACATTCTGCGTCTGAGCCTTCTAAGGGAGCGGCTGCCCTCTAACTAGCAAAGCCTCGAGATGCAAGCCCACAATAGTCTCGCCTCGTCTGTTAATCAGCTGGTGTGACCCCGGCTTGCAGATTGCAGTACACTGCGGACATAGGCCTCTCTCAATGTTGGATGGTTTTGGCCTGAGTCCGGCCAGACGGGGTTTTATTTCAAGTTTTCATCTCTCATTGTGATATAGCCTGCGTATTTTTCAGTTTTTCGTCTCTTACTTTCTTCGACTCCCATTAGATGATATAGGGGACTGACACTTATATTTTTTCTTTTTCGGAGGGTGGCAAGGTCGTGGAATGCAGGAGGCGCGGGTTCGATCCCCGTTCAATGCAAATATTTGTATGCATGAATTGGTCTGGGTGTTTCTATGTATAATATGTATGTATGTATAAAAAAATCTAAGAATGTTTATCCGCATTCTAGATTCCAGGACACAAGCTAATTAAGCTTACCATGGGTCTAAATAGCGTTGTGTAGAATGTTGTGGACAAAAAATAATATCGTCTCTACTTAGCCAAAGAAGTCGCGTGCTTTGTGAAAAATCTGATTTACAATAATACGGCTTATCAACCGGAGTATTTATAAATCTGTAGAAATTAATTTTATTGGTAAGAATAAATTTAATTTAATTGTATGAATTATTATTTATTGAGGATAATAGCGCAATTAACTAAAACAAAATGGTTAGGTATCAGTAATGCAATAATTTTGCGAAACAATAGGAGTTTCTTATCAATTCGTCAGTACAATAATAAATGAACATTTGCTGCTCCCATGACCTTGGCTAGATTCTTGGCTTGGCTTTAGCTCTTCACGGTCTATAGCCCAAAATATAGAATAATTATACATTTTTAAAGAAATACTAGCTGTAGCCCACTGCTTCGCTCGCGTGGTTGTCGGTTATTGTGCCCAAATATAGTCTAAGTATGTCTTTTCTCAAGCTCTTGTCTTTCATCAAAATAGCTTCAGTTGTTTAGGCGTGAAAGCGTAACAGATAATCCCGAGTTACTTTGGCATTTAGAAATGAGTATGGATTTTAGGTGTTTCCTGGTACTCATCAAGGTTTTCGGGAGCGGGACACAAGCTAACCTGCTAGTTGATAATCCATACTAATATTATAAATGCGAAAGTAACTCTGTCTGTCTGTCTGTCTGTCTCTGTCTGTCTGTCTGTATATTACGCTGTCACGCCTAAACCACTGAACCGATTTTGATGAAATTTGGAATAGGGGTAGATTAGACCATGAGAAAGGACATAGGCTATGTTTGGTCGCGATAACCGACACCACGCGGGCGGAGCCGCGGGCAAAAGCTAGTTATGAATAAAAATCGTCATCCGCGTAGACTTTACAATCAGGCGGAGTGCAGTCAAATTGATGGACCAAAAAAAGGAGAGAAAACTTATTTGATTCTGATTCACCTCCATTGTTATAATGGGGACTGTGTGTTTGCCACCTCCGAATCCGAAGGTACAATAATAAATGTCCTTGCGAAGTCTTGTTTAATAGTTGTGACACAAACATGGTGACGTAATAGCCAATTGTTGGGGGATTCCCCTAATATTACGATTCCTTATAAGCATTTATTATCACTGAAGTGTTGAACAGTGGAATTTTCTTTGGATGACATTTAATGTTAATCAACAATTAATTGTGTCATATCCTTGGTGTACAATAAAGACGTTTGTTATGTTTTGTTAAAAATCTAACACTACCACCATATCACACTCGTTTCATATCAAAACCATTAAAACCGTAGAGTGTTCCGTTATATGGGCCTGTGAGGCCGGGGAAACTGGTGTGCCCTAGAGAGCAATCTAAGAGACCCCCACTAGCGATCACTAGGTTAAACCCTGGTTGAATTATTCTGATTGCATCCGAGGCAACGGTGATCTCGGAGCTTTGGGTCCACCTTCCGGCTCTTCCTCCTCTACGTCGCGGGCGTCCACTGATGCGAGTCATTGACCAGAGACCACCAGGTTCATGCCTGGTTGAATAATGTTTATATGCCTCACCTTAACAACGACGATGCTGTCGGCCATTTCTGCAGCCATCTCCTCTAGTTTAGGCCCGATCATCTTGCAGGGCCCGCACCAGGTCGCCATGAAGTCAATGACGACCAGCTTGTCGCCGGCCTCCGCCAGCTTGGTCTTGAGGTCATCGCTATCCTTGATGTGAATGGCCATTGTTCCTGGAAGAGAAAGATGGAATTTGAAATTACTGAGTACGAAAATTGTCCAGTACTTCAATAGGTACTTGGGCTTGGGTATGAAATGTCTGTTCATCAATTAGCCTATCCAGTTCAATGCTAGACATAGGTCTCTCCCAATGATGGGAGGCTTTGGCCTACTGTTTCCACGCTGGTCAGACGGGTTGGTACAGGGTTTTATTTCGAGTTCTCCTTCTCGCGCAGTGATATCGTCTGCATAATTTTCCGTTAGTCGCCTCTTATGACGCCTTTCGGATGAGATGGGGTGGTGATACTTGTATTCTTTCTCCGTCACTACGCGGACAATGAAACGTCTGTAGCTTAGTGGTTAAGGAGCCGGCCTTTCAATTAAGTGGTCCTGAGTTCGAATCCTGGTTATGTGAAACAAAGTGGGTTCACGTGGGTAGTGTCATGCAATTTCATTAGTGTCATGACACAAGCGATTTAGCTTAGGAGTTTGCAGGAATACAAGTCATTTATGTTACTAGGATTCCTAAAATACTTATACACATTTTTGTTTGTGTGTATTGTTTACACATGTCATGCATAAATAAGCGCGGGAACATAAATAAATTCCAATAAAATAATGAATGGCATTAAGCCAATAAAGTTTTTAAAACCATAAACAACTCTAGTAATAATAACTATCGCGCTCCATGATATACAATAATGTTAACGGGAATTAAAGCGATCATGGTATAGGTACATATTTTACCTTTACCGTACCTTTGATTTGTCTGACGTTTCGACCAGGTTACACTGGCAATGGTCACAGTCTGACTGGTCGTTTCGACCACGGCCGGTGTAACCTGGTCGAAACGTCATGATCACGTTAATTCCCGATAACATTATTGTATAACTCTAGCATTCTTCTTGATAATGAATATTATTAAGTCGAATAGTCGATAGTAAGAGTTCCTCAATAGTGTTGAGGAAAGTTTGACATTACTACTAAAGTGATTCATATCAGAGGAATTTCCAACGATATTATGGAACACTCAATTGAGGAAGTATTTACATTCTACAAAAGGCCACAACTATGTCATATGTAATGAATTAGCCTATTGCAGTTGACTGCTGGACATATGACTCTCCCAATGTGCGTCATTTTTGACGATTTATCGCCAAAGTATTTGTTACATTTAAATTTGGGTATAATATTGTTTCATGCCCCGAAAACCACATGCTTCTACAATTTTCAAACACCCTAGTTTGCCACCTTAGTAGTACAGTCAGCATCAAAATGATCTTGATGAGCAAAGTGCTCAAAATTATTTTCCCCACTTAATGTTGAGTGATTGTACTGATATTTGGTACGTCAACTTTAGTTCGGACAATAATACAATTTTTAACTTACTTTTGCCGGCGTTTCGGGTACGTTACAGCACTTACTGCACCCGTGGTCACGACCAAAATTTATCGCGTTTAGTCCCGAACACATGGCAACCGTAGAATCAAAATATTTATTTATTTTTTTTATTTATTTATTATCACAAATTGCAAATACAGGTAGATACATTGGATGTTCAGTTCTCATATTAAGTAACACTGTATTTAGCCTTGCGGCGTGCAATATTTTAACCTTAAAAACTAAGAAATTTCAATAATTAACAACAACAAACTAACAACCAAATTAACTGTAACTTATACAATCATGCTATTATAAATTACTATCTTGTAAATAATCATCCACAGAGTAGTAGCATTTCTCAAGTAACATTTTTTTAAGTAAGTTTTTTACAATTTGGATACAAGGTTCCTCAAGAATTAACTTTGGTAGATGATTATATATTCTGGGAGCCATACAGAAAATACTTTTGTTTAGGTATGATGTGGAGTTGATGGGAATACAAATTTTTAAATTATGTCTCCTACTTTTCATCTTTTCGAACATATGGATATTTTTTTTCACGAATATCATCATCATCATCATCATATCAGCCACACATAGTCCACTGCTGAACATAGGCCTCTCCCATAGACCTCCAGAATGACCGATCTGAAGCAGCCCGCATCCAGCGCTTCCCCGCGACCTTGATGAGGTCGTCCTTCCACCTGGCCGTTGGGCGTCCCACACTACGTTTGCCCGTACGCGGTCGCCATTCCAGAACTTTTTTGCTCCATCGGCCATCTGTTCTGCGCGCTATGTGTCCCGCCCACTGCCACTTCAACGAGCTAATCCGCTGGGCTACGTCGGTTACTTTTGTTCTCCTACGGATATCATCATTTCTGACGCGATCACGTAGGGAAATACCGAGCATAGCCCTCTCCATAGCTCGTTGAGCGACTCTGAGCTTTTGTAGGAGACCTATAGTGAGGGACCACGTTTCAGATCCGTAAGTCATCACTGGTAACACACATTGGTTAAAGACTTTCGTCTTTAGGCACTGAGGTATGTCGGACGAGAAGACATCTCGTAGCTTCCCGAACGCTGCCCAGCCGAGTCGGATTCGTCGATTTACCTCGTCTTCGAAGCTGGAATTGCCTACCTGGATCAGTTGACCCAAGTAGACGTACTCGTCAACATCTTCTAAGACTGAGTTCCCAACATGCACCGGTAGAGGCGCTACATGGACATTTGACATAACCTTCGTCTTGTCCATGTTCATCTTAAGGCCCACCTGTTGGGATACTCTATTGAGGTCTTCGAGCATGGTGTTTAAATCTTCCAGCGATTCTGCCATGATGACAATATCATCGGCAAACCGAAGGTGAGTGATATACTCGCCGTTTATGTTGATGCCACGTCCTTTCCAGTTCAGTAGCTTGAAGACGTCTTCCAAGGCAGCGGTAAACAGCTTCGGAGAGATAACGTATCCCTGTCTAACGCCCCTTTTCAGTGGAATTGGCTTCGTGCTCTGTTCCTGTACTCGGACCGACATAGTGGCGTTCTGGTATAAACACTTCAAAACTTCGATATACCGGTGATCTATCCGGCACCGCTGGAGAGACTGCAACACGGCCCATATTTCGATCGAATCGAAGGCTTTCTCATAGTCCACGAATCCTAAGCAGAGAGGCCGGTTATACTCTTTGGTCTTCTGTATAACCTGTCGCAGCGTGTGGATGTGGTCTATGGTACTGTAGCCTTTTCGGAATCCGGCTTGTTCGGGAGGTTGGAAGTCATCGAGCCTGTTGGCGAGACGGTTCGTAATAACCCTCGAGAACAGCTTGTAAATGTGACTCAGGAGCGTGATGGGCCTATAATTCTTCAACAGGGTATTGTCGCCTTTCTTGAAGAAAAGGACCACCACGCCCCCGTTCCACGCTTCCGGCGTTATGCCTTCGTGTAGGACGGAATTAAAGAGCCCCTGAATGACCTTTAGTATCGGCGTTCCGCCCGCTTTCAGAAGCTCTGCAGTAATTCCGTCCTCACCCGCCGCTTTGTTATTTTTTAGCTGTTTGAGGGCCATTCTAATCTCGTACAGGCTGATGTCCGGGATGTCTTCGGTATAATGTCGGGTAAGCTTGGCTCTAGGATCTTTAGCCATGCCCACGGGCTGTTTAACCGATGTATATAGCTGCCCATAAAACCTTTCGACCTCCCTAAGTACCTCTACCGTTGTCGTTGCCATGCCGCCATCCTCCGTCTTCAGCTTCGTCAACCGGCTTTGTCCAACGGACGCATTCCTTGCAAACACTTTGGAGCCTTTGTTTCGCTCTATCGTCTCCTTAATATTTTTAGTATTATAGGATCGGATGTCATGTCGCAAGGATTTCTGTATGCGTCTGTTGAGCTGCCTATGTGCCTCAGCATCAACGGAGGTCTGTAGGGGCATAGATCGACGTTTGGCCATGAGATCAAGGGTCTGGGTCGAGATCTTCTGAGGTTTTTGTTTAGAGCGAGACCTAAAGAATTTAGATCCCACCGTTTGGACAGCTTCTACCAGCGCGTTGTTTACCTCGTCCACTGAAACGCGATCCTGTAGACAATCGAAGCGATTGGATAGTTCAAGTTGAAAGCGCTCGGAGTCCTGGACATCGGCATGTGACGGTCTGAGTGTTGACTTCATCAGACTTGACCTTTCTAGTCTAGGGTTAATATTCAATGTACCCCTTACGATACGGTGATCGCTACCGGTTTTTACACGGCTGATCACAGAGACATCATTGAATATTTGCCTCTTTGTCGTCAAGATGTAGTCAATCTCATACGCCATGTTAGCGGGGCTTAGCCAGGTCCACTTTCTCTGGGGTGGCTTTCTGAAGAAAGAGTTCATCGCGAAGAGACCTTCTTTCTCCATAAAGTCCGCCAGCATGTGGCCCCGGTCATTCCGCTGCCCATATCCAAAAGGCCCCACTCTCAACTCCCCATCGCTTCGTTTGCCCAGTCTCGCGTTGAAGTCCCCCATAACAACAGTGAAATAGGTTTTGGAAGCATGTATGGCCCTACTTATGTCCTCATACACTTCCTCAACCTCTTCATCGGAGTATGACTTGGTGGGCATGTATACCTGGATGACCTTCAACGAGTATCTTTTGGATACTCTGAGTATCAGGTATACCACCCGACTCGAGACACTCTCGATGGATATGACGTTGTTAATAAGGGACCTGTGGACGAGGAACCCGACACCATGCAGTGACTTTCTGTCACCCTCCCGGTGGTAGAGTAGGTGGCCGGACTTTAGGGTTGTCGTGCCTTCCCCCGCTCTTCGCACTTCGGACAACCCCACAATGTCCCAGTGCAGCCTACTCATTTCCTCTTCCACCTCGAGCAGCTTCTCGTCAGTCCTCATCGTGCTAACGTTGTGCGTTACCAGGGCCAGTTTCCGTTTGGGGTGGTAGCCGAATCTCTGCCGGGGATTCTTCGCACCCCCTGCCCCGCCGTTACCATGACCGCTACCGGAGCCAGGAATAGCGGGACTGCCGGGGACTAGGGGCCTGGTCTTATTCTGTCTGTCCATTGGAGGTTTTGCCATACTCGCCACGCTTGGCAGACGGGTTGGCGAGCGCGGTATTAAGTGAGGATGTATCACAAAGGATGCCGCTGCCCATCCTTTGGTGTTCCCTTAGTCGCCTCTTACGACATCCACGAGAAGAGAGGGAGTGGTCCTATTCTATGCCGGAAACCACACGGAGAAAAATATAGATACAGGGTAGAGTCAGAATTTTTAATTTAATGAAAAAGGATCGACAACTATCAATTGTTTTTATATTGCAGATGGCCCTTATGCATTTCTTTTGGGCTTTAAATGCATATTCTACATTAGTAGAGTTACCCCAGGAAATTACACCATATTTTATAATTGGTGCGACATATCCATGATAGGCAGTCAGGACTGTGGACATGCTTGATGTTTTGGATAGCCTATAAAGAGCATATGAGTACTGGTTTATCTTCAGACACAGACCCTCAATATGACTCTTCCAATTCAAATTATCGTCAATATTTAAGCCCAAAAATTTTGCTGTTAGGACCTGTTTAATGTTGTTGTTGTCATATTCTATATTTAAGTTTTCTAGTTTGTTGACCCTATTTCTGAACGTCATAACACTAGTCTTATCTATGTTAATTTTTAGGTTATTCTGAGTTAACCATTCTATACTGATGGACAAAGTGTCATTTATTTCACGTTCAGTTTCTTGTTTATTTTTGGCATTGAATAAAATCGTGCTATTTATCGGCAAAAAGTATAGTTTTATGCTGCAATATTTTAGGAAAATCATTGATGTAAATTATAAACAACAGTGGCCCCAACACGCTACCTTGTGGGACACCAAATACAACAGTCTGCTGCTCAGAAGAGTAATTCACTATTGTTTTTTTAATAGGACATAACCTAGAGATTTGAGTGGACTGCTTTCGATCACTAAGATACGATTTTATTAAATCTAATATGTTCCCCCTTACACCATAGGCATTCAGTTTGTTTAGCAAAATTTCATGATCTACATAATCGAAAGCTTTTGATAAGTCCATATAAAGAGCACATGCTTGATTTTTATTGTCGATTTCAGTCATTACTGTTTTAAGAAATTTATAAATAGCAATATTTATATCTTTATTTTTTCTAAAACCTGATTGTTCTTCTACTAATATGTTTTTGTTTTCAAAATAATTATACAGACACTCGTAAATCACTTTTTCAAATATTTTAGATATAACCGGAACTAAAGCAATAGGTCTGTAGCAGTTTATATCATGTTTATTGTCTTTCTTAAAAAGTGGTCTTATAACAGTTACTTTGAGCTCTGTCGGAAACACGCCATGAAATATGCACAGATTTATTATATGACTCAAGACAAAAGACAATTTTATAGACACGTGTTTCAATATTTTAACAGATATATCATCGTAACCGGTGCTGTTAGTTGATTTAAGATTCATTATTATTTTATGTATGTCATTTGGCAATGATGCGGGCATAAACAAGGAGTTAAGATTATTGCTAGGGTAACTTTTTGTGGAATTAAGGTTTAGTTTAGTGACTTGATTTATATAGAAGTTGTTAAATACATTAGCTAATTGGGTAGGATCGCTGATAACATTATCATTAGCCACAACGTGATCAATTTGGTGTTTTGGTATATTGAATTTATTGCTATTAATTATGGTCCAAGTGGCCTTGCATTTGTTTTTTGACTTTTTTATAAAATTATCATGTAGGGCTTTCTGTGTAAATTTAATTATTCGGTCCAATCTGGACTTTAGGTCTGTGAAACTTTTTTTGTTACGCTCAGTACGATTATTTCGATACTGCCACAATAGATACCTTTTTCTTTTACAACAATGTTTAATGCCTTTGGTGATCCATTTAGGCTTGGTCTTTGCATGAATTTTGATCTTTACTACTGGAAAACAAAGGTAATAAAAACATTTAAACAATTCATAAAATTCTGTAAAAGCAGTGTTTGGATCATCACTCTCAAAGACTTCGCGAAAACTAAGTGCATTAATGCATTCAGTAAATTTATGAATGTTATTTTTATGATAATCACGCCTTTCAATATACCAATATTTAAGTTCACACTTTGCTTTTGTCGGAATATGAAGTAATTGAGCATTATGGTCAGAAAAGGCAAAGTCAATGACTTCATGCTTACTACCCCGTATATTTGATAGATAGTTATCAAGACACCGGCCACTGTCCGGGCGCGTAGGTACATTAATGACTATTTTTAGATTATAGGATTGTGACAGCTGTATAAATTCTCTAGATTCATAACAATTTTCTAGAATGTTGATGTTAAAATCACCACATACTATTAGTTTCTTTTTGCCATATATGTAACGATTTATCAATGAATTAAATGTAACAAAAAACCTTTGAAAGTGATCAGCATTTGTTCTCGGTGGCCTATAAACACACACCACTACAAGGTACACCACACAACACAAAATATTACTAGGTATATCAAAACTTAAAAGGCAAAAACAACTTATTTTCAACTTTTTGGAGGTGTTTTTTCGTGAAGAGGGTTTTTTAAGATCATTTTGGGACTTTGTAGACAAGTAATGACGCTGACTGTACAATATAAGCAACTTTGAATGACATCGGCGCGGTGTCGCCTTCGAGTGAGGCACCGCCCTCCTGAGAAGCACTTTTTACCACGTTACCTATACCAGCTGCTATGAGGGCAGCTTTTACTTGGGATCTTGTCGTCACAGGCATTTCTACGTTGTTACTTTCGACACCAATGAAGAAGATATGACTTATTTTATGAATAAAATACTGAACGTCCATACAACACGAAAAAAGTGATTAAATGAAGCATGTATGTTGGGTGATAACTAACTGTGATAAGAAATAGGTATTAAAAATAAAAATAATGAAAATGCAACATAGTTAATTGCTGTTGTTTGATTTGATAAACGATAAATTAATAATCTTCTATATAAATTCTCTAAAAAATATTTCCTGTAAGTGATTTATTAATTAACTAATACACCGGCAGCAGCTATTATAATAAATGAGAAAGTATGTTTATTAGCAACTCAATCACGTAAGTAATAAAAAAGTATTTGCTGGAAATATACACTTTTTTTTGTTTTCGTGCGGAAATCTCCACGCATAATTCCCCCGCCGGAGCCGGAAGGGGAGGTTATGTCGGACTCGAACCGACTAAAACCGTACGCCGACTGAGAGTGGTGGTGCGAGGTCGGAGGTGAGATTGTTTTCGAGATATCCCTCTCACCCCGGCTGACCCAAGGCCATCCTTTACGGATTGGCCCTCCTCGGGAGGGGGGACCCCGACTCGCCCCAGGAATGGGGAGGCGCACATCTCAGCGCGCCGCCGCCGTGGCCTGTTTCTGCTGGGGTGACAGGCCACCCGTCACCACCAGGCCCGCGCTCATGGGGGGCTGGAAATATATACAGAATTCTACTGGAAATACCTAGGTCATTTATGGACTATTTTTTACCGGACTGCTAAGAAAGGGATATGTTTTTACCGGTATAAAAATTAACTTAACTATTCGCTATAGTATTCTGTGACACATTTTTTGCGACTGACAAGAACCAATTTCTCCCCGAACGGGACCTGTATACCAATCAGAAGGGCTGTTAACGTTAAAATTACAACCCTAAAACCCACCTAATCATCATCGATCTATCAATGAACTATTATAGTGATTTTAATCTCTCTTTAGTCACTGATTAAATAACTGGTTTAAGCGCTATTCCCTCCCATTCTCAATTTCCCGACACGAGAAACGGGGAAATCGCGACAGAAACTAATAACTATATCGGTTAGTTTCAATTTTTTCCCCACAAAAAACTCGAAACACGTTTTCTTCGCATGGGATGTTATCAGGACTTAAAAATGGCGATAACAGCAAACGTTAGCACAATTATCTATCGGTAGAAGAACGTGCAAATATGAAAACACCTAATCACCTTGGTTTTCCTCTATACAGACAAGTATTGCTATACGAATCACTTATTTATTAGTTGAAGAAAACATTTCTATTTCACTACACATTCTTACTCTATAACTGTTAATATTTTTATTAGTAAAACTTACCGTTAATTTATATTAATAACTAAATATCACAGTTTAAATAAAATGAAGGCACACACGTCCACACAGTCCGGCCTTCTGGTGAATACTGAGACCACAGACAAGAAAACTAATAGTTGTAGAACGTTAATTGATAATACTCATGCCGTTTCATTCGCATATATAAAATCGAAGGACAAGTCAGTATTCTCGCTCTTTCTTAAGAAAAATATTTGTTGTATGAATGGGATAGAATGACTGGTCAGTCTCCTCAATTAGTGTATAAGAACTCACTATAATATTCAAGTGACTAGTGTTTCTGGTTTAGTATTACTGACGAGAATTCTACATTTTTATAATGACTCAGGCACAGCCGACCTTCATAAATGGCGTGTCATGCTGGGATTTTAAAAATGACGCGGATGATATATGATTATTGTAATTCGTGTGTGTGCGAAGTTCTAAAAACTAGTGTTAGTAATGATGGTAATGATTTCAATAAATTGCACATTATAATCATCTTTTGAGGGTTTTTTTTTTTATAACAGGACACGTCAATTTGACTTCACCTCGCCTGATGTTAAGCTAAAGGCAAAGTCTCGGAAAGAGGGCCGCCATCGTAAACATTTACCATGTTAACAGTGGCGGCACTCAGCTTGACGGCCTCATTAGATGCCTTTTCACGCCCCGCTTAAAGGACCCGGGACTGTAGGAAGAAGGAAACACGTGAGCTGGCAGGGAATTCCAGGTCTTAGTGGTGCGGCATAGGAATGAATCACTGAAACGCTTGGTTCTAGCAGGTATACTCTGCACCGTAAATGGATGGCATCCTAGCCCTGCACGTGTCGTCCTGTGAAGGAAAGGGGAGGGTGGGACTAATTGAAAGAGCTCGTCAGAACATTCACCATGGTAGAGACGGTAGAAAACTGCCAAAGACGCAACATCTCTTCGCATCTGCAAAGGCTCGAGGGTGTTCGTGACCTCAGGATCCCCAATAATGCGGACCGCACGTCGCTGCAACCTGTCGAGAGCATCTAATAAGTACTTTGCGGAGCCGTCCCAGAGATGTGAGCAGTATTCCACGCAGGAACGAATTTGGGCCGCTCCGGCGTGAAAAAACGTCTCACTCTGTTCAGGACTCCGAGTTTACGCGAGGCTGATTTGATGATACTCTCGATATAGTTTTTGTTATTCAGTTTGCAGCGAACATCCATACCGAGGATAGTGAGGTGATCCTGCAGTGGCAGTGCTGTGCTCTGAAGAGTGGGAAGGGGAAGGAAAGGAGATACCTTTGCTGTAAACGCACATGCCTGGGTCTTCTTGGCATTGAACTCGACCAGGTTCCTAGCGCCCCATTGAGAAATGTGGTCCAGGATCCGGTCCAGCTCAGTGACAAGAAGCTGCCTTTTTTCCGCCTACTTCTTTCAATGATTGATTTGACCGACCTATTTTTGGTTTTTACGGAAGCGAATCTCATCTGAACCCCGACCATGTGAGGACAAAGTATTCAAATACGATAGTAACAGTTATATTTCTTAGTTAGTTATAAATGCAAGAGAGCCGCCTCCGCTGGTGCGGCCACGTCTTGCGGCAACCGCCCAGCTACGTGGGTAACAAATGCCTGGCAATGGCGCCCCCACCGGGTCCAGGTAGAAGGGGTAGGCCCAAGAAGTGCTGGCTTGGCGTCGTGGAGGGTGACATGCGTGCCAACGGTATCACTACCTTGGACGCCCAAGATCGTGCGAAGTGGAGGAGGAAGAGCCGGAAGGCGGACCCTGAATTCCGAGTACACCGTGGCCTTAGATGCAATCAGGACTAACGTCTTTATATAGATGATGATGAGTAACAGTTATATTTAAAGCGTCGCCGCGTCGACAATAGCTTAAATAGTTGGAATCGAGCTTATGATCGAGAGGTCCCGGGGTTCGAATTTAAACCTTTTGACATGAAGTGCCCACGCCTAACACAAGCAATTTCGCTTAGCTGGGTGTGTTAGGATAATATAGATGAACTCACACTTTTTTCAGTTGTTTCAGTTTGTATCTAGGTCTCTTTTCGGCCTGGGTCATTCCTTAGTTAATAATATTGCATGGCTAGGCGAACTAACCATACCATATAGGTATCATTAAGTCGAGTCAGCTTACTGTGGATTTGTTTCTAAGTTAACACAAAATACTTCTTTTTACGCAGTCGGTCGATAACAAATTATATAAATTGGTAGTCCGTAGGGGCGTTTTCTTGTTACCTACTAATTTACCTTGAGGGGAAGCACTCCAAACTGGTAGGTTAGTTTGAAAGGTTTATTAAGGTCGTAATTTTGGTAAAATATGAGTGAAATAATATATTTCTAGCTACAACACGGACGCAACCGTAAATATATTTAAATAAGTAGCCGTATAAAGCACTTAACTTAGGCTAATCTAAACTTAATGTAAAATGACTAAAACCCGCCATGTTTTGAATTAGTTTGTGGTAGTGTGTTAACCTAGTTTAGTTGGACGCAGTTAAGTTTGCTGGTTTTAGGCTCTGATCGCGGTTTCTATCACAGGTGAGATCAGCCCGAGTGCTTCTCGCCGATCTGTAGGTCTACCATGATCGAAGTTTCTGTTAATCGGTTCCATGAAACACGTTTATTCCGAAATCGGATCACGGTACGAGACAATTCGGTTCGTCTTAAACCCTCCCGTAGGAAAACCGAAGGGCCTTCTAATTATATTCATTCATGAGTTTAGTCGCGTTTGGTACAATTGTCAAAAAACGACTTGAATAGGTTAGGTTAGAAGGCGTTCGTGGTTTTTTTATAACCACCCAGAAACAGGATAGAAAGACCGCGATTTCTTCCTGTTTTTGACAATTGGACCAAACGCGACTTAACGTCTAGTGGGTAGGATTCTATTTTATTTAACTACGTTTATATGTAAATTCGGTTTTTAGGATTTCCTCGCGACCTTCGGTCTGGGGAGTAGATTATAATTATGTAAGTAAGTAAGTTTAACGATTAATGACTGAGTTCACACTCGCGTCTGTTTTATTACTAAGAAATCCTGTTTATAGTTAGAACTTGTTTTCCTCTATGCTAATTAACACTGAATTAACAAAAGATATTCAAATAGATTTTCTTGCAGTAATACCTTATTTAGTTATTTAATAACTTCTCATGTTAGAAGAAACATCATTATAACTACTTCTAGTGGCTCCCTGTTGCATCCATACTTTATAATTTGAAGCCCGGGTACCGACTATCCCCGCTTATTACTTTCGATTTGTTTGTTGACTTTTTCAAGAGCGACGGCCGTCTGACCTCCCAATGAGAAGTCAGACGGCCGTCGCTCTTGAAAATCGTCGCTCTTCGGCCGCCTGCCAAGCCTCGATCGTTATTTAGCAGGTCCACCGATTAGTAGGTTAGGTTGACTTAGGTCCTAGAGGTAGGTGCCTAGTTGCCTTCGATTGGGTCTCGGTTAAGGCGACAGAAACTGAGGGACACAACTAGTGTAATATTGCCACATCATCAACTAAATATTAATTAAAGTAAGTACACCTAAACAGACATAGGTACACTTAAGGAACATCAAATAAACATGGCTGTATAATTCATTACAATAATGAATACAAATGAAAAGGAAAATTAAAGTGGAATCCAAGCTTCACCTTATCTCTTGGTATGGAAGGTATACAAGCTAGACTAGGCAAGACAATCAATCAATCAATTAGTCCACCTCAGTCCACTGCTGGATGTGGGCCAATGTGTGTCATTTCGTACGTTACGTCAGCGTATTGTAGAATAGAATGATTTATGTATGGGAGTAGTGGTAATGGACTGCTGAGACGAGGTCTCGGGTTCGATCCCAGGTTTACCATGGCACACACCAATGACTTTTCGATGCTTTTCGAAGTTATGTGTGTATTTATCGCAGGTTTATAAGTGCCCGGTTAATGGCAATAGGCCCGCCACCTATTACATTGAGACCTAAAAATAAACTGGCGCAATGTGGGTGCTAGCACCTCTACCTTCGGGGAATACAGGCGTGAGTTTAAGTTATGTTATGTTTATTAACAAGTATTGGAGCGGGGCGGCGGCGCGAGCGAGACTCGCAGATCGCGCGCCCACGTGCGCAGGCAACTCGGGAGTCGGAGGGCACAGACTGACCTCCGTCCCCTATGAGCGCGGGCCTGGGGGTGACGGGTGGAGCCGCCTGCTATTCCGGGGGCGAGTCGGGGATACCGTTGTCCCCCTCCGGAGGAGGGCCAGAGCGTAAGGGATGGCCCTGGGTCAGCCGGGGTGCGAGGGATATGTCGATGACAACCTCACCTCCGGCCTAGCACCACGACTCTCAGACAAGGTGCGGTTTTAGTCGGTTCTTGTCCGACATAACCTCCCCTACCGGCTCCGGCGGGGAAGGCATCCGTGGGGATTTTCACACGAAAAAAAGGGATTAACAAGTACTTATTCAGACGTTTATGGCAGTCAATGTAACTATGTCAATCCCATCAATTAACCCATCGTAGTCCAGTGCTGGATATAGGTTTCTCCCAATGTACGCCATATATTCAATCAATTCTATTATATTTTACAAATATATTGCCTCTTGTAAACTTGTACTAAGGGGCTGGATACTAAAGGCTGTTCTTTATTCAACAGTAAGTATTCTTTATTAAAAGTATCCTATTGCCGGTAATAAGTTCGTCTCCATTTACATAAAGGGTGGTAGCAGGGGTCAGCATGCTGGTGCCTGCACCAGCACTGCATAATTATGTGCAAATGGAATGATTTTTTTTACACGAAATTAACTTTAAATATTATATTGTTACCACGCAGTTCACTCATTATTTCATGAAAAAATTAATGACCTTTACTATTTGCATGGAAAAATAAAGCACCTGAGTGCGAGCATGCAAGGCAATGGATGGCCTTAGGACCAAAACACATACCTAGTAGGCGAAGCAGGTGAAAAAATAACTTACCTGTTATAAAACGACCCAAGCAAATTTATGCGGAATTTCAGATACATTCAGTTTTAGATATTGCATTATGTTTATTATTTATTAGTGCGGCACGGCTTCTTTTTGCTGAGAAAGCCGGTAAAAATCGGGTTATAGGGACCCCTCCTCGCCATTAGTAAGCGAAGCGTAGGTAATACAGCTAACGTTTCATAAAAACATGAATGAAATCCGTACAGTCGTTTACAAGTTATGGCGTGATCAAGGGAAACCAGTATTACTCTTCCATTATGCAAGCAGGAATGTAAAATGAAGAGGAACTGCCGTTATTTACAGTTATGTAATCTACTTAAATGGTTGCAGAAAGATGGGAATGATGGTCAGTGTTTCCAGTACAAATTTTTATTAAATAACTTAAAAGTTAGCATAATAAATGCTATAAAAAATTCATTCAAATATTTGGGCGCAGTCATCAAAATTCAATGTCTAAAAATGGTTGAAAAATCATTCATTGTTTCCAACAGTTCGTAAGAATGTTGTTAGATGGCTGCACCGTCGCCCTTATTTATAGACGGATATAAAGCGAAGGAAAATTTGGAATGATTCAAGTGTGGCTCAATAGCTCAGTTGGAAGAGCAGTCCCCCTGTAAGGAAAAGGTTGTGAGTTCGAGTCTCACTTGAGCATTTCATTTTTTCCAATGTTTTTCGAACTTAAAAGTTAGCATAATAAATGCTATAAAAATTCATTCAAATAATAATTAGTTTTAAGATGGATTGTATAAATTGTAAATTAAATAAGTAACTGTTGTATAAGTTTTGTGTGTTTTCTTATTATTGCATTCCATTCATATTTTGTCGTTTACATTTTAGCAAGTGGGTAATAGTGGGTAATATTGTCGTATATTGGACACTTGCCCAGATTTCGTACTGTTATCAAGAACGAGGTGATTCACCACTCAAAAAAGAGCACTGAACATAGGCTTTGCATTAAGATATCCTATCCTATCTTACTAATCACACTAATATAATAAAGGCGAAATTTTGTGTGTGTGTATGTTTGTTAGGTCTAATTGCCTGGAGCAATTTTGATAAAATATAACACATAGGCAACGTTTGGTCGCGATAACCGACATCCACGCGTGCGGAGCCGCGGGCAAACGCTAGGAATATAAATATATAAGTGATAAATATGATGTTTGTTACTTGCTCACGCTCAAACGGCTGAACAGGTCTGGCTGAAACTTGATACAAGGATAGATTATATTCTGGAATAACATATTAGGCCACCTTTTTATCCCTGAAATAATTTCCCATGCAACCTTACTTAGCCTAAGTTCAAAAAATTAATATTCCGTAGTGGATTGCAGATGTTTCAGAAAAGAAAGAAAATATAATTAAATAGTGGACCGGTCCCTGATATGTTTATCCGCATTCTAGATTCCATAACAAAAGCTAGTTATGTTGCTTAACATGGGTCTGGATAGCGTTGTGTGGAATGTTATAGTCGTTGTGGAGTATTTATTTATTCATTTATATAAATGTAGTAGGCTGCTCTGTATGTTTTGATGTAACTAACCGCAAATGAGTGACTAGATATTTAAAAATAACTTATCAACATCGGCATATGAATGACCAGAACAACACACGTGTTTGTATGTAAGTCTGCTTGATAGTGAAACCACAATAACTTCGAATAAACACAATTATTATATTACCTACATGTCAATATATTGCATTACTCACTATTCAGAATTGTTTACAACATTTATTTGCTGGTGACCGGTAGAGTAAAATAGGACCACACACAGCCTCTGTGGCGTGGCGGTAGTGCACGCGACGGCTACGCAGGAGGCGCGGGTTCGATCCCCGCTCAGTGCAAATATTTGTACGCATGAATATGGCTATTTGCATTGGTCTGGGTGTTTTCTATGTATATTTTTTACAAAAAAAAAGTATCTAAGTATGTTTATCCGCATTCTTTTTTTTTTTTTTTTTTTTGACCGTGGGGGAAATCCTTCATGGATGTTATGCCGGACTCCTACCGACTAAAACCCCCACGGTATCGCCCAGCAGCCTATAGTTGGGAGCCCCGGGTAAGCCCTCGGAAGGATGTCCCAGGGCTCCCAACAGACCTACGGCTTTAATGCGGCCTCGTCTAGGGGGTGGTTCGGGTGCTATCCCGCGTCTATGGGGGGTTTTCGGGTATCATCCCGCTTCATAGGAGGGGGGAGGCGTGCGTGAGTCCGTCACGTCACGCTGCCGTCATGGGCCTGCTTCTGTAAGGACGATGAGCAGCCAACTCACCGTCCTCAGGCCCCCGGTCATTGAGGCCGATGGTCTTCGGCGAAGACACGTCGGCGGCGCCCAAGCCGCCGACTGCGGAACTCGGGTGGGAGAGTTCTCTCCCGCTCCCGCCCCGCCGCCTCCTTCACGAGCATGACCTGCTCGCAGAAAGAGGCGGCGCAGTCCCACTTACTCCCGCTGGAGACCATGGCTCCCACCATGGTCTCGAGCGAGAGAGTGTCCACGCCCAAACCCACCACGAGGATGTTTATCCGCATTCTAGATTCCATAACACAAGCACAAGCTATAAAAGCTTAGCATGAGTCTAGATAGCGTCGTGTAGAATGTTGTGGAATATTTATTTATTAATTTCTTTCCAGTGGGTGTCGTAGAAGGCGACTAAGGGATAGGGCTGTTCTCTATCCGACGGGTAAACATAGTGCCCGCTTGGCAATAGGCTTGTACACTAATAAGTGGGACCGAAAACTATAGTGGCGAAATAGGGGTGTTAATTATTAATACCTATAACTAACCGTCCGGGGATTTACAAGTGTGAATGGACATGTACTACTACATGCTCTCGACAGGTTGCAGCGACGTGCGGTCCGCATTATTGGGAATCCTGAGGTCACGAACACCCTCGAGCCTTTGCAGATGCGTAGAGATGTTGCGTCTTTGGCAGTTTTCTACCGTCTCTACCATGGTGAATGTTCTGACGAGCTCTTCCAATTAGTCCCATCCTCTCCTTTCCTACACAGGACGACACGTGCAGGGCTAAGATGCCATTCATTTACGGTGCAGAGTATACCTGCTAGAACCAAGCGTTTCAGTGACTCATTCCTATGTCGCACCATTAAGACCTGGAACTCCCTGCCAGCTCACGTGTTTCCCTCTTCCTATAGTCCCGGGTCCTTTAAGCGGGGCGTGAAAAGGCATCTAATGAGGCCGTCGAGCTGAGTGCCACCACTGTTAACATGGTACATGTTTCCGATGGTGACCCTCTTTCCGAGACTTCGCCTTTAGCTTAACATCAGGCGAGGTGAAGTCAAATTGACGTGTCCTATATATAAAAAAAAAAATGGAAGATTTTTTTAGGTATTTGTATGAAACAAGCGCCTGGTTCACATGAGTAACACAGTGGATGGCCTAAATATCACTTCCTCTTCTTCCTCCTAATTCTTGCGGGCAGTTTACCGTAATTCTTTGATTAGTACCTTACCTACTATACTTCGGAACACATATTATATCATGGACCTAAGTCGCGAGACAAACGAGGTTCTGGCACGCGTGAGTTGTTTTGTAATCTATGCTTGGTGAATATGTACTGCGCGTATAGACCATATTATGAAGCTATATTTCGCCCTATTTCGGAACGAATTAATGCTAATTAACTATACCTTGGATATCAATAAAATTGTAACTACAGAACCGAGGTAGCAAGCTGGTGTACCTACATGCGGCCTTATTAATAAGCTGCAATATCATTCGCCTACCTGTGGAGTAGTAGTAGAGCAAACGACTGTTTAGTCGAAGGTAGCGGGCTCGATCCCGCTTAGTGTATGAATATGAATATTTACATTAGTCTGGGTGTTATTAGGTACTTACATGGTAAAAGAAGTACGCCATTTTTGGTTGTTTTTGTGGATAACACGGTACGCTTGCTACGGCGGCGGTGGAGTTTAAATCCACCAGATTTTATCAAACGAATCTGCGCGCGCCAATGGATATACCCAAGCAAAGTATGCCGGTAACTCCTACTGTGTTTCTACTCCTACAACACTACCAGTACCACATGAATGTACTCCTACCATTAGAGTTAATAATAATAATAATAAAGATTTTATTTCAGGCAAGCCCATATTTTGTTAGTAACATTGCTCTTATGACCTGGTGTTAGTAAAACATAATTTTATTTATTTAATTAGTGTGGAGTTTCATCCAGTGTCGCAGCATCGGAGACTCCCACTTATCTGCGAATACAGATAAGATACTGTTAGTGCTGCCGCGCAAGCGAGCAAGCTGCGAGGCACTTCTTTTACGCATGATGGCATGAAAACCATCTATGCGTCTTTCAGCGAACATCGCCGACGCGCTGCACCTCCACGGCAGCCCCAACAGTACCCTGAGCGCATTATTGTACATGACTCGTAGATCGCTGTATATGCGCCCACGATATCTTGTCCACATACTGCACGTGTAGAATGACTGACAGTAAGCCTTGAACAAAGTAATTTTAACTGACTCCGTACATCGTGCAAATCTGCGGGCCAACATGTTGCAGCGCACAGACAGTCTACCTAAATCATAAATCTATTCTAACTATAATTTGATTCGTATTTTGCCAAGGTTGCTAAATAAAATGGTAATGATAGCCTAATTGACCTATGATAAGCGAAAAAAATCAGGTAACCATCTAAGTAATTAAACTGTGATTTGAAGTTATAGCAAGGCTATAAGCGTGCTTAGTCAAATATAGTCTGACAACATAACGTATACGTTTGCCTCCTTACGGGGTAAGCAGAGACATCAGCCGGCTGTTTGTGTCTGTATCCACTAACATATTTCACGAGCTGTTTCTACAGTTAGTGGTGTGTTGATTATTACCATTCAAAAGTATATTTTTAGAGTTTGTTTTAATTTCTTTGCAATTTTCTATGAATTAGTAATTATTATTACTTTACTTATTTCCTTTCTATATCAGAGAATCTAAATGTTATGTTATGACGAAGGATATGATTGAATTTCACTAGATAGTGAGAAACCAAGTTGGTACCTATCTTTGTTAAAATCAGTTACTTACGTTTGTAGTGAGGGAAATATTAGTGAACCTAAAAAAATATTTTAGAGGGTCTACCCACCTGAGCAGAACTTGTTGTGTACACAGCAAGTTGTCAAGAAATATGCTTCTTCTTGACAAGAGCATTGAATGTAGGTAAAGCTACTTACTGTGTTTTGATTTAGGACAGTAAGGTCATTAAACTTTCATTTATAGTTGAGTGACCTTGCGAGTTGTGACGTCGACGTCGGCTATATTAGAATAAATCGTCTCTAGAGTTTAATGGGAAGCTACGTTCGTTGTTTAAATTTGTTTGTGAGTTGCGTGGAAATAATTAAGTATGCATGTAACTGAGCTAAGAAACAACAAATAGGTATGAGTTTTAATTATGTACCATTATTATGCCGTTATACCAAGTACCAATACGCAACAGGCAAAGCATACTAAGAATGACATAATGTTCGTACCATAAATCTACAATAATAGTATGAGGCCATGAAACTGAGGTGTATAATGTTAATGATCGAGTGACTGAGTCTCCATTGCGACTAGTCAGCTGAATTTTGCTTTCGTCCGTATCTATGTTTGTGTGTTTTGTCATTTCCGGCACAGGATATCTTATTTATACTATGGTTCCGGTGTAGAGGATGTATTTATTTACAGATGTTCACTTAACTTGGCACACGTAAATTGTGCTCGTAAGGTCTTCTGTTCACAAAACTTTTAGTTTTTAATGAAATCATCATCAAATTGATCGATCAACTTTAGAATGGCTGTCTAAAATTATAAATAATAGCATTAATAGCTCCCTGAATGCAGATTACTAAACAATCAAAGCACACATGGAAGTAATTTTAGCATCACTCAGTGCGTTCGATCGCTGTATGAACTATATCAAAAACACATGAATCAGTGCGTGACTCAATACTGCATTACGATTTGGCAGCTATCGTTGGTATCAATGACGTAGTCGTGTTAAGAGGCTCTATCTGGGACTGACCATCTAAGGCTCAGTCCCCACTTAAAGAGCAGCAGCCGGCACATAAAATATTACAAACCATTTTGAATCTTATCTACGGAAAAAAGGTTTATATTCATTTGAATGCACAAGGTCAGCGTTTGAGGCTTTATACCTTCTCGTAACCCTTTCAATGGGAATTGACCTTAAGTATTTGCGCAGTGAATCGTTCACTCGCTACTTGGAGTGATTAAAAACAGATTTGATTGCTATGAGAAAAGTTACTGTATAACGGCCAGCACCCGTTTTTCATGAAAAGATATTAAAGGTTCCTATTAACACCTTTGAGGCCAAAAGTGACGTCAACACGGCCCATACAACGGAAGAGGCTCTGGTTTGGGAGATTACACGGTAGTCGTTTCCAAAAAAGCTGGCCCTCTTATAGTTTAGTACACCTGGACGCCAAAGTAAACAATTTGGATGTAAATATTCCATCCATCCATCCCTATACTCACTAAATCCCTGAACGGGTAGGCAGAGATGTATTAGTAACCACGTTTCGCAAATTATGATTTTCGATCCCACGACGTAATAGGGGGCGAGCCTATTGCCGTCTAACGGCCCCTTTGTTAGGCTGTATGTTTGGTTAATGTCGGATAGAGAACAGTCCTATCCCTTGGTCGCCTTTTACGACACCCACGGGAACCTATTCCAACCAACACGGTTGTTGAACACAACAAACAATAAAATATTATAATATGTCAAATATCGCCAAATTATTACCTACTTCCAGACGATGTTGCTATCGAAACGAGATCAGCCTGTATAATCAATTGATGCAACTTCGGTATATAAATGATCATGATTATATTAGTAAAGATTTGAACCTAGCGACACCAAAAACATAACGCTAAATATTGCCATGACTAAGTCGTTGGATGATCTCACGTTACTGCTCCAAGGACTTCGTTTGTACGCCATAGAAATATACTTTGTTACAATAGTAGTAAGATATAAATTAGAATGGAGGAGGAAGAGGAAATAAATTAACTGATTGTAAGAAGGCTCGAGTACTTGAGTGATTCATTGAACGAATGTGAATGCATTTGGTGTCATAGTTTTTCCTCTTAGACGGCTATTGCAAGTGCATATATTTTAAGTGGTTATATTAATATAATATCAATCAATCATTTAGCGTATCGCAGTCCACTGCTGGACATAGGCCTCTCCCAATGTTGGGAGGCTTGGGCCTACTGTTTCCACGCTGACCAGACGGGTTGGTACAGGGTTTTATTTCGAGTTTTCCTTCTCTCGCAGTGATATCGTCTGCGTATTTTTCCGTCAGTCTTACGACACTCTTTGGATGAAATTGGGTGGCGATATATATCTACTTGTATCACTCCTCCGTCATCATACGGATGTTAGATTTTCTAAACTTCTATCCTACTAATATTCATTCAAGTAACTATCCTGGTTGCGCGAAGCTGTACTCGCAGCCAGGGGCTAGCCTTTCCTGGGTTGGTTAAGCTTCGCTTTAAGGAAGCGAACAAAAATTTGGAATAGGAAGACTAATTATTTTTCTTTCAAATTAGTAAAAAAACTTCTTAAGAATAATATCTTCTTTAGTTACGTTTACGTGTGTATTTTTGCATATAAATTGGTTGATCTAATTAGCATACACCGGTAGGCGGTAAAATAAAAATAACGGATCTTTTTTTGAAGAAGATTTTTAAATTGGCAACCTCGTGTCTAGTGCAGCAGCTTTAGCATGTCGGCTTAGACATAATAAATCTATGTCTTCGACCAACGAAATGGCTGAAAAAATGTATCATCTGAAGTCATGATGAGATAATTTCGCTTTGACTTCGTTGGTCAAAGAAAGCGAAGAGATTAGTGTCTCTGCCGCTATGCTGGGTTACTCGCCCGAAGGGGGCCATCTCGAAAGAGATGGTCCTGGGTCTGCCGGGGTGCAAGAGATATGATTCCTGCATTCTCACCTCCGGCAACCGAAGACCCAAAGACGGCGTACGTTTTAGTCGGTTCGAGTCCGACATAACCATCTCCACCGGACCTCCAAAAAAATGCTGGGTCCAAAAAGTCCTTCACTTCTTTCTCAATTGCCCCGAAAATATTTGTTTTAAAAAGTGTTCTATCGCGTTAAAACAAACAATTTCAGAGGAATTAAAAACGGGAGAAATCGTAACTAGCTCGCCAGTTGCCATGCTGAGGCTGCAAGATTTGAATGTTTTGTTTTGCTCCAGGCATCGGGAAGAAGTGTAAGCCGATAAACCGACATTGATTTCCTTAGACCGTATATTACTAGACATCATTATAATAGTTTAGAAATAATTTCTCTCAAGGAGGCGTAACCTATACGTGACCAATCTCAAAAGTAACTTATAACAACTGATTTTGATACGCCAATTTGTCAACCTGACTGGTTGCATTACTAACCAGTCAGGTCGAGCATTTTTGCATTTATCAATATTATTCGAGTTAACCATGCTTCTGCCTAGGCATAAGGTCCAATTTAGTATTAAGAACTACATGAAATTAGATCTTTATAGATTAATCCTCTACCACATCTTGCTCACGGTTCTGCCCGCATGGATGTCTGTTATTGCGAGTTGGGATCAAACCTAGCTTTTCTCACGGTCTAATCTACCCCTATACGAAATTTTATCAAAATCGATTCAGTGGTTTACGTGTGAAAACGTAACATATAGAGATAGACAGACAGTTAATTTCGCATTATCAATGATAGTATTAGTAACCCTCTAACTATTCTTCACCCACCACCACACCAATCACCATGACCATAGGTAACCTTTACACCATACGCAATAAAAAGTTAGTATAAATATATGCAAAGTGTTACATGGTCTCCCAAGTAAATTTACTTTGCAGGTCCGAATTGTTTCTTTGTACATAATAAGGATATTACCAATCAAAATTAATAGTATACCCAGGATACTTTCTAACATCTTCAGTTAAGCTAAATGGCTCTTGTTAGAAGTGGGTTCACGTCGACAGTGGCCGCCAATTCTAGTCGATTTTTATTGACTCAAAATTCGGTCTCGGATCTAATCTCAAACTCGATTTAATTTCGACGAAAAGGCTAATACCTACTCATCTTTTTTTCAGAATTAAGCCTCTATTTCATGTTAAAAACGATCACGATGTCAAAGTTCTCTATGGAAAATTGTCAGGAAGCTAAATTACGTCTATATAGAGAAAATCATCGGTACCCATTTAACCGATGCATGGTGCCATTTCAATTAAAAAAAAATTGACGTTTCATTTGATTTTGACAGATTCGAGACTGAATTCTGATTTGAATATAATTATTGGTAGGAGAATTGGCCGTGTGGATTCGAAAAGACGTACGCGTTGTGAGGCAGAATGAACTACAGACTTATTATTGAACGGGGTTAAAGGGAGGGGGGAGCTAATAGGGTAGGGGTTGACACGGTCGGTCACTGACCGTATAGTATGTCATCGTCATACGTTTTTAATCGTACACAGCGATGTCTGGTCGAGTATGTTTCGTTTCTATATGTACGTTCGTAGGGCGGGGATTATACGTAAAAATATTACTTAACTAGCTGTTCGCGCGGCTCCGCCCTCATGGATGTCAGTTATCGCGACCAAATATTTCGTACAGTGGGGAGGGGCCCTACAACACGATTCCTTTCGGCTTGCTCTGCAAAGGGAAGCCGTGGTAGAGATTTAAACATTTACATTCCAATATTTCCACCAACTTGCCTCTTGAAAATTTTCATGCTTCGTCACTGATAGTGTATGTTCTTTTTCTAGGTCTGATCTACCCCTATACCATAACATAACATAAACTCACGCCTGTATTCCCCGAAGGGGTAGGCAGAGGTGCTAGCACCCACATTTCGCCAGTTTATGTTTAAGTCTCAATGTAATAGGTGGCGAGCCTATTGCCATTAACAGGGCCCTTATAAACCATATTACACGCACTGTGGCACTTATAAACTTATAAATCGAAAAGTGCCATGGTAAACCTGGGATCGAACCCGAGACCTCGTCTCAGCAGTCCATTACCCATACCATTAGGCTACCGCAGATTCTACCTATTCCGCAGACTCCTATACCAAATATCATTAAAATTGTTTCAGTGGTTTAGGTGTGACCCTCAAGAGTTACTTTCGCATTCAATAGTAATAATGTGTAATTTAGCTAGGTACAGTATGTTGACTTTTCTAACACATGAGAACATAATATACTTCAACTAAATTTCACTTTAGAACTTTAAATCAATGAGTGGTTAGGCTGTATTATAATTGTTAACCTTAATTACAACTACATATTCAGGTGAATTGTAATTGTTATTAAACTTAACAATTAAAATAAAGTTAGGTTGTAATTGTTAAATTAATTAAAATTATATAATACATATTTAATTAAATTTTAATTATTATTATATACTCGTAATTAAATTTAACAATAACAATCAGGTTAGTTAGTAAAAATTGTAAATAATTTATTATTATTACAATTGCATAATTATTAAATTGTAATTATTATGTAATTGTAATTAAATATTTGCATTCAATCTAATAATGATCCCTAGTACCCCACCAATTTTAAATAGAACTATAATATGGAATATTATTAGCATGATTTGTCAATACCTTCAGTAGCGGGTTCTGAGAAAGATTGTCCCATATTAACAACCTGCAAGGAAACATATTACATCTCAATGTGGCCTTATTTTGAGCGAGGAAGATAGGAGCAATAAAGCTCTATGGCAATACAGATGTCAGTAAGTTAGTAGTTTGCATAACATGCAATGGAACATTCCAGAAGTAATTTGGCCATGGAAATTATAATTTTCTTCATGATGAGGAAGTTTTTGGATGGTTCTGGAAGGTTTGAAAATTCTGTCAATTTGCACTACATTAGAAAAGTGGACGACTATTATATTTGCTAAATGTCTGCACCTAACCCTTGCAAGGTAGAAGGAAACAAAAACACATTATATATTTTGTGGGTGATATATTTATTGCAATAAGAATATGAAGTCTGAAGAATAATATAAACATATACAATATTCCAATTTTAAAATTTATGGCAGTACCTAGAATGTCATAGATTATTTTTATTTTATTTAAAAAAAAATCACTTAGGACTCTCACAAAGTGTAAGAAGGTTTCCTACCAGGTGAAGGCTACCAATAGGTATCACTCAATAAAACAATTGGGATAAGTTCATAATATATAGATTTTTATCTGAAGAAGGATAGACATGAACTTCAATAGGGAAATTGCTTTAACAAAAACATTATTTTACACCAGATGTAGAAGAAAAAGAAATGATAAAATTTAAATGTAACTCTTGCAAAAAGCTCTGTGTCAATGGAGACAAAATTTTAACACATTGTTATGATGGATAATCGGTCCGGTCATCCGGGATCCCCACAGTGAAATAATAAACAACCTGTATCAAATCAAAGATAGTATTTACTTTTATTTCTTGCCATATTAAAAAAAAGAATAGAATAAAGTTCTTTTTTCAAATCTGTAGTTCGAGTCAAGGCTATAAAACTTTTTAGCAAATTTATTTCCCAGGTTGCACCTATTATTTATATTTTACATAGTGAATGTGAAGCCAAAAATTGGTGCTAAGTGCAAACAAGACACGGAAATGTGTGTACACCAAGAAGCTGTACTTTGACATTTACAATGGGTTTGTGCCATGCTTTTCCAACAACAAATGAGTTGAGTAGACCAGAGATTAGCAGAGTTTATCACTTCATATCAATGTGAAGTAGCAGTCCACTGCATTTTAAAATTCAAGAGACTCCCCAAGGAGTATTTCACACATCCCCCCTCTCTAGTGTCATAATTAGGTATACACAGGCCTAAGAAGTTGTCTGGGCAGGGCTATTTGAAAACCTGTGTGTAACCCTGCACAGCTATTTCTTCTACAATACATACATATTTCATTACTACGAAAAGAACAGACAATAATAACAATCCTTGTATAAAAAATCTTGATATACATAACTGTGCATGGTGTTTTTTTTATTTTCCACATAGAAACGACAAAAGTGAAAGTTACGTAGTAGCAATTAAGACGCAAGCACGATTTCAACTAACTTCAGAAACAGCGATAGTACCTACACTGTGTAAAAAATACAACGTGTTTTATACAAAGTTGACGGGAAGCTTGCAATTTTGAAGTATGCGAGTTCATAGTAGTTTAGGCAGATTTTATCATTAACCAAGCCTTACTACGCAATAAACATCTTAAAAACTGAGTAATACACGTAACAAAAAATCAATCGAAACAAAATGACGAAAGTACAAGAAGACAAGGTCATAATGTATTTAACAATCACAGTGCTATCGACACAAGATGTATGTATACAGTAAGATACCTATATTGATTGTGTCTATTTATTTAAGAACAATAACGCTACTAAAAATTACTTACCTGGTTTAGATGACAAATATTACACTTTTCAGGCCGGTGAAACACGCCGTGACAAACAACTCACGCACCGCGATAGACAAGACAGAATGACAGTTAGAAACCAGTGTGACCAGATGGTTAATTATCAAAATATACCGAAAGTATAAAACATTTTTGTTTTTAATTCGAAATACATCGGGAAAAAGAAGCGCTCAAGTAGGACTTGAACCCACGATCTTTCTCTTACAGGGGGAATGCTCTTCTAACTGAGCTATTGAGCCACACCTGAATCACTCCAAATTTCCCTTCTCTTTATATCCGTCTATAAGGGCGTCAAGTCCTACGTAAGCGCTTCTTTTTCCCGATGTATTTCGAATTTAAAAAATTAGCCTAATAAATGCTATAAAAATATCATTAAAATTTTTTGTTTTGTTAATTACTTAAGTGTAGTGTAGTATCAAGAAAGTCGTGAAATGAATGTTGGAAGAACTAAAAAAAATCCTTGTAGGTATTTGAAACACTCAAGAACTGCTAAACTGAGTCATCAGTTGTCCATTCCTTGTTTCGTTGGAGATGTTTCATATATTGTTTGCATTTATATAATTACTGTTCATCGTTCCACCGAAGAAGCAGTAGCGAACGACGTGTTTCGTGACGCACGGCTTACAACTATAGCAATTACCCTCTTTCCTTCGGCAGTCGGGTAAAAAGTGTCGTTACAACTCTTGGTCCCAATTTTTCTCGTCTAGCCTTCCTTTCGCAATGTGCGATAAGGAACTTCGTTCTAATAAATAACTCAAATCTCAAAACTCAAACAAATAGCCACCGTGACCTTAAAAGACTGATAAACATAGAAGGGAAATTAATAAATGGGAATTAAGACAGCAGGCTGGGCCAGCGCTGCTGTTGCATCTGCAGGAAAACTCGAACGGCGCAAACACTGTAACTTAACAAGTGATTATGTTTTGAGCCGTTTGGGGTTAAAATGTTGAGGACATGGGGCCCAAGTGCCCGTTTTCTTCCTAACAAAAGGGCTGCTCCACGCTACGCATGCTACTATTTTGCAGAGAGGATAAGCTTTGCCATTCAACGTGGTAATGCATCTTCTGGGAACGCTACTGGTGACGATGTGGAGGAATTCTACGAAGTACTATGTACGTAAATATTTTATTGTTTACTTTTGTATCTAGTTACCGTTTGTAGGGAAATTTGAATTACATCAAGCAGGCGTGTATCGGTAGAATAGTTGGTCAAGGCATTCCCCGTTAACTGAAAGATCGCGGGTTCGATTCCCTCCCGAGAAGATTCACTTTTTCCGATGTTTTCGACATTATTTATTTGAATGTTACTTTACCCTTTTTCCGACAGAATTTTGGTAGAATTCAAATTCTTCTATAGATTAGTTATATTTTTAATTTGGTCACATTATTTGACAGCTTATAAAAGCCATAGATAAATAGAATAAAAACATAGTCCGTGATTACGAAATAAAATTCCGTAATTTCATAATTAGTCTGTGTCAGCAGTGCCGCTATTAAAACGTACATTACAAAAAATTGGAAACCGGACCAATTTTGTGGGAAATTTTAAAAATTTTCGTTTCATCAGAACATTGATAAGGCAAAAGTAAGAAAATGTCGACGAATATAACTGAAATTGGATCACAAAAAGTGCGGAATTTAGCTAGCGGAGAGGTATGTTTAGCAAGTTTATAATTTTAATGAAAATCTTTGCCGAGAAATATTTGTTATAGGCAGAATTTATGTTTTAGTTTTTTATATTACTATATGGCAGTGTTATATCATTATCAATAATTATCCTACTCAATTGTTATGATATGTCATGTATTATTGAATAATAAGCGGATGCATGTCTGTTTCGTAACCACAGAACACTATTTTCTTACACTTAAATCATTATTGTATCATCGAGTGTTATTTATCTAGGTGTCCAATATAAACATAATTATTAATTATCACCTGTAACTCCTAGGAGGGGTAAGAAAATGTCTATTAACATCCACAAATTTCCAATAACATAAATTACATACAAGAAATACCCTTAAAACAAATTACGAGTGGTGAGAAGTAATAAAATCAAGTGAAATATATTTTCATAATATTAGTGCAAATATTTGGAGAAAATCTTTAGAAATAATATCAAAAAAGATAATGTGAGCATCTACAAATTACTCAAAATGTTACTACACCACTGAGGAACATTTTACGAGGGTAACACCCTAGAATAGCAATTGCCTGAAATAAAACGTTCTTTGTACAGTCAACATCAAAAGTATATAGTAAAATATAAAATATTTTTTAGTAAATATATATATATATATATATATATATATATATATATAATGGTTAATGGCAATAGGCTCGCCACCTATTACATTGCAACCTAAACATAAACTGGCGAAATGTGGGTGCTAGCACCTCTGCCTACCCCTTCGGGGAATACAGGCGTGAGTTTATGTTTATGTTTATGTGTTTTAGTAAAATGAAATATTTTAAACAAGATATAATTTTTTTTTAAAAGAGCCAACTGTGTATATAAACAGCATTTTCATCAAGAAATAAAAATTGCTCAAAAAGATCTTCAATATCTGAAAATTATTATCTACATACCCTGACTATACATTATCAATTACCGGACTTTTTTGGGTTACAATTCAACTACCTTTAAAATTACTTATTACCCATTTTTCCCTCGGGGTAATACAGACAACAGCCACCCATCTGGACCATTCACACACTCTTTTAACAAGCTATCTCTACTGTCATTGAAAAAACAGGATGTTAGGTACAAAAAAGTAGGATGAAACATTTAAAAAATATTTTGAATGTTATAATTTATGGATCTATAAGTGCATAAATCCAATCTTATCCTTTATTTTTGCATCATAATTCAAATGCTTTATATGAATTGTTAAAACTCTAACTTCCTGATATAAATATTATGTTAACGGATGTGGTCTGGTCTATTTGTAAAATTATCATAAATATAAGACATAATCTTTGTTTGTTCATTGTTTATCTGATTAAGTTGAAGGTTGGGAGATAAAAAAAACTAAAGTAGTAAATTGAGAGATGTTGGTATTGATAGAAAAGATATTGTAATAATATAATAGAGAGTAACATATCCATATCCATACTAATATTAATGCGAAAGTATCTCTGCCTGTCTGTCTGTTTGTAACACTCTCACTGAACCGATTTCGCCTGGAAATTTGGTATAGGGGTAGATTAGGCTATGTTTGGTGGCGATAGCCGACATCCACGCGGGCGTAGCCGCGGGCAAAAGCTAGTATGCTATATCTGTTACAGTACAATAACATAAGAGCAACTCAGCTTTGGTATCAACAAGCAAGGTACAGTAAACTACATAACTTGATTAACAATTAAAAATATTGATGCAAATCATTTTATGATCCCCAGAAGTCATCGTTGGCATTAAATTTTATTGATCATTATTTTATGAGAGATTTATGGACCACAGCAATTAATAATGTAGAATTAATAAGCTACTTTTGTCCTTAACTGTACCTACAACATTAAAACCCCTACTGCACAATATAGGTACAATGTATATATCATTGAACAAAGACAAAGTTTATTATTATAACTTACAAAAGGACTTCTTTATCTTATCAGTAGAATGAGGAGAGTAGAGGTTAACAAACTGTCTTTGTTTATGTGTTGTGCAGTAGCAGTAGGTATTCTAGGTTAAAAAACATCTGTCGGGGACACTGTTGTCCCCCCCGGCCCGGGCCAAACCGTAAGGGATGGCCCTGGGTCAGCCGGGGTGCGAGGTATAAGTCGATGACAACCTCACCTCCGGCCTAGCACCACGACCCACAGTCGGCGTGCGGTATTAGTCGGTTCGAGTCCGACATAACCCTTCCGGCTCCATAGTCCCTTCCGGCACCGGCAGGGGGGGGGGGGGAACTTTCTAATTTCGTTAGCTTAGCGTAGGCTTTCTATTAGCAAAAAAAACTAAATTAGTTCAGTAGATCCTGAGCATTTCTCAAGCATTTCACCGTCACAATCTCACAAACTTTACCTCGTTAATAGTAGTAGTAGGTACCTATCTATAGATAAGCATAATATATCACTTTATTTTTTACTAGATTTTGCCCGCGACTCCGCCCGCGTGGATGTCGGTTATCGCGACCAAACATAGCCTTTCTCATAATCTAATCTACCCCTATACCAAATTTCCATCTAAATCGGTACAATGATTTAGGCGTGAAAGCGTAACAGACAGACAGACAGACAGTGTTACTTTCGCATTTATAATATTACTATTAGTATTGATTGAATATCTAAACAAACCTACGTATTGTAAACTGCTGCAGCGACTTCATGGCACCAATTACATAAATGTTCATAATATTTATTATAGTTGCAGCACGTTATGATGACTGTTTTTAAACGACTGGTTTTGCTCGTTTTCTTTTTTTTGGTGTGTGCAGTTTATTTTCTTTTAAACCAGTCTCGCCATATTTTTCTTTACCTATTCGTCTGTTAGACTTTACCTATTCGTTCGTTGTTAAGCGCACCAAAAAAGAGAAGACGAACAAAACCAGTCTTGTCTAAACGGGCAGCCGCAACTATAGTTTATTTTTGAACAATGATATGCAGTATTACTTCGGTAGGTACTTGTATAAATACATTCCCGTGCCTGCCACTTAAGTAGTAAATGGCTCAATTAACGTTTTGCAGTAGGTATAAGACGTGACGTGACCACAATTTATCACGCAAGAAGTCACGTTAGAATCTATCTTTCAGAGGATATTACTGAGTGTTTGGGGCCCTCCAAGAACTGCTAAAATAGCTAAAATCGGGAGCCAATATTGGTAACTAAATTGTACAGCGTCCAAAATCGGGAACAAAATTGGTAACGAAATTGAAGCAGCTAAATCTTGAGCTGAAATTGGTAACTTTATTGTGTAGCTTCCAAAATCAGCAGCCGAAATTGGTAAATTAATTTTAGCAGCTAAAATCGTGGGCTGAAATTGGTAACAAAATTGTATAGCAGCCAAAATCAGCATCCAAAGACCGCCACAGAAGCCTGCAATGAAAGACCCTCCTTTGCATAGGTACATAATAAAGGTTTGGCCACATGCTAGGGCCTCATACGTCAAATGTACCGGTTCTTATTGTAAACATTAACTCGAGGTAGGCAGTTAAGTAATGGCGTTGTTATGTGTTTATTTGGTTTCGTAATGAAATACCGAAATTCAAAATCCCGAATGACAAAATCTCGAATTTTTAAATCCAGAATGTACGAAATACTTACCCAAAATTATTATTTTTTACATAACAAAAACAAAACACTATAAAGATAAAAATAAAAGTACCCATTAAACCCTTATGGGTTTATCTTGGGTGTGACTGTATGTATATAATACATAACACATGACAATGAACGCAAAATCTTACAATTTCACCCGTAACAAGAAATATTAAAGGACTTAGGTATTAGGTGCAGAGTAGGCAGGCGCATATAGTTCTATCTATCTCTAAACCGGTTTGTTGTTTACGCGCCGCGCCCGATGACATAGATACAGGTCACTGCAACCCACTGCAACCAGCACAACATAATTTTAGTAATACATATCGAGGGTTGGGTGTTAAAACCCGATAAGTGAAAAAAAAGCGAAATTAGTTTTATTAGCCCACTAAAATCAGAATTTTTTGCTCTTCCTAGTGATGTTTCCAGATAACCCTATTTTAGAGTGTAACATAGTAATGTACTAACCAAATAACCCAGTAAGTGCATTACTAAATAATAATTTTAGTTGAAAATACTCTAAAGCTAGTTATACTTAAACATTTCAAATTTTGTTTTACGAGAGAACCCGATAAAATGTATTTATTGGTATTGAAATCTTAAGGATAACCACGTCAATCACACTTATACAAAAGATAAAAGCACATAATTTTGTGTAACGGATTTTAACACGAGAAGTAATTCAATACAAAACAAAAAAATCGAAAACTAAAATCAGTATAAATGAATTAATGGGTTTTAGCTCTAGATGATTTATCATGAATACACGTAATACGAAAATATAAAATACAATAAAATATATTTATTGGCATTTTATATCTGAACTATAGCGTAAAAATAGAATGTTTGTCAACGTAAAACAAGGTAAATATTTTTTTATTTCCTATGAAATGTATAACAGGTAAGGTTATAATCTCCGCTTATACCCGGAGAGAATCTCACTACGCAACACCGTGTCCTTGTCCTGGCCCTCCGCGTAAAACCCAAAGGTAAACGGGTTGAGCGCGGCCAACGCAGAACCAAGTGGTGGCTGCTTGATGAAGCCAAGTCCCAGAGTTTCGTCTCAGCTATCGGTGCGCTAATATATATATACAAGTGCGTTATAATATGCTATAAGTGCGCTAATGCTGTAGACGAACCCGTGCAAGATTGCTGGGATGAGATTCAGGCAGTTAATCTTGAGGCGGGGAAGGCAGTGTTCGGCACGCCCAAGGGTGGACGCAAGTGTGACAAGGACACCTGGTGGTTGAACGACACAGTCCAGAAGGAGATCAGGGTGAAGAAAGCCCTCTTTAGAAAGTGGCAAGCGTCCAAATCTCCCGAAGACTGCGACAAGTACAAAAGCGAACGAATAATAATAAACGTTAATAATGAACGCGCCACTAGGAGAGCCGTAGCCAGGGTCAGACGAGACCACTTGCAACCGCTATACATCAAGTTGGGATCGTTTGAGGGACAAAAGCTCATCTATAAGTTGGCGCGCTCCAGGGCTGAAGCGGCGCAGGCTATAACCAAGTGCCGTTGCATCAAAGGCCCTGGGGACAATCTGTTGTATGAGGAAGTCGCGGTGAAGGAGAGATGGCGCTCATACTTCCACGAGCTGCTGAATAAGCAGCATCAAGAGGTACAGCCACCAGAACTCCCTCCAAATCAAGGACTAGTGCCGCCGATAACGCCTGCAGAAGTCCAGACTGTCATTCGTCGCATGAAAGAAAAAGAAAAGAAAGAAAGAGGGGCCCGTGGTGTGGACATCCTCGCTAACCTTTATAACCGTGTCCTCCTCACCGGTAAAATCCCAAACCAGTGGAGGCTGAGTGTCATTACGCCAGTCTTCAAGGGCGGTCTTCGGTGAAGAAGTGTGGTAGTTACCGAGGTATAAAGATAATGTCCACCATGAAAGACCATGAAGCTTTACGAGCGGATAATCGATTCCCGGATCCAACAGAAGAGTACCCTCTCGGAGTGTCAGTATGGGTTCCGCTCTGTACACGGGACTATGGATCCGGCGTTCGCCCTAAGGATCGTCGCAGAGAGATACAGGGCGAGGAACACGCCCCTGCACTTTCTATTCCTAGACATGCAGAAAGCCTTCGACTGTGTGCCTCGCGCGATGATCTTGTGGGCATTGAGGTCCAAAGGAGTCCCAGAGGCTTACATCGACACCATCCGAGACTTTACCGAGATTCCGGTTCCGTGCATTGGACCGCTGTTGGTGACACAAAAACCTTCCCCACCACCGTCGGGGTACACCAAGGATCCGTAGTTAGTCCCATACCTGTTCAGCTTGGTATTAGACGTTTTGTCGGACAGCATCGGAGACTCACATGAGCAGCCTCCGTGGTTGCTTATGTATGCTGATGACACTGCGCTGATGGACGCAGACAGAAACAGATTGGTTTGACGTGTGAAAGTGTGGAAGGAGGCACTTGAGAACGGCGCCGGTCTGAAGCTTAATGTGGCGAAGACTGAATATTTGGCGTTAAACTCCACAGATCCCATACCCGTCCGCATAGGCGATCACTTGGTCGAGCGCACGGATCAGGTTAAGTACCTGGGATCTGTACTTCACGTTTCTGGTGACATCGACTACGACGTCAAGGCACGTATTGCTGCCGCGTGGGCTAAGTGGCGGGAAATGACTGGCGTCACATGCGATGCTAAAATGCCAGTTAGGCTGAAGGGGCAGGTCTATAAAACGAGAGAGAGCCACCTCCGCTGGTGCGGCACCGTCGTGCGGCAACCGCCCAGCTACGTGGGTAACAAATGCCTGGCAATGGCGCCCCCACCGGGTTCAGGTAGAAGGGGTAGGCTCAAGAAGTGCTGGCTTGGCGTCGTGGAGGGTGACATGCGTGCAAACGATCTCACTACCTTGGACGCCCAAGATCGTGCGAAGTAGAGGAGGAAGAGCCGGAAGGCGGACCCTGACCTCCGAGGGCACCGTGGCCTCGAATGCAATCAGGACTAACGTCTTTATGTGGATGATGATGATGAGACATTTTTAGTACTACTCAAAACACACCTGAAACAAGGGTAAAGCGATTTTCAACCAATGTGCAACTATCAGAACAGCTGGAGCAATTATACCAAAGATAGATACCGATCAGTATTGTCAAAAAAAAAATCTAGGAACGATGTGCAAAAAAGAAATCATTCCCGAGGAATTTCATGGGTGGATCCACAGCCTGAAAACATATCTGAATCTAAAAGCGACAGTAATTACCTATAATAAAAGGATTATCGTGATTCACTTGATTTTTGTTCAAATAATAAAGCTAATAATTAATAGAAACATAATTTTAATTTTGGGGTAAAACCCAATAAGTCGGCCCCCTAATTTACTAATTACAATTTTATGCAAAAGTTTATTATTAAACATGACAAAAATCATAAAATATAGTGTTATGGATATATAATTTTGCTAAATTACTAAGTAATTTGCATCAATTTATTATATTTACCTATTTTTTATTGCAAGCAAACTTTAACATCGATTATCTCGAAAGTTAATTTTTCGCACTTAACGGGTTTGAACACTGCACCCTCGATATATCATATTGCTAAATTATCATTAATTACAATTTATTTATAGTATATTTATTACCATAAAATTTATCGTGTTAATATTGTTTTATTTAGCGATTGGTTACGAGAGTTGTACTATTTTGATAGGCGTTCTCATTTAATTTTTATAGTTATCTTTTACAACGAACGCCGGTAAGTTTGTATTCATGTAGCTACTATATCTTTATGTATGATCAACAGGTAACCTTACACGAAGGGTCGTCCACATACCCTTCTAACCTATACGTAGCCGTGTCGAGGCGCGCAATGTTCACCCTGCGGAATTCGACTTGGATAGATTAGGTTAGAAGGCTAAGGCGGAAGCGGAGCAGAGCTCACGCATTAGTCTTCTTGTTATTTTTTTTTATAACCATTCAAACAAAACTACCACAAAATCTAGTTTTCAGGACTTAGACTTCGGGATTTTATACTTCGAGGTTTTGTATTTTCGGTATTTTGAACATTCGGGATTTTGTATTTCGGTCTTTCGTACGTCGGTATTATGAAATTCGGTTTTATGAGCTTCGGGATTTTGATACGTAACCGTTTATTTTTGTCAACAAACAACTCTATATATAGATACTTACGAATATCTATATATAGCTAATCGTATGAATATTTAATGTGTTATTTGGTATATTAAAAGGTAGAAGGGCAAGTCGTCATCATGAAGAGAAGGGCTAGGGATTTTCCGTTTAAGGTCTAATGGTAGACATGTGTTGTACATGCGTGGACTGGCTGACAAGGACCTTGAAAACCTGCGGCCGTTTCCCTATTCGTTGGTGTAACGTAGTCGCTTTCGGTGTTAGTTTAACACATTCCAATTTATCGACCACCTCTAATTTAATATAATTTAATAATACTCGTATCTAAGCAAAAATGAAAATATTTATGTTCTTTGAAGGATCCATACTAATATTATAAATGCGAAAGTAACTCTGTCTGTCTGTTACGCTTTCACGCCTAAACCACTGAACTTATGGGGTGCTGGTTGGGTAACCTCCACGATGGCCTTCCCGTTTCTTCCCCCTTTGGACCGCGGTCCTGGGGAGCGGAAGCGGGAGGGCTGGTGCACCCTGGACAACGGCTAACAGACTCCCACCTTGGGAGTTCTGTTGGCCGTTGACGAATAACCCATCGGCGGACCCCAATGAGGTGGGGTCGAGGGATGACGGGCCTGTAAGGCCCGTGGTCGTCGGCGTCTCTCCCAGTATCCCTCTGTTTTCAGAGGGGACAGGGGAGAGACGTTCAGACAACCGAGACGGGAGTGGCCCTGTTAGGGGCCGCTCGTGGGCCCTCCACATGTCCCTCTGCTTGCAGAGAGCGTAGTGGAGGGCGCGCTCTAGGGCGGACGGGTTCTCCACCTATGGCTTCGTCCTGAGGTGGGGGACATGGTCTGATGCAGACCACCGTGCGGCCAAGCCGTAAGCCTGACCCAGGTCAGGAACGGTGGTTCCTAGTGGGCTGCGAGGAAGACAACCTCTATAAAAAATTACCCCCAGGGGCGGACGGACTCGGTCTGGTGCAGACCCCGTTCGGCCCGGCCGTAATCCTGAACTGACAGGACCGGTGGATCTTCGGATCCGCGAGGAGTAAACCTCTATAAAAAATCCCCAATCCCAAGCTCTGACGCCTGGCGATGGGATGAGTGGCTGGAGGGAGTCCAGTCCCAAGGGCGTCAACGTCGGAGGACGTAAACCTCAAACAAAACATGCAATGGACGATCATAGGAAAAAATCTACCCAGGAGGGTCCCAGCCTAGCTGGGGAGTCCCTCCCGTTGCCAGTCGGCAACGGCAGTCCCTATCCGTATTCTGGGGGGGACACCCATTGCCTGAGCCCGGTGCCGAGCTCTAAATCCGGCCCCAACAAAAACAGTAGCGCGGAGGACGCGCTACCCATGGACGATGTGGCGTCCGTATCACCGGCGGCAGTGACGTCAGAGGAATCTGGCGTCACCACTAAGGAAGACAGGCAGGCGCTGCCTGGGCTACAGACCAGGTCTGCAGCCAAAAAGCGAGGCAAGGGGGGGAAAAAGGTTCCCCTGCCGCGGGTGGCCGAGCTGGATGAGGCCAGCGGCACTAGCAGCAGCAGTGAGGAGGAAAGGGAGCACAAGGTGCAGGCCACCGGCCGCGAAAGGGCGAGGAGGAACGGTGGGGAGGCCGCTCCCCCTCCTCGGGACTCCTCCCCGTGGGTTGGATCCAACCCGGGGAGTGAGGTGCCATTGGTTTCGGCCCACTACCGGAGGACCATGACCCTCGGCCTTCGGCTCGGCCGGATGATGGCGGGGCAGGTAGAGTCTCCGACTCCTGAGCAGGCTGCAATGCTCGGGGTCGTGCAGCAGATCGTTGCCGCCAGCAAGGGCCTGGCCGAGCAGGTGGCCGAGCAGGCGAGGAGGGCGGACGAGGCCCAACAACAAGAGGTCGAGTCCCAGCGCCGGCTCGAGAGGGTCACAGCAGAGCTGGAGGCCCTCAAAAAGAGGGTCGAGCACCTGATCGAGTTGCCGGGAGTGGTGACTCGGTCAATGCGGAAGGCGCAGCTGGAGCGGTCAGCGCACTCAGCGCTCACGGGCCGACCGGTGCAGCCGGAGCGGCCAGTGCAAGCTGTGCAACCGCCGCGGCCAGCGCAAGCTGCGCAGCAGCCACCGCGGCCAGCGCAAGCTGCGCAGCCACCGCGGCCAGCGCAAACTGCGCAGCCGCCGACTCGACCGGCAGAGCCGGCGTCGTTGGCCGAATTTATGGCGGCCATACGTGCCGAGATGGTCGCGCAGGAGGAGCGCACCAACCGGCGGCTTGAGGCGGTACTTGACATCGCCCGCCGTCCTCCCCTCGCGACGCCGGCTGGGTACGCCGCCGCAGTGAGGGGGGGCGCTGCCTCCCCGGCGGTGGTGACGGCTCGCCGCCCCCCTCTAGGTCCTGCGGGTCCCACTCAGGGTGCCCAGGGCAAGGGCAAGGGCAAGGGGAAGAAGTCCCCAGCCCTGGCCTCAGCCCCGCCCCCGGCCTGGGCTTCAGCCCCGGCCCGGGCTCTGGCTCCAGCAAAATCCTCGAGCCCCCCGTTAGGGGCCTGGGAGGTAGCGGGAGCCAGTAAACAGAGACGGAATGCCGCCAAAAAGGCAGCCAAAGTGGCCAGAAGGGCCAAGGCTGCCGCGATGGCAACAGCGCCGAGGAGGCTCCGCGTCCCTCGATCGACGGCCGTCGTCATCACACTGACGGCGGAGGCGTCGGAGAGGGGTGTGGAGTACGCCCAGGTGGTGAGGCAGGCAAGGGCCTGCATCGACCTGGGAGCCCTTGAGATCCCGGATCTGGTGTGCAAGCCCACGCGCACCGGATCTCGGATCTTCGAGGTCCCCGGCGCTACCAGTGGCCCTAAAGCCGACGCCCTGGCGGCTAGGCTTAGGGAGACGCTGGACGCGGCTGATGTCCGGGTGTCCAGGCCCAACAAGTGCGCAGAAGTGCGCATATCGGGCTTGGACGACTCCATCACGGCCGAGGAGCTTAGGCTCGCCGTGGTGGAGGCCGGAGGCTGTCCTCAGGACACAGTAAAGGTCGGAGCTATACGCTTCGGCCGGCGTGGACTGGGGGCAGCAGTTGTCGGCTGCCCCATCGCGGCAGCCCAAAAGGTTGCCGATGGGCGGAGCCTCCTCATCGGGGGCTTCCAGAAGGTGCAGGTGCGGCTCCTGCAGGCCCGACCGGCACGGTGCTTCCGGTGCCTGTCGGTAGGCCACGTAGGGGTGCAGTGCACGGCGGAGGTAACAGTCGGTGACCGTTGCTTCCGCTGTGGCCAACCCGGTCATAAGGCCGGTAGTTGCGAAGCTCCGTTGCACTGCTTCAGGTGTGCAGCGGAGGGCAAGCCGGCCGACCATAGGGTTGGTGCCAAAGCCTGCACCGCGGGGAGGCCGAAGCCGGGAGGCAGGCGCTCCGTCTCTGGTTCGCGGCAGGGCGCGGAGATGGGGGTTCCATAATGGATCCTCAGCTCCGCGTCCTGCAGGCAAATGCAAACCACTGTGTCGATGCTCAGGCACTTCTGCTCCAGAGCATCGCACAGTGGGGCATTAATGTCGCCGCTGTCGCCGAGCCGTACATTCACCGGTTTCTCGGGCCTGCCTGGGAAACCGACCTGGACGGATCGGTGGCACTGGTGCACAACGCCGCTGCCGGCAGGCCCCCCCTTGTTGTCGTGACAAGGGGGAATGGCTGCGTAGCGGCACTTGTGGGGGGAATAGCGGTCGTGGCAGTCTACTTCTCGCCGAGCCGAGTCATAGATGAGTACCAGCAGTGGCTGAATCATCTGACCGTCGTCGTCAATACCTGTTACCCTCACCCGGTTCTGGTGCTCGGGGACTTTAACGCCTGGTCTATGAACTGGGGTTCCCGGCGCACGAATCCGAGGGGCAGGGCAGTGGAGAGCTGGGCTGATATTCTCAGCCTAGTTCTCCTGAATCGCGGGGCCGTCGCCACGTGCGTGAAGAGCTGGGGCGACTCAATTGTGGACCTTTCGTTCGCGAGCGCCCCGCTCTCAGGCCGTGTGCAGGGCTGGCGTGTCCTTGAGGAGGTGGGGACAGCGTCGGATCACCGATACATTCGGTTCGACGTCTCCCCTCCTGCGGGCGCCGCGCCGTTTACACCGGCCCCACGCGAGCCACGTTGGGTGCTTAAGCGAATGGATCGGGAGGTCCTCCTGGAGGCCGCCATCGTACAGGCCTGGGCCTCTGCGCCGGACAGGCCTGTCGACATAGACGATGAGGCGGCGTGGTTCCGGGAGGCCATGACGCGTGTCTGCGACGCGGCTATGCCTAGGGCTCCGCCCTATAATCCGAGGCGTCAGGTCTACTGGTGGTCGGCGGACATCGCGAGGCTCCGACAGGCCTCCGTGATCGCTTTCCGCCGGTGGACCAGACTCCGAAGGAGGCGTAGCCGCCCCGCAGATACGGAGCCCCGAGAGGCGGAGCTTCATGCGGGGTACAGGGAGGCCAGAAAGGCCCTCCGAGTGGCGATAAGGCAGTCGAAGGCTGCAGCTCGTAAGGAGCTGCTGGAGACGCTGGAGCGGGACCCATGGGGGCGGCCTTACCTTATGGTAAGGGGCAAGCTGCGTCCCCGGGCCCCACCGTTAACCCGGTGTCTCCAGCCGGAGCTGCTCGGAGGAGTCGTTGGCTCCCTGTTCCCAGCGCGGGCGGTGGAACATATTCCACCGCAGATGACTCCGCCACCTAGGTCGCCTATGGCACCCAACGTGGATGACGACGACGTGCCCGAGGTCACTTGGGTAGAGCTAGAGCTGGCGGTGCTAAGGCTTAAGGCCAAGAACACCGCCCCGGGACCCGACGGCATTCCAGGCCGAGCGTGGGTCCTAGCTCTAGGCGAAGAAGACGCTCTCGAGCCCCGACTGAGAGGGTTTCTCAGCGCATGTTTGGAGCGAGGCCAGTTTCCGAAGTTGTGGAAGACGGGGAAACTGGTCCTCATCCGAAAGGCGGGACGCCCGGCGGACTCACCGTCCGCCTACAGGCCGATAGTGTTGCTCGACGAGGTGTGCAAGCTCTTTGAAAGAGTGATTGCAAAGCGCCTCGCCGAGCACCTATCCAGAGTGGGGCCTGACCTGGCGGATGGCCAGTATGGCTTCCGCCGGAGGCGCTCCACCGTGGATGCCATCATGCGCGTGGGGACTCTGGTGAAGGACGCCATCGCTCGGGGCGAGGTGGTGCTGGCGGTGTCACTGGACATCGCCAACGCGTTTAACACCCTGCCCTGGAGCTGCATTAGGGAGGCGCTCGTGTATCACGAGGTGCCTCTCTACCTTCGCCGCATAGTCGGGGCGTATCTGTCGGAGAGAGCAGTCGTCTACCCAAGTGCGACCGGGCTCGGTCGGCGAGAGATGTCGTGCGGTGTTCCGCAGGGATCGGTCCTGGGACCGCTACTGTGGAACATCGGTTACGACTGGGTGCTTCGCGGTGAGCTCGTGGACGGTGCCGCCGTCACGTGTTATGCGGACGACACGCTGGTGACGGCGTGCGGGGCTACATACCGCGAAGCGACCCTGAAGGCCACGACCGCGGTTGCCCAAGTCGTGGAACGGATTCGGCGGCTGTGTCTCGAGGTGGCTCTGCATAAAACCGAGGCCATGTTCTTTCATGGGCCTCGGCGCGTGCCACCGGAGGATTCCAGCCTCATAGTGGGAGACATTTCCATCGGCATCAAGGCCCAGATGAAATATCTGGGGCTCGTACTCGATGGCCGGTGGAACTTCGGGGAGCATCTCCGAAGACTGGCCCCCAAATTGAAGGACACAGCCGCCGCTTTGGGGCGGCTGCTGCCCAACATGAGGGGGCCGGATGACTCCTGCAGGAGACTCTACGCGGGAGTCGTGCGGTCCATGGCCCTATATGGGTGCCCAATATGGGCGGACACCCTGACGGTCCACAATGCGCGTCTGCTGCGTGGGCCGCAGCGTGCAATGGCCAGCAGGGCCATTAGGGGGTACCGCACGATATCCTTCGAGGCGGCGAGTCTCCTTGCCGGATCCCTACCGTGGAACCTGGATGCGAGAGCCCTTTCGATGCTATATCGGTATCGTAAGGAGGCGCGGGAGCAGGGACGGGAACCCGAGCCCGAAGAAATTCGGGCCGTGAGGTCTCAGCTCCACAGGGACATGGTAGCGGAATGGGAGCTACGACTTGGGCAACCAAGCGCAGGGCACGCCGTAATAGCGGCGGTAAGACCCATCATGGAGGAGTGGCTAGAGAGGCCACACGGCAGCCTCTCGTACCGGCTGACGCAGGTGATTACCGGACACGGGTGTTTCGGGAGTTACCTGTGTCGGATCCGGAAGGAGCCAACGTCCGAGTGCCATCACTGTGATGCGAGCGAGGACACAGAGCTGCACACGCTGACCGAGTGCCCGGCGTGGGACACGCCGAGGCGGGTCCTAGTGGCGGCTCTAGGGGTGGGAGTCCTCACACTCGTCACATTGCTCACAGCGATGGTACGATGCGCAAACGCTTGGGGTGCGGCCGCCTCCTTCTGCGAGCAAGTAATGCTTGAGAAGGAGGCGGCCGGTCGGGTCCGGACCAGACTCCGGGCCCGGGAAGCCCGTGCAGAGCGAAGGCGAACCGGACGTCGGAGGTCGCAGAACGACCTCCGTCCTCCATGAGCGCTGGCCTGGGGGTGACCGGTGGAGCCGCCTGTCACCCTAGCAGAAGCAGGCCGCGGCGGCGGCGCAAAGTGCGCCTCCCCGTAACCGGGGCTAGATGGGGACATTTTGGTCCCCACAACCCGAAGGGGGCCATCTCGAAAGAGATGGTCCTGGGTCTGCCGGGGTGCGAGAGATATGCTTTTGGCAATCTCACCTCCGGCAGCCAAGGACCCAAGACGGCGTGCGTTTTAGTCGGTTCGAGTCCGACATAACCGCCTCCACCGGCTCCGTGGAGGTGGCATCCGTGGGGATTTTTCGCACGATAAAAAAAAAAAAAAAAAAAAAAAAAAAAAAAAAAAAACCACTGAACTTATTTTGATGAAATTTGATATAGGGGTAGATTAGACCTTGAGAAAGGACATAGGCTATGGTTTGTCACGATAACCAATATCCACGCGAGTGGAGCCGGGGGCAAAAGCTAGTAGACAACAATAAGTACATTACGTTTATTTCAATGTAAAAATAATTAGTTAGTGTTCAGTAATTTTGAGGGCGACTGTACATTTACATTTTGTTGCATCATTTCACAGATGAATGATGATGTATTTCTGTTTCCGCTACGAATATAATAAAATAAGATACTAAAAAAAAAAACCAATGGTACGGATCCCTTCGTGAACAAAATCTCCGACGCGCACTTTGCCGGCTTTCAGGTTTTTATTTGACAGCCTCTGTGGCGTGGCGGTAATGCACGCGACTGCTACGCAGGAGGCGCAGGTTCGAACCCCGCTCAGTGCAAATATTTGTATGCATGAATATATTTTAAATAATTGCATTGGTCTGGGTGTTTCTATGTATAATATATATTATTTACAAAAGTATATAAGTATATTTATCCGCATTCTAGATTCCATAACACAAGCTATAAAAAGCTTACCATGGGTCTAGATAGCGTTGTGTAGAATGTTGTAGTGTGTGGAATATTAATTTTAATTCTTTTACGTTTCAGCTAGTCGAGCTCAAAAGTCTCTGGGAGAATCAAAATGTGGCTATCGTATTTTTCCGTCGCTGGGGATGTATGCTTTGCAGACTGTGGGCTAAGGAGGTAACGTATTTTTTGTATTTTTAAGAATGTTGAGAAGCGTTAGCAGAAGCATTATTATAAGAAAGAGGAAAGTAGTAGTCTTAAAATGATCTCAAGTATCAATCTATGTCACACGCGTATCTATGATACAATGTCAATGAGAATTGTGTAAACTGGTTTGATTGAAAACAAACGTGTGAAATTACTACTGCAGATCTAAAACATCACTTCCAGCTCGATGCTATTGTAAGTACAATAAATTAGCGGTAATTTTCCAATTACAACGCTATTAAATATGGCGGATTATTCGTTACGACACGATTGCGTGCCTACGTATAGCTTGATTCATTATATCTTGGACCTAAAATGTGTTCAAAATGTGCAGTACACGTTTCTTGGATGTATTTTGAAGATAGCGCGGGGGGCTTCTGCGGTGGACGAGCTCAAATTCACCAAGCATAGATCATTATTCATTACAAAACAATCTACGCGCGCCAGGGCCTTTTATATCTTGCGATTTAGATCCAAGATATATTATGAATCAAGTTATACCTACACTAACATTTAACATAACATATAACATAACATGAACTCACGCCTGTATTCCCCGAAGGGGTAGGCAGAGGTGCTAGCACCCACATTTCACCAGTTTATGTTTAGGTCCCAATGTAATAGGTGGCGAGCCTATTGCCATTAACCGGGCACTTATAAACCCGCGATAAATATACACATAACTTCGAAAAGCATCGAAAAGTCATTGGTGTGTGCCATGGTAAACCTGGGATCGAACCCGAGACCTCGTCTCAGCAGTACATTACCCATACCACTAGGCTACCGCAGATAACATTTTACACTTCTCTCATTTAGTAGTAAATACATACATTATATATTCACGCCTCTAAATATCCAACCCCGGCAGAGGTATATTAAATCCACCAACTATAATTTTTGGCTCCACATCAGGTGAGCCTATTGCCGTCTAGCGGGTCACAGGTTAGCACGATTTAAGACGGGTTTAGTCGTCTTCCCACCCATGGGAAGAGACGGTTGGCTCTCGTAGAATATTCGTAGGATTAAGTGCTGTAATTCCTCAGTTTACCGAGACAGTACAGTCCGAATCAGAAAGATTTTGATTAACACAGTGATCAAAATGATCTTAATTCCTCGGTTTACCTCCCTTCCTGATAACGAATTGTTCTGAAATTTGCTACCAATCTTTAGTTCCGACAGTAATACACAATTTAAATCAATGAAACAGTTTGATTTGCTCATAATAGTTTCAAAAATGTCATTTTGAAACTTTTTAGTCAAGATATTGCTGATGCTGACTGTACCTGTCGATATGATTGATGGCAGTGGAAAATTTATTACACATTTATTACCTTCCTTATCACTTGAAAAACGGTAACACATTTTTATCTAATAGATGTACTAATTTACTACTACAAGTAGTAGTACTCAGATAACGAAACGATACGAACGATAGATTTAAAAGAACCGGATATTTTGTCTAGCATTGATTACTGGATTAATTAAAAAACAATAAGCCACATTATCTACTTGAATACCAATACCTAGCCGCGTGATTCCCGGCAAAGAATAATTTGGGCCGCCCTAGACTCAGCCTCAGATATAGGCACGAGTCAACAATATTATAGTGCCCGGAATATTATGGAAATAGGCTCACCCCCTATTACAAGGCACCGACTACACGGCCAGTAATGTGGCTAGATTGCTGAGCCCACAGAGGGCGATGGCCGTCAGGGTGATAAGGGGATACCGCACGATCTCAGGTGAGGCGGCATGTCTCTTAGCCGGGACCCCTCCATGGGACCTGGAAGCGAGAGCCCTTGCGTCTCTATTTAAATGGCGCAAGGAGGCGCTGGAGCGGGGCCAATGGCCTGCGTCTCGAGAAATCGAGGCCCAGCGGTCCCAGCTCCACCAGGAAACCGTGGAGACATGGAAGGTGCGACTTGAGCAACCAAAGGGGGGATTCGCCACAATCGCGGCCGTCAGACCGGTCATGGACGAGTGGCTGGAGAGGAGACATGGTGCTCTCTCCTACCGGTTGTCACAGATGCTTACCGGGCATGGTAGCTTCGGTAGGTATCTGTGGCGAAGACACCGGGAAACCACGGCCGGTTGTCAGCACTGCGGGGACCGCAGCGATGACACAGCGCTCCACACGCTGGTGGAGTGCACGGCGTGGGCGCAACAGCGCCAGGTCCTCGTGGTGGGTTTGGGCGTGGACACTCTCTCGCTCGAGACCATGGTGGGAGCCATGGTCTCCAGCGGGAGTAAGTGGGACTGCGCCGCCTCTTTCTGCGAGCAGGTCATGCTCGTGAAGGAGGCGGCGGGGCGGGAGCGGGAGAGAACTCTCCCACCCGAGTTCCGCAGTCGGCGGCGTCCAAGCTTTCGCCGAAGACCATCGGCCTCCATGACCGGGGGCCTGAGGACGGTGAGTTGGCTGCTCATCGTCCTTACAGAAGCAGGCCCATGACGGCAGCGTGACGTGACGGACTCACGCACGCCTCCCCCCTCCTATGAAGCGGGATAATACCCGAAAACCCCCCATAGACGCGGGATAGCACCCGAACCACCCCCTAGACGAGGCCGCATTAAAGCGGTAGGTCTGTTGAGAGCCCTGGGACATCCTTCCGAGGGCTTACCCGGGGCTCCCAACTATAGGCTGCTGGGCGATACCGTGGGGGTTTTAGTCGGTAGGAGTCCGGCATAACATCCATGAAGGATTTCCCCCACGGTCAAAAAAAAAAAAAAAAAAAAAAAAGGCACCGACTACAATTATTGGTGAATACTTCGTTTCGCCTTAGAAAGGGAAAAAAAGGGCTGTTTTTAGGGTTTTCGGTAAATTATTTGATTTTTCTCACCTTTTAAACTTTCCCTAAACCTCCACGAACATTTCAAGACCAAGATAAGATAAATCCGTTCAGCCGTTCTCGAGTTTTAGCGAGACTAACGAACAGCAATTGATTTTTTTACGAGATATTTTCAATAGACTTCAACTTCAAGCGTCGGTAGATTAGTGGTTAGGGAGTCGGCCTTACGGTCGAGAGGTCTCGGGTTCGAATCCTGGCTATTACACTATCGACGTGAACCCGCTCCTAGCACAAGTAATTTAGCTTAGTTGGAGGGGTTAGAGAGAATTTAGTCATTTCGGTTCCAATATTCTTTAAAAAAAATCCTACATAAACTAAGGTTTTATGCAAGCGATGTGTGAAGTATGAATTAAGCAATCACTAATTTTATTTATCGGTGCATTGCGTGTACTTCAACACTTAAAGAAAACTTTCATAACTCATTATGAGCGTATTGTGCTATAGAACTATCTCCATGGTTTTCCCACGTCCCTAGTGTGATTTATCATTTATGTTATTGATATGGGAAAAAACAGAAAGTAGAGAACAGAAGGCACTGTCTGATTTTTTTATACATATACTAGCTTTTGCCTGCGGCTCCGCCCGCGTGGATGTCTGTTCCCGGCAATTATTCCAATTTTTTAAGCCGTAAAAACCATCCTTGGACTTCAAAGAACATTAAAAAAAAAGAATTGGCCAAATTGGTCTAGGCGTTGTTGAGTTATGCGTTTACCAACACATTCAGCGATTCATTTTTATATTAAAGAAGACTAGCTGACCTAGCGAAATTCGTACCGCCAATTTTTTTCCGCCCGCGTGGCGTCTGATCCCGTTTCCGCTGTACCCTCTACTATATTAAGCATGTATTATACATATAAACCTTCTTCTTGAATTAGTCTATCTATAGAAAGAAACCGCATCAAAATCTGTAGCGTAGTTCTGAAGATATAAGCATATAAAGGGACGGACAGGCGCGGAAAGCGACTTTGCTTTATATTATGTAGTGAATTTCTCAAAGAGAATCACCATACTTAACTACTTTCATACAATATACAAATTAAAATAAAAAAATAAAAAAAATATTCCACAACGCTATCTAGACCCATGGTAAGCTTTTATAGCTTGTGTTATGGAATCTAAAATGCGGATAAACATACTTATATACTTTTTTTTGTAAGTAAATACATACATATTATACATAGAAACACCCAGACCAATGCAAATAGCCATCTTCATGCATACAAATATTTGCACTGAGCGGGAATCGAACCCGCGCCTCCTGCGTGGCAGTCGCGTGCACTACCGCCACGCCACAGAGGCTGTCAAAATTAAATTACAGGCAAATCAGCTACATAGTGAGGGCTACACGTAACTTTAACAGACTATGTAAGCAGCACGATATTGACCCTTTCTCGACTAGTGTGCCCGCGGCAAGAAGGTGCTTGAGCCTAGCTTTTTTCAAACCCATAAATTGATGTCATATATTGCTAGTATTTGCAGTTAAATAAGGTTTGTGCAATGCGTGTTTTTGTTCACAATGTTTTACCTACGCAGCGACTATAAGCGAAAACTTGTTACTGGCTTTCTATTGCCTATTCATGTTTTTGTAGCTGTAAGTTTTCCATGTAATAAATAAATAAAAAATAAATAATGAAATAAATATTGTCTTATTTACAGCTGGGAGAAATATATCCGGTCCTTACCAAGCACAACATAAAGTTGATCGGCGTTGGAGTGGAGGAGGCTGGTTCTAAGGAGTTCGTGGAAGGGAAATTCTTCGACGGAGGTAATTTTGAGAATAGCTTTTCGCTACACGCTATTTATTCCTCATAGTTCCAGAATTGGCTATCCAAGCCCATTTAAAATAAAAACCAAGTTTATGTTAACCTCAGCGAAAACTTTCATTGCGCGATGCAGATAGTTTTGTTTTTATCGTGCGATAAATCCCCACGGATACCACCCTCACGGAGCCGGTGGAGGTGGTTATGTCGGACTCGAACCGACTAAAACGCACGCCGTCTTGGGTCCTTGGTTGCCGGAGGTGAGATTGCCAAAAGCATATCTCTCGCACCCCGGCAGACCCAGGACCATCTCTTTCGAGATGGCCCCCTTCGGGTTGTGGGGACCACAGTGTCCCCATCTAGCCCGGCCTGCTTCTGCTAGGGTGACAGGCGGCTCCACCGGTCACCCCCAGGCCATCGGCGATGCAGGATAGTAGTTTTTTTATGACACGTCAATTTGATTTCACCTCGCCTGATGGTAAGCTAAAGGCAAAGTCTCGGAAAGAGGGTCGCCATCGCAAACATGTACAGTCAGCATCAGAAAGATGTTGACGAACAGAGTACTCAAAATGATCTTGATTTTGTTTTTTGACCCCCTTACAGTTGACCGATTGTTCTGATATTTGGTTTGGGTTGGAAAATAATACCATATAAATCAATAAAACAGTTTGATATGCTCTTATTACGAGGATTTTAAGAACATTTTGAGACTTCGTCGTCAAGATATCTATGACGCTGACTGTACCATGTTAACAGTGGTGGCACTCAGCTTGGCGGCCTCATCAGATGCCTTTTCACGCCTCGCTTAAAGTAGTTAATATTGCTTTCGCTAGATGGCGGTAGCTAAATATGGCAATACCGCAACAGTATCGTAGCTAGTGGAAAAACGTTGTATCTATCCACACTATTAAGAAGATACGAATAGTATCTAAAATTAAACACTTTGACTACTCGATTACATAGGGAAAAAGAATCTTCTCGGGCGGGACTCGAACCCGCGATCTTTCCCTTACAGGGGGAATGCCTTGACCAACTCGGCTACCGAGACACGCCCGATGTGATCCAAATTTCCCTTCTTATTCGTCTTTAAGGCGACGGTGGTGTCATCTACCGATATTTTTACGGACTATCGGAACCAATGAATAATGTAAGAATAATTTTTAAACATTGAGTTTTGATAACTCCGCCCAAATAATTGAATGAATTTTATAGGGCGAATATATGGGGCGTGTCTCGTTAGCCGAGTTGGTCAAGGCATTCCCCCTGTAAAGGAAAGATCGCGGGTTCGAGTCCCGCCCGAGAAGATTATTTTTCCCTATGTACAGTCAACTACAAAAATAGCTTAACAAATTCTAATTTATTAAACACTGTGGCCCCTAAACCTTACATAAAATTGTGAAAAAAAAACCATTGAATATGTAAATTAAGTTTGTCTTCTGGGAATCATAACACTACATTTACTATAGACAGATGCATTCCATTATAAGAGAGATTTATAAATATTTTAGTATTAATCAACTTATGGCGTTGACTGTACCTATTCGATTTGTATAGTTAGCATACTTAATGCTGTAAAATTCAATCAATTTTGACTACTATTACAGATCTGTACTATGTAGAAAATCTGTCTACATACCAGCTGCTCGGCTTCAAGCGTTTTAATGTCGTCAGCATTATCACGTCACTGTTTTGGAAACAGTCCAGGGAGGCTATCTTCAAAGGTCGTGGCATGGGTAAGTTATTTTTTTTTATAGCAGATTAGGTTTTGCCTGCTGCATTAATAGTTTAATAAATAAATTTAGATGCCAGTGACGTCATACAAGAAATGAAAAGGATGGTTATTCAAAACAAAAAAGGCAAAAAAAAAACAATGATGGGTCAGTCAGTACACTTAGTAATCATCAATTTATGATTGCCAAGACTGTTAGATATATATTGAATAACACACTTGTACTTTTCCACTGAGTTTAATTTTATTTCTGAACTTGACCGGTTTCGCCTTACGGCATTCTCAAAGGTTTACATTGATGCTTTAAATATTCCAATTTCCAAACACTGTTTGGGAATTGGAATATTTCAGAATTCAACATTAAACTCAGTGGAAAAGACAAGTGTATTATTCAATATGTGTAGTAGATTCCTGTTGTTACCAACGGACCACTCAATCCATCCACCTAGGTGGTCAGTTAGGAATTTCATTCCTATCAAACCACCTACTGTCCATATGGGTGGTCTGTTCGGAATATTTTGAAGTAACCAACCACCATCGATTTGTGGGTGGTTGGTTCGGACCTTTGTTACCAACGGACCACTCAATCCATCCACCGAGGTGGTCAGTTAGGAATTTCATTCCTATCAAACCACCTACTGTCCACATGGGTGGTCAGTTAGGATTATTTTGAAGTAACAAACCACCTTTTTTTCTGGGTGGTCGGTTCGGAAAATTTTGGTAACAAACCGTAGATTCCACCAAGTGCCATCAATCAAAGCATCCAACAGTCTGTTTATACTGGAGAAATAGACTGTTGGATACTTTTCGATTTTAAGATTATCTAGTTTTGACGCCAGTACAATCAGCCAATTCATTGGTCAATTATATTACTATTCTATCACCTACGGAACATTTTAGGAGGTAATTACTATAGACATTTGCCACAAATATTATTCAGCAGTTTTGACATTCTGTTTTCAGTCAGCTAAGCTACTTTTGCTCTTGACTGTACCTACTAATTAAAAGTACAAAATATTTTAGCATAACCTAATTGTTTTTCATATTTTCCCCGAAGATTAAAACCGTAGTACTATCAGAAGCAGATAATGTTAGGTGCCCGTGGTCCTACTGATAGAACTAGGGGCAAAAATAATGGCCCGTGGTCCTACTAGTAGGACCAAGTAGTAGGACCACGGACAGCAAATGAAATAAGTAGCTAAACCCCAATTTACTGCTGCTATTTCTGTTGTTACATCTCTAAACTTTAAATTCTCTAAAATTTTCTTATTGCATCTGTTTCTTTTATTATCAGATAGAAAAGGACAGATGATTTATTTTAGTGAACACCTGTCAAATTGAGTCGGCGCCTTGACGGTACCCTTCAATTTTAGTCGACATCTACGAACATGCGACTTTACTACGCACCAACAAGGCGCTGTCTTATTTTGACAGGTACTTAAATAAAATTCATCTGTCCTTTTTCATCTGGTCATGAAAGAAACAATGCAATTAGAATTTTTTAGAGAAATTTAAGTTTAGAGATGTAATAACAGAATTGGGAGCATTAATAATCTGTTCAAAGAAATAATAGCGTAGCAAACTGACAGGTCTGGATTCCGATATAGTTGGCGATGGGATGCAAAATGGCGGCGCATTACTTGTGCTAAAAGGCGGGAAGATTAAATACCACTTCGTGGCGATCGGGCCGGCCGATCGTATGCCGAACACGGATATATTAGAGGTTATACACTAAATACCCATCCGATGCGACTGTGGAAAGATCTTGACTTATTGTGTACCTAAACAATGTTTCTGATACCTTTGGGAAAGTTCTCGATAGTTCGACTTACGGCGGTTCCCAATTACATACTTACAAATAAAGATAGATCGCAACAGTCAAATTTGACGTATCGGCTGTTTAAATTCAAAACATGGTAGGTAACTGATTTTTTGCGGGAAAGCGCATCGCGGTATAATTTTATTTTCCGAAATTGGTGTGAAATAAGAGTTACTATGTTTTGAATTTAAACAGCCGAGCACTTTATCCGTAGATGCGATCTATCTTTAACTGTCAGTATGTTATTGGGAAAGGCGGTTAGAAGATCTATAGTTATTTCTTTATTTTTTAAAAGTAATCCTGTAAATTCAGTGCGGAAAAAGTTAGCACATGGTGTATGTCTCGTTCTGATTGTCCTGAATATAGATTTTTTACGATTGAAATTTACACTAAAATATTCACATGTGGTCGGCACATAGGTACTGACTTAAAAAAAATGCCAAAAATTTTGTTTTTCGTATAAATGTGAATCGGAAAATGGGATTTGAACCCGCGATCGCGCTCCCAATGGGCCAAGTTATCATACTACTTAATTGTTTCAAAACATTAATTAATTAAATAATTGTTTTACTATTTGATATAAGAAAGAGATCAGAGACAGAATTTAAATCGTATTTCGGAACGAAACAATTTGAAAAAAAAAATACAATATATCAACGTTCTTTCCATAGTTGTAGCGTAGCATTTGTTCTTTTTTTGTAAAATTAGGCCTAGGAGGTGATTTGAAAGGAGATTGGGTGCAAACCGGAGGGGCCTTGCTGGTCCAAAGAGGCGGCAATCTGCTCCGCCATTTTGTTCAAACCGGGCCCGGGGACCATTTGCCTAATAAGGACATTTTAAAGGTTTGTGGACTCGATGGAAGATTCATTTAGAATATTTTTAAACTAATCTCCTGTATAAGGGGCAGGTCAGGAATACCCTGAACCGACGAGCATGCATGAAGAATGTAATGAGAGTGAATGAAGCGAGAGTAGTATGTCAGGATCGTTGCAAATGGAGATCCGTGATCTCCCCTATGGGAAACAGGCGTGATTTTATGTATGTATGTATGTAATCTCCTGTATTCTGAACTCTGAACCTTGTCATCATCCTCCCGTTCCCAGCTTCTGACGGTTTCACCCGAGGTTTGGGAATTAGTTCAGTCTAGGTTCACTAGATGGCCTTAGTTATTTACATACACATTGCTATGATATGAACACGTGAGAGTTATTATTATATTCTATATAGGGCTATTGGATTGTAAAGTAAAGCCAGCGAGAGAAAAAAGGTAAACAAAGTTTCAGTGGTACCAAACATTTTTTATTCGAAAATCATTACGTTCACTTCAAGCGCATTCCAGACAGGAATGAAATGGCCCACAAGATGGCGGATCTGACAGCTTACAACCGCTGTGCTGACAGCTTTCCTGTACTACGAAACAGGCAACGACAGCTGTCGCTCGATCAATGTCGCGTACGTGTGATATGTGCGACAAGGACAGAGAAAATAATCGCTAGTTATCGCAATATAACTCAGTAATGGTCGCTTTGTTTACCTTTTTTCTCTCGTCTCGGTGGCTTTACTTTAAATTATTAAAGTAACCGTTTTCGTATTTCAGCACTTTGGCCTGGAGAATGAGTACAAGCCGGAAACAATGGCGAATAAGAAACACGACGTAACAGAGTGTGCTGTGCCCGCTGTACGTATAATCACTATAACCCTGTATCATTTACTAGCAATAGTATAATCTGAAGTATCTGGGACCCCACTGAGTACTTTGGGGCCCAAGCTGACATCATCTGGAAGTCGGTAGACAATCATCTTAGATTTTTATGATTAGATATTTACCAGATTGACCATGTTTTTACTCTTTTTACGTAACTGCCGAAGGAAGGAGGGTAATGTTTTTCAAACACTGTGTATGTATGTATGTAGGTATGTATGTCCATTTATTTGGCACGGCCTACAGCCTGAACGGCTTGACGGATTTGGACATGTGAGGTGTCATTTGATTTGCCGTGATTGTGTAAGTGACACCAGGTATGTTAAAATTTCAACCCGATCGGGTTTTTTTAATTTTTAATCATTTAAACTTGACTCATTCTTTACTTTATGTTACTCGAAACAAATAAAAACATGGTAAATATCCCGGTGAGTGTAACATTATTAATGTGAATGGCCATGTCAATTTCCTCTCGGGGTTTTACGTTAGAAGCCGATTTAAAACAAATGGTTGGAGGAGATGAGCTCAACTGTTTTAAATTAATTTTACAATAGGAATACATAGTTATTTAGAGTTGGTTTAGCTATAATTTTATTCATATTTTGAGCTATCTGTACAATTTCAATATCGTCGTTGTCGCCATCATCATCATTACCATCACCACCACCACCACCACCACAACCACCACCACTATCACCATCACCGTCACTATCATCACTCCCATCATAACCACCATCATCGTCACAATCACCATTCCATCATCATCACCAACACCACCACCACCACCACCACCACCACCACCACCACCACCACCACCACCACAACCACAACCACCACCACCTCCATCATCATCATGGTTGATTGAGCATAACATTTCATTAGTATAATTATAGTATATTTAGAACCATCGTAGTTAGAACAACTAATATACATGTTACAAATTCTCCATTTTTCAGACAGAAGCAAAGTTCTAAGACGTGGCTGAGGAATCTGCAAGGCTATTCTATTGCGCCTATCCACAGCATTTGGACGGAGCGGCGATGTAAGAACCATACTTGGGTGTAGCGACCGGTTCATTGATTGTTTTGTTAGATTGAAACAACTGTAAGACTGATATAACTCTGTAATGTATTTGTATTGTTTGGTGAAAAGTGTTTTTGGGTACAAAATCTGTGATTGTATAGCTTCAATGTATAACGAATGCTAAAATGCTAAAAAAGCATTAATATTGTCTTAATAATTCAATTATTTGCTCAAAATATTTTGAGTTATGATTGTATTGTTTGAGTTCCTAGTATGAGTTTATTAAAAAATAAAACGTTATTTGCTAAAAAGGTTTTTAAACATGAAAGTAATAAACACTTAGAAACGTAAAGAGAAATATAGTTTAAAAAGTGTAATAACTAATTATATTTACTCAAAAAAAAGGGAAACTATCAAAACTGTATTATTTAAAAATGTGCTAGTATGTTAGTTTTTGGTCATACAAAATTAATTCCCATAAATCAATGAAACTGTCAATGGACTGGATGGGTTATAATTATGATGAAACGAACTATATTTTTATAGTTTTATTTTTATTGATATATCCTAATTATATTTTTATATCATTTGATGTATACGGTGGAAGTTATTGAATAAGCATTCTGACATGGCAATTTGCATTTTAAACGATTTTTTGAAAATTGAGGGAGAACTATGTATGTATATTCCATAAAAATAGTTAACTTTCAGAGTTGAGACTAAGGACCTCGTTCACCATCTCTGATTAAAGTGTCAAGTAAGCTAATCGTAACTTAAAGTCCCCGGTAACTGAGTATTCGCATTTCACAATGTCCGAGTAGCACTACTCAACGGTTAAACCTACGATTAACTTACTCACTACTCCTTCTGCTGATTAGGGACTTTAACTGACGAGTAAGAGATCACCACATCTGTTTGCCATTTACGAGTTCTGTTGTTATATTGTTCTGTGTTCGGGTAGCAACATAATATTTGTAAAAATAAACAAAATAATGTATTTGTTCGAGTTAATTGATCAGCAATTAGATGAAATAGATCTAGAACATTCTATGATGCTGCGATTACTTACCAATAATTCGTCTGCTTTTTCGTGAATATTTTTGATGACCTTAAAGAAACAGAATTTTGGAGTAGATTTCGTTTATGAAAGCACGCTGTGAACATAGTGCATAATTTGATGAAAAATAAAATAGCCTCTAAAACATAAAGGTTAGTGATATTTGGAACTAAACATTTTTAAATGTTTGGTTATGTATCGAATTCTTTTCAATATCCAAAAACCACAAATTGCAACAAATTATTGATACAAAAATAAGATGGGAATTCCTATAGGCGTTTCTAAATAGGAAATCACCGTTAGGCGCTCTTTTGTACTCAAATTTTGTAAAACACATGTTCAGCAGATGTTAAACTTTTTTATGGTAAGACTGCTGTTTAAGTTTATGTTTGACAAGACAAGTGACATAAATGACGTAGAATTGAACGAATGAGCGTATGATTTTGCTATGTCATTCAGTTAACTCCTAAGTTGTTACTCAAAGGATCGGTTTCGATTGTGAAACTGGCAAAAGATACTCGGAACTTTTAATTACCAGTTATCGTTAACTGAGAAGTTACTAATCAACGCTTTACTTATGGATGGTGAACGAGGCCCTAACTCTTACCAGCTAAAAACGATATCGAGAGATATTCGCTCCAGTACATATCATAAGTGTCTAGTAGTGTCAGCTTCGTGGGTGACATCCCAATGATATCTACAGACAGCGATGTCGCGAGATATTCGCTCCAGTACATATTATAAGTGTCTAGAAGTATCAGCTTCGTAGATGTCATCTCAATGATATCTACAGACAGCTATGTCGAGAGATATTCGCTCCAGTACATACATAAGTGTCTAGTAGTGTCAGCTTCGAGAGTGACATCCCAATGATATCTACAGACAGCGGTGTCGAGAGATATTCGCTCCAGTACATATCATAAGTGTCTAGTAGTGTCAGCTTCGTGGATGTCATCCCAATGACATCTACAGACAGTGATGTCGAGAGATATTCGCTCCAGTACATATCATAAGTGTCTAGTAGTGTCAGCTTCGTGGGTGACATCCCAATGATATCTACATACAGCGATGTCGAGAGAAAGAAAACTGCTAAATCGGCAGTTTATTATTAGATGCAAAAAGGAATGCAAGAAGGAAGGCACAGTATATTCCTATACGGGTAAATTTCTTATTTCACATCTATAATATTAAAATCGCTGAATGTGTTGCTAAGCGCAAATCTCGAGAAGTCTCAACTCTTTTGCACTTTAATTCTGGGAACAATGTTTATTAATTGAACTAATAAAATTAGAAATGTTCCTATATCAGTTATAAACACGTACTATAAAATTAAGAGTAAATGCCCTTAATGTTAGCGTGAAAGCGTAACATAAAACTAATATGATTGATTATAATAATCCGGTAGGATTATATTCTCTTGATTTTATATTCTGTAGTTATATATACAGGGTTACCTGCTAAGTCGTGCGAACCCCGTTAAGGTGTCGTGGTTCCCACCATTTCTGACAGATTTCCCCTTGGACCCCCGCCCCCCAACCTAACCCTTTTCAAGTTATAAGGCTTTAAAGACTTTTTTGAAAAAATGTCCGATTTTTGTCTATTGGCCAATTTTTTTTGTTTATTATAATTCAAATATTTAGTTTTATACTATTTTTGTGTAGCAGATTAGTTTGTTCATCATAATGAAAAATAAAAATAGAGTTACCTCAACTAAATAGGTTGTAGATAGAAGATTGATAGTTATAGCATCAAACAAAAATCAGTACAAATCAAACTTCAACCAGCAATAGTAAAAAAAAAATCTATGACACGTAGGCTGCAGACACCTTTAAAAATATCTACGTTTCATTAGCTATTCAACAAGGTATAACAAGCTAGGCTGCTATTAGATTTCTTGGAATAATCTTTGGTAAAAGTCCTAAAAGGAGTAGTGAAATTAATGTGAAATTTATCAATTATGTTACAAAATAAAATAAAACAATTTAAATTAGGTTAAACAAATGTATTTTATTTTATCTTTCGTGTTCAACATGTTCACCTCTATTTCGCACACACACACGCATTCTGTTTCTAAGTCCACTTTTTACTACCGATGTTGTTAAACCTCTTCTTATTTGATCTGCTGCCATTAGAATCCTTTCCTTTAACATGTCTACAGACTCAATTGGGTGGTTTTCGTCGTATACTATGCTTTTCATGTGCCCCCATACATAAAAATCCATGAGGGTCAGGTCTGGGCTTCTCGCTGGCCACGGTATAGGTCCACCTCTCCCGATCCACCTATTGGTATAGTTTGTGTCTAACCATTCTCGGACACTTCTGCTATAATGTGCCGGGCAACCGTCGTGTTGAAACCACATGTTTCTAATAAGATTCAGGGGTAAGTCTTCAAGCAAATCATTTAATTGTGTTCTTAAAAAATTCTTGTAGTGCTACGACGAATAGTATACGACGAAAACCACCCAATTGAGTCTGTAGACATGTTAAAGGAAAGGATTCTAATGGCAGCAGATCAAATAAGAAGAGGTTTAACAACATCGGTAGTAAAAAGTGGACTTAGAAACAGAATGCGTGTGTGTGTGCGAAACAGAGGTGAACATGTTGAACACGAAAGATAAAATAAAATACATTTGTTTAACCTAATTTAAATTGTTTTATTTTATTTTGTAACATAATTGATAAATTTCACATTAATTTCACTACTCCTTTTAGGACTTTTACCAAAGATTATTCCAAGAAATCTAATAGCAGCCTAGCTTGTTATACCTTGTTGAATAGCTAATGAAACGTAGATATTTTTAAAGGTGTCTGCAGCCTACGTGTCATAGATTTTTTTTTTACTATTGCTGGTTGAAGTTTGATTTGTACTGATTTTTGTTTGATGCTATAACTATCAATCTTCTATCTACAACCTATTTAGTTGAGGTAACTCTATTTTTATTTTTCATTATGATGAACAAACTAATCTGCTACACAAAAATAGTATAAAACTAAATATTTGAATTATAATAAACAAAATAAATGGGCCAATAGACAAAAATCGGTCATTTTTTCAAAAAAGTCTTTAAAGCCTTATAACTTGAAAAGGGTTAGGTTGGGGGGCGGGGGTCCAAGGGGAAATCTGTCAGAAATGGTGGGAACCACGACCCCCTAACGGGGTTCGCACGACTTACCAGGTAACCCTGTATATCACAAATAATTTTTGCAAATTGCAGTAATTTTCTAAAGTTTATTTTAATAGGATTATAATTGTTGGAACGGCTGGAAAAGACTGGATACCAAAAAAAATCATTTTTTTATTAAGTAGAAAGAATGAATATGTGCCAAGAATACGATAGTTTATACTGGAGATTGATGGCACTTGGTGGAGTCTGCTACAAATATTGAATAACACACTTGTACTTTTCCACTGAGTTTATTTTTATTCGGAACCTGACCGGTTACTTATTATATACTTGTACTTGTATACGATAGTTCTTGTAATATCAATGACATGTGTTAATTCTTGTACTGCCAGCAAAGAAATATACCAGAAAATATTTTTATCATTCATATATCTATCATATTCACATTGCACAAAAAATATTAGACTACCTACCTAATTGTTACGAAATTATTGTCTTCCTATAAATTAGTAAGATTTATTCATCATGATTAATTCCAGTCCGTCAAGTACTTTTTATCATTTGTCTCGCTCACTCCTGAGAGAGTGAACGAGACAAGTGATAAAAAAGGAGAGTATCATTATGTTTACGGGCGTAATATATAGTACAGTACGTGGCTTTTGGATTAGCACTTTGGGAAGAGAAATGGGCTATGTATTGTACAATGCAATTTTCGTCTTAATATAGTGTTCTCTCTATCACACAATGTTATAAAATTACTAGCGGGGTGATGTACCCCCGTATTCCGGGTCAAGATAAGGATATCGTGGTTGCCACAACCATGGTTTGTCAGCCGAGTTGCGAGGGATATGCTTTAGGTAATCATCTACAGAAGACCCAAGATTGCGTGCGGTTTTAGTCGGTTCGAGTTCGACCGCCCCCCCCAAAGGTATCTGAGGGGATTTGTGTAATACTATCAGTCGGCTATATGAAAGAGAAAACACTACAAAACTGAAGAAAACCGATTTTAGTCGGACTTGAACTTCAATCAAATCAATTATACTCCGTCCATTATATTATTGTATTTTAGACAGCTCACTGACAGTGGTCGGTATAACTTTGTTCTAGCGTCAACATCTGAAAATCCTAACAAAAATTTGGCGCCAATACGTCATTTTGCATTGATAACGTCACGTCAGCCAGTAAACAATTTTAGGGATGTAGTTACTCTATCGACTGTGTTTTTATTATAATAACTTGAAAATATCACAATCGATATTGACTACAGAAAATAATTCTAAAAAATATTACATAACTGGCGGTTTCTAACCGATTTCTAAACAACAATTCGGATGTCTATAATTTTTTATATTTGTTTGACTTTTACGGAAAATGATTTTTGTAACTCCGTCATTATGTGGACGGATTGTCAGAATTCTTTTTTATTTGAAAGAGGTTTATTCCAAAATGGTCCCATTTAAATTACATAAAGATCTGATGATGGCTTTCAGAGACAGACCACGGAATTCTTCAATAAATACCAGGAAATCAGCACGTTGGAATATTATTCTAGAAGTCAGTTGTTTTGTTTTGGAGATTAGCGTGTGCGTTATGACCCACAATCGTTTTCTATTACATTTGTAAATTGTAAGTATAGACACGAAATATCAACTGCTTTAATATTATTCTACAAAAAGATAATAGATTATAATTCCACATGAAATCATATATTTATCATAATATTTTCATTTATAGATTAATTTTTTTTTAATCGAGGTTTTTAACTTTGTCGATATTTTAAATTTTCATGCATACACTACTTCCATCTGTCTAAAATACAATAATATGATGGACGGGGTATAGCCTATGGTAGGTCTCTCCCAATATTGGGAGGCTTTGGCCTACTGTTTCCACGCTGGCCAGACGGGTTGGTACAGGGTTTTATTTCGGGTTCCCTTCTCTCGCAGTGATATCGTCTGCGTATGTTTCCGTTAGTCGTCTCTTACACCACCACCACCCTTCGGATGAGATGTGGTGGTGATACTTGTATTCTTTCTCTTTCACCACACGGATAATTCTCCGGATGTGCCAGGTCTAAAACTGTGTACTGTACTGTAGTATTATGTTAAACTGTTTATACTGTTGATTGATGACACTTGGTGGAATCTGCTACACATATTGAGTAAGGCACTTTGTACTTTTCCACTATATTTTATTTTTCACCTGACCGGTTTCGCCACTATATTTTGAGAATACCGTGAGGCGGAACCGGTCAGGTGAAAAATAAAATATAGTGGAAAAGTACAAGTGTCTTACTCAATATACCTATTATGTTAAAGTTTAAAAAATCGATGTTTTGATTTGGACGAGTTGTGTTTGAAGAATGTGTTTATTGTCATATTATCATGTTGTAATGCGTTAAAGGTTATTGGAATATATTTTTTACTGATTTATATTTGTTTTATTTTCGTTTCGTCGCAGTAGGTAACGAGAATTTGAAAGAACTCCTAGACTGGCTCTTCAACACCTCTCCACTCTGCTGTAAAACGTATCAAATTATCAGAAAATTTTGAATATTTCAGGTAACTCAGTTGGTCAGAGCTTTTCGCCAGAAAAGATAACAGTGGTGCGACATTCACCACAATAAAATACATTAAATTATAGACTATTTCTATAAGTACCTATGCCTAAAGTCCAAAATGAAATGAAAAAGTTTCTTTACACTTTTTTATTCACTCTGCAAGTCATTTAATTTTGAAATTTATATTATGTGATATCGCTGTAAAGTCTATTAGTTAATGCCGTTTATTGCAGTCGCTGTGGCATGACTGTGGTTTGGCTTGAGTAGAATCGAGTCCCTGGTCGCAGGTTCAAGTCTTAGTTATTTCGGTTTAAACTTATAGATTTTTTGGCACAGTGAAACTAATTAAGGTGTGCCCCAAGGAAGTTTACTTGGCCAGCATCTCGCGCTTAATGTTAGTCAGACGCAGTAGTCAGTTTCTAAAGGATTATCCACATATAAATAAAATAACACCCAAGAGATCAGGCTACGTCCGTCCGCATCTGCAGGCACACACTGTAAGAACGATTCGAATCAATTTCGCATGCTGTAAATGTTAAAAATGCATAAGTCGACAGTGATGTATGTTTATGTGCTCGAAAACGTGACGTCACCTTAAGTACTATTCTCTATTCTATAATGAGAAATTTAAATTTCACCGTCACGCCACGCCAGAAAAAGCTGTCGAGTTTGTTAGGTACGAACGTTCGAAACATTTCTTAGAGCATGTGCCTACTCGTGTTAGTGTAACCTATAATTTTCTATCCCTGTAAAGATGCTCTTGTGATGTCATAGTATGATTTTTCGACGTATTTCCTCTAGTAAATAATAATAGATAGTTATTATTCAGATCGGTTCATCGAAATATTCCATTCCTTGTAACAAATTAACCCAAGTTCGAGGGCACGACCTCGTTATCTTACAGTCGGATGTTGTATGTGAATAATAAACAATACCTAGCTACTAATATGTAGTATTTTGTTAAAGGGGCACTTTTTTATACTACTTAAGGGGCAGATAAGCACACGGCCGACTTGATGGAAAATGGCTACCGTTGCTTACGGATGTGCCTAGATGATAGAACCAGGAGCATCAGACGCGCCGCCGAATTGTATTCGAATGGAAAAACGACGGCAGGGAGTTCATTCCACAGCTGAAGTGCGCGTGGGATGTTCTTTTCTTCGTTTCCTAACAAAAGAATATTACTTAAACTTGAGAAAAACTAAGTATTTAAACATATATTATATATATAACTCAAAGGTAACTGACTGACTGACATAGTGAACTATAAACGCACAGCCCAAACCACTGGACAGATCGGGCTGAAATTTGGCATACAGGTAGATGTTATGACGTAGGCATCCGCTAAGAAAGGATTTTGATGATGAAACTTTGTACATTTTAAGGGGACATACACGCGGGCGGAACTTCGGGCAATTAGGTAATAAGGTAGCAAATAGGCGATCATCATCACATAGTTACTGAGTCCCGGTGGCATTTAAAACTTGTACCTGCTTTGCCAACGCGGGCTCGTGTCCTCGCTTTCTATTGATATGATTTGTGAGCGACTGCCGTCTAACTTCCTAACTTAGGAAGTAAAGTCTGCACCAGTGCATATCGTCCGTTAATCAGGCCCTAGATTCTACTAAAGCTGAACCGCTGTCGTGCCGCAGTCACTGCAAGAAATTACATTAAATATTGGACTTTATTTCTGTACGTTTAAAGTACAAAATAAAAAAAAAACAGTGTCATTAATTACACTTTTTCAATTTTTCTGCAAAAAGTAATTTAACTTTGAACTTTAATTGCATCGCTATAAAGTCTATTATTTAATGCCGTTTTATGCTGTGGCTCCACTGTGGTTTGACTTTAGCGGAATCGAGGCACAGTATGTGTGATTGGATTGGCGCGAAGATCATAGGTACAGGTAAGGCAGCAAACAGATAAAAGAAATAAAAATCCTTTTCCTGTTAGTAGGCATTCTACATTACCTACTACATTAGTTTCCGATGGGTGATCAAACAGGCCTCTTGTCAATATACAAAGGGAAATCCCCCTAATCTGTGTGATGGAGAAATGGTACAAGCAAGTATCACCACCCCATCTCATCCGGAGGGTTTGATAGACGATTAACAGAAAAATACGCAGAAGATATCACTGCGAGAGAAGGAAAACTCGAAATGAAACACTGTACTAACCCGTCTGGGCAGCGTGGAAACAGTAGGCCCACGCCTCCCAACATTGGGAGAGACCTATGTCCATCAGTGGACTGCGATAGGCTAATTGATTGTTTTCCCCTAGAAAGGTACTGGTTACGGATTCAAGCCCATTCTAGTACCTAATCTTCACCTAGAAATAGGCCTCTCCCAATGAGCGCCATTTCCTCCGATCCTCCGCCTTCCGCATTCAGTTAGTTCCAGCCCTTTTTTTCAAGTCGTCAGTCCATCTGATCTGGCTAGGGGTATTCTACCTTCTGTTCGCCTTCTCACCTAGCCAGGTGGCTTTACATATGTGATGTGTTTTTTTTTTAACCGTGGGGGAAATCCTTCATGGATGTTATGCCGGACTCCTACCGACTAAAAACCCCCACGGTAACGCCCAGAAGCCTATGGATGGGAGCTCCGGGTAAGCCCTCGGAAGGGTGGTTGGGGTACCATCCCGCGTCTATGGGGGGGTTTTCGGGTGTTATCCCGCTTCTTAGGGGGGGGAGGGGCGTGCGTGAATCCCTCACGTCACGCTGCCGTCATGGGCCTGCTTCTGTAAAGACGGTGAGTAGCCAACTCACCGTCCTCAGGCCCCCGGTCATGGAGGCCGATGGTCTTCGGCGAAGACAAGCCAAGTCACACAAACGGCGCACAAGCCGCCGACTGCGGAACTCGGGTGGGAGAGTTTTCTCCCGCTCTCGCCCCGCCGCCTCTTTCACGAGCATGATCTGCTCACAGAAAGAGGCGGCGCAGTCCCACTTGCTCCCGCTGGAGACCATGGCTCGCACCATGGTCTCGAGCGAGAGAGTGCCCACGCCCAGACCCACCACGAGGACCTGGCGCTATTGCACCCACGCCGTGTACTCCACCAGCGTGTGGAGCGCTGTGTCATCGCTGCGGTCCTCGCAGTGCTGACACTCGGCCGTGGTTTCCCGGTGTCTTCGCCACAGATACCTACCGAAGCTACCATGCCGGGTAAGTATCTGTGACAACCGGTAGGAGAGAGTACCGTGTCTCCTCTCCAGCCACTCGTCCATGACCGGTCTGACCGCCGCAATTGTGGCGAATCCCCCCTTTGGTTGCTCAAGTCGCACCTTCCATGTCTCCACGGTTTCCTGGTGAGAGCTGGGACCGCTGGGCCTCGACTTCTCGAGACGCAGGCCATTTGCCCCGCTCCAGCGCCTCCTTGCGCCATATAAATAAAGACGCAAGGGCTCTCGCTTCCAGGTCCCATGGAGGGGTCCCGGCTAGGAGGCATGCCGCCTCACCTGAGATCGTGCGGTATCCCCTTATCACCCTGAAGGCCATCGCCCTCTGTGGGCTCGGCAATCTAGCCACATTACTGGCCGTCAGGTTCTCTGCCCATACGGGGGCCCCGTATAGGGCCATACTTCGCACGATCCCCAGGTACAGTCTCCTGCAGGGGGCGTTGGGTCCCTTGATATTGGGCATCAGCCGCGCGAGTGCGGCTGACGCCCCCCTCAGTTTTGGGACCAAACTTCGGAAGTGATGTCCAAATAATGAAATCCTAGCTGACTTTACTGAAGACAGATTTACGTTATAGGTATTCCTCAAAGAATAACAACTAGAATACCCAATCTTCAATCTTAGATCATTGACTTTTAGAGAGGTCACGCTGATACGTAATATATCTGGACCATTCTTCGAAATCATATCATACAGACCTCTTGGTACACTGATAACGGAGTGGATACACCCGTACTCATTTAATTATCATTAGTAATTACGACTCTGGTCAATTATGACATGGTGTAAACTGGGGTCTCTATAGTAATAACTGTAACAAATATTTGGATAAACTTCATAACTCTGTTAGTGCAAGTAACTTTGTTATTAGAGCTTTAAATTAATTATAAGTGAATTGTGATAAACAATTTAATATGGATAGAGTTTGTTTTATGTAAGTATTTTACATGTTAAGAGTTGAATTAATTTTTACATGCTAACCATACAAATCAAATACATAGGGAAAAAGAATCTTCTTGGGCGGGACTCGAACCCGCAGTCTTTCCCTTAAAGGGGGAATGCCTTGACCAATGCGGCTACCGAGACACGCCCGATGTGATTCAAATTTCCCATCTTATACGTCTTTAAGGTGACGGTAGAGTCATCTACCGATTTTCATATCGGGCGTGTCTCGGTAGCCGAATTGGTCAAGGCATTCTCCCTGCAAGGGAAAGACTGCGGGCTCGAGTCCCGCCCAAGAAGATTTTTTTTCCCTATGTATTTGATGTTAAGAGTTACTAGGTCCCATAAAGATATTTTTTTGTCCAAATCGTTCTTTTTATGCCAATGTGTTATGTACCTGGAGTACTACTAGGGGTTCTTGGCCGTTCCCCTTACACCCGGTATAAATTGAACAAAGGAGATACCTAGCTGTTCGCCGCAACTTTAGCGTCGGGTTGGAATTACGATCGAGAGGTCCCGGGTTCGAATCCTGACTTGGACTCACTCCTAACACAAGCAACTTATCCAAACATACCCATGGGTTATGGAGTATGTTTCGAGGGATTGAAATATCAAACGGGCGGAGTCGCGGGCACAGTTAGTAGGTAGATCACAGATGTATGCTAGGCAAAACCAGGTGTTATTTATTTAAACCTTATTCTACACCTAATTCAGAAAAAAACAATAGATTGAATGGTCTATGGAAGCAGTTCCTACAATGGGAGACTTTATCCTTTATTATCATAGTTTTTTGTGGAGTAACTGGGAAGAATTAACCGGTAGTGACAACCAAGAGGTTTTAATCTCTCTGTTTAGGAGTTTTAAGGATTGAAATACTCATACAATAAACACTACATAAATACTTGGATGTAGGCATTCAAATATTTATTGTTTATCCCCTATATTATAAACGCGAAAATTTGTAAGGATGAATGGATGGATAGATTATTGTTACCTTTTCATGTCTAAACGGCTAGAGCGATTTTAATAAAATTTGGTATGGAGTTAGCTGACATCCTGGATTAACACATAGGCTATGTTTCGTCGCGATTACCGATGTACACGCTGGCGGAGCCGCGGGCAAAAGCTAGTTACTAAATATTTGTATGTAGGCTCCACCAAGATTTTTGTGGTCCAAAACGTTCCTGAAAACTTTTGGCTGCAACCGTAGGTAATTGACGCTCGGAAGAAAGGCATTAAATACTAAACCTACAATTTTTTCTTACAGGAAGACGATATACCTGTTAATATTAATACTAAACCTTTCGGCATCGACAACTGCAGCGATACGGCGAGGAATCTGCGACGCCTGTTTCGACGGAATCTGCTACAGCAGATCACAAATATTCAAAGAATTTCCTATCTCAGGGCAATTAGCTGTTGACAGAAAGGAAAACGTCATCTACTTCCATTATGAAGTTTCTGAAGCAGTAGATCGTACTGTAGCCTTCGATTTGGATGATATAAGGTTCTTAACAGTACCCAATATAGCATTTTCTTTCGGTAGAACAGTTGATCAAGCTACCAGAGCTGTTTATATCGGTGGTGCAACCGGCATCTATAAGTATGATCCAGTGACGAATGTGACATCGTTATACGGTCTTCAAAATAAAACTATTTGGCATATGCAGTTTATGGATGTCTTATATTACACCATGTTTCTAAACAAAGGATTGTATATATTTGATAAGAAGAAAGTTAAAAGCGTTGCAGCGTTAGCTGATTATATGTTAGACGATTTTATTATCGATAAAAGGGGTGATATTTACTTCATGAGTAATTTTACTTTGTACAAACTAAAGAAAGGTGATAAAAAACCTGCTATATTTTCGAATATTATATATTCTTTATCGACAGATGTTTATGGGAACGCATATTTTGTGCAACGAGAGACTCGTGGTCTTTATAAGATAGACTATAGAACTGATAGATTGATAGAAATGGGCGCTTTTGGAAGTGGCGATCCTTTAAGATCAGTTTTTGATAGATTTAATAATATCATTTATTATGATGCTAAAACAAGTCAGTTGTACTATTTGGTGCCTACTTACGCCATCTGTGAAGTGAAGACTGAAGAGTTAGGAGGGAGGCTGAAGAAGATGGTGGCTCGGATTTGATTGGTGCGCGAATGGCGCAGTAGTTTGAGTGGCTCTCACCGATGGCAGGCAGGTTTCATCACTGAATGAGGCATAAAATGAATGCAGAGAGGTGATCGAAGCGAAGCGACAGATGGAATTAGAAAACCAAGTCTGATGTTTTATGTTATTCAGCCCAATTAGGAATAGCAGCATGGTTGGATTATTATTATAAATAAATAATAATAAATAAAGTTTATTTCGGAAAGAGTCCAATTATATGTATTAATTTATTTGTTGTTTTATTTTTCTTTCTTACTGTAAGTACAGGGACTAAAAACAAGGAAGTCATTTAATGTATTATTATTCATTATGTACTTGTTTATGTCAAGATATGAGGAAAACTAAATAATTTATAATAATTATTATAGATGAAAGTAAAGGTTATCTTCACTTTGAAATAGTTATCTTCTTATCAATAAAATAACAAGACTAGCTATTTGTCGTTATCCAATGTATCCTTATAAATGCGTAAATTCCTGTCCCGTTTCGTCCCGCTGTCAGAGAATCTTACCCCCGGACATGACCTTCCCTGGATCAGGTGGAAGTCCCTAAACAGACTTCGAACACAGGTCGGTCGAAGCAAGGAGAATCGGTCAAAGTGGGGTTTCTCAGATGGTGTGCACCTGCGGTGTGAGTGTGGAGTTGCTCCACAGACCATGGCCCACCTGCTGACGTTTACCTACTGCATGCCCAACTACGTGGGCTCCGGAGGAACTTATGAGCGCCTCCGATAACGCAACCCAGCAGCATACTGGGAACATAAAATCTGAGAGTAGAAGCGCAATCGAAGAAAAATTAAAGCGTCGGTAGCTTACTGGTTAAGGAGTCCGCCTTACGATCGAGAGGTCCCGGGTTCAAATCCGGCCCATTACACTACCGACGTGAACCCACTCCTAGCACAAGTAAGTTAGCTTAGTTGGAGGGGTTAGAAGGAATATTAGTAACTTCGGTTCTATTCTTTAAAAAAAATGCGTAGGTAAATAATTCTGTTACGCTTTCCCGCCTAAACTACCGATCTTGTTTTTTTTTATAAAAGACAAGGACACGAGTCAATTTGACTTCACATTTAGAGAGAAAGGATATAGGCTATGTTGGGTCGTGATAACCGACATCCACGCGGGCGGAGCTGCGGGCAATAGTAGTTAATTATATAAGTAGTCAAACTAGCCAACGTTCTTTTGCCTAGGTGTTTGGCGCCTTTGGCGGTGACTGTTGTATTGCTGATAATGTGGACGTATAACACTCTGCTCACCTCCTCAGCGATATACAGTCGAGAGTTTATGTCATGTCATATAAATCTATCCAGACATACAGGGTGGAAGGTTTTCATGCCCTCTGGAGGGGAAGCGTTCGAAATACTGGAGATAGCGAATTTCAGTCAATGGAAAACATTCCTTTATTTTCCTAGATTTCAGTGATTTCTTTTCATTTAATTTACCATATTTGTCATAGAGATTTGATTCTAATGATTGCAACTATAAAGGAGGACGGCCACGTTGTATGGAGCTTTGGCTCAGGCGTAGACAATTTTTTATTTAAATAAAAATACTGCTATTTGGTAACTGAAGCTATGTATAAACCGATAATATAAATGGTTTAGTACCAACCTAATTAAAAAAAATGGGTTTTACGTGAATATTTTTATTTAATTTTCTTCATCACTTTCGTACACCAATAAAATACTATCGAGGAACCTAGCTATCGGAGTTACAACTTCATACCTTGCCCAACCCAAGTACCAGATTACAGACATAATATGAGAGCAACAATCCACTGTCCTTAGGCCAACAATGCAGTTACAATAATATTCTTTTATTGTATATCATTTGTGGTGCAATCCATTGTAGAATTATATGTCGCACTTCATCTAGGTTTAGAATATGTCTTCTATTATGGGTCACATCAGCACCACAATTAACGAAATGTATAAATTCCACATCCAGCCTGTAGAAATCGGGTTATCCATGTTCAAGCGTAAGTCTTCATGTAGAGCGGGTGCAGTATCCAAAGAATGGCCAGGGTCAACGCTTAAAGACGAAGATACAGGGTCCAAAAGCAAGCCAGGGTCGTCGTAAGAGTTATCGTAATCCATTTTGTATCAGAAATATTCAAATAATAACGAGAAATAATAGCAGCCGCACACGTCAAGCGAATGACATAACAGTAGTCGAGTGTTATAAGAGTAAGAAAATAGCATACCTACCCATGCCCTTTATAATTTTCCAATTTAATTATATTTTAGGCATACATTTTGATCTCAAATAAATAATATTTAGATAGTGAATGAAAAATAATTATAACTTACGGGTGTTACAGTCTTTGACAATATCTTGATAATTATATTTTTATTTATTAGTCGGAGGTTTTATTTTATTCTTTCTACAGATTTTTATGTGTGCAACATCAACTGCCTTTTTGATAACGAATGTAAAACATATTGTGCTCAATCATATTAAATAATTCCAAATATATTTTTCAATGTGGGTTCGCTTGATACTACAATATTGTGCCTAATATTATTTCACAATAAAAGAAGACTATCACCATTTTCTTTTTGCTACGAAACAGCTGCACAGCAGAGAGCCTACTCTGGCCGTCCTCCTTTATGCCATAAATATACCTTATGATGTGATTTTTTCAGGTTTTAGTCGGTTTGATTACCGGGTGTGTTAAGCGAGTTTTCAAAAAACTTTGAATGCAGTTTTGTTTCTTTTTAAAAATAAAGGAAGGTTTCTTTGAAAGAAATTCTCTATCTCCCGTATTTCCAGTACTTCCCCTCCAGGGGCCATGAAAATCTTCCACCCTGTATACTGGGTGATTTTATAGTCGGCTCGGATAAAAATAATTTGGGTTCAGTTTCGAAAGCAAAATCATCTGGAAGTATTAATTTGGCGAAAGATTTTTTTTAAAACCCCCATCCAGTTTTCCTTTCACCTGAACATTTATGCTCATACATTAAAAAAAAATATTTCGCCAAATTATTACTTCCAGATGATTTTCATATGCAAACTGGGCAAGTTCGTTGTTTCGTCCCATAAAGATTCGGCCCAATAGGACGAATCACAGAAATTAAAAATAATTAAAATTATCGTTCACTGATTCGTCCCATTGATTTTTTTTCTTCATTTTATACAAAATTTGTATGAAGTAGTAACGTCAGCAAGGAAAATGCTTAAAATAATATTGCGGAGGGGTAATAAGATTAGTATTATTTGAAAGAAGACTGGTGTCGCAATTTCAAAGTGCGATATAAATCTTCTGTGTTGTAATACACCATAATGTTTATATATATTCTTATAAATATCAATGTAGATCAACAGACGATACTTGGGCTATCAAATTTAAATTTTAAAATTATCATAATATTAGGTCGGCAGTGCACGTGTGACTCCCCTGGTGTTATACACGTACATAGGCCACGGTAACCACTTTCCATCGTGTATAATTTCAATAAAGACTCCTCCCGTCCGTCGCGGGGATATTAAGGTAGAACGCGCGGGGAATGTGCCCAGCTGACTGGCAGTGACCTCCACACCATAAGGCTCATATCGAACGATTTCAGCTAGGCCAGTTGTTGCTTCCAAATACCCTTAACGACTGTCATAGATGTTCGTATGGCTACCGGGACCGTCAGCTTAACGTGCTCTCTGAGGCACGAACAGATCAATGCAAGTATCCCTATTCATGCATACAAATATTTGCACTAAGCGAGGATCGAACCCGCGCCGCGTTATTTTTTTTTTTACCGTGCGGGAAATCCTTCATGGATGTTATGCCGGACTCCTACCGACTAAAACCCCCACGGTATCACCCAGCAGCCTATAGTTGGGAGCCCCGGGTAAGCCCTCGGAAGGATGTCCCCGGGCTCCCAACAGACCCACGGCTTAAATGTGGCCTCGTGTAAGGGTGGTTTTCGGGTCTATGGGGGGTTTTCGGGTATCATCCCGCTTCATAGGGGGGGGGGGGGGACGTGCGTGAGTCCGTCACTGGGCCTGCTTCTGTAAGGACGATGAGCAGCCAACTCACCGTCCTCAGGCCCCCGGTCATGGAGGCCGACGGTCTTCGGCGAAGACACGTCACGTGACAATCGGCCGTGGTTTCCCGGTGTCTTCACCACAGATACCTACCGAAGCTACCGAATCCCCCCTTTGGTTGCTCAAGTCGCACCTTCCATGTCTCCACGGTTTCCTGGTAGAGCTGGGACCGCTGGGCTTCGATTTCTCGAGACGCAGGCCATTGGCCCCGCTCCAGCGCCTCCTTGCGCCATTTAAATGGAGACGCAAGGGCTCTCGCTTCCAGGTCCCATGGAGGGGTCCCGGCTAGGAGACATGCCGCCTCACCTGAGATCGTGCGGTATCCCCTTATCACCCTGACGGCCATCGCCCTCTGTGGGCTCAGCAGTCTAGCCACATTACTGGCCGTCAGGGACTCCGCCCATACGGGGGCCCCGTATAGGGCCATACTTCGCACGATCCCCAGGTACAGTCTCCTGCAGGGAGCGATGAGTTCCCTGATGTTGTGCATCAGCCGTGCGAGTGCAGCTGACACCCCCCTCAGTTTTGGGACCAAACTTCGGAAGTGATGTCCGAAGTTCCATCGGCCATCGAGTACGAGCCCCATCCAAGGTCCGTGGAAGCACAGAGCCTCGGACTTGTGAAGGGCGACCTCGAGACCCAGCCGCCGTATCCGACCCACGACTTGAGCTACCCCTGCCGTGGCCTTTAGTGTTGCGTCTCGGTGCGTTGCTCCCCGCGCCGTAACGAGGGTGTCGTCGGCGTAACAGGTTACGTCCACCCCCCTGAGCAACGGACCACGCAGCACCCAATCGTAACCGATGTTCCACAGGAGGGCGCGTCACCTGCGTAGCGGCTGCGTTCACCACCGCTACGCCACGGAGGATCTTGCTACTCAAATTGATCATTGTACGCGTCGATACGGGGTGAGAGGGACTCTGTAGCGCTAGCGCTTGCTGCGTGAGGACATGTCAAAGTTTATTTGGGGTGGTCACGACACCCCGCGAGCGCTCGTGTTATACTTTCGCGGAGGTTATTTTATCAGCAAGGTACCTGATTTCAATTATTTTATGAAAGTAAATTATTTTATTGTGCATTTACTATAATAAACATGTATTGATGTATTTATAAGCATATATTTAATAGCTTTCATTTTCACAAACTTTTATTTAGGTACCTTTTTGTGTTCGTATCTAACATTTTTTTCTCAAACTTTTTGTTTTCAAATGTGTTGGGACGAAGACGATGTTGCAATGGATAGTGATGCCAGCTTGGATGAAGATTTTTAGTGGACACGGCCGACCAAATGTGTGGCAACTACAGTACTTGTTTAAATGATATGTTCATGTTGGCCATTATGATTTTTCTTTCATATACTGGATACTTCTGGCATCAATGGCAATGTTATCTACAGTTGAAAAATATGGCGCAATCGCAATGTAACAATAAAAGGCCTTTGAAATCATTGAGTTTGAGCATGCTTCAAGGTCACCTTGGAAAAATATCTTCTCAACCAGGGTTACTGAACTCAAGAGGATGTTGAATGCTCCTGGACCGAGCAGGAAAGGAATGTCACCAACAAAAATAACAGCGCTGTATAGTTTGTCCTCGCTCTAAAGAGTATAAAACCTCGAGTCACTGCATTTTTTGCAAACAAATCATATGTCAAAAGCACATGAAGTTAATTTATAGTTATTGTAGCGAGACATAAGAATTTTTATTTAATTTTGTTATGTAATAATTGTATTTACATTTTTAATAAGAAAGTTTATGTTAAAAAAGAAGAAGTTTTTGTTTTTTTGGTTCTTCGAGGAGAAATGTCAATATTATGAATGAAAAGCCTGATCATTATAATGTCTTGTAGATCAGTAAATAAAGTTGGTAATAAAAAAAAAAAAAAAGTAGCTTTTTTATTTACATACGTTATACAACACACAATAATAAAATGCAGGTGTAATTCCATTAACTGCTATTATATATACATAAATCCACTTTGAGTAGGTATGTGGGGTGGCCACAAAACCCTGCGAGTGGTCACGAGGCTAAAAACCGCGCGAGTGATCGAGGGTTAACAGCAAACAAACTGTTTTATAGATTCAAATTATGTTATCTTCCAAACTAATAATGTCTACCAAATATCTGAACAATCGGTCAACAGAAAGAGGGGAAAATCAAGGCTTTAAAATAAATTTAAGTAATTTGACCACGGGTGCCGTATCGCACAAAGTAAGTGGAAGAAAATTAAAAATTATCGCGCGAAGTCCCGAATAGGCATAAATAACCATGAGTTTACACCGCGATAGCTTAAAAATATTGTATGTCTATACTGGACATGGCTGTTTCAGTAAGTATCTGCATCGTATAAGCCGATAGCCGATACCCGAGTGCCACCACTGCCGGGGCTGCTCCACAGAAACGTCGCTTCACACGCTGGTAGGACGTCCAGAGAAGATAGACCTGTGCCACGTCCTCCAAGTAGCCCTTAAAGTGGAAAGCCCCACGCTGCAAACCCTGGTACTGGCAATGGTCGGCAGCGTGATTGTGTGAAATGCCGCCGTTTTCTTTTGTGTGGTGGTGAATATCGCAAAACTATCTCCATCCTCGATGAGCTAGGGCTTGGGAGTTATAATTGGGCTTCTTATATTCGTACGCGCCTCTCTATAGGAGATGTACATTTCGATCCCCAACAACACCTCGAGGTTAGTAGTCACTAAGGTCGGCCAGGGTGTCTGGGATATCCTTAACAGAACGTATTAGATTCTCCAGCCACAGCGACAGAACAACATGCGGTTATAGTCGGTGTGAGTGTGACATATCCACCTAACTATTAGGTTTTCGTGAGTTCCTTTCACAAATATATTTATCTTGAAGACTATAGTAGTACAGTCAGCATCACATCGATCTTGACGAACAAAGTAGGTACTCAAAATGATCTTAAAGCCCTGATTTTCCCCTCTTCCTGTTGACCGATTGTTCAGATATTTGGAAACCATCATTAGTTTGGAAGATAATATAATTTGAATCAATGAAACAGTTTGATTTTCTTTTAACTGACACTGACTGTACATCTTTTCAGTAAAATCATCACAATAGTTCCCTTATCTCTCACGAATGAAAGGAAGTAATTTCCCAAAAGTCTTCAAAAGTAAATGGTACATTAATGGATTGCTACTACATATACCGTCGTCGACCATCGGCCTATCCCACCATGGAACCGCAGGTGCATCTATGGGGTTCACACACTTTGCAGCTTAGGTGGCCACCCGGAGAGAGCAGCGCGTGCAATCATGCTTCTGATACCGGCTGTGACACTGTCCGTAGTATTGCCAAATCTGCGCCCGTTGCACTCTTCACCTACTAATCTCTACAGCTGTCCGCAATGCTTTCATCCTGCGAGCAAACCACGAAGACTCAACATCGAATGCAAAGGGCACGGTCACCACCATTATTGAGGAGAAAATCCTCGCTTAGTGCAAATAGTTGTATGCAAGAATATGGATACTTGCATTGGTCTGTTCGTGCCTCAGAGAGCACGTTAAGCTGACGGTCCCGGTAGCCATACGAACATCTATGACAGTCGTTAAGGGTATTTGGAAGCAACAACTGGCCTAGCTGAAATCGTTCGATATGAGCCTTATGGTGTGGAGGTCACTGCCAGTCAGCTGGGCACATTCCCCGCGCGTTCTACCTTAATACCCCCGCGACGGATGGGAAGAGTCTTTATTGAAATTATACACGATGGAAAGTGGTTACCGTGGCCTATGTACGTGTATAACACCAGGGGAGTCACACGTGCACTGCCGACCTAATAATATAATAATTTTAAAGTTTAAATTTGTTAGCCCAAGTATCGTCTGTTGATCTACATTGATACTTATAAGAATATATATAAACATTATGGTGTATTACAACACAGAAGACTTATATCGCATTTTGAAATTGCGACACCAGTCTTCTTTCAAATAATACTAATCTTATTACCCCTCCGCAATATTATTTTAAGCATTTTCCTTGCTGACGTTACTACTTCATACAAATTTTGCATAAAATGAAGAAAAAAGATCAATGGGACGAATCAGTGAACGATAATTTTAATTATTTTTAATTTCTGTGATTCGTCCCATTGGGCCGAATCTTTATAGGACGAAACAACGAAGCAGTCGCAAACTGTGCGCAAACTCTTTTTATCCGAAATGACTATAAAATCACCCTGTATAATGTATAAGTACATCTATTAATTATTGTAATACAAGGTTAGGTCAAGATCATTGGTATCTTGTTCGGTTGTCGGGTGCAATGTAACCATAATTATCAGGGTTCCGTAAACATGTCCAAACAGAACTCTATTACTAAGACTCCACCGTCTGTCTGTCTGTTTGTCTGTCAGCTGTATCTCGTGAACTAGAGATGTGCGATGGAAATGGTGCGAGGATGTCTAGCTGTGCTGAAAATGTGTGGGGGTTCCCACCAAAGCTGTGCGATGAAAATGTGCTTACGAGGATGTGTAGCGGAGCTGTGAAAATGCGCAGTAATGTGTGGTGCGAGGATGCGTTGCGAAGCTGTGAAATGTGTCGACGGGGGTGCGGTACAGTATGCGCAAACCTCGCAACACATCCTTCTCAACACACATTCCTCGCAACACATCCCTCGCAACACATCGCTCGCTTGTTTTGTATGCGCAAAAATCTAGCTCCGCTGAGCCGTTTCCACCAGAGCTGTGCTGACCAAGGCGAGGTAAATGAAGCGATTCTATTGGTTCTTTACAAACACTTCCCTCGCTACGCATCCTCGCACATCTCTGATGGAAACGCAGCTTAATTAGAAAGTGAGGAGACTTCCAAACTACTTTGTTTGATTAGTTGAATGAAGTTTACTAATAATTTTAGGTTTATAATTTAAGATAATACAACACCATGTGATCTTATAAGAGTGTGATGTAAACATTATATAAGGCTTTGTGTGTATGATGCGACTGAACGAATCATTCTTATGCCGTACCACTAAGACCTGGAGCTCCCTGCCAGCTCACGTGTTTCCTTCTTCCTACAGTCCCGGGTCGCGGGGCGTGAAAAGGCATCTGATGAGGCTGTTAACTGAGTGCCACCACTGTTAACATGGTACTTGTTTACGATGGTGACCCTCTTTCCGAGACTTTGCCTTTAGCTTAACTTCAGGCGAGGTGAAGTCAAATTGACGTGTCCTTTATTATAAAAAATGTGTAAATTAATGAAACGATTCTTCGGCTACGTACGCTTACGAACTTCTAATTTGGGCCCTATCACAAAATTACCCATACAACCTTATTATAAGACCCTTTAAAATATAATAATCAATGCCTCCGTTGGACCTCCTTTTTGCTACCTTTTTGACCTCTAAATAATACCAGCAGGTCAGATTGATTTGAAATTGATAGAATAAGAAAAAAATATGTCATACAGGCACTATATATCACACTATACAGGGTGTATTTTTGAAACGGGGCAGTAAGGGCAAGTACTTTAACCGTTGCAGTTACAGCAAAACGTTCTTAAAAGACCTTCCCTAACTTTTTGACATATTTTGAACTGCATTCACAGATTTTGTAAAAAACTTACAGTTGGCAAAAAAAATGCAAAAAGTCCAAAAATTTTTTTTTATGCCAATCGATTCTATTTCATGTGGGGATCAAAAAACTCTATGAGACCATTTTTGCTTTCAGTACTAGGAAAGACAGAAATCGCCAAAAACGTTTCCCATACATTTCGACAACAGAAACAAATTTCTACGATGGTCTAACTTTTTGTTATGGCCAGGAAGTGGGTAGAATTGACTGTAAAGTAAATAAAAAGAATTTTTACCCTCAAATTTCGAATTTGATTCGAAAATCTGTGTGTTATACTTAGTTTCAGCTGAGAAACTTCGTATGAGTTATTAATTAAGGATTTTCGCTAAAATGTCTTCTAATCGTGAAAAATTTGACTTATTAGAAGCGTATTTTGTCAATAATCGAAATGCGGGAGCTGCATTAGTGTGGTACCGCAATAAGTATCCGTTGCGGCATGTGCCAACAAGAAAGGTTATTACAAATCTTTTGAAAAACCTGGAATTGCAGGGTTCTTTCAAAAGAAAGCGGCAGCCTCGTGTGGACATGGACACGGAGATTGCGGTTCTGACTTATGTCGAAGCATATCCAGAGGTATCGTCCAGGCAAGTCGCCCTTGAAGTAGGTGTATCCCACTCCCTTGTGATAAAGATATGGAAGAAATACGGCTACAAGTGCTATCGATATGGGCGCATAGTTCAAGTCGTACATCCGGGTGATGATTTTCGAAGGCTTACTTTTTGCAGATGGCTAAGAGGAAAAATAAGCAGAGATCATGAATTTTTAAATTACATACTGTGGTCAGACGAAACGAATTTTTCCAATAACGGTATGTACAACAGAAAAAATCAGCACTATTGGTCCAAAGAAAATCCACTAAGAGTTACGGCAAGTCATAATCAGGTTCGCTTCTCATTCAACTGTTGGTGTGGTATAATGTCCAATCGAGTCATAATGGTGGTTTATGAAGGGAAACTGAATTCTGCCATGTATAATGAAGTCATTTTACACCATCTTGAAAACGAGATGGACGAATGGCCCCTGTCGGAATTGCGAAAAGTTCATTTTCAACAAGATGGTGCTCCGCCACATAACAGTCACATTTCACGTTCCAATTTGAGCCGCCTATTCGGTACACAGTGGATAGGTACACATGGTCCAACACAGTGGCCACCTCGTAGCCCCGATCTAACACCACTTGATTTTTTTTTATGGGGCTTCGTGAAAAACGAGGTGTATAAGACGACGTACGCCAGTGTTCAAGAGCTCAAGGATGCATTAATGACCATTTTACGTAATATTCATCCCAGAACATTATTAGCCGCCATTCGTTCAGTGCAAAAAAGGATAGACTTATGTATTCGTGAAAATGGAAATCATTTTGAGCAATTTATTTCATAAACCAATTTCTTAAATGTTTAAATGATTTTTTTTATTTAAAAAAGTTCAAAATTTACCCTGACCTATGAGTTTCGAGTTGATTTATCATATTTCCGTACGAAATGTATGGGAAACGTTTTTGGCGATTTCTGTCTTTTCTAGTACTGAAAGCTAAAATGGTCCCATAGAGATTTTTGATCCCCACATGAAATAGAATCGATTGGCATAAAAAAAAAATTGAACTTTTTGCATTTTTTTTGCTAACTGTAAGTTTTTTTACAAAATCTGTGAATGCAGTTCAAAATGTCCCAAAAAGTTAGGGAAGGTCTTTTAAGAACGTTTTGCTGTAACTGCAACGGTTAAGGTACTAGCCCTTACTGCCCCGTTTCAAAAATACACCCTGTATATCGCAGGTTTATAAGTGCCCGGTTAATGGCAATAGGCTCGCCACCTATTACATTGGGACCTAAACATAAACTGTCGAAATGTGGGTGCTAGCACCTCTGCCTACCCCTTCGGGGAATACAGGCGTGTGTTTATGTTATGTTCTGTTATGTTATATATAATATATATATACATATGTATATATATATATATATAGTGCCTGTTGCATAGACTTAAAATACATTCTGTCTACGGCCTGTTGTATCTTTTAAATCTTGTATGATGGTACGGAACCTTTTTTGTAACAGTCCGTATCACAATTTACCTGGATTTAAGGGTTTTTCAAAAATTCGACTTGAGAAAACTGTTTTAATCTAAACGAAGATGTTTTTTTTAATGGCTAAAATGTTAGAAAGAATTTTTTATAGCATTTATTATGCTTAAAAACGTTAAAATATTGTTTTATTTATATTTATTAAAAAAATGATAATTTCATGGATGAATTTCATGACACATTTTAATAATATTTTGCTATATTTTGTATAATAGGTATTGTAGTTTTATTTTAATTGTTCAATGTTGTATGTAGTATTATGTTATGTGTAATTAAGATGTTGTAAATATAATGTAATGTAATTCATTACAAAAACAACAAAGACTAAATACAGAGTGTACAAGAATGTTCATTTATTTTTAAAGTCGTTCCTTGTTTTTGAAACAAGGAAACATGACGTGAAACGAAGTGGTAGGTATAAGGAAAAATGTTTTTTTACTCTGGTCATAATTTAGAAATGGAAGGAAAATAGAGAAAAATATAAAATCTATTACCCAGTGTCTTTTGTTATTAACAAGCTTGTATCAACTTCACCTATAATTATCTACCTATTTGCTAGGTAACCGATTTCAAATTTTAATGTCGCACTAAACATACCTATTACTAGCATTTTTTTTCACTTTTTTACAATATTAATAATTTTTATTCATAGATAGATAGATAGATAGATATAGATGGATACAAATTATACTAAAATATTACTAGAAAAGCTGTTTAGAACAAGAATTGTATCACAGTTTCTGACTGATGAATTTCAAATTCCATATTTATGCAGTAAGGAACTACAACCTGTACCTATGCAGAATGGAACTATATGGTTCCATTTTGCATATATACGGACAGTTATTGGTAGGAAGCCGATGTCCAGCAGTGGACTGCGGTGGGCCAATTGCTTGATTGAATGGTAGTAAGTGGGTAAGATAATCATTATCATCTTCTTTGCGTTAATCCCGGTCGCATTCAAAGTTATCACTTCAGAGTCCGGGGTTTCTAGACTTAAGTAAGTTAATAGTTAGTTTTTAATTGGTTTCTTTTATTTTATTTGTAATTAGTAGTTTTTTAGTATATAATTATAATGTATTAGGGTGAATTTCTCAAACGTAAAATTTTCGCGGCGTGACTGAAAATGATACCTTAAAGTTAACATATAGTAATGATTATTTTTTGTAAGAAAGATATCGTTTTGCTCTATATGCACGTGTTAGAATCATGTTAAAATATGGAGTGGCCAGCGATCAGGTGAGGTGTAGCTTGATGTATTATAGTGTATTTATATTACTATAAAGAATATTTTAAAGGATTTGTAAATAAGAAACTACTTTATACAATATTTTTATAAGCAGGTAGGTGAAAATCATTCGATGCAATGCGACGTCTCAAATGTTATAAAAAGACGATGTCAGATGTCATTCACACAGTCTATCCCGAGCCGTCGAAGTGTGAGGTACGATATACCTCTGTTATATTTATAATGTTATAATAATATGTACCTACCTACTTAGTGTTATAACAGTGAATGTAGTAATAATTACTGTTATAGTGAATAATATAATAGTGGATTGGTATTTAACAAGTTGATTGAATTAGCAATTATAATTAAATACCCTCTTTGGGTGTTCCAAATATTGTGTAACTAAAATATACTTGTAAAGTAACCGAATCAAAGTATTGCTTGATGTATTTGCGATAATCCTTGGGGATAATAAACTATCATAATAATAATGGCTGTAAAAGTATGATTATAAGGGCTGGTTCGATACCAGTGTGGTATCTAGGTTTTTATGTACTACCTATGTATCAAAGTATCGGCTATTACTCTGTTTAACTGATATACCAGGTGATACAATATCATTATAGCGTATTAGTGACTGTGCAAGTATTGTCATACTAATAATTATGAGAAGTGGTTCGACTCCAATGTGGTTCCTATGTGATAAGTATCTGTGTTATAGTTTTAGCTATTATACTGTTGTAACTGGTCTGAAACCAGGGTTGTCTTATATTGTAATATTTGGCTACGAGCCTGGTGTAACATAAAGTAAAATAATAATTATGTTGTGGTTAGAAGGCAGACAGGTTTTCTTGTTAGTTCTTTCCTGTCTACAACAGCCTTTGGAACTGACGTAGTATAACAGAATAAAAGAGTGATGAAACAGAATTGTATTTATTGTTTAATTTCCTTGGTTTAAATACATAATTACAAATGGCATCCTGTTTATAGGTATATATAGTAATTTATAGTCTATAAATAAGGTTCCCCCAAATTTTACCCCCCCAAATCTGACATCAGAAGTGGGATACGCAAAAACCGTATTCTAATACACATTGTACAAGTTTCAGATTGTATCTGCATCTGGGAGGCTTGCCAAAAGCTTTCTGTAATATTTGCTACCCACTGGAGCAATGACTGACGGCTCAGCTATCTGCAAGGCAGTGAAATCCAGCATCAATTTGCAGCGGTACTGCGAAGCAGTGTATTTCCAAACCATCAACAAAAAAAGTGCACAAAAACGGTATTGTAGCTTTTGTGATTTATAAGGTTCAAGTTGGATAGTGTAACTTCTTGATAGTTCTAATTGCAAACCACCCGGGCTGATCACTAACGAATTATTTTAAAATTTCTGGCTATTATCATTGATGTAATACTGGATTTCATATTTAATGAAAAAAAAGTAATGGTCAAACGTTTTATTTTCTTGAACAAAATATGTGGCTTGACTAATACTTAAAGCAAAGTTAATCTTTTTGGTGATCTGAAATGGTTTGATCAGATTAAGTGGTGTTAATATTTTGTATTCTAAAATAGTTTTTTTTCGGTACCTGACAAGTAACCTATTAAGATATATCAGGTTGGCCGAACAGTTACTTATTTATGATTACTGTGTAAAGTAGATTTTATTTGTTATGATAATTACTAAAAGGGTATGTATACACATACACCGTGATAAAAAGATTGAAAGACATTCTTAATTTATTTGGATTCATCTCTTTACAATTTAAGTTCATGATACTGATACTCATTAATGTGTGATGGTTACCAGGACTTTAAAATACGACCCATTTTTTTTTATTTAGTTGGACACATTCTAAAGTTAAAAGTCATGTAAAGCCAATAAAGTTAAAAGTCATGTAAAGCCAATAAAGTTAAAAGTCATGTAAAGCCAATAAAGTTAAAAGTCATGTAAAGCCAATAAAGTTAAAAGTCTTGTAAAGCCAATAAAGTTAAAAGTCATGTAAAGCCAATAAAGTTAAAAGTCGTGTGAAGCCAATAAAGTTAAAAGTCGTGTGAAGCCAATAAAGTTAAAAGTCATGTAAAGCCAATAAAGTTAAAAGTCGTGTGAAGCCAATAAATTTAAAAGTCGTGTGAAGCCAATAAATTTAAAAGTCGTTTAAAGCCAATAAAGTCAAAAGTCGTGTTATTGGCTTTTGGCATTAGTGGTGGTTGTAAGTAAAAAACAAAAGGAACGAGACTATGATGTCTCGGGTAAAAGGTGAGACTATGATGTCTCGGGTAAAAGGTGAGATTATGATGTCTCGGGTAAAAGGAGAGACTATGATGTCTCGGGTAAAAGGTGAGACTATGATATCTCGGGTAAAAGGCGAGACGGTTTTGTCTCATAGGGAAAAAAGGCGAGGCGGTTATATCTCGGTTAAAAAACAAGACTTATACCTCGTGTAAAATAAGAGACTTTATCTCGGGTATACAACTGTTATAATCAAATGCCGTGATACATAATTAATTTAATGGTAAATTTATAGATGGTGTTTGAAATGATAAAGTTTAGATTATTCCGTTAGATTCGGAGGTAATCAATATTCGTAGATAACTGAACAATAACAAGACATTTTAAAAAAGTTCAGATTATTCCGTTGGATTCGGAGGTAATCAATATTCTTGGATAACCGAACAATAACAAAAGACATTTTATAAAAGTTCACATTATTCCGTTGGATTCGGAGGTAATTAATGTTCTTAGATAACTGAATAATAACAGATGATAATATATATATATATTTTACACACATTTTATAAAATGTTTTTTGCCCTTCTACTATGCTAAGATTTCATAAAGATCGAAGACTAAATAATGTTTAAATCTTAAGTTTGAGACAAAGTACCAAAATGTTGTTGAATATCTATATTTTTTTGGTGTTGACTATTCTTTTTGGGGTAATTTTGATACTAAGAAAGTGTTTTTTCTTTAATGTATAAATTCTGTTTTGCAAAAAGTGATGTAAAAGAAATATAATTATAACGACTAAGTTTAAGTATGTAATATGTGATCGCAATTTGCAATAAAATTCGTTGTATATACTTCGAGAGCGAAGTAATTGTCAGTATGGCCGTGTTAGAATCATGTTAAAATATGGAGTGGCCAGCGATCAGGTGAGGTGTAGCTTGATGTATTATAGTGTATTTATATTACTATAAAGAATATTTTAAAGGATTTGTAAATAAGAAACTACTTTATACAATATTTTTATAAGCAGGTAGGTGAAAATCATTCGATGCAATGCGACGTCTCAAATGTTATAAAAAGACGATGTCAGATGTCATTCACACAGTCTATCCCGAGCCGTCGAAGTGTGAGGTACGATATACCTCTGTTATATTTATAATGTTATAATAATATGTACCTACCTACTTAGTGTTATAACAGTGAATGTAGTAATAATTACTGTTATAGTGAATAATATAATAGTGGATTGGTATTTAACAAGTTGATTGAATTAGCAATTATAATTAAATACCCTCTTTGGGTGTTCCAAATATTGTGTAACTAAAATATACTTGTAAAGTAACCGAATCAAAGTATTGCTTGATGTATTTGCGATAATCCTTGGGGATAATAAACTATCATAATAATAATGGCTGTAAAAGTATGATTATAAGGGCTGGTTCGATACCAGTGTGGTATCTAGGTTTTTATGTACTACCTATGTATCAAAGTATCGGCTATTACTCTGTTTAACTGATATACCAGGTGATACAATATCATTATAGCGTATTAGTGACTGTGCAAGTATTGTCATACTAATAATTATGAGAAGTGGTTCGACTCCAATGTGGTTCCTATGTGATAAGTATCTGTGTTATAGTTTTAGCTATTATACTGTTGTAACTGGTCTGAAACCAGGGTTGTCTTATATTGTAATATTTGGCTACGAGCCTGGTGTAACATAAAGTAAAATAATAATTATGTTGTGGTTAGAAGGCAGACAGGTTTTCTTGTTAGTTCTTTCCTGTCTACAACAGCCTTTGGAACTGACGTAGTATAACAGAATAAAAGAGTGATGAAACAGAATTGTATTTATTGTTTAATTTCCTTGGTTTAAATACATAATTACAAATGGCATCCTGTTTATAGGTATATATAGTAATTTATAGTCTATAAATAAGGTTCCCCCAAATTTTACCCCCCCAAATCTGACACACGTATAAATTATATTATTGAAACTATTTTTGTGAGTGTGTAAAAAATGTATTTTGACCTAAATTCTAAGCTTGGTGGCGCGTCCACAACCTGTTTTCTTGGGAATGATCACAGTTTAATCAAAACTTCATTAGTTTACTGAGTATACTTAATCATAATTCGATTCGGCATTATTTTAGCTATCTTCGATAATGTCATTCGTAGTATTTAGTACTATACTTTATCTTAAAAATAATTTATAAGATGCGTCCGCGGAAAATGTAAAATTTTGGTGGGATTTATAAAAACATCGAAGGAGTCGTATTGAAAGTACCTATAAGGACAACACTATCATCATTGGAAACATTCAGTTGGGTGTTAATGAGCACCAGTGCCAGTTGTCCCCAGTCCCGTTTCGTTTTTCTGCCAAACACGTAAGTAGGTCGTTTCATAATCCTCTGACAAAAATATTGTAATTTTTGTGTTGATTATTAAAACCGTTTTATTCCCATTGTATGTTTTAATATTTAAGTATAGTGTACAGGTTCAGTATGTGTATTAAATTTTGGTAATGTAACCACTATATTCTAAATAGTATTTTTATAAATATTTTTTTTAGACGTGAAACTAATTTTGGTGGAGCAATTTTGGTGAATTTGGTGGGGTTTTACTAATCATCAAAATTGTATACTTACACCAAAATTTGTTTTCATAGTTATTTGATTAAGCTCCTACGTAGTCCGACGGGCTACTAGGTCAGGTAGCCTCTACGTGGTATACCCTGGGCATTGGAGATAGCACCGCCTCTCTCCCTAGGTGGGAAAGAGGTTGTTGGCTGTTGAGGGTTGTTCGGAAGCTTTCCTAATTTTCTCTCAGATTAACCATTAGCATATGAACTACCCATACAGCAGACAGGCGAGTAGTTGGGTGAAGTCAGCTGATGCCGCAGTAGGGACAGGCCGGTGTGGTGGAGCATCGTGCGCTCTTTCCGTCACCTGCTTCTACTGGTGTGAAAGGCGGCCTCACTCTTTACTACCAAGCCTACACCGTTAAAACCTGCCCACCCTTCTTCCCTCCTCTCCACTGTAAACATCATTTGGCTTTTCTTCCTCTGCTTTCTCACTTACATGAAAGCTACCGTGGATGCAAGAGTGCCTCGTGCAATCTTTTGCACGTGACTCCACGCAACAAAGCGACGACGTCGAAGATGTGGGGACACTCAACTCCTGCTTATGTTGCTCCAGCAGCTAGCACTTTGCTATCGTGTAAAAGGTACTCAATCTTCTCCACAGAAGGCTTCTGACCTCTACCGTCCTCAAGCTCCTCACATGTTGCACCAATCTTTCGGCGTCCACCACCGATATAAACAGCATACATGGGCAGTTATGGAGTGATTGTCTGATGCTCTCCGACCAAAATACCACGCTGATTGGGAATGGACTAAGGACCGATCCTAGATGTACCCCGACAGTGATAAGGAAGATTCTGATATTGCCAACAGCGAACAACGGATTCAGAATCGTGGTACAGGTCCCGGATGGTGTAAACCTCTGGAACCCTTTTGAACCGCAATGCCCATCAGCACACCACGTGAGAAACTTAGTTGAAGGACTCTTGTAAGTTCAGAAATAGACATCACACTACCAACTTGTCTTGTCACTACCAAGTGTCCATGGCCTATCTTCCGTCCACCCTTAGGCATACCGAGTACCACCTCTCCCACTTTGAGAACAACTGCCTAAATCTTTTCCCAGCAATCTTGAATAAGTTCGTCGATAATATTGGCGCCATTAGAGTAAAATATAATCCTTGCTTCTAAACAATCAAATGTTTTGCTTTTATACTGATACTACTAAGAACTAAAATGGTTTTGCCATATAAAAATGAAGTTGGTGATAAAAGGGTGAAAATTAAGGGTTATATGTACCTATTAAGTGCCAAATTCTAAAAAAAAACAAAGAAATAGTATAAGTAACAATAAATAAAAAATAAAAATAAGTTGATATGCAATTTTGGTGTTAGACACCAATTTCGGTGTATTGGCAATTCAGGTGTATAAAATAAATAAGTAATTCCCAGGGCTAATTGACTATTCAAGTAAAATAGGCATCTAAATAGGTATTTCTAGCAAAATATTGAAAGAGATTACCTAAATACCTAGAAATAAAAAAAATCACCAAAATTAGCTAAAAATTCATAGATGTTGAAATTCACCCATTAACGAAATAAATGGATATGATATAATATTAAAAAAAAAAAAGTAAGTTAATACGCTCTCAAAGCACTCTCAAAGTGAGACTCAAAGAGTCTCACTTGAGCATTTAATTTTTTCCAATGTTTTTCGAACTTAAAAGTTAGCATAATAAATGCTATAAAAAATTCATTCAAATATTTGGGCGCAGTCATCAAAATTCAATGTTTAAAAATGGTTAAAAATCATTCATTGTTTCCAACAGTTCGTAAGAATGTTGGTAGATGGCTGCACCGTCGCCCTTATAGACGGATATAAAGAGAAGGAAAATTTGGAATGATTCAAGTGGTGCTCAATAGCTCAGTTGGCCGAGCAATCCCCCTGTAAGGGAAAGGTCGTGAGTTCGAGTCTCACTTGAGCATTTCATTTTTTCCAATGTTTTTCGAACTTAAAAGTTAGCATAATTAATGCTATAAAATATTAAAAAAAAAGAAAGTTAATACACTCTTTTTATTTCAACATTTATTATGCTAACTTTAAAATTCGAACACCTACATCGGGAAAATTGAAATGCTTCGCCCTTAAAGACGGATTAGAGAAGAAAAATTTGAAGTGATTAAGGTGAGACTCAATAGCTCAGTTGGAAGAGCATTCCCCCTGTAAGAGCATTCCTCCTGTAAGGTAAAGGTCGTGGGTTCAAGTCCCACATTTTTTCCGATGTATTCGAATTAATACACAGATGTTTATCAATTACAAAACAGTGAACAAGCGTAGGAATAATAAAAATAGCCTTTCGCCTCTGGCGTCTGAATTCTAGGCTTAGACCTTTATACGGTATAGACACAGCTTTGCTAAGAAAATTCGTCGCAAAAAACGGGATGAAAAATCGGTTTTGTGTGAGTATGCTAAGTCAATATTGCTATTTAAACTGTCAGGGCACTGCTCGCCATAATAAAGATTAGATTGGATTGGGAACGGCATAGTTAAATAATTTGTAGGCTATACACATTTTTTAGGCCGTTTTGAAATGACACTTGAGGCGTTTATAGAGTTTGTCTTATAAATGAGAATAGGTTTCATACACTTAAATAGGACATTTTTAAAAATAATTGACGCCTGCTTATTGTCTGATCATTGCCTTAGCGTAATGTTTACAAAACGCACTCCTTCGGTGCCATGACATGTTCTCAACCGGCTCACGGCTCAGTTACTTTCCTATCTGTCGTACCGTTAGGATCTATCAGTCACTTCTAATGGTAAGTTATTTATTAGAACATATCTTTTTTTATTTATCTACTAGCTTTTGCCCGCGACTCCGCCCGCGTGGATGTCGGTTCCCAGCATTTTTTGTCGTCGTGAAAACCATGTATTTATCGCAGGTTTATAAGTGCCCGGCTAATGGCAATAGGCTCGCCACCTAAACATAAACTGGCGAAATGTGGGTGCTAGCACCTCTGCCTACCCCTTCGGGGAATACAGGCGTGAGTTTATGTTATGTAATGTTATGTTATGTGAAAACCATCCTTGAACTTCAACGAACATTTGAAAAAAAGAAGTGGCCAAATTGTTCCAGGCGTTGTTGAGTTATGCGCTTACCAACACATTTAGCGATTCATTTTTATATTATAGAAGATAGGTGTTTTAAAAAAACTAGCTTTTGTCTGTCTGTATGTTACGCTTTCACGCCTAAACCACTGAACCGATTTTGATGAAATTTGGTATAGGGATAGATTAGACCATGAGAAAGGACATAGGCTATGTTTGGTCACGATAACCGACTTCCGCGCGGGCGGAGCCGCGGGCAAAAGCTTAATCCATACTTCCATACTAATCCATACTAATATCATAAATGCGAAAGTAACTCTGTCTGTCTGTCTGTATGTTACGCTTTCACGCCTAAACCACTGAACCAATTTTGATGAAATTTGGTATAGGGGTAGATTAGACCATGAGAAAGGACATAGGCTACGTTTGGACGCGATAACTGACATCCACGCGGGCGGAGCCGCGGGCAAAAGTTAGTAGACTATAATAAATACCTACTACAAAATTAATACGCGAATGTCGGCTTAGAATTTGAAAAAAATTTGTAGCACAGGGTATAATCGCAGGGTAATTACGTAGGCAAGGTATAGAAATGTTAAAATTTGAAGAACATGGTTTATAATTAGACCCATGTAATACATGTCTAGTCTAGACGCTACTCAATTTAAAATTGGGACATTCATATTAAATTATTATCAAAAGGGCTCTAGGTTAAGAGGTCGCCTAGTAGATTTACATACCTACTTACATCTATAGGTATATGCATATAAAATCACTTGTCCCGACTGACTGACTGATTCATCAACGCAGAGCCTAAACCGCTGGACCTACAAACTTGGAATTTTGACAGTAGATGCATTTTATGACGTAAGCATCCACTAACGAAGGATTTCTGAAAATTCTGCTACTAAAGGGGTAAAATAAGGGATTGAAGTTTGTATGAAAGTCCGTCATTTTCAGAGCGAGATGCACTAAATTTCATAAACCGGTGTCTTTTAAGAAATAAATGAACACGTGTATCAGCGTTTTTCAAAATTTAACTAATAGGAGGGTAAAATAAAGTCATTTTCATAGTTAGAAGCATGAAACTTCGTACAACTACGTCTTTTGAGAAATGTTTTGTCAACCGACATCCACACATCCATCATATCATTGAATCATGGCAGAGGTGTATGCTCCCCATTCCGGGGGCGAGTCGGGGACACCGTTGTCCCCCCTCCCGAGGAGGGCTAGACCGTAAGGGATGGCCCTGGGTCAGCCGGGGTGCGAGGGATATGTCGATGACAACCTCACCTCCGGCCTAGCACCACGACCCACAGTCGGCGTGCGGTTTTAGTCGGTTCGAGCCCGACATTACCCCCCTGGCTCCGGCAGGGGGGGGGGGTATCCGAGGGGATTTCCGCACGAAAAAAAAGGCAGTGGTGTATGAGAGAGTACGTTTCGCTAGTTATGATTTTCGGTCCCACTACGAGCCTAATGCCGTCTAGCGGGGCCTTTGTCTTGGGCTGTATGCTTACTTATTGCTGGGTTAAGCAGTATTACCCAGGTCAGTCTTAGCATGTATTGTTGGAGAGTTGAGACCTCTCCCTACCTCTGGTGGCTGTATACGGGTACTCTGTTACCCGCTTGCGGCCAGCCGCAAGTGCATTTTGCCTCTAGTTATGAAGATGTTTGAGAAACAATCACGATCTGACAGCTGAAAGGATCAGATTGAGGTGCAATCAGCGTCAGAATTATCTCGACTACAAAGTCTTTATATTATCTTAAAACTCAATTATTAAGAGCAAATCAAACTGTGTTATTGATATAAATTGTATTATTGTACGAACTATAGGTGTGTACCAAATTCAACTTCAACAGGCAGGGGGAAAACCAGGGAATTGAGATCATTTTTGAGCAATTTGTTCATCAACATCTTTCTGATGCTGACCGTACAGGAATAGATTACGCTGATTACAGCATAACACATAGTCTACTTTTATTCTGGGAATAGATTCCAGTGGGTGGGTCATTCATCATCTCGCGGCCATCAAACTTGCGGACGTCCGCGAGTTGGCACTTTTCAATTTTTGATTATTTTCTAGTCGTCAACTCGCGCGATTGTTAAAATTGACGTTTTTGTGTACAGTCAAACACTTTGTAACAAATTTAATATAGTTAGGTACCTTAAATGTTAAAATATTTTAGGCTAAGTTATAGTATATAGAGGAAGTTTGAAAGTGACACCAGGGAATGAAAAATTGAGAAGCGAGTGACTATCGCGGTATGATCGTTGCGGGAACAGGAACGGTTTTAATATGACCATTAAAACCTTTGTTATCATCACACATCTTTTTTCATAGAATGCTATTTATTTTTTTCCAGTTCGTCATGTTGATTGTCGTGACTGTTCTGACAAAGGACTCCGTGTACGCTGATCCTATAGATGAGACCGATCTCAACGTAAGTTTACAAAAGGCAATAGGCATATGGGTGATATCATTCATAAGTCATCCCATACACCTTGACTTCCTTCCATAGCTTACTGACAGCTTGATATCTTTATAGAGTAGATGAAACCATTCTTAGGATAAGTAGAGTGCTCGCACGATAAGTCCGCAAACGCATGATGGCACTGGATGGCTTACTTAATGTTGTTGTAATTTAAAATTGTTGGAAAACATCGGAAAAAATGAGATGTTCAAGTGAGACTCGAACATTCCCAAGAGCATTCCCCTGTAAGGGAAAGGTCGTGAGTTCAAGTCTCACTTGAGCATTTCATTTTTTCCGATGTGTTTCGAACTTAAAAGTTAGAATAATAAATGCTATAAAAAATCCATTCAAATTAAAATTGTTGTATTAGTAACAAGCATTTTTTGTCCTTAAAAAGATTAAAAAAAAATGTTTATGTTATATTTTTGATGAAATTTGGTATAGAGGTAGATTAGACCATGAGAAAGGCATAGGCTATGTTTGGTCGCGATAACCGACATGGATGTCGGTTGTCGCAGACGGAGCTGCGGGCAAAAGCTAGTAGAATATAATATAATAGTTCCTATTTCTCCCGCGCGCAGAGTTTATCTTGCGAGCACTCTACCTTTATATGATAGTAATGATGTATTTATGATAGTAATTTGGATTTCGACACGAACTATGTTTGTTATGAAAATAAATGAAAAAAAAAAGATGTTCTAACCTCTCCCATGAACCGCTTGCATTCATTCCAGAGATATGGTGAAGGTGTCAAAGTGTGCCTACCACAAATATTCTGAAAACTACTAAAACTACTGTTGGACTAAACTATATTATTTAGTTTGTAGCATATTTATTTACTAACATTTGTGGTAGGCGCACTTACCCGCTAGGCGCACTTTACCACCTTCACATTCTGTAATAAAGGTTTTCAAATGCTTCTCTTTACATTTTATTTCAAAACATCACTTTTCAGATACAATTATTGTTTAAACAAACATTTTTTCAACACTTGACGAACGATCTGTACCATGCCACGAGGTTCGACGGTATCAAAAAAGTTACAGAAAATAACACAAATGTCCACAAAAATGTAACGCAGTTGAGTGTCACACAAAAAAATGAGACGCAAAAGAATGTAACGGAACATATAAGACCATTGCAAACTAAAGCTGAGACGAAACTGGCTCCAGACTGCGTGGGGAAGAAATGTCCGGAGTACGAAGAGGAAGACGCAGATCGAGAAGACCATATCACACAATTAGTAGATGATATGTTTGTGAATACGGATAGTGAATATATTTTTACTGATTTATATTTGTTTTATTGGAATATATTTTTTACTGATTTATATTTGTTTTATTTTCGTTTCGTCGCAGTAACGAGAATTCGAAAGAATTCCAAGACTGGATCTACAACAACTCTGCACTCTGCTCAAAGACAGTAACAGAGACATTCAAAGAAACGTACCTATCTATGTATCGAAGAATTTTAAATACCCAGATTTTGTTCAGGTAACTTAGTTGGTCAGAGCTTTTCGCCAGAAAGTCCCCCTTCTGCCGCAGAAGCTACGCTTACGTCAGTAATATTCGAACTGAATCGCTCATGCGAGACTTGAACCCACTACACAAGTCCCTTACAGGGGGAAGGCTCTGAATTCTCTTGAAGCGTTCTTATGTTCGTACGAAATATCGGTAGATGGCTCCCACCGTTGCCCGTAGCTCAGTGGGAGCATTACCCATGTAAGGGACTGGACGTGGGTTCTGGGCCCGCCTGAGCGATTCACTTTTTTCCTTTCATAATTGATTTGAATGGTTAGTACCTATATACAGTTATAAGAATTTTAGTCAGTACTATTTTCTATTCTGTGATGCTCTCTCTCTCTCTCTGCGTATGGTGCTCACTTATATGTGCTCGAAGAGTGACGTCACCTGTACTATTCTTTATAACATAACATAAACTCACGCCTGTATTCCCCGAAGGGGTAGGCAGAGGTGCTAGCACCCACATTCCGCCAGTTTATGTTTAAGTCCCAATGTAATAGGTGGCGAGCCTATTGCCATTAGCCGGGCACTTGTAAACCTGCGATAAATACACACATAACTTCGAAAAGCATCGAAAAGTCATTGGTGTGTGCCATGGTAAACCTGGGATCGAACCCGAGACCTCGTCTCAGCAGTCCATTACCCATACCACTAGGCTACCGCAGATTCTTTACCATAAATCGAAATTTAAATCTCACCGTCACCCCAGAAACAGCTGTCGAGTTTGTTCGAACGTTCGAAACGTTTCTTACCAGCATGTGCCTACTCGTGTTAGTGGTACCTATGGTTTTCTAAGAAGGTGTTTCGGTAAAGGTCCTCTTGTGATGTTATAGTACTATATTTTTTGACGTTTTTCCTCATAAAAGCGAAAGCTTGTGAGTATGGATGGATGGATGTTTGTTACTCTTTCACGTAAAAATTACTGAATTTATTTTCATAAAACTACACAATAATATAGCTTATACATCAGAATAACACAGGCATCATATCATCACGCTACTACTCGAGGGAATGGAGTAGTGATCATTAATGTCAAGAAATCCGGCCGGCATCGGCTGTTTTTTTCTACACCATAGGTAATATAAGCTACTCGAAATACTAATCCTGCGCAGATGAAGTCGCGGGCACCAGCTAGTAATAAAATAGATAGTTAGATATTATTCAGATCGGTTCATCAAAATATTCCATTCCTTGTAACAAATTAACCCAAGTTCGAGGGCACGACCTCGTTATCTTACAGTCGGATGTTGTATGTGAATAATAAACAGTTACGGGTAACAAAACAATATTAAACTTTAGAATAAAAGTAGGTACCTAAGTAACAAGGTAGCAGTAGGTGATGATGATCAACGCCCAGGGTCCAGGCCCTGCTAACTCTACTGAAGACCGGTTAACGCCTAGCGTCCACCTGCCCGCACCACACGCAATGCATCAATCGGATTTTTCACACTGCGTCCACCTGATCCGTTGTGTGTGATCGCATCCCTACCGCAACTCCCAGTAACCGGCCGGATTTTCCGCCTAGTATCAGTAGTTCGATTAAATGGTCCGATGATCGAACTACAGAGACTTTTTCGGCTCAGTCCGATGATGCAGAGACTACTGAGTCTTTTAGTCCGATTCGACATTCCGAAATGAGAAATGGATGCAGTATTAACATTTGTTTTGCATTTTATTTTTTCCAATATGCTAAATATAAAGCAATTTTATAAAAAAAAATAGGTACTCCTATTTTTCCACCTATTCTTTATTGCTATTCCTACTGATAATAGGCGGGATTTTCATAGTCTCTGAGCGCTGAGCGCATGTACCCACGTACGAAATGTGTCAGTGACAGTGTCGATAGGACGAGGATGATTGTCAAAACGCAAACGGCGGAATCTGCGCGGCGTGCGTCCACCAGGACTGGCATTCCGAATTATATCCAGCATTGCCGATGAGTAGATTTATGCATACGTACGACGCGGATAAGTGGACGCACTTGTTCGACTTTCTTTACAAAACTGCAACTACAATGCAGTGCGGGTAGATAGACGATAGGCTTTACGCTACATTCGTCAAACAAAAACATCTAGAATACCCAATCTTCAATCTTAGATCATTGACTTTTAGAGAGGTCACACTGATACGTAATAAATCTGGACAATTCTTCGAAATCATATCATACAGACCTCTTGGTACACTGATAACGGAGTGGATACACCCGTACTCATTTAATTATCATTAGTAATTACGACTCTGGTCAATTATGACATATGTAAGCTGGGGTCTATAGTTGTAACTGTAACAAATATTTGGATAAACTTCATAACTCTTTTAGTGCAAGTAACTTTGTTATTAGAGCTTTAAATTGATTATAAGTGAATTGAATTGTGATAAACAATTTAATATGGATAGAGTTTGTTTTATGTAAGTATTTTACATGTTAAGAGTTGAATTAAGTTTTACAGCATTAAGTATGCTAACCATACAAATCAAATACATAGGGAAAAAGAATCTTCTTGGGCGGGACTCGAACCCGCAGTCTTTCCCTTACAGGGGGAATGCCTTGACCAATTCGGCTACCGAGACACGCCCGATGTGATTCAAATTTCCCATCTTATACGTCTTTAAGGCGACGGTGGAGTCATCTACCGATTTTCATATCGGGCGTGTCTCGGTAGCCGAATTGGTCAAGGCATTCTCCCTGCAAGGGAAAGACTGCGGGTTCGATTCCCGCCCAAGAAGATTTTTTTTCCCTATGTATTTGATGTTAAGAGTTACTAGGTCCCATAAAGATATTTTTTTGTCCAAATCGTTATGTACCTTTATGCCAATGTGTTATGTACCTGGAGTACTACTAGGGGTTTTTGGCCGTTCCCCTTACACCCGGTATAGATTGAACAAAGGAGATACCTACTAGCCGTTCGTCGCAACTTTAGCGTCGGGTCGGAATTACAATCGAGAGGTCCCGGGTTCGAATCCTGATTTGGACTCACTCCTAACACAAGCAACTTATCCAAACATACCCATGGGTTACAGACGAGGAATTGAAATATCAAACGGTAGATCACGGATGTATGCTAGGCAAAACCAGGTGTTATTTATTTATGCCATATTCTAGCTAGCTTCAGAAACATAACAATAGATTGTATGGTCTAAGGAAACAGTTCCTACAATGGGCGGCTTTATCCATTATTATTAGGGCCTTTAGGTGGAATAACTGGGAAGAATTACCCGGTAGTGACAACCAAGAGGTTTTAATCTCTCTGTTTAGGAGTTTTAAGGATTGAAATACTCATACAATAAACACTACCTAAATATTTGGATGTAGGCATTCAAATATTTATTGTTTATCCTACTAATATTATAAACGCGAAAGTTTGTAAGGATGGATGGATTTTTGTTACCTTTTCACGTCTAAACGGCTAGAGCGATTTTAATGAAATTTGTAATAGAGTTAGCTGACACCCTGGATTAACACATATGCTATGTTTGGTCGCTGTAGAGGAACGAGGTGTAAGGTTCCTCCAACACAAAGGGAGGGTCCTCCGACCAGGCAAGGTGATCACGCCTGGAAGGTCGCGGCCCAACGATTGTCGTTGCGATGTTGTACATATATTGTAGCAGTGCGACAACTTCACTTTCGCGATGCAGGATTCGTAGTGAAGTAGTAGTTCAGCTTGATGTGACTGGATGGCGCTAGGTACATGTTGAATCGCCACAGTCGCGATTACCGTGGGTGGAGCCGAGGGCAAAAGCTAGTTACTAAATATTTGGGTGTAGGCTCCACCAAGATTTTTGTGGTCCAAAACGTTGCTGAAAACTGGTATAAGTACCTGTAGACAGACAGACGAGGCTGTGGCGAAAGCTATCCTCTCAGGTTTAAGTGGTCAGATTGAAATAGTTTCAGTAAAAAAAAACAACCTCTTCCGACGTAAACATAGTCCTAACAAGCCATTCAGCTTAGCTGGAGGGGTTGACAGCCTCCGTGGCGAGGCGGTAGTGAACGCGGCCGCTATGCAGGAGGCGCGGGAAACCCAGAGCTCCAAAGTGAATGCTTTGACTGCAACCATAATTAACGCTCGAAAGAAAGGCAATAAGTACCTACTAACAATTATATTCTTTCTTACAGGAAGACGATTTACCTGTTAATATTAATACTAAACCTTTCGGCATCGACAACTGCAGCGATACGGCGAGGAATCTGCGACGCTTGTTTCGACGGAATCTGTTACAGCAGATCACAAATATTCAAAGAATTTCCTATCTCAGGCCAATTGGCCGTTGACAGAAAGGAAAACGTCATCTACTTCCATTATGAAGTTTCTGAAGCAGTAGATCGTACTGTAGCCTTCGATTTGGATGATATAAGGTTCTTAACAGTACCCAATATAGCATTTTCTTTCAGTAGAACAGTTGATCAAGCTACCAGAGCTGTTTATATCGGTGGAGCAACCGGCATTTACAAGTATGATCCAGTGACAAATGTGACATCGTTATACGGTCTTCAAAATAAAACTATTTGGCACATGCAGTTTATGGATGTCTTATATTACACCATGTTTCTAAATAATGGATTGTATATATTTGAGAAGAAGAAAGTTAAAAGTGTTGCAGCATTAGCTGATTATATGTTAGACGATTTTATTATCGATAAAAGGGGTGATATTTACTTCATGAGTAATTATACTTTGTACAAACTAAAGAAAGGGGATAAAAAACCTGCTATATTCTCGAATATTATTTATTACTTATCGACAGATGTTTATGGGAACGCATATTTTGTGCAACCAGAGACTCGTGGTCTTTATAAGATAGACTATAGAACTGATAGATTGATAGAAATGGGCGCTTTTGGAAGTGGCGAACCTTTAAGATCAGTTTTTGATAGATTTAATAATATCATTTATTATGATGCTAAAACAAGTCAGTTGTACTATTTGGTGCCTACTTACGCCATCTGTGAAGTGAAGACTGAAGAGTTAGGAGGGAGGCTAAAGAAGATGGTGGCTCGGATTTCAGCCCAATTAGGAATAGCAGCATGGTTGCATTATTATTATTATATGTATTAATTTATTTGTTGTTTTATTTTTCTTTCTTACTGTAAGTACAGGGACTAAAAACAAGGAAGTCATTTAATGTATTATTATTCATTCCTTGTTTATGTCAAGATATGAGGAAAACTAAATAATTTATAATAATTATTAAAGATGAAAGTAAAGGTTATCTTCACTTTGGAGGAATAGTTATCTTCTTATCAATAAAATAACAAGACTAGCTAGGTATTTGTCGTTATTCAATGTATCCTTATAAATGCCTAAATTCCTGTTCCCTTTGAGTGTGAGTGTGGAGTTGCTCCACAGACCATGACCCACCTGCTGACGTGTGCTGCATGCCCAACTACGTGTGCTCCGGAGGAACTTATGAGCGCCTCCGATAACGCAACCCAGGTAGCAGCACACTGGGAACATAAAATCACCGAGGAGGGCCAGACCGTAAGGGATGGCCCTGGGTCAGGCGGGGTGCAAGGGGTATGTCGAAGACAACCTCACCTCCGGCCTAGCACCACGACCCACAGTCGGCGTGCGGTTTTAGTCGGTTCGAGTCTGACATAACCTCCCCTTCCGGCTCCGGCAGTGGAGGTATCCGAAGGGATTTATAGAACATAAAATCTGAGAGTAGAACAATCGATTCGACAGAAGAAGAAAAATGTGTAAATAATTCCGTTACGCTGAAAGCGAGGGGTGCTGGGTAGGACAACCTCCGCGTGGTGCACCCTGGTAACGTGGGCGACGACGTGGGCTTCGCGCGAGGCGCACGTCGTCGCCCATGGCAAATAGTCCACCAAGGAGGGGGGGCCTTTATGGCCGGTTTCGAGTTCTCCGCATGCGCTCTGCTAAGCAGAGCGTACCTAGCGGAGAACTCTCAGGGCGACGAGTACTTTGCCACTGAGCGATCAGTGGTGAAGTACACGGTCCCATAGGGACCATCGATCGGCCGAGCCGTACCCCCGTCTGACAACAGACGGGCATGGTGGCTCTTAGGAGTTGCGAGGAAGAAAACCTCTATAAAAAATCACCCCGAACCCCACGCTCTGACGCCTGGCAATGGGATGCATCACTGGGGGGTACTCAGTGCCTAGGGCGTCACTCACTCCCACCTTCCCACCTTTCCCATCCTCACATACACTCCCAACCTCTCTACTTCCACCTCAACGTCGGCGGACATTAACCGTTAAAATTATGGCTATGGAAACGACATCGAATAAAACTACCCATGAGGGTACCCGGACTTCGTCCGGGGAATCCCTTGCTGTGACTGGTGGTCGAATGGACACCCATTCGGCGACCAGCCATGGCGACCCCCGCCCGGGTTCATCCCGGATGGTATATGGGAGGGGTCACCACAGTCCCACAGGCCCATGGGTGTGCCTCAAAACCACCCAAAAAGGTGACGCGGAAGACGTGTCGACTCGTGCTGGCTCGGAGATGGAGTCGGCCGCCGGCGTGGGTGGCGGGACCGAGGATACCCCCGGTCTCGATATCCATGCCGACGTAGGTAGAAAGAGACCCAGGTCAAGCGGACCAGGCAAGGGCCTGTTTCGTCGGCCTGGGTCTGAGGCATCTAACAGCGAGGAGGACCTTCCTAGTAAGAGGAAGATAGTGGCTACCACCGCGTGTAGAGGCCGGAAAGCCGACCTCTACAGAGCGAAAGGGAAGGTAGCAGAGCCGCCAGCGATTGTGTCCCCGCTACCAAGTGGGAAGGTCACGGAGGTGCCAGCGGCGCAGAACATCTTGGCTGCTCTTTCCCGCATTTCTGGCGCTGTAAAAGGCCAGAAAAATATTGCGGGAAAGAAGAGGGTCGTGGCAGATGCCGTAACGGGTGCCGCCAAAGCGCTGGAGGAGCTCCTGGAAAGGAGCGTCTCCAGCGAGGAGGAGAAACTCTGGGCTCGGGTTGCGAGCCTGGAGACGGAGCTTGCCGACTCGCGCAAGCAGCAACAGCTGATGCGGGAGGAGATCAGTCAGCTGACGCAGCTGGTCAAGGGGGCCGGGGAGGCTCGGGGTGCTAAATCCCCCGCTCCCCGTGCTCCATCTAAGGTGACGCCTACGGTGGTCCAGCTGCTGGAGGCCATCGAGCGACGCCTCGGCGTCCTCGAGGACCGGGCATAGCGCCCGCCGCTGGCGGCACCCGTCGTCGCGTCATATGCGACGAAGGCTGCGCCCGGTGGGGCTCCTGGACCCAAGTCGAGGGCCTCCGCCCCCTCCGCCCCTAAGAAGACGGTACCTAGGGGAGGTGGCAACCCCGCCTCCACAAGCAGTACAGCCAATGCTCCCGTTGCATCCCAGAATCTCTCCAGTGAGGGGGTCTGGGAGGTGGTGGGAGCAAAGAAGAAGGCGGCTAATGCCACCAAAAAGGCGGCGAAGGCCGCCAAGAAGGCGGCAAAAACCGCCGCAAAAGTGGCAAAGGCCGCCGCGGTGAAGGCGCCAAAGAGGCTCCGCGTTCCCCGTTCCTCTGCCGTGGTCATTACGGTGACGACAGAGGGCAGGGCGAGGGGCGTGGGGTATACCGAGGTCCTGAGACAGGCGAGGGCCTCGGTGGACCTTAAAGCCCTCGAAATAGAGGGAGGTCTCCGGTCCAAAATGACGCGGACCGGAGCACGCCTCCTTGAGGTCTATGGCGCCACCAGTGGCCCCAAAGCAGATGCCCTAGCGGCAAAGCTAAGGGAGTCGCTGGACACGGGTGACGTCCGCGTCACCAGACCCAACAAATGCGCGAGTCTACGCATTTCGGGTCTGGATGACGCGGCCACGACGGAGGAGATAATCTCCGCCGTCGTGGAGGCGAGCGGCTGCCCTCGTGACCAGGTGAGGTCAGGTGAAATCCGCTTTGGCCCTTTCGGTCACGGGTCGGCAGTCGTGAGCTGCCCCGTCGCGGCGGCCCAAAAAGTGGCGGACGGACGGAGCCTCCTTATCGGAGGCTTCCTGAGGGCACAGGCGCATCTCCTGCAGCCACGCGAAGCCAGGTGCTTTAGGTGCCTGGTCGTGGGGCATGTGGGAGTGCAGTGCACAGCGGAAGTCACCGTGGGAGACCGGTGCTTCCGCTGTAGTCAGCCCGGTCACGTGGCTCTTGCCTGTGACGCTCCGCCACGCTGCTTTAAATGCGTGGCGGAGGGCAAGGAGGCCGACCACTGGGTGGGCAGTAAGGCCTGCACTGCCTCAAGGCCAAAGCCCCGTCCGTCCACACGGGGAGGTGAGGGTGCACTCTCGCGGCAGGGTGCGGAAATGGACGTCCATTAATGGGCACCCATATCCGCATCCTTCAGGTGAACCTGAACCACTGCGCTGGTGCTCAGGACCTTCTGTACCAGAGCATCAGGCAGTGGTCCATTAACGTGGTGGTTGTCGCCGAGCCGTACTGGGTTCACCCGGGAAGCCCAGTGGATCTGCACGGCCTGGCGACTGTCTTTGGGGGGACCGCCGCGGACGACTCGCGCCTAGCGCTTATCGCTAGTGGCCCGGGTTGTGTCGCGGCGGAATATGAGGGGGTGGCTGTCGTGGCCGTTTACATCTCGCCAAACCTCGACCAGCATCAGTTTGAGCTATGGCTCCCTGAGCTGGACGTCGTTCTCGCTGCATGCCGGCCTCACCCTGTCCTGATCCTGGGAGATTTCAATGCCTGGTCGCAGGCTTGGGGCTCCCGGGAAACCAGAGACAGGGGGAGGATACTTCAGGACTGGGTCGCTACACGTGGCCTAGTCATCCTGAACCGGGGGAATGTCGCAACCTGGACGCGGCGGGGGCTCAGCTCGGTCATAGACGTTTCGTTTGCGACCCCTGAGCTCGCCCGCCGTGTCCAGGGATGGCGTGTGGTGGAGGAGGAGGAGACGTCATCAGATCACCGATATATTCGGTTCGACGTCTCCCCTCCACCAAACCTGCCGCCAGCTATTGTGAATCCCCCGGGACCGCGTTGGGCACTCCATCGCCTGGATCCGGAGGCTCTCCTGGAGGCGGCCATAGTGCAGGCCTGGATCCCGATAGCGGACAGACCTGCCAATATTGATGCCGAGGTGGAGTGGTTCGGGAGAGCCATGTCGCATATCTGCGATGCGGCGATGCCCAGGGCTAGGCCCAGACCGGCGAGAAGACAGGTGTACTGGTGGACGCCGGAAATCGCGCAGTTGCGCGCGGAGTGCGTTGCCGCGCGCCGCCGGTACACCAGATTCCGCCGGAGGCGTCGCCGCCCAGACGATGCGGCAGCCCGAGAGACGGAGCTCTATGATGGGTACAAGGGGGCCAAGAGGGCCCTCCAGACGGCCATCAAGCGGTCCAAAAAGGTGGGCCGCGAGGAGCTGATGGAGACCTTGGAGCGGAACCCGTGGGGGCGCCCGTACCTTATGGTAAGGGGCAAATTACGCCCCAAGGCGCCCCCACTGACCCAGAGTCTCCAGCCGGAGCGGCTGGAGGGGGTCCTGGACTCCTTGTTCCCATCAAAAGCGGAGGAACACATTCCTCCGCGCATGGCTCCGTCTCAGGCGCCCAACGCGGAAGGCAGCGAGAACGACGTGCCCGTAGTCACAGAGGGTGAGCTAGGGGCGGCTGTACTGCGGCTTAAATCCCGCAGAAACACCGCCCCTGGACCCGACGGCATTCCAGGCCGAGCATGGGTCCTGGCTCTCGAAGAACTTGGGCCTCGACTTATAGGGCTCTTTAGCGCATGCCTCGAAAAAGGCCAGTTCCCCAAGGTCTGGAAGACAGGGAAACTGGTCTTAATCCGAAAGGCGGGGCGGCCGGCAAATTCCCCATCAGGGTACCGGCCGATCGTGTTGCTCGACGAGGTGTGCAAGCTCTTTGAGCGCATTATTGCACAACGCCTCGTCAAGCATCTCATACGCGTGGGGCCTGATCTGTCGGATAGCCAGTTTGGCTTCCGTCAGGGACGCTCCACCGTAGACGCGATCATGCGCATTAGAGGCCTGACAGAGGAAGCAGTCTCACAGGGTGAGGTGGTGGTGGCGGTGTCTCTTGACATCGCCAACGCCTTCAACACCCTGCCCTGGAGTTGCATTAGGGAGGCGCTTATCTACCATGGAGTGCCTCCCTACCTCCGTCGAATTGTCGGGGCCTATCTCTCTGAGAGGGCCATTACTTACCCGAGTTGGCTAGGGCCGGGTCGGCGGGATGTGTCGTGCGGTGTTCCACAGGGATCGGTATTAGGGCCACTCCTGTGGAACATCGGCTACGATTGGGTGCTGCGTGGTCCGTTGCTCAGAGGGGTCACCGTAACGTGTTACGCCGATGACACCCTCGTTACGGCGCGGGGAGCAACGCACCGAGATGCAGCACTAAAGGCCACGGCAGGGGTTGCTCAAGTCGTGGGTCGGATACGGCGGCTGGGTCTCGAGGTCGCCCTTCACAAGTCCGAGGCTCTGTGCTTCCACGGACCTCGGATGGGGCCACCTGCGGGATCCAGCCTACAGGTAGGGGGCGTCAGCATCGGCATCGAGCCCTCGATGAAGTATCTGGGACTCGTGCTCGATGGCCGGTGGAACTTCGGACATCACTTCCGAAGTTTGGTCCCAAAACTGAGGGGGGCGTCAGCTGCACTCGCGCGGCTGATGCCCAATATCAGGGGACCCAACGCCCCCTGCAGGAGACTGTACCTGGGGATCGTGCGAAGTATGGCCCTATACGGGGCCCCCGTATGGGCAGAGAACCTGACGGCCAGTAATGTGGCTAGATTGCTGAGCCCACAGAGGGCGATGGCCGTCAGGGTGATAAGGGGATACCGCACGATCTCAGGTGAGGCGGCATGCCTCCTAGCCGGGACCCCTCCATGGGACCTGGAAGCGAGAGCCCTTGCGTCCCTATTTATATGGCGCAAGGAGGCGCTGGAGCGGGGCCAATGGCCTGCGTCTCGAGAAATCGAGGCCCAGCGGTCCCAGCTCTACCAGGAAACCGTGGAGACATGGAAGGTGCGACTTGAGCAACCAAAGGGGGGATTCGCCACAATTGCGGCCGTCAGACCGGTCATGGACGAGTGGCTGGAGAGGAGACACGGTGCTCTCTCCTACCGGTTGTCACAGATACTTACCGGGCATGGTAGCTTCGGTAGGTATCTGTGGCGAAGACACCGGGAAACCACGGCCGAGTGTCAGCACTGCGAGGACCGCAGCGATGACACAGCGCTCCACACGCTGGTGGAGTGCACGGCGTGGGTGCAACAGCGCCAGGTCCTCGTGGTGGGTCTGGGCGTGGGCACCCTCTCGCTTGAGACCATGGTGCGAGCCATGGTCTCCAGCGGGAGTAAGTGGGACTGCGCCGCCTCTTTCTGTGAGCAGGTCATGCTCGTGAAAGAGGCGGCGGGGCGAGAGCGGGAGAAAACTCTCCCACCCGAGTTCCGCAGTCGGCGGCTTGGGCACCGCCGACGTGTCTTCGCCGAAGACCATCGGCCTCCATGACCGGGGGCCTGAGGACGGTGAGTTGGCTGCTCACCGTCTTTACAGAAGCAGGCCCATGACGGCAGCGTGACGTGAGGGATTCACGCACGCCCCCCCCCCCCCTAAGAAGCGGGGTAACACCCGAAAACCCCCCCCATAGACGCGGGATGGCGCCCGAACCACCCCCGAGACGAGGCCGCAATTGTAGCCGTAGGTCTGATGGGAGTCCTGGGACATCCTTCCGAGGGCTTACCCGGGGCTCCCATCCATAGGCTTCTGGGCGTTACCGTGGGGGTTTTTAGTCGGTAGGAGTCCGGCATAACATCCATGAAGGATTTTCCCCCACGGTTAAAAAAAAAAAAAAAATAAAAAAAAAAAAACGCTGAAAGCGAATCGCGGTGTAATTTTATTTTCCGAAATTGGTGTGAAATAGGAGTTACTATGTTTTGAATTTAAACAGCCGAGCACTTTATCCGTAGATGCGATGTATCTTCAACTGTAAGTATGTTATTGGGAACGGCGGTATGTTGGCTCGTTATAACCGACATCCACGCGGGCGAAGCTGCGGGCAATAGCTACAAAAAAGTACGCGCTTGGCGCTAGTTGTTTTTTTTGTAGGTGTGCTTTTTATGAAATTACCGTTTTCCGTTAACAAATTTAAAAAAAAAGCGAGAGAAAATTTTCTTGTCCAAATCTATTTTATTTTTATGCCAATGTGTTATGTACCTGGAGTACTACTAGGGGTTTACGGCTTCGGCAGCTTTCCCCTTACACCTGGTATAAGTAGTCAAACTAGCTGACTTATGTTCTTTTACCAAGGTGTTTGGCGGTTACTGTTGTATTGCTAATAATCTTTTCTTTTGCCTGGCCCTTTCCCATTTTATTTGGGGTCGGCCCTCCGTATCATGTTCCTCCAGGCATCTCGGTCCTGGATCGTCTCTTTGTTGACTTGCGCTTCTTTAAGATTCTTATTCACGACGGACATCCATGTGATTTGGGGTCTTCCTCGTCCTCGGGGTTTGGTCTCAATGTCAAGCACTTTCCTGGTCATGTGTTCGGGTGGTCGCCTCATTACGTGTCCGTACCACCTTAGACAGCTCTCCTGTACTTTGTCTGGGATAGGTCTCACTTTGAAGGTGCCTCTTATGTGTGTATTTCTGACATGGTCCAGCCTAGTTACACCCCCTGCCCACCTGAGCATCTTCATCTCTGCACAGTGTAGTTTCTTTTCCTGTAGCTTTTTGAGTGGCCAGCATTCGGCTCCGTAAGTCATGGCTGGTCGGACGGCTGCTCTGTATACTCGTCCCTTTATGCGCACGGGCATTCGACTGTCGCATAGCACACCTGATAGTTCTCTCCATTTCATCCATCCGGTGTTTATGCGATGGGTGATATCAGTGTCTATTGACCCATCTTTACTGAGGTACTTTTTTTTCGCCAAATTATTACTTCCAGATGATTTTGCTATCCATACTGTGCCCAAACTCTTTTTATCCGAAACGACTATAAAATCACCCTGTATAATGTATAAGTACATCTATTAATTATTGTAATACAAGGTTAGGTCAAGATCATTGGTATCTCGTTCGGTTATCGGGTGCAATGTAACCATAATTTTCAGGGTTCCGTAAACATGTCCAAACAGAACTCTATTACTAAGACTCCATGCTGACAATAACCAGTCAGGTCAATTTTTTGAGAGTTTGCAATCTGTTTTCGGTCCAAGAACAAAGAAGACAGCTCCGATGTACGACAAGGATAAAACCCGACGGTTGACTGAGCAGAAAGACGTACTGGCTCGATGGGCAGAACATTTTCACGATGTTCTAAATCCCACAATACAGACGACCGATCTGTTGTACATAGAATCTCTAAAAGATCTACCCACTGCTGAAGATCTAGCGGAACCCCCATCGTGTGACGAGTTTGCTGCTGCACTGCGGAGAATGAAGAATGCTAAAGCACCTGGAATAGACAGTCTACCCTCCGAAATATACAAATACGGCGGCCCACACATTAATAACAAATTATACGAGCTTATACTGAAAATATGGGAGTGTGAAGTCGTGCCGCAGGATTGGAGGGATGCTTCCATTTGTAAATTGTACAAGGGCAAAGACGATATAGCCGATTGCAGTTCGTACAGAGGTATCTCTCTACTGTCGACAGCTGGGAAGATTTTAGCTCACATTATCAACACCCGTCTATCCCGACACGCGGAAACAATACTCCCCGAAACCCAATACGGTTTCCGTCCAGGCAGAGGTACTGTAGACGCTATATTTGTCGTAAGACAAATCCAAGAAAAAAGCTTGGAACAGTACCGGCCTCTTTACATGTGTTTTGTCGATTTGGAAAAAGCTTTTGACAGAGTACCGCGTGAAGCCTTGTGGATGGTGCTAAGGAAAGCTGGTTGTCCTGAAAAGTTATTAAACTTGATTCGTCAATTTCATGACGGCATGATGGCGAGAGTTCGACACGAAATGGACTTTTCAGACCAATTCCCAGTAACATGTGGAGTGAAGCAGGGCTGTGTTTTAGCTCCCACTTTGTTCTCTCTATACTTTGCTTCTGTGATGCAAGATGCGGTTGGGAATTGCAATAACTTCATTGAAATTGGCTGCAGAACTGACAAGAGCATTTTCGATCTCTCTCGCTTTAGAGCGAAACGACAGGTTGCCCGACTCTCAGTTGTGGACGCTTTATACGCCGACGATGTTTGCCTAATGGCTGATTCTCTTGAGTCCCTTCAAGCCTATATAGACTCTTTACACCTGTCATGCCGTAGATTTGGTTTAGTTATAAGCACTAGCAAGACCCAAGTATTAAAACAGCCCCCGAGAGGTTTCGATGAGGATAATTCAAAGGTCAAGTTGGATGGCACTGACTTAGTAGAAGTCCCAAACTTCAAATACTTGGGAAGTCGTTTAAGGGGTGATAACACTCTGGCATCAGAAATACCAGCCCGAATAGCAGGTGCTGCAGCAGCCTTTGGCAAACTTAGGGCACGTGTTTGGAACTCGCATGACATCAAACTGCAAACTAAAATATTAGTATACAAAGCAATCGTCCTGCCTACCTTGCTTTATGCTGCGGAGACCTGGTGCTGCTACAGAGCAGACATTAAGCAGCTGGACACATTTCATCTCAAATGCTTAAGGTGTATACTGCGTATCAGGTGGCAGGATCATGTTCCAAATACTGAAGTCCTCCGTCGAACCGGCTTGCCCGGAGTCGAAGCACTCATAATGAAACATCAACTTAGATGGAGTGGACACCTTGTGCGCATGAATGATGGAAGATTGCCGAAGGCTGTATTCTACTCAGAGCTGTCATGCGGAAAACGCAAACAGGGAGGTCAATACCTGCGCTACAAAGATGTGTTAAAACGCAATCTTGTGGCCTGCAACATCTCTACTGATGGTTGGGAGGAGATTGCCCGTCTTAGACCGGAATGGCGTCATACCGTCCGCACTGGTGTCGACTCTTTTGAGGAAAAACGTCTAGAAGACCTTGACGGGAAACGCCAAGCACGGAAGACACGTCCAAAACCCTCCTACTCATATACGCATAATTCATCTGGCCAGCTATACTGTACGCCTTGCGATCGTGTCTTCAAGTCGAAGTTCGGCTTTGCAAGCCACATTAGAGCCCATCATAGGGACCAACTAAATAGTTAGGAGTCGCCGTCACCGGATACGGTTTGGACGACATGAATGAACTAAGACTCCACCGTCTGTCTGTCTGTTTGTCTGTCAGCTGTATCTCATGAACCGTACTAAGGCTGCGTTTCCACCAGAGATGTGCGATGAAAATGTGTCGTGCGAGGATGTCTAGCTGTGCTGTGAAAATGTGTGGGGGTTTCCACCAAAGCTGTGCGATGAAAATGTGCCAACGACGGTGTGTAGCGGAGCTGTGAAAATGCGCAGTAATGTGTGGTGCGAGGATGCGTTGCGAAGCTGTGAAATGTGTCGACGGCGGGGGTGCGGTACAGTATGCGCAAACCTCGCAACACATCCTTCTCAACACACATTCCTCGCAACACATCCCTCGCAACACATCGCTTGCTTGTTTTGTATGCGCAAAAATCTGGCTCCGCTTAGCCGTTTCCACCAGAGCTGTGCTGACCGAGGCGAGGTAAATTAAGCGATTCTATTGGTTCTTTACAAACACATCTCTCGCTACGCATCCTCGCACATCTCTGGTGGAAACGCAGCTTAATTAGAAAGTGAGGAGACTTCCAAACTACTTTGTTTGATTAGTTGAATGAAGTTTACTAATAATTTTAGGTTTATAATTTAAGATAATACAACACCATGTGATCTTATAAGAGTGTGATGTAAACATTATATAAGGCTTTGTGTGTATGATGCGACTGAATGAATCATTCCTATGCTGCATCACTAAGACCTGGAACTCCCTGCCAGCTCACGTGTTTCCTTCTTCCTACAGTCCCGGGCCCTTTAAGCGGGGCGTTAAAAGGCATCTGTGAGGCCGTCAAGCTGAGTGCCACCACTGTTAACATGGTACTTGTTTACGATGTTGACCCTCTTTCCGAGACTTTGCCTTTAGCTTAACCTCAGGCGAGGTGAAGTCAAATTGACGTGTCCTTTATTATAAAAAAAAGTGTAAATTAATGAAACGATTCTTCTGCTACGTACGCTTACGAACTTCTAATTTGGGCCTTATCACATAGATACCTATACAACCTTATTTTAAAACCCTTTAAAATATAATATGTATTTATGTATATATGTATGTATGTCCGTATGTATGTATGTGTATGTAGGTATTTTTTTTAAATGAAATAAATATTTTCTTCCTTCTTTTTGTTATCTGAATGCCTACGTATATAAATTAGTAATAATTTTAGTGTACACCACAAACTACCTGTTCTTGCAGTTCAGTCCATCCAAACTGATTGTCTGGAAGAAATCGCAGATCGCGATAAGGCCGCCCATTGTACAGTCAACGCCATAAGTTGATTAACACTAAAATATTTTACAAATCTTTTTATAATGGAATGCATCTGTGTATAGTAAATGTAGTGTTATGATTCCCAGAAGACAAACTTAATTTACATATGCAATGTTTTTTTTTTCACAATTTTATGTAAGGTTTAGGGGCCACAGTGTTCAATCAATTAGAATTTCTTAAGCTACTTTTGTAATTGACTGTACAACTTACTATCATGCATGTTTCCTATGTATATATTCTATGTTTGGTGTGCAATAAAGAGTATTCTATTCTATTCTAATATAATCAATGCCTCCGTTGGACCTCCTTTTGGCTACCTTTTTGACCTCTAAATCGCACAAGCAGGTCAGATTGATTAGAAATTGATAGAATTGGAAAAAATATGTTATACCTACCTAGCCTTGTGCCGCTTATATCTTGTATGATGGTACGGAACCCTTTTTTGTAACAGTCCGTATTACAATTTACTTGAATTTAAAAGTTTTCAAAAATCCAAGTTGAAATAGCTGTGTTTTATTGTAAACCAAATTTTTTTTAATGGTTAAATGTTGTTTTATTTATATTCGTTTTATTTACACAAACCATAATTTCAAGGATGAATTACATGACGCATTTTAATAATATTTTGCTATATTTTAGTCTTATTTTAATTGTTCAAGGTTGTTATGTGTAAATAAAATGTTTTAAATATAATGTAATGTAATTCATTACAAAAACAACAAAGACTAAATACAGACTGTACAAGAATGTTCATTTATTTTTAAATTCGTTCCTTATTTTTGAAACAAGGAAACATGACGTGAAACGAAGTGGTATAAGGAAAAATGTTTTTTTACTCTGGTCATAATTTAGAAATGGGAGGAAAATAGAGAAAAATACAGGATCTAGCCAGTTTCTTTTGTTATTAACAAGCTTGTATCAACTTCACCTATAACTAACTATAAGTAAAGAAATCTTGGGATTCTATTTAGCTAGGTAAATGTTTTCTAATTCTACTGTCGAACTAATACATACCTACTACTAGAAAAGCTGTTGAGAACAAGAATTGTATGACAGTTCTTGGCTGATGAATTTCAAATTCCATATTTATGCAGAAAGGAACTACTTTACCTGTCAGAATGGAATTTTGTGGTTCCCGTGGTTCCATTTTCCAATATATAGTCTGTACACAGTCAGTATACAGTATACTAATAGGTATATAGGCTCTTTCATTAAGCGTGTCCTATCTTTTAATTTAAAATAAAACAAAGTGTGTGTGAGATATTATCGAAATTATTTATTTATTTGAAAGATGTAGTGATGCCATAGACCTTGCGTTTTGTTGACGTACGAGTGTTGGTATCATTTACCGAACCAGTGGATTCAAATTAGGATAGATATAGATCTTTGAATTCAAACGACTGAGGTTTTATTTCACGCTTGTTGACCGCTGGATAAACAGAGGTATATTGACGCGGGTTCAACTCCCGCTTAGTGCAAATATTTGTATGCATGAATATGTATACCTGAATAGGGACTTTTAATAATAATTAACGCTTGCTTATTGTCTGACAACGGCCTTAGCGTAATGTTTACAAAACGCACTCCTACGCTGCCATGACATGTTCTCAACCGGCTCACGGCTCAGTTACTTTCCTATCTGTCGTACCATTAGGATCTATCAGTCACTTCTAATGGTAAGTTATTTATTAGAACATATCTTTTTTTATTTATCTACTAGCTTTTGCCCGCGACTCCGCCCGCGTGGAAGTCGGTTCTCGGCATTTTTGTCGCCGTGAAAACCATGTATTTATCGCAGGTTTATAAGTGCCCGGCTAATGGCAATAGGCTCGCCACCTAAACATAAACTGGCGAAATGTGGGTGCTAGCACCTCTGTCTACCCCTTCGGGGAATACAGGCGTGAGTTTATGTTATGTAATGTTATGTTATGTGAAAACCATCCTTGAACTTCCACGAACATTTGAAAAAAGAATTGGCCAAATTGTTCCAGGCGTTGTTGAGTTATGCGCTTACCAACACATTTAGCGATTCATTTTGATGATATAGATAGGTGTTTTAGAGTAGGTGTGTTGGTTCTCAGTGGAGTAGAATAGGACACCAGCTCTTCCTGTGGGTCGTAAAAGGCGTCTAAGGGATAGGGCTGTTCTCCATCCGACGGTAAACATACAGCCCATGACAAAGCTTGCTAGACGGCAAATCATAATTGGCGAAATGTGGGTGCTGATACACCTCTGCCTATACTATGAGGGTCACGGTAAAGCCAACTTTAAGTACCGGCAAGTTGGTATATCTGCTGATTAACGAATGAGACTCTAACACTGGCTTGTCTATGGGAGTTGGAAAGTCAGATGACAGTCGGTATAAGCCCTTAAAGACGGATATAAAGAGAAGAGAAATTTGAAATGATTCAGGTGTGGCTCAATAGCTCAGTTGGAAGAGCATTCCCCCTGTAAGGGAAAGGTCGTGAGTTCAAGTTACATTTGAGCATTTCATTTTTCCCGATGTTTTCGAAGTAGATATAAGCCTTAAACCAAATCAAAACGATGGTGGCCCTCTTTCCGAGACTTTAGCTTTAGCTTACCATCAGGCGAAGTGTAGTCAAATTGACGTGTCCTTTTTAAAAAAACTAGCTTTTGCCCGCGGCTCCGCCTGTGTGGATGATGGTTATGGCGATCAAACATAGCCTATGTCCTTTCCCATGGTCTAATCTACCCCTATACCAAATTTCATCCAAATCCATTCAGTGGTTTAGGCGTGAAAGCGTAACATACAGACAGACAGAGTTACTTTCGCATTTATAATATTAAGTATGGATCGATATGGATTCATCACAAGGAGGTTGAGTAAGCACACCCTGAGTCTTCAAGTGGAAGCCTCGGATGCTATTGGAATCTACGATAAGATGATGATGATACTATTTTTATATGTAAGCCTGGATCTTATAATTATAAAAATAGAAGAAGCGACAGACCAGGGCCTCGATTCTGCTAAAACGAAACCAATGTGGTGCCACGCCCACTGCAAAAAACGGTATTAAATAATCCATACTTCCATACTAATATTATAAATGCGAAAGTAACTCTGTCTGTCTGTCTGTAAGTTACGCTTTCACGCCTGAACCAGTGAACCAATTTTGATGAAATTTGGTATAGGGATAGATTAGACCATGAGAAAGGACATAGGCTATGTTTGGTCACGATAACCGACTTCCGCGCGGGCGGAGTCGCGGGCAAAAGCTTAATCCATACTTCCATACTAATCCATACTAATATTATAAATGCGAAAGTAACTCTGTCTGTCTGTCTGTAAGTTACGCTTTCACGCCTAAACCAGTGAACCAATTTTGATGAAATTTGGTATAGGGGTAGATTAGACCATGAGAAAGGACATAGGCTATGTTTGGACGCGATAACTGACATCCACGCAGGCGGAGCCGCGGGCAAAAGTTAGTAGACTATAATAAATACCTACTACAAAATTAATACGCGAATGTCGGCTTATTTGAAAAAAAATTGTAGCACAGGGTATAATCGCAGGGTAATTACGTAGGCAAGGTATAGAAATGTTAAAATTTGAAGAACATGGTTTATAATTAGACCCATGTAATACATGTCTAGTCTAGACGCTACTCAATTTAAAATTGGGACATTCATATTAAATTTTATTATAAAGGGGCTCTAGGTTAAGAGGTCACCGAGTAGATTTACAGCTCGTGCGAGTTAACATGGCACCTGGCCTTGCAAACAACCCTCCTCCCACTTCTCCGCGCGATGCCCCGTTCTCGTCCTGCAGTAGCGTCCGCATCACAGTGACTGTTGTACATTTTAATATCGTAGTTTTTAGTATCAGATTTTGTAGTTTTGTTATTGTTACATTTGGAACATTTATATTGATTTATTTTATTGAGTTTTCGTCATAATACTTTATAACATACAGATTTACTATGTTCTGCATTTAAGATATTAGTATGGATTTATTGGATTTTTCGAATTGAATTGATTGGAATATGAAGTATTCCTTTTTTTTTAATTCTCTATCTCTGCAAAATTTCATCCAGATTCGTTCAACCGTTGTGTGGTTTGATTAAATACCTAACAAACATGCATCCACACTTTCAATAAATCTCATTATCAATATAGAATCTTATTACAACGGCGGTAATCATCACCGTAGTAAAAACTAAACTAATCAATCAATATAATATTATAAAAATAATGAATAGGACTTTTTCCCTCTTAGTATGCACGTGTACCTACTGTCATAATTTAGGAAGTAAACTACCTCTGAAGGAACTAACGCTCATAAAATTATTATGTCCTTTTATAATTTGGCATGTTTAGTCACTGCTGTGATCTCTGATATCCTTTCCGATAAAAATAGCTTTAACCTGGTTTAATAATAAGGGGTGCGATACAAGGATGTGAAAATTGTACAGATAAACAATCACAATATTTTAATGGGATAACATTTCATAAATATATTTATATTAATAATTTCATTTTTAGAAATAAAAAATGTCTAGTAGTTTCACCAACAGTGATTTTATTGAATAAATCTGTAATAAGTTATACTTTCAGCTTTACAACAATGCAATGTAAGTATCACACGAGCTTATTATAAGAAAAACATGCCATGAATATTGTTTATTTTTTAATCTTACGATCAGAAATCTATTAATTATTTTAATCAATATTAAAGAATTTAAGAAATTTATCTAATAAAGATGCGTTTTATGACGTAAGCATCCACTAACGAAGGATTTCTGAAACTTCTGCTCCTAAAAATGCGTAAAATGCGGGATTGAATTTTGTATGAAAGTCCGTCATTTTCTGAGCTAGATGCACTAAATTTCATAAACCTGTGTCTTTTAAGAAATAAATGAACACGTGTATCAGCGTTTTTCAAAATTTAACTAATAAGAGGGTAAAATAAAGTTATTTTCAAAGTTAGAAGCATGAAACTTCGTACACCTACGTCTTTTGAGAAATGTTTTTTAGCGATAACCGACATCTACATATCCATCATATCAGGCAGAGGTGTATGCTTCCCATTCCGGGGGCAAGTCGGGGACACCGCTGTCCCCCCTCCCGAGGAGGGCTAGTCTAGGATATGTCGATGACAACCTCACCTCCGGCCTAGCTCCACGACCCACAGTCGGCGTCCGGTTTTAGTCGGTTCGAGCCCGACTAGATGCTGGCGGGAAAAATTCCGAATCATTCCCTTCGAATACTTCGGAAGTATTCCGAAATATTCCGAAACTTTGGGAATATTTCAACTGTAAAAAATAACCGCGGTAGCCTAGTGATATGGGTAATGGACTGCTGAGACGAGGTCTCGGGTTCGATCCCAGGTTTACCATGGCACACACCAATGACTTTTCGATGCTTTTCGAAGTTATGTGTGTATTTATCGCAGGTTTATAAGTGCCCGGTTAATGGCAGTAGGCTCGCCACCTATTACATTGGGACCTAAACATTAACTGGCGAAATGTGGGTGCTAGCACCTCTTCCTACCCCTTCGGGAAATACAGGCGTGAGTTTATGTTATGTTATGTTAAAAAATAAACGAGGAAAATCGACCTTCCAACCTATTTCACGCTTGGAAGTTAATCTTCTTTAGTTGTAGCTTATGGTTGTGCAAGCAAGCAAACAAACATATTTATTTCAACATTTATTTAAGTGACTACTAATACTGTTCTGAAAACTGCATCAAAATCGATTCAGCCAAACGCGAGATGATCGTGGACAAACTGGGACAAACATAGGTAGGTACCTACATACATAGGGTTCAAACCTATAACCTCCTTATTTAAAGTCGATTAATAATACCAAATCTGCTCCTGAGTGTAATAAATACTTTTCTGAAAACCGAATCAAAATAGGTTCAGCCATACGCGAGATAATCACGGACAAACATTAGACAAACATACATACATTACATAGATACGGTTGCAACTAACTCATAACCTCCTTTTTTTGAAGTCAGTTAACGTAGAAAAACAGGCCTACGTATAGTAAATACCTTCCTGAAATACGCATGAAAATCAGTTCAGCCAAACACTAGATAATCGCAGGCATATAACACATACGTACGTTTCAAACTCGTAACCACCTTTTTTGAAGTCGGTTAATATACCAAAACCTGCTCCTAAGTATAACAAATACTTTTCTGAAAACCGCATCAAAACATGTTCGCTTGCAAGGTTTGCCTTTACTTACTTGTTTTTATTGACTGGGCTATATTATACGCGTTAAGTATTAATTACCTACCAATGCGATTCGCGAATACATACCAGCTACATAGAAACTAACCTAAAAATAGGTAGGTAACCCTTTTTCAAAAAACAAATCCAATAAGACCTGGTTTTTTATTCCACTACTGACACTAATATAAAGATAGCATTCGATTTCGAAATAAGTAGGTACCTACTTAAAAACAGAAGAATAAAAATCCTGTTAATCTATAAAAATCCTATCAGAACATACTTAATCAATCCCATTTATAATAAAATAAACATTTATATTTTACCTAGGTATGTTCCACTGAACAATAATTAACTCACCCACCACACCACAAACAAACACGTTTATTCCCATTGAATTATTCTGGCGAAAAATTCGGCGGAAACATTCAGCGGAAACATTCGATTGCGGGGGTACGAATCTTTCTCGCGGGGCGAGGGAAAACTTCTCCAGGGAGCACCTCCCCTATTACCGCACCCCGCAAAGCCATCGCCTGCACGCACTCGCGTGGCAGTCGGGCGCGTGCGGCGCCATCTGCGGACGCACAGAGGGGCAGCGGTGCGGCGGCGATCGACGATCGATGCAAAATACGATATCTCAACAATTTTTTTTTTTTTAATAGAATATTAGAATTAAATTCATTTTGAATAATTCTGAGTTAAAGAAACTTTCCCAGAAGTATTCCGGAATTTTTCAGAAGTTTTGCAGCTATAAGCCCGACAAAACCTTCCCTCCCGGCTCCGGCAGGGGGGTATCCGAGGGGATTTCCGCACGAAAAAAAAGGCAGAGGTGTATGAGGGAGTACGTTTTGCTAGTTATGATTTTCGGTCCCACTACGAGCCTAATGCCGTCTAGCGGGCCCTTTGTCTTGAGCTGCATGCTTACATATTGCTGGGTTAAACAGTATTACCCAGGTCAGTCTTAGCATGGATTTTTAGCTCATTGAGAGTTGAGACCTCTCCCTGCCTCTGGTGGCTGTATAAGTGCGTTTTGCCTCTAGTTATGAAGATGTTTGAGATTCAATCACGATCTGACAGCTGAAAGGATCAGATTGAGGTGTAGTCAGGAGTCAAAAAAAAAAAAGAAAAAAAAAAAAAAAAAAAAAAGCGAGGCTGCATGTTTTTAAAGCTAGAACCAGATGACGTCATGGTGAGCTTTGACGTGGAATTGTGACGTGGAAAAAGTAACCGTAAGATCAGATGGGTCCTTAAAACTCAATTATTAAGAGCAAATCAAACTGTGTTATTGATATAAATTGTATTATTGTACGAACTATAGGTGTGTACCAAATTCAACTTCAACAGGCAGGGGGAAAATCAACGAATTAAGATCATTTTGAGCACTTTGTTCATCAACATCTTTCTGATGCTGACTGTACAGGAATAGATTACACTGATTACAGCATAACACATAGGTAAAGTAAAGGAAGCTAACGAAGTGAGAGAAAAAAAGGTAAACAAAGTTTCAGCGGTTCCAAACATTTATCACTTCAAGCGCATTCCAGACATTTCTCCAGGAATGAAATTGCTCATAAGATGGCGGATCTGACAGTTTAGAACCGCTGTGCTGACAGCTTCCCTGTACTAAGAAACACGCAACGAAACGACAGTTGTCGCTCGGCCATTATCGCGTATGTGTGACATGTGCGACAAGGACACAGAAAATAATCGCTAGTTATCGCAACGTAACTCAGTAATGGTTGCTTTGTTTTAAATCTTTTTTCTCTGGTCTTGTTGGCTTTGCTTTAGTCTACTTTTATTCTGGGAATAGATTCCTGTGGGTTGCGGGAACGGGAACGGTTTTAATATGACCATTGAAACTTTTGTTATCTCATTTTTTAATAGAATGCTATTTGATTTTTTTCCAGTTCGTCATGTTGATTGTCGTGACTGTTCTGACAAAGGACTCCGTGTACGCTGATCCTATATATGAGACCGATCTCAACGTAAGTTTACAAAAGGCAATAGGCATATGGGTTATATGATTCATAAGTCATCCCATACACCTTGACTTCCTTCCATAGCTTCCTGACAGCTTGATATCTTTATAGAGTAGATGAAACCATTCTTAGGATAAGTAGAGTGCTCGCACGATAAGTCCGCAAACGCATGATGGCACTGGATGGCTTACTTAATGTTGTTGTAATTTAAAATTGTTGGAAAACATCGGAAAAAATGAGATGTTCAAGTGAGACTCGAACATTCCCAAGAGCATTCCCCTGTAAGGGAAAGGTCGTGAGTTCAAGTCTCACTTGAGCATTTCATTTTTTCCGATGTTTTTCGAACTTAAAAGTTAGCATAATAAATGCTATAAAAAATCCATTCAAATTAAAATTGTTGTATTAGTAACAAGCATTTTTTGTCCTTAAAAAGATTTAAAAAAAAATGTTTATGTTATATTTTTGATGAAATTTGGTATAGAGGTAGATTAGACCATGAGAAAGGCATAGGCTATGTTTGGTCGCGATAACCGACATGGATGTCGGTTGTCGCAGACGGAGCTGCGGGCAAAAGCTAGTAGAATATAATATAATAGTTCCTATTTCTCCCGCACGCAGAGTTTATCTTGCGAGCACTCTGGCTTTATATGATACTAATGATGTATTTATGATAGTAATTTGGATTTCGACACGAACTATGTTTGTTATGAAAATAAATGAAAAAAAAAAAAAAACTATGTTCTAACCTCTCCCATGAACCGCTTGCATTCATTCCAGAGATATGGCGAAGGTGTCAAAGTGCGCCTACCACAAATATTTTGAAAACTACTAAAACTACTGTTGGACTAAACTATATTATTTAGTTCGTAGCATATTTATTTACTAACATTTGTGGTAGGCGCACTTACCCGCTAGGCGCACTTTACCACCTTCACATTCTGTAATAAACGTTTGCAAATGCTTCTCTTTACATTTTATTACAAAAACTCATTTTTCAGATACAATTATTGTTTAAACAAACATTTTTTCAACACTTGACGAACGATCTGTACCATGCCACGAGGTTCGACGGTGTCAAAAAAGTTACAGAAAATAACACAAATGTCCACAAAAATGTAACGCAGTTGAGTGTCACACAAAAAAATGAGACACAAAAGAATGTAACGGAATATATAAGACCATTGCAAACTAAAGCTGAGACGAGACTGACTCCAGACTGCGTGGGAAAGAAATGTCCGGAGTACGAAGAGGAAGACGCAGATCGAGAAGACCATATCACACAATTAGTAGACGATATGTTTGTGAATACGGATAGTGAAATTACGAGTCTACAGGTAAGGACATTTGAAATTTAATCATCACTAAAGCAAGGGCGCTTACCGCGTCTTTCCGTGCCTGTCTTCAAAACGCAAAAAATCCCGCATCAAAATCTGTATCGTAAGATTTTTTCAAAGTCAAAGTCTTTATTCGTTGAATATGGTACAAAATGGTGTTTAGTTACATAATGTTCAGATCTCATATTCTGCCGGTTTTGGCGTACAAAATTTGATGCGGTTTCTTTTAATAGATAGAGTAATTCAAGAAGAAGGTTTACATGTGTAATACATGCTTTTAATATAGGAGTGTGCGGAGAGGGAAAGGGAACAGACGCCACGCGGGTGCAAAAAAATTGGCGGAACGAAGTTCGCCGCGTCAGCTAGTTACTTATACATATATAAGAAAAATGTCCAGAAATGTCCATGTATATTTTATACATTACTTCTCTTTATTTTAAACATCATCAACCTAGTCAATTTATCTTCATCAATTCTAGTCTACTTATGTCTCAGGGAGTCTTAGCTGGCAGAGTATTTAGGGCCCTAGATGTCAATTTCTTTTAATTTAAATGTACAGGACATTTTGTTTCAAAACGATTCATGGAAAGAAGCGAAATATTGAGATAATGAGTTCCGTTTGATAACAAACATCAGCATACGACGACACGTAACCCCCCCCTACCGACGAGGGCCAGACGGTAAGGGATGGGATTGACGATTCCGTCCTAGCACCACGACCCACAGTCGGCGTACGGTTTTAGTCGGTTCGAGTCCGACATAACCTCCCCTTCAGGCTCCGCAGGGGAGGTATCCGATAAAAAAGAAGACGACACGTAGCAGATATACGCAATTCATTGCGGCTTCTCAAAAGTCTCCTTAATTCCTTATCGATGTTAAACAAGCAATGTATGCGCTGTATCTGCTACCATGTGTCTGCAGTTGTCGTACGCAGTCGGCGTCGGAAATCGGAAACCTTTAAAATAACGTTTGGTGTTTCAGTGCGGGCTATAGGAAAATGTCTAAAATTATAATTTATAACTCGTAATATGCTTTATTTCTCAGGTCAGTGAACACGATGACATGGATATTCCAAGGTAAGTAGTTTATTGTTTAGGATTCTCACCCTTAATTCCACAATTTTTATCTGCCTTCAAAAAAGGAGGTTATAATTATATTATTTTCAACGAATTTAACGTTCATCGGACAACGAAATGACTCTCGATTTTTCCGATACATTTTTTTTAACCCCCGACGAAAAGAGATGGGTGTTATAAGTTTGACGTGTCTGTCTATCTCTCTGTCTGTTTCTCTGTCTGTGGCATCATAGCTCCCGAACGAATGAAGCGATTTCAATTTAATTTATTTGTATTAAAGGTGACTTATGTGCGAGTGTTCTTAAGACATGTTTGATAAAAATCGGTTGAGTCATTTAAAACTTATGGGGGTTAAAGTGGGAATGGTGAGTGTCTGGGGTTATTCTAATTTTTAATTTATGTCATTCACTAGCGTTTGCCCACGGCTCCGCCCGTGTGGATGTCGGTTAGCGCGACCAAACATAGCCTATGTCCTTTCTCATGGTCTGATCTACCCCTATACCAAATTTCATCAAAATCCGTTGAGTGGTGTAGGCGTGAAAGCGTAACATACAGACAGACAGACAGACAGACAGACAGACAGAGTTACTTTCGCATTTATGATATTTGTATGGATATAAATCAACACACCTACTCCACAAATGATGGCCTTCCATATTTTCACTCAAATAAATTGATTGTCCGCTTCTATCCTGTATACCGGGTGTAAGGGGAACGCTCCCGAAGCCGAAAACCCCTAGTAGTACTCCAGGTACATAACACATTGGCATAAAAATTACCGTTTCATTTAGATTTACTAACGCGATGGAGAGTAATTAAGAGGACTTCCTAGCTAGCGAATAATCCAGAATCTGTCATTTGAACGCCACTATTGCCGTCGCCCCTTCTCACTCCTGTCCCCGTAGAGTGCGATAAGGATAGCCGTAGCTCAGACCGATTTTATTACAATTATTTTGGGCAAAATCGAGGTTTCGTATTTCCCGTTTTTTTCAACGAAAACTACGCCGATTTAAATATTTTTGACACCGTTTTATTAGGAAATAGCCCTTTATTACCCGTGTTACTACCAATCGTACTACTAGTAGTAACATCGGTAATTGAGTTACTGTTCTTACTACTAAAGTTGAAAGTTGTTAGAACAGTAAAAAGAAATTACCCATGTTACTACCATAGTCATAGTCATTTATTTTTCAATATAGAACAATAAAATTGATTATTATTGACGTCAATTTCAATTCTATTTAATCTAAGTTTACCACCGCTTCCAAGGCGCTGTAGGAGAAGAAACGGCGCAACAAACTCCACTGCGGCATTTTTTGGACGTCAATTTACAATATTTATTTTCTTAAAGCTAAATGTCAACAAGTACATAAAACTCTTTATAATTAAGAATTAAAACAAAGTTACATAATGTAACAAATAAGTCACGTAACTAATACAGTACCATGCTGTAATTATAGCATTTTACGAGGGGCCTGTAAAGTTAAAATACAAATACCAAACAAAATGAATAAACATGAAAAAAAAAAGTTAAAAAGAGGCAAATAACAGTAATTTGCCATGAAATAAAAAAGATAAATATGCCAATCACCGCAATTGCTCGTAAAATAAAAATAGGTAAATCACGACAATCGCTTACGAAAAAAAGAAAACAGAAAAATTACTAGTAATTTCCCATAAAATAAAAAAGAAAAACATGCCAATCGCAACAATTGCTTGTGGAATAAAAAAAAAACAGGAATTTAACCGTAATTGCTTGTAAAATAAAAAAAAGAAAATAGGCAAATCACAACAATCGCTTGTGAAATTAAAAAGAAAAATATGCAAAACAATAATAAAATTGGACCTAGTTCTACAGAAAGCAGCCAAGTGGCAATTTTTCGAAAATCGAGTTAATAACACAGCCATTCTAAATTCGACAAGCCGGATTTTTGGCATCTCTTCTTACGACGGAGATATGAGCCGTCAAATACAGGCATTCAACAAAAAACATTTTGTTAAAAACAGTCATCATGGTGTAAAATGCAGTAAATTTTTAAAAAAGCTGCCTAACCTATATTGCATAAGTCAGCCTAATGTATGGCTGTTTCGTACCAATTTCAAAATGTTAGGAGGTAAGGGGGTCGGGTATTGTAAAAAGCAGTCAGTGTACGTCGGCGGTTTTTTGTAAATTGTAGGTATATTTGGGTCGAACACCAGTTGTGGCATTTACGGCAAATTTTGAATCTCCTATTCAAAGTCGTCTGTTTTTAAAAATAAAGGAATGTTTCCTTTCCGTGAAATTCACTATCTCCAGTATTTAGAGTACTTTACTTTCAAGTACGATCGAACATTCTAGTCTGCATAATATCTGCGTCCCGATATGGTTTAGAGAAGTTAGCCCATAGTAGTTAACTTTTGATCACTATATACTGTACCTACTATCATATTACATACTCGTAATATGATGTTCATTAATGACCGCTCAATTTCAAAACGACGCCAACTTTACCAAAACCCATTAACTTAGTCATATAGTGAATGTAAAAGTGAAATTTTCGTACGATAAATAGTTTTCAAGATATTTGATTTTGAAAATTCTATTTCTGGGCCACCCGAAAACATTCCTTATAAAATCGTCCGCAATTGTAAAGACACACTTCGGTTGCGCGTAGTGCAAATGCATGGCTAGAGAATATCGCATAAATTTATCTCGGTTTTCGTTGCGTTTACACGTACATAGTTCGTAATAAAAATAATTTGAAATTTAATATTAGGAATCGAAAACTTATCTGTAGAGCTGAATTTGATTGCTTTTAATTATTTTGACTTTTTTTGAGAATTTCAAATAATGAAATGTAGTTCCAGTTTATTATTATATTGTACAAGGCAGATTTTTTCAGAACAAGCTTACGTATTAAGCAGTATTGGGGAGAATCAACAATTTGTGAAATATATACCTACCTAGGCTATTTGCCTGTTTTTATTTTTCTATTTCACAAGCAATTTGTTGTATTTTGCCTATTTTTCTTTTTTATTTCACGTGCGATTGTTGTGATTTGCCTATTTTCTTTTTTTTTTTTAATTTTACTAGCAATTACGGTTAAATTCCTTTTTTATTTAACAAGCACTTCCGGTTAATTTCCTGTTTTTCTTTTTTATTCCACAAGCAATTGTTGTGATTGGCACGTTTTTATTTTTTATTTTATGGGAAATTACTGTCATTTTCCTGTTTTCTTTTTTTTCGTAAGCGATTGCTGTGATTTGCCTATTTTTATTATTTTTATTTAACGAGCAATTGCGGTGATTGGCATGTTTATCTTTTTTATTTCATGGGAAATTACTGTTATTTGCCTCTTTTTATCTTTTTTTATTTCATGTTTATTAAATAAAATACAAATTCGTCAATTTTGTTTGGTATTTGTATTTTAACTTTACGGTAGTAACATGGGTAATTTCTTTTTACTGTTCTAACAACTTTCAACTTTAGTAGTAAGAACAGTAACTCAATTACCGGTGTTACTACTAGTAGTAAGATTGGTAGTAACACGGGTAATAAAGGGAAATAGCCTCGTATCCATGTTCATGTTTTTTATAACGTTAAAACCTTTTGGAATTTGTCTGGTAGTCCTCCAAACATGAATTAGTAATTTTTCATCATCTTTAGACGATCATATTTTCTTATTTTATTGACTGCCTACAAAAATAAAATAACATGGACATGCGTACGGATTTTACGGAAACAAAAATATTGTTCTAGAAGCAATATTCAGGGAGGAAAAGGGGGAGAACGGTAGGTACTATGGAGAAACAGATGCTAGGAAGTCCTCTTAATGCAAAAAAAAAAAAATTGTAACAAAATTTTTTTTTCTCTAAATCGATTTTATTTTTATGCCAATGTCTTATGTACCTGGAGTACTACTAGGGGTTTTCACCCGGTATACATCTGATCTATTCGTCAACATTTAGAATTAGATCATCAATCACTTTGAAGTATTGAAATGCGGGCAAGGGCGGGATATATTATCTGTCTCTCTATATGGCACGAGCATTTGTATGCTGAGACAACGTGGTGTGATGTCATCTTTAGCAAATGACTATGCCAAAGCAAAAAAACATCTTTGCGGCTAGAATATCCATTTAGAATCTAGAACCAAGTGGTTTTGCGACTCCTTTCTTTGCCTCACTCGTACCAGGTTTCGACCTTCCTAAGGTAACACTATAAAACATTGTGTTTGCCCTTTATCTTTGATATACGTACTAATATTTCGTTTCAACCGTTGTCATGTCAGGGGACCCTAACTGTTAAAGCACTCGGTTATATTATCGAAACGAAACATGGCCCCCCCGACATGGCAACGGTTGAAACAAAATATTAATAGGTATATATCAAAGTTAAAGGGCAAACACAATTTATTTTCAACTTTTTAGATATGTTTTTTGTGACGGGGGTTTTTTAAATTTTTAATTTAATTTTAATTTTATACTTTTTAAATTGATCTACTAGTCAAGCCCTTTCATTTGATACCCATATTGAGGGACTTGTGAAATCATTATGTACTCCGCCATTTTGTAGTGACGGCCATTTTGAACCGATCTTTTTAAAACATGACTGATAAGATAACACTCCCGACTAATATACCTTTCAAACAAAAAAAAACTAAATCCAAATCGGTTCATCCGTTTAGGATCTACGATGCCACAGACAGACACACACACACACATACAAACACGTCAAACTTATAACACCCCGCCGTTTTTGCGTCGGGGGTTAAAAATATAATATTTCTGTTTCAGTGCTCCTGACTCCCAGAGTGGACAAGACTTGAACGTCGGGGTATAAGAGAGCCCGTCTTTTGAAATAAAAAATTATTTCTATTTTAGCGATAAGTTTAATGAAATGAATGTATGAATGAAATAAAAAAATGTTAAGAAAAATGTACGATTTTACATTATACCTTAGGACGGGTCAGCACCCATTGGTCCCCTAAAACTCGACCCCTAGCATAAAATTTGTAAATTCGACCCCTTTTTAGGTGCAATGACCATTGGTCCCTCGGTAGGAGACCAACACGTATATAATGGACCTAAATCGCGAGACAATCCAGGCCCTGACGCGCATGGATTGTTTAGTCTTTCTTGGTGAAAATCTATGCTTGGTGAATTTGAGCTCGTCCACCACCGTAGCACCCCGTGCTATCCTCAAAAGAGACCCAAGAAACGTGTAGGTACATCGTCATAAATATCTTGACAAAGAAGTCTCAAAATGAAAAAGAAACTCTCGTATTAAGAGCAAATCAAACTGTTTTATTACCCGACTGCGGCGAAGCGGAGGGTTATGATTCTGACAGGCTATGTATGTAATGTATGTATGTATGTATGTTCATTTGTTCCCTCATAGCTCCTCAACTACTAATTAGAACTAGAAACCCGACTACCAAAAAATCACGCTCTAAAAGTCACAAACAAGATAATATCAAGGATAGCCGTGGCCGTATGCCACTTTTCCCTAGAATATATTGTTTTGTCAGAGTAAGTGGCATACGGCCACGGCTATCCTTGATATTTTCTTGTTTGTGACTTTTAGAGCGTGATTTTTGGTAGTCGGGTTTTAGTTTTATTGAGTTATATGGTAATATTGTCCGCAATAAAGGTGTGTTCCAAATATCAGAACAATAGGTCAATTGGAAATGGGTCAAAAAACGAAATTAAGATCATTTTGAGTAGGTACTCTGTTCGTCAACATCTTTTTCACGCTGACTGTACTACGCATATAAAGCACATTCTAGGTCCGAGTTCGGGGCAGTGGTCCAACTGCTCTGTCCAACCAGTTGGACCACGGGTCTTTACTAGGGGCAGTTGTCCAACTTTCAAAATAGTTGGACCACAGCACCTTTTGAGGTTTCCCTGGTCCAATTCATTAAAAATATGTAAGTTACCAACTCTATAATTCTCAACTGCGTCTTTGTGTGTGTACCATACACACACAAAGACGCAGACGCGCTTTATGGTTTACGGTTATATTGTGAACCTCTTTGCAGTAAATGCCAAGGGGTTCACAAAAGTGTTTCCCTAACATTAACAGTGTATTACATATCTATGTAGAATTTTCTATTTATAGTCCACTACAGTCATTACGGTAACACTGTTAATAATAAGTATAATAAGTTTCTTTCATTTCGTTATTTTACTGCAAAGAGGTTCACAAAAAAGAAATTTAGCCACTCATCGTTAGAAAACGCGCAGACAAACACCGCACCACTCAGTTGTATAGCAATATCGCGAAGGGGGCCCCTGTAAGTGATCACCGTCCATTACCTATATAGTGTGTGTGTCAATATTCAAGCGAAGCCCCAGCAAACCCGCAAGACTAAATTGAAGATCACGACGCCAAACGTGGTGGCTTGCGCCAGCGAAACGAAGAGGCATAAGAACAGGTCAGAGCAGTTGGTCCACTGTCCCGAGACATAATAAGTATTGCATCGATATTATTCAATTTGTTATTGAATAGTCTAATTGTTTATTTCGGTATAATCAGCTCGCAATGTTGGTAAAATGGCCAGAAATAATTATGTAAAATTATCATAATTATGTAAAATAGCACTAATTATACTATTGTATTTACTAATTTGGTGTTTAATGTTGTGATTACTGTTCAATAAATTCAATTAATTTATGTATGTATTACTTTATGTTAAATAAGTTTAGCTAAAGTTATCAAATAATATCAATTAATGGAGAAAAAATTGTTGACATTATTTTAAGCTCTAAATATCTTCGAAAAACATCGGAAAAAATTAAATGCTCAAGTGAGACTTGAACTCACGACCTTTCCCTTACAGGGGGAATGCTCTTCCAACTGAGCTATTTCCTTCTCTTTTTATCCGTATTTAAGGGCGACGGTGGAGCCATCTACCAACATTCTTACGAACAGTTGGAAATAATGAATGATTTTTCAACCATTTTAAACATTGAATTTTTGATGACTCGCCCAAATATTTGAATGATTTTTTTATAGCATTTATTATGCTAACTTTTGAGTTCGAAAAGTAAAAAGAAAGTTTATCCGCATTCTATATTCCCTAACACAAGCTAGTTAAGCTTACCATGGGTCTAGATAGCGTTGTGTAGAATGTTGTGAAATATATTTATTTGTGGAATATTTATTTATGTGCCTTTAACGTGTAATTAGCCCACTAACCCAGCTAAATTACTTGTGTTAGAAGTGGGTTCACGTCGGAAGTGTAATGGCCAGGATTCGAACCCGGGACCTCTCGTTCGTAAGGCCGACTCCTCAACCACTAACCTAATGCTTTACTCAAACATTATCGATTGTGAACAAATAAATATTTTATTAATTCCTATTTGTTTCATTAATATGTTTATTTATTCCGTGATGGACGCAAAAACTACTGATTGAATTTTGATGCAGTTTTTTTTATTATAAAATTCTTGCTCTAAATTAAAACCTTACGTTTGTTTGATCGCAATTAGTTGAGTAAAACTGGAAAAAATGCCATCCATATACGGTGCAGAATATAACTTCTAGAACCAAGCGTTTCAGTGACTCATTCATATGCCGCACCATTAAGACCTGGAACTCCCTCCCTGCTCACGTGTTTCCTTCTTCCTACAGTCCCTGGTTCTATAACGGGGCGTGAAAAGGCATCTGATGAGGCCGTCAAGCTGAGTGCCAGTACTATTAATATGGTACATGTTTGCGATGGTGACCCTCTTTCCGAGACTTTTCCTTCAGCTTACCATCCGGCGAGGTGAAGTCAAATTGACGTGTCCTTTATAAAAAAAAGACCAAAAGTGACGATGATGATATCCATGTAAGCGGAGCCGCGGACATCAGCTAGTACCTAAACAAAACCGTATGATTACGATAAACCAATAAAAAATAAACACGAAGAATTTACAATTACTCATTTACTGCGATTTTTACCGCCTAGTTGTATTTAAATAACACTCGGGGTCATTAGTATTGAGATTCGAGTCTTGTGCAGGTCAATATCGATACGTGTGGTGACTACACTAGTGTGTAATAGAAAAAAAAGACTTTGATTACACAGATATACGAGATAGGGAATATAATTATTGGGTTTGGTATGTGGGCTGTCTCTATGGGTACACCATTGTTTTGGATTGCGTTAGAGATGTAACTCTTGGGACAATTCCATTTGAATACTGTTATACAAGATTGCATAACTAATAATAAGTACTTTGTATAATACGCTGGAGCCGGGAGGGTAGGTTATGTCGGACTCGAACCGACTAAAACCGCACGCCGACGTTAGGTCGTAGTGCTAGGCCAGAGGTGAGGTAGGAGGGCCAGACCGTAAGGGATGGCCCTGGGTCAGCCGGGGTGCGAGGGATATGTCGATGACAACCTCACCTTCGGCCTAGCACCGCGACCCACAGTCGGCGTGCGGTTTTAGTCGGTTCGAGTCCGACATAACCTCCCCTTCCGGGGGATTTCCGCACGGAAAAAAAAAGACCGGAGGTGAGGTTGCCTTCGACATACCCCTCGCACCCCGACTGATCCAGGGCCATGCCTTACAGTCTGGCCTTCGTTTGGAAGGGGGACAACAGTGTCCACAAACAACGGTGTTCTCAAAGTATTTAATAGGATGCAGGGGCTCTTAAGTGGTCATCGAGAAAGAAAAGAAAAGATACGGAGGATGATGGTAATGGTGGCTATAAGTCGAGTCTTCTCTTCTCCCCTACCGCAATGCCTAAAAACCAAGGTCTTTGACCAGTGCATCCTACCTGTTATGACTTACGGTGCCGAAACGTGGACATTGACGGTAGGGCTAGTCCATAACCTAAAAATCGCGCAGAGGGCTATGGAGCGAGCTATGCTTGGAGTTTCTCTGAAGGATAAAATTCGGAATGAGGTCATCCGACACAGAACCAAAGTTACCGACATAGCTCGCAGAATAAGCAATCTCAAGTAACAATGGGTTGGCCACGTCGGTCGAAGGACCGATGGCCCTTGGAGCTGACGAGTCCTAGAGCGAGAATGCAAATGGAAAGTAAGGCACCTCCTAGCCAGATGGACTGACGACCTGAAAAAGGTGGCTGGGACCGGCTGGATCCGGAAAACGGAGGATCGCGTGAAATGGTGCACATTGGGAGTGGCATATGTCCAGCAGTAGACTGCGGTTAAGAGGCGAGCCCATTGCCGTTTAGCGGGACTTGTCTTGGGCTCAATGTTTACTGCATACTGTTTAATGAATTGAATTGAAATTTTAATTCGTTTGCTTTGATTATATTTTTGGGAAGATTCTAGTTATAATTTGTCTGTTTGATATTACATTTCATCTCACTAGCCATTCAACAATCAACACACATCTAAATACAGCCACAGGTGGTCCACGATCACACATGCAGCATAAGAAGTATGCAAGAGACACCGGATTACATAGTAGGTACCTGACGGAAGTGTCTCAACGTGCCTACTACATGAGTACTAATTAAGTATCAGTAATAGATTCACCTATTGAAGAAATGCAGAAACGTGTGGCTCCTAAAGGTTATGACCAGCATTAATTAATGATTTATGTGTAGGTAGGTGCCAGTTGTCATCCGAACATCTATGACAGTTACGGGTAGTTGGAGCCCTAAAAAGTCCAACAACTGGTCTAACTGCAATGCTTCCATATCGCCTTTGGGTTGAGAAGGCCACATGGTAGTCGCTTCACAGAAAATATCGAAGTTTACCCAAATCCGCAGTTAGACTGGTAAAGCGGACTCCAGACTCCGAGTTGAAAAGGTTCGGATGCGACAGGGATTAACGCTGGGATAAAGGAGAAGAAGACTAAGAAGAAGAACATTTTTGTGCCCGTGGGATCCTGGGTTCTGGTGTAGAACCGAGATCAATGCTATAATGATGTCGTATAAAATACACCATCAGCCAAAAAAATATACCATCAGCCAAAACAATACACCTTTGCCGGAGGCAAGGAATTCATCCTGATACGAAGCCACTGAAAACGGTATGAACGTAACTTCTGCCTGCTAAAGTTTTTCGCAGACTACCTGAGCAACCGAAAGCAGTACGTAGAGTGCGGGGGATGTGCATCAGACTCATACAACACCTACACTGGAGTGAGTCAAGGTAGTAATCTTGGACCACTAGAGTTTATCATCATGATAAATGATCTTCCGGAAGTGGTCCAAGACGCAAGGTGTTTGTTATTTGCAGACGACCTCAAATTATTGCACAGGGTGGTCGACGAGCAGGATTGTGTACGTCTCCAGCACGATATTGACCGGGTGGTAGAATGGAGCTTAAGGAACAAGCTATGTTTTAACATTTCAAAGTGTAGTGTAACGTCATTTACACGCGCGGTGGTGCCATTGCAATTATGAAATGGAGGGGAAGACCATTCCACGTGTTTCATTGGTACGAGATCTGGGAGTACTATTTACAACAGATCTATCATTTAAAAATCACATCATTGACGTCTGCACTAAGGCCTTTAAGAACTTAGGTTTTATTATTCGCGAAACGAAAGATTTCCAGAATACCATTGCCGTGCAAGCGCTGTATAACGCATTAGTAAGGAGTAGGTTAGAGACGAGTGCTATAATCTGGAATCCTTATGAAACTAAATATAGTTCCATGGTGGAAAAGATGCAGAATAAATTTACCAGGTATCTTTATTTGAAGCTATATGGGGGTATACCCGTTTTACCCACTTATGTATCCAACCACGGATCCAACTCTCTTCGTAATAGGGGTGGTTGGATACTATAAGCTGGAGGTGCGACGCAACTTGGCACTAGCTAAGTACGTCTTTTTAGTATTTCGAGGTAAATTAAACGGGTTTCGTACATAATGCCGAAAGTTAAATAATCGAATAACAATAGGTCGACAACGATTGGTCGGACGATCAAATCGTCGCTGGTACGTTAGGTCGAAACGTTAATACGTCGGGGTATCATTACGTGGAAATGCAATAGGTCGAAAGATCAAATTGTCGCTAGTATATCAGGTCGAAATATTAATAATAATAATAAATTTTCTTAATTTCGAGCAACAACATACAATATATTAATACGTCGACATATTACTACGTAAAAATGCAAACGGTCTTTTGTCCCCTCTCCAGAAAGTTGACGTTTTAAAAAAGGCACAGACGTTGAAATAAGTTGTTAGACACACAGAAACGAGGATGATACCAAACCATTAAACTTTTACAAAATGAACAAAATCAGAAGTATACTTATAACTTTATAACATAGTTTGAAGATGCGTAGAGACGTTGCGTCTTTGGCAGTATTCTACCGTCTCTACCATGGTGAATATTCTGACGAGCTCTTCTAATTAGTCCTACCCTCCCCTTTCCGTCACAGGACGACACGTGCAAGGGCTAAGATGCCATCCATTTACGGTGCAGAGTATACCTGCTAGAACCAAGCGTTTCAGTGACTCATTCCTATGCCGCACCACTAAGACCTGGAACTCCCTGCCAGCTCACGTGTTTCCTTCTTCCTACAGTCCCGGGTCCTTTAAGCGGGGCGTGAAAAGGCATCTAATGAGGCCGTCAGGCTGAGTGCCACCACTGTTAACATGGTAAATGTTTACGATGGTGACCCTCTTTCCGAGACTTTGCCTTTAGCTTCACATCAGGCGAGGTGAAGTCAAATTGACGTGTCCAGTATAAAAAAAAAGAAAAAGGTTTATTTAATAGATTCCGCAAAGGCAGGCCTTTTGAATATTTCAACTTTATGGGGAGGGGACAATAGACCGTTTGCATTTTTATAATACATCAACGTATTAATATTTCGACCTAATATACCAGCGACAATTTGATCTTTCGACCTATTGCATATTCCACGTAATAATACCTCGACGTATTAACGTTTCGACCTAACGTACCAGCGACGATTTGATCGTCCGACCAATCGTTGTCGACCTATTGTTGTTCGATTATTTAACTTTCGGTATTATGTACGAAACCCAAATTAAACAACCCTCAGCTATTGGAGTCATGATGCTGCTCGTTCCTGACACCAGACTGCGGCTAGCGCCAGGGGTCAAAACATTCGAAGTCAATCAGTCAGTCAGTCAGTCAATGATATCGCAAAAAATTGATATATTTTGTTGTACATTGGCGGAATTCGAAAGGGTGACAATTCATTGTCTAGAAATAAATAATTTTTAAGTAATAGTTATTATTATATTAGGGTACTACATTGTTGTATTGGACTTGGTCTGTAAGAGCAATGTATGATTTGATAGAAAAAAAAAAAAACTTCATTCCGTGCACGTTAAGCTTTGGAACGATTTCCCTCCTGTGGTATTTTCAAGCGACTACAATATGTGGTTCTAAGAAGGGTTTCAGAAGATTCTTAAGGGTCAACAGCACGAGTATGATGCCCTTGGTGTCGCACACGTCCTTAGGCTACGGCAACAGCTTCCCATCAGTGATAATCAAAACTAAAAACTAAAAATCTTTTGAGACCAAATCAATCTTTCCAAATACGCACATTTGTTTTTATTGAACGTGCGTTTATAAATTATTGAGTAAGAATTTTGATAGAAGTTTTTACTTAGTTGATATTGAGAAATGAAATTTTATATTCCACGTCATAACTTGAAATACGACACACCCTTACAATCTTAAGTTGTATTTCTTATTTAGGCTGGGTATACACGTTGCAGTGCATGGTGAATATTTGTTTTTTTTTATTTACCTTACCTATTACTCTACACCCTGCTGAATGATAAGATCAATCAAATCAATTACTCTAACGCATTCTACTGTTGGACAGAGGCCTCCCCAATGCTGGGAGGCTTTGACCTACTGTTTCTACGCTGGCCAGACGGGTTGGTACAGGGTTTTATTTCGAGTTCTCCTTCTCTCGCACGAGTACGACGCCCTTGGCGAGTATTACCAGTGGGCCTACTATTACGTACTATAAGCAGGTGACGGGTAAAGCTATTTAAGGTGTTTATAAAGGCATGGGGTACGAACGCTAAGAAAATATCTTTAGTAAATCTCAAAAACGAATATATGGCACTAGTTGTGTCATTTTAAGTAATAAAAGAGTTAAAACACTTATTTCCCCATTTAGAATCACGTAAATTATTTCAGAACCTTAAAACATGATAAAGCATAATAAAATTTGTTGGTAATATAATAAATAAAGATTTCGTGACAAAAGTGATAATTTAGGAACCCGCCATCTAGCGACATCGTCTAAGTTGTCTTGACCATCCAAATTATTGCCGAATCAATATACATTAGAATATTTATGGTTTTATTCAGTCTTATTCAATAATGTGTTTAGTGTATTTTTTTATTTTTGATAAGTTAGTTTTTAATAGTTATATTTAGAAAAGATTGCCAAAGCATTGTCGCCATCTAGTAACGCTTGGAAATAAAAGCTGCCTGCTTGCTTTTGGAAGTTACGTGTGTAATATAATATTATCAGTGATAAAGGGGAGGGATGGAGCTATATAGGGTGCAGTGGCGAAGTGTCCATATAACCCGATTCCTACCGGCTTACCTTTGCAAAAACCCCTAAGCATTGTTTATTAATAAATTATAAATCAATGAAACCACACTATTCACTACACAAAAATATAAAACAAAAAGTATTTTGTTACGTAAATCGCAATTATAATAATTATTTACATATATTACATATTACACATATTTCTCATAACGCCATCTAGTTCTCAATTAAGGAAGGAAATCTCTTGTATGATTCTGTCTGAACGCGCGCGAATGTAAGCCCGCCGCCAAAATCGGAATCCTCAACTCATCTTTATTACGCAGTCGCACGCACACATGCGCAATTTTTCTTAGTAGTGCTCGTAGAAATATACAATCGACATAAGCCGCTGCTTAACGAGTTATGACAGAGAGAGAATATACGATAAGAATTTGCGAGAGCGAGAGAGCAGTAATGTGAAGTTTGTTTTGTTTACATACACTGAAGTTTAGGCGAATGAGCGATGTATTCAAATGCTCACCACAATTTTGACATTCATTTTTGATTTCATAATTATTATGTTATAAATAAGTTAGAATTCGCTTTTTTGTGTAAAGTAGTTATTACTAAGTATAATTTGTGCTTGTGTTGTGTAGTGTATTGACTGTTGTGCATTGATTGACATTATACTGTCGTAGTATCTACGTAATATTTTGGTAAGTAGTCGTTGTATTATATGCATTTGTAGTGTATTTTGCTGTTATAATGGCTGCGTTAATAGCATTAGATTGTTGTCTGACTGATTATTTGTTGTGTGAGAAAACATCTTTCTCGAAATTAAATTATGAAAATAAGAAACATGTAGTTCAGTTAGGCCGAGCCCGCCCCCGGTCATGAATATAGAATATAAACGGCGCGATGGATTTACGAAACATTTTCATCATATATCTCATTACGATAAATATAAGTGGCTCACAGGCAGTTGTAAATTAAATAGAATGTATTGTTTTATTCTCAGATTAGACATAAACAATTTATCGAATTCATCAAAAAAACATGTTCAAACTGAGAAACATCCGTAGTTGTATAGTTTTACATGAGTTCGGGACAACTAGAATCGAAACATTTTTCACGAATACCTATGAAGTACATAATCGAAAAGTAGATCGTAATAGAAATCTAATGAAACGGTTTATAGATATCTACAGTAATTTTTTTAGGTAAACAAGAGTTAGCTTTTCGCGGTCACGATGAAAGTTCTGGTTCTGATAACCGCGGGAATTATATCGAAACCTTATTATATTTAAGTAAATACGATTCAGTAATGGACTCACAATTAGAACAATGTTCTTCAATGCAAAATCCCGTATTTTCTGGTCTTTCTAGCGACATTCAAAACGATTTAATACATAGCGTTGCATCCGTTTTAAGAGATCGTATTAGATTAGAGATAGATAAAGCTCAATTTGTATCGGTTATGATTGACGAAACACCTGACGTAAGCCATAGGGAGCAACTAACTGTAATATTTATATATTTAACTGAAACTGGCATTGAAGAACGATTTCTAGGATTTTACGACGTTAGTGGTAGTCGAACTGCTTAAGTCTTATTTTTTTAAAGCCACTTTCATTACACTTGAAAGACACTGTTATAATAATCATCAGTGCTTACACGTATAGTAAATGTGGGTTGAAATTTCCTCAACCATTTGGACCTAAGCCTCGAGCCATTCAGTCACAGCTTTTGAAAGGAGTACCTACACATTACAATCGGCCATGGTAAGGTTTTTTGTTACGTTCGGCTTCCCTTTTAAAAAAATCCACCCTTCGCCACTGATAGGGTGTATACCTTCATCCCTTTTCCTCTAGATTGTAGCCCAAAATATGATCGCTTTTAGTAGGACGTAGACACATAGTTGGCCTACATGACTGAATTACAATTATTACATGTATGACTAAGCAAAAGAGCATATGCGGAGGGTAGATGATTGGGGGCAACGACGCACTTTGGGAGAAGCCTATGTCCAGCAGTGGACTGTGATACGCTAATCGATTGAAGCAAAGGTGTAAAACCAAATATAAAACACAAGGAAAATGTCAACACCTTCATATTTAGCACATAAGGACGGAGACAGGTAAATGTATCTATAAAAGGGGTCAGTACTGCATTTTATTCAATACATACCTTAGGAGGAAGGATGGGAAATTAACATATCACTAGTTATCCTAGTATTTATCCGTATCAAACCTCTACAATACTCTTTGCCTCCATCACGAACAAACCCACAGGAACTTAAACCTGGGATAAAATAGAAGTCGAGCGAGATCAAAAGTATTCTATGTCCGTCTCCTGGTTCTAAGCTACATCCCCACCAACTTCAGCCACACTGACTTGGCTGGAAATTGGTCAGTTCTTGAGTTATAAATAGTGTAACTAACACGACTTTCTTTTATATATATAGACTAGCTGAACCGGCGAACTTCGAACCGCCAATTTTTTTCCGCCCGCGTGGCTCCTTATCTCGTTTTCGCTGCTACCTCTACTATATTAAGCATGTATTATACCGTATAAACCTGCCTCTTAAATCACTTTACCTATTAAAAAAACCGCTTCAAAATCCGTTGCGTAGTTTAAAAGATTTAAGCAAATACATGGGGACAGGCAGACGGCGACAGCGATTTTGTTTTATAATAAGTAGTGATGCTCAGTTGGAATCTGGTTTACCAATTTAGACCTCTCAAAGAAGATCACGTCCTGGTTGCCATACGAACATCATTCTATGATATTCCTTACGGCTAGTTGGAGCTTTAAAAAATCAGAAAAACCGATCTAATGTTGAAGACATCAGATGGCAATTATGTCTCGAAAAATACAGAACTTGGGCCGTTTTCTATTTATACAGAAAGCCGATTCCAACTGTATTGCGGAAAGGGCTTAAGGGAGGATAATAAGCCTCTTAACATTAGGAGAGGCCTATATCCAGTGTGGACTGCGAATCTAAAACTAAGACTAAAATTAAAACGCGTCGTACAATTACTCCGAATCGCATATCGTTCCTAAAGGCTAGCAGCATTCCGTCAGTCGGTGTCCAGTGTCCGAATCGGTCAACTGCTTCTCCACAACGGCATCGATGCAGAGAAACACACGGTGCGCCTAATGGCCTAATTAATTGATTGATTGAACGTTCCTAAAATATTTAACATAAACATAAACTCACCCCTGTATTCCCAATAAGGGGTAGGCAGAGGTGCTAGCACCCACATTTCGTCAGTTTATGTTTATGTTCCAATGTAATAGGTGGCGAGCCTATTGCCATTAACCGGGCACTTATAAACCTGCGATAACTACACACGTAACTTCGAAAAGCATCGAAAATATAGAAAATATTTACTTATTTATTTATGTAGCTCTGCCTGTCCTCAAACAGCTGACCATCATCGCAACAAAAACCACGTGACGAGTTAGTATTCTGCTTAACCAACAACGTTACCAAATGTAGTTCCCTCCTTGCATACTAATATTTGCATGCTGATTCATTAAGTGTAAGGAAACTGGCTTGGTACACGAGTTATCGTTTCTTTTACTTAGGTATCTACCTTGGTACCTTCTACAGGTTTTGCATCATTGTCATCATCCAAGTGTTGGGTTTTTTTCGGCTAGCACTCTGGAGCCAGAAGTCCCTTCTCCAAGTTTTCCTCACAATAATTTGGTATCTCAAGGGGTTTTCAGGAGGGACTGCCTTTTGTCTATATACCCCGTGAGAAATTTTTGACTATATACCTCGTCTGACAATCAGTAGGTTTTCCAGCTATCTAGATGTTGGCTTAGGCCTGGAAGACCCAATATTACCCATAGTCACGTGTGAATAACATTGAATGGATAGGTTGAGGTGTGTTCATATAGCTCATTTTACCAGCTACAGTGTGCCAGTCAACCTCATTGGCATGTTGATGTAACTGCTAAACTGACACAGACATCGTCACTTACCACCAGGTGACATAGATGTCAAACACGACCCTATCAAATATAGATATATTTCCTCTCAAGATTGGGAGGTTATTTGGCAGGCACTCCCGGATAAACCAACATACAAATCAAAGTCAAATGCCAGCTCATGTTTAGTTTAGTTTGCTCCGCAGTTAGCCTCTTGATTGGGCCATTATGCGTACCATCTTACCTCTCGCCAGCTCACGTGTTTCCTTGTTCCTATAGTCTCGGGTCCTTTAAGCGGGGCGTGCAAAGGCATCTGATGAGGCCGTCGAGCTGAGTGCCGCCACTGTTAACATGGTACATGTTAACGATGGTAACCCCCTTTCCGAGACTTTGCCTTTAGCTTAACATCAGGCAAGGTGAAGTCAAATTGACGTGTCCGGTATAAATGAAAAAAAAAAACAATAACTGTACATCAGGCTTCAAACTCCAGTTGCATCCAAACTGCGAAATAGCTATGACCATGACTATGGATGGATATCATATTTAGCGCAAATTTCGGCAGCAAATATAGTTCCTATTGTCGTCAACATGTAAACTAATCCTTACTCTGTTTACAATGCAGGACATCCGCCAAATAGTACAATGGGCACGCTTGGAACCTGGCCAATGCACATTTTAATATCTGCCCAGTTTTGCCGCGCTCGCAATTGACGGAAATATATTTAATAAAACTTCCTAAGAGGAAACACTTGATATTGTTTTTATTAAGTTTTGTGTTCTTCTTAACACGCTTTTATTGGCATTGTATATACCTTTTTTCGATTCGAATCAACTGACCAGGGTTAAAGATTCGAATATCCTGTACCTATAAAATGGTGCGTGGCGTCAGCGCTACCTAGTAGCCCCATCTGTAAACCAGCGCTGTGCATACTCAACGCAAGGGTTAACGCAGCATTTAATGCTGAGATGGGGCCCTATTTGGGTTCACATAGTGTGGAATGTTGCACCGGTAGATTAATTAATTTAATAAAATTGTAATACTTACCTACTTATTTGTATTTTAGTGAGATGCACAATGTGAGGAACTTAAATAGAATATTTTTCTTTCTTTCAAAACGGCACGCTATCTCGGGTTTCAATTACAGAGGTATATAAGGTTTTCTAATAAGGTGTTTCCCTTGCCCTGGGACATCCGAGGGCTCACCCGGGGCTCCCAACCATAGGCTGCTGGGCGTTACCGTGGGGGTTTTTAGTCGGTAGGAGTCCGGAATAATATCCATGAAGGACTTTCCCCCACGGTGAAAAAAAAAAGTTTTTACCCGACTGTCAAGGCTGGATTTCTTAGTCTTTGCATTAGTATTTTTTTCAGCGAAATAGGTCCCAAAACATAAGCTAGTTATGCTATGCTTTTTTGATCTAGATAGGGCTGTGTCGTAGCATCTCAGTAGACCAAATTATCCCTAGAGAAATTCAATTGCCATATAAAACCACATTCTATGGCGTCTTCCGTATAACGTAAATATTACATAACCATCAGAATTGTGTCAAATAAAGTAACAGACAGACATTCACAGGTTTTGCACGTGTTTAAAATCATAAAGGGTCTTTGCTTCGTTTGGTGAATATCAATATTGTGGACTTAATCATTGTATAAGGGAGTTATTTGCAGCCGTTACTTGAGACTGAGTATACCTGCTAGAACCAAGTGTTCCAGTGACTCATTCCTATGCCACACCACTAAGACCTGGAACTCCCTGCCAGCTCACGTGTTTTCTTCTTCCTACAGTCCCGGGACCTTTAAGCGGGCCGTGAAAAGGCATCTAATGAGGCCACAGTTAAACATGGTACATGATATTTTCATGGTACATGTTTTACGATGGCGACCCTCTTTCCGAGACTGTCTTTAGCTTAACATCAGGCGAGGTGAAGTCAAATTGAACGGAATGGAAAAGGTATAGTTATGAGTTTAAGGTGAGAGGTTCTTCTTCTTTTAGAATTGGCGTCTCCCCGTTAGTAAATATTTATAAAAATTAATGAAATTCAACCAGAGCCATGTTAATTACGGCCGTAAATTTGGTGCCTCCCACGTCAAGACGTGGTGAGAGATTGCTTTGTTGCTCCTTTTTAATGCTATTTAGGTGGTAGACAAGCACATGGTCCACCTGATTGAAAGTGGTTACCGTAGCCTATGGACGTGGTCAACGCCAGTGACGTCACTCTTGTGCTGCCGACTCCCCTAGAAGCGAAAATAAACTAAACTAACTGAACACGTGGGTGTAAGAAATTTCATGCTTCTCACTTTGAAAATGACGAACTTTCCATACAAACGTTTATCACCTATTTTACCCTCTTAGTAGTTGAATTTTGAAAAACGCTGATACACGTGTTCATTTATTTCTTAAAAGACACAAGTTTATGGAATTTAGTGCATCTAGCTCTAAAAATGAAGGACTCTCATACAAACGTCCCTCTCTTAATTTACCCGTTTAGTAGCAGAATTTCCAAAAATCCTTTCTTAGTGGATGCTTCCATCATAAAATGCATCTACTGTCAAAATTTTAAGTTTGTAGGTCCAGCGGTTTAGGCTCTGCGTTGTCAGTCAGTCAGCCAGTCAGTCGGGACAAGTAATTTTATATGTATAGATTATGATAAGGAGAAGTAGAAGAGCGGATCCCTGGCTCTAAAGTAGAAGGTTTTAATGGAACGGGGAAGACACTCAGATGAAAATGATGGTATTTTGTGGAGGACTTTACCCAACCTGGGGTTTGCCAGGTTTGCCTGGGGTTTGAAACGTATTAAGTACTAGCTTTTGCCCGCGGATTCACCCGGATGTTGGTTATCGCGACCAAACATACTATACCTATGTCCTTTCTCTTGTTCTAATCTACCCCGATACCAAATTTCATCAAAATCGGTTCAGTGGTTTAGGCGTGAAAGCGCAACATACAGACAGACAGACAGATTTACTTTCGCATTTATAATATTAGTATGGATATGGATAACAAGATTGCATCACTTATTCAAATTTTACAATATATCTCTTTTGATCCTTTCTTCATAGTGCGTGAGATAAATACAGATATAATCTTAACTGTTGCGTTTTATGATGTTTGTTTGTAGAGTATATGGGACTTCACCAAGAGCTTTAGAGCATCAGCCGATGATAATGATTGATGGAGTATTTTATAGGCTTGCCTCTCGAGGTTGGGAGAGGCAGTAGTTTCCATAAAAGCCGTAAAAATTGAATTAACTGAGAAGAAGGAGACCCAGGCCGCCGATGTTTAACGCCTCAGATTAAACCCAGAACTTTGATGATGGTGACAAGATTTTTCATAATTTACTAGTTGACCCGGCGAACTTCGTACCGCCAATTTTCTCTCACCCGCGTGGCGTCAGATCCCGTTCCCGCTGCACTCTCTACTATATTAAGCATGTATTATACATATGAAAATTTCTCTTTAATTACATAACATAACATAACATAACATAAACTCACGCCTGTATTCCCCGAAGGGGTAGGCAGAGGTGCTAGCACCCACATTTCGCCAGTTTATGTTTAGGTCCCAATGTAATAGGTGGCGAGCCTATTGCCATTAACCGGACACTTATAAACCTGCGATAAATACACACATAACTTCGAAAAGCATCGAAAAGTCATTGGTGTGTGCCATGGAAAACCTGGGATCGAACCCGAGATTTCGTCTCAGCAGTCCATTACCCATACCACTACAATATAACAAATTATACATTAACTTATAACAAACAGTAATGACATTATTACAAATATGAAATATTGGAAGCATAAGAAACATATAGCGGTAAAAAGAAGCCCATATGCGAAAGTAACTCTTGTATGTCTGTCTGTATGTTACGCTTTCACGCCTAAACCACTGAACCAATTTTAATGAAATTTGGTATAGGGGTAGATTAGACTATGAGAAAGGACATAGGCTATGTTTGGTCGCGATAACCGACGTCCAAGCGGGTGGACCCGCGGACAAAAGCTAGTAATCTATATAAATTTCAGCGAGATTCGTTCAGCCGTTAGAAGTGTTAGAACGTGATTAGGTATCAAAGGGTATCGAACACCTTTAAAAGCACATTCAAACATCGTCACAAACAACACAAGTAAAATAGGATATGATAATAAACACAGGTAATGAGAATAAAACAGTGACATAATCTTAGCGAAGATGGCTCTGCTCTGTGTGTTGGTAGCTGTGCCAAGGCACCTTTGGCTAGGAGCCTTGGCGTTGGCATGCTAGATAAAACATTACAGCACAATGGATATGGTTTTATCAATACTGGGGCACGATTGAGATGGGGTTTCAAAACGGGTGATATCAAAACACAAATATTTTGTAGAATTCGAAATCTAAACATAAACTGGCGAAATGTGGGTGCTAGCACCTCTGCCTATCCCTTCGGGGAATATAGGCGTGAGTTTATGTTATGTTATGTTTTAAATCTAAATACATCGGGAAAAAGAAGCGCTCAAGTAGGACTTGAACCCACGACCTTTCCCTTATACGGATTCCTTAAACTGATATATAGAAAAGGGAAATTTGAAGTGATTCAAGTGTGGCTCAATAGCTCAGTTGGTAGAGCATTCCCCCTGTAAGGGAAAGGTCGTGGGTTTAAGTCCCACTTTAGCGCTTCTTTTTCCCGATGTATTTTGAACTTAAAAAGTTAGCATAAAATGCTATAAAAATTTCATTCAAATTCGAAATTTAATTGAAAACAAATCATACTACGAGTACGCGAGTAGATCTCTAGGAAAATGGTTCATTTTGATAGGTCATACCGTATACCAAAGTGTTTTTTTACGTTTTTCTTTCTAATCGAATTGAATTCACACGTTTTGACATAGTATTGTGTTACTAAATCGGGCTCCTGATAGAATATCTTAGCAAAAAATTGTAGGAGTTATTTGCTAAAATTTAATAAAAATGCAGTGGAAATTGGAATTTTCTACCACACACTGTTCCCCTACTGTTTCCTTCTTATAATCCCGGCTTCTTCAAGTAGACGTGAGAAAGCATCTGTCAAAGCCATCAAGGTAAGGACCACTATTTGAGGAGACAGCTTCTGTTATGGTAGTCCATGCCATCTGGACTTCACTTAGTTTCTTACCATCCAGTCTGTCAATTATCTTCATAATGAAAGTCAATTGAAAGCCTATATAATAATTTGTTTAATTAAATAAAACTGCTGGCGGTCCACAACTGTGCGTTTCTCGAGAAACTTTCTACCTCGCACAACTAAACTATGGAATGAACTGTCACCTCACCAGCGGTATTTGCGAAGCAATACGACCTTCAAGAAAAGAGCGTACTCTCTTTTAAAAGGAAGGCAACGCACTTGTGACTCCTCTGGTGTTGTGGGAGTCCACGGGTGGCGGTGATCGCTTACCATCAGGCGATCCGTCTGCTCCTTTGCCTCCCTATTCCATAAAAAAAGTATGCACCAGAAATTGACCATTAATCAGTAATTGTTCTGGTTATATATCCTAGATATATGGTATATATCTGCGGTAGCCTAGTGGTATGGGTAATGGACTGCTGAGACGAGGTCTCAGGTTCGATCCCAGGTTTACCATGGCACACACCAATGACTTTTCGATGCTTTTCGAAGTTATGTGTGTATTTATCGCAGGTTTATAAGTGCCCGGTTAATGGCAATAGGCTCGCCACCTATTACATTGGGACCTAAACATAAACTGGCGAAATGTGGGTGCTAGCACCTCTGCCTACCCCTGCGGGGAATACGGGCGTGAGTTTATGTTATGTTATGTTATATATAGGAACACCCAGACCAATGCAAATACCCATAGTCATGCATACAGATATTTGCACTGAGCGGGGACCTAACCCACGCCTCCTGCGTAGCGGCCACGTTCACTGTCGCCACGCCACAGAGGCTGTTTAAGACAGCTAGGTATACAATTTGTTTTAAATAAAACTATTAAGTAACATGCACCAGAAATTGTCCATTAATCAGTGTTCTGGTCATGCAAAACAGCTTGGCTAGGGTCCCGAAGATTCTGGTGGGATCAATTAGGTTACTACAGTCCACTGCTAGGCACAGGTCTCTCCCAATGTTGGGAGGCTTTGGCCTACTGTTTCCACGCTGGCCAGACGGGTTGGTACAGGGTTTTATTTCGAGTTTTCCCTCTCTCGCAGTGATATCGTCTGAGTGTTTTTCCATTAGTCGCCTAGTACGTCACCCTTTGGATGAAGTGGGGTGGTGATACTTGTATTCTTTCTCCGTCACTATCTATACCGGGTGTAAGGGTAACGCCCCCGAAGCCGAAAACCCCTAATAGTACTCCTGGTACATAACCCACAAGGACCGATAGCCACTGCAACAAATGAGTTCTAGAATGAAAAGTGAAAACAGTGAATTGGAAAATGGGAGCAGGTAGCCAGATAGGAGAAGCCAGGAAACAGAAAACGGTAAGACCTGAAAAAGGTAGTTTTTTAAAGGTAGCTGGCATAGTCTGGATATGCAAGGCGTAGGATAGGGTGCTATGACACACATTGGCCTATGTCCAGCAGTGAACTACGATTCGCTAATTGATTGATTAACTATCTTGAAACTTCAGACTGATGGTGTCACGACCGTTCCATAGGATTTTTTCTACATTTGATCGTAGAGCAAGGGATAATCCTACTTCACTATCACAACATAGTAAGCAAAGTCACTTTAAAACTACGCAAAAGATTTTGATGTGGTATTTTTTAATGGATAAAGTGAATGAAAAGGAATATTTATATGTATAATACATGCAAAATATAGTAGAGATCTGAGGCCACGTGGGCGTAAAAAAATGGCGGTGCGACGTTCGCCGGGTCTAATATAAAATCGAAAGTTTGCAAGTATGGATGGATCGAAGGATGTCTGTTTCTCTTTCACCTCTAAATGGTTGGAGCGATTTTAATAAAATTTGGTACGGAGTTAGTTGCCACCCTGTATAGCATAGCCTATGTGTTAGTATTAACACATAGGCTATGTTTGGTCGCGATAACCGATATCCACGAGAACGAAACCACGGGCAAAAGCTAGTAATTATATACTTATAGACTTATAGCGACTAGCATGTAGGCCCTATATAAACATATCTAGCAGCAGCCCTAACACTTGAGGTCATTGCGCACGCGCACCGAATTTCAATACGGTCGCTATTGTCTATAAAAGCAATGGGCACGCGCATTTGATGATCGAAACAGAACGAAAATGAAGGTGATCACACGTTTCTTTATGTTAAGTGTTTTAGTGTGTGAATGTGTTTAGTGATTTAAGAAATTTTTGTGATCTCGTGAAAAAAAAAAGAAATAATTCGTCGTATTTTATGAAAAAATCTTACCCATACTGATATTTGATAATATAATTATATTTTTTAAATTAGACCGAAAGAAAGCAAGAGTAGATGATTTATTTTTTCTTAACCGACTTCAAAAAAAGAGGAGGTACTCAATGTATGTTTTTGATTTTTGAGACTGGAAAAAGGCGAGACAATGCCTACTGGAAACTTATTTAGTAATTTGAAAGTAACTGATAAGACATAAAGGGTCCTACACTCATTTAAACAAGTTGAAGACAAGATTCTATGGCACTGATATACTGATGTTTGGGTAGATTTGACTTTTATCGGAGCAACTTATGTCTGACCCCCCTGAAGAAAGCCTGCGGTAGAGTCAAATCAGCAGGTATATCGGCTTACTGGGGAAATTAGCTTCGACCCAAAGAAGAAAAGGACCCTCCAACACTATTTCATATACTATAATGGTTAAAACCATAGGTCTAACAGGCCCTAAATACTATTTATTAAATTAAACCCTTACACTGCGGGATGTTCCCTTATTGTATCCATTTTAATTTTCAAATGTAAGGACAGCGAAGGGTTGAAAGGGTCTGATACCAACCGTTATTAACCCGGAGGTTAATTCTGTTAGGGAATATTTCCTTTTGAGTATTAAATCGGGAAGATTCCTTTGAGTGACCTCCCTAATGAGGCCCTTTGAGCGTGGTTATAATATTGATTTTTCATTTAGAAAAATATTTTATAAACAAATTCCGTAGTAATTTTATATTTTCTATCTTTGGTAGAGAAATATAGGAATGAACGAATTCGATTACTTAAATACGACTATATACAATCAATAAATTAGGCTATTACAGTCCACTGCTGTACACAGGCCTCTTTCAATGCTGGGAGCACTGAGGACAACATAGATTGGACTGCGATATACAAATTAATTGATCGAACGTGATAAAGAATGATCATTACAATAAAAAATACTCCAATGAGTTGAAGAACCTCCTCCTCTTTTTAAGTCGGTTAAAGAACAGTTGTCACAGTATGGATAATTAGGAAGTTATTGTCTTTAACCATTACTTTGTTCCGTTCTAGGAGCTACTGGCTGTGATATCGTTACTGATAAGTGGGGCGGTGGGTGAGCCCCAGTCGGGGCCCTACCCTGCAAGCGGCTGGAGACCCAGTGGGCCAGCCTTTGAGACACCACAGCAACAGGTAATGGTATTAATCAATTACTGTTAGAAGCTGATGAAAGAGTAGAATCAAGTGGAATTTCAATTGTGTAAATAAATAAATAAATATTCCACAACATTCTACACAACGCAATCTAGACCCATGGTAAGCTTTTATAGCTTGTGTTATGGAATCTAGAATGCTGATAAACATACTTATACATATACTTTTTTGTTTGTAAATACATACATATTATACATAGAAACACCCAGACCAATGCAAATAGCCATATTCATGCATACAAAATATTTGCACTGAGCGGGAATCGAACCCGCGCCTCATGCGTGGCAGTCGCGTGCACTACCGCCACTCATTTTTCTTCTGAAGTTCTCCAAAGCCATCAGTCCTAGTTGTCACACGATACGAACATGTATGACAGTTGTTAAGCTAGTTAGAGCTATAAAAAGTCAAAATAGTACAACTACAGAACTTCATTTAAATGTAAATATTTAAAAATATCGCTAATTGATGGTGATGATCAGATGGTGGGCTTCACAGAACATATCAAAGTTCAATCGTATCTTAGATTAGAAAGCCGACCCCTACCGGTTCGGGAAAAAGCTTAGAGAATGTAAATGATAATTTTTTGTTCAAAGCAGCTTGTCTAGCATTAACTAAACATAAAAGTTATTAAGTTTGTCTTCAATTTACAAGCTGATGTGCACATACAACAGTTTAATAATATGATGAATAAAGGATTAAACACAAATAATGTACAGTCAGCATCAAAAAGCTGTTGACGAACAGAGCGGTCATGTGCTCAAAATGATCAAATTTAGTTTTTTAACCCTCCTCCAGTTGACCGATTGTTCTGATATTTGGTACACACCATATAAATCAATCAAACAGTTTGATTTGCGTATTAAACGAGAGTTTCAAGATCATTTTAAGACTTCGTCGTCAAGATATGTATGACGCTGACTGTATTTACATTATTTTTTTGTTTTTCTTCACCAGCCTACAGAGTATCTACCACCCCCAGAATACCTACCGCCCCCAGATTACCTGCCGCCAGTGGACCCACGCAATCAATTCAATGGCCCCAATGCGGATCAAGGCCCTTCACAATACCCAACTGGATCAGCTAACAATCCTAACTTTAATTATGGCACTCCTGAAAACCCCAGTAGTTCTGCCAATACACCTAACGTGGCATTCGGTCTGCCTGATGGACAACGAAATGCAGGCAATGCCCCTAATGCAGGCTTCCCTCAAAATCCAAATGGTTTTGGCAATACACCTAATGTAGGACCAGGCTTCCCTCAAAATCCAAATGGTTTTGGCAATGCCCCTAATGCAGGCTTCCCTCAAAATCCAAATGGTTTAGACAATACACTTAATGTAGGATCAGGCTTCCCTCAAAATCCAAATGATTTTGGCAATACACCTAATGTAGGACCAGGCTTCCCTCAAAATCCAAATGGTTTTGGCAATACACCTAATGTAGGACCAGGCTTCCCTCAAAATCCAAATGGTTTTGGCAATACACCTAATGTAGGACCAGGCTTCCCTCAAAATCCAAATGGTTTTGGTAATACACCTAATGTAGGACCAGGCTTCCCTCAAAATCCAAATGGTTTAGGCAATACACCTAATGTAGGACCAGGCTTCCCTCAAGATCCAAATATTTCAGGTAATACGCCTAATGTGGGACCAGGCTTCCCTCAAGGCCCCGGTAATGCAGCCAATGGTCCTAATGAAGGAATTGGTTTTCATCAAGGCCCAAATATTCCAGGCAACACCCCTGACGTGGGATTAGGTGCTCCTGGAGGCGCTGGTATTGGACCAGGTGTAGGATTAGGAGCCGGTGTGGGTATTCCTGGAGGCCCTGGTATTGGAGCCGGTGTGGGATTGGGTTCTCCTGTAGGCCCTGGTATTGCAGGCAATGAACCAGGTATAGGATTAGGCGCCGGTGTGGGTATTCCTGGAGGCCCTGGTATTGGAGCCGGTGTGGGATTGGGTTCTCCTTTAGGCCCTGGTATTGCAGGTGATGGACCAGGTGTAGGCTTAGGTGGCGGTGTGGGCATTCCTGGAGGCCCTGGTATTGGAGCAGGTGTGGGTTTGGGTTCTCCTGTAGGTGATGGACCAGGTATAGGATTAGGTGGCGGTGTGGGCATTCCTGGAGGCCCCGGTATTGGAGCCGGCGTGGGATTGGGTGCTACTGGTGGGCCTGGTATTGCAGGTGATGGACCAGGTATAGGATTAGGTGCCGGTGTGGGTATTCCTGGAGGCCCTAGTATTGGAGCCGACGCAGGATTGGGTGTCCTAGGTTTGCCATCACAGAGGGCGAATGGGGTTGGTGGAATAGGAGTTGGTGCTGGACTTGGCGGTGGACTTGGAGGTGGACTCGGTGGTGGAATTGGCGCTGGACTTGGCGGTGGTCTTGGCGCTGGACTAGGTGGTGGTCTTGGCGGTTTTGGATTGGCTCGCATTAGGAATTTGAATGAATACGATCAACAGAGGCAGGTGAGTGAGAAATACATATCTTAACGAAGATTTATTGATAAAGTATTAATGGAACAAGAAAGGGTTGTAACCTGTTTGCACTACATTAGCCAGATATCGTCAACATATTGAATCCTGTTTCAATAAAAAAACCAGCCAAGTGCGAGTCGGACTCGCCCATGAAGGGTTCCGTAGCAGCAAGTAACATAACATACAAGTTCTTGTATTATTTTTGAGTTAATTGAATGGAAGGTGGAACTTGCGGTTTATAACGTATTAAAAAAAACTACATGCTAGATTTCGTTCAAACCAATTTTCGTTGGTAGTTTGCATGGCAATGTACATCATATATTTTTGACTTTTTGACTTTCAGTTCTAAGTATGGGGAGTTTTTCTATTTTTTTTATAATATAATCAAATTCTTAATGCGGTTCACAGAATACATATACTTACCAAATTTCAACGTAATAGGTATAATAGTAAGTTTCGGAGTTATAGATTAAAAGTGGCTGTGACATACGGACGGACAGACAGACATGACGAATCTATAAGAATTCCGTTTTTTCCCATTTGGCTACGGAACCCAAAAAAATGGGAATTTGTAACTGTGTATAACAAACAGCCATAATTTACGTTGTTTCAGTTCCAACTACAGCAACAAAACTACCGTGAATATGCGCGACAAAGGCAGTTGGATGCTCAAACTGCTGCCAATGGGTCACCAAGACCCGAAAGCCCAGTTATATTTGCAAGTAGAACTACTCCAGCGACTACAGATACTATTAGACCTGAAGTGACTACTGTAGCACCTACCACAGAGATTAGTCTCAATGAAGGCGAGACTCTTGAAGCACCTAAAAAGAAGGAAACGACGACAATAGAATTATCTGCTCAGAAACTACAAGAATATCCAGGAGAATTTTTCCTGAGTTCTCTAGCTCAGTTGCAACTGCAGCCACAGTTTGTACCAATTCAATTTGGTCAGAATAAAGCCCCATATTATCAACCCTTACGATCACAAAAACTACTTTCAGGATTCGATGCGCAAACTCATTTTGCAGCTTTACCTTCAATTATAGCTCAACAGAAGCTGCAACAGCAAAGTGAGCTTAATGTTGTACATCCACAGAATCAACTAGAGCCTTTAAATGGTTATCAACAACAGCAGACTTACTTTAGCCAACCTGAGGTCGAACCAGTAGGTCAATATGAGCCTATAAGTTACCAACCACAACTACAACTGCAGCTTCAACCACAACCCCAGCGTCAAATTCTGTTACAACCACAATACGATACTCAATCTGTACCGTTACAACCACAACCTAACTTACAGCCCGGTCAGTATCAGCCTCAACCAGCTGTTTTCCAACCTCAACCTGGCCAAATTCAACCTCAATTTCAACCCCAACCTGAGCAAATTCAGCCTCAATATCAACCCCAACCCGGCCAAATTCAGCCTCAATTTCAACCCCAACCTGGCCAAATTCAGCCTCAATTTCAACCCCAACCCGGCCAAATTCAGCCTCAATTTCAACCCCAACCTGGCCAAATTCAGCCCCAATTTACTCAATTTCAACAGCATCCAGCTCAATTCCAGCCTCAGCCTGCCCAATTCCAACCACAACCCGATATTAAAGATGTCGAAAACATTGACCAAGCCTCGTATCAGCCCCCAATATATCAGCAACAATTCTTAGAGCCACAACCTGGTTATATCCAGGCACAGTTAATCAACTATCAAGGTCAAGATTACGCCCAGTTTCAAGGGGAATTTCAAAAACAGCAAAACGAAATTGAACAGCAAGGATTTCAACCTTCGAAGCAGGGTGCTGATGCCCTTCAAAGTGGGTTGGATGTAAACCTACAAGGTAATGATGTTGAAGAGCCTCAAGACCAGGATGAAGGCAACACAGCTACAGCAATCGCGACAGCCTATGGTACAAGGTTCGTATATTGTTTCTTTTGAATTTTAATGTTGGATAAGAACAATTGTGAAAGAACTATTGATGCATTATTTTATCAGAATAATAATAAGGTATTTTAATCATCCTTATAGCGATTTAACAGTTGCGGCAAAAGTTTATAGGAGCCCGAGGTTCGTTTATAGTTAAAGGATTGGTATCCCTTTCTTGGTGGGACTGCTGTCAGAAATAAACCCCTCAGAGGAAAATCTGCACCAGAACCTCTTCCATCAATAGTTGGACTATTTAGTGATGCCCCTATACACCTACTGTTTACGGGGCGAGATTCTGGGGCAAGCTTACTTCTCGGATTTGGCTATACGGTCAGGTCAGATGGCAGTCTATTAATAAAAGTCGTATAAGGAAGGCCAAAGGGAGGAGAAGTAAGCGAACCACGGACTGCGCAACCGCCGCTTCATTATTTCTTTTTGTTTTTAACTGACTTCAAAAAAGGAGGAGGTTCTCAATTCGTCTGTATACATAATATTTTTTTTTTATGTATGTACACCGATATTTCCGCCAATTATGGACGGATTTCATTACACAATGGACTGAATGGGTCATTCATGCAAAACAATTACTAAAAATATTGAAAAGATTAGTTATTAATTTATAAAAACTATAATACCTCTAAATAAACAATTTTATTTGTAAACATACGGATAAGATTATAAAACTCTCATACCCTTTTAATCATTCAATGGTTGGCTGAAAGAGATCATAATTCGAGGCTAGGTTGCGAATAGTATAACAGATGGCTTACCATAACGTCTTATAGCGTTCGTGTTCCACCCGAGAAATAGAGACGGGGCTATGTATGGTGTATAGCTCTATCCCTCTTTTTTGTGCTGATCTCGAACGCTTTAACACGTCATGGTAAGCACCGAATACAGTCAGCATCAGAAGGATGTTGAAGAACAAAGTACTCAAAATGATCTTAATTTCGTTTTTTATCCCCTTCCAGTTGACCGATTGGTCTGATATTTGATACACACCTTTAATTCGGACAATAATACTTATCAATCAAATAAAACTGTTTGATTTGCTTTTAATACGAGAGTTTTAAGATCATTTTGAGACTTCGTCGTTAAGATATTGACGATGTTGACTGTACTTAGTACCCACAATGGGTACTAAGTACGTTTTCAAAGTACGAATAGAATTTTTTAAAGAATATAAGTAATCGAAAGGGGCCAGCTAAGCTAAATTACTTGTGTTAGGACAAGGTTCACGTGACTTGTAACGACTAAGATTCGTACCCGGGGCGTCTCGACCTTAAGGCCGAAATTTTATCCACTAAGCTACCAAAACATCATCATCATATCCACCAGGGCTTTAGGGGGCTTTTCGAGTGTTGTTTTTTATATACCACAGACACAGACAGACAGGGTAGTTGGTCTGGGGGTGATCGGTGGAGCCGCCTGTCACCCTAGCAGAAGCAGGCCGCGGCGGCGGCGCAAAGTGCGCCTCCCCGTACCCGGGGCTAGATGGGAACACTATGGTCCCCACAACGGGAAGGGGGGCATTTCGAAAGAGATGGTCCTGGGACTGCCGGGGAGATATGCTTTCGGCAATCTCACCTCCGGCAACCAAAGATCCAAGACTGCGTGCGTTTTAGTCGGTTCGAGTTCGACATATCCACCTCCACCGGCTCCGGGGGGGTGGTATCCGTGTAGTAGTGTAGTAGTTACCGTGGGCTATGTAGCAAGCATGGCTGCCCCATCAGCATACGTTGCAATCTTGCATTGAGCACGTTGTTCTCAAGTAGTAATGAAAATGAAAGTACGTGAGACCTTGCGACAAAAAATCGCAACGTTCTCATCTAACCTTATTGCCCATAATACCGATCACGTACCGCGATTTTAAATGTAAATTCAAGGTGTACAATGGCCGTAGTGACATTACCCTATTCCGTTCTGAATATTGATGGATTTTAATTTAATACCGCTTGTACATCGCAATGAGAGGCCTATTTCACACTAATGTCTGAAAGGAGTTCTCTGCATACAATATTTTGTATGGCGAACGCACTACAGGCTACATTCTCCCTCGGCTTCTTAATGACCTAACCCTCGATATGTAACAAAATATCGAGGGTTAAGCTTAAACTCAAATATTTTTTTTAAGGTTTCTTTTAGTTTTTATTTATATTATTATGTAAGGTAGTGTGTAAATTTCTGTACGACAACTCACAATAGCACAGGTATAAACTTGCATGGTTTTTTGTTGCTATTATTGTCCTATTATAATGGCATCTAATGTTTTGTTTTGATAATAATAAAAAAAACTTCTATGCGATTGGACTGGCTATTAGGTAAGCTGTGGAATGAACTCCCTGCAGCCTGCTGCGGTTTTTCCAAGCGACTTTAATAAGGGGTTCTTCAAGGGCGTTAAAAGGTTTTAACAGGGTTGGCAATGCGAGTGTGACGCCCCTGGTGTTGCACACGTCCAAAGGCCACGGTAACCACTTTCCATCAGGTGAGCTGTCTGCTGGGCTGGCACCTAAAATAAAAAAGAACACATAATTTTTTGTTGACTAAAGCTATTGATACACTTGAGCGTTCACATGTAATGGTAGGGTACGCGAAGAAGGAAATTCGGTAGTATCTCGAGCGCGTCAGATTAAGCTAGGGGAGGCTAGTTACATATTGATAAATTTTTCCAGCCAGTGCAAGAGCAAAAAAAGCAAAAACGAATTCGTCCTACGAATATACACCTACGAGTCAGATTAAGATAAGGTAGGTTAGTATAATTTGACGTAGAGGGGATATTTTCATTTGTTGTCCATCGTCCTACTACTTGGTCTTACTAGACCACGGGCCATTCTTTTTGTCCCTAGTTCTGAGCATTCACTCGTTAGGTGTAAATAAACCTTTAAAAATCGCAAGAATGCTCATTACAAGAAAAAGCACTCAAGTTTAGCAGCACCTTTACTTTACATTGAATTTTTGCCAAACTTGGATAGGTAGAGGGGGGAACACGACTGACGGTGGAAGTGAGCGCTGATGCATCACAAGGTGGCCACCCTAAACCTACACCTGGGTCGCAAGTCCCAGGCGCCGTCACAGTGTTCCTCTCTGTACCACGCCATGGACCCGGCGAACGCACGGTGAAATCCATGGAATGCTGAGAATCGGATCTCTCTTAAAGATTACATACAATTTTATTATCTACTTCCATTTTCAGGACTCAACCTCGTAAGCCTACGCAGTATGGAGCACCGTATCCTGTACCAAAGGTGGAGGCAGCTGTCGCGGATACCACTACCGCAGAACCTGCCGAGGTAACAACTTTATTCATGTACTTTGGACTCAGCTGTCTCCCGAGGGCCACACCGTTAGGGATGGCTCTGGGTCAGCCGGGGTGGTCAGCAGAGATATGTCGAAAACAACCTCACTTCGGCCTAGCACGACGACCCACAGATGGCGTACGGTTTTAGACGTCTCGAGTCCTTAAAGCAGGACCTGCTGATCAGCGTAAAGGGGGAAGGGGAGGGTCATGGGGATTTCGGTACGAAAAAAGGGTGCATTATCCTACTAATATTACGAGTATAAACGCAAAACTTTGCAAGTATGAATGGATGTTTGATATTTATTCACGTCTAAACGGCTGGAGCGATTTTAATAAAATGCCATGGAGTTAGCTGACACCTGGATTAACACATAATATGTTTGGTCGCGATAACTGACATCTACGAGGCCGGAGTCGCGGGCAAAAGCTAGTAATAGATAAGACCTACTTGAGTCACGGGGCAAAAGGGTCTCGAACAAACGGTATAAAAGATAAATCAATAAAATCTATTTGAAAATCTTTTTTTAGGAGGTGACGGTCGAAGGTCCTGTTGTAGCCCACGCGGTTGCTATCGCTGACGGGACCCGGAAGAAGAGCGCTAAACTCAGGTAAGCCGACTAGACGATTAGAACCACAAAATTACCTCTGTGGTGTAGTAGAGCTTGCCTGTAAGAGATCGCTTGTAGCGATAAGGCCCCCATTTGTACATTTTTCATTATGTTGTCCGTACATGTACTAAAATTTATGAGTGTACAATAAAGATTTTTCTTATCTTATCTTATCTTAGAGCTTTCGACTGCTAAATCGTGGATTCGATTCCCGCTCAATGTAAAAGTTGTATGCCTACCTATTTATTTTTGTATTGGTTTGGGTGTTGCTTCCCGGTGGAGTAGAATAAGGTGATCCCATTACTTTCCATGGGTGTCCTAGAAAATGATGAGATACGGCTGTTTTTCACCCAACAGTAAACATACATTTTAAACTCTCGCGTTCCATGATATACAATGATACTAACGGCAATTAACACTATCATAGTATAGGTACATACGTACCTTTGATTTGCCTGACATTTCGACCAGGTCACATCGGCCGTGGTCACAGGCCGACTCACCACATCTGGTGTAATGCCGCGTCCGCACGCTTGCCGCTTGCCGCAAACTCCAAACCTCTACAAACGTTTGGCTTGATTTGACAGACCACCACACGCTTGCGAGTGCTTGCGAGTGAGACATTGTGTTCTGAAGAAGCAAGCATGACGGACGTTGAGATTGCGGCAATATAATTTGGCTGAAGTTATTTTTATTATAAATACAAGTATTTTCTTGAAAGGAAACGAAAAATAAAAAAAATCTTCCTAAAGGTGACCATAAGAATTTCCTTCTTACTTTTCAGTTCCTTAACTGGCTTATTAAATACTAGCTTTTGCCCGCGGCTCCGCCCGCGTGGATATCGGTTATCGCGACCAAACATAGCCTATGTCCTTTCTTATGATCTAATCTACCTCTATACCAAATTTCATCAAAATCGGTGCAGTGGTTTAGGCGTGAAAGCGTAACATACAGACAGACCGGCAGACAGACAGACAGAGTTACTTTCGCATTTATAATATTAGTATGGATATGGATATGGATATTAGTATGGATTGCACTAAGGCGACACCATGCATCAGCTACTTTTTTTGTCCTTGTGATTAGTATTTCCCGGGTCCCAAATGCATGGTTCTGCCTGGTAACATTCCAGGAAGTTCAAAATATTTTCACTTGACCATTTGACCAGTCACTCATATTTGTACTCAAGACGACCCATACGTCTGTACGCCGCCAGTACACAATCGAGACTGAGTGTACGCAAACGTGTGGACGAGTCGCAAGCGCTTGCGGCAAATTCCTTTGATTTGTGACAAAAAAACCGACACTTGGCGGATCGGCAACAAGCGCTTGCAAACCTACACAAACCAAATCAAACGCCTTATCCACACGTTTGAATTTGTGACGGCTTGTTTAGGTTTGGCAAGCGTGCGGACGCGGTTTAACCTGGTCGAAATGTCAGGCAAATCAAGGGTACGTATATACCTATACCATATTCCATACCATTCAACCCTTGATTTGCCTGACATTTCTCTGATGTCGATATGATTCTGACTGTATCAGCATCAGAAAAATACGACGAACAAAGTTCTCAAAATGATCTTAATTTCGTTTTTTGTTCCAGTTGACCGATCGTTCTGATATTTGGTACACACCTTCAGTTTGAACAATAATACTGTATAAATCAATAGAACAAATTGATTTGCTTTTAATACGAAAGTTTGGTTTAGTAGACAAAGGACTTATTCGCAAAACGCCTTACCCCTAAAAAGAGGACCTATTCGTCCAATGCCTGATTCTTATAAAGACTAATTCGCAAAATGACGTATTCTTAAAAATACCTATTCGCAATTTGGCTTATTCTTATAAAGACTAATTCGCAAAATGACTTATTCTTAAAAATACCTATTCGCAAATTGGCTTATTCTTATAAAGACTAATTCGCAAAATGACTTATTCTTAAAAAGACCTATTCTTAAAATGACCTATTTTTACCCGGCTGCAAAAATCGAGGCCAATGTTTTTCGCGCGTATGGTATGTATGTATTTTTCTTTGTTATCACATCACCCACAAGCATAAAATGTAAAAAAAACAATATGGCGGACGAAATTGACAAATTGATACAGTAGACATTTTGATACAGTGGTCTTTTTGATAATAGGACATCTTGAAGTGGTCATTATGATACAGTGGACGACTTGAGACAGTGGACATTCTGATAGAGTGGACGAGATGGCCCTAAAGGATTGACAGGCCTACCTTCTTACTCTCTCTTGTTAACTCGTCAACCATAGTCTCTAGATTTCGAGCGCTTTCGGCAAACACGACGATATCATCTGCAAAGCGAAGGTGGCTTAGTGTCTCCCCGTCAACCTTTATTCCTCTTGTCTCCCATTCAAGGTTCCTGAAAACGGATTCCAGCACTGCGGAAAAGAGCTTAGGGGATATATGTAGCAATTAGGTAGCAATTATTGAAGCAAAAACAAAAATTCAACTCTGTTTAGTTTACTCAAACTAAGTGCTGACCAGCCATTCTGACGTCAGAATGGCTGGTGACATTGTTAATGCTTATATTTTCAAAATTAATGAGGTAGCAATTATTTATTGTAGGTAGCAAATAGTAGCGATTAGGTAGCAATATCTAATCTCTGTCTCGATTCTAAATGAGGCAGGCAACCAGCCATTCTGACGGACACTCGTATACCTAACATCAATTATTAATAATAAAAATAATTATTGTGATTTTATTTAATTATTGTTAAAAAAGAGGAAAAACAGTAGGTTTTTGATTATTTGTCATATTTTGAATTTTTTGCCGTTTTAATAAATAATTAATATGATTATGTATTCCATTTCTTTAAATATTTACTCCTTATACACTTAGACTATGGATTATTCCTACATCTTCAAAATCGAGAATAGGGTATTTTACGAATAGGGTATTTTACGAATAGGGTATTTTACGAACAGGGTGTTTTACGAAAAGGGTGTTTTACGAATAGGGTATCTCACGAATAGGCCCAAAAACGACTGCAGGTCATTTTGCGAATAAGTCCTTTGTCTACTAAACCTAAACCAGTATTTCTGTGAGCCGGGTACTGTTTTCCATGGAGTACTAGGCTCACAGAAGCGTCAACCCAATAAGACTGTTCCGTAAACGCTTGTGGTAGGCCCCTAGGTCTTTTTAATTATTTTTAAGTAGGTAACGTTGCGATTATTGCATTTTGACTCGCGGAACGAGTGGGAAATAAAAAGTTCCAATCGTCACCACTGGGGACGAACGAAACTTTTTTCCCCCACTTGTACACAGTGGGGACGACAGGGTGGGGACGACCGGGAATAGAAGTAGATATTTATGACGCTGACAGTACCTATACCATGATCTCGTTAATTCCCGTTAGTATTATTGTATAGTAAACATACAGCCTATGGCAATGTGCCCACTTGATGGCAATAGGCTAGCCACCTAACTAACTATCCTGTTGTTAGTATATGTATGTTTCTAGTTTCTATGTGTATGTTTTTTTTTCTGCAGACGAAACAGACTACGTCCAATCTTCACTTTGGATAAATCTGGACACCTCGTTCTGGCGCCAGGACAGTGACACAAGCAAACAAACAAACCGATTGACATATAAAAAGTATTGTAATAATAAATAATTTATTTATGATTAAACTAATTGAATACAACTCTTGAAAGTTGATTAATATCATTACTGGTTTTATTATCATCCTTATTTTGCTAACTAATACAAAGAACAAAATAAAATATCCGAATTGATAATCTACTCCTTTTTAGAAGTCGGTTAAAAAGCATAATATGCTGGTGTCTGCAGCCGACCGTACTTATTTCTCTATAAAAAAAATCTCATGAAATAGTTGAGTGATTTTTTTAAAGCATCAAGTATGCTGGGTTATGCGCACTACGTCCCATTCGCGCTTCGTCCTCCGTTCGCAATTTGTCCCATTCGCGGTTGGTCCCATTCGCAGTTGGTCCCATTCGCACTTGGTCCCATTCGCAGTTAGTCCCATTCGCAGTTTGTCCCATATAAGTAGTTTGTAAGGGAAGAGGTAGGTTTAAGGGCCGAAGTGGGTGACACGAATAAAATTGTCACTACTTTTGCATTTTGCATTGTAATCAAATAAATAAACACTTCTACATAACATAACATAAACTCACGCCTATATTCCCCGAAGGGGTAGGCAGAGGTGCTAGCACCCACATTTCGCCAGTTTATGTTTTAGGTCCCAATGTAATAGGTGGCGAGCCTATTGCCATTAACCGGGCACTTATAAACCTGCGATAAATACACACATAACTTCGAAAAGCATCGAAAAGTCATTGGTGTGTGCCATGGTAAACCTGGGATCGAACCCGAGACGTCGTCTCAGCAGTCCATTACCATACCACTAGGCTACCGCAGCTTCTAAATCAACCAAAATAGTATACAATCAGTATTATGAATGAAACAACATTGTAATAAAAGTATGTCACAATCGGAAATATTTAGGTTACGCATAGTTACTTAACTAATTGCAAAAATATAACTTTTTTCATGAAGTCATCTATAGATAAAGAACCCCGCTGTAGATCATCTAAGAGTTTATTGTATTTTCGATCAAAATTAATATCTACAGCCTTTCTGTTCTTTCTTTTTTCGTTATAAAAAGCTGTTTTTCAATAATATTGTCCCAGTGTTTTCCTTCTTGGCGCATTTTGTAAATAAACAAAAACAAGTTTGGTATTTTAGGTATACGACTATTCATGCGACGGTGCCAACCTTCTAGCGCATTTGTCGTTCTATGTTTTTGACCCGCACAACTAATTACTGCCGGAGATATTGTGGGATACCACTGTTTTTGGTAATACTGTATAAAATGTTGCATTTCAGGTATATCTGTTGTTTTATTAAGGATAAGATGGAAAAATAATTGTGTTCGCGACGAAATTAAGTAGAAAAGTGATAAAACTGCAGGGTATGCTGATGGCACGTTCAGAATAACTCCACACCCGTTTTACCAGGTTTACGTTTTACATATTGATTTACACTTTAATATAGAATCCACTAATATTATACCAGTCGTCGATGCGCTAATACCCAATAAAACACAATCAACATATGAACGCCTATTTACTTTATTAAAACACAAATTGGGAATTAAAATTATTAATTTTAATTTCATTCATAATACTGATTGTATACTATTTTGGTTGATTTAGAAGTGTTTATTATTTATTTGATTACAATGCAAAATGCAAAAGTAGTGACAATTTTATTCGTGTCACCCACTTCGGCCCTTAAACCTACCTCTTCCCTTACAAACTACTTATATGGGACAAACTGCGAATGGGACCAACTGCGAATGGGACCAAGTGCGAATGGGACCAACTGCGAATGGGACCAACTGCGAATGGGACAAATTGCGAACGGAGGACGAAGCGCGAATGGGACGTAGTGCGCATAACCCAGTATGCTAACTAAAAAAATCGAATACATTATTTTATTACAGTGGTTAAGGGTGGTACCGTTCCAATTAAAAAGACCCACGGTACCACCAGGGGTATGGCCAGGGGTATGGCCACGGGTACCGTGGGTATGAAGCGGGAATGGTCACAGGCTCGAGTCGCGCCCGAGGACTTACCATTTTCTTAATGAGTTCGAGTCATGAAATAATACTTACTACGTGTTCAGCTTTTATCCCTGGTCCCACCAGTATGTTCCAAGAGTGGGGTAGGGATGATTATTCTCATTATTTTGGCCTCTGCCTACCCCGTGACTGTACTATACGTTTGTCATTTAGTAATTATTCTAATTAATTTACACTAATGTTGTTTTATTAATGTATGCGTATACAGCAAGTATTATTTTTTCGATTGAAACTCAATAAAATATAAATTATTATAAGTAAACATTTATTATTTTCGAGATTTTTTTCCTCAATACACAATGATCAACTTTATAAAATATTGTCATATGTAATTATGTAAGTATACGGGGTAGAAACGTTAATTTTATCCAGACAATTAATTCTTAATTTTAAAAACATTCTAAAACTTTTAACTGATGCGAAATTTGCAGTGCTTATCTAAAAACTGACAAAAAGAAAAACAAAGTAAAAAAAAAACAGTCATGTGTGCACACTTTGTGCGTCTTATTACTTTGGTAACAGATTTCGTATCAGTTGAAAGGCATGAAATATCTTTAAAAATTACCAAGTAATTCTGGACACCCTATACCATTCCACCTTGTATAATTAATGAAGGGAAATAATGTCTAAACATTTTGAAAATTATCACTTAAACTGATGTGTTCAAAATTGAGTTCTATGATTCATTTTTTATCGATGACAAAGTTTGTAGTTATTAATAAAAGTTGTGTTCCATTTTTTCAAATCTTGATCTATATTATTCTATATTCTGTGTTACAGCGTAATCACAAAACTTGAACATCAAAACCTTTCCTCAAAGATACTGTATAACTATAACATTCCACCTTGAATTATTAATGAAGAGAAATAATGTCTAAACATTTTGAAAATTATCACTTAAACTGATGTGTTCAAAATTGAGTTCTATGAATCATTTTTTTTTTCAAAGACAAAAGTTTGTAGTTATTAATAAAAGTTGTGTTCCATTTTTCAAATCTTGATCTATATTATTCTATATTCTGTGTTACAGCGTAATCACAAAACTTGAACATCAAAACCTTTCCTCAAATACACTGATAAGTATTCATCGAGATAAGTGCACTCATCCACGATAACTCTTACAGAATTTGAAGAAGAATAACAAAGTTTGGCTTAGGACTCTTTAACCCAATTTTCCAAAGTTGATTCAGCAGTTCAATTCGACGTTTAGTATTGCGTATATTTAAGTCGATAGCTGCTCTTAGATTTGTTGGAACCGGGGTAAATTATTCAACTGAACTTTTTTGTAATTCAATTCCGACGTGACAAAGTCTATTAGAGTTTTATGTCTTATTTGCACTCATTTCTATTTTTTTTTGTCATTTGTAGAGAGTATTCTCGTTGTTCTAGACAATAAATTGATCAATCTTATTAAACATTACGATGAACATACACAAGAAAGTCTTCATGTTGGTTTGTCTACGTTTACGTTATGCTTCTACTTGCTTTAGATGCATCACAAAATTTAACATGTAACTCAGCTCATAAAGTGCTATCATTATAAATATACAAGAAGGTATACATACTGACACTATAAGACAAAACTCGAGGCTAGAACAAAAAAAGAACCAGTTTACTTTCGGCATTTCAGGCTGCACAGAATTGGATAATACATCACCGTTTCCTAAATCGAAAATTTCAACTCTATGGTCTCCTATTTCAATGGAATCTCTGATAACTATTGGTATATCTAAATCTATTTCTGAAATTGGTTCGGCACATTGAAGCATCTTGCATTTGAAATGTTTATTAACATCATGAATATTTTCACTGAATAGTGACACTATTTGACGATTATGACACATCATCTCGTCAATTTTTATTGCTGTTAGTGTATCGTCGTGGCGAGCACCAGGAGTAAATTTTGTTTTAATGTTCGATAATTTTAAATTGATCTTGCCGTATAGTCGTCTCTTCTTTTCAGCACTCATATTTCTTCTGTTATTGAAGTCATTTCTGTCTTTCGTAACGTTTTGGTCTTCTCGATTTTGGATTGACGAATTGCGAAAACTGCGAGCAGTGACGTTTTCTTTAAAAATAGTTGTCATATGTTGTGGTAAGGACTGTGCTGGAACTATAGGATAATCCGTTGAAATGTCATGGAAGTAATCAGTTATTAATTTCAAAGATTTTTTGGTATAGAATTTTGTCTTATTAGTATTTCCACTTACGTAGTTTAAAATTCTGTTTTTGCTTGAGTATGGTGAGTCTATTTGAAACCATGCACAGTTTCTGTGCGTACTAATGATGTTAAAACATGTAACTTGATTTGTCCATTTTGATGTACTTTTACAAGTAACTTTTTGGGGATTAGGTAATTTAAATGTTGATTTGTTGGGACAGCATTTCTGCAATTTATTGGGATTGTTATCTTTTAAGTTAATGCGTGTACTTAATGTGATTAAAATAAAAACTAATTTGTTTGGCATCTGAACTAAAAAGCTGCCGATATTTTTAACAATCTTTGTGTTTTTGGAAGTGTCAAGTGTTAATTGGCGTTTTTCATTTACTTTCTTATTGTAAGCCAACAAATCATCATATAGTTTAGATTTGTTATAAATTTTAGATATAAGCATACATTTTGCCATTGATGCAGAAGAAACGATTTTCAAAGAATTAATGTTGTCTGTTTGCAAAATAAAGTTATCAGTACTGCGATTGGGAGCTTTTTGTTGAATTCTTTCTCTTGCTTCGAAAGTATTGTCTAAATCGTTTTTTCTCCTTAGCTGTTTTGTTGCAGGTATGTGTTGATTACTTTTTCTCCATATTGTTTTTTCTGTGACTGCCATGTTTTTTATACTTTATAGATTTTAATGACATCTGAAACAAACATTAGTTTACTTGTAATGTAGCTTCCGTAGCTATGTTTCTGTAGGTTTAATATTTTATGAGCTGTGTGCCACTCGGCAAAACTGGAGTACAAAATATACAGTTGAGAAAAATTAAAAGAAAAAATAAATAAAAATAATTACACTTGTTTATTTAAAAACAATACACAGAACAATTTACTTTACACCATTACTCAAAAAACTTCACAGATTTCTTCTTTGTGACAAGATCTATTTACCACGGTTTTGCAATTAATGTTACGATTCCATATAGGCACAAAAGTATGATGAAAAATGTTGGGACACTTGTTATGACTAGTAGATTTTCTCTAAGAAATGACAAAGGACTCGCGAACAGTCCTTTGAAACGTTGGAGAGTTTGATGTTTTTGTAATACATTCCGACTAGTCGTTGTTGCAACCGTCACCGTGTCACCCTTACCAACTTCCACGTCAACTACAGGTTGTTTTAAAATTTCAAAATAATTTCGAATTAATTGTGGCTTTTTTAAAGATTTCAGAGAGATTTGAGAATTAGCCAGCGGTTTAGCACCTTTTACGCTGAGATTAAGCATTAGTTGATCGATGATTTGGTTTTGTACCAATTCACATTGGTGAGTTCGATGATGTCCGTTTCCGAAATTCTCGTCAACAACAAAGACTTCCTTATGTAACATTTCCACTTCATGTTTTTCTGTTTTCATTTCTTGACTATTCATAAGCGAGTCGTTTGAGTTCTGCACTTCGTCTTTAATTTTCGTCCCAAATGCTGATAGTGATTTTTGCACTTCTTTTATTAATTTATCAGTTATTGTGTCTTCCAATCTCTTTATTGCTAAATCTAAAACAACACTCAATCGATTCCATATTTCAATCATATCCAATGGAAGATTGTTAACTTCTTCAGAACAGGTTTTTTTCTGTGGATGTTCTACATGCTTCATTATAGCTTTTATAGCCACCTCATTTGGCAAACTGATATTGTTATGCTGATTTTTACTTTCTGCGTCGAATGATTTCTGTAATACATTTTTAGATAATTCATGATTTTGAACTGTTATAGTGTTTTTTTCGTGCTTCATTGAATAGGTCTCCATCAAATTAGTTTTCACCATATCACCGTCGAAACCATTGTCAAAATTTCCTCCTGAACTAGTAGATGGTGTCATTTCAGGATAAAATCCTAAATGGATAACAGTATCTAATAAAGTTGTTCGTTGAGCAACGGTATTATGATTGATATCTATATTGTTTACATTATCAGTAATTATTGAGTCAGACATAGAAGTTGATTCAAGTTCAGAACGAATACTAGACTTATTGGATTCAGAACTCACTCTACCAATCGTAAAAGTATCGTCATCACTTATCAAATTTAGTATGTCTTTTTCTAAACCGGTAAGAGTTTCAGTGCTTTTATATTTTTCATTACATATTAAATCTTTTGCACTATTTGATGTTTTATTTCCACTATCATCAGAAGGTACTTGCGATGTAAGCTCCATACCAGAAAATTGAATTGTGTCAGTACTTGTAATGTTTCCTTTGTCTATGCATTCATCAATATTAGGAATCTTATACATTACTCGCTCATTGTTGGGTTTTACTGGAGAGAATGCTACAGCTACTGCTATTTTTAGATCGGTTTTGTATGGTGTTGTATTTGTATTAGATGACACTGGATTGACAGAATTTACAGTTTTTATACTGTAAGTATCATCACTGTTGAATGAAAAAGAGCTATAGTTAACTAGTGTGTTTTGGCTTCCGCAGCTTGATAGCTGTTCTGTTTCGGCAAGTAAGTTTTCTTTAGCCAGTACCTTTCTTAAGATACCTGACAGTGAAACTACTTTTGAAATCGTATCCGTATATATATTTTCGATTCCTCTAGAATTTGACGACTTCATTTTTGCTTTTACGTAAGACTTTTCGAGTCTCTTAATGATATTATTTTTGTTTTTCTTATATTTAAAATGAATGTTTTTAATTTTAGTGACACGCTTGTAACTTTTCGGTTTTTTTCTTAAAGAATTGTGATGTTTTTTACATCTTTTCATATGTTTTGATGCATTAAATATCATTTTAGGCTGTTCATCTGCTGTTATATTATCAACTTCTAAACAGCTGTTTGTTTGAGAGGACGTTTTATCTGTATCACCAAACTGGTTACTGTCTAACATATCAATTTTGACTTCACTAGTAGTGGGTACGTTTAATATATCAGGGAGATCACATGCTGGGGATATAGTGAACGTTTTTGCAGACGTAACAGAACCTACAGCTGATTCGCTACTTATGGTATTTTCGTTGTTACGTTGATTATTAGTCGTCATCTTTGATATATCGCTTAAAGGTGGTTCTTGTACTGCAAAAGCAACAACGTATGTGTTCGTTCTTTTAGAATAACTCGATGCCGATTTAGGCCTTTTTAGTTGTTTCAGAACTGGTTCTTTGGGGTTTTCCATTCCAATTTAATTTAGTTTTAGAGAATATCTGCAACAAACATTAAATAATGCTAGTGTAATTTTTAATTCATAAGATAAAAGGGTTTAGGCTAAATAAATAAAATAAAAATAGAACTAACAATTCTTTATTTCAAAATTATAAAAATATACATAAAATCCTCGAAAAATCAAAATCCTAAGTCAGAGAGTTTAAGGTAAAGCACCGACGAATTTGGACTGGTAACTGATATTGTTTTAATTGGTTTATGTGATCTGTCCAAAACAACATTTTCTTTGGGTACTAAGTAACTTTTCAAAACGTTATTGTAGAATAAGCAACCTAATATAATTACGGGAATCCATAACAGCATACAATACATACAGCCTTCACCAAAACCCATTCCTCTGAGCGCTTTACATTTACGCAGCTCATCATTTTCAGCTAAACTGTGTATAAAACCACAGCTGGATGCAGAGCTATATCCACCATCTAATTCAGGGTTAATTGGCACAACGCATGAGCTGCCACTACTTGAACCAGGACCACAAATGTCTTCTTTCTTCTTCTTTTTCCCCCAAAGGCACCATTTTTTAATTTTTCCTGATGATTTACTTGGTTTAATTGATTTGTGACTTGAACTACAATAGACAGCTTTTGGTTTTATACAATTATCACAGAAGAAAGCAATTAACTTTTTGTTACTTTCCGCGGGTAATTCAATTAATGATTTTGATTTTGGTAATGAACACATTAGTCCTTCATCAGTGTATTGGTGATTAAATTCGTTAGCTTTTGATGTCATGTCAGTTACCCTAAGTAATGATTCACTGTCTATGATTCGATAAGAAGTACTTTTTTTAGTGAGTCTATTATAGTATTCAAGGGTATCTTTCGTTTTTAAATCTTTACAAGTATCTTTACAATCTAAGGCTGATTTTGTTCGATTTCTTTTTAAGTCTGATAATATTTGGGTTGTTTTTGATGGGTTTCTCAGGTCAATTACAGCTTCACATATAGAACTTGAAGTGAAATTATAGCTAGCGTTAAAGGAGGCATATGTATTTGATTTAACGGAGTCTTTCCGTGTATGTCTACTTACAAGTTTTTTTGTAGTTAAAGCTAAATCTTTGATAACTACTTTTAATTCACTTATTTCCTGTAGTATTTCTAGTTCACTAGTTACTGTACAACGATCTTCGACCATATTTGATTTAACGTCTGGTTTTTCTCTAGAACTTACATTAAGAATATACTTTGAATGACTTAAAGCTCCGTCAAGAAGAGGTATTATTTCTGGAGTATGTGTAGGGGCAATAGTTGATTGTTTTTTAGCTTCTAGACCATGCGAGGATGGACTGTTACATTGTTGAGAGTTCAGTAATATAGGTTGCACGTGTGGTATTTCTGGTTCCACGTTATAAAGTAGTTTGGGATCTGCGTTCATTTCGTATGTACCCGGCGTGTCGTTACTTATATAGGTGTATGCATCTTTAGTACCATATTTAGACTTCGGAAACATACTTATATGGATATCTACTTTAACGTTTTTGTTACTATTGTGTTCCTTAAAGTATTGAAACAGGTCTTGCCAATATTTTAAAATATCTTGTCCTTGAAGAATTTGACTGGTCGCTTTTTCATATAAAAATGTGAAATGTTTACTATTTGGATTACTTCTTTTTGAAGAATTTGGTGTTATTTTATTACCAAAAACTTGTTTACGCCTCTTATTAACTTTTCCTCGCTGTGTAGATTTTTTATTACTTTTTTTGCAGTCTGAAATACTTGTATATGTAGTTTTGTTAAGGTTTAGACATTTGATATCTTCATTAGTGCGATTTTGATTTCTATCTGTTTTCATCAGATTTACCATACTAATTTCACTTTTAATCGCAAGGTGACCTGTTTCTTTTGAAATATCTTCAGTCATTGTGAAATTGTCATTTTTGGAATTATCATGGCTATTTTTGTCTACAATAGTAGTAACACTAGCCGTGCCATTTCGATAAAGGCTTCTCAAAAGGCTAGGCATCGGACTTAGATGACATTTCTGCGATTCAAAGTTGTCATTTTTAACTTTTTCAGATTTTGTTATAGTTTTACTGCATGTTGCACCCTTGTACAACGACTTTGGAAAAACCACAATGTGTTTTTTCTTCTTCAAATTGACATCTTTTTCGAACCTTTTTGTGAGAGTGTTTGTTGAAACAGCTAACAAATCAAAACTGGACGAATCCAGTAGCTTATTGAACTTGTCAATAGACAGTATGATATTATTGCGTTTAGTTTTTCCAAGCTTGCTCGAACTATTACTTATTTTTGGTCGAACCAAACCACGTTTATTGAAAGTTCTTGGAATGCTAAGTGTAGAGATGATTCTTAAATCCTTATTGCGAAAAGGGATAGGAGCAGATGACGAATCTTTTTTACTACAAGTTGACGTATCTAATTTATGAGGAGATGTATGATTGCAATGAGGAATTGTGTAAGAACCGCTAGAAATTTTCTTATCTTTGACTTCTTGATCCTGCGCTGCTTTATGAACAATAAAAGCCGTACCAGAAGAAATGTCTTGTTCTTCTTTGTCACGTAGCTTGTGTAAGAGAATTTCAAAAACCGTATTAAGTTTTTGTTTCATGTCGTTGTTATACGACAAATGTTTTCGAATCCATTGGGCAAGCAAGCTTTTCAAGTTATCAACCATGAGACACTCTAGATCGGTTGGATAATTGCTTCGTATTTCAAGTATTTCATTATCACCACAAGCGCTGGCATCGGGAAACTCTTCGACAGTTTCAGCTTCTGTATCTACAGCTGAGTACTTGGATTTGGCGGAGCTTCCTAGAGTTGACGTCCTGTTCATTTTTGTTCTGCATAATCTCCTAAGTACGCAAATATCAGTTTCCACGCTCAAATCTCTTTTGACTTTACCCTTGTCTACATAGTAGCTGTGCTTCTGTCCTAAAGTCTTGTGCATTCGTACCATGGCACTCTTTGCACTTAATTGAGAAATCAACGAACATGTTTTCGAATGCGTACATAATGTGGTCATAGACGTTTTATATATAACTTTTAATTTGTCTTCCTTTGGTTTACCCATGATTCCTTTATATTCTTCTCACCTCTTCTGTAAGCAGAAATAGTAGTATTCTATTCATCTTTGTAATTTTCTTGTTTTTTTTTTGTGTAGAGTAAAAACAGTGAGTATTTTTTTCTTCATGGTTTATCAAATGCCAATTAGATCGTTTATGTGGGTGCAAACTCACGTTTTGATTAACAATAATATAGATAGATATTAATACTAGAACAAAGTGTTCACATCATGTATTGCACATAATTGAGAAGTTTTCATAAACTGTTAAATCCATTTATGCTTCAATTATTACCCTTACTACTTAAGGAAACTAAGGTGCCACGGGCTATATATCGTCGCGATGTACATCACAATTATTTACAACCCCTTCTACTTTAACATTTATATCACCCATAGGCGTCCATTACACGATCATGCAAGCATCATTCATGCCATCAGTCATTAATTGAGTGATGTTTAATCAAATACTTCATGCAACCATCAGTCAATATAACCACAGTCACGGTCAATCACGGCCGTGACTATGGTTAAACTGACTATCGTGTAATTTAAACCTTGTAATGGACGCTTTAGGAGTAATTGTTGAAAATTGCAATTTTAAACTTGCGACAGTTATAAGCGAATTCCATTGTAATCAGTCTAAGCTGTTTTATCATGAAGAAGTCACAAGCATATGAAATCACTCACACCACCGTTCGGTTGTTATTTAAGTATAATCTTAGAATAGTAACATTAAAACTGCGAATACGAATTCTAACGATGTTTTTTTAGAGATTGTTTTTTTTTATAAGTTATTAGTTTTGTTTGGTTGGTATTGCAATGATATGTTCAAAAAAAGAAGGTAATTTTACAAGTCGGGACCCTGCTTAGACAAGTGTCTTTGAAAGGGGATATTTATTATTGAGCATGAGCATGGGTTTTGAAACAGGATTTCTACTGAGGAACTACTGATAGAAACACTCAAAAGTAATTGACCTGAGATTCGAACTTAGGAACACATTGGAATATGATATTATTAAGAGGAAAGCCTAGCTAGCGAATAGTCCTATTGCCGTCGCCCCTGTCCCCGTAGAGTGCGATAAGGATAGCCGCCAAAATCCGGCAAAATCGAGGTTTCGTATTTCCCGTTTTTTCAGCGAAAATTACGCCGATTTAAATATTTTTGACACCGTTTTATTAGGAAATAGCGTATCCATGTTCCTGTTATTTTTTATAACTTCCTCTTAATGGCTCCGTGTTTATTTTTTTTCAAGAATAAGTTCTATCGTAAATTTGTTTAAAAAAGGAAGGTTATAAAATTTAAATACGTTTAAAAAAGCTATAAATTAAATTGCCTGTTACCAATGACTTCAATGCACAACTGTACGAAATAAAATGGTATCTCAAAAGACCACTATTTGACCATCAGCATAGCTGTAAACTCACATAGGTCTCAAAACTCATTAACGTATATTATATTATGTTGTCTCTGTCTCTCGTACGTCTCCCCTGAATTTTTTTTATCTAGGACACGTCAATTTGACTTCACCTCGCCTGATGTTATGCTAAAGGCAAAGTTTCGGAGAGAGGGTCACCATCGCAAACATGTACCATGTTAACAGTGGTGGCACTCAGCTGACGGCCTCATTAGATGCCTTTTCACGCTCCGCTTAAAGGACCTGGGAGTGTAGGTAGAAGGAAACACGTGAGGAGAGTAGGACGGAGGAAATACGGGAATACCGGGCTCACCCAGGTACCAGGTCTAGAGTACTGTGTACATTGATGTCATTGAAAATATTTATTCGTCTATCTACCATAAACTAGACTCGCCAAGAGTTCAGGGTGGTCATCGCCGAGTAGGACGACCTATTCATAGAATAAAAATGGGATTCTTCTAGGCATGGTTTTTACAGTAGCGGCAGTTAGTGTTCTGCCCGTAAAGCGACGCAGTAGTTAGTATATGGTGCCTAACTCACTTGGCGACAGCTTGGCAACCATACATTTCTACTAACTGCTTGGATAAGTAGCCGGCGACGTCGCTTTAGCGTCCTACTGAGGCAGAAGACTGTCTAAGTTTCTGGTATGTCCGCTCTACTCGAGTTCGGGGCAGTGGTCCAACTGCTCTGTCCACCATGGGTCTTTACTAGGGGCAGTTGTCCAACTTTCAAAATAGTTGGACCATAGCAACTTTTGAGGGTTCCCTGGTCCAATTCATTTAAAAAATGTAAGTTACCAACTCTTTAATTCTCAACTGCGTCTTTGTGTGTGTATGGTTTACGGTTATATTGTGAACCTCTTTGCAGTAAACTCAGTAAATAGTGGGAGGTAGGTACCATCTGGTACCTACCTCCCACTATTTACTGCAAAGGGGTTCACAAAAGTGTTTCCCTAATATTAACAGTGTATTACATATCTATGTAGAATTTTCTATTTATAGTCCACTACAGTCATTACGGAAACACTGTTAATAATAAGTTTCTTTCATTTCGTCATTTTACTGCAAAGAGGTTCACAATATAACCGTAAACCATAAAGTACCATACACACACAAAGACGCAGTTGAGAATTATAGAGTTGGTAACTTACATTTTTTAAATGAATTGGACCAGGGAAACCTCAAAAAGTGCTGTGGTCCAAATATTTTGAAAATTGGACAACTGCCCCTAGTAAAGACCCATGGTCCAAGTGGTTGGACAGAGCAGTTAGTCCACTGTCCCGAACTCCTCTACTCGTTAGCAAACACAGTGGTGAACGCATTAGCCAACACACTCTCCCGAAACCTCTCACCACCCCTGTAAATTGGCACGGGCCTCGATTCTGCTAAAGCTAAACTACAGTGGTACCACCGCCACTGCAAAAAATGGCATTAAATAATAGACTTTAAAGCGATGCAGTTAAAGTTCATAATTAAATGACTTTTGGCAGAGTAGTTGAAAAAGTGGAATAAAAAAGTTTTCATTTCATTTTGAACTTTATAATATAACCAGACGTTGTATGTGCTGAACTAATTTCATTTAATGATTGTAGAATATTTTTTATTGATGTGTAATTTAATGTTTGCATGCCATAAAATGGTAAATGTGCTGCACAAAACTATTTTACCTAACACCTGTATCCTGTATAACCACATTTAAGCAAAAAATTACTTTGAATTTGAAAATAAGGGATAGAAATAAAGTCTGAAATTTAATGTAAAGCTTCAGTAAAATCGAGGGCCTTTTCGTTCGTCAGCAAGTGATGACCAATTTATTCGCCACTGTTCGCCAAACTTTCTGCAACTCTTTCATGTACTAGAGAAATGATACTTTTCATGAACATTTAAAGCATAAATTGTACTTAAAGAAAAGTGTCACGCCACATATATCATCAAGCATCACGCCTAGAGAGCGGAGCAGTAATCATATCAACAAAAAATCTGGTAGATTCCGACTAATAGAATGGGCATAACTCAAAAAATACGGGCAAATAGGGGGCAAAGCATATCGCGAGTCAAGCTGGGGAGGGCCAGCTTGCCAATGTACATAACTTTATTCTATGCATAGGTCGTCTGTCTATCTTCTAGAACATACAATAAGAAGGTTTCGATACTAACCAAGATTAATAAGGGCTAAGTCATTTTCCAATTGAGTCTGTTTTTTCATATAACGTTTGTGATTTAATTCGGCTATTAATTTCTTAAGATTTTAGTAGAAAATTTTGCTTTCTTGACATTTTAGTGACATAAAGATCACAAGTTATTTGTCTTTTCTATTGTGTTCAGTTTAGTTTGAGGCCAGATAAATCGGTTTTAATATGAAAACCTCTTTGTTTGTATAACATTCTGTATTCATTTGGTATTCATCGACATCGTATCTATCCGTTCCTATGTATGCTTATAGGTATAGGGTGTCTCAATAAGAGTGCACTTTTTATTTTAAAATTAAAGCAAGTATTTTATGACAGAGATGTGATATTTTTATTGTATTTTAAAGAAGACATGTTCAGATTAAGTATGGAATAAAATATCCGGCATTTTCATGAAATTTTCCATGGCTTTTGCACAGAGATGTGGCTGTATCTCACCGATGACGCGTTGGATTTTCGATTTGCGCTCAGGAATTATTTCGGGTTTATTCGCACAAACCCGAGATTTCACAAAACCCCAAAGAAAAAAAATTGCACAGCGTTAAATCGCACGATCTTGGTGGCCAGTTGACATCTGAATTTCGTGAGATAATGTGTTCTGGAAATCGTTGCTGCAATAAATCGATTGTTTTGTAATGAGTTTTTACAATTATAACGGGTTGTTCTTTCGAAAAGCGCTCCATTTTTAATAATCGGAATAAACTGAGGTGACAACTGTAAAATTTCAGAGTTATCACTTGCATGAAAAAAAAAATTCTAATTTTAAGAAGTGCACTCTTACTGGGACACCCCATATCTTCAAAACTAAGCTACAGATTTTCTTGCGGTTTCTTTTAATAGCTAGAGTAATTCAAGAAGAAAGTGTATAATGTATAATACAAGCTTAATATAGAAGAGGGTGCAGCGTGAACGAAATCGAACGTGGAAAAAAATTGGCAGTACGAAGTTAGCCGGTTCAGCTAGTTTATAGATGCGAAATTAGCTCTGTCTGTCTATCTGTTACGCTTTTACGTTTAAACTAAGTATCTGGGCCTCGATTCTACTAAACCAAAACTATTGTCAAACCACAGAGATTGCAAAAAGCGGCAATAAAGTTCAGACTTTATTTCTATACACTAAGGTCCAAAATTAAATGACAAAAGTTTCATTACACTCTTTTATTCACTCTGCTAACAGTTATTTAATATTGAACTTTAAATGCATCGATTTAAAGTCTATATTGTATTGCCGCATTTTGCAGTCTCTGTGGTTTGACAATAGTTTTGCTTTAGTAGAATCGAGGCCCTGTTTGCCAATTTGTAAAGTTACAAATAAATAAAATGATGCTGTTGTATTTAAGGTACCACAAAAAATATTATTTTTAAGTTTTGTCTGTCTGCCTCTATAAATTAGGTGAAAATTAAGAACTGCTGAGTTGATTTTGACGATATTTTTTTAGAAATCAAAATTTATTTTATGATCGGTCCAGGCGGGATTTGTACCTGCGATCCTTCTCTTACAGGGACCACTAAGCTTCCAGACTCGCGCCCGAACTAATCTATATCTCTCCTCTCTTTATTTATTCCGTTATTGAGTCGACGGTTGAACAATCTACCGACGCTCTTACGAGTTAAGCTATAGATTGTAATATTTAGCATACTAAATGCTGAAAAAAATCTTTCAGTTATTTCTACTGTTCTTTTTTTTTTTTTTTTTTTTTACACAGGACACGTCAATTTGACTTCACCTCGCCTGATGTTAAGCTAAAGGCAAAGTCTCGGAAAGAGGGTCACCATCGTAAACATTTACCATGTTAACAGTGGTGGCACTCAGCTTGACGGCCTCATTACATGCCTTTTCACGCCCCGCTTAAAGGACCCGGGACTGTAGGAAGAAGGAAACACGTGAGCTGGCAGGGAATTCCAGGTCTTAGTGGTGCGGCATAGGAATGAATCACTGAAACCTTTGGTTCTAGCAGGTATACTCTGCACCGTAAATGGATGACATCTTAGCCCTGCACGTGTCGTCCTGTGAAGGAAAGGGGAGGGTGGGACTAATTGGAAGAGCTCGTCAGAACATTCACCATGGTAGAGACGGTAGAAAACTGCCAAAGACGCAATATCTCTACGCATCTGCAAAGGCTCGAGGGTGTTCGTGACCTCAGGATCCCCAATAATGCGGACCGCACGTCGCTGCAACCTGTCGAGAGCATCTAATAAGTACTTTGCGGAGCCGTCCCAGAGATGTGAGCAGTATTCCACGCAGGAACGAATTTGGGTCTTGTATAGAAGACACCGCTGCTCCGGCGTGAAAAAACGTCTCACTCTGTTCAGGACTCCGAGTTTACGCGAGGCTGATTTGATGATACTCTCGATATAGTTTTTGTTATTCAGTTTGCAGCGAACATCCATACCGAGGATAGTGAGGTGATCCTGCAGTGGCAGTGGTGTGCTCTGAAGAGTGGGAAGGGGAAGGAAAGGAGATACCTTTGCTGTAAACGCACATGCCTGGGTCTTCTTGGCATTGAACTCGACCAGGTTCCTAGCGCCCCATTGAGAAATGTGGTCCAGGATCCGGTCCAGCTCAGTGACAAGAAGCTGCCTTTTTTCCGCGATATCAGACTGCTTGGCCGCAGGATGTGCGTAATAACTCCCGTGTAAGGTGCTGTCGTCTGCATAGCAGTGAATGTTTCCGTTACAGAGCATGTCATTGATATTCAGAAGAAAGAGAGTGGGAGATAAAACGGAACCCTGCGGCACGCCAGCATTTACCTGCAAGAACTCCGAAGCTCGTCCATCACAAAGGACGCGAATACGGCGCCCCTGCAGGAAGCTTGCAACCCAGTTACACAGTCTAGGAGGCAGGCCGAAGGCTGGTAGCTTGGAAAGAAGCGATTTGTGCCATACCCTATCGAAAGCTTTGGCGATGTCAAGACTAATTGCCAGTGACTCACCGTGCTTCTCCATAGCCTCACCCCAAAGGTGGGTCATGTACGCCAGAAGATCACCCGTTGACCGTTTCGGTCTGAAACCGTATTGCCGGTCACTAAGCAAGGAGTGATCCTCTAGGTGGCGCATGAGCTGTGTGTTAATTATGTGCTCGAACACCTTGCACAGCACTGAGGTGACGGCTATGGGTCGATAGTTGGCTGGGTCCGAGCGATCCCCCTTCTTGGGGATCGGCTGGACATTCGCCTCCTTCCAAGCCGAGGGCACTGTACCCGAACTATAGGACAGTCGGTACAGCCGCGTTAGCATAGGAGATAACTCCGCTGCACATTTTTTAAGTACAACCGCTGGAATACCATCAGGACCACTGGCTTTCCGGACATCGAGTGATTGCAGTACTGCACGGACATCGCGTTGCCTGATACGTATATCAGGCATTGCGTGGTCACCAGTGGGCATTGTCCGTGGTTGCATACCACAATCATCGACTCGGGAGTTGGCCGCGAAGAGATTGACCAGCAAATTTGCTTTCTCTTGCGGCTCATGGGCCAGAGATCCATCGGGATTGCTCAGCGGGGGCAGCGAGGGCTGGCAGAAGTTGGCTTGCACGGCTTTGGCCAGTCGCCAGTAGCCACGGCTACCCGTGGGATGCGCCACTAGCTCTTGGCCCAGTCGTGCTATGCGCTGGGCATCCGCCCTGATGCATGCCCTCTTGCAGACCTTTGTGGCTCTGTTGTACGCCGCCTTGAAGTGACCCACGTTGGGATCGCGCGTGGCGCGCGCCCGCACCCAGGCGCGGTACGCAAACTGTTTATGCTCAACAGCCTCCGCGCACTCGCGCCCGAACCACGGACGCGCTCCGCGGACTCCGGTGACATCGGTGTATGGGATATAATATTCCATACCTAGACCGATCTCACCGGCGACGGCAGTAGCGCTCTCAGATGGGTTCTTACCCTCAAAGCAGCGTTCAACCCACGGTTAATGTAATATAGGATGCTTTTATTGTACTAGAAATATTAGGGCTCCGTGAAAAAAAGCTAGACCAAAGTCCACGCGTACGAAGCTGCAGGCACATCTAGCAAATAATACGATTCAGTGCCCGGCTTTTAGTAGATATGTGTGGTAGGTTAATTATCAAGCAATCAATCAATTAGCCCACCTCAGTCCACTACTGGACATAGGCCTCTGCCAATGTAGGCCTGCGCCATTTCACCCAATCCTCCGCCTTCCGCATCCATTCCGTCCCAGCCACCTTTTTCAGTGCGTCAGTCCATAGAGGGTGTCCTACCTTGCGTTTGCCTTCTCGCGGTTTCCACTCTAGGACTCGTCTGCGCCAACGGCCATCGGTCCTTCGATAGACGTAGCTTGCTTTTTCTGCGAGCTATGTCAGTAACTTTGGTTCTGTGTCAGACGACCTCATTTTGAATTCTATCCTTCAAAGAAACTCCAAGCATAGCACGCCCCGCCCGCTGCGCAACTTTTAGGTTATGGACTAGCCCTACCGTCAGTGTCCACGTTTGCGCACATTATGTCATAACAGGTAGGACCAGGTAGGACGCACTAGTCAAAGACATTTGTTTTCAAGTATTGAGTTAGGGGAGAAGAGAAGACTCGACGTAGTTTGCGAAATGGTGCCCAACTGCTGATCCTTCTGGCTTTTATAATTTCTCAAGCCATAAAATCCACTAACCCCTGCCCTCACCAAGCCAAGAAAACATATTAATCGATGCTAATAATGAATATCTAACTCAAAACTTCGCACAAATTGAGAAGTTTATACTCAATCAATTAAACTTTTAAGTTTATACTGTAGATTGATGGCGCTTGGTGGAATCTGCTACACATATTGAATAACACACTTGTACTTTTCCACTGAATTTATTTATAGACTTGACCGGTTTCGCCTTACGGCATTCTCAAAGGTCTATAAATAAATTCAGTGGAAAAGTACAAGTGTGTTATTCAATATGTAAACTTTTAAGTGGCTCTTTGATGATGTCGAGTAATTTCAATTTTATCGATCTGGCATAATTATAAAGGTTTTGACTGAACACCTTTACTTGAATAAGATTAGGTAATAACACTCACCCCATGATAACATCTAAAAACATTACCCTCCTTTCTTCGGCAGTCGGGTAAAAAGGCAAACAAAATATCTGTATTACACGAATAGAGCACATATTGAACACATTTTAGGTCTAAGATATTATACCGGGTATATTATGGGGAACGTTCCCGAAGCCAAAAATTTCCAAAAAAAAAAAACCACTACAAAAAAGCACGCGCTTGGCGCTAATTGTTTTTTTACTGTAGTAATGTTTTTTTATGTAATTACTGTTTCATTTAGCTTTACTAACACGATGGAGAGTAAATGATGCAAAAAAAAATTGAAAAGAAAAAATTGAAAAGAAAAAATTGAAAAGAAAAAATTGAAAATAAAAACAATTGTCTTTATCGATTTTTTATGCCAATGTGTTATGTACCTGGAGTGCTACTAGGCGTTTTCGGTTTCGGGAGCGTTCCCCTTACACCCGGTATGTTCCAAAACAATACCACGGTGCGAGATTCTTGCATGGACTAGCTAAAGCGTTCGCTAGAGAGATCAAGAAAATGCTCGTAGCCATTTAGGCTCTATGCTTGGTTTAGTACGTTGTTCAGAAATTAAAAAAAAAACGGTGGATTCTCAAAGTGCTGTTTTTAGTGAATGTTTAGATTCACCATAGTTTGGGTTAGAATGGGGCTAGAATTACCAATTTTCCACTCGAGGTCTAGATAAGAAGCGAGATGAAGCGTCAGAAATATCTTGACTTACAAAGTCTCACGATGATCATATAACTAAGGTATTAAGGGCAAATTAAACTGTTTAATTGTTTTAAATAAAATTATTGTTGGGTATAATCCTATAGTTAAAGTAAATATCAAACCGAGCTTATTAAATTAAGAATGGTAAAAGAGCGGTAAAAATTGCATCAGTTCTTATTTTATAGTTTTTATTTATTTTTAATCATCCACCCATCATGTAATAGTAACTGATTTGACTATTAAATTTTATGACGTCACTAAATCTTTTCTCATTCTTCGGTTAACAGGAAGGGAGGCCAATCAAGGAATAACCCTCTTCTTTCCTTCACAGGACGACACGTGCAGGGCTAAGATGCCATCCGTATACGGTGCAGAGTATACCTGCTAGAACCAAGCGTTTCAGTGACTCCTTCCTATGCCGCACCACTAAGACCTGGAACTCCCTACCAGCTAACGTGTTTCCTTCTTGTTCCGGGAACGTGTCCTTTAAGCGGGGCGTGAAAAGGCATCTGATGAGGCCGTCAAGTTGAGTGCCACCACTGTTAACATGGTACATGTTTACGATGGTGACCCTCTTTCTGAGACTTTGCCTTTAGCTTAATATCAGGCTAGGTGAAGTCAAATTGAAGTGTCCTTAATAAAAAAAAATTATAACTTTGCTCATCAACATTCTGGTGCTGACTGTACCTAACGTTGTTTCATCTGAAGTGTTTGTTATCTTGATTAGTTTGTGAAGTATTCCGCTTCACATTGCCGAAGGTTAATGAAATTCACGAAGAAAATTTGTACTTGGATTTGGAGTAGAGTAATATTCATATATCAAATATCTGAATATTCATATGTTTTCGGCTTCGGGAGCGTTCACCCACGCGTTATATATTATCTACTTAGATATTTGATTAATACATATATTATTATATGCAACAAATATATTATCTATAATATAAAAATGAATCGCAAAATGTGTTGGTAAGCGCATAACTCGCCAACGGCTGGACCGATTTCACTAATTCTTTTTTTGTTGTGTTTGTTATTATCGGGAGAAGGTTCTTACGAAAAAAAATAATAAAACAGTTGTACAGAAAATTTCAGAAAGTAACTTTTCTTTTATCATACAAACTTTTTCTATTATGTGAGAGAAGTTTATGTTTACGTTACGGGATTAGTATTTAGTAGTAGTAGGTAGTAGTAGGAATGGGAATGGGAATGGGAATGGGAATGGGAATAGGAATAGGAATAGGAATAGGAATGGGAATAGTAATGGGAATAGGAACGGGAACAGGAATGGGAACGGAATTGCACGCGGGTGGAAAATATGGCGGTACGAAGTTCGCCGAGACAGCTAGTAAATAAATAAATATATTATAGGTATTAGCAACTATGTAGTCTATATTTCTGGTTAGTTAGTTATAAGTAGTTCGAACATAGCACAGGTACTACAGTGTAACAATTATGATTTGTTCTACTGTTGATGGTGAGGATATATATAATATATAATAAAATCTAATATAATATATAAAATATTAGTAGTTTTCGTTACTGATATTTTTTAAAAATTTACCATTTGCAGCAAAATTTACCTACTCTTAATGCGTAGTATACACGTCTTTTTGGTGTGTGCGTCCAAGGTTCGTTTCTCTCGGGACTTGGGGTAATGATTAATCATAGATATGTGTCGGTAACTTTACAATTCCAGCTTAAAATCCATGGAGAAGGAAATGATAGCAGAGTTGTTGCAAGGCAAACGAGTCGCGTGCCATCGAGTTGCGTGCGCGGTAGGAACGTTATAGGTACCTATGAAGTCCTTCGACTTTTTACACCCCGCGCGTCCCTCTTCCCACCCGCATTCGGCGCGCGTTTTTATTAGGAGAAATATCAATGGGGCATCTCCGTTACTTAATCATATTCTGTCCTCCGTGTTAAAATCACACCTGTCAAGAAACGTCATACACACCAATCTGGCACAGCCTATACTTAGCTTAGCAAATGGCCCACCGGTTTGAAACGCGGTCCCGACCTGAGAACTGTGTGAAAATTTTAAGCGCAACTGAGAAATGGATTGAAGATATTGTGTATTTGAGAAGATCCCTGGTTATCCTTGAATATTCGATATTCACAATTGTACCCAATAGGTGCCACAATAATCAGGTTATACAATTTTTGGTGAATTTTTCTCGTGCAATGCCGCAAGGATATAATAAAAAGACATTGAATTTGTCGCCAGAAACCCTTCCAATGCGTTCCAATCTCCAATTTGAGGTAAAGAAATCTTAATCAACAATATCATACAAGTTTAAAGTAAACGAAAGACACTGAACTATCCTTGTTCACCTAATCAAACTTTGAGTATTCCAGTCTGCTTTATTCGTCTGAATTGGGTATTATCCTATAGTTAAAATAAAATATCTAACCGAGCTTATTATTACTACATTAAGAATGGTAAAAGAGCGGTAAAAATTGCGTCTGTTCTTATTTTATAGTATTTATTTATTTTTAATCATCCACCCAACCTACAATAGTAACTGATTTGACTATTAAATTTTATGACGTCACTAAATCTTTTTTCATACAAGTTAGCTTATAACTTATCATTTTGACGTTTAGTAAAAAGTAACTAATTAGACAGTAGAATACCCAAATTGGTTGAATTCAGCTTTTACTTGCTCATTTCATACCTTGCACGTACTTATTTGGAGTTCTTCTACCTCACGTATTAAAACTTGCTCCATAAACATATTGTAGTTACTCCTGAGTCGTACCTGGAGTGTGGACACTGGGTTTTACGGTTAGTGGGTGTAGAGAACTTTGTTAATGTGTGTCTAAACCACGGAATTTAAAAACTATGGAAGTGTCTCTATTGTTTATAGGCCAGAATATATGCAAAGGCAAATTAACACTACCAGTGGTATCGTTACCAAAGGGTTATAGAGTAGTAGTAGTAGAAGTACCAAATATGAGAACAAACAGTCAACTAGAAGGGAGTAAAAAAATGTAAGGTCATTTTGAGAACTTTGTTCGTCAATATCTGTCTGATGCAGACTGTACATGTAAGTACCCAATTGGGTATTATCATAACATAACATAACATAACATAACATAACATAACATAACATAACATAACATAACATAACATAACATAACATAACATAACATAACATAACATAACATAACATAACATAACATAACATAACATAACATAACATAACATAACATAACATAACATAACATAACATAACATAACATAACATAACATAACATAACATAACATAACATAACATAACATAACATAACATAACATAACATAACATAACATAACATAACATAACATAACATAACATAACATAACATAACATAACATAACATAACATAACATAACATAACATAACATAACATAACATAACATAACATAACATAACATAACATAACATAACATAACATAACATAACATAACATAACATAACATAACATAACATAAACTCACGCCTGTATTCGCCGAAGGGGTAGGCAGAGGTGCTAGCACCCACATTTCGCCAGTTTATGTTTAGGTCCCAATGTAATAGGTGGCGAGCCTAGTGCCATTAACCGGGCACTTATAAACCTGCGATAAATACACACATAACTTCGAAAAGCATCGAAAAGTCATTGGTGTGTGCCATGGTAAACCTGGGTATTACTAAACTGCTAAAACTGGGTATTATCCTACTGTTAAAATAAATTAAATCTAACCAAGCTTATTAAATTAAGAATGGTAAAAGAGCGGTAAAAATTGCGTAGGTTCTTATTATATAGTTTTTATTTATTTTTAATCATCCACCAAAATTTATTAATCAAATCAGTTACTATATAGTTTGTTTATTAGTAACTGATTTGACTATAATAAATTTTATGATGTCACTTAATCTTTTTTTTTCATACAAGTTACCTTATAACTTATCGTTTTGACGCTTAGTAAATAGTAACTAATTTGAATAGTCAGTAGAATACCCAATTATGAACTCTCTGCGTCCCATTCCAAATTCGAAATTCAAAAATTCATCCAGGAAACGTGACACAGTTTGTCTTAAATTGTCTGACTTCAGAGCGCGCATAAAGCTAGTAAAAAGTCAGATTTCACCCGCACACTTCATACGTCCCGCTCTCGTCCACACGTCTGTCGTCTCGCAGTATTTTGTGTGGCAGCTAACCGCTGTGTTTGGTACGCAGGCGCACAGTATACCCAAAATAATCAGATGAAATTTGGCAAAGTACGAGCTGGATCATTATCTATATAAGGTATACTTTGAAAACACAATAATTTTATTTTTGGTGATAGATAAAATGAGTGGGATTTGTAAAATAAACATAAGCATTGAAATAAAATCACTTTTTACGGATTCTAACACGTATATTTTTTATTATTTACTTTTTAAACCGACGTTTCGGCTGCTGCAAATTAACGCAGAATGAGCTCACTGCGTTGTTAAGTCTTGCTGGATTTTGCTGCTTACTGGGTTTGATTAAGTGGATGACTGGGTCCCAATGGTGGTACGTTCCATCCATCCTCTCTATTAAAATTTGGGTGTATTTTAATTTCAATAGCCTCGCGGATCATTCTAAGAACATCGATATATTAATAAATTAATATATAAATTTATTTTTGGTGTTAAATAAAATGAGTGCGATTTGTAAAATAAACATAAGCAGCTTAGCTTTAATAAACAGCTTAAAATATAGTGGTCAAAAAATTAATGCATATTTTTTGAAATCGTCAAATATTTATATTAAGACATTTTTATCACGATATAAATTTTAATAAATTTTCACTGTATTATTATAATTTGTTGTGTTTTAGATAAAATCTCCCTAAGAACTCTGACGATTCGCTGAATAATTTTACAGGTAGTGCTTATATAATACGAAAAAGTAAGTTATATAAATATTAATTTCAATAATAATTGCAAAATGCTTACATGTAATATAGGTACTTTCAATTTTTTATAGGTAGATAAGAATAAGGTAAACAAATGTATATTTCATACTGAAATTGGTTCAAGAAGCCTAAAGATATTACTTTCAGTTCATAAAAGTAGACGATCACTGTAGAAATTTAATTTGAAAAAATCTTTTTCTCTTTAATCTATAAATTGGAAATACAAAAAGAGTTGAAGATGACGTCAATAATGTGGATATTACGAGGCCGTTTACGAAATTTTGTCATTTTGCTCGACATATGTAATTTTAGAAAAGTGATTTCATAGTTAAAAACTGCATTAATTCGAGTTTAAATGAATAAATAAGAAAGATCATCTCAAATACTAATGAGTAAATGAGCTAGGTACAGTATTTACTTATTTTTATTACATGATTTTGATTATTCTACCTGAAACCTACGCCTATTTGTGAATTTTTGTGGAAAAGGTTTAGGAAATGACCTATTAATTATTGTTTTGACGGCTAAAGAGTATGAAAAACTTACTACGTATTTTCCTGAAAACTATCTATTTCTTGAGTGTATTACTTTTAACTAGTTCATACAGAATATGAAACTAAAAATATTCAATGTGGACAATTTTTTCGAAAAATTCAAACCACAATGGGCGTTCCAGTGCTCTTACTCTGAGCTAGCCTTCCACGGGCGGTGGTCCGTGTTCCATGTGGTCGAACTTTTCTATTACTTGTTTTATATTTGATTTGCTTGATTTATATAAATGAATGTTTAACCAAAGCAAAGGAAATGGCTTATTATGTAGTGAGATTTTGAAACTCACTTATCTAATATTTTTTTTATAAACAGTACTAGTCAAGATGTTCTCTACATTAGAAGATGATCAGGTGATTAGGTGAAGGTAATGGAGTAGGCAAGAAAGAATTAATGTACGGTATAGACTGCCTGAGTAAATTAAAAGTATTTAAAATAATATTATGTGCATTCCCATATGTGTCGTGCCAGTCTGCATGTTACAATAGAAATATACATTACATGAATAATTTTATTCATACCTTGACTTGTCGTCATAGTGACACTTTTATATTTTTTGACACTAATAATTTTATTAGTAGTTATTGTTTTACGACCAAAGATATGTATCTTACAAAATATGACAAACATAAAATTGCTACATTGGTGGCAAATAATATTAACTTTTGGACGAGTTTACATTGTAAACAAGTGAACGACCCAATACATACAGATTTGCCAGGTACTTGTAGTAGTAATTCTGTATGTTTACCAGATAGTTGTACTGATTTAAACTAAATAATCAGACAACAGGAATGCCAGAGCTAAAGATAGTTCATCAAAACTTGCAAGGCCTTCCTGGCAAAGAATTAGTAGTTGAGTTATTCCTACAAGAATTAAATGTAGATATTTTGTGTTTAACTGAGCACTGGCTAAAGGAGACTGAGATGATGTTCAGTATAGATAATTATACAATTGTAAGTTGCTTTAACAGGAAGTCTGCTGAAAGAGGTGGCTCCATGGTCTTAATAAAAAATGGTCTCCGCAGTAAAGAGCGGATTGACATTGTTAGACTTTCTGTTGAGCGCTGTGCTGAGGTGGCCTGTGCCGAGCTTGATAATTGTGTAGTAGTATGCGTATACAGTCCACCAAGGAGTGACTTTGGAACTTTAATTGGGGTTATGGACAAAGTTCTTGGGATAGCATCAAGTAATAATAAGAATATAATTGTATGCGGTGACTTCAATGTAAACATCTTGGAACATTGTAAGAGAAGTACTCAATTTTTAAACATGTTCAAGAGCTATAATCTTGAAAATATTTTCTGTGAACCAACCAGAATCACTGCTGAGACTGGCAGTTGTCTAGATAATTTTTTTAGTGATTGTGTATACTCAAATAAGTCTGTAATTAGTAAGTTGCCCTCAGATCACCGGGGTCAAATAGTATCCTTTCCTATAGGTAATAATAGTAGACCTAAAGAGAAAATTATGTGTAGGCCCATAACTTTTAATAAGATTAAAGAATTCAAAGACTTGTTAGAGAATAAGCTCAATTCAATAGCTTACTTAGGTAATAATCCTGAGGTTCATTATAATAGTTTATTTAATAAATTAACAGACGCCTTTTCACATACATTTAAACAAAAAATTCAAAAACTTAGTACGAAATCTAAATTCTGTGAATGGGCTACTGTAGGCATATATAAAAGTAGACGAACGCTATTTGATTTATACGCCCAAAAACAGTACAGATTCGACAATAGTTTCACTGAATATGTTAAAAATTACTCAAAGTTATTCAAAAAGGTATGTAGACAAGCAAAGGCCATTCACATTAAAAGAAAGATAATTGAGGCTCCTAACAAAATGAAAGAAACTTGGAAAGTTATTCACAAAGAGTCTGGTAGATGTAAATTGAGGGATAGTGTTCCTAAAATTAAAGTAGGAAACAAGGATATAACCTCCCCAAAAGATGTTGTAAATGCTTTTGAAGACTATTTCACCAATATTCCAGTTCAACTCACTTCCTCTATTAATTCAAGCGCTCACAGTGCTGTTGCCCTAGTTGAGAGTAATTTTAGTTCTTCTAAATTTAACTTCCAACATATTGATCCTAATGACATATTAAAAGCATTTAAAAATCTCAAAATCAAAATGTCTAAAGATTACTGGGGCATGTCAGTTAGTTTAATTAGTCATGTAATTAATATCATTGCACCTGATTTAGCACTAATATTTAATGAATGTGTAGATGAAGGCACGTTTCCTACCTTAATGAAACACAGTAAAATTATACCATTATTTAAGAAGGGATCTAAGTCAGAACTTGGAAACTATCGCCCCATCTCTATTTTGCCGGCTCTGAGTAAGGTGTTTGAGAAAGTGATGCTCAATCAAATGCAACTATATTTCAATACCAACAATCTTTTCCATAGCCAACAATATGGCTTTACTGGTGGAAAATCTACCACTGATGCGGGAGTTAGCCTAGTTAACCTAATCTACGACGCTTGGGAGGGATCACAGGATGCTATTGGGGTATTCTGTGATCTATCTAAAGCATTTGATTGCGTTGACCATCAGACACTTTTGCTCAAGTTACGTCGGTACGGTTTTGGCAACAAATCCATAGAACTATTAGAATCTTACTTAACAGATAGGCTGCAGACTGTTGATGTAAATAACGTTAAGTCAAATGGGTCAAACGTCAAGATAGGCGTACCCCAAGGATCAATCTTAGGACCTTTTCTCTTTTTGGTTTATGTCAATGACCTACCTTATATGATCGAGGCACACGCCGGAATAGTATTGTTTGCAGATGATACATCGCTAATATTCAAAGTAGATCGTAATAGTACAGATGCGAATAATGTAAATATTATCTTAAACGTAATTTCAAATTGGTTCTCTGCAAACAACCTATTGTTGAATACAGAAAAAACCAAATGCATTAAGTTTACACTGCCTAATGTGAGGCAAGCTCAGGTTGATATCGTGCTGGGGGCGCAAAGGTTAGAATTTGTAAATAGCACTACTTTTCTGGTAATCACAATAGATTCGAAATTGCAATGGGATCACCATATCACTGCTTTGGCCAATAAACTCAGCTCTGCTGCTTTTGCTGTCAGACGGATCAGGCAGTTGACTGACGTAGATACTGCTAGGCTGGTGTACTTTAGTTACTTTCATAGCTTGATGTCTTACGAGCTGAAGCAACTCTGAAAAGCATTGAAATTGATAATACAATGTATAAGTACTTTCGCAAAATATAATTATATTACTGCTATAAAAAATAACATTAGTTACATACTTCAAACGCGAGGTGGTCTAAGACATCTATTTGATTTTCATATACTATACCCGGACTGCCTGGCAACGGTTGATACAAAAATTGTACTTAGTAACAAACTAAAGAAAATAAAGAAATATTATTTATTTATTTATTTATTTATTATCACAAATTGCAAATACAGGTAGATACATTGGATGTTAAGTTCTCATATTAAGTAACACTGTATTTAGCCTTGCGGCGTGCAATATTTTAACCTTAAAAACTAAGAAATTTCAATAATTAACAACAACAAACTAACAACCAAATCAACTGTAACTTATACAATCATGCTAGTATAAATTACTATCTTGTAAATAATCATCCACAGAGTAGTAGCATTTTTCAAGTAACATTTTTTTAAGTACGTTTTTTACAATTTGGATACAAGGTTCCTCAAGAATTAACTTTGAAATTGGATTATAATTCTGGGAGCCATACAGTAAATACTTTTGTTTAGGTATGATGTGGAGTTGATGGGAATACAAATTTTTAAATTATGTCTCCTACTTTTCATCTTTTCGAACATATGGATATTTTTTTTCACAAATATAACAGTTTCTAAAATATAGATACAGGGTAGAGTCAGAATGCTTAATTTAATGAAAAAGGATCGACAACTATCAATTGTTTTTATATTGCAGATGGCCCTTATGCATTTCTTTTGGGCTTTAAATGTTATTACTTTCGACAATTAGCCAAGAGTTGAATTCTTAGTTTTTTATATTTTCTTTTAGAGTTTATCTTTTGATTTTTTTTATTTCCCATAATTTCGACGAACTTTTTCGACGGAAAACAGAAAAACAGTGCTCTCGTCTCAACGGGGCGACCCCGACTAATTGATGAAACAACAGATGGCCGGCACCTCGGGTCAGGTGCGATAGCAAGAGACCGTTATGCGCGGAATAAGAACATCGTAAGCGCCGAATTCGTTTTTTTTTAATTACTCGTAAATTCCAGATAATTTTAACAAAGTGAAAAATTGAGTCACTAGATTTTAAAATTTTATACTTTGTACATAAAAATTGACTCAGTTATATGAATAATCTTGAAAATAAATTAATTATAATCTAAAATTAGGCCTAACTTTGTGATCTTATTTTATCAACAAAATATTATTATTTTATTTTTCACCAAATTGAGTACCTCTCAGATATAACGTATTTACTATTTTAAAAAAACAAGCTCATTTGTGGCACACTTTCGGGTATAAAAATCAAATCAAAGATCGGCAATTTTCCTTTATACCCCCTCTTCAGGCATTCATACAATTTAATGATGCGGAGGAATTTCATGACGCATTTTAATAATATTTTAGAATTATTTGTAAATATGTATTTTAGGTTTATTTTATTTAGTTTTAGTTTTATTTTAATAATATAGGTATATATTTAATAATGATATGAATTTAGATATAAATTAAATATTATAGTTTAACAATAAAAAATAAAAAATAAAAAATAATGATACATCATGCTCCACTTTCGTCAAACATTACAATATGTGGAAATGCGACGTTCTATTGACTAGAATCGAATCTTCGTCAAAAGTAAATAAAGCGGAATGAACTGTTTCATGTGTAATTCACAAGAAACGAGGTTCACCAACAATTTGCAAAGGCAAATTAACAATACCAGTGGTGTCGTTACCAAAGGGTACTAGAGTAGTTACCACTGTGTGTATAAAGAATTTAACCCCCAGAGGGAACTTTTCAGTCTAGAGGTAGAGCGTTCGACTGCTGGGGGCCCGGGTTTGATTCCTGCTCAGTGCAAAATGTCTGTATGGATGAATAATAAATATAAATAAATAAATATTCCACAACATTCTACACAACGCTATCTAGACCCATGGTAAGCTTAATTAGCTTGTGTTATGGAATCTAGAATGCGGATAAACATACTTAGATTTTTTTTTGTAAATACATACATATTATACATAGAAACACCCAGACCAATGCATATAACCATATTCATGCATACAATTATTTGCACTGAGCGGGAATCGAACCCGCGCCTCCTGTGTGGCAGTCGCGTTATATTTATATTTATACATATTTGCATAGGTGTTTCTATGTATAATATGTATGTATATCAGTGGGGAAGGGGGTAAGGAAAGAAAAAATTCCAAAAAGTCAGCCGGTGGAAAATGTTCAATCTTACCTTTACCTAGTTTGTCAAGTTGTAACAACTTTAATATCTCTACAAAGGGAAGCCGGCAGTAATTGGGTCCCTCGCCACTAATGTATATATAAAAAAAACTAGCTTTTGCCCGCGACTCCGCCCGCGTGGATGTCGGTTATCGCGACCAAAGATAACCTATGTCCGTTCTCATGGTCTAATCTACCCCTATACCAAATTTCATCAACATCGGTTCAGTGGTTTAGGCGTGAAAGCGTAACATACAGACAGACAGACAGACAGACAGACAGAGTTACTTTCGCATTTATAATATTAGTATGGATGTATCTTCGAGTATCTATGTTTATCCGCATTATAGATTCATTAGAGCTTCATCCGTTATACAGCAGGAGATCCATATTTGTTGAGAAAGGTTTTCATTCAAACAACATATCCATAAATATAAAAAATCCATTTCATTGACAATGCACTTCACAATATGTCATATCGCGTGGAATTGGTCACCTTTTTCCATTTGCCCATAGATATGAGGTTATGAGGGTACAAGCCATAAATCACGGGGAGAGCATGTCATATGGAACCATATCTCACGGCCAACTGACGGCCGAATCGATGGTACACATAGGATTATAATGCTGTTTAGATTGTAGGTTGGATGCGGTATTTTTATATACTAATAAAAAAAACCGCGGTAGCCTAGTGGTATGGGTAATGGACTGCTGAGACGAGGTCTCGGGTTCGATCCCAGGTTTACCATGGCACACACCAATGACTTTTCGATGCTTTTCGAAGTTATATGTGTATTTATCGCTGGTTTATAAGTGCCCGGGTAATGGCAATAGGTTCGCCACCTATTACATTGGGACCTAAACATAAACTGGCGAAACGTGGGTGCTAGCACCTTTGCCTACTCCTTCGGGGAATACGGGCGTGAGTTTATGTTATTATGTTAATGTTATGTCAATATTATAAATCCGAAAGTAACTCTGTCGTTTTGTTTGTTTACCCTTTCTCGCCAAACTACTGAACCGATTTTGATGAAATTTGGTATAGGGGTAGATTAGACCTTGAGAAAGGACACAGGCTAGTTTTGGACATCCACGTGGGCAGAGCTGCGGGCAACAGCTTACTTTTGGATGCAGAACGAAAAATGCACAAATGTTTTGTAATGTATGTAAATAATTTTGTAATAGCATACTGGTAACTCAAATCTGTTACATGACGTTAAAATATCGAAAAGAAAGAAAGAAAATATATTTTATTTTGATCGAGCAAAGGACACAAAAGCTCACAGTTTTTAAATCAGAATTGATTTAGGGTTTTATTGTGTACCTGTGATGTAAAGAATAAACTGAATAAAATGAAAAAAATATTAAGAGACAGTCCAGCATTCGGCGGTTGAACGACTGCTTCGTCGGAGATTGCGAGTTCGATTCCCGATCAGTGAATTATCTGTAAGTTGGTGTTGATGTTTCTACGTATAATACGTAAGTATATCTAAGTGCTAGAACAGATATTAAAAGCTATAATGCTTACATGAGATCTAATTGGTCGTCATCCAATCGTACAACAAAAGTTGCCTGCTCCATTACATATTTCATTCATCCCAGTACCAGTATTGTTGGCAAGAATACCCACGGTAACACACGACGCGAAAATTCAATTTTAACATCGCTTTTCTCCAGTTTAAATGGAAAAACAGCATTCACATTGTGTAGATGCCGTTATTTATAGTGCTTATAGACGGTCCCTATGTTCGCTGGGTAGTCTACAATTGTTTATGTATGGACAAGAAAATGCATGCGTATCGAATCGACATTTTCAGATAGGACAATCACGCCTTTATCCCGGGAAGGTTAAGCAGAGGTGAATTTACACCCACATTGTACGACACCGCATGGAAAGAGACGGGGTGGCCAAAATTCTACTCTACCGGGGACCACGCGGCCCCCATTCCGTTGTCCCCCCTCCTGAGGAGGGCCAGACCGTAAGGGATGGCCTGGGTCAGCCGGGGTGCGAGGGATATGTCGATGACAACCTCACCTCCGGCCTTGCACCACGACCCACAGTCGGCGTGCGGTTTTAGTCGGTTCGAGTCCGACATAACCTCCCCTTCCGGCTCCGGAAGGGGGGTATCCGAGGGGATTTGCGCACGGAAAAAAAAGGGGACCACGCGGCTCCGGGTCAGCCGGGGTGCTATACAAATGCCTTAAGGGTAGCGTCTCTAACGAATTCTATAGTGTTTGATATTAATTAGGTAGGTATATATACTTTTCAGCATCATGATAGCGGGGTATATTTTGTACTAAATAATATCAGTCATTATTACATGAAGTAAAAACCTCCGTCACAAAAAACACCTCCAAAAAGTTACACCTAATATAAGTATACACCTAGTAATATTTTGATTCAACGGTTGCCATGTCGGGGGACCCTAACTAGTTAAGCACTCCGTTATATTATCGGAACATTACAAGGTCCTCCGATATGCCAACCGCTGAATCAAAATATTACTAGGTATATCAAAAGTTAAAAGGCAAACTCCATTTATTTTCAACTTTTTGGAGATGTTTTTTGTAACGGAGGTTTTTTTAAATTTTTATTAAATTTTTATTTTATACTTTTTAAATTGATCTACTAGTCAAGCTCTTTCATTTGATACCCATATTGAGGGAGTTATGAAGAAATATGTATTCCGACATGTTGTGGCGGCGGCCATATTGGACCGATTTTTTTCAAACATAGCTATTAGTGAAAGTAACATTTAGGTGCAAGTGCTGCGTTTCATGTTAAATAAAAATCACGTTTTTAATAAGAAAAAACTTGTAAATATATTTTTTACGTATAGAATATATCTGCAGGACGTCATTTTTGCAAAAAAGTGAAAATCTCAAAAAAGTCGATTACTGCAAGTACAATTAGCAGGGCAGTAATATACCATACAAACAAAAAAAAAACTAAATACAAATCGGTTCACCTGTTTGGGTGCTACGATGTCACAGACAGACACACACACATCCTTACTAATATTATAAATGCGAAAGTAACTGTCTGTCTGTCTGTCTGTCTGTCTGTCTGTATGCTACGCTTTCACGCCTAAACTACTGAACCGATTTTGATGAAATTTGGTATAGGGATAGGTTAGACCTTGAGAAAGGACATAGGCTATGTTTGGTCGCGATAACCGACATCCACGCGGGCGGAGCCGCGGGCAAAAGCTAGTGGTTAATAATATGGATTTAATTGCATCCTGTTCATAAAGATTTGGCTCAAATGCAATATACTTCTACCCATTTAAGCTTAGTGTACACTATCACTCAGACTTGTACGCTGTGTATACACTATACAGAGTGTAATTTATCGAAGTCTGGCAAGTAAGGTTTTTCTTATCTACCCTACTAAGATTTATTGCTCATGTTATGTCTCGAAAACGAATTGCATTTTGTTTTTTTAAAGTTATCTGATTTGTATATCCATTGATGATAAGTCAATAAAAACAGACAGGCCAACATATTTTGGAGTGCATTGAACGCTTGTAACACTGAATTCCTTCTCGGGTTTTGGATCGAACGACAGTCGCTCCCTTAAAAGCCAAGATGAGCAAAATCAAGAGAAAGAGTGGGAAAGCGGACCCCGGGGTTCCAAGTGATCATAATTATTGCGAGAGATATGCTTTTGGCAATCTCACCTCCGGCAACCAAGGACCCAAGACGGCGTGCGTTTTAGTCGGTTCGAGTCCGACATAACCACCTCCACTGGCTCCGTGGGGGTGGTATCCGTAGGGATTTATCGCACGATAAAAAAAAGTGATCATAATTATACATTCCTTAATCCAGCTGACGTGTTTCCTTCTTCCTACAGTCCCGGGTCCTTTAAGCGGGTCGTGAAAAGGTTTCTGATGAGGCCGTCAAGCTGAGTGCCACCACTATTAACATGGTACATGTTTTCGATGGTGAACCTCTTTTTGAGACTGCCTTTAGCTTACCATCAGGGTGAGGTGAAGTCAAATTAATGTGTACTTTATAAAAAAAAACAGTAATTTCAGTTAAGTCTCAGGGCTTTGACCTGCTCTTTTTTTTTTCTTGCGGACATCCCCGCGGATGCTGCCGGAGCCGGAAGGGGAGGTTATGTCGGACTCGAACCGACTAAAACCGCACGCCGAATGTGGGTAGTGGTGCTAGGCCGGAGGTGAGGTTGCCATCGACATATCAATCGCACCCCGGCTGACCCAGGGCCATCCCTTACGGTCTAACCCTCCTCGGAAGGGGGGAGGGCTTTGACCTGCCTTTATTTTTATACTTATTGTGCAAATACGTAAAATAAAAATAAAATAAAAGCATTTTGTTTGACTTATTGCTCCAAATAAACCTAAAGAAAAGGTGTAATTTTGCTTACTTTTTATTTTTGAGGTTTGAAAGGATTTTTATGTCTGCTATAAGGCGGTAATTGGATCGATTACCGATATAAACTGATCCAAATTGTACCCAAGGAATGTGAATTGCCGAAATTGAACACAAATTTACACAGAACTCGTCAACGTATAATAAAAGTTTCATCGTAAATAAGCCATCTTTTTAGCATTGCTGCATTTATTACCCATAGCTTTGCCTGCGGCTCCACACACGTGGATTTCTGATCCCGTTCCTGATGCTGACCCTCTCTGATACCCACAAATAATGTGACTTTTTTGATCAGAATTCGCGATTGGACGTGACTAGTATTAAATATATTTTAAAATGTCTAGATTTGTCAAGGTATATGATAGAAATTTATTTTTTAATTAAATATTCGATTACATAATTATAACTAGCTAACATCCGCATTTTTATATATATTATAAAGTTGAAGAGTTTGTTTGTTTATTCGTTTGGTTGAACGCATTAATCTCAGAAACTGCTGGTTTTAATTCAAAAAATCTTTTCTTTGTTGTATAGTCCGTTTATCGACGAAGGTTATAGGCTATAAATTATCACGCTACTACTCAAGGGAGCGGAGCAGTTATTATAAACGTCAACAAATCCGGCAGATTTCTATACATTATTAAAAACTAGCATTTGTAACCCGGGCCTCCGCCCGAGTGGATGTCGGTTATCGCTACCAAACATAACCTATGTCCTTTTTCAAAATCTAATCTACCCCTATACCAAATTTTATCAAAATCGGTTCAGAGATTTGCAGCGTGAAAGCGTAGCATACAGACAGACAGAGTTACCTCAATCAAAGAGATGATATGGAGTTTTATTTACCACGAGCGAAGCCGGGGCGAGTCGGCAAGTAATTAATCTATTTAAATAATAAATCCTAATACATGTCTAGTTCAACTTTGACCATTTACGTACTTTATGTGACTTACACCAGATAGTTGAACTGGTCTGCACTTACCCTAATTACTACTCCACCATCCAACATTGTGTTTTACGATCATCTGGAAGGTCCCTTATTGAATCTCTTATCGTAATGAACGGTTGTTATTGTAGGTAGACCTAAGTCAAATAATTCGGAATTACCTACTTGGTATATTACAGAGTGTCTATTCAATTGAGACTTATTGAGATTTGTTTAATCTGATGATAAATCTAGATTTAAAATTATGTAGGTATTAATAGGTTTTGCCCGCGGCTCCGCCCGTGTTGATGTCGGTTATCGCGACCAAACATAGCCTATGTCCTTTCTCAAGGTCTAACCTATCCCTATACCTACGAAATTTCATCAAAATCGGTTCAGTGGTTTGGGCGTGAAAGCGTAGCATACAGACAGAGAAACAGACAGATAGAGTTACTTTTGATAATATTATCCATACTAATATTATAAATGCGAAAGTAACTCTGTCTGTCTGTCTGTCTGTATGTTACGCTTTCATGCTTAAACCACTGAACCGATTTTGATGAAATTTGGTATATGGGTAGATTAGACCTTGAGAAAGGACATAGGCTATGTTTGGTCGCGATAACCGACATCCACGCGGGCGGAGCCGCGGACAATAGCTGGTTATGGAATATGGAAGTGGTAGATAGTGAACGTATTAAGACACATACAAAAAAAAATGCCATGTTAGTTCTCTGTGGAATGAAATAAGGCGACCCCATCTCTTCTTGTGGGTGTCGTTGAAGGCGACTAAGGGATAGGGCTGTCCTCTAACAGTAAACACAGCCCATAACTATGTGCCCACTGGACGGTAATAATAAATAATAATAATAAATAAATATTCCACAACATTCTACACAACTGACTCATTCCTATGTTTCAGTGACTCATTCCTATGTCGCACCATTAAGACCTGGAACTCCCTGCCAGCTCACGTGTTTCCCTCTTCCTACAGTCCCGGGTCCTTTAAGCGGGGCGTGAAAAGGCATCTATTGAGGCCGTCAAGCTGAGTGCTACCACTGTTAACATGGTACATGTTTCCGATGGTGACCCTCTTTCCGAGACTTCGCCTTTAGCTTAACATCAGGCGAGGTGAAGTCAAATTGACGTGTCCTGTATAAAAAATAAAAAAAAACATTCTACACAACGCTATCTAGACCCATGGTAAGCTTTTATAGCTTGTGTTATGGAATCTAGAATGCGGATAAACATACTTATATACTTTTTTTTTTGTAAATACATACATATTATACATAGAAACAGCCAGACCAATGCAAATAGCCATATTCATGCATACAAATATTTGCACTGTGCGGGAATCGAACCCGCGCCTCCTGCGTGGCAGTCGCGTGCACTACCGCCACGCCACAGAGGCTGTCAATAGGCTTGCCCTTTATTATGTGAGACCAAAAATCAGAGTTCGCGAAAGGGGAGTGTTAATACTCGAATGAAATTTGTATAGTATTTAATATACTAAATTTTAAATTTCAAATAAATCTGGAAAAAGAAGCGCTCAAATGGGACTTGAACCCACGACCTTTCCCTTACAGGGAGACCTCTGCCTACCCCTTCGGTTATTTACAGGCATCCCATAACAAATGATCGCAAAAGCCTTTACTGCTGTGTAAAATATCGTGGAATAAAAACTTACACCGGCAGACACATATATCATAACATACTAGTCAACCATATACCCTCTTATATATATTAGAATTTTCCAGAAGGAAACCGGTCGACATCTGATCATAATAAAAACTAAATTCGTGTGTAAAATATAAGGAATATCGCGAAAAATGTCACTAACTGCTCTTGCTGTAAATATTTTGTCACTGGGATACCTTTCCATCGTGTTTCCATCCAATATGGCTTTTACGTTAACACCCTGCGACAAAAATGTTATAAGTCTGAATACATCAGGAAAAAGAAGAACACAAGTGAGACTTGAACTCACGACCTTTCCCTGTTTCTCAGACTAAAATGATAACATAGATGGAACGTATAGAACTAGCAAGTGAAGCCGCAAAAAGGAATAGTAAAGTTGTGCTTTCTTGAAGGAATTTTTACAGCATTAAGTATGCTAACTATACAAATCGAATACATGGGGAAAAAGAATCTTCTCGGGCGGGACTCGAACCCGCAGTCTTTCCCTTACAGGGGGAATGCCTGACCAATTCGGCTACCGAGACACGCCCGATATGATTCAAATTTCCCGTCTTATAAGTCTTTAAGGCGACGCGTGGCGTCATCTACCGATTTTCTTACTAACTATTGGAATGATGATTGTAACATCATTCATTGATTGTTTGTTTTCACCCTATGTAAGCACAGATTCTTCCCAATACTGCTTAATATGGTATCTTGTTCTGAAAAAATATGCCTTGCAAAATAAAATATTGCATATTAATAATATATAAATAATAAATAATATATAAATTAAAATTAAATATTACTTTTCAATAGTTGAAATTCCCAAAAAAAGTTAAAATATAAACAATCAAATTCAATTCAAATATATAACTTTTTAGATTCCTCATTCAATTTTAAATAACCTTGATTATGAAGTATATACGTGTAAACGCAACGTAGACCGAGATAAATGCAATATTCTCTTGCACTCCATACATTTGCACTACGCGCTACAGAAGCGTGACGTCACAGTTTCGTACGATTTTGTATGGAGCGTTTTCGGGCGGCGCGACAAATTGAATTTTTCAAAATCAAATATCTTGAAAACTATTTGTGTTATGAAAATTTCTCTTTTACAGTTCATTATATTATAAGCAAGTGGTCATTTTTTGAAAGTAAAAAAAATATTGTTAAATAGCCTATTCTTTTTTTGCGGCTTCACTTGTTAGTTTTATACGTTCCGTCTATATTATTTTATAATCTAAGGTCTGATTTTTTATTTTCTTCTTCTTTCTCTCTTCTTCTTCTTTTTAAAATTCTTTCTAAAAATAATTAAGGAAAGTAAGCACCTACTAATTGTAATACGTAATTCAATGTTACTTTTACTTTAAAAAAATAAGTTTTACACATTTTTATGTTGAGTGAGCGAGGAAATTCAAGAGAATTTTAATATGTATAATAGACTATTGAAAGAGCAGAACCACCCTTCATAGGCATTCCTAAATATTTCATAGAAGATGTCAATACCAATGTAGTAAAATAAGGCGTCGAAATTTAGTTATATCTAAATACTGCCTCTTATTTCCTACCCTCGCTTTCTATATTTGATTGAATTTCACGGAAGCGACTACTGCTTGATCAGCAGATGACTTGACAGACGGAGGCTCCGTGGTTAGCAAAGCTCGAGGAGAAAGACTGTGTCAGAGCCTTCGTCTGTTGCCGGCTCGCAGGCGAGGTTGGCTTCGGCTCCAAAATTAAATAGTCACCAAACGTTACATAAAACTAAACTTATTTTAAAGTCCGATTTTAAAATAATTAAGGTCAATATTCTTTAATTATAAGCGTCTGTAGGGCTATAAGAAACATTAGTAATCTCGGTTACAACATTCAAAACTACTCAGAAATGACTTATAACATTATCCACCCGTGACTCCAAATTCCGTGACTCCGTATTCACTCTCTATATTTTATGATCGGCTCACCCCGGATCGACAGTTGATGTATGTAACTCGTATATAACATAGTAGGCTGTATTTTACTACCCTGGCACTTACGTCCTACGTTAGCTAATGAGAAACTAAGTTGGAAGAAACTGTGTTAGTTTTATGAGTTCTAAATCGGCTGATTGTATAGCTACGTACAATTATATCTATGTACCTACCTACTTATAAGATTGCTATCAAAATACGAATACATCGGGAAAAATGAAACGCTCAAGTGGGACTTGAACCTAGGACCTTACCTTATATAGGGAATGCTCTTCTAACTGAGCTATTGAGCCACATCTGAATCACTTCAATTTACCCTTCTCTTTATATCCGTCTTTAAGGGCGACAGTGGAAACATCTACTAACTTTCTTACGAACTGTTGAAACCAATGAATGATTTTTCAACCCTAATAAACTAAATAAATTATAGATATATCTTAATAATTAACTTCACATAAGTAAAAAGTACCTATGTCAATAATTGGTCTTTCGTAGTACACAGCTGGACATAGGCCTCTTAAAATGTTGGGAGGCTTTGGCCTAAAGTTTCCACGCTGGTCAGACGGGTTGGTGCAGGGTTTTATGTCGAGTTTTCCTTCTCTTCTAGCTTGCTGTGCTATCGTCTGCGTATTTTTCAGTCAGTGGCCTCTTACGACACTCCCCGGATGAAATGGGGTGGTGATACTTGTATTCTTTCTCCGTCACCACATACAGTATGTATTCTGTAGTAAATTCATACTATCAAGCTGAAACCAGCGCTGTCCGCTTTCACTACAACGCGGACAGCATCAAGCTGGGAGGCGGCTGTTTATTTCTACTTGGCAGTGTGTGGCATTAACTAGATATAATATTTTACAATTAAAGTAGGTATCTTGAAAGTAAGGGTCTATATGTTGTGTTGATAAGTCTAATTATTACCAAGCGAAATAATAGTAGATTGTATAACAAGGGAGCGAAGTAGTATTTTTACGGCGAGGGCGCTTTTGCTTCAGTCACTTCCATAACTCGACGTAGAACTCGTAGAACATTTTGCAAATACTAATTACAAGAACAGAGAGGTAATTGGTGATCTTTGTTTTTTTTTTAGTTAGCACAGGTCACCCCGCGCTGTGCAGCCAACACGTACCTACCAGCCAGTAATCCGTACAATTTGCGTTCGATTTCTATGAATGATAATGTTCCAAATTCAAATCACTTTGCCGGCCCGCTGCTTGGTTCTGAATAGAAAAGAGCTATGCTAGCCATATGCTAGCTAATATGCTCCCCGCTACCGTGGCAATAAAGTGACATTTTTCGAATAGAAGTTATGAAATAGTTATTTGCTATACAAGAGTGCAAAGTTGCTTTTTAACCGCGTGTTCAATTTTGATGACCGAGCAAGCGAAGGATTCTAAAATTGAATTTGATTCAAAATTAGAATCCTGAGCGTTAGCGAGGGAATCAAAAGAGCACGAGGTGAATAATCTTTGCACTCGAGTGAAACACGTAACTTTTCATTCCACCTCAGCGAGGAAATGACTAAATGCAAAAAAAAAACGTTTACAATCACAAGATAGACCGGTACACTTTTATTTCAGTTTAGGTATTAATTACTACATTATGACAGGTAGTATTACAGAATAATCTTTAAATTATAACAAAATAATACTAAGGTATATCGACGTGAAAAAATGCCGCGTAAAGAACCGCGTACAAAGCAAATTGAAAAAATAACACCAAGAAGGTTCCGAGTCTGAGTTTTTAACAAATTAAATAAAAGTTGTATGACATATTCGGCACCATAGAGGTAGCAGTAAATAGGTTTAATGTTTTTTTTAATTCACAAATTAGTGCACACGATGTTCTAAATTAAATTTATTTATCCTCTAGAGAATAAAAACGGCTTTTCCACTCAGATATTGAAGATTAAAAATATTCTTTCCGAGATGGTGGATGAAAAAAATATTCTTTCTTTTTTTTCTTTTTGAAAAGTAACCTACCAATTTTAATAAGTTTTGTTATATAATAAGACTGCATCTATTGTATGCGCATCTCCTTCTTCCTACAGTCCCGGGTCCCTTAAGCGGGGTGTGAAAAGGCATCTAATGAGGCCGTCAAGCTGAGTGCCACCACTGTTAACATGGTACATGTTTCCGATTGTGACCCTCTTTCCGAGACTTTGCCTTTGCTTAACATCAGGCGAGGTGAAGTCAAATTGAACGGTTTAGTTGTGTGAAAATCGCGAGAAGTACACAACTCGACAAAACAGTTGAGACAATGTAAAATTTGTATAAGTATATGCAGTAGGCCTTAGGCGTTTTGAAAACATGACATTTGACATGACATGTTTAGAAGGTTCGGCAGTATGAGTTTGAAGCCATATAAGAAATTAAATATAAGATAGGAAACATTTTTGATCCGTCTAGGCGGGGTTCGAGGTTCGAACCCTTTTACAGAATGTCATTAAGATACCGGATCTCCCTAAAATATCCTATCTTATTCAATTTGCACACTAAGGGACCTGCTTGCCTAAACGCAAGTAAAGTTTATTCCTAGAATAAACAGCCAATTATATTGGTGATATTGCCTGTTTATTCTAGGAACTCAGTTAGCATATGACTCATTCCTATGCCGCATTATTAAGACCTGGAACTCCCTGCCAGCTCATATTTCCTTCTTCCTACAGTCCATTAAGCGGGACGTGAAAAGGCATATGAGGCCGTCAAGCTGAGTACCACCACTGATAAAATGGAACATGTTTACGATGATGATCCTCTTTCCGAGACTTTGCCTTCAGCTTACCATCAGGCGAGGTGAAGTCGTATTGACGTGTCCTTTATAAAAACTAAAATAAAGTATGTACCATAAATATATAAAAATTTCATTCAAACCCATATTTACAAATTAAGCATAGTTTCGGTATTAACTCTACAGTACTAGTACTAAATATACCTATATAAAAAAAAATCATCCAAATATTTACTGAATTGAATAACAGTCTTTTTTCCCAATATTTCCTCGAACCATAATCACGGTACTTCACCAATCAAATGGCTCCAATTTCGCAGCTTCCTTTGCCTTAAAAAGATATTAAGGGGCGATATTTCCTTGTTTTATACCGCCAGGGGGCGTTTGATGAGCAAACTATTTCGGATGGCAATATAATACTTTACGATTTACGAAGTTACCTAATAAATATCTTCTCATTTCAACGAAATTGGCCAAATACATTTTGCCCACCCGGATATACTTTGCCCGCGTCCTTTAAATGTCATTTCCGTTGCGCCGGATCCGGAAATATGACTTCTATTTTCGAATAAGTGAGTTTGTGTTTAACGTTGACAGTTTCCTGTGTTGGTGTTGCCAGCGTTGCGTAATGAAGTTAGATTTGTACGAAGGTATTATATTTGAGTGCTACTGACAATTTGCGTCATATTAAAAAAAGCTAATACAACTGACATAAGAAAGAAAGACGTAAGAAAGGGTCATTTTGAGAAAGGGGCATTTCGGGAAGGGGGCATTTCGGGAAATGGACGTTTCGGGAAAGGGAAATTCTGGGAAATGGGAAATTTTGGGAAAGGGACATTCTGAGTCTGAGCGTCATCATCATCATCTTACAGTGGTTTCTCTGTTTGGTTTACCTTGTACGGCTTGTATAGGAACGAATGTCATCTAACTTTTAAACCTTGAGAGTAAAATCTAAGTCAGAGACTTCTTCATCACTCAAGACTTCATCTTCATCACTGATATGCCGGTGAGGTGAATAATAAACTTTTCTTATATCCCAAAATACTTGTTTGTTTATTTTAAAGAATAATAAATAATAATGACTCATAATATCCATACTAATATATAAATGCGAAAGTAACTCTGTCTGTTTGTATGTAACGCTTTCACGCCTAAACCACTGAACCTCACTGAACCGATTTTGATAAGATTTGGTATAGGTAAGTGTAGATTAAATCTTGAGAATAACCGACATCCACGCGGGCGGAGCCGCGGGCAAAAGGTAGTAAATAAATATTCCACAACATTCTACACAACGCTATCTAGACCCATGGTAAGCTTAATTAGCTTGTGTTATGGAATCTAGAATGAGGATAAACATACTTAGATACTTTTTTTAGTAAATACATTATATAATATACATAGAAACACCCAGACCTATGCAAATATCCATATTCATGCATATAAATATTTACACTGAGCGGAGAGGGAACCCGCGCCCCCTGCGTGGCAGTCGTGTTCACCACGGTCACGCCACAGAGGCTGTCATATTAGAAGAATATTAGAATATTCTCTCTCGTCCCTCCAGCTAAGCTAAATTTGCTTGTGTTAATAGTGGATTCACGTCGGTAATGTAATGCCAGGATTCTAGACCAATTCTAGATTCTAAACCTTCCAGAACCAAGCGTTTCATTGACTCATTCTTATGACGCACCATTAAGACCTGGAATTCCCTGGCAGCTCACGTGTTTCCTTTTTCCTACAGTCCCGGGTCCTTTAAGCGGGGCGTGAAAAGGCATCCGATGAGGCCGTCAAGCTGAGTGCCACCACTGTTAACATGGTACATGTTTACGATGATGACCCTCTTTCAGGTGGTTGGTCATTGAGGTGTCTTTAAAAAAAAATCGAACCAGGGACTATCGTAAGCCGACACTTATGACGATTAAAGAGCTCTACTTCAAACTTTAAACCGAAACAGAAGGGGGAATTCCCGAAAACGCGAACGTGAATCTGCAAAAGGATCAACACTCGTGTTCCACGGCTTTCGCGAGTCTTCGCGGGCTTATTGATGTACAGTCGGCGTCGTACATTGACGACAAAGTCTCAAAATGATCTTAAAACTCTCGTAATAAGAGCAAATCAAACTGTTTTAATGATTTCTACGGTACTAGCTGACCTGACAAACTTCGTACCGCCAATATTTTTCCGCCCGCGTGGCGTCCGATCTCGGCCCCGCTGCATCCTCTACTATATTAAGCATGTATCCATACTATTATTATAAATGCGAAAGTAACTCTGTCTGTCTGTATGTTACGCTTTCACGCCTTAACCACTGAACCGATTTTGATGAAATTTGGTATAAGGGTAGATTTGACCTTGAGAAAGCACATAGGTTATGTTTGATCGCGATAAACGACATCCACGCGGGCGGAGCCGCGGGCAAAAGCTAGTGATTTATATGGTACTAGCTGACCTGACAGACTTCGTACCTAACGCCAATATTTTTCCGCCCGCGTGGCGTCCGATCTCGGTCCCGCAACATCCTATACTATATTATGCATGTATCCATACTAATATTATAAATGCGTAAGTAACTCTGTTTGTCTGTCTGTCTGTCTGTATGTTACGCTTTCACGCCTCAACCACTGAACCGATTTTGATGAAATTTGGTATAAGCGTAGATTTGACCTTGAGAAAGGACATAGGTTATGTTTGTTCGCGATAACCGACATTCACGCGGGCAGAGCCGCGGGCAAAAGCTAGTTATACATATAATTCTTCTTAGGCCAGGTAGGCCGCATTTTGAGTTTTTTAAAAGCATTTGAATCATAGGAAAAAGCGTTTTAAATTTCGAAAAAAAGATATATATTAGTTAAGGATCACTCGATAGAAAAAAATCCCAAAGTTACCCCTTTTCGTTATTTTTTTTTTAATATTGTGACTAAATTACTTATGCTTTCTATAAAATTTTTGTACTAAACTAAAGCCACTACATATGTCTAGACATTTTCACAGATTTTGACTATATTATGAAATAATTTTTAAAGTTATATTTAAATACCTACTAAATTCGCGAGTGCTCGCGCCGCTGAGGCCCGAAAAGTTGCGCCAGTCGCGCGCTGGCGCTTACCTAAGTAGGACCTGTGTCAGTTTTTGCGCGACAGTTTCGTGCACCAATCAATCGGTTTTACGTATTTATAATAAATTGTTGCAAGTCATTCAATATGGGCAATAAACAACGCAAGCTAAAGAAGTCGTGCAAAGCCATAAACTAAATTTCTAACTCCGATTGGTAATTTAAAAAATTATCATACCTAAATATTACGCTCATAGCGCCATAGTATAAGAATATCAGTAATACTACTGAAGATGCTACTTACGATTTTCTATAATTCATATTTTATCTATATCAGTACAGGGGTACCTAGTACCTACAATATTCGTACATGGTATATAATTTGTGTGTGTGTAAATAAATATAAATTTAGTTTTAGTTTAGGATAGAATAATTTTAATATTTAGGTAGGTTAGTTTAATTATTGGCCTTTTTTATCGTGCGCAAAATCCTCGTGGATACCACCCCCACGGAGCCGGTGGAGGCGGTTATGTCGGACTCAAACCGACTAAAACGCACGCCGTCTTGGGTCCTTGGTTGCCGGAGGTGAGATTGCCGAAAGCATATCTCTCGCACCCCAGCAGACCCAGGAGAATTACTGGCCTTGGGTCAGCCGGGGTGCGAGGGATATTTCGATGACAACCTCACCTCAGGCCTAGCACCACGACCCACAGTCGGCGTGCCCAGTCGGACTCGAACCGACTAAAAAGTCGGTTCGAGTCCGACATAACCTCCCCTTCCGGCTCCGGCAGGGGAGGTATTCGAGGGGATTTCCGCACGAAAAAAAGAAGGTACAGTGTAAATTTATATAAATACTTCATAAAAACTAGCACCACGACCCACAGTCGGCGTGCCCACAGTCGGACTCGAACCGACTAAAAAGTCGGTTCGAGTCCGACATAACCTCCCCTTCCGGTTCCGGCAAGGGGGTATCCGAGGGGATTCCCGCACGAAAAAAGTTGTTAATCTCGTTAACTTTAGGTATTTAACTGCCCTGTCGACGACGAACGGTGCGATTATATAAAGTAACCGTTAGCATCAATTCAAACAAATGTTTGTAAAATTACAAGCATTATTATTATTATAATGTAAGTTTTTTTCCCCCAAGCAACTAAACACATAGAACAAACAGTTCTCAAACTCATACAGTTTTTTTAATTTCGTATTTATTTCTTACTTAATATAATCATATAACTAAATAAAGTTAAAAAAACTGCATTTAATTTTCTAAGTCAAATCAAGTTTTCCTACTGCATATTTCTATACTGTGACGCTGGCGGGGTCATCGCCGAGTTCACCGTCACTGCGTTCGCGCGTAATATTTTACGAGCGGCCGGGATCGCTATAAATGCCTACTTTTGCAGGAATACAGGGCCTTAAAAGAAACCGCATCAAAATCGGTAGCGTAGTTTTGAAGATATAAGCATACATAGGGATGGACAGACGCGGTAAGCGACTTTGCTTTATACTATGTAGTGATTATTCTCCGAACTATAAAGGTGTGTACCAAATATCAGAACAATCGAACAACTGGAAGGGGGTCAAAAAGAAATTAAGATCATTTTGAGCACTTTCGTCAACATCTTTCTGATGCTGACTGTACATCAGATCGCTGTTGACTAGAAAAAATCTCAAAATTCCTGTTGATTCATTGTTCTGGTATTTGGTACACACCTTTAGTTCGGACAATATATCAAATAAACTTCTGTGATTCGCCCTTCGAGATTACATTATAAATTTACTTGTAGTAGCACGCGTGAATGCTGCCATCGTACACAATTTTATAGCAACATTTAAAAAGAGAAAAAAAAATAGCTAATTTGGGGGTATCTCATACACGTTTTGTGTGGCGGCCATCGTGCACTTGTTTTTTCTTGTGTGTTAAAATAAATTAGATTTTATTAGATAGTGATAGTTTGTGTGATTTGTGTCGGAACAAGATGGAAAAGCGTAAACATTACAATGACGATGAAGAGGAATACTTAAAACGAAAAATCAAGAAGCTTAAACGCCAAAAGTCAAAGATTGTCGCAGGCGCCGTCACCGCAGCTACAATTCGACTTCCAGTAATCTACAAAATCAACCGATTGGGATTATGGTGAGTACGGTGACGTTGTGTGGTGATGATGATATGGGACGAACATCCTTTGCAAGTGCGACAGCATATGGAACTGGAGTCTCCATTCCTCGCTAACATATCGTTACGAAAAAATCGCATTCCATATAGTCACAATAATGTTGTATAACTCCCTAGCTGAATCTTATATCCAATACGGACTAAGCAGCTACGGTACATATCTGCAAAGTATTTTTTAATCTTTAGCGAAGAATTCTTCGCAAAATTGTATCAAAAAACATCAAACAGCAGTTGTTAATGACTATGGTCTGTTTAAATATTGCAAGAGTGCATACCCAAGTCAAGCATTTGGTAGTTAAGAAAAACTTTTTTAACCAAAAGTGTAACCGCTGAACGTGTCAGACGGACTACTCACCGGCTGACCCAGCAGAGAGATGCACGAGCTCTATGGGATCCCAGGGCGCCTTTTGTCAGAGGAGAAAAGTGTGCGTGCGTGTGGGAGACCAGGGAGACTTCAGAGAAAACAACTATTACCTCTGTTGTACATACATATATTACTAAGAGATAAAATTATACAAAAGAGGATTACAGACAATAGAGTTACATATAGAAATACAAAAATGATTATGTCTTCACCAGCTGCACCACGGTGACCTGCTTGCAGTAGGTAGCCAGAGTGTTATGGCTAGTAGGTGTAGTACACCTCGGTCAACCCACCGTTGACACAGTTATTTCTTGCAGGGTGAAGTGATATAGATATATAGTAAAGTTACATAAATTTAATAGAGAAAAAAGGAATACGTGACCCCGGTTGTCGGCCTGCTCGGCGTCTGCGCACGTCTCTTGCCGCACTCTCGACCAGCCAAGGTGCTTCACGTCGAGGTTACAGGCTTGCGCCGACAGCGGTTGGGAACTCGACCACAGAACACGTTGAGAAGGGGTTTGAGGACCAAGGTGTCCTCTAATCCCGAACAAAAACTGGGCAACAAAGAATTTAGTTAAGTATAAAGTATTTTCCAAGACACAGCAATACAGACGTTCCAGTCACAATTCAGAGAGTAAAAAGGATTTATATTTAGCCGGGGCCGCAGTTTTATACCCCTTTCATTCGAAGGTTCTCGAACACACTTTTTTTTAAGTTAAATTAGTGCGAACGATGATCAAAAACACCAAATCACGGTCGAAATCCTAACAACTTTAATATCACCCAGCTAAGTAGGAATCAAACAAAGTACAGCAACCTTTTTACTTGGTTGGTTCATACTCACATTCTTTCCTTGAATACAATGGTTCTGAGCACGCAGAATTTGAACCTGTTTAATTTAACTGAGGAAATTTAATTTTAACCTAAATGAGATAGCCTATAATTAAACAATTAATTTTCCCATTTAGGTGCTATGAGTATTTCTAATTTCATATAATTAAAACATAAAAGAAATCGAACGCCATCTAGTGCTTAGCTAGTACAAAAGTTCCTACACCGAGGCACCGACTAACTGATGTGAGTACCACTGAGACTGCCATAGGTGGCGCTAGTAGTAATCAAATTACAGTAGATAAAATCTAATGTTACACCACCCCTTCCCTCACAGTATTCCCTGCGTAGTATGCGCAGGGAATATCAGCGACAGGATCTCAACTGAGAGATATCAAAATAAATTCCAAAACTCGCGATGACCACACTAGTTGTGAAGACCACGAACTCCAAACAAACAACCACGAACCTAACAGCTAACTAAAGAAACCAAACAAATCACATTACTAAGCCAAGCACTCTAGAAGTGTCACCCTATTAACTGCCCGGATCACTGTATGCCCTTCATATAGGTTAGTGAGTAGGCTTAGGGTGGAAAGATACCGATCGAAACACAGTGGCACTCCCACGATCAGCCGAGTGACAGAGAGACGGCACCGACAGAAGAAGGAGAAGGATCAGAAGGCTGTTCCTCCTCACTGTACTTCAAAATATCCTTAATGTGATAAACTCCCAGATCCTTACCATCCAAATCCGACAGTTCATATACTAAAGGCGAGCGTTTGGCGGTTACAATGCATTTCATAAATTTAGGCGCCAGCTTCGCAGTAAAGTTCTTGGCCTTGTTAGACAAATAGAAGGTTCTTTTGTACACAATCTGTCCCACTTTCAGTTCCACATGCCTTTTTCTGAGGTTGTAGTATTTTTCGTTACGCCGGTGAGCAACATCTAAGTGTTTTCTCACCTGGTCGTAGATACGATGTAATTCCTTCAACCTCTCACCAAAGGACACTGGACTATCAATGGAGACAGTGTTAGGATGGCAAGGAATCTCTTCCTGCCTATAAAGAACTCCATCCCCAATGAATTCCCTACCGTGAACAAGAAAATACGGACTGAAATGAGTGGCTTCGCTCACAGCAGTGTTTAGAGCACACTGGAGTTCTACGAGATTCTCGTCCCATTTCTTGTGGTGCGACTTCACGTAGCAAGAAATTCCCTGAACCACGTTGCGAATAGCTCGTTCTGCCTGGTTGGTCTGCGCGTGGTATCTGGGGTTATAATAAATGTTAGGCACATTGTACTTAAGTAGTAAGTCCTTAAATTGTTTACTCACAAATTGTGGGCCATTATCCATATAAATGGTTTTGCATACCCCGTGGACTAGGAAAACATTCTTTTCTATGAATCTCGCGACTGCAACGCCTGTAGCCATCCGTATAGGACTCAACATGACAAATTTGCTAAAGTAGTCCGAGACCACAATCAAGTGAACATTTCCCTTGCTGGAAGTAGGAAATGGACCCAGTAAGTCAACAGAGATGGCCTCAAACGGTCTAGACACCCGCTTTGGATTACCCATGAGGCCAGGGCGAGATGTGTTCACAGGTTTGTACTGCTTACATGTCTCGCATTTGCCTACATATTCCTTAACGCTCTCGTACATCTTAGGCCAATAATAGTTGAGAGCGAGGCGTTTATGGGTTTTCCATACGCCACCATGGGCACTGAGTATGTCGTCATGGTACTTGGTGAGCAGGGGCAACCTGTCCTCCAACGGTACCACCAGCTTCCAATCAAAATCAGAGGTCAGAGAGTATTTATTTTTTGATAATCTGAAAAGACGGTTATCACGTATATCAAAGTTGGGAAAATGCCTAGGGTTCTTTTTCACACTGTTCAGAGTGTGGAGATACCAAGGGTCCTTAGTAACGCTGGTGTCGATTGTGTCAATCTGAATTCGTGAAAGAGCATCAGGTACCACATGGTCCTTACCCTTTCGATGTTCTATGTCGAAGTCAAACTGACTCAACCTCATGCTCCAGCGCGCAAGGCGGCCTGTCGGATTCTTCAGTTTGTGGAACCACAGGAGTGAGGCGTGGTCAGTAACCACAGTGCATTTCTGTCCTTCCACGTACTGCCTGAACTGTTCCAAAGCAAAGATCACAGCCAGGAGTTCTCGCTCAGTGGTACTGTAGTTGACTTCGTTCTTGTTGAGTGAACGACTACAATATGCGACAGGGTGCTCCACTCCCTCATGTGTCTGCGTCAGTACAGCAGCCACAGAGAAGGATGACGCGTCGCTGAGAATCCTAAAAGGTAGTGAGTAATCAGGCATTTTCAAAATAGGAGCGGTGACCAAAGCGGCTTTCAGCAGATTGAAAGACTCTTCAGCTTCACGCGACCACTCAAAATTTATATTCTTAGAAGTTAATTTACATAAGGGTTTACTAATCTTAGAAAAATTATTCACGAAACGCCGATACCACCCAGCCATACCCAGGAATCTTTTCACCTCCTTAGCGTTGGAAGGTGTAGGATAGTTGAGAATGACATCAACTTTACCTGGGTCTGTCCGCAGGCCATGCTTGTCGACAAAATACCCGAGGTACTTCAATTCGCTACGACAGAACTGCGATTTTCGCATGTTGATCGTGAGACCCGCATCCTTAAGGCGCTGATAGACTCTATTTAAGAGGTCCACATGCTCCTCAAAGGTGCTGGCCACAACGATTATGTCGTCTTGAAAGGAGAACACTCGGTTATCGAACTCTGGGCCAAATAGACGGTCCATGAGGCGTTGCATCGAGGCGGAAGCACCTACAAGTCCGAAGCACATCACGTTGTAGTGAAAAAGGCCTCGCCTGGGGACAGTGAAGGCGGTCTTCTCGGCGGATTGGGGCGAATCAAACGGAATCTGCCAATACGCCGCACTTAAATCAATAGAAGACAAATATTTTGCATTATTGAGATGGTCTAAAATTTGGTTGATGTAAGGTAACGGATACGCATCGCTTTTAGAAACAGAATTGAGCTTCCGAGAATCAAGGCACAATCTCAGGTCTCCGTTTGCTTTCTCCACCATCACCACTGGTGAGTTCCATGCGGACTGAGACGGGGTCACTACTCCCATCTCCAGCATCCGATCTAGTTCCTCTTCCAGGGCTTTCTGCTTCAGGGGAGAGAGCGGGTAATACCGTTGCTTGATTGGCTTACTATCGCCCGTATCTATAGTATGATGCGCCAGAGATGTTCGACCTAGACCCACCTTGTCCGTGTTGATGGTATCAAATTTCTCAATAATGCTGTTAATTACCCGCTTCTGATCAGCGGTTAAATTGTTGTAATCCTCTAGACCACTGTTAAGAGACAGAGATTCTACCGGATTACAGTCACTAAAGTTGGAGAGATTGATATTCTGAGAGATCAATCTATCCCCTAATTGAAATTGTTGCCAGAAGTCTACTCCAAATATCATAGCAGTAGTGATTTCTGGAACAACATAGAACTTAATAACTCTGACAGCAGAATTATATTCAATAGGCAGAGAGATACAGCCCAGACATGGCAAATGAGAGCCATCTGCTGTAGTTAAACTAAAGTTAGGGCTGATGCTTCCAAGCTCAAACCCTAATTCCAAGAAAGTGTGGTGCGCTCCCTTACCCAGTACTGAGCAAGCTGCACCCGAATCAAGTAAACCTAGAACATTTAAGTTCAGGATCTTAACAACTAAATACGGTCTTATATCATTATCCCGTTTGGTAAACAGGACCCTATCAGAGAATGCATCAGACAGAGAAGCTCGCTCCGAGCCGAATGGTGATCTTTTAATAAGGCCCTGACTTACTCGTTTTTTGGCTTGGCATTACACTTCGGACACTCAGGCGATTTGACTCCCTTCTGTCCACACCGGAAGCACACCAATTCCCTTGACTGTGTACAGCCATATGCAGTGTGGCCGACTTCACCACAGCGGAAGCATCCTCGTTCGCTTGAGGTCGTAGGACCGGCCACGGCAGAGACCTGCTGGGAAGTTTTATGAACAGTTTTATTCTTAAAATGGTGTAAGTCCGAGGTGATCCCAAACTTATCTAACGCTGGTTCCTGGAATGCCTCTGCCCTAGCACGCGCAAGTTCTAGGCGCTTCCCCAATCGCTTCAGGTCGATTATCGAGTTTACCTCGTGAAGAGCCAATTCCTTCATATAATCGGGCCTAATATTATGCATCAGAATGTCCAGTTGTTCCTCACTGGGCATTTTGCACGTTAATCTCGAGAACATGGCCTGCATCGTAGAGATGTAGATGCCTAATGTTTCAGATCGGGCCTGTGTACGCTGCCTAATTTCATTTCTGAGACGGTAATCGTAGTCGGGAAGGTCGAAAGTCTCCCTCAGCTCATCCAACATGCCCTCATACGAGGTAAAGTTATTCTTGTTGGTGCGGAACCAAGATAAAGCCGGACCGTCCAATAGGTCAGAGAAAGCTGAGAGGATTTTATCCTTGGTGACTTCCCGAGCACACCTAAGCTCTTCCAGTCTCTCAATGAATACACGTACACACGCAGAGCCATCAAATTTTATATTAAAAGAGTTTAAATTTACGGGTCTATCCCTTATTACTAAATTACCACTAATTGTGTCGGAACTAGGCGCGTCACGTCGCCTCGAACGGTCCCCTCCCACCACAGGCGAGGTGTAGCCTACGCGGTCACGATGAATAGGTTCAGTCTCTCTATCCGAACCCTCAGAGTCAGAGTCAGTATCGGATTCAGCCACAGACAGAATTTTAACCAAGCGGCCACGGATATCTAAAAGATCTGGACAGTCTATACCACACCTAGCTAACCTAGTGAGAAGGTAGTTCGCCCTCACTGCAACCTTAGTCCGACAATTACTATTTGAAACGACTTCACCTGAAGAGAGTGTCCCTTCCAGCTCGAGAACTTTAGGCTCACAGACAGCCAACTCAGAGGCGGCAACAGCAGGTACCGTGGCGATGGCCTTAATGCTGCCACGCCGGACAAGCCGCAATGCAGTGCGCAGCTCACTCCGCAGGCCAACAACCGTCGCATCCGGATCCGCTGTAACCCCCATGGCAGAGAGTTCATTAAAAAGTTCATCTTTCTTAAGGTAGTTAATACACTTCTGTAATTGGGCCATAGTGGTCCAAGATTCAGTTTTTATCAAAACAATTAACAGTAATGGAGATTCAACTCACAACAGGTTTATAAATTATAAATGTAGGTTAAATGAAGTTTCCACAGAGACAAAATCAACTAATATTAACAGATAATACAATAAATATGCTTCCTCTAGGTCACAATTTGTGCGGTAGCTACAAAAATCTAATAATTTAGAATAGAGAAACTATATTAACTAAATTTAAGAATAGCTTTGTCCAAGAAATATGACACCAGGTATACTTTCTTTAGATTAATAAATTAGGAGGTAGTTACAAAAAGTTTACTACTATTTTATATTATGTTACTTGATTTTGGGTAGATATTATAGAATCACCCAGATAAATATCTTCAGAATACTGGCTCAGCAACCCAATGAAGTGAATACCAGATGTTCAAATTATAGTTGAAGTTATAGAAATTTTCTTTATATAAATTACAAGTGATGTAGGTATTCAGCAAAATGTTAAAAAGTTAACTACAAATCTACTCAAGTCTATACAGTACAAAGCAGCTATGTATTTTTACTAACTACTTAATAATACACAGGTATAAACCCAAAACCATGAATGCTAGACACAGAAGTTTCTAGACTAAAAGTTTGACACAGTACAATTACTATGTGAACAGACCACAATAAATATATATGTTTGTACAACACAGAAGCAACTAAATAGGAGGAAAAAAAGAAAAAAAAGAAAAAAGAAAAAAAAACTAGTTTGCCAAAAATATGTTTCCAAACTTACCGAAAGATGTGCAGTTTTAAAATTTTGATGGTTTTAGAATTTAGGTCTCAATGGTTTTTCTTGCCACTGGGATGATGGTATGATTGGCTGAAAAACACAAAGAGGGTAAGTATTACATGCGTAACTGCAGCCGCACAACCAATTAGCGTCTTGGGTAGTGTCAGACGGAGGGTAGTGTTTCCTCCAAAGCGAACTCTCCAGACACCCACACACAGCGCACCCACAGAGAACAGAGTTAGCCCTTAGCGTTGGTCGCCAATTTGTATCCGCTGAACGTGTCAGACGGACTACTCACCGGCTGACCCAGCAGAGAGATGCACGAGCTCTATGGGATCCCAGGGCGCCTTTTGTCAGAGGAGAAAAGTGTGCGTGCGTGTGGGAGACCAGGGAGACTTCAGAGAAAACAACTATTACCTCTGTTGTACATACATATATTACTAAGAGATAAAATTATACAAAAGAGGATTACAGACAATAGAGTTACATATAGAAATACAAAAATGATTATGTCTTCACCAGCTGCACCACGGTGACCTGCTTGCAGTAGGTAGCCAGAGTGTTATGGCTAGTAGGTGTAGTACACCTCGGTCAACCCACCGTTGACACAGTTATTTCTTGCAGGGTGAAGTGATATAGATATATAGTAAAGTTACATAAATTTAATAGAGAAAAAAGGAATACGTGACCCCGGTTGTCGGCCTGCTCGGCGTCTGCGCACGTCTCTTGCCGCACTCTCGACCAGCCAAGGTGCTTCACGTCGAGGTTACAGGCTTGCGCCGACAGCGGTTGGGAACTCGACCACAGAACACGTTGAGAAGGGGTTTGAGGACCAAGGTGTCCTCTAATCCCGAACAAAAACTGGGCAACAAAGAATTTAGTTAAGTATAAAGTATTTTCCAAGACACAGCAATACAGACGTTCCAGTCACAATTCAGAGAGTAAAAAGGATTTATATTTAGCCGGGGCCGCAGTTTTATACCCCTTTCATTCGAAGGTTCTCGAACACACTTTTTTTTAAGTTAAATTAGTGCGAACGATGATCAAAAACACCAAATCACGGTCGAAATCCTAACAACTTTAATATCACCCAGCTAAGTAGGAATCAAACAAAGTACAGCAACCTTTTTACTTGGTTGGTTCATACTCACATTCTTTCCTTGAATACAATGGTTCTGAGCACGCAGAATTTGAACCTGTTTAATTTAACTGAGGAAATTTAATTTTAACCTAAATGAGATAGCCTATAATTAAACAATTAATTTTCCCATTTAGGTGCTATGAGTATTTCTAATTTCATATAATTAAAACATAAAAGAAATCGAACGCCATCTAGTGCTTAGCTAGTACAAAAGTTCCTACACCGAGGCACCGACTAACTGATGTGAGTACCACTGAGACTGCCATAGGTGGCGCTAGTAGTAATCAAATTACAGTAGATAAAATCTAATGTTACAAAAGTTTCGGCACAATCTATGCCGTCCGGTATACACGCGGGCGGTGGCTCGAGGCTAGGCATGTTGTGCGAGCCGAGTGGCGCGAATAATGCCTACCGCGAACGAACGACTGCTTACCTGGTTCCTCGACTTACTAACGCACTACCCCCGGAATTGCGCAATGTAGATAACATTAAGCCTCATAGTGTCAAAAATAGACTCGAACCACACTATCGAAACTCACTTGTATAATGTTATTTAACACCCTAGGCATAGATAATAAACCGCATAGGTTTCTGTAATGTATATGTATCTTTGTTGTATACGAATTGTTTAAACGATAAATAAATATAAAAAAAGGTAGGGTAGGTGTAGTAATGAAAAGTCGATAGTCAATATACTCGTAATAACATCCACGTCTGGAGTACAGTCCGCGAGGCTCGTACCATGACAAACTTTAGAGTGTTTTGAGTCGGTAACCAATATACCTAATAACACCCACGTCTGGAGGTTGCTACCAGACCAGGCTGGTACCATGACTGTTTTGAGTCGGTAATCAATATCGTAACTTCCATGTCTGGAGTACAGTCTGCGAGGCTGGTACTGTGACTAACGTTGCAGTGTTTTGAGTTGGTAATCAAAATAATAACACCCACGTCTGGAGTACAGTCCGTGAGGCTGGTACCATGACTAACGTTGCAGTGTTTTGAGTTGGTAATCAATATAATAACACCCACGTCTGGAGTACAGTCCGTGAGCCTGGTACCGTGACTAACTTTGGAGTGTTTTGAGTCGGTAATCAATATAATAACAACCATGTCTGGAGTACAGTCCGTGAGGCTAGTACCGCGACTAATTTTTGGAGTGTTTTAAGTCGGGTGATCAATATAATAACATCCATGTCTGGAGTACAGTCCGTGAGGCTGGTACCGTGACTAACGATGGAGTGTTTTGAGTCAGTATTCAATATAATAACATCCATGTCTGGAGTACAGTCCGTGAGGCTAGTACCGTGACTAATTTTTGAAGTGTTTTTAAGTCGGGTGATCAATATAATAACATCCATGTCTGCAGTCCAGTCCGTGAGGCTGGTACCATGACTAACTTTGGAGTGTATTGAGTTGGTGATCAATATAATAGCATCCATGTCTGGAGTCCGTCCGTGAGCCTGGTACCGTGACTAACTTTGGTATGTTTTGAGTTGATTCTCAATGTATTATCGCACCCCCAGTGGAAAATAGGCATAAGTGATCTTACTTTGATTCGTCGATTTTATCATATTTGAAAGGTACGTTTAAAGATACATATGCTAAATTTTTTTCATATTTTTCTTGTTAAATTTGACGAATTAAAACAAGAAATTCGTTTTGAGAATTTTGGTTCCATTACATTTTTTCTTACGGATTAGTAGATTATGTGATATAACGCAAAGAATAAATTGAGAAATATGACGTATTACTTATTATTACGTTTATCCCTAATATTTTATGTAGAAAATTAAAAGTAACACTTATTATGATTTAAATGCGTTTGTTTTTTTTACATCATTAGTCTTGTATACACGATTATTTTTTTATTTGTTATATTAACTAGCTAAGAAAATTATCTTAAATGCGCTTACTTAGCCTAAAAGATAAACTTAGAAAATAATAACAGCTGTATGACTGTTTACTTTTTATGAACATAAAATAAATTAGAATAAGAATAAATACTGCTTTCTTCCACTAAAAACTTTCCTATACGCCGAAACATAAGACTACATACTGCGGCGCGGCTGTAAAATAAGAACGATTACTTCTTTCTTTCACTAGAATATTTTCCTTTCACCGAGAAGTAAGAATAGATACTGCAGCGTGGGAGTAGACAGCGCTAACATAAGTGTGAATACATCGATGCGGGGGACGGGGCGGGTGCGTATACACGCGCTTGACAGTCAGTGCCCATTTCTAGGTCAAGGTAATACCTGCATTAACGCATTTGCGAAAGCAAAACAACAACAATTGAGTGGTTTTTCTTCTTATTTTAAAGTAAAGTGACCTGAAATGTATAACCGGACGCAGCACAGTAGGGCGAGAAGAATTTTGAAGTTATTAGGTGAGTATAAGCTAAAAAGAGATTATGACACAATGTTTTTTTTTATAGAACACGTCAATTTGACTTCACCTCGCCTGATGTTAAGCAAAGGCAAAGTGTCGGAAAGAGGGTCACCATCGGAAACATGTACCATGTTAACAGTGGTCGCACTCAGCTTGACGGCCTCATTAGATGCCTTTTCACGCCCCGCTTAAAGGGACCCGGGACTGTAGGAAGAAGGAAACACGTGAGCTGGCAGGGAGTTCCAGGTCTTAATGGTGCGGCATAGGAATGAGTCTCTGAAACGCTTGGTTCTAGCTGGTATACTCTGCACCGTATATGGATGGCATCTTAGCCCTGCACGTCTCGTCCTGTGTAGCAATGGCCTCTCCATTGCTACACAGGACGAGACGAGTGGGTGTAATTGGAAGAGCTTGTCAGAACATTCACCATAGTAGAGACGGTAGAATACTGCCAAAGACGCAACCTCTCTAGTAAGTACTTTGCGGAGCTGCCCCAGAGATGTGGGCAGTATTCCACGCAGGAACGAATTTGGGTCTTGTATAGAAGACACCGCTGCTCCGGCGTGAAAAAACGTCTCACTCTGTTCAGGACTCCGAGTTTACGCGAGGCTGATTTGATGATACTTTCGATATAATTGTTACTCAGTTGGCAGCGAACATCCATACTGAGGATACTGAGGTGATCCTGCAGTGGCAATGGTGTGCTCTGAAGAGTGGGAAGGGGAATGAAAGGAGATACCTTTGCTGTAAACGCACATGCCTGGGTCTTCTAGGCATTAAACTCGACCAGGTTCCTAGCGCCCCATTGAGAAATGTGGTCCAGGATCCGGTCCAGCTCAGTGACAAGAAGCTGCCTTTTTTCCGCGATATCAGACTGCTTGGCCGCAGGATATGCGTAATAACTCCCGTGTAAGATGCTGTCGTCTGCATAGCAATGAATGCTACCGTTAGCATATCCAGCATTTACCTGCAAGAACTCCGAAGCTCGTCCATCACAAAGGACGCGAATACGGCGCCCCTGCAGGAAGGCAGGCAGGCAAGGGAGGTCTGGGAGGCAGACCAAAGGCTGGTAGCTTAGAAAGAAGCGATTTATGCCATACCCTATCGAAAGCTTTGGCAATGTCAAGACTAATTGCCAGTGACTCGCCGTGCTTTTCCATAGACTCACCCCAAAGGTGGGTCACGTACGCCAGAAGATCACCCGTTGACCGTTTCGGTCTAAAGCCGTATTGCCGGTCACTAAGCAAGGAGTGATCCTCTAGGTGGCACATGAATTGTGTGTTAATAATGTTCTCGAAAACCTTGCACAGCACTGAGGTGACGGCTATGGGTTGTTCCGAGTTGGCTGGGTCCGAGCGATCCCCCTTCTTGGGGATCGGCTGGACATTCGCCTCCTTCCAAGCCGACGGCACTGTACCTGAACTGTGGGACAGTCGGTACAGCCGCGTTAGTATAGGAGATAGCTCCGCTGCACATTTTTTAAGTACGACCGCTGGAATACCATCAGGACTACTGGTTTTCCGGACATCGAGTGATTGTAGTACTGCACGGACATCGCGTTACCTGATATGGATATCAGACATTGCGTGGTCACCAGTGGGCATTGTCCGTGGTTGCATACCACAATCATCGACTCGGGAGTTGGCCGCGAAGAGATTGACCAGCAAATTTGCTTTCTCTTGCGGCTCATGGGCCAGAGATCCATCGGGGTTGCTCAGCGGGAGCAGCGAGGGCTGGCAGAAGTTGGCTTGCACGGCTTTGGCCAGTCGCCAGTAGCCACGGCACGTGAGATGCGCCACTAGCTCTTGACCCAACCGTGCTATGCGCTGGGCATCCGTCCTGACGTAAACCCTCTTGCAGACCTTTGTCGCTCTGTTGTACGCTGCCTTGATCTTGTTGGGCTCGCGTGTGACGCGCGCCCGCACCCAGGCGCGGTACGCAGACTGTTTATGCTCAACAGCCTCCGCACACTCGCACCCGAACCACTGACGCGCTCTGCGGACTCCGGTGACATCGGTTTATGGGATATAGTATTCCATACCCAAACCGATCTCACCGGCGACAGCAGTAGCGCTCTCAGATGGGTTCTTACCCTCAAAGCAGCGTTCAACCCACGGGATGGACGCATAATAGTCGCGTAGTCCATCCCAGTCCGCTGACGAGTAGTGCCAAAGACGCCTCTTCCCCTGCACGGGTCGTGGGGGCGCTACAATGGGCACGGTGGAGCGGACCAGACAGTGGTCGGTGTTACCTAAAGCAGCACTCACCGAGACACTGTACTGGTCCAGGCGACTCGTCAATAGAAGGTCTAGCAGAGAGGGCTCTATGCCGGACTCTCTTGATATCCTGTAATGCTTGATGTTTGTTTTTCCTGTCTAATCCTCCTAGTGTTTTCCCGGCTGCTCTTGGGGAGTCCGGGGTCCGCTTAAACAATGATTTGTCTGGGTTTATATAGTCTGGTAATTACATTGAAGCGACTATCGTCTGACCTTCGTAACCGGAAAGGCGAACCTTGACAATATTCCACAATTCCACAACATTCTACACAACGCTATCTAGACCCATGGTAAGCTTTTATAGCTTGTGTTATGGAATCTAGAATGCGGATAAACATACTTTTATACTTTTTTTTGTAAATACGTACATATTATACATAGAAACACCCAGACCAGACCAATAGGATCCTGGTTACATATTAAATATGAATGAATGTGCAGTTTCCTCGGGATGTTTTCGCTTATCGCCGAGCTAGTGGTACAAGTTTAGTATATCATAGCAATCGTTTGGTCTCCAAGTAGGGGAACCCCTGTAATATGAGTACAAGACGATGACTCGTACCACTAGGCTGATGAATGAATGATTCGCAGTCTATTATCATAACATTACCTAATGTCTGTTACTAACGTGTAACATCCTTTTCTATTTTAACTTGTAAAGGGTTCAGTATCTATTTGCATAAAAAAATAGCCATAACATAGGCTTTTGTTAATTTATACTAATGATATTAATAAACTCTAAACTAAACTAAACTAGTAGGTGAGGGATAATGCCACCACTCGGGGTGCCTAGCCGTAATAATAGCATGTGTAATAACAAAATATGTACTACTGTATTATAACTCGTTACCTTGATTTGTTAATATTTTTTGCTTGTTACCTTTGATTTTTATTGAGAGAACATAAACATTTTGTTGTACGGAGCCAATAAAAACTTATTTAAGTTTAGTCCTAACAAATTATCTACTGGTTATTTAAGAGTTTATAAAAAAATCAATAGTGGTAGTAATCCTCACCGAAACTCTACAATTCTGAATATTATTGTGCAATTTTATTGTTGCTAGTACGAACTTTAATTGTTAACAAAATATAATTAGTATTTTGCCTGGAATAAAAAATAGTGAATAAAAAAAAAGGCATTTCCTTTTTTCCCTGTAGTCATAAATAATAACTCTAAGTAATATGTCTTAATATGCAGCTAACTTTTCTATAACATATAATGGAATAAGTAATTATTATTGTTTACTTAAGTTATCTTAACAAGCCCTTAAATTGAAAAAAGGGGTAAGTATTGCTTGTGCATATCAAACATAATTTTTATAAAGGAAATAATGCAGTAATCTTACTTATACTACCATAAATGTTCATATTCACAAGTTCATTAATGCTTTAATATAACATACTTTTTGAAATATATTTTACTTTTTTGGCAAAGTCTGGCATAAATTTTGATACTCAAAATCTTTTATTTTATTGTATTCTGAAAAATAGCATAATAATTTATTTTTACAATTCCTAATAAACTATAAACATTAGCACTAACTTAAATACAACACGAAGTGCAACATTTTTTTCTCCTTTTTTTGATATAAGAATAATTCTTCTACGTTTAGAAATAAAGTAAATATGCCCATAAATTCAGTTTTTTCACCATACTGAAAAATCAGCATTTTCGTCTTATGCCTTTTTTCCACTGAGGGTGCGTTATCATTCATGTCTGGAGTCCAGTCCGTGAGGCTGGTGCCGTGACTAATTTTTGGAGTGTTTTGAGTCGGTGATCAATATAATAACATCCAGGTCTAGAGTACAGTCCGCGAGGCTGGTACCGTGACAACCTTTGGAGTGTTTCGGTCAGTATTCAATTTAATAACATCCATGTCTGGAGTCCAGTCCGTGAGGCTGGTACCGTGACTAATTTTTGGAGTGTTTTAAGGCGGTGATCAATATAATAACATCCATGTCTGGAGTCCAGTCCGTTAGGCTGATACCGTGACAAATTTTGGAGTGTTTTGAGTCAGTGATCAATATAAATTTTTATTGTACAATTAGTTATTCTACACAAACCCTATCTGGGTTTACAGGATAGCACTGAATTTGTATAAAGAATATTGTAATATTGAATAAATATATAAAAAATTAAAAAGGAAATCCATGTCTGGAGTCCAGTCCGTGAGGCTGGTCCCATGACTAACTTTGGAGTGTTTTGAATCGGTAATCCACGTCTGGAGTACAGATCGTGAGGCTGATACTATGATTAACTTTTGAGTGTTTTTGAGTTATGTCTATCACGTCGGCTAGATTAGACAAATGTGACTATCTTATAATGTAGACACGTTATTATAGAAATTCCACGCAGTATGGATGGATTTGACGTGATCGGCACTATTGATGCCGATGACAGTCCTACTAACAGGGCCGCGTTACAGTCCATGGTCTTGCGGCTCGCTAGTGTGGGGCCAACCGCCCCGCTGCCCGCGCCCGCACCTGTGTCCACGGCCGCGCCGGCGCTGACGCCCACTGGGCCTGGAATTTTCTGCGGATACGCTCGCGCCGCTGACTTCTACGGAGCTAAGTATCGAATTAGGGCTAGATATATTATTATGTTTATTGGGAGAAGAGCCCCCAATAGAAAATAATCCCTTGTATACATAAGGATGTTGCCACTCGGTGGTCTGACATTTTGGTTAATGGCTTGAATGAAAGACGAGGTGAAAGAGGACATTATTAAGTCCTTCGTTATTGAAAACAAAAAATATTAGCAAACGCCATACCTGGCGTAGCTGATACTGTATCAACTCTATTAACTTAAGCTCTCATAGATGATGATTATAAGAATCAAATCCTAAAGAATCTTAGTGACACTGGCGGACTTTTATTTCACATTCATTTTTGTGAAACGCAAGTTAGGCGTGCTCTTTTGTTGAACTGCCTTATTAAAGAAATCAAAGATAATATTAAAGATCTAAAGCGAGAGGACTCACTTTTTGGAAAGGATTTACAAGAAAGTCAATGACAGCCATTACAAAAACAGGCGCAGAGATGAGACCTCCTGTCGTTAAGAAGAGGGTGCAACCCAGGCGTAGACCATCAGATAATTCTACATCGAGGGTTTTTTTAAAATGAAGGGCCAGCGCCAGCCACTGCTGGCGGTGCCGCCGCCACCTCGCCGAGCGCTAGCGAAGACGAGCTCGATGCGTGGTGGGCACAAGCGACCGCCGCCGCCGCGCCCGCAGAGCGACCGCCGAGCCCCGCCAGCATACAGCCGGGGCTCGCGTCGCCAACGCCGGGCTCGGGTGACTACACCGCATCGCCGCAGGCTGGTAGACTTAAGTTTTTCTCTAAAAACGGTCAGAACAGGTTTTTACCAAATATATAAACTTTTTGGAGCTGACCGCTGCCTTCTTAGTTCTAAAATGTTTGGCAAAAGATTGCAGGAATTGTAAGATTCTTTTAAGAATCGACAATCCATAGCAATCTCATACATCAACAGAATGCGAGGAATTCAATTCCCTCATTTGAGTAACTTAAGTAGACAAATCTGGCAGTGGTACGAAGACCGTGGTCTGTTTATATACGCATGATCTTGAGTGTGTTAATAAAATGAGACTATAACTTTGTGATAGAATCTTCCTTTTACTAAGTTAAAGTAGTTACAATAGTTTTGGAATGTAAGACGCTTGCTTGAATAATCCATAGATCGCTGGTTCATATCCGGCTCGAAGGACCATGATCTTGAGTGTGTTAATAAAATGAGACTATAACTTTGTGATAGAATCTTCCTTTTACTAAGTTAAAGTAGTTACAATAGTTTTGGAATGTAAGACGCTTGCTTGAGTAATTGAGGCTTCCTATCGTGGCCGCGTCGAGCCGGCAAGTGGTGTGCGCCGGCGGCTCGCGTTCGTCGGTGGCCGCCTCTCTCCCCGCAGCCCGCGGACGCCCCGCGCGCAGCCCGCGGATGTACCGCTGGACGAGGAAGCGGCGCCTCGTAGTGATGTTCTAGACAACGCATCTTATATTAGCTCAAATGTAACTACATGGCCGACGAAGCGTCTCGTCGAACGCATGCGGACATAAAAATGAGAACTTGCAGACAGTGCATATTTTCGAATTAGCGATTCCTTTTCACACATTGAGATTGACTTATTTGCGAACCGAATAAACAAAAGATATCCCAAATTTGTATCTTGGCATTGCGATCCTGACACGTTTAGAATCGACGCGTTCACTATAATATCATGGCCACAGTATTTTTTCTACGCGTTCCACCTTTCTGCCTGATACTAAAGGTGTTACAAAAAAAAAAAAAAAACTGATAAAGCTGAGAGTATTGTTGTAGTGCCATATTGGCTTACATAACCCTGGTTTCCTTTTTATGTGAAGTTATTAAATTCAAATAGAATTGAATTCCAGTCTAATCCGAATTTACTATTCTCCCCCAGCACAAGATACACCGGAGTTTTACCTTGGTAGCCGGAGTATTGTCAGGACGGCGTTTATGAACCAGGGTATTACATCAAACGTCGTGGACCCACGTTGTACCTAACTTATTTCAACGAACGTCCTTCTATTTGCCTAGCAAGGACTCTGGAGTGTTATTTAACTCTTTCTGCGACAAGACATTCAAGTAATTGTAATTTTCTTTTTATTAGTTTTAACAAACCTTTCCGTAAGGTATGTTCACAGTCGATTAGTCGATCAAAGTCACCCTGGCAGAAAACGGGATTGACACGTTAGTTTTTAAAGCGCATAGCACGAGACATGCGGCGAATAGGCTAGGTGTAAGTATAGACCCCATTAAGAAAACCGCTGGTTGGTCTGGAAAAACGTTTTCGTGAAAATCTATAATCGAGATTTGGTGGGGCACTCTAATGTGACATTCGCCGCTCGTTTTACAGGGTAGCCTTGATTAATCGTTCAACAATAAGATTATTGTCCATTTTTGAATAATAAGCATTACATTCGTAATGCAGGTCTGTAATCTATTCGTTCTTTTTAGAATATAATCAAGTTATGGCCTGACGTCTTTTTATATCATTTGCTTACTGCTATTTCGTGTACTCTAAACATCCTACAAGTAAATTATAATGTAATCTCGAAGGGCGAATCACAGAAGTTTAATAGAAAATCAAACGAACTTACCTGTAAGTGAAGTTCGATGATTATTAAACTATGTGATTCGCCCGAGAGATTACAACCCCCCCGGCCCTATCTGGACCTTGTCCAGATAATTCCCTTTAGACCACGAAATAGCGCATAACACAGATGGCCTTACGGGGTAAAAGTGTATGAGATACCCCCAAGTTAGCTAATTTTTTTTCTCTTTTTAAATGTTGCTATAAAATTGTGTACGATGGCAGCACTCACGCGTGCTACTACAAGTAAATTATAATGTAATCTCTCGGGCGAATCACATCGTTTAATAATCATCGAACTTCACTTACAGGTAAGTTCGTTTGATTTTCTATAAAAAATCAATTAACCAATGAACCAATTAGTCCCGCCCTCTCTATTCCTTCACAGAACGACACGTGCAGGGCTAAGATGCCATTCATATACGGTGCAGAGTATACCACTAAGACCTGGAACTCCCAGACAGCTCACATGTTTCCTTCTTCCTACAGTCCCGGGTCCTTTAAGCGGGGTGTGAAAAGGCATCTAATGAGGCCGTCAAGCTGAGTGCCGCCACTGTTAACATGGTACATGTTTGCGATAGTGGCCCTCTTTGCCGAGACTTTGCCTTTGGCTTAACATCAGACGAGGTAAACTCAAAATAAAAAAAAAAAAAAGTTTTGACTCGCTCTTAATACCTTGGTATTAAGATCATTTTGAGCCTTTGTAGTCCAGTTCGATTTGATGTTGCCGGAAGACTCAGATGCTAACGGCCTATAATAGTAGGTCATTGTCCCTTTCATATCTGTTTAAAAGTCTAAACAATTAACTTATCTCGCATAATGGTACAGAAATCTTCGCGTTATTTTCTTTATCTCTTTTGTAGTATTGCTGACCTGACCTGATCGACAGTTGAACCTCCATTGCGGTCAATAATCTTGGTATTGACCGCGAAATAGGACCATAGGTTAAAATAGTTAATGCTATATTATGTCTGCTAATATATGAATAAATAAGAGTGAAGTGTCTGTTTATAATGGTAAAGTTATGAGCTACACACTTCAGAAACTTCTTTTACATAGATACCTTTAATGCAAGCTCTCTGGCACAGAGTAACTATGGTCTCTGTGCCCCTGGTTCCAAGTACTTTTTCAAATTGAAGTCTAGTGTCCGCTAGGCATCAACACAGATGCGCAGCTAAGCGAAATAGTGTTGCCTGTCAATCAAACAAATGAGGCCGTCAAGCTGAGTGCCACCACTGTTAACATGGTACATGTATACGATGGTGACCCTCTTTCCGAGACTTTGCCTTTAGCTTAACATCAGGCGAGGTTAAGTCAAATTGACGAATCCTATAAAAAAAAACAACATGTTGCGCGTCAACTGACATGAACATTGTGCAATTCGTAGCGCGTGTTGCACAACGTTGCCCAACTTCTTGGGCGTCATAAATGGCGCGTCAAATGCTGCCCTTGGATACGAGGCTTTAATAAATTTAACTTATTAAGTAAATTCTAGATATATAAACTTTCAATTTTAGATTTCAATTAATATAATCCTTATCAGGGTAATCAACTTTTAACGATATGATTCAGACCATTTAGAGGTCATTCCCATACCGGCCCGTCCGTAGAATCCGTAGACATAGCTATACTCCATTGGGTTAGGTACTAACTATACGTAAACAATCTTAAGCCCGTATTCTAGAATGACACTCAGCCTGAATCTCGATTTATCTGTACATCTGTGATTTATCTGTATCTGACAGAATGTATAGGCGATATTATGTCAAACTATCAACTTGTCTATACAATCTGTCCTCAGATAAATCACGATTCAGGCTGAGTGTCATTCTAGAATACGAAGTTAGTGCGTTTTTTTCCCGACTGTCAAGGAAATTTGTAATATTCTTTATGACCTCATATCTTCTGAAACACAAAGGTATTCATTGCCCAAGTGCTTTTGGGCACATGAAATGTAAAAAAAAAAATGTATACAGACGAATTGAGAACCTCCTCCTTTTTCGAGGTCGGTTAAAAAAGAGCTATATAATGAACATTTGGCGCCAAAATGTGTGTTGTCAAAAATACATATAACATATAGCGTGACCAAAAAGTATGAAAAAAAAATTATCTTAAAAAATATTTATTAAAAATAAAAACGTGACTGCTACTGAAAAGATCGAAATAAGTTTGATAGCAGGCGATACCCATTTTGTAAATCGTGAACTGGTCAAACTTATTTCAATCTTTTCAGTATCAGTCAGAAAATTCATTTTAAATCATATTTTTTAGCATGTTTTGTTTAAGAAAATCAGTTTCTTAATATTATTTTGCATAGAAACTCATTTTTGAGACTAAAAACCAAAATCGACCCACTGGTTAGTTAGTTAACCCTAGTTTATTTGTTTAAATGTAATTTTAAACACATTTAAAAAATTAAATGTAATGTATTTTTATAAAAAGGTTGCTATAATATTGTTTATGTTTAGTTAAGTAACCAAATCGAATGGAGTATCTATCTTACAATAATATAAAAACATATTGTTATTGTCAAGAACTCTTACTGGGCTATCTAAAACGACCAGAGTTGAGTGAAAGATAAAAATATAATCAAGTATAAATTAGAAATGCGTCTGTGTAGACCTGCAGTGTCATAGTGTCTTTCAAAATGTATAGTGTCGTTTTATCATTGTTTGTGCTTAAGTTAAGTTTAGTACAGAGTAAGTACCTAATCCTACTTATAGTCTAAATCAAAAATCATTTAATCTACATAGACCATTAAATCGGAACTTAAAAAACGTCAGTCCATACTAATCCATACTAATATTATAAACGCGAAAGTAACTCTGTCTGTCTGTCTGTATGTTACGCTTTCACGCCTAAACCACTGAACCGATTTTGATGAAATTTGGTATAAGGGTAGATTAGACCTTGGGAAAGGACATAGGCTATGTTTGGTCGCGATAAACAACATCCACGCGGGCGGAGCCGCGGGCAATAGCTAGTATAAAATAAATATTAAATACTAGTTTATCAAATGGTTCCATATATCTATCCTAGATGGTAATCTTATACCTGATTTTTTTCATAATAATCTTGTTGACCCGGCAGACTTCGTACTGCCTCAATCGAAAAATAAAAGACCTATACTTTTCCCGGAAATTATTCGATTTTTTCTCGCCTTTTAGACCTTCCCTAGACCTCCATGAACATTTCAAGACCAAGATAAGATAAATCCGTTCAGCCGTTCTCGAGTTTTAGCGAGACTTACGAACAGCAATTGATTTTTATATATATGTTACCGGAAATGTATGAAATCAAGGAATTGTATACAAATCCTAGGAAATGTGTGTTAATACATAGAATTCCTGCCGTTCCACCGGAAATGTGTGAAATAAATGGGTTATTGTCTATATTTGCGGATGATTTTGTGGAAAATTTATATTTTTGAATGAATAAAAAAAAATAACCATGAAGATTAATGCGGGAGCGGAGCGGAGCGAAGCTCCCGCATTAATCTTCTAACCTAATCTATCCAAGTTAAATTGCGTGGTGTGGACACTGCGCCCCGACCTGGATATATTATAGGTTAGAAGACTGAAGCGAAAGCGAGGCTCCAGCATTAGCCTAAGTGGTTGCATTTTTTATAACCACCATCAATATTCTTTGATACCATTTCATACATTTCCTGCTGCGCACTCGGCATTGTATACAATGCCTAGGCATTGTATAGAATTCCGGATTATACACATTTCCGGTAACATATATAAGATTAATATTTTTTACAGGTAGGATCCTCCTAGGACATCAGAATGCTTACAACTCTATTATGACCGGGATCGAAGGGGCGAGGCAGTACAGTGACCTCTTCCATATGACGGAGATTACCGGAGAAACATCATCCTTGAAATACGAAATGTCTAACGTTACTTTATCAGGGATGAGAGATTGTCAGGTCACGCAGTTGATGTAAGTAAAAGTACCTAAATTTTTATAACCATTAGGTGGCAGACAAGCTCATGGTCTACCTGATGGAAAGTGGTTACCGAGGTGTGTGGACGTGTACAATATCAGGGGTGTGAGAGTCCTACTGCCAACCTTAATAAACTGCCGCTTCCCGGTGGACCCACCCTATATCTACCCGTGAGTGTTTTAGAAGGCGATTAATGGCCGTTCCCAATAACATATCTAAAACGAACTTAATTAACTACTACGAATTCCAATTAGGCAGAGGTGCTGGCACCCACATTTCGCCAGTTTATGTTTAGGTCCCAATGTAATAGGTGGCGAGCCTATTGCCATTAACCGGGCACTTATAAACCTGCGATAAATACACACATAACTTCGAAAAGCATCGAAAGGTCATTAGTTTGTGCCATGGTAAACCTGGGATCGAACCCGAGACCTCGTCTCAGCAGTCCATTACCCATACCACTAGGCTACCGCAGGTGCGGGGTGCTAGCACCTCTGCCTACCCCTTCGGGGAATACAGGCGTGAGTTTATGTTATGTTTATGTTATGATGAATTCCAATTAGGATGACTTAAAATGGGATGGGATAAATACGGACCAACCCATAGCCAAGCCTAGATATAGCGAAGGCCTTCGATCGGGTATGGCACAGAGGTCTTCTTGCGAAGCTACCATCTTATGGACTCCCTGAGGGGCTGTGTAATTGGATTTCCAGCTTTTTGTCCAACAGAAGCATCCAAGCCGTCGTGGACGGCAGTCGCTCGGACCGCATGGACATAAACGCTGGTGTCCCACAAGGTTCCGTGTTGTCTCCAACCCTGTTTCTGCTGCATATAAATGACATGCTGTCGGACGACTCCATTCATTGCTATGCGGACGACAGTACTGGAGACGCATGTTACACGGGCCGTGCAAACATCCCCCAGTCCGAGGTGAAGGGGAGTCGCGAACAACTTGTGTCAGAAATCGAGACTACTCTCTCGGGAGTATCCGATTGGGGTCGACTAAACCTGGTCCAGTTCAACCCCACCAAGACACAAGTATGTGTATTCACCGCTAAGAAAACCCCATTTATTGTAGCGCCGCAATTCCTGGGCACACGGCTTACCATTGCCCCGAGTACCGGGATCCTAGGCGTCGACATTTCAAGTGACGTCCAGTACCGCAGTCATTTAGAGGACAAGGTTAAGCTGGCATCAAAGAAAATTGGAGTTCTTAACAGGGCGAAGCAGTACTTCACTGCGGGGCAGCGACTCCTTCTTTATAAGGCACAGGTTCGACCCCACATGGAGTACTGCTGTCATCTTTTTGCCGGGGCGCCCGCACGCCAGCTTAACCCTTTCGACTCGGTGCAAAGACGTGCGTTGAGGCTCGTCGACAGTCCCATACTCGCAGGCGATGTGGAACCTCTCAGCCTCAGAAGGGACTTTGCCTCACTGTGTGTTTTCTACCGCCTATATAATGGTTTGTGCTCAGATGAATTATTTGACATGATGCCCACAGCTACATTCTATCATCGCACCGCTCGCCATAGACAGGGAATTCATCCCCACACATTGCATCCGAATACGGTGCGCACCGTGCGGTATGAAAGGAACTTCATCCCACGTACGCTCAAGCTGTGGAATGAACTCCCTGCCACGGTTTTCCCAAGCGACTACAATATGGGGTTCTTCAAGAGGGGCATTAGAAGGTTTCTTCAGGGTAGGCAGCGCGAGTGTAACGCCCCTGGTGTTGCATACGTCCATAGGCCACGGTAACCACTTTCCATCAGGTGGGCCGTGTGCTTGTCTGCCACCTAAGTGGTATAAAAAAAAAGGTACTTTTTTAGGATAGACAGGATTATGCAATGGCAATCCGTCTTCGTAATTTCACCCACTGTCAGTTTCGGGATACTAAACGTTATCAAGTTCTGATTTTAGTGTCCCAATCTATCAACCATTGATCTGTATTCTGTAATCGCCTATCCATGGGCCTGTCCCATGTAATAGACAGAGATTATTTATTATAATATTGAGACAGTAGTTACAGATATTTCAAATGTCTGGAGTTGCGATCTAGATTTAACTGTAGATATGTTATTTGGAACGGCAATAAGAGATAGGGCTGTAGGCTGGGCCCTTGTTACGTGGGACCGAAAATTATTTTTTGCGTACGCATGTTCGCTAAGATAATGATGATGACAATCAATACAAGAAGTAATCTTATCTCTTCCCAAAGACGCCGTAAAGGATACTAAGAAGTCGCTATTGTGTACGACAAAGATGAAGTGACAAAGTGCCCATTCGACGGCAATAGGGTCACCTCCAGTGGGACCGAAAATCATAGTTTACGAAATGTGGGTATTAATACACCTCTGCATACCCCTGTATATATAACCAGTAACGGTCTTTTTAACACACTTTTATTTGCTTCACTTGTACTATGTATATAAGAAAATCTTGTAATCTTAATTTGACCCACTTCCCGGTCTTCGATTAGGATGAAATTTTGCACACGCTCTGAGTTCTGATGACATGATGACATGACAGCCTCCGTGGCGTGGCGGTAGTGCACGCGACTGCCACACAGGAGGCGCGGGTTCGATTCCCGCTCAGTGCAAATATTTGTATGCATGAATATGGCTATTTGCATTGGTCTGGGTGTTTCTATGTATAATATGTATGTATTTACAAAAAAAAAGTATATAAGTATGTTTATCCGCATTCTAGATTCCATAACACAAGCTATAAAAGCTTACCATGGGTCTAGATAGCGTTGTGTAGAATGTTGTGAAATATTTATTTATTTATTATTTATTATGACAATACATGCTAAGAAACGTCATTACAAATCCAATATGGCGGCCTCGCCAAGATGGCGGACTGGCTGTTTGAAATCCACCCCCATGATACGGGTATCAAATGAAAGGATTTGCTGTCAGAAATACGAAAAAAATAGTCACGTGACTTAAATTCAATATGGCGGACGTCCAAGATGGCGGACGGGCTATAATTTTTAGTGCGTGCTAAAAGCGTGTTTTTAGTTTTTTAAACTTATTTATAATTATTATAGGTTTAATGAAGAAGAGTCAACCTTTCAATATGATCTGCTATGTCCTCAGTTGGTACTGAATTATCACTTCATTTCTAAAGGTACTTTGGGTCCAGTAGAAATTGATGGAAGAGGCATAGCCACAGTAACTTTGAGTAAGTATTTTCCTTTGAAATCCCTACATAGTTAAAAACAAAATAATTGTCGCTGTCTGTCAGTCCCCTATGCATGCTTAAATCTTTAAAAATGCGCAACGGATTTTGAAGCGTTTTTTTAAATAGATAGATTTTAAATAGATATCTATTTTATTTTTTCTTTTGTTCAGAAACTTATTATTAAGACTAAAAACAGAAATCGAACCACTAGTTTCGTACTGTAGTCAGTTTATTTGTTTTGTGTTTTTATAAACAGTCGCTACAAGATTACTTCTCTTTAGTTAAATACCGAATTGAGTATGTATTGGACAATCTACACAATGCTGTGGATGGAAGATATTTTCTTTAAATAACAACAAAGTACTAAAAACGGGATAAAATACTTAGGTTTTAATAGTGTAACACTCACCGGGATATTGCCCATGTTCATTATTTTTATTTGGTAACCGATCTACACCGTGATCATGGCGCTTCAAACAGTTTTTTATTTGGTAACTGAGATTTCGGCGCTGTTTCAAGCACCATGATCGCGGTGTAGAACGGTTACCAAATAAAAATAATGAACATAGTAAATATCCTGGTGAGTGTTACACTATTAATGTTAATGACCATGTCAATCTCAAATCATACAAAATACTTAGGTGTTTAAGGTAGCTCCCAATTATGGTAAGGTCGTACGGAACCCTTCGTGTTCGAGTCCGATTTGCACTTGGCAAGGTTTTTAACTTTATATCAGCAATAGGTACGTGTTGTAATTTCCTTTTCATCTTAGCGTTAATTCCAGTCGCAACTGAAACTTTCATTTCGGCGTCTTGGGTTTGCTTTACCAGTCTAACTGCAGATTTAGTTATACTTCGATATTTTCTGTGAAGCGAAGCGAATGCCATCTGATCCACAACCCAAAAGGCTATATCGAAGCATTGCAGTTAAACCAGTTGTTGGGACCGACGGCTTAACGTGCTCTCCGAGGCACGACTAGACCAATGTTCTGACGAGCTCTTCCAATTAGTCCCACCCTCTCTTTCCTACAAAGGACGACACGTGCAGGGCTAAGATGCCATCCATATACGGTGCAGAGTATACCAGCTAGAACCAAGCGTTTCAGTGACTCATTCCTATGCCGCACCATTAAAACCTGGAACTCTCTGCCAGCTCACGTGTTTCCTTCTTCTTACAGTCCCGGGTCCTTTAAGCGTGAAAAGGCATCTAACTAGGCCGTAAAGCTGAGTGCCACCACTGTTAACATGATACATGTTTCCGAGGGTGACCCTCTTTCCGAGACTTTGCCTTTAGCTTAACATCAGGCGAGGTGAAGTCAAATTGACGTGTTCTACATAAAAAAAAATGTAAATACCCATATTAATGCATACAAATTTTTACATTGAGCGATCGAACCCGCGCCGAGGCCGCGTTCACTATAGCTACACCAGAGGCTGTCGACGTCTGAATTCTTGATACGAGTATAATATAACAAAGAATTTTTGCTCTTTCAGATGACTATTTGATTAATCTGAATGGTAAATACGGATACTATTATTCTCATATGGATCAAAATCTCCACTTCTATATCAGAAACTTTTACTCAGAATTTGAACCCAGAGGGGAGGTGGTATTCGATGTCCAAGGTCCGTTGCACAGGGACAGCGAACAATGTAAGTATTTTTTTCTTTATTTTGAACTTCGAAATTCAGTATTACAGTCGCAAACGTGGTCGCTAGTTTTTTAGCAACCGAAATTACTAATATTCCTTCAAACCGAAAATCATAATGGGCGAAACGTGGTTGCTAGCACACCTCTGCCTACCCCTTCGGGGACTTACAGACGTGAGTATATGGTGACCAAAATGGTTTGTAATATTTTGCCTCAAAAAGGCGCTGCCGGTCCCTGCTCTTACAGTGGGGATTGACCCCAAGCCATCGGGGTAAGGGTCTCAATGTTTATTTATTTATTTACTAGCTTTTGCCCTCGGCTCTGAATTCTCTGTCTGTCTGTCTGTATGTTACGCTTTCACGCCTAAACCACTGAACCGAATTTGATGAAATTTGGTATAGGGGTAGATTAGACCTTGAGGAAGGACATAGGCTATGTTTGGTCGCGATAACCGACTTCCACGCGGGCGGAGCCGCGGGCAAAAGCTAGTTACTAATATTCCCTCTAACCCCTCCAGCTAAGCTAAATTGCTTGTATTAGGAGTGGTTTCACAACGGTAGTGCTGTGGACAGGATTCGAACCCGCGACCCGCGGAGCCGCGGGCAAAAGCTAGTATTTTATATACTTACCTACTAAAATAATATATCACTAAACTTTTTATTGTCCAAAGCCATTATTAAAAGTTATTACAATACCACTCCGTAATTAATTCCCTTGAGATTTCAAGCGTTTTGGTAAATATAATAAATAAAATAATATTCATTTTGCAGCTGAATTGGCGAAGGTTTATTTAAATGAACACTCGAGGGATTTTGAACCAATGATGCGATCCCCGACTATGAAGAGCTTTATGGCAATATTTATGGAAAAAGTAGACACTTACCTGAGGAATACTCCTGCTGATGAAGTGATTCCTGCGTATTAGAAGACTGGCCTTCCTTAAGAACCCCTGTTGCCCCCCTAGAACCCAAAATACCCGTAATTTATTAATTTTCTAATAATGTATGGGAATCTGTCGCATTTGTTGAAATTTATGATTAACGGCTGCGGTCCCTAGGGCGGTAGCGTGATGACAGGAATCTTCCTTAATAAATGGGCTATCTAATGCAAATAGATTTTTTCAAATTTAGTAGTTCTTGAGTTTAGCGCATTCAACTGACCAAATAAACACTTCAGATATACATAAGTATAGTGATGCTCAAATGCAATGCTCGCCAGAACGCACGGGTTCGATAAAATTCTGATCCCATTTTTGCAACCCATGAGAACATATTCTAGGGATAAGATTAGTCATTATGTTATCTAGACTGTAAATAATATCACTGTAAATAATATTTATAATTAAAAAGCAGTCAATAAAACGTAAATGAAATTATTACAGCGCTTTTTACAATCGACAAAGGATATATTATGTATACATCTTTCATTTAGAGTTGTTTGTTGTACACAAATACGTCAATTTTGACAATCGCGCGAGTTGACGACTGGTAAATAATCAAAAATTTAAAGTTGCCAACTTGCGGTTTCCCGCAAGTTTATTGCCCGCGAGTTGATGAATTACTCAACTGTACATATACATACATATAATATCTCCTTTGCTAACTGTACTTATTTATTTCAGTTTTAAGAAAATAATTCACACACAGGCTGTTTGAATATCGATTACAGATTTATTTTCACTACCAAAGTCGTTTCAGTAAACTAGCAGGCCATTTTGTATTAGTAATAGCCTCTAAAGCATTTGTTATATAAAATATAGTCACTGTATCTTGACATAACGGTAAACTTTGGCTCGGCTTAAACCTCTTGGAATGGTACAGTCAGCAGCAAATTGATTTAACTGCGAAGTATTAAAAACGCGTAACGCTATAGGCGTGGAATGACCTAAAGAGGTTTTACCGACCGTCTATAATATGAGGTTCTTCAAAAAGGACAATAAAAGGTTACTACAGGGTTGGCAGCGCGAGTGTGACGTGTGTTACACCGGTTCATAGACCACGGTGACCACTTTCCATGAGATCGGCCTTGTGCTTGGCTGCCACCTAAATGACATAAAATTTTTGAATAACACAAAGTCAGTTTTATATTAGCTATCACAGTATTCAAGTATTTGTAAGCATCAAGAGTTGTCAAAATAACTTAGCAATTTAGTTTTCCATAATTATGTAAGCTATTAGTATGCATTTACGCTGCCCGAAAAGATGTTTTTTTAACATTCTACACAACGCTATCTAGACCCATGGTAAGCTTTTATAGCTTGTGTTATGGAATCTAGAATGCGGATAAACATACTTATACTTGTTTTTTTATAAATACATACATATTATTCATAGAAACACCCAGATTAATGCAAATAGCCATAACCCGCCTGCGTCCTGCGTGGCAGTCGCGTGCACTACTGCCACGCCACAGAGGCTGTCAATATCCTATGAATTATGAAAAAACAGTTGTGATACTTGTTATTAGGGTTTATTTTTGAGTAACATAATTTATTGTAAAGAGATATGTCATTATGTATCTTGAACTACCTGCTTTGCTAGTTAATACTGAGTGTAGATCATCAGATAGATTTAGAATAGCAAAGTACTCAAAATTATCTTAATACCTTGATATCCGCCCCTTCCAGTTGACTGATTGTTCTGATCTGGGGTACACACCTTTACTTAGGACGATTTAAATCAATAAAACACTTTAACTTGACTCAAAATTGGGAATTCTACTGACTAGCCAATTTAGTTACTTTTTACTATACGTCAAAACGAAAAGTTATAAGGTAACTTGTATGACAAAAGATTTAGTGACGGCATGAAATTTTATAGTCAAATCAGTTACTATTATAGGTTGAGTGGATATTACAACGCTATTTTTACCGCTCTTTAACCATTCTTAATTTAATAAGTTCAGTTATATAATTTATTTAACTATAGGTACTTTACTAGTCTGGTAGTTGCTGACTGTACTTACAAGGGCCAAGGGGCGAACGTCTGAGTATTATTTTTAATTAGATCAAGATTGATTAAGTTTATTCTACGATACCTCCTCCAGTAATAGGGTTACTCGTGCCTGGAATAATCTGGAGAATAGGATAAGATGAACCCAAAATTTGCCTAAATTTCAATCTATTCATCATTGTACAATTTATTAATAATTTGTACTTCTCTGTGGAAAAGGAAGCTTCGTAATTAAGGGTATAGAGGAAAAGTCTTGTAAGATAGGATTTGTGTTAAATCCGTAAGAAGTAGGTAACAAAAAGATACGTTTTTTTTAATGAATTTTTTATAGCATTCATTACTTATGCTAACTATTAAGTCCGAAAAACATTGGAAAAAATGAAATGCTCAAGTGAGACTCGAACTCACGACCTTTCCCTTAATGTAGCTCAGTTGGAAGAGCAGTCCCCCTGTAAGGGAAAGGTCGTGAGTTCGAGTCTTACTTGAGCATTTCATTTTTTCCAATGTTTTTCGAACTAAAAAGATACGTTTTATTTCACTATAACTTTACGGAATGATGAATACACAGAACTATACCTCGGGACACATAACATGGTCCTTAGTAGTGAGACAAACGAGGCACTTGCGCGCCTGGATTTTTTTGTAATAATCTGCTTGGTGAATTTGAGCTCGTCCGCCGCCATAGCACTCTGTGCTATCCTTATGACACCCAAGAAACGTGTACTGCGCGTATAGAGCACATTTTAGATCCAAAAATATATGTCCCAACCGGAACCACTAACTTAAATGGGAGTCCGATCGAATAAATCAACCTTATTTAGATGGAATAGAGCTACCCCATGGAGAAGGAAATTATTCATATTCTGTCCTCCGTGGGCTACCCCAACTCTAGCCGTGGATATCGTAGAAAGCGTTATAGGAACAAGCGTGTTCTCCATCCCCTGAGGAGGGCCAGACCGTAAGAGATGGCTCTGGGTCAGCCGGGGTGCGAGGGATATGTCGATGACAACCTCACCTCCGGCCTAGCACCACGACCCACAGTCGGCGTGTGGTTTTAGTCGCTTCGAGTCCGACATTACCTCCCCTTCCGGCTCCGGTAGGGGAGGTATCCGAGGGGATTCCCGCACGAAAAAAAAAAAATTTCTCCATCCGACGGTAAAGAGGTTAAGGTAATAAAGATTGCCTGTAAGAGATCGCTCTTAGCGGTAAGGCCGCCATTTGTACATATTTCATGCATTGTCCATACATTTACTGTAATACTGGTGTACAATAAAGATTTATCTAATCTAATCTAAAGGTACAGCACATCACAAAGTATCCAATTGACGGCAACAAGACCAGTTCTTCATACGTACGAGTAGGAGTTTTAGAGAGCCTAGGTCTAATGACGATAGGTATGCTTCGCGTTGGACGCGGTCCAAAACAGTTACTATCTGGTCAAAGTGAATAAACATTTAAAAGTACTTTGAAATAAGTTGTAATTCCCAACAGCTTCTCTGAAAGCCATTCGGCTTTGTAATTGAGACTGTAGGGAGCTCAGCCAAATTTGCCGTTAGTGTGTCTGCTAACATACATTTTGTACTGTAGCCATGACTTGTGAAAAACGGTGCAAGTCACAAACGGAGCGGGAAAGAGTTGTTTTTTTTTTTTATAAAGGACACGTAAATTTGACTTCACTTCGCCTGAAGCACAGAATAGATAATAGCTGAAGGTACGCTAAAGGCAAAGTCTCGGAAAGAGGGTCACCATCGTAAACATGTACCATGTTAACAGTGGTGGCACTCAGCTTGACGACCTCATCAGATGCCTTTTCACGCCCCGTTTAAAGGACCCGGGACTGTAGGAAGAAGGGAACATGTGATCTTCAAACATCGGGATCTTCAAATCGCATTTTCTTGTGCTTCTATTCTTGTCTATCAGCTATTTTAACTAGACGCTTGAGCGATAAAACGGACATAACCGAATGTACAGAAATCGCAAGCCAGTCAAGTCGTGACCACAGGTGCTGCAACGCACCCGAAACGTTGGCAAAAGTTAGTGTTCCATAAGCAAGTAACAATCGCGATAAGCCAGAACTTTTATACAAAACTATGTACAGAAATTAGTAAAAAATTCGGTAGGTGGCTCTAAATTAACCCTAAAGTACATGTTGTAAGAAAATTTTGAATGTCCATCCAAGACGTGTCCAGATTGCTTACTGAATATGAGTATTCCCGCCTGAAAGGACTTTGTCCCGGGTTAAGTCCCGTTCTGGATCACTTTGATTCATAGTTATTTGATTTATGAAGTTAGCATACTATAGCAAAACACCCATTCTTGATTTTGTTAAAATTCTACTATACCTTGCTACGTTTCATACAATTTTTAACATGAAAACTTGGTGATAATCAGATAAAGATATATCTACAGTTTGATGTTGCAGCTACGCTGAAATCTAATTTTATCACTTGTTAGTTAGTAAGTAAGAATTAATTTCATTGACACAAAAAGCTCCACCATTTTTAAATCGTTTCTCAAAGAAAATACACGTATATTTTCTTCTACGCCACATAATTTTGGTGTTATTTCAGTGTGTATCCTCGTTTAGCACCGAAACGTCCATAACTCGCACCAAACTGCATCGTACGTGCTCCTAGCTGCTCCTTTTCTCTGAAAAATAAAATGGTGTTCACAAACACGTGATGGCAAACAGTTGAAAACTGAAACTTTTCCTTTAACGAAACCTCTTCTGTATTCGTGCTGTATAATAGATTTAAAATTCGTGACGTTTTCGATAGCATTGTGAATTCCAATATCGTCTAGAACTGCACAGCTTTAATAGAATGGTTTCTGAGACATGGCGGACGCTTTCAGCAGATTGCATTGTGATTGGACATTTTTCAGTAACCATGGTTATAAGGAGACTATGAGGGTATAGCACCCAATAAGGTCCAGCGCCCAGCTTTGATTCTGCACGGAAGATAGGTTGAAATCCCTCCATGAACGTAAGGCCGTCGGCTCCGGCTGCTACGAATATTTATAGCATCGTTACGGGTACTTGACACCCTATAAAGTCTGACAATTGATCAAACTACACAACTTCAATTTCGCCAATGAGTATGGATGTCAATGGCAGTCTGATCACGGAAAATATCGAAGGCCAGCTTCGCAGTTAGACTGGAACACTATACGATCAGAACTAACGCAAAATGTAGGGAATAAAAGTGAGATTCTGTCTATGATTGTAGTTTTGTTTTTTTCTAAAGCGTTCTTTTCCAGTTCTTCTCAGACCCAAGTTTTATAACTCCAACGCGTCTTCTGCAAGACAGGAGGGTACCGGTTTCTTCAGTTACTCTTAAAGAAATATGGCGGTTAATTTACTATGAGGGACACCAGTGAGAAGCGGTCCGCTCTGTTTTCAAATAGACCCTAAAATTATAATACAATTTGCTTTGTATATTAATGAAAATTAAATTATTTGATATAATAGAAGCCGATTTAATTAGACAGTCCTTTGAGGATAGGGTTCCTGCTGTGGTCTGATTATATCCTCAAAGGATAATCTATGAAAGACTAGCTTTTGCGGCTCCACCCGCGTGGATGTTGGTGCCCGGCAATTATTTGATTTTTTCTCGCCGTAAAAACTATCCTTGAAGTTCAACGAACATTAAAAAAAAAAGAATAGGCCCAATAGGTTCAGGCGATGTTGAGTTATGCGCTTACCAACACATTTAGCGACATTTTTACATTACAGATTAATATCTTAAATGATTATAATTATTATGTGGACAACTTTTGTTTTTAAAATATTAGCAATGTAGTCAGTGTACAGTCGTTAGTGGAGCTCAAGTCAATATCCTCTGTAGGCTGGTATAACTGCTGATTAACAGACAATGCTCTGGGACACTTTCGTCGCGGAGTTGGGAGGTCAAGCGGCAGTTCTATAAGACATAGTTACACTTTAATATCTCGAAATATTCAACATACCTTTATCGAATTTGTTGAGTAAAATTTCGAATTTGCGGCATATTTCAATCCATACTAATATTATAAATGCGAAAGTAGCTCTGTCTCACTGTCTGTTACGCTTTCACGCCTAAACCACTGAAACGATTTTGATGAAATTTAGTATAAGAGTAGATTACATCTTGGGAAAGGACTTAGGCTATGTTTGATCGCGATAACCGACATCCACACGGGTGGAGCAGCGGGCAAGAGCTAGTAATATTATAAATGCGAAAGTAGCTCTATCTGTCTGTAACGCTTTCAAGCATAAAACACTGAACGGATTTTGATGAAATTTGGTATAGGGGTAGATTAGACCTTGAGAAAGGACAAACGCTATGGTTGATCGCGATAATCTACACGGGTGGAGCCGCATACAATAATTAGTTTTCCATGAACTCCTATTTTAGTGCTTTAGAAATATTTAATCGGTTTCCAGCATCATCGATCGTATATAATTACGTGCACTACAATCTTGGAAGCAGTTAATCAATCATGAAGTTCTGTACACCTAATGTTAGGAAAGCCTAACGTAATTAGGGTAGAATGCAGTGGTTTACTGCCCAGACTAATTTGAATGATTTTTAATTAAATTTAAACGGGAAAAATTTAATGCTCAAGTGGGACTTGAACCCACGATCTTCCCTTACAGGAATGCTCTTCCAACTGAGCTATTGAGCCGCACCTGAATCACTTCAATTTTCCCTTCTCTTTATATCTCTTTATGTAGACCTAGACAAAATTTTTAAGCTATCGCGGTGTAAAATCATGGTTATTTATAACAATTCAGGACTTAACGCGACAAAAAAAAAATTGACTTACTTTTGCCGACGTTTCGGGTGCGATACTGCACCCGTGGTCACGACTTGACTCAAAGTAAGTCAAAATTTTTATCGCGTGAAGTCCCGAATGATAACCATAGACTAAATTCGAAAGTACATACATATATACAGTAGTACATACATACAAGAGGCATGCTCTTTCCCAGTGAAGTACGCAGAGACAACAAGAACATGATTAAACCAGAACATGACCAATTCAGAATATGACCAAGGGTAGAACATGACTAAAGCCGAACATGACTTCCATCTAACAACCCCATGTTTCCACCTGCTACGATCCTGGCATACATCTTTCGCCGTGGGCGGCCGGCGTCTCCTTCAGCGAGCAGGTAATGGTCGTGAAGGAGACGGCGGAGCGGGAGAGGCGGCGCGAGCGAGAGAGACTCGCCGATCGCGCGCGCAAGCAACTCGGGCGTCGGAGGGCACTGACTGACCTCCGTCCCCCATGAGCGCTGGCCTGGGGGTGATGGGTGGAGCCGCCTGTCACCCCAGCAGAAGCAGGCAACGGCGGCGGCGCGCTCGATAGCGCGCCTCCCCATTCCGGGGGCGAGTTGAGACACCGTTGTCCCCCCTCCTGAGGAGGGCCAGACCGTAAGGGATGGCCCTGGGTCAGCCGGGGTGCGAGGGATATGTCGATGACAACCTCACCTCCGGTCTAGCACCAAGACCCACAGTCAGCGTGCGGTTTTAGTCGGTTCGAGTCCGACATAACCTCCCCTTCCGGCTCCGGCAGGGGGGGTATCCGAGAGGATTACCGCACGGAAAAAAAAAGTACCTATATCCTTGAATATCCTTTCCAAGGGACTATACTATACTATATAATATCTTACTAATATTATACATGTGAAACTTTGTGAAATCGTTTGGATGTATGTTTTACACGGCTGAACAACCCAGATCCGGGTTGTGAAAACTGTGTCAAAATTCTACGCGAGTGGAGCCGCAGGCAACAGCTAGCTATTTAGGTATATTAAAATACACTCTTTAGGTGTCTGGCCACGTCTGGATATGGCCCGTTGAGTTGTCTCCGGATTCGCGCAGAATTTTAATAGCAGCCCTTAAAGTTACGACAGTTTGCTGACCTTTGTACTCAAAATAGTTTGAAAGGATTTTTTTTATTATATATAAAAAAACTAAACGCTTAAAGGGGGGTAAGCAGAGATTGTATAGAGACCCACATGTTATAAGAATGTTACGATATCGCCTTTTGGTTGTGGAGGTCAGATGGCAGTCGCTCCACAGAAACTATCAGAATCGAAGATATAAAGAAAATATGAAAAATATCGAAGTCCAGCCAAATCCGCAGTTAGACTGGTAAAAGCGGACCCCATATGATAATAAAAAATATGTTTCGTTTCTAATATTTATAACAATACGAGAATTTTTTTCAAATGAATGTTTCCAGATGATTTTTCTAACGAAACTGTGTAAAATCTTTCAGTAAAGAACGACTATAAAAACCCCTGGTATTGTCAAAACTTCATACTATTATGAATCGTTAGACTGTGCTATAAATATGGATGGTACTGGAAGATACATAGACCCTATATATTATCATATTTGTTCTAAAGTGAATTGGACCGAAACAGCGTCACATAATAATGATAAAAATACTCAAATATCGGAAAATAGTCAGCTTATGGCAGAACATATAATAAATTGCCCAAAAATCTATCAGAAAGAGTAATGGTGTGCACCATTATAAAAGTATATTGTGGGTTAAAATACAAGCGATAGCGGGAGTGAATAGAGAGTTTCAATGAAATCGGTAGAGCCATTCTCGAGTTATAAATAGTGTAACTAACACGACTTTCTTTTATAAATATAAATATTTTATATCACATGTACCTACAATGTGCGGCCTTATTGATAAAAGCAATCTATTCAACAACCCTTGGATAGAAATAAATTAAATACATTCTTGTGTTATAAGAGGTGTGCGAGCTGGTACTCGCACTGGGGTGGGGTGACTTTGCGTAGATTTTTGTGGTTTATAAATTAAACAATGACTTGGTCTTCACAATAGTTTACTTGAACGGATTAGAATAGAGAATGAAAAATGATTTATACAAATTTTTGAACTTAGTTCAACGTACAATTTGGCACTCGCGGATTGGTCGGATTGTATCACGTCATGAAAGCCATTCGTGATTGGCTGCCGATCGCGCGGGAAATGTAACGGTGGTGGTGGTGGTTGATGGTAGCTGTCGCAGGAGCTTCCTAGATGGCGTTACACGTTCTCGAACATGCCCCCGGCCTTGGAAGCATCAGCTTACGAAACAGTTGAAGTATCCTCTGCCTTATCTGATGGCTGGTCCCAGAAGAGTGGACACACCTTGGCAACGGCACGCCTGACGACTCCAGAGACTGTGCGAATGTCTACTACTCTCACTATACCATCTTGGCCCGGTATTGTTTTCTCAACACGTCCCATTTGCCACTTGAGAGGAGGCAAGTTATCTTCTTTGATCACAACAAGAGTATTTGGTTTCAAGTTGGCTATGTTTTGCTTCCATTTGTTTCTTGTTTGCATCTCCGAAATGTACTCCTTGGCCCAACGCGTCCAGAAGTGCTGACGGAGCTGCTCCAATCGTTGATATCGGGTAAGTTGATTAACTGGTTGGTCCTGTACGTCATCGCTTGCGGGTGTCGTGAGTGGACGGCCAACCAGGAAGTGAGCAGGAGTGAGAGGATAAAGGTCGTGTGGATCAGAGGACAAAGGACTCAGTGGACGCGAGTTTAGGACTGCTTCCACTTGTGCTAATAGCGTGGTTAATTCTTCGAAAGTTAAGTGCGAGTTTCCTAACACACGAAGCAAATGATATTTGCAAGATTTAATCCCGGATTCCCACAGACCACCGAAATGCGCTGAATATGGAGGAATTAATTTAAATTTAATTTGTTGACTACAGGCGTAATCAACAATGTCAGATGAGCAATTTTTTAAAAATTTCTTAAACTCGTTCATTAAACCTACGAAATTTCTACCGTTGTCTGAGAAAATTACTTCCGGCTTGCCACGTCGCGAAATAAAGCGTTTTAAGGCCAGATGGTATGCGTCCGATGAAAGACTGCTGACAAGTTCCAAGTGTACAGCCCTTGTAACAAAACAGACAAAAAGACAGATGTAAACCTTGACAGTCTTTGCGCCCCTTCCTCTACGGTTCAATGCGAGCACCGGTCCCGCATAGTCCACACCGCAACGCATAAACGGATAAGTTGGCGTGATCCGCTCCATAGGTAAATTTCCCATAATGGGGTTTGCGACTTTACCTCTCAAGCGTGTACAAATAATACATTGATGCATTACCCGTTTTGCGAGATCACGCCCCCTTACCGGCCACCACCGCTCGCGCAGCGTAGACAGCAGCGCCTGCGGAGCGGCGTGCAGCAACTGCGCGTGCTCATAGCGGAAGAGCAGTACTGAAAAGTGATGTTTACACGATATTAGCATTGGGTGTTTTTTATCATAAGTGAAGATTGGTGAATACCGCCTACTCGAATTATTTTGTCATCACCAATGAATAAATTCAATTTTAATAAGTTATGGTTAGATTTTAGACTTATTTTCTGAGACAATGATTTAAACTCTGCTGGAAATGATTCCAGTTGCGAAAATCTAGTCAACATTTTCTCAGATTCTCTCAACTCATCAACGCTGAGCGGGCCGCTTCTACGATTAATTTTATTGCGCAAATTGTATATGAAGCGTAGCATGTATGCGGCTGCACGATTCATACGATTGAATTGAGAAAATCTGTGAAATGGGAATAATGACATACCGGTTTGTTGTTCTGATACAAAAGAATGTACAGCACTAGGTTTGACTTCTGGTAGTTCTCGCGCATCGATCTTAGTCCGACACGATTCCGGAGCCGACTCGGGTTTGAACTCGGGTGTGCGTAGGAATAACGGCCCGTCCCACCAAAGAGACGATTCCGAAAGATCAGACAAACTGGCACCTCGCGAGATAAGATCGGCAGGGTTGTCTTTACCACTTACATGTTGCCATGGGAGTTCCTTAGTAAGTTCGTGAATTTCGGTAGTTCTGTTTTGAACAAATGTTTTTAACAGGCTAGGAGCCATACGTAACCATCCTAACACTATCGTTGAGTCTGTCCAAAACATAACGTGGTCAAATTGACGATGAAGCGATTCGCGAACCTTGCCATAAAGTCGAGCACCTAGCAATGCCCCACATAATTCGAGTCTGGGTATACTAACTGGCTTCAATGGTGCGACCTTGCCCTTTGAACACAATAACCGTATTGACACTCGATTCGCGCTGACTGTACGTATGTATATGCATGCACCGTACGCCGTTTGTGACGCGTCAGTGAAAATATGCAACTCGATCCCAGTAGGTATCTCCCCAATTACGTTACGCGGTACACGAATGGCGTTAAGAATGGACAGATCGGTAACAAACCGGTTCCAAGCTCGCGCGACGTCGCTAGGCACCTCGTCGTCCCATCCTAATTTTAACAACCACAATTTTTGTAATAGAACCTTCCCAAGCATGACAGACGGGCTAAGAATACCTAGTGGGTCAAAGATCTGTGACACGGTTGACAAAATTGTACGTTTTGTCACAGAAATAGGCTTGTTTTCAACTTCAGTAGTGAAATGAAACTCATCAGATGAATTGTAGTATCCGAGACCCAAAGTTTTACTTTGTTGACTGTGCTCGCCTAGTGACAGTTCCTTCGAACATTGGATTGTGGATGATTCCAACTGGTCATCAATCGGGTTAAAGTTGAATGACCACTTGCGCAATGGAAAACATCCCTCTTTTAGTACATTAGCGGTATTTTTACACATTTCTATTAACTTGCTTTTGTCATCATGTCCTGTGATCATATCGTCAACATAGAAATCCTCAGTTATTATTCTTTTGACGTCACAGTCTGTACAGTCAGCGGCTAATTGTTTCAAACACCGACAGCTGAGAAACGGCGCGGAGGCTGTCCCATACGTAACTGTATTTAAGCGATACACGTTAATAGGCTGTGATGAATCATCGCGCCAGAGAATCAGCTGTAGGTCTCTTTGTTCCGGCAACACAAGTACTTGCCTGTACATTTTTTCTACGTCGGCGCAAGCTATGTACCTATGCTGCCGAAAACGTAGTAAAATGGCAAACAAATCACCCTGTATTGGAGGTCCTACCAACTGAATGTCGTTAAACGACTTACCAGTAGTGGATGGGGCACTAGCGTTAAATACTACCCGTAGTTTAGTTGTAGTACTGTGCGCTCGGAACACGCCATGGTGCGGCATGATATAATGAGGTTGACCATAGAACTGTACAAGCGACATATGACCCAAATTAATGTACTCATGGATGAATTCCGAGTACAACCCTTTGTAACTAGGTACTCGGTCTAGCCTTTTTTCTAGAGCTATAAATTGTCGTTCAGCTTGAGAATACGTCTTACCTAAGGAATCAGCTGATTCTTTGAGCGGAATTCGAACGCAAAATCTTCCGTCAACCTCGCGTTTAGTATTGTTTACAAAAGATTTTTCGCACTCCAGCTCAGTATCAGTAAGCGTATCCTGATTCCTAGGTAGTTCTTCAAGCTCCCAGAACTTGCGTAATTGCGTATCAATTGATTGACTTGCATCATTCAATTGTGTCAAGTTGCAATGTACCAACTTGTTATTTTGCGTATTCGAATGCAACGGACCCGATACAACCCACCCTAGTTTTGTGTTGTGTAAGTATGGGCCGTTAGGTAAGCGTATGTTTCCCTCGATAAGTAAGTCCCAGAATCGATCTGCGCCTATTAAGATGTCAATATCTTGAGACTCTAAATATTGTGGATTTGCGAGTTGAACATTGTCTGGAATCCTAAACTGCGCGCTTCGTAAGATAACGGCAGGCAATGTTGAAGTTATTTGCGGTAAAACTGAAACATTTAATGCGCGTGGAATAGGTATTAACGCGTGATCTTATATCTATGTCACATATTTGAGTTGACTGCGACACAGAATTACCCACTCCACGTATTTCGTGAGTGGACTGTATTACTGGAATTTCTAATAATTCGCATAATGATTTTTTAATAAAGCATCGTTGACTCCCGTTATCGAGAAGGGCGCGTGCTAAATGATAATTACGATGTTTATCCGCTATCTCGACTAACGCGGTGGACAACAACACAGGTTGCACACATGGATCTAGCGTGTCAGTATGCACCTTATTTAATTGAATTGACTCGTTGTTCGGCGACGGCGTAGGTATGATTTCGGTAGCGATAACGGGGGGCGGTGCAATGACTGATGTGCTTGGACCGCTCATGGCATTGGTGATTGCGCTCGCTGAGAGTGAGGTCCCGCCAGGACGCGCATCTATTTCGTCACTATGTAGGATCGTGTTGTGTTTTTGATTACATTTTCTACACGGACCGAAACGACAATCGCTTATAGTGTGACCGGAACGCAAACAGTTTTTACATAATTTGTTTTTATCGACTACTTCAAGTTTAACTTTAATATTTGAATCTAGGAACTTTGACATGAATAAAGTGGATGTTTATTGTTACACATCACGCAGGCTACTTTTGTACGCGGCTGATTATCAGATTGTTGCGACTTATTGCTAGAAACATTGCAGTGCACTTTAGAGCTTTCATTTGAAGTGGTTTGTTTTTTATTGTAGTGGTTGTTCTGATTGCCTTTCGAGTGTGATACTAACAATGTTTCCAGCATATCCGCTCTGCGTTTTAGAAAATGAATCAAATCATCTACCTTGACAGTTACCTTAGTGTCACCGCAATTTTGGGTTAAACTCGTGTATTTATATTGTTCCCACTCGCGTTCTGTGGTTTGGTCTAATTTGGAGACTACAATATAAATAATTAAAGTGTCCCATGAATCTGTAGGCTCACCAAGTAATTTTAGAGCGCGTAAATTTTTTAAAATTGTGTCAATGAGACGTCTAATTAATACAGGTGACTCCTTGGCAACTGTTTGAATAGAAAACAACGCCTTTACGTGATTGTGTACCAACAAATTTGAATTGTTGTAACGGTTTAGAAGTAACTCCCATGCAACGGAATAATTAGCGGCTGAAAACTCTAATGAATCAATAACTAGTTCCGCGCTGCCTTTTAGTGATGATTTAAGGTAGTGGAACTTTTGAATAGCACTGATTTCAGAAGACTTATGAACTAGTGACAGGAATGTGTCCCTAAACTCCAACCAATGCTCGTATGAACCGTCGAAGGTTGGCATGGAAATGGTAGGTAATTTAACTGAATTATTTAAATTTGTACACTTGGAACTCCCCGCAATCGGTTCATCAGCTAACATACACTCAGCTCGAGCCAGTACACTGTAGTAGCAATCCTCAAACGAATCGCGTTGAGACATTTGACTTTCTAACTCGTTTTCAGATACAATTTCTTCGATTTTAGTTTGAAAATCGCTAAATTCAGCATACAGGCTCGCGGCGCCTTGTACACGTAGTTTCAAATCGACACGTAATTCCTCAGACAACACTTTATTACTGAATTTAATGTTATCTAAATAATTGACAAATCTAGTCAGTCTGCCTTTTATTACGCCTCGTTTTCTAATTAAATTACTTAAGCCAGACTGATCTATTGTTAACATAGGAGAGGGTACATTTTCAACCGTTATTTTGCAAGGTGATTTCGAACGTGACTCAGAATCTGAGGCCATGGCAATCAGTGGGAATCAAGGAGTACTTACAATTTGCAGTGATCCGCGAATGCAGCAGGTGTTAGCGATTGTACACTGCCGATGATCACTCACAGAAATGCCTCGATGCGCGTATAAGTAGGCACTGGAATTTGCAATAGGCACACGTATTAGCACAAGTGAAAACCAAGGTTTTGCGGATATTGCGGATGGCTGACCGTACCAATTTATCCTCTTCCCGTGCTGGATGCCGGCAACAACCTTCTCTGGATAGATAACTCGATGTATCTTGCGTGTCCCGGAGATGATGTTCGAGGAGATGGTCGCGTAGTCCTTTTCTTGTGCGGTTCGAAGGTCCAGATGTGCGAGCTGGTACTCGCACTGGGGTGACTTTGCGTAGATTTTTGTGGTTTATAAATTAAACAATGACTTGGTCTTCACAATAGTTTACTTGAACGGATTAGAATAGAGAATGAAAAATGATTTATACAAATTTTTGAACTTAGTTCAACGTACAATTTGGCACTCGCGGATTGGTCGGATTGTATCACGTCATGAAAGCCATTCGTGATTGGCTGCCGATCGCGCGGGAAATGTAACGGTGGTGGTGGTGGTTGATGGTAGCTGTCGCAGGAGCTTCCTAGATGGCGTTACACGTTCTCGAACAAGAGGTGTTTTCGAAATAAACTATTTTCGATGTTGACTTTTATTCCTCTAGTCACTGATTTCCGCACGAAAGTATCACAGGATCCATCGAGAGAATCGGTGGATCACAGTGAACTTCGGCGTGCTATTCGATCCACTGGTGTGGATCTTCCCAAACTCCCTGAATTGCATTCGATCCACTGGTGGAGCATATTTCGAGATGCAAGTATCACCGAGAGAATCGGTGGATCACAGACCACAGTGAACTTCGGCGTGCCAATCAATCCACTGGTGGATCGAGATAGTGGATCCTACTGGACAGAGGGAAAAAATAGTTCGCTCTACGCTTATGCCATGAAAGTGTTCTATAGAAAAAAAGTTTTACCGTGTTATCGGCGTGTCGGTAAATCAAAATATATTAGGTACCAGCTATATCGGCACTATCGCCGCTGACTCGGGATTAAACTATTTATTTTTACTTTTTTATTTCCCCCACAAATGTCTGGTGATATTTTCGGGGAATTGAATTTATGCGTGTTTGTTTTATAACTCCAAACTAGATGTAAACGCGAATTTGCCCGCATGTTCATATTTTTGCACTTTTTATATTTTTTTTTCTAAAATGACAGTAGTTTAAATTGCTGCTTAAGTTACCCGTTGTCCAACGTCAGTGTCAAACGCAACAGCGCGCGTATGCAACGCCACACGTGACATTACTTTTCATACTTCAAGTTTTCACGTGACACTATAGTATAGGAGCTAGCAACGTTTTGAAAGTGAGAATTTTAGGTCAGCTGATTTTGTGATATGCTCTTGTTCTTGCTCTTTCGGTTAGAGTCTGGGCTATCTGGCTGGCGGGAGCGGTTGCGTTCATTACTGCGCATCCTACCTGTCCAGGTGATAATCCTGGATTTTCAAAACATTTTAAGAGGCGTAATTTTAATTTTTTTGTTTTTAAATAAGACTACCTGACATACTTTTTTTATTGCCAGACATTTCTGACATTGCTAATTATGTGCCATACGCAATTCTTTTAATTTTCTTTATAAAAATTTAAAAGTATTTTATAATGTCTGTAATTTTAACATTATGTTATTTAAGATAGGAAAAGCTTAAAATTAATTTGCCAGACATTAATTCGATTGTTAAACCTTGAATTAAAATAAAAAAGGCATGAAAAGTATTGCAGTATGATGCTAGTAGTTTGAAAGAGACAGTTGCAGAATAAGCTGAGAATAAGACAGAGAACCATTGCAAATATACCATTGATATTATCTGACCTCCTCCTCGTAACCTGTAGCCTAGCCCTGAATTCCTCAGTAAGGTACTGAGAGGATTCAGTGCTAAGCAGAACCAAAGGGGACTCAAACTGACACCTTGGAAAATGCCTCGCTCAATATTTATTGGTTCGCCGTTACTGCACACCCCTCGACATCCTGGATAGCTAAGAACTGTTCTCCATTGCCTCATACATGACGCCAAGAAGATGCACAGAGTTGTATCTACTTTATACAACTCTAGCACCCTCAGGAGCCATGTATGGGGCACAGAGTCGAACGCTTTCTTATAGTCTATCCAGCATGTCGATAGATTCTTACGGCTACGGCAAACTTGTTGACTGATGGCCATATCAATGAGGAGGAGCTCCTTAGTACCACGGGCCCCACTCCTACATCCATTCTGAGAGGCACTCATAACAGTGTTTGTAGAGATGTGCTTTGTTATTTTATCTCTCAGAATAGATGTAAGAAGTTTATAGACCGATGGTAATCACGTGATCGGTCTATAGTTACTGGGGTTCCAGGTACTTCCTGTCTTATGGAGCAGGTGGGTAACACCAGTGGTCATAAAAATTAGTAACGACCCTGACTCGATAGCAGCCTATTATTAGCCGTAAGAATCTATCGACATGCTGGATAGACTATAAGAAAGCGTTCGACTCTGTGCCCCATACATGGCTCCTGAGGGTGCTAGAGTTGTATAAAGTAGATACAACTCTGTGCATCTTCTTGGCGTCATGTATGAGGCAATGGAGAACAGTTCTTAGCTATCCAGGATGTCGAGGGGTGTGCAGTAACGTCGAACCAATAAATATTGAGCGAGGCATTTTCCTAGGTGTCAGTTTGAGTCCCCTTTGGTTCTGCTTAGCACTGAATCCTCTCAGTACCTTACTGAGGAATTCAGGGCTAGGCTACAGGTTACGAGGAGGAGGTCAGATAATATCAATGGTATATTTGCAATGGTTCTCTGTCTTATTCTCAGCTTATTCTGCAACTGTCTCTTTCAAACTACTAGCATCATACTGCAATACTTTTCATGCCTTGTTTATTTTAATTCAAGGTTTAACAATCGAATTAATGTCTGGCAAATTAATTTTAAGCTTTTCTTATCTTAAATAACGTAATGTTAAAATTACAGACATTATAAAATACTTTGAATTTTTTATAAAAAAAATTAAAAGAATCGCGTATGGCACATAATTAGCAATGTCAGAAATGTCTGGCAATAAAAAAAGTATGTCAGGTAGTCTTATTTAAAAACAAAAAAAATAAAATTACGCCTCTTAAAATGTTTTGAAAATCCAGGATTATCACCTGGACAGGTAGGATGCGCAGTAATGAACGCAACCGCTCCCGCCAGCCAGATAGCCCAGACTCTAACCGAAAGAGCAAGAACAAGAGCATATCACAAAATCAGCTGACCTGAAATTCTTTCTCGAAAACGTTGCTAGCTCCCGAACCACTACGTTGGACACAGTAAAGGAACGCCTTCATTTGATATTTACGCATGGCGTCGAAACGCGTCGCGTTAGCGCGTTTGACGCTCTTGTAGGACAATGCCTTACGGTCAAACGGTGCCAAATCGCTCGCGCAAGCGAGTTGATGAATTACCCATACAGTCAGCTATCTGCCAGTGAAAACTCCCTTGCGATATACATACATATATTCACGCATGTAAATCGCAGAATTACAGACCCCCGACAGAGGTTTATTAACACTTACATAAGCGGTTGATGAGATCTATAAGACATTATATGTTTCCGTAATCAAATGGTGACCATTTTTCCTGAAACTTTGCCTTCAGCTTAGCATCAGGTGAGGTGACGTCAAATTAGAGTCCCTACATATTAAAATCGTCCCTAGGATATCTATCGCTCAACGCTCTTTCCGCCATCGTTCCACGCGACAGCAGTTCCACACTCACCATCTGTACAGCTGGCGGTCCACAACTGTGCGTTTCTCGAGAAACTTTCTGCCTCGCACAACTAAACTGTGGAATGAACTATCGCCAGCGATATTTCCGAACCAATACGACATTCAAACCTTTAAAAAAAGAGCGTACTCTCTTTTGAAAGGAACGCAATGCAGTTGGACTCCTCTGGTGTTGCGGCTGTCTATGGGCGGCGGAGATCGCTCACCATCAGGCGATCCGTCTGCTCATTTGCCTCCATATTCCATAAAAAATACTTGTAATTCTAAAATTCCAAACCCACTTATTTACCCAATAAACTTGATAAAAAATGCCCCTTACGTGGTAAATTGTAACCCTGTAACTCAATACCTACCTAGCTTCATACTTCATATCTTAAAACCAACGTCGACAGGGTATTAATGACATAAAAATATATATAAAGAAATCATAGTAGGTACATCTTTCCTTGACGGCAATGATTAATGAATTTGGGTGTATCCCGAGGCTCCTTGGGGGAAATAGGGTGTTAGAAATTAATGAACCCATCGATGTGAAGAGTGTTACGTTATTTTTTTCATCCGTGGCGTATTTGTCATGGGATTTAATGTTAAAAGTATTAAGAGACGCCCTTTCAACGTAAATACACACGCTCCTATGATTCTGATCATTTGGTAAGATAGATAAATTCATTGTTTTGTTTTTGTTTCACTTATTGGACGTTGTTTTTTCTTGTTTTAGTTCAGGAAGTTATATATATTTTGTGTTTTATTGAATGGTTTTATTTAGTTGGTGTTCGTTGCTATTAATCTATTTCCTGTTGACATATTGATCTAATATTTGGTAGACACCCTTAGTTCGGAAAATAATACATCTCAATCAATTGAACCTTTACTAACTTAGCAAATTATTTACTAAGGAGGATAACTTAGTAAAGGCCTGGCCTGGTCAAGTCAAATGTAATCCACTTTAAGATCACAATTTTAAATAACAGCAATTGTTATAGGTATTCAATAAAGCAAAGAAATAGAGTATAATATTCATAATGTTATTTTGTTCCTTTAAATACATTATTTGGATTCGAAAAACATTGGAAAAAATGAAATGCTCAAGTGAGACTCGAACTCACGACCTTTCGCTTACAGGGCGACTGCTCTGCCAACTGAGCTATTGAGCACCACTTGAATCATTCCAAATTTTCCTTCTCTTTATATCCGTCTATAAGGGCGTTTAAAAATGGTTGAAAAATCATTCATTGTTTCCAACAGTTCGTAAGAATGTTGGTAGATGGCTGTACCGTCGCCCTTATAGACGGATATAAAGAGAAGGAAAATTTGGAATGATTCAAGTGGTGCTCAATAGCTCAGTTGGCAGAGCAGTCGCCCTGTAAGCGAAAGGTCGTGAGTTCGAGTCTCACTTGAGCATTTAATTTTTTCCAATGTTTTTCGAACTTAACAGTTAGCATAATAAATGCTATAAAAAAATTCATTCAAACATTATTTGGATTTTGCATAGAACTTGGTACTTATTTAAATCTCCAAACGTTTTTAGGCGAAGCGAACAGCCAAGCATAATTTTTGTATTGAACTTGGCTCTCCTTTTTGGGGGTCCGTGGCCAAATGGTACAAACGGAACCCTTATAGATTCATCATGTCTGTCTGTCTGTCTGTCCGTCCGTATGTCACAGCCATTTTTTACATTTATGTTTTTGGTGGGATGAAAATACTACAACAAATACCTTACTATCATTGTAATGCGATTTGTCCCGGAACATGTTTGATCTAGACTAGATATTGCGTTCTTCGTAAGAATGGCATGGATGGGCCAATACCTAGATGACATTACATACACACACACACACACACACACACACTTACACACACACACACACACACACACACACACACACACACACACACACTAACACGCACACGCACACACACACATATATACATATAATAACATCGTCCCGAGTATATTACAACTAAATAAAAACCAAAGAAATTATATTTAAATACTAAAAATCTCGAAACAGTAAACGATGTCTTAAAATACAATAAAACTAAGAACAATGAGTTATTTCTGAATTATTGTTGAACAAAAGTAATAAAGTTTTATACCTGTGTCGTAAAACTGAATTAATCTGAGATTCTTAAGCCGAAAGCCTGAAATTACTTGAAAGGTTTGTCTGATAACGTCTGGAGAAAAGTTATTGTGGCATAGACTTCGGAATCACAGACTAAACAAAATTTAGATGCTATATAAAGCTGTAGCTGCGGTAGCCTAGTGGTATGGGTAATGGACTGCTGATACGAGGTCTCGGGTTCAATCCCAGGTTTACCATGGCACACACCAATGACTTTTCGATGCTTTTCGAAGTTATGTGTGCATTTATCGCAGGTTTATAAGTGCCCGGTTAATGGCAATAGGCTCGCCAACTATTACATTGGGACCTAAACATAAACTGGCGAAATGTGGGTGCTAGCACTTCTGCCTACCCCTTCGGGGAATACAGGCGTGAGTTTATGTATGTATGTATGTATAAAGCTGTGTTTGTATACGGTGGAGTAGAATAGGGCCACCACATCTCTCTGTGAATGTCGTAGAAGGCGACCAAGGCTAAGGCCCACTTGTGCATTGCGTACATGACATATTGATTATATACCTACCTAAATATATTCCACCTATTAACCCGAGTAGATTAAAGTTTGAAAGGTCACAGGTTCAATGCCCGTGCGATCGTGCTGACCCTCTTAGTCCTCTGGGTAATTATAATCACTCTTAGTCCACTCTAGGTTGGGAACTTTTCACTCCCGTCCGAGTGGCGTAAACCTTTGATCAAGTTATTAAGAAACCATTCTAATAATAAACTAAAGATATTTTTCTATCTAAGTATCCCTACATAGTATAAAACAAAGTCGCTTTCTGCGTCTGTCTGTGTTATGTATGCTTAGGTCGAAAATAGCTTGCACTTCTTATCATTTTCTTTTCATCTCTAGCGTTCTTAATATAGTCTGGGCTATCGAGCTAATGGTCGGATGGCTTTACTTTACTTTTCTCAAAATTTTAGATTAAGTACTTCACACACCTACCTACCAAAAAAATTCTAATATCTCTCGGACTATACTAGCTCTCTCGCGTCCACGCGCGTCGACGAACGACGCCGCGTCAAGCGTTGCAGTGTGCCAATCGCCTAACGGCCATTCACAATAACATACTTACAGTTAAAGATAGATCGCAACAGTCAAATTTAACGTATCGGCTGTTTAAATTCAAAACATGGTAACAATTTTTTTTTGCGGGAAAGCGCATCGCGGTTTAATTTTATTTTCCGCAATTGGTGTGAAATAGGAGTTACTATGTTTTGAATTTGAACAGCCGAGCACTTTATCCGTAGATGCGATCCATCTTTAACTGTCAGTATGTTATTGGGAACGGCCGTAAAACTATGCTACAGATTTTGATGCGGTTTTTCAATAGATAGAGTAATTCAAATGGAAGATTTATATGTATAATACATGCTTAATATAGTTGAGGGTGCAGCGGGAACGCGATCTGAGGCCACGCGGGCGGAAAAATTGGTAGTACGAAGTTCGCCGGGTCAATCAGTCCATTATAAATGCGAAAGTAACTCTGTCTGTCTGTTACATTTTCAAGACTAAAATAATGAGCTATTGATCCACACCTGAATCACATATAAAGAGAAGGGAAAATTGAATGATTCAGGTGTGGCTCAATTAGCATTCCCTCTGTAAGGGAAAGGTCGTGGGTTCAAATCCCACTTGAGCGCTTTATTTTGCCCGATGTATTTCGATACTTGTATTCTTAAAAAGATCGAATCCACAATACCAATACGAAAGCATGAAATTCTCTACTATCCTGCAACTTATGAGACCAACAGTGCTAAACTTAAACCGCATTCGTAGCCCGGGGCGTGCAATATAAGTTACCGAGCAATATTTGTAAGCTAACTAAACCAATATGGCGGCGGCGGCGGTTGGACCACTGCATACTGCTCCACGGATGCGCTGTGTTAATTACTAGATTCTGATAGATAGGTTTCAATTTGCAAGACATATTGGTTTATATAATACTGTTTGATGTTGATATAGTCCCCGATGTTTCGGCTAGTTTTCGCCAGTCAATGGCAGCACAAAAGTAGACCCTAAATGTCATTGGCGATGTTTGAAAATTTTCATAGGGGGAGCCGGAGGGAATGGAAACTCACCTCGATCTAGTATTTTAGAAGCCAGCAGGAAGCGAGTTGGTTTAAAGCGGAATGGTAGCTCAGTTACCGATCAGTGGGTTAAGCTACCTAGGCACGGTATACATTTGGATGGGTGATCTATTAGTAGTATTTCATCTGAATGCTTTTGTGCTTCAGAGGGTACGTTAAAAGTGGTTAAGGAGTCGGACTTACGATCGAAAGTTCCCGGGTTCGAATCCTGCCCACTACCAACGTGAACCCACTCCTAACACAAGAAATTAAGCTTAGCTGGAGGGGAGGGTATTTTCCTGTTGTTAAAAAAATATATTTAAATAATTAAATTAAGAATGGTAAAAGAGCGGTAAAAGTTACGTCAGTTCTTATTTTATAGTTTTTATTTATTTTTAATAATCCACCCAACTTATAATAGTAAGTGATTTGACTATTGAAATTTATGACCGTTGTGGCTCAGAACGTCAACTTCCCAAAATTTCCCCAGGTACCAAAATGTCAACTTCCCGTAATGTCCCTTTCCCAAAATGTCAACTTCCCAAAATGTCCCTTTCCCAAAATGTCGCTTTCCCAGAATGTCCCCCATTAGTTACCTTCTAACTTACCGTATTGACGTTTAGTAAAAAGTAACTAAATTTGACTAGTCAGTAAAATGGGAGCGCCTTATTTCATAGAAAGAAATTTCATAGAATTTCATTTTACAGAAAATGTTTCATATAATATTTGGTTCTTATATTTTTATTTCGAATATTATTGTTTCAAAGATAATTTACCACAATGAATCACTTTTCACAGAAACACAATTTAATGAATTTTTTTTCACATATTTTTGTTTAACATACTTATCAAACTGTAGAATTATTATTTAAGGAATCTTAAAAACAACCACTAACCACCATCTATTTCAAACAGTAAAATTTAGATACATTTTTTTTCCCGATTGCTTGTAGTAATTTAATTAGATAATACCCCGACTCGGATAGGTTAGGTTAGAAGGCTAAGGCGAGGGCGAAGCGAAGCGGAGCTCTCGCCTTAGCCTTCTAACCTAACCTAGTTGCTTGTAGTAATTTAATTAGATAATACCCCGACTCGGATAGGTTAGGTTAGAAGGCTAAGGCGAGGGCGAAGCGAAGCGGAGCTCTCGCCTTAGCCTTCGTGGTTATTTTTTTTTAAACCACCCAGAAAATATCTTTGCGCAAATAAGTTTTATATGAAATAACCAATATAAAAAAGAAGAATATCTGATTTGTTATTCTATGAAATGATTATTCTAACATTAAAATTTATGTGAAACAAAAGTCAATGATTTAAAAATCTTTAAAGTAAGTATTATGTATATTGATTATTCTATGAAACGAAATTATGCGAAACATTTTCTGTAAAACGAAATTATATGAAACTTTTGTCTATAAAACAACGCACACCCCAGTAAAATACCCAATTACGGTTCTAATATTCTTTTAAAAAATCATACGTTTAGACGGAGACCTAAGTATATAGATGACCTGAATAATTCTGTCAGAGGTTGGCCTAGTGGCTACCTTCAAATTGGGAGCCTTGAAAACAGACAGGGTGGTCAGAAGAGTTAACATCATCATCATAGCGTCATCGCTATTCTAGTCCCGTCCGAGGTTTCCACCTCGGGTCGTACGCGGTTGTGGGTCCAAACTAGGTGGTCATACGAGAACGTAGCAAAATTTTTACTTGACTGACCCTATGAATTTCGAATTTCAAAATCGCTATGAACGGTAGTCTGAAAGACGCTAGTACTATTATTAAATTCTGTGCTGAAAGTTCGGAAATGCGATTCACGTTAGTGCGAAACACGTAAATCTATTTTCTATTGTGCATTTTTGTTTAAATAATAAAGGAGTGGATACATCTGACCTTTGAAGTTCAACTACGGGAGAAAACTCAGCGTCGAGGGCTTTAACTTCCAATGAGTTTCGGAATTAAGATCTGCTTGTTAAGTATCTCATTTATATTTTTAATATAACACCACCGCGGCACGTAATTTGTCAAAATTATCCCCAAGCCAATTCCGTGGAATCAGGAATAAAACAAAGTGAAACAAGTGCTTAATATTTCACCGTTTAAAGGCAGTCATCAATCCTTTTTATGGCCTCAGTGTGCCATCGTTACTGTAGGGTGACCATCTCTCTCCTCGTTAGAGATAAAGTTTTTATTTTTATTATCCTTTTGTCGGATTTATGGATCCTATTATTGTTGTTTATTGATTTCATTATAATATAAGATGGGCGATAGAAAATTTTTGATGTACTGTTTTTTTTTTCAAATAACTTCTGCTTTATACGATATTACTGTGTCATGGCGTTATTCAACATATTAAATCTATTAAGAGATCATAATAATCATTATTCAAGTGCCAAGCCCGGTTGTATAATGCTCCAATATGGCTTTAATTTTATTCATCTACGCAAAAAGGTCTACCTTTTTAAAAAAAGTACTTTCATTCATTCCGAACTTAGCATGCTCAAACAGCAGTTAGCATAATCAATCAATCATTTAATCTATTAGCTCAGCCTGGTGGACTGATGACCTGAAAATGACATCCGTGGGTTACAAAGGGCCTGGTTGAAAATGAAGGCCGGGCACCATGCAGTCTGGCATATGCTGAACCAGGCCCTATTCAGCATGCCTGCGAGGTATATTATATGCCTGTCCATGAATCCGGGCTTATTGCTGGTCTGAGTCATCGGCAGTTTATATTAGCAGATTTTTTTTATTGTGTGTTTTTTTTCGCATTTTGTATCTCGTAGGTTAATGTTTCAATAAATATTTTCTTTCTTTATTTTTTTATTTATTTATTCTTTATGCACAACTATAAAATAAGAGTACAAAGGCGGACTTAATGCCGTGGGCTTAAGGCAACTCTGCGCGATGAGCCCAAACGTGGTCATACTTCCTAAGATTGTAGACGAATCGAATGCAATTGTTGAGAAGTCGGTCAAGTTTATTGAGCAGATCTGCGTTCAGGTCGAAATAGCATACATCACCATAGTCGAAGAGAGGAAAGATTAAAGTCTGCACAAGCATTGTCTTGGTTTTAGGTGGAAGAAAGTTTTTGAGTCGATAGATTCTTTCTTTCTTCTTTCAAAAAGATGGCTGGGACAGACTAGAACTGAACTAGTTAGCATATAAATTCAATAAATTTAAATCTGAACCATAATTTTCAAAAGCGATTATAGTTGTCGCTAGAATGATCTGAGAAGTACAGTTTATGGGATTGCCCTGTTGAAATCATGTGGACTAATGGCTTTGGCTCGCATAGCCAATTGCTGTAAGTTATTGGATCTGTGGTCGATGGCTGTATATCTTGTATTAATCGGAGAATGAAGTATACTATAATAGGACCGGCAAAATGTCCTTCATTCTAATAATTCGTTAATTAATCATCATGACCACCACGGGAGTCTCGGTAATGAGCTCTCCTACTTTTATCTTGATTTGACTTTTCTTAGCCTTGACCTTCGACAGCCTCCGTGCCGTGGCGGCAGTGAACGCGACTTTGATTCCCGCTCAGTGCAAATATTTGTATGCATGAATATGGCTATTTGCATTGGTCTGAGTGTTTCTATGTATAATATGTATGTATTTACAAAAAAAATGTATTTAAGTATGTTTATCCTCATTCTAGATTCCATAACACAAGCTAGTTAAGCTATGCTTACCGTGGGTCTAGATAGCGTTGTGTAAAATGTTGGGAAATATTAAATAAACTAGCTTTTGCCCGCGGCTCCGCCCGCGTGGATGTCGGTTATCGCGACCAAACATAGCCTATGTCCTTTCTCAAGGTATAATCTACCCTTACACCAAATTCATCAAAATCGGTTCAGTGGTTTAGGCGTGACAGCGTAACATACAGACAGACAGACAGAGTTACTTTCACATTTATAATTTTAGTATGGATTAGTATGGATTCAATATTAAATTTACAGGAGTGACTGCCGTCTGACCCGACAATCACTAGGGTAAGGCCTGAGCTAGAACTTCGTTCGTCATTCAGCAGTTATATCAGCTTGTAGATGAGATTCCCTTCCTACTTGAAAACAATAATGTCCTAAATAATCAAAAATGAGAGTGAACGTATCGTAAAGCGGGCCATTAAACATTAATTTGCAACTCTTCGCCTAAGTAGTCGGTGTGCAAGCTTTATTGATTTAAATTACACACCAGAGCACTTTGTTACAGTGCGGCACGCTGGCCTATGGGCAGTGTGTACCGGTCTTTACAATAATACTCTATACTTAAAGTTTTGTTTCGGATATTAAGCAGTTTGTAAGGTAATTTAGTTTATTTTTTAATGTTGGAAACAGTTTAGCAGCCTGCTTAGGCAAGATTATACGTCGTTAGTAGGAATTTTAAAATATAATCGGAACATTTCCCAAGGAGAATAACTCTTACCACTAGTGATTTTTTAGTGTTTAGCTATTTCTAAAGACGAGCTAGTGACCAGATAGTGTTCAGCTATTTTTGATGCCACTATACACCATTTCTATGTAAATGACTAATTTTACATTAACCTAATTTAATTTGGTTTAATTTATTTGGTTATTTTGTAAGTACAGTGACTGATTCTCCAATGTTTTTCGAACTTAAAAGTAAGCATAATAATTGCTATAAAAAATCACAATGTACAATGACTGATTTTACCCATAAAGAGATACCTTAACGCAGAAGTTATGGTACCAACAAAAATTACATATCAGCATTTGGAATGAAGTATCATTTTCATCTTTTTTTAGTAAACAATTCCGAGAAATATAATATTTATAAACTACTAATTACAAATAAAAATAAAAAAAAACAATTAAAAAATAAAAACTGAAACTAAGACTAACTAAAATTAAAACGTTCATAGATGAATTAATCTTGAAAAAGAACTACATATATTCTCGTATCTCACTGGCCTTTCCTGTTTTGTCGATTTTTGTTCCTTCTATGTTCATAATTGTTTTCATTCCTAAGTGCTTGTGCTAGTGAATCATGTAAGGGTAGAAGAAGATGGTACGTTGTTGTCTCTGCATACCCCGGAGAGAAATGAGAATTATATAAGTATGCCATTTAAAGCAAATTCTTTCACACTACAGTCCATAATACACTGCAGTGCACATAATTAGAGCACAGTGAAATTATTCCGCACTATCGCACCTACGAAGCTTGTATCAGATAATTGCACTGACGTGTAAGGGTGTGCAGTGAACGCTAAACGCCGTACTTTACATTACAAATGCTGCTACACAGGAGGTAAGGTTTCGATCTCCGCTCAGTGTGTGTGTTAAAGTTAGGGCTCGTTTAAGGAGACGCGGCGCGTCGAGCGGTGCGGTCCGCGAAGCGAGCCGCAAGAAACACAAACATACGGCAATGTTTAGAGCGTTCAAGGAGAAACGTCTTTGCAAGCTTTTGTTTGAGTTGTAGCTGCCCAAGCGACGAGCGATGCCGCGTCGAAAGCGTCAAATGCAGCGACAGGCGACGCCGCGGAGCACGCGGCGAGTAAACCAGCAAGTTTCTTCAAGTAATATATCAATGATGTCGTCCACGATTACAAACAATTCACACATTTGCTCTTTGTAACTAGTCGAACAAGACTGGAAGGACGGCAATAAGCTGCGAGAGTCGCAGCGGGTGTCGCACTGAATGACGCCACATACAAAGCTACGTCCCACGCCCCGCGTTTCCTTAAACGAGCTCCTGCATTTCTATATGTTTGAGTTTGCGCGTGCGTGACACGACGCGGGCTGCTTCACGCGCCGCCTTACTATAAACGTTTAAATCGCTCGACGTGCCGCGGCAAGTCACGCTGCACGTGAAGCTCGACGCCTCGCGTATCCTTAAATGAGCCCTTACTCTTATATAAAGCACAAGCTTGAAAATAAAATCTCAAACCTTAGTTCAGTGGTTTTATTTAGCTTACCTCCGACAGATTAAAAGCTGTCAACCTACTCGCTGACTATCTTAGGCATGTGTTTCTCCAAGGCGCCCGAATCTTCTTGGTAATGTACCTACCTATTTATATCTTTGTTGTTATAGGAGAAAACACTTGTTTACCTTTTCTCAAACAACACAACACTAATATTCGTTTTTTTATTATTATTACTTTGGCTTTTTACTAGAGAGTTTTGATAGCCAATGGCTTGTGGAGGTAACCCCGCGGTAGCCTAGTGGTATGGGTAATGGACTGCTGAGACGAGGTCTCGGGTTCGATCCCAGGTTTACCATGGCACACACCAATGACTTTTCGATGCTTTTCGAAGTTATGTGTGTATTTATCGCAGGTTTATAAGTGCCCGGTTAATGGCAATAGGCTCGCCACCTATTACATTGGGATCTAAACATAAACTGGCGAAATGTGGGTGCTAGCACCTCTGCCTACCCCTTCGGGGAATACAGGCGTGAGTTTATGTATGTATGTATGATGTTGTGGAGGTCAGATGACAGTCGGTTCAAGGAAAATATCGAAGTTCGCAGTTAGCCTGGAAAAATTGAACCCCAGACTCCGAAGTGAAGGCTTCTAATGCGATCGAGATTATCGCAAGGACGATAATAATGGATATCGAAAGGATGATAATGCAGGGGTAAGATGCCACCCGTATACGGTGCAGAATATAACTGCTAGAACCAAGACCATTAAACCGTTGGACATTTTGAGAATTGGACATTTTGCCCCTGAACGAATAATTCAGGGGCAAAATGTCCAATTCTCAAAATGTCCAACGGCGGCAAAATGTCCAAATCCCAAATTGTCCAATGCTCAAAATGTCCAATTCCCTGAATGTCCAATCCTCAAAATGTCCAATTCCCAGAATGTCCAATCTTTGAGAATGTGGTGAATTTGTTCAATAACACATCACAGCGCTTTATTAATACAAAATACTGATAGAATCAAAATATGTTTTATTTATAAGTAACACATTAGACCAGAGAAGACCACAATATACCCAAAATCACTATTTTTGTCATAATGTCATATAAAAATATACACTAATCAACATCATAAATTTCAATATTATAAATTGAAACTCTCTGTCAGCTCACGTGTTTCCTTCTTCCTACAGTCTCGAGTCCGTTAAGCGGGACGTAAAAAGGCGTCTGATGAGGCCGTAAAGCTGAATGCCACCATGGTACATGTTTACGATGGTGATCCTCTTTCCGAGACTTTGTCAAAAAAAGTGTCAAAGTGTGGATTGGTTTTCGCACACATTATGAAGTTATTCTTCTGTGCATATTATTTTGTTACTAAGGCACCAACGCTGTAAATACTAATCTAGCTGTGCTGGATTTGATTTTCGACTTGTAATTATTTACTCGCGCGTAAATTAAACGTGGTCTAATTCTGTGATTTTGCATAATACCCTTGGATTTGAATCACTAATAACCGTAGTTCCATTAACGCGTTAACTGTAATATTTAGATTAATACTGGTAGAGAATTATCTACATATTTGGTACAACATAATAATATGAATAATTAGCTTTTGCTCGCGGCTTCGCCCGCGTTGATGTCAATTTTCGGCAATAATTCGATTTTTTCTCGCCGTAAAAACCATCCTTGAACTTCAACGAACATTAAAAAAAAATGTTCCAGGCGTTGTCAAGTTATGCGCTTACCAACACATTTGGCGATTCATTTTTATATTATAGATTAAATTTAGGACTGAATGAACTCAAGAGGAATTGTATGAGACGGAGGAGACTTATGCGTCGGAGGTCGTTCAATGGACCTCAGTCGTCCATGAGCGTGTGCCTGAGGATGACAAGTTGAACTGCCAGTCACCCTACCAGAAGCCGGTGGGGCCATGGGCGCCTTCCCCATTCCCGGGAGCAAGATGGGAACACCATGGTTCCCACACCCGAGGGGTGAATGTTAAAAAGACACATCAAGATTATTAACATCTAGTTAAGTACCTAACCGAATGAAGTAGTTATAATAACAAAATCGCCCACATATAGCCAATACTAAAATATAATCCAACCCTCTGCCCAGCCTCACAATGTGTGAAGCATTCCCCGTGAGCTGAATCTATAAGCTGAATATCGCTCGGAGTAAACACAAGGGATTTTTATTGGAATACCGATGCCAGATATAGGATGGAATCCGTGTTATTTGATACAATGCGATTGGCGCAAGGAGCTGGCGGATGTGGCTTATTGGATTCTCAAGTGTTTTGTTTGAATTAGGTTTTAACGGGAGATATTGTGGAATAAGTATTATTATAGAAGCTCGGTGATACACAAAAGTTAATGTTTCGTTCGAACCTTGCTATATTTAATTGTACTATTGAAGTGAACCCGCTAACAAGCGGTTATTTGACTTGGCTGGAGGAATTAGCGGTAATACTAAATTTACTTTTATGTGAATGAATTTTTATAGCATTTAATAAGCTAACTTTTAAGTTCGAAAATCATCGGAAAAAATGAAATGCTCAAGTGAGACTTGAACTCCAATAGTTTCCAACAGTTCGTAAGAATGTTGGTAGATAGCTCCACCGTCGCCCTTAAAGACGGATATACAGAGACAGAAAATTTGAAATGATTCAGATGTGGCTCAATAGCTCAGTTGGAAGAGCATTCCCCCTGTAAGGGAAAGGTCGTTAGTTCAAGTTTCACTTGAGCATTTCATATTTTCCGATGTTTTTCGTAACTTTTTTTATAAAAGGACACGTCAAGTTGACTTCACCTCGCCTGAATGTAAGCTAAAGGCAAAGTCTCGGAAAGAGGGTCACCATCGTAAACATGTACCATGTTGACAATGGTGGCACTCAGCTTGACGGCCTCATCAGATGCCTTTTCACGACCCGCTTAAAGGACCCGGGACTGAGGAAGAAGGAAACACGTGAGCTGGCAAGGAGTTCTAGATCTTAATGGTGCGGCATAGAAATAATTCACCGAACCGCTTGGTTCTAGAAGGTATATTCTGCACCATATGCGGGTGATATCTAAGCCCTGCACGTGTTGTCCTGTGGAGGAAAGGGGAGGGTGGGACTATTAGAAGAGCTCATCAGAACATTCACCATTGTAAAATACTACCAAAGACGCAACATCTCTACGCATCTGCAAAGGCTCAAGGGTGTTTCGGTTATTACGGACTCGATCCGACTAAAACCGCACGGTCGTCTTGTATATCCCTTACACCTCGGCTGACCCAGGGCCATTGAAGGCCCCCTCGGGTAATTTACTATGTATCTGGGCAAGAATTTACGTCAGCCTTTGGTTAGAACCTTCTGCCAACCACTAGTGAGAACCAATATAGGACTTAATTCACCTCTGACACGTGCGTATAGTGAGTAAAATGCGCTAAACAGTAAACTCGACCAGCTGGATATTTTCCACGACTCGTTTGGTGTTTTCGGGAGGAGGATATCGAGATCGCTTTCATAGTTTTTTTTTTCTCTGTCTACTTACTCATTATAAATCTCAATTTGTTAACTAGCACTTAATCGTACGCTATCCTATGGTGTGAACTGTACATGCCTCTAATTGGTGTACATATCAGAACAATACCTTGTATCTCACGATGACAATGATTTATATGTATACTGTTGGTGTGTCTATCTATAATAAATAAATAAATAAATTTCCCGTATAATGTGCGATTTGCTCAAGTTTCCGTATAAAGCGCGATTCACTCGAGTTCCCGCGGACGATCCCGCGAAGAGTCCCTTGTAATGATCCGTGTAATGATGATATTGTAAGACGAGAATTATTTATTGATTTAGCCTTTTGCAGCCCATTACTAGGAATATGTATCTCCTATGCAACATTGCTATTGCTCTCGATCCAGTCTTCCACATCCAGTATTTTCCCCCCACCTCTTTCAGATCGTCAGTCCATCTGGTTAGGGGGGTCCTACCTTCCGTTTACCTCACGCGGTCTCCACTCTAGGAGTCGTCTGCTCCATCGGCCATCGGTCCTTCGACAGACGAGATTAGCCCACTGTCACCTTCAGCTTGCTTATTCTGCAAGCAATGTTGGTAGTTTTAGTTTTTCGTCGGGTGCCCTCGGTGCGAAGCGTCCTTCAAATTGAAGCTCTTTGTATATAATATATTAATTTTAAACTGCGCAAAAAGGAATGTAAAAGTTTGATCATAATTTATAATAAGATCGGTTTTTTACCAACGATTGCTAATAAAAGTTTTGTTAAATCGTAACGAAGTGCTGATACAGAATCGTAGGAACGAAACAGTCTAAAATTTTAAATTAGGGGGTGTGCCACTAGGCGATGTAGGCCAGGAGCTGGCGGTTAAAACAAAGCGTCATTTTAAAAGTAAATAAAAAGACGATTAAAGATGGTGAGAGACTACATTTCAATAGACTATCGTAATGATATTAAAAAACCGAATCCCACCTGGACTGATTTAATCTTTTTTATATCTTATTCAATACTAACTTTTGCCCGTGGCTCCACCCGCGTGGATGCCGGTTATCGCGACCAAACATAACGAATATGTCCTTTCTCATGGTCTAATCTACCTTTATACCAAATTTCATCAAAATCCGTTCTGTAGTTCAGGCGTGAAAGCATAACGTACAGACAGGCAGACTGACAGACAGAGTTACTTTCGCATTTATAATATTAGTAGGGATCTAATATTTTCTTGGAGTATCTTTCGAGATGAGTAATGTAATTTAGATTGATTTGTTAACGTAGCAAATCTGAAAGTAATTAGATTTCATAGATTTGCTATATTCGTTACATAACTTACATTGCCACGATTTATTCACTATCCAAACACGTAAAATAGAAAAGAAAACGAAATAAAACACAACGCGTCACATTATTTATCTTATCGTACAAAAGTCACGGGCTCCTAGACTACGTTTCGTTTACAGTATAATGTGGTTTCTTTTATCTTTTCCTTATTATCTTTGTTCACTGTTTATTTCGCATATTACAAAACATGAAATAACAAGGTTACAGAATTTCTTTGATTCGTTGTACGAGTAACTGTTTGAATTTAATTATTTCTTTCTTTCGTGATATATTTTATCGAAAAATAGTTTGTAGGTAAAGTGTTCAGTAGGTTATTAATTAGGTATAATGTGAAAGGCAGCCATTTCCCTGGTGGTCTGTTTTTTTACACACATACCTAGCCTGATACCTTTAAAAATAAATCGGTGCGTTTGAATTATTATTCAGTTATCACGGTTTTGATTCTTGATCACGGGTATTTGTGCGTCAGATCCCGTTCCCGTTGCACCTTCTACTATATTAAGCATGTATTAAACTTAGAAACCTTCTTCTTTGATCACTCTATCTTTAAAAAACCGTTTCAAAATCCGTTGTGTAGTTTTAAAGATTTTAGCATACATATGGACGGATAGACAGTGACAGCGACTCTGTTTTATACTACGAGTACCTATGTAGTGAGTAGTGATGATGACTATTTAGTTGTTTTTGCATTGGTCTTCTAGGAGTTCTTTTTTTAGGTCTACATTTTTTTTCGACTGCCCATATCAATGCGCCATCATCATTATCATCACCTATCATTATCATCTCAGCGTTCTGTTCCATTGCATCGGAGCTCTTCATCTTTTAGCCCAGCGTCCGTTTTCCGGTTTTCCTCTTTCCTCTTTCCCTTCACACGATCTTGAGTATCTAGTAAGTCTCTTTTTTAACCAACTTTTAAAACTTTACTTAACAAGGAGGAGGTGCTTGCATGTTTAAATCCTGGGTCAGCCGGGGTGCGAGGGATATGTCGATGACAACCTCACCTCCGGCCTAGCACCTAGATGACAGAGTGTTTTGAGATTGCATTATGTGCCGTATCGTGGTATTGAATGACGTACCGTATCGTGGTATAACATGACGTGCCGTGACGTGATAATAGCGCCCTTTACATTAACAGTCTATCTCGTGGGAATACCGCATGTGTGTGTGACAAAGCGTGCTTAATAAAAAAATAAAAAAAAGAAATAAAAAATATTTCTTATTTTTTACAGATTTTTAGAGCAACATTACATATTATCCTAAGCGAATGAGTTCGATGTTAGAACTACATTCTATATAGACTAACTGCTATAAAATGCCTTTTGTCCCCTCCATAGATATCTTTATATGAGTTTTAATGAGGTTGAATGTACGCGAACTGTGGCCGGTCACTAATGTTGATGCGCCGCCTCGTACCTGATTTCTTGAAACTGCTGGTTCAGACCTCGTGTAGTGATTGAGGTCACGACGAGAATGCATGCGTCGGCTCCGATACATAATACGTTCTAGTAGAGTTCAAGATGGCGCGGCAGAATTGCATCTGGCGTGTTTAACCGCGCGATTGAGTGACCGTATAAAGGAGGCCATTGTGTCGAAGTTTAAAGTTACGGAAACGAACAGTGCGATCTAAAGTTGAACCCGAAACTGAACTTTGAAATGTCGCAGTTGCAAAATTTCTTCGCTTCTGAAGTAATCAAAAGTTTAAAAGGTTAATGTTTAATTTAGGATTTCATTGGGACCAGGTGCGCGTTGTCGCCATCTGGCTCTCGTAAATTTTGTTGATAATAATTTTTAATTTAGATTGAGCTCGTTCAGTCAGTGGAATTTGGATTGTTAGAATATTTCAACCGTGAAGGAAAGTTCATGAAATTCAGATGTTGAAGAAGTGAAATTATAGGTAGGTACTTCTTTCCGGTTATTTACCTACTTAACTAAAAGCAATCTTGTAGTGACTTTTTAAAATAACTCGTAATGAACAAAAATAAACTATGCTGATACATACGTGTAAATACAACGTAGACCGAGATAAATGCGATATTCTCTTGCACTATGCGCTACCGAAGCGTGACGTCACAATTTCGTACGATTTTGTATGAAGCGTTTTCGGGCGGCCGGCGCGACAAATTGAATTTTTCAAAATCAAATAACTTGAAAACTATTAGCCGTACGAAAATGCTACTTTTACAGTTCATTATATTATGAGAAAGTGATCATTTTTCGAAAGGAAAAACATAGTCAAATAGCCTATTCCACAACAAAGATACAATATACTTAACTATGCTAACTAAAATACCAACTGTACCTACAATATATACAAAAATGAGAAAAAAAAGGGGGAAAATGTAAATTTAGGCATCGTAGAATTCCTCCCCATCGACCTCTACCGGTACCGTGCCCAAAAGGATGGCGGTATTACCCCGTTGAACAGCGATAGCAATTCTTTGAGTGAGGTAAAGGCCAGCCCTATGATCACGGGAAGAGTCGATTAGACGCTTCGCTATTTCTTTGAAATGCGCGCGCGCACTTGGTCTGAGTAACTAGTATTCAATTTAGGTTTTTAGCTTTAAAATGAGTTTCTAAACAGAAAAATATTAATAAACTGAGTTTTTAAATAAAACAATAAAAATACACGCTTAGTTAAGTAACTAAAGGAATGGGTTATAGGTACTTCATATCTTTATCATCATTTTCATAGCAATTTTCTTATTATACCACTTAGGCGGCAGACAAGCACACGGCTCACCTGATGGAAAGTGGTTATCGCGGCCTATAGACGTATGCAACACCAGGGGCGTTACACTCGTGCTGCCTACCCTGAAGAAACCTTCTAATGTCCTTATTGAAGAACCGCATATTGTAGTCGCTTGGGAAGAGCACGGCAGGGAGTTCACACCGCAGCTTGAGCGTGCGTAGGATGAAGTTCCTTTCATACCGCACGGTGCGCGCCGTTTTCGGATGCAATGTGCGGGATTGAATTCCCTGCCTATGGCGAACGGTGCGATGATAGAATGTAGTAGTAGTAGTTGAAGCAACATTAGCAACTCCCCTATTGTGTCCCAAGTCTAGTTGCCGTTTTTGACTGGTATGGCAGCTTTTCTCAGCAGATGTTCTTACTAGCAGGTGAGATTTTTTATTTTTTTTTCTAAAGTTGACTTCACCTCGCCTGATGTTAAGCTAAAGGCAAAGTCTCCATCGCAAACATGTACCATGTTAACAGTGGTGGCACTCAGCTTGACGGCCTAGTCAGATGCCTTTTCACGCCCCGCTTAAAGGACCCGGGACTGTAGGAAGGAGGAAACACGTGAGCTGGCAGGGAGTTCCAGGTCTTAATGGTGCGGCATAGGAATGAGTCACTGAAACGCATGGTTGTAGCAGGTACGAGTATATTCTTCTCCTGCACGTGTTGTCCTGTGAAGGAAAGGAGAGGGTAGGACTAATTGGAAGAGCTCATCAGAATATTCACCAGGGTAGAGACGGTAGAATACTGCCAAAGACGCAACATCTCTACGCATCTGCAAAGGCTCGAGGGTGATCCCAAAAGTGTTGACTGTTCTCAAGTCCTTTGCAAAATTTCATCCAGATCTGCTTAGCTATTATTGCGTGAGTAAAACCTTCATCCGTTACATTATACATACAGTATAATAGCAGCAAGATATCAATCAACATAAAATAAAATAGACCCTCAATTAATTAGAAATAAACAGATACAAAACATACCTGAAACAGTTATAACAATACTTCTAATTAACCAGACATTGTCGCACTAAAGGGTAGGTGTCGACATAAACCTTCACAAAACATACCCTAAAGGTTACACCCACTAATTTTGTTAAAATACGCTCCTCCACAAACTTCAGTTCGCCACAATGGAAAAGTTTTCACCGATAAAATGTCGCCGAACTCGTTTCAGGCAGTTTCAGGAATGACCTCTGCCGTTTTAATGTCTTTCCCCTGTAAATTCTAGCCATAAGAGTGTTTTATTTCAAAGAGAACAAGTTTGAGAATAATGCCATCTAGCGGTGAAAGATGGAAGTTGTGCAAAGGAATAAAGTGTGGTCGGATCCTTTTAATGGTCCCTACCTGTAAGAGTAAGGGTTTTAAATGTTTTATTTTATTTGCGCTAGTAAGTTTAGAACTAAACGTTTTAAAATGAGTAATAATGAATAGCGTTTTTGTTAAATACGTCACAGCAAAAGTCAGCTAGCCTCTCTAGACAAGTGGCAATTCGTTAACCGGCGGCAAATCGTAGAATAGAATGACGAATATAATATGGAATTTGACGTTTATGACATGCGTTAACGACTGTCATATACGTCAAATCCTATAGATTCTCTCATTCTACGATACGATATGCCGTCCAACAATTTGCCAGAGAGCCTCTGGAGCGTGGCGTGCTACGCAAGAGCGCGGGTTTGATCCCCGCTCAGTGCAAATATTTGTATAATATGAACTGTATGTATGGTACGCTTTCTCCATACATTGTTACTTTAATAATGCACCTACTGAGTCTTTCTCTGCACCACCTTTGGTTGACTGGTAGAGAATGCCTATGTCATTAAGTCCGCCTATGTACTTGTGCATGAAGTTTTATAAATAAATAAATAAATAAAAATTTATGTATTTACACCAAAAAAGTATCTAAGTATTTTTATCCGCATTTCAGATTCCATTACACAAGCTAGTTAAGCTTACCATGGGTCTAGATAGCGTTGTTTAGAATGTTGTGGAATATATACTTGTCTGGAGGTTTATTAGCTAGCCTGTATACCTGCTCTTTAACTGACGGTTCTGGTGTGAACATTGCTCTTGAGGCTGGCAGTTAATTCAGGTAGTCGCTCCTATAAAGGAGAAGACAAGTCAGAAGCAGCATTCGTTGTACTATAGCTTCACTGGGACAACTGCCATTAGAAACTTCAGCACCAAGAGAAAGCCTTCGCTGGAGACTTATTCATCTATCAGCAGGTAAATGTACCGATTTGCAGACGAGGTTGGTTTCGAGCTTGAAGATCTGCCCTTCTAGATAATTCGTTGGCAATATTAAAAATGATTTTTTTATAGCATTTAGGGAATTTTGTGGACCGTGGTCCCGGTCCACAAAGCCTCCCGACCCACTCTTAAGTACGAAAAACATCGGAAAAAGTGAGACTTGAACTCATGACTTCTTACAGGAGGAATGCTCTTCCAACTGAGCTATTGAGCTACACCTGAATCATTTCAAATTTTCCTTCTCTTTATATCCGTCTTTAAGGGCGACGATGGAGCCATCTACCAACATTCTTACGAACTGTTGGAAATCGAACCTAAGTGTAGTTATTAAAAAAAAGTTATAAAAAAATATATTATAAAAGGACACGTCAACTTGACTTCACCACGCCTGATGGTTAGCTAAAGGCAAAGTTTCGGAAAGAGGGTCACCATTGTAGAATAGAATGACGAAAGTATGAGATTTGGCATATCTGACATTCGTTGACGACTGACGTAAACGTCAAATCCCATATATTCTATTTCATGATACAACGGCCAGCCAATTGCCACTTGTGTAGAAGGGTTGGGTGGGTCTCTGTACACTCAGATCGTAGATACTAACAATTTTAATCAGAGGTACGAGTATAATTAAGATAAATTCATGAAATATTGCAATATTAAAATTGAATATCTTTATTAAGGACGCTCTCAATTATAGAGCCATCTAAGACTGTTAAATCAAGCTGGTAACGGCTGCCAAGTTAATGAAATATTTGAAGCACCAAAGCAGTTGGTTATTATCAATTCAATTTCAAATTTATTTATTTGCATGAATATGGTACAAATTAAGGTGTTACAAGAGACTTTGCCTTTAGCTTACCATCAGGCGAGGTGAAGTCAAATTTGACGTGTCGTTTTATAAAAAAACACATAGTCGAGCTGAGCTAGAGAGTTTAGACATCAGTTTGTAATAGTATTTAATTACACGATATATTCATAGACAATATAATTGAAATTACTTGTGCAACTATTTACTGAATTATTTCTACAAACTGAACTAATATTAAACAATTTAATTCAAATTCAAAATCTCTAATAATTAGTTAAAGCGATGTTAACTGACGTGAAGTTTGAAATGCAATGCTTCATGATATTGAATTTTGTCAAACAATTTGATAACATTTGGTCAATAAACCGCAATTAGACACATCATGTAATAAACGTGAATACTTTGTGTAACAATAACTATTAATTCCGGCTTAAATATATTAAATATATTAAATAAATGCTGAGACGAGGTCTCGGGTTCAATCCCAGGTTTACCATGGCACACACCAATGACTTTTCGAAGTTATGTGTGTATTTATTGCAGGTTTATAAGTGCCCGGTTAGGAATGGCAATAGGCTCGCCACGATTGGGACCTAAACATAAAACTGACGAAATGTGGATGCTAGTACCTCTGCCTACCCCTTCGGGGAATACAGGCGTGAGTTTATGTTATATGTTATGTTAATTATATTTTTCCTTTGGCCTACTGTTTTCACGCTGGCCAGACGGGTTGGTACAGGATTTTATTACCAGTGTTCCTTCTCTCGCGGTGATATTGTCTGCGTATTTTCCGTTAGTCACCTCTTAAGATTTGATAGATATCTATAAAATTACGCTACAGATTTTGATCTCGTTTCTTTTAATAGATAGAATAATTTAAGAGGAAGATTATGTATAATACATGCTTAATATAGTGTTGAAGGTGCAGAGGGAAATGGATCTAACGCCACGTTAGCAGAAAAAAATGGCGGTACAAAGTTCGCTGGGTCAGTTAATAAGTAATAAAATACTGTTCACTTTCGTAAAAATAAAAATATCCTTCTCCGACCTAATTACGCTTTATTTCTTGAAAAAAAAAGTTTACACCCGACTTGTATTTTTTCTCCGTCACCACTCACTTTTTGAGTTCGAATTTTTACCATAATAAACTCATAGTAAATCGTTAAAGTGCTCTTAAAATACTCCACTCTCATGATTTCCCATACCGATAAATCTAGATTTATTGTTACATAGGGAACCATTGCGTTCTATTCGCTGATTGCGACTGATACGCAAGCCGGAACTCCGCGGGACTAACCGACGGAACCACATGGAACTGGCAGGAAATACTGCTGCATATGGAACTGTTTTATTGATGGTTGATCTCGTTTGTAGGGGAAATAGATGTTGTAACAGAAATTGATAACATGCCAGTTTTGCTGTAGGATTGTAGTGATATTACATCTATCTATCTATACTATTCTAATTTATATTATTAATATTATATATTATACTCTAATCTACTTATATACCAATTTTCATCATATCTACTTAAACGGTTCAATGGTTTAGGTGTGAAAGAGTTACGGACAGACAGAGCTATTTTCGCAGTTCTGTATTTTTTTTTTATAGAATAGGGAGGCAAAGGAGCAAACGGATCACCTGATGGTAAGCGATCACCGCCGCCCGTGGACACCCGCAACACCAGAGGAGTCAAAAGGGCGTTGCCTTCCTTTCAAAAGAGAGTACGCTCTTTTCTTGGATGTTTGAAGGTTGTATTGGTTCGAAAATACCGCTGGTGACAGCAGTGGCGAAGGGTGGATTTTTTTAAAAGGGAAGCCGAACGTAAGGAAAAACCTTACCATGGCCGATTGTAATGTGTAGGTATTCCTTTCAAAAGCTGTGACTGAATGGGTCGAGGCTTAGGTCCAAATGGTTGAGGAAATTTCAACCCACATTTACTATACGTGTAAGCACTGATGATTATTATAACAGTGTCTTTCAAGTGTAATGAAAGTGGCTTTGAAAAAATAAGACTTAAGCAGTTCGACTACCACTAACGTCGTAAAATCCTAGAAATCGTTCTTCAATGCCAGTTTCAGTTAAATATATAAATATTACAGTTAGTTGCTCCCTATGGCTTACGTCAGGTGTTTCGTCAATCATAACCGATACAAATTGAGCTTTATCTATCTCTAATCTAATACGATCTCTTAAAATGGATGCAATGCTATGTATTAAATCGTTTTAAATGTCGCTAGAAAGACCAGTAAATACGGGATTTTGCATTGAAGAACATTGTTCTAATTGTGAGTCCATTACTGAATCGTATTTACTTAAATATAATAAGGTTTCGATATAATTCCCGCGGTTATCAGAACCTGAACTTTCATCGTGACCGCGAAAAGCCAACTTTTGTTTACCTAAAAAATTACTGTAGATATCTATAAACCGTTTCATTAGATTTCTATTACGATCTACTTTTCGATTATGTACTTCATAGGTATTCGTGAAAAATGTTTCGATTCTAGTTGTCCCGAACTCATGTAAAACTATACAACTACGGATATGTTTCTCAGTTTGAACATGTTTTTTTGATGAATTCGATAAATTGTTTATGTCTAATCTGAGAATAAAACAATACATTCTATTTAATTTACAACTGCCTGTGAGCCACTTATATTTATCGTAATGAGATATATGAAAATGTTTCGTAAATCCATCGCGCCGTTTATATTCTATATTCATGACCGGGGGCGGGCTCGGCCTAACTGAACTACATGTTTCTTATTTTCATAATTTAATTTCGAGAAAGATGTTTTCTCACACAACAAATAATCAGTCAGACAACAATCTAATGCTATTAACGCAGCCATTATAACAGCAAAATACACTACAAATGCATATAATACAACGACTACTTACCAAAATATTACGTAGATACTACGACAGTATAATGTCAATCAATGCACAACAGTCAATACACTACACAACACAAGCACAAATTATACTTAGTAATAACTACTTTACACAAAAAAGCGAATTCTAACTTATTTATAACATAATAAATTATTGATGAAATCAAAAATGAATGTCAAAATTGTGGTGAGCATTTGAATACATCGCTCATTCATTCGCCTAAACTTCAGTGTATGTAAACAAAACAAACTTCAAATTAGTGCTCTCTCGCTCTCGCAAATTCTTATCGTATATTCTCTCTCTGTCATAACTCGTTAAGCAGCGGCTTATGTCGATATTGTGTCGATTGTATATTTCTACGAACACTACTAAGAAAAGTTGCGCATGTGTGCGTGCGACTGCGTAATAAAAAAGAGTTAACAATTCCTATTTTTGCGGCCGGCTTAACATTCGCGCGCGTTCAGACAGAATCATACAAGAGGTTTCCTTCCTTAATTGAGAACTAGATGGCGTTATGAGAAATATGTGTAATATGTAATGTATGTAAATAATTATTATAATTGCGATTTACGTAACAAAATACTTTTTGTTTTATATTTTTGTGTAGTGAATAGTATGGTTTCATTGATTTATAATTTATTAATAAACAATGCTTAGGGGTTTTTGCAAAGGTAAGCCGGTAGGAATCGGGTTATATGGACACTTCGCCACTGGGTGACAGTTCATTCCATAGTTTATTTGTGCGAGGCAGAAAGTTTCTATTATAATATTACTTGGTATGGATGTAGGTATGTAATCTACCTCTATGCCAGAACCAGTCAGCTGCTTGCGCGAAACAGGAATAAACATATAAACATCCAAAACCTCCCATTACAATGTTAGCAGGATATCCTGTGACTGATACCATCTCCTTTACTAAACGTAGCCCACGTTGTAAATCTATTGCCTAAACACGAACAGTTTACGGAACCTGAACACAGGGCCGTTATCGATTGCCCGGGCCATATTAAGCTTGAATTTATTCACTACATTTGTTAGTGGCCCCCGGTAATGCTATGTATCTTTCGTCTAAAACCACTGAATGTCGATGAGATGAAAGGGGTATTTTCGCTTAGTATATTTTATCTATTGGCTATTTTTTTTAGAAGGACACTTCAATTTGACTTCACCTCGCCTGATGGTAAGCTAAAGACAAAGTCTCGGAAAGAGGGTCACGAGCGTAAACATGTACCATGTTAACAATGGTGGCACTCAGCTTGACGGCCTCATCAGATGCCTTTTCACGCTCGCTTAAAGGACCCGTTGCTGTAGGAAGAAGGAAACACGTGAGCTGACAGGGAGTTCCCAATTGGAATGATTCACCGAACCACTTGGTTCTAGAAGGTATATTCTGCACCGTATGCTGGTGACAAGCCCTGCACGTGTTGTCCTGTGGAGGAAAGTAGAGGGTGGGACTAATTGAAAGAGATTGATAATGTAATAAGTATACCTAAATATTATAATCGAAAATGTGTGTATTTATCGCAGGTTTATAAGTGCCCGGTTAATGGCAATAGGCTCGCCACATTGGGACCTAAACATAAACTGGCGAAATGTGGGTGCTAGCACCTCTGCCTACCCCTTCGGGGAATACAGGCGTGAGTTTATGTTATGTTATGTTATAATCGAAAATAAAAAGATTACACACGTACGTACCATTTTCCGTACAAATATCCGATTCGCGAATTACGAGAATTTAAGGTTTTTCATCACATATTTGTGTTGGCAAAGGTGTTTCGAAATTGAATCGTTGTCTTCAGGGAAATTTTACGGACGAGCAATACTAAGACGATTTCTGAGAATATGTATGTTATTGCTCTATAGTTTGTACCTACACACATATAGGTACAAAAAGGGTTAACGTACTCTTACGAATGATCTCTTACGAATGTACCTATTGATATTTTCGCAGATAAAATGCAGAAGATCCCCCTGTCGCTGTATGAGTTACAAAAATGTCTGTGTATGCCATGCCATCTAAACCATCGATATAATTATGGGTACAATGCATTTGTAAAATGAAGTAGAACATAAGGTTGAATTTGTTTAAAGTTTGTACTTTAAATGTTTTTCAGTCAACTACGCTATAACGGCAGAACGGATCTGATTGAAATTTGGCACGAGTATAGATAGTCTGGAATATAACATAGGCTGCTTTATATAGAAGCCTATATATTCCAGAAATAGGTTCCCATGGGTTGTGGGAACGGGACTAAAATACCTAGCGGAAAGAACCACAGGCATAATGTCCATATCATGGAGAAGGAAATGATAGCGGAGTTGTTGCAAGGCAATCGAGTCGCGTGCCAAACGCCAAACGTCAAATGGACTCATTCGGTAGGAACGTTATACCTATGAAGTCCTTCGACTTTTGACACCCCGCGCGTCTCTCTTCCCACCCGCATTTTTATTAGGAGAAATATCAACGGGGCATCTCCGTTACTTAATCATATTCTGTCCTCCGTGGTCCATATACAGCCCATTTCAGATATGGTTCTTAGTTCCGTACCTCAAAAGGAATAAACGGACCCTTTTAAGATCACTTCGTTGTCTGTCTGTCTGTCTGTCTGTCTGTCTGTCTGTCTATCTGTCTGTCTCCTCGTCTTTCTGTCTGTCCGTCTGTCTGTCAAGACTTTTACTCTGAAATGCGTGGAGTTATAAAGTAGAAATTCATACCATTATACTCAGGTCTATGACGTCTAGGGCACTGACTGACCTCCGTCCCCCATGAGCGCGGGCCTGGGGGTGACGGGTGGAGCCGCCTGTCATCCCAGCAGAAGCAGGCCGCGGCGGCGGCGCGCTAAGTAGCGCGCCTCCCCATTCCGGGGGCGAGTTGGGGACACCGTTGTCCCCCCTCCAGAGGAGGGCCAGACCGTAAGGGATGGGATGGCCTTGGGTCAGCCGGGGTGTGAGGGATATGTCGATGACAACCTCACCTCCGGCCTAGCACCAAGACCCACAGTCGGCGTGCGGTTTTAGTCGGTTCGAGTCCGACATAACCTCCCCTTCCGGCTCCGGCAGGGGGGGTATCCGAGGGGATTTCCACATGAAAAAAAAAAAGTCTATAACGTCTTGAAACTGTACAAATATCAAACTTATAAGTCACTACGCAATCAAAATATATTGCGATTTATCTTAAGTTTATCTTAAGCTTAAGTTACGGAACCCTCGTTGCACGACTTCCGACTCGCACCTGACCGGTTTTTGTTATCAAGCTCACAATTTAGCAATCCAATGTTTTTCGAACTTAAAAGTTAGCATAATAAATGCTATAAAAAATTCATTCAAATCTATACATGCTCAAAATTTTAACGACTACGATGTTTTACTATAAGTACTATACGATAGTTTACCCCAGTCGCTAGTACAGCATTCAAATGAACGCTTTCACTCAATGCCATATATCTTCTAAACATTGAAACACACGATGCATCCGCAGTATTTAATCTCCCGCATATTTCATAAAACCTCCCCAGAGACTGCGGTCTAATTACTGGGTCGTGTTGCCATAGTTATGGAGTCGCCCAAGGGTGGTAGGTGGTAGATTCTGTACAACTAAACGTACCAACTTCCATGATACTTTAATAAGTTGGGTTTTATAATGACGGGGGCTTATGAGGGTTCGGAATGGAGTTATGTGGTTTATAAAGTGTTTTGATGGAATATGCTTTGGAAATGTTGAAATTAAATGGTCGTACATTCGAGTAAATAGTTATAATTATTTTTTATTCATATTATGGCTGACTTTTTGTGATAGGTAGCTTATTCTTTTTCCACATTAACAACACACTTATTATATAGAAACTTAATTGCGGGAAAGCCCTAAAAGAAAAGCTGTTTTTAAAGTGCATTATTTCCTTAGAAATACTGATTTTTTTTGCTTAAGAATAAGACATACCTATTACTTATGCAGGTGTACAGATACAGTGCCTACCTATATCTATTGATATGAGGGATATAAAATATGATTTCACTCCAGTTTTTTTTTATAAAGAACACGTCAATTTGACTTCACCTCGCCTGATGGTAAGCTAAAGGCAAAGTCTCGGAAAAAGGGGCACCATCGTAAACAATCATGTGCTAGGTTAACGATGGTAACAGTAGAAAAGAAGAGTCATTTTTCGAAGGTTTTTCAAATAATCAAACTTAAAATTTTGTTCCGAAAAAAGTCAGTACTGTTTTGTATGACCCCGTGATAGAATTGGGGCATATGCTCCTGTAAAAGTCAAGGTAAACCAATAATTCAGGAGTAAGAGCGCAAATTCTTGACCCTCTAGTGCAAACTGTAAATGCTACCGAGAATGCCACTCGAATAATAATAAGCAAAAAAATAAAACAAGAATGCACTGACAAAGTACACTGCATCAGACGTGTAATCTCAACAACGACCACAATGCAACTACGCGAATATTCGAAATTTAAAACATGCGAATGATGACGTCACGTCCGACCGTGTTCCGGAAACAGAAACGGGTGCGACAACAGATTACTGGAACGAGGTAAATGGGAGAATAATAAAATTGAATATTTGATGTTGATATTAGTATTCATTAGGGAATATGATTCATGAGAATATCATCCCTTTTTTCAGATTAGCGAATTAAGTAATCTGTGAAACTCAATGAATGAGATATGATTCGAGTTACTCCGAACTGTGTATCAGTACACCAAATCATTGAAATATCGGTTATTCGAAGTACATCGGGAAAAAGAAGCGTTCAAGTGGGATTTGAACCCACGACCTTTCCCTTACAGGGGGAATGCTCTTCCAACTGAGCTATCGAGCCACCCCTGAATCACTTCAAATTTTCCTTCTCTTTATATCCGTCTTTTGCCCTGTAAGGGAAAGGTTTAAGACCCACTTGAGTGCTTCTTTTTCCCGATGTATTTCGAACCTAAAAAGTTAGCATAATAAATGATATAAATAATTCATTCAAATATTTATTATTCAAAACAAATACATAACATGGGAAGTATGACATTATAATCGTCAGTAGCTTAATGGTTAGGGTAACCTTAAGATCGAAAGGTGCCGGGTTCGGATCCTGGCTATTACACTACCGACGTGAACCCACTCCTAACACAAGCAATTTAGCTTAGTTGGAGGGGTTAGGGGAAATATTAGTAATTTCGGTTCTAATATTGCCGCGTGGTTCCCGGTAGAATAGAATTTGGGCCACCTCATCTCATCCCATGTGGTGTCATACAAGGCGACTAAGGGATAGAGCTGTTTAACATCAGACAGATGTATACAGCGCAGACTCAGCCTCAAATGCATGGCTCGAGTAAATAGTAGTGCCCGGAATACGGCAATAGGCTCACCCCCTATTACGTGGGATCAAATACAATGATTGGTGCAATGTGGGTGTCAATTCACCTCTGCCTAACCCACCGGGGATAAAGGCGTGATTCTATGTATGTATGTATGTATGTATGTATAATTATTATTTAAAAAATTGTGGAACAGTAGATAACAACCGAAAGTTGTGATAACCAACATCCACGCGGGCGGAGTCGCATACAAGCAACAATTATATTATCAATTTCATGGGAATATAAACTTAATAAAAAAAAACCCCTATTCCAAATTTTCCTTCTCTTTATATCCGTCTATAAGGGCGACGGTGCAGCCATCTACCAACATTCTTACGAACTGTTGGAAACAAGGAATGATTTTTTAACCATTTTTAACCGACTTCGGAAAAGGAGGAGGTTCTCAATTTGTCTGTATACATAATATTTTTTTTATGTATGTTCACCGATATCTCCGCCAATTATGGACGGATTTCAAGTTTTATTAAACATTGAATTTTGATGACTGCGCCCAAATATTTGAATGAATTTTTTTAACTGCTAACTTTTAAGTTCGAAAAACATTGGAAAAAATGAAATGCTCAAGTGAGACTCGAACTCACGACCTTTCCCTTACATCGAGTTTCATTCGAGTCTCACTTGAGCATTTCATTTTTTCCAATGTTTTTCGAACTTAAAAGTTAGCATAGTAAATGCTATAAAAAAATTCATTCAAAAAACCCATATTTTATAATATTTTTATAAAATCTAAAATTTTACTTAATTGACTCAGTATTTTAACTCCTAATTCAGTTACTTAATTAACAATTCAGAGCGGCCTCTAATGGCTTACTCTTCAATTTGGAATGCCGAACATCTCCGGGAGAGTCCCGGTGTCCGGATTATACCGGGACGTGTGGCCAAGATCCGTTATGCTAACCGGGCCACGGCTCCTGGTCTAAAATCTACATTGAAGGAGATACAGAATTACTTATTTAAGGTTGTGCTGTACAGAAAACTAGGATTCGTTTCTGTATTATATTATACTAGCTTTTGCCCGCGACAGGCCACAAGAATAGGACACACTGCTCCTGTTCCTGCGACCCAGATAAAGTTCCTTAAAGTTTCTGTGAGCCTGGTACTTCATGTAAATGTACCTGGGTCGCAGAAATACTGATCCCGCGACCGCGACCCACAGGAACTAATACCCGGGATAAAATAAAGGTCGAACGGAATGAAAAGTATCCTATGTCCGTCTCCTGGTTCTAAGCTACATCCCCACCAATTTTCAGCCAAATCGGAACAGCCATTCTTGAGTTATAAATAGTGTAACTAACACCACTTTCTTTTATATATATAGAAGATTTGCTTGTATGGGATAGAATTTCTGGTAACAGTTCAAGTTATAGGGATTTAATCAATGACATATCACTGCATAGTATAAAACAAAGTCGCTGTCGATGTCTGTTCATCACTATGTATGCTTAAGTCTTCAAAACTACGAAACGGATTTTTATGCGGTTTTTATATTGATAGAGTGATTTATGAGGAAGGTTTACATGCATAATACACGCTTATATAGCAGAGGGTGTTGCGGGAACGGGATTAGATGCCACGCGGGCGGAAAAAATTGGCGGTACGAAATACAGCAATGTTTCTACATTGCGGTTCTTAAAAACTGAAAAAAATAAAATAAATTGACACTTTAAAGGAGGTTAAGTAAACTACGAGTATTATAGGCTCAGTGAATATTCGTCTGACTGAATAAAGCAGTGATTAATATGTATGTATTTTGCGATGGCTTAAATACTCCTAAAATCGAATACATAGGGAAGAAAAAGAAGAATCATCTCGGGCGGGACTCGAACCCGCAGTCTTTCCCTTACAGGGGAATGCCTTGATCAATTCGGCTACCGAGACACGCCCGATGTGATTCAAATTTCCCATCTTATACGTATTTTCCCTATGTATTCGATTTGTATAGTTAGCATACTTAATGCTGTAAAAATTCATTCAATTGTTTGGGCAGAGTTATCAAAAATCAATGTTTAAAAATTATTGTAACATCATTCATTGATTCCGATAGTTCATAAGAAAATCGGTAGATGACTTCACCGTCGCCTTAAAGACGTATAAGATGGGAAATTTGAATCACATCGGGCGTGTCTCGGTAGCCGAATTGGTCAAGGCATTCCCCCTGTAAGGGAAATTCTGCGGGTTCGAGTCCCACCCGAGATGATTCTTCTTTTTCCCTATGTATTCGATTTGTATAGTTAGCATATTTAATGCTGTAAAAATTTACTCCTAAAATAGCAATATCCTTGTATTTTTGCCTTTTCCCATTTCATTATAGCCTCCTCATCTTATAGCTTGATGTATACAAGAGCCTAATCTCTCGGTGTTGTCTCATTAACTAAACAAGCGTCGAAGTATTCCCAAGGCAGTGCAGATACCGCCTCAAATACCTCAAAATATAAGCTCAGGGATGCTGATGGAACAATTCTGTTTGCAATTACATTCGGGGATGGGTAGATATGAATGTTTTCTTTAACTTAGCCACGAGGACACTGTTCAGACGGTGTAATATGTTAGTTATGGGAATTATGTATGGAGTGGTGGTAGATTGTATGATAGTAAAAATCTTCTTTATCTACAGCAAAGTTAGTAGCAAAGGTATCTCCTTTCCTTCCCCTTCCCACTCTTCAGAGCACACCACTGCCACAGCAGGATCACCTCAATATCCTCGGTATGGATGTTCGCTGCAAACTGAATAACAAAAACTATATCGAGAGCATCATCAAATCAGCCTCGCGTAAACTCGGAGTCCTGAACAGAGTGAGACGTTTTTTCACGCCGGAGCAGCGATGTCTTCTATACAAGACCCAAATTCGTTCCTGCGTGGAATACTGCTCACATCTCTGGGACGGCTCCGCAAAGTACTTACTAGATGCTCTCGACAGGTTGCAGCGACGTGCGGTCCGCATTATTGGGAAATCCTGAGGTCACGAACACCCTCGAGCCTTTGCAGATGCGTAGAGATGTTGCGTCTTTGGCAGCTTTCTACCGTCTCTACCATGGTGAATATTCTGACGAGCTCTTTCAATTAGTCCTACCCTCTCCTTTCCTTCACGTTACGACACGTGCAGGGCTAAGATGCCATCCATATACGGTGCAGAGTATACCTGCTAGAACCAAGCGTTTCACGACTAAGACCTGGAACTCCCTGCCAGCCCACGTGTTTCCTTCTTCCTACAGTTCCGGGTCCTTTAAGCGGGGTGTGAAAAGGCATCTAATGAGGTCGTCAAGCTGAGTGCCACCACTGCTAACATGGTACATGTTTGCGATAGTGACCCTCTCTCAATTTTTTATTTTTTTAGCTTTTTTTTTAGCTTAACCCTTTAGCTTAACATCAGGCGAGGTGAAGTCAAATTGACGTGTCCCAGATAAAAAAAAAACGGTAATCCCGGTAATATCTGAAGCTTTCATCTCGGAGTCTAGGGTTTGCTTTACCAGTCTAACTGCAGATTTGGCTGAACTTAGATATTTTCCGTGAAGCGACTCTCATCTGACCTCCACAATCCATTAGCGATATCGAAACAGTTAGACCAGTTATTTAACTTTTTATTGCCCAACTACTTGTAATGACTGTTATAGATGTTCGTATGACAAACGGGACCAAAGGATTAACGTGCTCTCCGAGGCACGGAAATATGGGTATTTCCACTGTAAGTATACATACATATTCATGGTTACAAATTTTTGCACTGAGCGGGAATAGAAGCCGCGCCGGACTGCTACGCAAGTCGCGTTTAATACCACGCCACAGATGCTATTATTATTCCAATTCAATACATACATAAATTATTGCCTCACTGGCCTTTAAACCAGCTATTCAACTTGAGTTATTTATTCGATTTCCAACGAGTTTTCATTCCTAAGAGTTCTTAGCTAAAACTTTTAGTTTATTCAGTTTACTTCCACGGTGACTTTAAATCGTCTTTTAAACGGTTCGCCTATAGTCTTATAAAACTTAAAAGGTAAAAACTACGGGACTGTTTAAGTTTCAGTTTTAATTTTTACCCACGACGGAACGGAGACGGTATATGCGTTTGGGGTGAGAGGATGTTTGTGTGTTTGTTTGTTTGTTTGTGCAAATCCATATTGCCATTTTTAGTACTTAACACCAACCACGGACACAGGTATATTAAAATTTTTAAAGTTACCTACCTATTCGGTGATGGAGAAATTATACAAGGATCATCACCTCATCTCATATAAGTAAGTGGCGGCTAACGGAAAAATATGCAGATGATATCACTGTGAGAGAAGGAAAGCTCTGTATCAACCAACCCGTTTGGCCAGCGCGAAAACAGTAGGCCAGAGATATATTGAATAACACACTTGTACTTTTCCACTGAGTTTATTTTATTTCTAAACCTGACCGGTAGTATAGTGTAGTAGCAGATTCCACCAAGCGCCATCAATCTCCAGTATAAACAGTAGGCCAGAGCCTCATAATATTGGAAGAGGCCTATGTCCAGCGGTACACTGCGATAAGTTAATTGAATTGATTGGTAACTTTTGTTTTGAAATGAAAATTTCTTCAGGTGTTGATTATTTTTCGTAGAATACTTTTTAAAATGGGATAAATCTCTTACTATAGCCTGACAAATTCGTTGGTGACACTCCCATGGTCCGCGCGGGTGGTGGGGGACGTAATTATCGATGACCGTTACACACGGTACTAATTACGTTACGAATATGTCTAAAGATATCCCTGTGAAATATCTTACATTGTCTAAATTGATTGATGTTGTTTTTTAATATAACTTGCTTTGGCCCGCGACTTTCATCGCGTGAAGCGTTTAAAAAAACTACTACTACTTGGAAAAAAAATTAAAAATAGGAGCATTGTACATTTGTAAGTAGTTGAAAAAATCTGAGAAATAAAACATTTTATGGTTTGTTTTAATTTTTAATACCAACCTTAAAAAAAACCAGAATAAACATAATACATCATTTAATCAGAGTCATCACAGTCCATGTCGTGTTCCGAACTATCTTCGCTGTCGTAATCCGAACTATCAGAATCATCGTTTAATGATAAAATAAACCTGTCCAACTCATTGTCACATATACGATCGTCGTTGTAATATTTGTCCTCATTTTTAATTATGTGATCATCGCATTTTTTCCATTTTTCAGCAGTGTAATTAGCAAACAAGGTTGCAAGAGCGTCTTTCTTCTGATCTAATGTAGAATTGACATAATTCCTTGCCAAGTCGCCATTTATATCACCCCATACCATCTCGATTGGATTGAGGTCGGGATGGTATGGAGGTAAACGAAGTACTGTGTGTCTACCCTGATTTAGAATTTCATCCACTGTATATTGTTTTGGTAATGTTTGGCTGTTAATTACAATAATTAAATCACATTTACGCAACGTTTCGTCAAATGGAACATTATGTTTTGTTAGCCAATCTTGCATTACCTTTTTTGTACAACTCATTGTTAGTTTTTTTTTTCAATTATTTTACAGTGTGGTACGCTGCGTTATCAATGACTATCACAGAATGACTTGGAATATTAGGCAGCAGTTGTTCTTTTAACCATTTTTCGAAATTTTCCGAGTTCATATCTCCGTGATAGTCCCCGCTTTTGGAATGCGATTTAAATATCAACAGGCCATTTTTAACGAACCCAGTTCGTCCACCAGCATGTACAATAATTAACCTAAATCCTTTGCCAATATTCCACGTTCATTGGTAGATTGCCAGCAGTTAGACACAGTATGCGATTGATTGACATATGTCTCGTCGAGATAAAATATTGCTCTACCTTCATTTCGATATTTTTTGATAGCTAAAAGATATATATACATTACGTCTTTAAGGTGGCACACCTTGAAGACGTAATGTCAGGGCGCTCGATGAGCAGTTTTCGTTTGGACTGGCATTTTTTATATGTAAAACCAAGCCTCCGCAAAGTATTTCTTAAATACTCCCGAGAACAGTCTAATATACCATCTTCCTTTAAATCAGTGTTTATTTTTCTTAAAGTAGGGACCTCTTTCTTAACGGTGTAATATTGTGTTATTTTCCTCAGAATAACACCTTCCGTAAAGTTACCTATCAATTATAATACGTTTCTTTGCAATTTTGTTTTTCTTTGGAGATTTGAAAGTAGCAGTACCATCATTTTCACACAGCAATTTTCCTTGGCGAACAATATTCCTAACTGTAGTATTCGATAAACCTGTTACATTAGCCACTAAGTTTGCCAAATTAACATCGTTTTGATATTCAAACGAAGCTGGATCATCATCTTTGCGATTTTTAAAATAGTTATATACATTGTAAGTAATTTGTTCAGCTTGACGTCCAATAACTTTGCCTATCGGCGGACTCATCTTCTTATATTAATATCGTGTGCGTTTTGTGACGTGCGACCGTACTCAATATGTGTTGCCGTCAACAGCGACCTAGCCGGATCGCCACCGTGGATCCTGGAAGCGAGATCCCTTGCGGCACTGTATCGGTTCCGTAAGGAGGCGCGGGAGCGGGGATACGATCCCGAGCCCGAAGACATTCGGGCCGAGAGGTCCCGGCTCCACGGGATCATGGTGGTGGAGTGGGAGCGACGACTTGAGCAACGACGCGCAGGGCATGCCGTCATAGAGGCGGTAAGGCCCATCATGGGGGAATGGCTCGAGAGGCCACATGGCAGCCTCTCGTATCGACTGACGCAGATTATCACCGGGCACGGGTGCTACGGGAGATATCTGTGTCGGATCGAAAAGGAGCCAACGTCCGAGTGCCATCACTGCGACGCGAGCGAGGACACGGGGCTGCACACGCTCACCGAGTGTCCGGCATAGGCCCGACCGAGGCGGTAGCTTGTGGCGGCCCTGGGAGTGAGAGTTCTCACCCTCGCCACCCTGCTCACAGCAATGGTCCGCTGTGCGGACGCGTGGGCGGCCGGCGTCTCCTTCAGCGAGCAGGTAATGGTCGTGAAGGAGACGGCGGAGCGGGAGAGGCGGCGCGAGCGAGAAAGACTCGCGGATCGCGCCGCCCGCGCGCGCAGGCAACTCGGGCGTCGGAGGGCACTGACTGACCTCCGTCCCCCATGAGCGCGGGCCTGGGGGTGACGGGTGGAGACGCCTGTCACCCCAGCAGAAGCAGGCCAAGGCGGCGGCGCGCTAAACAGCGCGCCTCCCCATTCCGGGGGCGAGTTGGGGACAACGTTGTCCCCCCTCCTGAGGAGGGCCAGACCGTAAGGGATGGCCTTGGGTCAGCCGGGGTGCGAGGGATACGTCTATGACAACCTCACCTCCGGCCTAGCACCAAGACCCACAGTCGGCGTGCGGTTTTAGTCGGTTCGAGTCCGACATAACCTCCCCTTCCGGCTCCGGAAGGGAGGGTATCCAAGGGGATTTACGCACGAAAAAAAAAAAAGCCGTCAACAGCGACGACGCGCAACTGAATGACGGCTCTGAGAGCCAGCCTCCACCCCGCGCTCGTCTCTTACTCCCCCCGCTGTCTTTCGTCCCCCGCGCCCGCAGACCATGGGAGTGTCACGAACGAGCTTGCCAGACTATAGCATCATATTCTACCTACGGCATTTTCCTCACGTTCAAGAACTGGGTCACACAGTATTAGTTCTACACCTAGGCGTCCCTTGGGGCTGACAACGTCAAAACTACACGAATTTAAAAGCATTGGAGGGTAGAATATAAATTTAAATTTACGGATATGGCGTCCTGTGCGTGACGCGTCGCGAACACGTTTTAAAATATTTGAATGTTAATAAAATATAGGAGACTTGGGGATTTTTGTTGTGAAAACTTCTTTGGGCATGTTTTGAAATTTTCATAGATGGTCGTGGAAAATGTTGGGGGAGCAAAAATCATGGAAAAAGCATCATCAGCTCCGGCGATGACGTCAGCAATAAAAAAATCAGGTTAGGATGCTCAAGGAGTATAGAAGTACCTACGAGGGCTATCTTGAGTAAGAATGTTGGTAGATGGCTCCACCGTCGCCCTCAAAGACTGATATAAAGGGAAGGAAAATTTGAAATGATTCAGGTGTGGCTCAATAGCTCAGTTGGAAGAGCATTCCCCCTGTAAGGGAAAGGTTGTGAGTTCATGTCTCACCTGAGCATTTCATTTTTTCCGATGTTTTTCGAACTTAAAAGTTAGCATAATAAATGCTATACAAAATTCATTCAAAAATTGTGTTTTTAGCAATGGAGTTAAACAAGGTGAGATGCTGATATTTAACTGAAAGTTCTGTATCTCATGAAGCTTTTAAATCGTAGGTAGTGGTCTGCCACACAATAAACGAGACAGTTCGAGACACACAGTGGAAAAAACATGAGATGCTAGGGTTTAACCGAGAGCTATCAGTCGAAAATTGTGTTTTTAGCAATAGACTTAAACAGGGTGAGATGCTGTCACCTATCTGAGAGTTTTGTGTCTCATGAAGCATTTAAATCATAGGTAATGGTGTACCACACTAGAAAAGGGACAGTTCTGGACATACAGAGTGGAAAAAACATTAGATACTGGGGTCTATAAAAGCTTTCAGTCGAAAATTGAGTTTTTAGCAATGGAGTTAAACAGGGTGAGATGCTGACACCTATCTGAGAGTCTGTGTCTCATAAAGCATTCAAATAATAGGTAGTGGTCTACTACACCATAAACGAGACAGTTCTGGACAGACAGAGTGGAAAAAACATGAGATACTGGAGTCTATACGAGAGCTTTCAGTCGAAAATTGTGTTTTTAGAGATTTGAGATGCTGACACCTATATGAGAGTTCTGTGTCTCATGAAGCATTTTAGTCATAGGTATTGGTCTACTACACCAGAAACAAGAAAGTTTTGGACATACAGAATGGAAAATAGAGGAAGATAGAGATGCTGGGGTCTTACCGAGAGCTATCAGCAGAAAATTTTGTATTTAGCAATGGAGTTAAACAAGGTGAGATGCTGACACCTAACTAGCAACTCACCTTGTTTAACTACATTGCTAAAAACACAATTTTCACTCAGAGCTCTCAGTTAGACTCCAGCATCTCATGTTTTTTCCACTCTGTATGTCAAGAACTGTTTCGTTTCTAGTGTGGCAGAACAGGCTATGCTAGTATAATCTGTTTTGTGAAGTTCATCTCATTTTAAAAAATGCCACTAAAATCTTCTTTCGCTACTAAAATCGATGGACAGTACAGTAGGTCAATCTGGTTAAATCATATTGCGAACTATAGAACTATGTGAGATGACAAACTCTCGTTATTATGTGAGATGTTACTATCTCTCCACAACCCAAAGGCGATATCGTTCGATATTCTTCTATTATCTGGTCTGCCTTTTTGGACCTATTAGGGCTTCAACCACCCGTTACGACTGCCATAGATGTAGCTAGACCTAGGCAAATACCCATACCTATACATAAAAATTACTTGTCCCGACTGACTGACTGATTCATCAACGCAGAGCCTAAACCGCCAGACCTGTAAACTTGAAATTTTGACAGTAGATGCATTTTATGATCCTAAGCATTCAGTAAGAAAGGATTTTTAAAATTCTGCTACTAAAGGGGTAAAATAAGGGATAAACGATTGTATGGATAGTTCGTCATTTAGGTCACTATCAAATATGGAAAGCGAAATTTTGCCGGGCGAAGTCGGGAAGGGTCAGCTAGTTATTGCATAAAACTATTAGCATTGAGCGGGGATCAAACCCTCGTGCCCTACGTAGCGGCCGCATTCACGACTGCAACGCAACAAAGGGTGGCTTATTTCAACTTGTAACCGGTAATCAATGAGACGTTAATGCATATGCAACGGACCTATGTTGTCCTATAACAGTTATGTTTGCAAGTACAGATCGAATCACCGGCAATCCTACCTGTCGCCATGCCATAATAACGTTTGTCAAGCGACGGTAAACCCTAGGGGATTTGCTCGCCCTCAGAAATTGAACGGATCTAATATCCAGACTATTGATAAGGGTTTTAGTTTTATTTATCTAGTAAACGGGAAGATAGCTGACCAAGAGGATTTAGATCGGACATATAGTGCTTGTACGGGATAAAGTTTTATAGATGCTTTAGCATTTTATAGAATTTTTATTCGCTACGTCTAGATTTATAGCTTTTGTCTGTGTTTTGAGATAGATCCGGAAGATATTGTCCTTCAAGCCTTTTTGTAACTCAGTTGGGTTTGGCATTTCATTCACAGCGATGCGACTTCGATATTTTGAGTGGAGCGACTGCTATTTGGATTGTAAGAACCACTGGAGGCTATCAAAGTTCTGTAGATAGACTAGTTGTCGGACTTTTAAGGGCTCCTAGCTCCCAACTTCTTACTCGTAATGGCTGCTATACATGTACCAATGCACGTGCTCTCTTTGGCACAAGGGAGTCTCAATGTATTAAGAATGATTGCCCATCCGTAGACTACCCTGACTAATATTCCTTGACTTTGCAATTTATGTAAGTACATTTTTTAGGTTAGGTATACTTAGGGTACCGTCCCTTTTTTTAGGGAAAAAATGGCCTCGCGATCTGAGGGGAGGTCCTGTCGAAATCAAACCGACGAAAATTACACGCCGCTGTCATTGATCTTTAGATACGGGTGTAAGATTGCCTGAGACTTTGAGGAAGAACACAATCCCTCGAAGAGTTAGTATGCCCTGTAGCAATGTTCTCGTACAGTCAGTATCAGAAAGGTTTTGACTAACAAAGTGCTCAAAATGATCTTAATTTTTTTTAACCCCCTTCCAGTTGACTGATTGTTCTGATATTCAGTACACACTTTTAGTTAGACAATGATACCATTTAAATCAATAAAATAGTTTGATTGAAGATCATTTTGAGACTTCGTCGTCAAGATACAACACGAATATACTTTCTAGAACCAAGCGGTTTGGTGAATCATTCCTATGCCACTAAGATCTGGAACTCCCTGCCAGCTCACGTGTTTCCTCATTGCTACAGTCCCGGGTCCTTTAAGCAGAGCGTGAAAAGGCATCTGATGAGGCCGTCAAGCTGAGTGCCACCATTGTTGGTACATTTTTACGATGGTGACCCTCTTTCCAAAACTTTGCATCAGGTGATGTGAAGTCAAATTGTTCTGTCCTTTTATGATAAAAAAAATATATTTCTGACGCTGACTGTACATGTCTACTTAACCTTTTTAGAATGAATCCCAATGAATTTTAAAAGTATTTAAATAGATTTTTGTTGGAGAAGTTCCGGCAGGCGTCGTAATTAAATTCCAACTTCACATTTCGGCCATTTAACTTCGGACAGTGATGTGAGATCGTGCGAGTCCACAAGTTAAATATATTTTGGAAGAGTTTTATTTAATCAACACAGTCACATTGACACTAATATGTGAATTAGGTATGCAGAAAAGGCGTAAGGGACCGAACGGCGTAGAAAGGATGTATACCAGATTTATACACCTTGAGTCTTAGACCTTTTCTAGTTACTCCCCGCCTTAGACTTGTGTGTGTAAGGTTACCTATACTCTGTCCATTCGTTTATTTTCTTTTTGACAGCTTACGCATATGAATTACTGTTTTTATTTACGGAATAATGTGCTACAGTAATGTCATACTTTATTGACGGGTAACGCCCACTTAGTGAAGTGCCCTGTGCATAACAAACAGACACAGACTATAAAGCAGATCTTGAAATCGATTCTGTTAATATTCTTTTTTTTGAAGTCGATTTTGTTAATATTCTTTATTACATTGATTTATACACTTCTTCATAATTTACACTAGACTCATGAGTTGAGTCCTCTGTTACTTGAATAATCAATTATTGATCTATTATATTGTAAATTACAAGGTCTCGATCCCAATTAGATATATTTATTTTTCTTGTCCTCTACACGACATGACAGTCGCCCAGTTTTCAGGTTTATAATTTAAAAAAACTTGATAAACATATAAGTAATATTTATATTATATATTATTACAAATATGTCGATGCATTAAATCGATTGAAAAATGTTCTTAAGTAAAATCGATAATTATTTCGAATCGAAACGGTACTGTACGCGGGTGTCACTAACTTCAAATTGTCTCGAACTGTCAAAAAGAAAATAAACGAATGGACGGAGTATACAACTTCAAATCAAGCTCTTCTGTTAATCGATATGGGCCTTGACAGACGAGGCTCCGGTGCAGGTTTTCCGAGTGCTTCCATTCTGTACCCATAAGCTAAAAGAATAATAAACATTCCATCTTCTACCCCCTGCAAAAGTTCATTCCAAAGTCTACCCTGACGTATTGTATTGTAGGTAGGCAATTGTTTATGATGTTCATCAGTACGCACCGTAAGCAAAGTAATACTATGATACTTGTTCAAAACTCCTCTCGGGTTGGGTAGGTCTCTTCCAGTCTCGCTTTCGTAATATAATATACTTACTCGTAATATAGGCTGTTTGTAAACTTAAAATAATCGATTTTTGTTGAATGCGTAATGAATGCTATATTTTTATTGGTTTGCTTGTTTGTGACGGTTCCAAAGTTGCTGGGTCGATTTTGACAGGATTTTTACTGTAAGTAAAATATTCAAGGCGTAACTCTTATTTTCGAAGACTTTTTTATTGCTCAACCTATTTAATCGAAGCTTGTAATCTAAATATCTATACTGTAGTCAGACGAACTAAACATCTCTTTGCAGCTACATTTTAAACAAGTATTTTAACGAGAAAACTTATAAGAAATGGTAAGCAATTCAATGTTTTCTGGATGAAAACCGTCTGCAACGCGTCCGCGGCATTGCTCATCCGACCTATTTATAATTCCTCACTTTGCGAGTCTTGGTTCAGTTTCTCAGAAGTTATAATATTATTTATTTTTATTATAAAACATTACCTAATGGGAATGTATGCCTTATACTACTATAATTGTAAAGTAGTCGTGTCTGTACTTGGAGATACATAAAAAAACGTGTAATATATTATACTAACAGTTGCCCGCGGTGTGGATGTCAGTTATCACGACCAAACATAGCCTATGTTTTTTGCCAAGATCTAATCTACCCCTGTACCAAATTTCATTACAATCGGTTCAGCAATTTAGGCGTGAAAGCGTGAAATACAGACAGACAGATTCGGGGAGACCGTTGTCCCCTCTCCCGAGGAGGGCTAGACCGTAAGGGATGGCCCTGGGTCAGCCGGGGTGCGAGGGATATTGTTACGTGAACACTGGTTCCGGTAATAAAAAATGAAAACATTTGAACATAGCAGTAATAAACGGTAAATACCGGTAGCTCGCGATTGCGGCGCGTACCCCCATCACTGGGTGGTGAACGCGGTCATTACCTTTTAAGGTAATGCATCGTGCTAACGCGCATATAAAATGAGTCACACGCATTGATAACCAATCAGCGCATTCCGTCAAACGGAGAATCGATCGAGCACAACACTAATCGACAACAAAAAAAAAAAAAAACACGCCCCGCGCTCGCGCCGAGGCAGACGGCAGACCTCATTCTATCGCGAGACTTCACGGCGGAACGTAATAATCTGAACGTGAACGTCAATCTTAAAACCTAGATAACATATAGTCTAGATTCTGCTAGTTACTATTATAAGTACACGAAATAGGCTAATATAAGCTGTTGTTAAATATAATAGCAGTTCCCAACATAAGGGGTAAGTCTAGTGTCCTTAATAAACAGTGCGCGAGTATTAAACGATAGTCACGTAAATAATAAAGTAAAATAACATCTTCATTCGCGTGTAACATTCCTGCTTAGCCCTAGGAGCTAAGCGTGATGATAGCTCATTTTTAGTACCTGCCTACCTGCGGTCGGGAGTTCGGTAGCTACCTAGCTGTAGTTCACCCTTCGTGTAAATGTAATTAAATTAAATTTAAAGTAAACTGTGATTAACATCGTAATCGTTAAAATGTTGTAAGAAAGTTATTGTATGAAGTGTGTCCATAATATATGTCGCGAGTATACATGTCGACAGACAGCCGAATATAGTAATTGCTTAAGAACTATTCAATTAGTTGTAATGTTTGATTGTTCATATTCTAAGAGAAAAATCAACACGGTGATATCTCGCCATAATTTTCTATGGATACCCACATTTTGAAAATATGTAAATTGTCGAATTTTAATCTCGTTTTAAATCCACGGTTCAGCATATATATGTATTATAGTTTAATTATTACTGAACCATTTATTTATGGTTGATTGAACCGTGGTTAACGGGGTTACAGACGTACTTACGATTATTAATTCCGGAACAATCCAGTTTTATTTCTTTGTTTATTTTATGTGTTATGTGTACCTACCATTGTACAGCGCCGCCGACCTTAGGGCCCATGTAGAAAATTATACGTTGGGGCCCGGCGCTGTGCATTGGATTCACGCACCAGTGCCTAATCGTGTGGTTGTCTCCCCAGAACTTGGTACCGGCTGGAATACCGGTGTCCAACTGTATACCGGCTGGAATAGTTTCACCGCACCGTACCAGCCCGCCTCCGAACCAGCTGAGGTTACCTGCCCGCTCCGTACCGTCTGGAAGACGGCCTTGGCGACGACCCCGCGGATCGAACTTGCAGCTGCGAAGCCTGGTGACCTTGAGGGGAAGACAACGTCACACTCGCACGGGACCAGCCCGGAACCCCAAGTTGAGTGCATTACTCAGCCTGCCGTTTATAGTGACGTGACCTTGTACCCGAACCGACACTCGACCTTGTCTTAGAGTAGTTTTATTATTGTTATAGCAGGACCTACGGATTAAAGTTGTAGATCTCGTACCAATCGTTTTCTTCATCCTTGACCCCGTAGGGCCCCGTATCATTGGCGCCCGAACAAAAAGAGTGTCTGTAGGGTATACGTCCACGTCGATTACTGTGAGCGGTTGCGCTACTTTGTATGTGTGTAAGGGTACTGTCTTTTGTGCTCACTCCTGTACTGGGTCGGGAGAGAAAAAACAGCTTAGAAAGCATCCAGTTGCCTCTCGTTGGGTTAGGCAGGTGGTAGGAGCCCACCAAAAACCAAGGGTCCTTAGCGACCCACCTTCCAAATTTTTTCTTTTTTTTTTTTCTTTTAGAGTCCCCGAGCACAAGGGAGGGTACCCATATATTTTGTGTTTGTCTTCCCATACAGGAATTATTTTAATATTATACTACCTTGATTGCCGAACTCGCGACCAGGTATTGAGATAATTGTATTTTAGCTATCGAATATTAAGTAGATAACGAATTTTAGTATTTTAGTTATAGGGGAATTTCTCCCAACTCAGCTACTTTAGCGTAGATTTGTATTGATTTAATAGCCCACCGAACAGAAGCATGGCTGACCGTAAAATAAAATACTTACAATTAAATAAGGCGGAATTAATATATGAAGTGGCCATTAGAGGACTCTTACCTGCAGATAGGGTAGATACATTGAGAGTACAGCTGCAGAAGTCGCTCGAGGAATACCCGGCTCATTCTGTTGTCGAGTCGTGTTACCCTCTAGCTGACGATTTGATAGGGATCGAGGCTACGTTACAGAAGGTGTCGGACAACATCGAGACATTGTCAACGGAGTCGGACGATAATAGATCTCTATACGAGCGTACATTGACTTTTCTCAATCACGTATATTTTAGGCTTCGGAGGTTGGAGAAGCCTGCCACGAAGGACGAGAGCACCGATATCGCGAAGGTACAACAGCTCTTCGATTCTTGTTCTGCTCAATTTAAAAATATAGTAAACCCGTACGCAGCTAGCCGCTAAAATGCACTATGGTGACTACAGTCACCATAGTGTGCATTTTCAGTTGAGTGCACTATGGTGACTATGGTCACTATTTGCACTTGGCTATCATATTGTGCATAACACTTTACTCTTTTTCTTTCCTAGCTACTAGTTATTCATACTTTCGCTCTTTCTATTCGAATATTAACAAATTAAGTCATCCTTCAAAAGCCATGACAGTTCGAAATACGACAATTTTAATTTTAAAAAAAATTGCAAAATTTTTGCATTGGTTCGCAAAAAACGCGTCATTATTTTTCCGTTGCAATCAACGGTTCTAACATCAAAAAGTGTTAGTTTTTGAAGAAAACCTTAATAAAAGCGAGTATTAAACCCTGTTTCAAGTGTGTAATATCAAATTTCAACAAAAGAGTAACTATTATTTCTATATTTGAACGATTTTGAAGCGCGCTTCTCCTGGCAGTTAATTCCATATTTTATGGCAAAAACAAAACCAAAACTATGACAAAATCGATATAATGTTTACACAATATGTTAGAACATGAACTTGGCTTTCAATTAGTAATTAAATTTTTAGGTTACGTGTAACCATAAAATTGTAATAAATTACGTAATCTGACTGAAAAATTGTCCGCGCGCCGGTCGCAAATCTTTCCTGCTAGTCTTAGGCCTATTTTATAACTAGCACATATGGTTTTTTTATTTTAATCGTGTCTAGTTACAACCTGTAGACTATTTAAAATTATAAAATACATAGGTTATCGCTTTACTTTTTAAAATAAACGTACCTAACGTTGAGATATTCATGTTTAAAACTATACGCAATTTTAACCGCCTATTATTATAAATCAAGCGATGAATATAAACACAAACTTGACACCACTTGAAAGAACGACCCATAAACTGTAATAAAAGTAGCACTTGAGCTTCTAGTTCCACTCACAAAGTAAACATAAACATTTTTTGTGAACGAGCTGCGCGCCAGCTGCGCACGCGCCACTTGACGTCATCGGCTAGCGCACTTTACAAGTACTTACAGCCGCTGCGTGTTGCAATCGAGCGGCTAGGAGCCCCTCATTGAGAACACCGGTGGTACTCGAGGACAACCCGTTTATGTTCTTGAAATCGCCGCAGGTTGCACCAACGTTGGTGGTGAACGAACCTGTTACCGAGCCAGTTTCACGTGACATGCCCGTCGAAAGAATTAGGGTCTCATGTGACCGCTCTAACGCCCTAGATATCATAAAAATCAAATTCGATGGGAAGAGCTGTGCTCGTGCATTCTTAGAGCGGATGGAGGAAGTCCGTTCAGCTCGGGAAATTCCGGATAAAAAATTGTTAAGTTTGGCGCCAGAGTTCTTCACAGGTGATGCGCTTCATTGGTTCCGTAGCGTACGTGCAACCATCACATCGTGGCAGCAATTAAAGTGCATTTTTTTGGAGGACTTCGACCCTCCAAATTTTGATGTTCGTTTTCTAGAGGAGATTCGTGCGCGGACCCAAGGGGAAAACGAGGGTATAGTGGTTTACCTTGCGATCATGCAAGGCATGTTCGCGAGATTGTCTACGCCGTTGTCCGAGGCGCAGCAGTTAAATATAATTTTTCAGAACATCAGACCGTGTTACGACGTTTTTATTGCGGGAGGACCCCCCATTTGCTCAATGAAGGAGCTCAAGGTTAGGTGCCGGAATTACGAGCACTCGCTCGCGCGCAAGAACGCCTTCAAGGAGCCAGCACAGTTGACAATGGCCCCAGAGTTCAACTACAACCAACAAGCGGCCAAGAAGGACGGCAAGCCGAGGTCAGTGGTGCACGCTGCAGTGGCGGCGATGTCAGTTCCCCCTGGTAGGCCAAAATCCAATAACTATTGTTTTGCTTGCGGGAAAGAAGGCGTGACTAAGCGCTCGTGTCCAGATTGTGCCCCAGGCTACACATCTAAACCTAAGAGCGGTTTCGTCCCAAAGTGCGTTGGTTGCGGTCGGAAGGGTGTCGCTTTTAAAAATTGTAGCTCCTGCAGGGATAGGGTCCCAGCGTCCTCGTCGGATAACTCCCCTGGGCCTTCAAAAAACTAGTGTCAGAGGATCGAAGAGATGAGAATAAGACAGATATGGAATCCTGGAGACAGTGGCTCATAACTATAAAGAATTTTTTCAAAACATATCAAGTCTCTTCGATCTTCGGCACTAGGCCTCGTAACGATCCCCGCCCTTATATAAAGGTGTCACTCCCTAGTTGTGGTGGTAGGGAGATGTATGGTCTGCTGGACTCCGGATCTGCAGTGTCTATCATCGGCCGAAACGCACATGTAACTATGATGAAGTACGGTGCACGGCTGGAGGAAAGTCAGCGGATCTCTATTGCCACGGCTTCTGGCCAAGTTTTTAACTCGATTGGTTCAATCTCCTTACCAGTTTCTTTTGAGAGCGACACAAAACATTTATTGTTCCATATAATACCAGACATCGATTCCATCATGATCTTGGGTATCGATTTTTGGAAATCTTTTAATATTTGCCCGAAGTTTTTATCATTCGTGGATTTTCAGTTAGATTCAGATATGAGGGTGGCGTCGCTGGATGCACTACCACATCAAGTGACCCACGTAAATGCTTATGGGACTCTCTCGTCTGCAGAGAGGATCATAGCGGACAATATCATCAAGGAATTTCGATCCGTCGCATTTGACACCATAGGTTTGGGCAGAACTACCGTCATTACTCATAAAATAGACACAGGTGACTCACCACCAATCAAGCAGCGTTGTTATCGTTTATCACCAGACAAGCAAAGGATAATCTCGGAACAGGTCGACGAAATGTTGGCGTTGAACGTCATCTCACCTGGAGAAAGCCCTTGGCTCTCACCTGTGCTGGTTGTAAGGAAAAAAGATGGCTCAGCGCGATTTTGTCTAGATAGTAGGAAACTCAACTCGGTGACAAAGAAGGATTCGTACAGCTTGCCCTACATATCCGAGATTTTAGACAATCTCAGAGATGCTAGGTTTTTGTCCTCCATTGATCTCTCTAAGGCATTTTGGCAGGTTCCCCTGGATCCAGCAGACAGAGAGAAGACCTGCTTCTACGTGCCAAATAAAGGTACGTTTATGTTCAATGTCATGGCGTTCGGTTTGACTAACGCTCCAGCGACGCAACAAAGGCTCGTGGACGCTCTGTTCGGCCCAGAGTTCGACCTCAAGGTGTTCTGCTACCTCGACGACATCATAGTTGTCAGTAGTTCGTTCGACGAACACGTGTCGCTACTACTGCGAGTGTTGGAGAAGTTGAAGAAGGCCAACTTGGCCGTTAATTATGATAAGTGTCAGTTCTTTCGTGATAGTCTAAAGTATTTAGGTTATGTAGTAGACGCGCAAGGCTTGCGAACGGATCCTCACAAGGTAGATGCCATCTTGGACTACCCTACACCTATGAGTAAGAAGGACGTAAAGCGGTTCTTAGGCACTGCGTCCTGGTACCGTAGGTTCATTCCAGATTTCAGCACCATTGCGGGTCCATTGAACAAGCTAACGTCTACCAAAAGAGGGGCTCCCCCATTCCAGTGGAACAGGGAGGCTCAGGATTCCTTTGTCACGTTAAAGAACTGTCTGAGTAAGGCACCAGTCCTAGCGTGCCCTAATTTGGAATTGCCATTCGAGGTGCACACGGATGCTAGTGACTATGGGTTAGGTGGCATGTTAACGCAGAATATTGATGGCGTTGACAGGCCGATAGCTTTTATGAGTCGTTCCCTCACGAAGCCGGAACGCAATTATAGCGTCACGGAACGGGAGGCTTTAGCCGTCTTAGTGGCCCTGGAACACTGGCGTTGCTATATAGAGAACGGGAAGCGTTTCATTGTTTACACTGATCATGCAGCGTTGAAATGGTTCTTGTCACTGTCGAACCCCACGGGTCGTCTGGCTCGTTGGGGCACTCGCTTATCATCTTTCGATTTCGAAATTAGACATAGAAAAGGGAAGGATAATATTATTCCAGACGCTCTGTCACGGTCAGTTCCGGTAGCAGCCATTGCTGGTGCCATAACACCAGTACAAACAGACGACCAGTGGTATTTGAATGTGTTTGATGGCTGTAAATCGACACCACTGAGTTTCCCAGGGTACTTGATCGAAAACGGTAAGCTGTATAAACAGGTCAAAGGTCACAATATTCTCACTAGGGACTTTGAGTGGAAAGAAGTCGTTCCTGTGGAGGATCGTGAGCGCATCATCAAGGAGAACCACGCGGAACCTACGTCGGGTCATCTTGGTACATTCAAAACTTATCACAAGGTTCGCCTTCGTTTCTTCTGGCCAGGAATGTACAGGGATGTCGCTAGGTACATAGCATCCTGCGAGACTTGCCTAGCATATAAAGCCTCCACGCATTGTACCTTAGGCACACACGGCAAGCCAAAGGAATGCAACAGACCGTTCCAGATGCTATCAGTTGACTTGGTTGGCCCTTTACCCGTTTCAAGGAAACAGAACGCCTATATACTGGTCGTATGTTGCTGTTTCTCGAAGTATTGCCTGATATTTCCACTGCGCCGTGCTACAGCGGCCAACGTCGTAAGAAATTTAGAGGAGGGAGTATTTATGGTCCATGGGATTCCAGAAATCATACTGCAGGATAACGGTGTCCAATTCGTAAGTAAAGAATTGGACACACTTTACAAAAAGTACAAGATTCCGAAGGTACAGTTCACGCCAAAATACACCCCTCAAGTTAACTTGGTAGAACGTTATAATCGCACTATCGTCACTGCAATCGCCACCTTCGTCGAGGATGATCACCGGACGTGGGACGTGCACCTGCCTCAGGTACAGTTTGCCATCAACAGCGCGGTTAACGAGGTAACGCGATTCTCCCCCGCCTTCTTAGTATATGGCAGGGAATTGGTCCCTTGTGGATCATACTACGCATCAGCCACTGATTCCAGTGACCTAGTCTTTCCCCCACGGGACGAGTACGCGGAGAACAAAGGCGCGCTGGCAGCTGTGTTCGATAAGGTACAGGCAGCTCTCCATCAAAGCCACGTCAAGAGCTCCCAACGTTACAATCTTCGCAGGAAGCCGGCTACATTTGAGGTCGGGGACATAGTTTGGAAGCGCACGCAATTCCAAAGTGACAAGGATGCGCGGTTTACAAAGAAATTGGCCCCGAAATATCAAAAGTGCAAGATTATAGCAAAGCGTTCCCCATTAGTCTTTACATTAGAAGACACGGCGGGAAACAATATTGGCAACTGGCATATAAAAGACTTCAAAATGACGAGCTGACATCGTCATATTTTGTATTTTTATTTTTATTGTAGGGTAACTACGTTGTACTATGTTTAGTCTCGTTGTTCCAACCATCCGGCTTGCCCCATTGTTCGTTGCCAAGTACCGTAGTTTATATCCGATGCCTTAGGTTAGCTAGGAGCTACGTGGAATGGTATACCTAGGTGAACGTTCAGTGGTTGGCGGGAAGCACAACTACGTTTTTATTGTTTTTGTTTCTACTATCTGCGGTAGCAAGATATGTAAAAAGACATGTGGTAGAGTTTAGTGCAAAACTCGAGCTGGGTTGTAGACCACCGTCATTCCTGTTGCAGTCGTTATGCGGTCTGTAGGAATTGATGATCCAGAGTAACTACGCACTTAGGGTAAGCCCGTAAGCACCGATCATCTCGTGCATATATTGGTTTATGTAGTTTATATATTAAATAATCTTGTTAATTTAGTTGATTTCAGTTCATAATTAATCATTTTGACACCGTTTTAGTGGTCTCGTACTTAGCATTGTCAACCTAGGCTTGAGGTAACCGCTGGGTTAAAAATAAGCCTTCACTGTGTATAAAAGCTTCCTTAGTGTGAAGTCTTTTTTTATCTGAGGGAGACTTATGTTCTCCCTGGGTTCTATAGCACGTCAGAGCGGTTAGTGACTCTGTTGCCGGTAGGTTAGCTTCAAGTGGTTTGCAATGTACCGTCGAGGAAAGCTGGCGCCAAACTTAACACCTCAATCGCAAGTGGTACGTCCCATCAGGTTGGATAGGGCCGGACAAGGTATGTGTGGTTCGTCTTCCTACCTCCGCGGGAGGAAGACTTGGTGTGATAGGTGTATGTTAGGTGGTGTGTCTGTGTTTCTGTATGGTTGTATGAAAGGGTTTTGCTTGCATTGAAGCCAATGACCTCGTTCCAGAGGGTTTGTTTCAGGCGGATTTTCACTGTTCCCCCAGTAAAAATCCTTCTCCCAGTTCGTCGGGTATTGTTACGTGAACACTGGTTCCGGTAATAAAAAATGAAAACATTTGAACATAGCAGTAATAAACGGTAAATACCGGTAGCTCGCGATTGCGGCGCGTACCCCCATCACTGGGTGGTGAACGCGGTCATTACCTTTTAAGGTAATGCATCGTGCTAACGCGCATATAAAATGAGTCACACGCATTGATAACCAATCAGCGCATTCCGTCAAACGGAGAATCGATCGAGCACAACACTAATCGACAACAAAAAAAAAAAAAAACACGCCCCGCGCTCGCGCCGAGGCAGACGGCAGACCTCATTCTATCGCGAGACTTCACGGCGGAACGTAATAATCTGAACGTGAACGTCAATCTTAAAACCTAGATAACATATAGTCTAGATTCTGCTAGTTACTATTATAAGTACACGAAATAGGCTAATATAAGCTGTTGTTAAATATAATAGCAGTTCCCAACATAAGGGGTAAGTCTAGTGTCCTTAATAAACAGTGCGCGAGTATTAAACGATAGTCACGTAAATAATAAAGTAAAATAACATCTTCATTCGCGTGTAACATTCCTGCTTAGCCCTAGGAGCTAAGCGTGATGATAGCTCATTTTTAGTACCTGCCTACCTGCGGTCGGGAGTTCGGTAGTTACCTAGCTGTAGTTCACCCTTCGTGTAAATGTAATTAAATTAAATTTAAAGTAAACTGTGATTAACATCGTAATCGTTAAAATGTTGTAAGAAAGTTATTGTATGAAGTGTGTCCATAATATATGTCGCGAGTATACATGTCGACAGACAGCCGAATATAGTAATTGCTTAAGAACTATTCAATTAGTTGTAATGTTTGATTGTTCATATTCTAAGAGAAAAATCAACACGGTGATATCTCGCCATAATTTTCTACGGATACCCACATTTTGAAAATATGTAAATTGTCGAATTTTAATCTCGTTTTAAATCCACGGTTCAGCATATATATGTATTATAGTTTAATTATTACTGAACCATTTATTTATGGTTGATTGAACCGTGGTTAACGGGGTTACAGACGTACTTACGATTATTAATTCCGGAACAATCCAGTTTTATTTCTTTGTTTATTTTATGTGTTATGTGTACCTACCATTGTACAGCGCCGCCGACCTTAGGGCCCATGTAGAAAATTATACGTTGGGGCCCGGCGCTGTGCATTGGATTCACGCACCAGTGCCTAATCGTGTGGTTGTCTCCCCAGAACTTGGTACCGGCTGGAATACCGGTGTCCAACTGTATACCGGCTGGAATAGTTTCACCGCACCGTACCAGCCCGCCTCCGAACCAGCTGAGGTTGCCTGCCCGCTCCGTACCGTCTGGAAGACGGCCTTGGCGACGACCCCGCGGATCGAACTTGCAGCTGCGAAGCCTGGTGACCTTGAGGGGAAGACAACGTCACACTCGCACGGGACCAGCCCGGAACCCCAAGTTGAGTGCATTACTCAGCCTGCCGTTTATAGTGACGTGACCTTGTACCCGGACCGACACTCGACCTTGTCTTAGAGTAGTTTTATTATTGTTATAGCAGGACCTACGGATTAAAGTTGTAGATCTCGTACCAATCGTTTTCTTCATCCTTGACCCCGTAGGGCCCCGTATCAATATGTCGATGACAACCTCACCTCCGACTTAGCACCACGACCCACAGTCGGCGTGCGGTTTTAGTCGGTTCGAGTCCGACATAACCTCCCCTTCCGGCTCCGGCAGGGAGGTATCCGTGGGGATTTTCGCACGAAAAAAAAAGGACAGACGGACAGACAGAGTTATTTTGCATTTATAATATTAAGTATGGATGCGAAAACAACTGAAGGGATTTTGTAACGGTCTTAATCGGACTTAAACTCTTACGTTAGTTGATAGCAAATGGATGCGTAGGCTCCGGTTCGATGACCAAAAGTCTCGATATCTGAAAATCCGACTAGTATCATCATATAAACATACATTATTAACATCCACATTTCACCAATAATTATATTCGGTCCCACGCAATAGACGGTGAGCCTATTGCCGTATTCTGGGAACTGTTGTTGACACGAGTCATGCATATAACGCTGAGTCTGGGTTGTATATAATCTGATATTAAACAGCCCTATCCCTTAATCGATATCACCGATTCGACTGCGGGGCCACATCCCAGTTCATGCCACCACTTTGCTCTCCTGCCCAACGTGCCCTTCTACTTGTACCATTGTTAACTTGTGTAGGGCAACAGACAATGCTGTGGCCGTAGCCAGCTATTGGGTCGACAATATTTTAAAAGATTTGATGAGCCATTAACACGAAGAAGGAGAAGAAGTCGATATCACCAAATAAACATACATTTATGACTATCATATATTCATCCGAAAAGGCACGACGTGCATCGAGGAGTATTAGTGCCGACTCTTATATGTATGGTAGCGAAAGTTGGGTGTGGCAGAAAAGCATCAGAGTAGAGTGAATGCAGTAGAAATGCGTGCGTTGCGAAGTATGTGTGGATTGACCTTGCGAGAAATAGCGTGATAAGAGAGCGATGTGGAGTGATAGAAGATGTAGTGACGAGAATTGAGAGAGGAATGTTAAGATGGTTCGGTCATATTGAGAGAATGAATGAAAGAAGACTACTACAGAATAGAATTACTAGAATACTTTGAAGACAATAATTATATTCTGATTGTAACGGATATAGTGTAAACCAACTATAATATCTACAGTGACAAGATCTTAATAATTAGATATAACAGCTTTGGTACATTAACATACCGACATGTAATTATGGTGAAGTGATTTGGAGACAGCTGGAGTAATTATAGTGTGTACCAGGCCTTGAAATTGTTAATTACAGGGCAATGGCGGCAAAGGACAGTTGTGGTAAACTATTAGTTATAGAGCTTAGTAGTGTTAAGGGGATCTTATAACCCAAATCCTGCCTCCCAATATCGTATAGTGCACGACAAAGAAGATTGAGATAAGATCTTTTTCTACAACCTAACCTTTGGAGAATGTTCAATTGCATATTGAAGGAATTTTTACAGCATTAAGTATGCTAACTATACAAAACTATAGTATATAGCTATAAACTATAGTTCGAAAGAAAATCGGTAGATGACGCCACGTCGCCTTAAATACGTATAAGATGGGAAATTTGAATCATATCGGGCGTGTCTCGGTAGCCGAATTGGTCAGGCATTCCCCCTGTAAGGGAAAGATTGCGGGTTCGAGTCCCGCCCGAGAAGATTCTTTTTCCCTATGTATTTGATATATTGCATAGTCAAAATTATATCACAGTCATAAAATAATGTCTAATCTATAAACCCGCTCCTCACCGTACCCGGGCCAAATGTGCCCATCACACTGGCGCATGGCGGCATTGCTACGTTGGATAGCGATAGCCAACTTTTGCCCCAGGTATGAGGCGGAGCGAGAGTCACCTGTTTTATCCCTCAAGCTGCGCCCCAAGTCTCTGGCCTAATTTTTGGTGACGCCACCTCAACTACCCATCATCTCGACCGCAAATGGAGCGAAAATATACCGCTCTGTCAGGTCCGCATATTTGCAGCGTTATTTTCAATTAAGTATATCTCTTTGCTATTGGAGCTTAGTGGTTATTCTATGGGGTTTATGTGATGACCGCAGTTCGTAAATATGTAAGTAGGTATTCTTTATGTAGGTACAGTCAGTATTGTCAATGAACAAAGTGCTCAAAATTATCTGAATTCTCTGGAGTTTACACGAATATCACTCATTGAAATAAAACCACGGAGATCCGGTTCTCAGCATTGCATGGTTTCACCGTGCGGTCGCCGGCCGGGTCCACGGCGTGGTACAGAGAGGAACACTGTGACGGCGCCAGGGACTTACGACCTAGGTGTAGGTTTAGGGTGGCCACCTTGTGATGCATCTATCGCGATTTGCGATTGATTTCTATCGTGATAGAATCCGTAAAAAGTGGTTTAATTTCAATGATCTTAATTCCTTGGTTTTCCTCCCTTCCTGTTGACAGATTATTCTGATATTTGGTACGCACCTTTAGTTCGAACAATAATACAATTTAAAACAATGAAACCGTTTGATTTGCTCTTACCTTAGTGTTAAGAACACTTTGAAACTTTGTGGGTCAATTTTACAATGCGGTTCGATCGTTCTCATTCACGAACTTCGTTCCGCCAATTTTATTCCACCCACATGGCGTCAGATCCCGTTCCCGTAGCACCTTCTACTATATTAAGCATGTATTATACACATAAACCTTCTTCATGAATTACTCTATCTTTTAAAAAAACCGCATCAAAATCCGTAGCGTAGTTTTCAAGACATAAGCATACATAGAGACGGACAAGCGCGAAAAGTGACTTTGCTTTTTACTATGTAATGATGATAGTGATACTTAATTGATATTCACATCGTTTGAGTTTCAATAGTATCGGGGCAGAATAATAATAGTATACGGGCAAATCTCTTAAATGTCACTCATGTGATATGTGGCTGTCTATTCGATTTTATTAGCTTTGTACGAAGGCATAAATGATATTGACATAAAATGTCTGTGCTATTGAAATTGGGAATGACTTTTCTGAAACACTGGGGGTGAAAGAGGTGTAGTTGTCAAAATGAATTGGTGTAGATACGATATACACGGTATATGTACTAAATAATATTAAAAGGTATATTGTAAATATCTTTAGAATTATAAGAGCTTAGAAGTACTAACATAATTTAATAAGCGAATATTTTCGAGTAAGCAGAGGTAAAATGTTAGAGTTATTTAAAAGGTCATATTTGTCGCAGAATGTGCAACCAATTATGGATATGTATCTAATATACTTAAAGAAAAATATATAAAATTACAATGTCTTTTCTTATTAAAAGTTTCTTAGTAAATGTACATGAATGGATAGGTACGGTACTTATAAATAAATTCTCGCTATTTTTTCTGTCTTTTCCACTCAGAAACGGATGGGTATACATATCGTCGCATTTCCAGGGAAATAAAGGTGTAAGTTTAAGTACGTAATCTTTTTTTGTAGTTTTGAATAGTAGGTACAAGTAAAGATATAAACGGCATTTTTTTTGTAATAACCTAAAATGAACGATCCATATCAAAATATCAATCGTTTCGTCAAAGAAGAAGTACGCCAGGTTAAACATAGTTTTTGCTCTCTTGTAAACTTAACGTTTTAGACTTACGCCTATGTTTTCAGGGGGGTGCCTAGTGCTTTGATTCGAGACGTACTAAATTAAAAAAAACTCGATTTATTTCTAATCATCAATCAATCAAAAATCACTTTTGAGCAATATTGCTCAAATTTTCAAATCGATTTACAAGGATATTTCAATTGACACATTGCGAAAGGCCTATGTCCACCATTGGACTACAATAGGCTAATAGATTGATATTAAATTAGTCTGTAATATTCGTTTCATGAGGAATAATCACTGTTAATAACATACATTTCAAATTTAAAAAATCCCAGGCACACCCCGTCCCCGCTTTAACCCCCATAACTTTTAAAGAGCTTAACCGATTTTGATCAAACATGTCTAAAAACACTTGCAAATAAATCACTTTTAATACAGAAAAACGAAATTGAAATAGCTTCATCCGTTCGGGAGCTATGATGCCACAGACAGACAGACACGTCAAACTTAGAACACCACTATTTGCGTCGGAGATTAAAAACAACAACAACATTACCCAAACAAGTCTAGAATATTGTACAAATAATCCATATTATCAATCTATCTAATAACCTAGTGATATGAAAGTATGTAGGTGTCATAACTAGATCTCTAAATCAGTTCCATAAACCACAAGCAATCCACAAAACGGTTCCCAATAACGTATTTACTGACAGTTTCGAGATACTAAAGATAGATAACGAATCTTATAATAAGCTCGGTGAATGATGATCCCTATGACAGTTCGTTAGCGCTTAACATTGTACTGACGTCCTATCACATCAAATCCTTTAGAGGTCCATTAAAAAGACGAAAAAATCATAATTGTGTACAATTGTAAATTATAAAAATGAATATTAAGAAATTATTACGTAATGTTCGGAAATAATAGAAAAAAACTCAATGCAAATGTACATGGTACGTGCTGCAAAAGTTACGTCGTCAAGCTGTTATCGACTAAGAAGGGACACATCGATAAACAAAATATCGATAATTTGTTGGAAATATAAAACAAATGCTTTGAGTTTGTATTTTATTTATATCAATCTGAATCTGATACAGGGTCAATCGGATCTTCAAAATCTGAGTCTGAACTGCAGCTATCCGTGACGTTTATTATTAACGGTTGGTCAATGATATTGTCGTATTTTACATCTCGATCCCAGTCTTGTAAGCAAATTTTCTTCGTTCTTTCGACCACTTTTCGCCAATCGTCAGCTGTCACTTGAGCGCAAGCTTCTTCCAATAAAACCATCATTTTATTTGCCGTGAATGGCGGAGTTGTGTTATGCCTAGCTGCATGACCTGAAAATATTTGTACATTCAGTAATTATTTTTAGAAATATATGCATATACATAATATTATATAAATAAAAAATATAGATACCTTTGATCTGCGCCCATATCAACTCGATTGCATTATATTGGCAGTGATAGGGCGGTAACCGAATTACCGTGTGTCCATTTGATTTGGCCAATTCATCCAAAAAATATGATGGGTGCGTCTGTTGTTTGTGAAAGTTCAACAGTCTAACCAACTCTTTTTTTAACATCTGACTGTCAGTTTCCACACCATTGCCGTGTAACCACTCTATAATTTCAGCTTTTTTGTTATTGCTGCTGGGGGGTTTGTTAATTTGAACTGAGTGATATGAAGCATTGTCCATTAAAATATAGTGAGGCTCATTCAAATTTTCTAATAGTTTTATAAACCATGTCTTAAAGTTTTCGAAATTCATTTCCTCGTGGTACTCCGTTGTTTTCACTGACTTAAAAGCCCACAGGCAATTCCGCACAAAACCTGTAGCTGCGCCAGCGTGGCAAATGATTAAGCGCTGGCCCTTTCCTTCAGGAGTTTTTGTGCTGGATTTCGCTGTGTCATCCGTCCATGCCTTACCTACAGTATAATTGGCGTTCAGCCATGTCTCATCAAGGTATACTACCTTCTCCCAGTTATCAATTTGTTTGATTTTGCGAAGAAAATCGCATCGTAGTAAAGCTATGTCAGTACGCTCCATTAATATTTTTCTCTTGTCACATTTTTTATAGCGGAATCCACATTTTTTCAAAACAATTCTAAGGGAAGTAGCACCGCCTTTGAAGAGTTCTGCAGCTTTTAATGAAGATAATAACTTCTGGCAGGTCGGTAGTTCACCTCGTAGGTAGTAACCATAAATATGATTGCGTATAGCATCTAAATCAAATTCATCAGGTTCTGTTATATGACATAACCTTTTCTTTTTCTTTGGTGTTAATAGTTTATTGTCCTCCATGGACGACTCCCCAATTGCCAGCTAATTATGAATTCTTTAAAATTCAATCCAAAAAGAATTTTAAATTCTTTAAATTATGCAATTTGAATAAAAATTAAAGTATAGTAAAATAAAATATAATAAGACTGTTACTTTTTTATCTAGTGTTTTATGTCCATCAATGCGCGTAGTCTTTTTTTCAAAATAAATAAATATTGCTTATTATGTTGAATGACCTGGCTGAATGACATGACATTTGCCTGAAAAAACAGTATTTTATCGAAATTGTTTCACATCACTAATACAACTGTCAGTTGAAACGTCATAGGGATCATCATATAACGCTCGTAGTATAGTCTAAAATGATTGTAACATCATTCATTGGTTCCGATAGTTCGTAAGAATATCAGTAGATGACACCACCATCGCTTTAAAGACGGATAAGAAGGGAAATTTGAATCACATCGGGCGTGTCTCGGTAGCCGAGTTGGTCAAGGCATTCCCCTGTAAGGAAAAGATCGCGGGTTAGAGTCCTGCCCGAGAAGATTCTTTTTACCTATGTATTCGATTTGTATAGTTAGCACACTGCTTTAATGCTGTAAAATTCATTCAACTTAGTGTCCTAATATTTCTACCATCGATTTGTAATCCTACTGCATATCGATTGTGAAGCATGTCCCATGAAACAGACTGTAATTATAATATCTGGACAGTAGTCACAGATACTTCAAACTTGACTGTTTATCTGAAGTGCTATCTACAGTTAACGGTAAGTATGTTATTGGGAACGGCAGAAGCCAAACAAGTGCCGGATCCATTTCTCATCTTGATCTATAAAACAAGGATAAAACTACTAAGAACTTACACTATCGTCTGCAAAGCTCTCAAGCGGAGATAAGATCTACCTCCCTGCCTCTTCACTCTCCCTCGGGCTTCCAGAACCTCTCAAAATAAACTTCCGCTACAGAAAACAGCTCACATTTCTTGCGATCTTTTTATTTCAATCTTGTTTTAACGTTGCTTTAAAAAATGAAGTTGCATAAAGTTAAGAGAAAAATATCGAACATAAATCTCTTCAGATGACAGGATATGCTTTAGTTGACTGGAAAATATGAGATTTTACATTTTCTGGTTGCACTGTACCAGTTAAAATTACACTGTTCAAGGCTTAGACATTCTACACCAGCAGCCTCTGGTTCAACCATACCCAAAGGGCAGTCAATGCGCTGCGTGTACAGTATAATAATACTTTCAGGATATTGTTGAGGCTCCCACCGTACTGCAGTGCGTCGGGGATGTTCACAGATGCGCATACAGATGACATCCACGCTTTGATGCGCTTGAAGGTAGCCTCGTTGCTGCGTAGGGTCAGGGGGGGGGGGCACCAACGGTATTCTGGGAGTGTTCGGCGAGAGGATGGATGGGCCTGCCTTTGGTAGATTCATCAAGCTATATATGGCGTGATGATTCTATCAAAGGTAACACCTGATGTAACAAGTGAAACAACCATACATACAAAATACATTATATTACTAACATAGATGTTAAGAATAAACTAACAAGATATGGGCCTCTGTTGTCTTAAATAAAAGTTTTTTTTTACTTAACTGGAACGACGCGACCTCTGAAAGTGTGGTCCCGTATTGTATACCATAAAGCGAATGCTACCTTATGCAGTATTTCTATGAAGTTTTCATTTACAAAAGTAGTAAATCATTGTAATTTTTTATAGCATTTATTATGCTAACTTTTAAATTCAAATACATCGGGAAAAATGAAATGCTCAAGTGGGACTTGAACCCGCGACCTTTCCCTTACATGGGGAATACTCTTCCAACTGAGCTATTGAGCCACACCTGAACCACTACAAATTTCCCTTCTCTTTATATCCGTTTTATACCGCCCCACTTGAGCATTTCATTTTTCCCGATGTTTTGGGAATGGACTGGAATGATTTAATCTGAAGAACTTTGAGCAAAACTAACAATTGATTACATTCTACAATACGAGAGGCCTAAGTGAGTGCTGCGTCTATTTTATTAATTAAAAACGCTGAGCGAGCGAGCGAGCTATCGGACTTTAAGGAATTCAAACGGCTAAAGCATAGATACCTTCCTGGGTTTAGCATCGATAACTGCATTGGTAGGTACTATAATCGCATTTTGGTGACTTTTTGCGTTTGGGTACCTACTGGGGGTGGATAGCATATTAATAAGTTTATAATCTCGAAGCATAGAATCAATATAAAAAGTCACACAGTATTAATGAAACTTTACATGTGAACTTAAATTGTATATTAATATTTGTTATTCACATTACCATAAATTATATAGTTTATTATTTAACTTCAAATAGTTAAATAATTAGAGGTTCAAATAGTTAATTCTTCAAATAGTTTATTGTTTAACTTTAATTAGTATAAATCTATACATATATAATTACTTGTCCCGACTGACTGACTGATTCGTCAACGCAGAGCCTAAACCGCTGGACCGCTGAAATTTTGAATAGATGCATTTTATGGTGTAAGCATCTACTAAGAAAGGGTTATTGGAAATTCTGCTACTGTAGGGTATAATAAGGAATAAACATTTGTATAGATAGTTCGTCATTTAAGTCACTATCAAATAAGGAATACGAAATTTTCCCAGGCGAAGCTGGGACGGGTCAGCTAGTAAATTTTTAATTGCGTTTTGAAATTCGATTCCTCATCATCTCAACGATAATTTCGATTGTATTTAAGACCTGGAACTCCTTGCCAGCTCATATGTTTTCTTCTTCCTACAGTCTTGGGACCTTTAAGCGGGGCGTGAAAAAGCATCTTATGAGGGCGTCAAGCGGAATGCCGCCATTGTTAACATGGTATGTGTTTGTAATGGTGGCCCTATTTCCTGAGACTTTGCCTTCAGCTTATCAGGCGAGGTGAAGTCAATTGACGTGCCCAATATAAAAATAGAACTAAATGTGAATCTGTGCTTTTGTTTGACATAAATATATTTCAACACGTCAATACATTTAACCAATTTTGATTAATTGCTTAGTAGTTCACTAGGCGGTGAAAACTAACAAGAGTATATTTACACTCATAAAAGTTTATTAAAAAATTACTAACTGACTCGGCAAACTTCGTTCCGCCATTTTTTTCCGCTCGGTATACCGGACCCTCTACTATATTAAACATGTATTTAGACATATAAACCTTCCTCTTGAATTAATCTATTATAAAAAAAACCACATCGAAATCCGTTGCGTAGTTTTGAAGATATAAGCATACATAGGGACGAACAGACACGGACAGCGACTTTGCTTTATACTATGTAGTGATAATACCCTGCATTTATACACTAACTAGCTTTTGCCCGCGGCTCCGCCCGCGTGGATGTCGGTTATCGCGACCAAACATAGCCTATGTCCTTTCTCAAGGTCTAATCTACCCCTATACCAAATTTCATCAAAATTGGTTCAGTGGTTTAGGCGTGAAAGCGTAACATACAGACAGACAGACAGAGTTACTTTCGCATTTATCAATATTAGTATGGATAGTATGGAAGTATGGATTCTCTCTTGGACATCGTAAACTAGCACTACATTACTGTACCTGCTTGATTACGGGTAGATACTGAATACTCGGTTTGTCTGTTTGTCTCATAACATGCACGGAAATACTACAGCCTCCGCACACATACCTACATATATGGAATGTGCTCGTTGCATAGAGGATTATTGCCACAGATTCAGAATAGGCTAGATACCGGAGGCAAAATCAGGGACCAGTCCGGTTATCATTGCATATTTCAATTCAATTAATTAGCCTAGCACAGTCCACTACTGGACATAAGAATAGGCCTCTCCCAATGTTGGCAGGCTTTGGCCTACTGCTTCCATGCTGGCCAGACGGTTTGGAACAGGGTTTTATTTCGAGTTATCGTTCTCTCGCAGTGATATCGTCTGCATATTATTCCGTTAGCTGTTGTGGATGGGATGGAGTGGTGGTGATACTTGTATACTTTTTCCGTTAACATACAAATAACATTCACTAAATTAATCTAGTATATTTACTGACTCTTATTGATATTTAGGTACATATTACACACTAATGACTTGGTCTTATATACTTACTTACTATGATTCTGCGAAAGTCTATTAAACACGCACATATCCTCAACTAAGATTTTGGGGCCCATGTAATACCTAGAGAGTGGGTATTTACTGGCCAGAGAAAATTTCCAACGAGCAGCTTTGGGAACGTTGTGATGAAGGCCGGATCGACCAGCAGATCAAACGCCGTAAATGGAGTTAGATAGGCCACACTCTCCGAAGGGATCCAAACCACATACCGAAGCAAGCCCTAGATTGGAATCCCCAAGAAAAGCGCAAACGTGGTCGTCCAAAACAGACCTGGCGACGGACTATCCTTGGAAAAACCTAGAACGAAGTCAAATGCGAAGCTCAAGACCGTACGGGATGGAAACTCACTGTGGACGCACTCTGCCCCAGCTAGGGGCCAAAAGACCTTAAGTGAAGTTATAGAGAGTAAGCCTATCGATGTCAAGCAGGCTCTTTGTCATAGGCTGTAAGTATGTCTGTCGGATTGTATATTTCGTTCATCAGTTGACTGCTCCACGCTAGATAGGAAAATGTTGCAGTGCATTCCATGAAACATTACCATTTCTGTTACTATTCGTCTTAAAATGGTGGTCGCTAAATTAACGGCCTTGATAGATGCTGGAGCGGACGGGAATAAGCCTTCACGCCCCGCTTGAAGAACCCGAGACCGTTAGAAGAGGGAAACACGTGCGTGGGCAGAGCATCCCTGCTCTTAATCGTGGGGCAAAAGAAGGAGGCCTCAAATCCGTGACCGCACGCCTACTGCGACAAACACGATGAGAGATAGAGTGGATCCTCAAAGAGCTTCACGTAAAAGACAGACTATCGTCAACTGTGCAACTACGAATACTGAAGTTCTTTGGTCACGTCTTAAGAAATGAGAACTCGATGGAGAGACTGGTAGTTCAGGGCCAGGTGGAAGGCAAAAGAGCACGCGGTCGATCACCAACCCGCTGGATAGACGCCATCAAAAAGGCTACTGAATCCACCATGACCCAGTGCACTCGCGACGCCTCGAACCAGAAGAGCTACCCTCGGAAATGACATCGACCCAATAAACACCCCACCATGTATCTCGTCAGCGCAACCACGACCACTCTGACAAAAGTGTCCGACTGAGAAGAATCTAACTTAGTCTATATCTGTGGTTCTTACATAAACGAGTAGTAGGTACAAGCTTAGGTGACATGTATGACATCCGTTGGGCTATTCCACAAAGCGTAGATTTCCGCGAAAACTGAGGGTGGAATCATTTCATCACGAAATATATCCGGGCTGGGTGTACCTCATTTGGATTCATCTGATTCGGATGACATTTGAATCATAGTGATGATCTCTTTGCGTGGCGTAACTGGTGTATAATCACTGCGATTTAGATATCACTCGGTTTCTAATATAAGATAACGGACCAAACTAAAGTGTACTGAAGATGACAAGTTCGTTGTTTCGTAGGAAGGTGTTGCTATATACGAATAAAATTAGTAGTTCTACCTAATTTTTCAAGTGATGAAGAGTATTATTAAATAAAAATATTCGTTTTCTAATTGAATGAAGTAACAGATTAAGCTAAAACAAAATATCACTGCTTTAAAGTATACCGTCACGCCGTACACCTTTTGTCATTTTGATTCATTCAGTCATATTGACTAGACTAAAAATGATTAAAAAATAAAAAACCCGACTGCCACTGAAAAGACCGAAATAAGTTTGACGGCAGGCGGTACCCATTTGCCAATCATAAACCGAAAGGAAATTAATGGGTACCGCCTGCTATCAAACTTATTTCGGTCTTTTCAGTGGCAGTCGGGTTTTTTATTTTTTAATCATTTGTTTCATTTTATACTTTTTAGTTATGATATGACGTGTATATCTTTTTGAAATTCCCTTCATATCGTTTAAACTTGAAATAAAAAATTAAATTAATAAGTAGGAAAATTAGCGAGAATGATTGTTTTGTTATGCAACTTTAAATCGTTATATATCCTAAACTATTGTTTATAATGAAAAATGATAACAGGAACCTAAATATGATTTAAAATACCTATTCAACGACACCCCACTTGATATAGTTCATCAACTTTTTTATTTTTCATTTTGACAATATGGCGTCTGGTTGTCGCGGTGGTGAATTTTGATTACTGTCATGTCTTTAGTGACACTCGCAAGGTTAAGACGAATCGATTGACGTAAGAATTATCCAAATCGGCCTATGCATTTGGTCTCTAGAACGCCACATAGAAACAAACATACATACATACATACATACATACATAGACTGATAAACACATTATTTTATTTATTTATTTAATTATGAGGCATATCAACAGTGTACATTACCCTCCCTTGCGTCGCGCAGTCGGGTAAAAAGAAACGTGTTAATAAAAAAAACATTATCTAGGTATTAAATTCTCCTAAAAAAAGAAATACAAAAAAAAACTGCAATTTCGCTATGGCTTTTACGCAGGCAAGTATGCGCTCCTTTCGTGCTGAAAAAATGAAAAGATATTTTTGACATTTATGTGTTTTGGCAGTACACAAATAATACATAAATATACTCACGGCTTTTCCCTCCTGAATTTGCGGAGACAACATCCCACCATTTGCATCTGTCCTAACACATTTCATCTACATTAAACCTTTTATGCAAGCCCGCATAAAAAGTGGGTTTGTTTTTAGCAGTAATTTGATTATATTTTCATTCTTTTCCGCGTTGAAATATCCCCTTTCCCACCGAATTATAATCACAATACTGGTAACACAGAATTCCTCTGGTTTTATATATAACCATAGATAATCTTATCTATCCTTTATTCGAGTTTTACTCTACTGAGAGGCTTAGTGGCGGGGCATCTTTGGCGGGACATTTGTTACTATGATAACGAAAACTAATGTTTTTTTTCTGTGTTTTCCGATGTTATTCTGTAACAAGATAAGTCTTAATAGTGTGAAGCTTTTGTTTTTAGGTTATGTTACATGTAAGTAATTGTCTAGCTACAATACGTCAGGGTAGACTTGAACTTTTGCAGGAGGTAGAAGATGGAATAATTTTTAATTTTTAGCTCGGGGGTACAGTTTTGTGGGTACAGAATGGAAGCTCCCAGCTGGGAGCGAACAGCTGTGCGTTTTGGAGATTATGTTCTTATGTAAGGAAAATAGTTTTTTTTTTCGGTTAGTCACGCCTTTATCCCCGGAGGATTAGGCAGAGGTGAATTAACACCCACATTTCACCAATAATTGTAGTCGGTTCCATGAGATACTTAGATGAGCCTATTGCCATAATATTCCCGGTTACTATTGTTGACTCGAGCCTATATCTGAGGCTGAGTCTGGGCTGTATAAATCTGTCTGATGTTAAACAGCCCTATCCCTTAGTCACCTTGTACAACACCACATAGGAAGATATTATGAGGTGGCCCAAATTCTTCTCTGCCGGGAACCACGCGGCTATTAGTATAATTTATATTATTAAGAGTAAATCAAACTGTTTGATTGATTTAAATTGTATTATTGTCCGAACTAAAGGTGTGTACCAAATATCGGAAAACTATGAAAAGAAAGATATTTAAGTTCCACGCGGTGTGCATCTCACTAAAGTACAAATAAGTAGGTAAGCCACTAACAGTAGGTAAGTAGTGAACACCACAATAATTGTTATTATTGTGGTGTTCACTACTTTACACAATAAAACACTGTTATTTAGTGAGTAGGTAGTTATACAGTTCACAGCACGTCTGCACGCATCAGGAGACTCGCTCCCACTGTCCGGACCGCACTGTCAACTGTCACTACTTTTATTTATGTATGTCACAATTATAATTAGTAGGTATATTAAATTATTCTACGGTTGCAACAATCTACACTGCGCAAAACCAAATAGGACTCCATCTCAGCATTGAATGCTACGCACACCCTTGCGTTGAGTATGCACAGAAGACTTGAGATAACTCAAAGGTATGTCAGGACTGACTGACATAGTGTACTATCAACGCACAGCCCAAACCACTGGACGGATCGGGCTGAAATTTGGCATGCAGGTAGATGTTATGACGTAGGCATTCGCTGAAAAAGGATTTTTGGAAATTCTGCTACTAAAGGGGCAAAATAAGGGATGGAAGTTTGTATGAAAGTCCATAATTTTCAGAGCTAGATGCACTAAATTTCATAAACTTGTGTCTTTTAGGAAACAAATAAACAAGTGTATCAGAATTTTTCAAAATTTTACTAATAAGAGGGTAAAATAGGTGATAAACTTTTGTATGGAAAGTTCGTCATTTTCAAAGTTAGAAACATGAAAACTTCGTACACCTACGTCTTTTCAGAAATGTGAAACCAACATCCACGCGGGCGAAGCCGCGAGCAAAATCTATCAATAAGAAGGGAGGGAAATTAATGAATTAAGATTAATTGAGCACTTTGTTCATTGAGATCGGTCTGATGCCGACTGTTCGTGTACTGTACTTTCTATTATAATTATGTATGTGTGTGTATCCAATCACGACACACAAAACAGTAGATAATGTAATGAGTTACGAGTATAATTTTCAACTAAAAACCAGCCTAGAACTAATTTTCTGTTATTAGCCAATCGCGCTACGAATTATGTTGAACATTTACACAAAATATCCTCCTGATTACATGAAACAAAAGTTTAGTGCTTAAGTTAGATAAATTCTGCCTATCCCAACGCTTCGACCTTTCTACATTAATCGTGATCCCGGGATAACTCTCGAGGTGACTCTTTAGTAGTGTAACGTGTGTATATTTACCAGGTTTTTTATTTGTTTTGAGTAACTGCTCATAACTGCTCAAAACTCAAAACTACTCGACCAGGTTACACGAAACGAAGTGGGCTATTGCTGAACGAATCCAAGAACACATCGCAGCTGTAAAGAATCGACAGACGAGCAAATCTGCGATTGCAGAACACCTGCTAGAAGCGCCATGTCAATTTCAAATCATACAAGGTGGCTCTTATTTCAGTCATTATATCTAGTAACACTCGCATCAAATTAAAACATATTATAGTAGGGCACGCGTAAAAGGAAATTCGGTAGTAACTCGAGCGCGTCAGATTAAGCTAAGGGAGGCTATTGACAAATTCCTCCAGCCAGTAGGCAGCCTTCAAATGGGTGGGTGCGCATCTTTCCACGAATTTAATCCTACGCGACAGATTAAGATAAGATAGGTTAGTTACTAGCTAACAAGTGTCCATTTTGAAAATTTCGCGATTGAAGCGTAACGTCTGTATTTAATCGAACGCGGTCTTTTTTATGTTTATTTTATAGTTAAACGAACTAGAATAACAGAAAAACATTAAGACCAAAGTAATTTTGCTGCGTGGCCTCCCAGCCTATTATACCTATGCGCGGTAAGTGTATAGGGCTTTATCTGAGAATTTCGTGGTGAATCTCACCTGCTGGTCGACGCACGAAGCTTTGTCCTGGGCCAAAGCTGTGCGCCTTCTGTGAGGTATCAGATGATAATGTGGTCTTTCCCGTAGAAGCCAAGATAAACCAGATAAGGATAGGAGTATCAGAGTGAACCCTTTGCTGTAAAGGGCAAGTTTTGAATGGAATGTAGCCATAACTAATCTACCAGGGGGATTCCATAATCAAGAGCATTATAAATACAATGAAAAATCTTAATTAGCATGTCACTGGATTGAGAATATTCTTAAAAAAATCGCTCGTGAGGGTCAGGCTTGAATTTACAGATTAAGTTACCACAAAATGTCATTACTTTAACGTATACCGTCGTGGGCCGAAACGAATATCCATGTATCGTCTTTAAATCCTCGCAGGGGTAGGCAGCAGTGTATTCGCACCCACGTTTCGCCAATAGGGTATTTGACTAAGTCGTCGATTCTTCCCAATACTGCTTAATATGATAGCTTGTGCTGAAAAAATATGCCTTGCAAAATAAAATATTGCATATCTAAACTGAAACTATGACTTTACATAAGTTGAAATTCCCAAAAAAAGTCAAAATATAAACAATCAAATTCAATTTAAAAATATAACTTTTTAGATTCCTTATTAAATTTTAAATAACGTTTATTATGAACTATATACGTGTAAACTCAACGTAGACCGAGATAAATGCGATATTCTCTTGCACTCCATACATTTGCACTACGCGCTACAGAAGCGTGACGTCACAATTTCGTACGATTTTGTATGGAGCGTTTTCGGGCGGCGCGACAAATTGAATTTTTCAAAATCAAATATATTGAAAACTATTTGTCGTACGAAAATTTTACTTTTACAGTTCATTTTATTATAAGAAAGTGGTCATCTTTCAAAAAAAAAAATATTCAAATAGCCTATTATGATTTTCGGTTCCATGTCCTAATAGGGGGCGTTTACTGTTGGATGGAGAATAGACCTATCTCTTAGTCACCTTTTACGATACCCACAGAAAGAGCTGGGGTGATCCTATTCTACTCCACCGGGAACCACCACAGTAGTCTTCTTCATCTCAGCGTTATCCGCATCCAAAGCTTTCAGCTTGGAGTCTGGAGTCCGCTTTACCACATTAACTGCGGATTTGGCTAAGCTTCGATATTTTCTGTGAAGCGATTGCCATCTGACCTCCACAATTCACCTCCACTTAACATCACCTAATTCCGGACAATCGTCGGCTTCGCCCTCTCATCCCTCGCCGATGGCCGTAGCCTCGACCGCTGCGGCCCCCATGCCGGTGGGGAACAGAGCGGACGAGGCTAAGAAATGCAATAACCGGGCCAAAATGTCTATAAACAGTGCGAGGAATTTAAAGACCGATATTAGACTCACGGTGATCGGGGAGATAGAGCGCCTCTTCCAGCTTGTGAAGGAGAGCGAGGCGGAACTTAGAGGCTTGTGGACAGGGTGCATGCCCAAGGCCGGGACAAAACACCTAGAGCCCACACATAGCCTTGACGCGATGGTACCGCGGGACGGGTTGGAGAGTCGCGTCCTGGCAAAAATGGAGGAGAGTGCCAGACTCATCAGTGAGAATGGCAGGAAGATAGACGAGCTTAGACTGGCTCTCCAGAGCCAGGCAGAGATCGCAGAAAAGGTTGAAAAGTCCGTGGACAGGGTCACATACGCATGTGCGACAGCTGGCAGTCATTGCAGGGAAGCAGCGCTCCCGCCACAGACGCTCCACTCCGTATGTGTCTCTTCCACGGACGAGACCGACACTGCCGACATGGTCCTGCAGCACATCAGGCAAACCATGGACGCCAAGGAAGGATGGGTCAAGATAGAGAGAGTAAGGAAAGCAAAGGAAAGGAAAGTCATCATGGGATGTAGAAGCGTAGAGGACAGGAGAAAAGTAAAGGAAAGGCTCGAGGGAGTCGCGGGTCGGTTCGTCGTCGAGGAGATCAAGAATAAGGACCCTCTTCTGATTCTGAGGGACGTATTGAAGGTTCATGATGATCATGAAATACTTCGCGCCCTTCGGAATCAGAATGGGGCCCTGTTCGTGAGCCTCGGCGATGGGGACGACCGCGTGACTATAAAATTTAAGAAGCGATCGCGCCACTCGCAATTCCACCACGTAGTGATCAGCACGTCACCTGTTGTCTGGAGGAGAGCGATGGAGGCGAAGCGTCTCTATATCGACCTCCAAAGAGTCGCGGTGGCAGACCAGACGCCACTCATCCAGTGCACCAGGTGCCTGGCTTTTGGTCACACAAAAAGATTTTGCTTAATGCCAGAAAACCAAGATCTGTGCGCAAAATGTGGCAAACCGCATGGTCAAGACGAACCTGAAAAATGTAGCAGAAAGGATATGGAGCCCCACTGCATAAATTGCACCCGAGAATATGGCGAAGTAAATCATCATCACGCCTTTGATAAATCGTGCCCAGTCCTACAAAAGTGGGAAGCGATGGCCAGAGCAACCATAGCTTATTCCTAGGGATGCTCTGAACACCGCAGATATAAAATAGATGCAAATGGCTATATTATATGTATATAACTCAAGGCATCAAAAACAAGTAAACAATACAAAATTTAAATAGAAACTAAATTAAAAAATTACACCCACTTTAAATATATAAATACATTATAAAAATAACCCTCTAAATACCAACCAAAATTAGAACCGCCTCTTTCTGTCTTATATGTATAATATATTTATGTATAACCAAAGAATATTTATCAATCTTCTGTCTACTTATGTCCTATATCGCTATCGTATACTAAATTATCATATATTAATCTATTCATTTATATCGTCACATTTTCCTATATACTAATATATTTAAGAAAATTCTTGGCAATTTCAAAAGGCACTTGCTACAATTTTCTAGTGAAAATTTACCCAAGTTGACAATTAACATTCTTTTTTTCAAACTAAACCCTACTTACTATAAACGCTAAATACTATCGGCTGCTATCGGCTACTGTCGGCTGCCGGGCCCCCCCCGCTCAAACGGCCTAATGCCGATGTAGACGCAAAAATTTATCTGCGACGATTAATTGAACCGGGCATTCTGTGGCTTGTTATATAATAAGCTGCAAAATAAACCGACGTAATTAGAAAACCTCCGAAAACCGTATTCATTTTCTCGTAACAAAATTAGAATCAGTAGAATCAACCACTTTTCCAAATTTCAAAACTCTTAAAAATTGTGATAATTAAAACAGTAAAAAAGGACCCTACAAGATTAATCCAGTAGGGGACTGGCGTAAAAAAAAATAAAAAAAAGACCTCCACAATCCAAAGGCCATATCGAAGCATTGCAGCTAGTCCAGTTGTTGGACTTTTGAGGGCTCCAACTACCCGTAACGACTGCCATATATGTTCGTATGGCAACCGGGACCGACGGCTTAACGTGCTCTCCGAGGCACGACCAGACCAATGCAAATGGGTTGGCTGGCTGTTTTCTCGTGGACCCACGAATTTGTTCCACTAGTGGGACCACGAGGGAGAGTTATTTCTCGTAGACCCACTACTTATTAATCCACTAATTTGTCTCACTGGTGGAACCACGAGGCAGAATTATTTCTCGCAGATCCACTCACTCTGATTTCGGCTCTGATTTTCACATGAATCACTTTGTTATAGAACTTTGCTTTTTGTAACTACCTAGCTTCTGCGACATTGTTAACTTCACTTATGTTTAAGTTGATCATACTGCATGCAATTATGACGAAGTAAATAGATCACTTTATATAAGCTGACTGGTTTATAACCAATAATTTTACTATTGAAACCCAATAAAACCAATTGTATTAAGTTTAGTGAACACTAGGAACAAACAAAAATTAGCTGGAAATTATCATAAGCTACACTAAGTAGACAATTCATATTAACAAGTATTTCCTATATGATCAAAATAAAATTTGATTTTCAGTTTGATAATAAACATAATGAACATAAAAAGTATACTTTTTGAACTTAAAACCTAAGTACATTGTTTGGGTCGCTAGGTTATGTAGGTAGTGATAGATAACGTGAAGTCAACGCATTTTCTCAAGAAAATGACCTAATGTAATATCTCCGTGATTAAGTTGGAGTTGGTATTGTATTAGATATATCATCATCTTGATCGATATATTCTTGACACCGTGATGACGATTCCGATACATCATCTTCTTTCTCGCATAATAAAAAAAACCGACTTCAAAAAAGGATGAAGTTTTTTAACTCGGATGTTTATATGTTTTTTTATGCATGTACGGGCATAACTCCGTCATATATAGACTAGGATTTGAAATTTTTTTTTGTTAGAAAGAGGTTTATTCCAAAATGGTCCCATACAAATTTCATGTAGATCTGATGAAGAGTTTCAGAGTTTCAACTACTGCTACACTTGTTCGGAAGGGTGCTCACTCAATTCACACATCTACGAAAATCAGTGCCATGACTGAGTGGGTCTGCGAGAAATAATTCTCCCTCGTGGTTCCACCAGTGAGACAAATTAGTGGATTAATAAGTAGTGGGTCTACGAGAAATAACTCGCCCTCGTGGTCCCACTAGTGGAACAAATTCGTGGGTCTACGAGAAAACAGCCTTTCTATTCATGCATACAAATATTTGCATTGAGCGGGGATCGAACTCGCGCCTCCTGCGTAGCGGCTGCGTTCACTATTGCTACGCCACGGAGGCTGTTGGAACCACCACAGAAATATCCCGTATATATGAAGGTCAAATCATATTACCCAAAAAACAGCTTTAACTTTCAAGGTAATTCCAAAAGCCCTATACAGTACCCAATAATTTAATATGAATTGTTGATTACTCAAATTTGGTGTCATTATATTCGCTACCTCAGCAATTAATTCAAATGACCCTGTAATCTCAGCGAATGACTGTTAAATGGCCCCTAACAACCATCAACAATGTTCCTGGTAACGGAATTTAACTTTTAAACGTAGGTAATGGATTTCAAAAAAAAAATTTTTCTGTAAAGTGGTTTAGTATTATCAGTGCTTCCAGCCAAGCGGCAATTTGCTGGCCGAGTTTTTTTTTAGGAACCAACTCCCGCACTAGGGAACAAGTCCCGTATCGCGGGGGACTTTACAAACATACAACTAACGGACACAAAGTACACCCAGACTCAGAACAACTATTTGTGGATCACACAAATTTTTGTTCTGTGTGGGGGATCGAACCCATAACCTCGTGCACAGCCGGCGCATACTACGCCCACTGAGCCACGGAGGCAGTCTAGTAGAATAGAATGACAAATGTATGAGATTTGACATTTATGACATTCGTTGACGAATTGCCACTTGTCTAGAGAGGTAGATTTTATAGGTACAACAGAACGACACATGACATGATCCTACTAATACTATAAACGCGAAAGTTTGTGAGTTTGGATGGATATTTGTTACTCTTTCACGTAAAAACTACTGAATGAATTTTCATGAAACTTTACAATTATATAGCTTATACATCAGAATAACACATAGGCTATATACCATTACGCTACTACTCAAGCGAACGGAGCAGTGATGATTAATGTCAACAAATTCGGCTGGCATCAGCATATACGCAGAAGTGACAGTGTGGTTATTTCTGTTGCCACTCTAATATAAGCTACTAGAAATACTAATCCTGCGCGGACGAAGTCGCGGGCACCAGCTAGTATATGTATTTGAAGGCATTTTAGCTCCTGGTCATTATTCATAATGACCGGTAAAAATCTAGCCGTGTTGCCGTGTATGTTACAGAAAGAGATAGGGTGGCCCCCTATCAGTAAACATACAAACCCATGACTACTGCCCGTTTTACGGTAATTAGGCTCAAATAAGACTAGTGTTTCCGTGAATCTCTCCAGCTAAAGTAGGTTCACGTCAGCAGTGTAATGGCCGGGATTCGAACCTGAGACCCCACAACCGTAAGGCTGAATCCTTAACCATAACTACCGATGGCGACGCTTCCTTAAACCTACACACAAATAATACAATTCCATAAAATACATAACATAAACTCACGCCTGTATTCCCCGACGGAGTAGGCAGAGGTGCTAGCACCCACATTTCGCCAGTTTATGTTTAGGTCCCAATGTAATAGGTGGCGAGCCTATTGCTATTAACCGGGCACTTATAAACCTGCGATAAATACACACATAACTTCGCAAAGCTTCGAAAAGTCATTGGTGTGTGCCATGGTAAACCTGGGATCGAACCGCAGATTTAATAAAATATTCAACCCATAACATATCTACAAAGTTAATTTGTTCACCGAATATCCTATAATTATTGCCAGTTGCTAAAAATTAAATAAATGTTCAATAATATTGGTCGTTATGGAATTTCACATTAAATTATTTAAATTGCTCAACACATGGGATTATGAGGTTGGGCTGAATTGTTTTACACTTTAGGGGATTTTGCAGGTACGATTATATAATTCGGTGTGAATTTATTACCAATTTGGACAAATTTGGTATTTCTTGCAGCAAATTGGAAAAATTTATAACCGTAATCGCACCATAATCGGTTCGATTTTATAAGAAACGGTTACTCAATTTTTGTTCTCAAACTCATAGGTACGTTAAAGTACTCATAATATGGTTTAATTCCGATTCCCCTATAATAGCGTTTTATCTAGTGCACAATGAAATATAAGTGTTCTTTATTGCAAAGAACACTTATATCTCATTGCCAATTTGATATTTCAAAATCTACGCTATTTCAGGAAGTCTCTAGATACATACATCTATATCTATTTAATATATAAAAGAAAGTCGTGTTAGTTCGAGTATTTATAACTTAAGATCGGCTGTACCGATTTCGCTGAAAATTGGTAAGAATGTAGTTAGAACTAGGAGTCGGACATACTTTTCATCCCGTTCAACATTTAGTTTATCCCGGGTATAGTTTCCTGTGGGTCTTGGTCACGGGATCAGGATTTTTGTGACCCTGGTACATTTGCATGAAGTACCAGGCTCACAGAAATTTTAAGGAACTTTATCTGGTCGAGGGAACAGAAGCAGTGTGTCTTATACCTTTCTATTCCGACGCTAGTATACAATAAAACTCACGATTGTAAGCCCCTGAGGGAGTAGGCAGAGGTGTACTAAAACCCACATTCCGCTTACTGTAGTTTTCAGTTCCACGTAATAGTATGGGTAACCCTATAGTCGTCAAGAAGACACTTTGTCATGGAATGTATGTTTGTTTTCAGATGGAGATTAGCCCTATTCCTTAGTCGACACCCATGGGGAGAGATGGGGTTAACCTTATTCTACTCCGAGACTCAACACGGTTATTTATAATAGGTACAGCTCGATTCACATATCTTGGACCTAAAATGTGATCAAAATGTGCTATATGCGCGCAGTACACGTTTGTTGGATGTGTTTTAGATATATATAGTACGGGGAGCTACTACGATGGACGAGCTCAAATTCACGAAATATAGATTAATAGCTTACGGCAATGATATTACATACAAAAAAGAGGCAGATATGTTATTAGACTGCGCCTGGTGAAGACGCGAAAACGTCCCAATTGGGACGTATCGCATTTAGTATATGTCTGGCAAACGCCGAGTTGTCACGTATGTAAGCGCATAATAAAATGGCAATAAAAATGCCGCCGTGTATTTTTAAAAATGTACAAATTACGACAGTAAAATCAATAAAACACGAAGGACCTTCTATCACATGTAAGTACATACAATATTACCGATTTTTTAGTGTATTTCATAAAAATTAGATTAATAATATTTTTAAAATAATGGCGGCAAAGAAAAAGGACAGAAATACTTTTTGATATGAACACGACAAGGACACAACAACACTGCTTGCATAGATTATCAGTACAGATGCGACATAGGGTAATTTTCAGTTTACTGCCTACTTAAGTAATAATTTTGACCTGCTGTTCAGTTTTATTTGTTATTTAAAATTGAGTAACATAATTTTTGTTTTATTTATTTGTTGTCCTTTAAATAATTGTATTAACCAAAATTATTTTTTCAAGGTTTCCGACTAATGAAGTTCGACTTCAAGAGTGGATTGCAATTGTTAAAGAACAACGAAATGAGTTTGACTGGACACCTTCAAAAAGCAGCAGAATTTGTAGCAATTTTTGAAGCCACTGAGAGATATACTTCGAAAAAAGGAACATTGCTCAGGAAGAATATAAATAACTAACAAATATACCACTGTTCGGCTTCATTCTGCTCATAAAAATAATCCCAAAATAAAAAACTTTCTAAGTGGCAGAAAAGAAATAAATTAAATTTATTTGAAGGAGTTTAATTTTTTTTAACGTCAGTACGGCACTATGGTTTTATTTTCGAGAAGTTTCCAAATATTTTTTTTGAATCATTATCATTTTCCGAAATAAATAATGACGTATTATTTATTCATCGAATTTCATTTCTTGCCTACCAACGAAATACCCCTTCTGTTCAACAAAATCATAATCTATGCTTCGAAACGATCCTACAAGTGCAATCGTCCGAATCATTCCGAATTATAGCTATCTTTTTTACTCACGTGCTTTTCCCATCTTTCGTACTACTTTAACGCTAATTGTCAACTATTGTGCACTGACAGACTGCTGGATCAGATTTGAGAAGTCAGTTACTATGAACGTAACATATCTTGTATAAAATATCATTGGCTTACGGGCGAACTTTGTACCGCCAATTCTTTTCCGCCCGCTTGGCGTCCAATCCCGTTCCCGCTGCACCCTCTACTATATTAAACCTTCTTCTTGAATTACTCTATCTATTAAAAGCGACTTTGCTTTATACCGTGTAGTGATGATGATGATTACAAATCAATCTGCGTGCGCCAGGGCCTTATTAATTTCGCAATTTAGGTTTAACGTCCATGGCGTCTATGACGTCCATGTATAACCATAGTATCCTGTGGTATATACCCATCAGTATAAGTATATAATTATCTATACAACTAAACAATGACTAGAAGTCCTTTCATCCATGTAATAGAAAAATCTGTTTTCTTGTAGATGTGCACAAATTGTCTTCAATGAAAAAGGAAGAGATGAAGTAAAACTATAAGATATAATACGTGGCTGCGTGGTAACCGAGTACATACATATACTCACGCCTGTAAATTCCCGAAGGGGTAGGCAGAGGTGTATTAACACCCATATTTCGCCAACGAGGGTGAATGGGCAACCCGGTTCGGGTCGACCCAGACATACGTATTTCAATCAGTTTACAGACATTTTTAAGAAAGGAGCCGAAAAACGGCGAGCGTGTATGAAAATAATTATGAAAGTAGAAGAAGCGAAAAATCTATGCCAGGATTATAACAAGTGGGAAACTGTAGTCTCTGCCTACCCCGCTGGGAAAAAGGCATGACTGTATGTATGAATGTATGTATTTCGCTATTCTATCAGTGTTAAACATAAATACCTACTTGCAACCATCAACCACGGCAGTCGAGAGCATAATCCAACGCAGACTTGTCATGTAGGTAACAGGTACAACACACGAGCAATGACGGCGGGCAAATTTGTAGTGCCCAGGGTCAATAATATATATGGCGATAGGACGCTAAATAAAAGAATACCTTACATACTAAATAGCTTACCAGAAGAAATAAGAAAGGAAAACAGGAAAAATATGTTTAAAATTAAATTAAAAAAGCACTTATTGGACTCACTACCATAATTTTATTATATTATTATTATTATTATCTATGTACTGAATTAATTTGATGTAGTAGGTATCTAGTTGTAACTCTTCATGATCCTACAGTCAAACCGTTTGTACGGTTTTGCGGGACAATGTATTAGCTCATAAGATAACAATGAACTTAAATAAATAAATAAATAAATAAAAAAAAAATCTTTTCGGTCACACATATTATAGGGTGTTTAAACAAATAAATATTATTCTTATTCTTATTCTTCTTATGACCCTATAGCCATCAAGCAGGCACTTAGTCATGAACTGTATAGGTATATGTTTACTGTCTGATGGAAAACGGCCCTATCCCTTAGTCGCCTTCTGACACACCCATAAGAAGAGATGGGTTGGCCCTACTTCACCGGGAAACAATACGGTAATAAAACGATAACTGAGGAGATAAATATTACGACTGAATTTTTTATAGCATTTTTATGTTAAATGTTAACACAAAAAATGATTTTTCAACATTGAATTTTGATGACTCTGCCCGAGTATCGTGAGTTCAAGTCTCACTTGAGCGTTTCATTTTTTCCGATGTTTTTCGAACTTTAAAGTTAGCATAAAAAATGCTATAAAAAAACAGTCAAATATACGGGCGGAGTTATAAAATTCAATGTTTAAAAATGGTTGAAAAATCATTTTTTGTGCTAACATTTAACATAAAAATGCTATCATTCATTGTTTCCAACATTTCGTAAGAATGTGGGTAAATGGCACCACCGTCGCCTTTAAAGACGGATATAAGGAGAAGGAAAATTTGAAATGATTCAGGTGTGGCTCAATAGCTCAGTTGGAAGAGCATTCCCCCTGTAAGGGAAAGGTCGTGAGTTCAAATATAATTCTACCTCAACAGCATCGACAGCATCTGTGGCGTCGTGGTAGTGCACGCGACTGCCCCGCAGGAGGCGCGGGTTCGATCCCCGCTCCGTGCAAATATTTATATGCATGAATATGGCTATTTGTATTGGTCTGGGTGTTCTATGTATAATATGTAATATGTATGTATTTACAAAAAAAGTATCTAAGTATGTTTACCCGCATTCTAGATTCCATAACACAAGCTAATTAAGCTTACCATGGGTCTAGATAGCGCTGTGTAGAATGTTGTGGAAAAAAAATATCATTGCATTAATCCCGGTGGCATCGGAGGCCTGATCTGGAGTCAGGGAATCGTCTCTTTCAGTCCAACCGCGACGGTTGAATTTCGATATTTTCTGTGAAACTACTGCCATCTGACCTCCATTACTCATTGGCGATATCAAAGCATTGCATTTAGGGCTCCAACCATCCGTAATGACGACCATAGATGTTCGTATCAGAATCGTGCTTGACGAATTAACGTGCTCTCTGATGCATAGAAATGGCCAGACTAATACTAATATTCATGCATACAAATATTTGCACTGAAACAGAATCAAAACAAGCAATGACCGCAGAAACATTTAAAAAACAAAAATATTCAACTCTTTTATTTGAAAGTTAGTTAAATTTTGTCTTCAATAATATAAAATAATCCACGTAGTCGCATTAAAATGTGAGCGAAGCCGTGTCTAAAACGAACGATAAGACACAATTATCATAAAATATTGTGTCTCGAGATGTCTCGAGTCTCAAGATTCTAGAGCAGGATTATCAGTATGAAAATTCAATAAGTTTCATTCGCAGTAGACGTAATTCAGTTTTACTACGTTGCAATTTAAAATGTATGAAAAATGGTACGCTGTGAGACTGCGAAAATGGAAGCAACATCGAAAGGTGCTCTGAGAAATTCTTGCGACACTTTTTTGAATGTGCAATTGAAAGAAAGAAAATGTTGCTATAAGATACACACTATTTCTGAAAAATAAAACTACAGTAATAATGGACTCATCTACAAATATATATTCAAAATTCAGTCAAGGTCTAACCGGAGCCAGAAGGGGAGGTTATGTCGAACGGTCTGCCTTTCCTCGGGAGGGGGGACAACGGTGTCCCCGACTTGTCCCCGGAATGGGGAGGCGCGCTTCTGAGCGTGCCACGTGGCCGACGTGCATTTCAGTCGGTTCAAGTCCGATAATTCCTCCCAAGTGGCGATACGTATTCGTGATAATTCGGGCCCTCCTCTGAAAAATTTTCAGCTTTCTGGCGCGCCATTAAAAAAGTTTGCTTACCAATGGTCTAATCTAAATCCCCCAAGTGTCAAAGATTTATCACGATGTCAATGAACAAAAAAACTTGTAAAAATGTGTTATGAGGATAATATTATAGTTTTTGATATATGGGTGATTAACGTTTGAATTTAAAATATCTTTTTATTAGAAGATTAACTTTCTGGTTCTGCATTATTATTATTCTGCTAGTAAAGTACCTCGTATGCTTATAAAAAAAAAAATCTTTTATTAGAAGTTTTCAATCACGCATCAATTTATCGGTTCTATTTGATCGGTGCAGTGCGATCGTAAACGATTTCCTGCAGTACGTTGTATTTATTAAAATATGCGTTAGTTTTCTTTGATCAGCACGGCACCCGGGTTTATCCGAGGGGAATTTTGCTATCGCTTTAAAAAAAAGTTTATTTACACAATCCAATTTTTTTTTTATAGTAATTCCTCCAATGACCAATACCGCCAAACACGCGACCCCTCTAAAAGGCATCTCACATCTCATATCACATCTCCGAAGCGTGAATCGCGTGATACGTGCACGCAATTTGGGCAATATGCAATTCATCTTACACGCTATCTGATAATTTAATATAGGTTTCGTGTATCATAAAAAGCGTGGGCAACAGTAATTATCGCATAATTATTATCACAATCACTATTATTAAGAGGTCAAACAAGAAATATACTCTAGCGAAATAAATCCATAATTAACCTGAATAATGGACTATATTTCTATAGGTACTCATCTATACAAATAAATAAAATTGGAGTGTCTGTTTGTAATATTAAAATAACCGCTTTCTACTACATGCATATGAATGTATATACGGTACACATACCAAAATATATATTTTTAAACTTTTTGTCTGTCTGTCTGTCTGTCTGTCTGTCTGTCTGTCTGTCTGTTTGTTTTGGCTAATCTCTGGAACGGCTGGACCGATTTGGACGGGACTTTCACTGGCAGATAGCTTATGTAATAAGGAGTAACTTAGGCTAAAAAAAAAATGCCAATAACAAAAAAAAACTGATTTTTTTTATTAAGTACATTCCACGCGGACGAAGTCGCGGGCACAGCTAGTTATGAATATGAAAGTAACTGTAAGTGTCGGTCTGTCGGTTATGCCTTCACGCCTAAACCACTGAACCGATTGTGATGAAATTTGGTATAGGAGTAGATTGAACCTTGAGAAAGGATATAGCATATGTTTGGTCGCGAGCTAACTTTCAAATTCTCGCGGGAATTGGTGTAGGCTAGGTTAGGTAGGTTAGACGTTTCGACAAGGTTACACCAGCCGTGGTCACAGGCTGACTGGCTCAGCGGTGCACGCCGCCGTCTCGAGTGCATGAGGTAGAAGGTTCTTCATCCAACCGCACATTCTCGATATTTTTGATATTTTCTTTACGTCATGTCACTCTCTCACATATACCTACCACTCTCTAGGCTTATTATAATTATTTTTGTATTTAATCATCTTCTTCTTATTCTCTCTTCATATCAAATTCATATCTCATTCTTATGCCGCACCACTAAGACCTGGAACTTCCTGCCAGCTCACGTGTTTCCTTCTTCCTACAGTCCCGGGTCCTTTAAGCGGGTTTGAAAAGGCATCTGATGAGGCCGTCAAGCTGAGTGCCACCACTGTTAACATGGTACATGTTTATGATGGTGACCCTCTTTCCGAGACTTTGCCTTTAGCTTAACAACAGGCGAGGTAAAGTCATATTGATATTGACGTGTCCTTTATTAAAAAAAATCTAATTTAATGTGGCCTTTATTTACTACACTTTACTTACACTTTGCCAAACATTTTATACCAAAATTGTTAAATTTAAACTAAAAATAAACGACTCACAATTAAAAACAATGTGGTCATTTGACTCCAACATATAACACAAAATAATCACAACGAAATCCACTAAAATTTTAGTTTTAATTCATTGAGTAATTCGCTTATACTTTCAACAAACTGAATAATATTTTCAAGTACCCACTATTCTATATATTATAGAACATTTAGTTATAAAGGATCACTATTTAATTAAATATAGTATTGCTCGAACCAAATATCTTGGATGGTTCACGTCATTATGTTGAAAATAGGTGTCAAACTGTCGTTCTGAATGGCTACTCGTCGAGTGCGATATACCTCCCGACAGGCGTTCCCCAGGGATCATTGTTAGGCCCGCTCCTGTTTAATATTTTCATCAAAGATATTAATCGTTGCTTCCTTCATTCAAAAGTGCTATTATACGCAGACGATATGAAGATAATGAAAAATATATCAACGACCACAGACGCTGAGCTCCTGCAGGAGGATTTGGAGAGGTTTCAGGAATATTATGACCGTAACAAGCTTGACTTAAATGTCACTAAGTGTTACGTTTGTTCCTTCACTCGCAAACCTAATCCCATAAGCTACAACTATCGGCTGCTTGGCAGACACCTGACCAGAGTCAATGTGATGAAGGATCTTGGTGTTACGTTCGACTCACAGCTTATTTTTGACAAACACATTGACAACATTGTCCGCAAGGCCTCAAAAGCGTTAGGATTCATAATCGGGACGTCCGCAGACTTTGAGAACATAAAAACTATAAAAATTTTATACTGTTCACTGGTTCGCAGCCACCTCGAGTATGGCTCTCAGGTTTGGAATCCTATCTATGACACATACGTAGATAGAATTGAGGGCATACAAAGGAAGCTCTTAAGGTACATACAATTCAAATCCCAATGCTATCTGCCTAACTATCATAGTCGTTGCAAAAAATTTCCCCTTCGACATTCAGTAGCGGAGTCCTTCTTTCCACTTCACGAGCGCAGAAGAATTGCAGACTTGACATTTTTGTTTAGAATCATGAACGGATCGGTTGATGTTGGTGAGCAAATTTGGCTTAGGTGTTCCATGTACATACTTGCGTGGTTGGACCTGCTGCATACTCCCATAGCAAGGACTACATATAGCCAGAACTCGTATGTTATACAACGAAGCATGCCGGTGTGTTGATATCGATATTTTTAATACCAATGTTTCTAATTTGAAAAGAATCTGCTGTAATCACTTCTTTGGAGATGCTATGTTCTAAATGCTGAGGTGTTTTTTAAATGTTTTTCTTTATCTGCTTTTGTTTAAAATAGTTGTGTTATGTATTATCAGTGTATGTATTCTATGTATCTTTCGCTAATTTATTGTTGCTGTTTACTATTATTTAATACTCATTGTCTTGTTTATATGTGAAAACTTTTAAGTGACCTTCTCTTACTATTAACTGACCTATATATGTTCCTATATTAGCTGTAAGTTTTCCGAAAAGAAATAAATAAATAAAAAAAATCTAAATCGCGAGATAAGTATAAAAGGCCCTGGCAGGGCAGATTGTTTTGAGATAATCTATGCTTGGTGAATTTGAGCTCGTCCACCGCCGTAGCATCCCGTGATATCCTCAATACATCCAAGAAACATGTACCGCGCGTATAGAGCACATACTAGGTCCAAGATATATGAATCGAGCTAATACTTCGACCTATTTGTACTAGCGGTTAAAAGTACATAGGTCAGACATATTTTGAAACAAACGTTTTAAAATATTTAGTTAAATTAAGTGGAATACATTATTTACATGTTTGAAAAATTTAATTCATTAAATTTATAAAGTACTAACTAGGTACCATTTCACAACTAGGATTAAGTGAAAATGAAAATGTGATAATGTAAAGTGTAAATGTTTTTAACTAAATAAATGAGCTCTCGTGAGTAGTTTCGTAGATTTGAGACGACTAAATTTACTTTTATATTTGTACTAGCGGACCCGGCGAACTTCGTACCGTAAATTTTTTACCGCCCGCGTGGCGTCCGATTCCGTTCCCGCTGCACCCTCTACTATATTAAACATGTATTATACATATAAACCTTCTTCTGGAATTACTCTATCTATTAAAAGGAACCGCATCAAAATCTGTAGCGTAGTTTTGAAGATAGAAGCATACATAGGGACATAGAGACCCGGAAAGCGAATTTGCTTTATACAATGTAGTGATTTATTTATATAGACTGGTTATTTTTGAAATACTGATTCTGTATTCACCATCCACAGTACTTTTGTTAACCCCCGACGCAAAGAGAGCGGAGTTATAAGTTTGACGTGTCTGTCTGTCTGTGTCTCTCTGTGGCATGGCATCATAGCTCCCGAACGGATGAAGAGATTTCAATTCAGTTTTTTTTGTATTAAAGGTGACTTGACTTATGTGCGGGTTTCTTAAACATGTTTGATGAAAATTGGTTGAGCCGTTTATAAGTTATATTAAAGGGGTTTTTTCAAATTTAAATACCTTTTTTTTTCGTGCGGATTACCCCTCGGATACCCCCTGCCGGAGCCGGAAGGGGAGGTTATGTCGGACTCGAACCGACTGAAACCGCACGCCGACTGTGGGTCGTGGTGCTAGGCCGGAGGTGAGGTTGTCTCGACATATCCCTCGCACCCCGACTGACCCAATACCTTATTATTATTTATTATTTTTTAATACTGTGTTTAGCCCGCAACACAGTATTAAATAATAATAAACCTCAGTTAGGCAAAAACATAGATTTCATAGATTTGGCTGAAATTTTGCATCCAGGCAGGTAAGAACGAGAATAAAACTTAAATATTTTATCCCGGGAATAGTTTCTGCGGAAACTGGATCAGTATCCACGTAGACAAAGGCTAGTTATTAATATTATAAGACAGTTTCTACCCTTCACTATTATTCGACGGAGCCATGGCGCAAAATTCCATTAAACTCGATATCAATCGACTCGACTCGATCTCTCGATACCAATCAAGTTATTATTACTGAGAATTCGTCCAACTACTGTGGTTTCATTCGTCCAATTACTGGTTCTTAGATTAATATCAGAATTCAGTTTCAGAATATATCGCTACAGCGTCTGTGGCGTGGCGGTAGTGCACGCGACTGCCACGCAGGAGGCGCGGGTTCGATTCCCGCTCAGTGCAAATATTTCTATGCATGAATATGGCTATTTGCATTGATCTGGGTGTTTCTATGTATAATATGTATGTATTTACAAAAAAAAAGTATATAAGTATGTTTATCCGCATTCTAGATTCCATAACACAAGCTATAAAAAAGCTTACCATGGGTCTAGATAGCGTTGTGTAGAATGTTGTGGAATATTTATTTACTTATTATTATTATTATTACTGTAGTGTTTGTGTATCTGGCAACACTGTCTCGGGCCACATCGTGGTGGAATGAAACGTCAGATGACATATCACGAGAGCCAGGAGGCGGGAGTGACGAACGTTATCATCTGCTCACGTTGGAGGTTGACGAGCCAGTGACTATAAAATATAAGAGTACTACAATTACTGATACCGAAGTTTCGGTTTTCAACAGCCATGGTCTCAATCGTTGGAACGAATCATTGTGCCTATCTTCTAATACAAGTTAAATTAATTTCAGTCTTCTTCATCTTTGTGTTAATCCCACTACTGCCATCTGACCTCCACAACCCAAAGGCGATATCGCAGCATTGCTATTTAACCAGTTGCTGGACTTTTGAGGGCTCCAATTACCCATAACGACTGCAACAGATGTTCGTATGGCAACCGGGACCGAAGGCGTGCTTTCCGAGACACGACCAGACCTATGCAAATACCCATATTCATACATACAAATATTTACATTGTGCGGGGATCGAACCCGCGCCTCCTGCGTAGAGGTCGTGTTGACTACCCCTATGCCAGGGGCTGTCAATTAATTATAATGTCTAGAAAATATTCGAGTGTGTTGGGTTATTTCGTGCTTTAGGATATAGGTGTATTATTTAGGTGAATATAGGTGGCCCCATCAAAATCTTTCAGTTCGAATAAAACTTCAGCTGCAAGACGGTCTGATGTATAAGGCTCTGTGTCGGATTTTCTCTTGGAGTTGATACCGTAAATTACCGTAAAAAAATCATCCTAGTCATTCCAGCGCCAGTCCCGATTACATATAAAGCATAGTACTGTAGAGTCCAGAATCCACTCTTACTGCAACTCCCAGCTCACGTGTTTCCTTCTTCCTACAGTCCCGGATCCTTTAAGCGGGGCGTGAAAAGGCATCTGATGAGGCCGTCAATCTGAGTGCCACCACTGTTAACATGGTACATGTTTACGATGGTGACCCTCTTTCCGAGACTTTGCCTTTAGCTTAACATCAGGCGAGGTGAAGTAAAAAAAAGTAAAAAAATACTTAGCATTTACGGGAGCCACTGTAATCTCACCACTCAAGATTCACCATTTGTTGTTATTGATAAAACGTTTTTCTTTTAAACAGGAACTGCACTCTATTTCTGAACGGTGTGAGTTAAGTCACAAATATTGACACTGATCGATGCATTGTTTATACGGTGTTCGTTCCCATCGTGTGCACGTCACTGGGAAAGTAAATATGATGGGAATTCTGTGGTTTAGTAGCTGTTACTTCTATCGCGAGGGATTAACGTTATTTTTAACGTTATATTTTTCGTTTTTTTTTTTTATAAATGACACGTCACTTTATCTTTACCTCGCCTGATGGTAAACTAAAGGCAAAGTCTCGGAAAGAGGATACTTACTAAGACGAGTCTAAAATAGAGGGTTACTCTCTCGATATTTAAGATGCGGTGAAAATCCGTTCATCTAAACTTAATCCATACCTACTTCCATACTATTTTTATAAATGCGAAAGTAACTCTGTCTGTCTGTCTGTGTGTTACGCTTTCACGCCTAAACACTGAACCGATTTTGATGAAATTTGATATAACGATAGATTAGACCTTGAGAAAGGACATAGGCTATGTTTGGTCGCGATAACAGACATCCACGCGGGCGGAGCCGCGTGCAAAAGCTAGTTTTAAGTATAAACTGTTAGTACATTCTCTTCAACTTCGTCCTTAACTTACCATAAGGCGAGGTAAAGTCAAATTGAAGTGTCCGGTAAAAATTAAATGCGTTGATATTCATCGATTGATATAAATACAACATTTCTGCAACAATACCTACAATCAAAGCAAATTAAATTGCCTTCAACTTACACGAATTTTATTAGGTAAAACGTGGGAACTCAAATTTAGTTCAACAGATTTTCACTTCTTAGTGAAAAGAATGGATATTTATAACTTAAAAGATAAATTCGAATACATCGGGAAAATGCTCAGGTGGGACTGAAGAGCAATCCCCCTCTAAGGCCGCGACCTTACAGGGGGATTGCTCTTCCAACTTTTGCTTGCTTCTGTCTTCTATTGCTCATTGTAAAAAATAAAAAACGTTTTATTATTAGCATAAGGACAAACCTTTGTGGTCTTTTGTGCTACTCTGTACAATTTTAAATGTATTTCACGTTAATAAATAAAAAAAAAGCTATTGAGCCACACCTGAATCACTTCTAATCTCCCCTCTCTTTAATTCGTCTTTAAGGGCGACGGTGCAACCATCTACCAACTTTCTTACGAACTGTTGGTGCCAAAAATGATGTTTCAACCATTTTTAAACATTGATTAGACATTGAAAGGGTAAAAATAAAATTCATAATATTTTATAAATTCACATTTATTATGTCAAATCAATTTTACATCACAAGAAAAAGAATCACATAACTAACTTGTTTGATTTATTCAAAATCATTTTTTTTATCTTGTGACAAAAGTTTATAAGGCAATAAAATAATGCACAAGTTTTATCCGCTAATAGAAATGGACATTTATTTATTTTTATAGTTTCCAATACTTAGTTACATCGTGCACTTTTAATATGTTAAAAATGAATTAACACTTTGATTGGTTATTAATTATTTTTGGGGACTTATCAATAAACAAAAAAATTATAATGCATATTAAGTAGAGCAAGATTCTTTTTTAATAATAGTATGAGTTATCTATATATTGGATGAAACAAATTACATAATAATATAAAAAATGGGGTTTACCAGTAAGAAATGATATCTCTCCTATCTTAAAAATGTAAAAGGAACATTTACTACATTTTGATATTTTACAATTGGTACATAAAAATAAATAAACAAAAAATATATAAAACCCTGATATTAATGTTGGTAACTATGTTTATGATCTATTAGCGGAAATCTCAAAATAATAAAAGTTATTATAAAATCTAATCATGATACTATTTTTTACATTTAAAAATAATTAAAATAAGCCTATTCGACAATTTTGGTCTGTTTCGAACTCGATAAAATTATAATTATTGTTATATATGCATTATTTTTAGATGTTAAACTTAAATTATAAATTTACATTACAAAAAAGTTACAAAAGTGAAATGTAAAGTAAAATTATTATAATAAGATTCAAACAAAGTAGGCCGACTCAAAGTATTATTTTTCGTAAAATTAATTAAGAAACAGTTTCAAATAATAAAATGTTATCACGTTAAACAGTAATATTTATTTATTTTATATATTTTACATTCAAACAACATCGCTTTTCCCACACGAGGAAGCAATTAATAAATCGAAAATTTTATTAATCATTTTTTATTAACAATCCAAAGATATCAACTTACACACCATTTTTAACATTTTTACATTAATTATCACTTTTAAAGTGAACAAATCTCTTTTACACACAAATTTTAAAATACCCGTTTCCTTTAATTTTCATAAAAACAAAAAATCTAATCATAAATTAATTTATCATTCGTAACTTAAAAGCTCGATTTTGTGACAGTATTCAATCAATTTATTCAAAGGATACACACTATTAACTATTTAACTAGTATGGCAACGTTTCGTTTAACATACTATATTTACAATATTTACAATCACAACGAATCTAAGCTTATTTTATCTATAAAGTCTCATTATATTTAATATCATTATCAATTAATATTCAGATATAATCATTGCCCGACATTTTATCAATTAATTATCATGACTCAAAAGAAAACAACTTTATTTATTGATATAATAAATGTTACGTGGTTTCATTTAAAACGCATAAGTTACATTATTTAAAATTACAAAAATGTAGACCGAGTAATAATTGTAATAATCTAAATGTGTGTAATATCTACACAGATTCAGTCTTATACATCTTTTGGAAGATGCAAAACTAATTTACAATCTAGGTGTATTTCGTTTTTACCAAATTGACATTTATCTTTTATTACAGTAAATTGTAAGTTTAAATCTAATGTCAAAGTAAGAATAAAATAAATAAAATCGTAAACAAAAATTCCAATTAATAAAAAATGGTAATTATAAATAATAAAATAATACCGTAAATCTTTCAACGGACGGGTCAAGTCACAAAAAAATTATGCCGAGTTTTTATCACATTAATTTATACCTTAATTATGTTAAAACCACACTTTCTCAGTCAAATTTTTAGAGGTCCAAGGCCTATAAAAGTATATCAAAGCCGTGTTTAGTTCACACACTATAAACCGTACTTTATTTCAAGCACACCACTTTAATATTTGTCTCAGTCACACTCCTTATTAATTTTAGCATGTTCTAAGCTTGGGTCGGCAGGGTTGGCCATACATGAAGGCTTTGGCTCACTCGATAGTAGCGTTGGTGAATTTACTGCAAAAAAATATGAATTAATGAAGTATACAATACCACATAGGCTTTCATAGTATGAGGAGCGGAGACTCTTAACTTTTAAGCTATATCTACATTTACTAATATGGTTTGGCAGAGGAAGTACTATATTCTAACTACGATAGGTTTAGCAAAATTTGTGATGACAGTTTTTTAGAATTTAGCGAGCCTTATCTTCCTTCCATTACTAACGCGTCAGGATTACTTATTTAAACTTTCAATTTTTGACATATTTTCTTTTATTTACATATTTTCGAGTGAATCTCAATATTCGTACATTTTATTAGAATATATTATTTCGAAATTTATTTTATTATCAAAAGTCATCAGTACGCTTCGACCAATATTTATTATAATTTATGTTGATACTTTCAGTAACCAAAAGAATTTACACAACACATTCTTATCAAGAGGTTTATCCTAATATTTACGGTCCTCAACATTCTTGTTCAACATGATTGCACGTAGGACGCTAATCACAAGACTACGTGAGCGAGAAACATCACCAATAATAATGTAATTTAACGACGCGAATCTTAAATGTTATTTTAGTAGTAAGTTAGGCGAAATGACTATTTGAGACAATACAATATGAAATAATAATTAAGTACGTGCAAATTGTTATCTTAAGAGAATTGAAACCGATAAACGTGGAACATTGATCAACTGTCAGTCGAATCCCCTAGTGTGTAAAACTTAAAGGATTTAAGTAGCATACCATCAAGCATTCCTTTGTGAAAATACTATTTAGTGGAAGCTATTAAAATATTTTTTAAATTTAAACTATAATTAATAACTTTATATTCTTTTAAAGTTTAGAGTTCCGCGATCATGGCTGCTGAAAAGCAGCCGAAACGTCGGTTTAAAAGTATATAATACCAAATATATCGCGATAGAATCTGTAAAAAGTGGTTGTATTTCAATTTGGATTCTTTGTTCAAACATTATTTACTCTTGACTCAGACTGTACTAAACTTTAATTATTCATTCTGCTTTACGTTAAAATCACTTAAACATTTTAAGGAGGATACAAATAAAACTGTAATTATTATTATTTTTCTACAAAACAAATGTAATTCAAATATATATTGATTCATACTAAACGTCTATTCCAACCATATTTTAAAATCAAGAACAACGTAGAAATAAATCTTGGCCATATAAATCGAATATACATTTCCGTTTAACAACGGCAATATATTACTGCTTTCAAAGGAAACCCGCATACTATATAACAAAACTTACTGCAGTATATTTTGCATCGATTTCATAATTATGTTTGGTTGGGTTTTGAATCTCAATAAAAAAAAACCACTTAGGTTACAGATAGGTACACGGCCCACGTGATAGAAAGTGATTAACATGGTGTATGGACGTGGGCAACACTAGGAGAGTCACAATCGTGTTGCCAACTCTGTAATAACCTTCTAATGTCCTTCATGAATATTTACCTTATCTTGAATTTCTGCGGATGTTCAAGAAGACCGTTAGAAGGTTTCTACAGGGTTGGCAGCGTAAATAAATTAATATTCCACAACATTCTACACAACGCTATCTAGACCCATGGGAAGCATAACTTAACTAGCTTGTGTTATGGAATCTAGAATGCGGATAAACATACTTAGATCCTTTTTTATGTAAATACATACATACTATACATAGAAACACCCAGACCAATGCAAATAGCCATATTCATGCATACAAATATTTGCACTGAGCGGTAATCGAACCCGCGCCTCCTGCGTAGCAGTCACGTTCACTACCGCCACGCCACAGAGGCTATGTGATGTGATGTAAATGTGATGCCAATTGCACACGTCCTTTATACCGGGCGGGCGGTAACTCCTTTCCACGTACCTAAGTGGACTATAAAAATTAATCAATCAATTATCGCAGTATACTGTACTCTTTCAATGTAAGGAGGCTTTGGCCTACTGTTTCCACGCTGGCCAAACGGGTTGGTACAGGCTTTCATTTCGAGTGTTTCTCCTCTCGCAGTTAAATCGTCTGCGTATTTTTCCGTTAGTCGTTACGACACCCTTTTGGATGAAATGGGTGATGATACTTGTATACTTGTATTCTTTCTCCGTCGCCATATGGATATAGATATGTGGCTGAAACCCGGGTTTCCTGTTAAATAACTAACATACAAATATTTCTAGTTTCACTTACCATTTATTCTAGGTTTCAAATGTGGAAGCGTGTTCGTAGTTCTGTCTAGAACACTTTTACTGAAGTATACACTATTGTTCTCAGTATTAAATCTGACTGGAGGAGAGTTAGAGCAACTTCTCGAGTCAGCGACTAGCGATCTGGGTTCTAGATGATACCTGGGCTCTAGTTCAGGCATTTGAGTCAGGTTTAGAGGATTCCTGTTTGGGTTACTGTAGAGTGAGGGGGGTGGAGGAGCGTATAACTCTGGAGGCATTAGTTGTTCTGCTGGAAGCTGAAAGAAGAATTACATTTTAGTTGGATGGTAAAATGTTTCTTCAAGCTTAATATCGTATAGCCTGAAGTTTTTTCTCTAGGGTACAATGATTCTCCTGTTACGAAATTATTTACACTGGACTTATAATGCAAAGAAATATCTATCCTGTGAAAATGATGAAAGTAACTATTACTATTAAGAAATAGCTTAACACATCCTATGTTACCTATTAACTTAGCTCTAACAATAATTGTTTGTAAATATAAATATAATTTAATGTAAATGTAAAATGTAAGTGTAAAATAAATGTAAACAGTGTCAAATAAGATGAAATTCCAAAATTAATTCATAAATGCTTTAGTATAGTGAGATTCACAACCGAATCTGCACCACTGCCTGCCATAAAATTAATCGATAGACTAAATCCCAGAGTATCAATGAACATAAATTACATCCAGGATCAAGACAATTCTCTGCGAAACATTTGAATAATTGTCCCCAGTGGGAATCGAACCAGCAAGCCGGACCAAAATCGTTTCATCCGAAATATAAATGGTTTATGGCAAGTGTTCAGAGTGAAATTGGTATTTTGATTAATAACAGTATCTGCCTATTTTTTGATTACAAAGTAGTATAAGGGTATTTTACAAAAAATAACTACAGTTACAATAACTAAACCGAAATTTTTATCCATCAAAATTATTATTAGAAAGTTCAATTTTGTCTCAGAAAGAAAAATAGACATATCTCTTTAAACAATATGATTTAAAAACACCCCGCAACATCTTCGCAGATAGTGTAATGACCAAGATTCGAACATGGCATCTTATCCATGATTATCCCCTTATCCCCTAAACTACCGCCACTTATTTATTTAAAGTTAAAACTATTACTTACATTAATTAATAATAAAACAATACACATACATTACATACCAAACCACTCGTATTCAGCGGCAAAGCGTTCTTGTATTTCAACCAATCTTCATATACTTTATCATAAGGCTGCCTATGACACTCTGACCCAACATTTGGCATATGCAGACTACTCATTGGCCCCAAGCTCTGTATACTCGGCCCTAAATTCGGCATAGGGGCGAGTGTTGGGGCGTACTGCCGCCTGTATTCCATAGGTCGTACTTGAATATATTGGTTACAAGGGTCGATATTGTGGTCATAAAATCGGTCGCAATTCGACATGTCGTATTTTTCTGTAGACTTCGATATGAGAGGACGTATGGAGCTGTAGTCAGTAGCAGAAGATTTATTTGAACAGTTGTCGCTTATTTTCCCGTCTAGCGGTATAATATCGGGGTTTTTATCTGCAACGAAAGATAATAAATTCCTTTTAGTGTTCGCTATCTGTTTTTTGTTGGTTTCCGAGTGGAAATTTATTTGAGTGAGTGGACTTTATGTTTTTGGGAGGCTGGTGTAGCACGCTGAGCAATTATTGCCAGGTTGTGCGGCCGGAATTAGGTAATATTATGGGTAATGTTTTGGTTTGAATTTTTATGTTACAAAATGGATCTGTAATGAGCAGTATGGTTTTTGTAATATTGTATATCAGTCAAGTATTTTGTAAATAAAGACTTGTAGTACCTACCAGAAATTATTATACTCCATTTGGTTAGGTACATAACTAAAGGTAAACAATCTTGTTGCGACTTTTTATAAAAACACATATTAAACAACTAAACTAGGCTAACTATTTTTTTTTATACCACTTAGGTGGCAGACAAGCACACGGCCCACCTGATGGAAAGTGGTTACCGCGGCCTATAGTATGCAACACCAGGGGCGTTACACTGGCGCTGCCTACCCTAAAATTCACGTTGCGTACCCTGATATCAAGTATACTATCAAGTTTAAAAAAATACATATATAAAAAAGGACGAAGAACTACATTTTCCTATTAAAATTAATTGACAAGCAAGTACCTACCAATAAAATATATTAATCTACGATTATAGCTTCATATACTTTTTCAATAACGCATTCAAAATTCAAACTTCTGCAAATAGCCTGTAGGACAAAATTTCATTGTACATATACCACTCAAAATTGAACCAATAATCTACAAAAAAGCACCTCTCATTCTTAGAAGTATTTCGTCCAAAACATTCTTGTTATTAGAAACATTTTTCTCCGACCCCTTGTCCCTATCATTTTACAAAGGCCTTGAAGGTCATAGTTAAGTCTAGCTTTATCTCGTAAATGGACCTTAAAGTCTTCAGGCGAAATGGTATTCAAATTACGCTGCTTTGAAGCTGAAATTCGGGAAATTCAGTAAAATATTCATAGTCTCATCAGTATGGGTCAGCTATACCACGTTATAACGAGGCCAGTTTTCGCCACGAATAGACTTAGTTATTGAAGGGTTAATTTTTTTGCATATTTTTGTGCTTGAATTATTCCAATTTGTAAGAATGGTTTGGTAACTAGAGCGTGTAAAAGACCTGAATATATTGTAGCCAAAATTAGACTTGGCAGAAATAATCAATTATAACAAACGTAATTAAGATGGAATCTCTGCAAAGTAGGTATGTGGAGTAATATTGTAAACGGTACCTAATTAAATTCAAAAACATTTTTTATTATTTCCTTTTTGAATAAAAATATATTACTTTACAGAATCACGCTTTCGATTCGAAACACAATAATATATTGCCTGGATATTTCGCAGGTTTACCTGGATATTAGTGTTATTTATACTAATAACAAAGCTGAACAGTTTATTTTTTAATCCGCTAATCTCTGAAACTGCCTATGCAATTTGAATGTTATTTTGAATTTGTTAGTTACATAAAACACTAGGGCTCATTACAGTTTTGCTTGTGCTAGGAGTGAGTTCACGTCAGTAGTGTAATGACCAGGATTCGAACCCGGTTCGATCGTAAGGCCGACTCCTTAACCACTAAGCTACCGACTGAAGATTGTGATATTTGAATATGTTATGGCGGTGAAAATATTCATTTGAATAGACTTACCTAAACTATCCACGCTCTCAGATTCCTTGGTACCAGTCAGAGGTATATTTGATGTCTCATCCTGTTGCCTTTTATCTTTTTCATGTTTATCTGAAAGCAGAAATAAATATTACTTCAATATATTTATTAATTTTATCAACCTTTTCGGTTTTGTAAGGAAAATCCTCTACAAAACAGAACTCTCACTCTCTCACTCTTGATTCCGATGTGCCACATCAAAAAACAGAATATAGATAATGGCAAACTTTCCTATCCCTAAAAACGGGAAATATTTTATCTTCTTATTATATAAAATTATGGTGTCGCGGTGTTTATACTTAAACTTCTCCGAAAAGGCTTGACCGATTCTCATGAAATTTTGTGTGCATATTGGGTAGGTCTGAGAATCGGACATCTATTTTTCATCCCCCTAAATGTTAAGGTGCAGCGGGAACGGGATCTGACGCCACTAAGGCAGGGAAAAATTGGCGGTACAAAGTTCGCTGGGTCAGCTAGTTTCTATATTTAAATTCAAATTAATTGGCTGGTAACAACAATGCAAAATAAAACCATTTTAATAAACTTTTACAAAAAAAATATAATTATTCGAACTATATTTGAATTAAGAATTAAATTTTCTCTTCGCAATATAAATTTTATTAAAAAGCATTGAAGTGTAATACAATTCAGAGTAAAGAATGAAATAAAATATAAAATACATATTTCAGTAACACTGTCGTGAGATGAATATTATTGTACCCAATTTTCTCGAAACGTATTTAAATTTTAGACTGTTTAACTAAATTTAAATGCATAACCATGTTGAAAATTGTATAATATTTATTCTCTCACAATGACTTCAATGCACATTGCTAGACAACGATGGCATGGTATATTGCTAGGCATATACGGTTGTCGTTGTCAAAAAGGTGCCTTATTTGTGTTCAAATAGGTGCCAATTTATATCCTTATCTAGGAACAGAGACACAGTTTTTGTCAACAAATTGTCTAGTACGTACAGACCGTGGGTGCAGTGCATTTGTTTGCACACATGCGAAAATGGAGGTGGCATACAACACGGCGTTCTTTCAAAATCCAAGCGTGCTAATTGCACCCGACTAGTTCTTAAAAGACTTTACGAATACATACACAGTGTAGACACAAGGTAGGCAGAGGTATATTACTGCCTGTATTTCGCCAATTATATTTTCGGTCCCACGGAGCAGAGCAAGCCTACTACCGTCAAGAGGACACTAAGTAATGTGTTGTATTTTTACTGTCGGAAGAAGAACAACTGTATCACTTTTTTTTTTCTTCGTTCTATACCTCCCCCGCCGGAGCCGGAAGGGGAGGGTATGTCGGACTCGTTTCGACTAAAACCGCACGCCGACTGAGGGTCGTGGTGCTAGGCCGGAGGTGAGATTGTCTTCGACATATCCCTAGCACGCCAGCTGACCCAGGGCCATCCCTTACGGTCTGGCCATTCTTAGCCCGCCACTGCCGACTGTATCCCTTAGTCGTCTTTTACTACACAAACGGGAATTGATGGAGTGGTCCTATTATACTCTACTGGGTACCAACACGGCGAAGACCAATACTGGAGGTAAATACTGTAGTACTTACTATCTCTTTTATTGCAGTACTTGCAGCAGAACACTGCCGCAGATACAGCTGTCATGGCAGCGATGACGCCAACAGCTCCCAACACAATGATCAGGACAGTTGTCAGTTCCACCTTCACGGGGACTTGGGCTGCGGGGAGAACTACTATTTTAAATGATATAGTTTTAAGTTTTTGAATTTCTGAATATAAACTGGTTAAATTAAAAAATAATAGGAGAGGACAATAATTCATACCCAGCTCAAAGTTGATAGCATTGATCAAAACACAACTGTAAATGAAATCTATATGATCGATATCCAATACCTGGTGATTTTTATTCGGGGTCATATGGGTTCAAAGGTCACAAAGTCGGGTCTTAACATAAACAGTAAGTTTTATCATAAAAATGTCTGAGACAAAGTTAAAGCTCATGCAATCCATACTAATATTATAAATGCGAAAGTAACTCTGTCTGTCTGTATGTTACGCTTTCACGCCTAAACCACTGAATCGATTTTGTTGAAATTTGGTATAGCGATAGATTAGACCTTGAGAAAGGACATAGGCTATGTTTGGTCGCGATAACCGACATACACGCAGGCAGAGCCGCGGGCTAAAGCTAGTTATCTCTAAAACCTATGTCAAATGCGAGTCGGGCTCGCGCACCAAGGGTTCCGCTCCTAAATGAATTTTATTGAGGTACAAACTTGTGCAACGTAACAGGCACTATATATTTTTTGTGCGTTGAATTAAAAAGTTTGACTTTAGGGTACCTATTTCACGTTGAGCTAGAATGATGGAAGAAGCAGTCTTATAGCACAAAAATGTATAAAATGTTCGTACGCACAAGCTATCGGTCCCGGTTATCATATAACATCTATGGCAGTTGTTACGGGTAGTTGGAGCCCTAAAACATTTGACAACTGGTCTATCTGTAATACTTCGATATCACCAATGAGATGTGGAGGTCATATTGCAGTCGTTTGGACTGAAAGAGGTGGATCCTGGATTCCAATGGTGACAGACTAACCTGTATGTCTCTGTGGGTACTTCAATAAACTCGAAGTTAGCGTCATTGCTTCACTGAACCCTTTTCTATTGAAGGCTCTGACGGACACGGCTAACGAATTGCTCGCTGACAGCCCTGATACTTCGAACTCAGGGTCATCGTTGCTCACGTTGCGGAGGAGCAACCCTGTTGCCATGTCGAAGATCTAGGAAAGAAACAGTGTATATTAATAGCAATAAAGAAATTTTTAAGGGTGTAAGTTAGGGGTCTATAGGATCCAGGCTTCCTCTTGGGGTTGACAAGTCAGAAGGCAATCGTTTCCATGATCAACGTAAAAGTAATGATGAATGAATTGTATCATTAAACTTCATAACGCTTTTTAAACCAATTTCTCAAGATTTTTATTATTTACTTGTTTATAAATAACACAAAATAAATTGCCATAAAACTCGCTAAATTATTTAAACTTTTAACAAAATATATCTATGACATTTTTACCACTAAAGTGACAGACCCGGCCCACCTGATGGAAAGTGATTACCCTGGCCTATGGACGAATGCAACACCAGGGGCGTTACACTCGTTCTGCCCTGGAGAAACCTTATGATACCCTTCTTGAAGAACCCCATATTGTAATCGCTTTGGAAAACCATACCAGGAAGTTCATTCCACATTTTCAGCGGGCGTAATTTGTATAGATATATCGAATAATCGAACAAAAATATCGAATATAGAAGAAACTCTGTAACGTTAGGGAGGTATATTTTCTTTTACGAGCCATACAAAATGCAGCCTGCCTATATAAACCCAAAATTAATTGATAGGGGTGAGATACCCCGTCGAGCCGACCCATTCAAGCCATAATACGTTATTGTAAAACAACTGCGTTTGTGTACAATACGTTATATAACATAATATTCGATGTTTACATTCTGTTATTTGAACCGGGCGGCGTCCTAATCAATCGAAGGGTTAATGAGTTTTATTGATCGAGTTTAGTTAATGTTAAATAATATGAGATTCTGACTGTGTTCAAAAAACAGAGGTTTTCCAATCGGCTGTGATTTTCAGTAAATTATTTGTTACGGCAAATCGATTTGAAAATGTATTTTTTTTTATTTGAAAGGGATTTTATTGATTTATCCAATTTACAATTTCAGATATTTTTTAATTTTCAATGACTCTTTCTTTTTTCATGGAATTGATTTGAATTTTTGTAACAAGATTTTTATATTAAAATTAAAAAAAAACCCCAACTAAAAATACCTTTTTGTTATCTATCTGAGAAAATTTACCAATCAAACACGATCCCATAACTGAAAACTGCATCAAAATCGGACTAGTAGTTTTGGAGAAAAAATGCAACTTTGCACAAACATCCTAATCCTCTCGCCCCAAACGCAATACCGTCTCCATTCCCTCGTGGGTAAAAAACAATATTTTATACAGTTATGTGCTCTGGAATATATTATGTACTCTGTGTAATTATTATCATGAAGTTAATTTAGCCTTTGAATGAATTTTTTATAGCATTTATTATATGCTAACTTTAAAATTCTATAAGCATCGGGAAAATGAAAAGAGAAGGGAAATTGGAAGTGATTCAGGTGTGGCTCAATAGCACAGCTGGAAGAGCATTCCCTCTGTAAGGGAAAGGTCGTGGGTTCAAGTCCCACTTGAGCACTTCATTTTCCCGATGGTTTTCGAATTCCCATAATCTACTTACCTCGAGCAGAAAAGATTGTCGGATTCCTCCATCATGTCCCGGCGTACAGTTTAGCGTCAAAGAGTCGTAAGTCACGTTGGTAATTTCACACGACTTTGGTGTTGATGGCTTGTCTGTGAAGAACCACACTAAGGTTAATTATAGGAAAACAAAAACTGTATTGAGACAGATAGAAAGAAGGCACGCACAGCCCATCAGCTGTCTAAGTAAAAAAAAACTAGCTGATAATTTATGCATTCCTTTACATATTGTATTCAATAAATGTTTGTGCGAAGGCGTTTTTCCAGCTATCTGGAAGCGAGCTTTCATTACGCCTGTATTCAAAAGTGGGGTCAAGACTAGAGTTGAGAATTACCGCCCTATTTCGATCCTCTCCACTTTGTCGAAGGTTTTTGAGGGTTTGGTGCATGACGCAATATACCCCATAATTCATCCAATTATTTTACCTGAGCAACATGGCTTCGTCAAGCGTCGATCAACAACGACTAATCTTATGATATTTACAAATTATTTATTTGAAAGTATGGACAAGCGTATTCAAGTAGACGCAGTATACACGGACTTTCAGAAGGCTTTTGACAAGGTGGATCATAAACTGTTGATGGAGAAGATTGCCTTTAATGGAATACGTGGAAATTTGCTTCGGTGGTTCACCTCATATTTTTTTAATAGAACACAACGAGTCGTTGTTAATGGCTATGAATCGGAGCCTGTAGTTGTGACATCTGGGGTTCCCCAGGGATCCATTCTAGGCCCTCTCTTATTCATCTTATTCATCAACGATATCAACCAGTGTTTTATCCATTCTAAATTTTTATTATATGCTGATGATATTAAGATTTATATTTCTTGTCAGAACATACAAAGCTGTTTTCTTCTTCAAGATGATTTAAACAGACTAAACGAATATTGTAATAAAAACAAACTCTTTCTTAGTTTACCCAAATGTCACTCTATTTCATTCACCAAAAATAAGAACAAAATTAGCTTCACTTACACAATCAATAATGTACAATTAAATAATGTTTCTTACATCCGTGATTTAGGCATAACGCTTGATTCTTGCCTACACTTTGACATACACGTAGACAACATTGTAAATAAGGCCTTCAAGATGTTCGGTTTCGTTATGAGATCTTCTCGTGACTTTGTACGTCCCGCCACATTATTATTGCTATACAAGACTTTGATACGGTCCCAATTGGAGTATGCCATTCCTATCTGGAATCCTTTTTACGACAAATATAGTTTAAGACTAGAAATGGTGCAGAAAAAATTCCTACGCTCAATGCATTATAGATGCTTTCGCTCAAAAGTTCCATATTATCAATTGTTAGAACGGTACAATATTCTGAAATTGGAGTTCAGACGCATGCTTCTAGATGTTATGTTGTTATACGGCTTGTGCAATAGTCGATATGATTGCCCCTATTTAGTTAATAATTTGTACTACATAATTCCTAGAACTGTTATCAGGAGAGGAGCGCGCGTCCCGCGACTTTTCCACACAGAAATATGTAGAACTAACGCTGGGCTACGTGCACCTCTGCATCGTCTTATAGACACATATAATACGCATTTTATGGAACTCGACATATTTTCTCTGTCCAACCCACAGTTCAAACGAAAAGCCACAGAGTTATTGACCAATTTGCAGTCACATGTTTAATTTTTAATTTTTTTTTTTGACTTGTATGATTTGTTCAACTACTTTTGATCTTTACTTTTAGTTTCCCTTTAGCCTTTCAGTTCAGTAGTAGGTATGTAAAAATGTTTCTCGTATTTTTTATAGCAACCAATGCTAAACAGTCTAAACAAAAAATAGTCTGTGTAAATCTCTAAGGTCAATTCGTGGATAATTGTGTTGGTTACATGATGGACAATTTGTATATGTTCGTAAAATTATTTGTATAAGACTTTATCATGTAATTGTTTTTTGTCCCAAATAAATAAATAAATAAATAAATAAATAAAGTCTCTTAACATTCATTAACAGAGATTGTTATTGTTCCGCCAGGCTGACGTCACTGGAGAATCTGGGGAATAGAAGTAGAAAGCTCCATCTCTTACCAGCAGGCAGTATCTGGAAGGAACAGAGGTGGGTCTGTCGTCCTACGGAGTTGGTGCCCGCACACTGCACCCACCCATAGTCTGATGACGTATTCACCATGTAGATGTATGTGCCTAGAATAAAAAATACAATTTATACATACATCTGGACAGGACTACTAAGAACAGAAAAACGATTTTCGACCATAATAACATTTTCTTAAATACATGTCATTTTGCATAAATATATGGGTGTAAGGGAAACGCCCGAAGCCAAAAGCCCCTAGAGGTACTCAAGGTGCATAGTACATTGGCATAAAAAACAATATGGAATATTTTTTTTAAATTATTAATATGTTTGTATTTTGCATTATTCACTCTCTATCGTGTTAATAAAGATAAAGATATGCCACTGATCACGAAAATACGAAAACAACCCTGTTTTATGTGATGTTAATAAGGTCGAAATTTGCTTGCACTAGTCGGCCGGCTGCCTGCTAATTGTGTGTTCATTTGCCTCACGGCCATAGACTGTCCGGGCAAAATTTGTCGGCGCTGACCGAAATCGGCCATACACTATCTTTTACGAAACGACTACACAATCTGGGTACTTATATTATAATTTTTTGAGATTTTAGTGTATTTTTGATAGTTTTGACACGACATAATTTAGCATCAATGATTACACATTGCCCGTATATTGCTAGCTTTTGAAGGACTGTTATTTTAATATTAGGCAATTTCGTTCATATACCTGGCAAGTTAGGCACTGTAGTCATCGGTGATGTATTCAGTTCATGCTTGCTATGCGCTGAACTGTTGAACCACCAATGGTAGGTCATTGATTCCTGAGAACAAATAGCATATGATTAAATTGATAAATGATGATTAGAATAGTGTTGTACCTACGGAGATCTTCGGGTTTGTCTTCAATGAGTAGTACTAATTCTATGTTTCACAGAAATACGTTTATTATATGCTAGGTTTAATTCTAATAAGAAACAAAATATTACAAGATATACCTATCCATACTAATATTATAAATGCGAAAGCAACTCTGTATGTATGCATGTTATGCTTTCACGCCTGAACCACTGAACCCATTTTGAAGAAAGAAGATGATTTGGTTGCGATAACCGACATCCACACGGGCGGATCCGCGGGCAAAAGTTAGTAAGAAATAAATCTGTACCCCAGTGAATCAATCTCAGAAATCAGTTGAGATTAGTTCTTTATTTCGCCTCCAGTAAACAGTGAATCCAGTCAAGAAATTAGTTTATAGAAACTTTAATAAAGAGTGTTGCGTGGGAGTCTGCGACACAAAACAATCCGCGCTCACCAAGACGTCATTTGTCTCGCGTTTTAGGTCTAAAATGTGTTCCGAGGTCGAAACCTTTGGTATAAAAGATTATCCGAAATAGGAATAAACTTTATAATAAAAGCTTTGGAAACCTTGAAAATTTTGTTCTTGAGCTCCAAAATTGGCTTTTGTTTAACAATCTTTTGTGTCGAGTTTGTTCTTGGTCTACAAAGTAGTAATGGAGTATTTAGAAAGTTTTCTACCAAGCATAGACCTTGCAGAGTTTGGTAGAATTGGCAAAAACAAAGATTGGCGTAATTTGAACAGTGGAATCTTTTAGAACTTCTTAGTGATGAAAGGAAAAACGGTAACTCGAAATAGATTTGTTTGCTTTTTAAATCTAGACTTTATTTAACGTAGTTATGTAATTCTATTTATTTCTGGTATATTGTAAATATAATCAGTGGAGATCGCGATAAGGCAAACGGAAGGTAGGACACCCCCTAACGAGATGGGCAGACGACCTGAAACAGATGGCTGGGACATACTGGATGCGGAGGATTAAGTGAAATGATGCACATTGAGGGAGGGCTATGTCCAGCAGTGGACTGTGGTGGGCTAATTGATTGATTCGATTCATTGACGTGTGGTGACAGAAATTGCTGAAAATTAACTTATCAACATTTTCCACGTGGTTCTCGGCAGAGAAGAATTTGGGCCACCTCATCTCTTCCCATATGGTATCCTACAAGGCGATTAAGGGATAGAGCTGTTTAACATCAGACAGATATATACCTACAGCCCCGACTCAGCCTCAGATATAGATTCGAGTCCAACAATAGTGCCCGGAATATTATGGCAATAAGCTCACTCCCTCCCACATGGGACCGACTACAATTATTGGTGAAATGTGGGTGTTAATTCACCTCTGCCTAACCCTCCGGGGATAAAGGCGTGATTATATGTATGTATGTAACTGAAGAAAGATTCATTCAAATACTTTATTATACACAGAAATATTTATGTTAACAAATATAAAAGGACAAAGGCCAGCACGTTGAGTTCTCAATGTTGGGTTTTCTTCTAGCAAACCTTAGAGTGATAGTGGAAAATGAAATATAGAGAGAGGGCAGAACACATTGCACAACAGAAGATGTTAAGATACTTTTGAAAGCATCAATAATTATCTTTTTAACTGACTTCAGAAAGAATGGTCTAAATGTATCTGAATCTTTCTTTATGTATAAGTATTTAAAAATCTAGGTGAATGTGAACTTACTCTAGGATTGGCATCCAGGTCACATTCAATATCGATGACCTCTCCCCTGGCTGCTCTGATAGCCACTGGCTGCGTAGCTCTGCATGTTGGCACAACTATAACAAACATTTAAACGTTAGTCAAAGTCAAAAATCATTTGTGCTGTACCGCCGCTGAGAAAACGGCTAGGTTTTGCTAGAACATGAGGTCCAAGTGCCCGTGTTCTTTACAAAGACCTGGCAAAACGGCTGATCGACGCTATGTGTGACCAGAAGGCTGGTATTACCTTGCACAGAGGTTAAGCATTGCCATTCAACGTGGCAATGCAGCCAGCCTTCTGGGTACGTTACCGGTCGGTGACGATGCGGAGGAATTCCACGACACGTTAATTGTATGTGCAATAATTTTAATGATTTCTTTATATAGCTATAGTTTATATTCTATCTACAAAAATAAGTAAGTTTGTGCTGTACATACCATTAAAACGGCATTTTAAAAACGTCAAAATGACCACCACCGGTTTGGAAAATTCCCCCACCAAGATCTTACGACGAGAAGCCAATCTCACTAGCAATGCGAACGTGTTCTGGGTGAGAAAAGTACTATACATCTATATATACTTCTCCATTCTTAGTTCTCGGCCGAAACACGATTGCTTCCACATGTCATTGGAATAGGTATGCACAATAAATTCAAGTAGATCAATCAGCACGTCATTCGAATGTTCTTCTTCAACCAAAGAACCAAGACGGCGTGCGTTTTAGTAGGTTCGAGTCCGACATAACCACCTCCAACGGCTGCGTGGAGGTGGTATCTTTGGGGATTTTTCGCACGATAAAAAAAATACACTGCCAGGTCAGAATCTCATATCCATGGGTCACACCCATCATTTTAAACTGTTGAAATAAAGTGTTATTCAATGAGAAATCTACACTGTTGAAACTTGTCAACTTGTCACTGTTGAAATAAAGTGTTATTCAATGAGAAATCTACAGGTTGGACGATTTGAAAGGGTAGGCAGCGCGAGTGTAACACTCCTGGTGTTGTAACGTCGATAGGCCACGGTAACCACTTTCCATCAGGTGGGCCGTGCGCTTGTTCACCACCTAAGTGGTAAATACAAGGTGATTTTATAGTCGTTTCGGAAAAAAAAGAATTTGGGCACAGTATCGATAGCAAAATCATTTGGAAGTATTCATTGGATGAAAGAAAAAAAAATTTTACAACCCCCATACATTTTTCCTTTCACCTGATCATTATTCCCACACATGATCGAAAGAATTTTTTTTTCTTTCGCCAAAGTAATACTTCCAAATGATTTTGCTATCGAAACTGCCCAAATACTTTTTTCCGAAACGACTATAAAACGATTACACCCTGTATATACACGGTGTATATACAGGGTGTAATCGTTAAGTGTGTCCAGGCGATTATTCTGTAACTATTACAGATATCAAAAAACTTTAAAACTGATATCGAAAGTACGTTACTTAATGAGTAAAATGAGATCAAAAACTTTTTAAAAATCAAACGAGAGGTATCTAACATTTTGACATTAAACACTGGCATACATTAAGTATGAGATTAGTAGAAAGATTTTAGTGTACTTATTTAAAAAAAATTTGCTTAGTACTGATATTAAGGGAAACTGTTTATTAACCTAGCAGAGTAATAAAACTATCTTTTATTTGAATAATATTTATTTTTGTATTCAAAGCAGATGTTTTAAGTTGTTCTCCTTGTTGTGCGATACAATGACGAGCTCTACATAAAACAAAATTAATACAAAATTTTGTACTTACTAAGAAATAAATATTATTCAATTAAAATATAGTTTTATTACTCTGTTAGGTTAATAAACAGTTTCCTTACATACAAGGTATATATAGGTATATATGAAAACAATATACTCGACTCTCCAATAATTTCGATATGCCATCTAGTAACAATTAACTGAACTAAACATTCCTAAATCACGATAAAGCTGTTCACAGAACAAATCTATGATATAATACCCCGACATTACGACCGCACTACTGTTCTACTGATACATTTTTCAATCCTTCCGAGATTACAGCCGGTACAATTTGAACGAAACGCCGGGGAAACAACAGCGATTAAATTCGATTTATGTCTTTCATTTGTATTAGTCGCGAAGGCTTAAAATCTATTTTGGAGTAATGTTATGACATAAGTAAGTTCTGGCGAGTGTAAGTGAGGTTTATGGAACATATCAATTTCGGCATTATCATTGGACAAGATGAAGTTGCCTATTCAGTGGACTCTGGACTTGGAGAGCCACAGATGCGACCAGGACTAAGTGATGATGATGGAATGATCCTATCCTACTAATATTATAAACGCGAAAGTTTGTGAGTATGGATGGATGTTTGTTACTCTTTCACGTAAAAACTACTGAATGGATTTTCATGAAACTTCACAATAATATAGCTTTTACATCAGAATAACACATAGGCTATATATCATCACGCCACTACTCAAGGGAACGGAGCAGTAATCATTAATGTCAAATGTCAGACCTAATTGGACGTAGTTAAGCAGAAAGGACTCAATCCACATATTGGCCAAAATTTAGTTAAGTGTACCACCATACTCCTAAAGGTCGAGTCTATCATGTAGTGAAAACCCAATTGTGAATAGGTACACGGAAACCAGTTTTGTTACTATCCCGACTCAACCCACAGTATGAAGAACACACAAAAAGTATTTGCAGAATGAACCTAGTCCGCTTGAATTGTTTCTCAGTAATTTAATATCTATGAGTATGTTCATGAGTTTGATAAACCAGAATAAACTCAAACAGTTTGGATCCTTTCTAAGAATTTAGTTTAAATTGCAAATATAATTTTATCTCAATTATCTAAAACGACTTAAACAGGTTGGGTTGTTTCTGTGTTTTAGTTTTACTGAAACAAAATATTTATTTTTATTTATCAGAAACGTCTCAAAACACTTGAGATATTTCCGAAAAACGGCTTTCGATGAACAGTACATCTAATATCAAATAAACTAAATCGACTCAAACAGGTTGAGTTGTTTGTAAGCGATAGAAGTAATGACTGATAGAAATACTTTGAATCATACTAAAGCGACTTGTAATATTTGAGTTAAGTATCTGTAAATAAAGTTATAACTTGCCAGTTTTTTTTTATAGTGACAACATTTTGTTAGTAAATTTCTTTCAAAAACTGGCAAGTCTGCCTTTTTTTTTTATACCACTTAGGTGGCAGAAAAGCACACGGCTCACCTGATGGAATGTGGTTACCGTGGCCTATGGACGTATGCAACACCAGGGGCGTTACACTCGCGCTGCCTACCCTGAAGAAACCTTCTAATGCCCCTCTTGAAGAACCCCATATTGTAGTAGCTTGGGAAAACCGTTCCACACACAGTGAGGCAAAAGCCCTACTGAGGCTGAGAGGTTCCACATTGCCTGCGAGTATGGGACTGTCGACGAGCCTCAACGCACGTCTTTGCACCGAGTCGAAAGGGTTAAGCTGGCGTGCGGGCGCCCCGGCAAAAAGATGACAGCAGTACTCCATGTGGGGCCGAACCTGTGCCTTTTATAGAAGGAGTCGCTGCCCCGCAGTGAAGTACTGCTTCGCCCTGTTAAGAACTCCAAGTTTCTTTGATGCCAGCTTGACCTTGTCCACTAAATGACTGTGGTACTGGACGTCACTTGAAATGTCGACGCCTAGGTTCCCGATACTCGGGGCAATGGTAAGCCGTGTGCCCAGGAATTGCGGCGCTACAATAAATGGGGTTTTCTTAGCGCTGAATACACATACTTGTGTCTTCGTGGGGTTGAACTGGACCAGGTTTAGTCGACCCCAATCAGATACTTCCGAGAGAGTAGTCTCGATTTCTGACACAAGTTGTTCGCGCCTGACCTTGGCTCTCGATGGCTTGCGCCCAACGGTTTGTGAGATACACAAGAAGGTCACTGACTGATGAAATATAATGAAAAAAACAGAGGTGTTATAATTAAATTTCAGAAAATTTTGAAGTTCTCTGGCCCCAGGGAAACCACATTCCTCAAGCAAAGCTCGATGATCTCAGATCTATGTTTAATTTAATACCTGAAGACTGTCACGCATTTTACAATAACCAAGTAAGGTCATTGTAAAATGCGTGACTGTCTTACTTACTTCCAGAGCGGGGGACGCCGTTGACCCGACACGGGTGATAAATAAATAAATAAATAAATAAATATTCCACAACATTCTACACAACGCTATCTACTTATCTTATCTTATCACGCTTATCTACCCATGGTAAGCTTTTATAGCTTGTGTTATGGAATCTAGAATGCGGATAAACATACTTATATACTTTTTTTGAAGTAATCTGCCTTTTATGTGGGCCATTCCACCCAAATCCCCTATTCCCCTCCTGGGGAGGCTCGCCTTCGCTCTTCGCGGGCTTCCCGGGCCCGTAGTCTAGTCCGGACCCGACCGGCCGCTTCCTTCTCGAGCATTACTTGCTCGCAGAAGTAGGCGGCTGCACCCCAAGCGTTCGCGCATCGCACCATCGCTGTGAGTAAAGTGGCAAGTGTGAGGACTCCCACCCCCAGAGCCGCCACTAGGACCCGCCTCGGCGTGTCCCACGCCAGGCACTAGGACAGCGTGTGCAGCTCTGTGTCCTCGCTCGCATCACAGTGATGGCACTTGGACGTTGGCTCCTACCGGATCCGACACAGGTAACTCCCAAAACACCCGTGTCCGGTAATCACCTGCATCAACCGGTACAAGAGGCTATCGTGTGGCCTCTCTAGCCATTCCTCCATGATGGGTCTTATCGTCGCTATTACGGCGTGCCCTAAACAGTTGGCTTGATTTCTTCGTATCCATGCTTTTTATAAAGATCTTTGACTGTCTCATGACAGGCGAGGACTTCCATCTTCGATTTGTTTCGGCGACTATGCTATGACCTATTACTCCCTTTGTGATTTTGTGGGCTATGGGCAGTCTTCTTGGCACGTCAGCTCCTTTTGTGGCAAGTTCATTGTCCGTGTTTCCCTCGTATCCAGGTACCCAGGCAAGTGCTACATCGAGCTTCCTGGACAGTCCAGCGATTTCTTGCATTCCTTGACAAGTGCTGATGTTGTTTCTGTTCTATCAAGTGCCTTCAGTACCGTCTGGCTATCGCTATAAATGGTTACCTTTCCTTTGTCTTTTAGGTGGCCCACCATTTCCGGCATGGCTTAAATTTCTGATTGGAAGACACTTGCAAATTAATCTAGAGAGATTATTATGTTCATTACTGTTCCATTTTTCACGTTTATGTATATTCGAGAACCATAGAGTTTGGTTTTCGAATAATTCCTAAATAATTCTTTTCTGGAGCCATCCGTGTAGCAGATGGTATCTTCTGCATCCATACTCCAGTTCTCCCTCTCTCCAATGTGTATTTCTTGTCAAAGGTCCTTTCTTTACTGATGAGATCGTTGTTCGATAGGACCATTGATAGTCTTTCTTCGTAGCCTTGACTGATCTTGGCATGGCCTTCATCAAATGTGTAGCTTGTCCACTGACCTGTGGTTCTCAATTTGAACCATAGTTCTATTGCTTTCCTTTTTATTCCAAGGTCTATCGGATTTAAGCCCAGTATGATCTCCAGCGTGGCTGTGGGAGTGGTTCTCATCGCGCCGGTGGTTATTAGTGTTGCCAGTCTCAGTCACCATAATAGGGATCCGTGTAGTTTCCTTGGCAGGATAACCTTAGGTAACAATATCCTTAAGGGAACAGCAATGTTAGAGAGGATGTCGATGGATACGGACAACTCTTGACTTTGACTTGGATGATGAGACATATTAATATGCGCGCTCATTTTTGTTGTTTTTCTATTTTATTTTGTTTTTATACTAATGATTTTATGATATTTTGATAGATTTGTGCTTAAGGTTAATAAATGTATAACTTTTCAATGATATTACTGGTTTTATTTTTTTTAATAAATCGTTTTCTAGTCGAAGGATAGTAATGAGTCCGTTTTGAGAAATAAAAAAAAAGTATCTGTCTTTAAAAAATTAAGTTTAATGGTAAGGACTCAACCCACATTTAACCTTATATCTCGAAATCTATTGCAAAATATATCACTAATGTGATGGAAAGATACAATATAAACTATTATGTTACCAAAAAGACACAATTAAAACATAAAAATAAACTTTGTGTTAGAGAAATGACGGCTCAAACTTCAAACGTCCATAACTCAAAAGTGACTTTGTGTGGATTGAGTCCTTTCTGCTTAACTACGTCCAATTGATATCACAACACCTGATACCACAGTTGCATCAACGGATATAGCCTGTGACGATAAACTGTTATTGAATTCCCCGGTAAGATTAGTTAGTAGCGGCAGAAATAAGTATAAGAAATATGTTAAATTAAATAAATTTATATGTAAGTCACAGAAAAAGATCAGGTATCTCAAAATGGGCATCAACAAATGTCGTAGGGCCTGTAATTCTAATGTACAATTAAGACAGTTAATAGAGGTAGGTAAAACCCAGACAGACCAATATGAGTCTGATCTATATCAGCTCCAGTTAGAAATCTCACATTTAAATGATTCCTTAAACTCTGTAACATTGAAATACCAAACCGCACAAAAGGAAATAGGAGAGTATATTGAGGCATTAAATAGTCTAGTGGACTCATGTCATAGCAATGAAGCAAGATTCAATTCACTAGAAAATCTGTATAGGCAAGGATTTGAAGACTGTGACAAATCCTTGCCATGCTTCATCCCCCCTGTCGATGACATCATACCGGCTACCTCAGGCTGTACCAGTACTCTGGACTCTGTTTATGATTCTCCTGTCAACACTGAGCCGACTAGTAATATAATGGTGTTTTCTGACAGTGTGGGTCGTAACATGGGCTCAATGTTTAATCATCATTTAAATAACTGTTTTCATTACTGCCTGCCCAATGCAACTTACACTCAAATAATAGATAAAATTGTACTTTCCAAGTTAAATAGTAGTTCCACTATTGTATTGCTGGTGGGTGAAAGTAGCAGAGTAGGCAAGAAAGAATTAATGTACTGTATAGACAGTCTAAGTAAATTAAATGTCTTTAAAATAATATTATGTGCATTCCCATATGTGTCTAGCCAGTCCTCATGTCATTTAAACAGAAACATACATTACATGAATAATTTTATTCATACCATGACATGTCGTCATAGTGACAAATTTATATTTTTTGACACTAATAATTTTATTAGTAATTATTGTTTTAAGACGAAAGATAGTATCTATCTTACAAAGTTTGACAAATATAAAATTGGTACATTAATAGCAAATAATATTAAGTTTTGGAGAAGTTTACATTGTAAACAAACAAATAACCCAATATCTACAGTTTTACCAGGTACTTGCTCTGGTAATCTTATATGTCTAACTACTAATACGACTGATTTAAACTAAATGTTCAGACAACAGGAATGCCTGAGCTTAAGATAGCTCATCAAAACATACAAGGCCTTCCCGGCAAGGAATTAATAGTAGAATTATTCCTAGAGGAATTAAATGTGGATGTTTTGTGTTTGACTGAACATTGGCTCAAGGAGAGTGAGATGATGTTTAGTATAAACAATTACAATATTATAAGTTGCTTAAACTGAAAGTCTGCTATTAGAGGTAGCTCCATGGTCCTTATAAAAAATGGTCTCCGCAGTAAAGAGCGGGTTGACATTGTTAGACTTTCTGTTGAGCGCTGCGCTGAGGTGGCCTGTGCCGAGCTTGATAGTTGTATAGTAGTCTGCGTATACAGTCCACCCAACAGTGATTTTCGAGCTTTTATTAGGGTCATGGATCAAGTTCTGGGGATTGCATCAAGTAGTAGGAAAAATCTTATTGTGTGCGGTGACTTTAATGTAAACATCTTACAACAGTCTAGGGAAAGTACTCAATTTCTAAACATGTTCAGAAGTTACAATCTTGAGAATATTTTCTGTGAGCCGACTAGAAACACTGCTACGAGTGCCAAATGCTTGGATAATTTTTTTAGTGATAGTGGATACTTAAGGAAGTCTCTAATTAGTAAGTTGCCCTCAGATCACCAGGGTCAAATAGTATCCTTTTCCAAGGGTATTAATAATCAACCTAAGGAGAAAATTATGTGTAGGCCCATAACCTCAAGTAAAATTAATAAAACAAATGATTAAAAAATAAAAAACCCGACTGCTACTGAAAAGACCGAAATAAGTTTGATAGCAGGCGGTACCCATTAGTTTTCTTTCGGTTTATGATTGACAAATGGGTACCGCCTGCTATCAAACTTATTTCGGTCTTTTCAGTAGCAGTCGGGTTTTTTATTTTTTAATCATTTGTTTTATTTTATACTTTTTCTTTTTAGTTATGATATGACATGTATATCTTTTCGTAATGTGCATAGCGTTTATACTTGAAATAAAAACTTAAATCACTAACTACGGAAATTAGCGAGAGTGATTGTTTTGTTAAACAACTTTAAATCGTTATATATCCTAAACTATTTTTTAAAACGAAAAATGATAAAAGGAACCTAAAGATGATTTTAAAATACCTATTCAACGACACCCCACTTGACATAGTTCATCGACTTTTATTTTTTTCATTTTGACAATATGGCGTCTGGTTGTCACTATGGTGGATTTTGATTACTGTCATGTCTTTAGTGACACTCGCAAGGTTAAGACGAATCGATTGACGTATAAATTATTAAAATCGGCCCATGCATTTGGTCTCTAGAACGCCACATAGAAACAAACATACATACATACATACATACATACATAGACTGATAAACACATTACCCTCCTTTGCGTCGCGCAGTCGGGTAAAAAGTTCAAAGATGTGTTAGAGGATAAACTTGATTCTTTAGCTTATTTGGGTAATAATCCTGAGGCTCATTATAATAGTCTATTTACTACATTATCTGATGCTTTTTCCAACACATTCAAACAAAAATGTAAAAAGCATAATACTAAATCTAGATTCTGTGAATGGGCTACTGTAGGCATATATAAAAGTAGACGAACACTATTTGATCTATACGCCCAAAAACAGTACAGATTTGATAATGATTTCATTGAATATGTTAAGAATTACTTCAAAATTTTCAAAAAAGTGTGTAGACAAGCGAAGGCCATTCATATTAAAAGGAAAATAATTGAGGCCCCTAATAAAATGAAGGAAACTTGGAAAGTCATTCACAAAGAGTCGGGTAAATGTAAAATGAGGGATAGTATTACTAAAATTAAATTGGAAAATAAGGATTTAACCTCTCCGAAAGATATTGTAAATGCGTTTGAAGACTTTTTTACCAACATTCCATTTAAAATCACTTCTTCAATCAATTCTTGCGCCCGCAGTGCTGTGGCTCTTCTTGAGAGTAATATTAGTTCTTCTTCTAAATTTAACTTCAAACATATTGATCCCAGTGACATCTTAAAAGTTTTCAAGCAACTTAAAATGAAAAAGTCTGAAGATTACTGGGGCATGTCAGTCAGTTTAATTAGTCATGTAATTGATATCATGGCACCTGATTTGGCACTCATATTTAATGAATGTGTTGATAACGGTACATTTCCTAATTTAATGAAACATGGTAAACTAATACCATTATTTAAGAAGGGATCCAAGTCAGAACTTGGAAACTATCGCCCCATTTCTATTTTGCCAGTTCTGAGTAAGGTGTTTGAGAGAGTGATGCTCAATCAGATGCAACTGTACTTCAAGACCAACAATCTTTTCCACAGCCAACAATATGGCTTTACTGGCGGGAAATCTACCACCGATGCGGGAGTGGCCCTAGTTAGCCTAATTTACGACGCCTGGGAGGGATCGCAGGATGCCATTGGAGTATTCTGTGATCTTTCCAAAGCATTTGATTGTGTTGACCATCAAACACTCTTACTCAAGCTACGTCGATATGGTTTTGATAGGAAATCAATAGCACTATTAGAGTCGTACTTAACGGATAGGCTTCAGACTGTTACTGTTAATAACGTAAAGTCAAATGGGTCAAATGTCAAAATAGGTGTACCCCAAGGATCAATCCTAGGAACCTTTCTGTTCCTGGTATATGTCAATGACTTGCCTTATATGGTCGAGGCACAAGCTGGCATAGTACTGTTTGCAGATGATACATCGTTAATATTCAAAGCAAATAGGTATAGTACAGATGCAAATAATATTAATAATATTCTGAATGCCATGTCAAATTGGTTTTCTGCAAACAACCTATTGTTGAATGCAGAAAAGACCAAATGTATGAAGTTTACACTACCCAATGTGAGGCAAATAGACGTTGATGTTGTGCTGGGGGGGAAGGGGTTAGAATTCGTAAACACCACTACCTTTCTAGGAATTACAATAGATTCTAAATTACAATGGGGCGACCATATCACTATTCTGGCCAATAAACTTAGCTCTGCTGCTTATGCTGTGAGACGGATTAGGCAGTTGACTGATGTAGCTACTGCTAGGCTCGTATACTTTAGTTACTTCCATAGCTTGATGTCCTATGGAATACTACTTTGGGGAAATGCAGCAGATTTAGAAACTATATTTATATTGCAAAAGAGGGCAGTTCGTGCCATTTATTGCTTAGGCAAGAGAGACTCCCTCAGGGAAAGATTTAAGGATATTGACATTTTAACTGTAGCTTCCCAATATGTATTTGAAAACATAATGTATGTCAGGAAAAATATATCTCATTACACAAAAGTAAGTGACATTACAGACAGAAATCTGCGTAACAAACATAGACTTTTACTTCCATGTTATCGGCTTAGCAGGGTTAGTGATTCTTTTAAGGGGGATGGTATACGTTTTTATAACAAACTGCCAGAATCGATCCTTGGTATGCCTGACGATAAATTCAAAACCTTTGTAAAAACCACCTTATCCAAAAAGGCATACTATAGGATAGATGATTACTTGAAAGATAAAAATGTCTGGCTTGAGCATGGTGCAGGCCCCTCGTAAATTGCTATAATTACAGCATGGTACTGTATTAGTTACGTGACTTATTTGTTACATTATGTAACTTTGTTTTAATTCTTAATTATAAAGAGTTTTATATACTTGTTGACATTTAGATTTAAGAAAATAAATATGTATTGACGTCCAAAAAATGCCGCAGTGGAGTTTGTTGCGCCGTTTCTTCTCCACCAGCGCCTTGGTAGCGGTGGTAAACTTAGATTAAGTAGAATTAAAATTGACGTCAATAAGAAACAATTTTATTGTTCTATATTGAAAAATAAATGACTATGACTATGACTATGACTAAACAACCATAAATTTCTATAAGAACAGATGGCATAACCTCATTCATAATTACTTCCCTAAGTATTCACGACTCAATACTGCCGAAAAGGTGCCCTCAATATCACTTAGGAGTGAGCTGAAATATTAATCGTGGCACTTGAAGGTCAGGAGCTTAGAAGGGAGACTTGTCAAGTTCATTATGTTAGATTTGCCGCAGTTTGTAATTGGAGCTTATGGAAGCGGAGACGAGAAACAAATGTTTACTTTTTTTATAGCTCGCCTGATAAGTAGTAAGCTAAAGGTAAAGTCTCGGAAAGAGGGTCACCATCGTAAACAAGAACCATGTTAACAGTAGTGGCACTCAGCTTGACAGCCTCATCACGCCCCGCTTAAAGGACTTACTTGAACTTACTTGAAGGTATAAAGAATAATCTTTTCTCCGAAAAAACAATGGAAGAATCATTGATTTCTTTGTGATGCTATTACATTGGTAATCGAATTGTATAGTTAGCATAACATAGAATTATAACGAAAGCCTGACTAAGTCTATGTAGCATAATAAAATGCTTTAAATTTCATTCAAAGATTACTACATGGTCAAGCAGAGTTGATTTTGCCACGAATTATAAGTTCTCTTACATTTAACCTCTCGTATTTATTAAAATATTGATCCTAAAGTAATAATGTCTAGATATGATTTATAGGAAATTTGATGTAGGTTAATAATATATAAGTAACTAAGGTGATATTAATAATAGTTTTCAATAAACAAGCAAAAGACTGAAAAAAGGGACCCTTCCCCTACTACCCCACCGCCGCCGCCGGCGCCGGCTCGTGTCCCCTTGGAGACTTTTAATATGTTCATCTGGGCACCTTAGAGAATAAGATAAGATAAGATAAGAAAATTCTTTATCGTACACTTATAAATTTTAGTACATGTACGGACAACATAATAAGAAATGTACAAATGGCGACCTTATCGCTACAAGCGATCTCTTACAGGCAACCTTTTGATGGACATTTTTTAATCTCAAAACAATAATAACGTTTGGGTAGTTATTACTGTAGTCATAAACTTAAACTATATACACACATATATACATACATATATATCCCTACATACATACATAAAAATAAATATACTATTTACATACATAAACATATTATTAATTACATACCTAAGTATAGTATTTAACATAAACCTTAGCACATACTTACATTAAATTTCTATAATATATACATAAATAGGTTCATATGCAGATAAGATTAGATATACTTACACATATTATATATAGAAGATACGAGGGTCAAACTGAAAGTTCTTAGAAAATCAAAAACTGATTACATTAGCCAGTTATTAGTTTTATTATATCTTTTCAAAATATTGTCCATTCACGTCAATACACCGCTGCATGCGATGGAACCACTGGGAAAAGCACTTTGCCCACTCGTCCTTAGGGGTCTCTTCAATGGCATCGCGATACGCAGCCACCGCTTCTTCAGCATTCATAAACCGCTTTCCTTTAAGTTTTTCTTTAATTTTTGGAAATAAATAAAAATCACAAGGCGCGAGGCTATACGGCGGGTAACCCAGTAATTCAACGTTTGATGTCGCCAAATAATCGATCGTTCGCTTGGCGGTGTGCGATGAGGCGTTGTCGTGGTGAAGGAGGATCCTACTGCGAGGTCGTTTCTCTCGAACTTTTTCCAAGACAAGTGGCAAACAATTGGTAGCGTACCATTCTGGAGAAACTGTTTTTTGATCCTCTAACACAATTGTTGCGAAATGACCTATCCTTCCAAAGAACGAGGCCACCATTTTTTTTCCCGCACTTCGATCTCTCTTCACTTTAGTTGGCAACTCCTCGAAAGGAAACACCCACTGAGCAGATTGTCTTTTGGTTTCAGGATCATAACAGTAAATCCAGCTTTCGTCACCTGTTAGTATGTCGAACACAGCATTAGAGTCACCTCCGTTAAATCGTTCAATCATTTTACGGCACCAATCCACACGATGGAGTTTTTGAGCCTCAGTCAAATTATGAGGTATCCACCGGGCGCAAAGCTTCCTGACCGCTAAATGTTCGTGGAGGATTTTGTGCACTTGACTCATACCGATGCGTAAGCTTGTCCGAATCTGCTGATAGGTCACTATTTTGTCAGTCTCTATCATACGCCGCACAACACAGATGTTATATTCAGTCGTCGCCGTAGAAGGCCGTCCCTCACGTAAAATCATCAGTGAAATTAGTGCGACCACGTTTAAACTCATTAAACCAGTTGTAAACAGTCGCACGAGATGGGGCTTCATCGTGAAAGGCCAATCGTAGTCTATCATAACTTTCTTGTTGACTTAAATGACATCGAAAGTCACAAAAAATCATTGCACGAAAATTTTCTCGTGTTAAATTCATGTTAACGTGACACAGACAATTTTCAATTTGCCGCCAAATCGTAAAACAAATGATAAATGAATCAAAGAAGAATCAAAGAATCAATTTCATTTATTCAATTTAGGCACATAAAGAGCACATATGAACGTCAGAATTGTACAATGTCAGTCATATTAAAAATAATAAAATAAATCATTGGAAAATGATTCTTTCGCTGGTTCGGTAGGTTGGTTCTACTGAGAAGATACCAGCAAGAAACTCAGTGAACTCGATTATCCTTCTTTTTTTAATATGGTTTTATTTATAACAAGTTTATACTGTGCGAGCAAGAGATGAGATTAGGATGTCCATGGATCTTTATCATTTAAATATTCGTCTAATTTATAATAACCTTTTTTTATTAAGCAATTTCTAACTTTAATTTTAAATTTATTAAGTGGCATGTCTATCAGATCCTGAGGAATTTTATTAAACAACAGTTTTACAAACGAATTACCAACTTTATGAAGCCTGAGTTTTGGCACTGCAAGTTTACTTTTATTTCTAGTATTATAATGGTGTTGGTCAGAGTTTTTTTTGAAAAGATCTAAGTTCTTGCGTACATATAAGATATTATCATAAATGTATTGGGAAGCAACTGTTAAAATATTAATTTCTTTAAAAACTTCTCTCAGCGAGTCTCGGGGTCTGAGGCTATAGATTGCTCGTATCGCGCGTTTCTGTAATATGAAAATAGTCTCAATATCGGCAGCTGAGCCCCACAGCATCAGACCATACGACATAACGCTATGAAAGTAGCTAAAATAAACTAATCGTGCCGTTTCCTCATCAGTTAATGACCTTATTTTTCTAACCGCATAGGCAGCTGAGCTAAGTCTTCCTGCTAAGGCTGTGATATGAGAACCCCATTGCAGTTTATTATCTATAGTTATTCCAAGAAAAACTGTGGTATCAACTATTTGAACAGATTCATCGTTCATTGTAATACTAGTATCAACCTGTTTTACATTAGGCATAGTAAACTTTACACATTTTGTTTTCTTAGCATTGAGCAGCAAGTTGTTACTTGTAAACCAATGCAAGATTTTAGAAAGGGTATTATTTACATCGTCAAGTACTTCTGTTTGTCTGTTTGTTTGTAGCGCGTCTGGGATGTTTGCGGAAGCAAGGGTTGATGGCTTTCATGCCATCATTCGCAAACGAAGTGCATCCCTCTTACGGAGAGTACGCGGGAGCTCACACAGCATCCTGAGCGTATTGTGCGATAGGTGGGACTGTCCGATGCTGGGGCACTGGGTACGCCTGCACGTGATGTAGGCAGTGTCCTAGTAGTTTGGTGGTCTCACTTTACCTATTTTATTTTTATTGTTACTAACACTAATATTAAGACTATTGTTACTAACACGTTATGGACCCTGGTCTGAAATAAATGATTTTATTTATTATTAACATATATCAAGAACAAAAGGGGTCCTAATATCGAGCCCTGGGGTACTCCCATGACTAAAGGGGCTCCAGATGAATTGGTGCCATTAATGTTAACTTTTTGTACTCTGCCAGTGAGGTAAGACTTAAGCAAGCCAAGTGAGCCGTTCGAAACACCATAATGACCTAATTTTATTAACAAAGTCTCATGATCAACACAATCAAAAGCTTTTGATAGATCACAGAAGATACCGATGGCATCCTGCTTTTTTTCCCATGCATCAAATATATGTTTAACGAGTTCAATTCCTGCATCTGTCGTATTTCTACCTTTAGTGAAACCAAACTGTTTATCATGAAGTAGCTTGTTATGCGTAAAATGAGAAAGCAGTTGATTAAATATAATTTTTTCAAAGATTTTACTGAGGGCTGGGAGTATGGAGATGGGCCGAAAATTTGATGGATCACTTTTGTCCCCTGCTTTGAATAACGGAATGACTTTACTATACTTCATGAGAGTAGGAAACTGTTTATCATCTATGCATTGATTAAATATGAATGCAAGATAAGGTGCAATAGCGGGCAGTACTGATTTTATTATATTGGTAGAAATGCCCCAAAGATCCTCAGTCTTTTTTATATTTAGTTGCTTAAAGGTCTCAAGTATGGTTGCGGGGTCAATATACTGAAAATCAAAGTTAACACTACATTTTTCAACACTAGATTCAAGCAGAATAGCAGCTGCGTTTGTTGAGGAATTTAATTGACTTGTAGTGGTAATTGGAACATTTGTAAAAAAAGATTCAAATGCACTGGCCACTGCAGAATCAGTATTAATGTATTTATCATCTATTTTTAACTCGAAAGATCGATCACGTGACCTTGTTTTACATGTTTCGTTGTTTATAACATTCCATGTTGCCTTAATTTTATTGTCAGCTTTTTGTATTTTAGTCCGAATATAATTAGATTTGGCTATTGAACAGACTTTCTTGAACATTTTTGAGTACGTTTTAATATATTCAATCACTTGTTTGTCTCGTATAATTCATACAATTTCTTTCTACTTTTATAGATTCCAGGTGTAGCCCAATCACTAAATTTAATTTTGAATTGATTAATATTTATTGTTTTTTTTAGTGAAAATGTTGTTAAATTCGTTTTGGATTATTCCGAACAAATCTCTGTAGAGATCATTCGGGTTGTCGTCAATGTTCGGCTCCGTTCGGCGAATGAAATATATACTCAGTAATATTGTCAAAGAGTTCTATTTTCAAATTTTAGAATTATTTTTTTATTATATTGTTTATAAGTGGCCAGTTCTAAGAACTTTCAGTTTGACCCTCGTATACACACAGCGAGTACCAAAGCAAGACCTTATGATAAAGTTACAATGAACTCAAATAATGTTGTTTTATCATTTTTTTGAAAATAGCCAAGGATTCTGCACGTCTAATATTCACAGGCAGTGCATTCCACAACCGTACAGCCTGAACAGTGAAGGACTTGTCATAGAATTTTGTAGAATGAGAGGGCGTGGATAATTGCAATGTTACTGACGACCGCAAGGATCTTGAATGTGTGTCATTTAGGAACACGAAGCGTTCTTTTAAGTAAGTCGGAGTACAAGGATGGAAAAGAATACTGTAAAGCATGGAAAGAATATGAGCATTCCGTCGAAGTCGAATTGGGAGCCACTTGAGCAAGTTGCGAAACTGTGATACGTGATCATATTTACGAAGTATAGAAGAATAACTGTACCATATTTAAAAACTACACGAATTATTTGGTTTCCCACGTTAAATGTTTTTACAATTTGCGTAGTGAATTGCGTGATTCGTACGCTATAGTTTCTATAATATTTTATAAAAGAAAATCGCAATAAAACACATAGCCTACTCATTAGTTCAGTAAGTTCACTTTGAAATTTGTGTCACCCTGCCATTTGTAGATTCACCCGAGTTTATACTCGTAGCTGAATAGCTCGAATCCCGAGATACTTGCCTAATTTTGATTACAATGACTGGACTATCACGAAAAGAACTAATAATAAAACCTTGGTGGAAAAAAACCCAAAACGTAGAAAATATAATTCAAAAAATGTTTACTGCAGCGCCCCCTAGTGGGTTGTCACCGTGACACCTATCTAAGAACATGCACCAATCAAACCCAAACCAATAATTGAAAACTGCATCAAAATCGGACCTGTATTCTTGGAGAAAATTGGCAACGTTGAAAATGCTTTCTAAGCACACGCTCCAATTGAAGCCGAACCCATAATTGAAAACTGGATCAAAATTGGATTGGTAGTTTCGGAGGAAATGGCAACATGGATTGGCACAAAAAAACACACAAACGTCCTCTCACACCAAACGCATATACCGTTTCCGTTGCGTCGTGGGTAAAAAAAGGTTCATTATTATTATGTTGTTAATTGTGGTGACTCACATTTGACATCCAGAATAAGACTCTCGCTGGAACCTTCTCCGAGACTGTTCCTGGCCGAGCAGACGTAAGCTCCGGCAGCCTTCCTCGACACTCGCTGCAGGACCAGGCTCTGGTTGGCAAGAAGGACGCCTGGCCCAGGTTTAACTATGACGCCCTGCGGAGAAAGACAAATTTATTATACACATATCCATACTAATATTATAAATGTGAAAGTAACTCTGTCTGTCTGTCTGTATGTTATGCTTTCACGCCTAAACCACTTAACCGATTGATAAAATTTGGTGTACTCCTACACCAAATTTTATCTATATGATTAGACCTTGGGAAAGGACATAGGCTATGTTTGGTCACGATAACAGACATCCACGCGTGCGTAGTCGCGAGGAAAAGCTAGTAGGCTATATATTTACGAAGATAACGACATTTTCTCTTCCATAGCGGTAGTGAACACGACGGCTGCGCAAGGGGCGCGGCTTAGATCCCCGTTCAGTGCAAAATATTGTGTCATCCCGCATGCGGAGCCGCGAGCAAAAGCTAGTAGGCTATATATTTATGAAGATAACAACAGTCTGTTAAGTGGTGGTAGTGAAAGCGACGGCATAGCAGGGGGCGCGGCAATAATAGGTGTTTGCATTGGTACATTGTGCCTCGGAGAGCACGTTAAGCCGTCAGTCCTGGTTGTCATACGAACATCTATGGCAGTCGTTACGGGTAGTTGGATCCCTAAAAAGTTCAACGATTGGTCAAACGAAAGGTCAGATAATAGTCGCTTTACAGAAAATAACGTAGATCAGCCAAACCCGCAGTTAAACTGGTAAAGCGGATCCCAGGCTCCAAGCTGATAGCGTCAATTAGAGAGGATTAACGCTAAGATGAAGAAGAATTGCAATCAAAAAGTACAGAATATTCAAATCTAGAATACCTAACTTTAAGGCCTGTATTCTAGAATGGCACTCATCCTGAATCACGATTTATCTGAGGACAGATTGTATAGACAGATTGATAGTTTGACATATGACCTGTACAATCTGTTCTCAAATAAATCGAGATTCAGGCTGAGTGTAATTCTGGAATACGAGCCTAAATGGGAAATAGTTCAAGTAAAACTTACTATGAAAATTACGCCTTTGTAAACTAAAAAGTAATTAAAACCATCCTGTTGGTTATCTACAGCGTGTTTAAAGTCTTCAACGACTGTCAGCGTAACTTGTACCTAATTATACCTTTTTGAAACTCTTCCTGAATATAAATAGGTTCATATTTTAATTAGATTGCTACGGTAGATACAGTCAGCGTTAGAAATATCTTGACGACAAATTTTCAAAATGATCTTAATACTAAGGTATTAAGAGCAAATCAAATTATTTTATTGAGTTAAATTGTATTATTGTACGATATAAAGGTGCGTACCAAATATAAGAACAATCGGTCAATAGGAAGGGAGGAAAACCAAGGAAGGGAGGAGTATTTTGTTTATCGACTGATGCAGACTGTACCTTACAACTCAATTGTGCCTCGGAAGTGGGGTGTAAAATTTACATTTACAATATAAGTACTTGCGTAAATAAGGGAGATAAGTTTTTGTTTATTTAAGTGAGATATAGATAGTAATCTTTGGATTTGTTGCGAGTAATAATAATGGTGGCAGTTTCAGAATGTTTAATACGAATTTTGCCTACTTTTAATGAGCTTCTTTTTAATTTTTGATATAAAGGTAGTAAAGCTGCTCATTATAAATCTAGTTACGGTTTCTTTTAAATCATAATTCTACAGTACATACGAGGAGGGCCAGACCGTAAGGGATGGCCCTGGGTCAGCTGGGTGCGAGAGATTTATGTCAAAAACAACCTCACCTCCGGCCTAGTACCTAGACCCTCAGGCGTGCGGTTTTCGAGTCCGACATAACCTCCTCTTCCGGCTCCAGCAGGGCAGGTATCCGAGGGGATTTCCGAAAGAAAAAAAAAGTAAGGGAGAGTTTCAGAACCTCATCACTTACATTATGCGTGAAGTATACATGGTTATGCCATGGGTTCGCTCGTACTCTGCAGTCTAAGTACACGTCGGAACCTTCCACCACTTTGCTCGCGTCCAGGTTGGCTCCAAGCTCCAGCTTTGCTACAGGAAGATCTGTTGACAATAAATGCTTAATACAATAAAATAATAAATAGAGAGCCGCCTCCGCTGGTGCGGCCACGTCTTGCGGCAACCGCCCAGCTACGTGGGTAACAAATGCCTGGCAATGGCGCCCCCACCGGGTCCAGGTAAAAGGGGTAGGTCTTAGAAGTGCTGGTTTGACGTTGTGGCGGGTGACATGCGTGCAAGCGATCTCACTACGTTGGACGCCCAACATCGTGCGAAGTGGAGGAGGAAGAGCCGGAAGGCGGACCCTGGGCTCCGAGGGCACCGTGGTCTCGGATGCAATCAGAACTAACGTCGTTATGTGGATGATGATGATGATGATGACAATAAAATATTTACCAATGACCAGAGAGAGAGAGAGAGAGAGAGGTGGTGACGCAGATATCATGGTATGTTTTCCGCTTACTACAATCATGATATACTTCTTCTATATTTCATTCATACATGCTCATTCCCGGGTTGCTAGCATGAATTATTATCTTAATCTTTGGGTTCATATAGGTACCATGAAGTAGTGGAGGAACGAGGTGTGATGTGCCTCCAACACAAAGGAAGGATCCTCCGACCAGGCAAGGTGATCACGCCTGGCGGGCCGCGGCCCTACGATTGTCGTTGGGATGTTGTACATATATTGTACCAGCGCGAGAACTTCACTATCGCGATGCAGGATTCGTAGTCACGTAGTAATTCACCTTGATGTCACTAGATAGCGCTGGGTACATAAATGGTATCGCCACAAAGTCACTACGGTTTTCTTTTGGTAGGGTTTAATCCGAATCATAGTGTTGTCTCTAATCCAATTTCGAGATACATGTTCTATGCAATTTTTTATTACCCGAAATTTCGGTTCACAACTGCGGTTGGTAGGTAGGCTTCCTGGTTGCCATTCACCCTTGGTTAGACAACCTCCCTACATCTTGGTAACCGTTATTTATATTTTTCGTATCTACTTACGCTGTATCTCCATTTTCCACCCATCTTCGTGGGTGGAATGAGGCAAGCTGGGCTGAACTGCTCTGCAGGATAGAACCCGTCCAGCATCTTCGATTGAGGGCACGAAGGTAAGGATACTACTGGTCACGTTACCATCCGTGGAAGTCTGGAAATAAAAGACTTATTGAATGCGGTAACATAGTACTCCTAAATATTAATAAGGACTCCTCCCATGTGGAGTTCTGTACCCTTTCCTATTCCCGGGGGAAAAAGTAGCTTATTTGCTCATTGAACTTTTGGCAGTATCATATATTATTCCAGAATATCTATATCTATAAATGTGAAAGTAACTCTGCATGCCTGTTACGCTTTCACGCCTAAACCACTGAACCGATCTTGATGAAAATTGGTACAGAAATAGATTAGACCTTGTAGACATGGGCTATTTGGTCGTGATAACCGAAATCCTCCTCACACAGTTCGACCGCGGGTGGAGCCACGGGCAACAGCTAGTATGTAATAAAATATGTCATTTGTAGATAGGTACTCGTTCAGCATTTTTTGCGTGATCGAGAGAACACCCATTCATTAAAATTTTAGTATTTATCAGGTTAAGTAAGATTTAAATACGTAATTATATCAGTATACCTGAGTACCATAAATATACAAGTCCGCCGTTACTAAGTGCATATAAGAAAAGAAATAACAGGGGACCTAAACCAGTAATTACAGCATATTTGACAGTGACAGATGTCAAAATTGTCCACTGACATATCGATTGACGTTTAAGTTGTCGCTGTCAGTAGCCGTAAATGTGCACCTTTCGATAATCACTGAAAACAAAATCTGTTAGGTTACAAACATGCGTCTTTCTGTTTTGTAGTAACATTAAATTGGTAAAAATATTTTTCTTCAGGTTTCAGGTTTATACATACCTAAGTAGGTACCTACTTATATAGACTAAAAGGGCCTCCTAAGAAGAAATGGGACTACATACATTCAACCAAAGTTTATTCCTAGAATAAACAGGCAATATTACCCACATATTGGCTGTTTATTCCGGGAATAAACTTTACACGCGTTTGGTCGAATCGGCCCTGAGTGATCTTTTCCATTCCTTAGAGGAGATAAGAATATTTATTTATTTATTTCTCATTACAACTATCATTACAGGTTTTACCTAATACAATAGTGTAGCTATCTTATATTAATTTTAATGTGTTTATAATCTAATAAAATACTTAATTATGTACATTAAATGTTGATAACATTGAACTTCACATAGCAGATTATATGTAATGCCACCCTTGTGAACTCACTCTTAGTACAATGGAACAGATCAATTTCCGCAGCTATGAGATTCAATGTGCGAATCGCACGCGTCAGAGGCGCCTCCTGCAGGAGGTTGGTTCGCCCCGTAGGCTTCACCAGTAGGGGTGGCTTGCGGCGCCGCCACACGTACTCGTCCGGCACACACAAACCCACCAAATTTGTTTATGGCTCCAACCCTCCGTTAAAAAGTATGTTTAGCCTGTGGCCATTCAAGGATAGTTTAGTCTTTTTTGCGTCAGTAGATGGAGCTACAATCGGTTAATAGGATCCATTTAAAAATACAATTCCATGCGAAGCCGGGATACTGGCCATCAAGGTTGCATACCTTCAAGTTAAAACAACTCGAATATAAACATTTTAAAAGTCATTTAAATACCAATAAATACCAACTGTCTCACAATAGACATGCCAATATCAATCAATCCGATTCGTATCAAGGCAGCCATTATCTTTGATACGTTAAACTTTCAGTACAAGTCTGTAATAACGACATGCATCCATTGTGCTGTCCCCGAACTGTCTTAATGGTCGTTATGTTATAGTAATTAGGTTCACTTGTTAGCTAAGTTCGTAGCGACATCTATGGGAGAGTTTGAGTATATGGATGTCACGATTGCAGATAATAATGAATGGATATATTAGGAGGACAGCCTCTGTGGCGTGGCGGTAGTGAACGCGACTGCTACGCAGGAGGCGCAGGTTTAATTCCTGCTCAGTGCAAATATCCATACTAATATTATAAATGCGAAAGTAACTCTGTCTGTCTGTCTGTCTGTCTTTCTGTCTGTATGTTTCGCTTTCACGCCTAAACCACTGAACCGATTTTGATGAAATTTGGTATAGGGGTAGATTAGACCATGAGAAAGGACATAGGCTATGTTTGGTCGCGATAACCGACATCCACACGGGCGGAGCCGCGGGCTAAATCTAGTCAAATATAAAACTATTCACCAATCAGCATAAGTATTCTTGCACCTTGGTTATGATAGCTTGGTCTTTACTCTAAACTTAATCAATTAATTAGCGTATCCCAGTCCACTGCTGGACATAGGCTTCTACCAATGGTGGGACGTTTTGGCCTACTGTTTCCACGCTGGCCAGACGTATTGGTACAGGGTTTTATTTCGAGTTTCCCTTCTCTCGCAGTGATATCATCTGCATTTTTTCCGTTAGTCAGTCTTACGACACCCTTCGGATGAGATGGGATGGTGAGGTATTCGAGGAAGCGCACCCAGACGAAGCGCACCTAAAGTATTCCACTTAACGCACCCATAGTGTTACGTGAACACTGGTTCCGGTAATAAAAAATGAAAACATTTGAACATAGCAGTAATAAACGGTAAATACCGGTAGCTCGCGATTGCGGCGCGTACCCCCATCACTGGGTGGTGAACGCGGTCATTACCTTTTAAGGTAATGCATCGTGCTAACGCGCATATAAAATGAGTCACACGCATTGATAACCAATCAGCGCATTCCGTCAAACGGAGAATCGATCGAGCACAACACTAATCGACAACAAAAAAAAAAACACGCCCCGCGCTCGCGCCGAGGCAGACGGCAGACCTCATTCTATCGCGAGACTTCACGGCGGTACGTGATAATCTGAACGTGAACTTAAAACCTAGATAACACATAGTCTAGATTCTGCCAGTTACTAGTGTACTATTGTACTACAGTGTAGTCTACTAGCCTAACATAAAGGCTAGTTAATATAATAGCAGTTCCCAACATAAGGGGTAAGTCTAGTGTCCTTAATAAACAGTGCGCGAGTATTAAACGATAGTCACGTAAATAATAAAGTAAAATAACATCTTCATTCGCGTGTAACATTCCTGCTTAGCCCCTAGGAGCTAAGCGTGATGATAGCTCATTTTTAGTACCTGCCTACCTGCGGTCGGGAGTTCGGTAGTTACCTAGCTGTAGTTTGTTTTTGTGTAAATGTAATTAAATTAAATTTAAAGTAAACTGTGATTAACATCGTAATCGTTAAAATGTTGTAAGAAAGTTATTGTATGAAGTGTGTCCATAATATATGTCGCGAGTATACATGTCGACAGACAGCCGAATATAGTAATTGCTTAAGAACTATTCAATTAGTTGTAATGTTTGATTGTTCATATTCTAAGAGAAAAATCAACACGGTGATATCTCGCCATAATTTTCTATGGATACCCACATTTTTAAAATATGTAAATTGTCGAATTTTAATCTCGTTTTAAATCCACGGTACAGCTTATATATGTATTATAGTTTAATTATTACTGAACCATTTAATTATGGTTGATTGAACCGTGGTTAACGGGGTTACAGACGTACTTACGATTATTAATTCCGGAACAATCCAGTTTTATTTCTTTGTTTATTTTATGTGTTATGTGTACCTACCATTGTACAGCGCCGCCGACCTTAGGGCCCATGTAGAAAATTATACGTTGGGGCCCGGCGCTGTGCATTGGATTCACGCACCAGTGCCTAATCGTGTGGTTGTCTCCCCAGAACTTGGTACCGGCTGGAATACCGGTCCAACTGTATACCGGCTGGAATAGCTTCACCGCACCGTACCGGCCCGCCTCCGAACCAGCTGAGGTTGCCTGCCCGCTCCGTACCGTCTGGAAGACGGCCTTGGCGACGACCCCGCGGATCGAACTTGCAGCTGCGAAGCCTGGTGACCTTGAGGGGAAGACAACGTCACACTCGCACGGGACCAGCCCGGAACCCCAAGTTGAGTGCATTACTCAGCCTGCCGTTTATAGTGACGTGACCTTGTACCCGAACCGACACTCGACCTTGTCTTAGAGTAGTTTTATTATTGTTATAGCAGGACCTACGGATTAAAGTTGTAGATCTCGTACCAATCGTTTTCTTCATCCTTGACCCCGTAGGGCCCCGTATCATTGGCGCCCGAACAAAAAGAGTGTCTGTAGGGTATACGTCCACGTCGATTACTGTGAGCGGTTGCGCTACTTTGTATGTGTGTAAGGGTACTGTCTTTTGTGCTCACTCCTGTACTGGGTCGGGAGAGAAAAAACAGCTTAGAAAGCATCCAGTTGCCTCTCGTTGGGTTAGGCAGGTGGTAGGAGCCCACCAAAAACCAAGGGTCCTTAGCGACCCACCTTCCAAAATTTTTTTTTCTTTTTTTTTTTCTTTTAGAGTCCCCGAGCACAAGGGAGGGTACCCATATATTTTGTGTTTGTCTTCCCATACAGGAATTATTTTAAAATTATACTACCTTGATTGCCGAACTCGCGACCAGGTATTGACATAATTGTATTTTAGCTATCGAATATTAAGTAGATAACGAATTTTAGTATTTTAGTTATAGGGGAATTTCTCCCAACTCAGCTACTTTAGCGTAGATTTGTATTGATTTAATAGCCCACCGAACAGAAGCATGGCTGACCGTAAAATAAAATACTTACAATTAAATAAGGCGGAATTAATATATGAAGTGGCCATTAGAGGACTCTTACCTGCAGATAGGGTAGATACGTTGAGAGTACAGCTGCAGAAGTCACTCGAGGAATACCCGGCTCATTCTGTTGTCGAGTCGTGTTACCCTCTAGCTGACGATTTGATAGGGATCGAGGCTACGTTACAGAAGGTGTCGGACAACATCGAGACATTGTCAACGGAGTCAGACGATAATAGATCTCTATACGAGCGTACATTGATTTTTCTCAATCACGTATATTTTAGGCTTCGGAGGTTGGAGAAGCCTGCCACGAAGGACGAGAGCACCGATATCGCGAAGGTACAACAGCTCTTCGATTCTTGTTCTGCTCAATTTAAAAATATAGTAAACCCGTACGCAGCTAGGAGCCCCTCATTGAGAACACCGGTGGTACTCGAGGACAACCAGTTTATGTTCTTGAAATCGCCGCAGGTTGCACCAACGTTGGTGGTGAACGAACCTGTTACCGAGCCAGTTTCGCGTGACATGCCCGTCGAAAGAATTAGGGTCTCATGTGACCGCTCTAACGCCCTAGATATCATAAAAATCAAATTCGATGGGAAGAGCTGTGCTCGTGCATTCTTAGAGCGGATGGAGGAAGTCCGTTCAGCTCGGGAAATTCCGGATAAAAAATTGTTAAGTTTGGCGCCAGAGTTCTTCACAGGTGATGCGCTTCATTGGTTCCGTAGCGTACGTGCAACCATCACATCGTGGCAGCAATTAAAGTGCATTTTTTTGGAGGACTTCGACCTTCCAAATTTTGATGTCCGTTTTCTAGAGGAGATTCGTGCGCGGACCCAAGGGGAAAACGAGGGTATAGTGGTTTACCTTGCGATCATGCAAGGCATGTTCGCGAGATTGTCTACGCCGTTGTCCGAGGCGCAGCAGCTAAATATAATTTTTCAGAACATCAGACCGTGTTACGACGTTTTTATTGCGGGAGGACCTCCCATTTGCTCAATGAAGGAGCTCAAGGTTAGGTGCCGGAATTACGAGCACTCGCTCGCGCGCAAGAACGCCTTCAAGGAGCCAGCACAGTTGACAATGGCCCCAGAGTTCAACTACAACCAACAAGCGGCCAAGAAGGACGGCAAGCCGAGGTCATTGGTGCACGCTGCAGTGGCGGCGATGTCAGTCCCCCCTGGTAGGCCAAAATCCAATAACTATTGTTTTGCTTGCGGAAAAGAAGGCGTGACTAAGCGCTCGTGTCCAGATTGTGCCCCAGGCTACACACCTAAACCTAAGAGCGGTTTCGTCCCAAAGTGCGTTGGTTGCGGTCGGAAGGGTGTCGCTTTTAAAAATTGTAGCTCCTGCAGGGATAGGGCCCCAGCGTCCTCGTCGGATAACTCCCCTGGGCCTTCAAAAAACTAGTGTCAGAGGATCGAAGAGATGAGAATAAGACAGATATGGAATCCTGGAGACAGTGGCTCATAACTATAAAAAATTTTTTCAAAACATATCAAGTCTCTTCGATCTTCGGCACTAGGCCTCGTAACGATCCCCGCCCTTATATAAAGGTGTCACTCCCTAGTTGTGGTGGTAGGGAGATGTATGGTCTGCTGGACTCCGGATCTGCAGTGTCTATCATCGGCCGCAACGCACATGTAACTATGATGAAGTACGGTGCACGGCTGGAGGAAAGTCAGCGGATCTCTATTGCCACGGCTTCTGGCCAAGTTTTTAACTCGATTGGTTCAATCTCCTTACCAGTTTCTTTTGAGAGCGACACAAAACATTTATTGTTCCATATAATACCAGACATCGATTCCATCATGATCTTGGGCATCGATTTTTGGAAATCTTTTAATATTTGCCCGAAGTTTTTATCATTCGTGGATTTTCAGTTAGATCCAGATATGAGGGTGGCGTCGCTGGATGCACTACCACATCAAGTGACCCACGTAAATGCTTATGGGACTCTCTCGTCTGCAGAGAGGATCATAGCGGACAATATCATCAAGGAATTTCGATCCGTCGCATTTGACACCATAGGTTTGGGCAGAACTACCGTCATTACTCATAAAATAGACACAGGTGACTCACCACCAATCAAGCAGCGTTGTTATCGTTTATCACCAGACAAGCAAAGGATAATCTCGGAACAGGTCGACGAAATGTTGGCGTTGAACGTCATCTCACCTGGAGAAAGCCCTTGGCTCTCACCTGTGCTGGTGGTAGGGAAAAAAGATGGCTCAGCGCGATTTTGTCTAGATAGTAGGAAACTCAACTCGGTGACAAAGAAGGATTCGTACAGCTTGCCCTACATATCCGAGATTTTAGACAATCTCAGAGATGCTAGGTTTTTGTCCTCCATTGATCTCTCTAAGGCATTTTGGCAGGTTCCCCTGGATCCAGCAGACAGAGAGAAGACCTGCTTCTACGTGCCAAATAAAGGTACGTTTATGTTCAATGTCATGGCGTTCGGTTTGACTAACGCTCCAGCGACGCAACAAAGGCTCGTGGACGCTCTGTTCGGCCCAGAGTTCGACCTCAAGGTGTTCTGCTACCTCGACGACATCATAGTTGTCAGTAGTTCGTTTGACGAACACGTGTCGCTACTACTGCGTGTGTTGGAGAAGTTGAAGAAGGCCAACTTGGCCGTTAACTATGATAAGTGTCAGTTCTTTCGTGATAGTCTAAAGTATTTAGGTTATGTAGTAGACGCGCAAGGCTTGCGAACGGATCCTCACAAGGTAGATGCCATCTTGGACTACCCTACACCTATGAGTAAGAAGGACGTAAAGCGGTTCTTAGGCACTGCGTCCTGGTACCGTAGGTTCATTCCAGATTTCAGCACCATTGCGGGTCCATTGAACAAGCTAACGTCTACCAAAAGAGGGGCTCCTCCATTCCAGTGGAACAAGGAGGCTCAGGATTCCTTTGTCACGTTAAAGAACTGTCTGAGTAAGGCACCAGTCCTAGCGTGCCCTAATTTGGAATTGCCATTCGAGGTGCACACTGATGCTAGTGACTATGGGTTAGGTGGCATGTTAACGCAGAATATTGATGGCGTTGACAGGCCGATAGCTTTTATGAGTCGTTCCCTCACGAAGCCGGAACGCAATTATAGCGTCACGGAACGGGAGGCTTTAGCCGTCTTAGTGGCCCTGGAACACTGGCGTTGCTATATAGAGAACGGGAAGCGTTTCATTGTTTACACAGATCATGCAGCGTTGAAATGGTTCTTGTCACTGTCGAACCCCACGGGTCGTCTGGCTCGTTGGGGCACTCGCTTATCATCTTTCGATTTCGAAATTAGACATAGAAAAGGGAAGGATAACATTATTCCAGACGCTCTGTCACGGTCAGTTCCGGTAGCAGCCATTGCTGGTGCCATAACACCAGTACAAACAGACGACCAGTGGTATTTGAATGTGTTTGATGGCTGTAAATCGACACCACTGAGTTTCCCAGGGTACTTGATCGAAAACGGTAAGCTTTATAAACAGGTCAAAGGTCACAATATTCTCACTAGGGACTTTGAGTGGAAAGAAGTCGTTCCTGTGGAGGATCGTGAGCGCATCATCAAGGAGAACCACGCGGAACCTACGTCGGGTCATCTTGGTACATTCAAAACTTATCACAAGGTTCGCCTTCGTTTCTTTTGGCCAGGAATGTACAGGGATGTCGCTAGGTACATAACATCCTGCGAGACTTGCCTAGCATATAAAGCCTCCACGCATTGTACCTTAGGCACACACGGCAAGCCAAAGGAATGCAATAGACCGTTCCAGATGCTATCAGTTGACTTGGTTGGCCCTTTACCCGTTTCAAGGAAACAGAACGCCTATATACTGGTCGTATGTTGCTGTTTCTCAAAGTATTGCCTGATATTTCCACTGCGCCGTGCTACAGCGGCCAACGTCGTAAGAAATTTAGAGGAGGGAGTATTTATGGTCCATGGGATTCCAGAAATCATACTGCAGGATAACGGTGTCCAATTCGTAAGTAAAGAATTGGACACACTTTACAAAAAGTACAAGATTCCGAAGGTACAGTTCACGCCAAAATACACCCCTCAAGTCAACTTGGTAGAACGTTATAATCGCACTATCGTCACTGCAATCGCCACCTTCGTCGAGGATGATCACCGGACGTGGGACGTGCACCTGCCTCAAGTACAGTTTGCCATCAACAGCGCGGTTAATGAGGTAACGCGATTCTCCCCCGCCTTCTTAGTATATGGCAGGGAATTGGTCCCTTGTGGATCATTCTACTCATCAGCCACTGATTCCAGTGACCTAGTCTTTCCCCCACGGGACGAGTACGCGGAGAACAAAGGCGCGCTGGCAGCTGTGTTCGATAAGGTACAGGCAGCTCTCCATCAAAGCCACGTCAAGAGCTCCCAACGTTACAATCTTCGCAGGAAGCCGGCTACATTTGAGGTCGGGGACATAGTTTGGAAGCGCACGCAATTCCAAAGTGACAAGGATGCGCGGTTTACAAAGAAATTGGCCCCGAAATATCAAAAGTGCAAGATTATAGCAAAGCGTTCCCCATTAGTCTTTACATTAGAAGACACGGCGGGAAACAATATTGGCAACTGGCATATAAAAGACTTCAAAATGACGAGCTGACATCGTCATATTTTGAATTTTAATTTTATTGTAGGGTAACTACGTTGTACTATGTTTAGTCTCGTTGTTCCAACCATCCGGCTTGCCCCATTGTTCGTTGCCAAGTACCGTAGTTTATATCCGATGCCTTAGGTTAGCTAGGAGCTACGTGGAATGGTATACCTAGGTGAACGTTCAGTGGTTGGCGGGAAGCACAACTACGTTTTTATTGTTTTTGTTTCTACTATCTGCGGTAGCAAGATATGTAAAAAGACATGTGGTAGAGTTTAGTGCAAAACTCGAGCTGGGTTGTAGACCACCGTCATTCCTGTTGCAGTCGTTATGCGGTCTGTAGGAATTGATGATCCAGATTAACTACGCACTTAGGGTAAGCCCGTAAGCACCGATCATCTCGTGCATATATTGGTTTATGTAGTTTATATATTAAATAATCTTGTTAATTTAGTTGATTTCAGTTCATAATTAATCATTTTGACACCGTTTTAGTGGTCTCGTACTTAGCATTGTCAACCTAGGCTTGAGGTAACCGCTGGGTTAAAAATAAGCCTTCACTGTGTATAAAAGCTTCCTTAGTGTGAAGTCTTTTTTTATCTGAGGGAGACTTATGTTCTCCCTGGGTTCTATAGCACGTCAGAGCGGTTAGTGACTCTGTTGCCGGTAGGTTAGCTTCAAGTGGTTTGCAATGTACCGTCGAGGAAAGCTGGCGCCAAACTTAACACCTCAATCGCAAGTGGTACGTCCCATCAGGTTGGATAGGGCCGGACAAGGTATGTGTGGTTCGTCTTCCTACCTCCGCGGGAGGAAGACTTGGTGTGATAGGTGTATGTTAGGTGGTGTGTCTGTGTTTCTGTATGGTTGTATGAAAGGGTTTTGCTTGCATTGAAGCCAATGACCTCGTTCCAGAGGGTTTGTTTCAGGCGGATTTTCACTGTTCCCCCAGTAAAAATCCTTCTCCCAGTTCGTCGGGTATTGTTACGTGAACACTGGTTCCGGTAATAAAAAATGAAAACATTTGAACATAGCAGTAATAAACGGTAAATACCGGTAGCTCGCGATTGCGGCGCGTACCCCCATCACTGGGTGGTGAACGCGGTCATTACCTTTTAAGGTAATGCATCGTGCTAACGCGCATATAAAATGAGTCACACGCATTGATAACCAATCAGCGCATTCCGTCAAACGGAGAATCGATCGAGCACAACACTAATCGACAACAAAAAAAAAAACACGCCCCGCGCTCGCGCCGAGGCAGACGGCAGACCTCATTCTATCGCGAGACTTCACGGCGGTACGTGATAATCTGAACGTGAACTTAAAACCTAGATAACACATAGTCTAGATTCTGCCAGTTACTAGTGTACTATTGTACTACAGTGTAGTCTACTAGCCTAACATAAAGGCTAGTTAATATAATAGCAGTTCCCAACATAAGGGGTAAGTCTAGTGTCCTTAATAAACAGTGCGCGAGTATTAAACGATAGTCACGTAAATAATAAAGTAAAATAACATCTTCATTCGCGTGTAACATTCCTGCTTAGCCCCTAGGAGCTAAGCGTGATGATAGCTCATTTTTAGTACCTGCCTACCTGCGGTCGGGAGTTCGGTAGTTACCTAGCTGTAGTTTGTTTTTGTGTAAATGTAATTAAATTAAATTTAAAGTAAACTGTGATTAACATCGTAATCGTTAAAATGTTGTAAGAAAGTTATTGTATGAAGTGTGTCCATAATATATGTCGCGAGTATACATGTCGACAGACAGCCGAATATAGTAATTGCTTAAGAACTATTCAATTAGTTGTAATGTTTGATTGTTCATATTCTAAGAGAAAAATCAACACGGTGATATCTCGCCATAATTTTCTATGGATACCCACATTTTTAAAATATGTAAATTGTCGAATTTTAATCTCGTTTTAAATCCACGGTTCAGCTTATATATGTATTATAGTTTAATTATTACTGAACCATTTAATTATGGTTGATTGAACCGTGGTTAACGGGGTTACAGACGTACTTACGATTATTAATTCCGGAACAATCCAGTTTTATTTCTTTGTTTATTTTATGTGTTATGTGTACCTACCATTGTACAGCGCCGCCGACCTTAGGGCCCATGTAGAAAATTATACGTTGGGGCCCGGCGCTGTGCATTGGATTCACGCACCAGTGCCTAATCGTGTGGTTGTCTCCCCAGAACTTGGTACCGGCTGGAATACCGGTCCAACTGTATACCGGCTGGAATAGCTTCACCGCACCGTACCGGCCCGCCTCCGAACCAGCTGAGGTTGCCTGCCCGCTCCGTACCGTCTGGAAGACGGCCTTGGCGACGACCCCGCGGATCGAACTTGCAGCTGCGAAGCCTGGTGACCTTGAGGGGAAGACAACGTCACACTCGCACGGGACCAGCCCGGAACCCCAAGTTGAGTGCATTACTCAGCCTGCCGTTTATAGTGACGTGACCTTGTACCCGAACCGACACTCGACCTTGTCTTAGAGTAGTTTTATTATTGTTATAGCAGGACCTACGGATTAAAGTTGTAGATCTCGTACCAATCGTTTTCTTCATCCTTGACCCCGTAGGGCCCCGTATCAATAGGTTTGATTTAAAATATTTTTTTACCTATTCCACGATTCGCACCTAAAGTATTCCACCTAGCGCACCCATATGTGGGCTTCAAATAAAAATTTCTTTCTCCGTCACCACACGATTAGATTAGCTTGATTTTAATTCAACTTTAAACTTAACTATTTACTCTTTATTCATTAACAGTAGAAATAAACTACAAAATAGGACAAGTTCTGTTTGTTTAACGACAGTAAACAGTTGTTGTCTGTTCATTTCTGTTGTTAAATTTGCAATTAGGGTTTGGCTGTCTGCAAAGTTAGTCTTTACAGTTCCACTGGCGACTGGCTAGAAAGGAAACTTGGCAAGTCTGCGTGCCTGAAACTTTCTGTTGCTCCGTATATATTTGTTTAATTGGATACTGGAACAAGTCTTGCATATTTTCTGGTGTTAATTTCTTGTTTTGGATGCCAATTTTGTTGTTGGGTTTTATTTAAGGAAATAGTGAACTAGTAAAGATTTTATGCATACATATACATACCTACATACATAAAATTACGCCTGTTTCCAATAAGGTAGGCAGAGATAACGGATCTCCATATGCTACGATCCTGACATATTTTTTTTCCGTTCGGAAATCCCCTCGGATACCCCCCCTGCCGGAGCCGGAAGGAGAGGTTATGTCGGACTCGAACCGACTAAAACCGCACGCCGACTGTGGGTCTTGGTGCTAGGCCGGAGGTGAGGTTGTCATCGACATATCCCTCGCACCCCGGCTGACCCAGGGCCATTCCTTACGGTCTGGCCCTCCTCAGGAGGGGGGACAACGGTGTCCCCAACTCGCCCCCGGAATGGGGAGGCGCGTCTCAATTCACATCACTACATCTTCTATCACTCCACATCGCTCTCTTATCATGCTATATATACATATAATCACCCCTTTATCCCCGGAGGGTTAGGCAGAGGTGAATTAACACCCACATTTCACCAATAATTGTATTCGGTCCCATGTAATAGGGGGTGAGCCTATTGCCATTATATTCCGGGCACTATCGTTGACTCGAGCCTATATCTGAGGCTGAGACTGGGCTGTAAATATCTGTCTGATGTTAAACAGCCCTATCCCTTAGTAGCCTTCTACGACATCGCATAGGAAGAGACGGGGTGGGGGAACCACGCGGCAAGATTTTATGAGATAGTGAAATAGTGAAAGAAATAGTGAAGTTTCTGTGGTATTCTGTGGTAAAACTAAGTGAATCTATTCCAGGTATAAAAAGTAGCATAGGTTGGTGTAATAATATTCTTGTACTGAACTTTGGCCGGATTGGGTTAGCCGCTTGAGTCTGATTTATACCCTTCAGCCACCATCGCAACTGTGATTCGCAACCAGTTGCGATGAAAGTAACAAACATTCACTCAAAACTTTCCTATTCATATATAAAATACCTATTAATATCTGTTGCTCGCAGTTCTGACTGCGTGGAATTTAGACCCAGTTCCCGAACTCCTGGGAACCTATTCCCGGGATGCATAGTAGCAGTTATACCAGATAACAATCTATCCCTGTACCAAATTTGAGCCAGAATCGATCAGTCGTTTCATAGGCTACGTACCCGCTCGACCTCCAAGATTCTACCCTCTCACAAAAGTACCCACTGGACCTCACTTTTAGGACCCACTGGACCTCCTTCAAAATATAATAATTAATGTGCCTACTAGACTTTCCACTTTCCTATCTATATATATATAAAAGAAAGTCGTGTTGGTTACACTATTTATAACTCAAGAACGGCTGTACCGATTTGGCTGAAAATTGGGGGGGGGGGGGATGTAGCCTAGAGCCAGGAGACGGACATAGGATACTTTTCATCCTGTTCAACCTTGATTTTATCCCGAGTATAGGTTCCTGTAGGTTTGTTCGCGATGGAGGCAAAAAGGTGTGAACTGAAGTAGTTATTATTTGATTACAATCGGGTCAGTAGAAACGGAGATCCAGGCGAGCAGAGCAGCGGGCGGAAAGCTAGTTTATAATATTAGTAGGATATTGTACTTTCACACAATACATCATACTCACAGTTTCCCTGACAGTCTTGAGCCTGGTGCCTCCCTTCCACCACGAGATCGTTGGCTTAGGCCGGGCCCCTACAGCCTTGCAGACCAGCTCGGTGCTCTGGCCCGCTACCAGAGGGCGCTTGCCACCTTGTAGGCGGACCCAGAGTGGACGCACTGTGAACAAGGATAATGTTAGATAGGTTTTATATGGACACTCTCTAATCTTACTTAAGTAAAGCCAACAAGACGAAAGAAAAAAGGTAAACAAAGCGACCATTACTAAGTTACGTTGCGATAACTAGCGATTATTTACTCTGTCCTTGTCGCACATATCACACGTACGCGACAATGTCCGAGCGACAGCTGTCGTTGCGTTTTCATAGTACAGGAAAGCTGTCAGCACAGCAATTCTAAACTGTCAGAGCCGCCATCTTATGAGCAATTTCATTCCTGTCTGGAACGCGCTTGAAATGATACGTAATCATTTTCAAATAAAAAAGTTTGGAACCGCTGAAATATTCTTTACCTTTTTTCTCTCGTCTCGTTGGTTTTATTTTAAATACAAACACACAATCATGTCTCTTTCCCATTGTATTCACTTATTTTGATCCTGATGTACTTAAACTTTTTGTAGCTTCTCATCTACCGCCATTATAATACCACGGTTATAATAGTTTTCATACATGCTCGCCGGTTAACTACTCTTGCATAACCTTTTTTTTTATAATATCTTTATTGCGAGAAACATTAGACTAACATTTATAGCCTTGATAAATTTCTAGACTCATAATTATAAAGTATCAAGCAATACTTATAAACCTTGATTAAAACTATGGTGGTACAAATTAGGCCATCAAATCTCTAACGAAACATAGGTCCAATTTTAGCGCGTTTAAACAAAAAAACTCATCACCTTTATTTAGACTAGCTGACCCATCCCAGCTTCGCCCGGGAATATTTCGTATTCCAGGTTTATAAGTGCCCGGTTGATGGCAATAGGTTCGCCACTTATTACATTGGGACCTAAACATAAACTGGCGAAATGTGGGTGCTAACAATTCTGCATACCCCTTCGGGGAATACAGGCGTGAGTTTATGTTATGTTATATGTTATTTGATAGTGACCTAAATGATGAACTTTCCATACAAACGTTTATCACCTATTTTATCCTCTTAGTAGTTAAATTTTGAAAAAACGCTGATACACGTGTTCATTTATTTCTTGAAAAACACAGGTTTATGAAATTTAGTGCATCTAGCTCTGAAAATGAGGGACTTCTTCCATTCCTTATTTTACCTCTTTGGTAGCAGAATTACCAAAAATACTTTCTTAGTGGATGCTTACATCATAAAATGCATCTTAAAATTTTAAGTTTGTAGGTCCAGCGGTTTAGGCTCTGCGTTGATAAATCAGTCAGTCAGTCGGGACAATTAATTTTATATGTATAGATTAGAGGCATAGTGACGGTTCTTGCTCTGACACACCAATACGCGGTTTTAAGATTAATTTGTAAGAACAAAACCTTAACATCATATCGATACAAAACTCAAACATTTACCTAACTTTTAACCTGGAACTCCCTGCCAGCTCACGTGTTTCCTTCTTCCTACAGTCCCGGGTCCTTTAAGCGGGGCGTGAAAAGGCATCTAATGAGGCCGTCAAGCTGAGTGCCACCACTGTTAACATGGTAAATGTTTACGATGGTGACCCTCTTTCCGAGACTTTGCCTTTAGCTTAACATCAGGCGAGGTAAAGTCGAATTCACGTATCCTGTATAACAAAAAACTTCGCCTTAATAGATTCATTCACCTCACTCAATAAAGGTGAAAGCCACTCACCACCGCACAAAGGAAATTTCAACTTTAATGACGTTATCAATTAAACTTTATTCCAAGATCATCAAATATAAATTAACCTTGACGCATATCAAATATCAATCAATTATGAACCTTTTAAACATCAATCATTAATGGTTCGTGAGGGGTTGATGCACCAGGTGGTGATACCATACGGTTTGGGGTAAAGATAATATATTAGAGGTTATTAATATTATTAATATCTGCGGTAGCCTAGTGGTATGGGTAATGGACTGCTGAGACGAGGTCCCGGGTTCGATCCTAGGTTTACCATGGCACACACCAATGTCTTTTCGATGCTTTTCGAAGTTATGTGTGTATTTATCGCAGGTTAGTAAGTGTCCGGTTAATGGCAATAGGCTCGCCACCTATTACATTGGGACCTAAACATAAACTGGCGAAATGTGGGTGCTAGCATCACTATGTTATGTTATTAATATTTCAAATATCGCTATTACTGAAAGCGACCACAGATAACAACTGCAGACGCTTGTAGCAGATACGTGTAATTCATTGCTGCTTATCAATGGACCCCTATATGCTTATATCTGTATCGAAGTATAACAAGTAATGTATCTGCTGAATGCGTCTGCAGTTGTCATATGCGGTTGGCTTCGGAATCATACCTTATTTCTGACACAGATATAGAGAAGGATAGATATCGAATAGATAAGAACAAGCTTCAATCTTTCAAATCTTCAAATAGGGTAAACAAAGAAAAAAACCCCACGGATACCACCCCACGGAGCCGGTGGAGGTGGTTATGTCGGACTTGAACCGACTAAAACGCACGCCGTCTTGGGTCCTTGGTTGCCGGAGGTGAGATTGCCGAAAGCATATCTCTCGCACCCCGGCAGACCCAGGACCATCTCTTTCGAGATTGCACAATTCGGGTTGTGGGGACCTTAGTGTTCCCATCAACTATCAAAGGGTTAAGCTACCTAAGTCCGGCTGCCATTTGGATGGGTGACCGCTTAGCGGTTTTTCATCTGAGCGCTTTAAGGTCACGTTAATAAGTCGATCCTGGCCGGCTATAGTCGTTAGGTCAAAACGAAGACCTTGGGCGATATGAACAGCTCTGACTACGGTTGGCCACTAATCACAACTTAGGTTGGAACATCAGACAGCTGTCGCTCATAATATACCCGTAGAAACAATACCACATCATATTTTACCCGTTCTAACGCAAGCTTATAATGAATTTGCACAAAATCGTGCAAAAAATTCTATAAAATTTGCACGAAAATAAGGACGCCCGCATACGTAACACGCATGACGCAGCGAAAGCGGTAAAGGAAATACAAATCAAAATAATTTACTAAATTGATGAAAAAAAAAAACAAAAAAAAGTTCAACGTTTTGGGCCGTTTTAATAAATTAATTGTGGACCTCAACAATAGCCCACTTGTGGTGAACAAAGGGCTTACTTAACTACGATTCAAAAGATCCCAATTCCCTTTTTTATTTAGAACACTTAAGACAATTAAGCTGAGCTTTTTTGTTCTCTAACCCTTTTTAGTATTACGTATGGTTGGGCTAAAACCCTTTGATGAAAGGTTTAACCGTTTAAGATTTCTGTGGTTAAGAGTGAAATTTTTGTTAAGATTTATTAGCATTTTATCGCCATAAAAACTAATTGTCAATATTATGGCTCTCTGTTCCTGGAGGCCCGGGACTTTGGAAGACGTCGGGCCGACGCCAAGACGTAGAGGCCCTTTTAAGAGAATTTAATATGGCAGGGATACACACACATGGCGGATACCACTTCCGAGCGTAAAATATACACCCGGGGATGGTCCCGGTCAGGTGCAGAGACTACTGGCATAATAGGTTCAGTATTGAATGGACTGGTAAATAGGCTATGGGGAAGAGTAACGGACGCCTTATTTTCCTTTTCAACACACCCAACCAGTACGATTTTTTCCTGTTTCATTTTATTCCTATTTTCGATGTAGCCTACTATCTAGCTTATTATTATTTCCATATTCGTTGTAGTTACGAAACAGAAAAAAAACTGTGGTACTCTACCACCTTTATTATTATTGTTATTTTCGTTATAGCCTCCCAGCCATGACAATTATTTTGATAAGTATACTCCTCCCTCTGGCTTAGTTTAGTATTTACCAGCGATGTAAACTGGAAATTGGATGGTAGATTGGAATTCCTCTTTTATTTTATGGGAACGACTACCGTCTAGCCGCCCAAACTTAAGTAAAAGCCTTGTCAGGTTTACCAGCTGACAGGTGACGTTAGCTTAAACCTCAAATATCTTAGTAAGACACTATACTCCCATCGTAAGTTTCTATTTTTTCGTGAGAAAATCCTTTCGGAATCACCCGGCGCGGGTACTTACTTATGTCGACGCCGAACGGACGAAAATCGCACAGATAAACATACTGCCTTTAATAATTAATAGGGTTTCGATTCTGCTGCAAAAAAAAAACATTAAATTTTAGATTTTATTTCTATACGCCTAAAGTTTAAAATGAAAACAGTTTCATTACACTTTTTCAATTAGTTGCAAAAAGGCATTAAAACTTGAATTTTAACCGCATCGCTTTCAAGTCTATTATTTAATGCCGTTTATTGCAGTGGCAGAAAAGGCCCAGGCCATCCTGTCACATTTTCTGAGTTAATAAAACATTTTAGTCAGTCTGGTTACTAATATATCCGCTTTATCATGCCCTCGGCACTCAAAGCTTTCGACACAAAGAGAAGATGGTTAAAAAATAAAGTATTCAATTGCAGATCTTGGTCAGGCTATTAAAATGTCCAAACCACCATCTAACGTGTTTCACTTATACGCAAAAGACCGCTTTTACAAGTTAAATTTAATAATTCAAGTGTAATAAATTAAACTGCGCCCATGAGAAATCACAAAATTTTACACGCAGAGAAATAAGAAATCTACGGATCCCACGGCGTGAAAAAATCAACAATTAAAGCATTATTTCTCACATTCAAAAATAAACTTTTTATCATTACCGTAAAGTTTAAATTAGGTTGAACGTTTATTACTGAGGTGATTCAGAAGCTCGTAAGTGGCAATGTGAAATAAATTTTAACCGATACGGTTAACGTTCAAATTCGGTTAATAGTTTATTTAATGAATGTGGAAACAAAAATCAAAGGTGTGAGAAATTTTGATATCGAGTGCGAATTTTCAACTTATTGTTTTTAAGTGCCGGTTAATTCAATATTTCAAGGTGTTTTTAAGTGGACCTTTTGGTGTTAAAGAACTTTTTGTTATTGGGAGTGTATTGGCAGTATTGAATATGTAGTGCAAGATGTTATGTTCACTTTAGAGGAGAATTTTATTCTTTTGATTGCGGCTTTCTATTGTGCGTACGCATTATAACCCCCGACGCAAAAAACGAAGGTGTTATAGGTTTACCGTGTCTGTCTGTGGCATCATAGCTCCCGAACGGATGAAACGATTTCAATTTAGTTTTTTTTATTTTATTAAAAGTGACTTATGAGCGATTATTCTTGGATAAGTTTGATTACGATCGGTTGAGCCGTTTAAAAGTTGTGAATAGAGAATAGAACCGAAATGCTAATATTTCCTCTAACCCCTCCAGCTAAGCTAAATTGCTTGTGTTCGGAGTGGGTTCACGTCGGTAGTGTGATGACCAGGAGTCAATCCCGGGAACTCTCGATCGTAAGGCTCCTTAACCACTTAGCTACCGACGCTTCGGAGACCCAGGTCTTTCTATTTTCCTTACGCTTATACTGCTTTTATGGGAGCGACTACTCTTTCACTTATCGCGTGAAGGAAACCTGCACTCGAGGCTCATACATCAATCATTGTATATAACGGCTTACAAGTGATGCCAGCTTGGCTCTGTTAGTCTCCAATATATTCCTAACTAGAATTCTTCTTCCTCTTAGCGTTCTGAAGCTTTCCCTGCTACGCCATAGAGGCTTTCGGGTAGACCTACCAGATTGAATCAGAATTATCATGTATAAACTAAGCAAAAAGGTGGATGCGAAAGGCGGAGGTTTGAAAGCAAAAACGCACATTGGGAGAGGTTTACTGAGGTCTAGCAGCGTACTGGGATAGGCTAATTGATTGAAGCAAATTACACACAAGCTAAATGTCAACACCTTAATAACTAGAAGTAAGTATACTTATACTCCATTTGTTTAGGTACTTAAAAAAAGGTAAACAAGAAAAATGGTGGATTTCAGAGATAGTCAACCGTCAATGACAATAGTATTTTTGTGCATGTTTATGGGGAACATAAAGACTATATTTACCTTATTAAATAATTTTAAAATTTATAATATTAAACTGACACGTTCAACACATTCACAAAATTATAATAACAATCAAAGTGATTTCAAATTCAATCACTAAATAAAATTTTAGTCTGAGTCCGAAGAACTATCACTAACACTAATTACAAAGCGATCATAGGTGTCGTCAATATCTTATCTAGGGATGACATCTTCTCCACTTCTTTCAGTACATGCTCTTCGCAGCCAATAAATACAAATTACAAACTGCGAATTGACTTTGACAGTCACGCACGTATGGCGCGATCTGGAAATAACTGTTTTGAATATCTGTCTTTTTAGTTTCTTTATGGTAGGCACAGTGCAATCGTTTTTAAAAATCATTCTAAATAATATAGTTATTATAGTTTTTCAGCTTAGGAAATAATAATTGCAACTTAATATTAAACCGAGTAGTTAAATATAGAAAAATATAAGACAGAAATGGATTTTAAGTTCTAAAATGATTTTAATTTGGTTTCTTTTTACATATTTCGGAACGAAAAATGCCCCTATAGAAGAACCCTTTTTATGATTTGTTTACCTTTTTTTAAATACCTAAACAAATGGAGTATAGTATACAGTTCTTTATGATACTATTTCTTTCAGGTTCAAAAATCCACCGAGAAATATAGCTTATATCCTTGCAAGGTCTAGCCTTGATCTTCCACAAATCCAATTTTATTCTGGTTAGGTTTGTCATCTTAGGCTCTGTATCTCAAAGGGTAGAATAATTTAATAAGAAAAACAAAACGCTTTGCTCAAGTTTTGGCTTCATTTCGAAAGCTTATGGAGTAGATTTATTTTCACCCGACTGCCGAATGAAGGAGGGTTATGTATTTTCATAACATTATTATTTTTTCAAGTATCAGTTCTTGATGGAGTTATTTTCACCGTATTTGGATACGTGCCGATACCTAAACGTGTTTTCCTGTATAGAAAAGGACAGAGTGGGACTAATTGGGAGAAATTTTGGGTAACTATTTCGGAGGATTGGCGACAATGGCGCACATTGGAAGAGGTCTACGGCCCGCAGTGGAGTTACTTCTATATTTTTAACAGCTTTCTATTTTAACCACGGAGGACAGAATATGATTAAGTAACGGAGATGCCCCATTGATATTTCTCCTAATAAAAACGCGCGCCGAATGCGGGTGGGAAGAGAGACGCGCGGGGTGTCAAAAGTCGAAGGACGTCATAGGTATAACGTTCCTACCGAATGAGTCCATTTGACGTTTGGATGGCATGCGACTCGATTGCCTTGCAACAACTCCGCTATCATTTCCTTCTCTTTTTTTTTTTTTTTTTTTATATTTGGTCCGTCAATTGACTGCACTCCGCTAGATGGCAACAAAGCTGAAGTGCAGTCCAGAAGATACAGACCACCATTCCCGGTGCCATTGGACGTAAAATGGTGGTCCCTAACTTGACGGCCTTGATAGATGCCTTTTCACGCCCCGCTTGAAGAACCCGGGACTGTAAGAAGAGGGAAACACGTATGCGGGCAGAGCATTCCAGCTCTTTATCGTGCGGCAGAGGAAAGAGCCCCCAAACCGTTTAGTGCGAGATGGTATGGATTACATTCTCCATAATTTTAACCGTCATTCAGTTTTAAAAGAAAGTATCAAATTCTGGATTGTTGATACCGTCGTTCGATATTTGATACCGTCGAATATCGCCAAAATATTTGTGTATTTTCTAGAAAATTCGAAAACAAACTACGGAGAACTCGGTTTGTATGAAATATCGGACAAGTTGGGAACTTTACTGACGGGCATAGTGGCCCGGTAGCGATCATGTTTCATTATTTTGACAGCGCAACTTTTAGATAAAACTCGTATTTGCCTTTGAAAGTCCGACTTTGAGGGAAACAGGATCAAGTTTTAGGAGTTCAAAGGGTTAACTTGGAAGGTTTTGTATTCAGGGGGGAAGAAGTGCGTTTATTGTTGATAGTTGGTGTCCGTGGGTTCGCTCGCGAGGAATACTAATACCGTTCCCTCGTTTCACAAGAATATTGTGCTCTAGACGAACTTCAAGGTCACTAGTTGTTGAAATTAGATGATAGGGCAGAAAATATAGAATTCGGTCATTTTGTGATTAGATGGATGGTGAAATGGATGATGATGACATTTATAAAATGTATACATATAAGTAATGTAGATACTTTTTTTGTAAATATATACATATTATACATAGAAACACCCAGACCAATGCAAATAGCCATATTCATGCATACAAATATTTGCACTGAGCGGGGATCGAACTCGCGCCTCCTGCGTACTTAGCAGTCGCGTTCACTACCACCATGCCACAGAGGCTGTCCAATGGGATGTTTAAAATACGATACGTATGGTTTTTAAGCATAGCAGTATCAAACAAATATGGCAAAGGGTATTCGCTAAGTCTTCCATTCACATAACTTCTAGTGTTACATCACTCAGGTGGTAGAAAAGCACAGGACCCACCTATGGAAAAGTTACCGTGGCCTATGGACGTGCTCAACACCAGGGGTGTCTCACTCGTGCTGCCTACCCTGTAGGAAACTTCTAATGCTCTCCCGGTATGGTACTTTTAGAAGATAGAAAAACGTTTATCGGTAACAGAAAGATCTGCGGTAGTCTAGTGGTATGGGTAATGGACTGCTGAGACGAGGTCTCGGGTTCGATCCCAGGTTTACCATGGCACACATCAATGATCTTTCGATGCTTTTCGAAGTTATGTGTGTATTTATCGCAGGTTTATAAGTGCCCGGTTAATGGCAATAGGCTCGCCACCTATTACATTGGGACCCAAACATAAACTGGCGAAATGTGGGTGCTAGCACCTCTGCCTACCCCTTCGGGGAATACAGGCGTGAGTTTATGTTAAGCCAAGCCTAATACAAGCCGAAAATAACCTAAATATCACTCAGTAGGTACTCAAGTAGGTAACACGTTACACAAAGGCAACCTATTTTTATCGAAAAGGCTTTCAACTTCCGTAATAAATGACTAAATCCTATTTGAGAGGGTAAAAATATGAAGCCGTCTAGCTGAAAATGGCGTCTGAAAATATTCAGTTAATATTTTCTTTTTTGGAGAGCTAGAGGCGACACGGTCGGGGTCGAACGGGCTCATCAGCATACTCAAATAGGACAGTCGATTGTCAAGTCAAATAGGTTCCTTTTTATTAAATGTCAAAATGTTTTGTCGATACTGTGTAAAATAGTAAGTTTTGACGTCATTATATGCTATTTTTTTAATATTATACAACATTCTACACAACGCTCTCTAGACCCATGGAAAGCATAGCTTAACTAGCTTGTGTTATGGAATTTAGAATGCGGATATACATCTTAGATTTTTTTTTGTAAATACATACTTACATTTTATACATAGAAACACCCAGACCAATGCAAATAGCCATATTCATGCATATAAATATTTGCACTAAGCGGGGACCGAACCCGCGCCTCCTGCGTAGCAGTAGCGTTCACTACCGCCACGCTTCAAACTACTAGCTACCCCGGACTTCAAAGTGAGTTTCGGTTGCGACCGGGACTAACGTAAAGAGGATGATGATGATGACATCAAATCGTGCTATAGTCAATAAGTACCTATACTTACTTACTGACATTTCTTTTTATCGTGCGAAAAATCACCACGGATATCACTCCCCAAAGACTAAAACGCACGCCGTCTTTGGGTCTTTGGTTGCCAGAGGTGAGAATGCAGGGAACATATCTCTCGCACCCCGGCAGACCATTACTTACTGACATTGGAAAATGAGTTATTTTGCACTCTATACTAATTAGTGTAGAAATCTGATCTCATTTAGAATGATGACCTGTATTTTTGGCACCCTAGCTTCTTAACATCCAGCGGGGTGCAGTTTCATCAATAGTATAGTACTAGAAATATATTATACCAACCCTTTATGGCTGTACAAGCGTGAGTATCAAAGCTTAACGATCAAGTTTCGTGTTTGAAACCTCTATTTAAAAGCTTGCTTACCACCTTGTAAAAAAGAACCGATTGCTTGTCACCATATCATTAGAACACAACTCCCTATTCACACATCCTCCAAAGATATCCAAAAACATTATAATTCACATCATTATCGACAACAAGAACAAAACAAAAAAGAAAAAACAAAAGTAATAAATAAAAAAAATCTACACACGGATGCCGCATCCACTCACACAGAGCTCCTTGTCGGTACAGTCGGTTACAAAAGTATATCAACCTGTCAATTAGGGTTCCTTAGATTATCATCTCTGTTATGTATGGGGTGATTATATCGGGTTCCCGAGTTTTCGGGGATCCCTTTGATTTACGCGAGGACACAATTTTTTGCGGTGACACCGTTTTTTTTCGGAAATGCGATGTTTTTGCGCGATAGGATTTGGATGTTAAGTCTATTGGATTTTAGGAAGCTGCTATTTTATTGATGTAGTGATAAAATATACGGTTACTGTTTCTGTACATTCTTTGTTCTATTATTAAGCTGATGAATGACTAAATGCCTCCTCCCCCTACGAGTCACAACTGTCACGAGGGTCATAATCCTTTCTTTCAAGAGTCTACGGTACATCCAGTATCAAAATGTTTTTTTAGAATTTTACGTGAATTTTCGTAGTAATTTCACGCATTTTTGACTTTGTGTTTTCAACATTGTAATTTTTAAAACATTACATTGTAATGTAAAATGTATATTTATATTATTCATTCTGTGTATTCAAATTATAAGCTATTTTAGCCGCAATCCATCTGGGTGAGAACCTTTACACAAAGAGGCTCGATTCGGCTATTTTGAATTATAGTGAAGAAACTGTTAATGTTTTTCTTGGAACGACAAGTTCAATACCTATTCTAAGATTAAAACGTTAAAATGACATTGTCCGTTTAGAGACATGACAATAAGACTTGGAGAAAGTTATACCACTCGCCTTAACTGACATAAAACAATCAAAACCACTTTTGTACTCGACATTCCAAATCAATACAACAACATGCATCTTGTCGATAATCCTACCGTGTAAGACAAGAACGCGGTACTTTTTCTACGTGCAAGAAAGGGACAAAACATAGCTAATACGTGCAAGTCACGTAAGAATATAATCTGTATCGGTAATGATACGTCAATCAAGAGTTACTGAGATGAGGGGGATAATGTAACAGATATGAGAAGGATTTTATAGGACTAATATAAGGGTTTGGTATTAAGTGGAGTTTGACAGCACTATTTGTAAGTATTTAAAAAAAAAGATGTGTAATGTTCGGACAATAGTGGAAAGTTTGTTTATAATTGACTAGGTGTTGCCTGCGGTTTCACTTGAGTAGAATTTTCATCCTACTCTCGCAACCCAAGACTGAACGTCTAGAAGTAGGACCTGAGATCAGTCCCTTTCTAGGAGAAATACTTTCACCAACTGAGTTACCTTGACATGTTCTAGAAAACCGAAATTCCTGTTATATTTTATACCACTTAGGTGGCAGAAAAGCTCATGGTCTACCTGATGGAAAGTGGTTACCGTGGCCTATGGACGCGTGCAACACCAGGGAAGGCACCTTTTTATTTTTTATTTTTTTTTCGTGCGGAAATCCCCTCGGATACCCCCCAGCCGGAGCCGGAAGGGGAGGTTATGTCGGACTCGAACCGACTAAAACCGCACGCCGACTGTGGGTCGTGATGCTAGGCCGGAGGTGAGGTTGTCATCGACATATCCCTCGCACCCCGGCTGACCCAGGGCCATCCCTTACGGTCTAGCCCTCCTCGGGACCTTACGGTCTAGCCCTCCTCAGGCACCATCAGTACAGAAGACAGAGCAGGATAAGACTTTGGTCTTCCGACTAACAGCACAAGAACTATCCAGTGAACTCTGGCTATTCTACTCACCACCCCGGGAACACAACATAACCGTGATATTCTCTACAAGATGATGTCTTAACCTTATACTTCTTAAATCTTTCCGATCTTAATTTATAAGTCAGCCTAGTAATTGGTATATTTTTAATCTAAAAAAAGTGTACAGTCAGCATCATTAAGATGTTGACGTACAGAGTAGTCAAAATGATCTTAATTTTTTTTTGACTGATTGTACTGATATTTGGTATGCGCCTTTAGTTTGGGCAATAATATCATTTAAATCAATAAAACAGTTTAATTTGCTCTTAATATAAGAGTTTTAAGATCATTTTGAGACTTCGTCGTCAAGATATTTATGACGCTGACTGTACGAACCCCCAGCGTACAAGTATTTTAAACCCTTTTTACTTTTGTAGTATAGGTAGTATAGGCTTACTCCCTATTACGTGGAACCGTATACAATAATTGGTGATATGTGGGTGTTAAGTCACCTATGCCTAACCCTAAGGCGTGATTGTAAGTATGTATGCAGAATTTGTAACCTGTTCCCATTCTTCCCCTATAAAAAGTGCAGTGGACTTTAAAAAAAACAACTCCCTTCGTGAATTGTCCACTGTGCCCTCTATTGTCTTTGAAAAGGAGACTTTTGCGCAAGCAGTATCAGTTACAAAACTCATTAAAGTAGTTAGTGGTTAGTTAAAAACTTTTAAATGACCGAACAGAAGTTGGTTAAGAAATGTTCAAAATATTGTTAAACCAAGATCTTCATTAAATCGCTAGATAATTAGTAAAACGCCAAGTCTACAAAGGAGTTAAGTCTACGCCCACGTTAAGTTAACCCCTTTGTAGACTTACCCAAATATTGAAAATATCTAGACTATTAAATGTTACAGAAGTTTAATTTGGAACAGTAAGAAAGTGGACTCAAATAAGTTGGGATGAATTTAATGACTGTGTGGTTTTTCGCTCATGAATGAGAAAATGGATGGTCCAGAAGACAAATATGCTAAGTGCAAAATTTGTAAAATAGGTTTTAATGTATAATTTGTAAGTACCTATTTTGATGTATATGACATCGAAAATTTGTTATACTAGCTTTCGCCTGCGGGTCCGCCCGCGTGTATGTTGGTTATCGTGACCAAACATAGCCTATGCCCTTTCTCAAGGTCTAACCTATCCCTATACCAAATTTCATCAAAATCGGTTCAGTGGTTTAGGCCTGAAAGCGTATCATACAGACAGACAGACAGAGTTACTTTCGCATTTATAATATTAGTATGGATTTAGTTGATAAAGTTATGGTGTTAGTGTAACTCTGTCTACCATGCAGTAAAGACACAGGCGTGTGTATATAATAAGAAATATTATACGAAGGAGAAAGAATACAAATATCATCACCTCATCTCATCTGAAGGGTGTTGAAACAGGCGACTAACGGAAAAAATCGCAAACACTCCGAGAGAAGGAAAATTCGAAATAAAACACTGTACCAACCCGTTTAGCTACCGTGGAAACAATAGGACATAACGTCCCAACATTGGGAGAGGCCTATGTCCAGCAGTGGACTGCGATAGGCTAATTTATTGATTTCGAATAAAACTTACACGTATAAATTTTTAAATTCAAAACATCAATTAAAAAAAAAACAATACATCACATTACACATTAACATAAACTCACGCCTGTATTCCCCGAAGGGGTAGGCAGAGCTAGCACCTACATTTCGCCAGTTTAAGTTTAGGTCCCAATGTAATAGGTGGCGAGCCTATTGCCATTAACCGGGCACTTATAAACCTGCGATAAATGCACACGTAACTTCGAAAAGCATCGAAAAGTCATTGGTGTGTGCCATGGTAAACTTGGGATCGAACCCGAGACCACGTCTCAGCAGTCCATTACTCATACCACTAGGCTACCGCAGAAAAAACAATACTATCGAATAAACTTCAATTAACTATCGAATACAATTTTTCATTGCAATCCAATTTCAACAGTTTCCTATATCGCTCCTCTAGAAATAATCGAATACCTTCGAGTCGATATGAGCGCTGTCTCGATTGCGCCTCGCTGTAACTCGAGATAACTCCTTCAACATTTTGTATTGAACAAAACTAATATAAGAGTCAACGAACCCTTATCGTGTTATAGTTTCGGATATCTGGGGGCTGTTATAGTAAATGTGTAATATAGATATACTAGTTGACCTATTCCGGGTTTGCACGGATTTTTTTTGTGAACAAATGCTGTACGATTGCAACACCAGGGGTCAAAAACATTTGCGCAAGTGCTCCTATAATCCTATAAGTATTAACTTTGTAAAAATGTCTGCGTATAATGTATATCTATAAGACAGTGCATAAGCATTTAAAATAATTATTTGTACAATCGAAATTTGCATGACTAAACATGTTGTGCTATAATACTTAAGTTACTTACTAAGATCTTTGTTACCATGTTTATGAGTAAATACATTTATATTTCTATTTCAACCTTGCGTTTGTCCCGAGGACTAACTCAGGTACGACTGCCATTTAATCTTCCAACCTCGAAAGACCAGCCTGGTACAGTCTCCTCTATTGTTTAGCAGGTAATTTTATTCCCCAAAGGTGTTGCTAGGGCCCTGTATATTAACGAAAATTGCTGTTTATAAAATTTCACATGTACATTATTTTTTATGTATACCGTTCCGTGAATATCTAATCAAGTAACTTTAGTCCTTTAGTATAACTTATAGGATTACAAACATCCATTATGAATAATACACCTATACGAGACATTTATACGGTATAAAGTCTGTTTACTTTATACTAGCGCGTTGCGACCGCATAATTATTATGCTATTCGGATAACTTAACTTCGCTGTGGAACAGGAAGTGCTAATTTTAATGAATGTGTAATAAGGTCTGTTAAAGCCTGTGCAGACGAGGTATCTATGTCCGCAGAGGACAAAAATGTCCGCGGAGAACTTACTAAGGGTTCAACGCGCGCGGTTTTCTTCTCTTTGGTTTGACATTTAGAAAAGCGCATGTTAAGGAAGTAAGTTTTGTGTGATTACATCGTGTTCGTAGTAGTTTTGTTACTGCACAGCAAGAATAAAACCAGTTTAAGGAAAAATCTACCTACATCATGACGTTTAAAATAAGAAAGGGACCGTACCTAACCCTTTATTTCCATGTTCTTCACTTTCCAGCGTTCAATGCGGACTAAAGTTCGATGTGTGCTCTGCTGCACATAATCAGGTTAGTTCTGTTTTTCGGTGGCTTCCCCGTACTTCTGTCTAGTCCAAACTATCAATGTCATCAGAAGTTCGGGGGACTTATGGTACGCAGTACTTTTAATCCACTGCTTGTTTTATTTGGGTGCTAGCACCTCTGCCTACCCCTTCGGGGAATACAGGCGTGAGTTTATGTATAAGTATGTTATGTTGTTTTATACAATACTAGCTGTTGCCCGCGGCTCCGCCAGCGTGCCCGAAAGGACATAGGCTATGTTTGGTCGCGATAACCAACGGTTATCGCGTCCAAACATAGCCTATGTTCTTTCTCTAATCCAACCTATACCAAATTTCATCAAAAGCGTAACATACAGAGAGACAGACAGATAGAGTTACTTTCGCATTTATAATATTAGTATGGAAGTATGGATAGTGTTGTTAGAGGACAAAAAAGTACGCCAAACATTGTTTCTCGTCTATACAGGCCTTTAAGTTTCAACGTTACTTACCTATCACAGATTCGCGAGCACAAACTTCGGATAGTATTGTGGAGCCGCTCAGCTTCCTCCAAGGAGTTATAGAATACCTGTTATAATCTTCATGTGCAACTTTGATAATGTGTGAGACATTAAACTGCATAATTTTGCTGAAATATGTTATATGTGACGTATTTTGCAAGTTATTTTGCTAGTGGGATTATAAAGTAGTAAATTAATCGCATAGTTTAGTGCTCACATTGATTTTATTGCTTTTTTATAGAATAGGGAGGCAAAATAGCAGACGGGTCGCCTGATGGTAAGCGATCACAGCTTACACGCATTTTTTACTGTCAATGTAAATATTACAAATAAATATTCCACAACATTCTACACAACGCTATCTAGACCCATGGTAAGCTTAATTAGCTTGTGTTATGGAATCTAGAATGCGGATAAACATACTTAGATACTTTTTTTGTAAATACATACATATTATACATACCCAGACCAATGCAAATAGCCATATTCATGCATACCAATATTTGCACTGAGCGGGGATCAATATTAATAATAGTTTGTGCGAATGAAAGTTTAATTTGCACATCTACAGGTAATTAATGTGCCAGAGACCCGGATCCGGCTAATATAATACCCCCTTGAGGGCATTGATATATATGTTACTATTGCTTGAGGCTGACATTTTGGAAATCACTGATATATTTACACATTTAATTCTACACGTATTTTACTAAAGTAAACGAAGCGAGAGAAAAAAGGTAAACAAAGTTTCAGCGGATCCAAACATTTTTATTTGAAGAAGATTGCGTATTACTTCAAGCGCACTCCAGGCAGGAATGTAATTGCTCATAAGATGGCGGATCTGATAGTTTAGAACCGCTGTGTTGACAGCTTTCCTGTACAACGAAATACGTAACGACCTGCTGTCGCTCGGCTATTGTCGCGTACGTGTGACCTGTGCGACAAGGACAGAGACAATAATCGCTAGTTATCGCAACGTAACTCAGTAATGGTCGCTTTGTTTACTTTTTTTCTATCGTCTCGTTGGCTTTACTTTATATCAGGACCTAGTTTACCACCAAAAAATCCTTCTTCAATGAATGCTTAACAACGTAAAAGGCATCGCTGTCAAAATTTCACGTCTATAGCCTCAGCGGTTTAGGCTCTGTTTTGTGTAATGAGTCACTTTGTGTAAGTAATTATAGCTCGTGCGAGTTAACATGGCACCTGCCTCGAAGACACCCTCCTCCCGCTTCCCCGCGCGCGACCCCGCTCTCGCCGTGCGAGGCTAGTAGCGTCAGCGTACACGCCTCCCGCTCCCCCGCGCAAAGCCCCGAGCCAGGTGCCATGTTAACTCGCACGAGTTGTATGTATGTATAGATTAATAAGTACAATTGCCTCAATAGTACTGTCAGTAAGTATGTAGTTATAGCAGAAAATACTTACGGTTCACATCTATGGATATGTTCTCGGAGACTGGTGCTATCAACGGGTCTGTGACAGCCTGTGGACAGTACAAGGAAATGTTATAACTCTGTGATTGACTGCAATGAAGTGCTTCTGAAATACAAATATTGTAGGATATTCTACACAGCGCTATGTAGGCTTAAAGTGAGCATAGCCTAAAACTAACATGTTTCATAGTTCCAGAATGTGAATAAACAATATAAAAAAGCGTCGGTAGCTTAGTGGTAGAGTCAGCCTTACGATCGAGAGGTCTCGGGTTCGAATCCCGGCCATTACAATACCGACATGAACTCACTCCTAGCACAAGCAATTAAGCTTAGTTGGAGGGGTTAGAGGGAATATTAGTAACTTTGGTTCTAATATTCTTTAAAAAAATATACTTAGATACTTTTTTTTGCAAATACATACATATTATACATGGAATCACCAACACCTATGTTAATAGACATTTATATATATTATACAAAATATATGTACCGAACGGAAATTGAACCCGCCATCTCCGAATCGCCACAAAATGGGAGAATATGAAAGCTTTCTTTTTTTATATAATTGATATGTAGGAGTTTTTTTTATTTTTATTTTTTACTTATGAGTGACGGTACGCCTGTTTTTTACATGTAAGCTAGATCGTAATTGAACCGACTAAATCCCCACGTTGTTTCATCATGGATAACTATTGTTAGGAAACCCGGGTATACCCTGAATTCTTAGAAAACCCTGACAGACAAATCCTCCAAGGGTATTTTTCTTCAGGTGTGGCTGTGGAAGAGCATTCCCCCTGTAAGCTCGTGGGTTCAAGTCCCAAATTGACCGCTTCTTTTTCCTGATGTATTTCGGTATTTTTCTTTTCAAGAAAGCCTTTTTACATACCTGGCAAGTGACGTCAGTACCGTAGTCCGATCTCTGAAGTCTGAATGAGACGGTAGCCCTGGCCTCAGAATTGGCAAGGAGTGCGTGCGCCTTCCACCAGGACACGCGAGCTGTTGGGCGACCTGTTAAACGAGAATCGATTGTAGAACAGATTGGTATATCTCGGGGGTCCCAAGGTAGATGTTGAACCCAGGATTCCAGATGGGCTGGATCTCTAGTGGCAATTCGCTGGCTGGTGTATGGTGGAATAGAATGAGGAATGTACAGGATGTGACATTCGTTGACAACTAAAACCAGTATTTTTTTATAATTTGATCTTTCTAACAAGCTAGCAAGCTATAATATGACATTTGGTTAATATAATCCTTCTGAACAACACATAGTAACAAGACATGCCATTTATTAGAGTGGTCTATTTATTTGGTAAATGCCCCTTTTTTCGTGCAGAAATCCCCTCGGATACCCCCCCTGCCGGAGCCGGAAGGTGAGGTTATGTCGGACTCGAACCGACTAAAACGTGGTGCTAGGCCGGAGGTGAGGTTGTCATCGACATATCCCTCGCACCCCGGCTGACCCAGGGCCATCCCTTACGGTCTGGCCCTCCTCAGGAGGGGAGACAACGGTGTCCCGACTCGCCCCCGGAATGGGGAGGCGCGCTTTCTAGCGCACCGCCGCCGTGGCCTGCTTCTGATGGGGTGACAGGTGGCTCCACCCGTCACCCCCAGGCCCGCGCTCATGGGGGACGGAGGTCAGTCAGTGCCCTCCGACGCCCGAGTTGCATGCGCGCGCGGGCGGCGTGATCCGCGAGTCTCGCTCGCTTGCGCCGGTAAATGCCCCTATGAAATACGCCACTTATCTAGAGGGGCAGATCAGATCAGAGAGGATGGGATTTAAAATGTGCTCTATACACAAAGTTCACGTTTCTTGGATGTCTTTTGAGGATAGCACGGGGTACTACGGCAGTGGACGAGCTCAAATTCTTTTATTCTTTTGCCCGCGGCTCCACCCGCGTGGATGTCGGTTATCGCAACCAAACATAGCCTATGTCCTTTGCCATGGTCTAATCTATTCCTATACCAAATTTCATCAAAATCTGTTCAGTGGTTTAGGCGTGAAAGCGTAACATACAGACAGACAGAGTTACTTTCGCATTTATAATATTAAGTATGGATTGAATAAAAAATTGACAAAATATATACCAGAAAGTTTACTTCAATATGCAACATTTTTGTTCCATTTAGTTAGAATCTATAAATAGCGTTTTGAGGTTTAATCAAAGAACAAATTGGCCAAATTATATTAAGCAGCAAGGGGTGAATATATTCAAGGTGGTGAATTAGGGAGTGAATAAAAAACTTGTAGAACAATAGCATGTACCCTTGTCAAGTTGGGGTAAGGGGAGATTGGTGTATGGTCTAAGTTACAAGAACTGCAATTATATTACAGTAGGGGTCAAATTTTAATTCACTTAGAACTGCTCAGTGTGGTAAAGTCAAAAAGTAATATTTGAATAAGTAAAATTAATTTTGTAAGGACATTAGGCCCAAGATCTTCTGTTTAATAAGTTTATTGTTTATTTGAATATTTTTTTATAGCATTTGTTATGCTAACTTTTAAAATTCGAATACATCTGGAGAAATAGCTCAGTTGGAAGAACATTCCCCCTGTAAGAGAAAGGTCGTGGGTTCAAGGCCCACTTGAGCATTTAATTTTACCCGATGTTTTCGAAGCTTGTTGTTTAGTTATTCATTTTTACTCGACTTGCAAAGATCGAATAGTAGGCTTGATACATAACAGGAGTAACAACGCTTTTAGCATGAGCTGAGGTTCGATCATAGGATCCAGGAGTTTGAAACCTCGGTAGGGCAATTTGTATTAATGCAGTTTTCTATTTCTAAAATCCATACTAAAACCATAAATGCGAAAGTAACTCTGTCTGTCTGTCTGTCCGTATGTTACGCTTTCACGCCTAAACCACTGAACCGATTTTGATGAAATTTGGTATAGGGGTAGATTAGATAATGAGAAAAAACACAGACAATCACACGTATTTTCCTTATGTGTCACGATCTCCTCTCACCGGTCTGCTGGGAGAAATTTACAAGAGAAATAAGCAGTACCAATGTACCAACCTTACAAAATCCATTGTATGTTCTGTAATTGCTTTGTGTGTGCATGAATGTTAAAATAAAAAAGACATAGGCTATTTTGGTCGCGATAACCGACATCCACGCGGGTGGAGCCGCGGGCAAAATCTAGTTCTCAGTAAATTGCGAAAAATTCGCCGCATACTATATGCATATTTTTCTTCAAAGCATTATATAATCGCTTATCAATTAAACCACAACCGAAATTCATGTGCGTGGTTCGGACATTTTTCGTTAAATCGCAGCACGTGACGGTTGATACAGGGTGTGAACATTTCAGACGCAGCCAACACCCGACGGAAAGAGGAAAAAATGTTGGCAACATTCTAGAGTTGGCCGATGAGAGATGTAACGAAGGGTCGACCCTATAACCGCATTCGTATAGCAATTCCGTTTTCATCCGTTCATCCGTTCTTAGTTTGATTAGGATCGGGAAGCAATCTTGTTACAGGGAACTGCGGTTTTACTGTTGCTTTTAAGTCTAGATAACAGGGTTAGAAAGTTAGAATGGGATAGAAAAGGGTTGGAAGACCTAAATACGAAAAACATAACATAACATAAACTCACGCCTGTATTCCCCGAAGAGGTAGGCAGAGGTGCTAGCACCCACATTTCGCCAGTTTATGTTTAGGTCCCAATGTAATAGGTGGCGAGCCTATTGCCATCAACCGGGCACTTATAAACCTGCGATAAATACACACATAACTTCGAAAAGCATCGAAAAGTCATTGGTGTGTGCCATGGTAAACCAGGGATCGAACCCGAGACCTCGTCTCAGCAGTCCATTACCCATACCACTAGGCTAAATACGAAAAAGATAGAACAAAAACAAGTTGTGGTAAGAATGGAATTCGAATTTTGAACTCTGTGTTTTTAAATATAATTGTATACTGGAATCACAGAATAGGAATACTGTTGTGTGCTGGAATTTTAACGGAAATAATGGAATTGATCATGGATCATGCAAGGTTTGATAATGGTACATATATATATATGGACAATCAACGATAAAACTTGTTGGTAATGAACTAATTTCAATTGGCAAATTATATCCTGTAATTCGTTTTTGCCCGGACTACTCTCATAAAGGTAAAAAGGGTTCGAAATTTTTGCTTTACTTATATGAATAGTATAGATACACATCATTGTATTGTATGGCCTACCAAGATCTGACGAGTACAGGGTTTCCTCTCGAGGTTGTAAAGGTCAGACGGCCGTCGCTCCTTCAAAGTCTAAAATAAACCTTTGCAGAAGAGTAGAGTTTAGGTGCGGGTCTCCAACTGCAAGATTTGGTTGACTCTCGAATGGAGAACGGGTGTATATATATATATATAATAGATAGAAACTAGTGTGTCTGAATCGCGCTATTAAGATTTTCGAACTTGTGTTTGAATAGAGAGAGGTTTAAAAAATTACTGAGATTCCATTCTGAGTGGCGTGTTTCATTTCGGGATATTTTTGTGAATTGTAAAAAATATCCCGAAATATTTAGTAATTAAATTAAATAGACAAAACTCTGCTTACCTCCAACAGCAATACACGTAAGATTGACCTCAGTCCCTTCATCGTAAGGACCAAGGACACCACGGATCTCGTTGCCTTCGTGATTCAGGATGATCAGCCGCTCCGGGGGTACTGGAAAGATGACACAGACATATGAGCAATAGTGAGAATTTCGTAGTACAGGAAAGCTGTCAGCACAGCGGCTCTAAACTGTCAGATCCGCAATCTTATGAGCAATTTTATTCCTGTCTGGAACGCGCTTGAAGTCGTACCGCTGAAACATTGTTTACCTTTTTTCTCTCGCTTCGTTGGCCTTAATTTAGTAGGTAACAGTGATTACTTACTGAGTACAGTGAGGTTAAGTCTCGTGTTCTTCGTCGGAGACTTAATGAAATCCACTCGGCATCTATATTGGCCGCTGTCCTCAGGCCTGTAAAAATAAAATACTTTTAAATATTTTTAAATGAAATTTTGAATGGCTTCAGGCGTGGGTCAGTGGTTCAGTGGGCAGATAATGCTCTCCAGTAAGGGCAAGATCACGAGTTCGAATCCCACCTTCACACCGCTTTTTTTAAGTATATAACCCCTCCAACTAAGCTACATTGCTTGTGCTAGGAGTGGGTTCACATCGGCAGTGTAATGTACAGAATTCGAACCCGGGACCTCTCGATCGTAAGGCCTTAACCACTAAGCTGCCGATGCTTCATTTCATTTGTTCTATCTTAATGGATTCTATTAGATACGTTTTGACTTATGTTTTGATTTACTGTATTATCGATAACAACTAATGAAACGACATATGAGTTTTTGTGATAATTCAATCTGCGGTAGCCTAGTGGTATGGGTACTGCTGAGACGAGGTCTCGGGTTCGATCCCAGGTTTACCATGGCACACACCAATGACTTTTCGATGCTTTTCGAAGTGATGTGTGTTATCGCATGATGATAATTCAGTAGTTGTATTGCTAATTTAAAAACACCAAAAGGTATAAAAAGCTCTAAATAACATGCAAGGTCGGCATAGTGATAAACGACCTATAGTGTAGACAAGGACATTTGTCAACGCGATAAAAGGTCCACACTTTCAATTACGTGGGTATAGGTATTCTTCGTACCTCCCAACCTCTCCACTCAAACTATATACCTCCTTACCCTTTACACTGTTATACTCAAACTAAGTGTTTGTGTTCAGAAATGTTTCATGTAAGTAATGTGCTAGATGGGGTTCAAATCTGTAACCTTCAGATGTTACCCACAAGTACATAGTCTGTAATACATCACCCTCAAAGCGATTTCTTTGTTGCGTTTAAAGTTTACACCTTAAAGCCCGAGCATTTGTTTTAGTTAGGTGTGTTGGCCTTCTGGAGAGCATCTGCCGTTTGACCACCCAATCCTAAGCATTGAGTATGAGGCTCAGGATTGGCTAGTCCGTTGGTTTAGCAAGTGAAGTTGTTATTTCTTTAGCCCTATTATACAACAAATATTTAGATTTTTATAAATATCATATTTTTTTAGTACTAGTTAAAATAGGAAGTGATTTATTTTTCTAAAAGTTCCAATTATACATAAGCTAAATAAAACATTAAAAATACATTTACCTAAATCTTCTTTAAAAAACTATGAATAACCTATCGATAAAACTGAGACATAAAACACGGAATCGATTCCATCGATTAAAACCCTGTCATCGCTATCGAGCGATATCTCGCATCGTTTCAATAAATTTTCCGAACGGTTTTCAAACGAAATTTATCGTCGCGACTAATCGGTGTACGTATCGGAAGCGATGTACAAAAACGATTCGATATTGCCTTGCCAATCGATTTAATCGAGAATCGCCTGTGAAAAATAACAAAATATAGCGATAGCGTGATATTATTTTATGCGCTTTTTAATTTGTGTTTTGGGTTTTATTTATGGGAGCAATTCCACAATCACATTTATATATATAGCTCGTAGCTCGGGAGATATACCTTGTACCTCAAATATATAATATGTCACGGTGGACAAGCTCAAATTCACCATACACAGATTTTTAGGCTCTTTTTTTTCGTGCGGAAATCCCCTCGGATACGTCCCTTGCCGGAGCCGGAAGGGGAGGTTATGTCGGACTCGAACCGACTAAAACCGCACGCCGACTGTAGGTCGTGGTGCTAGGCCGAAGGTGAGGTTGTCATCGACATATTCCTCGCACCCCGGCTGACTCAGCGCCATCCCTTACGGTCTGGCCCTCTTCGGGAGGGAGGACAACGGTGTCCCCGACTATTTTTAGGCTCCAGTTCCAAGATATGTGTACCAAAATATACCCATTGCTGTGAGTCACGTTCAACAGCAGTGACTCGAGAAAATACACGAGTATGAAACTCAGGCATTCCTTTGGATAATTAGATTGCTTGAAACCCATGTCAAAATTGATTAAAAGTAGATTCGAGTTAGACACATAATAAATCTACTTTCCTTATTTGTAGGCGGAATGAAATAACGCAAATAGGTTAGCTACTTATAAAGTTACTTGGTCGTGGACGATAGAAGAAGGCAGGGAAAATATATAAATTTAACTGATGCCCCTGGTTCTGCCCTCGTGAATGTCGGTTTTTTGGTCATATCTCCGGTTCTACTCAACTAATGCTGCTAAATGCGATCAAAAAACGTAAGACTAGGTCTGAACAAAACCTTTTTGACAAAGAAAACCGCATCAAAATTTGTTTAGTAATTTTTGCAACCACCGTTAAACAAACAAGAATTCCATAAAATATATTTGTGTTCAGTATCCTTAATACCATACTCTTGTAATATCTCCAATACATTTTTTATAGTAAATGAAATGAAACAAAGTAGGCAGCACTAATTATGGAATCAAATTTTAATATAGAAGTACTAATTCATAATAAGAAAGATTCTGCCTTATTAACAATCGTTCATAACTATAGACTATGTCCTTGTGATATAAATAACATAGATAGACTTCCCACATATTTCACTCGAATAACAAACCGAACATTTTCAATCGTACCAGTATAATCGATTAACATCGATAAACAAACATATCGAGTTGTTTACACGAACTGTGAGTGCTTTAACGATCGTGTTCTAAAGTTGAAATCGATACTAATCGCAACGAGTGTAACGCAATATTTATGTTAACAGTTACACAAAGATTCATAAGTGTTTACTGTATACAGTGTGTTTTTTTTTACTGGAGCAGAGGTTAACAGTTACACAAAGATAAATTAGTATTCACAGTAAGTAAATGGTTCTATTGGTATTTTTTTTAACTTTTTTATTACAGTTAACCTGTGCTAATCAAACAACCCACCCCTGATCGCTCCGGGTGCAAAAGAGCCCATCACACTTACTGCGTTGCCACGCTGGATGGCGATGGCCAGCATTTGCACCAGGAACGATCCGGAACGAGATTCACCGGTCGCCACGGTGAGCCTCTGTCCAATCTCCTTGATAAAGGTAAAATAACATTATAATACAATCTTATAAGTACTACGTACACTATTCATTGTATCTAGTGGTTTTTAACTGAGACAAAGAAATAGGAGTAATCCATACTAATATTATAAATGCGAAAGTAACTCTGTCTGTCTGTATGTTACGCTTTCACGCCTAAACCACTGAACCGATTTTGATGAAATTTGGTATAGGGGTAGATTAGACCATGAGAAAGGACATAGGCTATGTTTGTTATAGTTTGAACGATTTCTAGGAAGATAAATCCAATTAGAATTATTTGTGGATATATTGATTTGACAATGATTTCAAACAGCGCTACGATTGGCTGGTTGGAATCGTACGATATTTTGTTTCGAGAAGTAGGGATCATTGCGGTTGGGGTGAGGATAGTTGAGGACAGGGAAAAGATTAATCATTAATTGTTGGGAGCTGCTGGAGAGAGGTGGTCAGGAGTAGAAAGTCTGGTGGGTCATTTCGCGTTTTATAAATTGTGTTAAGAGGGTACTGGGAGGTTACTATGTTAAAATTCCGTTATACATTAATTTTATTCGCGTTTGAAATTATTTGAGAATCTTAACGTAACTTCAAGTGTTGAGAATATATAAAACTCGCATCGTTTCATGCTGAGATAGGACACCATTTCTGTGATTGCGAAGTATGGGCTGAAGGGTTCATATGGAGTAGTTACTCACGCCTGGGAGAGTCTTCCCCGTGACTTCATGAAACAATGCAGGATGGGAACGGAGATTTGGAAATCTACCTGTCGAGTGGATTGTTAGGATTTTGAATATCGAATTGGGGTATTAGTGAATATTATATAAACCCGCCTTGATTTATGCTGAGATAGGACACCAATTCTGTGACTGCGAAGTATGGGCTGAAGGGCTCATATGGAGTAGTTACTCACGCTTGGGAGAGTCTTCCCCGTGACTTCATGAAACAAGGCAGGATGGGAATGGAGATTAGGGATTCTGAAGTGGGTAGAATCAGTAGATAACATACAAGCAGCAGTGATGGGGGGGGTTTTAGCTAGGAGTCCCTTAGGAAAGCCAATCGAAGTGATCGGTCTTGGGTGGAACATCTAACGGTGCCAACGAAGCCCTTGTCCTCTGTCTAGCTAGGGAGCTGATCAAGTTAAGGCGAGCAGCTATTCGATTTTACCTGTCTCAGGGTCGAATAAAGCCTTCTGGGTATCGGTGACCAGTGGCCCGAAGTATCGGTGTCGTTGGAGCTGATAGCTCAGTCTTTATTTATATATTTATTTATACACACAATTATATATCTCGTTAGGGCTTTAGTTAACATCCCTGGCTTCGGCCGTTAACTAAGGCAAGCACACAGTCATAGGTCATACAAAATCAAGTCTGACTAGCTTGTTCCCTTACAGAATAGGAGTAGGTACATTACACACCACACGTTTAGAATTAACTAAAGGGAGGAGTTTATTGGGGTTAAAACACATATATAGTCTTTATAGGTAGAAGGAATAGGTACACATTCTTCTCGCGGTAATATAGGACGTCGGTTATGTAGGTAGAATCGAATTTGTATAGGTTTTTGATAGTCAGTTAATTGCGTTTAAGTTATGTGAACGGTTTTCATTATAACGAAGTTATTAGGCTATTATTTTGGTGTGAATGAATACTGGGGGATTTCGGGTTGGAATCCAGGCATTTAACAACGATTATCTAAAGTGTATCCTCAGTGTTGACTACCTTCATAATAAAAATGTGAAATAGATCTTACATAATACCAGTTGAATGTGAAAGGCATGGTTATCATTGTGACGAATATCAGAAGGTGGTTAAATACTCACCTATCTACATGTAATCTAGTAAGATTCAGTTAAGTCATTTGGCTATTGGATACCATAGACCGATTGATTATGAATGTCATTATTCAATATATTATTTATATTACCAAATATAATACTTGGTGCATTTATTTGATTGAATTGGGTTGAATGGATATTAGTGGAGCATTCTCACGGTAGTTGAGAACCGTCCAATTATGGACCTATGTTCTATTGTCCGGTAACCTAGACGGAAGTTCTTGTATATGAATGTCTTCAATAGAAGATGTAATTTCTATATAAGTTTCAATCAGAAGTGTAGCAAGTGTAGACTACTTTATGAAATACCTATCTATTCTATATTGAAATCTACGGCTTCTAATGAGTTGGTCTTGATCGCAACTATCAGTATATTATACAATATGTACAGTGATGCCTGAACCTTTGTATTCAATTGAGCTTATTCGGTTGTAATAAGTGAATGAAATTATCATTAACGAATATTAACATTCTTGTAATTGAATGTCACGATTTTGTATTTATATAATACAAGTGTAATCCAGTTATGGATTTGGGGTAAAGGGTTATACCGGCTGCCGCGGTATAACTTGAACAAAGTGGACTAGGCCAAGTGGCGTCTGCTATATTAATAAGGCAGAGGGGAGTTGATCTGTGTTGGTGCAACTCACTGTCATGGCGAATTGGAGGAGCCTTGACCTCGGGGGGGAAATAAAAATATTTGTGTATCATAACTGTTCGCTTCACTTACATACTCTGTTGCTAAAATCCTCGAAATAAGTTTTATTACGCTTACTTTACGTCGATAGAAAGTTTATTCATTATCATATTCTTAATTTAAATTAGTAACCTAAAAATAGGTTAGCCTAGAAATTTAGGTAGGTAATCTTATTAACAGTTCATTACATTCTGTTTTCCAAATAATCACGATAGGTTATATGTTGCGATAATTAAGTAAATTAAGTAGGTACAGAATTATGTTAGGAAGGTGAATTGGATAAGTAGGGACTTAATTTAGGACAACAGCACAAGCTACCTCTATAGAACGAGGGGGACTACTGGACCATAATAAGAGTCCTAGTTCCCACTAGAACGATCATTGGCCAAACTAGTTACTAAGTAGGTAGGAATTCGGAAACGTTTGAGTATAAGTATGTTTTTATAATAAATCGGAAATCTAAATAGGTAGGGGATGGTTTAGGTAAGGGAGGGTGTTACAGTACAGCCAGGCAAGACTCTGAGGAGAAGGTATAAAGAACAAAGACAGATAAATAGTAAGCTCTTAATCACACTCCCGAAAGCAAAACCCATTAAATTCGAAAATAAAATTGGCTAACAACAAAAACTTGCCCCAAAAACATGACCTAAAAACCATTACGTATCGTATGCCCCCTTAAGGGGCGAATAACATTATACGGGTAACAAACATGTCATTAGTTGTATGGGTGCCATATTGCGCCGCTATTGTGTACAACGCTTAATTAATATCGTGCGCTCCGTCGATAAAGCCGGGTGTACAACGGAGGGGACTCTATTAGATTTTTAGATTGTGTTTCCTGTTATGTTGTGAGGAAGTTAATGCAAATTAGAATGGTTTGAAAGAGAATAGTGGGATATTATGGACTTTAATATATATAGAACAGTCATTTAAAAAAAGGCAGGTCAGAAGCACTCTAAACTGGTTTGCATAGAATTGGTATCGCTATTCAGCGGGGTAACGCCGCCAGCCTTTTGGGCACGGTACCGGTAGAGGTCGATGGGGAAGAATTCTACGATGCCTAAATTTACAGTCTCTTCCAACCCTGTTTTTTTTTTCTTATTTTTGTACATATTGTAAATTTAGATATAATACTGTAATTAACTTGTTTTTTTAAGTGCAAATTTAATTATAATACATATCTGCCAATAAAAAAAAGAAGTTTGCATAGAAGGTTGATGACTGGAAAAGAAGCTCGTGAAATATGTAAGTAGAAGCAAATGGCGGGTTGTCGTCTCTGCCTACTCTGGAGAGAAATAGGTGTGAGCATATGCGGATGATAAGGATGATCTTTCTTCACTAGCATTTTAAACATTATTACGGCAATATACTTATGCATATAGAGAACACTTGTACATTTTCCACATTACTTATTCCATTAAACCTTACCGGTTTCGCCATACGGCGGTAAATGTAAGCCTTCTCAAAGGTTTACGTCCTAAAAACTACGTAGTTTTTAGGAATTAGAACATCCAAAAGGGTTATTCCCGTCCGCTCCACGATTTTGCTCCCAAGCGCTCCAAGACTAAAATTAAATATTAATATTATTTTATAAAATCGTTCTCAAGAGCTCCAAAAACGTATGTAAGCTTTTTCGTTCGAAACTTCTTATCTCTATACATCAATTCCCAGGAGCTCCAAATTATAATATTTTAAGTAAAAAAATACTGTGTTCCCAACAGCTCCAAAACAAAGTGTACGGTTAGCAGAATTAAAAACATTTAATACTATAATACGATAATAGGACGTCAATAGGTTAACAGGAAGTAGTGTCTATTAGCCAAGTCTTGAGTTAGGTATGAATTTGGTATTCAAGCGGTTTTACAGAGAAAGCATGTTTGCACTGAAGTTATAATAACATCACTGGGCTGTTTAACATCAGACAGATTATATAATATACAGCTAACTCAGCCTCAGATTCATGACTCGAGTGTGCATGGAATATGGCAATATGCTTACCCCCTATTACGTGGGACTGACTAGGTATTATATTGTTTAATGAAATGTGAGTGTTAATGCTTTTATTTCTATTTTACTATTATTAGATTTTGTCACTAGCTGTTGCCCGCGACTTCGTGCGCGTTAAGTTTCGAATAGCTCAAACTCATCATTATTTATGGTGGAAGATTTTCATCCCAACTGGAACGGAAGTAGTCGAAATACTGGAAATAATGAATTTTACACAAAGAAAACATTCCTTTATTTAAAAAAAGAAACAAAGATGTTTTCAAATTTTTTCTTGACATCTTCCACACTGTATTTTTCAATTACATATTATGAAGACAGTCTTTTTTGAGTGACTGACTAATGTATACAGGGCTAAACTACTGAAAACTACGAAAATAGACAGACTTCTTCTATAGGCTTGGCAAATACTGCGGAAGGATTTTGAAAAATTCAATATATTGCTGACAAAATCATTATCAAGAATGTGGATAAACATTGCTAAACGTGGACTAAACATGTTCATCAGTTATAATGGTTTAAATATTCTTCTTCCTTCTTCCTAAATTCTTAAATCATGTTTCTACAACTTACGAACTGAACAAATTATAAATAATTAAAAAAAAATGAACCGACTCCAAAACCAAATAGGAAAAAATGTTTAAAATAACAGGATTTAGAGAGTCCCCTATGAGTGCAGGCCTGGGGGTGACGTGTGGAGCCGCCTATCACATCAGCAGAAGCAGGCCACGGTGGCAACGCGCGTAGGACAACGGTGTCAACAACTCGCCCCCGGAATGGGGAGCCATTCCGGGGCGAGTCGTTGACATCGTTGTCCCCTCTCCCGTGGAGGGCCAGACCGTAAAGGATGGCCCTAGGCCAGCTAGGGTGCAAGGGATATGTCGAAAACAACCTCACCCCCGGCCTAGCTCCGGCGCACGATAAATAAACACGATAAAAAAAGACCACCTCAGGAGTAGATAAACCCCATTTATAAGCATACTTATTATTTTTAATAATTGAGGAACTGTCTCTGTTTCACTGAGATTTTTATTACGATATCTCTGAAATTTCGTGATTTTTTCAGAAGTAGCACCTACCCTTACAAGTATCACGTTAGCCCTACATACTACTACCTATTTTCCATTGACCAATTGCTGTACTGTCCCCTAACTCCTAATCGTTAATGAGTTCTGTAGCTTCACTATCAGCACAGCAGTATCAGATGTTGATTCAAGCATACCTCACAAGCAACACGTTAGCCCTACATACTACTAAATAGTTTCCATCGACCAATGACAGTACTGTCTCCCAACTCCTAACCGTTAAGAAGTTCAGTAGCTTCATCATCAGAACAGCAGCATCAGATGTTGACACCCTGAAGCATATACCTGAGTAAGAAATTATTACGTAACAAAAACACCATACACAACCGTTAAGGAGTTCTGTAGCTTCATTATCAGCACAGCAGTATCAGATGTTGATACAAGCATACCTCACAAGCAACACATTAGGCCTACATAATACTAAATGTTATCATCGACCAATTTCAGTACTATACCCCAACTCCTAACCGTTAAGGAGTTCGGTAGCTTCATCATCAGCACAACAGCATCAGATGTTGACACCCTAAAGCATATACCTGAGCAAAACATGATTACGTAACAAAAGCACCATACGAGCATACAATTTTCGGTGGTTACCCTCGATTTCTCCTTGATCCCATCATCCGATCCTGACCTGGTGAAAATAGGACCACCTCCGAAGTAAACTCTATCCAACTAAGAAAAAAAACTTGAAATCCGTCTATAATTTGCGGAAATATCGGTGAACATACATAAAAAAAAATTATGAATACGAATTGAGAAACGAATTGAGAACCTCCTGCATTTTGAAATCGGTTATACATTATAATACATCAAGCATCACACAAAATAGTTTCAAGAAAACCCGGAGCCTTGGTCCTCTGCTTTGACGAGCCAATGGTGGTTAGTTCCAGTTTTATGATATATTCCATCGACCACAGTGACATCGTTGTTCGTTGCCTTACACACAGGTAGAGGAGAGAGGCGCAGTGGGCAAGAGAGCAAATACAGCATTGACTGGGATGGGGTCATATAGCCTCATTTTTCTATATACTCGTATTCCTTGTATAGGCAAGCTTGTGTAACAGCAGATGATGTAGATACTTCCAAATTGATAGGTACTGGAGTTGATATCCACGCGGCCGCATTTATTTGGTCTGATAAAATTTACCGGAACTGAGTGTTTCTCTGCTCACATTTGGTCTCTTTTATATAAAAGGAGCAGCGGTATCTTTAATACCTAATAATAAATAGGTTGGCTTCTCCTGGCATACTGTTATCATTTCTGGGATCTTACTATTAGATACTTACGCAATCGATAAGATTGCAGCCATATTGTATTATCGGTAGTAGCAGATTGAAATAACACCCAACTGACATTACAAGATCTACCAATGATACGCTCTATAGTTAAATGTATGAGGATTTAATTTTTTCAGCCTCAGATGCATGACTTGAGTCAACAATAGTGCCCGAAATGCGGCAATAGGCTCACCCCCTATTACGTGGGACCGAAGCCAATAATAGGTGAAATGTGAGAATTAATTCACCTCTGCCTAACCACCCCTGCTCTCCGGGGATAAAGGTGTGATTATATGTATGTAGTAAATTTTTTATACTTTAAGTGGCAGACAAACACAAGGCCCATCTGTTGTAAAGTTATCGTGCATATTGAGTGAATTTACAGAATTATGTTGTTGTACTACTTCACCCTGCGTGTTTGCACTTCGATATTTTCCACGAAACGAGCCCTCCAAAACCTCTTGGCAATATTGAAGTATTGCAGTTATTGAATTTTTTAGGGCTCAAAATACCTGCAATAGCTACCATAGATGTCCGTATTACAACCGGGGCCCACGGCTTAACGTGATCTCCGAGGTATGAAAATATCCAGACCAACGCAAATAAACATATTCATCAAATCATAACTCATCATCAAATCAGCCTCGCGTAAACTTGGAGTCCTGAACAGAGTGAGACCTTTTTCACGCTGGAGCAGCGGTGTCTTCTATACAAGACCCAAATTCGTTCCTGCGTGGAATACTGCTCACATCTCTGGGATGGCTCCGCAAAGTACTTACTAGATACTCTCGATAGGTTGCAGCGACGTGCGGTCCCCTTTATTGGGAATCCTGAGGTCACGAATACCCTCGAGCCTTTGCAGAGCCGTAGAGATGTTGCGTCTTTGGCAGTATTCTACCGTCTCTACCATGGTGAATGTTCGGATGAGCTCTTCCAATAGTCCCACCCTCTCCTTTCGTTCAAGGAGTCGTGCAGGGCTAAGAGGCCATCCGTATACGGCGCAGAGTATACCTGCTAGAGTAGTAGTAGTAGTAGTAGGAAATGTTTTGATTTATTTACAATTTCTTAAAATGCGCCACTCTGTATCAATTGAGAATTTCCATATATACTCTGAAATCGTAGAAAAACTTTATATTTCGATATTTAGGTAGAACAGAGCCCATATCGGTAGAAATACCGAAAAATCGGTAGGTTCGAGACCACTGTTTGCACATCATTAGGCAATGTTAGATTGCAAGGAAAGGTGCCGGGTGGGGGTGACGCGACAACGCTGCGTGGGCGCACCCGCCGCACTGACAGATTTCGTTCTTTACTACGTTCGGGTTTTGCCGACGTTACTTTTAATTTTTTGGAGCTGGTGGGAACGATTTTTATATTGAAGAATTGACTTTTGTATTGGAGCTGCTGGGAATAATATGTCAAAGTACCTAAACAATATTTTGGAGCTCTAGGGAATGAAATTGGTAAATTTGGCTTTGTTTATTATTTTAATAAAAACATCCGTGGAGCTCCTGGTAATCAATGTATGAAAATATGAATTTTAAAGAACAATAGATTTGGAGCGCACGGGAATAACCCATCCAAAACCTTTGGTAAATGTCAACCTTTGAGAATATCGTAAGGCGAAACCGGTCAGGTTTAATAGAATAACTATGTAAAAAGTACAAGTGTCCTCAATATGTGAAACAATGAATTCCACCAAGTGGCATCAGTCAACAGTATAAATAGTATAATATATTGAAATAAAACCACTTTTTACGGTAACAACACAGTGAGCTCATTCTGCGTAAATACGAACACCAATAATTCACCATGATTCGGGTATTTTGAGATAACTTATACTTCAAACTATGTGACAACTACCATCGTGAGTCACAGCGAGAAAATGGCTGCTGCGAAGCAGCCGAAACGTCGGGTTAAAAAGTAACAATAACAAATATATCACGATAGAAAAAATCCGTAGAAAACGGGTTTTATTTCAATGAGTGACATTCGCGTAAACTTCAGAAAATATCAAAGTATAATATAATTATGAATCTTTAAGCATGAGTTTAAATCTATTTTAGTCGAAAAAATGTCTTAAGAAAAATGTTTTTTTTTTGTAGATACTGGATTGTGCCTATTTGAAACCTGTAAAGGTTTAACCGCACGTAATTTTTCGTAGCTGTCATTTGAAGGCACACTTTACTTATTTTCGTGCGGAAATCCCTTAAGAACTACGGTAATGTCGGGCTCGAACCGACTAAAACTGCACTCCATCTTAGGTATTCAGACGTCAGGGTATACCCAGGACCATCTCGGCTTCGAGATGGGTGTGGAAAACCATGGTGTCCATGAGGCTATGTCCTTTAAGTTGGGCATGTTTAGTTAAGGAGGTGGTACCGAAGGCCACCACCATACCTACGCTCATGGAGACCTAGCCTAAGTTTATGGCACTAGAGGGTAGTTGATAAATCGAAAATATTCTTCGAACTCACCTTAACTTGGTTAGTACCAGCACAGCAGGCCTGGTGTCACTTCTGAAGGTGGCCCTCACACCAAGAGTAGCATCCGACCAGTGCGACGTTACACCTTCACGGGTATCCAGTCTGTGGACAAATACGTTCAATTAAATTTAGTTCCAATAAAAATCGACTGGATCCGCTCATAAATATCCTGAGAGCAGACTTCTCCCCTTTTCCCCCTATCAATAAAGGTCCCGACAAAAGTCGTTTCTTAAATAAAATAACATAATGTGTGTAATAAATTGTTTCAGGCGTGTGACTCAGTTGGTTGATATTCCCCCTATAAGGGAAAGGTTGTAGGTTCAAGCCCCACCTGAGCAATTCATTTTTCCCGATGTAATCGAAGTTAGCATAATAAATGAATAAGTGTAACAATATTTTTTTTTTTTTTAACAGTAGTAAAACAGAGTGAATGTTCTGCACAGTTTACATTTGATATTTTAGAAAACTCATTACTAAGGGAGTGAAGTAGGCGTTAGAAGTTTATGCAACAAGTTCGTCCGTCTAGAAAATACTCTTGGAGGCGTTAGCCGACTACCACGCAGGCGGAGCTGCGGGTGAAAAGCTAGTAAAAGCTATAAAATTTGATTCAAACAAAACATCGTTAAAATGCTACAACATTATTCCCATAACTAAATATACAGCCACTGAAATAACATAATAACGATGCAATAACAACTATTAAATAACCGTTGATGATCCGTTTAGTTATCTGTATAGCAATCACAAACAAGCCGACACACTATTAGTTATAAAATGAAAAAAAGATGACCGAGAAATCATTATGGTAATGTTCGTTGAAGAACTTAATATTTAGTATACGTTACACCAATGTGTTATGTCATCTAAATCTATTATAACCTATATCTGATCATTTAGAATCCTATACCTACATTCATCATTTTGTTTTATAACACCGGCCAACAAATTACCATTTGTCTAGGTGGGCTTTTTTTTATCATGCGAAAAATCCCCACGGAGCCGATGGAGGTGGTTATGTCGGACTCGAACCGACTAAAACGCACGCCATCTTGGGTCTTTGGTTGCCGGAGGTGATATTGCCGAAAACATATCTCTCGCACCCCGGCAGACCAAGGACCATCTCTTTCGAGATGGCCCCTTCGGGTTGTGGGGACCATAGTGTCCCCACTAGCCCCGGGTACGGGGAGGCGCACTTTGCTGCTTCTGCTAGTCTAGATGGGCTGGTATTTTGATTCCTTTTTGGAAAAAAAATTGTTCACTAGGTTATTCTTAACTTTGTTTTAAAAGAAATATATTTTTTTACATAAGTCATACTTAATTTTATAAAATTGAGAGAAATTATATGGATGATTTAAATTTATTTTTAGACATAACTATGTATACCAATTATACCACACCGTGTGAAAAGCATTTTAGTAAAATTTATTACCTACAAATTCTGAAAGTTGAATGAATGTACATTTTTATGGACTAAATTTTTGCATATAAAACTAGTCATAAAGGGGATAGCATAAATGTTATACATAACATGCACATGAATAAATAAAACATAAACTAACAAAAAGGTTAACATTCAACCTTCTCGTTGAAAGTCAACCAAGCACTAAACTATTTTAAAAGCGCAATTTACGAAAGGTCGCTGAAATAAAATTATGAATTCTAGTAATTTTTTCTATGCAAAGTATTCAGAGCCTAAAAACAATTACTTTTCAAATGAATATTCAACAATGTTTTGCTAGTTAGCAGCGTATTAAAAATGTATGTAGTGGCGTAAGCTAAAGCTGGTTTAAATTTTTAAATTTTGATTTCGAACAGTGAAACTAGTTGAAGTTGATATAAAATATTCAAAAGAATAGTTACAAATATTATAAAAAACGTTTTTATAACTTAAAGTTATAACTCATATAAATTTCAACAGATCGTTTCATAAATAACTATTAAAGGTATTTATTTAAAAAGCACTAAACTTTATATTTTATGTTCAAAGTTTTTAGTTATTGGAATTTCTGAATTGAATATGTCATAGCAAGTTTATGTGTCAAAACGTTTTAAATATTACTGAACTGAATAAAAATTTAAACTAAGAAATTCTCCATTACCGTGGCCTTAAAGACGTATAAGATGAGAAATTTGAATCACATCGGGCGTGTCTCGGTAGCCGAATTGGTCAAGGCAACTGCGGGTTCGAGTCCCGCCCGAGATGATTCTTCTTTTTCCCTATGTATTCGATAAGAAATTCTCTCTGACAGCCTCTTTGGCGTGTGCAGTCGCGTGCACTACGCACGCGACTGCCACGCAGGAGACGCGGGTTCGATCCCCGTTCAGTGCAAATATTTGTATGCATGAATATGGCTATTTGCATTAGTCTGGGTGTTTCTATGTATAATATGTATGTATTTACAAAAAAAAGTATCTAAACATGTTTATCCGTATTCTAGATTCCACAACACAAACTAATTAAGCTAAGGGTCTAGATAGCGTTGTGTAGAATGTTGTGAAAAAAAAATCTTTCGAAAACTACACTAATAAAGAGTAGTAAAAGATAGTTGAAGATGAAGTACTGACCCGACTTTTTAAGGAATTAAAAATAAAACACCTATAACCCGAGTGCAAGGTTACCTAACGGTCAATAAAATATAGATACTATGACAATAACCTTTGACCTTTATGTGCATAATTAAAAAAAAGTTTCCTGCAAAAACGAGCTATAAGTTGACATAATCGTAATCGGATGAATGATACGACAGCGCATAAAATACGAACAAATAAATACTATTATTAATTTAAATGAGTAAATTACTCTAAAGCTTTATTATAGCAAGTCATTAAACCATAAATTATAATCATATTATATGTCACTGTTATTAATGTAAGATACAATTGATAACAATAATACAATTACAGTAATTATATTTTGAGTCTCTGATTGTTGAGATAAAAATGATGACCACAGTCATCATTTCTTGTCGCCATTTTAGAATCCAGACAATGCATCTACAGTTTAAAATTATATCATCCATACTAATATTATAAATGCGAAAGTAACTGTCTGTCTATCTGTCTGTCTGTCTGTCTGTTTATCTGTATGTTACGCTTTCACGCCTAAGCCACAGAACTGATTTTGATGAAATTTGGTATAGGGATAGATTAGAATGAGAAAGGACATATGCTATGTTTGATCGCGATAACCGACATCCACGCGGGCGGAGCCGCAGGCAAAAGCTAGTAAGGTTATAATTAGAGTCTCTGATTGATGTGATAAACATTATGACCACAGTCATCATTTTATGTCGCCATTGTAGAATCCAGACAATGCATAGATCTACAGTTTAAAATATATTATCCATATACTAATGTTATAAATGCGAAAGTAACTCTGTCTGTCTGTTACGCTTTTACACCTAAACCACTGAACTGATATTGATCAAATTTAGTATAGGGATAGATTAGACCTTGAGAAAGGACATAGGCTATGTTTGATCGCGATAACCGACATACACGCAGGCGGAGCCGCGGGCAAAAGCTTTAGGTTATAATTTACTAACACGTTTTGTACAGATAAAGCTAGAGTAATCTCAGTTCAGTAAATTTTAAATGTATTAAAGAATTAGTAGTTAATTCACTGAAAAACTATCAAATAAATCAATCCCTCTAATTGTTACTCCACCTGGAAATCAAACCCTTTATCAAATTACCCGTACGAATAACGCACCGCTTCACATCATGACATCACACACCCAAAGTCCGTTAACCCTCAAATGACAAGGCACGGACTCACCCAATCACCCAAATCACTCGATCACGACTCGGCTTATAGATGAGTCTTTGGTGAGCCGCGGGAAACGGTTGACAACATCCACTGGGGATCTAAATTGACAGATTATAAGGATTAATGTTTGACTTAGATTGCGCCGCGGCGATGTCTAGAGCCAACAGGTTTGTTTTTGGAAGCTTTGTTCCAAGGGTTTTAATTAAGATGTACCTGAGCGAGTTTTGCTTTTGTTTTAACGATATCTTGATGAGTTTTTAGGTACGGTAGTTAACATTGATACAGACATTAGATTTAGAAGGACCTCAAATATTTACGACAAGGTGTTATAGAAACGCATTGTAGAGATAGGCATTTAAAAATGTTTTGTTGAAAATCGCTTTTTTGTTTTCAGACATAACTTCAAAATTATTTCAAAATTAAATTTAATTATCCCAGGGATGTTAATCCGAGAGATACTTTTATGTCGGACTTTTTAATACTATTTCATCAATATATTTTCATAAATTAAATAAAAGCGTCTGTAGCTTAGTGATTATGAAGTTAGCTTTACGATCGTGACGGCTACTGGCTGAGACCGAGACCACTTCTAACATAAGTAATTCAACTACGGAAGGAGGAAATACTTGTAGGTATTTTCGATTGCTAGTTGTATGTATAGCAAAAATAAGAGCAATTCTCAATATTTTCCTGAGAACTATGACTCGTAAGTACTTATCAATAAAAGTAGAATGACCCATATAGCGCTGCAATCCATTAGTTTTTGGCACCGCGAGCACATTACACCGAGAACAAACAAACGGATTCCGATGTTTGCTCGTAATGTCCAAACTTTTTATTGTCTTCTTTCAAATTTCAATTCCGTTTTATGTACTTTTTGAGTTCAATTTATGAGGCGTACGTAATGGTGGAACTGTTTTGTTTACATATGGGGTGAATGTAGGTCTGGAGTTTAAACTTTATTAGTTTGGTATTAGAAGTTTACACGGATTTGACATTGGAATAAAACTGTTGGCAAGAGAAGGGTTAATAAAAATACGAGGCAAACTTATCAGAACAAAAAGTGTCTTACGGGAATTCGAAATTCAAATTTCAATTTCGAATTTGGAACGGGACGCAGGAACTAAAGGAATGAGGAACGTTATGAATTTAGACAGCTGTCTGCAAAGCGCACCTTTTTGTAATGTCATCTATATGAAAAAAAAAAGGATTAAACCAAGTTGCGCATGTTTTTGGTCAAGTAGCATTTCGAGACACCAGAATTCCCCTTTCTGGGGATGAGTTGGGGACCCCACGATCCCCTCCTCCCGAGGAGGGCCACACCAATAGAGATGACCCTTGGGTCCGCCGAGGTGCGAAGAGATATGTCCTACACCCTCACCTTCGGCTTTGCACTGTGACCCACAGACTGCGTGCGTTTTAGGCGGTTCGAGTCCGACATAACCTCCCCCACAAACATGAGACACCAAAATTTTTGTTCGAATAGTTTAATATTAAAAGTCATTAAAATTTTGGGATATTTTATATCTACTTTCAAAGCTGTATAATTAAATATTCATCGTCACCTGAGCACTAATTCCGAAGACATTTAAAGTTTGCACATTAGGAGCCCGCAATGGTTCCTCCATTTCGTTAATTTAACCTTTATAAGAGAGACTGTCGTCTGAAGCCAAAGACCGCAAAGACCCCGACATATTGACAACATTATGTTAAAAATTGAGGCATGCATATAAACGACATTGCGTGTGAAGAAATTCGATTATACAGACTAGATCTAATTTGTTATGAATGGAATAATTTTACATTCTAAGCTGGAATTATTCCAGTCGTAGCCACACTGTGGGAATCACAAACAAGACGATTTTAAACACACTACGACAAAATAAAACCGATGGAAATATCTTGAGATAAAAGCTAAAAGCTAAGGGTATTAAAATAATCATTGTTTTCTTCAAAATAGATGGGATCTGTTTTTATTGTTAGTTGCAAGACGGCTTTTTAGTAACGAAATCAAATATGATATTTTCTAAAGTTTACGCGAATGTCACTCATTGAAATACTTTTTACGGATAAACGTAAATAATAACAAATATATCGCGATAGAATCCGTTAAAAATGGTTTTATTTCAATGAAATCAAATATATTTTATTTAGGTCAGAAAAATTAAGACAAACATGCAGTCTAAAGTAATCTACAAATCTATAAGATAAAAGAGAAAATAACCTGTAGATTAGCACATTGCAAGTTCAGTCATGATGGTTGGATAATTTTTTAACACATTGAGACCTCATACCTGGACAAGCACGTTAAACCGTCGTCGGTAGGTACTGATTGCGATACGAATAATCGTTGCGGGTAGTTGGAGCCCTAAGAATTCCAACAACTGATCAGTAAGACCTGTTAAGGAGGTTAGAGGGCAACCACTCCTACGGAAAATATCCATGATTGGTCGCTTTGCAAACTGAAAAGCCAAATCCAACTGAGTTGGGAAGGGCCTTCCAGGACGTCCAATATATCGTGTAATGGAAACGCACACCAAATTATAACAACTAAGCGCTCTAGCGAGCAGGAAATACTTCGGCGCATTTGATCTGAATCAGGTCAGCGCGGGATTATGGTGATCGAGTGATAAGCCGGGTTTAACTAAACCGTGAAATTTGACGACATATGGTTATAATTTCAATAATTCTAAATTGAAATCGTACTTAGAATAACAATTATTCTTCTTTTTTGATACCATCATCTTTCACTGAGCCTTTTTTACCACTTAGGTGGCTGACATGCGCACGGTTCACCTGATGGAAAGTGGTTACCATGGCCTATGGACGTGTGCAACACCAGGGGCGTGACCCCTGCCCCCAACTCTGTTGGGGTCAGCTTTCTAACTAAGCAATCTAACTGAGATGTGGCTGAACTTCGAATTTTTCCAAGAAGCGAGTGCCATCTGACCTCCACAACCAATAATATTGAAGTTCTGTAGACTGTTTATACTTTTTTTTTTTTTCCGTGCGGAAATCCCCTCGGATACCCCCCCTGCCGGAGCCGGAAGGGAAGGTTATGTCGGACTCGAACCGACTAAAACCGCACGCCGACTGTGGGTCTTGGTGCTAGGCCGGAGGTGAGGTTGTCAAAGACATATCCCTCGCACCCCGGCTGACCCAGGGCCATCCCTTACGGTCTGGCCCTCCTCAGGAGGGGGGACAACGGTGTCCCCAACTCGCCCCCGGAATGGGGAGGCGCGCTATTCAGCGCGCCGCCGCCGTGGCCTGCTTCTGCTGGGGTGACAGGCCGCTCCACCCGTCACCCCCACTCCACCCGTCACCCCCAACTCCACCCGTCACCCCCGTAGACTGTTTATACTGGAGATTGATGGCGCTTGGTGGAATCTGCTACACATATTGAATAACACACTTGTACTTTTCCACTGACTTTATTTCTACATCAATGTGAACCTTTGAGAATGCCGTAAGGCGAAACCGGTCAGGTATAGAAATAAAGTCAGTGGAAAAGTACAAGTGTGTTATTCAATATTTGAAGTTCTGTAGTTAGACTTTTTTATCACCATACTAGTAGCAAAAGTTGGACTTGATAAGCTTTTAGATGGGGTGCCTAAGTAGACACTCCTTATAAAACCTTATCATACCTTAGAGTTTTCCTTCTCTCGTTTTTCTCTATACCGGGGGCGAGTTGGGGGCACCGTTGTGTTGCACCCAAGGAGCGCCAGACTGATTGGGATGGCCCTGGGTCAGCCGAGGTGCGAGGGATATGCCGAAAACAACCTCACCTTCGGCCTAGCATGACGACCCACAGACGGCGTGCGGTTTTATTTGGTTCGAGTCCGACGTTACCTCCCCCCCGGCTCCGGTTGGGTAGGTATCCGAGGGGATTTCCGCACGAAAAAAAAAAATTGTCACCTCTTACGACACCTCTCGGTAGAGATGGGGTGGTGATATTTGTATTCTTCACCACACGGTGAGACACATTTATATCAATAAGTAAATATATACTCACGTGTATATAGGTGTATCGTGGCCCTGCTTGTACCAGATGACGAGCCCCATGTGGTCATCAGGGAGGGCTGGAGTGACGTCACACGGCAGTTCCACTCCGCCTCCCGTTGGTGCATGCAAGGATTCGATGGAAGCTGTAAAGAAAATATTAAGGTTAGATCTCGTGACATGAAAAATTGCTTGATCGAGAGGCAAAAACCCAAATTAAAATATAGTCTAAAGTAAGGCCAACGAAGAGAGAGAAAAAAGGTAAATAAAGTTTCAGCGGTTCCAAACATTATTATTAGAAAATCATTACGTATCACTTCTATCGCATTCCAGACAGGAATGAAATTGCTCATAAAATGGCGGATCTGACAGCTTAGAACCGCTCTGTGCTGACAGATTTCCTGTACTACGAAACACGTAACGACTGTGTCGCTCGGTTATTATCACATTCGTGTAACATGTGCGACAAGGACAGAGAAAATAATCGCTAGTTATCGCAACGTAACACAGTAATGGTCGCTTTGTTTACCTTTTTTCTCTCGTTTCGTTGGCTTTACTTTAGGTATGTGTTATTCCTGACTATTTTCTATCCCTGCAGCAAACTGCAGCTAGATCCGTTTAGCTGTCAGAGCATGATTAAAAAATAAACATTCTAACATCTTCAAAAACTTTCACATAAATAATATTAGTGGGAAAGCTGCCTCTGTGGCGTAGCGGTAGTGAACGCGGCCGCTAGGCAGGAGGCGCGGGTACGGTCCCATCTCAGTGCAAATATTTGTATGCATGCATATTCACTGACTGACCTCCGTCCCCATGAGCGCGGGCCTAGGGTGACGGGTGGAGAGCGTGCCTCCTCATTCCGGGGGCGAGTCGGGGACACCGTTGTCCCCCCTCCCGACAAGGGCAAGACCGTAAGGGATGACCCTGGGTCAGCCGGGTTACGAGGGATATGTCGAAGACAACCTCACCTCTCCGATCTAGCACCACGACCCTCAGTCGGCGTGCGGTTTTAGTCGGTTCGAGTCCGACATAACCTCCCCTTCCGGCTCTGGTACCCCTACCAGAGCCGGAAGGGGAGGTTACCTCCCCAGGTATACGAGGGGATTTCCGCACGAAAAAAAAGAATGCATGAATATTGGTATTTACATTGGTCTGGTCATGCTTCGAAGAGTACGTTAAGCTGTTGGTCCCGGTTGCCATGCGAACATCTATGGCAGTCGTTACGGGTAGTTGGAGCCCTAAAGGCCAACAAAAGGTAGACCTTTTGTTGGACTATTGGGCTTCAACTATTACTAGCTAGAGCTGCAACACTTCGATATCGCCTTTGGGTTGTGGAGGTCAGATGGCAGTCGCTTAAGAGAACATATCTAAGTTCAGCCAAGTCCACAGTTAGAATGGTAAAGCGGACCCCAGACTCCAATCTGTGATCAATCTAAGATGAAGAAAAAGAATTAAATAGGTCCACAAGAGCCAATTATTATTATCACTTACGTGTCAAATAGACATTAAAAAAAATAGACATTCAAAGCACAGTAAAAATCGTATTCAACCCGTCGCGTAGTTTAAAAATCTAAGCATACATAGATACAAACTGCTGGAAGTGACATTGTTTTACACTTTTATATAATTGGTACCTAAGATTGCATAAATTTTGAAAATAAGGCACGAGCTCAATTTTTTTTTTACATTCATAAACACTTTATTAAAAAAGCGTAACCATTACTTGGGAGTCCGCGTAAAACAATCCTAGTCGTTATCAACCCAAGAGATGCGCAATAAACAACATCCTGTGTACAAATTACGCCCAAAGCGAACACCGATGGATGTGCAATAATCACGGTTATAAAATAACAGTGATAAAAATACCCGTTAAATTACTACCCTCGGTGAAGTATCGAGTATAAATAACACCCCAGGGAACCGCGAATATTATTTAAATGAATGCTGTTGGCCACAATTCTGTGCCGATGGGAAGATAATAATTATGGCTATCTTACAGAGAAGTGATCGCTAATACTGATTGTGTTTGCATGGTTTTTAGGGTTCGGCACTTATGGAACCTTGTGTGAAATACTCAACTATGACGCCATAGTTCTTTAATTTTAGTACTCAACATGCTTATGATGGTTACCCTCTTTCCGAGACTTACCATCAGGCGAGGTGATGTCAAATTGACGTGACCTTTATAAAAAAAAACAATAAAAATATTGAAATGATTACAAATTATGCAGGTAATACTGAAATTAAATTATTTTTGGCGTATTCTATGACAATGTGCATTGTTCGGAATATCTTGTGATAAACGCAAATAAATGCAAAATTTAAAACTCTAATGTCCTTTATTCAGTGTTAAATTATATTATTTATCTTGACTAGGTACAGGAATTCATATAATTAATTGTAAACTAATTGAGTTATTGACGTGAAAGCACGTATTCTTTCTTCAACGATGATACGGACCCTTTGTATGCGCACTCGAATCGGACTTGAGCAGTGTTTTTCTTTCATTTTTGCTACGATAATGATCGAAAATGTTTTTGTTTAACTGTTTTTGTGTGTATACACCCCTTGTCATGTTTTAATTTGTATCGAAGAGAGGTGTTTTTATTGTTTTTCGATTTTTAAATGATGTTTTTTAATTATAACAGTAGCAAAATTTATTGAAAATTTATTAAAACTGTATATTTTATTAAGTTCACTTCAAAAAAAATTTTACGAGGTTGGGTTAAAAGAAAAGCAATGAACAGGAAAAAGCATGGATGCCTAAAATCACTGACGTTATCGAAATCTGTAAGTACAAAAAGCAGTAATTGTATAGTTATTTCATCGATTTGGTATTTATTTGTAAACCTAATTCTGCCACCATGATCCATGATCTGGACTGCTTAGTGGCATAAGCTGAGACAACAAGTTTCCTCCCTCTACCCATCATACGTCCTAACTATGACACTTTAGCTCAGAAAATCTTAGAAAAAATACTTAGAAATTAATAATTATTGTATATTAAGGCCGAGTCAGTGATCTGAATATCACAATCTTATGTAATGAGGACAGCAGCCTCTGAAACAACCTCCTTCAAATACAGAGCGATTAAGGCGCAGTTCGTCCTCAAAAACAGCAGCAAAATTTTTAACAGCCTCCGTGGCGTGGTGGTAGTGAACGCGACTGCCACGCAGGAGGCGCGGGTTCGATTCCCGCTCAGTGCAAATATTTGTATGCATGAATATGGCTATTTGCATTGGTCTGGGTGTTTCTATGTATAATATGTATGTATTTACAAAAAAACGTATTTAAGTATGTTTATTCGCATTCTAGATTCCATAACACAAGCTAGTTAAGCTATGCTTACCATGGGTCTAGATAGCGTTGTGTAGAATGTTGGGAAATATTAATTTATTTATTTTATTTTATTTCAAAACAAAACGAATAGCTACGATCGAAACGCGATAGGCAGTCTCCAAAGTCAATGGTACCACGACTCATAACTGTTTTCAGTTGATCTATTTGTTGTTATTTTATTATTTAGTAGCTGCCCCGGCGAACTTCGTACCGCCAATTTTTTTCCGCCCGTGTGGCGTCCGATTCTGTTCCCGCTGCACCCTCTACTATATTAAGCATGTATTATACAAAATAAATAAAAAATAAAAAAAAACCTTGAATTACTCTATCTATTAAAGGAAACCGCATCAAAATCTGTAGCGTAGTTTTGCATATATAAGCATACATAGGGACATAGGGACGCGGAAAGCGACTTGGCTTTATACTATGGAGGGACTAGCTGTAGTATGCGGTTCCCCCCGCGCGGACTTCGGAGTCATATTTAGGGTTCTACTCAACGAATTGTAATGAACCATACGGCAGCTTTTAAATATGAACAAAACCTTTCTAATAACTAAAGGCAACACTAAAATCCGTTCTATAGTTTTTGCGGCTATTAGGCTGGTTTTATCGTTACGCGTTTCGGCAGCGCCGTTGGAGCGCGCGCGTTCAGAGATATATGGGAGTAGAAGTTGCGTTTTTGTGTCGCGCGCTTGGGCAGCGCCGTTTAATAAACGCGCGATGTTCGACGGCGCTGTCCAAACGCGCGCTGCTCATTCGCTTCTACGGCCAGTGTGCGTTTTAGTGTGACGCTGTTGAGACGCGCCGCAGGTATAATTGTGTAAGAAATGAATTACATCGATACGGGACGAGTAATCGAGGAAGTTCGATCCAGAAGGTGTTTATGGGACCCGACCGATGAATTGTAATTGTAATTTGAAAGAAATTGTAATTTTTCGCCGTTGCCTTCTTTTCCATAAAAAGTAAATAGCCAGTACTCGACTCGCATTAACCTTCATAATATTGTACACGACTGTCTCACAGCAGCGGAACGCGTGCTACTAATCTCGTTTTATAGTGCACCGCTGTTCAAACGCGCCCTGTTAACAGCGCGCTGCTCAACAGCGCGCCTAGCGGCGTGACGATAAAACCAGCCTTACAAACGAAATACAAGGATTCCGGGTTCATAATTATTAATTTACCATAACATAACCGATTTAGAAAGGAAAAGTTACTGACCGGTCTAAGCGGGATTTGAACCCACATCCTTCTCTTACAGGGAGAAAAAAACAGAGAGAATGTAAAGAACCTTATAAAATGTTATTCTTTCTCCCATTCTTCCTGTAAGAGAAGGATCGCGGGTTCAACCGGCCGGGGGCAACCCGGAATGGGAGCATAACGGCCGGACCCCAAATCCCGCCTAGACCGATCAATATTTTTTCCTTTCTAAATCGGTAATGTTACCTATGTTTGAATGATGCAATGTTATGATAGAATGTTATGCTTTCTCCCATTCCCCCTGTAAAAAAAGGATCGCGTGTTCATATCCCGTCTGACCCGATTTGAATAATTAGCCTACTAAATGCTTTAAACATTCAATAATATAACATAACATAAAACAAAATCGTCAAGATGGAAATTACAATTTTTTTAAAGTGTCGGCAGCAGCAGTATGACTCCTCTCAGTAGAACTCGTCCATAGGTAAATACTTTCCATCAGGTAAGACGTTTGCTTGTCTGCCACCTAATGAAAAAATGCCAACATCCATATCCATACTAATATTATAAATGCGAAAGTAACTCTGTCTGTCTGTCTGTCTGTCTGTATGTATGTTACGCTTTCACGCCTTAACCACTGAACCGATTATGATGAAATTTGGTATAGGGGTAGATTAGACCTTGAGAAAGGACATAGGCTATGTTTGGTCGCGATAACAGACATCCACGCGGGCGGAGCCGCGGGCAAAAGCTAGTTGTTTTAAATAAATAAATAAATATTCCACCACTACACAATGCTATCTAGACCCATGGTAAGCTTAACTATTTGTGTTATGGAATCAAGAATGCGAATAAACATACTTAGATACTTTTTTTTGTAAATACATACATTTTATACATAGAAATACCTAGACCAATGCAATTAGCCTTATTCATGCATACAAATATTTGCACTGAGCAGGGTTCGAACTATGAGTAGATATGTACAAATTTTAAATATTTTAAGAGGAGAGATGACAAGAATTGTTAAATTAAAATACGACTCTGCCTTAAACACCCTCCATTCAACAAGATGAGGCGTGTAGTGAGGGGGTGAGCAGAGGTGAAGCGAGCATCAATTTGCATCGTAATCAATACATCTTTGTCGCGACGATGCATGAAGTTGGGTGATCATAGATGTATGATAATGTAAATATTGGTTCATACACCGATAACTAGATTTTATCGCAACTAAAAAAATTCGCATAATGTTTGTAGGCTATATTATGATGTCAAATAAGGTTGATAAAGTGACAATATATAACTAAAGTAAAACCAACGAGACGAGAAGAAAAAGGTAAACAAAGCGACCATTACTGAGTTACGTTGAGATAACTAACGATTATATTCTCGGTCCTTGTCGCACATACCACACGTACGCGACAATGGCCGAGCGTCAGCTGTCGTTGCGTGTTTCATAGTACAGGAAAGCTGTCAGCACAGCGGTTCTTAACTGTCGGATCCGCCATCTTATGAGCAATTTCGTTTCTGTCTGGAACGCGCTTGAAGTGATACGTAATCATTTTCAAATAGAAAGTTTGGAACAGCTGAAACATTGTTTACCTTTTTTCTCTCGCTTCGTTGGCTTTACTTTACACTATATTTTCTAGGACATATTTATAGGCTTAGTTTTGCTTGGAACCAATTGGAACGTTAGAGTCAAGTTTTCGAATACGGGAATTCGAAGCCCCCATTCCGTCAACGAAATGGAATATTTGAAACCAGACGTAATCTGTGCACATATTCGTTCATGTCTAAAAGTAGTTTTAAGGATGTTTTCTGCGCGATGATTCCTATCTTTAGCTTAGTCAAGGAGACAGTCTGATGATCGAAGTTCCTGGATAGAATTCTGGCCATTGCACGATCAACGTGAACCCCTAAACTTAGTTTAGCTGAAGGGATAATAACAATTTCAGTTACAACTCGACATTCAACAAATAATTCACACTTCCGAATTTATAACAGTGATAAATACTCGTAAGTATAGTGCCACAGGAAGACTCATTACGAAAATTCACACGAGTATGTAAATTAATCACCCTGTATATTTTTGCAATTTCAGCCTTAAAATTCCGTGAAAAGCAATTTTGTTTTAATTTTGTGAGGGCCAGTTTCATAGGAAATGACGTTTGTGCAATCTGCCGCACAGCCATATTTTACCTCCTGGCAATATGCCAAGGCTAAAGTTGCCATGCACTGTCCGGCCGAACAAAAGTATTGCAGACAACAGCCGGCTTTAAGCTAGACTTTTTTTAGCTAGAGAAGCTTATAGAGTGGAGTGAATAAGAGAGATAGGTGTGATGTTGTAAGCTGTCCTAGTCAAATGAGGGGAAATGTTTAGCCTATAGTGATGTCCCAACTACCGAGGTATTTAACGACTTTTCTTTGATGTGTGACATAAAAACATTTAAATTGAGGCGGGTCAGGCAGTAGGCGTTGTGGCATGTGACCAATTTTCGGCTGACATGATGTATTCATCGGTTCGGGGATTTTTTTTTGTTATTCCATACTAAGTGTAGTCTATGCCTGGCACAATTTCAGCCATATAAATTCAGCTGTGCGAGCGTCATTGAGCAACAATCCAAATATCTTCACAAACTTTCCCATTTGTGATATTTAGTTGAAGGATTTTGATATTGTATGATTTGAGATTGACATGGTCATTAACATTAGTAGTATAACACTCACCGGGGTATTTATCGTGTTTATTATTTTTATTGAGGAATCGATATTTCGGCGCTGTTTCAAGCGCCATGATCACGGTGCACTGACGACCGCCGAGCTATTAGTATATCGTGATATCGGTTCTTCAATAAAAATAATAAAAATGGTGAATATCCCGGTGAATGTTATACTACTGATTTTGATATTCAATCAACATTTAGTCTTTTGTACAAAAAAATATAGTCGTAACATTGCATTCAAAATTCAAAGTTTAAAAAAGAAAAAAAAAGTAATGGCTTATAGGGACCGCTCTCGAAAGAGAGCCAAGCCAAGATCAGCCAAATCACGAGAGTGACAGAAATCTGTCTACCTTAATTCGGCTCATCTTGTCTTTTTTTGTGAGCGACGGCCGTCTGCCAGATCCTCGTCCGTTAATCAACAGGTGTACTGACTTGCAAGCCAACCTTACCGCCCAAAATCATCCAAATTACATTCACAAAGATATGCATCACCCGATAATTCCGATTTCATATAAACATTGGCATATAGGGAGCCATGAAGTAGAGGCTTTAGCACGATCAGGCCATAATCGTAAAACGCTTTCACGACAGCCGAATTTCAACGATGGATATAAATAAAATATTTCGCAATAAAATTGTTAAACATCCTGTATATTTGCTACTGCGTGTTGACGGTTTAGAAGTAATCTTTCGGATTGCGTGGGCGTCTCCTTTAACAGAGTATACTTTGATGCTGCAACATGGTAGTCTCATTGTTACATGTATGACTTGTTATGACTGCATGTATGTAGGTTCCTTCATAACGGCTGGGCTGGGCCACAGAATCCGTACTTCCATACTAATATTATAAATGCGAAAGTAACTCTGTCTGGCTGTCTGTATCTTACGCTTTCACGCCTAAACTACTGAACCGATTTGATGAAATTTCGTAGACCATAAGAAAGGACACAGGCTATGTTTGGTCGCGATAACCGACATCCACGCGGGCGAAGACGCAGGCAGAAGCTTGTCAATAATAAAAGATCATCATCATAATTATGGAGATGTATTTTTGGGATTGCACCTAACTCTAAATTCAGGGTCCGCCTTTCAGCTTTTCCTCCTCCACTTTGCACGGCCTTGAGAGTATCCATAGTAATGACTATAAATAAGCGGTATTACGAATTTAGTTCTTTTTTAAAGAATTACTAGGTATTTCTAGGGAATTTCATCTATAAACTCCTGGTATCACTCACGTCCATAGGGCCACGGTAAGAGACACTATGGTCCCCACAACCCGAAGGGGGCCATCTCGAAGGAGATGGTCCTGGGTCTGCCGGGAAGCGAGTGATATACCTTCGGCAATCTCACCTCCGGCAACCAAAGACCCAAGACGGCGTGCGTTTTAGTCGGTTCGAGTCCGACATAACCACCTCCACCGGCTCCGTGGGGATTTTTCGCACGATAAAAAAAAAATAGGGCCACGGTAAGCACTTCCCAACAGATGGACCGTGTGCTTGTCTGCTTGTAACAGATTTTGGATCCGTACTTACTACAATTTTGATTTCACTTTCACAAATTACTGGCAAAACCTTCGAGTTCACATCTTGTACAAAAGAAATCCTATTACGTTCTACTCCCGGTAAATTTACATTTCCTTGTACGTATTTAGCGAACCTTTCACATTTCACTTTACATAGAAAGTAATTACATCGCAGCGGAATTAATCAAGTACTCGTTGACAATTAAATTGTGTACAACGGCAACATGTAACGAAGTAATTGACATTTTCAAGAAACCACTTCATAGGTTTGCAACCTTTCGGGTACCGGTATAGAACTTTAATTAAGTTACTGTACAATGACGTCACGTTGAACAAAATAGGTTGTTAAAAGATCAAACGATACGCTACAGGATGCTCTATAACAGGTATGATCGTATATCGGACTCGAACTTGGCCGTTTTTGGTCAGTTAATGCGAATAGTAAGAGAAATAGGTATAAATTGAAAAAAAACAAGTATAATTCACCGGTGATCACCGAAGATTCAATCGGAGCTTGCCCATTCACCGGAGAATTCAATCGGTGCACGAAATCTCGCTCCGGTGCAAACCTCTGGTTATATAATCTAAACAGACGGGAATGTTGGTCAGTGTTGCCATTGCATATTATTACTGTGTATTATGATTTTTAATAATAATTAATTTTAAGCACCTAAAGATGGAGTGTGTAAAAAATTATAATAGTAATTTAGTCATGATAGCTTTCTGTGGGCTGCAGCATGTCTTAATAAAAAACATTTTTCTTTCTTCTTTCTACATAGAAATAATGACACTCTCTAGAAATAATGACACTTTTTAAAGTGTTATATCGTGATTTGTTTTGTATTATTTTACCCTATGGCTACTGAAAACTACCTGAATACATAACGATAGAATCCTTTGAAATGCTTAATTCCTTTTTTTTTTGTTCGGAAGAGATCCGGTTCTTAGCATTACATGGATTCACCGTGAGGTCGCCGGGTCCATGGCGTGGTATAGAGAGGAACACTGTGACGGCGCCTGGGACTTGCGACCCAGGTGTAGGTTTAGGGTGGCCACCTTGTGATGCATCAGCGCTCACCTCCACCGTCAGTCGTGTTCCCCCCTCTACCTATCCAAATTTGGTAAGATCCTATCAACGCCGTTTTAGATATTCGTTTGAGTAAAGAGCTTACTGAAGCTCTTGGCAATCCGAGGTCTTTAAATAAGTTATACAGGGATTTAGCTGGAATTTCCCTTGCTCCTACTTCCACGGCGTAGAGTTTAACCACATAGCCATTTTTGGTTAACTCGTTGGTCAGGTCAAAGTATTTGTTTATTTGTATAGCGTGGTCTTTAGGTATGTTAGTTTCCCACGGTACTGTGAGTTCTACTAGTACTGCACGCTTTTGCTGTTTTGAAAATAGGAATATATCGGGTCTGGATGACGAGGCACAAACATCCTCCGGTATTTTATAGTGTTTCTCATACGAATCTGCGAGTAATGTCCAATCAGCGGCTGCTATCAAAATTGAGTACGGCTTTTGATTTGTCTTTTTTGAGCAGCCTTCCTTTACAAAAGCGACGTCATTTCTTTGGTTTGTGGTTAAACCCTTTTTCGCTCTAGCTACCGCCAAACTTATCGCCTCACGTACGATTTCTAATACCTTATCATGTCGGCGCGAGTTATGACCCCGGTCTAGTAGCGTCCTACAACCCACCAGTAGGTGCCTAGCAGTACCAATTGCTTCACCACATGAGTTACATGTTTTATCTGTGGCTTTTCCCCATCTGACAAGATTGCTTTGGTCAGGGAGGGTCAACTGGAATGCATTGAGATAGAATTTAAGGAGAGCCGGTGACCAGTCGTATATTAAGGTACGTCATTTTAAGGCTATGGGAATACAAAATTCACCTAGTGTTAACCATTCGTTTTGTATTTCTAGGTTCATTGCGTGCACTTTGTAGGTATTATTTACATCTACTTATTAGAATCGGAAATACGTAGTTTGAGCAATTGTTAATTCAAAAACAGATGGGTTAGACACAGCTTGATGTCGTAGAAGATAACACAAGTGTACCTGTAGTTTGACTGTCTAAGCCCTTGCGAGGTGGACGAGTAAAATCCGAAAAACTGATCTTAGACTCCAAGATGCTCAATCAATAATCCTATCGCAGTATACTGCTGAACATAGGCCTCTCCCAATATTGCGAGGCTTTGCCTACTGATGCCACACTGGCCAGACGGGTCGGTACAGGGTTTTATTGCGAGTTTTTCTTCTTCCGCAGATATATCATCATATCACCTCTTACGGCACCTTTCGGACGAGATGGAATGGTTATACTTGTATTCATTCTCCGCCACCACACGGATAACTCCAAGGCGATGTTCTTGGATACAATTAAAACCACTCCCAAACTTTACAAATTATACGTTTAAATCGATACGATATTTTAGAAATACGATAAAATCAACTTCCATAATTGTGGGCCAAAAATGGAAGTCGATTTTCGAACCAAACAGGGCAAGTGAAATAAAAGCCAATAAACAAAACTTTTGTAAATGGATATTCAGACGTTGATTGAACCGATAGATCTTCATTCTTAATTATTCGTAACAAGCCCGTAGATAGAAGGTTGATTTACGTAATCAGTTATCTCCGAAATTTAATTAACTAAAATTAAGTTTTGGTAAATTAAAACATGCTGTATATATAAAGCAGTTTATTAATATTATGTTCCAATTTTTTTAAATTTATTACATCTGTGGCGTAGAGTTAGAACGTCCGACTGTGGTTGCAGATTTGATCCCCATTTTTGTAGAAGTTTAAAAGCAGTGTTCTCTTTGAATTCACTAATTACAAATGTAGTATAAGGAGTGGATAGCTTAGTTGTTAAAGCCGTCTTTACAATCGAATGGTCCTGGGTTCGAATCCTGGCCATTACACTACCGATGTGAACCATCGATAAACCTACCTGTGATACTGATAGTACCGATCGGGAATAATAGTAATTTGGGTCACTCGTACTCATTTAAACAAAAAAATACCCTTATAGACGGATATAAAGAGAAGGAAAATTTGGAATGATTCAAGTGTCGCTCAATAGCTCAGTTGGAAGAGCAGTCCCCCTGTGAGGGAAAGGTCGTGAGTTCGAGTCTCACTTGAGCATTTCATTTTTTCCAATGTTTTTCGAATTTAAAAGTTAGCATAATAAATGCTATAAAAAATTCATTCAAATAAAAAAAAAACCCATCTGCCAACCCGTACGGCGCAACACAGACACGAGCAAATATACAACAAAAGACAAATAAATTATACCCCTGGTACTGATACATCGAAAGGGTAACACTTAGCGTCAAGCAGAAACTCTGGTAGCAGCTCGAAATGAAAAAAAAAAGAGCACATACGTACATACCCAGTAATGTGTTAACGATTACACATTCCTATCACGAGAACCAATTTGCCGGCAGACGAAATAAAACAGAAAATATATTTTTAATTGCTGCCTACCCTCGCCACGGCCCAAATAGATTGAATATCAATAAAGGAGATATATTGGTGTTACGTCACGCCAGTTGTTTAGAGTAAGGTAGCTATAAAAGAATGGTGGAGTGTGTTTAATTGTTTTTATGAACAAATTTTAGAATTGTCTATTAAAACACGGCCAGTTGACGTATTGGATAAATTTATTCGGTCAATATTGTGCCTATTGACACTATACTTCAATTGGTTAGGTATTTAACTAAATGTAAATGTACGGTCCGCACACCTTGGGTTATATAAATAGATCAGTAAAACACAAAAGTAAATTTTAACTGACTAAATATATTGATATATTGACACGATTATATTGACACGATAACTGTTGCTGTACGCGGGGCTCGTCTATAGTTGTCGAACGCGAACTGAACTTAAAGTAAATGGCATGAATAATGAAATGTAATTAATGCTAAGTTAACAAAATATATACATACTCGTACAGTAAACAATCTTGTCTTTTTAATGAGTTTTATTTAGAAACTCAGTTTAATAATATTTTTCTATTTAGAAACTCATTTTAAAGACTAAACACCGAAATTGAACCACTATAGTCAATTGGTTATCCTAGTATATTTGTTTATTATGTGTTTTATTACGCCACAAGATTGTTTGCTTTTAGTTAAATACCTCATCATATATGGAGTATAGGTGAGTATAGGTACGCATGCGGATAACATGTTTTTAAAAGATTATTGTGTTGTTCTAGACTAGACTATAATCAATGCCTGTACCAGCTGAATCCATTTAGCCGATTGACCGTCTTCACAAACTTCTACATTTATTATGTTAGTAGAATAAAACTTGTAATACTTCTAACAGCATAGACGAGGCATTGAATCGATACAGGACCGCTTGTGTAACGGACAGAAGCAACAATATCACGCTAAGTGTTGCCACCCACTACTCCTCCTTGCATCGCTGCACAAATATATTGGTACTAACGGTCCGGGTTCCGGATTTGCACGGGAATACATTCGTAAAAGATCTAACACGATTGCAAGGCATTGGCACTGCAACTGTGTTAAAGAATATTCTTCTACGTAGGATATCGGTAAATGTACTGGGCATAAGGCCATTCTGGGATAGCGACATTTTGGGAAAGGGACATTTTGGGAAGTTGACATTTTGGGAAAGGGACATTATGGGAAGTTGACATTTTGGTACCAGGGGACATTTTGGGAAGTTGACGTTTGAAGCCACAACGCAATTTTATTGTGAATATATAAATAAAAGGCTTTGATATTTTATGCTTCTTACTACAAAAGTAAATAACTTTCCATATCTCATCTCTTATTTCACCCTAATTAAAATGATATTTTCAATAAACCTCAACAAATATTACAAGTTTGTAGACTCAGATTTAGCCTCTGCTTTAAAGAAATATACAAAATAAATTTAATAGTAAAACACTCATCGGGATATTGAATAACACACTTGTACTTTTCCACTGAATTTATTTATAGACCTGACCGGTTTCGCCTTACGGCATTCTCAAAGGTTCACATTGAAGTTTTTTTTTTTTTAATTTTAAATGCCGTAAGGCGAAACCGGTCAGGTCTAGAAATAAAGTCAGTGGAAAAGTACAAGTGTGTTATTCAATATGTGTAGCAGATTCCACCAAGCGCCATCAATCTACAGTATAAACACTCATCGGGATATTTACCATATTTTTATTTGAATCGAGTATCGAAGAAAGTAATATTACAATATTACCACAGTATAACGAGAGATCTTACAGTAGTTCATCGCGTTTGATGTTTGCGGAAATGCCGCCTTTTGCAGTTTTGTCAGGGTTGTCACTTCAGTTTTTATATATAATTTTTCTGTAATATTCTATGTATAACTCCTATTCGTTCTCTTTGTTCTGTCAAGGCACATCAACTCACGCTAATTTATATTACTAGGTGACGCCCGCGGCTCCGCTCGCATGGAAGTCGGCTATTGCGACTTTTGGTTATATCTCCGGTTCTACTCAACCAATTATGATCAAGCAAACGTAATATTTCAATTCTGATTTTTTGGATTTTGGTTTCGATTTCGGTTTCAAATTCGATTTCGTTTTCGATTTCGAATTTCTATTTCGATTCCGACTTGAATTTGGATATTGATTCGGGTTCGGGTTCGGGGTTGGATTCGGATTCGAATTCGAATTTCGCTAATCGCCGGGATCGCTAAATTGATGATATATTTTTAAGGAGCCTATCCACGATCAGTTCGCCTGCAGTTTCAAATCGTATCGGGCGGCCTGCAGTCCTAAGTCGACAACGCCCACACACGAAAGCGATTTTGGCCTGGTGGCCATGCCCTGTTGTCAGTTTTGCGGCTACACACGATCAGTTGGGAGTCGACAGTTTCCCATTGTATGATTGCCTCCCGGCAATTGTCTGCTATCGGGCTTGACGACCATGTTACCGACGATCAAAGATGGCGGACTTGAAATTAAAAAAAAACAAATCGAGGTTTTCGGGGTGACTAATTACGTATAATAAAATCCATTTAGCGATCCAAGATGGCGGACTTGAAATTTCCCACAAATTCAACATGAGCATCGTTTTGGTGGTTTTCCCCGAAGGGGTAGGCAGAGGTGCTAGCATCCACATTTCGCCCAGTTTTCAGAGTTGCTAATTATGAATATATCATCCATCCAGTCAACTGGGATTGCTACATGAATAACATATTCGTAATCAGCAACCCCGAAAACCTTGAAAACGATACCCGTATTGATTTTAGTAAAAATTTCGAGTCCGCCATCTTGGATCACTAAATGGATGTTATATTCGCCATCAATGACCCCAAAAACCCTGAAAACGGTACCCATATCGATTTTAGTGAAAATTTCGAGTCCGCCATCTTGGATCACCAAATGGATGTTATATTCGCAATCAGCGACCCCAAAAACCCTGAAAACGATACCCATATCGATTTTAGTGAAAATTTCGAGTCCGCCATCTTGGATCACCAAATGGATGTTATATTCGCAATCAGCGACCCCAAAAACCCTGTAAACGATACCCATATCGATTTTGGTAAAAATTTCGAGTCCGCCATCTTGGATCGCGAAATGGATGTTATATTCGCAATCAGCGACCCCAAAAACCCTGAAAACGATACCCATATCGATTTTAGTGAAAATTTCGAGTCCGCCATCTTGGATCACCAAATGGATGTTATATTCGCCATCAGCGACCCCAAAAACCCTGAAAACGATGCCCATATCGATTTTGGTAAAAATTTCGAGTCCGCCATCTTGGATCGCGAAATGGATGTTATATTCGCAATCAGCGACCCCAAAAACCCTGAAAACGATACCCATATCGATTTTTGTGAAAATTTCGTGTCCGTCATCTTGGATAGCTAAATATACAAAACGAAAAAATAATCAATTTTAACAAAAAAACGAACCTTGAAAAAAAAATCACGTGATTAGTGTGATTACAAAAATGAGACAGCCCTGAATCCTATTATATCCTATTCATTCGAGTCCGCCATCTTGGATCACCAAATGGATGTTATATTCGCAATCAGCGACCCCAAAAACCCCGAAAACGATACCCATATCGATTTTAGTGAAAATTTCGAGTCCGCCATCTTGGATCACCAAATGAATGTTATATTCGCAATTAGCGACCCCAAAAACCCTGAAAACGATGCCCATATCGATTTTGGTAAAATTTCGAGTCCGCCATCTTGGATCGCGAAATGGTTGTTATATTCGCAATCAGCGACCCCAAAAACCCTGAAAACGATACCCATATCGATTTTTGTGAAAATTTCGTGTCCGCCATCTTGGATAGCTAAATATAGAAAACGAAAAAAAAAACAATTTTAACAAACAAAACGAGCCTTGAAAAAAAATCACGTGATTAGTGTGATTACAAAAATGAGACAGCCCTGAATCCTTAGTACCGAGTAAAATGTATGGGCGTACCGAGTAATACCCCGTCCCCCACCACCCCTCTCCCCCCGCACGATTGCTCTGTCTAGACGGCTTCGTTGACCGACTGTATGTAGTATGAATCGTTAGACTGTGATATTACTATTACTATGGTGTTAATTACGTATTTTCCTGTATTTAAAATAAATTATTTAACTGAGCCTATTAAATTAAGAATAGTAAAAGAGTTGCTTTTTATTTCATAATTTTTATTTATTTTTCATCATCCACCCAACCTAACAGTACATGATTCGACTGTTTAATATTATGACGTCAAAATAATTTATTTCATACTTCCCTTATAAATAAACTATGTAACGTAGGTATAATAAAAATTAACTAATTTAATAAGTCAGTAGAATACCCAATTGACAAAATCCTACGTATACCACAAGTTAAACAATCAAACACATACTATGACGTCATATCCTCAACGTAACGTAATCTAAACATGTCTCTTAATAGTGATGTATTCGAATTGAAAGATAACAATGAGTATTCCTTTCCTTTCCTTTTATTTTCGATTGAGATCCTCGAGTCTAGTTATATGACTTTATTTATTACTTCCCATGGCACCCGCGGGTATATTTATTGGACCACATTTAAGGAGATACAATTAAAATAATCGTTTGTAAGGAATCCTTAAACTTTCTTATCTAAACGATAATGATATTCGGGTAACTGATTTACTAAGATATTGTTACTATAGCTGTTACAGTCCTTTTGTGATTATCTTTAGGATTCTATTCAGAGAGTTTTCGTGGACGGATTTAGTGGTAATAATGGGGGTGAATTGTAGTGTGAAATTGTGGTTATATGGTCTGATGGTAAGTGGCTAGTGGCTACCGTACTCCATGAGTATAAATGGAGTATGAGACTACCGTTTTCTCTTTTTTTTCGTGCGGAGATCATCTCGGATACCTCCCCTACACGAGCCGGAAGGGGAGGTTATGTCGGACTCGAACCAACTAAAACAGCACGCCGACTGTGGGTCGTGGTGCTATCCCGGAGGTGAGGTTGTCATCGACATATCCCTCGCACCCCGGCTGACCCAGGGCCATCCCTTACGGTCTGGCCCTAGCGGTAAGGCTTACTGTATACAGCAACATGTCTCTACTGTAAATGTATTGGTGTACTATATAGTATTATTTATCTATGAGAGGCAAAGTCTCCTCTTCATCTTCATCTCAATGTTAATCCTAGTCTCATTCGAAGCTTGCAGCTTGGAGTCTGGGGTCCGCTTTGACAGCCTCTGTGGCGTGGCGGTAGTGCACGCGACTGCCACGCAAGAGGCGCGGGTTCGATTCCCGCTCAGTGCAAATATTTGTATGCATGAATATGGCTATTTGCATTGGTCTGGGTGTTTCTATGTATAATATGTATGTATTTACAAAAAAAAAAGTATATAAGTATGTTTATCCGCATTCTAGATTCCATAACACAAACTATAAAAAAAGCTTACCATGGGTCTAGATAGCGTTGTGTAGAATGTTGTGGAATATTTATTTATTTATTTATCAGTGTAACTGCGGATTTGTTTGTACTTCGATATTTTTCCGTGGAGTGACTGGCATCGGACCTCCACAACTCAAAGGCGATATCGAAGCATTGCAGTTAAACCAGTTATTGAACTTTTGATGGCTACCCGTAATGACTGCCATAGGACAACCAGGACTGCCGGCTTCTCGAGCTCTCCGAGACACGACCAGACTAATGCAAATACCCATATTCATGTATGAAAATATTTGCACTGAGCGGGGATCGAAACCGTACTTCCTGAGTAGAGGCCGCGTTCACTATAGCTACGCCACGGAGGCTGTGATGAGAGGCGAAGTATTTTGATAATATTTGAAACAGTAGTTTTTTTTTTTTTTTTTTTATCGTGCGATAAATCCCCACGGATACCACCTCCACAGAGCCAGTGGAGGTGATTATGTCGGACTCGAACCGACTAAAACGCACGCCATCTTGGGTCCTTGGTTGCCGGAGGTGAGATTGCCAAAAGCATATCTCTCGCACCCCGACAGACCCAGGACCATCTCTTTCGAAATGGCCCCCTTCGGGTTGTGGGGACCAAAATGTCCCCATCTAGCCCCGGTTACGGGGAGGCGCACTTTGCGCCGCCGCCGCGGCCTGCTTCTGCTAGGGTGACAGGCGGCTCCACCGGTCACCCCCAGGCCAGCGCTCATGGAGGACGGAGGTCGTTCTGCGACCTCCGACGTCCGGTTCGCCTTCGCTCTGCACGGGCTTCCCGGGCCCGGAGTCTGGTCCGGACCCGACCGGCCGCCTCCTTCTCGAGCATTACTTGCTCGCAGAAGGAGGCGGCCGCACCCCAAGCGTTTGCGCATCGTACCATCGCTGTGAGCAATGTGACGAGTGTGAGGACTCCCACCCCTAGAGCCGCCACTAGGACCCGCCTCGGCGTGTCCCACGCCGGGCACTCGGTCAGCGTGTGCAGCTCTGTGTCCTCGCTCACATCACAGTGATGGCACTCGGACGTTGGCTCCTTCCGGATCCGACACAGGTAACTCCCGAAACACCCGTGTCCGGTAATCACCTGCGTCAGCCGGTACGAGAGGCTGCCGTGTGGCCTCTCTAGCCATTCCTCCATGATGGGTCTTACCGCCGCTATCACGGCGTGCCCTGCGCTTGGTCGCCCAAGTCGTAGCTTCCATTCCGCTACCATGTCCCTGTGGAGCTGAGACCTCACGGCCCGAATTTCTTCGGGCTCGGGTTCCCGTCCCTGCTCCCGCGCCTCCTTACGATACCGATATAGCATCGAAAGGGCTCTCGCATCCAGGTTCCACGGTAGGGATCCGGCAAGGAGACTCGCCGCCTCGAAGGATATCGTGCGGTACCCCCTAATGGCCCTGCTGGCCATTGCACGCTGCGGTCCACGCAGCAGACGCGCATTGTGGACCGTCAGGGTGTCCGCCCATATTGGGCACCCATATAGGGCCATGGACCGCACGACTCCCGCATAGAGTCTCCTGTAGGAGTCATCCGGCCCCCTCATGTTGGGCAGCAGCCGCCCCAAAGTGGCAGCTGTGTCCTTCAATTTGGGGGCCAGTCTTCGGAGATGCTCCCCGAAGTTCCACCGGCCGTCAAGCACGAGCCCCAGATATTTCATCTGGGCCTTGATGCCGATAGAAATGTCTCCCACTATGAGGCTGGAATCCTCCGGTGGCACGCGCCGAGGCCCATGAAAGAACATGGCCTCGGTTTTATGCAGAGCCACCTCGAGACCCAGCCGCCGAATCCGCTCCACGACTTGGGCAACCGCGGTCGTGGCCTTCAGGGTCGCTTCGCGGAATGTAGCCCCGCACGCCGTCACCAGCGTGTCGTCCGCATAACAAGTGACGGCGGCACCATCTGCGAACTCACCGCGAAGCACCCAGTCGTAACCGATGTTCCACAGTAGCGGTCCCAGGACCGATCCCTGCGGAACACCGCACGACATCTCTCGCCGACCGAGCCCGGTCGCACTTGGGTAGACGACTGCTCTCTCCGACAGATACGCCCCGACTATGCGGCGAAGGTAGGGAGGCACCTCGTGATACACGAGCGCCTCCCTAATGCAGCTCCAGGGCAGGGTGTTAAACGCGTTGGCGATGTCCAGTGACACCGCCAGCACCACCTCGCCCCGAGCGACGGCGTCCTTCACCAGAGTCCCCACGCGCATGATGGCATCCACGGTGGAGCGCCTCCGGCGGAAGCCATACTGGCCTTCCGCCAGGTCAGGCCCCACTCTGGATAGGTGCTCGACGAGGCGCTTTGCAATCACTCTTTCAAAGAGCTTGCACACCTCGTCGAGCAACACTATCGGCCTGTAGGCGGACGGTGAGTCCGCCGGGCGTCCCACCTTTCGGATGAGGACCAGTTTCCCCGTCTTCCACAACTTCGGAAACTGGCCTCGCTCCAAACATGCGCTGAGAAACCCTCTCAGTTGGGGCTCGAGAGCGTCTTCTTCGCCTAGAGCTAGGACCCACGCTCGGCCTGGAATGCCGTCGGGTCCCGGGGCGGTGTTCTTGGCCTTAAGCCTTAGCACCGCCAGCTCTAGCTCTACCCAAGTGACCTCGGGCACGTCGTCGTCATCCACGTTGGGTGCCATAGGCGACCTAGGTGGCGGAGTCATCTGCGGTGGAATATGTTCCACCGCCCGCGCTGGGAACAGGGAGCCAACGACTCCTCCGAGCAGCTCCGGCTGGAGACACCTTCAAACAGTAGTTGCTCCCATAAAAGCCGTTTAAGCCAAACGAAAAAAAGTAGAACAGTAAACGGACGTAAGCCTCGTACGCCACCGGGAAATACGCTAAGATGACGATGATGATTGCTAAAATCATAATAAAATGATGTGCACACCAAGGATATAAACATGCGTTATTTGTTCGTACATCGTGGGTATTAACAATAGTCGGCCTTATCACCTAGTGGCAATCTATTACAGGCAATCAATCAATTCTAGGCAATCTATAAATAAATAAATTTAGTAAATCCATACTAATATTATAAATGCGAAAGTAACTCTGTCTGTCTGTCTGTCTGTCTGTCTGTCTGTATGTTACGCTTTCACGCCTTAACCACTGAACCGATTTTGATGAAATTTGGTATAGGGGTAGATTAGACCATGAGAAAGGACATAGGCTATGTTTGGTCGCGATAACCGACATCCACGCGGGCGGAGCCTCGGGCAAAAGCTAGTTAATCAATAAATTAAGATCATTTTGAGCACTTTGTTCATCAAGATCGATCTTTACTTTACTTTATACCTACACATCCTTAACACATCACATCAATCATCTAGTCAAGTTCCTCAAAACATTCCTGCCACTATGAAGTAGCTATAACCAAACCGCACAATTTCACAGACAACCACAACATGCGCAAATCATTCATTCACTCGTTCAACACAGCAATATATCATTCACCGTAAAATTCCATTCACCAGTAAAACTTCACGCCTTGAGGTAAATATCGGTAATTTTCAACGCTCTTACTTAGCACTGAAAAGTATGGCAACTTTTTTTTCCCAAAACACCCACGAAGGCTAAAGGACTTTTGTTAAAGATGTCGAACGAATAGATGAGTTATTGGAGCGTAGTATTGTGTGCGATTTGAGCGTGGTTTGCACGCAATATGTATTTTTTTAATGGAGTGTGGCGTATTGTAAATATGTATTGTATTTTTTGTGGTTAATGTTTATGATATTTGTTCGTGTAATGTAACATGTAAATGTGTATTGTTATTCTTTGTGCGCGATAAATTAACGCAAGGAATGAATTATGTCTATAACAAGTTAAGTGTGTTTATTTTGTAGGTATAGTTTCTGAGTGAAATAAAGACATGGTTGGCATGTTAATCATTAGGAAGACAGACAGACTTTTTTATATATAGAGCAAGCATATAAAAATTACATTATCAATGCTGTCAGAATGTAATGAAATCTGTATCTACCTCGATAGATGCTTTTCTATCAACTAACTTATTAATATGGATTATGTTTTCGCAACAACACTTCTCACTTATGAGTTATGACGTACTAGCTTTTGCTCGCGGCTTCGCCCGCGTGGATGTCGGTTATCGCGACAAAACATTTCTCAAAAGACCTAGGTGTACGAAGTTTCATGCTTCTAACTTTGAAAATGACGAACTTTCCATACTTACCACATATTTTTCTCTTCTTCTTCGTTGCAAAATTTTGAAAAACGCTGATACACATATTTATTTATTTTTTAAAAGACACAGATTTATGAAATTTAATGCATCTAGCTCTGAAAATGACAGACTTTCATTCAAACTTTCATCCCTTATTTTACCCCTTTAGTAGCAGAATATCCAAAAATCCTTTCTTAGCGGATGTCTACGTCATAACATCTACCTGCATGCCAAATTTCAGCCCGATCCATCCAGTGCTTTGGGCTGTGCGTTGATAGATCACTATGTCAGTCAGTCAGTCACCTTTGAGTTATATATATTTAGATATCATGGTTTATAGATAATCATTCACCTACAGTTGCAAACCCGTTTGTGTTTTATGACATCATCTCTAATCTCACAAACTACAGAGACAAGCATAAAGTACCTTTGAATGTAGGACATGTTCCCGTACGTGTCACAGTACAAAGCTAATAATATCCCCATATTAGCGCAGATTGGACGGCAGTTCATTAGCTAAGTGCAATAGCAGCGCAATAATTAATGGTTACGACGTAACCTGTCGTCTCTGATGAGATAACTCATTACTCAACTCTTTGACAGTCTGTTCTTACTTTAAACAGGTATCTATATACAATTCTGAATATTTTTTTTAAATTCTTGTCTGTTTGACGGCGTTGGATGCAAAAACTACTACATATAAAAAAACGCACAAATATCTGTTATTTTTATGAGATGTTTTTGCTTTTTTTTATTTGAAAGGTCTCGGTCATATCGAAATTTTTCGTTTGTTTTATCGCAATTGATTGAGCGGAGATGTGAACAAAATTCGCAAAAACCAGCATCCACACGGGTGAAGCCACGGAAGAAAAATGTTCACATAATACCAAAAGACAGTTAAACGTTTAAAAAGTCACCTAAAATACCAGCAGTAAAAACGCCATTTATTCATCCACAGATATAAACTTCTTATTCACGAAAGTTATGAATACGCAAACGCATAATATTAACCTTAACCGACACTGATTCTCACAATCGTCATTTTACTCACTCACAGAAATAAATAAAACAATACCAACACATCTCAGTACCAGCATCTATTACACAAGAACTCAATTTACTATGAAGGGATAACGGGTTAGTGACACGCATACACACACACACACACAGACATAGTTACACACACATAATCACACACACATAATCACACACTCATACTCACGCACACATTAGGCATATTGTGTGTAAAGTCTTTGTTTTAGCCCTTCCATTGGAATTAAATCATTGTACCACGTTTCTAACGATATTTTGTGCATATGTAGACCTATTCAGAATTAAGCTTCGTTGAAGGAATGCTTTTGTAGTACAATTTTACGATCCTATGGGCCATTGGCTAATGATGGGGCAAGGTATAAGGAGCCAATGTCGATAGTCAGAGATTTTATCGATATATTGAGTATTATTTGATTACTTTATATCTTTACTATGAACTTAGTGACCAAGTTAACTATGTATTTCATGAAATTTTAAAGTAATTAGTATGCTAATTTTTTCAATCGATTCAGATTGGAAAAATGTTTGTTTAGGAGAATTTCCAGTGCTTTAAAGTGTATTTCGTGTTCTGTAAGGGCCTGGGTTCAAGTCCTGTCTTGAGTATTCTCTTTTTTATGTTTATGTACATGGTTATGATGTTATTATACCAAATAGCAAGTAGGTACGAAATATCGCAAAGTAAACAGTATTATTCATGTTTGGATGACAGTTCTTAAACAAATACCTAATACATAATTTAATCAAAGTATATATATTTTGATCAAATTTTAAATAAAAACACAGCAAACAGCATCAGTATGTCTATAATATTCATTATTATAGAAATGTTGAAGCTGTAAGAATAAGTAAGGTATCCTTAAATATCGATATTCCATAACGATCACATCACTTTTAACTTCAAACGGCCCACGCCAGGTGTTCTCAATCTCTGGTCCAGATTCCGCTCTCGACAAAGAGCCCGTTCATTTCTCGTACAATCTAGCGATCGTTCCACGAAACTGAGATAATCGACTACGTAAAATCGATCCATTATTCGATTATTTTGTGGAATAATAATGAGGTGCCATTGACGCCTGCTGGTTAAAAAAAAGTATGAAAAGAAATATGGCCGCACGTCAAAGTCCTTTCTGTATTCCCGCGCTTTTGTTATTTAACTTTTTTTGTTTACTTTTTTCTTGAATTTTGTTAGAAAAATGTCTTGATCGTGTCCCAGATATAGAAATGGGTTTATTAAATAAATTTTTACGCAGGAATGTCTGTATTTCATAGTTGTTTTGATGCGACAATGTTATTTATTATGCGATACTGTGAATGAAACGGTTTATTTTCCTTGACAGACATTTTTTGCATGTTTTCGTTCGTGATTCATGCTATTTATGGGAAGCAGTTTTATGGCAGTTGAGCATTTATTTTTAGTGATATAATAAAAATATTTCCTTATTGCAGTGTAACAAAGTTCCATACCGACAAGATGTTACGATTTACGAACCTCCTTCGTTAGCACGCCTCTTTATTGAAACCATATTGATCTTAGGCCTTGTTTTTTTTTTAAGATAGTGAAATCATTATTTCTTTTTTTTTAAAGGGCTACGTTAGTTTGAAGTAAAGTTTCTTTTTGTCGGACCTGCTACGTCTTCAGTGGCAGGTAGTTGATTTCTGCCGAAGTTCCTAGTAACATCCTAAGGTTCGTCCTGGAGGCTCCTGTGACAAAAACTGAAGTGATTTCACGTTTCCAATCAATTTAACTAGCGTATAGTCTTTCACAAAGACAAGCAAAACGCAACAAGCAAACAAGAGAAACAAGGGTTTTGCGAATATGGTGTTATACGAATGTGGTCTTTTGAGAATAGGATATACAGCGCTTAAAGGACGTAAACCTAGACTCAAATGTCCGTCAGTCTGTCTGTCCGTTTATGTATCACACTTAACCAGTCTTGCATTACATATTATTATACAAGACGATAGCGATCTAATAAAACAAAATATAATAAGATAACAAACTTGTGAGCATATGCGTGCAGACGTGTGTCACAGCCAATGCGCGCACGCATCACACGAATAATTGTTGGTTGTTATGATGAAAGTTAGCCGACTGGTGCCTACTTATCCATACTAATAATTATTATAAATGCGAAAGTTACTCTGTCTGTCTGTCTGTCAGTATGTTACGCTTTCACGCCTAAACCACTGAACTGATTTTGATGAAATTTGGTATAAGGGTAGATTAGACCTTGAGAAAGGATATAGGCTATGATTGGTCACGATAACCGACATCCACGAGGGCGGAGCTGCGGGCAAAAGCTAGTTTAAACATATATTAGAATATAAAACATACCTACTTATAGTTACTTGGATGAGCTTGTTTGACCAGTTCCCTTTTAGATAGGGACCACCCTATAGGTTGACAATCATGATGTGTGGTCGAAGATTATTAGACTATATTCTTGAGAAGAGTGTTGTTTAATATGTGACTGTAGGGCGTAATAAAGCGGTTTCCCAGCTGCAATAGAGTATTCCAGGTTCAATTCCTACACGGGACATTGTTGCCCCGTATGTTTTCTGATTTATAGATACATACATACACTCACTGTAAATCCCCGAAGGGGGTAGGCAGAGGTGTATAAGCACAATTTTTCGGTAATTATGATTTTCCGTCCCGCTACGTAATAAGGAGCGAGCCTATTATGGCTGTCTAGCGGGCTCCTTGTATGTTTACTGTGTAACACCCTCCCTAACCTATACCATCCCCTACCTATTTCGACTTCCGATTTATTATGAAAACATACTTATACTCAAACGTTTCCGAATTCCTACCTACTTAGTAACTAGTTTGGCCAATGATCGTTCTAGTGGGAACTAGGACTCTTATTATGATCCAGTAGTCCCCCTCGTTCTATAGAGGTAGCTTGTGCTGTTGTCCTAAATTAAGTCCCTACTTATCCAATTCACCTTCCTAACATAATTCTGTACCTACTTAATTTACTTAATTATCGCAACATATAACCTATCGTGATTATTTGGAAAACAGAATGTAATGAACTGTTAATAAGATTACCTACCTAAATTTCTAGGCTAACCTATTTTTAGGTTACTAATTTAAATTTAGAATATGATAATGAATAAACTTTCTATCGACGTAATGTAAGCGTAATAAGACTTATTTCGAGGATTTTAGCAACAGAGTATGTAAGTGAAGCGAACAGTAATAATACACAAATATTTTTATTTGCCCCCCCGAGGTCAGGGCTCCTCCAATACGCCATGACAGTGAGTTGCACCAACACAGATCAACTCCCCTCTGCCTTATAAATATAGCAGACGCCACTTGGCCTAGTCCACTTTGTTCAAGTTATACCGCGGCAGCCGGTATAACTCTTTACCCCAAATCCATAACTGGATTACACTTGTATTATATAAATACAAAATCGTGACATTCAATTACAAGAATGTTAATATTCGTTAATGATAATTTCTCTCACTTATTACAACCGAATAAGCTCAATTGAATACCAAGGTTCAGGCATCACTGTGCATATAGTATAATATACTGATAGTTGCGATCAAGACCAACTCATTAGAAGCCGTAGATTTCAATATAGAATAGATAGGTATTTCATACAGTAGTCTACGCTTGCTACACTTCTGATTGAAACTTATATAGAAATTACATCTTCTATTGAAGACATTCATATACAAGAACTTCCGTCTAGGTTACCGGACAATAGAACATAGGTCCATAATTGGACGGTTCTCAACTACCGTGAGAATGCTCCACTAATATCCATTCAACCCAATTCAATCAAATAAATGCACCAAGTATTATATTTGGTAATATAAATAATATATTGAATAATGACATTCATAATCAATCGGTCTATAGTATCCAATAGCCAAATGACTTAACTGAATCTTACTAGATTACATGTAAATAGGTGAGTATTTAACCACCTTCTGATATTCGTCACAATGATAACCATGCCTTTCACATTCAACTGGTATTATGTAAGATCTATTTCACATTTTATTATGAGGGTAGTCAACACTGAGGATACACTTTAGATAATCGTTGTTAAATGCCTGGATTCCAACCCGAAATCCCCCAGTATTCATTCACACCAAAATAATAGCCTAATAACTTCATTATAATGAGAACCGTTCACATAACTTAAACGCAATTAACTGACTATCAAAAACCTATACAAATTCGATTCTACCTACATAGCCGACGTCCTATATTACCGCGAGAAGAATGTGTACCTATTCCTTCTACCTATAAAGACTATATATGTGTTTTAACCCCAATAAACTCCTCCCTTTAGTTAATTCTAAACGTGTGGTGTGTAATGTACCTACTCCTATTCTGTAAGGGAACAAGCTAGTCAGACTTGATTTTGTATGACCTATGACTGTGTGCTTGCCTTAGTTAACGGCCGAAGCCAGGGATGTTAACTAAAGCCCTAACGAGATATATAATTGTGTGTATAAATAAATATATAAATAAAGACTGAGCTATCAGCTCCAACGACACCGATACTTCGGGCCACTGGTCACCGATACCCAGAAGGCTTTATTCGACCCTGAGACAGGTAAAATCGAATAGCTGCTCGCCTTAACTTGATCAGCTCCCTAGCTAGACAGAGGACAAGGGCTTCGTTGGCACCGTTAGATGTTCCACCCAAGACCGATCACTTCGATTGGCTTTCCTAAGGGACTCCTAGCTAAAAACCCCCCCATCACTGCTGCTTGTATGTTATCTACTGATTCTACCCACTTCAGAATCCCTAATCTCCATTCCCATCCTGCCTTGATTCATGAAGTCACGGGGAAGACTCTCCCAAGCGTGAGTAACTACTCCATATGAGCCCTTTAGCCCATACTTCGCAGTCACAGAATTGGTGTCCTATCTCAGCATAAATCGAGGCGGGTTTATATAATATTCACTAATACCCCAATTCGATATTCAAAATCCTAACAATCCACTCGACAGGTAGATTTCCAAATCTCCGTTCCCATCCTGCATTGTTTCATGAAGTCACGGGGAAGACTCTCCCAGGCGTGAGTAACTACTCCATATGAGCCCTTGAGCCCATACTTCGCAATTACAGAAATGGTGTCCTATCTCAGCATGAAACGATGCGAGTTTTATATATTCTCAACACTTGAAGTTACGTTAAGATTCTCAAATAATTTCAAACGCGAATAAAATTAATGTACAACGGAATTTTAACATAGTAACCTCCCAGTACCCTCTTAACACAATTTATAAAACGCGAAATGACCCACCAGACTTTCTACTCCTGACCACCTCTCTCCAGCAGCTCCCAACAATTAATGAATAGTCTTTTCCCTGTCCTCAACTATCCTCACCCCAACCGCAATGATCCCTACTTCTCGAAACAAAATATCGTACGATTCCAACCAGCCAATCGTAGCGCTGTTTGAAATCATTGTCAAATCAATATATCCACAAATAATTCTAATTTGGATTTATCTTCCTAGAAATCGTTCAAACTATAACTTAAAATTATTGTATTTATTTTCAAATTAACTGCGATCAATTAATATCGACAAAATCTTATCCATTTAGTATTTTTGCTTAAATATGTAACGTATATCTCTGATATTCGACCAGAACTTCCTTCACATACGAATTTCGTTCAAAAACTTAAAGTTTAATAAAACACGGCATTTGAATATTCAAATAAATAACTGATTTATAAATGTCCTTATTTGTTTAATTAATCTTTAAAACCAAATTATCGTAATAATTTATCACGTAATTTTATATTCAAAAAGGTTTTTCTTCATATCTCATATAAATAAACATAATTTATATTAGCGCCATCTGTGTGATTAAGAATGTACTTCTACTACAACAGATGACAGATTTCGTTCCGTTACATCTCGACCCCCTGAATGTTGACGCAGGTACAAATCTTTCCCAATTTTGTCCGGAGTAAAGATTCACCCTAACCTATAACCAATATATTGTCATTGAATATTATCCCAATTTAAAATCTTCCCTATAATTAGAAAATGTTGAATCCTCCCTTACATAATCGATTCCAGTTATAATCCAATTCCTGCACATTTTTGTTTTATGTAGTGTGTAATTTAACCCAACATCAAAATAGTTACCACTCGAGCCCACCGCCAAGTTTGTTAGTGAACTTGATCTCAACACGACACAATATCCAAGTCAGAATTTGACTCAACACTGAAGGCAGTGGGTTGTGAGGCCACTGAACGATAAGCGAACCGGATAAGAGATGAGGCAAGAGATGCAATCTTATGCTCTCTATGCGATCTAATATCTCCACCCTCGCGTAAAAGCCAAATTCCTTAAAGACTATTAGACAATAACGTATGTTTACGACTTCACCCCACTTGAAATAGAATCGACAAGCAAGTACTCTGATATGGGCGTATGTATAGTGTGCTTAGATCTTGGCCTTGTGAACCGAATTGTATAGTTGATGAATTATGAAGGTACCTTAACGGTATGCCTAGACTTTTGATTTCTCAATATCAAAATATGTCTTTTAACCTAACTCCTGGCAATCCTTCATAATCCAACATGTGGTGCGTACAGGGAATCAAACCATAACACGACCTCTCAAACACTCCCCCCCTTTAAAATAATGCTGATTGGGATGACCCTCCATTCTGAATTTAATGACTACATCCAGCTCCACTTCAGCCTTCCACATCTATTTTAAATCCCAATCATACCTAGTCGACAACCCTTTTGCACTATCAGAGTCCGCTTTCGCGACTTTTCTCGCTGCCAACCGATCAGCATTATCATGTAACAACATAGAGGTGATTATGTTTTATTTCATTTTACATATCCTACTCTTTCTTGTACTCCCTTTTATCTAATTTATGTAGATGTTAATTCTTTTTCCTTATATATATAAATATGTACACATATAGATATAAATACATATACATATATATTTTATGGTAAAGCCGCCCTACGCCCCACCATCTGAAGGGATGATTTGATTAAATTCAATTTGATAAAATAAAAATAAATCTTATTATAATAATGAAAGATTTCTTTCTTCACTAATTTCCACCTCATACCGTCAGGTGGGCTTTACCCTATCCTCCAATTTTGTCTCTTTTTTTTTTATTATTATTATTTTTTTTTTTTTTTTATAATTAACCAATATATCTTACAAAACTACATTTAAATATAAAAACTACAACTAATCACTATAACTTAACTCTAAAGTCTATACCAAAACACTACAATACAACAATTAAATCAATGTAACTTATAAATCCTACAATCTTAAATAATGACTCCCCGATCCAGCCCCAGCTTCAAATTATCAAATGTAATATTTGGATAAATGTATAGCATTAAATTTTCCTCTTATTTCCTTGGTTTGAGGATCTACCAAAACATACACATTCCGATAAGGACTTTCTGCTATAAGGAATGGTCCTTCATATATCGCCTCGAACTTCTTGGTTAATTTTAAAGAAGCGTCAGACTTGTTTAATCTTTTAATTTTCACCAAATCTCCCACTTGATATTCAACTAATCGGTATCTTTTATTGAATTTTAACTCACGATTATCCGCAGCTTGCCGTAAATTTACCCTCACCTGTTCTCTAACACACGCCAAGTCCAAATCTACCCCCTACTTATCAATAATCTGGTCGAAAGACAGACAAGTTGACTCTCCATACATTATTTCACAAGGAGTAAACCCAGTACTTTCATGGTAAGTATTATTATATAATTTTTCCAGTTTAGGTAGAGTGTCAACCCAACCTTTATGATTTTTGCTATTATACGTCCTAAACAATCTTCCTAATTCTCTATTCACTCTCTCCACTGTATTTGGACGAGGATTCCTAACTGTTGTGTAAACTACTCTAATCCCTAGCAACTCCATTTCCTCTCTCCACGCATGACTAGTAAACTGAGTTCCATTATCCGACATTATAGCTTTCGGTTTTATAATTTCAGTAAATTTTTTCACTTTGCTAAGTACCGCTCTCGTAGTAGCCCTTTTTAAATCAAAAAATTTCACGAATTTACTAAACGAATCCTGTAATACTAATATGTAATTCATCCCGAATTTCCCTGACGGTAAAGGCCCGTATATATCCACCATCACTAAATCTCCTACGTCTTTCGTAACAATTGAGCAACACGGTCCCACCTTATTGGAATTAGAATGTTTCGTCAATTGACAAATACCACAAATCCTAACCATTCGTTTAACGTCCTTGGTCAAACCCTTCCAATAAAACCTTTCCTTTAAATATTTCAGCATCTTATAACTACCCTGATGTCCCATTTCTAAATGCACCTGATTAATTATTTCCTCTCTAAGGCATTCCGGTAAATAAATCGAACACCCTTTACCCCCCCCTCTCTATACAAATAAAACATCCCCCTTTAGTTTGCATTTACTAGCTATCCCTAATAGCGCCTTTCCCGACCTTTCTGATTCGCAAATTTGTTCGATTAGCTTATTTATTCCTGCATCCTCTCTCTGTAAAACTGCCATTTGCTTTAATTTCCGAAATAACACCTTATTTTGTTCATTTTCCATATATAAAATACTAGGCATTTTAATCTTTTCCTCCTGTAATCTTTCCCCCTCCGGTGGATATCGCGATAATATGTCCGCCACTACATTTTCACTCCCCTTTATATATTGAATTTCATATTGATAATTTTCTAAATAATTGATCCAACGAGTTATTTTAGCATTATACAATTTCCAATTCTTAACAAATAACAACGCCCTATGGTCGGTCCGAATAATTACTTTTGCACCCCTCAAATATGTTTCAAATTTTTCTAGACAACAAATTACCGAATAAAACTCTTGCTCCGTCACCGTCCAATTTAACTGCGCCCCTCTCAACGCCTTACTATGAAAACCTAACACATTCTCTTGCCCATTATCATCTATTTGGTATAATACCACAGCCAACCCCACTTGCGAACAATCTGTCTGTAAATAATATGGTTTAGTAAAATCAGGATGATGCAATTGTATGGTTTTCATGAACGAAGCTTTGATACAATCAAAGGTTCGTTGTTCTAACTGTCCCCAGTGCCAAACTCTACCTTTCTTCAATATATCATATAATGGTTGAGCTAATTTATTGTAATTTTGAATAAACCTCCTATAAAAATTACATAACCCCAAAAAAGCCCTTACGTGTTTTATTTTCTTAGGAATTGGAAAATCTTGGATAGATTTGACTTTGTCTGGATCAGGTTTTAATCCACAAGTAGAAATTATATATTCTAACATTTTAACCTCCTTACAACAAAACTCACACTTCTTTATATTTATTGCAAGTCAGCCCAGCCGCGCGTAACTTCCCCAACACGACATTTAAATGCTCTAAATGTTGAACAAAGGTTCCCGTCGTTATTATTGCCAAATCATCTAGATAATTTACACAATAATCCCTAACTTCATGTCCTAATATTAATATTATCCATAGCTCTACTAAAACTTCCCACTGAAGTCTTCAACCCCTGTGATAACACATTATAAACGTAAGATTTCCCGTTAAAAGTAAACCCAGTATACTTCTTGCTATCTTCAGTTATCGGTATTTGGAAATAAGCATTATTCAAATCTATTACACTTATATAATTAGCCCCATGAAACGAATTCATAACATCAATTTGTATTGGGGGCTTCTCTGTTTCAGCCACCATAAATTTATTAATCTCTCTAGCGTCTAATAATACTCTAATAAATTTATCCTTTTTAATGGTAAAGTTTAATGGACTACAATACGGAGTGGCTGACCTACTAATAATATTCAACTCTTCCATTCCTTCTGATTTTTCCTCAACTCTCCCTCTATAAGCATAAGGTATTGGATAACTCTTCTTAACAATAGATACGTTAGAACTCATAAGAATTCGATGTTCATAGCAATTTGCCCTACCAATCCGTGAAGTAAATAATCCCTCGAACTTACACAGTAATTTCAACAATTCTTCCCTTTTGCCTGAAAGTTAACACTATCCCCGTCTCTATTTCCGACCAATCCGCGCTTCTCTGATTTGTTAACACTGACATAGATTCATGAACCTTCTTAACTTGATCAATTTTTTGTACCTCAAAATACAAGAATGAAAAGTGTCATTGCACTGTAATGGCACTTCCAATTTTTTTTTTGCGAAAATCCCCTCAGATACCCCGCTGGAGCCGGAAGGGGAGGTTATGTCGGACTCGAACCGACTAAAACCGCACGCCGACTGTGGGTCGTGGTGCTAGGCCGGAGGTGAGGTTGTCATCGGCATATCCCTCGCACCCCGGCTGACCCAGGGCCATCCCTTACGGTCTAGCCCTCCTCGGTAATGGCACTTCCCAACTTTTCCAAGCCGTGTATTTAAAATTACTCTCTACCCCTAACACTTTTAAAAAATCAAACCTAACAAAATGTACCCTTTTGTCTCTAAATTGTAAATAACTTACTCCGAACTACGACCCCCATTCTTTTATAACATTAACTATCCGAATAAGCCTAAATGACATTCTATAATAGATTATATTAATCCTACGACCCCCCATCTCTTAATAATTCTAACTAAACTTCCAAATTTCTAAAAGAATTCACAATTATTACAACAGCACAATGTTCTGACCCCTTACCTACTATATACGGCAACAAGTTGTACGGTATAGATATACCGTACCTTCCTTATAATTCAAATAAAAACATGTTTGCATTTATAATCTACCTATAATTCAATGCTACATTAATTTTCAAGGATGCTAATATCTTACTAATAGTTGTTGACGTAGGTAAATGTATAAAACTTTATCATTATATATTTTTTTTATAAATCAACTAACACGGTTATTATATCCTTTCTAAATTATAAAATGTAATATAACTAACTAATATAGCTCGTTGGAGCTATAACTACCAAAACTACTCTGTTAAACTATATTGTTAATTTTAACATCATCATTGCAACCACATTTAGCAAAATACATAACCATAACTTATCATAGTTATGTATACGTGTAAAGAAACGAGCGTTGTTTCTTACTAATATATTGACTAAATGTAGGTGCATGCCAAACAATATAATTACATACACCCACATATTCGACAATATAATTCGTAGCTACTCACTTTTCAAAATATACTATTCCAGTTACACCTATTCTATTTTTAAATCGTTAATACTTTGTACCAATCCTGGTCACACAACTACTATTTTGTACTGTTTATACTGGAGATTGATGGCGCTTGGTGGAATCTGCCACACATATTGAATAACACACTTGTACCTTTCCATACTATTTTATACCAATCCTGGTCACACAACTCCTATTTTGTACAGTTTATACTGGAGATTGATGGCACTTGGTGGAATCTGCTACACACATTGAATAGCGCACTTGTACCTTTCCATACTATTTTATACCAATCCTGGTCACGCAACTCCTATTTTGTACAGTTTATACTGGAGATTGATGGCACTTGGTGGAATCTGCTACACACATTGAATAACGCACTTGTACCTTTCCATACTACTTTATACCAATCCTGGTCACGGCACCAAGTTGTAACACCCTCCCTAACCTATACCATCCCCTACCTATTTCGACTTCCGATTTATTATGAAAACATACTTATACTCAAACGTTTCCGAATTCCTACCTACTTAGTAACTAGTTTGGCCAATGATCGTTCTAGTGGGAACTAGGACTCTTATTATGATCCAGTAGTCCCCCTCGTTCTATAGAGGTAGCTTGTGCTGTTGTCCTAAATTAAGTCCCTACTTATCCAATTCACCTTCCTAACATAATTCTGTACCTACTTAATTTACTTAATTATCGCAACATATAACCTATCGTGATTATTTGGAAAACAGAATGTAATGAACTGTTAATAAGATTACCTACCTAAATTTCTAGGCTAACCTATTTTTAGGTTACTAATTTAAATTTAGAATATGATAATGAATAAACTTTCTATCGACGTAATGTAAGCGTAATAAGACTTATTTCGAGGATTTTAGCAACAGAGTATGTAAGTGAAGCGAACAGTAATAATACACAAATATTTTTATTTGCCCCCCCGAGGTCAGGGCTCCTCCAATACGCCATGACAGTGAGTTGCACCAACACAGATCAACTCCCCTCTGCCTTATAAATATAGCAGACGCCACTTGGCCTAGTCCACTTTGTTCAAGTTATACCGCGGCAGCCGGTATAACTCTTTACCCCAAATCCATAACTGGATTACACTTGTATTATATAAATACAAAATCGTGACATTCAATTACAAGAATGTTAATATTCGTTAATGATAATTTCTCTCACTTATTACAACCGAATAAGCTCAATTGAATACCAAGGTTCAGGCATCACTGTGCATATAGTATAATATACTGATAGTTGCGATCAAGACCAACTCATTAGAAGCCGTAGATTTCAATATAGAATAGATAGGTATTTCATACAGTAGTCTACGCTTGCTACACTTCTGATTGAAACTTATATAGAAATTACATCTTCTATTGAAGACATTCATATACAAGAACTTCCGTCTAGGTTACCGGACAATAGAACATAGGTCCATAATTGGACGGTTCTCAACTACCGTGAGAATGCTCCACTAATATCCATTCAACCCAATTCAATCAAATAAATGCACCAAGTATTATATTTGGTAATATAAATAATATATTGAATAATGACATTCATAATCAATCGGTCTATAGTATCCAATAGCCAAATGACTTAACTGAATCTTACTAGATTACATGTAAATAGGTGAGTATTTAACCACCTTCTGATATTCGTCACAATGATAACCATGCCTTTCACATTCAACTGGTATTATGTAAGATCTATTTCACATTTTATTATGAGGGTAGTCAACACTGAGGATACACTTTAGATAATCGTTGTTAAATGCCTGGATTCCAACCCGAAATCCCCCAGTATTCATTCACACCAAAATAATAGCCTAATAACTTCATTATAATGAGAACCGTTCACATAACTTAAACGCAATTAACTGACTATCAAAAACCTATACAAATTCGATTCTACCTACATAGCCGACGTCCTATATTACCGCGAGAAGAATGTGTACCTATTCCTTCTACCTATAAAGACTATATATGTGTTTTAACCCCAATAAACTCCTCCCTTTAGTTAATTCTAAACGTGTGGTGTGTAATGTACCTACTCCTATTCTGTAAGGGAACAAGCTAGTCAGACTTGATTTTGTATGACCTATGACTGTGTGCTTGCCTTAGTTAACGGCCGAAGCCAGGGATGTTAACTAAAGCCCTAACGAGATATATAATTGTGTGTATAAATAAATATATAAATAAAGACTGAGCTATCAGCTCCAACGACACCGATACTTCGGGCCACTGGTCACCGATACCCAGAAGGCTTTATTCGACCCTGAGACAGGTAAAATCGAATAGCTGCTCGCCTTAACTTGATCAGCTCCCTAGCTAGACAGAGGACAAGGGCTTCGTTGGCACCGTTAGATGTTCCACCCAAGACCGATCACTTCGATTGGCTTTCCTAAGGGACTCCTAGCTAAAAACCCCCCCATCACTGCTGCTTGTATGTTATCTACTGATTCTACCCACTTCAGAATCCCTAATCTCCATTCCCATCCTGCCTTGATTCATGAAGTCACGGGGAAGACTCTCCCAAGCGTGAGTAACTACTCCATATGAGCCCTTTAGCCCATACTTCGCAGTCACAGAATTGGTGTCCTATCTCAGCATAAATCGAGGCGGGTTTATATAATATTCACTAATACCCCAATTCGATATTCAAAATCCTAACAATCCACTCGACAGGTAGATTTCCAAATCTCCGTTCCCATCCTGCATTGTTTCATGAAGTCACGGGGAAGACTCTCCCAGGCGTGAGTAACTACTCCATATGAGCCCTTGAGCCCATACTTCGCAATTACAGAAATGGTGTCCTATCTCAGCATGAAACGATGCGAGTTTTATATATTCTCAACACTTGAAGTTACGTTAAGATTCTCAAATAATTTCAAACGCGAATAAAATTAATGTACAACGGAATTTTAACATAGTAACCTCCCAGTACCCTCTTAACACAATTTATAAAACGCGAAATGACCCACCAGACTTTCTACTCCTGACCACCTCTCTCCAGCAGCTCCCAACAATTAATGAATAGTCTTTTCCCTGTCCTCAACTATCCTCACCCCAACCGCAATGATCCCTACTTCTCGAAACAAAATATCGTACGATTCCAACCAGCCAATCGTAGCGCTGTTTGAAATCATTGTCAAATCAATATATCCACAAATAATTCTAATTTGGATTTATCTTCCTAGAAATCGTTCAAACTATAACTTAAAATTATTGTATTTATTTTCAAATTAACTGCGATCAATTAATATCGACAAAATCTTATCCATTTAGTATTTTTGCTTAAATATGTAACGTATATCTCTGATATTCGACCAGAACTTCCTTCACATACGAATTTCGTTCAAAAACTTAAAGTTTAATAAAACACGGCATTTGAATATTCAAATAAATAACTGATTTATAAATGTCCTTATTTGTTTAATTAATCTTTAAAACCAAATTATCGTAATAATTTATCACGTAATTTTATATTCAAAAAGGTTTTTCTTCATATCTCATATAAATAAACATAATTTATATTAGCGCCATCTGTGTGATTAAGAATGTACTTCTACTACAACAGATGACAGATTTCGTTCCGTTACATCTCGACCCCCTGAATGTTGACGCAGGTACAAATCTTTCCCAATTTTGTCCGGAGTAAAGATTCACCCTAACCTATAACCAATATATTGTCATTGAATATTATCCCAATTTAAAATCTTCCCTATAATTAGAAAATGTTGAATCCTCCCTTACATAATCGATTCCAGTTATAATCCAATTCCTGCACATTTTTGTTTTATGTAGTGTGTAATTTAACCCAACATCAAAATAGTTACCACTCGAGCCCACCGCCAAGTTTGTTAGTGAACTTGATCTCAACACGACACAATATCCAAGTCAGAATTTGACTCAACACTGAAGGCAGTGGGTTGTGAGGCCACTGAACGATAAGCGAACCGGATAAGAGATGAGGCAAGAGATGCAATCTTATGCTCTCTATGCGATCTAATATCTCCACCCTCGCGTAAAAGCCAAATTCCTTAAAGACTATTAGACAATAACGTATGTTTACGACTTCACCCCACTTGAAATAGAATCGACAAGCAAGTACTCTGATATGGGCGTATGTATAGTGTGCTTAGATCTTGGCCTTGTGAACCGAATTGTATAGTTGATGAATTATGAAGGTACCTTAACGGTATGCCTAGACTTTTGATTTCTCAATATCAAAATATGTCTTTTAACCTAACTCCTGGCAATCCTTCATAATCCAACATGTGGTGCGTACAGGGAATCAAACCATAACACGACCTCTCAAACACTCCCCCCCTTTAAAATAATGCTGATTGGGATGACCCTCCATTCTGAATTTAATGACTACATCCAGCTCCACTTCAGCCTTCCACATCTATTTTAAATCCCAATCATACCTAGTCGACAACCCTTTTGCACTATCAGAGTCCGCTTTCGCGACTTTTCTCGCTGCCAACCGATCAGCATTATCATGTAACAACATAGAGGTGATTATGTTTTATTTCATTTTACATATCCTACTCTTTCTTGTACTCCCTTTTATCTAATTTATGTAGATGTTAATTCTTTTTCCTTATATATATAAATATGTACACATATAGATATAAATACATATACATATATATTTTATGGTAAAGCCGCCCTACGCCCCACCATCTGAAGGGATGATTTGATTAAATTCAATTTGATAAAATAAAAATAAATCTTATTATAATAATGAAAGATTTCTTTCTTCACTAATTTCCACCTCATACCGTCAGGTGGGCTTTACCCTATCCTCCAATTTTGTCTCTTTTTTTTTTATTATTATTATTTTTTTTTTTTTTTTATAATTAACCAATATATCTTACAAAACTACATTTAAATATAAAAACTACAACTAATCACTATAACTTAACTCTAAAGTCTATACCAAAACACTACAATACAACAATTAAATCAATGTAACTTATAAATCCTACAATCTTAAATAATGACTCCCCGATCCAGCCCCAGCTTCAAATTATCAAATGTAATATTTGGATAAATGTATAGCATTAAATTTTCCTCTTATTTCCTTGGTTTGAGGATCTACCAAAACATACACATTCCGATAAGGACTTTCTGCTATAAGGAATGGTCCTTCATATATCGCCTCGAACTTCTTGGTTAATTTTAAAGAAGCGTCAGACTTGTTTAATCTTTTAATTTTCACCAAATCTCCCACTTGATATTCAACTAATCGGTATCTTTTATTGAATTTTAACTCACGATTATCCGCAGCTTGCCGTAAATTTACCCTCACCTGTTCTCTAACACACGCCAAGTCCAAATCTACCCCCTACTTATCAATAATCTGGTCGAAAGACAGACAAGTTGACTCTCCATACATTATTTCACAAGGAGTAAACCCAGTACTTTCATGGTAAGTATTATTATATAATTTTTCCAGTTTAGGTAGAGTGTCAACCCAACCTTTATGATTTTTGCTATTATACGTCCTAAACAATCTTCCTAATTCTCTATTCACTCTCTCCACTGTATTTGGACGAGGATTCCTAACTGTTGTGTAAACTACTCTAATCCCTAGCAACTCCATTTCCTCTCTCCACGCATGACTAGTAAACTGAGTTCCATTATCCGACATTATAGCTTTCGGTTTTATAATTTCAGTAAATTTTTTCACTTTGCTAAGTACCGCTCTCGTAGTAGCCCTTTTTAAATCAAAAAATTTCACGAATTTACTAAACGAATCCTGTAATACTAATATGTAATTCATCCCGAATTTCCCTGACGGTAAAGGCCCGTATATATCCACCATCACTAAATCTCCTACGTCTTTCGTAACAATTGAGCAACACGGTCCCACCTTATTGGAATTAGAATGTTTCGTCAATTGACAAATACCACAAATCCTAACCATTCGTTTAACGTCCTTGGTCAAACCCTTCCAATAAAACCTTTCCTTTAAATATTTCAGCATCTTATAACTACCCTGATGTCCCATTTCTAAATGCACCTGATTAATTATTTCCTCTCTAAGGCATTCCGGTAAATAAATCGAACACCCTTTACCCCCCCCTCTCTATACAAATAAAACATCCCCCTTTAGTTTGCATTTACTAGCTATCCCTAATAGCGCCTTTCCCGACCTTTCTGATTCGCAAATTTGTTCGATTAGCTTATTTATTCCTGCATCCTCTCTCTGTAAAACTGCCATTTGCTTTAATTTCCGAAATAACACCTTATTTTGTTCATTTTCCATATATAAAATACTAGGCATTTTAATCTTTTCCTCCTGTAATCTTTCCCCCTCCGGTGGATATCGCGATAATATGTCCGCCACTACATTTTCACTCCCCTTTATATATTGAATTTCATATTGATAATTTTCTAAATAATTGATCCAACGAGTTATTTTAGCATTATACAATTTCCAATTCTTAACAAATAACAACGCCCTATGGTCGGTCCGAATAATTACTTTTGCACCCCTCAAATATGTTTCAAATTTTTCTAGACAACAAATTACCGAATAAAACTCTTGCTCCGTCACCGTCCAATTTAACTGCGCCCCTCTCAACGCCTTACTATGAAAACCTAACACATTCTCTTGCCCATTATCATCTATTTGGTATAATACCACAGCCAACCCCACTTGCGAACAATCTGTCTGTAAATAATATGGTTTAGTAAAATCAGGATGATGCAATTGTATGGTTTTCATGAACGAAGCTTTGATACAATCAAAGGTTCGTTGTTCTAACTGTCCCCAGTGCCAAACTCTACCTTTCTTCAATATATCATATAATGGTTGAGCTAATTTATTGTAATTTTGAATAAACCTCCTATAAAAATTACATAACCCCAAAAAAGCCCTTACGTGTTTTATTTTCTTAGGAATTGGAAAATCTTGGATAGATTTGACTTTGTCTGGATCAGGTTTTAATCCACAAGTAGAAATTATATATTCTAACATTTTAACCTCCTTACAACAAAACTCACACTTCTTTATATTTATTGCAAGTCAGCCCAGCCGCGCGTAACTTCCCCAACACGACATTTAAATGCTCTAAATGTTGAACAAAGGTTCCCGTCGTTATTATTGCCAAATCATCTAGATAATTTACACAATAATCCCTAACTTCATGTCCTAATATTAATATTATCCATAGCTCTACTAAAACTTCCCACTGAAGTCTTCAACCCCTGTGATAACACATTATAAACGTAAGATTTCCCGTTAAAAGTAAACCCAGTATACTTCTTGCTATCTTCAGTTATCGGTATTTGGAAATAAGCATTATTCAAATCTATTACACTTATATAATTAGCCCCATGAAACGAATTCATAACATCAATTTGTATTGGGGGCTTCTCTGTTTCAGCCACCATAAATTTATTAATCTCTCTAGCGTCTAATAATACTCTAATAAATTTATCCTTTTTAATGGTAAAGTTTAATGGACTACAATACGGAGTGGCTGACCTACTAATAATATTCAACTCTTCCATTCCTTCTGATTTTTCCTCAACTCTCCCTCTATAAGCATAAGGTATTGGATAACTCTTCTTAACAATAGATACGTTAGAACTCATAAGAATTCGATGTTCATAGCAATTTGCCCTACCAATCCGTGAAGTAAATAATCCCTCGAACTTACACAGTAATTTCAACAATTCTTCCCTTTTGCCTGAAAGTTAACACTATCCCCGTCTCTATTTCCGACCAATCCGCGCTTCTCTGATTTGTTAACACTGACATAGATTCATGAACCTTCTTAACTTGATCAATTTTTTGTACCTCAAAATACAAGAATGAAAAGTGTCATTGCACTGTAATGGCACTTCCAATTTTTTTTTTGCGAAAATCCCCTCAGATACCCCGCTGGAGCCGGAAGGGGAGGTTATGTCGGACTCGAACCGACTAAAACCGCACGCCGACTGTGGGTCGTGGTGCTAGGCCGGAGGTGAGGTTGTCATCGGCATATCCCTCGCACCCCGGCTGACCCAGGGCCATCCCTTACGGTCTAGCCCTCCTCGGTAATGGCACTTCCCAACTTTTCCAAGCCGTGTATTTAAAATTACTCTCTACCCCTAACACTTTTAAAAAATCAAACCTAACAAAATGTACCCTTTTGTCTCTAAATTGTAAATAACTTACTCCGAACTACGACCCCCATTCTTTTATAACATTAACTATCCGAATAAGCCTAAATGACATTCTATAATAGATTATATTAATCCTACGACCCCCCATCTCTTAATAATTCTAACTAAACTTCCAAATTTCTAAAAGAATTCACAATTATTACAACAGCACAATGTTCTGACCCCTTACCTACTATATACGGCAACAAGTTGTACGGTATAGATATACCGTACCTTCCTTATAATTCAAATAAAAACATGTTTGCATTTATAATCTACCTATAATTCAATGCTACATTAATTTTCAAGGATGCTAATATCTTACTAATAGTTGTTGACGTAGGTAAATGTATAAAACTTTATCATTATATATTTTTTTTATAAATCAACTAACACGGTTATTATATCCTTTCTAAATTATAAAATGTAATATAACTAACTAATATAGCTCGTTGGAGCTATAACTACCAAAACTACTCTGTTAAACTATATTGTTAATTTTAACATCATCATTGCAACCACATTTAGCAAAATACATAACCATAACTTATCATAGTTATGTATACGTGTAAAGAAACGAGCGTTGTTTCTTACTAATATATTGACTAAATGTAGGTGCATGCCAAACAATATAATTACATACACCCACATATTCGACAATATAATTCGTAGCTACTCACTTTTCAAAATATACTATTCCAGTTACACCTATTCTATTTTTAAATCGTTAATACTTTGTACCAATCCTGGTCACACAACTACTATTTTGTACTGTTTATACTGGAGATTGATGGCGCTTGGTGGAATCTGCCACACATATTGAATAACACACTTGTACCTTTCCATACTATTTTATACCAATCCTGGTCACACAACTCCTATTTTGTACAGTTTATACTGGAGATTGATGGCACTTGGTGGAATCTGCTACACACATTGAATAGCGCACTTGTACCTTTCCATACTATTTTATACCAATCCTGGTCACGCAACTCCTATTTTGTACAGTTTATACTGGAGATTGATGGCACTTGGTGGAATCTGCTACACACATTGAATAACGCACTTGTACCTTTCCATACTACTTTATACCAATCCTGGTCACGGCACCAAGTTGTAACACCCTCCCTAACCTATACCATCCCCTACCTATTTCGACTTCCGATTTATTATGAAAACATACTTATACTCAAACGTTTCCGAATTCCTACCTACTTAGTAACTAGTTTGGCCAATGATCGTTCTAGTGGGAACTAGGACTCTTATTATGATCCAGTAGTCCCCCTCGTTCTATAGAGGTAGCTTGTGCTGTTGTCCTAAATTAAGTCCCTACTTATCCAATTCACCTTCCTAACATAATTCTGTACCTACTTAATTTACTTAATTATCGCAACATATAACCTATCGTGATTATTTGGAAAACAGAATGTAATGAACTGTTAATAAGATTACCTACCTAAATTTCTAGGCTAACCTATTTTTAGGTTACTAATTTAAATTTAGAATATGATAATGAATAAACTTTCTATCGACGTAATGTAAGCGTAATAAGACTTATTTCGAGGATTTTAGCAACAGAGTATGTAAGTGAAGCGAACAGTAATAATACACAAATATTTTTATTTGCCCCCCCGAGGTCAGGGCTCCTCCAATACGCCATGACAGTGAGTTGCACCAACACAGATCAACTCCCCTCTGCCTTATAAATATAGCAGACGCCACTTGGCCTAGTCCACTTTGTTCAAGTTATACCGCGGCAGCCGGTATAACTCTTTACCCCAAATCCATAACTGGATTACACTTGTATTATATAAATACAAAATCGTGACATTCAATTACAAGAATGTTAATATTCGTTAATGATAATTTCTCTCACTTATTACAACCGAATAAGCTCAATTGAATACCAAGGTTCAGGCATCACTGTGCATATAGTATAATATACTGATAGTTGCGATCAAGACCAACTCATTAGAAGCCGTAGATTTCAATATAGAATAGATAGGTATTTCATACAGTAGTCTACGCTTGCTACACTTCTGATTGAAACTTATATAGAAATTACATCTTCTATTGAAGACATTCATATACAAGAACTTCCGTCTAGGTTACCGGACAATAGAACATAGGTCCATAATTGGACGGTTCTCAACTACCGTGAGAATGCTCCACTAATATCCATTCAACCCAATTCAATCAAATAAATGCACCAAGTATTATATTTGGTAATATAAATAATATATTGAATAATGACATTCATAATCAATCGGTCTATAGTATAGTTGCAAAACTTCTGAAAAATTCCGAATAATTCCCGAATACTTCTGGGAAAGTTTCTTTAACTCAGAATTATTCAAAATGAATTTAATTCTAATATTCTTTAAAAAATTAAGATTCTTTTTTTTCTTGAAATATCGTATTTTGCATCGATCGTCGATCGCCGCCGCCGCTGTCCCTCTGTGCGTCCGCGGATGGCGCCGCACGCGCCCGACTGCCACGCGATTGCATGCAGGCGATGGCTTTGCGGGGTGCGGTAACAGGGGAGATGCTCCCTGGAGAAGTTTTCCCTCGCCCCGCAAGAAAGATTCGTACCCCCGCATTCGAATGTTTCCGCTGAATGTTTCCGCCGAATATTTCGCCAGAATAATTCAATGGAAATAAATGTGTTTGTTTGTGGTGTGGCGAGTAAGTTAATTATTGTTCAGTGGAACATACCTAGGTAAAATATAAATGTTTATTTTATTATAAATGGGATTGATTAAGTATATTCTGATAGGATTTTTATAGATTAACAGGATTTTTATTCTTCTGTTTTTAGGTAGGTACCTACTTATTTCGAAATCGAATGCTATCTTTATATATATATTAGTGTCAGTTGTGAAATAAAAAACCAGGTTTTATTGGATTTGTTTTTTGAAACAGGGTTACCTATTTTTAGGTTAGTTTGTATGTAACTAGTATGTATTCGCTAATCGCATAGGTAGGTAATTAATACTTAACGCGTATAATATAGCCCAGTCAATAAAAACAAGTAAAGGCAAACCTTGCAAACGAACATGTTTTGATGCGGTTTTCAGAAAAGTATTTGTTATACTTAGGAGCAGGTTTTGGTATGTTAACCCACTTCAAAAAAAAGGAGGTTATGAGTTTGAAACGTACGTATGTGTGTATGCCTGCGATTATCTAGTGTTTGGCTGAACTGATTTTCATGCGTATTTCAGGAAGGTATTTACTATACTTAGGCCTGTTTTTCTACGTTAACCGACTTCAAAAAAGGAGGTTATGAGTTGGAACCGTATCTATGTAATGTATGCATGTTTGTCTAATGTTTGTCCGTGATTATCTCGCGTATGGTTGAACCTATTTTGATTCGGTTTTCAGAAAAGTATTTATTACACTCAGGAGCAGATTTGGTATTATTAATCGACTTTAAAAAGGAGGTTATAGGTTTGAACCCTATGTATGTACCACAGTTTGTCCACGATCATCTCGCGTTTGGCTGAATCGATTTTGATGCAGTTTTCGGAACAGTATTAGTAGTCAAATAAATGTTGAAATAAATATGTTTGTTTGCTTGCTTGCAGTCACAACCATAAGCTTCAACTAAAGAAGATTAACTTCCAAGCGTGAAATAGGTTGGAAGGTCGATTTTCCTCGTTTATTTTTTAACATAACATAACATAAACTCACGCCTGTATTCCCCGAAGGGGTAGGCAGAGGTGCTAGCACCCACATTTCGCCAGTTTATGTTTAGGTCCCAATGTAAAAGGTGGCGAGCCTATTGCCATTAACCGGGCACTTATAAATCTGCGATAAATACACACATAACTTCGAAAAGCATCGAAAAGTCATTGGTGTGTGCCATGGTAAACCTGGGATCGAACCCGAGACCTCGTCTCAGCAGTCCATTACCCATACCACTAGGCTACCGCGGTTATTTTTTACAGTTGAAATATTCCCAAAGTTTCGGAATATTTCGGAATACTTCCGAAGTATTCGAAGGGAATGATTCGGAATTATTCCCGCCAGCATCTATAGTCTATAGTATCCAATAGCCAAATGACTTAACTGAATCTTACTAGATTACATGTAAATAGGTGAGTATTTAACCACCTTCTGATATTCGTCACAATGATAACCATGCCTTTCACATTCAACTGGTATTATGTAAGATCTATTTCACATTTTATTATGAGGGTAGTCAACACTGAGGATACACTTTAGATAATCGTTGTTAAATGCCTGGATTCCAACCCGAAATCCCCCAGTATTCATTCACACCAAAATAATAGCCTAATAACTTCATTATAATGAGAACCGTTCACATAACTTAAACACAATTAACTGACTATCAAAAACCTATACAAATTCGATTCTACCTACATAGCCGACGTCCTATATTACCGCGAGAAGAATGTGTACCTATTCCTTCTACCTATAAAGACTATATATGTGTTTTAACCCCAATAAACTCCTCCCTTTAGTTAATTCTAAACGTGTGGTGTGTAATGTACCTACTCCTATTCTGTAAGGGAACAAGCTAGTCAGACTTGATTTTGTATGACCTATGACTGTGTGCTTGCCTTAGTTAACGGCCGAAGCCAGGGATGTTAACTAAAGCCCTAACGAGATATATAATTGTGTGTATAAATAAATATATAAATAAAGACTGAGCTATCAGCTCCAACGACACCGATACTTCGGGCCACTGGTCACCGATACCCAGAAGGCTTTATTCGACCCTGAGACAGGTAAAATCGAATAGCTGCTCGCCTTAACTTGATCAGCTCCCTAGCTAGACAGAGGACAAGGGCTTCGTTGGCACCGTTAGATGTTCCACCCAAGACCGATCACTTCGATTGGCTTTCCTAAGGGACTCCTAGCTAAAAACCCTCCCATCACTGCTGCTTGTATGTTATCTACTGATTCTACCCACTTCAGAATCCCTAATCTCCATTCCCATCCTGCCTTGATTCATGAAGTCACGGGGAAGACTCTCCCAAGCGTGAGTAACTACTCCATATGAGCCCTTTAGCCCATACTTCGCAGTCACAGAATTGGTGTCCTATCTCAGCATAAATCGAGGCGGGTTTATATAATATTCACTAATACCCCAATTCGATATTCAAAATCCTAACAATCCACTCGACAGGTAGATTTCCAAATCTCCGTTCCCATCCTGCATTGTTTCATGAAGTCACGGGGAAGACTCTCCCAGGCGTGAGTAACTACTCCATATGAGCCCTTGAGCCCATACTTCGCAATTACAGAAATGGTGTCCTATCTCAGCATGAAACGATGCGAGTTTTATATATTCTCAACACTTGAAGTTACGTTAAGATTCTCAAATAATTTCAAACGCGAATAAAATTAATGTACAACGGAATTTTAACATAGTAACCTCCCAGTACCCTCTTAACACAATTTATAAAACGCGAAATGACCCACCAGACTTTCTACTCCTGACCACCTCTCTCCAGCAGCTCCCAACAATTAATGAATAGTCTTTTCCCTGTCCTCAACTATCCTCACCCCAACCGCAATGATCCCTACTTCTCGAAACAAAATATCGTACGATTCCAACCAGCCAATCGTAGCGCTGTTTGAAATCATTGTCAAATCAATATATCCACAAATAATTCTAATTTGGATTTATCTTCCTAGAAATCGTTCAAACTATAACTTAAAATTATTGTATTTATTTTCAAATTAACTGCGATCAATTAATATCGACAAAATCTTATCCATTTAGTATTTTTGCTTAAATATGTAACGTATATCTCTGATATTCGACCAGAACTTCCTTCACATACGAATTTCGTTCAAAAACTTAAAGTTTAATAAAACACGGCATTTGAATATTCAAATAAATAACTGATTTATAAATGTCCTTATTTGTTTAATTAATCTTTAAAACTAAATTATCGTAATAATTTATCACGTAATTTTATATTCAAAAAGGTTTTTCTTCATATCTCATATAAATAAACATAATTTATATTAGCGCCATCTGTGTGATTAAGAATGTACTTCTACTACAACAGATGACAGATTTCGTTCCGTTACAACTGTCGGATAGAAAGCCCTATCCTATAGTCGCCTTTTACGACACCCACAGGAAGACCTCCACCGGGAATCAATAAGGTGACTTTTTACCCGATTGCTGAAAAAAGGAGAGTAATGTTTTTTAATAGTACGAACATCCATAAATGGCTGTTCTCCATCCGACAATAGGGTCAATAGGGTCACCTTCTATTACATGTGATTGAAAATCACAGTTGGCGAAATATGGGTGTTAATACACCTCTGCCTACCCCTTCGGGAATTTACCAGCAAGAATATTTGTTTTGTTGTACTTGACAATCCCCACCGGTTCCCCATCCCCCTCCCCTTCCGTCGACAAAACCGGCGGGGTTAGTTATGTAGACCTTGCATCGACTGACTACGATCGTGTGAGATTGCCGCTGGCTCCCTCATACTGATACATACATACTGATGAACAAAATTATTTGTCACCTTAGTAACATAAAAAAGACCAATAAAAAACGAATCAGAATATCAATGAACCGAACAAACATTTACAAGTATCAAAGAATCTGTTATGTATTAAGCTAAACGGCCCATCACGGTTACAAAAGGACTTATCAAATATTAATGCAGGATATTAACGGATACGACTCTTACCCTTAACGCGAAATAAAAAGAAATATTCAAAGCAAGGGTAAGGACGAATTACGTTGGGGTAAATCAGCTGGATGTGTGGTCCAAGTTATAGAATTCAGCGAGAAGAATACATTGTTCTTTACAACTTCTTTTTAACCCCCGACGCAAAAACGACGGGGTGTTATAAGTTTGACGTGTCTGTGTGTGTGTGTGTGTGTGTGTGTGTGTCTGTCTGTGGCATCGTAGCACCCAAACGGATGAACCGATTTGGATGTAGTTTTTTTTGTTTGAAAGGTATGTTAGTCGGGAGTGTTCTTAGCTGTTTGAAAAAATCGATCCAAGATGGCCACCGCCACAACATGTCAGAATACATATTTCTTCATAACTCCCTCAATATGGGTATCAAATGAAAGAGCTTGACTAGTAGATCACTTTAAAAAGTATAAAATAAAAATTAAATTAAAAATTTAAAAAACCCCCGTCACAAAAACACGTCCAAAAAGTTGAAAATAAATGGAGTTTGCCTTTTAAATTTAACGGTTGCCATGTCGGGGGACCTTGAATTGTTCCGATAATATAACGGAGTGCTTAACCAGTTAGGGTCCCCCGACATGGCAACCGTTAAATTTAAAAGGCAAACTCCATTTATTTTCAACTTTTTGGACGTGTTTTTGTAATTATATTAGGACGAAGAGAGTCATGACATCAATTTGATAGCATTTTCTGTGGTAAATTACAAGAGCTCTAATTCGATTAACCAATTTTATTTTAATGATAAAGTGCTTGAAAAAGGCATGTTTGTATTAACCAGCTTAGTTTTGCTCTAATTATTTCTTGTACCAATTTAAATCTGACGGAATCTTTACGTCATGGCTGTGATTAGTAACAATGGACGCGTTTCTAAACAGGATACGATGCATCAACCTTGTGTAGGATAAGGAACGAACAAGCCTTTTTTCTTTTTAAAACAGTCTTGTCTGTCGACATAAGTATCAGGAGAAGAAAATAAAAACATATTAATTTGTTATTGTATTTGTAGCCATATATGTACCAATTTCCAGTATTATGCGAATTATTCCCAACTAACTATCATTTATTTTCCTTATCTATTTTGACTGAGTTACGTCCTACACTAAAGAAGTTGGTAGTTATCTAATTTTCATAAAACGCTCATCGCTACATCTCATGATTCAAACCACACGCCAACCTATGTAAGCAATAAAGCAACTCAGGCAAATTTCAAGGCATCTTTATTAAAATATGCGTATGGGCGATATAAGGCAACGAACTTGTGACGTATTTGTTTTCAAGTAATTTTGTCAAGTTTAATATGGCTGCCGTCTGCTTTTGCTTTCATCGAGATTTCTGGGCACCTAAAATGTAGTAAATATATTATACCAGCTTTTGCCCGCAGCTCCGCCCGCGTGGATGTCGGTTATTACGACCAAACATAGCTTATGTGTTAATCTAGGGTGTCAGCTAACTCCATACCTAATTTTATTAAAATCGCTTCAGCCGTTTAGACGGGAAAGAGTAACAAACAACCATCCATTCATTCATACTTATAAACTTTCACGTTTATAATATTACTAGCGTTTGCCCGCGGCTCCGCCCGCGTGGATGTCGGTTATTGCGATCAAACATAGTCTATGTCCGTTCTCAAGGTATAATCTACCCTTATACCAAAATTTTTGTCAAAATCGTTTCAGTGGCTTAGGCGTAAAAGTGTAACATATAGATAGACAGAGTTACTTTCGCATTTATAATATTAGTGTTAGTGTTGGGTTCTCTGATGGTCGAGAAATAAAAGACTGTGGACTGTATACTAATTCGCTGGTGTATTAAAGGGCAGTACAAAGATGGGCACTATGCGCGTGTGGTGGGGTGCTGGTTGGGTAACCTCCACGTTGGCCTTTCCGTTTCTTCCCCCTTTGGACCGCGGTCCTGGGGAGCGGAAGCGGGAGGGCTGGTGCACCCTGGACAACGGCTAACAGACTCCCACCATGGGAGTTCTGTTGGCCGTTGACAAATAACCCATCGGCGGACCCCACTGAGGTGGGGTCGTGGGATGACGGGCCTGTAAGGCCCGTGGTCGTCCGCGTCTCTCCCAGTATCCCTCTGCTTTCAGAGGAGACAGGCGAGAGACGCTTAGACAACCCAGGCGGGAGTGGCCCTGTCAGGGGCCGCTCGTGGGCCCTCCACATGTCCCTCTGTTTGCAGAGGACGTAGTGGAGGGCGCTCTAGGGCGGACGGGTTCTCCACCTTTGGCTTCGTCCAGAGGTGGGGGACATGGTCTGATGCAGACCACCGTGTGGCCAAACCGTAAGCCTGACCTAGGTCAGGAACGGTGGCTTCTAGTGGGCTGCGAGGAAGACAACCTCTATAAAAAATTACCCCCAGGGGCGGACGGACTCGGTCTGGTGCAGACCCCGTTCGGCCCGGCCGTAACCCTGAACGGACAGGACCGGTGGATCTTCGGATCCGCGAGGAGTTAACCTCTATAAAAAATCCCCAATCCTAAGCTCTGACGCCTGGCGATGGGATGAGTGGCTGGAGGGAGTCCAGTCCCAAGGGCGTCAATGTCGGAGGACGTAAACCTTAAACAAAACATGCAATGGACAAAAATACCGGAAAATCTACCCAGGAGGGTCCCAGCCTAGCTGGGGAGTCCCTCCCGTTGCCAGTCGGCAACGGCAGTCCCTATCCGTATTCTGGGGGGGACACTCATTGCCTGAGCCCGGCGCCGAGCTCTAAATCCGGCCCCAACAAAAACAGTAGCGCGGAGGTCGCGCTACACATGGACGATGCGGCGTCCGTATCAGCGGCGGCGATGACGTCACAGGAATCTGGCGTCACCACCGAAGAAAACAGGCAGGCGCTGCCTGGGTTGCAGACGAGGTCTGCAGCCAAGAAGCGAAAGGGGAGGAAAAAGGTTCCCCTGCCCCGGGTGGCCGAGCTTGATGAGACATTCATCCCACCCAGCGGCACGAGCAGTAGTGAAGAGGAGCGGGAGCACAAAGTCCAGGCCACTGGCCGCGAAAGGGCCAGGAGGAGCGGTGGAGAGGCCGCCCGCCCCCCTCGGGACTCCTCCCCGTGGGTTGGATCCAACCCGGGGATGGATGTGCCTTTGGTCCCGGCCAACTGCAGAAGGACCATGATCCTTGGCCATCGGCTTGGCCGGATGATGATGGCGGGGCAGGGGGAGTCCCCGACTCCCGAGCAGGCCGCAATGCTCGGGGTCGTGCAGCAAATTGTTGCCGCCAGCAAGGGCCTGGCCGAGCAGGTGGCCGAGCAGGCGAAGAGGGAGGCCGAGGCCCAAAAACAGGAGGCAGAGTCCCGGCGCCAGCTCGAGAGGGTCACAGCGGAGCTGGAGGCCCTCAAAAGGCGGGTCGAGCACCTGACCGAGTTACCGGGGGTGACAACTCGGTCGATGCGGAAGGCGCAACTGGAGCGGTCGGCGCACTCAGCACCGGTGGGGCGGCCGGTGCAGTCGGAGCGGCCAGCGCAAACTGCGCAGTCACCGCGGCAACCGGTGCAGCCACCGACTCGACCGGCAGAGCCGGCGTCGTTGGCCGATTGTATGGCGGCCATACGCGCTGAGATGGTGGCGCAGGAGGAGCGCACCAACCGGCGGCTGGAGGCGATCCTGGACATCGCCCGCCGTCCTCCTCTCGCGACGCCAGCCGGGTACGCCGCCGCAGTGAGAGGCGGCACTGCCTCCCCGGCGGCGGCGGCAGCCCCGTCAGTGCCAGCTCGCCGCCCCCCTCCAGGACCTCCGGGTCCCGCACAGGGCGCCCAGGTCACCCAGGGCAAGGGTAAGGGGAGGGGCAAGGGTAAGGGGAAGAAGTCCCCAGCCCTGGCCTCAGCCCCGCCCCCAGCCCGGGCTTCAGTCCCGGCCCGGGCTCTGGCTCCGGCCCCGTTAGGGGGCTGGGAGGTAGCCGGAGCCAATAAACAGAGACGGAGCGCCGCTAAAAAAGCAGCCAAATTGGCCAGAAGGGCCAAGGCTGCCACGATGGTAACAGCGCCGAGGAGGCTCCGCGTCCCTCGATCGACGGCCGTCGTCATCACATTGACGGCGGAAGCGTCGGAGAGAGGTGTGGAGTACGCCCAGGTAGTGAGGCAGGCAAGGGCCTGCATCGACCTGGGAGCCCTCGAGATCCCGGATCTGGTGTGCAAGCCCACGCGCACCGGAGCTCGGATCTTCGAGGTCCCCGGCGCTACCAGCGGCCCTAAAGCCGACGCCTTAGCGGCTAGGCTCAGGGAGACGCTGGACGTAGCTGACGTCCGGGTGTCCAGGCCCAACAAGTGCGCAGAAGTGCGCATATCGGGTCTGGACGACTCCATCACGGCCGAGGAGCTTAGGCTCGCCGTGGTGGAGGCCGGAGGCTGTCCTCAGGACACAGTGAGGGTCGGAGCAATACGCTTCGGCCGTCGTGGACTGGGGGCAGCAGTTGTCGGCTGCCCCATCGCGGCAGCCCAAAAGGTTGCCGATGGGCGGAGCCTCCTCATCGGAGGCTTCCAGAAGGTGCAGGTACGGCTCCTGCAGGCCCGACCGGCACGGTGCTTCCGGTGCCTGTCGGTGGGCCACGTGGGGGTGCAGTGCACGGCGGAGGTAACGGTCGGTGACCGTTGCTTCCGCTGTGGCCAACCCGGTCATAAGGCCGGTAATTGCGAAGCTCCGTTGCATTGCATCAGGTGTGCAGCGGAGGGCAAGCCGGCCGACCACAGGGTTGGCGCCAAGGCCTGCACCGCGGGGAGGCCGAAGCCTGGAGGCAGGCGCTCCGTCTCCGGTTCGCGGCAGGGCGTGGAGATGGGCGTTCCATAATGGATCCTCAGCTCCGCGTCCTGCAGGCAAATGCGAACCACTGTGTCGATGCTCAGGCACTTCTGCTCCAGAGCATGGCACAGTGGGGCATTAATGTCGCCGCTGTCGCCGAGCCGTACATTCACCGGTTTCTCGGGCCTGCCTGGGAAATCGACCTGGACGGATCGGTGGCACTGGTGCACAACGCTGCTGCCGGCAGCCCCCCCCTTGTTGTCGTGACAAGGGGGCATGGCTGCATGGCGGCACTTATGGGGGAGATAGCGGTCGTGGCAGTATACTTCTCGCCAAACCGAGACCTAGTTGAGTACCAGCAGTGGCTGGATCAGCTGGGCGTCGTCGTCAATACCTGTTACCCTCACCCGGTTCTGGTGCTCGGGGACTTTAACGCCTGGTCTCTGAACTGGGGTTCCCGATGCACTAGACCGAGGGGCAGGGCAGTGGAGAGCTGGGCTGATAGTTTCAGCCTAGTTCTTCTGAATCGCGGGGCCGTCGCCACGTGCGTGAAGAGACGGGGCGACTCAATTGTGGACCTTTCGTTCGCGAGTGCCCCGCTCTCAGGCCGTGTGCAGAGCTGGCGTGTCCTTGAGGAGGTGGAGACAGCGTCGGATCATCTATACATTCGGTTCGACGTCTCTCCCCCCGCGGGCGCCACGCCGGTTACACCGGCTCCACGCGAGCCACGTTGGGTGCTTAAGCGACTGGATCGGGAGGTCCTCCTGGAGGCCGCCATCGTACGGGCCTGGGCCTCTGCGCCGGACAGGCCTGTCGACATAGACGATGAGGCGGCGTGGTTCCGGGAGGCCATGACACGTGTCTGCGACGCGGCTATGCCTAGGGCTCCGCCCTATAATCCGAGGCGTCAGGTCTACTGGTGGTCAGCGGACATCGCGAGGCTGCGACAGGCCTCCGTGATCGCTTTCCGCCGGTGGACCAGATTCCGAAGGAGGCGTAGCCGCCCCGCAGATACGGAGCCCCGAGAGGCGGAGCTTCATGCGGGGTACAGGGAGGCCAGAAAGGCCCTCCGAGTGGCGATAAGGCAGTCGAAGGCTGCAGCTCATAAGGAGCTGCTGGAGACGCTGGAGCGGGACCCATGGGGGCGGCCTTACCTTATGGTAAGGGGCAAGCTGCGCCCCCGGGCCCCACCGTTAACCCGGTGTCTCCAGCCGGAGCTGCTCGGAGGAGTCGTTGGCTCCCTGTTCCCAGCGCGGGCGGTGGAACATATTCCACCGCAGATGACTCCGCCACCTAGGTCGCCTATGGCACCCAATGTGGATGACGACGACGTGCCCGAGGTCACTTGGGTAGAGCTAGAGCTGGCGGTGCTAAGGCTTAAGGCCAAGAACACCGCCCCGGGACCCGACGGCATTCCAGGCCGAGCGTGGGTCCTAGCTCTAGGCGAAGAAGACGCTCTCGAGCCCCGACTGAGAGGGTTTCTCAGCGCATGTTTGGAGCGAGGCCAGTTTCCGAAGTTGTGGAAGACGGGGAAACTGGTCCTCATCCGAAAGGCGGGACGCCCGGCGGACTCACCGTCCGCCTACAGGCCGATAGTGTTGCTCGACGAGGTGTGCAAGCTCTTTGAAAGAGTGATTGCAAAGCGCCTCGTCGAGCACCTATCCAGAGTGGGGCCTGACCTGGCGGATGGCCAGTATGGCTTCCGCCGGAGGCGCTCCACCGTGGATGCCATCATGCGCGTGGGGACTCTGGTGAAGGACGCCGTCGCTCGGGGCGAGGTGGTGCTGGCGGTGTCACTGGACATCGCCAACGCGTTTAACACCCTGCCCTGGGGCTGCATTAGGGAGGCGCTCGTGTATCACGAGGTGCCTCTCTACCTTCGCCGCATAGTCGGGGCGTATCTGTCGGAGAGAGCAGTCGTCTACCCAAGTGCGACCGGGCTCGGTCGGCGAGAGATGTCGTGCGGTGTTCCGCAGGGATCGGTCCTGGGACCGCTACTGTGGAACATCGGTTACGACTGGGTGCTTCGCGGTGAGTTCGCGGACGGTGCCGCCGTCACTTGTTATGCGGACGACACGCTGGTGACGGCGTGCGGAGCTACATACCGCGAAGCGACCCTGAAGGCCACGACCGCGGTTGCCCAAGTCGTGGAGAGGATTCGGCGGCTGGGTCTCGAGGTGGCTCTGCATAAAACCGAGGCCATGTTCTTTCATGGGCCTCGGCGCGTGCCACCGGAGGATTCCAGCCTCATAGTGGGAGACATTTCTATCGGCATCAAGGCCCAGATGAAATATCTGGGGCTCGTGCTTGACGGCCGGTGGAACTTCGGGGAGCATCTCCGAAGACTGGCCCCCAAATTGAAGGACACAGCTGCCGCTTTGGGGCGGCTGCTGCCCAACATGAGGGGGCCGGATGACTCCTGCAGGAGACTCTATGCGGGAGTCGTGCGGTCCATGGCCCTATATGGGTGCCCAATATGGGCGGACACCCTGACGGTTCACAATGCGCGTCTGCTGCGTGGACCGCAGCGTGCAATGGCCAGCGGGGCCATTAGGGGGTACCGCACGATATCCTTCGAGGCGGCGAGTCTCCTTGCCGGATCCCTACCGTGGAACCTGGATGCGAGAGCCCTTTCGATGCTATATCGGTATCGTAAGGAGGCGCGGGAGCAGGGACGGGAACCCGAGCCTGAAGAAATTCGGGCCGTGAGGTCTCAGCTCCACAGGGACATGGTAGCGGAATGGGAGCTACGACTTGGGCGACCAAGCGCAGGGCACGCCGTAATAGCGGCGGTAAGACCCATCATGGAGGAGTGGCTAGAGAGGCCACACGGCAGCCTCTCGTACCGGCTGACGCAGGTGATTACCGGACACGGGTGTTTCGGGAGTTACCTGTGTCGGATCCGGAAGGAGCCAACGTCCGAGTGCCATCACTGTGATGCGAGCGAGGACACAGAGCTGCACACGCTGACCGAGTGCCCGGCGTGGGACACGCCGAGGCGGGTCCTAGTGGCGGCTCTAGGAGTGGGAGTCCTCACACTCGTCACATTGCTCACAGCGATGGTACGATGCGCAAACGCTTGGGGGGCGGCCGCCTCCTTCTGCGAGCAAGTAATGCTCGAGAAGGAGGCGGCCGGTCGGGTCCGGACCAGACTCCGGGCCCGGGAAGCCCGTGCAGAGCGAAGGCGAACCGGACGTCGGAGGTCGCAGAACGACCTCCGTCCTCCATGAGCGCTGGCCTGGGGGTGACTGGTGGAGCCGCCTGTCACCCTAGCAGAAGCAGGCCGCGGCGGCGGCGCAGAGTGCGCCTCCCCGTAACCGGGGCTAGATGGGGACATTTTGGTCCCCACAACCCGAAGGGGGCCATCTCGAAAGAGATGGTCCTGGGTCTGTCGGGGTGCGAGAGATATGCTTTTGGCAATCTCACCTCCGGCAACCAAGGACCCAAGATGGCGTGCGTTTTAGTCGGTTCGAGTCCGACATAATCACCTCCACCGGCTCTGTGGAGGTGGTATCCGTGGGGATTTATCGCACGATAAAAAAAAAAAAAAAAAAAAACTATGCGCGTGTGGTGGAACGATGCGTAGGCGAGTACGGTCGGTGACGAATGTTCTGGTTGTCGCTGAGGCGCTGCCGTCCCCACTCCGCCTGCTCCATGCCGGTTCGTAGTAGTGATGCGACATGTTGCATTTGGCGACAGATGACGAGGATATATCGATTCTCGACAATTAGGATTGTACTTTCGGAAGTTTACGGGAATATCACACATTGAAATAACACCAGTCTCAACGGATTCTATCGCTATTTATTATTTACGCTGATCCCGACGTTTTGCTCGCTTTTCAACAGCCTGGGACCCGTACGCTGGCAATGTAGATCCTAAGCTATGCGGCTTAGAGGCTACGCTTGGACTCCTGGCTTAGGAGCCATATCCGAGCGACAATCAGAAGTTACGATACAGGTTTAGTGACGCAAGCTGAGCCAGTTTCAGCCAATCTACGTTGTAAGCAATATAGTGCGTCATGATTTTGTAGTTTGTACAGCCTAGCCGTAACAAAATATGGGAAGTGCGCGTCGGAATCTCGCACCGAGGTATTCTTACTAACTTGTGTCAGAATGAACTTAAGTATTTGGTTTTAATTCATACTATATCCATACTCCATACTAATGTTATAAAATATGCGAAAGTAACTCTGTCTGTCTGTATGTTACGCTTTCACGCCTAAACCACTGAACAGTTTTTAATGAATTTTGATATAGGGGTAGATTAGATCATGAGAAAGGATATAGGCTATGTTTGGTCGCGATAACCGACATCTACGTGGGTGAAGCTGCGGGCAAAAGCTAGTAACAGATAAAATATATTATTGAAGAATATACTCAACTTTTCTGATGATTTTAATAAAGAATATTAATAACCAAAACTGCTCAATTCCTTCTTGTCCCTCCAGGATTCAAATCCCGAACTTCTCGATCGTAAGGCCGAGTACTTCACCACTAAGCTATCGACGATGTAAAGCTTGCCGGCTACTAATAGTTTTATGTAATTTGACTACGCGTGTACATTTTTCGGAGATTTTCATTTAATGCTATAAAACTCTACTTCGAATTTAATATTGTTTTTCGTTTATAAATTCATTTAAATATGGGCGTTATACGGCTATCTACACGAAGCAAGGCAGTGATATTGAATATAGTCTAAGTACTCGGGGTTGCGCCATTCTAGGCCAGGTGCAGAATATCTAATTTGTCGCGGGTGTATAATGGTGGAGACAGTCAGAGGTCAGAGCCAAATGCACCAGCTAAGCTAAATGGACACTCATTAGGTCGATATTTCAATAAATTACTATGATTTGAATGAAATTTTTATAGCATTTATTATGCTAACTTTTAAATTAGAAATCTATCGGGAAAAAAACATTCATTGGTTCCAACAGTTCGTAAGAACGTTGGTAGATGGCTCTACCGTCGCCCTTTAAGATGGACATAAAGAGAAGGTAAATTTGAAGTGATTCAGGTGTGGCTCAATAGCTCAATTGGAAGAGCATTCCCCCTGTAAGGGAAAGCTCGTGGGTTCAAGTCCCACTTGAGTTCTTCTTTTTCCTGATTTCGAAATTACTATGATGTAACGTTTCTATTCCTATAGAGAGATTTGAGAAAGCTATGTAGTTGATAGCAGAGTCGTTGGCCAACCAACAATGGTGGTCCTCCGCTTGTTGCATCATCAGATACTTCCTCACGCCCCGCTTATAGGACCATTTTTTATTTTCATGCGGAAATCCCCGCGGATACCTCTCCCGCCGGAGCCGAGGTTATATCGGACTCGAACCAATTAAAAGCACACGCCGACTGTGGGTCGTGGTGCAAGGCTGGAGATGAGGTTGTCTTCGACATATCCCTCGCACCCCGGCTGGCTCCTCGGGAGGGGGGACAACGGTGACCCCGACTGCTCTTAGGACCCGGGACTATTGGAAGAAGGAAATAATTGTGTTGGTTAACATTACCAGTGTGGTTGTTCTTAAAATAAAGCAAATCTTATTAACCATACTTAAGATTTTTGTCAAAAGAACATCCTTATAGGCGAAAATGATAGACGGAATGAGCCTAATAATCTATTAAGAGACTTATTAAAGAGACATTTCATTAAAACGTTTAACTAAGTTTCAGATCTTTAATGCTTGTTTGAATAAGTTAAGCTTAGTACACACAGTGGCGAAATGTGGATACTTTAATTGCTGAAACGTTATTATACTATTGAAGATTGTTTTTTTTTAAAGAGTATCAGATCCGAAGTTACTAATATTCCCTCTAACCCTTCCAACTAAGCTAAATTGCTTGTGCTAGGAGTGGGTTCACGTCGGTAGTGTAATGGCCAGGATTCGAACCCGGGACCTCTCGATCGTAAGGCCGACTCCTTAACCATTAAGCTACCGACGCTTATATACGAGAGACGATATAGAAGGTGATTTCCAAGATTGATTCTCTGTCTTATAATTATAAAACTGTAAGTAGGTACGTGATATCTGGACGGCCAGGATTCGAAACCGGGACCTCTCGATCGTATGGCCGACTCCTTAACCACTAAGCTACCGATAATGACACATGTATACGTCATTAAAGCAACTGGGACGGTTGCATCCAAAACTTGCACTTTGGAGGTCTGGGTGCAATTTCTGATTACTATTTTTCTTATGAATGGTTTACAGAAATTACTGCCAAGCTCCAAAAGGAAAACCTGCACCTGAATTTTGTCCAGCAACCATCTGGTTTATGGCATTCAGGTGAAGTAGGATTACCCTCCAAACGTATTACACAAACTGTCACGCTTGTAACCCAGTTACTATTAATCTATGATAACAAGTAAACACGCTAATCCTTGTTGTTTTAGAGACAAAGTTGACGTCAATGTTTGTACCCATACGATCTGTCTGTGTTCTGAACAAAAAAAAATATTTTACGTACTTATTACGCCATCTGACTCCCGCATTTGAAAACGTGGGGTGCGAGGATTTCCACACGAAAAAAAAAAGAATTTTTGAGTGCAATTCGCTTAGTAGAACCCTTGAGATACGACTAAATCATAGGGATCTTCCATAGATTTAGAAAGACATTATATGTTTCATATTCAGTTGCTATGACAGACATCCACGCAGGCAGAGACGCGAGCATCAACTAGTATTAAAAACCATCTTAAATAATATAAAATCTTATTTCCTTCGGACTTCATCCAAAACAAACACCACTGTTTATAGCGGATATAACCTATATACTTTCTGAATCCCACCTCTGATTTACAAAATTTTATAACAGCGCTTACTGACAGAACTTTCTTATTGACGTTTGGTATGTAATTTCTAATCCAGTAACTATATACGCGATGGACGCAAATAATACTTAGATTTTAAAGTAGTTTCTTTTTATTAGAAAACTTTTGTCAGGCTAAAAAACTGCCCAGAGCCAGAGATAATGGCCTAAATTGTTGACATCCACGAAAGTGAAATCACGGGCATCAACTAGTAAAACAATGTGCCTATACCTGAGACCATCTAAAATAATATTAAAGCCTTATTTCCTCTTGACTTCATCCAAACCAAACAACACTGTACATTGCTGATATAACCTATATTCCCCCTAAATCCCTGTTATGGATACTGTTTGGTACGACTTAATTATGTCATAAGGCTTAATTGATATTTAAAATGAACGGTGTTGGGTAATGACTCATTTATTACATATAGCTACGCGTTAGTTGCCGTAATGAGGTAGGCAGTGATGTGGTTTCGTGTGCAGGTTTCGTAATGAGGATATTAGACGCGAATATTAGAGAATGGTGGAAAATCAGAAGTGGGATTTGTTTACTTTATAGGACTATTTTCAATGTATTTTAACCGGTGTTAAAAAGGTGGAGGTTTCTTGACTTGGATGTACTTTTTCTCCTAAAGTAGTAGTTTCTCTATAGTCAGTTTTTAGGACACATTACAGAAATTTCCTTCTTTTTGCGTGTGGAGCCTTTTTTTTTTTTTTTTTTTTTTTAACCGTGGGGGAAAATCCTTCATGGATGTTATGCCGGACTCCTACCGACTAAAAACCCCCACGGTAACGCCCAGAAGCCTATGGATGGGAGCCCCGGGTAAGCCCTCGGAAGGATGTCCCAGGACTCCCATCAGACCTACGGCTACAATTGCGGCCTCGTCTCGGGGGTGGTTCGGGTGCTATCCCGCGTCTATGGGGGGGTTTTCGGGTGTTATCCCGCTTCTTAGGGGGGGGGGGGGGGCGTGCGTGAATCCCTCACGTCACGCTGCCGTCATGGGCCTGCTTCTGTAAAGACGGTGAGCAGCCAGCTCACCGTCCTCAGGCCCCCGGTCATGGAGGCCGATGGTCTTCGGCAAAGACACGTCGGCGGTGCCCAAGCCGCCGACTGCGGAACTCGGGTGGGAGAGTTTTCTCCCGCTCTCGCCCCGCCGCCTCTTTCACGAGCATGACCTGCTCGCAGAAAGAGGCGGCGCAGTCCCACTTACTCCCGCTGGAGACCATGGCTCCCACCATGGTCTCGAGCGAGAGAGTGCCCACGCCCAGACCCACCACGAGGACCTGGCGCTGTTGCGCCCACGCCGTGCACTCCACCAGCGTGTGGAGCGCTGTGTCATCGCTGCGGTCCTCGCAGTGCTGACACTCGGCCGTGGTTTCCCGGTGTCTTCGCCACAGATACCTACCGAAGCTACCATGCCCGGTAAGTATCTGTGACAACCGGTAGGAGAGAGCACCGTGTCTCCTCTCCAGCCACTGGTCCATGACCGGTCTGACGGCCGCAATTGTGGCGAATCCCCCCTTTGGTTGCTCAAGTCGCATCTTCCATGTCTCCACGGTTTCCTGGTAGAGCTGGGACCGCTGGGCCTCGATTTCTCGAGACGCAGGCCATTGGCCCCGCTCCAGCGCCTCCTTGCGCCATATAAATAGAGACGCAAGGGCTCTCGCTTCCAGGTCCCATGGAGGGGTCCCGGCTAGGAGGCATGCCGCCTCACCAGAGATCGTGCGGTATCCCCTTATCACCCTGACGGCCATCGCCCTCTGTGGGCTCAGTAATCTAGCCACATTACTGGCCGTCAGGTTCTCCGCCCATACGGGGGCCCCGTATAGGGCCATACTTCGCACGATCCCCAGGTACAGTCTCCTGCAGGGGGCGTTGGGTCCCCTGATATTGGGCATCAGCCGCGCGAGTGCGGCTGACGCCCCCCTCAGTTTTGGGACCAAACTTCGGAAGTGATGTCCGAAGTTCCACCGGCCATCGAGCACGAGTCCCAGATACTTCATCGAGGGCTTGATGCCGATGCTGACGCCCCCTACCTGTAGGCTGGATCCCGCAGGTGGCCCCATCCGAGGTCCGTGGAAGCACAGAGCCTCGGACTTGTGAAGGGCGACCTCGAGACCCAGCCGCCGTATCCGACCCACGACTTGAGCAACCCCTGCCGTGGCCTTTAGTGCTGCATCTCGGTGCGTTGCTCCTCGCGCCGTAACGAGGGTGTCATCGGCGTAACACGTTACGGTGACCCCTCTGAGCAACGGACCACGCAGCACCCAATCGTAGCCGATGTTCCACAGGAGTGGCCCTAATACCGATCCCTGTGGAACACCGCACGACACATCCCGCCGACCCGGCCCTAGCCAACTCGGGTAAGTAATGGCCCTCTCAGAGAGATAGGCCCCGACAATTCGACGGAGGTAGGGAGGCACTCCATGGTAGATAAGCGCCTCCCTAATGCAACTCCAGGGTGCGTGTGGAGCCTATCCTAGAGCTTCTCATCAGCAGAGCTAACGATTAAGTGGGTATATCGGACTCTACAGATGAACCGACTAAAATCACACGGTTTTCCGTGGGCGGGAAATCAGTTGAATATTCCTGATTTACTATTTCCATCCATCCATCATCATACAATTATAAGACTGTGAATCTTGGAAAAGAACTTCTATATCGTCTCTCGTATATAAGCGTCGGTAGCTCAATGGTTAAGGAGCCGGCCTTACAATCGAAAGGTCCCGGGTTCGAATCCTGGCCATTACACTACCGACGTAAACCGACTCCTAGCACAATCAATTTAGCTTAGTTGAATGGGTTAGAGGGAATATTAGTAATGTCGGTTCAATATTTCCAAGATTTCTTTACATACCATATTTTTACTAGTAATACTTAAAATAGCGTCTGCTAACAAGCACAACGCAAATTATTATACGAACGGATATGACTTTAAACTTATCCTAATGTAACAAATAGTCCGAAAACGCTCATAACATAGTTAACTAAATCAGGAGTAAATGTGGGGTTTTTCCCTAAAAACCTCGGACCCTCTCTTGAGGCCGTAAATGACAAAAAAACCCTTTACTTTATAGGACCCCTGAGGGTATCCCCTCATAAATAACGGACTCGTTGTGAAGGAAAATGTGTACTAAAATGTTTTTGTGGTACTTCCATATTAAAATTAAGCTTTGGGATAATAATATAATCATAGACTGTACTAAAAAGTTTTATGGCGAGGCTAAGAGCGTTAGTACGTTAGAAGTCCTGTATTTTAGTACCAGTCGGTGAAAATATGTATGTAGGTGTATAAAAAAAACAAGAGAAAAATAACTTTTGTTTTTCGTGCGAAAATCCCCTCGGATACCTCCCCCGCCGGAGTGGGAAGAGGAGGTTATATCGGACTTGAACGAGGATCGTTGTACTAGGCCATCCCTTACGATCTGGCCCTCTTCGGGAAATCAAGAAAAAATATGCCATAGGATAAAGATCCTATGGCATATTTTTTTTTGACCCAGAAATCTTAGTACGGTGCCTCTACGAATGAGTTTCTAGATTCAATTCCTGATTTAAACAAAGTTTAAAATTCCTGATAGGATTTTCTCAGTATGTTAAAAGTGTGCACATGATGGTAATACTTTATTATATTACTAGGAACGAAAGACTACATGTAAGATAGAAACAATTTGCGAAATGCGGGTGTTTACACACCTGCTAACCCTTCACGGATTTGTAAGCATCAATACTCACCGAAGCGAGATGAATTATTCAATTTAACTCGCTTCACTGGTAGTATACACCAAGATAACTTTAACTGTAACACATTGTTTCTTGTACCAATTGATTGGTAAGGAACAATTTGTATATATTTTAAACAGCATTATAATTTAAGAAGGCATGATATAAAAATTAGTCCCACCCTCTCTTTATATCATATTTATATATTTAATGTTCCTTCAAGAACTAATCGATTCAGTGACTCATTCTTGTGCCTCACCATTAAGACCTGGAACTCCCTGCCAGCTCACGTGTTTCCTTCTTCCTACAGTCCCGGGTCCTTTAAGCGGGGCGTGAAAAGGCATTCAATAAGATCGTTAAGCTGAGTGCCACTTGAAACATGATACATGTTGGTAATGGTGACCCTATTTCTTGAAACTTTGCCTTCAGCTGACCATCAGGCGACGTGAAGTCAGATTGACGTGTACTATAAAAGTATACTAGCTTTTGCCCGCGGCTCCACCCGCATGGATTATCACGACCACACATAACCTATGTCCTTTCGCTAGGTCTAATCTAACCCTTATACCAAATTTCATTAAAATCGGTTCAGTGGTTCAGGCGTGACATCGTAACATACAGACAGACACACAGACAGAGTTACTTTCGCTTTTAGAATATTAGTATGGATATAAAAAATACTCAAGTTAAACCGTGTATAAATTTTTCTTACTACAAATACAGCTAGGAAAAATAGAAATCTTTATTCTACCCATCTTAAACTGAAATAGGTCTGCGTGTACGCCACGTTAGGTACATTAAAAACGCTCCAGATATCCCCAGGAGGGAACCGTTACGGGACAATGTAGGTCATATTGCTATCTTTTTTATTTGTAAGAGTAAATGTTGCAATGCTTTTTTTAGAGTTCCGGAGCCTAAGATTAAATGCAGAACCTTATAAGGTACAGTGAGCGTCAGAAAGAACTAGATTAAAAAGTCACAAAATCTTCTTAATAACACCTATTAAGAGCAAATCAAACTGTACTACTACAACTGACTGCTACGCAGGAGGCGCGGGTTCGATTCCCGCTCAGTGCAAATATGTATTTGTATGCATGAATATGGCTATTTACATTGGTCTGGTTGTTTCTATGTATAGTATGTATATATTATATACTGTATAAATTTACAAAAAAATATAACTAAGTATGTTTATACGCATTATAGATTTCATAACACAAGCTAGCATGGGTCTAGACAGCGTTGTGTAGAATGTTGTGGAATATTAATTTAAAAAAATGTGTATTGATTTAAATTATTTTAGTGCCTGAACTAAATGCGTGTACTAAATATCAGAATAATATTGGTCAACAGGAAGGGAGGAAAACCAAGGCATTAAGATCATTTTATTTCTGATGCTGACTGTACTAAGACTTTATTGTCCGTCTGTCACCAGGCTATATTTATATGATAAACCGAAAAATAGAATAACATAAATATTTTAGGGGAGGTTCCCAAAGAACAAATGTGATTGTAAGTGGGGCTATATACAGAACCCTTCGTGCGTGAGTTCGACTCGCACTTGGCCGGTTTTGTTTCTTTTTTTGGTAATTCGAGAGGTGCTGTAAAAGTTTAACACAAAACTAAGACGTAGGTTTTGACTACAAATATCTTAATTCAAGATATCGGGTACTTTGATTTCAAATTCTGAATTGCAAATGAAGGTTTTGATTTCAGTTTAGAAGTACTTTTATTCTAATCACGTATACAGGTTGATTTTTTCAAGTGTACTTACAAGGTTAAGCCATCGAAGCGAGAGAAAAAAGGTAAATAAAGTTTTAGCGGTTCCAAACATTATTATTTGAAAATTATTACGTATCACTTCAAGTCAAGTGCATTCCAGACAGAAATAAAATTGAAGGAATTTTTACAGCATTAAGTATGCTAACTATACAAATCAAATACATAGGGAAAAAGAATCTTCTCGGGCGGGATTCGAACCCGCAGTCTTTCCCTTACAGGGGGAATGCCTGACCAATTCGGCTACCGAGACACGCCCGATATGATTCAAATTTCCCATCTTATACGTCTTTAAGGCGACGTGGCGTCATCTACCGATTTTCTTACGAACTATCGGAATCAATGAATGATGTTGAGAAATGAAATTGCTCTTAAGATGGCGGATCTGACAGTTTAGAACCGCTGTGCTGATAGCTTTCCTGTACTACGAAACACGCAACGACAGCTGTCGCTCGGCCTTTGTCGCGTACGTGTGCCATGTGCGACAAGGACAGAGAAAATAATCGCTAGATATAGCAACGTAACTCCGTAATGATCGCTTTGTTTACCTTTTTTCTCTCGTTTGGCTTTACTTTACATATGCTTACGCCTATTTCCCTCCAGGGTAGGCAGAGATAACAGCCCAACTCTTGTCGGTGAAGTAATCCACTCTTCTTTTTCCTCTCCAATCCTTTGACCCTTGCCCCTCGACTAAAGCTAAACCACTGTGGTGTCAGTCACTGCAAAGAATCTATACTTCTAAAGTCCACAATAAAATGAAAACAGTTTCAATACACTTTTTCAATTACTCTGCATAAAGTAATTTAAATTTGAACATTAACCGCATCGTTTTAAAGTCTATTATTTAATGCTATGGTACCTATAGTTATTTTTTTGCAGTGACTGTGATACGATTGTGGTACGACTTTAGTAGAATCGGGGCCCTGATACGACGCGACTTGTATTTTTCCATTATCTGTACCATAAACGATCCTCTTGGTCTACCTCTTCTTGCCTTTCTTTCTACCTTCCCTTCTGTGATAATATCCATACTAATATTATGAATGCGAAAGTAACTCTGTCTGTCTGTGTGTCTGTCTGTCTGTCTGTCTGTATGTTACGCTTTCACGCCTTAACCACTGAACCGATTTTGATGAAATTTGGTATAGGGGTAGATTAGACCATGAGAAGAATTGTTTGGTCGCGATAACCGAAATCCACGCGTACGGAGACGCGGGTAAAAGCTAGTAATGAAAAAATAGCATTTTCATTACTAATATATCTGAGCTTCTAAACAATAATACCGCTAATAAATACAGATCAACAACTAATAACACAAAGTAAATTAAGACACAGTGTAAATTAATTCAGTAGAACAACGCCGCACGAGGCAATTATTCAATCTATAAACAACAGTAATTGAATATCTTGTTACTGTAACGACCAGTCGCTCGACTAGTCGGTAAGCTCGTCGTTCTGGAGGACAATTTGTACGGTGAGCAAAATAACTAATTTCCTTACATGAATGTATTTTTATAGCATTTATTATGCTAAATTTAAAGTTGGAAAAAATGAAACGCTCAAGTGAGACTTGAACTCACGACCTTTCCCTTGCCTTGGTTCTTCTCCCTTCGCTTTAAATGATGTAAATCAATAAAACAGTGTGTTTTTCTATTAACTAGTTTTAAGATCATTTTGTGACTTTTCAGTCTAGTTCGTTCTGACGCTCAGTGTAAGGGAAAGGTCGTGAGTTCAAGTCTACCTTGAGCATTTCATTTTTTCCGATGTTTTTCGAACTAAGTTAGCATAATAAATGCTATAAAAAATCATTTAAATATTTGGGAGGAGTTATCAAAATTCAATGTTTAAAAATGGTTGAAAAATCATTCATTGTGTCCAGTTCGTAAGAATGTTGATTAATGGCTCCACCGTCGTCCTTAAAGACGGATATAAAGAGAAGGTAAATTTGAAGTGATTCAGGTGTGGCTCAATAGCTCAGTTGGAAGAGTATTCCCCCTGTAAAGTAAAGGTCGTGGGTTCAAGTCTCACTTGAGCATTTCATTTTCCGATATTTTTCTTTATATTATATTTCAGATACGTACAGTCAGCATCAGATCGATCTTGATGAACAAAGTGATCAAAATGATCTTAATTCTTTGGTTTTTCCCTTCCTGTTGACGTTGATGGTTCTAATATTTTGTACATGCCTTTAATTCGGACAATAATAATAAATATTCCACAACATTCTACACAACGCTATCTAGACCCATGATAAGCTTTTATAGCTTGTGTTATGGAATCTAGAATGCGGATAAACATACTTATATACTTTTTTTTTTGTAAATACATAAATATTATACATAGAAACACCCAGACCAATGCAAATAGCAATATTCATGCATACAAATATTTGCACTCAGCGGGAATCGAACCCGCGCCTCCTGTGTGGCAGTCGCGTGCACTACCGCCACGCCACGGAGGCTGTCGAAATAATCTAAGTAACAAAAAATAGTTTAATTTGCTCCTAATGCGAGAGTTTTAAGATCATTTTGTACCTTTATAGTCAAGATATTTCTGACGTTGACTGTACAGTCGACAAAAGAGATACGGTTGCACCTTGACATACAACTTTAAATGAAAAAAAAAAGTGCAACCTTATCTCATTGCCGACTGTACATGTATGTATGTAGGTAGGTATGTATGATATAACCTTATACTAACAGCAATCCCGGCTACGCATTTGAAATCCAATAATCTACACTAACCCATTTCAATGAATACTCGATGGAAACGTTAAAAACTACAAAACTACACGATATTCCCCTAATTCGTTTCCAGTTCTTTGAACTCACTCAATAAAAGCTTAACAAACAAGTTGGGAACGCCAATCGAAATAGCAATAAATAATAATTGCTATTGAAAACATTATTGCTATCTAGAAATGTTCATTGTGGTGTCCATAAATGTTGTAAATTGATCGCAATTAACAATGGCGCCAGGTCAGTCTCGGCTCTTGTGATAATTGTTGTCACCCTGTTAGGATTTATTGTGATTAGGAACAATGAGTAGGGGTAAAAGGGGGTTTTACTAAACTTGTAATCATAGTTATATATTACTAGCTGTTGCCTGTGGCTGCCCTCGCGTGGATGTCGGTTATCGCGACCAAACATAGCCTATGTCCTTTCTCAAGGTCTAATCTACCCCTGTACCAAATTTCAACTAGATCGGCTAAGTGGTAACTGACAGACAGACAGAGTTACATTAGCATTTATAATATTAGTATGGACGGATCCTTGCGCGTGCCTGGGGGTGACGGGTGGAGCCACCTGACACCCCAGCAGAAGCAGGCCACGGTGGCGGCGACTACGACCCTCAATTGGCGTGCGGTTTTAGTCGGTTCGAGTCCAACATAACCAGCCCATCCGGCTCCGGCGGGGGAGGTATCCGTGGGGATCCGCACGAAAAAAAAGATGGACCCTTGCGTCTATCCTGGTCGCATCCACGGCCTTCATCTCGAAGTCTGGGGTTCGCTAGTTTAACTTGCTTTATGCTATCAACATTATCCACTGTTCGAGATAGGCATCTCTCAAAGACGGGCATGGCATTTAGTTATACTGTTAAGTTCAGGGTCATCATTGTATCACGTGATCCTTATAAAAAAATATAGGCCTCTCCCAATATTGGGAGGCCTTGGCCAACTCTTTCCACGCTGGCCAGTCGGGGCAGTACAGGGTATAAAACCCTTCTTCGAGTTTTCCTTCTCTTTCAGTGTGTGTTTCCGCATTTTTCTGTTAGTCTTCTCTTATGATGTTCGGTGGAAATGGGGTGGTGATATTTGTATTCTTTCTCCATCACCGCATGAATTAAGACCTGCAACTCCCTGCCAGCTAACGTGTATCCTTATTCCTACAGTCCCGGGGCCTTTAAGCGGGGCGTGAAAAGGCATCTGATGAGGCCGTCAAGCTGAGTGCCACCACTGTTAACATGGCACATGTTTACGATGGTGAGCCTCTTTCTGAGACTTTGCCTTTAGCTTACCATCAAGCGAGGTGAAGCCAAATGGACGTGTCCTTTATAAAAAATAAATTCTATAAACTTCCTTAATATCAAGTCAGGGAAAGTAATTATGTAAGTATAAAGGCTAATAAACCTGACACCAAACAGCTCTCTGTGAAACTTACCTGCAAACAAAAAGATAGTTAAATATTAATGTTACGTATGTCACTTCGTGAGATTTCTTGTTAATAGTTTCGCATGGCAGTAAGGAATGGCTAATGGCGGCTTAAACGTGTTCATCTGGCCTTAAATGAGCGCGTGGGGATTTAAAAGCCTCGTTACTATGTCAGGGTTTGGTACCTCGGCGAAGAAATCGAGGGCTTCTTTTGCTTAAATGGAGGTAAAAGGTTTTATGGTTCATCAATTATACATAGATTACACGCCTGTGAATTCCAGAAGGGGTAGGTAGTGTTGTGCCAATTATTAATATCGGTACCACGTAATAGGAGATGAGCCTATTGCCAGCAAACGGGCACTCTCTCATAGGCTTTATGTTTACTGTGGGATGACACAGCTCCCTAAGTCGTCTTCTACGACACTAACGCATTATTTTACTTTAAATCGTGAGAAGTATACAACAAGGAGACATTAAGTCTTTCGGTGAGAGGGGAGGGGGAATATACCCATTACCTAAGCTACCTGGACACATATTAGTGGCTTTCATGTACACAGTTACCGGCACATAACTACCTTGGGACAAGCCTTAGCGCGCCGAGTGGTTTTATATAATCAACTATGTGTTGCCCGCGCCTCTGCCCGCGTGAATGTCGGTTATCGCGACCAAACATAGCCTATGTCCTTTCTCAAAGTCTAATCTATCCCGATACCAAGTTTCATCAAAATAGGTTCAGTGGTTTAGGCGTGAAAGCGTTATATATACAGACAGACAGAATTTCTTTCGCATTTGTAATATTAGTATGGATGACTAGCGGATCCGCCGCCATAGCATCCCGTGTTATCCATAAAAGAAGTTCAAAAAATGCCCACTATGCTTAGATAGTACGTTTTGCGATGTATTGTGCTTAGGGTCTAGAATATGCCGATAACCACACAAAATATATGTATAGAAACCACAGGCGAATTGGAGAATCTAGGTAAATGACATTACAGCCAGATTGAACTATTATCACAATAGGACAATTGTCGCAACTAATCTTGATACATTGGTAACAGTTCTATTGATACGATCAATGTCTGCTTTGATCAAGGTCAAGAGGACATCCTCCGTGGCGTGGCGGTAGTGCACGCGACTGCTACACAGGAGGTGCGGGTTCGATTCCCGCTCAGTGCAAATATTTGTATGCATGAATATGGCTATTTGCACTGGTCTGGGTGTTTCTATGTATAGGATGTAGGTATTTACAAAAAAAAAATCTAAGTATGTTTATCCGCATTCTAGATTCCATAACACAAGCTAATTAAGCTATGCTTACCGTGGGTCTAGATAGCGTTGTGTAGAATGTTGTAGAATATTTATTATATAATGTAGATCTAATAGATTTTCGAACGATATACATTGTTCCTTTCAACACTGTACCTATAAAATTATGACGGCATTTATGGCGTTGTTGTGGGTTATATTCCCGCTTAGTGCAATTATCCGTGAAGCGACTACCATATGACCTCCACTACCCATTGGCGATATCGAAGGTATACCAGTTGTTGGACTCTTGAGGGCTCCAACTAGCCGTAACTACTGCCATAGATGTTCGTATGGCAATCGGGACCGACGGCTTAACGTGCTCTCCGAGGCACGACCATATTCATGCATACAAATATTTGCATTGAGCGGGTATCGCATCCGCGCCTCCTGCGTAGCGGCCCCGTTTACTACCGCTATGCCACAGAGGCTGTCTAGTGTATCATTCTAGAATATGGGCCTTAAAGTTGCTTCTAGTTATAAGACTTCCATTGCACAACTGTTAGTTCCATTATGTATGCATTAAGTATGCTTATTATACAAATCGAATACATATAGAAAAATAATCTTCTCGGGCGGGACTCGAACCCGCAATCTTTATCTTACAGGGGGAATGCCTTGTCCAATTCGGCTTATTCGGCGATATTCTTACGAACTATATACGAAATATCGGTAGATGACTGCACCGTCACCTTAAAGACGGGAAGGTAAATTTGAATCACATCGGGCGTGTCTCGGTAGCCGAATTGGTCAAGGCATTTCCCCTGTAAGGGGTAGATCGCGGATTCGAGTCACGCCCGAGAAGATTCTTTTTCTCTATGTATTCGATTAATATTCTTTTCTATGGTGTCAAGAAATCGTCTTTCAAATCACATAACATCATCATAACGCCCTTAACGTGTCTGTAACCCTGATACATCTTATTTCACATTATCTTGGAACCTCGCAAATAGAATTCAATTAAATTTTAATGAACAAAGGGAGAAACCCCCCCTAGAATGATGTTTGAGAATTACGCTGAATGAGATTTCCTCATTTAGAATTGTATCGTAATTGTAGGTTATGAATAGGTTATAGGTTCTACAGGTTATGTAAAGGTTTTGGAATTTGCTATTGAATTAACAGAATAGGTTTTCACGATTTGTAAATGTATGGAAATAGTCGTAATCCTGGTTGTTTTGTACTACGAGTATATTTAGGTGTAGGAAACAAATATTGTGTTGATATTCCGATGGTAATGTGAGTATTGATCCTAGATTTAAGTGAAATAAATAAATAAAATATTTTAATACATAATGTATCGTGAAATAAACGCATAATTGCGGGTGAATGAATTAGTTAAGTTAGTAAAGTTACAGAAAATGGGTCCTTTAAGCGGGGCGTAAAAAGGCATCTAATGAGGCCGTCAAGCTGAGCCACCACTGTTAACCATGGTACAATTGTTTACGATGGTGCCCCTCTTTCCGAGACTTTGCCTTTGCTGATGTTAAGGTGAAGACAAATTGACGTGTCGTATATAAAAAAAAAATATAAAAAATACTGAAAATTAAGAAATATGCTTAAGAGCAATGCGGAATTTAAACCAGGATGAGTAAAGACATCTTGAATTGGTATGAGTTTTTGAGTATGTATACCTCGGATCGGGGATCGGTTTCGTTATGTAAGTCGATTATCAGTAAGAATATGAATCGTTTGTTTTATTCACTAATAACAATATGGCGGTGGAGTAGAATAGGGCCCTTTATTCTATCATGTACTTAATTAAAATAAATAATAATTTAACTTACCTAACTAGAGAACAGTAAAAATGCTGTAAAATAACGTCTATTTTATAGAGATTAAAAATCACTAACAGTAAACTCTTTTACAATCACGAAGTGTGATTACATACTTCTAAAGCAGTAAAATTACGGCCATTTTTACTTTGTTGTTTTTTTTTAATTGTCTTCAACCCACAGAATTAATAACACGAAGTAAAGTGGGAGTCTTATCATTTGAGTCTTTTTGATTCTTTACGGCTTCTTAAGTAATACAGGTATATCGAAATATTTGATAAAAATGGCTCAATTGTGTAGTTAATAAAATTGATAGCGGAGGTTTCACAATTTTTTTGTTTAAATTGCTTTTTATTTTATTTTATATACCAAATTAAATTATGTCAGCGTCTTTGCCTGTGTGCAATTTTGTTCCCGTTTCCGTGATCGGGAATTTTTTTCTTTAGGTGGGATGGGATTTTTATAAAACCTTTCGTAGAACCTTCAAACCTACAAAAAAAATGTATACGGTTCTCGAGAAATCAATTATTTTGGTTTCCAACCGTTGTTGCTTCGATAGGTGTGTTCTGGTAGTTGGCGTTAAATCCAAACACAGGAGCTGGTTTACAGCCTGTATATTTAAGAAGGGTACAAAAAAGATTTAGAGGAAAAACGTCACATTTTGAGGTATGAAGGAAAGAGAGCGTTAGTGTTGCTATCACAAAAAAATAAAAAAAGGTAAGGTTTGTAATTAATTATTAATAATTTTGTCACAAAATATTGTATGCCAATATGGCTGAACATAGCTGATCAAATTATGTAAAAGACCATCTTTGTACCTACCTATGTTTCACAATAAAGCATTTGAATTGAATTGAATTAAAAATATAAAAACTAAATGAAAAGGTGTTGCTATCCGCAACAACCGTTGACACCCGCCTTACATCTATAGGTACCTACTGTACGTTAATTCAACACTCAAAACTTCGGAGAGACGGTTATAGGACTTAATCAAGTTAGCTACTTAATTAGCAAGTCGCGTGGATAAAGCTCAAAATGTTATACACAATTTTGTTCCAAAATCTCGCCTATTTTCTCTTCCGTGCCAATGTAAATTAAACCTTAAGCGTCATTTAGACGAGGTTCTCGCACGTTCTGGTTCGAGAAATCATAGGCTACTATTACTACTGATAATCGCCTTATCATTATAGTATCAAAATGTTTACATACACTAAATTCTCGCCTACGAATATATCATACGAGATTTGCAATTGACGTAACGCTTATATCAAAATGCGGTTATTGTTTTAAAATTCTGTTTAGACGGGCAGTATCAATATTCAATTGGATATTCTACTGACTAAAGTAAAGCCAACGAGTCCTGTACTACGAAACACGCAACGTCAGCTGTCGCTCGGCCATAGTCTCGAGCGTGTGACATTTGCGACAAAGACGAAAAAATAATCGCTAGCTATCGCAACGTAACTCAGTAATGGTCGCTTTGTTTACCTTTTTTCTCTCGTCTCGTTGGCTTTATTTTAGCCAAATTAGTTACTTTTTAAACTAAACGTCAAAACGATAAGTTATAATGTAACTTGTATGAAAAAAGATTTAGTGACATCATAAAATTTAATAGTCAAATCAGTTACTATTATAGGTTGGGTGGATGATTAAAAAAAAAATAAAAAAAAAATAAGAACCGATGCCATTTTTACCGCTCTTTTACCATTCTTAATTTAATAAGCTCGGTTAGATAATTTATTTTAACTATAGAACAATACCCAAATTGCGAGGCAATGCTCGTCGGAACGAGCGAGCGACTATAGTTTTTACGAATGTTTAGAGGAAGCAACTTTTTTAATTTATTATATCCTTTTTCTTAATCATAACTCAGGCGAGAAACCCTCCTCGTCTAAATAAACCTTTATAATAAATCTCGTTTGTCTAGGGATGTGCGTAGCATGATATACGAGTAGATATTATGAGCTCACCTCATTAATAAGGAATGACAGCTGACTGATCTCACTATTGGCGATATGCCGGAATTTATGTTACATCGCCGGACCACATCTTTGAGTTTGCCAAGTCAGGGATACGTGGTCCAAGGCCATAATGCGTACCTATTCTTCATGTATCTAACCATTAATAAAAATGTGAAAGTTTATAAGTATGAGATGAATTTTTGTTACTCTTTCACGTTAAGACAGCTGTACGGATGTGGAAATTTGGCACAGGAATAAATTATAGTTTAGTCTATAGGACTTTCATCCTAGGCTAGAAATAGGTTCCTGGTAGCATATGAGGGTTTTTTTTTGTTTTTTTTTTTTAAAGAATATTAGAACCGAAGTTACTAATATTCCCTCTAACCCCTCCAACTAAGCTAAATCGCTTGTGCTAGGAGTGGGTTCACGTCGGTAGTGTAATGGCCAGGATCGAACCCGGGACCTCTCGATCGTAAGGCCGACTCCTTAACCACTAAGCTACCAACGCTTCTATTAATATGGCTGTGGAGCCACGGCAAATACTAGTATTATAAATGCGATACCTAACACTCTTTAGTGAGGATATCTTCACGCTAAATATTTTATCGAATACATAGGGAAAAGGAATCTTCTCGGGCGGAACTCGAACCCGCGATCTTTCCCTTACAGGGGGAATGCCTTGACCAACTCGGCTACCGAGACACGCCCGATGTGATTTAAATTTCCCTTCTTATCCGTCTTTAAGGCGACGCGGAAGGTAGAAGGAAGGAAGGACGAGTATTCTATTTGTATAGTTAGCATACTTAATGCTGTAAAATTCATTCAACTAAATATTTTACTTAGGATGCATAAGTAACCCTTCTTCAAAAAAAAAAATATATAAATTGTAACGTTTCTGGTGTCGGTGATGGGGTTAGCATTTATAGACATAACTCTGTCCTGAGACTTTGCCTTCAGTTTACCATCAGGCGAAGTGAAGTTATATTGTTATGTCAAGTTTTTAAATTTGTTAAGTATTTAGGACAAGTTAATTTTATTTTATTTCAACCTGTCTTGTTGGTAAGCTGAAGGCAAAGTTTGAGGTCATCAATCCATAAATACAAATACATTTACGAGTTGACACCGCTGGTGAACATTATAATTATGCTAGAATATTATTATTTTCATAATAATATTATTAAAGTTTTCCCATCCTTATTCGTCTACACGAGATACATGGAGAAATGGTAAATAAATTTTAATTTGTTAGTAATTGCTTCTCGCTCGGATCCTCTTTGAATCTTGAAGCAATTTTGTTAGCAAGCACTCGCATAAACGAATGGACGAGGTACTACTCTTTTTAGGAAAAAGGTATTATGAATGGAGAAAGTTTGCGTTTAATTAAACTAGTGTTTGTTCGAATGTTTACTTCTTTGCTAGATATTGAACGGTGTTCCTCTCTAAAATAAGTACTGATAGAAAAGGTACTGTATACATATATCATCTGATTAGTTAATTACATATGCTAACAAAAATACTAACGGTACATTAAATACAAAAATGAGAAAAAGAACAGAGGTGGAAGAGACTGTAACTTAAGGCATCGTAGAATTCCTCCCCATCGACCTCTAGCGGTACCGTGCCCAAAAGGCTGGCGGCGGCATTACCCCGCTGAATAGCGATAGCAATTCTTTGAGCAAGGTAAAGGCCAGCCCTATGGTCACGGGAAGAGTCAGACGATTCGCTATCTCTTTGAAAGTATACATGTATCTATTTGGGGTATTTTCGTGCTTGGTCCATCGGTCCCAGTTGTCATAGGAACATCTATAGCATTCGATATGAAAAAAAAAGTATCTAAGTATGTTTATCCGCATTTCATAACACAAGCTAGTTTAGCTTACCATGGGGACTAGATAACGTGGAATATTTTATTATTATTATTTATAAGAGTACGTACAGTAAGTAGGTGCCCGGCTTTAGATTCAGCATATCGGCATGAAGGGTGAAAAGTGGGCTAAGATTGGGTTGCTTTGATTTCCTAATCTGGAGTCTGCTTGCTCCTCTTTAATTTGGTTCATCGGTTTTTATGGAAGCGACTGTTGACTGACCTCTCAAGTAGAAGAGGAAAGACGTTACCAGAGCCTCATCTGTCAATCAGCACGTGTACCGGCTAGCTGGTAAAGTTGATTTGGTCCCGAAGGTCTTCATGAGAATGAAGAATTCAGGATATAAGTGCAAGCCCCGTATTCTAGAACAGTGCTCAGTTGTGTTGCAGATCAAAATATTACTTTGTTTGCTGACGGTGCGTACTGATGAACATCATAAACAATTGCCTTGCTACAATACGTCAGGGTAGAATTTGGAATAACTTTTGCAGGAGGTAGAAGATGAAATATTTATATTTTAGATTGTAGGTACAAAATGGAAGGACTCGTTTGTGTGAATCGACTCTCGATATTAGAACTCAACTAGAATTCAATCAGTCTTCAGATCTAGTTTTAAATCGAGTTTCAGGGCTGTAACCTAAGCCAGTATTTTAATGAAATTTTATAGCATTTACTATGCTAACTATACAATTCCATTACATCTGGGTAAAATAATTCATCAGGTGATGGAAGGGAAAGGTCATGGGTTCAAGCCCCACCTGAGTAATATTTTTTTCCTGATGTAATGACATAATTGCTGACTTTCATTGGTTTAACATTGACTTTTCATTTACATTCATTTAAATTATTATAATTGGTGCATGGTAAGATGTATAATTTGCATGTAATACTACTGTTACTATTATTCCCATTGTTATACAGGTATATATTGTAAAATGTTCATACACAGTGTAAAAATTATTAATTAATAAATATGTTGAATACTGAATCGAACCACGAAAGTATTTTAATCACATAAGTGCTTATTCAAGAGGTAAGACAAAGAAAAACGAGCTATAACCCCTATAGAATAAAACTACTTTATGAAGATATATTTGAAAAAGTTATCCTGTATTCGTTTACGCTAGTTTCCCAACTGAAAAATGCAATCGTAACTTTTTAATATATTTTCTCTTTGAGATAAATAGAATTCGTCTTGAAAGGCATAAATCAAAAGTTTATGTGGCTAGCTCAAAAAGCTATCTCAGTAAAATCTTAAGAGTAAACTCTTAAATGCAAAAGTTCGGTTGAATATTTCTTACTTAACGCCGGTCCCAATAACCTACTGACAGTTAAAGATAGATCGCATCTACGGATAAAGTGCTCGGCTGTTTTAATTCAAAACATAGTAACTCCTATTTCAAAAATGAATTAATGAAAATAAAATTATACCACGATGCGCTTTCCCGCAAAAAATCAGTTACCATGTTTTGAATTTAAACAACCGATACGTCAAATTTGGCCGTTGCGATCTATCTTTAACCGTAAGTATGTTATTGGGAACGGCCGTTAATCACGCTACAACAGCTAAACGGATTACCTAGTGTATCAACTTAAGATCAGCGTAAAAATCATCAAAATTGATGAAGTTCTTTTGTTTATTAACCCCCGACGCAAAAACGACGGGGTGTTATAAGTTTGACGTGTCTGTGTGTGTGTGTGTGTATGTGTGTGTGTGTGTCTGTCTGTGGCATCGTAGCGCCCAAACGGATGAACCGATTTGGATTTAGTTTTTTTTGTTTGAAAGGTATATTAGTCGGGAGTATTCTTAGCTATGTTTGAAAAAAATCGGTCCAAGATGGCCGCCGCCACAACATGTCGGAATACATATTTCTTCATAACTCCCTCAATATGGGTATCAAATGAAAGAGCTTGACTAGTAGATCAATTTAAAAAGTATAAAATAAAAATTAAATTAAAAATTTAAAAACCCCCCGTCACAAAAAACACTTCCAAAAAGTTGAAAATAAATTAATAAATTTTGATTCAACGGTTGCCATGTCGGGGGACCTTGAATTGTTCCAATAATATAACGGAAAGCTTAACCAGTTAGGGTCCCCCGACATGGCAACCGTTGAATCAAAATTTATTAATTTATTTTCAACTTTTTGGAAGTGTTTCTTTAATTCTATTTTTTTTTAAAGAATATTAGAACCGAAGTTACTAATATTCCCTCTAACCCCTCCAACTAAACTAAATTGCTTGTGCTAGGAGTGGGTTCACGTCGGTAGTGTAATGGCCAGGATTCGAACTCGGGACCTCTCGATCATAAGGCCGACTCCTTAACCACTAAGCTACCGACACATGTTGTTGTTGTAGAACTAATGATATGAATTTTAAATCTAAAAATCCTATATCTTCAGATGACTGTATTTCAAAATGGACTAATATTAGGGTCTGGACGTAATATAATTTTTTTGTCCCCTTGAGAACAGCTAACTAGCGATGTGTGATACTTTTTTTTTTTTTTTTTTTTTCGTGCGGAAATCCCCTCGGATACCCCCCCTGCCGGAGCCGGAAGGGGAGGTTATGTCGGACTCGAACCGACTAAAACCGCACGCCGACTGTGGGTCTTGGTGCTAGGCCGGAGGTGAGGTTGTCATAGACATATCCCTCGCAGGTCTGGCCCTCCTCAGGATGTATGATACTTCTACTGATTGGACAAGGTCCCAAATTGTCCATCCTCCTTTGGCACAGAAAATAAACCTTTTCTGAGCGAATCTTTGTCTGTTTGTCCACGATAGACGCAAAAACTTATAAATGGACTAGCTTTTGCCCGCGGCTCCGCCCGCGTGGATGTCGGTTAACGTGACCAAACATAACCTTTCTTATGGTCTAATCTACCCCTATACCAAATTTCATCAAAATCGGTTCAGTTGTTAGGGCCTGAAAGCGTAACATACAGACAGAGAGACAGACACGAGTTACTTTCGCATTTATAATATTAGTATGGATTTTGATGCTGCTTTTGGAAAAAAAGTGACAAAAAGAAAAAATCAATAGAAAAAAGTGGCACCCTTAGTACGTCTGTCAAGACTTATATCTCTCAGGAATGCGTAGACACATCAAGTTGCAATTTATACCACATACTCAAGTCTATTACGTCTTGAAACTGTGAAAAAATAAAACTTCTAAGTCAACGCATTCAAAATATATTGCGGTTTAAGTTTCAAATTCAATTTTGTACGGAACCCATACAGCGCGAGGCCGGTTTTTTATTATTAGGAAGATCAAATTAAAATACTTACATTATGATAGCAAGTGAAGACCTCCCAAAATGACGGTACCCTTTTTTTCCGTGCGGAAATCCCCTCGGATACCCCCCCTGCTGGAGCCGGAAGGGGAGGTTATGTCGGACTCGAACCGACTAAAACCGCAAGCCGACTGTGGGTCGTGGTGCTAGGCCGGAGGTGAGGTTGTCATCGACATATCCCTTGCACCCCGGCTGACCCAGGCCTATCCCTTACGGTCTGGCCCTCCTCGGGAAATGACGGTACCCAGCATCCACGCAGGCAAAACTACGGTCATAGCTAGTATAAATGTTGTTATTCAAGATAAAAACATAAAATTCCCGATACAAAAGAAACCAAACACCAAGAGACCTTGTTTATAGAACAGGAACTTGTAAAATGATAAGCAGGAGACATATTAAGGTATTTTTATAGCCCTATTCATAACCAGGGCAAGTTCGCCAAACAAACTTTAACCCCTCCGACATGTGGGTTTTACGGGGCGATATTTTTATACGGTATTGGTTTTTATATCATACGATCACGACACGATATTGCTAATAGCGAAATATTAAGCAAGTACTTTAATCGGTCTGCCGCTTGGTAGTTACGAAGTCATGCTTACGATCGAGAAGTCTCGGGTTGGAATCCAGCTTAGCTTACCTGGACATGTTGGGGATATGGTATAGATACCACAAGATAACTGCAATTATGGAAATAAAACCACTTTTAATGGATTCTATTGACATTTGTTTGTTATTATTTATTTTTAGCCAGATGACGTTTCGGTATGACAGAACTGTAACAGAGGAGATATAAGTACCTACTCATAATATAATTGTAAAAGTAAGGTCTGATTTCTCCTCAGCCCTAGGGAGATAACAGAACTGGAGTAATCTTGATATCTCCCCTAGGGAACGGAAACCTTTGTCAAATCTGTTTTTTTTTTGTGCCGGCCACCAGGCACAAAAAAAATAGATTTCCACAATACTGTTTAATAATTAAGTTCATCCTTTTTTTTCGTGCGGCAATCCCCTCGGATGGCTCCTCGCCAGAGCCGGAACGGGAGGTTATGTCGGACTCAAACCGACTAAAACCGCCCGCCAACTGAGGGTTTTGGTTGCCAGGCCGGAGGCTTGGTCGACATATCCCTCGCACCCCGGCTGACCCAGGGCCATCCCTTACGGTCTGGCCTTCCTCGGAATTTAGTTCATCCGATACAAGAAATGTCTCATAGAATGGAAGTACAAAGTCATCTTGAAGCTACACGTCGCAATCGTATCGTTACCGTTCCGTGAATCATAAAAGACCTCGTGATACCAATACATGTTTCTTTTCTTCCTGGGCGGTTTGGGTGGCAATTGATATTCCCCCCCAAACACCCTTAGGACAAAAATTTTAAAGGACTTTTACGTGATCTGCCGGTTAAAATGCGTTAAAGGAGTATTTTTATTAAATTTTGACTTGGAGGCTTTTATGGCCGTTTCTGATAAAATTGGCGATGAATGGGGCGTTTAGAAGAATATCGACTTCTGATAACTTTATTTCTTGAGTTAAGACTGTCCTACATCCGATTGTAAACATAAAGCCAAAGTGCCCACTTGACGACAATAGGCGTCGGTAGCTTAATGGTTAAGGAGTCGGCCTTACGATCGAAAGGTCCCGGGTTCGAATCCTGGCCATTACAGTAAGTGGGCAATATTGTAAGTGGGCACACGGTGCAAGTTTAAGGGGATCAGTGACTTTGTCTTCTCACCTGCTAATCGGTGCACTTACAAAAATTACTAATAGCTTTATATCTGTTTGACTAGGTTAAGCTCTGGAACGGTCGGACCAATTTTGGCCTGCTTGGTAATTACCAGAAATTCATAAAAACGTTTAGGGTACCGCGCAATAATATTCAAACCTATATGTAATCGCAATACACAACCTAGACTATCCACTCTAAATATAACCCACAACAAAACCACAAACCTATACCCTACAACATAATAACAGATATATTTGCGGGCGAAGGTGACCGCAGAACAAATTATCACTAGCTCATAGTTTTCCTGTCATGACGGATCAATGTCGAGACGGCACTGGACGTACGAGTTCCGGCTCACTGAATATGCGGATCTTATGCGGAATAAATAAAGGCTCTTTACACTGGACGGTAATTTACTCGAGATATGAATTTATTTTTGGCTTATAAATATATATTAGTGTTTGCGGGCTTAGATTGGGGTGGTTTATCGGGTGGTTCTCATAATGGTGGGTGAATATTATGAAGGTGATATTGAAAGCGTTGAGTAGGACTTTTTTTAATTCTATAAAATCAATAGGAGTTCATCTTTCCACATATTGAGAACACTTGTACTTTTTCCACTGTATTTATTCTATTACACCTGACCGGTTTCGCCATACGGCATTCTCAAAGGGTCTTCATTCATTCACTCATTCATCTTTTTTATATAAATGGATAAATTTAACATTCTACAAAATGATTAAGTCAGGAATTTAGCATTCCAAATGCTTTAAAATTTCATTCAAATTCTACAAAACGCTTTCTAGACATAAAGTATATTTTAACTAGCTTGTGTTATGGGATCTGGAATGCAGATAAATATATGTATATGTACAGTAAATACATACATAATATATAATAATATAATCATAAATAATAATAATCCATACTAATATTATAAATGCGAAAGTAACTCTGTCTGTCTGTCTGTCTGTATGTTACGCTTTCACGCCTAAACCACTGAACCGATTTTGATGAAATTTGGTATAGGGATAGGTTAGACCTTGAGAAAGGACATAGGCTATGTTTGGTCGCGATAACCGACATCCACGCGGGCGGAGCCGCGGGCAAAAGCTAGTACATAATAAATCGTTTAATAGCAAAGAAACAGACATAGAACATACATTGCCGGTGGCCCCACACTAGGTCTAAGCCTGTCCTGTGGGTGCCTGTCACAATCTTGGTTAACAAATTATATAATACTAGCCATTATACAGAGAAACATCAATGCAAATAAATATACCGACACATAAAAAGTGATAATCTAGGAGTGCTTGGCCAGAATACAGAGTAAGGTATATATTATATCCATACTAATATTATAAATGCGAAAGTAACTCTGTCTGTCTGTCTGTCTGCTTTCACGTCTAAACCACAGAACCGATTTTGATGAAATTTGGTATAGGAGTAGATTAGACCTTGAGAAAGGACATAGGCTATGTTTGGTTGCGATGACCGAGATCCACACGGGCGGGGCCGCGGGCTAAAGCTAGTAAGTTTATATTTCAAGGATTTCCTTTCATTTAATTTACCATGTTTGCTGGAGAGATTTGATCCTTATGATTGCCACTATTGAGTGAAGCCATAAAAATACAGGATATCATTTTTTCGGGTTTTAGTCGGTTCGATTACCAGGTGTGTCAAGTTAGTTTTCGAAAATGTTTTAATGCGGTTTTGTTTCTTTTCAAAAATAAAGGTACGTTTCTTTTTATAGAAATTCACTATCTTCAGTATTTCGAGTACTTCCCCTCTAAGGGGCATGAAAATCTGCCTTATTCCCATCCGCTCCACGATTTTAAAAATCTTCCACTCTGTGTTTAGATACCTACTTATGAACACGGGTGTCACATGTGCATTATTTGCCAAATTGTTAATTATCATATACTACTTTTTTTATTTGGTTCACCAACAATTGTTTACATTTATTTATGCAACATAAGCTTGTACAAAAGGAAACATGAAACAATGTAACAATTAACAACACACGCCATTATCTTTTAAGAGATACATATTTAAGTAAACTAATTTATACATTCAGGAAAAATAAAGTAACTATCAAATGACGAAAAAAAAAATACTGACAAAAAAGTAAAACTAAGTAACATACATACATAACATAAACTCACGCCTATATTCCCCGAAGGGGTAGGCAGAGGTGCTAGCACCCACATTTCGCCAGTTTATGTTTAGGTCCCAATGTAATAGGTGGCGAGCCTATTGCCATTAACCGGGCACTTATAAACCTGCGATAAATACACACATAACTTCGAAAAGCATCGTAAAGTCATTGGTGTGTGCCATGGTAAACCTGGGATCGAACCCGAGACCTCTTCTCAGCAGTCCATTACCCATACCACTAGGCTACCGCAGATCTTAAAACTAAGTAATTTAGCTAAATATTCAATAGGCGGCTTAAGATCAAGTTCTGTTTAGTGACGGAGTCAAAATGTAGCCTATCAAGCTGCTTAAACTATTCACAGTTCTAGATAATCTGGCGTAAGGAGAATTGGCACCTAAAGTTGTTCTTTTTAAAAGCACATAGGGGTGTGATTTGCCTGCGAGGAATTCTATTGTGTATCCTATCGTGGATATACTAATATGAACAATTAAATCCTTATATTTTTAATCTGCGAACAGTCGTGCATCACATTCAGTGGTCATTGTAATACTTATTTATTTGCCGACAAATCTAAGCGAAACAGACCAATATTTAATACGATATTAATCAAATAAATTCCTTGTCTTTATTACAGTAAGGTCTAAAATATATTTGCGTACTTATGACCTTTAAATAATTGAGAAGCAAGATTTGAAACAGATTATTAAATTCTTTTTGGTGACACATGTCATTCATTCTTTCGTTTGTTTGTCTGTGACATTCAATCAGGGTTCTTTGGGAGTATTATTATAGGAAGATGTTACATTGAACTGTTTAATGATTATAGTTATAATACATTTGTAAGGGTGTGTTTTGTATCGGTGACGTTCCAATAGACTGCTGAACTGAAAAAGGTAAATAAAAAAATATTACACAACATTATACACAACGCTATCTACACCCATGGTAAGCTTAACTAGCTTGTGTTATGGAATCTAGAATGCGGATAAACATACTTAGATACTTTTTTATGATGTAAATACATAAATAATTATTAAACATAGACCAATGCAAATAGCCATAATATTCATGCATCCAAATATTTGTACTGAGCGGGGACCGTACCAGCGCCTCCTACGTGGCAATCACATAGGTACGTTTGTCCAGCAGTGGACTGCAATAGGCTAATGGGTGATTGACGTTGACTTTCATAGTGAATTTTCACAAAATTATTTTTGGTTAAAAATAGTATAGTTATTATTATTTATTTACTGTCGTTTTGTAAGCTCCATTTTAATAGTCAATGCGGATTGATCTAGAAAAACTGGTACTGGGTGTTTCTCTTTTGAAAAATAATAATTACGAGTTTGGCACTCCAGTCAATGTCGAGCATATCAGAAACTAAAATAGCTTGGCAATTACACCAAATAAGGGTAATGTCAAGCTTTTACCACAACTATTAAACTTGTCAAAACGATGACAAGAACTGTGTAAATAGTTTCGTATTGTACTGTACAGTCAACATCAATAGTAACGTAGTATCTGAATTGTCCAAAAGAAATGCATTGCAAGATATATCACAATAGTCTGACTAAATCGCTTCGCAAAAGTGTTTGGTACATTAATATTTTCATAATGCAAAAAAAACTATCTATCAAAAGTAAAGCAATAACAGAAATTTTCAAAAGTACCTGAAATAAGAATACAACTTTCGTCTAACCTAAACCTTTTCAGAATATTTTGATTTAAATATTGTGTTCTGATTTTTGTTTTATGGCTTGTCAATAATGTTTACGGAATGTATAAATGTCAGAACATGGTCATATCCATGCGGGAACGTCTTCAGTGTATTATAGATAACTATCTTTTGCCCGCGGCTCCGCCCGTGGTTTAGGCATAAAAGCGTAAAATACAGATAGTCAGAGTTACTTTCGCATTTCCATACCCGATTCTAATGCCATTCGAAGCTTTAATTTATTTGTTAATTTTTTAACCTTTCCGGTATCCAAGTGGAATTTTTTTTAGTTACAATGTTGTGGTTATTTCAAATTACCATTTTTTTATATCATAGCATCAGTTGTGAAAATAAACTTTTATGTTAGACTAGCTTTTGCCCGCGGCTCCACCCGCGTGGATATCGGTTCCCGGCAATTAATCGAATTTTTCTCACCTTTTAAATCTTCCCTAGGCCTCCACGAACATTTCAAAACCAATATAAGATAAATCTGTTCAGCATTTCATTTTTTTCCAATGTTTTTCGAACTTAACAGTTAGCATAATAAATGCTATAAAAAAAAATTCATTCAAATATTTGGGCGCAGTCATCAAAAATTCAATGTTTAAAAATGGTTGAAAAATCATTCATTGTTTCCAACAGTTCGTAAGAATGTTGGTAGATGGCTGCACCGTCGCCCTTATAGACGGATATAAAGAGAAGGAAAATTTGGAATGATTCAAGTGGTGCTCAATAGCTCAGTTGGAAGAGCAGTCGCCCTGTAAGCGAAAGGTCGTGAGTTCGAGTCTCACTTGAGCATTTCATTTTTTTCCAATGTTTTACGAACTTAACAGTTAGCATAATAAATGCTATAAAAAAAAAATCATTCAAATATTTGGGCGCAGTCATCAAAAATTCAATGTTTAAAAATGGTTGAAAAATCATTCATTGTTTCCAACAGTTCGTAAGAATGTTGGTAGATGGCTGCACCGTCGCCCTTATAGACGGATATAAAGAGAAGGAAAATTTGGAATGATTCAAGTGGTGCTCAATAGCTCAGTTGGCAGAGCAGTCGCCCTGTAAGCGAAAGGTCGTGAGTTCGAGTCTCACTTGAGCATTTCATTTTTTTCCAATGTTTTTCGAACTTAACAGTTAGCATAATAAATGCTATAAAAAAAAATTCATTCAAATCTACCTATAATTTTCTTGCTATCTTTAAGTTTATGTTGTTTTTTTTTACAATAAATAATATACATAGCGCTGCAAAAATTAACATAGCGCTGCTCGTCGTAGAGCATTCGACAAATCCCATCATAGAATCGTCGGCAAGCACAACCTTGTTCCATGAGGTGATTGATCGATTGCTGCCGGCTCGTCGACTAGTAAAAGTTAGGGTATAGCACTTCTTTATACCATTTAGGTGGCAGTCAAGCGCACGGCCCACCTGATGGGAAGCGGTTACCGTGGCCTATAGACATTTGCAACACCAGGGGCGTCATACTCGTGCTGCCGACCCTGCTGCTCGCACTGCTGCTAATAATTGAATAAAGACCGGGTATACCACTTCCCTTTTTGTCTGACTATTTTCATACAATTAAATATCAGTCACTTTAAAAACACTATTTAGTTATGAGTATTGAAACAAATATGAATCAGCTTATTTTGAAAATAGTTCTTTGATTATTTTGAAACCATAACGCGAGTGATTAATATGGAAAAGAAGGATGTCAGGTTATTGAAAAAAATTATAGAGTCAATACTTTTGGAACTCAGTTTTTGATCAGCTACTATTGACGCTGACTGTACCTATTTTGAAAAGTAGGCATTTTGCTACTATGTCATTATGCGATTTAGTCATAATGCGAAATAGAGAATATGATAATTATGTGGATTATTTACTACATAGGATTTTTGCAATGTAGGTATTGACAACCGGACCCAAGAAACTATAGATAGAGCTTGCCAAACGAACCAATATAGTTATACCATACCTAAATAACGTCGTAAAAAAATAAGCCACACAATCACGAACACAACACATTCACAGAAATGTCAACTTAACCTACTTACAAAATAAAGCCAATTTCAGAACGCAAGAAACTTTTCCTTGCAGTTAAGCACAAACTTTGCCTTGCAAGTTGCAAGGAAACTGGGGACATTTTTTAATCTTCGCACTAGTTCAGGGTGCCTGGCCTTTAGATAAAGTTGTGTTACAAGTTTATAGCTAAAGTTCACACTATCCAGCCATACCATTTGAGAGCTTAAAGCTTTTGCTTTAAAGCGTTTCAAGCTGCTATATTTAGGTAAATAATTAATAAAAACGGGCCATGTGCAATTCGGCCTCGTGCACGAAGGGACTTGTACCCTTATCGAGACTGTTCCGAAAAAAAAGAAAAAAAAAAGAGCTTTGTTGAATGGGTATGGATTCCTAAAAAAATGCAGATTTTTAAACCACTAGGAATACTAGGAACTTTCACCGTTATTCTCGCCGGAACACGGCTTTGGAAGAGAGTGTCGTCAAAAAATTTAAATCGCTCTGGTACTAGGTACTAAGTGAACTGTAGGTACTGATAGAACAGCCTCCAGCCAAAATACGACAAGTAATACATGTTTGGTAAAAACATAGCTATGTGGTGTGAACTCTACGCCGTAGAAGTAGGAGCAAAATCCCTGTATAACTTGTTTAAAGACCTCGGATTGTCAAGAGCTTCAGTAATCTCTTTACTCAAACCAATAACTACAACGGCGTTGATAGGATCTTACCAAATTTGGATAGGTAGAAGGGGGAACACGACTGAAGGTGGAGGTGAGCGCTGATGCATCACAAGGTGGCCACCCTAAACCTACACATGCGTCGCAAGTCCCAGGCGCCGTCACAGTGTTCCTCTCTGTACCACGCCGTGGACCCGGCGACCGGGCGGTGAATCCATAGAATGCTGAGAACCGGATCTCTATATTGTAATATAAAACGTGAATAAATAGAGAATATAATTATCGAAATAAACGACTCATCCAACGGTAATCTTCATAGATTATGACGTCAAAACTAACCAATATTTTGACGTCATCAATAATAGTGACCATGCGTCCGGATTATGGTGAATTTAATTACAGAGTTTCCGTCGATGATAATTTATTACAAACGGTATTAAAATGACAAGTGGGATCAATTTATAATAGGGGAGATAATATATAGAAATTAATTAATTTTCGACATAAATTACTGAATAGAGATATTTTCAATAGAAGCTAGTCGGCGGAGACATCTGGCGTTTTGAGTTTGCTAGTATGTTAACAATAATAAACTCTCGCCAACGAAGGCGCATAAAGTTAGCGCCAAATTTGCAACACACTGACTAGACTCGGGTCATGTACAATAATAGGCTGGTTTTCATGCACGCCTTATAGGAGAAGATACTAGTATCGACTCCGTTATTTTGGTATATAATTCAGTGTTGCAACGTGTTGATTTTTTAAATTTGGTGCCTACTTTTTTCGCCATCTTTCGTTGGCTAGAGTCTACCAATAATGTACGTACATTCGTTCCTAGAAGTTGTTTAACACTAACAAATATACAAATGAGCTTCACATAATAGTTGTTGATTTTAAATTTTAATATAATAACAATAATTTCATGTTCTGACGACGCTGACTCACGCTGACTCATTAGTCGTTCATTATATACATTTCCACCCGATAAAAAAAAGTTTTAAATTGAAATAAATCAACTGATGCCTTTTTTTTGTAATCTTCGGAATACAAAATATTTGTTTTTATTATGTTTCGGTTAGATGAACTGTATTAAACTAATAGCGATGAAGACAATAAGTCCACCCTTATACGTGAAACGAACCTCTTCCTCTCTCCTTCTTCCAATTTAGTCCCACACTCTCTTTTCCTTCACAGGACAACACGGGCAGGTCTTGGATGTCATCCGCATACGGTTTAAAATATACTTTCTAGAACCAAGCGGTTTGGAAAATCATTCCTATGCCGCACTATTAAGACCTGGAACTCCCTGCCAGCTCACGTGTTTCCTTCTTCCTACAGTCCCGGGCCTTTAAGCAGGGCATGAAAAGGCATCTGATGAGGTCGTCAAGCTGAGTGCCACCATTGTTAACATGGTACATGTTTATGACGGTGACCTTCTTACCGAGACTGCGCCTTTAGCTTACCATCTGGCGAGGTGAAGTCAAATTGACGTATCCTTTAATAAAAAAAGAATCTCTCCCCATACATATATTAAGCATAATTTTTGTCATTAATACGCTTTTGCTAAAACTTTTGCAATTAACAGTACACTTTGTAAGGTGAAATTCCTTTATAAGATACTCAATGCTCAGCCCACAATATATATACAGAAGCGGAATCGAAGATCACATTCTATTGTATCTCTTGCCAAGGCTTAAGAAGGTATTGGACTGTTCTGTGCTGATAATGCCCAGCTCAGCTAAAACAATTATTGGTTTCTGTCTTAGTTTGTCGCAGGTTTGACTATATACGGTTGCTAGTTTAGGTTAAAGTAACCACCGCACAATGGCTAATTCAGACCAGTCGGATAAATTCGGATAAATGCTCGAGGTTGTTAATCAAATATCAACCTTATATCTTTTCGACAATGTGGAAAATAGTATTCAACATCAAAATATACGTATCGTTGGAGGTTTATTACCGAAAGGCGTCAAAACAGTTAATGGCTATTTCCAATAACGTATCTACTATCAGTTTCGGCATACTAAAGATAGAAAACGTCATCAGTCTCTGATTTTAGGTTTCCAATGTGTATGCCATTGATCTGTAATCCTAATGCCTATCGATTGTAGGGTATGTCCATGGAGAAGGAAATGATAGCGGAGTTGTTGCAAGGCAATCGAGTCGCGTGCCATCCAAACGTCAAATGGACTCATTCGGTAGGAACGTTATACCTATGACGTCCTTCGACTTTTGACACCCCGCGCGTCTCTCTTCCCACCCGCATTCGGCGACGCGTTTTTATTAGGAGAAATATCAATGGGGCATCTCTGTTTTTTAATCATATTCTGTCCTCCGTGGGTATGTCCCATGAAACAGATAGAGATTTGTAATTATAATATTGGGACATCAGTCACAGATACTTCAAACTTGACTGTTTATCTGGAGGTGCGATCTACAGTTAACTGTAGGTATGTTATTAAGAACGACAATAAATGGATCTAGATGAAATTTTTGTAAAGAGATAGATATTTATTATAGTTTATAACAACATAAACGGGTATATCTGCGGTAGCCTAGTGGTATGGGTAATAGACTGCTGAGACGAGGTCTCGGGTTCGATCCTAGGTTTACCATGGCACACACCAAGTACTTTTCGATGCTTTTCGAAGTTATGTGTGTATTTATCGCAGGTTTATAAGTGTCCGGTTAATGGCAATAGGCTCACCACCTATTACATTGGGACCTAAACATAAACTGGCGAAATGTGGGTGCTAGCACCTCTGCCTACCCCTTCGGGGAATACAGGCGTGAGTTTATGTTATGTTATGTTATAAACGGGTTTTTACCCCGACAATAAGGATCCTGTGGGTATAATGGAATTAGTATTTAGATGGACGAATAAATGTATGTTACTCAACCATACCGGAATAGCTGAATGGATTTGAATTAAATTTGGCACAGAGATAATCATAATCTGGAATAACACAAAGGCTACTGCTTATCCCAGAAATAGGTTCCTATGTGTCGGAGGAACAAATAGTTTTCTAGCTCCTATTGGTAGTGGATAGAGAAAAAGCATTATTTCTCGTCTAAGATCCTTGTTGACCTACTAAGGACTAAAATAGATGACTTCGTTTTTCTTCTAGTAGTAATAAATCGCGAGGTTATTCGACGTAAAAGGCAAGCTTTCTTGCTAAATTACAAAACTTAATACATTTCTTGAAATTGATCTTTATTATTACAATATCTACTGTCTTTAGAATACATAAAACATATTGAAACAGAACATGATTTTAGTAGTATAACACTCACCGTGATATTATTAGGAATCTAAAACTTATCTATAGAACTGATTTTGATTGTTTATAATTATTTTAACTTTTTTTGGGAATATCAAATAATGAAATGTCATAGTTCCAGTTTATTTTATTTTACAAGGCAGATTTTTTCAGAATCAGCTAGGGAAGGATCGACAATTTGTGAAATAGACTATACTAATACTACTTATTATTTTTACCTATTTTTTTTTATTTCACAAGAGATTGTTGTGATTTGACTGTTTTTCTTTTTTATTTCACAAGCAATTGTTGTGATTTGCCTGTTTTTCTTTTTTATTTCACAAGCAATTGTTGTGATTTGCCTGCTTTTATTTTACAAGCAATTGCGGTGATTGGCATGTTTTTCTTTTTTATTTCATGGGAAATTACTGTTATTTGCCTGTTCTTATCTTTTTTATTTCATGTATATTCAATAAAATACAAATTTGTCAATTTTGATTGGTTTTTGCATTTAAATTTTACGGTAGTAGCATGGGTAATTTCTTTTTACTGTTCTAACAACTTTCTACTTTAGTAGTAAGAAGAGTAACTCAATTACCGATGTTACTACTAGTAGTAAGATTGGTAGTAACACGGGTAATAAAGGATATTTACCATGTTTATTATTTTCATTCATCCCGGTGAGTGTTATACTACTAATGTTAATGACCATGTCGATCTCTAGAACATAATTTTATTCATATACATGCATACATATACTCACGCCTGTAACTCACCCAAAGGGGTAGGCAGAGGTGTATTAACACCCACATTTCGCCAACTATGATTTTCGGTTACATGCGGGTGAGCCTATTGCCATCCAACGGTCACTTGGTCACTTAGTGTTACTGTCGGATGGAGAACAGCCCTATCCCTTTTTAATAATATGTTATTAATGATTTAAATAGTTTAGTATACTGTACAATTATATTTCTCCGATTTTGGGGTGCTTTGGGGTCCCACCAAGATCTTCGGGACCCAAGCCAACCTCACCTGCAAGCTGGTGCACCTGCTGAAAAATGGACTAGGCTCTGGCGCTGGCTTTCCTTTCAGGGTTGGGGGGTCAGACGGTGGTCGCCCCCGGAAAGGCCAAAACTTAGCCAAATCTAAGTGCTGGCTTGGCGTCGTGGAGGGTGACATGCGTGAAAACGGTCTCACTACCTTGGACGCCCAATATCGTGCGAAGTGGAGGAGGAAGAGCCGGAAGGCGGCCCGAGGGCACCGTGGCCTCGGATGCAATCAGGACTAACGTCTTTATGTGGATGATGATGATGATATTTCTCCGATTTTTTTAAATTTCCTGTTACGTCACATTCTCTGCTTTTATGTTGAAAACGATTACAGGCCTAAGAATCACTTCTATGAAGCCTTGTGTTTAATTACCCAGCAGTATACAACTTTCAAAGCTACATGAATCACATTCACGCACATACACACATAATCTGAACTCACACGCACTCCTTAACCGTACAACATCTAATAACAGCTCATATATCATTTCACCAACCAAACAAGGGGCTAGTAGAACAAATGAAACCACCCCTAAGGCTATTATGTGTATTAATGAAATACCGGGGGCACCCTAATCTTGTCCATTTGTTCGTATTCTTCATACGTCATAATGACAGTAACGGGAATGTCCGCAATATTGTGGGATATATGGGCACTTTAGTAATTTATTGGCGGTGCTAAGATCGCTTGCATGTTATGTGATGTCGTGAGTTAAAGGTTATTCCCCTATGAGATTTAGTGAGTTGAGGTTATTCCCCTATGCGATTTGTGGGGTATTAACAGGATAAAACAATGTAAAAGTCACCTTTGCGACCTTACCTTTTGAATCACGTTCTTTTGACAGCCTCTGTGGCGTGGCAGTAGTGAACGCGACTGCAATGCAGGAGGCGCGGGTTCGATCCCCGCTCAGTGTAAATATTTTTTTGAATGAATATGGCTATTTGCATTAGTCTGGGTGTTTCTATGTTTGTATTTACAAAAGCAAAGTACCTAAGTATGTTTATCCGCAGTCTAGATTCCATAACACAAGCTAGTTAAGCTTACCGTGGGTCTAGACAGCGTTGTGTAGAATTTTATGGAATATTTATTATTATTTTGTTTTCATTCTTTTAGAAACTCGGCTACTGCCGGTTTTTTAGAAAAACACGGGCCTAAGCCAAGTGTTTACCTACTGGTGAGTCTGTGTGGGTGAGTACGTATTCGATGTATTGTCATTAATCATTATTTAAAAACTTTCTTACTATTCGACAAGTATTGAGTGTCACTGAGTCACTGCTTTCTGCAAAATCTTATAAATGGAGCAAGGTAAATCAATGGTTTTAATTGATTGGTGTAGTTGAGCCGGGATTACTCCTGTAGTGGAAAGCACGATTGGTATTATGGTCGCATTGTTTAGTCGCCACATTCGGGTCACTTCCATTTTCAGCTCTACATATTTGGATAGCTTTATTATTATTATTATTTATTTATTTATTTGAAGGCATGGAAATTTAATAATATCGGGAAGGGTGTTTTACACTAAGTAGATAATAAGGTAGTAAATCATCATACGTATCTCTATTGATAAATGGTCCATAGCCTATGAACGCAATGTTGGATTTATAATTTATTCGCATTCTTGATTCTAGATATAGGTCTAGATAGCGTTGTGTAGAATGTTGTGAAATATTTATTATTTATTATTATTTAATTATAATTCTAGCCAGGAATCGAATCCATCGATTTCAATAAGGGAAAACATACTATAAATACAGTTTGTTTTCTTCATTATTCACCACTATGGAAGCAATGGACGACCTCGGTCTGAACAACTTCCAAAACATAAATCCAACAACTGTATACTATAAGAGGAGAAAGAGTGAGAGAGGGAGAGAGAGGAAATTTAATTAAATAATTAAAATGACTAATATATTTCGGAACTCCTAACAAGGCAAATTTAATTACTTTTAGAATTTATTTCTGATAACTTGTTGTTTCTTTGCTGTTTTACTTTATTTATTGCTAACCTACTTTTACCAGCACGATAATATATTATGGAATAATTTCAGTCCTTTCGACACGTCATCCCTTTCATTTGGAATGGATCTAAAAGCACGGAATGGATCAAAAGCTTGTCGTGCATTAATTAATTTTATAAAATTGAGTATGCTAACTATACAAATCGAATATATAGGATTAAAGCTTAAGACGGATAAAATAGGAGAGAAATTTGAATCATATCGGGCGCATCTCGGTAAGGAAAAGATCGTGAGAAGATTCATTTTTCCCTATGTAATCGTGCTTTGTTAGGTCGAACCTTCGATAGCGGCCAAATATAAGTGATTTCAGTTGCAAGTATTCTTAAAAAAAAGGAGGATATGCGAGGTATTTTTATGGAAGTCTCATACTTCCATAATAATGAAGCATACAACGACTTGACCGCCTCTGTGGCGTGGCGGTAGTGCACGCGACTGCCACGCAGGAGGCGCGGGTTTGATCCAGTGCAAATATTTGTATGCATGAATATGACTATTTGCATTGGTAATAAATACATAAATAATATACATAGAGACACCCAGTCTCTATGTATATTAATTATGTATTTACAAAAATAAGTATCTACGCATGTTTATCCGTATTCTAGATTCCATAACACAAGCTATAAAAGCTTACCATGGGTCTAGATAGCGTTGTGTAGAATGTTGTGGAATATTTATTTATAAATATTTAGTATTGAGCTAGATAGTGAAACATTCTCGATACACACAACTACATTGACATACAGCACCAATATTCAGTTTAAATAAACAATTTCCTGCCAATTTAGTATACAAAACAGTTTGAGATAAGTTCAACAATGGCTAACGTGCCAATAAACGGCATGGGGCGCAGTTATTAGCACACCTGCTGATTATTATTGGACGCCAGACGGCAAATGGTTCATTTGTTCAGCTAACTATACTGTTGGGTGTAGCCATTTTGAATGACGCCAATTTGGAGTAAGGTCAGCAGAAAAAGTGTTAATTAATTTTTATGTTTTATTGTAAATTTGTTTTATCCAAAGAGTCTTAACTTAGAAGTTTTCGGTCGAATTTTTTCTTATTTCCATTCTATTCATTATCATCTTTTTGTTAGTCTCGGTTGCATCGTTAGGTCTCGCCTATACCTCAGGGTTCGGAGTTCGTTTAAATCTGATATGGCTGGTTTTTTGCGGCCAATACAAATATAATATGTAAACAGCTGGCACCTGACCTCCTACCATGAGTTGTAGTTGATAGCCAACTACTGACAGAGTTTACAGACGAAAATATAGTCTTTTTCGAAACGGTACTAAATTGGAAATATAATTGCACGAATTGTAATGGCTATGGATGTTTTTCCAAATGTTAGGAATTACGTATCAAGTTCCTTGTATTATAAAAGAGACAATATTTATGTTACAAAAACATTTAAGTGAGTCGTAGAGTTCCTTAGTAAAATACCTGGAATCTCACTTTATTCTGCTTCATTGAACAAAGAGGTATATAAGGTTATCAATGATATTATTGCTAGCTAACTTTTATCCTGTATCTATAATAATAACATACGTTTTACATAATACATAAAAAACATACATAATAAAATCGGTAGCTTAGTGGATAAGGAGTCTGCCTTACGATTGAAAAGTCTTAATTCCTGGCTATACTATCGACGTGAAATGAAACAAGCAATTTTGCTTAGCTTTAGGGTTTAGAAAGAACATTAGTATCTACCAGGGTTTACAGTGACAACAACCAACCATCTGTTTCTGTTCTTACATATTTTTCATACTTCCTTTAATGTTATTAATAATACCTTTCATGCAAACAGGCCAGTTTCGAGTGCTTTTGACCTGACTTTTTCCGTACAAAAGGGCCGTGTGCTTGTCTGCCAGTTAAGTGGTATAAAAAACAATTGATCCGAGTATGTTCAGTTAAGTCAACCTCAGCTTGCCTGTCCTCTTACACGTGCCTTATGTACTTGATGTGTCATTCGCTGTACGTGCCCAAAAAATTGTGCCCTTTCAATTTTACGACCTAATTTTTTACGACATAAAAATCAGTCGTACCATATTTTTAATATATTTCAGAACGCACCCTAACGACTTTGCCTTTTGTTTACGAGCACAAATGATGAATTGTATTTTGTATTCCTGGTAGCGTTTACTTTTTATTTTAATTAAAAGAATCGTTTTTATCAGCCTCTTTCATCAACGTTATAATTATTCTACGAAATATATTTCGGAAATTAATTTTGATGATATCATTGCTATTTATTTGACGTCTTTGTGGCGTGGCCGTAGAATCTTGGCTGTCACAAGTTCGATTCACAATCAGTGCAAACTTTAATATGCAGAAGCATGCCCATTCGTATTGGTTTATCAAATTTTCATATATGTGAACCCAAATAACAAGCTATATCTAGTAAGGGCACAGATAATGAATAATAATATACGTCTATGTAAGGTTCTAGAATATTATGTCTTGCAAAATTGCCCTAAAATATTTTCTTCCCTTTTTTGCTGTCGCTATCCAGCGGCGTCGGTCTGATCAGCCAATTTGCACTGATTGATCGCGACATTTCTCTTTAATTGTAACTGCTCGGAGTAATTGTGCTGATGCACTTTTATAACTTCGTAAAAACCAATAAATATAGCGGAAAATTATTTTGATCCCATTCCTTTGACCCATAGGCACTTATTCCCAGGACTAATAATATACCCCTGTTTTGATAATTCCAGCCCATTTGATAGACTGTTCTTTGATATACTTTCTAATTTTGACGTTCTGTAAGTGCCGTTTTAAAGTTCTATCACTACATAGTAATAAAGCAAAGTCGCTATCCGTGTCTGTCCGTCCCTATGTAGGTATCCCTATATCTTCAAAACTGGGTTGCAGACTTTGATGCGATTTCTTTGAATAAAATAGAGTAATTCAAGATGAAGGTTTATAAGTAGGTATAATACTTGCTTAATATAGTAGAGGGTGCAGTGGGAACGGGATCTGACGCTATGAGGGCGGAATAAATTGGCGGCAAGAAGGTCGCCCGGTTAGCTAGTACAGAATAATGATTATTGAATTTGTGACGGTTGTCGACGGCGGCTTTACCGTAACGTGGTATCAAATAATATATTTTTAACAAATTATGGGTGTTTATATACTTCTATCTACCTCTATATGAAGCTACAAGCGTGAATATAAGAATCTAATCAGACAAGAAAATGACGCAACACTATAGGGAATAGTACAAAGATAATTATTATCTAACTGTAGAAAAATTAGAAGACAGTCAATTCCCAGAACTCACTACCAATGGGATAACTATATAATTAATCGGGTATCCACACTGGGATATAGACTTTCCTATAATTCAGTATAAAAGTTGATAATTCGTTTTATTACGATAAGGTTGCGGGTTTAGTGCAGCGGAGCGGAGTAGTGCAAAAATTAGACAGTTAACTCGGACTTTGTTTCTTTCATTACTGTTCAATTAGTGGTACATTTCTCTGCAAATTGAATATGCATGGTATAGACGAGCAGAATTATTATCTGTAACAGGCAATTTCATCTATTCGTAGCTGTTATTTACTATTATTTTATATTTATATTTTGCTGTATACGTAACCAAATATGTAAAAAATGTGCGCTGTTTTTTTAAAATAAAACATTTTTTCTATCTTCTTTCTGTTACCCGCGGCACAATGATCCAGGATAAAGTAACCTATGTGATATTCCAAGCTAAATCCCTATACCGAATTGAAGAATGAAAACAGCCAGTTCCACCCAGCCGTTTCAACGTAATTAAGTAACAAAATGTTCTGATGAGCTCTTCCAATTAGTCCCACCCTCCCCTTTCCTTCACAGGACGACACGTGCAGGGCTAAGATGCCATCCATTTACGGTGCAGAGAATACCTGCTAGAACCAAGCGTTTCAGTGATTCATTCCTATGCCGCACCACTAAGACCTGGAATTCCCTGCCAGCTCACGTGTTTCCTTCTTCCTACAGTCCCGGGTCCTTTAAGCGGGGCGTGAAAAGGCATCTAATGAGGCCGTCAAGCTGAGTGCCACCACTGTTAACATGGTAAATGTTTACGATGGTGACCCTCTTTCCGAGACTTTGCCTTTAGCTTAACATCAGGCGAGGTGAAGTCAAATTGACGTGTCCTGTATAAAAAAAAAATATTCTTTTTTTTTATATTCCACAACGTTCTACACAACGCTATCTAGACCCATGGTAAGCATAGCCATATTCATGCATATAAATATTTACACCGAGCGGGGATAGAACCCGCGCCTCCTGCATTAAACATCGAAACATCTTCAAAAATTTGAAGATACTGAAAATAGAAGACCTGTAGCCATTTTTTGGATTAAAGAGTAATAAACATACGATCTCAACACCGCTCCGTAAAACTCATTCAACAAACGACACCACCGAACTCCCCTTACGGTAATACAAAATATAGACATCTATACAACACAGAAAATACCTGTACCCTATTGTATACAGCGAACAAATTACAAACCATTTAACAAAGCTAATAAGTCCATGTAACTTTGGTAAACATAACAAATTACTTTTTATTATTTTGTCGTTGCGTTGAACCCTGCGTTTTTATTGTCAATCGCGACAATCGCGGCGCGATACATCAACGCCAGTTTACAGGCTCCATCGCTCATTTTATGGCCACACCCGAAATTGAGTAGGTACACTCGTCGACAGTAGCGTGAAAAGTTTTCGATAAAGCAATTTTGGTTGTTAAAAATACTTGTATTTTATTTAAAATAAGTTTCGTTAAAATAAAGTTGGTTCATTTAAAAAATATGAAAGTGCTTTTTTTGAGTCATTCATCAACTCGCGGGCAATAAACTTGCGGGAAACCGCGAGTTGGCAACTTTCAATTTTTGATTATTTTCCTGTCGTCAACTCGCGCGATAATCAAAATTGACGTATTTATGTACAGTCAGTTACGAAAACTTTGTGATAAATTTAATATAGTTGGTACCTATTTAAAATGTAGGTACTTTATAAGATATTTTAGGCTATGTTATAGAATATAGTATAATAGAAGAAGTTTGTAAGTGGTACCAAGGAATGAAAAATGAAAAGCGAGTGACTGTCGTGGTATGGACATACTACGAAAAATGATCAAAGTAATATCACAGAATAGGTAATAGTACTAGCGTACAGAATGGAACCTCACACCCACGCGCAGATTTCATTTCCTCACCCCGCACGTGAATCAGAAAAATCCATCTTTAATTATTATGTAATCGATTAGAATAATTAATAGATCAGTTACAAAGTTTTGCAGAGTAGGTACCATTTTTTGATCGATTTGCACATTTTCAAATGTTAGTTTAATATAATAACATTACAGTCAACGTTCGATCTTGAAAAGTGTGTAATGAGAATACCATTGTAGACATTTGGGAGATTAGATCGGGATTAGATTTTGAACAGATTTTTGTAACGAGAATTACATTTCAACTAATAACAATAAAAATGCTCTCAAAATCGACTAAGTCACGTTACTTAGCAAACAAATAGAATATGAGACCGATAGATTGACAAAATTTCCAAAAAAGCTATTTTTTATAGTATCTGGTATCCGTAGTGATTTATAGGTATTATAAATCCGAAAGTAGCTCTGTCTATTCGTCTGTTGGCTTTACACTTCCAGTTAAAAAGCTATTATTTTAACGTTATAAACAGACACTTCAATTTTATTTATTTGTATAGGTATTATAACTAAGCAAAATGTAAAATAATTATAAACATGTTCTATCAGGTAGGCCCTGCGCTTCGACCGGACTCGGTCGGCGAGAGATGTCGTGTGGTGTTTCGCAGGGATCGGTACTGGGACCGCTACTGTGGAACATCGGTTACGCCTGGGTGCTTCGCGGTGAGCTCGCGGACGGTGCCGCCACGTGTTATGCGGACGACACGCTGGTGACGGCGTGCGGGGCTTCATACCGCGAAGTGACCCTGAAGGCCACGGCCGCGGTTGCCCAAGTTTTGGAGCGGATCCGGCAGCTGGGTCTCGAGGTGGCTCTGCATAAAACCGAGGCCATGTTCTTTCATGAGCTCCGGAGCATGCCACCGGAGGATTCCAGCCTCATAGTGGGAGACATTTCCATCTGCATCAAGCCCCAGATGAAATACCTGGGGCTCGTGCTCGGCGGCCGGTGGAACTTCGGGAAGCATTTCCGACGACTGGCTTCCAAATTGAAGAACACAGCTGCCGCTTTGGGGCGTCTGCTGCCCAACATGAGGGGACTGGATGACTCCTACAGGAGACTCTATGCGGGAGTCGTGCGGTCCATGGCCCTATATAGGTGCCCGATATGGGTGGAGACCCTGGCAGTCTACAATGCGCGTCTGCTGGGTGGGCCGCAGCGTGCAATGGCCAGCAGGGCCATTAGGGGGTACCGCACGATATCCTTGGAGGCGGCGAGTCTCCTTGCCGGATCCCTACCATGGAACCTGGATGCGAGAGCCCTTTCGATGCTATATCGGTATCGAAAGGAGGCGCGGGAGCAGGGACGGGAACCCAAGCCTGAAGAAATTCAGGCCGTGAGGTCCCAGCTCCACCGGGATATGGTAGCTGAGCGGGAGCTACGACTTGGGGGACCAAGCGCAGGGCATGCCGTAATATCGGCGATAAGACCCGTCCTAGAGGAATGGCTAAAGATGCCACACGGCAGGTTCTCGTACCGGCTGACGCAGGTGATTAACGGAGTTACCTGTGTCAGATCCGGAAGGAGCCAACGTCCGAGTGCCATCACAGTGATGCGAGCGAGGACACAGAGCTGCACACGCTGATCGATTGCCGGCGTGGGACACGCCGAGGCAGGTCCTAGTGGCAGCTCGGGGGGTGGGAGTCCTCACACTCGCCACATTGCTCATAGCGATGGTTCGATGTGCGAACGCTTGGGGTGCGGCCGCCTCCTTCGGCGAGCAAGTAATGGTCGAGAAGGAGGCAGTCGGTCGGGTCCGGACTAGACTCCGGGCCCGGGAAGCCCGCGAAGAGCGAAGGCGAGCCGGACGTCGGAGGTCGCATAACGATTTCCGTCCTCCATGAGCGCTGGCCTGGGGGTGACCGGTGGAGCCGCCTGTCACCCTAGCAGAAGCAGGCCGCAGCAGAGGCGCAAAGTGCGCCTCCCCGTACCCGGGGCTAGATGGGGACACTAAGGTCCCCACAACCCGAAGGGGACCATCTCAAATGAGATGGTCTTGGGTCTGCCGGGGTGCGAGAGATATGCTTTCGGCAATCTCACCTCCGGCAACCAAGGACCTAGGACGGCGTGCGTTTTGGTCGGTTCGAGTCCGACATAACCGCCTCCACCAGCTCCGTGGGGATATTTCGCACGATAAAAAAGGCCCTGCGCTTGTCTGCCACATAAAAAATTTAAACTTATCTCCACAATACATAAAAACAAAAAAAAAACTTCCACATTTTTACTAGACGAAATCTTAAATTGTAACGTTATTAATTCCGTTTCGGAACAAGTAGCGACACCTATCCGATTTTGTAGGGAAGTGAAATTGATTTTCTTGTCCTTCCGACACTAGATGGCGGTTTAATATATTTATCGAGTAATAATCTAATATATAATCTGTGCATAGACCTTTCTAGGACATCTGTTATGACTTCCTGTCAAGGATTCATTCTATGGGAACAAAAATCATACGCGAGTGTGATCTAATAGAATTTTCTAGCACCTTCCATTCCAGTGTCGTCTAATGCAAATTGCTAGATTGTAAAGAGGATTTCCGTTTGTGTGTTTGCTGGAATATTCGATAATAGTTACTATAAATACGGGTGCTTCGGCTGTCACCGAAAAACCTTTGAAGAAACTCTTGACGCTTGTGCTTGTGAAGACTGTCGCTCTGTGTTAATAATTTACTTTACGAAACTCTGAGCAAATCGTTGTGAAGTTCGCCCAGTAATTCTGGGTCCAATTGTACCGCCAAGACCTACCGTGAGTCGCTGAGAGCTTTTGCGAACCCTGTGTGGAGATTCCCACCATTGGCGTAACCATTTGGCGTAACCGTTGGCGTGGCGATGTTGGCTTTGGTGCACCCGGCGTGAGCAGCCTGCGGTTCACCACGCAGCCCGACCCTGCACTGCCTCAGGCGGGAGACCAGGTCATGTGCAATATTCTTTAATATTTAAGACTCGTATTTGCCAAAGCTAGTGACCGTTGAGAGTGAGCTCAGAAGAGCCGTACGGCTGTGTACTTCTAGTTGGAACTTTTGTTGACTTCTTTCTTTGCTTGTGTGATTATATGAACTAACTGTGATATCTCTGTATAATTTATTGTGTATATATCTTGGCCAAATATATGTATGGACTTAGGTGTTGGTGTTTCATTGAAGGCGTTCCCACAACTGCACACACCTCTGTTTAGGAAAGGCGCCCTGGGAAAAGAGTTTCGAGAGTCTCCCCGCTGGGTGAGCCGGTGAGGTGACCTTTCCACCCAAAAAGGTTACAAAATGTATAAAAAATTAACTGCACTATTACTTTTTACCCCTAGTTTTATCCTATTTTGGTTTTGTCAATATTTAAGCTTATTTTTCATTAGCTTAAAATGTACTTTGTCTTATCCTACAATAAAATTCAATCACCACAAGAAAAAGACGATATTCCTACGACGTTTCATTCATATGACATAACCATAACAAATAGCATGTTTTATGCATCATTGGCCCCTCACCTCATTTTGCACGTCTATATCGAAATCTAAGATAAATGAATATAAAAAAGTAAACAGTTATTTCAACCAATGCGGGTGTATAAATGCGCGAGTGTAAAAGGTGGTTATAAATTAAATTTTTGGTTTCGATCCATTTTTCTGACTGTACTTTAATATTCACGCGAGTTGACGACAGCAAAATAAAATAAAATTCAAAAATGCCAACCCGCGGTTTCCCGCAAGTTTATTGCCCGCGAGTTGATGAATGACCCCTTTTTTTAACACAACATTGTTATGAATTTTTTTGTGAAGAATTGGAATTTATTATTTTTACTATGTTCTATTTGTGATTAACTTTTGTTTGAATGAATTTTTATAGCATTTATTATGCTAACTTTTAAGTTCGAAAAACATCGGATAAAATGAAATGATCAAGTGAGACTTGAACTCACGACCTTTCCCTTACAGGGGGAATGCTCTTCCTATTAGCTATTGAGTCACACCTGAATCATTTCAAATGTTCCTTCTCTTTATATTCGTCTTTAAGGGCGACGGTGGAGCCATCTACCAACATTCTTACGAACTGTTGGAAACAATGAGAGATTTTACAACCATTTTTAAACATTGAATTATGCTAACTTTTAAGTTCAAACTTTTTGTTATTATTTGTTACAATTTAGCAGCACGAATGACATTGAGTTTTTATACACCTATTTGAATTTAATATGCAGATAGAATGTCACTTTTATGTTTTGGCTCCAGTATTGTATTTTATTTTTTTCGAGAGGAGAAAAATTCACGGTTAGTGGTTGAAATCCCAGCACTTTAGCTTGCGACTATCCATGTTTGTGCGACATGGTACACAGAAGGTATTTCGGGAATTGCCCGGCTATTGTCCAAATCAACTGCGCGCCGGATTTATTACACACATGGGTTTAACGATCAGGACAGATTAGGCAAGAATTTAAGAAAAAAAGAAATCCTCGGGGAAATAAACAAGACAGCCGTACAGCGTTTAAATAAATAAGGACTCTCTGTACTACGAAACAGGGTATAAAATAGCATACACATTACTCTTAAGTTTCTTTTGACCTACACATCAAAGTCAGCCGTTTATTACGAATTCTGGCGTAAATAACTGACAAATTGTCAGTACGTACGCGGACGTCATCATCAATTCGACCAATTTTCAAACCACAGTACGTAACAGAAAGTAACGTACTACGTTATGCTTATAAAAATTTGTGTAAGTCCGTCAAACACTCAATATGTATCGCAATCCTGTCAATACGTTCTTAATTTTTAATTCTTTATTGCACACAAATGATACAGAGGTATAACATATAAGATAATTTCAAGAACATGTACAAAGGCGAGCTTAACTAATTATGAGTTCTATTCTAGCAAACCTTTGAGTAGCAGAGAAGTAGTTTTTTTTTTTTTATCGTGCGAAAAATCCCCACGGATACCACCCCCACGGAGCCGGTGGAGGCGGTTATGTCGGACTCGAACCGACTAAAACGCACGCCGTCTTGGGTTGCCGGAGGTGAGATTGCCAAAAGCATATCTCTCGCACCCCGGCAGACCCAGGACCATCTCTTCCGAGATGGCCCCCTTCGGGTTGTGGGGACCACAGAGTCCCCATCTAGCCCCGGTTACGGGGAGACGCATTTGGCGCCGCCGCCGCGGCCTGCTTCTGCTAGGGTGACAGGCGGCTCCACCGGTCACCCTCAGGCCAGCGCTCATGGAGGACGGAGGTCGTTCTGCGACCTCCGACGTACGGTTCGCCTTCGCTCTGCGCGGGCCTCCCGGGCCCGAACTCTAGTCCGGATCCGACCGGCCGCCTCCTTCTCGAGCATTACTTGCTCGCAGAAGGAGACAGCCGCACCCCAAGCGTTCGCGCATCTTACCATCGCTGTGAGCAACGTGGCGAGTGTGAGGACTCCCACCCCCAGAGCCGCCACTAGGACCCGCCTCGGCGTGTCCCACGCCGGGCACTCGGTCAGCGTGTGCAGCTCTGTGTCCTCGCTCGCATCACAGTGATGGCACTCGGACGTTGGCTCCTTCCGGATCCGACACAGGTAACTCCCGAAACACCCGTGTCCGGTAATCACCTGCGTCAGCCGGTACGAGAGGCTGCCGTGTGGCCTCTCTAGCCACTCCTCCATGATGGGTCTTACCGCCGCTATTACGGCGTGCCCTGCGCTTGGTCGCCCAAGTCGTAGCTCCCATTCCGCTACCATGTCCCTGTGGAGCTGAGACCTCACGGCCCGAATTTCATCAGGCTCGGGTTCCCATCCCTGCTCCCGCGCCTCCTTTCGATACCGATATAGCATCGAAAGGGCTCTCGCATCCAGGTTCCACGGTAGGGATCCGGCAAGGAGACTCGCCGCCTCGAAGGATATCGTGCGGTACCCCCTAATGGCCCTGCTGGCCATTGCACGCAGCGGTCCACGCAGCAGACGCGCATTGTGGACCGTCAGGGTGTCCGCCCATATTGGGCACCCATATAGGGCCATGGACCGCACGACTCCCGCGTAGTCTCCTGCAGGAGTCATCCGGCCCCCTCATGTTGGGCAGCAGCCGCCCCAAAGCGGCAGCTGTGTCCTTCAATTTGGGGGCCAGTCTTCGGAGATGCTCCCCGAAGTTCCACCGGCCATCGAGTACGAGCCCCAGATATTTCATCTGGGCCTTGACGCCGATGGAAGTGTCTCCCACTATGAGGCTGGAATCCTCCGGTGGCACGCGCCGAGGCCCATGAAAGAACATGGCCTCGGTTTTATGCAGAGCCACCTCGAGACCCAGCAGAGAAGTAGTTAGGTAATGAAGGGATGTTGAATAATCTGTGTCTGGGTCTGGTTGTTTCTATGTATAATATGTATGTATTTACAAAAAAAAGTATCTAAGTATGTTTATCCGCATTCTAGATTCCATAACACAATCTAGATAAGCTTACCATGGGTCTAGATAGCGTTGTGCAGAATGTTGTGGAATATTTATTTATTTATTATTGTATAATTTGAAAGTAAATAACGAATTGCATTATCATTTTAAATGCACAGAAGTGAATAACCTTTTATGTCAAAGTTGATTGGTAATTCAATAATAAAATAGCGGGACCACAGTTTTAACACCATTGAACAGAATTAAAATTAACCAATCAATTCACACATTTCATACGCACACATTAAATAGAAACAGCCTGTATATACAAACACACACATACAACTAAACACATCTACTTCAACACAAATAAATCTCATTTCGGAGTGTTTGTCCAATTTAATCTGCAATACTGTTTATTAGGGACACCACGTATTGAATAAAATCAGGACTGGCTCAGGTAAATTCTGTCTACTTCCTAAATGTAATTTTTCAGAATTTACTTTTACGTGAGAAAATGAATGTATTAGTTATTCAATTACTGATTTGTTGGATTTATCTAAAAAAAAATTCAAAAATATAGTGTACGACCGAGTATTTTTATCCTATTTGTTCTAAGGGGGTCATGGTAATATGATCTGTTTTTCATGGCAGTCTTAAATATCATCATAACAGTCCTACCTACCTGACTTAATACTACGGATTTTTTTTATGTACAGTCGAAAAAGGAGACACGGCTGCACCTTACAAATACAACTTTATAAGAAAAAGTGCAATCGTATCTAATTTGTGGATGTTTAGCAAAGTTTAATGCCTTGGCAATTCATTTGTATTATAATTTTAAACTCTGTCTTGACGTATATGATATTAAAGTTCAAGCTTGAGATCAAAATATTTATCCTGACAAATTTCCGAATAATATCAGACTGCTAAACATGCAAATTCTTCAATGGTAAACTAACAGTGGTACTCACGTCGACATGATAAGGTATTAGAAATCGTACGTGAGGCGGTAAGTTTGGCGGTAGCTAGAGCGAAAAAGGGTTTAACCACAAACCAAAGAAATGACGTCGCGTTTGTAAAGGAAGGCTGCTCAAAAAAGACAAATCAAAAGCCGTACTAATTTTGATAGCAGCCGCTGATTGGACATTACTCGCAGATTTGTATGAGAAACACTATAAAATACCGGAGGATGTTTGTGCCTCGTCATCCAGACCCGATATAAAAAACCCGAGTAAAAAATAACTAATTTGATGAAATTTTATAGCTTAGTGTAATTTTATTAAATTATTTAAATTAAATTAAACTATCAGTGTTTTTCAAGTGTATAATATATAATATACGGCAGTAATAATACTGGTGGACATTGTCTGGGGCCGCAATTGCTGTGAAACCACCTAAAAAGTGAACAAGAACAGTATAACGGAATTGTGATTGGATTTGATTCCGAAACCTGCGCCTACGCTACCTAAGTTTGAAATCAGGGGAAGTATTTGGTGTTACACCTATTCCTTATACTTTATTTCGTATACCACAAAATACAAAACTATACAAACGCTCACATAACTGTGAGCAACGTCCATCCACACATCGGGCTATGCTACAGCCTCAGTTGCCTTGACAATTTGTGGAAGCCAGCTTGAAGAAGCCAGCAAAATAGCCTCAGACAAATTAACACACTCACACAATACTGTGAACTAACATATTTCTCTCCTACTTGTAGTAATTCTTACATACATCTTGTTCTTTGTCTACCTACTTCTCTAAAGTTCAAGTTTTCTATTTATGTCTAATTTAATGATATTTTAGAATAACCACTAATTGTATTTCAGTTTAATTAATAACTATATAATATTAATTCTACTTTAATTACTTTCTTAATAAGTACTTACAACTATCAGTAACTATTATTGCCTTTTTACCCTCCCTTCTCAGTTAATAATTTATTTGCAGTAAGTTTTATTATCCCTTTAACTTTATCAATCCTATTATACTATATCCAGTTGCTTATCACTCACTTTTATTTCAGTACCACCAAAACACTTTAATAGAAAATAATGAAACCAACAATGAAGACCCGCAGTGTTGTATCCCGTGAATTGCAACAAAAGTTAAACCTCACACTAAAGGAACTTGAGATCAGCAATAATCTCAATAAGCAGCTGATTGAGGAAAGGGAGGACAGTGAAAAGGAAGTGTTAAATGTAGTCGAGAAAAATTCCCAACTCAAAAAAGATATGGCCAGCCTACATGCTGAGATCATGGAGCTCACACTCCAACGAGATCACCTCCAGGCAACGCTGTCAGGCCTAGAAGAATGCAGTAACACCCATGAAAAGGCCTTGAAACGTATAAGCTTCCTGGAGTGCGAACTGAGTGATGTACACAACTCCATTACTCATATGGAATCTGTCAGATTGGCAGATGAAGCTGCATTATCCAACAGCCTCTATAATGAGCTGGTGGCAGGGGAACCTGACCTAATTTGTCTCGAGCCTTGCATCACTGCAGACCTAATTGATATCACAACAACTGATGCCACAGTTGCATCAACGGATATAGCCTGTGACGATAAACTGTTATTGAATTCCCCGGTAAGATTAGTTAGTAGCGGCAGAAATAAGTATAAGAAATATGTTAAATTAAATAAATTTATATGTAAGTCACAGAAAAAGATCAGGTATCTCAAAATGGGCATCAACAAATGTCGTAGGGCCTGTAATTCTAATGTACAATTAAGACAGTTAATAGAGGTAGGTAAAACCCAGACAGACCAATATGAGTCTGATCTATATCAGCTCCAGTTAGAAATCTCACATTTAAATGATTCCTTAAACTCTGTAACATTGAAATACCAAACCGCACAAAAGGAAATAGGAGAGTACATTGAGGCATTAAATAGTCTAGTGGACTCATGTCATAGCAATGAAGCAAGATTCAATTCACTAGAAAATCTGTATAGGCAAGGATTTGAAGACTGTGACAAATCCTTGCCATGCTTCATCCCCCCTGTCGATGACATCATACCGGCTACCTCAGGCTGTACCAGTACTCTGGACTCTGTTTATGATTCTCCTGTCAACACTGAGCCGCCTAGTAATATAATGGTGTTTTCTGACAGTGTGGGTCGTAACATGGGCTCAATGTTTAATCATCATTTAAATAACTGTTTTCATTACTGCCTGCCCAATGCAACTTACACTCAAATAATAGATAAAATTGTACTTTCCAAGTTAAATAGTAGTTCCACTATTGTATTGCTGGTGGGTGAAAGTAGCAGAGTAGGCAAGAAAGAATTAATGTACTGTATAGACAGTCTAAGTAAATTAAATGTCTTTAAAATAATATTATGTGCATTCCCATATGTGTCTAGCCAGTCCTCATGTCATTTAAACAGAAACATACATTACATGAATAATTTTATTCATACCATGACATGTCGTCATAGTGACAAATTTATATTTTTTGACACTAATAATTTTATTAGTAATTATTGTTTTAAGACGAAAGATAGTATCTATCTTACAAAGTTTGACAAATATAAAATTGCTACATTAATAGCAAATAATATTAAGTTTTGGAGAAGTTTACATTGTTAACAAACAAATAACCCAATATCTACAGTTTTACCAGGTACTTGCTCTGGTAATCTTATATGTCTAACTACTAATACGACTGATTTAAACTAAATGTTCAGACAACAGGAATGCCTGAGCTTAAGATAGCTCATCAAAACATACAAGGCCTTCCCGGCAAGGAATTAATAGTAGAATTATTCCTAGAGGAATTAAATGTGGATGTTTTGTGTTTGACTGAACATTGGCTCAAGGAGAGTGAGATGATGTTTAGTATAAACAATTACAATATTGTAAGTTGCTTAAACAGAAAGTCTGCTATTAGAGGTGGCTCCATGGTCCTTATAAAAAATGGTCTCCGCAGTAAAGAGCGGGTTGACATTGTTAGACTTTCTGTTGAGCGCTGCGCTGAGGTGGCCTGTGCCGAGCTTGATAGTTGTATAGTAGTCTGCGTATACAGTCCACCCAACAGTGATTTTCGAGCTTTTATTAGGGTCATGGATCAAGTTCTGGGGATTGCATCAAGTAGTAGGAAAAATCTTATTGTGTGCGGTGACTTTAATGTAAACATCTTACAACAGTCTAGGGAAAGTACTCAATTTCTAAACATGTTCAGAAGTTACAATCTTGAGAATATTTTCTGTGAGCCGACTAGAAACACTGCTACGAGTGCCAAATGCTTGGATAATTTTTTTAGTGATAGTGGATACTTAAGGAAGTCTCTAATTAGTAAGTTGCCCTCAGATCACCATGGTCAAATAGTATCCTTTTCCAAGGGTATTAATAATCAACCTAAGGAGAAAATTATGTGTAGGCCCATAACCTCAAGTAAAATTAAAAAGTTCAAAGATGTGTTAGAGGATAAACTTGATTCTTTAGCTTATTTGGGTAATAATCCTGAGGCTCATTATAATAGTCTATTTACTACATTATCTGATGCTTTTTCCAACACATTCAAACAAAAATGTAAAAAGCATAATACTAAATCTAGATTCTGTGAATGGGCTACTGTAGGCATATATAAAAGTAGACGAACACTATTTGATCTATACGCCCAAAAACAGTACAGATTTGATAATGATTTCATTGAATATGTTAAGAATTACTCCAAAATTTTCAAAAAAGTGTGTAGACAAGCGAAGGCCATTCATATTAAAAGGAAAATAATTGAGGCCCCTAATAAAATGAAGGAAACTTGGAAAGTCATTCACAAAGAGTCGGGTAAATGTAAAATGAGGGATAGTATTACTAAAATTAAATTGGAAAATAAGGATTTAACCTCTCCGAAAGATATTGTAAATGCGTTTGAAGACTTTTTTACCAACATTCCATTTAAAATCACTTCTTCAATCAATTCTTGCGCCCGCAGTGCTGTGGCTCTTCTTGAGAGTAATATTAGTTCTTCTTCTAAATTTAACTTCAAACATATTGATCCCAGTGACATCTTAAAAGTTTTCAAGCAATTTAAAATGAAAAAGTCTGAAGATTACTGGGGCATGTCAGTCAGTTTAATTAGTCATGTAATTGATATCATGGCACCTGATTTGGCACTCATATTTAATGAATGTGTTGATAACGGTACATTTCCTAATTTAATGAAACATGGTAAACTAATACCATTATTTAAGAAGGGATCCAAGTCAGAACTTGGAAACTATCGCCCCATTTCTATTTTGCCAGTTCTGAGTAAGGTGTTTGAGAGAGTGATGCTCAATCAGATGCAACTGTACTTCAAGACCAACAATCTTTTCCACAGCCAACAATATGGCTTTACTGGCGGGAAATCTACCACCGATGCGGGAGTGGCCCTAGTTAGCCTAATTTACGACGCCTGGGAGGGATCGCAGGATGCCATTGGAGTATTCTGTGATCTTTCCAAAGCATTTGATTGTGTTGACCATCAAACACTCTTACTCAAGCTACGTCGATATGGTTTTGATAGGAAATCAATAGCACTATTAGAGTCGTACTTAACGGATAGGCTTCAGACTGTTACTGTTAATAACGTAAAGTCAAATGGGTCAAATGTCAAAATAGGTGTACCCCAAGGATCAATCCTAGGACCCTTTCTGTTCCTGGTATATGTCAATGACTTGCCTTATATGGTCGAGGCACAAGCTGGCATAGTACTGTTTGCAGATGATACATCGTTAATATTCAAAGCAAATAGGTATAGTACAGATGCAAATAATGTTAATAATATTCTGAATGCCATGTCAAATTGGTTTTCTGCAAACAACCTATTGTTGAATGCAGAAAAGACCAAATGTATGAAGTTTACACTACCCAATGTGAGGCAAATAGACGTTGATGTTGTGCTGGGGGGGAAGGGGTTAGAATTCGTAAACACCACTACCTTTCTAGGAATTACAATAGATTCTAAATTACAATGGGGTGACCATATCACTATTCTGGCCAATAAACTTAGCTCTGCTGCTTATGCTGTGAGACGGATTAGGCAGTTGACTGATGTAGCTACTGCTAGGCTCGTATACTTTAGTTACTTCCATAGCTTGATGTCCTATGGAATACTACTTTGGGGAAATGCAGCAGATTTAGAAACTATATTTATATTGCAAAAGAGGGCAGTTCGTGCCATTTATTGCTTAGGCAAGAGAGACTCCCTCAGGGAAAGATTTAAGGATATTGACATTTTAACTGTAGCTTCCCAATATGTATTTGAAAACATAATGTATGTCAGGAAAAATATATCTCATTACACAAAAGTAAGTGACATTACAGACAGAAATCTGCGTAACAAACATAGACTTTTACTTCCATGTTATCGGCTTAGCAGGGTTAGTGATTCTTTTAAGGGGGATGGTATACGTTTTTATAACAAACTGCCAGAATCGATCCTTGGTATGCCTGACGATAAATTCAAAACCTTTGTAAAAACCACCTTATCCAAAAAGGCATACTATAGGATAGATGATTACTTGAAAGATAAAAATGTCTGGCTTGAGCATGGTGCAGGCCCCTCGTAAATTGCTATAATTACAGCATGGTACTGTATTAGTTACGTGACTTATTTGTTACATTATGTAACTTTGTTTTAATTCTTAATTATAAAGAGTTTTATATACTTGTTGACATTTAGATTTAAGAAAATAAATATGTAAATTGACGTCCAAAAAATGCCGCAGTGGAGTTTGTTGCGCCGTTTCTTCTCCACCAGCGCCTTGGAAGCGGTGGTAAACTTAGATTAAGTAGAATTAAAATTGACGTCAATAAGAAACAATTTTATTGTTCTATATTGAAAAATAAATGACTATGACTATGACTATTCCTATTTTCAAAACAGCAAAAGCGTGCAGTACTAGTAGAACTCACAGTACCGTGGGAAACTAACATACCTAAAGACCACGCTATAAAAATAAACAAATACTTTGACCTGACCAACGAGTTAACCAAAAATGGCTATGTGCTTAAACTCTACGCCGTGGAAGTAGGAGCAAGGGGAATTCCAGCTAAATCCCTGTATAACTTATTTAAAGACCTCGGATTGCCAAGAGCTTCAGTAAGCTCTTTACTCAAACGAATATCTAAAACGGCGTTGATAGGATCTTACCAAATTTGGATAGGTAGAGGGGGGAACACGACTGACGGTGGAGGTGAGCGCTGATACATCACAAGGTGGCCACCCTAAACCTACACCTGGGTCGCAAGTGCCAGGCGCCGTCACAGTGTTCCTCTCTGTACCACGCCATGGACCCGGCGACCGCACGGTGAATCCATGGAATGCTAAGAACCGGATCTCATCTCTTACCAAAGAAGAAAATGAAATTTGCAGCAATAAATTCGCTACATAATAATATCTAATATCCCACCAAAAACATACAATTAAGGCCACCCTACATCAAACAGCTGCGGTTAACCGATCAAAGCGGTATGTTTATCTATTTGTCACGTGGAATTGATTATTGACGTGTATATTACCCACGTTAACCCTCCACCCATGGGTACCGGTAATTAGATTTTATTCACTGGTTAGTGTTCGAGGGTTAAGTTAGGTTCTAAGTTCAATTGGATATGAAAGTTTAAACCACAGAGGAATTATATAAGGTCGATATTAGGTAGAGTCAGCGTCAGAAATATCTTGACCAACCACGCCACAGAGACTGTTCTACTGCTACTGCGACTAATTGCGTCAAAACATTTAAATCTAATGTAGTGCTAATAGCATATCTTTAAAATTAGATTTCTATAGTTTTAATTGATTATATTACAATGGCAACCGTTGCGATTTAAGCGGCTTGCCCGCATTGCTGCTCCGGTATGTCGGTTCTGTTCCCATGTGAGACATATATCTACGTAATTAACGCATAGGTGGTCGTTCTTAGTCTAAGAATAAAGTTCGTTAAATTCCCGACGGTACGGGATTAATTGCTTCGGAGCTGTTTGGTAAAAGGTTACGTACATACAATCACGCCTTTATCGTTTTGGGGTAGGCAGAGACTACATGTATCCACTTGATACGATCATGGCTAGTGATTGCAATCCAGAGATACTTCGAAATTCGGAAAATGCGTAAAATTCGAGTCTTTGTGCTACTTATAAATCCGTATAATAAAATCCAGGTATTCTTGAATTTTTCGGTAAAACAGTAAAGTGGTAATTTTTTTTTCATCAACAAAACTAACTATAAATATTTTTATACACCAAATTATGGTTTCCAAAGGGAAACCGCAAGAAACCATGTTATAGTAACACTCCTCTATTGGCATGTTAAACGTAAACCATAAATTAAAATATTAAGGTCTCAATTTAAAAAAACCGACTCCGAAAATCGATACACTTATATTCGATAATCGATATAAAACTGCCCACCGGCACGGAATTCAAATTCCGAACAACTTTATTAAGGTGTGACAAAATAATACAGACGCGACGCGGTCGTAATATTTCAAAATCGATTCGAATCCCTTTAAATCTGAATCGATTACAGGTAGTTTCGAGTTGTAATTTAAATAAATAAGGGCTGGCGAGGCTTGCTCATAAATTTACGTCCAATTTAATGGGCCTTGTTACTACTGTGATCATCGGCTGGAGGAATAACTTACTTTACTCCGACATTTAAGGGTTAACTTTAATAAGGGTGTTTATAAAAATGGATTGCGGAATCGGATTTAAGTTTATAAATATAACTAGTTTACTCGGTGTTGATTGGATGCTTATGAGGTTCGATTACCGTGTCATGCAAGATTAGTTAGAATTTGACTGTAAGGGATTTTTAGCAGTATCTTTAGGTTAGAAAAAGTTCGTGATAGCTATAAATTGTTAACTGTATATACTGTTAAATTCTCTTATATATACTGTAGTAAGTATTATTTAATCTGTGCTTTACTCAAACCTATATCAACTAAAATTATCAATTGATATAAAACCACTTTTTAACGTATGATTCGAGATTGACATGGTCCTTCACATTATATTGTAACACTCTCATCATGGCGCTTCAAACATCACCAAAATAACGCTTACTCAATACAAATAAACAACATGGTAAATATCCCGGTGTGTGCTATAATAAACTTATTAACGGATTTTATTTAGTATTTCTTTATAATTTACACTTAACCCGAAGTTTTGACTACTTCTTAACCGGCCAACGTCATTGTTAAATGAATGATATTCGCATAAATTCCGACAGCATCCTGTATAACATTTTCAAGTATACAAAATAGATATTTGGTCAAATCGCCAAACGAGCAATTTTCAACTTTCGAGAACATTCCGAATACCGATCGAGTTCCTATAGTACCGAAACTACCCCAAACCATGCCGTTTTATGTTATAATTTCGTCGTAAACAACCGCCGACAGGCCTATCATGGCCGAATCGTCCCATAGCGTTTATTATGAGATGGTGTTCAGATAAACCCCTTCTGATTTTATGGCTAGCGATCATGGGGTTCAAGACTACGTTTTATGTGAAAATGTTGTTACCGTTTTGGTTTAATTTTTATTGCGTCGTATTTTAGGGTTAGGATGAATATGGGTTTATGTTCATTAATGTTTTAATTGTAAGAGTTAGGGTACATTATGTCAATGAATATATTGATACCTGCAGGGTATAGACCCGGATCCGGGATAATATTGACCTTCACCCATCTGTATACCGAATGAAAAATTAATTTTAGCGTGTAAAATGTGTTGCTGAACACATACCAATACCAACCTAAAACAATATGGGTAAACTAGCTTTTGTCCGCGGCACCGCCCGCGTGAATGTCGGTTATCGCGACCAAACATAGCCTATATCCTTTCTTAAGGTCTAATCTACCCCTATACAAAATTTCATCAAAATCAGTCGAGTGGTTTAGGCGTGAAAGCGTAACATACAGACAGACAGACAGAGTTACTTTCGCATTTATAATATTAGTATGGAATATGGATAATTAATTATTTAAAATTTTCTTCGATAAGCGTCGAAGAATTTTTTTTAAGGTTATTGTTAGATCGGATCTTAGACCAGGATTGACAGAGACCAACACCTGACATGGTTGATGTAAGTATGATGTAGTAGATAAAATTAAAGCGCATTCCAAATTATACAAATACGACTGAGCTAGGCAAAATTGATCGGTTTTACCAAAAAATTAACCAAAGACACCATACCGTAAACAATCAGTTGGCCGTGAATGAAACTTACCTGAAAAGATAAAAAACAAACATTAGCATACAACAGTATACACATAAAAGTACATTATAATATTAAACTTGGTCAAGTTCAACACAACTAAGACCCAGACATGTCTCTTCTCTGCGATGCGAGCTAATTCTAGCCGAAATCAACTTTTCAAGGTGTTCCCGTACTAATAACCAACAGCCTTAACACGTTCCCGGGCAGTGAGTCACCCTACTTTAGCACTATTTTTTTGTATGGGATTTTTTCGATTGCTCTAGCATTTCCGTCACAATGCGTACTAACCAACACCATCAAGTGTGACAGGAATGCTATAGCAGACGACTGCTTTAGCATTTGTGCCACTCTCATTACAAAAATTGTGATACCATGTGACGCGAATGCAAGTTCAATATGAACTCCTGCATTCGCTTCGTCAAACTCGAATTGCGGAATAGATGCAGTGTTATTTTGCCACGAATTCTCAGTGATAGTTGGTGATCTGTTGTAACTATTGCTTGAGGAGATATGTGAAGATGTTATGTCTGGTCTTGGTGGCGAAGGTACCGTTGTGGTTGACACAGGTTGTAGGATAACGATTTCATTGCTGACCTGTAAGAGCTGTGGGGAAGCTGATGCTGTAACTAATGCGGATGGTAAAACAATATCTCGCTCATTCGAAGTTGATGCAATGACTGGGTCAGATTCTAGAAAAGAGGCTCGAGGGGTAGTGGAGTCAGCAAATTTGGAGATAGATTGTCTTCATTCTCTATTTCGAAAGTAATTTTCACTTCTGTTTCTTTAGAGATGAAGTCAGGCGAAGAAGTTGGGTGCATTCTGACTGAAGCAGCAGGAGCTAAATAATCCATAGCTTGGTGTATTTGTGGATGGACCACTAGCTGTCTTGTTGGAGGGTTAGGCTCAAAGTCACTAACAGTTTTATCGGAGTCACTATTTTCATTCCTTTGGCGTACCGGGCTTACTTGTATACCTTTTGACGACGATGAAGAATCAGACAGCATTCCTTCATCTTCAGCAGGGTTATAGTTGCCATCGGACCCAAATTCTCCGTCAGCATCACTGTAGGGATCATGTTCTTCTTCAGATGACGGTAGATGATCGTTTGCACCTTGAGCTTTCTTCTGATCATGGTTTCATCTTTCCTCTGATGAACGAGAGGCTTCTCTCTCGTTCATCAGAGGATCTTTCAGATTCTTCGATGCTGGGAGCCGAAGAACCATCTGAAAGTTCTTCAAACAACCTCAGGATTTGCTCTGACTCCGAAATTTTAAAAGCACGAGGGCGTTTTTTGGGTGGCAATTGTGAAAGTAAATAATTTGAATTAGGTATTTTTATCGACTTATCTAGCGCAATTACCTAGTTAGTATAACAACAAACTACTGAAATACATTGTAAATAGCATCATAATAACAAAGAAACAAAAGAAATCGTGAATATAAATTGTACTTACGATGTTTGTAATATGTCGGCGTGATACGAAAATGTACTACGCACTAACGTGCACTACGTGCGGCAGTGACCGCTACACTGACTGGATCTCAATACATTTGACGCATGCTATAGCATGCGCTGCCACGTAGGTTACGCCGGGTGAGGTGTACGGGAGGGGTAAACATTGTTTTATCTTTGTGTGCAATAAAGGCTCTAAAAGGCAGTAAACGATCTGTGGCTGTGTTAGTAGTGACAGCAAGAAAAAGGCTACCTATATTTTATACGGATAAAACAACTGCTCAAGCATAACTGCCAAAAAACCTCAATAAACTTGGAATGCTATAGCATCCGCGACATAATTATAGTGTCCAATACGAATGCGATAGCATGCTCGTCCGGGATCGTGTTAAGCTTCTTGGCGTTTCCTCCCTCAACCTTGGCCCATACATGGCTGTCAAAAACAGGGCATTCTATCGAATGTGCGACAATACTTCGAGATTGAGACAAAAAGAGCCAAGAGGCTCTTTGAGTCAGTGTTCAAACGCAAGCCTATCAAACATTTAAAAAATATATAGCTATGAAACTAGCGAGATACGTCAAATCGCAATTAAATCCGTGGAAATAAATGCTTTCCGTGGTGGTGTGATTGAGTAGCAAACATTCATCAATCCATTCAACCATTCATCCATTCTTTCCTTTATCCATCTATCCTCTCAACTTTACACCATTATATATATAAACCAGTAAACGATACGAAGACAGTTGATAAAATTCATAATTACACTTTACTTCATTACAAAAGAAAGATAGTGTGGTATTTAAATGTGGCACGTGCCGCCCGCGCGCGTGCATGCAACTCGGGCGTCGGAGGGCACTGACTGACCTCCGTCCTCCATGAGCGCGGGCCTGGGGATGACGGGTGGAGTCCTGTCATCCCAGCAGAAGCAGGCCACAGCGGCGGCGCGCCTCCCCATTCCGGGGGCGAGTCAGGGACACCGTAATGTCCCCCCTCCTGAGGAGGGCCAGACCGTAAGGGATGGCCCTGGGTCAGCCGGGGTGCGAGGGATATGTCGATGACAACCTCACTTCCGGACTAGCAACACGACCCACAGTCGGCGTGCGGTTTTAGTTGATTCGAGTCCGACATAACCTCCCCTTCCGGCTCCGGTAGGGGAGGTATCCTAGGGGATTTCCGCACGGAGAAAAAAGTATTTTAATGTGTAGTACCACTACCATAGATGAAAATATTTCAGTTCTGCTCATCACTCCAACTTATTAATGGGTTCGACCTTCTGCAACTAACTTACTCTGTGACAATTTAACTTTTGCACTTTACGAGCGCACCCACCGTTAGTTATTAAGGTCAGAATACATTATTGGTAATTTCATTACAAGTGAATTTTAATTCGATTTCAGTTACTATGTCCTGTCCCTTTTAGTTGCTTTTTGTGTTGTTAGTTGGGTAGTTTCGATGAATTTAGTTGACTTTATCTGTAAAATATTATTGGAAGTTTAGTAGGAGTTACGGACGTGATAGTTTTGTGAATTGTGGTGGGGTTGATATGTTTGTTAGTGATACGTACACATCTTGTTAAGGGTTCTATAGACTTATTAGTGTAGTGGTAATAATCATGTTGAGCCACACGGTAACTAAACAATTATAAGGAGAAAGCAATAGATATTACATTGTCGATGGACTTCATATTATTCATGCCTGTGTATACCTGAAGAGGTAAACAGCGATGTATTTAAACCCACATTTCGCCACGGACGTTCTATTTCGTGGAATATATTATAGAGTCAGAATCGAACCGACTAAAACCGTCTTGGATATCTTTCGCATCCTGGCTGACTCTGGGTAATATCCGGTATCTAACCAAAGTATCCCCTTGCCCCACGAGGGGGAGAGGTGCATCGCGCTGCCGCCGCCTGGTTGGTACTTTAAACCTTTATTTGGCTTGCCATTTGAGACGACAATGCCACAACGACTATGTTAATCTCATTTTCGTGTTTACCCTGTAAAAGTGAGTGAAGATTGAATTTGGAACCAGATTGGAACAACCTTAACAGAAGAATTGATAATAATTTTTTTTAATAAAGGACTCGTCAATTTGACTCCACGCTGAAGGCAAAGTCTCGGAAAAAGTGTTACCATCGTAAACATGTACCATGTTAACAGTGGTGGCACTCAGCTTGACGGCCTCATCAGATGCCTTTTCACGCTCCGCTTAAAGGACATTGGAATATTCGTTTCAATAAATAGGCCAAATCAATCCTTTGTTCCTTAGATCTAACGTACCTATTATCGGCCGAAATGTAATATTCCTCAGAGTAATATCTCTAATGGAATTAATGATAGATCAGGTAAAGACAATAGGTTGAGGAGTAGTATAATAGTATCTATAGCCAATATAATGTGTGATAACATCTGTTCTAACTAACCTGTTTATATTAGCTTTGCTTGCTAGAGAGCTATGCCCGTGGAGACCCCGTGGAGCCTAGGTGAAGGTCTCTTTCGTAGACTTTTGGTTATATCTCCGGTTTTTCTCAAGCAATTGAGATCAATCATTCGCAAGATTTAAAATCAGAGCAAGACGTTTAAAAAATATAAACCATATAAACAGACAATAATTCCCAAAATTGTTCACTATTGTTTATATTATAACGTAACACAAATATATATCAGGAAAAGTGAAATGCTCAAGTGGGACTTACAGGGGAATGCTCTTCCAACTGAGCTATTGAGCCACGCCTGAATCACTTCATCGTGGGTTCAAGTCCCACTTGAGCATTTAATTTTCCCGATCTATTCTAATTTTAAAGTTAGCATAATTGAAATGCTATGAAAATTTATTCCAATTCAAATCATAAAAATCCATTCATGGCGGTAATGCATGCGACTGCCACACAGGAAGCGCGGGTTCGATTCCCGCTCAGTGCAAATATTTGTATGCATGATATGGTTATTTGCTTTGGTCTGGGTGTTTCTATGTATAATATGTATGTATTTACAAAAAAAGTATATTCAATGGCGCCCAACGTGGGGTACACTTCGTAAACTTAGAATAATATAGTATTTCCATGTCGGAGCAGGCCTTCTTTTTAGGGTTAAAAGGTAAGACGGCAAAGACTCCTGTAAGGGGCAACATGTACCACATCAAGAAAAAAGGTAGAAGAGTGGATCCGGGCTCAAAAATTCACGCCTTCAAACCGGATTTATTAGACCCGGATTCGGGTTCCATAGTTAGAATGAAAACCGGCTCCAACTGAATTCGGAAAAAACCACGTCGGTTCCCGGTGGAGTAAAATAGGACCACCCCAGCTCTTTCTGTGGGTGTCTCCATCCGATATTAAACATACAGCCCAAGACAAAGGGCCCGCTAGACGGCAATAGGCTCGCCCCCTTTTACGTCATGGGGCCGAAAATTCATAATTAGCGAAACGTGGGAGCTAGTACACCTCTGGGACCTCTTTCGGGGATTTACAGAGTATATGGATGGATGACTGGCTTGGAAGAGATAGCAGAGTCATGTGGTGTGACAAATTTCCTCTCTACATCATATTTGCTCTTTGTCCCCACATTTTCTTAGAACCTTTTAATTATATTAGAAGTTGTAACCACAGATTGTTGCGAAGTAACTTCGCTGTGCTCGGGTGTCCTCGGAATACTTCGGCTCTATTCGTTGATGTAAAGTTTAAATGAATATGTGATGATGGGATGAGTTTGTTTGTTAACATACTCTTTGGGATGAGTTTTGGCGGGAAACTTTGGCATTATGACGTCATAATGTACTTAATTTTATAGGGATTTTACAAGTTGTATGTTTGTTTTGTTTTATTAAATTAAATAATGAGCAAGAATGCTCTACCTACATAAAGGTTGCCTTCTTCTTACAATCCTTTAAGCAAGGTGTGAAAATGAATCTGTAGGCACAATTTAAGGTATAGAGACCACCATTGAACGGCCTCTGTGGCGTGGCGGTAGTGAACGCTACTGCTACGCAGGAGGGGCGGGTTCGATCCCCGCTCAGTGCAAATATTTGTATGCATGAATATGGCTATTTGCATTGGTCTGGGTGGTTCTATATGTATATATTTACAAAAAAGGATCTGAGTATGTTTATCCGCATTCGAGATTCCATAACACAAGCTCACTAAGCATACCATGGGTCCTTAATTCGGATGTAAAAAAATGTATGTTGATTTATGATAAAAAAATAAATAATTTTGTTAAGCATTTGAGCTTATTTAATTAAAGATTTATCTGTCATTTTGCGAATCTGTCATCCTGCGAATCTGTCATTCTGCGAATCTGTCATCCTGCGAATCTGTCATTCTGCGAATCTGTCATTTTGCTACACCTGGCATTATGCGTTTCTGTCAATTCGCTAATCTGTCATTTTGCGTTTCTGTCATTATACGCCTAATCCAGATAGCGTTGTGTAGAATGTTGTGAAATAATATGTGGGATATGCCTTTTTTTCGTGCGGAAATCCCCACGGATACCTACCTCCCCCGCCGGAGCCGGTTGAACAGACTAAAACCAAACGCCGACTGAGGTTCGTGGTGCTAGGCCGGAGGTGAGGTTGTCTTCGACATATCCCTCGCACCCCGGCTGACCCAGGGCCATCCCTTACGGTCTGGCCCTCCTCGGGAGGAGGAATAACGGTGGCCCCGATTCGTCCCCGGAATGGGGAGGCGCGCTTCTCAGCACGCTTCTGCTGGAGTCACTCCCAGGCCCGCGCTCATGGAGGACAGAGGTCAGTCTGTGCCCTCCGACGACTGAGTTGCCTGCGCACGCGAGATGTGGAGTAAGTATACTATTGTAGAAGCAATTACATCTGTAATGGTGAGCTGTATCCTTTAGACTTCAGACTTTAGACTTTAGACAGTCGATTGTCAGAGTCAAAATATTTACCAAAACATATAGTGCGGTAACTTCTACAATAAAATAAAATTACAAACATAAAAAATCAATAACCATATTTAAATTCTAAACACAGTAAAAATACATTGCCTTAACAATACAATACATTGCTCGAAATTACAGCATTGTATATTACAAACAATTATATTCCGAAATAAAGATACCATCACGTTCCATAAAAAGCTCACGCTGAGACAAAATGGCCGACAATACGTAAATAAATATAGATAATGTTAATTTAAGTGGGTAATATCGGTTTTGAATAAAATTTTGTGGTAAGAAGAAATGTCTTAAACATATTGAGAAGGTTTCACTGCGGGAGTTTTATCTTAAAGGTCAAAGATATTGAATGAAATTAAGTTATATTGATGAGCTTATGCCCGCGGCTCCGCCCGCGTGGATGTCGGTTATCGCGACGAAACATAGCCTATGTCCTTTCTCAAGGTTTAATCTACCCTTTTTTTTTTTTTTTTTTTTTATAACCGTGGGGGAAAATCCTTCATGGATGTTATGCCGGACTTCTACCGACTAAAAACCCCCACGGTAACGCCCAGAAGCCTATGGATGGAAGCCCCGGGTAAGCCCTCGGAAGGATGTCCCAGGACTCCCATCAGACCTACGGCTACAATTGCGGCCTCGCCTTGGGGGTGGTTCGGGTGCTATCCCGCGTCTATGGGGGGGTTTTCGGGTGTTATCCCGCTTCTTAAGGGGGGGGGGGGGCGTGCGTGAATCCCTCACGTCACGCTGCCGTCATGGGCCTGCTTCTGTAAAGACGGTGAGCAACTCACCGTCCTCAGGCCCCCGGTCATGGAGGCCGATGGTCTTCGGCGAAAGACACGTCGGCGGCGCCCAAGCCGCCGACTGCGGAACTCGGGTGGGAGAGTTTTCTCCCGCTCTCGCCCCGCCGCCTCTTTCACGAGCATGACCTGCTCACAGAAAGAGGCGGCGCAGTCCCACTTACTCCCGCTGGAGAAGGTTTAATCTACCCTCATACAAAATTTCATCAAAATCGGTTCAGTGGTTTAGGCGTGAAAGCGTAACATACAGACAGACAGACAGAGTTACTTTCGCATTTATAATATTAGTATGCATATAGTGAGTTTGATTCCCGTATTACACAAGTATTTTTTTTATAAAGGACACATAAATTTTACGTTACCTCGCCTGATGATAAGTTAAAGGCAAAGTCTCGGCAAGAGGGTCACCATCGTAAACATGTACCATGTTAACAATGGTGGCACTCAACTTGACGACCTTATCAGATGTCTTTTCACGCCCCGCTTAAAGGACACAGGACTTTAGAAAGAAGGAAACACTAGAGCTGGCAGGGAGTTCCAGGTCTTAATGGTGCGGCATAGGAATGAGTCACTGAAACGCTTGGTTCTAGAAGTTATATATCCGTATACGGATGGCATCTTAGCCCTGCACGTGTTATCCTGTGAAGGAAAGGAGCTTTCCCAGCTCTTACCTTGGATGTTGCAGTAGGAGACTAAAGGGTAGGATTGTTTTCTATACGACAGTAAACATCCCACCCAGCAATTTCAAGATTCGCTCGCTATTACGAGGGACTTTCCTTCCTCCTACAGTCCCGGGTCCTTTAAGCGGGGCGTAAAAAGGCATTTAATGAGGCCGTCAAGTTGAGTGCCACCACTGTTAACATGGTACATGTTTGCGATGGTGACTTTCCGTCAAGACTTTGCCTTTAGCTTAGCATCAGGCGAGGTGAAGTCAAATTGACGTCTTCTGAATTAAAAAAAAAACATAATTGGCAAAATGTGGGTATTACACCTCTTACAGAAGTGGTTATGACTATATACTAATGCAACCTCAACACGTTGGTGCAATTGCTTCATAACGAACGAGGCTTTCTTCTTGGGTTTGGAAGGTCAGATGACAGTCGTTCCTGGAAAAACCCACATCTATAATATAAAAATGAATCGCTAAATGTGTTGGTAAGCGCATAACTCAACAACACCTAGACCAATTTGGCCAATTCTTTTTTTCAAATATTCGTTGAAGTTCAAGGATGGTTTTTAAGGCAAGAAATATTTGAATAATTGCCATGAACCGACATCCACGCAGGCGGAGCCGCAGGCAAAAGCTAATACTAGATAAAAACAATAAGCGGAACTCGAGCAGAAGTGCAATAGCCATATTACACTGCAAGTCTAAAAGAACTATCTGTGTCACGTAAAGAATAAAAGATTTTCACTAGTGTAGTGCGAATTAGAACCGAAAGTCTTAATCGTTAAAGTTCAAATTTGTAGTTTTATCAAAAGCACTCAATACCATTCAAAATTATACGACCGACCAGCAACGCATTTTTCATTCGATATCATAACACTGATTACATTGCACGCTTTACGCACGCAATATGCAAATGCACGGCGTGCAGCTACCGCACAATGTTGTTACATGCCATGATGTTAACGTATACTGTATTCCGGTAGCGTGAACACGCGAAGTAAAATATTAATTTTGAACAACTAACATTTTCCAAAAATTTTTTTTTTACTAATTTCAAACGGTAAATGTCAAATCAAATCAAATACTTTATTGCATTCATGTGTTGTACAGATCTTGCACCAAATTTTGTTTCAACGAAGATGAAAATCAATGAAGCTCAATGAAGCCCTGTTGGGGCACAGCAAATTTATATAATATTAGAAGATATCATTATATTGACATTGTATTAAAATTTATAAGTTATAATTTAAGCATTATGGATTTGAAAATAATAATCAAGCATTAAGAATTACAATTACAAGCATGCAGTCATCATTATTATTCTTAAACTTAAGCATTCTACATTAAAACATTAAAACATTTTCCCTACTTTAAAGTGTGTCATCGAAAAACTCCTGCAAGGTGTAGTAGCATTTTTGTGATAGTAGCTCTTGTAATTTATCTTTGAATTTATGCTCACTATCTAAATCCTTTATAGCCTGCGGTATTTTATTATATACTTTTATGGACATTATATATGGGCCACAATGGCACATAGACAGGCCGGATGTTGGAAGAGCTAGCCTGTCCCTGTGTCGTAGGTTGCGGGGTTGGCTGTAATGATCTTTATTGCGCGTATATAGCGACATATGCTTTCTGACAAAAGTGCACAGTTCTATTATATATAAGGAAGTCAAGGTGAAAATGTTCAAATCTTTAAAGTGCGGTTTACAGCTTTCCCTACAGCCTATATTTGCCAGTATTCGTATACATTTCTTCTGGAGCCTAAACAATTTATCAACGTCTACACTATTTCCCCACATTATGATACCATATCGAAGCCAAGAGTGGGCATAATAGTAGGAGGCTTTGGCTGATTTAAGGTCTGTAGTTTTTTTTAATTCGTATAAAGCATATGTGAAGGAAGATAATTTACCACTAACAGGTACATTTCGAGGTAAAGCGGCGTAATCAAAAAACAATGCATTTTTGCCGTTAATAATTTTCTCTCCATCGGTAGATGGCTCCATTACCTTAAGTTGCATGCATGCAGCCTATTACCGTCAATCGGGCACTTTGTGATGCAGCCCGTATGTTAACTGATAGACAACCGCCCTATTCCTTAGTCGACTTCTCCGACACCGACAGGAAGAGATGGAATCGTTAATAATATACCCAAATTCGTTCCTGCGTGGAATACTGCTCACATATCTGGGATGGCTCCGCAAAGTACTTACTAGACGCTCTCGACAGGTTGCAGCGACGTGCGTTCCGCATTATTGGGAATCCTGAGGTCACGAACACCCTCGAGCCTTTGCAGATGCGTAGAGATTTTGCGTCTTGGGCAGTATTCTACCGTCACTACAATCGTGAATGTTCTGACGAGCTCTTCCAATTAGTCCCACCCTCTCCTTTCTCTCACAGGACGACACGTGCAGGGCTAAGATGCCATCCATATACGGTGCAGAGTAGACCTGCTAGAACCAAGCGTTTCAGTGACTCATTCCTATGCCGCACCACTAAGACCAGGAACTCCCTGCCAGCTCATGTGTTTCCTTCTTCTTACAGTCCCGGGTCCTTTAAGCGTCAAGTAATGAGGCCGTGAAGCTGAGTGCCACCACTGTTAACATGCTACATGTATACGATGGTGACCCTCTTTCCGAGACTTTGCCTGTAGCTTAACATCAGGCAAGGTGAGGTCAAAATGACGTGTCCTTTATAAAAAATAAAAATCGTTAGAGTTTACGTTACCATTCTTCGATGGGCTTATTTTGGCTTTTGGCTATAACAGAAACGACTTCCGTATGAACACCCAACCCCTAGAGAAATCTTTCGGCCAGAGGCTCATCCATCAATCAGCAGACTTTGTTGCCTTGCCTATACCTATACACATTTTTTTTTACCAGCCTGTGACCATGGCCGGTGTAACCTGGTCGAAACGTCAGGTAAATCAAAAGGTGTATGTAATCTATCTTTGACACTGTCTATATCAATAAAAATGAAACACCCCAAATGAATGTACGTTCATAGCTTTTCATAATCACGTGTTTCCTTCTTCCTACAGTCCCGGGTCCTTTAAGCGTCTTTCCGTGACTTTGTCTTAAGCTTACTATCTGGCGAGGTGAAGTCAAATTGAACCATGATCGCGTTAATTCTCGTTATTAATATTGTATATACATTGCAAGTTAAAATCCATAATGCTTTTCGTAGTCGTTAAAACGAAATAATTGATTAATTTTCAATACACCATGAACACTGATGAGCAGGGGTCAGTGGACTATTAGTCGAAATAAACCCTATCATTGCTTTCAGAATAATTAAATAGGTGAAATTACAGGGCATGATACTGATGGCTTCTGTATTTCACGGCAGCCTTTTAAGGCTCTTCCGTCTTTAATATGGTCAAGAGGTTACATTGGAACCTTTTATTTCATGGAAATGTAAAAAGTTCCAACATAAACTGTCCACTATACTAATAACCTGCAATAGCATTATATATAATGTGTTTTATTTCAATAAAACTAGTAATCTTCTATAATATAAAAATGAATCGCTAAATGTGTTGGTAAGCGCATAACTCAACAACGCCTGGACCAATTTGGCCAATTCTTTTTTTAAATTCTTTGAAGTTCAAGGATGGTTTTTACGGCGAGAAAAGTTCAAATAATTGCCGGGAACCGACATCCACGCGGGCGGAACCGCGGGCAAAACCTAGTTAATTATATTTTTACGTAATATACGTAACAAAAAGCTTATCTCTACCTACCATTCACAATATGCAATACTCAAATAAAAAATAAACGTGATGTTCCAAACAAACTCAAATGAAATGGCACAGCGTCCACGTCTTATTTGCCTAAAGACTTTAAAAAGAAAATCAATAACATTTCAATTCGGCCGTAATGAGTCAATAGTGAATTTATTCCCTTTAATTTTCAATAAAAACGTCAAATTTGCATAACACTTAAGGCCGGTCGCAAGCTTACGACTGCGGGCCGTAACTATTGTTGCCCTAAATTATGTCTCCGATTATAATTTTAAATTAGAAGTTACTCCTAACGTGACTGAACACACTTTTTATTATATTAAAAGCCTATGCTCAGCTTTTTAATTTATTAATAATGCATAATTAATTTAAAACAATAAAAAAATGTAGTTTAAAGACACTGTGAATAGCTTTTATAGTTTAGTAGCTTGTGCCCGCGGCTCCGCCCGCGTGGATGTCGGTTGTCGCGACCAAACATAGCTTTCATCCTTTCTCAAGGTCTAACCTGCCCTTATACTAAATTTCATCAAAATCGGTTCAGTGGTTTAGGCGTGAAAGCGTAACATATAGACAGACAGAGTTACTTTCGCATTTATAATATTAGTATGGATAGTCATCATCATATATTATCAGCGTTAGTACTGATCGTATCCAAAGCTGTCCGATCGCTCTCCTAGTCTTTCTGCTGATTTAGCTTATTTTGGGATCAACGGGAGTGACTGCTGTTGATCGCCCTACCACCGGTAACTATTATGTCTTAAGATAATATCTTTAGTTCAGTGTATCCAAAGTAAAGCATTTACCTAAGGTAACTAAGATCCAGTCATTCCATGATGATATGCAAATCTTTAGCCAAAATTATGTTACTCACATTTATCTTGACTTACGTCATTCGTTCAGGATATTTTTAACTACTCAGTTCTGAGATAGTTCTGAGCAATGTAAAAAATATCACAACGAAATTTAAAGGAAAAAATTTAATATCACAGCCTAGTTAACCTTTCCGATTTTATACTTCTTAGGTGGTAGACAAGAACACGGCTCACCTGACGAAAAGTGGCTATGTGCAACATGAGGGGGTACCACACTCCTGCTGCTGACCCTGACATTCTTAACGTATCGTGTGACAAACCAGCCCAGGGTCTAACTCTCCTGAGATGTAGAATGATGTGTCCGTAAAAAGGTAATGAAGCCACTCTCCAAGTAGTTTCTTATAGCACTCCCCTGAGAATACATAGTAGGACGGACACGTAATGTGACTTAAGTGCTAATTCTTGCTAGTGGTTTTCGAGATAAAACAGTATAAAAGCATACATTTCAGTAATATGATGAGTGCGAATGTTTAGGTGGATGAATATAATTTGATAAATAATTATTTAGTGTTTTTTTGGTTTGATTCGTCAATTTCACTGCGAGCTGAGGTGTGGTCAAAAAAGTAAAATTGATAGCCTTGATAGATGCTTTTCACGCCCTGCTTCAAGAACCCAAGATTGTAGAAATCACCATTGTATAACATTCTATAACCAAGAAACAGAACTACCCAGTTCGCCATTAAGCTGGAAATATATTTTTTTAGCGCCATCACTAGATGGTTACTAAAGTAAGCAAATAATTTGCTTGCGTTATGGATCTAGACAACGGATAAATATACTTATATACATGTTCATTTTCGTAAATATATACATAATATAGATAAAACACACCCAGCCATCGAATAAATAGTCGTTTTCATCACAAAAATACTTTATCCAAAGTGGGGATCGAACCCACGACCTCTTGTGCAGCGTCACGTGCACTACCAGGCTGCCAAATAAATTTCTACGAGTGGCAAGTATTGTATAAATATTTAATACTAACGAAGACGCAGACTACAGCTAGTACATTGTATTAAATTACACAGTAGGGATACATATACCATAAAAAGTTATACACTTAAACGTTTCTCCTTCAATTTTCTCAGAAAATCCTAATCCCGACCGCCGAATAAACTTTAATTACGTAAGACAATACATTTTGCGGACGAATAATCGTAAATTTGTAACCGGCCTAATACCGTAGGAGGGCTTTAACCAAATTTTACGGCTTGTTGCCGCCGTAAAGAAAAACATAAAATGCCAAAGTAAATAAAATCATTATTTAAATAACAAAAATAAAAAAGTTAATTTATTGTAAGGGTTGTTGTAGACTATGCTGGAGTCATACATACAATAACTAAATTAGACAATCTAGATATGTGTGTTTTTAATGAGTTTTATTTGAAAACTTAGTTTACTAAATTTTTCTGTTTAGAAACTTATTTTAAAGACTAAAACCCGAAGTCACTTATTTAACCCAGTTTATTTTTTAAATACGTTTTTACGAAAAAAAAAAATTTAGGTTGTTGTACCTTTAATTAAGTACCAAATCAAATGAAGTATATTACTTAATGCATGATTTAACTTTTCTATTGCACTCGGTATCTGATGCACAGTGGCCATTACTGTAGCAGAAAATGCTATAAATATAAAATTAAGTATTGTAATTTATACAATATTTTTAACGATTGAAAAAACACACAAACCTACTCAATACTAACGTGTTTCATGATATACAATAATGTTTACTACTGTGGGCATTGACCACTGAGCCATTCGACCACGAACAATATAACCTGGTCGAAACATAAAGCAATTAAAAAGTATGTATACCTATACCATGATCACGTTAATACACATTAACATTATTTTGCTCAATAATACATGGTCACTGAATCGCTGGTCGTGTGGTCGGTGGTCGCACCGATACAGTGTGTAATGAGCTTTATATTCAAATTGGACACGACAGGTGTTAGGATTGAACGTTTGAGATAACAGTCGGCTCGAGTACCAAAGGAATGAAAATAGTTTAATTATGTATTCATTCGAGAATGAATAAGCAAGATTGTGTTGCCAGTGAAGCCAATGTTGCCACACATCAAAATGTAATGATAAGTATTGTGAAGCAAAGCGCAGGGGAGTCACGAATTTATTGACGGTATCGTATTGGGACTTTTGTTTTAATACTCGGATAGGAATTTCGATAAACAATTGATATATTTGTATAGTCACGCCTTATCATATCTTACCACTTGCTTACACTTATACATGAGAAAATATGGTCGCTTTGCCTTTGATATTTTTTTTTATTCTGAGCATTATAGTGCTAGTTGCTTTACACGTGCCTATGTCCCTATAAAGATAAGATAAGATAAAATATTCTTTATTGTACACCATGTAAGTATTATGATGGGACAAACAATCATTTACAAATGTATAATGCACAATGGGCGGCCTTATCGCTAGCAGCGATTTCTTCCAGACAACCTTTGGATGGATAGAAGCAAAAGAGATGATAATAGCGTACAATTATTTTTTAAATGAAAGAAGGAACTATGATAGTCTTAGATATATAGTCAAGTTATACTATAACAGTCAAGATTAAATTATATATACATATTATACTACATAGTATACCAATATACATACATATACAATAGGTACATAATATTTACAATATAATAGTCAGTATTGATATATAAATAGCATTTTAAGTACTTACACAAAATTACATAATATATAGTTATACAAGGGAAGATAGATAATGTTCTTTTAACAATTTCTTAAAAGAATCCAGAGATTGTGCTCGTTTAATATGCACGGGCAGTGCCATTCCACAGACGAACTGCATGTATGGTGAAAGACTTATCATAAAAACTAGAATAGTGCAGTGGCATTGCTAGTCTCAGATTCTCCGATGATCTCAGATATCTTGTATGTGTGTCACCAAGGAGCCTAAACCGTTCTTTAAGATAGTGGGGAGTACAAGGATTCAACAGTATGTGCTTATATCTTCAAAACTACGCTACCGATTCTGATGCGGATTCTTTTAATAGATAGAGTAACTCAAGAAGAAGGTTTATATGTATAATAAATTCTTACAAATCAAATACATAGGGAAAAAGAATCTTCTCGGGCGGGACTCGAACCCGCAGTCTTTCCCTTACAGGGGGAATGCCAGACCAATTCGGCTACCGAGACACGCCCGATATGATTCAAATTTCCCATCTTATACGTCTTTAAGGCGACGTGGCGTCATCTACCGATTTTCTTTCGAACTATCGGAATCAATGAATGATGTTACAATCATTTTTAAACATTGATTTTTGATAACTGCGCCCCAACAATTGAAGGAATTTTTACAACATTAAGTATGCTAACTATACAAATCAAATACATAGGGAAAAAGAATCTTCTCGGGCGGGACTCGAACCCGCAGTCTTTCCCTTACAGGGGGAATGCCAGACCAATTCGGCTACCCGCCCGAGAAGATTCTTTTTCCCTATGTATTTGATTTGTATAGTTAGCATACTTAATGCTGTAAAAATTCCTTCAATTAATAAATTCTTAATATAGTAGAGGGTACAGCGGGAACGGAATCGGACGCCACGCGTGCGGAAAAAAATTCGCGGTACGTAGTTCGCCGGGTCAGCTAGTATAATATATTTTGACCACAGACACGTTACAATGTATACTCTGTTTGTGTGCAGTACGCGTTTTTGAGTGCATTTTATTGAGGATACAATGTCCTCCGTGGATACAATCATAGATTGTATCCACGGAGGACAGAATATGATTAAGTAACGGAGATGCCCCATTGATAATTCGCCTAATAAAAACGCGTCGCCGAATGCGGGTGGGAAGAGACGCGCGGGGTGTCAAAAGTCGAAGGACGTCATAGGTATAACGTTCCTACCAAATGAGTCCATTTGACGTTTGGATGGCACGCGACTCGATTGCCTTGCAACAACTCCGCTATCATTTCCTTCTCCATAATTATATCAAACTTATCCTTAGATCAATTCATCAAGGTATGTGCCAGTACTTAACTGTCTCGATCTCGTTTCTCGCGACTTGAGTGTCAAGATATATGACGCCAACTATATGGCGGGAGACAAATATAAAATCAATAGCTTTTGCCCATGGCTCCGCCCGCGTGGATATCAGTTATCGCGACCAAACATAGCCTATGTCCTTTCTCATGGTCTAATCTACCCCTATACAAAATTTCATCAAAATCCGTTCAATGGTTTATGCGTGAGAGTTACTTTCGCATTTATAATATTAGTATGAATTAGTATGGGTACCACTTATTACGAATCTGGCATATACCTTTTGCTTCAAGTGGCAGAAGCATAACATAATTATTTTCATAGTATGTATGAAAACAACGATGTCCATATGTTCAACTAGGTGTTTACCGACTGTGGGTAGATACTCTTGACCTGACATTTTCATAAAACGTCTTCAATTTCACAACACCAGGGTCCCATGACCGCTGTCTAAATAAATTTAAAAAATAATATTCAACTCCTACTGATTGATTGTATACATTTTAAAAACCGTAGCGGTTTGAATTGCTATTTATAAATTGAATTTCAAATTTCTTGTTTTATATGATAATATATATCAAAAAACATATAATAAGCTACTTGATAATCATGAAAAATACCATGTTAGATCTCCCGTTGACATGAACTCCCACCGAAACATATTATTTAGCACCATCTCTTCAAAAATTCACATCATTCATTTTCTATTATTGTATAGAGTTAGAATGGTTTGCTCACGCGCACAGCGTGCTTCTCAAGAACACAATAAACATGTGTTGTTATTATCAAATCTTGTCATATTTTGTGTTCTGTGTACTTGACAGAGTGAATAGGGTGACTATGTGTTTTGGATGACTCAGGACTTGAGTTTTTAAAGTTAGGGGTTATTTACCTGTCGCCAAAATAATAGAATTTATTAGAAAGTCTACTACTTTTTAACTCCATAATGTTGTCTCGACAGATGTGCTATATCTCTGTGTGCAGTCAGCGTCATAAATATCTTGACGACGAAGTCTCAAAATGATCTTAAAACTCTCAGATTAAGAGCAAATCAAAAGGGTTTTATTGATTTATATAGTACTAGCTTTTGCCCGCGGCTCCGCCCGCGTGGAAGTCGGTTATCGCAACCCAACATAGCCTATGTCCTTTCTCATGGTCTAATCTACCGCCATACCAAATTTCATCAAAATCGGTTCAGTGGTTTAGGCGTGAAAGCGTAACATACAGACAGACAGACAGACAGACAGACAGACAGACAGACAGACAGACAGACAGACAGAGTTACTTTCGCATTTATAATATTAGTATGGAAGTATGGATTATTGTCCAAACTAAAGGTGTTTGCAAAATATCACAACAATCGGTCAGCTGGAAGGGGGTAAAAAAATCGAAATTAAGATCATTTTGAGCACTTTGTTCGTCAACATCTTTCTGATGCTAACTGTACCTATTATCAGAAAAGTAATCTCCTACAGCCCTACCTATATCTATCGGGACTCGCAGTATCATATTTTACGTTCTATAGTTGAATATTTCGCGGCAGATCTAAAATTTTTAGCAGTATATTTATGTACCATATTTAGCGACATTATTTATTATTCCGGTAGCCAGTCCAGTAGCTCAGTGGCCAGAGCATTTTCTGTAAGAGAAGGTACGCGGATTTTAATCCCGCCGAGAACGATCATTTCTTTTTCCTAGCGTAATCAAGAATATATATGCTTTAAAATTTTATATAATAAATATAATATATCTGCGGTAGCCTTGTGTTAATGGACTGCTGAGACGTGGTCTCGGGCTCGATCCCAGGTTGACCATGGCACATACCAATGACTTTCGATGCTTTTCGAAGTTGTGTGTGTATTTATCGCAGTTTTATAAGTGCCCGGTTAATGGCAATAGGCTCACACCTATTACATTGGGACCTAAACATAAAATGACGAAATTGGGTGCTAGCACCTCTGTCTACCCCTTCGGGGAATACAGGCGTGAGTTCATGTTATGTTATGTAGATATAAAAAATAAATAAGTAGGTACTTACCAACTTTGGTATAATGTAAACTGCTGACATATCAAAAATCCCTTTGTAATTCAATAGCATTGAAGTATTCCTGCTTGAAAAACATTGGAAAAAATGAAATGCTCAAGTGAGCTCCTGTTTGTTCACTTTGGGTAGGTACTTTATTGTATTATAATTTATATCTGTTTCATTCTCAATTGTACTTTACTGTATTCTTCTTCTTCGTGTCAATGGCTCATCAATTTCTTAAATTTTGTCGGCCCAATACCTGGCCTCAGCCACAGCATTGTCTGTTGCCCTGCACAGGTCTGCGATGGTACAGGTGGAAGGACACAGTGGGCAAGAGAGTAAATGGGGCATGGACTGGGATGGGGCCCCGCAGCCGCAGGGTGCTTGTGACTGTTCTATATAGCCCCATTTTGCCAAATTTGCATTACAGCGGCCAACTTGGGTACGTAGGCGGTTTAATGATTTCCAAGTTGGCCACGGGAGATGGTGTTCTTTGGGTCTTATGAAACCAGTCGGAGCTGGGTGTTTGTTACTCCACATTTGCTCTCTTGCCAGCTGGTTTTGGCTTTACTGTATGACTATGTTGCGTGCATTTTTTTCAACATTTTACATCTAGATTTGCCGTATTATTTTTCGGTGGAGTAGAATAAGACCACTCCAGCTCTTCCTGTGTGTAAAAGGCGGCTAAGGTATAGGGCTGTTCTCCATCCGACAGTAAACATACAGCCCAAGACAAAAGACCGCTAGATGACAATAGGCTCGCCTTCTATTATATCGTGGGACCAAAAATCATAATTGGCGAAACGTGGGTTACAGACGTGACTATACGGATTAATGGACATCTTGATTAGACATAAATCTTGACTTTTTTAAAAGAGAAACCGTTTGAATTCCCAACCCCAATAGGAAGGAGGTAGCTTAGTGGTTAAGGAGTCGGCCTTACGATCGAGAGGTCCCGGGTTCGATCCCGGTCATTACACTACCGACGTGAACCCACTCCTAGCACAAGCATTTTAGCTTAGTTGGAGGGGTTAGAGGGAATATTAGTAACTTCGGTTCTAATATTCTTTTCAAAAAAAAAAAAAAAACGGGTGTTTCCTTCCTTCCTTCTCCCTCGTGTTACCTTTACTCAGTAACTTAAATATTATTCCTGTATTTTGCATACAACATGTACACCCTACAACTGATAATATTTGTCGTGTCTGACATATATTGTGCAATTTCCCGCTGTTTAGTGGACACGTGTGCGATGAGCCTTATTGTGAATCGGATAACGGCGCCCACACACGAACAAAACTTTGTTTCATACAGTTATTATTAAATTTTAAAACAATATTTGAATGAAATTTTTATAGCATTTATTATGCTAACTTCTAAGTTCGAAATAGATCGGAAAAACGAAGCGCTCAAGTGGGACTTGAACCCACGACCTTTCCCTTACAGGGGGAATGCTCTTCCAACTGAGCTATTGAGCCACTTCTGAATCACTTCAAATTTCCCTTCACTTTATATCCGTCTTTAAGGGCGACTGTGGAGACATCTACCAACTTTCTTACGAACTGTTAGAACCAAGGTATGATTTTTCAAGCATTTTTAATGACTCCGCCCCAATATTTGAATGAAATTTTTATAGCATTTATGCCCATTTTAAAACAATATTTACAGTTAACCATACAAAATGTAGTAAAAACCTACTTAATCATCGTAATCATCATCATCCTCTATACGCTAGTCTTAGTTGTAATCGAGATTTTCACCTCAAAACCTGGGGTTGGTTTTTTTTTTCCCTCAGCCGGGGTGCGAGGTCTTCAGCCGGGGTGCGAGGTATATGTCGATGACAACCTCACCTCCGGCCTAGCACCACGACCCACAGTCGGCGTGCGGTTTTAGTCGGTTCGAGTCCGACATAACCTCCCCTTCCGGCTCCAGCAGGCGGATATCCGAGGGGATTTCCGCACGGAAAAAATAGGGGTCCGTTTTCCAACTCTATCAGTTGATTTGATTTATGTTGACTTTTAAAGTGACTGCCATTTGCCATCTCAACGCAAGATAAAACTTTTCTATGCATTTTCTTCGAAAACTTAATAAATAAATGCTTCGTCAGCTACATCTCTAAAACTTATTTTTTATTCATACATACATATAATCACGCCTTTATCCCCGGAGGGTTAGGTAGAGGTGACTAACACCCACATTTCACCAATAATGTAGTTGGTCCCATGAGCCTATTGCCATAATATTCCGGGCACTTTTGTTGACTATATCTGAGGCTGAGTCTGGGCTGTATATATCTGTCTAACGTTAAACAATCCCTTAGTCGCCTTGTAGGACACCGCATAGGAAGAGATGGGGTTGGCCCAAATTTCTACTCTGCCGCGCTCAAAACAGGTACAATCAGGATCAGATATTAATGAAAAGTACGCAAAATTATCCTAATTTCTTTTTTTTATCCGCTTCCAGTTAACTGATTGTTCTGATATGACCTTTAGATCGGACAATTATACCATTTAAATCAATTAAACATTTTAATTTGCTTTTAATACGAGAGTTTCAAGTACATTTTGCGGATGTACCTATTTTTTATTCCGAATGACAAATCACGAGCAAAACCATAGCAAACCGCTAGTATTCCTACATAAAATCAAAGCACTAATGAACCATCAATGTACTGCTGATGCCTTTATTAGCGGTATTGAAGTGTTATGCATTAATTAAGCATCGAACCCACATTGTATTAATTCATACTCCATTCATTTGAACCGCTAATCAACCCGCAATAATTTCACCCGTCGCTTTATGATACGGAGCTTATAATAATACTAGCATTTGCTCGCGGCTCCGCCCGCGTGGATGTCGGTTATCGCGACCAAATATAGCCTATGTCCTATCTCAAGGTCTAATCTACCCCTATACCAAATTTCATCAAAATCGGTTCAGTGGTTGAGGCGTGAAAGCGTAACATATAGACAGACAGACAGACAGACAGAGTTACTTTCGCATTTATAATATTAGTATGGATTACATACATGCCCATACATAAATGGTCGAGTTTCGGGTCAAACGATGATGATAGTAAATGTATAGAAGAGAGATAAATGTGGATAAAAATTAAAAAAAAAAAAAAATTTTTGACTAATAATGATACGCCAGTATTTGTAGCTGTCATAAAAAAGACTAGAAAAATCTAAGCGAAAATACATGTATAAATTCACAGTAAACTGATACTCGCAATAAATATGGCACAGTAATATGTTCAAACTTAACTTTTGATTCGAGTTTATGTATTTGGTTTATGTATGTAAACCTTCTGACATCTTTGCACAATCACAATTATTATTTTTAAGTATTTAGTTTTAGTCACACAATCGCGATCAAATACGACAGGAGCTGCAGAATAGCGCTACAAAACATAATTTTACTCTTCCAGCGTACGCTACATCTTTTCAAGCGTCATTGTATATCCGTTAGCGCACACAACCACTCTTTTAGCGCCATTGTACAAACATTAACGTACAGTCAACTACAAAGAGATGTATCCAATTTAATCTTCCAAAAATATGTATCCCTGCGAGTGCCACTATGAACTAACCAAAGATTGTGACAAACATGGTATCCACTGAACTTGACAATAACATGTATGCGTGTAAAGCGCAATAATTATGTATCCCACTACATTTTCTGTGATATGTACACTTAGGTACAATCTTAATTAAAAATCTATCCAAATACTGTGAAAGAAAAATTAAATTAAAAATTTAAAAAACCCCCGACACAAAAAACCTACAATAAGTAAACAAAACTATGGAAAATAGTCACAACTAAGTACCACAAAAAAGAACATGAAACCTATAAAAAGAACAAAATAATTTTGAAATTATAACCGTAAAGTACGTATGATTTTTTTAAATTAAATGTTGGCGCGTCGGGGGACCGCTTTTTGCCTACAAACACCTATCTACATACCGCCTTAATTTACTGGTACTAACCTAACTAAACTGAACAGTTATATTATGTATTTTTCATTTCTAAGTCCACAATTCATATATTTCGTTAATGCTGCATTATTATTTAAATACATAGCTATACCACTCGAACGCGACTCGCGAAATTATGGCGCGCACGAAATGTGGGCGGAGCCATAACATTATCAAGGTTAGCCACCCGAGCGGGCAGACACGCGAGGGCAGACGTCGTTGACGGTTGTGTATTGCAAGTAAATTTTTCAAGTCAATTTAATAGACTAAAAATTTTTTGTTTCAGCATATATTTGGGTAGTTTTGTGTGTTAAGTTTTGAAATACGTTCATTTGTAGTTTTACTACTTATATATTGTAACATTTTCGTAGTGATTTTAATATCATTTAATTAGGTAGGTGTTTTGTAGGCAAAAAGCGGTCCCCCGACGCGCCAACATTTAATTTAAAAAAATCAGACGTACTTTACGGTTATAATTTCAAAATTATTTTGTTCTTTTTATAGGTTTCATGTTCTTTTTTGTGGTACTTAGTTGTGACTATTTTCCATAGTTTTGTTTACTTATTGTAGGTTTTTTGTGTCGGGGGTTTTTTAAATTTTTAATTTAATTTTTTATTTCATGCTTTTTGTAGGTACTAATTTAGTGTTTAAAAAGGTTTTGAATTTAATCACCTATATTATCTCTTTTTTTATTTATTTCTTCTCTTAAATAGGTATTCATCTCTTTCCATATTTAGTTTATATAAAATGGGACTAGGCAGAAAATCTAAAAAAGCTGTAAACGAAGCTAAAATCGCAAACTAACTCAGCCAGAGAATACTTTTCAGAAAAGTAGCATTTTAGTGTCACAGGCGGCTCGAAAAGCTGAATTGCGTAGTCAAGAGAGTTCATTAGATAGACAACGTCGTTTAGATAGTGATGCAGCAACTAAAGCTTTTCGAAGATCAAAAGAAACTAGGGTTGAACGTTGCTTACGTAATAAAAAAAATGCCAAAGGAACCAGTACTTCACGATCCTACCAGACTCCAGAACAAAGTTCTGCAAGGCGTGCTGCAAATGCACAGTGTACTGCTAAGTCTCGTTTAAATGAGACTCCAGAACAAAGTTCTGTAAGGCGTGCTGCAAATGCACAGTATACTGCTGAGTCCCGTTTAAACGAGACTCCAGAACAAAGTTCTGTAAGGCGTGCTGCAAATGCACAGTATACTGCTGAGTCTCGTTTAAACGAGACTCCAGAACAAAGTTCTGTAAGGCGTGCTGCAAATGCACAGTATACTGCTGAGTCTCGTTTAAACGAGACTCCAGAACAAAGTTCTGTAAGGCGTGCTGCAAATGCACAGTATACTGCTGAGTCTCGTTTAAACGAGACTCCAGAACAAAGTTCTGTAAGGCGTGCTGCAAATGCACAGTATACGGCTGAGTCTCGTTTAAACGAGACTCCAGAACAAAGTTCTGTAAGGCGTGCTGCAAATGCACAGTGTACTGCTGAGTCTCGTTTAAACGAGACTCCAGAACAAAGTTCTGTAAGGCGTGCTGCAAATGCACAGTGTACTGCTGAGTCTCGCTTAAACGAGACTCCAGAACAAAGTTCTGTAAGGCGTAATGCAAATGCACAGTGTACTGCTGAGTCTCGTTTGAATGAGACTCCAGATCAACGTGCTTCGAGGCTTGCTAGAGATGCAACACTTACAGCTTTGGCTAGATCTAAATGTAGGACAGATTTTAATAATTCAATAAACAAATTTGCTGACACAGTTTGTTTGATTTGTAATAAGCTTTGTTATCAAAAGCAAGTACAGATAGTAACATTAGCCAATTTGCCAAGAGATATAATACCTAATGAGTTAATGGCACAATATGACAGTATCTCTGCATGTCACCGATGTATCACAACACTTCGTAAGTCAAGAACACCTACTCAAGCCTATTGGAATGCTATGTCATTAGACGAAATACCTCCAGAAATCGCTACACTATCGATGTAGAAATACGTTTGTTGAGTAGGATAATTCCATTCGTAAAAATGGTCAAACTCAGTGGTCGTTTCGGACAACATGGTTTCCAAGGTCAAGCCGTACTTTTCGGGCAAGATGTAGAAGAAATTGCTGAACAGCTTCCTTTAAGAATAAGCAGTGCTGGTCTAGTAATTGTTTGTGAACAATTAGAATCAGTACAAAGATTACGTCGATTTTCTGTAAATATTCAAAAACTGCGAGCTGCATTAGATTGATTGATTGCCAATAATCCTTTGTATAGAAACGTTAAAATAAATTTTAGTAATGACAATTACGATGTTAGTGAAATTTGCCATGTTCAACACAATGACATAATACCACAAGAGAATACATTTGATATCACTTATTTTCAAGACATTAACAATAATCGACGTATACTGAGAGGTTCCTTTCATCAAAGTCACACAAAATTTTCAACTTTCTCTCGAGGAAAACAGTGTACTGCAAACGCAGCAGTAGCTATAACTGTTTCCAAAATAAAACAAACTGAATCATGGTCTGCAATTGAGATAGATGCAATATTGATTTCCGGTGATCGGTTATACACAAATAGTATACAGTCAAGAAGGGCTCCTAATTCGGCCGAAATTAATATCGATTATTTACGGGTTCAAGAGCTACAGATAAATTTTGAAGTACTTAATTATTCATGTATAGTGCACATTCAAGACGAAACTTCTTCCATTTGTGGCCACTTGACCATAAATAATCCTGGATTTCCGAATCTAAAGAATGGCTTGATTCAGTTTTTCACAGAATCTGGTGTTGATGAAGGAGCTATTATTACATGTAATGGGATATCAGTCGCAATCTGGAAAATAGATAATCTATATTACTTGTTCGACTCTCATTCAAGAGGGCCAAAAGGTCGTGTAGCTCAGGATGGAACAGCCTGTTTGATATCTTTCACAGATATTACGCAATTATGGTCAATATTAAAATCAAATATACCTAAATCACAGGGAAATAGGCCAGGCGATGATCAATATAGCATTACAAAAATTACCCCTGATGTATATCAACTGAATCAAAATGTAGATGAACTCCAAAATGACAATCATACTATAAGAAATACCCAACAGTCATCAGAATTATCGAACGATTTGAACAGTGATAATATAGTTATTACGTCGTCCGTTTTACGTGTTGTAGATGAACCTATTCCTGAATTGTCCACAGTTATTGAGAACAATGACTGTGATCAGCTACCAGTTCATCAGCTTCGAAGAAAAACTGACGCTCCTTTACAAATAAATAGAGAGAGAAGAGCAGAAGAACTGTCTTGGTTTCACTTGTTTCCTTACGGTAGAAATGGCTTACAAGAAACTCGATCTTATTCAATTACTCCACTAGACTACTGTCAGGCTAGAATAATGGGAGCTGATACACGATTTCAAAGACACGACTATCTTTTTTATGCATTGTCAATTATGGAATTTTATAGGGCAAAACAAAATGTAGGGGTGGTCTTAAGAATGCGCCAGGGAGAAAGTCGACCTGAAAACCTGGTTGAAAATATTCACCTGAATATGCGCAATATGCGTGGATCAAATGCATACTGGCAAAGTGCTTGTTCTAATTTAATTGCTATGGTGAAAAATATAGGCCCTCCAACATGGTTTCTTACCTTAAGCTGCAACGATCTCAATTGGCACGATATTTTAAAAGCTCTTTTAATTGCTGCTGGAAGACCAAATGAAAATCCAAATGATTTAACTTTTAATGACAAAAAAGCATTAGTTGATGATCATCCTGTGACTTTAAGTCGCCAGTTTATGATAAGAGTTAATGCATTCATGAAATTTTTAAAGAATGACGATGTAATTCTCGGAGGTAAACTTATAGATTTCTGGTGGAGAATTGAATTCCAGAACCGTGGCAGTCCACATTTGCACATGTTGTGTTGGATTCAAAACGCTCCTAATTTTGAAACTCCTGAAGGTAGAAATTTAATTAATGACACTGTTTCTTGTTCCTTAAATAATGTAGATGATGAACGAAATGACATAGTAAAACGCGTCCAAATACACTCACATTCTCATACTTGTTATAAAAACAGGCAGGACCAACACTGTCGGTTTAATTTTCCAAGACCAGCAAGCGATGAGACTGTTTTATTAGGACCGGATGAAACTTTGCGTAATAATGGAAGATTTTGTATTCTAAAAAGAAATACTGAAGAACAGTATGTAAATAACTACAATCCAGTGATATTGAAACTCTGGAAGGCGAATATGGATATCCAACCTTGTGGCAATGTAACAGCTGTTTCTTATTATATAGCCAAATATACTTCGAAACACGAACCACAAGATGTAGGTCAAGCAGTGAAAGATGCCGTCAGCAAAGTCCGAGCCTACCATGGGGATATTGGCAGGCAATTATTCGCTGTTTCTATGGCAATATTAAATCATCGCAGAGTATCGGCATGTGAATGTGCATATAGACTATGCCATTTGAAACTGAGGGATAGTTCCCGAAAAGTAATTTTCGTTAACACATGCCGACCATATGAGCGCTACCGAATTTTAAGATATGACAGTGATGAGGGTCAAACATATCAAAATATATTTGACAGATATATGCAAAGACCATCATATTTGGAGCATCTAAGTTTAGCAGAATTTGCCGTAAATTATGAATATACCAGTCGACTTTTAAACGACGAAGAAGACGGTGATGTAGAAGTTTATGAAGACCTAGAAGAGGGCACTGAAACCACACGAACTACCATCAGACTTCTAAATGGAAATGTGATGAAAAAACGAAGGAAGCCGGCAATTTTGAGAACTCGCTATGATACACAAACGGGAGATCGAGAAGGTTATTTTTATAGCTATCTTGTGGCCCATGTTCCGTTTCGAGATGAAGGAGATTTGTTAGCAAGCTATGAAACTTGCGAAGCAGCTTTTATGGCACAACGAGATCGGTTACGTCCTTTTCACGGAGATTCTGTTGAACAATTTCAGTTTATTGAACGTGAGCTTCAGCAAGTTATTGGCCAGGTTCTAGCACTAGCTGAACCGCCTGAATGTAATAATTTTAATGATCAAGAAACGGAAAACCATGATGTAGGAGCTATTGTTGACGGATATGATCCCAGAATGGCTGATGTTGACATTGAAGTAGAAGAAGTTGAAGAGGCCATAAACGTCAATATCACAGACGCCGAATTTCATTCCATGGTTAGCAGCATGAATATTGAACAAAAGAAAATCTTTGATGATGTAACAAAGCGAATTCGGGATGAGGTGACAAACAAACCAAACACAATTCCATTAAAATTATTCGTAACAGGAGGAGCTGGTAGCGGTAAATCTTTCGTGCTTAAAACTTTAGTACACCATATTCGACGCTGTTACGCTCCCACAGTAGACCAATTGTTGCATGCAAGTTTTGTCGAAATTACAGCACCCACAGGAGTTGCAGCCCGGCTTGTTAATGGGAAAACCCTTCATAATGCATTTTCTCTTGGCATCGAAAAAGGCCGAGCCACAGTCTACAGGCAAATGACAGGACAACGTCTGGAGGACATGCGGAGAAAATGGCGTTATATCCGTTGGCTTGTAATCGATGAGATATCGATGGTCTCATACGAAGTTTTTCGATCTATACATCTCCGTTTACAAGAAATAAGAAGTTGTCCAGATGTTTTTGGTGGAGTAAATGTCTTAGTTTTTGGTGATATAATGCAATTATCGCCCGTAAAGGGCAGTTGGTGCTTCAAGCAACCTCTTGCATTCCAAGGAGAGCCCCACTTATGGCAATATTTTGGACTCTGTGAGCTACAAACTAACGTCAGGCAACAAAATGACAGTCAATTTATTGATATACTTAATAATCTACGGGTAGGAGAGATGACTATGGAGCAGTACGAAATATTACTAGATAGAAGTCGAGTGCCATTGACTGGAGATTTTGCCGACGGTAATGCTGTACGAATTTTTCCTACTGTGAAATTAGTCAATAGTTATAATGACAACATGGTAGAAATTATGGCTAAAACAGTAAAAATTTATACTTTAAATGCTCTCGACGAGTCCAAAGAACCTGCCACTTATGGTCAAAAACCTAACCATGTTTCAATCCCACAAGATCCAAACTGTACAGGAGGGTTGCTCAATTCAATTAAAATTGCAAACGGGGCTAGAGTAATGTTGAGAGTAAATTTAAAGGTGTCTGAAGGACTAGTCAACGGTAGCATGGGAATCATCAAAAATCTCGAATGGAATGGACTTCGCCGAGAACAACTCGAAGAAGGTGAACTCCCAAAAACAATATTAATAAAATTTGATGATGAGTCTATTGGTTGTAGTTCTAAAGACGAAAATGGTTGGATTCCCATACGACCACAAAGTATAATTTTTTAAGGCCTCAGAGTGTTTGGCAACATTGAAAGGACCATGTTTCCGATTATTTTAAGTTGGGCTGTCACTGTCCACAAGTTACAAGGAACCACAGTTGAAAAGGCTGTAGTATATTTGGGCAAAAGAACTTTTGCAAAAGGCCAAGCCTACGTAGCCCTAAGTCGCGTTAAAAGTTTAAATGGTGTCGCAATTTGTGAGCTAGACCAAAGGAAGCTATTTAATAATCCTCACGACAAATGGGCCTTGGCCGAATTGTATAGACTGAGAAGCAGTAAAGATTAATATGCCTTTCACTTACCTATTATGCCTATAACTTATCTATTATAAAGCTTTTAATTGGCTTATTACCTACTTATTATATAGCTTACTTACCTTTCTCGATAAACGGACTATTCAACACAGTTCCTAAGATTAGTGCTTTCAACTAAACAAACAAAGTCGTCAGCTTTATAATAGTAGTATAGATTTTAATCCTGTTCTCGCAACTCATGCGAACTTATTCCCGTGATAAAATTTAGCCTAGGTACCAATGCACTTTTCTCATCAATGTAGGGCCTAGGGCATTGACCATCCATATAATTACGTCGGTAAATCTCCTAAGGGGTAGGCAGAGGCGCTCACCCTATTTCTTTTCTAAGGAATATGATTTCACTTGCCTGATGGTAAGCTGGAGGTAAAGAGACTCTCAGGACTATTATTCTGCTAATCAGGCTCTTTTATTTGATATCCATATTGAAAGAGTTGCGAAAACAAATATAATTCGTCATATCATGGCGGCGGCCATCTTGAATTTAAAATCTGATAATGTAGGTATATTTATTCTACTAATTAAGCCCTTTCGTTTGACATGCATATCAAATAAAATGGTGAAAGAAAAAAATGAAATTAGCCATTTTGTGGTGGCAGCCATCTTTGATTTTCACTTTGTCATAATGTATAGTATTCTACTAGTCAAGCCCTTTCATTTGATACCTATATTGAGGGACTTATGAAAAAATATGTACTCCGACATGTTGTGGTGGCGGCCATCTTTGACCGATTTTTTTCAAACATAGCTAAGAACACTCCCGACTAATATACCTTTCAAACAAAAAAAACTACATCAAAATCGGTTCACCCGTTTGGCTGCTACGATGCCACAGACAGACACACACACACACACACACACACACACAGACACGTCAAACTTATAACACCCCGTCGTTTTTGCGTCGGGGGTTAAAAATGGATTTAATTAAATACGTAATATTTTTATTTTCGTGCGGAAATACCCTCGGAAACCCCCCGTGCTGGAGCCGGCAGGGGAGGTTATGTCTGGCTCGAACCGACTAAAACCGCACGCCGACTGTGTGCCGTGGTGCTAGGCCGGAGGGGAGGTTGTCATCAACATATCCCTCGCACCCCGGCTGACCCAGGGCCATCCCTTACGGTCTAGCCCTCCTCGGGAATACGTAATATTAGGCGATCTTTTTGTCGTCAAGCGGGTACTAAGCTGTATGCTTATTACCAGATGGAGAACAGCCCTATCCCTTCGGAGATTTACAAGCCACAGGTGTGAATGGTTAAATAAGTCTACTATGAAGTCTGAGGTGGCTATTTTCTCTTTAGTTTTTTCAATACTATGGTATAATTCGAACTAAACTTAATGGCGGCTCGGAAGTTCGTACAAGTGGAGGTTTAGGCCAATAGCGTTAGAGAAGAGTGCCTGAATTCGCACTCGTATGAACATCTGAGCTGCTATTTTTGGTTCGAGGTATAATAATCGTTTTCACGTCAATAGCTTTTCGATGAGTTCTTTTTCGACATTCCCAATCCAAAAATGATTTCGTTGACGTAAATGAAAAAAGTTATTGTCAAATTGCGTCATTCGAAATTCAAACGTTTGTTTCTTTTCCGGAATGTTGGTTGCTTGGTATTTTAATTTATTTAATTTAATTACAAATACTCTTAAGTTATACGGCTTTGTCCGTTCAATAAGTGACGCATTCGGACATCAAAGTCGCGATCTATCGAGATTACTTATACATCAACGCCTTTGAAAAACTCAATAGACTAATTGTACTGAAGAAATTCCTAGCGATTCTTCTGCTGAATGAATCTAATTTTGCAAATTGATTTCGTTAATGCAAAATATAGCTTTCTTGATTGAAGAATTAATTTTAAATTAGTAGTAAGAAGCTGTCTTAACAATTATTACGTTTAAGTATAAATTAAGTAACTTGTATCTTCTGGACTGCACTTCAGCTTTGTTGCCATCTAGCGGGGTGCAGTCAATTGACGGACCAAATATATAAAAAAAAAAACTAAATTAAGTAAAAATAAATAAAATTATCTAGGACACTAGACATAAAGTTAACGAACTTGAATTAAAGGTTTTAGAATGTGGTTAAACAATACTTACATACCTTATCTTGTAAAAAATATATAGATCATATAGAAATACCCAGGCCACGGCAAATATTTATATTCATACACACATATATTTACACTGAACGATAATGAACCTGCTAAGCTAAGCTTAGCAGTCGGACTCACTACTTTTCCGTCCCGACTTCGTACAGGAAAATGTCGCCCAGAGACCTTTATATTACTTTGTTTCTACAAAAAGACGAGAAAAGAATCTTTGTCTTCGTAATTCATTTATAAGTATATATTCTTACCCAAAAGGTTGTATACCTTCTTAAAAACCTTAGTGCCAAACTTATTTATGTTAAGGTACCCAATTAAAGTCTCCTGGTCTTTCGAGCCCTTACGAGCCCCAGGCATTCTCTACACAGAATTAGCTGTCTAATTGGCTGGACTAAATTGTACTTCGCAATAGTCTACTTAAATGTTCAAAAGCCTATGTTAATGTAGTTTATTCAATAAACTTGTGGGTGGTACAAGTGATAAACTCATTTCATTTTTAATTATCTGTTACCCGCGGCAACGGTGGGTGGAAGCAACCCATGGGAAATTATTCCAGGTATAAAATTAACCAATACGTTATTCCAAATAACAGTTTATCTCTCCGGGAACCTGACTTCGAGGTGAAATTTATAGTGTACCTAACACTCACCGGGATATTTACCATATTTAGTATTTTTATTAAGTAACCGATATTTCAGCGCTGTTTCAGGCACCATGATCACGGTGTACTCATGCATATATATATTTATGCATAAATATATTTGTGAATGAACCCACATTTCACTAATAATTGTAGTCGGTCCCACGTGATAGGCGGTGAGCCCATTGCCATAATATTCCGGGCACTAGTATTGACTAGAACCTATATCTGAGGCTGAGTCTGCCCTGTATATATCGGTCTGTTGTTAAACAGCCCTATCCCTTAGTCGCCTTGTACGACACCGTATTGGCAGAGATGGAGTGGCCCAAATTCTTTTCTGCCAGGAGCCACGCGGCTTCACATTTGTAATATTAGTATAATAGCAAAACAATATAATATAAATGTGTACGTGGTCTACTTGATACCCAGTGACGGTCATTGCGTCTTTTTAATGCTTTCACTTTGAAAGATGAGGTATGCTTTTAACACCTGAAGCACAGCCTGAGGTGCCAGTCGCATTTCTGTCTGAGCAGAAGATACATAGATCTTTGTTGAACATACACTGTACAATATAATCATCACACGGTACAATAATAAATCGCTAATCGCTTCCGCCTTTAACATAGCCCACGTCAAACATACGAGACGCCGTAAACTAAAAATATAATTAACATTGTAGGAGGAATTTTCTAGTCATTATAAGCAATGTACGAAGAAGTATCTGTACGAGATAATGTTATTATATAGGTATATTATTTATGTAGCGTAACATTCTCGCGAGAATGTAAACTTGAGTTGTCAAGAGTACCCAAAACCGGCGATCGTTTTTGAAAACAATTAAGAAAGTTACACATATTGAGAACACTTGTACGTATAAAGTACAAGTGTTCTCAATATGAATTCTACCAAGTGCCATTAATCAACAGTATAAATAGTATATATGAAAGTAAAAGAAGCGAAAGATCTATGCCAGGATCGTAGCAAGTGAAACTGTAGTCTCTGATTACCCCACTGGGAAAAAGGCATGACAGTCACGCCTTTTTCCCAGTGGGGTATTTATATTGGAAACTAGAAATTATAATATTAGCACGATCTTATCTGTACATACCTATATATAAAAATCAATGCCACTGTTCGTTGTAATGTTATAACTCAACAACGCCTTTACCGATTTGGCTAATTTTAGTCTTGAATTATTCGTGAAAGTCCAGGGAAGGTTTGTACGTAGAGAAAAATTCAAATAATTGACGGGAACCGACATCCACGCGGGCGGAGCCGCGGGCAAAAGCTAGTTAGCTATAAAAATAAGTATACAATGTAAAAAAACTGTGATTCAGGCTTCTGGAGATACCGCACAAAGCTGAATGGAGGGGCGTATCGAAAGTAACTCAGTCTGCATGTTACGCGTTCACGCCTAAACCACTGAACCGATTTTGATGAAACAGAGATATATTAGACCTTGCGAAAGGTTATGTTTGGCGCGTGCGGGCTCACAGCTAGTGCTACATAAACGGCAATATCTTTGTTGAATTAAAAGTTATATTTTTAACAGCTGTAAAAGGTTGCAGACATAAGTTTTAGATATTAATTAGAATGTGATACCCTCACGTGTTTTTTTTACGAAAATTTGTCTTCACAGAGATAGTTTTATGTAGGACATTTTTTATAATAAATCTTTTTACTCGTATCTAAGTCAAAATCAAAGTCAAAGATTTTTATTGAACTTTGAACAACACTGTTGTTTCTTATTGACATCAATAATAATTCTACTTAATCTAAGTTTACCACCGCTTCCAAGGTGCTGGTGGAGAAAAAACGGCGCAACAAACTCCACTGCAGCATTTTTTTAAACGTCAAAATACAACAGTTATTTCCTCAGGGCTAAACGTGGAGGAATGTAGATTTCGTGTCTGAATAAAGAATAGGTAATAACAAAATACAATACAATACAATACAATATACTTTATTGTACACCATGTGATAAAGTACAGACAATGTTATAGTGACAGTACAAATGGCGGTCTTATCGCTAGGTGCGATTTCTTCCAGACAACCTCAATGGACATGTGTGCCATGGATTGGTGTATGGGCAGTTCAGGGTACACAGTTAAAATATATACCTAAATAAATAAATGAATACATAAGTAAATAAATAATTAAATAAATAAAAGAATTAAACTAAAGTTGCAGGGTAAAAAGAAGTCACGTACCTAATACATTATTTTTCTAGCTCTGAGTGTAAGTACTAAACTGCGTTTTAAAACCTAAGTACCCAGCAAAGCGACTCATGTTTCCAACTTCCAATAGCCATTAATCTTCCACTCCTAGATAACATTATTACCACTAGACAGAAATGAAATGGCGAATAACTACGATTCCTCGTTCCTATCAATTTGAAATCCAATTTACGCGCTCCAAGATCCGTTCAGCTGAAAACTTATTTTCTACTAGCATCGTTCCATGGATTTGCCCGGGTAAGTCCTGGTTCCTCGAGATCGAGTGAAAGGTAGCTCGTGTTAATCATAAATAACGTAGCAGTGTAATGGTGAAAAAAAATTAGAAATTGGTGCAGTAGTTTCGGAGTTATCGATTACAAACTAAAAGATCATTCCTATGCCGCACCATTAAGACCTGGAACTGTTTCCTTCTTCCTACAGTCCCGGGTCCTTTAAACGCGGCGTGAAAAGGCATTTGATGAAGCCGTATGCGAGCGAGGATACAGAGCTGCACACGCTGACCGAGTGCCCGGCGCGTGGGGCACGCCGAGGCGGGTCCTAGTGGCGGCTCTGGGGGTGGGAGTCCTCACACTCGCCACATTGCTCACAGCGATGGTAAGATGCGCGAACGCTTGGGGTGCGGCCGCCTCCTGCGAGCAAGTAATGCTCGAGAAGGAGGCGGCCGGTCGGGTCCGGACTAGACTCCAGGCCTAGCGAAGGCGAACCGGACGTCGGAGGTCGCAGAACGACCTCCGTCCTCCATGAGCGCTGGCCTGGGAGTGACCGGTGGAGCTGCCTGTCACCCTAGCAGAAGCAGGCCGCGGCGGCGGCGCAAAGTGCGCCTCCCCGTAACCGGGGCTAGATGGGGACCCTGCGGTCCCCACAACCCGAAGTGGGCCATCTCGAAAGAGATGGTCCTGGGTCTGCCGGGGTGCGAGAGATATGCTTTTGGCAATCTCACCTCCGGCAACCAAGGACCCAAGACGGCGTGCGGTTTAGTCGGTTCGAGTCCGACATAACCACCTCCACCGGCTCCGTGGGGATTTATCGCACGATAGAAAGAAAAAATCTGATGAAGCCGTCAAGCTGTGCCACCACTGTTAACATGGTACATGTGGTGACCCTCTTTCCGAGTCTTTGCCTTTTTCACCCGTTTAAAGTTAGTTTATCAATCAATTAGCGTATCGCAGTCCACTGCTGGAAATAGGCCTCTCCCAATGTTGGGAGGCTTGGGCCTACTGTTTCCACGCTGGCCAGACGGGTTGGTACAGGGTTTTATTTCGAGTTTTCCTTCTCTCGCAGTGATATCGTCTGCATAATATTCTTCCATTAGTCGCCTCTTATGACATCCTTCGGATGAGATGGGATGGATTATATTCTATCTTCGTTTTTCCAACCTTTTTTGGAGCCTGAACCCTCAAAAACGTTCTAAATAATAGCGCCAATTAGAGAAAGGAAAAATATTTATTAAAAAAAAAACAAACTGGAGGCGAAACCGTGATCAAATTAAAAGCTAATTGAAGGTGCCCTTTATAATTAAAAAGTGGTTCTTGAGAGGTTTCTTTGGAGGAAATGAACTACAGAGAACCCGCTGTAATAAAAAAGACATTTTGCAAGGTCATGTCGAATTATCGAGTTTAGCGTATCCTATAGTATTCCCCTAAATGGAACTCTCGTATATTTTTTACTAGCTTTTGCCCGCGGCTCCGCCCGCGTGGATGTCGGTTATGGCGACCAAATATAGCCTATGTCCTTTCTCATGGTCTAATCTACCCCTATACCAAATTTCATCAAAATCGGTTTAGTGGTTTAGGCGTGAAAGCGAAACATACTGACAGACAGACAGAGTTACTTTCGAATTTATAATATTAGTATGGTTTATTTGAAGGTTAGACAGAGGTGAAATTACACCCACATTTCACCAATCATTCTATTCGGTCGTGGGAGCCTATTGCCGTATTCCGGGCACTATTATTGACTCTAACGACAGCAAAATCTGGCTGAAATGTGGGACACGGAGAAATTATAGTCTAGAAAAATTCATAGTCTCCCCATTCCGGGGGCGAGTCGGGGAGACCGTTGTCCCCCCTCTCGAGGAGGGCCAGACCGTAAGGGATGGCCCTGGGTCAGCCGGGGTGCGAGGGATATGTCGAAGACAGCCTCACCTCCGGCCTAGTACCACGACCCGGAGTCGGCATGCGGTTTTAGTCGGTTCGAGTCCGACATAACCTCCCCTTCCGGCTTCGGCAGGGGGGTATCCGAGGGGATTTCCGCACGGACAAAAAAAAAAAAAAAAAAAGAGTCGGCGTGCGGTTTTAATCGGTTCGAGTCCGACATTACCCCCCTTCCAGCACCGGCAGGGGAGGTATCCGTACGAAAAAATAAAGGAATAACTCATAGGTTGCTTTTACCCCGGAAATACATTCCCATGGGTAGTGAGAATGGAATCAAAATTCACGCGGACAGAGCCGCGGCCATCAGCTAGTACTAGTAGTTAAACAGGGACCAGATTACCACGCTTAACCTGTACCTACTCGTACCTTATTTCTTGGGTGGTCAACTGGTCACTATACAAGTGCAGTAAGTCTTATAAGCACTATCTCTCAATCGGTTTTATGATCTATGAATATTAATTGCTATTTATCTTTTTTTACAGGCCTGAATCTAGCAAAGCTGGTTCTGTAATAGCTCGTTAAGTGATAGGGTTATCTTAGATTTGCCTCTTACAAGACTTAGATTGATTTAATTGGAAATACATAACGGGAATTGTTGAGTTTGAACTGGCTGGACAAGTATGTCTATTGTATAAAAGACTGCAGGTAAATAGCAATTGAATTGGATTTTATAAGTAGTTATAGCAAGGGGTTTTACTTGCAGCACCAAAAAGATGTTGACGTACAAAGTACTCAAAATGATCTTAAGTTTTTTAACCCCTTCTTGTTTACTGATTGTTCCGATATTTGGTACCTATATAAAGTTTTCAACTCCTATCATCGGAGGTCCGAAAATGTGAGGTATTCCTCGAAGCGCTACCGTTTTGAGGCGCACCTTTTTTATTCCTCGGAGCGCACCTTTTAGTAGCGCTCTCGATAACAATTAAAAATATTAACTTTTTATTCCTCGAAGCGCACCTATGATTATTGACTTTCGAATAGAGATAGGATACTAACTGAAACTATCGATATAAGTAAAGCACGTTATGAGGTATTGAGTTATCAGGGCGTAATTTTCGAGAATGAAAATGTTTCTCATACCATTTAAAATCATAATGATCGTTTTTCATAAACAAATATTAAAAAACTATTTTTTTTTAGAAAAGTAGACAGAATTTATGCAAAAAGATTTTTTATTGATGTATGTTCGTAGTAACAACATTATTAATGAAATCAATATATGATAATAGAATGTTGGGAAGAAAAAAGATCCGAAAAAAAAAGTTATGGATTTAAACTGGTTCTTGGATTTGGATTTAAACTCATAACAGTTAGTGATCATAATTTTTTTATTCATACTGTTACTGTATGAATAAAAAAATTATGATCACTAACTGTTATGAGTTCCGATGATAGTAATAATAAAAAACCCCCGTCACAAAAAACACCTCTAAAAAGTTAAAAATAAATGGAGTTTGCCTTTTAACTTTAACGGTTACCATGTCGGGGGACCCTAACTGGTTAAGCACTCCGTTATATTATCGGAACAATTCAAGGTCCCCCGACATGGCAACCGTTAAAGTTAAAAGGCAATCTCCATTTATTTTCAACTTTTTGGAGGTGTTTTTTGTGACGGGGGTTTTTAAAATTTTTAATTTAATTTTTATTTTATACTTTTTAAAGTGATCTACTAGTCAAGCTCTTTCACTTGATACCCATATTGAGGGAGTTATGAAGAAATATGTATTCCGTCATGTTGTGGCGGCGGCCATTTTGGACCGATTTTTTTCAAACATAGCTAAGAACACTGCCGACTAATGTACCTTTCGAACAAAAAAAACTACATCCAAATCGGTTCATCCGTTTGGGTGCTACGATGCCACAGACAGACACACACACACACACACAAACACACACAGACACGTGAAACTTATAACACCCCGTCGTTTTTGCGTCGGGGGTTAAAAATGTATGAAAAAAAAAAATTATGAAGAGTGATGATTAGGATTAAAAAATTTATGTGAGCCAAAATGGACCCATCTGGTACGCACGTTAAGTTTGGACAATAATACCATTTAAATCTATAAAACAGTTCGATTAACTCTTAATATGAGAGTTTTAAGATCATTTTAAGATTTCGTCGTCAAGATATTTATGATGCTGACTGTACGACTGTTTAAAAGTTTTTTTTTTATCATTGTCATCTGAGTGAGCAGTGGGCGTTCTGGCAAATCGTCGTGCAGGAGGAAGAGAGCGAAAGAGCGAAACTCTGTTTAACACCGAGATAATTCGATTTTGTAAAGCAGTCATACTATCACACAAAATTATGTATTATATGTTTAGAGCAGTTAAAACTGAAGCTATAGTCTTAATATTTTACTTACAGTGAAAGTTATAACTACTCTATAAAGATATCAAACTGTCAATCCAAAGTACGTTAAGGAGAACGCTCTAAAAATCGGAGAAATCGATATTAGCCAAGCTTTTAGGCCGCCCGCCCACGTCAGACTTTTTGTAGGACCGATTAACGGTCCGATTTTTTCCTCCGGTTCTTATGACCGATTTTGTGACCGACTCAAAGCACACGTCCGCCACTTTGTCTGTGGCTACGTCCTTGTCCTTCCCTTGCATGCGGCCGACTGTCTGTGAGTCGTGTGCGTTTATGCATACATTTCCAAACGTTCCATTTTTCAGCAATAATCGGATCGGTCGGGATGCACCGATTTTATTTCGGACCTTGCACTATTGCGAGCAGTACGTTCTTTTTTTCTCCTACAAAAAGTCGGTAGCCGATTATCGGACGTGGGCAGGCAGCCTTACCTATCTTGCCGACATTACAATTGAACAACCGCATACTGTAAAGTCTGCGTCAGAAATATCTTGACTTATAATCTCTTTTCTTTTCTCTTTCTTTCTCATGGATCTTAAAACTTAAGTATTAGGTACGATCAAATTAACCTGGTTTATTTATTTAAATTGTATCATTGTTCGAAATAAAAGTCTATACTAAATATCAGAACGATTCATCAACAGGAAGGGAAGAAAACAAAGGAATTAAGATCATTTTGAGCATTTTGTCTATCAAGATCTTTCTGATACTGACTGTATTTACAAGGATCTAATATTCCTTGTTTATCAATCAAAGTAAGCAATCCTACAAACAAAGATTCATCAAATCTAAACAAATGACTCACCGATCCAAAAATATATCTGTTACAGAGTATGAACTATTTAAAATACCAAAATGGCCGCCGTCACTCATCAATCAAATCGTGATTTATTCCCATACTTAACCTCAAAACGGTGTAGAGATTTATAACAATACTATTAAATTACAATACAGAATTTGAGTTTTATTGGAGTGCTGTAGAACTTAATATGTAAATTACGTTATAACTTTTATATTTTAAATATTTTTGAGGTCGCTTTTGACCCAGAGGAATTTGAAGGGTTAAGTCTTGACAGATGTTGTGTTGATGTTCGTAGGGCAGCTGTGTTTTAAGAAAATAAAGAATTGGAACAGGTTATGAAATAAAAGAAAAAAAAAATGGTTTTGTTCTATTGTAAGGGCGGTGTTCTTTGACCAAGATTGACTTTTTGCTTATGGTAGAAGGGTTAAAGATTGAGAACACAGCCCCCTTTAAGTCGGCACCTACTAATATCCTAACTGAAATTTAAAAGTGAGTTTATTTCTTATGCAATCATGTAATTATAATGAAATATGGCATATTTAAGGGTTTCTTTGGACTATCCTGGGATTCCAAACCCAGACTTGGTGGCAATGGAGACCCTTCAGGATAAAAAAAAATTTTCACACACGATAGACATATCAACAGGCTTCATTTCGTGGAAAAGCTTAGTGGTTAAGGAGTCGGCCTTACGATCGAGAGGTCCCGGGTTCGAATCCTGGCCAATACACTACCGACGTAAACCCACTCCTAGCACAAGCAATTTAGCTTAGTTGGAGGGGTTAGAGGGAATATTAGTAACTTCGGTACTAATATTCTTAAAAAAATATATAGGTAAATAACCTAAAAAATTTTTGAAGTAGGTTCAAAGTTACATTTGCTGCAATTTTTATGTGATACGTATTCAGGAGGTATGTACAGTTAGCATCAGAAAAATGTTGACGAAGAAAGTGTTCAACATTTTCAACATTTTTCTTAAATTTTCTTTCGTTTTTTTACCCCCTTCCAGTTAACTGACTGTTCTGATATTTATTACACACCTTTAGTTTGAACAATAATACCATATAAATCAATAAAACAGTTTGAATTGCTCTTAATACGAGACTTCATTGTCAAAATATGTATGACGCTGACTGTACGCTAGTCACCCAAGAAGTCTTGGCTTGACGCCGTGGAGGGTGACATGCATGCCAATGGCCTCACTACCATGGCCACCCAAGTACGTGCGAAGTGGAGGAGAAAGAGTCGGAAGAAAAATACGTCTCTATGAGATAATGATGACGGTACGCTAATTACCATCCACCCGTCCGTCGATCTGATTTTAGTACACGATTGTATTGCAATTGCAATGCAAAGATCGTTTGTAAATTAAAGTAAAGCCAACGAAGCGAGAGAAAAAAGGTAAACAATGTTTCAGCGGTTCCAAACTATTTTATTTGAAAATAATTACGTTATCACTTCAAGCGCGTTCCAGACAGGAATGAAATTGCTCATAAGATGGCGGATCTGACAGTCTAGAACCGCTGTGCTGATAGCTTTCCTGTACTACGAAACACGCAACGACAATGTGCTACAGGAGAGAGAATATAATCGCTAGTTATCGCAACGTAACTCAGTAATGGTCGCTTTGTTTACCTTTTTTCTCTCGTCTCGTTGGCTTTACTTTAGTTAATGTTCAGCAACTTTTGTAGCTGACTGTACTTTGCCTAATTGTGTTTGTTAATTGTCTGGTAGCTTGACCTACTAGTCTAGTAACTTTTCCATCCATGTAGTCTTAAACTGGCTAGTGCTAAATTTTGGCTCAGTGCCAGAACTAATATCCACTAATTTCTTTCTTTAGTATCAGCCACAGCGCTTTATTTTAGGCTACATATTAAACACAAGTGCAGTGATGTACAGTCAGCATCAGAAAGATGTTGAGGAACAAAGTGCTCAAAATGATCTTACATTCTTTTTTTACCCCTTCCATTTGACCGATTGTTCTGATATTTGGTCAGAACAATCGGTCGGGAAGACAGTTTTTTCTTGCCATTTGACATTTGCTCTTAATACGAGAGTTTTATGATCATTTTGAGACTTTGTCGACAAGGTATTTCTGACGCTGACTGTACACGCATCAGCTCTAAGCTGCTAGCGTATCAAACAATAATGATAATTATATATTATTCCGTATTCCAAAAGGGATAGGTAGAAACAGAAAATCGCAACTTTAAACTAATATAAATAATCTATATTAATTTTATTTATGAATGCGAAATGTGGGTGCTAGCACCTCTGCCTACCCCTTCGGGGAATACAGGCGTGAGTTTATGTTATGTTATATTATGCGAAAATAATTCTGTCTGTCTACTCGTGTGCGCTCAGTGGCCGTTCATCTGTAAATGCTGAAATTTGGTACAAAGATAGATTAGAAAATGACATGCTGTTTGATCACGATGACCAAAATCCACGCGGGTCGAATCATGGACAATGGATAATAATAAATAAATGTTTTATGTAGAATTTTCCCCATATTAAAGAAGCTAAAATACTGATAAGGTATATTACATACCTTGCGAAACCGTCGCACCATTTTTAAAACTCGTGAATTTACGTGACGCATTTCGTACGAATTGTTACATTTGAAAAAAAATACAAACAAGGTAAAGTCGTGTCGCTTAGCGTGACATGATTTTGCCTAAGGCTCTCTTAGTAAAAAATCTTTTATACACAAATTAGTCAGTTGATATCAAATTTTTGCAAGGATTTTGTAATCTATATCTACTAATATTAAGAGGAAAGATTATTTTTTTAATGTAACGATTATACTCAAAAATTACTGGAGTACTATTTCAGAAATTCTTTCACCATTAGGAAGCTACATTACTACATAAGGCGGAGCCGCGAGCAACAGCTAGTAACCTACGAAAGAGAGAAAGAGAGGGAGAGAGAACAGGAAAACGGGCAAAGTCCTCATAACCCGGCAAAGTTGATATATTGTTAAGTTAACATGAAATATTACTTTGGGCTCAATCATTAGTAAGTAAATACGTAATTCTCGATATCAAATTCACTACTAACACTATAATTACAAACTTACGCAATCAACCGACCCCGAATATTATCTATCTGTGCCCTCTAGTACCCTCACATAAATCAGCCCACAGACCCAACTAAACCAATAAAATATAACACTGAGGGTCGTAAATTCTCATAGGATCCATTTTAATACCTTTTTATCAACTTCTGCTTATCCCTGGAAGTTGACATAATTTAAAGTTCGGACGCACTATGACACTTTAGTTGCTCACCAATTGATCATGCGAATACATTTTTAAACCAATTAGTTTGCAAGTTGGCAAACCAATTAGTTTGCCAACTTTGCCCATAATTTAAAGTCAGTACGTCAATATCCAGGAAGGAATTGATTGCGTCAAAATTTCCTTTAATATGGCTGAGCAATCGAAAAACAACATTTAAAAATAATTCGAAGATTTCTTCTACATTTACGTTCACATCACAATGCAATATAAAAAACCCCCTTGGGTTGTTTTTCATATGAAATTAAATGAATAAAAATCTTTTTGGTTTCAAGTTACTGTCAATCACAATCAAATTATTCGCATTTACATTTTCCTTTTCAATTCTTTGTACTTAGAAGCTTTTAACCTGTCTCAGAGAGTATAGGTACTCTCTCTATTAATCCATTTGTCCCAGTTCCCATATGAATATCTGTGTCATTCCCCACAGTTACAGTAAGTTGAAGCTCTAAAAATGATCTAGCTACAAAGTTTTCTTAGTGGACGCAATCACCAGTGGTTAGTGGACGTGAGATGGAAGTCGCTTCATGGACAATATCGAAGTTATGTCGTTTCATATTCTGACTGAAATCCATCACCAAATAAGTTGAAACAAGCTCGAAGAACCTTGAACATTTTACGCAAAATGTTTCACAATGCACGCGAGACTTTATCAGGGTTGCAGAAATAGTTAAACTCACATGACGAAGTTTTGAACGCAAAATCCCGATATCGGATATCGATATGTTAAAACTTGGATTAATTAAGAGCTTTCGAATTCATATGCGATATGATTGAAGAGATAAGTTACTAGTGAAATTTCGAAAATTGGAATTACAACCGATTTTTTAAACGGGCAAAGTTACATGACATGGGCAAAGTTATATGACATGGGCAAAGTTATATGACATGGCAAAGTTTTGTGACGTTATTGCAGTTTCAGTTTAGAACTATGATATTATGGAAATTGTTTGGTTATTTGTTTTTTTTTATTCGGATATTGAATGCACGAACCACGACCACATTCATCATCATTACCCAAGCATCCATTCCACTTTCGAGCACCAAATTAATCAAAGAACCAAAGTGTCGGTAGCTTAGTGGTTAAGGAATTGGCCTTACGATAGAGAGGTCCCAGGTTCGAATCCTGTCCATTGAACTACTAACGTGAACCCATTCCCAGCACAAGCAATTTAGCTTAGTCGGAAGGGTTAGAGGGAATATAGTAATTTTAGTTGCTAATATTATTGAAAATAAATAGGTAGTAGACTCTTCCTATGACAATATGGCTCATCTCGGTTTAGGAGAGCAACTGCAGTCTGTTCCCGACTGATATACCCAAGCCAACCTTGTTTGTAAGTTAGAACCCCTACTTATGAACGAACGAGTTTCTGTCGCGGGATTTCGTCGCGGGGTTGTGACTGCCATTTGACCTCCCAACCCCTGGGACCCCAGGTTACCAGGTGTAGCCTCGGTTGTTCCTAACCGTGATCATCGCTAAGAAGATGATATTATATTACAAGACTGAACAATGCAGGGTATATTTTTAATTAAAAGTAAGTGAATGTTTAATGATAACAGAATATGGGTATACGGGAGCTTGATGTAGTTCCGAGTTTGCCTGAGTGAGTCCTCAGTGTAGACGTGCTTGAGCGATTAGCGATTACTTTATTAACTTTTTAAATTTACGTAATTTTTATTAATTGCTATCCACAGAGATTTTACAAGAAAGGAATGCGTGCTTATACACGCCTGTTCGGACTCACGGCTTCTATCCTCGAGTATACCACAAGAAAGGAATGTGTGTGTATGGAATGGGACTCACGGCGACTTCTATATTCGAGTATACCCAACCCCCCCCCCCCCCTTCGAGGATTCTATACCTACTAGTGTCAATCAATTAGATTTCAACTGACTACAACCGCTTATTTACATCTAGCAGTGCATATACGGTAATAGGCTCGCCCGCTATTGCGTGGGACCGAAAGTCATAGCTGGCTAGATGTGGGTGTTAATACACCCCTGCCGACCCCTTCAGAGATTTACTAGCGTGAGTATCTAGGTACTAGCAGTGTAAATAATACCACACCAAAGAAATCGCGACAGAATCTGTTATAAATTGTTATATTTCAATTATGTAAGTAAACAAAAAAGCAGTCACTCACTATCGAGGTCATTCATATTTCAAACATCTGGTACCAGTTACGAAAACAATATTGGATGAATTCATCTCGTACGTATTCTCACAGCATCTCGTTTCTCGTTCTCGTCACAAGCTAATCCATTAACGCCGTCAATAAAATTGAAAGCAAACGGACCGTTCCGAGTTTTATAACAAAAACGTGACTACAAACATACAAACTTAAACAATTGATATAATAAACCTTTAGTATTACAGCCGCCTGGATATAAACAATTTGAATTTATATTACAAAATTGTAAATTGGTTGTGTCTGTGCATTGAAGATGCTTAAAAGAACATACATAGTGAACATTCAATTGACGATTGTGAATCTAATAGTTTTTTTTTATATTCCACAACATTCCACACAACGCTATCTACCCATGGTAAGCTTAGCTTAACTAGCTTGTGTTATGGACTCTAGAATGCGGATAAACATACTTAGATACTTTTTTTTGGCAATATATACATACTATACATAGAAACACCCAGACCAATGCAAATAGCCATATTTATGCGTACAAATAAATAAATAAATAATAAATATTCCACAACATTCCACACAACGCTATCTAGACCCATGGTAAGCTTAGGTTAACTAGCTTGAGTTATGGTCTCTAGAATGCGGATAAACATACTTAGATACTTTTTTTTGGCAATACATACATAGGTACTATACATAGAAACACCCAGACCAATGCAAATATCCATATTCATGCGTATAAAAATCTGCACTGAGCGGGAATCGAACCCGTGCCTCCTGCGTGGCAGTCGCGTTCATCACCACGCCACGGAGGCTCTTGCGATTCATGTGATTTTTTTTAGCTCAGTGAGACTTAAATCTGCCGTATCTATAAATTACGCCACCGCGGTCTACTGCTGGACATGACCTCTTCAAAATTGGTTAACCCCAACTGGTTAAGTTGTATCGGACATCACTACTTAGTATAAAGCATCAAACTTATAAAACCCCGTCGTTTTTGCGTCGGGTGTTAAAAATCGCTTTCCGCGACTGTCCGTCCCTATGTATGCTTATATCATAAAAACTACGCTACAGATTTTGAAGCGGTTTCTTTTAATAGATAGAGTAATTCAAGAGGAAGGTTTATATGTATAATACATGTTTAATATAGTAGAGGGTGCAGTGGGAACGGGATCGGACGCCACGCGGGTGGAAATAAAATTGGCGGTGCGAATTTCGCCGGGTCAGCTAGTATGATCTTAAGTCTTGATTACCTACATCGACGTAGGCGAAACAGCGAGAATCAACTACATGACATAACATAACATAAACTCACGCCTATATTCCCCGAAGGGGTAGGCAGAGGTGCTAGCACCCACTTTCCCCAGTTTATGTTTAGGTCCCAATGTAATAATAGGTGGCGAGCCTATTGCCATTAACCGGGCACTTATAAACCTGCGATAAATACACACATAACTTCAAAAAGCATCGAAAAGTCATTGGTGTGTGCCATGGTAAACCTGGGATCGAACTCGAGACCTCGTCTCAGCAGTCCATTACCCATACCACTAGGCTACCGAGAATCAACTAGTAAAAGCCAAATATAAATTTTTAACTACCGTTTGTATAATTTGAATAAAATTTTATCTCCGCAGATATTTTTCTGATGGTGTAAATTTTGTTAGGGAGTATACTCTACTTGATTGTATGTGACATGGATTGGCATATTCAATTGGCTTGAGATCGTTTTATTGGATGTTTTTTGCAATAAAATATTTGCAATAAGGTTCTGTTTTATATGGTGAGAGAATAGGCAATCGTTTTAAATGGCGCGGAATGCGAATGTTGAGTGTAACAAGGTTGATTTTTCTTTGATACAGAAAATGAAGTAAAGAGACGTGTTGTAGCTTCAATGGATTTATTAACACTGTTTAAGTAAACCAACGATCCTTATGAAATGCTTAGTTATAAGAATATATAGATATGTATCTAATCATCCGAACAGCGAATGTTCAAACAGTTTGATAATAAACAGATGGTTCATTTGACAAAGCGTATAGTCTAAGATACCACTTAACGACCTTCACTCGTATGTTTACGGAATGACCAATGAATTTTATATACGAATAATTAAATTATTAATTAGAAAAAAAAAACCGTTTAAAAATTTTACATAATTTATTTTTTGACCATGCTTTTCCAGGCAACCCTATTGGTATGTATTACAGCAACACATTTTATTGGCTAAAATATATTTTTCATTCGGTAAACAGATGGGTGAAGGTCACTGTTAGGCCGGATCCTGGTCTAATAGTGTTAGCACGCAAAATAGTAAATCTATCGCAACTTTTTTTGCAAAAAGGTAGATGACGTCAGAGTTTTATATAATAGTTGACCTATGACGTATGTAGACCAGAATTTTAGCTATCTAGGACGGGTTGAGGTTGCTCTGTTACCAAGGAATTTCCCTTAGGAAAGGACTATTGCGGTTTGAAGTTGCGTCCTACATTTATTCCTTTTTTGCCTGTATTAGTGCGTAGTTACATCACAAGATTCATGATTAACCATATTGAAAAGGCCATTTATCACATGACCATATATTTCTGACATCTTGTATTATGTTAGTGAATGCCGAAAAAGGCAGCTGGAGGTACATAATGCCGTGATAGACATTATTGTTTGATGGTGAAAGTTGGGTATGACAGAAAAAATATGGAAATGGAGTCAACGCGGTTAGGATGAGATTGTTGCGTAGTATTTTTGGACTGAAGCTACTCGTAGCTGTTGTACATAACTTTTTTTTAAAGAACACGTCAATTTGACTTCACCTCGCCGGATGGTAAGCTAAAGACAAAGTCTCGGAAAGAGGGTCACCATCGTAAACATGTACCATGTTAACAGTGGTGGCACTCAGCTTGACAGCCTCATCAGATGACCCGAGATTGTAGGAAGAAGAAAACACGTGAGCTGGCAAGGAGTTCCAGGTCCCGGTTCCAGGTTCCGGGTGCGGCATAGAAATGAGTCACGCTTATAATATACTAATGCGTGTGGCTTGAATAAAGTAGTAGTGACAATGAAAAAGCTATGCTGAAGTAGATTGGGCACTTATAAACGAATTGTGACTGAAGAAATGACTAATGACGTATTGGGAGGGTTGGTCAGGGTCGACTGCCTAGAAGGCATCACCAATTTAATCATTGGGCTGAAATGGCCGAGCAGGTCTAAAGTGCCTTAAACCAGCCAGCTTGCTATAGTATTTTTACTGACAAAAGTAGATGGCTAGCTTTTTTAGTCTGCCTACCTCACTAAACAACTTTCCGGGCAGACTAGAAATTCCTAGTCTCATCGGGTTATTAATTGGAAATCTTACCACTCTGAGGACCGTATTCTAAAATTACACTCAGCCTGAATCGCGATTTATACGAGGACAGATCGTATAGACAGGTTAATAGTTTGACATATTGCTTATACAATCTGTCCTCAGATAAATCGCGATTCAGGCCGAGTGTCATTCTAGAATACGGGCCTTCAATTCAGATTACAAACTTAATTCCACAGCATAATTCTATTATTTTCTTTCACGCTGTAACTGAGACCCAACCTTTACCAACCTCAGCATTGTACAAAAGTTAGGTCGATCCAGAGATCGGAGTTTTAACATCGGATCAGAGTTTTAACATGATAAACTTCTAAGTTTGCCATGTTAAAACTGATAGCGCCGTAACCATTACCGGTATTGAAAGAGCTTATGTGATGTTGGATCGTGTAAGTTCAAGTTTGGGAACGAAATATTTGATTATAATGTTGTTATGGTTATGGATTGTGAAGCCTATTAGCCAGTGCCTAAGGCTGTATATCTATTAGAAGGTTTCTGCATAGTTCGTTCAATACATAACTAATAATATTGTATACCTATATATAAAACTTATGAGAGATATAATCTGTCAGAGAGGACGAACTGTGGCCCAGTGGTAGTGAACGCGGCCGCTACGCTAGGGTTTGATCCCCGCCCAGTGCAAATATTTGTATACACGAATATGGGTGTTAACATTGGTCTGTTCGTACCTTGGAGAGCATGTTAACGTTTCGCTGGTAAAGCCCAGACTCCGAGATAAAAGCTTCGGATGCTCCTTAATCAGTCATGGGTTGTGGTTCCCCTGCTTGGTCCACCTGGGTGGACCACGGGCATTTTTTTGCCCGTGGTCCACCTCCGTTCACGTACGTTTTTCCTGTATTTTTTATGCCACTTAGGTGGCAGACAAACACCCCGCTTATCTGATGGAACGTGGTTGAAGTTGAATAACATATTCCCTATCTTGTATCAGTCGAATAGGTTCCATGGGTTGTTCAAACAGGATCAAATCCGAGCGGAGCCCCGAGAAATGGCTAGTATACCCCTCACCGTTGCTAATTCCCTCTAAAGTTCGTAAATTCAAAAGCGCAAGATCTGAATACCTCATCGTTATTGAGCCCTTGATTACCGAACTCCGAAACGTTCGGAAACGTAACCAATAGATCTTGATTAGCCTATCTAGCTCCGAAACTTCGGGTCGGAGGTTGAATACAGCATACGAATGGTAAAGTGTGATTAACGAAGTGGTGCTTCGAGAAACAAAGATGATAATTAACTTTTAAACCGCCTGGGAATGACACCTCACATGTCCAAATGCGTCAAATGTCTAAATAAAAAAACATTTTTCTTTTTTTCTTTTCTTTTCAATCCGTTCAGGTTGTAGGGCGTGCCAAATAAATGGACATACATCCTTACTTCAGCAGTTGGGTAATAACGGGAACTAACACGATCATGGTATAGGTACATTTACGTACCTTTGATTTGCCTGACGTTTCGACCAGGTTACACCGGCCGTGGTCACAGGCCGGAAGAGTCATATTATTGTGTAAAGATTCATTTATTATTTTGATGGTGGTAGCCTAGTATGGGCTAAGGTAAAGAAGAAGGGATTTACACGTTACTGTTTAAACTTCGGTTATAATAACGTGTGTGTAAAGACGGCTGCGTTTGATATTTTAATCGACACGCGTCTTTCATTATACAGATAGGGCTTACATGTCACCCGCATACGGTGCAGAATATACCTTCTAGAACCAAGTGGTTCGGTGAATCATTCCTATGCCGCACCATTAAAACCTGGAACTCCCAAACTCACGTGTTTCCTTCTTCCTACAGTCCCGGGTCCTTTAAGCGGGGCGTGAAAAGGCATCTGATAAAGCCGTCAACATGTTTACGATGGTGACCCTCTTTCCGAGACTTTACCTTCAGCTTACCAACAGGCGAGGTGAAGTCAAATTGACGAGTCTTTTATAAAAAATAAAAATACTTGTGTTATACGGGAATCAAACAATAACATTATATCATACCTTTGAGAATACCGTGAGGCGAAACAGGTCAGGTGAAAAATGAAATATAGTGGAAAAGTACAAAGTGTCTTACTCAATATTCATACTAATATTATAAATGCGAAAGTAACTCTGTCTGTCTGTCTGTCTGTCTGTCTGTCTGGCCGTCTGTCTGTCTGTCTGTCTGTCTGTATGTTACGCTTTCACGCCTAAACCACTGAACCGATTTTGATTTTGATTTTGGTATAGTGGCAGATTAGACCTTGAGAAAGGACATAGGCTATGTTTTGTCGCGATAACCGACATCCACGGGGGCGGAGCCGCGGGCAAAAGCTAGTAAAAAATAAAAATACTTGTGTAATACGGAAATCAAACAATAACTTTTTATCATACCTTTCAGAATGCCGCGAGACGAAACAGGTCAGGTGAAAAATAAAATATAGTGGAAAAGTACAAAGTGTCTTACTCAATATATTTATTAAATAAAAAAACATCAGGATGGGTTCTTTACCTAAATAAAAAAACAAATAAATATCTCTAGTTTTACTATTTCACTGCTTGGTTATGGTTTCACAGCAGTACCAGTTTAAATTCAAGCTACATAATTCTTTGTAGGCATAACTAATTTCAAAAACACGAGTTTCACGTTACACTACGGAAGGGGGAACCCCCTGATTAAACATTGCTTTAAGTTCTTTGTTTTCGCTGTGGGAAACAACAGTGGTTTTACTAAATGAGTTATACCCGCGGAGCTTTGTGCAAGAAATGTGAACAACATTCAAGAATGTTCGTTGTCTTAGCAAAAATGTTTATTTAATAAGAATTTCTGGATGAGATTTTATTTGGAACGCTTCTCCCACCTTGAGCATAATATATAAGAAAGATTAGTAGATATACCTACATAGGTGGGGAGACAGAATACAAGTGTCACAACCTTATGTCATCCGAAGAGTGTCGTAAGAGGTGACTAACAGAAAAATACACAGACGATATCACTGCCAGAGAAGGAAAACTCAAACTAAAATCTGTACCAACCCACCTGGCCAGCGTGGCCAGAAACAATATTTAGCGAGGCCTATGTCCAGCAGTGTACTTCGAAAGGCTTTTTTATTTTTTACAAGCTTTTGCCCACGGCTCCGCCCGCGTGGATATCGGTTATCGCGACCAAACATAGCCTATGTCCTTTCTCATGGTCTAATCTACCCCTATACCAAATTTCATCAAAATTGGTTCAGTGGTTAAGGCGTGAAAGCGTAACATACAGACAGACAGACAGACAGAGTTACCTTCGCATTTATAATATTAGTATGGTGTATGGATTTAAAAAGAATATTAGAACCGAAGTTACTAATATTCCCTCTAACCCCTCCAACTAAGCTGAATTGCTTTTGCTAGGAGTGGGTTCACGTCGGTAGTGTAATGGCCAGGATCGAACCCGGGACCTCTCGATCGTAAGGCCGACTCCTTAACCACTAAGTTACCGACTCCTTAATTGATAGTAGATATTGACAGATTGATGAATAACTTCGTTTTATAATAACTGATGCTCGCGGCTCCATCCGCATGTAACTTTGATACCTTTCTCGCTACCTATGGGAACCTATTCCCGGGATAATCAGTAGCTTATGTGTTATTCCAGACTAAAATCTATCCCTGTGCCAAATTTCAACCAAATCCGTAAAGCGGTTAGACTGTGATTGACTGAGCGTCGGTAGCTTAGTAGTTTTTTTTTTTTTTTTTTTTTTGTCGTGCGAAAAATCCCCTCGGATACCACCCCCACGGAGCCGGTGAAGGCGGTTATGTCGGACTCGAACCGACTAAAACGCACGCCGTCTTGGGTCCTTGGTTGCCGGAGGTGAGATTGCCAAAAGCATATCTCTCGCACCCCGGCAGACCCGGGACCATCTCCTTCGAGATGGCCCCCTTCGGGTTGTGGGGACCACAGTGTCCCCATCTTGCCCCGGTTACGGGGAGGCGCATTTTGCGCCGCCGCCGCGGCCTGCTTCTGCTAGGGTGACAGGCGGCTCCACCGGTCACCCCCAGGCCAGCGCTCATGGAGGACGGAGGTCGTTCTGCGACCTCCGACGTCCGGTTCGCCTTCGCTCTGCGCGGGCTTCCCGGGCCCGGAGTATAGTCCTGACCCGACCGGCCGCCTCCTTCTCGAGCATTACTTGCTCGCAGAAGGAGGCAGCCACACCCCAAGCGTTCGCGCATCTTACCATCGCTGTGAGCAACGTGGCGAGTGTGAGGACTCCCACCCCCAGAGCCGCCACTAGGACCCGCCTCGGCGTGTCCCACGCCGGGCACTCGGTCAGCGTGTGCAGCTCTGTGTCCTCGCTCGCATCACAGTGATGGCACTCGGACGTTGGCTCCTTCCGGATCCGACACAGGTAACTCCCGAAACACCCGTGTCCGGTAATCACCTGCGTCAGCCGGTACGAGAGGCTGCCGTGTGGCCTCTCTAGCCACTCCTCCATGATGGGTCTTACCGCCGCTATTACGGCGTGCCCTGCGCTTGGTCGCCCAAGTCGTAGCTCCCATTCCGCTACCATGTCCCTGTGGAGCTGAGACCTCACGGCCCGAATTTCTTCGGGCTCGGGTTCCCGTCCCTGCTCCTGCGCCTCCTTTCGATACCGATATAGCATCGAAAGGGCTCTCGCATCCAGGTTCCACGGTAGGGATCCGGCAAGGAGACTCGCCGCCTCCAGGGATATCGTGCGGTACCCCCTAATGGCCCTGCTGGCCATTGCACGCTGCGGCCCACGCAGCAGACGCGCATTGTGGACCGTCAGGGTGTCCGCCCATATTGGGCACCCATATAGGGCCATGGACCGCACTACTCCCGCGTAGAGTCTAGAGTCCTGCAGGAGTCATCAGGCCCCCTCATGTCGGTAGCTTAGTAGTTAAGGAGTCGGCCTTACGATCGAGAGGTCCCGGGTTCGAATCCTGGCCATTACACTACCGACGTGAACCCACTCCTAGCACAAGCAATCTAGCTTAGTTGGAGGGGTTAGAGGGAATATTAGTAAATTCGGTTATAATAAATATTCTATAAAAAAAAAACTTATGACCAAACAAGTAGGTATCTAAATGACACCAAAAACACAGTTGGCGAAATGTGGGTGGTAATACACCTCTGCCTACCCTTTCGGGAAGTTACAGACGTGAATAAACAACACCATGTATTTAAGTCTCAAATAGTGCCATAAGTGGCCCTCTAGACGGTCACTAATGGTGCAACACGGTCACATTTGTCACCCGTTCCGTAAATGTACAAAAATAATCGTTCGCAGAATGCAACCTGAATAGGGGTTGAGTAATATCCCACTGGGCAAGTACCATTTGTATCGGGCGTGTGAATTATTTCGTGTAATGACTCCCTATACGGTTTGTTTTATTTATGTTTTTAAATGACCAATTTTCGTTTATAGTAACATATATGGTGAAAATCGGGCGAAATAGTACAATAAAAGCAGGAAAGAACCCTGGACTTTAATGTGAAAGCCTCGATTGAAATAGGGATAGAAAGAAACAACGAAGAAAGAAAGATAGAAGAAAGTAAGGTGTTGATGATTAAATTTACTTATTTATTTCAAACTAGCTTTTGCCCGCGGCCCCGCGCGCGTGCATATCGGTTATCGCGACCAAACATAGCCTAATCCATATCAGCTGACTCCATACCAAATTTCAATAAAATCAAATGACAAAGAAATGCCGTTGTTCCTAATATATCGTATTTTTATAAATATTACATTATTTCGTGAATTTATCACGTCATTTTAATTGTGAAATGTGATAAAGTGGTAACGGGGAGTGTCGGGGGTGTTCAAATTTTTTTTATGTTACTTACTTTACTTAAAAAAATACGACCTCATTTCCTTTGTAGCCGAAGTACAGTCGGCAATAGGTTTATGTGCAACACGAGAACTCGTAAGTATAATTCCACATAGACAGAGCCGCATGCAATAGTAGACGGCATTTTAAATGAGGCCTAAAACATTATCCCTTTTGTATCAATTGACGGAACAATGATAAATGCCCGCGAGTTTATTGTTCCGCGGGGAAATTATGCGGGAGCTGCAATTAATATTGCTGATAACACTACAAAGTATTGTGCAATTTTGTGTTGGAAATACTCGCCGTTGCATTGTGTTGCTGTTGCGTTGGTCGCATAACATTAGTTTGCACTTGTGAATGTTTTTTAACACGCTTTTATTAGTTTCACTTGTATGTAACTTATGTAAGAAAATCTTGGAATCTTAATTTGACCCACTACCCGGTCTTCGATTAGGATGAAATCTTGCACACGCTCTGAGTTCTGATGACAATACATGACTAGCTAAGAAACGTCATTACAAATCCAATAAGGCGGCCTCCCCAAGATGGCGGACTGGCCGTTTGAAATCCACCCCCATGATATGGGTATCAAATGAAAGGGTTTGCTGTCAGGAATACAAAAAAGTGTTTTTCATGTTTTTTAGTTTTTGAACTATTTTTATCTTTTATTGAAGTGACAGTAAAGTAAAGAAATATTTGGAATAATTTGGCCCTAAACGTGTTTCCTTCATCTTACAATTTTGGGCATTTTCAAGTGAAGCGTCAAAAGCGTCTGTCTAGGTAGCAACCATCATTTAGGGTTTCTTACTATGTCGAACGGTGGTTCTTATCATCTGCACCTTTAGATTAGCCTCGCTGGCCGCCGCCGTATCGTAGAAGAGAAAGACAAATGTATGGGATTTAAAGTATATGGCATTTGTTGACGACTGCTATTTCACGCCAGCAAATTGCCTCTCGTCTAGAGGAACTTGACTTCACCCTAGCTTCTTATTATTTAGGTCATTAAAGCAGCATTATCGAGTGAAGTCCCGAACTATTTTAAACTATGAACTTATTAGGGGCCTATATTCGGTAAAATGTCATTCAGCTTAGGACTGAAAATATCACCATTGCATCATTCTGGTACATCCGGGGCCTCACAAGACTTTCGGGGCATTTTACTCACATTACAGTGATGGTGGCCTTTAACTTTATGGCCTCAGATGCCACCCCGCTTAAAGGACCCGGGGCTGTAGGATTTGTTTACACAAATATGAATTAGTGAATATGATTTACCTATGATCCATACTAATATTGTTACGCTTTCACGCCTAAACCACTGAACGGATTTTGATGGAATTTGGTATAGAGGTTGATTAGACCATTAGAAAGGACATAGGCTATGTTTGGTCGCGATAACCGACATTCACGCGGCCGGAGCCGCGGGCAAAAGCTAGTTTACAATAAATATGATTTTTGAATTGATTTGATTTGATTAGAAAAGATTACCTAATCTATCATTGCCACTGTGGGGGATACTTAATGAGATTAAGTGGCTAAATCTGAATATAGTTTAACGACACACCGAATTAAAATTTGAATTCGTGTAATTTTACACGAATTCAAATTTTAATTCGGTGTGTCGAAATCCAGATTAAAGTTGTTAATTCTATTGGATTTGCATTTACTTATCATAACTCAAAGTCAAAACAAATTTGCAACTAAATTCTAAGATATTTAGTTCAAAAGTAAAGTAAATTGTTTGATACATCTGAGGTTAAAGAAATCTGATCTTCTTATGTAGGGGAGAGGTCCCATGAAGGGCATAAAAATAAATCTAAATATATAAAACTTAAAGGTGACTGACTGACTGACATAGTGATCTATCAACGCACAGCCCAAACCACTGGACGGATCGAGCTGAAATTTGGCATGCAGGTAGATGTTATGACATTGGCATCCGCTAAGAAAGGATTTTGATTAATTCTACCCCCAAGGGGATAAAAAAGGGGATGAAAGTTTGTATGAAACTTTGTCAATTTTAAACCGATCGTGCTGAGACTTTACATGCATAAAGCTACTATGACGTAGGCATCCCCTAAGAAAGGTTTTTGGGATGCAGGCTATAGCGTTGACTCAACACTAATGGATAACCGACATCCATGCGGGCGGAGCCCCGGGCAACAGTTAGTTCTATTATATTTCTTTCAATACGTATGCCAGCGAATTGCCACTTATCTAGGATGGCAGTGAAACCCCGGCCTTTTCGACGCAGCAGAGTAACGCAGCAGTAGATTAAACGTGCAGAAATTGAAAAATGACATTGATAATCTATGTCTCATCTCCAATCATCCGTGTGATTGGTCGATTACGGCACTTCTCTCCGCTCGCCATCGGTCACTGAGTCTATCAATGGAAATACAACCTTATGACAAAGTCAATAAAGTTGTGAATGGTATTGCAAAGACGGAGAGTAAAATGGTAGGGCCTCTTACATGCTCTCAAACCATAATATACTGCAAGTGGTTGCTACTGCCCAGCTCAAGTCAACTTACTCGTTCTCGTGCGGCATTAAAAGTAAATAGATACTTACTATAAAAGGCTTTTACCACTAGACTAACTATACGGAAAAGACTACTAGACATCTCGACTAAAGGTCTTAGTTACCAGGTTATGAAATCTAAAAAAAAAACTACTTGACAACAACTTTTTGTAGCTTTCATAAAGATGACATTACAAATAGATGCGCTAAGACAATAGGTGTCAAAATTCATTGTCTCATTTATCTACTCAGCCAGCATCCCATTCTAAATATGAAATTCAAAATTTGCTCCCGCCTAACCCAGGCACTATTATTTTTTTCAGTTTCGAGGTCATTACATGCTACTGGCATCTTAAAAACAACATTTTTATCTAAGTAGATTTAGCAGAATTTCAGTTAGAAACAAAACCTTTGAATCCATAAAGCACACGTTCCATTTTTATTCCGAAATCGCACGACCAAAAAAAACATAACATATCTTGTAAACAATATAAATCAACACCTACGCCTACAATGCAGTAGGCACAAAAACGTATTGTTCTTTGCCTAACTTTTTTTAAAAAGATAAACTCCACATTAGGGCTCGCGCACTTTATTATTGGGATCGACCGACCGCCCGCGGCGCGAACCTTTTGTATACGATATCAAAAGTTTTTGAGGTTAGAATTTTTAAGTTCCGTTGTTAGTTATGATTTTAATTCTATTTTGTACGCATGGGTCAGGAGATAAGTATACACCTCACTACCACGGATGACCACGATCATGTGAAGGCCTTCGATTTCGTGTGGAAAGCCCATCGGACATTTTGTGTTTTGGTGAATTGGAACCGATTAAAACCGCACGCTGCCTTGAAAATCGTGCGAAGGCTTAAGATGCAATCGGGACATGTTGACATGATGATAGGACCAAGGTATACACTTTTATATGTATATGTGAGTTTGTATATTTATAACGGTGTATACTTACTCATCTTCTCAGTTGTTGTGTTGATGTTTTCCGCCCCCACAGGGTAGTGAGACAACAACACTCTTATTCTTACTTCTAGAGCTTCACCTAGGTACAGTCAGCGTCACAAATATCTTTACGACGAAATCTCAAAATTATCTTAAATCAAACTGTTTCATTGATTTATATTGTACTTGCCTTTGCCCGCATGGATGTCGGTTATTCCGTCCAAACATAGCCTATATCCTTTTTCATGGTCTAATCTACCCCTACCAAATTTCATCAAAATCGGTTCAGTGGTTTAGGCGTGAAAGCGTAACATACAAACAGAAAGACAGAGTAACTTTCGCATTTATAATATTAGTATGGTTCGTCAACATCTTTCTGATGCTGACTGTACTGTTAATAAACCTACCTGCTATTCCAGTCTAAAATCTATCTCTGTGCCAAATCCGATTAACTCCAGATTTGGTCAACTAAGTTTTCATGAAAGAAACAAATTTCCATCTCCTCATACATCCATTCAACCTCACAAGCTTTCAATATGTCTGCAGCGACTTGAGCATCCAATCCACGAGCTCAAGCATTAACAACTTAACCACGGCACAAGCAATAGTTTGACGTTTGGTCCAATTGTCAAAAAACGACTTGGATAGGTTAGGTTAGAAGGCTTGTGAGGGATATGTCACTGCGAGGGATATGTCGATGACAACCTCACCTCTGGCCTAGCACCACGACCCACAGCCGGCGTGCGGTTTTAGTCGGTTCGAGTCCGACATAACCTCCCCTTCCGGCTCTGGCAGGGGGGGTATCCGAGGGGATTTCCGCACGAAAAAAAAGGTTAGAAGGCTAATGCGGGCGCTGAGCGGAGCTCCCGCATTAGGCTTTCGTGGTTATTTTTTTTATAACCACCCAGAAACAAGATAGAAAGTCCGCGAATTTTTCCTCTTTTTGACAATTGGACCAAAAGCGACTAAACGCAAGCAAGGAAGCAGAAAACCTTTGTATTTCTAAATAAAAAGTACTTCGAAACGTTTACAACGGACTTGTTTCGTTTTTATTCGTTCAGAGTGTTTTCACTATAACTGTGTACAAAACGAGAACGATTTAAAAGTGGTTTTGCAGTTTTTATAGCAACAACAGACTGTTCAACAAAATGGCGGGAGGATAGGGCCACCGAGCACGTACTGTTACTATAAAATACACAGCTATAATCCATACTTCCATACTAATATTATAAATGCGAAAGTAACTCTGTCTGTCTGTCTGTCTGTCTGTCTGTATGTTACGCTTTCACGCCTAAACCACTGAACCGATTTTGATGAAATTTGGTATAGGGGTAGATTAGACCATGAGAAAGGACATAGGCTATGTTTGGTCGCGATAACCGATATCCACGCGGGCGGAGCCGCGGGCAAAAGCTAGTAATATTATAAATGCGAAAGTAACTCTGTCTGTCTGTCTGTCTGTCTGTCTGTCTGTATGTTACGCTTTCACGCCTAAATCACTGAAGCGATTTTAATGAAATTTGGTATAGGGATAGATTGGACCTTGAGAAAGGACATAGGCTATGTTTGGTCGCGATAACCGACTTCCACGCGGGCGGAGCCGCGGGCAAAAGCTAGTAAGGAATATGAGTGTAGATAGCAACCAATTTATATCCCACTATTGGGCACAGTTTGGAATTTTTCTTTCCTAACAGTCCGACCACCGAAGTCAGTCTAACAGTTTGAAAAAAATTGTCCTGACAGTTCGATTATCGAACTAAAGTAAAGCCAACGAAGCGAGAGAAAAAAGGTAAACAAAGTTTCAGCGGTTCCAAACATTTTTATTTGAAAATGATTACGTATCACTTCAAGCGCATTCCAGACAGGAATGAAATTGCTCATAAGATGGCGGATCTGACAGTTTAGAACCGCTGTGCTGACAGCTTTCCTGTATCACTAAACACGCAACGACAGCTTTTTTTTCCGTGCGGAAATCCCCTCGGAAACCCCCCTGCCGGAGCCGGAAGGGGAGGTTCTGTCGGACTCGAACCGACTAAAACCGCACGCCGACTGTGAGTCGTGGTGCTAGGCCGGAGGTGAGGTTGTTATCGACATATCCCTCGCACCCCGGCTGACCCAGGGCAATCCCTTACGGTCTAGCCCTCCTCGGGAGGACACGCAACGACAGCTGTCGCTCGGCCATTGTTGCGTACCTGTGACGTGTGCGACAAGGACAGAGAGAATAATCGCTAGTTATGGCAACATAACTCAGATGGTCGTTTTGTTTACCTTTTTTCTCTCGTTTCGTTGGCTTTACTTTAGTACAGGATGGAATAAGCACGGGTCTCCTCTTCTCTAACGCGAGAGCTGAGAGGGTTAAAACCCTAAACCACAAACGCTGGCCGAATCGGTGAATTGGACATGTTCTTAGAATTTCTTCTAGGACATATGGGTTTCCTCACGATATGAATGTAATGGCTAGGATTCGAACTTGAGACATCTCGTTTACAAGGCCGGCTACGACGATCTTTTCAAACTAACGAAAGTTTCTATATACAACCATTACGCAGATTATCTTACGAAACGAGAAGTGCGAGTCGGATCGCGCTCCGAGAGTTCCGTACAGACATGGATTCAGACAAACTTATGATAAACCACAATATACCATACCCATACCTAACATAATTAAAAAATTTCTACATAAGTCACACAAATTTTTGGTACAAATAATTATACATATATAGTAGTAACGATGTAAAACCATCGCACTTAACAACACATTCACGGTGGATCACTGGCTCCCATAATACAGGAATACTTAGTATGGGAGACAGGGGCTATATTGTAAGAGACAAAAACCTCAGTGCATGAAGATTACCTTATTGTATAGTAGCTTAAGTGGGTGAGTGGCGTTTCCACCCGTTCCCGTTTCCACCCGTTGCGATTCAACCCGTTACCGTCTCTTCCTAAATAGTTTTTGCCAGTAGGTACAGTCAGGAACAGAAATAATTAATCATTTTTTGGTTAATAATTTTTTATTTGAAATAAAAAAAAACATTTTTAATGAATTTGTATTTGTATTTGTTTTTGTATTTTAAATTAAATTAAGTTGAACGATAGAGTAAAAAAAAAAAAAATTTTGACTGCGTTGATTTAGAAGTTTAATTTATGCAAGATGTTTACATACCTGAGTAAGTATGTGGTACGAATTTCAACTTGATAAGCACGCATTCCTGAGAAAAGGTTTTGACTGATAGATGGACAGATAGACGGACAACGAACGCTAAGGGTTCACGGAGCTGTTTTTAAACGCGAGCCGCCGCGGTTGCGGGCGATTTTCAGATTTTCTGCACCGCGAGAAAGTCGGAGAATCGCTCGCAACCGCGGCAGACGCGGGTGAATACCGCTCCGTGAGTGCTTAGTGTAAGTGGTCCAATAAGGGATTCGTTTTTCCACTTGAAGTGCGGAACCCTAAAGACATTTGAAGTATTTATAAAACAAAAAAGAAATGGAAAATATGTTCGCCTTACATATTTAAACATGGGCTTATTGCGATTCAGCGATGTACAGAGATATTTTAATTAAAATACTTTGTTCAAACAGGAATTTATTCTTGGTAAATATTTATAAATCGACAGCCGCTGTGGCGTAGCGGTAGTGAAGACGGCCGCTACGCAGGAGGCGCGTGTTCGATCCCCTTCAATGCAAATTTGTATGCATGAATATGGGTATTTGCATTGGTCTGGTCGTGCCTCGGAGAGCACGTTAAGCCGTCGTTCCGAGCCCTTTAAAGTCCAACAACTGGTCTAGCAGCAATGCTTCGATATCGCCTTTAGGTTGTGGAGGTCAGATGGCGATCGCTTCACAGAAAATATCGGAGTTTAGCCACATCCGCAGTTAGACTGGTAAAGCGGACCTTTGACTACAAGCTGAATGCTTCGGGTGCGACTGGGATTAACGCTAAGATGAAGAAGAAGAAGAAATATTTATAAATCAAGCCTGTTGTTATCTACCATGGTGAATGTTCTGACGAGCTCGTCCAATTAGTCAAACCCTCCACCCTCCCCTTTCCTTCACAGGACGACACGTGCAGGGCTAAGATGCCATCCATTTACGGTGCAGAGTATACCTGCCAGAACCAAGCGTTTCAGTGATACATTCCTATGCCGCACCACTAAGACCTGGAACTCCCTACCAGCTCACGTGGTTCCTTCTTCCTACAGTCCTGGGTCCTTTAAGTGGGATGTGAAAAGGCATCTAATGAGGCCTTCAAGCTGAGTGCCACCACTGTTAACATGGTAAATGTTTACGATGGTGACCCTCTTTCCGAGACTTTGCCTTTAGCTTAACATCAGGCGAGGTGAAGTCAAATTGACGTGTGTCCGGTATAAAAAAAAAAAATCTCTTCTGCACTGACGGCACAGAATCACTCTGTTCTTACAGGGTCGGTAGCACGAGTATGACTCCCTGTTGCACACGTCCAAAGGCCACGGTATCCACTTTCTACCAGGTGGGCCGTGTGCTTGTCTACCACCTCAGTGATACAAAAAAATCATGTTTGTGTGAGTTCCGGCCACATTCGAGGCTTTACCTAGGAGTCCAGAGTTTATAGTATCATCATTTTTATAGTGATTTCTCAGTTGCGCCCAAAATTTTATCTTTGGAGCCCTTGGTTTCAATCGATCGATGAACCGGTTTTTCCGGGAGCGACTTTTTTTAAAGAATATTAATACATAATAACAAACAATAAAAATAAATTATAATTTCATTATAAAATAGACCAGGGGTCGAGTGGGCACCTCAAAATTCCGAAGGGACGAATGGGCACAGGGGACGAATTCCAGGGGACCAGTGGGTACAAACTCATTCCCTCCAACCGCTCCAGCTAAGTTGAATTGCTTATACTAGAAGTGAATTCGCATCGGTGGTGTAATGGCCAGGAATCGAACCCGGGACCTCCCAATTGTCAGGCCGACTTTATAACCACTAAGCCACACTTATATCTAAATATAGTAACAAAATACAGACCTCTAAAATATTAAATATAACCCTTTTGAATCATATACAGCATGCTTGCAAAATTCGTACCAAGAAAATAAAAATACGAAAAGACCGTGACAACCAACCCTCGGCAAGATCTAAACATTCTTTACAATGTACTTTGAGCTACATGAAAAGTCACTCGCTATGTAATGGTCTGTTATTATCGGTGTGTTATCTGTCGCATATATCAGCGGTGGGATCGTCATGAGTGCGACTTGGTCGGGTAACCGCTTGAGGATTGGGTGGATCCTGATTTAAGGATATGTTGGTTATAAAAATAGGGGTAGTTTTCATAATATTTAGATAGAAAAAATGTGGTTGTGTATAACAGTGATACGCAACCGTGGTTACTTTATGCATAGGGTATTTAGCCTTTAATATTCACTCACATATATATTGTTATGAGTTTTCGATTTTTTATTTCGACTACTAGAAAATACTATTAGATAAAAAATATGCGAAATACCACAATCCTACCACTATTTGTAGCTGTCATATAAATATTCATGGATCAGGCTAACCATTGTTTAATCGAAGTTGGTTTCTTTTACCATATAGCATCAAATTACAGGCCTATTGGATAGAGATAGACTATCGGAGTACCAAATCGCAGGCCTCGTTATTTCATGGTACCAAATTGTAGGACTTTTTGTCCCATGGTACCAAATTGTCGGATTGTCCTATGATACCAAGTTGTAAGCCTTGTTGATACGTACCTGTAACAGAAAGAAAAATAAATTAATAATATTAACAGTTTAATATTAAAACTAAATTATATGTGTAGCGGATTTCATTGCATTGGTTTATTCCATAGTTTTTTTTATATTCAGCACGTCAATTGACTAAACTCTACTGGATGGCAAGAAGCTAGGTTGAAGTCATGCATTCCCGATGCTAACAAACCCAAAATGGCGGTCTCTACGTTGACGGCCTCGACAGATGTTTTTTCTCGCCCTGCTTGAAGACCCTGGGATTGTAAGAAGAGGGAAACACGTATGCATTCAAAGGGCATTCCACCTTTTCATTTTGCGTTCCGTTTTTGCGTAAGTAGGTTCAATTGAGACTACGCATATGTGTGGATTTCCTCGTACCTATATTCAAAAATCTCAAACACAACTTGTTTGAAGTCCTTTTAAAAGTAAAAGAATTTCTATTTATTCTGAAAAGCGAGGTCAAATACAGCCCACTTCAGTTTAAGATGATACTTCAGCGGAATGCACGCGAGCCACTTAAGTAAAGGAATTTCTGTGTAGAGTTGCTTACCCATAAAGAAATTGCAAAAAATGTGACTTTCTTTCATATTTTAGGATATGGCACCTCTTTTGTCAGACGCAATCAGACTAGAAAATTTTACCACACTTGTTTCTTCCTTCGTATAGTCCCGAGACCTTGAAGCAGGACATGAAATAGTGTTTAAATATTTGTACTCAATTGTCAAAAACGGCTGAAACTGATGCTGAACGGATTCAGCGGATTATTACAAAACAATCTGTGTAGGCCAGAGCATTTTATATTTCGCGATTTAGGTCCAAGATATATGAATCGAGCTATAGTAAGTCATAATATAAGGTACTAATATAAACTCTCATTTTGATTACAAACACATAAAAGTTAGTCAACAGACTTACATTTTTATTATACAACATCGGAAAGTTTTCCTGCCCTTTTAGCCTTCAGATGTCTCCACAAAAAGTGTCATCCTATATAAGAGGCTGGCAAATTTGATTAACAAAACAGCCCCAAGTCGTTTCAAATTTCAAGCTCGCACATTCTTTCAATTTTTGCTAAACTTTTGCTAAATTGTTTATTTCCATGTAAAACACTAGCTTTTACCCGCGACTCGGCCCGCGTGGATGTTGGTTATTGCAACAAAACATAGTCTTTATCCTTTCTCAAGGTCTAATCTACCCCTATACCAAACTACATCAAAATCTCGAATACATAGGGAAAAATAAATCTTCTCGATCGGGACTCGAACCCGCAGTCTTTCCCTTACAGGGGGAATGCCTTGACCAATTCGTCTACCAACACACGCCCGATACGATTCAAATCACAGGAGGCGCGGGTTCGGTCCCCGTTCAGTGCAAATATTTGTACGCATGAACATGGCTATTTGCATTGGTCTGGCTGTTTCTATGTATAATATGTACTCGTATGTATTTACAAAAAAATAGTATCTGAGTATGTTTATCCTCATTCTACATTCCATAACACAAGCTAGTTAAGGTAGAAAGTCCGCGATTTTTTCCTATTTTTGACAATACCAAATGCATATTTGACCAAACGCAACTAAACGTATGTTTTGCCATGGGCCTAGATAGCGTTGTGTAGAATGAGTTTATTTATTTATTTACTTTGTAGTAAAAATCGTTCGGACGCTGACTGTACATAAGATTATGTTTACAAATATATACTGTGACATATGTACAGTAAATAACAAGCTTTTTCACTGGACCGAAATATTAAAATTCATATCCAATGGAAACTCGCGGTATGGAGTTAAATTTACATTTTAAATTAACGTTGCAACAGCATACGTTTATCGAGTAGCTGGTCAATTATATTTTAGGCAGTATTTTATATACTAATTGTTAAAAAAACAGACCAATATTAATGCTATCAAGTATTAAAAAATAAAACAAAAAAATACAGATTTCGACTACAAAAAATACAGAGTCGACTAATGGTAAGCTATAGGCAAAGTCTTGGAAAGAGGGTCACCATCGTAAACATGTACCATGTTAACAATGGTGGCACTCTGCTTGACGTAATAGTAAGTATTTTCAATAGAGTATTCCGAAACTATGAAGAAATACAAATTCTGAACCGTTCAGCCTTTGTCAATGTCTGTTTTTTTTTATCGTGCCCACGGAGCCGGTGGAGGCGGTTAGTCGGACTCGAACCGACTAAAACGCACGCCGTCTTGGGTCCTTGGTTGCCGCTTCCCAATGAGTCGCACAGTGTATGACAGTTTGAGTTTTATTCCACTGGCTTCCCTCTTGAAATTCCTTTTGCCACTGGTATAAGGAGCAATAATATAGCATATTATGGTAATTTTAGCCATCGTGGCACTCAATCGGAATGTCCAATAACATCCCGGGGACATTACAACCACCATTTACGCTATTTAATGACCAAAAAGTAATAACCTCCTTTATATTAATTCATGTTATTCTCATTCAAACCTATAAAGTATGTCATAGTACCAAAAACCCCATTGTTTGATAAGTACATACCAATAGGTAGGAAATGAAAAACAAACGCCCTTGAAGAAAATAACGCTTCGTAAAAGTACCACCCGTAGATTATAAATATACTGTATAGACAGATTAGTGCTAACAAGATGCTTCGCAAAAACGGCCTAAAACACGCGTTATGTGTGAGTAAATCAATATTGTTCTTTTTACTGTCAATGTGAGCATATTTATATTCCACTAGGAATATGCTTCTTCTTCTGCCTGCGATGTGAATGTGGAGTTACTCCACAGACAATGGCCCATCTGTTAACATGTGCTAAACGCCCATACAATGTACACCGCAGGACCTTATGTGCGCCTCCGAGAACGCCATACAGGTGGCAGAACACTGGAAGAAGATAATTTGAGGGCCAAGGCGCCATCGCCACGTTAGATGAAGAAGAAGCAATATGCTGGGGATACACTTAAGTGATGGCCCTGGGACAGCCGGGGTGCGAGGGATATGTCGAAGACAACCTCACCTCCGGCCTAGCACTAACGGTCGGTTCAGGCGGGGGAGGTATCCGTAAAAAAAATCCAATGCCAATCTTTTTTTTTTATACATTGATTGATATGACATTGTCACTTCACAATGGCATAATTATTGCGATAACAGTCCCGTAGACCCAGGTACTCCCCAGTATATGTGTACATCAAACTTATATCAATCATTTTACGCCGAATTGTAATGTCATTTACTATGTGTATAAAGTTAGTAGTATATATTCTAAGGCGCCAACGTACAAATAAAGTGCCACCCCAAATTGGCCCACTTCCATTTGTGTGTGACTAAGCAGAAAATAACTTAAATGAGTCCATATTGTTGTATTATTGTTATGTATTGCAGTAGCCATTGTTGAACATTCGGTAGGTAATTTTTCGTTTCTATTATTATGGTTTTTCGACTTTATTGCTTACTGGACTATGTGTGGAACCGTGGCGGGAGTTTGTCTCTGCTTACCATTGAAGGAAATAGGCGTGAGCGTTTTTACAAGATCTATATCGACTACTAGCTTTTGCCCGCGGCTCCGCCCGCGTGGATGTCGGTTATCGCGACCAAATATAGCCTATGTCCTTTCTCATGGTCTAATTTACACCTATGCCAAATTTCATCGAAATCGGTTCAGTGGTTAAGGCGTGAAAGTGTAACATACAGACAGACAGAGTTACTTTCGCATTAATAATATTAGTAGTTCACGGTTCTGCCCGGGGCAATTATAATGACAGTATTGATCCACAGGAACCTTTTTACTGGATATCAAGAAGAGCTGTTTAATTAGGTAAACTATTCCGATACAAATACTACAGGCTGTATAATCCTGAAAGGGATAAGCAGAAGTATATAACCTTCAAATTTCTGCAACTTCGTTTTTCAGTCCTCCAAAATATTCGGAAAATATTGGGAAAATATTGGGAAAATATTGGGGCTGAATATTGGGAAAATTTATTTCTATATCACTAGGTTATAATGCCCTGCTGGTTACAGAAGGGTCACCCATCCTAGGACTAACCCTTCTAATAGTCCTTAACCTAACCTAACCGAGTTATTACTTAAGCATAAGTTCCACTCTATTATCCAAGCCAAAATAACATAACATAACATAAACTCACGCCTGTATTCCCCGAAGGGGTAGGCAGAGGTGCTAGCACCCACATTTCGCCAGTTTATGTTTAGGTCCCAATGTAATAGGTGGCGAGCCTATTGCTATTAACCGGGCACTTATAAACCTGCGATAAATATAGACGTAACTTCGAAAAGCATCGAAAAGTCATTGGTGTGTGCCATGGTAAACCTGGGATCGAACCCGAGACCTCGTCTCAGCAGTCCATTACACGATAAATTAATGCGATCCTTTCAAAAACAATAATAGAGTTGTGTTATAAATTTCTTTATGATTGTTTATTGCTATAATTCTGACTTAGATGAGTTCCAAACTTAACAAAATACGATGTCACAGAATTCTTTAGTCAACACAAAAACTTACCAAACTATATTCTTTATACAGAAAACTAATGTATTGTATTACTTTTATGTTTTTATGAAAGGAACAGTTTAGCAAAAGTTTGGGGAAAATTCGTGAATGTGGCCTTCAACTTCAGAGGGTCTTGGGATGTTTTGTTAATCAAATTTACCATCCTTTTATATAGGGTGACAGTTTTTGTGTTAACATTTGGCGTACGAACCGGGAGAGAATATATTTAGATGGTGTTTGACAAATGTAAGCTTTCTCGGCGGTAATAGGTATAAGTCTCGAGAGCAACGAGGCAAGATAAAACAAAGGAATACTCTGAGATCTTCTGAGATTCATAACATTTTTATATTGAAAATGTCTGACTACATATGATTTACTTAAACTTTTGTATGAATATTTGTATTTGTTCTGAGAAGATTACATTTTGATTGGTTAAGAGTGTGATTTATCTATCGTCAAAGTTGTAGAGTTTAGGTATGATTCCGAAGCCGACCGCATACGACCACTGCAATTACTTTTATTTCTTATTTATTTTTACAGACTTTACACTATCATTACAGGTAGTTATCACCCAATGCGATAGCGTAGTAAACTATTATTAATATATAAAATTAACATACAACAACAAACATAACAGATACAGAAAAACAAATGGTAAGTGACTAACAAAATATTATAGAAATTTAACCTATGTAGGCAATTATATTTATAAGAATCTTTGCGAATCCACTCATATTGCACAAGAAGATATCGATCTGCTGGTGAACCTCATTTATGACCCGGATACTATGCATAAGAACTGCTTTTGCCAGTAGATCGGTTCTGGCTACAGGTACGGCGGTCGGCGAGGCTTAGACGCGGTACAATACATGTTAAACTTCGATACGGCGCATTGAGCAGACTAGTCCATGCTACGAAGTTAGATTGCACAATTTTAAGACAAACAATATAACATAAAATTCTGGTGACGTGGTCAGCACACACATTGTGGTTAATCATAAGTCTGGCTACCAGAGTATCCATTGAAAATTAATGATGGTAATAATTCCTTAATTAACATAGCACATAGTACTAATTGTAACCATGAGAAACTGTCGCAGAAATTACATTCCCAAGCTTTGAGCCAGTATAATAATGGCCTAATTCGCCTAATCCCGACTACGATCAATCAGCCTGCTGTGGTTGGACCCTAAGTGACCGCTATTTACATTTCGTGGTCTACATGTGTCTCCGAGAGCATAATCTATTGGTCTTAGAAGCAAGAGAGGGTACAGTTAAGACGGTTGCTAAGCTTTGCCGTTGTCTTAGTAATGGCTGGACAGATGGTAAGATTTTGTGGATTATATAAATACCTGCAATTAAACAGATATAAGTGGATTCCCAAGGTGATTCTTGATATCGGAGATGGCTCCGGGGTCTGGTGCGAGGAATATATTTTAGGCAATCTTACGGCTGTTCAACATCTGATAGTTAAATATCTATCTGATGTTGCAGATGCACGGCTTAAGTCAATAATTAATGCCCGGAATACGGCAATAGGCTCACTACCTATTACGTGGGACCGAATACAATGATCGGTGAAATGTCGGTGATAATTTACCTCTGCCTAACCCTCCAGGGACAAAGGCGTGATCTATGTATGTATGTACTTAGGCCGCGCCCCAGCAATTGAAAATCCGTGAGGCGTCTATTTTTAGTCAGTTCAAGTCCGTCATAACCACCGCCGCCTGCAGGACTGCCGAGGGACTTTCCGCAAGAAAAAATGGTATGAGTAGACTACTTTCGATACAGGCCCAAAAACAGTCTGACTTTCATTAGGGTTTCCTGACATATTGAGTAGGTAAGACACTCTGTACTTTACCACTATATTTTTTTTCACCTGATCAGTTTCGCCTTACGGCATTCTCAAAGGTATGAGTCGTGAGGCGAAACCGGTCAGGTGAAAAATTAAATATAGTGGAAAAGTACAAAGTGTCTTACTCAATATGTGTAGCAGATACGACCAAGTGCCATTAACCAACAGTATAAACAATTTTTGTCAATTTTGCGGGCTCTTTTTTCTTTTTTTGGGTCTATCCTGTTGATTCTTAATGTAATAGTGTTTTAACGAGTGGAATCAGTCCTAATAAGTAAGTTTATATTCTTAATGAAGTCAGTGGCAAAACTTGGGAGACGTTGACCGAGTCGGCTATTGTGCAGGCCCTCGATTCTACCATAGCAAAAGGCATTAAATTTTAGACTTTATACTAATTAAGCTCAATTAAATTGAAAAGTAAATTATGTGAAAAGTTTTTCATTCCACTCTTTCATTTACTTTGCAAATAGCCATTTAATTTTTAACTTTAATAGCATTGGTTTAAAGTTTAAAATTCAATGCCAATTTATTGTGGCTGTAGTTCGACTGTGGTTTAGTTTTTGTAGAAACGAGGCACAGGCCCTAATGATATGGTGTTGCCATAGTCTATAAATACAATACTAGAGATGGACACCGCTAGCATTGTCACCAACAGTACGATATGGCTACTTTATGGTCGATGTTAAATACCAGAATGGTATTTACTTCCCGGGTGAAGCATACGTTTGCGTATCGCACTACAAATGGCCTGGCTGTATATTAAAATTTTTGTCCATCGAAAAAAAGATATTGCATTCCTTTTATGGTCACTTTTTGTTGTAATGAATGCATTTTTTGATGAAAAAGTTTGGAATTTTTAATCTGCATGACAATGGCAACGCGCGTACGAAGTTAGAGTTCATTCCATGAGTAATAAATCCATGTTTTTGTGTGATGGGTTTACAAACCGTAGAATTATTTAATCCACAACGATATCACTATTGCACAGATTTTGTTCATATTCATATTATTTATTTGCGAAAATGGGCATATAAGGTGCCGATTACATGACTGTGTTTTGTTTTATTTCGACTATTTTGTTCAAGCTAAACATTATTTTTAAAGATGGCGAATGGAACGACTGATTTTGAAATTAGAACGCTATATCTCAGGTTCATGTTTTTTTTTATTATAAAAAGGTTTTTGAATTTCGAAGCTTCGTTATATTTAACATTGCATTTAAATTTAGACTTTATGTAGACATTATGTATGGTGAATTTTGAAATACAATTTACAGTTCATCGTTGTGATTTGGATAGTAACATATAAGATTTTAAAGATTCAATTAAAATCGGTACCATTGAACTCATTCTTTAAATAGCTTATACGTGACAATCGTAGATTGAGCGCTTCAACAACTGCGAAGCTTACAGTTTCCGAAATTTCACTGTCTACCCGCAAATAAAATGTTTTGTTATCATCCTTAATGTGCATATAAAAGTCTAGAAATGGCGAATCGTAAACTTTATCATTCATTCCTCACTTAATATTACAATCGTGCTTGCTTGAATGGAATTCAGGTTTCCTTATTATTATCTACTGGCTGTTGCCCGCGTGGATGTCCTTTCTCATGATCTAACTTATCTCTATACAAAATTTCATCAAGAACGTTTCAGTGGTTTAGGTGTGCCTTCACACCAACCGATCTTGACATACATACAGACAAACACGAGTTACTTACTTTCACATTTATAATATTAAGGATTTATGATACTAAATGGTAGTCTAACAATAAAGCTGAAGTGTTTGTTTATTTGAACGTTCTAATCTCTGAAACTACATTTTCAAATTCAAAAACTATTTGCAGGCATTCTCGGGAAAGGTTATAAGCTAATGGCTTACATTATATGCTCAAAGCATACATAAGTCTCAGTTAGGAGCCGAGTAAATCTAAAAATGGCGCAAAAGGGCTATGCGACGCGGTGGAATAAAAATAAGTAGTTCATGTAGGCCATTATTACGTAGGTGTTCACACAATGGCGTATAGGCCATTGTTACGTCTTTGAATTTTGCCAAAAAATTACCTGGGCGGCGAATGCGGCGATTCTACTGAAGCCAAACCATAATGGTGCCACCGCCGCGCCATGTCATAAATCGGCATTAAATAATAGACTTTGAAGCGATGCAATTTCGTTATCGAATCTAATCTAATCTCGTTAGAATCAAAAAGTTTTTGTAACCCAGTTTTTAAGATCGAACAATAACACACAATATCACATTTGTAAGATTGAGATTAGATTTAGACTAAATTTTGAACAGCAATTACGAGGATTGACCCTCTGGATTTTTCTAACTAACTTGGGTATACACTGAAAACTTCACATCATCAATGCACATGCCTACACATACACTATTATTAAATTTCACATTATGAGTGTGAAAATTATTATTAGAAGAAGAAAGAAAATACATTTATATAATCGGTTAATATAATATTAAATAAAAGAACACAGGAATAACACTTAATATTTTTTTTTATCTGTGGTCGCTTATTGTCACTTATGTCAGCCGCCGTGGCTGACGCAAGTGACACCAACAACCACAGATATTTTTGGTGAAGTGACGTGTCACATCACATTCTAATGTAAATGTGCTCTGACACGTCACCTCAAATTTTACATGTATATTTACGCTTTCCAGTATTGTAAACTTGCATACTCTCACGGTGTACGCCGTGTTCGCAAACGGAAAGGAGGTTCGGTGCCTATAAAAAATCAACGGCAGCCACCGCGCGGGATTCGAGCTTTGTTCAACACGGAGTTCAATGCTCACTATCATTATTTATTCACCAAACATTAAACCAAGTAAAAAACGTAATGTTTATTTTCTCCTATAACTTTTTATACACGATTCCCGAGTCAACTTTTTAGCAAATATCTACGCGTAGAATATAAAGAACGAATTATTATGATAGACAATAGCTTTTGCGCAAAATCAAGGTCTTCACTATGAAATTTTCATGTTCATAGTGAAGACCTTGAGACGAAAACACATTTTACACGTACACAGCACACACACACACAAAGATACACACGTGATACATTTATGTACACAGAATACAGAGATACATTTATTAGGGTTCCGAAGGCAAAAAGCGAAACTCTTATAGATTCATCATGTCTGTCTGTCTGTCCGTATATCACAGCCATAGGGTCCATTCCATACCTACTTAGAACTGAAAGTTATTTTTTTTTTTCATCAAACCCGTATGTGTGGTCTAGATAGGTCTTCAAAAATTCTATTGAGGTTTCTAACATAAGCTTTTTTCTAAACTGAATTGTTTGCGCGAGTGACACTTTCAAAGTGGGTAAATGTGTGCATTAGGAATTTCACACAAAAATAGAAAAAAAGTATTAAATTTTGGGGTCCCCATACTTAGAACTGAAAGTCAAAATATTTTTTTTTCATCAAACCCATAAGTACGTGGATAGATCTTCAAAAATGCTATTGAGTTTCTAACATCATTTTTTTCTAAACTAAATAGTTTGCGCGAGAGACACTTCCAAAGAGAAAAAATGTGCCCCCCCCCCCCCCCACCCTTCTAACTTCTAATATAAGCCAATGTTAAAATTGGGTTGAACGAGATCTAGTAAGTAGTTTTTTTAATACGTCATAAACCGCAATGTTTGCCTTTCATTCAATTAACCCATAAATAATAAAAAACTTTTATATTACGTTACTTACTGCTACGGAACCCTACATGGGCGACTCCGAGTCGCACTTGGCCGGTTTTTTTGTTAGTACTTAGGTATAATTTATATTACCCTACAAGAGTAAGTATAAAGGAGCGGACTCTGATGAATGAGAATCTGATTCAGGCTTTTTTCTTAAAGTTCTTCTCTGGAAGGTGAAACAGCCTTCGCTCCCGCAATAGTCATGATAACACAAATTAAGATATCCAAAAAGTAAGCTTCGAATGTAATGCAATTGTGATGATGAGTAGCTAATTTAAACAAATGAAATTAATATTATTAATCCCTAATGCGATTCATCAAGACGGTTAATTTTATTAATCTGTACTTAACCATTAAACCCATAGTTTTCAATCGCACTTAAAAATTCGGATTTCATTGAAAACCCTATTAAGTAGCTAGAAAGGTCAGAACACATCGAAAAGGCAGCATTAGTTATGCAAGAAGCCTATTTGATCAGTAGAAAAGGTTATTAATACATACGAGTCTCAAATTACTTGTCCAGACTGACTGACTGACGGATTTATCAACGCAGAGCCTAAACCACTGGACCTACAAACTAAAATTATTGACAGTAGATGCATTTTATGATGTAAGCAACCACTACGAAAGGATTTTTGGAAATTCTGCCATTAAAGGGGTGAAATAAGGGATGGAAGTTTGTATGAAAGTCCGTCATTTTCAGAGCTAGATGCACAAAATTTCTTGAACTTGTGTCTTTCAAATTTAACTACTAAGAGGGTAAAATAGGTGACAAACGTTTGTATGGAAAGTTCGTAATTTTTGAAGCATGAAACTTCGTACACCTACGTCTTTTGAGAATTTTTTTGTCGCGATAACCGACATCCCCGCGGGCGAAGCCGCGAACAAAAGCTAATCTTTAATATGTATCTAAGATCTGTTAATGTTATGTCATGATGTTATGTTTATGATTTTTGGATGATATTTACCATTACGCTACGGCCCGTAGGAGTCAAGCAGCAAGAAAAAGAAGATGTGGGCAGGAATTTTATGGATAAGATGTGTAGATACATGATGGCGGCCATCCGAATAGAACTAAGTATGGCGGGTGAAACCAAGGGTCACAGCTAATAAAAGTATTAAATTACAATTGAAATATTCAAATATTTCATTTGTAATTCAATACTCTTACTAGCTCTGGCTCGCTAGATCAATTATATTTGCTATAAATATCTAGATTGAATTTGCGTTTCATCATAGTGGCTGATTTTGCTTTCGTTCGTATTGCCGAAACAGTGTATTTTAGATAAAAAAAAACCTTTTGTCGGGAGCTTTTTTGATATGAAATTGGGGTGAAAAAGGATCTTTCTGTCTGGATTTTTACAGGAGATAGCTGATGTTAAAAAGCGTAACTTATTCTACCTTATTTTAGAAAAATATTAGCATTCCGCAGAAAAATAATACCATATCAAAGTCCACGCAGACGATGTCACGGAGACCTACAGTCAGCGTCAGAAATAACTTGACAACAAAGTCTCAAAATGATCTTAATAACTAGATATTTACAGCAAATCAAACTGTTTTATTGATTTAAATTGTATTATTGTCCACACTAAGGGTGTGTACCAAATATCTAAACAATCCGTGAACAGGAAGAGGGAAAAAACAAGGAATTAAGATTACAACACAACTTAGGTGGCAGACAATCACGCCCACCTGATGGAAAGTAATTACCGTGGCCTATGATTAGCAACACCAGGGGAAATTAGTCACACTCATGCCGGTGACCCTGTAAGAGCAGAAAGTTACTGTGCCGTCAGTCAGAAGATAAAGCATTTGGTCTTCCCACTGACAGCAAAAAAAACTCTTCAGTGAGCTCTGGTTATCCTACTCACCGTCGGGAACACAACACAAGGTTATTATGGCCGCGGTATTCTATAGAGCTTTTTTTCCCCCTCGGAGAACTCCCCCACCGGAGCCGGAAGGGGAGGTTTATTGGACTCGAGCCGACTAAAACCGCACGACTGAGGGTCGTGGTGCTAGGCCGGAGGTAAAGTTGTCATCGACATATCCCTCGCACCCCGGTTGACCCAAGACCATCCCTTTATGACTTGGCCCTCCTCGGGAGGTATTCTATACCTACTACCCCAGTCAGACTGCTCAATTTCATTTTCATTTTGAGCACTTTATTCATTAAGATCTTTCTGATGCTGACCATACAGCTAATTAACACTAATAGCAAATTGATACACCATCATAACAAGACAACACCAATTTAAACTGAAACAGAAATAAAACTTTGATTGCACAATGAGTCATCGCCCTTACAAAAGTCGCCCGAAAGCATTCCTTGAAACCCACACTTAGTAGTTTTCAAGATATCCTTACGCAATCCATCTCTTTCACTCTTATACAGATCGGTATACGTACGAGAGAGAGTACAAAGTTACATAAATCTAGTGTTGTCCGTCGGTCCGCATTTGTAATTCGATATCCGTGTGCAAGTAACGGGTGACGGATTATAGGGCCGTTCCTGTATCGATACAACTATCGATATAGATTAATTAGTCGGGTATGTGGTTCTCGTAACTTAGATTGATCTCGGATTAAGTTTGGAATGTAATTGGTTTGTTACCATGTTTATTTTAGTTATAAATGTGTGAGTGTATTTTGTAACGATTGTTTTGGTTACATATTCGAATGATGTTGTGTTTTAAGCTACTAATTATTATTGTTACTGAGTTTTCATGATATATTTTGTTGGTACTTCGAAGTTCAGCGGTTCGCATTTAGACTGGAAAGTCGACCACGTCGATACAAGGTTAGCCTTCTTTAAATATAAAAAAGCAAACAATAATAGGAACAGCTATTGGACAAAACATCTTTATTATAGACGCATTGTTAGCAAATTTAATGTATTTTCATCATCTAAATAAATAAGGGAACAACAGAGTTTGGCTGATATACAAATTAATAAAATAAGACGTACAAACGGAACGGAAAATCTGTCAACAATATTTGAGTGTTGTCCTCGCTTTGAATTGAGTCGTTCGGAAGATTATTAAAAAGGCAAATGATCAAAATAAGTCTGTTTACTTTATTGAATAAAATATACTGATGGCAGTTTAGTACACATAATTTTTATATTCCTTAGGTTCAAAAAATCTTGACATTCGCGTGTTAGTTTCACATGGATGAACGACATAATGTGACTTTCTGTGTTTGTCTGTCTACCTGGCCTACCTGCTATTATATTCATCCATTAATAAACTCACCCTCTAAATCCCCGGATGGGTAGGTAGAGGTATATTAGCACCCACGTTTCACCAATTATGATTGACGTAATAGGAGGCGGGCCTATTGCCGTCTAGCGGGCCCTTTGTCTTGGGCTGTATGTTTACTGTCGGATGGAGAACAGCCCCATCCCTTAGTCGCCTTTTACGACACCCACAGGAAGAGCTGGGGTGGTCCTATTCTACTTCACCTGGAATTATATCTTGTATATATATCCTTTATTTTCCATAGTATATTCCATAGATTACGTAATAATACCTTACGTCTATCTATGTGGACAGTAAAGCTCGTGTACACCATGCCTTGTGAAGGGGAGCTAACTTTTTGAAACAATACCTTTAACTCATTTAAATTACCAGAATTAACATAAGTAACATAAACTCACGCCTGTATTCCCCGAAGGGGTAGGCAGAGGTGCTAACACCCACATTTCGCCAGTTTATGTTTAGGTTCCAATGTAATAGGTGGCGAGCCTATTGCCATTATAAACCTGCCGGGCACTTATAAACCTGCGATAAATACACACATAACTTCCAAAAGCATCGAAAAGTCATTGGTGTGTGTCATGGTAAACCCGGTATCGAACCGGAGACCGTCTCAGCAGTCCATTACCCATACCACTAGGCTACCGCAGATATTATATTTATATAAACAGAATTACTCGTATATTATTTTTATGATCTTGTTAAAAAGAAACATACTAATATGATTTCAGACGCATCTGTATATTTTAATTACTGTAATTTAATACACTGAACTGTCAAATAGACTGCTCAATTACATAAACTTCAACAGTTTGCAGTATTGTGGGCAGTTGTAAACAAAAGTGGTTAAATTCTAATAGGTAAACCGCAATTCAATTTGTGGTCGCGTTCATAGTATTTATCATATCTACGTTGCACATTTTGGTGTTTAATAAAGAACATGGTTTTGACATTTCATTTTAATTCAAAACTGATGATATTACGAAACTACTTTGTCTTCACACGTCAAATCTCTAAACGGCTGACCCGTTAGGTTTATTTAAAGATTTTACGACGATAACATCTACTATTTGAGAGGCAGTTAAGCTCTGCTAGTTGCCTGAAATTCTCTTCTAGGTACTCGCAACTAATCAAGAAATACCAACTTTTAAACTCTCGCGTTCTATGACATACCATCGTGATAACGGGTATTAACGCGATCATGTTATAGGTACATACATGCCTTTGATTCGCATGACGTTTACACCAGCCGTGGTTACAGGCTGACTGGTCGAAACGTCAGACAAATCAAAGATATGTATGTACCTGTAACATGACCGCGTTATCACGATTTTAGAAACAAGAAATAGGTTACAGATACGAGTATTTTTATCAATAACCTCGATGAAGTGGAAACTATTGGACTTGGGTCGCTGAGACATCATGCAGTTAATTATGATTATATTATCATTCTGGCAGCTTTATTATGTTTTGCGACCTAGAACTCCATTAATAATTTTTATAGAGATTCCAACGCCATGGCTTATACGTGTGTTTGTTAAAAATTACAGATTCTTATAATTTAGATTATATTTCAGTAGATATTAAGTCTTTAACGGACAAACAGAATTACACTTTTTCCATTACATATAAAAAAAAGAAACAAAACTTCCCATATATTTGTTGACAACATTTACAACCACACAAAAAGTATATCCAAACTCGGACCAACTATTTATGAACTCTTGACGAAGTAACAGATCCCTTGGTGAAAACTTATAATACAATAAAACCGATCGGTACAAAACCACAACTCGATTGAAGTCCAACAAAACTCGAAATCAAATTAAGCCGGAACAAAATCAACACGACGACAAATCGATGACAAGTTGTGACGCGCGAACGTCGACACCGGATCTATCGATAAAAATCCAATCAGTTCGCATCACTAGTAAGTGGAGTCTTAATCCCGTTAATTCAAACAACACTACTACATGTCAATTGTCGTGTATTTTTGACACGTGTGTCGTATTAGGGATGGCAGAAATTATTTATAGGATTCTTTTATATTATGGTAATTAACTCTCTGTGTTGTCGTGCCGAGTTATGAATGGATTGTAATCCAAACCCAATTACCATCGCCATCGCATGGTGGTTTTACCGGATTCGACTTGACTAAAACCACACGCCATCCAGGATTTTTAGACGCCGGAGATGAGATTGCCAAAGATATTCCTCCCACCCTGGCTTGCTTGGGCTTTAAAGGTGATGAGAGATTTTTTGCTACGAGGGCACCTCGGCTTCTGATGCCATCAGGAAAATACGTCTCCATGAAGATGATGATGATGATGAGAGTCTCATAAACACCTTAAAATATCTTTATTGACATGGCATATATACCAATTTAGGACACGTAGGTATACCTCTTATTCTAGAATTAAATTCTAGTTCCAAATATGGAACATCAAAACATTTAAACTTAAACAGTCTTGTGTATGACTGTACCGTAATAAAACTGTATAAACGTCGGCAATAACCCGCATCAGCTCATCACAGACCCTAACCCAAATGAGATACAATCTAGTACGATGAATTTATTCACTTTATTTGACTTATGGTCTTTTACGAACTTAAGTAAGTATGGAGATATATATTTTTACGACAAACATAGTCAAATTATAGGCGAGAGTTGTACAGAAAAGGCGAATATATAGAGGCTTTTTTTCGTGCGGATATCCCCTCGGATATCTCCCCCGCCGGAGCTGGAAGGGGAGGTTATGTAGGACTGGAAACGACTAAAACCGCACGCTGACTGTGGGTCATAGTGGTAAGCCAGAGGTGGGGTTATCTTCAACATATTCTTTGCACCCTGGCTGGCCTAGAGCCATCTCTTACGGCCGAGGGCCAGGCCGCCTCGGGAATATATAGAGGCATAAAGTAATTGACGGTAGATATTAGTCAATGTATATGCGATTTTGCTCTACGGTCGCGTCTATTTAGATTTGATTATGTCTCTCGCTTATACCTCTTGACTTTTTGCATAATGTGGACATATTTCACTTAAGTAGTATTTTTTTACGTTCCAGTGGAAGCATTCTTTCTAACTTGTAGAATAAGTATTCTAGAATGCGGAAAAATATACTTAGACATATTTTCTTTTGTATGTACAAATTATTTTAATTATTTATCAGTAATCTAACCAGCTCACGTGTTCCCTTCTTCCCACAGTCCCGGGTCCTTTAAGCGGGGCGTGGAAAGGCATCTGATGAGGGCGTCAAGCTGAGTGCCAAGACTGTTAACATGGTACATGTTTACGTTGGTGACCCTCTTTCCGAGACTTTGCCTTTAGCATACCATCAGGCGAGGCATCAAATAGACGTGTACGTGTATAAAAAAACAGTAATCTACAATGCTTGTGTAAGGAATGGATTCACGTCAGTAACGAAATGGTTAGTAATTCCTAGCCAGGGTTCAAACCCGTGACCTTTCGTTCTAAAATCGGGCACACATGAGCTACCCTTACTCAACTTCTAAACAAAGAAATTTATTATAGTAACGCACAATTTCGTTTACCCAAAATTCTTAACATCATAACATCAAGGATAATATGCCCCGGGGGTAACATAGAAGGTATTTTGATACAAAAATATATATAAATAGAGATATGTTTGATCATTTCAACAAACGTGCCCTTTTGCCAGCCCTGACTGTAATTCAATATGTTTGTACCATTTCTGGTACGTCCCAAATATGGGACGGGGATTGAATGGCAGACGCGTAACCGTAATCCGTATATAGTTTATTCTTTATGCTTTTATACCAATAGTAATGGTGGTTAGGAGGGGGAAATGGTTCCTTTGTCGACATGGCATTTCTTTTTATTCTACAACTAACTTTTGCCCGCGACTTCTTCCGCGTTAAGTTCGGAATAGAAAGTTGTAGGACACACTGCTCCTGTTCCCGCGTCCCAGATAAAGGTCCTTAAAGTTTCTGTGAGACTGGTACTTCATGCAAATGAACCAGGGTCACAGAAATACTGATGATGTCCGCGACTCACACTCACAGGAACCTATACTGGGGATAAAATAAAAGTCGAACGGGATTAAAGTTATGTAGTGTCCGTCTCGTGGTTCTAAGCCACATCCCCGCCAATTTTCAGTCAAATCGGTAAAGCCGTTCTTGAGTTATAAATAGTGTAACTGAACATGCCAACTTGCAGTTTCCCCGCGAGTTTATTGCCCGCGAGTTGATGAATGACCCACTTTCTTTTATATATCAACATTTTATTTATATTACTATTATCGATGAACAAACACTATATATTAATAAGATTTCATACGAAGGAGTATCATCATCCTCATAATGATTTCACGTCCAAATTTGGACGTTTTGATTTTGACCGCTATAAAGGAGCCTGCCATCTGATCTCCCAACACAAGAGCTTTATGCGTAGTTCCACCAGCGCCTTGGAAGCGGTAGTAAACTTAAGTAGAATTATTTTTGTCGTCAATAAGAAACAATGACATTGTTCAAGATTGAGAATAAAGGATTTTGACTTAGTCAGCAGGTGAAATTGACTTGAACCTCAAGAATTTTGGTTGAAGAACCCTGTATTATAAACCGACGAACGATCGCGGGAAAATGAATGAAGATTATAAAAATCCTAAAAGGATATATTTATCAAACTAACTATTAAAAAATTCCTTCTCCAAAAAAACAATGCTTTCATCCAACCGAGAGAACAAACACAGAACCTAATTTACAGCAGCCGCAATCACTTCAGCCGCTATACCACCATCATAAACTAGGCAGAAACAAAAAAGAAAAACCCAAACAATTTACCTTTATGCGTTTTATCTAACCAACCAACCCTTTCATGCCAACCACACAAAAAAGAAAACAGAAGTTCCAAATTTGACCCTAAAATAAAAAGGTACGATTTACACAGTTCTCAGTGTTCCCACGTCAAAAAACGCTTATAAAAAACCCCTTAACTAAAGATACCAGCTTGATAAGCGTTTCAATAGTATATTTGCATTGTAAATACTACTCTAAAATGTTAACAAAACACTCGATTGAGGAAATTACGACTGGCTGGCAAGCAAAAATCAACATTATGTCTTGGAGTTACAGTTCAAATATTGTAGGTAGAAAGTTTGCGAATTTTAAACCCAGTTGTCTGATATTTTATGTTAGTAATAAAATGACATGACTGATTCCCGCGTTTTGAGGTTGGCCTCCATTGTAAGGGTACAATAGCCGTGTTCTGATAAAGCACTGTCGTGATCGTAAGCGATTTGAGAGGCGAGTTGTGAAAGGAATATAGTTTTATAGTGAAACAGAAAGAAAACTTTCAAGTGTTTTGCGTTCGTCTAATTTTTGGGATGACTTTTACAAGTTCTGATGTTATTTGTTCCATAAAAGTAGCTTTTTTCTCATTACTTCCATTTCATCTATCTCGATGGAACTAGTGAGTTTAAAAAGCATATTAATTGCTTCTTTCCATTTAAAAAATCAATGATACAAATGATAAAAAAAATCTCTAGTTCCATTTATGGAACATGGGATGTAAAATCATTTGAGCTACGGTCCCGGGTCCATTAAGCGGGGCGTGAAAAGGCATCTAATGAAGCCGTCAAGCTGAGTGCTACCACTGTTAACATGGTACATGTTTATGATGGTGACCTTCTTTCCGAGAATTTGCCTTTGCTTAACATCAGGCGAGGTGAAGTCAAATCGACGTGTCCTATATAAAAAAAACGTATCCGCTCTATCGCTTCCCGCTTACCGTTGTCAGTGAAACCTAGGCCTTACTGTAGAGTAGGTATATCGGTTTAGGCTATGTTGTGGTCAGCCTGTGTACATATTGAGACATTTTCGTACCTACCTCACTGAATTTGGTTTGTGCTGGTTACTTGTTCAAATTTGTGTTACAATTCAGCTGAATAGAGCGAAAACAGAAGATATCTTGGGTGTATTTGTAGGTATTTTAGAGCATAAGTATTTGAATACACGTATCTCATATAAACTACTACATTTTATGGATAGCTAGCTGTTGCTCGTGACTCCATTCGAGTGAAATACTGAAATTATTCCCTCGATAAAATGTATATTTGTGCCAATTTCATTCAAATCCGTTCAGCCATTTTTGCGTGAAAGATTAACAAATATCCACTGCACACACAGACATTTTCTGAATCCAACTTACTTCATAAGCTTTCACATTTAAAAAAAATAGTAGGCTTTACTTACTATTTAAAAAAATGTGAAAGTTACTACTTACTATTTTTTTTAAAGTAAAGTACCAGGTTGTCATCAATTCAAAACGATTTATGCGATGGCGATATACCTAACCTACTGTTAACGCTTATACTTCATGTAGTTAGGTATTTAACTAAACATAAACAATCTTGATGTCTTTTTAATGTTTTATTTTCAAACTCGATTTATTAATATTTGTCTCTTTAGAAACTCGTTTTAAAGACTAGAAATTGAATCACTATTTAGTCAGTCAGTTAGCCTAGTTAATTTGTTTATTATGAGTTGACATAAAAAGTCGCTACAACATTGTTTATCTTAAGTTAAATACCCAACCAAATGAAGTATAAGTACTTTGTTTTGGCCAACTTACACACCCCGGCGTGCGGTTTTAGTTGGTTAGGTTCGAGTGCGACAAACCTGAGGGAAATTAAATTTAGTTTATACGCTACTGTGATATCAAACTATGACCTTTTACAACTGCAGTCTATCTCTACGCCACCAAACCCAACCTCCAAGAAAACTAAAAAAAAACAATCAATTCCTTTGTCAATTTGCTATCCCGATAACAAGATCCGAGTCAACCACCCTTATCAACGAGCCCTTTTATCAAGAGACCTTCAAGGTAATTCGTGTTATCAAAGGGTTGGACAAAACAAGGCTCGTCCTTACCATGCAAATATTGACTCAGGGTTCGGCCCTTTATAAGGACCCGAATAATGGTTAAAGGACAGTGCCAAATGTATTTTTTTTTTAATTTAAATTTGTTGGATTTTAATTCGTTTGTTTTTTGTTTAGACTGTAGTGTTTTGTGTTTTGTTTTATGCAGCCTATAAAAAGTTTAGTCGTTGTCAAAAGTAGATAATGCACAAATGAATTCAGCCGTTTTGGTACTATTTAGTAATAAACATCCTTCCATCCATAACAAACTTATCTATAGATATATGGATTTTTGTAATTCAATCGAGCAAAAACGACTTATCTAACATTTAAATGAAATTTAGCACAGATATAAATTATAGTCTGGAATATAAATCAATAAAGAAATATTCCACAGCATTCTACACAACGCTATCTAGACCCATGGTAAGCCTAGGAACTAGCTTGTGTTATGGTATCTAGAATGCGGATAGACATACTTAGTTTTTTTTTTATAAATACATACATATTATACATAGAAACACCCAGACCAATGCAAATAGCCATAATTCATGCATACAAATATTTGCATTGAGCGGGAATCGGACTCACGCCTCCTGCGTGGCAGTCGCGTTCACTACCACTACGCCACAGAGGCTGTCAAATCCATACTAATATTATAAATGCGAAAGTAACTCTGTCTGTCTGTCTGTCTGCCTGTCTTTCTGTCTGTCTGTCTGTATGTTACGCTTTCATCGCCGCGGGCCACAGTTAATAAACTACCAAATTCCATTCTTTAGTCTTTCCTCACATATTCCTCATAAATTCCTCTTTAGCTTTGCTTTAGTTGGGAAAAAGGAAATATAGTCTAATTTGAAACCTACTCCATTTTGAAGTCGGTTAAAACGACCTTAACGGCCCTCCAGACGAAATTGAGGTTCTAATAACTTAATCAGCTAAGAGTGAGCGGGCTTCTAATTTATTTGCGTTCGGTGGTGTCCTCCGAAAATCACCAATTAATTATGATTAAAGCTCCAAATTATAATTTTAATAACTAATTGAGTGTAAGTTAAGCTTTAAGTCTTGAAGGTAATATTAGAAAAAGAATTTAATTTTTGTAAGTGAGATCGGCCATCCTACTAATAATATAAACGCGAAAGTTTGTCACTCTTTCACGTAAAAACTACTGAATGGATTTTCATTAAACTTTACAATAATACAGCTTATACATCAGAATAACACATAGTATATATAACATCACGCTACTACTCAAGGGAATGGAGCAGTGGTCACGCGGGCGGAGCCGCGGGCAAAAGCTAATCTTGAATAAAAAGAAGTGAAGTGGAAGCTTAGTGGCTAAGATCAGTTGATTTTGTGGTTGACAGGTTGCGAGTTCGAACCACGGACACTACATTGCCTACAGGTTAAATGAGGGTTAATAAGATTGAGACGGGCCTGCCGCCGATCAGTGACGGGCGACCCACACGACGATGGCGGAAGATGTTGTTCCCGTCATCGTCGATATGTGGTGACGACGGACAGCGTGGTGGTTTAGTGGGTAGTCTAGTCATCTTCGGAGGCTAGGAGTCCCACACGAAGCCCCCCCCGTGAGGGCCGTGCTGCCCCCGTGAGGGGTCAGCAAAGTGCTTAAACGCAGCGACGTAAAAAAAAAAAGAAGAAAAGGGTTAATAAGATTACTAGTAATAATCTTAATCTATCGCAGCTTAAGCGGAATTTCACCAGAACGCATGGATCTGAAACCTCGACGAGGGTAACCTTACCCCCCGATAATTAAGACCCAATACAGCATGCGGTTTTAGTCGATCTGAATTTGACATAACCTTCCCCAACAGACGACGGGGGCGGAAATATTGTTGTTTCTAAAACTATAGTAAGTAACATGTCAGGTAATTTTCACCTATTATCTAAATGTCCGGGTATTCAAAAATTACATCACTCCAGGGGCCAAATGTGATAGAATATTTAATAACTCAACTCTTGCCGCCCAGCGTTGCCCGTAATTGAGAACCTTGAGTGCAAATTAATTTCAAAGTAATATTCGTGACACACGGATAGGCCGAATGAACTACGAACGTACTTCCTTATTTAATTAATCCTCACCTACTTTTTTATATTGTGAAAATTCTCGCGGATACCACCGTCCTGTCGAAGGAGTGGTTTTTTTTCATTAGGGACACGTCAATTTGACTTCACCTCGCCTGATGGTAAGCTAAAGGCAAAGTCTCGGAAAGAGGGGTCACTATCGTAAACAAGTACCATGTTGACAGTAGCGGTACTTAGCTTAACGGCCTCATCAGATGCCTTTTCACGCTCCGCTTAAAGGACCCGGGATTGTAGGAAGAATGAACACGTGAGTTGGCAGGGAGTTCCAGGTCTTAATGGCGAAGCATAGGGATAGGTGGTGGTTATGTCGGGCTCGAACTGACTAAAACCGCACGCTGTCTTGGGTCTTTCTATATTAGCCGGAGAGGTGAGATAGCAATTGATATATCCCTCGCACCCCGACTGACCCAAAATAGGTACCTTCTACTAGTCGTTTAATCGATGACGTCAGCCTCACTGTAAGATGACTGGAATTCCATATTTTTTTTTTTTTTCATTATCTCTGAAAACAGTACAATGTGCTATTTCAAGTTTAAAGTTTCACAAAATATCCTACCAAAATGACTAAGTTACTCTACAAACCGTATCTTAGTAACATTTCTGCCACATAAAAAACAACACTCGGTCACGTACCCTGATCATATAATAGCTTTCAGACAGTAAAAAGCAAATAATATAATATTATTTCCAGCCACCAAACGTGTCTGGCTGACAAATGGCGGCCCACATATATATGAGAAGAAATAGATTTCTGTCTGAAAAAACATATTCTATTAGAGTACCTACTCCCAGTAGATCTGTAGGCTTGTACAGAAAATTGATCAAGATAGATGTGTTTTGAAACAATGCCGTAGTTAGAATTGAAAAATAGCTAGGTCTGTAATGGAAATGGGTATTACTTTTTTAGCAAGTAAGTATATATATGACCTGCCTGATGGAAGACGGTCACCACTTCACCAGCCTCTGTGGCGTTTGCATGCATGAATATGGCTGTTTGCATTGGTCTGAGTGTTTCTATGTATAATAATGTATGTATTTTGAAAAAAAAATATCTAAGTATGTTTATCCGCATTCTAGATTCCATAACACAAGCTAGTTAAGCTTACCATGGGTCTAGATAGCGTTGTGTAGAATGTTGTGTTTTTTTTTATTATTATTTATTTATTTTACTATTTCACTTCCAGTAGGGACTGTACGGCAGGGAGTCCCCTTCTACAAAGTGATGTGGCCTTCTGTATGGACAATTTAACTTAATTCCGTAAAAAGACACACTTTTGAGCCCAGTGTTCACTAATGTTTCATTCTTCTGGTTTGGCTTATATGGCTTTTCTGGGAACGACTGCCATCGGAATATCATCCAAATGGAAAGCCTGCATAAGCCACGTTTGTTTTGAGACCCAATAATCCACCATAGTCATATGTAGAAGTTGGTTATAGCAGAGAATGTTATCAGCAATAGGGGTTTGGGTCAGCCGGGGTGCGAGAGATAAGTCGAAGAGAACCTCACCTCCGGCCTAGCACCACGACCAATAGTCGGCGTGCGGTTTTAGTCGGTTCGAGTCCGACATAATCTCCCCTTCCGGCTCCGGCGGGGGGAGGTATCCGAGGGGATTTCCGCACGAAACAAAAAAAAGGTATCTATTTGACAAATTGTGACATTTTACACGTGACTCTTTGAAAAAAAAACTTCTTTATAAATACTTTACAACCAGAAGCGGGTAGATTAAAAAATAGACTGATAAAGCAGAGGACTCTATATTATGAACTTGTCCTATGTCGTCAAATCCTTTTTAAATGTATCGTAAATACCACTGTTCCGTGGTAAAATACTTTTGACTATTTTATGCCGGTTTTTTGTCGTCATTCCCGGTGAGCTACTATTTTTTTTTTCATTGAATTCGAATAGTGACCGAAATTACTACTAATTCCTCCTAACTACATCCAGCCAATCTAAATTGCTAGTGTTAGCAGTGAGTTCCCGTTGGTAGTGTAATGGCCAGAAGTCGATCTTGGGACCTCTCGATCGTCCCAACCCTTTAACTGCTATGCTGCCGCCGCTTCAACGTAACTATATTCTTGATAGTTAATTTGAAATCGTTAATTCACATGACTGTCCGTATGTCACATTCAGTAACACCGATATCCATAGTAATGGGAAATTAACTCTGTCTGTCTGCTTTCACGCCTAAACTACTGAACCGATTTTGATGAAATTTGGTACAGGGGTAGATTAGACCTTGAGAAAGGACATAGGCTGTTGTTTTAAAGAATATTATTAACGTAAATCCATACTGGAGAGGGCTATGCTCGGTATTTCCCTATGTGATCGCGTCAGAAATGATGATATCCGTAGGAGAACAAAAGTAACCGACGTAGCCCAGCGGATTAGCTCGTTGAAGTGGCAGTGGGCGGGACACATAGCGCGCAGAACAGATGGCCGATGGAACAAAGAAGTTCTGGAATGGCGACCGCGTACGGGCAAACGTAGTGTGGGACGCCCAACGGCCAGGTGGAAGGACGACCTCATCAAGGTCGCCGGGAAGCGCTGCTTTGGATCGGTCATTCTGGAGGTCTATGGGAGAGGCCTATGTTCAGCAGTGGACTATGTGTGGCTGATATGATGATGATGAAATCCATACTAATATTATAAATGCGAAAGTATCTCTGCCTGTCTGCCTGTCCGTATGTTACGCTCTCACGCCTAAACCACTAAACCAATTTTGATGAAATTTGGTATAAGGGTAGATTAGACCTTGAGAAAGGACATATGCTATGTTTGGTCGCAATAACCGACATCCACACGGGCGGAGCCGCGGGCAAAAGCTAGTTATTTCTATAATCCTTAATTCACAAGACTGTCCGTATGTCACATTCAGTAACACCGATATATGTTATATATTCGTATCTGCCTGATTTATAACGAACTTGAGAGGGTAAAGACAGACATCTTCACACAAATCCCGTAATTATTACCTAGAGGGTCTTTGATTTAGACCATATTGTTGAATTGTGTTGGGTATTGATCTAAGACCGGGTAGGGATGGGATGGGATGGTTGATTAGCACAAACTATTAATACGACAAGCTATTTTATCTAATAAATCAGTGATAAATTTGGTTAGTTAATTTATGTGCTTGCTTAGGCAATGCCATAGGGGCACATAAATCTTGGTTAGTCGGGGTGCGAGGAATATGTCGAAGACAACATCACCTCCGGCCTAGCACCACGACCCACAGTCGGCGTGCGGTTTTAGTCGGTTCGAGTCCGACAGAATCCGAGGAGATTTCCGCACGAAAAAAAGGGGGATCATAAATCGTTACCATCGGTAAGTGCTGGTAGCTTAGTGGTTATAGAGTTGATAGATCGATCGAGAGGCCTATGGGTTCGAATCCTGGCTGAGGGGTTAGAGGGAATATTAGTAATTTACGTAAATAATATTCTTTAGAACAACAGCCTATATCCTTTCTCATTGTCTTATCTACCCCTGTACCTAATTTCATCAAAATTGGCTCAGTAGTTTAGGCGTGAAACCGTAACAAACAGACGCATATAATGTTAGTATAGATACATGCCTTTTCATTTATTTTAATATTCAATTACAGCAACGAATAATAGTTAATATATTATTTACTCTTATCCTCAAGGGGAGCAAGTCGCAAATAACGTGGGGGTGTATTTCGCCGTTGTATCCCCTTGGGAGGGGGCGTATAGTACATTAGCTGTCAGTATAAGATCACGAAACTGTATTCGCGTTGATGGAAAAATACAATGTACAGGGTGATTTTTGGTTTAATTTTCTTTTTAACCCCCGACGCAAAAACTACGGGGTGTTTGATTCAACGGTTGCCATGTCGGGGGACCTTGAATTGTTCCGATAATATAACGGAGTGCTTAAACAGTTAGGGTCCCTTGATATGGCAACCGTCGATTCAAAATTTTACTAGGTATATTCTTAATTCTTAATTCTTTATTGTACACAAAAAGTACAGAGATTATACACAAAACATTTCAGATAACATGTACAAAGGCGAGCTTAACTCAAAATGAGTTCTCTACCAGCAAACCTTTGAGTGACAGAGAAGTTATGGTCGTGAAGGGGGATGTGAAGTGTACATAAAGAACAGAAAATATACATATATAAAGGAACATGAATAAGAAAGTGTACCTAAACGGGTACATTATACACAATACACACATATTATAGCATACATACTATCATATTTATTCATACATACATACATACATATGTCAAAAGTTAACAAGAAAACTCCATTTATTTTCAACTTTTTGTAGGTTTTTTTTGTGACGGAATGTTTAATTTAATTGTTTGGTAAGTATGGTGATAAAATAAGTGCTGATAACTCCTGGACTATATAGATAGGCAGAGTGCTAGACCTCCATCAAGATCTTCTGGGCCCAAATCAACCTCATTTGACTGGTGCAGGTTTTTCTCTCAGGGTTGAGAAGTCAGACGGTAATCGCGGCCATAAACACCATATAGTATCTACAAATTAAGGATAAAGGAAAGAGTATGCGGACCTTTGCTTCGAAATTTATTGAACACTAGCTTTTGTCCGCGGGTCCACCCGCGTTGATTTCGGTTATCGCGACCAGACATAACCTATGTCCTTTATTAAGGTCTAATCTACCCCTATACCAATTTTCATTAAAATTGGTTCAGTGGTTTAGGTTTGAAAACGTAACATAGATACAGACAGACAGACAGAGTTACTTTCGCATTTATAATATTAGTATAGAAGTATGAATATGGATACTAAGATGATAATGATAATGACTCCTGGACGCAGAGCCGTAGCTTTAAATTTGTCTTGTGATGATTACAAAAAATTACAACATAAAATTACTTATTTATTGACTATTTTCAACGTAAACATCGTTCGTAGATTTATTAATTTTCAGCAATTTGTGAGAGCGACTGTACCATTTTTGACATCTATAGCAAACCTTCACTGTAAATGCTTCACCTTTAGCATAACGACCTACGACGAAACACTGCACATAGCAAAAAAAACAACACCCTATACTTCTTCTTCTCATTTCAGTAATCCAGCAACATATAGACAATATTTTTTTCTCTAATCCCAAGATCTGCATAAGGCAAACATACTGCAATACATTTTAATAATTCCGCCATAAGATTTATTGTTCCTTTCGGTACATTTGCGTAATATACGACTGTTTTACGCGTGTGGTTAGTGGTTAATAAATCAGTTATACGACTTTCCGGTCGCGCAGTGTGCTTGTGCCCTTACGAACCTAAGGGTGTGACGGTATTAAGAACAAAAAAGGTTGTAAAATTTCTAACGGTATTCGGATGCGGAAAGGAAATTGTAAAATTTTGTGATGGCTGTATTTTTTAATAGCGTTTTTTTTGTTTTTGTAGACTATGGCCATCTATATGTCAATATAAAAGGCTAAGTGATTGGACTTTGCTTAATTTAATAAAAAAAGTTAGTACTTGAAAAATCTTGGCGCGTAAAATATAAACAAACAAATAGTTTTATTTAAATAAATAAATCATTACTAAACATCAAACAAACAAACAAAATCGGCTACGTACCCGCTCGACCTCCAAGATTCTACCCTCTCACAAAACAAAACCCACAAAAGTAGCCCACTGGAACTCACTTTTAGGTTCCACTGGACCTCCTTCAAAATATAATAATTAGTGTGCCCACTCGACCTCTTTTTTAGTGCCGACTGGACCTTCAAAATTAAATAAAATAAAAATACTCCAAATCTGCGTTCGGCATGGCGGGCGGTAGGTATGACCAAACATGACCCAATAAATCAGTTATAATAATGCTCTTCAGCTCACATCAAAAAACTATCAAATAAACTCAACCATATGGTAAGCGGTCACCACAACCAATAAACAAACTCAAAACCGGAAACGGAATCACCATCCGTGTAACAAAAAAAAAACTTCAATGGAATTTCTATCCTAACCCTACAATTGCAACGTTTTCATAGAATTTCAGTTCGAAATTCGAAAATAAACTTCAGAAGTGAATTGTCGGACTGACAATGAGGTTAATGCACCAATTACCGTTCGTTCGTAATTAGAAACTTTTCACTGGACCGTTAACTTTTTAATAGTTCTCGCTGGCTACTCAAAGTTGATTGTAACGGGCGGTAATAGAACTATTGTAGTTCAAAAAAGGATTTCTAAATTACTTTTTTCAGTTCGTTGATTTGTGATTAAAGTTTAGGATTTATAATAGGTAGTATTTTTTTGGTCGTTTAGGTAACTTTATAGTATTAACTATTGATCTGTCGCAAATATTTTCTTTACAAACCGCCAATTGATAAAGCTTCTAGCACCCTGAGTTCTGGCTTTGCGTAGAAATGAAATCGTAAAAATATTTATGACCAGAATGCAGTCCCATCTGCCGATGCGAAAAAAATATAATAATAACCATTTTTTTAGCTCAGTGTTGAAGTTTTGGAAACATACCCAAAATAATTTGTCAAGGATATTTGCCTACAGTTAAAATAAGTTATTTAACTGAGGTCATTTAAGAATGGTGAAAGACCTATACTGGAGATTGATGGCACTTAGTGGAATCTACTACACAAATTGAATAATACACTTGTACTTTTCCACTGAGTTTAATTTTATTTCTGAAAACCTTTAAGAACGCCGTAAGGCGAAACCGGTCAGGTTCAAAAATAAAATTAAACTCAGTGAAAAAGTACAAGTGTATTATTCAATATAATGGTAAAAGACTGTAATAGTAAATTATTTGAGCATTAAATATTATGACGTCACAAATGTTTATTTCATAATTTCATAGATTTCTTATCTAACCCTGAAATTTTACGAAGCAACCGAAGTTTAACGGCCGATGATGCGATTTGTTTTATTGTGCGTCTATTGGTGTGCACATTTACTTTAATTGGAAAGGATAAAAAGGACACAAATTTTGTCTATCGGCATTCAAAATTGCGAATGTGCAACAAACTTTTTGCACTTTCGCGATTTTGTATAGCTGTGTTGTTTTATGAGGTTTTGTTAGGTCTGATTCAGTTAGAATACATTTTTTGGTATGTGAATATAAAAAAAATTTAGATCCCAACTGGGATTCCGCGAATGAAAATTGATCAAATGAGGTTTAAAGCTGACTGAAAGAGAAATATGAAAATAAAAAAAATTACCGACCATCAAAAATACATAGTACATTTTTCCATTTATTAATTACTAGTAGAGCTCGCAGCCTCATATTTGCGCGCTTCGTCCCGTTTCGTTATATTATTTCAAACTATAATCTATGTCTGTATTGATTTCAGATCCTTCCAGGCTTTCGAGCGCGATTAAGCAACGAACATCTAAACGCCTTCATAAACTTTTACACTCATAATATTAGTAGGATCTCTCTCACAATAGGCTACATACATAGGGGAGACTCGAGTATATTTGTACTCTCGTACAATCATACCACCACTAGATATTTCATTAATTTTTTTTTGGAAATAAGCAACACGTTAGACGTCAATTAGAAATGGTGGGTAAGTTCTATTCTATTCTATTTCTTAATATGGCGAGCAATGTCGACAATTCTGTCAATGTCAGCCGTGCGGTGCGGTGTCGTCATTCGTGTGTTTTATTAACAAGAATTATTCAGTTGACAACTTGACTGTGGGACACGTTGTGAATCTTGTTGGTGTTAGTAGGTAGGTACATTGAAACAAACACAATATGGACCCATCACACCTATATACTTCATCCTAGCTTCACACAGTGGACATCACACAACATGGTATATATCACACAATACCTTCTGTATCCGTGGTCAGATAGCATTGTTAGATCAGTCTAACCACGTCCACTAAAGAGTGGACGTGGTTGGGTTGGGTGGACGTTTAGGTGGGTAAGTTGGAGACAACACTAAAGCATAGTTTGGTATTGCCAGTGTGGAAAAAAGTGTAATTCAACGAGAAACCTAGATGTGGTATGATTTAAAAGGCGTTACAATATCCCACTCCCCCCTACAAACAGAAGACACCTTATCCGCATTCGGATAATAACTCGACGATATCTATTCGAATCGTTTTTTAAGGAAAACCATATAAAAATGAGCGAAATTATTCGAGAATACTGAATTCAATTAAAACTTTGAGCGGAACTAAAGAGAAACTACATAAGTTTAATTAAAGTTAAGTAGAAGTTCATGCTCGTACAAAAATACCTTACGCACGAGAACGAATATTTGCGGAGAAAATTACCTTTTCAGGGGATTCTCTTGCTAATAGTGTTTGGATATCATTGTATTGCAAGTGTACTGGAATAGGAAGATTGATGTCCAGCAGTGCACAGTGGGCTAATTGATTAGTTGAAGACATTTATACGTAGGTACAGTCAGCATCAAATCGAACTTCGAAATCGGACAGACTGACGTAGTTTATACGGACTACAGCAAGTGTTTCGACCGTATTGACCATCAAGTCCTTCTGGACAAGTTAATGCTTGCAGGAATACACGGAGACCTATACCGGTGGTTCTCCTCTTACATTGAGAACAGAACACAGGCTGTGGTTCTTCAGGGCTATGCTTCTGGTTGGAGCTCTGTTCCATCAGGTGTTCCCCAAGGCTCCATTCTTGGACCTTTATTGTTTACACTCTTCATTGCAGATGTCAAACAGTGCTTTCATCATTCCTACATATTACTTTATGCTGACGACATGAAAATTCATAAAGTCGTGCGAAACATTTCCGACGCTCATGAGCTGCAAGATGATTTATGTAGGTTTGAGAGGTACTGTGATCGAAACAAGCTTCAATTAAACGTGTCCAAATGCTTCCAATTAACATTCTCACGTCGCACATCCCTAATTACTTACAAATATACACTAAATAATGAAGTAGTTAGCACAGTGAACAGCATTCGGGACTTGGGGATCACACTGGACAGTAAGCTTCTCTTCGAACAGCACATTAACAATGTCGTTAAAAAAGCATCGAAAGCTCTGGGATTTGTGCTGCGAGCTACGGCCTGTTTTCAGTCTCTAAAACCCGTTAAAATTTTGTATTGTTCTTTCGTACGCAGCCACTTGGAATACGCATCCCAGGTCTGGAACCCCCAATACGAGATGTATAATTCCCGTATTGAGGGCGTCCAAAGGAAATTCCTTCGTTGCCTAGACTACAGGGCACAGCAATACTCAGTTGACTACTATCATCGCTGCAATAGATACCACTTCTTACCATTAGAAGTGAGGCGCAATATCGGTGACATATGCTACCTATCCAATGTCGCAAACGGCAAAATTGACAGTCCGCAGCTCTTGGCAACCATATCGCTTCGAACCAATGTAATGGGCCTTCGTCAGCGGCCAATATTGAATGTTCCCATGGCCACTACCAACTACAGGTCGAATGCTTTCTCCATTAGAAGTGCATCTCGCTTCAATGAACTTCCGCGGCAACTAGATATAGACCTGTTCAGCACCAGTGCAGCGACAGTTAGACGAAAGCTAGCGGGCGCTCACTTTGATGGGACTTGTACCATCTGATTTGCATGACACTACATTTTTCTGTTTTGTTTGTAACACACATTGCTTTTGTTTGTAACACTTATTCTTTGTTGTTTTTAAGTAGGTATATCGATATAATGTTAAATCTAAATGCGGAGGCTTGTTAATAGCAATTTGTTAACATTGTTTGTACACTCAATTGTTGATTAGTCTGTAAGCCTTCTTCAAAAAATAAAAATAAATAAATAAAATAAATTAATGAACACAGTACTCAATGATCTATGCATTGGTTTCCACCCTTTCTGTTGACTGATTGTTCCGATATTCGGTACACACCTATTAGTTTGGGCAATAATACAATTTAAATCAATAAAACAGTTTCATTTGTTCTTAATACCTTGATACAAGATCATTTTGAGATCAATTTAGATAGGATTTTTTTTGTTCAGATTTGAACCGCAATTCTTATCTTACAGGGAGAATGTTTTGACCTCTAAGCTACCTATATAAATCGATTTCAATAATTAGCATGCTAAATGTTATAAACTTCTGATGCTGACTGTACTTATTATAAACAGAGGTTCAATTCAGGTACTGTAGGAAAAAATCTCAGCTGAGCACCTCGATACTCTCTTTTTTTTTCAGATGTCTGAGTTAAAATTGCCTGACATAGGTATCCCTCGCACCCTGACTGACCCAGGGCCATTTCCTGTACCGAGATGGTCCCCCTTCAGGTGTGAGAACCACGGTCTCCCCATACTACCTCCAGAAAGTTAGTTTGAAAGTGAAATAGGAGTATGTGGAGAAATATATTTGAATATTTGACAAAATCTGATCACCGTCGACAGAAAGGTGGCGAGCAATGATTACCTTATTGACAATAAATATAAATTTCAACTGTCACTGGTATTATTAATATGTTGAACTGTTTCCGTACTCTTGATTTATGGCTTGTGTGTTTTTGATTTTGATTTGATGATGACGATGAGAAAAAATAATTGGAATCGCTATTCAGAGATTCAATTACGATTGGAACCAAATGGGGTATAAAACTAACTAACAGAAGTAATTACGGTGAACGTAGGAACGTTGGTCCTTCTGTAATTTGTAAGAATTCGCTATAATTATATCTCTGACGTCGGCCTAATGTCGAATTTTTAAGTAGCCAAATTCAACTGACGTTTACTGGGGTATCAGTTTTTGATGAAAAAAAAATTATGTTGTGACAAAATGAATAATTATGACAATCCTAATAAAATCATTATTTGTTTCTTCTTTGATCCGTCAAGAGAGTCATGACAATTTGAGGGTGGCGTTGCTGCGCCACGAGCGAACGAGAATTGAATGCATCACTATTACATTAAATATGGTATCATTATATCATAAAGTGACATTATCTGCTGTTAATTTACTTAGTTTAATAAAAAAATCGACTGTAGGACGTATGTAGACAACACTCTCAGCTCAGAATCCAAACACGTTCAAGTAGCACAGTTGGCAGAGAAGAACCCCCTAGAACTGTTTCAAGTCCCGATCTATATGTTGAGTTTTGTGGATTTAAACTTCGAAACGTAGTCTACCATAACTATACATCCTGTATGGCTCCATGTTCCATCCCTCTCCATCATATTCACCCAAAACACGATCGCTTATAAGCACTAGAGGCAGAGTGAAAATTTGAAAAAGAGAAGCACCATGCGTCTTATCAGGAAGCCGGCAAAAATTGTTATAGGAACCCCTCACTCCTGGTAAGCCCACATATTACTTAATTACTTAGAGAGATCTGAACTGCCGAATATGTTTTTTTCATAAGATATTCCGTATACTCGTGTCTGCTCCAAATTTATATCTGTCGATTCATATATCAAGTTTTCTGCTATACAATTCTTAGGCGGTTCTTGGAACTTTGCCCAGAAGCCTCTTATAAGTTTAGCCTTATTCATACAAGAATATTCATATAACGTAGCTTGTGAAATATACGTATGTAGCTATCTACTTTTTTTTATGACAAAAATACTGAAATTAAAAAACACCCAAATTTTAATAGAGAGGGTGGATGGAGCGTACCACCAACTTCGGACCCAGTCATCCACTTAATCAAAATCCAGTAAGACTTAATGACACACTGAGCTCATTCTGCGTAAATAGTAACACCAATAATTCACCATTATTCGGGTATTTTGAGATAACTTATACTTCAAACTATGTGACAACTACCATCATGAGTCACACCACGAACATGGCTACTAAAAAGTGGCCGAAACGTCGGTTTAAAAGTAAATAATAACAAATATATCACGATAGAATCCGGAAAAAGTGGTTTTATTTCAACAAAATACTAATTTTCTTTAATTCTTGGTCTTTAAAATTGCAACTAAGCCAAATTGCTTGTGTTAGTAGTGGTACAGAATAAATAGGGAATAGGTTCAGGCCAGTAATGCAGGTAAAGGTAAAGGTAGGGTAAAAAAAAAGGTAAAAGGTAAAAGGAAGGTAATGGCCAGGATTCGAATCCGGGACATTTGTCTTTAGCCGCATGAAATAATCTCTGCCGAAGGTCTTGGTGGGATACCAAACATCGAAAATGATTAAGCAGGCATGCACCTTACAGCCTGGCCATCTGACACCTGAAACGGCGTGCGGTTTTAGTCGGTTAAGTCCGAAATAACTGCTCCCGTCGGCCGGCGGAGGGGTATCCTTGGGATTATCCACGCGGAAAAAGGGTATACCTATCAATGTTTAAGTCATCATATAAAATTCCTAAGAAACTAGAAATAAATTAATAATACAGTAAAATACAAATGTCAGTTTATTATAAATATGGTGTTTCAACAGAATTAAAACCAAAATTATGTTACAATAAATTAACTATGTGTTCCAATAATTTTGTTCTCATTTAAATATATTAACGGTTTAGGCTGTTAATAAGAATATAATAAAGAAATTGATAGACTTAAAGACATAATATTTTATATATATTGCGGCGGAACCAAGCTTTGTTACGGTATATTTAATGCGGTCAGGTTGTAACTTATGGAAACAGTATGGCCAACAAAATGCATAGCAAGAGACAAGACGTTATGTATGAGTAAAGTAATGTAAATAAACATACATATAATCACGCTTTTATCCCTGGAGGGTTAGGCAGAGGTGAATTTAACACCTTTCACCAATAATTTGTAGTTAGTCCCACGTAATAGGGGATGAGCCTATTGACATAATTTTCCGGGAACTATTGTGGACTCGAACCTATATCTGAGGGTAAGTCTGGGCTGTACATATCTGTCTGATGTTAAAAAGCCCTATCCCTTAGTAGCCTTGTATGACATCGCATGGGAGGAGATGGGGTGGCCCAAATTCTTCTCTGCCGGGACCCACGTCCATATGTTATGTCCTCAATATATAAACTGTCTATGTGTGCATTTTATGGGCAAATTAAATTAAAAATTTAAAAAACTTCCGTCACAAAAAACACCTCCAAAAATAGAGTAAATAAATGGAGTTTGCCTTTTAACTTTTCATATACCTAGTAATATTTCGATTCAACGGTTGCCATGTCGGGGGACTCTAACTGGTTAAGCACTCCGTTATATTATCGGAACAATTCAAAGTAAATCAATAAAACAGTTTGATTTGCTCTTAATACAAGAGTTTAAAGATCATTTTGACACTTAGTTATCAAGATATTTATGACGCTGACTGTACTTCGACATTTTCATATAACAGCTGTAGGTACATACATATCCTGTATATTTTTTATTATTAGTAAGTGGCATATTGTTTAAAAAGCAATACTCGGAATCTGTATCAAGATCAAATGCTTTCTCCAATACTTTTATGTTTATTGATTACGTTCTGAAGTTCAAAGCACATGAATTGAGTACTCAAATAAACAAATCTCGTATAAGATTCCTATATCACAAAATGGAAGTCGAAAGGGCTGATGACGGAAGTGGGAATCCATTGGAACCCGGGTGTGACCCAAATAGAACTGGGAGCTCATGAAGTGACTTTAAGTAAGCTGGCGCATGATTTTGAAAGGATAAGGGTTGGAGGGTCAGTTGACAGTCGCTATCGCAAAAGTTAAGATAAGCCAAATTAAGACAAAGAGTAGGAGAACGGAGCGAATCCAACGTACAGGTTTTATATGCTTAATATAGTAGAGGGTGCAGCGGGAACGGAATTGGATGCCACGCGGGCGGAAAAGATTGACGGTACGAAGTTCGCCGGGTCAGCTAGTAATCTACATATAATCTGTGGATTTCAGCTTCTCCACCGGCGTAACACCCCATGCTATACTCAAAAGACACACAAAAACGTACCGCTCGTGGTTGGTCCAAGATATAATATAGTATCTATAGTAAAAATATAAAATACATACATATAATCACGCCTTATCCCTGGAGGGCTAGGCAGAGGTGAATTAACACCCACATTTCACCAATAATTGTATTCGGTCCCACACACTAATCTGGGCTGCATATAGTATCTATCTGATGTTAACAGCCCTATTCCTTAGTCGCCTGGCTCAACACCGTTTTGGGAAGAGATAGGGTAGCCCAAATTCTTCTCTGCAGGGGACCACGCGGCTAATATAAAATAAATTATTATATAACCAAATTTATAACCAAAATCTTTTTTTCAAAACCAAAACAAAAGTGTGAATTTATTTCATTTTGCTAACGAAGCGTCAACAAATAAAAACTCGTACAATTTGTGTTCGTCAACGGCGCAGTTAGACTGACAGACGAATGGACATTTCTATTGGTAACTATTGTCGACCTGTCGGGGATTTCGACGAAAAAGGAAAAAGGAAAATTGTAAAAATTTATTGGTCCGTGATAAAATAACGGGACATACAATTGGCGCTTTCAACCAATATGGCGGTTTAGGTAATGTTATAATATTTTTTTTAAATATAAAATAGTTTTTTTTTTTCAATATTTTACTACCTACTATTTTACTTTTCTTCTAGTACTGAACAATAAATCGAATTGCGGAAGGACTACTGGACCAGAATTTCCAAGAATTACCGTAGCAGAGTTGTCCTTGTCACTAAAATCAATCAATCCTCTCCTCTTTTCGATCATAACTTACTTATTTGAGGTTTTTATAGGAGCAACTACCGTATGACTCCCCTATTCACGAAAGTAAAACCTGCATTATAACCTAGTTCGTTAAATAAATTAATAAATATTCCACAACATTCTACACAACGCTATCTAGACCCATTTCCGAGACTTTGCCTTTGCTTAACATCAGGCGAGGTGAAGTCAAATTGACGTGTCCTATATTAAAAAAAACTCGAGCCTATATCTGAGGCTGATTCTGGGGTGTATATATCTGTCTGATGTTAAACAGCCCTATCCCTTAGTCGCCTTGTAAGGCACTGCACGGGAGGAGATGGGGTCTCTGCCGGGAACCACGTCCACAATATGTTATGTCCACAATATATAAATCTGTCTATGTCTGCATTTCAAGAGCGATTATGTTAAAAATTAAATTAAAAATTTAAAAAACCCCCGTCACAAAAAACACCTCCAAAATAGAGTAAATAAATGGAGTTTGCCTTTTAACTTTTCATATACCTAGTAATATTTCGATTCAACGGTTGCCATGTCCTAACTGGTTAAGCACTCCGTTATATTATCGGAACAATTTAAGGTAAATCAATAAAACAATTTATTTTTTGCTCTTAATACGAGAGTTTTAAGATCATTTTGAGAGTTCGTCGTCAATATATTTATGACGCTGACTGTACTTCGTTTTCATATAACAGCTGTAGGTACATAAATATCCTGTATATTTTTTTTTATTAGTAAGTGGCATATTGTTTAAGAAGCAATACTCGGAATCTGTACCGAGATCAAATGCTTTCTCCAATACTTGATGTTTATTGATTACGTTCTGAAGTTCAAAGCACATGAATTGAGTACTCAAATAAACAAATCTCGTATAAGATTCCTATATCACAAAATTGAAGTCGAAAGGACTGATGACGGAAGTGGGAATCTATTCGAACCCGGGTGTGACCCAAATAGAACTGGGAGCTCATGAAGTGACTTTACTCCTAACACGAGCAAGCTGGCGCATGATTTTGAAAGGGAAAGGGTTGGAGGGTCAGTTGACAGTCGCTATCGCAAAAGTTAAGGTAAGCAAAATTAAGACAAAGAGTAGGAGAACGAAGCGAATCCAACGTACAGGTTTTACATGCTTATTATAGTAGAGGGTGCAGCGGGAACGGAATCGGATGCCACGCGGGCGGAAAAAATTGACGGTATGAAGTTCGCCGGGTCAACAAGTAATCTATAATTGGTGGATTTCAGCTTCGCCACCGGCGTAACACCCCATGCTATACTCAAAAGAAACCCAAAAACGTACCGCTCGTGGTTGGTCCAAGATATAATATAGTATCTATAGTAAAAATATAAAATACATACATATATACATTAATTATAACGGGAATTAACGCGATCATGGTATAGGTACATACCTTTGATTTGCCTGACGTTTCGACCATGCGCAGTCGGATAGACAACGGACAGTTAGCGTACAGAATAGGGACACTGTGAGTGTGGTATGTGACGGTACATGGCGAAAACAAAATATCGAGAATGTGCGGGTAGATGAAGAACCTACTACCTCACGGACTCGAAGACGGCGGGCGTGCACTACGGAGCCAGTCAGCCTGTGACCACGGCCGGTGTAACCTGGTCGAAACGTCAGGCAAATCAAAGGTATGTACCTATACCATGATCGCGTTAATTCCCGTTATAATTAATGTATATCATGGAACGCGAGAGTTTAAAATTTAGTTTACATACATATAATCAAGCCTTTATCCCCGAAGGGTTATTGGGCGTTGTTAACAACCACATTTCACCATTAATTGCATTCCCACGTAATAGGGGGTGACCCTATTACCATATTGAGGGCACTATTATTGACTCGAACCATGCATCTGAGGCTGAGTCTGGGCTGTATAATACCTCTCTGATGTTAAACAGTCCTATCCCTTAGTCACCTTGTACAATACCGTTTTGGGAAGAGATAGGGTGGCCCAAATTCTTCTCTGCTGGGAACCATATAAAATACTTACATTGATTTAAGTATGTTGTATAAATGAAATATTATAACCAAAACTTTTTTTTCAAAATCAAAACAAAAGTGCGAATTTATTTCATTTTGCTAACGAAGCGTCAACAAATAAAAACTCGTACAATTTGTGTTCGTCAACGGCGCAGTTAGACTGACAGACGAATGGACATTTCTATTGGTAACTATTGTCGACCTGTCGGGGATTTCGACGAAAAAGGAAAATTGTAAAAATTTATTGGTCCGTGATAAAATGACGGGACATACAATTGGCGCTTTCAACCAATATGGCGGTTTAGATAATGTTATAATATTTTTTTAAAATATAAAATAGTGTTTTTTTTTTCAATATTTTACTACCTACTATTTTACTTTTCTTCTAGTACTGAACAATAAATCGAATTGCGAAAGGACTACTGAACCAGAATTTCCAAGAATTATCGTAGCAGAGTTATTGTCCTTGTCACTAAAATCAATTAATTCTCCTCTTTTTGATCATCATTGACTTATTTTGGTTTTTAGAGGAGCACCTACCGTCTGAATCCCCCATCTACGAAAGTAAAAAACTTGCGTGAGAACCTTATAAATCAGCCAGTGAACTTGGCTTGCAAGTCAGATTGCCAAGACAATGTCTTCCGAATATCTTGTAGGGATTTCCATTCTTAAAATGGTAGAGTAACGCCAAAAATTAAAAAAAGAATTCAAAAACCGACAACTTTTTATTTTGTCGCCTGAATGAATATTGAATTCGGAAACATCCAATACACAGTTTTTTAAAAATACTGTCGCTCTTATAGTTGCCATAAAAACGTAATTCCCCAGAGTACAATATTTTTTTTATCCAAGAAATCTTGTGAAGGGCCTAGTGACCTACTTACTTTGCTTAGGCAGTCATGCGTAGGGGAAATCGTGCGAAGTGCGAACAGTTTTCAGAACTACGAGTATAATTAGCGAACTTTTTGTAACTCCGCTGGCATTATAAGCGCTAATGATCGAACGGAAACGTATCTTCACGGAGTAAGTATGTCACTGTCGATAGAAGACACTCTATATAAAATTATGCTATCTCCAAGTGGCTTTTCGAAGCTCATTGCTGTAAAGTATTGCTATTGCTAATATATCTTGGACTTAAATCGCGAGATAAAAATTGCCTTGGCGTGCGCGAATTGTTTTGTAACAATCTATGCTTGGTGAATTTGAACTCGTTTAACAGTAACACACCGTCCTCAAAATACATCCAAGAAACGTGTACTGCCCGTATAAGAAGCTTTCTGAGCACATTTTTGGTTCAAGAAATATAGAATTAAGGATATTGGCAGGATCAGGAATGCCCTAACGGTCTATCTCGAGGGAATACCGCATGTGTGTGCGACAGAGCGCGCGTCTTAAGACATCGCGCGTTCTAGTAGAGCTCAAGATGGCGCGGTAGAATCTAACTGGCGTGTACGAGTATAACCACGCGATTGAGTGACCGTATAAAGAGGGCCAATCTCTTCTATCGAAGATCCCCTACCAATATATTTGAGACACAAGCCTATTTCACCTGCTCACCTGTTCGTGCACCTAAAAAAGTGGTAAACAAAGGAAGAGGTTCTGGTGCAGATTGCTGATGAATTGAATCTAATATGGAAATTTTTTGATCGGTCTAGGTAGGATTCTAACCCGCGATTTTTCTTTTAAAGGTAGAATGCTTTGACAACTAAGCTACCGGACTCCGTCCGAACTAATCCAAAACTTTCCTTATAAATCCGTCTTTAGGGCAACGGTGGAAATAGAAGATTCTTACGAACTATCGGAAATACAATATACAAATTACCTCTGAATTACCTCTCACCGGCTGAAAGGTTAGGTTAGATTACTAGGTTCCACCTAAGTAAATCTTTGGGATCCAACCCAAATTATTAGGTGGAGCCTAATACTCGCATATACCTTGGCCGTGTCGGTTCCCCGATTGAGTAGAATAGAACCACCCCAGCTCTTTCTGTGGGTGTCGTAAAAGGCGACTAAGGGATAGGGCTGTTCTCCATCCGACAGTAAACATACAGCTCAAGATAAAGGGCCTGCTGAGCGGCAATAAGCTGTCCCCCTATTAGATTTACCAAAAATCATAATTCGCGAAACGTGGGTGCTAATACACCTCTGCCTACCCCTTTGGGGATTTACAGACGTATGTGGATACCTTATAACATGACTGCACTTTTAATTTCTAAAACAATGTCGGAACGCTAATAAATAGATACGTTATTAGGTCAAGTAGCTTGACCGACTTTTCTAGAATCTACTGGAATCTATTTAGAGGCTGCGGGATGAAATATTAAGTTTTCTCCAGACATAGCATAGTTATATCAGAACCGAACCGAAACAATTGGTAGCTTAGTGGTAAAGGAGTCGGCCTTACGATCAAGAGGTTCCGGGTTCGATTCCTGGCCATTACACTACCAACGTGAACCCAGAGAGAGAATATTCCCATATTAGTAACTTCGGTTCTCATATTTATTCTTTAAAAAACCAGATGTTTTCTCCAGCAGACCTTATCTCATCTTTTAGAGGCCAGAGTGCGTTCTCCTATTTTCCTTTCCATAATCCGAATACATCGGGAAAAATGAAATGTTCAAGTGGGACTTGAACCCACGACCTTTCTCTTACAGGGGAATTCCCTGCCAACTAGCTGTTGAGCCACACCTGAATCTCTTCAAATTTCCCTTCTCTTTATATCCATCTTTCCATTATTTAGTTTGGCTCTTAAAAAAGCGACTGCCTTCTGAGAGAAATATTTCGATCGCGTTAATTCCCATTAACTTTTCCCCATATGCCCGCAATCACAAAAAATGAAACAATATCAGGCCGCCTTCTTTATTAGAAGAAGTTGCTTGTCCGACCTTTTTAGAATCATCTGGAATCCATTTTTTAGATTTGATTTTTGACCTCCAACAGTCATAACATCCTCTGTGGCGTGGTGGTAGTGAACGCGACTGCTACGCAGGAGGCGCGGGTTCGATTCCCGCTCAGTGCAAATATTTGTATGCTTGAATATGGCTATTTGCATTGGTCTGGGAGTTTCTATGTTTAATATGTAGGTATATCTAGATCTGCATGTTTATCCGCATTCTAGATTCCATAACACAAGCTAGTTAAGCTTGCCATTGGTCTAGGTAGCGTTGTGTAGAATATTGTGGAATATTTATTTTATTGGAATTTATAACATCGAAATCTTCATGTCCACTCTAATAACCAAACTAGGGTAAAAACAAGGGTAAAAACTTAGATGAATTAAAAAGGGTAAAAACATAATTTTCACAGAGCAATAACTTCATTCAATGACATTGTGATCATAAAGTCCATTTACGAAAAAGTTTTCTTTTAATCAACAGTCTGGAAGCTATCTAGGTGAATTAAGAAATCTGTGGAGATGCTTATCGAAAATGGACTTTACTGTAATAAAAATAAGTTAGTGATTCGTTAATCCTGTTATGTAGCTACTTTGGAAGCCCGCCAAGCATTGCTTTTTGAAAATGGCGCCGTTTATGCATTACGCAAATATAATGGGGATTAAAATATGGAGTTGCAATTTTAACGTTTGCCACTTTGAATTAAAATTAATACTGTGAAAAGTAATGAATGATAAAAACTTAGTGAGCTAAAATTAAAAAGTAGAAATGTGCTGACCGAAAGAGACACAACCATTATAATTATAGTAGGGGAGCTCGTAAAGTGTATACCTAAGGACAAAAGTAGAAGTCGAGTTGTGTCCTTTTCTGCCTATCCGAGAGGTAAAAAGCGTATATAATAGTCCGAAAATTAGTGGCTTGCTAGTACTTGGAAGTGCAGTCAACATCACATCAAGTTTGACGAACAAAGTACCCAAAATTATATTAATGCCTTGATTTTTTCCCTTCCTGTTGATGGATGGTTCTGATAATTGGTACACACCTTTAGTTCGTACAATAATACAATTGAAATCAATAAAACAGTTTGATTTACTCGTAATACTTTGGTTTTAAGATCATTTTGAGACTTTGTAGTAAGTTTTCCTTCTTCCTACAGTCCCGGGTCCTTGAAAAGGCATCTGATGAGGCCGTCAAGCTGAGTGCCACCACCGTTAACATGGTACATGTTTACGATGGTGACCCTCTTTCCGAGACTTTACCTTTAGCTTGCCATCAGGCGAGGTAAAGTCGAATAAACGTATCCTCTAAAAAAAAGATCGATCTGATGTTGACTGTTTTATTCTAAGAAGATGGTAAAGTAATGTGAAATTTTGTTATTAGTTTAGGCAGTTTTCAGGAGCAGTACGTAGAGTAGGAAAGTTGCCAATAAACGGCAATGGGCTTATTTCTATGATACAGAACCAAATCTATAGCTAGCGTAATATATTAAACTACAGTGTAATATATTACGCTAGCTATAGTTTTGGTTCCGGTTATGTACCTATATAGTTTTGGTTATGTTTGCTGTTTGTGTCTGTTTTGTGAATTACTAACAAAAATAATTCACAAAACAGACACAAACAGCAAACATAACGAAAAAGGAAATTAAAAATTACAAACAAAAATACGGATTCAATGTAAACATTTACTAACTAAAAATAAAAAGAACTTTTAGATTCTTTGTAAAGATAAATTAATATATTTATCTTGAGATAGTCCTGTACAAAGAGGTCTTTAAAAAGCCCTATTTTATTTTAAAGATGTTACTACCAGACATTTTTAAATTAAAAAGACGTAATTGGATTAACATTCTGAACTTTAATTATAGAATAGGAATTCATGACAAGGAAATCTGTGCAGGATTTCAAAGAAAAATAAAACAGTATTTTTAATATTAACTGATTTAGAGACTTTCATTTATACGTAAAGACTTATAGATAAATAAAGACGTCATTCTTACGGGTAAACGGACAAAAAAGAGGAAAATTTGTGAAGAAAAGAGAAGAATTCGTAATTTGTTGGGAAGTTTGCGTTGATTTTTTCAATGAGCTACGTAAAGATTTTAGTCAATAAAATAATATGAAACCCAAAAAAATAAATAACTTATTTGATTTCTATGCGCGTAGGATTAATCGTTAACTGTAATTAATAATTAAAAGGTGCTTACGGCCATATTTTGACAGTCAAATGGGCATAAACGAACACCTCTATAGTTAATTACGGTTAAAAAATGTGTTTTAATTAATTACAAATGAATGTGGAAATGATATCGTGGGATTTTGGGCTTTTCGTAAATGACCTGGAGAAAGTTCAAACATCGAACGGTTCGATGAAATGCAAGTAAAGTTCATTCCTACAATAAACAGCTAATATTTGGGTGATATTGCGTGTTTATTCTAGGAATAAACTTTACTCGCGATTGTTCGAATGTACCATTAGTCGTCTAATGGACTGATATTTTTGATATGGCACAAAAGAAGATTTGCTTAGAGCTCGTATGCGTATTTTCAGAATCGGTACATAGTAAACTAATATCCAAACAATAGTTGCATGAATTAATTTTTTATTGCATTTATTATGCTAACTTTTTAAGTACGAAATACATCGAGAAAAAGAAGCGCTCAAGTGGGACTTCAACCCACGATCTTTCCCTTATAGGGGGAATGCTCTTCCAACTGAACTATGGAGCCACACCTGAATCACTTCAAATTTCCCTTCTCTTTAAGGGCGACGGTGGAGCCATCTATCAACTTTCTTATGAACTGTTGGAACTACATTTGTTTTTAAAACATATACTCACTCCAGTATATCCTGTTCTCTGGCCAAGAGAATTGAATATTATTCCATTTTTTTCCTACGTCATCAATCTGTCTATTGTAGTCAAATGGGTACTTCATCATGAGCTATTTACAGTCAACCATTTAGATGGATATATACACATGGCATTTCTGTTATAATTACAACTCAGTCGTACCAAGGTCTTATCATAATCTTCCTTCAAACAAAATTACAAGATTAATTTTACACCAATGACTTTGCATTAAGATAGACATCAAAACTCCCACATTTTAGGGAGGCCGCTTTGTTTAATTTCCGCTTGTGACGGTTGAAAATAGAACCACTTGAGATGTTATTATGTTGAAAGAAGGTAATACAACACTGCCAAGTCCGGACAGCGAAATGTCACCGATATTTTTCCGCTTTATAATTCACCTCAATTTTGTCGCATTTTGTCAAACATATCAAGTAAAGCCAACGAGACGAGAGAAAAAAGGTAAACGAAGCGACCATTACTGAGTTACGTTGCGATAACTAGCCATTATTGTCTCTGTCCTTGTCGCACACGTCACACGTACGCGACAATGTCTAAGCGACAGCTGTCGTTACGTGTATCGAAGTACAGGAAAGCTGTCAGCACAGAGCGTTTCTAAACTGTCAGATCCGCCATCTTATGAGCAATTTCATTCCTGTCTGGAGTGTGCTTGAAGTGATACGTTATCATTTTCAAATAAAATGTTTGGAACCGTTGAAACTTTGTTTACTTACCTTTTTTCTCTCGCTTCGATGACTTTACTTTATCCTTACTAATATTATAACTGCGAAAGTAACTCTGTCTGTCTGTCTGTATGTTACACTTTCACGCCTCAACCACTGAACCGATTTTGATGAAATTTGGTATAGGGGTAGATTAGACCTTGAGAAAGGACATAGGCTATATTTTGTCGCGATAACCGACATCCACGCGGGCGGAGCCGCGGGCAAAAACTAGTTTTATAATAGTTTGTAAAATATTCGCGCGAATTTAAATCGCACCGCTGTTGCCGCACCGGGACGTGGATTCTATAGTAAAATGCAGATTCTGGAGCGTGGATATGCGCACGGTTTTTTTCGCGAGTGCATTTCCATATAATTTCCATATGTCGCAGAGTCCTGTGGGAATAATCGCGCTGCGAGGTTTCGCAGTCAGGTTTGAGCCTTACGTTATTCACTGATCAACTTAATTTTATGAGAGATATGAGATCTCTCATAAAAGGCTTTCATATATTTTTTTATTCGTAATAAGCTTGCATTTGGAGATTATCAGGCCGTGTCCTTGAGTGTAGCTGTGATGGACCGTAATGACATCAAGACGATGGTTAAATATAAATGAAAGTATGAAACTTTGGTATTAACATCCATACTAATATTATAAATGTGAAAGTAACTCTGTCTGTCTGTCTGTCTGTCTGTATGTTACGCTTTCACGCCTAAACTACTGAACCGATTTTGATGAAATTTGGTATAGGGGTAGAGTAGACCTTGAGAAAGGACATGGGCTATGTTTGGTCGCGATAACCGACATCTACGCGGGCGGAGCCGCGGGCAAAAGCTAGTAATATATAAATATTTGAATGAAATTTTATAGCATTTATTATGCTAACTAGACAATTTAATGTCATCAGGAAAAAATAGATTACTCAGGTGGGTCGTGAACGACTTTTTCCTTAAAGGAGGACTGCTCTTCCAGCTGATTTACTGAGCCACACCTGAATTAATTCAAATTTCCCTTTTCTATATATCCGTCTTTTTAAGGCGACAGTGGAGTCATCTACCAACACTCTTACGAACTGTTGGAATTTTTGATTACTCCACCCAAATATTTGAATGAAATTTTATAACATTTATTATGCAATGATTGTTTTTTATATCATTAATTGGTTCCAACAGTTCACTTGTGAATATTTTTTCATGTTTTTCAATATGCTAATAATACTAAATTTATTTTCGTGTACTTTTTATACAAAATAAAATCAAATCAACTCAAATTTAATTCATAATCGTTGTACAGTTATTCTACATGGTTTTTTAATCTTTCGTGTGTTGTTACATTTGTCGTGCATGAATAATGTTTCACATTTACCCGGTATCCCTCGACTTTTAATTTTTCTGCTCTGATTTATGCGAAGAAAAAATCTATTCCTGGAAAGCAAGGACGCAGCACAGCTTCATTGAAATATTAAATAAAATTAAAAATGAAAAATTTCCTTTTAATATTATTAAGTAGCTATTTTCTGCGAATGCGCCTGCCTGGGATTTAATTATAAAATGCTGCTTCAATTTCAGAGTTCAATAATAATGAAATTATGAACATTTTATTAATTCACATACATTTTATATCTATAATGGACACGGTGAAAACATTCAAAATTATGCTAAAACATCCTATCTCAAATAAACCCTTTTCTTATTTAAAATTCAAACGATTTCACGTGAACACATCAACAAACCAATCTAAACTCATGAAAAATTAACCCTAAAATAACAATCTCAACTTATTTGAATGAATTTTTTTATAGCATTTATTATGCTAACTGTTAAGTTCGAAAAACATTGGAAAAAATGAAATGCTCAAGTGAGACTCGAACTCACGACCTTTCGCTTACAGGGCGACTGCTCTGCCAACTGAGCTATTGAGCACCACTTGAATCATTCCAAATTTTCCTTCTCTTTATATCCGTCTATAAGGGCGACGGTGCAGCCGGTGCAGCAGTCGCCCTGTAAGCGAAAGGTCGTGGGTTCGAGTCTCACTTGAGCATTTCATTTTTTCCAATGTTTTTCGAATCTCAACTTACTCATATTATTAATTGTAATAAAATAAAAAGATATTATTTATCCTGATAAAACTTTGCTGATAAGCTCATGTAAATTGCAGCTATAATCTATGTCGATAGGTAGGTAACAAATTTCGGTCAGATCCGTTCAGCCAATGATCAAAACTACGCTACAGATTTCAATGTGTTTTTTTAATAGATAGAGTAATTACAGAGGAAGGTTAATATGTTTATTACAATGCTTAATATAGTAGAGTGTACAGTGGAACGGGATCTGACGCCACGCGGGCGGAAAAAAATTGGCGGAACGAAGTTCACCGGGTTAGCTAGTGTTTTATAAACTGTAGATACGTCATGCAGAAACATGGCCGCTTTCATAAATGGCGCAAATACAAGAAATAAAAAAATATAGCTTCTTAATAATAATACGTCAATGTTATTAATTTATACTAATTATTTTATAATTTATTTTAATAACATTATTATTGTTACTAATTTATTTTTGAAGACTTTTTTGGGTAGCGCACTGTCGCTTCTCTGATTTGGTTATAATTTTTTTGTTGAGATTTTAGAGTGTGAACAACATATCTATAAGTACCACGCCATGGACCCGGCGACCGCACGGTGAATCCATGGAATGCTAAGAACCGGATCGCAATTATAAACATTCGAATTGTTGTTTAGAAATCGGTTAAAAATCGCCAGTTATGTAATATTTAATAAAAAATATTTTCTGTAGTCGATATCAATTGTGACATTTTCAAGTTATTATAATAAAACACTATCGATTGACTAACTACATCCCTAAAATTGCTTTCTGGCTGACGTGACGATGTCAATGAAAAATGACGTATTGGCGCCTAATTTTTGTTAGGATTTTCAGGTGTTGACGCTAGAACAAAGTTATACCGGCTACTGTCAGTGAGCTGTCTAAAATACAATAATATAATGGACGGAGTATAGTCTATGATGTTTGTATATATTAACATATGTATGAACATATTCTTATGTTTATGTTTATTAAGTTTAATTTCATATTTATTATGTAAGCATGTGTACCAAACTAGGCAAAAATTCTCACCAGAACACTTCGCGCACCTACCTTTGACCAAAATATCTCTGCATCACCCTAAGGTTGACTGGCAGAAAATGCCCATGGCATTAAGTCCGCCTTTGTACAATCAATTTGTATTTGTGCAAAAAGTTTAAATAAATAAATAAATAAATATCTATAAGTAGTTTATAAAATATCATTGCGTTCAGCCTTTTGAGCATGATTTACTAGCAAACATCCAAACATTTTATAATATTAGTAGGATAAGTGAGATTAAGATTTATACAAAAAAAAAAATCTAAGCACTCTCTTATAACAAGTAAACAGAATTATAAGAAAAAAAAAGAAGAAATATATATTCATGACTCGCTTTCCCTAATCCGGTCCATTTTAGTCCAAGGGGTCACAGTAATTTAATAATTCAATTTAGACGAAACTCCGCTGCGACGGAAACTGTCGAAGTTACCCGATTGTTTACGAACATTTACGAACGATGACGTGAAAGATTGCCGGGGTGTAATGGGGAAAATTGTGTAGCGACACTAAGCTGTTTTCACACGCAAGAGCAAGACTGACGCCATTTTGAAAACGTGTAATCTCAAAATTCACAAAAATTTACTAAAGAATTTCAAAATATTATCGAAAATAAACCGATATAGTATCGGTTCATTTTCGATTTGAGTGATTCGATTTAACTTCACGCAAGGATGTTTTTTAAATTCTACCCGTGGTTACCGTTTGCAATCATCCAGTAGGTATGATTTTTATATCCCTGGACATACTACGCCGCAGGAACTTTTGGGGCACCATGGTCACCTTGTATGGGGCCATCTCGAAAGAGATGGTCCTGGGTCTGCCGGGGTGCGAGAGATATGCTTTCGGCAATCTCACCACCGGCAACTAAAGACCCAAGACGGCGTGCGTTTTAGTCAGTTCGAGTCCGACATGACCATCTCCACCGGCTCCGGGGGGGTGGTATCCGTGGGGATTTATCGCATGATAAAAAAAATGGTCACCTTGTTTTGAAATCTAGGAATGTCATCTTTTCTCGTAACCAAGTTCCAAACGCAGGTCTATTTTACTAGTCCGTGTATTTATTTGATACCTTAGTAGTAAAAAGAGTGCAAAAGTAATAATCAATCGTCGTTCCAACACTAACTGGCTCCTATTTCATTCGCGCGCACTATTTCAAAACCAATACAACATTCATCACATACAGTCATAAATACTAGACACCCCATTTCACTCGCGCTAACACTAAAATGCTGATGTAATAACAAAGTATGGATCTCGATATACACGGATTTCGAGTTACGTGGTTTTGGGATTAAATATTTGAGGAAGGTGAAGGTTGTATCGCTATGATTGAATTATATTTTCTATCGGTTACTTTATGTACAGTCAGTGTAAAAACCCGACTACCGAAAAATCACGCTCTAAAAGTAACAAACAAGAAAATAGCCTTGGTCGTATGCCACTTTTCCCTAGAATATATTGTTTTGTCAGAGTAAGTGGCATACGACCACGGCTATTTTCTTGTTTGTTACTTTTAGAGAGTGATTTTTCGGTAGTCGGGTTTTAGTTTTAAACTTTATTTTTTATTTATATTATTTTGGGGCAAGGTAAAGCTAATAATTTATACATATTTGAAATGTGCTTATTAAGCCCTTTCATTTGATGCCAAACACGGCATATTTATCTCAAATTTATTTTTTAACATAGTACCTTATGAGCGCTAGAGGGCGCCACACAAGATTGAGTGACACGTCATATAGCCTATAACCATCGGACGATCAAGCCGCTTGTAACGACACCTCATATGTCCAGTTCTAATTAGTAGTTGAGGTGCTATGAGGGAACAAATGAACATACATACATACATACATACATAGCCTGTCAAAATCATAACCCTCCTTTTGGCTTCGCCGTAGTCGGGTAAAAAGTAAATAATGATGCACATATTTCTATCTTCAAAATCCGAATGAATATACTTAGTTATATTTGAATCAATATTATAATACAGCCTACTAAGTAACTAAATAACACGCTTTTCAGATTTTTTTTTAGATAGGACACGTCAATTTGACTTCACCTCGCCTGATGCTAAGCTAAAGACAACAAATTTGCTCAACAAATATATTATTGTTGAGCAAACTTTTGTTTGAAATTTGAAGATATCGTCTAGATTTTTAGCTGACTAAACATACGTAATTTATATTCAGCCTCAAATGAATACTGGATATGGAAGGCGGAGGATCGGACATTGGGAGAGACATATCCTGCAATGGACTGCGATGGACTGTTTAATTAATACCTAGGTATATTATGACATTTCCGAAAGTATGTTTAACTCCTACACATTAAAATAAAACTAATTGAATCTGATTGTATTATATTTTTTTATTACTAATTCTGTGACCTGCTACGGATCTCCAATGTGTTAATTTACATGCTTATTATTAATTTATATGCCGCGTGGGTGTCTTTTTTTTTCAACCGTGGCTGAAAATCCTTCATGGATGTTATGCCGGACTCCTACCGACTAAAAACCCCAACGGTAACGCCTAGCAGCCTATGGTTGGGAGCCCCAGGTAAGCCCTCGGAAGGATGTCCCAGCGCTCCCAACAGAACCACAGCTACAATGCGGCCTCGTCTAGGGGGTGGTTCGGGTGCTATCCCGCGTCTATGGGGGAGGGGGGAGGCGTGCGTGAGTCCGTCACGGCACGCTGCCGTCACGGGCCTGCTTCTGTAAGGACGATGAGCAGCCCGCTCACCGTCCTCAGGCCCCCGGTCATGGAGGCCGACGGTCTTCGGCAAAGCCGCGTGAGTGTCTTTATCGCGACTAAACACTGACTGGGGCTTGGGAAAGGACATAGGTTATGTCCTAAGCTCCAGTCCATCTCAGTAGGTATATACTAATAGACAAACAAACAGAGTTACTCTCGTTATCATAATATTAGCACAGTATAACGAGAGATATGTAGTATGAATCGTTAGACTGTGATATTAGCATGGGAACCATATATTGCCGTCCTGACGCGAAAGATCCGTGATGAAGTTTCCGTCAAGCAAAAGCCTAGCTACAATTTTTTTCCGAGTATAAATTACTTTCCTAGTCGAACGACTTTTAATTCTAATGTACCTATGTACCTAACACCTTTCCTACATTGTTGTACCCTTAGTGAAATACGGAAATAGCATGCAAGTACACGTATCGTAGTTATAACGATACAGTGTCAATCATTAAGAGTCCTCGTATATGGCCTGGGAACGTTGCCGATCGCCAGTTCCTATCAATACGTGTTTGACAACTTAGTAATGACTTCATTTCAATCGATAGCCATAAGAAGTGTACAAAATAATGTGTTTTAAGCAAATTTTTTTGCTGACTGTAGCTTTGCTTTTCTGTGATAGAAGCAATTCGTTCGTATTTCAACGATTCCTCTTCCTCCTTTTTTTATTTGACTTATGTGGCTTTTATGTGAGCGACAGCTACCTGATCTTCCAACCCCCAGAAAGCGTGCCTGAGCCTCACCCTAGGTTCGATCCCCGCTTAGTGCAAATATTTTGTACGCATGAATATGGCTATTCATAATGGTCTGGGTGTTTTTATGTATAATTTGTATTCACAAAAAAAATATATATAAGTATGTTTATCCGCTTTCTAGATGCCATAACACAAGCTAGTTAAACTGTGCTTACCATGGATCTAGATAGCCTTGTGTGGAATGTTGTGGAATATTTATTTTATTTATTTATTTATTAGTTAAACATTACCTTTTCCTCTTTCTCTTTTTGATTTGACTTCTGCGGCTTTTATGTGTGCGACCGCTATCTGGTCTCCCAACCCCCAGAAACCTGAGCCTCACCCTAAATAGTGCTTGGTGACTTTCCAATGGTGTCGTTGGACATCTCCAACGCGTTCAACACCTTGCCCTGGAGTTGCATCAGGGAGGCGCTCGTGTACCACGATGTGCCTCTCTACCTCCGCCGCATAGTCGGGGCGTACCTGACGGAGAGGGCCGTCATCTACCCAAGTGCGACCGGCGTCGGAAGGCGTGAGATGTCGTGCGGTGTCCCACAGGGATCGGTCCTGGGGCCGCTCCTGTGGAACATCGGATACGACTGGGTGCTTCGCGGTGAGCTCGCGTTCGGTGCCACCGTCACGTGCTACGCGGACGACACGCTAGTGACGGTGAGTGGCGCTACACACCGCGAGGCGACCTAGAGGGCCACGACCGCTGTTGCTCAAGTCGTGGATCGGATCCGGCAGCTGGGTCTCGAGGTGGCTCTGCACAAATCCGAGGCCTTGTTCTTTCATGGCCCTCGGCGCAGGCCACCCCCGGGATCCAGCCTGATAGTAGGAGGTACTCCCATCGACATCAAGCCCCGGTTGAAATACCTGGGGCTCGTACTCGACGGTCGGTGGGACTTCGGAGAGCACTTCCGAAGTCTGCGCTCCAAACTGTTGGTGACAGCTAACGCGCTGGTGCGGCTGCTGCCCAACTTGAACGGCCCGGAGGACTCCTGCAGGAGACTCTACGCGGGTGTCGTGCGGTCCATGGCCCTATACGGGTGTCCCGTGTGGGCGGATACCCTGGAGACCAGATTCCTGCCCCTGTTGCGTGCGCCGCAGCAGAGGATGGCCTCCAGGGCAATTAGCGCATACCGCACGATATCCTTTGAAGCGGCGAGTCTCCTAGCCGGATCGCCACCGTGGATCCTGGAAGCGAGATCCCTTGCGGCACTCTATCGTTTCCGTAAGGAGGCGCGGGAGCGGGGATACGAAGCCGAGCCCGAAGACATTCGGGCCGAGAGATCCCGGCTCCACAGGATCATGGTGGCGGAGTGGGAGCGACGACTTGAGCAACCACGCGCAGGGCATGCCGTCATAGAGGCGGTAAGGCCCATCATGGGGGAATGGCTCGAGAGGCCACATGGCAGCCTCTCGTATCGACTGACGCAGATTATCACCGGGCACGGGTGCTTTGGGCGGTATCTGCGTCGGATCGAAAAGGAGCCAACGTCCGAGTGCCATCATTGCGACGCGAGCGAGGACACAGAGCTGCACACGCTCACCGAGTGTCCGGCATGGGCCGGACAGAGGCGAGAACTAGTGGCGGCCCTGGGAGTGAGAGTTCTTACCCTCGCCTCCCTGCTCACAGCAATGGTCCGCTGTGCGGACGCGTGGGCAGCCGGCGTCTCCTTCAGCGAGCAGGTAATGGTCGTGAAGGAGACGGCGGAACGGGAGAGGCAGCGCGAGCGAGCGAGACTCGCGAACCGCGCTGCCCGCGCGCACAGGCAACTCGGGCGTCGGAGGGCACTGACTGACCTCCGTCCCCCATGAGCGCGGGCCTGGGGGTGACGGGTGAAGCCGCCTGTCACCCCAGCAGAAGCAGGCCACGGCGACGGCGCGCTGAGAAGCGCGCCTCCCCATTCCGGGGGCGAGTCGGGGACACCGTTGTCCCCCCTCCCGAGGAGGGCTAAACCATAAGTGATGGCCCTGGGTCCGCCGGGGTGCGAGGGATATGTCGATGACAACCTCACCTCCGGCCTAGCACCACGATCCACAGTCGGCGTGCGGTTTTAGTCGGTTCGAGTCCGACATAACCTCCCCTTCCGGCTCCGGCAGGGGGGTATCCGAGGGGATTTCCGCACGGAAAAAAAAAAAAAACCTACCATGGACGTCCAAGAACGTGCAAAGTGCAAGAGCAAAGACCGATCTTTCGCAAAGCGAATTCCAAACTCTGAGGTGAAAGCGTCGGATGCGATAGAGACTAACGCTAACGCTAACGCTAAAGAGACGATGATAGCCCAATCCCTAAATATACGGACGGCGTTCCAACAGACTCAATCATCTTGCCTCGCCCCTAGAATTGAACAAATACCATACCCCATTGTAGTGATCACCTAACTACATCAGGGCATCCCCCCTTTATATCTAAGTAACGCTACACTTAAATTGCACCCGTACCACCATAATACAATTTCTGTTATCACAAACTTTGCAATGAACCACCAAAATTATAAACAAAATATATTCCACAAAGTATTAATCAAAATTTACGACCAATAAACTCAAACACGTGTTTAATTAAATTCACCAAACTTATCCCACAAGTAGCCATAGATACTCCCTCATTACGTCATAAAATAAAATAATCAACATTAACAACTTTAATGAAATATCTACCATAACACAAAGAGATAAAGTTGAATTTTCTCTGATAGTTACGACCCGCATAGTCCTAATTACGTAAAGACGGTGTCTGAACGAATTTTGACATAATCATGTTAAAGCTCTATTACGTGTTGATGTCTTGACGGCAACTGGATTCAATTATATCGAGGAAATTGCTGGTAAGCGATAGAAACGGATTTGTTATGGGAATTTGATATATTTTCCACATCAATGACAGACAAATTGATTGTCTAGTTAAGCTTGACACAGAGAAAGTTTGTGTAAGTAAAAAATCTTAGTGTTTTATTTTTGTACGCGACTGTATCTAATAAAATTAACCAAAATTAGGCACAGACGCCCGCTAGTAGTAGAGAGTATGAATATTGAATACTCTGCTTGATTATACGGAATAGATGTCCGGGTTGAGCTAAATATTTTTTTATGTCTAGGCTAGGCTTATTTTAGCGCTTAGGTTGTGGAAGAAACTCCCTGCCGTGGTTTTTACAAGCGACTACAATATGGGGTTCTTCATGATTTAGTCGGTTCGAGTCCGACATAACGGCTACGGCTCCGGAAGGGGGGGTATCCGAGGGGATTTCCGCACGAAAAAAAAAGGGGTTCTTCATGAAGGGCATTAGAAAGGTTCTCACAGGGTCGGCAGCGCGAGTGTTGCATACGTCCATAGGCCACGCTAATCACTTTCCATCCGGTGGGCCGTGTCCTTATCTACCACATAAGTGGTATAAAAAAAAATCGATTTATCAGTACAGAGAGTGTACTTAAATGAAGAAATTGTAGTCAATAGGTTTTCTGACTATACTACTAAACATGGGATTGATAAATAATAAATCGGGTGAAATGGCATACATTGGGAGAGGCCTATGTCCAGCAGTGGACTGACCTAATTGATTAATTGAATCAAAATATTAAAATAAGTACTAATGTTCGCATTCCAGAACTCATATTTCGAGCTACGAGCAGTTTAGGGTTGGATGGCACTATGTAAGATGTCACAAAATATTGATATCAAATATTGAATATTATTTAGACAGCCTCTGTGGCGTGGCGGTAGTGTACGCGACTGCCACGCAGGAGGCACGGGTTCGATTCCCGCTCAGTGCAAATATTTGTATGCATGAATATGGCTATTTGCATTGGTCTGGGTGTTTCTATGTATAATATGTATGTATTTACAAAAAAAAAGTATATAAGAATGTTTATCCGCATTCTAGATTCCATAACACAAGCTATAATAGCTTCCCATGGGTCTAGATAGCGTTGTGTAGAATGTTGTGGAATATTTATTTATTTATTTATTATTTAAACAAGTTTACATCCCACTTGACGGTAATCGGCTAAAGGTCGTGACTCTCGAGGTGTGTAGGTGGGAAAGTCAACCGTTTCCCAATTCCCAGCGTGAATTGGTCGGTGCGACTCATTTGATATCAATATTCAGTAATAGTATTAGAGTAATAATATACACATGCTTTGAACTTTCACTCGTTGAATAAACGCTTTCATAGCAAAGGTAATATAGCCTGTGAACATCATAATTCATCATTTTTCGAGGACAACTGACATTTTTTTTTCTTTTTTTATCGTGCGAAATACCTCACGGATACTGGGCCTCGATTCTACTAAAGCAAAACTATTGTCAAACCACAGAAATTGCAAAAAGCGGCAATACATTATAGACTTTAAGACGATGCATTTAAAGTTAAATATTAAATAGCAGAGTGAATAAAATGATGTGTTGAAACTTTTGTCATTTAATTTTGGACCTTAGTGTATAGAAATAAAGTCTAAACTTTAATGCCGCTTTTTGCAATCTCTGTGGTTTGACAATAGTTTTGCTTTAGTAGAATCGAGGCCCTGTTATGTCGGACTCGAATCGACTAAAACGCACGCCGTCTTGGGTCCATGGTTTTCGGAGGTGAGATTGCCGAAAGCATAAGGACAACTGACATGCTCTGTAACAATGTGGTAGTGAATTAGATTTTTCGTTCCCAGTTAATATATTGTCCGATGTTAGATTGTTTTGTAATAATCTATACTTGGTGAATTTGAGTTCGTGCACCGCAGTAGCACCTCGTGTTATCTTCAGAATACATCCAAGAAACGTGCACTGCGCGTATAGAGACATTTTGAGCACATTTTAGGTTCAAGATATGTGAATTCCACAAATAAATAAATAAATATTCCACAACATTCTACACAACGCTATATAGACCCATGGTAAGCTTATAAAGCTTGTGTTATGGAGTCTAGAATGCAGATGAACATACTAATATACTTTTTTTTGTAAATACATGCATATTATACATAGAATCGCCCAGAACAATGCAAATAGCCAAATTTATGCATACGAATATTTGCACTGAGTGGGGTCGAACCCGCGCCTCCTGCGTAGCAGTCGTGTTCACTACCGCCACCCCACAGAGGCTGTCAAATTGTCTATGTCTATTTGCATTCATGGTCTGCCCTATCGCTAAGTTCCTAATTACAGTCCCGGGTTCTTCAAGCGGGGCATGAAAAGACATCCATCAAGGCCGTCAAGTTAGGGACCACCATTTTACGTCCAATAGCACCGAGAATGGTGGTCTGTATCTTCTGAACTGCACGTCAGCTTTATTGTCATATAGCGGGGTGCAGTCAATTGACGGACCAAATATATAAAAAAAAAGCTTGGAATGTATTCTATTCAATTACCACTTACTGACGATATTAAGAAAATGCGAAACCGCGTGTATTAGTAAAGAAATCTATATCTTTATAGTTCGGCATAAATACATAATAAACCCAAGTCTCAGTATTTGTTCTGGCAACACCCCAAATCATGGTCAGCAGTAGCGCTTAAATCGTGTCCAAATTATATGCCACGTTGCGTATAGAGGCTTCTCTCTGGATTAAAGAGGGTAGGCGTTTAAATATTTGCCAAGATATTCTGGAAGACATTAATTTTGTTACTATTTTTATACTAGTTTGGTATTTCTAATGAGATAGTTTGTGAATTGGTTTGGTTTGCTCAATAGATTATTGTTTGGAATAACACCATTTTTGTTGTGCGGAAATCCCCTCGGACACCTCCCCTGCCAGAGCCGGAAGGGGAGGTTATGTCGGACTCGAACCGACAAAAACCGCACGCCGACTGTGGGTCATGGTGCTAGGCCGGAGGTGAGGTTGTCTTCGACATATCCCTCGCACCCCGGCTGCTTACGGTCTAAGCTATTTGTTATCCTTAGAATAGCTTTCCGTGGAATACGAAATGGATGGATGTTTGTTAATAACTTGAATGAAATACGGCAAATAGATTGACTTTAATCTGTATCCATACTAATATTATAATTGCAAAAGTAACTCTGTCTGTCTCTCTGTCTGTCTGTATGTCACGCCTAAACCAGATGACGGATTTAGATGAAATTTGGTATAGATTAGACCTTGTAGTAGATGTTTGGTCGTGATAACCGACATCCACGCGGGTGGAGCCGCGGGCAAGAGCTAGCTAGCTAGCTAGCTAGTATATAAATCTGTGGGGGGCCGAAATTGAATAAGTATTTCACGCAGACAGAGTCACATTCAAGAGGTGATTTCAAATATATTTCATGTAGGTGTCTTTATATTTCTGGTAATCAGAGGATACACGAATAAGTAACAATTTTTTTATCATATCGATTAAATTATAAAATACTAGCGTTTGTCCGCGACTTCGTCAGCGCAGGATTAGTATTTCGAGTTGCATATTAGAGTGGCGTTGAAAAACACAACAATGCCAGCTGAATTTGTTGACATTAATGATCACTGCACCGTTCCCTTGAGTGTAGCGTGATGATATATAGCCTATGTGTTATTCTGATGTATCCAAATTAATCATATTAATGCGAAAGAAACTCTGTCTGTCTGTCTGTATGTTACGCTTTCACGCCTGAACCGATGTTGATGAAATTTGGTATAGACTTTGAGAAAGGACATAGGCTATGTTTGGTCGCGATAACCGACATCCACGCGGGCGGAGCCGCGGGCAAAAGCTAGTAAGCTATATTATTGTAAACTTTCATGAAAAGCCATTCAGTAGTTTTTACGTGAAAAAGTAACAAACATCCATTCATACTCACAAACTTTCGTGTTTATAACATTAGTTGGATCTATTACATCTAACACCCCATCACTACGGTTTTGCGTTTAGCAGTTAGAACTATCAATAGTCCAATTTTAAATCCGATTTAAATTCCGATTCTGTCTATTCGCAAATCCAGTATAGCGTAAATAAAGACTTGTCCATTAATCTCATAGGATTAATCAGCAAATACAATGGGGAGAAAACTCCGAATGATGCCAAAAGTCCACGATTTACTATTAGCACTGGTGGGGTATTAGTTGATTAGAATTTCCCGATTAATTCAGCGATCGTAAAAGTTGTTTAAGAGTGCATTAATTTTGTTATACTTAGTATTAATCTGAAGCTGTATCCTACTATTATAACTGTGAACATTTGTGTTGATTCCTGGTTCAATAGAATAGAGACATCCCATCTCTTCTTGTGGGTATCGTGGAAAGGATAGGGCTGTCCTCCATTGGGTAGTATCCTGGGTCTGCCGGGGTGCGATAGATTATGTTTTCTGCAATCTCACCTCCGTCAACCAAAGACCCAAAGACGGCGTGCGTTTTAGTCGCTTCGAGTCCGACATAACCACCTCCACCGGCTCCTTGGGGTGGTATCCATGGGGTTTCTTCACACGTTAAAATCTCCATGGGTAGTAAACATACAGCCCATGACTAAGCACCCGCTTTATGGCAATAAGCTCGACCCCTATTATTACGTGGTACCGAAAACCATACTTAGTGTGCGAAATGTGGGTGTTACTACGTCTCTGCTTACCCCTTCGGGGATTTACAGTCAGCGTGCGGTTTTAGTCGGTTTGAGTCCGACCTCCCCTTCCGGCTCCGGCAGAGGGGGTATCCGAGGGCATTTCCGCAAGGAAGAAAAAAAAAGGATGTGCGTATGTTAGTTATTCAACCACACTCTAACGGCTGAACGAGACTGGTTGAAATTTGGTACAGGAATAGATTATAATCTAGAATAACACATGCGCTACTTCCCGGGAATTGGTTCCCATGAGAACGCAACAAAATTTTACACGGGCAGAACCTGGAGCATCAGCTAGTTAATGTTTAAGTTAATTGAGAAAACGGAGCTTAAGAATTCGCTTTCAGAGATTTAATTCATTCGTTTTGTAGCTTATTGTTTAATTACTTGTGCAGTTCTGGCTCGAGTTAGCTTTTGTCAGCCATTTTATAACATAGTAAAAAATCCTGCACCTCTTTTAGGGTTGACATTATTTTTAAAGTGACTTTACGTTGAAAAATCTATTAGGATGCACAAAATTGTTAAATAGAAGGTAAATCTATTAAGACCTGTTTTACACTTAAATGGTAACCAAAGTGAAAGTTAAAGGTCGTGTTATTTCTTTAGGCTTTAGCCTCAAGCACTAGGGTCTAGCCTCTCTGGCCTCTACCCTCAAGACTCTGGCCTCAAGTACTTGCGTCTAGCCTCTAGTCTCTAGCCTCTAGCCTGTAAGCTGGACTGTTATTTTGAGCCAAGAATATTGACACAAGTTATAAAACATTTTGTTAAACATAAATTTTAGTTGAAACAGCTATAGTTATAGAGTTAAGGTAATGGCAGGTTAAATTTCTAATTACTCACATGACTCCTCGATGAGGTTTTCCTGCTGGCTCTCCACACAGTACTGCAGGAGAATGCTGAATAGCACTCCGGAGATCACATGAGATTTCGAGAACGCCATTGTCACAACACTACCGGTATTTATCGATATCACACACTTTTCTATTGCACATCACTAGCACTTTTGTACACTGATACACTTTAATATGTTATTAAGATCCATTGAGTGCCTGTAACAAGAGAAAAAACAAATTAATTTATAATATTTTTTATAATTTATACAATTCAGCATCTTAAATAATATTTTTAATAAATTTCTAATTATTTAGAAAAATATATCCTGTACAAAAATTATAAAAAAATCAATACCTAAAAATTTAAAACCTATTTTTTAAAATACACTAATATATCTATCAGATCAACACTGTATCCATTCAAACGCGGTATCCATTAAAACTGACAGATAAATGAGTTTGTAAACAAACAATAATGTTTACATCTCCGCTTTTTCGTTCCAATTTCAAATTGTGTTTGTAAACAAAGTATCGGAGCACTCGTGAGCGTTGACGCAGCGACGCGGCGCGGGCGCTGCCGATCAGAGATGGATCGGGAATGGCGAGTGCAAGCTGTGGGCGGATCACTTCCCGCTACCTGCCCTGATATAGTTAATAATACCTTTATGTGCATGAACCCTTTGTGAAGTAAAGTAGGTATGTACCGCTTATGTTAATTTGTAAGTCTTCTTTGCTAAATACGTAAGGTAAATTGGTATTTACAAATTATTGACGAATTTTTTTTACACAATACTAGTAATAAACTGAAATGAGTTACCCCTGAAATTAAGAAGATTTTTGTTTGTTATAGAAATGGATAAGAAAGAACAAAATCCTTTTTTTGGACGTTAATACTAATAAACGGATTTTGTAGCGATTCCTTTTTGTTAGAATGGTCTTAATCAGATTTTAAATCTTACGTAAATTTGATCGCAATCGGTTAAGTTGAACCGGAGCTACGACTAAAAGAAGCGATAATCGACATATCCACAGAGCCGCAAGCAGCATCTAGTATAACAATATTTTAAATACTATTTTAAAAACAACTAACTTCACAGCTCAACAATGCCACTTACCTCCCCTTTCAGTCACGCAAACAGTACACATACCCAAACGAACTTTAGAAATAGCAGCCAATTTTGAACTAAAATTACAGTTAAAACACTGAAGCGAACTATTCTAACAATATTACACATACTTCGAGTTAAAAAAAGCTTAAAATAGTTGTTTGTACAGCGAGCTATATTTTACACGGACTTTTTTCAGTGAGTTTTACACACGAGCATATTCATGCACACTTTGTAGACTAAGAGTCTACGACAGCCAGACTTAAGTCATTTTATAATATGTGGTGAGAAGATATATTATTAATTTACTATTTATTTAATATATACTCTTTATTAATTCCAACAATCTTATAAATTCTATTTTTAATATATACATACTAAAAGCTTATGTTGTGTGCCCCACCGACATCGAGTATAGGGACCAAGCTATCGGTGATTACGGCTCCAGAGAGAGGAAACTCCTCACAATACCTATTTATGACGTTGACTGTACACCCTTGAGGTTGTGGCACTGGCTATAGTAACAGAGGGTTGCTCCGTAAATTTTTTAGCTTTTATAAAATGACGTAAGTCTGACTATCGTCGGCTCTCAGGCTAAAAGCGTTTTATTTGCAACGTTTTATCAAAAAACTTACTGCCTTTTTCATGTTATACTTTTAAACGGCTACTTGAGGAGTTAGTAATATAAGAGAGTAGCTTTATCGGTGTCAAAATATGAATAAAGTGATAGTGATTTTTCCCACAAGAATTCCCGGGCCGTATAAGCTAGGTATACAAAAAAGGCAATATGCATAAGACATAAGGCATAATCAAAGCAAAATCAATAACTAATTGACGCGTTTTTCTCTACGGTCGCTTTTGAATTTGTTTGTTTATTCGGTAAGAAAAAACTACAACACATTTTGGATATTTATAACGCAAGAAAAAAATAATTTCTGTAACAAAAAAGACACTCGATAAGTTGAAATGAAACCTCTATAGTATCTCTCTTGTATCCACAACTACTTACTAGTCCATCATTAGTCAACTTAAACCAGAAGTTACTCCAGACGATGAAGCACCCAATACAACAGCCATAACAGAAGCCTTCCTGCAATTACCGCCATTTACCTTAAACCGTACAATTTGCCCATCCAGCCGTAAAAACCTTTGATTGAAGTTTTAATAAGAGGAGCGAATTAAGCCGTCACTGTGACATGCAGGTATTGTTGTTAATGACACTGCATTCGACGTTTGTTCACGGCAACAGACGGGCAACTATTTGTGGCATAAACTTTGTAACTATTTAACACGCATCATTAAGACCTGGAACTCTCTGATCTGATGAGACCGTCAAGACAAGTGCCACCACTGTTAACATTGTACATGTTTACGATGGTGACCCTCTTTCCGAGACTTTGCCTTCAGCTTAAATTAGGCGAGATAAAGTCAAATTGACGTGTCCTTTATAAAAAAAAACCTTTTAGATTTCATTTTAAAAGTTTTGGTTTATCAAAAGAGCGTAATAGATAATTCTGAAACAATTTTTGACCATAATTTGCAAACGATAATAATTATATCGACAGTATTATTGTGCTGGTGGTATGTGCTATTAGTTCAGTAACTCATAAGCTAAATAAATTAAGTAAGTAAAAAAAAAATAGTGCCTGTCTCTGTAGGTGTAAAGAAGATATCTTTGCCTGCAGTACAATACAATGTTACTTACCAGATACTCTGGTTAACAGTCTCCCTGTCATCGACATAGTATCAATAAAATATTATGAACGTCTTCTTAAAAAGCTTTTACCTTTCATTCAAGAAATGCATTGACCATGGCAACTATAAAATTGGTGGTCTGCAACCTTATTTTGGCTGTTTAAACATAAGTATGGCTACTGAGCAAGTTACTGTCGATAATTTGTTAATTTACAGTGACAGTGAATTTTAATTGGGTATTTGCATAACTATTTATTACTTGTTTGTGAACGATAATACGTAACACTTTTATCTTTATTATAAACCCTCAATTCCAAATCTCACACAGCAAAACATATCTTGTAGAATATTGTGCGAGTACCTACTTAGATTTTTTTTTCGATAAGGTTATTTTCGTGATCATTAACTTTTGCCAAGGGAGGTCTTTAGCCGGTGGAGGTGATTATGTCAGACTCGAACCGACCAAAACGCACGCCTACTTGGGTCTTTGGTTGCCGAAAGTGAGCTTGCCGTAAGCATATCTCTCGCACCCTGGTAGACCCAGGACCATCTCTTTCGAGATGGCCCTTCGGGTTGTGGGGACCATAGTGTCAGCCTGCTTCTGCTAAGGTGACAGGCAGCTCCCGCCAAGGAAGGTCTGGAATAATAGATAAATAGGATACTAACTGTCCCGGGGACGGGTTTCCAAGGGTTGCTGGAATAGGATCAAAATTCAAGGCGGCTTTATCCACCTTGAATTTCGCAGGTAAGAGCTAGTTATTAATATTTTATTCACTGTCCATATCTAGCATTCTAGCCTATAACCCAATAAGTAAATTAATTTCACGTAAACATTTATATTATCATCGTTTTTTTCTCTTTCAGTATCTAATACAAAAATCCGCAACCCGAGAGCTCAAAATCGAGTAACAAGATTAGTAAATTATTGATCGAATACGTTTTAATTACTATGACAGCGTTGTGTATGGTAACAATGTAACTTGAACTTTAAAGAGCCACCCTTCTCAAGTAGCTTACTAATTTAGAAGAACGATTCGCCTAAATGGTTTCCGGGGAATTAAGACGGTATTGTTTATTTAACTGTATAATATTATGGATTCCTGGAAAACGTTGTTATTGTGTTTAGAATTCATTTGAGAGAGAATGGAAGGATGTCTTTATAATTTTATTAGATTCTTAATTACTTATAGATGTTAAAACAGTAGACGGCAAAAGGTCAGCTCGGAATGATGGGGCCGTCAAGCTGAGTGCTACCATCGTAAATATGGTACATATCATAATGGTGACCCTCGTCCGAGACTTTTTAATGAATTTTTATTTATTTATTTATTGATACACAACAAGTTACAATCATTACCTTTAGCTTACCATCAGGTGAAGTGAAGTCAAATTGACGTGTCCTTTTACATGGAAAAAAACTCCCACCATCGGCAAGGGAGAGGGGCATCTATAGGAATTCACGCACAAAAAAAGGTACTGGGACCATCCTGCTGTGATTTTTCCAAGAGAGTACAATATGGGGCTTTTAAAGAAAAGGGATTTATAAGATTTTAACAATGTCAGTATCTCCTCACTTAAACTGCAGCGCGTGCGTGTCTGTTACCAAAATGGCACAGTCAGAATCAGAAAGATGTTGACAAACAGAGTACTCAAAATGATCTTAATTTCGTTTTTTGACCCCCTTCCAGTTGACCGATTGTTCTAATGTTTGGTTCAGTTCAGACAATAATACCATATAAATCAATAAATCAGCTTGATTTGCTCTAAATACTATAGTTTTAAGATCATTTTGAGACATCGTCGTCAAGATATTTATGACGCTGACTGTACAAAAATTGTGCCACCCCGGGAGTACAGACAGAAATAGGTACTACAGTACTGGCCGTATAGAATTTCAAAAACTATATCAGTGATTTCAGTATATCTACCTTTTTTATGAAAACTACCTAACACAGCACGCCTTAATAAGTTAAGATACATTCAGCACATACTTGCCAGTTGTGCGGATGCGGGCGGGTTTTCTTGGCCTGACCTTTCATTAATACTTCCTCAATCAGATCAAGATACGAGTCCGACCCTTGCTGGCTTGCCCATCCACTCTCGCCTCATAAATCTTAATAAACCATCTTTATCTGCTTTTACCAACGCTATTTCCTATATCCGACACGACATGAGACAGAGACAGAAGACATTTGTTAAACATGCCGAGTAGAGAGGCAAATTTAAAGGAGAGGAAACTATTATAGGTACCTTTTAAATCGTACCTCCTCTAGATTTCTTACTAAACTGCATCTTTTTTTACATTGGCAACACATTAGATGTCATTTGAATGAATTTCACAGTATGCCAACTATACAAATCGAATACATAGGGAAAAATTAAACTTCTCAGGCGGTACTCGATACATACTTAATGCTGTTAAATTTATTCAAGTATTTGGGCGGAGTTATAAAAAATCATTGTAACATTATTCGTTAGTTCGTAAGAATATCGGTAGATGACTCCACCGTTGCCTTAAAGACGGATAAAAATAGAAGGGAAGTTTGAATCACATCGGGCGTGTCTCGCTAGCCGAGTTGGTCAAGGCATTCCCCCTGTAAGGGAAAGATCGCGGGTTCGGTCCCGCTCGAGAAATTTCTTCAAGAAGACCATTAGATGATTTTTCAGGGTTGTGTGATTATGAGGCCCCAGTATTGTACAGCACACGTCCACGTCCATAGGTTACGGTAACGGATTACTAACAATAGGGTAACTTATCTGCCACCTAAGCAGTACAAAAAGCTCTCAATCATACCTGCATTCTGTATATGTCGGACAAAAGTCCGTCCATTAAAAGTGGTTTCATCAGTCCCTTATCCCATATCCGTCAATGTGTGATCCACAATAGGTCCTATTCGAGTGACGTATTTGCTTTCAGATCACAATAGGGACCAGTTTTTGAAATCGTACGGACTCTGCTATTGTGGAACTGAATGGAAGAGAAAGTTTTTGACGGAATATGGTTCGGTTGAAGAGTTTCAATTTGATTTTGATACAGTTAATAAAACGCAATAGTGTTGGTTTAAGTTAAATTAAACTGCAGTAAAATGTGCTAACTTTTTCTTATGCCAGTTAGGTGGTAGACAAGCACACGGCCTAGCTGATGGAAAGCGGTTACCGTGGTTTATGGATACATCTAAAGCCATTACCGATTGCATCAAATGCTTGCACTTAAAAGCCTGCCTGATCTTCCCAATCCAAAGATAAAGTTCGCCATCAGAGCCTCGTCCTTCATTCTGCAGGTAGGTATACCTACCTACCTACCAACGCGTGTGCGACGCCCCTGGGGTTGTACACGCCATGGGCGTCGCACACGCGCTGCCGACCCTGCTGCTAGAAGGGAGTGCTTCCATTTACTTTCTCCTACTGAAGGTCCGATTTTGAAGGGTGTCTAAATATAGCTACGAGGTCCCACCAGGTCCCATCCGGTCCAACCGGTTCCTTCGGTGCGCAAGTGAACCTCGCCAGGTATACCTGCAGAATTAAGGACGAGGAATTGGGATTGGGAAGGTCAGGCGGGCTTCAAAGTGCACGCATTTGATGTAATCGGTGATGGCACTAAATACATACATACAATCACGCCTTTATCCCCGGCGAGTTAGGCAGAGGTGAGTTATCATCTACATTTCACCAGTTTTTTTTGGTCCCACGTAATAGGGGGTGAGCCTATTGCCGTATTCCGGGTACTATCGTTAACTCGAGCACTGCATTTGAGGCCGAGTCTAGGCTGTATATATCTATTTGTTGTTAAACAGCCCCATCCCTTAGTCGCCTTTTATGACACCACTTGGGAAGAGATGGGGTGGCCCAAATTCTATTCTGCCGGGAACCACGAGGTAAGTATAAAAATAAGCAAAATAAATACAAATAATCTCCAATCCACCCTTTTCTGTCCTAACCTGTATAACATGAAGTTACATAATATTATAATTATATAATTTGTATTATAAACATGGCTCTTTGTATCTAAAATGTATGAGCTTAACCTCATGTTGATAACTTTGATAATATAAGATAATATTCTGGTTCTTATAGTTAAAGGAAGTTAAGGAGGTTTAAGGTAAGGCCGGTGCCAGACATATTATCACAACTTGAAATTAGAAGTAAAGAGTATATTCGTGCAAATCACGGTACGCAAATGAAAGATCTTTAATGACAAGCAATAAGTAGGACGCTGGGAAAATGTGTCAAGGAACATAAAATATCTATGGTCTTACCTGGAGGAACTCAGTTTTTGCGTATGACGACATAATTATATATTTTCTGTTATTATAGTTCCTTCATATAGTCATTGCAGCACGCATCTGACATTAAACTATTATTTTTAACCCCCGACGCAAAAACGACGGGGTGTTATAAGTTTGACGTGTCTCTGTGTGTGTGTGTGTATGTATGTGTGTGTGTGTGTGTGTCTGTCTGTGGCATCGTAGCGCCCAAACAGATGAACCGATTTGGATTTAGTTTTTTTTTGAAAGGTATATTAGTCGGGAGTGTTCTTAGCTATGTTTGAAAAAAATCGGTCCAAGATGGCCGCCGCCACAACATGTCCGATTACATATTTCTTCATAATTCCCTCAATATGGGTATCAAATGAAAGAGCTTGACTAGTAGATCAATTTAAAAAGGATAAAATAAAAATTAAATTAAAAATTTAAAAAACCCCCGTCACAAAGAACACTTCCAAAAAGTTGAAAATAAATTAATAAATTTTGATTCAACGGTTGCCATGTCGGGGGACCTTGAATTGTTCCAATAATATAACGGAAAGCTTAACCAGTTAGGGTCCCCCGACATGGCAACCGTTGAATCAAAATTTATTAATTTATTTTCAACTTTTTGGAAGTGTTTTTTGTGACGAGGGTTTTTTAAATTTTTAATTTAATATTATAAATAATTCAAAAAGTATGGGCCATTTACTTTTATATTTTGTCTGAATCTATGGCACCAAATAGAATAAAAAAATCATTGCAAGCATTCTAATTAGCTCTTCTGCGTACAGCTGTTAATTTTTCTAGCAGTGACATTTTACACATTCAGCCAGCTTTTCATTACACATTCTAACAATGAGTTTGATAATTACTGTTTCAACCAGTAGTATGATCTCTTTTCAAGACATAGATACTATGTTTTCACGGTGTATAAACTAAACACACTTTATTTAAAATTGTATTTCAGTATCTGATTATAAGAAATTATTCAAGAAAATTTCGTAGTACAAAATTAATTTATAAGTAAATTTATTGTAGCCTACTTACCGACCAGACTTATTAGCATAACTAATAACTTTAGCAAAATAAGATAGTGATTAAACGCGCTGCGATGTCTGTAGCTAGCCTTATAAAGGAACGGATCTTAAGATTTTATGATTATTATAATAGACTCCATATTGTGGTACGTGCTTATATGATTGGACTGTCAATAGGGTCAAATGAGATGCTGTGAACCGCAAAATATTAAAAGGTTTCCGGGTTTGGGCTGAACTCATTTAATATGGGCATACACAGCTGTCAAATGTATTTCTTAATAATATCGATTTGGGAAGGAATGTTTCGATACCGGCGGGGCATGAAAGGTTCAAATGGAAGCTAGTGATAGAAGAAATGTGTAAGGAAAGAAGCAGGTAGCGTACTGTTGCTGGGGTGCGAAGGATCCCGAGGAGGGCCAGACCGCAAGGGATGGCCCTGGGTCAGCCGGGGTGCCAGGGATATATCGAAGACAACCTCACCTCGGGCCTAGCACCACGACCCTCAGTCGGCGTGCAGTTTTAGTCGGTTCGAGTCCGACATAACCTCCCCTCCCGACTCCAGCAGGGGAGGTTTCCGAACGAAAAAAAGGGGTACGAAGGATATGTTTTAGGCAATCTCAAACCCCAACATCTGAAGACCTAAGACAGCAATCGGTTTCAGTCAGTTTAAGTCCGACTTAACAGTCTAAGCTGCTGGGGTATTCGAGCTTACTCCTGTGGGAGAATAGTTTATTAAGAACATTAGACCAGAGTGATCTGCGGTAGCTTAGTGGTATGGGTAATGGACTGCTGAGACGAGGTCTCGGGTTCGATCCCAGGTTTACCATGGAACATACCAATGACTTGTCGATGCTTTTCGAAGTTATGTGTGTATTTATCGCAGGTTTATAAGTGCCCGGTTAATGGCAATAGGCTCGCCACCTATTACATTGGGACCTAAACATAAACTGGCGAAATGTGGGTGCTAGCACCTCTGCCTACCCCTTCGGGGAGTACAGGTGTGAGTTTATGTTTATGTTACCAGAGTTTTATTAAGTAGTCTATTTACCGACCTGATTTAATAATATAACTAATAAAATTGGTGAAATAGGCTGTCAAAGCAATGATGGCTGTTGGAGCAAACCAGTCCCAGAGTGGAGACCACGAGAAGTCAAACGGAAGGAAGCCCATCCCTTAGCTCTAGATGAACTGACGACCTGAAAAAGGTGGCTGGGACAACTGGATGCAGAAGGCGGAGGATCGGGTGAAATGGCGTACATTAGGAGAGGCCTAAGTCCAGCAGTGGACTGCGGTGGGCTAATTGAACACAATTTTTTTTTTAAAGAATATTAGAACCGAACTTACTAATATTCCCTCTAACCCCTCCAACTAAGCTAAATTGCTTGTGCTAGGAGTGGGTTCACGTTGGTAGTGTAATGGCCAGGATTCGAACCCGGGACCTCTCGATCGTAAGGCCGACTCCTTAACCACTAAGCTACCGACGCGACGCGAACGACCGCGCAATTGAAAACTAGATCAGAAATTACTAGAATACTCGCTAATAATTAAAGTTAAGCAAATATTATAATAATTAAATTTTAGGTCTTTGAGTCTTTGAGTCTTTGAGTCCTGTATAAAAAAAAAAAAAACTGGTTGCCTGTAAGAGATTGCCTCAGAGCGATAAGGCCGCCAATTATGTACCACATTAATTGTACCTTTTATTTATTGTCAATATCCTTGGTGAACAATAAAGATTTTATTTTTTATTTTTTAAAGGATTAGGTTCCCAATAAATAAATAAATATTCCACAACATTCTACACAACGCTATCTAGACCCATGGTAAGCTTTTATAGCTTGTGTTATGGAATCTAGAATGCGGATAAACATACTTATATACTTTTTTTTTGTAAATACATACATATTATACATAGAAACACCCAGACCAATGCAAATAGCTATATTCATGCATACAAATATTTGCACTGAGCGGGAATCGAACCCGCGCCTCCTGCGTGGCAGTCGCGTGCACTACCACCACGCCACAGAGGCTGTCATAGTGTAATAGCCGAGATTCCAACCGGTGACCTATCGATCGCTGGTCTGCACTATACCTAAACTAGCAACGCTTACCAAAATTGTCATGCAGAAAGATATATTGACTTTTGTTCAAAGTTCAATTTCAGTTGCATCTGTGCTAGTTTTTCTTCGACATACCAATATTGGCTGTATTTTTCACTGCAACTTCTTTGAAGCTATACATAAAACATGAGTTATTCAGAGTTGATCTCCGCTTTTCGGTACTCATACTGGCAAGGAAATAAATTGTTGTTATAATATCTTTCGTATGTCTTTGTTTTCTAAATTGTGTTTTTTTTTTGTAGAATAGGGAGGCAAACGAGCAGACGGATTGCCTGATGGTGAGCGATCACCGCCGCCCATGGACACCCGCAACACCAGAGAAGTCACAAATGCGTTGCCTTTCTTTTAAAAGAGAGCTCTTTTCTTGAAGGTTTGAAGGTCTTATCTTTCTAATAACATAACATAACAAACATAATGTAAGTAACATGCATAAACACCATACATAAGAACCGAAAAAACACAGTAATCTCTTATTATCAAATGCTAAACTACCTTCGTTAAAGATAGGAAAAATGTAATCGGTTCAGGCGGGATTCGAACCCGCAATCTTTCCCATACAGAAAGAATGTTCTGACCACTGAGCCACCGGATCAAATTCATCAAAATTCTCCTTTTTCATCTATCGAAATTTACTACATTTTTTGAAGACATATTTTTTACACTCGGTACAATACAATAAGTTTTGCTTGTGATGTTGATGATGATGATGTTTCTGCAACCGTAGTCGCATGATAATCCTCACTTAGTTTTACTTCTGTTATCTGCCCTCTATAAAGTGCGCAATTTCTCGCAATATCGCCTTAGTATCACTACACATGGAACATTGAAATTGTTGGAAGTTTACGAGAATATTACGTATTGAAATGAAACTATAATATTTTTCACGTAGCATGGGTACGGTGACATTTGACTAATTCCATTTCATGCATGATTCATTTCGAAACAATTTACCTAACGCGGAATACAGGAAACAACACTTAATACGAAGATAAAAAGAAAACTGTTTTATTTTGCATTTTTAACTTAAAACTATTTTTATTTCTCCGTAATTATTTAAACTTTAAATATAAACATTCCAAATACATAATTCTTGATGCGTGAATAAGAACAGGTTGCGTTAGAGATTGACATAGTAAAATCGTTATAATCGATAAATTGTCGAATAAAGTATCATAAATCGTTAGTTGTATTTTTAACTAAAATACGATTATAAAATATAATTATGTAATAATAAACTTTAAACAAAGCATTTTTGTCTTTGTGGAGCTTTATTATAATATAGCAACACTGCTTAAGCATGAGCTGGCAGCCATCTTGTTATATCAACTCAGTACAAGTGCGTCTGCCTTGTATGCGGTCTGTTTTCTTTGTGTTGAGCTTGCGTGGTGTTTTTGTTACTTGTTTTTGTTATTGACTATCGTTGTGCTTTGTTGTTTTCGTTACCGTTTTTTGTTATTGACTTTTGTTTTGTTGTTTTTTTTTGGCAAAATGCCAAAAAGAACGAAAAAGACTGTGCTTGGTAGTCAAGCCCGTGAATTTGTAGTTCGATTGCGGGATTACTTTGAGCGGGAATGTGAGAATGGCGGAACGCTATTGCCTGTGTCCAACGTTTTGGATCGAGTGGCAGATGCGTTAGACTTTGGGCGGAACACGGTTTCTCGAATCACTCGAGAAAAATATGGTGCTCACGATACAGAAGAAAATAAGTTGTCCACCCCTAATAAAAAGCGAACCAAAAAGGCATCTGTAACAGATGTAGACAGTTTTGCGGCCGATGCTATACGGAGCCACATTTATAACTATTACCAGAATAAAGAATTACCGACGCTTCTAAAGCTGGTCAAGTCTTTAAAAGATGCTGATTTGTTTACTGGAAGTCCTACATCCTTGTGGCGCGTATTGAAAGACATTGGTTTCCAATTCAAAAAAGTAAACAAAAGAAAAATTGTCATGGAGAGGGGCGATATAGCACTTGCGCGGGTTACCTTTTTGAAAAAGGCTAAAGCGATTACCGATTGGAGCAATGTCGTCTTCCTGGATGAAACTTGGCTGAATGCCAATCATACGGTCGGTAAAATGTGGACTGACGATACACCTCATGCCTCGACCAAAGTGCCAGAAGGAAAAGGGGAGAGATTGATTATTTGTCACGCAGGCACATCGAAAGGATTTGTAGAAAATGGGCTACTTGCTTTTAAATCGAAAAAGACGGGAGAATATCACGAAGATATGAATGCGGAAGTATTCACGGAGTGGTTTCAAAATATGCTTAGCAATTTAGAAGAACCCAGCACAATTATTATGGACAATGCCCCATATCACTCCGTGCAATTGAACAAACCGCCGACTTCTTCCAATAAGAAGAGCGAGTTGATCGAGTGGCTCCAAGCCAATAATGTGGAAGCCGATGAGACGAAATTAAAGGTGGAGCTAGTGAAGCTCGTAAAAATGCACAAGCCCCAAACGACATACAAATTAGATATGATGGCAAACGAATATGGTCACGAAGTCCTGAGGCTTCCACCGTACCACTGTCAGTACAATGCCATTGAATTAATTTGGGCCCAAATCAAAGGTAACTTGTTTAACCATAGTCTATTTACATACTGACAAAAATATGATTATGTTTATTACTTGAATTCTATGACTCAATTTGTTTTTTATCTTGTTTCAGGATACGCTGCACGAAAAAGTACAGCTCCGCCTTTTACAGCCACAAAAATGATGGGGTTATTGAAAGAGGGATGCAAAAATGTCACTGGCGATGACTGGAAGAAGACGAAACCAAAGACTGGAGAAAACCAAAAATCTAATCTTACATGACTGGGAGCGAGACATTAGGATAGACTGCATAATTGATTCCCAAATAATTATTCACGTCGACGAGTCAGATGACGATGATGATGATGATGATGATGATGAAGATAATGAACATGTTTGATTTTTAATAAATAATTAAACAGGTTATCAATTTTGTTTTACTTTTTTTCTTCAAAATTATTAGTTAATAGAATCGATTTCTTCTTCATTAATAAATGATCTCGATAAGATATATAATCGATTTTATTTCATGCGATTTTATCTTGACTACATCTCTAGTAACTTCAAATCCCAAACGTCACCGTACCCATGCTACGTGAAAAATATTGTAATCTTATCGGATTTATTTTGTGTAAGTGCCGACATTGTGAAAGAAACAATGTTAATTATCTTTAACATTGTTTCTTTCACTTCAACTCATCGTGTTTCTCCCATATCACTTTTTATGCAAAGTAGCAGACAAGCACACGGCCCACCTGATGGGAAGAGAGCAACACGAGGAGCGTTATACCGTCATACTCGGGCTGGAAACCCTGCAAGGATCTTTAAGTGCCCTCTTCTAATCTATGCCGCTAAACAACGTACCAATCTCAGGGTTGGAAGGTGTGACCATGTGTGACTTTCGTAATCGACAATAAACGAATAATAAATCATACCTTTTTTTAGAGAGAAAAAATCATTTTAATTACAGTAAGGGAAATATATAAGGACAAAATTAGATATCGAGTTGTGTCTTCTTCTGCCTATCCCAGGGGTGCAGTGCATATAATTATTGTCAGAAAATTAGTAGCAAGACTTGGGCTTGGTACAGTCAACATCAGATCAAGCTTAACTAACAAAGTACTCTTTTTTTCGTGCGAAAATCCCTACAGATACCTCCCCCGCCAGAGTCGGAAGGGAAGGTTATGTCGGACTCGAAGCAACTAAAACCGCCGACTGAGGGTTGTGGTGCTAGGCCAGAGGTGAGTTTGTCTTCGACATATCCCTCGCACCCCGGCTGACGAGGGCCATCCCTCACGGTCTGGCCCTCCTCGGGAGATAATAAATCATCCTAGGGCTCCAAATTATAAACTTTGAACACAACCAGGAAGTCCCTACTAGGAGAATGAAGTAGGTGGTCTTTTGATATACAAGACCACATTGTGTGAGGTCATTTCGTATCTTATTGGCCGTAAAGCATTATTGTAGTTATCATAAAATTTAAGAAAGCTATATTTTTAACATTAATGACAATGTTTATTGTGCATGTTATTACGATACGTGCTTATTACGCCTAACATAATGATTGATGTATTTAATAGGTACTAATACTAGCCTAACTGTAACTTAAGAAGGGTGTCCTAGGTATCTATGTTAAAAATGGTTGAAAAATCATTCATTGGTTCCAACAGTTCGTTAGAAAGTTGGTAGATGGCTCCACCGTCGCCCTTTAAGACGGATAAAAAGAGAAGGGAAATTTGAAGTGATTCAGGTGTGGCTCAATAGCTCAGTTGAAAGAGCATTCCCCCTGTAAGGGAAAGGCCGTGGGTTCAAGCCCCACTTGAGCGCTTCTTTTTTCCGATGTACTTCGAATCTATGTAGTCGATTGAGGTCTCTGGGATATCTTCTTTAGGGCCCACCAGATTCCTTCCACAGTCCGATATGACGCAATACCATCCAATTGTTAGTAGGTTCGAGTCCGACACATCTACCTCACTGGCCGCTCAAGAAGATTCCCGCACGCAAAAAAGGAGTAACCTAAAAACATGCGGCCTATGTACAGACGGAATGGTAGAGATAGGTAAAATATCTAGAGGTAGAGATAGGTAAATTGACAGCCTCCGTGGCGTGGCGGTAGTGCACGCGACTGCCACGCAGGAGGTGCGGGTTCGATTCCCGCTCAGTGCAAATATTTGTATGCATGAATATGGCTATTTGCATTGGTCTGGGTGTTTCTATATTTAATATGTATGTATTTACAAAAAAAAAAGTATATAAGTATGTTTATCCGCATTCTAGATTCCATAACACAAGCTATAAAAGCTTACCATGGGTCTAGATAGCGTTGTGTAGAATGTTGTGGAATATCTATAGATAAAAAAGGAAAAAAGGAGATAAAGCCTCTCGCATTAAGCACACAAAAACAACATAACTACTGCTGTCTCCATCAAAGTCTGGGCTTTAAACGATGGAGTTTTTCCTAGGTCAGACGGGAAAAGCCGTCATTTGGTCGCACACATTAGAAGAGATGAGAGCTTTAGGTTGTCCGCTATATAGAGCTGGAACCGCTGCAAGCATGTGTCACGTTCGCGGAGATGAGCTACATTGCATCATGTGACGGGTAACCCGCCTAACGCAGTTTCTCTTTGAATTGTCACGAAATAGCACCACACGCGCGGGATTCCGCGACTAACGCCTGCTCAAAACAACGGACAGCCTTTGCTGCTTATCATGCACATAAAACAAAAAAAAAAACTATGCAAGAATCGACCCGAGATATTTCACACACACTTAGATACGAGTAGGATTTTACGAGATCATTAGGAAACTAATATAGGCTCAGAATTCCCCAAGAATGCTATTGGAAGGTCTCTCTGTGATTTATAATAACAGAATTAATGAGCGTAGATCTGATTTTATCGCTGAATACCATCATTTGGGGTCAAGTTATCAGTTGAAAGCGTTTTACATAGTTTCCGGGCTTTTGAATGCATATTTGGATAGGTAGAGGGGGGAATGCGACTGTTGGTGGAGGTGAGCGCTAATGCAACACAAGGTGGCCACCCTAAGCCTACATCTGAGTCGCAAGTCCCAGGCGCCGTCCCAGTGTTCCTCTCTGTACCACGCCAAGGACCGCGGCGACCCCACGGTGAATCCATGGAATGCTGAATAGTTTTTGACCATACCAAGAGCTTCAGAGCTTGTAGACCTACTGATTGAGACTCTGGTGCAGGTTATACTTCAGTGGTTGGGAGGTCAAAAGCCATTCCTATAAACCATGTAAGGAACTGTAGGTGAATGTAAGTACTTCGGGCTCTTAACTACCTCTAAGCTTTGCATGTAGCCAGGACTAACGCATGATGATGTCAAACAATCAATTAGCCTACCGTAGTCCACTGCTCGACACAGGCCTCTCCCAATGTTGGGAGGCTTTAGTCTACTGTTTCCACGCTGGCCAGACGGGTACAGCGTTTTATTTTGAGTTTCCCTTCTCTCGCAGTGATATCGTCTGCGTATTTTTCCGTAAGTCACCCCTTCAGATGAGATGGAGTGGTGTTACTTGTATTTTTTCTTCTCACCACACGATGATGATAGTTTTATTGTCTGGAATATTTGAATGAAATTTTTATAGCATTCATTATGCTAACTTTTAAATTCAATATTCATCGGGAGAAAGACGCGCTCAAGAGAAGAAAAGGAAATTTGAAGTGATTCAGGTGTGGCTCAATAGCTCAGTTGGAAGAGCATTCCCTCTGGAAGGCAAAGGTCGTCGGTTTAAGTTCCACTTGAGCGCTTCTTTTTCCTGATGTATTTCGAATTGTCTGGAATAACACATTTGCTACTTCAAATCTCCGGAATAGATTCGTGGGAAACAAAGCCACTATTTTACACGATCTAAACCGCAGGTAGAAACTAGTTACTCATATATTAGTACACACAAAGACACAACTTCCATAAAATCTATAAGCACAGCGAAAATAGTCCCCTTGGGTGGACTTTTAGTTGGACGGAATAGAGTAAATGTCACAATATTTTGTCATTTCAGGGATAAGGGTCCCTCCCTAGAGGGTAAGGCTACTTTAGCAGACGGATTACAGTACTCCCAGTCTTATCATACATTATAAAGTAACTAAGTGGACATGCCTGCTCGTTCCGAGAGAATATTTCTTGTTAGTACGTAGTAAAACGTCTTTCTCTTGGCACTTTCATATTTATTAATTTAATGCTGCAGTGGGCTTAAGCAACAAATAATTTAGTTTTGTGGAGGAACGAGGTGTGATGTTCCTCCAACACAACTTCCATAAAAGGGGAGTGATGTGGCGGTACCACATGTACCAGCGCGAGAGCTTCACTATCGCGATGCAGGATTCGTAGTGACGTAGTAGTTCGGCTTGCTGTCGCTAGATGGCGCTGGGTACATGTGGTACCGCCACAGTTTCATTAGATTTTACTGGGGATAATCTGCCACCTGAATAATTGAAATATTTTTCTTTGCCTCAATTCATCTCTTTTCATTTCATTCAATTCATTTCATTGGGGATTGCTTAATGAAACACCGTAAGCCTAGCCTTTCTTACACCTCGACTCAACAAGTCCAAAAACAGCAATATGATTGAAATATGATGGGCTGTGCCCTAACATTTTCTGAGTGTATTTAATACCGGAGGAGAGCCACACTGTCAGGGATGGCCCTGGGTCAGCCGGGGTGCGAGAAATATATCGAAGACAACTTCACCTCCGACCTAGCACCACAACCCACAGTCGGCGTGCGGTTTTAGTCGGTTCGAGTCCAACATAACCTCCCCTTCCGGCTTCGGCAGGGGAGGTATCCGAGGGGATTTCCGCACGAAAAAAAAGAGTGTATTTTGTAAGTTTCAGTAAAAAGCAATTGTAACACCATAATTTCCCATGGGTCTCAAATAAGGTGACGGAAACAAGGAATATTGTTGTTCCCTATTCGATAGTAGATCCGATTGATGACACCGGATTGTTCTTTATGTCATGGGGCCAAAATACATAGCTGGCCGGCTGTGGGTACTAAGCACCTCTACCTAACCTGACGAGGGATTTTTCTTTCTATTTATTTTCAAATATTAGCAACCGATATTAGTAATTTTTCCTCTAACCTTTGCAACAAAGCTAAATTACTTTGGAGTCGGTTCAGGTCGGGAGTGTAATGGCCAGGATTGAACTCGGGACCTCTCGATCGTACGGCCAATTCCTTAACCACTAAGCTATCGACGTTTCTATTACTACAATGGACCACGTTCTAAAGGGTATTCGCAATCGCTTACAGCTTGTACCACACCCAAAACCACGATTAGTCCAGAACCGTCTGCTATTTGTTCTCCTAATTACAAAACACTTTGAATTAATAATGAAAGGGCAGCGCCATAACTTTTGTGTTTTTCATTAACTAAACATAGTTTCAATTCGAGTTGCCGACTTTAAGGGCCCCGAGGTTTCGACATTTATTTTTAATTTTTTTACCGTTATTAATTATGTTACTCGAAAGTTTTGGGTTGAGGGTATTTTTGCAACCGACGACACGAATACGACTCCGACTTATAAATTTTTATAAGCAGTTTTCGTATAATTAACGGTCTATATGAAGACCCCAAATTGCAAGAGAAACGATACCTTGTCATGCCTGGATTGGTTTGATATAGTTTCCTCTAAAGATACCAAAAAACGCGTATTGCGTACATAAAGTACATGTTCTGACGGGACTAAGTTCTTCATATATTCCGGTAACTATACCATGCTTTAAAACGTACTGATATTTTTTGTATTTTTGCAACTGGTATCGGTGATTCATGCTGTTCGAAACACAAAATTGAAAACTTTGATATTCATTTTTTTTGGCAATAAACTTCTCTCCTGCTGCCTTCAAGAGCTTCATAAACTTATTCTTACAAAATATTCACACAAGTTATAATACCAAACCACAATTGGGTAGAGCAACTTCCCATCCAACTGAACGTAGCTTCTGTATGAAGTTCTAGCAGCACTAGTTTTAGAAGTATTTAACATTGTAATGCAAGAACGGAAAACTTTTGCTTCTCATTTGCTAAGTAATGTAATGTTAAAACCGCTAGTTATCATTCATTTCAGTTTTCATTTGCTTGTGCGGTAGCTTGTGGTAGTTTGGCTTCAGTGTGGCTTGTCTTATGTAAGTACTAGCTTTTGTCCGCGGCTCCGCCTGCGTGGACGTCGTTTAATGCGACCAAACATAGCCTATGTGTTAATCCAGAGTGTCAGCTAACACTATACAACATTTTATTAATGTCGCTTCAGCCGTTTAGACGTGAAAGGGTAACAAACATACATCCATACTTACAAACTTTCGCGTTTAAAATATTTGTAAGTATAACTTTGTCTGTGATTGCACTCAAAGACCAAAAGCTCTCATCATCATCCTTGCGTTAGTGTCAGTTGGGCCCGAGTCGGCTTACGCGGCTGAATTTCAATATTATTCATAAAGCGACCTGCTTTTTGACCTCCACAACACATTGGCGATATCGAAATTCTGTAATTAGACCAGTTGTCGGACTTTTAAGGGCCATATAATGTTTGTATGGCAACCAGAGGCGGACAGTATTTCAAGGCACGAAGGGGTCTCAATATCTTAATAATGGTCACTGATGATAAAGACCGACTTGGTTAGTCTCGCTTAACGTTGCAATTGGTTGACCTACTCGGTTACCCACTTAGGGATTATCCCCAATTCCTCCTTTTACCAATTTCCCCCCGAAAAAGCTCCCCAATGAAGCGTATGGAACCATATCTGACTTAAATTATTGATACAATTTACTGCTCGTATATCTTTTCAATTTCTATATAACTCACACCTAAAACAAACATCACGACAAAATCCTTCAAATGAGTTTTATTTCCAAATGATATTCGCTTAAACATTCAACAGCATCAAACATAAATAGTTTTATACCAAACATGTTATTCCATTGACGAGAGCCTCCAAACGGATTGAACGATCCGACAAAAATGAAATTCGCGAAATAGATAGCTTAGGTTTGTCATATAAATCTATTGGTGTGAACACGAGCAGACAGCCGGAATAGACATGTGGAAGCAATAATAGAAATATCTAGATACTGTTATATTACAAGCGAAATGAATATCTATAGAATGATTTTGAGATGGGATATTAAGGGCAACGAATTTTAGCGTTATAGTTGGGTGAAAACTTTTCTAAGAGACCATTATATTGTACGAGAACGCGCGACCTCATACTGCACAGCAGACGGTCTCCACGTTACAAGAACTGGGGCTGGAAGCTCTCCGTCATCCGCCCTACTCATAAGACCTTGCGCCTACAGACTACAACTTTTTCCAGAACCTGAATAACTTATTGGCGGTAAAACTGGTGAAGAATTTGTTGCCTCCCGTCCAGCTGATTTCTTTAAGAAGGGCATCAATAAACAGCCACTGAGTTGGCAAAGATGCATTGACTGCATGGGTGATTACCTCGAGTAATAGAAATAAAAAAATAGATGACAAAAATTCGTTAAATTTTTTCATACAAAATAGCAATTTCATAGGTACTTACCTATTATAACTTTTTTAAGATTATTCTGAACTGTGTTCACATTGTTCAGACATTTTTTACTTTTGTCTACTATGTATTTAATTGCAGCTTATTTTATTGCAGGTTGTATCTATGTGTGAAGCCAGTGCGGTGATTTGCATAGTTTTTGTGACTACGGATGATAACTAAATTTCAAACGAAATAATCAAAGAGGCTTGCTTACTATCAAGGGAATCAATAACTGATAAGTACTTAATATCCCTTCAATGTATTGTGAAAAAGATATTTTCTCGTATTTGATGGTGTGATTACCTTAACATTATTGAACCGCAAACCACCTTCTAAAGCGTCTTATGGTTCCCAGTTTTTACCAGGTGGAGTTGAGCTTAACGATGCCGTAATTCAAAAGTATACAACGCCATCTAGTGAATAATACAACATCATTACAACAAATCACTTTACAGATCGATATCTAGATGAATGAATACGTTTCTAAACATGACATAACAAGGGAACCATATTTTTAATCCCTATAAAATATCACATAACCCAAATTTCTAATTTAAGTTCATAATCGAAGTTTCGTTCAGAAACACCGCCGGCGTAACTTCAAAGCGTTTACAACGTGCTAAATTCTAAACGAAGGAGATTTATGTCATTCTATTAGCGAAATCTCAAAAAATATCTAAGGGTCGAGTCGATTTCGCACAGTCACGGCCAAATTAACTCGCGGAGAGGTTAAAAAAAAGTTATTTGACATTATGGTCTTTGAAATGGCGATGTATAATCCGAGTTTACGCTGGTTCAAGCCGGTACGCCATTATATAGAAAAATACAGAAGTTTTACAAATATTCTTTTGAAGTTTTGTGCCAATTAAAAGTTTTTGTGATGAAGGATTTTGTCAGTGGTGGTGGCACCCTCTTTCTTAAGGTAATGACTACGTAACATAACTTATTTCTGTGAAAGATCACTACTTGACCCACAGAATCGAAAAAACTAGACTTAATCCATATACAATAGGCGACTTTTGTAGCTGTCAACAGATGACATTTCAAAAGAGCGCGCTATTCCTATCTAGATACCTATATGTTCTCTATCAAGATGGTCGGAATATGTGTGATAAGAAATTCTACTAAGTGCAATAGTAATAATAGCAAGTATAAATAGTGTTTAAATTTATTGATTCTCAGACTAAAATAATAATATAGACGGAACGTATAGAATTAGCAAGTGAAGCCGCAAAAAAGAATACTAAAGTAGTGCCATCTCGCTCGCACTTATGTGTGCTCACAAAGAGTGCGAACAAGATAGCACTACTTTACTATTCCATTTTTGCAGCTTCACCTGCTACTTATCGTTTTGTCTATATTATTCTTTTAGTCTGAGGTTTTGACTACTTTATCAAGTTTCTTCATTTATAGATTGGAGTCATTGCCTAATTGGTAACCCAGTCCGACCAATGTCACTCTCAATCTCGGCTGTTGCACTGCTCATCATCATTCACATAAAGACGTTAGTCCTGATTGCATCCGAGGCCACGGTGCCCTCGGAGCTCAGGGTCCGCCTTCCGGCTCTTCCTCCTCCACTTAGCGCGATCTTGGGCGTCCAAGGTAGTGAGACCGTTTTCACGCATGTCACCCTCCACGACGCCAAGCCATCACTTCTTGGGCCTACCCCTTCTGCCTGGACCCGGTGGGGGCGCCATTGCCAGGCATTTGTTACCCACAGCTGGCTGTAGCACTGCTAGGGTCATGGAAAGGAAAATGTGTTTGGCTAAAGTTTTAACACAAAATTGTCTTACTGTTCCCCCGCTGCCATGACACGAGAATTACGTCCAGTATTCTGTTAATTCTTATACGAAATGAATTTTATATTTTTCGCCCTGTGGTGTAAATTCATGAGAGCGACCCTTTTGATTATATTATATGAGAATAGGCTGATTTAGTGCCACACTTTACGTTAAGGTTATAATAAAGATGGCGGACGTTACGGCGGAATTAAACTTGTTTTTTGGCGCGTAATCTCTAGAGATTTGGCGGTATTTTGAGGTTATGATGCCGTAAAATTGTTTTTGTGATGTTTTAGTGCAGACATTGGAACATTGTCGGAACAAGTGCATTGTTAAAAGAGAATATATTATAAATTCATGGTGACAAGCGCCGTGTAAAAATGTTTTCCTTAAATATTCGTGACTGTAGTTTTATTTCATTCCTTTGTTTCTTGGAATATTCTCGGGAGAATGAAATGTAACACTAATTTTCAAGGATTTATGATGTTCCTGGATTCCAGGTAAATTATAATGTATTGAAGTTATAAGAAATCCATCAGGTAATAAATTACTTATATCGTAGGTATATGTTTATCTTTTTTGTAATGTTTTCGTTAGAAGAAAAGAAGTGCATCACCGCAGCATATCATTTATGACAGTAATATTAGTAAAAGTAAGATATGCAGCTGATTTGATATAATATTTATTAGGTATTTTCTTTAGGAAAAATGTGTTCAGTTTTTTCTGTCCACTTAAGTATACCATCACTCACCTGGATGAAGTTCAAAAAGCAAGGGTCAATATTGTAGATGATATCTTAATTGTATTTTATTTAATATGTTATATAGACCAAGCGGCAGAATATGCGGATCCGAGAAGCAACCGGAGCTCAACGCTAAAATGATAAGTTTAGCAGCCTCAAGCCAAGAAGAACGCAATTGCTCCACTAATTAAATTAATTCATAAACTGTGTTACCCCCAAATGAATGAACATTTTTAAAGAAATAAATACTCACAACTCTAAAACCGTATCTCACCAGTTGTTAACTAAAACAAACTCGGCAATACCTAATATCATCAAACAAATTTGAATTGCTCTTTTGAAATGAAAGGAAATTACTCCCTCAAGTTTATTTTAATTGCTTTAACACGCATCGCGGAACGCGACCGCGGCCATTTTGTTGTGGCTATAAGGACTGATGGCGACGTGGTTGTGCTGAATTCTGTTGGAACGTTAAAACGTTTTATTTATTTAATTAGTATATAATATATAATACATACTCGTTCATACAAGCAAGCCACTCCTCATGTTTTCACCTGCAACGTTCCTGGCATATATCTTTCGCATCTTCTAATTTTATTATTGTTTTCATATATTATGTTTGCCGGTGTCGGGTACTCGTGGCAAAAGCTTTCTTTGAAATGCCTTGGATCTAATTGTTATTGGCGGCGCACTGAGAAGCGCCCCTCCAATTTCCCGGGATGAATCGGGGACACCGTTGTCCCTCTCCCGAAGAGGGCCAGATTGTAAGGGAAGGGTGCGAGGGATATGTCGAAGACAACCTCAACTCCGGCCTAGCACTACAAACCACAGAGGGCGTGTGGTTTTTGCCGGTTCGGGTCCGACATAACCTTCTCTTCCGGCTCCGGTGGGGGGGTTTCCGAACGAAAAACAAAGGATCAAATTGTCATGAGACCACATTTTGTATTGTTTCCAACGTACCTTACAAATCGGTCTATGGGGAGCCATTAGAACCAAGCCAAATTTACCTGCAAGTCGGTGTACCTTTTGATTGACTGAAGAGATTTTGGCACAGGAACGGTTTCCTATCGAGATGAACCAAATCAAAAGGAGAAGAAAGAGTCCATAAGCAGATTACTCACTCTGGGTTAAAAACCTCGGAAGAAATCGGGTTCAACGCCAGGATGATGATGATGGTGGCCTATTCGCGCCATGAAAACAAAACAGAAGTGACTCATGACAGGAGCGACTTCCGTCTGTGCGTTTCTTGAGAAACTTTCTGCCTCGCACAACTAAACTGTGGAATGAAATGTCACCAGCGGTATTTCCGAACCAATACGACCTTCAAACCTACAAGAAAAGAGCGTACTCTCTTTTAAAAGGAAGGCACTTGTGACTCCGCTGGTGTTGCGGGTATCCATGGGCGGCGGTGATCGCTTACCATCAGGTGATCCATCTGCTCGTTTGCCTCCCTATTCCATAAAAAAACCACTGATAAAGTGGTTCAGGTCGCCTGTATAGACCTCCGTTTCCACCTATCGCCAGTTAACAGTCGGAACTTATTTATGATGTGTACTCCGATGCACGGAAGCTCTCAGATGAAATTCCAATTAGCAGTCACTCATTCAAAGCCATGTTAGTGCTGTACCTTCTACATTAGCATCGTACCCCGCAACCATCCTACAATTTTTGTTCTATTTATACCAATTACGGCAGACGAGCCCTAATGGGAAACGGTTACAGTGGATATTGGAAGTATGCAACACTAGGAACGTTACGTGCTGCCAACCCTGTTAGAATCTTCTAATTCTTCCTTCTTAACAGCTGCGTGCGTGCCTTTGCCCAATTCTCGGTGACCCCTCTCAAGCCAGAATTGAACAATGGAAAGCCCAGGGTCCACTACCGACCCCTTTCGTCCCGCTTTCAGAGGAACTTCCGCCTGGACATGGTCTGCCCTGGACCAGATGGAAGTCATTAAACAAACTCCGACTTGGGTTGGCCGAAGCAAGGAATGCCGGGCCAGATGGGGGTTCTCGGAGGGGGCGGACCTGCGATGTGAATGTGGAGTTACTCCACAGACAATGGCCCATCTGTTAACATGCCCATACACATGTACACCGCAGGACCTTATGTGCGCCTACGAGAACGCCATACAGGTGGCAGCACACTGGGAGAAGATAATCTGAGGGCCGAGGCGCCATCGTCACGATAGAAGAAGATTAACAGGACTCATGATAAATTGCCGCCATTTTTATCTATAAACCCGCCAATTTCAAGGCCTCATTTGTACATATTTCAGCAGACCTCATCGGCACGTGTTAATTACTGTACAATTTAGAAACGGACACTAAACGTAATTAATGTTTCGAGTATAACGTTCCAATTCACGGAATGATCGCCCTTGGGGTTCTGTCTGATCGAACTTTAAACTATTCAGGGATTTATCGAGACCTAGGGTTCTAAATAGGTGATGAAAACCCTAAGGTGTGAGGATAATAATGCGGTTTAGGAGTGTTGGTCACGTGTGAAATGCTTTCTAGATCAAAGGTTAATGGGATGAATCCTTTACTTATAGTCAATTACTTCTGATTATTTGGAACTAATACGAGTCAAGGTTCAGGGGTGAGACAGGAATGGAGGGGGATGGAGAAATTAGATAGTGAAATACCTAGCTCTTATCTATATGGACATAACGCACTTTCTATAGTGTCATCTGTATGATAGTTACAAAAAATGCGTTGTTTGAAAGCAGTAGATGATTGGTGAAATGCGGGTGTTAATTCACCTCTGCTTAATCCTCCAGGAATAAAGGCGTGATATATGTAATACATTTACATTAATTTTTTGGTAATAATAATAATAAATATTCCACAACATTCTACACAACGCTATCTAGACCCATGGTAAGCTTAACTAGCTTGTGTTATGGAATCTAGAATGCGGATAAACTTACTTAGATACTTTTTTTTTGTAAATATATATGTATTATACATAGAGACACCCAGACCAACGCAATTAGCCATATTCATGCATACAAATGTTTGCACTGAGCGGGGATCGAACCCGCGCCTCCTGCGTGTCAGTCGCGTTCACTACCGCCACGCCACAGAGGCGGCAAATCATGGATTAAGTGGGAACCTGGAGACCTGAAACACAGGCCATGAGCCTAGCTTAGGCACCAGTCACCTACAATAAATATAATATAATATATAAATATTATGAACTAGCTGACACTATGTACCGCAATTTTTTTTGGCTTCAGATCCCGTTCCTGCTGCACCCTCCACTATATTAATTATGCATTATTTATATAAACCTTCCTCTTGAATCACTCTGTCTATTAAAAAGAATCGCTCCAAAATCCGTTGCGTAGTTTTAAAGATTTAAGCATAGGTACATAGGGACGGACAGACAGCTACAGTGACTTTGTTTTATACTATCTATGAAGATATTACCAACTTTGTGACCTAGCATTTCAATTTTAACATATATTTATTGTGGAGAGAAATAAAGTCTATTCTAATTCCAAATTTTAATTTCATATAGGCCACTTACCTTTTTAGTTAGTCTTTGAACAAAGACAACGTTTTTAAACTGTTAAAATGTTTGACTAACTTTTAATACCTACTATTCTTCTTTCATTTATCTGTCTCTTTTTGTTCCAATAAGTAGTACCTGTAACAGAAAGAGACAAAATATAATAATGGACAGGCTACTTTTTATGCATAAGACAGGATCCTATTGGTTACAGGAACAACATCAGAAAGCGCGCTTTTTTCCGTGCGGAAATCCACTCGGGTACCTCCCCTGCCGGAGCTGGAAGGGGAGGTTATGTCGGACTCGAACCGACTAAAACCGCACGCCGACTATGGGTCGTGGTGCTAGGCCGGAGGTGAGGTTGTCATCGACATATCCCTCGCACCCCCGCTGACCCAGGGCCACCCCTTACGGTCTGGCCTTCCTCGAGAGGGAATTAAAAGCGTGCGGAGCCGTGGGGAACGGCTAGTCAAAACATAAATAACACAAGTGATATCTTGTTCTCCACATCACACATACCTCACGTCAAAAAGTGTGATTCAACTAGAAATTAAGTGAATCATAAATTCAAATATTTAATTTATTGTATCGACGCTACGGCATTCTATGGTGAGAGTTCTCCATAAAGATTAGGCCACACATACACAAGACACATAAACCCAAAATTTATAGTTTCAAGCGAAAGTCATAAATTAAACATTAAATCAATATCACATTGTTATACGATATTTAGTTAAAATAATACGTGGATGGCGCAAAGGTTATAGTGCTCAGAATGATAAAAGAACAACTGAAGTAGCAATCATGCTTCAGGTTCGATTATTATAAGTTATAGTTCCTAAGTCAACATCATATCATCTTAGTACTGTTTCTCGTTAAGTATTTTTCCCTTAATTACATGATGATTAAGACCTGGAACTCTCTGCCAGCTCACGTGTTTCCTTCTTTCTACAGTCCCGGGTCCTTTAAGCGGGGCGTCAAAGGCATCTGATGAGGCCGTCAAGCTGAGTGCCACCTCTGTTAACATCGTACATATTTACGATGTTGACCCTCTTTCCGAGACTTTGCCTTTAGTTTACCATCAGGCGAGGTGAAGTCAAATTTACGTGTCCTTTATAAAAAAAAGATTCATTAAGATAAGATAAGATAAGATAAGAAAAATCTTTATTGTACACTCATAAATTTCATCATTCATAAGTGTTTCCATTAGGTGGGCCGTGTGCTTGGTATTGCCTGCCCTCAAGTACTATTAAAGAGTTCATCCGACACTAGGACTTCGGAGCCCAAAGGATGTTCTGTGTCCTTTTTTTGGTATATCTTATTCAGTTTTTATGGGCGGGACTGCCGTTTGACCTTCTGAGTCTGGTCGCAAGGGTCAGTTTTTTTTTCAAATATCACACTTCAATATAAAACTTCATCTCGCTTAATGGTAAGCTGAAGAACTTATTAGATTTGCACAAGTGTAAATTGCCAAAGATTTATTCAGATGAACAGTAAGAAAGAAAGAAATATACTTGTTTATTGTCAATCACATACCTACATACATACACACAATCACGCCTCTTTTCCAGGTAGATAGTCAGAGACCACATGTTCCCCCCATTTGCTACGATCCTGAAATACATTCACTTCTTCTACTTTCATAATTATTTCCATACATGCTTGCCAGTTCCGGTTTCAATGAGTGACATTCGCGTAAACTTCAGAAAATATCATGTCTTAGATCTGATCAATATAATGTAAGTCTAGATCAACCCCTACCGGATTGCCTGCTCACCCTCGCTTCGCATAAAATAAGAACAAAAAAAACCATTTACTTTATAAATTAGAAGGTATTATAAGTAGGTACGAAGTATAATAACATAATGTACTCTACAGCTTCTTCTCATCGAAACTTGTTTGGTTTCACCGAAAATGTAATCAACTATTCGGGATAAAAATTATCTTGGATTTACGGCTTCTCTTATTTCGAGCGTCTGAGAAGTTTGCTTTCATGTATAAGTATAGAATAGAAAGCTATAGGCCGTGCCAGATTGGTTGAGAATCAAGTTTATAGTAAATATCGTAATAAAAGTAGTGACTTTTGTGTACAAAAATAAAGGCTCACGCGGGCGGCACGTGGCGCTGCAGTCGGTTTCGCTTTTGAAAAATGTTTACAACCCCTAAGTAACCGGTCCAAACTAGTCGCAAGGTCAACAAACTTTAGTCTCAATCCATTTGGCACGAGGTATAGTACAAATAATGATCTTTTAGATAACAAGCTTTTATTGGCCTAGAATTAATGCATATTAATATAATAAATGCTAACTATCTGTCTGCCTGTATGTTACGCTTTCACGCCTAAACCACTAAACCGATTTTGATGAAATTTGGTATAGAGTTAGATTAGACCACGAGAAAGGCTATGTTTGGTCGCGATAACCGACATCCACGCGGGCGGAGCCGCGGGCAAAAGCTAGTTAAAATATATTTTGGAGCAAGACCTCCACAACCAATTGCCGATATCATAGTTCCGTAGTTAGATTAATTGGACTTTTGAGGGTTCAAACTGCCCGTAACGACTGCCATAGATGTTCGTGTGGTGCCACGCCAAAAGAACACCATTATAGCTACAATCTCAGGATATGTATCATGGACCTAAGTCGGCGAGACAAACGAGGCCCTTGCGCCATTGCCTCTGTGGCGTGGCGGTAGTGCACACGACTGCCACGCACACGGTTCGATCCCCGCTCAGTTTCGTATGCATGAATATGGCTATTTGCATTGGGCTGGGTATGTATTTACAGAAAAAAGTATATAAGTATGTTCATCCGCGTTCTAGATTTCATAACACAAGCTATAAAAGCTTACCATGGGTTGATAGATAGCGTTGTGTAGAATGTTGTGGAATATTTATTATTATTTATTTATTTATTTATGCAATAATCTATGCCTGGTGAATTTGAGCACGTCCACGGCAGTAGCACCCCATGATATCCTCGAAATACACCCATGAAACGTTTACTGCGAGTATATAGAACACTAGCTTTTGCCCGCGTCTCCGCCCGCGTGGAAGTCGGTTATCGCGACCAAACATAGCTTATGTCCTTTCTCAAGGTCCAAGCTATCCCTATACCAAATTTCATCAAAATCGGTTCAGTGGTTTAGGCGTGAAAGCGTAACATACAGACAGACAGACAGACAGACAGACAGACAGACAGACAGACAGACAGAAATACAGACAGAGTTACTTTCGCATTTATAATATTAGTATGGATTAGTATGGATTTTACTTCCAAGATATTGTCTTGATCTATAAATAAATACCTACTACATCCACATCAAATTTGATTAAACTATACACAAGAAGATTCAAAACACAATATAATATATTAAGGTCAGACATTCCGATGCGTAAATAAGCTTCGGTATTAGTGTTGCCATATAAATTGTCTGTGTAGTTGCCAGAGGTACTAACTCATAGTTTATAATGGCAATAGTGTTTGTGAGGATTATTGTGTTCAGTTTGAGAAAGGTTTTGTGGCCATAGACATTTAATTATGACACATTTACTCATTGTTCGTTTGAAATATGACTTTGATTAAAAATGCATTGTATAAATGCATACTTACCTAGTTCTTATAGTTGCGGCACGTTATGATGGCCGCTTTGACACGACTGGTTTTGATCGTTTTCTCTTTTTTGGTGTGTTAAGTTTATTTTCTTCTGTGCCAGTCTCGTCATATTTTCTTTAGTTATTTGTCTAACAGTTCGTAGTCCAATCTTAAGCTTAAGCGCACCAAAAAAGATAAAACGAGCAACATCAGTTGAGTCGAAACGGCCATCATAACGTGCTGCAAATATAGTAACACATTATGTGTTACGTGCGAATGTATGTAGGCATTTCGTTCTTTAGTATTTTCTTATGATGGGAACTTCAATTAACTTAACGTCGCTTGAAACTAAGCTGAAATTCTTGAGTATTATGAATTTTTACTAGCTTTGCTCTTCTTCATTACTGAGAGACAATTACAAGGCTTGTGGCATCCAAGCTTTGGCTGTTACTCGGATTGCAGCTATGGACTCAGGCCTGGAAGCGTGAGCCCTTGCGGAAGAGAGTGGCGACGGGGCGGGAGAGAACTCTTCCACCCGAGTTCCGCAGTCGGCGGCATAGGGGCCGCCGACGTGTCTTCGCCGAAGACCATCGGCCTCCATGACCGGGGGCCTGAGGACGGTGAGTTGGCTGGTCACCGTGTTTACAGAAGCAGGCCCATGACGGCAGCGTGACGTGTGAGATTCACGTACCTCCTCCCCCCTCCCCTAAGAAGCGGGATGACACCCGAAAACCCCCCATAGACGCGGGATAGCACCCGAACCACCCCCTAGACGATGCCGCGAGTCCTGGTACATCCTTCCGAGGGCTTATTTCAGTCGATAGGAGTCCGGCATAAGATCCATGAAGGATTTTCCCCCACGGTAAAAAAACTATGGACTACGAGGTATACTTTCGTACTGCCTCTTATAATGTGATTTAATTTGGCATTTAGAGAGCTACCACTGCCTGCCCCCTAAACACTAGGGAGAGATTCCTTTGTTTAGGACGTCATTACACGTCAGTCTAATCGAGCAATCCCGAGATGAAATCAGAGCCTCGCATCTCTATCAGCAGGTAAAGCGGCTAGCGATTGACATAATTATATAGGTTTGTGCTTTGAAAATCATGGTGGGTCCACCATATACCCCAATTTGGCCCCCAAGTTATTGCTCAATCCAAAAGCTCTAACTTTGAATGAGTATGAACCCACTGGTTCCGTAAAGTTCGTACCCTGAGCCCACTTGTCTCCTCAAATATTTGAAGCTCTCACTCGTTCCCTGAATGCCTTGATATAATATCATATTCTGGAACAATAAAAGCCGGAGAATCAATAACAGTTTTCCTTATAACTCAGCCGCCATAACGACCGCTCGTAAATCCAGTTTCATTAGCAGGTAAATCATATGAATCATGGTTCGATCACAGTTAAGTTTGGGCTCAGATTTAATGCATTTCTTTTTGACGAATCAATTAGTGTATGACAGTCCACTGCTGGACATAGGCCTCTTCCAATGTTGGGAGGCTTTGGCTTTCTGTTTAAACACTGGCCAGACTGGTTGGTACAGGATTTTATTTTGAGTTTTATTCTCGCAGTGATATCGACTGCGTATTTTTCTGTGTCGTCTCTTACCCTTCGGATGAGAAGGGGTGGTGATAATAGGCAAGCCTTCGTGTGAGCCCGGACACTGGGTTCCAAAGTTCAAGCTCTGAATACTACCGGGAAGAAGATGAACTCCCCTGCCTCGGATATCAAACCCAAAACTACATTTATTCAATAGTCGCACTTATCACTACGGCGCTATAGAGGTAATCTGAGATGACAGTTATATTATTATATCAATATTAAATGACACACTAAAATAAACTCAGCGGAATGTGTAATCTAACTAGTTCTCAAACGAAACCATAAATAAGCCTATTTTTTTTTTATTAAGACATTTCGGCTTTACTGAGTGTGGGTGTGGAAGGTAGGTACACCCACAGACAAACTTACAATGGAAATAAAATTGGCTTATCTCGGTAATAAAGATGTTTGTATGTATGTTTGTGCATAGTTGGAATTGATGGATCAAATTAGAGCGATAGTGGATATCATTTAAAAAAGTACAGTAGGTCAGCTACACAGAATAAAATGAAGAGAAATGTTTATATCTTCGTTGATATGGAAATGAATACTTGATCAATTCAATTTGATGAATCTACATGCGTTTCTTTGAAAAAAAAATAAAGAATAAGAACATCTTCTAAAAGTCTAAGATCCAATTGACTTATGAAGGCCTAAGTTAACCCTCATAGGGTTCATTCACCCTCGCCTCATAAAATCAGTTTCAACCAACCTTTCTATGTGTCCAAACCATTTAAGCATCCCTAAAAATAACGCAACGAAGATTAAGTACATCGTATTTAGAGGATAAAAACGAATCTCTATAACTAAGACTACTGTCCGTCTGTCTGTCTATCTGTCTGTTACTAGGGCCTCGATTCTGCTAAAGCCAAACCACCACTGCAAAAAACGACATTAAGTAATAGACTTTACAGCGATAGGGTTAAAGTTAATTAAATGACTTTTTGGAGAATAATTGAAAAAGGGTACATAATGAAACTGTTTTCCTTTCATTTTGAACGTCAGGTATATAGAAAAAAAGTCTAATTTTTTTTTTTGCAGTGACTGCGGCAGAAAAGAAGTTTAGCTTTAGTAGAATCGAGGGCCTGGCTGTATCTCTTGAACCGTTGTAACTAGGCAGTCGAAATTTGCACATATCTTATTTCTGTTGAAGTTATAACAAATTCTAAAAACAGATAACAAGCGCGACTGGTCTGAAATTGAAGATTTAAATAACAAATATAAATTAATTCACTTAAATGTCAATTTAAAACTCTTGATAGATAAACAACATTTGCTAAAGCGACTTATTGTTTATACAACATTAATTGATATAGACTATAAAATGAAATTGCAGACTAAATTTAGCTCAATTCAATTTGTTGAAACTAAGTGAGTTATGGTTTGAGTAATTCAATCTGTTTGACGTAAAGAATTGTTTCGAAATAGTTTCAGTTTTATTGACTCAATACTTTAAATTCTTTATTAACTATTACAATATTGTAAATTGCTATAGGCCGTGAGTTTGAAGCAAAGTTTTAATAGCAAAAACAAAATCAAAGTTTAATAAAGTTAAAAAGACTGCAGTCGGTTTCACTACACTATGAAAAATGTTTACAACCCCTAAGTAACCGGTCCAAACTGGTCGCAAGGTCAACTCGGTCAATGAACTTTATTCTCGATCCATTTGGCACGAGGTATAGTTTTTTTTTTAGTTCTCAAGTAACTCTCTCTTAATAACTAATTATATTGATAACTGAAAATTTGAATGCTGCAGTATGCAGCTAAACATGCTGTGCTTATAGGTACATATTGTATGATACATGTTACTATGTTTAAAAGCAAATTTTTTTTTTTTTTTAAAGAATATTAGAACCGTAGTTACTATTATTATTATTCTTATTCTTCACTACATAGTACAAAGCAAAATCGCTTTCCGTGTCCCTGTCCCTATGTATGCTTATATCTTCAAAACTACGCTACAGATTTTGATGCGGTTTCTTTTAATAGATAGAGTGATTCAAGAGGAAGGTTTATATGTATAATACATGCTTAAGACATGGTGCAACGGGAGCGGGATCGGACGCCACGCGGGCGGAAAAAATTGGTGTTATTAAGTTCGCCGGTTCAGCTAGTATTCTTATAAATGTCAATAATAGCGATTACCTACGCTATTTTGTTGTTGCTTTCAACTGTCACCTTCGATGAGGCAGCATTCTGTTGTGACCGTCAGGCCACGCGGGTAACAAATAACCAACAAAAAAAAATGTAACTTCACACTTCTAAAGAAAATATATTAGACTTGTTTAAAGGCAGAACTATACCTCGTTACTGCGTTATGCGGCTAGGCTGTGTTTGCCTAAATATTCGCGGTGATGTATCAAACATGCCAAATAATATTTCGAAAAAAAAAACTGAATAAATAAACGACTATACGTATTGAATGTTGGCACTCACGCGCTGTAAGTGCGAATAAAATAAATATAATCAAATTAACCCTCCACTGTTGTATGCGGCCACAATAAGGTGACTAACACATAGCGAAGTATTTTTCACTAAAACCTTGTACTCATTTGTTACATTCTCAACTAAAAACAACAGGGAATTTGTATGATGACATTTTATAGCAGTGTTTTGTACGAAATGCCGGCGAAAACAACGGGAGCTTTATGGTTAATGATTATAGCCACATCACGTTGCTGTTTTAATAATAATATTAACACTAGATGCTCTGTGAAACGCGAGTACGAAACTATTAAAAGTTATGTATCTTGGTACTTTGTAGCGGAGCGGAAAGAAGGTGCGATAAAAGTTGTTTGATACTATATTTTTTTTAAAGATTATGACGGTGATGTGCTCCCACTCAGTTCAAATGTACCTAAAAATGTATACTGGGTGGGAATCCAACCTGCGAGCTATATTAGCAGAGCTAAGAGTCAAAAAAAAAAAGTTTCTGCCTGAGTCCAACAAACAATAGTCCTGATATTAAAAATAGTGATTTCTAAGAAACTCTTTATAAGAAACTAGCTTTTGCCCGCGGCTCCGCCCGCGTGGATGTCGCTTATCGCGACAAAACATAGCCTATGTCCGTTCTCATGGTCTAATCTACCCCTATACCAAATTTCATCGAAATCGGTTCAGTGTTTTAGGCGTGAAAGGGTAACATACGGACAGTAAGATATACAGACAGACAGAGAAGTTACTTTCGCATTTATAATATTAGTAAGTATGGACATATTTTACTCGACAATGACGGGTGTGTGTAGTGGTTCTACTGCAGAAGTCATTTATAAGTAGACACGAAGAAAACAAACGACATCCCCTTGCCAAAGACGTAGACCAAACTTAATATTAAATAATACTACAATCTAAAATATAATCCTTGAACAAAGCATCAAAAACAATATCTCCCCATACATTATTCATGTTGATATAATATTAAAATGTCCTCTACATTTGCTAGTTCATATTCATTTGCAGTTGCCTTGCTTGCTTTACTTACGTTACGGAAACACACGACACTAAATCATGTGCGGCAACGCTCGTATATTTAGGTTGTAAATAAGTAGTATTTATTTATTGTGAAAAACAACAGCGATAGGTACAGTGGGTAAATGGATTGCTTTTGTGCGAACAAAAGTCACTGTAAAGGCAACAAGTAGCATGCCATACAATAATGATAACGGGAATTAAGCGGACATCAGGCAAATCAAAGGTACGTATGTAGCTATACCATGATCGCGTTAATTAATATTGTATATCATGGAATGCGAGAGTTTAAGTTAGTTAAGTAGCATGCCTTTGCTTTTATTAAATTTTCGCATTAATGTATATCGCAGTGGCAAAAATTTGAATATCGCTTTGGAATACTTTCACATTCGTGCATCACGGTGGCAAACATTTTTAAATATGTGTATCGATGTAGTGCGGTTCCGTACTTTAAGATTCAGTTTCAAGGCACAAATATTGAAAAAAAAACCGTTTTGTGATGATGCCGAACGACGACGTAATGCTATCTTTATACTGATTCATACCAATTTCAAATCTAATCAATACTGATGTTTCATAGTCCTATTGCTGCCCCATTCACATTTCAATTCATAACTTGGACATTACTGTACTCATCCGTTTCGAATAGTTCAACTGTTCGACATAACATCATAAACTTGGAGCAATATCCTTGAGCGAAAACAACAAGTGCACAAGTTCCTTCAGTATTGAACAAATAAATTTCCCTGGCAGTATTAAAACGCTTTAGCCCCCGAAGTGAATTTTCCACAAACTTCCAGAATACCATCGAAGTATCACAAAAGCGAAGTATCGGATTCTTGTAAAATATACGTAAACATTTTTAAAGTACTCTCGGATAGAAACGCGATCTTCTGTAGTATCCGGTGTACAAGCAACGCTCGCGTTTCTTTCATGAACTTTTGAATGCGAAAAAATTGAGGGGTTTTAACAAGAACAATGGGATTATATTTCAGGATACAGGATGTACAGGCACAAATAATGGGACATATATCCATATACTCACATATGTACACCCATATTAACAGTCACATTTCGTTGTTGTTCAGTATTTTGGTACTTTTTCATTGATGGTGTGTTTACGTCCTGTTGGAAAACAATAATGGTATTCGATTTAATGAAATTGGAAGCAGTAAATGACTTTAGCGTCGCTCAAGGTGCATGTATAGGAAAATTTCGAATATCGAGAACATGCTCTTAGCCAACAAAAATAACCAATGCGTTCGCGAAAAGGCAAACAGAAGGTAGGTCGCCTAGCCGGATTGACTGACGACTTGAAAAAGGTGGCTTGCACAGATTGTAGGCGGAAGGTCGGATCGCCAGAAATGGCGCACAGTGCAGTATAAAAGAAAGTTCATTCCAAGCACGCTCAAACTGGAATGAGGCTGTTTTTTTTTTTTGAAAATACGTTTGTTTCCTGTAGAGTAGAATAGGGCCACCCCATCTCTTCCTGTGGGGGTCGTGGAAGTTTCTCCATCCGACAGCACAAATATGGCCCATGACTAAGTGCCCCCTATTACGTGGGACCGAAAATCAGTAGTAGCAGTAGCAGTTGGCAAAATGCGGGTGTTAATAAACCTCTGCCTAACCCTTGGGGGATTTGCAGGCGTGAGTATATGTATGTAGCCGTTGGAACAAGCCACTTATCACGATGAAATCATAGTTATTCAAACAAAAAAGTTGAATAACACAATTTAAGTCCGTATGTTTACACATGCACAAGTCACTGGCATTTGTGATTGTCTTGAAGCGTTTTGTACTCGCTAGATATATGGCAGCACCCGGCGCCGCTTACATACGTAGTACTTACATAAGTACTGTCGACAGCGCATAATTTATTCTCCGAGTTCGCCTTAAGTATTATAATAATACGCTAGCTTTCCTAGGCGAGGCATTCCTTAATCTTTCAGTTGAAGAAAATGCTATTCATCATTTACGTTCTTACAGTACTGAATAGCTATATTTTTCGAATGCATCGGGAAAAATGAAATGCCCAAGTGGGACTTGAACTCTTTCCCTTACAGGGCGAATGCTCTTCCAACTGAGCTATCGAACTATCGAAGTGACAGGTAATAGCTATCAATTTTACGTATTCTCTTTGGCTATCAAGGTATGACCAAAGACTATAAATGATATGACAGTCTGCTACTTGCTTGCACATTGTCTTTGGTTGAAAATGGCGATAGTTAAGTAAAAATCGTTTCATAACTCTTAATTATTAATTTAGATTAGATCCTTGTCCGTTTGATATAGATATTTGCCTCTAATTCATTTAAATAGATAAATAATTATGGTATAAGCCACATGTTTGGCGGTTCTAGGGCGAAATTCGACGATGTCCTTTATACTTACCTAAATCAATGACTTATTCTGAAGTTTACTTTTTTTATTTGTTTACTTTAAACATTTTCTGGTTCAGGTAATGTCACCATACCTAGATCTGATCCCGAATTAGATGTAGAAGCATCAGAGAATCTATTTACCGAAATCACTGACAATAGTGACAATATACCAAGAAAAAAAATTAAAGTATTAATTTCTGATGATGACCATTCTACATATTGCGGGAGTCCCTACAGTCAAGTATCGGAGTTACATGAGCAGCAGAACGCTCAGACGTGGTCTGAAGGAGATCTCGATATCGAGTCAATGCCTAAGTTGGAAAAACAAACCAAATCACTTCAAATTTCCATTCTCTTTATATCCATCTTTTACTTTTAAATTCTTTTGCTTTTCTTTTTGTTTTTCGTTTTTGTTCAATAATTAACAGTACTATACAGTTTTCATAATTATTTTAGCGTTTCTTCCGATTGCATCTGAGGCTTTCACATCGGGGCCCGTAGTCCGTTTCCAGTTTTTATGGGAGCGACTGTCGTTTTACCTATTAACCTCGGTAAGAAGCCTTTTGTCAATCAGGTGTAGTACTTATTTGTTCTAAATTCTGTAATGATAGTCAGTAGAGTCCTAAGGAGGGCCAGACCGTAAGAGATGGCAGTGGTCAGCCGGAGTGCGAGGGATATGTCGAAGACAACCTCATCTCCGGCCTAGCACTGCGACCCTCAGTCGGCGTGCGGTTTTAATCGGTTCGAGTCCAACATAACCTCCTCTCCTATCCGGGCAGGGTAGTATCCGTGGGGATTACCGCGCGGAAAAAAAAGTCAGTTAGTTTATCAGTTAGAGTTTACTTAAAATTCCACTTAGGCCACCTATGAAATTGTAGGTTAGTAAACAGTTATGGTAAAAGAAAAATACATCTTCATATAATACTAGTTACTAAGCAATACATTTAAGCTTGATACGATAGTAAGTTGGACGAATGGCCGATGAATTATGAAAAGAAAATTCATTGGATAGGTAGCCGCGTGATTCCCAGCAGAATAGATTTTGGGCCACAACATCTCTTCCCAAACGGTGTCCTAGAAGGCGACTAAAGGATAGGGCTGTTTAACATCAGATAGATATTACAGCCCAGACTCAGCCTCAAATGCATGGCTCGAGTTAACAAATAGTACCCGGAATACGGCAATAGACTCACCCCCTATTACGTGGGACCGAATAAAATGTCTGGAAAATACGAGTGTTATGTTAGGGATAAAGGCGTGATTGTATGGACATGGTATATGCAAATAGTTGTGAAGTGTTCAAAAACTTGAATATATTGTTAAGTTTAGGTCACACCATGCCTCAAAAGAAGACAATATACGGTTATAACGTCACAATCTCACTAAGTTAGTGACGTCATAAGTTCATTATTCATAGCAGAGAGTCGGGGCGGCAGTATTATGTTAAGTAAGCGCTAGACTAGACAAACTGACTTGCATTGCATCTGCTAAGTTTATTTAGTACGCTGTTGTACGACTTTAAAAAGGCAGAAGAAAATATTGAGGAAAATGTGACAGAATTGTATTCATACTGATATTATAAATGTGAGAGTATCTCTGTCTGTCTCTTTGTAGATAGGTATGTTAAAATCGGTTTTGTGGGTTAGGCTCACTCTTTTTTGATTTTGATGAAATTTGGTATAAGGGTAGATTAGAGCTTGAGAAAGGACATAAGCTATGTTTGGTTGCGCTAACCGACATCCAAGCGGGCGGAGCTGCGGGCAACAGCTAATCTATACCATTATATAATTGGAAATGTTTGTTTGCAATGGACGCAAAAACTACAGAACGGATTTTGATGCGGTTTTATAATAGAAAGGTTTTGATCAGACTTAAAATCTTACGTGTGTTTGATTGCAATCAGTTGAGTAAAACCGTAAACCGTATAGGTTGCTGTGGGTCGCGGTCCCGGGATCAGTATATCTGGGATCCTGGTACATTTGCATGAAGTACCAGGCTCACAGAAATATCTTAAACCTTTCTATTCCGAACTTAACGCGGATGAAGTCGCGGGCAAAAGCTAGTAAAATATAAGACTCAAAATCTAAGATCTTTTGTAGTTGTAGATTCTTGAAGTTTAAATTCAAATTCAAACTTATTCAAGATGCCGGCAACTTTAGGAATTTAAGCCAAAACAGACGAAGTAAGCTTGAATTCAAGCATATATAAAATGTTTTTACACGTTGATTTTCAAGCATGTTGAATACTAAATTATCACCTTATTGAGTCACACCTGAATCACTTCAAATTTCCCTTCTCTTTATATCCGTCTTTAAGGGCGACGGTGGAGTCATCTACCAACTTTCTATTGGAACCAATGAATGATTTTTCAACCATTTTTAAACATTGATTTTTGATGACTCCGCTCAAATATTGGCCTTTGTAAAGGAAAGGTCGTGGGTTCAAGTCTCACTTGAGCGCTTCTTTTTCCTCAATGTATTTAAAAAAAAAACGTTAGCATAATAAATGCTATAAAAATTTCATTCAAATAAATTATCACCATCAGCATATTGCTACTTGCATAATCGTGGCGTGGTGGTAGTGCACGCGACTGCCACGCAGGAGGCGCGGGTTCGATTCCCGCTCAGTGCAAAATATTTGTATGCATGAATATGGCTATTTGCATTGGTCTGGGTGTTTCTATGTATATATGTATGTATTTACGAAAAAAAAAAGTATTTAAGTATGTTTATCCGCATTCTAGATTCCATAACACAAGCTATAAAAGCTTACCATGGGTCTAGATAGCGTTGTGTAGAATGTTGTGGAAAAAAAATCTGCTTTGTAGTTTGAAGTACGGGTCCTCTTTCTCACTTCAAGGTTCCGTACTTCGAAAGTATAAAACGGAACCCTTATGATCAGTTCGTTGCCCGTTTGTCTGTCAAGGCCCTTTTCTCAAGAATGCTTGAAGGTATCAAGTTGAAATTCATACCGCATATTGTCTATCCGCCGTTCATACTGACAGTTAAAGATAGATCACATCTACGGATAAAGTGCTCGGCTGTTTAAATTCAAAACATAGTAACTCCTATTTCACACCAAATTCGAAAAATAAAATTATACCGCGATGCGCTTTCCCGCAAAAAATCAGTTACCATGTTTTCAATTTAAACAGCCGATACGTCAAATTTGACTGCTGCGATCTATCTTCAACTGTAAGTTATTGGGAACGGCCGTAAGACGTCTTAAAACTGCAAAATTTAAACTTCTATGTCAACGAAATCAAAATATATTGCGGCTTATGACGTTTTAGTGGTTTTAGTTAAGGCACCTTCAGTGCGCACTCGCACTTGACTGGCTTTTTTTCTCGTGACCTGGCTTTAGTTTGCCTTTTAGGACAGCGACTAATGAACGCCAATGCAAAACTCACATGCAGATAATTTATTAATATACTACAAGTATCGCAGTAAACAATAAAATACCCTAATCCATACTAATCCATACTAATATTATAAATGCGAAAGTAACTCTGTCTGTCTGTCTGTCTGTATGTTACGCTTTCACGCCTAAACCGCTAAACCGATTTTGATGAAATTTGGTATAGGGGTAGACTAGATTTTGAGAAAGGACATAGGCTATGTTTTGTCGCGATAACCGACATCTACGCGGGCGGAGCCGCGGGCAAAAGCTAGTGAATAATAACGGTTACCTATCTTAATCCCGAATTTTAATATTCCGAATATCATAATCCAGAAAACGTTTGGCCATTTATTCATAATCCCGGTTTTCCAAATTCCAAAGTTTTATTTGCCATATAATCGCAACTCCGAATTTCATTTTCCTATTTATTCATTTGTACGACGTTTTATAATCCAGACGAACGAATTCCAGACACACGAAATCTAAATGCACAAAATCCAGATGACCGTAATCCATATGCACGAAAGCCGAATTTTTAAAACACAAAAAGTTTTGAAATGCAGTTTATTGATATCCAGACAAACAAAAACAAACACAAAGACAGTCAAACAAACAAACCTAACCTACTGAGTCGAATTTGACACTTAAACCTATCTGTAATGGGCAACTAATACAATAAATTTACTGACTGGCAATTGAAAATTTGGTAATAGTTTATTTGGAAAATGGTACGATGGGAAACAAAAAAAATATTCTGAGAATCTGGTATAACTATATTTGGATTATGACACTATGGAAAACAAACAAATACTATTTGAAAATTTGGCTTTAGTGCACCTGGAAATTGATTCATCTGGGAAATGAAAAACGGAATTATAGAAAGTTGTCATTCATTACATCTGTCTTTTAAAAGTTCTACCAACCGTTTTCGGGGTTTTAAGATTCGGGTAACAGAAATTCGATATTTCAATAGGTTACCAATAATAACATTTCATTAACCATGGAAGTCCAAAATACTCCTCAAAAATAATTATTATTTTAAAAGGGGTATTTTGGACCGCGATCCCGGTCCCAAAAGCCTCCCAATAAAACTATCATCTGTCTTTGCAATATCTTTGTTTTATTTGTACCTATATACAATCATGTATGTGTGTTACCTAATTACGTCACAAGATAATACCTCATCTGTGACGTCATTATGTAACCCCTACATTGAGCGAATTCCTTTGGGTCGATGTTGTTATGTCAACCTCAGCTTAGAATGTCAACAGCTGTTATCTGTAGGTATTATTTGTGGCAAACAATTTGCCAGATTTGTGTGTGATAGTACAGTCAGCATCAGAAATATCTTCACGAAGAAGTCTCAAAATGATCTTAAAACTCACGTATTATGAGCAAATAAATCTGTTTTATTGATTTAAATGGTATTATTGTCCGAGCTAAGGGTGTGTACCAAATATCAGAATTTAGTCAACTGGAAGGGGGTAAAAAAACTTAATTAAGACCATTTTGAGTACTTTGTAAGTCAACATCTTTCTGATGCTGAGTGTATTAATGTGGCTAACAAGCACATGCCCACATGATGGTAACATGAAATAGTCCTTTATGAATTTGGAAAGATTAGGGATCTTACTCTTGTGTTACTACTGAGGGAAAAAGAGTCTTGAAAAGGAGACTGAACACATTAGTTATAGAAACCTAAGGTACAGATAGGAAGGTAAACCGTAGCACAAAACCGTAACTGAATTGAGAAACCGTAAACCGATAACTGAAGTCCATAAACCGTGAATTGTAATCGGAATAGCTAATGTATATTAGAACTTAAGGGGATTTACCGATATTAATTACTAGACTGGCCAAGCTAGCTTATTCATACAGAAAGAACATAACTCCATTCTTAACATTCTGAGCCCTACAATTCACAAAAACACATACACACACACTGACATTTATATTGCTAACCCAAAGACCCCTAGCACAGTATAACTATGCCCATAGTGTACAGTAAATACACTAGTGTAATAATGGGTGAGATTACTCCCAATTAGAAAATAAATAGTGTCATTCGAACCGTGCACGTAGCATTTGCTGGGTTACCTAATTATTTCTCAGGAGACATACGACGTTTGGATTAACCAGCTCGAAGTGTCAATAATAGTTAACCCTCAAATTACGCGTGGTCAAATATCTACCAACGTTTTCGGTGTATTTTGTCTTGTCGTGTAACCACAAGGGTATTAGATAACCCGGCAAAAAAGTAGATAAAGTAGAGCCAACGAGACGAGAGAAAAAAGGTAAACAAAGCTACCATTACTGAGTTACGTTGCGATAACTTGCGATTATATTCTTTGTCCTTGTCGCACATATCACACGTACGCGACAATGGCCGAGCGACAGCTGTCATTGCGTGTTTCGTAGTCTGTCAGATGAACTGTCAGATCCGCCAACTTACGAGTATGAGCACTTTCATTGCTGTCTGGAACGCGCTTGAAGTGATACGTAATCATTTTCAAATAAAAGAGTTTGGAACCGCTGAAACATTGTTTACCTTTTTTCTCTTGCTTCGTTGGTTTTACTTTAGGCATATAGTGTGTACGCGTGTCTTTGGGATAAAAAATATATATTCGAATCTATTTTAATTGAGAATTAAGTTTGCAGTAAATATCGGCTTACAAATAGGTATATTTGTGTAACAAAGGTTTACGCGGGAGCCACGTGGCACTGCAGTCAGTTTTGCTGCAGTGTGAAAAATGTTTACAACTTCTAAGTAACCGGTTCAAACTGGTCGAAAAGTCAACTTTGGAACGAGGTGAGGTGAGGTGAGGTGAGCAGAGCGAAGGCGAACCGGACGTCGGAAACGGCAGAACGACCTACGTCCTCCATAAGCGGTGGCCTGGGGGTGACCGGTGGAGCGGCCTGTCACCCTAGCAGAAGCAAGGCGCGGCGCAAAGTGCGCCTCCCCGTAAGCGAGGCTAGATGGGGACACTGTGGTCCCCACAACCCGAAGGGGGCCATCTCGAAAGAGATGGTCCTGAGTCTGCCGGGGTGCGAGAGATATGCTTTTGGCAATCTCACCTCCTCCGGGAACCAAGGACCCAAGACGGCGTGCGTTTCAGCCGGTTCAAGTCCGACATAACCACCTCCACCGGCTCCGTGGGGGTGATAAAATGATAAAAAAAACATCATCTGTGAAAATTTCAACTATCTAAATATCACGGTTCATGAGACCAGCCTGGTGACCAGTGACGAAGCGAGAATATTTTCAAAATTTAGGCCGGGGAAAAAAGGTTCTTACCTCGATCAAGTTTATCAGATTGAAACATCTCTACCATCTATGCAAAGGGATGCCGGCAGGAGTTGAGTTATTGGGATCCCTCACCACTTCTGGTAACAGACAGACAGATAGGTGTCTGTGTACTAACAGAATCTCATTTTAACCCTAAAAATTTAATCATAATATAACAGACATTTTTGTAGTCGGAGATCCGGGCATCAGTTACTTATCGATACAAAGGCTTTGATTTTCTGTATTACTGAAATATCAGACAACTAATCGTTCCACCTGACGGTAAGTGATCCCTATGACCTATTCACAACACCGGAGGTATCGCGCATTACCAATTACCAACAACGAAGCAACGGAAACAGGAAAAGAGGAGTATGGGGAGTGAATAAAGGGAGGTAAAAACGCGCGGACTCTCAAAAACAGTACGTTGTGCGGTATATTGCTCCTTTAAGTCCGTATAAAAGTCAAGCCGGCCCATTTGTGCTCCGAAAATCATGGGTATACCCACCTGCAACACGTAAAAACACAGAATATAATGCTGTGTAATAAATATATGTATAGGTTTAACTGTTTGTGTATTAAAAAAATGGAATAATATTTTTTGTGTTTTCTTTTGTGAAGGTTTTTGTGAGAAAGGATGTATGGATAGACGGATGGTTGGATCAATGTAAGTATGTATGTGGTAAATATTCCAATGCATACTAATATTATAAATGCGAAAGTATCCCAGTGTCTCTCTCTCTCTCTCTGTCTGTATGTTATGCATTCACGATTAAACCACTGGCACTGATACGATTTTGATGAAATTTGGTATAGGGGACATAGGCTTTGTTTGGTCGCGATAACCGATAACCGACTACGCAGGCGGAGCCACGGGCAAAAGCTAGTATCTTTAATAATTGTGTGATATTTGTTATTCTTTTAATGCAAATCGGGTCAACGGATCTGAAAGAAATTTCAGGCAGATTACAGTTAGAAATAGCATACAGACTGCTTTTATTACCAGGAATTGCTGCCTGTAGATTGCGGAAAGAGAATTAAAACAATACACGAACGCAGCCGCGGACATTAGCTATGCAGTTTAACGTACAACGATCGGCTTATTATTGTATCCAAGGTAAGAAAATCATTTTCATACATTTTCGTAGATATTACACAAATTAGGTAAGCATCTCAACAAAAAACTTCTATCGTTATAAGCAACATTATTTGACAAGTACACGTTCCAAAAATATTTTACCCAAACTCGTAGTCAAAACCTAGCACTGTTCATGTCAGTAACAAACAACAACAAAATTCAACCTTATCTTCAGTTAATAGAACTCATATTTGTATCGATCATAAAAACCATAAAGCGTTAAGTTAATAGTACAACATTTTCCGCCCGTTTTCCTCTTAGGCGAGGAGTCAGAGACTGTAATACTTGCAATATCTAAAGAGCTTGTTGTTTGTCTCTCGAATAAATATTTTATTGTAGCCAAAAGTCGTTTGTTATTTGCCATGTAAAATATGTCGCGAATTTTGTATGCTGCGATATATTCGATCATTAAGGAAATGGGGACGTTATTGTGATAGTGCTCCATTATGAGTATTGTTGGTGCAAGTTTTAGATGAAAAATTATGAGGTCTGTAAAGATGGTCTGATAGTTATTATTTGTTAAATGTTTATGCGAATATATTTATTAAAAACTGATGATATTCAAGATTGAGATAATAAATAATTATGTCTAATTAGACTCGAAGACGTTTGGGACACAAATTCTACGGACACTGTGTCCCTAAGTGTACTTTCAAATTTATTTATTTTTTCGAAGATAAAAAAATACCAAAATAATCAAAATTGGTGTATAAATTACAATGATAAATTTTCTTTCATAACATTTCTTTTTTCGTAACTTATAATATAGGTACTTTTATATATACAGGATGCGGTAAAGATATGCATCAGTTTTGAAGGGCTACAAAAAAACCTATTTCAATGTAAATGTTTCTTATCACAGATGAAGGCAATTTCTGTTTTTTTTTTCAACAAAATCAGATTTTTTATATATTTTTGTAATGTATAAAATAGGCGCATTATACAATGCAATTCCGGATTTTTTTAAGAAAGATCAGATCAAAAGTGGGAACTGTCGAGTATTTACAAAACAAATTAAATTAAAAGAAATGAAAAGTGTCTGCTAGAAGCGTAGCAAGAAGAAATATTTCATCTCCCAGTGGGAAATGGGCATAACCGTATTATGCCACATACTACAATTGTACTAAAATATATTTTCTTAGTAACTTTATGGGAACGTTTTTAGTAGCGTTTTATATGTCCCAATGTGTACTAAAACAAACATGATATATGCATCTGATTTTATGCCTTATGATATTGTAATATGATGCGATTGAAATTGTGAACTAGTAGCTCTATTTATGTCAATAAATTTGTATAGATACCCAATGATATTTTATAAAATCTATAGATATCTTGTTCACACTCTGAAATGTCAACAAAAAAAAATCTTCCACTAATCAGAGACGCGACGACAGTGCGCTACCGAAAAAACGTCTTTCGTAAATTAATTAATACTAATAATAATATTATTAAAAGGCTTTATTATTTCTATTAATTATCATCTGCATATTATTATTAAGAAGCTATAATTTTATTATATGCAGTGCTTGCGCCATTTTTGAAAGCGCCATGTCCCTGCATGACGTATCTACAGTTTATAAAACTTCATTATAGATACCTAAATATTTTATCATGTGTTGTGTACGATATAGTTTTTTTTACGACTTAGCCTACACATTTCAATGTACGTAAATTCATCATCATCATCAACTTCACATCCTAGATTCATTAATAAATCTTGGCTTTCACAAGAACGTCTCATTAAACTGACTACATTCTCGTGTCACCTAGGTAGCTCGACACATTTTTTTTTAATGTCAACACTCTGTATAATACTGTAAATACCTATAATATAATATTTTAGTTTTGGTTTATCACTCATACTGAAGATCAATTATATAGTACCAACGTATACTGTTTGATTTCGAAAGTCCCTTCGAGATAGGACCATTTAGCGTTGCATTCGAATTGTAATGTCATTTTACAGGAGTTGGCTCCTAAACTATTATGTTATGTCATTCGCAGTACTACCCGACATTTGTATGTAAATGCGTGTCTATAGAATATACCCTTGCGTAAACTTTCACTAGTGATGTGACACGAAAACAATCGATATCGATATTTTGAAATTGCAAAAATTATTAATTTATTGGTTTATTGACGTGAATATTAATAGATGTTCGAGGCTATACCCGCATGTATATCTGATGTCGAACCTTAGATCTATATTAGTACTGAAAGAAAACTCCCAATAGTTTTATTTAGAAATCACGAAATAATGGATTCATAACCAAACTGGATTATGAACCAACTGCCAAAAAGCGCATTTTACTTCGTAGTAGTTAAAGTCATGTAGGTAGTACAGGTTAGATCTTAGCAAAATTCAGAGGCAAAATGTATTAAGACACTAAGAAAATATTTGCAAACTAAGTAACCACTAACTTATAAGTATTTTTTGTTAGAATTGCTCGCCTAAAATAATTACTATAAAATGATGTTATACCTAGAAATAATACCTATTAATTCAGCACTGCTAAAACAATTACGAATTCTAATTGAAACAAATAATTGTATAAAAATGGCTGTTCTATTTAATTTTCTTAATTTAATGAGAATTTTATAGTCACAGAAAAAACTATGTTTGAACGATAACTCAGTTTGGTCTCTGTATAAATTAAAATAAATTAAGAACCTAGCCAGGTATATAGTCTTTGAAAGAATATTTCATAAATCTGCTCTAATTACAGTAAATAAATATTTAAAAAAGGACTGAAGGCGTACTAATTTGCTTGAGTACTAATAGATTTGAATTTCAGTTGAGAATGTGAATGGTCCCTATGGCTGCGATCACTTCTTAGATTGTATGAAAGGGAGGAATAAAGGATAGAATGTATACCCTTTTTTTTTTCGTGCGGAAATCCCCTCGGATACCCCCCCCCTGCCGGAGCCGGAAGGGGAGGTTATGTCGGACTCGAACTGACTAAAACCGCACGCCGACTGTGGATTTTGGTGCTAGGCCGGAGGTGAGGTTGTCATAGACATATCCCTCGCACCCCGGCTTGTTTCCTATTTTAATAGATTTGGTTAGTTAGTTGGATGAATTTTACAGCATTTAGTATTCTAACTATACAAATCGAATACATAGGGAAAAATTAAACTTCCCGGGCGGGACTTGAACCCACGATTGTTTCCTTACAAGGGGATTGCCTTGACCAGCGTTGTAAGGGAAAGATCGTGGGTCAAGTCCCACCCGAGAAGATTAATTTTTCCCTATGTATTCGATTTGGTTAGTGCTATATAAGTGCTTATTATTGTCTGATATACTCACAATCCTATATTAATGCGATCCTCTGGTACTCACTCAAGTCACACAGTCAATATGAATCACGACCTGCCATCAAAATTAATGATAGCAATCCTGATTAATCGTGTACAGAGTGAACTGACAGATTGATGCTTTTGATCACAAATTATAAAATACTAGCTTTTGCCCGCGGCTTCACCCGCGTAGATGTCGGTTATCGCGACCAAACATATAGCCTATGTCATGGTCTAATCTACCCCTATACCAAATTTCATCTAAATCTGTTCAGTGGTTTAGGAATGAAAGCGTAACATACATACAGGCGGACAGAGTTACTTTCGCATTTACAATATTAGTATGGATATAAGTATGGATTAGGTTTTGATACACTCTTTTGAACACTGAACTAAATAAATATTCTAATAGAAGAGAATAAATAAATATTCCAGTACGTCCTACACAAGGTTGTCTAGACCCAAAGTAAGCAAGCATTGCTTGTCATGGGTTCTAGAAAGCGTATAAACATACTTAGATTTTTCTTGTAAATACGTAAATGTTATATAGATATAGAAACACCCGGACTAATGCAAATATACATATATTATTCATGCATACAAATATTTAAGCGAAAAGCGAATCCGTGACCTCGGACTAGCAGCCGAACGCTCCACAGCCGTAAAGACCATCACACACAGACATTAGACTAATCTATTTTATTATGCTATCGGTATATAATATTATTGTACAATAAAAACTTAATATTTCATCGATATATCGATATCGAAGTATGCCACAGCACTAGAGAGTGACAAACGAATTACGCGGCAAAAGGCGGCGGTGGACACACGCCAAGCACACCCATAAAAAAGGTGCCCATAAAACAAAGATTCCTGAATTTCGCCATGAGATGGGGCCACATTAATGCTGTTTATGTTTCAAGGCGGTAGCGTTATTTATTGTACTGCCTAAACTAGAATATTTACGATCTAGTCTGTATAAACGTAAAACAAACACTATCGACTGTGAAGTTTGCAATTCAATTTTTATTATGTAGGTCACATTAATTTTACTTTACCTAGCCAGAACCTGAAGGCAGAGTCTCAGGAAAGAGGGTCACTATTACAAACACATACGTTGTTTCATTTGTTTGCTTCAAATATGGTTTTATTACAAGTCTTAGAAACAAGCGAATCCATACCAATATTATAAATGCGACAGCAACTCTGTCTGTCTGTAATGTTCTGCATTGACGCCTAAACCCCTGAACCGATTTAGATGAAATTTAGTGTAAAGGTAGATTAGACCTTAAGAAAGGACATAGGCTATGTTTCGTCACGATAACCGACATCCACGCGGGCGGAGCCGCGGGCAAAAGCTAGTACAACATAATTAATATGATCCGTAGAGAGTGCTTGAATGTCAGTTAGTATCATGCAGTGGAAAAAAGTTCTTAAAATGAAATAAATATTAAACAAGTTCTGTTTAAAAATCTTAAGACAGTAGAGGAATCGCGTAAACTATTTAAGGATAGAAGCAGGTAGCGGGCTGTTGTTTCTGCCTACCTTATGTATTCGATGTGTATAGTTAGCATACTTGATGCCGTAAAATTCATTCAAGTATTTGGGTAGAGTTATCAAATATCAATGTTTAAAAATGATTGTAACATCTGGTGTAACGTCTGCGGTAGCCTAGTGGTATGGGTAATGGACTGCTGAGACGAGGTCTCGGATTCGATCCCAGGTTTACCATGGTACACACCAATGACTTTTCGATGCTTTTCGAAGTTATGTGTGTATTTATCGCAGGTTTATAAGTGTCCGGTTAATGGCAATAGGCTCGCCACCTATTACATTGGGACCTAAACATAAACTGGCGAAATGTCCATATATAATAACCTCTGCCTACCCCTTCGGGGAATACAGGCGTGAGTTTATGTTATGTTATGTAACATCATTCATTGGTTCCGATAGTTCGTAAGAACTCGACCGTCGTCGCCATAAAAACGGATGAAAATAGAAGGGAAATTTGAATCACATCGGGCGTGTCTCGGTAGCCGAATTGGTCAAGGCATTCCCCTTATAAGAGAAAGATCGCGGGTTCGAGTCCCGCCCGAGAACATTTACTACTACTACTAACTAACTACTACTAACTACTACTAATGACAGCCTCTGTGGCGTGGCGGTAGTGCACGCGACTGCCACGCAAGAGGTGCGGGTTCGATTCCCGCTCAGTGCAAATATTTGTATGCATGAATATGGATATTTGCATTGGTCTGGGTGTTCCTATGTATAATATGTATATATTTACAAAAAAAAAGTATCTAAGTATGTTTATCCGCATTCTAGATTCCGTAACACAAGCTAATTAACCTTACCATGGGTCTAGATAGCGTTGTGTAGAATGTTGTGGAATATTTATACTACTAGGTATAATTTTTCGATCAGAATTCTTTATTATAACTAAAAATTTTCTAAATACCTAATTTATCGTCAGTACACGAATATAGCTGATTTACAATAATAAAATAGAGGACACGTCCCGGTTTCGGGTTTCAGGAAAATTATGTATTGCATATTTGATAGTGACCTAAATGACGAACTTTCCATACAAACTTTTATCACCTATTTTGCCCTCTTAGTATTTAAATTTTGAGAAACGCTGATACACATGTTCATTTATTTCTTAAAAGACACAGGTTTATGAACTTTTATGCGTTTAGCTCTGAAAATAACGGACTTTTATACAAACTTCCATCCCTTATTTTACCCTTTTAGTAGCAGTATTTCCAAAAATCCTTTCTTAGTGGATGCTTACATTATAAAATGCATATGCTGTCAAGATTCATGTTTGTAGGTCCAGCGGTGCAGGCTCTGCGTTGATGAATCAGTCAGTCAGTCGGGACAAGTAATTTTACATGTATAGATAGATACCTACATAGCCCAAATATTTTTATAAATACCTATTCATCGCCAGTGCACTAATACTGCTAATACAGCTGATTTACAATATTATAATAGTATAGATATTAGGCACATTTTTCCATTTCATTTCCAACCTACCAAACAAAATGCATTTTCGTCTACCTGCCCATATATTCCCGCATCTCATCCAACATCTACATAGCTTCCCAGACGCTCAGGAGCGTGGAGTGCACTTAACACGCTCCCGTGACGTTATTAGTAAACCGTGTGTATGAGTTTTGTGTAGAAATACGGAAGAGTGTCCTTTTGAGTGGCGTCTAGCGGGTGAAGCTGCGGTATGTTGTATGTATGTAAGAACTTTACATGTGTATTATCTGATTGTTCTATTCAACTGGGTTTTATGAGGTAACTAGTTGGTGCCCTCGACTTCGTCCGCGCAGGTTTAGTATTTCGATTAGCTTATATTAGAGTGGCGTAGAAAAACACAAAAATTTGTTGACATTAATGATCACTGCTCCGTTCCCTTGTATAGTAGCGTGATGATATATAGCCTATGTGTTATTCTGATGTATAGGCTATATTATTGTAGTTACATGAAAATTCATTCAGTAGTTTTTACGTGAAAGAGTAACATACTTCCATCCATAATAAATAATAATATAATATATAAAATTCTCGTGTCACAGTTTTCGTTGCCATACTCCTCCGAAACGGCTTGACCGATTCTCATGAAATTTTGTGAGCATATTGAGTAGGTCTGAGAATCGGCCAACATCTATTTTTCATCCCCCTAAATGGTGCAGCGGGAACGGGATCTAAAAAATTGGCGGTACGAAGTTCGCCGGGACAGCTAGTAATAAAATAAGAATTATTTTGCTCACCACATAATAATTTGGAGTATACATTTGGCTAGTGTTATATTTATAGTATTCCTATGTGGGGAGCTGGTGCCTAAACTAGGAAGAATCCTGTATTTCAGGTCACCAGTACACACCCATAGGACTTCCAGTACTGCACAGATGGTAAATATTACAGTATTGATTAAAGCGAAATCAAGTACAACAATATAATAATTATTTTGTGGGTGGTAATGTCAGGGTTAGAAGATATATTATTAGCATAGTATAAAGAGATATTGGTTTATGAGTGAATTGAATGGCACGAGCACTTTAGCTTAGTTGGAGAGGTTAGAAGAATATTAGATACTAGCTTTTGCCGGCGGCTCTGCCCGCGTGGAAGTCGGTTATCACGACCAAACATAGCCTATGTTCTTTCTCAAGTTCTAATCTACCCCTATACCAAATTTCATCAAAATCGGTTCAGTGGTTCATGCGTGAAAGCGTAACATACAGACAGACAGACAGACAGAGTTACTTTCGCATTTATAATATTGGAAGTATGGATTAGGATTCATAACTGCAGTTTTTTATTGATCTAGTAAGCTTGTTCATTTATTTATACTTATTTGTTTATTATTTTTATTTTCGCTAAACCAACAGCCGATTTGCAAAAAAATACATTCATTTCTGAATTGATTTTAAAATCATGAACACCAACAAAACATACAAATAGGTACATCGTAGCCACCATTACCTTTAAGCACTGGTAATGAAAAGGAATGAAAGTGAAATGTACAAAAACCTCCATTCCTGTTATGTGCTAATCAAGTCCAGAAACGAAGCAATTTATTCAAAAATCCCCCGGGACTGGGACGGTGATACATTATTTTTTGTTCGAGCTCGTTAATCTAACAGTATCCAATTATGTCGCCAAAAAGAAAAGTGAAAAGTGTAGCCAAGTTCGGAAAATTCTATTCATATGTACAGTCAGCGTCAAAACACTCAAAATTGATTGTATTTCCTCTTTCTGTTGACTGATTGTTCTGATATTTGATACACACCTTAGTTCGGAAAATAGTACAACTTAAATCAATAAAAATAACACAGTTGGATTGGCTCGGGTCATGAAGATCATTTAGAGACTTTGTAGTTAAGATTGTTTTGATGCTGACTGTACATTGGAAATATATTATTATTAAAACAACTTTTTATTATTAAATAATTTTTTACATGCGAAAATTTGTATTATTTATACTGTTGATTGATGGCACTTGGTGGAATTCATTGGTACACATATTGAGAACACTTGTACTTTTTCCACTGTAATTATTCTATTACACCTGACAGGTTTCGTCTTACGGCATTCTCAAAGGTCAAAAACCTTTGTTAAATATGTGAAAAAATTATGGTAATTAGTTGAATAGAACCGGAGATATGGGCTAAACTGCTCCAACAGTTTGGCGAAGATAATTTAATGAAAATATATCTGTAATTTTTTGAAAATATGTCGCGATAACCGAAATTCACGGAGGTAGAGCTACGAGCATTAGCTAGTTCAATATAAACGATTTTTTTTTTAAATTAAAAATAAAAATAGGAAAATCTTGTCGAAAGATGTCAATTATGTGATACTGAAAAATATAGTGGATGTTAGTAACTACCTACATATCTGCCTATACCTATGCAGATATACAAGCGAAATTATATTATATTTTCGTGCCAAGAAAAAAATTTCAACTTATTTACACTCTTTGAATTACTATTGTGCAATATCGTGGCACGCACCCATTTTTTCCGCTATTTAGACAATTTTCTGTAACGGAAAATATTTTGTTCTCCGAAAACAGGATAAAATACTATGTAAGATCCCCAGAATTCTATCGCGAGGGCATGAAATGATTTTCCTTGTGATGGAAAAAATGTCTAAATAATGACGGCAAGTTAAGTAAAAATAACTGTTTCTTAAAAAAAAAGGTGTTTCAAATGTGTTATTTATTAAAGAAGGGCAATTTCAGATTCTCATTTTTGATATGAATATTTTTTGCTTAAAACTTGATTCGTGTCGATCCCGGGTTCGAATCCTGGCCATTACACTACCGACGTGAACCCACTCCTAGCACAAGCAATTTAGCTTAGTTGGAGGGGTTAGAGGGAATATTAGATAGTTCGGTTCTAATATTCCTTTAAAAAAAAAATCCTTTGTAAAATACACTTTAAGATCTGGATCTTAAAGTGTATTTTACAAAGGATTTTTTTTTTTAAGGAGAACTATTTTTATTGAACCTTTTGATGGTAAGCAATTCTCTCAAGCGCTTAAAACTCTGCTCTCTATTAGAAATTTAGTGGTTAATAATATCGGTTGGTATTACTGTGATTTTGTGCAAGGTGTGGGAAGGTATTACCCCAGGTTTATTCACCATTTATCCCAAGAATACCAGCAGTAAATTAAATTACGAGGATGTAAAACCAAAGTTTACGAAGGAGACACTATAAAATAAAGCCTGTAAACAAATATATGGTCACGAATTGTGTAATTTTTTGGATATTGCCTGTACACTACCGTGCACCTTCTGTTGAATATAAATGTTTTGTAAGTTACAATGACCAAAAAATCAAAAACTTAATTTTAGTTGCAATATAGGAATAAATACATATTCTGAGATATTCAATATAGCGCTATGTACCATACGTAGTTGCTATTATGGGTTCTAGAACCCGTATAAATATACCTGCTAAGCTACATAAAAAGTTAAGACTGCTGTTTTTTCAGCCATCAGTCATCCATCAGGTTTGCCGCGTTCTTGTCTGTCAACTAAGTTTTATAAAAAAAGTCGGCCATGTAGGCAGCAATCAAGAGTTAGATAATAATTTTAAGTTTCTCCAAAATGTATTAATGTGAGTTGATTTAGAAAACATTACCCTCCTTCCTTCGGCAGATGGGTAAAACATCTTGGAATTAGAATTTAATCAACTTCCAATTTTTGCTTACCTTACATATTTTCTACAAAAACTTTTTCGATCTTAACTCAGAATTTCCTCAATCAATACAAGACGCTAAAACTAAAGCAATAAAATACATAATCCTACACACTCACTGTTGTCATCATAACTATATGGTCCACATCACTCCTCTATGTTCAATGAGGGTACTCGTAAATTGCCGACTCATTCTATAGATTGGTTTGGAAACACACGAGCATGCAATGCATCTAGCATGTTTACCAAAAAGTACTTAGGAAAGCTAATTCCTGTTTCGTGACAAAAGCATTCGATTACACGGTGTAGGCACATGTCATTTTGCTATTAGCAGTCTAAATGCAGCGTATTGATATTATTTGTACTTAGGATAATATTTATGCGCTCAGGGTCTGTTTTCCTGTAACTCCATAACTTATACCAAGTATCCTGGGTTATCCAGGCTTGTAGATAAAATTAGGTGGAAAATCAAAGCATTTTCATACTTACAATGGAATACGATCCTTCTGTACGTATGAAAATCTATAGTTATATTTCTATTCGTATTTTTGCTCTTTGATACAGCCTCTGTGGCGTGATGGTAGTGAACGCGACTGCAGTGCAAATATTTATATGCACGAATATGGCCATTTGCATCGGTCTGGATGTTTCTATGTATAATATGTAAAAAAAGTATCTAAATATGTTTGTCCGCATTCGAGATTCCATAACACAAGCTAGTTAAGCTTACCATGGATCTAGATAGCGTTGTCCAGAATTTTGTGGAATATTTATTTACATAATAATTTTTGTAACAGTATTTCGACATTGCAAACCAAAGAATAAAAATTGTGTTTGCATCAAAACAGATTCAAAACATTTTCATTATTTATGCAAATTCTCCGAATACTGTATCATACGAGCAAATGCAAGTTACGTAAGTTTAAAATTTTGTGTAAAACTAACCCCTAATATAAATTTAAGGTCGTCATTTTATTGTACAAGCTCAAAACACAGTAAAAACTCAATAAAACTTCATGAAACGTAAAATAAAGGAGCTCTTCTTTAGTTTTATGATAGTTGTAGTACAATAAAACTTAACTACTCTTCATGGTTCTTATTTAAACGGTATTCGCGTGATCGTACGAAATTTCCTCCCGTATATTTACACATGGATAAAATCTCTGCGGTTCAGAGCGCATTTTATTGAATTTGTGTTTTTGGCATACTCGTATCCCAAAGTCCTTACGGTATTTTGCCATAAGTAACTGCCTATATTAGATAGCTGGGTAGCCGGTTCAATCCCTACGGTATAAAAAGGATTGGGTAAATGGAGTTTAGAGTTCATTAGAGAAACAAAATGTATTCTACCATATTCGAGAGGCGGCCATTTTGGATGCGGATGTTTTGTCCTAAACGATTTCATAATATGATTACTATGTATGCGTATATTTTGTATCAGCAATTTTTATATCGTCGTTGTCAAACCAAAATCGTTTTTACAAAGAACTAGCTGACCTGGCGAAATTCGTACCGAATTCGAATCGGCCTTACGAACGAGGTTCGAATCCTGCCCATTACACTACTGACGTGAACCCACTCCTAATACAAGCAATTTAGCTTTGCTGGGGGGTTAGAGGGAATATTAGTAATTTTGGTTCTAATATTCTTTAAAAAAAGTGGTTACTGTAGCCTTTGGATGTGGGCAACTTCAGGGGCGTCACACTCGCGCTGCCAACCCTTTTTTTACGTGCTGGAATGCGTTTAAGCACTTCGCTCACCCCCCACGGGGGCAGGGGGCGGGCTTCGTGTGGGACTCCTAGCCTCCAAAGGAGGCCAGACTACCCACTAAACCACCACGGTGTCCGTCATCACCACATATCGACGATGGCGGGAACAACATCTTCGGCCATTGTCGTGTGGGTCACCCGCCACTGATCGGCGGCAGGCCCGTCTCTGGTGCGGCAGAAGAGGAGTCCTTCTGCCACCCGTCTAGGCAAGGCACACGCGGCACGACGTGCGCCTTCAACCTCGAGGCAGCAGACGCCCCCGCGTCTACTGCCCGGCTCGGTTAGGGGGGAAGGAGTTGGTCGTTCCGCCTCCTCCGAGCCCCGGTTCTCTTGCGGCGCTGTGGGTGAGAAAATGGGTCACATTCTATCTCCCTCTCCGCCGCCTCCTTCTGCGAGATAACCGTCTCGCAGAAGGTCTGAACCGCTGAGAAGGTCTGAACCACTGCGCTTTGCCAACCCTGTAGAAAACTTTTAACGTCATTCTTTAAGATACCCGTCGCGCGTCGCTAGGAAATAACCTAAAACTTCTTCCGCTTGAACAAACACAGAAATTCCCTATTAAAGTTGATACCTTATGTCTGCAATATTTCGTAGATAGAAGTTCCCCAAGTACGTTAGACCTATACTATACAAATCAGAAACAAAATGCCAATACAACAAAAGGATTCCCTTCTTTTCCCAGTAACTTCGACAGTACCATAAAAGTTAGATTCCTATAACACAATACGACTAGCTCACAATCCCCTCACCAATCTTGACGGTTTTTTTCTCGAAGATTCGGTACATAGTCATTAAGCGTAACAAAAACTAAAGTAGGCCGAACTTTGCCGAACTTACCCGAAGTTTGTCGAACCGTGGTCCAACTGCTGAAGTTTGAGGCAAAAAACGACCGAATTCAGTATATGGTGTACAATGCAGGACACAAAAAAGAGACAGTATTGGGAATTGCATAAAGAGACTAATGACTTCGTAAAGTAAATTTTAATATTTTATTTATTTTCTTTAGTTTATTTTATCTTTCTGTGTGTAATAAATATTAAATGAACATTAGAATAAAGAAACATTGAATTTAACGCAATCTTTGTAAAGGGATTCGTGGTTTTTAAAATAGGCCGAAGCTGAAATTGCTTAAAGGGTGAAGAGCCTGAAGATTTATAATTGCGTCAGCCTTTGCATGGATACCTATGTATATGTGCATTTGTTTATATTTTGCGTGTGTAAGTGGGTGTAAAGCCAGACAACAAGGTAAAAGCTTCAGATACGATTGGGATTTACACTACAACGAAGAAGAAGCGTGTGTAAGGGGATTTGTATGAGTATGTACGTGCACGTTTCCGAATTTGTTTGATCAATTTTATTTCATTCAAATCATATATATCAATATCAAGCACAAATATATTTATTTTCAAAAATCTAACACCAACATCGTAATTGTTTTGATGTACATTTTTTGCACTGCAGTGTACAGGTGAGCAGGGTGAACCCATAGTGAATAAGCAAGGCGAGTCATAAAACTACACGACCCTGATTTCTGATACGATACGCACTTACGATGCTTACGCACTTGTGTAAGTAAGGACTTATATTTATGTACTTAGAGATAAGGCAGCGTTCATACGAGTTGGAAATACATCCGTGATTTGATCTGATGAATGTGGATTTGTAGAAATGGATACTTGTAAACTCCTTAAATTAGGGCTTGTATGGTTTGTGAATTGAAAAAAATGTAGTTAAGAGTAAACTGTGCCAGTAAGGCTACCTATTATATAGTCCAAGAATATTTAGATGATAAACAAGCTTGGAAATGAGCTGTTCGCTCAGTTATGCTACTCAAGCAAAGTACCAAAGACCATAAGTATTAGACTAAGTAAATGTTTGTAAATAGACTAAAAAAAATGCCCGCTGAGTTTCTTGCCGGAGACTTCTCAGGTCAGGGCCGCGCTTCGAACAGCTGGTCCATTTGCTAAACTAGTATTTAATATTTATTTTATATTGACATTTTGTAGGTCCCGATTTAATGGTCTATGCAGAATAAATGATTTTTGACTTTGAATTTCTGTTAACAAGGTCCATAATGGGTCGATTTTACATAGATGACTAAAATCACTTGCGCCTCAAGCATTTCCTTAAACAATCTTGAGCAGAATAGGTATTTTAGTAACCAACCGTATGCGGCCTGTAGCCAGTAGAAACACGGAACTACGCGGCCAAAGTCAGGTGTCACCAACTTTTTAGCTATTTTTTATCGTGCGAAATATCCCCACGGATACCACCCCAAAAGAGCCCGTGGAGGTAGTTATGTCGGACTCGAACCGACTAAAACGCACGCCGTCTTGGGTCTTTGTTTGCCGGTCGAGATGGCCCCCTTCGGGTTGTGGGGACCATAGTGTCCTGATCTAGCCCCGGGTACGGGGAGGCGCACTTTGCACCGCCACCGGCCGCGGCCTGCTTCTGCTAGGGTGACAGGCAACTTTCTGGCTTACGACTTTAGTGCAACCTCACTCATGTCGTGTTAACCCAGCATACTTTAGTTTTTAAACTAGAATAATTATTAACTTTTAAACCCTCGCGTTCCATGATATACAATACTAATGATAACAAATCAAAGGTATGTATGTAGGTACATATACCATGATCACATTAATTCCCGTTGTCTTTATTGTGTAGAATAACAATAATTATTATTTTAAAAACTATTTCTGTGATAAAATAAGTAAATAATCTTATCAATTACGATATAGCGTACTTAAATAATGTATAATAATATACTGGATTCTGAATACCCACACCAAAATATCTCTGGATTTTATTTCTTTGTCCCCAGTGGCAAGAGAGACTTTAATAATGAAAAGCACTTATAGTATGTGCACTGAAAACGTACTCATAATATCCAAAATGTATTTCATTCACGTAGATAAAATGCGCAATCTTCAACGAGCTATCCATTTCTTGACTCCACATTAATATCTTAGGCCCTTTTAAATTGTACAGGGCATAATGTCAAACTATCAATATATGTCTAAAGTAAAGCCAATGAAGCGAGAAAAAAAAGGTAAACAATGTTTCAGCGGTTCCAAACTTCTTTATATGAAAATGATTACGTATCACTTCAAGTGCGTTCCAGACAGGAAATAAATTGCTCATAAGATGGCGGATCTGACAGTTTAGAACCGCTCGCTATACAGCTTTCCTGTACCACGAAATGGTCGCTTTATTTACCTTTTTTCTCACGTCTCGTTGGCTTTACTTTATACAATCTGTCATCAGATAAATCGTGATTCAGGCTGAGTGTCACTCTAGAATACGGGCCTAAGTATTGTCCCAGTCGAATCCTGGCGCTATTATTTCATAGCGCGGGTCCATTTATTCCTACTCCTCCTATTTATCGATTGGAACGACTGTTATCTGACATTCCAACCTCGAGAGGAAAGCAGGAAAGCCTCGTCCATTATCAACAGATGTACCGGTTAATAACTGGAGTTGACTGGACCCCATAAACCCTATATATCCAAAATTAATGACCCGCGTTAATTTCATGGTAGTCTTCAATCGAATTAACAAGCCATCAATGTGTTGTACATTGATGTTCACGGAAATTAACGCGGTCATGGTATAGGTACATTATATATCTTTGAATTACCTGACATTTCAAGCAGGCTACACCGACCGTGGTCACCGGCTGACTGGCTCAGTGGCGTAAGTTCATAAAACCGTCAATATACTGACCTTTTTTTCGTGCGGTAATCCCCTCGGATACCTCCCCCGCCGGAGCCGGAAGGAGAGGTTATGTCAGACTCAAGCTGACTAAAGCCGCACGCCAACTGAGGGTCGTGACCCTTAGTTGGCGTATGGCGTGGCGTGCTAGGCTGGAGGTAAGGTTGTCTTCGACATATCCCTCGCACCCCGGCTGACCCAGGGCCATCCCTTACAGTCTGGGCCTCCTCAGGAGAGGAGACAACGGTGTTCCCGACTCACCCCCGGAATGGGCTGGGGTGACAGGTGGCTCCACTTAACACCCTCCGGCCCGATTTTATACTGACCAAAGCATTCGATAATGTAGATTTGCGAAAAACACACAAGAAACAAATTCATTAGTGCTTGGTCGTTCAAAACAATGTTTTTGTCGTTGAAACTTTGACAAAAGTAGTAGCGCGTCAACGCTTTTGTACAAAACTCAGCAAGCTCTCAGCGAAAGCTGGTGAAAGCTTGCTGAGTTTGTAGTTTCTTGTCTAACTAGATGTGTTCTGCTTGTTACAGACTTGTGCGTGTATAATGTAAAGTCGACAAAGGAGATAGTGTCGCATTTTTTCACATAAAGTTGTATATAAAAATGAAACCGTATCTTCTTTGTCGACTGTACAGTACAATAATTGGGTACTACTGACTAGTCAAATTAATCACTTTTACTAAACGTCAAAACAGTAAGTTATAAGGTAACTTGTATGCATTTATTTTGTGACGTTATATAATTCAATAGTCAAATCATTTATAGGATGAGTGGATTATTAAAAATAAATAAAAACGATAAAATAAGAACCGACGCAAATTTTACCACTCTTTTACCATTCCTAATTTAATGAAGTCGGGTAAATAATTTATTTTAACTACAGGAAAATACCCAATTGATCTATGTTTGTTACTGTCAGTTAGTGCGGTTTATATGTGAGCAATACTATAATAGTGTTTCTATATATAATATATATGCATTTACAAAAAAAGTATCTAAGTATGTTTGTACGCATTCTAGATTCCATAACACAAGCTAGTTAAGCTATGCTTACCGTGGGTCTAGATAGCGTTGTGTAGAATGTTAGTTTCATTGCAAGCTGTCCTACTAAGGTACAAAATAGTTCTACTAATATAAGATCATAATGAGCCTCACTAAGGTAGTAATTACGATATAGTAGACAAACTTCAAACGGAAAATTTAGCAACTGAAAAGTGGCAATTGTGTAGTTCCAAAAAACTCTCAACAATAATAAAAATAGTTAAACAACATAAATCACAAAATTTACGTTTTAGCATGTTTTAATTAAACCTTAAATAAAAACTAAAGACTTTAAATTTCAAAGTCTACTACGTACTTTAAGTATTGTACGAACCTGTGTCAAATAGATTCAATTATCGAAATGGTAATAAAAACATTTCCAATAAACTCCTAGAATCATCAATGGTAAAATCATCCCAAACACTAAATCAAAGTGGGCCCAGTTTTAAGTGTAATTACCAAATTAGAAAAGGTCAATCTGATCCCTGGTCCCAGTATAAGACTGGAGCGAGACGTCCCCTAAGCCGAGATTGCATTACTGCATCTAAGTCTGAATCAGTGTCAAGAAGTCAGAGTCGGACTTACTGTTCGCAGTTCGATTCATTTCAACGGAGACCAGCTGACTAAGTCCTCTAAATGAATTCTGCAATCTGTCGGATCTCGAGCAATCAAAGAACTACTTTCAACATTTTCTCGCGGTAAATGTACTAGCATTCGTTTTTCTATCGGCAAAATTATTATGTCTGTCAGTGCTACTTTGCTATAGATTCAGTAATCTCTCTAATCACTTCACAATCGGCTGTGTACACTGCATAACCATGTGGTGAAGGATAAAGAATACAAGTATCACTATTTCATCTCATTCGAAAGGTGATGTAAGAGGCGACTAACGGAAAAATGCGCAGACAGGGCCAGACCGTAAGGATGGCCCTGGGTCAGCCGGGGTGCGAGGGATGTGTCGAAGACAATCTCACCTAGCACCACGTCCCTCAGCCGGCGTGCGGTTTTAGTGGGTTCGAGTACGACATAACCTCTCCTTCCTGCTCCGGCGGGGGAAGTATCTGTGGGGATTTCCGCACGAAAAAAGGTATCATTGCGAGGGACAGAAAACTTGAATTAAAACTTTGTGCCGACCGGTCTGGTCAGCATGGAAACAGTAGCCTAAAGACTCCCAGTATCGAGAGAGGCCTATGTCCAGCACTGAACTACGATAGACTTTTTGAATATGCTGCTGTCATCGCTTCTGCATCATCATCATCTACAGCCATGACGGATACATACAAAGCTATACCCTATAGCCCGCGATCCACGCTCCTAAGCTCTCTCTTCTTGATGTGGCTTATCTAAATTTAAATTCAATCTGCCTTGATTAGTTAAAATAATATCTTGTTTGAGTTTTAATTTAATCTAAAAAGTTTAATCTAAACTTGAAATTTATGTCTTTGTAATTGCGATTTTATTCATAATTATTCATTGACATGATGAAATACTAAATAATTGACATGTGTAAAATTGACATTGCGACTTATTGACTCATTGTGACGAATTAATTGACGCATCTCCTTAACGTTGTTATTCTCTTGGTGCTTGTCAGATGGTTGAATTATCGTTTTAAGTGATGCCGATTTCGAATTTCTACTCGACCAACAAATCGAGCATGCAGCTGTGGCTGCCTTAAAAGGTTAAAGAACCAAAATGTATTCTGGGTCTGAAAATTTTATTGTGTTGTTGTACTTAACCAATGGCTGTCCAAAATAAATAAATAAATTACAGGAGTGACCCCACCCTCAAGTTGAAAACTAGAGCCTTATATATAACTTACTTACACACTTCCAGCAGGGGACGCCGTTGATCGGACGAATAATCTGCCCTTTTGCGTGGACCAGTTCTTCTAAAGAGATTCGTCTTTTAGTACCTGCTGATTACAACGACTGTCAGGTAAGGTTGTCTTAGGCAATAGATCTCCAAAGTGGTATTTACATTCAAATATCTTGTTGAGAACATCCTTGCTGTCGTCACCTTTTCCAGAGGCCTATTTTTTATTTTGCGTTTTTTTTCTTTTGTTTCTTACTAGTCGTACTTTATGTCCACGCCCTTACTTCCAGTACTATTTTACTTACATAAGTACAAGTCATACACTTTGATTTTATGTTCCGATTTCAGGAAAAAATCGTTTACAAGTAGTGATAGGGGAAGTATTTTATGTACGTCACTTGATTTTTATGGGGCAAGTTGAATTGCAACTCTCGGAGAGATGTGGAGGTGATAAGACACGGGTACGTAGTAACTTTTCTATGTATACGGAAATGTAGAAATGATTTTAGCTTTTATACATTTTTGTTGGCACATAGAATGAATATTTACAGCTTGATATATTTGAAGAGTAGTAACTCAACAAATACTACAAAAAATCGACCTAATTCCTATGACTCATTCCTATGCCGCACCACTAAGACTTGGAACTCCCTGCCAGCTCACGTGTTTCCTTCATCCAACAGTCCCGGGTATTTAAGCGGGGCGTGAAAAGGCATCTGATGAGGCCGTCAAGCTGAGTGCCACCACTGTTAACATGGTACATGTTTACGATGGTGACCCTCTTACTGAGACTTTGCCTTTAGCTTAACATAGGGGCGAGGTAAAGTCAAATTGACTTGTCCTTTATTAAAAAAGTAAAATGTACAATCTTCTTTGAACCAATGACAATAAAGTCCAGTCTAAAATTCAACCACTTTGATAGCTATAGAAGGTAGGAGGACACCGCGGTATTCCCGTCCCAATTGAGCAATCCGACTGAGGAAGTAGAGACTTTTTGTGCTGTCAGTGGAAAGACTAAAGACTTGTCCTGTTTTATCTTCCGCACTGACGGCGCAGAAACTCTCTATTCTTACATGTCTGATAACACAAGCGTGTCTCCTCTGGTGTTGCACACGTCTATAGGCCAAGGTAACCACTTTCAATCAGCTGGGTCGGAGGGTAGTCAAGCGGAGATTCCCTCGGATACCCTCCTGCCGGAGCCGGAAGGGGAGGTTATGTAGGACTCGAACCGACTAAAACCGCACGCCGACTGTGGGTCGTGGTGCTAGGTCGGAGGTGAGGTTGTCATCGACATATCCCTCGCACCCCAGCTGGGGTTCGCTTTACCAGTCTAACTGCGGGTTGAAGCTGCACTTCAATATTGCCTGTTAAATGACTGCTTTCTGACCTCTACAACCTTTTTGACTTTGACTCACCACATCTCCTACCCTCTGCATACAAGTAACCCCGTTTCAACCGGTTTGCCCTGCAGCAGCTAAACAGGGACCTTAACCTGTCTTAACTGACATTGGTTTCATCTTTTTCGTTTGCTAACCAATCTTAATCAGAGTAAAAATAAACCATATAACGTATTTTTTGCTTCAAGACGTTCACTTACTTCAAATTATACGCATTACGACCACAGTGACCTGTTGCTAACATCCAGCCAGGGGTCACCTAGACCTTGTCTAGTGTGGGTGCCCTTAGGAAAAATACTTAAGCTGCCCTTAACAAACCTTGGCTGTAAATCTATAAATATAAATAATAAAAAGAAAATTGATATTAAAGAAAAGTTCATAGAAATAAAATTTTCTGTCACAGTAACTCTTCATCATCAAAGCGTTAGTCTCGGTTGCATCTATAGCTAACACTTTAGACACTTACAAAGCATCAAAGAAAAAGAAAAGATGGCACTCTGGTGTCGACAGAAGTGAAAACTTGACCAACATATAAGTCAATATTTATATACAAATTGTAGGCAACAGTGTTAACACTTAAACTATTTTTCCCCATCTTGAAAATGCCCAATGCGCCTGAAGAAATCCATAAAAAGAAAACAGATTACTAAATAGTCAATAAGTTTACAATACTGCTCCACCTACTTGTGCTGTTCTGTTCTGTGGGCTCTGCAATGAAAAGAATCCAGCAACTAATCAGGCTTTTTCTTTATGGCCTATTAAAAACAATATTTACTTCATGTAATTAGGTATAATGTTTTATTACAAAACAGGTCATTACTTTGCTTTAGCTTTGTATGTCGTACAAATATCCTTAGATTGAAGTAAAAATAGTATAAAGATTACTACAAAATATTAAAATACCTTCAAAATTTCTTAAAATGAAAATATCTAAATTTTAAAATATAAGCCTGTTAGTAGAGAAATATGAATCACTGATCAAAAGAAATTCAAAATACTTGAGAAATACACTGATTCACCGAAGCAAATATTAACTTGATTCATTTCAAATATTTTCATTCGAATTCGATACGTATGATATTTCATTGGCGCCCAACGTGGGACTCTTATTCATCTACCTACAGTAATACTTATTCCGTCATACCTATGAAATAATTATCTCCTGTTCAACTTCATGCCATCAAAAGACCTCTTACCATCCCTCGTACCCGCACTTCAATTACAAGAGCCCTTATCAATTTATGTCCCAATTCACCAATCTTGAACTCGCGTCTCCGAAGATTGGCGAACACTACCGAACCTTATAAAAAGTCGGCACATTGACATACTTAGTTTTTCTTAAGGCAGATTTCTACGGTGTGTGTTTCTACAGGATTTATGATGCAGGTTACACGGATTTCACCACGAATGGCTACGTACCGAACAGCAATTTTCTGTGTACTGTGCGTGTTAGCCACTACAACATTTTTATCGTAATGTTTCTTTATTATTTCTTATAGCTTTTTGGTATTTTCTTTTTGTTATTGTTTTTGTTATTATTTTATCTATTTGGTCAAATGCTGCTTTGCATATTATATAATGGGAGTTACTGAGGGACTGGTTGATATTTACACACACGCTCAGACGCCGGCCAGGTACTTGCAACGATGCGCGATAATTTTGTTATTTCTTATTTTTTTTGTGTTGTGTCAAAGTAATTACAAATTTCGCAGGAGACAGATTCCACGGTATATCATCGCGTCAGTGCCGATTGATTCACTTCCGTAGAACCGTGCACCGTGTAAAACCTTCTTAAGACAGAAGTTCAATTAATTTTCAGATTCAGTGGTACGAGTATTTTTTGTTGAAAAGTAATTAACTGCCCGACGAGTTCTTTAGATGGAGAAGACAAACTAAAGTACGCACGGCGATATAAATTTAAGAGCTAGAGCTCTCCACGACGGATTCTATTAGCATTCAATTAATTAAACGTAGAAAAGAAATCCAAGGTTTTTCTACCGACTTTGGAACCTTTGACGTCGGTAAATATATTCTTTTTGTATCTATGTAATGTAGGTATGTCCACACAGTCAAAGTACACTATTGGCTCTGCAGATTTATATGCTTTTTTGTTAGTAACTTTGCGCAGGTAGCTTTCTAGTCGTTGTAACTAGATGTAGCACGTGGCTTCATCTGCGAAACCCATAGGATAAGTAGTAGCCCATTTGCTAGCACGGGCGGTAACAGGCATTGGAAAGGTCATAGGCTACTTTGTTCTCGAAAAAAATATTTTGATTATGATGAATTTGGTAGGTACAAAAATAGGCTTAAAGGATATAACTATGTAAGCTACGATAACCAACATTCACGTGAGCAGCCGTAAGCAAATAAAGCAATAGCAATATACAGGAAATATATTGAGGATGTTTGTTAGTTTTATTGTATGTATAAATCACAAGATCATAAGACATAAATCTACCACAAATATGACGAAGTTTGATTTATGTATTCTATGATAACAGAAGACCCGCCCTCTGGCTCAGTGACCCTGAAACTTACGAGGGACTATCCGTTTTTGTATTGCTAGTGTAAAATAAGACATTTTATTTATTTTATTTATTTGTTCGTGCGGAAAGACTTCCGGACACCTCTCTGCGGTGGGGGCGATTATGTCAGATTCAAATCGATTAAAACCGCACGCCTTTTTAGGTCTCCAGATAGCAAACTGTCATGGTGCAAGACTGCACTCGCACCTCGATAGGTATCGATTTTATACGGGTTCCGATTTAGATTTTTACAGAGTCGGCAGTATGAATGTTCACAGCATCTGTGTGGCATATTTTAGAATGACTGTGAAGTCCAAAATAGGAGCGACAGTGGCGCCTGCAAGATTGGTACTCAAAGTGTGGGTCATTTGGTAGCTGTGTACTGTGAAGTTGAAAATAATGGTATATATGAAAACCAGTAAGGGAACCTTAATGAACATTTAGCTAGTTTTTTACGTCCTAACTTTGTCAACACGATATTTTCTAAAGTTTACGCAACAAGGCACCAACCATTACCTAAGGTTTGATAAACCACAGATACACGCCAAAGAACATCGATATATTCCGAGAATGATCCGGGAGGCTATTGAAATTAAAAAACACCCAAATTTTATTTTATTTTAATCAAACCCAGTAAGCAGCAAAATCCAGCAAGACTAACGACACAGTGAGCTCATTCTGTGTAAATAGGAACATCAAACTATGTGACAACTACCATCGTGAGTCACACCGCGATCATGGCTGCTGAAAAGTAGCCGAAACGTCGGTTTAAAAGTAAATAATAACAAATATATTGCGATAGAATCTGTAAAAAGAGGTTTTATTTCAATTTGTCAACATGTCCCACAAATTAGATTGTATTTATAGTCCCAGTTTCATTAACGTGCAGTTCCCCGAAGCAACTTCACGTTAGAGAGAAGCTAATTACGTATTTATTAAATTCTAGAGTCAGATAGTTTAAATAAGTCCTTTACCTAGCAATCCTCATAACGGGTTACCTATCTTAATCCTGAATTTTAACATTCCGAATATCATAATCCAGAAAACGTTTGGCCATTTATTCATAATCCTGGTTTTCCAAATTCCGAAGTTTTATTTGCCATATAATCGCAACTCCGAATTTCATTTTCCTATTTATTCATTTGTACGACGTTTTATAATCCTGACGAACGAATTCCAGACACACGAAATCTAAATGCACAAAATCCAGATGACCGTAATCCATATGCACGAAAGCCGAATTTTTAAAACACAAATTTTTGAAATTCAGTTTTAGATATCCAGACAAACAAAAACAAACACAAAGACAGACAAACAAACAAACCTAACCTACTGAGTCGAATTTGACACTTAAACCTATCTGTAATAGGCAACTAATACAATAAATTTACTGACTGGCAATTGAAAATTTGGTAATAGTTTATTTGGAAAATGGTACGATGGGAAACAAAAAAAAATATTCTGAGAATCTGGTATAACTATATTTGGATTATGACACTATGGAAAACAAAAAAATACTATTTGAAAATTTGGTTTTAGTGCACCTGGAAATTGATTCATCTGGGAAATGAAAAACGGAATTATAGAAAGTTGTCATTCATTACATCTGTCTTTTAAAAGTTCTACCAACCGTTTTCGGGGTTTTAAGATTCGGGTAACAGAAATTCGATATTTCAATAGGTTACCCTCATAACGTTAGTATTTATGTTTAAACTAGCCCTTGCCCGCGGCTCCGGCCGCGTGGATATCGGTTATCGCGACCAAACATAGTCTATGTGTCAATCCAAGATATCAGCTACTGTATACCAAAGTTTATTAAAATCGTTCCAGCCTTCTAAACGTAGAGTTAGAATATTAGTGTCACTAGTAAAGTATAATTTTCATAATACGAGTAATATCGGTTCAGTCAGTGAAATCGGCGATCATTTTAAATCTTTTCGAAATGTATTTCGTAAGAATTCAAACTGGTACAATGCATTACATTGATAAAATATCACTAATACTAGCTTTTGCCCGCGGTTCCACTTGCGTGGATGTCGGTTATCGCGACCAAACATAGCCTATGTCCTTTCTCATGGTCTAATCTATCCTTACACCGAATTTCATCAAAATCGGTTCAGTAGTTTAGGCATGAAAGCGTAACATACAGATAGACAGAGTTACTTTCGCATTTATAATATTAGTATGGATGCTTGGGAAAACACATAGGCAATACTTGGTCGCGATGACCGACAACCACGCAAGCGGAGCCACAGGTCACAGCTAGTTAAGATACGGAAAATAGGACGCACCCAATTACAAGCTTCTTGCCTTCACCTTCCACCTCTCAAGGTAATGGCGCGTGTAATTAACATTCACCTTTTGAGGTGCCTCAAAGGGTTCCTCTTGAGTGACTGCGAGTGCCAATTCTATTTTAGTCACTCAATCAGTAGACGTCAATGACTTCCATTTAAGAGAAGCTGTTCAGAACAAAAATTGTGAATGCATTTTACAGCATTAAGTATGCTAACTATACAAATCGAATACATAAGGAAAACGAAACTTCTCGGGCGGGACTCGAACCCGCGATTTTTCCCTTACAGGGAGAATGCCTTGACCAACTCGGCTACTGAGATACACCCGATGTTATTCAAATCTCCCTTTTATTTTTAACCGTCTTTAAGGCAACGAAAGACGTATTCAAAAATTGTGAACTTAGTGGATACCAATGGCGTATGCATGTTGTATTTTTGAAACGGGGCTGTAAGGACAAGTACTTTTCCAAAATATTTGCATACAGTTGAAAATATCTCAAAAAGTTAGGGAAGATCTCCTAAGAGGATTTTGCCGTAACTACATCGGTTAAAGTATTTGCCCTTACTGCCCCATTTCAGAAATACACCATGTATGCAGACACGGCATGCAGGAACATGATGGCAAAATTGGCACAAACACTCAATATATAAAAATTACTAGCATTTGCCTGCGGCTCCGCCCGCGTGGTAGTCGGTTATTGCACCCAAACATAGCCTATGTCCTACCAAATTTCATCAAAATCGGTTCAGTGGTTTAGGCGTGAAAGCGTTACATACAGACAGACATCACTTTCGCATTTATAATATTAGTATGGATAACTACGTAGGTACTCTAGTGTATAAAACGTCATTATTATCACACACGTCAAACTTATAACACCCCGTCGTTTTTGCGTCGGTGGTTAAAAACATCATTGGTGAAATACAATAAGGCTAAGTGTAAAAGACAAAACAAGACAACTTTAATGCAGAAATATACTCCAATTAAGGCGAAGTTTTGTGATAAAAAAGCTGCAATAGAAACCTACCATAAGAAAACAGAACAAGGCTACCACATCTGTTCATTGAGTATCGTGGAAGGTGATTATAGGAGGCTGTTTTCCATTCAAAATTAAACCACGGAGGACAGAATATGATTAAGTAACGGAGATATAATATCGATATTTCTCCTAATAAAAACGCGCGCCGAATGCGGGTGGGAAGAGAGACGTGCGGGGTGTCAAGAGTCGAAGGACTTCATAGGTATAACGTTCCTACCGAATGAGTCCATTTGACGTTTGGATGGCACGCGACTCGATTACCTTGCAACAACTCCGCTATCATTTCCTTCTCCATGAATTAAACATACAGTCCATAACATAGTAACCCTCTTGACGGCAACAGTGTCGCTTCCCATTACTTGGGACCAAAAATCATAGTTGACGAAATGCAAGTAATAATACACCTCTGCCAACCCCTTGAGGGATTTACAGTTGTAATGTATGTAAAATTCAAATACCCAGTCATAAACCAAAACTTATTAATGACCATAATTCTAGAAGTGGAATTAAAACAACGTGTACCGTGTAAAGGAACTCAATTTCGCGCCAATTTAAACTTGTACCCGCCATCTTTATGACGTCAGAGGTTTCAGTTAATCCAATTTGATGGCGGGGTGCGAATATTTCTCGAAGTTGTCCACTTTGATCTTTGAACTATGCTGGTACCCGGGTTAATGCATGATTCTTCTACCGTTTATAAACATCTAATTTAGTTTTAACTAGCAAATGTTTGTGGCTTCACCCGCGTGGAGGTCAGTGTTCGAGAATTTGGGTCATATTGATGGTCGAAAAGACAAACATGCTAACTGCAAAATTTTGAACGTTCAAATTTGAACACTAATTTGATGGAATAAAAGACAAAATTCGTTATCTGTTTTTGATATCTCCGGTTCTACTCAACTGATTGCGGTTAAACATACGTAAGATTTTAAGTCTGAATAAGCGTTTTCAAAAAAGAAAAGGGATTTGACGTTATATGACTGTCGTCAACGCATATAATAAACGTCAAATCCTATACATTCATCTTTCTGTTCTACGATACGCTGGCCAACGAATTGCCACTTGTCTTTAAGGGGCAGGTAGGGAGGAGTAAGCTGTCTCCAATTTTGGAAGTGAAAGCGTCGGACACAACTGCACATATTGACTTTTTTAAATATGTCGTCTGAAGATTACAGCAATATACTTCGATTACTTATTCATTTATTTAACAATGGATTTCTAATTTGTTAACGTTCAAAAACTTCTAAGGGCAAATGTACGCCACTTTAGAAAGCTGGTTATTATCTAGCCCAAAGATAAGAATTGCCATTTCACATGGTAATTTTTCCAGACTTCTGGGAACGTTACCGGTCAGTGATGATGCGGAAGAATTTCACGACGCATTATGTACCTATGTAAGGTCCTAAAATTTTAATTATTTTTGTGATTGATTCAATAAATATCTAGCGTCGGTAGCTTAATGGCTAAGTAGTCGGCCTTACGATCGAGAGGTCCCGGGTTCAAATCCTGGCAATTACACTACCGACGTGAACCAACTCCTAGCACAAGCAATTTAGCTTAGTTGGAGGGGTTACAGGGAATATGTATTAGAAGTGTCACAATCGTATCTCAAAAATGGACTGTTGACTTTCCGATTGGGCCGTGCCTCAACCGTTACAATATATTATAGTACCCTCACAACTTGTAAGAAATGATAAGCCCTCGTAAGCTCTATTCAAATGTGACCCATGTTACCAACACGCTGCGAGTTCTCAAGTGCTAACAGGTTCAGTAAACAGGCCCCTTTATCTACGACTGCCGATAAACCACGAAATCTAAGTTTATAAGGGTAGCTGTGATCTTGGGATTGGCATATCTCCGCCGGGTGACTGGCGACCTTGGAATCTAGACAAAGTGATATTGTACTGGTGAGAGCGCCAGTGAAATCACTTAATAATGTGTGCAATTTGCCCGTCATTATCGTTCTCCTGCCCTCCTTCTTCATCCTAGCGTTAATCCCAGTGGCATCCAAAGCTGAACTTGGAGCCTGGAGTCCGCTTTACCAGTCTAACGGCAGATTTTTTTTATCTAGGACACGTCAATTCGACTTCACCTCGCCTGATGTTAAGTTAAAGGCAAAGTCTCGGAGAGAGGGTCACCAACGCAAAAACGTACCATGTTAACAGTGGTGGCACTCAGCTTGACGGCCTCATTAGAAATCTTTTCACGCCCCGCTTAAAGGACCCGGGACTGTAGGAAGAAGGAAATACGTGAGCTGGCAGGGAGTTCCAGGTCTTAGTCGTGCGGCATAGGAATGAGTCACTGAAATGCTTGGTTCTAGTCTAGCAGGTATACTCTGCACCGTATATGGCTGACCTTTAATATTTTGTCGCCTATGACCTCCACAACCCAAAGGCGATATCGAAGCATTGCAGTTACACCAGTTATTTGAGTTTTAAGGAATCCAACTAACCTTAACGATTGCCCTAAATGCTCGTACGGCAACTGGGATCGACGGCTTAACGTGTTCTCTGAGGCACGACTAGGCCAATGCAAATACCCATTTCATGCATACAAATATTTCCACTGAGAGGGGACCAAACCCGCGCCTCCTGCCTAGCACCTGCGCTGATTTGTTAACAATTTCTGCGATTGATATACTCATTGATGTGACTACAAAAATTTAATGAAATTTAAGTAAATTACATTTTAAAGTAACCCCTACCCACAGCGTGCGTGAAACAGACTTAACGTGTGAGCTTCTGTCCCCCGAGCTCCCGAGGAGGGCTAAACCATAAGTGATGGCCCTGGGTCCGCCGGGGTGCGAGGGATATGTCGATGACAACCTCACCTCCGGCCTAGCACCACGACCCACAGTCGGCGTGCGGTTTTAGTCGGTTCGAGTCCGACATAACCTCCCCTTCCGGCTCCGGCAGGGGGGTATCCGAGGGGATTTCCGCACGGAAAAAAAAAAAAAGCTTTAAGACTAAACCTTAGTCTGTAGAAGGGAAAGCTGTTATTCAATTGAACACTCTTCATTTCTTTAAAGTAAACATAAAGCCCTTTGCACACAATTAACCAAAATATATCCTGCAATAATTATAATACGTCGGGTTTATAACAATACCCACAGCTGAATACCTTCACCTAATTCATATTAAGATTATAATTCTGCACAAACCTTACAAATCAGCTGTTTATAACAAATAAACTCACTTTGTTGTCCTCTATCTGATAATACCCTTATTTCATTCACATTAATCCCAATTTTGGACCTCTATAGAAAGGAGCGTATGTCCCTAATAAAGATAATCTTAATTACACATAAGGCCCAATAAAATAAGACCCTTATTTGATTACAAGTGATTCGTATACATGAGACGGTGGAATGAAACGGGAGATCTGAACGTGCTGGTTCGTTCAGACTATAACAGATGCCATGAAAGCGGTATTATTTGTTCTGTTAATAAATGTAATAATAGTGATTGAGCATCGTATTGATATCCTAATACTTACCGATATTGATTCTTGGGGTATCGGTAAATTGGAGGGAATAATGTAAGTGTTATACTTTGTTAAGTTGGTTGTAGTTTTGGTTGTTTATTGTATAAAGATACTCAGTGTTTCGGTTTCAAAATAGTTTTAGGTACAACATATTTCGCATTAAAAAGCCCTGTTTATTTTGTAGGACACATCAATTTGAATTCACCTCGCTTGATGGTAAGCAGAAAGAAGAATTCTCGGGAAAGGGTCACTATTACAGACTCGTACCATGTTAACAGTTGTAGCACTCAGCTTGACGGCCTCATCAGATAAAGAACTATCATTTTTACTCGCCCCGCAACCATGCCCGCTGAAAAGTAGTTGAAATATCGGGATAAACATAAATAATATCGCGATAAAATCTGTTTATAAGTATTATTATTATATATTTATACATATTATTCAAAACCCGCGTGGTTCCCGGCAGAGTAGAATTTGGTCCACCCCATCCCTTACCATGGGGCAAGCATCTATAACAAGGCAACTAAGGGATAGGGCTGTTTAACATCAGGCAAATAAATACAGCCCAGATTCAGCCTCGGATGCACACCTTGAGTCAACAGCCCGGATCACGGCAATAGGCTTACCCCCTATTACGTCTATGGTCCCCACAACCCGAAGGAGACCATCTCGAAAGAGATGGTCCTGGATCTGCCAGGGTTCGAAAGATATGTTATCTGCAATCTCACCTCCGGCAACCAAAGACCCATAGACAGCGTGCATTTTACTCGGTTCGAGTCCGACATAACCACCTCCACCGGCTCCGGGGGGTGGTATCCGTGGAGATTTTTCGCACGAAAAAAAGTCCCCTATTATGTGGGACCGAATCCAATGATTGGTGAAATGAGGGTGTTAATTCACCTCTGCCTAACCCTCCGGCGTTAAGGGCGTGTTTGTATATATGTATTTATTATTAAAAACCTGATTCACTAAAAGGCTTAATGGAAGGCTTGAATATTTGAAATTGCAAACTGGTAGGTAAATTAAGGAACAAACGCGTACATATTTATTTACTCTTTACGTTTATTAATGACAATCATGGTATATAGAAAAGTAACAGCAACTGCCTAACATACATACAACGTTTATTATATGACCGAACAAATTTAGCACAATAGTAAAGCGCAAAATATCCTTAAATGCCCAGAGTAAACTGCCCATCACATTAGTCCGGGCTAAAGGAGCAATACCAACGCAATCGCCCACAAAATTAGTCCATTGGTTCTATATCCTATAAGTAATACTATGTTTTACCATACATTGGCGAATAAAACTGACAGTTTTGCTTGATTAAATATGCCTGAATGCGACAGCGAGGGTAATGTTTTGCGCTCGTATGTGTAGTTTTCTTTATTTCGCTCTATTAGGCTCTACAGATTACACCCATCCTAAGCCTAACACCCTAGCAGAAGCAGGCCGCGGCGGCGCCGGTGGCGCAAAGTGCGCCTCCCCGTAACCAGGGCTAGATGGGAACATTGTGGTCCCCACAACCCGAAGGGGGCCATCTCGAAAGAGATGGTCCTGGGTCTGCCGGGGTGCGAGAGATATGCTTTTGGCAATTTCACCTCTGGCAACCAAGGACCCAAGACGGCTTGCGTTTTAGTCGGTTCGAGTCCGACATAACCGCCTCCACCGGCTCCGTGGGGATTTATCGCACGATAAAAAAAACCTATTTTAAATTCGACTCAGTCCAAATAGCTTAACCTTGAAATGTTAAGAATGCTCATCCATTATAAAACTTACCTAGCCAATATTGTTTAACCTCGTAATGTTAAAAACGGTCTCCTATCCATAGATTAATCAGGTTAGTGTTGCTTGACTTTGAAATTTAACAGTCACCCATCCTGAAGCTGACCTAGACAATAACCAATTAGGTTGTACAAAAGGAAAATACATTGAGTTCGTTTCTATGCACCGTATTCGAATGTAACCAAAAACAATTAGTTAAATCCGGGCATACACCTCTGCTTACCCCTTTGCTAATATACAGCGTGTATGTAACCAGGTTCTGATACGATTACCAAACATCGGTAAAAATATAAAGTGAAAAATACCCGGATAATGTTTGCTCGGCCCGGTAAATGAACTCAGTAGCTCATTGTAACGGCCTCGCTGTTCAAACGAGATAACACAAGATATTTTATATTATACCCGAACATTAATACATTTATTATTAAATTTCTCGACATGTTTTCAGAAAAGGTGTGAAGATGAGTTAAATGATATTAATGCACTAATAAGAATGTGAATTTTGTGAAGTTGTTTGTTATTCAATAACGCTTGAACGGATTTCGTTTAAAATTTAGTACCTTCAGGGTTTTTTTTATACAGGACACGTCAATTTGGCTTCACCTCGCTTGAGCTTGTTAAGCTAAAGGCAAAGTCTCGGAAAGAGGATCACCATCGTAAACATGTTCCATGTTGACTCAGCTTGACGGCCTCATTAGATGCCTTTTCACGCCTCGCCTAAAGGACCCGGGACTGTAGGAAGAAGGAAACACGTGAGCTGGCAGGGAGTATGTCAATTCTAGAAAACAAATAAGCTAAGGCAATTTTTATTCCCGGAATAGGTTCCCATAGATTGCTGATTCCCGGGAATAGGATGAGAATCGTAACAGTTAGTTACTTAACAAAGGAGAACGTTTATGAAGAAGTTTAGATATTTGTAACTCAATCTCACGTCCGGCAACCACAGACCCAAGACGGCGTGCGTTTTAGTTGGTTTTTATTCCGTCGGGATTTATTCGCACGATAAAAAAAAGATATTTTGTAACTTAAAACCGTAGAACAAATTTGATTGAAAATTAGCACAAAGATACCATTTCCTGGATGAACACATGAACACATAGGATTCTTTACAACAGGTTTCTTTGGAATAATGTCCTTTTTTGTGTTTTTTTTTTTTCAAAAGAACCGAAGTTACTAATATTTCCTCTAACCCCTCCAACTAAATTAAATTGCGTGTGTTAGGAGTGGGTTCACGTCGGTAGTGTAATGGGCAGGATTCTAACCCGGGAACTCTCGATCGTAAGGCGGACTCCTTAACCATTAAGCTACCGTCATTTTACGTCGGGAGTTAAAAACTATGATTCGACATTGTGGGTATACCTATTATGATTTCGAATACCTAAATTACTTTTGTACTTCTTTTGTTGACTCTACAAGCTAAAAATCTTAGAAACCTGTTTTAATTATATTTATCGTATTCGGGTCCCTCCGGAACGGGTGCCTCTGGAACTGGGGCCCTCGGGTACGAACCCGTGCGAACGCGGCATGGGAACGGGAAAACTACACAACACGAGCGGAGTCGTGGACATAATCTACTAGTCAATAAAACAAGTTGATAGTCTGTAACCTTCCTAACAAAAGACAAAGTTCTTCACATACAAAGATACAGCCAGCAAAGAGAAACTGCCAGCAAAGAGAAAAGACTAGCAATCAATCAACATAAGTAGCGAGGTTTGCTTGCTCCAATAACCTTTTTATTGCTATTGTAGTAGTATTTATTGGTATTAGTTTAGTGGAAGAATAAAGTATACAAATAAAGTTTGTGTTGCGGTGAAATATTCATTTGGTATACCTATATCTTAAGATCTAAAATGTGCTCTATGTTGATCTGGTTTGATTCCCTCTCAGTGCAAATATTTGTATGCATGAATATGGGTATTTGCATTGGTTTTTTTTATACCACTTAGGTAGGATTCACGCACGCCCCCCCCCCCCCCACCCCTAAGAAGCGGGATAACACCCGAAAACCCCCCCATAGACGCGGGATAGCACCCGAACCCCCCCCCCCCCCCCCAAGGCGAGGCCAGGGGCGTTTCACTCGTGCTGCCTACCCTGAAGAAACCTTCTAATGCCCCTCTTGAAGAACCCCATATTGTAGTCGCTTGGGAAAACCACGGCAGGGAGTTCATTCCACAGCTTGAGCGTGCGTGCGATGAAGTTTTTTTTTTTTTTTTTTATATATAGGACAGTTCCTTTCATACCGCACGGTGCGCACCGTATTCGGATGCAATGTGTGGTCTGGATGTTTCTATGTATGTATGTAAGCACAAAAAAATGTATTTAAGTATGTTTATCCGCATTCTAGATTCCATACCAGCTAGTTAAGCTATGCTTACCATGGGTCTAGATAGCGTTGTGTAGAATGTTGGGAAATATTTATTTAAATGTTTCTAGGATGTCTTTTAAGGATAGCACGGGCTGCGAAGGCGGTGGATGAGATCAAATTCATCCAAGGCCTCATTGGATTTGTCTCGCGATTAAGGTCGAATATATCTAGACGTATTACTACATTGGTGATCAGCTTGGTGGTAGAGCAAACTGCTACATCGGAGGTTGTAGGTTAGATTCCAGCTTAATGCAAATATGATAACCAGCCAGGTTGGTATTAGACTGGGTGATCATTTAGGCCCATGTTCTAGAATGACACTCAGCCTGAATCACAATTTTTGAGGACAGATTGTATAGATAGATTGATAGTTTGACATATTGCCTATACAATCTGTCCTCAGATAAATCGCGAATCAGGCTGAGTGTCATTCTAGAATAGGGGCCTGAGACTCCTCCGTAAATCGGAAGGCAGGTTAAGCCGTCACTCGGTCCTAGTTAACATAGAACATGTGACCATGATTATGAGTAGTAGGATCTTGGAGCTAGTGATTTGTGAAGGTAAAAAGAATTATATTGAAGTTCAGCTAATTTGTAATTTGAGACATTAATGTAATTTTTTTTTAACGTGTTAATTTTTTTATTTACAGGTTAATTAAATATATATATTATTAAAATAAAACTAAAACTAAATAAAGTAAAACTAAAATACATATTTACAAACTGTACTAAAATATTATTAAAATGCGTCATGAAATTCCTCCGCATCGCATGCCTCTTGCGGTAGCGTTCCCAGAAGGCTGGCAGCATTGCCACGTTGTATGGCAATGCTTAATCTCTGACCTAAAAAGAGGCCAGCCTTCTGGTCACGGGAAGCGTCGACCATACACTTCGCAATCTCCCTGAAGAGATTGCGGGCGCTCGGACCCCATGACCCCAACGTTTCGACTCCAAACGGCACAAATTCGTAATCTCCGATAAGATTAGAGTATTTGCGCCGCTTGAGAGCCTCCGCAGAAGCTGCGGCAGCACCAGCACAGCCAGCCGTGCCAGGTATATGGGTAGGGGCAATGGTGTCGACGCATGTTGCGTCCCACACCAGAGCCCTACCCATCTTCCAAGGCATTAATGACATGCCGTCCGGTCTCTTGCCATCGTCGCGCGCCAAACCGTTAGGTTCTAGCACAGCTGGCACACCGGCGGTGACAAGAGCTCGGCGGATTATGTCATTAAGGCTGGCATGCCGTGGAAATTAGACATCGTAACCTTGCGATAATCCTACAGAAAGTCTAAATTAAAAAGTCAAATACTAGAAAAACATAATATCAAAATTATTCTAACCTAATTACCGCGAAGTACTTGCCCAGAAATCTTAACTTTGTCATAAAATTACCGCTAAAACGTCTTATTCTTGCAAAAACCTCCTTCAGATTACCAAAGTACTTTTCTTTGTAAACACGACTTAATAACCCCTTACCTTTTAGTATTAAAAGTCTTTTAATGTCCTTTTCCTGTAGGGTGGCTATGCATCTCAATTTGTGCGGACAAGTCTTGATTAGTATCTTGTACGTTTCCGTCTTCAGTTTAGATACGGGGGTGTGTTCAAAGTCGTGTAATTCTTTTAAATCGTCCGATCATTGATACGAAAGAGTTCTGAAAGACTTTGATAAAATTAAAAAATATGCAGCTTTTTCTACAATATCCTCAATGGCAGGGAGGTTAACATATTAGACTTGTTTCGACTAAAACCAAAGAAAGAAAGAACTTTTTTGTAGACGTTTTGTGTAATTTTTTACTGTCTTTTTTATAGACGCTGCTGAAACCTGATAAAAGGCGATGCATTTGTAATCGAGAGGTCAAAATGAACTCCAGGCATATCACTAATTACTATCAAAATTAAAATTACATACATGAAATTACACACACAGAAAAGGTTAAATTTTAACCAAGGAATACAAGTAATTTTGGTTAAAAATATTATAAAAAATATGTTTTCAGCAACGCGTATATAAATATGATAAATCTTATACCTAGAAATAGATCTTACCGCCACAGATAACCATTTGGCATCAGGAGACAGTATTATTTTTATGACCATTATCAAAATTGGTTGCTATCACACACATGGATACAGGTCAATATCCAACAGTGAACTGCAATAGGCTTAATTGATTGGTTGATAATAAAGTAAAGTAATTAAAATAAAATCAACTAGAACTGAAATTACCTCTAAATTCTAAAATAAAATCAACTAGAACTGAAATTACCTCTAAATTCTAAAAGCTGGCAACACTACACCAGGGTTACTTGATTATTACGATCTGAGTGCCAGTAATCACGTGGACTCGAGTTCCGCATAATTATGTAAAAACAGCCCTTAAAAGTGGTCCCGGGACTTGTTGGATTAATTCATGATTTTTGAGCCCAGGGTCTGTCCTTAAGGTCCTTACTAGAGACGATGCCTTAGAGCGAATGGGTGGAGTCTACGAACGTAATAATCGCAGCCCCGCACCACCCCGCACTCATGTCACTAAAGTGATTATAATATAAAAATATGGGAAAAGATGTCGATAAAAGGGTACAGAGTGGACACATCATATTCTGCCTAACTTCACGTACCTAACTGATTTGGTATTTTTTTGACATCGATGTTGATTGATTCTTGATTCTTTATTATAGCTAAGGTCGGCGGCTCCGCTCGTATGGATGTCTGTTATCGCGACTTTGGTTTTATCTCTGGTACCATTCTACCAAAACCTTTTAAATAAAAATACCATATCAAAATCCGTGTACTAAGTAGCGTTTGTGTCCATTGTGAACAAACAGACAAATTCATTTTCAAAAGGTTCAAATTCTATAGCGTAGCGGTAGAGCATTCAGAGATTGTGGGTTTGATGCCCACTCAGCACTTATATTCATATTACATGAATCTTAGATTATTAATAATCTAAGTCATGAATATATATTTCCATTGGTTAGGGTGTTTATTGCATAGATACATTGAGGTAGGTGAATATGAAAGCTATAAGTATGCTATAGGCATAACAATGCACACACATTACACATTCTAACAATGCCATCGTTTGCTACGTAAGCCCAAAAAATGTGTTTATCTAAATGACATCACATTCAAACCTCTTATATTATGCACTAACTGACCCGGCAAACTTCATTTCACCTTAAAAATTAGAATTTACCTCCATTGGCTGTATTAAGTTGTCCTAATTATTTTGAGAACAGAAAGCATTACGACAAGGAATCCATACGCCCACGGAGATCCTGACACCAAGAGGACATAACAACGTCTTTCGCGTCAGATATTTCATATAATGGTTAAGTATTCTTAAATGTTTCTATTTTCCACGCATATTTTTTACTTTTTCTTTCATAAAAACCTTCACAAGACAATAACAAACACAACAAAAAAGAAAAAAGCGAAATTGGTCCAGCCTCAGCCAGTCCAGCCCTATTGGGAAATAGGGATTCATTTTTATATAATATGGATTGTATTGTACATATAAACCTACTTCTTGAATGAAAAGCGCATCAAAATCCATCGCGTAATTTTAAAAATCTAAGCATACATAGAGACAGACAGACAGCGGGAAGTGAATTATTTTTTACTAGAGATTATATGTAGTGATCATGGTTTTATAATATTATATATTTATATATGTAGCTATAGGTATGTATAGTATTCTAATAGACATATATTATTATACAGACGTAGTTTGTGACGTTATATAGGTTGATTTCTGGATCTACAGAACCAATTCTAAGAATTATTTCACCAATAGAAACCCACACTATTTATCAGTGTCATAGGTTTTATATCATTACACTACTAGTGAGGATCACCATCCGGAACGGCATCCAAAATCTACGTGGCTGGAGCCGTGAGCAACAGCTGATAACAAATAAAGTGTGTGAATAAAATAATCAACACAACATTTTCATGTATTTCTTGAGAGTTTAAAGCTTTAGCTTTTTTACCGAATTTACTTTCGGCGTCTCATAGAAGTGTCTTATCTGTCCACTTATGCATTAGTCTTGAATTGTGTTGCTGTCAAAGCTGCGAAAACGTGAAGCACAACCTCCCCGTCCAACAGCCATCACGGCACTGCCGCCCGGCCCCCGCATAGGCACCCGCTAAGCCAAACTCTCGAGAACGTAACAAAAACGTGGCCTGTGACTTCAAAAGTCAATGTATTGAACGGAAAAATGTACCACTTATACTCCAGATCTTTGTCTTTCTTTTAGTTAAAAAATTACGTAAGAATTATTTTCCGTTTAGAAGTAGTTGCCAGTTTTCTTTTGAGGGACCTTTTTGCTTTGGGAATGATTTTCATATAGTAATTATAAAGTGAGAATAACTAAAAATGTACCAAATGTAGACAAGAAACCAACAAATAAAACAGTGTAAACAGTTTTCAAATACGTCCACAAATAAAAAAGGAGTTGGTCTCTAAACATACGCCTGAAAACCAGATTTATCATTTATATTCCTCTTAACGGAAACCTTTCAAATTTTATGTTTTTGAATGTTAATGGCATTCAAATGTCTTGTAACTCACGTTCTATCCATTAATATGACGTCATAACATTTCTTTACTTTTAATTTACAGAGTATTCTAAAGTGAAGCCAACGAGACGAGAGAAAAAGGTAAACAAAGCGAACATTACTGATTTACGTTGCGATAACTAGCGATTATTTTCTCTGTCCTTGTCGCACATATCACACGTACCTGACATTGGCCGAGCGACAGCTGTCGTTGCGTGTTTCGTAGTACAGGAAAGCTGTCAGTACAGCGGTTCTAAACTGTCAGATCTGCCATTATAAGAGCAATTTAATTCCTGTCTGGCATGCCCTCGTGATACGTAATAATTTTCAAATAATAATGTTTGGAACCGCTGAAACTTTGTTTACCTATTTTCTCTCGCTTCGTTGGCTTTACTTTTTACTAATTATTGAAACTGAAGAGCTTGTTTGAACGCGCATATCTTTGGAACTATTAGTATGATTTGAAAAAACCTTTTTGCACTTGGTAGTCCTACGTAGGTAGGCTTTTTACCATCACGCTACGATGCTTAGGAGCCGAGCAATAAGAAACAAAAAGTAAGTTGGTACTGGTGATGAAACGCAGTGACTTTATTCGCACAGTGGCAATCGGAGTCTAAGGGATGAAACTGTGAGGCAGAACTAGTTGATTTAACAAGGTCACGTTCATCTCAACTAAGTACATCTGATAATATACAAATATCAATGTTTCTTTATTCATATTTTATGTCATAAGTACATGCGATAAAACTTTGCCACTTAACTTTCACTAGCCTCAAAATAGTAATAGAATATTTTTTAAACCGACAGGGTTACCCAAACTTTCTTCAGTACCAAATTAAAACAACATTAAAAACTTCAAGTACATACCCGTACTTTAACTCCATAATGAGTGGGGACACAACACCTCACAAAATAAATTTAATTTAAACAATAAACCGGGTACAGACCTCGGAAAAAGTAGCAGGCATCCGTCCGCAGTCACCCGTTAACCGTATTTACGTATTTGTCACTCAGGTCATTTAACAAAAGTGTTTCGTTCATGTATTTTTTTACAAGCCGCGATTTGCTTTATATCTCGCGTTTATGCTGTGATACACTAGTGATGTCCCTGCACGGAATTCTAAATATTTAAAAAAAAATGCAAAAAACCGCGACACTTTTTTATTTGAAATGGGAACCTTTTATTTTCAAAAAAATATAGGCAGTCTTACCGTCCCAACACAAAAGATAAACCTGTGCCAGAACCCCATCGTTTGGTTTTTTTTATACCACTTAGGTGGCAGACAAGCACACGGCCCACCTAATGGAGAGTGGTTACCGTGGCCTATGGACGTATGCAACCCCAGGGGCGTTACACGTGCTGCCTACCCTGAAGAAACCTTCTGATACCCTTCTTGAAGAACCCCATATTGCAGTCGCTTGGGAAAACTATTCCACAGTTTGAGAGTGTGGGATGAAGTTTCTTTCATACCGCACAGTATCGTTTAGCAGGTCAACACTATAGTTACCAAAATAAACCAACCACCTTGAATCTCAATATACGTGTGGTTAAATTAAAGACAATCCTACATTACTTCCAGGTCAATAAACAGGTTGGTCGATATAAGTCTATTGAACCACTAGGATTATAATGTATTTCATTTCCCAGTATCTGTTTAAATTCTCTCTGTTTAAATCTGTTGAAGCGTCGCTCAGAGGCTTAGTGGTTAGGAGTCGGCCTTACGATCGAGAAGTCCTGGGTTCGAACCTGGACATTACAGTACCGACGTGAACCGACTCCTATCACAAGCAATTTAGCTTAGTTGGAGGGGTTAGAGGGAATATTAGTTACTTCGGTTCTAATATTCAATAAAATAATAGTATAAAAAAATAATAGTAATATTATTTACAGTATTTTTTCTTTTTTAATGAATATTAGAAACGAAGTTACTAATATTCATTAAAAAAGAAAAAAATGCTGTAAATATTATTGGTCACTATTTTCTGACTAATTTATTTGCATTTACTTACTTTTATACATGTTGTTATAGGTTTACAACTGTCATCATCATCAATATCATATCATCTAAAGCCTTAACTCCGAAGTCCGATCTCCTACTCTCTCTCTTGATTTGGCTCTTCTTGGCTTTTGCAGGAGCAACTGCATATAATAGGTTTTGACTTCCTAACCCCGAGCGTATTTTGTTTACTATAACATGTTTATCGATACTACAATTATTTCTTCCAAATGACACATAACTCAAATCCTTTTAGTTCTATTAAGAATATAATGAAGCCTCTGTGGCGTGGAGGTAGTGCACGCGACTGCCACGCAGGAGGCACGGGTTCGATCCCCGCTCAGTGCAATTATTTGCATTGATCTGGGTGTTTCTATGTATAGTATGTACATATTTACAAAAAAAAGTATCTAAGAATGTTTATACCCGCTTTCTAGATTCCATAACACAAGCCAATTAAGCTTACCATGCACAAGCGTTGATTCTAGACAACGCTTGTGAATATTTATTTATTCAATATACTCTAAAAATTTATCAAACCAAAGCATTCTGAGCATTTCATAGAACAAATATTGCTTATATACACTTGAATGCCAACTGTCAAAAAGAATCCCATTTTTTTTGTCAAGATTTATACGATTCCCGATGGCAGTACACACGGAGTTGGAACCCCGGGACTGGGGACAGCTGCCAACACTAGCCGTGGCTGATTTATTCCCGGGAACGGAGCATTTAAATTAAAGTACATTCCGTATATGGCATAGATATGTGTGGTTCATACAAATGTATGTGTTTTACATCTTGTCGTGTGTTTTAGACAAGAAAAATTGTGTCTACGTAAACTTTTTGTGTCGTTATGTTTGTCTGTTACTTGCGGGTAAAAGAACATAATATCTATGCTGTTATACCGGCTGTAAGAGGAACGCTCCCGAAGCCGAAAACCCCTAGTAGTCTCCAGGTACATAGCACATTAGCATAAAAAAATTAGTATGAGTGAGTTATAAACGATACTGGAAACAAAACTTTTTTTTAAATTCTTGTTTGTTTGTCCGCGATGAACGCAAGAAATTTTATATACGTTTTTTCGATAGCATTTGGTTGAGAGAACCAGAGACATCCACACGAAAGGAACCGCGCGCATTAGCTAGTGTGTTAATAATAACGAGCAACCGGTACTTCAATATCGGCTCTATACTTCTTTTTTTACTATTAAGTTTGTTTTCTGGCTATATGAAAAAAAAAACGCCAAATCACTTCAATTTTTATTTTTGTTAAAAATATTTTATCGAATACATAGGGAAAAATGAATCTTCTCGGGTGGGACTCGAACCTGCGATCTTTTCCTTACAAGGGAAATGCCTTGACCAACTAGGCTACCAAGACAAGCCTGATATGATTCAAATTTCCCTTCTATTTTTATCCGTCTTAAAGGCGACGGTGGAGTCATCCACCGATGTTCTTACGAACTATCGGAAACAATAAATCATTTTACAATCATTTTTGATAACTACGCCCAAATATACATATAACTATGCAAATATACTTCATGCTATAAAATTCATAAAAAAAATATTCTACAAAAAAAAGCTCACCAGCTTACATTTAGCTCACAGCATTCATGTTGTGGATTTGTCCAAATAAAAATGGCGAAACATCACATTCAAACAAAAATATTAAAACGTTCGGAAACTCGGCGCGGATGCCGGCACGCGTAATGACTCGGGAAATGGCCCCACTGTCAGCAGTCCATTGCCAACAATAGCGACAATTTTTTGTGCCCTATCAGCCCTTTGCACCTGTTTTTATTCATACGATCTGTATCCACCTGTAGGTATTACCTCTTTTCTTTTTTTAACGTTGATACGTGAGCCACTTTTGACCTTAATCTCATCTGGGGTAATTTTGAATGAAGTCGAATTTCAAATGCAGTAGTGGCGTGAGAAGACGGTCGATTATAACTGGTTAAAATAGAAGAGAGAAATGACGTAAAACAAGACCAACTCAATTAAGTCGGCTTTTACGAATGCGCGTAGTTACGAAATGGTTTGTCGCTCAGAAGAAGGCTGGCGGTAGGTAAATGTTGATGGTGGTCTATGGTGGATATTGAAGGATACTATTCACTCGGAGTTGAAGATTCCTAGTTATAACTTTCCGGAAACACAGACACTTCTTGCCTGAGGTGTTCTATTCCTCCTTCCATCCAATATTATAAATTCAACGCTATCCAGTAGGTAAGCGTAGTATTTATAACCTTTGAATTTCGGAAAGGTGTACGAAGCCAGTAGGCTTGGTATACCTTTTCGAAATTCAAATGATCCAAATTGTACAAAGTGCATAGAGCCTCTCTACAAGTCCCAAATATCTAGTAACATTTGTTCTGAAAAAACCAATAGAGAAAAAATTACTCCAAAATACGACATGGTACAATTTTGAAAGCATTTATCTACAGTACAAAACTTCTCTAACAAGCAAATCGTTTTGTTAGTGCCTACAAATTCGCTGAGCGGTTGGCTGATGTAGCGCTTTCAGACTTTAGCTGACAGGGAACTAGTGTCTCTTCGATATATTTAGTGGCTTTTATGTATCTGCTTGAGAAAAAAGATCAATTTCAGCTGTTGAAGCTCATCATCATCTAGTATTCCAGTTTCTTAAAAGATCTTCACCTCAGAGTTCGTTGTTCAATCTTTCTCGTCTTTATGGTTATACGGCTTTTATGGGTCTGATCTGTCAACTGCAGTCTGATCTATCAACCCCAAAACCGTGACGTCAGGGATTCACGCACGCTCCCCCTAAGAAGCGGGATGACACCCGAAAACCCCCTATAGACGCGGGATAGCACCCGAACCACTCCCTAGGCGAGGTCGCATTGTAGCCGTAGGTCTGATGGGAGTCCTGGGACATTCTTCCGAGGGCTTACCTGGAGCTTCCAACCATAGGCTGTTGGGCGTTACCGTGAGGGTTTTTAGTCGGTAGGAGTCCGGCATAACATCCATGAAGTATTTTCCCTCACGGCAAAAAAAGGCAGTCTCGCTGGGCCTCCAGAGGTTGTAGTGGGGCTCCAAAATATCAGAATTCCCGTGAAATATAGTTTCAAAATCTGTAATAATTTCATGAAACACCTCTTTCTTAAGAGTTTAAGAGCGAAATCGATCGGTCTACTTTTACTGAACACTGACATAGTTCTACGTTATTATAAAGGTTACCGTTGGTAGTTAAGTGGTTAAGGACTACGCAGCCTTGCGATCGAGGATACCGGGTTCGATTTATTATTGCCGAGTGAACCCATTCCTAACACAAGCGACTTAGCTTAACTGGAGATGTTAGAAGAAATTATTTATTACTACTATTCTTTATAATCACTAAATACCCACTTTTTCCCATGTTTTATATCCTTAACGATCATTAACGAGACTTAGATAAATGAAAAATGAGCACAAACTTTCACAAAATAGGCTTTACTTACAAATCTTTTAATGCTGAGGAAACCATTACTGCTCGCATACCTGAAATAAAAAAAAAAACTATAAAGATAACAATTCAGGAAGAAAGAACGCAGGTGGCAATTTTGGAGGCGTTTAATATTTAAGAAAAAGTAACCTGAATTACTTCCATAAACTTGTCAACATACTCAGCTATTTTTCAGTTTTCTCTAAGATTTACACTATGGACCTTGGGTTCCATGTATTATATTGATATCTTCCTCTGCGCCTCAGTGGCGTGGCGGTAGTGAACGCGACAGCCACACAGGAGGCGCGGGTTCGATCATCGCTCAGTGCAAATATTTGTATGGATGAATATGGCTATTTGCATTGATCTGGGTATTTTTATGTAAAATATGTTTTTTTTTTTATACAGGACACGTCAATTTGACTTCACCTCGCCTGATGTTAAGCTAAAGGCAAAATGTTTACGATGGTGACCCTCTCGGTCACCATCGTAAACATTTATGTACCATGTTAACAGTGGTGGCACTCAGCTTGACGGCCCCATTAGATGCCTAATATGTATTTACAAAAAAAAGTGCATCGAAGTATGATTATCCGCATTCTCGATTCCAGAACACAAGCTAGGTAAGCTATGCTTACCATGGGTCTAGATAGCGTTGTGTGGAATGTTGTGAAAAAAAATCTTTGAGTATTTATGACGGTAAATTTATTCTGCCGTGTCTGTCATCTGCCCTTCTACTAGACAAATAGCAATTTGATGGCCGGCGTATCGTGCGATAGAATGACAAATGTATTTGACGTATATGACGACAGTCCTCAACGAATATCATAAACGTCAAATCCCTTCATACATTTGTCATTTTATTGAGGGGCAAACTGGCCACCAACTATAGCGATACAAAAATCTTCTAGGTATACGGATAATCGAAGCTCTCAAATCTGTACAGTCAGCGTCAGAACGAGCTTGATGAACAAAGTGCTCAAAATTAATTAATTGCCCCCCCCCCCCCCCCTTTCCGTTATCGGATTGTTCTGATATTTGATGCACACGTTTAATTTGGACAATAATACAATTAAATCAATAAAACATTTTGATTTGCTCTTTATATCTTCGTTTTAAGATCATTTTGAGACATTGTAGTGATGATATTTTGGACCCTGACTATTCTATAAGACTCATTTGTTATAGAAATAATGAGAATGATTGTCTGACCTTCTAATACCGAGTGCACAGCCTGTGCTTGAGGCTCGATAATCAATCCGCAGATGCACTGGCTTAAAAGTTCGTAAGATACACATATCTAGTGTGTACATATAAAATTACATGTCGCGACTGACTGATTCATCAACGCAGAGCCTAAACCGCTAGACCTTACAAAGTTGAAATTTTGACAGTAGATGCATTTTATGATGTAAGCATCCACTAAGAAAGGATTTTTGGAAATTCCGCTACTAAAGGGGTGGAAGTTTGTATGAAAATCCGTCATTTTCAGAGCTAGATGCACTCAATTTCATTAAACTGTGTCTTTTAAGAAACAAATAAACAATTATCAGCGTTTTTTTTTTCAAAATTTAACTACTGAGAGGGTAAAATAGGTGATAAACGTTTGTATAGAAAGTTCGTTATTTCCAAAGTTAGAAGCAAGCAATTTTGTACACCTACATCTTTTGAGAAATGTCTTGTCGCGATAACCGACATCCACGCGGGCGACGCCGCGGGTAAAAGGTGGATTATTATAACATGTTTGCTGGAATAGAAATCATTGCCCCTGTACATATACAGGGGCTTTCATAAAAAACTCGTGTATCTTATATCTTATATTTTCTTTTCGGGGTTTTTAGGAGGAAAACAGGTGTAAGCCCATATATTAGGGGCGTTGCGTTCATTTCACACATCAGTAATTCATGTCGACAGCGTCTTTGTAAATGTATTACCGACGTGGGCGGTGGTGGTGAACCGTTTACTTACTTAAATATGGAGGAATTAGGAAATGAATGATCGAAACAAAACATTCGCATGGAAAATAATATTTATTTATTATTTATTTTTGTAAAGGTTTACAGACTAACCAACAATTGAGTGAACAAACAATGTTATCAAATACTATTAAAAAGCCTCCGCATTTAGACTTAAAATTATATCGATATACTTAAAAACAAATAAAGAATCACAAAAGCAATGTGTGTTACAAATATGATAATCTAAAATCAAATCGTGAAAAGTAGGTTAAGTTTTCGGAATGTACTTTTGAAATCCTCATATAAAAATATCACACTGTAACAGTTTTCTTCACAAGAGTCCTAGAAAGAGAATTCGTGCATAGCGGAACTTTTCTGTGGGTATTTCAGGAGTCGAGCATAGTGGGACTAGAGCATAGCGAAACTAACCGAAAATAAAACAAAAAGAAAATACAAAAATACCTCAACCCTGTAGTGTCATGTAAATCAGATGGTACCTGTCCCATCACAGCGTCTGCTAACTTTCGCCTAACTGTATAATACCAAGAACTAGTAAATATTGCCTGTACTGTGAAAAAAAAATCAGATCCCGTGGAAAGACAAATTCTCAAATGAATCAATCGTGTTCTTTTTTCGTGGTAAAATCACCACAGATAGCACCTCCTTTGGCCATAGGGGGTGGTTATATCGGACTCAATCCAACAGAAACCGCAAGCCGTGTCCATTTACAAATACTGGGGTATAATTTGGCCCAATTAGGCATTTTCCTGGCTAACCGTGAGCTATCTGCAGTTCTGAAATGGCCGGAGGCATGGAGGTAATCATGGTGTCACCATCTTGCCCAGGAAAGAGAGGCGCGCGTTGAGCTGCCACCTCGACCGACTGCTATGGTGAACTTTACATATCCTAATTTATAACACTCTCATCTCTCCCATAGTGTTCTACGTGAAGGATGGTCTTTAGACCTCTACAGACCCTACATCTTAGTAAAGCAATTCAACCTAATTCCAGTCACACACGTTCCAGTATGTTTATGCAAGTTTAGAGTTGCACAAGTGCACATTGTAGCGGCAGAGCGTAGCGTAGACGCGATGTCAACACATTCCTTACTAGGCCGCACTATGTAGAGTCAGTCGATACGTGAAGCCTGGTACAGCCAGCCACATACTAGAGTCGCTAGCTTATAGATATTCCAAGTTAATATCAAGTGTTCTAGATAATTAGATTTACCGTTGATACAGAAGCAACAATGTGATCAGTAATAAACATACATCGAGCATACCATCTTTCACTCAGAATCTCTTACGCAACTGCATAGACTCAGCCTCTAAACATATTATAAGAAACTTGCAGAATTCCGGTATACTTGTGCAAGAAGTAGGTATACTTGAACGTGTATGGATGCCATTGGCCTTAGAGCCTCATCCCTTAATCAGCAGGCGTACCTGGCTGTTAATAAAAAAAAAATAGCTTGAAGAAGAAGAAGATTTCTTCTTTTATATCATGGCTTATCAAATATCGTCTGCCCAATGCCTAATAATTGCTCTCAGAGGCCCCCTGGTGTACATGTGTTTGGGCTCTGAAAACTTAATTTCACATTCATTTTCAAGGATTATTTCACAAACTTCCTTTCATATTTATAATTTATTGCTCAAGATTAATACCATACTATTTACTCACATAAATCAGCCTCGCATAAATCTCTAGTAAACTGAGCGGATCTGTTTAATGAAATAAACACCGAGTTAGTAGCAATTAGTGAGTTTTATCAGCGCAAACCGAGTAAAACTAAATTACTATTTACGTAGTTGTGAACTAACAAGCTACATTGAAGCTCAAATTAAAACGATAAAAGAACCCTGAGTTAAAATAATAGGGTAGTTACTGTCAAGGCAAACATGTTTTAAATTAAAAACCTTATATTTTCACGCACCATTAAGACCTAGAACTCCGTGCCAGCTCACGTGTTTCCTTCTTCCTACAATCCTGGGTCCTTTAAGCGGGGCGTGAAAAGGCATCTGATGTGGCCGACAAGTGGTAGATACATGTTTACTATGGTGACCCTCTTTACGAGACTTTGCCTTTAGCTTACCATCAGGCGGGGTGAAGTCAAATTGACGTCTCCATTAAAAAAAAAAATATCGGTATATAAAGTATACCGATATTTCATTAAAACGCTTTTCGCACGTTGAGCAATTGGACTTTATACTGACTGGACCTTATTATGGTTGGACTTTATTTTGAGTAGACATTGTTTTAAATTGGACATTAGTCGTGTAAATCTTTTCGTTAAGCACTATTTGGGTGGGAAGAATCATGGCGTTTGCACAACCGTCAAACCCAAACGAACGTCAGGTCTGACGTCAGTTGAGCACTTTTGGTTGAATAAAAAGTTTCTAGGTTTCACTTTCCCAGTTGCGTTGTAGTTTTTCACCTTAGAGGTTGGGGTTTGTTTTCATGCTCTAAATTTGGCTTATACAGTTTTTCACACCCAACAACACAACAACCCCTTTTTTTTTTCGTGCGGAAATAACCTCGAATACCTCCTCCGCCGGAGCCGGAAGGGGAGGTTATGTTGGACTTGAACCGACTAAAACCGTACGCGGACTGAGGGTCGCGGTGCTAGGTCACGCCGCCGCCGTGGCCTGCTTCTGCTACTGTAGCATACTTCTGCTACTTTTCCTACAACTCCAAGCCTGTACCAGAACCTCGTCCGTCAATCAAGAGATGTAGGCTCTTTGATATACCTAACTGGGGTATACCAACCTAACTGCTCTATATCATACCACTTTTGTGTTTTCATCCGCCCAAATAAGCTGTGTAAACAATCTAATTACAGTTGGGAACCAGCAGGATGTTATCGAACTACAATTAATTGTCGAGACAACTGTGACTAACTTGGGTTACTTCTGAAAACACGATTCTGCCCGAGGACTGAACGGGGTTCTTACTCAATAGATATGTAATGGCGAAAGGTGTGGTCACATTGCAAGCGGTTCTGTAAATTAAAAATAATAAATGATAATAATAAATATTTCACAACATTCCACACAACGCTATCTAGGCCCATAGTGAGCTTAATTAGCTTGTGTTATGGAATCTAGAATGCGGATAAACATACTTAGATATATATTTTTTTGTTGTAAATACATACATAATTATACATAGAAACACCAAGATCAATGCAAATAGCCATATTCATACATACAAATATTTGCACTGAGCGGGAATCGAACCCGCGCCTCCTGCGTAGCAGTCGCAGTCTATCCTATCACACTTTTATTATTATACAAATGTGAAAGTTTGTGAAATCGTTTTATTGTTTTATTCAATCATTTTCCAACTGAACTTTGATACAAGAATAGATTACAGTCTTGTATAACATATAGGCTACGTTTTATCCCGGGACTAGGATCTCATAGATTGCGGGTACGGAATCGAAATTCTAGACGGACGAAACCTAGGATAAAAGCTAGTAGAAAAGAGTAAAGATTTCTAGTGCAAAATACTAGGAGAGAGGTTTTTCTTATGAGTGATACATAATAATAAGTTGATTTTTGTGAGGTTTACAGTCACAAAACCCGACAATCCTACAAATGAAACGAAGTGCCTCTCTACCTTCGCCGCATAGTCGGGGCGTATTTGTCGGAGAGAGCAGTCGTCTACCCAAGTGCGACCGGGCTCGGTCGGCGAGAGATGTCGTGCGGTGTTCCGCAGGGATCGGTCCTGGGACCGCTACTGTGGAACATCGGTTACGACTGGGTGCTTCGCGGTGAGCTCGCGGACGGTGCCGCCGTCACGTGTTATGCGGACGACACGCTGGTGACGGCGTGCGGGTCTACATACCGCGAAGCGACCCTGAAGGCCACGACCGCGGTTGCCCAAGTCGTGGAGCGGATCCGGCGGCTGGGTCTCGAGGTGGCTCTGCATAAAACCGAGGCCATGTTCTTTCATGGGCCTCGGCACGTCCCACCAGAGGATTCCAGCCTCATAGTGGGAGACATTTCCATCGCCATCAAGCCCCAGATGAAATATCTGGGACTCGTTCTCGACGGCCGGTGGAACTTCGGGGAGCATCTCCGAAGACTGGCCCCTAAATTGAAGGACACAGCTGCCGCCTTGGGGCGGCTGCTGCCCAACATGAGGGGGCCGGATGACTCCTGCAGGAGACTCTACGCGGGAGTCGTGCGGTCTATGGCCCTATATGGGTGCCCGATATGGGCGGACACCCTGACGGTCCACAATGCGCGTCTGCTGCGTGGGACGCAGCGTGCAATGGCCAGCAGGGCCATTAGGGGGTACCGCACGATATCCTTCGAGGCGGTGAGTCTCCTTGCCGGATCCCTACCGTGGAACCTGGATGCGAGAGCCCTTTCGATGCTATATCGGTATCGAAAGGAGGCGCGGGAGCAGGGACGGGCACCCGAGCCTGATGAAATTCGGGCCGTGAGGTCTCAGCTCCACAGGGACATGGTAGCGGAACGGGAGCTACGACTTGGGCGACCAAGCGCAGGGCACGCCGTAATAGCGGCGGTAAGACCCATCATGGAGGAGTGGCTAGAGAGGCCACACGGCAGCCTCTCGTACCGGCTGACGCAGGTGATCACCGGACACGGGTGTTTCGGGAGTTACCTGTGTCGGATCCGGAAGGAGCCAACGTCCGAGTGCCATCACTGTGATGCGAGCGAGGACACGGAGCTGCACACGCTGACCGAGTGCCCGGCGTGGGACACGCCGAGGCGGGTCCTAGTGGCGGCCCTGGGGGTGGGAGTCCTCACACTCGTCACGTTGCTCACAGCGATGGTACGATGCGCGAACGCTTGGGGTGCGGCTGTCTCCTTCTGCGAGCAAGTAATGCTCGAGAAGGAGGCGGCCGGTCGGGTCCGGACCAGACTCCGGGCCCGGGAAGCCCGCGCAGAGCGAAGACGAACCGGACGTCGGAGGTCGCAGAACGACCTCCGTCCTCCATGAGCGCTGGCCTGGGGGTGACCGGTGGAGCCGCCTGTCACCCTAGCAGAAGCAGGCCGCGGCGGCGGCGCAAAATGCGCCTCCCCGTAACCGGGGCTAGATGGGGACACTGTGGTCCCCACAACCCGAAGGGGGCCATCTCGATAGAGATGGTCCTGGGTCTGCCGGGGTGCGAGAGATATGCTTTTGGCAATCTCACCTCCGGCAACCAAGAACCCAAGACGGCGTGCGTTTTAGTCGGTTCGAGTCCGACATAACCGCCTCCACCGGCTCCGTGGGGGTGGTATCCGTGGGGATTTTTCGCACGATAAAAAAAAAAAATAATCCTACAAATGAATCTTCACCCCTTCCTTCGCTTTTTTCTAGATCTCATTTCCCTCTTCTGTCCTATTGCTTAGTTTAGGTTATTTTTAAAAGCAATAAATGTGGGTAAATTTGATAGATTTCAGAAATTATTTGGTAGCGAAATAAAAACCAGAAACATGTACTTATATTTAATTTATATGTACCTCTACCTTACCTCTATGACGTTCTGCATAACCTTAAAATTGACTAGTAGTGAAAGTCGAAGCCAATCTATGCTTGAAATTTACACGTCACCGCCCGCCTGAATTAAGACCCAACCTTTACTCAAAAACAAGCGAATTACGACCCTATACTTACGTACGAAGGTTCAACTATATTGTTCTTTTGTTGCTATGTAAGTATATACATGTGTGTACTATGTAGGTATATATATCTCCTATACATGTGTATAGGAGACGTAGATAAGCCTTGTTCTTGTTATCAATAGAACTTGTGGTTCACTTGTTTTGCGAAAATAGAGAACGATAAAGCCTTGACCTAACCTCACGTACGCGGCGCGTGTGCAGTAGCAATCAGTTGTTTTGTACGTCAAGTTCGTACAAAAAAAATGATTGCCACCGCGCACACTACCATGGACGCGAGCTGAACACGTTGGTTTGGCCAAGCCTGGCATTGTCCTACGTGAACGACAAACGCGACATCACGCGTACGCGATGCCATGCGTGACATTACGTTCCATACTTCAAGTGACGTTTTCACGCAACACTACGTCGACACAATAAAGGAATGCCTTCATTTCATATTTGCGAACGTAGTACAAGTTATGAATAATATCGGGATTTGCTCGGATGATAAATAAATATTCCACAGCATTCTACACAACGCTATCTAGACCCATGGTAAGCTTTTATACCTTGTGTTATGGAATTTACAATACGGATAAACATACTTATATATATTTTTTGTAAACACATACACACATCCTGACCAATGCAAATAGCCATATTCATGCATACAAATATTTTCACTGAGCGGGGATCGAACCCGCGCCTCCTACGTGGCAGTCGCGTTCACTACCGCCACGCCAAGAGGCTTTCTATTCGAAGGATTCGGCGTAATGCTTATAAATCGATATTTTTTCCATCACTTTCTTAGCAAATAGGACGCAAAATAGGTTCAAGTCCTATTGTCGAAAACTATTTATTTGACTTTGAGTGTTACCATTTTCTAATTTCAGTAACAATACATTTACAACAATAACTTGTGACTATTGCCAAAGATCAAAGAACGGCATTGAACATTGACAAGGTCAAGCTCAGTTGAATATCGACTTTATGATCTAACTTTTATAGTTCATTTTCAATAGATATAAACAACAATTCCTCACATAAAGAACGCTGTAGCTGATGACAAGGTCAGTTCAAAATCAACTTTATGTCTTAATGTTTATGGTTTATTTTTATTAAATCTCAGTAACAATTCCTCATATAAAGAATGACTTTATGTACAATGTGAAGGTCACTAGCGTGTGGTCGATATACTTATTTCTACATCAGGCGGGGTCTAGCTCAGTGATGACGTGGTAGATATAATTATATTATAATTTTATTAATGACTGAGTAGTATTTGTTGTATATGATATTTTCTATAGTTTATGCGAATATTTTCGACGTGATCGCGGTGTGACTCATGATGGTAGTTGTCACATGTTTTGAAGTATAAGTTATCTCAAAATACTCGAATGATGGTGAATTATTGGTGTTTCTATTTACGCAGAATGAGCTCACTGTGTTGTTAAGTCTTGCTGGATTTTGCTGCTTACTGGGTTTTATTAAGTGGATGACTGGGTCCCAAGCTGGTGGTACGGTCCATCCATCCTCTCTATTAAAATTTGGGTGTTTTTTAATTTCAATAGCCTCGCGGATCATTCTAGGAATATATCGGTGTTCTTTGGCGAGTATCTGTGGTTTATCAAACCTTAGATAATGGTTGGAATCGCGATGGAATCCGTAATCCGTAGTAAAAAGTGGTTTTATTTCAATGAGTTTTTGTTGTGTTTAGCGCTGAATAACGGCACGACAGGGTTGCCATATCTTCCAAAATAAATTACTTTGTTTAATTTTTTAGGGTTTCGTACCTCAAGAAAAAAACCGAAACCCGGATCACTTCGTTATCCGTCTGTCTGTCTGTCTGTCAGTCAAGACCCCTTTTCTCATGAATGCAAATAAAGTTGAAATTCATACCACTCAGGTCTATAACGTATTGTTTAAGTAAAGATAGCATGATCAGTGTGACCAATATATTACGTATAAACTCAATTAATTTAACTTTTTATCAACAGTAATGGAAGTTGAAAGAATTTTTATAGCATTAAGTATGCTAACTATACAAATCGAATACATAGGGAAAAAGAATCTTCTCGGGCTAAGAAAATCGGTAGATGACGCTACGTCGCCTCAAAGACGTATAAGGTGGGAAATTTGAATCATATCGGGCGTGTCTCGGTAGCCGAATTGGTCAGGCATTCCCCCTGTAAGGGAAAGACTGCGGGTTCGAGTCCCGCCCGAGAAGATTCTTTTTCCCTATGTATTCGATGAGTAATGGAAGTATCAAAATCAGAAGAAAAATCTAGTTTCACTATACATATTTTTGCCCATGCCAAAATGTGGCAGAAAATTCTCGATATAGTTGTAAAAGTTGCCACGTCTGTAACTGCCTTAATTATTATAGCGTATAACGTTTTATGTTCAAAGATTTTTAGCGCTACGGTTTACTACGGCGTAGCTGTTTTCGTAGAATCTCGTAGCTTACATTAATAGACCGTAGCAGAATAGGTAGTGGGGAAAATTGAAATTCTCTTTGGATTAGTTTGAGGTTTATACTGCAGTAGTCCATATTTCACTACACACACCCCTACTAATATATGTCCTCCTCGAAGGGGGAGGAAGCAGCGTATTAATCCCTTTTTTCTAGGAGGGGAGGAATCCCTCTTTTATACTTAGGTATAATAATTATCTACATGGTACGTGTAACACAAACATAATTTTAAAATTGTTTATCTATCTGTCTGTTTCTGACTGACCTCCGTCCCCCGTGAGCGCGGGCCTGGGGGTGACGGGTGGAGCCGCCTGTCACCCCAGCAGAAGCAGGCCACGGCGGCGGCGCGCTGAATAGCGCGCCTCCCCATTCCGGGGGCGAGTTGGGGACACCGTTGTCCCCCCTCCTGAGGGGGGCCAGACCGTAAGGGATGGCCCTGGGTCAGCCGGGGTGCGAGGGATATGTCTATGACAACCTCACCTCCGGCCTAGCACCAAGACCCACAGTCGGCGTGCGGTTTTAGTCGGTTCGAGTCCGACATAACCTCCCTTTCCGGCTCCGGCAGGGGGGGGTATCCGAGGGGATTTCCGCACGAAAAAAAAAAAAAGCTTGTTACAAGTAATCTCTGAAACGGCTGGAACGATTTTGATAGGATTTTACTTATATTCAAAGACGTAATGTAATCTGCATTTATTTAAAAAAAAAAAAAAACAAAGTTCACGCGGGTAAGACCATGGGCACAGCTAGTTAAGTTCAAATAGAAATTAATATACCAAGAGCCACTGTTCTATTCAAAGAATCGTAAAACCACATTTTTAATAATGGGCAATCGTAAACACCCTTTCACCACAGATAAAATAGGAGGACAAATGTGCTCATACCCACACACAATATATTTTAGATGTTTCCACAACGTAACCAAGTCTTAAATAATTACTCCCTTATTAAAAATAATGTTCAGAAGTTTACAATATATGACTCTTATTTTGGGAGTTCGTGCCAAAATGCTGGTAACACAATGTGGACACGAATAAAAATGAGGTGGGGAGTTTTAAATCATTTTTAGTGTGGCAACGTTGCGAAATTAGGAGATGTATGTAGGTATATATTATATTTTTTTCATGTAATGTATCTTTGTTTTAATACTATTAGAAGTCAATGCGAATGTTACAATCAACCGCTAAAAACAGCCTCTGTGGCGTGGCGGTAGTACACGCGACTGCCACGCAGGAGGCGCGGGTTCGATTCCCGTTCAGTGCAAATATTTGTATGCATGAATATGATTATTTGCATTGGTCTGATTTACAAAAAAAAATATACAAGTATGTTTATCCGCATTCTAGATTCCATAACACAAGATATAAAAGCTTACCATGGGTCTAGATAGCGTTGTGTAGAATGTTGTAAAATATTTATAAAAAAAAAAAATAGTTCATAGACATGAAGCTATTTTTAACAATTGATTTGGCGTTATTTTATTATCTACTTTAAATGGCTACTTTGAAATAACAGGGACAGATTAAGAGACAGCATCTGTACGCATTATTTTAATACACAACAAGCGGACGCGGCGAACTTCGTACCGCCAATTTTTAACCACCCGCCTGGTGCCCGATTCCGTTCCCGCTGCACCCTCTACTATATTAAGCATGTATTTAAACCTTCTTCTTGAATTAGTCTATGTATTAAAAGATTCCGCATCAAAATCTGTAGCGTAGTTTTGAAGATATAAGCACATATAAGCATACATAGGTACAGTCAACTCCAAAAAGATGTATCCAATTTAATCTTACAAAATGATGTACCCCTGCGAGTGCCACTATGAACTAACCAAAGATTGTGACAAACATGGTATCCACTGAACTTGAAAGTAACATGTATGCGTGTAAAGCGCAATAATCATGTATCCCACTACATTTTCTGTGATATGTATACTTACAATCTTAATTAAAAATCTATCCAAATACTGTGAAAGAAAATTGTATACATTTAATGTTCCAAAGAAATGTAACCATAACAAAAAGGATGTATGAATTTCGAAGTGCCAGCGAATGCCATTTGAAAATAAATTCATAATATTACACATTTAGAATAGAAAGCAAGTATGATAAATACGAACTTTTCCGAATGAAACCGATGGCAAAACATTATTCATACATAACATATTATGTATTGGATGACTGATAAAAGAAAAAAAGACTGTTATCATTAATTTTTATTAGTAAAGAACTTACACTTAAGATGACAAAAAACTGCTAAAACTGTTTAATAATAATTATAATGCCCTTATTTAATAATAAGTATCGCGAATAGATATATTTAAATCGTCGAATGTATAAGTCGTGTTACTTACACTATTTATAACTCAAGAACTTTTGGCTTTTGGCTGAAAATTGGCGGATTAGCTCAGAACCAGGAGACGAAGTCGCAGACAAAAGCTAGTTTTAGATAATATGATAAGTCAAACTCTATAAATGTGCAATATAATGAATTTATTTTTAAATGGCATTCTCAAAGAAACTTTTTTGTTTTCGCCGCTAGCACTTCGAAATTCGTACATCCTTTTTATTATGGTTACATTTCTTTGGAACATTAAATGTATACAATTTTCTTTCACAGTATTTGGATAGATTTTTAATTAAGATTGTACCTAAGTGTACATATCACAGAAAATGTAGTGGGATACATAATTATTGCGCTTTACACGCATACATGTTATTGTCAAGTTCAGTGGATACCATGTTTGTCACAATCTTTGGTTAGTTCATAGTGGCACTCGCAGGGATACATATTTTTGGAAGATTAAATTGGATACATCTCTTTGTAGTTGACTGTACGTTAATGTTTGTACAATGGCGCTAAAAGAGTGGTTGTGTGCGCTAACGGATATACAATGACGCTTGAAAAGATGTAGCGTACGCTGGAAGAGTAAAATTATGTTTTGTAGCGCTATTCTGCAGCTCCTGTCGTATTTGATCGCGATTGTGTGACTAAAACTAAATACTTAAAAATAATAATTGTGATTGTGCAAAGATGTCAGAAGGTTTACATACATAAACCAAATACATAAACTCGAATCAAAAGTTAAGTTTGAACATATTACTGTGCCATATTTATTGCGAGTATCAGTTTACTGTGAATTTATACATGTATTTTCGCTTAGATTTTGACGCGCCCATAAGATAATACGTTTTTAGTGTTATAATATTTATATAATATTGGTGACATAGTTTTTTATTTTATTAAAACCACTTATTAAGACTTCCCAATAGATGTTTAAGTCATTTATGAATATATAATATCGAAACTAAACCATAAAGTAGTTGTAATAACTCAATATCGATGTGGGCGTTGTTGTTATTGTTGTAAATAGTTGTCATATTATTAGGGATCCGTCAGCGACAAATTGAAACCATTTATAGGTACCTAAATATAGTCGTAGTAGTAACGTAGAATAGCGGAATAAGATACCATTGTAACTGCGTTAGTGTAAATGATTACGATTGTATGGCCACTGTATCGCATACCTGTATAATGACGTTAGAATACGTTGCTATACAGGCTGAGGAGTTGGTTTTAGCTTTTCAACGGCTATTGTATCGCTAAGAAGCTCTATAAAGGCGGTGAAAGCTGCTTGTGTGCTAGTTGGGCACGCCTACCGACGCTGGTTGCACTTGAGTAGATGACGGCTCTCTCTGACAGGTACGTCCCGACTATGCGGCGGAGGTAGAGAGGCACATCGCGGTACACGAGCGCCTCCCTGATGCAACTCCAGGGCAAGGTGTTGAACGCGTTGGAGATGTCCAAGGACACCGCCAACATCACCTCGCCCCGGGCAACCGCATCCTCCGCCAGACTTTGCTTTATACTATGTAGTGATGCAATTGTGGATGTCAGCTTGACAGTCTCATTAGATGCTTTTTACACCCCTTCTTAAAGAAGTTATATATGTTACAAGAATCTTATCACAACATAGTACTTATAAAGCAAAGTCGCTTTCCGCGTCTGTCCATCCCTATGTATGCGTATATCTTCAAAACTACGCTACAGATTTTGATGCGGTTTCTGTTAACAGATGGAGTAATTCAAGAGAAAAGAGTAATTTAAGAGAAAAGAGTAATTTAGGAGAAAGGATAATACATGCTTAATATAGTAGAGGGTGCAGCGGGAACGGGATCGGACGCCACGCGGGCGGAAAAAAATTGACGGTACGAAATTCGGCGTGTTAGCTAGTAAAATTGCCAATCGCAGTCCAAAGGTGGCTGGAACGGGCTGAATGCAAAAGGCGGAGGATCAAAAATAATGGCGCACATTGGGAGAGGCTATATCCAACAGCGGGCTGCGATGGCTAATCTAATACATACTCATTTGAATTCAGAAGGAAAAGAAAAAAATTGCGAAACGCACAAAATAAATTATTAAAAAAAAAGAAGTAAAAAATAAATAAATATTCCACAACATTTTACACAACGCTATCTAGACCCATGGGAAGCATAGCTTTACTAGCTTGTGTTATGAAATCTAGTATGCGGATAAACATACTTAGATACTTTTTTTTTGTAAATACATACATATTATACATAGAAACACCCAGACCAATGCAAAAAGCCATATTCATGCATACAAATATTTGCACTGAGCGGGAATCGAACCCGCGCCTCCTGCGTGGCAGTCGCGTGCACAGTCGCCACAGAGGCTGTCATGCTCAAAAAATGAACAAAGAAGTAAAAAAAAAACAAATATTACTGTAAATATAAAAATGCGCATAGGACTTTTGTAGAAGTCAGTGCCAAACCAAGCCAAGTAACTTGTGACCTAGTTTTATAATCCAACCTAAAATTATATTTATCGTGCAAAATAAGGTCGACATTTTTATAAAGAACACCTCAATTTGACTCCACCTCGCCTGATGGTAAGCTCAACGCAAAGTCTCGGAAAGAGGGTCACCATCGTAACCATGTACCATGTTAACAGTGGTGGCACTCAGCTTGACGGCCTCATCAGATGCCTTTTCACGCCCCACTTAAAGAACCAGGGACTGTAGGAAGAAGGAAACACGTGAGCTGGCAGGGAGTTCCAGGTCTTAATGTGGTTAATAAGTCACTAAAACGCTTTCAATTTCATTCAATTGTGTTCATACATAGCACATTTGCAACAGCACAACACTCCACAACCAATATTCCGTCTACACGTATTCCAATTCGACGTGAAACCGCCAGAATCGAATTATGTACCGCAAGACGTCAGGACTCATGTGGTCTCAGATTGTACCGTCCCTTGATGGCCTATTCACAGGCTATGCCATATCAACGTTTGCTCGAATAAGCCTCTTTTGGCAGTGACGAATATCGCACAGATGATTTTAGTTGACTATGTCGCTTATCTGTGACATATGGGTCCTTTTGTCATTTTTCTTTTAGTTTTTGTGCCTTTTGATTTGTGTTGGTTTTTTTTTTTTTTATTTATTTATTTATTACACATCACAATTATGTTACAAAATAGTAATAGTCCTGCAAAACTGTTTACATAGTTTGTCTGCAGGATCGGGTGAGTCTCAACTTACATCTTTTTTTTTCTTTTTACATTTGATCTAATCTAAGAGATTACTTTACAATTGTTGTAAATAAGTACTTTTTGGTATTACTTTTAAACCTATTTTTATTTTGTTCCCGTCTTATGTCCTCCGGCAAACTATTTAATAAGTACGGTATACGTTTTTTTAATGTTCTATCTCCAAAATAATTATTCACTTTTGGTACTTCAAATTTGCCTGAAGACATAGAACGAGTACCAATATTATGATTGATTAAAGTATAATCCTGAGTATTTGTGTTATTTATAGCTAATAAATATTTATGTTGCACACTTACTGGAAGTATTTTACATATACTAAACAATCCAGAATAGTCACCTTTACACTTGGCCATAGTTTTTTCAGTTACTATCAGTTTCAGAAATCGAATCTGCAGTGCCTCCAATCTGTTAATATAAGTCGGATACGTCAGACCATAACTATCTAGAGCGTAGTCCAAAATAGACTGCACTAGTGCAAAATACAAACATTTTAATGTTTCCCTTGGTACTTTAAAACTTAGGTGATAGAATTGACTTAGAATCGTTCTTAACTTATTACATAAATAATCAATATGGCAAGACCAGGAGAAGCTTTCGTCTATTCTAACACCAAGGTAGGTTACACAGTTCACTCTTTCAATAGGTTTACACTGACAACCAGTTAGATCATTGTGAAAACATGAGAAGCTATGCGTATACAGATGTGAGGACAAGTCAGCAGGACGCAAGTATGGCGAGTGAATAACCAAAAGCTTAGTTTTGTTTGCATTCAGTATGATTCCATTATCATGGGACCATTTTACCACCGCATCTATGTCCCGCTGCACTAGGTGATATGTCTCATCGAGATCAGTGCCGGCGCGCAGGGTACACAGGTCATCTGCAAACATGTATGCCGAGCAGTGTTTGAGTACACCACTTAAGCTGTTTACATGCAGCAGGTAGCAGGTCGGTCCGCACCCGGACCCCTGAGCCACCCCCCACTGCACCTCGGCAGTCTCACTGAGCGCACTGAGCGGTTGGATTGTAGTTGGTTAATATAAAATGGTAGTGAATCGTCTTTGGGCATGGGGTAGTGAGAATATGGTACTAAGTGATTTAGGTTTTATTAGACATTTTAGTTTTTTGTGTTTGTGGTGGGTGTAATAGTTGTAGCATTATATTTGACCATACTATTTGTAGAGTAGAATTATTACGAGTGGCAATTAAACAATATCAAAAAGAGCGAATTAAATCCATACTTCCATACTTAATATTATAAATGCGAAAGTAACGCTCTCTGTCTGTCTGTATGTTACGCTTTCCTTTCCTGACTAAACTACTGAACCGAATGTGATGAAATTTGGTATAGGGGTAAATTAGACCTTGAGAAGGGACATAGGCTATGTTTGGTCGCGATAATCAACATCTACGCGGGCGGAGCCGCGGGCAAAAGCTAGTAATTGACTTAATTAGTGCATACATTTGATTTGAATACATATCCAAAAGAAAATTATTAATATTACACTTAAAAGTTTACTGTCAGCACATTTCTATTGCCCCTAAATCGGACATTCATTCTGACTTCGAGTTGTTACCCAGAAAGCGTTGCTCAACCTAATAGTCGAACCTGGAACATACATAACAGCCACATAGAGTTCTTTTACACCACTGAGGCAGTAATTAAATACAATTCGAACAGTAAAAAATAAAAAACTTTTTTTTTATAAAAATTCCTAACCACAGTATTTAAAAACCAATAATGGTATCCACATTTACCAACACAGTGCGTGACAGATATTATTTGTAGTATTGTCCTTAATAGTACGTTTAAATAAAAATAACATCATTTCTGTAGATTACAGATAATAGTGAAAAATGGTTTTCTATTGACAGGTTAAAGAAAATTGATATTTAATTCTTAAGCTGTTGCTTTATCGTGAGACTGTTTTTCCTTTCAAAGGTCGATGTCGTTTAAGACCTTTTACTTGTCAACTATCACCTTGTGTTTTGGGTAAGCATAAACAATGTGTCTATCAATATTTAAAGAAATACTGGTAAGGACGAGTCAGACTCGCGCACTAAGGGTACAATTCTTTTATACTAATATAAAATTATAAAGCGGTCGTGTCTGTACACAGAAGATATTTTAAGAAAATACTTCAGTTATGTTATATCAACGATACTGAATACAATAAATTTAAAACACATATCCAAAAAGTTGAAAATAAATGGTGTTTGCCCTTTAATTTTGCTATACTTTTTAATATTTTGATTCAACCGTTACTATGTCAGGGGACCCTCACTGTTAAAGTACTCCATCATATTATCAGAACGACCATGTATCAGAACGATACATGGTCGGGCGCTAAAAATGTTTTTTTTTTTTAAATAATTCTTCTCTATTTGTTCTCGATATAGCTAACACTACTGAACGGAATTTCATGCGGTTATTTTAGTTTGAAAGGTCTTGGTCAGGCTTAAAATTGTTTTATCGCAATCGGTTGAGTAGAACCGGAAACATAAGTAAAAGTTCGGTGAACCCACGCCCACGAGAGCGGAGCCGCGGGCATAGGCTAGTATAATATAATTTGATGATTGTTCATGTATTTACTAAACTTATATTAATGGAGTTCAATTAGGTTATCACGAAAGTAAATCAAATAAAGCATTTAATTTATCTATCATGAAAAATAAATGTACATCCGAAGTTACGGACCGATGTTTCGGGCAATTGGTAGGTGGGCACGGAAGCTGGGAGGCCACGGGATGGATGACTTAAAAAAGTTGGCTGGGATAAACTGGATGCGTAAGGATCGAGGTCTATGGCACACATTAGGACAAGCCGACGTCCCAAAATGAACATATATAGGGTTTGCCGAAAAAAATATCTATAAAATTAGATCTAAGTCAATGCGGACAAAGTCACGGGCAGTATTTTCTACCTCTGTCAATTAAAAAGGTAACATATATCAGAAACTTTTATCTGTATAACTACCATCTTATAACCTGGTACCTTATAAGACAGGTGAATGTTCTTGACAGGTTAAAGTAACCGCGATTATTGTCCCAAGTTCAAAGTTTTGCTAGTTTTGTCAAATACATCTACGTATGCATACGTAAACTTGGCATAATTTTGACTCTGTGAGCAAAGTTTTGGACAATCCTTAATGGAAACTGCGCGCAAAGTTTGCGTGGTTCAATAAAAATGGTTGAGAACATAATTGTTAAAGATATGGTGTAAGTTTTATTCTGGCATTTGGCCAGGTACTGAGCATAATTTTTTTAATAATTTTACTGGCACAGGGTGGAAGATTTTTATGCGCCCTGGAAGGGAATGACTACAAATACTGGAGATAGAAACTTTCACTAAAAGGAAACATTTCATTATTTTTAAAAAGAAACAAAACTGCATACAAAGATTTTCGAAAACATGCTTGACGCACCCGGTAATCATAACATAACATAACATAAACTCACGCTTGTATTCCCCGAAGGGGTAGGCAGAGGTGCTAGCACCCACATTTCGCCAGTTTATGTTTAGGTCCCAATGTAATAGGTGGCGAGCCTATTGCCATTAACCGGGCACTTATAAACCTGCGATAAATACACACATAACTTCGAAAAGCATCGAAAAGTCATTGGTGTGTGCCATGGTAAACCTGGGATCGAACCCGAGACCTCGTCTTAGCAGTCCATTACCCATACCCGGTAATCAAACCAACTAAAACCGGTAAAAGTCACATCCTGTATTTTTATGACTTCAATCGAAAGTGGCAATCATAATGATCAAATCTGTCTAACAATCATGGTAAATTAAATGACAGTAAATCCCTGAAATCTAAACTAACAGAAGTGAATTACTAGCCACATTTGATCCCTCGTGAGGGAGAGGAGGGCCAATGTTACGGGGCCCTACGGGGTCAAGATTGAAGGAAACGAGTGATACGAGAACCAACAACTTTATTCCGTAGGCCTATACTATACACCTACACAGGTTGACGAGATGATAAATATGAAACCGTCAAAATGACCAGAATTGACATATTGTTATTAATTCTATTGTATTTTATTATTATTGACATCCTATAATTGTTTTATTTATATATTATTTTAATTTGTGAATTGTATTAATTACTGACTAAGAAATCCAAAATTTGTGACTGTTTGACTTTGACGATTTGAATGATAATTACAAATGTTTATGATGTAACGGACACTATCCCACCTGTGGAAGCACGATTATCTGAGTTGACAAATGATGTTTTGTATACACTGACATGTAATATTCTTACAAATAAATGAGTTATGAGTTATGAGTTATGAGTTATGAGTTATTAAAAAAACTACTCTAATTTAAAGTCGAGTGTCGGTTGGGGTATAGGTTGCCACTACAAACGGAAGGCTGAGTAATGTACTCAAGTTGGGGTTCCGGGCTGGCCCCGTGCGAGTGTGATGTCATCTTCCCCAAAAGTTCACCAGGCCGGAGTCTTCGTCAAGATCGGAGTCAGGCCTGGTCCGCTTCAAGCCGGTACGGAGTAGGCCGGTAACTTCAGCTGGTACGGAGTTGGGCCGGTAGGCTTCAGCCGGTACGGTGTTGTGCTGGTATTTCAGCCGGTACGAAGGTACTTTTTACAATTTACAATGGCATTGATTGTCTAACAGTATTCTAGGATACAAAGGGTTATTTTGATACAAACCAACCAGAGCATAACTATCTCGTATTTTGCTAAAGGTAAAGTTTTTGACAATCCTAAATGGTAACTGCGGGCAAAGTTAGGTTCAATGAAAATGGTTGAGGACAAATTGTTAAGTTGTAAGTTGACTTTTCGCGTTCGGCCAGGTTCAAATGCGACTTTTTTATTTTTACAATGGTACCGATAGTTTATTAACATTATAGGACCTTTTTTTTTGAATGAATTATTTTTAGAAGTTCGAAAAACATTGGAAAAAATGAAATGCTCCGTTGGAAAAAAAATTAAACCGTCGCCCTTATAGACGGATATAAAGAGAAGGAAAATTTGGAATGATTCAAGTGTGGCTCAATAGCTCAGTTGGAAGAGCAGTCCTCCTGTAAGGGAAAGGTCGTGAGTTCGAGTCTCTCTTGAGCATTTCGTTTTTTCCAATGTTTTTCGAAATTAAAGGACCTTTTATACAGCGCTATTTAGACGTAGTAAACATAGGTTAATTAGCTTGTTGTGGGTTATAGACGCAGATAAATATACTTAATGTTTGGTAAATATATAAATTAACCCAAGACTTCTAACTTAGCAGTCATATGTTAACACAGTGCGTGGCTCAAGGCGTGGCTCAGTAGCTCAGCCGTTAGAGCATGCTTGTAGGGGACTGCTGGCGATTTCAAGTCCCATCTGAGCATTAACTTTTTCCAGGTCGTTGATGCAAGACTAAAAACATAATATAGTCGTTGTGATAAACAACTTTTAAAGTAATTGGCGACAACAGAACTGCTAATCAGTCCATAGTATAAAACAAAGACGCCTTCCGCGTCCCTATATATTTATATCTTCAAAACTACGCTACAGATTTTGATGCGGTTTCCTTTAATAGTTAGAGTAATTCAAGAAGAAGGTTTATATGTATAATACATGCTTAATATAGTAGAGGGTGCAGCGGGAACGGGATCGGACGCCACGCGGGCGGAAAAATATTGTCGGTACGAAGTTCACCGGGTCATACAGTAAAAGATAAAGTCGCTTTTTCTGTCTGTCACTCTGTATTGTTTAAAACTATACTGCGACTTTTGATGCGTTTTTTAATAGATAGAGTAATACAATAGAAAGGGTCTTAAGTATAATACATGCAAGAGTGCAGCGGGACCGGGATCTGACACCACGCAGGCGGATAAAAAATGGTCAGCTAGTAGAAAAACTAAAGTAAATAGGCACACATATTCAGGTATACCAATTATTTACATTAAATGAGAATTGAACGCGATTCCTCTGACTTGACCTCTAACTCAAATATTATAATAAGTCGTTACTGCAAGACTTAAACATGTTGCTGTCGTTGTTTTATGCAACTTTAGAAGAGAGTGGTGACAGCAGAACTCTCCTTGAACAATAAAGCCGCGTTCAAACTTGACGTAGGCATCCGCCGACTTTGAGAGCGCGAAATGTAGTTTACTAAGTTTGTGTTTCACACATATTCAAGATCAACGTTAGCATATTTTCGGTTCCGTATGTAGCTTCTACTACGTTTTATTTTACGGAACGACGCATGGCAACGAATTTCGTATTAATATCTAAGCTTGCATAGCATGGCTGTCAGCGTCATAATCTTGATGACGAATTCTCAAAACTCTCGTATTAAGAACAAATCAAACTGTTTTATTGATTGACTAGCTTTTGCCCGCGGCTCCGCCCGCGTGGTTGTCGGTTTTCGCGACCAAACATAGCCCATGTCCTTTCTCATGGTCTAATCTACCCCTATACCAAATTTCATCAAAATCGGTTCAGTAGTTGAGGCGTGAAAGCGTAACATACAGACAGACAGACAGACAGAGTTACTTTCGCATTTATAATATTAGTAAGGATATAAATTCCGAACTCAAGGTGTCTACCAAATATCAGAACAATCGGTCAACTGGAAGGGGAACAAAAAACGAAATTAAGATCATTTTAAGTACTTTTTTCGTTAACATCTTTCTGATGCTGACTGTACATAATATGCATGAATAGGTATGTCTATTTGTAATGGTCGATGTGAGTTTAAGAATAATAAGGTATGTATTTAAAGAAAAAGTTTAAGCACAAGGTATCACATTACAACTTAGAATGCGTATGCCTACTTTGAATTTAGATATAGCTTGTATGTACCCCAGCATATTAATACAGTAAAAATAATTCACAGTGAGCCAGCTCCTACTCAGCGGCTGATTATTAGCATATATTCCGAACTTGACCCGAAAACCTGACCCGGTTGCGGGTTAGGTTAGGAACTTGAAAAATAATGTGATATTTCTGTTTTATGTTCCGAACCTAACCCTCTTCCTAACCTGACCCCACATCTCATTCCTATTATAACCCGAATTGCGCAGATTTCTGTTACTTTTAAAAGCCGATGTGCGGTAATTCCAACTTCTGTAGGTTAGGTTAGGTTAGAACTGTGACCCCAACGCACGAGCCGAGCAAGCGAAGCGAGCGTGCCGCGGCAGCGGCCGGTGAAGTGCCAGATCGGGTTATGATAGGAGCGTGACCGTCGGGTCAGGTTAGGAAGAGGGTAACGTTCGGAACAAATTTTTAAAGTTTCTAACTTAACCTGCGACCGGGTCAAGTTTTCGGGTCAGGTTCGGAATAAACGATTATTAGCTAGGTTTGACAGCAGTTATAGGGTAGGACCATTGCAATGATTTGTATAAAAACATTTGGCAGCACAATACAACATATTCCAGAAATCTGATCCTGTTTGGACCCACTTGGACTGGGGCCAATCGCGTAAACGGTAAACATTCACTTTTTCTTTAGAGGGCACTATTACTGTAATAAATATCAACAAAATGGAGGTCAAGTATGTTTGGCATACCTATTATCAGTTAAAATATTTCCGTTATAACTCACGACTTTATGACGATAGTATAATAAATAAATTTCATTAAATTCGAAATACATTGGGGAAAATGAAGCACTTAAGTGGGACTTGAACCCACGACCTTTCCTTTACAGGGGGAATGCTCTTCCAACTGAGCTATTGAGCCACACCTGAATCACTTCAAATTTCCGTTCTCTTTATATCCGTCTTTAAGGGTGACGGTGAAGCCATCTACCAACATTCTTACGAACTGTTGGAACCAATCAAAGATTTTACAACCATTTTTAAACATTGATTTTGATGGCTCCGCCCAAATATTTGAATGAATTTTTTATAGCATTTATTATGCTAACTTTAAAAGAGTAGTTTAGTTTCTTTAAAAAAATAAAGGAATGTTTCCTTTGAGTGAAATTCTTTAATTACAATATTTCGAGTACTTCTTCTACGTTCTTGCCCCATGGGGCAAGAAAATATTCCACCCTATATAATTTGTTCTAAACTATTTCCCAAATTTAAATCTAATTTAAAAATTCAACACATAATTCAACATCACTGGGAAAATATGAAATAAAACATCGCTCATAATTAACTTATCCGTACGTAAATTACAGCCTTAGTCAAGCAAAAAAATAAAACAAACACACAGTGGAGAAAACAAAACAAAAACATGAATACATAAACAGTATGGCTGCCATTGTTTTACGACTTTTGTTGAACCGTTTCATTTACACAAGTTGGTACAAAAACAAAGAGTACTCAAATTATATTAGTAGGTTTGTATGTATGTACTGTTTTTATATGAAGCTCCTTTCCTACCGCTCTGGCAAGAGAAATTTGAAACTCGCTCAAAATAAAAAATAGAAAACTAATTTTTGCCCGCGGTTCCGCCCGCGTGGATTTCGGTTATCGCGACCAAACATAGCCTATGTCCTTTCTCATGGTCTAATCTACCCCTATACCAAATTTCATCAAAATCGGTTGAGTGGTTTAGGCGTGAAAGCGTAACATATGGACAGACAGACAGACAGTAGCTTAGTGATTAAAGAGTCTTACGATCAAGAAGTCTCGAATTCGAATCCAGGCCATTGCATTACCGACGTGAACCCACTACTTATACATACAAGCGGTTTAGTAAGATGCATGGTCATCCTAATTTAATCTCTTGCTCGCACTGTATTTTGGTATAAATAAAAGATTATTTTAAAAAAAGGAGGATATTCGAGTTCACTGAGTTTCCTGCTGGTATCTGAGAAGATACCAAAAAATGAGAGAAAATGATTCTTTAACTGGTTCGGTGGGTTGATTCTTCTGAGAAGTAGAACCAACCTACCGAACCAGCGAAAGAATAATTTTCAAATGATTTATTTTAATTACTCTTGACATTTCTGACAGTAATTGTACAATTTTGACGTTCATGTAATGCTCTTGATGTGCCTATACCGAATAAATGAAATTGATTCTCTGATTCTCATTCTTTGAGTCAACGAGAATATTAATGTAATTTCAATTACTAATCATCATCATCTTCCTCTCATTGGTTCCGGTCGCATAGGTCTCTTGCTATCCCAGGTTTGCTTTTCGGTTTTTCAGCAAGTGCGATCGCATCAACACCCACCTTTCGCCAACGGATTTTTTCATTCCCACGTAATAGGGGGTGAGCCTATTGCCGTAGAGCGGAGAATGAAATACCACTTAAATATATATATTTCCAAGCTGCAATGTACTTAAATTCACTTCTGACTTTGCTGACTGAACTTTGCCTCAAATATTAATTTTGCCCCATTTCCTTATTAACTCCACACGAAAAGCTACAAAAGGAAAATTTTCATATACTTAACACGACAGCTGTGAAGTAATTTCTTTATTAATAAAGATGCAAGTAACACATACAAACAACACATGTAGATGTATGTATGTCGGAGCACTTCTTTACTTAACTCGTAAAGCTAACCGCACACTCTCAATAATATTGTCAATATAAGATAGACATTTCTTCAGTCAATGTATGTTACCGGCAATGTGTATATTGCCTGGTCGGTGACACCACGCAATTTGACATGAAATGCTTAGTTTTTGAAATAAAACCACTTTTTACGGTACAGTTAGAAAGATTGGGTTAGAAGGCTAAACCGGCAGAGGGGCGGAGATTACAGGTAACATATATACAGAAATATAAAATGTAGTGGTGATAGGATATAGCAGTATTAAAAAACTAGTGACCCGTCCTGTCTTTTTACGGGAATATTTTATGATTTGAGCCTCAAGGTGAAAGCCAAAGTCAAAGTCAAGTCTTAGTCAAAAATTATTCATTCTTTATAGAACATTAAAACGGAACTGACAAAACGTCAATATAAAAAGAAATATTATAGACTAGTTTAACACCACGGGTTTGAAACGCGGCCCAGACCTGATAAGACTCCGGCAAGAAACTCAGCGAGCATTGAAAAGCATTACCAGTTAAGGTTATGCTTAGTAGATTTAGTACATCGTGCATAACTACGGGCCAGCATGTTGCATCAGACAGCCAGCGATCTGCGCACCCTCTCTGTGTCATAAGCATTATTATAACAGCCTTTTTTAGCACAGTTTACTCTTAACTACATTTTTAAATTTATTTAGAGGTGAATCTCTAATTTCATTAGGAAGCTTGTTAAAAAAGCTTATTTTGAAAAAAAAAATATATTTTTTTTTTAACCGTAGGGTAAAGTCCTTCATGGATGTTATGCCGGACTCCTACCGACTAAAAACCCCCATGGATGTCCCAGGACTTCCATCAGACCTACGGCTACCATTGCGGCCTCGCCTTGGGGGTGGTTCGGGTGCTATCCCGCGTCTATGGGGGGATTTCGGGTGTTATCCTGCTTCTTAGGGCTATAGCTTAACTACCTAGCTTGTGTTATGGAATCTAGAATGCGGATAAACATACATAGATACTTTTTTTTGTAAATACATACATACTATACACAGAAACACCCAGATCAATGCAAATAGCCATATTCATGCATACAAATATTTGCACTGAGCGGGTATCGAACCCGCACCTCCTGCGTAGCAGTCGCGTGCACTACCGCCACGCCACGGAAGCTGTCATTAAGACTATTGTAGTTTAGCAAATGAATCACCGGTTCGAAACCAAACCCCGGCCTGAGAAGACGTATAGGAAACTCAGCGGGCTTTTTACCGGCAAGAAAGCCAACCTAGAATGCAAGCCTTCACTGCAAATAATGATAACTTATTAACTTAAGTATCGATCATTAGTTCCATGAACGACCATTGAGCTACAGGAATTATTCATTAGTACTAGGAAAAAAACAATATCATGTTTTAAAATACACATATGTTAAAATGATGTGGTGTTAGGTCGCTAACCTCTGGGGAAATCAAAATGACAGTGAACACGCTGAACACGTTACTGCGACACTAGTTTTTATGTTCACTAATTTTGACTTTACACTTACACTATTAGTTTTAGTGTGTATAAATACACACTTATCTATTACTAAATAAATCGAGTGGTTCCCGGCAGAACAGAATTCGGGTCACCCCATCTCTTCCTATGTGGTGTCGTACAAGGCGACTAAGGGACAGGGCTGTTTAACATCAGACAGATATACATAAACCGCCCAGACTCAGCCTTAGATGCATTGCTCGGGTCAATAATAGTGCGCGGAATGCGGTAATAGGCTCACCCTCTATTACGTGAAACCGAATACCATGATTCGTGAAATGTGGGTGTTAATTCACCTCTGCCTAACCCTTCGGGGATTAAGGTGTGATTATGAGTATGTATTTATGTAAAAAAATGTAGTTCTATGGGATAGTACACACAAAATATGCTAAAATTTCTGGGTTAGACATAGTACTCGAATACATCGGGAAAAATGAAATGCTCAAGTGGGACTTGAACCCACGACTTTTCCCTTACTCTACCAACTAAGTGATTGAGCCACACCTGAATCACTTAGATTAGATTATTACATTAGACGTTTTACGTTAGGATTTTTTTAGTAATAGCTCGAAGTTAAAAAAAGTGCCCGATGTTTGTATACTATTATTAAGGTATATTGGAAACTGTGTGGAGGTAAAATTTTTATTAAAGTTTCCTCCCTTGGTTAGGGGATCAGATGGTAGTTGCTCTTATAAAAGTCAAAATAAGTCACAACAAGAGGAATAAGTTTGAATGAATTTTACGGCATTAAGTATGCTAACTATACAAATCAAATACATATGGAAAAATAAAACTCCTCGGGCGAAACTAGAACCCGCGATCTTTCCCTTACCGCCGAGTTGATCAAGGCATTCGCCCTGTAAGGGAAAGATCGCGGGTTCGAGTCCCGCCCGAGAAGTTTTATTTTTCCCTATGTAATCGAAGAGGAATAAGCATACAACAAAGACGTATGACGCCCTTGGTATTGCACATGTCCTTAGGCCACGGTAACCACTTAACCTAAGTCGTATAAAAAGAGTCTTATATTAAATATTGAAAGAATTCCTTTAAAGACATAGCAAAGTTATTCAACGAGTTACTTCATGCAATTTTATAAAGCGCGAATTCTTGCCAAAGATTTATTTTAATTTTGGCAAGTCTTGCAAGAAAGGTAAGAAAATAAATGTTCGTTTGAACTATTGACACTTAAGATTTATAGCTTCTTTAAGATATTTTAGTTCGATTTTTATATGATTTATTAGTATAGTCTCTTAAACCCTTACTTGGATTGAAGGTTGAATGTAAAGTGTGGCTGAATAGATCAGTTGGAAGAGCATTCCCCTGAAGGGAAGCTCGTGGGTTCAAGTCCCGCTTGAGCACTTAATTTTTCCTGATGTATTTCGAGTAAGCTTAGTGGTTAAGAAGTCTGTCACACGATCGAGAGGTCCCGAGAGATGACAATATTTGTGACGATAGAGTGACAATCGACCGTACCGCTTGACGTCGCGTTCAATTCCTACTCAGTGCAAATATTTATAAGCATGAATACAAGTAAAATAGACCTGGGGAAAAGGCGTGACTGTATGTATGAATACAGGTAGGTACCTAGTACCTATTTACATAGGTATGGGTGTTTCAACACATAAATAATTTTATATTTACAAAAAAATAATATGTAATTTAGTTTCCCTATGCCTTGATTTCCTTTCCTTATGCTTTGGTCCTAGACAGCGCTATATCGTAGAAATAAACATAAAAACAATAGTCACCAATATTCATTGAAAAACATAAGATGTTCCATCCCAAATGCAATAATAGGGAGAGATAAAAACAAAAAAAAATCAAATCAGGAATGATATATTAGAGGGTACTAACGCTTTTGTTCCAGAGACATTACCTTGCCTCTAATGGCTCCCCTGCGAGCTTTGAGAACCGCTGTCTCACTGCGTGTAGTCTAAGAGCTCGCGGCCTTATGTTGGTTAACATAAAAATAGATATAAATAGTAGTTTTGCTTAAATTTTGCAACGAATGTGAGGTTACTTCTGTTTATTGTATTGCAGACCACGGCTTATCGCCAAAGAGATTTTGATAAGGCCATTGGAAGCGTTTAGCAATGTATGCGAATGATATTAATCATAAAAGAGACATTTTTCTATGAAATTAAAGTGCATCCTTGTATCTCACACATCAATTAAAGCAGCATGTTCCCGACTGTCATATCAAATCAGTTAAACAAAACGAAGTAATTAAAAAAAAACACAAGGGTAAAAAATTATATTAAATTAGAAGTACAGTCGACAAAGATGATACGGATGCACTTTTTCATTTAAAGTATATTGTAATTATGTAAAGATGTAACCTTATCTCCTTTGTCGACTGTACGTGGAAGTGCTGCAAGCTCCTCGACTATAACATGTAATGGCATAATGGCTTCGATCTCGTCTCGGAATATGATTCCGATGTTTGTTTAAACTTCGTTTACTCTCAAGGGTTTCGTGGATTATTATGATTTCATGTTTTTCTTTGATGCTCAGGATGTAAGGTGATATCGAGAAAACAATGTGTTAACGACGTCATCTTATTTATACATACGTGACATACGGCCGTTCCCAATAACATACTTACAGTTGAAGATAGATCGCAACAGTCAAATTTGACGTATCGGCTGTTTAAATTGAAAACATGTTAACTGATTTTTTACGGGAAAGCGCATCGCGGTATAAATTTTTTTTCCGAAATTGGTGTGAAATAGGAGTTACTATGTTTTGAATTTAAACAGCCGAGCACTTTATCCGTAGATGCGATCTATCTTTAATAACAGTGTGGTATTGGGAACGGCCGTAAGATAATCTCTCTTTACTATTAAGATGGCACTCACAACATCTTTACATCAGAATGAATACAGCATTAAGTATGCTAACTATACAAATCGAATACCTAGGGAAAAATGACACTTGTCAAGCGGGACTCGAAACCGCGATCTCGCCCTTACAGGGGGAATGCCTTGACCAACTCGGCTACCGAGACACGCCCGATGTGATTCAAATTTCCCTTCTACCATTATCCGTCTTTAAGGCGACGGTGGAGTCATCTACCGATATTCTTACGAACTATCGGAACCAATGAATGATGTTACAATCATTTTTAAACATTGATTTTTGATAACTCCGCCAAAATACTTGAATAAATTTTACAGTTTTAAGTATGCTAACTATACAAAGATTCCATAACACAAGCTAGTTAAGCTATGCTTATACCATGGGTCTAGATTCTATTTATCGCAGGTTTATAAGTGCCCGGTTAATGGCAATAGGCTCGCCACCTATTACATTGGGACCTAAACATAAACTGGCGAAATGTGGGTGCTAGCACCTCTGCCTACCCCTTCGGGGAATACTGGCGTGAGTTTATGTTATGTTTATGTTATGTTATGTCTAGATATCGTTGTGTAGAGTGTGATTGCCCACTCACCCCCGATTCATGAATCTGTTTCATTAGGCCATTTCGGTGTACCCAAATACCTTTTTTTTATACTATTTATGTGGCAGACAAGCACACGGCCCGCCTGATGGAAAGTGGTTACCGCGGCCTATGGACGTATGCAACACCAGGGGCGTTACACGTGCTGCCTACCCTGGAGAAACCTTCTAATGCCCTTCTTGAAGAACCCCATATTGTAGTCGCTTGGGAAAACCACGGCAGGGAGTTCATTCCACAGTTTGAGCGTGGGTGGGGTGAAGTTTCTTTCATACCGCACAGTGCGCACCGTTTCCGATCGCAGTGTGTGAGAATGAATGCCCTACCTGTGGCGAGTGGTGCGGTCATAAAATTTTTCAGAACGACCATCTATCTGATCGTTAGATAATATTTAAAAATAAGTCACAATCTTTATGTAAACCAAATCAGTTTGTCACAATTTACATAAAACAAATCTCCCAAAAATACAGAATCAAATGATAAAACACATCTAATGAGAATGGAATCGATCGAGCCAACATTTGTTATCAACGATAACGTCACGGGGTAACTGGCAACTCGTGACGTCATCAATCATCGTGAAAACGTCATTAATATTAGAATATTTGTTCGGAAGGCCGAAGTTTGATCGTTACTAACTCCTGTGGATGTAATCTTTATATGGGTACCTACCTAAATGTTTGGAAGGAATTCAAAATTAGAGGAATTATTTCAATTAGCATTCACGTGCTGGTTCTCAGTGATATGATAGTATGAGTGTCGTTGAAGGCAGCTAAGGGATAGGCTATACTAAGGGCTCACTTCACAGCGATAGGCTAGCCCCCTATTAAGTGGGACCGAAAATCATAGCTGGCGAAATTTTGGGTGTTATTACACCTCTGGCAGGTAGGTAGATAGTGATGATAAACGAATTACAGAAGAGCATGGGTCCTTGGAAGCCCAGGCGGAAAACGCAGAAAGATTTCCGTCCTCCATGAGCGCTGGCCTAATGTTGTGAGATTGAGAGGTAGGATTTTGATCTCGTGTTGTTGCTCTTGGATTTTGATCTCGTCAGGGTCACCAATGTTGGTGGTCTATATGATATCTTTTCTTGGAATTCGGATTTTCCAGCTATACATATGTGACGAAACATCGTGCGTTTTTAGTCAGTTCGAATCTGATGTACTCCACCCACCTCATCGTTAATTCTGGTAAGGTAACGCCCAAACGAGACACCGCAAAAAAGAAAAAAAGTCTTTGAAAACCTCAGACTCAGACATTTTGAGACAATGTGAAAGACGTTTCGATAAAAGGGAGATAGACGTGAGCATTATGTATGTATGTACTAGCTTTTGCCTGCCACAACAAGGTCTAATCTACCTCTATACCAAATTTCATCAAAATCAGTTCAGTGGTTTAGGCGTGAAAGCGTAACAGACAGACAGAGTTACTTTCGCATTTATAATATTAGTATGAATATACTCAATAAATGCAAGCAAAATGAGGTATAATTATTATGCTAGATGTTTGGACCAGAGGGGGCACCTTAATATATTCTTGGTGGAACTCCTTATTGGCCAGCTATGACGTCACCACGGCTCGTATAAATCACTGCTAATACTCTATATCTCTAGAACTATATATTTCATATCAAAAACTCCGTTCAATTTCATAGAAAATCGCATTTAATAGTTCGATTTCTCAGTAACAAATGGAAAAATAAAATCCATTTGTATCTGCCCGATCTGAAGTGGAACGTTTTAGAGGCAGTGAAGAAATCGTTCATTTATTTCCAACCCATCATGTGAGGATGACCTATTTCCTGCTTCTGGAGAACGTGTAAACACATTCTCTTAGATAAACAATTTTAAAATCTTGTAATTTGTTTTTATGATCAATACTTTCTCTGAGTTATTTAATGATTTATATGGTAGACATGCTGTTTTAAATAATACATGTGCCTCGGCTATGGGTGAGATGAAAATTAAATTCGAAATTCGAATTTGGAAAGTTAATAAGTTGCAGAAAGGTCGGATGGTAGTTGCTACAAGGAAAAGGTCACAGGTTCAGCTGGGTTGCAGTGATAGTGAAAAAATGATACCCCCATCCGAAGTGAGGGCCTCGGATGGGACCGGGATTAGTGTAAGGATGATGATGATGAATTTGTTTGTAAATATAATTGACTAAAGTAAAGCTAGCGAAGCGAGAAAACAAAAGTAAACAAAGTTTCAGCGGTTCCAAACATTTTTATTTGAAAATTATTACGTATCACGTCAAGCGCATTCCAGACAGGAATGAAATTGCTCATAAGATGGCGGATCTGACAGTTTAGAACCACTGTGCTGACAACTTTCCTGTACTACGAAACACGCAACAACAGCTGTCGCTCGGCCATTGTCCCATACGTGTGACATGTGCGACAAGGTGAGAGAAAATAATCGCTAGTTATCGCAACGTAACTCAGTAATGGTCGCTTTGTTTTCCTTTTTTCTCTCGTCTCGTTGGCTTTACTTTAGTGAAGTAGGAAGCAAGGACTACTCGATTTCTTCCCGTGTGTTCTAAAAAAAGCGATTAAGGTATAACCTACTTACAATAAATACTCCATAAAAAGGATAGTATAGTTCCCGACAAGCTGACCCCCGACGCAAGAGATAATCTATTAGTAGTGGGTTTGAGCTCTTCCCTTGTCGTACTTCTTGCTATCCACAATATACACTATTCTACCGTATCTACTATGGTGAATGTTCTGATGAGCTCTTCCAATTAGTCCCACCCTCTCCTTTCCTGCACAGGACTACACGTGCAGAGTAAAGATGCCATCCGTATACGGTGCAGAATATACCATCTAGAACCAAGCGTTTCAGTGACTCATTCCTATGCCACACTATTAAGACCTGGAACTCCCTGCCAGCTCACGGTCGTGTTTTCTTCTTCCTACAGTGCCGGGTCCTTTAAGCGGGGTGTGAAAAGGCATCTGATGAGGCAGTCAAGCTGAGTGCCACCACTGTTAACATGGTACATGTTTACGATGGTGACCCTCTCTCCGAGACTTTGCCTTTAGCTTACCATCAGGCGAGGTGAAGTCAAATTGACGTGTACACCCAAAAACGCGTAGTGCGCATGAGGAGTACATTTTGTGATCTGTTTTAGGTCAAGATGTATACCAGTAACTATACCCTATCGACAAGAAACTTGTACTCTATTACCAAAAAACATAGTAAGCAATGTGGGTGTTAATATATCTCTGCTTACCCCTTCGAATGTAATAGGTACGTTAAAAACCTAAACCATTTCTACTACCATTATTGACCTCACGTTAAAAGAAAGTAATCACACAGCAGATCCACCCAATAAGCGTTCAACCAACTGATAGTAAAGGAACCTATTATGTAAACGGTATATACATATAAATGGAATACCGATACACGCAGCGCTTCCTTTATCGCCATTCAGAAGCGTCATTACGACACGTGTCAATATACACTTCAGTACACAAAAGTATACTCTATAACCTAGAAAGTAAAGTTGAAAATCCAGCTGGCAAGAATGTTTTAAGGGTAGAAATGACTGTGAATTCCTTGGTAAGATAACGAATGACCTTTGTTAGGAAGGCTTTTGTATATTCAATCTTGTTCTTTTAAGGTGTCAAAAGAATGTGCTAAAACGTTTTTTGTGAAGTTATCTTAGTGTTTCATGAAGACAGTTGTTTTGTGACCTGAAGTAATGGATTGGTTAAGGATAGTTCAGAGGAGGCGTTGGTTTTAACAGGTTTAACTTTATTTTTATGGCCACTATCTCACCTGTTAATAAGTGACGATGTGATCGACGATGGAGTACGCTTGGCTAGATGTAGCCTATTCAGGCGTGAAGACACAATTTTCATGCGGAAATCCCCTCGGATACCTCCCCTGCCGGAGCCGGAAGGGGAGGTTATGTCGGACTCGAACCAACTAAAACCGCACGCCGACTGTGGGTCGTGGTGCTAGGCCGGAGGTGAGGTTGTCATCGACATATCCCTCTTACCCCGGTTGACCCAGGGCCATCCCTTACGGTCTAGCCCTCCTCGGGGGCGTGAAGACACCCACGATATAGTTAAATGGACTAATGTGTTCAATGGATGTACGGAATACGTATGTTGATGAGTCTAACTAATGTCTTTAAAGGGTTCAGGTCTTCAGTTAGTACCTAGTCTATGCCCCTCAGAAATATAGTACCAGGTCTACCAATATTCTTGAAGCCCCAGCGAACCTCACCTGCAAGTCGACGCATCTACTAAACAACACATAAGGCTCTGTCGTAGGCTTTCCTCTCAGGGTAAGAGGTCATATGGTAGTCCTTCCCGGTGCCAACAATTAACGGAGCACGGGCTCCATACAGCAAACTTTGGACACAACTGGGAATTGTTCTGAGAATGATAATGACGACCTAAAAAGAATCTGTCGCAGGTTTGATCCAACTTCTACGCAACCCCAATGTCGCTTAATTTAAAATTACAATCCGTGCTATTTCATGATTTTATCAAATGACAAAAACACAATTGTTCAAACGTATGGCGAAAATTCTGTTAAGAAAGAAAACTATTATGTCAGTAACCGTTTACACTGAAATCGGAAAAGTCAGCATCTAAAGTTTGAATTTATAGGATTTTCAAAGCGAAAGAGGAATAAAATGTGGAACAAATGACAGATTTGTGCCCGAGACGGAATTCGTAAGCAACAGTAAATTTTGCATACTAATTTCTTCAATATATTATACAGTTATTTAATTGTCATCTGCAGTATTTAGATTAGGATTCTTCTTCATTTTAGCGTTAATCCCATTCTCATCTGAAGCTTTTAGCTTGGAGTGTAGCGTCTGGTTTACCAGTCTAACTGCGGATATGGCTAAACTTCGATATTTTCTGTGAAGCGATTGCCATCTGACCACCACAACCCAAAGGCGATATCGAAGCATTACAGCTAGACCAGTTTTGAGGGCTCCAACTACCCGTTACGACTGTCATAGATGTTCGTATGGATACCGGGATCGATGGCTTAACGTGCTCTTCGAGGCACGACCAGAACAATGCAAATACCCATACTCATGCATACAAATATTTGCATTGAGCAGGGATCCAACCCACGCTTCCTGCATAGTGGCCGCGTTCACTACTACTAAACCACGGAGGCTGTCTACAGTAATTGTCATTTGCAGTATTTGGATTACGATTACTGGATCATATTCATTAAAACAGGATTACACCTGTATTCACCCATTCAACCCGAAAATGCCGCCTGTGTTCGTCAAAGCCGCCTGTTCGTACCTAATAAACCCTCAAAGCTTTGCCTAATGTGAATATATCGCGTACCTATTCGTAACACCTGACAGGTACCTCGGTTTCCGACGTACGTTGGTACTAGTGGCAACAAAAGTGGAAAGCGCATTTTAGTTGGCTCGACTTGTAAACATGATTGATGGTGTATTTTGGAGAGTGACATCATTTCCTTGAAAACACAATCTGCATGAATACCTATATCTATATATTCACACCTGCAAATACTCATAAGGGTAAGCAAAGGTATATTGATATCCACATTTTGTCAAATATGATGTCTCGAGCCTAATTACCGTCAAGCGGGCGTTTGTCACGGGCTGCATGATTATTATCGGATGATGAACAGCTCTATATTTATGTATGCTCTAGTATAAACTTGAGAATACTGACAGTTATCACTATGGTACACAATTAAAAAATAGAGCGAAATGGCTTTCATAGCACCCTTATGCGCTTTCAGTAAGTACAAGGTATCCAAGCAGAAAGTTACAAACATTTTGCAGATGGGAAAGAAGGATTTCACCATGAAGGAAGCATGATTGTATTTAGCCGTGCTTCTTTGGCGCTTCGTAGCAACAGTGAAAGTAAAAAATCACACAGTCTAATAGTAAGACAATGATTATCTAGATACTTAACTCACCAGCAGATACTTAACAATATACGAATACTAGTTTCAGCTGTAGTGTTCGAAACACCAAAGTCAACTGATAAATAAAATAAATATACTTTATTCACTATTTTGAAATGCTCGACTTCTGTCGACAGCTGTACTTTTGCTCGGGTCTTTTCATGAGGCGAGCAGCGAAGGCGCCGGTACACTCACTCGATTAAACATAAAGCCGCTTGTATTTCCCCGGAGAAGTACAGTCTTGTACAACATTCACATATCGCTGCGTTTTGTTAAAGTTGCAACGTCGAATACTTTGGTGCGGTATTAAAATTTTATCACCTATTTCAGCTTGGTATACCTTTAACCATGTTAGATATTGGTTCTTAGAGAAGTCTTAAATGTTGGACCTGGATTTTCTTTTCCCAGTTTAAATACATCGGAGAAGAATGAGGATTTACCGAGCTTGGAAGGAAGGTGACACTGACGTGGATAATACAATATAAAAATCTCAAGTCATATTTTAAAGTTCCTTATCCAAAGGCTAAAAGAGAACACTCTTACTAAGACTTCACTGTAAGTCTTCCTGACACCAGACCTCATGAACCGTGATAGCAATACAGTTGAAATTTCTACACAATGTATTTCTGATGCCGCTATAACCACAAATACAAAAAAAAACAGAATAAATAATAAATAAATAGAAGCCTCCTTTCGATACCGAAGCTTCTGAGAAAAATTACACACACACAATACAGTATGTTTGTAAGTATACGTGTAATATGTGTACAAGTTGTCAGTGTTTTTCCCTTCCTCTATTTGAAGAAGAAACCTTTCCTAAATCCGACGAAAGTACTAATACATTTAAGTACCGTAATCCTTCAAATAGAACATAAAATATAGTTTATTTACGAGTAGTTGGCAATACAATAGAATCCATTGTAACACTCGGTACACAGCCGCGGGTCTGACGTCATTAGTAGGATTGTCTTGAGCAAATGCCTTGTTTGAACAAGCACCTGTATTTTATGTGTTCGTACGACTTCTCGGGTATGGATTGGAGTTATCTTCTACGCAATTTATGTCCTAGATAGGGTATATTTTGAAGATGTGTCGTGGAGATTGTTTGTCGATAAGTGTAAGATGGGTGTGGTTTATCATTAGATAGACTAAAATAAACTCATTTTAAACAAATAGCCAAAGTAACAAGAATACATCTATGCGTAGAATTTCACATGTGTGGGAGTCTATTTATTACAGTATGTACAGTCGGCAATAGTGATACGGTTGCACTTCTATCTATACTATACTATTATAATACTAGCTGTCCCGGCAAACTTCGTTTTGCCTTAGAAATTAGAATCAATTAGCTGTATCAAATTCTCGTAATTATTTTGAGAACGGAAAGCATTTCGATTCGGGCCCCATACGCCTACGGAGCTCCCGACACTATTAGGTCACCGGGGCCCATACTTACACCTACGGAGCCTATATACCTATGGGACCCATACAACCATATACCTCTACGCTCAAGGGCGTTCATACCACCATAAACCATACATTTTTCGACCTAAATAAAAAATAGCCACCATAAATATTTTCGCGGCCCATGCAACGGGCATTTTGTTAATTAAGAAGAATGTCTACTAATCACCCTCTGACGATATTTGCACGCCTTATGTCAATTCTATATCAAACGTCAGATAACATAGAAGAATATCATACAACATCAGTATTAGAATAATAAATAAAAAAAATTCCAATTCGTATTCCAAATTCCAAATTTAGACATGGCGTATGTCGGATCAGCTATTTTATATGGTGGTTATGTATTTTTACATTTTCTAATTTTCCGCGCAATTTTCTTCATTTTTTCTTTCATAAGAACCTTCTCCTAACAATAACGAACAAGAATTAACGAAATCGGTTCAGCCGTTCAGGCGTGATGTCGTGACCAAGGGAAATAGGGGTTCATTTTTATATATATAGATATTATTGTAAATTGGAAATGTTTCTTCGCAATGGACGCAAAAACGACTGAACTAATTTTAATGCGGTTTTTTTATTAGAAAGGTCTTGATCAGACTTAAATCTTACGTTTGTTTGATTGCAATCAAATTTTAAAATATAGGTTGCTGTGGGTCGCGGTCACAGGATCAATATTTCTGTGACCCTGGTACATTGGCATAAAGTACTGGGCTCACAGAAATTTTAAGGAACTTTATCTGGGTCGCGGGAACAGGTGCATTGTGTCCTAAACCTTTCTTATTCGAACTAAACGCGGACGAAGTCGCAGGCAAAAGCTAGTTTTCATATAAAAATGTGTGCGAAGGTGCAACCGAATTTTCTTTGTCGACTGCACAAAACTCAGTTTTCACTATAATTTACGTTTTTGATAGATTTTTTGTAAATACTAAATATCTACATGTGATGCTGAATTTCGTAAAGAACTTTTGAACAGCAATAAATAATACTGCACCTGGACTGAGTCGGAGTACATTCTAAAATGTCTAAAAAATTCATTAATCAGTAGGTACACTTAGGCCCCTAATATCTTTCATCCATTTGGTCACAGTAACCAATTTCCATCAGGCGGGTATCTTGTTTATACCACTTGGACTGTAGAACCCCATACCTCATTATACATATTACATCGTCAAACGCAATACGTTTAGTTATTCAAGAATTAAATTGCCTCTCTTCATATTCGACAATTAATTAAACGTAACAAAGCACCCTACCCGCCTGGCGGCAAGGGTCGATGTCAATAAATACTCTCGCACCTGAGGTGCCAGTCGCAAGTTGCCGATCCTCCTCCTTTGACAATGCTCTGTAGAGATATTACGTACAATGAAGTATTTAACACTTGGTGAATAGTAGTATTTAGGGTCACTTATGTTATGTATACACGTATCTTGGCGCAAATCGCAAGACAAACAGACCCCTGGCGCGCGCAAATTGTTTTGTAATAATCTAAGACCCGTATTCTAAAATGACACTCAACCTGAATCGCGATTTGACAGATTGTGTCGACAGATTCATAGTTTAACATTTTTTTTTATACCACTTAGATGGCAGACAAGCACACGGCCCACCTGATGGAAAGTGGTTACCGCGGCCCATGGACGTATGCAACACCAGGGGCGTTACACTCGCGCTGCCTACCCTGAAGAAACCTTCTAAAGCCCCTCTTGAAGAACCCCATATTGTAGTCGCTTGAAGTCGCTTGGGAAAACCATGGCAGGGAGTGCCATGGTTTTCCCAAGCGACTTCATTCCACAGCTTGTGCGTACGTGGGATGAAGTCCTTTCATACCGCATATTGCATAATGCCTACACAATCATTCCTCAGAAAAATCGCGTTTCAGGCTGTGTCATTCTAGAATACGGGCCTAAGATTGGTGAATTTGAGCTCGTCCTATCGTGGCACCCCGTGCTATCTTCAAAACACATCCAAGAAACGTAAACTGCGCGTATAGAGCACATTTTAGGTTCAAGATATAAGTCTCGAGCACGGAGGACAGAATATGATTAAGTAACGGAGAGGCCCCATTGATATTTCTCCTAATAAAAACGCGCGCCGAATGCGGGTGGGAAGAGAGACGCGCAGGGTGTCAAAAGTCGAACGACTTCAGGTATAACGTTCCTACCGAATGAGTCCATTTTGACGTTTAGATGGCACGCGACTCGATTGCCTTGCAACAGCTCCTCTATCATTTCCTTCTCCATGGTCTCGAGTAATACTATGTAATGTTTATTTTACCTGGCAGTACCCGCATCATGTAGTGACATTACATAATACCGGGTCACGGTTTATGTTACTAAAAGGGCCGATGATGATGATCACAGTAATAGAATAGAGTATGCCACCGTGAACTCATACCTATTTTATTTGGACGTGTGCAATACTAGGGGAGTCATACCTACTCGTTCTTCCGACCATCTAAAAACAGAGAGTTTCTGATTTCTGTCCTGTCAGTGCAGAAGACAAAGCAGGACGAGCTATTGGTCCTCCCACTGCAACACAAAAACCCTCCAGTAAACTGTGGCTACCCTACTCACCACCGAGAACACAACGAATTACTACGATCGCGATATTCTGTAGGGCTTCCCCAGTCTGACTGCTCAATTGGGACGGGAGATACCGTCGTGTAGAACGAAATCAAGTAATATTAGAATCTTATTTTTTTTATTTACCGCACGTCGACTGTGGGTCGTGGTGCTAGGCCGGAGGTGAGGTTGTCTTCGACATATCTCTCGCACCCCGGCTGACCCAGGGCCATCCCTTACGGTCCGTCCTCCTCGGAAGTAATATTAGAACCTGCAATGTTCTTGTATTGAAGTAAAATGATTACCTGAAACAAAAGAAAAAAATACTTAGATCAACTGATAAAATAATAATGACATTTTTAGTAGCGCAGTTATAGTTGTTTATATCTCTTTACAAATTTTTAAATCTTATTATTTATGTTTTTAAACACATTTACATCTTTAAAACATATAATTTGAGTTATTTTTTTTTTTATTAGGTAAAAATTTATGATGATATGATACTTCTTCTGAAGCAATGGACACCTACAAGATTTTGCCATTCAGATCATCAAACCGGTACACCTGTTAATTGACGGATGAGGCCCTGTGGCTTCTCGAGAGAAGACAAAGTAAACGAAGTAATTTAAAGGAGAAATAACGGAGGTTAAACGGGGGATGAAAATTGATGTGAATGTTGATCGATTTTGTTGGAAAAATTGGTGTAAGGGGTTGTTGTGTTGTGTTTTTTCTTTCTTTCTTCTTTCTTTCTTAAATAAGGGATTAAAATTTTGCAGGTATAAAAGTTGATCATTTATGAGATTAACCTGATGAAATTTGGTGCAGCTTAGAACTTGGGGAAGGCTGTTAAGTCGCGACCAAATAAAGCCTATGTGCTTGTCAAAATTCAAAATTCAAAAATCGTTTATTCTGCATATACCATTAAATCGGAACCTACAATACGTCAACATAAAGTAAATATTTAATACTAGTTTAACAAATAGACAAAGCTCTAATCTATCGTATACCAAATATCATTAAGTTATCTTCAAAAATGACAAACTTTCATGCTTACAAATTTTCATCCCTTATTTACACCAATTTAACCAATTTTTTCGCGATAAGAAGTAGCTTTTTCCTTTCCCAAGTCATAGAAATCCAAAGCCATAGAATCGACAAAAAATATCGTAGTTCAACCAAATACGTAGTTAGACTGGTTAATCGGACCCCAGACTCCAAGCTGCTAGCTTCGGATGTTACATAACATAACATAAACTCACGCCTGTATTCCCCGAAGGGGTAGGCAGAGGTGCTAGCACCCACATTTCGCCAGTTTATGTTTAGGTCCCAATGTAATAGGTGGCGAGCCTATTGCCATTAACCGGGCACTTATAAACCTGCGATAAATACACACATAACTTCGAAAAGCATCGAGAAGTCATTGGTGTGTGCCATGGTAAACCTGGGATTGAACCCGAGACCTCGTCTCAGCAGTCCATTACCCATACCACTAGGCTACCGCAGATTTTTTTTTTCGGATCGGAGCTTCGGATGTGACTGGGATTAACGCTAAGATGAATAAGAAATTATACTAAATGCTTTAGAATAAGGAAGGAATAGCAAATTTTGAATCAGGAAGTCTGACTGACTTCCTGGTATTTAATTTTCATTTGTATGTTAGTTTATGGCTAGAGTATTTTTTTTTATCACGTGATAAATCCCCACCTCCGCGGAGCCAGTGGAGATGGTTATGTCGGACTCGAACCGACTAAAACGCATGCCGTCTTGGGTCCTAGGTTGTCAGAGGCGAGATTGCCAAAAGCATATCTCTCGCACTTATGGCTAGGATATAACCGATTACAAATGATGTACTTAACTTCGACTAAATCTTGACGAACATTTTTTTTTATTAATTCTTAATAGATAGCTTGAAAAATGGACATTGAAGTGATTCTAAAAGAGTGACTTGTTTTTTATACCACTTAGTGTCAGACATGATGGAAAGTTGTTACCGTGGGCTATGGACGTGGGCAACACTAGGGAAGTCACACTCGCGCTGCCGACCCTGTTATTCCCTACAAGATGCGGACCTTTGAAAAGGCACTGAAAAGAGTCACTGGCAAAAGCTAGTGGCCATAAATATCAGCAGATATCCCATAAAATAAATCACTGTGGAACTAATATTGAGCCCGAATACCTATCTGGCCATAAACCAAAAGTTTGTTTTAATTGAATTAAATACATTTATTGACGGTTTCCTTAGTTCATTGTGGATCGACTTCAAAACGTAAAGGCGTATGCACACTTCAGCATGTTATTTTTTTAAACGGCCAGGCTGCAATAGCCTAAATATTATTTTGTAATGTGACTGTTTTCAGGCGAGAATGCAGGCTTAAGTATTGAGGTATTTTTGCCTCGTCCCACCTCGCCTGATGTCAAGCTAAAGGCAAAGTCTCGGAAAGAGGGTCACCATCGTAAACATGTACCATGTTAACAGTGGTGGCACTCAGCTTAACGGCCTTTTCACGCCCCACTTAAAGGACCCGGGACTGTAAGAAGAAGGAAACACATGAGTTGGCAGGGAGTTCCAAGTCTTAGTCTTAGTGGTGTGGTGAATTCTTCAGAAAATTACTTTTTAGAAGACTTTACAATTATATAGATACCCTGTGCTATTCGCTATTGCCCACAACTTCGCCCAACGTGAATGTCCATTATCGCGACCAAAACATAGCCTATGTCCTTTCCCAAGGTTAGGGCTATCTCTGAAAAATATCGTATCGTATGCGGCCAAATAAGACGAATAACACATAGCAAAGTATGGTATAGGTCAAACCATAGGTATATCTTGGACCTAGAATGTTCTCAAAATATGCTTTATACGCACAGTAAACGTTTTTTTGACGTATTTTGAATATAGCATAGGGTGCTACTGTGATGGTCGAGCTCAAATTTACCAAGCATGAAGAGATTCGGTGAAGCTGCCTGTCACTAGCAGAAGCAGGCCGTGGCCCGGGGCTAGATGGGGACACTGTGGTCCCCACTACCCGAAGGGGACCACCTCGAAGGAATGGTCCTGGATCTGCCGGGGTGCGAGAGATATGTTTTCTGCAATCTCACCTCCGGCAACCAAAGACCTAAAGAAGACATGCGTTTTAGTCGGTTCGAGTCCGACATAACCACCTCCACCGGCTCCAGGGGGTGGTATTCGTGGGCATTTGTCGCTCGTTTAAAAAAAAAGCATAAATAGATTATTACAAAACAATCACCTTTTTTATCTTGAGATTTAGGTTCAAAATATTATATGGTTGGAGCAATACAATGTATAATGTGTATGTATTTACAAAAAAAAAGTATATAAGTATGTTTATCCGCATTCTAGATTCCATAACACAAGCTATAAAAGCTTACCATGGGTCTAGATAGCGTTGTGTAGAATGTTGTGGAATATTTATTTATATATTTATTTATACCACCATAACATTTGAATGATTTTTTTATAGCATTTATTATGCTAACTTTTAAGTTCGAAAAACATTGGAAAAATGAAATGCTCAAGTGAGACTCGAACTCACGACCTTTCCCTTACAGGGAAATTGCTCTGCCAACTGAGCTATTGAGCACCACTTGAATCATTCCAAATTTTCCTTCTCTTTATATCCGTCTATAAGTGCGACGGTGCAGCCATCTACCAACATTCTTACGAACTGTTGGATACAATGAACGATTTTTCAACCATTTTTAAACATTGAATTTTGATGACTGCGCCCAAATATTTGAATGAATTTTTTATAGCATTTATTATGCTAACTTTTAAGCTCGAAAAACATTGGAAAATGAAATGCTTAAGTGAGACTCGAACTCACGACCTTTCCCTTACAGGGGGATTGCTCTGCCAACTGAGCTATTGAGCACCACTTGAATCATTCCAAATTTTCCTTCTCTTTATATCCGTCTATAAGGGCGACGGTGCAGCCATCTACCAACATTCTTACGAACTGTTGGAAATAATGAATGATTTTTCAACCATTTTTAAACAATGAATTTTGATGACTGCGCCCAAATATTTGAATGAATTTTTTATAGCATTTATTATGCTAACTTTTAAGTTCGAAAACCATTGGAAAATGAAATGCTCAAGTGAGACTCGAACTCACGACCTTTCCCTTACAGGGGGATTGCTCTGCCAACTGAGCTATTGAGCACCACTTGAATCATTCCAAATTTTCCTTCTCTTTATATCCGTCTATAAGGGCGACATAACATTACATTACCAATATCTATATGAAAGTACTCCAAGTCCGGAAACCATTAAAATAGTTTTAATGGCGATATTACAACATAACATTATGGGTTATATTGATTGCATAACTTCGCTAACGAAGATGGTCTGATAGAGGACATTTGATATGGCTTCCCGGTTATGGGGTGGGAATTAAGCAGTAATTTATGGGGTAGGCAGACTTGTTATGATTACTGATATTTACCGCAATATATATATCTATTGCGTCATCACTATTTCGTTTGTAGGGGTTTGTTTTAGATATTACGGGATATTTTTTTTTTTTTTTTATACAGGACACGTCAATTTGACTTCACCTCGCCTGATGTTAAGCTAAAGGCAAAGTCTCGGAAAGAGGGTCACCATCGTAAACATTTACCATGTTAACAGTGGTGGCACTCAGCTTGACGGCCTCATTAGATGCCTTTTCACGCCCCGCTTAAAGGACCCAGGACTGTAGGAAGAAAGAAACACGTGAACTGGCAGGGAATTCCAGGCCTTAGTGGTGCGGCATAGGAATGAATCACTGAAACGCTTGGTTCTAGCAGGTATACTCTGCACCGCAAATGGATGACATCTTAGCCCTGCACGTGTCGTCCTGTGAAGGAAAGGGGAGGGTGGGACTAATTGGAAGAGCTCGTCAGAACATTCACCATGGTAGAGACGGTAGAAAACTGCCAAAGACGCAACATCTCTACGCATCTGCAAAGGCTCGAGGGTGTTCGTGACCTCAGGATCCCCAATAATGCGGACCGCACGTCGCTGCAACCTGTCGAGAGCATCTAATAAGTACTTTGCGGAGCCGTCCCAGAGATGTGAGCAGTATTCCACGCAGGAACGAATTTGGGTCTTATATAGAAGACACCGCTGCTCCGGCGTGAAAAAACGTCTCACTCTGTTCAGGACTCCGAGTTTACGCGAGGCTGATTTGATGATACTCTCGATATAGTTTTTGTTATTCAGTTTGCAGCGAACATCCATACCGAGGATAGTGAGGTGATCCTGCAGTGGTAGTGGTGTGCTCTGAAGAGTGGGAAGGGGAAGGAAAGGAGATACCTTTGCTGTAAACGCACATGCCTGGGTCTTCTTGGCATTGAACTCGACCAGGTTCCTAGCGCCCCATTGAGAAATGTGGTCCAGGATCCGGTCCAGGTCAGTGACAAGAAGCTGCCTTTTTTCCGCGATATCAGACTGCTTGGCCGCAGGATGTGCGTAATAACTCCCGTGTAAGGTGCTGTCGTCTGCATAGCAGTGAATGTTTCCGTTACAGAGCATGTCATTGATATGCAGAAGAAAGAGAGTGGGAGATAAGACGGAACCCTGCGGCACGCCAGCATTTACCTGCAAGAACTCCGAAGCTCGTCCATCACAAAGGACGCGAATACGGCGCCCCTGCAGGAAGCTTGCAACCCAGTTACACAGTCTAGGAGGCAGGCCGAAGGCTGGTAGCTTGGAAAGAAGCGATTTGTGCCATACCCTATCGAAAGCTTTGGCTTTGGCAATAAGTACTTTGCGGAGCCGTCCCAGAGATGTGAGCAGTATTCCACGCAGGAACGAATTTGGGTCTTATATAGAAGACACCGCTGCTCCGGCGTGAAAAAACGTCTCACTCTGTTCAGGACTCCGAGTTTACGCGAGGCTGATTTGATGATACTCTCGATATAGTTTTTGTTATTCAGTTTGCAGCGAACATCCATACCGAGGATAGTGAGGTGATCCTGCAGTGGTAGTGGTGTGCTCTGAAGAGTGGGAAGGGGAAGGAAAGGAGATACCTTTGCTGTAAACGCACATGCCTGGGTCTTCTTGGCATTGAACTCGACCAGGTTCCTAGCGCCCCATTGAGAAATGTGGTCCAGGATCCGGTCCAGGTCAGTGACAAGAAGCTGCCTTTTTTCCGCGATATCAGACTGCTTGGCCGCAGGATGTGCGTAATAACTCCCGTGTAAGGTGCTGTCGTCTGCATAGCAGTGAATGTTTCCGTTACAGAGCATGTCATTGATATGCAGAAGAAAGAGAGTGGGAGATAAGACGGAACCCTGCGGCACGCCAGCATTTACCTGCAAGAACTCCGAAGCTCGTCCATCACAAAGGACGCGAATACGGCGCCCCTGCAGGAAGCTTGCAACCCAGTTACACAGTCTAGGAGGCAGGCCGAAGGCTGGTAGCTTGGAAAGAAGCGATTTGTGCCATACCCTATCGAAAGCTTTGGCGATGTCAAGACTAATTGCCAGTGACTCACCGTGCTTCTCCATAGCCTCACCCCAAAGGTGGGTCATGTACGCCAGAAGATCACCCGTTGACCGTTTCGGTCTGAAACCTATTGCCGGTCACTAAGCAAGGAGTGATCCTCTAGGTGGCGCATGAGCTGTGTGTTAATTATGTGCTCGAACACCTTGCACAGCACTGAGGTGACGGCTATGGGTCGATAGTTGGCTGGGTCCGAGCGATCCCCCTTCTTGGGGATCGGCTGGACATTCGCCTCCTTCCAAGCCGAAGGCACTGTACCCGAACTGTAGGACAGTCGGTACAGCCGCGTTAGCATAGGAGATAACTCCGCTGCACATTTTTTAAGTACGACCGCTGGAATACCATCAGGACCACTGGCTTTCCGGACATCGAGTGATTGCAGTACTGCACAGACATCGCGTTGCCTGATACGTATATCAGGCATTGCGTGGTCACCAGTGGGCATTGTCCGTGGTTGCATACCACAATCATCGACTCGGGAGTTGGCCGCGAAGAGATTGACCAGCAAATTTGCTTTCTCTTGCGGCTCATGGGCCAGAGATCCATCGGGATTGCTCAGTGGGGGTAGCGAGGGCTGGCAGAAGTTGGCTTGCACGGCTTTGGCCAGTTGCCAGTAGCCACGGCTACCCGTGGGATGCGCCACTAGCTCTTGGCCCAGCCGTGCTATGCGCTGGGCATCCGCTTTGACGCATGCCCTCTTGCAGACCTTTGTGGCTCTGTTGTACGCCGCCTTGAAGTGACCCACGTTGGGATCGCGCGTGGCGCGCGCCCGCACCCAGGCGCGGTACGCAAACTGTTTATGCTCAACAGCCTCCGCGCACTCGCGCCCGAACCACGGACGCGCTCCGCGGACTCCGGTGACATCGGTGTATGGGATATAGTATTCCATACCTAGACCGATCTCACCGGCGACGGCAGTAGCGCTCTCAGATGGGTTCTTACCCTCAAAGCAGCGTTCAACCCACGGGATGGACGCATAATAGTCGCGCAATCCATCCCAGTCCGCTGACGAGTAGTGCCATAGACGCCTCTTCCCCTGCACGGGTCGTGGGGGCGCTACAATGGGCACGGTGGAGCGGACCAGACAGTGGTCGGAGTTACCTAAAGCAGCACTCACCGAGACACTGTACTGGTCTGGGCGACTCGTCAACAGAAGGTCTAGCAGAGAGGGCTCTAGGCCGGACTCTCTTGGTATCCTCGTGACCTTGTGCACCAATTGAGTCAAGTCATGCGCCAGGGCAAATGCGTGAGTGGCTCTTCCCGCATGGTTTGTTATGGCGGAGCCCAACCAGATCTTGTGGTGGGCGTTAAAGTCCCCCAAAAACACCAATTCGGCGTTCGGAAACCGCTCCTGCGCATCATCTGCCGCCTGACTCAGGTATTCGAATAGTCGAGTTATCTCTGCATCTCCTGTATGGGAACGGTAAAGGCACACATAGATCTGACTCGCGGAGCCATGGTCTACGTGTACCCACAGGATGGAAAAGGATGGGTCCTCTAGACAGCGCAAACGGCGACAACAAATATCCGCCCTAACAAACACGCACACCCCGGCTTTTGCTCGGAAATTTTCCTCGATAACATAGCCGGGGTAAAGCAGGTAGGCCGTGTCGTCAGGGCGGCGTATTTGTGTCTCCGTTAGAAACAGCATAGCTGGTTTCGCCGTCTCCAGGTGTTGGTGGACGGCGTTGAGGTTCTTATGGAGCCCACAGATGTTCGTGGACTCCACCTCAAATAGAGTTTTTGTGGGAGAGTCCCTAGCCGCTGTTTCAACAGATTTTGTTTTGTGCGCTGCCATGAGGTGAAGGGTAAGGAAAGGCGTGAAAAAGAGGTGATTGTCGCCGCAGCACCGCGTGACAAAACATGGGAGATTGGTTTTATCTATGAATGTGAGGCGTGACGAGAGCCGACGCGCCGAACGGAAGGGCCCCCGTACCCTCCCGAATATGGTCGCCGGGCTCCCGTCCGGTCGCCAACCGGCACGACGAGCCATATCGGGATTATGCGCGACCTGGTGGGGCAGCCTCCCAGGGTGGTTAGTCCCAGTTGGGCCCCTGTACTATGCCGCGGGCGGCCAGCGGCACCACCGTTTCTACGGGTCTCCCTGCCCGGCGCGGCGCCCCGCGTCCCACCCCACTAGATTACGCCAAAACCCACCGGTCCCACTAGTGCTGCGACTACCATCACCTCGGCCCGGCTATGCACTTGCTGACCCCTGAACGCAATCCAACCGAGATTGGATTACTATGGAGGGTTTTTCGCACTTGTGCACGGTGGTACCAACCCGGTCGAAATAAGTGTCAAATTTGTGCCATCAAATTTCTACCACCAGTAATATTATTATTTCATCTGACCTCACAATAGACTATTTGACTAAGTCGTCGATTCTTCCCAATAGCATATTATGTTAGCTTGTTCTGAAAAAATATGCCTTGCAAAATAAAATATTGCATATCTGAACTGAAACTAAGACTTTTCATGAGTTGAAATTCCCAAAAAAGTCAAAATATAAACAATTAAATTAAATTCAAATATATAACTTTTCAGATTCCTCATTGAATTTTAAATAACTTTTATTATGAACTATTTACGTGTAAACGCAACGCAGACCGAGATAAATGCGATATTCCCTTGTACTCCATATATTTGCACAACGCGTTACCGAAGCGTGACGTCACAATTACGTATGATTTTTTATGGAGCGTTTTCGGGCGGCGCGACAAATTGAATATTTCAAAACCAAATATCTTGAAAACTATATGTCGTACGAACATTTTACTTTTACAGTTCATTATATTATTACAAAGTGGTCATTTTTCGAAAGTAAAAAAAAAATAGTCAAATACCCTATCCTGAGAGGTTAATCTTGCCCCCATAAAGAAATAATAATTATAACTAATTAAATAAATAAATATTCCACAACATTCTATACTATCTAGACCCATGATAAGCATAGCTTAACTGGCTTGTGTTATGGAATCTAGAATACGGATAAACACACTTAGATACTTTTTTTTGTTATTACAAACATATTATACATAGAAACACCCAGACCAATGCAAATAGCAATATTCATGCATACAAATACACTAAGCGGGGATCGAACCCGCGCCTCCTGCGTAGCAGTCACGTTCACTACCGCCACGCCACAGAGGCTTCCAATAGTAATTTATTTCCGGGGTTTAAAGAGGTCATCTGAAAACCATGGATACCCCGGAGAGCAAGAAAAATGCCTTACCTTGAAGTGTTTCCACATTCATCCTATATCCGTGTCGACTCCGTTAACTGATATTAGGCCGGACAATGTAAAAGACAGAATTTCATACATTTTAGTTCCTCCGATATCGTATCAGCGTCCGACACCAATATCCGATATCGGATAATGTAAAAACGTTCTTACTCAATTGAAACACGATATGATGTACAATTGACAGTATTTGTATAGTATTGTATATATAGTAATGACAGCCTCTGTGGTGGGCTGTAATGAACGCGACTGCCACACAGGAGGTTCGGGTTCTATCCCCGCTCAGTGCAATTATTTGTATGCATGAATGTGGCTATTTGTATTGGTCTGCTACAAAATAAAAGTATTAAGTATGTTTATCCGCATTCTAGTTTTTTTTTTTTTTATAGAATATTAGAACCGAAGTTACTAATACTCCTTCTAACCCCTCCAACTAAGCTAAATTGCTTGTGCTAGGAGTGGATTCACGTGGGTAGTGTAGTGGCCAGGATCGAACCCGGGACCTCTCGATCGTAAGGCCGAGTCCTTAAACACTTAGCTACCGACGCTTAAGATTCCATAACACAAGCTAGTTAAGCTTACCATAGGTCTAGATAGCGTTGTGTAGAATGTTGTAGAATTTTTATTTATTTGTGGAATATAATTTAGTCGGTTCGAGTCCGGCATAACCACCCCCTTGGATATTGCCGCTGGATAAAGATGCCCTATTTAGATAAAAAGTCATACTGTTTACTGTGTTTTTCTTTTTATTTCAAAAAATAAATCGCAACATCAATGTTGTTCCATTGCAAAAATCAAAGCATTTTCCTTTACTATTTTTTTTTACATTTTAAATTAAAAAAGTGAAGACTTAGAATTCGTATTCGCTACAGCGACATACCTTGCGATTACTTTGTGAAATTACTGTTGGAATTCCCTCAATACAAAGAATAAAAAATCTTTCACAAAACGTTTTATTTAAATTCCTTTGTGATTAAACCATTACAGTGAGCAAACGTACATAAATACGATTTCTTAATACATTTTCTCATAAAAGTACCACCGGAGTAATAAAAATTGAGATTTATTTCGTACGAGATAGGTTTCAATTTCTTGTGTGTCGGTGCGTGAACGAGTCGTCTACGCCGTAGCCGCGTAGCTTGTAGCTGTAGATGTGCGTAGCAAATGGTTAATTCGTAGCCTACAATATAATTATTTATTTAGGTGACTTCGGAATTTTCTTTTTAATTTGTATTGTATTTTATTATATATTATCTTAGCCACCCCTCTCTACCGTCTCTACCATGGTGAATGTTCTGACGAGCTCTTCCAATTAGTCCCACCCTCTCCTTGCCTTCACAGGTCGACACGGGCAGGGCTAAGATGCCATCCATATACGGTGCAGAGAGGTATACTCTAGAACCAAGCGGTTCAGTGACTCATTCCTATGCCGCACCACTAAGACCTGGAACTCCCTGCCAGCTCACGTGTTTCCTTCTTCCAACAGTCCCGGGTCCTTTAAGCGGGGCGTGAAAAGGCATCTAATGAGGCCGTCAAGCTGAGTGCCAGCACTCTTAACATGGTACATGTTTACGATGTTGACCCTCTTTCCAAGACTTTGCTTTTGCTTAACATCAGACGAGGTGAAGTCAAATTGACGTGTCCTATACAAAAAAAAACCCCGGCTTCCCTCGTAGTATATTTTAAAACACATATAACTAATATATAATTTTGAGCCAGTATTTATGGGGACTACTGCCATCTTACTCCCCAGCACTGAGATTAAAATCTGCGCAAGAAATTGTCAATCAGTATATCATGGGCAGGTAAGATCAACCTGGGTCTAGAATATTTTGAAGCAGCAAGCAATTAACAAATTTATTTTGACATTTCAATTTGACGTCACCTCGCCTGAAGGTAAGCTAAAAGCAACGTCTCGGAAAGAGGGTCACCATCGTAAACATGTGCCATGTTAACAGTGGTGGCACTCAGCTTGACGGCCTCTTCAGATGCCTTTTCACGCCCCGCTTAAAGGACCCGGGACTGTAGGAAGAAGGAAACACGTGAGCTGGCAGGGAGTTTTAGGTGTTAGTGGTGCGGCATAGGAATGAGTCACGGAAACGCCTAGTATACCACTATACCAGAATAAAATATTAAACATATGAGATTTTCATAACAAGATTTAAGAAATAAATTTCAAAAAGCGCTTGAATTTCAAGCTTCAGCTTCAAGTATTGTTAACACGCTCGGTTACTCCCAACGCGCTTCAGCGGCTAGCAGGTATAACACAATTTTAAAACGACATTAAATTCTCGTGGAAAATCTCATATGATTTTGGCGATGTGGTTATGAAGAAATTGATTAAAAACACAAACTATTATTTTGGTAGTCGGATAAAAAGGTGAAGTAGATGGATATGCTTAAAAAAAGGTTCTGTTATATTTACGATACTGAAAAAAATATTTTTTTCTTTTATACTTTATTGCACACATGGCATTTAAACAAAGAATATAAATATTATGTACAAAGGCGAGTTTAAGTCAAGGTTGAGTTTTCTTCCTGCAAACAATGAGAGGAAAAGTCTTCTGCAAAAAATGTTTTTTTTGTTTATTATTATAAATGAAATTTTAAAGCAATTAGTATAGACAATTAACATGCTTTTATGTCAACTTTGACGGCAATTCGCTGAGTACAACCGAGCCTATTATTAATCATCCACGAAGGCGCAACCACGGGAAACAGTTCTTTAAATATTGGTAGCTATTAGATTACATGGTAAAGTGTTTTCACACTCATATATGACACACTAGCTTTTGCCCGCGTGATCACTGCTCCGTTCCCTTCAGTAGTAGCCTGATGATATAATATGTAGCCTATGTGTTATTCTGATGTATAAGCTATATTATTGTAAAGTTTCATGAAAATCCATTCAGTTTTTACGTGAAAGAGTAACAAACATCCATACTCACAAACTTTCGCGTTTATAATATTAGTAAGTAACAAAATTTCCAATTGACACGACAACAGTTTATTTAATGTGCCTTCTAATACATATTTAACTCACACTAACGAGGCAAGTCAAATAAAAACTTGTAAAAAAAAGAAAAAATTTCGTCTCGAAACATCACAAAAAATTAAATTCTTTGATAAAATTCATAATGAATAAATGGTCGTCTAGACGAGTACCAAAATAACTTGTAAACAAAAAATCCCGAAAAACCCATCAAATGCGAGGTCGGAATCTTAAGCGAAGGGTTCCGTATTCTCAAAAGACTTCATTCACAAAACACGTGGTTCGAAAAACATTCGGAAAACATTATTTATGGTAAATAACAATAACACTACAAGCTAATATCAGTGGTTTTCTTCGGCTTAGCAACTGAATAAATTCCTGCGACCAGGTACAACATAATATGGCTTATGTGCTATTTTAGACTATACTCTTTGAATCCTAGCTATTACACTACCGACGTGAACCTATTCCTAACACAAACAACTTAGCTTAGCTGGAAGGCATAGAGAGAATATTAGTAATTTGGGTTACTAATGCTTTTTAACAAGATAAAAGATATGACAAAATTTTGCTCAGATATAGGTAGTTTACATATATCTGAGCCAAATTTTATCAGCTGTTCTGGAATGATTAATTAACAAACATCTTGCATCCCTTCAAATTCAGTCCGGTATCACTTTCAATCCTCACAAGTTACTTTTAAGTTTCTCTTCACTCTCAAGTCATGTTTATTTTAGTATATTATGTTTTTGCATAAGTGGTCATAATTAATAATGATATACAGGGTTCCGAATTCGAATGATAGCCAACGGTATCTTATAACTAATAGAGTGCCGTTGGTAATCATTTAAGTGCGGAACCCTAAACACGAAATAATCTTATTAAATTCCTCACGAATCTGGAATGCTTCATCAGACTGAATTATTGGCAAGACTGAAGAAGGTGCGGTCTTGTAAATTTGTGTTAATTATGTAATCTCTGCCGTTGGGAAAATATCTGTTGATTGTAATAAATATGAACAAAATGGCTTGGTGTGATTAATTTATATGAAATCCTTTTCATAGAATGATAGTGGAATGGGTAATGGACTGCTGAGACGAGGTCTCGGGTTCGATCCCAGATTTACCATGGTACACACTAGTGACTTTTCAATGCTTTTCGAAGTTATGTGTGTATTTATCGCAGGTTTATAAGTGCCCGGTCAATGGCAATAGGCTCGCCACCTATTACATTGGGACCTAAAAATAAACTGGCGAAATGTGCTAGCACCTCTGCCTACCCTTTCGGGGAATATAGGCGTGAGTTTATGTAATGTAATGATATTTTTATAGCATTTATTATGCTAACCTTTTAAATTCGAAATACATTAGGAAAAAGAAGCGCTCAAGTGGGAACTTGAGCGAATTCTTGAACCCACGACCTTTCCCTCACAGGGAGAATGCTGTTCCAACTGAGCTCTTGAGCCACACCTGAATCACTTCAAATTTCCCTTCTCTTTCTATCCGTCTTTATGGGCGACAGTGGAGCCATCTACCAACTTTCTTACGAAATGTTGGAACCAATGAATGATTTTTCAACCATTTTTAAACAACTTGAGCGTTACATTTTTTCCGATGTTTTTCGAACTTTAAAGTAAGCATTAAAAAATGCTATAAAAAATTCAGTCACGATATAGTAATTGAAAGCGATTATAGGTGTGAGTATGAAAGAAGCAAGGAAATTTCTCTCCCTATTTTTGCATTGGTAGTTCATTTTAGCTTTGAGGGGAACGGCTGCCATGCCTAGCTCCGAAAAGAAAAATCACACCAAAGTCTAGGCCGTTAATCAACCAGAGTCCGAAAAGCTGTAAACCTGGAAGTCTTCAAGTCTTCTAATCTAAACAGCCATCCATTCGAAATCTACCCAGAGTACCACCGTACCTTCGGTCTGATAGGTCAATGTGCCAGTATATGGCATTTTTATTTATTTATTTATTCAGAATAGTTACAATTCTGTTGACTTTGAGTCCTAAGGAGTAGTTATGTTATTTGAATTGAAATATTATGTGTAATCTATTCCGCTTGCCCTTTGGCAAAGGCCTGCTCTTTTTTCCGTGCGGAAATCCCCTCGGATACCTCCCCTGCTGGAGCCCCGGAAGGGGAGGTTATGTCGGACTCGAACCGACTAAAACCGCACGCCGACTGTGGGTCGTGGCGCTAAGCCGGAGGTAAGGTTTTCTTCGACATATCCCTCGCACCCCGGCTGACCCAGGGCCATCCCTAACACTCTCCAGTCGTCTCAATTCTATTCTAGTATACGGCATAAAAGCGACTAAATCTTTTAAAATATTGTTTTAGCAGAAAATGGTACGTCTGTTCACTAGAAGAAAATCACTTCATTATTTGAATTGACCAACTGTAAAGAAAATATATTTGAAAAAGGCACATTCGTATTAAAGATGGTCTGTTTGTGCGCCAATTCTTTCTTATTATGTTAACCTCTCTGAAATAGAAACTACAAACGCTATGATTGTTTGGACACGTGTCAAATCACAATTGACACGTGTTCAAACAAAACACACACTGTTGAACAAGGCATTAGCCTTAGTACAACAATGTACGAGTAGTTGCGATAATAAATCGGTGATGGAACATTTCTATTGTACGAAATTTTAAAACATTTATATGAGAAAAATCTTTTGCCCGCGGCTCCACACGCGTGGATATCAGTTATCGCCACCAAACATAGCCTATGTCCTTTCTCATGGTTTAATCTACCCCTATACCAAATTTCATCAAAATCGGCTCGGTGGTTTAGGTGTGAAAGCGTAACATACAGACAGACAAACAGACAGAGTTACTTTCGCATTTATAATATTAGTATGGACTAGCTTTTTCCCGCGGCTCCGCTCGCGTGGATGTCGGTTATCGCGCCCAAATATAGTCTATGTCCTTTCTCAAGGTCTAATCTGTCCCTATACCAAATTTCATCAAAATCGGTTCGGTGGTTTAGGTGTGAAAGCGTAACATACAGACTGACAGAGTTACTTTAACATTTATAATATTAAGTATGGATTTCGAATGATCCATACGTGGCTCAATAGCTCAGTGGTCAGTGCAATCCTACTGTAAGGTCCTCTCGCAGCTTCAAGTCCCGTTTGAGCGTTTAATCCCGTCTTAAACAATCACTTTTCCAATATAATTGGATGTTTGTATGTTTGTCACTCAATCACGCTCTAACCGCTGAACAGATCTGGCTGAAATTTGATACAGGTATAGATTATAATATTATATGGAATAATACACTTTATATCCTTGGAAAAGATTCCTATAGATTCCAAGGAGGGGACCAAATTCTACGTGGCGAAGCAATACAGCTATACCTCGTGCCAAATGGATTGAGAATAAAGTTATAATAATAATAATAATATTTATTTATTTACACAGATAACAATGACACATAGTTACATAGGCAATGAACACAGACAAATAAATAGAATCACAGTGACAGCAAACAAATAACATTGTGTTGCAACTAAATCGCTGCCACCCAAACTAGGTTATTTCCTGTATTTTGGGTGTCAGTGTGCTCCCGAAGGTATATACAATATTATAGGAACAGCGTCCTTCTATTCTCATCTCATTTCATTCTCATCTGTGTGTGTGTGTGTGTGTGTGTGTGTGTGTGTGTGTGTGTGTGTGTGTGTGTGTGTGTGTGTGTGTGTGTGAGTGTGTGTGTATGTGTGTGTAACAAAATTACTACCATAGGCGCTATAGAGATCAAGACAAACAACTGTCCAGAATGTTTTCAACATAGTCATAGGTAAGTGTTTTCAGCCAGTTTGTTACGCTGGTTTTTACCTTGCTGCAGTTCAGTGCGTAGATATTTATATTTTTTTGGACTTTATTATAAATACGTGCATTTAAAACATAATACTGGCGCATTTGTTGTTCTGTGTTTTACAATGTCACAAACTGTGTGCGCTCTGCGTTTTTTGGCCAACACCCGAGGATCATAAATTAGGGCCTTATGTTTTTTTAAGACTGTGCGAAGGATGTAGAGCTGCCTCACTGTGAGGACCTGGCACTCATTATAAAGCTCAGCAGTTGGGTATCTTATCGGTTTCGAGCTCATCACCTTTAGAACTGCCCTTTGGGCTCTCTCAAGTTCCAGAAATGCTGTTTTTGATGCTCCCCCCCACACCACAATATTGTATGATAGGACAGACTGGCAGAGAGCAGAATAAATCAATTTTAGCGTGTCCATATTAGCGGATTGACGTAGTTTTTTGAAGATGAATATTAGTTTTCTTATCCTAGAAGTAAGTGTTCGTATGTGTGTGTGCCAAGTTAAGGTTTGGTCTATTTGAACTCCTAAATATTGAATTTCAGTAGTTCTAGGGAGAACCGTACATGAGCAGTTGTTTCCGAGAGGCAAAAAGTGACATGTATGTGCTCTTAGGGAGAAATCTTGCAACGGAGCATGTGACACTGAATTTGAAAACGTTATGTACTTCGTTTTCTCAAGGTTCACTGTAAGGAGATTTGCGCGGAGCCACTCCATTACCATCTTCAAACCACTCTCAGCTGAGCTTTTAGTCTCTGACCAATTTTCACCAGAAACTATTAGCGCAGTGTCATCAGCATACGCTATTACCTCACAATCTGGTAATTTAAGCTGACAGAGACTATTTATATATATTAGGAAGAGTGTTGGGCCCAATATACTTCCTTGCGGGACGCCGTACAAGAGAGATATGTCTCTGCTAATATAGTCGCCTATTTTTACACACTGTGTCCGGCCAGTCAGGTAGTCCTTGAAAATATCCAAAGTGATGCCCCTCACTCCTACCTTTTCCAGCTTTGATATGAGAATAGGTATAGATACAGTGTCGAACGCCTTTGACAAATCTAGAAAGATCCCAACACATTTGCGCTTATTATCTATATTTTTAACAATAGAGTTTGATAGACTTATCACAGCATCGTCTGTGGACATACCCGCACGAAAACCAAATTGATTGCCTGCAAGAGTATTGTTTTGCTGTAAGAAATCAACCAAACTGTTATTCAATACTCTTTCTAAGATTTTAGAGAGTGCAGGAAGTACCGAAATTGGCCTATAGTTATTAACACTGAGCCTGTTACCGTTCTTGTACACGGGAGTAACAATTGCTTTTTTCAGAGCTGAGGGAAAGACGCCTTGTTACGTGAACACTGGTTCCGGTAATAAAAAATGAAAACATTTGAACATAGCAGTAATAAACGGTAAATACCGGTAGCTCGCGATTGCGGCGCGTACCCCCATCACTGGGTGGTGAACGCGGTCATTACCTTTTAAGGTAATGCATCGTGCTAACGCGCATATAAAATGAGTCACACGCGTTGATAACCAATCAGCGCATTCCGTCAAACGGAGAATCGATCGAGCACAACACTAATCGACAACAAGAAAAAAAAAACACGCCCCGCGCTCGCGCCGAGGCAGACGGCAGACCTCATTCTATCGCGAGACTTCACGGCGGTACGTGATAATCTGAACGTGAACTTAAAACCTAGATAACACATAGTCTAGATTCTGCCAGTTACTAGTGTACTATTGTACTACAGTGTAGTCTACTAGCCTAACATAAAGGCTAGTTAATATAATAGCAGTTCCCAATATAAGGGGTAAGTCTAGTGTCCTTAATAAACAGTGCGCGAGTATTAAACGATAGTCACGTAAATAATAAAGTAAAATAACATCTTCATTCGCGTGTAACATTCCTGCTTAGCCCCTAGGAGCTAAGCGTGATCATAGCTCATTTTTAGTACCTGCCTACCTGCGGTCGGGAGTTCGGTAGTTACCTAGCTGTAGTTCATCCTTCGTGTAAATGTAATTAAATTAAATTTAAAGTAAACTGTGATTAACATCGTAATCGTTAAAATGTTGTAAGAAAGTTATTGTATGAAGTGTGTCCATAATATATGTCGCGAGTATACATGTCGACAGACAGCCGAATATAGTAATTGCTTAAGAACTATTCAATTAGTTGTAATGTTTGATTGTTCATATTCTAAGAGAAAAATCAACACGGTGATATCTCGCCATAATTTTCTATGGATACCCACATTTTGAAAATATGTAAATTGTCGAATTTTAATCTCGATTTAAATCCACGGTTCAGCATATATATGTATTATAGTTTAATTATTACTGAACCATTTATTTATGGTTGATTGAACCGTGGTTAACGGGGTTACAGACCTTAGTGTCGCACCTTGGTGCTGCTCGCAATCCCAATAATACCGTCGGTAATTCCCCTAACCAATTTTCATTGTCTAATTTAGCTTTCAGTGCGGCCTTTAATGATCTATGCATTCTTTCGCACGCGCCGTTTGCTTGTGGGTGGTAGGCAGTAGTGCGAATCTTTTCTATACCTAAAAATTTCATGAGATGCTTAAATATTTCGCTTTCAAACTGCCTACCCTGGTCACTCGTTAACCTTAAGGGACAACCGAAACGTGTGATCCAGTGTTCGAAGACTGCCCGGGCTACTGATTTAGCTGAGATATCTGAGATTGGAATACATTCCGGCCAGGCGGTGGCCCTGTCTATCATAGTTAACAGAAATCTGTGGCCTTCCTTTGAGCTGGGGAGTGGTCCTACTAGGTCTATGTGGATATGCTCAAAGCGATCGCACTCGGGAAATTCTCCCAGAGCCGATGTCGTGTGGCGGTGGACTTTAGCCTTTTGGCACCTAACGCATGACCGTGCCCACCTACCGATGTCTTTGTTCATGCCTGCCCAGAAAAATCTATCGGTAACCATGCGCCTGGACGTTCTAATACCCGGGTGGCTAAGGTTGTGTATTGATTCGAATGCTGCCTTGCGAAATTCTATGGGTAGGTACGGGCGTGCCTTATCGGTTGAGGTCTCACAGAGGATGTTGTCCTCCGGCCCGGTACCGCTTAGTTGTACCTTTTTGAAGCACAGACTACTATTGTTATGGTTAACTAAAAATTCTGAGAGTTCCTTATCTGCTTCCTGTGCCTGGGCGAGTTCTGTTAAATTGATGCCCGTTGGGCATGTTATTGTTTCAATACGCGATAGCGTATCCGCTACGACATTTTCTTTACCTTGAACATGTAATATTTTGTTCGTGAATTCACTGATGAACATAATTTGTCTTGTTCTCCTAGGAGTTTCTTTTTCACTACCTACTTTGCTAAATAAATACACTAGTGGTTTATGGTCGGTATAGACCACAAACTCTCGGCCCTCGACGAGTTTCCTAAAGTGAATGATTGATAGATAAATGCCTAATAATTCCCTGTCATAGGTACTGTACTTTCTTTGCGCTTCAGTCAGGCGTTTGGAGAAAAAACCTAAGGGTTGCCATCTGTTACTTACCCGTTGCTGCAGAACCGCTCCCACGCTGCTGTCTGATGCGTCAGTCATCAAGGCTAACGGGGAGTCTGGTAATGGGTGAGCTAATAACGTCGCGTTCTGTAGACTTACCTTGCTTTCTTCGAATTCATGTGCCGCTGCTTCTGTCCATTGTATGGTCGTCTTGTCCTTACGCTTTGAGTTGTGGAGGTATTTATTCATTTCGGCCTGCCCTTGCGCTGCTTTTGGGATGTGTGCCCTGTAGAAATTTACCATGCCTAGGTACCTGCGTAGGTCCTCTACTGTTTTAGGCCTTGGGTAGTTTTTTATGGCCTCAACTTTATCAGGTAGGGGTTTTATGCCCTCTGCTGACACTTCGTAGCCTAGGAATTTAAGTCTTTGTCGGCCCAGACAACACTTTGATATGTTGATGGTGATGCCGAATTCGTTAAAACGCTTAAAGACTTCCTCTAGGTGATGTTTGTGGGACTCTACGTCGGCACTGGCGATGATTATGTCGTCTGCAAAACAAAACAAAAAATCCAGCCCTTGCAAGACACTGTGGTCCATGAATCTCTGGAACGTTTGACTCGCTCCTTTTAGACCATACGGCATTGCTGGAAATTCATACAAACCCATTGGTGTGATTACAGCTGTCTTCTCGATGTCATCCTCGTGTACTGGTATGCAGTTGTATGCCCTGTTGATGTCCAGGCTCGAAAAGACTTTCTTGTTTGCTAATAGATATGTGAAATCTTGTAGTCGCGGTACCGGGTACCTGTCTGGTTTTGTTATCGCATTTAGCTTCCTATAATCCCCGCAGGGCCTAATGTTACCATCCTTTTTGGGTACTACATGTAATGGACTGGCCCACGCACTTTTGCTGGGTCTACATATTCCTAGGTCCATCATAAGTTGAAATTCGGTTTTAACTTTTTTATATCTGTCTGGGGGTAGCGGGCGTGCACGGGCATGCACCGGTGCCCCAGTAGTTTCTATGTGATGGCGCACGCTATGTTTAGGGATGCCTTTGAAAGAGAAGGGTTTTGTTATATCTGGGTATTTTGATAGAATTTCTATGAAGGGGTGATCGACGGGTGTGGTTTTTATTGTGGATTGGTCAGAATCGGAGAATGAACCAATCGCCATTATGCTTGTTTCTGTATCTATTAATTTTCGGCCACTAAGGTCTATTAACAGTTTGTGCTTAGCTAAAAAATCTGCGCCTATTATTGGTTGCTTAACATCAGCTATGACAAATATCCACCTATAATTTCGTCTTAATTTAAAATTTAATTCTTTTGTTATTTGTCCATAGCTCTTAATTTTAGTGCCATTTGCCGCGAACAAGTTGTATTCACAATTTTCACTATGCTTTGCTATATGTTTATCACTCACAAGATTACGCGGATAGACCGATATGTTTGCGCCACTGTCTATAAGATAAGAGGTACCTGTGTACTGGTCCATGATGCTGAGACGATGATTTACTTGCGGCCTGCATGACTCGCCCATTTCATGCACCGCTGTTAGTTTTCCGGCTTTTTCTTATTCCAGTTGCATGGTTCCACGCATTTGTTCGCCCGATGCCGGAAACGGAAGTGGTAGTCGCATAACCAGTCACGGTCTGCTGGTGTTCGCCTGCGAGATGGGCTGCGACTCGGTGATCTGGATCCAAAATGTCCGAACCTGCCTCTACCTCTGCCGGTGAAACTAGGTCTGGGCTGCCTGCTTTCTAGTCCTCTTATCCTCTCTGTCAGGTTCTTGATTTCTGCTATTAAGTTCGCTGGTTCGCCTCCTGAAGCTACATCTACTTTGCTGACTGTCTCTCTATGTGATACGGATTCTATGACCTTGTCCGCTATGTTTCCTAAGGTACTAAGGTCCTTCGTCTCCGTAGCTGCCAAAATTCCTCTTACTGTGCTTGGTAACTGGTTAAGCCACAGTATAACGAGGGTTTCATCTTCAATCTTGCCACGTGCAATGTCACGCATTTTTCTCAGTAATTGCGATGGCCTCTGGTCTCCTAATTCCATTTCGTTCATCAGTCTGTGTACCTGTTGCTCCTTGGTCCTCGCATAGATTTCGCACAATCGCTTTTTTAGCATAGGGTACTTGTCTGTTTGCGGGGGGTCTCTGAGAATGTCCGTGACCTGGGTCAGAACATCTTTGCCTAATTTTGATACAATTATCTGGTACCTTGATTCGTCCGAGGCCTTTTGCGGGTTCAGTACTGCTTCAGCCTGGATAAACCACAGCTCGGGCTCGTCGCACCAGAAGTCTGGAATACGCGTCGTAACCGCGATGCTCGTGATCACCTGCTCTTCTTTCACTATACCCGCACTGCCGTCGTTTGCCATTTCGTTACTAATGTTCACACACGAGTTCAATAAATTCACAAATGTTCATAAAAGTACACGAAGTTATAGGTTATATAACCTATAACAACTCCCACGTTCACGTTCGGGGTCACCACTTTAGAGGCTGTTCCTACAGGGTTACGTGGGAGTGTCACAATAAAAGATGGCGTACACTTATAACGTTTATTGCCGGTCACACAAATTGTCTCACAATATATAACTTATATAAGAGTCACTAGAACACTTGATACTAACTAGGAATATCTATAAGTGGAGCGAGTTTATATGTGGCTGACTGTAGCAAGCCTCCAGTATGAACTGGCTTCCCAGAGCGCGAGCGCTCCGTCGCCGCCCGACAAGGAATTTGCTGACATCGCGTCTGTGACGCGACGCCGCTACAATGTGTATAAACTTTAACGTCTGTCTATTATTTTTACCTAACAGTTGGGCACATTTGTCAGGTGGACACATGAATGAAGATGAGACACTGAACGAGTCAATGTCTAGATTTATTTGATTTAAATTAGTCATTTTTGTTTATGTTTTCGGTATCAATGGTCGAAAAAGAGAAAACATGAGAAATGGAATTTAAAGTCAAAATTAAAAGAGCGGATTTCATATTGTAGAACCGCATATTTATGAATGTGTTGTTTAAATAATACGTGTAATATGTGTGAGTTTTTGAGTGAACCATACATTTTGGTAGTAATGTGTAGTTATGTGGTTTGAACCAAGAAATGTATATAATGCAAATTGAAGGTAGTATAGTATAGTATTTATGTCGTATTCTGTGTGTGTGTTTGTTTTTATTATAAGCAAATGTGTGATAAGTGTGATAGTTGTTACGAATGCTATGACATATAGATATTGCGTAGTGTTTAGATATTCCCATTAAATTATGCTCATCGTATGCCATACGTGTAATTACATTGGTTTTAAATTGAAAATAATGATAATTTATAATAATAATTGAAAAATAAAGGTAAGATTTTCTAAAACTAAACATGCGATTAAAATAATTACTGATTATTATTGAGCCTCTTGAGAAACTGCATGGATGTAACACAGGTCGATTCGTCTCCTTCCCGTTTGCGAAGAAAAATCTTGTTATTTTGAGACCAACAAAACTTGTAGTCCTGTTCTCTGGCGAATTTACGGGCTTCATAATATAGTTGTCTCTGACTACTGGGTAGATGGTTGGACACGTAGACTGGCAGCAGATTCCCTTGGATGCCGAGAAGTTTAGTATTCAGCTTTTCAACGGGGGAACGTGACTTGTTGAATACTTGGACCGCGTGCAGTATTTGGTTTCTTTGGTTAACAGTCACCATTTCTGCCACTATGGGTCTATTCGTGCCCTTTTTTCCCGGTATACGGTAAATGTCTCGCAAATCCGAAGTCTTCGCTGGGACCTGTAGTACGGAACATGTTTTCATAACCAGTGCAGTTAAATCCGCAGAGGTCTCCTTATCATTAGCCGGAATATTTCTTATTTCTAAGCTTGAGCTGCGTGAGCTTTGTTGTAAATCTGAAACTTTTTTTTCCAGTTCGATTATATATGTATGGTGTTCCTGACGCTCCTTTTCTAATTTCTGAATCGTGGCCTGCATATTCTCGTACGCTTGGTTAATGAAGTCCAGCGATTTTTCAATATCTGAGTTGCTTTTCTGTATATCCTTATTTTGTTTTTTTATTTCAGCAATATCGGAAGTTATTTTCTTTAAAACTGCGTTCTGGTCTTTTTTCCAGGTATTCAGCACTTCCATTATTCGGTCCTCTAATTCTATAAGACCGCCATCCGGTTTGTTGGGAGAAAAATCAGACCGAATACGCTTATTGCTTGATGCTTTGCTGTTTGTAGCTTCCGATTCGGTGTCAATATGGGGTGATGTCTTCTTAGATGGTGAGCGTTTCGGCATTATAAATATAAATAGTTTACGTGGAATTGATTTGAAGTCTTGAAATCAATGTTTTTGAAATGGTATGATGTAATGATATGAGTTTTTAAAGCGTAACACAATGGCAGGAGTACTCCGAGAACAGTATATAGTTGTGAATGTGGATCTACATAGGTACACCTCTTGCGAATACGTGTTGCTATTATTTGTACAATATATCCAAGAAACTTTAGCCTTGAGTGTATTTATTACTCATAATAAATATGGTTCGGACGATATCTAGCTGTTATCTTTATTTTTGTGTTTCTAAATTATTTGCCCTCTAGGAAATTGTTCAAGACATCACAAAAAGACAAAATTCGGAACGTCAAGTTTCGAACCAGCGGTATCCGTTTCGCAGCAAGAAATTGCGTTCTAAGCCCGCACTTCAACCACCGCGCCACGGTTTATCTTAGCAGACTTGTCGAAGTTAGTGATCACTTTTGTGGTCTATAATTATTTAGATGCAGGACCGGTTAAAAGTGACTCATGTATAAGGAATTTTTTTCTCGCATTCCTGTTTTTGTGAGCACTATAGAAACACTTTCGTTGTAATTTATTGCACTAATTTCTTAGTTATTTCACTTTTTTGTTCTTGTTTTCACTTCACTTACGGATATTTTTATTCCGGATGAGTTCTCGGACCACTGTTTCAGCTGTTTATTGAATTTTTATGAGGCTCCTCATTCATAGATATTTTTCACTTCATACTCCTATATTATTATAGTGTGCGTTAGGATAACGTTTCCATCTTTGTATTTATTTATTAAACACTTGTTAACGTTACAAAAACTTAGTTTAGTTGTTTCGTATTATTTTAGTGGAATATATTTCGCGGAGCACTTTTTTCAGATGTGTCGATAAGACAACGCCATCTAGCGAAAAAAAGAGTTTGTTGACCTCGTGACCAGTTTGGACCGGTTATTTAGGGGTTGTAAACATTTTTCATACCACGCGGCACTGCAGTGTTTTATACCCGGTTGTTCGCGAAAATCTCCAGAGGTGCTCCGATTTTTGTCTCCGGAGTAGAGTCCTAATGCGAATGAATTATTGCAGGGAATACATAACTCTTTTTAAATAATTCATTAATTTCCGTCAATAGGCAGGAATAAAACAAAACTTTATGTACGCTCATGGTACGAATTTGAGTAAGGTTATTTTTATGCCTGAAAACAAGGAAAAGAGAGATCGCTATACGTTCTGTCATACTGTATAGCGCCATCTCTTTCTCACACAAAACGGAGCAACATTCACGTAATTTGTAAAACTTTTTTGGTATAAATACTCTTTAAAATTTTATTTTGCTGTCAAATCCTTATTACACACTTTATACTCAATAAAATGTGGCACGGCCTATAGTGTGTTTTAATAAAGTATCATTTATCTAACTACCCCCAAATTCTTGCCAATCTTCTCCATCGTTTATCACCAGCACAAAAGCCCTATGTCATTGTTTATCTCATTAAATCTGAGATCCGGGGTAAGTAACACCTAATAAGATAAACATACATTATTAGTCTAACAGCATCATTAACGTGAAGTATGTATAGGGCGTCTGCATAAGAGTGCACTTTTTAATTTTAAAATTAAAGTAAGTATTTTATGACAGAGTTGTGATATTTTTATTGTATTTTAAAGAAGACATGTTCCGATTAAGTATGGAATAAAATATCCAGCATTTCCATGAATTTTTCCATGACTTTTGCACAGAGATGTGGCTGTATCTCACCGATGACGCGTTGGATTATCGATTTGCGCTCAGGAATTATTTCGGGTTTATTCGCACAAACCCGAGATTTCACAAAACCCCGAAGAAAAAAATTGCACGGCGTAAAATCGCACGATCTTGATGGCCAGTTGACATCAGAATTTCGTGAGATAATGTGTTCTGGAAATCGTTGCTGCAATAAATCGATTGTTTTGTAATGAGTTTTGTAACGAGTTTGAGTTTTTACAATTGTAACGGGTTGTTCTTTCGAAAAGCGCTCCATTTTTAATAATCGGAATAAACTGAGGTGACAACTGTAAAATTTCAGAGTTACCACTTGCATGAAAAAAAAATTCCAATTTTAAAAAGTGCACTCTTACTGGGACACCCTATACTGAAGAAATTAGTGCAGAAATAAGGTCTCCTTCACATAATACAATATCATATGTCAGGCAATGACGTAATATTACAACACGCTTGAAACATCGTGGCTTTCAAAAACGGTGCAAACAATATTATGTATAAAAAAATTACGACTAATTCAATAAATAAATATTCCACAACATTCTACACAACGCTTTCTAGATCCACAGTAAGCTTAACTAGCTTGTCTTATGGAATCTAGAATGCGGATAAACATACTTAGATACTTTTTTTTCTGGAAATACATACTTATTATACAAAGAAACACCCATACGCAAATAGCCATATTCATGCATACAAATATTTGCACTAAGCGGGGATCGAACCCGCGCCTCCAGCGTAGCAGTCGCATTCGCTATGCTACGCCACAGAGACTGTCAGATATATTTTTATTTGTATTAATAATGTTATTGTTATATAAAGTTGTCGCTTTTCTGACTGGTACGTAAAATGTTGGTAATTATAGTACAGTTTATTTCAGTACATGTACAGTAAATCGCAGTCGTACAAGGGTCGAATGCGTAGCCAACCGCAGACCGCAGCAGCAACCACACTGTATTTGCTGCTATTAGTAATGTATTCCGACCAATTCAACTATTATAGACATATTTAAGTATATAAATATTTGCAATGACCCGGAACGTAATAAACGAACGCTTTACCGCCACACTGCATTCTTTATCGATACGCTATGGTTATTGTGCTTGCCTATAGCGTCTAGTATCAGTAGTCCGATTAAATAGTTCAAAGTCAAAGTATTTATTCAAAATAATATATAATCTATTCTATTTCATATTTTTAAAATAAAACTAAAACTAAATAAAGTAAACCTTACATACATATTTACAAATAATTCTAAAATATTATTAAAATGCGTCATGAAATTCCTCCGCATCGCATGGCTCTTGCGGTAGCGTTCCCAGAAGGCTGGCAGCATTGCCACGTTGTATGGCAATGCTTAATCTCTGACCTAAAAAGAGGCCAGCCTTCTGGTCACGAGAAGCATCGACCATACGCTTCGCAATCTCCCTGAAGAGATTGCGGGCGCTCGGACCCCATGACCCCAACGTTTCGACTCCAAACGGCACAAATTCGTAATCTCCGATAAGATTAGAGTATTTGCGCCGCTTGAAAGCCTCCGCAGAAGCTGCGGCAGCACCAGCACAGCCAGCCGTGCCAGGTATATGGGTAGGGGAATGGTGTCAACGTATGTTGCGTCCCACACCAGAGCCCTACCCATCTTCCAAGGCATTAATGACATGCCGTCCGGTCTCTTGCCATCGTCGCGCGCCAAACCGTTAGGTTCTAGCACAGCTGGCACACCGGCGGTGACAAGAGCACGGCGGATTATGTCATTAAGGCTGGCATGCCGTGGAAATCGCCCCGCACTCCTGCAGCACGACAGGCCATGGTGTCCGAGTCGGTCAACAGCCTCTCCACAACGGCATCGATGCGGAGAAACACATGGCGCACCCAACCGTAAGCATGTTGCAATGCGGAAGGTAGTGTCGTCTAACATAGTTCCTACGTTAGACGACGGAAGAGCTTGTAACCAAAGACCCGATTCCCACACTCCAACCGCCAGCAAACGGGCACGCTCAACAGCATTAGAACATGTATTTAGTAAATTTTGTCTTACTAAGCTGCAGAGCGGCCCGTCCCACTGACGCTGTGAGAAAAGGTTCCTTGGGAGATCGGTGTTTGGACATGCAATTTTCCAAGCATTCACTGCATCAGTCTTACACAATACTTCAGAATTAACTAGTGTAGGTGCAAGAATTTTCCTAGTTAATTCTTCCGTACTGTGGACTGAGGACAGGAACGCTGGCAGGCTGACGTCTGAAATTTTGCGAATACCGAGTCCACCCAAGCGGATCGGTAGAGACGCTTGTAGTGAAACTCGGTCATCCAAAGTCACGTTTAAAATTTTTATGATTTTTCTATAATTATTCTATAATTTTGTCCATTTTTTCTAAAATTCTTAAATGTTTCCAAAATGGTGTGGATCGGAGGGCATGGGTGAATTTAGGTACAAAAAGGCAATACCGAAGAATGGTAAAAGCCGAATGCATATTAATTTTAAGTAAGCGGTCCGAAATGTCACTAAAATTTTGAATTTTTTCCTCTATAAAAGAGGTATAGGCGTCTTCTAGGATTGGGGACCCGAGGAGGCGTAGAGAGTCTTTTTCTATAATTTTAATGTTGGGAGTTAATGAATTGAATTTAAAAATAGTAGCGATTTTGTCCGAAACGTTATTTAAAAACACCTCACATTTGTTATCATTTAGTTCTAAACCTATTAAACTAAATTCATTTTTAATGAGGGCCAAATCTTGTAGAACTGTCTCCACGTCTCCCCCTAAAGTCCCGTCGTCTAGATACCATACATTAAATTTTGAATTTAACCGTCGAATAATTGGTTGAATTGCCAGACTGAAAATTACCGGTCCAAGAGGGTCTCCTTGTTGACAGCCAACAGCAGATTCTAAAAGATTGTCCTTGTATAATAATTTAGAGGGGTAAATTTTTAATTTCAAAATAATTGTCTAGCACTACTACAGCTTTTTGACGTCAAATTCTGCTTAAAACTAAGTCTACCACCGCTTCCTAGGCACCAGTGGAGAAGAAACGGCGCAACAAACTCTACAGTAGCATTGCATTAGTCCGATGATCAAGCTGAGACTTTTTCGGCTCAGTAGTCCGATGATCAGATGATTATAGATCATCGGACTACTGAGTCCTAATCTGATTCGACATTCCGAATTATGAAATTGATGCCCACCTAAAAAGTTAAACCTAAAATCAAAAGCCATTTATTCTCAAAGCTAATGAAATTCCTGAAAATTTTTCTCGTTTTGTTTCCAGTACTTGCTAAAAGCAAGAGCTCACCAAAAGCTTTTCTGCCTGTAATTAAGCTTAGTCGACACTCTGAACCTGGCTAAATCTAGACAGTATTTGTTGTCCTCTAATTGGAGCTAGCAGTCGACACTGTATAGACTCGGTTCTGGTATAACAATTGTTACAGTTGCAGATTGTCGTATTGTTTGGCGTTGGATTTTAGAATCTGGATTTGTTCAGAATTGACGCTTGAAGGCATGTATGTGCAAAAGCCTATTTAGATTCAAAAACGAGTAATTTTTTCTTTTTATTTATTTTATTCTTTAGGGTCAATCCTCACTGCAAGAGCAGCCACCAGCAGACCTTTGTACTAGAAATGAGCCCAAGCAGCTACTTTTTTTTTCGTGCGGAAATCCCCTCGGGTAACTCCCCTGCCGGAGCCGGAAGGGGAGGTTATGTCGGACTCGAACCGACTGAAACCACACGCTGACTGTGGGTCGTCGTGCTAGGCCGAAAGTGAGGTTGTCATCGACATATCCCTCGCACCCCGGCTGACCCAGGGCCTTCCCTTACGGTCTGGCCCTCCTCGGGGCGCGAGCAGCTACTGCTTCAGTAGAAATTAACCCTTGTTGTATACATCAATGACATCTTTAATACTACATAATGTGATAAGTACAAAAGCGAGTTTAACTCAGCGTTGAATTCTCGTCCAGTAAACCCGAGAGTGCACAGAGGAATTGCAATAAGAGAGGCAAAGATTGACATACATACAGTGAGCATCACTTGATGAACAAAGTGCTCAAAAAGATCTTAATTCCTTAATTTTCCCCCCTTCCTACTGGCATATTGCTCTGATATTTGGTACACACATTTAGTTAGGACAATAATACAATTTAAATCAGTACCAAGGTTTGATTTGCTATTAATACCTTCATTTTAAGATAATTTTGAGACTATGTAGTCAAGCCTCTGTGGCGTGGCGGTAGTGTACGCGACTGCCACGCAGGAGGCGCGCGGGTTCGATTCCCGCTCAGTGCAAATATTTGTATGCATGAATATGGCTATTTGCATTGATCTGGGTGTTTCTATGTATAATATGTATGTATTTACAAAAAAAAGGATATAAGTACGTTTATCCGCATTCTAGTTTCCATAACACACGTTGTGTAGAATGTTGTGGAATATTTAGATACATGACTGTACACAGAACTGACACAAACTTAAACTATGCTATAGCCTGTTATAATTAAAATGGAGTCCGACAGAAGTGCAAATATTCCGTGCATTCGATTTTACTTTTTATTGTGTAGTAGCGAGAGTCGATTTTCATATGTATATTCCACAGAAATTCCGATAAACCTACTACCTATTGGTGGGTACTTTATGGTACTTGTCACGTGACCACACGTGTCCAGCCAAGCTTATGTTTGGTGGTTTAAAACCGCAACATTTCAAATGTCCGGCCATATACTGCTTGCTACATGATAATGGAGTCTGTGAGTCCGTCTGTCCGTATATTTAGTCAGATTCTAGAATATTATACTATATTCGAGAACATTCTGAAATACTTGGCTTATGGTACACTAGCTTTTGCCCGCGGCTCCGCCCGCGTGGATGTCGGTTATCGCGACCAAACATAGCCTATGTCCTTCCTCAAGGTCTAAAAGTCTATCCTTATACCATATTTCACCAAAATCGGTTCAGTGGTTTAGGCATGAAAGCGTAACATACAGACAGACAGACAGACAGAGTTACTTTCGCATTTATAATATTACTAGCTTTTGCCCGCGGCTCCGCCCGCTTGGATGTCGGTTATCGCGACCAAACATAGCCTATGTCCTTTCTCATGGTCTAATCTACCCCCATACCAAATTTCATCAAAATCGGTTCAGTGGTTTAGGCGTGAAAGCGTAACATACAGACAGACAGACAGACAGAGTTACTTTCGCATTTATAATATTACTAGCTTTTGCCCGCGGCTCCGCCCGCTTGGATGTCGGTTATCGCGACCAAACATAGCCTATGTCCTTTCTCATGGTCTAATCTACCCCCATACCAAATTTCATCAAAATCGGTTCAGTGGTTTAGGCGTGAAAGCGTAACATACAGACAGACAGACAGACAGGCAGACAGACAGACAGACAGAGTTACTTTCGCATTTATAATATTAAGTATGGATTCGAGAAAACGCGAGTAAAGTTTATTCCTAGAATAAACAGGCAATATCACCCACATATTGGCTGTTTATTCTGGGAATAAACTTTACTTGAGTTTGGTCCAACCGGCCCCTTGTCGTATAGTTACTCGTGAATAGTTGATTTAGATGTACGGTATAACTTAATATATTTCATCTTAGCATTAATCCCAGTCGTATCCGGAGCTTTCAGTCTGGGTCTGGGCTTGGAGTCTGGGTCCGCTTTACCGGTCTATCTACCTAAAATCGTTATAAATAACATCTGCAAAGGAAATCATTTTTCTAACATTTGATACTTTAATTTATCTATTTTTTTTTGTTTAAGCCTACAACTTGTAATCAATTAAAACTGATGAACATTGCTTGCCTAAGCAGGAGTTAATTCATCCATACTAATATTATAAATGCGAAAATACCTCTGTCTGATACGCTTTCACGCTTTCACGCACTACTGAGCCGATTTTGAAAACGCTTGGTACAGAGAGCTATTATTAGAACATGGGGAAGGACGTAGGTCGCCCGACATACATACGATGCGAGAAACAATTAATATTTTTAAAGGTATAAATATAAGTACCTATTTATAAGTTTTCACTCACAACTATTTAAATATATCCTCACTAGCTTTTGCCCGCGGCTCCACCTGCGTGGATGTCGATTATCGCGACCAAACATAGCCTATGTCCTTTCTCATGGTCTACCCTTATACCAAATTTCATCAAAATCGGTTCAGTGGTTTAGGCGTGAAAGCGTAACATACAGACAGACAAATATTGGTATGACAGTTGCAAATCGAGAATGCGGACTGTACCTTAGCTCGCGCCTGACTGCAGACTGTACCCTAACGATTAATGGTCACAGTGAAATTTGAAATTCAAATCAAAGTCCGTGGTCGTGTTAAAAGATTCAGAGCCGGCCTGTAACTAGGGTTGACAGCAAGAGGGTCGAAATTCTAAGAATTTTTTTGGCGTTTTAATGGGAAAAGGTTGAAGTAGGTAATTGTATGAGTGTTGGGTGCAGGGTTCCGGTTGGTTGGCTGAGTGGGGTTAGTATTAAAGTAATATTTATCATGTAATGTAACAAGTGTGTGGTTTAGCAGGGTTCGACTGATTCGTGAAAGGTTACAGCTTCGATTCTCGACTTGTTTTTAATATTTTTGCATTGGTTAAGTTGGTTTCTATGTTGGAATATGTGTTCAAGTAGGTTTATCCATATTCTAGAACCTAGATTGCTTGGTAGTAATATATTACTTAAACGAATATCTAACACGGCGTTGATAGGATCTTACCAAATTTGTGTAGGTAGAGGAGGGAACACTTGTGACGGTGGAGGTGAGCGCTGATGCATCACAAGGTGGCCACCCTAAACCTACTCCTGGGTCGCAAGTCCCAGGCGCCGTCACAGTGTTCCTCTCTATACCACGCCATGGACCCGGCGACCGCACGGTGAATCCATGGAATGCTATCTCTACCTATAGCTTAAATGTTTATGCTTAATTTGTAGGGGAAAAAATCTGTTCCTATTCAAAAGGTAGTAATTTTGATTTCGAGGTGATTAAATATTTTGCAATATGAGGAATGCCACTCATGGTGTCCGCAGTCCACTACTGGACATGGCCCTCTCCCAATGTGTGCCATTTTGTCGGACATGGTACCTTATACTTTTCATCCCCAGGGAGGTTAAGCAACCCTAGTTACAAGAAGTTATATAACACTTGTGGAAAGTTGTTTTTATTTTGAGTGCCAGTCGACTTCTATTCTATGAAACTATTGAATTTAAAAAAAGAGCCTAGCCTACTTTTTTACGCCCCCTACCACTCGATTCTACTAAAGCGAAACCACTAAAAATTACATTAAATTTTAAACATTATTTCTATACACCCAAAATTCAAAATTAAATGAAAACAGTTACATTACACTTTTCCAATGACTCTGCAAAAAGTAATTTAATTTTGAACTTTTACTGCATCGCTTTAAAGTCTATTATTTATTATCGTTTTTTGTAGTGGCGGTGGCATCACTGTGGTATGGCTTTTGCAGACTCGGGGCCCTGGTTGCTTTGGGCAAATAGGTATTACTAAAATAGTCATTGACAAACTCTAATAACATTACATTGCGGATCTACATGAGCACAGCAGCCGTATTTACTATCATTGCACCATACTTTTTTTTTGTCATGCAGAAATCCCCTCAGATACCTCCCCTGCCGGAGCCGGAAGGGTAGGTTATGTCGGACTCGAACCTACTAAAACTGCACACCAACTGTGGGTCGTGGTGCTAGGCCGGAGGTGAGGGTGGGATCAACTGTCCTGGGCTTCTCTCTGGGATTAAGCTAAGAGTGCCAGTTAAAAGATTACGTAAGAATATCTTATTGTGCAGGCCTCCGTATCGAACCAATTTTAGGGTGAATAGCTTTCTGCCTAGATTTATTAGCGAATTTAACCAATTGAATGAGGACAGTAACCTGGATCTCTTTAATACCGGTAAACATTCTGCCAGATCTTGTCTAACGAAGTGTTTTGTTGAAAGTGTATAGATTATTATATTTCTATTGGCTCAATCTCATTCCTGTCCTATTGCGCTCAGCTGTTAACAATTTTGTTGATATAACTGTGGAAGCTTGTAATTGGCGTGTACTAACCTAAATGTTGTGTTTAAGTGAATGTAGCTGTAAGCTACCCAAATAAAATAAAATAAAAATAAAGAAAAAATATCTCTCGCACCCCGAAGCAGTTCTAACACCAAAACAAATAACTTATAATAAGGTTAAAATTCATGTAACTCTTGCAACCAACACAATTTTGACAGCCCTATCACACCTTTTCCATAAAGGTAGAATAGGGTATTCGATCCTATGGCGGTTTCCGACAATCTTGACGTTTGCTTTGAAACAAAGGCCCAACCGGATTATACAGGAAATACCCATAGTATATATTAACCTATATTAACTTTATAAACGAAATTGGGGCATGGGGGAACTAACGAATGGTTAGAAACTATTACATTTGGGTTCTCTCAATTACATAAATTGAGAACTAAAATAATAAAGCGTCGGTAGCTTAGTGGTTACGATCGAGATGTCCCGGGTTCGAATCCTGGCCATTACACTACTGACGTGAACCCAATCCCAACACAATTTAGCTTAGCTGGAGGGGTTGGAGGGAATATTAGTAATATCGGTTCTAATATTAAAAAAAAAGAAAACTTTAGACTATTAAGAGCTCGAATTCTGAGATGATGGCCTCGGATATGATCAGTAATAACGGAATGTTGATGATGATAATTATATTCAACTGAAGATTCTAAGAGTTTAAACTGACCACACATTTTGATAAGCAACTGAGACTCTGGTGCAAGAATTCAGACGGTAGTTGTTCATGGCATCTAATGACAGTAAATTAAAACTTTACCTTTAGTTTACCATCAGGCGAGGTGAAGTGTCGAATTGACGTGTCCTTTATAAAAAAAAATGTATAAGTCAAAGTAAACCCGACTCAGGAAAAGAGGAAGAGGCGACCTAGTTAGGTACTAATAGAACACACCAAAAAAGAAACAAAACTTGCAGTAGTTGAAGAGTCCTTACTCCCTTTCATGTTCAGCTAAAACTAAATAAACCCTGTACAGTCATGTACAAAACTAAAAGTCAATAATAGTGCGGCTCGGTGTCGGTGAAAACGTAAACTTCAACAGAACAACGGTACAACAGAACAAGTGGTCACCTCGTCAAGTGCCGCAGCTTCAAGTGTTCTGGGCGAGCTTCAAGTGTTCTGGGCGAGATCTAGGGTTGCCTTAACTGTACAGTCGGCATCAGAAAGATGTTGATGAACAAATTGATCAAAATGGTTGAAATTACAACAATTTAAATCAATAAAACAGTTGGATTTACTTTTAATACCTTAGTTTTAAGATATTTTTTTAAGATTTTTTAAGTCAAGGTATTTCTGACGCTGACTTTGCTAATATTTTATCTTGTTGGTTCCCGGTGGAGTAGATTAGGGCCATCCCATCTCTTTCTCTGAGTATCGTAGAAAGTGACAATGGGATACGACTAATTTCCATTCGACAATAAACATACATCCCACAATTAAGTTCCAGCTTAACGACAATAGGTCCCGAGCTTTTCCTCGAAGTTGGCGGAAGTGGCGAAGTTGGAGGTCAGTCGGCATTCCCTCACATAAAAACCACATACGGAGAAAGTCCTTGTTGCGGATAGTAACACTAATTCATTTAATCTTCACTTTTTATCGTATAATACCAATCAAACGCTCTCTTCCTTCAAAACTTTAAATCTAATGGAAGTTTTTCCAAATCGTTTTGTACCCTTCTTTATAATAATAACGTCAAGTAAAGATTGTACACCAGCTCCTGTGTTTTGTCCCACCAGAACAGAGCTATCGAAGCAACAGTCCTCTACCTTCTCCGTATCTGGCGCTCAGTAGAAAGCCTCGGGTATAACCTGGTACAATGCCACAGTTGCTACTAAAAAATCAGAAGTAATAGATACTTACGCCCAAAAATACTACAAGCTTTTACCTAAATATAATAAATTTTTCGATTCGCAACACTGGCGATTAACAAATCCCTCACTTTAGATAATATTTTTGAATAAAGAATCGTCCATAGGGACCGGACTGCTTGACATTGGTTCCGGACATCTGGCCGTTGCGAATCGACAGTCCTTCACTCGAGAGTAAATCTTTTTGTGAATTGTATTTTTGTTCATAAAATACTATATTTTTTGCAATAAGCCACCCGGTAAGGTTCGAGCTTGGACTACTTAAGTAGATCAAATCGAGGACTTTTTAAGCTAGGTCAAGTCACGAGTATTCGCAATGGATGAGAATGGTACAAAGTAGAAGGTGTATGCAAATATCAAAACAATCACTTCTTGCGATGTTTCATAAACTTCAAAAGGACACTAAAACCTTTCTACTAATCTCATACTAAATGTATGGGAGTGTTTAGTGTCAAAATGTTAGATACCTCTCGATTGATTTTTAAAGAGTTATTGATGTCATTTTACTCATTATGTAACGTACTTTCGATATCAGTTTAAAGTTTTTTGAAATCTATAATAGTTACGAAATAATCGCCTGGACACACTTAACGATTACACCCTGTATATATCTAGGTCGGAGCACCAGTGTCCACATCGCGCCATTTAACTTGGATAGATTAGGTACGAAGACTAATGCGGGAGCGGAGCGAAGCGAAGCCCCCTTATTAGTTTTTTAAAATAATTCCAAGATTATAAAACAAAATTATGAAACAAGAAAACAAGAACCTAGCCTACGTGGTTGCATTTTTTGTATTAACCATTAATTCTTTGATACGATTTCATACATCGCCTGCTGTGCACTCAGCATTCTATACATTGCCTAATACCGGATTATACACTATGACGGTATCATAAATATAATATATCAACTTGTACCAAAGTAGTACATCTTTTTTTCGCCGCGTTGTACTTTGTCTTTAGAGTTTGTTATAGTCTAATGAATGAATGAATGAATTTCTTTTTTTACAAGCAACAAAGGCTCAATATTTGTTAGTCTATGTTAGTAAAATAAACAACAAATTTAAAAATTTATATAGGCCATACCTGCACCATCCCCCCCAACGTGGCACAGCAATGTCAAAGTTTGGAACTATATAGTGGTAGGTTCTCTTGCATCCCAATATCGATTCCGATTGCATCCGACGCCCCAGGCCTGTGGACTGTATCTGGTACCAAACATGGTTTCTAAAACATTACATACATACAGTCGCCTTTTTCCCAATAGGGTAGGCAGAGACTACAGTTTTCCACTTACTACGATCCTGGAATACATCTTTCGCTTCTACTTTCATAATTGTTTTCATACACGCTCACCGGTTTTGAACATGACAAAATATAAACAGAAAATACATTAGCATCCGTAAAATCTCCGTATTAAAATGTTTAGCGAGATTTATGTGTCGACGTCTGTTTCGTACATTTTAATAAACCATTTCAAACGTCATCGCGGTGCGTGACGTGTACACATAGGTGTATTATTGAGTGATATTTTGTAAGAAATTATATTCTCTGCGGTAGCCTAGTTGTATGGGTAATGGACTGCTGAGACGACGACGTCTCGGGTTCGATCCCAGGTTTACCATGACACACACCAATGACTTTTCGATGCTTTTCGAAGTTATGTGTGTATTTATCGCAGGTTTATAAGTGCCCGGTTAATGGCAATAGGCTCGCCACCTATTACATTGGGACCTAAACATAAACTGGCGAAATGTGGGTGCTAGCACCTCTGTCTACCCCTTCGGGGAATACAGGCGTGAGTTTATGTTATGTTATTATATTCTTGTTTACACGTAAAATGGGTGAACAGGACAGATGATTACCTTGAAGACAAAAATGTCTGGCATGGTGAAGGCCCCTCCTAAATTGCTCTAATTACGGCATAATATTGTACCTAATAGGAACGCATACTACTTACTTAATTTTTATTTTAACTTAGGTTAATTATTTTAATTATCTTATACTTTAATTATCTTGACACGAGATAAATGTCATCCATATTTAGTCTTAAGAAATATTTTTTGTAAATTGACGTCTGTAAAATGCTACAGTGGAGTTTGTTGCGCCGTTTCTTCTCCACTGGTGCCTAGGAAGCGGTGGTAAACTTAATTTTAAGCAGAATTTGCCGTCAAAAGCTGTATTAATGTTACACAATTTAGAATTAACACTTTGAATTTGAGTTTGAGTCATCAAACTGAGGGTCGTGATTGTAATATTGTGGGTGTATGTAATAGTAATACTCTTTCATTATACTTTGCTTTGGTGAAGTCATATTAAAGTCTGCTCTATTTAATTGGTACATGTTTATAATGGTGCAGCAGTGCATGGTGAAAGATGGCCGCATTTTTTGGCGGGGGAGGGGCTTCGAGTAAGTATTTAATTTGCCAGGTATTTACTTTAAAACAATAACTAATTTATTAAATAAGCTTTAGCCGGGGTGCGAGAGATATGCTTTTGGCAATTTCACCTCCGGCAACCAAGGACCCAAGACGGCGTGTGTTTTAGTCGGTTCGAGTCCGACATAACCACCTCCACCGGGGGGGGACTTATCGCACGATAAAAACAAAAAAAAAAGCTTTATAACGAAGTAATGCATGTGTTTTGTGCAGTGAGAAGTAATTAAATTCAATAGCGTTTTACTTAGCTTTTAGAAAAAAATCGTATTCACAGACCATATTTCTAAGACCGAATTCCTAAACTAGTTACGTTCCTATTCCACAACTACTATTATAATCCTAATCTGCTGCTCAGACGTAAATTTCCATACAAATGAACTACCCAGCTTTTGCAATTAGCCCGGCACAGTTTCTGTAGAGTCTAAACCATAACTGTGATCGTTGGAGCAGATATAACGTAGATATTAAGCTAGGGTAAATAGCAGGCTAGGCACAGTCGTGAACTTTACGGAGTATTTTATGTACCTGATAAGGGATGAATGTTTTGGGCACATCACTAGTTGGTGGAAGATAAGGTGTGGCAGAATTTCCTGTCCGAATTTAGGTGAGTTGCTAGTAGGAGGGGCCTGTATTCTGTCATAGTAATACAATATTGTTACCTATTTTTTTATAACGAACACATCAATTTGACTTCACCTCGCCTGATGTTAAGCTAAAGGCATAGTCTCGGAAGAGGGTCACCATCGTAAACATGTACAATAATAATAGTGGTGGCACTCAGCTTGACGGCCTCATCAGATGCCTTTTCACGCCCCGCTTGAAGGATTCGGGACTGTAGGAAGAAGGAAACACGTGAGCAGGGAGTTCCAGGTCTTAGTGTTCCTAGTTTTTCGCACCCAATTTCTTTCTTATCGTAAGTGGGAAATGTATAACTTTTTTTTATTGCAATGAAGTGTACATCTCTACAGGTCTGTTTGTGCGTGTGTATATGTGTGTGTGTATGTTTTCACGTGCGTGCGTGCGTGCGAGCGTGCGTGCGTGTATGTAATATAAACATCATCATTCAATTAACGTAGTGTATCAAAATGTGAAATCGATTTAAATTCCACATGTATTCTCCAAGAAAATTCCTCATTCGCTAACATCAATCCTCACACAAATACTACCTCTCCCGAACAAGAATTTTCATTACTTTAGAACCAAATAAATTACTGTCAAAGATTCAATTTAACTTTAGTGGGAAGAAGTTTGGCCCAGTTCTGTACCGCGTATTGATGGGTGAGGTTAAAATGCTAAATATATTGTGCCGCAGTTGGATAAAGCTGTTTTCTACTTGGACGGTTTCTGCACTTAGGTTTTTAGTACACATACGTGTTTTAGTCATGTTTGAGAACTGATGTGATCCTTGGCGAGGTCTGAGATGTGGTCCTGTGTGTAGTCTGATGTCCGGTGCTGTTTGGTCAGAAGTGGGATTTTTCACGCGCTTACCGCCCGGAATAATTGCAGGGGTCTGAGCCAGTTAGTCGATTCCGATTACGCTCACGTAGCATTGAGAGGTGTGCAGGAGTAGGAGCAACACTACGTAGACCTGTGCCTGGTCAACATGTCTGCTGGTATTGTGTCACTATGGTGTGTCACTTAAATTCTGAGCTCTCGCTTCGACAAAGATAATTATGTAAGACTAGCTTTTTGCGCGTGGATTTCAGTTATCGCGACCAAACATAGCCTATGGCTAATTTCATCAAAATCGGTTCAGTGGTTTAGACGTGAAAGCTTAACATACAGGCAGAAAGACAGACAGTGTTACTTTCGCATTTATAATATTTGTATGGATTCTTTATTTTCAGAGGGGTACATGGTTGAGTGGTTGCCTAGTTGCCATATTGCAACGTTAAGCGATACTGAATATGGTTAGTTCGACAACTGGTTCACCTACAGAACTTTGCTATCGCCAGTCGGTTGTGAAATTCAGATGACAGTCGACTAAAAGTTAACCCTAATTAAGTCGGAAAAAGTCACATCACTCATCATGTTATATTCGAAGTTTGAACAATAACTGGCAAACCATGCAATGTCGCACTGCAGATTTGGCATCGTTTTTGTATGGCAATTCTCACAGTGTGTGTGACGTTCTTGAAAACTTATAAGTGACTTCACATCACATGGATTATGTTCACCCCACATGCTAAAGTGTAAAGCATGTGTACACACCCGATTAGGCTAATTCATATTACAGCAAAAAATGACATTCAATTTTTAACTGTACTGCTACGTGTTTATAGTTTAAATTACATCTTGTAGAGTGAACGACAACCTGTAATGAACTCAATTTAATTTTGGACTAGAAGAAATCTATATCAATAAAGTCTTAAATTCGGCATTTTTGCATGTTTTCGGCATTTTTACTAGTTGCAGTACTAGTAGAACTCACACTACCGTGGGAAACTAACATACCTAAAGACCACGCTATAAAAATAAACAAATATTATTTTTAAGCTATCGCGGTGTAAACTCATTGTTATTTTATGCAAGCTCGGGACTTCACGCGATAAAAACTTCCACTTACTTTCTGCCGACGATTCGGGTGCGATGCTGCACCCGTGTTTACGACTTGACTGGCCGGCGAGGGTCGCGCGGTATGCTCGGCAGAAAGTAAGTGGAAGTTTTTATCGCGTGAAGTCCCGAACTTGCATAAAATAACAATAAACAAATACTTTGACCTGACCAACGAGTTAACCAAAAATGGCTATGTGGTTAAACTCTACGCCGTGGAAGTAGGAGCAAGGGGAATTCCAGCTAAATCCCTGTATAACTTATTTAAAGACCTCGGATTGCCAATAGCTTCAGTAAGCTCTTTACTCAAACGAATATCTAAAACGGCGTTGATAGGATCTTACCAAATTTGGATAGGTAGAGGGGGGAACACGACTGACGGTGGAGGTGAGCGCTGATGCATCACAAGGTGGCCACCCTAAACCTACACCTGGGTCGTCCCAGGCGCCGTCACAGTGTTCCTCTCTGTACCACGCCATGGACCCGGCGACCGCACGGTGAATCCATGGAATGCTAAGAACCGGATCTCTGTATTTATACATGCCAAAACATGACAAAAAAAAAATCTGCATGCTGACCTGCGCGAACTTCGTACCGCCATTTACACTCGCGTGGCGTCTGATCCCGTTCTCGCTGACCCTTTTACTATATTAAGCGTGTATCATACATATAAACCTTCCTCTTGAATCACTCTATCTATTAAAAAAACACATTAAAGATTTAAGCATACATAGGGACGAACAGACAGCGATAGCGACTGTGTTTTATACTATGTAGTGATGATCAGTGTCCTGAATGGCAGCATACTGGGCTATTGCAATTTGACACAGTTCATGGAATTGATACAAAAGAAGATGGCTTCATCCACAATACTTGCAATGCGATGTCGCTTAGCAACACCGACGTCGACGTCGCAATTGCATACGAAATTCACACAAACTGTCGTAATATATTACGAACAGACGCTGATATTCAATGTATTGAATACCAAAGCTGCCACCCGCTGCATACCAACGTATAGGTGTACGGAATTCACTACGTAGAACGTATAAAGCAATATGAACGTAGAAGTTTGTTCAATTATTTTAAAATATGCAACAGAGGCACATTCTTTCTTCATTCCATTGCAGAGTTTGCATTTTTTGTAACAATGCTTTTTTGTTGGATCACGATACGATTAAAATATTTAATTACATATTTTTATGCAAACTAATATTATAAATGCGAAAGTAACTCTCTGTCTGTCTGTATGTTACGCTTTCACGCCTAAACCATTGAACCGATTTTGATGAAATTTGGTATAGGGGTAGATTAGACGATGAGAAAGGACATAGGCTATGTTTGGTCGCGATAACCGACATCTACGCGGGCGCAGCCGCGGTCAAAAACTAGTTTAAAATACATTGATGTGAACTCAAGTGAACCTACTAAATGCGAAAGATTTCAGAACGAACGAGCGTGTTAGTATATTTGTTACTTCACAAATCACCATAATTTTCAGTTACGATGTCATGGTGTTACTGAATAGACATCTGGTCACACCTCCTTTTCGGGGGTAAAATAGGACACTGGCATTACAGCCCTCGAGCTGGGCATCTCGATACCGGAGATGATCCTGGGTCAACCGGAGTGTGAGGAAAATACACCTGAAGAACCGAAACGGTGGCGTGCGGTTTTAGTAATTTCGACATAAACACCCCCCCCCCCCCCCCGGGGTAGGTATCCGTGGCTATTTACGCACATAAAAAACACTACACTAGTAAGCTAGTGAATCGTTATAATATATCAGCAATGTTTACACTTGTCAGTTGATTGTAAACAACTTGTAAACTATGTATACAGTGAGTAAAGCCTTGTTAATTTCCAGAATGTTCTGCATAGTTGAGCATGAAACAATTAGTGACATGCAAGCGAACACGAGCGAACATTTTTGTATCGTAACAATGTTTGAACTATGCGTCAAGTATTTCTGATGTAGAAAATTAAAGGCGAGATAGCTCGTTGGTGCAGTAGTTTTAAGACGAGCAGTTTGATTACCGGGTTTGATCAATTGTTAATGGTTTTGAATAGGCAACGGAGTTTGAAAACCTGTTTATTTGTAGTTTCGGGATACTTATCGTAGATTTCCTTGTGGGAAGGTCACTTATCCCATATAAAAACTGCGATCTTAAACACAGTAGAATGGCCATAAGCAGTGTTCACCTGCAAGTCTCGCGTGTCAACTTTTTCACTGTAAATAATAATCACGAAAGTTAAGATATGTCTCTATTTTTCAAATTTACTCCTCTATTTTTATTCTAGAGTTGGAAATAGCACAACATGGCATTACTGACGTTATTTTTACCGATGTTATTACAAGCTACTTAATCTTAAAAGCACCTGTCTCATAGGACAGTAATTGTCTTACAAGTTGGCACGCGTTTCCTGCTCACATAGCCGTTCTGTCGTAATAATATTTCTGTGGTAGCCGTAGCCGTATAGGTCGTACTACCACTAAATCAGTCACAGAATTTTAGTCTCGATTTATCTGGAAGTCCGGGGTAAACTTTCCGACTTTTACTTCACAACCTCACGTGGTCTTAAACATCAATGATTGGTAGAAACAAAACTATTGGTATACCCGTGATAATGAGGCCAAACAAATTGTTACCAGTCCCTATGGTACTACCAGTGGTGTCATGTGGATAAAATAGGTGTGGTGCCATGGGGCCGGCTCGTAAAATACGAGTTTGCGTATAAATTAACCCATTTTATCATTTGTACATCCATTAAATCTGCGGTAGCCTAGTGGTATGGGTAATGGACTTCTGAGACGAGGTCTCGGGTTCGATCCCAGGTTTACCATGGCACACACCAATGACTTCGATGCTTTTCGAAGTTATGTGTGTATTTATCGCAGGTTTATAAATGCCCGGCCTCGCCACCTATTACATTGGGACCTAAACATAAACTGGCGAAATGTGGGTGCTAGCACCTCTGTCTACCCCTTCGGGGAATACAGGCGTGAGTTTATGTTATGTTATGTTATGTTACATCCATTAAAACAAGTCTTCAAAACGTCAAGTTAACATCCCTACATCTCTCAAAAGTCATATGCAACTTAAATCCCGTTTACAAAGACGAAAGCAATGTTGAAACTTAAATTTGTAAATCTCTCCTCTTTGAAATTTATACGGTAGTTACGTAATTGCAGCTACACACTCCTGTCGAGCACGTAAATACAATTGCATTTTGCATGTAGAACATTATGCACGGAGAGAAACATTTTTGGTAACATTATGAATTGAGAGAAACATTCTTGGTAACAAAATGTACTTATTTTAAACTGTGCAAACAGTTTGAGGTAATAAATGAGCAAAGGCGGAATTGGTGCTCTTTTTTCCTGTCTTTATTATGTGTGCGTCTTTTTATTCCAATGAGGTAGAGTGAAAATTTTTATGAGTGTATGATAGTAGATACGTAAATTTTAGAGGCTAGCTTCGTTGGAAGCTCAAGAGAATGGAAGCCAGTACACCAGTTACTGATTGCGAGATGAGGCTCTGTCGCACTTGTTAAGTATCGGAGCCGACGCATGCATTCTCGTCGTGACCTCAATCACTACACGAGGCCTGAACCAGCAGTTTCAAGAAATCAGGCACGAGGCGGCGCATCAACACTAGTGACCGGCCACAGTTCGACCTCATTAAAACTTATATAAATAGCCTCTGTGGCGTGGTGGTAGTGTACGCGACTGCCACGCAGGAGGAGCGGGTTCGATTCCCGCTCAGTGCAAATATTTGTATGCATGAATATGGCTATTTTGCATTGGTCTGGGTGTTTCTATGTATAATATGTATGTACGAGTATTTACAAAAAAAGTATATAAGTATGTTTATCCGCATTCTAGATTCCATAACACAAGCTATAAAAGCTTACCATGGGTCTAGATAGCGTTGTGTAGAATGTTGTGGAATATTTATTTATTATTTATATCATTGCAAGGGAAAAGGAGCAGTTTTTAGCAGTTACAATAGATAGAATGTAGTTCTAAAATCGAACTCGTTCGATTAGGCTACTACGATGTAATGTAGCTCTAAAAATCGAGCGCATTCATCTCTAGGCTAGGTAAATTACCATTTTGTAATCAATATGCTTTGACTTTTTCAAAAACCGAGTTTAGAATCTTAAATCACTCTACCTTTTCGAGGATGGAGATGGAGAGGTCCAACAGTATCATGAATGGTTAGGTTATTGAACTATCGTCTTCTTCAAGTCTTAGCGTTTTTTTTTTTTATCGTGCGAAAAATCCCCACGGATACCACCCCCACGGAGCCGGTGGAGGCGGTTATGTCGGACTCGAACCGACTAAAACGCACGCCGTCTTGGGTCCTTGGCTGCCGGAGGTGAGATTGCCAAAAGCATATCTCTCGCACCCCGGCAGACCCAGGACCATCTCTTTCGAGATGGCCCCCTTCGGGTTGTGGGGACCAAAATGTCCCCATCTAGCCCCGGTTACGGGGAGGCGCACTTTGCGCCGCCGCCGCGGCCTGCTTCTGCTAGGGTGACAGGCGGCTCCACCGGTCACCCCCAGGCCAGCGCTCATGGAGGACGGAGGTCGTTCTGCGACCTCCGACGTCCGGTTCGCCTTCGCTCTGCACGGGCTTCCCGGGCCCGGAGTCTGGTCCGGACCCGACCAGACGCCTCCTTCTCGAGCATTACTTGCTCGCAGAAGGAGGCGGCCGCACCCCAAGCGTTTGCGCATCGTAAGAAAGAAAGAAAGAAAGAAAGAAAAAACATTTTATTTTCATTGCAACACAAACAAACCCCTAGAGCCGCCACTAGGACCCGCCTCGGCGTATCCCACGCCGGGCACTCGGTCAGCGTGTGCAGCTCTGTGTCCTCGCTCGCATCACAGTGATGGCACTCGGACGTTGGCTCCTTCCGGATCCGACACAGGTAACTCCCGAAACACCCGTGTCCGGTAATTACCTGCGTCAGCCGGTACGAGAGGCTGCCGTGTGGCCTCTCTAGCCACTCCTCCATGATGGGTCTTACCGCCGCTATTACGGCGTGCCCTGCGCTTGGTCGCCCAAGTCGTAGCTCCCATTCCGCTAACATGTCCCTGTGGAGCTGAGACCTCACGGCCCGAATTTCTTCGGGCTCGGGTTCCCGTCCCTGCTCCCGCGCCTCCTTACGATACCGATATAGCATCGAAAGGGCTCTTGCATCCAGGTTCCACGGTAGGGATCCAGCAAGGAGACTCGCCGCCTCGAAGGATATCGTGCGGTACCCCCTAATGGCCCTGCTGGCCATTGCACGCTGCGGTCCACGCAGCAGACGCGCATTGAGGACCGTCAGGGTGTCTGCCCATATTGGGCACCCATATAGGGCCATGGACCGCACGACTCCCGCGTAGAGTCTCCTGCAGGAGTCATCCGGCCCCCTCATGTTGGGCAGCAGCCGCCCCAAAGCGGCAGCTGTGTCCTTCAATTTGGGGGCCAGTCTTCGGAGATGCTCCCCGAAGTTCCACCGGCCATCGAGTACGAGCCCCAGATATTTCATCTGGGCCTTGACGCCGATGGAAATGTCTCCCACTATGAGGCTGGAATCCTCCGGTGGCACGCGCCGAGGCCCATGAAAGAACATGGCCTCGGTTTTATGCAGAGCCACCTCGAGACCCAGCCGCCGAATCCGTTCCACGACTTGGGCAACTGCGGTCGTGGCCTTCAGGGTCGCTTCGCGGTATGTAGCCCCGCACGCCGTCACCAGCGTGTCATCTGCATAACACGTGACGGCGGCACCGTCCACGAGCTCACCGCGAAGCACCCAGTCGTAACCGATGTTCCACAGTAGCGGTCCCAGGACAGATCCCTGCGGAACACCGCACGACATCTCTCGCTGACCGAGCCCGGTCGCACTTGGGTAGACGACTACTCTCTCTGACAGATACGCCCCGACTATGCGGCGAAGGTAGAGAGGCACTTCGTGATACACGAGCGCCTCCCTAATGCAGCTCCAGGGCAGGGTGTTAAATGCGTTGGCGATGTCCAGTGACACCGCCAGCACCACCTCGCCCCGAGCGACGGCGTCCTTCGCCAGAGTCCTCACGCGCATGATGGCATCCACGGTGGAGCGCCTCCGGCGGGTCTTAGCGTTAGTCTCGGTCGTATCCGAAGCTTTTGCTTCGGAGTCCAGGGTCCGCTTATACCAGTCTAACTGCGGGTTTGTCTAAACTTCGATATTTTTCCATGATGTGACAGACATCTGACTTCCACCGCCCACTAGCGAATGAGTATCTAGGTAACGATATATTAAACTTTTAATCCCGCACAGCCAGCAAAGTATTTTTTTAACATCACCGAGGTTTTTTTATATAGGACACGTTAATTTTACTTCACCTCGCCTGATGGTAAGCTAAAGGTAAGGTGTCGGAAAGAGGATCGCCATCATAAACATGTACCATGTTAACAGAGGTAGCACTCAGCTTGACGGCCTCCTCAGATGCCTTTTCACGCCCCGCTTAAAGGACCCGGGACTAGGAAAAAGGAAACACATGAGCTCGCAGGGAGTTCCAGGTCTTAATGGTTCGGCATAGGAATGAGGCGGCAGGCTAGCACCCCTACCCACTGAATTCAATGCATCCAGTACGATATCTGAACACTCAGTAACTAGAAACTGAGCTTTTAGCCGCCAAGTAAAAGAGAAAAATAAATGAATAGCAGTAAATCTTTAGGTCAACTGGTGCTACGAGTAATAAACAACTTTAGTGGCCAATTTACAAGAATAGTGAGGAAAACGGAACGAAGACAGACTGGCCTTGCTTTCTTTAGTAGGATGTAGTGGAACCGGCATTAAGATGACTGTAATTTATTAGGTGACAGGTGAAATATGTTTGTCAGATTGAAAGGTTTTGCCGGTGTGAAAAGGTCGGTTCGATCGAGGAATGTTTCCTCTTATTTAAGTATAAGGGCCTGAGGCCAGCTCAGTACTTGGATGCAACTGGGGTTGCTGGTAAGATGACGATGATCATTACTCGAAATAAATGTTATTTTCAAACTATCGCGGCGTATAGTCATGTTTCATAATAGTTCGGGACTTCAAGCGATAAATTTTGGAAATCTTACTTTTGCCGACGTTTCGGGTACGTTACAGTAGGCCAGTCAAGTCGTGACCACGGGTGCTGTAGCGTACCCGTAACGTCGGCAAAAGTAAGTTTTCCAAAGTTTATCGCGTGAAGTCCCGAACTATGATCTCGTATTAAATGTATAGTCACGCCGCAATCGTACTGCGCAATAAAAGCTTAAGATTGATTTATTCGCGTTCTTATATCTTTTTTTTTTTTTTTTTTTCCAAGAGCGCATCGTGCAATCAGTCTTCTGACTATGAGCAGATGAGTTGTAGTATGGTTCTTATATCTATAAAAATAATTAAAGACCTCTAATTCCTCTAGTACTTATTCATTCTAAATCGTACACTAAGTACAACAATTATAACTTAGAAAATTCCAATGTCACTTCTGCTGTCCCCTTAAGGAATACACGCGTAACTTACCCCCTAATAATTCAAAAGATTATATCAAAAAGCGAAATCTCTCCTAACCTAATTTCAACATCTCAATACATTCAACCACAGATTAATTCGAGCAACAAAACCTTTAATTTTTTACACCAATCCTCGATTCACGGCAAAAAATAATTAAGATCTCGGGAAAGGAAACATGGGTGGGTGATTTTCAACAAGTGATTTTTTTGTATCATTTCGGTGAGATTTTTCTATTACAATGTCTTGTTAATATATTTTGTAACGAAAATAAACTTTAATCTTATTTGTAACATATGCGTGAGTGGACATCATGTAACATCAAAACTTACTGAAATATTTAAGATTGAATTTTTGGGAGCCCACAGAAATGAAAAGTGTCCACTGAAATGATAAATCGTCCACCGAAATGACTAGACTGTGCACCGGAATGAAATTAGCCCACTGAAATGATACAGCCAAGGACATCATTTATTTTTTAGGAGGATTCCGTAGATTGTCTGAAACGAAACTAAATAAATTCACTATATCACTAGACTGTATTTGTGATATTTATTAAATATAAGATCAAACTATTATATTAGAGAAAAAAAGTTATTTTTTTTTGCGGAACGAGTGTTGTGTTTTTACCCGACTGCGCGACGCAAAGGAGGATAATGTGTTTATCAGTCTATGTATGTATGTTTGTTTCTATGTGGCGTTCTAGAGACCAAATGCATAGGCCGATTTTGATAATTCTTACGTCAATCGATTCGTCTTAACCTTGCGAGTGTCACTAGAAATATGACAGTAATCAAAATTCACCACGGCGACAACCAGACGCCATATTGTCAAAATGAAAAAAAAAAAGTCGATGAACTATGTCAATGGGGTGTCGTTGAATAGGTATTTTAAAATCATTTTTAGGTCCTTTTTATCATTTTTCATTTAAAATAATAGTTTAGGATATATAATGATTTAAAGATGTTTAACGAAACAATCGCTAATTTTCTTAGTTATTTATTTTAAGTTATAAGTTTTTATTTCAAGTATAAACGATATGAAGGAAATTAAAAGGAGATTACAAAAAGATATACATGTCATATCATAACTAATAAGTATAAAATAAAACAAATTATTAAAAAATAAAAAATCCCGACTGCCACTGAAAATACCGAAATAAATTTGATAGCAGGCGGTACCCATTTGCCAATCATAAACCGAAAGAAAATTAATGGGTACCGGCTGCTATCAAACTTATTTTGGTCTTTTCAGTGGCAGTCGGGTTTTTTATTTACTGGTAATAATAATAGTGTTTTGTATGTAAAACTTCAAAATGTACTAAATCAACTCATATTTTTACGACACAATGATTTAATAAGAAAAATTATAAAAATAATGTAAGTATGTTCAAAAGAGCTAAACACTTCATCTTAAACATAACAAAAAAAATTAGATCACGTTATCGTAAATTATTGCAAACAGTTTGGCTATATAATCCGATTATGTGATTATGTGAAAAGAATGAAAATAGCGCAGCAATCACTAGTCACTATTGCAACTGAATGAATGAATTCAATGAATCGATCCTGCTTCTTTTTTTCTAGCATATCTCTCCCTGTTTTTTCTAAGAAACTCTTCGCGTGTGACGTCATTGCTCTTAATTCTCTCTTTTCTTCTTCTTTTATATAACCTTCTTTTTTCTAACTTTTCCTTTCTGGTCTGTAGCTTAGGTCGCGGCATCCTAAAATCCAAATCATAATTTTTAAACATTGAACATCACATTATCGTTGAGAATACACATTGTCTAGAAGTAAGTACATCTATTATCCATTTTCTAACAAGAATTTTTAAACTGTTTTGTTATTATATTGTGATAAATAAAAAAAAAGAACAAATATTAACACATCAAATTAATCCCAAATATCGAACCTACAATATCTAGAATTATCTCACCAAATTTTTATGATTCAATCTTAGACTCAAGGATCTCTAAAACTTATGATTTTATCATTTCTAAGTTAAATTTCATTTAAGTGGACTGTTATCGGTATTACAGTCCACCGAATCCACTGAAATGATAACACCGAGGTGATAAAAATAATAAGTTTTACATTTAACTCCGATATTAGAATTAATATTAAAATGTCAACACTGCTGTAACAAAACATATCTTACGGCGAATTTAAAACACAATTTTGAAATAAATTGAATGAACCTAACACGAGCTGTAACGGCCACAGAAATGACACTTTTTTTGTCCCCATATCACTGAAATGATATACTTACTTTTCGGCGGGAATCCACGATGATTTTGTGACGCGTTCGTGCGCTCCAACGAATGGAGGTGGCCTGATCCGAAGTAAGGAAAGGCACGGGGGGCGCAAAAACGCTATGTTGACGAAGTTACTCTACTAAAACTTACTGTCCACCAAAATGATAACTTTTTACAGGACAAAAGTAGACTGTTTAATACAATGTATAAGAAATAAGATAAACAAACAATATTAGTTTTTTTCTATGGGTCATATTATAATTTATTCATAAAAAAATCGATTTTAGTCCAAATGTTAAATACAACTGCAGGGCAAGATATTTTACGAGTGAAATTCGATTCAGGACAGGTCACCGAAATGATAAAATGACACTTTGTAATTATTTTTTTTTATGTAATAGAGGACATTACTCAACAATTTTTTTTGCCATGGTAGAGAAGTACCTATTATACTATGAAAAGTAATCAAAATCGTAAAACCAACACATTGCACTACCGTTCTCAGGCTTGCCATGTATTTTTTTTGCTTTTGCTATTCACCCGGGTAATAAATAGATTCGCAGGGCAAAGAGAAAAAATATATGCGGTAAAAATGTTGGACGTTCCTCGGTCACTTGTCACTCAGGGGGGCTACCAACGTTCAAAACTACGGGCCCGCACGAAACGTGAACGAAAGACGTAGGATTTATCCATGAATGTAGGTTGAAGCCAAATGAGCGTATTTTTTTTAAACAGACCAAAAAAAAATTCCCGCTGAGTTTCTTGCCGGAGTCTCCTCAGGTCTGGGCCGCATTTCGAACCGGTGCCGGTGGTCCATTTGCTAAACTAGTATTTAATATTTACTTTATATTGACGTTTTGTAAATTGCGATTTTGATTTTGAGTTGTTAGTCACGTAATTTCGGCCACTGCTTTAGATATCATAGAAAACTCTTGTTTGCAGACTACTGCTTGGTTCAATGTAATGTGTGATCAGTGGATTGTCGCGCCTCCGCCAATTCACTCCGCGCTTACTACCAAAGATATCGAAAACCGTGCTTTACTCAACCTGAGTACATTTTCAACAAGTTTGCCAATATCGTGAATTATCTTAGCTCAATACTAGAACGAGTATCTAAAGCAGAATGAGTACTTGAGCAAGTTCATATAAAATTTGAAATGAAAGCAACAACTTATTTCTTCTTACGTAGCTGGTTACCAAAGCAAGAAAAAAATGTTGCTTCGCAGCTGGTTATCAAAAATCAGTTCCGAAAATGTACGAAGCCAGAACTTCATCTCCGTTCCAAGAAAACGATTGCCCGAAACTTCGGTCCACAACTGTTGCAGCTCCATAGTAGGCCTTACTAACTGAAGTGATGGTCTTGATAAAGTGGGTGCTTTATAACGGCCAGTCCATTTATCGAGGTCCGGTTTCTCGCTAAAACTTTTGAGGAAATCAAGAAATTGTAGCTTCCTAGACTATTTTAGATTTATCTTAAGGGTTTGATGTTGAGGCTGTTATTTATTGAGAACGTCGATGCCAATGATTCCATTGATTGCAAGTGTTTTTTTTAGATCTCTCAAAATCTTCAGGGCCAAGGTCCAGCTTCCCTGTAAGCCCTTAAATCTACTGAATGACGGATGAGGTTATGGTACAGGAAATTGAAGGGCATATATCGTTAAGTCATTAATGTATATGTCAGCCTGTTTTTATTACTCAGTATTTCTTTTTTTTTATCGTGTAAAAAATCCCCACGGATATCAACCGGACTCGAACCAACTAAAACGCACGCCTCTTGGGTCTTTAGTTGCCGGAGGTGAGATTGCCGAAAGCATAACTCTCGCACCCCAGCTGACTCAGTATAGACTGTTGCTAGTTTGGTAGGATTTTGATTGTGGCCAATTTTTGTCGAGTATTTCCATTCTGAATCCGTGAATATATTTTCTGAAATTATCCTGGAGGTCTTCCCGGAGTCTACCCACGAAAATAAATTTAATTCTTTTTTCTGTAGTCTCCGGTTGTGGCGTTTAAAATAACCCCACTTATCGCCAGCATCTACACGATATAACATTTGTTCTGTGGCTGCATTTTATAAACACAATACATTAACGTACCCATATTCTAATACCCCCTAAATTTGCCTTTATAGTTCTGCCGTATTACGGAGAAAAGGCTTAACTAACATTTTTTTCAAAATTGAGTTATATACATATTCGGAATCAGGAGAAAAAGGTGCATCTACCCAATTTTTTGTGTAATTTTATCTCTAGAATCTACGGAAATACATTAAGCCCGAAAGGCACATCTAACAGCTAAATTGTTATTGAATAAATTGAAAAGGCTTATTTGACACCGATTAAGAAGAAACAACATAAATACGTACTTATGACTTGAAAGTGGCTGGGGCTAGCTCAGTCGGCAGACCCATCGACATTATATAGAGCCTCAAATAACTTTGGAATGACGTTCAAGAAACCATCGGAACTATATAAACATCTAAGAGTAACCAAAATGCACGTCCTAGCGAAATCAAAAGACGAAATCGTGCAAGCTCTTCCAAAAGACCAAAGTACTAAAGAGCTCGAGTCGCGCCTCCAATTCCATAAAAAATTCATGATAGGCTCGCAGACTGGTAGGGTAGGTTTGGGTAATACTAGGAGGCAGTCAGACAAAGACATAACAAAATCTTTTCTTCAAGTAGATGAAAATAATACCTACAAAGTGCACGCAATGAACCTAGAAATACAAAACGAATGGTTAACACTAGGTGAATTTTGTATTCCCATAGCCTTAAAATGGCGTACCTTAATATACGACTGGTCACCGGCTCTCCTTAAATTCTATCTCAATGCATTCCAGTTGACCCTCCCCGACCAAAGCAATCTTGTCAGATGGGGAAAAGCCACAGATAAAACATGTAACTCATGTGGTGAAGCAATTGGTACTGCTAGGCACCTACTGGTGGGTTGTAGGACGCTATTAGACCGGGGTCATTACTCGCGCCGACATGATAAGGTATTAGAAATCGTACGTGAGGCGGTAAGTTTGGCGGTAGCTAGAGCGAAAAAGGGTTTAACCACAAACCAAAGAAATGACGTCGCGTTTGTAAAGGAAGGCTGCTCAAAAAAGACAAATCAAAAGCCGTACTCAATTTTGATAGCAGCCGCTGATTGGACATTACTCGCAGATTCGTATGAGAAACACTATAAAATACCGGAGGATGTTTGTGCCTCGTCATCCAGACCCGATATATTCCTATTTTCAAAACAGCAAAAGCGTGCAGTACTAGTAGAACTCACAGTACCGTGGGAAACTAACATACCTAAAGACCACGCTATAAAAATAAACAAATACTTTGACTTGACCAACGAGTTAACCAAAAATGGCTATGTGGTTAAACTCTACGCCGTGGAAGTGGGAGCAAGGGGAATTCCAGCTAAATCCCTGTATAACTTATTTAAAGACCTCGGATTGCCAAGAGCTTCAGTAAGCTCTTTACTCAAACGAATATCTAAAACGGCGTTGATAGGATCTTACCAAATTTGGATAGGTAGAGGGGGGAACACGACTGACGGTGGAGGTGAGCGCTGATGCATCACAAGGTGGCCACCCTAAACCTACACCTGGGTCGCAAGTCCCAGGCGCCGTCGCAGTGTTCCTCTCTGTACCACGCCATGGACCCGGCGACCGCACGGTGAATCCATGGAATGCTAAGAACCGGATCTCTAAAGAGAAGTCACAAGTGACCAGTTGTGCCTTTTCTTTAAGACGCCAGTAAGGTAGGTAAGGAATGTGGGGGTGTCTTTGCGCTTATCATTGCGCCAATGTTTTCAATTCAAAGTAAACTGATTTATTGATTTATTCGTAAGCAATGTTGTTTCTTTCATTGTAAAATCTTAAATTAAGTTATGATTATGTAATCAGATGTTTTTGCTTAGATAATCATAACTTTCCAATTCATTCTGATAACCCAAATAGGTAAACATATACATAACAGTAGTATGAACAGAGGGTAGGCTGAAATTATGAACTTGACAAAAAAATATTAATATTCTAAAATATGTCATCCAATTTTTGGAAAATTGAGTAATATTTTCAACCTACCTTCTACGCACGCCTGTTAGGTGCCTACCCGCGCGCGTTTACGACGTATATTATAAGTAAATAGTACTTAACAGTCACTAAAGCTAAAGTCTCTAGTTTTTGTGCCCGATATCTGAAGTTGTGTTTCTAAATCTATTTAAATGGACGAAAAGTCTTATTATATTAAAAAATTATAACTCAAAGAAATAAACAATTGTTGACAATGGAGTTGTTTAGCATTTTAATTAGTTTATTTTAAATTTTTGTTTGCTTTGAATTATTAAGGTGCCGTACCTAATGGGTAAAAATGGGTCTATATTACTAAGATTCGCTATCTGTCTTTCACCAGGTTTTGCTATTATTTCATGAACCGTTATAGCTAGATCATTAAACTGAAACACTTCGTGCGTGAGTCCGGCCCCGTAGAATTAGATTTTGTTCTAAAATCAGAGATAATACGTTGGTTTAAAAAGTGTAACGTCAAATTTATCATATTATTTGAAATAAAGAGTTTTCATTACCAATTTTTTGTTATTTGTTCAATGTTCATAATTAAAAAGTAAGTGAAAAAGGCAATCATTTTAAAAGTAACAATTTTATGTAAAATTTATACTCTTTTAAACTCGCAATGAACCTTTATGATTACGTTACAAAGACATAATTACATAAATTATGTGTCCTTTCATTTTAATACTGAATTGTTTTTAAAAAGAAAAGACTTATCTGGTTAGTGGTGCCTTAAAAACGATAAAAAGATATTTTATATGTAATTATTTTGTTAAGATGAAAGGGAAAATTGGGATTATCTGTATAAAAAAATATATATATATATTCCTATGCATGGTTGGATAGGTATTTCGATTGTGTACCTTAATTAATAACTTGTTTCTCCCAATAGTACACAAAGGATTTTTTCTGCTAAAAAAACCTTGAAAATTTTCAAACTCGATTATCTTACATTTTTGTTTTTGTTAGTTTTGCCTTTTTACAATAAGACGGCAGAGTTGTAGTCCCCAGTTGGGTTGCGAACCCAGTAAAACACAGGTAACCACCCGTAACAAGTGAGTTAGACGTCGCCGACCCAAAAGTAATGGGGATGGATAAAAGACATTTTTCCACAAAGAGACAGTAATGGCTATATCTTCGCCCCTTGGTTTCTATTAGACGGTACATTATTTGTGTTGGAAATGATAGTTAATGTTGGCTTTCTAATAAATGTTATGGGTGATTTATAATTATGTTGGAAACCGCAGTATCAGAACTAATAGTATCACTAAGTTTTTTTATATATTTTGAAAATAACGTTTAAGCTCTCACGTTCCATGATATACAATAATGATAACGGGAATTAACGCGATCATGGTACGTACCTTTGATTTGCCTCACGTTTCGACCAGGTTACACCGGCCGTGATCACAGGCTGACTGGCTCAGTGGTGCACGCCCGCCGTCTTCGAGTCCGTGAGGTAGTAGATGAAGAACCTACTACCACACGGACGCGAAGACGGTGGGCGTGCACCATCATCATCATCTTTATCTGCATCCTTGGGTTTCACCTCGAAACCCGGAGTTTGCTTAAGGAGTAAGTAAACCCTTTATCTTAGGTTTTGCGTATACTGCTTTCATAAAACGACTGCAGAAATCCCCTCGAATACCTCCTCCGCCGTAGCTGGAAGGGGAGGTTATGTCGGACTCGAAACGACTAAAACTGAACGCCGATTAAGGGTCGGGGTGCTAGGCCAGAGGTGAGATTGTCTTCGACATATCCCTCACCCCCTGGTTACCCAGAGCCATTCCTTACGGTCTGGCCCTCCCTATGGGAGTGAAACGGTGTCCCCGAATCGCCCCCGGAATGGAGCACCGCCACCGGAAAGGAAAGCCTAAGTCAGTTAATCCGTCAAAAAAGGCGTAAATTTAGGTAAAAAAAACACATTATGTCTGAGAAAGTATTTTTGTAGTTATTTACGTGAAAAAATATCTTGAGCCTATAAAATTCAGTTTAATTTAAAAAAGCACTCAAAAACTTGAGAGCTACTTCATCTTATTTTGTAGAATAATTTGTTTATGGACATGTTTTGCATAATTCAGTAGCAAGCAACCCGAAAAACACACAAAAAATACTAAAAAATCATCCAGCTGGGTGCTGCATAATCTTTATAAGATACACATTCTGTTTTTGTTTCATTTTGAAGTTGCAAACACACTTGTATAATATTACAATAAATAATGATAGTGTACCTACTCATATTTTCAAGATTTATTTTATTTATTTCTATAAAATCATACATTGCTATTACAGACTAAGTCCAATACAACAATGTATTGGACTTAGTCTGTAGTCTTCGTATTTCAGAGTGTCTTCGTAGTTTAGAGTACACCAAAGGGGCAGACAGAATTAAGGTAATTAATTAAAAAAAAAAGATAAGCTATACAGGAGTATTATTCTGAAAATACACTAACAATCTGAAAATTTTACGAGTAATGCAAGCAATTTTCGACCTTATCGACACAAAGAATAGAGTTTTTTTTTCGGATATTCGTGATCAGCGGCATCTATATACGGGAAATGACATGTAATCAGGAAAATGTTATTAGGTTCGAAAATATTTTTTCTGTCCTTAGTAGTCCTTGTAGTCGGTTCAAATCCCACATAATGATTTTTACTAACGATCCTAACGATTTTGCTAGCAAAACTGTCCAAAATATTTTTTTACGACGAACGCGTATAGTCACGAAACAGTTTGTCTCCCAGAATAATCTTTGCAATAGGTATATTCAAAATTGACAAAATACACAACATTTACACCTTGATTAAGTTCACAACAATACGTAATGAAAAAATAAAAAACCCGACTGCAACTGAGGAGTCCAAAATAAGTTTGATAACAGGCGGTACCCATTAATTTTCTTTCGGTTTATGATTGGCAAATGGGTACCGCCTGCTATCAAACTTATTTCGGACTTTTCAGTGGCAGTCGGGTTTTTTTATTTTTACATCATTTGTTTTATTTTATACCTTTTAGTTATGATATGTGACATGTATTTCTTTTTGTAATCTCCTTCTAATTTCCTTCATATCGTTTATACTTGAAATAAAAATAAAAAATACAAATCTGTAAGTAAGAAAAAAATTAGCGAGAATGATTGTTTTGATAAACGACTTTAAATCGTTATATATCCTAAACTATTATTTAAAATGAAAAATGATAAAAGGAACCTAAATATGATTTTAAAATATCTACTCAACGACGCCCCACTTGATATAGTTCATCGACTTTTATTTTTTTTATTTTGACAATATGGCGTCTGGTTGTCGCTGTGGTGAATTTTAATTTCTGTCATATCTTTAGTGACACTCGCATGGTTAAGACGAATCGATTGACGTAAGAATTATCAAAATCGGCCTATGCATTTGGTCTCTAGAACGCCACATAGGAACAAACATACATTACATATAGACTGATAAACACATTACCCTCCTTTGCGTCGCGCAGTCGGGTAAGCACACACTATATAATATAGCGTGCTCTAAAAATATCGGTTCCATTTTGTAATGCCCTTTGTAGTGCCCGATTTTAATATTCCCCTGTGTTAAAACACAGCTAAAAAAACAAAAATATTGATTTCAGTCGCTTTTGTGTTTGCGTTCAGTTGTATTTAGGTCATTGTTGTAAAGGCATTTTTATCTTTTGATCGATTTTGCTTGACATGGAAATGTATAAAAGATTTTAATTTTTAATTCTGTTTTGATATCGTTTTGATTATGACTCATTGAAAAAGTAATGTTAGGACAAGTAAATGTAATGTTATGATATGTACCGATGTCATAACACCAACATAAATGGTTTTTAACAAACTGGATTGCAGGAACGGGATCGAAACAGTTAGTATGAAATACATAATTATAGTATAAACAATGAACCTTACTATATTTATTCTTCTTCTGTCGAATCGAAGGCGCCTCGACTCTCAAATTCTGTGTTCCCAGTGTGCCGCCACCTGGATTGCATTTTTAGAGGCGGTCATAAGTTCCTCCGCTGTACAAGAGGACGGGCATGCAGCATATGACAGCAGGTGGGACATGGTCTGTGGAGTAACTCCACACTCACACACTCACACTATATTTATTGATATCAGATAATCGACTTCATCCACTTGGATTCCATCCTTTTCGGTCCAATAGGAGATCCAGCTGGTATTTTTATTTACTAGAATCACTGAATACACCGGGAAATTTATACAGTTTCTTTTGTCCACAAGTATTCCCCGGGGGATTCGTATGGATTTTTGCCTACTAAGATCAAGTAATCCCCAATCAAGTAATTGTATTTTAGCCTAGTTTGAACTAAGCTTACTTTACAAGTTCTATAAATTATAATGCATTAATACAAAGTCAAAATGTAATCCCAAAGTAAAAGCTTGCAATAAATAATAAATACGAAATTGTAGCACTTACCTTTAGTTAATCATGTAAATTTATTCTGAGCAGTAGTCTTTGAGACGTACCTGCAAGGAATAAAAATTTTCTTTAAGTATTTTTATAAATCTTCGTCATAAGTCTTGATAACTTTTCTAAAGGCCCCTTCTCGTGGTAGCCTCCCATTATTTTTTATTATTTCTGTAGGATAATTATCAATTATTGGGGTTAATTTATATTAATAATAGGCACTTCTATTCTACTGTCGATTCCGTGTAACATTTTGATGATTTTGAACAATCACTTTTTGAAATCCAGTACAATACAGCGAAATAAAATTTAATCAGCTCTCGATGCTTTGTAAGAGACAGATCGCGGGTTCAAATCCCATCTAAGCTTTTTCCCTATTTTAATTGATTTTCAAAAACGTTCAAGACGTTTCGGAAGAGTTTGGTTCCAAACATTGTGACACAATAATTTTATATTATTACGATAAAAATATGACATACTCTGGGACAGCCCCTGTGGGGCGTGGCGGTAGTGAATGCGGCCGCTACGCAAGAGGTGCGGGTTCGATCCCCGCTCAGTGCAAATATTTGTGTGCATGAATATGGCTATTTGCATTGATCTGGGTATGATAATAAGTATTTTTGTACTTTCTTTTTGTTAATTAAAAAGTATCTAAGTATGTCTATCCGCATTCTAGATTCCGTAACACAAGCTAGTTAATGAATTTTACAGCATTAAGTATGCTAACTATACAAATCGAATACACAGGAAAAAAGACTCTTCTCGGTGTGTCTCGGTAGCCGAATTGGTCAAGGCATTCCCCCTGTAAGGGAAAGATCGCGGGTTCGAGTCCCGCCCGAGCAGATTCTTTTTTCCTGTGTATTCGACATGCTAGTTAACTTTACCATGGGTCTGAATAGCATTGTGTAGAATGTTGTGGAATATATTGATGAAATGAAATACCGATTCAATAAAGTCAAAAGGTATCACCTTTTAAGAGGTTCGACGCCAGTTGTGGCCCTGACGAGGGTCTGAGAGGCCCAATTCATCGGAGGGAATGCCTTGTGCGTGTGTCTGTATTGTTGGAATAGTTTTGAAGTACTTTGTAGTACACTGCTTATTGTTGGCCCCAAATAAATTAATAGGTTCGGGGTCTAACACACACACTATATATGGAACGGTAAAGACAATACATCTCTTGTAACATGTTTCAGAAAAGTGAACACAGGCGGGATATATTATTATATTATACTAGTTTTTGCCAGTGGCTCCGCCCGCGTGGATGTCAGTTGTTGATCGCGACCAAACATAGCCTATGTCCTTTCTCAAGGTCTAATCTACCGCTATACCGAATTTAAACAAAATCGGTTCAGTGGTTTAGGCGTGAGATACAGGCAGACAGACAGTCAGACAGAGTTACTTTCGCATTTATAATGTTAATATGGATATTATTAGTTTTGAAGGTTCAAACCCACTAACAAAACAATATTCAACATACATTACATTCATATTGTATTCACGCATATTCACGCTTGTAAATAGCCAGTTATGATTTTCGGTGCAATTTATTAGGGGTGAGCCGATAGCCGTCAAGCAGGCACTATGTCACAGGCTGTATGAATAATGTCGGATGGAGACCGCCTCTATTCCTTATTCGTCTTCTACGACCCCCACGTGAAGAGATGAGGTGCCCATATTTTACTTCAGCGGGAACCAACACGGCAATGTACTCTTACGTTCTCTTTTCTATGCATTTTCTATGGATTGAGCGAGAACAGGGTATCAACCATTAAACGAAATTATTCATTCAATCAATTAGCCTATCGTAGTCCACTGCTGGACATAGGCCTCTGCCAATTAAGGCCAAGGGTTAGCAGACGCGATGTCAGCACATTCCGTTCCATGCGGCGAGGCGAGCCGGCGCGGCGCTCTGTAAAGCCAGTCGATACAGTCAGCCACATTTTAGACTCTCATATTATTAGATATTAGATGAAGCGTTCTAAATAACTGGTTAACAGTCCTATATAGTAAGAAATACTGGGTATTGTGATCAGCAATAAACTTATAGTGTATGTAATCTTTTATTGAAGTGCTCCCATACAACTGCATAGGCATAGCCTCTGAATAGGGTTTAACTTATTTCGAATTGTCCTTCTCTCGCAGTTAAGGTTTTTTCTGTTAATCGCGTCTTACGACAGCTTTCGGATGAAATGGGGTTGTGATACTTGTATTCTTTCTCCGTCACCAGACGCATAGTAACTGAACAAAATGATTACTATCAACAAACTACCTTACAAAAACTTAGCCACTGAAAATGTTTTTTATTCCATTTTTAAACCCCGACGCAAAAACGACGGGGTGTTATAAGTTTGACGTGTCTGTGTGTGTGTGTGTGTGTGTGTGTGTGTGTGTGTGTCTGTCTGTGGCATCGTAGCACCCAAACGGATGAACCGATTTGGATTTAGTTTTTTTTGTTTGAAAGGTATATTAGTCGGGAGTGTTCTTAGCAATGTTTGAAAAAAATCGGTCCAAGATGGCCGCCGCCACAACATGTTGGAATACAAATTTCCTTAGAATTCCCTCAATATGGGTATCAAATGAAAGAGCTTGACTAGTAGATCAATTTAAAAAGTATAAAATAAAAATTAAATTAAAAATTTAAAAAACCCCCGTCACAAAAAACACCAAAAAGTTGAAAATAAATGAATAAATTTTAATTCAACGGTTGCCATGTCGGGGGACCTTACGATATAAAGGAGTACTTAACCGGTCACGGTCCCCCGACATGGCAACCGTTGAATTAAAATTTATTCATTTATTTTCAACTTTTTGGTGTTTTTTGTGACGGGGGTTTTTTAAATTTTTAATTTTCTTCTACTTATTTCAACTCTGAAAACATCGTTCCCAAAGCTGTTTATTACCACTAGAAATATACTGAAAGAGACTGATAAAAACCACTTTAATAGAGGGTCAGTTTGTCTATAGAAATACTGCGCTAGGTCAGGTCAGCTGACAAATAGGAGTAACCTTTATGAGTGTTATTTTAGCGCCCTTTTCACTCGGTGTAGAATGAATTTTAGTATAGGAGGCGGGGAAGGGTTTTCAATGGAAATTTCTAGACTGTTTTATCAGTTTTCGGTCAAGTGTATTTGCGTACTTTTTTATGTTATGATACTTGTATTTCCCGTAAGACAAGGCCGAAACTTTATTTAATATTCTCCTATACAGGATAAGTTTTTTCATTGTGTTAATTTCGGTCGCATCTGAGGATCTCACTTCAGAGTCCGAAGTCCGCCTCATCCAGTGCAACCACGACGCGGCTTTTTTTTGTTTTTTTTTTCGTGCGGAAATCCCCTCGGATACCCCCCCTGCCGGAGCCGGAATGTCGGAAATGTCGGACTCGAACCGACTAAAACCTCACGCCGACTGTGGGTCTTGGCGCTAGGCCGGAGGTGAGGTTGTCATCGACATATCCCTCGCACCCCGGCTGACCCAGGGCCATCCCTTACGGTCTGGCCCTCCTCAGGACTCGCCCCCGGAATGGTGAGGCGCGTTATTCAGCGCGCCGCCACCGTGGACTGCTTCTGCTGGGGTGACAGGCGGCTCCATCCCGACGCGGCTAACCGAAAGTTTTGGGTAGCTGAACCCGACGACGACGGGCCGAACGTTTTGGGCCGAAACGACTGCCATAGATGTTCGTATGACAATCGATACGGTTTAACTTGCCTCCGGGGCCCAAAAATACCCAGACAAATGCAAATAGACACATTCATGGCTACAAATCTTTGCACTGAGCGGGTTTTTTTTTCTGTTTTTTATGTAGGTACACTTCACATCCCCCTTCACGACCATAACTTCTCTGCTACTCAAAGGTTTGCTGGTAGAGAACTCATTTTGAGTTAAGCTCGCCTTTTTACATGTTATTTGAAATATTTTATGTGTGATCTCTGTACTTTTTGTGTGCAATAAAGAATTAAGAATCGGGCCCGCGCCTCCTGCGTAGCAATCAAGTTATCGCCACGACACCGAACTTGGACTTCACTCACCACATTTTAGATCAAAATATACCAGCAATGCTATTACTATTCAATAGTTCTATCTCAGATCTTTTAACTAATGACCCCAATACATAAATAAATAGGGTAGCCTATTAGTTTATGCTTTCAGCTCTAAATAATTTAGACTTCGTCTCTTAAAATAATTATCGAACCGTTGCGGTCACCAGCGAAACTATTTTGTATAAAAATGCATGAAAGTTGTTGCAATTTTTGTATTTATTACTGGGTCAAGTGCCTAGTGATATTAATACCTTTTTTATTTTATTTCGAACAGCCTAAACAGCCTGTGAACCCCATTTATTGTAATGCAGTTAGTCTAGCACTACAACATGGGATTCTTCAAGAAGGGCATCTTCAAGAAGGTTCTGACTCAAGTGTTGCGCCCCTGGTGTTGCAGACGTCCATAGGCCACAATAACCTCTTCCCATTAGGTGGGCCATGTGCTTGTCTGTCACATAAATGGTATAAAAAATAAACCCGACTGCAAAGTAACCATACAACTTGAAGAATGAAAATTTTTCAATGTTTTCATTTTGGCGCCATAAATCCGCCATTTTGATCTAAGAATTTTAATATATCCAGTGTCACTCACACGATCACGACAAATCAAATGACACCTCGCTATTCAAAATCCATCAAGCCGTTTAGGCTGTAGAGCGGGCCAAAAAATGGACATACATACATACATTGTCTCGAAAAACATTACCCTCCTTCCATCGGCAGTCAGGTAAAAATGTAGTGTTAGTAGCCGTGATAATAGTAACTTTGCGAGGAACTTCGATGGTTGCACTCGAGTAAAAATATTTATTTTTCCCAAAACATACCATGCATTGATAAGCCACGTCGAACTGGTAACGCTCGTCGATTTATCGTCATTGATGACGTCATTTGTCCAACTGACCCTTCTAGTACACCGCTGGAATATAAGCATAGAGTGTGGGATAATTTTTAAGAGTTGGGCGGATATCATTTTACTTTGCTCCATTAAGTGAAACAAATGCTCACGACCACTATTTTAGCATTGTTTGCCATGAGCTCTCTGTATACCTACCTAAGGTACAGTCAGCGTCATAAATCACTTGACGTCGAAGTTCAAAATGACCTTTAAACTCTCACATTAATTCAGGTCAAAGTCAAATCAAACTATTTTCTTAATTTATATGGTATTATTGTCCGAACTAAAGGTGTATTCCAAATATCAGAACAATCGGTCAACTGGAAGGGGGTCAAAAAAAAGGAAATAAAGATTATTATAAGTATTTTGTTCGTCAACATCTTTCTGATGCTGATTGTAGTACTAGAGTGACTGTGTGGCATAAAAACATTGGTATACATTATAAAAGGCCAATGAACCAACCACCAATTGAAGAGTACTAAGTACTTAACCACGTAACAATACCTAAATCACTTTTTGTTTACTTACTAAAAGCAGAGCGCTAGAATCTGGCAAACGAAAGCAGGCGCAAAAAATGCGGTACCAAATTTGAAAAACAACTGACTATACACCGACATAACGGACTTGATACTATGATTTTTTTTCCTATTAGATATGTATGAAAATTAGACCATTAGGGCACTTGGCCAGAGTGTAGTCAGTGTTGCAACCTGTTGTTTTTTTTCTTCAAATTTGGCGCCGCTTTTTTGCGCCAACTTTCGTAGGCCATCATTGACTTAATTAATTTAGTTTAAGAAATTAAAAATTCATTACCAATTAACCAAGAGCCGTAACACATATTTCTGTTCTAAGCCGCTTCTCAATTCATCACAGAAGTAATTGCTTGTGCCTTATACCACACGAAGTTAGTCACGTATCCGATATTTATGATAAGGGCTAAAGTTCGGCATGTCCTCCATTTTCATAAGTAAATCAGAACAATCTTATTTGTGTACCTAGATTTTTCTTCTCGATTTGACCTACAAGGCCTTCTATCGATATAGGTAGTTTGAAACACAGGTGAAGTTTAATGAGTCAAACAATTAAGTACCTACTTACCACTAGGAACAGCCACATCATATGTGCTGCGTTCTCTAAAAACTATAAGAAAGTAAATTAAGAACATAACTAAAAAAAATATTTAAAAAAAATATAGGCTGATGACCCGCAAACATATATAAACGTAAAAAAGTCATAATGAGCTGTTAATAACTATCAAGATGGAATCTGATTTGAATTTTTTGGTAGAAAATAACAGCATCAAAAACTATGCACTTCGACACATCCACATACCTACAAATATACAAAAAGACGTATAAACTTATATTACATCGTCTTTTAAATCGACTTGCAGGAAGGTTCTTGTTTAAATTGGTATTTGTTTGGTATACAGGTACAGTCACGCGTTTTTCCCAGCGGGGTAGGCAGAGGCCACAGTTTTCCACCTGCTACAATTTTGACATACATCTCTCGCTTCTACTTGATTTCATATACATGCTCACCGGTATCGTATAAAAAAAATATTTGATACTTTTTCCTTAAAAGTTTTCCATAGCCAATTTGGATACTGCCTTTTTGGCGGAGTACAATCCAACATTCATACAGCTATCCTCACTGAAACTCGTTTTATTTAAATATTTACAATAAGTGTCTATTTGTCTGGTTTTCCCGGCAATCGTATTTATTTGTTTGTCCGCCTTTGTTCACGCCAAGGTAACTCGACAGTGCAGCCTAGTGACGGTCTTTTGTTTGATCTTAGAAAACAAAAAAGGATTTGCCGAATAGGAGCGTTTTATTCTTCGGAATTTGAACTAGACGACAAAAGAGGATTAGTAATTTGTCGGAGAGTTCTATATCATTTAAAATAATAATTAGAGTTTGGTTTGTTGCCAATCTGTAAATATTTTGCGTATTCTTTTTAAAATATAATTTGAATTGTCTTTTCATTATTATTACAAGCTTTTTTATTTAACTTGCTCTGTATGTATTTAATTTGTTCGGGTAATCTTTGTTTATGGTGAAAGTTTGTTTTTAAAAGTTGTTTTTAATAATAATTTCGTTGATCTAAGTATAAGTTTCTTTATTTAAAATTCTCATTTGTGGACAACATTATTAGGGAAGTAATAAATAGTATCTAATAACATAAAAATCTAGCTTACACGGCAATTCGTAATAGTAAGTAATTATGATGACCTCAAGAATTCTACAATGATTAAAATGATATACCTACTAAATTTTCTTTTATTCTGACAACAGTTCAAGCTAACATTTTTAATTCCTTTTGATTGTATAAGTCTGTCTTAACCCTTCTATAAGAAAAAAAATACCACAAATTAAAATTTATTTCTAGCTCAATTCCATGGAAAATTGTGTAAAGAGAAATGCAAGTCGCTTCACAGCTGTTACTTAACCATCAGAAATATTATTGAAATGTCTAGACTCCTCTTGAATCTGACTGACTAGTTCCCTGAACCCCTTTAGGGACGCTATATTATACTAAAAGCCACTTAAATAACTATTATTTATTCAGAACCCATTAAAATGTTAAACATGGATTATAGACAAGTTGATTCATAATTATAATTCATCTAAATACTTAGCTAAAATATTTTTTATCCACCGGGCATAACGATATACCAAATTGGCATGTGTGTTTCTCTGCATAACTTTTTGTATTTAAAAAAAAAAGGATCGAAGTATGTTTATATCACATTCTAGATTCCATACAACACGCTAGTTGAACCATGCTTACGAGTACCATGGGGCTTGATAACGTTGTGTGAAATGTTATTGAATATTTATTTTATCAAATTAATATTAGGAATCATGCTACTAGAAAACTTCTCGTCTTTTATACCACTTACACAAGCACACAGCCCACCTGGGCCTCGATTCTACTAATGTCAAACGGCATTAAAGCAATGGCATTAAAGTTCAAAATTAAATGACTTTTTGTAGAGTGAATGACAAAGTGACACACACATTTTTCATTTCGGTTTGGACTTTAGAAATGTAGGAATAAAGTCTAATATTTACTGTCATTCTTTGAACTAATTATGGCATCACAATGGTTCAGCTTTATTAGAATCGCCGGGTAGTAAGTGGATACCGTGGCTTGTGGGCGTGTGCAACACCAATGACGTCACACTCGCGTTGCCGACAAAATAAGAAACTTCAGATGCTTGAAGACTCCATATTTTCATCGCTTGGAAAAACTATACCAAGAAGATCGTTGCAGAATAGAGCTCCTTTCATACCTGACTGTGCGCACCGTTTTCGTATCACTTTTTCTTTCGCGGAGGGATTCGAACCGACTGCATGCCATCTGTGGGTCGTCGAGCTAGGCCGAAGGTGCGGTTGTCTTCGACATATCCCTCGAACCCCGGCTGACCGAGGGCCATCCCTTACAGTCTGGCCCTCCTCGGGCCGTTTCCGTGCCCTAGCACAAACAAGTTTCGAAATCGTATAGTAAGCGTATCGATGGAATGGAGCATTGCGATTGGCCGCCTGCCTACTGTGAACCTGTGTATGTGTGAAGCCAGCCAATCGCAATGCTCCGTTCTCTCAAAACACTTTCTTTAAGATTACGATAGTTATTCGTGGTAGGGATACAGGTCGTGATGTGTTAAACTGAGTTCCCTACCTACCTGTATGTGAAGAATATGTTTTAGGCAATTGCACACCGGTGCATCTGAAGATCAAAGACGGCGTGCGGTTTTAGTAGGATCGAGCTCAGCGGAGGGTATTCTGAGGGGATTCTTGCTTACAAAAGGGTTATAATCAATTCTATTTTTTGGTGGGTTTGGTATAATAAATATAGCTGTTTGACCCAAATAAATGACTCAAGGTTTTGCCAGCACCCAGGTGGCAATAAACCTATAAAATTCTTTGTAAAAGCAATTAAACCATTATTATAGTACCATAAAGCACTTAAAACTGTCAGTTGGGCGATTAAATTGAAATATAGAAGTACTTTCGCACGTATAGTAGGCAAAATCGAATGCGAATGCAAACTTGCATGGCTAATTTATTTATATGACGCAATAATTATTTTTGTACATATTAAGTTGCAAGCAAAGAGGAATAACTTCTTTTATAGGTGTGCAATCAAAGAACTAAATTGTGTCACGGTTCTTTGTGTGAAGCGCGAATGAAGTTTGAATTTCGAATGTGGAACGGGACATACACATAAATAATATGAAAAAAAAAATATTTTTAATTAACCTTTATCATGACTATAAAAAATAACTAAATAAATAATAAACAAATGACTGATGAATATAATGATGAATTTTTGGCACTTGCCTGGCATTTAGATGCGTCGTTTTATAATGTTATCTGTGCGACAGCAACAAAGTGATGTTATATTCTCGGTCATATCCGTAATCGTCATAAAACAGTAACATTTTTATTTTATTTCACAAAGACAGCCTAGGATCGAAACATAACATTTTTCCTGGTATGATGGTTCAGTATTAAATTTCAGAAGTAGTGTTGTTAACCGGACGGGACTTTATTAAAAATAAACTAACCAGTAACATACAAACAACACAAGAGAGGAGAATGGCTGGAGGCGGTTTTTGGAATGCAGCAAGTTTTTGTTTCAACTTAGTAGAAATTTATCGTTTAGCGAGAAAGTTGCCCAATAACAAAAAACAATTTAATTACTGAGCCATAAAAGCAACAATGGCTTCTATGCTGCCTAGAACAAAAATTGTGTCACGGATCCTGTGTGAAGCGGGAAGGCATTTGAATTTCGAATTTCGAATGGAACGCTGAAACTAGAAGTGTTATAGAATTTTGACATCTCTATCTGAATACATATAGCGCGCATTTTGTTATGTCATTGATGGTTTTAAAAAGGAGTGATCATGTTGTGGCTATTTTTTTTTCAGAACGACCATTTTAATAGTCATAGAAATTATTGAATAATCACTTATTAATGTTCAAGTCACATTCCCTCTCATACATGTTCCGCAAACAGGAAATAATACCACGGACAAATATTCTTTATTGATTCCATAACGTTTATTCGTAGCATTAGCTATGTTCTTATTAGAAGTAGGTAAGTACCTAAGTATATGAATATCACACGTCTTGTGAGCACGTTTCCATTAAACCAACTAAACGCACTAATAATTGCCAATCAAAGTGACGACGTTGACTTTGTAAAGTGACTTCTACAATTTTCAGTCAAAATGGAATTACATGATCCAATAACCGCGTTCCTGCATTTGCTTGGTAGTATCATCGGCCAACATTTCGATTTGCGATTGAATGTCCTCAAAGTTACACGATAAATCACGCATCTTACTACATCGCAGACGCAGTTCGTTTATGATAACCGCACTTGTTTCTTTACAGTCTAGTAAAGGTGACAAATATTTTTCAAATAATGTCAATCGACACCTTATTTGTCCCCTTTGTTTGACAAGGTCTTTTAATTCACTCATTTTGACGGCGTAACAATCAATAAACAACCATAAAACAACACAACTTAAAGTAAATAATAAACGATTAGGTAATACGTTACGGTTACGCTGAGCCCCGTAAGCGAGCGAAGCCGAAGATAACAAACTGGTTTCGCAGCTGACCGGGATGCATAGACACAGCGCGATGCTAGTTGGAATGCGCAGCAGCCGAACTCGAGTGAATTCAATGATTTCTGCTTGTATCTCTTGCCGTTATAGACCTGGAATACAGACGTCGTCGCGTCGCGTAGGATTTTATTCATAGATTAATATAATTTTATTGGTCCATCGATGTATTCATCATTGCATTTAATGTGAATTATTCTAAGCTTAGTTTAATCCTAAAATATTGTGAACATCCTTAGTGATTTTGTGGAACAAAGTTTATATTGTATATAACAAAGAATAGTGTACTGAACAAAGGCCTACAGTGATAGTAGTGATTCGAAATACCCTCACATCTTAAAAGTATCAGAAACCTGGCAATGGATTCTTCAATGAGCTTTCTTGTCGACAATAGCCCTTCCCATTGCTCTCACGAACTTACTGAAGAAGAGGTGAGGCAAGTTTGGACGAAGCATGGGTCTATCTAAAGCCGCTAAAGACAGGAGACAGAGGATTCTCTTGAGAAGGGAGCAAGCGAGACAGGAGATCAATGAGCGACAGAGACTGGCTATGTTAGAGGAGGACGGATAAGAAGCTGAAATTGGTGACCCCGACGTGATCTTTGTTTCGACGAGCAAGACCTATCGACAAAGTCAGTCAACGAAGATTTGGGATTATACATCGTTATCAGACGGACTCATCCTGAAGGATTTCGCCAGTATTCAGCTGCAGCCATCATTCCGAGGGAAGTGCGTTAATGATCCTTTCTTTAAATTAATCCTTTCTACTTTAATTTGCGTAAATACAAGTCATTTTCTTGCGCTTTGTGGTTCAGATGACGAAGCATCTCAATTTAATTTTTTGTATATTTATCTAATTTATCGAGTAAACGTGTACAATTAATTACGAGTCTGATTTACCACAACCTTCTTAACACGGCGTAATCATTGACACTTAGTGACGTTGACGTTTTGACAGCTGTCAGATTACATAACTGTCAGTGTCAATAATTATGTCTTAATAATGTCCGAATTACCCTCGCACATATAAATTGAAATGTAACAGCACGTTTGGGAATTGCATATATTTACAGAATACTAGATTAATTTATTCAGTATAGGTATTAATACCTCATTACTGAGTAATATAATAAAAATATTATGTCTAACATACAGAGAAAACAAATTCTTATCAGGCAGCGCCATTATTCCGTTGGCTTTTAATGACACATTTCATTGGCAAAAATGCGGCGATTTGCTGCAGAAGCCAAAGAAAAAGAAGACTTCAATGACAGTCGTATCATGAGTTGCCAGCAGATTTTAATTGGTTACCATAGAAGATAGAACTGGCGTAAAACGTCGTTTAATACGAACGCGCGTAGTTAGCAGTACTACGTTGAACGGACAGGTAATCAGCCCTTCTGTGTGGGCCATTTCATCAATTTTCCCTCCATGTATAACGACTTCCATATATGTTCGAATGACAAGCAGGACCGATGGCTTAACGTGCTCTTCGAGACACGACGAGACCAATACAAATAGCCATATAAATGCATACAAATGAATGCAGAAGGCGGAGGATCCGATGAAATTGCGGAAATTGCGAAAGACCTATATCCAGCAGTACGGTGGGCTAATTGATTGATTGGTGCATAAAAATATTTGCATACGCATATACGCAACGATAATCGAACTGTCATATTATACTAGGTACATGGTATAAGGCGTCGTTTTCCGCGTCCCTATGTCCCTATGTATGCTTATATCTTCAAAACTACGCTACAGATTTTGATGGGGTTTCTTTTAATGGATAGAGTAATTCAAGAAGAAGGTTTATTTGTATAATACAAGCTTAATACAGTAGAGGGTGCAGCGGGAACGGGTTCAAACGCCACGCGGGCGGGAAAAAAATGGCGGAACGAAGTTCGCCGGGTCAGCTAGTATATGATTAATAAGGAACTTTATATTGTTCAGCAATTAAATATACAACAAATGGAGTATGTATAAGTACAGGTTATGTGGTAGACAATTGGTGGCCTTATCGACCTGAGGCAATCTCTTACAGGCAACCATAGGATAGAGTAAGATACATTATTTAAACAGCCCGCACTAGACTTCATATGGCACATCAGTTGGTGTAATGATCACGCCTAGGGAACGTCCACATTATGAGCCTGGCATAACAGTTCCCGTAGGAACTAAATCAGCCAGTTTCAGCGCTCTATCGGTCTACATTATGACGTAATACTCTGGACGCTTATTTTCGACGCAAACCTGACTGTCTGAATGCTATTTTGGGCTGAAAATTGGGTTGAATTTTCGAACCATTGGGAATTTGTGTTTAACAAAATGAGCTGTTAATAGGAGGGAGAGATTAAACGCTGTATTAATTTTGCGTTTTATCCATATCTATCCATACTTAATATTATAAATGTGAAAGTAACTCTCTCTGTCTGTATGTTACGCTTTCACGCCTAAACCACTGAACCGATTTTTATGAAATTTGGTATAAGGGTAGATTAGACCTTGAGAAAGGCTATGTATGGTCGCGATAACCGATATCCACGCGGGCGGAGTCGCGGGCAAAAGCTAGTATATAATATATCTTCTTTTTAATATGAATACCAATCCTGGTTGCATCCAAAGTTTGGGCTTCGGAGTCCTGTTTTCTCCTCTTAAAGCATGCGCCAGCGTTTCGTTTATCAATCAGCAGGTATACAAGGCTGCAATTTAGGTTGCCTTGGGCCTCAATACATTGATTCCGATGATGCGGACGTTTTGACTGTTTTTAACAGCCCTGCGATCCGATTGAAAAGCAATCGTCACGATCAGTGAAATCGTGAAAATAATATGATACACCCTTATTTTCACACTATACCTAAGCATACTTACAAATTAGAAAAACATACCTACCTATATATATAGGAATAGAATAACACTTAACTCCTAACCCTAAATCATTTAATATTGAAAAGTAAAGGTTTCCATCTAAAGCGAATATTGGTACATGTTCCCAACGTGTATGCATTAGTTTAAACAGCGCGCTTCAATTGCGGAATGAGCTGGATAGACCGACAAAGCTGTTTTGAGACACACTGCAACGCAGAGTAGCGAACAAAAATATACCTAGTATAATTGGGTTATATTTAAGCAAAGCTAATCCGAGAAATCGTAAAAAATTTAAGCACGAGGTCTGCCCTCCCAAAGGCAGTGTTGGGAAAAGGTTAATTGCAATTAAAAAATATTAAACAATTAAAAAACCCGACTGCTGTCTAAAAGATCGAAAAAGTTTGGCAAGCAGGTTCCACGGTCTACCCTATTGCCAATCGTAAACCGAAAGAAAAATTAATGGGTACCACCTTCTGTCACACTTGTTCCGATCTTTTAGAGAGTCGAGATAATTGCAAGTTTCATTGCAATCAAAATGTGTCCAACACTGCCCAAAGGTCAGAGGGCGCCACTAGCACAAGCGGAAAACTGAGTGAACAAACTTTGTTTTGCATTGGTAAGAATGTCGACGATTTTCACTTTTACTCTCCTCTTTTTTCATGAAAGGGATAGCTGTCTGGCCTCAAAAAACCCTGAGGAGATAACCTGCTATATTCTGCTAGTTCACTATTAAAACAAAAAACTAAATATTTATCATATCAACCAAAAATCCATGATCGTGTTAATTATCGTTAGTATATTGCATATTTTAGAACGCGAAATTTTAAGACCCGTATTCTATTCTATTCACTCAGCCTGAATCGCGATTTGTCTAAGGACAGATAGTATAGACAAATTGATACTTCGACATATTGCCTACACAATCTATCGTCAGATAAATCGCGATTCAGGCTGAGTAGTGCAGTCATCTTTTTGTCATACCAAAGTATTTTTTTGTGATTTTTTCAATTTAGGGGTTGTTTGCAAGGGTTGTAAGATTTTCAAGGGGTTGAAAATTATTTTAATATTAGGTAATTATGTTAGAAAATACTTTACAATTTCACCACTTACTATTAGACATGTTTTCTAGCGATAATATGGCTCAATGTCAATTTTTCCATTAAGGGGTTGTTTACACCCCTTAAAAATAATAGGCGGAGTTCAGATCATTTTCACTTTTGAAGTTAAGGGTAAGATGAGCCTAATTCCAAAATTTCATGCACATCGGTTCAGAGTTAAAAAATTCGGAGGTAAGACCGTATTTTTCGCTTCAATGACTGCACTAGAGTGTTATTCTAGACTACGGGCCTAAAAATCAGTATAGTTGGCTCATTATTCATTCTGTATGTCCCCAGTGTCCGCATAGTAACGAAGTAACTCTTTCCACCGCAGAGCCAGGTAAGCTTCGCTCGAACCAGGAAATTGGGCTGTAACAGCTTATTCAGGTATTCTACTCAGGAACAGAATAGTTCTGCAGGACTGGTACGAAATATTGTAATAGTGTAAGATAAAGGTGAATATCTGAAAGGAGATAGAGAAAAAAAAGGAGATATTTAGACGTGATGATATATTATTATACGTAGTTGTAAGGGTATCGATGCGATAAAAGCAGATGGTATATTAAATATCTTTTAAACCATCAATTTGTCTATGACTCTCCTGATGGTTGTATAATCATTGTGATTTTAAGCGTTGTTCCTGGTTACATTGGAGGCTTTCTTATCGAAGTCCGGAAATCTTTTGATTCTCTTTATAATTTGACTTGTATGGCTTTTTTTTAAACAAGTGAATCAATAGGTTTATCAGCGAAAGGTTATCAGGTTATCAAGTTGATAGCCCTGAGGTTCTTAGTAAGGACCCGAATACCCCTAGTTTTGTAAGGTAAATTCTGGAAACCCGGTAGGTAGAAGATACGTAAGTCTTAACCATAGTACGCGGGACCAGATAATATGTATTTAAGGTGCTTATCTGATACATATGTCTTTTTTTTTTTCGTGCGGAAATCCCCTCGGATACCCCCCTGGCGGAGCCGGAAGGGGAGGTTATGACGGACTCGAACCGACTAACTCATACACCCAGTATGCCCCCCACTACACCCTCTGCAATTAGAGGGACATGTGAAGGATCTATGAGTGATTCATACCAGGGCTGCTTGGGTTGTCAGACAGGATCTCTCGAGTCTATTAACCATTGTGCATGGTGCACCAGCCCCTCGCTTCTACTCTTCTACCGAGGTTCAACGAGAAAAGAAACGGGGAAGCCAACGTAGAGGTTACCAGACATCGCATTTGAGATGTGAGGTTGGATTGGATTCGAGTGTTAAGTAGAGAGGCGAGTAGACCGTCAAGTAGAGAGACCAGCACTGAGTTGAGTAAAGTGTCGAGAAGAGACTGGAACACAGGGACGATTAGAGGACTAAGTATAGAGTCGAGTACAGAGTGGAATACGGAGTCAAGTAGAGAGTTGAATAGAGAGACGAGTAGAGAGTTGAGTAGAAATACGAATAGAAAGGTGAGTAGAGAGGCGAGTAGAGTATCAGCGCTCAACAATCGACTCTCAGCGCCAAAATTTAGAGCCCTACGCAATGAGCGACATCCACGCGGGTGGAGCCGCGGGCAACAGCTAGTATATACTATAATCCTGATCCTCGTATATATATAATCCTAATTATATCCCGCCCCGTATCGTTCCCGGCGCTAAGGTGCCCATGACGCTGGCAGCTGCGAATTAAGAAAATTAATCAAAATTATAAAAATTACTTCAAACAGTATATCACACCAATACCTACTGAAAAGTAGAAAGTTATGAGGTATGTAAACTCGAAGTTAAATTGACTTTCAGATCTCGTATGAACTAATTTACGCGTCTCTGAACGAATTAATCGTAGTTCGGAATAATTATGTTCTCAGTTGCTGAGGAGATAAACATAACATAACATAACATAAACTCACGCCTGTATTCCCCGAAGGGGTAGGCAGAGGTGCTAGCACCCACATTTCGCCAGTTTATGTTTAGGTCCCAATGTAATAGGTGGCGAGCCTATTGCCATTAACCGGGCACTTATAAACCTGCGATAAATACACACATAACTTCGAAAAGCATCGAAAAGTCATTGGTGTGTGCCATGGTAAACCTGAGGAGATATGTTTATTAAAATATGGCGTTTGGCTTTTCTGATGTGACGTACCTATTTACCTACTTCATGAAACTCCGACTGAGGCGAGAGCGGCCCAAATAGTGACTTATTCCTTCCTGTCCTACTAGAAGTGCGATAATCGAACTATTAGAACATTTTTTTCCAAACTGTTAGAGTCACTCGGATACCCTGCCATGTGGCCTCTCGAGCCATTCCCCCATGATGGGCCTTACCGCCTCTATGACGGCATGCCCTGCGCGTCGTTGCTCAAGTCGTCGCTCCCACTCCGCCACCATGATCCCGTGAAATGTCTTCGGGCTCGGGATCGTATCCCCGCTCCCGCGCCTCCTTACGGAACGTCGAGTACGAGCCCCAGGTATTTCAACCGGGGCTTGATCTCAGTTTACCTCCTCAAAAATTTACAAGAGTGAATATTATGTACGTACTTGCTTCAAATTGTCACATAATTGCCATGTCTCAGTCGCTTCACAGAAAATATCGAAGTTCAGCCAAATCCGCAGTTAGACTGGTAAAAGCGGACCCCAGAATCCAAGCTGGAAGCTTCGGATGTGACTGAGATTAACGCTAAGATGAAGAAGAAAAAGTATAATTCCCAAGAAAAAACTGTTAACATTGGATAGGTGACATCTTTAAATTCTGCTAAGAAACCCACTGGATTGGAACCCACTTGTTTTGTCCCATACATTATGTTTAAGACCCAAGTTTTATAAGAAACACGATTCTTCTACTTTTTATAAGCTACTAGCTATAGCGCGCGGCGCCGCCCGCGTGGATGTCACTTATCGTTAAATTATGGTGTAAGCTATCCTATCTTTCAACTTGGATGAAACTGAACACGATGTGCAAATTTCATTGAAATCGATTAAGTAGTTTAGGAGTCCATCGCGGACAAATAATGTGACACGTAATTTATATAAGAAGATATCTAAATATTTGTCCAGCAAAGTTTACTTATAGGTGACGTCGTTGTTCTCTCGATCGATCTTAAGTATATATATATCTTACAATATCTTCCTATTTGTCTAGCATAAGCTCTTCCTAACTGTCAAACACTAGAACCTAATAATTATAATGGATTGTAGTTTATACAATGATCGAACTGATGTCTAAATAAATGTCTTTGGTCTTGTAAGAACGACCCACGGGAAGAGAAAGAGCGGTCTCGTCTTTTCCTTCTCCGGTAGGATCTATCCACCTATTTTTACAGGCGCATACTTACTCGAGTTTCACCTCACCAAAGTTATTGATGTGGTGGGTATATCGGAGTCGAATCGACAACACTGTCGATTCGACTTCGACATCGACATGTGTACCTACTTTTGGGCCTTCAGAATACTAGTTACTTTAAAAAAAATACTCTTTACGTATTAGTAGGTTTATCAGCATTATCCAAGCACTCGTTAGGTACCTACTCCTTATATTCTTACAGGTTTAGAGTTACCGGCATATATTTTGACACCAAACAAGTATGTAATAAAAATTTGAATGAATTTTATATGACATTTATTATGGTAACTTTAAAATTCGAAATACATCGGGAGAAATGATTTTTTTTTCCAATGTATCCTAATATACAATAAAAGTACCCACCTACTATTTAAGTGAGCGCAGCGCATATTTTACGGGAGTCTACGGCGGCCGAGAGCTCAAATCAACCTATCATAAAATACCTATATCAAACCAAGCCGTCGCCGCGTAGCTTATTGGTTAAGGAGTCGGCCTTACGATTGAGAGGTCCCGAGATCAAATCCTGGGCATTATACTACTGTCGTGAACCCTAGCACTTAGAGGGAATATTAGTTATTTCGGGACGAATATTCGTAAAAAAAACCACACGCGCCAATACCTCGTGGTTGTCGCGACTTCGAGTCAAAATATATGCCGGTAATGGTTCTAGGTTTTTACAGGAACGACTGTCGTCAGGCACTCGGACCTGAATATGTAAAGTACACTACAAAATCCTTTTTAAATAAAACGTTAAATTCCTCGAAATTCCAACCCTCTGAAAATCAATTATGAATTTTATTCGAGGAAGCGATGGCCATAATTATTATTGTAAAAGTTACTAACTTTTTTCGGTGAAATTGGCTCTTTTTCCGTGGATGTACAATTTTGATATTAAAATTGAATATTGTGTAATGTCGTTGTATAAAAAGTTTACTTACAGCGATATAATCGAATCAGACCATCTTTCGCAGACGCTGAGAGTTAAATTTTGTCTTTTGACGCTAACGTTTTCTTACGTGCGGACAATCCCCGTGGATCCCCCGCCTGAGGTGGTAGGGGAGATGATGTCGAACTCGAACCGACTAAAACACACGCCGTCTGTGGGGATTTTTCGCACTAGCGACATGAAGGCTACCGCGGATGCGTGAGTTCCTCACGCGATAATATTATAGTCTGTCTATCATACATCTATATACATCTGTCCTCAGATAAATCAAGATTCATAACTGCGTGTCATTCTAGAATACGAGATAGTAAGTATACGTAGAAGCATCATAGAAGTAACTTATCGGTTTTGCGTGTCTTTATCGCAATAATAGTGTAATAACTGACAGACTGTACCTAGAGTCACACCAGCCGCCGTTTTCCAGCAGTTCTAAAAGCTAGCAATAAAAAATACTACCATTCGCCATTTCTATATCTTTTATGAGCACTTTTAGGGTGATTACAAAGCATTTTATTTGCGGATAGGCAACAAAATTTCAATAATCGTCGGTTCACAGTGCGTGACGTCATTCGACAGGTATCAAGATTTACCATTGTCACGTTCAGGCCATTGGAAGGCTAGGTAGGAATGAGGTTCATGAGCGGAGCGATGAGCGATTTGAAAAAAAAATCGATTCCGCTCGAATTGTTGATACAGAATAGCAAGTAGCCTATGTTATTGTAGACTTAAAGTCAATGCATGTAACAAATTTCAGCGAGATCCGTTCATCCGTTGGACTGCAAATGAAGTACTTAATAGGGTTCTTCAAGGAGGTAAATAGAAGATTCTTACAGATTCGCAGCAGCCACGGTAACCACTTCTCATCAGGTGAGGTAACAAACATATTCACAAAATTTCACATTATTAAAAGTAGGATATTAGTATGTAAAAACTACAATATTAGTGGCACACGATATCAACACCCTACTATAATATTCCATCATAACAGATTCTCACTATCAATAAACAATAAAAATCTATAACGCCATAAAAAGCCCCACTACTGTAATTTAACCGCCTACTTACAACCCAAACACGAAACACTTCAGATAAGACCCGGATAACCAGTCATCACGGATATAAACGTCAGTCATTCAATGATAACCCTTAGTTTTCAACAGGGAACGTCTATAGACGTCTATAGACCACTATAGATGGCTATGAGCGGCTATAAACGTGCTTAGATATGAGATTAACTCGATCAAAAACTTTTACTACGGCATATCACGCTAAGTTTACCGTAAAATAACACTTATCTGATAGACATCTACTGAAGAGGAAGTAGAAAGGGGTAGACATGCTGATATTTCCTTGGAATGTTATTTATCACCGGCGGTATATATCCGCAATGACGTACTACATAAATCTTGGTAGACTATTCCAGAATAAGCGGGAAAAACAGCTAGTATTTTGATTTAGTTGAGAGCGCAGTGAATTTCAGCAACAGATGCCTACAATAATACGATTTCATTATCATTATTCACAGCAATCCTTATACTACACGTTTACTGTGATCTTACCTGTTATTTTGGCCATTTTTTTTTTATGGAATAGCCACCTGATGATATGTGATCACGCCCATGGACACCCGCAGCACCAGAGGAGTCACAAGAGCGTTGCCTTACTTTGAAAAGGGAGTACGCTCTTTTCTTGAAGGTTTGATGAACGTATTGGTTCGGAAATACCACTGAGTAATATTGATATATTAATATTGCAATATTGAAACCCCATCGTACTGCTAAACTCCTAACGTATAGTTACCCTCAATTACATTCCACAACATTCTACACAACGCTATCTATCTTGTGTTATGGAATCTAGAATGCGGATGAATATACTTAGATACTTTTTATAGTTTTTTTTTTGACAATACATATTGTATATACAAACACCCAGACAAATATTTGCACTGAGCGAGAATCGAACCCGCGCCTCCTGCGTAGCGACCGCGTTCACTACCGCCACGCCAAGAAATTTCAACAATTCAAAGACTTTCAAGACGAAAAGACTAACCAAGCTATGATTTTTAAAGTATTTAGCGTTATATAGCGTATATACCTAAAAAAATCAACGCTTAATATTTATAACGTAACTAGATAAGTATATAAGTATTCGCCATCTTTTGAAGACGGACAACACACACCTAGCAGATATAGACATATTCGCAAACTCACACTTCAAATGCAGAGCAGAAGCAATTAAAATTTGAAAGCCCTCACAGTAATCAACTATTGTATAATAGTCAAACTACCTTTTCCTCATAGACACAAAACTCGCGTACTTGTATGCACACATTTAGAATATTACTTTGCGGACATTGGTGTGGTTCTGCGTTTACCTAACAGATGTAAACTTGTAATAACCAATGTATAACGCGTAACTGTTAAATCCATACTAATCCATACTAATATTATAAATGCGAAAGTAACTCTGTCTGTCTGTCTGTCTGTATGTTACACTTTCACGCCTAAACCACGGAACCGATTTTGATGAAATTTGGTATAGTGGTAGATTAGACCATGAGAAAGGACATAGGCTATGTTTGGTCGCGATAACCGACATCCACGCGGGCAGAGCCGTAAGTAAGTTACTATACCAATAGATAAACACTCATCAATTACCACAGCCATATATCTGGTCTTCGTCACTCAGCCTAGCAAGATATTAACTGAGTGACAACCAGAGAACAAAATGGTGGAGATTCATCTGTCAATTCCATCAATTTTGAATGCCTAAAACAGTTTTAACCAACTTAAATATTGATACAGCAAAGTGCTCAAAAGTTCACCACTCCTGACCTTTAAAAAGAATAAAGTTATTCAATTAAATTAATAAAAGTTTCTGGTAGGTTCAAACTTGTTTCCTAAGTAACAGTTAGTAACAATTTACGGAATATTTTTTTATATAATTGGACATTCAGTCATTCCCTACTGTTCAAGTAATTGCCAATTAGTTCAGAAATATTGTTACGATGAGCTCTTCCAATTAGTTCCACCCTCTCCTTTCTATACACATGCTGGGTTTAGATATCACCCATATTCCTATGGTGCATACAATTCAATCAAGAACCAAGCGATTTGTTTTTTTTATACCACTTAGGTGGCAGACAACCACACGGCCCACCTGATGGAAAGTGGTTACCGCGGCCTATGGACGTATGCAACACCATGGGCGTTACACTCGCGCTGCCTACCCTGAAGAAACCTTCTAATGCCCCTCTTGAAGGGCTTGGGAAAACCATGGCAGGGAGTTCATTCCACAGCTTGAGCGTACGTTGATGAAATTTGGTATAGGGGTAGATTAGACCATGAGAAAGGACATAGGCTATGTTTGGTTGTCACTCAGTCTCGAAAGAGATGGTCCTGGGTCTGTCGGGGTGCGAGAGATATGCTTTTGGCAATCTCACCTCCGGCAACCAAAGACCCAAGATGGCGTGCGTTTTAGTCGGTTCGAGTCCGACATAACCACCTCCACCGGCTCTGTGGGGGTGGTATCCGTGGGGATTTATCGCACGATAAAAAAAAAAAAGCTTGAGCGTACGTGGGATGAAGTTCCTTTCATACCGCACAGTGCGCACCGTATTCGGATGCAATGTGTGGGGATGAATTCCCTGCCTATGGCGAGCGGTGCGATGATAGAATGTAGCCGTGGGCATCATGTCAAATAATTCATCTGAGCACAAATCATTATTACTCTTTTCTTTCTCTTTCTTCATCTTAACGTTAATCCTAGTCGTATCCGAAGCTTTCAGCTTGGAGGCTGGAGTCCGCTTTAACAGTCTAACTACGGATTTGGCTAAATTTCGATATTTTTTGTGAAGCGTTTGCATCTGACCTTCACAGCCCAAAAGGGATATTGAAGCATTGCAGCTAGACCTGTGTTTGGACTTTTGAGGACTCCAAGTACCCGTAACGACTGCCATAGATGTTCGTATGGCAACCGGGACCGACGGCTTAACGTGCTCTCCAAGGCACGACCAGATCAATGCAAATACTCATATTCATGCATACAAATATTTGCATTGAGCGAGGATCAAACCCGCGCCTCATGTGTAGTGGCCGCGTTCACTACCGCTACGCCACGGAGGCTGTCACTTTTTCCTTTACCTCACCATAAACTTTTGAAATGCTTCACCAGCTCACGTGTTTCTTCCTTCCTACAGTCCCGGGTCCTTTAAGCAGGCGTGAAAAAGCATCTGATCAGGCCGTCAAGCAGAAGATGAAGTCATACAAAAGAACTACATACATTACATATATTCACGTCTGGAAATCCTAGTAGGGATAGGCAGAGGTACATTAGCATCCACGTTTCGCCAATTATGATTTTCGATTTTTATGGGGCGAGCCTAATGCCGTCTAGCGGCCTCTTTGTCTTGGGCTATATTTTACTGTCGGATGGAGAATAGGCCCATCCCTTAGTCGCCTTTTACGACACCCACAGGAAGAGCTGGGGTGGTCCTATTCTACTCCACCGGGAACCAACACAGCAAATTAAAAAAAAAACTAAATTTCTAAAAAACTACTATAAATAAACTAACTAACCATTACTGGTTTTGAAACTCAAAAAAGGAGTCGGAAGTTGGTACTTGAAGTAAACTAAATTCGCTCGATTTGCATATGTATTGTTTCCAAATAACACCGATTGGGCACGACAGACTCCAAATTCACTTCAGAAACACACAATACCACTTCACCCGATTAGGAATTCGTACCATGGAGTCGTGAATTTCTGTAATACCTACATGTCCTGAAATATATTGCTTACTGGTATTTCGTAGCTGTTTATCTTTAGTTAAAATAACATAGAGAACAATAGCCAACACAAGTATAATATTATTTTGGTGTCAGTGTTAAAATCCAAATCCGTAATTGAAGTAAAAACTTCTTTAGGCGCGTTGGATATTTTTGAGATGGGAATAATCTATTTAACTCGCAACACTGTTACTGTTGTTATTTTTAAGCTATCGCGGTTTAAACTCATTGTTATTCATGCCTGTTCGGGACTTAACGCGATAAAAATGGTTCATTTACTTTTTGCCGACGTTTCGGGTGCGATCCACGGGTGCAGCGTCGCACCCGAAACGTCGGCAAAAAGTAAGCGAACAGGCATAAACTGTTACTGTTACCGATACCTCAGTACTCAAGTGTTCACTTCTGTCCGTATATAATCATCATCCTCATTACGATTTCACAGCTGCATCTAAAGATTACATTTTAGTGCCAGAGATGCGCCTGTTGGATTAGCATGTCGGATTTTCCCGTAGAGACTACCATCTGACCTCTTAATATTACATTTACATACTCATTTATAACATAACATAAACTCACGCCTATATTCCCCGAAGGGGTAGGCAGAGGTGCTAGCACTCACATTTCGCTAGTTTATGTTTAGGTCCCAATGTAATAGGTGGCAAGCCTATTGCCATTAACCGGGCATTTATAAACCTGCGATAAATACACACATAACTTCGAAAAGCATCGAAAAGTCATTGGTGTGGCCATAGTAAACCTGAGATCGAACATGAGACCTCGTCTCAGCAGTCCATTACCTATACCACTAGGCTACCGCAGATCCCAATATACTCATTTACAAATTACAAATACTCATTTATGATATTAGATTTTATTTATATAACAATACTATAGATAAATGTATACCATCATATCAGATTGCCAAAAACGATTGCCCACGATCTCTTGAACCCACTTCAAACCATGTGCTCTTCACAATAATAGTATCGAAATCGAATTCAAAACCGTAAACCGATTACATTATCGTTTTTATGCAATAGAAACCGTAATTTCCAATCGGAAAACAGTTTTTGTTTTGATTGTATTGTTTTGTCGAATTTGTTTTTGATTGGCAATGGAATGCAATAGGGCCATAGATATTTGTTTTTCAATTAATACCGGTTTTTTAGCAATTTTAGAGCAATAATAAAAATTCTTTCTACCCATATCGGGTACAGTGTTTACAAAAGAGTCATTAATGTATGTAATCATGTGAAATCATGGGAAAGTTTCAAATTCAATGATATTTTGCTTTCATTGTATTCATTTCAATTTTAATGATAGCATTCTCGAATGATTCGCTCTTAACATAAGTTTATTCTAATATACTCGGTTATGATAGCAAGGAGAAACTTTCTAAAAACATTACTTAACATTTTCTTGATCTCAATTTATCTTAAAGTTTTGCTTCGTCGAGAATTTTGCTATTTTCTTAAAATTGTGGTAGATACTTATTGAAAACTTGATACATTTATTAATAAAGCGCTGTGTTAAGGCGGCTTTCTACGGTGTGTGAAGACGTAGTTTTTATTCCATAAGGCAAACGGCCAAGGACAGTTATGGACCAAGTATCCTTTGATTACTATATTGTTTTTAAATAAACTTCTTTCACTTACAAATAAAATGTAGTCATTTCCCTTTTCTCGTGCATAATCCCCAATCCCCACTGTCCAGCGGGGTGGTTACGTCGGACTCGAACCGACTAAAACCGCATGCAGTATAGACTCTTGAATACTGGAATTATGGTCGCTCAATAAGGCATTGCTCCTGCAATGGTAGTCACTCTCTTTTACCTGAAATCAAAATAAAAACCATTTGAATGAAATTCCGCGTTTCTATAAAATCTAGATACTTCTAAATACATCGGGAATAATGAATCGCTGAAGCGCGAAGCGTGAAGGCCACACCTGAATTACTTCAATTTTCCCTTCTCTTTATATCTGTCTTCAAGGACGATGGTGGAGCCATCTACCAACTTTGGCAACCTCTATCAGGTGTGGTTTAATAGCTCAGTTGGAAGAGCCCTCCCCTTGTAAGGGAAAGATCGTGGGTTCAAGTCCCACTTGAGCGCTTAATTTTTCCCGATATATTTCGAATTTAAAAGATAGCATAATAAATGCTATAAAAATTTCATTCAAATCTAGATACTTATAGGAACTATGACAATACCAAGAAAAGGTCGATACTATCTATATCTTCTAATATTAAAAAGCTGAAGAATTAGTTTGTTTGAATGTGCTAATCTCAGGAAGTACTAGTTCGAATTGAGAAATTATTTTTGTATTGAATTACCCGTTTATTGATGAAGGTTATGTATGTACTTTGAATCATCCCGCTACCATTAAAGATAGCGGAGCAATGATCACATCTAATTTAATGTTATAATTCCTTCAAACGTATAGGTACTATTAATAACTTCCGCAGTCCAGCAAACTCTTTGCTTTGTGAAAAAACGATTATTCCAGGAAACAAAATGAAAATTGGTGCCAATTTATTTTCTACGTGCTATTCGCAGAACCATTAAAAACGAGAATATTTGACAGGGCTTTTAAAATTCTAAATATGTATTTTGGTAAAAAAAAAGGTGTTTATTATGAAATAGGTTTCATACAGAGTTTTGCCAGCAGGTGCACTGACTAGCAGGTGGGTTTGGCTTTTAGCTCAAGGATGATATTGGCCAGACCCAGATGTCCTCTCCGTGGGGGTGGTATCCGTGGGGATTTTTCGCACGATAAAAAAAAAAAAAAAAAAAAACAGGTGTGTCTGGATATTGCCCAAACAGAAGATGGACCGTACTGCACATCTGCGAACCAGAACTTAGGTGATCCGTCAACGAGAGTGTAGTGTTTTCGACGTTTCGCTCTGTCAGCCTCCGTAGCGTGGCGATAGCAAACGCGGCCGCTACTCAGGAGGCGCGAGTTCTATCCCCGCTCCGTGCAAATATTTGTGTACATGAATATGGGTCTGGGTGTTCCTATATGTACATATTTACAAAAATATTTTTTATCTAAGTATAACATAACATAACATAAACTCACGCCTGTATTCCCCGAAGGGGTAGGCAGAGGTGCTAGCACCCACATTTCGCCAGTTTATGTTTGGGTCCCAATGTAATAGGTGGCGAGCCTATTGCCATTAACCGGGCACTTATAAACCAGCGATAAATACACACATAACTTCGAAAAGCATCGAAAGGTCATTGGTGTGTGCCATGGTAAACCTGGGATCGAACCCGAGACCTCGTCTAAGCAGTCCATTACCCATACCATTAGGCTACCGCAGATATCTAAGTATGTTTATTCTATATTCCATAACACAAGCTAGTTAAGCTATGCTTACCATGGGTCTAGATAGCATTGTGTAGAATGTTGTTTAATATTTATTTATTAGTAGCGGCGTATGGCCCACGGTAGGTTCTAGTGTGTTGAGAGCCCCACTTAATTACGCGGATTAAATACCCGCGAAATACAGAACAATTTTTCTTCAAGGATGATTGAATACCATGAAGTAGATGAAGTTTTGCCATTACCTGATACTATTATCTCTCAACGTAGCATAAACACTATCTCTTCTTATCCACCGAATATCCACAAACGTTGCCTAAATGAATCCCCTCGGATCCCAGTGGACAGATTTCATCGCAATTTTCCTTAATATTTCAGCAAAACATTACTCCTTTGAGCCAAAAACTAATCAAATTTTCCCTAATTAGAGATAAAAGGTGGGTTCTGACGTATAATTGTGCTTTCACAAAAACAAAATTAATTAAGCTATACACAGACAAGCTTAATTAAAATATTAATTTTAGGTTTCATACTCATAACATTGTAAGGCACACTCGCGATAATAGTTTTCGAAATATTGTTTTATTCAGTGATAGCTGCGTACTAAAGTAGAACTGCGTACTAGAAGAAGTGCTGGCGTGGCGTCGTGGAGGGTCACATGCGTGAAAACGGTCTCACTACCTTGGACGCCCAAGATCGTGCGAAGTGGAGGAGGAAGAGCCGGAAGGCGGACCCTGAGCTCCGAGGGCACCGTGGCCTCGGATGCAATCAGGACTAACGTCTTTATGTGGATGATGATGATGAGCTGCGTACTATGGCATTGCCTGTATTCTTCTTCTTTCCTAGTGTTAATCCCAATTGCATCCGAAGCATTTACCAGACTTCGCTTTTTCCAGTCTAACTGTGGATTTGACTTGACTATCCTCAATATTTTCCATGAAACGACTGCCATCTGACCTCCACAATAGAATTCCTTCGATTATATAAATAAAAAAATTGAGCTACGCAATATCGAAAGTTACGTTTTGATATATTACGATTATCATTAAATTCTATTAAATATCTGTCATCTTGAGGCTCCTACACGTTCTTGAAATTTTACAAATGTGTAATTTTTAGGGGTTCGTACTTAACATAAATTAGAGATCATATAAAAATAATATTTATTTTTAGAAAGGCCGGGTTCGAATTTATTACACTACCGACGTGAACCCAGTTATAATACAAGTACTTTAATTTAGCTATAGTGGTTAGAGGGAATATTAGTAATATCGGTTGCTAATATTCTTTATATAAAAAAAAATCCACATTAATAAAATCCAAAACAATTCTTACAACACCCTTGAAGCTTTTTTCAACTCATTTCAACGAAAATGTTTCCTAGAATCATTCCTTTCATTGACAGTTAAGCCTGACATTTCGTTGTCAACGTCAAATTCAGGCTCCGACGTCGAACAAAGTCTCCGTTTATTGAAGATGTGTGATAACGCTTATCTGCTGTCAATTGTTTGTTCAAAGGCACGGGAATGTCAAATTGATTTAGTTCATGTTCCTCTGCATGATGGAACAAATTCGGTTGTTGGATCTCCAAGCAGTTTGATACGTCATTTACTCATTTAGCTCTGTCAATTATAAAAAAAGTCGAAAGTGCGCGTCAGACTCCCGCCTTAATTTTTATTATATTCGATTTTTAGTATTTAGTATTTCTTGTTTATACTGGAGATTGATGGCCCTTAGTAGAATCTACTACACATATTGAATAATACACTTGTACTTTTCTACAGAGTTTAGTTTTATTTCCGACCCTGACCGGTTTCGCCTTACGATTCACTGGTTTACCGAATTTTAAAACTACCCACACATGTAAAATGCAAATATCGTAGTGTTTGGGAATTGGAATATTCAAGACATCAATGTAAACCTATGAGATTGCCGTAAGACAAAACGGGTCAGGTTCAGAAATTAAATTAATTCAATAAGTATTAGGTCGATCATTCTGAAAGTCTATGGGAGAGGCCTATGTTCAGCAGTGGACTATGTGTGGCTGATATTATGATGAAATATTGGTATTTCTGGTTACAGTGGCTACAGAAATACATCATCCGTGAAAATTGTAACTTTCAGCTATTGGTAGGACGTGTAAATAGTCCTACCAAACTGGTGTGTTTGCACACAGAGCGTATAAGCTCCTATGACCAGCAGTTAGGTTGTAATGAAAAGAAAATACACATGTGACCGCTTCTATGAAGGAAAACGTAAGAGAACCGGCACTGACCTGTGTTCCACCTCGTGAGGATTCAGCTGCAGACAGGCGTGGTTCCTGGCACGTGCTGGTGGGTAGGTAATTTTCGACCGGTCGGTTATTTTCTTGAATTTGTCGTTTTCTTCCGATACACTTCACTTATACTGACTTGAGAATGTGGCCAAAGGAACTTATAGAATTACACAGAAAAAGAAACGAGGAGTTGAATTACTCAAACTTCCGTTTGGTGCGTTAGCGGAGTCAAAGACACCTTTCGGTGCTGGGTGCGGGTTAGTGACTGATTAAAAAATGAACGGGTTGAACGTCAGCCGTGAAGCTTGAGAGTCCCGCTCATAGAAAACTTCATTCTCAAAATATAGTTCGAAAAGATCTGTGCACAGCGCCATTCATTGGCCTTCTTCAACACTAAGTGGTCAACAAATGAGCGCCAATATTCAAACATTATTCCCTCACAGAAGCGGTTCTTTTAAATTACAAAAATTGAAATACAATTAAATTATGTGGGAAATAATTAAGAAAGTACATAAGCGCTCCACCATGCACCCGGCTTTGGAACGTCGCAAGACGTTACGAAACAAACAAGCGAACACTGGCTGATTAGAGCCCATAGTGAATTTGTATAACATAATAATACACATAGCTAAAATAACAACTTAGACTAACAATATTCTATCTAAAGTATGTTTAAAGTTTGAGTTAAAAATTAAAGTTTAAGATTCTATTTAGCGTTGTAAGTTATTGCGTTGGGATAGGATACAACTTGCTTACAGCGAGTTTGTAAGTACCAGTACGCGTTTTATATATTATGATAGACATGAGGAGTCCAGGTCCAGTATGACAATTGACAACTTGAAACTGCTGAATTATTAGATCAACAACGTGATCGCGTTTAGGGAGAAGGACAGGATGTAATCCTGATACAGAATGAGGTTCGATCTTAAATTTAAATCGTGCGAATTTTAAAACGTATGTAATGATGCGTAGTAGTTTCTGCCAAGAAGAAACACGTTGTGCTAATGTACATAACAATGGCGACTCTGTGTGTTTTGTTGTCACACTCAACACATTTGCCTTATGCTCAGGTAAGTCAGAACAGTTGGCGGGAGAGAATGACTTAATAGGCCATTCATCAGGGGGGCCGCGGATCCATGCTGGACCGTTCCACCACAAATCATAAGTCAAAAGTTGCGAGGGGAGCATGCCGCGTGATAGACAATCACTCGGGTTAATGTCTCCGGCGACGTGATAAAAATGTTTAGCGTTCAAGTTTTCTTGACACTGAGCGACCCGGTTGCTAACAAAAATCGACCACCGCTGTGGTGACGAGTGAACCCATGATAAGGCAATCGTGGAATCAGAAAAGGCGTAAATGTCAGTAATGGGAATGCGTAATGCATAAGAATCACGTACAGTTCTTATTAACTTTGACATAAGCAAGATAGCACATAACTCTAATCGAGCAAGCGTAGTAATCTTTGTCGGAGTGACCTTTGATTTCGCACACAAAATGCGAGTTTGAATGCCAGATGGGTAGGTACAATGTGCATAAATAACACATCCCATGCCATTCAGGCTGGCATCACAAAATGCGACAAGACGTAATTCGCAATCAACTTCGACACCTATATATCGCGGAATCTTCAATGTGTCAAGCAATTTTAATTCTTGAACGAGAGCGGAAAAGCGTGAGCGTATATGCTCTGGAGCAGGGTCATCCCAATCACTCTTACTAAGCCAAAGTTCCTTAATTAACAACTTGGCGTAGAGTATCACAGGTGCCACCAACCCGAGCACGTCAAATAGTCGCGCAACTATAGAGAGTATATTTCTCTTAGTGCACTTCTCATCTACCAAGGTGGATGTGAAATAAAAATTATCTCCACACGGCTCCCACGAGAGACCTAAAACCTTTGCGACATGACTGCCAACATCAAACTCAAGCGATTTGCGGTGAGTATTTATGTCAGCGTTCATTGCGATAGGAAATAGCCTAAAATTTAATAATAATAAAAACAGGTCTGCCTGTAAATTGGGACCAATATGTAAAATATCATTGAGCGAAAGACAAGTGTGGGTTTTAGCGCTCGCGTCTAACACAATACGCGGCATCGGTTTGTCATGTCGAACTACTGCGTGATGAGGTATGTAATAACCATCCATAGACAAATTAGAGTCATCAACGAGACCAAGACAACCGTTATCCAAACAATCCCGAATAACCTTATTGTAATTTTCGCGTACGGTTGGTGATTGACGAAGTTTACGCTCGAGCGACAAAAACCGGCGGTGAGCGACGCCGCGCGAGTTCCCTAGTTCAGAGGGATCCTTGCAAAACGGCAGCGCAACAGAATAACGACCTACGTCATCACGAGTCACAGTAGATGTGAAAATATTCTCGCACTCGGTTTCTTCTGGAGACAATAGGCGTTTCACAGGAACTTCCTCAAGTTCCCAAAAATTTTGCACTAAATCATTTAGTGCTAGCGCAGAAAAGGATGCGGTTGTAGGCACAACAACTTTACGTGGGTAATCACCCATAAGTACATACCCAAACGCGGTTGATAGTACACAAGGGGCACTGGGACCACACTCGACTCTATTTCCTAAGTAGATATACGGGAAGAGCTGTGCACCTAATACTATATCAATGTTTCCTGGAATGTTCCAGCTTAAGTCAGCAAGCGGTAAATCGCGAAGATTTAACTCGCGATCACACTTAATTAATTGCGAGGGCAATTGATCCGTAAGGCTATTCATAACTAACGCATGTATAGTATACTTATGATCTGCATAAATACGAGATTCAATGTCCAAATACACATAGCCTATTATCGTGTGCGAAGTGGAGCCAACACCTTTGACAACAAAATTACTCATTGGTATTATTGGTAAATTTAATAAACGACAACAGGACAATGAGATTAAGTTATTCTGTGAGCCATTATCAATTAGACATCTGACTACAGATTTATTTCCAGTGCTACCTTTAGGGCGAGCATACACCTGAGCGGTTGCCAAGAGAATATCACCCTTATGGCTAGAGGCATACGAATGCACAGTGCTTGAAGCGAGCGGTGACTCAGGAGTGGGACCGTCAAGGTCGCACTGGGGCGGCGGGGATGCGGCAACAGTCGTCGCATGCGAGTGCGAATTATTAACATTATTCTCAAAATGCAATAATTTATGATGTTTTTTCTGACAGAAACAAACTGACGTACTTTTACATTGCGGGAGATTATGTAATGTGCTTAGACAATTCACGCAACCACGCTTAGATTTAATAAACTCATATCTAGCCTTTGCATTTTGCATATTTTTAAACTGAGCGCAGTTATACAGGTGTCGGTGGTCGCGGCCGCCACATAAACAACATGACGCGTCAACTGCGGCGGGCGCATTCGACTTATTATTAATCGGCACACTGACAACAAACGACTTAGAATTACGCTGTACACGCCTATCATTAGACTGTGGCGTCCCAGCAGTGGACGACTTCGCATATGACGAAGACCGCGGGTTTCACCGTTCAATCATCTTAGCATAATCTTGTACAAAGTCGATCAGCTGTTGCGTCGTAGGTATATCGACACCTCGAACAGAAAGTTCGAAGGCTTGGATGGTTAGAGTGTCCATTTTCCTCAAGGCACATTGTAGAAACATGAAGTCCGTTAAATCATTTATACCTAACTCTTTAAGCGCGGCGATAGAGGAGGAATATATACCTATAAATGAATCAAGTGAGTTCACACTAGGTGAACAATTCTTTAAGTCTAATATATTATTAAGATAATATGAACCTAATGAGCGTTTATCTTGGTATTTCTTGACCAAGGCGTCCCAAACTATACTGTAGGTCTCACTTGACGGAACAATACCGGCAGTGAACTTTAATGCGTCTTTGGTTAGTTTTGAGAATAGGTATTGCACACGTTGCGAATCAGACAATTGTTTGTTTGAATGAATATTGGCCTTAAAGGACTGATAAAATGTATTCCAGTTTTCAGGGCGTCCGTCAAAACTCGGAATAACAAGCATTTCCAATCCCACTACAGACGCGTTCGACCCGTGTGAGGCGACCTCCTTGACCTTGGGCGTAGATAATTTATTTCTAATGCGTTTTATTCTCGAATACAATTCATCGAATGAGTCAAGGCAAGAATAGTCGGGCTCCACAGGGGGTTCTAATGATAAATTTAAGCTATTTAGATCAACTACAATCGACTCGAACTTATCGCGAACGACATCGATGTTCTCGGTCTCGGCCAAAAATTCCTCATTGGATCGCGTCGTTATGTCAAAACACACAACTGATTTCGACGATTTATACCAACGATTAATGCGTGCAAACAATAATTCCTTTTTTTGATTCAACATAATAATCTGACCTGACGACATGTTTGCAAATTAACGATAGGTAGGACCTACCTATTGAAATATAACAAGAAGATTATCTGTAAGGTACCTACTATAATATAATAGTAATTCAACACAAACAGTTTAGATATACCTACTTTTTTCTTGAAAATTGTACTACGGCTTATTATATAATAGCGCAAGTAGCACAGCGGAGCGGGAATGTAACTAACTACGTACCTAGATAGGTACCTACAAGTTACGCGTATGCGAATAGAATGATGATTATTTACCAATTAATACGTAAATCACCAACTATTATAAATATCTACCAATTATTACGTAGATTTAGCGTTTTAAATGCAGAATTTACCAAATAATTTACGTAAATCTGTTAGCGAATGAAAGTAATGAAACTAAGATGGCGGAAAGAATTCACCAAAATTACGTGAATCTTTTAATTAAATGAATAGGAAAGAAATATTATTCACCAATAATTACGTGAATATGTTATTTACTGGCCTATCCGACTCGTAAGGACCATAAATTTTGTGGTAGGACGTGTAAATAGTCCTACCAAACTGGTGTGTTTGCACACAGAGCGTATAAGCTCCTATGACCAGCAGTTAGGTTGTAATGAAAAGAAAATACACATGTGACCGCTTCTATGAAGGAAAACGTAAGAGAACCGGCACTGACCTGTGTTCCACCTCGTGAGGATTCAGCTGCAGACAGGCGTGGTTCCTGGCACGTGCTGGTGGGTAGGTAATTTTCGACCGGTCGGTTATTTTCTTGAATTTGTCGTTTTCTTCCGATACACTTCACTTATACTGACTTGAGAATGTGGCCAAAGGAACTTATAGAATTACACAGAAAAAGAAACGAGGAGTTGAATTACTCAAACTTCCGTTTGGTGCGTTAGCGGAGTCAAAGACACCTTTCGGTGCTGGGTGCGGGTTAGTGACTGATTAAAAAATGAACGGGTTGAACGTCAGCCGTGAAGCTTGAGAGTCCCGCTCATAGAAAACTTCATTCTCAAAATATAGTTCGAAAAGATCTGTGCACAGCGCCATTCATTGGCCTTCTTCAACACTAAGTGGTCAACAAATGAGCGCCAATATTCAAACATTATTCCCTCACAGAAGCGGTTCTTTTAAATTACAAAAATTGAAATACAATTAAATTATGTGGGAAATAATAAAGAAAGTACATAAGCGCTCCACCAGCTATCAAGATTCATGGAGGACCCTGAAGGTGATATTCGACCGGAGTGGCGAGACGAGACGAGGCGAGGAGAGAATTGATACCGTCAGTAAAGTTTTTTCTGAGTGCATAACTCAGAAAAAAATTTACTGACGGTAATAGACACATAATTACTAGAAACATTTTACGCACCATACTCTAGCTAATATTACGTAAGATCGAGTCTATAAAAAAGTATGATCAACAGAAAATAAAAACCATAAAAGTTTTCATCCAAGGATTGAGAGAAAATGCGTTCGTATCCGCCATCTTGAGTTTAAAACCTCATCTTATTAAGATGTAAGGACCAAGTTGCGAACTCTATTTTCCCGACCTTATTTTTCTTAGAATTATATTGCGCGAGTCTCACAACAAGGTTTCATTTCATTCCTTTAAATTATGGCGGTTTTTTGCGGCAAACTTATAATTGCTGCGATCGAATTTTCTCCGCAGTTCGTTTGTTTTTGTTTGGTTTGATACCTGAGGAGAGTTTTGAAACAGGACGAAGGTATTTTTGTTTTTTTTTTTCGGATATTACGGACTTGTAGAAGAGATTTTTTTTTTTATTGTACACCAATTAAAATGACATGGCTTATTTTAGGGTTAAGTATTGTTATGCGTATGTATTTTTGTTATTATAGACTCGAGTTTGATTTGGGAGGATCAGATGACATAGCTCACATTGGAAGAAGTTTATGTCCAGCAGTGGACTACGGTGGGCTAATTAATTGATTGATTGATTACTTAACGAACGAAGCTGTGGCGAAGGTTCTCAGAGTTTTAATCAAACGGCAGTCGCTCCCGTAAAAGACAGGTCAAATTCAAACTCAAAAATAAAAGAGTAAGAAAGCTGACTCCGGGCTAGCAACTATAAGCTTTGGATACAACTGGGACAGACTCTGTGATGATGAAGAGGTTCGCGTTTGACAAGGATTCTTTTCTATTAAAGGCTTCAACCAAAAACTATTTTATCGAAATCATACAAGCCCTGGGTCAGCCGGGGTGCGAGGGATATATCGAAGACAACCGTGAGGTGACTCCGGCCTAGCACCACGACCCACAGTCGGCGTATGGTTTTAGTTGGTTCGAGTCCTACAAATCTCCTCTTCCGGCTCCGGCGGGGGAGATCACGCTTATTCACCTCCGGGGTAAGTAGTGAGTTATTGGGCATTCTACCCCACCTTAGTTCCTTCGGTTATCTTCGATAACCTCAGTCACGGTGGGATAGAATGCCCAACAACTCTTTGTAAAATCATTTACCTAAGCCAACGTTCCACATTTTAATGCCGTTCATTACACTACCGTTCCGTCGGCTCTCTGCGATCCCCTGGGTCGTAATTGCGTTGAATTGATTTTCGCATGCTACAACGTCAAAAATAATCACTGAATTAGGTTTTGCATCTGACACTTTCATAACATCATCATTTGCCTGATATTTCTGAAAAGTGATTCCTGGTGCTCCTCGTTAAACCTTTTCTAAAAAAATGTACTTTGGTTGATATAGAGTTTTAGAATATACATAAACATTTTGAAATGTCAATCCATTTTCGTGCAAAAGGAGACCAATTAACAAATTGGTTTTTCCACAATTTGATGGTCTGCAAATGATGCAACGTACTGTATTCGGCAATAATTCGACATAAATTGATTGACAGTTTTTATTTAAATCAAACATATAGCAAAATACCATACATACACATATACCATTTCCATTTAAAAAACTAACGAAAACAGAGAAAAAGCAAGTTAGTTGGATTGAACGTAACAGAAAGATACATTGGGATGAAGGATTTGTGCCATATTCCGAATACCAAACTTTGGTTTCAGATATATTAAGAGACAAATATATTTACGTTAAAGGTTCAGAAAAAGTTGTATGGTTGAAGTACATTTTAGAAAATAGTAATATATTTAATTTAGAAGATAAAGGTTGTCCTAGTTTGATAAGTCTATGTGATTATTATAAATATTCTCAAGATTTTTATCATTGTATTTATCATAGCTCTGTATGTGCTTTAAAAATGTATTATGTTTAAATAATTGGTGTCTTGATAATAAAATTATTCTGACATAAAAATTAAAAAAAAAAACTTATTTTACTGTCCCCTCCCAACCCTAATGTATGAAAAGTGCCGTTCTTTATATTTGCTAGAGAACTTGAAGCTGTAGCACTATTTAAGTTATCATGGTGTTGAATATTGGAGACCGAGTGCAGATAATGATAGTAGAGAACCGATTATGTGGACTACATATTGCGAAAATATTAAACTATGAACAGTATAATGCTATATTAATACCTTTCCAGAGAGAGAAAGGTAGATGGCCTAAAATCTATTTCAAAGATCTAAAGTTATGGGCTCGAATAATTAGAATACATAATAATCTTGTTGACCTCATCGAAGAAAATGATTAGGTATTACTGAGTAAATGCAAAACTGTATATTAATGAATGATATAATGAATTGAATGAATAGTGAAAACTGGGGTTGCCTCTTAATAAATGCAACGAAATGTGCTATAATTTTAGGTCATTCCTGTCCCATTACTATTCGGACCACCTCATCCTTTTAAATTAAGAACATCAGATACAAAGTGTCATTATTCTTTTACACAATCACATATCGACACCTGCTTAAGAATGATTCAAAATTATTTAAGCCCCCGATATGAAATATATAATGACCATAAAATTCGATTATGTTCATTTCGACATTATTGGGCTACAGCAGATTCAAAACGAAGATTGGTGATGAAAATGGCTGATGCAGGTTTTTTTTACTGTGGAAGTGGTTTTACCGATAAAGTTATGTGCTTTTCATGCGGAGGTGGCATCGAAGATTGGGAGGATTACGATGATCCTTGGATGCAGCATGCTATATTTTTTCCTGATTGCTTTTATTTAAATGCTGTAAAAGGAACAGACTATGTTGATAAATCAAAACGTCTGTGTTTAAAAGAAACACAAGTATAAGTGGATGAGTCAAATCTACCATTTGCATCGAGCTACAAACCACGCAGTGCACTACGTGCTTCAGAGGATTAAAAGGAAGACCCAAAATAAAAGCAATGTCATGTAAGTAATTACTTATATGTTAATTATTTGATATATAATTCCTTGTTAGTTTACCTACTAAATATCTAATTTATTAGGCGACGTAGTTTTCTATGGAAGTCCTTTAAATTTAATTTTATACGATTATCCTTAATTTTCGTACTTATAAAATTTAAGTTCTGTACAAAATTCAAAAAGTTGTAAACAAAATAATGAACGCTGAAATATTTAATCTCTTGCTAGCACTTAATTGTACATAAAGTAGAATATTTTATCAAATTTGAATAGGCTCTGGTGTCTCAATTAGAGTAGCTCCCGAAGAAGTTGTAGGTTCAACATATTCGAACTACATTTACCAATTTTCAATAATTAGACTTAAACCTATATTTAATTTTATTTTCAGATATTTTATCATCACGGAAGAAATTGACGGGGAATCCTCATGGGCTGAGCGGTGAACCACGTAATCAATTTGTAAGTAGATACCTATATATTTTAGTCATTCCTTAGTGTAAAATTAATGTAGCACGTAATTGTACATAACGTAAAATATTTTACCAAATTTGAATAGGCTTTGGTGACTCAATTAGAGTAGCTCCCAAAGAAGTTGTAGAATATAATATCATCAGTAAGGAATAATGTAGGTATTCTATAGAATAGCTGGAGAGTTTAGACAATACAAAATATGAAATATTAGGAATACTTATTGTAGTTCATTTCGTATGATACTAACTGTTAAGGTGCCTATAGGTATTTACTGGTTACCCGATTCTGTATTAGTATGTCGAATAAATTAAAATAAGCAATTACTAATTATTGTGTTTATATTATATTCGTTACCTGATATTGATAACGAAATACGTCATCATTCACGTTACAACACGTTTGAAATTCATAAGAATTTCACAACTAAGTATTAAGTAGGTACATAACAATAACATTATGCACCATACGAAATATTGAATGGTTGAATTTCAAGTTCTAACTTGATCATCATACCAATAAATACTTTATGTTAGCATTATTTGATATATCAACTGCGTTAGAAAAAATATTATTACCTAGTTCATTATTTATTAAACAGTCAAGACGAGCATATCTAACAACATGGTAGATATTTTATAACTTTCAATCTATTGGAAATTTCAATCTATTTACAAAATTCTTAGTATAATTTATTACTAATGTTTTAAATAATTTTCAGAATACCAACTTAAACAAATTTTCAAACGGAACAGAAGAGAGCTCTCCTGAATATCTTCCAAACCTGCAAGATCAGTTCGACTTGGACAACGCAATGAATAGACCTTGGATAATAACACCCAATGAAGAAGTAAAAACAAACAAAAAGAAAACTAATCGAAGAAGACCAATTACAAACAAACGCAGTGCATTGAATTCCTATATTATTAACAGTGAAAGAAGAAAAGGACGACGTTTAATAAAAATTACGATCAAGGAACTCAGTGAGTCAAGAGACAACGAAGATGAAGTTAAGGAGATAATCACTGCACAGTATATTGTACAAGATACGGTAGATGAGATATCGGATCAAGCTGAAAAATTAGTTCTCAATATTTCCAAAAAATTGTGTGGCTACTCATATCATATTTTTTAATTAGGTAATAATTCATTAGTATAACTAGTAGATAAAGTGATGACATATTTAGATTTTATTTACTGTGAAAATATGTGTTAAAAAAAATTAATATAAAAAATGTGTGTTAAAAAATAAAAAACCATAGGTAATAATTGTATGGCTACTCATATCATGTTTTTTAATTAGGTAATAATTCATTAATGTAACTAGTAGATAAAGTGATGACATATTTAGATTTTATTATAATTTTATTTACTGTGAAAATATGTGTTAAAAATTATATATATTAAAAAAGTGTATTAAAAAATAAAAACCATAGGTAATAATTGTGGGGCTACTCAGATCATGTTTTTTAATTAGGTAATAATTCATTAATGTAACTAGTAGATAAAGTGATGACATATTTAGATTTTATTTACTGTGAAAATGTGTTAAAATATTATAAATATTAAAAATGTGGGTTAAAAAATAAAAAACCATTTACTTTAAAAAAATGTTTTATTTATTAAAACTGCGTATAGGTTGACTTTCTTGCTCTATTAAATTATTCTTTATACATAAAACATTTTTAAGTGCACATTGTTTAGTATGATTAATACAATTAAAACTGGTTTCATTATTTGAATATTTGTTATGCAACAGTGATAAATTTGGACATTTGTCTTCACCAAGATCTATACAAATACAATTCATACATAGATCTTGAATCCACTTAACTTTTTCTAAGCCCTTCACAATAATTTCTTTATTTTCTAAATAAGGAACAATTATACGTCGAAATTCTCTATAGTCGATATAACCTTCATTCCAGTAAATCCCCCTGTTTCTCTCCAACCACGTAACTTGTTTTTTTTCATTCGTAGTTAAGTATTTAAATAAGTATGGGGGCTTTATTAAGAACGTTTGGGTATAAACACGGGTGGCCAGAGCTAATTCCTTGACTATAAAGTTATTACAAGTGTCTTTAAACCCCTGGACATCCACTATAATTGTATTCGGATTCATGATAATTTTCTCACAGTGCTGCTTAATGGTTTATACTCAATTATACAGTCGTTCAATATAAGACAATATGCCGAAGTTTGATCTGGGATATCAATATCACTTTCAATTTCCACTCTTACGTCCACAACAGGACCTGACTTAAGATTATCTGGCTGTCTAGAACAGTCTATGACGAATAACGGAGCAACGTTTTTAAATTGTTCCTCACTTAATAAAGGCTCAGCGCGACGCCCATAATAAGACTGTTGAAATTTAGCATATTGTTCATATATTAAAGCAATTCGATTATTCGAGAAACTTGTATTTATATTTTCATATGGGAAGTAGGTGGAGTTAAGGTATACCTTAACATCACGAATCTCACAATGATCAAACTGAGACATATCAAGTCTAGCATTATTTTTTCTATTTGTCTGTAAACCAATAACGACAAATCTTGGTTTCTCTATTTGTGAAGATGTTTTTATTGACCAAGTATGTTTGGTGGTTTTAGGCAACATTGGATATTCATACAAATCCCAATTCCTGAATATCATCTGAAGTGGTCGATCTTTTTCTAACAATTTCAGAATGTTTATTTTTTCTTTATCAGATACTTTAACATGCGGTACACGCCATATTATTTTGTTTATGATAATATCTTCTACAATTTCACCAGAGTTGAGTTTTAATGCGTTCAGATTGGTATTACTTCGTAATAAGATTAGTTCATGTTTACTGTTTATTACTACTTTCTTAAAATCTTCTGCGAAACCAAGAATGTTGCGAAGTGGTATAGAAGCAGAAAAGCTACCTCCATTAGTACTTTTTATTCCGCCGATATTCCAACCCCAAGCATTAGATGTTTTAGCTTCGCTCTCATTCATTGATATAAATGATTTCATCGTGCTAGTTATACCAGCATTTTTTATTTTGTCTATCTCCACTCCATTTATCTCATACCTTATATCTTGAAACAAGTAAAGTAAACTATTGTTTGTGAAATGAACGCTACTGACTCTCTCTTTCGAATTGTCAGCCTTGTTTACAATAACAGTTCCTTCCAAAAATAAACTGCTTTCTGATGGTAATATATACAAGTCTTGCTGATTAATAGGTATCCTGATTTCATCGCTTCTATTAAAACTTGTTACGTAAGGCTTGTAAGAGTGAATTTCAATTCCTTCCACAGAGTTGTCGTAGGCTGGAGCGGATAAAACATCTAGGATATTCATTTTAACAAACCAATCGCCTTAAGAAATGCTTTATTGTTTTTATTCAACTTTATTCTCCTTTTACGTCGAGCTCTTACTTGATTGAGAGTTTGAGCAGAACTGCTATTTTGAATTGGAAGAAACATATTATATTTATTATAGTCAATCATTTTTTCTTTTGAGGTGTAGATACAACTGTACTTCTTCACCTCGCAAATTTATTAAGTTATTATTTATATCCAAAAGTCTGATTTGTATGCAGCTGATGTTGGTTTGGTTGATTGGAAAGTAAATTGCGTTTTTTGGTATTTCTATAATTCTGTATCCAGGTGGGACATTAAGTGCGAATTCATGTAGAATGTGACTGGATTGTCCGTTTATATAGGAACCGCTAACTATATCACATTCAACTCTTATCACGGTTGTAGGCAAAATGTTGACTGGAAACTCTGATACATGATATTTATTGGCTTCCAAGACTTGTTTTTTAAACCCCAACAAACCTCCGAACGAACAACCTTTAGTAAAATCTATAGTTGATGTACAAAATAACATAGTTTTTAAGGTGTTGTTATTGCAATGGAGTTTTATGGATGCATCCTTTACTTCAGATTTTAAATAATCACTGATATCTTGCAACTCATAAGTACCTTCAGGTATTTCAATAACATTATTTGAACCATAGTATAACTTATTATTTGTTTTATCAATATTTGGAATAGAATTATATGTGGATAAATGTAATAATGCACATTCATACTCTCCGATTAATTGTAACGTATTTGGATAGAAGGTAGTTAATACCGATGAGTTTCCAGTTATAGATAAGGTGAGTGTCATCTTGCAAATGACTAAAATTAAAGAACAGAATAAAATTTATAGTATTTATTCCAAAAAGATTGTAGATATTCTAAACACAAATGTCCACAAATTAGTGTGTCAAATTTTTGATATCTTGTATAGTTATAATTAATATTGCAGTTCTTAAAATATCGCATCAATTCGATTGGTGGTCTTAAATCACCAAAACTATCAAAATATTCACAATAATTATTTACCTTAACATAAGCTACCCAATGCGTTCCATCGTTTTCTGAATTATCTAGGTTAACTATACCACATTCAATTCCTTTAGGGATTTTTGGTAACTGATCCTTCATGTAAACTCCTCGAAAATAAGGAATACCATATGCGTAATTTTGAATATCAATATTAGTTAAGGCACGATTAGGTAGCTTATTACTTAGTTTTTTGACGATTTAATAAACAATCCTTTGCCTTTTTTGTGTGGTTTAATGTATAAACCGTTACCTAATGCTATAGCTTCCATAGTCTTATTATGACGTTCAGATTCTTGTAATTTTTTTTGACCTTCTCTATAATCATTCACTGTTTTTGCAATACCCGCTGCACCACCAGCCAAAGCTCCTAAAGCTGATAAACCAGCAAAAATCGGGATTAAAGGTAGAATGCCTCCTGTTTTGGGTAAAGGTATGACGCGTGGTACTCGAAGTTTTGGAGCGCACGGAACAATTTTTTTAGCAGCCCTATAAGCTGCATGTATTAAAGATTTACCATCTTTGGGTAAGCGTTTCTTGATTTTTCTTTTAATTTTTGTAACGAAATTATGAAATGTCTTAACACCAGCACCAGATTTGAGTTTAGTTTTCATAACTTTACTCACTACCCACGAACTAAGCTTTTCTCCTTTACTAGCATCTTTTGCTTTCATTCTTTGTTTGGCCATATTTAAAAGTTGTAAATCGGCTTTGTGACGATTAGACAAGTCTGTATAGTTTTCGTATGCAATGTCGTGATACATACAAGCTTCGTCTAGCTTATTTACACCTTTGTCACCACGCAGTAAACGTTTTGAAAGTTTTGTTCCAGGTCCGCAATAATTATAGCCAGGTAAGTGCAGTTCAAATGGCAAATGATTAATAACACTATTGAGTAGTCCACCACCTTGCATAGCTCAAAGTATAATGAACAAAATGTTGTAATTAATAACTATTATGTATACTTATTCTACTATTGCAGTCTTATCAATCCAACTATTCTCTTTATTACTTAAGCCCAACCATTTTACGAACAGTTTATTTCCTTTCCTTCGTAAAACTTTTTCTATCAAATAAACACCTGGACAAGATGACTTTTGAAGTTCGTGTTTGTAAAAGGTTCCTAATATAACTTGTTTGTGTTGATCTTCGATGTGATATGTTTCTGGTACAGTGTTATTGATATTTTTTATAGTAAATAGTTCCGTTGACCAATTAGGTGTATAACCTTTCTCAAATAGTTGTTTGTATTTACTAATTCTAACTCTATCACCAATCATAAACTTGGGCTTATGTTTATAGGATACCGTTTTCATTGAATTCTTAATATTATTTTTAACATCTACTTCATTCAATTTATTGACATCAACGGGTGCTAATTTAGTAGTGCTATGTTTTGTGTTGTTATATGTCTTTACAACACTCTCCAAACCAAAATCTATCCATTTATAGTGCCCGCTGAGACTAAAGTACTTATACAATTTATTTTTAATAGTTTTGATAACGCGTTCTACAATTGAAGCCTTTTTCGTTGAAAACGTTGAGTAGTGATTAATGTTATAGTTCTTTATAAGTTTTTGAAATGATGAATTATAGAACTCGGTACCCAAATCAGTTTGGAGATGAGCTGGTATCCGATGGTTAGTCGACATCAATTTCTCGAATGCGTTACAAACATCATGCTTATTTTTAGTTTTTAGTGATTCTATCCACACGTACTTTGAGAAGCAATCAATAACTATTAAAATATAGTTATAACCTTTATTAAATCTTTTCAAGTTTTGCATGTCGATTAAATCAGCTTGCCACAAATCATCAATGCCTTTTAAAATTACAGATCGACGAGGATAATTTTTTCGTGCAGCTTTATGTATTTCATTAACAACTTGTTGTTTTGTCATTTTGAGGAACTTTCAAGCTTATACTTTTGATCTAATACAAATTTAACTGCGTTTTCAACTATCTCATCAACTGCTTTTCGACTATAAAATTTGCTTTCCAAGTGAACCACTGCCTCAGATACTATTGTTTTTAAAGCTTTCTCCAGATCGTTCTGAACATCGTACACCAAAGTATTTTGCAATTTTTGTAAGTCGGTTATTAGTTTGGTTCTCAATTCATCTACATATGCTTTGTTTACTGCATCATCCGCATCTTGAGGAGGTTTGACCCCTGTTAGCTTCGATGTCTTCAAATCGTAATCACCATTTTCAGATTTTAGCAATGCATTATCATAAAATTCAAGCAATTCTGATATACGTAATCGCTTATGAATATAATGACCAAATTTGTCCACATTCATATTTAAGATGTATTGTGTTGAACGGTGTACAATAAAATGATACACATTTCTTATTAGTAAATCTATTTAATGATTTTGCTTTCACGTAGTTCTTCAACGATAGATATTATTTCATTATCTAGTCCTGTGTTGCCAGCATCTCGAGAAGCAATTAATAACTTTAATCTATCAACCAATTCATTTGGATCATCCCAATATACAAAATCTGTGTTTTTTTTCCACATTTTTGTTAAAGGTAATCCTTTTCCTACTTTCGGTTCAAAGCTTGGACTTTTACTTTGTTGATCGAAAAGAGGTTTAATAACTTGCATATATTTTTGTCCTTTATTACTTTTAATTGGTTTTCTTGAATCAAAATCTCGACGATGTGCATTTGTTACAAGTAACATCGACTTATAATTTTGCATGTCATAGTCTGTAACAAAGCTCAGATCAACGTCTTTTTTTAAGAGCAACTGTCGCAAGCCAGGTGTGCATTTGTATTTGTGTCCGGCTACAGTAATAACATCATCACCAATCGTTATACTAGAGGAACCTAACATTAACTTTCCACGTTCATTTCTTACACCAAATGGCACATCCGCTAATATTTCTGAAGATAATGACCAAGATGATACATCATGAACTGGATTAGTATCGACTAATGACTGAAATGAAGAGTCAGCTTCTGATTCATCACTGGTATCAATTGTTTCTTCTATATCTTGATCTTTCTGTAAGTCGTGGTTGGAAATTTGATCATGAAATTCTCCTTTTTCTTCATTTTTTGTTAGAGCTAGTTGGTTATTGGTGTTGGCTATTAAATTAAGAGATTCTGTAACAGGCTTAAAAACTGTATCAAGCACTTGTCTTTTATTATCTTCAAAATCCTTCATGTTACGTATTTTTTTCCTTACAGCTTGTGTTGCATCTACAATTTGTTTTTTCAATGATTTTTCCATTTTGTAAAATAGATGGTAATCCAATAAGAGCTGATTAAAGAATAACAAGAAACTGAAAGCAGTCTATTTAAATATTCAAATTTTATCTAATTCTACAAAAGTGTCAAACTTTTTTCTATAGCACCCATTGTTTTTAGGAGAGTCTTTATTAATCACAACATAGTCATAAGGCTCTTTCCATATTTGAGAACACATGTTACGAAATTCCAACCAGGTCATGTCAGTGTTAACATGTTCTTCATAAACATGTTTCAAATTAATTTCGTCTTGCTTAAAAAGCACAATTAAGTTAGCGTTATCTCTTATTAGTTGTTTAGGTATTTTGCTATATGTTTGATTTAAATAAAAACTGTCAATCAATTTATGTCTTCCCATGGCAAAATAATCACGCATATTACTTTGATTTTCACATGCTACATCGTCAAAAATAATCACTGAATTATGTTTTGCATCTGAAACTTTCATAACGTCATCATTTGCCTGATATTTCTGAAAACTGATTCCTGGTACTCCTCGTAAAACCTTTTCTAAAAAAATATACTTTGGTTGATATAGAGTTTTAGAATATACATAAACATTTTGAAATGTCAATCCATTTTCGTGCAAAAGGAGACCAATTAACAAATTGGTTTTTCCACAATTTGATGGTCCGCAAATGATGCAACGTACTGTATTCGGCAATAATTCTCCATGGCGTAACTTGATTTTTGGTAAATCATTACAGATTAAACTAATCTGTAACGACTTTGCTTGTTTAATGAATTTCATGTTTGATGCAATGCTGACGGACTGGTTATGAACAGATGTAATTATGAAATTATGTATTTATAACCGTAAATAGTTAAACCAAACTGCTTATAGACAACGCAATAGGCAAACGTAAGACTGTACTGTTTATGAAATAACTCTATCGCTAACTAACAGAGCATCTTTCAGCGCAATTACGACGCAGGGGATCGCAGAGAGCCGACGGAACGGTAGTGTAATGAACGGCATTAAAATGTGGAACGTTGGCTTAGGTAAATGATTTTACAGAGAGTTGTTGGGCATTCTATCCCACCGTGACTGAGGTTATCGAAGATAACCGAAGGAACTAAGGTGGGGTAGAATGCCCAATAACTCACTACTGGGGTAGGCAGACACAACGTCCCGCCGTTTGACTTTATCCTTACATACTTATGTTTCTTCTACTGTCATTAATTATTTCACGTACGTTTTCGAGTACTTCTGACCTGCCCTTTTTTTCAAAAATCATTGAGATCAGCTAAGTATTTTGTTTTTTTATAAAGTTCCACGTTAATTTGACTTTACCTAGCCTAATGGTAAGCTAAAGGCAAAGTGTCTGATAGAGAGTCACCATTATAAACATGTATATCAACAATGGTGGCACTCAGCTTGACGGCCTCAGTAGATGCTATTTCACTCCCCGCTTAAAGGACCCGGAACTGTAGGAAGAAGGAAACACGTAAGCTGGCAGGGAGTTCCAGGTCTTAATGGTGCGGAAAAGGAATGATTCATTGAACCGCTTGTTTCTTGATGGATTTTTGGATTGTAACCCAAAACGAGGGGGTAACGAAACAATTCCATTTCTGTTATAGTTATTACTATAGTAAGATACATATTCTGTTGTTTGTGGTCCCTTAATATTAAGGGTGGGTACTTTATGGCCTCCCATGGGTGTAGTGTGGTTCACATGATGGATACTTGGAGCAATAATATTATCCACTTGATGTACTGAAGTAAATTATATAATGTATTTGTGGTTATTTGTGTGTGATACTTGAATTATTTAGGAATACGAGGTAAACTGGTCCACGATTTTACCCGACTACGACGAAGCCAAAAGGAGGGTTATGATTTTGACAGGCTATGTATGTATGTATGTATGCTCATTTGTTCCCTCATAGCTCCTTAACTACTTATTAGAACTGGACAAATGAGGTATTACACATATATACATATGTGTAATACCTCATACATATAAAGCCGTTACAAACGGCTTTATCATCCGATGGTTATAGGCTATATGACGTGTCACTCAATCTTGTGTACTGCGGTAAAAAATAAATTTCAGATAAATATGCCGTGTTTGATATTAAATGAAAGTGCTTAATAAGCATATTTCAAATATGTATAAATTATTAGCTGTACCTTACCCCAAAATAATTTAATTAAAAATAAAGTTTAAAACTAAAACCCGACTACGAAAAATCACGCTCTAAAAAGTGACAAACAAGAAAATATGAAGGATAGCCGTGGTCGTATGCCACTTACTCTAACAAAACAATACGTTCTAGGGAAAAGTGGCATACGACCAAGGCTATCCTTGATATTTTCTTGTTTGTCACTTTTTAGAGCGTGATTTTTCGTAGTCGGGTTTTATAAAGATTCTACTTATGTGTACCTACATAATATAATAATATTTATGATACAAAAAGAAACTAAATAATTAAACTATTTCGTCGTTGAATTCCTCCACATCGTCACTGACCCAGATCTGTAGCGTTCCCAAAAGGCTGGCTGCATTGCCATGTGAAATGGCAATACTTACCCTCTGTGCAAGATAGTAACCAGGCTTCTGGTCGATCAGCCGTTTTACTAGGTATTTAAAAAAAGGGCACATGGGCCCTAAAATTCCTTGCAAAGATAGTTTATAGTCTACTAGCTGTTGCCCGCGGCTCCGCCCGCGTGGATGTCGGTTATAGCTACCAAACATAGCCTATGTCCTTTCTCAAGGTCTAATCTACCCTTATACCAAATATCATCTAAATCATTTTGGCGTGAAAGCGTAACATACAGACAGACAGAGTTACTTTCGCATTAATAATATTAGTATGGATAATGACACTAAATGATATACTATTTATCCCGGGAATAGATTCCCGTAGGTTGCGCAAACGGGATTGAAATTTCACGCGGGCGGAGCCACAGGCAATAGCTAGTTTATAATATTAGTCAAGATGTTAATTAATATCAACCAGGGTCATGCGAAGTAAGAGATTCCTCGGAAGCCGCTGGGCTCAACGCGAAGATGATGATGAATAGTTAGAATGTTAGGATGTTCCCCATGGAATGATCCCTTTAAGTAGTTAGTAGCTCTTTCTTCTTCTTCATCCCAGCTTTAATCCCAGTCGAATCCAAAACTTTCACACCGGACTCCTGGGTCAGCTTTTTTGGTGTGTATTTTTGATAGTCAGTGGTGAGTTTATTTGTCATATAAGTCCAACAAAACAAACTACAAACAATTATTTACCACTATTTTACTGTAGCCACCCGTGTCCTACTTCCAAGTAAAACATCCAGTGACCTCAAACTCTCACCAAATTCACTTCAAAACACCAAACTAAACAGTTTAACTGGCCGGTTTGTGTTTTGTGTCATTTAATTACTCCAACAAAAGAGGGCACAACAAAAATGTCACAAGCAATTAATTTCTCAAAGTAATAAATTAACACAATACAAAAGAGACGCAAGTAATTAAAAATTAAATATAGCGGCTTAATCACAAAAAGGAAAAATACGAGGCTAATAATTGTGGCAGGTTGTTTTGCCGAAGGAAATTACAGCAGCGTCAGAAAATGTCAGAAATGTCTATACTACATAGTCTCAAAATGATCTTAAAACCAATTTGCTCTTAACAGAGCAAATCAAAATATAGACAGCCCTCTGTGGCGTGGTGGTAGTGAACGAGACTGCCACGCAGGAGGCGCGGGTCTGATCCCCGCTCAGTGCAAATATTTGGATGCATGAATATGGCTATTTGCATTCGTCTGGGTGTTCCTATGTATAATATGTATGTAACTTTTAAACTATCGCGGCGTTTACTCATAGTTTAAAATGTTCGGGGCTTCACGCGATATATTTTTGAACAACTTACATTTGCCGACGTTTCGGGTGCGTTGCTGCACCCGTGGTGACGACTTGACTGGCGAGCGTCGCGCGGTGTGCAGAAAACATTTTTTGTGTGCCTACCCTCCATTGCTTTCATATTGAATGTAAGGCTGGCAACAGACCACACTCACTATTTCAGTTTTAGACGGCATCGGCACTGTGTTTTTGGGTTTCACTATTTTCGGCATTATCGTCGGCAAAAGTAAGTTGTTCAAAAATATATCGCGTGAAGTCCCGAACATTATCCGAATTACCAAAAAGTATCTAAGTATGTTTATCCGCATCCTAGATTCCATAACACAAGCTAAATAAGCTTACCATCGTCTAGATAGCGTTGTGTAGAATGTTGTGGAATATTTATTATTTAATCAAACTGTTTTATCGATTTAAATTGTATTATTGTCCGATTTAAAGGCGTGTACCAAATATCAGAACAATCCGTCAACAGGAAGGGGAGGGGGGAGGGGGGGAAACTAAGTAATTAAGATCATTTTGAGCACTTTGTTCATCGATCTGAAGCTGACTGTACTTTCTGAGACGCAAAAGATTGCAAGCGACATTGTATGATCAAAGGAAAAGTATCTCAAACGACATCACAAAAACTTGACTCTGTAGTGACTTTCTTATAAACTATCATTGTCGTTTATATCCTTTAGTTGAAAGTTACCTAACCTTTCAACTGTCGACATTATTCTTTGTTAAGAAAATACTAAAAAAGTGCCAATTTTATTGCATCAATGTCGGTGACGAGTCAATATCATATCAAAACTTCTTATTCTATAAGTATCGGCTGATACTGAACTCTTATGTCCTTAGAAACCAATGGATCTTGTAAACGTCAATTATAATTTTATTTTCAGAATAAGGTCTTTCGCATACAGGGCTACACAAATCATACATGAAGTTAATGAAGATATTTCGACGAGTCGCATTCAATCGGATCAATGGACATAGCTGAAATTTGGTGCCGGCATAGATTATAGTTTGGATTAATTTTTTTTTTTTTTTTATTGTTCAAAATATAACAAAATATGGAATAAACATTTTGAACCGCCCGCTTAAACCTCGAGGGTTTTTATGCGAGCGGGAGTTCGCCTATTGACATTAGGAAGTATGTGAATACATAATATAATACCTAAAGTATACTACAACATTTTAAATACATTCAATCAATACAATTATTTATGTGGTTCAAAAAATGGGTTTTTAAACTTTTTATAAAGGGTTGCTTTGTTACATATTTTTGCACCATTTGTTCTGGTAAGCTATTCAAAATTTCGGAGATTCTATATTGACAAATTCTGGTTCCGTATACATTACTATATTTTAGCATAATATACTTATTAACATAATGACAGCTGCCTTAAATTACTATTTCGTGTATATGTTCTAAGCTGATTTACATTTAAAATTTCTTTTTTCATGATGGCTAATTTGGCCTTACATTGAATTGGTAGCACCTCACAGTATTTAAATAGTTCGTTATAATTATCTTTATATTTATTTTTTATATTTAGTGGAACAATAGTTTTTAACAACCTTAACTGCAGTTATATAGGCTGTAATATATAGGCTGTAATATATAGGCTGTGGAATTGGTTTCCAAGGGTTACTTGAAACGGATCAAAATTTTACACAGGCAGAGCCGTGACAACAATAGATCTTGTCCTAAATGCCAACCCGCGGTTTCCCGCGAGTTTATTGCCCGCGAGTTGATGAATGACCCCTCACAACTATCACAAATATCTCTTTATTTCATCTCAGAACTATTTCATGTGTGAAAACTTTATACCTGCATAAATCGCAACGTGTCTGTCAACTAAATGACACTTTAAGTGACAACAGTGTGACGTGATTGGTAAATAATCAATCAGAATATGTAAGACATTGCTCATACTAGTTTTCATACTATTATAGTTCGAATTAGAATTATTCCAGTTCTAACCAATTTTTATCCAATTTCAAAAGAAAAGCTTGAACCAAGCTTGGCCTGGGCTCCAAAAACCTTGAAGAAGCCACGTATCTAAGCGACAACCGCAATACAGTTTATTAAGGTGTTTTGCACATTCACGTATTACCTTTACTTTGTTCATTTGTCGCTTATGTCAATCTCGCGCATCCTGTCGAGCGAGGTCGTCTACTCAAGTCAGAGATTTTCAAGATGGCGGAGCAATTATTTATGAGGCGGGGCAATTTACGAGGTGGAGCAATTATTTCTGAGGTGGAGAAATAAACTTGTTTGTATAATTATAAATTACAATCTGTGTAATTAATTTTAACATCCATGTACTGTTTAGCTGCCGTTCATGGAAAATGTCATGTGTCACTTACACATGACATTTTATACGCTACATAATTATGGGACTGGTAGTTAATATTATATTATTATAGGTAGGTTAATTAGTTTTCATACTTAGTAGTAGGGAAAAAAAACCATAATGTCTCGCCGTAGTAACTAAGTACTAAATTGTAGTGAGAAAGGGGAGCCTACTTAGGTTATATTTATTGCACTGAGTTCTTTGCCCGCTGAGTTTCTTGCCGGAGTCTTCTCAGGTCTGGGCCGCGTTTCGAACCGGTGGTCCATTTGCTAAACTAGTATTTAATATTTACTTTAAGTTGACTTTTTGTAAGTGCCGATTTAATGGTCTATGCAGAATAAACGATTTTTTGAATTTAAAATTTTTTGCAAGTTATATAGTGTATTTTTTTATAAATAAAAGCTAGTGAAAATAGTATTTGTGTAGTCTTGTGTACGAAGAGCTTTAGGTCTATTGGGAGAGACAGAAAGTGTGTTAGTAAGGACTAACTTTCAGTGACACAAAAGTCAAAGATAAATTGATGTAAGTGATAAACTTACTGACAAGAAATATCGGACGTGGAAAGGCGCCTTTTGTCATAAGTTACATAGTTACTGTGTAAGTACAGTCAGCATCAGAAAGAAATTAACGTAAAAAGTACTCAAAATGATCTTAATTTATTTTTTTTACCCCTTTCCAGTTGACTGATTGTTCTGATATTTGGTACACACCTTTAGTATGGAAAAAAATACCATTTAAATTAATAAAACAGTTTGATTTGCTCTTTATACTAGAGTTTCAAGATCATTTTGAGACTTCGTCGTCAAGATATTTATGACGTTGACTGTACATACCCCAATAGTCGTTATATATGGGTATTAAAAAGTTAAGTTTTTTAATTTCATGGTACTAGACTTAAAAAGGTCCTTTACCAATTTCTGGCATACTGAAACCTTTCGCATCGAGAGTGGCAGACCAAACCTTTAAAATCTCATATACATACATACATAAAATCACGCCTATTTCCCATAGGGGTAGGCAGAGACCACGGATTTCCATTTGCTACGATCCTGACATACTACTCTCGCTTCATTCTCTCTCATTACATTCTTCATGCATATTCGTCGGTTTAGGGTACTCCTGACCTGCCTCTTTTCTAACACTTCCCCGATTTGATTGCCGATATTTTAATTTCATATACATAAACAATAAACCTTCATAATAATGTATATAAGTCTATATTTGTTTCCGTTTTGTACCTTCCCAGCCAACCGAGGGAACCACCGCTAAACGTATCGTTAGTTTAATTTTGGTTAAATATTAATTTCTCTGCGCCAGCGAATTTATGAAGCCTTTACATCAACTAATTCAAGCTCGCACTGAATATGGAAATCAGAAACTAAACGATTTAGCCCCTTATTCATGGCCATTTAAAAAAGGTGATAGAATATTTTGCTTAGCAGTTTAAAATTTAAAGCTAAAATCCCTTTAAGCTCTTTTTGGAGCTAGTTGGTGGAGGTTGCCTGTAAGAGATCGCTCTTAGCGATAAGGCCGCCATTTGTACATAATGTCATGTATTGTCCATACATTTACTGTATTACTGGTGTACAATAAAGATTTATCTATCTATCTATCTATCTATCTATCTAAGCCGCCTGTCACCCCAGCAGAAGCAGCGTTTTCCCCCCTCCTGAGGAGGGCTAGACCGAAAGGGATGGCCCTGGGTCAGCCGGGGTGCGAGGGATATGTCGATGACAACCTCACCTCCGGCTTAGCACCACGACCCACAGTCGGCGTGCGGTTTTAGTCGGTTCGAGTCCGACATAACCTCCCCTTCCGGCTCCGGCAGGGGTGTATCCGAGGGGATTTCCGCACGAATTCAAATCCCTGTTCTACGCAGTAAGCCAGCCTTTGGGGATCTGGGCACAAGTCCCCAACATCTATGTATCATCAAACGCTCTCATCTTTCTGTATGTGTTCGAATACCAGATACCAGATATAATACAAAATTGCTGTATGAGGGAAGATTTTTTGTCATCGGCTTTCCTCTTCAAAATTTTCACCCTGCACCACTTCTGTTAGTAGGTACTATAATTAAACAACCAAGAGCCAGGGGTCGAGTGGGCACCTCAAAATTATGCATGGACGAATAGGCACAGGGGACGAATTCCAGGGGACCAGTGGGTACTAACCCAAGTGAAGTAGTTTAGTATAAAATCAAGAACGTAGGGAGTCATTCTAGCATAGATTACTGAGCACAGTGAGCGTTTAAAAGAAGCCAAATATAAAAAAGGTCGAATTCGAATCAAAGATTCGATATTCAAATCTCTTTTACTGGCGTACGTAGTGCGAAAAACGATTCGGCTACGATTTTTAAAACACCAAAAGCGTCGTTATCCTGACGGAGAGATGAAAAATCTATTTATTATTTTATTGCAACTGCCTCCTTCTAGGCAGGAGAGGTTACAGGAATACCTGCAATAGGTCTAGGTAAAATGTGCATCTATTTCTCACTGGCTTACTGTTAAGGACGGTTTGCAACACCCATGGGAAGAGTTGGGATGGCTTCAGTTTTCTACTCCGCTGGGAATCATACCGAGCATAAAATATTTATATGAACTTTGAAACTTTTGTTGCATGCCATGTATGTTTACGCGAGAATTAACACGATAATTATACTTTTGTACTTGTATAGATTTTACTTTAGAGGTTTTATCTGACAACTAGAGGCGGAGAGTTCCTATAACCTGAATCCTGCCAGCTTTCTAATGGGTCGCATTGCGCATGACAAACAATATAGAAGTAAGCTTCTTTTTCACCAGCTTCCTTTTTGTCAAAAAATAATCAGCCATCATCACTGCTGAAGACATTAGCCCTCCTATAGCCAAATAGATGAAGATAATGATGACGAGGGTATGTTTGTGAATTTCATAATGTAAAAATTTTTCCCGTAAGCGTCGAAGTCCCAGATCCTATTACTCCATCTCCTTTTTTGAATACGCTACCACGTAGGATGGCATCATCCATCAATCAGCGGGCTTGATTCCGAAGAATTTAGCAGAGCCCCAAAGGCACTCGCGTCGTATTATATTAATCCATACTTAATATAATAAATGCGAAAGTAACTCTGTCTGTCCGTATGTTACGCTTTCACGCCTACACCACTGAACCGATTTGATGAAATTTGGTATAGGGGTAGATTAGACCTTGAGAAAGGACATAGGCTATGTTTGGTCGCGATAACCGACGTCCACGCGGGCGGAGCCGCGGGCAAATGCTAGTCTATAATATAAAAATGAATCGCTAAATGTGTTGGTAAGCGCATAACTCAACAACGCTTGGACCAATTTGGCCAATTCTTTTTCAAAATGTTCGTTGAAGTTCAAAGATGGTTTTTACGTAATTGCCGGAAAAGCCCTAAAAACAGCCCTTTTGTCACTGAATAGGTTATTCTGTGAGCCTGGTACTTTTTGCATGGAATACTAGACTCACCGAAATTTCAAGGAACGTATGCAGAACATTCTTTTTCCCGGAAATAGGTTCCTATAAGTTGCGAGAATGGAATCAAGTTCCACACGGGCGAAGCCGGGGGCATCAGCTACTTTAGTTATAATTTTAAAGTCAATGTAAGCATTGAAATAACTTCACAAAATACAAGGAGACACTACAAAATTTATATACCCCGGTTCAAAGCAAACGATACGAATTCTGGACTTAAAATAGAAGATTAGAGCGAAATTTTGGAAGCGGGCCACGCTTCGTAGAAATTGTCATTTCTATGTACAGCTACTATAATGTTACGCATGAAAAGCACCCTGAGATTGTATGGATTGGTACAAGTTATAAACGAAAGCGATACATTACGATACATCTAGCGTTAATCGTAATTTTCTTTTGATTTGTTTTTTAAGGATATGACCATAGAAATATGTATTTTTAGGTCTAACTTATAATAACATCGTTAAAAATACCGTGAATATGTCATTTTCTGCTACTTCCTTATATTAGATTAATAATGGAGAAGTAAATTTGAAAAAACAAAGGCATTTCTTATCTCTCGTGATTATTTATTTACAGTGAAAAGTCGCTCGTGCAGGTCGCGCAGGTGAACCACTTACCATTAGATGGGCCTTGAGCTAGTCTCCCACCGAAGTGGTGTTTTAAAAATACGCTAAATCAAAAGCCTCAACCACATTATATATAATACAGCTAATCACTCCGGTCAACAAACAAACTTAAGAAAAGAATTTTACTAATTTCAATTTCATTACAAGTGGCTCGTACTTTTCAAGTTCAACACAAACAAAAAGGTTTTCATTTTTGCATACCCCGAAGTTAACGAAACTTTCAGGGCTTACGGTTGACGGAAAAGTTTCACTTTAAAAGCTGAAATGTCTACGGTTCCTTATTTTTATAGTTACTATGTTTTATTTTTCGTCATTTGAGGGCCAATCCTGCTTGCAGTTAGACTCGTACCTTGCATTTATAAAGTCTGGGGTTCGTGATCCTACTTTTGTTAATAATTTAGTTTCATTTTGATTTTAGGGGAGCGACCGCTGTCTGACTCGCAACCCTGAGAGAAAAGTCTGTGAAAGAGCTCCGTAAATCAAAAGACGAAGTAGGCTTAAACCCCGAATATCTGGATAAGGTCAAAATACTTTGGTTAGGTATTATGTTATGGTGATATAAAACAGTTTCAGACAATACAGAGAAACTTTACAACTTGCTGATAAGTCATGATTTTTGTTAGAAATTCTAAAGTTGTGATGATTTTGTAACAAAAATAAAGTTCACGTGGCACTGTTTTTTTTTTTTTTGCACTGTACTCGGTATCGCTACATTGTGAAATATGATTACAACCCCTAAGTAACCAGTCCAAACAGGACACAAGGTCAACTCGGTCATTAAACTTTATTCTCGATCCATTTGGCATTTTTTTTTTATATACAGGACACGTCAATTTGACTTCACCTCGCCTAATGTTAAGCTAAAGGCAAAGTCTCGGAAAGAGGGTCACCATCGTAAACATTTACCATGTTAACAGTGGTGGCACTCAGCTTGACGGCCTCATTAGATGCCTTTTCACGCCCCGCTTAAAGGACCCGGGACTGTAGGAAGAAGGAAACACGTGAGCTGGCAGGGAATTCCAGGTCTTAGTGGTGCGGCATAGGAATGAATCACTGAAACGCTTGGTTCTAGCAGGTATACTGTGCACCGTAAAGTATAAATAAAGTATAGTGTCAATTTACGGGCACAGAAAGGTTCACTCGACACACCTAAAGTAAAGCCAACAAAGCGAGAGAAAAAAGATAAACAAAGCGACGATTACTGAGTAACGTTGCGATAACCAGCGATTATTTTCTCTGTCCTTGTCGCACATATCGCACGTACGCGACAATGGCTAAGCGACAGCTGTCGTTGCGTGTTTCGTAGTACAGGAAAGCTGTCAGCACAGCGGTTCTAAACTGTCAGATCCGCAATCTTCTGAGCAATTTCATTCCTGTCTGGAACGCGCTTGAAGTGATACGTAATCATTTTCAAATAAAAAAGGTTTGGAACCGCTGAAACCTTGTTTATGTTTTTTTTTCCTTCGTTGGTTTAACTTTAGTCTAATTATCTCTTTTCGTACTCGCTCCCGCCTCCGCTTACATTTTAAACAATATCGCGTAACATTTTACGATATTCGAATAGCCCAGTGAGTTCTCGAAATTCAGAGTGCCCCCACAATAAACGTTTAAACACGTATGTATTTGCGAACAGAACATAACACACCCACTCGTACGATTATGTAGGAATCTATAGCGTTTTATGGAAGCCCTTTCGAGTCAACATGCTTTTGACCGGCGGCCCTGAAGATTTCTTGAGGGTATTTGAATAAAAATAGCGATTGAAAGTGTTTTACGGTTTAGCGGTTCACTACAATAGGAAAGATGGTTGGAATTTAGCGCTTGAATTTGAGGCTAGAACCCGGAAAATACCCACATTGTTATTGGGCTCGAGCTTTTCAATAGAAGTATATTTTTACTGTGGCAAAAAACAAGTATACGTCAGAATTATTACTTACTACTGCTTTTTATAAAAGACTAGCCTTTGCCTGCGGCTCCGCCCGCATGGATGTCGGTTCCCGGAAATTATTCGAATTTTTCTCGCCGTAAAAACCGGGTTACATACGCGGGATCAACAGTTCATAAGATCAACAGAACCTTCCCTGGACTTCCACGAATAATTCAAGACCAAAATTAGCCAAATCGGTAAAGGCGGTTATATCGTCAGGAAGGAAAACCCGACTTATTTTTATATACTCGTAGTAGACTAGCTGCCCCGGCGAACTTCGTACCGCCAATTTTTTTCCGCCCGTGTGGCGCCCGAGCCCGTTTCCGCTGCACGCTCTACTATATTAAGCATGTATTATATATATAAACCTTTCTCTTGAATTACTCTATCTATTAAAAGAAACCACATCAAAATCTGTAGCGTAGATTTGAAGATATAAGCATACATAGGGACGGACAGACGCGGAAAGCGACTTTACTTTATACTGTAGTGATGATGATGAGAGTAATTTTAAGATGGCCGTGTTGATTCCCGTTGGAGTAGAATAGCGCCACCCCATCTCTTCCTGTGGGTCTCGTACAGCTCATGACTAAGTGCCTACTTGACTGCAATAGGCTCACCTCCTATTACGTGGGACTGAAAATAACAGTTGACGAAAAGTAGGTGTTAATACACCTCTGCTCACCCCTTCAGGGATTTACAGGCGTGAGTATATGTATATTTAAGGTATAGTAAGGATGTACTTGTGGCCCAACTAAAACCTTCATTGTCTAGTCGACGTCATATCCACCCGGTATATCTGCGAGCAAGTAATGCTCGAGAAGGAGGCGGCCGGTCGGGTCCGGACTAGACTCCGGGCCCGAGAAGCCCGCGCAGAGCGAAGGCGTACCGGACGCGGTCCTCCATGAGCGCTGGCCTGGGGGTGACCGGTGGAGCCGCCTGTCACCCTAGCAGAAGCAGGCCGCGGCGGCCGCGCAAAATGCGCCTCCCCGTAACCGGGGCAAGATGGGGACACAGTGGTCCCCACAACCCGAAGGGGGCCATCTCGAAGGAGATGGTCCTGGGTCTGCCGGGGTGCGAGAGATATGCTTTTGGCAATCTCACCTCCGGCAACCAAAGACCCAAGACGGCGTGCGTTTTAGTCGGTTCGAGTCCGACATAACCGCCTTCACCGGCTCCGTGGGGGTGGTATCCGTGGGGATTTTTCGCACGATAAAAAAAAAACCCGGTATATCTACTCATCGACTGATGAGGCTTGAGTGCAAGCTTTCCTTTTGGGATTGGTAGGTCGGATGGAGCCCACAAAAGGCAAAATTGTTGCTAATCAGGAAAACAAAAGGTAGGAGAATAGAACCCGAGTCCCATAGTCCAGCCTTAAGATGCCATATGGATAACCATTTGCCATCAGGCAAGGTTCCTTTTTCTGGTGGGCGGATCATCAACCAGATACCAGAAAGGCTCACTTGGCTCACCGTAAGCAGTTTTATGTGCCTAGTATGTACCTTTTTTATTCATGCGGAAATGCCCTCCGATACGTCCCCCGCCGGGCCCTTTTTTTTCGTGCGAAAATCCACTCGGCTACCTCACCCGCCGGAGCCGTAAGGGGAGGTTATATCGGACCCGAAGTGACTAAAACCGCACGCTGACTGAGGGTCGCAGTGCTAGGTCGGAGGTGAGGTTATCCTCGACATTCGATATACCGCCTGAAGCACCCGTGCCCGCTGATATTCTGCGTCAGTCGATACGAGAGGCTGCCATGTGGCCTCTCTAGCCATTTCCCCATGATGGGCCTTACCGCCGCTATGATGGCGTACCCTGCCAAGTATGTACCAAATGCCAAAGCCATGGAAAAGGAAATGATAGCGGAGTTGTTGCAAGGCAATCGAGTCGCGTGCCATCCAAACGTCAAAAGGACTCATTTGGTAGGAACGTTATACCTATGACGTCCTTCGACTTTTGACACCCCGCGCATATCTCTTCCCACCCGCATTCGGCGACGCGTTTTTATTATGAGAAATTCCAATGGGGCATCTCCGTTACTTAATCATATTCTATCCTCCGTGGCCGAGGCTTACAATAAACTCAAAATTATCACAATAAAACCAAACACTATCTTATCATAGATGAAGCGATAAAGACATTTCTATCGAGTTTTCTCCCAAATATTGGAACACATCCAATAGTCAACAACCACAATAAAACACTTCAAAAATAATACTATCTTCTGCCAACCCATAAATTACTAAAATTGTTTTCACCAACGAAAAACGCTTGTACAAAAGTCCGGTCAACTATGGGCTTCCCTCAATGCGGGCGAGTTCCGTGTCATTAATTTTACCGATTGTTCATTCACATATTGTATGGTATTCTACCGAATTTATGAACCAAAAAATTTTATTTGCTGGCTTTATATTGATTTATTTGTAGGTAAAACTACCTACCTATTTGTATGATGCACGCTGTGTGGTACTTAAATAAAATATTTTTCTTTCTTTCTTTCTTCCTAAATGTTGGTTTGAACTACAATTTACTTACATACGATTACTGGGCTATTCTGGCGCTTATTATAGACATACTAACTTTTGCCCGCGGCTCCGCGTGGATGTAGGTTATCACGACCAAATATAGCCTTTGTCCTTTTGTAATGGTCTAATCTATCCTATACCAAATTTCATTATAATCGGTTCAATGGTTTAGGCGTGAAAGCGTAACATACAGACAGACAGACAAACAGACAGACAGAGTTACTTTCGCATTAATCCATACTAATATTATAAATGCGAAAGTAACTCTGTGTGTCTGTCTGTCTGTTTGTATGTTACGCTTTTACGCCTAAACCACTGAACCCATTTTAATGAAATTTGGTAAAGGGGTAGATTAGACCATGAGAAAGGACATAGGCTATGTTTGGTCGCGATAACCGACATCCAAGCGGGCGGAGCCGCGGGCAAAAGCTAGTTTATAATATTAGTATGGATTCTGCAGTTTGTATATTGAATAGTCCTGTATCTTGTCAATCGATGTTTCAGGTTTACTTAGGAGTCCAGTTTAGTCGACTAAATATAGGTATTTACGAGACTAAACTGGACTACTAACCTAGTAGGCTAGGCTAGGTATAGTGGTGAAGGGTAGGATTGGACAATTATAAGAGAGGTTGAGCATGAAGACCGTCTTTCACTAAGAGCACGCGGTTTAAATCTGAACGAATGCTAACATTCATACCGTTTCAGAAGAGAGTATGGCAGAGACCTTAACATGCTATTAATAGTAGTGACTATCATATTATCCCTTAACGTCGGAAGGAAAATATTTGCCTTTAACCTGATAAGTTCGAAAAACATTGGAAAAAATGAAATGCTCAAGTGAGACTCGAACTCACGACCTTTCGCTTACAGGGCGACTGCTCTGCCAACTGAGCTATTGAGCACCACTTGAATCAATCCAAATTTTCCTTCTCTTTATATCCGTCCATAAGGGCGACGGTGCAGCCATCTACCAACATTCTTACGAACTGTTGGAAACAATGAATGATTTTTCAACCATTTTTAAACATTGAATTTTGATGACTGCGCCCAAATATTTGAATGTTTTTTTTTTATAGCATTTATTATGCTAACTGTTAAGTTCGAAAAACATTGGAAAAAATGAAATGCTCAAGTGAGACTCGAACTCACGACCTTTCGCTTACAGGGCGACTGCTCTGCCAACTGAGCTATTGAGCACCACTTGAATCATTCCAAATTTTCCTTCTCTTTATATCCGTCCATAAGGGCGACGGTCACTTGAGCATTTCATTTTTTCCAATGTTTTTTTTTCGAAGTTAACAGTTAGCATAATAAATGCTATAAAAAAATAAAAAAAAAACATTCAAATATTTGGGCGCAGTCATCAAAATTCAATGTTTAAAAATGGTTGAAAAATCATTCATTGTTTCCAACAGTTCGTAAGAATGTTGGTAGATGGCTGCACCGTCGCCCTTATGGACGGATATAAAGAGAAGGAAAATTTGGAATGATTCAAGTGGTGCTCAATAGCTCAGTTGGCAGAGCAGTCGCCCTGTAAGCGAAAGGTCGTGAGTTCGAGTCTCACTTGAGCATTTCATTTTTTCCAATGTTTTTCGAACTTAACAGTTAGCATAATAAATGCTATAAAAAAAAATCATTCAAAAAAAAAATTTAACCTGACAGTTTCATTTTATACTCTTTTGGTACCAAATTCCTCAAACGCGTGCTAAGTGTCGCGAAAATTTAAGCAAAGAATTAATTACGGACAACCTCAAAATATTGATAATTCAAAAAAAATACTTAAAAATAATGACTTTACGTAAATGGATACCAATTTATAACTTCATGGCTGTATTAAAACACTTTTAAACTCGCTGTAATGCGATAATAATGACTGGCGCCTATATAAAAGGATTTAATCAATCACCTTTAGAATATGAAACACGATAATACAAAAGTTAAATGTATCTTTAAAAGAAAAAAAAAAGGAGAATATAGTCCCGGGACGCGAAAAACATCTATTGAGGTGAATAACTTGTATGTATAGGTACTACTAGATGAGCTATTAAAAAAATATTTCACAGCTCACGAGTGAGGCGGGAATTTTGAATTTCGAATTTAAAACGGAACGTAGAGTCTGTTGTATAGCAACAGCGCGCCTTTTTGTAATGTCATCTGTTTGACAGCTACAAAAAGTGTTTGGGTTACGGTCTTTTGCGACATTTTTTTTTTATTCTCTTCAGCTAGTCTAGTAGTTACATGGGAACCATTAATCGAGGTCGACAAACACCCACCTTTTTAGCATTGATCTTTGTTGTATGAAGATAGTTTTTATTCCTTGAATGTCGTTCATAGTTCCTTAGGGTCAATTCTCACTGAAAGAACAGTGGTTGACAGCAGTAGCTGCTGGAAATTGTAGCTAGAAATAGTGACGAGAAGGATTGTGCAGTCTCGCAGGCGAACTAGCCTGCAAATGACTATTATATTTATAATCTCGTAAATTAGGATTCAAAACAATTTGTAATATTTGTCTTCTAGATGTCGCCCTCTGCTTTCTAGTGGAGATTGGCCCTTAACCTCAGACAATTTGGAGGAATACATACCTACATGTCCATTTTTAATTAATACTAAGTTGTTTAAGTAAAGGTGTTAGCTTTAATTTGTACATCAAGTAGGGTAACCATGATTTTTATTCAGAAGAAGAAAGTCTCCGAGATTTCATTATAAAAAGACATCACGCTTGCATGGTTTGTCAGTTAATAAATGTTAATAGATTTTTCAATGGTTTTCCTTTTCAGAACATGCGTAAGCTGGTCCCTAATTCAGCAAAATTGCGTTTTTAAAACGTGTGATTTCGACAGTGGAAATAAGAAGTAGCACTCTGTCACATTACATCAACTTATCATCTAACATTTACGAGAGACCGGAGATCTTACTTTCCTTCCTTTTTACTTTTTTCTAAATTTTTTCCTCTAATTGAACGTCACAATACTGTTTTAAATTTATTTAAAAGCAGCTCGATAAAGTTTCCGGTGAGGTAAGAATGTGACGCCAAATAACTTGTAGTAACGAAGTATTTTAGGAAGTTAAATAAAATCAGGAACGAACAAGCATGAATTCAGATATTTCTGGTATGTTTTTATATTAAGAAGAATTTTTTTTTTTCATATCTAAATTCTGGATTTCACTTTATAATAGTCAGAGAGAGATTTTTTATAATGAAAATAATAATTTTATTTCATTTCGTAATCAGAAGACTTGTCGGGTGGTTTGGGTAAAAAAATGGCTTGAGAGAATCTTGTATCATTAAGAATTGATTAATTCATGGTGATAATAATAGCACGAGTTAAGTGAAAAAGTTTGATGATACTTCAGCCGCTGTCGGTAATGACTACATTGTCGACGAGTTAAACAAAAAGTAGACTTTGGAACTTATTTCATAATGCGAAAGATCATAATTACCTATAGTAAATTTTAATCTTCTATTTTTATTTAGATGTGGAAAAATTGTCACTTTGACAGTAGTAAGAAGTGAAAATGAAATGAGATAAAAGTAATGTTTTAATAGAGGCACAAAGTATGAATATACTAGAGTTTTATGGGCAGATGGTCTTTCATGAAATTGATCGCTAGAAAGAAGATACTTATGGTATGAATAAGAATGCCTGAAGAGAAGACGTCTAAAAGGAAAATATAACCTTTTATAATTTGAAAGGGAATTGCAGTCAAAAGATGATTAAAACTCTATCAGGATTAGTAAAACATAAAACTGCGAGACCTACACTGGCTGATAGGTAGACAAACCTCACTAAACCTTCAAAACAAACTGCTCATTTATAAATGCATTATAAAGCCCGTCTGGACATACGGCATAGAGCTCTAGAACACGGAAATACATGAATACCTCCAGATCCCAGCCATAAAAGCGTAAATCCAAATGCTATTTGAGGCTTTTATAAAATCAGACTACAGCGACACATAAACCAACAGGCTGTATCACTGATAGACCCCACCAACTCTACGAAGAGATGAAAAGAAAGATAGATGCAATCTAATTGCTGATGGCAGGTAGAAAGAAAATGAAAGAAAAAAAAAAGAGAACTCTGTCATAGTAGTTAAAACATTCTAAGTTAGGATAAGATAGGCACTATCTGAGAGCAGCTGCTTCACTAGAAATTTCTGTCATAAAAGTATAGTATAAAGTTCACTTATGCAAGTAAGTATCACTTATGCACTTTTCCCTGTACGTTAGTTGATAAGTCATTTCAGCAGTTTTATAACCACGCGTTCCTTTCTTTTACCTACATTATAATACCTGCGTAGTACTTAAATAAAATATTTTTCTTTCTTTCTTTCTTTTATAAAGTGAAAGTCAAATATAGTTTATACTGTATAGATAGACCATTAAAAGAGCACTTACAAAACGTTCAAATCACAAAAATAAATTATAGACTAATTTGGCTAATGGGCCACCAAAAGACCCCGGCCTTAGAAGACTCCGGCAAGGAACTCAGTCAAAGTCAAAGTATTTATTCAAAATTATGTAGCACTACTACAGCTTTTGATGTCAAATTCTGCTTAAAACTAAGTTTGCCACCGCTTCCTAGGCACCAGTGGAGAAGAAACGACGCAACAAACTCCACTGCAGCATTTTACAGACGTCAATTTACGAAAAGTGATTTCTTAAGACTAAATATGGACGAATGTACATTTTTCTCGTGTCAGTGGGTATTTATTTTTGGTCTAGTCACAAATATTTACTACTTATATAATAACATTAACGGGAATTACCACAATCATGGTATATTTACATATAAACCTTTGATTTGCCTGACGTTTCGAACAGGGTACACCGGCCGTGGTCACAGGCTGACTCATGTTAATTCTCGTCAACATTACTGTTTATCATGGAACGCGATAGTTTTAAAGTTCTTATTTACTACTTAGTCTACATACATACACACATAAAATCACGCCTGTTTCCCATAGGGGTAGGCTGATCACGGATCTCCATTTGCTACGATCCTGACATACAACTCTCGCTTCATTCACTCTCATTACACGAACTACTTATTCTAAATACAGTAAATAACTTACTGTAAGAGAAAGGTCGTGAGTTCAAGTCCCAATAGAGCATTTAATTTTTTCCGGTGTATTCTAATATCATAGTGTTGTGCGTATCTGAAATAATACGTGCTGGATCACATCATTAATCTACATGTTAATCTGAATAATACTATTCCATTCATCTTAGTTTCATGACACAGGCACGTAGAAAGAATGAAATAAAGTTGATTGACGAAACAGATTTATGCGGCCAGAATAAATGAGTTGACCTAGGCGTACCTTTGTAGATCAGATCTAGGGCGGTTTAAAGAAAAATCAGGTCAAGAATACCCGCAACCTGTGCACGACATACTTGTTGTATAGCGAAAGTAAAAGAAGTGTATATATTTGCCGGGTTTGTATCTGACAAATAAGAACATGTAATATTACAAACTTAAACATTTTTCTTTGAAAAATACTATAGCTGCCATCTATCTGTAACTTATATTATCTGTATCCTATGTCCTTTCTCAAGGTCTAATCCACCGTGGCCCTGGGTCAGCCGGGGTGCGAGTGATATGTCGATGAAAACCTCATCTCCGGCCTAGCACCTCGACCCACAGGCGTGCGGTTTTAGTCGGTTCGAGCCCGACATAATCTCCCCTTTCGGCTCCGGCAGGGGGGTATCCGAGGGGCTTTCCGCACGAAAAAAAAAGGTCTAATCTACCGATATACCAATTTCATTAAAATCGATTAAGTGGTTTTAGCGAGAAAGCGTTACAGACAGACCTGCTTTCGCATTTATAATATTAATAGCATGCTCATAGCGCGTTCAAACAAGTTTATAAGTATATGATTTAAAGAGTATCCGTGTGGCAGACTCTGCTATGCCTGTACAGTCCTATACGTGAGTGTCAGTCCACATGATTGGCGCCTACTATTATAATTAAATCCTGATTTTCTTATGGACAAAGATGGTCACCCCACTCAAAAAGGTATAACATCGTGCAGACAAGTGTTCAGTAACAGACGACCCAAAGATGGCCGCTTTTATTTGAAACTGTTTGACATTTCTAATGAGGTTACACTGAAAATGGCTAGACCTAAAATATTTTAAGTCTATTTACAAACTGAATGTGCCAGATGACACGTTTAGATGCTTTGGAAATGGTTAAGGACAGGGTACAGACAGGGTAAATGAGTTTCATTGTTGAGAATTTTTTGACTTAAGTCCTCACGCCAGTTGCCGCATTGCGGCTAGTCGACAGTTGTAAGCCTCTATGAACTATGATCATATTTCAGTAGGATTTTACGGCAGCGAGTACCATCAGAGAGCAAAGACTACGTCAGAGTCTTGTACATCAATTAGTGCATCGGTTTGCAGGTAAAACTAAATAGAAGCGTGTTAAAAATCCAGTACGTAGGTAGGTTAACAATAATTCAATTCCTTATCCAATGAGCGATTGTGTTTGAATTCCGTTGACAGAACAAACTAAATACCCGAAGCTCATTCGTTAAAGATGATCTACAATCAAGAAACAACCGCATTTACAGCTTCCAATATTTAATAAGTCAAATTGACACAAATTTGACAAACGAACGGGTTCTATTTTGTGTACAATCAGATGCACACACATGAAAGCTGTGTGTTCTACAGAAAGGACAAACAAAATATCAACTTTTAATTACGTTTATATTTACGCTAAAGCTTTATTAAATGGCGCCAGTAACCCAGATTCTGTGGAGCCAGAGTTGAACTGGAAATATAGGTTCCGATGTGTATTTTAAACCACACAGCCATATGGATGGACAGAGATAACAGAATTGAAATAATATAAACCATTGCAGTAAACAATATAACTTTTTGAATGGAATATTTTTATGTACTTACTCAAGCTTAAAAATTCCGATTTCGGAATGGATACCATACTGTATAAGCACCTCTATTTTGGGGAATATTTCACCGATTCACGTAATGCCGACCACGTTGAGTGTATGTGGTTTAATTTATGTGCCCAATTGATAGTAATAGGGTATTAATCGGACAAGTATTTTGTACATTTTCTCTCTTACACAACAGAGAGAAGCCGTGTTTGATTCCGGTGGAGTTGAATAGGGATTCTCATATCTTCTCATGGGTGTCATCGTAGGTGACCGAAAGAGGAGAAAGGGTGTTCTCTATCTGACAAGTTAAGTGCCCACTTGGCGGCAATTGGCTCGCCCCCATGACGTGGAAATTGATAGTTGATGAAATATGTGTGTTAGTATACCTGTCTACCCCTGAAAACAAGCGTGAATATATATCTATTTTCATTCAAAGCTGGAAAGTTATATTGGAATCCAATCAGACTGTTTCCCGAGCAGCGTTCCACCCCATCGACTCCGCAGGAAACTCCGAAACAACGCTACAGAATACCAATGATTGAAACATTTCAACCAAAATTATTATATTCAAAAAGTATTGGGTGTTTTTTATTCGAAGGATCAAAGAAAGTTCTTCAAAAGCTTAAGTGGAAATATCATTCTTCACTAGAGTTTGCTTACGGCTTTACTTGCTTTTATGGTTTTCAAATTTTTACAGATCATTTTTGTGCTGACATAGTTTTGAACTTATTGGCGGACGTCCAAATAGTTTCTAAGAGCTTAATTTTAAGAGTTCGCTCGTGCAGAAATCTGTCGTTATGCATCTAGTCTTCCAATAATGGGTCATGCTAATATTTTTAACAAATTCTACTGTTGTTTTTTTGTATTGGTTCTTATATTTGAAGTCGCTCTTACGATTTTACTAAAAGCCATCTAAAGTATTTTCCAGAATATTAAAATAAAATAAAATACACTTTTGAAGAGGCTATGCAATGATATTACATACAAAAAATATCATTGAGGCTAGGCCATAACTGCGACTGGTTAGTTAAATTAAAAAAGGCCTCTTTACAAGATGATCGCAAGAAAATCCTTATTAATATTATAAATGCAAAAGTAACTGTGTCTGTCTGTCTGTCTGTCTGTATGTTACGCTTTCACGCCTAAACCACTGAACCGATTTTGATGAAATTTGGTATAGGGGTATATTAGACCTTGACAAAGGAGATATGCTATGTTTGGTCACGATAACCGACATCCACGCGAGCGGAGCCGCGGGCAAAAGCTAGTATCTTGATATTTTCTTACGAATTCGGATACACAAGTAGGTAGGTACGTAAGGCTTTTCGGGGGTAAGATTCTCTCACCCAAGGTGGCCGTCTCGAACCAGGGATGGCTCTGGGTCAGTCAGGATCTTCATAACACATGAATCTCATAACTGACAGCGTCATCTGTATTTTGATAAAGTATCTGGTAAAACCTCTGATTCTACTAGAACCGTGGTTTGGCTTGCTTGTACTCAATATTATAAATGCGAAAGTAACTCTGTCTATCTGTCTGTCTGTTACGCTTTCATGTCTAAACCACTAAACTGATTTTGTTGAAATTTGGTATGGGCTATATTAGACCTTGAGAAAGGACATAGGCTATGTTTGGTCGCGATAACCGACATACACGCAGGCGGAGACGCGGGAAAAAGCTAGTAATATAAATAAACGTAAAGATTTATTGCTTCTACGTGTACATTTCCTCAATCCAATAAGTAAAGCCCGTGATAAAAGAATCTGACAATTTCCACAAACAAAATTAAGAAATTATTTTTATTTCAACAAATAAACTTGAAAAAATAAAAAATAATAATTTTATATTTCAACAATATATTTATATTTCAACTATATTTGTAATTATATGAAATAAATAAATAAATAAAACAATATAACAAAAAAATTAAACACATTTCTTTTCATTTCATAAAACACATTCCATTTTCGAAACGCGTGATTCCGTTCTGTAGATTTAAAAATAAAAACATATTTCATTTCCATTCACCAATAAACTTCTTTGTAAATGAAATGAAATGAAACAGATAATGTTTCAGACCGTTTTGTTTCCAGACTGTCACGTTTTGCTAAATATTCGCACCTAATTCAAAGGGCGGTGGAAAAATGTACGTCGCTTTGTAAAATGAGGAAAGAGGGATACTGAAGGAATGCTGATGAGGAACGAGATACAGGAAAGTTGAAAACTGAAGGTTAATTAGTTGTTTTCTTTAATTAGATTTAAAAAAATTGTAGCCGATGTTGCGAGGCATGTTTAAAGGTATGTCTGTAATGAGCAGCACAGGCTATAATTTTTAATTCTGGTGGAATAAATAAACTCACATAGGCACATGAAACCTGCAAAAAATTAAATCCATTTTGGAATGTCGTATAATATCTTTTTGTAAAAGAAATCAAAAACGTAGAACCAGGCAGTCATAGAGACAGACTATGCCCATGTAGTGTGTTATTTAAAGTAGTATACTGGGTGTAAGGGGGACGCTCCCGAAGCCGAAAACCCCAAGTAGTACTCCAGGTATATATCACATACCTTCCGGCCGCCAGGTTCGTAGGTATTAAAATAAAAAATGGATTTGGACAAAAAAAAAAATTTTTTCGATTTTTTTGTTTGTAAAAAAAATCGAAAAGATTTCAATTTATTCATATGTATAAATAGTGTGTTGCAACAACTATATCGATTTCGTGCTAGGATTTCAAAAAATAAAAACTAACCTCCAATTGAATACATCTCGAATACATAGGGAAAAATTAAACTTCTCGGGCGGGACTCGAACGCACCATCTTTCCCTTACAGAGGGAATGCCTTGACCAACTCGGCTACCGAGACACGCCTGACGTTTCCTTTCTATTTTTATCCGTCTTTATGGCGACGATGGAGTCATTCACCGATGTTCTTACAGAGGGTAATTACACTAACTACTCTAACATTATTGTTCCCAAACTAGAAATGAAAGCTTTAAATTGGCTCTCAGATGATTAATTTGCCTCAATATCGTATAGCTGTCAGCTTTTCATGTATAAAATAAATAAATGTATCAATAAAGATACTAAATCAAATATCGAAACTGTTGTTAGCAGATAAACAATTGGGCAAATGGACAATTAAATCATAACTCAAGTATCGGTACAATCGAAAACAAAAACGAGCAATACAACAAAATCTATTGTGCCTATTGTTTTGTAGATACAGTCGAGGAAACAAGTGACATCCCAATCAATGAGCAAAATGAAAAGAAATGATTTTAATGAGAACGAATGAAACATTGCGTAGATAAAGGTCTGAATAGAAGCTTTGTTACTTTGGAATAAGGTTTATAATCATTTGTATGGAGAATTATCCTAATTCTATTAGCAAAATTTGCGATTACTGTATTTTATGTAAATTAATAAAACGTCTATTATTCGAAATAGGTCAATCGAATGCCTGTTTATCCAAACAATTTATATTTTCAAAAACAATCTCAACTACTTACAGATAGAGGTGTCGTAAAAGGCGACTAAGGGATAGGGCTGTTCTCCATCCGACAGTAAACATAGCCCAAGACAAAGGGCAAGAAGTGAGACGGCTATAGGCTTACTTGGGACTGAAAATCATATATACACCTCTGCCTACCCCTTCGGGGATTTACAGACGTAAGTGATAGGTGTGTCAACCAATAGGTGAATCAACCGTAGTTGAGTCAACAGTAGTTGAAATGAACTTCGGCGAATTTTTTTTATTATTTTTTTATACATGACACGTCAATTTGACTTCACCTCACCTGATGTTAAGCTAAAGGCAAAGTCTCGGAAAGAGGGTCACCATCGGAAACATGTACCATGTTAACAGTGGTGGCACTCAGCTTGACGGCCTCGTTAGATGCCTTTTCACGCCCCGCATAAAGGACCCGGGACTGTAGGAAGAAGGAAAGACGTGAGCTGGCAGGGAGTTCCAGGTCTTAATGGTGCGCCATAGGAATGAGTCACTGAAACGCTTGGTTCTAGCTGGTATACTCTGGACCGTATATGGATGGCATCTTAGCCCTGCACGTGTCTGCCTGTATAGGAAAGGAGAGGGTGGGACTAATTGGAAGAGCTCGTCAGAACATTCGCAGTCGAATGGACGTAAGTGATAGGTGTGTCAACCAATAGGTGAATCAACCGTAGTTGAGTCAACAGTAGTTGAAATGAACTTCGGCGAATTGACACGTAACGCTACAATCAAAGTCTAATTAATCCGAACAGCTCCACATGTGTGCTGAGTGCACTTAATATCGAACATGTATATATAACGGTCGAAGCAATTGTCAAAGCGGGTAGTGTGGATCGGTCCCAGTGGATTAGACGCCATTGATGTTAGATACGTAGGCAGAAACGGGTCGTGATTTTGTAAAACTATCTTCGGTTCTGTTTCCTGTATATCGACTATTATGGTCATTGACTTCGGTTAATAAGAAAAATATTTATTGTAACTACAACCGGGACCCAGGGAAAGGAAACTTTTAAAAGACTCAACCGATTTTCTAATAGACTACAGGCCCATGTTGAAAAAATGATGGGCCATTTGAACCACCAGGTGACCTATCTAGAACGATATAAGAGCATAAAATAATAAGATTCAGCTCTATGCCGTCACTTGTAAGCTGTCCAACTGAGTGCAGGGAAGAATTCGAAAGTACAGGTAGAGTGGGTACATTTTGGTCACATATTTTTGTACGGCATTAACACCGATAGATTCATGTAAAATAGTAAGAAAACGCACAGTGCCGTAAAAAAATGGTGCGCCACAAAGTCGGAATTTCTTTTTATTTTCCGACAATTACCAGGGTAAATTTGGTCATTTTATTTTGTACGGCATCTGTGTCATACTATTTCAATACTGATTCTAATCCATTATTCCGCAACGCCGTACAAAAATCATGCGACAAGGGGGAAAAATCGAGGGTTACAATCCCCTCTCTTTCCATAGTCCAGGGGGTGATTTGACACAACATGAAATAAATTTATTTTGAAAGTATTTTATGCATAGATAATATTTTTTCATATGCCGTACATTTTCGTTGGTCCAAAGGGGAAAAAAGAAATAAAAAAGAAAAATCAAAAAGAAAAAATCCATATAACGAAATGTAACGGAACCGGATGAGGAATCAGGCGAAGAAGATGATGACGACATAGGTAAATAAATAAATAAATCTTTACATCTTTAATTTGTACGTAAGACTTTGATTTTCACGAATACATATTTATGTTTCAGAAAATAATAGAGAAGATAATTCGGACGTCGATGAAGACGTTGATTCCGATAACAACTCAGCAACTGATTCCGATACTGAATAATTTGAAGAAAATCCATATTTTTTATTATCATCATTAAATTTATCGATTTTTTCTAAAAAATGACCATTTGTTTTATTATTATCATTCAATATATCGATTTTTTCTAAAAAATGATTATTTTATTTATTCACATCATTACAATGAAACAAATCAATTATATGTATGTATCAATAATGTTTGAAGTATATATTAAATCAAAAAGTATATAAAACTGTTGATACTGGGATTGACAGTTTCAATTCTTGGACATAATATACACACCGTTTCAGTTCAGTTAGACGTCATAGTGATTTTATCATATTATCAATTGTTCTCTTCAAAAATATGTTAATGCCGCACTGTATCAGATGGCCATAAAGTACCCTTAAAACTGTAGCGTCACTTTCATCAGCCTAAAAGATATGGTCTGCATAAAAATGTACGGCATCATTTTTTCCTAATTTATCTATGTTAATACTATTTAAAACAAGGGATAAATCGTAGAAAATTATTTCATTTATCTATGATATTTAAATTTTTACTATAATTTGCTAAATTGCAGTTTTTGTATTTCTCTATAATTTTTTTTACAACGGTTTCTTTTGAACGGCAATACTATATAACAATTGTATTTTACAATATCATGTTAAAAAAAAAGTTCCCGTACAGGATCAAATGATATTACAGCTTTATAAATCAAGGATACAATGAAATTAAGATAATTATTGATATACATTCAAATGAACAATCATTTTTTGACGGCATTATTTTTAATAGTACTTTTGAGTGCTAGATAATGTTTTATAACCAAAGCCGTACTTTTTCAAATCACCCCCTGGACTACGGAAAGAGAGGGGATTGCAACCCTCGATTTTTCCCCCTTGTCGCATTATTTTTGTACGGCGTTGCGGAATAATGGATTAGAATCAGTATTGAAATAGTATGACACAGATGCCGTACAAAATAAAATGACCAAATTTACCCTGGTAATTGTCGGAAAATAAAAAGAAATTCCGACTTTGTGGCGCACCATTTTTTTACGGCACTGTGCGTTTTCTTACTATTTTACATGAATCTATCGGTGTTAAGATTGCCGTACAAAAATATGTGACCAAAATGTACCCACTCTACCTGTACTTTCGAATTCTTCCCTGCACTCAGTTGGACAGCTTACAAGTGACGGCATAGAGCTGAATCTTATTATTTTATGCTCTTATATCGTTCTAGATAGGTCACCTGGTGGTTCAAATTGCCCATCATTTTTTCAACATGGGCCTGTAGTCTATAACTATTTATACTGTTGATCAGGCACTTGGTGGAATCCTTTGCTAATTTTTTTTTTTTATACTGGACACGTCAAATTGACTTCACCTCGCCTGATGTTAAGCTAAAGGCAAAGTCTCAAAAAAAAAACCTATGAGAATGCCGTAAGGATAAACCGGTCAGGTTCAATATAATAAATACCTACTGTGGAAAAAGTACAAGTATTCTCAATAGCCTAGTGGTATGGGTAATGGCCTGCTGAGACGAGGTCTCGGGTTCGATCCCAGGTTTACCATGGCACACACCAATGATTATTCGATGCTTTTCGAAGTTATGTGTGTATTTATCGCAGGTTTATAAGTGCCCGGTTAATGGCAATAGGCTCGCCACCTATTACATTGGGACCTAAACATAAACTGGCGAAATGTGGGTGCTAGCACCTCTGCCTACCCCTTCGGGGAATACAGGCGTGAGTTTATGTAATGTAATGTAATTCTCAATATGTGATTTTCATCAAACATGTCTAAGAACACTAGCTCTTAAGTCACCTTTAATACAAAAAAAAATCTATATTGAAATCGCTTCACGCGTTCGGGATGATTTGATTTGATTTGATGCCACAGACAGAAAGACAGTTCAAACTTACAACATTCTCTTTGCGTCGGGGCAAAAGCTTCTTAAAATAAAATAATAATAAATAAATAAATAACAAATATTCCACAACATTCTACACAACGCTATCTAGATCCATGGTAAGCTTTTATAGCTTGTGTTATGGAATCTAGAATGCGGATAAACATACTTATATACTTTTTTTTTGTAAATACGTATATTATACATAGAAACACCCAGACCAGACCAATAGGACCCTGGTTACATATTAAATATGAATGAATACATATTATATATAGACTAAATAAAAAAGATAAAACTAGCGATAAATCGATATACTTCTGCAATTTTCTCCGCTCGGCAAACGTCAACTTCTACACGACTTCATAAAAAGAGTAGGTTATCTAATAAGCCTTCAAACTGACAGACTTATAGATGTAAATGGCGTTTAAGAATATCGGCTTAGCTGCGAACCAGCTTAATTTCCGTTCACCGTCTTGTTTATTAAGAAGAGCTGTTGGAGAGATGATGAGGAATTCTAAAAGATCTATATATTATATCGGTATAGTACAAATTACTTGCTGCATACGACACCAAGAACGTCATTTATCGGTAGGTACCCGTAGGACCAAAAAATTTCGCCCTCATTAAGAAATGAGTCTAAAAATGAAGGTTTTTCAATGAACGAATATCACTATTTATTGATTGTTTGTGTGTATTTTTATGTCAGCTACATACAATACGTTTTTTTTTAATAAAGGAAACGTCAATTTGAATTTACCTCGCCTGATGGTAAGCTAAAGGCAGTCTCGGAAAGTGGGTCACCATCGCAAACATGTACCATGTTAACCATGGTGGCTTTGAGTTTGAAGGCCTCATCAGATTTCTTTTCACGTCCCGCTTAAAGGACCCGGGACTGTAGGAAGAAGGAAACATGTGAGCTGGCAGGGAGTTCTAGGTCTTAATGAAATGTCACTGAAACACTAGGTTCTAGAAGTTATATTCTGCAACGTATATGGATGGTATCTTAGCCCTGCACGTCTTGTCCTGCGAAGGAAAGGATAGGATGGAACTAATTCGAAGAGCTCATCAGAACATTCACCATGGTAGCGACGGTAGAATACTGCCAAAGACGCAACATCTCTACGCATCTGCAAAGGCTCGAGGGTTTTGGTGACCTCAGGATTCCCAATAATGCAGACCGCACGTCGCTGCAACCTGTCGAGAGCATCTAGTAAGTACTTTGCGGAGCCCTCATGGTTGTGAAGTGACGGATTCGAGTCCTGGCTATTACACTATTGACATGACATAACAAGCAATTTAGCTTAGCTGAAGGGATTAGAGGGAATATAGATTATTTCAGTTATTAATATTTAAAAAAAAACTAGATAAAGTTAACTAATATAAAATAACATTCATTCATAAACACATTCATTACAAAACATTCTAAAACACGCCAAGCAAAATAAATTTGATTATGTTTACCGGAAAATAATGTAAAACAGAGCCAGGTTCGTAAACATTTGATATTTGTTCTGAAACTCAAATATTTCAATCAAAATACGTCAAACGGGCGCACCCAGTTGGATAACACGACAATGGCGAAAATAAAAGCACCAAAAAATATTTTAGGTGGCACCGTAGCACTCATTTTTGTCCAATATTGTTTTTTAAAAGCCTGTTTTTGATATATGAAAGTGTGTTATACGTTTTGTTTTATGAAGTCATAGTTAGGCTTATTGGACGATACGCACGAAGTGAACTTGCACAAAACGTGCGAATCGACTCCTTTAATTATAATTTTTTCTGTAGGCGATTATTCGGAATGCATGATTTACTATTTTGGATAGGTAGAGGGGGTAACACGACTGACGGTGGAGGTGAGCGCTGATGCATCACAAGGTGGCCACCCTAAACCTACACCTGGGTCGCAAGTCCTAGGCGCCGTCACAGTGTTCCTCCCTGTACCACGCCATGGACCCGGCGACCGCACGGAGAATCCATGGAATGCTGAGAACCGGATCTCTTTATTTTTAGTTATATTTATACATATTTTTGTACAATAAAGTAGCCAGTAAACCTGCTAATTAAAGGATGAGGTTCTGGTGCAAGCTTTTCTTTGAGGTCGGCAGGTCAGATGGCAGCCGCTCTAGCGTAAGCCAAGAAAATTTTAGCCGACCTTGGAACCCCTTTCTTTTTTCGAACGGAAATCCCCACGGATACCTCCCCCGCCGGAGCCGGCAGAGGAGGTTATGTCGGGTTTGAACCGACTAAAACCGCACGCCGACTGAGGGTCGTGGTGTTAGACCAGAAGTGAAGTTGTCTTCGAGATATCCCTCGCACCCTGGCTGGACCTTGAACCCCAATATATGCATGCAACCGAGACTTACAATGGTATATTGATGATGATTCTTCTGAGCAATGGACGACCAAATTTCAAATATTATCGTAAAGAAAAATGTCAGAATACAAAGTTTTTTACTTATACTACCTATTGCCTGTCAATACCAGCAAGACTCAATGTTCATAAAGGGCACAAACGGAGATATAACTGCCTTTATTCTGTGATGTAGGTCTGACGTGCTCTTCAACCATTGTGACGCATAATAACTTATTTTGCAATGTTGAATTTACAATATGAAATAACTTATGCGAAGGAATGATAAAGAAATGGTCTGGCTGCGAGTCTCCTCTTAGTTGAAGCATCGAGTCCCTTAACTGAAGCAGCGAGTCTCCTAACTCAAGCAGACTCTTTTTTTATCGTGCGAAAAATCCCCACGGATACCACCCCCACGGAGCCGGTGGAGGTGGTTATGTCGGACTCGAACCGACAAAAACGCACACCGTCTTGGGTCTTTGGTTGCCAGAGGTGAGATTGCCGAAAGCATATCTCTCGCACCCCGGCAGACCTCCAAACTGAAGCTGAGAGCTTCTTAAACTAAGTTCTGCCATAACAAATCTAAAAGCATACGCTACAACCAACATACAACATTTTTTTTTTCATATATAACCGGAAAATATTTAGTAATAATAACAAAAAGTTAAAAAACCACTGCAACTTGCTGACATACTGTTAAATTTTTAATTTGTATCCAAAAATTCCATGAAATTCGTAATAAAAATTCCAGCGAGCCGTTCGGCCATTTTACTGCTAGTCGTTACGAGTTCATATGTTTCCTTCTGTATTAAAAATTCTGGAAAAAATTCCGCGCAAAATTCTGGAACCATTTGAACCCTTTTACGGATGACAAAAATCAGTAGTGACTATGTATAATTTTGTTTTTCACGTTTCTATGCTTACTCAGAATTCGAGATAAAAATGGTGACAAAAGCTGTGCAGATACAAATAATAGAATAGTCCAATCATTTTAAAATCACATTGTTATTCATGCAAAAATATATAGATGGAGGAGGGTAAAAAAAATACCTAAAATAAATAATAAATATTCCACAGCATTGTACACAACGCGATCTAGACCCATGGTAAGCTTAACTAGCTTGTGTTATAAAATCTAGAATGCGGATAAACATACTTAATTAGGTACTTTTTTTGTAAACACATACATATTATACATAGAAACACCCAGACCAATGCAAATAGCCATATTCATGCGTACAAATATTTGCACAGAGTGGGAATCGAACCCGCTCCTCCTGCGTAGCACTCGTGTTCACTTACGGCCCCGCCACGCGCCACAGAGGCTGTCTTAAGACTCATACTCAACAATAATACCCATACTAAAAATCATTAGAATTTGTCAAGCTATTTAAGAGTATTTTTGCCACAAACACCGTGTATTCTGTGCCGTGACTGTGAAAGGAATGAGTGAAAGAGGATAATAATATAGTAAAGAAGGGAGTAACTAAGAAAATTACATTTGACAGGAATGCATTGGTGAGAATGACATGTTACCCCGACCACAAAAAATTGAGATAAGGTAGGATAGATGTTTTTTTTATACCAATTAGGTGTATTTACACGTGCACGACAATATCTCTAAAATAAAATACATATATATCTACTAGCTGGTGCCCGCGACTTCGTCTGCGCAGGATTAGTATTTCGGGTAGCTTATATTAGAGTGGCGCATGGCGTTATGGCGGAGAAAAACAACAGTGCCGGCTGAATTTGTTGACATTAATGATCACTGCTCCGTTCCCTTGAGTAGTAGCGTGATGATATATTACCTATGTGTTATTCTGATGTATAAGCTATATTATTGTAAAGTTTCATGAAAATCCGTTCAGTAGTTTTTACGTGAAAGAGTAACAAACATCCATCCATACTCACAAACTTTCGCGTTTATAATATACTAGCTTTTGACCGCGGCTCCGCCCGTGTGGATGTCAGTTATCGCGACCAAACATAGCCTATGTCCTTTTTCGAGGTCTAATCTACCCTCATACCAAATTTCATCAAAATCGGTTTAGTGGTTTAGGCGTGAAAGCGTAACATACAGACAGACAGACAGACAGACAGACAGACAGAGTTACTTTCGCATTTATAATATTAAGTATGGATTAGTAGGGATGACCTATACCCTTATTAGGCAACATCAAATTGAACAATTATTTCATTACTATCTTTGCGTAATTAATGACCCACGAAATACCCCCTTCAAGTTCCAGGTCCAACTTAATTGTGGAACTAATTCAACATGACATGTATATAACCCAAAGATACATTAGAACATTGAACTAATCAATTAATAATACACAGGCAAGTGAATAACTTGCTCGAGATACAAGACGTGAAGTTTAGCCACTGTTATACAATTTATCAGACGGTCTAACATACTTAGACATCGGATGGTTGTACAGTAAAAGATATGCTTTGTGAAGGCGTGCCTCCCATACCGGGGGCGAGTTGGGACGGGGAGGACCAGACCGTAAGAGATCGCCCTGGGTCAGCCAAGGTGCGAGGGATATATCAAAGAAAACCTCACCTTCGGCCTAACACAACGACCCACAGGTGGCGTGCGGTTTTAGTCGGTTTAAGTCCAACATACCCCCCCTCCAGCTCCGGCAGGAGAGGTATTCGAGGTGAATTCCGCACGAAAAAGAAGAGAGAGTGATCGTTCAATTCATTTCGCTCATAGATGATGTCATGGCAACCACAATGTTATCGAGATAGCCTTTAGGAGAAAAATAATCCTTCGAGGTCTACATAGGATGCCTACCTTCATAGCACTATATATTTTTTTAATAAAATAATACACATAGCTTAAAATCACACAAACAATGCATGATTACTTTTATTTGGCCACGATAATTACTAGGGTGGTCATGATAAATTGGGCTTTAGAAACCTTTCAAAATGCTTTAGTTACTGTCTCAATTCACTCCAGTTATGAGTCTCTTTATTTTTTGTGTAAATATTTTATTTTTATTTAAATTACTTGTATTACTTTAATAAAAAGATTTATGTCAAAAACAAAAAATAAAACATGCGGGACTGTCTTTGGGGACTGCCGAGAATAATAACCGTCATCGTTAGCCCAGCCCAAGCATTCCGTAGTATGGTACCCAGAAATTGCTCAGGATACGTCTTTTCTTAGATACCTTTTAGAAACTATGTTTTATAGCTCCGAAGCTAACTATACGACATGCCTAACCTAATACTCCTTAAGACCCCGTAGATAAGTAAGTTAGGTTTAAACATGATTTCGTACTATATATACGTACATTATATTATATAGTTTCGCTAAAGATCCTTGGCGAATGTTCTCGAACTTTACAAAGGAACGAACCATTGATAGTTGGAACAAGAACAGTTTGTGTTCGTGTAATGGATATTAAATCATCAACGTGCTTTAATTATAACCATTGGAACATACACACAGTGTGTTCAGGCCTTGTGTATGGAAATTATACATATGGTGTGCTCAGACCTTATGTCTATTGTTCGATAGTTTGGGTAACTAGTACAGTGAGTAACAAAACCTTTGTCCATTCAATAAGGGCACAATCCTTATTTATGTATTTAGTGTTAGAGCCGGCAGCACTAGTGTGACGCCCCTGGCGTTGCACACGTTAATAGGTTACGGTGACCACTTTCCATCAGGTGTTTCCCTCTTGTAACAGTTTTGGGTTCTTCAAGCGGAGCGTGAAAAGGCATATTTCAAGGCCGTCAAGTTAGGGACCACCATTTTACGTTCAATAGCATCGAGAATGGTGGTCTGTGTCTTCTGGACTGTACGTCAGCTTTATTACAATCTAGCGGGGTGCAATCAATTGACGGACCAAATATACAAATAAAAAAATCATTATAGTCCCTTATTAGATCCCACAATCTAAATGTAAAAGTTGATGAAGATATTTAGATTTTTGGTATTAAATCACGCTCTAACGGCTGATCAGATCTGGCTGAAATGTGATACAGGGATAGATTATAATTTGAAATAACACATAGGCTACTTTTAATGCCGGGAATTAGGTTCCCATGGGTTGCGGGATCAGTAAATATTATACGGTGATAAAATAAGGTAACTTTGAATACTACCGACATAACTAGAAAAGGCACATCTAACATTTCAAAAAGGTATTTTTATTTAAAATTCTGCATTTTTTTTCAGCACAATTAATAACTCTTAGTTATGCCCCTTTTCGTTTTAACGGTAGAATAAGTTAAGTAACTTCTGACAGCGACTGTACGTGACCAAAGAAAAGCTTTTAACTCCCCTCCCCCAAACCCCCTTTTAGTCGATAATGGTTCGTCTACTTGATAATCAATCACAGGTCATATTCATTGAATAATATCGAAAATTGACCGTCAGACTATTAGACTTTCTTCTTTAGGTCAAACCGTAATTTAATTGTCTAGACACTGGAAAATTAACCTTCGCTTTATCGTTAATTTGAAAAGGTTAACAAATATTTTACACAGCCCCTAAAGTTATAACGATACAGATATTAAACTGTAATTGAAAAAAAAACTGTGAGTTGAATTTTCCAATTATAATTTTCCAAGAAGAGTTTAGCTTCGTAAATATTTGAAATTATTAAATCGAAATTCACCTTTTTTTACTAACAGTAGACCTTGATACATAATATTTGTTAGACATTAACAAATTCGACCTTGTTGCCATTAATTATTTATTGAATGAATTTTACAGCATTATGTATGTTAAATATACAAATCGATCGAATATAGTTTAGTTAGCAAACTTTATGCTGTAAAATTCATTCAATTATTTGGGCAGAGTTATCAAAAATCAATGTTTATAAATTATTGTAACATCATTCATTGGTTCCTATAGTTCGAAAGAATATCGGTAGATGACTCGACCGTCGCCTTAAAGACTGATGAGAAGGGAAATTATTTATTTCAGTTAATCAATCAGTCTATTGCAGTCCACTGTTGGATATTCCCAATGTTCGCCATTGCCCTCGATCCTGAACAAGCAGTTTCGGAAAAAAGGTTTCTTAAATATTGGTTTGAATGTTTTTTTTTTGCCAAAATAAGCAATATAGTTACTTGATTTTTAATAAAATAACAAAATCAATTTCAACCTTGGGTGAACAGAACTCTAACAAAACCATTATCTCAGACTTGGGAGGGCAGGCGACAGTCACTCCTTAAAAACTGATATACCAATAAAAAGCCTCTGTTCTATGGCAACACACTACACGCACTGACAACGACGTACGTCTAAAAACCTCCATTTCATACCCTATACAACGTTCTTCTATCTACATTAAGACGTTACGTGATCCTAAAGCCTTTTTTACCGAACAATAGAATGAAATACGGTCTTAAAACCTTAGACGTATAACAAGCAAGGATTCGGCAATTTATTTACTGCATTACAAGCAAAGTTGGCACTTTGAAACGTACTTATATGTACCTACTTGTGTATGAATTATTCCAAACACGTGGTAAGGAAGAATTCGCGGATTTATGAATCTACGCGCTAAGAGAGTAAGTGGTCAAGTTGTAGAAGGCAGCGGAAATTGAATTGTGTGTTTGAAAGTCCCTCCAACCTTCTTCACGTTACGTGGGACCCTCCAATAATGGTGAAATGTGGGTGTTAATTCACATTTGCCTAACCCTCCGGGGATGAAGGCGTGATTATATTTATATAATGTACATTTATTATATACTATTTATACGTTTGTACATTGGGAAATAACAATAAAATAAAGTTATGTGGTCTCTCACCGGCCTTTGACTCGTTTTTCTTCCTCAGGATATTCTTAAACACTATCCAGAACAACTCAGCAAATAGAGAAATAGAAATACAAATTGTGGTGAGATGCTTACGTCAAATTAAGATTATTTCATTAACTATATTATTTATTCTTGAAACTGTTTATTTCCGTTGTTTCTTATTTTTTAATATTTCGATTGGTTCCTCTTGTCATTTTACCGCACTGATTCCCAAAAAAATTAGTTAGCGAGCATGGTTTTCGCCAAACAAGACAAATGTCAAAGTAAACGCTGATCTTTCACAACTTGTACCATACACTGTATCTAGGATTACTCCACAGTAGGTAAAAGGATTGCCTAGAAAATTGTACATGACAGCGAACCCCAAATCTAGAAGATTTATGCCATTACCTAGCCCGTATTTAACACTTAGTCTAAAGTAAAGCCAACGAGACTAGAGAAAAAAGGTAAACATAACGACCTGATTACTGAGTTACGTTGAGATAACTAGCGATTATTTTCCCTGTCCTTGTCGCACACGTCACACGTATGGCCGAGCGACAGTTGTTGTCGTTGCGTGTTTCGTAGTACAGGAAAGCTGTCAGCACAGCGGTTCCAAACTGACAGATCCGCCATCTTATGAGCAATTTCATTCCTGTCTAGAACGCGCTTGAAGTGATAAAAGTTTGGAACCGCTGAAACTTTGTTTACCATTTTTCTCTCGCTTCGTTGGCCTTACTTTAGATATTATCTATACTGATATTATAATAAAAGAGGCCGATTTAAGTCAAAAACTGTCTGGGGTAATCTTCGGAATTACTGCACGTATTGGAAAAATTCTTTCACCATTATCCTCGATGAATATAGGCTACATATCTTCGCGCTACTACCCAAAGGAGCGGAGCAGTAATCATAAATGTCTACAAATCCCGCAGATTATGAAACATTTGAAATCCAATAAATGACGGGCATATATAGGTTATATATAGCCGTGTGGTTTTCGGCAGAGAAGAATTTGGGCCATCCCATCTCTTCCCATGCGGTGTCGTCCAAGGCGAATAAGGGATAGAGCTGTTTAACATCAGGCAGATTTATACAGCCCAGACTCAGCCTCAGAGCTCGAGTCAAAAATAATGCCCGGAATATTACGGCAATAGGCTCACCCCCTATTACATGAGACCAACTACAATTTAATTATTGTTGGGTGTTAATTCACATCTGCCTAACCCCCCAGGGATAACGGCGTGATTATATGTAAGTTAAAGGGTCGGAACGGTGTTTTAAGTATGTTTTGGGCGAAGCCAGGGCAGGTCATTTAGTGCCAAATAAAGTGCTAAATTGGCTTATCTATAATTTTCATCGGCACCTTGAAGTGACCTTTAACTCCAAATAGGCTCTGCTTAATCAATATTGGAGTGGGGTAAGGTTCAGTTAGAGATTTACAGAGACAGGGTGATTTGGAGATGGGCGATGTAGTACTTGGATAACTAAATTGGTATCTTTATTTATCTTTTAATGAACTTTAAAAAAGAAGTACGTAATGAATTAAAGTTAAATAGTTACATCTGAAATGCAATGACATTACTTATCTTGGGTTTTGAGGGAGCGATTGCCGTATGGAACGCCTAATCAGCATGCGCACAGCTGACTATGAGGTGAATTGGCTTGGGTCTCGAAAAAAAGACTACGGTACTTATCTACTTAAGAATAAAAAAAAACATTTCAATCGTTAGCTAAATTGGCAAATATATTTCAGAATAAAAAAATAAAAAACCGGCAATCGAAAACCTCCTTTTCTTGAAGTTGGTAAAAAATGAAGTCTAAATCATAATTTTTCATTGTTTTAGGATTAAGTTTAGTCTTTTGTTAGTCCACATTTTGTTAAAAGAGGATTATTTTTAAGAGAAAATTAGAAGATGAGCTTACTCAAGCGTTTTCGCTGTCTCCGAACTTAATTTTGTGATAATCAGATGAATTCTCTTTTAAGATGAGCGAAGTAATCCTCGGCTCGACAAGAACTACGTATTGTTATAAATTCACCAAGTTTTACAGTAAAATATAATTTTTGGTTGAATATCAAAATAATGTCTTAGGGCGGTTTCAGATTAGCGTATTTTTCTTCGCTCATGCGGTCGTTGCAGCAAACGCGCTTACACGAGTGCTACTTACACGCTTCAAAAAACCGAACTAGATTTCGGCGTGTTCGCTCGAAACGGTAGTGGTGTATCATGCGGCTAGCGCTTATACGAGCTTAGAAGCGCATAAACGCTTGTACGAATTAAGCGCGTGCGCTTCCAAAAATAAGCTTATACTCGCATATAAAAGGCTAAACCGCCCTTTTAGCGGTGCAGTAGTTGTGAACGCATACGCTTGTGAGGTGCCATATTTGATGTCACGTATTGAATCTTCTAAAGTTAGAAATCAATATCTGGTTACATATTACGGCAGTATGCCAAATTGATTGATAGATCAATTGTAGGTATAATACATGATATGATAATACAACAGCCAGTGGGGCAGTTATGTTGGACCCGAACCAAGATAGATCTGCGGTAGCCCAGTGGTATGGGTAATGAACTGCTGAGACGAGGTCTCGGGTTCGATCCCAGGTTTACCATGGCACACACCAATGACTTTTCGATGCTTTTCGAAGTTATGTGTGTAATTATCGCAGGTTTATAAGTGCCTGGTTAATGGCAATAGTCTCGCCACCTATTACGTGGTGGCGATGACCGATTACATGTGGGTGCTAGCCCCTCTGCCTACCCCTTCGGGGAATACAGGCGTGAGTTAATGTTATGTTCGAACCAACTAAAATCACGTCTTGTGTCTCAAATGGCACTCTAAAAAGCGGTCATTTCAACCAGGGACTTCTGTCAGCCTCACCACTACTAAGAATGTCCTGAACTGAAAAAGGTACACATTCATTAATCTCTACTTATCCTTTCAGAGCGGTACAGGCGTAACTCGCGAAAAATACTTTGTGTTTCATTATTAATACGTAATTAGTAACATCTAAAACGAAAGTAGATTAGATCGGGTCTGCCTCATAACGGTCATATAAATATTAGATTACATACACACATTACTTTGTAACCACATTACACATACATTATTCTAGAAAATATGTTTTTTTTTATCTAAGACACGTCAATCCGACTTCACCTCGCCTGATGTTAAGCTAAAGGCAAAGTCTCGGAGAGAGGGTCACAATCGCAAACATGCTTGACGGCCTCATTATATGCCTTTTCACGCTCCGCTTAAAGGACGCGGGACTGTAGGAAGAAGGAAAAACGTGAGCTGGCAGGGAGTTCCAGGTCTTAGTCGTGCGGCATAGGAATGAGTCACTGAAACTCTTGGTTCTAGCAGGTATACTATATGTATGTATGTAGAAAACATTTTTTCCTATGTTTTTCGAAGATTTTAAAAGCTCAGTAGACAGTGATGATATAAGCAATAAACGAAACATGTTTTCAGCGTCTGTGGCGTGGTGAACGCGACAGCTTTCCAGCTTCGATTGCCGCTCAGTGCAAATATTTGTATACGTGAATATGGTTATTTGAAATAGTCTTGTTGTGCCTCATACCCGGAGAGCTTGGAGAGCCCTAAAAAGTCTAACAACTGGTCTAACTGCAATGTCATGATATTGCCAATGGGTCGTGGAGGTCAGAAGGAAGTCGCTTCACGGAAAATATCGAAACAAACTAAAGAACAACGGGTGTGAGACGTGGAAGGCCATAAAGGACATCTTGCACAAGCTCCAGGTTTTCGTCAACCGATGTCTTCGCAGTATCCTGGGTATTTACTGGCCAGAGAAAATTTCCAACGAGCAGCTTTGGGAACGTTGTGATGAAATTCGAATCGGCCAGTAGATCAAACGCCGTAAATGGAGTTGGATAGGCCGAACTCTCCGAAGGGATCCACACTACATACTGAGGCGAACCCTAGACTTGAATCCCCAAGGAAAGCGCAAACGTGGTCCTCCAAAACAGACCTGGCGGCGAAATATCATTGGCGAAGCGGAAGCCATTGGAAAAACCTGGAGCGAAGTCAACCACAAAGCCTGGACGCCCTCTGCCCCAGCTAGGGGCCAAAGGACTTTAAGTCAAGTAAATCATGCTAACTATTGAAATTGAATAAGATAATAAATTTATAATTCAAGGTGATCAGTAACTTGAATACATTAAGCTACTTCTGCGGCCGACTGCCACTGAATGTTCCGACTTGATCCATTCATTTAAAAATATTTGACCTTCTTAATATAATGGACCGCAGAATCACAATAATTTATGCAAACCAATCGACCAATCCGAAGTTTATAACCTATCCACGGAAAAACACGTTTAATTTAACTCCGCCTACTATGACCTACTGATTAATAAATTATTATAATGTTAGTCCGGTTATAGCGATTACGTTTGAAAGAAAGAAAGAAAGAAAAATGCTTCTATTCTGCAATATTTCACGTCGCATTCATGATGCCGCAGTGGAGTTTATTGCGCCGTTTCTTCTCCACCAGCGCCTTGGAAGCGGTAAATTAAGTAGAATTAAAATTGACGTCAATAATAAATAATTTTATTGTTCAAGATTGAGAATAAATGAGAATGAAAAGTCAACACGGTTATTTTGTTTATACAAGCACTAAGATAAGCACTCGATCTGCCTGATAGAAAGTGGCCGTGGCCTATATAGACGTGTGTAACACCAGGTTTCACTCTCATACACACCTCATTAATCATCTCATAAAGCAAAAACAAACTGTATTATATAATATATAAATATAGCCTATATTGCGTAAGCCCTGAGGGACGGATTAACTTTATAAAGTAACTAGCTTTTGCCCGCGGCTCCACCCGCGTGGAAGTCTGTTATCGCGACTTTCTCAAGGTCCAATCTATCCCTATACCAAATTTCATCAAAATCGGTTCAGGGGTTTAGGCGTGAAAGCGTAACATACAGACAGATAGACAGACAGAGTTACTTTTGCATTTATAATATTAGTATGGATTACTTAGCTATGCCCGCAACTCCGCCTGTTTAACTACCTTCATGTGAATAAATTACTAAGACTATGAAAAAAATACCGACTGGCACTGAAAAGATCGTATAAGTTTGATAGCAAGCTGACTTACACCATTTTGATTTTCTAGAAATTTTAATATAGGTACCTGGTGTTACTCACACAATCACAACGAATCAAATGATGCCGCGCATGTCAAAATCCGTCAAGCCGTTCAGGCTGCAGGGCGTGCCAAAGAAACGGACAAACATAGTCTCGAAAAACATTACCCTCCTTTCTTCGGCAGTCGGGTAAAAAACAAACGTAAAGATTTTAAGTCTAACCAAAAACCAACAAAAAAATCATATCAAAATCCATAACTAGAATTTTAGGATAGGCCTTTTCTCCATCTGACAGTAAACATGCAGCCCAAGACAAAATGCCCACTAGACGGCAATTGTCTCGCCCCCTATTACGTGGGTGCTAAGCTAACACACCCCCGAGGAGGGCCCGACCGTAAGGGATGACCCTGGGTCAGCCGGGGTGCGAGGGATATGTCGAAGACAACCTCACCTCCGGACTAGCACCACGACCCTCAGTCGGCGTGCGGTTTTAGTCGGTTCGAGTCCGACATATCCTCCCCTTCCGGCTCCGGCGGGGGAGTTTTCCGAGGGGATTTCCCCACGAAAAAAAAAGAAGAAACGTGGGTGCCAACACACCTATGCTTACCCCTTAGGGGACTTTCAGGCGTGGATATTATGTATTTTTATATCTCCGATGTACAGACAGTACTACTTCATCATATTAGATAATAATATAATTATATTTTACGACCGTGCTCACGTCATATTTCGACCTCCATAAAACAAAATCATATTTCAAAATCCCGGTCTTTCCCGGGTACTAAGCACACATTCCCGATGCCAGTTATTAATTTTTATTAATTAGGGAATGTCGGCGAAAACTCGATGACACCCCGTAATTAACAGGGTTACCATATAAAACAAACAGTAGAAGTTTATGGTAGTTATAATCAATATCTATAATATTGATGAAGCGGGAGGTTTTGTTGGTTTAAATGCGCTGATCTCTGGAACTACATGTGCGGTTTGAGACAATCTTTTTGTTTCTGGTAGCCCATTTTTTTGGTGATATATCGGGGTATAACTTATTAAGCTACGACAATTTGGAGCCGAGAGAGAAAGAGAGAGAGAGAGAGACAAGTGGGCGTTTGGGCGTAAATTACCTTAGATATTAAATTGGTATTGACATCAGGAAAAATGAATCGCTCTATAGGTATATAGAAGAAAAATTGGAACAGGCGTGGCTCAACGGCTCTGTTGGTAAGAGCATTCTCCCTGTGAGGTTCAAGCCCCGCCTGAGCGATTAATTCTTCCTGATATAATCGAATGATATTGTTGTATTTTAACACAACCTTATTCATCATGCTAGTGCTATCCAGGCTGTCTCCAAAGGTTCCATATTGGAACCGCTTTCCTACTCTGTAACTACTACTGTTATTATAGGAGCGATTGCCATCAGGTTCAGCATATCCGAGAGGAAAGGCTGTGCTGGAGCCTCTTACATAGTTCCGCACGAGTAGTGAGGCAGCTGATATAGGTTTGGGTTCAGAAGATTTTTCTATCTTCCAGATATAAATACAGAGACCGGGTGTCTGAGGACGGTGAGTTGGCTGCTCACCGTCTTTTCAGAAGCAGGCCCATGACGGCAGCGTGACGTTGGGATTCTCCCAACTCTCCCGACCCAATTCTCCCGAATCCCAACCATAGGCTGTTGGGCGTTACCGGGGGGGTTTTTAGTCAGTAGGAGTCCGGCATAACATCCATGAAGGATTTTCCCACACAGTAAAAAAATAAAATATAAAAGAATTTATTTAACAAAGTCTGTGCTAAAATATTAAGGTTTTGTAGCAATTTTCAAACTTTTATGTAAACTTTATAACGTGGTAAAACTGTTTTTATTAAAATACTAAAATTTCTCTAGAAAGTTTAAAACATCGAAAACCAATTTCAAAAAGATAGAAACAATACGCGTTCAATTTCAAATACTTTAGGGAATGAGTCTGAGAACGAATTAGTTCGAAACCACAAATTGAGATTTTAAATCTTTACTAGCTTTTGCCCGCGGCTCCGCTCGCGTGGATGTCGGTTCCCGGCAATTATTCGAATTTTTCTCAACGTACAAACCTTCCCTAGACTTCCACAAATAATTCAATACCAAAATTAGCCAAATCGGTTCGTGCGTTCTGGAGTTATAGCGTCAGGAAGGAAACCCCGACTTATTTTTATATAGTAGATAACATACTACGTCTACATAATAAAACGCTATAAATATGTCACAACATTCCACACAACGCTATCTAGACCCATGGTAAGCTTAACTAGCTTGTGTTACGGAATCTAAAATGCGGATAAACATACTTAGATACTTTTTTTTTGTAAATACATACATACTTTACATAGAAACACCCAGACCAATACAAATAACCATATTTGCACTGAGCGGGGATCGAACCCGCGCCTCCTGCGTAGCAGTCGCGTTCACTACGGCCACGCCACAGAGGCTTACATTTAACATACTATACATTACACATAAATACATAATCGCGCGTTTATCCCCGTAGGGTTAGGTTAGAGGTGAATTAACACCCACATTTCACCAATAATTGTTGTCCACGTGAGGACCACGGCACTGATCAGCCATGTCCATCGACATGTACGAGTATATTACAACTTGAACCAAATTACATAGTACCTAAAGTAAAGCCATAGAGACGAGAGAAAAAAGGTAAACAAGCGACCATTACTGAGTTACGTTGCGATAACTAGCGATTATTTTCTCTGTCCTTGTCGCACATGTCACACTTACGCGACAATGGCCGAGCGACAGCTGTCGTTGCGTGTTTCGTAGTACAGGAAAGCTGTCAGCACAGCGGTTCTAAACTGTCACTACGCCATCTTAAGAGCCATTTCATGCTTGTCATGAATGCACTTTAAGTGATACGTAATCATTTTCACATAATAATGTTTGGAACCGCTGAAACTTTGTTTACCTGTTTTCTCTCGCTTCGTTGGCTTTACTGTAGCTAGTTTTTACGCCGCGTTTTAATACAACTAACTGCGTCAATAGAGTTTGTTCCAAAGTAGATATTAAACGAATATAATAACACAGTATGAAGTGTCTTTAATGACAAATGATGATGATTAATGTTCCAATTAGCCTTGACCGATAAGCCCACCAATTAAACTATAATTATTACTTATACAAATGTAATCGGGAGCTTCGTAAATGACATCTATACCTACGATACACTTATTATTGAAATCCAAACTTAATATTATAAATGCGAAAGTAACTCTGTCTGTCTGCTTTCACGCCTAAACCAATGAACCGATTTTGATGAAATTTGGTATAGGGATAGGTTAGACCTTGAGAAAGGACATAGGCTATGTTTGGTGGCGATAATCGACACCCATGCGGGTGGAGCCGCGGGCAAAAGCTAGTATTGTATATGACGTGGATTTTCCAAGCAACTACCATATAAGGTTATTCATAAAATACATTTGAAGGATTGTACAGGTCCTTTAGGAGGGCCAGACCGTAAGAGATGGCCCTGAGTTAGCCGGGGTGAGGGATATGTTGAAGACAACCTCACCTCTCCGGCCTAGCACTATGACCCACAACGGCGTGCTGTTTTGGTAGGTTCGATTCCAATGAAATCCCCACGGGTACCTTCCCCGCCGGAGCCGGAGGGGGAGGTACTAATGGGGATATCCACACGAAAAAAAAAGAAGGTTTCCACAGAGTCGGCAGCGTGAGTGTGATGCCACTTTCCATCAGGCGGGCCGAATGCTTGTCCACCACCTAATTGGCATAAAAACAGTCATCTCGATGATATCGACCACACATCTGATGTCATCATTAAGAAGTTTTAGAATTCATTAAGTAACTACTTTTATACAGTAGCAGTCCAGTGAAAGCAGTGAAATGGAATCAAGTATGGCAGGTAAAACCGTAGAGCACATCTAATAAAATCTCACGAAGATAAAAATAATGTGGAAAAAAGTTTTATCACTGCACGAACTAGTCTAGAACATTCATTTTTATTCTCGTTAGGTTTAGAAGATTACATGTTGGAAATTCAATTCTGGAAGTAGGTGTTCGCAATAATTTTACAGCGCGAACTGTTGTCACAAGTCATAAGAGGTGGCGGGTTAGGCATTTTGATACTTTTACTTGCGATTTGCGAAAATTGGTGACTTCTTAAGTTTTGATATGTCTTTTTATATATAGTATGGTAATGGTCTGCTGAGACGAGGTCTTGGGTTCGATCCCAGGTTTACCATGGCACACACCAATGACTTTTCGATGCTTTTTGAAGTTATGTGTGTATTTATAGCAGGTTTATAAGTGTCCGGTTAATGGCAATAGGCTCGCCACCTATTACATTGGGACCTAAACATAAACTGGCGAAATGTGGGTGCTAGCACCTCTGCCTACCCCTTCGGGGAATACAGGCGTGAGTTTATGTTATGTTATGTTTTTAATTTTCTATTTTGGTATGACCAATTTGGTATAAAATTTTCATTAGGGAAGGGAAGGAATCGGGTTATAGAGATTTCTTGATACTAGATAGCGTATTAGCCACTCACGTCTTCATAATGTAAGAAAAATGGCAACGTACCTAAATCTTTTTTTCCTTCATTTGAAGTTGCATATTAAAAAAGGTACGTGCTTTAAGCGCTCATATACCACGATATGTATGTACAATCAGCGTCATAAATATTTTGACGACGAAGTCTCAAATTGATCTTAAAACTTTTGTATTAAGAGCAAAATTGTTTTATTGATTTAAATCAGTAGTTCCCAAACTTATTTTTCTCGTGGACCACTTTCAAAATGTTACTAGTTTCGATGGACCCCCTGCTGCTACATTTCTACCACATTCTTAAAGTCGCCAAAAATAGAAAAAGTGTCGCTTCTGAGTTCTGTCCCTATATTCCGATAGGTAAAATAAAAACGAAAAATGGTACATTTTATAACACTTTATTTATTAAAAGAATAGAATTACAAGAAAAAATTAAAAAGGTAAGTCATAATTTTAATTAATGGGAAGGATGTATTTGGTGGAGTGTCAGCAAACGATCAATGTTTGGCTTTATTTTTGTGAGCAATAACCGCAAATCCCCCCGCTCTGTGATGTTTAATTTGCTCCTTTTTTTTGTTAAGAGATTTGAAACGGCACTAAAACTCCTTTCTACAAGGTATGACGAGGGAAAAGCTATTAAAAATTTCCTTGCGATTTCCCACAGTCCAGGATATTTTTCGGGTATTTCTGCTTGCAGCCAAAATGTTTGGTAGCCTTTTCTAAATTTCACCTTCAGCTCCTCATTGGTGCTTAGCTCGAGCAGCTCCTCTTGTAATACTACATTGGCCACTTCCGTTTCATCAAATGGATTTATGATCCATGGTGGTATATCCATTGTCAGCATATCTTCAAACCTGGTTTTGAAGTCAACATGCAGGGCACTTAAATTAAATTCTACCTGTGACAAGTTTGGAAATTGAGAGAATTCGCGCCGACTAATGTTTTGCTTCATTAATTTCAATTTCCCAAGAAAAGCCGAAATTATCCCCTTTGTTTTTATTAAATTCAGGCTGTCCCCTTGTAACTGCAAGTTAATATCATTAAATTTTTTAAACAAATCTGTCAAATACGCAATGTCTGTTTTGAATTTGATCAAGTTTTCTTTTAAATCTGGATCTCTGCTTTCTAGGAACTCTAATACGGAATCGAAAACAGAGTAAAATCTCGTTAAGCATGCACCTTTCGACAACCAGCGTACTTCAGTATGTAAGAGCAGTCGCTGGAAGTCTTCATCATTTTCGTCGCACAATTGAGCAAATAAACGCGTATTCAATGCATTGCTTCTGATTTTGTTGACAGCTTTTATTACAAAATTAAGAGATTGGTTCAACCTGTCACTTAAATGTTTTGCCACAAGATGTTGGCGGTGGATTACGCAATGAATAGCTGTAAGCCCTGGTATAATTCTTTTGAGATGAGTTATAAACCCACGATATCGCCCGACCATTGCAGGAGCTCCGTCTGTTGGCAGTGAAATAATGTTTGTAAATGGAATCGATTTTTCCGTAAAAAAATTGCTCAGTACATTAAATATTGATTCGCCTTTAGTGTCAGTCTCCAAAGTTCTGGCAAATAGCAATTCTTCGTGAATTTCTTCCTCCATAATATATCGGACATTATGTCAATAATAATGCTTCATTACCGGGTAACGTTGACTCGTCCAGTTGTATAGAAAAATGAGTTTTTTGCAGATGATTGCACAAAAAACATTCGATATCAGAGCTCATTTCATCAATGCGTCTTTGTACAGTATTGTTACTTAATGGAATTCTTTTTAGTACGTCAAATGGAGATTTGTGCAAAACAGTTTTTAAGACTTCTTCAACAGCGGGTAAAATTAATTGTTCTCCGATAGTGTGCGGTTTTCCACATTTTGCTATAAGTAATGAGATATTGTAAGATGCCCGCAAGCCATCATCGTTACTTTGAGCTGTTGAAGCGAACATACTGTGCATGGTGGGTCTCTTTTCATATTTTTCCTTCAATGTTTGAAAATATTTTAAATCTTTACCTATTTTATCAGTATGACACCTTTTTAGATGATCTTCGAGCTTTGATGGTTTCATAGAGTCATTGCTCAAAACTTTGTTGCATAATAGACACATGGGCAATTGTTTGTCTACCTCTGATGGAACAAAACCATATTTCAAATAATCGACACTATATTGTCGACATTTTTTCTTTGCTGTAGCCATGTTTCGTGTCAGTTAACTTACCTGAAAAAAAAAAATGTTTTTGTAACCAAGTTTTTTTTCTGAATATAGGTATCACACCGCAGCCTTTGTCAGCACGCGGGAATAGAATTACGGCTTGTGAAGGGACCAACTAATAAACCGCTAAGACAAATATAGACGTATCAATTTTAAAGTACAGTAGAAACTCGTTTATCCGGCCCTCAGTTATACGGATTCGCGATTATCCGGACTACCAACCGCGACCAATTTATATGTACCTACAAGTCGAATTTATGCAAGCATGTACGTGTCGGAACTTGCATATTCCGCCCGCGCCGTGTGGGATCGCTACCCCGCGCGTTTCGTTATTGTATTAGTTCGTTTGCAATTGTGACCATCTCATGATGTAGCATTTTATGCTCTGGAAACAGCTCTCAAGTGGTTTGAAAAACAAACAGAGAGTGATACTGTGAGTTTACTACAACTGAAACGAATTCGTGATATAGCAGCAATGTAGAGAAAAAGTTGCTTACGTTAAATGACAATTACCAAATATTTTAAACCAAATTAAACTTATTACCTACTTATTTCATGATTACCAAATGCAAATTACCAAATACATACCTATTGTAAACAAATTATTCGTACATACATACCTAAATATTTTATTTCATGATTAATGCTGCAGTTTAGTATTATGTATGTAATCTATGAAAATATGTATGTACATACCAGTGGCGAAGGGTGGATTTTTTTAAAAGGGAAGCCGAACGTAAGAAAAAACCTTACCATGGCTGATTGTAATGTGTAGGTACTCCTTTCAAAAGCTGTGACTGAATCGGTCGATGCTTAGGTCCAAATGGTTGAGGAAATTTCAACCCACATTTACTATACGTGTAAGCACTGATGATTATTATAACAGTGTCTTTCAAGTGTAATGAAAGTGGCTTTGAAAAAATAAGACTTAAGCAGTTCGACTACCACTAACGTCGTAAAATCCTAGAAATCGTTCTTCAATGCCAGTTTCAGTTAAATATATAAATATTAGTTAGTTGCTCCCTATGGCTTACGTCAGGTGTTTCGTCAATCATAACCGATACAAATTGAGCTTTATCTATCTCTAATCTAATACGATCTCTTAAAACGGATGCAACGCTATGTATTAAATCGTTTTGAATGTCGCTAGAAAGACCAGAAAATACGGGATTTTGCATTGAAGAACATTGTTCTAATTGTGAGTCCATTACTGAATCGTATTTACTTAAATATAATAAGGTTTCGATATAATTCCCGCGGTTATCAGAACCTGAACTTTCATCGTGACCGCGAAAAGCTAACTCTTGTTTACCTAAAAAAATTACTGTAGATATCTATAAACCGTTTCATTAGATTTCTATTACGATCTACTTTTCGATTATGTACTTCATAGGTATTCGTGAAAAATGTTTCGATTCTAGTTGTCCCGAACTCATGTAAAACTATACAACTACGGATATGTTTCTCAGTTTGAACATGTTTTTTTGATGAATTCGATAAATTGTTTATGTCTAATCTGAGAATGAAACAATACATTCTATTTAATTTACAACTGCATGTGAGCCACTTATATTTATCGTAATGAGATATATGAAAATGTTTCGTAAATCCATCGCGCCGTTTATATTCTATATTCATGACCGGGGGCGGGCTCGGCCTAACTGAACTACATGTTTCTTATTTTCATAATTTAATTTCGAGAAAGATGTTTTCTCACACAACAAATAATCAGTCAGACAACAATCTAATGCTATTAACGCAGCCATTATAACAGCAAAATACACTACAAATGCATATAATACAACGACTACTTACCAAAATATTACGTAGATACTACGACAGTATCATATCAATCAATGCACAACAGTCAATACACTACACAACACAAGCACAAATTATACTTAGTAATAACTACTTTACACAAAAAGCGAATTCTAACTTATTTATAACATAATAATTATTGATGAAATCAAAAATGAATGTCAAAATTGTGGTGAGCATTTGAATACATCGCTCATTCGCCTAAACTTCAGTGTATGTAAACAAAACAAACTTCACATTATTTAGTGCTCTCTCGCTCTCGCAAATTCTTATCGTATATTCTCTCTCTGTCATAACTCGTTAAGCAGCGGCTTATGTCGATTGTATATTTCTACGAACACTACTAAGAAAAATTGCGCATGTGTGCGTGCGACTGCGTATTGAAGAAGAGTTAACAATTCCTATTTTTGCGGCCGGCTTAACATTCGCGCGCGTTCAGACAGAATCATACAAGAGGTTTCCTTCCTTAATTGAGAACTAGATGGCGTTATGAGAAATATGTGTAGTATGTAATGTATGTAAATAATTATTATAATTGCGATTTACGTAACAAAATACTTTTTGTTTTATATTTTTGTGTAGTGAATAGTGTGGTTTCATTGATTTATAATTTATTAATAAACAATGCTTAGGGGTTTTTGCAAAGGTAAGCCGGTAGGAATCGGGTTATATGGACACTTCGCCACTGGTACATACATACATAAGTAAGTGTTAATTTCTTCATAAACATTGATTTTCGTTGATATCTATGTATTTGTTATTTTTAATAAACACAACATTATTCTTCATACATTCGATTATCCGGATTTTCGATTATCCGAATGCCTATCGACAACAATTAGTCCAGTTAATCGAGTTTCTACTGCACCTAATTTACCACTAATTTTTAATACTACAAAAAAAAACTCAGTATCGAATGCTGATCAAATTTGTGTAGGAAAAAATAAAAGTCGAAATCCCAAAATTGTTCATAAAAACCATAACTAACATCAAATCAATGAGTTCACGCTTAATTGCTCTGCAATATTGCTTATTCGGCCTTTTTAGAGAGGCAGTGCTTCTCTCGTGAAAAAACAATTGAATAAAACGTGCTGTGTTTGTCTTCAAATCGAAAGAGGACAATTAAAATATCCGTAAGTTACTAAGTCACCTATCTATACAAGCAGTTGTGATCAACTGACTAGTACACGTAAACAAAATACTTAATTACTATAACAAAAAAAAAGGTAAGTACTTACTTTTCTTCGGCACTAGCAATCACTGATATGACGTTTCTCACACCTTTTTTTCGAAATTCCGGAAACAAATGAATGAGTTTGCCTTTGGCATCAAGTATTTATAGTGGTGATCAAATTCATGTCTGAACAAGTTTAAGCATTGTCGGGCGGATAGCGCTTTGCAAGTCTGTACACGAAATTGTACGTAATATCATACGCAAGTTTAGACAAGTAACAGTCGCTTGCCTTATTAAAATATTATCTGCTTAGTTAGGTACTTAAAATAATGTAGGTAGGCCCTTATAAAAACTATGCTTGCTCTTTACTATTGACGGCCACTTTGGTTCAGTGGTAGTGGACGCTGCCTCTGAACCAAGAGGTCGCGGGTTCGAATCCCGCGGGGTACAAACATTTGTGTGCATGAACATGTTTGTTTGTATCTGTCTACTAGGTGTTTTCTATATACAGGGTGTATCGTAAATCGTTTAAAACTTTAAAACCTCTTGGCCACGTGGTCTATAGGTCACCCTGAACAATGTTTGTTCTACGACTTATCCAATACAGACATTAAATTTTTCGACTTCCCATACAAACCTCGATCAGCTGTTTGGTCATTTTGTTAAAAAAAGTATTTAAGTATGTTTATCGGTTGTCTAGTACCCATAGTACACAAGCTCTGCTTAGTTTGGGACTAGTAGCTATGTGTGAATAATGTCCAAGAAAAGCAGATAAATTTTCGTGGACCCCCATTAGCATCTTATGGACCCCCATTTTTTGTTCACGCCTACGTAGACCCCCAGCAAGTCTCCCGTGGACCCCTGGGGGTCCACCTGGACCACTTTGGGAATCACTGATTTAAATGATATTTTTTTTTTTTTTCAGCATTCTACACAACGCTATCTAGACCCATGGTAAGCTTTTATAGCTTGTGTTATGGAATCTAGAATGCGGATAAACATACTAATATACTTTTTTTTTTCTTAAATACATACATATTATACATAGAAACACCCAGACCAATGCAAATAGTCATATTCATGCATACAAATATTTGCACTGAGCAGGAATCGAACCCGCGCCTCCTGCGTAGCAGTCGCGTGCACTACCGCCACGCCACAGAGGCTGTTTTCCAAACTAAAGGTGTGTACCAAATATCAGAACAATCAGTCAACTGGAAGGGGGTAAAAACACAAAATTAACATCATTTTGAGTACTTTGTACGTCAACATCTTTTTGACGCAGACTGTACTATGGATTGGGTATACGCTTATTTCTCACCATAATAATATTTTTTTATCTACAATATACTACCTAAATATTCAAAAATATGTGTTACCTAGTAGTCGCTATGAAAATGGTTATTATATTCACCTGACCGGTTTGGTTCCATCGACCGATAAAAATTTATAACTTTTCGCCCTCGGGGGTAATTTTTCAAACGGGTTACGCCTGAAAGAAATCTTTAGTAGCGATAAGGCTATCCATTGTGTTGCTTTTGTAGTCATTATATTTCGTGTACTGGCATAATGACTTAGTCAGTTGTGTAGCGATGTCGAGTGCGGATGATGTAGGTAATTATTCCCGAGGAGGGCCAGACCGTAAGGGTTGGCCCTGGGTCAGCCGGGGTGCGAGGGATATGTCGATGACAACCTCACCTCCGGCCTAGCACCACGACCCACAGTTCGAGTCCGACATAACCTCCCCTTCCGGCTCCGGTAAGGGAAGGTATCCCAGGGGATTTCCGCACAAAAAAAGAAGGTAATTATTCGATATGTCATCGCTTGCTTGCTTTCTTAGTTTGTACGTTTAGGTATAAATGAGTTCCTAGTGTCTAGGAAGTCTAAACGTATAGTTAGACAATTTATATTATTTCTTCCAACTATGCTCTAATTTCATCACAATCACACTAAAAACTCAGTACAAAGCGAGTCTTTAATCCTCTAGAACAATAAAAATGTATGAAATTTCATTATTGCACAGTTTATTTTTTAATGGCACCAAAAGATGCCAATCTCAATGGATCAGCTCTATTCAGCCAGCTGATATCAATACTTTTTTTTTACGTACGTATTATTCGTTTCTATCCTACTTGTTCCAAATTTAAAAAATGATTGCTGCTAACTCTGATGTAAAAATGAAAGAATTTTTTGAACTGTTTGATATGAGTTTCTTTTATCTACTATTCCTATAGGTAATAGTTGAAAGAAAAGCAGATTATGCACCACGTCTTAAGTAATTTATATTGCCCTCGTGCCTGTTAGATTAGAGCCCTCGCTAACGCTCGGGCTCTAAATCAGGCACTCGGTGCAATGATAAATTACTTTGTGCTCGATGCAATAATCTACTATTACTGAACACTTCTGTGTAAACGTATACAATATTTTATTTAATCATTGTAGTTGAAATTAAACGTCAGTTTCATGCTTTTTTTCAAATTAGTAAGATTTTTCCACTATTTTATATCTGAAATAACGAGAATTTTATATATACCTACTTTGACCTATATATTTATGATCGGTACCGAGCTAACGAGTAGTCTTGTGCATGTCTTAAATATTAGATACCCTATTCAGATGATAAGTGTTATAATAGTACCTAATTAAAGTTTCCCAAGATTTGATGTCATTTTTTTATTCTTATTAATTGCAATTATCGTTTTCTTCCCTCGTTTTCCTACCCACGAATATTTTTCCTGTTTCATACATACATACATACATACATAAAATCACGCCTGTTTCCCATAGGGGTAGGCAGAGATCACGGATCTCCATTTGCTACGATCCTGACATACTACTCTCGCTTCATTCACTCTCATTACATTCTTCATGCATGCTCGTCGGTTTAGGGTACTCGGTACGTTTATTTTCCTGTTTCAATTCTGTCTTTCTGTTTTCAACCCCCGAAATTAAATTAATTAATTTGTAATTTAATTAATTCTAATTATAAGCTTTTTATTAACTTGCACTGTATTTAATTTGTTCGGGGTAAATCATGCAATTCGATTTTGAAGAGATTATGATAAAATATTGCGTACACGTTTGTTTTTTTTTTCGCTGTAAGTTTAGGAGTTGAACCATACCCCAAACGTAGGTGCTCATAAAGAATATTCTATCACTAAAGTGTTAGGATACGAGGAGTCAGGGAATTATAACTCAGAGTGGACGTTAGAAACATATCTCACGTGCGATTCGGAGCTTCGGTCGGAATCGCAAGTTTGCGGTAAAGGTGCGGTGTAAAGGATGGTTGTAACACCTTAATCTTTATTCACGGTCTTTCCCTAGGGGACCCCAGTTTCGGAGTGTTTGTTCAGGAATATTTTGTTTGTAATGTAAGATAGCAAACAAGTATAACCCGTGCAAGGGACATTTCTTTAAATGCAACGATCAATAGGAGGTATTTCTTTTTTTTTCGTGCGGAAATCCCCTCAGATCCCTCCCCGCCAGAGTCGGAAGTGGAGGTTATGTCGGACTCGAACCGACTAAAACCGCACGCCGACTGAGGGTCGTGATGCTAGGCCAGAGTCGATAATATTCGGTAGAGTATTACAATATCACTACATAGTATAAAACAAAGTCGCTGTCGCTGTCTGTCCGTCCCTATGTATGTTTAAATCTTTAAAACTACGCAACGGATTTTGAAGCGGTTTTTTAATAGATAGAGTGATTCAAGAGGAAGGTTTATATGTATAATACACGCTTAATATAGTGGAGGGTGCAGTGGGAACGGGACCTGACGCCACGCGAGTGGAAAAATTGGTGGTATGAAGTTCGCCGGGTTAGCTTAGACGGCCTCACAAACATGGTGCGCGGGAAAGAGTAAAAATAAACGCTTAAAGTGGTAAAACACAAAAATAATTGCGTTCTTATACTATCACAAATATCTTATTGGGTCCCCTTACAACACTGCATTTTAAAACCAAGACGGTGTGCGTTTTAGTCGGCTCTAGTCAGACGTAATAGTTCCACCATTCGGTAGGGAGGGAGGGGTATCTTTGATGATTATCGGATAAAATAATGTAGCAAATAAGACTACGGTCCATTTTCATGACTTTTTGGGAAACTAACATACCTAAAGACCACGCTATAAAAATAAACAAATACTTTGACTTGACCAACGAGCTAACCAAAAATGGCTATGTGGTTAAACTCTACGCCGTGGAAGTAGGAGCAAGGGGAATTCCAGCTAAATCCCTGTATAACTTATTTAAAGACCTCGGATTGCCAAGAGCTTCAGTAAGCTCTTTACTCAAACGAATATCTAAAACGGCGTTGATAGGATCTTACCAAATTTGGATAGGTAGAGGGGGGAACACGACTGACGGCGGAGGTGAGCGCTGATGCATCACAAGGTGGCCACCCTAAACCTACACCTGGGTCGCAAGTCCCAGGCGCCGTCACAGTGTTCCTCTCTGTACCACGCCATGGACCCGGCGACCGCACGGTGAATCCATGGAATGCTGAGAACCGGATCTCATTTTTCCTTGAGCAGAACCCTGCTGTGTTCCTAACTTCTTGTTGCTCTTATCGTAAGCTTTGGTAAAATCTCCTAATACGTTAAAATCTTTCTGATTTTCAGTGAAATATTTTCTACCTCACTACGTCAAAATACAACTTAATCCGTACACACCATTCACTTCTAAAAGCAGGCCTGTCAAATTCGATAAAATTCCGTATATTTTTGGAATAGTAATAAAAATACTGCAATTTTTATATATTTTTAGATAAACCTTCATGGCTTTTATCTAAAAAAGCCTAAAAAATATAAAATATAGCTACTCTATTAGCACAGAATAGATAATAGTACTGGCGCACTATTAGTCTAACAAATACGAAGAACATGGTTTTTTTATAAAAGGACACGTCAATCTGACTTCACTTCGCCTGATGGTAAACTAAAGATACTATTGTTATCTTTTCATTATGAGATGATTATTGTTGGAAAACACCATTTTACTAAGCAAATTTAATTCAACAATAAGAATAGTATGAATGCTGCAAAAATTTGCGATTTGTTGATGGTCCATTAGTGTTCTTTTGTAGTCCATTTATTTTATATACTTTGTTTACTTATTATTTCACGAAATCCCTAAGATAACATACGATTAAATAATAATAATTTGTTAAGCTACTTTTGTCATTGACTGTACTTCCTATCCCGAGGAGGGCCAGACCATAAGGGATAGCCCTGGGTCAGCCAGGGTACGAGGGATATGTAGAAGACAACCTCACCTCTACCACGAACCTCAGTCGTCGTGCGGTTTTAGTCGGTTTTCCGCACGAAAATTAGTCCCTTCCTATATATCTTCCCATACTCCAAGGCTTTCAAAATTTATTCACACGTCCAGGTGAACCTAATACGAGCAAAATTTAATCTTTTTTTCAGATTTTCATAACATTTTTTGACTTCCTACCCACAATCTTATCTCGTGAACCCTTTTTCAGTTGTCCGACAATTTCGTTGTACCATGGATTTTGTACTTTTTTCTAAGGAAAATCATATCTATGTATGCGTCAACGGGACGAACTTTCTTCCGTCGTTTTTTCACGGAATTTTTCTTTTAAGTGACCTTATACACGAATATTTTTTGCTGTAAACTGGAAGGTACTCGTGGGTAGTATTTTGTTAGAAGATAGTGTTTGAAATACATCGGGAAAAAGAACCTTTCCCTTACAGTGGGAATGTTCTTCCAACTGAGCTATTGAGCTACACCTGAATCACTCCAAATTCATCATCTATAAGGGGGAAGGTCCTTCAAAAAAAAAAGATAGTGTTATTCAATTACCTATCCCAAATTTTTCTATGTACGGTTATTTATATAGAACGTTTTAAATGAACACGAAGGCAATTAGTATATTAATTATTAGTTAACTCTTTGTCTAATTAATTAATTCGTAATAAGTTACTGGCGATAATGCACAATGTCCGTATCAAGGTGCGTGAAAAGATATGTTTTTAATTAATTTAAAATTAATCAAAGGTATTATAATTGTCTACTTATTCTATCCTTTTTAGTAGCGAAGGGTTGTGCTTGACTGTACAAGTTTTCAAATTTCGAAGAGAATCGAGAACAAATCATTTTCGAGGGTAATCGGTAAAAAGGGGAATTGGGAATAAGCCGAAAAAACTAACCGATGAAACGTACCTTAGTTACCGCAAGGGTTGTCGAAGAAAATCAGCGACAAAATATCCTCCTTCACGCTCGAAGTACTGCCAATCAAATAAATGTTATACCTGAAACAGAAAATACTTTTGTTCAATAAAAAGACAATAATATTATAATGTCAAAGGAAAATATAACATAATGAAAATGTTGAAAATGTATCAATATCCTTTTTTTTTAAAGGACACCTCAATTTGATTTCACCTTGCCTGATGTTAAGCAAAGACTAAGTCTCGGAAAGACGGTCACCATCGTAAACATGTATCATGTTAACAGTGGTGGCACTCAGCTTGACTTGACGGCCTCATTAGATGCCTTTTTACGCCCCGCTTGAAGGACCCGGGACTGTAGAAAGAAGGAAACACGTGAGCTGGCAGGGAGTTCCAGGTCTTAGTGGTGCGGCATAGGAATGAGTCACTGAAACGCTTGGTTCTAGCAGGTTATACTCTGCACCGTATGCGGATGGCATCTTAGCCCTGCACGTGTCGTCCTGTGATTCCATCGTTAACTACTCCAACTATAATTGCATTCCGGGGATTTGTTTTTATACTGTGTATTGTATTTGAATATTTTTTTAAGCATTTAGTATGCTAGTTAATTGAAATCCAGGTCTGGTAGCTTAATGGTCAAATCGCGGGTCCAAATCCAGTCTGGACCGATCACAAAATTATTCCTTTCTAAATCGACATGTATCGTATTTTTTTAATTTAATTTCAACCACCACCATTTGGGTGGTGGCCGTTGGGAATAAGCCGTAAAGTCACAGACTGTGGAAAGACGGCTTTACGTTGTGATAATGTATTAACACGAAATAAACAGTTTGTATTAATTTTGAACAAAAATCATTCAAAAAGTACCTACAGCACATTTTATCCATATCTGACCAGTAATTCCCTTGAAAATAAATTAAGCATCAAAGCTACTTCTGACTATATTCAACAGTATTCACACACCCGGTAATGACAACGAACTGTCAAGAACCAAAGTACGCCCGCAAGCTAAATTGTTTTCTTGGAAAAAAGTGTAAAACATTGAGGATAGGCTGTACAATTATTGAATTAAAATATTGTACTTACGATTTTCGACTTTATTGCGTCTGAAATAAAGTCTATTTCGGCGGAATGAAAGGTTTATGTCGCCGTAAGCCTTTAAGGTGTTTTTAGATGACGACAAACGTTGACGCGTTCTGAATAAAGTAATGATTCTTTTTTATGTATCTGAAGGTCTCTTCTTTTATTGTTAATCAATCTTTTTTATGGTCATTATCCTGACTTCTTAACCTCGTCGCTTTTTAGCGTTCCGTAGCCAAATGGCAAAAAAGGGAACCCTTATAAATTCGTCATGTCTGTCTGTCTGTCCATCCATGTCAACGCTAAACAAAAAAAATTACAACAAAGTACAAGAACTTTTATAGTTTGGTGCTTGCTGCTACGGAACCCTTCATGGGCGAGTCCGACTCACACTAGGCCGGTTTTTTATATTTAGACCGTCAGTTGGCTGCTCTCCGCTGGATGGAAAAAAGCTGAGGAGTAGTTGACAAGGGCCACCATTACAAATATTGTTGAACTTAAAATGGTGGTCCCTAATTTGAAGTCTAAATGCTTTTTTTACGCCCCGGTTGGGGGTATGGGGATTTTTTTTTCTTTCGCCAAATTAATATTTTCAGATAATTTTGCTTTCGAAACAATACAATACAATACAATACAATACAATACAATACATTACAATACAATACAATACAATACAATACAATGCAATACAATAGAAAATCAAACGAACTTACCTGTAAGTGAAGTTCGATGACTATTAAACGATGTGATTCGCCCGAGAGATTACATTGTAATTTACTTGTAGTAGCACGCATGAGTGCTGCCATCGTACACAATTTTATAGCAACATTTAAAAAGAAAAAAATGTTAGCTAACTTGAGGGTATCTCATACACGTTTACCCCGTACAGGCCATCTGTGTTATGCGCTATTTCGTGGTCTAAAGGGAATCATCTGGACAAGGTCCAGATGGGGTCGGGGGGGTTGTAATCTCTCGGGCGAATCACATCGTTTAATAGTCATCGAACTTCACTTACAGGTAAGTTCGTTTGATTTTCTATTAAACTTCAGTGATTCGCCCTTCGAGATTACATTTTAATTTACTTGTAGGATGTTTAGAGTAAGAGACGAAATAGCACTAAGCAAATGATATAAAAAAAAAACGTCCGGCCATAACTCAATTATATTCTAAAAAGAACGAATAGATTACAGACCTGCATTACAAATGTAATGATTATTATTCAAAAATGGACAATAATCTTATTGTTAAACGATTAATCGAAGCTACCCTGTAAAACGAGCGGGCGAATGTCTTATTAGAGTGCACCACCAAATCTCGATTATAGAATTTCGCGAAAACTTGGGAACTTCCAGACCAACCAGCGGTTTTCTTAATGGGGTCTATACTTACACCTAGCCTATTGGCTGCAGAAGTCGCTGTATGTCTCGTGCCATGCGCTTTAATAACTGACGTGTCAATCCCGTTTTCTGCCAGGGTGACTTTGATCCATCGACTAATCGACTGCGAACATACCTTACGGAAAGGTTTGTTAAAACTAATCAAAAGAAAATCACAATTACTTGTATGAAAGAGGTAAATAATACTCCAGAGTCCTTGCTAGGCAAATAGAAGGACGTTCGTTGTAATAAGTTAGGTACAACGTGGGTCCACGACGTTTGATGTAATACTCTGGTTCATAAACGCCGTGCTGACAATACTCCGGCAACCAAGGTAAGACTCCGGTGTATCTTGTGCTGGGGTGAATAGTAAATTCGGATTAAGCTGGAATTCGATTCTATCTGAATTTAATAATTTTACATAGAAAGGAAACCAGGGTTGTGTAACAATACCCTCAGTATTATAGAAAGAAAGACAGAAAGAAATTTATTTGGCAATCAGTCACATACTTAAAATTAGATTACTTTAACAGTAATAATTTTTTGTAACACCTTTTGTATCAGGCAGAAAGGTAACGCGTAGAAAAAATATTGTGGCTATGATATTGTGAACGCGTCGACCCTAAACGCGTCAGGATCGCAATGCCAAGACACTAATTTGGGACATCTTTTGTTTATTCGGCTCGCAAATAAGTCAATCTCAGGGTGTGAAAAGGAACCGCTAACTCGAAAATCTGCGCTGTCTGCAAGTTCCCATTCTATGTATGTCCGCATGCGTTCGACGAGACGCTTCGTCAGCCATGTAGTATATTAGAGCTTATATAAGAAGCGTATATAGACAGACCCCGGTCTTCGCACCACCGCCAGATTTGTCTACTTATGTTACTTAAATGAGGGATTTGAATGCCTCCCATTCTGTTGATGTATTGCTGTCGAATTGTCGATCCTTAAAATAATCTCTCAATTCCTGCAATCTTTTGCCAAAAATTTTAGAACTAAGAAGGCAGTGGTCCGTTCTAAAAACTTTATACGTTTGGTAACATCTTGTTCTGACCATCTTTATAGAAAAACTATAGTCTACCAGCCTGCGGTGTTGCATTCTAGTCACCCGAGTTCCCTAACTCCGCGAGCCTCGGCTGTGTACTGGCGGGGCTCAGCAGTCGCTCTGCCGGCGCGGCAGCGGCGGTCGCTTGTGCCCACCGCGAATCGAGCTCGTCTTCGCTGGCGCTTGGTGAGATGGCGGCGGCTGGCCTCTCCAGTTTAAAAAAACCCTCGATGTAGAAGGCTCTGACGGTCTACGTCTGGGTTGCACCCTCTGCTTAACAGGAGGAGGTCTCAACTCTGCGCCTGTTCTTGTAATGGCTGTCATCGAATTTCTTGTAAATCGTTTCAAAAAAGTGAGTCATCTCACTTTAGATCTTTAATATTATCTTTGACATCTTTATTATGGCAATTCAACAAAAGAGCACGCCTAATTTGTGTTTCACAAAAATGAATGTGACATAGGTAAAAATCCGCCAGTGTCACTAAGATTCTTTAGGATTTAATTCTTATAATCATCATCTATGAGAGCTGAAGTTAATAGAGTTGATACAGTATTAGCTACGCCAGTTATAGCGTTTGCAAATCTTTTTTTTTTTTTTGATGTGACAACTTCTTATAATTCGATGGAGCCGGCTGCACGCACGAAAAAACATGGCGTCATGCGGCGTTACCTCGCTTTGAGGCGTTCCATTTGAGCGACAAATCAAACAAATAAAATTTAAATTTTCTTTTGAAAAATGAAACCATTCCATTAGTATTTTCTTATGACGTTGTCACGTATCTATCGTCAGTAAACCGACTTTAGAGATAACCAATTTTTTGTTTGGAAAAACGAAGGACTTAATGATGTCCCCTTTCACCTCGTCTTTCAAGCCATCAACCAAAATGTCAGACCACCGAGAGGCAACATCCTTATGTATACAAGGGCCAAATATATACTTAGCTCCGTAGAAGTCAGCGGCGCGAGCGTATCCGCAGAAAATTCCTGGCCAGTGGGTGTCAGCGCCGGCGCGCGCGGTCGTGGACATAGCTGCGGGCGCGGGCTGCGGAGCGGTTGGCCCCACACTGGTGGGCCGCAAGACCACAAACTGTAACGCGGCCCTTTTAGTTGGACTGTCATCCGCATCAGTAGTGCCGATCACGTCAATTCCGGGTGATGGACATGACTCAAAAACACTCCAAAGTTAATCATAGTACTAGCCTCACGGACTTTAAGTACTCCAGACATGGATGTTATTATATTGATTATAGAATCAAAACACTCCAAAAATTAGCCACGGTACCAGCCTCACAGACTGGACTCCAGACATGGATGTTATTATATTGATCACCGATTCAAAACACTCCAAAGCTAGGCACGGTACCAGCCTCACGGACTGGACTCCAAACATGGATGTTATTATATTGATCACCGATTCAAAACACTCCAAAGTTAGTCACGGTACCAGCCTCACGGACTGGACTCCAGACGTGGGTGTTATTATATTGATCACCGATTCAAAACACTCCCAAGTTAGTCACTGTACCAGCCTCACAGACTGGACTTCAGACATGGATGTTATTATATTGATCACCGATTCAAAACACTCCAAAGTTAGTCACGGTACCAGCCTCACGGACTGGACTCCAGACGTGGGTGTTATTATATTGATCACCGATTCAAAACACTCCCAAGTTAGTCACTGTACCAGCCTCACAGACTGGACTTCAGACATGGATGTTATTATATTGATCACCGATTCAAAACACTCCAAAGTTAGTCACGGTACCAGCCTCACGGACTGGACTCCAGACATGGATGTTATTATATTGATCACCGATTCAAAACACTCCAAAGCTAGTCACGGTACCAGCCTCACGGACTGGACTCCAGACATGGATGTTAATATATTGATCACCGATTCAAAACACTCCAAAGTTAGTCACGGTACAGCCTCACGGACTGGACTCCAGACATGGATGTTATTATATTGATCACCGATTCAAAACACTCCAAAGTTAGTCACGGTACCAGCCTCACGGACTGGACTCAAGACATGGATGTTATTATATTGATCACCGATTCAAAACACTCCAAAATTAGTCACGGTACCAGCCTCACGGACTGGATTACAGACATGGATGTTATTATATTGATCACCGATTCAAAACACTCCTAAGTTAGTCACGGTACAGCCTCACGGACGGGACTCCAGACATGGATGTTATTATATTGATCACCGATTCAAAACACTTTAAAGTTAGTCATGGTACGAGCCTCGCGGGCTGTACTCCAGACATGGATGTTATTGTATTGACTACCGACTTTTCATCACTTCATTTAGCAAATTCACCTTTTTTATATTTATTTATCGTTTATACAATTTGTATACAACAAATATACATAAGCATTACAGAAACCTATGCGGTTTATTATCTATGCTTAAGGAGTACGCTAGTACTATTATCTATTCTGTGCTTAAGGTGTTAAATAACAATAAACAAGTGAGTTTAAATAGCGTGATTTGAGTCTGTTTGTTGACACTACGAGGCTTAATGTTAGGTATCTACATTGCGCAATTCCGAGGGCGGGCAGTGCGTTATTAAGTCGAGGAACCAGGTAGCCACTGCCCGCGTGTATACAGGACGGCATAGATTGTGCCGAAAATTTTGATTAGAAAAGATTTTTCTTAACTACCAAACGCTTAACTTGGGTATGCACTCTTGCAATATTAAAACAGACTATTGTCATTATCATTGATCTGCTGTTTGATGTTTTTTGATACAATTTTGCGAAGAATTCTTCGCTGAAGAATAAAAATACTTTGCAGATATGTGTTATAGGTATGTACGACCGTAGCTGCTTAATCCGTATTGGAAATAAGATTCAGCTAGGGAGTTATACAACATCATTTTGACTTTATATGGAATGCAATTTTTTAGTAATGATAAGTTAGCGAGGAACTAGCTGAGTTTATCGGAAACATACTCGATATGGACTCCAGTTCATTTTGCTATCGCACCTGCAAAGGATGTTCGTCCACATATCATCATCACCACACATCGTCATCGTACTCACCATAATTCCAATCGGTTGATTTTGTATATTACTGGAAGTCGAATTGTACCTGCGGTGACGGCGCCTGCGACGAATCTTTGACTTTTGGCGTTTAGCTTCTTGAATTTTCGTTTTAAGTATTCCTCTTCATCACCATTGTAATGTTTACGCTTTCCCATCTTGTTCCGACACAAATCACATAAACTATCACTATAAATCTAATATAATTTAACACACAAGAAAAAACAAGTGCACGATGGCCGCCACACAAAACGTGTATGAGATACCCTCAAGTTAGCTAACATTTTTTTCTTTTTAAATGTTGCTATAAAATTGTGTACGATGGCAGCACTCATGCGTGCTACTACAAGTAAATTAAAATGTAATCTCGAAGGGCGAATCACTGAAGTTTAATACAATACAATACAATATACTTTTTTGTACACTATGTGAAAAAAAAGTACAGAGAATCCCAAGAAAAAAGTGCCCAAAATTCTATCGGAAAGGACTATAAAATCACCCAGTTTTGGCGACAGATCTACCATATTTGGCTTCAAATATAACACTTTGAGTACCCAAAATATATGTTCCTGTATCATTCTGGGACTAGGTTCCCGTGAATCCCGGGAAGATCTTTTGTATTTATCGAGGGACTTCAAATCAACCCCTTTCAAATTATTTTCCTCCAAACATTCCAAGTATATTTGCCCTAAACAGACACAATACCCTAATCTCAACTTTCGCATATCAATTCAACTTCCCCAAAGGAAGTGACGCGTCAGAGAATTGCTTGATTAATGAAATTCTCGGTGACGTCACAATTGTGACGTAACAGGTCTGAATATATTACAGGGAGCGTTTGTTTCGCGTAATGGAGTTAGGAGATTCGGAAGTAGTTTTGATGGATCGTATTAATTGGTTCTGATATGTATTTATGGAGTACAAACTCTGTTAATTCAACGATGTGTGAACAAGATCACGTTGATGTAGACATGAAACGTATTTATTGGAACAGGTATAGGTATTAGGTACTCGTTAGATATGTAAGCTCGATAAATAGTCTTATATCTATCTATATAAAAGAAATTCGTGTTACTTACACTATTTATAACTCAAGAACGGCTATACCGATTTGGCTGTAAATTGGTGGGGATGTAGCTTAGAACCAGGAGACGGATAGGATACTTTTAATCCCGTTCGACCTTTATTTTATCCCGGGTATAAATAAATAAATATAATAAATATTCCACAACATTTTACACAATGCTATCTAGACCCATGGTAAGCTTTTATAGCTTGTGTTATGGAATCTAGAATGCGGATAAACATACTTATATACTTTTTTTTCTAAATACATACATATTATACATAGAAACACCCAGAACAATGCAAATAGCAATATTCATGCATACAAATATTTGCACTGAGCGGGAATCGAACCCGGCAGTCGCGTGCACTACCGCCAGGCCACAGAGGCGCCAAATAGGGTATAGGTTCATGTAGGTCGCGGTCACGGTATCAGTATTTCTGTGACCCTGGCATATTTGCATGAAGTATAATTAGATTTTAAGGAACTTTATATGGGTTGCAGAAACAGGAGCAGTGTGTCCTATACCTTTCTATTCCGAACGTAACGCGGACGAAGTCGCGGGCATAAGCTAGTTACAAATATAATATTAATTGCGGTATATACTCTATTAGTTTGTGGAAGCTGAACGAGTCCTAAGAAAACGCTCTATTTGTTCCCTGTACATACCGTGTTATGAGAGAGATTGTTATCGAGACATAAACGTATTTCTAGGTCAACCGGTATAAGGCCCGTCTGCGATGTCCTGCAGTAGAACATCTATTACAATTATGTGACAATCAGTGAGGTAGCTTTTCATTGTGTTTCATTGAAATGTATTGTTATGTAGAGTGGTGTTATATGACAATCTATTGCACATGTTGCCAATACAACACATGTTACCAACGAACTACATACACACATCAAAAATGTTTGCGATCAATGGCATAAGCTCCTAGAATTCTTTAAATTTAACTTTATCAAGAAAAAATCTATGTTGTATGCTTTCTTTAAATAGGAATACCCTGTTTGAAATTAAAATATGAAACAATTTTTTATTATTTATTTTAAAAAATTGAGCGATTAATCATAATGCAATTGTGATAGAAATTTCATAGAAAGAAAAAGACTGTTTAATTAAACTTGAACTACAATTTATTATTAAAAGGTGTAAATTCAATGTAAAATAACTCCTCCCCTGGCTCGAACACATGCGGAGATCCTCCTGGGCATGCTGAGGATCATGTTATCCAGCATTTCCTGGGGTAACCTATCCCATTCTTCAATAGCGGCTTCCCTGAGCTCTGGAACTGTCTGGGGATGTGGCTCACGGTTCCATACAGCTCGTTTAAGAGCATCCCACGCGTGGTCTATTGGGTTTAAGTCGGGCGAGCCGGCAGGCCAGTCTAATCGTGTGATATCGTATTCTTGAAGAGCAGCATTGACTCGTTGAGCTCGATGTGCGGGCGCATTATCATCGACCAGTACAAATTGGTGCCCATGGTTTACTCGGAATGGTTTGACGATATCATCAATAGCAACTGCTTTGTACATGTCTGCTGTCATGAAGCCCCGATACGGGATCAAAGGCGTTCTAGCTCCAATCATAATGCCACCCCAAAAAGACACCGATTTTCCGCCTTGCTGAACTGTTCCAGTATCAGTTCTTTGTCTTTCACGGTCGCCTGGTCTTCTCCAGACACGGACACGTCGGTTATCTGGATGAGTGGAGATTCGGGATTCGTCAACGAAGAGACAGTTTTGTCAAATGTTTTCTTCCTCACCTTCTTCATTTTGCCGAAGTCTAGCCCACTGCAATCTTCGTTGTTGACGTTGCCGGGAATTGAGCGGAGCTCGCCATGACCTCCGTGCTCGTAATCCAGCCTGGTGCAAGCAATTGCGAACGGTCTGCGTGCTAACTTCAAGCCCAGAGGCGGCCCTGACTTCTGCTTTTATTTTAGTGGCGTTGATTGTGGGATCACGGGCTGCCAGCAATCTAATATAGCTCTTTTGGGCAGCTGTCAAAACAGTTGGGCGTCTGCTGCGGGGTCGGTCAGCTAAATTCTCCATTCCGTGGTACCTCTGCAACGTAGCCACTACACAGGATTGGGATACAGCAAGTCTGCGTGCTATTACTCTCGTGGTGTATCCTACTTCCCTCAAAGTTACTATTTTAGCTCGTAAAACCTCTGATAATCCTCTTGGCATTTTTTCAATCACAACTTTCCGCGAAAAATATCTTGAATCGGTTATAATTCACTAAATCAGATTTCTGAATGAGCGTAAGCTAGGACTGAAAGCCTTTTTGTAAGAAAAAACAATTGAACGGTGTCATTGTTTTGTGTTTTAGTTCTTTATTTTTAAATAAAGAATCTAAAAAGAAGTAAAAATCATAATATAATCTACAGTAACAAAAAAGATTTCAGTTTTTCAAAGTGATCGCAAACTTTTTTTGATGTGTGTACATGTTAAGGACATGAAAGCGGGAGTAATTGTTCACGCGATTTGCACTCGGTAGCTTCAAGTTACAAAAAAGAAATCTACAAGAATGCTAAAGTGAGGAGTCAATAATCGAGTTGCATAATCAAGGAGAAAGACAGGATCCATGCTAATATTATAAATGGGAAAATAACTGTCAGTCTGTATGTTATTTTAATGAAATTTGGTATAAGCGTAGATTAGACCTTGAGAAAGGACATAGGTTATGTTTGGTCGCGATAACCGACATCCACGCGGGCGGAGCCGCGGGCAAAAACTAGTGCAAATATATATCTACCTTATGATTGATTTTATGACTGTAAGATGACTCGAAATAGCCTCGTGGCGGTAGTGAATGCGACTACTAAGCAGGGGGCGCGGGTAACTTAGATTCTCGCTCGGGGCAAATATTTGTATGGCTATTTGAATAGGTCTGGTTGTGCCGTGCCTTGAAGAGCACGTAAAGCTGTCTACACACCATAGCCGGTGGCCCACCGGCACTAATTCAGCGGGCAAAGTCATTATTATTTTCTAGGCATTCGTTAAAATAAGGACGCTGGCCCAGCCCACCGGGTCCGTGCTACCGCCGGCCTTGGTGTGTAGACAGCTTTAAAGCCTTGGCCAAACCAACGTGATCCGTCGCGCCCATGATGGTGATCAGTTTTGTTTGACAAGTTCGTACAAGCAACTGATCGCTACCGCGGACGCGCCTGATCGCGTTGGTTTGCCCAAGGCTTAAGTCGTCGGTCCCAGTTGCCAATCGAACATCTATGGTAATTGTTACGGTAGTTGAAACCCTGAATAGTCCAACAACTTTTTTCTTTTCGATTCTACAATATTTCGATATCTCTAATAGGTTGTAAAGGTCAAACGGCAGTCGCTTAACAGAAAACATGGAATTTCAACCATACGGGGAATAACAAATAATAAAAATTAATTGAAAAGTAATTGGTAGCAATTTTCTACCATTTTGAAATAATTCCTGGAAATTTATACCGCTACTACACCCGCAGTCTGCTTAGCCAATTATATTTATAATTGTCTGTTAAGCGGAAAGTAATTAAATTTTCCGAATTAAAAAGTTTTCTAATCGTTCAATCAATAGCATGTACTTTTAAGGGCACGTTTTGTTTAAAACAGGCGAGTTTCAGTCATATATTTTCTGTATTATGTTATTATTATTATTATGTTTTTTTAACATGTTGGTTCCCGGGGAATAGAGGCAGGGGTGATATGGACTTCAACACGAAAATTTCACCAGTGATTATTTTTATATAGGACATGTCAATATGATTTCACTTTGAGGGTAATTCCCGAATATTCCGAAATATTGAATTACATACATACATACATAAAATCCCGCCTGTTTCCCATAGGGGTAGGCAGAATTACGTATTTTAATATCCCGTTTATCAAAACTACATTTTGTAATTCGTAAAAAAAAATATCTGAAGAAACAAAACTATGACAAGTGACCCCTTGTCGGCAACAGGCTCGCCGCCAATAACGTGGGACCGAAAATAATAAATTTAAAAAAAACGCTGATACACGTGTTGATTTATTTTTGACATTGACACAGCTTTATGAAATTTAGTGTATCTAGCTTTGAAAACGACGGACTTTCATACAAACTTCCATCTCTTATTTTACCCCTTTACTAGTAGAATTTCCAAGAACCCTTTCTTAGTGGATGCTGACATCATAAAATGCATCTAATGTCAAAATTTCAAGTTTGTAGGTCCAGTGGTTTAGGCTCTGCATTGATGAATCAGTCAGTCAGTCAATCGGCAGTCAGCAAAAGCTAGTTTTATACCAAAAATATCATATATATAAGTTTATTTTAGAATTCGCACAGTCATGCAGTAATAGCAGCTAACATGACAAATTTAATTAATTAGCCCACATTTGTGAGTCTGACAACCATCCTACGTAATTACAGTAAGTAATTGTTACATATTATATTGTTATCAACGTACTGTAATTGTGTATATCGTGTTTTGGGACAACTTTGTTATACTGAAGAAGGCTTTGTTTCTTGTGAATGTTTTCACATCATCGTAAAGTACTTAGAAGTAACTTTTGCGTGTAGGTCTATATATTTCTTCTTTAATATATTAACCGATTTTCATACGTACACACATAGTCTTCTCTTTTTTTTTCATAAAGAACACGTTAATTTGACTTCACCTCGTCTGATGTTAAGCTAATGGCAAAGTCTCGAAAAGAGGATCACCATCGCAAACATGTACCATGTTAACAGTGGTGGCACTCAGCTTGACGGCCTCATCAGATGCCTTTTCACGTCCCGCTTAAAGGACCCGGGACTATTGGAAGAAGGAAACACGTGAGCTGGCAGGGAGTTCCAGGTCTTAATGGTGCGGCATAAGAATGAGTCACTAAAACGCTTGGTTCTAGCAGGTTTCATCATTCATCATCATCATCTCTTAACTCACTCATTTCCTTGGTATTTCAAAGAACCTTTTTTAATCAACTCTGTAACTTAAGTCCTAAGTATATTCATACATGATAAGCTTATTATAGTCCAGGCGTAAAATAACGATATAAACCTTCACATTAAACACATTATTAAACATAATTATAACCACCAGCAGTGGTAAGTAACACCTACCATAAACAGATATAACTATTGAATAAAACACATGTTACTAAAATTAAAAATTTAAAAAACCCCCGTCACAAAAAACACCTCCAAAAAGTTAAAAATAAATTGAGTTTGCCTTTTAACTTTAACGGTTGCCATGTCTGGGGACCCTAACTGGTTAAGCACTCCGTTATATTATCGGAACAATTCAAGGTCCCCCGACATGGCAACCGTTAAAGTTAAAAGGCAAACTCAATTTGGTTTTAACTTTTTGGAGGTGATTTTTGTGACGGGGGTTTTTAAATTTATAATTTAATTTTTATTTTATACTTTTTAAAGTGATCTATTAGTCAAGCTCTTTCATTTGATACCCATATTGAGGGAGTTATGAAGAAATTCGTATTCCGATATGTTGTGGCGGCGGCCATTTTGGACCGTTTTTTTTTTCAAACATAGCTAAGAACACTCCCGACTAATATACCTTTCAAACAAAAAAAACTACATCCAAATCGGTTCATCCGCTTGGGTGCTACGATGCCACAGACAGACACACACACACACACACACACACACACACACACACACACACACACACACACACACACACACACACACACACACACAGACACGTCAAACTTATAACACCCCGTCGTTTTTGCGTCGGGGGTTAAAAATAACACATTGTCACTTAATAAGCACTTACTAAACTTGTGTGAAAAAATAAATAGGGTTCCGTATAAATATCCGTGCGCAATTTTTGAGACTATTGTCAGTCAATATTATTGACAAAATATTGATAATATTTGTTTACTTTATCCTTATTATATTTATACATCCATCTTTATTACAAGATAATCTCAAAGCGATAGCGTACACAAAACTCATTATCTAATTACAGGACAATATAAGACAACATCAGCCAAGGTTGGACAAATCCATACTTCCATACTTTTAATATTATAAATGTGAAAGCAACTCTGCTGTCTGTCTGTCTGTCTGCATGTTACGCTTTCTGACCCTAACTGGTTAAGCACTCCGTTATATTATCGGAACAATTCAAGGTCCCCCGACATGGCAACCGTTAAAGTTAAAAGGCAAACTCAATTTGGTTTTAACTTTTTGGAGGTGATTTTTGTGACGGGGGTTTTTAAATTTATAATTTAATTTTTATTTTATACTTTTTAAAGTGATCTATTAGTCAAGCTCTTTCATTTGATACCCATATTGAGGGAGTTATGAAGAAATTCGTATTCCGATATGTTGTGGCGGCGGCCATTTTGGACCGTTTTTTTTTTCAAACATAGCTAAGAACACTCCCGACTAATATACCTTTCAAACAAAAAAAACTACATCCAAATCGGTTCATCCGCTTGGGTGCTACGATGCCACAGACAGACACACACACACACACACACACACACACACACACACACACACACACACACACACACACACACACACACACACACACACACACAGACACGTCAAACTTATAACACCCCGTCGTTTTTGCGTCGGGGGTTAAAAATAACACATTGTCACTTAATAAGCACTTACTAAACTTGTGTGAAAAAATAAATAGGGTTCCGTATAAATATCCGTGCGCAATTTTTGAGACTATTGTCAGTCAATATTATTGACAAAATATTGATAATATTTGTTTACTTTATCCTTATTATATTTATACATCCATCTTTATTACAAGATAATCTCAAAGCGATAGCGTACACAAAACTCATTATCTAATTACAGGACAATATAAGACAACATCAGCCAAGGTTGGACAAATCCATACTTCCATACTTTTAATATTATAAATGTGAAAGCAACTCTGCTGTCTGTCTGTCTGTCTGCATGTTACGCTTTCACGCCTAAGCCACTGAACCGATTTTGATAAAATCCTGAGAAAGGACATAGGCTATGTTTAGTCGCGATAACCGACATCTTTTACCGATAGCAACCGATAGCTTTTGCGCGCGGGCGGAGCCGCGGGCAAAAGCTATTACTTTATACTTCCGATTATTTTCTGCATTTGGCAAATAAGGAATTAAAAAAAATGTCTATATTTACACAAGCCAAGCAAATAAACTTCAGTAAATGATTTTTGTGGTTTTCTTTTTTAATACAGACCCCTAAAACCAAATAAGGGTCGGGTCCTCAATGATATAATTGCAGACGAAAAGTCGGTACGCCAAATCACTAGCTTCGTTTTTAGATTGCAGACTCTGACACACTAATTTTGTTGATATGGTTATTGGCAGGTACAGTCGGCTACATAATATAATGACTTAATAAATGTTTAATTTAAAATATTTACGTATGTACACTACAAAAATCAGCTAAGTGCGAGTCGGACTCGCCTATGAAGAGTTCCGTAGCAGCAAGTAACATAATACAATTGAATGAAAGGCGAAAATTGCGTATTACAAAAAGTCTACCTACTAACTAGATCTCGTTTAAACCAACTTTCGGTGAAAGTTTGCATGGCAATGTACATCATACATTTTTTTAGATTTATTACATACGGACGGACAGACAGACAGACATGACGAATCTATATGGGTTCAGTTTTTAGCCATTTGGCTACGAAACCCTAAAAACAAATTAATCTTTGGAACAAAAGTTGTGTCACATATTTCTCTGGATATATTGCAAAAAGGTGGGATAAAGGTGTTTTCTTCTTATTACAGTTCCGGGTTCTTTGAGTAGAATACCACCAAACTTGCGGTCACCATTGAATTGTTGGTGTCCATTGGTGACCCCTTTCCTTCAACTTTGCCTTCAGTTGATCATCAGGCGAGGACTCGAAGAACTCTTCGGAATACCCGCAATCATCATCATGAATGAAGTAAACTACCGCTAAAAAGGCGATGCTTAGGTAGCTTATTAGTTAAGCAGTCGGCCTTAGGTACGAGAGGTCCCGGGTTCGAATCCTGGCTTACACTACCGACGTGAACCTACTCCTAGCACAAGCAATTTAGCTTAGTTGGAGTGGTTACAGGGAATATTAGTAACATTAGGAATGGGCCCCATTGACAGCTGTAAGCCCCTGTTTATACAACATAAAATACTCCCTTTACCATGCTTATATCTATTTGAGATTTGCATTTTTGTAAAGAAACATCCTACATTATTTAAAAAGTTAGGAGATTCCGAAAATAGTCGAACGAGACATAAAGACAGACTTCAAATACCAAAAATTAATCTGGAAATGTTCAGAAATAATGTTTACTGCATGTGTATTAAAATATATAACCATGTACCTGATAGTCTTAAGAAATTACCATTGACCCTATTCCGCAAAAAAATTCGTGAATTTCTATGTAACAAGAATTATTACCACATAATGGATTATTTTGCTGACAAATTTTTAAATGTATAAATTATATTTTCCTAATTATTATTTTTTGACATATTTATTATAAGTATATGTTATAAGTAAATTCTGACATTAAATTAACATTGAATTTTGGTTTAGACGAATTAGAACTTAGCCTATGAAACAATTATTAATTCCAATGGTGTGGAGGTAATTAAATGCATGTAGAAATCTGTAATGATAGTAAATTTAATATTTGTACGCCACAATTGGCAGAATATGCTGTATAAATACCCCAACACCACTGTAAACCATATTCTAGGAAATAAAGATTCTTATTCTTATTCTTATTCGGTTCTAATATTCTTTAAAAAAAATGAAATATGTTTGTTATTTTTTTTTAAATTTGAAATTGCTATGTGCATGCGCATCTTCTTTATGGATTACAGCCTGTCTGAAAAATAATTAGGCAGACGCCGCGCCACCCGCTGCCGCCAATTGGACACGCAATGTTAAATTTTTGGCTTGTATAAAAATGTACCGTCAGATAAAAAGTTAGTTATGATCAAGGATTAAATAATCAAATACAAAAACCAATTTATGATGGATGCAAAGCCATGGATGTTAATGATCAGGAGTTTAGACTGTCTCCAATTCTACTCAAACGATTACGATGAAACTTATCTAAAAAAATAACAAAGTCTAACCAAAACCTTTCTAACATAAAAACCCGTATCAAAATTATTTCAGTAGTTATCGAGAATTCCAAAAAAAAAATAGCCACTCCTAGCACAAGCAATTTAGCTTAATTGGAGGGGTTAGAGGGAATATTAGTAACTTCGGTTCTAATATTCTTTAAAAAAAAATGAAATATGTTTGTTATTCTTTTTAAAATTTGAAATTGCTATGTGCATGCGAATCTTCTTTATAGATTACAAATAATTACAAATACAAATAATTAGGCAGACGCCGCGCCACCCGCTGCCGCCAATTGCAATGTTTAATTTTTGGCTTGTGTAAAAATGTACGGTCAGATAAAAAGTTATGGTCAAAGATTAAATATAAAACTTAATTTATGATGGATGCAATCCCACGTGGACGTTAGTAATCGCGAGTTTTGGATGTCTCCAGTTACACTCATTCGATTACGATCAAATTTATCTATTAAAAAAATTATCAGTCTAAACATGATCTTGGTAACATAAAAACCCGCATCAAAATCCTTTCAGTAGGTATAAAGAATTCAAAAAATTGTTTACATAGGTACCTCAAGTTTTCAGTTTTCATCAGAATGCGGATAAACAGCCATAGATACGTATTTTTTGTAAATACATACATATTATATATAGAAACACCCAGACCAATGCAAATAGCCATATTCATGCATACAAATATTTGAACTGAGCGGGGATCGAACCCGTGCCTCCTGCGTAGCAGTCGCGTTCACTACCACCACGCCACAGAGGCTGTCAATATCTCTAATGTATGTGGACTACTTTATAATTTATAGTAATATATAAACAAATACTGAGATAATATCTACATAAATATTATGGAAAATCCATTATAATTAAGGAAATAGTTTTTTATTCCTTTTTTATTTATTCTCCTACCTAATTTAAACCGTAGATATTTTTGCATAAATCAATGAAAACCTACAAAAATATTGTTCAACAAAACTTATGCAAATTTAAACCCTATAACACGGATCGTTAAATCTAATTTCGACTGCAAAATTGACTACTGGTATAGTATATTATATACCACGTAGGTATCCACACACCGAAAAAATCGTGAGCGTCATTATTTACATCCCCTAGGGTTACCAATAAACTGTGAACATAAACAACTATAATTACGTCTTAACCAAATACTATTAAAATATTAAAAACACATTTGTTTGTCCGACTGTACTTAAATATGCGAGTGATGATTCAAGGAACGGACAACAATGTGTGGAAAGTTGCCGCTGGCTGTACAGTTGTGGACTGGGGGCCAACCACAACCTCTTAAAGCAGTATTATTTCAATCTTACTTCGTGTTTTGGTACCATGACCTCTTAAAGCAATATTACAATAATGTTGTTTAAATTAGCAGTTTTGGGACGTCACCCATAGTTTTCGTTCTTTTTGTTCGTTCAGCGTCAAATATGACATCCTTTATAAAGTCAATAGTTACAAAAAACGATTGAAAAAACAATATTCGAGGAGTTTATCAGCTTCTAAAAGCTATGCTAATATTGCTTATTCACGAAATCGTCATCGAATGCACTCGCGATAAAAATGAGACCCTTTCCATTACTTATATGAAATTGGTTCAATAAGCGAAAGAGACTCCCACAGAATGATGAATAGAGTCCACACATAGTCCACACTGTTGAAAATCCCTATCTACAGAGTTCTCTGTAAAGACTAAGGTAAGCCCATATTTATATTGAATTAAGTACACGCTAATGTATTGTAATGTGTGATTGACCACTATTAGTTTCGTAAATATATCATGTTCTTAACATAGTTGTTTTTTTCTAGGTGTTCATTGCATTACCATTTTATAGGCAACTGATGCGAGAGCCATAGGATAAGCTGAGTGAACAACCACGCACAAATAATAACATGCATGATGGCTATTCAAGAGTTCAACGGTTGTTCGAAAGGCCGCATTAAGATCCAGTTATAATAATAACTATTTTACAAATATAATTGCTTTTATAAATTATTCCATGTAATACCTAGTAAATAAATAATATGGTGTCTAAATTAATCGAATAACCATCTTTGTACGCTTGCTTCCACCATCACACTTGCCGCGTTTCCAAGCTGGATTGCGATGGCCAGCCTCAGCACCAAGAACGATCCGGAGCGAGAGTCTATTGTAATGATGTCGATGACGTGATTACCGCTCAGTGTAAATATCTATCAAGCTACGAGTATCAAGCATTATTTAATTAGAATTCGAGCTATTAGAGCGGGTGGCGCGGAGATCTAGATAATAGAAGCCAACTAAAAGACAAAATGATGTGCAGTGTGCATTTTTTTATAGTGTTTAAAATCCCCACGGATTCCACTCCCACGGAGCCGGTGGAGGCGGTTATATCGGACTCGAACCGACCAAAACGCACGCCGTCTTGGGTCCTTGGTTGCCGGAGATGAGATTGCCAAAAGCATATCTCTCGCACCCCGGCAGACCCAGGACCATTTCTTTCGAGATGGCCCCCTTCGAGTTGTGGGGACCCTAGTGTCCCCATCTAGCCCCGGGTTCGGGGAGGGCACTTTGCGCCTTTGGGCACTTTGTTGTGACAGAGCATCAGTGAGCATCAAGTGACATCGGTTCGGTTCTCATAGCAACAATCTTATTATAATAACAACATAGCTGCACGCCTTGGCTTCGCCCCGGTGTTATGAATTACCTATATACTTTTAGATACAAATCTTTCACACAAACCTTGTCCTAAGAATACCTACCTACTGAATAGGTGTAACCAAAATAAATCGGTAGGTAATGAAAATCTGTCCCATTGTGGAATGCACTAAAAAGCTCGATCTAACCTTGGGACTCAAGAGCCTTGAATGTCGTCAAGTTCAAAAGCAGTATTCCTAATTTGGGTGCCACTCTGTGCAACGTCATACGTATCGCACTCGAGTCGGTGCTATCGATGTGCTGAAATAAAACTTGCCTCGCACCCCTTGCACCTGTTATAATTTTATGATGTGATCATGAATGCCCAGACAATTAAAAACATATAAAATTATTACGGCTTTATATTTGCGGTAGAAAATAAAATTTTACATAAGTAGGTACCTACAATACAAAATGCACGATTGTTATGAAGACATTGAATATGAATGAATTGTATTTTGTTCTTAAGTTTGCATGCTTGTCACAAAGAGGGTTCAAAACAACACTCCTCCTGCGTTTACTTAGGTTTAGATGTTGGAGCATTTGAAGATTCTTTATATCGCACACTAATTATTCCACGTTGTTTAATAAAGAAGTGCAGGTCGATGTGTTTTAATTTGCTACTTAGGATAGCATTTTCACATAGCTTCAATGCCACTTGGTTATCACTGAAAATCATTCCCATTCATCAAACACTGCTGTCATGTCTTTCAGCAGTAGCCTTAGATGGAGAGCTCTTTCACAACTTCGGATAGCGACATAATAATATTATATTCTTCATTCAGCATAAGCAGTTGACATAGTAGATGCTCGTTGCTTTGGACTCCCAGCTTACAAATTACAACCACGCTCTGCTACCACTTTAAATAGTACATATAAAATATAAATAGATAATATTTGCATGATTTGATCATTAATGCCCAGGCAATTTAAACTATAAAATTATTAATGGCTTTACAAGGCTTTATATATTATTTGCGGTATAGGTGTAAAATAAAATGTCATAATAAAATTATTTTAATGTCAGATGACAGATAGTTTACATTTTTTTTCTTTCAATATTCTGCCAGTTACATAAAAGAGTATTTATATCAAAAACGTTTTACAAATTACGTGAATGTTGCTCCGTTTTGTGTGAGGAAGAGATGGCGCTACACAGTATGACAGAACGTACAGCGATCTCTCTTTTCTTTGTTTGCAGGCTTGTTGCAGGCACAAAAATAACCTTACTCAAATTCGTACCATGAGCGTACAATAATGTTTTATTTTATTCCTGCTTATTGACGGAAATGAATGAACTATTTAGAAAGAGTTATGTATTCCTTGCAATAATTCATTCGCATTAGGGCTGTACTCCAGAGACATAAAAACCGGAGCACCTCTGGAGATTTTTGCGAACAACCGGTTATCTTTCTCAAAAACTCCGGAGATTTTATACAGAGTTAAATATTCACCTTTTTTCATGAACACTATTTTACTATATATTTTTGATTATATGATTAGATTCCATAGCTATACGATTTTATCGAAGTATATTATGACGTATAGATGTTCGTGCATTTATTAAAAAGTAGGTAATATATACATATAATCACGCCTATATCCCCGGAGTGTTAGGCAGAGGCGAATTAACATCAACACCCACATTGCATCAATCATTGCATTCGGTCAGTCCACCTATTGCCGTATTCCGGGCATAAAGTCGGTAATAAGTTGATTTCATTCGTGTACAAATTGGACGTTTTCATAATGTTTTAATAAGAGGATTATGATAATAATAGTAATACAATGTCTCAAATGGGTAGGTACTTAAAATTACGAAACTGACTAAATATACTTCCGCGTAATCGAAGAATGTCCGGAGGCTTTTCGAAGATTAATTAAACCTCGAGAAAAATCACCGGATACTGAAATCTTCCCTGGAGTCAAGCCCTACGCCTAATGTCAGTGATTTCTTTTTTAGAAGACCATAGAGTTTTTTTTAATCAAAAAGGATTTTTAAAAAGAAGTTTTTACTTTGAAGTAAAATACTTGTAATTTTTAGAATTGTATTTTTTTGCTTAATATCTAAGCAATTTCTATGCATTCTTCTATATAATTTATACTTGTAATTATAGGCGTTTCCCGGGATGCGAGTCTTCTCACTGGGCACCATGCTAGCTAAAAACTAAGTTATAATAGTCAGCTTGACCATTTCTTGTTTAAGTTAATGTATATAAATACGGTTTACTTGCTTTTTGGGTTACGAAAATGATTTTTGAGCAGTATTTTGCAAAACAATAATATAAAAGTTGCTACCTAGCAACTTTTTTAAAACGGCTAAATTTGACATAAAAACAATAATGTTAAATACAATACTGCTCTAAATTCTCGTCATGGTACGAATTGAATGAACTACAATTAATTTGACGTCACAAAAGCACTAAGCAGGAATACATGACATGCACAATGTACGGTTGTGGTACGAATATAAGCAAGATTACTTCAAGCTTGACACAAAACTCTCCTGCAATAAGACTGTTTTGTAAACGGTTGTGGTAGGCCCCCTGATCACTGTAATCAGAGGCAAGGATTGCTGACCACTGATAGTTAGAACTCCAGCGCTTTTTTTGATAATCATCTTCCTACAAGCGATATTCTGATTGTGTCCAAAGTTTACGCTTTGGATATATATTCGGGTGTAGTTAATTATGTTTTATTTGTTTTTCGAAAATGAGTGCTGTTTTTTCCTTTTCGAAGTTACTAATATTCTCTCTAACCCCTCCAACTAAGCTAAATTGCTTGTGCTAGGAGTGGGTTCACGTCGGTAGTGTCGGTAATGCGGCCCGGATTCAAACTCAGGACCTCTCGATCGTAAGGCCGACTCCTTAACCACTAAGCTACTGATGCTGTCGGGCCTAACTATGAGTGGAAAGGGCCCTGTTAATCCGAAGAAATTATTCACCAGACAGAGTACTTTTTGAACATTATAACAATTATGACCCTCCAATGATAAAAATGCTCAAAATACCTACGATGGAGCCTCATCTGTCAATCAGCATATATAATATCAGCTTGCAAGTGAATTGAAGCCCCATAAATTTCGTATTGGCCCAAAAACATTCCTATATTTGCAGAAAAATACAACGCCAATATAATAAAAGGCGTACGTACACATCTTTAATAAATAAAACTCAGCCAGGTAAAAATTTCTTTTCCCATTAACCATACCCTCTTCACATGGTTCCAAAGTATAAATGAGATTTTCCCTTCCTGTTTGTAAAACACATTTCTGTCTATTACGCGATTGAAACGTCAAAACGGAGACGAGGAAATAAATGTACGTATGAGTTGATTCAATATTTGAGAAGTTAAAAAGCGTAAAGTTCATCCTGAGTTATGAGTAGAATTTTAAGCCCGATTTATGTACTCCTTTTTTACCTAAGATATGAGAGTTTTATTGGTTTTAACCATTTTTAATGTGAGGATATTCCATAGGATAACCCTCCAGCTTCAACCATAGATTGATTAACCAGGGTAATCTTGATTGTTTGACCGGATCCACTTAGTGTGATGGGTAGGATTTGATACCAGCACCTCTCATTCGTAAGGCCAACTCCCCTACCAATATGTGAAAATCAAACCTACCAATACCATATGCTCTATCACGGAAATATCGTGCCGGGCTTCCAGAAAAGGCTCTTACTAGGACAAAACTTCAATAGATTTTAACTAGCTGTAGAAATCAAGTAGTCCGACAATCTACCAACATAAGAACGTCATCAGACTTCTTCATGCCCCTTTCTTGTCTTGAACACTTGCATCATGAAGTGAGGACAGATTAACCGCATTAGATGGCGGCCGTTGTTCCAGAATTACGTGTTGATACAATGTTTGTTATTATTAAACCACATAGCTGACACACGTGGCTAACAATTACAGTAAACAAAGGAACTATTTCTGGTTAAGATAAAAGTGTAATGTCGGACGACGCACAACGTCAGCCAACGCTTTTGTGCATTTTACCGAGCAGAGAACACCGGTAGAAGTAACGGCATACATTATCTCGACATTCTCGAGTGTAATGCCGAGTATACTGCGTAATCTCACCGCACGATTGTTCCCAGAGGTGAGTTTATGGAACATGTTTGTATGACGCTCACACTTGGCAAAAACACCATGCTGTAATTATTCCGCAACCAATTCTATATTTTAACACAGAATGCGGATTTAAGTTGCACTTTAGATAGACATGACATATTCCTCTGAATGCAGAAAATGAAAAAAAAAAGATATTTGGAGGAATAAATCTACGAAACACTAAACTGCAATAATAACAACTAATCCCTTCTTGGTTGCTTCAATTCAGACAAGGCATAATTCGAAGAGTAGAAAGTGTAAGAAAAAGGTAAGATAAAGAAAGGAAAGATCTCAAGAACTCTTCCTCAATGCGTAATTTCCTTTGTTCTAATATGAGTAAATCGCAGAACAAGAGTGTACTAAAACCAAACACGAATATAAAGTTCACCCTATATATCTCATCAATGTTGTTACAAATAATAACCCTATTTGCATGCAAAGGCAAAGGCGATATCAATAAAACTGACATGAATTCGCACTTTAACCGATCACAAAATCTGTAGTAAAGTTTTAGCCTAGAACAATAACTAGGGCTACAAAATCCGGTGATAAAATGACAGCTGTGAATACCTAAACTTTATATTACCTAGACGTTGAAGCTGAATGTAAGCCTCTGATGAGTTTAAGAATTCAAATAATTATTATAAACTGGTGGAATAGACAGATGCTGTTGGAAAATTTAGTTTAAAAAAAGTGAAAGTTTGAATCCTAGTGTAAAATGACCCGTTCGACCTCATTCAAAGATACGTTTATAGATGAGGTCCAAATTTTGAAGTCGTACGAATACATAGCCAGAAAAATGAATCAGACTAACATGATTTAATTGCTGAACTAACAACCGATTGTGAGTGTCTTATAGTGTATGCACTCATACATCACAACTTCACTTACTTTTCTAATATTTTAAGTCCTTAGCTTAAGTGGTCGGTGTAAATTATTCAAGAAGCCGTCTAGTCTGAGAACGTAAGCGAGTTAGGTACCAAAAGTAGTTTGAACCTAAATTGTAGTTATTAGAATTAATTTATTGTTAAGAAGTGGAAGCATTAACTATTTAGAAGATAATTTATAAAGTGTTTTTCTAAGCAGGTACTTACTTGAAAATTTGTAGCACTAAGTAATTATTTCTGTTAGTTCGTAAGATTTTCGGGAGACAAGATGTAGATACATTAAGTAGGAATGTATAGGTTTTATTATATCATACTGTTATTTCAAGTAAAAGATTTCGAGTCATGTTATGACAGGCAAAGCTACATAATTTAAAAACCCTCGTTTTACACATTTATTTATTTACCACTGAGGTCACAAAACGGAAAATATCTTCCGGTTTGTGCCATAGTTCTAAAAATAGAGCATAATCTTATAACGTATGATGCATTGATCATTTTTATTGAAGGAGGTTCTTATGTGATGTCTAACATGATTTTCAATAAAAAATTTAAAATTCTCCAAGTCCGTAGTGTAAGTGGTCAATGCCAATTACTTAAGAAGCCGCCTAGCCTGACGATCTAAGTGAGAGAGGTAACAAGACCTGTTTGAACCTTAAGCTGCAGAAAGCAGTTCTTAGAAATACTTTAATACTCTGCTATTTTAACGTTTTGGTCCAGAAAATAATTTTGAGAAAACTTTTTTAAAAACTAAGATAGGAAAACGGTCAAAACGGCTGTAAAAGTGACTTAAGGACATTTGAACCAAAAAAATAATGAATTTGATGAGACAGTACACAGTAATACCGTACCCCCCGAATCCAAGGTAAATAGACGCAAGGAGGTTGATGATGACGATTTTTCGGAACTCCTTGTTTTATTTTAGTTAAGTACTAGATTCTTGTTCTTTTTCGTGCAGAAATCTCCTTGGATATCTCCCCCGCCGGAGCCGGAAGGGGAGGTTATGTCGAACTCAAACCGACTAAAAGCGCACACCAACTGAGGGTCGCAGTGCTAGGCCGGAGGTGAAGTTGTCTTTGACATATCCCTCGCACCCCGGCTAACCCAGGGCCGTCCCTTACGGTCTGGCCCTCCTCGGGAGATGGGACGACGAAGTCCCCGACTCGCCCCCGGAATGGGGAGACGCGCCTATGCACGCCGCCGCCGTGGTATTTACTAGCTTCAAGAATATCTTCAATTTATCTAATAGTATATAATATACATACGAAACATGACTTAACCCAAAATCACCTCAATTTATTACCCAACCAACAAGGTACACAAGTGCCATTTGAAGTTCTAGTGCCTTCATAAACCTTTACAAAACACTAGGCAGTGGCAGGTTAACATGGCTATAAATTAGTTATAGACTTATAACTCACGCGCAACATGTCATGCAACTTAATTAACAGCGTCCGTTAATTAGGCGGATATATGCTTGAGCAGATGGTGATAATTACATACATATATATACTCACGCTTGTAACTCCCTAAAGGGGTAAGCAGAAGTGTATTAACACCCACAATTCGGGAGAGGCTATTGCCGTCGAGGGCACTTTGTTGTGGGCTTTATGTTTACTGTCGGATGGAGAACAGCCCTATCCCTTAGTCGCCTTCTAGGAGATTTGGGTGAAATGGCCCACAAAAAGGGCAGATCACCCGTCCGGTCGACGGCGGCGTCCCCCGCTGGAAGTAAGTAAGTAGTCGCCTTCTACGACACCCACAGGAAGGGGTGGGATGGCCCTATTTTTACCCGACTACGGCGAAGCCAAAAGGAGGGTTATGATTTTGACAGGCTATGTATGTATGTATGTATGTATGTATGTATGTATGTATGTATGTATGTTCATTTGTTCCCTCATAGCTCCTCAACTACTTATTAGAACTGGACAAATGAGGTATCGTTACAAGCGGCTTTATCGTCCGATGGTTATAGGCTATATGACGTGTCACTCAATCTTGTGTGGCGCCCTCTAGCGCTCATAAGGTACTGTGTTAAAAATAAATTTGAGATAAATATACCGTGTTTGGTATCAAATGAAAGGGCTTAAGAAGCACATTTTAAATATGTATAAATTATTAGCTTTACCTTGCCCCAAAATAATATAAATAAAAAATAAAGTTTAAAACTAAAACCCGACTACCGAAAAATCACGCTTTAAAAAGTAACAAACAAGAAAAAATCAAGGATAGCCGTGGTCGTATGCCACTTACTCTGACAAAACAATAATTATATTCTAGGCAAAAGTGGCATACGACCACGGCTATCCTTGATATCTTGATATCTATCTTGTTTGTTACTTTTTAAAGCGTGATTTTTCGGTAGTCGGGTTTTAGTTTTAAACTTTATTTTTTTACTCTACCGGGAACCAACGCAGTACTGTGTTTTAATCAACAGTAATTACCAACTGCTTATAAAATTGTAGGTACCTATCAGTCTTCTTCCTACGGTCCCGAGTCCTTTAACCCATTGAATGCCGAAATTAAGCGTCAGACCAAACCTGGTGGCCACCATACAAATGGTCTACTACGTAATCATTCGTAGTTGGCATCACGTATATAAGCATATAGTAGGATGCCAGAATTCGTAATATTGCGTATACGCAGTATTACGTACACAGGCACAGTTAGCAAAATTCATTTTAGTGGTGCCTACCTACGTAATACTGCGTATATACCTAATAGAACACAGACTATTGTCTATCCCGTTCTAACATGTATAAATGGCAATCACGTGGCGTATTTACATTATATACAAGGCCAGAACGCAGGGGTGTGAAACTAATCGCGTATAGATTGGAAATCACTTTTTTGCTGAGTTCTTCAAATCTTCAGGTGAGATTGCCGAAAGCATATCTCTCTAGAAATGGCCCCCTTCGGGTTGTGGGGACCATAGTGTCCCCATCTAGCCCTGGGTAGATGCGGGGAGGCGCACTTTGCGCGGCTGCCGCGACCTGCTTCTGCTAGGGGGACAGGCTCTACCGATCACCCCCAGGCCAGCGCTCATGGAGGACGGAGGTCGTTCTGCGACCTCCGACGTCCAGTTCGCCTTCGCTCTTCGCGGGCTTCCCGGGCCCGACCGGCCACCTCTTCTTGAGTATTAATTGCTCGCAGAAGGAGGCGGCCGCACCCCAAGCGTTGGCGCATCGTACCATCGCTGTGAGCAAAGTGGCGAGTGTGGGGACTCCCACCCCCAGAGCCGCCACTAGGACCCGGTCAGCGTGTGCAGCTCTGTGTCCTCGCTCGCATCACAGTGATGGCACTCGGTACGTCAGCCGTTACGAGAGGCTATCGTGTGGCCTCTCTAGCCAGTCTCCATGATGGGTCTTATGCGCCGCACGCGCTTAGAGACTGTCGCTAGATAAAATACGCAAGGAATCATCTTTTGTATGTTCTACCTGTACTGAAAAACCGGCTTTATGTGTAAACAATTTTTTTAAATTTACCACACAGATCCTAAATTCGCTTAATTTTTTTTTAAATCGTTATAAGTGTTGATTTAGTAACAAATATTACGTGTTTTTGTTATAATGATAACTTAGAAATATATGAGTAGACTGTGTAATTCATGATACCAAAGTGTATTAGATTTAGATTTTTAGAAACAATAAAGTTACTATTTTTGTATAGTGTGTTTTATTTGAGGTGCCAAGTAGTATGAAAACGAACATTGCAGGAGGCCAAATAGTATGGAGCGCCCTACAATCAACAAGAAACATCTACGTACTAACACGTAGTTGGTGTCTCCTGTTAATCTACCTTACGTAATATTACGTAGTCGGCACTCAATGGGTTAAGCGGGGCGTCGGAAAGCATCCTGATATGGCCATCAATCTTAGGTCACCATTGTACTTAGCTAAGTTTACGTCTGTAATGGTTACCCTTTACCCGGAGACATTGCCTTAGACTTAACATCAGGCGAGGTGAAGTCATATTGACGTTTGCTGTAAAAAAACAAGCAAAATGATATTTCTTTCTAAGCTAAAGAAGCATGAGACATATTATTATGTTGTAAGGTAAGTTAACATGGTAAATACTCCATACTAATTAATTATATCTTAAAACCGCTCATTTATACACCCCAACATTATGTGCACACACCTTTATAATGTTGCCATAAAACACAGCGTGTATTTAAGTAACCTGAATTAATTGTAGCACTAAAAAATAAGTCTAGATTAAAACGCTATAAAACTGCTAACATAATTACATCGTAGTCGGGCCCTGGAGTTTAAGTTAGTGCTTTTATTTACATTCAACGTCACTACACAGTATAAAGCTAAGTCGCCTTTTGCGTCTATCCGTCCCTATATATGCTTATATCTTCAAAACTACGCAACAGATTTTGATGCGGTTTCTTTTAATAGATAGAGTAATTCAAGAAGAAGGTTTATATGTATATATTACATGTACGAAGTTCGCTGGGTCAGTTAGTAAAATCCATACTAATATTATAAATGCGAAAGTAACTCTGTCTGTCTGTCTGTCTGTCTGTCTGTCTGTATGTTACGCTTTCACGCCTAAACCACTGAACCGATTTTGATGAAATTTGGTATGGGGGTAGATTAGACCATGAGAAAGGACATAGGCTATGTTTGGTCGCGATAACCGACATCCACGCGGGCGGAGTCGCGGGCAAAAGCTAGTATTATATAAATGCGAAAGTAACTCTGTCTGTCTGTCTGTCTGTCTATATGTTACGCTTTCACGCCTAAACCACTGAACCGATTTTGAAGAAATTTGGTATAGGGGTAGATTAGACCATGAGAAAGGACATGGGCTATGTTTGGTCGCGATAACCGACATCCACGGAGCCACGGGAAAAGCTAGTTATATATGTACGTAGATACAGTCCGCATTAGAACGACCTAGACGAACAAGGCACAGGTCGTCACCCCTCCATGGGACCTGGAAGCGAGAGCCCTTGCGTCTCTATTTAAATGGCGCAAGGAGGCGCTGGAGCGGGGCCAATGGCCTGCGTCTCGAGAAATCGAGGCCCAGCGGTCCCAGCTCCACCAGGAAACCATGGAGACATGGAAGGTGCGACTTGAGCAACCAAAGGGGGGATTCGCCACAATCGCGGCCGTCAGACCGGTCATGTACGAGTGGCTGGAGAGGAGACATGGTGCTCTCTCCTACCGGTTGTCACAGATGCTTACCGGGCACGGTAGCTTCGGTAGGTATCTGTGGCGAAGACACCGGGAAACCACGGCCGGTTGTCAGCACTGCGGGGACCGCAGCGATGACACAGCGCTCCACACGCTGGTGGAGTGCACGGCGTGGGCGCAACAGCGCCAGGTCCTCGTGGTGGGTTTGGGCGTGGACACTCTCGCTCGAGACCATGGTGGAAGCCATGGTCTCCAGCGGGAGTAAGTGGGACTGCGCCGCCTCTTTCTGCGAGCAGGTCATGCTCGTGAAGGAGGCGGCGGGGCGGGAGCGGGAGAGAACTCTCCCACCCGAGTTCCGCAGTCGGCGGCTTGGGCGCCGCCGACGTGTCTTCGCCGAAGACCATCGGCCTCCATGACCGGGGGCCTGAGGACGGTGAGTTGGCTGCTCATCGTCCTTACAGAAGCAGGCCCATGACGGCAGCGTGACGTGACGGACTCACGCACGCCTCCCCCCTCCTATGAAGCGGGATGATACCCGAAAACCCCCCCATAGACGCGGGATAGTACCCGAACCACCCCCTAGACGAGGCCGCATTAAAGCGGTAGGTCTGTTGGGAGCCCTGGGACATCCTTCCGAGGGCTTACCCGGGGCTCCCAACTATAGGCTGCTGGGCGATACCGTGGGGGTTTTAGTCGGTAGGAGTCCGGCATAACATTCATGAAGGATTTCCCCCACGGTCAAAAAAAAAAAAAAAAAAAGGCACAGGTCGTCAAAAGTCGTTTGCATGTTGAGTTTTTAAATGTTTCTCGCTTTAATTAGTATAAAAGCTATTAAAAAAATCGACACAATAAATAAAAAATGGTATTCTGATACTAATTATCCTATATTAATAACCACTTTCTCATTTTCTGTTATTAATTCCACCCGGCGTAATTATCTTCTAGAAATAATATTGTATGACAGCGTTTCTCAAAAATGGTGAATGGGCCCCTAGAAAAACTTTGGGGCGCATATCAATATCACCTGCAAATCGGTAGGTCCTTTCCTATCGGCGCGAGACGCGATGTTGGGTGTCACATGGCAGCTGAACCCTTAGCCCTTAACCCTGAGCCCCCATATTTCAAAAAACAAGTTGTAGATGGCCTCAAGACTTGCACTATGATGGTGATGAGCGCCCTGGTCCCTTTATTTCAAAGTTTCCGTAATGTTACTCGTGACTTACCATAGGTACTCTAGTACTATTATCTATTCTGTGCCATAGGTACATTATTAACCATCTTAGTGCACATAACAAAAATACGATAAAAACACATCACAACGTCTCTTGATTGTGGACGATTTGCTACTAAAAAAAGTAGCCATAACGTACAGATCAATGTTAATAAACATAACATAACAAAACAAAAACTCACGACTGTATTCCCCGAAGGGGTAGGCAGAGGTACTAGCACCCACATTTCGCCAGTTTATGTTTAGGTCCCAATTTAATAGGTGGGGAGCCTATTGCCATTAACCGGGCACTTATAAACGTGCGATAAATACACACATAACTTCGAAAAGCATCGAAAAGTCATGGTATGTGCCATGGTAAACCTGGGATCGAACCCGAGACCTCGTCTCAGCAGTCCATTACCCATATCACTAGGCTACCGCAGATTATTGTTAATATCACTTAATAAATCGCTATAGAATCCGTTACGAAGTCATTTTATTTCAATTTGAAAGAATTTTTTCTTTCTTTCTAAACAATGAGACGAATCTGCAACACTATTTCATTTAAGAAGCCCAGCGGCGAGTTTGACTTCTTGCGAAGTCCATTTCTGCTAACGGCAAATCATAGAAGAGGCTTTTAAATTCATAGGCTTCTATATAATCTTTGGGAAACACTGTCCTACAACTAATCGGTTATAATATCTGTTAAAACGTTCAAATACAATTATTTGGTCAACACCATGCCACTATCGATCTTAAAACTGATAAAATTATCGTCGTCATTCAAAGTTACCGCTACAATCATAATTTATTCTTCCGGTAAAGACGATAAACCAAATATGAACGTTAAGCGCTCATGTCAAGCTATAAAATGTTATAATTTATGTAATTATATTTATGGTTGTCAACATGTTGTAATTGGGGCCCCGTTGATATTTAGATGAAAGGGTTTTATGAAGTAATTTGTGTTTTTTGGAATGAATGTAAGCCTTTAGTCTCGTGGGGTGGATTGAACTCTGTAGCAAACAAGTTAGATTCATAACAATTATCATTTTTGAAGGGTTTCTGATCACAGTTATGCGTTGCTGTGTTATCTATAAAGTTGTTATGTACAATGGCAAGGTTGGCAGTAGTGTAGCAGTAGTCACGGTGACCACTATTCGTCAAGTGGAGCGTGTGTTTACCAAATAAATCACTAAAGTATTTGGATATCAATGAATTATATTCGGGTAAACTTCCAATAGTAATCTTCTTCATCTTAGGGACATCCTTCCGAGGGCTTACCTGGGGTGCCCAACTGTAGGCTGTTGGGCTTTACGTGGGGTTTTTTAGTTAGTAGGAGTCCGGCATATCATCCATGAAGGATATTCCCTCACGTTTAAAAAAAGCGTTAATCCGGCGCTTGAGAACGGCGGTCTGAAGCTAAATGTGGCGAAGACAGATTACTTGGCGTTAAACTCAACAGATCCCACACCCGTTCGCATAGGCGATGACTTGGTCGAGCGCACGGATCAGGTTAAGTACCTGGGATCTGTACTTCACGTTTCTGGTGACATCGACTACGACGTCAAGGCACGTATTGCCGCCGCGTGGGCTAAGTGGCAGGAAATGACTGGCGTCACTTGCGATACTAAAATGCCAGTCAGGCTGAAGGGGCAGGTCTATAAAACGATCATTAGACCTGTCCTCTTACACGGCTGTGAGGCGTGGCCGCTGTTGGAGCGACACAAGCAGATGCTGTGTGTCACGGAGATGAAAATGCTGCGGTGGATGTGTGGAGTCACGCGTAAAGATGGCGTGAGGAACTCGCGCATCCGCGGCAGCCTTCATGTCCGTGACATCGCAGATAAAATGCAAGAGAGCCGCCTCCGCTGGTGCGGCCACGTCTTGCGGAAACCGCCCAGCTACGTGGATAACAAATGCCTGGCAATGGCGCCCCCACCCGGTCCAGGTAGAAGGGGTAGGCCCAAGAAGTGCTGGCTTGGCGTCGTGGAGGGTGACATGCGTGAAAACGGTCTCACTACCCTGGACGCCCAAGATCGTGCGAAGTGGAGGAGGAAGAGCCGGAAGGCGGACCCTGAGCTCCGAGGGCACCGTGGCCTCGGATGCAATCAGGACTTACGTCTTTATGTGGATGATGATAAAAAAAGCGTTAATCCCAGTCGCATCCGAAGCCTTTCAACTTGGATTCTGTGATCCCATTTATTAATTTAACTGCGGATTTGGCTTCTGTAATAATACAGTCAGTATCGTTGACAAAAACACACAAGTGCCTTCAAATGACCAACGGTACAAACATCCCGATGTAAAGAAATTTACCCAAAAGTTTTCTAAACCACGGAAAAAAGTTAGGAAATATCAATTACTTGTGTGACATTATTTTGTACAGCAGATACTCAATCATGATTGGCTTCAAGAAAACTATATAGAAACATTAAAAAATATACCTTAATACGTCGCCGTAAGGTTTAATTTAGAACAACAGAGTTTTACTGTTAGGCTTGTTTTCTGTTTGGTAACGATCAGTTAAAATTATGACCAATCACATCACATTTAATTGTGTAATGAAATGTTTAAATTTGGAATGTGTTGGTTTGGCGAGTTAATTTCCATATTAACGAGGTACTATTTCCTTCTTATTTTATAGCCCTTGATCTACTAAATCATGACTGACAACTTTTTTTTTTTCAATCAACTCTTGTCTTAAGGAGTCGTGTTGTACTTAGAAATAGACAACCGTTTGAGTACGCGTATAAAGCAAAGTCGCTGTCCGCGTGTCTGTCCTTTTCTATGTATGCTAATATCTTCAAAACTATGCCACAGATTTTGATGCGATTTCTTTTAATCGATAGAGTAATTCAAGAAGAAGATTTGTATGTATAATACATGCTTATTATAGTAGAGGGTGCAGCGGGAACGGGATCGGACGCCACGTGGGCGGAAGAAAATTGGAGGTACGAAGTTCGCGGGGTCAACTAGTTTTATTATACACATATCATTCATTACGAAAGTAGAAGAAGAAGCGTAAGATGTATGACAGGATCATAGAGTAGCAGGTGGATACATGTGCCTACCTTACTGTGATATAGGCGTGACTGTATGGTATCTGACATACATACCTTCATACCCACAGTACGTACCTATATTATTTTCATAGAAATCGATGCTACACAAATCTATTTCCAGTATAAAATTTTAAAATCCCTATACCAAAATTTCATCTACATTCATTCAGCCGTTCTTTATTATAAACTAGCTTTTGCCCGCGGCACCGCCCGCGTGGATGTCGATTATCGCGACCAAACATAGCCTATGTCCTTTCTCATGGTCTAATCTACCCCTATACCAAGTTTCATCAAAAGGCGTGAAAGCGTAACATACAGACAGACAGACAGACAGACAGACAGAGTTACTTTCGCATTTATAATATTAGCATGGAGTATGGATTACACAGTACATTCATCGTTACCAATATTACTAAAATATCGGATTACATGTATTTGATACTTTTCTCACCGACTAAACCGGTGTTCCATCACGGTAGCCTATTCCCATTGCTCGCGGGAATAACTCAGAAAGGAAGTCGTATAGCAGGTGGTCCTATGGAATGTGGAGGGCCTAGACCTAGTCACCGTTTCCGGTAAGTACTGACGTAACACATGTGTTTGATACTTGGAGAAGTACATTAAGTGTAAGTACACATATTGAGAACACTTTTACTTTTTCCACTCTATCACCACTTATTTTTAACATATTCATAGATAATGCTATTAAAGAAATTAAAGAGAGTTCTAGTGTGAGGGTTAAATTCAATGGGGAAAGTATTAAATTTATTAGATTTGCAGATGACATTGCTGCTCTAGCAGAAAGCGGCAATGAGGTACAGGACCTGATGAGCACGGTGGGCAATGTTTTTCTAAAATACCGACTAAAAATTAACAGTAAGAAAACTAAAACCATGGTAACTTCAAAACATCAATCGATACAGAGACCTATTGTACTAAATAACAACAACTTAGAGCAAGTGGATAGTTTTAGGTATCTCGGTAGTATTTTGAACAGTGACTCACGGTGTGCACAGGATATAGTGGCCAGAATTGCAATAGCTAAGCAGGCATTCAACAACAAGAAGTATTTACTCAAGACAAAAAATATTTCATTATTGATAAGGAAAAGATTCATAAGAACTTATGTTTGGAGCATTGCACTCTATGGATGTGAGACTCTATGGATGGGGGACAGAGACAGGCTGGAAGCGTTCGAAATGTGGTGCTGGAGAAGAATGGAGGGAATAAGCTGGACAGAAAAGATGACGAACGAAAGAGTACTAAATAGGGTGCAAGAGGGAAGGTCTTTATTGAGAATAATCGAGAACCGAAGAGGAAAGATGATTGGCCACCTCATAAGACATGACTTGTTCATAAGAAACATCATAGAGGGGAAGGTAGAAGGAAAGAGAGGAAGAGGTAGGCCAAGAGGAACATTTATGGCACAGATAAAGGAAAAGATACAAGTCACATCGTATCAGGAGGTGAAAGGATTGGCGGAGCAGAGAGAAGAGTGGCGATTACTCCACCAACAAGAGCGTAGCTCTTAAGTTCCAGAGAGAGACCTATTTATTATATTGAACCTAACCAGTTTCGCCTTACGGCATTCTCAATTTTTTTTATACAGGATTTCTCGGAAAGAGGTACACCATCGTAAACATTTACCATGTTAACAGTGGTGGCACTCAGCTTGACGGCCTCATTAGATGCCTTTTCACGCCCCGCTTAAAGGACACGGAATTGCAGGAAGAAGGAAACACGTGAGCTGGCAGGGAGTTCCAGGTCTTAGTGGTGCGGCATAGGAATGAGTCACTGAAACGCTTGGTTTTAGCAGGTATACTCTGCGCTGTATATGGATGGCATCTTAGCCCTGCACGTATTGTCCTGTGAAGGAAAGGAGAGGGTGGGACTAATTGGAAGAGCTCATCAGAACATTCACTATGGTAGAGACGGTAGAATACTGCCAAACATCTCTACGCATCTGAAAAGGCTCGAGTGTGTTCGTGACCTCAGGATTCCCAATAATGCGGATCGCACGTCGCTGCAACCTGTCGAGAGCATCTAGTAAGTACTTTGCGGAGCCGTCCCAGAGATGTGAGCAGTATTCCACGCAGGAACGAATTTGGGTCTTGTATAGAAGACACCGCTGCTCCGGCGTGAAAAAACGTCTCACTCTGTTCAGGACTCCGAGTTTACGCGAGGCTGATTTGATGATGTTCTCGATATAGTTTTTGGTATTCAGTTTGCAGCGAACATCCATACCGAGGATATTGATTTGATCCTGCAGTGGCAGTGGTGTGCTCTGAAGAGTGAGAAGGGGAAGGAAAGGAGATACCTTTGGTGTAAACGCACATGCCTGGGTCTTCTTGGCATTGAACACAAAGGTTTACATTTAGTAAAGGTTTTGCATGTTCTTATTTGGTTGTCATACGAACATCTATGACAGTCATTACGGGTTGTTGGAGCCCTCAAAAGTCCAACAACTGGTCTAACTGCAATGCTCCGATATCGTCCTTGAATCAACAGTTAGACTGATAAAGCGGACCCCAGACTCCAAGCTGTAAGCTTCGGATGCGACTGGGTCTAACGCTAAGAAAATTAAGAAGAATCTTTTAAGAAACATTGACCCATCTTTTTCAGTAATCCTTTTCAACCTATTATAATATTAATATACTCGTATAGTCAAAAATGTTGCCACACAGGTTGAAAGCCTTCAATTACGTTAATGGCACCGTGAGATCGTTTTAATTTAAGTACATATCTCAATAGATGTCGTTTTCGCATACACAGGTTGATGCCAAAAAACTTATCAGGTTTGATGGATAAAAAGTCTTCTCACAAGGAAACAATGCCATCAAATGAGAATTTGATAATGTCAGCAACCACGAAGGATGACAGCTTTGTGATTGCCGACATTACCATGAGATGTAAAAAAGTTTTATTTTTTATATCTCAAAGATGACAAACCACCGTTTTTAATGTCTGTGATTCGTCCCATTGGGCCGAATCTTTATAGGACAAAACACCGAACTTGTCGTACAAGGACACATGCTAGGAGATAAGTATTTGCCATACCCTAAAACGTTTACAAAACTAAGAATATTCTAAAAAACTCGAACGTTACCTGAACACTTTTTCATCGTCATAAACCAAATTTAGGCGAATTTCATCAAAAGTCTAATTTACTCGTACTGAACTGAATTCCACTAATCAAAATCGTGAAAAGGATTAAATTGCTCCAAGATTAGTCAAGAAAATAAAATAACATATATACGGCATAAGAAATTAAAGCTACATACTGTATATTTCAATATTATATGACGCTTTTAGGCCGGAGTTGGCTGTGTCGAATGAATAAGACTTTCCTTGCATTCAGGACTAATAGCGGATTCAGAGGCTTGTGCTTTTCATACACGGATTTAATAATATTGATGCATGTATGTTTCACACAGTTCATACACCTGAATGCTAAAGAAAGTACAAAAACAATTTCTTATAAAATTCGTTCGTAGTAAAAAAATGTCTCTGCTATAGCGTCTGATTTTATTGTTATTTCAGAACGAAAGATTTTGGGTAGAGTTTCGTAGCAAAATCGACTGAAAGTATTAATTCGACAAAAGAATATTTTTAACACCCATACATTATTCCGTTTACCTATAAGTATAATATGTTTATACTTATATAATATTCCTATACATTATAACAGATATAATAGAAAAACTGTAGCTAAATTAATACTTCCAGGCGATTTTGCTATTTTACTCTAAATTCGAAAACTAGTATAAAATCATTGAAATAAAACCACTTTTTACGGATTCTATCGCGATATATTTGTTATTATTACTTTTAACCCAAAAATGTGGAACGCTACACGCACGCGCAAGGATGACACGCAAAATCGTGAAGCGTTCCACATTTTTGGGTTAAAAAGTAATAATAACAAATATATCGCGATAGAATCCGTAAAAAGTGGTTTTATTTCAATGAGTGACATTCGCGTAAACTTCAGAAAATAGTATAAAATCAGCCTGTATAATGTTTTAGTTCAATTATTAATTTATAGTTGCTTGTTTCAATTCCATGTTTAGTCACAAAATAGTCACGATAAAAAGTGCTTACCTAGCACCGAAAATGGCATTTTAACAACAAAATATAACTGAAAGCATCGACAAGTAATCAATTAATTCGACAACTTGACAGCCGGTCGCCATCTTTGGAAAAGGGACAGGAAAAAGTGGGGTCGGGACTAATGTTGGCACTTACAACGTACTTATTTTATTCTTCCGAGTACTTTCTATATGTATCCAAGCGACTCAAGCGAAACTTTCTGGGGTGATACTAATTTTATTTTATGGGGAAAATATGATGAATGACATATAACATAACATAAACTCACGCCTGTGTTCCCCGAAGGGGTAGGCAGAGGTGCTAGCACCCACATTTCGCCAGTTTATGTTTAGGTCCCAATGTAATAGGTGGCGAGCCTATTGCCATTAACAGGGCACTTATAAACCTGCGATAAATACACACATAACTTTCGAATAAAACGAAAAGTCATTGGTGTGTGCCTTGGTAAACCTGGGATCGAACCCGAGACCTCGTCTCAGCAGTCCATTACCCATACCACTAGGCATTTATTATGATATTTATTATATATTATATTAATTATGAAATATTTTTATTGTGAGTATTGATTCTCTGTAGCTCCAGTCTGCGGACTAGGGATTGTCCATCGCTCTAGAACCAGGCCGAAATTCACGGCCAAACCACCTGTGGCATGACTGGTGGTCGGAATATGGGAGAGCTCCTCCTATACGTGAAAAGGCATCTGATGAGGTCGTATAGCTAAGTGCCACCACTGTTAACATGGTACATGTTTACGATGGTGACCCTCTTTCCGAGACTTTGCCTTTAGCTTAGCATCAGGCGAGGTGCAGTCAAATTAACGTGTCCTTTATAAAAAAAAGAAAACAAAGATATGCCCAGGGCCCCTTTTTATGAGCGCAAATCGGTAGTAGGGATGGTTGGTTATGTCTGACTCGAACCAATCAAACCGTCAGGCCGTCTCTGGCCATTAGTTGCTGGGGTGAGGTAGCTTCTGAGATATCCCTGGCGCTGAGGCTAAGATACCCGGACGCTTATTAAAAGATTAACATTATACAGTTCCGAGTCCTTTAAGCGGGGTGTGAAAAGGCATCTGATAAGGCCATCAAGCTTAGAGCCACCACTGTTAACATGGTACATGTTTACGATGGTGACCCTCTTTCCGAGACTTTGCCTTAATCTTACCATCAGGCGAGTTTAAGTGAAATTGGCGTGTACTTAAAAAAAAATTGAACCGAGCATAGACGTAGTAGTATCTGTTGTGGATTTCTAAAAAGAGCTGAAAAATATAAAACAAATAGCTTTTGCCCGCGGCTCCGCCCGCGTGGATGTCGGTTATCGCGACAAAACATAGCCTATGTCCTTTCTCAAGGTCTAATCTACCCCTATACCAAATTTCATCAAAATCGGTTCAGTGGTTTAGGCGTGAAAGCGTAACATACAGACAGACAGACAGAGTTACTTTCGCATTTATAATATTAGTATGGATGATGCAAATTCGTTGAGCTCGTTTAATAATGAAAGATATTAGATATTCAAATTTTTTCATTACCTCACACAACAGCTCCACTGAAAATATTTTATTACCTTACTGCCTACAGTGGCTATAACGCACATAATTGCCGTGCAATAAAACGATGCGTACGAATGCTTAGCGTCCATAATGGCGTCATACAATAATATTACGAGAATGGTACTTAATGAAATCGTGGTTAATTGCACACTCACTCGACAATCACGGCGACTATTATTATTTATAGGACATGTTGAGATTAGGCGTAGAGTTTGTTGCTGATTGTTTGCCAGATAGTTTTTCTTTAAGTTTTTAAACTAAGGAGATGCCTTCACTGCCACTCGCAAGTTAGTATAGTACCCAGCAGCGTTATTACACGTTTTATACACGTTCCTGAACAGATTTTTTATACCGTATCCTGATTTGTCGCTTACTATACGGACACGACCAAATTAGCATTTGCCTTAAGTATGGAAAGAAACCACAAGCGCAAGGCATCCCTCTTGTTAAATACTCAAAGGTGTACAAAAATTGAAAATGTTTCATAACCAAGTCAATTAATTAGTGTCTGTGAACAATACTTATCCAACAAGCCTGTCCTAATTATTTCCTAATTGATTACCTAACTCCCCAGAAATAAAACTGTCACAGACTAAAATTCCATCTTGTACATTTCCTTTTTTATTTAAATGTACAGCAAAATTCATCACATTAATTTCTTCAAAATGCCATTCGTCAAAAGCATACAGTAAGCTACAAACTATCTGCCTAATGATAACGAACAATCGGTAGTAGTCATACAAAGTAAAAGATATCGCGTGGAGTTGCCCCGCTGCGAATGAAAAATGAATAATAAATTGGTCATACCGACAAAGAGAGTAGGATTACAACGTTACAAAACAAAGAGCCTGTAAAAGTCTACGTTCTGGAAACATCCCGAGGGGAACTATATATAAAAATGTTTGTAAGTTTGTGAAAGAGACATTTTGCGACAAGTGGACATTTTGAGAAGTGGACATTCTGCGTCTGAGCCGTTTTCTTTTTTACCGTGGAGGAAAATCCTTCATGGATGTTATGCCGGACTTCTACCGACTAAAAACCCTCACGTAACACCCAGCAGCCTATGGTTGGAAGCCCCGGGTAAGTCCTCGAAAGGATGTCCCAGGACTCCCATCAGACCTGCGGCTACAATGCGGCCTCGCCTAGGGGGTGGTTCGGGTGCTATCCCGCGTCTATGGGGGGGTTTTCGGGTGAAGTTTGGTGGGTTTCTTTCGTTTAATGAATGGTGTTGCTGGAAATTACGAGACTGATATGTTTAGTGTAAGACCATGGTTATATTATTGAGCAGAATTATCGGGAAATCTGTGTAACTGTGTAATCTCGCTTCAAAATATGTGGAAAATGTATGATACTGCAGATTTTACGAAAATAATCACGTGAAAATAATCCCACAAATATTTTTTTGTTTTATCACAGAAATCACCTGTCCATAGAGGGATTTAAATTTCATACAGACATTTTTTATTCGCATTCTGGACAAGCTATGATTATTTTAGGCCTGCATAGTGCAATGTAAACGTGACAAAATTCTTATTTGTACAATTTACAAATTCTTTATTATATTATTTACGGCCCGGTCGCATGGATGTCGGTTATCGCAACGAAATATAGCCTGTCCTTTCTCAAGGTCTAATCTACCTCAATACCAATTTCATCAAAATCGGTTCAGTGGTTTAGGCGTGAAAGCGTGACATCCAGACTTAGAGAGAGATATTAGAGATTAGAGAGATATTAGTATGGATATTGACATGGATCCATACTAATATTATAAATGCGCAAGTAGCTCTGTCTGTCTGTCTATATGTTACGCTTTCACACCTAAACCACTGAACCAATTTTGATGAAATTTGGTATAGGGGTAGATTAGATCATGAGCAAGGACATAGGCTATGTTTGGCCGCGATAACCGACATCCACGCGGGCGGAGCCGCGAGCAAAAGCTAATTACCTATACACGAAATTTTCCCTTACAAACAAGGCCCTGTCAGATAATATACCCACCCCGGTCGGTTCATGTCTGATAAAATTGATGGATGCGACTTCGCAGGGCGTAACAAGTGTTGGTAATTTGTCTCATCACGTCAGTTAATTAGTAAGCTACCCTCGAATCACTCATCGCATTATATATTATATTAGGTATACCTACAAGATACATACAAGGTCATTTTTCAAGGGCATAGTTTTGATAGTAAAATCATCTGGAAGTATTACTTTGGCGAAAGAATAATGTTCAAGTGAAAGGACCATAACCGCGGTAGCCTAGTGGTATGGGTAATGGACTGCTGAGACGAGGTCTCGGGTTCGATCCCAAGTTTACCATGGCACACACCAATGACGTTTCGATGCTTTTCGAAGTTATGTGTGTATTTATCGCAGGTTTATAAGTGCCCGGTTAATGGCAATAGACTCGCCACCTATTACATTGGGACCTAAACATAAACTGGCAAAACGTGGGTGCTAGCACCTCTGCCTACCCCTTCGGGGAATACGGGCGTGAGTTTATGTTTATGTTATGTTATGAAAGGAAATATGTAAGGGGGTTGTAACTTTTTTTTATTTCAATTTTTTTTTCCAATAATATCACCTTGTATAAGTATTCGGAGAATTTTGTTGGTTGTTGATTAAGGAACATTGAAATTATATCTACCACTTAGATGGCAGACGGCCTACCTGATGGAAAGTGGTCACCGTGGCCTATGGACGTGAGCAATACCAGAGGCATCACACTCGTGCTGCCGACCCTGAAGAAACGATCTGATACCCTTCTTGAAGAAACCCATACCTTTTTTTATATTTGGTCCGTCAATAAAATTTGCTGCACCCCGCTAGATGGCAATAAAGCTGATGTGCAGTCCAGAAGATACAGACCACCATTCTCGGTGCCATTGGACGTAAAATGGTGGTAACTTCACGGCAATTTAAGTTACATATCTGCCCCAAAATGATTTTTTTTTATGTAAAAGAACACGTCAATTTGACTTCACCTCGCCTGATGGTAAGCTAAAGGCAAAGGCCCGAAAAGAGGGTCACCATCATAAATATATACCATGTTTACCATGGGCTCATCAGATGCCTTTTCATGGCCCGCTTAAAGGACCCGGGACTGTAGGAAGAAGGAAACACGTGAGCTAGCAGGGAGTTCCAGGTCTTAATGGTGTGGCATAGGAATGATTCTCCGAACCGGTTGGTTCTAGAAGATATATAGATAGATTTCGGTTAGGTTGAAGAATCAGTACTGAAAGCGAAACTAACTCTGTGATAAAAATAACTAATACCTCCCCCGCCGGAGCCGGAAGGGGAGAGTATGTTAGACTCGAACCGACTAAAACCGCACGCCGTCTGAGGGTCGTGTTACTTATACCATCGCCGCCGTGAGCAAGGTGGCGAGGGTGAAATTTCTCATTCCCAGGGCCACCACTAGCTCCCGCCTCGGTCCGGCCCACGCCCGAAACTAATAGTATCGCACCCCCAGTGGAAAATAGGCTTAAGTGATCTTACTTTGATTCGTCGATTTTATCATATTTGAAAGGTACGTTTAAAGATACATATGCTAAATTTTTTTCATATTTTTCTTGTTAAATTTGACGAATTAAAACAAGAAATTCGTTTTGAGAATTTTGGTTCCATTACATTTTTTCTTACGGATTAGTAGATTATGTGATATAACGCAAAGAATAAATTGAGAAATATGACGTATTACTTATTATTACGTTTATCCCTAATATTTTATGTAGAAAATTAAAAGTAACAATTATTATGATTTAAATGCGTTTGTTTTTTTTATATCGCTAGTCTTGTATACACGATTATTTTTTTATTTGTTATATTAACTAGCTAAGGAAATTATCTTAAATGCGCTTACTTAGCCTAAAAGATAAACTTAGAAAATAATAACAGCTGTATGACTGTTTACTTTTTATGAACACAAAATAAATTAGAATAAGAATAAATACTGCTTTCTTCCACTCAAAACTTTTCTATACGCCGAAACATAAGACTACATACTGCGGCGCGGCTGTAAAATAAGAACGATTACTTCTTTCTTTCACTAGAATATTTTCCTTTCACCGAGAAGTAAGAATAGATACGGTGGCGTGGGAGTAGACAGTGCTAACATAAGTGTGAATACATCGATGCGGGGAACGGGGCGGGTGCGTATCCACACGCTTGACAGTCAGTGCCCATTTCTAGGTCAAGGTAATACCTGCGTTAACGCATTTGCGAAAGCAAAACAACAACAATTGAGTGGTTTTTCTTCTTATTTTAAAGTAAAGTGACCTGAAATGTATAACCGGACGCAGCACAGTAGGGCGAGAAGAATTTTGAAGTTATTAGGTGAGTATAAGCTAAAAAGAGATTATGACACAATGTTTTTTTTTATAGGACACGTCAATTTGACTTCACCTCGCACGATGTTCAGCAAAGCACAGTGTCGGAAAGAGGGTCACCATCGGAAACATGTACCATGTTAACAGTGGTCGCACTCAGCTTGACGGCCTCATTAGATGCCTTTTCACGCCCCGCTTAAAGGACTCGGGACTGTCGGAAGAAGGAAACACGTGAGCTGGCAGGGAGTTCTAGGTCTTAATGGTGCGGCATAGGAATGAGTCTCTAAAACGCTTGGTTCTAGCTGGTATACTCTGCACCGTATATGGATGGCATCTTAGCCCTGCACGTCTCGTCCTGTGTAGCAATGGAGAGGGTGGGTGTAATTGGAAGAGCTTGTCAGAACATTCACCATAGTAGAGACGGTAGAATACTGCCAAAGACGCAACATCTCTACGCATCTGCAAAGGCTCGAGGATGTTCATGACCTCAGGATTCCCAAAAATGCGGACTGCACGTCGCTGCAACCTGTCGAGAGCATCTAGTAAGTACTTTGCGGAGCTGCCCCAGAGATGTGAGCAGTATTCCACGCAGGAACGAATTTGGGTCTTGTATAAAAGACACCGCTGCTCCGGCGTGAAAAAACGTCTCACTCTGTTCAGGACTCCGAGTTTACGCGAGGCTGATTTGATGATACTTTCGATATAGTTGTTACTCAGTTTGCAGCGAACATCCATACCGAGAATACTGAGGTGATCCTGCAGTGGCAATAGTGTGCTCTGAAGAGTGGGAAGGGGAACGAAAGGAGATACCTTTGCTGTAAACGCACATGCCTGGGTCTTCTAGGCATTGAACTCGACCAGGTTCCTAGCGCCCCATTGAGAAATGTGGTCCAGGATCCGGTCCAGCTCAGTGACAAGAAGCTGCCTTTTTTCCGCGATATCAGACTGCTTGGCCGCAGGATATGCGTAATAACTCCCGTGTAAGATGCTGTCGTCTGCATAGCAATGAATACTACCGTTACCATATCCAGCATTTATCTGCAAGAACTCCGTAGCTAGTCCATCACAAAGGACGCGAATACGGCGCCCCTGCAGGAAGGCAGGCAGGCAAGGGAGGTCTGGGAGGCAGGCCAAAGGCTGGTAGCTTAGAAAGAAGCGATTTATGCCATGCCCTATCGAAAGCTTTGGCAATGTCAAGACTAATTGCCAGTGACTCGCCGTGCTTTTCCATAGCCTCACCCCAAAGGTGGGTCACGTACGCCAGAAGATCACCCGTTGACCGTTTCGGTCTAAAGCCGTATTGCCGGTCACTAAGCAAGGAGTGATCCTCTAGGTGGCGCATGAATTGTGTGTTAATAATGTTCTCGAAAACCTTGCATAGCACTGAGGTGACGGGTATGGATTGTTCCGAGTTGGCTGGGTCCGAACGATCCCCCTTCTTGGGGATCGGCTGGACATTCGCCTCCTTCCAAGCCGACGGCATTGTACCTGAACTGTGGGACAGTCGGTACAGCCGCGTTAGCATAGGAGATAGCTCCGCTGCACATTTTTTAAGTACGACCGCTGGAATACCATCAGCACCACTGGTTTTCCGGACATCGAGTGATTGTAGTACTGCACGGACATCGCGTTACCTGATATGGATATCAGACATTGCGTGGTCACCAGTGGGCATTGCCCGTGGTTGCATACCACAATCATCGACTCGGGAGTTGGCCGCGAAGAGATTGACCAGCAAATTTGCTTTCTCTTGCGGCTCATGGGCCAGAGATCCATCGGGGTTGCTCAGCGGGAGCAGCGAGGGCTGGCAGAAGTTGGCTTGCACGGCTTTGGCCAGTCGCCAGTAGCCACGGCACGTGAGATGCGCCACTAGCTCTTGGCCCAGCCGTACTATGCGCTGGGCATCCGCCCTGACGTAAACCCTCTTGCAGACCTTTGTCGCTCTGTTGTACGCCGCCTTGGCCTTGTTGGGATCGCGTGTGACGCGCGCCCGCACCCAAGCGCGGTACGCAGACTGTTTATGCTCAACAGCCTCCGCACACTCGCACCCGAACCACTGACGCGCTCTGCGGACTCCGGTGACATCGGTTTATGGGATATAGTATTCCATACCCAAACCGATCTCACCGGCGACAGCAGTAGCGCTCTCAGATGGGTTCTTACCCTCAAAGCAGCGTTCAACCCACGGGATGGACGCATAATAGTCGCGTAGTCCATCCCAGTCCGCTGACGAGTAGTGCCAAAGAAGCCTCTTCCCCTGCACGGGTCGTGGGGGCGCTACAATGGGCACGGTGGAGCGGACCATACAGTGGTCGGAGTTACCTAAGGCAGCACTCACCGAGACACTGTACTGGTCCAGGCGACTCGTCAATAGAAGGTCTAGCAGAGAGGGCTCTATGCCGGACTCTCTTGATATCCTGTAATGCTTGATGTTTGTTTTTCCTGTCTAATCCTCCTAGTGTTTTCCCGGCTGCTCTTGGGGAGTCCGGGGTCCGCTTAAACAATGATTTGTCTGGGTTTATATAGTCTGGTAATTACATTAAAGCGACTATCGTCTGACCTTCGTAACCGGAAAGGCGAACCTTAACAATATTCCACAATTCCACAACATTCTACACAACGCTATCTAGACCCATGGAAAGCTTTTATAGCTTGTGTTATGGAATCTAGAATGCGGATAAACATACTTATATACTTTTTTTTGTAAATACGTACATATTATACATAGAAATACCCAGACCAGACCAATAGGATCCTGGTTACATATTAAATATGAATGAATGTGCAGTTTCCTCGCGATGTTTTCGCTTACCGCCGAGCTAGTGGTACAAGTTTAGTATATCATAGCAATCGTTTGGTCTCCAAGTAGGGGAACCCCTGTAATATGAGTACAAGACGATGACTCGTACCACTAGGCTGATGAATGATTCGCAGTCTATTATCATAACATTACCTAATGTCTGTTACTAACGTGTAACATTCTTTTCTATTTTAACTTGTAAAGGGTTCACTATCTATTTGCATAAAAAAATAGCCATAACATAGGCTTATGTTAATTTATACTAATGATATTAATAAATTCTAAACTAAACTAAACTAGTAGGTGAAGGATAATGCCACCACTCGGGGTGCCTAGCCGTAATAATAACATGTGTAATAACAAAATATGTATTATAACTCGTTACCTTGATTTATTAATAAGATTTGCTTGTTACCTTTGATTTTTATTGAGAGAACATAAACATTTTGTTGTACGGAGCCAATAAAAACTTATTTAAGTTTAGTCCTAACAAATTATCTACTGATTATTTAAGAGTTTATAAAAAAATCAATAGTGGTAGTAATCCTCACCGAGACTCTACAATTCTGAATATTATTGTGCAATTTTATTGTTGCTAGTACGAACTTTAATTGTTACCAAAATATAATTAGTATTTTGCCTGAAATAAAAAATAGTGAATAAAAAAAGGCATTGCCTCTTTTTCCCTGTAGTCATAAATAATAACTCTAAGTAATATGTCTTAATATGCAGCTAACTTTTCTATAACATATAATGGAATAAGTAATTATTATTGTTTACTTAAGTTATCTTAACAAGCCCTTAAATTGAAAAAAGGGGTAAGTATTGCTTGTGCATTTCAAACATAATTTTTATAAAGGAAATAATGCAGTAATCTTACTTATACTACCATAAATGTTCATATTCACAAGTTCATTACTGCTTTAATATAACATACTTTTTGAAATATATTTTACTTTTCTGGCAAAGTCTGGCATAAATTTTGATACTCAAAATCTTTTATTTTATTGTATTCTGAAAAATAGCATAATAATTTATTTTTACAATTCCTTATAAACTATAAACATTAGCACTAACTTAAATACAACACGAAGTGCAACATTTTTTTCTCCTTTTTTTGATATAAGAATAATTCTTCTACGTTTGGAAATAAAGTAAATATGCCCATAAATTCAGTTTTTTCACCATACTGAAAAATCTACATTTTCGTCTTATGCCTTTTTTCCACTGAGGGTGCGGTATGACAATAACATCGACAATGATAAAACAATCAAAACACTACTGCGATTACGAATTAAATGTACACACATATAAATTTAACCCGTAACCCAACTAACTAAAGTTATTTATAACCCGGAAAACGTCACTTTAATCTACAGTTTGGGGACCAAAATAACACATTGGTAACTGTAAAATTGTTGGATAACAACCATTGCGTATGATGTATAGAGGGTTAGAATATACTTTTGGTTAATGAATGAACATTTGTCAAAGTTATTCGCGCGAGATGAAATTGCGAGCTCGGAGTTGGTGAATTTTGTTCATAAGAGAAGGTGACGTTGCTATTATGATGTTTTGGTGAATTGAAAATAGTAATTTTGTTTATGTTTTGTGTGTGCTAAGATGTTTGGGATCTGAGTCATTCTTACCTATTAGACTTGCGAACCTGTTGATTGATGAGGGAGATTCTTTTTCAGGGTTCCATAGCAAAATAGCGAAAACGGAACCCTAATAGATTCGTCATGTCTGTCTGTCTGTCTGTCTGTCCGTCCGTATGTCACAGCCACTTTTCTCCGAAACTATTAGATCTATTCTGTTGCGCGAGAGACACTTCCAAATTTCTTTTCCACTTAACTAACTTCTAAAATAAGGAAATGATTAATCTAAAAAAATATATGATGTACATTGCCATGCAAACTTGCACCGAAAATTGGTTTGAACGAGATCTAGTAAATAGTTTTTTTAATACGTCATAAACAGCAATTTTCGGGAGCTATAATGCCTCAGACAGACAGTCACGTCAAACTATAACACCACTCTTTGCATCGGAGGTTAAAAAGCATCTGATGAGGCAGTCAAGCTGGCTGCCATCATTGTTAACATGGTACGTTTTTGCCACCATTTGCCCCTACTGTAGTGACCCTATTCCTGAGACTTCGCATTTAGCTTACCATCCATGCGAGGTGAAGTCAAATTGATATCCTATATAAAAAAAAAAAACTAAAACCTAACCTTCTCATCTCAGTCAGCTCAATATTACAGCCATTCACCCCATTCTCAAGTCAGTTATGCCTTATAAAATATCCTTGGAACTCAAATTGAGGCTCGGTACGGTTGAGAAGCGCCCTGGCAGAACATTATACGCAGTTAGCGAGATGATTCTATGCCAATTTATTGCTGAGATATGCGAAACGCGAAGCCAATTATGGCCTGTGAGCCTACCAGTTAAGCTTAAGCTTGGTACGGTGGTTATTAGGCTAGCAAGAATAGCAGGCAGTGAAATGTTGAGTAGGTTATGTTGTTATACGTAATAATAGCTTGGTAGGAAAAAACTTTTTTTCTTTTTTCATTTTCTTTTTATGGAAGTCAAAAGCTGTCTCTGAAATAAGATTCATTAAGCCTTTTCGAAAAACGTTTCGTGGTATTAGCATTTAGATTATGTCACCTTGACGTTTACTTGTTTAAACGGCGTGTATGTACCTTTTTTTTTAACTTTATGCACATTTGCACAAAGGCGGACTTAATGCCAAAGGCATTATCTGCCAGTCTACCTTAGGTTAGGTTCAAGCAGAAGAATGATAAATTTACTGACAGGTTAACAGTCTAATTTGTATACATACTAATAATAATGATACATACTCACGTTATACATACACAATATTACATACATACAATACATAATACACATACATACATATTATATTACTTATATACACACATAATATATAATTCCATTCATGTTTGAGTTGAGAATCGGTACATAATTATCATCATCATCTCCAGACTTCTGCTCCATACTTATATTTCTGTCTAGTGACATCGGATAGGAATGTATGGAGGAGAATAACATGTCCTTGCGTCGACCCTGACAAAGGCAGTTAGATGATGCTGACTTAAAAAAAATGTATAACGTCATTTTTTAGGTTTCTACAAGTCACCTTTCATTTAAAAAAAGGTAATAAAAAATAATAAATGTAATGGAACACGTCCGCGATATAAAAATTAAGTGCCAATTTTATTTTGAATAAGCTCCTTAATTTCCTAAAGAAAGAACTTATTCAATCATTTCTACGTTAAGGTACCTAAACGTAAAAATGAGACTTGAAATACGGGCGAGAGTACTTCACAAAGTTTAAGTACCCGTGAATTTTAGATGACGGACTTATTAAATTTGGAGGCTGAAGGCCGCAGACGTATTGATTAAGAGTCCCACTTATGAGAGTTCGAGAGAGAATTGTATACGTGAGATATTCGCGAATGAGAACACAGATTTAATAGAGCAACGCTGGCATATATCCTAACCCAAAATCGCGAGAAACGAGGCTCATTTTTTTTACATGCGGTAATTCCCCGCGGATAAAGGAGCCGCTGGGGGGAGATTTTCTATGCCACTCAGGTGGCAGACAATCGCAGGGCTCACCTGAAAGGAAGCTGTTACCGTGGTCAATAGACATATGCAACACCAGGGGAGTCACACTTTGTGCTGCCGACGCTATAAGAACAGAGAGTTTCTGTGCCATCAGTGCAGAAGACAGAGCAGGACAAGCCTTTGGTCTTCCGTTGACAGTACAATAACTTTTCAGTGAGGTCTGGCTACCCTACTCACTGCCGGGAACAAAACGGGTGTCTTAACGCACGCCGTTTCTAAGTCGAAGTGCAAAGCCGAAGGTGAGGTTGTAGGACATATCTCTCGAACCTCAGCGGACTCAGGGCCTTCCCTATTGGGCTGACCCTCCTCGGGAGGGATACCCGCGGAGTCCTCAACTCGTCCCCAGAAACGAGGCCTTGGCGCACACTCATTGGTGCGATATAATTTACGATTGGTGAATTTGAGCTCGCCGATAACATTGAGCGGCAAACGGCATGGAATTCTGATGCCATTTCCATAGTCTTATAGATAGTAACAACTCATTCCTATGCCGCACCATTAAGACCTGGAACTCCCTGCCTGCTCACGTGTTTCCTTCTTCCTACAGTCCCTGGTCCTTCAAGCGGGGCGTGAAAAGGCATCTGACGAGGCCGTCAAGCTGAGTGCCACCACTGTTAACATAGTACATGTTTACGATGGTGATCCTCTTTCCGAAACTTTGCCTTCAGCTTTGCTTCAGCCAACCATCAGGCGAGGTGAAGTCAAAATGACGTGTACATTATAAAAAAAAACTAAAATGTAAGAAAACTCTATACGCGCAGTAGGTGCCTTGGATGGTGTCTTGGATGTACTTTGAAGATACCACGGGGTGCTTTTTTTTTTTTTTTTTTTTTAACCGTGGGGGAAAATCCTTCATGGATGTTATGCCGGACTCTTACCGACTAAAAACCCCCACGGTAACGCCCAGAAGCCTATGGATGGGAGCCCCGGGTAAGCCCTCGGAAGGATGTCCCAGGACTCCCATCAGACCTACGGCTACAATTGCGGCCTCGTCTCGGGGGTGGTTCGGGTGCTATCCCGCGTCTATGGGGGGGGTTTTCGGGTGTTATCCCGCTTCTTAGGGGGGGGGGGGGGGGGCGTGCGTGAATCCCTCACGTCACGCTGCCGTCATGGGCCTGCTTCTGTAAAGACGGTGAGCAGCCAGCTCACCGTCCTCAGGCCCCCGGTTATGGAGGCCGATGGTCTTCGGCGAAGACACGTCGGCGGTGCCCAAGCCGCCGACTGCGGAACTCGGGTGGGAGAGTTTTCTCCCGCTCTCGCCCCGCCGCCTCTTTCACGAGCATGACCTGCTCACAGAAAGAGGCGGCGCAGTCCCACTTACTCCCGCTGGAGACCATGGCTCGCACCATGGTCTCGAGCGAGAGGGTGCCCACGCCCAGACCCACCACGAGGACCTGGCGCTGTTGCGCCCACGCCGTGCACTCCACCAGCGTGTGGAGCGCTGTGTCATCGCTGCGGTCCTCGCAGTGCTGACACTCGGCCGTGGTTTCCCGGTGTCTTCGCCACAGATACCTACCGAAGCTACCATGCCCGGTAAGTATCTGTGACAACCGGTAGGAGAGAGCACCGTGTCTCCTCTCCAGCCACTCGTCCATGACCGGTCTGACGGCCGCAATTGTGGCGAATCCCCCCTTTGGTTGCTCAAGTCGCATCTTCCATGTCTCCACGGTTTCCTGGTAGAGCTGGGACCGCTGGGCCTCGATTTCTCGAGACGCAGGCCATTGCCCCCGCTCCAGCGCCTCCTTGCGCCATATAAATAGAGACGCAAGGGCTCTCGCTTCCAGGTCCCATGGAGGGGTCCCGGCTAGGAGGCATGCCGCCTCACCAGAGATCGTGCGGTATCCCCTTATCACCCTGACGGCCATCGCCCTCTGTGGGCTCAGTAATCTAGCCACATTACTGGCCGTCAGGTTCTCCGCCCATACGGGGGCCCCGTATAGGGCCATACTTCGCACGATCCCCAGGTACAGTCTCCTGCAGGGGGCGTTGGGTCCCCTGATATTGGGCATCAGCCGCGCGAGTGCGGCTGACGCCCCCCTCAGTTTTGGGACCAAACTTCGGAAGTGATGTCCGAAGTTCCACCGGCCATCGAGCACGAGTCCCAGATACTTCATCGAGGGCTCGATGCCGATGCTGACGCCCCCTACCTGTAGGCTGGATCCCGCAGGTGGCCCCATCCGAGGTCCGTGGAAGCACAGAGCCTCGGACTTGTGAAGGGCGACCTCGAGACCCAGCCGCCGTATCCGACCCACGACTTGAGCAACCCCTGCCGTGGCCTTTAGTGCTGCATCTCGGTGCGTTGCTCCCCGCGCCGTAACGAGGGTGTCATCGGCGTAACACGTTACGGTGACCCCTCTGAGCAACGGACCACGCAGCACCCAATCGTAGCCGATGTTCCACAGGAGTGGCCCTAATACCGATCCCTGTGGAACACCGCACGACACATCCCGCCGACCCGGCCCTAGCCAACTCGGGTAAGTAATGGCCCTCTCAGAGAGATAGGCCCCGACAATTCGACGGAGGTAGGGAGGCACTCCATGGTAGATAAGCGCCTCCCTAATGCAACTCCAGGGCAGGGTGTTGAAGGCGTTGGCGATGTCAAGAGACACCGCCACCACCACCTCACCCTGTGAGACTGCTTCTTCCGTCAGGCCTCTAATGCGCATGATCGCGTCTACGGTGGAGCGCCCCTGACGGAAGCCAAACTGGCTATCCGACAGATCAGGCCCCACGCGTATGAGATGCTTGACGAGGCGTTGTGCAATAATGCGCTCAAAGAGCTTGCACACCTCGTCGAGCAACACGATCGGCCGGTACCCTGATGGGGAATTTGCCGGCCGCCCCGCCTTTCGGATTAAGACCAGTTTCCCTGTCTTCCAGACCTTGGGGAACTGGCCTTTTTCGAGGCATGCGCTAAAGAGCCCTATAAGTCGAGGCCCAAGTTCTTCGAGAGCCAGGACCCATGCTCGGCCCGGAATGCCGTCGGGTCCAGGGGCGGTGTTTCTGCGGGATTTAAGCCGCAGTAGAGCCGCCCCTAGCTCACCCTCTGTGACTACGGGCACGTCGTTCTCGCTGCCTTCCGCGTTGGGCGCCTGAGACGGAGCCATGCACGGAGGAATGTGTTCCTCCGCTCTTGATGGGAACAAGGAGTCCAGGACCCCCTCCAGCCGCTCCGGCTGGAGACTCTGGGTCAGTGGGGGCGCCTTGGGGCGTAATTTGCCCCTTACCATAAGGTACGGACGCCCCCACGGGTTCCGCTCCAAGGTCTCCATCAGCTCCTCGCGGCCCACCTTTTTGGACCGCTTGATGGCCGTCTGGAGGGCCCTCTTGGCACCCTTGTACCCATCATAGAGCTCCGTCTCACGGGCTGCCGCATCGTCTGGGCGGCGACGCCTCCGGCGGAATCTGGTGTACCGGCGGCGCGCGGCAACGCACTCCGCGCGCAACTGCGCGATTTCCGGCGTCCACCAGTACACCTGTCTTCTCGCCGGTCTGGGCCTAGCCCTGGGCATCGCCGCATCGCAGATATGCGACATGGCTCTCCCGAACCACTCCACCTCGGCATCAATATTGGCAGGTCTGTCCGCTATCGGGATCCAGGCCTGCACTATGGCCGCCTCCAGGAGAGCCTCCGGATCCAGGCGATTGAGTGCCCAACGCGGTCCCGGGGGATTCGCAATAGCTGGCGGCAGGTTTGGTGGAGGGGAGACGTCGAACCGAATATATCGGTGATCTGATGACGTCTCCTCCTCCTCCACCACACGCCATCCCTGGACACGGCGGGCGAGCTCAGGGGTCGCAAACGAAACGTCTATGACCGAGCTGAGCCCCCGCCGCGTCCAGGTTGCGACATTCCCCCGGTTCAGGATGACTAGGCCACGTGTAGCGACCCAGTCCTGAAGTATCCTCCCCCTGTCTCTGGTTTCCCGGGAGCCCCAAGCCTGCGACCAGGCATTGAAATCTCCCAGGATCAGGACAGGGCGAGGCCGGCATGCAGCGAGAACGACGTCCAGCTCAGGGAGCCATAGCTCAAACTGATGCTGGTCGAGGTTTGGCGAGATGTAAACGGCCACGACAGCCACCCCCTCATATTCCGCCGCGACACAACCCGGGCCCCTAGCGATAAGCGCTAGGCGCGAGTCGTCCGCGGCGGTCCCCCCAAAGACAGTCGCCAGGCCGTGCAGATCCACTGGGCTTCCCGGGTGAACCCAGTACGGCTCGGCGACAACCACCACGTTAACGGACCACTGCCTGATGCTCTGGTACAGAAGGTCCTGAGCACCAGCGCAGTGGTTCAGGTTCACCTGCAGGATGCGGACATGGGTGCCCATTAATGGACGTCCATTTCCGCACCCTGCCGCGAGAGTGCACCGTCACCTCCCCGTGTGGACGGACGGGGCTTTGGCCTTGAGGCAGTACAGGCCTTACTGCCCACCCAGTGGTCGGCCTCCTTGTCTTCCGCCACGCATTTAAAGCAGCGTGGCGGAGCGTCACAGGCAAGGGCCACGTGACCGGGCTGACTACAGCGGAAGCACCGGTCTCCCACGGTGACTTCCGCCGTACACTGCACTCCCACATGCCCCACGACCAGGCACCTAAAGCACCTGGCTTCGCGTGGCTGCAGGAGATGCGCCTGTGCCCTCAGGAAGCCCCCGATAAGGAGGCTTCGTCCGTCCGCCACTTTTTGGGCCGCCGCGACGGGGCAGCTCACGACTGCCGACCCGTGACCGTACAGGCCAAAGCGGATTTCGCTTGACCTCACCTGATCACGAGAGCAGCCGCTCGCCTCCACGACGGCGGAGATTATCTCCTCCGTCGTGGCCGCGTCATCCAGACCCGAAATGCGCAGACTCGCGCATTTGTTGGGTCTGGTGATGCGGACGTCACCCGTGTCCAGCGACTCCCTTAGCTTTGCCGCTAGGGCATCTGCTTTGGAGCCACTGGTGGCGCCAGAGATCTCAAGGAGGCGTGCTCCGGTCCGCGTCATCTTGGACCGGAGACCTTCCTCTATTTCGAGGGCTTTAAGGTCCACCGCGGCCCTCGCCTGTCTCAGGACCTCGGTATACCCCACGCCCCTCGCCCTGCCCTCTGTCGTCACCGTAATGACGACGGCAGAGGAACGGGGGACGCGAAGCCTCTTTGGCGCCTTCACCGCGGCGGCCTTTGCCGCTTTTGCGGCGGTTTTTGCCGCCTTCTTGGCGGCCTTCGCCGCCTTTTTGGTGGCATTAGTCGCCTTCTTCTTTGCTCCCACCACCTCCCAGACCCCCTCACTGGAGAGATTCTGGGATGCAACGGGAGCATTGGCTGTACTGCTTGGGGAGGCGGGGTTGCCACCTCTTCTAGGTGCCGTCTTCTTAGGTGCGGAGGGGGCAGAGGCCCTCGGCTTGGGACCAGGAGCCCCACTGGGTGCAGCAGCCTTCGTCGCATATGACGCGACGACGGGTGCCGCCAGCGGCGGGCGGTATGCCCGGTTCTCGAGGACGCCGAGTCGTCGCTCGATGGCCTCCAGCAGCTGGACCACCGTAGGCGTCACCTTAGATGGGGCACGGGGAGCGGGCGTTTTCGCACCCCGAGCCTCCCCGGCCCCCTGGACCAGCTGCGTCAGCTGATCGATCTCCTCCCGCATCAACTGTTGTTGCTTGCGGGAGTCGGCAAGCTCCGTCTCCAGGCTCGCAACCCGAGCCCGGAGTTTCTCCTCCTCGCTGGAGACGCTCCTTTCCAGGAGCTCCTCCAGCGCTTTGGCGGCACCCGTTACCGCGTCTGCCACGACCCTCTTCTTTCCCGCAATATTTTTCTGGCCTTTTACGGCGCCAGAAATGCGGGAAAGTGCCGCCAGGATGTTCTGCGCCGCTGGCACCTCCGTGACCTTCCCGCTTGGTAGCGGGGGCACAATCGCTTGCGGCTCTGCTACCCTCCCTTTCGCTCTGTAGAGGTCGGCTTTCCGGCCTCTACCCGCGGTGGTAGCCACAATCTTCCTCTTGCTAGGAAGGTCCTCCTCGCTGTTAGATGACACAGACCCAGGCCGACGGAACAGGCCCTTGCCTGGTTCGCTCGACCTGGGTCTCTTCCTACCTACGTCGGCATGGATACCGAGACCGAGGGTATCCTCGGTCCCGCCACCCACGCCGGCGGCCGACTCCATCTCCGAGCCAGCACGAGTCGACACGTCTTCCGCGTCGCCGTTTTGGGTGGTTTTGAGGCACACCCATGGGCCTGTGGGACTGTGGTGACCCCTCCCATATACCATCCGGGATGAACCCGGGCGGGGGTCGCCATGGCTGGTCGCCGAATGGGTGTCCATTCGACCACCAGTCACAGCAAGGGATTCCCCGGACAGAGTCCGGGTACCCTCATGGGTAGTTTTATTCTTCGTAGTTTCCATAGCCATTTTGTATTTACGGTTAATGTCCGCCGACGTTGAGGTGGAAGGAGAGAGGTTGGGAGTGTATGTGAGGATGGGAAGGTGGGTAGGTGGGAGTGAGTGACGCCCTAGGCACTGAGTTCCCCCCAGTGATGCATCCCATTGCCAGGCGTCAGAGCGTGGGGTTCGGGGTGATTTTTTATAGAGGTTTTCTTCCTCGCAACTCCTAAGAGCCACCATGCCCGTCTGTTGCCAGATGGGGGTACGGCTCGGCCGATCGATGGTCCCCATGGGACCGTGTACTTCACCACTGATCGCTCAGTGGCAAAGTACTCGTCGCCCTGACAGTTCTCCGCTAGGTACGCTCTGCTTAGCAGAGCGCATGCGGAGAACTCGAAACCGGCCATAAAGGCCCCCCCTCCTTGGTGGACTATTTGCCATGGGCGACGACGTGCGCCTCGCGCAAAGCCCACATCGTCGCCCACGTTACCAGGGTGCACCACGCGGAGGTTGTCCTACCCAGCACCCCACCACGGGGTGCTACTGCGGTGGAAGAGCTCAAAGCTCAATTCACCAAGCATAGATTATTACAAAGCAAATCGTGCGCGTTAGGGCCCTTTATATCTTGCGATCTAGGTCCAAGTTATATGGTTCGGACAATACTGTGGTAGGTATAGGTATTTACATGGGTTCGAAAAGCACGGTTGAAGAAATGTGAGGATTAATGAACCTTTTCGGGGATTGCCGGTGGGCTATATATACCTTTGCACGTACATTTAGACTAATAGGCAGTAGAATTATATTTACCTACAATACATCTCTCATCTTTTTATTGGGTACCCCATCTTTTACCAGAATTTTTGGTAGGTATATCTATTTAAATATATATAACTCAAAGGTGACTGACTGACTGACATGTGACCTATCAACGCACAGCCCAAACCACTTGACAGATCGGCTGAAATTTGGCATGCAGGTAGATATTATGACGTAGGCATCCGCTAAGAAGGGATTTTTGGAAATTCTGCTACTAAAGGGGTAAAATAAGGGATGGAAGTTTGTATGAAAGTCCGTCATTTTCAGAGCTAAATGCACTAAATTTCAGAAAACTGTGTATCAGCGTTTTTTCAAAATTGAACTACTAAGAGGGTAAAATAGGTGATAAACATTTGTATGAAAAGTACGTCATTTTCAAAGTTAGAAACATGAAACTTCGTACACCTACGTCTTTTGGGAAATGTTTTGTCGCGATAACCGACATTCACGCGGGCGAAGCCGCGGGCAAAAGCTAGTTTGGTATACACACGTTCTTCAAAGATGTCCAGTCCGCATACGTGCTTCTACATACGCGTCATAGATTTCTTTAGTTAGTCTGAACTCGTCCATACGTTATACGTGACCAAATCAACTAGGCATACCCTTTTCGACCTTTGACATTGCATTTTTTACGAGGTTTTTTCGGAATCGGTTTATTCAACAAATATTAAAAGGATATATAGGAAATATAGTTTTGGGATTAAAATGATAGATCTGCTGTCAAATCTAAAATTCTCGTGTCACAGTTTTCGTTGCCATACTCCTCCGAAACGGCTTGACAGATTTTGATGAAATTTTGTGAGCATATTGAGTAGGTCTGAGAATCGGCCAACATCTATTTTTCATCCCCCTAAATGGTGCAGCGGGAACGGGATCTGACGCCGATCGCGAGGCGGGAAAAAATTGGCAGTACGAAGTTCGCCGGGACAGCTAGTATTGTATAAATATTTCAATCATTGTCCGCAGAACACGACACCACGCGCCTTGACATGGCTTAATCTATTATTTTGCGGACATACCCAATAATTTTGGCAAAAGCTTAAATCACATCATTGCCTTTCCGATATAAAATATATTATTGAAATTCAATGTAAGTCGTATAGAATCGTTGTATACCTTGGGGCACATATTTTGGTCCTGAATCGCGAGAAAATTGAACGTAGCGCCCGCAGATTGTTTTGATGTTATTTATGATCGATGAAGTTGAACTCGTCCACTGTCGTGCTACCCCGTGATATACTCAAGACTCCCAAAAAACACATCCTGCATGTATAGCAGCGGCACATTTTGGGTCCAAGATATATGCCCCGAGAGAACTTTCATATCACGAAGCGTCCGACAACAATCCGTTACTTTTTGTAGCTGTCACTACTGTCTAAAGTAAAGCCAACGAGACGTTCGTAGTACAGGAAAGCTGTCAGCACAGTGGTTCTAAACTGTCCGATCCGCCATCTTATGAGCAATTTCATTCCTGTCTGGAATGTGCTTGAAGGGTTTCATACCCGAGGGCCCCAGTTCCTGAGGCACCCGTTCCGGAGGGACCCGATTTATTTTTTAATCTTAATAATGTAATTTGCCAGTAGTTTAGGTAAAAAGTACCATCTGCAGATAATCTGTTGAATAAAGTTTTGATAATTTATAAAAAAACTAGCTTTTGCCCGTGGCTCTGCCCGCGTGGATGTCGGTTATAGCGACAAACATTTCTCAAAAGATAGGTGTATGAAGTTGGGCAAACTCGAATGAGTGTAACAACTTGTTACACTGGTGTGACCAACAGGAAGCTGGATTTTAATTTGTCAAAGTATATTTTACTAGTCAAGCTCTTTCATTTGATATTTACCCGTGTTGAAGCAATTTGAAAAAATATGTAATATAAAATATATAACATAATATAATCAAATAAAGCTAAGAATACTCTCAACTAAATTACCTTTCAAACAAAAAAAAAAGACATCAAAATCGATTCTTCCGTTGGGGAGCAACGATGCCACATGCACATCTTCATTTTACGTCGGTGGTTAAAAACTATGATTCGACATTGTATACCTATTATGATTTCAAATACCTAACACTTAAACACATAACTACATTTTTGTACTTCTTTTGTTGACTCTACAAGTTGAAAATCTTAAAAAATAGGTTTTAATAATATTTATCGTATTCGGGTCCCTCCGGAACGGGTGCCTCAGGAACTGGGGCCCTCGGGTACCAATCCGGTGTAATGATACGTAATAATTTTCAAATAAAAATGTTTGGAAACGCTGAAACTTTGTTTACCTATTTTCTCTCGCTTCATTGGCTTTTCTTTAGTTAACTATTTTTTCGAGAAACCTATAGATTATATTATTGTCCTATTAGTGGATCCAGCAAATAACCCTTGACATAGTGGTACTTGGTGGTACTTATCGAGATGACCCATAATTCACAGCCACCCGTGCTCTTGAAACTTATACGATGAGAGTCGTACTCCACAATCAATACCCCCGTTTCGTCCTCTCCAAACGAAGCAAATACAGACGCCAATCATTATACTATTTACTATTATGTAAACTGGTCGTGCCTGTACATTTAAGAAATAAAAAAAAATTGTGTCGTTGTCTGTTTTTTTCGCTTTAAACTTCCTACGCAATCGGTAGAGTAGAAATGAAATGAATGCCAACATCCAAACGGATGAAGCAGGCAAACAGCAAAAACAGGCAAAAAGCAGGGATTTGAAACTGCGGTCCTTCTCTTACAGGGAGAATGCTTTGACCACTAAGCTACTAGACCCACGCCCGAACTAATCCAAATCTTTCCTATCTTTATATATATTCCGTCTTTGAGGCGACGATGGAGCAATCTACCGATGCTCTTACGAGCTATGCTATCGGAACCAATGAATGATTTTTCAACCATTTTTAAACATTTTCTAAATCGATTTTATTCAAATCAATTTTTAACATGCTAATGCTGTAAAATTTAATTTAAAAAAGTATATGTCAGTTCAGAATGTAACGCAATTGACTTTTTTTTTTAAATTAAATATCTCAAACGTACAGACACGACCACTTTAATAAGTACCTAGAAGTCATTGACTGATGAACTAAAAAGTACACTTACCCACAATATCATAAGCGTTCTCTTACAATATATTGCCATGGTATCCATGGCGTTTCTTGGCTTTCATTACTTATGACAGTCTCCATTACTTGCTACCGGAGACACGGTACTTTTATTAATGTACGCCATTCTTATACGAGGATATTTATTAAACTTCACTGTAATTTTGGCATGGGTGCCAGGAGAAATGGCAAAGGTTAGGGAAGAAGAAGAAAAATTGATATTGCAGCTGCGTGTAAGAGAAATTTATATGGCTTATGTATGTACACGCGGTGGAAACATTAGGTGTGCGTCTCGCATGTTATTTATTTGCGATATGTGGAGGTTTAGATGCTGTGAATAAATGATGATAAGTGAGAATGAACTTATCGCACTATCCATACTAATATTATAAATTTGAAAGTAGCTCTGTCTCTCTGTTGCGCTTTCAAGCCTAAATTACAGAATCAAATTTTATTAAATTTGGTATATAGGTATTTTTTATATGTTTGATTGCGATAACCGATATCCAAGCGGGCGGAGACACGGGCAAAAGCTAGTGTTCTAATAAATACATAGGTTACCTGTATTGGTATCTAGGTGGCTGAAATTTTGCTTATATTAGCAAAGAACAACTGTGATTTTTTGGATATCCATATCTATAGGTCACTGGTTTGTATCCGGCTCGAAGGACCAAAAAAACTCAGGTGTTGACAGCGAATGTTGAAGTTAAATTTCTGCTATCAAGGGGGCAAATATATAGGTTATCTACTTACTTATGTATATATTTTTTTCTCTGGTGTAAGAAGAGACTTCACTTTAAAAGACTTCTTTTTCCAGTTAAAATTTTATTTCGCTATTTGTACATACTCACTTCGCACTCGCTAATTAACTATCATTAATATTCTTACTAAGAAACCGGAACATTGCATTTTTTTTAAATTTGACACAGTTTTTTTCCCAAATTTTAATAAAAACTCCGAATGTTATTGTTGCAATTTAATATTAAGACAGATGGCAAAGTAATGTTTAACATAAAATATTATGTCACGGTGAAGGTTATTATAGTATTAAAATATACAAATGGTTAGGAATGCATAAAATTGTAAATTCAGCAGGATAGCAAACAACCTGTGCCTTAATGACCTCGAGGGCAGTTTTAATAAACTCATTTTACATTTTACTTATATTTTTAACTAGCTGTGCCCGCGACTTTGTCCGCGTGGAATGTACTTAATAAAAAAAATCAGTTAATTTTTTTTTGTTTTTGGCATTTTTTTTATTTTTTTTTTAGCCTAAGTTACTCCTTATTACATAAGCTATCTGCCAGTGAAAGTCCCGTCCAAATCGGTCCAGCCGTTCCAGAGATTAGCCAAAACAAACAGACAGACAGACAGACAGACAGACAGACAGACAGACAAAAAATTTAAAAATATGTATTTTGGTATGTGTACCGTGTTACACCATGGCACAATAGGACAACTGCTGACACACCAAATCCACCAGTGTAGCAATATTATTACTTTATTGCATCAGCCAACATGAGTGGTTGCATCACCCGACATGGACACAAGGCCTGGCCGCAAAATGCTGACACAACGTGACGAACATCCGACAACCGAAATTACGCAAAACGAAGAAACATGCGCCCACTTCTGATCAATCGCTGATCGCGGTCGTTAGGTCTAGAATTAATTCTAATTAATTGTAAAATCTTAAATAAATTTTTAATAAGTAAATTGGTTTTTTTTAAGTCATCCGTCTGCGGATTCTATAATTGGCGCAGTCGGTAGGATTTCTCGAAGCAGTGCGCGGTGCTTCCATTAGTCTCTCACATCGAACTAGCAGGCTCCGCATAGCCGCTGCGCGTGCTCTCAAGCCCTTGTCGAGAATCCTGAACCATAGAAGCTGCGGCGGTGCATCCAGACATTGATGCTGACTAAGAAGAACCAAGATATGAAACTGTGAGTACACTTGAATCGCTCTTGTGTTGCTTTCCTATGTGTTATTTCCCATTCCAGTCCTAAAGAAATCCGTCAAGATTTTTCATCCTAGGCAATCAGGTACCCCTAGGGCTGGGAAGGATAAGTTTGATTTAGGTAGAAATTTAAGCATAGAATACCCAAGCGCAATGGCTTCACAAGACCCTATTGACGCTATTTTCAAAGCACTTAGGTTAGTCCCGGAATTTGACGGGAACCCTAACGTGCTTACCAGATTTATTGGTCTATGTGACGAACTAATTAAGAGATTTTTAAGTGTAGAACCGGGGCACGAATTAGAGAACCAATCCTTGCTTAATGGCATACTAAACAAAGTCACAGGTAATGCTGCCCGCCTTATAAACTCTAACGGTATCCCGACTGACTGGAATGGCATTCGTACCGCATTAATTAATAACTTTGCAGACCAACGCGACGAAACTGCTCTTTACAATGATCTGTCGCTTTTATCTCAAGGCCAAGGCACGCCACAAGAGTTTTATGAACGTTGCCAAAACTTATTTAGTATAATCATGACATACGTGATCCTTACATGATCCTCTGCCTACCACCGTAGAGGCAAAGCGTGCACTTTATAAAAAATTAACACTACAATCGTATATGCGTGGTCAAAAAGACCCATTAGGTTCGCGTATCAGGTGTATGCGTCCTGAATCTATAGAGCAGGCGCTAGAATTTGTGCAGGAAGAAACCAATACATTATACCTGCAACAAAGGAACAATAACTTCCTCGATAAGCCTATGCGACAGCATGCTAATAGTAACATAACTACCCAATTTAGAATGCCAAATAACCAACAGATTACGCCGACACTGTCTAACCCAATAAATTATCCTATGCCGTCACCCGGCCCTTCACGCCAACAACCAGTACAGTATCAGCAGCCGTGGAGGCCCAATAACCCTAATTTTTATCAACCCATACGTGGCCCCTCGCGCACGCAACAAATGTTTCGTGCATTGCCTCCCAATTATAGTCAAAATAATAACGCAAGTGGAATGCCCCCACGTAATGTACCAGGCCCTAGTGGGGCCCCGATGAACCCTGGACCCCAAAGGCCTACCCCAATGAGTGGTGTAAGCCACTACGTAAGCAAGCCCTTACCTTTTAGGGGACATGATTGGTCCAGATTCGGCAATCCACCCCCAACCAATTACCTTAAGGCACGAGAATTAAATTTAAATGAATGCCCAGACTATGAATACGTGCCTTGTTACGAACAAGACACCGTCTCTTATTACATTGAGCCGGAGTATTATTCTGAACCATGCACTTATTCTGATAGTACTTATTACGCCTACCATTATCCTACGGATATGCCTGCGAATATTGTCGAACCACCTGCGGAAGGTTCCGCGGAGAATTTTCACCAGGACCCACCGTCCGAAAAACCAAAATAGAAATCAACGTTCAATCACAGAGACAATTACCCTATATCCAAATTACTAACCCGCCATTAAAGTTATTAATAGATACGGGCGCTAATCAGTCCTTTATTAATCCCGAAGCCGTAACCAGATTTTTCCCCTCAGTACCATTAAATTATGAACCGTTCGAGGTAATAAATGTCCATGCCAAAAGACAGTCCGACAATACTATCATATTGCCATGCTTCCCGGAATTTCGCGAACCTGAGAATATTAAATTATTTGTTTACAAATTTCATGACTACTTCGACGGGTTAATCGGTTCTGACTTGTTAAGAAAATGGGAATCGAACATAGACTATAAAAATATGTACCTAAAAACTAGATACGCCAGTAATCCGATAAAGGTTTATAAGTCAGGCGCTGTCAATCTATACGAAGATATGATACCTGCTGGGTCTTCAACATTAATTAACTTACCAATTAACGTATCAGATGGGGATGCTTTCATCCCGGAGCAAACTATTTCTAATTGTATTATAGGTCCGTGTCTCACTACGGTGACTAATAACCGAGGGTTGGTAGAGGTTACGAACCCTGCCCAAAGCGATGTAATCTTCTCTGTCGATCGTCACATTACTGCCGAAACATATACGATAGAATGCAAACGCCCCCAGCAGCTATCCCAACGAGCTAGCGATGTCATTTCAAAGCTACGTACCAGTCACTTGAATCCAGAGGAACGTGCCAACCTAGAGTCATTATGTGCATAATATGCAGACGTCTTTTATATAGAAGGGGAAGCACTAACATTTACTAATCAAATTAAGCACTCAATTAAAACTACCGATGAACTGCCTGTCTACACAAAGAGTTACCGATACCCATACGTACACCGCGAAGAAGTCAGTTGCCAAATAGAGAAAATGCTAGAACAAGGTATTATTAGGCCATCACAGTCAGCGTGGAGTTCACCAATTTGGGTTGTACCTAAGAAAGCAGATGCTTCGGGTAAAACCAAATGGAGACTCGTCGTCGACTTTAGGAAACTAAACGAAAAAACCATCGACGATAAATATCCGATTCCGAACATTGCCGATATCTTAGACAAACTAGGTAACTGCCAGTACTTCACCACCCTAGATCTAGCTAGCGGATTCTATCAGGTGGAAATGGACCCTCACGATATTCCGAAAACTGCTTTCAACGTCGAGCACGGCCATTTTGAATTCTTGAGAATGCCCATGGGGTTGAAAAACTCACCCTCCACATTCCAAAGGGTTATGGATAACGTGCTTCGAGGTTTACAAAACGTTATATGTCTGGTCTACTTGGACGACGTAGTTATTTTCAGCACATCGCTCCAGGAGCATATAATTAACCTAGAAAAGGTATTTCAGAGATTACGGGAATCTAACTTTAAAATTCAATTAGACAAATCTGAGTTCCTAAAGTTGGAAACCGCATATCTTGGCCATGTAATCAGCAAAGACGGTATAAAGCCCAATCCAGACAAAATAACCGCTATACAAAATTACCCAATACCCAAATCACCGACAGAAATTAAACGATTTTTAGGTTTACTTGGATATTACCGTAAGTTCATTCCAGATTCTGCACGAATAACGAAACCCCTAACACAGTGTTTAAAGAAAGGATCAAAGATAACTTTTAGCATAGACTACGTTAACTGTTTTGAAAAATGTAAAACTCTTTTAACCAATGACCCAATCCTTCAATATCCCGATTTCACCAAGGAATTCATACTTACTACAGACGCCTCAAATTTGGCCATTGGAGCTGTTCTCTCCCAAGGAACAGTAGGGAGCGACAAACCCATAGCTTACGCATCACGCACTCTGAACACCAGCGAGATTAACTATAGTACCATAGAGAAGGAGTTGCTTGCGATTGTATGGGCAACCAAGTACTTTCGTCCGTACTTATTCGGTCGCAAATTTAAGATTATAACAGACCACAAGCCTTTACAGTGGGTTATGAGTCTAAAAGAGCCAAATTCTAGATTAACACGTTGGCGACTAAGACTTAGCGAATATAACTTCACCGTAATTTACAAGCAAGGCAAGTCCAACACTAATGCCGATGCCTTGTCAAGAATAGAACTTCTTAACGAAGAAGCTAGTTCAGTAATAGTTAACCCTTCTATTAACCAGCCCTCTCTAGATGAATCTAGAACTCTGACAGTACATACAGATGCCGAAAACCCAATTTTAGAAGTACCTATTACCGACGACCCCCTAAATAAATTTAATAGACAAATACATTTTACGGTTGTAGATAACTTTAAAGGCAGGACGTCGATCACAAAACCATTCGAGACGCATACCCGAACATCCATTCAGTTAACTAGGAATAACCTAGAATCGGACATCGTAAACGCGATCAAAGAATATGTTAACCCCAAAGTTAGAACAGGAATATTAATTACACCAGCTTTAGAAATGTACTCAATAATTCCAATTATACAAAATCACTTCAAAAGTTCGTCAATGAATTTAGTATTATCTAAAAGAGAGCTTGTCAATGTTAAAGAATATCTACGCCAACAGGAAATGATTCAGAAGTACCACGAGGGTAAAACAAATCATCGTGGTATAGATGAATGTTATCTCGCACTATCCCGACAGTATTATTGGCCCAAAATGAAAGATCAAATAGCGAAATACATAAATGAGTGTACCATATGTGGTCAAGGCAAATATGAACGTCATCCGATTAAACAACAACTCAACTTAGTTCCTCCGCCAACCAAGCCTTTTGAAGTAATACATCTTGATTTATTCACTGTGGAAACCGAAAAGTTTTTAACTATAATAGATTCCTTTTCTAAGTATGCTCAAGCATACCACCTAAGGGACGCTACAGCTGTAAGTGTCATTCAGGCTTTGTTAATATTTTGTACCCATCACGGTCTACCATTAACATTAGTGACTGATCGTGGCACCGAATTTACTAACCAGTTATTTTCAGAATTTACTAGACTACATGGCATACAACATCATAAGATACTAGCTCATTCACCTAATGAAAATGGTATGGTCGAACGCCTACATTCTACACTATTGGAGCATCTAAGAATATTAAAATTAACACATCGTAACGATTCCGCTATAAACTTAATGCCCTATGCAATTTTAGCGTATAATAGTAGCATCCATAGCCTCACCAAATGCAGACCCCTAGAAATCATTAGCGGTCACTTTGATCCCCGAGATCCATTAAATATTAATATTACTGAACACCTGGTGCAACAGTATATTCAAAACCACCGTTCTAAAATGAACAAGATGTACGAACTTATAAGCGAAAATTCGCTAAATCGTAGAATAGATATTATAGAGAATTTGAACAAAACCCGCGAACCTGAACAGTCTCATACACCTGAGCAACAAATATTCATTAAGAACCCTTTAGCTAGTCGTCAAAAACTGGCGCCACGTTTTACATCCGACACTGTACTCGCAGACTTACCGATACATATTTACACTAAGAAAAAACGTGGTCCTGTGGCCAAATCCCGACTAAAAAGGGTCCCTAAAAGTGCAAAATTGTTACAGGATGGCCCTGATGCTGTTCCTGCAAACGATAACCGCACAAGAGGTAATACTTGAAAGCCTGGACAATGGACCAGGACTTCTCCCTTTTAAATTAGGTCCTACTAAAATTGTTTCCCATTACCACTCCTTTTTGCAACCTATTGACTTAACTAATATAGCATCCAAAGTATCTGCTGTGAAAGCTCAATTAAACCATATCAGACCTCTAATTAACAATAGCACTCAGTCTATATATGAACCTCATATCGGATACCTTGATAGTAAGTTAGATGAAATCTCAGAGCAATTACAAACGTTTACTTCAACTCGTGTCAAAAGAGGACTTATAGATGGTCCAGGATCAGTCATAAAGAGCATATCTGGTAATTTAGATTATACCGACGCAATAAAATATGACAATGCCATTAAAGTACTCGAGGATGACCAACAAGAGTTAGCATTGCAATTTAACCACCATATAACTTTAAACAAGGAATGGATATCAGAAAATTCAAAAGTATTAGATAGTATTATTGAAAATCAAAGTAAAATTACCGAAAAGGTCAATGAAATTGCTAATACCACAAGTAAAGCTCGTACAGACTTTACGCACTTCGCCCATCTGGCCCAATTATTCTTAATACTGGGGGACAATATAGAGGAACTATCTGACGAACTGATACGAATTGAAAACCTATTGGCTTTTATTCATACTAATAGCCCAAATCATTCTATGTTGAACTTAGAAGCTCTAAGGGCTATGTTAACTAAAATTCGCAGCTTATATAATAGGGAAGAAACGTTAGACATAAGTGTAAGGGATTACTTTGATATTATTAAGTTGGGGTCTTATTATAGTGTTGATAGTATAGTTATAGTATTTAAGATACCAATCTTCTTGCCTAGTACCTATGACCTGTACAAACTGTCCATAATTCCTAACAAGAACCAAGAAATCCTTATACCACCCTCTCCTTATATAGTGATGCATGAGTCAGATTTCATGTACATAGAGACAGAATGTCCGAAAGCGAATACTTGGTACATCTGCGAGAAGAAATACAGCCTAAGTCAACGAGCTCAAGCGGACTGCATTCAACAGCTGATAGCGACGCAGAAAATCGACGCCACATGCAAATTTACACCGGTCGTACTCAACAAAGAAGCAGTAGAACAGTTGGACGAAAAACACTACACTATTTCGTTCCCAAAAGCTACCAAGGTCCAAACGTCGTGTGCGAGAAATGTCTATGAGACCTTACGAGGAAGCTTTTTGGTTGTATTACCTATGGGATGTTACCTACGTACAGCTGAACTTACCATCGCAAACTCCAATGACCATACAAGAGGACACGTCCTGAAAATCATAGATACACCATTACCGGATTCCGAAGATCTTGACTCCCTAGAGCCAGTGCTAACTCTAAACTCGATTAGCTTGGAAAACCTACACTCTAGCAATGCCAAAGTTGCGATTCAACCTCGTGCAAGTCTAAAGAAAACTCAAGATGCAACACTGTACCATACTACAATACCCATGTACACCATGATGTTGGGAGCAACGTCACTTATCGGATATATTCTCACACGAAGATATTTGGCAAAAACTAAAGAGAGCAAAAATGAACATAACCAAAACGGTACTCCGGAGATAGCCACCACAGAATCCACTACAACAGATCACTACTCAGCATTATTTTCGACCAAAGTACTCAAATAAGTGCTGATCTACGGCGGGAGGTGTTACACCATGGCACAATAGGACAACTGCTGACACACCAAATCCACCAGTGTAGCAATATTATTACTTTATTGCATCAGCCAACATGAGTGGTTGCATCACCCGACATGGACACAAGGCCTGGCCGCAAAATGCTGACACAACGTGACGAACATCCGACAACCGAAATTACGCAAAACGAAGAAACATGCGCCCACTTCTGATCAATCGCTGATCGCGGTCGTTAGGTCTAGAATTAATTCTAATTAATTGTAAAATCTTAAATAAATTTTTAATAAGTAAATTGGTTTTTTTTAAGTCATCCGTCTGCGGATTCTATAATTACCGTATATACATTCATATGCATTTAGTAGAAAGCGGTTATTTTAATATTACAAACACACAAGACACTCCAATTTTATTTATTTGTATAGATGAACTCATAATTAAGAGACATTAAAAGACATATTCTTGTAAAATGTCATGTTTGTTTTGTTTATTTGACGTTATATAATTAAATAAAGGAAGCGGTAGCAAAATAAGGTTGTATTATATAATAATTACGTCGTAGTTTCCCGCTGAAGTGAAATATAATGTCGTACAAAGTCATGTACAGGATAAGGATGAGATACAAGATGAGAGATATTCTTTATAATTATCTCATATAAGTGATTTCCCAGTTGCGTTCAAAGTTTGCGCTTTCAAGCCCTTTATTTTTTTTGATAAATATGTCAGATTTTTCAGGGTTCCGTTTAATACCTACTAGTTTTATTTCAATGTGTGATATTTCCGTAAACTTTCCACATTACGTTAGTATGTACTAAATACACATCATTCCTCTCTGCTAGCTTGATTAGACGGCCAATTTACAGGTATCAGGTAATCATAGTACATGAAAACATTACTTACCTCATGTAAATTTTCCAAGCTTATTTTTACGTAGGTATATTTTAGGCGTCCTTATCGTAAAAATCAAGTTGAAGGTACTTACATCACTCAATCGTCCACATTTCCTTCATCAGAAAATATGTGACGTCTGGTGGCCCTAAGGCCCTCTTACTCTACAGTGTCGTGAACGTTTGCGAGTGTGGTCATATGCGGCGGGCGTAAACATGATAATTGGCACTTCAGATCGACGTTACCACGGTACCACTGGCCATACCCCTAGTGGTGCCATGGGTCTTTTAAAATTGAATGGCACCACTGACTAATAGTGATGTGATGTCGACATCTTGGACAGATGAAAACATGATTGATAGGTAGATTCTAACAAAATTTATTATAAATAAAAATAAAATTTATTATAAATATAAAATAACTTTTACCAAGCCTTAAGGTATTTAAATGTAATAGGCTAGTTGACACTAGTTGTTACTGACGTTACAGTAGACCCAAAAAAAATAGGTATGACTATATTTTTTGAGACCTAGAATACTTCCATTTTTTTTTAAATATGTTTTTGTTAAGCTGACGAAAACGCTGAGCGCCATTTTGATCTGTAGATTATCCGTGCTGTGACGTCATCCGCATGACATTTCCTTCACTACATTCGACATGTCTCATGCGGATGACATTACTCTTTACAAATTGTATGACGTCACATAATGGTTGACAGCGTTTTTAGATCATTTCATATAAAAATACAACCATCTGATAGTTTTATTAGTTGTATTCGATATATATTGGTTTTGTACGACAAATAATGTAAGAAATACGAGGAATACCCTTAAAATTTAATATGAGTCAAATAGCCTATTGGCAAACCAAAGCATAAATAGTAAGACTTTTGTGCAAAACACTAACATTGCACCCACACCGGTTTGAAGTGGTACGTAATTATTCATATCAGAGTGTAATGGATCTGAAGTGGCTACGGATGGGTGGGAACGGATATTTCAAGCCTGGAGTCTCATTCCGGAGCTAATATCTTGAACTAAATGTCAATCTAGATTAGCTGAGTTTAAATCAATTGAGTTTAAATGTGATTTATTGGAAACATGTGTGTTTTAAAGAAAAATAGCTGATCCGGTAAACTTCGTACCGCCATTTTATCCGTCCGCGTGGCGTCAGATCCCGTTCCCACTGCATCCTATACTATATTATGCATTTATGACATATATAAACCTTCCACTTCCTCTTGATTCACTCTCTATTATAAAACCGCAACAAAATTGTTTGCGTAGTTTTAAAGACTGCTTAGATCTTTAAAACTACGCAAAGAATTTTGTTGCGTTACAGAGACAGACAGACGCGAAAAACAACTTTGATTTTACTATGTAGTGATAATTGCAATGAACAGTAATTTATTATTGAATTGGGGGTCAGTCGGTTTAGACCTCTCTGCATTTTTCTTCCGAGTTATCTCCGAAATGGTTGGGTTGAAAAATAAAAAAATGTTGTAGAAATTTTTACTGCAGAAATCTTATGCTAGAAAGTGTAATTTAACCAACTTTTCTTTCAGTAGAAGAAACACGACTCCCCGCCAAAAAAGAACGAGACCTAACATCTCGCGGAGGAAGTCGCGGGCATAGCTAGTTAACAAATATTAAGGTTTTTATCCACCACAGCGTTCACTATAAACAAACATAAAACCACAGAATCGTAAAATTTAAAAAAGGAAATAAACCAATTTGACCAACACTTATGTCGTAACACTGGCAACTCTTAACGAGCTGTCATAAAAATACTAAGCGGTAGCCCAATTATTGCCAGTTGTAAAAATATTATATTTATACAATGTTGAAATATGAGGGATATTGGGTGTTATAATAAATTGAGGTGAGCAATGTGTATTCTCCGCCTATTATCGATGCACAGCTCCAGGTAATTGATCAAATATTTTGGCCAAACCTGTAGTAGGTAGGTATTTTTTTTTATCGTGCGATAAATCACCACGGATACCACCCCCACGGAGCCGGTGGAGGTGGTTATATGTCGGACTCGAACCGACTAAAACGCACGCCATCTCGGGTCCTTGGTTGCCGGAGGTGAGATTGCCCAAAAGCATATCTCTCGCACCCTGGCAGACTCAGGACCATCTCTTTCGAGATAGCCCCCTTCGGGTTGTGGGGACCACAGTGTCCCCATCTAGCTCCGGTTACGGGCAGGCGCATTTTTGCGCCACCGCCGCGGCCTGCTTCTGCCAGGGTGACAGGTGGCTCCACCCGTCATCCCCAGGCCAGCGCTCATGGAGGACGGAGGTCGTTCTGCTACCTCCGACGTCCGATTCGCCTTCGCGTAGTAGGTAGGTATGTAGTAGCAGAACCTGAGGAGTATTTTTGAAATTACTCGTCAGATTAACATGAGGAACGTTGGTTACTATCTTACAAATGTCGATTTCGTTAATGTGACGATTCGAGGGAAGGTAATGAATTGCATAAAAAAATTATGTCTTAATTTTTCGCACAAGTACATAGTATGCAACGACACGTTATACCCTCCACTAACCTCTACCATATTAAGCATGTATTATACATATAAATCTTCTCCTTGAATTACTTTATCTATTAAAAGAAACCGCATCAAAATCCGTAGCGTAGTTTTAAAGAAATAAAGCATACATAGGGTCGGACAGACAGAAAGCGACTTTGCTTTATATAGGGTGTCTCAATAATAATAATAATAATAATAATTTATTTCAGCAACAAAGATAATTACAACATTGTAGATACAAAAGATTTCACACAGTAGGTATAATATACAGTTTACATAGTGATTGAACTTGGCGACAATCTGTTATTTATTTTTGTTTTCGGTTTCCTGGTTCCCAAACTAGGCAAACGCCTGTAACTTGGGAATCAGTGTTCTTCCTGTTTATTATGTCAGAAAAATTGTCCCTATGTGAACTTCAAAGTGTTTGAGAGAGGTTTTCATAATTAGTAGTTATTGTGTATTTGATAAAAAATTTAATGAACAATGTTTATTTATTTTTTAAGTTAAAATCAATCATAATCATTATTTATCTTATATTTTATATAAGATAAATATTATTTAATATATATTGTATTTATTTAATCTAGTTAGGTGTGTGTGTGTGTGCGTGTGTGGTGTGTGCGTGTGTGTGTGTGTGTGTGTGTGTGTGTGTGTGTGTGTGTGTGTGTGTGTGTGTGTGTGTGTGTGTGTGTGTGTGTGTGTGTGTGTGTGTGTGCGTGTGTGGAAGCGTTTACTTTTAAGTTGGGAATAGTGTTTCGATACCTTCATAAGTCTGATCCACCAACCATGCCTTTACTCGCTTTTTACATTCGTAAAAGGTAAGTTTTTTGATATCAAGTATTTTGTTCAGGTAATTGTATAACTTAGTACTTAGGTAGTGGTATTGACATTTGATAAATGAACTATGGATTCTAGTGTGTGGAAACACAATATCGGCTCTACGCCTCTTAGAGACCTCCATTGGTGCATGATGTTGTCGCAATATACTAAGAAGCACAAATAGTTTCCTTACTGTGAGGACCTGACATAGTCTATACAGCTCCTCTGTGGGGTACCGGAAAGGCTTGCAGAACATTACTTTTAGGACTGCCCTTTGAGCCCTTTCTAGTTTTAGTAATTTGGTCTTGCGAGCACCACCCCATACTGGGAGACAGTACATAATCAGTGACTGGCACAGTGAGCAGTACACAGACATAAGCGTATCGGTGTCCATTGACCAGCGTATCGCCTTAAACACATAGATTAATTTTCTTGTTCTGTTCACCAAGTTGTCTACGTGTGTATACCATTTAAAGTGACTATCAATAAGTACTCCCAAATATTTCACGTGAGGTGTAATTTGTAGCGCGGGACAAGTGCAAGATTGGGGCTCCGAGCAAGAATGAGCCTTTATAGCAATTTGTTTCGGTGGCTGAGTGCGGTTGCCGATGGAAAAGGTTAATATTTTCGACTTATCAGTATTTAATGTTAATAAGTTACCTGCGAACCAGTCCACTTTTAGAGTGCACTTTTTAATTTTAAAATAAAAGCAAGTATTTTATGACAGAGTTATGATATTTTTATTGAATTTCAAAGAAGACATGTTCAGATTAAGTATGGAATAAAATATCCGGTATTTTCATGAAATTTTCCATGACTTGCACAGAGATGTGGCTGTATCTCACCGATGACGCGTTGGATTTTCGATTTGAGCTCAGGAATTGTTTCAAGTTTATTCGCACAATCCCGAGATTTTGAAAACCCCAAAGAAAAAAATTGCACAGCGTTAAATCGCACGATCTTGGTGGCCAGTTGACATCAGAATTTCGTGAGATAATATGTTCTGGAAACCGTTGCTGCAATAAATCGGTTGTTTTGTAATGAGTTTTACAATTGTAACGGGTTGTTCTTCCGAAAAGCGCTCCATTTTTAATAATCGGAATAAACCGAGGTGACAACTGTAAAATTTCAGAGTTGCCACTTGCATGAAAACAAAATAATTCCAATTTTAAAAAGTGCACTCGTACTGAGACACCCTATACTAAGTGAAGTGATGATAGTGATATCATCGCTCAAAGTGTTTATTACTATTGATACAGTTCGCATATTGAACCAGTAATACAGAAATCGCTTCATCCATAACGAAAAATTATGACCTATCAAAACATTTCCGTATCTAAGGAAATATCAAGACATGCATGCTAGCAGGAAATAACGCTATGAGTCGCATGCATATGTACGAATAACAGTTTCCCGTACACATAAACTTGCATGCATTACCATATTTAGATTGGAAATGGAGAAAGGTTCTTATATCCGACTTTTTTGAACGTCTATTTATTATAAGGCAAGGTTTCTGAACGAAATAACTGACTTAGAGATAGGTATCCATACCATGTATGTAACACGTTACCGATTTATATGAAATTTGGTATAGGGGTACATTAGACCATGAAAAAGGGCATTTTGGTCGCGATTACCGCAATCCACGCGGGCGGTGCGGCGGGCAACAGCTGGTCTACTATATTGATATAATATATGGTCTACTATACTCTACTATATCAATTAGCGTCAGTCCACTGCTGGAAATATGTCTCTTCCAATCCTCCACCTTCCGCATCCAGGCTAGGCTAGGCTATTGCATTATTTATTTAATAAATTTATTTTATTATGCAAATTTTAATAAATTTGCCCAGTTTCATCTTAGTCCGAAACTTACCCCGGAGCCCGGGGTCTGCTTACTTTTATTTTATAAAGGGCACGTCAATTTGAATTCGTCTCGCCTGATGTTAAGATAACGGCAAAGTCTCATCGTAAACATGTACCATGTTAACAGCGGTGGCATTCAGCTTGACGGCCTCATCAGATGCCTTTTCACGCCCCGCTTAAAGTACCCTGGACTGTAAGAAGAAGGAAACCATTTACTTGTTATTCGACTTTTATGCGAGCGACTGGCGAGAGCAAACTGACCTCTGAACCTTGATAAATGAGCCTGAGCAGTAGCCTCATCCTTCCAGTAGCAGGTTAAGTTAAATTGCCCACGAACGCATAGGTAAAAAGCAAAGTTTAGTCCTATTTAGAGGTTAAAAATAAGTTCCTACAGGTATTTTAATGATAAGGTCCAAATTTCAGGTCGTATGAACTGTACACCTACCCTTGTACAGTAAGCTTCATAAATATCTTGACGACGAAGTCTCAAAATGATCTTAAAACTCTCGTATTAAGAGTAAATCAAACTGTTTTATTGATATTTTGGTATTATAGTCCGAACTACGAGTAAAGGTGTCAGAACAATCGGTCAACTGGAAGGTGGTCAAAGAACGAAATTAAGATCATTTTGAGCACTCTGTTCGTCAACATTTTTCTAATGCTGACTGTACGTTACCGCTATCTATTTATACGAAAAAGAAAATCTGTAGTCGAAGAAAATACTTTACAAACATTTTAAATACTTTTAGCTAAAAGGATTGCTGAAAGGTCTTGGTAATGCTAGCAATTCCCTGCTTTCTAGCTAAGCTACCTACAACTGAATTGGGTTTTTCGAAAAGAACGTCTCTTGTGAACGATTGTAAAGACTTCGGTCCGTGGTTCATTTAATCAAACCAAGAAAAAGTAAAATACAAAACTATTGAAGATGCTTAACAATAGTGATAACGGGCTTAATGCGATCATATCATAGGTACATTACATACCTTTAATTTGTCTGAGTCAGCCTGTGACCACAGCCGGTGTAACCTGGTCGAAACGTCAGGCAAATCAAAGGTATGTATGTACCTATAATATGATCGTGTAAATTTCTGTTATCACTATTGTATATCATGGAACGCGAGAGTTTAAAAGTTGTCATTGCAGATGTTGACTCTAAAATGTTGACTCGAAATTTTAGAGTCAAATTTTTTGACATTAAGGTTCATAATACAGTAGTTGTACTTAAGTGATACGGTAACATACATACTGAGAGAATTTATAGTCGTTTCAGATAAAAAGAGCTTGACCTAAATAAAGGTCTTTGCTACCAGGGCAGAAAATACCAAGAAAAAAAAATAAATAAAAAGATTGTGGGCAGCTTCGATAGCAAAAAGTGTATTCCCATGCATATTTTAAAATAGAATTTTAAAAAAAAGTTTGCATTATTTAGAAAATGTTGAAAATATACTTACCTAAGTACCTACCCAAAAAAACATTACCCTCTTTCCTTCGGCAGTCGGGTTCTTCTTCTATCGTGGCGATCTGACTTTAGGTGTGGGCTATCAGAGTGGCAGAATTGGTTTTGAGGTGCCATCGTGGTGTAATAATTAGTTTCACGGCGTCGCCGCTACTCACGGAGAGGGCCCGAGCATAGGTGTCGCTCTTCGGGAAGGCTTATTACGTCCCCAGTCGGGTAATAAATAGAAATGGGAACAGACAGACATAACATAACTACACAAATTCGAAGCATTGCAACATTTATAACTTAATTAAATTAACTCTCAACTAATAAAATGTATCCGCTCTTACAAGCTCTTTGCAGCAAACATTTCATCCTTTCTCGAGTACGACATTTTGTTTTCTACTTTTTTTCTGTTGTGTAACAACAGAGACAGTCCCGCAAACTTTTAAAGCTCTTTGTTCAAAACTTTTTAACAAACCTTAGATGCTACAAATTCCATTCGCGAAGTAATCCCATCTAATTCGGTTACCGTGGCCGTTAATTAAAAAATAAAGCAATTAAATTAATGAAAAGTACAGTCTTAAAAATTTCCTATCATGGGGATTGCAAGTTATACTTTCGGAAAAGGCATTTCGACAATTTACAACGGTCGCGAACGAACTGAAATGTTGATAACACAATTTAGAATAGGCCAGAAAATGATAGGTTGGTAAATTAAGTTCCAGAGTGCTATCTCAAATCAGCTGTAGTAAATATTCTACGATATTACACATCATGACATTCAGACCTACGTAAATATGCCTGAGGAGGGCCAGACTGTAAGGAATGGCCCTGGGTCAGCCGGGGTGCGAGGGATATGTCGATGACAACCTCACCTCCGGCCTAGCACCACGACCCACAGTCGGCGTGCGGTTTTAGTCGGTTCGAGTCCGACATAACCTCCCCTTCCGACTCCAGAAGGGGGGGTATCCGAGGGGATTTCCGTACGAAAAAAAAAGACCTACGTAAACATGATAAACCAAGCTTAAATAGCATAAATAAGGTTTGAAAATATGTATAAACATTAAACATAGTTACTTGGATGTTTTTAATTTGATGGTGAATACCGTTTTCATTTAAGTTAAGGCCCTACAAGAGGCATTATTACTACAGCTTATTAAAAAATGAACTAGACACCACCAGTCATGTGCCTCAAAATTTCTGCATAAGCTTCAGCACATACAAACACGCAAAAACACATACAAACAAACACAAATCGCACACACACACACACTATCTCGCATAATACTATGCGTTTCTATTAGGTGCCTCTCCCGTCCGAAGTTTCCTATCCGAAAAATGGATTCATTAATTTAGTGAGACAATTAATTTTTATACTGTGACAGCGGGTGTGCGTCTGCGTTTCTTTCCGCCATTTTGGACCCTCTTCCTGAGTAATTAAAACTTAAGTGCTCAGCGTCAAATAAATTGAAAAAGTTCCATCAATATTAGTTACCTACGTATTTTTTTCTTGTGTGCAATTCAATAGTCAAGGAGTAAGTGGACTAACTTAACTTATAGTTTATAGGATGTTTATTTTATGTTTGTGTATGTACAGTGCACAAAGGAGATAAGTATGTACCTTTTAATATAAAATTCTATGTGTATGAAATTTGTGATAATAATACTGCTACACTAAAAGCTTATATCCGCTATCTTATTTCTCCATTCTATAATCACGTGCAGTTAATTCAACAGCAAAAAATAAATAAATATACCCCCAACACTCCACATCCCAACCAATTTTCATATAAGTCAAAGTCACCTCGCACATAACTCACCTCTATAATACAAAAAAAAAACTATATTGAAATCGCTACATCCGTTCGGGAGCAATGATACCACAGACAGACGAACAGACAGACACGTCAAATTTATAAAGTGTTTTTAACCCCCGACGAAAAGAGAGGTGCTCTTTTCGTCGGGGGTTAAAAACACTACACTACATGAGCACTACAAAGCAGTGTGCCAACCGTCTTATTTACTTTAAATTTCCATTGTAGGTTTAACGTACACAAGCTCTTGTTCTATAAGCTCGCTTGTGGACGAAAACTTCCAATGAGCTTTTGTTTGGTCGCGCAAGTAAACAACTCTGTAATTGCTTTATTAAAATTAATTTACGCAAAGTTTTTCAATGGCTAATTGAAGGACAACAACGCATCTGGTCGGTATCCGCACGCGATGTCATTGTTAGGGTGAATGTAGACTGACACTTATTAGTTTTAAACTATACTAGCTCTTGCCCGCAACTTCTTTCGCGTTAAGTTCGAAATAGAAAGGCTTACGACACACTGCTCCTGTCTCCACGGCCCAGATAATGTTTGTTAAAATTTCTGTGAGCCTGGTACTTCATGCCAATGTACCAGTATCACAATTTTAAGTCTGATCAAGAACTTTTTAATAAAAAAAACCGTAGTTCAGTAGTTTTTGTGTTCATCGCGAACAAACATTTCCAATTTACAATCATACAATAGTATAGATGAAAGAGGATCCCAGCAAGATCATCAGTTTCCAAGTCAACTTCACTTTTTTATGGTATCTGGCTCGTGTTTGACCACTAGCTCACTTGGTAACTCACGATGAGGCCGACGGCGAAGCACGCTCGCCTAGAAGTGGCCTACTCACTCTAGTCCAGAAGATACCCAAATATAGCTATCCGGAAACATAGATTCGGGCAAAGCATTCCACTCCTTGGCAGTTTATGGCTGAGGCTTTGGAACAGACTTTTCTTTCGGAATGGAGGGCTGGTCAGATGGCAGTTGCCTCTATTAAAGAAGAGAATTCGATCGAAGTATAGTTCGTTCGCGTTAAAAATGCGGAATTTACATCAGTTAACACTAATGACAGGATACAAATGTTGCGTTCGAAGCAATGTCTACAACTGGACACTTGAACTTGACCTTTGAATTTGAAAAGATTTGATTGGTTAGGGGGCGGGGCTAGGCCGACGAACAATAATTTATGATTCACTGCATTCGTAACTCGTACGAACTATAGTAAAAGTGTCTCATAATACGTGAGTTTTTTTTTATAAAGGTCACGTCAATTTGACTTTACGTCGCCTGGTGTTAAGCTCGGAAAGAGGGTCACCATCGTAAACATGTACCATGTTAACAGTGGTGGCACTCAGCTTGACGGCCTCATCAGATTCCTTTTCACACCGCGCTTAAAGGACCCGGGACTGTAGGAAGAAGGAAACGCGTGAGCTGGCAGGGAGTTCCAGGTCTTAGTGGTGCGGCATAGGAATGAGTCATACGGGGCACACCATACGGTCTGTGCGCGGCAGTGTGCGTTCAACCTTTTATTAAATAATTGAGCCTTTTTAAGGTAATTTCATAATTGACGTGCATGCACAGTTAACATACTATTATATTTTAAATACAAAATAAGTACTAATAATTGATTATTATATACCAAGGAAATGTTCAAATTATCAGCGTTTATTGCTACGAAGTACAGTCTGCATAAAAATTAGATTAATATTATCTTTTCTAAGGTCTACTAGAAACAGCAATAGCTCGAAATCAGGCAAACTACCCGATAGAAATGTGGGTGATATACATCGTTACCCATCGCTTTGAGGACATTCGAGTGCCCTAGACCGGGCCATGTACGCAATGTACTGTCACCCTCAGAAATTGCTCGACAGTGTCAAATTTACTAACGATACTTACATTCAAATAAATCATTAAATTAAAAAAAATCGTCACTACACAGTATATAGCAAAGTCGCTATACGCGTCTGTCCGTCCCTATGTATGCTTATATCTTCAAAACTACGCTACAGATTTTGATCCGGTATCTTTTAATAGATAGAGTAATTTAAGAAGAAGGTTTATATGTATGATACATGCTTAATATAGTAGAGGATGCAGCGGGAACTGGATCGGGCGCCACGCGAGCGGAAAAAATTGGCGGTACGAGTTCGCCGGGTCAGCTACTAGATAATTCAAAATGATAAACATATATAATTCAAACATAACAACATAAACTCACGCCTGTATTTCCCGAAGGGGTAGGCAGAGGTGCTAGCACCCACATTTCGCCAGTTTATGTTTAGGTCCCAATGTGTAATAGGTGGCGAGCCTATTGCCATTAACCGGGCACTAATAAACCTGCGATAAATACACACATAACTTCGAAAAGCATCGACAAGTCATTGGTGTGTGCCATGGTAAACCTGGGATCGAACCCGAGACCTCGTCTCAGCAGTCCATTACCCATACCACTAGGCTACCGCAGATTTATAATTCAAACAAATTGAATGAAATCAGTAATTTGGAATCTCTCAAGCTAATAACAATGATACCTATTCCATTAACGCCGAAAAGTTAAGATAAAAACCAACTTTAAAAGGTCATATTTGGATACTACAGAAATATTTTCGAGAATGATTGACCTGCCGTCACGGCCCCGTGTCGTGTCGCTCCGTTTCACTGTGAACATAACCCAAATAGTCTTTTCATACAACTTTTGTGGACTTGTTTGTTTAGGCTGGTTACGAACGAGGTAATTGTGGAATTCAGATGTATATTTATATGTTCACAGAAGCGATGTTGAGAGGTAAAACATGATTATTTTTTATGTGGCAAACTTTTAGGTATAAAATAACACTTTTAATGTGATTGAAGTTGTGTCAAAGTTTTTTTTTTCAACAGCTACGCAGGGGCGCGTGTTTGATTTCTGCTTAGTGCAAATATTTGTATGTATATTCGCATATTTGTATTGGTCTGAGTGTTTCCTAAGTATAATGTTATGTATGTCTTTAAAGAAAAGGTTTCTAAGTATGCTTATACATTCTAGATAAACAAGATAGTTAAACTATGCTTACTATGGGTATAGATGGCGTTGTGTAGAATATTGTACAATTGTTGAATTCCAGAGGTGTTAATTCGCACAAAGTTTGCAGCCTTTGTGCGATCTGACCACTGCCACTAGACCGGTATTAGAGGCTAATATTTTAGACCAGTCACTTACGTGCACCCTGCATATTCAATGCGTCGGTATTCATTAACGCTCGAACAAGGAACGCCAACGCGCTTTTAGTTCAAAGGCCGAAATGGAAAGGCAACAATTCCAATTTGCATAATCACAAAATAGCCCAAAATACAATTGTAGCGGTCTCTCCTCTTTATAGACTAGATTGTGAGTAGATAGTTGGAATATTTAACAGTATGCAATGAGTTAACACGTTCTGTGTATAGTGTGCATATTAAATAATGAAATAATAATAATAAAAAAACATTGGCAGCATATTTGGGGTTTTTATACATATAACACCCAGAGCAATGCATTGACATTAAGAATAAAATTTTCATAGCATTTATTATGCTAACTTTTAAATTCAAAATACGTCGGGAAAAATTGAAGTGCTCAAGTGGGACTTGTACCCATGAACTATCCCTTACAGGGGGAAAGTTTTTCCAACTGAGCTATTGAGCCACACACACTCGCACTGATATTAAGTTATGACACAGTGTTATAACTTCATATCAGTGCGAAATACATCGGGAAAAATTAAGCACTCAAGTGGGACTTGAACCCACAACCTTTCCCACTTGAGCACTTCATTTTTCCCGATGTATTTCACACTAATACTAAATTATGACACTGATATTATATTATGCATACTGACACTGACTGAAGTTATAAATGCAAATGAATTGGAAGCAAATTCAACTAAGAAACAAAATATGATCATGAACTCCAACCATCCATTAAACTGCCATAACTCCTAGCTTAATGTTACTACATTGACCAATTAATATCATAAGTACTAATAAAGTAGATGTACAGTTAACAAAAAAAGTGCGTAAACAAGCAATAAACTGCCTACTACAATAATATAATTACTAATAATGAATGCTTTGGTAATAATTGTTATGTTTAATACTTTTGACATTATGTCAAGGAAATAAAAGAAAATTAAACCTGCTTTAACAGAAGTTTATGTTGATATTGTGGATTTTGTACACGATAGGATTAATTAAAATAGTTTCAATGAAGGAGTTTTTGTTTTAACACGAGTTTCCGTACTAACTGATATGAATAAATTGTTATATTTTAATAGTTAGCTAGTATATCAGGATTACCAGAAGCGACAGCCGTATAACCTCCCAACTCGGAGGAGAAATCATGCCTGGCTAGCATGTGCTATTGGGCCAATACATTCATATATATAAATATGTGTGCATGTGTGTGTTTGTGTGTGTGTATATGCTTACATACACAACACTGTTTTGCATGCTCACAAAGTTCCACTATTTATACGGAGTGACGAGAAAAAACGAGATAAATAATAAATTAACAACACATGATTCCTGAATATGTATTCAGTAAATCCCTCACCATCCAGCCGCGCACAACTTTAGTAGTGATGATGATCAGGGACGTTGTGTTGTGGGATGCATACAGAAAGATGATTTTACCTGAAACCAAGATTAAGATAAAATTATTTGTGGAAATATGTTCAAATACAGATGATGTTATAAATTATACTGTCAATTACAATTTTGGCTGTCAGTACAAACAGTTAGTACATATAGAAATATGTGCAATATTCGTGAGGTAATTTTTTTAATGACTCGTTTTAAGGCAATAGTATTAGTTTAGTTTAGATTGTAAATGGAAATTTTTAAACAATGATCTTGACATTTCTAAGTAGGTAAAGCCCGACCAATGAAATAAAAAACTCGTACTGGGGGCGCTATAAACGTCTATGACTATGGCAACATCAAGTATAGTGATACACATGTGAAATGGCTAGTGTACAAATATCTTAGCTTATTTAGAAACTGTTGCCGACATAAATTGTCATACACAAGAGCATGGCATTTATACAATACTAGCTGTTGCACGCAGCTCCGCCCGCGTGGATGTCAATTATCGATAAAAATTACAAACTGTCATCCACATTTCTCACCCTTTAACCCCCTTTTTCGCGATAAAAGGTAGCCTATGTCCGTTCCCAAACTAAATTTCATCAAGATCGGTTCAGTGGTTTAGGCGTGAAAGTGTAACATCAGACAGACAGACAGACATACAGACGATAAGTTGCTTTCGCATTTATAATATTAGTATGGATATATGTTTTAAATTAGTGTGGTTAAAATAGAAAAATAAACAAGTTTATTATTAAGTGCATATTTATTAATCATCAAACTCAGAATCTAAATAATTAGTTACAATAGGTAAAATAAGAAAATAGGCCAATTTCCATTGCGCATACTCTATGATGTACCTACCCGTCATGTTGACAACAAGGTTCGTGATGTTATTTGGATTCTTCCTACTTTTTATCCAACAAATACTTAGTTATTTTGTAAATAACTTTTTCTTAATGGCTTAATGGCTGGCTTTTCATACTTTTCTGCATTTATATAGCGCACTCAAATTCACAATCAATAACACGCACAATTGACACCACATTGACAGATGACAGATCATACAGATCATAATGACATCTTATAGATTGTTGCCATATGAAGAAATTAGTTCCAATAGTTTTCCGCAATATGGTGAGGTTTTTTATTTTATTGGTCGGGCTTTTAATGCAGTAAATAAATAAAGATTTTTAATTTCGATAAAGTCAAAATACTACATTATGACTTTAAGTCGAAATTAAAAATCTTTACTTGTTAAGCTACTTTGGAAGCTGACTGTACAAATGTGATAAAAATATTGTACTATCAAATCATATTTTACCGTTCTTTTTTTGTTAACTGTACATTTCCTATTAGAAAAATGTACGAAGGAAATATTATAACACAAACATAACCCAACACCCACACGAGTTTGGGTTATTGGACGAGACATTTTGCTAGGTTAAAGAATAATTTACGTGAAATAACAGGAAATGGAAATACCGAGCTACTTAAATAAATATGATATTATTTGCCTAACCCAGGAAGATATCCGTAGAAAGCTCCTGTAACACTATTGCAGGGCCATCTGTCAACTTCAGTTTTGAATGTAATTTATTTATTAAAATATTTAATACTGTTTTTTTTCATTAACTTCATTATGTTTTTTTTAAGTATCGCAGTTTCACGCGACAAGTGAAGGCCCGAATTGCCTTAAATAATTTAGAACAATAATAATATCTTAGAAATAAAAAAATGAAAAAAGAACACCTGTGCCTGCTGCCATGATCAAGGAGGTTTAAGATATTTCATGTTTCGTACTTTAAAAATGACAGACTTTTCTATACAAGCGTTCATCCCTTATTTCAAAATTTAAGCCATTGTAATGGGAATTTTCACAGATAGGATTTTAAGGACTCCGTATCTGGTGATCGGTACACCCGTTGATTGACTCTCTGACCATGACCATGACCTCTATTTCGGGGTTGGGGGGTACGGCAGTGGCTTCTGTAAGAGGAAAGATAAACTAAGGAAAAAATTATTGGACAGCTTATTTCGTGCGGCAATCCCCTCGGATGCCTCCCCCGCCGGAGTTGGTGGTTATGTCAGACTCAAACCGACTAAAATCGCACGCCGTCTGTGGACAACAAACACAGGCTTCCAAAATACGAACACTGGATGCAACCGGTATTCTTGAAGAGAATAAAACTAAAGTAAAACCAACGAGACGAGAGAAAAAAGGTAAACAAAGCGACCATTACTGAGTTGCGTTGCGATAACTAGCGATCATTTTCGTAGTACAGGAAAGCTGTCAGCACAGCGGTTCTAAACTGTCAGATCCGCCGCCATCTTATGAGCAATTTTATTCCTGTCTGGAACGCGCTTGAAGTGATAACGTAATCATTATCAAATAAATAAGTTTGGAACCGCTGAAACATTGTTTACCTTTTTTCTCTCGCTTCGTTGGCTTTACTTTGCAGTTAGCCCAGCGAATAATCTAGTTCTGAGTGGTATACCACTTGACCCGTGGTTTCGTACTTAACTAGAAATGCTCACAAGACAGGATTCCGCAATTTCAAATAGTCTCTCTCAGAATCCCGTTAATCCGAACACATCTCAATAATCTGAACTGCTCGGCCATTTCTGCATTCCCCAGTTACCAGTTATGAGTTGTCGATTATTGCGGATTGAAAGCATCGCAACAGTTTAATGCCTGGTAGTAATTACTTGCTAGAAAAGATAACAGATAGGACTTAATACGTTTTCAACTTAATTACTTTTGCTCGTGACTTTGTATGTAGAAATATGTGGAAGCAATATTTTTTTATAAAGGACACGTTTTAATTTAAATTTAACGTCACCTCGCCTGATGGTAAGCTAAAGGCAAAGTTTCGGAAAGTGGGTCACCATCGTAAACATGTACCAGGTTAACAGTGGTGACACTCAGCTTGACGGCCTCATCAGATGCCTTTTCACGGCCCACTTAAAGGATCCGGGACTTTAGAAAGAAGAAAACACGTGAGCTGGCAGGGAGTTCCAGGTCTTAATATATACGGACACGAAAACAGATATTTGATCAAATGCCTGAGTATGTAATTTGATCTAATCACGGAGAATGTCAAAATAAAGGCACGACTTTATCATTTCTGGGTTCAACTCCAGCTGCGAGGTTTCTACTTCGGAGCCAGGATTTGCTTGCTCCTCCTCCTTTTGGTTTAGCTTATGCGGTCTATGATAAAACGCTACTTTGGACCTTAACATTTTCAAGGGGAACCGGCAAAAGGGGACATTGGCAACAAGCTGTTGGTTATAAGCTTTTCTTTCATCATGTTTCTTTACCGGCGTTAAATTATTCACCAGCACACGTGTTTTCTCCTACAGTTCCTGGTCATTTAAAAGAAGAGGCAAGAAAAAGCATCTGATGAGGTCGTCAAGCAAATTTTCCCATGTGAAGCTTACACTTTACAAATTGCGCAGTACATTAACTTTGATTTCCTAACCAAGGCTTTGTAATATCAACAAGAGTTAACCCTAAACAATTTAACCCTTTCAACACTCCCCAGATATTCATTGTCGTAATTTTTTTTACACAATGAATGAATAAGGCATTCAAACTTATTGTTTAGGAGTTCTAACAAAGAATTATCATCGCCTTTGTTAAACAGGGGTAGAAATTAAATTCGGTATTAATACTGCGAATTATTAGGCTGTATTTTATTCGCGAAGATTTTATTTCTGAGCACTCAGTCACTCAGATTAAGGAGTGTAACCAGAAGAGTATAACATAAACAAATGAGTATTTATAATACGGAGATTTCGGAAAGAACATGTGGTAGAAGACGGAATACTTAAATATATAAATAAATATTCCACAACATTCTACACAACGCTATCTAGACCCATAGTAAGCATAGCTTAACTAGCTTGTGTTATGGAATATATAATGCGGATAAACATATTTAGATACTTTTTTTTGTAAATACATACACAGAATCACCCAGACCAATGCAAATAGCCATATTCATGCATACAAATGTTTGCACTGAGAGGGGATCGAACCCGCACCTCCTACGTAGACCACCACGCCACGGAAGATATTTTATTTATTTATTTATACTTCTTGCACAAATGTACAAAGGCGGACTTAATGCCGTAGGAATTCTCTACCAGTCAACCTAATAGGTGGTGCAGAGAATAACAGAGTAGGTGCATTATCGAAAGGTAAACTAGATAAACACTTAATTTAGATACATAAGATAGATATATAGTAATATATAGTAATACATAGATACACTCAACTACCCATACATAAATTATATACATAAATGTATAAATAAATATAAGCAAATAAAATGTACATACACATATAAATAACCATACATAGATATCTAAATTTTAAATCGTGGGTACAGTTTTGTGCATAAGTCAACTGCAACTGCAAAGGTTGCTGATAGACCGACGAGGCACTGACGCACACTATCTTCTGGGGGTTGGGGAGTCAGACAGTAGTAACTCCTAAAAGGTCAAGATATGTTACTCTTTCTCTTCTAGCTAAATAAACTTGGAGAGCATGGATTGGTATGGGTAATGGACTGCTGAGACGAGGTCTTGGGTTCGATCCCGGGTTTACCATGGCACACACCAATGACTTTTCGATGCTTTTCGAAGTTATGTGTGTATTTATCGTAGGTTTATAAGTGCCCGGTTAATGGCAATAGGCTCGCCACCTATTACATTGGGACCTAAACATAAACTGGCGAAATGTGGCTAGCACCTCTGCCTACCCCTTCGGGGAATACAGGCGTGAGTTTATGTTATGTTATGATGTTATGTTTAGCAGAACCAAGGCTCCATAGCATAAAGTTAAGGTGTTAATGAGACAAACGCTGCTATGCTAAAAAGTAAATAAGGTTCATCCCAGAATCAGAGTCTTTATGTTACGCTTTCACGCCTAAACCGCTGAACCGATTTTGATGAAATTTGGTATAAGGGTAGATTAGACCTTGAGAAAGGACATAGGCTATGTTTGGTCGCGATAACCGACATCCACGCGGGCGGAGCCGCGGGCAAAGGCTAGTACATGAATAAATATTCCACAACATTCTACACAACGCTCTCTAGACCCATTGTAAGCTTAACTAGCTTGTGTTATGGGATCTAGATTGCGGATAAACATACATAGATATATTTTTTTTGTAAATATATACATATTATACTAAGAAACACCCTGCCCAATGCAAATAGCTATCTTCATGCTTATAAATATTTGCACTGAGCGGGAATCGAACCCACGCCTCCTGCATAGCAGTCGCGTTCACTACCGCCACGCCACAGAGGCTTTCAAAATACTTCGTAAAAATCTTATCCCATAAAGCAATACGCAGAATCACTTCTCATACAACGAGACAATGACACAATAAAGCACTCCGACAAACCTTATGTATATCTCTCTCCCTCTCTCGTCGACTAAAAGGGCCGTACAGAATAGCCAATAAATCACAAAGGCATAATATAAAACGCACGGTTATTCCCCATCAAAACAGACATGCCGACTGTATGATGCAAATCGTATATAGCGAGCAATAGTTGTTATGTAAGGATGGGTTCACACGGGGCGTATCTTCACTACAAACTCGTAGTATAAAGCAAAGTCGCTTTCCGCGTCCCTATGTCCCTATGGCTTAGTGGTTAAGGCCTTACGATCGTGAGGTCCTGGGTTCGAATCCTGGCCATTACACTACCGACGTGAACCCACTCCTAACACAAGCAATTTAGCTTAGTTGGAGGGGTTAGAGGGAATATTAGTTACTTCGGTTCTAATATTCTTTAAAAAAAGAAACTTCAAAACAACGCTACAGATTTCGATGCGGTTTCTTTTAATAGATAGAGTAATTCAAGAAGAAGGTTAATATGTGTAATACATGCTTAATATAGTAGAGGGTGCAGCGGGAACGGCATCGGACGCCACGCGGGCGGAAAAAATTGGCGGTACGAAGTTCGCCGGGTTAGCTTGTTTACAATAACACATCGCTGGTTAAATGCCAAAGGGCCACAACGCAAAAAAATCTGAAATTTATTTTTTTCCAAAAATGGCATCCAAATCAATATAACTTTTAAATTTGAAAAAGACACCCGTGATTTTAGCATCAAAAATGGCAAAATCAGACAACCGCCTTTTTGGCATTCCGCGACTTTGGTGACTCACTTCAGGACGAAACAGCCACATTTTCAGTTGAGCCCTCGTAATCGGCGTAAGTGCACGTATTTTATAAGACAAAGGGCCATATTGCGAAATATGTTAAGACATAACTACGGACACAACTAAGGTTTTAATTAAATTTTATTGACTAAAGTGCCATATTTTGGATTGTGGCTGTGTGGAATATAAATACCAAGCGAGTACATCATTATTTTATAAGCCAAAGGGCCATAATATAAAATGTGTCCGCTTTGCATTTTAATACCATGAGATTATTATATTTTTTTTAAGATGAAAGCGTAGAACCAGAGTTTTGTACATAAGAAAAAACTAAATACACTACTATTTCTTTACGAAAATTGGACATGTTTCTTTTGTGGCTGTATTGGTGTGTGTAATGGTTCGCTTGTATGTTTTTTTTGCCAGTTAGTAAATTTACCTACCTAAACAATTAGGTATAGCTTGTCTAAGCCCAAATGACGCGCCCAACCACTTCTCTCACGCACATAAACAAATTATACCTATTGACGATAAAATTCCTGAAACAATGGAACATTTTACTATTTTCACACTGAATATGATATGAACGTTATTTCAGTTTAGACGAGCTATAGGTACCAATAATAACTGTGCTGCCTGACTCGCAGACTGTTTACTGCTGCCGTGGATGATGAAATCATTAGGAGTGGATAGTAGGGTCTGTGTTGGTATACGTATGGTGGTAATAGCCGAAAATGAAGATCTTCAAACTACCTCAACACAAAATAACACATTCAACTCAACTCCCAATATTGTTAATCAAAAATTGAGCTCACCGATACTAAACAGTCTGAACAATATAAATACCGAACAAGATAATCAATAAATGACACTTTTCTTGAAGAGATCGATAAGAGGCAACAGAGGAATAACAGGTGCCCTAGTGATGAGAAATTACTACTGAGCTCTTGAAAGCAGGGGTTCCTATACTGAAAGAGCTAGCGAGCCTCTTTAGTTCCATCCAGCATGGCCTTACACCTAGGGCATGGAGCGGGACTTCGGTGGTACTATTCTTCAAAAAAGGTGATAATGCCTTGCTGAAGAACTACAGGCCCATCTCACTACTGAATCATGTCTACAAACTCGGGAGTCGTCACAAATCGCCTCGCGTGTAAGCTCGTCGAGTTCCAGCCACCAGAACAAGCCAGGTTTCGAAAAGGCTATAGCACCGTAGACCACATCCATACTGTTCGGCAGATCGTAGAAGAGACCCAAGAGTACAGTCAGCTCTGTATATGACGTTTGTGGACTACGAAAAAGCCTTCGACTCTATCGAAACCTGGGTAGTTCTGGATGTCCTACAGCGGTGTCGTGTCGATTGGTGGTACATCGAGGTGCTGAGATGCTTGTATGATACCGCCACAATGTCCGTCCAGCTCCAAGACCAGAACCCATAAGCCTCCAGCGTAGAGGCATGGGGATGTTACATTCCCCTTGAAGGATAAAATTCGAAACGAGGTCATCTGACAAAGAAATACAACTGTACGACATACGACACAGCTCGCAGAATAAGTAAGCTGAAATGGCAGTGGGCTGATCACATCTGCCAAAGGACTCACGGCCGTTGGACCAACGAGTCCTAAAGTGGAGACCGCGAGAAGGTAAATGGAAAGTAGGGCGCCCTCTAGCCCGATGTGGACTGAGGACCTAAAAAAGTGGCTGGGACAGACTGGATGTGGAAGGCGGAGGACCAGCCGAAATAGCGCACACTGGGAGAGGCCTATGTCTAGGAGAGGAAAGCGATAGGCTAATTGATTGAATGTGTAGTCTATAAGTTTAGTTTCTTGTAAGGCTTAGATGACTTTAACATTGTGAATCACAATGTTATGAGCAATAACACACTTTCCTTATTTTTCTTCTAGAATTTTAACTTTTTAGTTATTTTAATAAAGACGTGATTCTTTATTCTATCATGTTGTGTTATCCTTATTCTTTTTATGTTTAGATAAGATTGATTTTATTGGTTTTTCGAGGAAAATATTCATTAAACATTACTTATCTTTCGTTTTGTGGCATTTTATTAAATAAATATGCACAGATTCAACACTCATTTTTATAAGCAAAACGGACAAATGTGATATTATACTCTCGTAGATGCAAGCTGCTGAAATTAGTTTGTATTACGTTAATAAAGCTCTAAAATACGCATCGAATGATATATAACACATAGATGTAGCACTTATAGATTCTTAAAAAAATTCAAAATATCGCGGCGAAAACTTTGATGGGCTCTCCTGTAAAATTTACCATTTCCGTAATGTGGCCCTTTGGCATTTAACCAGCGACATGTGCTGTAATGTAACATAACATAATATAAACTCACGCCTGTATTCCCCGAAAGGGTAGGCAGAGATTAAAAAAAAAAAACCCATACCACTAGGCTACCGCGAAACAAAAAATAAATTCATCCACAGACAACGGGTCTGTGCGGAACCATTTATCGGTATATAGGTACCGTGGATTGTTTGACTTTTTAACTGTATCAGGAATATTTCTTGGATAAAATAGCTCCGCCCGCGTGGATGTCGGTTATCACGGCCGAACATAGCCTATGTTCTTTCTCAAGGTGTAATGTATATTAAATATATATACTTGATTGACTATATTTGATTGACATGTATAATTGATTGACATTTTTAATATTAATTGACATTTATTTGAATTATTTATCTTGTGTAGAATAAATTTACTGACGTTTAATATTAATTCACGTTTTATATCTGGATTCACAATATTTAATTATCTAAAATATCTAATATTATATACCGACATAATATGTTGTGCTTAATGGGTTTTTATAATACTTGCATGTCATATACTATTAAAATTACAATTGTGTGTCAGTTATTACAATAATCTGTAAACCACATGTGGTAGGACATAGCGTACATAACATAGCTTATAAGACCTTTATACCTAACCTATGATCCAAAGAATAAATATGATTATGATTATGATTATGATAATGATAATACCAAATTTAATCAAAATCGGTTCAGTGGTTTATTTGTGAAAGCGTAACATACAGACAGACAGAGTTACTTTCGCATTTATAATATTAGTATGAATATGGATTTCATACAGTTATATAGTAAAGTTATTAAGTGTTAAGTTTCATACGGTATATAGTAAAAGGTTTTAGGCCCGTATTCCAGAATGACACTGAACCTGAATTGCGATTTATCTGAGGACAGATTGTATAGGCCATTTGTTAAACTATCAATTTGTCTATACAATCGGTCATCAGATAAATCGTGATTCAGGCTGAATGTTATTCTAGATTACGGGCCTTAGTGTAAATCGAATACATAGGGAAAAAGAATCTTCTCGGGCGGGATTCGAACCCGCAGTCTTTCCCTTACAGGGGGAATGCCTGACCAATTCGGCTACCGAGACACGCCCGATATGATTCAAATTTCCCATCTTATACGTCTTCAAGGCGACGACGTGGCGTCATCTACCGATTTTCTTACGAACTATCGGAATCAATGAATGATGTTAGGCATTCCCCCTGTAAGGGAAAGACTGCGGGCTCGAGTCCCGCCCGAGAAGATTCTTTTTCCCTATGTATTCGATTTGTATAGTTAGCATACTTAATGCTGTAAAAATTCCTTCAAGGGCCTTAGTGTAGTTCTGTCATAAAATTGACATAGCAAATGACAGTTATACTTAGCACTTACTTAAAAGTTTCTGGCAATCTCAAGAGAAAATATTAATGTGACTTCACTAAGACGTTTTAAACCACTGCTATTTGACTTATGAAACTAAAATCTCAAATAAAACGTCTCTCTTCAATTAGACTTAAAACATGTTCATTTTAAAACTACATTATAACTTAATACGTAATGTTAAAATGTTAAGGCGGCTTCTCACGGTGACTGATTCTGTAGATTTTATTACGCATAGCAAAAAAGTGAAGACAGCCACGCACTTTACGCACGACATTGTACCAAAGCATACATGGTATATACGGGGTACCACCGGTACTGTCCGCATCAGAAAAATATTGACTAACAGAGTACTCAAAATTATCATTATTAAGTTTTTTGTACCCCTTCCAGTTTACCGATTATTCTGATATTTGGTACACACCTTAGTTTGGACAATAATATCATATAAATCCATAAAACAGTTTGATTTGCTCATAATACGAGAGTTTTAAGATCATTTTGAGACTTCGTCGTCAAGATATTTATGACGCTGACTGTACCTCCAGGACCCAGTTAACTTCATATTGCACTGCAAGAGCTGCTTATCGACGGGTAAGTCTATACCGGGTGTAAGGGGAACCCTCCTGAAGCCGAAAACCCCTAGTAGTACTCCAGGTACACAAAACATTGGCATATAAATAAAATCGATTTGTAAAAAAATTTTTTTCGTTTTTTTTTAATTTTGCATTATTTGCTCTCCATCGTGTTAGTAAAGCTAAATGAAACGGTAATTTCATAAAAAGAACATCAATAAAAAGAAAAGACAACTAGCGCCAGGCGCGTGCCTTTTTGTAGTGGTGTTTTTTTATGAAATTACCTCTTTTTTTTTATAACCGTGGTGGAAAATCCTTCATGGATTCATCCTACCGACTAAAAACGACTGCGACTGCGGAATTCGGGTGGGACAGTTTTCTCCCGCTCTCGCCCCGCCGCCTCTTTCACGAGCATGACCTGCTCACAGAAAGAGGCGGCGCAGTCCCACTTACTCCCGCTGGAGACCATGGCTCGCACCATGGTATCGAGCGAGAGAGTGCCCACGCCCAGATCCACCACGAGAACCTGGCGCTGTCGCGCCCACGCCGTGCACTCCACCAGCGTGTGGAGCGCTGTGTCATCGCTGCGGTCCTCGCAGTGCTGACACGTGAAATTACCTCTTAGGGTTGGGAAGTCAACTGGTTCTAATAGTACACAGCATGAAAAGCTAGTTTTTCACGCTTTTCTGTATTCCTATTTTTGTCTATTTCAACTTTGTCGGACGATAGTTAACATAATAGCCAAGTACGAGTCGAACTCGCGCCTGAATTTATTTTATTCTCCTTTTTTTGACTGAATTTTTTATAGCATTTTTAATGCTAACTTTAAAGTTCTAAAAACATCGGAAAAAATGAAACGCTTAAATGAGACTTGAACTCACAACCTTTCCCTTACAGAGGGAATGCTCTTCCAACTGCGCTATTGAGCCACACCTGATTCATTTCAAATTTTCCTTCTCCTTATATCCGTCTTTAAGGGCGACGATGGTGGTGCCATCTACCAACATTCTTACGAACTGTTAGAAATAATGAATGATTTTTCAGCCATTTTTAAACATTGAATTTTGATGACCCCGCCCGAATATTTGACTGACTTTTTATAGCATTTTTAATGCTAACTTTTAAGTTCGAAAAACATCGGAAGAAATGAAACGAAAATCTCCTTTTTTAGTTTTTTTTTGTTATGCGCCACCAAAAATACTTTATCTGTGAGAATTTCAACTTTCTAGCTATCACGATTCAAGAGATACACATGGCCTGGTGCCAGACAGATAGCTAAGTTTTAGTATTAGGAATCCATTTTTACTCTTTTTGTATCGAACCCTAAATAACTTGAACTACATACCTTCTTAATAGTATTTTTTATTCATGCCCCTATCATTAAAACTGCGTCATGCGTTACCATCCCTGGGAACATCTGGAAATGGGACGATCTGGGAATAGGTCATTCTGGGAATGGGACGATCTGGGAATAGGTCATTCTGGGAATGGGACGATCTGGGAATAGGACATTAGATCAACAAGATCAATTGGAAAACCATTCTGGAATGAAGATCTCACTCACAGTATTCTAACGTAGGTACATACCTAAACCAACAAATCCCTTTCACGCTCAAAACTGGTTCGTTCTAGAAAGTTTCCGATTCAAATAATCACCAAACACACCCAACACTCAATAAAAACAATTAGTAAGTACATGTATTAATTAGACTCTCCACGTTTTTATTTAACCGTTATTTTGAGGACATAAGGTTGAAAATGGTTTACCGTAGTATGTTTAATGTTGACCATAGATATAGAGTAGGGTAGATACCACAAGTCCCGTCCATCCTAGCGTATTTTAGGCCCTTATTCTAGAATGACACTCAGCCTGAATCTCGATTTGTTGGAGGACAGATTGTACAGGCAATACCTATGTCAAATCTATCAATCCATACTTCCATACTAATATTATAAATGCGAAAGTAACTCTGTCTGTCTGTCTGTCTGTATTTTACGATTTCACGCCTAAACCGATTTTGATGAAATTTGGTATAGGAGTAGATCAGACCATGAGAAAAGACATAGGCTATGTTTGGTCGCGATAACCGACATCCACGCGGGCGGAGCCGCGGGCAAAATCTAGTCTGTCTATAAAATCAGTCTGTCATCAGGCAAATAGCGATCCAGGCTGAATATCATATTAGAATACGGGCCTTAAAGTTGGACATGTTTTCCGCATCTTTTTTAATCCTATCCTGCTTATCTTCCTTATTAATTCCTATATATTATAAACGTGTCGCGTTACTATTAACTCGATTTCTGTATATTCTTTTAAACTATAACTGAAATTACTAGTGCAAACCCTCCTGAGAAGCTAAGAAAGTATCTATATATTGAAGCAAAGATAATTATACTGTTTATACTGTTGATTGATGGCACTTGGTGGAATCTGCTACACATATTGAGTAAGACACTTTGTACTTTTCCACTTTGTTTTATTTTTCACCTGACCGGTTTCACCTCACGGCATTCTCAAAGGTATGATGTGGTGAAAACCGGTCAGGTGAAAAATAAATTAAAGAGGAAAAGTACAAAGTGTCTTACTCAAAGATAATTTAATGAATTTTTACAGCATTAAGACCCGTATTCTAAAATGTCACTCAGTCTGAATTGCGATTTATCTGAGGACAGATAACTATAAAAATCGAATAGGTACATAGGGAAAAAGAAGAATCAGCTCGGGCGGGACTCGAACCCGCAGTCTTTCCCTTACAGGGGGAATGCCTTGACCAATTCGGCTACCGAGACACGCCCTTTGTGATTCAAAATTCCTCATCTTATACGTCTTTAAGGCGACGGTGGAGTCATCGACCGATTTTCTTACGAACTATCGGAATCCCGCCCGAGATGATTCTTCTTTTTCCCTATGTATTCAAAGATAATTATATCTTTGCTTTTCACGAAACCCAACAGGCTGAGCTTTGCCCATGGTGAAACATTCTATATCTAGTGTACACTACATCTATGGCGTTTGCACTTATTGAGTACCTCTATTGTTCTACTAGTGTTAAATTTCAGAATAACAACTTTCGTAATTGTAAATCTATGACTATTGTTCTTAAGATTTAGTATTCTAAATTGTTGTTTTAGTAGTCTGGGGACTTGTCAGACACAAAGCAATCAACGGCGATGTTAATATTGTATTTATATAGTAATTCTCTAAGAGCTAGTAGTCTAAAAGACACGCGGCAAATTGCTCAAAATATTTCATCTGTGAGCAATTTGCCGCGGTCAGGTAATCATGCTTTATAAAGTTTATATTAGAGAACTAGCTGTTGCACGTGGCGCGATCCACGTTTTTTGATTCTGTTTCTATAATAGGAACCTATCCTATATAAAAAGCCTATGCGTTATTTCAGACTATAGTAATACATATATGCCTTTACCATATTTCAGGCAGATAGATTCGACCGTTCGAGCGTAATTGAATAACAATTATTCAAACATCTTCACAAACAGGGGCGATATGGTCGCGATGCGACAAAGCCCTTCAATAAAAAAAAAAAAAAAAAAAATCTTCACAAACTTTCACATCTATAATATTAGTAGAAGGATAGGATTTTGTTCGAAAGGTACTATCGTATCTCCAAAACAAACTTTTGAACAACGGGTAATCAAATTGCACTCTAGCAAAGCCGGGGCGCGTTCCTAACTAAATCAGGCATTTACTGTCTATCATCAAATTCACTTTAAGTAACCGCTACAATAAATCAGAAAAGTCAACATGACGTTTACAATTTCAAAAGATGACGAGCAAAATGCTCATTGCCAACGAAAGTCTACGTACAAAAGAAATCACTCAAAAACCGATTTAGGGCAAACCATTATATCCAGAAAACACTACCAAAGCTACATCAAAGAATAACTGAATACCTACATATTCAAAATGGCCAATTTATGCCCAGGCTGTGGTGATATTGAAAGCGAGCATGGATAGATAATTGGGTCGAAGATATTCTATATAAGTACTTCTAAAGTAAAGCCAACGTGTTTCGTAGTACAGGAAAGCTGTCAGCACAGCGGTTCCAAACTGTCAGATCCATCATCTTATGAGTAATTTCATTCCTGAAACGTAATAATCATGAAATAAAAATGTTTGGAACCGCTGAAACTTTGTTTACCTTTTTTCTCTCGCTTCATTGGCTAAGCAGTTTAAAACTATGATTGGGGGGCGAAGAGAGGGGCACGGTGCGGGGGCGAATTAATTAGAAAGTTTTTATAACACGTGATACATATAATTCTTGGACCTGGGTCTGTGATGAAGAAGAAGTCTTAAGAAGATTATTCACCTGCATATAACACCCTCCGACATTGGTAATGAATGCCAGTAGAACACTACTGTAATTCATGACAGATGTCTTATATATCCAAGGATATTTCGAACCCTGGACAGTACAGACACCAGCAATTTAGCTTACCTGGAAGAGTTAACAAAATACTAATAACCATAAACTTTCTTCTAGACGCGTAACCATTTTGACCACATCATTTTCCTTGGAGTGCATATAAATTGAAATTGATTTTATTCCACGCTAATCGCCCCGCTACCCGCTTACAGTCGAACCAATGACCAAGTGAAAGTTATATTCAGTATAAGATAAAGTGGCTCTGCCATTTATAGGTCTGTTTCAATAAGAAGCGAATATTTTTGTAATAAAGCTTAGGTTTCATCTTACGAATGAATTATTAACGTATTGTGATTGGTGGAGCCAGGAAATAGAGTCAATATGAAGCGCCTCGCAATAAACACTTGTGTGCCAGAATACTGAAGAAAATCAACATAATTTGCATCGTGATTGGCTATTGACTGACATTTACTTTCAGACTTTTTTTGTTTTGAAAGTTGTAACCAATCACATCACTGCCTTTGTAGCTGTGATTGCAGAGCTCGATGAAATGACGACCTGAAGAAGTAACTGATTTGGGCTAGATGCTGCAACTTTGCGACTGCAACTGCTGCAACGCTGCTTGGTGCAACGGCTTGCTTTGCAAGTCAGGTTCGGTCGGTTTAGACCTGGCTATCGAGAAAGTACCTTATGGATGTTGATTGCCTTGCAATTATTGAAATATGAACGCCTGCGTCTTTTGGCGAAGTTTAATTTTGTCTTAGCTATATGCTTATGCTTAGCTTTGCAGACCTGATTTTAGATACTAGTGTCAGATTAATATCTGTACGCGTTCCAGAGAAAAAGGTCTTTCGGGTTATGGGGCATCTCGCCCACGTAAAAACTGCCCCGCGGGCCAAATGTCCACTTTTTATTGCATGGGTATATTGGCCCGGAACAGTTTAATAAACAACATACAGACAAAGTAATGCCATAAATATTTTTTCCTTTTGAGTACAGGACCTCTAAAAACAAATCCATAAGGTGCTGATTCTGAATAAACCTCTATCCTTATTACTCAATAGATATCTTTTCTTTGATATTCATATTCTTGACTTTGGAAGATATTAAAATATCGTATTGCTACATTCACGTAAACATTTTCTTTTGAACCTCTTTCATAAAACCTTCCAGGTTACACACAAAGTGAAAAGGCATTCAATAAAGTACCAGATTACCATAAAGGGCGCCATTAAGAAAATTAACTTTTAGGGAGACAGTGAAAGATTAATTGACTAAAAAGATTTCGTGTTACAAAAAAAAATCAAAAAGTATTTTCTTCTCGTGCGAAACTTCGGTAGAAGTTGTGAGAATATTCTGAATACTTTAACCAAATGAACTGTTAGTACGACGCTTGCATTATTACAAGGTTTGTTTCGCAACTCGACAGGAAAATAAAGTTAATTATGTTGAGACTTCTTCTTGGTTGTAAGAAGATTAAATAAGCAAGGGTACTTACGGTTTTTTTTTTTGTTTAAATTTAACGTAGTGAATTATAATGAGAGAAATACTAAGTGGAGGCCAATTCTGCTAACTGTCATGCTTACGCTAACTGTATGACACTGTAGTAAATACAATTTTAGACCTTATTATTATATGCTGTTAGAGTCTGAAATTAAATGGCATCTTAGTGTGTAACTTTTTTTTTTATTTAATTTTGAACTACTAAACCCCGATTTATCTGAGGACATATTGTATAGATAAATTTGACAGATTATCTATACTTTCTGTCCTCAGATAAATCGAGATTTAGAACTGAGTACCGTTCTCGAAGACGAGCCAAAGTCTTCTAACTTTGTTATTATTTTTCTTGCGGTCCCGAAATACTCCTCAAAAATAATTGTTTTTAAAGGAGGAATCCGGGACCGCAATCCCGGTCCCAAAAGCCCCCTGCCCTTCTATTTCATCCTACCGTTAATCACAGTCGGATCCTATGCTTTCCCCTTAGAATCAGGTGTCCATTTTTTTAAGTCGTCCGTAAAGCGACTGCAACCTAACCTCCACAACGCATTGGCGATACCAAAGTTCTATAGTTAGACCAGGTATCTGTATTTTACATTCATTACTATCTTATTAATGAACGTATAATGTATTCTTGATTGGACCCATTGGACTACACGCTAACTACTGAGCGGTATCATGCGAAACGGGACCAAGAAACTATTTCTCTGAAAGCTTACAATATTCACGGCTCTCTGCGCACACAAATTGAAATCTAGGACTAAATGTACTCTCGCTTTGAGTTCATTTATAGTGATTATTAGATTGTAAGATTTAATCTGTGTAATAATTTTTATACTGTACGATTCTTACGAGAAAATTATTAAAATTTGCTCGCAGTTTTCGTTTATTTATTGAAGATTTTAATAAAGTTATAATTTGTTCTGGTTTAATTTCTTTTCACCTTTTATTTTTTACGTTCCGTGATACACACAGTACTGTTAACATGCATTAACACGATCATGTTATATAGCTTCTTATACTACCCAAAAGAGCGGAGCAGTACCTAATCATAATCATAAATGTCAATAGAACTGGTAGATTCTCATCATTATTTAATTTAAATACGGCCATATTCCATACTAGCTTTTGCCCGCGGTTCCGCCCGCATGGATGTCGGTTATCGCGACAAAACATAGCCTATGTCCTTTCTCAAGGTCTAATCTACCCCTGTACCAAATTTCATCAAAATCGGTTCAGTGGTTTAGGTGTGAAAGCGTAACATACAGACAGACAGACAAGAGTTACTTTCGCATTTATAATATTAGTATGGATATAGCCGTATTTTCCGTAGTTAAAAGGGATGCAAGCTAGTATTATAACAGTAATCTGAGTAAATATACTTAATTTCTACCAATATTGCACTTGGTGGCAAAATCTTATCTTTGCACTGTAGATAATGCTGATGGTATTTATCCTAATCTCACTTGAGAACGGTCTAATGACGAAATGCATTAACATTTGGCCTGCCTTGCATTTGTTAGGATTGTTAGGAATAGTGAATTTACCAAATGGTTTGGAACAAGATTGTTAGTGCAAAATTAACTATCTCGCACTATATAGAATTTGTCTAGATACTAATTGAAAAGAGAATCATTACCAATAAATTAAAATTTAAAATCTTAGAATAACAGATTCGAAATTTTTGCAAACTAGCTTTTGCCCGCGGCTCCGCCCGCGTGGATGTCGGTTCCCGGCAATTATTCGGTTTTTTCTCGCCGTAATAACCATCCTTGAACTTCAACGAACATTTAAAAAAAAACAACGCGCTTACCAACACTTTAGTATATATGACATAGTGATTCATTTTCGCCTACTCATTTATAACCAAAATATATGTTTTGAATTTTTTATTGATTCCGAGTAATCGCCGCCATAGCTGCGCTCAGTTTTGATGAGATTATTGCCATTTATACGCAAGATAGCTGATGATATATAGCCTTCACCTCGGAAATAGTATTAGCATTCCGCGCTAAAAAAAAACAGATCTAAGGACGCGGAAGAAGTCGTGGGTCATGGAGCATATCTAGTTTAAAATAATGGGATTAGTTGGATACGCTCAAGTTAACTTCACAGCTGTATTCATGAAGTTTAAAAGTACAGCACTAACTACAACATTGAAACAATATTAGTCCATTAATTCAGTAGCCAATACAATTGCAACAAAAATTGAGAAAAGTTATCGCCCGTCGAACTTTCGTCTCGATGTGATTAAAACCGAGCTCTAATAGGAACAATTTGCGATGCCCTCGTTCATAGACTCACTGTCACAGTGCCAACATTCGATAACTAACTTTAGTGAGTGATGTTCGTATAACTCAACTTACACTATTAGTTGCGGGCTAGTTGGAACGGCTTGGCAAGTTCTGTGTGCAACAGGACAAGAGACATGGCAGGGTACTTTCTTACCTCTGATGTATGAAATTAGTCAGCCAGAGTGTTTCTTTTTTAAAATAGCATTAAGAGCTATAATTATTAGTATTTCTGCTAACCCTTCTGGCTAAGATAGGTAATTTATTTGTGTAAGGAGTGGGTTCACTTCGGTAGTATCAAAGGGCACCTTGCGATCGACCACCGAATCCTTAATTAGGCATCCAACGATTTCATTAGTTTCATAAGGTAAAACATGTTAATTTAACCAAAAAGTCAAATAAAATACAAAATTTATTTTCTAAGCGACATCCACAAAATAATCTAGCTATTTCCTGTAGAAACCAGGTTGGAATTTGCGAAGATATTTGTGTAATAATTCGAAAATTCAGCACTGAGTGGCGAACCTTGAAATGAGAGAATAAACAATTAGAATATTTGTTCCGACCATTTTAAGACGCCTTTAAAAGGACTCCTGAAATATAGAACCTTTTAATTTATCTGGCGTTTGTAATTAAAACAGAGTATGAGAATAATTGAACGTTTTTCTTCGAGTCGCTTTGAATTCTCAGGGATATTGCATTTTTCTTTGCTTTATAAGAGTTCAAAAATTATTATGATTTAGATTCATTGGACGATATTACTGGTTAGTAAGAGTATAAATAAGAAACGAAAGTAACCAGAATTCGACTCATAATAATATAAGAATTATCTTTAAGTTTTACATTTAAAGACTTTTTTGGGCTTTAGTATTTTTACGAACACTTAAGATATTGAGTCAGACACTTTGTACTTTGCCACTAATTTTATTTTACACTTCTTCATTCTCAAAGGTATTATCTAAAAAATTTTGAGCCTTTGACATTTGAGCTTGACCTTAGAAAATGCCATGGGTCGAAACAGGGAAGGTGAAAAATGAAATAAAGTGGAAAAGTACAATGTGTCTTACTCAATATGTGTAGCAGATTCTAACAAGTGCCATCAATCAACAGTGTAAACTTAACCTATATTGGGTGGAAATTGTAACTCTACGATTACTGCCGTTGAAATTACGACTACCAAGAACTTGACGTCCGTACCTATGAATGAATGAATGAATGATTTATTTCAAAGAATATGGTACATCGAGGTCTTTAAGTTATTACAGGTGGACATGCCGGACGAAATCGGGGTGGATAGGGATACACCTTATATAGATGGACAGAACATAAAGCTAATTCGTCACGATAAGCACTGCGGTCATCACACAATTATTAATTTTTATATAGCATAACGACATCCATTGTAGTACAACCAGCACTACCCACATTTTAAATGAACATTGCTCACGCTAAGCGACCATTCGATACGACAATTCGCTTATTTAAAGAATGTTGTATTTTTAACTTATTAAAAATAGTGAAGTATTTTTGTACTAAAATTCCTTGCGCATTCTTTCGCTGAGATTGTAAAATATTCGTGTTTAGCATTATAACAATGTCTAACTCGTAGCGACATTTTTTTTTTCATATTTTTCGGTCTAAAATTATTAGTATTTCCGATAGCCCTTCTGTCTAAGATAGGTAAATTATTTGTGTAAAGAGTGGGTGCACATCAGTAGTATCAAAGGACACCTCGTGATCGTAGTATCATTAGACATTTTTTTTCATATTTTTCTGTCACGTCAATATGACTTCACCCAATCAATCAATTAGCCCAACGCAGTCATAGACATAGGCCTTTTATATAAAGGACACGTCAATTTGACTTCACCTCGCCTGATGGTAAGCTAAAGGCAAAGTCTCGGAAAGAGGGTCTCCATCGTAAACATGTACCATATTAACAGTTGTGGCATTCAGCTTGACGGCCTCATCAATGTGCATCATTTAACCTCCAACCTCTGCATCCAGTCTGTTCCCACCACCTTTTTCAGGTTGTGATTTCATCCAATGACATAAGTAATTTTAACTTCACCTAGTTTAATGGTAGGTTAAAAGTCTCAAGAAAGAGCAAACAAGTGATGTTTGGTCTGACACCATTGAAACTGACTACCGGCCAGCCATTGCAATTTTTATCTAACAAATAGAAATAAACACTCAAATGATGACAATAAAAGTGAAATTTAAATGTTGGCAAAATTAGTTAAATGAAATGAATGAAGTACTTTTAAATACCATCCATTATGATATGCTTTGTTTTGTCACTACCATGATCTTCATCACAATTTCAATTTTATGTTTATAGTTTTAAGGTTTATTCTTATTCTACAAATTAAATTCCTAGGCTGTGTTATGCCGTCAGTCAGTTCAGGCCTCAAATAGTATTTTTACGTTTTTATCGCCACGTTATCTTGTTATTCGCTAAACACGAATAATGAACATTCTTGGCGAAAGAATGAAAAATGTATTTCAGCACAAAATACTTCATTGTTCAGGTTTTAACCTTTTAAGATACTTATGATTAAGGCGACAGAAAATGTTCTAAATTCTTCAAACTGATGTTATTGAAGTGTAAAAACTTCAGCATCAGATGGATCTTGACGAACAAAGTACTCAAAATGATCTTATTGTCCTTGTTTTTGTCACCTTTCTGGTATTCTGATATTTGTGACACACCTTTAATAGGCTTTAATTATTTATATTCTATTATTATCCGAACGTACAATAACATTGCTTGAGACATATATTATCTTGAACCTAGAATGTGTTCAAAATGTGCACTATACGCGCAGTACACTATACACACAGTGATATATTTTGTGGATAGCATGGGACGAGTGCTACGCACCAAGACTTTTTATATCTTGCGAATTAGGTCCAAGATATGTAGCCCGAGCAATACAATTGTATTTTTTTTTATATAGGACACGTCAATTTGACTTCACCTCGCCTGTTCAAATTAATTCGATTATTTGACCTTTTAAAATTAATCTAATTATTAAATAACCAACTAAAATTGTAATTATAATAAGAATGTATTGCTCAGGCCACATATTTTGGACCTAAAGAGAGACCGCTCTCTCCTACTAAACAGTAGGCCTAACATGACGTGCTCATGTTTTAGGATTTAATTCAGAGGAAAAAGGATATAGCTGTACGCTATATATATAGTTTCATCCTTCTGAGTGATTGCTCAAAACAGTATCGCTTTGAAAACGTCATGGTAGGGGCAGTTTATCAATTTTTTTTGACGTGAGGGAAACTCCTTCTTGGATGCTATGCCGGACTCCTACCGACTGAAAACCCTCACGTAACGCCCAACAGCCTACGGTTGGGACCCCCTGGTAAGCCCTCGGAAGGATGTCCCAGGACTGCCATCAGACCTACGGCTACTACTGCGGCCTTGCCTAGGGATAGGGATAGGGATCGCTGCGGTCCCCGCAACGCTGACGCTCGGCCGTGGTTTTCCGGTGTCTTCGCCACAGATACCTACTGAAGCTACCATGCCCGTTAAGTATCTGTGACAACCGGTAGGAGAGATCACCATGTCTCCTCTCCAGCCACTCGTCCGTGAGCGGTCTGACGGCCGCGATTGTGGCGAATTCCCCCTTTGGTTGCTCAAGTCGCACCTTCCATGTCTACACGGTTTCAGGTAGCCGCACCTTCTAGGTCCTCAGTTTAGCGAATTAGAATTTTTCATATCGCTTAGGTGTCCTACACGGCCCACCTGATGGGAACTGGAGACCATAGTATACTAATAATAATAAAGTTGTTGTTTCAAAGCTTACCTAATATCTATTTCAGTACCATTACGCAATAACATCCCCAGCATTACCTAAAACAAATAAAACAACTTTATTCATAAACAAAACGCTAATTTGTAAAACACTAAGGCTCCTTCGATCGTAAATCATAGGAATACATGGGGCAACAGAATACAGGCATGCGATCACAAAATCGTTGTGTATCACGACATCTGATGGTAAACGAGGACTAAATCCTAATCAATATTGACGTAAATTACCTTTAGTTGACCTTTGAATGGATACTGTCGGTAATATTTTTGGTTATGAAGTAATATTAGTATCGATATTCGCGTGAATGTATTTCGAAATGGGTGAGGGTGTGTTTGGTAGCTTTTTGTCATTTCCAGTCTTGGCGTTTACGGGGTCCATCCGAGGAGGGTTAGTCCGTAAGGAATGGCCCTGGGTCAGCCGGAATGCGAGGGATATGTCGAAGACAACCTCACCTCCGGCCTAAAAGAAACAAAATGGGGTCCTAGTGCCAGACACACAGACATCTTCTTTCTCTAAGCGTTAATCCCAGTCATATCTGAAGCTTTCAGCTTGGAGTCTGGGGTCTGTTTTTAATAGTCTAACTGCGGATTTGGCTGGACTTCAATATTTTGTGACCTCCACAACCCAAAAGCGATATCGAAGCATTGCAGTTAGACCAGTTGTTGGACTTTTTAGGGCTCCAACTACTTGTAACGACTGCCATAGATGTTCGTAAGGCAACCTGTACCGGCAGCTTAACGTGCTCTCTGAGGCACGACCTGACCAATGCAAATAACCGTATTCATGCATACAAATATTTGCACTGAGCGGGGATCGAACCCACGCTTCCTGCGTAGCGGCAGCGTTCACTACCGCTACGCCACGCAGGCTGTCGCTGACAGATACATAGACATCATTGGCTCAAAATGGCACTCGCACTCATACACGATACTCCGCTAACTGTCACATTGATTCCATACCATCATAAACGTCATATACGCGCCTGCGTCGACACGTGAGAGCAAATGCGGAGTTCGGTGGTTCAGAGTTAACGCCGCTCTTGTATGGAAGTGCTGTATCTAACTACTGTGCAATGCATTATTATATGATAGGTATGTAGTTTTTTTTTTATCGTGCGAAAAATCCCCACGGATTCCACCCCCACGGAGCCGGTGGAGGCGGTTATGTCGGACTCGAACCGACTAAAACGCACGCCGTCTTGGGTCTTTGGTTGCCGGAGGTGAGATTACCAAAAGCATATCTCTCGCACCCCGGCAGACCCAGGACCATCTCCTTCGAGATGGCCCCCTTCGGGTTGTGGGGACCACTGTGTCCCCATCTTGCCCCGGTTACGGGGAGGCGCATTTTGCGCCGCCGCGGCCTGCTTCTGCTAGGGTGACAGGCGGCTCCACCGGTCACCCCCAGGCCAGCGCTCATGGAGGACGGAGGTCGTTCTGCGACCTCCGACGTCCGGTTCGCCTTCGCTCTGCGCGGGCTTGTCGGGCCCGGAGTCTAGTCCGGACCCGACTGGCCGCCTCCTTCTCAGGTATGTAGATGGACCAGTATATCACACCGCAGGAACTGGCTACATAATCATCACTAAGGGCAGGTTCGACCAAACGCAAGTAAAGTTTATTCCTTGAATAAACAGCCAATATGTGGATGATAATCTAGGAATAAACTTTACTCGTGTTTGGTTGAATGTACCATATAAATGATTTAATTTCAGCTCTGTACAGTCAGTCTATCCATTCAATTTCTAACCATGTCACATTATACACAGGGCAAACGGTTCGTGAACATTAAAACCTTCAACAAGATCACAAAACAGTCGCCACTCAGAGTAAATTCAGTCCCGGTTCCATCCCAGCAGTCACAAAAAGGTCTGTTAAGCAAAAATGGAGCAATCGCCGGCCAATCGGACTCAGAAAATTAATTACTGTACCCTTGTAAATTAAATGTCTATCAGTACCCGTGTCAAACATCTAACTAAAGCTGTGGTCCCATTGAACACGAGTAGCGGATTAAGTAAGAAAAATATCGTCTACTTTTTGAAGAAATGGATGTTACGTTATTGCGTATATATTTTTAACTTCAATATGGAGTACTCAGTACCTATGTATAAATTACGTGTCACGTTGTTTGTCCGCGATGGACTCCTACTAAACAGATTTTAATCAAATTTTCACACCGTGTGCAGTTTGATCCAACATGAAAGATAGGATAGCTTACATCTTAATTTAGCGATAAGTGACATCGAAGTATAGTATAACAAACATGGAATGGTACTAATCCTTTTAATTTTACTCATTGAGACTGGAATCAAATAGTAGGTACATCACAGGTCATTTATTTAGTTTTTTATTTTTTATTTATAAAACTTAATGCGCAAGTACATAGGCGGACTTAATGCCATAGGCATTTACTCGCTGATAGTAACACCATGGCCTTATAGTAGTAATATCATTGAACATACTCAGCTCACGTCAATTTACATTTATTAGGGAGGGTAGGCTGCCCTTGACGAGAGGAAAATGTGCTCAAAAAAGAAAACAGCTCTTAAAGCCCTTAGCTGACTGGCACGATCGGTATATTAGCACAACGGTAATGTATTCACGCACAACCCAGAAGAGGAAGGGTTGTTTATTTACAGAATTGTGGAGGAACGAGGTGTGATGTTCCTGCAACTCTACGGGAGGATCCTCCGACCAGGCAAGGTGATCACGCTTTAGTTGGGATGTTGTACATATATTGTACCAACGCGACAACTTCACTTTCGCGATGCAGGATTCGTAGTGACGTAGTAGCTTGATGTCACTAGATGGCGCTGGTTACATTGTGGTATCGCCACAGACTCTTATAAAGACGTGGTCTTGCCTGTCAATGTCCGATATAATCTAGCTGTTGCCTGCAGTTCTGTTATGCTAGGGGTCTTTATATTAATTTTTCAATTTGCCTAGGCTAGGCGAAGTCCTCTCCCAATGTTGGGAGTCATTGACCTGTTTCCACGTTGACCAGACGGGTTAATACAAGGTTTTATATCGAGTTTTCCTTCTCTCACAGTGATATCGTCTGCGTATTTTTCCGTTACTCGCCTCTGACGACACCCTTCGGATGAGAGAGGGTGATACTTGTATTCTTTCTCCGTCACCACCCGGATATCTTCGTCACCAAGAAGTCTTCATGGCAAATAGGTGTCGATTTCATTAAGAACAAAGGAATTATCGATTGGGTTTGAACGACCTATCCAATTAATGTTCTCGAACGAATTAATGAACGACCCGCATCAAGACCGATTGAAGTGAAGCCGTGAATGATGTGTTCCTATTTTCTCTATCCTCACCTATTAATCTTTGCTATCTACTTTTTGAAGCATTTTTTTATCATTTCTGTAATATTTTAGGTGTGTTTTTTTTTTAATCAAATCATCATCAATGTGATGTTTCCGGATGCATCCGGCTCGGATTTCACCTCGAAGCCTGGAGTTTACCTACTCCCATCTTCTTTACATTTGATTTATACGGCTTTTATGGAAGCGACTTCCTAACCTTGTGAGGAAAGCTTGCGCCAGAACCTTATCGCCAATCAGCAGGTGTACCAGATCACAGGTGAGGTTTGATTGAGTCTTTTGACCAATGTACATATTGGACAAACGTCTGGCCCATTGTTGGTCCAATGTGTACCGGCTATCAGATAGATGGCCCAGCGCGCCTAGATCTTTTGATGTATGCACGAAAAACCAACACTATTCGGCAATCTCGTCAGCGTTGGCGCCAACTACCAACATAGCGCCAAGTGTTGGCCTAGTAGATTGGCCCAATGTGTACATCCGCCTTTAAAGTTTTGAAGGGGGGGGATGGGGGCAAGGGGGAAGGGTGCAAGGGGCACGGGCGCAAGGTGAGCAACCACGTAAGGTGAGTAACCATGGTTTTGTTCTCGACTTTAGTGTATTAAAATAAAACAAGTATGACTTTTTTGTTGTTACCAGTACCTATCTACCTATATGTTACACGATGTTCAGCCATTTCCAATTCAATGGAACACCCGCGCTAAAATCTATATCGGGGCCTTTGGTCGTCACTCAAATGTCAGCCGTCAACAAAATCTAACAAGTCTAACTTGTAATGAATTTCCTTTTGATTTCGCTGGCGAGGGTTTGAGCTTGAAATTGAATACAATTACTTCTTATTCCTAGGAATACGATAAACTAAAATCTATTTCAAAGATGCTGAGATTCGCGGAATTTTGTAATTAATCTTCCTACATTTTCTCGGAAACCTTTACAAAATACTTTTTTTTTCTAAAATAAACGTAGCCTGTGTTACGCCTATAACATTAGCTATCTTCCAGCTAAAGTTCCATTAAAATCGGCCCAATCATTTATGAGAATCGCCGTTACAAAAAGACGAAAAAAAGCCTACCTATGGACGTGCCATGCCTTCTTCGTGTATCATTCGCTCTCACGAGGAGGGCCCGACCGTAAGGGATGTCCCTGGGTCAGCCGGGGTGCGAGGGATGTCGATGAAAACCTCACCTCCGGCTTAGCACCACGACCCTCAGTCGGTATGCGGTTTTAGTCAGTTCGAGTCCGACATAACCTCGCCTTCCGGCTCCGGCGGGGGAGGTGTCCGAGGGAATTTCTGCACGAAAAAAAAAGTTTCATTCGCTCCAAACTCATTGATTCTACGAGCCCAAACTACATAAATGCATACATACATGCATACATACATACTTATTTCCTTCCAGGCTAGGCAGAAACGATAAAATGTATTATGAAATTACCTGCTCTTTTCTTTAGGTACTATTGCCGTACTAATGATATTTTATGAAAGTAATAAATATTTGTTTGTTTTGACTAATCGCGAAAGTCATTATAGGGGAGGTTTAACTCGCGATTATGTTTGTCACGGAAGTTGGAATGAGTGCAATCCAGACATAGGATAACCCGCCCAGTTGCGTGACTCAAAACTATTGTCCAACTCAGCGGTAGATAGACGGTGCTGTTGGAGCTTAGACTGATTTAATCACCCAAAACATTGCGCGATACAGTGCTCAGACAATCAGAAGTTTGAAAGTAAAAAAGCGAATATCTTAATTCTGGCAAACTCGCTGCAACTCAGTGAATCGGTTGATTGAGAGACGAAGTTCTGGCATAAGTTTCATGCAGCAGTTATCTTGTAAAACCCCAAACAAACTAACTACATAATAGGTTAAGAAACATACAATACCCCCCCACTTTAACCCCCATAACTTTTAAACGGCTCAACCGATTTTCATCAAACGTGTCTAACAACACTCGCACTTATGTGGACCTGAACCTACCTGGACAAAACTCTGCATTACCCTAAGGTTGACTGGTAGAAAATGCCCAGCATTAAGTCCGCCTTTGTACACATATTGTAAATTTGTGCATAAAATAAATCATAATAAAAGTCACCTTTAATATAAAAAAATTAAATGAAGCTATGATGCCATACACAGACAGACACGTCAAACTTATAACACTCTAACTCTCTTTGCGTTGGGGTTAAAAAGGAGAAGAGACTCCGGTTTTCAAAGTAGGTGCAGTCGACAAAGAAGATACGGTTGCACCTTTATACAAGTTTAGGATGAAAAAGCGCAACCGTATCTCATTTGTTGACTATGCTTCGGACATAACAAAGATTCCCTATCGAATATAGATACCATAAGTTTCTTTTGTAATCACTTCAATAACTTACAAGGCTTTATCTTTTTTAATTTCTTTATACTACGACCAGTATTATCAAAAACCAACTAAATTGTCCAATTAAGATATTATTAACTATGGGGTCAGCAAGTAGCTAATTCTTTAACCTGCTTTCAACATTATCAATACTACAGCTCATTATTAATTAATGCTTATGATAAGACGTCCAACAGGTGCTTCTTTCCGCGATAACTTTGCGGCAAACTACATTTAACAGCTTCATATAATTCTAAGCACGTAGTACGGAAGCCATTTTGAATTATCTAATGTTGACCCTACGTACTATCTAACATGGAGCATTAGTCTGAGTCTCTGAGTGACATCGAGTTTCAAGCGCAGTAGTAACGTGAGAAGATGAGAGTAGCATAGAAGAGAGTTCCACAAAATTCTGTACCAAGTGGTGTAAACCTACTTGCTATACATACATACAACATGTAATCACGGCTTTATCTCCGGAGAGTTAGGCAAAGTGGAATTAACACCCTAAGTCAAAGTCAAAGTCAAAAATCATTTATTCTGCATAGACCATTAAATCGGTACTTACAAAACGTCAATATAAAATAAATATTAAATACTAGCTTTTGCCCGCGGCTCAGCCCGCGTGGATGTCAGTTATCGCGACTAAACATAGCCTATGTCCTTTGTCGGAGTCTAATCTACCCCTATTCTAAATTTCAATTAAATCAGTTCAGTGGTTTAGGCGTGAAAGCGTAACAAACAGACAGACAGACAGAGTTACTTTCGCATTTATAATATTAGTATGGACTAGTTTAGCAAATGAACCACCGGCACCGGTTCGAAACGCGGCCCAGACCTCTCCGGCAAGAAACTCAGCATGCATATTTTTTGGTCTATTTACAAACATTTACTTAGTCTAATACTTATGGTCTAGATACAGTGATTTGCTTGAGTAGCATAGCTGAGCGAACAGCTCATTTCCAAGCTTGTTTATCATCTAAATAATAGGCTTTCTGGCACAATTTACTCATAACTGCATTTTTTAATTTATTTACAGCACCACATTTCACTCAGGGAACTCCCGGCCAGCTCAGGTGTTTCCTTCTTCCTACAGTACCGGGTCCTCTAAGCAGGGCGTGAAAAGGCATCTGATGAGGCTGTTAAGCTGAGTGCCACCACCTGTAACATGTTCCTAGACTTTGCCTTTAGCTTGCCATCAGGCGAGGTGAGGTCAAATTGACATGTCCTTAATTTAAAAAAAAGGACGAGCTGCAGAATTCCGATATCGCCAATGGGTTATGGAGGTCATATGGCAGTCGCTTTAAGGTACATATTTTAGGAAGATAATAAGGGTTCCGCGTACAAACAATAAAACAAGTAAGTACAATTGGGTCCACGGGAAGTCACGGATTGTAGCTAGTCACAAATGCATTAACTAAACAAAATACCATAAATAGAAACAAACACCATTAATTTATGACAAGGTATAATGGTCAACACGTTTTCAATTTATGCATATGTATGCAACGATAAATCGCAGACTTCTTTGTGGTTGCGCGTGCGCAGTTTGTTAAGGTAGCTAGGGCTTGACATAAACCATCCATTTATCTCAGTTGGATTGCTTAATTAAGATGATTTGGGTCATGGTGGGTAGGTCATACAGCATCTTGCTCAGACAAGAGTATCAGGTATGTACCGTCAGCATCAGAACGATCTTGATGAACAAAGTGCTCAAAATTATCTTAATTCCTTGGTTTTCCTCCCTTCCTGTTGATGGATTGTTCTCATAGCACGAGTTTGGACAATAATTCAATTTAAATCAATAAAACAGTATGAATTTATTTGCTACCTTAGTTTTAAGGTATTTTTGAGAATTTTTAGGTAAGATATTTTTGATGCTGACTGTACATGTACAGTCGGCAAATGACATAGGGTTGCACCTTTACATAAAATTTTAAATAAAAAATACAACCTAATCTCTTTTGTCAAATGTACACACATTACGAGAAATTCCCGTTAATCCCGTGAGGGTATGCAGGAGTACGTTAACACATATATTTTTACGGTAAGTTTTTGAATAGCTTGATAGCTAATGGATTACAAAATTCGTAACGGTGAATAACTGAATAAGGAAGGTAGGCTATTATTTTTAGAGTCACAAATGTAGAAGGCTCTGGTGCAAGGTTTCTTCTTGAGGTAGAGAGATCAGAATTCAATAAAATTCATATAAACCAGTCCAAAAGGAGGAGTAGTCTTACCTCATAGCAAGGCTGCTAAAGTGGTCTTCAGCTTCACGACCCTGTCAGTAACTTTTTTCATATCCCGCTTAAAGGACCCAGCAGTTGGAATATTAACAAAATATTAATCAATTGTAGAAATTTATAAAAGAACCTAACTTAATTAATTAAGGAATAAATTAACGAAATAAATAACAGCAAAATAGATACTTGGGGCTCTATCAACCCTATTTTCTTCAGTGAGAGCTCATGTTAAACAAATAGAGTTATTTAGCTAAGGCCTTCGGTTGGAGAAACTTCTTCCTTAGTAGGGTAACTCTATAACGCTAATTAAGAAGGTTAATCCCGTAATGGAGAGTTTTTAGAACTGACATTTGCTAGTGTTTACACACAAACTAGGTTTACATTGCGTGTTGTCGATTCTGGTATATCAATCAATCAATTAGTCCACCGCAGTCCACTGCTGGACATAGGTCTCTCCCAATCTTCTGCCTTCCGCATCTAGTCTGTGTAGAATACGATTCTGGTATACAAGTACAAGAATTTAAAGATGTCTAATTCTAAACGCAGCCGAAGAATAAATGGGGGTCAATAGAATTTTGTATTATTTGCTGTTCCTACGGTAAAATAACATAGTATGTAGCTCGAAAGCCTTTGAGAATAGCTTTATCCTAAAATCTCTGCATATCTCCTGGCAAAGCTATAAAATATTCTACAGCAAAATTCATAAAAGTATTACAATTTTGAAAGAAATTCAATGACACTTTATCGCTCAGCTAAGCTTACCGCTGGGCTACTAGGACAGTGAGAGAATATTAATAGGCCCTTTTACCTTCAGGCAGATTTAACTTCTTTGCCAATAAATAATACAAAAAGCCTGTTGATACAGTTATCAAACGTACACGTTACACACCTACTAGCTATAAAACCGAACCGACAAATGTCCCAAAAACCCAAAACATATGGCCACCCGACATTCAAGAACTACTTAACCCGGTGCGTAACTTTTTATGGCACGTCCCCGAATAATGGTAAGTGGACACCATAGCTTACGGGTTAGAGAGGTTTCATTCAAGTAAAAATAGGACAATTGACACGCGGAGAAGTGAAATTATAGGGTTTTATGAAGTAATGGTGTTGGGTGTATCGTCGATTTAGTGACGTCATAGCCTTGGTGTTGAGTTGATTGTGTTGAAATGACCTAAGGGACGAATATGTGGGTAGGTAGATAAATTTAATAATATATTATTCCCCTCAACCCACATGATATTCAAATTAAAAGATAGTGTTATTTGTGCGGCAGATTATCATAAAATTGTAAATTTGCATTACTTGTTTGGGTACAATGTTGAATATTGTGTAATTTTATGTAAATAACTTATCAGGAAATGTCCTATTTATTCATTAAAGGATGGCTGTATGAATTGGATGTTGATTTAACTTGGAGTGAAGTTATAATTTAGTTTAATTTTGTATGATATTAATGAGAAAATAACTTTGTTTATTTATTTGTAAGCTTAGCTTTAGACCGCGTCATCACGATATTCACGATCAAATATAGCCTTGTGTCCTTAAGTAAGTCTAATCTATCTCTGTACTGAATCACACAAAAACGTTAGATTGTTTTAGTACACCTCTCCATGATAGTTAAATTCGCTTATGCAGAGAGAGTTAGACTGACTCAGTCGAATTGTTCGGACAATTTTTGTCTAAACTGTAAGACTAGTTTGTCAATAAAAGGCTAGGTGCCCGTACGAGCTAAAAGTGGTCGTATGGGTATTTTTGTACTAGGGTCAAATCTTTGGCGCCCCAAAGTTTTGGACCCGTTTTACGCAGTCAAAAAAAAACCTATATTTCCCTCAAGAAGTTAAAATCAGTTTTCTTTGTAAGAAAACTAAAGCTGTAGGTAAGTACAGAGAAAGAACTTATGTTAATTAACTTTGTAATGGCGACCTGTTGCCGCAACTGTGGATTAGTCTACAGGTTAACCAATAAATGTAATTGGCTTCGCCTCCCTTGTACCCTTAAGTACTCGCCGTTTTTACCTGACTGCGACGAAGGCAAAGTGAGGGTTATGTGCTTGACCTGCATTTATGTATGTACAGTGAGTTGGCCCTTATGACAATCAAATGCCTGTACCAAATTTGATAATCACATTAATTTTAAACTTCATTTAACTTCTTTTAATGTTACATTGGTGCCCCACGTTGGGTGCCATGGCCATATGGGTACTAACTGAATGGGCCATGGTCTGAATCAATAAATATTATAACAATTGTGCGTTTGAAATATCTATCATACATACAACATATTATAACGCCTTTATCCCCGGAGGGTTAGGCAGGGAACAATTAACAATCAATCAATGTATTCGATCCCACGTAATAGGGGGTAAGCCTATTACCGTATTCCGGGCACTGTTGTTGACCCGAACCATAAATCGGAGGCTGACCCTGGACTTTTTATCGTGCGATAAATCCCCACGGATACCAACCCCAAGGAGCCGGTGGAGGTGGTTAAATCGGACTCGAACCGACTAAAACGCACGCCGTCTTGGGTCCTCACCCCAAGCATTCGCGCATCGTACCATCGCTGTGAGCAATGTGGCGAGTGTGAGGACTCCCACCCCCAGAGCCGCCACTAGGACCCGCCTCGGGCAATCGGTCAGCGTGTGCAGCTTTCTGTCCTCGCTCGCATCACACTGATGGCACTCGGACGTTGGCTCCTTCCGGATCCGACACAGGTAACTCCCGAAACACCCGTGTCCGGTAATCTCCTGCGTCAGCTGGTACGAGAGGCTGCCTTGTGGCCGCTCTAGCCACTACCCCATGATGGGTCTTACCGCCGCTATTACGGCGTGCCCATCTGTCTGATTTTAAACAGCCCTATCCCTTGGTCGCCTTGTACGACTTGTGGCCCAAATTCTACTCTGCCGGCAACCACGCGGCAAAATGGTAAACATACATCACGTAAATATATACCTACATTGTAAGAAAAACAAAAAACAAACATCAAAAGTTAAACTGTCACATTACAACATAAACGTTCTACGATACCATCAAACATTTTAAAGTCATAAAGCTAAAAGCCTACAACAGCCTTATCAACCAAAAGGCATAACAAAATCGCCATCAGTTTATGACACACATCACTACCACACCCGAATTGAGGGTAATTGTGAAAATTAAATTATTGTGACATAATTTGTGTGCGCTATGGCGACCATTGATCGACATGGATGTCACATTGTGTGAGGAAACATCAAACGTATTTGAAGAACAAAGGGAATAATTTGTTTCGGATTAAATGGAACAAAACGGTGAGTTTATTCCGAATAGATGGTACGCTGTAACGTTTTACTGTGAGATTTTATGATCTGTACTTTGGGTTTAGGGGAACGTGTTAGAAAAACCCATGGGACTTAAGCACGAGTAACAAACTGCTTAACATCTACTAATGAGGCAGCTTGTAAAGATTGAATGAATTTTACAGCATTAAGTATTCTAACTATACAAATCGAATACATAGGGAAAAAAAGAATCTTCTCGGGCGGGACTCGAACCCGCGATTTTTCCCTTACAGGGGGAATGCCTTGACCAACTCGGCTACCGAGACAAGCCCAATATGATTCAAATTTCCCTTCTTATCCGTCTTAAACGTGACGGAGGTGTCATCTACCGATATTCTTACGAACTATATTTTTCCCTTATTATTATTCGAGTTTGTAAAGATGTTTGTTACTCAGTCAGTCAAATGGCAGAAAGGATCTGGCTAAAATTTGGTACAGAGAAAGATTTATAGTTTGGAATAAAACAAGAGGGACAAGGACCAGCTCTTCGTGAAGAAAGCGGTGTTGACAGTAATGGTGGACCTGTCAGACGCTGATGGAAATTAAGCGAACCAAATTAACAGAATGATAAAAAAATACCGTGTTTCGCATTTATATTATATTATTGGTGGTACGCGAATACGGTGTACCTACCTCCGTATCTCCTCAATACGTACACACTATCGACAACCAGGCAGAGACAACCAAACTGCCATCCATCCTTCCATCGGTTTCTAAATCTTTTGACCAGCCCTTTTTTCAATACATCACCAATTTGATCAGCGTAAGTTTACATTCATTATCTTCACAGCTGCATATCCCCAAAGATCCCCAAAGATACTACAACCATACCTAATGACCATCCAAAGGTTGCCTGGTAGAAATCGCTTAAAACGATAAGGCTGCCCCTGTTTCCGTAGACATCTGTTTTTATACTTTGTATTTTTATGGTGTACAATAAAGTATAAAAAAATAAAAATAAAGGAGTATTTTCTCCTTTTCCCCACAATTCACCAACAACGATAATCGGTTCCGCGTAATAGGGCACGAACCGTTCAGCGTTTTTTTGTCCTAGGTTGTTTAATACTGTCGTCAAGAACAGCCTTATCCCCTAGTCTCCTTCAACGAAACCCACGGAAAGTATCTTTATCTCTATGTTAACACTTAATTAAGTACGAAACAATCTAGTTAGTACGTCATTAAATCGTTTAATTAGAAGTAGACACTAATCTGTATCGATTACAAATGAAGTGTTACAAAGTCCACGATTGCCACTTGCCACTAGTTGAGTCTGAGAGCAATAAAAGCTTTAATTGAGAAATTAACGACTAGAGCGGAAAGCAATCTTGAATAGAGTATTATAGCTGTATTGAATGGTGTAATTGTATGTTTTACTGTAAGATACTAAGAATATATTAGTAGTGCGTAATCTGCGGTAGTGGTATGGGTAATGGACTGTTGAGACGAGGACTCGGGTTCGATCCCAGGTTTACCATGGCACACACCAATGACTTTTCAATGCTTTTCGAAGTTATGTGCGTATTTATTGCAGGTTTATAAGTGCCCGGGTAATGGCTATAGGCTCGCCACCTATTACATTGAGACCTAAACATAAACTGGCGAAATGTGGGTGCTTGCACCTCTGCCTACCCCTTCGGGAAATACAGGCGTGAGTTATGTAATGTTATGACATGTTACAACTTTACTACTTTATCTATAAAAGTTCGAAATACATCGAGAAAAAGAATCTACCAACTTTCTTACGAACTGTTGGAACCAATGAAGTTGGTAGATAGCTCCACCGTCACCCTTAAAGACGAATATAAAGAGAAGGGAAATTTGGAATGATTCAGGTGTGGCTCAATAGCTCAGTTCGAAGAGCATTCGCCCTTTAAGGGAAAGGTCGTGGGTTCAAGAGCCAGCGCTTCTTTTTCCCGCTGTATTTCGAACTTATTAAGTTAGCATAATAAATGCTATAAAAATTTCATTCAAAAAGTATCCATACAAATTAAATTTGTAGGTACTGTTTTAACAGTTTTAATCTTCATTTTCATGTCAATAGCTCATCAGATCTATTTAATTTGGTCGGCCCAATACCTGGCTACGGCCACGGCATTGTCTGTTGCCTTACACAAGGCCGCGAGAGTACGGGTGGAAGGGCACAGTGGGCAAGAAAGCAAATGTGTCACAGTTTTAATGATGGTAGGTATATATAACATAACATAAACTCATGCCTGTACTCCCCGAAGGGGTAGGCAGAGGTGCTAGCACCCACATTTCGCCAGTTTATGTTTAGGTCCCAATGGTGGCGAGCCTATTGCCATTAACCGGGCACTTATAAACCTGCGATAAATACACACATAACTTCGAAAAGCATTGAAAAGTCATTGGTGTGTGCCATGTTAAACCTGGGATCGAACCCGAGACCTCGTCTCAGCAGTCCATTACCCATACCACTAGGCTACCGCAGTTCTTAAAGGTATATGAATGTAACCAAAACGCAATTTAAAAACACAACAGTTTTCTTGTGTCGGGTAATCTCTGAAACGGCTGGGTCGATTTTAGCGGAATTACTATAGATATATGGTGTTAAAAAGCATATAACTTATATTAAGGTTTAAAGTAGAAAAGATAAACTACATTTAGGGTTCAGTAAAAAGTATCTGTCAACTACGCCAAGATAGAGAGAGAGCTATAAATCTTGACGTTCATAAGTGTTACTTTGTGACATGGAAAGACAAGTATAATGGTACTTCATGTTACATTCTTGTCTCGCAAACTCATGAAACCTCGTCTTCAACAAAACCTACATTTGTATTCTACATCGTAACCTAAAATATGACGGTTGAAACTTTTAATCATTTTAACAAAATACTCCATCTTCTTACATTCGGTTATAAATGTTACTTTTGAACCTAACCGAACTTAAATATTTTACTTCTATTTCATATTCTAATCAACGTCAAAACCTACATGTAAAAGTGTCAATAAAATCTTGACATTCATAGGTGTTACTTTGTTACCGAAAAAACACATTTCACATCAACTTTGCTTTCTAATAATGATTATCTTGATATCTCATAAACTTCATCCACATCATACATGACCTACATTTATATATATATATATATATATATATATATATATATATATATATATATATATATATATATATCTATAATCTTTACATTCATAGGTGTTACTTTGTGAGTTTTGTGACCTAAACGAAATAACATTTTATTTCAACTTTGCATTCTGAAATTGATGATATATGAAAAATAATTCATTGGTTCCAACAGTTCGGAAGAAAGTTGGTAGATGACTCCACCGTCGCCCTTAAAGACGGATATAAAGAGAAGGGAAATTTGAAGTGATTCAGAGGTGACTCAATAGCTCAGTTCGAAGAGCATTCCTCCTGTAAGGGAAAGGTCGTGGGTTCAAGTTCCACTTGAGTTCCTCTTTTTCCCGATGTATTTCGAATTTAAAAGTTAGCATAATAAATGCTATAAAAATTTAAATTTTGACGTTCATATGTGTTACTTCATGACCGAACAAACACTTTTACATCAACTCTGCATTCTGATTCCAAAAACACATAAAACCAATCAGCATAACCTACATTTGAAACATATTCCCAAGTCATTCCTGACATATGTAAACGGTAGTAGTGTTCCAAGTGACAAATGGTGGTCCATGAGAGCGACACCGCCTACCCTGGCGACTGTAACTAATGAATAGGAGCCGACCGGAATATTAAGTGCTCGTCTGTCAGGTTAAATGGAATTCGGTTAATGATTGTACGATGGTATTGAATAAATATGAATTAAGGAAAGACTTCTACCGAGATCAGTTCAAAATAAATAATGTAAAATTTTCTTAATAATTAAGAAAGACCGATCAATTGCGAGACGGGCTTGGGCACTGAGAGTTCCGTACAAATCTGAATTGAGGGACGAATGCTAAACGGTGCTAAAGAATGTATCTTTTGATGGCATTAGTCGGTTCGAGTCCGACACAACCTCCCCTTCTGGCTCCGGCGGGGGAGGTATCCGAGGGGATTCGCGCACGAAAAAAAACAGATGGCGGTATGGATTGACTTAGAAATTTTATTCTTTCACAGCTTCAAGGCATCGCAGATATTTGGTATGAATTTCAAGAAAATGGTTTTGACAGATCTCAAATAGGTGCAGTCAACAAAGCAGATACGGTCGCACTGTTTCATATATAGTTTTTTGGTAAGGTGCAACCGTATCTCATTTGTACATGAACTCTCAAAATAGATCGGTACCATGTTTCCTGATAAAAAATGTAGAGTAGTGTAACTGCTTACTATCAGATACACGTACTTATTTGCCACCATAGTCGTAAAATTGGAACATTATAAACTCAGTTTTGCGTTAACGCCCCGCTCATCACAATAACCGCAGCCTTACAATTATCTTCACTTTGATCTTGAGCAAACAATTTTATGTTTACAATAAAAACCATTAACTTTTATACAACAAACAATTTAGCTGACTACACTTTCCGAAGTGATATAACCGTAAAAATTGTTTCAGTATCCCATCTGGGTTACAACACTTTTGTGGTCACTAGTGTTGTAACGTTATCGATACGCTAGTGATGTGCTATTTCGATCTACCATAAAAAGTAATGCGGTTTCCGGGAAAGTTGAAGAGAAACTCGACATGTGTCTGTCTGATGTGGCTGTTAGACCAGCAAAACGATTGTGGCTGTAACGGTAATTCGTTCGAGAAGGTTGAACAATGATGTTGAGGTAATGCTCGGTGGTTATGGTGTTGGAATTGTGGTTGAGAAGTTCTTGCCATAACAGAACGTATGTCAACCTTTTGCCAGGAGCAGCATTCACAGCATGTTACTTGCTTGACACATTTGAATGAAACTAATGTAACCACTGGCAAAACAAAACACTAGTCTATTATATTGTTTTTGCCAGATTGTTTTTCATATTCTTTACCATTACCTGGCGAATCTGACAGTAAATTTAAATATAGAAGCATTCAGAAGCAATGACGTTCATAAGCGTTACTTTGAGTTGACGATGACGTTCATAAGTGTTGTGTGTATAACTTATTAAGAATCTTATATTTGATAGAATTTTAATGTAATTACTCCTTGTTTTATTTTTGATTTTATATTTGTTCTATTTAGTCCATTTTAATAGAATATAGTACCTATCTCAATTTTCGCATAGACTATGTAAAGATAACTTACTTACTACAAAAATTATATCGATATGTGAGAGCAGTCCCTCCTAATACAAGCAATTGCATTGCATTTGCTTACCAGGGGGGTTCAAATACTATTGTTATAATAAGTTTTCAAATTTTAAATTACTATGTCAAAGTTCATTTGTGTTACTTTGTTGCCTACCTACATGACTATAGGCATTTTGTCTAACTTTTAATTTCAATCACTAGAATTCTTAAGAAAATTATAGCAATAATGATCACTGCACGTGAATTCATGCCTAATTTAGCTATGTTTTCCTACTTTTGATTTGCCTTTTATGACAGCCATACTGCTGTCTGATCTCCCACCCCCACCGGGGCCAGTTAGAAGGGGTAGGCCTAAGAAGTGCTGGCTTGGCGTCGTGGACATTCGTGCAAACGGTCTCACTACCTTGGACGCCCAAGATCGTGCGAAGTGGAGGAGGAAGAGCCGGAAGGCGGACCCTGAGGTCCGAGGATACCGTGGCCTCGGATGCAATCAGGACTAACGTCTTAATGTGGATGATGATGACTGCTGTTTGATCTCCCTACCCCGAGAGCAAAGTCTGCAACAAAGCTTCTGTAGGTAGTGGTAAATACGGGGGGCGAGTTGGGGACACCGTTGTCCCCCCTCCTGAGGAGGGCCAGACCGTAAGGGTCAGCCGGGGTGCGAGGGATATGTCTATGACAACCTCACCTCCGGCCTAGCACCAAGACCCACAGTCGGCGTGCGGTTTTAGTCGGTTCGAGTCCGACATAACCTCCCCTTCCGGCTCCGGCAGGGGGGGTATCCGAGGGGATTTCCGCACGGAAAAAAAAAAGGTAGTGGTAAATACGAGTATACCGAATTACAGATGAGGTTGGTTTAAACTTGTAAAAAACCTATTTTACCTCTGAAAATCAAACCTCATTCCTTGAAACTTATCAGAATCTCAAACCACATTTCTCTCACAGACCGAAATATTTAATACCCAATAATCTTACAAATTCTCAGTCTGGGGTAATATTTAGAATTTCTAATCTCAATGATTGACAGGGAGTTCCAACTTGTAATAGCAACACTGTAAACAAAGATTAGACAGACAGAATTGTTAACGACGTGATTTATTTATACTTACTTAAGTCGTCACCGTGTCGTCGGGTGTTAGGGTGACGGGGTAGGTACAATTGCCATACATATTACCTGAAAACATTACACTGTACGACCACCTTGGAATGTTCAGTTCTAAAAATTAATCTTTTAAAAACTAATTTTAATCTAAAAATAAAGGTTGGAGGTATTCTATATTAACATACATTGCCTAGACATTGTATAGAATGCCTGCATTATACACATATATACACATTGCTGGTAACATATACATACAACCCGACCCTGGCCGTTTCTTAAAATATTATTCTCATTTCACTTTACATAATTAAAACTTTTAATTCTTTAGTTCAAACAAACATTATAAAACAAAAATAAAACACACAAATTAGTCAAAAATAATTGGCGTTCACGTCAAACGTGTGTTTACTCGCATTATGTCGTCATTGTCGTCAACTAGGACTTGAAACAACAGTTTCATTTCCGGGAACAGAACCGTGACAAACAAACACGAGCTTTCTTTACCTAATTGACATGTCTAGCGCTGTGACTGTGAGGTGTGTCCTACCTGAGAAATAATTTGCGTATTGATGTACTATAATAGTTTTTTTTTAATTAGCAGATTTAGTTAACATTCTTTATTTTGCTGCTTTTTTTTTTCTATTCTAGTTACTGTTCATTGTTTGTCACGGTTTCATTGAAACGACATTTTGTTACATTAATGTGGGAAGGAATTGTCTCCTGAGATAGGTACTGTAACGGAACGAAATCTGTCATCGGTTGTAGTAGAAGTACATTCTTAATCACACAGATGGCGCTAATATAAATTATGTTTATTTATATGAGATATGAAGAAAAACCTTTTTGAATATAAAATTACGTGATAAATTATTACGATAATTTGGTTTTAAAGATTAATTAAACAAATAAGGACATTTATAAATCAGTTATTTATTTGAATATTCAAATGCCGTGTTTTATTAAACTTTAAGTTTTTGAACGAAATTCGTATGTGAAGGAAGTTCTGGTCGAATATCAGAGATATACGTTACATATTTAAGCAAAAATACTAAATGGATAAGATTTTGTCGATATTAATTGATCGCAGTTAATTTGAAAATAAATACAATAATTTTAAGTTATAGTTTGAACGATTTCTAGGAAGATAAATCCAAATTAGAATTATTTGTGGATATATTGATTTGACAATGATTTCAAACAGCGCTACGATTGGCTGGTTGGAATCGTACGATATTTTGTTTCGAGAAGTAGGGATCATTGCGGTTGGGGTGAGGATAGTTGAGGACAGAAAAAAGACTATTCATTAATTGTTGGGAGCTGCTGAAGAGAGGTGGTCAGGAGTAGAAAGTCTGGTGGGTCATTTCGCGTTTTATAAATTGTGTTAAGAGGGTACTGGGAGGTTACTATGTTAAAATTCCGTTGTACATTAATTTTATTCGTGTTTGAAATTATTTGAGAATCTTAACGTAACTTCAAGTGTTGAGAATATATAAAACTCGCATCGTTTCATGCTGAGATAGGACACCATTTCTGTAATTGTGAAGTATGGGCTCAAGGGCTCATATGGAGTAGTTACTCACGCCTGGGAGAGTCTTCCCCGTGACTTCATGAAACAATGCAGGATGGGAACGGAGATTTGGAAATCTACCTGTCGAGTGGATTGTTAGGATTTTGAATATCGAATTGGGGTATTAGTGAATATTATATAAACCCGCCTCGATTTATGCTGAGATAGGACACCAATTCTGTGATTGCGAAGTATGGGCTCAAGGGCTCATATGGAGTAGTTACTCACGCTTGGGAGAGTCTTCCCCGTGACTTCATGAATCAAGGCAGGATGGGAATGGAGATTAGGGATTCTGAAGTGGGTAGAATCAGTAGATAACATACAAGCAGCAGTGATGGGGGGGTTTTTAGCTAGGAGTCCCTTAGGAAAGCCAATCGAAGTGATCGGTCTTGGGTGGAACATCTAACGGTGCCAACGAAGCCCTTGTCCTCTGTCTAGCTAGGGAGCTGATCAAGTTAAGGCGAGCAGCTATTCGATTTTACCTGTCTCAGGGTCGAATAAAGCCTTCTGGGTATCGGTGACCAGTGGCCCGAAGTATCGGTGTCGTTGGAGCTGATAGCTCAGTCTTTATTTATATATTTATTTATACACACAATTATATATCTCGTTAGGGCTTTAGTTAACATCCCTGGCTTCGGCCGTTAACTAAGGCAAGCACACAGTCATAGGTCATACAAAATCAAGTCTGACTAGCTTGTTCCCTTACAGAATAGGAGTAGGTACATTACACACCACACGTTTAGAATTAACTAAAGGGAGGAGTTTATTGGGGTTAAAACACATATATAGTCTTTATAGGTAGAAGGAATAGGTACACATTCTTCTCGCGGTAATATAGGACGTCGGCTATGTAGGTAGAATCGAATTTGTATAGGTTTTTGATAGTCAGTTAATTGCGTTTAAGTTATGTGAACGGTTCTCATTATAATGAAGTTATTAGGCTATTATTTTGGTGTGAATGAATACTGGGGGATTTCGGGTTGGAATCCAGGCATTTAACAACGATTATCTAAAGTGTATCCTCAGTGTTGACTACCTTCATAATATAATGTGAAATAGATCTTACATAATACCAGTTGAATGTGAAAGGCATGGTTATCATTGTGACGAATATCAGAAGGTGGTTAAATACTCACCTATCTACATGTAATCTAGTAAGATTCAATTAAGTCATTTGGCTATTGGATACCATAGACCGATTGATTATGAATGTCATTATTCAATATACTATTTATATTACCAAATATAATACTTGGTGCATTTATTTGATTGAATTGGGTTGAATGGATATTAGTGGAGCATTCTCACGGTAGCTGAGAACCGTCCAATTATGGACCTATGTTCTATTGTCCGGTAACCTAGACGGAAGTTCTTGTATATGAATGTCTTCAATAGAAGATGTAATTTCTATATAAGTTTCAATCAGAAGTGTAGCAAGTGTAGACTACTGTATGAAATACCTATCTATTCTATATTGAAATCTACGGCTTCTAATGAGTTGGTCTTGATCGCAACTATCAGTATATTATACTATATGCACAGTGATGCCTGAACCTTCGTATTCAATTGAGCTTATTCGGTTGTAATAAGTGAGAGAAATTATCATTAACGAATATTAACATTCTTGTAATTGAATGTCACGATTTTGTATTTATATAATACAAGTGTAATCCAGTTATGGATTTGGGGTAACGGGTTATACCGGCTGCCGCGGTATAACTTGAACAAAGTGGACTAGGCCAAGTGGCGTCTGCTATATTAATAAGGCAGAGGGGAGTTGATCTGTGTTGGTGCAACTCACTGTCATGGCGAATTGGAGGAGCCCTGACCTCGGGGGGGGAAATAAAATATTTGTGTATCATAACTGTTCGCTTCACTTACATACTCTGTTGCTAAAATCCTCGTAAGAATAGTCCTTTTACGCTTACATTGCATCAATAGAAAGTTTATTCATTATCATATTCTAAATTAAAATTAGTTACCTAAAAATAGGTTAGCTTAGAAATTTTGGGTAGGTAATCTTATTAACAGTTCATTACATTCTGTTTTCCAAATAATCACGATAGGTTATATGTTGCGATAATTAAGTAAATTAAGTAGGTACAGAATTATGTTAGGAAGGTGAATTGGATAAGTAGGGACTTAATTTAGGACAACAGCACAAGCTACCTCTATAGAACGAGGGGGACTACTGGATCATAATAAGAGTCCTAGTTCCCACTAGAACGATCATTGGCCAAATTAGTTACTAAGTAGGTAGGAATTCGGAAACGTTTGAGTATAAGTATGTTTTTATAATAAATCGGAAGTCTAAATAGGTAGGGGATGGTATAGGTTAGGGAGGGTGTTACAATTTGGTGCCGCGTGACCAGGATTGGTACAAAATAGTATGGAAAGGTACAAGTGTGTTATTCAATATGTGTGGCAGATTCCACCAAGCGCCATCAATCTCCAGTATAAACAGTACAAAATAGTAGTTGTGTGACCAGGATTGGTATAAAATAGTATGGAAAGGTACAAGTGCGTTATTCAATGTGTGTAGTAGATTCCACCAAGTGCCATCAATCTCCAGTATAAACTGTACAAAATGGGGGTCGTGAGACCAGGATTTAAGAGTAGACTGGCTTCACGGTACAATTTAGTGGTCGTGAGACTAGGATGAGTGTTCGTTTTGGAGTACGTGTTATTGGTACAATTTCCTGGCGTGAGATTACGATTTAAAAATAGAATAGGTGTAACTGGAATAGTATATTTTGAAAAGTGAGTAGCTACGAATTATATTGTCGAATGTGTGGGTGTATGTAATTATATTGTTTGGCATGCACCTACATTTAGTCAATATATTAGTAAGAAACAACGCTCGTTTCTTTACACGTATACATAACTATGATAAGTTATGGTTATGTATTTTGCTAAATGTGATTGCAATGATGATGTTGAAACTAACAATATAGTTTAACAGATTAGTTTTGGTAGTTATAGCTCCAATGAGCTATATTAGTTAGTTATATTACATTTTTAAATTTAGAAAGGATATAATAACCGTGTTAGTTGATTTATAAAAAAAATATATAATGATAAAGTTTTATACATTTACCTACGTCAACAACTATTAGTAAGATATTAGCATCCTTGAAAATTAATGTAGCATTGAATTATAGGTAGATTATAAATGCAAACATGTTTTATTTGAATTATAAGGAAGGTACGGTATATCTATACCGTACAATTTGTTGCCGTATATAGTAGGTAAGGGGTCAGAACATTGTGCTGTTGTTATAATTGTGAATTCTTTTAGTTATTTGGAAGTTTAGTTAGAATTATTAAGAGATGGGGGGTCGTAGGATTATATAATCTATTATAGAATGTCATTTAGGCTTATTCGGATAGTTAATGTTATAAAAAATGGGGGGTCGTAGTTCGGAGTAAGTTATTTACAAACAAAAGGTTACATTTTGTTAGGTTTGATGTTTTAAAAGTGTTAGGGGTAGAGAGTAACTTTAAATACACGGCTAGGAGAAGTTGGGAAGTGCCATTGCAATGCAATGACACTTTTCATTTTTGTATTTTGAGTTTTAAAAATTTGATCAGTTTAAGGAAGTTCAAGAATCTATGTCAGTGTTAACAAATCAGAGAAGCGCGGATTGAATGGCTATATAGAAATAGAGACGGGGGTTGTGTTAGCTTTCAGGCAAGGGGAAGAATTGTTGAAATTACTGTGTAAGTTCGAGGGATTATTTACTTCACGGTTTGGTAGGGCAAATTGCTATCAACATCGAATTCTTATGAGTTCTAACGTAACTATTGTTAAGAAAATTTATCCAATACCTTATGCTTATAAATCTATTAGAGTATTATTAGACGCTAGAGAGATTGATAAATTTATGGTGGCAGAAACAGAGAAGCCCCCAATACAAATTGATGTTATGAATTCGTTTCATGGGGCTAATTATATAAGTATAATAGATTTGAATAATGCTTATTTCCAAATACCGATAACTGAAGATAGCAAGAAGTATACTGGGTTTACTTTTAACGGGAAATCTTACGTTTATAATGTGTTACCACAGGGGTTGAAGACTTCAGTGGGGAGTTTTAGTAGAGCTATGGATATAATATTAGGACATGAAGTTAGGGAATATTGTGTAAATTATCTGGATGATTTAGCCATAATAACGACGGGAACCTTTGTTCAACATTTAGAGCATTTAGATGTCGTGTTGGGGAAGTTACGCGCGGCTGGGATGACTTGCAATATAAAGAAGTGTGAGTTTTGTTGTGAGGAGGTTAAAATGTTAGGATATATAATTTCTACTCGTGGATTAAAACCTGATCCAGACAAAGTCAAATCTATCCAAGATTTTCCAATTCCTAAGAAAATAAAACACGTAAGGGCTTTTTTGGGGTTATGTAATTTTTATAGGAGGTTTATTCAAAATTACAATAAATTAGCTCAACCATTATATGATATGTTGAAGAAAGGTAGAGTTTGGCACTGGGGACAGTTAGAGCAACGAACCTTTGATTGTATCAAAGCTTCGTTCATGAAAACCATACAATTGCATCATCCTGATTTTACTAAACCATATTATTTACAGACAGATTGTTCGCAAGTGGGGTTAGCTGGGGTATTATATCAAATAGATGATAATGGGCAAGAGAATGTGTTAGGTTTTCATAGTAAGGCGTTGAGAGGGGCGCAGTTAAATTGGACGGTGACTGAACAAGAGTTTTATTCGGTAATTTGTTGTCTAGAAAAATTTGAAACATATTTGAGGGGTGCAAAAGTAATTATTCGGACCGACCATAGGGCGTTGTTATTTGTTAAGAATTGGAAATTGTATAATGCTAAAATAACTCGTTGGATCAATTATTTAGAAAATTATCAATATGAAATTCAGTATATAAAGGGGAGTGAGAATGTAGTGGCGGACATATTATCGCGATATCCACCGGAGGGGGAAAGATTACAGGAGGAAAAGATTAAAATGCCTAGTATTTTATATATGGAAAATGAACAAAATAAGGTGTTATTTCGGAAATTAAAGCAAATGGCAGTTTTACAGAGAGAGGATGCAGGAATAAATAAGCTAATCGAACAAATTTGCGAATCAGAAAGGTCGGGAAAGGCGCTAATAGGGATAGCTAGTAAATGCAAACTAAAGGGGGATGTTTTATTTGTAGAGAGAGGGGGGGGGGTAAAGGGTGTTCGATTTATTTACCGGAATGCCTTAGAGAGGAAATAATTAATCAGGTGCATTTAGAAATGGGACATCAGGGTAGTTATAAGATGCTGAAATATTTAAAGGAAAGGTTTTATTGGAAGGGTTTGACCAAGGACGTTAAACGAATGGTTAGGATTTGTGGTATTTGTCAATTGACGAAACATTCTAATTCCAATAAGGTGGGACCGTGTTGCTCAATTGTTACGAAAGACATAGGAGATTTAGTGATGGTGGATATATACGGGCCTTTACCGTCAGGGAAATTCGGGATGAATTACATATTAGTATTACAGGATTCGTTTAGTAAATTCGTGAAATTTTTTGATTTAAAAAGGGCTACTACGAGAGCGGTACTTAGCAAAGTGAAAAAATTTACTGAAATTATAAAACCGAAAGCTATGTCGGATAATGGAACTCAGTTTACTAGTCATGCGTGGAAAGAGGAAATGGAGTTGCTAGGGATTAGAGTAGTTTACACAACAGTTAGGAATCCTCGTCCAAATACAGTGGAGAGAGTGAATAGAGAATTAGGAAGATTGTTTAGGACGTATAATAGCAAAAATCATAAAGGTTGGGTTGACACTCTACCTAAACTGGAAAAATTATATAATAATACTTACCATGAAAGTACTAGGTTTACTCCTTGTGAAATAATGTATGGAGAGTCAACTTGTCTGTCTTTCGATCAGATTATTGATAAGGAGGGGGTAGATTTGGACCTGGCGTGTGTTAGAGAACAGGTGAGGGTACATTTACGGCAAGCTGCGGATAATCGTGAGTTAAAATTCAATAAAAGATACCGATTAGTTGAATATCAAGTGGGAGATTTGGTGAAAATTAAAAGATTAAACAAGTCTGACGCTTCTTTAAAATTAACCAAGAAGTTCGAGGCGATATATGAAGGACCATTCCTTATAGCAGAAAGTCCTTATCGGAATGTGTATGTTTTGGTAGATCCTCAAACCAAGGAAATAAGAGGAAAATTTAATGCTATACATTTATCCAAATATTACATTTGATAATTTGAAGCTGGGGCTGGATCGGGGAGTCATTATTTAAGATTGTAGGATTTATAAGTTACATTGATTTAATTGTTGTATTGTAGTGTTTTGGTATAGACTTTAGAGTTAAGTTATAGTGATTAGTTGTAGTTTTTATATTTAAATGTAGTTTTGTAAGATGTATTGGTTAATTATAAAAAAAAAAAATAAAAAAAAAAAAAAAAAAAAAGAGACAAAATTGGAGGATAGGGTAAAGCCCATCTGACGGTATGAGGTGGAAATTAGTGAAGAAAGAAATCTTTCATTATTATAATAAGATTTATTTTTATTTTATCAAATTGAATTTAATCAAATCATCCCTTCAGATGGTGGGGCGTAGGGCGGCTTTACCATAAAATATATATGTATATGTATTTATATCTATATGTGTACATATTTATATATATAAGGAAAAAGAATTAACATCTACATAAATTAGATAAAAGGGAGTACAAGAAAGAGTAGGATATGTAAAATGAAATAAAACATAATCACCTCTATGTTGTTACATGATAATGCTGATCGGTTGGCAGCGAGAAAAGTCGCGAAAGCGGACTCTGATAGTGCAAAAGGGTTGTCGACTAGGTATGATTGGGATTTAAAATAGATGTGGAAGGCTGAAGTGGAGCTGGATGTAGTCATTAAATTCAGAATGGAGGGTCATCCCAATCAGCATTATTTTAAAGGGGGGGAGTGTTTGAGAGGTCGTGTTATGGTTTGATTCCCTGTACGCACCACATGTTGGATTATGAAGGATTGCCAGGAGTTAGGTTAAAAGACATATTTTGATATTGAGAAATCAAAAGTCTAGGCATACCGTTAAGGTACCTTCATAATTCATCAACTATACAATTCGGTTCACAAGGCCAAGATCTAAGCACACTATACATACGCCCATATCAGAGTACTTGCTTGTCGATTCTATTTCAAGTGGGGTGAAGTCGTAAACATACGTTATTGTCTAATAGTCTTTAAGGAATTTGGCTTTTACGCGAGGGTGGAGATATTAGATCGCATAGAGAGCATAAGATTGCGTCTCTTGCCTCATCTCTTATCCGGTTCGCTTATCGTTCAGTGGCCTCACAACCCACTGCCTTCAGTGTTGAGTCAAATTCTGACTTGGATATTGTGTCGTGTTGAGATCAAGTTCACTAACAAACTTGGCGGTGGGCTCGAGTGGTAACTATTTTGATGTTGGGTTAAATTACACACTACATAAAACAAAAATGTGCAGGAATTGGATTATAACTGGAATCGATTATGTAAGGGAGGATTCAACATTTTCTAATTATAGGGAAGATTTTAAATTGGGATAATATTCAATGACAATATATTGGTTATAGGTTAGGGTGAATCTTTACTCCGGACAAAATTGGGAAAGATTTGTACCTGCGTCAACATTCAGGGGGTCGAGATGTAACGGAACGAAATCTGTCATCGGTTGTAGTAGAAGTACATTCTTAATCACACAGATGGCGCTAATATAAATTATGTTTATTTATATGAGATATGAAGAAAAACCTTTTTGAATATAAAATTACGTGATAAATTATTACGATAATTTGGTTTTAAAGATTAATTAAACAAATAAGGACATTTATAAATCAGTTATTTATTTGAATATTCAAATGCCGTGTTTTATTAAACTTTAAGTTTTTGAACGAAATTCGTATGTGAAGGAAGTTCTGGTCGAATATCAGAGATATACGTTACATATTTAAGCAAAAATACTAAATGGATAAGATTTTGTCGATATTAATTGATCGCAGTTAATTTGAAAATAAATACAATAATTTTAAGTTATAGTTTGAACGATTTCTAGGAAGATAAATCCAAATTAGAATTATTTGTGGATATATTGATTTGACAATGATTTCAAACAGCGCTACGATTGGCTGGTTGGAATCGTACGATATTTTGTTTCGAGAAGTAGGGATCATTGCGGTTGGGGTGAGGATAGTTGAGGACAGAAAAAAGACTATTCATTAATTGTTGGGAGCTGCTGAAGAGAGGTGGTCAGGAGTAGAAAGTCTGGTGGGTCATTTCGCGTTTTATAAATTGTGTTAAGAGGGTACTGGGAGGTTACTATGTTAAAATTCCGTTGTACATTAATTTTATTCGTGTTTGAAATTATTTGAGAATCTTAACGTAACTTCAAGTGTTGAGAATATATAAAACTCGCATCGTTTCATGCTGAGATAGGACACCATTTCTGTAATTGTGAAGTATGGGCTCAAGGGCTCATATGGAGTAGTTACTCACGCCTGGGAGAGTCTTCCCCGTGACTTCATGAAACAATGCAGGATGGGAACGGAGATTTGGAAATCTACCTGTCGAGTGGATTGTTAGGATTTTGAATATCGAATTGGGGTATTAGTGAATATTATATAAACCCGCCTCGATTTATGCTGAGATAGGACACCAATTCTGTGATTGCGAAGTATGGGCTCAAGGGCTCATATGGAGTAGTTACTCACGCTTGGGAGAGTCTTCCCCGTGACTTCATGAATCAAGGCAGGATGGGAATGGAGATTAGGGATTCTGAAGTGGGTAGAATCAGTAGATAACATACAAGCAGCAGTGATGGGGGGGTTTTTAGCTAGGAGTCCCTTAGGAAAGCCAATCGAAGTGATCGGTCTTGGGTGGAACATCTAACGGTGCCAACGAAGCCCTTGTCCTCTGTCTAGCTAGGGAGCTGATCAAGTTAAGGCGAGCAGCTATTCGATTTTACCTGTCTCAGGGTCGAATAAAGCCTTCTGGGTATCGGTGACCAGTGGCCCGAAGTATCGGTGTCGTTGGAGCTGATAGCTCAGTCTTTATTTATATATTTATTTATACACACAATTATATATCTCGTTAGGGCTTTAGTTAACATCCCTGGCTTCGGCCGTTAACTAAGGCAAGCACACAGTCATAGGTCATACAAAATCAAGTCTGACTAGCTTGTTCCCTTACAGAATAGGAGTAGGTACATTACACACCACACGTTTAGAATTAACTAAAGGGAGGAGTTTATTGGGGTTAAAACACATATATAGTCTTTATAGGTAGAAGGAATAGGTACACATTCTTCTCGCGGTAATATAGGACGTCGGCTATGTAGGTAGAATCGAATTTGTATAGGTTTTTGATAGTCAGTTAATTGCGTTTAAGTTATGTGAACGGTTCTCATTATAATGAAGTTATTAGGCTATTATTTTGGTGTGAATGAATACTGGGGGATTTCGGGTTGGAATCCAGGCATTTAACAACGATTATCTAAAGTGTATCCTCAGTGTTGACTACCTTCATAATAAAATGTGAAATAGATCTTACATAATACCAGTTGAATGTGAAAGGCATGGTTATCATTGTGACGAATATCAGAAGGTGGTTAAATACTCACCTATCTACATGTAATCTAGTAAGATTCAATTAAGTCATTTGGCTATTGGATACCATAGACCGATTGATTATGAATGTCATTATTCAATATACTATTTATATTACCAAATATAATACTTGGTGCATTTATTTGATTGAATTGGGTTGAATGGATATTAGTGGAGCATTCTCACGGTAGCTGAGAACCGTCCAATTATGGACCTATGTTCTATTGTCCGGTAACCTAGACGGAAGTTCTTGTATATGAATGTCTTCAATAGAAGATGTAATTTCTATATAAGTTTCAATCAGAAGTGTAGCAAGTGTAGACTACTGTATGAAATACCTATCTATTCTATATTGAAATCTACGGCTTCTAATGAGTTGGTCTTGATCGCAACTATCAGTATATTATACTATATGCACAGTGATGCCTGAACCTTCGTATTCAATTGAGCTTATTCGGTTGTAATAAGTGAGAGAAATTATCATTAACGAATATTAACATTCTTGTAATTGAATGTCACGATTTTGTATTTATATAATACAAGTGTAATCCAGTTATGGATTTGGGGTAACGGGTTATACCGGCTGCCGCGGTATAACTTGAACAAAGTGGACTAGGCCAAGTGGCGTCTGCTATATTAATAAGGCAGAGGGGAGTTGATCTGTGTTGGTGCAACTCACTGTCATGGCGAATTGGAGGAGCCCTGACCTCGGGGGGGGAAATAAAATATTTGTGTATCATAACTGTTCGCTTCACTTACATACTCTGTTGCTAAAATCCTCGTAAGAATAGTCCTTTTACGCTTACATTGCATCAATAGAAAGTTTATTCATTATCATATTCTAAATTAAAATTAGTTACCTAAAAATAGGTTAGCTTAGAAATTTTGGGTAGGTAATCTTATTAACAGTTCATTACATTCTGTTTTCCAAATAATCACGATAGGTTATATGTTGCGATAATTAAGTAAATTAAGTAGGTACAGAATTATGTTAGGAAGGTGAATTGGATAAGTAGGGACTTAATTTAGGACAACAGCACAAGCTACCTCTATAGAACGAGGGGGACTACTGGATCATAATAAGAGTCCTAGTTCCCACTAGAACGATCATCGGCCAAATTAGTTACTAAGTAGGTAGGAATTCGGAAACGTTTGAGTATAAGTATGTTTTTATAATAAATCGGAAGTCTAAATAGGTAGGGGATGGTATAGGTTAGGGAGGGTGTTACAGTACAGGTTAACAACTTAGTTTAGGCGACAACGACTCTGTAAGCTCTGTAATCTATGGTTTTAGTGAATAAAAAAAATTATGATTTTTTAGTAAGAATGGGCTCGCGTTTGACTCTATCTCACCTGTTGATAAGGAATGATGTGGTTGATGGTGAAGCACGTGTGCCTAGATGCAACCTATCTAGACTTGAAGACTCTCAGGTTATAGTCGAATACAAAAACTTTCCGGGGGCGAGTCGGGGACACTGTTGTCCCCCCTCCCGAGGAGGGCCAGACCGTAAGGAATGGCCTTGGGTCAGCCGGGTTGCGAGGGATATGTCGAAGACAACCTCACCTCCGGCCTAGCACCACGACCCACAGTCGGCGTGCGGTTTTAGTCAGTTCGAGTCCGACATAACCTCCCCTTCCGGCACCGGCGGGGAGGTTTAAAAAAAAACACAAACTTGGGCAGGTTAGGATTTAAAGAGTGCCTCTTCTGTCAATCCACTGGTGTAGGCAAGCAACTGGCAAGCGAGGTTGACAAGCCTTGAGCCAAGTAAGTCTTGGTGGAGCCCGATAAATTTATACATCATAATAAAAACCCCACTAGAATACCACCAATTCAAATCCGATGTTTTTTTTTATTTATTTTTTGTGTGTACGTCGTGTATTTCTTTATAATGATGGATAATCTGCAAAGGAACACAATATACCTGTAATTCATCCTATTTAGAAAGCACTTAGGGTTCCCACTTGGGGGGACGTGCCATTTAGGGCACCAAATTTTGAATAATATCGACATTGTAGCTTTTTTGATTTGGTGCCCTAAATGTCACGCCTGTATTTGCTTATAGGTGTACGGGTGTGTACTGTGTACGTGTATGTCTTATTATTGATGGATAATCTGCAATGGCAAATATTATAACTATAATCCGTCCTATTTTAAAAGCACTTTGTTAAAGTTAATACCTGGACGTTTTACATGTTTACTTAACTTTATCAGTGATTGATTGATAACGATATCATCTTTTCGCCAATATAAAAATACTAAGTGATGTACCGTTACTCATATGGAACTATTATCGGGATACAAAATAGTATTATGTGTTATTCCAGACTATAATCTACTACCTTTTGCCCGCGGCTCCGCCCGCTCCGCCACCAAACATAGCCTATGTCCTTTCTCATGGTCTAATCTACCTCTATACCAAATTTCGTCAAAATCGGATCAGTGGATTAGGTGTGAAAGCGTAACATACAAACAGACAGGCAGACAGAGTTACTTTCGCGTTTGTAATATTAGTATGGATTCCTGTACCAAATTTCAGCCAAATCGCTAGGGTTTGACTGAATAACAAATATCCAACCCAAATATCTATAGTAATATTAAAATATGAGTAGGATAGCATAGGTCAAAATTGAATTATTACTAAAATATAGAACTCAAAATAATTACCTGAAATTGTCCGTGTCATACATCATATTAACCTGTATTTGCCTAAGCAACAGCTATGAAAAGATACCCTATATAATATCACAAAATAATAAATCACTTTTATCAATAAGCTAACTCCTTCGCCGATAACACCCCACATCGCTCAAGAAACATGATTACACTATATTGATCTTGCGAATAAAGTATCAATTATGCTAAGGCGCACCGTAAAGGTAATCTAAACTTTAAGCCCAAAGTAATAAAGTTTAAAGTACGTTTTATGGCCTATTGCAATTTGAACTTGGAACGTGTAAGTAGAAGTGACGTTAATGTTAGGGCGTGTTTACATTGTCACGAGAGGAGCGGGTGTAGGTTTATTAAACAAAATAATATGAGAAGGTGGAGAAATGATAATTTTGAGCTCCTAAGTACAAGCTTCGGTACTCGGATGATGATGTTTGAAATTGACAATGTGCTAGTAAATATTTAAACAGCGATATTTTTTAAACGATCTCTTATTACTGTTACTTAATAGCAACAACGATTAGTTGTAAATGCAATACCAATACTTTCAGGGTCAATACCAGCCTCGTCTAATAGTCAGAGCACCTGATTAACAGCGGTCGAAGCTTCAGAACTTCGTCATTCCTTGCATTCGTTTCGGGATAGGATAAGTCGGCAGTCTCACCCGAAATAACCCACATGGCAACCTGTATAGGTGAGAGAGACTTAGGCCTTGATGATTCCCCTCCCACCCAGAGTCGCCTCAAAGGGTCTTGGGCGGTCAAGACCCTTTTTTTTCCGTGTGGAAATCCCCTCGGATACCCCCCTGCCGGAGCCGGAAGGGGAGGTTATGTCGGCCTTGAACCGACTAAAACCGCACGCCGACTGTGGGTCGTGGTGCTAGGCCGGAGGTGAGGTTGTCATCGACATATCCCTCGCACCCCGGCTGACCCAGGGCCATCCCTTACGGTCTAGCCCTCCTCGGGAGGGGGGACAACGGTGTCCCCGACTCGCCCCCGGAATGGGGAGGCACGCTTCTCAGCGCGCCGTCGACGTGGCCTGCTTCTGCTGGGGTGACAGGCGGCTTCACAGGGCGGTCAAGACCCTAATCATAAAAACAAGAATGTATTATAACTACGCAACAATCTACACAACAACGAAAAATACAATTCTCGATGGCCACCATTTTACGCCTACAGACTATAATTACGTAAAGGGCTTATACTGTCAATAATAAGCCTGGATTGTACATTATTCCTACAAAACAAGGCAACATTGAGCAGTAATGATAGGGTTACCATGTTTAATGACGGTATTGCTCACCTTTATCGTTACCTCTTTAACTTTTTATATAAGAAGGCGCAATATTGAAATGTAAAAAGTGTAAAAATTTATGCTGCATCATAAATATTACAATCTAACAATAATATAGATCCGCGGTTTGCTTAGGGTAAATCTATGTTGGACTTCAAGAATATGAATAACTACATTTAAAATAAAATGTCGGTCTGCGGGTATATGAAGAAGCTATTACCTCGGGGACCCGACGGCGGGCGTGCCACTGAGCCAGTCACACTGTGACCACGATCGGTGCAACCTGATCAAAACGCGTCAGGCAAATCAAAGGTACGTGTCGTGTTTTACGCATTCTAGAGTAGGTAGACTATAAAATACAGGTCAATATTTTTTATTTAAAATAATCACAAATTGTAATGAATTAGGAATTACATACTTATATAAGTTAGGAAAAAAGAAAAAAAATAAATCTAATATCCAAGCGGAATATAAACCGTATGAGTTTTAGAGGTTGGTATAAGTATAGGTCATAATCATAAGCATAAACCCTCATAGGTCAAAATTTAGGGTTGTATACAGAACAACCCTAAATTTTGACCTATGAGGGATAAATGCTTCGTCCGCATACAGTATACAGCAGTTAAGTAAAGCGTGTTTATTTTTTTAAACATAAATTCTAAATTCAAAAACCTCTACACGATTACTACAAGCTCCTATTATGAAAACGTGTACCGCGACTGCACATAACGTAAACACAGTCTAACCCTGTCAAGGCGTATAGGGCGTTAGTTCTAACGTATTAAAGAGCAAATTGGCCTGACAAGTCTTAAAGATAACGACAGGAAACGAAGGCAGATGTTTTGATACGAAACCTGTATCTTGGAAACAAATATTTGCCTACGGTGTTAACAGTGTTAAGAGTTTGAGTTTATTTATGCGAAAAAATAAAGAAAAAAGGTGTTTTTTTTTAATAAGTTTGATATGCGAATCGATCATGTTTGGGGTGACATGTGATTGAATGGGAATCGATCTTGCGATCTGTAGCTTAGCAGTCGAACGCTCTACCCATACGCCAAATAGGTAGTTATTTGAACCCGCAACCAGTCCCTTACAGGGAGAATGCTTTGACTACTGAGCTACTGAGCCACGTCTTTAGAGTTCCAAATTCTCCTATACCGCCATTTTGACTTTGACTTTGGTGGAGCAGCCACATGAGGGTAATAACTAGTATTAATGTAAAAGAGGAAACAAAAAAATTCTAGATAAGTATTATTATTTAAAAAAACTTCTAAGCAGAAATTATAGGTAGATACACGTTGCGTTGTTTAGAACGAGGGTGCCATCTGCATTCAGCATTATTTAATTTTATGGAAATTACTTTATAATGTTTCAGGCAACAGTCTTGTAAAATGGCTCTTGTCATACGCAGGGTTCGTGGTTCCAACAAAAAGTGCAAGATAAACATAAACACAAGATTATCTGTACGAAACTTCGTAAAGACCTTAATGACAACCTTAATAAGACCAAACATTTTTGTTATGGGTGACAATACATTTATTTGTTTTTTCTCATGTATGTGCCTATTTGCGATACATCCGCCACATCCTTTCAACCTAATCTATCGGTTAAGAAACACACTGGTTTGATGACTACTAGCGTCGCAGTGAAAAACTTACGTGAAGGAGCAATTCAACAAAACTAATGCTTTTGTAAAGCTTTTAGTAGCTAACTATTCAAATCTATTAAGATAGGAAAAATTGAATCGGTTCAGGCAGGATCAAGTAAAGAATCGGGTCCGCGCATTCGCTCTGAAGCGAAAGATCGCGGGTTCGAATCCCGCCAAAACCGATTAGATTTGTGTTATCTTCTTCTGTCTTCTATACAAGACCCAAATTCGTTCCTGCGTGGAATACTGCTCACATCTCTGGGACGGCTCCGCAAAGCACTTACTAGATGCTCTCGACAGGTTGCAGCGACGTGCGGTCCGCATTATTGGGAATCCTGAGGTCACGAACACCCTCGAGCCTTTGCAGATGCGTAGAGATGTTGCGTCTTTGGCAGTTTTCTACCGTCTCTACCATGGTGAATGTTCTGACGAGCTCTTCCAATTAGTCCCACCCTCTCCTTTCCTACATAGGACGACACGTGCAGGGCTAAGATGCCATTCATTTACGGTGCAGAGTATACCTGCTAGAACCAAGCGTTTCAGTGACTCATTCCTATGTCGCACCATTAAGACCTGGAACTCCCTGCCAGCTCACGTGTTTCCCTCTTCCTATAGTCCCGGGTCCTTTAAGCGGGGCGTGAAAAGGCATCTAATGAGGCCGTCAAGCTAAGTGCCACCACTGTTAACATGGTACATGTTTCCGATGGTGACCCTCTTTCCGAGACTTCGCCTTTAGCTTAACATCAGGCGAGGTGAAGTCAAATTGACGTGTACTATATAAAAAAAAAAAATTAATTTTATTTTTCGATTTGGACATTATAAATTATTATAAATTAGCTATCGATTAAATACTCTATTTGAGTAATGTAATACAACTTCTTCTTTTTCATCTTAGCGTTAATCCCAGTCGCCTCCGAAGTTTTCAGCTTGGAGTCTGGGGTCCACTTTACCAGTCCAACTGTGAATTTGGCTAAACTTCGATATATTCTGTGAAGCGATTGCCATCTGGCCTCCACAACCCAAAGGCGATATCGAAGCATTGCAGCTAGACCAGTTGTTGGACTTTTGAGGGCTCCAACTACCTGTAACGACCATGAGTAATGAATGCACAAGATTCATTAGATTTGAATGTCGAATGACGTATTGGGGTGCCGCCATCTTGTTTGAGCAGTCACTTCTGTTTGACAGCCGACACGAGCCGCAGGCGTGTTCGTACAATCATGTGCTCCAAGAAACTGTTTAATTACTTCATATGTGCATTGTTTGTACTTAACTAAGCGTGAAAGATTATATTGCTGATATTATTTGGCTTACCGTGACCACGAATGCCTGCAATGAACGAACGGGTTAGATTGATATGGCTTCGTTCTTAAAATTATTTTAGGAGAAACATGATATTGCCAGTTATTAGACGCCTAGGTCATTTTTATTATACACCGGTATTCATTCAAATTTTCAGGGCCTCAGAGAGCATATTAAGCCTTAGGTCCCGGTTGTCATACGAGCATCTAATGACAGTCGCCCCGAGCAGATAGCCCCAAAAGGTTCAACAACTGGTCTAGCTGCAATACTTCTATATCGTTAATGAATTATGGAGGTCACATAGCAGTCGCTTCAATAAAAAAAGTTCGTAGTTAGACTGGGAGAAAAGCTGATTCCAGACTCCGAGGAAAGGGCCTCGGATGTGATTTAAGCAGAGGATGAATGATTTAACCAAAAAGTTGGATAACAACAAGCCAATTCCTTGAACGAAGCTTTCAACAATTTAAATATGTTGATTGATTTTAACGAGTTTTACAACCATCGGCAAGGTATTTTCTGGAATACCGGTGTTAAATAATCAGCCTAAAGTAAAGCCAACGAAACGAGAGAAAAAAGGTAAACAAAGTTTCAGCGGTTCCAAACATTTATCACTTCAAGCACATTCCAGACAGGAATGTAATTGCTCATAAGATGGCGGATCCGACAGTTTAGAACCGCTGTGCTGACAGCTTTCCTGTACTACGAAACACGCAACGAAAGCTGTCGCTAGGCCATTGTCGCGTACGGACAGAGAAAATCGCTAGTTATCGCAAAGTAAGTCAGTAATGGTCGCTTTGTTTACCTTTTTTCTCTCGTCTCGTTGGCTTTACTTTAGGCGTCAATCAAGCTATAATCTGCCCATCGATCGATGTAGGCGATTCGATCGTTTTATTCGGGCGAATGCATCTTTTGGAGCTATCTAACCGCATCCATCGGGCACGTCTAGGCACACCTTAATTGGTTAGTTATAGGCTTGGGTCCTGTCAATCAAAGCGAGACCTATTCGCCATACTGAATGCTTCTCATGTCAATTATTCATAAAGGTTTAGAACTTGTGTATATCCAAATATGGGTACTAACGAATATGTATATTAGTTACTTAGTGCTTAGTGTTTCGTAAATAGGTTGGAAGGAGTCCATAACAATACTGACGCTTAGGTGCGGTCAGCGTACTGGATTACAGGTTACAAGTGAAGTTTGCTTGAGCAGGGCATCGAACAAGTAATTGGACAGAGTGTTATTAACTATCTAATGCCCGTGGCTTCATCCGGGTGGAATTTTGATCCTATCCCCATGAGAACCTATTTTTGGAATGTAAACTCGCCTATGTGGTATTCCAGACTATAATCTATTCCTACCTAGTCTGTTCAGCTGTTAGAGCGTGATTGTATAATAAACCAAACATCTTCACAAACTTGCACCTCTATAATATTAATAGAACTACTCGTAGCTTTTACCCGCTCGCCCGCTTTACTCCGCTTGCGTGTCGATTACCGCGACCAAACACAGCCTATGTGTTAATCCAGGGTGTCAGCTAACTCCATACTAAATTTCATTAAAACCCATTCAGTAGTTTTTACGTGAAAGAGCAAACAACATCCAATCATCAAATATTAGGATTCGTTTCTAAGGACTCCTTCAAACCTACAGGTATACCGTCTAGCAAGTTTCGTTAACTTAAAGTTAGATTCCGGAGATCATGATACGCCCTTAAATAACTTTAACTATTATTTATGAAACGATACCTCATGAATTACTTTCCAAAGAACCTTGAAGGTGAGGCTTATACAAATATTTATGAGAATCTCTAGCCTTTGTAAAGTAATCAAAGATGCCGACAGTTTGTGTATACGCGCACAATACACTCATAAGATAACGGAGTGTAGACACTATTTATTTGCAATGTTTTGAGACGAGGTCCGGTTGATCTAACGGGGAATACTTATACCTACGCTGAATTGATGAGTCGTAGATTGCATTCTACAACGACTCTAATTGATTGTGTGAGAAGTGTGTTTATGTCGTTGTAGAATGTTAACTGTTGAAGGCCCCTAATTAAAAGGTACAGTAAATTCGAAATACATCGGGAAAAACGAAGCGCTCAAGTGGGACTTGAACCCACGACCTTTCTGTTCGTAAGAATGTTGGTAGATGGTTCCACCGTCGCCCTGAAAGGCGGATATAAATAGAAGGGAAATTTGAAGTGATTCAGGTGTGGCTCAATAGCTCAGTTGGAAGAGCATTCCCCCTGTAAGGGAAAAGTCGTGGGTTCAAGTCCCACTTGAGCGCTTCATTTTTTCCATTTTCTACCTGTTATAATTTACACGTGCTAATTAGCGTCACTGTTACGAACTGGACAGAATATATCGGTGAGCATCAGACGCACAACAAAAAGTAGCACAATGTACTGTCACTTAGCGATACCCCGCTACAAAAAAGCCAATTAAACGTCAATAAATATCATAAATCATTCGAATGTAACCAAATATGACATTAATTATTCATAACTTTTGACCGCCACGAAAGAAAACAACATAACAATACAAATACAGTTTATATTTAATAAAATTTGGGCACAAAACCAACAAAAGCATTGATTTATTGTACACAATCAATGTCAACACGATTATCTTTTTGCGCAGACGGGCCACTTTGTGTCGCCTATAAAATTATTCGATATAAATTGGTCTCTAAGGATAGCTTGGATGCGGAACGCGAAGTGCCGAATATTGAGTGTAAATTGGAAGCTACCGATATCCAATAATCGAGATGAACTTTATTTGTTAGTACTTTAGACAGACTGTTATCGTTAACGTTTTAATATAGTATTTTCGAATATAGTTATTACGGGTTAAACATTAGAAGAGGCCTATGTCCAGCAGTGGACTGCGAACTGCGATAGCGATAGGACTAAATGATTGATTTATCTACCTAGGTAATATTTTAATATACTAGGTCCATTATGGTCAAATGATGATGCTCTTTCTGGTTTATTTTTATTTTTCTTGTTATTCTTTTCAATGAGTAACTACAACACTGTAATAGTAAATTGCTAGGTTTAAAAGTGGTTCTGAACTTGACTGTTCTTGAACTAGTAAGTAAATAATACTTTATAGATTGAAATAGTAATGAAATCCCAACTAAAAGTGTGTACCAAATATCAGATCAATCAACAGATAGAGGGTTAAGTTTCAATTAGTATTTGAAACTTTAACCGAAATAGCAGGTCAAGCTAAATTTAACCATACCAAGATAAAATTACAGAAGACAAAAAGTTGCCAGTCTGTTCCAAACCCAAAGTTACAATTTCTCTAATCGAAATTGACACATTTGTCTAGAGATCCCCAATCGCGGTTATCCCCAGTATTCCCGAGTTATTGTGTCCAACTAGGTCAAACTTCCCCCTACTTTATTAAAAATATTTCGACGATTCCTAAAGGGTATGCTTAGAATTCAATTTGGGGATTATTACAGCGGCCGTTATGGCATTATTTGAATTAAACTTTTAGGAAGATGTTAATTTTAATGTCCGTTATGGGAATGACTTTTTTTTAAGTTTTCTTTTTAAAGAATTCTAGTAATTGGAGAAACCAAAAATCCGACTCTTTAACCACTAAGCTACCGAGCTTGTATTACTGTAGTACAACTATACAATTTACAGATGTACGATTCTACGCTAGCTTAACAACAGCAGTTCAAGAAAAGGTTTAGAAACTAATTTAGAGGAGAGAAGAAGTAAGTGGACTCTGGCCCATGGTGAAGTCCTCGGTGCTAGATGCCTTTTTTTTCGTGCGGAAATCCGGAAGGGGAGGTTATGTCGGACTTGAACCGACTAAAACCGCACGCCGACTGAGGGGCGTTGTGCTAGGCCGGAGGTGAGGTTGTCTTCGACATATTCCTCGCACGCCGACTGACACAGGGCCATCCCTTACGGGGTGGCCCTCCTCGGGCGGTGCTAGATGCCAGCATCGCTAGAATATAACTGGGTAAAATACCGTTCTGATCAGAAAAACGTATAATAATTTACCGATTTAGTAGTAAAAACCCTCTCACAAACCATACGAATTGAGAGACCGTTGACCCTACCCTGCTGGGAAAATTATGGCTCTGCTATCTACAAGACGGGCATAAAATATTCTTTGATAGTCAGCAAACTATAACCTACAGCTGCTCACATATGCTGTTATATCATCAGCAGACTTTTTCCCATCAAATAAAAAGGAAAATTCAATAATAACCAAACTATAAATCATGTTTCATTACTTGTCGAAACGTAAGTTACTTGCGTAACCCAACATGGTTTTGTTTGGCTCAAAGCCCGCTTCGCTAACAAAAATAAATGAACGTGACAGTACAACATTACGACATAAAATCCACATAAATCATGGAAGCTCAACAAAATCTATGTGTCTTTTTCATAACCGAGCAGTTTCATATGATTTTTTTTATCGCATAGAAAAATATAGGTTTATATTATCGTGTGCCCCGAAAACAAAAGGCAATGAAATCCATCCGAGGATGATATTCGTCTTAAACAACAAACCCCGCCATTTTTTATCACTGACGTACAACCATTCGCTGTCGAGTCAATTTTCAGAAGGTTAAGTACGTTTTGTTATTTGAACGATAAAGTTGACATACATAATGCAATTTCAAAGTAATTAGGAAGCTAACTTTTCTTATAGATAAAGATTGGAAATGTGTGTGAACATCCAAGATGGACATGAATTTCAACCAGCCAGTCCATTACAGAGACAATGCTTTGATCAACTGAACTACACTACATGGAAACATCTTTGATATTCGAAATTCAGCCATACTTTCAGGGCGACGGAGCCATCTACTGATATTCTTAAAAACTATTCGAAAACTAGGAATGAAGTAACAACCATTTTAAAGAATGTCAAAAATTCATATTCCCGACTTAAATCTATGGGAAAAGTTGACATGAAATTATTTTACCAGCACACGTGTTTCCTTCTTCCTACACTCCCGGGTCATTCATGGCCTCATGGGAGCATCTGATGAGGCTGTCAAGCTAAGGGTCACCATCACCATTGTTAAATCGTAGGTGTCTGTAATGACCCTCTTTTCAAAAACTTCGCCTTCAGCGTATCATCATACTGTATTTCGACTGATTCGACCGATTACAGAAGGTATTCAATTTTAAAATAACGCGCTGACCTGGCGAACTTCGTACCACAATTTTTTTCCTGCCCGCGTGACCTCAGGTCCCGTTCCTGCTGCAACCTCTACTATATTAACACGTTCGCACGCGCGGTAACGGTTTCCTTTATAAATATATAAATCTTCCTCTTGAATCACTCAATCTAATAATAAAATATTGCATCAAAATCCTTTGCGCAATTGTAAATAACTAAGCATACATAAAGACAGGCAGACGCAGAAAGCGACTTTCCTTAAAGAGCGAGAAAGAAAGATAATGATAACAATAAATCTAATGGAATTAATAACTAGTCCCTGATAACATTTTATCATCAAGTCAATCATGTAATTGTTTGCTATATGATTATAGCTGTTGACAAAGTCCAGTACCTACTTGAGGAAAGACGTAATTTTCTTGCAAGTCGTGGATATCATACATACATACAATCACGCCTTTATCCCTGGAGGCAGAGGTGACTTAACATAACATAACATAACATAAACTCACGCCTGTATTCCCCGAAGGGGTAGGCAGAGGTGCTAGCACCCACATTTCGCCAGTTTATGTTTAGGTCCCAATGGAATAGGTGGCGAGCCTATTGCCATTAACTGGGCACTTATAAACCTGCGATAAATACACACATAACTTCGAAAAGCATCGAAAAGTCATTGGTGTGTGCCATGGTAAACCTGGGATCGAACCCGAGACCAGTCCATTACCCATACCACTAGGCTACCGCAGAGGTGACTTAACATCCGAATTTCACGAATCATTGTATTTAGTCCCACGTAATAGAGGGTGAGCCTATTGCCGTATTCCGGGCACTATTGTTTACTCAAGCCATGCATCTGAGGCAAATCTGAGCAGTATATATCTGTCTGATGTTAAACAGCCCTATCCCTTAGTCGCCTTGTACGACACCGCATGGGAAGAGATGGGGTGGCCCAAATTCTATTCTGCCGGGAATCACGTGGTTGGAATATTATAGGCAATGTTTATCCTTCGAATAGGTTCCCATAAGTTACGGTTCCTACAGTCTCAGATAAAGAGGGGCGTAAAAAGGATCTGACGAGGTCGTTAAGTTGAGGGGCCACCATAGTAAAATAATAGGTGTCCGTAATGGTGACTTTTTTCCTCAGACTTTGTCTCCAGCTTACCATCAGTAGTGAAGTCATAATGATGTGTACTACATTAAAAAAAAACAATTACTCGCGCGTGGATCCACCGCCAACAGTTACTAAGTCAATCCTCAAGTCATTCAACCCTTAATATTCATTAAAATAATAATAGGTTACTCTCTTTATTACAACAGTAAAAAAAATCAGGAAGAATTCCCAGAAATACCACTCCAATTATAATTGCGTCACTAATCTCACGCCCTGTTTTTTAGACTACTGCCTTTTTAGCTATATTGCGTATCAAATGTCGAGAAGTGAAAAATGGCCACCTCTAGGGTTGAATGTTTTTGTAGGGCAAGGGGTCTTGTCGACAGCTTTTGTTTTAGAAGGGTTGACTTTTTACTAAGAGGGTTGATTTGTAGGAATTCGGGAACGGAAGCGGTTATAATGGAAATGAAATTGATATTCAATTTTATTTTGAATATGGAATTGTCTTTTTTATGAGGATTAATCTTTTTTTGATTGCATTGTTTTTAAAGTGATTTATTGTTGTCATTTAAAAGAAATAGGAGCTGAATTTTTCGGCCGGCGGCGGCGTAATCACGGACGGCGTAGTGGTTTAAATGATTACCTACTTTGCCAACTGCCATTGTGCCAACTGCGCGGACGCGTGGGCGGCCGGCGTCTCCTTCAGCGAGCAGGTAATGGTCGTGAAGGAGACGGCGGAGCGGGAGAGGCGGCGCGAGCGAGAAAGACTCGCGGATCGCGCCGCCCGCGCGCGCAGGCAACTCGGGCGTCGGAGGGCACTGACTGACCTCCGTCCCCCATGAGCGCGGGCCTGGGGGTGACGGGTGGAGCCGCCTGTCACCCCAGCAGAAGCAGGCCACGGCGGCGGCGCGCTGGACAGCGCGCCTCCCCATTCCGGGGGCGAGTTGGGGACACCGTTGTCCCCCCTCCTGAGGAGGGCCAGACCGTAAGGGATGGCCCTGGGTCAGCCGGGGTGCGAGGGATATGTCTTTGACAACCTCACCTCCGGCCTAGCACCAAGACCCACAGTCGGCGTGCGGTTTTAGTCGGTTCGAGTCCGACATAACCTCCCCTTCCGGCTCCGGCAGGGGGGGTATCCGTGGGGATTTACGCACGAAAAAAAAAAAAAAAAAAAAAGCCATTGTGCCAAGTGTAGTAAGTTCATTCCCTACTTAAAACAGAATCCAGTTTTAATTTAAGCCTTACACATCCCGAGTTTGAGTTTCACTTTCCTTTTTCTTCTCCAATAGGCACAAACTTAGACTTTCTAATCAATCGTACAGGTGTAAATTGATAGTACTTTATAGATAAATAAAATAAAAATAAATCTTCCACAACATTCTACACAACGATATCTAGACCTATGGTAAGCTTTTAACTAGCTTGTGTTATGGAAGCTAGAATGCGGCAAAACATACTTAGACACTTTTTTTGTAAATACATGACATATTATAAACACCCAGATGACACCTAAATAGATTCATGCATACAAATATTTGCACTGAGCGGGGATCGAACCCGCGCCTCCTGCGTGGCAGTCGCGTTCACTACCGCCACGCCACAGAGGCTGTCCATTTCAATATTCAATTATAAATAGAACGAACGAGAAGAATGAACGAGCAAAACTAGTGAAGCATAAGAGCTTCCTCTTATTGCATTACGAACATCGAATCGCATCGAAGCGACACTGCCAACGTCGGTGCCTCTTGAAAATATTTAAAAAGTATAGAGTGAATTTTATTGAACGAATGAAAGATACGATACAGCATTGTGCACCCGTGAATGAGAAACTCGCTGACTGGTAGATGAATGATAGTGACGTTGCATTTAAATAGATTTATTTAAATATCGAAGAACTGTTATGTTGTTCAATTGATTTTGATGTGCTTTTTTTTCTTTTTTTTTAAACTCACGTCAATTTGACCTAACCTCGCCTGATGTTAAGCTAAAGGCATAGTCTCGGAAAGAGGCTCACCATCGTAAACATGTATTATGTTAACAGTGGTGGCACTCAGCTTGACGGCCTCATTAGATGCCTTTTCACGCCCCGCTTAAAGGACCCGGGACTGTAGGAAGAAGGAAATACGTGAGCTGGCAGGGAGTTCCAGGTCTTAGTGGTGCGGTGCGGCTTAGGAATGAGTCACTGAAATGCTTGGTTCTAGCAGGTATACTCTGCTTCTTTTACATCAGACTTCCTAGCGCTATAATCGCTTTTAATCTGTGGAAACAAGACAATTGAGATCGTCACCTTTTTCTTATCCGTTTGTATAGCTTTTTTTTTGTTTGGGTATTATAAACGAGCTCCGGTGTTGTCAATAAATAAAATTGAAAACATTTTTCCCTCATCGTCAATAATAACATTTTCCTCAATTTTCGAGAATTATTATGGCCGATTTTCGGAACAGTAGGTAGATAATATTCTATTGTGACCGTCAAAAGATTGATATAACATACTTCAGAAGTAGTACAATGTCTTTTTATTACTTAAAACTATTATCATCCAGGTATTTTAAAACTTAAGGTTCTTCGGTATAAAATCCTGGGCAACGGAAATAGAATCACGGGTTTTCCTTTCTTCGGGTACCCCCATATGGTTACCACCTCACCTAGGGCTAGTGATGGTGTGGCAATGACAAAATCGTATTAACTAAAACCAGCAGTGGTGAGAGGTCCCTATAACCCGATTCTTGTCGGCTTACTCTGCAAAGGGAAACCGCGGTCAAGATTTTCAATTCATAAGGTGGGTGTACAAAGGCCACGTTAAGGAAAAAGCAGTTTTATTGATTTACATATATGGTACTAGCTCTGCGCCCGCGTGGATGTCAGTTATCACGACCAAACATAGCCCATCAAAATCGGTTCAGTGGTTTAGGAGTGAAAGCGTAACATACAGAGAGACAGACAGAGGTACTTTCGCATTTTTAATATCAGTATGGATTATTGTCCGAACTAAAGCTGTGTACCAAATATCAGAACAATCAGTCAACTGGAAGGGGGGTAAAAACGAAATTAAGATCATTTTGAGTACTTTGTACATCAACATCTTTCTGATGGTGGCTGTACTTATCGCGATCTACGCAAAATTTGTCTCCATGTCTGTAGAAACGGCTTAAGGACTCAAGGCTGTTAGCTCTATTACGCCTTTTAAACACGATCAAATCTAAACATTATAAAAACGAACACACCAGTTTAATCGGTTTCCGGCGACATTCAGATACCATTTGCATAATCAAGAATCGGTAGGAGCCAGGAGTTAGCGAACGCAATTTCCTTGGTACAAATTTTGACAACATTTCCTACTATAAGCTGAAGCTGAATTTAAATCAATAATTATTATAATTCGTGGTGTCGCTGCCGACAGCGTTTCTCAAAGTAATAATATGTGTGTGTATCCCTAGCATATTAAATTATTTTAAAAGGGCTTCTACGTCTTGACTTCGGCCCGACGCACGCCTTCCAAAGGCCCGGCACTCCATTGTCCCGAGAGTCATGGAACTGAGAAACATAATATATTTGAGTAACAAACAATTTTGAATACAGCGCGTAAGTTACTTAAAAGAATTTATGAACAAAGGTACATAAATATAGGTACTCGTAAATGTCGAATTACTGGGCGGACCCAGAACCAAACCCCAGCCCCGTGCAACATGAAGAAAAGACGTGTTTTTTTTTAGCATCAAAGAATCAATCAAAGAATCAATTTCATTTATTCAATTTAGGCACATAAAGAGCATATATGAACGTCAGAATTGTACAAGGTCAATCATATTAAAAATAAATCATTGGAAAATGATTCTTTCGCTGGTTCGGTAGGTTGGTTCTACTGAGAAGATACCAGCAAGAAACTCAGTGAACTCGATTATCCTTCTTATTTTAAATATGGTTTTATTTATAACAAATTTATACAGTGCGAGCAAGAGATGAGATTAGGATTTTTTTTTTTTTTTTTTTTCTTTAAAAGAATATTAGAACCTAAGTTACTAATATTCCCTCTAACCCCTCCAACTAAGCTAAATTGCTTGTGCCAGGAGTAACTACAACACTGTAATAGTAAATTGCTAGATTTAAAAGTGGTTCTGAACTTGACTGTTCTTGAAGTAGTAAGTAAATAATACTTTATAGATTGAAATAGTATTGAAATCCCAACTAAAAGTGTGTACCAAATATCAGATCAATCAACAGATAGAGGGTAAAGTTTCAATTAGTATTTGAAACTTTAACCGAAAAAGCAGGTCAAGCTAAATTTAACCATACCAAGATAAAATTACAGAAGACAAAAAGTTGCCAGTCTGTTCCAAACCCAAAGTTACAATTTCTCTAATCGAAATTGACACATTTGTCTAGAGATCCCCAATCGCGGTTATCCCCAGTATTCCCGAGTTATTGTGTCCAACTAGGTCAAACTTCCCCCTACTTTATTAAAAATATTTCGACGATTCCTAAAGGGTATGCTTAGAATTCAATTTGGGGATTATTACAGCGGCCGTTATGGCATTATTTGAATTAAACTTTTAGGAAGATGTTAATTTTAATGTCCGTTATGGGAATGACTTTTTTTTAAGTTTTCTTTTTAAAGAATTCTAGTAATTGGAGAAACCAAAAATCCGACTCTTTAACCACTAAGCTACCGAGCTTGTATTACTGTAGTACAACTATACAATTTACAGATGTACGATTCTACGCTAGCTTAACAACAGCAGTTCAAGAAAAGGTTTAGAAACTAATTTAGAGGAGAGAAGAAGTAAGTGGACTCTGGCCCATGGTGAAGTCCTCGGTGCTAGATGCCTTTTTTTTCGTGCGGAAATCCGGAAGGGGAGGTTATGTCGGACTTGAACCGACTAAAACCGCACGCCGACTGAGGGGCGTTGTGCTAGGCCGGAGGTGAGGTTGTCTTCGACATATTCCTCGCACGCCGACTGACACAGGGCCATCCCTTACGGGGTGGCCCTCCTCGGGCGGTGCTAGATGCCAGCATCGCTAGAATATAACTGGGTAAAATACCGTTCTGATCAGAAAAACGTATAATAATTTACCGATTTAGTAGTAAAAACCCTCTCACAAACCATACGAATTGAGAGACCGTTGACCCTACCCTGCTGGGAAAATTATGGCTCTGCTATCTACAAGACGGGCATAAAATATTCTTTGATAGTCAGCAAACTATAACCTACAGCTGCTCACATATGCTGTTATATCATCAGCAGACTTTTTCCCATCAAATAAAAAGGAAAATTCAATAATAACCAAACTATAAATCATGTTTCATTACTTGTCGAAACGTAAGTTACTTGCGTAACCCAACATGGTTTTGTTTGGCTCAAAGCCCGCTTCGCTAACAAAAATAAATGAACGTGACAGTACAACATTACGACATAAAATCCACATAAATCATGGAAGCTCAACAAAATCTATGTGTCTTTTTCATAACCGAGCAGTTTCATATGATTTTTTTTATCGCATAGAAAAATATAGGTTTATATTATCGTGTGCCCCGAAAACAAAAGGCAATGAAATCCATCCGAGGATGATATTCGTCTTAAACAACAAACCCCGCCATTTTTTATCACTGACGTACAACCATTCGCTGTCGAGTCAATTTTCAGAAGGTTAAGTACGTTTTGTTATTTGAACGATAAAGTTGACATACATAATGCAATTTCAAAGTAATTAGGAAGCTAACTTTTCTTATAGATAAAGATTGGAAATGTGTGTGAACATCCAAGATGGACATGAATTTCAACCAGCCAGTCCATTACAGAGACAATGCTTTGATCAACTGAACTACACTACATGGAAACATCTTTGATATTCGAAATTCAGCCATACTTTCAGGGCGACGGAGCCATCTACTGATATTCTTAAAAACTATTCGAAAACTAGGAATGAAGTAACAACCATTTTAAAGAATGTCAAAAATTCATATTCCCGACTTAAATCTATGGGAAAAGTTGACATGAAATTATTTTACCAGCACACGTGTTTCCTTCTTCCTACACTCCCGGGTCATTCATGGCCTCATGGGAGCATCTGATGAGGCTGTCAAGCTAAGGGTCACCATCACCATTGTTAAATCGTAGGTGTCTGTAATGACCCTCTTTTCAAAAACTTCGCCTTCAGCGTATCATCATACTGTATTTCGACTGATTCGACCGATTACAGAAGGTATTCAATTTTAAAATAACGCGCTGACCTGGCGAACTTCGTACCACAATTTTTTTCCTGCCCGCGTGACCTCAGGTCCCGTTCCTGCTGCAACCTCTACTATATTAACACGTTCGCACGCGCGGTAACGGTTTCCTTTATAAATATATAAATCTTCCTCTTGAATCACTCAATCTAATAATAAAATATTGCATCAAAATCCTTTGCGCAATTGTAAATAACTAAGCATACATAAAGACAGGCAGACGCAGAAAGCGACTTTCCTTAAAGAGCGAGAAAGAAAGATAATGATAACAATAAATCTAATGGAATTAATAACTAGTCCCTGATAACATTTTATCATCAAGTCAATCATGTAATTGTTTGCTATATGATTATAGCTGTTGACAAAGTCCAGTACCTACTTGAGGAAAGACGTAATTTTCTTGCAAGTCGTGGATATCATACATACATACAATCACGCCTTTATCCCTGGAGGCAGAGGTGACTTAACATAACATAACATAACATAAACTCACGCCTGTATTCCCCGAAGGGGTAGGCAGAGGTGCTAGCACCCACATTTCGCCAGTTTATGTTTAGGTCCCAATGGAATAGGTGGCGAGCCTATTGCCATTAACTGGGCACTTATAAACCTGCGATAAATACACACATAACTTCGAAAAGCATCGAAAAGTCATTGGTGTGTGCCATGGTAAACCTGGGATCGAACCCGAGACCAGTCCATTACCCATACCACTAGGCTACCGCAGAGGTGACTTAACATCCGAATTTCACGAATCATTGTATTTAGTCCCACGTAATAGAGGGTGAGCCTATTGCCGTATTCCGGGCACTATTGTTTACTCAAGCCATGCATCTGAGGCAAATCTGAGCAGTATATATCTGTCTGATGTTAAACAGCCCTATCCCTTAGTCGCCTTGTACGACACCGCATGGGAAGAGATGGGGTGGCCCAAATTCTATTCTGCCGGGAATCACGTGGTTGGAATATTATAGGCAATGTTTATCCTTCGAATAGGTTCCCATAAGTTACGGTTCCTACAGTCTCAGATAAAGAGGGGCGTAAAAAGGATCTGACGAGGTCGTTAAGTTGAGGGGCCACCATAGTAAAATAATAGGTGTCCGTAATGGTGACTTTTTTCCTCAGACTTTGTCTCCAGCTTACCATCAGTAGTGAAGTCATAATGATGTGTACTACATTAAAAAAAAACAATTACTCGCGCGTGGATCCACCGCCAACAGTTACTAAGTCAATCCTCAAGTCATTCAACCCTTAATATTCATTAAAATAATAATAGATTACTCTCTTTATTACAACAGTAAAAAAAATCAGGAAGAATTCCCAGAAATACCACTCCAATTATAATTGCGTCACTAATCTCACGCCCTGTTTTTTAGACTACTGCCTTTTTAGCTATATTGCGTATCAAATGTCGAGAAGTGAAAAATGGCCACCTCTAGGGTTGAATGTTTTTGTAGGGCAAGGGGTCTTGTCGACAGCTTTTGTTTTAGAAGGGTTGACTTTTTACTAAGAGGGTTGATTTGTAGGAATTCGGGAACGGAAGCGGTTATAATGGAAATGAAATTGATATTCAATTTTATTTTGAATATGGAATTGTCTTTTTTATGAGGATTAATCTTTTTTTGATTGCATTGTTTTTAAAGTGATTTATTGTTGTCATTTAAAAGAAATAGGAGCTGAATTTTTCGGCCGGCGGCGGCGTAATCACGGACGGCGTAGTGGTTTAAATGATTACCTACTTTGCCAACTGCCATTGTGCCAACTGCGCGGACGCGTGGGCGGCCGGCGTCTCCTTCAGCGAGCAGGTAATGGTCGTGAAGGAGACGGCGGAGCGGGAGAGGCGGCGCGAGCGAGAAAGACTCGCGGATCGCGCCGCCCGCGCGCGCAGGCAACTCGGGCGTCGGAGGGCACTGACTGACCTCCGTCCCCCATGAGCGCGGGCCTGGGGGTGACGGGTGGAGCCGCCTGTCACCCCAGCAGAAGCAGGCCACGGCGGCGGCGCGCTGGACAGCGCGCCTCCCCATTCCGGGGGCGAGTTGGGGACACCGTTGTCCCCCCTCCTGAGGAGGGCCAGACCGTAAGGGATGGCCCTGGGTCAGCCGGGGTGCGAGGGATATGTCTTTGACAACCTCACCTCCGGCCTAGCACCAAGACCCACAGTCGGCGTGCGGTTTTAGTCGGTTCGAGTCCGACATAACCTCCCCTTCCGGCTCCGGCAGGGGGGGTATCCGTGGGGATTTACGCACGAAAAAAAAAAAAAAAAAAAAAGCCATTGTGCCAAGTGTAGTAAGTTCATTCCCTACTTAAAACAGAATCCAGTTTTAATTTAAGCCTTACACATCCCGAGTTTGAGTTTCACTTTCCTTTTTCTTCTCCAATAGGCACAAACTTAGACTTTCTAATCAATCGTACAGGTGTAAATTGATAGTACTTTATAGATAAATAAAATAAAAATAAATCTTCCACAACATTCTACACAACGATATCTAGACCTATGGTAAGCTTTTAACTAGCTTGTGTTATGGAAGCTAGAATGCGGCAAAACATACTTAGACACTTTTTTTGTAAATACATGACATATTATAAACACCCAGATGACACCTAAATAGATTCATGCATACAAATATTTGCACTGAGCGGGGATCGAACCCGCGCCTCCTGCGTGGCAGTCGCGTTCACTACCGCCACGCCACAGAGGCTGTCCATTTCAATATTCAATTATAAATAGAACGAACGAGAAGAATGAACGAGCAAAACTAGTGAAGCATAAGAGCTTCCTCTTATTGCATTACGAACATCGAATCGCATCGAAGCGACACTGCCAACGTCGGTGCCTCTTGAAAATATTTAAAAAGTATAGAGTGAATTTTATTGAACGAATGAAAGATACGATACAGCATTGTGCACCCGTGAATGAGAAACTCGCTGACTGGTAGATGAATGATAGTGACGTTGCATTTAAATAGATTTATTTAAATATCGAAGAACTGTTATGTTGTTCAATTGATTTTGATGTGCTTTTTTTTCTTTTTTTTTAAACTCACGTCAATTTGACCTAACCTCGCCTGATGTTAAGCTAAAGGCATAGTCTCGGAAAGAGGCTCACCATCGTAAACATGTATTATGTTAACAGTGGTGGCACTCAGCTTGACGGCCTCATTAGATGCCTTTTCACGCCCCGCTTAAAGGACCCGGGACTGTAGGAAGAAGGAAATACGTGAGCTGGCAGGGAGTTCCAGGTCTTAGTGGTGCGGTGCGGCTTAGGAATGAGTCACTGAAATGCTTGGTTCTAGCAGGTATACTCTGCTTCTTTTACATCAGACTTCCTAGCGCTATAATCGCTTTTAATCTGTGGAAACAAGACAATTGAGATCGTCACCTTTTTCTTATCCGTTTGTATAGCTTTTTTTTTGTTTGGGTATTATAAACGAGCTCCGGTGTTGTCAATAAATAAAATTGAAAACATTTTTCCCTCATCGTCAATAATAACATTTTCCTCAATTTTCGAGAATTATTATGGCCGATTTTCGGAACAGTAGGTAGATAATATTCTATTGTGACCGTCAAAAGATTGATATAACATACTTCAGAAGTAGTACAATGTCTTTTTATTACTTAAAACTATTATCATCCAGGTATTTTAAAACTTAAGGTTCTTCGGTATAAAATCCTGGGCAACGGAAATAGAATCACGGGTTTTCCTTTCTTCGGGTACCCCCATATGGTTACCACCTCACCTAGGGCTAGTGATGGTGTGGCAATGACAAAATCGTATTAACTAAAACCAGCAGTGGTGAGAGGTCCCTATAACCCGATTCTTGTCGGCTTACTCTGCAAAGGGAAACCGCGGTCAAGATTTTCAATTCATAAGGTGGGTGTACAAAGGCCACGTTAAGGAAAAAGCAGTTTTATTGATTTACATATATGGTACTAGCTCTGCGCCCGCGTGGATGTCAGTTATCACGACCAAACATAGCCCATCAAAATCGGTTCAGTGGTTTAGGAGTGAAAGCGTAACATACAGAGAGACAGACAGAGGTACTTTCGCATTTTTAATATCAGTATGGATTATTGTCCGAACTAAAGCTGTGTACCAAATATCAGAACAATCAGTCAACTGGAAGGGGGGTAAAAACGAAATTAAGATCATTTTGAGTACTTTGTACATCAACATCTTTCTGATGGTGGCTGTACTTATCGCGATCTACGCAAAATTTGTCTCCATGTCTGTAGAAACGGCTTAAGGACTCAAGGCTGTTAGCTCTATTACGCCTTTTAAACACGATCAAATCTAAACATTATAAAAACGAACACACCAGTTTAATCGGTTTCCGGCGACATTCAGATACCATTTGCATAATCAAGAATCGGTAGGAGCCAGGAGTTAGCGAACGCAATTTCCTTGGTACAAATTTTGACAACATTTCCTACTATAAGCTGAAGCTGAATTTAAATCAATAATTATTATAATTCGTGGTGTCGCTGCCGACAGCGTTTCTCAAAGTAATAATATGTGTGTGTATCCCTAGCATATTAAATTATTTTAAAAGGGCTTCTACGTCTTGACTTCGGCCCGACGCACGCCTTCCAAAGGCCCGGCACTCCATTGTCCCGAGAGTCATGGAACTGAGAAACATAATATATTTGAGTAACAAACAATTTTGAATACAGCGCGTAAGTTACTTAAAAGAATTTATGAACAAAGGTACATAAATATAGGTACTCGTAAATGTCGAATTACTGGGCGGACCCAGAACCAAACCCCAGCCCCGTGCAACATGAAGAAAAGACGTGTTTTTTTTTAGCATCAAAGAATCAATCAAAGAATCAATTTCATTTATTCAATTTAGGCACATAAAGAGCATATATGAACGTCAGAATTGTACAAGGTCAATCATATTAAAAATAAATCATTGGAAAATGATTCTTTCGCTGGTTCGGTAGGTTGGTTCTACTGAGAAGATACCAGCAAGAAACTCAGTGAACTCGATTATCCTTCTTATTTTAAATATGGTTTTATTTATAACAAATTTATACAGTGCGAGCAAGAGATGAGATTAGGATGTCCATGGATCTTTATCATTTAAATATTCGTCTAATTTATAATAACCTTTTTTAATTAAGCAATTTTTCTTCAATTTTATATTTATTAAGTGGCATGTCTATCAGATCCTGAGGAATTTTATTAAACAATTTTATACAATTGCCTACAAACGAATTACCAAAAAATAAGGACATGTCACATGTTGTCTTCGACTCCAACTTAAATTGGCTGCATGGTTGCAGATTGCATGGTTAAAGATTCAAATGGAGAGAAATTTGCCCCAGGAATCGAATTTCTATAGGAAGTTATAAATAATACACGGTATGTAACAGGCTCAACGTTATATTGAAATCTAATGAGGGGTACGTAAACCGAAAAGTTTGAGAAACCCCGAAGGCCCATAAAAAATGATCGGTGGAAGCCAGGACCCATTTATTTCATTTTTTTACAGCTGCGAACAATAGCAGCGGCTGTTTTCGAAGGACTTTGGCTAAGCCGATAAGACTTACTTCACAAATCTATCGGGAGAGAATCTTTATTGATTATATTCACGGCCTCTGATAATTAGGCTCACGGTAAATTTATTAGGCACTTAATAAGGAGTGAGCTTAAGATGTTTTTATAGACAGACAGTTTTGAGCTAACGATTTTTTTATTAAAATTTTCTCGTATTAAGAAACTGGTGGCTGAATAATAAAAAGTTGACACATTCCAATTTAGGATGGGTGATCATTTTTAACACATTCGAGACCAAGTCAAGTCGTCGATCCCGATCAAGAACATTTACGACATCCCCCCTACCCCCGCCCCTCCATCTACCCGGTGGAGCCCTAAAAAGTTTGACTGAAGCACTTGCAGTCAGCGTCATAAATATCTTGATGACGAAATCTGAAAATGATCGTCGGTAGCTTAGTGGTTTAGGAGTCGACCTTACGATCGAGAGGTCCCGGGTTCGATCCTGGCCATTACACTACCGACGTGAACCCACACCTAACACAAGCAATTTAGCTTAGCTGGAGGGGTTAGAGGGAATATTAGTAACTACGGTTCTAATATTCTTTAAAAAAAAAAAAAAAAACTCTCGTATTAATAGCAAATCAAACTGTTTTATTGATTTATATGGTATTATTGGCCAAACCAAAGGTGTGTACCAAATAACAGAACAATTGGTCAACAGGAAGGGGGTCAAAAACTAAATTAAGATCATTTTGCGTACTTTGTACGTCAACATCTTTTTGAAGCTGACTGTACCTAACTCCTAAAACAGCTAATAGTTAAGATTACGCAATTCCACTTAGTACTAAACCAAGATCTACCGGCTTACCTGCTGATAACCTCTACCCTTCCCCGCCAGCATAACATTACTTATCGTAATTACATCCGTCTTATCAAAATACATTGTTCATAATTTTCATTCCTCGGTAATCGCGGTACACAGTCAGAAATATCTTGACCTACAAAGTCTTAAAATGTTATTAAAACTTAGGTATTAAGAGCAAATCAAACTGTTTTATTGATTTTAATTGTGTTTATTGTCTGAACTAAAGATGTGTACCAAATATCTGGATCAATCAGCTTAGTGGTTAAGGAGTCGGCCTTGCGATCGAGAGGTCGCGGGTTCGATCCTGGCCATTACACTACCGACGTGAACCCACTCCTAGCACAAGCAATTTAGCTTAGTTGGAGGGGTTAGAGGGAATATTAGTAACTTCGGTTCTAATATACTTTGAAAAAAAAAAAGTGTGTAGAAATATTGTTAATTACAAGCCCACACATAATCTAATATATAAAATTCTCGTGTCACAGTTTTCGTTGCCATACTCCTCCGAAACGGCTTGACCTATTCTCATGAAATTTTGTGAGCATATTGAGTAGGTCTGAGAATCGGCCAACATCTATTTTTCATCCCCCTAAATGTTGCAGCGGGAACGGGATCTAAAAAATTGGCGGTACGAAGTTCGCCGGGACAGCTAGTATACAATAATATTTACTAATTGCAAATGCTAATCCAATAAATTGACAAACAATAAAAAAATACGAAGATTCGTCATGATGCAAAATTAAAAATACAGGCAACAGTGGCAATGAAAAAAAAATAGAGGTAGTAGATATAGGATAAAGCAAAATAAAAGTTTATGATGTTGATTGTACCTATGTAAGGTTTATTTTGTACTAGCTGTTAACCTATCTTCTTTCCAAAGCTCTAATCTATCTTTAGGTATACCAGATTTCATCAGATTATCTTAAAAACTGACGAACTTGATACAAACTGCCCTAATTGACCCTTTTTTTGGCCCGGAGTCTGCCCTTATGCTTCTTCTCTTACTGACTTATTTTGGCTATAATGGAAGCGACTTCCATCTGCCCCGTCTAATAAGAGATTTCGTGCTAAAAATGATCGAACGACAATTCCAATGACAGTATATTCGTATACACATAGATCGAGAAAAAATCCATACTAATATTATAAATACGAAAGTAACTCTGTCTGTCTGTCTATCTGTCTATCTGTCTGTCTGTCATGTTACGCTTTCACGCCTTAACCACTGAACCGATTTTGATGAAATTTGGTATAGGGGTAGATTAGACCTTGAGAAAGGACATAGGCTATGTTTTGTCGCGATAATCGACATCCACGCGGACGGAGCCGCGGGCAAAAGCTAGTAACTTATAAAACGGGACTTGAACCTACGACCAATCGGTTACTCATAGTAAAAGGGGCATTCTTTTCAATCCAGGAAACGCTAACACTAACAACCACTTACCCAAACACTTTACCTCAAAAGAATAATAATAACACATTCATAGGATGCACCCAAAGAGACCCTTCTGAAGGGAATTTAAATTACCCATTAATTTAAGTAACATCACAGCCCTTCCATCATCCAAATGGGTCACATCATGGCAAAAATCCGGGCCCTTGGTCACACTTGGAGATGTAAAACATTCGTAATATTAAATTTGGGATGACCGGGATGGCCCATTTTAATATTTTACTGAACACGAACCGCAAAGGGGTCCAATTTATTCAGAACTAGACTGTGCGTGTGACTTTGCTCGTGTTAATATACGATTGTGTCAAATTTGTTTATACTGAGGACATTCGTGTATAGTAACAATTTGTATCTTTATAAAGAATATTAGTTTTAGTACTTATTCGATTCATTATTAATAAGGAAAAGATTAATAAAAAAAATATATTTGGAACATTGCATTCTATGGATGTGAGATATGGATAATGACAAAGGGGACAGGGTCCCCCTGGAAGCGTTCGAAATGTGGTGCCGGAGAAGGATGCAGGGGATAAGCTGGACAGAAAGTATGACGAACTGTTACGCCTGGCCCCTGTATGCGCTTGTGCACACCAAGTGCTGTGTCAGCTCCTTCGTCGCTCAGACTAGGAATGAGTCGCCATTCATGCATTAGTCTCGTTCCAAACTTAAGACCCGACGGACGGCTGCCAAAAGGCTCCGATTAGCCTAAGTAACCTTGTATCCTTATTCTAATTCGTGTAAGAATAAACCTTGTGTTCCGTCGCATCCAAAATCTTTTTTTTAAAAACCCCTTCGCTGAGGCTCGCGTAACATTGGTGGCAGCGGTGGGATTGCGAAAAAGCGATCCCGGTACGTCTCCGTTTCCCTCAAGTACCAGTGATAACCAGTGATAACCAGTGATAACCGGTGAAAACTAGTAATACCTAACCAAGTGAGGTGATAGTGGTAACATCTGTGCCTATCCCTATCCTGTGCGGAAGCAGTCCAGTCCAGCACCGAGCAACTCTGTGCGATGCCAGTCCGCACCGAGTAATCCGGTACCGAACCAGTCCAGTACCCAGTGATCCTGTGCAGTAAGAAACAGCATTCTTCTATAAAATATCTTCAACGCCAATTTTGTACCAGAAGTACAAATATCATCACGCTACAATAAGACGCATTGCGCCGTCTTCAAGCGACGCGTTATCATATCCAAGCCGAACCGAGATGTTGTTTTGTCTACTCGTCGCCCACGCCATCCTGTAAGTCTTTGGTCATACATTGCTATCTTAAGTTACCATTTAAGAAAGTGTGAACCTTATTACTATTGTCAATTTGTTTGTATTATTTTATACAGTGTTTTTTACTGTTGTATAAAATGTCGCAACCAGAAGCTAAACCTGCAAAATCACCATCATCATCGTCGACATCTGTAGACCTAAATGTACTCATTAAATTTATCGGCACCTTCGATGGTGACCGCGAAAAATTAAACCCTTTCTTAACCAATTGCAGAAACGCAATTAATCTAGCTACAGCAGCGCAACAAAATATTATTTTTAGATATATCCTAAGCCGTCTTCAGGGCAGGGCCGAAGCGGCATGTTCAATAAAAGAATTTGACGATTGGTCCGTATTAGAAAACTTCCTCAAAACACAGTTCGGAGAGAAAAAACACTACACACACTTACTGTCCGACTTACAGGAATGCAAACAGAATCCCTCTGAAACAGTAAACCAATTTTCGTTGCGTGTAGAAACCTGCTTGGCCAAATTACTCACGGAAATTAACATATCCATCCCCACTAAGAAAAAGGGTGAATTAAGCGGCCGCGTCGCCGCGATGGAAGACCTTGCACTACACACATTTATGATAGGATTAAATAGCAAATTATCCGCTATAATTCGTTGTAGAAACCCAGAGTCACTTAATGAAGCGATTAACATCGCCGTGGCTGAAGAGAAAATCTTTAATAACATGTACAAGTCCCAACAAAATCAGCGTAACAATTATGGCGAAAAACACCGTCCGTCATCTGGTAATGTCAATCCGCGCTTTGTTCAAAATCAGAATGCACGTCCTTCGACTAGTCGCGATGTACAGAAACCTCACTCACCAGGTAACACTACGTGGCCTTAAAAGAATCCTGTAAACAGTCCTAACCAAAAAAATGATAGTAAACAAGAACAATTCTGTCACTACTGTAAATCGACTGGACACGTCTTAGAACAATGCGTAAAGCGCGATTTTAACAACCGACGATTCCAAGTCCATTTTATGCAACCACAGGTTAATTCCGAAGAAGAGAGTCAAGTAGTAGAAACCAATCAAGAGATTAACGATAGCTTGGCTGTTCCGGATAATGATTTAAACGCGTAAGGGACTCACGACGGTGTCACGTGAGACCCGTACATACAGTACATTCGATATCCGACACCCATAATCCTTCCATATCCTACAAGACCACACAGCAGGGTATCCAGCCCCAAACCGGAGGTCTTGCCAGTTGTACCAGGGTACATCAGACCACACAGCAGGGTATCCAGCCCCAAACCGGAGGTCTTGCCAGTTGTACCAGGGTACATCAGACCACACAACAGGGTATCCAGCCCCAAACCGGAGGTCTTGCCAGTTGTACCAGGGTACATCAGACCACACAGCAGGGTATCCAGCCCCAAACCGGAGGTCTTGCCAGTAGTACTAGGGTTCCTCAGACCACACAGCAGGGTAACCAGCCCCAAACAGGAGGTCGTGCCATTTGTACTAAAGCTCTTAAGGTCACACAACAGGGTAACCAGCCCCAAACCGGAGGCCACTGTCATTTCAGCAAATCACCTAAAAACCAAGCTGAAAAATCTAACCCAGTAGTCTCTACAACTAGTATGCAGGTCTACGAAATTACAACAAATCCTAGTAAACGACGATTACCACACATCCTTATCCAGACACCTGTTTCTGAAATTCCGCTTTGCTTACTTGTAGACTCGGGATCATCAGTTAGCCTTATAAAACAAACGTGTTTACAACGACATCCTGAACTTGTAAAAGAACCAATTAAGCTAAAGGGGATAGACCCCGTTGAAGAAGCGACTTCAACTGTGGGTCATTTTGTACTCAAATTGATCATAAAGGACTCTAAACCCCAAAAATCCTTATTTCACAAATTCCACGTAATAAAAGACATAGACTTACCTTACGATGGAATAGTCGGGAACGACTTCTTAAGCACGTTTAATTGTAGTATCGATTACACTTACGATATCCTAAAGATGAGTAATATGCAGTTGAAATTACATTTCGACGACCCTATCTACATCATTCCCCCAAGAACCGAAAGCATAATTGAATGTTCTGTGATGAACCCTGAACTGAAGGAAGGTATTATCATGGACCAACACATTTCTGAAAACTTACTAATAGCCAACTGCATAGTCTCTGTGAAAGCAAACAATAGAGTCAATCTTTCAGTCATAAACGTTTCAGAGCAACCAATTTCACTAAAATCAAATCTCAACCTCAAAATGGCACCTATTAAACCACGACCATTAAAATCCTTCTTTGAATCCAAAACGTCACATATTATAAATAATGTAAACGTAGAAGTTCCAAAAGACGCATACAAACGTACAAGAGAAGTACTTAAGCAATTAAGGGTTACTCATTTAAATGCTGAGGAAAAGAATGCTCTTTTCCAGTTGTGTTCAGACTTTTCCGACATTTTCCACTTACCTGGGGAACACCTTAGTCACACAGATGCTTTAAGCCATGAAATTAAAACAACAACAGAGGTCCCTATTCACACTAAATCTTATCGCTTTCCAGAAATTCATAAAGCCGAAGTAAGAAAACAAATAAGTCAAATGCTGGAACAAAACATTATTGAACCATCCGACTCTCCTTGGTCCTCACCAATATGGGTGGTACCAAAAAAATTAGATGCCTCAAGTATCCAAAAGTGGCGAGTCGTTATCGACTACCGAAAACTCAATGATATCACAGTCGGAGATACATACCCGCTCCCTCAAATTGCAGAAATTTTAGACCAGTTAGGAAATAGTAAATATTTTTCCACTTTGGACTTAGCATCCGGGTTCCACCAGATACCTTTGAATAAGGATGACAAGTCTAAAACAGCTTTTAACGTCCCAGAAGGCCACTTTCACTTCAACCGGATGCCATTTGGATTAAAAAACGCTCCAGCAACGTTCCAGAGGTTGATGAATACCGCTCTGTCCGGGCTCCAAGGGATACACTGTTTTGTATACCTAGATGACATTGTTTGCTACGCTCATGATATAAACTCAGCCATAGACAATCTGTCATCCATCTTTCAAAGACTTAGAAATTTCCACCTAAAACTCCAACCCGATAAATGTGAGTTTTTGAGGCGCGAAGTCGCCTATCTAGGTCATGTTATCACAGAAGAAGGGGTGAAACCCAATCCTGATAAAATCAAATCCGTTATCCAGTTTCCTGTACCAAAAATCCAAAAAGATATTAAATCCTTCCTTGGGTTAGTTTCTTATTACAGGAGGTTTATACCCGATTTCTCTAAAATTGCAAAACCACTTACCAGCTTGTTAAAAAAGGACGTGCCATTTAATTGGGAGAATCAACAGCAACTAGCCTTTGATAATCTAAAACATAAATTGACTACTGCCCCACTCTTAATCTATCCAGACTTTTCTCAACCATTTGTGCTTACCTGTGACGCATCCAATCATGCTATAGGAGCTGTGCTTTCACAAGGGCATATAGGAAACGATAAACCTGTGGCTTATGCATCGAGAACACTTAATAAAAGTGAAGTTAATTACAGCACAACCGAAAAGGAATTACTAGCTGTCCTGTTTGGCTGTAAAACCTATAGGCCATATCTTTATGGTCACAAATTTCAGATAGTTACCGACCACCGGCCACTCAAATGGTTGTTTAACCATAAAGACCCTAGTAGCAAACTCCAACGATGGCGATTAAAGTTGGAGGAATATGAATATGAAATCATTTACCGTAAGGGCAAATTAAATTCTGTAGCTGATGCTCTTTCTCGTTATCCAGTTAACCCCATAACATCCGACCCAGAGAATAATGAGCTCGTAGATCTTGGACCATTAGATCTTAGTCCTCATTCCAGTGAATTGAACTTGGACTTTGAAGATCTCGCTATCCCCTCTCCTTTAGAAGCTGAAAAAACACCCAACCAGGAAAGCATAAGCGAACCACTCACACAGAATATTCCTTTCACAATAGGCCCATCCAATAACACAGTAGAACTTAGCGATAATTTACCTGGTACTCATGTGATCCCTCACGAAACCCACGATATCCAAATCGAAGAACCTATGCCATCAACCAGTGCATATAGACCTGGAACATCAGATATACCTTACGATTCCACAACCAACTATGCTTCTTTCCTGAAATATAACCAAAATAAAAATAAAGTAGTTAATACTCACCTAAAAGAATATAATGAAGAACTGATGAAGAGTCATTGTAAATATATCCTGATACCTACCTCTATAGACCTTGATGAGTCCATCCCATATATCTCGGAAGTACTTGGTAATCTGGACAACCCAGATAACATTTTAAGCGCTGAAAAGGAATTACACAAATTTCAAAAAATAATAATAAGAAATAGAATCATTTACCTTGCATTTGTCAAAGTCCACCATTTTGACCAAACTTCTTACCCCGATCTCTTTCTTACACTGAAAAACATAAAAAATGACCTACTACAATGTGATGACGTAAATGAACTAGCAATATCAGATCTCAAAAGCCCTTATGAGAAACTATCTTTTATAAAAATATATAATATGCTGTCATTCATATTTGATGGCAGCGGAATCCAAATTAATATATATCATAATAGCATAATGTATCCTTCATTAAGCGAAGTTAAGAAAATATTGATGGAAAACCATGACTTGCCCGTAGCTGGACACCTAGGAACACTTAGGATGTACAACAGAATTAAAGAGAAATACTATTGGAAATCCATGAGGAGTGATATAGAAAATTATGTTAAACAGTGTTCTGCCTGTCAGGCAAATAAAGCTTTGAGAAGGACTAACCAAGCGCCAATGCAGATTACCACTACATCCACTCTACCATTCCAACGGGTATCACTTGACATCGTAGGGCCTCTCCCTGAATCCGGCACTGCCAAGCTAAAATATATTATGACGTTACAAGATGATCTTACTAAGTATTCAGGTGCATACCCTATGCGCAGCATTTCTTCTGAAGAAACTACAGACTGTGTCATGCACTTCATCTCAATGTTTGGGATCCCAAAGTCGATCCTGACGGACCAAGGTACTAACTTTACCGCTGACCTCTTTAAGAAAACTTGTGAGTTTCTAAAGATAAAGCAACTTTGGTCTACTCCGTATCATCCTCAAACACAAGGTGCTCTTGAGAGAAGTCATTCTACTCTCAAAGAGTATCTAAAATCATTTGTTAACGAAAACCAAGATAATTGGTCGAAATACGTTTATACCGCTATACTCACCTATAACACAACTGTACATTGTACAACAAAATTTACACCCTATGAGTTAGTATTTGGTCGTAAACCATTCCTCCCAGATTCGATATACCACGAAGATCCTGAGACAACATACCCAGAATATCTTAAAATGTTGCAACACAAACTAATCCATTCCAGAAGTAAAGCTATTGAAAATATTGACCATTCCAAAGAGAGGTCAAAAACTTATTATGACAAACATACACGCACTGTCACTTACAAAGTCGGTGACTTTGTATATTTAAAGAATCACTTACGTTTAAGGAAAGCTTTATCCCCTTTATGGAAGGGACCTTACAAAGTCGTTAAGGTCCATAGTAACAATAATGTTACATTACTTATAAATAGACGACATGTAAAACATCATTTTGATGAAATTAAGTTAGCAGATATGCGTAGTATAACTTTAGCATAACTTTTATAATTAGCATCTATTGATTTCACTTCTATTTTCTTTTCTTTCAGTATAATGGCTGAGGCCAACACAGAATTTGTTCAACCCATGACATCGAGTCCTGGTATATATTTCGATTACATAGGAAAATTAAGGATAAGTAGAGGCTATCTAAATATAATACTACCTTTGGATGTTTCTCACATTGGCCCGCAACTAAGCAACATCAACTCCATTCTGGGTACAGTGAGGTACATATGTCAACAGAGTGAACTTGTTGAAGACCTTACCTGCTACAACACACTAACACCTCTAACAGTCAGGTATAGTGATATTGAGAAAGAGTTCGATAACCTTTCTCACCTACTCTCTCATCGCTCTAAACGTGGAGCTTGGATCGGTGCTGTAGGTAATATATTTAAAACAATTTTTGGTTCATTAGACGAAGACGATGGTTTAAAATTTGAAAATGCTATAACAACAGTTCAATCTGATGAAAAACAAATAGCACTTATGAAACAAAACATTTTGGTCACGACATCATCTCTATCTAGTTATAATAAGACTATACTCAATCACTCAAAATTAATGAAGAACATCTTAATGTAATGATTGACAAACTCTCGGTGACGTTAAAAAACAACACCATTACTTTAGACAAATTAACATTTCTCTCTCATCTTAATAGTATTCTTAACATACTCGAAAGCATATTATTGACACTATCTTTCCAATTGGAAGATATAACAAACGCGATCATTTTTAGCAGTCAAAACATCATACATCCATCTATAATAACACCGTTACAACTTTACCGAGAGCTTGGCGACAACTATAAACATTTGCCTAATGAAGTGGAATTACCTGTTAAGTTAGAATTAGATTTAATCTATGTTATAATGAACATATCTCATGTAATTAGTTACTACTATAATAATAGAATAGTCTTTGTAATGCAGATTCCGTTAGTCTTGCCGAAAGACTATAATCTTTTCCACAATATTCCACTACCTGTAGCACATAGTTTGGAAAACCCTGATAGCTTCGCTACCATATTACCTAGTACCAAATACATATGTATGACCAAAGACAAACAACATTATTGTAAACTTGATAATTTAAAGCAGTGCAAATCAGTGAAACGGCAAACCTATATATGTGAAATTCAGAGTGTGTTCAGCTCAAATGCCAACCCCAGCTGTGAAAGTGAACTTCTAACAGAATTGATTAAAGAAATACCAGTGCAGTGCGATACCAAACTACTACGTGGTAGTTTAGATATTTGGAAACCGATAGAAAACAATAGATGGATTTACATCCAATCCCAACCCAGCAAATTAACACTAGATTGTACTCATCAGAAATTGTTTGAAACTACAATACTAGGTACAGGAATACTACAAGTACCTAATTATTGTACAGCCTATTGTAAAACTGCTAGATTGATTCCCTCAAACTATAATGTAATAAACACCACATATGCAATAGACCCTTTGGGATTTAATTTAATAAACGACTCATGTTGTAATTTATTAAAATTGAAAGCAACTGTACCAGATGTGTCTCATATAGTATTACGTAATGTAGACTTAGACGATCTGAGTAGCAACCCAAAATTATTAGATCCTGTTTTGAACGACTTAGATCGTATAATAGAAGAACCCCATATAATAAAATATGGGACTCATTACTCAGTATCTTTTATTGTAGTGGTATGTATATTGATTTTATGTGTAGTATATAAGTTAATTAGAATTAGTTTGCCTGGCCGCAGCCTAGTCGGATACTTTAAGAGAACCACAATTACCCCTGAGGTTCAACAACCTGTCGAATTAAATTTAACAGAAACCCCAGCTTTGCCTAGACTCAGAACAACAATTTAGATAAAAGTTTGAAGTAAAAAGAAACAGTAATCATAAACTTCGTCATTCTAACCCCGAAGTTTAGAGTTAATCGGGGGGTTGTTACGCCTGGCCCCTGTATGCGCTTGTGCACACCAAGTGCTGTGTCAGCTCCTTCGTCGCTCAGACTAGGAATGAGTCGCCATTCATGCATTAGTCTCGTTCCAAACTTAAGACCCGACGGACGGCTGCCAAAAGGCTCCGATTAGCCTAAGTAACCTTGTATCCTTATTCTAATTCGTGTAAGAATAAACCTTGTGTTCCGTCGCATCCAAAATCTTTTTTTTAAAAACCCCTTCGCTGAGGCTCGCGTAACAGAACGAAAGAGTACTAAATAGGGTGCAATAGGAAAGATCTTTACTGAGAATAATCGAGAACCTAAAAGGAATGTTCTTAAAAACATCATAGAGGGGAAGGTAGAAGGAAAGAAAGGAAGAGGTAGACCAAGAGGAACCGTTATGGCACAGATAAAGGAAAACATACAAGTCACATAGTATCGGGAGGTAAAAGGATTGACGGAGCAAAGAGAAGAGTGGCGATTACTCCACCGACAAGAGCTTAGCTCTTAAGTTAGAGGAACTCTTCCTCTAACTTAAGAGCTAAGTCGAAATTACTAGTATTTAACTCCTCCGGTAAACTAAATTTGTTCTAAAAAGCATAATAAATGCTATAAAAAAATCATTCAAATAAATTTGTTCTTTTAGAAGTGGGTTAACGTCGGCTGTGCAATGGCTATAACTAAGCAACATAAGGAAGAGCTACGTGTCATGTAGATGAAAATGCTGCAATGAATGTGCGGAGTCACGCTTTAAAGATCGTATGAGGAACTCCACATGGCCTTCATGTAGATAAAGTAGGAAAGTCGTCTTCGTTACGTATTGCGGCAACCACAAAACTTAGAACTTGAAACTATATTTAATTAAGAATTGTGCTCTAGAACTAAACTTGAGTGGAGATTTTACGAATATGTTTACATTCATAAAACAACAAGATTGAGTATCAGTCTAGAATTAAAAACCAAAGATTTCCAAAAGCTTTAAAATTCCCAATAAAATCCATTTTAAATAAAAATTACATTTCATACAAATTATATCAATTTAATATCCAGTCGTGCTTACTCGTTCATTTGTGCGGATGCGTGAATGTCACTTTGCACTACGCCATGACAAATTATAGGATTTCTTTTTCATTTCTGTTTGAAAAATAAAGACGAATTTTATATGGCCATTTAGTAATTTGAACATTATTTTGTGTTTTCTCAATACATAAGCAGGCAGCTGTGCCCTACGGTTTCGTCCACCGTGCAAGATTCTCATTTGAATGAATCTCGGGCAGGACTGAACCCGCGATCGTTCCCTTACAGGGGGAATACCTTGACCAACTCACTTTAAAGACGAATAAAAATTAGAAGGGAAATTTGAATCACATCGGGCTCGGTAGCCGAGTTGATCAAGGCATTCCCCCTACAAGGGAAAGATCGCGGGTTCGAGTCCCGCCCGAGAAGATTCATTCGCGTATTAGACAAGATTCTCATGTCGCCTTGCCTAGATTGCTCAGCTAATACTAGGTAGGTACTTGAATTGCTCGCTCTGCCTTTTTTAGTCCGGATGGAATCCACAACGCCTAGAAAATAAATCTTCAGGCAATTTGACAAGTCTTTTGAAGGTTCTACATACTAATAGGTATCTCCTTGCTGGACTAGTCGAGAATATGTACTAGTGCATAAAGTCTAATAATAAAAAAAACGTTAATAACAGTTATCCGCATTCAATTACCATCATCAAAACGCAGTTCTCGGTTACATCCTCACCTTGGGAGTCTAGGGTCTGGTTCCTTCTTTTACTGCTTTTGATTAGGCTACACGGCTTTCATGGAAGCTAATGCCATGTGATCACCCAAACACGACTGGAAAACCTGCTCCAGAGCCTCGTCCTACAATCTGCAGGTGTAATGACTTGCTAACCAGGTTTGCTTGGCCCCTTAAGTAATAGTGGGGCCCACTAAATCTTGACATCATACGTGGGGATTAATATCATTCTTTTTCATCATTCGTAAATTAATGTTTCCCATTCTTTGCTCAAGTCTTTAAATTGTTTGATATTATTATGAGTTTCTGAGGGATGAGCCGCTTAAGGGGGATGAGACAAAGCGAAATATATTTAATCATATTTCGTATTTGACAAGGGCAAACTTATCTTTATGTAACCTTTTCATTATCGTGTAAATATGATACATGATACTTTCTTAAAAGGTAAGGAAAGATATTATATTATTATGTTTTTTTTATAATAAATAAGTTTTTTATAAAGGCCACATCAACTTAACTTCACCTCGCCTGATGGTAAACTAAAGACAAAGTCTCGAAAAGGTGGCACTCAGCTTGACGGTCTCATCAGATGCCTTTTCACGTCCCGCTTAAAGGACCTGGAACTGTAGGAAGAAGTAAACACGTGAGCTGGCAGGGAGTTCCAGGTCTTAGTGGTGCGGCATCGGAAAGAGTCGCTGAAACGCTTGATTCTAGAAGGTATATTCTGCACCGTATACGGATGGCATCTTAGCCCTGCACGTGTTGTCCTGTGAAGGAACGGATCCACTACAAGTCCTTTTTAACCATCTATAAAAGACTGATTTTCTTCTCTTATGAAAGTTAATAATATTCTCTCTAAGCTAAATTGCTTGCGTCAAGAGTGGGTTCACGTCGGTAGTGGCCAGGATTCGAACCCGGGACCTCTCGAGAGTAGCGTGTAGTTTTGTTGCTCTTAATTTCATTTCATAACAATTATTTTTCATTCAATTCATTGCGATTAATTTCATAAAACTATATGTTACGTAACATAAACATGTTACATACAGAAACGCGCGCCTGTAAATGCGCGCGCGCGAAATGTGGGTGTATTAACACCCACATTTCGCCAACTATAATTTTCGGTCCCACGTAATAGAGAGAGCCTATTACCGTCAAGCGGGCACTTAGTAACAAAAACATTACCCCCCTTTCTTCGGCAGTCGGGTTAAAGCATCTTACTTTAAATATTTAAAGTATCTTACGAAGTAACGCATCGGCGTCGATGTCAATCACGACTAGCTTAGATAACGGCTCTTATCAATGATTTATATTTGATTAAGTGCGGTTAAGTCCAAGAACGTTACTTTGGCAGACGTCCAACATTCTCGTATAAAGTATACAATTACACAACGTAGGGTATAGTGTGTTTAAAGTTTGTGAGATGTGATTCTAGCGTGTGGTGAAAATTAATGTTTTATATGTGATTAGCTTTCGACTAGATGTCGGCTATCGCGACCAAACATAGCCTTAGCTAATAGCCATAGCCTAACTTAATCAAAATCGGTTCAGTGGTTTAGATAGGTCATAATCTATCGAAGATGATAATGTCAAAAAAGAAACTGAAAGTAATAAGTTGCGTTAACTCGAGAGATCTATGATGAATAATTGAAATTGAAAATGTATTCTTGAGAGACATGATGACAAAAGAAAAAGATATTACAAATTTAATAATAAGATACAACATGTCTCGCCTACAGACGTACGAGCACGCGAGTGTTATACTTAAACTTGTTATTTTGTAATGAAATTTAACATAAGATGATATATTAATATTAACATGTCTCGTATTGAGTTATTATTTGTAAGTTTATACTTTTTTTATATAAAAGCAGTCCTCAATTTGACATAGACTTTAGGGTCCCGTACCCAATGCATTAACATATCTTATATTATAAGAGCAATGGCGAACCGGACGTCGTCGGAGGTCACAGAATATATAATTAGTAGGATCTACGGGTGCAACCACGGAGGACAGAATATGATTAAGTAACGGAGATGCCCCATTGATATTTCTCCTAATAAAAACGCGCGCCGAATGCGGGTGGGAAGAGAGACGCGCGGGGTGTCAAAAGTCGAAGGACTTCATAGGTATAACGTTCCTACCGAATGAGTCTATTTGACGTTTGGATGGCACGCGACTCGATTGCCTTGCAACAACTCCGCTATCATTTCCTTCTCCATGGAGTGCAACATTCCACACTGTGAGAACTGCGTGCACCTCCCCGTACCCGGGGCTAGATGGGGACACTAAGTTCCCCACAACCTGAAGGGGGCCATCTCGAAAGAGATGGTCCTGGATCTGCCGGGGTGCGAGAGATGTGCTTTCGGTAAACTCACCTCCGGCAACCAATGACCCAAGACGGCGTGCGTTTAGGTCGGTTCGAGTCCGACATAACCGCCTCCACCGGCTCCGTGGGGATTGTGCGCACGATAAAAAAAAAACATGTCTTATATTCAGTAGGTATTTGAAATTAATTAAGACGCTGATAAAAAAGAGATATCAACAACACGGGTAGCAGAATACCAACAAACAAAAGGGCAGCCATCATTAGCTAAAAGTCAAATCGTGTACAACTAACAAGCCGAAATGAGACGCAATAAATTCAATCCACGAACTATAAATCTTAAAATGCATTTAGGTTATGTTATATTATTCATTGCACTGCGGCCTACAGCGTGATAATTGCATTGCCACTCGCCACCTAGAATTAGCTAATGACTGATACACACCGAACGATGGACAACGAACCGTAGTGCGCTCATAGGTTCGCGTAGATAGGTTTCGATTATCGCCTTCATTAAGACAGGAATACCGTCCTAAACAGGCAACTACAAAACTGCAGGCAGCGCCGCAGACATTATCTTTTAATAAAATAAAATCCTTTAATAATTCCTTTATCGAAATCGAATCCTTACTCAATTCAGTAGATTGTTCATAAAATTACAAACACCTATCACTATAGATTTTTCCAGTTCGCAGGCTCTATTCAGTGCGGGCCAATCAATAATTCTGTTGGATCCGAAGTCCGAAGGGTTCCTCTGTTTGTATTAAAAGATATTAAATGGATCAGCTTTTTGCGAATCAACTTTAACCTTATAGTTCAATTTATTGGTGTAACGGTTAGTGTGATTAATAACATAACATAACATAAACTCACGCCTGTATTCCCCGAAGGGGTAGGCAGAGGTGCTAGCACCCACATTTCGCCAGTTTATGTTTAGGTCCCAATGTAATAGGTGGCGAGCCTATTGCCATTAACCGGGCACTTATAAACCTGCGATAAATACACACATAACTTCGAAAAGCATCGAAAAGTCATTGGTGTGTGCCATGGTAAACCTGGGATCGAACCCGAGACCTCGTCTCAGCAGTCCATTACCTATACCATTAGGCTACCGCTTATTTGTATACCGCTTAATTAATAGTATTATATAATATATGTTTGATTTAAGTAATAGGCACAACAGGAATAGTGGCTAAAAGTATACATAGATATATAGATAAACTAAACGCAAACATTAACATACATATATTACAAAAACAAGCTGCCATTCACACTTGCACAATTCTCAGTAAAGTTTTAGGGGACACAGTATTTGTTAATTCAGGGGATTCCGAACTTCCTCTTCCCTGAGGGTCTCAGGGCGGGAATTAGGAAAATACCATAGTGTAACCTTGTGCAAAAAATCTTTTTTTACCCGACTACGGCGAAGCCAAAAGGAGGGTTATGATTTTGACAGGCTATGTATGTATGTATGTTCATTTGTTCCCTCATAGCTCGTCAACTACTTATTAGAACTAGACAAATGAGGTATCGTTACAAGCGGCTTTGTCGTCCGATGGTTATAGGCTATATGACGTGTCACTCAATCTTGTGTGGCGCCCTCTAGCGCTCATAAGGTACTGTGTTAAAAAATAAATTTGAGATAAATATGCCGTGTTTGGTATCAAATGAAAGGGCTTAAGAAGCACATTTCAAATATGTATAAATTATTAGCTTTACCTTCCCCCAAAATAATAAAAAATAAAGTTTAAAACTAAAACCCGACTACCGAAAAATCACACTCTAAAATTTAACTAACAAGAAAATATCAAGGATAGCCGTGGTCGTATGCCACTTACTCTAACAAAACAATATATTCTAGGGTAAAGTGGCATACGACCACGACTATCCTTGATATTTTCTTGTTTGTTACATTTTAGAGTGTGATTTTTCGGTAGTCGGGTTTTATTAATTTATTGTATAAGTATACCTATAAGTACTTACGTAGTTATTGTGTTCGTGCTGTCTTTAAAATACATCCGAGAAACGTGCACATTTTGAGCACATAGTAAGTTCAAGATTATAAATCGAGCTATACAAATTTATAATGTCAGTAGGATGATTTTATTTATTAGTATAGGTAAGCATTTCAAATAGATCCAGCAGTTCTTAGTAATACTGGAACAAACAGGTTCACATTATTTAAGTACACTTTCGTAACTAGCACAAAAAACTGTAATTAAATCAATGTATGTTTTTATTTCGTTTTACATTTTTTATGATTAGGTACCTACATCCGTTATAGGTATAATTTACCAGTGTCAGATGGTCGCATCTGAGACTTGCCGTAGGAAACCGAACCCAAATACATCGATAGGCCGTATAATTTCCATAAGATTAGATAAAATTATGTGATTATAAATTATGATTAAGTACCTTATTTCCTGATACAATTATGCGTCTCGTTAATGACAAGGTGACAGAAATACTTGTTTAGTTTTGACTATTTTCTTAAACAGATAAATAATAATTATAATAAATATTCCACAAATTACACACAACGCTATCTAGACCCATGGTAAGCATAGTTTAACTAGCTTGTGTAATGGAATCTTGAATGCGGATAAACATATTACTTAAATACGTTTTTTTTTTGTAAATACATATACACCTACACATTATACATAGAAACACCCAGACCAATACAAATATACATATTCATGCATATTTGCACTGAGCGGGGATCGAACCCGCACCTCAGAGTCGTATTATTTTTTGTAAAATTGAAATAACTACTTTTGTATATTATTAATAAACACGTCAATATTAAATACACATAGAACTATCGAAGTTCAGCCAAACCCGTACCTCTGGATTCTGAGGTGTAATCTTCGGATTACTTCGGATGCGATTGGGATTACCGCAAGAATGAAGAGAAGTTTATAATTATTCTAGCTTTTTCCCCCGGCGGCGGCTCCGCCTGCGTGGATGTCGGTTATTGCAACCAAACATAGCCTATGTGTTAATCCAGGATGTCAGCTCACTCGTTACTAAATTTTATTAAAATCGCTACAGCCGTTTAGATATGAAGAAGTAACAACCATACTCACTCACAAACTTTCGCCTTTATAATATTAGTGTGAAGTATGTAAGAAAATTTACCAATTGTTATTAAATTTGTTCTAATATAATAATTAATATACTAGAACGTAAACAAACTAGAACGTAAACAATTTCACTATTTTTCTGTCTGTTTATTCCCATTATTCGCCTAAAAAGCTAGCCCGAATTTTCACTGGTAAAGTCAACGTCAAAGCTAATTTTTTGTTAAGAGTAGAAGTAAAAAAGGGTTTTACAAATTAATTCCATTAAAAGTATTTCAAAGTATAAAACTTACAACACGTGAACACTAAAATAACTCCAGTTTGTGTGAGCACTTTAACCCATTTACGGCCGCTGCCAAAAGACCGCAAAAGTGTTGCGAATTTCTGAAATAATACCACAGCACAGATGATAACCTCATTTGAGGACAGTGTTTTTTATACAATAATTATAACGGGAATTAATGCATGACCACCGGGTCAAAACGTTAGGCAAATCAAACCCTATACAATATACCTACGCAGCGTTTCGTCGCATTTGGTCCATTTCGCATTTGGTCCACTTGGTCCATTTCGCATTTGGTCCAGTTCTCAGAACGTCCATTTCGCAAATGGTCCACTTCGCGAAACGTCCATTTCGCATTAATAACGCGAGAGATTAAAAGTTTATGTTTTTTTATACAAATAAAGATTTAATTTGTGTAAAATAGGATGGGGGTTTCAATGTTTGGTTCCCGGTGGAGTAGAATAGGGCCACCCCATCATGTGGGTGCCGTGGAAGGTGAGTAAGGGATAGGGCTAGTCTTCATGCGACAGTAAACAAAGCTATTACTAAATGCCCTTGACGGCAATAGGCTCGCCTCTTTTAAGTAGGACCGAAAATTATAGTTGGCTATTTGTGGGTGTTAACTGTTAATGCAACTCTGCCTTCTTCGAAGATTTACAGGCGAGAGTATAATGTTGTAAGTATACCTCGAATCAAACTTAATAGCGGGTCGCAAGTCCTCCGTACGTTTATTCCGTTTATTCCGAACCTGACCCGAAAACTTGACCCGGTCGCGGGTTAGGTTAGAAACTTGGAAATTTGTTCCGAACGTAACCCTAATCTAACCTAACCTGACCCGACGTCTCGTTCCTATCATAACCCGAATTGCGCAGATCTGGCACTTCGCCGGCCGCTGCCGAGGCACGCTCGCTTCGCTCGCTCGATTCGTGCGTTGTGGTCAGAGTTCTAACCTAACCTAGCCAACAGAAGTTGGAATTATCTCACTTCGGCTATTAAAAGTAACAGAAATATGCGCAATTCGGGTTTCGATAGGAACGAGTTGTCGGGTCAGGTTAGGAATAGGGTTATGTTCGGAACAAATACCACATATTTTCTCAAGTTTCTAACCTAACCCACAAGCGGGTCAGGTTTTCGGGTCAAGTTCGGAATAATCAGTATATTTCCATATTTGATTGTAAAACTATTACTTTAAAGGTACAAATATTTAAATCTGTGCCTATGCCTAGACATTGCAGTAGGACCTACAATCTACAAATTTCACCGTCTATGAATAAGATTATTACAATAGTATTTTTCATTTGTAAAATTTTAAATAAATAAATAAACAATGAGTCCAACATAAACTCAAAAGCTGTTATTACAACGTTACAAACTTACATTTCAATTGTATTTATTTTGGTTTTAAACAAATAAGCACGACGAAATAGTCTCAAATATAATAGCTTTCCACCATTTTCGTTGCGATTTTCTTACGGATTATTTTCCTCCCTACTTCTTGAGTTTGACAGTACTCTAAGAGGCTTATCACCCTATCTATCTATCGGCGGCAAAGTGAGCAAATAATACAATTCCTTCCAGCTTTTATGTGATAAGTGGCTATGTTCAGAGCGATGGAAAGTTGCTCTATGGTGACTATTAGCGTAGCAGTTACTTTGAGATAGGCGGGATGCGACGGTTTTGCCTTATTGGGTCCGTTTCCACCCGCATAATGATATAGGTACCTCGGGACACCAATATCTGAGAACTAATTAGCAAGACAAACGAGGGCCTAGCGCGCGCGAATTGTGTTGTAATAAAAACTATGCTTCGTGAATTTGAGCTCGTCCACGCTAACACCTAGCTAACAATTGAGTTACTGTAGGAGTACATTCATTGCTAAAATATGGCATTATTTAGCTCCATTTCGAAAATAAGTATTCATTGTATTTAATTAAGTAAAATTATATATGTACATATAAATGCCTATATGTGGTATCCATTCTGTGTATTACATTTATATAACGTTTTGCCATCATTTTTATAATAGTCAGCCGTTTCAGTATTACTTACGTAAATTACTTTAATACGTAGGTACCTACTAACTTAATACTTTTCATTAGTGGTCTTATATTATGCCTACTACTTCCCTATCACTATAATCATCATCATCATCACTATCACTACTTCATCACTACATAGTATAAAGCAAAGTCGCTTTCTGCGTCTGTCCGTCCCTATGTATGCTTATATCTTCAAAACTACGCTATAGATTTTGATGCGGTTTCTTTTAATAGATAAAGTGATTCAAGAAGGTTTATATGCATAATACATGCTTAATATAGCAGAGGTTGCAATGGGAACGAGATTAACGCCACGCGGGCGGGAAAAAATTGATTTGACGACTGTGTAATTTATAAGAAACATTGTTGACATTCATTTATAATTGTATTTTTTAATTAGTTTAATGATAATTATAATAGGTATAATAGCTTAAATAATGACTTGTTCAAATAAGTGCATTCTCAATTTAATTCTAAGTCTGTGATTGATTGTACGTCTTACCAGACATATCACAGTGATACCTACTTAATTTATGTAAATGACAACATCTACTAAAACCTGCGATAAACAATAAAATTGATTTGATTTACTTTCATTTGATTTGAAAAAATTGGCGGTACGAAGTTCGGCGGGTCAGCTGATATTAGAAGAAAATATACGAACGAACCTATATTACAGTATTACTAATTGGGTATTATCGTATACCTAGTTAAAATAAATTATCTAACCGAGCTTATTAAATTAAGTAAGTATAGGAAAAGAGCGGTAAAACTGTGCCCGTTCTTATATTTAGTTTAAATTTATTTTTAATCATCCACCCAACCAATAATACAGCCAATAATACTAGCTGATTTGACTAGTAAATTTTATGACGTCACTAAATCCTTTTTCATACAAGTAACCTTATAACTTATCGTTTTGACGTTACCTAATTAAAAAGTAACTAATTTGATTTGAATATCTTGCCTATACTGACTTAAAGGTATCAAGTTTATCTAGATTCACCAGTGGTTAGGTAGATAGGTATTTTACTGTATCGTAGGCAATTATTATGTCGCGGTAGATACACCAGTGGTAGGACGGGTAGGTAGGTATTAAACCAGTGTTTTAATTTATTCTAGAAACGTTTACCTAGGTTATTAAACGTGGACATTTGCATGTAGGCAAATAGGTAGAAGTAGGTAGATATATATCACTGACTCGTATTGGTATAGCTGGATTCATATTATCTTGGATCTAAATCGCAAGATTTAAAAGGCCCTGCCGCGCGCGGATTGTTTTTTTAATAATCCTTGGGGAAATTGAGCTCGTCTACCGCAGTAGCACCCGAGCTATCTTCAAAATACATCTATGAAACATGTACTGCGCGTATAGAGCCAAATTTTAGGGCTCTTTCCACGTGGCCAAACTGATTTGGCCAGGAGGAATTATATGTCCTAGTGGCCAAACTCAATATTGTCTTCCTCTATCACGTAGGTGGACGGCTTTTCTTGATGGCCAAACTGATTTGCATTTTAGATCCAAGATATTATTATATTAATCAAGCTATAGGCAATGAAAGTACTTATTAGGTGGGTTAACTTTTGCTGAAATATGTATGGTATTGGTAAGTAAAATTATGATAATAACCAAAGCAGGTGTGTGTTTTTTTTTTGGTGCGGAAATCCGAGCTGGGCGGGGAGATTATTTCGGACTCAAACCGACCAAAACCGCACGCCGACTGTGGGTCGTAGTACTAGGCCGGAGGTTGTCTTCGACATATCCCTCGCACCCCGGCTGACCCAAGGCCAACCCTTACCTCATAGTTTCTCACATTTCTGAGTTGCGCGGGTTGCCTCCGACTTTGGGGCCCAAAAACCGGTTGTTATTTTTGATTGGTATGACTTTCGCTACCGTCGGATCTCCCGGACCACCGAATTGCAGGTGAGGTTAGCTTGGGCCTTAAGGACCCTAGCCCAGGCCCTAAAAAGTAACTCTCATAATTATGCGGTATGAGTCAAGATTTCAGCACAATAAAAAAAACGTAGAAGACGGGACCCCGGGCTTATCAGTCTCCAATGCGCAAAATTTTAACGTCAACGGGATTCGCGCTTGGGTGAAAAATTAACATGAACATAGGCAGATGCCTAATAATTTTGTAAGCTTGTTATGTAGGGACCTAGTAACATAGTATAAAGAGGATATTACTGTGCTAGAAGCTAGTAGCATATTGAACAATAATACCAGAAGTAGGTAGGTACCTAACAATGGATGTATGAAAACGACGAATTACTTACATTGCCAACACGTTTCCCGCTCACTATTAACGTTTTTCGGATAAAATGGATGGCTATAAAACTAAAACTTATATTTTCCAACAAGGCTTATCACACAAAAACGCTTATTAAACAGTATTGTTGTCTTTCATACGTTAAACTTCGAAAAATAGGCCTAAACAAACATGTATGGCGCCTTAGTCCTTATCGGCCAACGGCAATCGCATCGCGATAGGTAAGTAATTTCATGATCACAGCTCCGTGAGAGACCGGTCAGTACAGTCTAGATAACTAGAGAACATTTATTAATTATAACCAACCTGTTATACTGCACAGACACAAAAATTCCCTGAATTTTCTACACCGGGATTCAGTCAAACACAAACCACAATCACACTAGTAAATCTTAATTCACATAATCCCGTCACAATAAAACATTTTAATCACACACCAAACTCTATAAAATGCTCCATTCGCGAGCTAAAACTTCACACAATGTTTAAAACACTGAAATCCATCTGTTTAGCTTCAATTTTACGATCGACGTAATTCGGGAGAGAACACGAACAACATAGATCTTTCGTCTACACACCGCGAGCGAGCAAGCTCGACTGACGTGCGCCGTTGCCATATCGTGGAAGCTCGTTCAAAAAATAGAGCGACGTTTGTCGATATTCCAAATTCGAATTTTTAATTAGGGTGGTGTAACCAATTGTTGGCTTCCTGATAGATGTAAACGCTACAATTATTTTAATGTATTAGTTGATTTTTGTAATAGCATGTTATGAATTTAATGTTATGAGCAGAATTTAATAATAGGTACATACATACGTATAATCACGCCTTTATCCTTGAAGGGTTAGGCAGGGATAAATTAACACCCACATTTAACCAATCATTAAATTCGGTCCCAAGTTATAGGGGATTAACCTATTGCCGTATTCCGAGCACTATTATTGACTCAAGACATGCATCTGAGGCAAGAGTCTGGGCTGTGTATCTGTCTATCCCGTAGTCGCCTCGTATGACTCGGCATGGGAAGAGATGGGGTGGCCCAAATTATATTCTGCCGGGAACCATATGGCCATTTTAATAATGTGAAACGTAAAATTACATTTTGACCTTTAATTAATAAATTAATGGACTGTAAATTACTTAATTAAACTGGATGCGTTGCTGCTCTAATAGGAAATCGGTTATCTATTTTCAATTTCGTTCAAACCTGCTAGAACCAAGCGTTTCAGTGACTCATTCCTATGCCGCACCACTAAGACCTGGAACTCCCTGCCAGCTCAAGTGTTTCCTTCTTCCTACAGTCCCGGGTCCTTTAAGCGGGGCGTGAAAAGGCATCTAATGAGGCCGTCAAGCTGAGTGCCACCACTGTTAACATGGTAAATGTTTACGATGGTGACCCTCTTTCCGAGACTTTGCCTTTAGCTTAACATCAGGCGAGGTGAAGTCAAATTGACGTCTCCTATGTAAAAAAAAACAGACGCGATTTGAAACCTGTATACTTTGAAGTTTTCACTAGTATACACTGCACTGGGCGCGAAAAAAGATTTTTTCCCGAGCGTTGGCTACGAAGACGGCGGGCGACGGGCATTCAGTTTTGGATTCCGACATAACTACCCCCGACCTGTGCCCCGGTGGCCTGTGAGAAAGGTATTAGTGGGGATAATGGAAATACATTTCATAATTAATTCTTTATATAGGCAACCCTTATTTTCCGTACCAAAAAACAGTTTTAAAATTCTCAGAACTCAACCTTTTATATTTAGCGTATGTCAAGGACAGAAACTTGTAGGCAAACAATAGATATTCTAGCAAATTCGCTTCCTTTTGTTGATTCGGCAAATGGCTTCCTTTTTAGAGTTCGGTACCCAAAGAGTAAAACGGAACCCTATTACTAAGACACCGCTGAATCACCAGACTGAATCTCATGAACCGTGAATACCATGATAGCTAGACAGTTGAAATTTCACATTTTATGTATTTTTGTTACCGCTATAAGAACAAAGACGGAATGAAATATGCATTGAAGGATAATGGTACGGAACACTTCGTGCGCGAGTCCGACTAGCATTTGGCCGATTTTTTTTTCATTTATCTACACAGCTGGTACAGATTGTACAGAATTGGATTGATATTTTCATACTTTTCAAAATTTTCAATTTAAGTTATTCTATCGGTACTTAAAATTCTTAAAAATCTGCGGTAGCCTAGTGGTATGGGTAATGGACTGCTGAGAGCTCTCGGGTTCGATCCCAGGCTTACCATGGCACACACCAATGACTTTTCGATGCTTTTCGAAGTTTTATGTGTGTATTTATCGCAGGTTTATAAGTGCCCGGTTAATGGCAATAGGCTCGCCACCCTATTACATTGGGTCCTAAACATAAACTGGCGAAATGTGGCTGCTAGCACCTCTGCCCACCCCTTTGGGAAATACAGGCGTGAGTTTATGTTATGTTTATGTTATGTTATAGGTACTTATTTGAAGTTAAAATATCAATTAGTTGATACTGTTAGAAGCTTTGAGAATGCCGTAAGGCGAAACCGGCCAGGTGTAATAGAATAAATACAGTGGCAAAAGTACAAGTGTTCTCAATATGTGATACTGTTAGAAGTTTACGCAAATATGACACATTGAAATAAACTAAAAAGCAGGAACGTCGGCATCAATGTAAATTAAATAACATGAAATAAATCACGTTTGAATTTAGTGGTTTTATTTCAGAATACTACATACGGGTTTTATTTTATCCATACTTGCATACTAATACTATAAATGCAAAAGTAACTCTGTCTGTCTGTCTGTCTGTCTGTCTGTCTGTCTGTATGTTACGCTTTCACGCCTAAACCACTCAACCGATTTTCATGAAATTTGGTATAGGGGTAGATTAGACCATGAGAAAGGATATATAGGCTATGTCGCGATAACCGACATCCACGCGGGCGGAGCTGCGGGCAAAAGCTATTACTTTTATATGTATAACAAACAACTGTTTATTTTGGCTTATTGGATGATTCGCACGAATTGAACTCGCACAAAACGTGCGAATTGACTCCTATAAATATACTATTTTTTGGCTTTAGGAGGCTATATGAAATAGCATTTAATTATTTACTTTTGTACAGTGCGTCGGGATATTACAGCGGTTATATCAAATTCAAACTGACTTCAGCAGTACTGTGTAACTGATATAACTGGCGATATATAAGTCAACGAGGCAGTTTATCTGTGTAGTGGTAGTTTATCAGCAGTAACCCGCATTCGATTATCGCATCACTGCTGTTCGCACCTTACAACAGGAAATTAATGGCAATAGTGTTTTCGCTTTCACCACTGATAAGCACATAAAGATTTAGATGCAATAATGAAATGGGTTATCATTAAATTCCCAATACGTGCGTGTGTGTGATAAACGTAATGAAATGAATACATGAAAACTCTAATAGTTGTACATTGTCCGAGTTCAAATGTGAACACGATTCAGACAAATGGTTCTTAGCTACCTATTATTTATTTTTCTAGCGTCATTCATTAAAAAGCACTGCAATCGGGTTATAGGATTTTAAAAAATGTATTACTACTTGTTTTTTTTATACAGGACACGTCAATTTGACTTCACCTCGCCTGATGTTAAGCTAAAGGCAAAGTCGCGGAAAGAGGGTCACTATCGTAAACATGTACCATGTTAACAGTGGTGGTACTCAGTTTGACGGCCTCATTAGATGACTTTTCACGCGCCGCTTAAAGGACCCGGGACTGTAGCCAAACTGTAGACAGTAGCCAAAACAGTAAGTATTGATTTTCAGAGTTTTAAAACAGAATGATGAATATTGTGCCACTTAATGTCTAGCCACTGAACATTCCAACATTTCTTTTATTGGATTAGATCCTAATCATAGATGTTCTAGTACATTACTTTAGACATCATTTATTCAGACGGAATTGCTGCTTCACGAATTACAAGTTATTTCTCTGCGATAGAAACAAACTGTGTTGGATTAACGTTTACACACGTACCTCTCAGATTCCCAACTGACCCTTATTTACACAAGAATCGTTATTTTACTCCAAAATAGTTATTACTATGTATTGAACATACATGAGCTAACTTTTGTATACATCAGTGGCAATACATATTACTTTTGTATATAAGTAACAATAAATCAGTCCTGATAATAATAGTAAGAAAGAAAGAAAATTGGTTTTTATTGCGGATGAACACATGCACTTATTACAAAGGAAATAACAAAAATGTAACCACAACACCACACACAATAACCGAATTCTGAATAAGGTAAAAAAAGAATTACAATTTTCATATGTACTTACGTATATATGGTGCCCCACGCACATCATCGGGACCCAAGACAATCTTACCTGCGAGCTAGTGTTCCTGCTGATTGACGGACGTAGCTCAAGTGCAAATTTTCCCTCTCGGGTTGGAAGGTTAATTGATAGTTGCTCCCATAAAATTCATGGTAAGCTAAGTCTATTCCCTGGATGCGATTGGCATTAGCCCCCGAGTGAAGAAGAACGATAACAGTGACATAAGTTTAAAGTTACAGTCTCTTCCACCCCTGTTTTCTTTTTCTCATTTTTGTATATATTGTACATGTAGTATTTTAGTTAGCATAATGTGACCTGACAAAATTAAGCTTTCGTAAGACAATCTTTGATCAAGTCACACTTGAGTAGCGAGTAGAGTGCCGTTGTTATGAATAGGTATAAAATCTATGAAACTAAAATAATATTGCATTAAAAATATGTGTACCTAATAATAATTATTCTAGTATTAAAATGACTATCCAATTTTTGGCTGTTACATTAATAATACATACTTACATAAATTTACTTATATTGATAAAAAAAACTGCAACAAATCTATAACATTGTTAGAAAATAATTAAAAAATCATTTATTTTTATTTTTATTTTTATTTAACATTTATGCACACACAAAGCGATTACAAAATATACAATGGATGTTGAAACGTTAGTACATTGGTACTGCTTATTTCTATAAGAATCTAAAATCTAAAAGAATAAAGAAGACATGCATCGATAGTAGAATAAGAATATTATTGTTCATTTGCACGGCCGAATACTGTAGATACCACCCTAGCCAGTGCAGCGGTTGAGGAGCGCGGGAGGCGGGAGCGTAGGTACGCGTTATAACTAAAAACAAATGATTAAAAAATAAAAAAACCCGACTGCCACTGAAAAGTCCGAAATAAGTTTGATAGCAGGCGGTACCCATTAATTTTCTTCCGGTTTATGATTGGCAAATGGGTACCGCCTGCTATCAAACTTATTTCGGACTTTTCAGTGGCAGTCGGGTTTTTTTATTTTTTAATCATTTGTTTTATTTTATACTTTTTAGTTATGATATGTGACGCGTTTATACTTCAAATAAAAACAAATCAGTAAGTAAGAAAATTAGCGAGAATGATTGTTTTGATAAACGACTTTACATCGTTATATATCCTAAACTATTATTTTAAATGAAAAATGATAAAAGGAACCTAAATATGATTTTAAAATACCTATTCAACGACACCCCACTTGACATAGTTCATTGACTTTTATTTTTTTTATTTTGACAATCTGGCGTCTGGTTGTCGCTGTGGTGAATTTTAATTTCTGTCATGTCTTTAGTGACACTCGCATGGTTAAGACGAATCGATTGACGTAAGAATTATTAAAATCGGCCTATGCATTTGGTCTCTAGAACGCCACATAGAAACAAACATACATACATACATACATACATACATACATACATACATAGACTGATAAACACATTACCCTCCTTTGCGTCGCGCAGTCGGGTAATAAAGGTCGTCCGAAAGTCCATCAATGCTCATGTTTTGTCCTACTCTTGGCTCTAAGCCGTGGTTAATTGATTGGTTGATATTTTACTGATTTGTGTGGATTGTTGTATTATGTTAGTTTCTGCAATAAATTGGTAGGTTAAATGAGTGAGTTACGTGATTAACAAGCTGAAAGGCTTAAAATTTAGCTGGTATCGACTGCTTTAAAATTTAAGTACCTACACCTATTATTGCAAAAGCACAGTCTAACGATTTCATTTCGTTTGACTGTGAGATATGTCATGATATGTGTCAAGCTATACACAGTACAGTCAGCATCAAAAGTAGATGATGATTGCACAAATTTTAAATTCAAATAACGTGGCTAAGTCTTAGTAGTAAGACAGCATTTTATCTCTCTCTTCCTCTCAATCTCTCTCCAAATAGTAACCTTTTCTCTACTTGTAGAAACATCTCTTAGTTTCTAATTTTGGGGAAGAAATATGCTCTAAAATATTTAAATCTGAAACATCATCATGTACTTATTTTAGAAGCTGACTATTAGTCGCTCCCAGATTGTTTGCCATTAATTAGGTACCAGCCCTATGTCCAGCAGTGGACTGCGGTGGGCTAATTGATTGATTGATTGAAACAAGTAACCGTTCTAACCGAATCCATATCCATACTATAATATTACTAGCTGTCCCGGCGAACTTCGTACCGCCAATTTTTTCCTGCCCTCGTATCGTCAGATCCCGTTCCCGCTGCACCATTTAGGGGGATGAAAAATAGATGTTGGCCGATTCTCATAGATACCGGATAAGCACAAAAAATTTCATCAAAATCGGTCAAGCCGTTTCGGAGGAGTATGGCAACGAAAACTTTGACACGAGAACTTTTATATATTAGATAAATTCGAAAGTAATTGACTGTCTGTCTCTGTCTGTACGTATGTTACACTTTCACGCCTAAAACACTGAACTGATTTTGGTGAAATTTGGTATAGGGATATATTAGACCTTAAGAAAGGACATAGGCTATGTTTGGTCGCGATAACTGACATCCACATGGGTGGAGCCGCGGGCTAAAACTAGTGATATTATAAATGCGAAAGTAACTCTGCCTGCCTGTCTGTATGTTTCACGCCTGAACCACAGAACCAATTTTAATGAAATTTGCGCGGCGGGGCCATGGACAAAAGCTAGTGGAGTATAAATACATAATAACCATTCCCATGACAGTTTTGATAATCTTCTTAGATTTTTTTTAATCTGTATTGCTACACGAAAAAAATCCAAACTCGTTCTACCACAAAAACAGGTGCTCTTCAACATAGTGACACAAAATTACACCTATTAATTTATAATTTACGTTTTGATTAATTTCAGTCAATAGGCCCGAGCTATTTGAATGAATATCACATCTGTCAATCAAATTACCCGTAATTGTCCGCTAGAGAGCGCCAGCCTCTCCCTACGAATACCTCAATAAACGTTATAAGTTCCTAAACTATTGAGTATGGTTGTAGGTATGTAGGCAAATTTGTTGAAAAAAATTTAATGAAATTTTAGAGCAATCGACATGTTGAATTTGAATCATTTTTTTTAAAGGACACGTCATTTTGACTCCCCCTTCGCCTGATGGTAAGCTGAAGGCAAAGTCTCGGAAATAGGGTCACCATCGAAACATGTACCATGTTAACAGTGGTGGCAATCAGCTTGATGGCCCCATCAGATGCCGTTTGACGCCCCGCTTAAAGGACCCGGGACTGTAGGATGTAGAATGAAATTTGAGTCGATTTGTTGAACATAAGTACCTTTTTATTATTATTTTACTAGTATTACATAGTAGGTATTTTGGTAATCTACCTAATATACCTGCTACAGATTGCTTAAATAGGTCGTTTTCAATTGTACGGACCAATCAAAAAACCAATAATAGGACTGATCAAGTTATCAACCAATTATACGAACCAATCAATTATCAACCATTGGCGTGGGGCCCTTTGAGCCCGTTATGGCGTCATCACAGTAACAGAAGCAAAAGGGTGAAAATTTATAAAAGGGAAGCCGGTAGAAAAACGGCTTGCCCGATCTAGTTTGTCTTGCACCACACCACTGGGAAGCCGGGAGGAATTGAGTTATAGGGACTCCTCTCCCCACAATACAACACAATACTCTCAGAGTAGTAATATTTAGCGTGATTTCGTGGATACGTAAATTTGACTTCACCTCACCTGGTTATGAGATGAAGGCTGTCTCTGAAAAGAGTCACCATTACACGTAGCAAATTACCATGGTGACACTCAACTAGACGGCCCAATCAGATGCTATTAAGGACCCGGGACTGTAGGAAGAGGGAAACTTTTTTGAAACCCGATGCGCAAAAATACTCAGAAAACGACATTGTTATGTTATCTGCCGGTGATTATATCACGAGTTTTTTAACTAGCTATTACTCGCAGCTACACCTGTCTGAAATTCCGTTACGAACAAACATACACACGGAGCGAATAAAACCGTCTCCAAAACAAAATATTTTCGATTGTCACTATACATTCCCAAACCATTCATCCATTTCCAATAAATTTGGCACTCATACATCTGGCAACACTGAAAACAATATCCGAAGAAGTGCCAAAACACGTCATAAGTCAGTATCTAGCAGGATTAAAACATATTTCATCTTGAACGATTAATCTTGCTATATTCGTTGTACCATTTATACAAGGCCTAACTTCGGCAGCGTTTTTTGTAAGAATTATTGGCATACATCAATCTTCATCAAGATTAACTATTGCGTGTCCGTTTGATTGATCTATTCGTTGTAAGTACTTATGGTAGGCCTCCGGTCATTTGTTCATGTTAGATCCTCGGTTTGTCGCTAGATCTCTATTGCAAAAAATACATCTAATGTAAAGCCAACCAAGCGAGAGAAAAAGGGTAAACAAAGTTTCAGCGGTTCCAAATATTTATCACTTCCAGCGCATTTCAGACAGGAATGAAATTGCTCATAAGATGGTGGATCTGACAGTTTAGAACCGCTGACAGCTTTCCTGTACTACGAAACACGCAACGACAGCTGTCGCCATTCTCGAGTACGTGTGATATGTGCGAGAAGGACAGAGAAAATAATCGCTAGCTATCGCAACGTAACTCAGTAATGGTCACAGTGTTTTCCTTTTTTCTCCCGTCTCGTTGGCTTTACTTTACTTAACGTAGCTAAGTTTTAGCGTTTCAACATAATAGGCCTTGTAGTTTCGGAGAAAAGTGGCTGTGACATACGGTCTGCCAGATAGACAGACAGTTAGACAGACATGACGAATCTATAATGGTTTCGTTTTTTGCCATTTGGCTACGGAACCCTAAAAATGAACCTAGATGTCTTCTTAGCGGTAATCCCAGTCATATCTGAAGCTTTTCAACTTGAATTCTGGAAAAAACGAAGAGCAGTACACCGTTAGATTGGTGAAAGCGGATTTCACCAATCTAACGGTGTACTGCTCTTCGTTTTTTTCCGGGAAGCGACTGCTATCTGACCTCATAACTCAAAGGCGATATCGAAACATTGCAGCTTGACCGATTATTGGACTTTTTAGGGCTCCAACTACCGTCGGCTAAGGCAACTGGGACCGACGGCTGAACGTGCTCATGCGTACAAATATTTACACTGAAGAGGGATCGAAGCATTAAATGACAGGAAATACCTGAAATCAAAATCCTTGGATGCAGTTAGGTTTCTGTTTAAAAATAAAGGAATGTTTCCTTTGAGTGAAATTCTTTATCTCCACTATTCCTCTCCAGGGGGCATGAATCTCTTCCACCCTGTATATATCATTAAACAAATAAGCCAAATCTATCAGTCAGACCTCGGGCTTCAAGGTGAAACGGCTTTCAACTACGAGTACAGATGAACTAGGATATATATATATAAGAGCAAACGATAGATGATGAACGTGGAAGAGGTAGGTAAGGGTATGTGGATGTGGCCCAAGCAAGATCTTAAGGGCTCAAACTAATTTCTTGTGAATGAATGTTTTTTATTCTTTTCCGCAAAAAACGGTTACATGGGTCTGTATAAAATACAGCATACATATCTATACATATAAAATTATTTGTCCCGACTGACTGACGGATTCATCAACGTAGAGCCTATAACCGCTGGACCTACAAACTTGAAATCAGGCCTCTGCTCGAGTCCTCATATGTCGACGTCCAGTTGGCGAAGCCAGTCTATTGCTGCCGGTGTGAGGTCATGAAGCTCACGCATTCCTCCAGGGAAACGACGGAGTGGACACTCCTCTGCTACATGCATCGTTGTCTGCTTTGGAGCTCCACAATCACAGTCCGGCGCATCTTTAAGTCCCCAACTTGAAATTTTGATAGTAGAAGCATTTTATGATGTAAGCATCCACTAAGAAAGGATTTTTGGAAATTCTGCTACTAAAAGGGTAAAATCAGGGATGGGCACTAAATTTCATAAACCTGTGTTTAAAAAAAAATGAATCCCTGTATCAGCATTTTTCTACATTTAACTACTAAGAGGGTAAAAAGGCGATAATCGTTTGCATGGAAAGTTCGTCATTTAGGTCACTATCAAATATGGAATACGCAATTTTGTCAGACGAAGCCGGGACTGGTCAGCTAGTAGTAACATAAATATGAAATAGTACATAGTTAAGCTAATCAAAACCTTCGAGATTTAAGCTAACTTCGCGGAGATGAACGATTTTTACTACTTCCCGCAAAAACAAATAAACAGATCTGAATGAAATGGCATAGAGATAGATTTTAGTCTGCACAGAGGCTACATTTCATCCCGGTTACAGATAACGATAAAGGGATCAGTATTTCATCCAGGTAAACCTGGTATCAACAGCTAGTCTTCAATAAAAGCGATAAAAACTCCCAACAAAGGCGACCAACACATTCGTTGCAGTATCATAACTATCGCAGTGATTCTGAATACTATTTCCAAGTTTTCTACGATTTGTATGAAGCCGTGCATGAATTACGTGCGGTATTGGAGTTCGACTTCCGATAGTGTATTCACACTCTTTCTGGCTACCTGCCAAATGTATGATTTATTGTGAAGTGCTTTCAAGTCAAAGAAATACGTTTGGTCATTGTTAGGGTGATACATTTATAGGTTAGTGTTTCTCTTACTTTAACGTAGTAGGTATAGTACTTAACTTCAACAAAATCGCTACTTTAACGTAGAATCGCTTAGCGTGTAGCATTCGACTGCTAGGTCTGAGATTGCGGGTTCGATTCCCATTCAGTGCAAATATTTGTATGCATAACCATGTGTAGGTGATAGAACTAGAAATAAAAGAATCAAGCCCCACCTATGTAGGTAAAAGTCCAATTGATGGGGATTTTTAATAATTTCTTTTATTATGATTTATTTAAGACCCCACCAGCTTTTCAGCTTTAAGCGAATTTATGTAAGTTTACTATTTTAATTCGTTTAATTTGACTGTATTATTAATTACTACCCTTCTTGCTGTAAATAGAAATAGAAATTTTCATTTGCAGGAAACATGATTTAACAATAGCGATGGGTTGAAATATTTTGATTATTACAACATGTTTCACCGTATTCGGTGTAGAAATAGAAATATATTTGCTCATAAACTTGGTACCAAAGATCTTAGCAAGTAACTTAAGTATTATAGCACAACATGTTTAGCCGCAGTAAGTGGCATGATTGTACAAATAATTATTTAAAATGCTCTAAGCACTGTTTTATAGACATACATTATACGCACACATTTTTACAATGTTATTTAAAATTACATAATACAATAACTGGATGCGTGCCGTGTTCCATAATCAGTCTTCTTTAACTTAACATTACTTTTTTATAATACACTTTAATTACACATTTCCTAAACTATGAACTACTAGCTTTTGCCCGCGGCTCCGCCCGCGTGGATGTCGGTTATCGCGACCAAACATAGCCTACGTCCTTTCTCATGGTCTAATCTACCCTTATACCAAATTTCATCAAAATCGGTTCAGTGGTTTAGGCGTGAAAGCATAACATACAGACAGACAGGGTTAATTTCACATTTATAATACTAAGTATGGATATGGGAGTATGGATTCAGTCTCGTGGTAGGTTTGCATCCAATAATATAAATGTTGTCTTCTTATATCACACTTCTGGTCAATTCTGGTAAATTCAGTAAGAGATAAATTATAAGCTAAGATAAAGAGATTTTTGTAATTGATAGCGAAATGCTTTTCCGGTATAAATGACTGGCTCAACCGAGGATGTGACCTTGTAATGAGATGATTTTCCTTCTGGTAACATTTGTTCCAAATGGCTTTTGATACAACACAAAAGGTTATTTGCGAATCCCGTAATTAAAACACAAATCTCAGCTTATATTGTAACAATATTGAGATACCATAATGGTTTTTTCTTCACTAAATGTGGGGAAAAGTAATTCTAGAAATGTGGGTACACTAGGTACCTACTCAATTATATATGAGACCAGCTGTTCTTAATCCCAATGCGATTGAAGACTGCTTTACCGTCAACTGGGCACTTTTTTGGATTTCAAGGAGTTAGTAAAAAAATTCTCACAAAATACAGTTTATAAATAATAAATTAAACTTTATTTCAGATCATTGATCCATAAATGTTAGTAGTACACGACACTTAGAAGCTATATTAGTAACAAAATAAAAAATAAAATAAATCAATTCATATACCGGCCGCGCCTACCTGAAGCATTGGACACATGCATTATGTATATGCACCCAATGCGCCATTACAGCGCAACACAGCTTTTCGCTGATGACCTTCAGAATGCTGTTGACGCTCCCACGCATTTTGAGCATCATAGATGATGTCCTCTTTCGCAGGATGATGCTAAAACTATCAGTGCGCGCTTCGGCAAACATTCCTGACGCACTGCAGTAACGTGGGAGCCCCAACAACATTCTTACATAAGCGGAAACTACTGCCACGGGCCACGAATCTTATACAAACATACTTACTCATGCCTTTTTTCTTCAGGGTAGGCAGAGACTACAATTCGCCATCTGCTTCTGTCCTTACACACTGCACGATCATCTTCTACTGTCATTAAACCTATCATAAACCCGTCGTTCAATGAAGTTTATCCGTGCTAATAATGATAGGCTTTTTTTTATCGTGCGATAAATCCCCACGGATACCACCCCCACGGAGCCGGTGGAGGTGGTTATGTCGGACTCGAACCGACTAAAACGCCGTCTTGGGTCCTTGGTTGCCGGAGGTGAGATTGCCAAAAGCATATCTCTCGCACCCCGGCAGACCCAGAACCATCTGTTTCGAGATGGCCCCCTTCGGGTTGTGGGGACCACAGTGTCCCCATTAGCCCCGGTTACGGGGAGGCGCACATTGCGCCGTCGCCGCGGCCTGCTTCTGCTAGGGTGACAAGCGGCTCCACCGGTCACCCCCAGGCCAGAATAATGATAGGCTTGGTGAAAACTGAATTTAAGAATTACATAAATGCATACGCTCATTCCTGTAAATCCCCGAAGGGGTAGGCAGAGGTGAACTATGAGTATCGATCCCACGTAATAGGAGGCGAGCCTATTGCCGCCTTATTTATGGGCTGTATGTTTACTGTCGGATGGAAAACCGCCCTATTCTTCCCTAGTTGCCTTTTACGATACCCACAGGAAGAAACGGGATAGAATTCAAGCATTATTCTTTGTAACCTAATAGATTATAATCAACATTTTTTTAAATTTATTACGGGTAATTTTGCCCATTCTGGGGTAATTAGATTTATTGGTCGCTAACTCTGAGTAAAATACTTTTTTGAATTATTCTGATGTAAGATGACGACGTTTTTTTTTCAAGCTTTACCATAATCAAACATACTATATGTGAATGCAACGTCTTTCGTGTGTCAACGTGTTTTGTAGGCACGCGTCCGAAGTTTCGATAGAATCCCGAAGTTTCGGATGAATATTTCATGGTACACTTTAGGTGTCTTCAGACTTCAGATGGCAAAGTTTAAACAACAATGCCAGTGTACTTGATTAGGTACCTACTACAAACTTATGAGAAGATTCTAACTGCTAAGTTGATCAATTCCTAGCGCTCGAAACTCAGCGAAATTTCTACTTGAATTAACAGTTTCGATATTATAAATATTGACGGTATTACCCAACTGCAGCAAGGCTAAAAAGAAGGTTATGTGTTTGAACTGTGTGCACAGAAGTAATCCATACTATCCATACTTTAATATTATAAATGCGAAAGTAACTCTGTCTGTCTATCTGCTTATTACGCTTTCACGCCTAAACCACTGAACTGATTTTGATGAAATTTGGTTCTGTGGTTTAGGTGTGAAAGCTAACATACAGACAGACAGACAGACAGACAGACAGAGTAACTTTCGCATTTATAATATTAGTATGGATATGGATAAAAACATGATGCGAGATAGAAATACTTGCTTACATAATTAAGTCGTTCTGTGGCTGTGTAATATGTAATATCTGTTCGTACCGAATTTCATTCGTCACTACTAAATGGCTGAACAATTTTGATGAATACTGAATTCATTCCTCGAAAATGTAGACTATTCAGTACCTGGATAGTCTGGATTATTGGGAATAGGTTCCTTTCAGCATTTCACATAGGCAGAAGCGCGGGAAACAGCTTATTGTTTTGTTCTACTTCACATTCTTAGAATAGAAATAATAATTATAATAAGTTCGAATACATCGGGAAAAATGAAATGCTCAAGTGGGACTTGAACCCACGACCTTACCCTTACAGGGGGACTACCAACTGAGCTATTGGGCCACACCTGAATCACTTCAAATTGCCCTTCTCTTTATATCCGCCTATAAGGGCGACGAATTCAAATTTTAAAGTTAGCATAATAAATGCTATAAAAAGTCATTCAAAAATTATAATAAGTCTAGAATATTTTCTTCCGTGTTTGATTCCCGGTGGAGTAGAATATGGTCACCCCATCTCTTCCAGTGGGTGTCGTGAAAAGCGATTAAGGGATAGGGCTGTTCTTCATCCGACAGTAAACATACAGCTCATAACAAGTGCCCGCATGACGGCAATAGGCTCGCCCCTTACCACGTGGGACCGAAAATCATATTTTGCTGAAATATGGGTGTTAATACACCTCTGCCTACCCGTTTGGGAATTTACAGGCGTGAGTATATAGAATACTAGCTTTTGCTCGCGGCTCCGCCCGCGTGGATGTCGGTTATCGCGACCAAACATAGCCTATGTCCTTTCTCAAGGTCTAATCTACCCCTATACCAAATTTCATCAAAATCGGCTCAGTGGTTAGGCGTGAAAGCGTAACATACAGACAGACAGACAGAGTTACTTTCGCATTTATAATATTAGTATGGATTTTCAAAGAAATGTCTGCTCCCGTTCAAAACAATGAATTTCAGTCCAAAATTGTTTGCTTCAACAGTTAAGGAGATATTTAACCAGTTTTATTGTATATGATCCAGACCTGGTGGCTCCTTCACTTTTCTGGTGTATTTTCATGTTCGCATAAAAGCAAGATATTGCATAATTTTAAGACTAGAATCCCCGCATTCAGTTATCGAAAAGAATAAAAATTAAATTATTTGACAACTAGAAATTAAATACCTAGTCCCGGCATAAATTTCCTTTACAGTTGGACCCCGTTTATACTTCAAAATCATCCGCCATTTTGCCGTACATAATTGAGAAACAAAAAAATATTATAGCCTCTGAGGCGTGGTGGTAGTGCACGCGACTGCCACGCAGGAGGCGCGGGTTCGATCCTCGCTCAGTGCAAACATTTGTATGCATGTTTAGGCAATTTGTATATAATATGTATGTATTTACTAAAAAAAGTGTCTAAGTATGTTTATCCGCATTCTAAATTCCATAGCACAAGCTACTTAAGCTTACCATGGGTCTAAATAGCGTTGTGTAGAATGTTTTGCAATATTTATTTATTAATACTTCGAATTAACTTCTCGGGCTTGGTCAAATTTAAAACCTTCTCTACGATAAAATAAATAATTAACTTCTTTATTCATTAACGTAAACAATTACATTAATTCTCATAACTGGACATAAAATGTAAACATATGTTTACTAATATGTTTTATTGCGGTACTAAACGAACGGAGCGTAACTTTGTTTACCTACATATAACCGAGATTTGTTAACGGAACCGACTTTTTTTGTTAGAAAATAATATTAGTATCAGAAATTACTGTTAATATTCTCGCTAAAACCTCAAGCTATGCTAAAATGCTAGTTTTAGAAGTGGGTGCAAAAAATCCCCACGGAGCAGGTGGAGGTGGTTATGGCGGACTCGAACCGACTAAAACGCACGCCGTCTAGGATCTTTGGTTGCCGGAGTTGAGATTGCCGAAAGCATATCTCTCGCACCCTGGCAGACCCAGGACCATCTCTATCGAGATGGCCCCCTTTGGGTTGTGCCCCCATCTAGCCCCGGGTATGGGGAGGCGCACTTTGCGCCACCGCCGCGGTCATCGGTAGTACCTAATCCGTGTAGTGACTGAGAAAAAATACAAGTATCACTACTCCATCTCATCCGAAGAAGCGACTTACGGATAAATACGCAGGCGATATCACTACGAGAGAAGGGAACACCGAAATAAAACCCTGTACCAACCCGTCTGGACAGCGTGGAAACAGTAGGCCTGAGCCTTCCAACATTGACAGAGTTTTCCAACAGTGAACTGCGACAAGCTAATTTGTTGATTACATCTGATTTGTATTGAATAGAATTCGAACTAGGGACCTCTCGATCGTAAGACCAGCTAAGCTACCGCTTCAAATCATTAATTAGACTGATAAAATGTAAACATATGTTTATTAATATGTTTTATTGCTTTAATAACGAACCGAGAGTAACTTTGTTTATATGTAGCGGAGATTATGTTGACGGACGCCGTTCTTGAGTTTAACACAGGTGAACGAAAATAAATATAATGTTTGATTTAAATGTTATGAATGATGATTAAACAGACAAACATAGTATGCAGTGTAAAGTACAGACAGTATCATTTTTATTTTTACTAGCAACGAGCGCTTCTCACCAAGTGCGTTCACTGTTCGCTCAAACTACCTAGACGAGTTGACATTTGGATTGGTTAGTGATAGTGGGCACATTATGAGAAATCCCAAGTACCAGCTCTTGCAGCTCATCATCCAGGGCAAGATACAAGGTAAACGGAGTGTTGGCAGACGAAGAATATCATGGCTGAAGAACTTGCGCCAGTATGGTATAATAAGAGCACCCGTTCTCTCTTCAGGGCTGCTGTGTCAAAGATCCAATTTGCCCTAATGGCCGCCGACCTTCACTAAGAAGGGGGCACCCCAGGAACAAGAAGAAGTGATATTTAATCTGAGCACTTCCGTGCAATTTGACTTTGCCTGGCCTTATGGTAAGCTAAAGGCAAAATCTCGGAAAGAGGGTTACCATCGTAAACATGTAACATGTTTACAGTGGTGCAGCTAGACGGCCTCATTGGATGCCTTTTCACGCCCTGCTTAAAGGACCAGGGACTATGGGAAGAAGGAAACACGTGAGAGGGTTCCAGGTCTTAATGGTGCGGTATAGGAATGAGTTACTGAAACGTTAAGTTCTAGAAGTCTCAGCTGTTAATAGTATTTAGGCTAAGATGAAGCTTGTATCTGAACAAGTCAGTGAGTCAGCCACTAACCATAACTCAAGCTTGGAGCTATATAGCTGAAAAACAAAGCTATATCATATTGAAAGAGGGAAAGGATGCGTCCAGGACCAATGCATGGATGGCGACTAGTAGCAAAATAAAGCTGCAGAATATCGAATACAAGAATCTCGAACAATTTCAACAAAGTAATTTAATTGATTTATTTTTTTAAAGGAATATTAGCAACCGAAATCACTAATATTCCCTCTAACCCCTCCAACTAAGCTAAATTGCTTGGGTTAGGAGTGGGTTCACGTCGGTAGTGTTATTCTGAAACTAATATAGACAATTTCGTAGCAGTAAATAGTGTAGCTATAAAAGACAAATTAATATTCAAGCACAGCCTTAACGTACGATTATATGATGTAAATTATATACCTGATATCAATATTATAATACTTAATTTACTATTAAAACTGTTAAGACTTTTAGTTTATATTAGTTCCGGACTTCACGTGATATATTTTGGATAAACTTACTTTTACCGACGTTTCGGGTGTCGACGACAGTCAAGTCGTGACCACGGGTGCTGTAACGCACCCGAAACGTCGGCAAAAATAAGTTTTTCCAAAATATATCGCGTGAATAAATTATTATAAACTATGAGTAAACGCCGCGATAGTTTAAAAATGTTATGACTTTGATTATTAATAATGGTTGTTTTACTACCTTTTAATCTTTCTTAATTTTTCCATATGTATGTCAATTATCTTTACGAGAATATCAGGCAGGTCAAATGTATGTTACTACAATATAGTTACGAATACATCTTCGGGCGAAGCCGGGACCCAGGCTGCCACACTAACTAATTATAAGAAAATATTATCATCTCGTGTATATTCCTATCCTGGGAAAGCATCTGTGGCGTAGCGGTAGTGAACGCGGCCGCTACGCAGGAGGCACGGGTTAGATTCCCGCTCAGTGCTAATATAATTGGTATTTGCGTCTGGTCGTGCCTTGGAGGTCCCGGTTGCAATACGAACATCTATGGCAGTCGTTACGGGTAGTTGGAGCCCTAAAAATTTCAACAACTGGTCTAACTGCAATACTTCGAAATCGCTTTAGGGTTATGGTGGTCGACTACTAGTCGCTTCACAGAAAATATAGAAGTTTAGCCAATTCCGCAGTTTGACTGTTAAAGCGGACCACAGAAGTCGAAAAGTTTTGGATGCGACTTGGAGTAACGCTAGGATGAAGATGTCGTATCCTGCGCCATAGCATTGGACAGTTCATAATACTAGGAATAACTATAATTAATCTATCCTATGCCGCACCACTAAGACCTGGAGCTTCTTGCCAGCTCACGTGTTTCCTTCTTCCTACAGTCCCGGGTCCTTTAAGCGGGGCGTGAAACGGCATCTAATGAGGCCGTCAAGCTGAGTGCCACCACTGTTAACATGGTACATGTTTACGATGGTGACCCTCTTTCAGAGACTTTGCCTTTAGCTTACCATCGGGCGAGGTGAAGTCAAACTGACGTGTCCTTTTAAAAAAATCTATAGTATAGAAAGACTAGACCAAATGGTAACCCAAATTAGGACAAATTCTTAGGACCAATTATTACTTTAGTACGCTCATTGATATTCTAGCTGGCAACGCATACGCATAGCAATGAATATCGACATAAACTATCAACAATATGATCACATTTTTATACCACTTCTAGTCTCTTACCATAGATTTAGAGTTACCTAGATCCATACTTAATATTATAAATGCGAAAGTAACTCTGTCTGTCTGTCTGTATGTTACACTTTCACGCCTAAACCACTGAACAGATTTTGATGAAATTTGGTATAGACGCAGATTAGACCATGAGAAAGGACATAGGCCATGTTTAGTCGCGATGACCGACATGCACGCGGGCGGAGCCGCGGGCAAAAGCTAGTGTATTATAAAACTGAAAATCACTTTAGCGCTATTACTAGTAGCATCGGAGCCCTTTTTTTTATCCGTGCGGAAATCCCCTCGGATAACCCCCCCCTGCCGGAACCGGAAGGGGAGGTTATGTCGGACTCGAACCGACTAAAACCGCACGCCGACTGTGGGTCTTGGTGCTAGGCCGGAGGTGAGGTTATCATAGACATATCCCTCGCACCCCGGCTGACCTAGGGCCATCCCTTACGGTCTGGCCCTATTCAGGAGGGGGACAGCGGTGTCCCCAACTCGCCCCCGGAATGGGGAGGCGCGCTATTCAGCGCGCCGCCGAGTAGCATCGGAGCCCGGAATTCGCTTACTGTCTCTCCTCCTCTGTAAGGTTTTCTCCCAATCTTCAGAGGAAATCGGCGCATCATGAGCCTCGTCTGTCCATCGGCAGGTATATCGACTTGCTGGTAAGATTGGCTAATCTCACAAAGGTTTTAATTGTGGCCCCAACCTACTGTTTCAGTAGTTCCTTATTCTCGGAATTAAGGCCCGTATTCCAGAACGATGAGTCTTTTTCTTTGACAAATTTGACAGATCCATACTAATATTATAAATGCGGAAGTTACTCTGTCTGTTTGTCTGTGTGTTACGCTTTCACGCCTAAACCACTTATCGGATTTTGATGAAATTTGGTATAGGGGTAGATTAGACCTTGAGAAAGGACATAGGCCATGTTAAGTCGCGATGACAGAAACCCGCGCGGGTGGAGTCGCGGGAATAAGCTAGTCCTCTATAAAATTACAATCTATCCTCAGCGCTTGTGCTTTATAAATCGAGATTCAAGACTGAGTCTGGACAAGAACTGAGTTTATAGCTACGGGCCTAAAAGTTGGATATATAGGACGTAACTCTGATTCCACTATTTCTTTAAATAACGAACGAAATACTGATCTAACCTTCTCTAAGTCTATAATCATATCTGTATAAACGGATTTTATTAATGCGACCACTGCAGACATGGGAGCGCCTTCCTGAAACGAGTTTGGGTGATCTAACCACTGTTGAGTTGAAATCGTCTCACATATTTTTACGACCTCTTATTAGTCCCGCCAGTTAAAGAGGTCTTTAACTATAATTCTATTAGCTATTGTGCAAATCGGTTTATGGATACAGTTTTCGTATAAATTGAAATCGGACAAAGTTAATATTCAGAACGGAATTTTCTCTTGTTTAGAGATCTCGCGACACAACATCTTGGACCTAAGCAGCGAGATAAATGAGGCCCTGGCGTATACGGATTGTTCCTATGCTTGGTGAATTTGAACTTGTTCACCGCCTTAGCACCCCGTGCTATCCTCAAAGGCAACCAAAAACGCGCTGCAGATCACATTTGAGTATTTTTTGGAAGATATACGATAAGATATATCCGAGTCATTCCCAATATTAGTAAAAACAATGGAACAATATGGACGCTTTTAGATGGTCACGCAATCTTCCCTTCCTGAGCGTCAAGATTTGCATCATCATAAAGCATTTTTAAACCATCTTCTTAGAAAAATATACACCTTTAATTCTGCAGTTTTTTTTTTCCTAAATGCAAATCACACTAGGCAGTAAATATGTTGGGCCACCCTAAGTGATTCAGTTCAGTGAATAAGGTTCGTGTAATGAAGGCTACGTGAGCAGTTAGACTTTTAATTTGGGCCTAGAATTCTGGCACTAACGATAATAGTGGTCTTAAGCTTTTAGGTAGGGTGAGCGTTTCAGTTGATGGCGTAGGTTGTTATTATATGTGGGAACTAAAACACGTGTGTGAATCAGATTTGTTAAAATTGTGAATGTGATAAATAATATCACTGTCAATTGTGGTTTCTGTATATATCAAAATAATATAATGATAAACCTCAAGTAGACTGAGATTGATATCGACTAAAGACCACATTTACCAGGCGCGTTATATCACTGTACTAATCGGTGTCAAAATTTACTAACTCATTGATGTCGTTTCTGCGTCCCATCTCAAATGTAAAATTGGAATTATATCAGATATACCTACATACTGCCGATAAACAAGGTGCTAGAAAGAAAATCCCTGAGACTCAACACGATAATGGTCGCCAATACCCCTAGCCATCACAGAGGACGACGGTGACCACACCACACTGCGATATCTGCCCTCCTCATATAGTACTGTACCGTTATTTCTCAGCTTTATTGCGTATTATAACTTTACAAAACCCTAAACCTTCCAATTTTAAAACAGATTTAACAATCAACGTGCCAAATATATAGCAAGCCCAATACGTTATGTTACGTCACAGCCAATTATTGGGCTCTCCACCCCACATACCTAAATCTCTCCAGCCAACATAATTTGAAGTGAACTTTTAGCTTGTGTAATGAGCTCTTTTGTTTCACATGGTGAAATCTGGAGAATATTAGACGAACTTTGTGAATTACTGCTATATGCTGTTATTAAATTCGCCTCGATACATCCCGGGGTTTGTGGTTATAATAATTTTGGAATGTTTTATATTCGTTTGTTGTTAAAATCGCTGTTTTTAAAATGAAATTTTGAATATTATTCTTCACATCCTTCCATCTGGTCTCAACCACAAGCAAGTAGCCTATCGCCGTCTATTGAGGAGGCTTTGACCAACAGTTTCCACGGTGTGTAGGGTTGGTACAGGGTTTTATTTCGAGTTTTCCTTCTCTCGCAGTGTTATCGTCTGCGTATGTTTCCGTCAGTCGCCTCTTACGACACCCTTCGGATGAAATGGGTGGTGGTGATACTTTTATTCCTTCTCCGTCACCACACGGGTGACATTTGTCTACGACTTTTGATATGTCAATCCCATTATTGTACTTTTTTTCTCCATTGGTGATTTTATTCATGAGAATTTTATACAATTACTTAATAAGAGAATACAACGTTTTTTTTTAAATATCAAATTAAAACTAATTTAATAAGCTTTTTTTGAAAATTATAAATTGAAAGCAACTTAAATAAACGTAGTAGAGTAAAAAATAAAGTAATAAACTAAAATATTACAAATAAATACCTGTGCGATAAAGAGTTTATAACTTTACTCTAAGAAAAAAGTCGTATCAACTTTCTTTTAAGGAATCGTATCATCAAAAATGATTCTATAACTGTAAACACGTGAATAAAACAAATCAATTAAAAACTAAAAATAAAATTAATATGCGTCGTAGAATTCCTCACTGACTCCAGACTGACAGCATGCCACGTACTATGGCAATGCTTATTCTCTGACCTAAAAAGAGGCCAGCCTTCTGGTCACGAGAAGCGTCGACCATACGCTACTATATTTGTAATTGTATATAATTGTACTACAAATTGTACTTAATACTATCTATTTTACTACGATTGTGCCATTTATCTAGGCCATCAAGTTGTATATCTGGGTGAATTTCTCAAACGTAAAATTTTCGCGGCGTGACTGAAAATCATACCTTAAAGTTAACATATAGTAATGATTATTTTTTGTAAGAAAGATATCGTTTTTCTCTATATGCACGTATAAATTATATTATTGAAACTATTTTTGTGAGTGTGTAAAAAATGTCTTTTCACCTAAATTCTAAGCTTGGTGGCGCGTCCACAACCTCTTTTCTTGGGAATGATCACAGTTTAATCAAAACTTCATTAGTTTACTGAGTATACTTAATAATAATTCGATTCGGCATTATTTTAGCTATCTTCGATACTGTCATTCGTAGTATTTAGTACTATACTTTATCTTAAAAATAATTTATAAGTTGCGTCCGCGGCAAATGTTAAATTTTGGTGGGATTTATAAAATCATCGAAGGAGTCGTATTGAAAGGACGACACTATCATCATTGGAAACGTTCGTTGGGTGTTAATGAGCACCAGTGCCAGTTGTCCCCAGTCCCGTTTCGTTTTTCTGCCAAACACATAAGTAGGTCGTTTCATAACCATCGGACAAAAATATTGTAATTTTTGTGTTGATTATTTAAAACGGTTTATTCTCATTGTATGTTTTAATATTTAAGTATAGTGTACAGGTTCAGTATGTGTATTAAATTTTGGTAATGTAACCACTATATTCTAAATAGTATTTTTATAAATAATTTTTTTAGACGTGAAACTAATTTTGGTGGAGCAATTTTGGTGAATTTGGTGGGGTTTTACTAATCATCAAAATTGTATATTTACACCAAAATTTGTTTTCATAGTTATTTGATTAAGCTCCTACGTGGTCCGACGGGCTACTAGGTCAGGTGACCTCTACGTAGTATACCCTGGGCAATGGAGAAAGCACCGCCTCTCTCCCTAGGTGGGAAAGAGGTTGTTGGCAGTTGAGGGTTGTTCGGAAGCTTTCCTAATGTTCTCTCAGATTAACCATTAGCATATGAGCTACCCATACAAAAGACGGGCGAGTAATTGGGTGAAGTCAGCTGATGCCGCAGTAGGGACAGGCCGGTGTGGTGGAGCATCGTGCGCTCTTTCCGTCACCTGCTTCTACTGGCGTGAAAGGCGGCCTCACTCTTTACTACTAAGCCTACGCCGTTAAAACCTGCCCACCCTTCTTCCCTCCTCTCCACTGTCAACATCATTTGGCTTTTCTTCCTCTGCTTTCTCACTTACATGAAAGCTACCGTGGATGCAAGAGTGCCTCATGCAATCTTTTGCACGTGACTCCACGCAGAAGTCGAAGATGTAGGTGACACGCAATGCTTCCTCCTCCTGAGGAATGCCTGCTTATGTTGCTCCAGCAGCTAGCACTTTGCTATCGCGTAAAAGGTACTCAATCTACTCCACAGAAGGCTTCTGACCTCTACCGTCCTCAAGTTCCTACATCCACATCCTCACATGTTGCACCAATCTATCGGCGTCCACCACCGATATTAACAGCATACATGGGCAGTTATGGAGTGATTGTCTGATGCTATCCGACCAAAATACCACGCTGATTGGGAATGGACTAAGGACAGATCACAGATTACAGACACAGTGATAAGGAAGATTCTCATATTGCCAACAGCAGTTCGAACAACGGAATCAGAATCGTGGTACATGTCTCGGATGGTGTAAACCTCTGGAACCCTTTTGAACCGCAATGCCCATCAGCTCACCGCGTGAGAAACTTAGTTGAAGGACTCCTGTAAGTTCAGGAATAGACATCACACTACCAACTTGTCTTGTCACTACCAAGTGTCCATGGCATATCTTCCGTCCACCCTTAGGCATACCGAGTACCACCTCTCCCACTTTGAGAATAACTGCCTAAATCTTTTCCCAGCAATCTTGAATAAGTTCGTCGATAATATTGGCGCCATTAGAGTAAAATATAATCCTTGTTAGAAGCAAGGATAGATAGAACAATCAAATGTTTTGCTTTTATACTGATACTACTAACAACTAAAGTGGTTTTGCCATATAAAAATGAAGTTGGTGATAAAAGGGTAAAAATTAAGGTTTATATGTAACTATTAAGTGCCAAATTCTAGAAAAAAAAACAAAGAAATAGTATAAGTAATAATAAATAAAAAATAAAAATAAGTTGATATGCAATTTTGGTGTTAGACTCCAATTTCGGTGTATTGAAAATTCAGGTGTATAAAATAAACAAGTAATTCCCAGGGCTAATTAGACTATTCAAACATAATAGGCATAAAATATGTATTTCTAGCTAAATATTGAAAGAGATTACCTAAATACCTAGAAATAAAAAAAATCACCAAAATTAGCTAAAAATTCATAGATGTTGAAATTCACCCATCTATACTAACCTATACTAACACAGCCTGACAAATCTTCACTTATAAGATATTCCACAGGTGGAACTTACGTCTCCGTCCACGGAACAAGGCACTTCGCCTCATATTACATATGATTGATGAATCGACCTTGTAATGTAATACATTTGTTTTATTACAGAATACATTGTGTCTACAATGGTGTTTTTTTTATCGTGCGCTAAATCCCCACGGTTACCACCCCCACGGAAAGGGTGGAGGTGGTTAAGTCGGACTCGAACCGACTAAAACGCCGTCTTGGGTCCTTGGTTGCCGGAGGTGAGATTGCCGAAAGCATATCAAGCAGATCCAGGACTATCTCTTTCGAGATGGTTCCCTTCGGGTTGTGGGGACCTCGGTGTCCCCAACTAGCCCCGGGTCTACAATGGTGTGGCGGTAGTTATCGCGACTGCTACACAAGGAGCGTGTTCGATTCTCACTCATTACAAATATTAGTATGCGTGAATAAATAAATGCATGAAATTATTTTCGTTAACTTAGGTTAATTATTTAATTATAAGTTTTTTTTATATACTTTAATTATATTGACACGAGACAAATGTACATTACATACCTAAGAAATTACTTTTTTGTAAGTTGACGTCTGTAAAATGCTACAGTGGACTTTGTTGCGCCGTTTCTTTTCCACTGGTGCCTAAAAAGTGGTGCTAAACTTAGTTTTAAGCAGAATTTGATGACAAAAAGCTGTAGTAGTGCTACACAAATTTGAATAAATACTTTGAATTTGAAATGTATGGCTATTTGCATTGATCTGATTCTGCCTCGGAGAACACGTTAAGCCGTCGGTCCCAGTTGTCATACGAACATTCAAAGGCAGTCGTTACTGGTAGTTGGAGCCCTAATAAATCCAAACATTGGCCTAACTGCAACACTTTGATATCGGCAATGGGTTGTGGACGTCTAATGGCAGTCGCTTCACAGAAAATATGCCTCTGTGACGTGGCGGTAGTGCACGTGATTGCTACGCAGGAGGCGCGGGTTCGATCCCCGCTCAGTGCAAATATTTGTATGCATGAATATGGCTATTTGCATTGGTCTGGGTGTTTCTATGTACAATATGTATGTATTTACAAAAAAAAGTATCTAAGTATTTATATTATTGTATCCGCATTCTAGATAGCATACCATGGGCAAGTTTACCATGGGTTTAGATTAGCGTTGTGTAGAATGTTGTGGAATATTTATCTAATATATAAAATTCTCGTGTCACAGTTTTCGTTGCCATACTCCTCCGGCTTGACCGATTTTGATGAAATTTTTTGTGCTTATCCGGTATCTATGAGAATCGGCCAACATCTATTTTTCATCCCCCTAAATGGTGCAGCGGGAACGGGATCTGACGCCACGGGTGCAGGGAAAAATTGGCGGTACGAAGTTCGCCGGGACAGCTAGTATTTATATAAGTAATATTGAAGTTCAGGCAAACCCGCAGTTAGACTGGGAAAAGCGGACCCCAGACTCTGAAGTAAAAGCATCAGATGCAACCGGGGCTAACGCTATGATGATACGATGATGATGATATCACATTTATCGCTTTCTTTCGAACGGAACACCAAAATTAAACCGTCTCCGTACAATTGTAACTATCTGTGAGATAAAAGACTCAGATTAAAATAGAATACCATATGGCGGTCGAGCGTCAGTGAGTTCTATTCCCAAACGGAACAATAACATTGGAACAGACTACATAGCGGGGTGATGCCCTCTACAATAACTTTTTTTATACCACACAGGTGTCAGACAAGCATACGACCTACCTGATGGAAAGTGGTTACCAGTACCACCGACGTGTGCAAGTGCAACACCAGGGCAATACACTCGTGCTCTCGACCCTGTAGAACCTTCTAATGCCCTGCTTGGAGAACCCCATATTGTAGTCGCTTGGAAAAACCGCAGCAGGGACCGCCCTGTAAAGGACTGATTGCGGGTTTGAGTCCCATCCTGGACATTGACTTTTTCTGAACTGAATCTATAAAAAGGTACTTTTCCAACCGGTACACGTCGGTAAATCCCCGAAGGGGTAGGCAGAGGTGTATTAGCACCCTCTTTTAATTATGATTTTCGGTTCCACGACGTAATAGGGGGCGAGCCCAATGCCTTCTAGCGGGCCCTTTGTCTTGGGCTGTACGTTTACTATCGGATGAAGAACAGCCCTATCCCTTAGTCGCCTTTTAGGACACCCACTGGAAGATCTGAACCAACACGGCAACCTTCTGTTCAACTTTTCTAAAGAAAAATAAATTTTAGACGGTCGTACGTCTAAGCGATCAAAACCGCGGGATAAAGCTATTTCGCTATGTGCCAATCACTTTGCATATATAGTGTTTGATTAATGAAACCCCATTATGAGTTATGGATTATCTTATGATATAATCCTGTAGGTATATAATCAATTTGGATTACTATTAGTTTGTGTTTTGGTATAAGTTTACGCGCAAAGGCTATGGTTCAGATCAGAAATTGAAGTTTTCTTATAGGCCATGTCAAGTCAATATGAATTCACCTTGCCTAATGGTATGCTAAAGGTAAAGTCTTAGAAATGAGGATCGCCATTATAGATTTGAGGAGTTCCTGTATTCGAATTGACAACCTCTGTGGCGTGATGGTAGTGAACGGACTACCACGCAGGAGGTGACATCGATTCCTTCTCAGTGCAAATATTTGTAGGCATGAATATGGCTATTTGCATTGGTCTGGGTATTTATATGTACGTATTTACAAAAAAGTATCTCAGTATGATTATCCGCATCCTAGATTCCATAACACAAGCTAGATAAGCTTATCTTATCTGGTCTGGATAGCGTTGTGTAGAATGTTGTGAAATATTTATTTTATTAAAATTGTACCTAAAGGAAATGACATCACTAGATTCAGAGCTTAAGATTAAGAGCTTCACAAAAACGTTTCGGAATACGTAGCTACAAAATACAACGTATATTTCCCGATAGGATATTATAGTACGAATATATTATATTTATAGTTATAATACTGTCTATCCATCTGAATACTTATTATAGACGATATTCTGTAAGGCTTCAAGGTAAAGAGTATGCCGAGGTCGTCTCTTAACACAAACGGGCGAAGATCCGGTGGCTGTTTCTGATCATGAAGCTTCTTTGATTATAGAGATGCTGGAAATGACAGATTTCACTCGAAATTTTTCGTAATTTTTTTTAAACCACTTAGGTGGCAGACAGGACGACACGTGCAGGGCTAAGATGCCATCCATATACGGTGCAGAGTATATCAGCTAGAACCAAGCGTTTCAGTGACTCATTCCTATGCCGCACCATTAAGACCTAGAACTCCCTGCCAGTTAACGTGTTTCCTTCTTCCTACAGTCCCGGGTCCTTTAGGCGGGGCGTGAAGGGGCATCTAATGAGGCTGTCAGGCTGAGTGCCTTTAGCTTAACATCAGGCGAGGTGAAGTCAAATTGACGTGTCCTATATATATAAAAAAAGCACACGGCCACCTGATGGAAAGTGGTTACCGCGGTCTCATAGACGTATGCAACATCAGGGGCGTTACATTCGCGCTGCCTACCCTGAAGAAACCTTTTAATGCCCTTCTTGAAGAACCCCATATTGTAGTCGCTTGGGAAAACCTTGGGAAAAAAAATTTGGAAGCTGTTACACCTGATAGAGGATTCCCAGGCTAATGAAAATCTAACATAAGGCTCCTCGATTTTTCAAATTTACCAATATAACAGCAGTCAATAAATCAATCAAGTAGGCTTTTTTTTTTTTTTTTTTTCCGTGCGGAAATCCCCTCGGATACCCCCCCTGCCGGAGCCGGAAGGGGAGGTTATGTCGGACTCGAACCGACTAAAACCGCACGCCGACACCGCAGTAGTCCACTGCTGGACATAGGCTTCTCCCAATGTTGGGAGGCTTTGGCCTACTGTTTCCACGCTGGCCAGAAAGCTTAGTACAGGGTTTTAGTTCGATTAATTAGTCCGTTAGTCGCTTTTACGACACCCTTCGCATGAGATGGAGTAGTGACACTAGTATTCTTTCTCCGGCAGCACACGGATGGTACAGAAAAAGGCGTGCTATGTCCACATAATAATAGGTGTCAAAGTTGATTAACGCATTTATTTAACTACTGCGTCCCTTTCTAATTTCGAAATTCAAAATTCCTTCCCACCTAAGAACCGTGATATTTTTTTTTATTGGCCAGAATGTAGGTAAAAAAATTGTAGATATTTAATATTTGCCTGCGGCTCCGCCCGTGTGGATGTTATCGCGACCAAACATAGCCTATGGCCTTTTTCATGGTCTAATCTACCCCTATACCAAATTTCATCAAAATTGCACAGAATTGACAGAGTTACTTTCGCACTTATAATATTAGTATGGATTCTCTTTCATATTTCTCTCTCTTTCTTTCTCTATTTCTCTCTCTTTCATTAGTTTCTAGTAGTGTTATTTAAAGTAAATGCCATATCCAGTTTAATAAAATGATATCTGTTCAGTAATAGGTGTATAAAATAGGTAGATACATGGTATAAGACATTTTCTCAGCTCGTTATGAACGAACGATGCCGTGCACTATTTTCTTAGTGTATATCACTACTATAATATTCATGCGTTACCGTTCAATTGGGTCACTGACATAAGGGTACGTTCACATTGCGAAAAGTATTAAAATGTTCACGTGTATTTTAAAAACTATAATTAAAAAAAATTGAAGAACGGGAGTGTTACCAATATACAATTCTCCTGATTATTTGTGTCCTCCCCCCTCTAACTTCTAAAAAAGAGAATGATAAGTCTAAAAATATATGTGACGTAAATTGAAATGCAAACTTCCAATGAAAATTAGTTTCAACTATTAAGTAGTTTTTGTGTAATACGTCATAAACCGCAATTTTCGCCTTTCATTCATTTAACTCAAAAATAATAAAAAAAACATTATAATGAACTACAAGATCTTTTATATTATGTTACTCGCTACTACGGAACCCTTCATGGGCGAGTCCGTCTCGCACTTGGCCGGTTTTAAATTATTTTTTAACAGTGGTGGGGTTTTCCAAAAAATTTAATTTTGTTTTACTTGTTATAAGGCAAGTGACAAGAGAGCAAAAAACAAAAGAACATGAAAAAGGATGATTAAAGTATTTAAAAAAAAAGTTTGAAAGACATTTAGTTTTAGTTAGTTTTTAGTTAGTAGACATTCATTTAGTTGGGATTAGGCCAAACCTAGCCAAAGCCTCAATCTGTGCGCTTATGCATGACGTGACGTCATGGCAATGACGCCATTTGATATTCAGCGCTACACAAAGGTATGTGATGTGCAGCATTTAATCTCAGATTATGCGATCCATTAAGATTCACACAGCCATTTATATTCATCACAGTTTCTAGTATCGTTTCTATATTAATTTTATCACAGTATAGATGTAATGGAACTCCCTGCCAGCTCACGTGTTTCCTTCTTCCTACAGTCCCGGGTCCTTTAGGCGGGGCGTGAAAAGGGATCTGATGAGGCCGTCAAGCTGAGTGCCACTACTGTTAACATGGTACATGTTTACTATGGTGACCCTCTTTTCGAGACGTTGCCTTTAGCTTACCATCAGGCGACGTGAAGTCAAATTGATGTGACCTTTATATAAAAAAAGACAGGTTTACTGTTTTCACGCTGGCCAGACGGGTTGGCAAAGCGTTTTATTTTGAGTTTGCTTTCTCGCGTAGTGGTGGGGGAGACTGGGGTCTATAGAAACGCGGGTCATTTGAAACAAGTCAAATAACTACGAGACGGATAGACTCAGCGGTGGGTGCCTGAGGGGAGAAAGGATCGGCGAACGTGTGCGAACCTGTAGTACAGTGCGTGTCGTGGCTCCCAGCGCGGTGGACATTTTTATGTGACTGTATTGGTTTTTTGCTACAAAAAGTAAGTATTTGTCATGTTTTTGTTTTGTTTTGGTGATTAACAAACATTAATAATATGTTTTATTGAACTAAACTACTATAATTTATAATTATTCTAGTCATCAAAAAATCTAGCAACCATGGAGAATGTGATCTGTATTTGTACAAGAAGGCGTACGATGAAGTTCAAACTGAATAAACAAACCGAAATTATATCTTCTTCGGAAGATGAAACGGAAGACTGCTTTTGCCTCTTTTGCATGGAAACGTACAAAAATAGCAGACCGGGAGAAGATTGGTTGCAATGTTCTGGGTGTAAGCTGTGGGCACATGAGGCCTGCACAGCTGGTGACCAACAATATTTATGTCATAACTGTAAATCTGATTCGGAATGATCGGCAATGTTTCTATTTGTTTTTCCTTAAACTACCAGTATTTTTTCTATTATTTGTATTGTCAATAATTGCCAAAATAAATTTTAGGTAAGACTGCTATATTTTGATACAAAAGTGTTATATTTTGTAAAAGAAATTTTTATGAATGTTGATTAATTTTGTAAGTCGATCTCATTACTGAAATAAGTAAGTCCTAAATGATAAGTTATGGTCAATAAGTGCCATATAATTATATAAATTCCAAGACTGACTTTGGGTGATATGATTCTTAAGATAAATAGTTCTTAGTAATGATTATATTAATAAATACTAATGTTGTACTTGGTGTTTCCATTGCCCCCCACCTTTGTTTCAATCGACCCAAGCCTGGGGACATTTGAAACGCTTGATGACGTTTTCTAAAAAGCCTCTAATTATTTATTATAAGTCCATGGATTCAAATAACAATTTTCACTATATAGCTAGATAACTTGACCATAACTGAAACCATTCCAGAAACCAATTCATTATAAAATGACGCTACAATACTCGATTTTGTCGTAAACGTTCCAATTGACCCCAGTCTCCCCATCACGCTCTAAAAAGTGACAAACAAGAAAATATCAAGGATAGCCGTGGTCGTATGCTACTTACTCTAACAAAACAATATATAATCTGCGCATTTTCCTTTAGTCGCCTCTTGCGACACCCTTTGAAAGATCGCCACCACACGGGTATTAACATAATGTCCTTCATAACTGTGTTTTCTTTCTTTCTTTCAGGTGAAGTTAGCTTGGCTAGCTATTATATTACCCCATAAACCCTATCTATTTCTCATTCAAATCTATTAAATTAACACATCTGAGAATACTTCCTTAACCTTATTGCCCTAAGACTTTTAAGATAATTCGTGCGGGAGTAAAAAGTCGTGCATATGAACCAGTGGTATTTACCATGAGTGTGTCTTAGACTGACTCATCAATTTATCTAGGACTAGCTGACCCTCCCCGGCTTCACCCGGGATATACTTGCAATACAGCTGCGCCCCAAAAATTTAAAGGGCCAACTCGCACACAAAAACGTGCCCGCGAGTTGACTAATGACCTAATTTAATTCATCAATGTATGCCCGTAATTAAATTCATTGTCAAATAATAATTTACCTACCGGAATTTGCGCGCTTTGTTGACATTTTTGGTTACTGCTCAGCTCCTTTCAGTAGTAACGCTATGGTATATTAGCCTATAGCGTTTCTTGATGAATGGGTTATTCAAAACAATTTTTTTTTTCAGATGGAATAGATTTGCGCGTTCATTCAAAAAACTAAACTTCTTCAGCATTATAATATTAGAAGTAAGTATAGATTATTATTTAATTTATGATATCTCAACTACTTATTTTGTCTACAGCATACTCTTGTGTGACCTCTCGTTACTCACGATTGAAAGGCTAAAACCATAAACCATCACAACAATTCACAGAACAATCACTCTACTGTAAAGTGTTTCTGACGTGCTTTAAGACCTTTGTTCTATGAAAAGTCAATGTCGCTTGTACCCTTTTACGTTTCAACCGTTGAATTAATAGTATTATCACAGTATAACGAGAGCTCTTACAGTAGTTCATCGCGTTTGATGTTTGCGGAAATGCCGCCTTTTGCAGTTTTGTCAGGGTTGTCACTTCAGTTTTTATATATAATTTTCTGTAATATTCTATATATAACCCCTATTCGTTCTCTTTGTTCTGTCAAGGCACATCAACTCACGCTAATTTATATTACTAGGTGATGCCCGCGGCTCCGCTCGCATGGATGTCGGCTATTGCGACTTTTGGTTATATCTCCGATTCTACTCAACCAATTATGATCAAGCAAACGTAATATTTTAAGTCTGAGTTTTTGGATTTTGGTTTCGATTTCGATTTCGGTTTCAAATTCGATTTCGAATTTCTATTTCGATTCCGACTTGACTTTGGATATTGATTCGGGTTCGGGGTTGGATTCGGATTCGAATTCGAAATTCGCTAATCGCCGGGATCGCTAAATTGATGATAATATTCTTCACGATCAGTTCGCCTGCAGTTTCAAATCGTATCGGGCGGCCTGCAGTCCTAAGTCGACAGCGCCCACACACGAAAGCGATTTTGTCCTGGCGGCCATGCCCTGCTGTCAGTTTTGCGGCTACACACGATCAGTTGGGAGTCGGCAGTTTCCCATCGTATGATTGCCTGCCAGAAATTGTCTGCTATCGGGCTTGACGACCGTGTTACCGACGGCCAAAGATGGCGGAATTGAAATTTAAAAAAACAAATCGAGATTTTCGGGGTGACTAATTACGTATAATAAAATCCATTTAGCGATCCAAGATGGTGGACTTGAAATTTTCCACAAAGTCAACATGAGCATCGTTTTGGAGGTTTTCAGAGTTGCTAATTACGAATATATCATCCATCATGTAGCAGTCATCTTGGATTGCTACATGAATAACATATTCGTAACCAGCAACTCCGAAAACCTTGAAAACGATACCCGTATCGATTTTAGTAAAAATTTCGAGTCCGCCATCTTGGTTCGCGAAATGGATGTTATATTCGCAATCAGCGACCCCAAAACCCCGAAAACGATACCCATATTGATTTTAGTGAAAAATTCGAGTCCGCCATCTTGGATCACCAAATGGATGTTATATTCGCAATCAGCGACCCCAAAAACCCTGAAAACGATACCCATATCGATTTTAGTCAAAATTTCTAGTCCGCCATCTTGGATCGCGAAATTAACGTTATTTTCGCAATCAGCGACCCCAAAAACCCTGAAAACGATACCCATATCGATTTTAGTGAAAATTTCGAGTCCGCCATCTTGGATCACCAAATGGATGTTATATTCGCAATCAGCGACCCCAAAAACCCTGAAAACGATACCCATATCGATTTTGGTAAAAATTTCGAGTCCGCCATCTTGGATCGCGAAATGGATGTTATATTCGCAATTAGCGACCCCAAAAACCCTGAAAACGATACCCATATCGATTTTAGTGAAAATTTCGAGTCCGCCATCTTGGATCACCAAATGGATGTTATATTCGCAATCAGCGACTCCAAATACCCTGAAAACGATACCCATATCGCTTTTGGTAAAAATTTCGAGTCCGCCATCTTGGATTGCGAAATGGATGTACATTCGCAATCAGTGACCATAAAAAACCTAGAAAACGATACCCATATTGATTTTTGTGAAAATTTCGTGTCCGCCATCTTGGATAGCTAAATATAGAAAACGAAAAAAAAAAACAATTTTAACAAACAAAACGTGCCTTGAAAAAAAAAATCACGTGATTACTGTGATTACAAAAATGAGACAGCCCTGAATCCTTAGTACCGAGTAAAATGTATGGGCGTACCGAGTAATACCCCGTCCCCCACCACTCCCCTGCCCCCGCACGATTGCTCTGTCTAGACGGCTTCGTTGACCGACTGTATGTAGTATGAATCGTTAGACTGTGGTATTATTATGCGTTCGATTTATTAATGCGTGTCTAACACCCTTGGTGCTGCAAGCTCCTACCACAGTATGACGATATTAGTAATCCTTAGTACCGAGTAAAATGTATGGGCGTACCGAGTAATACCCCGTCCCCCACCACTCCCCTGCCTCCGTACGATTGCTCTGTCTAGACGGCTTCGTTGACAGACTGTATGTAGTATGAATCGTTAGACTGTGACTATTCTATCAGATCGGTCAGTGTCAAACAGGATTGTCATCACTACATAGTATAAAACAAAGTCGCTTTCTGCGTCTGTTCGTCCCTGTATAAGCTTAAATCTTTAAAACTACGCAACGGATATTGAAGCGGTTTTTTCAATAGATAGAGTGATTTGAATGAATTTTTTATAGCATTTATTATGCTAACTGTTAAGTTCGAAAAACATTGGAAAAAATGAAATGCTCAAGTGAGACTCGAACTCACGACCTTTCGCTTACAGGGCGACTGCTCTGCCAACTGAGCTATTGAGCACCACTTGAATCATTCCAAATTTTCCTTCTCTTTATATCCGTCTATAAGGGCGACGGTGCAGCCATCTACCAACATTCTTACGAACTGTTGGAAACAATGAATGATTTTTCAACCATCTTTAAACATTGAATTTTGATGACTGCGCCCAAATATTTGAATGAATTTTTTATAGCATTTATTATGCTAACTGTTAAGTTCGAAAAACATTGGAAAAAATGAAATGCTCAAGTGAGACTCGAACTCACGAGATAGAGTGATTAATGGCGATGAATGACGATTGGCTTAGCTGTCACTGGCTGCCAGTGAGTGAGCGTCATGTTCCATAGACATAGTAAGCTTAGTCATGTTCTCACTTATTAATTTATTATTTGGTGTTATTTTTAATTTTTAATCTGTAATAATTATTATCTGTAGTAGTATTATCTGTAGTAATTTTTAATCTGTTTTCTTTTGTTGTCTTCTCCATGAATTATTTTATTTTTTATTATGTGTGTACATATGTCATGTTGTGTGTGCGTGACGTCAGTGACGTCACGAGTGGCCCCATCCGAAAACCAGCGCTACGCATTCTAACGGTATGCGTAGCATTTATGCTGAGATGGCGGCCATATTCGGGCTCGCACAGTGAAGCATGATATTTTAAGAATAGAATAGGTACTTAATTACTTACATTGTAGACTATAAACTATGCGTGTCTAGAATTAAATGTTTTTTCTTTCTTTCTTTCTTTCTGATTCAAGAGGAAGGTTTATATGTATAATACACGCTTAATATAGTGGAGGGTGCAGCCGGAACGAGATTAGACGCCACGCGGGTGGGAAAAATTGGCGGTATGAAGTTCGCCGGGTCAGCTAGTTGAATATTGCTGTATAAATAACGACTTATGATGATACTAAATTTGAGTAGACTAGAAAAGAATAGCCTAGAGTAGACTAAAATAGCAAAATCAATGCATTATCTAGCGGTAGCTACTATTCTATTTACAATAAAAAAATTTACTGCCGTAGGTTAATCGAATACAATGGACTAAACCTTCTTCTTGAATTACTCTATCTATTAGCAGAGACCGCATCAAAATCTGTAGCGTAGTTTTGAAGATATAAGCATACATAGGGACGGATAGACGTGGCAAGGGACTTTGCTTTATACTATGTAGTGATTGGGCGCAACTGACGTCTCACCTCCCAGCCCCAGTTGTGGTTTGTGTCACTCATTCATATGGCAACCAGCCCTAGTTCTATTCAATTAACCCTACAGATATGTATATTGAATAATACACTTGTACTTTTCCACTGAGTTTAATTTATATCAGTTCTAGACCTGACCGGTTTCGCCTTACGGCATTCTCAAAGGTTTATATTGATGATTCAAGAATTGTAATTCCGAAACAACTGAGTGGAAAAGTACAAGTATGTTATTCAATATGTGTAGCAGATTCCACCAAGCGCCATCAATCTCCAGTATAAACAGCCTACAGGTATGTATGAGTTTTTTTTAAAGAATATTAGAACAGAAATTATTAATATTTCCTCTAACCCCTCCAGCTAAGCTAAATTGCTTATTTTAGGAGTGGGTTCACGTCGGTAGTGTAATGGTCAGGATACAAACCTAGGACCTTTCGATCGTAAGGTCGACTCCTTAACCACTAAGCTACTGACGCTACATATCTTGTACATACCACAATGTATATTCCAGCGTCCATTTCATCGTTCTCTAAAAACAGCATTATTCTAATCAGTCTGATATGTTGGCGCAGTTTGTCTTCGCGCCAAATCCTCGGTAACTAATGCCGGTGCAACTATTCACTGCCAAGGAACGAATTTCTTCGTGTTTTGGTAGATTGCATACGTGTTTTTGTATTCGGGTTTGGTTGTAGTACAATATAATACAAATGATCGCTCAAGCCTAGTATTTTTTGTATGTGGTAGACAATAATACGGCCCACCTGATGGAAAGTGGTTGTGAGAGTTCTCACCCTCGCCACCCTGCTCACGGTGATGGTCAACTGTGCGGACGCATGGGCAGCCGGCGTCTCCTTCTGCGAGCAAGTAATGGTAATGGTGTAATGGTAATGAAGGAGACGGCGGAACGGGACCGGCGGCGTGAGCGAGAGAGACTCGCGAATCGCGCCGCCGTACCACCAGACCGTTAGTGATGGCCCTAGGTCAGCCGAAGTGCGAGGGATATGTCGACGACAACCTCACCTCCGGCCTAGCACTATGACCCTCAGTCGGCGTGCGGTTTTAGTTAGTTCGAGTCTGACATAACCTCCCTTTTAGGCTCAGGCGGGGTAGGTAACCAGGGGGATAACCACAAGGAAAAAAAAAGTGGTTACCGTGGCCTATGGATGTATGCAACATTGGTGGCGTTACACTCCCACTTTTAAGGCACGTTAAAAGTAACATAAACATAACATAACATAAACTCACGCCTGTATTCTCCGAAGGGGTAGGCAGAGGTGCTAGCACCCACATTTCGCCAGTTTATGTTTAGGTCCCAATGTGGCGAGCCTATTGCCATTAACCGAGCACTTATTAAACCTGCGGTAAATACACACATAACTTCGAAAAGCATCGAAAAGTCATTGGTGTGTGCCATGGTAAACCTGGGATCGAACCCAAGACCTCCTCTCAGCAGTCCATTACCCATACCACTTTTAATAGCCGTTAGGTCAAAACGGAGGCCTTTATGGGTGACCCGTACAACTCTGTCAGTAGTTAGCTACCAACAGCAACTCAGGCTGGAAGAATAGTCGGCAGTCACTTCCAATATAGCCGAAAAAACAAAACCACATCATTCGGAAAACACCGGGAAAACGAAATACTCAGTTCCACTTGAGCATTACGTTTTCCCAATGTTTTTAGAATATTAAAGTTACTATATAAATGCCTTAAAAAAAATTTCATCATATTTAACCGTACCCGGGCTCCGAATACCTTATCCAATAACCCAAATGTAGTCGAAGGGTATTGAATATTCATTCAGTAAACAAACACACAAAATATTCTTTCTTTCAATGAATGGTGTGTGAGCCGGGTAAACATCGCTAATCCGGATGATCCGGCCCGGTATAACTCATGTGGCGTCCCATTGACTACTGAATATTGACCGATTTCTACCAGCACGTGAAGTGGGTTATATAATTGCATACATACATATAGTAAAGCCAACGAGACGAGAGAAAAAAGGTAAACAAAGCGACCATTACTGAGTTATGTTGCGATAACTAGCGATTATTTTGTCTGTCCTTGTCGCACATATCACACGTACGCGACAGTGGCTGAGCGACAGCTGTCGTTGCGTGTTTCGTAGTACAGGAAAGCTGTCAGCACAGCGGTTCTAAACTGTCGGATCCGCCATATTATGAGCAATTTCATTCCTGTCTGGAATGTGCTTGAAGTAATACGAAATAATTTTCAAATAAAAATGTTTGGAACCGCTGAAACTTTGTTTGCCTTTTTCTCTCGCTTCGTTGGCTTTACTTTACATTTACTCATGTCTACAAATTTACAAATGGGTAGTCATTAACTATGATTTAAGGTCCCACGTAAAGGGGCGAGCCTATTGCTGACTAGCGGGCACATAGTTATGGGATGTATGTTTACTGTAGGATGGAGAACAGCCCTATCCCTTAATCACCTTTTACGACACCCACAGGAAGAGAGGGTGGGCATACTTTATTCTACCGGGAACAAAAACGGCGTATGTAATTTAATAGAGAAAATAACTTTTTTTTTATATAGCCTACTTAAGCGGGATGGCTCAACGACCTAGGTCCGTCCTGCATAAGCACGGGCCTGGGGGTGACAGATGGAGTCACTTGTCACCCTAGCAGAAGCAGGCCAAGGCGACGGCGTGTTACGGTTTTAGTCAGTTCACGTCCGATATATCATCTGTGGAGTCCAGGGGTTATCCTTGGAAATTTCCCGTCCAGTTCATAAGACATAATACCAAAATACCTTAATCTCCGATAAGTCTTATTTTATGAAGGATTAAGTCTCAAATCGGCACTAAAAAACCAATTTAACCTATCTTGACCCACTGCTGGACGAAGCCCTCGCCTAAAATTTTCCACTTCTTTCTCTCCTTTCCTTCCTATCCTTACCAATCTGGGAAATGGAATCGCCCCTCCCGAGGAGGGCCAGTCCGTAAAGGATGGCCCTGGGTCAGCCGGGGTGCGAGGGATATGTCGATGACAACCTCACCTCCGGCCTAGCACCACGACCCACAGTCGGCGTGCGGTTTTAGTCGGTTCGAGTCCGACATAACCTCGCCTTCAGGCTCTGGCAGGGGAGTTATCCGAGGGGATTTCTGCACGAAAAAAAAGGGATATGGAATCGATGTCTTCCTGTCAACGTTGTTTTGTTCAACCATGTTTCCTTCTGGCCCTCGATTCAACTAAAGCCAAACCATAGTCGTGCCACAATGACTACAAAATTAAATAATAGACTTTAAAGCGATGCGGTTAACGTTCAAAATTAAATGACATTTTGCAGAGCGACTGAAAAAGTGTAATGAAACTTTGTTCATTTCATTTTGGACTTTACGCGTATAGAAATAAAGTCTAAAATGTAATGTAACTTTTTGCGGTAACTGTGGCACCACAGTGGTTTAGCTTTAGTAGAATCAAGGGCCTGTGCGTCATGCTCTATATTCCGACCAGGGAACTTATCATAATCATGTTTACCTACTATTTTTCAACGATTACACGTAAATCTGCGTTAGCCTAGTTGTATGGGTAATGGACTGCTGAGACGAGGTCTCGGGTTCGATCCCAGGTTTACCATGGCACACACCAATGACTTTTCGATGCTTTTCGAAGTTATGTGTGTACTTATCGCAGGTTTATAAGTGCCCGGTTAATGGCAATAGGCTATCACCTATTACATTGGGACTAAACATAAACTGGCGAAATGTGGGTGCTAGCACCTCTGCCTACCCTTTCGGGGAATACAGGCGTAAGTTTATGATGTTATGTGATGTACAAGTAAAATAATGTATCAAATCACCGTGACCTCATAAATAACATTATTTTTGCCAATAACATAATATATATTTGTCTCCATGAACCGTATAAAGGCCACGTCGAGTGGCCCAACAATACGCCATGCTCCGATAAACCTCAATTCAACACGCTCTATTAAGAGATACGTGTTATGTACATATTAGGCTAATTTGCTTTGACCAAACGTGACCATAGATTATGGGTTGGTATGCTCAAGGATAGGATCAGTTTGGGTACTTCTCTAGTCAAGATCGATCTGTTACTAGACTATATCTTGGACTTGAATCGCGAAATAATAAAAATAGTATAAAAAACTAAAAAAACACGCTATAAGCACGCAAGGTCACGTGATTATAGCGTGTTTTTGCGTGATTATAGCATCCCATTCACTAAAACCCTTTCATTTAATACCCATAACATGGGGGTGCAATGCTGCCATCTTGGACGTCCGCCATATTGGATTTAAGATTGAGTGGACGCCATGACGTAAAAATTAAGGAGTCCAGGGTCCGCTTTTTCAAGTCTAATTACTAGTTTGGCTGAACTTCGATTTTGTTTCTTAATCTTATACTTAATTCCCACGGGTGCAGTGAACGGGATCATCCTTGTGAAGAACCGGGAATAACTAATCACACTAATATTATAAAAGCGAAAGTTTTTGAGTGTGTATGTTTGTTATTACTTCACGTCTAAACGGCTGGAGCGATTTTAATAAAATTTGGTATGGATCTGCTGACACCCTGGATAAACACGTTGGCTATTTTTGCTGGTGATAACCGACATCCACGCGGACGGAGCCACGGGCAAAAGCTAGTAGGTAGTAAAAAACGGGTCCGGTCGAGTACAACCTATAACCTGGAACTCCCTGCCAGCTCACGTGTTTCCCTCTTCCTACAGTCCCGGGTCCTTTAAGCGGGGCGTGAAAAGGCATCTAATGAGGCCGTCAAGCTGAGTGCCACCACTGTTAACATGGTACATGTTTCCGATGGTAACCCTCTTTCCGAGACTTCGCCTTTAGCTTAACATCAGGCGAGGTGAAGTCAAATTGACGTATCCTATATAAAAAAAAAAAAACGCCTAAAATTACATAGTATAAAACTAAGTCGCTGTCGCTATCTGTCCGTCTCTATGTATGCTTAAATCTTTAAAACTACGCAACGGATTTTGATTATTTTTTAATAGATAGAGTGATTCAAGAGTAAGGTTTATATGTATAATACATGCTTAATATAGTAGATGGTGCATCGGGAACGGGATTGGACGCCACGCGGGAGAAAAAAAATTGACGGTACGAAGTTTTTAAATATAACATTATAGGTTAAAACTTGGTGGACTAAAAGTAGCCATAACTGTACGAACACCGGCTACTGACACAACTCCCACTTGTAACATTATACAATACATGTAGTCCAAGGTTCAAGTCATTCACTCAGTATTTGAATACTATTTTGTAAAATGCAACGTAATCAGATGACTAATACTTACTAGTTTCAAGTTTCAATTATACAATAATCTATATAACAGAATAGAATCTATGTCGACAACCTCTGTGGCGTGGCTGTAATGAACGCGGCCGTGAAGTGCGGGTTTGATTCCCGGTCAGTGCTCATCCATACTAATATCATAAATGCGAAAGTAACTCTGTCTGTCTGTATGTTACGCTTTCACGCCTAAACCACTGAACCGATTTTGATGAAATTTGGTATGAGGGTAGATTAGACCTTGAGAAAGAATATAGGCTATGTTTAGTCGCGATAACCGACATCCACGGGGGCGGAGCCGCGGGCAAAGGCTAGTATTTGTATACATGGTCCCCGGCAGAGTAGAATTTGGGCCACCACATCTCTTCCCAAGCGGTGGTGTACAAGGCGACTAAGGGGTAGGAGAAAGCACCGTGTCTCCTCTCCAGCCACTCGTCCATGACCGGTCTGACAGCCGCAATTGTGGCGAATCCCCCCTTTGGTTGCTCAAGTCGCATCTTCCATGTCTCCACGGTTTCCTGGTAGAGCTGGCCCCGCTCCAGCGCCTCCTTGCGCCATATAAATAGAGACGCAAGGGCTCTCGCTTCCAGGTCCCATGGAGGGGTCCCGGCTAGGAGGCATGCCGCCTCACCTGAGATCGTGCGGTATCCCCTTATCACCCTGACGGCCATCGCCCTCTGTGGGCTCAGCAATCTAGCCACATTACTGGCCGTCAGGTTCTCTGCCCATACGGGGGCCCCGTATAGGGCCATACTTCGCACGATCCCCAGGTACAGTCTCCTGCAGGGAGCGTTGGGTCCCCTGATATTGGGCATCAGCCGCACGAGTGCGGCTGACGCCCCCCTCAGTTTTTGGGAACAAACTTCATAAGTGATGTCCGAAGTTCCACCGGCCATCGAGCACGAGCCCCAGATACTTCATCGAGGGCTCGACCGCACGCCGCCTGTGGGTCGGGGTGCTAAGCCGGAGGTGAGGTTGTCATCGACATATCCCTCGCACCCCGGCTGACCCAGGCCATCCCTTACGGTCTAACCCTCCTCGGGAGGGGGGACAACGGTGTCCCGACTCGCGAGGTCATATCAGTCCTGGTCGTTACAGGTATTTAGAACCCTAAAAAGTTCAACAACTGGTCTGCAATTCGGAATGCATTTAAATACTTTTATCGAGTACCGTGTATATTTTCTATAGACGGATAATTATTAGATAAGTACCTACTATCTTTCGGAGCACCAATGGTATCATTTTGTTATTAAAACCAACAGTTGCCTTTTCAACCAGCTACGTATCAAAATCCCGAAGTTCAAAAGCCGGAATATACGAAATACCGAAAATCGAAATACCGAAGTTCGAAATCCCGAAGTCCACAATGCCGAAAATTAAATAAAATTACGAACTTTCGGTCAAATAAACAGGTATTTTATATTTCGGCCTTTGGTCCATCAGAATTTATACATATCGCGAACGCTTGTACTTTTTCAACAGTATTTATTAGACATATTGAACCTGACTGGTTTTGCCTTACGGCATTCACAAAGGTTTACATTTAAAATACGAGTATGTTTCTAAATCATCATTTCCTAAAATCGAAACGAAAAATTGAAAAGTATAAGTGTGTTCTGCATGTATGTGTTTTGTCCATCAATCTTACAAATATAATATTTTTTGAATTCCGGGATTTTAACATGTAACCCTTCAATCACATTGAGCAAGTTACACTTACGTCAACACATCAAAGTGCCGATCATTCCTATGTAATCCCAGCTGATCTCATAAGACCATTCCCATAATTACTATTCCCATTGATTTTGACTTACGATGCATGAACGCCATTGAGCTTGCCGCTTGTTAGGGATGGGCTCATGAAATAATTATATCGATAAATTTGGGCGTATTAAAATTATCGTAGCTGGAGGCCGGAATAATTTGACTCGGCACGCTTTAAATAACAATGAATATTTACGGATATAAGGCTGTTAGTGTTGTCATGAATATAGGGTATCGATATCACGAACTTTATTAAAGGGTGAAATTGTTATGGCGATAATGATTGAATGACAATATTTTGAAGCCACTTTTACGCTGTAAGGTTAAGTTGGGTCTTGCTTGATGAAAATATAAGTACCCTCTTTCTCGAAACTTTGCCTTCAGCTTACCATCAGGCCAGGTGCAGAAGTATTTTTCATTTTTCAACGTTGGTTTGAGAGCTGGTCTTTTCTTTTACCCATTCTTCACTCTTTCTCCTCTGTCTATTACCTTTGAAGGCAGTAATGGGCACATAAAATTATCGCATGCAAGAATTCGCTAACAGTAACAGTAATCTTTTACCATCAAGTTGACCATGCACACTACCTTAGTAATGTAAAAAAGATTTACATACAAAAACAATAGTGTGAAGAATAATAAAATAATATTCACGTATCAGGATTGTGCTAAATGCCGAAAATGTAATAAACTAGTAGAAATACTGTTGAAGATTGCGACACCTCCGGGCACATTCCTAGTTAAGTTTAGTTTTTTAAGTTTCACCTGTGGCAACACTGGTTGTCGCCACTACTACTTTTTTCACCCAAATAAAGGACATTAGCCAACACATTTTTTTATTTCACACACATTTTTATACATCGAAGGAGCCCGATTTCCGACCCCAAACAAATACCTATCCAAATATATACAAGCCTATCCATAGAACCAACATAATCTAAAATGCCACAATTCAGATGCGGTTAGCATTCCAAAACATCTACAAAATTTATCGACGCGGTACATCACTATAGGGTGGCGGGCAAGAGTGACCACAGCGCTTCCGTAGTGTTGCGAGCTTTGATTATAAATTGTGGGCCCTTTATCGTAGTTAAATAGTGCAGTGCAAAGTGTGGTCAGCCCACGATATTATGCGGCGACTTGCGTTAGTTTGTGAGTAAACTAAATTGTAGTAAATGGGTTGGAATGTTTAGTTTACATTGTTAATTTGTATTATCATTAGAGAAGGTTATGCTGTCTTCATATTTATTGGTAACTAAGTAGTGCTAGAAGTGATTTCATCTGTGTAATTTCTGATTCTGTAGGAATATTGAGATAAAAAGTTTGCTTGATGTAGCTATCTATAAATGAAAGAATTTTAGAATTGGTCCGGGATTTTTTATACTTATTTGAACAATCAGTTGTTGTTAAATTATCACTTACATCTAAAATATGCTACCATAACCACAGAATAGATAAGGACAGAAGTTGCACTCCTTTGATGTTGAAGAAAGCCGCCGTTTTAATAACCTACAAAATTTTGTAGGTATCGCCCTTTGTTCCGAACAAACAACGCCGCCAACTTGAGTGTTAGGGTTGTCACTTTGTCACTGTGATAAAACGAGTTTGATAGCAGGCGGTAACCATTTAAAAATCATACAACGAATTCAAATCAATGGGTAGGTACCTACTTACCGCCTGCTATCAAAAATATCTAAGTATCTATAAAAAAAAAATGTATAGTGTAAGCAGTGCAACCAAATAGGTAACAAGAATACAAACTTAACAAAACGTTATAATCTACATTATGATAAAGTGCACCCACTTTTGTAACCTGTTATAAGTAGGTACCTAGTGTAATAAAATAACATGAACATGTACTTATTTACCGCATTTTGTAACAGTACCGTGTTCAGTTTTGATTATACGTAGTTTGCCGATGTCAGAATACTATTTAAAGGAACTATCATAGATAAGTAGGTAGGTGGACACATAAGCATACGAATTGTGTTGTGAAAGGTTTACGTTAATTGACTTTTGACGCTGACTGTACTTAGAAGTAATATTATAATTAAATAAACAAGGTGCACGACCAAGACCACGACATAAGTACATAGGTATTTGTTTCAAAATAAGTAGGTGCAGAACAATTTTTAGTTCTCTATCCCATCGTAGGTAAGTGGGGAACCATGTCACAGGTTCACTACGATTAGGTATGTTATAACGCGAAGGTGTCAAGTGGCGACCAGTACCTAATGGCTTTGTTACTAAGTAAACATGATTATACTCTGCGTATAAAAATTGTAAAATCTTAGCTTTCACACTCTGTTGGTAATGTAAAAAAAGACAACTTCGAGTTCTTTAGTGTATTTTAACATCCGTCCACGCAACCCTAATGATTACTGCGATTCATAATTTTATTTTTCTAGTAGGCATCTAGTGTACCTACACACATAAACAATGGTAACTACTGATCTCACAAGATCGGCCACAATATTGTTTAGGTATACCTACGCAAGTCGCGTCACGCGCGCGCTCGCAAGCGCGGGCCGGCCCCGATTGCGCTAGCAGCCTGCGGGTGAGGCGCGCGGTAGGTACTTATCGCCGTAGTTTGAGCGAGTGACGGACGCCTGCCATAACATTAAGTTTAATGCACAACATTTTTTTTTCTATAATGATGGCCCTAAGCTTGACAGTTCTTACTTACATAAGGGTATGTGCCTATTGCCTATGTACTCTGAGGGGTATTTTGATCAAGTTCCAAAAGCTTATCCTGTTTTTTCTAATCTTCGTCTAGGAATGTAGGTACAGTCGGCAAAGGAAATAAGTATACATCTTTTCATATGAAGTTGTACTATTAGGTGTTACTAATCTCCTTTGCCGTAATATAAAACATACCGGCAAGTGCGAGTCGGACTCGCCCATGAAGGGTTCCGTCATATTTTTCCTCTTTGGAAGTTTCTTTCGCCCAAACTATTCTGTTTAGAAAAAAAAAATATGTTAGAAACCTCAATAGCATTTTTGAAGAACTTGATGAAAAAAAAAATAGAATTTTTTATGGGGACCCCCAAAATTGATTGCTTTTTTCAGTTTGCGGTTCACAGAATACATCTACTTACCAAGTTTCAACAAAATAGGCCTTATAGTTTCGGAGAAAAGTGGCTATGACATACGGACGGACAGACAGACATACATGACGAATTTATAAGGGTTCCGTTATTCCCATTTGGCTACGGAACCCTAAAAATACCGACGAACAATCAAACATAACATCTAGCAAAATTTTTCGAATTAACTTTCTATCGTCCATTTATTTATATTACCACTTTTTCACAAGTTCGAGAAACATTGGAAAAAATGAAATGCTCAAGTGCAAGTAAGCAAGTAAGCGAAAGGTCGTGAGTTCGAGTCTCACTTGAGCATTTCATTTTTTCCAATGTTTTTCGAACTTAACAGTTAGCATAATAAATGCTATAAAAAAAAATCATTCAATCATTATAATTTATTCACATTATGAGATTTTGTTCGTAATTTTAGTGCTATGTATTCAAAGTAAATTCTAGAGTTATTTATTTTTAAAGTTTCAAATTAAAAGTCTACATTTAAATAATGCTGGGCATAGAACAAATATAATTATAGAGATTAAATAAATGTACACCTTGCATATTATCATTCCCGAAATTCAATATTGGTTTGGTGAAGACGAAGGTGACTTTGTCTAATGATTACACTGACCACAACTCAGGCTAGGAGATCAGAAGGCAGTCCCTCCCAATATAGCCACAAATCCATGATGTTTTTGATGATTTGATGATGTCATTCATAGAGGTTCATAATTATTTTAGTAGAAAATAAACTCCAAGAAGAAAGCGGCTGGAGCAAGGATAATGATAGTATAGTTGGATGATAGAACTATTCTGCCTACATCCTAGAAACAGTAAAGGAACTAGTATCCTAACTTTTCCCAATTAACGTTTATTGATTTTTATATCCAGTATTATATTTTTTTTTCTAGAATTTTGGTAACCGATATATTTAATCTGCGCTGCTAAAAAAATCTGCGATAGCCTAGTGGTATGGGTAATTGACTGCTGAGACGAGGTCTCGGGTTCGATCCCAGGTTTACCATGGCACACACCAATGACTTTTCGATGCTTTTCGAAGTTATGTGTGTATTTATCGCAGGTTTATAAGTGCCCGGTTAATGACAATATGCTCGCCACCTAGTACCTACATTGGGACCTAAACATAAACTGGCGAAATGTGGGTGCTAGCACCTCTGCCTACCCCTTCGGGGAATACAGGCGTGAGCTTGTGTTATATGTTATGTTATGTTCTAACCTCCCCAACTAAGCTAAAGTGCTTGTGCTAGGAGTGAGCTCACGTCGGTAGTGTAATGGCCAGAATTCGAACCCGGGGGCAGATGATTTTGGTAGGGAACCAAGAACAAAGCGCACAGTGTGGATTGGAACTTCATTCCGGGCATGTTCAAATTGTGGAATGATTCCCCAGCTATGGTTTTCCTAAACTACACCCATATGAAGTTCTTCAAGAAGGGCATTAGAAGTTTTTACAGTGTCGGCAGCAATCTGGGTGTCATACTCGTATACGTTTATAAGAGCTTCCCATTCAGGCTTTGGCGTATAAAAACTGATCATCAGGGCCCCCGTAAATTTTGATGGGGCCTGAAAACTTTATCTTAATAATCTCGGATTTCGGATAAGACGTCTATCCGTTGATTTGAAGGCCCCAACATGTAACCAAAGATATAAATGGACGAACATTGTGTAATAGGATTTCTCACAGCGTTTGTAAGAAGGATTGTTGTTTAATATTAGGATAATAAGACGGAATCACAATTCAGTTTTATCCTTTAACACCCGGTAAACGTATTTACATCGTTCCTTTGTTTTGGAGTCCTCGGCGTAGATTAGGTGTTGTGATTTTCATTTGGGTTTTTATTCTTTAAACGCAAGGGAATAGATATATATTACTGACTAGCTGTTACCCGCGACTTCGTCCGCGTTTAGTTCGGAATAGCTCAAACTCATTATTAAACATGGTGGAAGATTTTCATCCCAACTGGAACGGAAGTACTGGAGATAGTGAATTTTACTCAAAGGAAACATTTGTTTATTTAAAAAAAGAAACAAACTGTATTCAAATCATTTCGAAAACTCGCTTGACATCATCCCCCTTGTATTTTTAAATTAAATATTATGAATACAGTCTTTTGAGTGACTGACTTATAAATACAGGGCTCAACTACTGAAAACGGGTCCGGTCGAGTACAACCTATTCCCAAAATGCCTGATCGCACTATAAACGAATGTCAAACCGTCTGTTTCCCAAGATGTCTGAATTCAACATGACTTAGGCCCGATTCGGCTGAATCCTAAAATGTCTTCTTCCCACTATGCCTGAAATTCCTAATGCCTTAATCATAAAATGACTGAAAATATTTTTTATATATTTAATAAAAAGATATTTTGACAGCCTCTGTGTCGTAGCGCTGGTAGGCTGAAGACCAATGGAACCCGTGGGTCCCACTGCTGAGCTCCCGCATGCGAATTATGTGCTGGTTTATAACTATTTCACGTTTATTTATCCTTCAAAAATATAGTAGATTATCAAAGTCTGTGTTCAAATTAAACTTAATGCTTGAACAGACTATAAATTAGAAATGTCAGCGGCTGCCAAATTCAGTCATGTTGCTATTCGGTTATTTTGGGATTCAGTCCATTTGGGTTTTGATCATTTTGGGATTAGGTTTATTCGAAAATTTGGTTCTCTGACGATTTGGGCTTCAGACGTTTTGGCATGAAGACGATTTGAATTTCAGGCATATTGACGTCTGCCTGAGACGTCAATATGCCTGAAATTCAAATCGTCTTTTGGGAATAGGTTGTACTCGACCGAACCCCTGAAAACTACGAAAATTGACAGACTTCTTCTATGGGCTTGGCAAATATTGCGGAAGGATTTTAAAAAATTCAACATTTTGCTGACGAAATCATTATCAAGTATGTGATGAACATTGTTATATGTGGACTTGGTAATGTTCACCATTTTTAATGGTTTGAATATTCTTCCTTCCTCCCAAATTCTTAAAACATGCTGTGGCAGCATATTTTAAGAACTTACGAACTGAACAAATTAAAATAAGTACATCAAGTATCACACAAAATAGTTTCAAGAAAACCCGGTGCCTTGCACGCCCTGAGCAGTGAGCAGTCGTTCTCTTTTTTGCCGAACCAATGGTGGGTAGTTCCAGTTTTATGATAAATTCCATCGACCACAGTCACATCGTTGTTCATTGCTTTACACACAGGCAGAGAAGAGGGGCGCAGTGGGCCAGAGAGCAAATACAGCATTGACTGGGATGGTGTCATATAGCCTCATTTTGCTATATATTACTTGTATTGGTAAGCTTGTTTCCAGCAGATGATGTAGATACTTCCAAATTGATACTGGAGTTGATGTCTACGTGGCGGATTTTTTGGTCTGATGAAATTTACCGGAACTGTGTGTTTCTCTGCCCACATTCAGTCTCTTTTATATAATAGGAGCAGCGGTATCTTTTATATACCTAACACATAGGTTGGCTTCTCCTGGCGTACTGTTATCATTTCTGGGATAGATTTACGTATTTACTATTAGATACCTACTTATTAGACGGAATAGATAATATCGCAGCGGCGTGCGTTGGTAGTCATCAGGTCACTAACATTGTATAATGTCTGCAGTTGCATGAAGACGTTGTCTCTCAGGCTGTATTTTACCATTTCTACCGCACCATGGCGAGTGAAAGAGCCTATTAAGAGCCTTTAAACTAATCTCTCCTTCCTTCCGTCAGTCACATACGGTAGAAATAATGCCACCTCGAACCAAGCTGTTCGGAACTTCATTTCTTTATCTTGCAGTTAAGAAATGTATTGCTCTGCCCACATATGTGTTTTCTTCTTTTTAAGATCCGGAGTTTTTTTTTTATATAGGACACGTCAATTTAACTTCACCTCGACTGATGTTAAGCTACAGGCAAAGACTCGGAAATAGGGTTACCATTATAAACGTGTACCATCTTAACAATGGTGGCACTCATCTTTATGGGATCATCAGAAGCCTTTTCACGCCCCCTTTTAAGGACCCGGGACTGTAGGAAGAAGTAAACCGCGAGCTGGCAGGGATTTCAGGTCTTAATGGGGCGACATAGGAATGGGTCACCAAACCACTTGGTTCTTGATGGAATATTCTGATCCGTATGTGGATGACATCTGAGCCTTGCATGCGTTGTCGGGTGTAGGAAAGGAGAGGGTGGAACTAATTGCAATAGCTCATCAGAACATTCACGATGGTAGAGACGGTAATACGATAGGGACAACTATCTCCCAGAATACTTAATGTGCTTCATAGAAGATGCAACGATTTACTTCCTCCATGAGCGCGGCTTTGATGGTGATAGCTTAGGCTACCCATCACCCTAGCCGAAGCAATCCCTGCTCTTCAAGTTGAGACCGCCTATTTATGATACGTAACCAAGGCAGGTATACTGGAGTACCTAACCCCAGAATACCCCCAATGCCCCAATCCTCTGTTACATTTTAATCGGTTTGATTCCAATATTGCGCTTGCCCCGATGTGGTGGCATGGGTATCGATGGGGGATACCAGTTTCAGTTTTATGACTTCTCAGGCCGGTGGGGACCACATTTTCATTCTCCGAATTGAAGAATTTTGTATAGAGCTACGAATATTATATAATAAGTTCTACTATTACTGTCACACAGCCTAATTTTATGTATTACCTATAGAATACTAAGCATAGAATTTATATTTTACTTCAAATAAAACTATAAATACAATAAAATACAACAAATACACAATAAAATAAAAAAATTAAACAAAAGTAAATAAAAAACCATAAAAAAGAAAAATTACATTTTAGATGGATTCGAACGCAACTCAGCTAGGTTTAAGTCCACCGCAGACGTATTGAGCCACAGTTACCATGAAATCATAGTGTGAAATAGACGTTTACATATTATGTCATAAAAACATTCTGCCCCATTCCTTATTATAATAGCGTGATGATATAATAATTATGAAAGCCAGGAGTATTTTTACCGAACCAGTTGCTTACTAATTTGTTGGATTCGAGAGAAAATCATTCGAGAACAATATTAATTCTATCGAGACACCTGGTGTGCCAAAGATTCTGCAGTAACCTGACCTGACTTGGCTGAGATGTAGAACTCTGGCCTCTCGAAGTTCTTCAGATTCCTATGAGCGAAATAATATCTTCTTGTAAGCATTGTTGCTTCTATAATGGTTCGATCTATTCACACAATCACAAATTGTTAGCCGTGATATGCTATTATTGACATTACTTTTTTATTTATGAACCGATTTCAATAAAACAAACACTAAATGTTAAGTGAAGCCTGCCACAATATATTAGTGAAAACCGCAACCAAATCCGTTCAGCCGATTCTGAGATTAGCGTGCACAAACTCACAGACAAACAGATAAACAGATAAACAGACAAACAGACAAAAATTCCAAAAAACGTTGATTTGGCTTCTATTACGTTTATAAAGTCCCCCTATAACATTTTTTTTCATTTCCTTTCCATGTACAGACATCGATCGTTTACAGATTTATTATATGTATAGATGTAGTTATACTTCAAAAATAAATTATGAAACTCATAGGATTAAATCGTTGTGTTTCCAAGTAGGTATTACAAAATCTTTATAGATACTGCAATGTCACGAACATGAAGGCTACCGCGCGCGCGGGTGCGAGAGTTCCTCACGCAATCTAACTTCATACCTACATCACAAAAATGCGGTTAAACACTTATTTGAGCCAAATTCAATCCATTATTTTCAGCATATTGCAGTCTGCAAGTTCACTTATACTTCAACGCACCGCAAACATTGGCTATCTAAACAAATTACCCCGTATATAATTTCGTAACATCAACAGCATAAAAATACCTCATTTACGGTTTAAAATAAAACCATAAGCTCCGTTTACAGCTAAATTTATTGCTTTAGTACAAAGGGATTGATAAACGTGTAGTTAATCTTAGTTTAACGCGGTCAGAAACAGGTTTGGTAAATATTTAGCTTACGCTATTATGGGATCGCGTTTAGGGAAGCATTATGATTATGTTGTATTGTTAGAAGTGGTTCGTATGCTTGCTGTTTTAACCGAGTTCAAAAAGTAGGAGGCTCTGTGTTCGTCTGGATCTATTATTTGAGTTCATGTTTTTTTTTTGATGCTAAGGTAGTAAATAAATAAGTTCAACTAATGTAAAGCAGTTATGAGTACCTACTTCTTAATCTAGTGTCCTGCACCTGCTACGTCGAATATGTTCTGTATATATGTATACAAGGTACTATCTCACGGATCAGAGTAAAACGTATAACTTTCATTGTAACATGTGCCCCGAGCAAAAACAATATTCGAATTCGGAACATTCGAGAAACGTATCGAGAGAACGAAGCGTTGTGATTGGCCGCCAGCCCACTGTGAACCAATTACAATGCTCCGTTTTTTCGATACGTTTATCGTTTACGATACGTCGAATATTTTTCGTGCTCACGTGGCACTGAGATACTTATTGTGTTCTGAAAACCTATAAGTGTGTATATGGTGTCCCAAATCATAGGCAAAGCCACAATCATCTGCTTATTGACGAAATAAGATCTGCCACGGGCTATGCTCTCGGTATTGGAAGGGCAGCGTCCGTCACTACTTAAACCAGTATAAGTTAAACCAAAAGGCGAAGAAAGAGTGAGCGGATCTCGTACTCCGGAAAACCTCAGATGTATACGGAAACAATACGTTAGGATGTTGTTGATGAGTGTTTTTACCAATCATTGTATTGGGTCCCACGTAATAGGGGGTGAACCTGTTGCCATATTCCGGGCACTATTGTTGACTCGAGCCATGCGTCTGAGGCGGAGTCTGGGCTGTATATCTGTCTGATGTTAAACAGCCTTATCCCTCAGTCGCCTTGTACGACACCGCATGGTAGGAGATGGAGTGGCCTGTATTTTATTCTTCTGGGTACCATGCGGCCAAGTTGATCAATTCGATTACATCAGGAAATTACTCAGGTGAGGCTTGAACCCATGACCATTCCCTAACAACGGGTATACTCTCCCAACTGAGCTATTAAGCCACACCTGAATCAATTCAAATTTCCCTTCTCTTTATATCCGTCTGTAAGGCGACGGTGGAGTCATCTACCAACTCTCTTATGAACTGTTGGAATCAATGAATGATTTTTCAACCATTTTTAAACATTGATTTTTGATTACTCCGCCCAATTCTTGTTCTGCCATTGTTATTGTTCATTGTCTGATGTTTGGGATGAGTAATTCATTTTTTCAAATGTAATAGAATTATATAGTTAACATAATAAATGCCATAAAATTTCATTCAAATTGATCAAGTTAGCTAAAATTCGACTACAATGAATTTAAAATGTTAAATATAGTAACTTGGAAATTCTTCCTTCTGGATTTTAAAGTCGTAAGTTTAATGACACGCAATCAAACTTATGACATCCCAAATCCAGTTCTAATTAAACCATATAACTTTTTTATCCCTCTAATATAATAAAAAAGTATTCCTTTCCGTGCACCGACCATGTTTACATGTGCTATAAACCAGAGTTACCCGTGGCTGCACCAGGATTTACGGCCCCACCCCAGGGGGCAATGTGGCTGTTATATTTCGATTAAATGTACCATTTTATATACCTATATTATTTATGTTTCTTTGTTTTAAGTGGTCCTACGGGAATAGTTTGGTTTTAAAATCGTGGTTATTGTTGGGAAATAATGTGGGTCGGTTTGGTGTTATACATTTTATAGTGATTTTGTTTTTGGTTTTTACAAAGCAGAGTGAGATTCCGACTGAAATCGGCTGGGTCCACCAAGATCTTCAGGGCCCAATATAACCTCACTTGCACCTGATTAATGGACGAGGCTTTGTTTCATGTTTTCCACTCGGGGTAGGAGGTCAGACGGTCATTGCTCCCATAAAAGCCAAAACAAACCAATAAAAGGTGAAGTAGGAGAGCTCACTCCGAGCTTCAAAAAAACATACAGTGGCATCCGAAACTACTGACGGAAGTGAAAACCTGAATGATATTATGTAGATACTTATAAGTATATATATACAGAGGGGTCGGTAACGATAACAGTGTCATAAGTTTATTTTTCCTATCTCAAAAAATGAAAAACGCGCCTAGAGAAATGTCCAAATGTGAGGTTTAGACGTAAGTGGCGTTTGGAGGAAGAGATTACGATCTAATTTTTTGGCAAGAACTTTTAAAGTACGATAGTGACTATTGTAATTTTGAATTCATTAGTGAATTAGAAAAAAGCTTCACGTAGCTTCTATGCACTCTAAAGTAATAAGCTACAAACGCTGCACGAAGATTTCGCCTTGAATGTCATAACCATCTGAGTTTGCGGTCGCTCTGGATGCTACATATCATTTCCGAGGACGTAATTTTAAAGATCATTAGGAAGCAATGCAAGCCCACCTATATGAAATAAGGGGTGGTTCTTTCACATGTAACATTCTCGGAGTCTTTTCCGAACCCGTTGGGTCGATTTTCTGTCAAACTATGGGATAGTTGAACTTCGAAACGAGATAGTGACCCTCTGTCTTGAGATTTTTTCTACAGCGTACCATCAGACGAGATGAAATCAAATTGAGGTGCCAACATAAAAAAAAATCAGTGAAGTAATTGTCATTGCGATCTCCATAACCTACTTGATGATTTCGAAGTTCTGTGCTTAGACAGTTGGATATCTTTTAAGGCGCCTACTTCTAAGTATTTGTAATTCATGCCACATATATTCGTATGGCAACCGGGATGGACAGTTTATTGTGCTCTTGGAGGCACGAAATAGACAAAAAAAAGAAAGCCCGCTGAGTTTCTTAAATCTGCGGTAGCCTAGTGGTATGGGTAATGGACTGCTGAGACGAGTTCTCGGGTTCGATCCCAGGTTTACCATGGCTCACACCAATGACTTTTCGATGCTTTTCGAAGTTATGTGTGTATTTATCGCAGGTTTATAAGTTGGCGAAATGTGGGTGCTAGCACCTCTGCCTACCCCTTCGGGGAATACAGGCGTAAAATTATGTTATGTTATATTGACGTTTTGTAAGTTCTGATTTAATAGTCTATGCAGAATAAATGATTTCGAATTTGAATTTGAACGGTGAAGTCAATGTGTAAAGAATGGTTACCCATGCTAAACTTGCAATGTGCTGAGCTACTTGATGTGAGAAGAAAATCAAATACTGACTATATTAACAATCCCCAATACTAAGAAATATGGAAAATCAATTTAAAGCATCATTTTACAGTATATTGAGAAGATTTTATACTCAAACTCTTACTCAAACTATTTATTCAAAATTGTGTAGCACTACTACAGCTTTTTGACGTCAAATTCTGCTTAAAACTAAGTTTACCACCGCTTCTTAGGCACCAGTGGAGAAGAGAAATATATATAGTTTATATTTATATAAGAGAGATGTATATTTATATAGAGTTTTGTTATTTCATGTTAGTGTTGGAACGGAAAAAAATACGCCGGCGGCGGCGCAAAGTGCGCCTCCCCGTAACCGGGGCTAGATGGGGACCCTGTGGTCCCCACAACCCGAAGGGGGCCATCTCGAAACAGATGGTCCTGGGTCTGCCGGGGTGCGAGAAATATGCTTGTTTTGAGTTGTACAATCGCTTGACAACCGTATCACTATTCTATTTATTTACTGTGTAAGTATCAAATACTGTGTTATATTTTGTATGTATATGTTACGTAATTTTTTATATTTATTTAAAGTTGGTCACTGCTCCGTTCCCTTGAGTAGTAGCGTGGTGATATATAGCCTATGTGTTATTCTGATGTATAAGCTATACTTATTAGGAGTAAAGATTCATTGAAATCCATTCGGTGGTTTTTACGTAAAAGACTAACAAACATCCATCCTACTCACAAGTTTTCACGTTTATGATATTAGTAGGATATGTATTAGTAATGTACTATTTAAATATTGTCATTTACTGCATAATTTTAAAATACAATACTTCCACACACCGTTCATTCACACGTTCACATTTTCATATTCACATGTTTTCTCTCTTTCACACTCGGCTTCGACGGTTCGGCGTCCGTGTGTCACTGCCCAACAGGGTTCTAGTTGAAAACCAGCGCCAGGTCTCCACCTGGCACATGCTGAACTGGACACCCATTTGGTGCATCTGTGTGTCGCATGTCACTTACTGCGCGTCTGTTGCGTTTGGAGTTTGGAAGTATGTTCACTATTAATGAGCATGCTTCCAATACTTGATATTTATAATAATGTCATTACTGTTTATACTATAATTTGTTATATTGTGTGACCGCTTTGCACCAAATAAATGTTTCTTTCTTTCTTTCTTTTTTTCTTTCTTTCTTTCTTTCTTTCTTTCTTTTGGCAATCTCACCTCCGGCAACCAAGGACCCAAGACGGCGTGCGTTTTAGTCGGTTCGAGTCCGATATAACCACCTCCACCGGCTCCGTGGGGGTGGTATACGTGGGGATTTATCGCACGATAAAAAAAAAAGACTGCGAGAGAAGGAAAACTCGAAATAAAACCCTATACCAATCCGTTTGGCCAGCGTGGATACAGTAGGCCAAAGCCTCCCAACATTGGGCAGAGACTTATGTCCAACAGTGCACTGCGATAGAACATTTGATTGATTGAAAATGCCATACTATTAATCGGTTGACAAGTAAAACAATATATGTGAACCTTTGCGAATGCCGTAAGGCGAAACCGGTCAGGTCTAGAAATAAAATCAGTGGAAAAGTACAAGTGTGTTATTCAATATGTGTAGCAGATTCCACCAAGCGCCATCAATCTCCAGTATAAACAATATAATATATATTGACGATTTATTTTATTATCGTAGACCCCCAAATCCACGGCTTTTTCCACGTAAGGATCAACCCTTTATTATAATGCTCCGCTGTGAATGTATGATAACGAGGAGGATTTAAACGCGAATACGTTTTGAAAACAAATGTCTTTCGCTAAATTGAAGAGAAGTTTTATAGCTTGGCGACAGTATTGCCTTCGAGAAATGTTTAATTAATTCGCGTCGGTGTACGATTGCGGGGTGTTTTGGGGCTTCACCAAAATCTTCGGGGCCTAAGTTGAAACTTATTTTTTTTCTTATACCACTTAGTTGACAGACAAGTACAGGGGCCACCTGATTGAAACTGGTTACAGAGGCCTATGGACGTGACCAATATCAGGAGAGTCACACTCGTGTTGCCAACCCTTTTTTTTTACGTGGTGGAATGCGTTTAAGCACTTCGCTCACCCCTCACGGGGGCAGGGGGCGGGCCTCCGACGGAGGTCAGACTACCCACTAAACCAACGGTGTGTTGGCGGGAACAACATCTTCCGCCATCGTCGTGAGGGTCGCCCGCCACTGATCGACGGCCGGCCCGTCTCGGGTGCGGCAGAAGAGCTTCCTTCTGCCACCCGTCTATGCAAGGCACACGCGACAAGACGTGCGCCTTCAACCTCGAGGCCTATGTCAGGGCAGCAGACGCCCCCGCGTCGACTGCCCTGCCCGGTTAGGGGGGGAGGAGTTAGTGGTACCACCTCCTCCAATCCCCGGTTCTCTTGCGGCGCTGTGGTAGGGAAAGTGGGTCACAAAGTGGGAACTTGGCATGATATTCTATCAAGAAGGTGCAGATAATTCTATCAAGAACCAAGCGGTTCGGTGACTATTTCCTTTTCCGCACCATCAATACCTGGAATTTCTTATCAGCTCACGTGTTTCCTTCTTCCTACAGTCCCGGGTCCTTTAAGCGGGGCGTGAAAAAGCATCTCATAAGGCCGTCAAGCTGAGTGCCACTTGCTAATATATATATATACAGGGTGTATTTTTGAAACGGGGCAGTAAGGGCAAGTACCTTAACCAAAAAAAAAACCTGGAATTGCAGGGTTCTTTCAAAAGAAAGCGGCAGCCTCGTGTGGACATGGACACGGAGATTGCGGTTCTGACTTATGTCGAAGCATATCCAGAGGTATCGTCCAGGCAAGTCGCCCTTGAAGTAGGTGTATCCCACTCCCTTGTGATAAAGATATGGAAGAAATACGGCTACAAGTGCTATCGATATGGGCGCATAGTTCAAGTGTTAGATCCGGGTGATGATGTTCGAAGGCTTACTTTTTGCAGATGGCTAAGAGGAAAAATAAGCACAGATCATGAATTTTTAAGTTACGTACTGTGGTCAGACGTTTTCCAATAACGGTATGTACAACAGAAAAAATCACCACTATTGGTCCAAAGAAAATCCACTAAGAGTTACGGCAAGTCATAATCAGGTTCGCTTCTCATTCAACTGTTGGTGTGGTATAATGTCCAATCGAGTCATAATGGTGGAATTTTATGAAGGGAAACTGAATTCTGCCATGTATAATGAAGTCATTTTACACCATCTTGAAAACGAGATGGACGAATGGCCCCTGTCGGAATTGCGAAAAGTTCATTTTCAACAAGATGGTGCTCCGCCACATAACAGTCACCTTTCACGTTCCAATTTGAGCCGCCTATTCGGTACACAGTGGATAGGTACACATGGTCCAACACAGTGGCCACCTCGTAGCCCCGATCTAACACCACTTGATTTTTTTTTATGGGGCTTCGTGAAAAACGAGGTGTATAAGACGACGTACGCCAGTGTTCAAGAGCTCAAGGATGCATTAATGACCATTTTACGTAATATTCATCCCAGAACATTATTAGCCGCCATTCGTTCAGTGCAAAAAAGGATAGACTTATGTATTCGTGAAAATGGAAATCATTTTGAGCAATTTATTTCATAAACCAATTTCTTAAATGTTTAAATGATTTTTTTTTATTTAAAAAAGTTCAAAATTTTACCTGACCTATGAGTTTCGAGTTGATTTATCATATTTCCGTACGAAATGTATGGGAAACGATTTTGGCGATTTCTGTCTTTTCTAGTACTGAAAGCTAAAATGGTCCCATAGAGTTTTTGGATCCCCACATGAAATAAAATCGATTGGCATAAAAAAAAAAATTGAACTTTTTGCATTTTTTTGCTAACTGTAAGTTTTTTACAAAATCTGTGAATGCATGTTTAAATGAATTTTTTTATAGCATTTATTATGCTAACTGTTAAGTTCGAAAAACATTGGAAAAAATGAAATGCTCAAGTGTTGCAGTTCAAAATGTCCCAAAAAGTTAGGGAAGGTCTTTTAAGAACGTTTTGCTGTAACTGCAACGGTTAAGGTACTTGCCCTTACTGCCCCGTTTCAAAAATACACCCTGTATATTATATATATAAAAGAAAGTCGTGTTCGTGACACTATTTATAACTCAAGAACGGCTGTACCGATTTGGCTGAATTTTGGTTGGGATATAGCTTAGAGCCAGGAGACGGATATAGGATACTTTTCCTCCCGTTCGACCTCGATTTTATCTCGAGTATAGGTTCGTGTAGGCTTGTTCGCAATGAAGGCAAAATGTACTGAACAGAGGTTTGATTGCAATCGGGTGAGTAGAATCGGAGATAAGAGATCCACGCGAGCGGAGCCGCGGGCATAAAGCTAGTATCTTATAAATCAGGTCGAACGAAACACGATGTTCAACGGGTCGTACGCAGCTATGCGTCCAAACTCGATGGTCGTACGAGAACGTAGCCATAATGGTGACCCTTTTACCTAAGACTTTACCTTCAAATTACCATCAGGCGAGGTGAAGAAAATAGTAGTAATAGTATAGTATAAAAGTTATTAATGTTAACAATTAATATTAAATCACTACATACTGTACAAATATCTAGGCATAATCCCTTCATTTATAACCCATTAAAATTAATATCTTAGTGAAATTAGTTAGGCCAGTGTTAAACGTAATAGGTCTGTAACAATAGGCTGTATTCACAATTGAAAAGTTTTGATTGTAACAACGAAATTATGTCGTGTGTGGTTTTGGGATATGTTTTAATATAAGCTAACATTCTGATTATTATACACAAAGGAATTTTATATATATATTATATCCACATACGAGTAGGTACGCATAAAATTAATACAGTACAGTAACTCTCAGCAACTTCTGAGCACAACTGTTGTGCTCAGAAGTTGCTGAGCTCTTACTTTATGAACAAAAACACCTTTTTATGTGCGGATAACCGCCAAACCCCCTTACCCCCGCCGGTAAGGGAGGTTATGTCGAACTTAAACCCACTAAAACGCACGCCGTCTGTGAGTTAAAGTGCAAAGCCGGAGATGAGGTTGTTGAATAATATCCCTCACACCTCGGCTGACCCAGGGCCATCCCTGTCAGTCTGACTTTCCTCGGGAGTACAAAAACACCCTTTTTTTTCGTTTGGAAATCCCCATGGGTAGCTCCCCCTTCGGAGCCGGAAGAGGAGGTTATGTCAGACTCGAACCGACTAAAACCGCACGACTGAGGGTCGTGGTGCTAGGCCGGAGGTGAGGTTGTCTTCGACATATCCCTCGCACCCCGGCTGACCCAGGGCCATCCCTTATGGTCTGGCTCTCTATGGGGATCCTGATCCCCGCAATTTACATATTCATATACACAAATATTTGCACTGAGCGGGAATCGAACCTACGATCGCCAACTATGGTCTACCGCTACGCTATAAAGGTGAACCCATGAATAATGCTAAGAATATTTGGATTTATCTCCCAGCCCAAGTAATTAGGCAGATAATCTCGAGATGATTATAAAGTCGTATTATCTATCATCCCAGCATCTCCATCATGTATTTTTGAACGAAACTCGGAGCACGTCTGAGCTGTATCGCTAACGGTTATTACATGAACGTGTGAAACAAAATGAACCCTTAACTCGCTATTGCGGTGAAAATATTCAAATGTATGAAACACTTCTAAAGGCCTTTTATGTGTTTCGTGTTATAACATAAATAGTTAGTTTTCTTCTATATATTTAGGAATAAATTAGTAATCTATTTTTTACGACTTCGGTAGTAAACACGGCCCATTTGATGGAAAGTGGTTACCGTGGCCTATGCACGTATGCAACACCAGGGGAGTTACACTCGTGCTACCAACCCTGGAAACACAGAAAGTTTCTGTGTCAGCAGTGCAAATGACAAGGCAGGAAAAGATTTTAGTCGAATACATAGGGAAAAGAAGAATCATCTCGGGCGGGACTCGAACCCGCAGTCTTTCCCTTACAGGAAAGTGTCGTAAGAAAATCGATAGATGACTCCACCGTCGTCGCCTTAAAGACGTATAAGATGGGAAATTTGAATCACATCGGGCGTGTCTCGGTAGCCGAATTAGTCAAGGCATTCCCCCTGTAAGGGAAAGACTGCGGGTTCGAGTCCCGCCCGAGATGATTCTTCTTTTTCCCTATGTATTCGATTTGTATAGTTAACATACTTAATGCTGTAAAAATTCATTCAATTTTTTGGGTGGAGAAAGCAACACGAGGTTATTAATTCCGGAATTCTGTAAGGCTAAGTACTTCCCCAGTCGGATTGCTTAGTTGGACTCACTCGATTTATTCCAACATAAATATAAAATGCTTGATGAAACAATAAATAAATTAATCCATACTAATATTATAAATGCGAAAGTAACTCTGTCTGCCTGTCTGTCTGTCTATCTGTATGTTACGCTTTCACGTCTAAACCACTGAACTGATTTTGATGAAATTTGGTATAGTTATCGATTAGACCATGAGAAAGGACATAGGCTATGTTTGGTCGTGATAACGGACCACCACGCGGGTGGAGCCGCGGGCAAAAGCTGGTGAATAATATAGGACAAAAGACGACCCTTGTTCTCCATGAGCGCCGGTCAGGGACTGACCAGTGGTATCGCTTGTCACCCTAGCAGAAGCAGGCCGAGGTGGAATGGCAGCAGTAAAGCAAGGTAATTTTGTGTTATGTTACAATACGGATATGTACATACTTAAAGTAAAGCCAACGAGACGAGAGAAAAAAGGTAAACAAAGCGACAATTACTGAGTTATGTAGCGATAACTAGCGATTATTTTCTCTGGCCTTTTCGCACATATCACGCCGACAGCGACAATGGCCGAGTGAAAGCTGGCGTTGCGTGTTTCGTAGTACAGGAAAGCTGTCAGCACAGCGGTTCTAAACTGTCAGATCCGCCATCTTATGAGCAATTTCATTCCTGTTTGGAACGCGCTTGAAGTGATACGTAATCATTTTCAAATAGAAAAGTGTGTCTCTCGCTCTCGCTTCGTTGGCTTTACTTTAGATGTTTTTTTTTTCTCTACATATATCAAGCAATAAGGTTTTATTGCTTGATATATGTAGAGAAAAAAAAACCGGTTTAAACCGGCCAAAGTCTAAAACTGTTTTTTCTATAACTATACCATTAATAAAAAAACATCCAAGTAGATTATTCCAATCTTATTCGCTTGTCAGTACACATCTTTATATAAAATAGTCAAATAAAAGTAAATCGGTCTCGTAAACCTGCCGCGGCTATCTCCTTCCGATAAAAAATAGCTTTTCACTACACTAGCCGTCTAGTTCCGAGTACCTAATCCAGAGGAGATTGCCTAATAACTTGTTAAACAGATCAGCCACTGTATAGGAAAGGCAGAAGGTTTAGTGTTTGTAATACTTTTTACCCGACTACGGTGAAGCCAAAAGGAGGGTTATGATTTTTGACAGGCTATGTATGTATGTATGTATGTATGTATGTATGTTCATTTGTTCCCTCATAGCTCCTCAACTACTTATTAGAACTGGACAAATGAGGTATCGTTACAAGCGGCTTTATCGTCCCATGGTTATAGGCTATATGACGTGTCACTCAATCTTTTGTGGCGCCCTCTAGCGCTCATAAGGTACTGTGTTAATAAATAAATTTGAGATAAATATGCCGTGTTTGGTATCAAATGAAAGGGCTTAATAAGCACATTTCAAATATGTATAAATTATTAGCTTTACCTTGCCCCAAAATAATATAAATAAAAAATAAAGTTTAAAACTAAAACCCGACTACCGAAAAATCACGCTCTAAAAAGTAACAAACAAGAAAATATCAAGGATAGCCGTGGTCGTATGCCACTTAATCTAACAAAAAAATATATTATTCTAGGGAAAAGTTGCATACGACCACGGCTATTCTTTTTTTTTCCATGCAGAAATCCCCTCGGATACCTCCCCTACCGGAGCCGGAAGGGGAGGTTATGTCGGACTCGAACCGACTAAAACCGCACGCCAACTGTGGGTCGTGGTGCTAGGCCGGAGGTGAGGTTGTCATCGACATATCCCTCGCACCCCGGCTAGACCGTAAGGCAGGGGGGACAACGGTGTCCCCGACTCGCCCCCGGAATGGGGAGGTGCGCTTAATCATCGTTGCGGCTACCAGCCTGTACCGATTCAATGTTTCCTAACTTAATCGATTTTAATAGTTAGCATACTAAATGCTTTAAAATAAATGTTTGAATGTGTATGCGGGGGAGATTTATAACCTCACCTAGTTGATTGTTATCTTGGTTTTGTGGAGTAACTGCTTTTTAGCTCCAGAGTACTGCGTATGTCAGAGCCCCGTCCGTTACACCGAGTTGTAGGCGAAGTTAGCCTGGCTCTCAAGGATATGTACTGTATGCTGATGTACTGTCCCGTACACCCTTTTTAACACCCGACGCAAAGAGAGGGTTGTAATAATTTTGACGTGGCTAGCTGCCAAACGGATAAATCAATTTTAATTTAGTTTTTTTTTTAAATTAAAGGTGACTTATGTGCGAGTGTTCTTAGATATGTTTGATGAAAATCGGTTGAGCCGTGTACAAGTTATGGGGGTAAAGTGAGGATGGGTTTTTTGAATTTTGAATTTATGTTATAGAATACAGATGAAAGGGTAGGATAGGGACTCTTCTGTCCGCATACAGCCTCCTTGTTGAGCCATTGTCGTTGACAAAAAAAAACGAATAAACCAATTTGAAATTGGAACTATATCGTGCAAGTATTGTTATCCCAACCGAAACAACATCTAAATGATACTTTACATACAAAATAACACAATCAGGTCATCATTTATTGACAAAATTCCACGTAAATTCAAGGGACGTATTATCCAAAATAATTAATCCCACTCAAATAAATAATTGGTTCCCACGTCTGGACACAAAAACCATCCGTCCATTTTATTAATTGAATCAAGAGTGACATATTGTCCGTATACAAATGTAATGTGTCCAAACAAATTTCACAATGCGGTACATTTTCCATATACGTACAATTAGAACCCGATTCAATTGACATTCGGGAAAAATTGGGGCTCCGAAAAAAGCGGATGGGGAATTTTAATACAAATTTAGGGGACTCCAACTAGTTAAGCACTCCGTTATATTATCGGAACGATTCAAGGCCCCTCCGACATGGCAACCGTTGAATCAAAATATACTAGGTACGAAAAACATTGGAAAAAATGAAATGCTCAAGTGAGACTCGAACTCACGACCTTCCCTTACAGGGGGACTGCTCTGCCAACTGAGCTATTGAGCCACACTTGAATCATTCCAAATTTACTATATCAAAAGTAAAAAAAGCAAACACAATTTATTTTCAACTTTTTGCAGGTGTTTTTTGTGACAGGGGTTTTTTAAATTTTTAATTTAATTTTTATTTTAAAACTAAAACTAATCTAAGTATTTAAATAAAATATTATAGATAATTAAAATAATAAAAATTTGACAGCCTCTGTGGCGTGGCGGTAGTGCACGCGACTGCCACGTAGGAGGCGCGGGTTCGATCCCCGCTCAGTGCAAATATTTGTATGCATGAATATGGCTATTTGCATTGGTCTGGGTGTTTCTATGTATAATATGTATGTATTTACAAAAAAAGTATTTAAGTATGTTTATCCACATTCTAGATTCCATAACACAAGCTATATAAGCTTACCATGGGTCTAGATAGCATTGAGAGAAAATAGATATAGAATGTTGTGGAATATTTATTTTATACTTTTTAAATTGGTTTACCAGCCAAGCTCTTTCATTTGATACCCATATTGCGGGAGTTATGAAGAAATATGTATTCCGACATGTTGTGATACGTCAAACTAATAACACCCCGTCGTTTTTGCGTCGGGGGTTAAAAAATGTCTAGCGTTGTTATTTTGATTTTGTAGATTCTTTCTGTTACTAATTGACATTCATTTTGGCACGATTTTAATCCTTTTAACTGCATCTAACTATGTACTTACTTTTAGCGGAGTTGCCAGCGACTGGGCTGGTTTCTGCTTTTCTGAATGAGCCGTTCCACCCATTTTCTATATGGGGTGAGCCTATTGCAGTCAAGGGCACTTTTTCATGGGCTGTATGTTTATGTTCGGATGGAAAACCACCCTATCTATTTCTTAGTGGCCGTCTACGACATTCACATGAAGAGACGGGTTGCCATATTCTACTCCACACGTAACCAACACAGCTTTTGATGTAAAATAATATATTATTCTCAGTATTTCTTAATAATAATTCTCAGGAATGAATTCCAACATTTTTAACCTATACAGGGTGTATTTTTGAAACGGGGCAGTAAGGGCAAGTACCTTAACCGTTGCAGTTACAGCAAAACGTTCTTAAAAGACCTTCCCTAACTTTTTGGGACATTTTGAACTGCATTCACAGATTTTGTAAAAAACTTACAGTTAGCATAAAAAATGCAAAAAGTTCAAAAATTTTTTTTATGCCAATCGATTCTATTTCATGTGGGGATCAAAAAACTCTATGGGACCATTTTAGCTTTCGGTACTAGAAAAGACAGAAATCGCCAAAAACGTTTCCCATACATTTCGGCAACAGAAACAAATTTCTACGATGGTCTAACTTTTTGTTATGGCCAGTAAGTGGATAGAATTGACTGTAAAGTAAATAAAAATAATTTTTACCCTCAAATTTCGAATTTGATTCGAAAATCTGTGTGTTATACTTAGTTTCAGCTGAGAAACTTTGTATGAGTTATTAATTAAGGATTTTCGCTAAAATGTCTTCTAATCGTGAAAAAATTGACTTATTAGAAGCGTATTTTGTCAATAATCGAAATGCGAGAGCTGCATTAGTGTGGTACCGCAATAAGTATCCGTTGCGGCATGTGCCAACAAGAAAGGTTATTACAAATCTTTTGAAAAGCCTGGAATTGCAGGGTTCTTTCAAAAGAAAGCGGCAGCCTCGTGTGGACATGGACACGGAGATTGCGGTTCTGACTTATGTCGAAGCATATCCAGAGGTATCGTCCAGGCAAGTCGCCCTTGAAGTAGGTGTATCCCACTCCCTTGTGATAAAGATATGGAAGAAATACGGCTACAAGTGCTATCGATATGGGCGCATAGTTCAAGTGTTACATCCGGGTGATGATGTTCGAAGGCTTACTTTTTGCAGATGGCTAAGAGGAAAAATAAGCAGAGATCATGAATTTTTAAATTACATACCGTGGTCAGACGAAACGAATTTTTCCAATAACGGTATGTACAACAGAAAAAATCACCACTATTGGTCCAAAGAAAATCCACTAAGAGTTACGGCAAGTCATAATCAGGTTCGCTTCTCATTCAACTGTTGGTGTGGTATAATGTCCAATCGAGTCATAATGGTGGAATTTTATGAAGGGAAACTGAATTCTGCCATGTATAATGAAGTCATTTTACACCATCTTGAAAACGAGATGGACGATGGACCTGTCGGAATTGCGAAAAGTTCATTTTCAACAAGATGGTGCTCCGCCACATAACAGTCACCTTTCACGTTCCAATTTGAGCCGCCTATTCGGTACACAGTGGATAGGTACACATGGTCCAACACAGTGGCCACCTCGTAGCCCCGATCTAACACCACTTGATTTTTTTATATGGGGCTTCGTGAAAAACGAGGTGTATAAGACGACGTACGCCAGTGTTCAAGAGCTCAAGGATGCATTAATGACCATTTTACGTAATATTCATCCCAGAACATTATTAGCCGCCATTCGTTCAGTGCAAAAAAGGATAGACTTATGTATTCGTGAAAATGGAAATCATTTTGAGCAATTATTTCATAAACCAATTTCTTAAATGTTTAAATGATTTTTTTTATTTAAAAAAGTTCAGAATTTTACCTGATCTATGAGTTTCGAGTTGATTTATCATATTTCCGTACGAAATGTATGGGAAACGTTTTTGGCGATTTCTGTCTTTTCTAGTACTGAAAGCTAAAATGGTCCAGTAGAGTTTTTTGATCCCCACATGAAATAGAATCGATTGGCATAAAAAAAAATTGAACTTTTTGCATTTTTTTGCTAACTGTAAGTTTTTTACAAAATCTGTGAATGCAGTTCAAAATGTCCCAAAAAATTAGGGAAGGTCTTTTAAGAACGTTTTGCTGTAACTGCAACGGTTAAGGTACTTGCCCTTACTGCCCCGTTTCAAAAATACACCCTGTATAAAGGTTTGTTTATTTTTTTATATTTTTGTTCTTTTTTTGCTTACGGCACTTACGATCTGCGTTTTTTTGTGAAATATGTTCATACTTGTGTTCTCAACAGGCTGGTGACGGGCAGCAGCGTCACTGGTGCGAAGGGCTACGCTCTGCGCTCGCCAACCCGCATGCCCAGCGTGGCTAGTAGGGCATAACCTCCCATGAGTAGAAAAATGAAGCCACGGCCCCTAGTTCCTGGCGGTCCCGCTATGCCTGGCCAAGGCGGAAGTAATTCGGCAGAGAACTAAAGTTATTGACATAGCTCAACGAATTAGCAAGTTGAAGTGGCAGTGGGCTGGCCATATCGTATCATAAAGTGCTCTTATAATAACAGTCTTGTTTTGTTTTTCGAGAAACTTCTATTTATTTAGCAGCTAATTAACGAGCATTGGCTATAAAATAACTAATTTAAACTGGTATCTATGAATCTCTATTCCTTATATGTGATTTAATGCTTTAAATTTTTTTAAACATTTTAATCCGCCGTTTTAAGAGCCCAACACCTTTATAAAGTCGCGGTCCACCTACGAGCATTCTATAAAGCAGATTTGAACTCTGTGCCCTTGTAATAAGATCCTATTATGTGTACAACTTATAGCTGCTATCTGTTACGAGACATTTGAAGTTAAAGGTCGAAACGGTCCGTGAGAAATTAATAGAGGTAAAACATTTTGTTTATCTGATTTGAACCATATCTTAATGGAAGTAGAGAAGGTTTTTCATTGATATTTTTTTAGAAATATAGTGGTAGGTGTGGGCAGCTTGTATTCCACATTAAGCGGTTTATGGAGTCATAATTTGGTTAAGATATGGTTGAAGACATGTTTTGCTACTGGTATCTAAAAGATGCAGGGCATAGGGGAATGTGGCCATCTCCGATATCGTTATATTAGAGTATATTGAAGATAATCTGTTGACTGTATACTGGTTAAGTGGTACATTACAAAGTTAAGCAATACTAAGCAGGTCAGTCTTTGGATGGGTAACCATTCTTTACATATTGAGACTTTTCACCTCAGAGAGCACATTAATAGCAGTTTTCATATCAATACATAGCATAAAGCAAAGTAGCTTACCGCGTCTGTCCGTCCCTATGCATGCTTATATTTTTAAAACTTCGCTAAGGATTTCGATGCAGTTTTTTTTAATAGATAGAGTGATTTATGAGGAAGGTTTATATGTATAATACATGCTTAATATAGCAGAGGGTGCAGCGGGAACGCGATCTGACGTCACGCGTGCGGAAAAAATGGCGGAACGAAGTTCGCCGGGTTTGACTAGCCATACATTATTTGAAAATTTTGTCCTCGCTGAGTTGAGAGAATGCTTAGAGGATGACTGAAACCTTTAAAGAGTAGGAATTAATTCCTACTCTTTACCATGATTCGCTTTAATGACCTTTACCGGGACGACTTTCATCTAACCCCCCAACCTGGAGAGCCTCGAGCTTTTTTATATACCAGTTAAGTGGCAGACAACCACTGCCCACCTGATGGAAAGTGGTTACCGTGGCCTATGGTCGTGTGTAGCAGTCACACTTGTGCTACCGACCCTCTAAGAACAGAGAGTTTCTGTGCCGTGAAGGAGACAAAGTAGGACAAGCCTTTGGTCTTCCCACTGATACGGCAGCGAGGCGCTGAAAAGTGCGCCTCCCCATTCCGGGGACGAGTCGGGGACACCGTTGTCCCCCCTCCTGAAGAGGGCCAGACCGTAAGGGATGGTCCTGGGTCAGCCGGGGTGCGAGGGATATGTCGATGACAACCTCACCTCCGGCCTAGCCCCACGACCCACAGTCGGCGTGCGGTTTTAGTCGGTTCGAGTCCGACATAACCTCCCCTTCGGCTCCAGTAGGGGAGGCACCCGAGGGGATTTCCGCACGAAAAAAAAAGGTCTTCCCACTGATAGCACAAAAAGTCTCCAGTAAGCTCTGGCTACCCTACTCATCGCTGGGAACACAATGCGAGGTTAATATAGCTTCAGTATTCGGTGAGCTTCACCGGGCCCCACAAGTGCTTCGATCCTGTGAGTCCTGTGACTGAGTAAGTATGTATTCTTTCAGGCAATATGTATATTGTGGGTGTCGTAAAAGGCGGCTAAGGGTTAGGGCTGTTCTCCATCCGACAGTATACATATAGCTCAGGACAAAGTGCTTGACGGTAACAGACTATGTTATACTTATAATAGAACCGAAAATGGCGCCCAGCTACGTGGGTAGCAAATGCCTGGCAATGGCGCCCCCACCGGGTCCAGGTAGAAGGGGTAGGCCCAAGAAGTGCTGGCACAGCGTCGTGGAGGGTGATATGCGTGCAAACGGTCTCACTACCTTAAGTGGACGCCCAAGATCGTGCGAAGTGGAGGAGGCCAGTAATTGACGGATATCAATGTTTCACAACAAGTTTGACCTATAACAAAAATGATGGAGTTGTTGTATACGCTAAAACTAACTTAAATGTTACGGTACAAGAACCCAACTTTGAGGAGGGGACCTGTCTCATCATAAAGGTGGGACAAAAAACAGTAATCTTAGCAATTTATCGACCTGCTCAGTTTAAAAAAACTAATGTATTCACTAAATCCCTTGATAGCACCATCTCAAGTTTAAAAAGTTTTAAAAATATCGTTGTTATGGGAGATATAAACATAAATATTGTTACGGGAGACGGGTAACGGGATTGGAAACAAACAACTTCGTATTTGAGACCGCTTTATTTTCACACCCCAACAGCCAAATCTCGAACACGACACTTTACGACGCGACTGTACCACACGATGCACTACTGCACTTTAGTCTTATTCGCGACACTCACAGCGCGACTGTACTGCAAGGTCACTGCGCTTTCACGACACTCACAGCGCGACTGCACAATTACTGCACTTTTCACTATTTTCTTCCTTTACCCTTCTTCTTCTTCTTGTGTTCACTTTGAACTCCCAAACTTAACTGTCCTTTCACGGCTCTGACAGCTCCTTTTATACCCTGAATTTCGATCGTCTTTTCGATATTCATTTTATTATTTCTCCAGAATTTTCTATGATGTCCCAGAAGAGCTAAACTATAATTTCGATCTTCATTTCGTTTCTCATTTTCATTCTTACAGAATGTTCTGCTAATAACTAGAAGATTTTAAATATAGAATCTTCTGTTACTTTTACCAAATAAAGATTTAAATAAATTGGAAAATCACAAAAACCACATATCGTGTCACCGAGATTCGATCCGTCGACCTTCTTTTTGGCAGGCGAGGTCTAAACCGCTCAGTCACAGCTGCTATTGACAATAAGTTCGAATTTATCGTTCCGATGCTTTGACATGTTACGTCACATTCGTAACACTGCCCCCTCCTAAGACATGCTCGTCCCGAGCATCGTTAGAGCCATAATATCGGGCGAGTCTATCGATGTGAACAACTTTAGCGGAACTTCTCGGCGATTTTTGAATTCTGTAAGTAACGTCATTAATTTTTGTTATCACTTTATAGGTCCTTCCCAACTTGGCTGCAGTTTCGGAGATAATCCTTGCTTTCGTACTGGGTTATGAAGCCACACTAGCGATCCTTCCTCAAAACATCTTAAATTTGAACTTCTGTCATATCGTGTTTTCATTCGTTCGCTGGACTGTAAATTGGCTTCTCTCATGTATCTGTGAACTTTATCCATTCGTTTCCTTAATACATCCGCATAATCTGTTATACAGCTAGGTGAGTCAGGAGGGCATCCGGTGAGGAGTTCCGCCGGTAGCCGAAGCTCTCTGCCAAAATTTGCATGGGCCGGTGTTATGCAAGTGCTTTCATGAACCGCTGTACGATACGATAACAGAAATAGCGGAAGATATTCGTCCCAGTTTCTTTGATGTGAATCGACTATCTTCGCCAAGTGCTGCTCCAACGTTCTATTGAAACGTTCCACCATGCCATCTGACTGTGGCCGATAAGGTGTCGTTCGCGTCTTGTGTATTTTCAAAATCTTACAAACTTCCTGAAACACTTGCGATTCAAAGTTTCGTCCTTGATCACTGTGAATTTCAAGAGGTAGTCCGAATCGGCAAAAGACTTCATTCACTAGTTTAGTTGCCACTGTTATTGCTTCTTGATTTGGCACCGCGAACACCTCTGGCCACTTAGTAAAATAGTCCATCACCACCAATATGTAACGGTTGCCGTTCGTTGATACAGGAAAGGGTCCGGCCATATCTAAAGCTATCCGTTCCCAAGGAGCACCGACATTATACAACTTCATACTAGCTCGACTTCGCGTCTGTGGTCCTTTAACAGATGAACATGGTTCACATTTCCTGCACCATTTTTGGACATCTTCCTTGCAATGCAACCAGTAAAAATGCTCTCGTATTTTCAATAGAGTTTTTCTAGCTCCAAGATGTCCGCCGGAAACCCCATCATGAAAAGCTCTTAGTATTTCTGGAACCTTTGCCTTCGGTACAATTACTTGCAAGTGTGTACCATCTCTTGAAGCACTCTCCCATTTACGACATAATAGGCCATCTTGAAGTATCAAGCTATTCCATAGCGCCCAGTAACTCTTAGTGGAGGAACTCAATCCAGCAACTTCATTCCAACTTGGACGAGGAGAAGAATTTGTTAACCATTCTAATATTGGCTTCAAGTCGTCATCTTCTTCTTGCGATTTTCGCATGACGTCATTACTCCACCTCTCATTGAATGAATCCATTCTTATAACACGTATAGAGGTCTGTTCCTTTCCCTCTTGTCTTTCGCAATGTTTACAATCACTGTCACAAGGTCGGCGTGACAACGCATCGGCGTTTCTATGGGAACCACCGCTTCGATGTTCAATTACGAAGTCAAATTCTTGCAATTGTTCGATCCATCGTGCGACTTGTCCTTCGGGGTTCTTGAACTGTAGAAGCCACTTCAATGCCGAATGGTCCGTTCTTACTAGAAACTTCCGTCCTAATAGATATTTCTTGAAATGTTGTAACGTTTTCACTACAGCCAGGAGCTCTCTTCGCGTAACACAATAATTTCGTTCAGGTTTTGATAGCGTTTTACTGAAGTACGCTATTACAACCTCCTGATTTCCTTTTCTTTGTGACAATGTCCCACCTATGCCTGTGTTACTGGCATCTGTGTCAACAACAAACTGATTCCTTCCATCGGGATATCCCAAAATAGGGGTTTCGCAAAGCCTCTTCTTGAGATCTTCAAAGGCAGTTTCACAATCTGCATCCCATTCAAAAGTTCGCTTCTCCTCTGTAAGTCTATGTAGTGGCTTTGCGATGTCTGCAAAATTCTTAACAAAACGCCGATAATAAGAGCAAAGGCCCATAAAGGCTCGCACCTGAGTCTTATCCTGTGGCACCGGCCAGTCTTTTACGGCAGATACTTTTGCGGGATCTGTTTCTACTCCGCCTTCAGAGATAACATGCCCCAAATAATTGACTTGTCTTTTGAAGAAGCTGCATTTCTTTAGATTCAATTTTAAGTTTGCTCCCCTAATTTTACTCAGCACACTTTCTAACTTCTTAAGGTGATCGTCGAAATCTCGTCCCACAATAATGACGTCATCGAGGTATACCAGGCAAGCTTCTCCTATTAATCCTGCAAGAACTCGCTCCATCAATCTCTCGAACGTCGCTGGCGCGTTGCAAAGGCCGAAGGGCATTACCTTGAAATGCCAGAGTCCTTTACCGGTAGAAAATGCAGTCTTCTCTTTATCTTTAGGATCCATCTCCACCTGCCAGTATCCACTTTTAAGGTCCAGCGTAGTAAACCATTTCATTCCACTCAAAGTATCTAGTGTGTCATCTATTCTTGGTAAAGGATAACTGTCTTTCTTCGTAATGTCATTCAATCGGCGGTAATCGATGCAAAACCTAGTTGTACCATCCTTCTTCTTGACTAAGACAACTGGAGAACACCAAGGACTAGAAGAAGGTTCTATCACTCCATTTCCTTCCATCTCTTTAATCATATTCCCAACTTCTTCTTCCTTAGCGAAGGGGATTCGTCGAGGTCGTTGACGGATTGGCAGTGCATCGCCAGTGTTAATTTGATGTTTCACTAATCCAGTCTTCCCGATGTCCCGTTCTCCTTTAGAGAAAATGTCAGCAAAACGCCTCAACAAATTTTTAGCTTTCACTAACTGCATTGCTCCCAAATCTTCTTTACAGTCAAGAAACACTTCAGTCAGATCTATTTTCCCTGATGAGATATTGGTCTTTTCTTGGCAACTCCTTAACCACTCCATTTCTTCAGCGACTCCAATCAGAGTGCCCCTTTTTAAGGTCTGTACGTCACCACTCAAATTAAGCACTGGAACTAGCATGTTTTTAGACACACTGACTACCGTTCTAGCTGGTAACCACGAATTATCATCTTCTGTCTTTTCAACAACCAAATAACGCCGGCTATTGTTACTTGAATTTTTACTCATTGTTATTGGCACAAGTGTCTGAGTTCTAGGTGGAAGTCTGGTATCTTGAAGGCAGTAGACTTTACCACCACCACCACCTCCTTTCATAGGCACCTCAGTTACTCCACATTTGATGACTCCATTTACAATATCAATTTTGCACTGATGATATTTCATAAAGTCCAACCCAATTATACAGTCATCCACTATATCAGCTATTACAACTTTCTGCCAAAAGAGTTTGTCACCCATCTTAATTGCCACAATCCGTTCTCCTCTCACAGGTATGCGCTGACCAGTAGCTGTAGTCAAATGTACAGGTTCTCCCTGGATCTGACTCTTCCCACAGTTCTTCATTATCTGTGAACCAACTACCGTACGCGATGCTCCAGTGTCTAAAGTTAACTGGCATGCAGTTCCATTTATCCTTCCAGCGACGGTTAGACTATTCCCATCTGTGCTTTGGTAAATCTTAACTTTTGGGGCTTCTTGTCCACCGGCCAGCGCCCACCCCCTAAGCCTGGCCGGAACTAGTTTTCCGCCGTCTCCGACGCTTGTATTTCCGCGTCGACTCCGGTTCTTACTATCATACGGTTCGGGCACGTATTTCTTAAGTGACCTCTTTCCCCGCATTGATAACAACGGGGAGCGAAGTTCCTTCGACCACCCTCTTGTTCAGGCGTCGTCACTCTTCTCACACGCATACCTCCATATTCACCACGGACGGCCTCTACTTCTAGCGCATGCGCCACGGCTTCCTTAACTTCCGGATGATGGGCCAATCGTACTGCAGCTCTCACTTCCCTATCGCGGATACCATCAACGAAAGTTTGTAGCAGCATCCGGTCGATGAAAGTCGTGGGAGAGGACTGGTATGCCTTCCTCACAAGCTTTTCAACTTCCAAGGCCCACTGTTGCAGCGTCTCGGTAGGTTTCTGCACCCTGTCTCGTAGTTGGGCTCGGAATACGTGTTCAAGATGCGCATCACCGTACCTCGTTTCCAGAGCCTCAACAAGCTCCTTGTATGAAGCGTCACTTTCTATAGCTTCCAACACCGTCGCAGCCTTATCTCTTAACGCTAAGGTAAGGCCGGTCTTTGCTTGTTCTTCACTCCAGCCGTTTAGTTGTACTACGGCTTGAAACTGCCTCTTGTATGCAGTCCAAGAAGATGTTCCATCATATGGAGGCACCTTGAAGCTTCCTCCCGACGAGACTACGGAAACAGGCGTTGTTTTACCGGAAGCCTTGATCTTCCGTAGGTCCCCCTCGACAGATGTGATGCGCGCTTGATGGTCAGCCAGCATGCTTTCATGGTTCTCTACTGTTTTTTGGACCTCTTCTACCTTTTTGATGGTCTCCGTGACAGCTGAGAGAACTCGTTCCCCCATCGCCTGTAGTTGTTCCTCCTGACGGCGCGCTTGCTCCTCCTGACGTCGCGCTTGCTCCTCCTGCAGGCGTGATTGCTCCTCCTGACGGCGCGCTTGCTCTTCCTGCAGAGCGCGCAGCTGTTCCTCCTGACGGCGAGCTTGCTCCTCCTGACGGCGTGCTTGCTCCTCCTGACGGCGCGCTTGCTCCTCCTGAAGAGCGCGCAGCTGCTCCTCCTGACGGCGCGCTTGCTCCTCCTGACGGCGCGCTTGCTCTTCCTGAAGAGCGCGCAGCTGCTCCTCCTGGCGGCGCGCTTGCTCCTCCTGAAGAGCGCGGAGCTGCTGGAAAAGTGCACCCATGTCCGTCAGTGAGAGCGACGGTGCACTTACTGGTTCCGGTGTGGCTGGGGCACGCGCAGGGGCGGCAGAGGTTCCTTCGCCAGCCTCATCTCGACCTCTCGCGACGTCAGCGTGTGTTACTGCCGGGTTTGCGTCCCCTTGTTCCCGCGCCGCTGATCTGGAGCGCGTGTTGGGGCGCTCTCGGTCGTCTCTTGGTGTGAACGGCATCGTTTATTCCAATCCCACTTCTGACACCAATGTTACGGGAGACGGGTAACGGGATTGGAAACAAACAACTTCGTATTTGAGACCGCTTTATTTTCACACCCCAACAGCCAAATCTCGAACACGACACTTTACGACGCGACTGTACCACACGATGCACTACTGCACTTTAGTCTTATTCGCGACACTCACAGCGCGACTGTACTGCAAGGTCACTGCGCTTTCACGACACTCACAGCGCGACTGCACAATTACTGCACTTTTCACTATTTTCTTCCTTTACCCTTCTTCTTCTTCTTGTGTTCACTTTGAACTCCCAAACTTAACTGTCCTTTCACGGCTCTGACAGCTCCTTTTATACCCTGAATTTCGATCGTCTTTTCGATATTCATTTTATTATTTCTCCAGAATTTTCTATGATGTCCCAGAAGAGCTAAACTATAATTTCGATCTTCATTTCGTTTCTCATTTTCATTCTTACAGAATGTTCTGCTAATAACTAGAAGATTTTAAATATAGAATCTTCTGTTACTTTTACCAAATAAAGATTTAAATAAATTGGAAAATCACAAAAACCACATATCGTGTCACCGAGATTCGATCCGTCGACCTTCTTTTTGGCAGGCGAGGTCTAAACCGCTCAGTCACAGCTGCTATTGACAATAAGTTCGAATTTATCGTTCCGATGCTTTGACATGTTACGTCACATTCGTAACAATATAATGGAAGGAGCAGTTGATGATGATGCTTCTGACAGTTATCTGACTATGGCAGCATATCACGGTCTTGTAACTGGACATAATTATGTCACTCGACCCGACACGGGCACGTGTCTGGATCATGTTCTCTTGAAGACAATACAACAGGCACTGTGTCTAGTGATTCATTCAAGAATTACTGATCATTATCCGGTACTCTTGTGTTTGCATCTAGATAGGAAACCAATGCTCCCTAGAATTTCGCGTGCAAAAATAAATTACCTGGGTCTAACTCCAGACATGAGCAAAATAGATTTTGATAGAATTATGACTATTGAGGACCCTAACTCTGCAATTAACATCCTAATCAGCTCTATTCAATTAGCCATACAGAAGAACCAATCCCTCATAAACATTGCGTGTCGTAAAATTATTTTGAAACCCTGGATGACACCGGGGCTAGTTAGATGTTTAAGAAATAGAGATGCACTACATAAGAAAACTAAATTGCATCCTACCGATGCAAGTATTAGGCTGACGTATGTTAGATATAGAAAGTTTTGTAATTCCTTGTTACATAAAGTCAAACGTGCTTATGATCGAGATAAAATAGCAAAGGCGGGCCGAGATAACAAAAAAATTTGGAAGGCTGTCAGGACTATAACAAATAGCTCAAAACCTAAAACTAGTTCTTTGGAACTAATGTCTATGTGCTCATCACCGCAGAAATCTGTTGATGAAATAAATCGCTATTTTGTGGAAATTGGAAGGACTTTGGCTGAGAGTACTTTAGAGAACCAATCAAATCTTACATGGACCCCACCTCCTGTTCAATCGCGCCTACCAAATACCTTTGTTTTATTGGATACTGATGAGAGCGAGGTGCACTCACTGATTTTGGGATTAAAAGATGATAGTTCTACTGGGTGTGACCAAATACCCAACAGGGTTTTAAAGTGTTATGCCTATCTGCTCGTTCCATGTTTAACAAGGATTTTCAATAGTTGTTTGACACTGGGTGTGTTTCCGGATGCTTTAAAGCAATCGATTGTTCTTCCAATATACAAGAGCGGGGACAGAGACCGTATCTCCAACTACCGACCTATTTCTATTCTTCCTTCGCTTTCTAAAATTCTAGAGCGTATAATAAATAATCGTCTGCTCAAATTCCTGGAAAGAAATGAAATTTTGTCCCCAAATCAATTCGGTTTTCGAGCAAAAAAATCAACAAGCGACGCTGTTCATGAACTCACTAATTTTATTGTAGAACATATAAACAAGGGCAGGAAATGTGTGGGGATATTCCTAGACTTAGCCAAGGCTTTCGACACGGTCTCTGTTCCCATTCTTCTGAACAAACTCGATTATATGGGAATCAGGGGCACTCAGCTGGAACTTTTTAAAAGCTATTTAACTGATAGAAAGCAGTATGTCCAAATCTTAACCAATACCAGCTCTAACTTACCCATTAATTATGGCGTCCCTCAGGGAAGCATTCTCGGCCCTACTCTTTTTCTGACATATCTAAACGATCTTTGCAACTGTGATCTGCCCCAAGGCAAACTTGTTTCATACGCAGATGACACTGTTCTGCTATTTCAGGGAGTAAACTGGGACGAGGCCTTTTCGTATGCTCAGCTTGGTTTCAATAAGGTGACAAATTGGCTACATACAAATGTTCTCCATCTAAACATTGAAAAGACAAAATGCTTGACATTTACTATCCTAAATTCGTCTCAACCTCCTCCCAGCTACTCTATTATCGCACACTCGTGCAACATGTCCAAACCGGACTCATTATGTGCATGCAGTAAAATTGAGAGATCTACAAATGTTAAATATCTGGGAATAATTGTAGATAATAATTTAAATTACAATCTCCACATTTCCTATACAAAAGGAAGGATTCGCAAACTAGTTTACATTTTTTCCACTCTTCGGCATATAGTTAAACCATCGCTCTTGAAACAAATTTATCGTTCACTTTGTGAACCATTAATCACATACTGCATTCTCAGCTGGGGTGGTGCACACAAGACATCACTGCTTCCCTTGGAAGTCGCGCAACGATACGTTTTGAAAGTCTGTACTTTCAAAACATCGTTATACCCCACTGTATTATTATATAGGGACTGCCAGGTCCTCTCAGTTAGACAGTTTTTTATACTCATAACCATCTTGAAGCAGCACTCCTTATGCACTTATGATCCTAACATGAATGCAGGAAAGCGACGTAAACATAAAGTCTGCGAATATGCTCAACCCATAAAACTGAGCTTCACTCAAAGGTTCTTTGCCTTCTTGGGTCCATATTTATATAATAAAGCAAATAGAGAATTATCTATTTTTCCAGTAAATAAACTAGAATGTAAGGCAACTGTCACGGAATGGTTACTTGCCAAATCTTACGATGATACAGAGGAGTTAGTGACGGTTCTATCATAACATACATACATACACACACATACACACACACGCACACACTCACACACAAACATACACGCACGCACGCACTCATTATTTAATTTGTGATTTAATGTGCCAAACAAATATACCTATCTAATTTTTGATCCCTGAATTATGACATTAAGCACGGAGGGAATGGCGCTGCTTATCCCATAACACAGAGCCTTCAGGCTTTATTTTGGGAAGCAATGACTAAAACCCCTATAGTCTAATATTAACACTATGAATATTGTAATGTCGGCATATTTTTCTTGATTATAAGTGTGTGTAATGGTTTAAATAAATAAATAAAAAAGGAAGAGCTGGAAGGCGGACCCTGAGCTCCAAGGACACCGTGGCCTCGGATGCAATCAGGACTAACGTCTTTATGTGGAAGATGATGATAATGCAACCGAAAATCAAAATAGAATGGGACCGACAATCATTGTTGGTAAAATATCGGTGTTAAATACATATCTGCCTACCTCTTCAGGGAATTACATCCATGAATAGATGTATGTATTTTTGAAAATAAATAGGATATAACAATGTTATTTTACGGGCTCCCGCCGCGACTCATAAATGGCTTCCATACAAGACTTTTTACTTCGCAGTATTAGCTCGATAAATCTGGATTTGGGGATTTTCTCTGTACCCACTACAATGAAAAAATGATATATGATATAACCCCACCATAACCGAAATACAACTTATTATTTTCATTGTTCAGTAATGTTCCCAGCAACTACAATGTGTCTGCCGGGGTGCGAGAGATATGCTTTTGGCAATCTCACCTCCGGCAGCCAAAGACCCAAGACGGCGCGCGTTTTAGTTGGTTCGAATCCGACATAAACACCTCCACCGGCTCCGTGGGGGTGGTATCCATGGGGATTTTACGCACGATAAAAAAAAACCACAATATGTGGTTCTTAGTTTAGGGGCATTCGTTTATACAAGGTCGGCAGCACGAGTGTTACTCCCCTGGTGTTGCAAGCGGCCATAGGCCACGGTAACCACTTTCCATCAGGTGAATCGTGTACTGGTCCTTGTTATACCTTCTAAAGCCCTTCTTGAAGAACCCTATATTGTAGTCGCTTGAGAAAACCACGGCAAGGAGTTCATTCCACAGCTTGAGTGTTGATGAAGTTCCTTTTATACCGCACGGTGCGCAACGTTTTCGGATGTAATGTGTGGCGATGAATTCCCTGCCTATGGCGAGCGGTGCGATGATAGAATGTAGATGTGGGCATCATGTCGAATAAATTCATCGTTCAAACCATCGTATAAGCGTATAGTTAACGACTGTCATATAATGTCAATCGTTGCCACTTCTCTAGAGGGGCTGAACAACTCTGTAAGTGATTGGCCACTAACCACTATTCATGCTGGGAGCACACACAATACAGGCAATATAATAAATCCAAAGCCATACAATATTTATGCGAACTCCAGACTCTAAGGTGCCTGGGATGCAACCGGGACTAAAGTAAGGATGATGATGATGCCGACTAACCCTTTACCGCCGTTCCCAATAACATACTTACAGTTAAAGATAGATCGCATCTACGGATAAAGTGCTCGGCTGTTTAAATTCAAAACATAGTAACTCCAATTTCACACTAATTTCGGAAAATAAAATTATACCGCAATGCCCTTTCCCGCAACAAAGTCAGTTACCATGTTTTGAATTTAAACGATACGTCAAATTTGAGTGTTGCGATCTATCTTTAGCTGTATGTAATGTTATTGGGAACGGCAGTGGCAACTCGTTGGCTGGTGTATCGTCGAATAGAATGACAAATGTATGGGAGTTGACGTTTGTGACAGTCGTCAACAAATGTCTAGTAATATTAATGAATTAAATAAATAAAGCGTCAGTAGCTTAGTGGTTAAGGAGTCGGCCTTACGATCGAGAGGTACCGGGTTCGAATCCTGACCATTATACTACCGACGTGAACCCACTCCTAGCACAAGCCATATAGCTTAGTTGGAGGAGTTAGAGGCAATATTAGTTATTTCGGTTCTAATATTTAAAAAAAAACATCTGAAAAATTCTTTTACACCAAAATCAATCACATAATCAAACAATCTAATGTACAATAAAAACTTTGGATGGACTGGAGAGTCATTACATTCTACAAAACGCTGACCAACGAATTGTCACTTGTCTAGCGGGGGCTGGATATACGGAGCACGTCTTCATCGTCATCATTTCAGCCATAGCAAGTCCACTGCTGGACATAGGCTCCCCCTATAGATCTCCAATAAGACCGGTCGGAAGCGGCTCGCATCCAGCGCGTTCCCGCGGCTTTAATAAGCACGTGATCACAGTCAAATGCTATGATCACGTGCTCCGACTGGTAGGCTGACTGATCGGACAACATGTTTCTGTATCATTTTATCTCTATAAAATATTTTATATGAAGTCCAAAACACTTTATAATCTCTTCGAATTTCCGGAAGAAGTATATCGCTAACAATATTATTTGGTGCAAGCATTTTGAAATATGCTTGCTTGCAGAGGTGGAGGCTATCCGAAATAGATATTTTCCGATATATGAAGCCCCGACAAATTCCTACTGGTATCCTGCCAGCCAAGAGTTATATTAATATTGTATTACGATGTTGTTTTAGCCAAGACTAAGTTAAGAGCGGATAGCGTTTTAGAAAGAAATTGCTTGTATAAAAGGCTTCATAACAGTTGTGAAGACTCGGTAACAACCGCAATGCGACCCGGTTTCGACTGACATGCGATCCAATTTCGACCCGGCTACTACCACCAGGCAACGTGACGTGGCGATGACAGCCAGGCAACGCGACGACGGCGGCCACGGCGGCGGCGTGCTGAATAGCGCGCCTCCCCATTCCGGGGGCGAGTTGGGGACACCGTTGTCCCCCCTCCTGAGGAGGGCCAGACCGTAAGGGATGGCCCTGGGTCAGCCGGGGTGCGAGGGATATGTCTTTGACAACCTCACCTCCGGCCTAGCACCAAGACCCACAGTCGGCGTGGCGCGGCCTCCCCTTCCGGCTCCGGCAGGGGGGGTATCCGAGGGGATTTCCGCACGAAAAAAAAAAAAAAAAAAAAAAAAAAGGCAACGCGACGACGCGACGTCGATGGGTATAATACAAAACTGAACCGGTGAACTTCGCACTGTCATATTTATTTACCTTGTCCGCGGCCCCACACGCGAGTAATTTCGATCCCGTTCCCGCTGCACCTTCTGATACTTTTTCTTTTTATACAAACCTTGTTCTGATAAAATGAACACAATAAAAAATATTCAATTTGATGCAAACAATCGGATTTTATGCGCATGAAACCCATTTTTATTTAAATAGATATCTGTATTTAACTGAATTTTTTATAGCATTTTTAATGCTAATTTTAAAGTTTGAAAAACATCGGAAAAATGAAACGCGCAAGTGAGACTTGAACTCACGACCTTTCCCTTACAGGGGGAATGCTCTTCCAACTGCGCTATTGAGCCACACCTGATTCATTTAAAATTTTCATTCTCCTTATATCCGTCTTTATGGGCGACGGTGGTGCCATCTACCAACATTCTTACGAACTTTTGGAAACAATGAATGATTTTTCAACCATTTTTAAACATTGAATTTGATGACTTCGCCCGAATATTTGACTGAATTTTTTATAGCATTTTTAATGCTAACTTTAAAGTTCGAAAAAGATATCTGTATTTATGTAGAAAAGAACCATACAGTGGAGTAGAGAGTAAAATCATTACATAGTATAAATCAAAGTCGCTTTCTGCGTCCCTATGTCCCTATGTATGCTTATATCTTCAAAACTACGCTACAGATTTTGATGCGGTTTCTTTTAATAGATAGAGTAATTCAAGAGGAAGGTTTATATGTATAATAAATGCTTAATATAGTACAGGGTGCAGCGGGAACGGGATTGGATGCCACGCGGGCGGAAAAAAATGGCGGAACGAAGTGTAGCCGAGATCAACAGCTAGTTTCAAATAATGATTATTTGCATTAATTTATCGGCCCTATTGTACAGACACAATGTTTACGATGGCCAATAAACATAAGATCGGCGCTGGACATAAACTTCGTTGAATGGATTTGCTCTAGATAAGATACCGGATCTGTCATCGCGCGAATTGTTGAGACGTAGTTAAAATGTATTTAATAATGTTGTAGTATGTTAATTTTGCTATTTATTACTGAACTTAAGTTTAAATACGTTGGCTTAGGTGTTCTTAGTCAGTTTGCTGTCGATGGCAGGGTAATATAACATTATATTATGAAATAGAAGTAGAATAATAATATAGAAATAGAAACTTTATTTGCATGAAACACAGTATGAAGGATGTTACATAGTATTGGTTTCTAAGAGAGTAATAGTTGGCGAATTATGTTTTTTTTTTAAGAATATTAGAACCGAAGTTACTAATATTCCCTCTAACCCCTCCAACTTAGCTAAATCGCTTGTGCTAGGAGTGGGTTCACGTCGGTAGTGTAATGGCCGGGATTGAACCCGGGACCTCTCGATCGTAAGGCCGACTCCTTAACCACTAAGCTACCGACGCTTCCCTTCTTTCGAGGAAATACAAACATTTTTATATTTAATTCTGCTCACAATATTATTCTTCTTCTTCTTGAGATGCCATCTTCTTAATGAAGGTCGGCAACCATTAGGGCAATTTAGATCTTTGACACAGCAGCCCTGAAGAGAGAACGGGTGCTCTTATTGTACCACTGGCGCAAGTTCTTCAGCCATGATATTCTTCGTCTGCCAACACTGCGTTTACCTTGTATCATGCCCTGGATGAGCTGCAAGAGCTGGTACTTAGGATTTCTCATAATGTGCCCGAGATATTCCAACTTTCTAACTTTCACTGCCTGTAATATTTCCAGGTTTTTATGCATCCGTTCCAGCACCACTTCGTTTCTAACTTACAGACTTAAATAATTTGTTTCTAAAATGGATTAATCTAGAAAATAGGTTCTATGAGTCACGTACGAACTTTAAGCTTTACACTATCTAATATAGATAATAATTTAATTGCGAATTGTTCACGATAGTTCTTTAGAAATACGAATTAGATTCGTGTAAAGTATGATACCGATCTCTCCCACGTAAATTGCTGTAACTACCAATTCCCAAATGTACACGACGTGTACACGCTCTCGTGTACACCTGGGAATTGTACGACACTTTACGTTTTAAAGTTTTAATATTACTGAAATTTGTGCTGCACCTTCTTCAAGAAAGAACCATACGAATCTTGAAACGAAAAGTATCACAAGTGTACAAGAAGGGGAACAAATGGGATTTGATATTTACGATATATTTTAAAGTTTTAAAATGTCTGAATTTTGTGTTGTACACTTTTCTTCTGTGTGATATTGTAAGCTAAATTTTCAGTCCGTTTCGCTTATAAACAAGTGCAGTGAGTATTAATTAATTTAAAAAGAATATACTAGATAAATAATATATGGCAGCTTACCACCAGGCATAGTGAAGTCAAATTGAAGTATTTGAATGATTATTCATAGCATATATTATGCTAACTTTAACATTCGAATACATCGGGAAAAATGAAATGCTCAAGTGGGACTTGAACCTTTCCCTTACAGGGGGAATGCTCTTCCAACTAAGTTATTGAGCCATACCTAAATCACTCTAAATTTCCCTTCTCTTTATATACATTTTTAAGGGCGACGGTGGAATCATCTGCCAACTTTTTTACGAACTGTTGAAACCAAGAATGATTTCTCAACCATTTTTAAACATTGATTTTTGTTAACTCCGCCCAAATATTTAAATGATTTTTTATAACATTTGTTATGCTAACTTTAAACTTCGACAGGAAACTACGTCAGGAAAAATGAAATGCTCTAGTAGGCTTGAACCCACGACCTTAAGGGGGAATGCTATTCGAATCAATTTAATTAAAGTAGTTACCTACCCTATATAAAAAAAATATAAATGAAATTACTAATATTCCCAGTAACTCTTCCAGCTAATTCAATTCAATTGAGCATTGATTATGTTAGGAATTTGTTCACGTCACTTGGTCACTGTTAATCACAGATTTTTATCAGTTACTCATTAATTTTTACCCGACTACGGCGAAGCCAAAAGGAGGGTTATGATTTTGACAGGCTATGTATGTATGTATGTATGTATGTTCATTTGTTCCCTCATAGCTCCTCAACTACTTATTAGAACTGGACAAATGAGGTATCGTTACAAGTGGCTTGATCGTCCGATGGTTATAGGCTATATGACGTGTCACTCAATCTTGTGTGGCGCCCTCTAGCGCTCATAAGGTACTGTGTTAAAAAATAAATTTGAGATAAATATGCCGTGTTTGGTATCAAATGAAAGTGCTTAATGAGCACATTTCAAATATGTATAAATTATTAGCTTTACCTTGCCCCAAAATAATTTAAATAAAAAATAAAGTTTAAAACTAAAACCCAACTACCAAAAAATCACGCTTTAAAAAGTGACAAACAAGAAATAATCAAGGATAGCCGTGGCTCGGGGCTTTGCGCGGGGGAGCGGGAGGCGTGTACGCTGACGCTACTAGCCTCGCACGGCGAGAGCGGGGTCGCGCGCGGGGAAGCGGGAGGAGGGTGTCTTCGAGGCAGGTGCCATGTTAACTCGCACGAGCTATACTCTAACAAAACAATACATTCCAGGGATAAGTTTATATAGATAATTTTTTGGTAGTCGGGTTTTAGTTTTAAACTTTATTTTTTTTATACTGTCTAATCATTATCAAATATGGCGTGGCGGTAGTGCACGCGACTGCCACGCAGGAGGCGCGCCGCTCAGTGCAAATATTTGTATGCATGAATTGGAAATTGGAATGGCTATTTGCATTGGTCCAGGTGTTTCTATGTTTAATATGTATGTATTTACAAAAAAAGTATATAAGTAAGTTTATCCGCATTCTATATTCCTTAACACAAGCTATGAAAGCTTACCATGGGTCTAGATAGCATTGTGTAGAATGTTGTGGAATTGTGTGGAACTTCAACATACCTATTAATCTACATCTAAAATGCCATGCCATTTTGGAGGTGTTTTTGTGAAGGGGGTTTTTTAAATTTTTAATTTAATTTTTATTTTATACTTTTTAAAATTGATCTACTAGTCAAGCCCTTTCATTTGATACTCATATTGAGGGAGTTATAAAGAAATATGGATTCCAACATGTTGTGGTGGCGGCCATCTTGGACCGATTTTTTTCAAACATAGCTAAGAACACTCCCGACTAATATACCTTTCAAACAAAAAAAACTAAATCCAAATCGGTTCATCCGTCTGGGTGCTACGATGCCACAGACAGACACACACACACACACACACACACACACACACACACACACACACACACACACACACACACACACACACACACACACACACACACACACACACACACACACACACACACACACACACACACAGACACGTCAAACTTATAACACCCCGTCGTTTTTGCGTCGGGGGTTAAATAGCCTTATTTTCACAGAACTGCCAATAAAAAACTCCGCGTAATCCGTCAACTGATCATAGAAAGCAAACCAATTGGAAAATAAACCGCCTGAATTACTAGTCTTTGAGTGAAGCCTCCTGCGGCCTACTAGGTCCTAGATTCTGTTAAGGCAAAACCACTGTGCTGCCACATTCACTGCAAAAAATAACATTAAATTTTAGACTTTATTTCCATACGTCTAAAATCTAAAATGAAATGAAAAACATTTTATTACACTTTTTTATTCCATTTGCAAAGAGTAATTTAATTTTGAACTTTAACATGCCGTTAAGTCTATTATTTAATGCCGTTTTTTGCAATCGCTGTGGCAAGACTGTGGTTTGGCTTTAGTAAAATCGAGGCCCTGGCCTGTCATCAAGGATTTGTCATTGTGAACCACAACGCGGGTCTCTGAATAAAGTTTTATTATCTCTTCAACTTGTTAACGAAAGTCTGAACATTCTTTGCTTTAATTAGTACGATATTTTATTGTGTATAATGAATTGCGTTGTTGGTTCCGTTGGTGGGTTGTGGTTATGTTTGTGTGTACCTATGTGTGCATTACATAATAAACTCGACGCCTGTATTCCCCAAAGGGGTAGGCTGAGGTGCTAGCACCCACATTTCGCCAGTTTATGTTTCGGTCCTAATGTAATAAGTGGCGAGCCTATTGCCATTAACCGGGCACTTATAAACCTGCGATAAATACACACATAACTTCGAAAAGCATCGAAAAGTCATTGGTGTGTGCAATGGTAAACCTCGGATCGAACCCGAGACCTCGTCTCACCAGTCCATTACCCATACCACACCTCTGCCTACCCCTTCAGAGATTTACAGGTGTGAATTATGTACGATATGTTGTAATATACAATACATTGATTGACCAATGAAACAAGATCTCGCAATATAGACCCACATGAAAAAAATTAAGGGTCTCGTAAAACATGTGAAGTATAAAAAGAGTATATAGCATCGTTGCTCGTAAAACATATAGGTACAGTCAGTATCAGAAAAATGTTTACGAACAGAGTGCTCAAAAATTTAGTTTTTTACCCCCTTTTTTGGGCCCTCTTCGCGGGCTTTCCGGGCCCGGAGTCTAGTGCGGGCCCGACCGGCCGCCTCTTTCTCGAGCATTACTTGCTCGCAGAAGGAGGCGGCCGCACCCCAAGCGTTCGCGCATCGTACCATCACTGTGCTGTGAGCAACGTGGCGAGTGTGAGGACTCCCACCCCTTACCCCCTTACCCCCTTTGACAGATTTTTCTGATATTTGGTACAAACCTATAGTTCGGGCAATAATCCTACTAATATTATAAACACGAAAGTTTGTGAGAATGGATGAATGTATGTATGTATATATATATGTATAGATGGATGTTTGTTACTCTTTCACGTTAAAACTACTGAATGGATTTTCATGAAACTTAACAATAATATAGCTTATACATCAGAATAACACATAGGCTATATATCATCACGCTACTACTCAAGGTAACGGAGCAGTGATCGACTAATCCTGCGCAGACGAAATCGCGGGCCCCAGCTAGTACCGTATAAATCAATGAAACAGTTTCATTTGGTCTTCATACGAGACTTTTAAGATCTTTTTTTTTAAACAGGACACGTGAATTTGAGTTCACCTCGCCTGATAATAAGCTAAAGCAAAGTCTCGAAAAAGAGTCACCATCGTAAGCATGTACCATGTTAACAGTGGTGGCATGGCACTCAGCTTGACGGCCTCATTAGATGCCTTTTCACGCCCGCTTAAAGGACCCGGGACTATAGGAAGAAGGAAACACGTGAACTGGCAGGCAGTTCCAGGTCTTAGTGGAGTGGCATAGGAATGAGCCACTGAAACGCTTGATTCTAGCAGGTATACTCTGCACCGTATATGGATGGCATCTTAGCCCTGCACGTGTCGTCCTGTGTAGGAAAGGAGATGGTGGGACTAATTGGAAGAGCTCGTCCGAACATTCGCCATGGTAGAGACGGTAGAAAACTGCCATAGACGCAACATCTCTACGCATCTGCAAAGGCTCGAGGGTGTTCGTAACCTCAGGATTCCCAATAATGCGGACCGCACGTCGCTGCAACCCTCTTTTCAAGACTTTGCTTTTAGCTTACCATTAGACGAGGTGAAGTGAAATTGACGTGTCCTATATAAAAAACACATGTGTCAAGTGAATTTTAAGTACTTTGCTAGTCAAGTCAATCTGATCCTGACTGTACCTAGTCCTTTGCGTGGGAAGCTGGCTTATTCTACAAAAGACCGTCTTATTAAGGGTGTTGTAGGGTGTTGAGTTTTCAACGTTTAATTAACTAGGCCGCGAAATGCGAGTAAAGCGACATTTTAGAACGAAAATGTGTAAAATCGCACCCTCAGTGGAAAAAAGGCATAAGACGAAAATGCTGACTTTTCAGTATGGTGAAAAAAGTGAATTTATGGGCATATTTACTTTATTTCCAAACGTAGAAGAATTATTCTTATATCAAAAAAAGGAGCAAAAAATGTTGCACTTCGTGTTGTATTTAAGTTAGTGCTAATGTTTATAGTTTATTAGGAATTGTAAAAATAAATTATTATGCTATTTTTCAGAATACAATAAAATAAAAGATTTTGAGTATCAAAATTTATGCCAGACTTTGCCAGAAAAGTAAAATATATTTCAAAAAGTATGTTATATTAAAGCAGTAATGAATTGTGAATATGAACATTTATGGTAGTATAAGTAAGATTACTGCATTATTTCCTTTATAGAAATTATGTTTGAAATGCACAAGCAATTCTTACCCCTTTTTTCAATTTAAGGGCTTGTTAAGATAACGTGATGGTGGGGCTGTGCGTCTGCATCACAGCTGAGCACTGCGCGGCCTGCTTCTTTTAAAATGTTTAATTATACTAGTAATGTATGTATAAATTTTATCAAATATGTAAGTAAGATAGACAATAATGTAATATAATAATGTAATAATGTATAATCAATTTAAAATAAGTTATTCTACACAAACCCTATCTGGGTTTACAGGATAACTGAATTTGTATGAAGAATATTGTAATAATTAATAAATAAATAATAAAATAAATAAGTAAACAATAATAATTACTTATTCCATTATATGTTATAGAAAAGTTAGCTGCATATTAAGACATATTACTTAGAGTTATTATTTATGACTACAGGGAAAAAAGGAAATGCCTTTTTTTTATTCACTATTTTTTATTTCAGGCAAAATACTAATTATATTTTGGTAACAATTAAAGTTTGTACTAGCAACAATAAAATTGCACAATAATATTCAGAATTGTAGAGTTTCGGTGAGGATTACTACCACTATTGATTTTTTTATAAACTCTTAAATAATCAGTAGATAATTTGTTAGAACTAAACTTAAATAAGTTTTTATTGGCTCCGTACAACAAAATGTTTATGTTCTCTCAATAAAAATCAAAGGTAACAAGCAAAAAATATTAACAAATCAAGGTAACGAGTTATACCTAATACATATTTTGTTATTACACATGTTATTATTACGGCTAGGTACCCCGAGTGGTGGCATTATCCTTCACCTACTAGTTTAGTTTAGTTTAGAGTTTATTAATATCATTAGTATAAATTAACATAAGCCTATGTTATGGCTATTTTTTTATGCAAATAGATAGTGAACCCTTTACAAGTTAAAATAGAAAAGGATGTTACACGTTAGTAACAGACATTAGGTAATGTTATGATAATAGACTGCGAATCATTCATCAGCCTAGTGGTACGAGTCATCGTCTTGTACTCATAATACAGGGGTTCCCCTACTTGGAGACCAAACGATTGCTATGATATACTAAACTTGTACCACTAGCTCGGCGGTAAGCGAAAACATCGCGAGGAAACTGCACATTCATTCATATTTAATATGTAACCAGGATCCTATTGGTCTGGTCTGAGTGTTTCTATGTATAATACATATGTACGTATTTACAAAAAAAAGTATATAAGTATGTTTATCCGCATTCTAGATTCCATAACACAAGCTATAAAAGCTTACCATGGGTCTAGATAGCGTTGTGTAGAATGTTGTGGAATTGTGGAATATTGTTAAGGTTCGCCTTTCCGGTTACGAAGGTCAGACGACAGTCGCTTCAATGTAATTACCAGACTATATAAACCCAGACAAATCATTGTTTAATTAAGCGGACCCCGGACTCCCCAAGAGCAGCCGGGAAAACACTAGGAGGATTAGACAGGAAAAACAAACATCAAGCATTACAGGATATCAAGAGAGTCCGGCATAGAGCCCTCTCTGCTAGACCTTCTATTGACGAGTTGCCTGGACCAGTACAGTGTCTCGGTGAGTGCTGCTTTAGGTAACTCCGACCACTGTCTGGTCCGCTCCACCGTGCCCATTGTAGCGCCCTCACGACCCGTGCAGGGGAAGAGGCGTCTTTGGCACTACTCGTCAGCGGACTGGGATGGACTACGCGACAATTATGCGTCCATCCCGTGGGTTGAACGCTGCTTTGAGGGTAAGAACCCATCTGAGAGCGCTACTGCTGTCGCCGGTGAGATCGGTTTGGGTATGGAATACTATATCCCATAAACCGATGTCACCGGAGTCCGCAGAGCGCGTCAGTGGTTCGGCTGCGAGTGTGCGGAGGCTGTTGAGCATAAACAGTCTGCGTACCGCGCTTGGGTGCGGGCGCGCGTCACACGCGATCCTAACAAGGCCAAGGCGGCGTACAGCAGAGTGACAAAGGTCTGCAAGAGGGTTTACGTCAGGGTGGATGCCCAGCGCATAGCACGGCTGGGCCAAGAGCTAGTGGCGCATCTCACGTGCCGTGGCTACTGGCGACTGGCCAAAGCCGTGTAAGCCAACTTCTGCCAGCCCTCGCTGCTTCCGCTGAGCAACCCCGATGGATCTCTGGCCCTTGCGCCGCAAGAGAAAGCAAATTTGCTGGTCAATCTCTTCGCGGCCAACTCCCGAGTCGATGATTGCAACCACGGACCATGCCCACTGGTGACCACGCAATGTCTGATATCCATATCAGGTAACGTGATGTCCGTGCAGTACTACAATCACTCGATGTCCGGAAAACCAGTGGTCCTGATGGTATTCCAGCGGTCGTACTTAAAAAATGTGCAGCGGAGCTATCTCCTATGCTAACGCGGCTGTACCGACTGTCCCACAGTTCAGGTACAGTGCCGTCGGCTTGGAAGGAGGCGAATGTCCAGCCGATCCCCAAGAAGGGGGATCGCTCGGACCCAGCCAACTCGGAACAACCCATAGCCGTCACCTCAGTGCTGTGCAAGGTTTTCGAGAACATTATTAACACACAATTCATGCGCCACCTAGAGGATCACTCCTTGCTTAGTGACCGGCAATACGGCTTTAGACCGAAACGGTCAACGGGTGATCTTCTGGCGTACGTGACCCACCTTTGGGGTGAGGCTATGGAAAAGCACGGCGAGTCACTGGCAATTAGTCTTGACATTGCCAAAGCTTTCGATAAGGTATGGCATAAATCGCTTCTTTCTAAGCTACCAGCCTTTGGGCTGCCTCTCGGACCTCCCTTGCCTTCCTGCAGGGGCACCGTATTCGCGTCCTTTGTTATGGACGAGCTTCGGAGTTCTTGCAAGTAAATGCTGGATATGCTAACGGTAGCATTCATTGCTATGCAGACGACAGCATCTTACACGGGAGTTATTACGCATATCCTGCGGCCAAGCAGTCTGATATCGCGGAAAAAAGGCAGCTTCTTGTCACTGAGCTGGACCGGATCCTGGACCACATTTCTCAATGGGGCGCTAGGAACCTGGTCGAGTTCAATGCCTAGAAGACCCAGGCATGTGCGTTTGCAGCAAAGGTATCTCCTTTCCTTCCCCTTCCCACTCTTCAGAGCACACCATTGCCACTGCAGGATCACCTCAGTATCCTCGGTATGGATGTTCGCTGCAAACTGAGTAACAACTATATCGAAAGTATCATCAAATCAGCCTCGCGTAAACTCGGGAGTCCTGAACAGACTGAGACGTTTTTTCACGCCGGAGCAGCGGTGTCTTCTATACAAGACCCAAATTCGTTCCTGCGTGGAATACTGCTCACATCTCTGGGGCAGCTCCGCAAAGTACTTACTAGATGCTCTCGACAGGTTGCAGCGACGTGCAGTCAGCATTTTTGGGAATCCTGAGGTCATGAACACCCTGGAGCCTTTGCAGATGCGTAGAGATGTTGCGTCTTTGGCAGTATTCTACCGTCTCTACTATGGTGAATGTTCTGACAAGCTATTCCAATTACACCCACCCTCTCCATTGCTACACAGGACGAGACGTGCAGGGCTAAGATGCCATCCATATACGGTGCAGAGTATACCAGCTAGAACCAAGCGTTTCAGAGACTCATTCCTATGCCACACCATTAAGACCTGGAACTCCCTGCCAGCTCACGTGTTTCCTTCTTCCTACAGTCCCGGGTCCTTTAAGCGGGGCGTGAAAAGGCATTTAATGAGGCCGTCAAGCTGAGTGCGACCACTGTTAACATGGTACATGTTTCCGATGGTGACCCTCTTTCCGACACTTTGCCTTTGCTTAACATCAGGCGAGGTGAAGTCAAATTGACGTGTCCTATAAAAAAACATTGTGTCATAATCTCTTTTTAGCTTATACTCCCTTATAACTTCAAAATTCTTCTCGCCCTACTTTGCTGCGTCCGGTTATACATTTCAGGTCACTTTACTTTAAAATAAGAAGAAAAACCACTCAATTGTTGTTGTTTTGCTTTCGCAAATGCGTTAACGCAGGTATTACCTTGACCTAGAAATGGGCACTGACTGTCAAGCGCGTGGATACGCACCCGCCCCGTCCCCCGCATCGATGTATTCACACTTATGTTAGCGCTGTCTACTCCCACGCCGCAGTATCTATTCTTACTTCTCGGTGAAAGGAAAATATTCTAGTGAAAGAAAGAAGTAATCGTTCTTATTTTACAGCCGCGCCGCAGTATGTAGTCTTATGTTTCGGCGTATAGAAAAGTTTTGAGTGGAAGAAAGCAGTATTTATTCTTATTCTAATTTATTTTATGTTCATAAAAAGTAAACAGTCATACAGCTGTTATTATTATCTAAGTTTATCTTTTAGGCTAAGTAAGCGCATTTAAGATAATTTCCTTAGCTAGTTAATTTAACAAATAAAAAAATAATCGTGTATACAAGACTAACGATGTAAAAAAAAACAAACGCATTTAAATCATAATAATTGTTACTTTTAATTTTCTACATAAAATATTAGGGATAAACGTAATAATAAGTAATACGTCATATTTCTCAATTTATTCTTTGCGTTATATCACATAATCTACTAATCCGTAAGAAAAAATGTAATGGAACCAAAATTCTCAAAACGAATTTCTTGTTTTAATTCGTCAAATTTAACAAGAAAAATATGAAAAAAATTTAGCATATGTATCTTTAAACGTACCTTTCAAATATGATAAAATCGACGAATCAAAGTAAGATCACTTATGCCTATTTTCCACTGGGGGTGCGAAATATTTTGAAGTTTATCTCCGACATAAAAGTGACAAAATTGATTTTTTGCACATACAAACATATACTCACGCTTGTATAAGTCCCCGAAGGGTTAGACAGAGGTGTATTAACACCCACATTTCGCCAACTATGATCTTAGGTCCCACGTAATAGGCGAGCATATTGCCGTCAACCGGACACTTAGTCATGGACTGTATGTTTACTGTCGGATGGAGACCAGTCCTCTCCCTTAGTCGCCTGCTACGACACCCACACGAAGAGATGGATCTTATACTCGCTATGATATTGCTGAGGAGTTTGCAGAGATGTAGTATACCAATAGATGTGTCTCATGGCTAATGTGCCTAAATAAAACTTCGAAGATATGAAACTGTTTCTAGTAATTATTTAATCTTTAAAATAACTATTTATCTAGAAAATTTTGACAGGCGTCTAACTATATTCCTACTTACTAATGATTAATATCATTTAGGCCACTTCTTCGTTGGTGGGTAGTGCGATAACGAGCCCACACTACAGTTACTGGACAAGGGTTATCTCTCAGTTTGGTGTTAAACTTTACGTATATCTATTTTATACTGAATCATTGTGCACATTTACTACCAGACAGACCGACAAATTTACTTTCTCATTTATAATATTAGTATGGATCTTTTCAACTCCAAAGCTCATATACAAAATCATGCAAATCCGAGTCAAAATGATTAGCAGGGATCAAGGTACCAAGTATACCTATTAGTGATGTGCAAATTCAATTTTGCTAATATTATGTGCCTGTTTAACAATATTTTTATTTTGCTTCTCCTTTTTTTGCTTCTTGTGTTTCGAAATGGCATACGTACTTAGGAGGTTCATAACGAAAGTAGAACCCATACGATGCTTTATTTAATTTTTATACAACATAGGTGACAGAAAAGCGAGAGGCCCACACGACGGCAAGTGGTTAATAATAATATTTTAATAAAATTGGACAACATTCTACACAATACTTTCTAAACCCATGGTAAGCTTAACTAGCTTGTGTTATGGAATCTAGAATGCGGATAAACATACTTAGATACTTTTTTTGTAAATACATACATATTATACATAGAAACGCACAGACCAATGCATACAAATATTTGCACAGTGCGGGGATCGAACCCGCTGCCGCTGCGTGGCAGTCGCGTTCACTACCGCCACGCCACAGAGGTTACAGTGTATAAGGACGTGTACAACACCGGGAGCATCACACATTGCTGCCTATGCTGTAAAAACCTTCTAATGCTCGTTCTCGCTAATTGTAGTTGTTTGGGAAAACCACATTGTTGTATTGTAGCCTGTAGGTGGCTTGAAAAGAGCAATTTGTTAAAGTTTATTAGATACTAGCTGTTACCCGCGACTTCGTCCGCGTTTAGTTCGGAATAGCTCAAACTCATTATTAAACATGGTGGAAGATTTTCATCCCAACTGGAACGGAAGTACTCGAAATACTGGAAATAATGAATTTTACGCAAAGGAAACATTTCTTTATTTTAAAAAAGAAACAAAACTGTATTCAAATCATTTCGAGAACTCGCTTGACATCTTCCACCTTGTATTTTTAAATTAAATATTATGAAGACAGTCTTTTGAGTGACTGACTTGTAAATACAGGCCTAAACTACTGAAAACTACGAAAATTGACAGACTTCTTCTATGGGCTTGGCAAATATTGCGGAAGGATTTTGAAAAATTCTACATTTTGCTGACGAAATCATTATCAAGTATGTGATGAACATTGTTATAATGTGTACTTGGTAATGTTCACCAGTTTTAATGGTTTAAATATTCTTCCGTCCTCCCTGATTCTTAAAACATGCTGCCACCACTTACGAACTGAACAAATTAAAATAAGTACATCAAGTATCACACAAAATAGTTTCAAGATAACCCGGTGCCTTGCACGCCCTGAGCAGTGAGCAGTGGTTCTCTTCTTTGCCAAGCCAATGGTGGGTAGTTCCAGTTTTCTGATAAATTCCATCGACCACAGTCACATCGTTGTTCATTGCTTTGCACATAAGTAGAGAAGAGGGGCGCAGTGGGCAAGAGAGCAAATACAACATTAACTGGGATGGGGTAATATAGCCTCATTTTGCTATATATTCCTTGTATTGGTAAGCTTGTTTCCAGCAGATGATGTAGATACTTCCAAATTGATACTGGAGTTGATGATACACTCTTGGCGTACTTTTATCATTTCTGGGATAGATTTACGTATTTACTATTAGATACCTACTTATTAGACGGAATCGATAATATCGCAGTGGCGCGCGTTGGTAGTCATCAGGTCACTAACATTGTATAATGTCTGCAGTTGCATAAAGACGTTGTCTCTCTGGCTGTATTTTACCATTTCTACCGCACCACGGCGAGTGAAAGAGCCTATTATGAGTCTTTCAACTAATCTCTCCTTCCTTCCGTCAGTCACATACGGTAGAAATAATGCCACCTCGAACCAAGCTGTTCGGAACTTCATTTCTTTATCAGGCGGTTAAGAACTGTATTGCTCTGCCCACACATGTGTTTTCTTCTTTTTAAGATCCGGAGTTTTTTTATATAGGACACGTCAATTTAACTTCACCTCGACTGATGTTAAGCTAAAGGCAAAGACTCGAAATTCAAAATTCAAAAGGGTTAGGTTAGGGTCACCATTATAAACGTGTACCATCTTAACAATGGCGGCACTCATCTTTATGTGATCATCAGAAGCCTTTTCCCGCCCCCCTTAAAGGACCCGGGACTGTAGGAAGAAGTAAACCGTGAGCTGGCCAGGATTTCAGGTCTTAATGGTGCGACATAGGAATGGGTCACCAAACCGCTTGGTTCTTGATGGAATATTCTGATCCGTATGTGGATGACATCTGAGCCTTGCATGCGTTGTCCTGTGTAGGAAAGGAGAGGGTGGAACTAATTGGAATAGCTCATCAGAACATTCACCATGGTAGAGACGGTAATACGATAGGGACAACTGTCTCCCAGAATACGTAATGTGTATGTAAGGGACCGTAAGGGATGGCCCTGGGTCAGCCGGGGTGCGAGGGATATGCCGGCAGGGGGGGTATCCGAGGGGAATTCCGAACGAAAAAAAAAGAATACTTAATATGCTTCAGAGAAGGTGTAACAATTTACTTCCTCCATGAGTGCGGCTTTGATGGTGATAGCTTAGGCTACCCATCACCCTAGCCGAAGCACTCCCTGCTCTTCACTTTGAGACCGCCTATTTATGATAGGTAACCAAGGCAGGTATACTGGGGTACCTAACCCCAGAATACCCCCAATGCCCCATTCCTCTGTTAAATTTTAATCGGTTTGATTCCAATATTGCGCTTGCCCCGATGTGGTGGAATCTGTATCAATGGGGGATACCAGTTTCAGTTTTATGACTTCTCAGGCGGGTGGGACTACTTTTTCATTCTCCGAAATGAAGAATTTTGTATAGATCTAAGAATATTATATAATAAGTTCTACTATTACTGTCACACAGTCTAGTTTTATGTACTACCTATAGAATACTAAGCATAGAATTTTACTTCAAATAAAACTATAAATACAATAAAATACAACAAATACACAATAAAATAAAAATGTTAAACAAAAGTAAATAAAAAACCATAAAAAAGGAAAATTATTTTAGATGGATTCGAACGCGACTCAGCTAAGTTATAAGTCCACCGCAGACGTATTGAGCCACAGTTACAATGAAATCATAGTGTGAAATAGACGTTTACATATTATGTCATAAAAACATTTTTTTTTTTTTTTTATACCACTTAGGTGGCAGACAAGCACACGGCCCACCTGATGGAAAGTGGTTACCGCGGCCTATGGACGTATGCAACACCAGGGGCGTTACACTCGCGCTGCCTACCCTGAAGAAACCTTCTAATGCCCCTCTTGAAGAACCCCATATTGTAGTCGCTTGGGAAAACCATGGCAGGGAGTTCATTCCACAGCTTGAGCGTACGTGGGATGAAGTTCCTTTCATACCGCACGGTACGCACCATATTCGGATGCAATGTGTGGGGATGAATTCCCTGTCTATGGCGAGCGGTGCGATGATAGAATGTAGCTGTGGGCATCATGTCAAATAATTCATCTGAGCACAAACCATTATATAGGCGGTAGAAAACACACAGTGAGGCAAAATCCCTTCTGAGGCTGAGAGGTTCCACAACGCCTGCGAGTATGGGACTGTCGACGAGCCTCAACGCACGTCTTTGCACCGAGTCGAAAGGGTTAAGCTGGCGTGCGGGCGCTCCGGCAAAAAGATGACAGCAGTACTCCATGTGGGGCCGAACCTGTGCCTTATAAAGAAGGAGTCGCTGCCCCGCAGCGAAGTACTGCTTCGCCCTGTTAAGAACTCCAAGTTTCTTTGTTGCCAGCTTGACCTTGTCCTCTAAATGACTGCGGTACTGGACGTCACTCGAAATGTCGACGCCTAAGATCCCGATACTCGGGGCAATGGTAAGCCGTGTGCCCAGGAATTGCGGCGCTACAATAAATGGGGTTTTCTTAGCGGTGAATACACATACTTGTGTCTTGGTGGGGTTGAACTGGACCAGGTTTAGTCGACCCCAATCGGATACTCCCGAGAGAGTAGTCTCGATTTCTGACACAAGTTGTTCGCGACTCCCCTCCACCTCGGACTGGGGGATGCCTGCACGGCCCGTGTAACATGCGTCTCCAGTACTGTCGTCCGCATAGCAATGAATGAAGTCATCCGACAGCATGTCATTAATATGCAGCAGAAACAGGGTCGGAGACAACACGGAACCTTGTGGGACACCAGCGTTTATGTCCATGCGGTCCGAGCGACTGCCGTCCACGACGGCTTGGATGCTTCTGTTGGACAAAAAGCTGGAAATCCAGTTACACAGCCCCTCAGGGAGTCCATAAGATGGTAACTTCGCAAGAAGACCTCTGTGCCATACCCGATCGAAGGCCTTCGCTATATCTAGGCTGACCGCTAGTGCCTCACCTTGGCTCTCGATGGCTTGCGCCCAACGGTTTGTGAGATACACAAGAAGGTCACCGGTCGAGCGACGCTGGCGGAAGCCGTACTGTCGGTCGCTCAGAAGATCGTTACCCTCAAGGTATCCCAGGAGCTGTGTGTTAATGACACGCTCCATAACCTTCGAGAGAAGGGAGGTTATAGCGATGGGCCTGTAGTTGGACGGGTCTGTCCTGTCGCCTTTCTTAGGCACAGGATGCACGTATGCGGTCTTCCACGAAGCTGGAACTCGTTCAGTGGAGAATGAGAGCGCGAAGAGTCGTGTAAGAACAGGGCACAACTCTGGAGCACAGTGCTTAAGCACCATTGCCGGTATGCCATCCGGCCCACTCGACTTTCGAACATCTAGGGACTTTAGTTCTCGCCGAACCCTCCGCTGGGTGATTTTTACTTCACCCATTGAAGTTCCACACCAGGGTATACTAGGTGGTTCGGCATTCCCATCGTTCATAGTCGAGTTTGACGCAAAGAGGTTACCTAAGAGATCGGCTTTCTCCTTGGCGCATTCTGTCCCATTCCTTATTATAATAGCGTGATGATATTAATTATGAAAGCCAGGAGTCTTTTCACCGAACCAGCTGCTTACTAATTTGTTGGATTCGAGATTCGAGAAAATCGTTCGAGAACAATGTGAATTCTATCAAAACACTTGCTGTGCCGAAGATTCTGCAGTAACCTGACCTGACTTGGCTGAGATGTAGAACTCTGGCCTCTCGAAGTTCTTCAGATTCCTATGACCAAAATAATATCTACTTGTAAGCATTGTTGCTTCTTTATCGGTTCGATCTATTCACACAATCACAATTTGTTAGCCGTGATATGCTATTATTGACATAACTTTTTTATTTATGAACCGATTTCAATAAAACAAACACTAAATGTTAAGTAAAGACTACCACAATATATTAGTGAAAACCCCAACCAAATCCGTTCAGCCGATCATGAGATTAGCGTGCACAAACTCACAGACAAACAGAGAAACAGAGAAACAGAGAAACAGAGAAACAGATAAACAGATAAACAGATAAACAGATAAACAGACAAACAGACAAAAAATCCAAAAAACGTTGATTTGGCTTCTATTACGTTTATAAAGTCCCCCTATAACACTTTTTCTCATTTCCTTTCCATGTACAGACATCGATCGTTTACAGATTTATTATATGTATAGACTAGCTTTTTCGGTCCGCGGCTCCGCTGGCGTGGATCTCTTGTCTCCGATTCTACTCAAACGATTGCAATCAAACCTCTGTTCATTACGTACTTTGTGCCTCTATCGCGAACCAACCCACAGGAACCTATACCCGGGATAAAGTACAGGTCGAACGGGATGAAAATTATCCTATGTCCGCCTCCTGGTTCTAAGCTACATCCTCACTCAATTTTTAGCCGTTCTTAAGTTATAAATAGTGTAACTAACACGACTTTCTTTATCAACATTTAAAGCGTCGGTAGCTTAGTGGTTAAGTAGTCGGCCTTACGATCGAGAGGTCCCGGGTTCGATCCTGGTCATTACACTACTGACATGAACCCACTCCTAGCACAAGCAATTTAGCTTAGTTGGAGGGTTGGAGCAAACTGTAAGCCTTCTGGAAACAAAATATATACCAGAATTTCAAGATACTCCTCGTATATTACGGTTCTGATAAAAAAACTAAATCGATGTTTCCAATTTCCTACGAGTACCCTTTCAACTAAATTACAAGTACTTTTTTGACAAGCATCTTTCATATTTATTTAGCGAATAGAAAATTAAAGACGTCCTCAGACTTGCACACACCATGTTTTCTAATCATTTCAAGCGAATGAGCAATTCAGGCAACGACATCGGGCAATTTATTGATTCAGGCATTGAATACAAAAAAAACCCAAGGTGCATACTCAGGGTCTCAAAACGGTCTGCACCAAACAGACGCAAGCACAATCTGTTTGTGCGTATTTCAAATCATTATAGTACAGCAAATTCCACTATAGTGGAACACACACAAATTTCGAGTGCTTCCACATTGTACCCACAAAACTGTACCCACAAGCTAAAATAATAATAATTATTCCATATTCTACCTTCTGCAAAAGTTCATTCCACATTCTATCCTGACGTATAGTAGATAGGCAATTGTTTATAATGTTCATCAGTACGCATCGTCAGCAAACAAAGTTCAATAGCCCCTATTGAAATTTGAAATTTGGTGTCAGAACAGTGCATTACAACGACCTTTTATTTTAATTGCATAATAAAAACGACCCTGTTCTTATTTATTGACTCCATAATGTATACATATCCATATGTATAAGTGAAGATAGATTTGCGTGGCGGGCTTGCATGAAAAGAGTAATGACGACAGTAGAGGAAGCTAGTTAAGTATGTAAGGATAGAGTTAAATGGCGGATTGTTGTCTCTGCCTACCTCGCAGGTAAATAGGTGCGAGCGTATGTATGAATTACTTTGAATCTATCACCGTTATACAAAAATTTAACATATAGAAATTTAACCTACTAAACTAAAAGGTAAACAAAGCGACCTTTACTGAGTTACCACAGCGGTTCTAAGCTGTCAGATCCGCCTAGTGATGCAAGAACTCAAGTCTTTTTAGTCTTTTAAAAGAAACTCGACTCGTTTTAACGACTTATGACGCTTCATAACTTAATCGAGTCCTTAAACCTTGAGTCCTGAGTCTTTTAAGAGTCTTCGACTACGACTCGAGTTTTATTTTAAACTGAGTGTTTTAAAAAGACTCGAGTTTTTTTAAACAACTCAGTCGTGACGAAAAGACTCCTACATTTTAAAAGGACTCGACTCGTTGGACTCGTGAGTCGTGCTCATATACCTACCTACATGTAATCGTTAAGTGTGCACAGGCGATTATTCCGTAACTATTACAGATATCAAAAAACTTTAAACTGATATCTATAGTGCGTCACCTAACGAATAAAATAACATCAATAATTAAAACCTTTATCACAAGTTGTCGTTCCCGCCACTAAACTTGCAAATTATTGTGTTCTTTTTAATTTGTATTTTGTTATATCGTATAACTTTTTTTTTTTTTTTATATTTCTCAACATTCCACACAACGCTATCTAGACCCATGGTAAGCATAGCCTAACTAGCTTGTGTTATGGAATCTAGAATGCGGATAAACATACTTAAATACTTTTTTTTTTTTTGTAAATACATACATATTATACATAGAAACACCCAGACCAATGCAAATAGCCATATTCATGCATACAAATATTTGCACTGAGCGGGAATCGAACCCGCGCCTCCTGCGTGGCAGCCGCATTCACTACCACCACGCCACGGAGCCTGTCGATAAACTAAGTGGATAAACCCAATATTTTAGGGAAGTAGGTACTGTAATAGACGCTAAACGCTATAATGAGATATTAAATAAATTTGGATATAATATAAGTACTGTTTTTATGTATTAGGTTATCCATAATTAATGCAGGGTATAGGGACCAGTGATATATTATAAACTATAGATAAGTCATTCAGGAACGTTGCAGCTGTCAAAAATGGCACAAAAACTAAGAATAAAACGATATTGCTACTTACTAATAATACGTCAATATTATTAATTTATACGCATATAGCCGCGTGGTTCCCGTCAGAGTAGAATTTGGGCCACCCCATCTGTTCCCGTACCGGTGTCGTACAAGGCGAATAAGGGATAGGGCTGTTCAACATCAGTATACAGCCAAGGCATACATGGCTCGAGTCAACAATAGTGCCCGAAATGCGGCAATAGGCTCACGCCCTATTACGTGGGACCGAATAAAATGATTGGTGAAATGTGGGTGTTAATTCACCTCTACCTAGCCCTCCGGGGATAAAGGCGTGATTATATGTATGTATGTATGTATGTATACGCATTATATTATTAGTTACATAATACAAAAAAATCCAAAAAAAAAATGAATATTAAACATGGAAAATTGATGAAACTAATAAAGCTTTGACTTGAATTAAAAATTTAGAATTACAATACATTTTTTTATTTATTTATTACACTTTATTATTTTTATAATTCTAAACAGCTCATCGTATGCTAAACGACTTAAGTCCTTTAATAAAAGACTCGCGACTAAGTTGTGAGTCTTTTAATAAAAGACTCGAGTCGTTATATATCCGAGTCGTATTATAACAACTGGAGTCCCTCAGATTAATAAAAAGACTTGAGTTGTATTTTTGGAGTCGAGTCTTCAAAATCGAGTCTAGTCCTGACTAAGTGACTTAAAGGACTTGAGTTCTTGCATCACTAGATCCGCCATCTTATGAGAAATTTTATTCCTATCTGGAATGCACTTGAAATGAAACGTAATAATTTTCAATTAAAAATGTTTGAAACCGCTGACACTTTGTTTACTTTTTTTCTCTCGCTTCGTTGGCTTTTCTTTTATACCAGTTAATTGCTTACAAAAATATTGTAACGGAACGAAATCTGTCATCTGATGTAGTAGAAGTACATTCTTAATCACACAGATGGCGTTAATATAAATTATGTTTATTTATATGAGATATGAAGAAAAACCTTTTTGAATATAAAATTACGTGATAAATTATTACAATAATTTGGTTTTAAAGATTAATTAAACAAATAAGGACATTTATAAATCAGTTATTTATTTGAATATTCAAATGTCGTGTTTTATTTAACTTTAAGTTTTTGAACGAAATTCGTATGTGAAGGAAGTTATATTCGATATCAGAGATATTCGTTACATATTTAAGCAAAAATACTAAATGGATAAGATTTTGTCGATATTAATTGATCGCAGTTAATTTGAAAATAAATACAATAATTTTAAGTTATAGTTTGAACGATTTCTAGGAAGATAAATCCAAATTAGAATTATTTGTGGATATATTGATTTGACAATGATTTCAAACAGCGCTACGATTGGCTGGTTGGAATCGTACGATATTTTGTTTCGAGAAGTAGGGATCATTGCGGTTGGGATGAGGATAGTTGAGGACAGGAAGGATCATTAATTGTTGGGAGCTGCTGGAGAGAGGTGGTCAGGAGTAGAAAGTCTGGTGGGTCATTTCGCGTTTTATAAATTGTGTTAAGAGGGTACTGGGAGGTTACTATGTTAAAATTCCGTTGTACATTAATTTTATTCGCGTTTGAAATTATTTGAGAATCTTAACGTAACTTCAAGTGTTGAGAATATATAAAACTCGCATCGTTTCATGCTGAGATAGGACACCATTTCTGTGATTGCGAAGTATGGGCTGAAGGGCTCATATGGAGTAGTTACTCACGCCTGGGAGAGTCTTCCCCGTGACTTCATGAAACAATGCAGGATGGGAACGGAGATTTGGAAATCTACCTGTCGAGTGGATTGTTAGGATTTTGAATATCGAATTGGGGTATTAGTGAATATTATATAAACCCGCCTTGATTTATGCTGAGATAGGACACCATTTCTGTGACTGCGAAGTATGGGCTGAAGGGCTCATATGGAGTAGTTACTCACGCTTGGGAGAGTCTTCCCCGTGACTTCATGAAACAAGGCAGGATGGGAATGGAGATTAGGGATTCTGAAGTGGGTAGAATCAGTAGATAACATACAAGCAGCAGTGATGGGGGGGGTTTTAGCTAGGAGTCCCTTAGGAAAGCCAATCGAAGTGATCGGTCTTGGGTGGAACACCTAACGGTGCCAACGAAGCCCTTGTCCTCTGTCTAGCTAGGGAGCTGATCAAGTTAAGGCGAGCAGCTATTCGATTTTACCTGTCTCAGGGTCGAATAAAGCCTTCTGGGTATCGGTGACCAGTGGCCCGAAGTATCGGTGTCGTTGGAGCTGATAGCTCAGTCTTTATTTATATATTTATTTATACACACAATTATATATCTCGTTAGGGCTTTAGTTAACATCCCTGGCTTCGGCCGTTAACTAAGGCAAGCACACAGTCATAGGTCATACAAAATCAAGTCTGACTAGCTTGTTCCCTTACAGAATAGGAGTAGGTACATTACACACCACACGTTTAGAATTAACTAAAGGGAGGAGTTTATTGGGGTTAAAACACATATATAGTCTTTATAGGTAGAAGGAATAGGTACACATTCTTCTCGCGGTAATATAGGACGTCGGCTATGTAGGTAGAATCGAATTTGTATAGGTTTTTGATAGTCAGTTAATTGCGTTTAAGTTATGTGAACGGTTCTCATTATAATGAAGTTATTAGGCTATTATTTTGGTGTGCATGAATACTGGGGGATTTCGGGTTGGAATCCAGGCATTTAACAACGATTATCTAAAGTGTATCCTCAGTGTTGACTACCTTCATAATAAAATGTGAAATAGATCTTACATAATACCAGTTGAATGTGAAAGGCATGGTTATCATTGTGACGAATATCAGAAGGTGGTTAAATACTCACCTATCTACATGTAATCTAGTAAGATTCAGTTAAGTCATTTGGCTATTGGATACCATAGACCGATTGATTATGAATGTCATTATTCAATATATTATTTATATTACCAAATATAATACTTGGTGCATTTATTTGATTGAATTGGGTTGAATGGATATTAGTGGAGCATTCTCACGGTAGTTGAGAACCGTCCAATTATGGACCTATGTTCTATTGTCCGGTAACCTAGACGGAAGTTCTTGTATATGAATGTCTTCAATAGAAGATGTAATTTCTATATAAGTTTCAATCAGAAGTGTAGCAAGTGTAGACTACTTTATGAAATACCTATCTATTCTATATTGAAATCTACGGCTTCTAATGAGTTGGTCTTGATCGCAACTATCAGTATATTATACAATATGCACAGTGATGCCTGAATCTTTGTATTCAATTGAGCTTATTCGGTTGTAAAAAGTGAAAGAAATTATCATTAACGAATATTAACATTCTTGTAATTGAATGTCACGATTTTGTATTTATGTAATACAAGTGTAATCCAGTTATGGATTTGGGGTAAAGGGTTATACCGGCTGCCGCGGTATAACTTGAACAAAGTGGACTAGGCCAAGTGGCGTCTGCTATATTAATAAGGCAGAGGGGAGTTGATCTGTGTTGATGCAACTCACTGTCATGGCGAATTGGAGGAGCCCTGACCTCGGGGGGGAAATAAAAATATTTGTGTATTATTACGGTTCGCTTCACTTACATACTCTGTTGCTAAAATCCTCGAAATAAGTCTTATTACGCTTACATTACGTCGATAGAAAGTTTATTCATTATCATATTCTAAATTTAAATTAGTAACCTAAGAATAGGTTGGCCTAGAAATTTAGGTAGGTAATCTTATTAACAGTTCATTACATTCTGTTTTCCAAATAATCACGATAGGTTATATGTTGCGATGATTAAGTAAATTAAGTAGGTACAGAATTATGTTAGGAAGGTGAATTGGATAAGTAGGGACTTAATTTAGGACAACAGCACAAGCTACCTCTATAGAACGAGGGGGACTACTGGATCATAATAAGAGTCCTAGTTCCCACTAGAACGATCATTGGCCAAACTAGTTATTAAGTAGGTAGGAATTCGGAAACGTTTGAGTATAAGTATGTTTTTATAATAAATCGGAAGTCGAAATAGGTAGGGGATGGTATAGGTTAGGGAGGGTGTTACAATATCCGTCAGCGATGACCAATGCCATGTACGCAAGTCTGGGTCCGTCCTAACAGAATCAAATACAGTCGTGTACAAAAACAACTAGGACACAGTAGTTAATTTGTACCTAACATGGCCTCGCTCCACATATTTGTTTTTACTCATCGTTAGAATGTGGTAGTTTTCTTAATTAATCTGACCAAGGCAAAGTTGTCAGAAGAAAGTTTACAGCTATATTGAGTACTGTTTATTACTTTTTGTGTATTAGCTGTGATCTCTGATTATATTTGGAGACTTATTTGGTGAATGTTTTATTGCTTTTTATTTTCAGATACCTTGGTTTTAAGTTAAAACAAAGTATGAAGAGTAAATTAAAACTGTTTTATGGCTTTAAATTATATTATTGTACGAAGTTCTAAAGGAATGTACAGTCAGCATCAGAAATATCTTGACTATAAAGTCTCAAAATGATCCTAAAAGCAAAATAATGTTTTTGATTTAGATAGTATGTATATATTTAGTCAGAACAATCAGTCAACAGGAAGAGGGGAAAACCAGGGCCAAACTATCTTAATGATAGTTTTGTGCACTAAACTTGTTCGTTAAGATGGATCTGATGCTGACTGTACCATTATATTTGTTTAGGTAGGTAATCTGTGGTAGAAGGTTTGAATGCATCGGGAAAAATTAAATGCTCAAGTGGGACTGGAACCCACGTCTTTTCCCTTACTATTGAATGAAAGTTAGCATAATAAATGCGGTAGCCTAGTGGTATGGGTAATGGACTGCTGAGCTGAGACGAGGTCTCGGGTTCGATCCCAGGTTTACCATGGCACACACCAATGACTTTTCGATGCTTTTCGAAGTTATGTGTGTATTTATCGCAGGCTTATAAGTGCCCGGTTAATGGCAATAGGCTCACCACCTATTACATTGGGACCTAAACATAAACTGGCGAAATGTGGGTGCTAGCACCTCTGCCTACCCCTTCGGGGAACACAGGCGTGAGTTTATGTATGTATGTATGTATAATAAATGCTATAAAAAAATCATTCAAATATTTCCCAACATACGGGGATATGTGCTTCCAATCGACTTTGCCTACAATTATCTATAGTATAGGCAAGGATAGGTAAGAACTGAAAAACGTGGGCAGATAAAGATATAATACTCCTCTGCCAACCCCTTCGGGAACTTACCGGTATGAGTACAAAGAAAAATAAAATATGCCAGCCATGAACTTGATCGAACACGTTTTTTATAAGAGTGATACTGAGAGAATTATAGCTTCAGATGAGGGCATAAATTGCTCGGTATAACGTGTCAATGTACTGGCATAGGCTATGACTACAGTGAAAGCGGTAGCATAAGCGACAGCGATTGTAAGAGGGGCTTTTTTTCTTGTGGAAGTCCCCTCGGATACCTCCCTCCCCCACCGGAGCCGGAAGGGAAAATTTTGCCTGATTCGAACCGACTAATATAGCACGCCGACTGTGGGTCGTAGTGCTAGGCCGGAGGTGAGGTAGTTTTCGACATATCCCTCGCACCCCGGCTGGCCCAGGGCCATCTCTTACGGTCTGGCGCTCCTCGGGAGGGGACAACGGTGACCCCGACTCGCCCCCGGAATGGGGAGGCGCATCTACACGCGCCGCCGCCGTGGAATGTAACAGGGGCAACGGACAGGGGAGCATTTACTGGATTTAATAAAAAAATGGTTTATTAGTAAAGTCCTTCCTAAGACCTAATTTTAACGTTACCTACCGATTTCTTTTTTGAATCTAACCCCACTCAAATGCACGAAATTTTATTAGCTAATAAGTACTTAATTTATACTAAGCTTCTCTTTATTCAAAACTATTCAATAAAATATTATGTTATACAGACGAATTGAGAACCTCCTCCTTTTTCGAAGTCGGTTAAAAATTCAATTTAAACTTCCCAAAAAGGGGTATACCTAAAGTTTTGTGCTTTACATTAATATGACTATGAATCTATCAGTCTACAAGTTCCAGATTGATTCATTGAGTACCTAATTCTAAAATATTAATGGAAATAGATGACGTCACCAATCCGCTGTGAATTTCGCCCCGCTACCGCTGTTTGTATCAACGTAGCCTTTCAACCAGTTATCTGATATTATTTGCACTATCTCTCACAAGTGTCGACATGAATATATACAAGTATGTTTCTTGCGATATAGGTCTGTATCACTTCATCAAAGATGGCGGAAGATGTTTTCTCTGTTTCCACTAACGAGAGGAGATAAAAGACCAGTATAGAGTTATCACCCAATGGTGGTATCGGACGCATAAAGTCAAACCTCCTCTTTTCCTATGGGATAGGTAGAGACTACATGTTTCCATTTGACGACCTTAGTGTAGTAAGGCACTTCACAATGCTGTTTATGTTCACTATTGGGCATTTGTTGTATTAGCTACATATTTGAAGTAGGTACACACAAACATACAAATACAGGCAAATACGTTCATCTAAAGTAAAGCCAACGAAGCGAGAGCAAAAAGTAAAAAAGTTTCAGCGGTTCCAAACATTTATTACGTCAAGGCATTCCAGAATGAAATTGCTCATAAGATGGCGGATTTGACAGTTTAGAACCGCAGTGCTGACAGCTTTCCTGTACTACGAACCACGCAACGACAGCTGTTGCTTGGCCTTTGTCGTGTATGTGTGATATGTGCGACAAGGACAGAGAAAATAATCGCTAGTTTTTTTTTTTTTTTTTTTTTTTTTTTATTTATTTATTACCATTAAAACAAAACAATGAAAGAACAATTAGTGATAGCACAAAAAACCACTAAGGTTTAGACCTGTGCTATTGAAAGTCGTCACATTAACAAAACATTATCAAAATACCTACTCAACATTCGCCAATATGTGACTATTACAATTTTATTTTGATAGCATATAATAATATAGAACGATACATATGAATCTCTTTCTACCTACAGTAACTCTAACAAATATTGTTTGAGTTTAGTTTTTACACCTGACACAGTGTTACATTTTTGTATATTAGGCGGTAGATTATTGATAAGCCTAGGGACAATATAGCCGGTAGTGCGCTCGCCATACGTATTATTGGCACGCTGTGTGCGAAGCCGACCCCCAGAAACTGCCCGAGTGCGTACAGGATGCTCCATGATTTGCCTTAATGAATTATTAAAAAATTGTTCCTTTAATAGTGATTATCGCAACGTAACGCAGTACTGGTCCTTTTGTTTACCTTTTTTCTCTCGTCTCGTTGGCTTTACTTTACAATAAACCGACCAGCCCCTTTAGACGAGTGGCAATAGGCTGGCTGGCGTATTGTGGAATAGAATGACAAATGTATGGGATTTGACGTTTATGACAATCGTCAACGAATGTTGTTTTACTCCCTAGTAAGTAGTAAATAGGCAAATAAGAGAGTCGCCTCCGCTGGTGCGGCCACGTCTTGCGGCAACCGCCCAGCTACGTGGGTAACAAATGGCTGGCAATGGCGCCCCCACCGGGTCCAGGTAGAAGGCGTAGGCCCAAGAAGTGCTGGCTTGAAGAAGGGTGACATGCGTGCAAACAGTCTCACTACCTTGGACGCCCAAGATCGTGCGAAGTGGAGGAGGAAGAGCCGGAAGGCGGACCCTGAGCTCCGAGGGCACCGTGGCCTCGGATGCAATCAGGACTAACGTCTTTATGTGGATGATGTTGATGATGATGATGAGGCAAATAAGGCCAATAATTTGTCAAATAATTTGTCCACTTGTGGTAGTTATTTGCCAAATTTGTCAAATACGTATAAATAGCCATGTGAAGTGCCACCATAGATTAAAGCGCTTTTTTTGCTACTATATTTAACGCCGATCTTATAAAATCAAATAAATAAACTTCTAGCAAATATTTGACGCAATTGGAGTTGGCAATTAGTTTAAAATATTCACAATCTACTCAGTAATTATGGGAGTTTACCCGGCTATTCTGCGGATTACCATTTCAAAGCAAATAAATGGGGTACAATTTGCAGAAGCCGATAGCATTCGGAACTAGTAGTTATATTATTTTCTTCGTTTTAAGTTACTTTGAGTTATAAAAACGAATTTGGTTTTTAGCACATAATTATTACTTTTTACCGACGCAAAGAGAGAGGTGTTATAAGTTTGACGTGCCTGTCTGTCTATCTATCTGTAGCATTATAGCTCCCGAACGGATGAAGCGATTTCAATTTAGTTTTTTTTTTATATTAACGGTGACTTATGTGCGAGCATGTTTGATGAAAATTGGTTGGTCGTTTAAAAGTTATGGGGGTTAAAGTGGGAATGGGGAGGTCGGAGGTTTTTAATTTTTTTTATTTTTTTTTTATTCTTATATTATTCTTCATCCTAGCGTACACCCTGATGCTGACCTCGGATGCGATCAGTATTGACGTCTAAATGTGGATGATGATAATCCTAGCGTTAATACCGGTTGTTGGATACAACTTTCATTTTGGAGTCTGAGGTCAAATTATCTCAAAAAGTTAGGGAAGGTCTGCTAAGAACATTTTGCTGTAACTACAACGGTTAAGATAGATCTGAAGTAGGATTATATCTACGAGTATTCGCGCCCTTAAGGCTTTCGCCCCACGTCAGACTTTTTGTAGGAACGATAAACGGTCCGATTCTTATGACCGATTTTGTGACCGAACTCCGCCTGCCCTTGCATGCGGCCGACTGTCGGTGAGTAATGTGCGTTTACTCATACATTTCCGAACGTTCCAACTTTCACTGATAATCGGATCGGTTGGGATGCACCGATTTCATTTCTGACCGACTTTTTGTAGGACGTGGGCGTCGCACTATGGCGAGCAGTACGTTCTATTTTTCTCCTACATAAAGCCAGTCACCGACTTTCGGACGTGGGCGGGCACCCTAAAACAATCTGCTCTACAAACTACAATCTAACACACAATCGCAAAACCAATCCAAACTCACTCCGACCTCGGAAACCTCAACCCATATAACCTCAACTATTAATCAGAGTATTTTGAATTATTTAATACATTAACTTCCCTTAGAAAATTATTTCAGAAGCTTATATCTTATTAATGGGAATTCTGAACAGATCCCGTTTCGTCCACTTTGGATGTTATGCCTCGTACAAGCTTGCGGTTCTGGGGTCCAAACCTTTGGAATTATAAGCCTTATAATTTTGTTTCTCTAAATTCCATATGTAATTATTTTTGAATCAACCTACCTGCAAATTGTGAAATCGGTTTTTGTTGTGTTTATATCCGATCCGTTCGGTGACGGAAGAAGAATACAAGTAGGTATCACTTACTACCCCAACTCATCCGAATAGTTTATACTGTTGATTGATGGCACGTGGTGGAATCTGTTACACATATTGAGTAAGACACTTTGTACTTTTCCACTTAATTTTATTTTACATCATTACCTTCGAGAATCCCGTGAGGCGAAACCGGTCATGTGAAAAATAAAATTAAGTGGAAATGTACAAAGTGTCTTCATCAATATGTCATCCAAATGGAGTTGTAAGAGGCGATTAACAGAAAAATACGCAGACGATATCACTGCGGCAGAAGAAAAACTCGAAATAAAACTCTGTGCAAACCCGTCTGGCCAGCGTGGAAACTATAAGTCAAAGCCTCCTAACATTGAGGCCTATATCCAGGAGTTTACATAATAACTAGCTTTTGCCCGCGGCTCCACTTGCGTGGAGGTCTATTATCGCGACCAAACATAGCCTATGTCCTTTCTCAAGGTCTAGTCTATCCCCATACCAAATTTCATCAAAATCGGCTCAGTGGTTCAGGCGTGAAATCGTAACATACAGACAGAGTTACTTTCGCATTTATAATATTAGTATGGATTATAAGTGGTTGCGCCATTTTTGAGCCGCAACGTTTCTGCATGACCCGTCTATTAATAATACGTCATTGCACAGAGCTTCATAATCACAGAAGTGCAATACCGCAGAGTTAACGATGGAAAAATTGTTCAAATTCAAATTCATTTACTTGCGATAACGCTCTATGTTACTGCAGCATATTTACCATTCCTAGGTCATGCAAACATTATATTTCATTAAAATATTTTAAATAAATTATTTGAGCGCATGCAAGCCGGTTGTTTGGCACATTTTCTCTAATCACAAAATGATAATCCTTCTAATATTATAAACGCGAAAGTTTGTTAGTATAGATGGATGTTTGTTACTCTTTCACGTAAAAACTACTGAATGGATTTTCATGAAACTTTACAATAATATAGCTTATACATCAGAATAACACAAAGGCTATATATCATCACGCTACTACTCAAGGGAACGGAGCAGTGATAATTAATGTTGTTATATTTTTCTACGCCACTCTAATATAAGCTACCTACTCGAAATACAAATCCTGTGCAGACGAAGTCATGGGCACCAGCTAGTGAGAAATAAAACCTGAAATATAAACCGCCTCGCCCTCGCGCACCCCACTTGGTCTCAGGGCCATAGAAAGCCCCATCGAATGTGGGATTCCTCCCTTCCTCCCTTTTCTGGGGAAAGATGGGGACGCTGCAATAGCCCGGTGGACGGTAAGGTGGTGTAGCCGTAACATAAAAAGTATTAACAAGAAAACATCAAGGATAACCGTGATTTTATGCCGCTTACTCTAACAAAACAATATATTCTAGGGAAATTATTATGTATATATTTACATCATCAAAATTTTATATATAATCTATACAAAAAATATAAATATCTGCGGTAGCCTAGTGGTCTTGGGATCGATCCCAGGTTTACCATGGCACACACCAATGACTTTTCGATGCTTTTCAAAGTTATATGTGCATTTATCGCAGGTTTATAAGTGCCCGGTTAATGGCAATAGGCTCGCCACCATTGGGACCTAAACATAAACTGGCGAAATGTGAGTGCTAGCACCTCTGCCTACCCCTTCGGGGAATACAGGCGTGAGTTTATATTATGTTATGTAAAATTTTATTTTCAAGTCATCTTTAACCCTTTCACTGCTAACTGTATTTGACAACGGCAAACATATTACAACTTTGCCCATCGTAGGTTGTAAAATGTTTGTAAGTGTCGCTTCAACTCGGGTTTATTGCTAACACTATTGGCTATCGGGCAATAAACTGTAACATTTAATATATAGAAATTAGGACTGTAGGGTTTCATAGGGGTTAGATAGGCTGATAACATTTAATGAAATAGCGTGTCTGTAATTCTAAATAAGTCTTTAAAAGGTAAGCACAGGAATAAAATTGCACAGGTATTGTGGAGTTTGTGCGGGTAGAACTAATAAGACAGTGACATGTCTATGATACGGTAGCTGTACGAAGCTCAGTGTGCAAGTCTATTTGTATACATAAGTTTTTTTTTATTAAGTAGTATTCGTTGTTGAACGGATACTCAGACAATTACAATCTAGACCTTGAGGCTAATAAGTAATTTAAATTTAACTTAATTTGCTAACACTTACAAGTTAAGAATGTGTCTTATAGTCTCTATTGTTATTGATAGACACTTTGATCTTGTGTTATTTAAACATAGCACATAGCGTATACATAAGTAATCTTTTAAATTACATACGTGTACCTATAATGTGTCTTAGGCCCGTATTCCAGAATGACAATCAGCCTGAATTTCGATTTATCTGAGGACAGATTGTATAGATCATTTGTCAAACTATCAATCTGTCTACACAATCTGACCTCAGACAAATCGGGATTCAGGCTGAGCGTCATCCTAGAATACGGGCCTTCGACTATGTGTTATCTCGACATTTCAGGTAGCACAACTGTAAAGTTGTTATAGAAGAAATAAATATTCTAGCACATTATTACATAGTAGGTAGGTAGGTACCTTACCCAAATTCTTGAGGCCATACAATGCACTTGCCATACAATGGATGAAACTCTAGCGCAAGGTGTCATCCTTCCAGGGTTTGGAAGTACATAAGACAGCAGTTTGCTCCCACTAAAGCCGATATACCAATCGAAATATTAAGTGGATCTCAGGCTACAAAGCGCATGCTTTGGACAATACTAGGAAATTACTATGATATCGATGATTTTTTTTTACACAGAGTCAGTTAGACCTAAACCAGAGTTTTTCATGAGGTTCTAGAATAAAATAATACGATATTGTTCGATTCATATATCTTGGACCTACAATATGCTCAATACGTGGTCTATACGCGCAGTACACGTTTCTTGGATGCATTTTGGCAATAGCACGAGATGCTACTGCAGTGGACGAACTCCAATTTAAAAAAAAAAAAACCACCAAGTATAGATTATTAGAAAACAATTTTGACCAGACCTTTTACATCTCTCGATTTACGTCAATGTATATCGAACTATACTACGAACTATAATTACACCCTAACCTAAAAAATAAACTAACCCTAATCTAATCCTAGCCTACAACAACGTTACATCACGGGCTTCTAATTTTTCGTGAACTATCACAAGTAACTTAACAACCCTTCGTTTAATAAAACTGCTATTTTATTATCAAACTAGCTATCCCGGCGAACTTCGTACTGCCAATTTTTTCCTACCCTCGTGGCGTCAGATCCCGTTCCCGCTGCACCATTTAGGGGGATGAAAAATAGATAATAATTAAATGACGATTGATCATTTTTCTACCGGAAAGAAAAAATGATTACATTACTAAAATGGCTATTAAAAAATAAGGGTTGATCGTAGAAGGGTGAAAATTGAAGATTGTATGTATTTTTGTATGTTGTATCATAAAAAAATAGAAATTAAAAACTTTGTCTAAAAAATAAAAATAAAAATGTAAGTGTGGACTACCCCTAACATTTAGGGGGATGAAAAATAGATGTTGGCCGATTCTCAGACCTACTCAATATGCTCACAAAATTTCATCAAAATCGGTCAAGCTGTTTCGGAGGAGTATGGCAACAAAAACTGTGACACAAGAATTTTATATATTAGACTAGATAAACTGTATTCAGCAACTTCTCCTTATAAACAAAAATTATTTCAAAGAATGTTTAGTCTACGAGTCGACCATGCTGTTTTAAAGAGGACTGAAGGCAAAAATTTGAACAACTAAAGCGCTTTAAGCTTGTTAGAATAACTAGGTCGCCATCTTGTTTTATATTTAGCATAATTATGTCTCTCTATTCCGTTTTGAAATGTTTTACGACCAAACAAGATATACAAAGCGTTTACTAAGTTTACTAATTTAGTTAAAAGGTTGTTGACAAAACTTAATAAGGTTTTATTAATTACTAACTTTAGGTTTACCTACTATTGGAAAATTGCGTGGAAAATTGAAAAATCATAACCTGTGGGTGAACTTCAGGATGAACTAATTCATCCTGAAGTTCACCCACAGGACTATTTAAATGCTAAATTTTAACAAAATCGGTTGAGCATTCTAGGCGTGACAAGGTAGGTTACAGATGGGTATTACAAATTTGTTCTTCTAATCTTCGAAACGGCTGGACCGATGTTAACGAGATTTTTAATGTAATAGGCTGATGTTATAACGTATGGCCAAGACTGCTATTATTTTCGAAAATTTATCAGGATTCTAAAACCCAAAATGGAACGAAGTCCTGGGTAAAGTAGTATATGTATAATATAAACGGCCTGGGGGATCTATTTCACAATTTTCAACACACAGAAAAGAAACTAAACAAAAATAAGATAAGCTCTAATAACTTCAAGGCCTCAAAGACCGGAGACAATGATAAATGGCTTGTCATAAATGAAACTGTCATTCAATTTCCTACAAAAGAGAATAGCAAAGGAAAAATCTTCGGAATATCCTAACAAGATCCTTTAATGCTGAAGTGATAACAGGCTTGAATAGAAATTCTATTAAGTAAAGGCCAATGCGTAGGTAAATATTTAAAAAGTTGGACGAGTTTCCTAGAATCGAAATTTTAGTCCTTGATCTTTACTGGCAAAGTTATTTCTTGACTTCTACTTTTTAGTGTTTAATATTATTTAGATTGCTTTATTCTTCATTTGAATTAATTATTGGAAATATGTATTATTTATGGCCTTGACAGCTTTTTTATATTCATCGAGTTTCTGATATTTTGGTGCTGTTTCAAGTGCCATGATCACGGATGCACTGGTGTGGTGACCACCGAGTTAGTTGTTATTAGGCAGACCGTATCGGTCTACCCTCTTCCGCACTCGTTTATGACGCGCGTCGTCCCTACCATTGTCCGCGTTCTCACAGTGCACTCGAATACGTTTACGACACACAACACTCACAGAGTCGACTCGCATGGGTTTTGGACATGTAGTTTGTTCAGGTTTTGTGATAAGTTTTTCTCCTCCAGTTCACGATAATCTTTGCACTCCTGATAATCAGACCATTGTAATGCACTTCATTTTTTAGGACGTGAAGCTATCATTTTGTCGAAATACAAGAAATGTCTACAGGAGCCCGAGGGTATTTGGCGTAATTGGATTTTTATATCACTTTGGTAGCAGACAAACACACAGCCAATCTGATGGCAAGCGATCGTTGCGGTCTATAGATGTGCGCAATATAATTTCAAATACTCGACATCATTCACTAAATTTATAAAATTACTAGCTTTTACTCGCGGCTCCGCCCGCGTGGATGTCGGTTATCGCGACCAAACACAGTCTATGTCCTTTCTCAAGGTCTAATCTACCCCTATATCAAATTTCATCAAAATCGGTTCGGTGGTTTAGGCGTGAAAGCGAAACATACAGACAGACAGACAGGCAGAGTTTCTTTCGTATTTATAATATTAGTATGGATTTACAATAGCCTGCAGAGTTCTATCGTTAATATTTTCTTTAATAAAACTTTACGTACTGCACCGTAAAACCGTCTATAAGCACCATATATTTCGACCGCTCTAATGACATTTATAGGTTAGAAATAAATAAAATATGCAAAATTTATGTATCCACACACGTTTCCTTAAAAGCAGTATACAAAATTCACGTCCTCTAAAAATCGTTAACACCGCACTTGAATAAAAATAATAAAAATCGCATAAAAACCTTTTCATTTTATGAGAAACCCATTAATATTTTAGTGCTGGGTTTGGGCACATCTCTGTAAATGTAAGCCACTGGGCAAAGTTGGCTGGTAATTAGCACCGTGGCCGTTGGAGGGTTAAATTGATCGCCGGTCATCCGAACTGAGTTTAAATTGAAGGAAATTCATTAATAGGCAATGCTGTACACGCGAAAGTGCTTTTCGGTGTTTAATTATTATGTTAGAATAGATTAACCCTAGGATTTTGACAGGTTGAAAGGTGTATGATGGAGGTAATTGTTTATAATTAAGGAATAGCTGTCTAGGCGAATGAATATAGTATTATTAAGGTGTATATATAGACATAGGTATACGTCAAAACACATATCTTGGACCTAAATTGTGAGTAGGTCTCTCCCTTTTTTTACTTGCGAAAAATCCCCACGGATACCACTCCCCCGAAGCCGGTGGAGATGGTTATGTCGGACTCGAACCTACTAAAACGCGCGCTGTCTATGGCTCTTTGGTTGCCGGAGGTAAGATTGCAGAAAACATATCTCTTGCACCCCGTCAGAACCAGGACCATTTCTTTCGAGGAGGCCCCCTTAGGGTTGTGGGGACCATAGAGTCCCCATCTAGCCCCGGGTACAGGGAGGTGCACTTTGCGCCGCCACCGCGGGATGCTTCAGCTAGGGTGACAGGCGGCTCCACCGATCACCCCCAGGCCAGCGCTCATGGAGGACGGAGGTCGTTCTGTGACCTCCGACGCCCGATTCGCCTTCGCTCTTCGCGGGCTTCCCGGGCCCGAAGTCTAGTCCGGACCCGACCAGCCGCCTCCTTCTCGAGCATTACTTGCTTGCAGAAGGAGGCGGCCGCACCCCAAGCGTTCGCGCATGGTACCATCGCTATGAGAGATAAACGAGGCCCTGGCGCGCGCGGAGTGTTTTGTTAATAATCTATGCTTGGTGAATTTGAGCTCGTCCACTGCAGCAGCACCCCGTGATATCCTCAAAAGACACCCAAGAAACGTATACTGCGTGTATAAAGTACATTTGACAGCCTCTGTGGCGTGGAGTAAACGCGACTGCTATGCAGGAGGCGCGGGTTCGATCCCCGCTCAGTGCAAATATTTGAATGCATGAATATAGCTATTTGCGTTGGTCTGGATGTTTCTGTGTATAATATATATGTGTTTATCCGCATTCTAGATTCCATAACACAAGCTGGTTAAGCTTATCATGGGTTTAGAAACCGTTGTGAAGAATATTGTGGAATATTTTTTTGTTACATTTTAGGTTCAAGATTTTTTTTTTATACAGGACACGTACGTAGTACGTAGTCGTACGAGTATTATATGTCCCGAGGTATACTCATTTTGAATAAGCTATGTTTGTTATAATATTGATTAATAACTAGGTGTTGCCTGCGGTTACGGTTCCACCTGTCTGAAATACTGATCCGGTACCCGTACGCCACAGGAACTCATTTCTGAAATGAAAACTAATTATGTATTATTCCAGACATACCCAATGTTTCTCTGTACCAATTTTCATACAGAGGTGAATTTTCCTAATAAAAAATTGATCCAAATTCAAATTTATACATATACTCACGCTGGTAAATCCCCTAAGGGGTAAACAGAGGTGTATTAACACCCACATTTCGCCAACTGCCTATGGTTTTCGCACGCTGAACCACCTGTACCATAAGTCAGTACCATTAATGGTACAATTGGCACTGATTTATCCCACTAGTACAATTGATGGTACAAATGATACCAAAAGGGGTAATTGCCGTCAAGCGGGCACTAAGTCATGGGCTTTATCTTTACTGCCAGATGGAGAACAGCCCTATCTCTTAGTCACCTTCTACAACAAACACAGGAAGAGATGGGGTCGCCATTTTCTACTCCACCGGGGAACTAACACCGCAATTAAATCTCAATTGCCCAAATATTATAACCGATCACGCTGTAATGTTAGATCTTAAACCTTGTGTTATAAGAAAACTGTTTATAAATAAATAAATAAATATTCCAAAACATTCTACACAACGCTATCTAGACCCTTGGTAATCTTTTATAGCTTGTGTTATGGAATCTAGAATGCGGATAAACATACTTATATACTAAATACATACATATTATACATAAAAACAGCCAGACCAATGCAAATAGCCATATTCATGCATACAAATATTTGCACTGAGCGGAAATCGAACCCGCGCCTCCTGCGTAGCAGTCGCGTGCACTACCGCCACGCCACGGAGGCTGTCTGTTTGTGTGTGTTTGTTGGAGGATGAGATTATACTGAGACTAAACCTTGAACATATTTTAGAGAATTGGCCTATTGAGCCGTTTTTACCCGACTACCGAAGGATGTTTTCGACTCTATGTATGTATGAGTACCTATGTATGTCCATATTTATTTGGCACGTCCTACAGCCTGAACGGCTTGACGGATTTGGACATGTGAGGTGTCATTTGATTCGTCGTGATTGTGTGAGTGACACCAGGTACATTAAAATTTCTAGAAAATCTAAATGGTGTATTTTTGGCGCCAAAACGTATATTGTCAAAAATATTTTTGACTCAAACTTATCGAGTGAAAATTACAAAAAGATAAACATGTCATATCATAACTAAAAAGTATAACAGAATGCGTGGCAGCAGTAGCATCATTCTGAAAACATTAATAGATAAAAATATGACTGCCCTATCCAGGCATATTGGGTAAAATTTGCCATTGGGTCTATTAAATGAAAATTAAAATTGAATAACTAATTCGAAAATTATTAACTGTAATTATTATTTATTATTAATCTCAAATCTTATGATACAATTAATTCATTTTTTTATTTTATTTTTATTATATGTAATACTATATTTTAGTTTATTATTTTGATTATAACTTATTTGGACATTTCAATTGATTTCATTAGTGACCTAGATTTGATTCTAATTTTCATTATAATTTTAAGAATGAAAATAATTATGTATTAAATTAAATTATATATGCACAATGATTTGTATTTAACTAACATAGATTATAGTAAGAACATTGTTACTAACCCTAAATATGAGCCTATGTTGCTTCAAAATAAAGAAATTATTATTATTACAAAATAAAACAAATGATTAAAAATAAAAAATCCGACTGCCTCTGAAAAGATCGAAATAAGTTTGATAGCAGGCGGTATCCATTTATTTTCTTTCGGTTTATGATTGGCAGGGGCAGTTGGTTTTATTTTTATTTTTTAATCATTTGTTTTACTCCATGAAGCGGTATCATTTAATTTCATGGTAGTCCCTTTTCTGTTTTACATTTCATAGAAATGTAAGATACACAATAAAGTATTAGCTGTAGTCTTCAATACTAATTATGCCCAAATCTGGCTTAACTGAAGCTTAAGTGACGGTGAGATACGATAACTGCAGTTTTGGAAAATGTTGGGTCTCAGTGATAGCGATGCTAAGACATATAAGATTTCAGAAAAGAGGTATAAAGCTATATTGTAGATTCCATTAATACTTTATTGTGTTTAAGTTTGTTAGGATAATAAGGTATGTTTTACTCTTTGAAGCTCAAACGACTGATAGTATTTTTGAATTTGATACAGGGATAGATTATAGTACAGTAGATAGTATAGTATAGTAGATATACAACACACTTTAAAGTAGGGAAAATGTTTAAATGTTTTAATGTAGAATGCTTAAGTTTAAGAATAATAATGATGACTGCATGCTTGTAATTGTAATGGGCTATTTGACTATTTTTTTTTTACTTGCTAAAAATGACCACTGTCTTATTATATAATGAACTGTAAAAGTAAAATTTTCGTACGACAAATAGTTTTCAAGATATTTGATTTTGAAAAATTCAATTTGTCGCGCCGCACACTGTGTAATTTTAGCAATCTAGGGGAACTTTATTCTAACTCTTGATAAATGTAGAGGCTATAGCTTAAAGTGATGATGTATGATGAAATTTTCATTTTTATAAAAAAAAATAAGTATGAGATATAATATTTCTTATAAAAAGTTATCAAAGAAAAAAAAATAATGTAAGAAATATTATAATTTAGTTTGTAACCTTCATCTTGTTCTGATGAGGTATTTTCCGAGTCCTTACTTACACTAGGAGATTTAAACAGAAGAAGAGTTTCTTTAGGTAGTTTATGTCGATGTTTTTTAAAAATTAAAAGTTATTTAATTAAAATTGAAAATAGAAAAAAAATATGGGTGAGCAAAAACGAGCATGAGTAAAGAACTTGACTTTGTTAATTATTAATTGCAGAATGATTTAAGAATGATTTCAAGACGGATACATTGGGATATTTTTTTAAAAGTCAACGCAAACTCACTGATGTTAAAACTAAAGCATGATTATAATGTGACTCAAAAGAAAGCATTTTTATTTTGAATTTAGTTGTGAAATCATGTCAAAACTTACTTTTCCCAGTAGACAAGACTCCAAATTATCAAATACAATTATAAAAAAATCACTTAGGTAATATACAACTGCACAACAAGTACCGATATAAGCTATTATGAATTGCGTGTAAGTTTCACTCAACGTGACTACGTGCGTAGGTCAAGTTTGACGACGTACCCTCCAATCATTTATCAAGTCAACTTTTTAAATCGTATTAAAATAGATGCTCGGTTTATATAGCTATCACATAATAGATGTTTCCTGTCTGTCTGATAAACTTTAGATTTTGAATTAAGTTCCCCTAGATTGCTAATTTAACACAGTGTGCGCCGCCCGAAAACGCTCCATACAAAATCGTTCTAAATTGTGACGTCACGCTTCTGTAGCGCGTAGTGCAAATGTATGGAGTGCAAGAGAATATCGCATTTATCTTGGTCTACGTTGCGTTATACGTTACGTATAGAGTTCATAATAAAAGTTATTTAAAATTTAATAAGGAATCTAAAAAGTTATATATTTGAATTGAATTTGGTTGTTAATATTTTGACTTTTTTTTGGGAATTTCAACTAATGAAAAGTCATAGTTTCAGTTTAGATATGCAATATTTTATTTTGCAAGGCATATTTTTTCAGAACAAGCTATCATATTAACCAGTATTTGGAAGAATCGCCGACTTAGTCAAATACCCTATTCTTAATGCTTGATTATTAGCGTTATTTTCAAATCCATAATGCTTAAATTATAACTTATAAATTTTAATACAATGTCAATATAATGATATCTTCTAATATTATATAAATTTGCTGTGCCTCAACAGGGCTTCATGTTGAAAAAAAATTTAGTGTAAGATCTGTACAACACATGAATGCAATAAAGTATTTGATTTGATTTGATTTGATAGTTTTTAATAATACAAAGGCTACTTATTATATATAGCTATAATAGGTTCAGACTTCCATACAGGTTGAGCCGCAATTATCAGCTACGAGTACTATCAATATAGTATACATTCATAGACAGCTTCTGTGGCGTGGCGGTAGTACACGCGACTGCCACGCAGGAGGCGCGGGTTCGATCCCCGCTCAGTGCAAATATTTGTATGCATGAATATGGCTATTTGCATTGGTCTGGGTGTTTCTATGTGTAATATGTATGTATTTACAAAAAAAAGTATTTATGTATGTTTATCCGCATTCTAGATTCCATAACACAAGCTATAAAAGCTTACCATGGGTCTAGATAGCGTTGTGTAGAATGTTGTGGAATATTTATTTATTTATTATTATATAACTAGCTTTTGCCCGCGGCTCCGCCCGCGTGGAGGTCGGTTATCGCGACCAAACATAGCCTATGTCCTTTCTCAAGGTCTAATCTACCTCTATACCAAATTTCATCAAAATCGGTTCAGTGGTTTAGGCGTGAAAGCGTAACATACAGACAGACAGACAGACAGACTGACAGAGTTACTTTCGCATTTATAATATTATAGTATGGATTTATTTATTCAAAAATTTACAGAAACAGATATCAGACTACTAAGATATAACAATCCACACGACACTTTAAATCTGATATCAAATTACATCTATACACAACACTTAGCTGTCTTCAGTGCCAGTTCACACAGTAACCATCACTAAGAGATACAAATAAATTGCAATCACTTACAACGATCGTAGAATTTATCTTATCCAATGACAAAATAATGATAATAAAACAAATGAATACAAACCGCTACAACTGGAGCTCCACCCTATTGGCTACACCACCGAGCATCAGTATTTAGCTACAGACCAGTTATTACTATTTCTCACCGGATTGGTTTTACTGGGGGTATTTGTTTTGGTAAATTGTATGGTAGCTTTGGTATCGTATCTTATTACACTTTGGGATTGGACGGGGCTTCATTAATAGCGGCGGCTGTATAATTGCTAAGGTGCTGGAATGGAGAGGATTATCGTCTGTAGTTGATGTAGAAGTTGTTGTGAAAGAAGTATTGAGATCTTTTCGTGCCTGTAGTTCTTTCAAAGAAGTTATAGGGGTAATGAGACTACACATGACAATACATTTTTTTTACATCTATGTGTACATATAACCAGTGTCTCGGGTGTCGGCTTCGCCTGGTAACAAATTCTTGAAAAAAATTACTTATAACCTGATATAGCCTATGATGGAATTTTTGTTAGGTATTCAGAATTATGGGGCTGGCGTATTCCATTCTGTACCCCCGAAACTCAACTCATCAAAATTTTTCTAAACATTAACCACAGGTCCTTCCACAGTCTACCAACGAAAGGGTTCGATCCTGACCAGGAATACTTATAGATTTAGAAAAACTAATTATGCAGTTTTAGTTTTCATCATTGACCCCCTCCTCCCATCGACTATGTCGTACTCGAACCCACTAAAACTGCACGCCATTTTGGGTATCAATATACCAGACTAAGGTGGCCTATGAGGCATTTCCCCTGCACCACCAAAGCAAATTTTTACCTACTATTCGCTATTACATATAGATTCAGTATGTATAAATATTTCCACTGAGCGAAAACGAACCCACGTAAAGTGTAGCAATCACACACTCCACTGCCACACTACGCAGTTCATCTACACCTGAAATAACACGGGTATAACCACCATTATTATCTCAAAGCGGTTTCAATAAATGGTAAATGCTTGTATCAAAACTCTCTCCAGTGAAGAACAAAAGCGCAATTATGAGCAGTACTGTGTAGTATTGTGCTGTTGTGCAACACAGTATCGGATTAGGTAGGCTCCTTATTTTCTTACTGCATCTGTATTAGAAGTAAGGCTTGCTGTACACATAAAGCTAACTGGCACGTTATTTTCAATTTCAAGATTTCAGCAATAGCCCCCTTTATACGGTCACTCAATCGCGCGATTAAACACGCCAGATGCAATTCTGCCGCGCCTCTACTGGAATGCGCGACGTCTTTAGACGCGCGCTCTGTCACACAAATGCGGTATTCCCTCAAGATAGATTGTTCCTGTAAAGGGCATTATTAGCCGTCACTCATCATACGAGCGTCCTAATACAAAATGTCTAATTCTAATTAAAAATTTATGAAAGATGTTACGAGTAGATATATATAAGTTAGTCTTTTAAATAATAAATAATTTCTTCTATCGAAATTTTTATTTCTTAGTCTCCGCACTATGCGAGCGATATTCGTAGGTGCGCTTCGTGGAATAGGAAAAAGAAAATATTTTTATTTTTATTTGAAGCCCATCTATGGGTGTGCTAGGTGGAATAATTTAGGTGTGCTTCGTCTGGGTGTGCTATAATTGGGTGTGCTTCAGGGAATAGCTCACTAGTACTACTTTTTGATTTTCAAACTTCGAGAGGAAAATCTGTAGGCAGAGTTAGTTGAAGTCATAGGAATATGCTATCTGGGGCATCCCTGATACACTGGGAACATGTGACATTCTTCAATAAAAAAACAAAGAAAAAATACCTTCTGCTTCTACTATCGTATCGAATTCGTAATGGGGTCTTGCCTCCCTAGTTAGTTAGTTAGCTCCCCTAGGGAAGATAAAGGGATATTGTTAAGAGCCGGAACACCCTTGGTAAGGGATTTAAAAACCCATTCATATTTCATTAATATTATCGTAGTTTTGTCTCCCATGTGCTCGACAAAGTTGGGCTACTGAAATAAGTTAAGTATACATTTCTAGTCTTTATTAAATAAATGTATTATTATTTCCCCAATATGCTGCCACCTTGATTCCATTCTCAATATCTTGTATCCTACTTACTTACTTCCAACGGGTCCCCCGTTGGAAGTAAGTAAGTAGGATACAAGATATGACTATGACAAGATATGCCTATGACCGGACGGGTGATCTACCCCTTTGCTTAGGTCATTTCACCCAGTTCCTCGTATGTATGGTTTAGAAATCAGTTATGGCCAGTTCATCTTACATGGTTTAGAAATAGCTTGAAGTTTCCTCTCTTCTATAATACAGCTAACCAAACTAAAATGGATTTGGCCCAAATCCCATTTCCTGGTAAACTTTATATTTTATTGGCCGATAGTAATGGTCTATAGTCTTTTCCGATGAAGTCATATAATCCACAGGCGAATGCTATTTAGATATCAATTTATTGGCTACTGGCTTTTATGTTCGATAGAGATTTTGATAATGGCCACTTTATTTTACGATTTTGTAGAAACTATTTCAATTTCATAAAATCTATTGGGACGGAAATTAATAATTACTAAGCTTCGGCAGCTTAGTGGGTTCAAACCGGTAGTGTAATGGCCAGGATTCGAACCTGGGACCTTTCGATCGTAAGGCCGACCATTATGCTACCGACGCTTTGGACGAGCTAACTTTGGTGCGCGGGGTCTGATCTCCTGCTTTTATTTTTCTTGGTTTATTTTTGCTTTCATAGGAACGGTCCAACCTCGAGTGTTCAGCCTGCGCCAAAAATCTCGTGCGGTAATCAGTTAGACTGGCTAGTATGATAAAATAACTTCCTGTCACACATTATCCCTGAATCTCAGGCGTCTGCGTTTCAGTATCATATAACAATCAATCTACTATATAAAAATAAGTCGGGTTTTCCTTCCTGACGCTATAACTCCAGAACGCACGAACCGATTTGGCTAATTTTGGTCTTGAATTATTGGTATTGTGGAAGTCCAGGGAAGGTTTGTACGTTGAGAAAAATTCGAATAATTGCCGGGAACCGACATCCACGCGAGCGGAGCCGCGGGCAAAAGCTAGTCAGATATAAATATCTCAATTTACACACATTCGATAAACCAAACATTATGCACATATCATTGATGAACAATCACTTGCAGGCGGCCTTATCCCCCTTCACCATTCCCCTTCATCCCCCGCAAGACGTATTGGAAATATTTTCTATTTGTAAACATTTGCTCCGGCATCTGACACTCAATTTACAAATCTGCTGTTGACACTATCGTATTTTGTAACAACACGCTTCTTCGTGGGATGGTTGGGGAGCGTATTACGGGATTTAAGGGAATGCATGTAGGAGTAACGAATATTGATGATGTTATTCTATTTGTGACTGTTGTTAGGGAAAATTTTTCGGGATGATGATGAAATTGTCGAAAAATGTGAGTCGACACAAATTATATACTTTTTGTACAGACATAAAAAGTATTTCATTAGCTCTCTCTGCTCTGTCTGCCTCTGTAGAGTAGCGGTGGATAGCCTCTGTAGTGTAGTGGTTTTGACTGCTACACAGGAGGCGCGGGTTTAATTCCCGCTCAGTGTAAATATTCGTTTCTTATTTAGGTGTTTTGATGTACAATAGGTATGTATGCATTTACAAAAAAGAAGTGAAATATTGTTAAACCTGATGCTGTAACCATATTCTTCGAAATAAAGTTTGATTTGATTTGATTTCACAAAATAAGCACGCACTTGAATTTCCACAATTGACCGCATGGAAGAAATCCCGACCCTCACCATTCCCACTTTAACCCCCATAACTTGTAACCGGCTCAACCAATTTTCATCAAACATATCTAAGAACACTCGTACATGAGTTACAAAAGAACTAAATTGAAGTCGCTTCTTCTATTCGGGAGCTATGACGCTACAGACAGACAGACACGTCAAACTTATAACACCAATCACGTCGGGGGTTAAAAACTATATCGTTGTATCCTCCAATCAGACGTGACGATGATGTGAGTCCATGATTTCAGTCCAACCTAAAAAAATCAATGCTGCCGAATACAGTGGCACTCTGGGAGTGTCGACTGAAGAGAATTACTTGGCCAATATAATAAATAGGTACCTACTTATATACTGAGGTGTCCGTAACAGAGTTTCAAGTTCAACCTCATTCAAGTTATTGATACAAAAACATTAACTGAAAATAATATATAAGTAACTAGCTTTTGCCCGTGGCTCCACCCGCGTGGATGTCGTTTATCGCGATCAAACATAGCCTATGCCCTTTCTCGTGGTCTAATCTATCCTTATACCAAATTTCATCAAAATCGGTTCAGTGGTTTAGGCTTGAAAGCGTAACATACAGATAGACAGACAGGCAGACAGACAGAGTTACTTTCGCATTTATAATATTAGTTGGGATCTGGATTAAATAAATGACTAGTCAATTAACCCTCCCCGTATCGTTCCCGGTGCAAAAGTGCCCATGATGCTGGCAGCGTTGCCTCGCTGAATAGCAATGGCCACCCTTTGCGTCACGGTATGGGAGCTACGACTTGGGCGACCAAGCGCAGGGCACGCCGTAATAGCGGCGGTAAGACCCATCATGGAGGAATGGCTAGAGAGGCCACACGGCAGCCTCTCGTACCGGCTGACGCAGGTGATTACCGGACACGGGTGTTTCGGGAGTTACCTGTGTCGGATCCGGAAGGAGCCAACGTCCGAGTGCCATCACTGTGATGCGAGCGAGGACACAGAGCTGCACACGCTGACCGAGTGCCCGGCGTGGGACACGCCGAGGCGGGTCCTAGTGGCGGCTCTAGGGGTGGGAGTCCTCACACTCGTCACATTGCTCACAGCGATGGTACGATGCGCAAACGCTTGAGGTGCGGCCGCCTCCTTCTGCGAGCAAGTAATGCTCGAGAAGGAGGCGGCCGGTCGGGTCCGGACCAGACTCCGGGCCCGGGACGCCCGTGCAGAGCGAAGGCGAACCGGACGTCGGAGGTCGCAGAACGACCTCCGTCCTCCATGAGCGCTGGCCTGGGGGTGACCGGTGGAGCCGCCTGTCACCCTAGCAGAAGCAGGCCGCGGCGGCGGCGCAAAGTGCGCCTCCCCGTAACCGGGGCTAGATGGGGACATTTTGGTCCCCACAACCCGAAGGGGGCCATCTCGCAAGAGATGGTCCTGGGTCTGTCGGGGTGCGAGAGATATGCTTTTGGCAATCTCACCCCGGCAACCAAGGACCCAAGATAGCGTGCGTTTTAGTCGGTTCGAGTCCGACATAATCACCTCCACCGGCTCTGTGGAGGTGGTATCCGTGGTCGCACGATAAAAAAAAAACCCTTTGCGTCAGGTGCATTATTAAAAACCTGTATTAAAAACAGAATGGGCTATTTGACTAAGTCGTCGATTCTTCCCAATACTGCTTAATATATGTTAGCTTGTTCTGAAAAAATATGCTTAGCAAAATAAAATATTGCATATCTAAACTTAAACTATGACTTCTCATTAGTTGAAATTGCCAAAAAAAGTCAAAATATAAACAATCAAATTCAATTCAAATATATAACATTTTAGATGCCTCATTAAATTTTAAATAACTTTTATTATGAAATATATACGTGTAAACGCAACGTAGACCGAGATAAATGCGATATTCTCTTGCACTCCATACATTTGCACTACGCGCTACCGAAGCGTGACGTCACAATTTCGTACGATTTTGTATGGAGCGTTTTGGGGCGGCGCGATAAATTGGATTTTTCAAAATCAAATATCTTGAAAACTATCTGTCGTACGAAAATTTTACTTTTACAGTTCATTATATTATAAGAAAGGAATTATATTATGGTCAATTATCGAAAGTAAAAAAAAAAAAGTCAAATAGCCTATTGGGCACATAACCCATAACATCCAGAATTTTATTCTACATTCACAACCGCGTATAATTAATTTAGGAATTCAAATAAATGTCTAGTAAATGTAAATAATTATTAATAGAACAATATTGATACAAGACAACAAACAACTAATACAAATGCTTGTTTGTCTATTTCAAATGTCCAATGTTTGTGCTCAAATAATGTAATTGCGTTAACAATTTTGTATGTAAATATACAGTACAAACTTCATAAATTTATGTTAGTTGAATGAAATGCAATGTTAATTACTGTTTTATAAAGGATCTGATTCAAATAATAATTGACTAGTTGATGCTCTCGGCTTTGGTTCCGTGGATGTTGGTAGTCGCTACTCTTTGTCGTATCGCTGATTCTACTGAAATTATCTCTTTTGTTTTTTTTTTTTCGTGCTGAAAACCGCTCGGATATCTACCCCGCCGGAGCCGGAAGGGTTGGTTATGTCGGGCTCGAACCGTCTAAAACCGCACGCCGACTGTGGGTCGTGGTGCTAGGCTGGAGGTGAGGTTGTCATCGACATATCCCTCACACTCCGGCTGACCCAGAAATAATTGGAATCAAAATATACGACAGATTTGAAATCATATGAAGACCTTTCTAATATCGACCACTTAAAAATATAATACCTGGTCGCGCGGTTCCCGGCAGAGTAGATTTGGGCCACCCCATCTCTTCCCATGAGGTGTCGTACAAGGCGACTAAGAGATAGGGCTGTTTAACATCAGACAGATATATACAGCCCAGACTCAGCCTCAGATGCATGGCTCGCTCGAGTCAATAATAGTGATCGGAAAACGGCAATAGACTCACCCCCTATTACGTGTGACCGAATATAATGATTGGTGAATATAATGTATGTATGTATGTAAAAATCCAATCAGCAGTTGTATTCAATGACAACCTCTATGGTGTAGCGATAGTAAACGTGCGTGACTACGCAGTTATAAGGCATCTATGGCAGGTTGTCATATGAACATCTTGGTAGTCGTTACGGGTATTTGGAGCTCTCAAAAATTCAACAACTGGTCTGAAGTAAGGCCAACGAAACGAGAGAAAAAAGGTAAGCAAAGTTTCAGCGGTTCCAAATATTTATCACTTCAAGTGCATTCCAGACTGGAATGAAATTGCTCATAAGATGGCGGATCTGACAGTTTAGAACCGCTGTGCTGACAGCTTTCCTGTACTACGAAATACAACGTGTGACGTGTACGACAAGGACATCGCTAGTTATCGCAACGTAACTCAGTAGTCGTCGCTTTGTTTATCTTTTTTCTCTAGTCTCATTGGCTTTACTTTAGCTGCAGTGCTTCGACATTGTTAATAGATTGTGAAGGTCAGGTGATAGTGTCATCACGGGAATTATTGATAATGAACCAAACCCGCAATTAAACTACTAAAGCGAAGCCCAAACTTCAAGCTGAAAGCTTCGGATGTGACTCAGATTAATGCTAGCGTGATGCATTCAATGAAAAGAAAATATACCTATAGCAGGTATACCCAACTTGCTGGTGAGGTTACCTTGGGTCCGTCCCGTAGATCTAGGTGGGGCTACATACACCCCTGTAGGTCTGCTCCTAAAACCCTTTCATAATTTTTAACCTCTCTAACACGACTATTACTAAATAGAATAAAACAAAGTCGCTTACCACGTTTATAGGCCCCTATTTACGCTTATAATAATATTTTCAAAACTACGCTACAGATTTTGATGCGGTTTCTTCTAATAGATAGAGTATTCAAGAAGAAGGTTTAAATGTATAATACATGCTTAATATAGTAGAGGGTGCAGCGGGAACGAGATCGGACGCCATGCGGGCGGAAAAAGAAACAGCTAGTAAATAAACTTAATTATTAAGAAAACAAAAAACCCGACTGCAAAGTAAAAATACAACTGAAAAGCAAAAAAACAAGCTCTACATTTCTTTTGTGACTTTATTTAGCTACTTACTGTTTTACTTTCTCTTCTTTAGCATTATATAAATATGTGAATAAATATGACTATGAATGTTGGAAAAGTATTGCAGGCGGGAACAAGCTGTGCCAAACCAGTGGTGGTTTACAAAGTAGCAAAATGAGAGAAAAACGATTTAACAGCTTGTTCCCGCCTGCAATACTTTTCCAACATTCATAGTCATATTTATTCACATATTTATGTAATGCTAAAGAAGAGAAAGTAAAACAGTAAGTAGCTAAATAAAGTCACAAAAGAAATGTAGAGCTTGTTTTTTTGCTTTTCAGTTGTATTTTTACTTTGCAGTCGGGTTTTTTGTTTTCTTAATAATTAAGTTTATATTAGTATGGATTCTCTTTTATATTTTTCTCCCTTTCTTTCTCTATCTATCTCCTTTTATCTGTTTCTAGTAGCGTTCATAAAATTAAATGCCATATCCAGTATATTAAAACGATATCTGTTCAGTCATAGATGTATAAAATAGGTAGATACATGGTATAACACAATCATTTTCTCAGCTCAGCATGAACGAACGATGCTGTGCACTATTTTCTTAGTGTATATCACTACTATAATATTCATGCGTTACCGTTCAATTGGGTCACTGACATAAGGGTACGTTCACATTGCGAAAAGTATTAAAATGTTCACGTGTATTTTAAAAACTATAATAAAAAAAACATTGAAGAACGGGAGTGTTACCAATATCCAATTCTCCTGATTATTTGTGTCGACGCGCGTTTGCCGGTTTGCTTCAGTCAATTCGTGAGGTACCCACCTTTCAAGCTTTTTAATCTTCCCAATTTGCTTCAAGTGAATTAAAACAGTTTTATCACTAACACCGCAGCCTGCAGCTAACTCGGACGTGGTTTGTGATGGATCCGCTTCCACAATAGCCTTCAATACTTCATTATCAACTTGGGTCTCAGGCCGTTCACGGGGCTTGTTCTGCAGGTCGAAATTTCCAGAACGAAAACGTTGGAACCAAAAACGAACTGTGTTTTCTTTTGCAACATGACCGCCATAAACATCATTCACCCTTCGAGTCGTTTCCGCAGCACTAGTACCACGGCGGAACTCGTATTCGTAAATAATGCGATATTTTAAGTTTTCCATTTTGTAAAATGAGTGACGCAGACAGAAAAAAACAGAAGAAAAAAAACAAATGAATTATGGTCATCGAAGCACAAATACATGAGTAAATAGCTGTACAAATTTGAATTTGGAATTCCTTACCAAAGAGGAGAAAATCGTGATTAAAGTGGCCAGTACGAAAAACGCCAATTTCATATGTACTAAGGACCTAATATTTTTTTTACATGCTTAATCTGACGCCACGTTATGTGAGCGGAAGAAAATTGGTGGTACGAAGTTCGCTGGGTCAGCTAGTAGTAGTTATATAAAAATACAATAACAAGCTTAGAAATTAACTGTGTGCTTCACTAGGATAATTAAAAAAAAAACATTGTAATATGTTAAATAGACTATAAAACTGTGTTTCATAAAAAATAACCCCAGCTACTGAAAAAGTATTAAGCTAGATAATATCAAGGCTCTGCACAAATCCGAGGCCATGTTCTTTCATGGCCCTCGGCGCAGGCCATGTCCGGAGCCTGCCTCACAGTAGGAGGTACTCCCATCGACTCCCCATAGGGATATGTCGAAGACAACCTCACCTCCGGCGGCCTAGCACGACGTCCCACGGCGTGTGGTTTTCGTCGGTTTGAGTCCGACATAACCCCTCCGGCTCCGGCGGGGGAGGTATCCAAGGGGATTTCGGCACGAAAAAAATATATCAAGGATAGCCGTGGTCGTGTTTCTAGGGAAAAGTGGCGTACGACCAGGGCTATTGCTATTTTCATTTTAAAACTTCTCTCTACTTAGTCTGACGTAAAACTTTTTAGAAGTTTTATCAATCCATTTTTTTCAATACAGAATAATTTACTTTGGCTAATTAATAGAGTTCAGTCTACCCTTCGGAAACAGGACCCTAAAAAGGTAATCACTCTTCAATACCCCACAATATCGAGCACACCACGTTCATAATTTATTACAAACAATAAATAACCCCACAATAAATGTAGCAAACAAAAATAAAACCGCAAAAGTTACGACAGTAATCACAAAATGATAATTTATAAGCGCCTTGAAGGTAGTTATATTAATTGAATGTCTTAATGGTGGACTATATTAAAAAGCTATTAATTGTAACCCTGAGGGCTTTAGGCTGGCGATATACGAGCGACTGTCGGTTGATCCTGGAAGTACAGTGGATGTCAAATGTAGCTGAACACAAAATGATCTTTACGACGACAAACTATGAGGCGTACTTAACGTGAAAAAATTATTTATTTATAATTGAAATAATTCATACAAAATATATTTTTATTTAGGTGTTATTTATTCAAATACTAAAATATTAGTCGCTTTAATTACTAAAACATTGTTTTACATAGTCCAAAAATACATTGTCAAATTACTCATTTAACCGTCACCGTACTCGGCGCAAAGGTGCCCATGACGCTAGTGGAATTGCCCCGCCACGCTGGATAGCAACGGCCAACCTTTGCCCCAAGAATGAGGCGGGGCGAGAGTCACCGGTTTTGTCCCTTAACCTACGCCCCAATTCGCCAACATATTTACTTTTACTTTATTATTTTTGTAATCTTCAGAACCCAATTTTTTCTTTAAGTTTTTTTATGTAATGTTATACAGATAAGGTAATATTATGTTAAGGTAATATCGATGGCGACTGTACGTAGTGAGCGCTTATGAGTATTTTTTTGTATTATACAGTTTGTTTTATTACCAACAGCCTCCTTATCCTAATTGGCCGACTGTTGCTTAAGGCGTGAAAGCGTTACATACAGACAGACAGACAGACAGAGTTACTTTCGCATTTATTATATTACTATGGATTCTACATACCGCACGAACCTTTTTTGTCATGATCTGTATATTTACTTTCAGGTGGAGAATAGCCCATATCTACCACACTCACAACGGGAAGAAAATGAGGTGGATTATCATTACAGAATCAGATACAGGTCCGCAGTTTTCCCGCCAAACTGTAACATAATAAAGCCATCACAACAAATTTCAGCTGTGACATAGATTAATTGGACGTGTGGTAAAACTGAATATGGATTTCATAAAATTAAATAATAAATTGCGTACGTGGGCCATAAATTTCAAACGTTTTGATTTATATAGCGTCGTGACATCGATTGAGATTAAAAATTTGATGGATTTGACAGATAGTGACAGCCCTATTGCACATTAGGGTAGTTGAGAAAACAAGTCAGAAAATTGTGCTCAATTTAAATTTTATATTAATAATTAAAAATACTGTATTTTAAATCAAATTTATGCTAATAATTAGTAGATAAAGTGTCTACCTGCCGGGTGCAATAATATTTTTCACATTATCTCATCATTCAAATACACAACACTTCACTGAACAGTACGAACCTCTCCAACATGAATACCATGCAAGCCACGATGGACACAATGAGCAGCAGCATTCATAGGAAGATGGAGGAGTTTGAAGCCAAACTAAGAGCATCAAGTGAGCCAACTTCTGTATCTAGTCTAGCAGCTGAATTCACGGACTACAGAGCCTTCGTCACACAGGCACTTAAAATGCTGCAGCAGCAGTTGGACGCCTTGACTCGCACTGTTGACGGAATTGAGATTCAGAGACGTCGAAAGATCCTTCTGCTTCATGGTGTTGAGGAATCCAAGGAGGAAGACCCCAGTCTGGTAGTGGTGGGCATTGTGAAGCGGGAACTCGGTATGACTGATTTTCCGGCAGACTGCATACAGCGTTGCCAGAGAATGGGTCGAGCAACATCCTCAAAGAAGCCTAGACCTCTACTCTTCAAACTGCGCGATCATGCCATACGCGATAAACTGTGGTATAATAAAACAAAGCTCAAGGGTTCTGGAATCACGGTGTCGGAGTTCCTGATAAAATCCAGACACGATGTGTTCGTTGCGGCTCGTGAACGCTTTGGCATTTCTCGGAGCTGGACCAAGGACGGTAACGTTTATGTTCTCGGTTCAGGCGACGTGAGGCATCGTGTGACATCACTCGCAGAATTAAATAAGATACCGGATATCCCATCGCAACCGTCGGAGCCGAGCCTCGCCGCCGCCCCGAAAGCAGCCGCTTCAAAACCTAGACGAGCAGTGACGACTAGAAAGTGAGGTTGCATCCATTTACATTGTTCCAACTTACTAAAGTCACGGTCTTATTAGTTCAAATATTGTCACTCCTACACTTTCGGTCGGGTGAAATTCAACGTTTACATAAAATACCTCCTATTACTATTAATACTCCAATAATATGACAATTAAGTCTCACGCAAGAAGGTATTTTACACTAATCTGCATAATAAACTTGTATACCCGTATTCAGAAAACAATAACAACATTGATACATTTGATACTCTTTCATTAGTTTGACAGACACTGACATTGACAGCTATTTCACGACGTATTGTCAATATTGTCAACCGTTGAAAAGGTTAAAAACGTAGTGTAGTCTATGGTTGAAATAAATTGACAATGTGTGGATGTCGACAGCGCGTTCCAGCTTCGCACATTTCACGATCTTAATTTGATTTACATACAGCATGTCGGGATCTGCGCACCGTCTGATGTACTCTACAGTTTTTGTTAAGAAAAAAAAAATGTATCATAGTTGATGTTAGTATGCCTACCTAGACCGAAAGCGTTATATTTTATGTTATTTCTGCAACGTGTCTTTTACAAAAATATGTATATTTCGCTACTTACTTTGTTATTAATTAATTACTCTCATTGTGTTGTAGTTTTCTACATGCCACCGGCAGATGGAGGTATAGTATATATACGCTTTAGCCAAATATTTATTTATTTTATACTGTATTATATTATTTTATTTTCTGTTCTTATTAACAGACTATATATTTCAGACGCATGTCATTCACAGATAGTGGTAGTGACAGTGATGACTACTGTTCTCTGAGCAGTGGTGATGCAAGTTTTTGTAGTATACCATCACAAATGTCACTTGCAGAAATCCTTGAATCTCAATTCACTGACGTTCCCTTGAATTTCAACGTTGTCCACATAAATGCACAAAGCATTTCGGCTCATTTCCCGGATATGCTGGCAGCGTTTGACTGTACAAATATACATGCAATTCTCATCTCGGAGTCGTGGCTGCACCCACACCACGCCACTGCCTCATTTTCTTTACCTGGTTTCAACCTGATCAGAAATGACCGGGCAGTTGGTGAGGGTGGTGGTGTTGCCATCTACCTACGTACTGAGATTCCCTTCACTGTTATCAGCATTTCCCCTCAGCCACCCCACTCTGGGGAGCATCTCTTTCTGGAAATTGAACTCCTTCATTCAAAACTTCTACTGGGTGTTTTCTACTGTCCCTCTTCTCTTATAAACTACTTTTCTTCCTTCGAGCTTATATTAGAAAACCTAGTTCCCTCGTACAGTCATGCCATAATCATGGGTGACTTTAACACCTGTCTCCTAAAGAACGACTCTCGTTCCTCCACCTTGAACTCCATCATCGAATCGAAAAATTTGACAATTCTCCCCTCGGATGCTACTCACCATTATCCACACTGTCAATCTACTTTACTCGACTTAATTATTGTTTCTTCTCCTGATCGTGTTGCAAAACATGGGAAATGCCCTGCAACCCAGTTTTCGTATCACGACTTGCTATATTTGTCATACAAACTGCGTCCACCTAAGCCTAAACCTAAATTTCTCTGGCTACGTAGTTTTCGTAAAATGGACCTTTGTGCCCTGCGTAGGGATGCCGCAGCCATCGATTGGGGAACACTTCAGAACTCCAGCTGCGTGAACCGAAAGGTGGAACTGCTCACATCCAACTTGACCAATCTGTACGACTTGCATGCACCTCTGCGCAAAATTAAGGTTAAACACCTGCCATCGCCTTGGCTGACAAATGATATTAAATCATTAATTACCAAAAAGGCTGCAGCCAAGTCCAGATACCGAAGTCGTCCTACGGAAGTGAATCGCTGCAAGTATGTAGCCATTCGTAATCACTGCACAAAGGTGTGTAGGAATGCTCAACGCCAATATATCCACAGCTCTATTGAAAACGGGGACCCAGCTCATGTCTGGAAGTTTTTAAGGTCACTGGGAGTAGGTAAGTCTCGGCATAACGTAATTTCCAATAACATAGATATAAATTCTCTCAATCAACATTTTACTGCTCCGTCCGCTTTCGACCCTGCTGTCAAAGTTAAAACCATAAATTATCTTTCTTCCCTTGCCACTCCCGACTGCTCTCCATTCTTCTTTACTCAATTCACTAGCTGTGATGTTAGGAAGAGTATAATGTCGATTACGTCTAACGCTGTGGGAGCTGACTGTGTCGGCCGTAATATGATCCTACCTATCATTGACGAAATCCTCCCTATAATCTGTCACATCTTCAACTTCTCGATCACATGCAGTACCTTTCCAAGTGCATGGAAAGATGCTCAAATTACGCCTATCCCTAAGAAGAGTAACCCTTCCTCCTTTTCAGAATATCGACCTATATCCATCCTATCCTTTCTCTCCAAAGTGCTCGAACGACTGGTTCACTCTCAGCTAAGTGGTTTTCTATCTAAAAATTCACTCCTAAATCCTTTCCAGTCTGGGTTTCGTCCTGGCCATAGTACTACGACAACCTTGGTTCATATTACGGAAGACATCAGATCGGGTATGGAAAACGGTGAGTTAACTGTTTTAGCTCTGTTAGATTTCACCAACGCCTTTAATAACGTTGATTTTGACGTTCTACTCGGCATAATGCGCTCTCTTGGCATATCTCCAGCAGTGATTGATTGGTTTCAAAGTTACCTGTTTGGTCGCCGGCAGCGCATCCGCATCGAAGACACTGTCTCCACATGGTGCCAAACGTCTGCTGGTGTACCACAGGGTGGCGTGCTATCTCCTTTACTCTTCGCAGTTTTCATAAACTCAATCACTATACATCTCACTTCTTCCTACCACCTATACGCAGATGATCTGCAAATTTATACAAGGGCTACCCAGGATAAACTGACGGATGCCGTCGACACTATTAACAAAGACATGGAAAAGATATGCGATTGGAGTAAGTCATTTGGTCTGAGGTTAAATCCAAATAAGACTCAGTCTATAGTCATTGGCAGCACACACGCTATCTCAAGAACAGACTGGTCGCTCCTCCCCCTAATCACCTGTGACGGTACCAAGGTGCAGTATAGTGACAAAGTCAAAAATCTTGGTATCTACATGGATAGTAGTCTTTCTTGGGGCCCTCAGCTCCAGGAGGTGAGCCGCAGAATGTTTGCCACAGCGGGGTCCCTGCGTAGGCTCCGAAGTTTACTGCCCATTACCACGAAAACTGCGCTAGCGCAATCTCTTTTTCTTCCCACCCTTGATTATGCTGATGCCAGCTATACAAATCTCACCGAAGACCAACTAAATAAACTTGAGCGACTCCAGAACCTCAGTATACGGTTCATATTTGGGCTTCGCAAATATGACCACATCTCCGAATATCGTGCAAAACTCAAGTGGTTACCTATACGCCTTCGCCGAAATGTTCATATTCTTTCCCTTCTCTATAACATTCTGTTTCATCCTCTCACTCCAATATACTTAAAAGAACGCTTCAACTTTCTCTGCGACACTCACTCAAGGACCTTGAGATCGTCAGTGAATTTGAAACTGAAAATGCCTAGACACTCCACAATGTTCATGGATAAATCTTTCACCGTTCAAGCGGTCCGATTGTGGAATGCCTTACCTATCACTATAAGACGTGCACAATCACTGTCAGTTTTCAAAAAATTTGTTACGGCTCACTATTTGCAGGAGGAATAGTGTTCATTTTAACATTATACTTATTTTATCCTTCCTCTCTGTCTTACCAAACTATATATCTACTGTGTCCCATAGTATGTGAATAATAATATTTAAGTCTACTATTTACTGTTCATTATAAACAAATTCTACCGAAATATTATTAATATGTATGTATGTATGTTTTATTATGTAATATATCTTTCTCTAGGTACTCATCACATTTATCTAATCATCTACACTATAATATTTAGTATCTATGTACACCAACTGCCCCAAATCTCTTCATATGTATCCTTCTCTATCCTATGGTTGCCTGTAAGAGATTGCCTCAGTGCGATAAGGCCGCCAATTGTCTACCACATAACCTGTACCTAAACAAAATCTATTTGTTGTATATAAATTGGTGAACAATAAAGAGTTCTTTATTATTATTATTATTATTATTAGGAAGCTTACACATTGAGTGTATTGGTCGCGCGATTTTAGCGTTTTGAGACTCATAGCAAGCTGGCTGGATGATCATTGTCTGAGTCTATTCCCAAAACAATAGGGGTCGTGGAAAACTGTGATGCGACTGAACATTCCTATTTTCCGTGAAGCACCGATGGACAATATTACTAGGTGCACAAAATCACTTCAAAGTTTGTTACAGTAAAGCTTTTATTATATAAATAAACTTGTTTTACCGGCTCGCGCTACGTATTTTTATGTAGGCTTGGGGTTACGTTTCACCAGAAATCTCAGGAACTACTGGTCTGATTTCAATAAATATTTTTATTTTGAATAGCCCGTTTATAGAGGAAGATTATAGGCCAATAACGTGGAAATGAAAAATATATCAGCTTATAGCCTTTCTCGATAAGTGGGCTGTTCAAAGCAAAAATTATTTTTTGAAATCAGACAAGACTGGATTCCCGACATAGTAGTCGGACTGCAGCACTGTGACCGAGTAGTGACTGATCGCTGCGTGGTCATGTGCTATTAGTCGACGTGACGTTAAACCAATATTGCAGTATTGCAAGCGTGCATATAATTTTATATTGTAAATTACCTACGCTAAACTAGCTGTTACCCGCGACTCCACCAGCGTGGATGTTGGTTATCACCACCAAACATAGCCTTTAGCCTTAGCCTTATGTTCTTTAGCATGGTCTCTACCCTCTATCAAATTTTATCGAAATCGGTTCAGGTGTTTATGCGTGAAAGCGTAACAGCTGGACAGACAGAGTTGCTTTCGCATTTACCTATAGATAAACATGCTATGTCAAACACGCGACTGTGAATTATCTGACTAATGGTACATTCGACCAAACCAGAGTAAAGCTTATTCCTAGAATAAACAGGCAATATCACGCACATATTGGCTGTTTATTCTAAGAATAAACTTTACTCGCGTTTGGTCGAACCGGCTCTAAGCCGCTATAATTAGGGTTCCGCTTGCAGTGTGGATTCAATGCGACTAAAACGCCCTAATGTGTAAGCACTCTTATTATTAATACAAAATGACCAAAATAGATAATCGATTTGGAGCTATTAGTCATGTGCTCGCAAGCTTGTCGAAGGTTTCTCTTGTGGGCATTTTGTGAGGGACTTTTAAAGCAATTTCTTGAATATTTTATTAGACACTTGTCTTCAGAATAATTGGTCTAGAGCGGATTAATGCAGTTAAGGGCTATTAGTACGAGATTTGCATAATAGCTGGCTGTAATCTCGTAATAAAAGTTGTTCTCGGAGTTATCAACCATAACTTAAGTATGAAAGAGGCTGTAAATTACATTTTTAATTAATCTTAATTGTTATTCAAAGGGATGGTTACAAATAAACACGTTGCATCTGTTAGGCATTGGTTACTTGCTTGTTTAATGTGCTGTCTTAAGTCGGTGGGAATACCAAAGGCTTGTCCTGTTTTATCTTCTGCACTGACTTTCTATAAGGTCTTACATACATGGTTGGCAGCACGCATGTGACTCCCCTGGCGGTGCACATGCGTCCATAGGTCACGGTAACGTCTTTCAATCAAGTATCCAGGGTTGTCTGCCGTAAAGCAGGTTTAAAATTATGGTAATTGGACTTTTGGTCACCGCATGGATCCTAAACCCATAAGAAATGTATAATAACTCACTCAGACAAACACCTTTCGTTCATGTTTTGTGTGGCTAGATACGGAGTACCTAGTACGGATATTCCATAGCATAGCATATAGAGTAGACCCAAGAACCGTCTTCCAATTAGTCCCACCCTATCCTTTCCTTCACAGGACTACAGGTACAGGGCTTAGATGTGAAGAAAGGTGCAGAATATTCCATTATTAAGCGGTTCGGTGACGTTTTCCTTTTCCGCACCATTAAGACCTGGATGTCCCGTCCCTGCTAACTCACAGGTTTCCTTCTTCCTACAGTCTCTTTAAGTGGGGCGTTTGAAAAGCATTTGATGAGGCTGTCAAGGTGAATGCAACCATTGTTAACGTAGTAGGTATGTGTTTGTAATGGTGATCCTCTTTCTTGAGACTTTACATTCAGCTTACCATGAGGGGAAGTGAAGTCAAATTGACGTATCCTTAATAAAAAAAAGTTCTAACTTGACGTCATAAAAGATGATATAGTCCACTTAGAGCACCCAGCTGAATAGCACCTATGCCAATAGCACCTAGCCATTAATTTATTTTTACAATATTATCCACGAATAGCACCTGCCAAAAATCTTGTTTGGTGCTATCCGCACAAGTGCTATTCAGCTGGGTGCTCTAATTGGACTACCACCCACCATTGTTGTTGAGGCGGACGCCCAAGACCGAACAGGATAATGAAAACCAAAATATGTCACAAAGTAGGTATCTAAGTATGACTGAAATAACGAAATACGTGATACATAATCATTGAATAATCAATGATGCCTGCAGCACAGAATAGATAATCCTGCAGTCTATTTATTATAATCCGCACGCCGAATGATGATCCCTATGACAGTTCGTTAGCGCTTAACATTGTACTGACGTCCTATCACATCAAATCCTTTAGAGGTCCATTAAAAAGACGAAAAAATCATAATTGTGTACAATTGTAAATTATAAAAATGAATATTAAGAAATTATTACGTAATGTTCGGAAATAATAGAAAAAAACTCAATGCAAATGTACATGGTGCGTGCTGCAAAAGTTACGTCGTCAAGCTGTTATCGACTAAGAAGGGACACATCGATAAACAAAATATCGATAATTTGTTGGAAATATAAAACAAATGCTTTGAGTTTGTATTTTATTTATATCAATCTGAATCTGATACAGGGTCAATCGGATCTTCAAAATCTGAGTCTGAACTGCAGCTATCCGTGACGTTTATTATTAACGGTTGGTCAATGATATTGTCGTATTGTACATCTCAATCCCAGTCTTGTCAGCAAATTTTCTTCGCTCTTTCGACCACTTTTCGCCAATCGTCAGCTGTCACTTGAGCGCAAGCTTCTTCCAATAAAACCATCATTTTATTTGCCGTGAATGGCGGAGTTGTGTTATGCCTAGCTGCATGACCTGAAAATATTTGTACATTCAGTAATTATTTTTAGAAATATATGCATATACATAATATTATATAAATAAAAAATATAGATACCTTTGATCTGCGCCCATATCAACTCGATTGCATTATATTGGCAGTGATAGGGCGGTAACCGAATTACCGTGTGTCCATTTGATTTGGCCAATTCATCCAAAAAATATGATGGGTGCGTCTGTTGTTTGTGAAAGTTCAACAGTCTAACCAACTCTTTTTTTAACATCTGACTGTCAGTTTCCACACCATTGCCGGGTAACCACTCTATAATTTCAGCTTTTTTGTTATTGCTGCTGGGGGGTTTGTTAATTTGAACTGAGTGATATGAAGCATTGTCCATTAAAATATAGTGAGGCTCATTTTCTCAGTTTTCGAAATTCATTTCCTCGTGGTACTCCGTTGTTTTCACTGACTTAAAAGCCCACAGGCAATTCGGCACAAAACCTGTAGCTGTGCCAGCATGGCAAATGATTAAGCGCTGGCCCTTTCCTTCAGGAGTTTTTGTGCTGGATTTCGCTGTGTCATCCCGTCCATGCCTTACCTACAGTATGATTGGCGTTCAGCCATGTCTCATCAAGGTATACTACCTTCTCCCAGTTATCAATTTGTTTGATTTTGCGAAGAAAATTGCATCGTAGTAAAGCTTTGTCAGTACGCTCCATTAATATTTTTCTCTTGTCACATTTTTTATAGCGGAATCCATATTTTTTCAAAACAATTCTAAGAGAAGTAGCACCGCCTTTGAAGAGTTCTGCAGCTTTTAATGAAGATAATAACTTCTGGCAGGTCGGTAGTTCACCTCGTAGGTAGTAACCATAAATATGATTGCGTATAGCATCTAAATCTAATTCATCAGGTTCTGTTATATGACATAACCTTTTCTTTTTCTTTGGTGTTAATAGTTTATTGTCCTCCATGGACGACTCCCCAAATTTTTCCTTTGTTATTCGAGAAACAGTAGGCTTTCCGATTCCTAGAGCATCGGCTACACGATCGCGAACTTCACTGTTGAGAACAGTTTTCCGCTGTCTTTTCGGCATTTTGCAAAACCGAAAATCAACAAACAGGTAACAGAAAATCAACAAATAACACAAAACAGCGAAAACAGAAACAAAACTCAGCTAACAAAGAAAGACGTGGCGCATACAAGGCGTTAGAGCACTCGTATGACGCGATGTGATGCGGTGTGACAAGAAGACAAAACAGACTGACAAGACATGACATGACTGAATTAAAAAAATACGGTAGGTCTATAGCCTCCATTTAAATACTTTTCCATGTAATCCATAATTGCCAGCTAATTATGAATTCTTTAAAATTCAATTCAAAAAGAATTTTAAATTCTTTAAATTATGCAATTTGAATAAAAATTAAAGTATAGTAAAATAAAATATAAGAAGGCTGTTACTTTTTTATCTAGTGTTTTATGTCCATCAATGTGCGTAGTCTTTTTTTCAAAATAAATAAATATTGCTTATTATGTTGAATGACCTGGCTGAATGACATGACATTTGCCTGAAAAAACAGTATTTTATCGAAATTGTTTCGCATAACTAATACAACTGTCAGTTGAAACGTCATAGGGATCATCATTCGGCGTGCGGAGTATAGTTATTGTAACAATCGGGACTGATGACGTATTAACTAATACATTTATGCCAAATGAATCAACTTTGAAACTAATATTATGACGGATGTCATTCGACTCAAATAATTCTAATTAATCCCAATGACTGCAATGGATCATTGGAAATAGTAATTAATATTTTGAATGGAATATTATGGTAGTTTCCTGTGATTAAAATACATTGTTTAACTTGGCTGGAATACGTGCCACTTACTTTTAAACTTTCATAAACGGACACGTCAATTTAACTGCATCCCGCCTGATGGCAAGCTAATGGTAAAGTCTCGGAAAGAGGGTCACCATTATAAACAATTACCATGTTAACAGTGGTGGCACTTAGCTTGAAAGCCTTATCAGATGCTTTTTCACGCCTCGTTTAAAGGACCCGGGACTGTAGGAAGAAGGAAACACGAGCTGACAGGGAGTTTCAGGTCTTAAAGGTGCGCTATAGGAGTGAATTACCGCTTGGTTCTTGATGTAATATTCTGCACCGTATCCGGGTAACATCTATTAAGCCCTGCCCGTGTTGTCCTGTGAAGGAAAGGAGAGGGTGGGACTAATTGGAAGAGCTCGTCAGAACATTCATCAATGTGCTTTAATCAAAGTCAATAACTTTGATCTAGTATGAATAGACCTGTGGCAGACCCACAATTTAAATACGTTATGTAAATATAATATACATAAATATATAAGTACAAATACATACATTTTCTCTACACGCTATACCATTCCTAAATCTGTTAATTCTTGAATCATGTTTTTTTTTTTTATACAGGACACGTCAATTTGACTTCACCTCGCCTGTCAAACACACAGTTCGATTCGAATGACTACTCAACGCGGAGTGCACGTTCGCCGGCCGCAGCCCTCACCTTGGTTCTTTTCGCGTATTCATAACATAACATAACAATTGCTTGGCTTGTGAACACTAATTTCCTTGAGCTTTGTACTTAATAAACGTTAGTGAGTGAAACAATAAAGGGTTTATTTGGAGTCAACCCCTGGAAGTACCTACCCTTACGTACCACACCCCTTACTCTCACGATACTGAAAGTTGATATCCTTAATCGCGAAACGTCACAATAAATACAAGCCTCATAACTTGAGTAAAGGTGTAGTTTATAATTAGTTCTGCAGGTATAATAAAATGGTGCACAAACAAAGAGGTTATAAATTTTAAAAAGACTTAACACGCGGCTTACTGCAGACGATATTTTAACGAATGTCCTATAATACCTCGGACCCTATTTGCGAGAAAAATGAGGCCCTGGCGCGCCCGAATTGTTTTGCTTGTGACCAAAGTCAAAGTATTTCAAAAAAATGTATAGCACAACTACAGCTTTTTGATGTCAAATTCTACTTAAAACTAAGTTTATCACCGCTTCCTAGGCCCAGTAGAGAAGAAACGGCGCAATAAACTCCACTGTGGCATTTTACAGACGTCGATTTACAAAAAGTGATTTCTTATGACTAAATATGGACGAATGTACATTTGTCTCTTGTCAACATACTTGAAGTATATAAAAAAAACTTATAATACATTTGATGACGTGTGATGACGAAGAAAGAATACAAATATCATCACCCCATCTCTTCCAAAGGTTGCCGTAAGAGGCGACTATGGGAAAATACGCAGACGATATCACTGCGAGAGAAGGAAATTCTGAAGAAAAACCCTGTACCAACCCGTCTGGTCAGCGTGGAAACAGTAAGCCAAAGCCTTCCAATATTGTGAGAGGCCAGTGTCCAGCAGTGGACTGCTAATAGGCAAATCGATTGATTGATAATCTATGATTGGTAGATTTGAGCTCGTCCACCGCTATCATCAAAAAGACGTTCAAAAAATGTGCACTGCGTATACAGGGTGTATTTTTGAAACGGGGCAGTAAGAAGGGCAAGTACCTTAACCGTTGCAGTTACAGCAAAACGTTCTTAAAAGACCTTCCCTAACTTTTGGGACATTTTGAACTGCATTCACAGATTTTGTAAAAAACTTACAGTTAGCAAAAAAACTGCAAAAAGTTCATTTTTTTTTATGCCAATCGATTCTATTTCATGTGGGGATCAAACAACTCTATAGAAACATTTTAGCTTTCAGTACTAGAAAAGACAGAAATCGCCAAAAACGTTTCCCATATATTTTACGTTTCCCTTTTTGCATTTTTTTTTGCTAACTGTAAGTTTTTTACAAAATCTGTGAATGCAGTTCAAAATTTCCCAAAAAGTTAGGGAAGGTCTTTTAAGAACGTTTTGCTGTAACTGCAACGGTTAAGGTACTTGCCCTTACTGCCCCGTTTCAAAAATACACCCTGTATAGCTCATATTTTGAGTACATTTTGGGTCCAAGATATTATGTGGTGGGAGGTATACCTGTGATTTCTTTCAATACTCAATACTCAATACATTAACTGCCGTTCCCAATAACATACTACCAGTTAAAGATAGATCGCATCTACGGATAAAGTGCTCGGCTGTTTAAATTATTCAAAACATAGTAACTCCTATTTCACACCAATTTCCGAAAACAAAATTAATTCCCGCAAAAAATCAGTTACCATGTTTTGATTTAAACAGCCGATACATCAAATTTGACCGTTGCGATCTATCTTTAACTGTAAGTATGTTATTGGGACCGGCCGTTAATGCGTTTCATAATGTGATACAGATGTCATGTTAATATTAAGTTACAATTATACACCCTGTCGGGCACAGCACAATGTTTGGAGCGAGAAAGAATCTGTCATTGTAAAGTTTAGTTTCAATATTTTAGTTTTGGATATTATTATCATATACCTACATATTTATCTTTCATTAATTTATTTTAATACAAATGCAATTTTTATTTTATATTATTTTAAGCTGCTAGATGAGTGCTGATGTGAGTAGCGGATGTAATTTATGTTTGAGAGTCAACAATAGTATTTAAAACAGTAAAAGATTATAGTAAGGATTTAAATTGTTGCTCCATGTCCATTTATATCGATCATGCAAATACATATTGCTTATACATAGTCTTTTAGTATTTTTTTCTCGCTTAACTAGTGTAGTTTTTGCACTCACTCTTTATTAAAGTAACGTAACAAAGTTCCAACAATTTTATATGCTCGATTGCAATGCCAGTCCATATTGCTCAAGTGCTAACAATTGAGTTGAAAAGTTTTATCGCAATTGGGTGAGCAGCATAAAATACGAACAAGCCGTTATTGATTTCTAGGGTTCCATACCCAAAATGTAAAAAAATGAATTATCTTGATTTATTGTATTTTAAAATAAAATTACCTTCAGAAGCGACTGGGATTAACGCAAAGATATAGAAGATGATTTAAGTTAAAAATACTAATAAATATACCTACAAAAGAAATTTGAACTTTTTCGGGGGTGGCTCAGTGGCCTAGTGGTTAACTAGGCTAGCCCCTGTAAAAGAAAGATCGAGTCCCACCCTAGCGATTCACTTTTCCTGTTGTATTCGAATTACCTATTTATTTTTGGTGTGAGTAGTGAGTACCTAGGTACAGTCAGCATCAGAAAAATGTTGACTAGTAGAGTACTCAAAATAATCTTAAAACCAAAATTTCAATATTATATTGATAATTAGAGTACTCAAAAAGTTCTAAGCATCCAGAGTAGTCAAACTATCTTAACAATCGGTCTTCCAGAAACGTGTAAGTAAGCAGAGTGTACATTTTCATATACACAATCACGCTACTCAATGGGGGTTTCGTACATTATACCGAAAGTTAAATGATCGAACAACAATAGGTCGACAACGTTTGGTCGGACGATCAAATCGTCGCTGGTACGTTAGGTCGAAACGTTAATACGTCGAGGTATTATTACGTGGAAAATGCAATAGGTCGAAAGATCAAATTGTCGCTGGTATAATAGGTCGAAATATTAATACGTAGATGTATTATAAAAATGCAAACGGTCTATTGTCTCCTCCCCATAAAGTTAAAATTTTCAAAAGGCCTGCCTTTGCAGAATCTATGAAATAAACCTATGTTATAGGTATACTTCTGGTTTGTAGCTTGTTCATTTTGTAAAAGTTTAATGGTTTGGTATAATCCTCGTTTCTGTTTGTCTAACAACTTATTCCAACGTATGTGCCGTTTTGAAAATTTCAACTTTATGAGGAGGGGACAAAAGACCGTTTGCATTTTTACGTAGTAATACGTCGACGTACTAATATTTCGACCTAATACACCAGCGACAATTTGATCTTTCGACCTATTGTATTTTCCACGTAATAATACCTCGACGTATTAACGTTTCGACCTAACGTACCAGTGACGATTTGATCGTCCGACCAAACGTTGTCGACCTATTGTTGTTCGATCATTTAACTTTCGGTATAATGTACGAAACCCACTCAATGGTATCTAGTCATACAAAGTGTTCAAAATATCTGGACAATGTCATTTAATCGCATTTTGCATCCCTTTTTTACTTATGTAGCCATCCTTTACACATGATGATGGAATGATATGAGATAGGTGTATAAGTTAGAACAGGATAAAAAATTTGTCAAATTAATGACAATTTCTTTTGTTTTTTTTATAGTTGCCAGTTGCTTAAGCCATAAACTATCCCCTTGCATTGGTGTGAAAAGAGTATGAATACGTAAGAAATAATACTCGTATGATGTGTAAATTACTTGAAACCTACATAAGTAGATATAAGTCCACGCGGACTAAGTCGCAGGCACAGCTAGTATTAATATAAATCATAGTATGGAATAGGGTTTCGTATATCTAAATTTTTCTGCTGATTGAATAATTATTAAAAATAAAAAACACGACTGCTCCTGAAAAGACCGAAATAAGTTTGATAGCAGGCGGAACCCATTGATTATCATTGGATTTATGAATTACAAATGGGTACCTCCGCCTGCTTTTTTGGTCTTTTTTATGTATTTTTTGTATTTTATACTTTATTTAATTTAAAAAAATAACAAAATCCATGAGATATAGCGCCAAAAATTCACGATGTAGTATCGATTTATATTTCATGCACTCATAAATACCTTTATTTGTGATCACTTTCATCGAAATCTTTTCAGCCTTAAGGTCTCTATTCGGGTAAAAAGTAAAAATAAAATAGGTTTAACTTTAATAACTATTTCAGAGAGAAAGAAAAAGAGAAAGAATGCAAAAATAGCGGTTTATGACGTATTAAAAAAACTTCTATTATAAATTATAATTTAATCTATTATAAAAAACACTCTATTATAATATGTTTGTACAATAGTTTCATATCTATGTCATTTCAAAGAGTAGACATTTTGCGTCTATGTCATGTCGAGGTCGGTAGTCATAATGCGTATTAGAGAATACGAGAAGTGGATTTATGAGTACATAGGTGTATCTTGCGTTGCAGGACCCTTTATTTTTTACGTAAGTATTCGTACTCTTTTCTCACCAATTCAAGTGGATAGTTTATGGCTTAAGCAACTGGCAACTATAAAAAATACAAAAGAAATTGACATTAATTTGACAAATTTTCTATCCTGTTCTAACTTATACCTACACCTATCTCACATCATCCCATCATCATGTGTAAAGGATGGCTACATAAATAAAAAAGGGATCCAAAATGCGATTAAATGACATTGTCCAGATATTTTGAACACTTTGTTTGACTAGATACCATTGAGTAGCGTGATTGTGTATATGAAAATGAACACTTTGCTTACTTACATGTTTCTGGAAGACCGATTGTTAAGATAGTTTGACTACTCTGGATGCTTAGAACTTTTTGAGTACTCTAATTATCAATATAATATTGAAATTTTGGTTTTAAGATAATTTTGAGTACTCTACTCGTCAACATTTTTCTGAAGCTGACTGTACACGGCTAAATATTCCGTGTTAATATTATAGACGTCTACTTGTTGCTGTTTTTTATAGCGAGCAAAAAATGGAGCAAACGCGTTTGTTGTATGGGAGACCCCCTTAAATAATTATTTTATTCGGTTTTTGTATTTTTTTTTATAGTAACCATAGAAATACATCATCTGTAAATATTTCAGCTGTCTACTTATCTTCGTTCATGAGATACAACCTAGTGACAGACGGACGGACAGACTGTTAATAACAGATCGCTACTTATCACCAGGTTTTAATATATATCGCCCTCCCCGGCGAATAATATGGTATTGTGCTATTACCACAGTTTAGGTTTTATTGCATTTTCGGTTCTTAGAGCATCGAATACACATTGTAATTTTTTTTTGTAATTTTTCAGTGGATATTTTTGAAAATACAATAATTCCCATAGGTCCATAATGAACATAACACTTTTGTTCAGTTAAATTAGAAATATAATTTGAACACGAATAAAACCGTAAACGATAATGCAAAGTTATTTTTTTCCGTTAGTTTCGGTAATGCATTTTTACAATAAATTACAGATTTTAATAAAAACGGTAATGTTTCTTACCGTATTATATAGATAAAATTCTAAAAGTAACGGGTTTTACATTGAAAGATTGCAATTATGTTGGAACGCAATGCAATAACACACTACTATTTTCGGTAGTTTTAGCAGAGCAAAAGCGCTCACATATTTTGTTTCCTTATTTATGAAAGGTATAGTAAAAAAAGGAATACTATATAAGGTAGAAAAAAATTGAAGTATCAGGAATTGGTCTTTCTATTCAGATGGGTGTTCAGGGCAAAGTAAAAATCGGTATATTTTTGCTTTATACCTCCATGCAATAAAAGCCCATGATATGCAAACTATAATACATAGGTTCTTCGATACTAGACATAGCCAAAACGAAGGCGATAGCATGCATTCATGCATAGAAAGAGCTTTAAAAAATAAAGTCCTTTATACTCCAGACCAAATATATGGACTAATTGTAAATGCGAGATCTCAAGAAGCACCAGGTTCAGCGATATGAGCCTATTGAATCAGCCAGAAGAACCAAGAAATTATGTGGTATCAACGAAAATAATTTCGGTACGGCTACCACAGTCTCGACCGGCTCCGCGACACAATACGCGACAAATGCAATCACCATCCCGACAATCATCGCCTCACAAAAACTCTCCAAAGATCGACATACGATTGAGAGACTAGGTACAAAAAAGGCAAATCGAACACTTCATCTTCAAGAAGAAGAAGAATAAGAATAGTAGAAGAATCTATGATTACGAAAATACGGATCGTAGCCACTGATGCACGTATTCGACTAAGTCATCAGTGGCCGAGTCTCTTCGAAGAAAGAACATAATTGCAATAATCTCACATTTTCGAAACTACGGAAACAAAAAAAAGTCAAACGATGACGCAACGCAACAACCTACATAATGGCAAGTTAGCAAAAATGCAGACGGAACATGCAACTTAGCGCAATAGCAGAAAATGTCGACGCAGCACACGCCGTCATAGCAATCGTCAACAATGTTAACGTCAAGGAAGCACCGCACGCGGCCCGCATCTAAGGGACCAGCGGTTAGTCTTGAAATTACGATGACTACTGAAGAAAAGTACTCCGCAAATTAGCGGCACCCAGTTCCGGCGAAATGGAACTGCCCACAACTGGCATTGGCGCGCTCCAAAGAGAGATAAGACTGCTGAATCTTCAAAAAGCCATCGAGACCAAAGTGACCAGCCAGCATACACGGCCACAACAGGGGTACCACTAATTGCAGCGACCGCGTAGCCTGGATCCTACGACCACAGCAGCGTGTCGGCACATATAGCAACTGCACACACGGTTAACGAAAGAAGAAGACATCTCTCTCGTTAAGAAGCAGTCAGCAAAAAAGCCATACGCAGCTATATTTACAGTCTACTTCTCTTCTCAACCTCGCAAGCAACGTGCCGTCGTAAGCTTGGTGGAGTGGTACCAGCTAGTGGATACAGTCTGTTCAGGGGAGTAGGCTTAGGGCAGCCCGTTATAATGCGGCATGTGTCGTTTAGGGCAGTATCAACCTCCTTAGCATGCGCAGAGCGGTGCCATACTGGATACGCGAACTCACCCGCTGAGAAAGAGAGAGCGAGGCCGGTTGTCCTGACAACATGTCCAAGACGTGGATGTTAACCTTTGCATCAAATTTTGCCTGCTCGCCACATTTTGTTTGGTGTTTCGGCAGTGGGTTTTATAGGCGAGAGCTCGGTTGAGAGTAACGCCGAGGTAACGTGGCTTTGGGCAGAGATCGAGCAATCTCGACCCCTCGCCACGAGATGTTAAGGAGTTGGTTTACCTCCCATTTTTAGTTTATTAGTCCATTATATGGTTATTAGTACATTCTCTTTGCGGTACTGGTCTGGGCTTTCCAAAGCTGCACCCAGTCTTAATTCAGCCTCTTCGAAATTTTTTGTTTGACCAGTAGTAAGCGCCAGGTCGTCCGCGTATAGATAGTGTTTTGTGTTCAGGGTTATTGGTTGGTGCACGATTTATCGGGTCTAAATCCAGCCTGTTCGGCAATGAGATTAGCCTCCAGTATTGGTGTTAGACGGTTCAGCAACATTCTTTTGAATATCTTGAAGGTGTGGCAGAGTAGAGAAATGGGGCGGTAGTTTTTAGGGTCGCTGGGGCTCTTGGCAGGCTTGAGGAGCGCTTTTAATTATGTTCTTCGCCACAGTTTTGGAATTCTGGAGGATTTTAGGCAGTTGTTAAAGAGATCAAGAAGCCAGGGCACTACTCTGGGCCCAAAATGTTTTATTTGGTCGACAGTGATATCGTCTACGCCTGCTGCCTTACTCGTTTTTAGTATTTTATGGTGTCTATGATTTCCTGCAGTGAAAAGGGCTGGCCAATTTGGTTGGTTGGTGAGATGACTGTCGAACTTAATGGGTCTTAGGTGTTGTGTCTTCCCGTTTAGGAGGAGTTGGTGGGCCGCTTGGTTTGACGTCACTCGACCAGGGTTGGCAGCGGCTGGTGGGTCATCTGTGAGTTTTCTCACAGCTCCCCATGCCTTCTTCAAGTCAGTGAGAAGATAGGACGTGACCACAAGCATCGCTCCCACTCCACCAATGGTGGATAAATCAATATAAAAGCCTGTTATTTAGTTTGTAAGACATTGCTTTATTAAATCATTGAATAGTAATAAATATACTGCAACCTGACTTGGTAGCTCTCTTCATTCCCGCAATACTATGTAATTTAACTAATTATTACTGTATTGTTTGATCAAATATTATATTTGCAATATAATATTACAAATAATCAGTTGACACAATATATTGATGAATAATTTTGCAAAGTAATATTACCGTAGACACTATCACATGCATTTCCCCGAATAATATGGTAATGTTCATTTACCGTAAACATTTTTAGCTCCATATTTACATGAACAATACTGTAATGTATTATTACTGACCACGGCAGCAATGGGAATAACACGCGAATAATATGGTAATGATACATTGTGTACTATAATTTTTATCTACATTTTCGGTAAAATGTTTTTCTTAAATTACTTTATTCCAATAGCCTAATGAAATAAAATTAACATAGAAACTAGTCTGCACAAAAATTAGCTTTCTTTTGACATATAAATTATTGCCATACAATCTACCTGCACTGAGATATAAGCAAAAAACAGTTATTTGCTTCTCCTGTAAAATTTGGAATTTGCGATTACCATTTTATTCGCCGGGAAGGGCGATATAATTGTATTTGTACCTTACAATCCACAATACAGTATTATAACAGGAAAAACATCAGTCAATGCATTGCAAAAATCATTCATGAATAACCACATATCTGTGTGTTTACTCATAACACCTTTTCTCATGACCACATTAAAAAACCAGTAGTTAAAACAGAAGTTAAAAAGTCCAATAGTAATATTTTAATCTCTGTTAAAACGGTACCACCCACCAACTATTTAAAAAGTCGTAAGCGCCTCTTAAAATATAACACAAAATTCTGACCTCTACTGCAATGAAAAATGTTCAAAAAAAGAGTGAAAATTGAAAGGTTTGTTTTGTAAGAACAAGAATTCTTGACATTTTGCATCGTTGCTTCTCTCGTAGCAGTTTTGATATATCTTACTAGTGTTATTCATTGTAATATAGACGCTATGCTGTTGTTATAAAGTGCAATTTTGTTTGTAATTGATTGAGAATTAGTGTTCATTTTTTGAATTACCGTACCACCCATTTTCTCGTCAATGAACAGGCGCCAGCAACCAGTTTGACCAGTCGTCTGCAGTTCTTAGATTTAAAAATTTGGAATTGACTACGGCGTATTCTTTTTTTGAAAAGTGGGAATGTTGTATTCTTACTTTTACTCTAATTTCTGTATCTTGTTACAAATTCGAAATTCAAAATTCATTTCGACCTCACTTACGAATTTAGGTACCTAAGTACTTCTATCACATTACTGTATGACGTATATGACGTAAAATACTGCGAAATATATGAAATAGTACATAACCTCACCAATCAATACCGTCGAACACTCAAAACGGATTACAGACTTAAGGTAAACAAAACCTTCATGCTCATTACTGTACATTCGGCGCGAACACGGTTAAATTGGTAAAATATGCCCAATAAGCGTCGAAGTCGATACGCAACCAATCTTTTACCATTTACCCATATTTCCGCGCTCTGGTAACACTTTTGTTGAGGGTTATTTACTTTCCAGGTACGAGGCGAGAGCGATACATTAATTTATGTTAAAACACTGGTAAATAGAAAAGAAAATCCTTTAAGACGTGGCTCAGTTGGCAGAGCAGTCGCCCTGTAAGCGAAAGGTCGTGAGTTCGAGTCTCACTTGAGTATTTCATTTTTTCCAATGTTTTTTCGAACTTAACAGTTAGCATAATAAATGCATTAAAAAATTCATTCAAATGTTTGGGCGCAGTCATCAAAATTCAATGTTTAAAAATGGTTGAAAAATCATTCATTGTTTCCAACAGTTCGTGAGAATGTTGGTAGATGGCTGCACCGTCGCCCTTATAGACGGATATAAAGAGAAGGAAAATTTGGAATGATTCAAGTGGTGCTCAATGGCTCAGTTGGCAGAGCAGTCGCCCTGTAAGCGAAAGGTCGTGAGTTCGAGTCTCACTTGAGCATTTCATTTTTTCCAATGTTTTTCGAACTTAACAGTTAGCATAATAAATGCTATAAAAAATTCATTCAAATATTTGGGCGCAGTCATCAAAATTCAATGTTTAAAAATGGTTGAAAAATCATTCATTGTTTCCAACAGTTCGTAAGAATGTTGGTAGATGGCTGCACCGTCGCCCTTATAGACGGATATAAAGAGAAGGAAAATTTGGAATGATTCAAGTGGTGCTCAATGGCTCAGTTGGCAGAGCAGTCGCCCTGTAAGCGAAAGGTCGTGAGTTCGAGTCTCACTTGAGCATTTCATTTTTTCCAATGTTTTTCGAACTTAACAGTTAGCATAATAAATGCTATAAAAATTCATTTAAATATTTGGGCGCAGTCATCAAAATTCAATGTTTCAAAATGGTTGAAAAATCATTCATTGTTTCCAACAGTTCGTAAGAATGTTGGTAGATGGCTGCACCGTCGCCCTTATAGACGGATATAAAGAGAAGGAAAATTTGGAATGATTCAAGTGGTGCTCAATGGCTCAGTTGGCAGAGCAGTCGCCCTGTAAGCGAAAGGTCGTGAGTTCGAGTCTCACTTGAGCATTTCATTTTTCCCAATGTTTTTTCGAACTTAACAGTTAGCATAATAAATGCTATAAAAAATTCATTCAAATATTTGGGCGCAGTCATCAAAATTCAATGTTTAAAAATGGTTGAAAAATCATTCATTGTTTCCAACAGTTCGTAAGAATGTTGGTAGATGGCTGCACCGTCGCCCTTATAGACGGATATAAAGAGAAGGAAAATTTGGAATGATTCAAGTGGTGCTCAATGGCTCAGTTGGCAGAGCAGTCGCCCTGTAAGCGAAAGGTCGTGAGTTCGAGTCTCATTTGAGCATTTCATTTTTTCCAATGTTTTTCGAACTCAACAGTTAGCATAATAAATGCTATAAAAAATTCATTCAAATATTTGGGCGCAGTCATCAAAATTCAATGTTTAAAAATGGTTGAAAAATCATTCATTGTTTCCAACAGTTCGTAAGAATGTTGGTAGATGGCTGCACCGTCGCCCTTATAGACGGATATAAAGAGAAGGAAAATTTGGAATGATTTTTTTCCAATGTTTTTCGAATTCGCGTAAAGTTTAGAAAATGCTCCCAATTCTGTTGTTAAGATAAGATAAGATAAGAAAAATCTTTATTGTACACTTATAAATTTTAGTACATGTACGGACAACATAAGAAGAAATGTACAAATGGCGGCCTTATCGCTACAAGCGATCTCTTACAGGCAACCTTTTGATGGACATTTTTTAATCTCAAAACAATAATAACGTTTGGGTAGTTATTACTGTAGTCATAAACTTAAACTATATACACACATATATACATACATACACATCCCTACATACATACATAAAAATAAATATACTATTTACATACATAAACATATTATTAATTACATACCTAAGTATAGTATCTAACATAAATCTTAGCACATACTTACATTAAATTTCTATAATATATACATAAATAGGTACATATGCAGATAATATTAGATATACTTACACATATTATATATAGAAGATATACACACAGCGAGTACCAAAGCAAGACCTTATGATAAAGTTACAATGAACTCAAATAATGTTGTTTTATCATTTTTTTGAAAATAGCCAAGGATTGTGCACGTCTAATATTCACAGGCAGTGCATTCCACAACCGTACAGCCTGAACAGTGAAGGACTTGTCATAGAATTTTGTAGAATGAGAGGGCGTGGATAATTGCAATGTTACTGACGACCGCAAGGATCTTGAATGTGTGTCATTTAGGAACACGAAGCGTTCTTTTAAGTAAGTCGGAGTACAAGGATGGAAAAGAATACTGTAAAGCATGGAAAGAATATGAGCATTCCGTCGAAGTCGAATTGGGAGCCACTTGAGCAAGTTGCGAAACTGTGATACGTGATCATATTTACGAAGACCAAATATGAATCTAATACAGAAATTTTGTAGGCGCTCAAGCTTATCAAGTTGCTCCTCAGTGAGATCGAGATAGCTGACATCAGCATAGTCAAGTAGAGGGAGAAGAAGCGATTCTGCAAGTGCGAGTTTAGTGGCTGTTGGTAGAAAGTTTCGAAGTCTACGCATGGAACCCGCCGATGCAAACATCTTGCGACTGAGCTCTCGTATTTGGGGGCCCCAGGATAGTGTCCTATCTATCCGTATGCCAAGATTTTTTACCTCGCTACTTATTTTAAGGGGTACACCATTAAAAACTACATCTGGCAATTGTGACCAGTCTATTCGGTTTATCATACCGGAGCTGCCCACAATAATAACCTGGGTTTTAGAAGGGTTCACTTCAAGTCCATATTGCTTACTCCACTTACATACTTGCATCAGATCTGCATTTATAGTAGAGATGGCTGCCGGCAGTTCCTGTAAGGAGGCTTGTGCGTAGATTTGAAGATCATCTGCGTAAAGGTGGTAGGAAGAACGTAGTAAATTAGAGATTGAATTTATAAAGATTGAGAAAAGTAAGGGAGATAGCACGCCACCCTGTGGCACACCGACAGTTGTACTACACCAAGAAGAGAAGGACTCTTCGACACGTACACGCTGTCGGCGCCCAAACAGGTAACTGTGAAACCAATCAATCACTGTTGGAGATATGTTAACAGAGCGTAAAATGCCGAGCAGGATATGGAAATCTACAGTATTAAAAGCGTTGCTGAAATCAAGGAGAGAGAGTACTGTAAGATTTCCGTTCTCCATACCAAACCTGATGTCATCGGTGACTTTTATCAGTGCGCTTACCGTGCTGTGCCCTGGTCGAAAACCTGACTGGAGGGGATTTAAAAGGTTGTTTTGTGTGAGGTATTTGCTGAGTTGACCATGTACGAGCTTTTCTAAGATCTTGGATAAAAAAGGTAGAATGGAAATAGGACGATAATCGGAGGGGGATAACGGATTGGATTTTTTAGGCAATGGAATAATTTGTGCCTGCTTCCAAGCATCAGGAAATACACTTTTGTTGAGGGAGTGGTTTAGGACGTGGCAAAGTATAGGGAGAATTTGATCCAGAATTGGTAGAACCACCATACATCTCTAAACTTAAATTTCTCTAAAAAAATCTAATCGCATCTCTTTCTTTCATGATCAGATAAAAAGGACAGATGATTTTATTTAAGTTAAGACCTGTCAAATTAAGACGGCGCCTTGTTGGTGCGTAGTAAGTTAAGTCGCATTTTCGTAGATGTCGACTAAAATTGAAGGGTACCGTCAAGGCGCCGACTTAATTTGACAGGTGTTCACTAAAATAAATCATCTGTCCTTTTCTATCTGATAATGAAAGAAACAGATGCAATTAGAAAATTTTAGAGAATTTTAAGTTTAGAGATGTAACAACAGAATTAGCACCAATATGTTATAAAACAGATTCAAAGATTTGGGTGCTTTTCTCATACCACTTAGGTGGCAAACAAGCGCAGGACTCAGCCTATGAACGTGTGCAACACCAGGGGAGTCACACTTGTGCTATCGATCCTGTAATAATAGAGAGTTTATGTGCCATCAGTGCAGAAAACAGAGCAGAATAAGCCTTTGGTCTTCCACTGATGGCTACCTTAGTCACTGCCTGGAACACAACAGGAGATTATTATGGCCGCGGTATTATGTATGGTGGAGGTACTTGCCCAGTCGGTATGCTCAATTGGGACGGGAATACCGTCGTGTCCTAGCTCCTTCAGATTAACTAATTATCATCAGCAAATTGATACACCAGCTGATAAATTAGTAAGGCTCTGGCGCAGGTTTTCTCCTAGGCTTAGAAGGTCTTCAGCTGGAGCGTGAGGGATATGCCAGAAGCAATCTCACCCTCGGTTCGAGTTCGAGGCCGATATAAATATTCCCAATGACTCCGATGGGACATTTCCATACTATACTAACTTGTAAACTTAGTTTTAAGCAGAATTTGACGACAAAAAGCTGTAGTAGTGCTCACAATTTTGAATAAATACTTTGACTTTGACGTTTTGACTATAAAAAAAGAGTTTGAAGGTCTGGCTGAAAACCATTCAAGCCAAATCACAAGGAGGAGATGCAAGTAAACCCTGGACTCGGAGACGAGAGACTTGGATTCGGTCGGGACCAGCATGAGGATGATGATGACGATGATTTCCAATTGCTTCCAAACACCTAAACCAAGACTCTATATATTTATTTATGAAATATCTTTTCCTTTTCTAAAAGCGATACGATGCGCTGAAATCCGCTTTGCTTGCTTCATCCCCAACACTTCTCGTCTTGTGATCCTCTCTAATCTGTATACATTTTTTAGCTATGCACACATGCCCTGCAGCGGTTAAATCGCTGACATATTTTTTGTCATCGTTTTTTTTCGATACGGATTTTTTTGTTCAATCACAAACATTCGCTCGTTGTTTGTGCCTAAATATAAACAAAAGATTTTTTGTCTCGCCAAATTGCTAGAGGTACCTGTTGTTTGGAAATTTCTCTAGAAATGTATTTAAAAAATAACGTTTAGCGGCGTTTTTGGAACTAGATCGCTTTGCAAATTGGACTTATTCATTTCGACGTTCTTACGCCCACTCCCACAGACGTTTTTATTTTAATACTGAAAATAAAATAAGGGACACTTTTGACTTTTTATTTTAGTGATCTGAAAGTAACTAACGAGTAGCATTAAATTAAATACTATTAAGTACAAACACTTTGGCGTTCAATATCGCAATATTCGTCTCTATAATAGGTTAGGGTTAAGGGAACGCAACCAGAATTTCGCGCAGGCGGAGACGCTGGTAAAATAAAGTATTTCGGTTGTTAGTCACCTATTGCCCTCCCCTGTATCCGCTCCTGTCATTCAACCCCACCTTTCTGTAGGAGGATAAGGGTACAAGGTCGATGGTGACGTCACATGAAATATAATAGAACCAATATTTATTCGTTATTTCTGTCCTTAGAATTTCGTTCACAGATCTATGAATGAAATACGACGATGCCCTCACGGCCTGTCAGCAGCCAACGCTTGTTGTGACAAATTTCTAAGAAACGTGTAAAAATTTCGTGATCGTATTTTATTTGTATAAATAAGTACCTATAGTTTTATGTTAGTTTCGCATTCTTATACTAATAAGATCTGTTACTTTAGTAGTATAAAAATAATGGGTGTTTTTTTTTATAAAGGACATGTCAATTTGTCTTCACATCGCGTGAGCTAAAGGCAAAGTCTCGGAAAGAGGGTCACCATCGTAAATATGTACCATGTTAACAGCTGTGGTGGCACTCAGCTTGACGGCCTCATAAGATGCCTTTTAAAGGACCCGGGACTGTAGGAAGAAGGCAACAAGGGTGTATTATGTTCTAATTCAAACTGAAAGAAGATTATTTAACGCACATTAATTATAAGAAATGAAACATGGCTCGGTCTATCATGTCATGGCTAGGCTAGGCTGCCGTGCGAGTCTTGAAAGGATCGCCATTTGAGCATTAATGCTGCCACAGAAATGCGAAAGACTGCTGATGGCTGGGCGAGACTTCGTGGTGGACTTTCCTACTTAGGTTGGAAGATCGGACGTCGTATCTATAAGAGACGAAATAAACTGTTACAAGGACCACCTTTATTACAGCAAGAGAGCGGACCTTGGCTCCAAAGAGCAAGCGTTGAATGCATTTCAGCATCTGGGATTGAGGCTTAGATGAAGAAGACTAAGTTCTAATTAATTATTAATAAAAAAAAAAAATGTAATTCTATACATTCCGAATTGATTTGATTCCTAATGTAATTCGACATTTTTTGAAATCGAATGATACTCCGTCCAATTTACCTACACAATTTGAGGCTATAATTTCATAACAGACCACCATAAATGAAATCTAAAGCCCATATTCTAGAATGACACTCAGCCTGAATCACAATTTATCTGATGACAGATTGATAGTTTGACATTATGGCCTGTACTGTACATTCTGTCCTCAGATAATTTGAGATTCGGGCTGAGTGTCATTCTAAAATACGGGCCTAAATGTTCACTTCCAGCTGATTCCTGATTGTTTTATTCAAGGATAAAAGGACATAAAACCAAAAGCATGCTGATTGTTTTTTTTTGTTTATATGCCATTGCCTATCCTGTCTCAACGATTCTAAGACATGTTTTTTTGTGTCGTCGCGCGTCGGTCGGCTTACTAAAAGTTAAGCGTTAATGATATCTGTTGATCACAGCATCTGTCCCTTGCTAATGATCGTATTAATAAAACGAAACGAGATCAATTTAGCCGTGCGACGCCATTTTATTTCGAAGACATGATTAATCTTGATTATGGGATGTATGGAGCCCCCAGTAGGGTCTTTGGAGCCTTAACCAATCTCACTTGCTATTTAGTACACTTTGTACCCTTCGATTGGTGGGTCAGACGGGAGTTACTTCCAAGCAAAGATAATTTGAATGAATTTTACAGCATTAAGTATGCTAACTATAGAAATCTTCTCGGGCGGGACTTGAACCCGCGATCTTTTCCTTACAGGGAGAATGCCTTGACCAACTCGGCTACTGAGACACGCCCGATGTTATTCAAATTTCCCTTCTTATCCGTCTTTCGTTTCGAGTCCCGCCCGAGGAGATTCTTTTTCCCTATGTATCCAAGGTAATTTGTCCGACACAGGCATCAATCCTAGGTCCTCTTACACATTATATACTCATGATATTTCCAAATCTTCAGTGTTCCTTACTCTCCAAATAAAATCACCTACGTTCATTTTTCGATTCAAATACTCTTCAGGAACCTAATTCAGTAATGGTACATTTTCAGAACGCGTGACGTAGTGCATCAGGTATGTTTGCAGAAGCGCGTACGGATGGCTTCGAAGCAATTATGAGGAAGCGGTGTGCGTCTATGCAAAACCGTGTACGCGGCAGCACCAATAGTATCCTTGGCGTGTTCACGGATCGGCAGGATTCACCCATGTGGCGAAGATGGGTGCAGATTCACTTGTAGGTCGTTTCCAAATAAAAAAATAATAATATAAATGTATACTAACCCTAGTTTATAAGGATCATTGTTAATAACACTATGGACCATTTTCCGAAATTAATGGATATAATAATAATTCGATTACATAAAAATCCGGCCAAGTGCGAATCGGAATCGTGCACCTAGAGTTCTGTAACTTAAGCTACAGAAACGACACAACCCGAAGGGGACCATCTCGAAAGAGATGGTCCTGGGTCTGCCGGGGTGCGAGAGATATGCTTTCGGCAATCTCACCTCCGGCAACCAAGGACCCAAGACGGCGTGCGTTTTGGTCAGTTCGAGTCCGACATAACCGCCTCCACCGGCTCCGTGGGGATTTTGCACAAGATAAAAAAAAAGCTATATAAACCACAATATATTTTGATTGCGTTGACTTACAAGTTTAATTTTTGCACAGCTTCAAGACGCTATAGACCTGAGTATGTGGTATTCCAGAGAAAAAGGTCTTGACAGAAAGACGGACAGTTAGACAGACAGACGGACGGACAAACAAACAGACAAACGGAAGGACAGACCGAGAGACAGACAGATAGACTGATAAACAGACAGACAAACGTACGAACAGACAGAGAGATAGACTGACATACAGACGGACAAGGTAGTGATCAAAGGGTTCCGTTTTTTCCTCTTGAGGTATAGAACCCTAAAAAAAACATTGACATTTCATATGATCTATCTGTCAAAATAAGACCGACCTATCCTATTTCTGATATCTTGGGATTATACCTACGGAATAAACCTTCAGAATCACTCCTAGTTTGATTCGTTTTCAATTAGATGAAAAAAAGTTTATGTCACGTTTGTGAGCATACGTTTTAAAAACGTAAGTAATGTTAGTGAATCGCACGGCTTCGCGACCCCAGCATATGTCAAAGCCAGCCATACATTACTTAGAGGTGTAGAGTGTAGAATCCATTCAAGATTTACTTACCTTTGAGCGGTCTAACAGCTTTTTATATTGAAGTTTCTGCCTTTTACCATTGACCAAGTTTTATATTTCCATATATGAATTGGTTTGAATTGAATTTATATTTAGACGCGGTTGTTAAGGACGTTTTAATCTCTGAATTTATATTTCTTAGTTTGTAGTTATTAAGCTTATATTTATTAAACTTCAAATGAAACCCTGCACCAACCCGTTGGGCCAGCTTAGAAACAGTAGATCCAAGCCTCCTAAACATTGGAAGAGGCCTATGTCCAGCAGTGGACTGCGATCTGCGATAGGCTTATTGACGCGTGGGCGGCCGGCGTCTCCTTCTGCGAGCAGGTAATGGTCGTAAAGGAGATGGCGGGACGGGAGCGGCGCCACGAGCGAGAGAGACTCGCAGATCACGCCGCCCGCGTGCGCAGGTAACTCGGGCGTAGGAGGACACAGACTGACCTCAGTCCCCCATGAGCGCGGGCCTGGGGGTGACGGGTGGAGCCGCCTGTCACCCCAGCAGAAGCAGGCTACGACGGCGGCGCGCTGAGGAGCACGCCTACCTATTACGGGGGCGAGTCGGGGACACCGTCGTCCCCCGTCGGCCAGACCGTAAGGTGCACTGGGTCAGCCGGGGTGCGAGGAATATATCGAAGACAACCTCACCTCCGGCCTAGCGTCCTCGTGTGGTTTTAGTCGGTTCGAGTCTCACATAACATCCCCTCCCGGCTCTGGCGGGGAGCGGTATGTAGGTATCCGTGGGGATTTCCGCATGAAAAAATACCAAAGTGATAGGCTAACGGATTGATTGAATTGAGTCGTTAATATAGGCCTATTAAAGACTCAATTGGTTGGAATAGAATTTATATTCACACGCGTATATACGGTGGTTTGGATTAAATTTTTGGTAGTAGGCGAATGCAGGCAAACAAAAACCATTTTTTTGCCATCGCAGTTCATGAGACACAGCCCGGTGACTAACAGACGGCGAAGTTCTAGTACCTAATAAGCTATAATTTAGGTACAGAACCCTAAAAACGACGACAAAAAACCCGACTGCCACTGAAAAGATGGAAATAAGTTTGATAGCAGGCGGTACCCATTTGCCAATCATAAACCGAAAGAAAAATAATGGGTACCTCCTGCCATCAAACTTATTTCGATTTTTTCAGTGGCAGTCGGGTTTTTTTATTTTAATCATTTGTTTTATTTTATACTTTTTAGTTATAATATGACATATATATATATTTTTTTGTAATCTCCTTCTAATTTCCTTCATTTTGATACCCTACTCGAAAAGTTTGAGTCAAAAATATTTTTGACAACATACGTTTTTGCTAAAAAATCCACCATTTAGATTTTCTAGAAATTTTAATGTACCTACCTGGTGTCACTCACACAATCACGACGAATCTAATGACACCTCACATGTCAAAATCCGTCAAGCCGTGCAGGCTGTAGGCCTTGCACAATAAATGGACATACATACATACATAGTCTCGAAAAACATTACCCTCCTTCCTTCGGCAGTCGGGTAAAAATATTCAGCAATCACAAAAACATCATAACAAGTCACATATTCGGTCGACTACAATCGTTTTCCATCAAACGTCACCCGCGTTCAGAACGAGATGGGTGGCCAGTAATTAAGCCGGGTTAGCTCCACGCATCAGGAAGCAGGCCGCACCCGTGGTTCCGGCTATAGCATGAAGATTAATGACGAATGTCATGTATTGTGCTAACAGGAGGGCTACCATGGCCATTCGAAAGATCGGGCACTCACGAAATATGAATCGTTCCGTTCGCATCCGAAACCGTGTGCATCTGGACTGAGGGCCCAACTTGTCAAACGAATTGAGACTTATAGGGCATTTAGTAAAAAATTAGTAAAACTTAATGCAAGCAATCATAAATTTCTAAAACGTAAGATAAAACAGTTATGATCAAATAACTGTGGCCCTCAGTCCAGACGTTTGCATAAAATGAAATAGCCCATAGCTCAAAAAGTACTAACCCTAGGTTCATCATTTTTATTTTAAAAAATAGGTCTGAATTTCTAAAATGTTTTACTACATTCCCATATTTGTATTGGTTATAGTTAAGGAGAAAATCAATATTGAATTTTACCAAAATGTCTGAACTGAGGGTCCAAGATTTTCTGACTTACTGCCTAGGCTTAACCATGTAGAATAACGCAAATTGTATTAAGTTTTAGTAAAAAATTTTACTAAAATATGAGATATCTCCCGTTGTCCTAACTACTATACTTTAAGAGAAAATTGATACTTTCACTTTTCATTGAAATTGTTTTTTGGTAGGGTGACCATAAATTTAATACGGAACGTATCGTATAGGTCCAATGTTGTGATATTTTATATATATGTACGTCATCCAGGATCCAAACTTTCTGTCTCCTCTCTCGTGGCGGTTTTCAAATGTCCGCGAACTAGTTCACTAAACAAACGATTGCACGAAAGTAAAAAAAAAATACAGATGTTCAGCTTACTGTTATTTATATGTTTAGAAATAGTGTAAATTGTTTTCAAACGTGAAGTAATATTCTCAATTTTGTTTATTAACAGTTAGTGAACAGATACATACATGGAAATATGGGACGGTGTAGTGTTTTCAGTTGTAAAATTGATAATGAAAGGAAACTGCCGAACGTATATTTTCCCACGTAAGTATTAGACTTTTTTAAAGTTATTAACTATTTCATACCCATGCAAACTTATATTCTAAGTAAGTAAATAATATTATTTCGTATGAAGTATATTTTATAGATAAAATAGTCCCAAACATCAAATAAACATAATTTACGAAGTAAATATTGTTCGATGTTGTCAAGTTTTGAATATTTATTTGCCCGTAATTATGGGTAGCTACTAATTATACTTCTTGTAAATATAATTAAATATTTTTATGTATTTAGTAAGATCTGCGGTAGCCTAGTGGTATGGGTAATGGACTGCTGAAACGAGATCTCGGGTTCGATCCCAGGTTCACCATGGCACACACCAATGACTTTTCGATGCTTATCGAAATTATGTGTGTATTTATCGCAAGTAGTCTAATATTTTCTGTTTCTATTCATTTTACTTGAACTCTAAAATTTTTTTAAATTATTGTTTATCATAGGTACCTACTTCTTAACTATCTTCTTCAGTTAACACAGATCGTACCTACCTATATATTGATAAATAACATAACATAACATAAACTCACGCCTGTATTCCCCGAAGGGGTAGGCAGAGGTGCTAGCACCCACATTTCGCCAGTTTATGTTTAGGTCACAATGTAATAGGTGGCGAGCCTATTGCCATTAGACGTGCCCGAGGTCACTTGGGTGGAGCTAGAGCTGGCGGTGTTAAGGCTCAAGGCCAAGAACACCGCCCCGGGACCCGACGGCATTCCAGGCCGAGCGTGGGTCCTAGCTCTAGGAGAAGAAGACGCTCTCGAGCCCCGGCTGAGAGGGTTTCTCAGCGCATGTTTGGAGCGAGGCCAGTTTCCGAAGATGTGGAAGACGGGGAAACTGGTCCTCATCCGAAAGGCGGGGCGCCCGGCGGACTCACCGTCCGCCTACAGGCCAATAGTGTTGCTCGACGAGGTGTGCAAGCTCTTTGAAAGAGTCATTGCAAAGCGCCTCGTCGAGCACCTATCCAGGGTAGGGCCTGACCTGGCGGATGGCCAGTATGGCTTCCGCCGGAGGCGCTCCACCGTGGATGCCATCATGCGCGTGAGGACTCTGGCGAAGGACGCCGTCGCTCGGGGCGAGGTGGTGTTGGCGGTGTCACTGGACATCGCCAACGCATTTAACACCCTGCCCTGGAGCTGCATTAGGGAGGCGCTCGTGTATCACGAAGTGCCTCTCTACGTTCGCCGCATAGTCGGGGCGTATCTGTCGGAGAGAGCAGTCGTCTACCCAAGTGCGACCGGGCTCGGTCGGCGAGAGATGTCGTGCGGTGTTCCGCAGGGATCGGTCCTGGGACCGCTACTGTGGAACATCGGTTACGACTGGGTGCTACGCGGGGAGCTCGTGGACGGTGCCGCCGTCACGTGTTATGCGGATGACACGCTGGTGACGGCGTGCGGGGCTACATACCGCGAAGCGACCCTGAAGGCCAAGACCGCGGTTGCCCAAGTCGTGGAACGGATTCGGCGGCTGGGTCTCGAGGTGGCTCTGCATAAAACCGAGGCCATGTTCTTTCATGGGCCTCGGCGCGTGCCACCGGAGGATTCCAGCCTCATAGTGGGAGACATTTCCATCGGCGTCAAGGCCCAGATGAAATATCTGGGGCTTGTACTTGATGGCCGGTGGAACTTCGGGGAGCATCTCCGAAGACTGGCCCCCAAATTGAAGGACACAGCTGCCGCTTTGGGGCGGCTGCTGCCCAACATGAGGGGGCCGGATGACTCCTGCAGGAGACTCTACGCGGGAGTCGTGCGGTCCATGGCCCTATATGGGTGCCCAATATGGGCGGACACCCTGACGGTTTACAATGCACGTCTGCTGCGTGGACCGCAGCGTGCAATGGCCAGCAGGGCCATTAGGGGGTACCGCACGATATCCTTCGAGGCGGCGAGTCTCCTTGCCGGATCCCTACCGTGGAACCTGGATGCGAGAGCCCTTTCGATGCTATATCGGTATCGTAAGGAGGCGCGGGAGCAGGGACGGGAACCCGAGCCCGAAGAAATTCGGGCCGTGAGGTCCCAGCTCCACAGGGACATGGTAGCGGAATGGGAGCTACGACTTGGGCGACCAAGCGCAGGGCACGCCGTAATAGCGGCGGTAAGACCCATCATGGAGGAGTGGCTAGAGAGGCCACACGGCAGCCTCTCGTACCGGCTGACGCAGGTGATTACCGGACACGGGTGTTTCGGGAGTTACCTGTGTCGGATCCGGAAGGAGCCAACGTCCGAGTGCCATCACTGTGATGCGAGCGAGGACACAGAGCTGCACACGCTGACCGAGTGCCCGGCGTGGGACACGCCGAGGCGGGTCCTAGTGGCGGCTCTAGGGGTGGGAGTCCTCACACTCGTCACATTGCTCACAGCGATGGTACGAAGCGCAAACGCTTGGGGTGCGGCCGCCTCCTTCTGCGAGCAAGTAATGCTCGAGAAGGAGGCGGCCGGTCGGGTCCGGACCAGACTCCGGGCCCGGGAAGCCCGTGCAGAGCGAAGGCGAACCGGACGTCGGAGGTCGCAGAACGACCTCCGTCCTCCATGAGCGCTGGCCTGGGGGTGACCGGTGGAGCCGCCTGTCACCCTAGCAGAAGCAGGCCGCGGCGGCGGCGCAAAGTGCGCCTCCCCGTAACCGGGGCTAGATGGGGACATTTTGGTCCCCACAACCCGAAGGGGGCCATCTCGAAAGAGATGGTCCTGGGTCTGCTGGGGTGCGAGAGATATGCTTTTGGCAATCTCACCTCCGGCAGCCAAGGACCCAAGACGGCGTGCGTTTTAGTCGGTTCGAGTCCGACATAACCGCCTCCACCGGCTCCGTGGGGGTGGTATCCGTGGGGATTTTTCGCACGATAAAAAAAAAAAAAAAAAAAAAAAAAGCCTATTGCCATTAACCGGGCACTTATAAACCTGCGATAAATACACACATAACTTCGAAAAGCATCGAATAGTCATTGGTGTGTGCCATGGTAAACCTGGGATCGAACCCGAGACCTCGTCTCAGCAGTCCATTACCCATACCACTAGGCTACTACTAGGCTACTTGATAAATAGAAAAAGTAATATGATTACGTTTCAGAAGAAAACGTAATTATAAAACGAGTGGGCTGCACAGTACGTCTCACGCTCACCTCGTCCCGGCCAACACCTCCCCTCCCGAGCTGCGACCCCGCTCTCACCTTTGCCTGTCGTCAAGGACCGCGTGCGACACAAGTAAAAAATATCACCTATATCTATGTATGTATATAACTACAAACATTCCTTAGCTCACACCGACTCTAAAAATTATGATAATTTTAAATTTTAACTACGGTATGTAGTATCATAGTAATAATTTGATTGACTTAGAAGTACTTATTCTTATACTTTCTTGTGTGATTTTATTTTACTTAGGAAACCTCTTAATATTATTTTGATCATTGTTTATTATTCACAGGTACCTAATTACAGCCTACCTTCTTTTGTTAACACAGATCGTACCTACATACATATAGATAAGTAGAAAAAATAATCTAATATATATAATTAGGTAATATAATTATTGGTAAAGTTTTTGCCCTTTTTTTTTTTTTTTTTTTTTATAACCGTGGGGGAAAATCCTTCATGGATGTTATGCCGGACTCCTACCGACTAAAAACCCCCACGGTAACGCCCAGAAGCCTATGGATGGAAGCCCCGGGTAAGCCCTCGGAAGGATGTCCCAGGACTCCCATCAGACCCACGGCTACAATTGCGGCCTCGCCTTGGGTGTGGTTCGGGTGCTATCCCGCGTCTATGGGGGGGTTTTCGGGTGTTATCCCGCTTCTTAAGGGGGGGGGGGGGGGGGGGCGTGAATCCCTCACGTCACGCTGCCGTCATGGGCTTGCTTCTGTAAAGACGGTGAGCAACTCACCGTCCTCAGGCCCCCGGTCATGGAGGCCGATGGTCTTCGGCGAAGACACGTCGGCGGCGCCCAAGCCGCCGACTGCGGAACTCGGGTGGGAGAGTTTTCTCCCGCTCTCGCCCCGCCGCCTCTTTCACGAGCATGACCTGCTCACAGAAAGAGACGGCGCAGTCCCACTTACTCCCGCTGGAGACCATGGCTCGCACCATGGTATCGAGCGAGAGAGTGCCCACGCCCAGACCCACCACGAGGACCTGGCGCTGTTGCGCCCACGCCGTGCACTCCACCAGCGTGTGGAGCGCTGTGTCGTCGCTGCGCTCCTCGCAGTGCTGACACTCGGCCGTGGTTTCCCGGTGTCTTCGCCACAGATACCTACCGAAGCTACCATGCCCGGTAAGTATCTGTGACAACCGGTAGGAGAGAGCACCGTGTCTCCTCTCCAGCCACTCGTCCATGACCGGTCTGACGGCCGCAATTGTGGCGAATCCCCCCTTTGGTTGCTCAAGTCGCACCTTCCATGTCTCCACGGCTTCCTGGTAGAGCTGGGACCGCTGGGCCTCGATTTCTCGAGACGCAGGCCATTGGCCCCGCTCCAGCGCCTCCTTGCGCCATATAAATAGAGACGCAAGGGCTCTCGCTTCCAGGTCCCATGGAGGGGTCCCGGCTAGGAGGCATGCCGCCTCACCTGAGATCGTGCGGTATCCCCTTATCACCCTGACGGCCATCGCCCTCTGTGGGCTCAGCAATCTAGCCACATTACTGGCCGTCAGGTTCTCTGCCCATACGGGGGCCCCGTATAGGGCCATACTTCGCACGATCCCCAGGTACAGTCTCCTGCAGGGGGCGTTGGGTCCCCTGATATTGGGCATCAGCCGCGCGAGTGCGGCTGACGCCCCCCTCAGTTTTGGGACCAAACTTCGGAAGTGATGTCCGAAGTTCCACCGGCCATCGAGCACGAGTCCCAGATACTTCATCGAGGGCTCGATGCCGATGCTGACGCCCCCTACCTGTAGGCTGGATCCCGCAGGTGGCCCCATCCGAGGTCCGTGGAAGCACAGAGCCTCGGACTTGTGAAGGGCGACCTCGAGACCCAGCCGCCGTATCCGACCCACGACTTGAGCAACCCCTGCCGTGGCCTTTAGTGCTGCATCTCGGTGCGTTGCTCCCCGCGCCGTAACGAGGGTGTCATCGGCGTAACACGTTACGGTGACCCCTCTGAGCAACGGACCACGCAGCACCCAATCGTAGCCGATGTTCCACAGGAGTGGCCCTAATACCGATCCCTGTGGAACACCGCACGACACATCCCGCCGACCCGGCCCTAGCCAACTCGGGTAAGTAATGGCCCTCTCTGAGAGATAGGCCCCGACAATTCGACGGAGGTAAGGAGGCACTCCATGGTAGATAAGCGCCTCCCTAATGCAACTCCAGGGCAGGGTGTTGAAGGCGTTGGCGATGTCAAGAGACACCGCCACCACCACCTCACCCTGTGAGACTGCTTCCTCCGTCAGGCCTCTAATGCGCATGATCGCGTCTACGGTGGAGCGCCCCTGACGGAAGCCAAACTGACTATCCGACAGATCAGGCCCCACGCGTATGAGATGCTTGACGAGAAGTTTTTGCCCTTTGGTTTTTGAAGTTTTAAAAGTATTTTATTTTTCAATTTGTGGTACCAATATAAGTCATACGGTAGCCCGCAGTTCTACTCGCCAGGAATACTGTTCATGTCCCATAACCGTGAACAAATCTCCAGGATAAAGGGAAATCACAAACATTCAGCTTTCTAATTTCAATGTAAACTAGAGAATCCAGTAAACTGATTGGTCAATCCAACCAATCAGGTCTATGGTGCTGCTACGAGAGAAGATAAAATGGCGGTTGGCGTGAACCTTGATGTGATGTGTCCATAGATAATAGGTACCTACGCTATTATATTAATAAAATCTAATAAAGACGGAAATTTCAGAGCGATGAGCGATCAGACATAACTTATTTTCAATGGCACTGACACTAATAATGTTTTAAAGAAAACTACATAGGTAATAAAAAGCGTCAAGTACAAGTCTGGTCGGTCGGTCAACTGGTCTAACTGTAATTCGATATCGCCAATGGAGAGGTCAGATCCCAGTCGCTTCATGGAAAATATCGAAATTCCGCTAAAACCACAGTTATAACTGGAGAAAGCGCACTGCGAGGTAACAGCTTCGGATGCGAGCGGGATTAACGCTAGAATGAAATGAAGTAGAAGATAAGAGTACATACTGATCTGTTCATAAATAACAAAATATGTATTAAAAAAAAACAAAGTAACAAAATCATATGCACCCTACCAAATTTCTTTCTATGGAAAAGTAAAAAATCGATTTTCTCTTAAAGTATGGTACTTAGGGGAACGGGATATATCTCATATTTTAGTAATTTTTTTTTTTAAATCTTAATACAATTGCGTTATTCTACAAGGTTAAGCCTGGGCAGTAAATCAGAAAATCTTGGACCCTCAGTTCAGACGTTTTGATAAAATTCAACATTGATTTTCACATTAACTATAACCAATAGAAATATGGGAAATTAGTAAAATATTTTAGAATTTCATACCTATTTTCTAAAATAAAAATGATTAACCTAGGGTTAGTACTTTTTGAGCTATGGGCTATTTCATTTTATGCAAACGTCTGGACTGAGGGCCACAGTTATTTGATCATAGCAGTTTTATCTTACGTTTTAGAAATTTATGATTGCTTGCATTAAGTATTACTATTCTTTTACTAAATGCTCACATACGTCTTATTTCGTTTGACGAATTGGGCCCTCAGTCCAGATGCACACTCCGAAACCGCTGAGTTCAGAGTTCACTTAAATATGATTTGCCTTGGTTTTTTTTGGAATATTAGAAGCGACTGTCGCCTGACCTTCCAACCTGATTTGTTGTTACTGATAGAATTGGTCGATCAAATTGGCCTCCATCTTGACCTAACGAATACAAACAGCAGACTTTTAGGCTGCGTTTCCACCAGAGATGTGCGATACTGTATACTGTACCAGCCAGTCCAGTACTACATACTTACGACTCAAGCGCTAACGACGGCAAAGTGAGATGTGAGACTCCGCTCCCACTACACCACACCGCCATCGACACATTTCACAGCTTCGCAACGCATCCTCGCACCACCCATTAATGCGCATTTTCACAGCTCCGCTACACATCCACATTTTCATCACACAGCTTTGGTGGAACTCTTAACGTGTCCTGTGAAGCACAAAAGAGCTTAGAAATATGAATAAGAGACCAGCTCTCCTTTGTACACTTTTAGACAAGTTTTGCCGAATGCGAAAGACAACAACCCGATCACTAACTTTTTGCAGCTCTCATACAGAAGACATAGGCAACTTCGGAATAAAATTCAAAGTACGGTCATGGCAGTATTTACATACAATGTGTTTCGTTTGATTTCGTGCGGTTTCAAAACTTCGGATGAAATTATTTCATGGTAGCCCCAGTTCTGATAACTGGTCTGAATTTGGGTTATACAATTAGACTTATTGGATTCGAACTCTGTCCCGCACGGACCGCATATCCGGCGTTCAAGGCTTAGCTGTAACATTAGCAAATAAATAAAGTACTGAATTTTTTATTGCAAAAACTTTTGTATAAAATAATTAATCAGTAATGTTGCGGGGAATGTCACGGTATCCATAGTCTATATGTCTTCGCAGAACGACCTCTTCCATGAGCGCGGGCCTGGGGGTGATCGGTGGGGCCTGTCACTCTAGCAGAAGCAGGCCGCAGCCGCGGTGCAAAGTGCACCTCCCCGTACGCGGGGCTAGATGGGGACACTATGGTCCCCACAACCCGAAGGCTCCGGCAACCAAAGACCCAAAGACGGCTTGCGTTTTAGTCGGGTCGAATTCGACATAAACACCTCCACCGGCTCCGGGAGGTATCCGTGGTTATATTTCGCACGAAAAAAAAGACTCTGTATCTCTGTCTGTTCACTTTCACGCCTAAACCACTGAACCGATTTTGATAAAAAAATTACAGAGATAGATTACATCTTGGGAAAGGACATTTGATAAATTTGGTCCCGAAAGCCGACATTAACGTGACCGGAGTCGCGGGCAACAACAAGTAATTAATTATGTATGAATACACAGCTTTAAATTACTGGACGTATTCTCTGGTGCGGCCCCTACACTCGATATGCATATTGAGGATAAGAAGGGAGTTGTGAGGATGTAAATGGATCCATGGATCCACTCCAGAGCACTCAAGCACCTACGGGTGCTAGTGTTAGAACCCTAATCCATCCATACTAATATTATAAATGCGAAAGGAATTGCTCTAATATTATAAATGCTCTGTCTGTCTGTCTGTCTGTCTGTCTGTCTGTCTGTCTGTCTGTCTGTCTGTCTGTTTGTATGTTACGCTTTCACGCCTAAACCACTGATCCGATTTTGATGAAATTTGGTATAGGGATAGGTTAGACTTCGAGAAGGGACATAGGCAATGTTTGGTCGCGATAACCGACATCCACGCGGGCGGAGCCGCAGGCAAATGCTAGTACCTTAATATTATAAATGCGAATGTAATTCTGTTTGTCTGTATGTTACGCTTTCACGCCTAAACTACTGAACCGATTTTGATGAAATTTGGCATAGGGGTAGATTAGACCTAGAGAAAGGACATAGGCTATATTTGGTCTGCTTCGGGCGGTACCTGTGTCGGATCGAAAAGGAGCCAACGTCCGAGTGCCATCACTGCGACGCGTGCGAGGACACAGGGCTGCACACGCTCACCGAGTGCCCGGCATGGGCCGAACCGAGGCGGGAGCTAGTGGCGGCCCTGGGAGTGAGAGTTCTCACCCTCGCCACCCTGCTCACAGCAATGGTCCGCTGCGCGGACGCGTGGGCGGCCGGCGTCTCCTTCAGCGAGCAGGTAATGGTCGTGAAGGAGACGGCGGAACGGGAGAGGCGGCGCGAGCGACAGAGATTCGCGGATCGCGCCACCCGCGCGCGCAGGCAACTCGGGCGTCGGAGGGCACTGACTGATCTCCGTCCCCCATGAGCGCGGGTCTGAGGGTGACGGGTAGAGCCGCCTGTCACCCCAGGCAAAAAAAGGCTATATTTGGTCACGGTAACCGACATCCACGAGGGCGGAGCCACAGGCAAAAACTAGTAGATAATAATCTTTTTCAGGCCTTAGCAAGGTCCTACACATGGTAATGTATTGTATTGAAATTTCATACATTCTCTATGTATTAATAAGATGAAAAACAACGACAAAAATTCTCAGATGCTTATAATAGCCTTAATCTTTTAGGTCTCCTCAAAGATTTTAATCCAATTTATCTTGTTGACTCGTACCAAACAATCTCTTTATAACTTTTACATTTTGTAAACCTAATAAGACTATTTATATATAAATATCCTTTATCTTCTGTACCTAATGTATTTGCGCAGTTGATATTTTCTTCGTATTCATTACAATGTAGCTTGGGCATTCGTTGCCTTGGGGGTAACGGGTAACTACACCTGTAAGCCTGTACACCTGCTGATCAGTGAAAGAGGCTTTACGGCATGCTTTCCTACCTAGGTTGGGGGGTCGCTGCTGCTCAAGATAAGCCCATAACTAAAGGGGGAATAGGAGAATGACCTCTGCCCTCCAGAGAGTAGGTAAGCAACTAAGGTAGTAGATGCAACTGGGATTTATACTTAGATGATGTCGATGACTTTTTAATCAATTTTAAGGTCGCCTCGAAGACGGATGTAAAGAGAGGAAATATTTGGACTAGTTCGGGCGCAGTCTGGCAGCTTAATGGTTAAAGCATTAGCCCTGTAAGAGAAGGATCGCGGGTTCAAATCCCGCTTGGACTTTTCAACTTTTTTCCTTTCTAAATCGATTTGAAGCTAAGGTATTTTACAGAGCCATAACCAGTCATCCTGGAACAGCGTACATCCAGTACAAGGACATAAAAAAATTGTTATATAATATGCTTTGAGAAACTTCTAAAAACTGGCACTTATATAACTGTAGGTAAAAATATACGCAAAGAAAATAATGTAATGAACTCCTACCCACATATGCAACATAAATATAACCCTGTAAAATCATGAGGTTCCATTTTTTGGCAACAACCTACACAAAAATGAAACTTTGTCGCAGTAACTCTAAAAACGCTTTTTTATCAACGCTACGATGAGCAGAGATCATTTATCATAATCAAGCCACGGAGCCAACGTCGGAGATGCCTCTCGAGGTCCCCCTCCATGGGAGGGTTGAAAGGTCCCTTCACAGGGAGTGTCTCATTTGTCAAGTCAAAGTTATGATTAGATAGACAACGTTCAAGGCGAATCGAAATACGAGGCGGATGTTTTTGTCCAAAGTTCGTACTAAAGTAAAATCTTTAAATATAAACTTGTGACATATTTATCTCTGATCTAATCGTGGGAAAATAAGGTTTAGACTCACCGAGTTGTAGTCATTATTAACCTAGACACTGTCCCTTTTTTTTCCGTGCGGAAATCCCCTCTGATACCCCCCCTGCCGGAGCCGGAAGGGGAGGTTGTGTCGGACTCGAACCGACTAAAACCGCACGCCGACTGTGGGTCGTGGTGCTAGACCGGAGGTGAGGTTGTCATAGACATATCCCTCGCACCCCGGCTGACCCAGGGGGCACCCCGGCTGACCCGTGTTGTTTCCCGGGGATTAGAAAAAGGCGAAGACTAAGGAATAGGGATGTTCTCCAAAACATACAGCCCATTGGGGCCGAAAATCATAATTGGCGAAACGTGGGTGCTAATACACCTCTGCCTACCCCTTCGGAAATTTACAGACGTGAGTAGGTATATGTATGTACTTTCAAGCGCGTAACCCAGTTGCATCCACAGATTGCGAAAATTCCAACGGATACCTCCTCCGCCAGAGCGGTGGTTATGTTGGACTCGAACCTACTAAAACCGCACGCTGACTGAGGGCCGTGGTGCTAGGCCGGAAGTGAGGTTGTCTTCGACATATCCCTCGCACCCCGGATGACCCAGGGCCATTCCTTACGGTCTGGCCCTTCTCGAGAGGACAACGGTGTCCTCAATTCGCCTCCGGGATGGGAAGGCGCCCTTCTTAGCACGCCATCACCGTGGCCTGCTTCTGCTGGGGTGACCGGCGGCTCCACCCGTCACCCTCAGGCCCGCACTCATGGGAGATCTAGTGTAATACTGTAGACGCCTAATAGTAGTTGAACTAGGCGTCTCATACTAGCTTAGTAGGACTAGAGCACAAATCAAATACGAATTCATGTAGTGCGACCGACTTAATGAGTCTCAAACAAGCATGCCTGGAGCATTTGGCTCCTCCTCGATTGTACACGATCGATTGTCGATTTTTTGACGAGCAAAAACAACTGTAGCGCGCTTTTCTTTTATGCGAGAACACTGGAAAACTACGTTCCTAAACTAATTGTTGTAGAATCTTTATACATCCACCGATGAGCTTTTGTGCTTGTCTAATAGCTTTAGTTTATAGCGGAGCCACAAGAATAAGGCAAAAATAATTCAACAAAATAGAATTGATTCTCAAGGTTCATGACAAATAACTAAATAAAACTTAGTGTAGACTTCAGGTGTTGCAAGAATATGCCATATGGCTAGCCAGACTGGTAATAAAAACCTATTCGCTTCCACACAATCATATTATAACATAGTAGGAGCACAATATTGTGTTTAAAATAAATAAAGACGCACAAAATTATAACAAAATGTCTCAGTAAATGTGAAGATTATATTCAATTAAAAAGAAAATGGCTGACACCAGTCTCAAATGCAACAAATAAGATATACAATGAGGCGACCTGCTGTGTACTGAATTGGTAATTTGGAACGAAATGACGTCATTATATTTTTGTTGGTCGACGTGAAACGGCGGGATGTCGTGAGGACTTACTTTAGCGAATGCGGATAATATCATCATCCTTGCATTAGTTCCGTTTGCATTTGTTTATACCACGTAGGTGACAGACAAGCACACGACCCACCTGATGGAAAGTGGTTACCGTGGCCTATGGACGTATACTACACCAGGGATGTTACACGTGCTGCCTACCCTGAAGAAACCTTCTAATACCCTTCTGGCTCATCAGTCTCTTAAATTATGTCAGCCCAATACCTGGCTACGGCCACAGCATTGTCTGTTGCCCTGCACAGGTCTGCGATGGTACAGGTGGAAGGGTACAGTGGGCAAGAGAGCAAGTGTGGCATGGACTGGGATGGGTCCCCGCAGTCGCAGGGTGCTTGTGACTGATCTATATAGCCCCATTTTGCCAAATTTGCCTTACAGCGGCCAACTTGGGTCCGTAGGCGATTTAATGATTTTCAAGTTGGCCCCACGGCGCAACTGAAAGCAGCTAGACCCGGTAACGCAGGGTCTAGGCTGACCAATCTTTCATCACAATGGCTTGAAATATTTCTGGCCCTTCTTGAAGAACTCCATATTGTAGTCACTTGGGAAAACCACGGCAGGGTGTTCATTTCATAGCTTGAACGTGCGTGGGATGAAGTTTCTTTCATACCACACAGTGCGCAACCATCTTTCTAAACTTTCTCGTTTATAATATTAGTCAGAGAAGATGATAAATTTCGAAGATGGTAACTTGGTCGCGAATGCACGTACAAATTAGTTTACAGCACCGCACAGAGTGCCTAAACTTGATTGAGTTACTAAGAGCAGTTTGCCTTTATATAGTACACCAAGTAATGCTGTTCTCTGCTCTATTCAGCTCTGAGAGTCTACCATGAGTTTTTTTACGAATATAGTTTACGTTAATGTGTGTTTATCTATTACAGTTTTCGATATTTCGTCTTAATGAGCTTTGTAAACCGTAGCGCCTCTTTTCAACGAATCTACGAGTAGCGAACGTATACGTTCAAGATCTTAATTATACTTAAAAGTTTTGTGCAAACTGTAGGATCAGCACAGACAGAGGTGCGCAGTGGTGTGAATTTTATTAAGGCAATTGAAACTCAACTCTAAATTGATTAAAATAAAGCACATATCGACGGGTCCTACGTATACTGGTACAAGTGCAAAAACACAAGTTTACAGGAGAGCGATTTAAGGGTTCTAAAGCTTGTAACTTTGTCAAAGTTCAACAGAACTATCTAAAATTTTAATATGTTATACCTGAAAATAAAAGGAAAAAGACTGCATATTTACTTTTTTACATTTCTTTGTATTTTAGAAAATAGCTGTACTTGCGTTTGTTTATGTTGTTTTCCTCAATGTATCCATACACGTATACTGTTACAAGTGGCCACTTGTACTAGTTTACAAGTTCCGCCAATTTTTTAAAATAATGAAAATAGAAGAAATGCACTTTATTTAACATACATATGTGTGTATTTTGTAAATCATGTGACCTCGAAATTTATGTAAAATTTCTTATTCATCTACTTTTAGTACTTGTACTAATTTACACGGTATTGAGAAATTACTTGTACCAGTAATCTGTGTAGTGTTGGGGTCATGAACATGTTCTTTTTATGATAAAATGAAACAAACAAGTATCAAATAGTTAGTAAATCACGTTTATTTTGACACATTTGAAATCTATACCATTTAACAAATAGAATATCAAAAATATGACATAATTCTCCCTTAGATACTAAATATCTTCCTTATTAGATTAATGAGATCGTAAATTAATAAATCAGTCTCTAACAAGTTATAAACTAAAAAAAAATATATACATATATCGCTTCTTTTTTTTATTAATATTCATTGGTTAAAGTAATCAGTGCTTTCTTTACTATGTTAATAAACAAAATATAAATCTTTAAGAAAATGTTCCATTATTTTTAGGAATTGTACGACTACTAAGACTAATTATATAATTGTCTTTCAGACTTATCAAAATAAAATATAGATTAAACAATTAAGTACCACAACAACAATCAACGAGTGGTATAAATAACACAAAACAAAAAGAAGACAAATTTTCACAAAATATAAACCTATTCAGATACGTTTACAGTATCCGCCAACCCAGTTTTTAAATTATTGTAATAATAATGGTATGGCTCCGGAATCACATTGGATTTACAAAGATCTTGAAGATTTTTGAATTTTTTTCTGTCAATGGGCAACAGACTCTTGTAAGCTATATCCAACATATCAAATCTTTTAATACCATTTTGTATACTGGTTCGTGTGTTAATTTTCAGACAATTTATAGTTTTGTAAGAATCTTCTTCAAAAGTTTATTTATAATTAATCGTAAATAGTTCTTTAGATTGTACATTAACTTCACAAATTTTACTCCACATAACGAGGTCTCCAACCAAGTTCTTCTTCCAGTTATCAAAAATAGTAAGACAACGCTTGAAATCGAAAACAAAAGATTGAGTGACTTCTTTTAATATGTATTTTTTCGCATTAGCTGTCGCCATTTTGAAGGCCAGAATCCATTGATCTGGAGTATATATCGCAATATTTCTGGTGTTCTTTTCAATCACAGAGTGAATGCTGTCACCCTCATTTTGGGTGTGGCCAACAACAAGAAATCTATGTGTAATGTCCACTTTAAATTTCCAAGAACAGTACACATACATAAGAAAAATGATTCTATTGCGATTCTGGCCTCCGCAGTTGTCCGACCAAAAAATAAAAGATTTTACTCCTTCTTTCACCTTCATGCTAATAAAATCGAAAACACAGCTGGCTATTTCATTGGCTCCTTTTTTGCAGTCTGTTCGTCCCAACAATAACAATACCCTTGTAGATTAGCCATATCAAATGGAGTAAAGTTGTGATAGTTTAGTTTTCTTTTATAATAAAAAGTGCTTACATTTCCATGTGGTAAACTTTGAGTTATTTGCAAGTCAAAAGTAACAGCTACTACAGTTTTATCATTCTTAGCTAAATTTTTATCAGTCTCTTTCATCTGCCGAGCCCTATCTTTCTCGGCTAAATGCCAATTATGTTGTGATACTTGGTTATCAGTAGGATTTAGTATATTTTCAAATGCATGACAACATTCGCACTTATCCTTTTTAGGGATATGGAACGAAAGATTGAAATGTTTCTTCTTTTTTATATAAATTTAACATTAATTGACCACGAGTACGCTTCATAATTATTGGTTTTTTTATGTTCACAGGTCCTAAATACTTAAAACGTCGAAAATACGAATAATTTTTGGAAATTATATACTTGACGTAAAATTCGTCGCACTTACATCAGTATCATACGTACGCGCTGTTTCGTCGCCGCGCGCATACTGGTGTGGCGGTCACATGCACTCACGCGGCACGCGGATCGCAACTACGTAAACTAATGCAAGTTACTTATACCAGTTTTGACGGTCTCCGGGCTTAAAATTGTTGTACTTACATCAGTTTGTGAGTTTGTATCTCCGAAACCAAAAGTAATTTTAAGATAAATTTTACAGATATGAAACTATAGGTTATTATAAGGCTATTCATGCAAAAAAGTGATTTTCGTCAATTTGCGGCTTGCACCAGTATACGTAGGACCCGTCGATATATGCTTGGACCTGACAAAAATGTTCGCGCGTCCTCAAAGATTCGCGGGAATCCCATGCTCAAGCGTACGTAATCCATCAGATGCCGATGACTGCATGACAATTATTCCTCTCTATCTGCGCTGATCTTTGGTAAAAGCTCAGTTTTTAAATAAAATACTTTTCATACGATTGTAGTGTTACAACATGGAGATTTTCTGGAATATAAAGTCATGTTTTCCTCGGCACTAATCTACTGGTTAGACCAGGATCTCGATAAAATAGCACACAACGAAGTGTGGTACCGCCATAACGTAAAGTTAAAATAGAAACATTTTATGTAAGTACAGTCAGAAACAAAAGTGCTCCACTATTTGTGTAGTTTATGTTACGTTTTCACACCTGAGTACCTCTACAACCGCAGACCCTAAATTCCTGAACAAATTCTTACAACAACTAGAAAATATTCTTTAGTTTGTTATAAAGTTACTAGTTTTACAACGTATCACATATATTATAATATATATATTCAAGCCTGTAAATCTCCCAAGGGGTAGGCAGCGGTATATTAACACCCATATTTCGGTAACTATGGTAAAACAATGCATTTACCACCATAAATACTATTTCTATTACACAGTAGTTTATTACACAGTAGTTTATGAGTTTGAATCTCATCATCACTATCATCCTCATCTTAGCGTGATTTCTGGTTGTATTTAAAAGGGTTCACCGTGGAGCCCCAGTTCAGATTATCGATTCTTCTCTTTAACTAAGTTTTAGGTGTTATAAGTTTTACGTGTCGTGTTGTGACGTTGAAAGTATAAAATAAAAATTTAATTAAAAATTTAAAAACCCTCATCACAAAAAACACCTCCAAAAAGCTGAAAATAAATGGAGTTGGCCTTTTAACTTTTGATATACCTAGTAGGGTAGGTAGGGTCCTCTGACATGGCAACCATTGATACAAAATATTACTAGGTAAGTATATCAAAAGTTAAAAGGCAAACGCCAATTATTTTCAACTTTCTGGAGGTGATTTTTTGTGTCGGGGGTTTTTTTTTATATACGGCGTGTGTGGCTTTTATGAGATCGTCTTCGTTCTCAATAAAAAAATAAAAAAACTAAAAAGCCTTCACAAGAACCTAATTCTTCAATCATCAGGTGAACAGGCTTTGGTACTTACATCAATTTTAGTCGTCTCATACGTATGCACTAAGGACGATAAATTACAGTCGATTTTACAGTAAAACTGTGGCAGTAATACATATTACAAACATTTGAATGAATTTTACAGCTTTAAGTATGCTAACTATACCAATCGAATACATAGGGATTGTAACATCTAACATCATTCATTGGTTCCAATAGTTCGTAAGAAGATCGGTAGATGACTCCACCGTCGCCGTAAGAACGGATAAATAGAAGGGAAATTTGAATCACATCGGGCGTGTCTCGGTAGCCGAATTGGTCAGGGCAAGGGAAAGACTGCGGGTTCGAGTCCCGCCCGAGAAGATTTATTTTTCCCTAAATATTCGATACCACAAACACTTTTTGAAGATCGAAAATCGTCCTAACAAGACTCGAGCACTGAGTATCAAGCCGCACTAACAATAATATTCTTTGTGCATTGTGTGTCTGTATGCACAAAGACGCAGCGGAACGACCGCTACGAAAAGCAGATAACAGCTGATTCAAGGATTCTTGACTTGTTATAGTCGCCCAGACACCAAGAACACATGCTAACCTAATATTTATTTTGGCAATGGGAGTTGATTTATCTAATCTAGCAAAAGTAGTATTTATAAAGATTACAAAGTAACTGTTTTTTTATAAAGGACACAAGGTATGTTATAATAGTAGCTCTGCTTGACGGCATCAGAAGCCTTTTCACGCTCCGCTTAAAGGACTGTAGGAGAAAGGAAACACGTGAGCTGGCAGGGAGCTCCAGGTTTATTTTTTTGTAGTAGGACCCGTCAATTTAACTTTACCTCGCCTGATGGTAAGCTAAAGGCAAAGTCTCGGAAACAGGGTCCCCATTGTAAACATGTACCATGTTAACAGTGGTGGCACTCAGCTTGACGGCCTCATCAGATGCCTTTTCACGCCTCGCTTAACTTAACATTTTATAAACCTCAAGGAAGTACAGCACCCTTTAACATTTTTCAGGATCAATAATGATAGGGTTAAAAACTCCTAAAGGTCAATGACATCAACAATTTTTACATCTCTTAATATTAACAAAAAGTATATTAGTTAACAAAAGACTTGGGAGTCTGACGATTAATATCGTTAAAACATTGAAATGAGAACAATATTGTATTTAGAGTACCACCTTTATAATAAACATGTCCTGTTCTATGAATTATTACATTCAGATGATACTTGTATGTTTTCGACAAATTTCTTTGACCTAAAAATAGTTCTTTAATAATTCTATACCAGGTTTTTGGTATTTTTTATTCATTAATTCATTATTTAGGCACATGTATTTTGGTTATATAAGCCCTTTTAGCGTACAATGTTGAATATTGTATGTACTTGTTGGTACCAATAATAATCTATAGTATGAAAATGAATAGCTAAATGTGTTAGTAAGCGCATAACTCAACAACGCCTGGACCAATTTGGCCAATTCTTTTTTTTAATGTTCAGGGATGGTTTTTATAGCGAAAAAAAATCGAATATCCGGAATTGCCGGAACAGCCCTTTTGTCACGGAATAGGTAGTTCTGTGAGCCTGGTACTTTTTGCATGGAATACTAGGCTCACAGAAATTTCAAGGAACGTATGCAGAACATTTTTTTCCCGGAAATAGGTTCTTAAGAGTTGCGAGAATGGAATCAAGTTTCACACGGGCACAGTGTATCCTCTTTAATTATGGCTCAGGCGAAGCCGGGGGCATCAGCTAGTACTGAAATGAAATTTTTGATGACTAGTGATACAAGGTGGCTGGGATAGACTTGATACAGAAGGCGAAGGATCGAGAACAATAAGTCCAGCAGTGGACTGTGACAGGCTATTTTTTTTTAAAGAATATTAGAACCGAAACTACCAATATTATAAATATTCCACAACATTCTACAGAACGCTATCTAATCTAGACCCATGATAAGCTATTATAGCTTGTGTTATGGAATCTAGAATGCGGATAAACATACTTATACACTTTTTTTTGTAAATATATACATATTACCTATACATACACTGACGGACTCATAAACTGCATCAAAGTAATAGACGACTTTGAAATAAATATTTTAACCAAGTATGCATACTTTCTATACAGATTTAAATTGAAACCTCTAGATTGGTTCGTGAACTTTAAAACAGCGTAGGGTCATATCTTTAAGTTTAAGTTTATGTACTGGAAAGGACCTTAAGACTTTTTTTGAAGAAAAAACAGAAATTTAAGAAAAATTGGTTTAATTAAAAAATTGGTTTTAACAATAGACACAAACTTTATGCAAGGGTTTATTTGTGTTTTAATAAGGTGTATTACCCCCACGTGCCCTTATTACGGATTCTAATCGGTTCCGCATAGATTTTATAAGGGTTTTTAAAAGATCTTGCGGAATATTGTCCCATTCTTCTGAAAGTGCTGTTCTTAGTGCTGCCACTGTCGTGGGCGAAGGGTTTCTCGCATATACAGCTCTTTTTAAATTGTCCCAAACATGCTCGATGGGATTAAGATCCGGGCTGCGTGCTGGCCAATTCATTGTACGTATACCAACCTCTTCGCAATAATGTTGAACTTGTGCAGCTGCATGCGGCCGGACATTATCCTGCATTAAAGTAAAATTTTCGCCTATGAATCCCATGTAAGGCACCACGTGATCTTCTAATATCTCTGTTATGTAGCGATGTGCTGTCAAACCCCCTCTATTACCGTTTTGACGGACCATGTCTATGAACACAAGTTCTGTTCGCCCGTTCATCGATATGCCACCCCAGACCATACATGAACCGCCTCCAAAAGGAACACGCTCCTCAATGCAACTTTGAGCATATCGCTCCCCACGTCGACGATAGACTCTTCTGCGACCATCTGCACCATATAAACATGTCCTACACTCGTCCGTGAACAATACAGAGGCCCACTGCTCTTCTGTCCAATTCAGGTGATGACGCGCAAATCTTAAGCGAGCTTGTCTGTGAGCTGTAGACAACTTTGGACCATTTGCTGGTCTAAAAGGGGTGATATCCGCTTCCTTTAACCTTCTTCTTATTGTTCGTGCACACACGTTTACTCCACGCACTTCATTAAGCTCGGTTTTGATGTTAACTGACGTGAGGAAACGATTTCGCAGGGAAGTTATAACAATAAATCGGTCATCACGACCTGTGGTTGCTCGAGTTCTGCCTGTACCACGTCTCCTCCTGTAAGAACCTGTCTCTACAAACCTTCTGTATATTCTAGAAACCGTAGACTGGTTTAAATTTAAATTTCTACCAATCGTTCGTTGATCCAAGCCCTCCCGCACCAATGCTACAATTTGTGCCGCTTGTTCGGACGAAGTATCCATATTATGGTTCAAAAACTCTCGATGTGTTAAAAAACTAACACAACAATTATGCTGGTAACAATAATTCAATTGACAAAACAAAAAAAACCAATGAGAATCAATTTAAAACTTTGCTATAAATAACACGCAAATCTGATACGACAAGTAAATTTTCTTTTCCCGGCTATATTCATTTGTTTTACTGCAGTTCTATTTTTAAATTTAATTTTTTTTTTAAGATTAAGAGCCAGTCTTTCCATATTTATATAATTTAATCTAAAAAGTTTGCATACTTATTATAAAAAATCCTTTTAGAGTAAACCTGAACTTTGATGCAGTTTATGAGTCCGTCAGTGTAGAAACACCTCCACCTATTCATGCATACAAATATTTGCACCGAGCGGGAATCGAACACGCGCCTCCTGCGTGGCAGTCGCGTGCACTACCGGCCACAGACGCTCCCTCTAACCCCTCCAACTAAGCTAAATTGCTGGGAAAATAAAAAAATAGGAGTGGGTTCACGTCGGAAGTGTATTGGCCAGGATCGAACCCGGGACCTTTCGATCGTAAGGCTGACTCCTTAATCACTAAGCTACCGATGCTTTTTTTATATTTGATTAAGGAATCAATCCTTGATTAAGGAATATAAAAATATATAAGTTTCATGAAAGGTATTTTTCGAATTAATTTCTATCATATCTGTTTATTACCCCTTCACAGTAGCACTCGAGTACTACCTACGTTCGATTCCCGTAGAAGGCACAAGTTCGATTCTCGTTAAGTTTTTGTCGTTTCTATTTATTTGAATACATCGGCAAAAATTAAATACTCATGTTCAACCTTTCCCTTATAGGAGGAATGCTCTTCCAACTGAGCTTTGAGCCACACCTGAATCACTTCAAATTTCCCTTCTCTTTATATTCGTCTTTAAAAAAAAAAGTTTATATTTATGTTATGTATCATATCTTTTCCTAAAAGGCCTTACAATTTGTATAAAAATCAAAGCACCGTAACATCTCAGTGGATGGCGGACAAAGCCAATTCCGGCGGGCGTCCGTCGCGTGGCCATACTTTTTGCTTGTTAAAATACCTGCTGTGAATGAGGGAACGATTGAATGGGTGAGTGAGTGAGTGAATGAGTCCCGACGGGATATCGGTGCAATTATCTTTTTACTTGAACGCGTCGCACGGAAGCGAAACAGCTTTATAATTTGGCCGAGTTGGGTTGATTGGGACAACTGTTCGACTCGTTCCAAATTTGAATTGTTTTGTTTTAATTAGCGAAAGATATTTTTATTGGTTCTGTTGTTTTGTTACTGGCCTTACACATGGACTTCTAATTTACTAAATTCAAATCCAGTTCTTTAAAAAAGCAAATGTGTCACTGGTCAAGAGTTGCGATTGAATTTTGAATTTCGAATGTTGAATCGTACGAGAGAACTAGATAAATGAGTAGGTAATAGAATTGTGAACCCACTCCTAGCACAAGCAATTAAGCTTAGTTGGAGGGGTTAGAGGAAATATTAGTAACTTCGGTACCTACTAATATTCTTTAAAAAAAAATAACTTTCACATTCAAACTAATACTCGTATATTATAATAAATACGAAAGTAGCTTTATCTGTCTGTATGTTCCACTTTCGCACCTAAACCACTAAACCGATTTTGATGAAATTTGGTATAGAGGTAGATTAGACCTTGAGAAAGGACACAGGCTATGTTTGGTCGCGATAGCTGACATCCACAGGCGGGTGCAGCTGCGGGCAAAATCTAGTTTATTTATTTATTTAGGACTAGCTTTTGCCCGCGGCTCCGCCCGCGTGAATGTCGGTTATCGCGACCAAACATAGCCTATGTCCTTTCTCATGGTCTAATCTACCCCTATGCCGAGTTTCATCAAAATCGGTTCAGTAGTTTAGGTGTGAAAGCGTAACATACAGACAGACAGACAGACAGACAGAGTTACTTTCGGATTTATAATATTATAAGTATGGATTTATGACATTACAAATATATTTTACTAGCTTTTGCCCGCGGCTCCGCCCACGTGGATATCGGTTATCGCGACCAAACAGCCGACCAAACATAGCCTACTTCCTTTCTCTAGGTCTAACCTATCCCTATACCAAATTTCAACAAAACCGGTTCAGTGGTAAAGCTGACTGATAAATTGACGTAACTAATTGATGACTTATTATTTGCTCGCTCCATGGCGCAGAAAATGCTATGTACCTACTACTTGTAGTTCTAAGACACAATCTCTGTAACCATATTCGAAGCAAATAAACGATTGAATTGAATTGAATATAATATAGTAGGAAGCAAGTTTCCTTTTGTGTTAGTAGACAACACAATTACTCCCTCACATAGTTTTCAATTCGCTTCAATTGATGAACACAAAGATGAAGCGAATCTCATGTGCAGTTTGTAACAGTAATTCAGTACGCCGAGAATATAGGGAATGCTGTCAGATCGACTGGTATAAATGGTAACCCATCCATTTCTCGGCCTCGGTAACACCCACTTACGTACCATCATTTGTTTCTTGAATGCACTTGTGTTCGATTGAGTGTTACTTTAGACATGAGTGTTAAATTTTAGCTGAGTTATTGTACAGTCAGGCGTGTATGACGGCGAAGACTCAAAATGATCCTAAAACTCTCGTATTAAGAGCAAATCAAACTGTTTTATTGATTTATATAGTACTAGCTTTTTTCCACGGCTACGCCAGCGTGGTTATCGGTTATCGCGACATAACATAGCCTATGTCCTTTCTCAAGGTCTAATCTACCCTTTACCAAATTTCATCAAAATCGGTTCAGTGGTTGAGGCATGAAAGTGTAACATACAGACAGACAGACAGAGAGAGTTACTTTCGCATTTATAATATTAGTATGGACTAGCTTTTGCCCGCGGCTCCGCCCGCGTGGATGTCGGTTATCGCGACCAAACATAACCTATGTCCTTTCTCAAGGTCTAACCTATCCCTATACCAAATTTCATCAAAATCGGTTCAGTGGTTTAGGCGTGAAAGCGTAACATACAGACAGACAGACAGAGTTACTTTCGCATTTATAATATTAGTATGGATATGGATTTTTGTGCGAACTAAAGGTGTGTCCCCTTTTTTTTTTTTTTTTCGTGCGGAAATCCCCTCGGATTCCTCCCCCGCCGGAGCCGGAAGGGGAGGTTATGTCGAACTCGAACCGACTACAACCGCACGCCGACTGAGGGTCGTAGTGCTAGGCTGGAGGTGAGGTTGTCTTCGACATATCCCTCGCACCCCGGCTGACCCAGGGGAAAAAGGTGTGTACCAAATATCAGAACAATCGGTCAACTGGAAGGGGGTAAAAACGAAAATAAGATAATTTTGAGTACTTTGTTCGTCAACATCTTTGTGATGCTGACTGTACAGTCAGTGACAAAATGTAACATAAATAGCAAAATTCTTATTTACAGAATAGCCGTTAGTTTGTTTTGTTTAAATAAATATTAATGCTGATCGGAATTACTAGCAGTCCTGCAAAGTTAAGCTAACTTGCTTGTATTAGAAGTGGGTAAATGTTGGTGCTGTAACAGTCAGGGTTCAAACCCGGGACCTTAGATGGTAAGGGCGATACTTTGACCTCTAAGCTACCGATGCTTAGAAACCTAAAAGCTCTAAAATCTTTACTAAAGGGAATTCACTTACTAATCTTGTTCTGCAAAGATTATAAAAATTCTTTCAAATATTCAGGGAATTATTGAACACTCGCTTTTGCCCGCGGGTCTGCCCGCGTGGATGTATGTTAACGCGACCGAACATAGCCTATGTCCTTTCTCAAGGTCTGGCTTATCCCTTTACCAAATTTCATCAAAATTCGTCCAGTGGTTTAGGCGTGACAGCGTAACTTACAGACAGACACACAGACAGAAACACAGACAGAGTAACTTTCGCATTTATAATATAAGTATGGAAGTATGGATGAAATTTATAATGCAATGTCCACCTCACAGCTTGTTACCTATTATTTAGCGTTAAATTCAGTAGTTATTAAAATAAATTTCATAAAAAATGTTGTTAGCACCTGTTAATTCACAATAACAAAAGATCAACACTAACCTATAGCAAATACACAGTTGCAACGAAAAAGAAATTCTTATTGAAAATTAAATGGTCTCGCTACTGGGGCGCACGTGCGAGTCTAGACCCAATTAGTGTGGGACTTAGTTCCATTTCCAATGCAGCTGACGGACGTGGAATTTATAAAAAGTTGTAACAAAATTATGAAATTACCTATTGTAAACGTAGTAGTTTTATAGTAGGTATACTATATTGTAAGCCAAGTAGTTTCCCGGCCATCCCACCCCTGCCCATTTTTTTATCGTGCGAAGAATTCCCATGGATACCATCCCCACGGAGCCTGTGGAGGTGGTTATGTCGGACTCGAACCGGCTAAAACGCACGCCGTCTTGGGTCTTTGGTTGCCGGAGGTGAGATTGCCGAAAGCATATCTTTCGCACCCATCTTTCGAGATGGTCCCCTTCGGGTTGTGGGGACCATAGTGTCCCCATCTAGCCCCAGGTACGGGCGGAGGTGCACTTTGCGCTGCCGCCGCGGCCTGCTTCTGCTATGGTGACTGGTGGCTCCACCGATCACCCCCAGGCCAGCCACCTCTACCCTTGCTGCTGTATAACATCACACAGATACTCGTATATACAGCCCAGACTCAGCCTCAGATGTAGGCTCAAGCCAATAATAGTGCTCGGAATATGGAAATAGGCTCACCCCTTATTACGTAGGACCGAAGACAATGATAGGTGAAAGGTGGGTGTTGATTCACCTCTGCCTCACCCTCTGGGGATGAAGGCGTGATTTTATGTGTATACTACATTGTAGTTTCTTCTTCGAGCCGATGGTAATTTTAAGTGCAAGATGTATCCAGTCCAAAATTCGGCTACAGTGACGGCCACCGGCATCGTCTTGTTGAGGTCCTCCTTTGTGCAGGTATTGCAGCACAGCGGACACGATAGAAGGTGGGCCGTTGTTTGTAGAGGTTCGCCATAGTCCCAGTTTGCCCTACAGCAGGCCTGGGACCAGGACCTGGGACTTCAGCCTCATTAAAAAATAAGGAACTTTCAGGTCGTCAGTTCATGCCCAAGTAGTAGGTTTTTTTTACGACCTGACTGTGGTTTAATGGAGGATCTGACAGTTTAGAACCGCTGCGCTGTGCTGACAGCTTGCCTGTACTACGAAACACGCAAGGACAGCTGTCGGTCGACCATTGTTGCGTACGTGTGATATGTGCGATAAGGACAGAGAAAATAATCGCTAGTTATCGCAACGTAACTCAGTAATGGTCGCTTTGTTTACCTTTATTCTCTCGTCTCGTTGGCTTTGCTTTAACACTAATGAGTGTATGGGACCCCAGTGTCCCACAAAAACTTTGGGCCCAAGTCATTGTGGCAAATAAAACAGCTAAGTCTAACTAACCACTAGCTGACATTCACTCTTTTTTCCCAACAACGTACTAAATGAAAACACGTATCACAATGGGAACACTCCCTATTACTCAGTCGGTAATTAATGCTCGAGGTGTCTAACTCAGCCGGGATACAGCCGTTGTTTTTACAATTAAATGTCCCTTATTCGGTATTGTAATGTATTGTAACATTGTATAACGGTTAGTCCTTTGTTTTTGAACTCTTGGCAAATCGTGGCTCGAGTTTCCTATGAGAAAATAGGGGTGAAAGGCGTGTTTTGTTCTCATACTGTCATGATGGTGAGAACTAGGCAGGGATATTTGCATTCATGATAAACTATAAATAATATGAGTTGGGTTTTCGGTTTTTTTTTACGATACTTGTAAACCTCGCTGGCTCCAGTGAGGGTTATCCGTGGGAATTTCCACAGAAGGATTGAAGGATACTTGATTCTCTGTGTCATTATTTCCGAATACAGGGTCCATAAAAAAGTGCTAATAACCAAACATATATTATACCTAGCTTATGCCCGCGGCTCTGCCCGCGTGGATATCGGTTATCGCGACTAAACATAGCCTATGTCCTTTCTCAAGGTCTAATCTAACCCTATACCAAATTTCATCAAAATCGGTTCTGTGGTTTAGGCGTGAAAGCGTAACATACAGACAGACAGACAGAGAGAGTTACTTTCGTATTTATAATATTAGTATGGATATCTTCTTCATCAGATAACCAAGTCCGATTGTATCACTCACATCCACTTCAAATCAGGTATCGCTTTAACACTGATCGCTTTTACAGTAACGACTGGCGACTGACCTCATAATACCGAAACTAAAGCCCGTGATGAAGTCTCGTCTGTCATTCTATAGGGAGGAACCCTTGCAAATAAGGATGGTGATGGGGCCCCAAACACTTAAAAGAATGCAATGCTTCAACGTTTAAAAAAATGCTTTATTACACAAACTGAGTGCACTTTCTGTGTCAGCAAAAATACAATTGGAAAAACAGACATCGAAAATATAAATCATCTTATTCTCAGTTTACGGCTCCGCTTAAACAGTTTTGGCGATTCCGATTTTATCTAGTAGGTACTTTATAGGGTAAAACCGTTAGTGATGGCCGTAGTTTTTTTGTAGCTTGATAAAATGAAAAATATTTATATTATAATTAAATCTTTATTCTCTAAATAATCGTACATAATTAGTCTTCGCAAAATCAACATTAGATAAACTTTTTATAATGAAAATGACACATAAAATTTACCTTAAAAGAAAAACGTAGTTGGCCATCACACCCGGCATATCAGGGGGAGTTGGCCTTATTAGTACGGGATAGATGGCCAGTGCTAGACTTGCCTCTTCCCTTTTCTTTTCCACTAATTTTTACGCGGTTTTGCTAGTCCTGTCTCATCCATATTAAATATGCAGCTTGGTTTTGACATTAAATCATTTTCTATCAAAACGTTTTCTAGCAAACCGAAGTAAGCATTCACTTCAGCCCGGTTCATGCCTTGACATCTAGCCATTGAAACTCCTTCTGATTTTCTTAAAACTATGTCGGGATTTCGTCTTTAAAACATATGTAGCCAGCCATAGCCGGCTTTCTGCTCTGATTTATGAAATTTATGACTTAAATTTAGCTGTTTCGTAAATTGAAAAGTAATCAACCTCACATCTGTAATAGTTAAAGGGAAAACTTTGTCTTGCATCATTTTAATATGACTAGATAATTTTTTTTCATTTTCATTGCCCAGATAGATGTAGGTCCCATTGGTGCTTTTTTATCATTATTAGTTTTATACCGTCTTTCGGGTGTTTTTCGAGATATTTTATAGATGATAGAGGCTTTGTATAACGACATTTCCCCATTTTTTATGCTGGTCATGGCGGCTTTCAGTGAATCCTTGCTCCAGTTGCCACGAGTGCAATAGCCTTTCTTACGTACTTATTTGGCATATGTAACAAACAAACATACCATTAAATATATATAAAAAAGAACAACCAATAAGGCCATCTTAGCCCGACTTCATATGGCCATCTCTCCTTTTTGTATGGGAGAGATGGCCATACGGAATAATAAACTAACAATAAACAAATTTAATGCCATTTTGAGGTTAGAACGAACACCTATTGATGAAAAATACAAAATACGCACAAAAGTATTAGTTTCTAATCAAAATATATGAATTTCGAATCAAAACATGAACCTAATATAAAATTTTAGCGACACTATGTATTTTAAAATATGATTTACTTAGTTTTTCAATTATTTTTACGCAAACTTTTGATCGCCTGCTGCTCTCGAGCATTGTACGCAGCGATCTGAGTGCAACACAACACCATCTAGTGACTATTACTGAAAAATATTTCGATTGGCCATCTCTCCCGTACGGCCATCTCTAACGGTTTTACCCTAGTATTTCGCATTTAGTACTCCGAGAAAAATACAGTTTTATTTTTTATACCTCTGCACATAGTTTTATTAGCATAACTTACTGGCCTTTCGCCTGAAAAACACGACCTTTAACCAGCAAGATATAAAAGAGAAATATTTAATAGCAATCTGCAACAATTTCTCGTAAAAATAGGGCCCGTAGTTATACTCTTAGAGATAAAATATGTTTCAATTTCAGCCATTTGTAGGGTGTAGGGGCACCTTTGGGGCCCCAGTGTGCCTAAATGTCTAAGTATTTAGGAAGTCACCTCGAAGAAGGGGGTGGTGGAACGAATCAGATACGTACACTACCCTTATCCCTACTGATTTGATATTGAAGTTGTGCCACATGACACTGAGTGGGGCTGCAGGAAGATGGAACAAGGGTTTGCCCTCCATATTTAGAAGATCCTCTCACATCCCATCATCCCTGTGTCCTTGTGTTTCTAGACATCACTCAGCAGATAGTTCGCATGCTACCTTGCTGCTTGACGCTGAATGCCCCTTGATGTCATATCAAACCAGTACTGAGGTTTCACTCATCAGGATTATTATGGTACTCAGAAGGTTGTTTCAGTGTAATGAGAGCCCAATTTAGCCTCTCACGTTGCGTCATCCCCACATCGTACAGTTTGTGAATAAGATTATTTTCTTGCTAAAAAGGGCCCCAAATTATCTCGATGGGCCCTTTTTAGCAAGAAAATACGTACACATTCTTAAAGATATACCCATCTACTTAATATAACAATACACAGACCGGCATAAATACCGACCCCTATACAGTGTACATCTGAATTGAGGGCCCAACTTGTCAAACGAAATAAGACTTAAGGGCATCTGAGAATTAAAATGACAATATTTCATAACAAAACTTATGCAGGTGTATTTTTTACTGAAATAAAAAAAAGAAAATCCATTACAATGCAGACCAAAAAAATACTTTCTCATTCTTCAAATTTAGCAAAAACGACTAATATAGTAATACAACAAAACTCCAATTGTATCTGAACAAAGAAAATTTTTGCCGCATTACGCTATCCAAATAATAGAGGGCCATATTGTTCAGTGGACAAAAGAGTCAATTATAATTCGCGTATAAGGACAAATAATTGTGACAGGCTTTCTAATGTAGCCTGGCTTAGAATGGATCCATTATTTTATGCGGCGTAGGAGTTATCGTGTAAGGATTTTGTGCAATAGTTGTGCAGTTATTGCTATCAGAAAGATTTACTTTTGATGGTCCAATATCTTCGAGACCCATGCTAATCTTCCCTGCAAGTTTCTGCATCAGCTAAATGAAACTTTGGCACCATTGAAATATTACATTTTTAAAGATACGTCATTCAGGAACGTGGCTGTCAAAAATGGTGCAAATAAAAAAAATGCTACTTACTAATAATACGTCAATATTATTAATTTATATGTATTTTATTTTAATTTTTATCAACAATAATAGTATAATTACTATTTTTTTTTTTGTTAAAGACGTGTTTTTTTCCGCAGCGCGCTGTCGCGACTCCTGATTGGAGGAAAAAACCTCAGATCACAGCAAACATTGTTGTCCTTGTTTTCTGTGATCTGAGGAAAAAACGATAACCATTTGGTCTTCATTTTTTTGTTGACATTTTAGAGCGTGAACAGCATAATATCTATAGTTTATAATATATCAATGTTTGGCACAATTCAATCTTTGAGAAGCTTGCGTTTTGGAGATGAAGTGCGTTCTTCTAATCCTTTTCTATTCTTACTGCCGACTGACCCTCCCATTCTAAGAAGAAATTCATTTAATTATAGGTATACTGGCTAACAGATGATGGGGCCCCATTTTTATACCACATAGGTGGCAGATAAGTAGTTACTGTGGCCTATTGACGTATGCAACACCAGGGGCTTTAAACTCGTGCTGCCAACCCTGAAAAAATCTTCTAATTCTTGGAGAGTCCTATATTGTAGTCGCTTGGGAAAACGTTTTTAGAACGATTTAGTAAACCCAAGTTAAAACCAATGTTTTTGCCAAGTCTTAAATTTATCACCAAAACTTAATTTGCAGTACATTTTCAGAGATAACAGTGACTTTACGGTTCTTAAGAACCAGATAGCGAATGGTAGCAGTTGTTTCTTTTGTAATAACGACACACTTAGTTACATTTCTGTTGCCTATTTAAGTAAGCACTGATATATTGCTAGCAATCGGTTAAAAAGCTTTGCGTTGTTCGAATTTACGGGCCAGTAGTCTGGGCTTATGGTTGTACAGAGAAATATGGCGGAATTCTCCTTTTTTAGCATAAGTAATGAGAGTGTATGATTTAGTTAGGTGAATATTTGTACATTGATTTGTTTTGCTTGTTAATTATTACGTAATATACTGAGCTATAAAAAGAAAATTCGAGGCAGTGGCGAGGGTTTTCTATAACCCAATTCCTGCCGGCTTCTCAATTGGTCAAATGGTGCATGACAAACTAGATAGATTTTTTTTCCACCGGCTTGCCCTTAACTACTGATGGGCAATACAAATACAAATAATTTATAGCCCAAAAATACAATACAATTATTACAATGTTTCAATTAATATGTAAAAATATTAAAACATTTCACTCATATAACAGCCTCCGTGGCGCGGCGGTAGTGCACGCGACTGCCACATAGGAGGCGCGGGTTCGATTCCCGCTCTGTGCAAATATTTGTATGCATGAATATGGCTATTTGCATTGGTCTGGGTGTTTCTATATATAATATGTATGTATTTACAAAAAAAAGTATATAAGTATGTTTATACGCATTCTAGATTCCATAACACAAGCTATAAAAGCTTACCATGGGTCTAGATAGCGTTGTGTAGAATGTTGTGGAATATTTATTTATTTATATTATTTAAATAAAATTAAATTATTGAACTTTTGAAACATCTGCTGCTGAACTAGGTTTGACACCTGTATTTCAGCATACATATACTTAGGCCTAATAGAAGTCACGATACGTTTAGTTTTTGTTTCTTGCTGCTAGTTTCGACTAATTACAACGGTTTTGAAATCTGTGAGTTTGATACCAATCACCTCCAAACCAGATTTGTTGACGAACGATGGCTTTATGATGTTACTATACCTCTGCCTACCCCTTCGGGGATTTACAGACGTGAGTACATATATGTATGTACCAAAAAAAAAAACCAGATATTTATTGGTAATTTACAGAATACATTATAATTATAATAGACTAAAAAACTACTACTGTATGTACCTATATTGCCAATGTAACCCCTCCCCCCCTAAGAAGCGGGATAACACCCAAAAACCCCCCCATAGACGCGGGATAGCACCCGAACCACCCCCAAGGCGAGGCCGCAATTGCAGCCGTAGGTCTGATGGGAGTCCTGGGACATCCTTCCGAGGGCTTACCCGGGGCTCCCATCCATAGGCTTCTGGGCGTTACCATGGGGGTTTTTAGTCGGTAGGAGTCCGGTATAATATTCATGAAGGATTTTCCCCCACGGTTAACAAAAAAAAAAGCGTTAAATAAATTTATAGAGGTAATAAAGAAAAGAATCTCAGGGGATGGATTCGTAAAAATATTCTGCCGTGGCTTTCTTTGGATCCACAGTGCAAAGATGGTAGTTTGCACTTAGCTCGCGACACCGGAGCTGGCGATGGAGCCAGCTGCCAGGGTCCTCGCTGGTGTGCCTCACGACCGAATGATGGTGTGAAGCCCGGTACGAAAATGTATGTGCGGCAAAGAAGAAAAGTTTCAAATTGAAATGACATTCAAATCATATTCACGACCTTTCGCTTACAGGGCGACTGCTCTGCCAACTGAGCCATTGAGCACCACTTGAATCATTCCAAATTTTCCTTCTCTTTATATCCGTCTATAAGGGCGACGGTGCAGCCATCTACCAACATTCTTACGAACTGTTGGAAACAATGAATGATTTTTCAACCATTTTTAAACATTGAATTTTGATGACTGCGCCCAAATATTTGAATGAATTTTTTATAGCATTTATTATGCTAACTGTTAAGTTCGAAAAACATTGGAAAAAATGAAATGCTCAAGTGAGACTCGAACTCACGACCTTTCGCTTACAGGGCGACTGCTCTGCCAACTGAGCCATTAAGCACCACTTGAATCATTCCAAATTTTCCTTCTCTTTATATCCTATTTTTCGAACTTAACAGCAAATAAATGCTATAAAAAATTCATTCAAATATTTGGGCGCAGTCATCAAAATTCAATGTTTAAAAATGGTTGAAAAATCATTCATTGTTTCCAACAGTTCGTAAGAATGTTGGTAGATGGCTGCACCGTCGCCCTTATAGACGGATATAAAGAGAAGGAAAATTTGGAATGATTCAAGTGGTGCTCAATGGCTCAGTTGGCAGAGCAGTCGCCCTGTAAGCGAAAGGTCGTGAGTTCGAGTCTCACTTGAGCATTTAATTTTTTCCAATGTTTTTCGAACTTAACATTTAGCATAATAAATGCTATAAAAATTCATTCAAATTCAAATCACATGTCAAAAATAAAATGAAAGTAAAATCAAAGACGTCTTTTATTGATATCGAGCATGAATAAATACGTCAGTCATATCATAATGTAATTGAAGAGATCCCAATTATTTGCTCACTTCAGATTAATCTCGCTGGCTGAGTACGCAATTTACTTCATTATATTAAATCTAAGGTATCTAGATAGCGTCTTAATAATCTTGGTACTTGGAAATTAGTAATTGAAATTACGTGAAGTGAAAACTATGGGTGGATTGCGTGAAAGATGATAAGATTGTTTGAATGAATTTTACAGCATTAAGTATGCTAACTACACAAATCGAATACACAGGGAAAAATTAATCTTCTCGGACGGGACTCGAACCCGAGTCTTTCCCTTACAGGGGGAATGCCTTGACCAATTCGGATACCGAGACACGCCCAATGTGATTAAAATTTCCCTTCTATTTATCCGTTCTTACGGCAACAGTGGAGTCATCTACCGGTTTTCTTACGAACTATCGTATATATGATAAGATTGCGGTAAGAAAAGGAGAAACTATGTATAAGGAGGACATGTTTCATAGTACTCAACTAATTCAGACAAAGGCAGACTAATGACTAATATTTTCTGTATCGTTTTATTTTTTGTTAATTGTACTACCGGCCTTGGCATACACTTGCATTGCTTCTGACACTGTAACCGTCACCGTACCGACCCCTCTCTCTTTATTTAAATATCTACATAATATAGGCCAAGTTTTCACTTTTGTCAGCACTGCCCCTGTTTCTTTTTAGCCCCCGACGCAAAGAGATAGGTGTTATAAGTTTGACGTATGTGTCTGTCTGTGGCATCATAGCTCCCGAACGGATAAGCGGTTTCAATTTAGATTTTTTTGTATTAAAGGTGACTTAAGTGCTAGTATTCTTAAACAGGTTTGATGAAAATTTGTTAAGTCGTTTAAAAGTTATGGGGGTTGAAGTGGGGATGGGGAGTGTTGGGGGATTTTTAAATTTTTAGCCTGGTCGTCGGTTTCGAGACGACTTTATGCATTTGAAAGAAAGAAAGAAAATTCTTCACCAAATCAATAATGCAATTTAGACTTAGAATAAATAATAGTACCACGTAAAGAAATTGCACTCCTATGATCTTGATACTTCAGTGAGTAAGCCGTCATTTTACTATCCTACAATATTACGTAGGTACCATTTGTTGCGAACATACAATGCTGCCAACATAATATGATTATTGTGCGAGTTCAAATTTATGGTTGCTAGTCGGAAAGTGAACCCCGAACTCAGTGGTGAAGGCCTCAATTAGACCAGGATTAACGTAAAAAGTGATACCTATATGACCATGGGTGTTCCTCTCGTGACGTCATTCTCGTGAATGCTTGCTAAAATGTCCTCGTGTGCTTGAAATATCGAGTTCGAGGCAGTGGTCCAACTGCTCTGTCCAACCAGTTGGACCATGGGTCTTTACTAGGGGCAGTTGTCCAACTTTCAAAATAGTTGGACCACAGCACCTTTTGAGGATTCCCTGGTCCAATTCATTTAAAAAATGTAAGTTACCAACTCTATAATTCTCAACTGCGTCTTTGTGTGTGTATGGCACTTTATGGTTTACGGTTATATTGTGAACCTCTTTGCAGTAAAATAACGAAATGAAAGAAACTTATTATACCTAATTATTATTAACAGTGTTTCCGTAATGACTGTGAAATAGAAAATTCTACATACATATGTAATACACTGTTAATGTTAGGGAAACACTTTTGTGAACCCCTTTGCAGTAAATAGTGGGAGGTAGGTACCATCTGGTACCTACCTCCCCCTATTTACTGCAAAGAGCAGTTGGACCACTGCCCCGAACTCGAAATATGCTTTTCCTGAGTGATCTGTCTGACGTACATTCTAAGTCTAAGTTGACCTTTACCGGGTTGTCCATTCACCCTACCCACTTAGATCTCTTCGTCAATTTTTTGCCTCCTACCATCTCCAAAAATATGATACCTTTTAAAATAAAATTCCTCACATAAACTATTACTACAATCTAGTTAACGAGTATCGATTTGAAAACGTCTGGACTCGATTGATTAATCGGTTGATTTTAATCGATTCTACATGTGTGGTCGAGCACGTAACAGAGGTTATTAGAAATGGAATATGTATCACTTAGATTCTATCAATTATATTATTATTTGTTTAATTGAAAGTTTTTTTATTGGACTAAATTACATGTTCTTGTAACATAGTCGATGAAATATTTTGTCTGTGATGATAAATATTTTTTTTATACTCTCTTCTCACCTGATGCTAAGCTAAAGGCAAAGTCTCGGAAAGAAGGTCATCATCGTAAACATGTACCATGTTAACAGTGGCGGCACTCAGCTTGACAGCCTCATTAGATTCCTTTTCACGCCCCGCTTAAAGGACCCGGGACTGTAGGAAGAAGGAAACACGTGAGCTGGCTGGGAGTTCCAGGTCAGGTATACTCTGCACTGTATATGGATGGCATCTTAGCCCTGCACGTGTCGTCCTGTGAAAGAAAGGAGAGGGTGGGACTAATTGGAAGAGCTCGTCTCTAACATTCACCATGGTAAGGACAGTAGAATACTGCCAAAGACATAACATCTCTACGCGTATGCAAAGGCTCGAGGGTGTTCGTGACCGCAGGATTCCCAATAATGCGGACCGCACGTCGCTGCAACCTGTCGAGAGCATCTAGTAAGTAGGTACTTCGCGGAGCCGTCCCAGACATGTGAGCAGTATTCCACGCAATCACGCAATCAAATTCAATCATCTATATTAAAAGCTAGTTAAGCCATGCTTTAAAGTCTAAATAGCACTGCGTAATAAATATCAAAATAATTTACCTTACCACTCAATTCCTACAACCATACCTAATGACCATCCAAAGGTTGCCTGGTAGAAATCGCTTAAAGCGATAAGACCGCCCTTGTACTGTTTCCATAGACATTTAGTTTTTTATTCTGTATTTTTTATGGTGTACAATAAAGTATATAATAAATAAATAAATAATTTCACCAGAATCTTTCACAAAAAATACAAAAGTATGGGGTTATATGGAGAAACGTTCTAATTCATCAAAATTTAAATTAATTTTCCCTTTATCTAAACAACAAACACAATAAAGGAAATGTTCAATGCTCAACTCTATTCATAGAATAAAACACCCTGTGTACGGACATTGCATTATACTTGCAGAGCGGGAATTTTATTCTCTGTCAACTGTATGGAGGCGGGCTAATGAATTATTTACTTGTGTTCCCGATGGCTCTTAAGAACTCAGTAATATTGATGGGAACTGTCGGAGATGGCAGTATTGATGGGACAAATTGGGAATGCAGAACACTAATGAAGCTTGGCTAGCTGTAAAGTAAAGCCAACGAAGCGAGAGAAAAAAGGTAAATAAAGTTTCAGCGGTTCCAAATGATGACGTATCACTTCAAGCGCATTCCAGATAGGGCCTCCCGCCTCCCGCCTCCCGCCTCCCGCCGCCCGCCTCCCGCCGCCCGCCTCCCGCCTCCCGCCTCCCGCCTCCCGCCTCCCGCCTCCCGCCTCCCGCCTCCCGCCTCCCGCCTCCCGCCTCCCGCCTCCCGCCTCCCGCCTCCCGCCTCCCGCCTCCCGCCTCCCGCCTCCCGCCTCCCGCCTCCCGCCTCCCGCCTCCCGCCTCCCGCCTCCCGCCTCTGTGCTGGCAAGGGTCACCAGGTCTGAATTAATGATTAATTTTATAACGAACGATATAGGTAATTAAAATGTAGACAAAGAAGCGTACAAACATTAGTATGCCTACATTGCACTCTAGAGGAGTTTATAGAAGTGTCCCAAAATTACTTCATTTTATGTCCAGAATCGTCCATTTACCAGTTTTATCGATATGACGGTTCTGTATGTTACGACTGTGGATCTGCAAAACTCATTTACGGGTCTTTATTTTTACAGCTTGCTTGCAAAAAGCGAATTCTCCATTATTTATAGACCCTTTTTTCTTTATTTGAGCGACCTACGTAGTACCTACCTGTGGTGGCAGCAGCTGTTGTTCTACTATGTAGGGATAACGGTCGGATACAGAATGTACAATCAGCGTCATAAATATCTTGACGACGAAGTCTCAAAATTATCTAAAAACTCTCACTAAGAGCAAATCTAACTGTTTTATTAATTTTGCCCGCGGCTCCGCCCGCGTGGATGTCGGTTATCGCGACAAAACATAGCCTATGTCCATTCTTAAGGTCTAATCTACCCCTATACCAAATTTCATCAAAATCGGTTCAGTGGTTTAGGCATGAAAGCATAACATACAGACAGACAGACAGAGTTACTTTCTCATAATATTAGTATGGATTAGCTGACCCGGCGAACTTCGTACCGCCAATTTTTTTCCGGCCGCGTGGCGTCTGATCCCGTTCCCACTGCATGCTCTACTATAATAAGCATTTATTATACATATAAACCTTCTTTTTGAATTACTCTATCTATTATAAGAAACCGCATCAAAATCTGTAGCGTAGTTTTGAAGATATAAACATACATAGGGGACGCAGAAAGCGACTTTGCTTTATACTATGTAGTGATGATAGTGATGATTATTGTCCGAACTAAATGTGTTTACCAAATATCAGAACAATCAATCAACTGGAACCCTTCCAGTTGATTGATTGACCCCCTGGTCAAAAAATTAAATTAAGTTCATTTTGAGACTTCATCGTCAAGATATTTCTGACGCTGACTGTACATACATTTATTTATAGGATTAGACAGATCTTTTCGTACTTTTGACAGGGTCAATGAACCTACCTTCTTACTGTGGATACCAATGGCTAATGGTGAAAATTTTCAAAGAGGAAACCAGTGAAAAGATACCTCGATCGAGTTGTAGGTTGTAGCGACTGCAGCGTTTCCCGATCAAGCAAATAAACGGAAGGCACGAGTGCGTATGTGGCAATATGACAGAATAAATATATTATGTAGTATATATTTTTATCTAATATATAAAATTCTCGTGTCACAGTTTTCGTTGCCATACTCCTCCGAAACGGCTTGACCGATTTTGATGAAATTTTTTGTGCTTATCCGGTATCTATGAGAATCGGCCAACATCTATTTTTCATCCCCCTAAATGGTGCAGCGGGAACGGGATCTAAAAAATTGGCGGTACGAAGTTCGCCGGGACAGCTAGTAGGTATATAAGAATGTTATGAAGCGTCGTCGGCAGCTTAGTGGTTAAGAAGTTGGCCTTACGATCGAGAGGTCCCGGCTTCGAAATTTGGCCTGTCTATGTATATGAACCCACTCCTTACACAAGTCATTTAGCTTATTTACATGGATTAGAAGAGGAAATCTAGATGCAATGCTTCGATATCGCCTTTGGATTATGGAGGTCAGATGGCAGTCACTTCACAGGAAATATCGGAGTTTAGCCAAATCTGCAGTTACACTGGTAATGCGGATCCCCAGACTTCAAGCTTCGCATGCGACTGGGATTAACGCTAAGATGAAGAAGAAGAGGTTAATCCCCATCTATGAGATGAGAGCTTATCCGGTATCTGGGTGAATATCAAAAGCAAAAAAAATACACGGCAAGCCTGAGAACGGTAGTGCAATGTGTTGGTTTTACGATTTTGATTACTTTTCATAGTATAATAGGTACTTCTCTACCATGGCAAAAAAAATTGTTGAGTAATGTCCTCTATTACATAAAAAAAATTAATTACAAAGTGTCATTTTATCATTTCGGTGACCTGTCCTGAATCGAATTTCACTCGTAAAATATCTTGCCCTGCAGTTGTATTTAACATTTGGACTAAAATCTAATTTTGTATGAATAATTTATAATATGACCCATAGAAAAAAACTAATATTGTTTGTTTATCTTATTTCTTATACATTGTATTAAACAGTCTACTTTTGTCCTGTAAAAAGTTATCATTTTGGTGGACAGTAAGTTTTAGTTGAGTAACTTCGTCAACATAGCGTTTTTGCGCCCCCCGTGCCTTTCCTTACTTCGAATCAGGCCACCTCCATTCGTTGGAGCGCACGAACGCGTCACAAAATCATCGTGGATTCCCACCGAAAAGTAAGTATATCATTTCAGTGATATGGGGACAAAAATAGTGTCATTTCTGTGGCCGTTATAGCTCGTGTTAGGTTCATTCAATTTATTTCAAAATTGTGTTTTAAATTCGCCGTAAGATATGTTTTGTTACAGCAGTGTTGACATTTTAATATTAATTCTAATATCGGAGTTAAATGTAAAACTTATTATTTTTATCACCTCGGTGTTATCATTTCAGTGGATTCGGTGGACTGTAATACCGACGACAGTCCACTTAAATGAAATTTAACTTAGAAATGAAAAAATCATAAGTTTTAGAGATCCTTGGGTCTAAGATTGAATCATAAAAATTTGGTGAGATAATTCTAGATATTGTAGGTTCGATATTTGGGATTAATTTGATGTGTTAATATTTGTTTTTTTTCTTTTATTTATCACAATACAATAAAAAAAAACAGTTTAAAATATCTTGTTTTAAAATGGATAATAGATGTACTTACTTCTAGACAATGTGTATTCTCAACGATAATGTGATGTTCAATGTTTAAAAATTATGATTTGGATTTTAGGATGCCGCGACCTAAGCTACAGACCAGAAAGGAAAGGTTAGAAAAAAGAAGGTTATATGCAAGAAGAAGAAAAGAGAGAATTAAGAGCAATGACGTCACATGCGAAGAGTTTCTTAGAAAAGACAGGGAGAGATATGCTAGAAAAAAAAAGCAGGATCGATTCATTGAATTCATTCATTCTGTTGCAATAGTGACTAGTGATTGCGCTATTTTCATTATTTTCGCATAAGTACATAATCGGATTATATAGCCAAACTGTTTGCAATAATTTACGATAACGTGATCTATTTTTTTTTGTTATGTTTAAGATGAAGTGTTTAGCTCTTTTGAACATACTTACATTATTTTTATAATTTTTCTTATTAAATCATTGTGTCGTAAAAATATAAGAGTTGATTTAGTACATTTTGAAGTTTTACATACAAAACACTATTATTATTACCAGTAATTAAAAAAACCCGACTGCCACTGAAAAGACCGAAATAAGTTTGATAGCAGCCGGTACCCATTAATTTTCTTTCGGTTTATGATTGGCAAATGGGTACCGCCTGCTATCAAACTTATTTCGGTCTTTTCAGTGGCAGTCGGGTTTTTTTTATTTTATAATAATTTGTTTTATTTTATACTTTTTAGTTATGATATGACTTGTATATCTTTTTGTTATCTCCTTTTAATTTCCTTCATATCGTATATACTTGAAATAAAAACTTATAACTTAATAATAACTTAAAATCAATAACTAAGAAAATTAGCGACTGTTTTGTTAAATAACTTTAAATCGTTATATATCCTAAACTATTATTTTAAATGAAAAATGAACCTTCAGATGATTTTAAAATACCTATTCAACGACACCCCACTTGACATAGTTCATGTACTTTTTTTTTTCATTTTGACAAAATTTTGGAGTCTGGTTTTCACCGTGGTAAATTTTGATTACTGTCATGTTTTTAGTGACACTCGCAAGGTTAAGACGAATCGATTGATGTAAGAATTATCAAAATCGGCTTATGCATTTGGTCTCTAGAACGCCACATAGAAACAAACATACATACATAGACTGATAAACACATTATCCTCCTTTGCGTCGCGCAGTCGGGTAAGAACACAACACTCGTTTCGCAAAAAAATTAACTTTTTTTCTCTAATATAATAGTTTGATCTTATATTTAATATATATCACAAATACAGTCTAGTGATATCTCTATGGAATTTATTTAGATTCGTTTCAGACAATCTACGGAATCCTCCTAAAAATAAATGATGTCCTTGGCTGTATCATTTCAGTGGGCTAATTTCATTCCGGTGCACAATGTAGTCATTTCGGTGGACGATTTATCATTTCAGTGGACACTTTTCATTTCTGTGGGCTCCCAAAAATTCAATCTTAAATATTTCAGTAAGTTTTGATGTTACATGATGTCCACTCACGCATATGTTACCAATAAGATTAAAGTTTATTTTCGTTACAAAATATATTAACAAGACATTGTAATAGAAAAATCTCACCGAAATGATACAAAAAAATCACTTGTTGAAAATCACCCATCTATGAGAATGGGCCAACATCTATTTTTCATCCCCCTAAATGGTGCAGCGGGAACGGGATCTGACACCGATCGCGGGGCGGGAAAAAATTGGCGGTACGAAGTTCGCCGGGACAGCTAGTAATATATAAATACTTAGATAGCGCGTATCATATTCCGTACGATTAGTCAGCTATGTAACTTTTTAAAATCACGTACAAACTATTCTTAGTCGCGTTTTGTTTTGATAGTTTAATAAACTGCGGTTGCGGCTTTTTTTTAAAATTAATGTGCATCAAGATAATATTTCGTTAACTACCTAACCAGATGGAGAATAGATAAGTTCATGATAAATAATTTCATAGTTCAATTCTTATAATAACAGCCTCTGTGGCGTGGGGGTAGTAAACATGATGGCTACGCAGGAGGCGGGGATTCGATCCCCGCTCAATGCAAATATTTATATGCATGAATATAGCTATTTGCATTGGTCTGGGTATTTCTATGTTTATTAAGTATGTACATATATAAAAAAAGTATTTAACCCGCATTCTGAATTCCATAACACAAACTAGTTAAGCTTACCTGGGTCTAGATAGCGTTGTGTAGAATGTTGTGGAATATTTATTTATTGTAGTATGTTTTGACCCGACTGCGCCAGCGAGGGTAATGTTTTATAGCTTTTATTTATCAGACGAAACAACTCCCATACTAACCTCACATTCTCAAATTAAATCCACAGACTCACTGACTCAAAGGCACATTTACCATAATACGTCTTAGTAATACAACTTCATCTCCGCTCGAGCTGAGTGAAAATTGTGCGTTAACTTAAGCGAGCAATTTGCCAGGCTTGCGTCTTTAGTAGGGGGACTTAGAGGACAAAACTAGACTGATCACGTAATATATCATAGTGAAGACTTATGCAAAGACTTGAATTTGCCCACATTGCTCTACTTATCATATGTTTTTCTTTGCACAATTCACATCAACGCCTTTATGTGCGCAATTGTCTTTTATTTCATATGAAGATTTATAAGTCGGGTCGTACGAAACACGATGTTCAATAGCGAGTCGTTGGCGGCCGTTGGTCCAAACTCGATGGTCGCACGAGAACTTAGCCGAGACCCCGTCTCGAACATATTTTTTTTAAATTACATGTAAATTTGACTTCACTTTGCCTGATGTTAAGCTAAAGGCAAAGTCTCGGAAACATGTCAAACATGTACCATGTTAACAATGGTGGCACTCAGCTTGACGGCCTCATCAGATGCCTTTTCACGCTTCGCTTAAAGGACCCGGGACTGTAGGAAGAAGGAAACACGTGACCTGGTAGGGAGTTTCAAGTCAGGAATGAGTCACTGAAACGCTTGTTTCTAGCAGGTATACTCTGCACCGTAAACATCTTAGCCCTGCACGTGTCGAACCTAAAACTGAACCTAAAATATATTTTTATCAAGTTTTATTTGTTTGTTCACTACAGATGCAGAAACTACTGAACGGATTTTTAAGCGGTTATGTTTATTGAACAGTTCTTGGTTAAACCGTTGATTACAATTTAGCAATTGATTGTGTAGAACCAGTCCTACTAAAACATATGTCGTCTGTATGTTGAAGTGCAAAGTACCTTACTATTCTTTCTAGAGTTAAAAAACGAGATGTGTTGGTACCCGGTGGAGTAGAATAGGACCACTCCAGCTCTTCCTCAGGGCACGCCGTAATAGCTGGTGGAGCGCTGTACTTTCTTAATTATTTCCCACATAATTTAATTGTATTTCAATTTTGTAATTTGATAAACCGCTTCTATGTATCGAATAATGTTTGAATATTGGCGCTCATTTGTTGACCACTTAGTGTTGAAGAAGGCCAATGAATGGCGCTGTGAATGGATCTGTTCGAACTATATTTTGAGAATGAAGTTTCTACGACGCGAGACTCTCAAGCACCACGGCGGATCATCTACCCGCTCGCATTTTTTAGTCAGTAACACGCCGCCAGCACCGAAAGGTGTCCTTTTTTGACTCCGCTAACGCATAAAACGGAAGTTTGATTAATTCAACTCCTCGTTTCTTTCTGTGTAATTCTATAAGTTCCTTTGGCCACATTCTCAAGTCAGTATAAGTGAAGTGTATCGGAAGAAAACGACAAATTCAAGAAAGTCACCGGCCGGTCGAAATATACCTACCCACCAACACGTGCCAGGAACCACGCCTGTCTGCAGCTGAATCCTCACGAGGTGGAACACAGGTCAGTGCCGATTTTCTTACGTTTTCATTCATGGAAGCGGTTACATGAGTATTTCCTTTCTTACAACCAAACGCCAGGTCATATTAGGTTCTTTACGCTCTGTGTGCAAACTCACCATTTGGTAGGACTATTTTACACGTCCTACCACAATTTATGGTCCTTACGAGTCGGATAGGCCAGTAAATAACATATTCACGTAATTATTGGTGAATAATATTTCTTTCCTATTCATTTAATTAAAAGATTCACGTAATTTTGGTGAATTCTTTCCGCCATCTTAGTTTCATTACTTTCTTTCGCTAACAGATTTACGTAAATTATTTGGTAAATTCTGCATTTAAAACGCTAAATCTACGTAATAATTGGTAGATATTTATAATAGTTGGTGATTTACGTATTAATTGGTAAATAATCATCATTCTATTCGCATACGCGTAACTTTGTAGGTAAGTACCTATCTAGTTACGTAGTTACTTACATTCCCGCTCCGCTGTGCTACTTGCGCTATTATATAATAAGCCGTAGTACAATTTTCAATAAAAAAGTAGGTATATCTAAACTGTTTGTGTTGAATTACTATTATATTATAGTAGGTACCTTACAGATAATCTTCTTGTTATATTTCAATAGGTAGGTCCTACCTATCGTTAATTTGCAAACATGTCGTCAGATCTCGAGACGAAGCTTATTCTGTTGAATCAAAAAAAGGAATTATTGTTTGCACGCATTAATCGTTGGTATAAATCGTCGAAATCAGTTGTGTGTTTTGACATAACGACGCGAGCGAATGAAGATTTTCTGTCTGAGACCGAGAACATCGATGTCGTTCGCGATAAATTCGAGTCGATTGTGGATCAAATAAATAGCTTAAATTTATCATTAGAACCCCCTGTGGAGCCCGACTATTCTTGCCTTGACTCATTCGATGAATTGTATTCGAGAATAAAACGCATTAGAAATAAATTATCTACGCTCAAGGTCAAGGAGGTCGCATCACACGGGCCGAGTAATTCAAGCGCGTCTGTAGTGAAATTGGAAATGCTTGTTATTCCGAGTTTTGACGGACGCCCTGAAAACTGGAATACATTTTATCAGTCCTTTAAGGCCAATATTCATTCGAACACACAATTGTCTGATTCGCAACGTGTGCAATACCTATTCTCAAAATTAACCAAAGACGCATTAAAGTTCACTGCCGGTATTGTTCCGTCAAGTGAGACCTACAGTATAGTGTGGGACGCCTTGGTCAAGAAATACCAAGATAAACGCTCATTAGGTTCATATTATCTTAATAATATATTAGACTTAAAGAATTGTTCACCTAGTGTGAACTCACTTGATTCATTTATAGGTATATATTCCTCCTCTATCGCCGCGCTTAAAGAGTTAGGTATAAATGATTTAATGGACTTCACGTTTCTACAATGTGCCTTGAGGAAAATGGACACTCTAACCATCCAAGCCTTCGAACTTTCTGTTCGAGGTGTCGATATACCTACGACGCAACAGCTGATCGACTTTGTACAAGATTATGCTAAGATGATTGAACGGTCAAACCCGCGGTCTTCGTCATATGCGAAGTCGTCCACTGCTGGGACGCCACAGCGTAATTCTAAGTCGTTTGTTGTCAGTGTGCCGATTAATAATAAGTCGAATGCGCCCGCCGCAGGTAACGCGCCCTGTTGTTTATGTGGCGGCAGTGACCACCGACACCTGTATAACTGCGCTCAGTTTAAAAATATGCAAAATGCAAAGGCTAGATATGAGTTTATTAAATCTAAGCGTGGTTGCGTGAATTGTCTAAGCACATTACATAATCTCTCGCGATGTAAAAGTACGTCAGTTTGTTTCTGTCAGAAAAAACATCATAAATTATTGCATTTTTATAATAATATTAATAATTCGCACTCGCATGCGACGACTGTTGCCGCATCCCCGCCGCCCCAGTGCGGCCTTGACAGCCCCACTCCTGAGTCACCGCTCGCTTCAAGCACTGTGCATTCGTATGCCTCTAGCCATAAGGGTGATATTCTCTTGGCAACCGCTCAGGTGTATGCTCGCCCTAAAGGTAGCACTGGAAATAAATCTGTAGTCAGATGTCTAATTGATAATGGCTCACAGAATAACTTAATAACATTGTCCTGTTGTCGTTTATTAAATTTACCAATAATACCAATGAGTAATTCTGTTGTCAAAGGTGTTGGCTCCACTTCGCACACGATAATAGGCTATGTGTATTTGGACATTGAATCTCGTATTTATGCAGATCATAAGTATACTATACATGCGTTAGTTATGAATAGCCTTACGGATCAATTGCCCTCGCAATTAATTAAGTGTGATCGCGAGTTAAATCTTCGCGATTTACCGCTTGCTGACTTAAGCTGGAACATTCCAGGAAACATTGATATAGTGTTAGGTGCACAACTCTTCCCGTATATTTACTTAGGAAATAGAGTCGAGTGTGGTCCCAGTGCCCCTTGTGTACTATCAACCGCGTTTGGGTATGTACTTATGGGTGATTACCCACGTAAAGTTGTTGTGCCTACAACCGCATCCTTTTCTGCGCTAGCACTAAATGATTTAGTGCAAAAACCATGGGAACTTGAGGAAGTTCCTGTGAAGCGCCTATTGTCTCCAGAAGAAACCGAGTGCGAGAATATTTTCACATCTACTGTGACTCGCGATGACGTAGGTCGTTATACGGTTGCGCTGCCGTTCTGCAAGGATCCCTCTGAACTAGGGAACTCGCGCGGCGTCGCTCACCGCCGGTTTTTGTCGCTCGAGCGTAAACTTCGTCAATCACCAACCGTACGCGAAAATTACAATAAGGTTATTCGGGATTGTTTGGATAACGGTTGTCTTGGTCTCGTTGATGACTCTAATTTGTCTATGGATGGTTATTACATACCACATCGCGCAGTGGTTCGACATGACAAACCGATGCCGCGTATTGTGTTAGACGCGAGCGCTAAAACCCACACTTGTCTTTCGCTCAATGATATTTTACATATTGGTCCCAATTTACAGGCAGACCTGTTTTTATTATTATTAAATTTTAGGTTATGTCCTATCGCAATGAACGCTGACATAAATACTCACCGCAAATCGCTTGTGTTTGATGTTGGCAGTCATGTCGCAAAGGTTTTAGGTCTCTCGTGGGAGCCGTGTGGAGATAATTTTTATTTCACATCCACCTTGGTAGATGAGAAGTGCGCTAAGAGAAATATACTCCCTATAGTTGCACGACTATTTGACGTGCTCGGGTTGGTGACACCTGTGATACTCTACGCCAAGTTGTTAATTAAGGAACTTTGGCTTAGTAAGAGTGATTGGGATGACCCTGCTCCAGAGCATATACGCTCACGCTTTTCCGCTTTCGTTCAAGAATTAAAATTGCTTGACACATTAAAAATTCCGCTATATATAGGTGTCGAAGTTGATTGCGAATTACGTCTTGTCGCATTTTGTGATGCCAGCCTGAATGGCATGGGATGTGTTATTTATGCACATTGTACCTACCCATCTGGCATTCAAACTCGCATTTTGTGTGCGAAATCAAAGGTCACTCCGACAAAGATTACTACGCTTGCTCGATTAGAGTTATGTGCTATTTTGCTTATGTCAAGGTTAATAAGAACTGTACGTGATTCTTATGCATTACGCATTCCCGTTACTGACATTTACGCCTTTTCTGATTCCACGATTGCCTTATCATGGGTTCACTCGTCACCACATCGGTGGTCGATTTTTGTTAGCAACCGGGTCGCTCAGTGTCAAGAAAACTTGAACGCTAAACATTTTTATCACGTCGCCGGAGACATTAACCCGAGTGATTGTCTATCACGCGGTATGCTCCCCTCGCAACTTTTGGCTTATGATTTGTGGTGGAACGGTCCAGCATGGATCCGCGGCCCCCCTGATGAATGGCCTATTAAGTCATTCTCTCCCGCCAACTGTTCTGACTTACCTGAGCATAAGGCAAATGTGTTGAGTGTGACATCAAAACACACAGAGTCGCCATTGTTATGTACATTAGCACAACGTGTTTCTTCTTGGCAGAAACTACTACGTATCATTACATACGTTTTAAAATTCGCACGATTTAAATTTAAGATCGAGCCTCATTCTGTATCGGGATTACATCCTGTCCTTCTCCCTAAACGCGATCACGTTGTTGATCTAATAATTCAGCAGTTTCACGTTGTCAATTGTCATACTGGACCTGGACTCCTCATGTCTATCATAATATATAAAACGCGTACTGGTACTTACAAACTCGCTGTAAGCAAGTTGTATCCTATCCCAACGCAATAACTTACAACGCTAAATAGAATCTTAAACTTTAATTTTTAACTCAAGCTTTAAACATACTTTAGATAGAATATTGTTAGTCTAAGTTGTTATTTTAGCTATGTGTATTATTATGTTATACAAATTCACTATGGGCTCTAATCAGCCAGTGTTCGCTTGTTTGTTTCGTAACGTCTTGCGACGTTCCAAAGCCGGGTGCATGGTGGAGCGCTGTACTTTCTTAATTATTTCCCACATAATTTAATTGTATTTCAATTTTGTAATTTGATAAACCGCTTCTATGTATCGAATAATGTTTGAATATTGGCGCTCATTTGTTGACCACTTAGTGTTGAAGAAGGCCAATGAATGGCGCTGTGAATGGATCTGTTCGAACTATATTTTGAGAATGAAGTTTCTACGACGCGAGACTCTCAAGCACCACGGCGGATCATCTACCCGCTCGCATTTTTTAGTCAGTAACACGCCGCCAGCACCGAAAGGTGTCCTTTTTTGACTCCGCTAACGCATAAAACGGAAGTTTGATTAATTCAACTCCTCGTTTCTTTCTGTGTAATTCTATAAGTTCCTTTGGCCACATTCTCAAGTCAGTATAAGTGAAGTGTATCGGAAGAAAACGACAAATTCAAGAAAGTCACCGGCCGGTCGAAATATACCTACCCACCAACACGTGCCAGGAACCACGCCTGTCTGCAGCTGAATCCTCACGAGGTGGAACACAGGTCAGTGCCGATTTTCTTACGTTTTCATTCATGGAAGCGGTTACATGAGTATTTCCTTTCTTACAACCAAACGCCAGGTCATATTAGGTTCTTTACGCTCTGTGTGCAAACACACCAATTTGGTAGGATTATTTACACGTCCTACCAATAGCGGCGGTAAGACCCATCATGGAGGAGTGGCTAGAGAGGCCACACGGCAGCCTCTCGTACCGGCTGACGCAGGTGATTACCGGACACGGGTGTTTCGGGAGTTACCTGTGTCGGATCCGGAAGGAGCCAACGTCCGAGTGCCATCACTGTGATGCGAGCGAGGACACAGAGCTGCACACGCTGACCGAGTGCCCGGCGTGGGACACGCCGAGGCGGGTCCTAGTGGCGGCTCTAGGGGTGGGAGTCTTCACACTCGTCACATTGCTCACAGCGATGGTACGATGCGCAAACGCTTGGGGTGCGGCCGCCTCCTTCTGCGAGCAAGTAATGCTCGAGAAGGAGACGGCCGGTCGGGTCCGGACCAGACTCCGGGCCCGGGAAGCCCGTGCAGAGCGAAGGCGAACCGGACGTCGGAGGTCGCAGAACGACCTCCGTCCTCCATGAGCGCTGGCCTGGGGGTGACCGGTGGAGCCGCCTGTCACCCTAGCAGAAGCAGGCCGCGGCGGCGGCGCAAAGTGCGCCTCCCCGTAACCGGGGCTAGATGGGGACATTTTGGTCCCCACAACCCGAAGGGGGCCATCTCGAAAGAGATGGTCCTGGGTCTGCCGGGGTGCGAGAGATATGCTTTTGGCAATCTCACCTCCGGCAGCCAAGGACCCAAGACGGCGTGCGTTTTAGTCGGTTCGAGTCCGACATAACCGCCTCCACCGGCTCCGTGGGGGTGGTATCCGTGGGGATTATTCGCACGATAAAAAAAAAAAAAAACCCCAGCTCTTCCTGTGGTTGGTATAGAAGGCGACTAAGGGATAGGAATGTTCTCCATCCGACAGTAAACATACAGCCCAAGACACAGTGCCCGCTTGACGGCAAATAGACTCGCCCATCATTGCTTGGGACCGAAAAGTGGTGGTAGTGAACGCGACTGCCACGCAGTGCAAATATTTGTATGCATGAATATGGCTATTTGCATGTCTGGGTGTTTCTATGTATAATATGTATGTATTTACAAAAAAAAAATGTATTTAAGTTATGTTTATCCGCATTCTAGATTCCGTAACACAAGCGAGTTAAGCTATACTTACCATGGGTCTAGACAACGCTGTGTAGAATGTTGGGAGATATATATTTATTTATTATAGATAGCGAAACATAGGTGTTAATATTCCTCTACCCCTTAGGGGATTTAAAGCCGTCAGTATATTTCTGTACGTATATACTAAAAGAGGTGAAGGGTAAATGATTGAAATTGGACGAGATTGTTTGATTATTTAAGAAATTCTTATTGGAAATACTTGTTCGAAACTTTTTTAATTGGTACCATAACTTTCGTTTTAGGTCATCAATTACAAAGTTTGCAATTTTTCGGGGTTTCTCAGGCGGAAAAGTTTGCGTTTTTTACGTGGCGACTAACGCATGTAAAGTGATTTAAACGAGCATTACTTTAAATATTTGTGCATGATTTTTCTTCATTTTGATATCCTACTCGATAAGTTTGTGTAAAAATATTTTTGACTACATACTTTATGGGGTCACGTCTTGCGGCAACCGCCTAACTACGTGGACAACAAATGCCTGGCAATGGCGCCCCCACCGGGTCCAGGTAGAAGGGGTAGGCCCAACAAGTGCTGGCTTGGCGTCGTGGAGAGTGACATGCGTGCAAACGGTATCACTACCTTGGACGCCCAAGATCGTGCGAAGTGGAGGAGGAAGAGCCGGAAGGCGGACTCTGAGCTCCGAGGGCACCGTGGCCTCGGATGCAATCAGAACTAACGTCTTTATGTAGATGATGATGTTGACATTATAGCGCCAAAAGCTCACCATATAGCTTTATATTCACATTTTATATTCCTAAGAACATTTGGGCAATGAATACCTTTAATTTGTGACATCAATCATTGAAAGTAAGTGTACAGTGGGAATCTTTTTGGACCTAGCTAAAGCGTATGATACGGTCTATACTTATCCCTAAGCTGTTGAACAAGCTTGACAACATGGGAATAAGAGGCGTACAGTTAGAGCTCCTCAAGAGCTACTTAAAAGAGCGTACCCAATGTGTAAAGATCGGCAGCGTTCTCAGTGAGGACATGGACAACACGTCATTTGGCATTCCTCAAGGAAGCGTGTTGGGAAGCACCTTGTTCTTAATATATATAAATGAGTTATGTAGTATAAATCTAGAACACGGTAAAATCATATCTTACGCTGACGACACTGCCCTCCTTTTTTCTCTTGATTCAGAAATAGAAGTGTACAGGCTTGCGCAACGAGGATTTAATTTTGTAAATAAATGGCTTCAATATAACCTACTAACGCTAAATGCAGATAAAACCAAATACGTTTCATTCTCTATGCGTAAAAAATCAGCTACGAACCAACCCAATTACTTACTGTATGCGCATTGTTGTAAAGAACCTAATCATGACGACAGCAAGTGCACTTGCCCGGTTATAACCACAACAAATAAGATAAAGTACCTAGGTATCATAATAGATGAAAACTTATCGTTTAAAGACCATTGCGAAGCACTAGTTATGCGACTACGCAAGTTGATATTCGTATTCAAAAAACTAAGATACATTAGTGACCCAAAACTGATTAGAAACATCTACTATGCCCTTTGTCAGTCTATATTAACATATTGCATAACGTCTTGGGGGGGAATGGGTAAGACGTTGCTACTGCCTGTCGAGCGAGCTCAGAGAGCGATCCTCAAGGTAGCGACGTTTCGCTCTTTCCTATATCCGACTGACCTTCTATACAAGTCCTGTGAAGTGCTAACAGTCCGCCAGCTATTTATATTAAGCGCAGTACTAAAACAGCACGCATCGCTTCCCTACAGCACCGAAATTACTAACAAAAGGCGGAAAGATATTGTATGCACCGACAGAGTTGCAATAAAACGCCAATACACAGGCAAATTTCATATGTTTTAGGACCGCTCCTCTATAATAGGATAAACGCTTTATCAGACATTTATTCTCTTAATTATATATGCTGCAAGCAAGCAGTAAAGAAGGCCCTCCAACGAATGTCCTACGAGCAAACAGAGGAATTAATGACAGTTGTTAAATAAATAGTATTAAGTTGTTTAATTAAGACATTATTTTAGATAGTAGAATGAACCACTTTAGCATTGTATTATTCTTAGTAAATCGTTGAACCTGTAATATTATGTAGATTATAATAACCATTATTAAACTGCACTTATGCCTGAAGCACAGGATTACCTAGTTCAGGCAGAAATTTTGTAATATTAGTAAATTCCTATTTAAAATCCCTGAATGCCCACATTTAATTTTAACTTAATATGGGTTTGTATAATTATATATAAATAATTATATATATATATAATTTTACATTCCTAGATAGAAAACATACATAAGCAATAACCATAATATAATAATGCACGTTACAAGTTAAGAACCTTTGTAATTTATTGTACACTGATTTAAAATAAATAAAAATTATTATTATTATTATTTCCTTTATTTGAGTATAACACATATAAATTACATTTTTAAATGTATCCTAAAAAAAATACAAAATATATTTAAAAATATAAAAAATAGTATCCCACCGGCATCGAGTACAGGGACCAAGCTACCGGTGTGGTCAGGGCTCCAGAGAGAGGAACTTCCTCACTATGCGCGCCGTGTCGAGGAGCACCGTCTTCTGCATCAGGCCCTTGATCCAGCTACCCAACGCGAGCCTCTTTAGGTGTTGGTCGAGGCTCTTGGCTACAAGTCCATTGACGGTTATGACTATTGGAACAATGATTGCCGAGTCCACATCCCACATGTCGACAATCTCGTGAGCTAAATCAAGATACTTAATTTGTTTATCTTTTATTATTATTATTATTAAATCCGTATAGTGGTTCAGAAGATATGAGGTAATAAAGAATATTACAAACATACAAACAAGATGCGCACAACAAACATTATCTTTCTTGACAGTCGGGCATTCCCGAGGAGGGCCAGACCGTAAGGGATGGCCCTGGGTCAGCCGGGGTGCGAGGGATATGTCGAAGACAACCTCACCTCCAGCCTAGCACCACGACCCTCAGTCGGCGTGCGGATTTAGTCGGTTTGAGTCCGACATAACCTGGAGAAATCCGTGGAGATTTCCGCACGAACAAAAAAAAGACAGTTGGGTATTATTAAATATTTATGACGCCGGGTACAAACTGACAACATGTTAAAATGTATAAAGTATCAGATAGCACGAGTGTCAAAATGTACAAACGTAAAATAGTTTCAAATCGTCAAAGTGTTGACAAAACAAAATGGTATGGGTCTTAACTAACCACATAATGCAAATGTTCACACCACAGCTTGGCACCAGTCGATGAGCGTCTTTATATGAATATATTCGAGAATAAAGGCTCCCGTTGAATTATTCAGTATGTCGTCACAAAGAATTGCTCTCCTTGATATTTGAAATTTAATTTTAAGAGTCTTTTCATTTTCTTCATCTTTATGTCTTTTGGGGTTAATGAATTTGGTTGAGAATAGTCAGAAACGGGAAATAACGCGATCATGGTATAGGTACATACGTACCTGTGAGTGTGGTATGTGACGGTACATGGCGTAAACAAAATATCGAGAATGTACGGGTAGATGAAAAACCTACTACCTTACGGACTCGAAGACAGCGGGCGTGCACTACTGTGCCAGTCAGCCTGTGACCTGGTCGAAACGTCAGGCAAAACAAAGGTATGTATGTACCTATGTATACCATGATCGCGTTAATCCCTGTTATTATTATTGTATGAAGTGTCAACATTACTGGCAGGTCGGTGCACCTGTTAAACAATGAATGAGGCTCTAGTAGAGATTTTCTTGCGGGTTGGGAGGTCATACGGCAGTCGCTCTCGGAAAAGCAGACAACAAAAACATACCTAAAATCAAAAACAAAGAAAAGCGGAATTCGGACTTCAATGTGCCATCTTTAAACGCAACGACCCCTGTCATGGAGGCAGACGGTCTTCGGCGAAGACACGTCGGCGGCGCCCAAGCCGCTGACTGCGGAACTCGGGTGTGAGAGTTCCCTCCCGCTCCCGCACCGCCGCCTCTTTCACGAGCATGACCTGCTCGCAGAAAGAGGCGGCGCAGTCCCACTTACTCCCGCTGGAGACCATGGCTCCTACCATGGTCTCGAGCAAGAGAGTGTCCACGCCCAAACCCCCCACATGGACCTGGCGCTGTTGCGCCCACGCCGTGCACTCCACCAGCGTGTGGAGCGCTGTGTCATCGCTGCGGTCCCCGCAGTGCTGACAATCGGCCGTGGATTTCCCGGTGTTAACTTCTTTCACTAAGGTGAGATCATTTGCATGAGGTATCACATCACTTTTTGAGTCTACCTTTATCATCAGACTACGTGAAGTCATATTAACGTCTCCTATAAAAAATCATTTTTATTACTTACCGTTCGATTTCCTTGATAAGGTGTCGTGTCAACAGTGTCCTGACTATTATTTACTAGCTGACCCGGCGAACTTCGTACCGCAATTTTTTTCCACCCACGTGGCGTCTGATCCCGTTACCGCTGTACCCTCTACTATATTAAGCATGTATTATACAAATAAACCTTCCTCTTGAATCTCTTTAACTATTAAAAAAACTGCTTCAAAATCCGTTGCGTAGTTTTATTGACTTAAGCATACATAGGGACTGACAGATACCGACTTTGTTTTATACTATGTAGTGATCTTCTTTTCCAGACTATAACTTACCTCTGTGCTCAATTTCATCCATCCTCTCTAGACATGTGGCGAATGTATGGGTTTTGACGTATATGACTACTGTCATATACGTCAAATCACAAACATTCGTCTTTCTATTCTACGAGCGAGTTGCCATTTGTCTAGAGAGGTAGATCTGCCCAGTCGTACCTATTTTGCATGAAAGTTAAACGTTCCTCTACGTAACATGCATAATAGGTAATGCAACATTTGTATTATTAGAAAACTTTTGAAGGATTTTATAACAACAAAATTCCTTCATTATATCTCAAACAATCCACTTAAAATTCACAATAAAACGTATAATCCCATGATCCACGGTATTAAAATCGTTCCGAATCACTCATTAGATAAATATAACCAGTACTTAAAAACCATGACAAAGTAATTTCAAAACCACAACAGAGCTCAAAGTAAACTGGTCATGAAATAATTTCTACCATTATAAATTGACCTCCGCATTTTCAAGGTTTTATAAGAATTTATTAGTAGACCGGGGTTCAAAGTAAATTGGACGTATATAAAGACCATTATAGATTGACCTCCAGATCTTTAACGTTTTATAAGAATATGTTAGTACGCCAGGGTTCAAAGTAAATTGGTAAATATAAAGCAGTATAGATGATCGAATGTTTAATTTATATCCGTTGTAAAACAAGAATAATATTGCTTTGTTATTGACAAAAGATATGAGATTCGGTAACCCTTGTTTTATTGGATGCCACAGTGTAGAATATGAGACTCTGAAATTAATGCTATTTGCAGAGAGACAACAGAGTTTGTTAATAAAATTGTTATGCTGTGACATTTTGTGGAGATGAAAAATTAGATATTCGTGAAAAATATTACGACTTTTATGTAGTACCTACTGTTGTTTACTGTTTTGCATTTAAAACAGTTTGTTGATTTATATGTGCATTTAGATAATTTTGTTAGAAATGATAAAAGGAAAATTTGGATCCCATCAACCTCATATCCAAACTGGGTACTCCTACTGATTGTCGAATGAATCTCTGGCTGTCCTCTTGGTATTGAGGTATTTTATAAATTGCACCCTTCAGGGAACTTTTTATCCATCCGTGTTTCTGTCATAGTCCGATTATGATATCCTAGGTCTTGCTCTTGTAATGTTTGTAAAGAGGTTTGGATGCTTGTCAGTCAATAACGCTCAAGGGTAGATTAAAAAAATTGTAAAACTGGTGAAAATTGGGGTTTTTTTGTTAAGCTAAAGAAAGTTACGGAAAACGGAAATAAAATAATTTTGTATTCTGTAGTCTAAATAATATATTATCTTTTGTTATATATATTTAAAACTGTATTTATTAGTAAAAAAATTAAAAATGTGTAGGATGATTTTTTTACCATACCTAAATTAAGTGCAATTATAAATAAAACAATGATGGATTCAATCACTTCAATGTACTTTTTTTTAGAAATATAGTATTCTTGTATTACTATAAATAAACAATACTACCTATACACAAATGCGTAGAAATATTTAAAAATACAATTTTTGTTGTTTGAAAACAACTTAACGGATCTAGCTGAGGTACTAACAGGGATAGACTAAAGTGTGTGATAGTAAATAGGCTACTTTTTATCTTTCAAAGGTACCGGGAACGGGACGAGAATACGACCCGGCCTAGTAAGTAGTAAGTAATTAATATATAGTTTTATCGGTGATCGATCTACGAACCAGTTGATCATTAAACATGTTGCCTTACCAGTTGTATACCTGAGGACATATATCTTCGACCTAAAATGTGCTCAAAATGTTAATACTATATTCACGCAGTACACATTTCTTAGGCGCCTTTTAAGGATAGCGCGGGGGCTACGACAGTAGACGAGGAGCAACAATTTACAAATTAAAAAAGCTATAAAAAATTCATTCAAATATTTGGACGCAGTCTTCAAAATTCAATGTTTAAAAATGGTTGAAAAATCATTCATTGCTTCCAACAGTTCGTAAGAATGTTGGTAGATGGCTGCACCGTCACCCTTAAAGACGGATATAAAGAGAAGGAAAATTTGGAATGATTCAAGTGGTGCTCAATAGCTCAGTTGGCAGAGCAGTCCCCCTGTAAGGGAAAGGTCGTGAGTTCGAGTCTCACTTGAGCATTTCATTTTTTCCAATGTTTTCGAACTTATAAGTTAGCATAATAAATGCTATAAAAAAATCATTCAAAGAATAGATTATCACAAAACAATACGCGCGCTGTTATATACTATGACAGCGATTGTGCTGCCCTGCAGTACTTCTTGCTGACTTGCATTTATCAGTTGCTGGCTCTATCCAGCGACGCAGGGACTGGGCAGTCTGTTTCGAACCTCCTTTCCGTGCGGTTGCCTAAAGATCGATCCCGCGTTTTCTCTTAAAAGTATTCTTGCAAAAGTAGGCATTTATCGCTTTTTTTTAATGCGAATCTCGAAACCCCGTATAACAGCAAGCACCAGGGCCTAGTTTGTCTCGCAAATCCAGTCCATATTATGTGTCACGAGGTCTATAGATAAGGCATGATTTTCCGTGGCCCCAAAAATACTACTTACTTATTACTCCAAATCCAATCAATTTTAACCACAACAATCAACATAAGGCTTCCGTAATATCGAACCGTATAAGCACTGTAGCAAATTTAATTAAATATAAATTATTCTGTGGTAATCAGCGGTAAGCGTTCATCAATTATCGCTTAATTAAGGGCTGTCACGCATTGTGCGGTTGAGCCGCGCGGCTGTATCGTTACGGGCTGACCGCGCTGTCGTATCGTTGTGAACGGATAATTACCCTATGATTTTATACTGCACCTGGTGCCTTGTAATAATTGTACTTTTTGTATGAGGTAACTTACGGCTGCCAAGTATGAGTGTCGTAAGAAGCTGTCATTTAGGAGTCGACACGACAGTAATTTTTACAGGATGATATCAGATCAAATTTACCAGAATATTTTAAAATGTTTAATAGTAAACCAATACTTTTGAAGAATTATATTGCAGAACTTCGGCATATCTACTCTATATCCGGCTCGAAGGACCATTTAAATGTACGGGTAATTTGTTATTCATAAACATGATGGGAAATGATAATACTCTTTAGATAGATCAAACTGATATATTATATAACAACGGGTCTAAAATTACGAATGACAGACGCGAACGCGCGGAATGCTTGATGACCGAATGCGAACTGAAATTCATTGCAAAATAATCATAACTTTAAAGTTAACAAAACGATGATGCGTGCATTTACATGGTTTCGCAATTATGTCGAGCGTAGCCCGTACAGATACCTTTCAAAGCAACCAACGCATAGAAAACTAGGATCTTTCACTCGCACATCGAAACTTCGGTGTCGCTCGAGACATTAACGAAATATCTACGTAGCAAATACGTACCATGAACTTATTCATATTGAATGAGACATTTGTACTTATCTCTAGTATAAACATACCATTATATTAGAATACAATACAATATACTTTATTATACACCATGTGAAAAAAATATTACAGAGAATAACATGTAAAAGTGACAGTACAAATGGCGGTCTTATCGCTAGGTTCTTCCAGACAACCTCAATGGACATGTGTGCAATGGATTGGTGTATGGGCATTTCAGGGTACACCGTTTAAATATACACCTATTTTCTCCGAATTTCTCTGCAATGGTCCGAAATTTCGGTCAGTAACTTGGAAGTAAGTTTGATGGTAAGCTGCTCAATACCACTGTACTACGTTAACTGAGCGGTCTAACCGCTTAATGCAAATAAGGCTTAAGCTGTAAGCAGTGGTTACAATAAATTATAAATTAGATGTATACAAACGCTTTAGCTTATAAATGAGGCCTCTATCCAGAAATCTCCATGATGTGATGAATAATGAAATTTAAAGTGAGTGGACTGTTAAATTAACTAATATAAGGCATATTAGTTAGTATTTTTTAGGCAAAGACAAATTCTGTGCCTGATCAGGTTCAAAAGGATTCATATACGGGTGTACCTTCAAACATTCTTGATGCCCAGGCCAAGCTCAACAACTTGTCTTTTTTTTTCATGCGGAAAACCCCTCGGATACCTCTCCCGCCGGAGAGGGAGATTATGTCGGACTCGAACCGACTAAAACCTAAATGGAAATAAATATATCCTACACACATAAACGCTATCACGAATACCGAAAGTTTAAAAAGTATACAAAATACATGTTCCGGCCTCGCAATCATTGAATACGCTCCTTTACAAAAAAAAAACAATGACATGGTAAAATATATTTTGTCGCATTTATGACTAAAAGCCTACCGGAAGTCGGTAGGGTTGCTTTCATAGAGCATCCGGCACGCAACCGGAAGTACCCATCTACACATGAGTAAGAGAGGGGAAATGACGATGGTTTGTCGCAGCTAGTTTTATGAATAAAAAACTGACAGATATCGCTATAGTGTTGTTTTTGACATAACTTTTTTAGATACGTATACGTGTATAATGTGCAGATGTGCTTAACACGCACATTTCTTGAATGAATTTTACAGCATTAAGTATGCTAACTATACAAATCGAATACATAGGAAGTAAGAAGATTGGTAGATGACTCCACCGTCGCCGTAAGAACGGATAAATAGGAGGGAAAATTTAATCAAATCGGTATCTCGGTACCCGAATTGGTCAAGGCATTCCCCCTGTAAGGGTAAGACTACGGGTTTGAGTAAAAGTATCTAAGTAGGTATGTTTATCCGCATTCTAGATTCCATAACACAAGTTAATTAAGCTTACCATGAGTCCAGATACCGTTGTTTTTTTTTTTTATAAAGGACACGTCAATTTGACTTGGAAAGAGGATCACCACCGTAAACATGTACCATGTTAACAGTGGTGGCACTCAGCTTGACGGCCTCATCAGATGCCTGTTGCCTTTTCACGCCCCGCTTAAATGACCCGGGACTATAGAAAGAAGGTAACACGTGAGCTGGCAGGGAGTTCCAGGTCTTAGTGGTGCGGCATACGAATGAGTCACGTTGTGTAGAATGTTGTGGAATATTTAATTATTATTTATTTAAATCAATAGAACAGTTTGACTTGCTTATAATATCTTGGTATTAAGATCATTTTGAGACTTTGTAGTCAAAATCGTTTTGATGCTGAATATACCAGATACCATTGTAATCAGATCTGTTGCGGCACGAGTTAGAGCCGATAATATTTGGGATTAGTTTATCTTGTATGATACTTATCTCTAATTTCTTATTTTTATACTAGCTTACCCGCCCGACTTTGCGTGTGGCATACTTCGAAACCCTATATCGCCTGTAATAAGTCTATTGATTAAATTTTCCAATAATATATGGTAATCTACTGGATCTTTTGACATTTATGATTACTGCGCCACTTCCTTGAGTAACAGCGTGATGATAATTATATATCATTTAACCTTCCTCGATAAACGAACTATTCAACATAAAAATATTTTTTCAATTTGAACCAGTAGTTCCTGAGATAAACAAGTTCAACCAAACTAACGAACAAACAAACTCTTCAGCTTTATAATATTAATATAGTAGATATACGATACTCTCGTTGCTGTGCACATTTTTGCAAGCAGATTATTATAAAACCAGATAAACACTATGTTTTGTGTTATTATACTAAAATTGGCGAAGCTGAACACGCAAGTGAGTAACTCCTTGCAATGAATAATACTGCAGAAAGTAATATAAGTTATAATACAGAAGATGCAGCTAAAGATATCGAGCAAAGTAATAAAACAGACGACGGAGAAAAAGATGTTAAACCAAAAGTAACCTTGGATACTATACTAGCAAACGAAATTGGACAGTTTGGAAGGTTTCAGTGGAGGTCAATTATACTAGCAGGAGTACTAGCAACGTTGATATCACCAGCTAACTTCGAGTATGTTTTCACAACTGCTCGTATCCGTACCAGGTTAGTTTTTATAAACATGAGTTTATTAATGTTATAATATGCTTATTTATAAGTGTATTTCTTTTTATAGTATAGCGACATTTTTAAACTCAATTTGTGTTTTTTAAGCGTAGCAGACTAACAACACTCGACTAATTCCAAATGTTTAGTTCTTTTTAATCTTCTCACTATATCCGTGTTGTCTAGTAGCTGGATAGCCTTCACGTTCTCATGATGAAGAAGCCTTGGTTCGCGTGGATTTCATCATTTCTGACGTACCAGGGAGCATTTACTATAATCCAAAGTACCTTATTTTGGAATCTTTGTATGATTGGATGAAATAGAATAAATAAAGCTAACAAAGAACTGAAATAATGTGCTTTAATGGAATAACAAAGTAAGAAGTAATTGTTCAGTCGGACAAGAAAAGGATCGTCACCTTAAAACCGACATTTTCCTTGCACCAAGGCAATTTATACAGACCCTGATTCTGCTTATTGTTAACCACTGATACAGCCAAAAATTTCATTTAATTTTACACTATACTGCTATGCTGTTAAAGTCAAAACATAATTAATGTCATCTTGTAGAGCGAATGAAAAAATGAAATCTCGTTTTAATTTAATTTTGGACCTTAAATTTATAGACAAAAAAAGCTTTTCGCGGGCATATCTATACAGTTAAAGGGTTGATTTGAGTTTCGAAGAATGCCATGGGCGTAGCCAGGGCGGACCGGCTAGTATAACGTAATAAAATTTCTTTTGATTGAATCTCATTACAATGTACCATATCACTTTAGTTATCTTTATCTTACTGAGAACAATATTAGCACGAGATCTCTTTAAAATCCCTTGTAGATTGTCATCATCATCATCAGCATTAGCCCCAGTTGGATTTAAAACTGGCAATTGGAACCCGGGGTTCAAACTTGTACTACCGTCTAAGTGTTATTTCCGACTATAATCTATCACTCTACCAAATTTCAGCCAGATCCGTTTCGTCATTTAAGCGTGGTTGAGTACCAAACTTACCTATTTGTACTTCTCTCACTCTCTTTTACTTTTTTGTTTTTAGTTTAGTATGTTTGATAACTACACCATAACTTCTGCTTTTTCACAATACTGTTCATCTCAAGGTTGCCTGGAAGTAATCCCCTCCAGCTATGAGGCCGCCCATTGTATATTGTACTTCAAACTGCATGCTACCGACTTGTTTTACTGTAGACCTATTAGTGTACAATATATCTGTCTATACATCTATCTATCAAACGTCCTTAGCCCTTCAGAAACTTTTACATTTAGGTCCAAACAATTATTAATAGTAAGGGCCTTATTATAATTATGTAGTAGGGTTTTAGATCACGATACTACATGTTTTGGTGTACTTAATTTTAGATGTAAGATTCCGGAGTGTGACAGTCCCGTACCTGAGTGGTCGCCATATTGGCTACCTAATGCAATACCAACTACAGATTCGAGAACATTCGACAACTGTTATCGCTATGCCAATGCATCTGCTGTTCTGCGTCAGGTAGAAAGTGACGTATGCCCTAGCACACTCTTTGACAGAAATACCCTGGAGCCGTGTGACGAATATGTCTATGAAAACACGCACTCAGTTGCATATGATGTGAGTTATTTAATATTTTTAATAATATGTTTGTTAATTATAATATTAAACCGAGAAGTTCTGCTTGACGTCGTGGAGGGTGCCATAATGTGCAAATAATCTCACTACCAATGACACCCAAAATCGTGCCAAGTGGAGGAGGAAGATCCGGAGGGCGGACCCTGAGCTCATAGGATGACTTGACCTAGGATGGAATCAGGAAAATATGTCTCCGTGAAGATTATGATATTCAATAATCGACTTCAAAAAGGAGGACCTTCTCAATTCGATCGCTACGTTTGGTGTGTGTTACGACGACAGTAAATTTGTGAATGGAATTTTATCATTTTGTTGGAAAGGGGATACTTCATGGGTGTCCCTATATCTAGGGAGAATACCTGATGCTGGGATCCTGGGAAAATCGAGGAAAGCTCTCAAAGTTTCGGCAAAAATCCTGGTACTGTTACCTTCACTAAGGGTGTTAAAGAAACTGGATTTAAATACGTACAAATCTATTAGAAGTCAGTGCTTGAGCTACCATGATGATGATCTGTCGAGCTAGGAACCTTTAATTTATTTTTGCACTTTCTTATAAATCTGGAAGTCGGTTTATCTTTTTTGTTAAAATTGTATTAATTTAGCCTTATTTTTATGTATTTTACAGTTTGAACTCGCCTGCGATGAATGGAAGAGGGGTTTGTTAGGTACTGTTAGGACTATGGGCACTTTCACCGCACTACCGATTACAGGGTACGTATCTGATCGTTGGGGTCGTCGAACTGCGCTCCTGATGAATGCCCTCAACACGTGTTGGATGGGTTCACTCAGATATTGGTCAAATTTACATACATATATAGGCTTCATGTTATCTGAATTCTTTGAAGCAATGTGTGGAGGTGCTTATTATTCTGCTAACAACATCTTACGTAAGTACTAAAAGATTCTATTACCTACGCAATTTATATAAGAGAACTTGAGTGAAATTTTTTACAAGTGCATTATTAGCATAACATAACATAAACTTACGCCTGTATTCCCCGAAGGGGTAGGCAGAGGTGCTAGCACCCACATTTCGCCAGTTTATGTTTAGGTCCCAATGTAATAGGTGGCGAGCCTATTGCCATCAACCGGGCACTTATAAACCTGCGATAAATACACACATAATTTCGAAAAGCTTCGAAAAGTCATTGGTGTGTGCCATGGTAAACCTGGGATCGAACCCGAGACCTTGTCTCAGCAGTCCATTACCCATACCATACCATGGAATTTCAAAAAAAGGACTAGATTCAAAATAATAGTGTAACACTTACCGGGATATTGTGTATTGTTTTGAGCTTGAGTAAGTAACTGATATTTCGGCACTGTTTCAAGCGCCATGATCACGGTTTACTGACGATCGCCAAGCTAGTTATTATTGGTCAGAACGTATCCGCACTCGTTTACTCTCGATCGCATTTTCGACACACAACACTCACTGAATCGACACGCACGGGTATTGAAGTTGTAGGTCTTGTGAACATACGGATCACTAGATGCCAGACACTCGACAGTTGAAACCCATCTTCTTGCAGTTCTTGTATTATTATTTATTATATTTAAAATTCTTGCATAGGACGTATGTTAACCTTTTATCTTGGTTAATTTAGTAGATGATCCAAGGTTGACACAAGCCTAATTTTCTTTAATTTCATTTTGCCTTTAGCTTAACATCAGGCGAGGTGAAGTCAAATTGACGTGTCCTGTATAAAAAAAAAAAAAAAAAAAAGTGCAATTCCGCAAAAAAGAAATCCTCTATATTATGACTCTCGTTTGGTATTTCTCATCATTCATTTAGCTTTTTCTAAACTCAGTTCTGTAATGCAGCTGAACTTTTCGATATTTGCCATGAACTGACAGCCATTTGACCTTTTTTGATTCTGTAGTTAGACTAGTCGGACTTTTAAGAGCTCCAAATACTCGTAACCATAGCGACTGCCATAGATGTTCGTATGGCAACCGAGACCGACGGCTTAACTTCCTGTTCGAGGCTCGGAAATATCTTGCTTGCTCCATAACAACAAAATGGCAGAATATTTAATAACCCTTGTGTGTTTTGACAGTTCTGGAAGTATTAGGCCCCGAGTATCGCGTCGCAGGCGGTGCTGTACTACATAGTTCCGCTTCATTCGGACAAATGCTGATGGCACTGATTGCCTGGGGAGTGCCAAACTGGAGACATCTTACTCTAGCAGTCTACACGCCACAAATTTTATTAATCTCCTATTTCTGGCTCCTATCTGAATCTGTGCGTTGGTACATGAGTAAAGGACGCTTCGAAGATGCACATGCTCTATTAAAAAAAATTGCAAAAATAAACGGAACACAAGTATCAGATAAGTCTTTAAAGGCTTTACAGGATTCGGTCTTAGAAGAGGCAAAAATTAAGGCGTTAAATGACGAACAAATGGGCCAAGAACCATGGTTAATTGTACAAGTGTTTCAACACAAGCGAATCTTGATCCGTTGTTTGATCACACCTGTGTGGTGGATCACATACACATTCGTTTACCATGGGCTCACGATCAATTCTGTGAATATGTCGGGTAATAGATACCTCAACTATGTGGCCACAGCAGCAGTTGATATTCCTGGCTTTTGGGCGGCTTTTTTTCTGATATCGAAATTGGGTAGGAAACCAGTACTGATTGCAGCATTTTGGATGTGTGCTGCTTGTCAAATCGCGTACATATTTCTATCTTCAGGTAAGTTTTTATTACAATGATACTTATCATATAATAAAGAACATAAAACTTAAGAGTTTGTTTGCTTGTAAATCTTGGGAAGAAATATATCGAATTGAAAAAATATTTTTTGTAGAATAACCCGTTTATCGAGGAAGGTTATATGTTATACATTATAACGCTTTTATTCAAGAGAACGGAGCAGTGATCATAAATGTCCACAAATCCGACAGATTCACATAATATTATCACAGTATAACGAGTGATCTTACAGTAGTTCATCGCGTTTGATGTTTGCGGAAATGCCGCCGTTTGCAGTTTTGTCAGGGTCGTCACTTCAGTTTTATTTATTTTTATTTTTCTATAATATATAACCCCTATTTGGACTCTTTGTTCTGTCTAGGCACATAAACTCATGCTAAAACTAGCTGATGCCCACGGCTCCGCTCGCATGGATGTCGGCTATTGCGACTTTTGTTTATATCTCCGATTTTACTCAACCAATTATGATCAAAGAAACGTAATATTTTGAGTCAGAGTTTTTGAATTTGGATTTGTATTTGGGTTTCGATTTCGGTTTGGATTTGGATTTGAATGTTGATTCGGGTTCGGATCCGGAATTAATTTCGCTAATCCAAGGGATCGTTAAATTTATGATATATTCTTAAGGAGCCCACCCACGATCAGTCAGCCTGCAGTTTCAGATCGTATCGGGTGGCCTCCAGTCCTAAGCTGACAGCGCGAGCGAATTTGGCCTGCCAGCCATTCCCTGCTGTCAGTTTTGCGACTACACATGATCAGTTGGGAGTCGACAGTTTACCATCGTTATGTCTGATATCGGTTTTGACACGACGAATATTTTTTTTTTCGTGCGGAAACCTCCCCTGCCGGAGCTGGAAGGGGAACCGCGCCTTCCGGCTCAAACCGGAAACTCGGACTCAAACCGACTAAAACCGCACGCCGACTGTGGATCGTGGTGCTAAGCCGGAGGTGAGGTTGTCATCGACATATCCCTCGCACCCCGGCTGACGCAGAGCCATCCCTTACGGTTTGGCCCTCCTCGGGAGAGGGGACAACGTGTCCCCGACACGCCCCCGGAATGGGGAGGCGCGCTTCTCAGCGCGCCGACGGCAAATATATCATCCATTTTGCGATCCAAGGTTGCGGACTTAAGATTACCAAAAAAGTCGATATGGGTATCGTTTTCGAGATTTTCGGGGTTGCTCATTACGAATATATCATCTACTAGCTTTTGCCCGCGGCTCCGCCCGCGTGGATGTCAGTTATCGCGACAAAATATAGCCTATGTCCTTTCTCAAGGTCTAATCTACCCCTATACCAAATTTCATCAAAATCGGTTCAGTGGTTTAGGCGTGAAAGCGTAACATACAGACAGACAGACAGACAGACAGACAGACAGAGTTACTTTCGCATTTATAATATTAAAAAGTATGGATTTTGCGATCCAAGGTTGCGGACTTAAAATTACCAAAAAAGTCGATATGGGTATCGTTTTCGAAGTTTTCGGGGTTGCTCATTATGAATATATCATCTACTAGCTTTTGCCCGCGGCTCCGCCCGCGTGGATGTCGGTTATCGCAACAAAACATAGCCCATGTCCTTTCTCAAGGTCTAATCTACCCCTATACCAAATTTCATCAAAATCGGTTGAGTGGTTAAGGCGTGAAAGCGTAACATACAGACAGACAGACAGACAGACAGATAGACAGACAGACAGACAGAGTTACTTTCGTATTTATAATATTAGTATGGAGTATGGATTTTGTGATTCTAGATGGTGGATTCAAATTTTTCAACTAAGTCATATGGGTATGGTTTTTGAGGTTTTTAGAGTTGTTGATTACGAAAATTTCATCCATTTAGCCATCCAAGATGGCGAACTTGAGATATCCTACAAAATGAATATGGGTATCGTTTTCGAGATTTTTGGGGTTGCTATTTACGAATAAATCATCCATCATCTTAGATCGCTAAATGAATAATTATTCGTAATCAGCAACCCTAAAAACCCTGAAAACGATACCCATATCGAAAAAAAAAAACAATTTTAACAAACGAAACGAGTCATAAAAGAAATATAAATGTTAAAAAAAAATTTGCTGCCTCATCCAACTAATTACAAATGAGACAGCCCTGAATCTTTAGTAGCTACCGAGTAAAATGTATGGGCGTACCGAGTAATACCCCGTCCCCCACCACTCCCCTGCCCCCGCACGATTGCTCTGTCTAGACGGCTTCGTTGACAGACTGTATGTAGTATGAATTGTTAGACTGTGATAATATGTTATTTGACAAATTAATTAATTTGCCTTAAAGGGGTGACACGGGGATTTTGAAGGAAGTCACGGGCGAAACCGGGTAGATCAGCTAGTGCTATTATAGAAACAAAAACTACTTACATTTTGACAAGATAATACAATATGGCTCCCTATATACAGTCACTCAATCGCGCGGTTAAACACATCAGATAAAATTCTGCTGCGCCATCTTGAACTCTACTAGAATGCGTGACGTCTTCAGACACGCGCTCTAACACACACACATGCGGTATTCCCTCGAGATAGACTGTTAGTGTAAAGGCCGCTAATGCCATATAAGTATGGTTTATTAGTGAGTATTTTTTTATTTCACTTTTTAAAATGTATTTGTTTCAGATCTACAGACAGTATCGTTGATAGTATACCTGATATCGAAGTTCTCGATCGCGATGGTGAAATTTTCCATTTTCACGTATACTACGGAGTTATACCCCACTAAGCACCGCCACAGGCTCTTTGCCTATTCATGCATGATAGGCAGGATCGGTTCAATATTAGCGCCTCTCACACCAGCGTTTGTAAGTTCGTACGTCTATAAAGCTAGATAATATAAAGGTTGTTTTATAGGTTAGACAGCCTCCGTGGCGTAGTGGACTACGCAGGAGGCGCGGGACTTAAGCAACCACGCGCAGGGCACGCCGCCGTCATAGCGGTGGTAAGGCCCATCATGGGAAACCGAGGCGGAAGCTGATGGTGGTCCTGGGAGTGACATTTGTTACCCTCGCCACCCTGCTCACAGCGATGGTCCGCGTGGGCGGCCGGGGCGTCTCCTTCTGCGAGCAGGTAAGGGTCGTGAAGGAGACGGCGGAACAGGAGCGGTGCCGTGAGCGAGACACACTCGCGGATCGCGCCGCCTTAAGCGCGGGCCTGGGGGCGACAGGTGGAGCCAGACCGTAAGGATGGCCCTGGGTCAGCCGGAGATCGAGGGATATGTCGAAGACAACCTCACCTACCGCCTAGCACCACGACCCTCAGTCGGCGTGCTGTTTTAGTAGCTTTTATGAAATGAAGATGGTTCTTACAATGTGATTCTTCTAAATGTTCCAGGGTGCACAATGGTTCAAAGAACTACCGTTCGTACTGTTCGCTGGCTTCGCGCTGGTGTCAGGCACGCTGGTCTTCCTCACTCCAGAGACCCACAACATCAAGTTGCCTGATACTTTTGAAGAGGCCTCCCAAATTGGTCGTAAATACGAAGCAAACAAATGATTTGTATACCTCTGATCTTAGACTATAATTATGCTCAAAACTGTAAAATTTAAGTTGAAAATTATATATATTCTTCAGAGTCTATAGACTAATTTCCGATATTTTTCTTACGTGTGGTGCCGGAGAAAGAATACAAGTATAACCACTCCATCTCATGTGAAGGGTCTCGTAATTAAGAGGAATAAAAATGATAAATCTGGTTTTAAGGTGTATGTTTAGAGACCAACTCCTTTTTTATTTGTGGACGTATTTGAAAACTGTTTACACTGTTTTATTTGTTGGTTTCTTGTCTAAATTTGGTACATTTTTAGTTATTCTCACTTTATAATTACTATATGAAAATCATTCCCAAAGCAAAAAGGTCCCTCAAAAGAAAACTGGCAACTACTTCTAAACAGAAAAGAATTTTTACGTAATTTTTTAACTAAAAGAAAGACAAAGATTTGGAGTATAAGTGGTACATTTTTCCGTTCAATACATTGACTTTTGAAGTCACAGGCCACGTTTTTGTTACGTTATCGAGAGTTTGGCTTAGCGGGTGCCTATGCGGGGGCCGGGCGGCAGTGCCGTGATGGCTGTTGGACGGGGAGGTTGTGCTTCACGTTTTCGCAGCTTTGACAGCAACACAATTCAAGACTAATGCATAAGTGGACAGATAAGACACTTCTATGAGACGCCGAAAGTAAATTCGATAAAAAAGCTAAAGCTTTAAACTCTCAAGAAATACATGAAAATGTTGTGTTGATTATTTTATTCACTTACTTTATTTGTTATCAGCTGTTGCTCACGGCTCCAGCCACGTAGATTTTGGATGCCGTTCCGGATGGTGATCCTCACTCGTAGTGTAATGATATAAAACCTATGACACTGATCAATAGTGTGGGTTTCTATTGGTGAAATAATTCTTAGAATTGGTTCTGTAGATCCAGAGATTAACCTATATAACGTCACAAACTACGTCTGTATAATAATATATGTATATTAGAATACTATACATACCTATAGCTACATATATAAATATATAATATTATAAAACCATGATCACTACATATAATCTCTAGTATAAAATAATTCACTTCCCGCTGTCTGTCTGTCTCTATGTAAGCTTAGATTTTTGAAATTACGCGACGGATTTTGAAGCGCTTTTCTTTAATAGATAGTATCATTCAAGAAGTAGGTTTATATGTACAATACAATCTATATAATATAAAAATGAATCCCTATTTCCCAATAGGGATTCATTTTTGGCTGGACTGGCTGAGGCTGGACCAATTTCGCTTTTTTCTTTTTTGTTGTGTTTGTTATTGTCTTGTGAAGGTTTTTATGAAAGAAAAAGGAAATTAGAAACATTTAAGAATACTTAACCATTATATGTAATATCTGACCCGAAAGACGTTGTTATGTCCTATTGGTGTCAGGATCTCCGTGGGCGTATGGAGTCCCTGTCGTAATGCTTTCTGTTCTCAATATAATTACGACAACTTAATACAGCCAATTGAGGTAAATTCTAATTTTTAAGGTGAAATGAAGTTTGCCGGGTCAGTTAGTGCATAATATAAGAGGTTTGAATGAGATGTAATTTAGATAAACACATTTTTTGGGCTTACGTAGCAAATGATGGCATTGTGAGAATGTGTAATGTGTGTGAATTGTTGTGTTGCATACTTATAGCTTTCATATTCACCTACCTCAAACACCCTAACCAATGGAAATATAAATATTCATGACTTAGATTATTAATAATCTAAGATTCATGTAATATGAATATAAGTGCTGAGTGGGCATCAAACCCAAAATCTCTGAATGCTCTACCGCTACGCCATAGAATTTGAACCTTTTGAAACTGAATTTGTCTGTTTGTTCACAATGGACACAAACGCTACTTAGTACACGGATTTTGATATGGTATTTTTATTTAAAACGTTTTGGTAGAATGGTACCAGAGATAAAACCAAAGTCGCGATAACAGACATCCATACGAGCGGAGCCGCCGACCTTAGCTATGATAAAGAATCAAGAATCAATCAACATCGATATCAAAAAAATACCAAATCAGTTAGGTACGTGAAGTTAGGCAGAATATGATGTGTCCACTCTGTACCCTTTTTATCGACATCTTTTCCCATATTTTTATATTATAATCACTTTAGTGACATAAGTGCGGGGTGGTGCGGGGCTGCGATTATTACGTTCGTAGACTCCACCCATTCGCTCTAAGGCATCGTCTCTAGTAAGGACCTTAACAATGGACAGTAAGTATGCCGTCGACATTATTACGACAGAACGAAATCTCGAATTAAAACCCTGCACCAACGCATCCAGTCAGCGTGGAAACCGTAGGTTAAAGCCTCCCAACATTGGCAGAGGCCTGGGTCAGCAGTGAATTGCGACAGGCTAATATTGTTTTTCATATTTCTTTCACCATACAAATATGCATAGCGGTTTTAATATAAATCAGATACAAGTAATAAAATTAAAAATTTTGAAATATCCCACGACGTAAAAAAAATAATTCAAATAATGTTTACTGCAGCGTCCCCTATTTGGTTGTCACCGTAACACCTATCTAAGAACATGCACCAATCAAATCCAAACCAATAATTGTAAAGTGCATCAAAATCGGACTAGTATTTTTGGAGAAAATTGGCAACATTGATTTGCTTTAAAAATGCTTGCGGTCCCCTGTTGAGTTGGTATTGTAACACCTATCTAAGAACATGCTCCAATTAAAGCCGAACCCAAAACTGAAAACTGCATCAAAATTGGATTGGTAGTTTCGGAGAAAATGGCAACGTAGATTTGCACAAACAAACAAACACACAAACATCCGCATATACCGTCTCCGTTCCGTCGTGGGTAAAAACGGTGCAATAACAAATCAAGGAAATATGGTGGTTATTATGGCCACAAACTGCATGCACGGCAATAAGGACCACTTTGTTATGGCAAAGTCCTTACTTACCCATTCCATAATTTTGTAGAACTATTGCTTGTACAGTCAAATACAGATGTCTTGAAGTATTGTTGGTTTTATCTTTTGATGTTTTTGTTTCATGTTTCTCTTATTATAGTAGTTATTTAGTTAATAACTTATACAAGGTAATTTTATAGTCGTTTCGGAAAAAAAGAATTTGGGCACGGTTTCTATAGCAAAACCATCTTAGAGTCCGGAGTATTAATTTGGCGAACGAAAAAATTTTTTTTTTGATTAAACCCCACATTCATTTTTCCTTTCACCTGAACATTATTCCCATACATTATCAAAAAAATTTTTGAAACGACTATAAAATCATCTTGTATATTTGATGGAAATCTCTCAAATTCCATATATAATTACGTTTTTATTAATTTAAAATATTTATGGATCGTCGTTGGAGCAAAGGAGTCCTAGAGTGGAGACCGCGAGGAAGGCAAACGGAAGGTAGGACACACCCCCTAGCCAGATGGACTGATGACCTGAAATAGGTGACTAGGACAGACTGGATGCAATGGGTGAAATGACGCACATTGGGAGATGCCTATGTCCAGCAGTAGACTGGAGTGGGCTAATTAATTGATTGATTGACACGTTCACCTGGTGGCTCTCAGATTGACTGCCTCTCAGATACTTTTTCTCTAATTGCAGGAAGAAGGAAACTCGTATGCTCGTACAGAATTCCAGGACTTTTTGCATGTTTCTTATCTATTCAAAGTTGTTATAAACACACACACATATCCTCACGCCTCCCCGAAGGGGTAGGCAGAGTTGTATTATACATCCCTGTATACCCCCGAAGAGGTAAGCAGAGGTGTGTTTCACACCCTCATTTCACGACACATTTTCAATTTTATCCTTCTAAGGCCTATTGCCATTTGCTGGGCACATTTAGTCGGCCTACTATACCACGATGGCCAGCCGGTTTGGCATAGGATTTTGATTCAAGTTTTCCTTCTCTTACAGCGATGTTATCTGCATAGTTTACTCCTTTAGTTGCCTCTTACGACACCCTCGGGAAGGAATGGGGTAGTGACATAAAGTATTCTTAATCCGTCACTACACGGACACGGAGTTGTAATAAAACCACTGTTTAACGGATACTAACGCAATTTATTAAGTACTCCGCGACCGTGGCTGCTGAAAAGTGGCCGGAACATCGGGCTAAATGTAAATAATACCAAATAAATGGTAATAGAATCCGTTAAAAAGTGATTTAAGGTTCTTATATAATACTAGCTTTTGCTCGCGGCTTCGCCCGCGTGTTTGTCGGTTATCGCGACAAAACATTTCCCAAAAGCCGTAGGTGTACGAAGTTTCATGCTTCTAACTTTAAAAATGACGAACTTTCCATACAAAAGTTTATCACCTATTTTACCCTCTTAGTAGTAAAATTTTGAAAAACGCTGTTACACGTGTTCATTTATTTCTTAAAAGTCACAGGTTTATGAAATTTAATGCATCAAGCTCTGAAAATAACGGACTTTCATACAAATTTCCATCCCTTTTTTTACCACTTTAGTAGTAGAATTTCCAAAAATCCTTTCTTAGCGGAAGCCTAGGTCATAACATCTACCTGCATGCCAAATTGCAGCCCGATCCGTCCAGCAGTTTGGGCTGTGCGTAGATAGATCACTATTTCAGTCAGTCAGTCAGTCACCTTTGAGTTATAAATTTTTAGATTTAATATTTATCACTAACTTTTGCTGCTGACTGTATTTTGTGCGAAAACTTTAGCAGAACTCAGAATGTAACGCAAACTTAGTCAGCGTTTCGCGAAGCTTTCTGTTTGTTCGTTTGTCACTGCGAAGCGACGCGAAATGAATTAATTTCGCTGTTAGTGTACTGACGTAAGATTGGAATTAATAACCAACGTTATCTCACAGCCATATACAGAGTGGAAGATTTTGAGCTTACCTGGAGGGAACGTATTCTAAGTTAATACATCTTTTTCCTGTATGTATTTCGAACTTAAAAGTTAGCATAATAAATGCTATAAAAATTTCATTCTAATATTTGGGCGGGGTCATCAAAAATCAATGTTTAATTAAAAATGGTTGAAAAATCATTCATTGCTTCCAACAGTTCGTAAGAAAGTTAATAGATGGCTCCAGCGTCCCCCCTAAAGACGGATATAAAGAGAAGGGTTGAAGTTATTCAGATTCAATAGCTCAGTTGGAAGAGCATTCCCCCTGTAAGGGCAAGGTCGTGGGTTCGAGTCCTACTTGAGTTCTTCTTTTTCTCGATATATTTCAAACTTAAAAGTTGGCATAATAAATACTATAAGAATTTCATTCACATAAAGGATGTAATTTTGTCGGATTTTAGTCGATTCGATTACCGGGTGTGGTAACTAATTTATCATTTGCCGCCCGCCAAAATCTTCAAGGTCCAAGTCGATAATAAACCTCTGGTGAAGGATTTTAATAAACGTTGAAAATCAGTGGAGTTTATTCCTAGTAATATTTTGATTCAACGGTTGCCATGTCGGGGGACCCTAACTGGTTAACTCGGTAAACACACACACACAAACACACACACACTCACACACCCAGACACGTCAAACTTCGTTTCTTATGAAATCAATTCATATTCTACCGAATAATCACTGAAAACAAATATCAAATAGCTACCAAGGTTCTTAGCGAAATCAAAGACAAGATGGCATACAAAAACTTCACAAAGAAAGAAATCTCATGTTGAAACACGAGTGGGCCCTCAAGGCCTCGGTTCCATAGGCCCTTACAAACTTCTGAATGACCATTCCGTTTCGGAATTAGTATGGACTGTCATCCGACCCTCTCGATGTCGAGACTCATATGTAAAGTCGTATACGACATTCGAAGGCCTCTCGAAGAGGAATGTGGTGAAGAGCCCTTCCTATTTGCAGGGTTGGGTATTGTATTATGTAGTTTTATGACTTTTTCTTAATAAGTGTTACTATTTGTTTTATTCAGTTCTAGCTGACTCAGCGAACTTTGTACTTAATGCAAATTTTTACCGCCCGCGTTGCGTCAGATCCCGTTCCCGCTGCGCCCTCTACTATATTAAGTAATACATAACTTTTGTACCTCTTGAATTACTCTATCTATTAAAAGGAAACCATCGGCCTCCATGACCGGGGGCCTGAGGACGGTGAGTTGGCTGCTCATCGTCCTTACAGAAGCAGGCCCATGACGGCAGCGTGACGTGACAGACTCACGCACGCCTCCCCCCTCCTATGAAGCGGGATGATACCCGAAAACCCCCCATAGACGCAGATAGCACCCGAACCACCCCCTAGACGAGGCCGCATTAAAGCCGTGGGTCTGTTGCGAGCCCTGGGACATCCTTCCGAGGGCTTACCCGGGACTCCCAACTATAGGCTGCTGGGCGATACCGTGGGGGTTTTAGTCGGTAGGAGTCCGGCATAACATCCATAAAGGATTTCCCCCACGGTCAAAAAAAAAAATCTATTATAAGAAACCGCATCAAAATAAACCCTATCAATGTGAACACACTCCTACTAACAACTACAACTGCCAGTAGGGCCGCCATTCGGATGGGTGATCAGCCTTTCTATGTGGGGCCATTTCACCCATATCCCCTATAACGACTGTCATATTTTTTATTCATATTCTTTGACTGACTGTGTGTAAACACAGTCATTACTCATTATACATCAAAAAATAAAAGGACATTTTTGCACAAAGGCGAAGGTGCACTTGGGAGGTAGATTATTCCACAAATATTTGCACTGAACGGGGATCGAACCCGCGCCTCCTGCGTAGCGGCCACGTTCACTACCACCACGCAACAGAGGCTGTTTAGTTGGAGGGGCTAGAGTGAATAAATCCAGTTGCTAATATTTAAAAAATATATATATATGAAAACAACGTAGTTACAGCAGCTTTTATCATAGTGATAAAATCAACACACGAAATTAAAAACCACTCACAGCTGTGAACAAAATTCCATAATAAAGTTATATAACACTGAAAATGGAAACAATTGTATTTTAAGCATCGAAAATGACATGTTAAAAATGTAACACTGAATAAAATGTCTGTTCGTTGGAAATTCGCGTCGGAAACACACATAAAAAAATATAATAATTCGGAAACGTTTACTTTGTAGTCAAGGGCATACGATGGCCGATGGTCCTGTAACACTTAAATATAATATCAATGAATACGACTTTTAACTGAAATTGAAATGATAATATACAACACACGTACCTATACATATTTTTACAATGTCCTGCAAAAAGCCTTGAGGGCAAAGTCAACCATTTTTTCATGTGGAAATCCACGGACCAACTAATACCGCATATTGTCTTGAGTCTCAATCACCGGGGTACAGACCCCGGCATCTAACTTGGCAAGAAATGACAGATGCGCACAAGTCGTTTTTTAGGTCTCTTTGGTGGTAAAGCGGGGTGCGAGGGACGCGGTAGCGCCGTCGCGGACGTATGATTGGTGCCCAGTACTTATTCTTATCTATGATTGGTGCGTCAGTCGAGTCTACGTTCCGTTCACTCCCGGTTACACTTGCGTGCACGAAAGTTGTTACCACTATTTTTGTTGAGTTTTTGTAATTGTTATAAATTTTGCTTTCGTTTCGTTACGTTGTTATGGCAGTATTTATTGTAAGTTAGATTTGTAAAGTTATTACAATGCCAATACCACCGCCGGTTTCTGAAAGGCCTGTCAAATCATTGATCAACTGTTAATTTAACAAGGATGTCAAATTAATCTCAGTTTCTGAAACGTAGATCAGACCAAAATTAACCAATCTTTGATTATTTTGATTTGACATGCGGTTTGTTTTGAATTGTGGCCATACTGTTCATTGTTATTCATTAGTTCATTCTTATCAGTCCCTACAACACGATTCCTGCCGGTTTACCCTGCAAAGGGAAGCCGTGAGTGGTGAGGGGTACCTACAACACGATTCCTGCCGGTTTACCCTACAAAGGAAAAGATGTTGCGGTAGAGATGTTTACATTGTATACTCCAACACTTCCACCAGCTTGCGTTTTGAAAATATACATACGCCGCTGACTACGTACCTACCATGTTTCATTCAAGAATTCCAGATATAAAGTTATAATCGAAAAAACAAAAGCTTAGCAAGATGTCCAAAATTAAGAATATTTACTAATATAAACACGTTGGTATTGTTATTAAAACTGCATTATAAAATATGATTTGACTTTCCTTAACAACGTAGAATTGAAGGGAAAATGTAGTTTCAGGTAAAAAAAAAAACAATTTTATTCATAAATTCATTCGCCAATACGATTAGTTGACAAACCATTTGACACACGAAAAATCTATGATCACGGCTTGATAAGCGTTTCGGAAAGCCAAAATGGCTGTTGACATTCGGTTCTCGAGTTAAATTAAACTGCTATTTTACTAACTCACTTTTTTGTGCCTCTAAGTGTACGATGCGCGAACTTACCCCCACTACTCCAAAACCTTGCCAAGTTAGATGCCGGGGTCTGTATAAGATATTTCCTCCACACCCCAGTTGACCTTGGTCCAGTTCACCACTACTTCGTCTTCGTCCAGTCCACCGATTTCACCTGCAAGTCTGTGTACCTGAAAAACAATAAACAAAGCTCTAGCACATTCCTCTCAAAATACGATGGTTAGGTGGTAGTCGCTCCCGAAGAAGTTGAGATAACAATCAAAAACTATAAACGGAAAAGGCTTCCTCACCAAGGGCTTTGAAAGCAACGTGAAATGGTTAAAAGGATGATGTAATGTTTTTTTTTATTCAGTGCTGCCGGATGTAGGTAGTATCAGCCCTATATGTAGAAATTCGGGCGTATTGTAAAGAATAAAATGATGAATGTATGGAATTGAAGCGTATTTTGACGTTTATGACATTTTTGAGTGTTGTGTTCGACTAGGCAAATCTCAGCAAACTTGGGGGTGTACCTGCATAATGACACGGTATGTGGGTAGATCGATACTATTAAACAGACCGTCCCGCGCGCGCCATCTTCAGTTACAAACTAGTCTAGCTTTGAACTTCATAACTCACGTGTATTGTACAAGCCTGTGCCTCTAATGACAGTTGTTAACGTATATGTCAAACCCATACATAGAAAAATCTATTCTATCCTAGGTGGGTTTACCGATGAGTGATGAGGGAAACACTGTACTGCATTTCATTGCGTATATTCTGAAAAAATTCAAACGAGAATTGGAAGACATAGTAGCAAATAGTAACGCCCTATCTCGGATTTAAGTGAGACCACCCGCAGTCTTGTGCCGAGACCAAGAGGCTGCAACCTCACGTAATGTGACGGACAATGTATTGTAGTACATATCTGGCCAAGTTTCAGAAACCCAAAATTGAATTATGGTAGTAATTTTGCTAAACAAATGCATATGTTATGTTTTTGTAGGTATATAGGTAATGTTTTACAGATTCTATCTTGAAATTCTATTTTTATATGCCTAGTTTAACTTTGCACTAACTTATTGTGTGTTGATTTTGAGGTCATGGGGTGATTACCCAGTATGGTCCAATAGGATGTGTGACTATGTGGCATTTACTAGAATTTCGCACTGACGTGCATCACGCTGGAATACACCATTCGACAATGTGTGAATCGATGTGAAATACTTTCGCACTACCGTGCTTTGCGGTGGAAAACATTCGAAATTATAGGAATCGATGTGGCGCACTTTCGCACTACGTGAGTCGCGTTTCGGTACTTTAGGGCTACAGTTTATCGCTATTTTGAACTTCAAAATTCAGTATGACAGTCATTATTTATATATTCTTCTAGAAACTCATAAATAGCTTCACTATTCTGCCGTATTACGGAGAAAATGCTTAACTAACATTTTTTTCAAAGTTGAGTTATATACGTATTCGGAATCAGGAGAAAAAGGCGCATCTACCCAATTTTTTGTTTAATTTTATCTCTAGAATCTACGGAAATACATTGAGCCCGAAAGGCACATCTAACAGCTAAATTGTTATTGAATAAATTGAAAAGACTTATTTGACACCGATTAAGAAGAAACAAAATAAATGCGTACTTATGACTTGAAAGTGTAATAAAGAGAAGTCACAAGTAACCAGTTGTGCCTTTTCCTTAAGATGCCAGTAAGGTAGGTAAGGAATGTGGGGGTGTCCTTGCGCTCATCATTGCGCCAATGTTTTCAATTCAAGGTAAACGCAAGCTGATTTATTGGTAAGTAATGTTGTTTCTTTCATTGTAAAATCTTAAATTAAGTTATGATTAGGTGCCTACCCGCAAGTGATTACGACGTATATTATAAGTAAATAGTACTTAACAGTCACTAATGCTAAAGTCTCTAGTTTTTGTGCCGGATACCTGAAGTTGTGTTTCTAAATCTATTTGAACGCAATGGACGAAAAGTCATATTATATTAAAAAATTATAACTCAAAGAAATAAACAATTGTTGACAATGGAGTTGTTTAGCATTTTAATTAGTTTAATTTTATATTTTTGTTTGCTATGAATTATTAAGGTGCCGTACCTAATGGGTAAAAATGGGACTATATTACTATTTTTTTTTTTTTTTTTTTTTATTTATTTATCAAATAGCATTACATAGTAGGTACATTATGATAACACCCATAAAACCCGTATCGGTTTATCTTGGGTGTGAGTGTACATATATTATCATCAATTACAATGCTTGCATACAATTTATATAAAACAATAATAACTAGGTACATACATATCAATAAAAACATATAAAAGTTTCACCAATGACATTAAATAGTCAGTGCAGAGTAGGTAGGTGCGCAAGTCTTTTGAATGTAAACCGGTTTTTGTTTACGCTTATACATTCGCTAAGAGCCTAGACGCGCTAGAGGTACAGCATGATTCACAATTCGTACTAGCAGTACTAGCACAGATAGTATAAATTATAATAGATACATTGTAGGTATATGTATTTCAATATACCTACAACTACAATACTATTTATTACTAGGTATTACTATTTATTATTATATTTATTTAAATTTTATTTATAATATAATAGGTAGGTACTTATGAGATTTATAATATTTTATTTAAAAATAAAGATGAATTGTATTACATATTAAATTTTATTATTATTATTTTATTTTATTTACTTAATAAATTATAATTATTTTGGTCTGGGTTCAAGTTAGATTATTGTTTAATTTTAGTTAGGTATATGTTTTTTACTATTCGTTGTATGTTGTGGGAATTTATTTTATTTCTGGTTTCTAGCGGTATTTCGTTTATTAGTCTAGGTACTAGGTAGTCCGTAGTTCGCGTGCTGTAGTAGTTGTTGGCTGTTTTAGTAATTAACCTTTTGTTTACTATTTGGCGTGTGGTTATGGGGTGTTCTATCAAATTGTTATTGTATTTAAAATAATTTTCTATCGTAAGCGTCATTCTTACCTTATCGTAGACAGGTATTATTTTACAATATTCAAATAGTTTTTCATCCTCATATTTAAGTTGGATACGCACATGTTTTGGTACAATAGATTGTAGCAGACGAAGTTGTAGGGAGTAACTAAGATTCGCTATCAGTCTTTCATCAGGTCTTGCTATTATTTCATGAACCTTTATAGCTAGATCATTGAACTGAAACACTTCGTGCGTGAGTCCGGCCCCGTAGAATTAAATTTTGTTCCTAAATCAGAGATGATACGGTGTTTTAAAAAGTGTAACGTCAAATTTATCATTTTATCGAAATAAAGAGTTTTGATTACCAATTTTTTGTTATTTATTCAATGTTCATCATTAAAAAGTAAGTGAAAAAGTCAATCATTTTAAAATTAACAATTTTATGTAAAATTTATACTCTTTTAAACTTGCAATGAACCTTCGTGATTACATTACAAAGACTTAATTACATAAATTACGTGTCCTTTCATTTTAATACTGATTTTTTTTTAAGAAGAAAAGATTTATCTGGTTAGTTGTGCCTTTAAAACGATAAAAAGATATTTTATTTGTAATTATTTTGTTAAGATGAAAGGGAAAATTGGGATTATCTGTATAAGAAATAAATAAATAAATATATTCCTATACATGGTTGGATAGGTATTTTGATTGTGTACCGTAATTAATAACTTGTTTTGCCCAATAATACACAAAGGATTTTTTCTGCTAAAAAAAACCTTGAAAAATTTCAAACTCGATTATCTTACATTTTTGTTTTTGTTGGTTATGCCTTTTTACAATAAGACGGCAGTATCAGCTATGATGATGACCATAAATAATAGCGAACTTCAGAATAGATATCACATCACGCTAGTTTCACGCCTTATTCCTCACAAGGATAGATAGAGAACCTGTCAACTGTTTCTTTCTTCACACTTGACGAGCTCCCTCTCCTGTCAACGGTTGTTTTAAATAAAAGAGCACGTCAATTTGAATTCACCTCCCCTGATGGTGAGCTAAAGGCACCGTTTAGGAAAGAGGGCCACCATTATAAACATGTACCATGTTAACAATGGTGGCACTCAGCTTGACGGCCTCATTAGATGCTATACAGGCTCCCTTTATGGACACGGGACTGTAGGAAGAAGGAAACATGTCACATGGTAGGAGCTTTTAGGGTTTCGCCAGACTGTATAGCATGAGGAGATTTAAAAAATCATAGAAAGATACATACACAGTATAATTTTCTAAATAATTTAAACAGAACGAATCTGTACACATAGGCGCTTATACCTAGACCAAATCGGGGAAGTTTTAGAAAAGAGGCAGGTCAGGAGTACCCTATACTGACGAGCATGCATGAAGAATATAATGAGAGTGAATGAAGCGAGAGTAGTATGTCAGGATCGTAGCAAATAGAGATCCATGATCTCTGCCTACCTCTATGGGAAACAGACGTGATTCTATGTATGTATGTAGGTATTTAAACAGAAAGAGTACTCGTATGTCATAATAACTAGAATTCCTACTAGTAACAAAATAAACCATAACTTAATATGTCATCTGAACCGACTGACGGGCGGCTCCGAAATATAATAAACCATGTGTTATGTGACGTCACGGAACAAGTCTAATAACAGTCATACGTCATAATGTCTACATCTTTATGCATGAAAATATTATACTATATTTATTTATTTATTTATTTATTTATTTATATATATATATTGATTTATTTATTTATTTACTTATTTACTTATTTATTTATTTATTTATTTATTTATTTATTTATTTGTTTGTTTGTTTGTTTGTTTGTTTGTTTGTTTGTTTGTTTGTTTGTTTGTTTGTTTGTTTGTTTGTTTGTTTGTTTGTTTGTTTGTTTGTTTGTTTGTTTGTTTGTTTGTTTGTTTGTTTGTTTGTTTGTTTGTTTGTTTGTTTGTTTGTTTGTTTGTTTGTTTGTTTGTTTGTTTGTTTGTTTGTTTGTTTGTTTGTTTGTTTGTTTGTTTGTTTGTTTGTTTGTTTGTTTGTTTGTTTGTTTGTTTGTTTGTTTGTTTGTTTGTTTGTTTGTTTGTTTGTTTGTTTGTTTGTTTGTTTGTTTGTTTGTTTGTTTGTTTGTTTGTTTGTTTGTTTGTTTGTTTGTTTGTTTGTTTGTTTGTTTGTTTGTTTGTTTGTTTGTTTGTTTGTTTGTTTGTTTGTTTGTTTGTTTGTTTGTTTGTTTGTTTGTTTGTTTGTTTGTTTGTTTGTTTGTTTGTTTGTTTGTTTGTTTGTTTGTTTGTTTGTTTGTTTGTTTGTTTGTTTGTTTGTTTGTTTGTTTGTTTGTTTGTTTGTTTGTTTGTTTGTTTGTTTGTTTGTTTGTTTGTTTGTTTGTTTGTTTGTTTGTTTGTTTGTTTGTTTGTTTGTTTGTTTGTTTGTTTGTTTGTTTGTTTGTTTGTTTGTTTGTTTGTTTGTTTGTTTGTTTGTTTGTTTGTTTGTTTGTTTGTTTGTTTGTTTGTTTGTTTGTTTGTTTGTTTGTTTGTTTGTTTGTTTGTTTGTTTGTTTGTTTGTTTGTTTGTTTGTTTGTTTGTTTGTTTGTTTGTTTGTTTGTTTGTTTGTTTGTTTGTTTGTTTGTTTGTTTGTTTGTTTGTTTGTTTGTTTGTTTGTTTGTTTGTTTGTTTGTTTGTTTGTTTGTTTGTTTGTTTGTTTGTTTGTTTGTTTGTTTGTTTGTTTGTTTGTTTGTTTGTTTGTTTGTTTGTTTGTTTGTTTGTTTGTTTGTTTGTTTGTTTGTTTGTTTGTTTGTTTGTTTGTTTGTTTGTTTGTTTGTTTGTTTGTTTGTTTGTTTGTTTGTTTGTTTGTTTGTTTGTTTGTTTGTTTGTTTGTTTGTTTGTTTGTTTGTTTGTTTGTTTGTTTGTTTGTTTGTTTGTTTGTTTGTTTGTTTGTTTGTTTGTTTGTTTGTTTGTTTGTTTGTTTGTTTGTTTGTTTGTTTGTTTGTTTGTTTGTTTGTTTGTTTGTTTGTTTGTTTGTTTGTTTGTTTGTTTGTTTGTTTGTTTGTTTGTTTATTTATTTATTTATTTATTACTTTTACACTATCATTACAGGTACATATCAAACCTAATACAATAGTGACGCTAGTGTAAATGTAAATTATATAAGTCGAAGACACACAGTTTCTAAACTATTTATATCAAACCCATACAATTAACATTTTTTTTTATTGTATTTTTTTTAACCAATTAATCTCATTTATTAAAATATATTTGTAGCAATCGAATAAATCGAAAAAATGCCTGTGGAGCCGCCCACACTACACAATCGTAATCGTGAATGTGCTATAGCAAACAATAAACATTATCACCTTTGTGAGTTCCCTCAAACTATCCGAGAATATATCTATTCTGTTATGTACCTCATTCAGAACCCGTATTGTACGTGTTAGCGGATTTTTTGCGCGTAAGTTAGTCCTAGCTGCTGGTACACGTAACAGCTGCGGACGTCTACGTTTAGACACATATCCGTCCAGCACGTTAAGCTGAAGGTGCTTCAACACTCCCGCGTTGTGCTCTACTCCCCGTAATAACATAATTACATATACCGCAAGTGTGTATTCTCTGCGTACCCTAAGTTGGTTGTATCCCACCATACCCAAAACAATCAACGTTGGATACATTAATGGATAAAAAGGGTACACTCCGTATAATTTAAAATATAAGTGTCTTAAGAATTTATTTTGAACGCGTTCTAACATAACACAGTATTTTTCTTCACAAGGAGACCATATGACTGCATTATGTTCCAGATGGCTCCTGACTAAAGCTTCATACAGCACTTTTACTGTAGTTATGTTAGTGAAACCACTGGACTGTCTCAACACAAAACCTAAGTTTATGTATGTTTTCTTGCATATCCTAATAATATGCTCCCGGAACGTTAGATGTGGAGTGACGATCACACCCAGGTCTCTTACCTCTGTTACCAGCTGAATCTGTACGTCGTCCACCTTGTACTCGTACTGTATAGGGTTATGTGCTCTGGTGAATGTAATAGTCGAGCATTTAGAGACGTTAAAGGAGAGCTTATTACTCTGATTCCACTCTATCACTTTATTTATGTCGTCTTGCAAGCGTTCACAATCCGACCTATTCCGAACCTCGAGTAGCAACTTAAGGTCATCAGCAAACAACATTCTACACAACGCTATCTAGACGCTAGCTTAACTAGCTGACGTTATGGAATGTAGAATGCGGATAAACATACTTAGATACTCTTTTTTTAAATACATACATATTATACATCGAAACACCCAGATCAATGCAAATAGCCATATTTATGCATACAAATATTTGCACTGAGCGGGGATCGAACCCGCGCCTCCTGCGTGGAAGTAACGTTCACTACCGTCATGCCACGGAGGCTGTCAAGCTGCTGGAAATTCGGGGTTCGGCAGTGTCCAAACTACTCTGTTCAACTAGTTTCTTTTTATATAGAACTTGTAAATGTGGCTTTACCCGCTTTATGGTAAGCCGAAGGCAAAGACTCAGAAAATAATCATCATTACATACACAAATAATGTTAAAATACTGGCCCTCAGCTTGACGGCCTCATCAGATGCGTTTTAAATCATCCAATTGTATAACATTTTTTGCCCACGGTTCTGCCCGCGAGGATGTCGGTTATCGCGACTAAACATAGCTTATGTCTTTTCTCATGGTCTAATCTACCCCAATACCAAATTTCATCAAAATCGGTTCTGTGGTTTAGGCGTGAATGCGCGACACGCCGAGGCGGGTCCTAGTGGCGGCTCTAGGGGTGGGAGTCCTCACACTCGTCACACTGCTCACAGCGATGGTACGATGCGCAAACGCTTGGGGTGCGGCCGCCTCCTTCTGCGAGCAAGTAATGCTCGAGAAGGAGGCGGCCGGTCGGGTCCGGACCAGACTCCGGGCCCGGGAAGCCCGTGCAGAGCGAAGGCGAACCGGACGTCGGAGGTCGCAGAACGACCTCCGTCCTCCATGAGCGCTGGCCTGGGGGTGACCGGTGGAGCCGCCTGTCACCCTAGCAGAAGCAGGCCGCGGCGGCGGCGCAAAGTGCGCCTCCCCGTAACCGGGGCTAGATGGGGACATTTTGGTCCCCACAACCCGAAGGGGGCCATCTCGAAAGAGATGGTCCTGGGTCTACCGGGGTGCGAGAGATATGCTTTTGGCAATCTCACCTCCGGCAGCCAAGGACCCAAGACGGCGTGCGTTTTAGTCGGTTCGAGTCCGACATAATTTTTCAGCACAGGCAGGACTTTTCGCACGATAAAAAAAAAAAAAGGCGTGAATGCGTAACTTACAGACAGACAGACAGAGTTACTTTCGTTTTATAGTATGGAAGTAGGGATTTCTTATTGCTTAACTACCTCAATCAGTCAATTAGCCCACCATAGTCCACTGCTGGACATAGGCCTCTCTCAATGTGCGCTATTTCGTCCGATTCTCCACCTTCCGCTTCTAGTCTTTCCCAGCCACTATTTCAGGTCATCAGTCCATCTGGCTTGGGTATGTCCTAGCTTCCGTTTGCCTTTTTGCTGTCCAATTTAGGACTCGTTAACTTAGACCTGGCCGCTGCCACTTCAGCTTGCTTATTTTGCGAGCTATGTTGATAAAACCAATTGCATTAATTCCCTATAACAAAAGATTCTGGAACTCCCTGCCAGCTCACGTGTTTCCTTCTTCCTAAAGTCCCGGGTCCTTTAAGCGGGGCGTGAAAAGGCATCTGATGAAGCCGTCAACGCCACTGTTAACATGGTACATGTTTACGATGGTGACCCTCTTTCCGAGACTTTGCTCTTTGAGCTTAAAATCAGGCGAGGTGAAGTCAAATTGACGTGTCCTTTATAAAAAAAAATCCACAATTTCTCACACACAAATGTACACTACATAAATTCTATCAAAACAAACCACAATAAAGCACCTAACTTATTAACACATACTACGCTGCCTCAATTTCATCAGACAGCTGCAAACAATGCGCTCTTCAAACAAACATTTGACTTTCAAATGCAAGTCTGGGAGAGCGAAAAAGTCCCGACTTTCACGTTTGTATGTAACACGGACGTGCGTGAGTGTGTGTGGTTTTGTGTGTGTGTGAGTGTGTGAAGGAAAAAATAAAGAAAAACGCAAACGTCCTGCAAGCCGAGATAACGTCAATTAGTAAGATGAATGGCTGTTTCGTAAAGTGTGGTCTGACATTACACAATTATGGTGCAGAAGTTCAACTAATTCTAAGTCATTGTTTCTATTATTGAATTAGTAGCTTTTTGATGTGTGCATGTGAGTGTTTTCACGGTACAGTCAGCATCAGAAAAATGTCGACGTACAAAATACTCAAAATGATTTTAATTTCGTTTTTTTACCCTCTTCTAGTTCACTGAGTGTTCTGATATTTGGTACGAACCTTTAGTTTGTACCATTATACCGTTTATATATAAAAAAAACAGTTTGTTTTGCTCTTAATCTATGTTAAGAAGTCGGTCTTACGATCAAGAGGTCCCGGGTTCAATCCTGGCCATTACACTATCGATGTGAGCCCACTCCTAGCACAAACAATTTAGTTTAGTAGGAGGAGTTAGCGGGAATATTAGTAATTTCGGTAGCTAATATTCTTAATAAAAAATAAATCAAGAAAATACGAGAGTTTTAAGATCATTTTGAGACTTCACTGTCAAGATATTTATGACGTTGTCTGTACAGCTTCAGATCGATCTTGGCAAAATACTCAATATGATATGTGCAACCCTGTAAAAAAATAAGACCAAAGAGTTTCTGTGCTCTCGTGTAGAGGACATAGCAAAATAAGCCTTTCTGTCTTACCACTGACAGCACAAAAACTCTCCAGTAAGCTCTGGCTATCCTACTCACCGCCGGTTACTATAGCCACGGTATTCTGTAGGGCGGAGGTGTTTCCTCATTCGGACTGCTCAAATGGGATGGAAATAATACCGTCGGCGTCGTATCCTACCTCCAATATAAGATGTTACTACGAGTATAAAAAACTATGCTTGGAGGTCGAAATGAGGTCATCCGACACAGAACCAAAGTTACCGACATAGCTCGCAGAATAAGCAAGCTCAAGGTCTGACGAAGGACGTTGGAGCAGACGAGTCCTAGAGTGGAGACCGAGAGAAGGCAAACGCGGAGTACGACGCCCCCTAGCCAGATGGACTGACGACCTGAAAAGGGTGGCTGGGATGGACTGGATGCGGAAGGCGGAGGATCGGATGAAATGGCGCACATTGGGATAGGCCTATGTCCAGCAGTGGACTGCGGTGGGCTAATTGATTGATAAAAAAATACAGGCAAAACAGAAATATAAGTTTAGGTGGCGCCTAAGCTTGTATTTCTGTTTTACCTGTATATTGGCAGAGATATAATAATGTATGAGATGATTATACGTTCTCATCGCAGAGCACTGCCCAGTTGAATTAGAGTATCTTCATCTCACTCCTTTGAGACGTATTTCGGATGAACAGTTGTACGCCTTTTGTTGTCAAAGAGTAGTTTACTGACTTTACTTTGAAACATGTTTTTATTAAAAAGGTTAAATTTTGTGACTGACATCCTCTGTGGCGTAGCGGTAGTGAAGGTGGCCGCTACGCAGGCGGATGTGCAGGTTCGATTGCCACTCAGTGCAAATCCATACTAATATTATAAATGCGAAAGTAACTCTGTCTGTCTGTATGTTACGCTTTCACGCCTAAACCACTGAACGATTTTGATGAAATTTGGTATAAGGGTAGATTAGACCATGAGAAAGGACATAGGCTATGTTTGGTCGCGACAAGCGACATCCACGCGGGCGGAGCCGCGGGCAAAAGCTAGTATTCAATATGGCTATTTGCACTAGTCTGGCCCTTGATTCTACTAAAACTAAACCACTGTGGTGCTACAGTTACTGCAAAACTTTTTATCGTGCGGAAATCCACTCGGAAACCTCCCCCGCCGGAGCCGGAGCGGGAGGTTATGTTGGACTCGAACCGACTAAAACCGAACGCCGTCTGTGGGTCGTCGTGCTAGGCCGAAGTTAACACCTCGGCTGACCCAGAGCCGATAGAACGTAACCGAATAACTAATCTAAACACACACCATAGCAGCATTGTACGGGGCTAAAAAACACACTCAGGGTCTTTGAAAAAATAGATTCTTTTATTATCTGATCATTCAATTTTCCCTGTACAGTCGGCATCAAATCGACCTTGATGAACAAAGTACTCAAAATGTTCCTTGATATTTCCTATTGACTGATTGTTCTGATACTTGGTACACACCTTTAGTTGGGAGAGTGGTCCACTTTAAATCAATAAAACAGTTTGATTTGCCCTTTATTTTAAGATCTCTTTGAGACTTTGGCAGTTTTCTACCGTCTCTACCATGGTGAATGTTCTGACGAGCTCTTCCAATTAGTCCCACCCTCCCCTTTCCTTCACAGGACGACACGTGCAGGGCTAAGATGTAGAACCTGCTAGAACCAAGCGTTTCAGTGATTCATTCCTATGCCGCACCACGAAGACCTGAAATTCCCTGCCAGCTCACGTGTTTCCTTCTTCCTACAGTCCCGGGTCCTTTAAGCGGGGCGTGAAAAGGCATCTAATGAGGCCGTCAAGCTGAGTGCCACCACTGTTAACATGGTAAATGTTTCCGATGGTGACCCTCTTTCCGAGACTTTGCCTTTAGCTTAACATCAGGCGAGGTGAAGTCAAATTGACGTTTCCTGTATAAAAAAAAAAACAAGATATTTTTGACGCTGAATGTATAGAAATTCTCAAGTTTATTTAGATCTATTTATTTCCTTTATCACCGATACATCTGTCTCCGGGCATTGCTCACTAAAACTGTAAACATCCAATAAAGATCTAATTCCAAAAACAAACAAAGGAAACAAGGATGTTTTGGGAGCAAACATCGTTATCGGTATAATTAGTGATGGGCACGTTTTTTACGGTTTTATCGGTTTTAACACCTGCTTTTGATTTTATTATATGTTTGAATGAATTTTTTATAGCATTTATTATGCTAACTGTTAAGTTCGAAAAACACTGGAAAAAATGAAATGCTCAAGTGATACTCGAACTCACGACCTTTCGCTTACAGGGCGACTGCTCTGCCAACTGAGCTATTGAGCACCACTTGAATCATTCCAAATTTTCCTTCTCTTTATATCCTTCTATATGTATATGTTGCTTTGTTCACAAATAGCTACTGAGTCATTGTCAACCGAACTGCAAAGCGGCTGAATTTCGATATTTTTCGTTAAGTATTTTTTATTTATTAGCGTTCACAAACATTATAAACAATAAAGCATTATGTACATGGTTGACAACAAACCCTTACGGGTTTGTCTAGGCTACCGCGGTTACATTCGACTCGGGCTTAAGACTATGTGGATTTAAATAACATACAGTATTTATAACTACACATAGAAGTACATTATATTATCTGTGATGATATACAACAATGTCAACGGGAACCAACGCGATCACGAGATAGGGACAGGTACAGGTACACGGGATAGGGACAGTGAATTAGTAAATATTCTTTTTGTGTACCAAAAGGTCCACAGTAAGAATATTTACAGTGTAAGCAATAGGTCAGTATTCGCACCCTGGGCCACTCGATCAGAACCCTGAATCCTTAAATAAGTACTGAGTTGTCGACGCTTTTCGCGTATAGCTTCATTTTGGTTAGGTTTGGTTCAAAATGGCATGGACCCACTGGTTCTCTAAAATTCACACCTTGATCCCACTCGTCCCCTTTTTTTTACTTGCGAAAAATCCTCACCTGTAACCATCGCTCATGGGGGACGGAGGTCCTCGAGTTGCCTCTTTTCGCGGGTAGCGAGTTCCGCGCGTCTCCTTCGCTTTTTGAAAGAAAGAAAGAAAATAGGTTTTTATTGCGGATTAAAATAAAAATTAAAAAATTCACGGCCGCCTACTCGTCCCCTAGTCTGAAAGCATCCAACGCCATCAAATTCTTGTTTATTGATTTATCTTCTCTTTCTGAGAATTTTAGTCCCTAAATTAATTGTTGAGTAATTAATGTTTTTCTCAATTCGTACTACAACAGACTTTGTTCATACTTAAACGGTCTTGGGATAAAAGAACAAGACGTTCAAATAATAAAATTAATTAGCTGGTACCGGTGTAGTACACTTAGAGCACCCAGCTGAATAGCACCTAGCCATGTCCACGAAGAGCACCTGTCAAGATTTTTGGCAGGTGCTATTTCGTGGGTACTAATTTATTTTTACAATATTGTCCACGAAGAGCACCTAGGCTTAGTGCTGGGATGTATTCCTATACGTCCCAGCACTGCTGACTCATAAGTCATAACACTTGTTGTTGTGACCCCAATTTTGAACATAACTGATATTACGCGTAGCTATATACTATGAAAGGAACTTCATCCCACGCACGCTTAAGTTGTGGTATGAACTCGCTGCCCGGGTCTTCTGGTGCTCTAAGTGGACTACACTAGTAGTCGGTAGACTAAAAAAAGCTGTTAAATTTTATTTATGGTAGTATTACTTTTCTACAAGTTGGCGTATTGGCTCGCAAGATCTATGGGGAGAAAGCCAAGTTTACATGCAAGTTGCTGCTTGACGAACGGGGCCCTGGTAATGAACTCTTAAAACATATATGAATGAACAGTTATCTGGCTTGGGAGTGATGGCAAATAGTGTTGGTTTCAAGACCGGAATTAACACATCACACAGGCGGAACCGTAGGCAACAATTAGTATGATATATTGGTGGAACCTAATAGCTCTGTGTTAGGCAGAAGATCATATAGTATTATTATTGTATCATTAAAAATGTACCAGTTCCGTGGTACCTACGTCACTATTGTTTAGGTTCCCTACTTATTATTCCTTTCTAAGCTAAAAAGACAAGTTATTTTGTTGCTAGAATAACCTCATCAAAGGCTCGTTATCATGCCTTCAAGTCCAGCAGCATCTGTTCCATGAATTTGTCCCAAAAAGCTGAACTCAAAGTTTGTCCAAGCGTTTTTGGCGTTTCCATCCATATTTTATCGTTCGAACCAACATCGGGGTATGTAGATTCAAGTTACTAAATTTTATGACTGTTTTTTTTAGTTTTAGAGCTTTGAAATTCTGTGGACTTTGCAAAGCTCGGATATATGGCCTAAAAGCTGCAGGCTAGTGCAGTACTGGAATATTTTCATAGTTCGATAGTTTTATATTCATTTTCAGTTATTAATTTGAGATTTTTCAAACAAAATAATTGTTACCTGACTGCCAAAGGAAGGAGGGTAATGTTTTACGGGACTATGTATGTATGTCCATTTATTTGGCACGGCCTACAGCCTGAAGGCTTAACGGATTTGGACATGTGAGGTGTCATTTGATTGTCGTGATTGTGTGAGTGACACCAGGTACATTAAAATTTCTAGAAAATCAAAATGGTGGATTATTGGCGCCAGAACGTATGTTGTCAAAAATATTTTTGACTCTAACTTATCGAGTAGGGTATCAAAATGAAGGAATTTAGAAGGAGATTACAAAAAGAGATACATGCCATATCATAACTAAAGAGTATAAAATTAAACCAATGATCAAAAAATAGAAAAAACATTACCCTCCTTCCTTCGGCAGTCGGGTAAAAACACGACTGCCACTGCCACACCCATTACTTTTCTTTCGGTTTATGATTGGCAAATGGGTACCGCCTGCTATCAAACTTATTTCGATCTTTTCAGGGGCAGTCGGGTTTCTAATTTTTTTATCATTTGTTTTTTAATAAGGAGATTAATAAGCACTTTGGCTTCAGGGCTATAATGACAGGTTGGCTACGGAAGCTATGACGCACATTGGTAGACACCTCTTTCCAGGAGCGGAATGTGATTGCCATTTGGTTGACAATCAGCCATTGATTGATTTAATGCTGACTAGGCATATTATAAAGCAGTTCTTTAAAGGTCACGTCGGTAACCACTACTACATTAAAAGTCCTAGATTAATGCCCCACCTGGGACAAAATTATTTTGCTTTACTCGGCGCAATTATTTACGAATAACGCGTAAATAATCGCTCTGAGTCTAGACGTGCTTTATGGCAGTTAAATCATTCATAAATTGGTTTTTATTTAAATAACAGACCAAAGACCGAAGTACGTTCATTGAGGACACTTTTAAGAAATACATATAAAATAATACTACGAGCTTAAATAAGTAATAGTATACCTACTGTCACTACATAGTATAAAGCAAAGTCGCTTTCTGCGTCTGTCCGTATCTAAGTATGTATGCCTATATCTTCAAAACTACGCTACAGATTTTGATGCGGTTTCTTTTCATAGATAGAGTAACTCAAGAAGAAGGTTTATATGTATAATACATGCTTAATATAGTAGAGGGTGCAGCTGGAGAGGGATCGGACGCCACGCGGGCGGAAAAAAATTGGATGGCGGTATGAAGTTCGCCGGGTCAGCTAGTAAGTAATATTTTCCGGGGGCGAGTTGGGGACACCGTTGTCCCCCCTCCTGAGGAGGGCCAGACCGTAAGGGATGGCCCTGGGTCAGCCGGGGTGCGAGGGATATGTCTATGACAACCTCACCTCCGGCCTAGCACCAAGACCCACAGTCGGCGTGCGGTTTTAGTCGGTTCGAGTCCGACATAACCTCCCCTTCCGGCTCCGGCAGGGGGGTATCCGAGGCGATTTCCGCACGGAAAAAATAAATAAAAAAAAGTAAGTAATATTTTATGTTACTTGTCACGACATGACTTTGGAATGATACAACTCATGAATATGACATGTACTGTATTAGAATCTCGTGTGGTGTTTTTTTTATACCACTTAGGTACCAGATAAGCACACGGCCCACCTGATGGAAAGTGGTTACCGTGGCCTATGGACGGGTGCAACAGATATACACACTCGTGCTGCGGATCCTATAAGAACAGAGAGTTTCTGTGCCATCAGTGCAGAAAACAAAGCGGGACAAGCCTTTGGCTTTCCCACTGACCGAACAAAAATTCTCCAGTGAGCTCTGGTTACTAGGGATTGCACTCGGGATTTCCCGGTTCTCGTAATTCCGGGATTTCACGGTTCTGGTAATCCCGGGATTACCCGGGATTTAAGGCCTACTCCGTCCTGGTTATAAAAACTATATCCCGGGATTTTTTGGGACTACCTGCCCCAAAATTTTCGAGATTTCATCTCTATTAATTTCAAATATTTACACATTTTTTACGTTGCGATTTGATTTGAGTTACAAATAATAATTATAAAGATTTGATACCGTTCTTGGAATGGACATAAATTGCTGAGGTGTAAGTTGGCCCAGCAAGACATTTCCTTTGATATTGAGTACGAGAGATATGCTTTTGGCAATCTCACCTCCGGCAACCAAGGACTCAAGACAGCGTGCGTTTTAGTCGGTTCGAGTCCGACATAACCACCTCCACCGGCTCCCTGGGGATTTATCGCACGATAAAGAAAGACATTTCCTTTGTACCCCGGCAATACCTATTTCAATCATTTGTGTTCGGGTCCGAATTTCCCGGGACTTGCAGGACTGGAACCGGGTAATCTCCCGTCCCAGAAATTGCACACACTACTGGTTACCTTACTCATCGCCAGGAACGCAACACGAGGTATCTATCTAGTTTTACGTCAATTCTATCTTTTATATCAACCAATTGAATTATTTCGTCTTCTCACGTTACGTTTGAAACTCGATATCACTCAGAATAATGCTCCTGAATAGACATGTTCCATCCGAAAACCTCTCAGAAAAACATGGCTACCGAGCAATATCAAAGATAAAAATATTTACAAAGTTATTTTCTTAACTTTTTATCTTTAAGACATCGCTAAACCTGCCTTTCCACTCTAAATGCTAAATAATGTGTCCAATATGCTATAAATATCCAGTCATTCTCAATCTTTAGCTGAAAACAAAAACGTTGTTTCTCACTGATGAGCATTGAATTAGCTTTTATATTTTTTGGTCTGGCAATTTCATTTAGAAAAGTCAGTGTAACGATTTGGAAGAATATTACGGGCCGTTTTTATTTATGTTTAATTTGTAGAATCGAGAGCTTTTATTACTATTTTTGTTATGATTTTTTATGACACGTCAATTTGACTTCACTTCGCCTGATGGTAAACTGAAAGCAAAGCCTCAGGAAAGAAAGCGACCTTTACAGACGCGAACTATGTTACAAGCTTGACGGCCTCATAAAGAAGAAGGAACACGTGAGCTGGTAAGAAATACTATGAAGGTTATTAATCTGAGTTATTGCTCTGAGTGAATGCTTCGGACATCCACTCCTTCCTGCCTGCCCTTTCACCTGCTGAGTGATTTATACCAAATTTCATCAAGATCGGTTCAGTGGTTTAGGCGGGAAAGCGTGACAGACAGACAGAGTTACTTTCGCCTTTGTAATATTAGTATGGAATTGATTTTGTTGTGTTATTTTGTTAGACTTGTGTTGTATAAAGACTTTATCACATGATATTTGAACCAAGCCAGACCGTTTCAATGTCTGTTGGTATTTTGAGTGTCTGTTTATGTTAGTTTGTTTGTTATATTCAATATTGGAAACTGACTTGGGACTTGACTACTAACCGCCATATAGATTTGAAACTACGATAAGTTTGTGCTAGTTCAATTTTCTAATAGAAATAGTTTAAGTTTATATCTTGTTGAACATGTTGGCTTATGTTGGCTTATTGGCTCAACGTGTACAGCCAACATTAAATTATACAAATTACTCAATTTAATTAATACCTTAATAAACTCAGAAATAACAAAGTTGAAAGAGAAATTTCTCCGTTTAAATGTATTTATGAAAAGAACCATTTCCTCGAAACATTTCAATAACAATTCTAATAAAATTATAGTACTCTACCGCCCCGCAAAGTTTTGTGAGGAAATTTAAAACAATATGCCTTCATATTTTATTCCAAACCAACTATTATGCCAAAGTCAGACTTTGGTATTATAGGGTTAATGTAAGAGGTCAATTCATACACGGTAGCTCATGTAGGTACACAGCCTCCATAGCTTAGCGGTAGTGAACGCGGTCGCTACGCAGGAAGCAATAGTTCGATACCCGCTCAGTGCAAATATTTGTATGCATGAATATGGGTATTTGCGTTGGTCTGGTCGTGCCTCTGAGAGCACGTTCAGCTGTCGATCTCGGTTGCCAAGTTGCCATACGAACATCTATGGCAGTCGTTACGGGTAGTTGGAGCCATCAAAAGTTCAACAGCTGGTTTAACTGCAATGCTTCGATATCGCCTTTGGATTGAGGATTTTAGATGGCAATATAGAAGTTCAGCCAGAACTAGACTTAGACTTTTTTTTTATAAAGGACACGTCAATTTGACATCACCTCGCCTGATGGTAAGCTAAAGGCAAAGTCTCGGCAAGAGGGTCACCATCGTAAACATGTACCATGTTAACAGTGGTGGCACACAGCTTGACGGCCTCATCAGATGCCTTTTCATGCCCCGCACCTGGACGCTACACTGTAGGAAGAAGGAAACACGTGAGCTGGCAGGGAGTTCCAGGTCTTAATGGTGCGGCATAGGAATGAGTCACTGAAACGCTTGGTTCTAGAACGAATATTCTGCACCGTATACGTACTGGTAAATTGGACCCCAGACTCCAAGCTGAAAGCTTCGCATGCGACTAGGATTAACGCAAAGAAGAAGAACTCATGTACACTAGGAGTCGAAGAATGGGGGCGAGTTGGGGACACCGTCGTCCCCCCTCCTGAGGAGGGCCAGACCGTAAGGGATGGCCCCGGTTCAGCCGGGGTGCGAGGGATATGTCGATGACAACTTCACCTCCGGCCTAGCACCAAGACCCACAGTCGGCGTGCGGTTTTAGTCGGTTCGAGTCCGACATAACCTCCCCTTCCGGCTCCGGCAGGGGGGGTATCCGAGGGGATTTCCGCACGAAAAAAAAAAGGAGTCTATGAATAAAAGTGGTATTAGCCTATAGCAGTCTGCTGCTGGACATTAGATCTCTCCCAATGTGGACAATTTCTTCCTCCGCCTTCCGCATCCCGTCTATTCAAGCCATCTGATGAAAAATGCTTGCTGAGTTTCTTGCCGGAGTCTTCTCAGGTCTGGGTTTCGGTTCTCTCTGGCTAGCGACGTCCTATCTTTCGTTTACCTTCTCACGCTCTCCATTCTAGGACTCGTCAGCCCCAACGGCCATTGGTCCTTTGACAGTCTTTAGTTTGACATATTTAAATCGGATGAGTTATAAAGGGATGCTAATCTTTTGTACTTGGGCGAATTGCTGATAATTGAAATCCTACTAATATTATAAACACGAAAGTTTGTAAGTGTTTGTTACTCTTTCACGTCTAAACGGCTGGAGCGATTTTAATAAAATTTTGTATGGAGTTAGCTGACACCCTGGATTAACATAGGCTATGTTTGGTCGCGATAAACTTCGGTAGCTTAATGGTTAAGGAGTCGGCTTTACTTGAATGTTTTTTTTATAATTTGCATACTTCGGGAAAAATGAAATGCTCAAGTGGGACTTGAAAAATTTTGGAGTGGAGTCATCAAAAATTAATGTTTAAAAATGTTTCCTGATGGATTCGAGTCGGCTTTACGATTGAAAGATTGCAGGTTTTAATACTGGCCATTACACTACCGACATGAACCCACTCCTAACAAAAGCAATTTAGCTTAGCTAGAGGGGTTAGAAGGAGTATTAATAAATACGGTTCTAATATTCTTTAAAAAAAACCACGTGGTTGCAGCCGCAGGCAAAAGCTATTACTAAAATACTTCCACATCATATATTAATGTTAGCAATCTTCGACCACCTACTTGCATTATGCAAAAACAATTGTCCCATTCCCTTTGGCCTATTTCACAACATTGTACACAAAGTTTCTCCAACTGCCATGAACAGACAAAACAGCACAAAGGAAATACAAAACTGTGTACGAATCGTACACACTTCCTTATTCCGTTTAAATTGTATTTTATTTAGTGAAAAAAAGCGAAAATCTTAAAAACAATTTGCATAATTACTTGTACACTGGAACTTTTAAATAACGGGAACTTTACAATGGGACAGTGACAGGTTTATTTAAAAACATAAAAAACCGGCCAAGTGCGAGTCGGACTCGCCCATGAAGGGTTCCGTAGCAGCAAGTAACATAAGATAAAAGTCCTTGTACCTACCTAGTTCATGTCTTTTTATTATTTTTGAGTTAATGGAATGAAAGAAGTTTCGGGCGACTGGGACCACTACATAACTGGGACCGCGGTGTCACTTGCCTGATTAGTTTTTATTTATTTTATTTCGTCAGGCGATTCGGATCACCCGTAATTTTAACTACTAATCCATTGTTTAAGTACCTAGTAAGTGTTACAAATAAAACAAAGTTATTCATTAGTTAAAAATTTTAATTTACTTTTTTGTACTACTTAAAAGTATAACAGTTTTATGTACACACACACATATGCTAACTCGTGAACCGCCTCAAAACAATAATCTACAAATCAGTCTTAATAGCGGTATATGTGTATCTTTGTAAACCTTTTTAAGGCGAAAATTGCGGTTTATGACGTATTAAAAAAAAATACTTACTAGATCTCATTCAAACCAAGTTTACGTGGCAATGTACCTACATCATATTTTTTTTTTAGAAGCTAGAGGGGGACACTCACATTTTTCCTCTTTGGAAGTGTCTCTCGCGCAAACTACGTAGCTTAGAAAAAAAAATGTTAAAAACCTCAATAGCATTTTGAAGACCCATTTATATGATACCCATGATGAAAAAAAAAGTTCCCCAAAAATTTATTGCTTCTTTTCTATTTTTGTGTGAAATTCTTAATGCGGTTCACAGAATACATCTACTTACCAAGTTTCAACAGAATAGGCCTTATAGTTTTGGAGAAAAGTGGCTGTGACATATGGACAGACAGGCAGATATGACGAATCTATAAGGGTTCCGTCTTTTTTACGGCACCCTATAAAGGAGGAGTTTGTATGTTTCGTATGTTTGTTTATGTTTGTTTAAAACTTTACAGTCAGTGTCATAAATGGCTCGACGACGAAGTCTCAAATTGATCTTAAAACACTCGTATTAAAAGCAAATCAAACTGTTTTATTGATTTAAATGGTGTTATTATCCAAACTAAAGATACCAAATATCAGAACAATCGGTCAACTAGAAGTGGGTAAAAAAACTAAATTAATATAATTTTGAGTACTTTCAGTCAACATCTTTCTGATGCTGATTGTACGTACATACATACTCACGCCTGTAAATGCCCGAAGGGGTAGGCAGAGATGTATTAACACCCACGTGTAGCCAATTATGTTTTTCGGTCCCACGTATTAGGAGTCCTATTGTAATTTTTAAACTATCGCGGCGTTTACTCATCCTTACTTCCATACTAATAATAAAAATGCGAAAGTAACTCTATCTGTCTGTCTGTATGTTATACGCTTTCACGCCTAAACCACTAAACCGATTTTGATGTTTGGTATAGGGGTAGATTAGACCTTGAGAAAGGACACAGGCTATGTTTGGTCGCGATAATCGACATCCACGCGGGCGGAGCCGCGGGCAAAAGCTAGAAGTTGATAATAGTTCGGGATTTAACGCACCCGAAACGTCGGCAAACGTAAGTTTTTCCAAAATATCGCGTGAAGTCCCTAACTATTATAAACTTAGAGTCCTCTTGTCGACTAGCGGGCCGTTTGTCTTAGGCTGTATATTTACTGTAGGATGGAGAACAGCGAATTGCCTTAGTTAACTTCTGCGACACCCAGAGGAAGAGCTGGGGTGGTCCTATTCTTCACCGAGAACCAAAACGGCGTAATGTTTGTCTGTTTAATTTTTTTTTAATTGAAACGAAGAACGAACCTTTTTTGAGATAGGGATAAACCATTGAACATACGATAAACAACACCGTTACCGTAACCTCTTGTGATACCACTGTATAAATATATCTAATCTGTCTATCATCGCACCGCTCGCCATAGGCAGGGAATTCATCCCCACACATTGCATCCGAATACGGTGCGCACCGTGCGGAATGAAAGGAACTTCATCCCACGTACGCTCAAGCTGTTAAATGAACTCCCTGCCATGGTTTTCCCAAGCGAATACAATATGGGGTTCTTCAAGAGGGGCATTAGAAGGTTTCTTCAGGGTAGGCAGCACGAGTGTAACGCCCCTGGTGTTGCATACGTCCATAGGCCGCGGTAACCACTTTCCATCAGGTGGGCCGTGTGCTTGTCTGCCACATAAGTGGTATAAAAAAAATATAATCTCGGTATAAATGTAAAAAACGAGTCGTTGAGTGAAGACCGTATGAAGGCAAACGGATTGATTTATTGCATGGAGAAGGAAATGATAGCGGAGTTGTTGCAAGGCAATCGAGTCGCGTGCCATCCAAACGTCAAATGGACTCATTCGGTAGGAACGTTATACCTATGACGTCCTTCGATTTTTGACACCCCGCGCGTCTCTCTTCACACCCGCATTCGGCGCGCGTTTTTATTAGGAGAAATATCAATGGGCATCTCCGTTACTTACCTAATCATATTCTGTCCTCCGTGATTGATTGTAATCACTAGGCATAGTAGGTAGCCTACGTAGTATAAAGTAAAGCTTAAACGCTTTACGCGTCTGTCCGTCCCTATGTACGCTTAGACCTTAGGATTTTGATGCGGTTTTTTTAATAGATAGAGTGAATCAAGAGGAAGGTTTATATTCCAAGCATGCGCTGAGGAACCCTCGCAGTCGGGGTTCGAAACCGTCTTCCCCTAGAGCTAGGACCCACGCACGGCCTGGAATGCCGTCGGGTCCCGCGGCGGTGTTCTTCTTGGCTCTAAGCCCTCGCACCGCCAGCTCTAGTACTACCCAAGTGACCTCGGGCACGTCGCCGTCAATAACCACACCGGGCGCAACAGGCGACCGAGGTGGCGGGGTCATCTGCGGCGGAATTATTGGACTTCCGATTAACAATTTTCTACGTAACTGTACCTTTTCTTGTTAAAATAATACCGAACAAATAACTAATGAACACATATTTTTCCGAGGTCTAATAGCCACTAACAAAGGAGGTCCAGTGGAGTATTTTTATTTGATTTTATTTTGAAGGTCCACTGGTCCAGTGGGCACTTAAAATGAGGTCGAGTGGGCACATTAATTATTATATTTTGAAGGAGGTCCAGTGGGACCTAAAAGTGAGGGTCCAGTGGGCACTTTTGTGAGAGGGTAGAATCTTGGAGGTCGAGTGGGTACGTAGCCGCTTAATATAGTAGAGGTTGCAGCGAGAACGGGATCTGACGCCACGCTGGCGGAAAAATATTATTACGGTACGAAGTTCGCCGGATCAGCTAGTGTAAAATATAAAGACAAAGTTTTATTTTTGTCGGTGCTTTTTCTTAACATGTAGAAATTCCCAACGAAACCAGCAGGAGTGCTTATGTCGTACTTGAACCGACCAAAACCGCACGGCCGTCTCAGGTCATCAATTGCTGAGGGTAAGATAGCCTCTGGTATATACCATTCCCGCAGTGCTTCACAAAAAAATACCGATATTCATACAATAATAATAACGAGAATTAACGCGATCATGGTATAGGTATATACCTACATACCTTTGATTTGCCTGACGTTCCGACCAGGTCACACCGGCCGTGGTCACAGGCTGACTGGCTCCGTAGTGCAGGCCCGCCGTCTTCGAGTCCGTGAGGTAGTGGGTTCTTCATCTACCCGCACATTCTCTATATTTTTGTTTTCACCATGTAAAAACATATATGTAAAAAAAAATTTTGATATGCGGTCGCATTCCGCCATCTGACTTCTCCGGGTTTGGCGCCCTACCTATATGGCCAGTATTTTGAAGTACTACCATGTATAATAAGTAGGTAGAATAACAATTCACTGTCGTATTGGGAGCAACCTGTAGGTAAAGATAGGTGTTTTCAGTAATGAAATTATTATAAATAAATGAAGCCTCTGTGGCGTGACGGTAGTGCACGTGACTGTCACGCAGGAGGCACGGGTTCGATCCCCACTCAGTGCAAATATTTCTATGAATGAATATGGCTATTTGCATTGGTCTGGGTGTTTCTATGTATCATATGTATGTATTTACAAGAAAAACCGCATTCTTGATTCCATAACACAAGCTAGTTAAACTTATTATTGGTCTAGCTATCGTTGTGTAAAATGTCGTGGAATATTTATTTATTAAAATAAATAAATGTATTAGTAAATACTGTGACTAATTCTGAGGTTAAGCCCACTCCAACATTAATATGCGAGTTTCAACTAAAATGATATTTAGTTTCGATTTACGAGTATTTTACGAGTGAAGACACGGTAATAACAGGGTCGTTAAATTAATTATACTTTACGACGACTTTACGACCTGCTGACGAACTAGAGCGTAAATTATGAGATATTTTCAAAATATTTCATATATTGTATTTGAAAATAATGTATGTGGATTTAGGCCTATTAACCTGAGATATGAAGATTTATGATAATGTTTAAGTTAGGTTAGGTTAGGTAAAATGAATCGGGCGGGACTCGAATCCGCGATCTTTCCCTTACAGGGGGAATGCCTAAACACCAACTAAGCTACCGAGACACGCCCGATGTGATTCAAATTTCCCTTCTATATTTATCCGTCTTTAAGGCGACTGTGGAGCCATCCACCGATGTTCTTATGAACTATCGGAAGCAATGAATGAATTTACAATATTTTTTTAATTAAACATTGATTTTACATTACTTCGCCCAAACATTTGAATGATTTGATATGTTGAATGGCTGCTGAAGCCTGAAAACGTGATAATGGGCCATTTGCATGGTTTTACATGATATTTTATTGAAGTTTATCATCTTAGGGTCAATCAGCGGGCGGGCGGCCAGAGTTTGTTTCTAGAAATGATTGCGAGAAGGCTTCAAATGACTATGATCTCTTCTCCCGTAGATAAGAATCAAAATAGTTTGCAATATATCGCCTCAAAAAGCCTTCCGCTCTGCTCTTTCAGTGGGGATTGCCCCTATAGAGCTGTTCCCTGTTACATTTGAGGCCTTTATCTTGGGGCCCAGGGTCCACTTAACCGTGCTCTTCGTTTCGGTGACTGCCAATGAACTTCCTAATGGATGACCATCGGTAACATAATTTGCTAAAATAGTAGCATTCTCGTACCTATTTCATACAGAGGATATTCCACATTAGAGGAAAAAGAAGACAGTTTTCAATGAACTACACCGGATCCTGAATTTCATTTCTTAAACCCCCTATACACTACTCGCGAAGTTGAACGAAGTTAGGCGAATACGACAGTGTGGAGATGCACTTCGGCTTACCTCGTCAAACTTTACCTCGCCTCGGGCGACTTCCATTTGTTGTCGGTTTTTGCGCCCGAGTCAAAGGGCCCGAAGTTGCACGAAGTGCGTTCACGAAGTACCTCTCTACACTACTCGGCCGACTTCAGTACTCAATAGTTATAATTATTGCGTGTGACACATATTGTGTTTATTATGAACAATATACAGTTTTCACAGGAGGAAAATATGTTGTTCCTCGAAACTGTGCAAGCAGAACCTATTATTTGGGACCCCAATATCATTAATGTCATAAGGACGAACGTGCGCAGGCTTTCGGCACCTTAGAGCGAATGAGCTCCGCGCGAAGGTGAACGAGTGTGTGGTGTCGCACTTCGGACTGTAGGCAAAGTTGCTCGAGTACTGCGCCGAGGAACTTCGCGAGTAGTGTATACGAGGCATTAGTAGGACTTCGGTCGAAATTTTTTTTTGGTGCCAATCGATTATATTTCAGTGGGGAACAAAAGACTACATAAAATAGGATCGATTGGCACAAAAAAAATTTTGGACTTTTAGCATTTTTCTTGCTGACTGTATAATTTTTCCAAAATCTGTTAATGCAGTTCAGATATCTTAAAAAGTTAGGGAAGGTCTCCTAAGAACATTTTGCTGTAACTGCAATGGTTAAGCTAGTTCCCCCTACTGCCCTGTTTCAAAAATACACCCTGTATAATTCTACACAGAATGTGGTCTACATTCTACATAGGATCTACATATATGTGTATTGTACTAATTTTAACTTCTCTCAACGCTCTCGGTGTTGTTGTTGTTTTCTTTTAATATAAAGTACTAGCTTTTGCCCGTGGCTCCGCCCGCATGGATGTCGGTTCCCGGATATTATTCGAATTTTTCTCTACGTACAAACCTTCCCTGGACTTCCACGAATAATTCAAGACCAAAATTAGCCAAATCGGTAAAGGCGTTGTTGAGTTTATAACATTACAACGAAAAGTGGCATTGATTTATATATATATACTAGCTGTGCCCGCGACTTCGTCCGCGTGGAATGTACTTAATAAAAAAAATCTGTTTACTTTTTTTTGAATACATAGGGAAAAAGAATCTTCTCGGGCGGGACTCGAACCCGCAGTCTTTCCCTTACAGGGGGAATGCCTGACCAATTCGGCTACCGAGACACGCCCGATATGATTCAAATTTCCCACCTTATACGTCTTTGTATTCGATTTGTATAGTTAGCATACTTAATGCTATAAAAATTCCTTCAATTACTTTTTTTTGTTTTTGGCATTTTTTTTTAGCCTAAGTTACTCCTTATTACATAAGCTATCTGCCAGTGAAAGTCCCGTCCAAATCGGTCCAGCCGTTCCAGAGATTAGCCAAAACAAACAGACAGACAGACAGACAGACAGACAAAAAATTTAAAAATATATATTTTGGTATGTGTACCGTATATACATTCATATGCATGTAGTAGAAAGCGGTTATTTTAATATTACAAACAGACACTCCAATTTTATTTATTTGTGTATATGTATGTATTGTATGTATGTATAGATATATATATAGATGTCAATTGACTGCACTCCGCTGGATGTTACAAAACTAGGGTGCAGTCCAGTAGATACGGCACATTATCATCTTTACATATACATACACAACTTTTTAGATATTTTCAATCCATAATTCAATCCAGCCCAGCAGTGGACTTGAGGAATTCGTTGGATTACTGGACTGGAATAATGTGAACCGGGCATAACACAAAGCTCTTCTTTCTCATCGCGAATAAGGGCCGGTTCGACCGAACGCTAGTAAAGTTTATTCCTAGAATAAACAGCCAATACGTGGATGATACTGCTAGGCCCAAAAAGTGCTGGCTTGGCGTCGTGGAGGGTAACATGCGTGCAAACGGTCTCACCACCTTGGACGCCCAACATCGTGCGAAGTGGAGGAGGAAGAGCCGGAAGGCGGACCCTGAGTTCCGAGGGCACCGTTGCCTCGGATGCAATCAGGACTAACGTCTTTATGTGGATGATGATGACGTGGTGATAAAGCCTGTTTATTCTAGGAACAAACTTTACTCGCGTTTGGTCGAAAGTACCATAAGTCGACTACACCTGGGAACTATTATGTATATATTGCCATATTTCTTTTACCAAAAGAAATAGGTCAACAAATCATCAGTGACATTAAAACGTCATTACAAAAACTGTGTTGATGCGGGTTGAATACTTAAAAGTGAAACCATAAAATTGATTTAGATATCGCTATAAAACGAACATAAAATTGTTTATTTCTTAATTAGTTCTCAGAAAAAAATGTTATACTTAATAGTTAAAATAATATTTGCTTAGTGCATCATAAATTATTGAAAGTAGGTTGTCTGGGTAAAGAAGTGGTGTTGTCAAAATATATTCACCATCATAGGCATAGGAAGGGATCCAAACCACATACCGAGGCAAGCCCTAGACTGGAATCCCCAAGGAAAGCGCAAACGTGGTGGTCCAAAACGGACCTGGCGGCGGTCTATCAAACCTGGAGCGAATTCAAACGCGAAGCTCAAGACCGTACGGGATGGAAACTCACTGTGGACGCCCTCTGCCCGAGCTAGGGGCCAAAGAACCTTGAGTAAGTACTTGTAAGTAAGTATAAGTACAGGCATACATCTTGACTCGAAGTCGCGAGATAAACGAGACTCTGGCGCGCGCTGATTGTGTTAATATAATCTATGATTGGTGGGTTTGAGCTACTCCGTGTGATGAAGGAGAAAGAATACATGTATCACCACTCCATCTCATCGAGGGGAAGCCTCCCAACATTGAGAGGCCTATGTCCAGCAGTGGACTGGGATAGATTAATTAATTTAAACTACTTACTTCACCATTGTAGCAATCCGTGATAGGTATTTCATAATTTCATAATTTATTGCTTACATAAAATGGTTACAAAAATATCACAGCGTACAAAGCTAAAATTAAAATACGCAAACATAGTTCGGCATTTAGTACAAGCGTTGTTATTCATGTATTTATGGAATGTAGTTACTAATAACAAAATATATCGAAATTAGCTCAGTTTCTAGTATAATATTAGTCACTAATTGTAGCATCTCCTGCTGAGCTAGGCTTGAAGCCTGTATTTCAGCAAACAGCGCCTCCTCCCGATTGTTGTATCAATAATAATTAGGATTTTATCAACATTTGTAGGTGTCTTTGAAACAAAATTAGTCTCTAGAAAATTAGGAACACAATAATCAAGTTGTGCATGCAGAAGTGTACGGAGGTGTGTGTATGTGTGTGTGTGTGTGTGTTTGTGTGTGTGTGTTTGTGTGTGTTTGTGTGTGTGTGTGTTTGTAAGTGTGTGTATGTGTGTGTGTGTGGTAACAAGCAGTGAAAAGCATTTCGGAATCAGCAAAACACACATAGTCTCACTGGAAGACTGTCATCATACCCTCAGTTTCGTCATACGATAGTTTAATGAACTATCTTTAAAATACATCCAAAAATTTACTTGACTCCAAAATGTGCTTTATACGCGTAGTGCAGGTTCACTGCGCATATAAAGCACATTTTGGAGTCAAAATATTTCCCAGTAACTTTACTATTAAGTATTACGAACTAACTAACCCTGACTCGCGCTAATAAAGTTCTCAGACTGATACTATATTAGCGTCAACATTGTAACCACAGAACCGAAGTCACGAACATGATTACCTCGAAAGTTTAGCGGATAATCCCTTTGTGTTACAGACACATCTGATCTAAAGGTACCATCAATTATAATCTCATATGTGCCTAAAATATTAATACAAGTCTATGAGAGCATGTTAAGCCGTCTTCGGTCGCGTTTGCCATCAAGCATTTGTTAAGGATAGTTGGAGCCCTAAATAGTCCAACAATCTGGCTCCCGATTCTACTAAAGCTTAAGCACTGTGGTGCCACAGTCACTGCAAAAAATGACATTAAATTTTAGACTTTATTTCTATACACCTAAAGTCCAAAATGAAATGAAAACAGTTTTATTTTACTTTTTAATTTCTATGGCAGACAGGAACGTGATTTTTATATGGAAATTAGAATGCACAAATAATAATAATGTACCTACAGTCCGTCAAATCTAAGAAGTACCGTTTGACAGTTCTGACAATTGAATGATAGGGATGGGATGAAAAAATCGATTACTATAATATCCGAACTTTAAGAGATCGATTACTATAATATCCGAATTTTAAGAAATCAATTGTTATAATTAAATAAAAGAAATGTTTAGGATATTTTTTTATTCACTACTAGTACTAGTATCGTCGTCTTCGTCATCATCGTCATTTAAATTAATGACCAGTTGATTGTCCATTACATTATCAAAGTGTACGTCTCTTTCGAAGTCGTCCATTATTATTTTCTTTGTTTTTTGTACTACTTTACTCCAATCTTCCTGTGTAACTTGGGCACATGCTTCCTTTAATAAACCTTCCATTTTCTTGACACTGAAGGGTGGTTTTGTGTTGTGTCTTGCTGCATAACCTGTAAAACAATAATGTAACTATTTGATAGCAGACGAAAACCATTGTTTAAATTATAAATGTTAGAAGTACTCGTGTTATTATTATAATATTATAAAATATTACCTTTAACTTGGGCCCAAATCAGTTCAATGGCATTATATTGGCAATGGTACGGAGGAAGTCGTATGACTTTGTGCCCGTGCTCTTCGGCCAATTGGTCAATTACATATGTCGGTTTTGGTGGTTTATGCAATTTCACTAACTGTAATAATTCAGCTTTTAATAGTGACATGTCGGCATCCACTCCTTTTCTTTGCAGCCATGCCACCAAATCTGCTTTCTTATTGGCTGACGTAGGTGCTTTATCAATTTGCACAGAGTGGTATGGGGCATTATCCATTATAATTGTGCTGTTAGGAGGGATATTCTGTAATAAATTTAAGAACCACTCTCGGAACCTTACTGCGTCCATTTCTTCATGATACTCTTTAGTGCTTTTGGATTGGAAAGCTAATAAAGAGTTTTCCACGAAGCCTGTAGACGCTGACCCAGCATGGCATATTATGAGGCGTCCACCTTTTCCTATCGGCACCTTCGAGCACGAAGCTTCAGAATCATCAGTCCATGTTTTCGGCACAGAATGGTTGGAATTTAGCCAAGTTTCGTCCAAAAATATTACATTATCCCAGTTTATAATTTGTTTAACTTCGCGCAGGAATGTTAGTCGCTGCATAATTATGTCATGTCGCTCCATAACAATTTTTCGTTTGTCAACTTTTTTGTATCTGAAGCCAATTCCTGTTATTACCGTTCTCAACGACTCTATGCTTCCCTTATACAGCCCGGCATCTTTTAAAGTTGCACATAACTTTGCCAATGTTGGAAATTCGCCTCTTGTAAAATACCCGTATATATGGTTTCTAATAGCATGACTATCGAATTCATCGATGCCTGTCACAGGTTTATTTCTTTTTCGTTTTTTCGGTGTGTGAAGTACGTTACTGTCACTCCCCGAAGGCCCATATTTTTCACTTAATATTTTGCCAACGGTGCGGCTACCAATACCGAGAGCTTCACCGACGCGATCCCGAACTTGTGTAACTGGCAGTAGAAGTCCACCATTTTGAGATTCACGCTCAAAATACTCGTGTAATTTCACCACCAATTCACGAGCCTGGCTGTTCAAAGTACGTCCTCTTTTCGACATTATTAATAAACACTTGCTTAGTTCGGAGTCCAGTATAAATATTGCCAAGGTAAACGGATAAAGAATGATCAGTCCAGAAAAGTAATAGCCAAGTCACAAATTGTAAAACACAAACGAGAAAGCAAGTACGCGCACAGTCAGCTTCCAAGATGGCGAGAGACTGCTGACGCCGAACCGACCGAGCGGACCGCGTGCGCTTGTAGTTGGCAGTGTTGCCAGAAAAAAAAAATTGTAGAGACTTGGACACCTGCGATTTTGCCTATTGACCTAAAAATAATTAAATTAATTTATTTTAGGGTATCTGTGTATTCAGTGCATTATGCGGTCGCGCAGTAACGTCGTTAATTTATAACATCAGGCAACAACATTTTTGTGAATGGGTTCTACATACCTTATTTTTATTAGTTTTAGACGTAGAAATAAGACTTAGAAGAAAAAATTGTAATTGTAAAATCAATGGATGTGCTTGTTAAAAATTTGTTTATTTCTCTGTAATATGCAAACCCATACTATCATACACAAAAATAAATGTAAAAAACACTATCCCTGACTCCATTTACTATTTCGACAGCGTTAGCGCGAGAAACCCCGACTTATTTGGGCGCGAAAATCAAAAATCGACAAATCGCTTTCGACAACTTTTTAAAGAAGCAAATATATTTGATTTATAAATACGTATTTTTGGTGAATGGGTTTTATCTCATATTTTACGATTACATAACTATTTAGTTATGTAATCGTAATATGTGAGATAAATCCCATTCACATGAAAAAATATTTGTTTGGTTGTCAAGTGTAATTTGTAAATAATACATTCGATTTTTCGTATATGTAAACGATTTTTTTGCATACAAGTGTATCCGAAGAGTCGCAACACTACGTGCAGTGACCTAACTACGTAACTTTGTAATGAGGTCAAGAATATAACTATTAGAAATTATTTACTGTGTAAATATGTGTTATTTTGCTTTATTTGAAAGTTTTCAATTACATTTAGATATTAAGAATTGTACATTTTTAGATACAATAATGAAATCTTTCTAAATTCATGGTTTTATGAAAAAGGTTATCGAAACTGAATAATGTACGTATGAACAAAGTTGTTTCGGTTTGAAAAATATGAAACGTCAAACGGTACCTCTTAGATTTGATGGACTGTAAGCTAAGAAATCACGTCCTCTGCCTTATCACAAAATATGCAAGTCAGGGAGAAGATAGGACATGACCCCAAGCATCGCTCCCACTCCACCAATGGCGGATAAATCAGTATATAAGCCTGTTATTTAGTTTATAAGACATTGCTTTATTAAATCATTGAGTCGTAATAAATATACTACAACCAGACTGTGGTAGCTCTCTACACTCCCGCAAAAATGGTGACCCCGGCGTGATTAAAATTAAAATCTGCAAAAAGTCATTTAATTTTGAACTTTAACCGCATCGCTTTTAAGTCTATTATTTAATGCCGTTTTTTGAGGTGGCTGTGGCATCACTGTGGATTGGCTTTAGTAAAATCGAGGCACTGGTCTACAGAACTTCAATATCGCCTATAGGTTGTGAAGGTCAGACGGCGGTTGCTTTACGAAAAGTATTGAAGTTCGGTAATATTTTTCGAAAATATTGGCTGTTCATATCAGCAATGGCATCAACATTCATAAGATAAGTTCATGTACACTTATTTACATTTCCTGTCATATTTAAATACTACCTTAACCATTTCTGCAATCTTTATACAATCCCTGTCCTTATGACCTTTTCTTATCATTTATAAGTAACAACTGGTAAAAACCGACAGTAAGATACAATCTGAAACATAAATTCGGGAAAACTTATCAATCTATACTATCTAGACTGACTGATTCATCAACGCAGAGCCTAAAACGCTGGACCTACAAACTTGAAATTTTGACAGTAGATGCAGTTTATGATGTAAGCATCCACTAAGAAAGGATTTTTGGGAATTCCGCTACTAAAGGGGTAAAATAAGGGTTAGAAGTTTGTATGAAAGTCCGTCATTTTCAGAGCTAGATGCACTAAATTTCATGAACCTGTGTCTTTTAAGAAATAAATGAACACGTGTATCAGCGTTTTTTAAAATTTAACTACTAAGAGGGTAAAATAGGTGATAAACGTTTGTATGGAACTCACTATCAAATATGGAATACAAAATTTTCCCGGGCGTAGCCGGGACGGGTCAGCTAGAGATTAAATAAACCAGTGAACAGAAAAGTTGCGAAAGTGGATAAAAATTATGATTCAATAAAACAAAACGATGGACGCCATTAACTTTCGCACCCAAATAATACCAAAGTATTTAATTATCTGTCTGTATACCATAAATCATGAGTTTTATTTCTTAACTAGCTTTTGCCCGCGGCTCCGCCCGCGTGGATGTCGGTTATCGCGACCAAACATAGCCTATGTCCTTTCTCAAGGTTTAATCTACCCCTATTCTAAATTTCATCAAAATCGGTGCAGTGGTTTAGACGTGAAAGCGTAACATACAGACAGACAGACAGACAGACAGACAGACAGACAGACAGACAGAGTTACTTTCGCATTTATAATATTAGTATGGATAGTATGGATTCACAGCCTCAGTGGCGTGGCGGTAGCTAACGCGACTGCTATGCATGAAGCGCGGGTTCAATCCCCGCTCAGTGCAAATATTCGTATGCATGAATATGCCTATTTGCCATTGGTCTGGGTGTTTCTATGTAAAATATGTTTGTATTTACAAAAAATAATATCTAAGTACGTTTATCCGCATTCTAGATTCCATAACACAAGCTAGTTAAGCTTACCAGGACCTAGATAGCAATCCCAGTCTGGGTATCTATAAAGTAAAGTCGGTTTACGCGTCGTCCCTATGTACGCTTATATCTTCAAAACTACGCTACAGAATTGGATGCGGTTTCTTTTAATAGGTAGAGTAATTCAAGAAAAAGGTTTATAGGTATAATACATTAGAATGAATTTTCTATAGCATTTATTATGCTAACTTTTAAGTTCGAAAACATCGGAAAAAATGAAACGCTTACAGGGGGAATGCTCTTCCAACTGAGCTATTGAGCCACACCTGAATCTATTTAAATTTTCCTTCTCTTTATTTCATGTATAATACATGCTTAATATAGTAGAGGGTGCAGCGGGAACGGGATCGGACGTCACGCGGGCGGAAAAAAATTGGCAGTATGAAGTTCGCCGGGTCAATTAGCACCTAATAAAAAATGAGACAGACGATTTCACTTATATTATTGATAGTGGTGAATTTTCATTACCACAAGTTTACAATAACCCTATTAAATACCATCATTTTATTTATAAACGTAGTCAATAAATTGCCATTTGCAAACCAAAAAAAGTATATAAATAATACGAAAATTGAGTAATAAAGTTGCCAGTTGCAAAAACGAATAAAAAAACAGGACTTTTAGTAATAACCTTGAATTTATGTGTGCACATCGTGATCAGTGGGGGATTTTGCATACCGGTATGGATGGGTTGATGTACGATGGTGTCAGCCAATGGGTGTTTAAAATAAATCTGAATATCTGCAAATATATTTTTATGATCACGAAAGTTTGATCGGAGAGATTTTTACTCACTCAATCGCTGTTTTTAAATTTAATGGTGAACGCTTTTGGTTTGGATGACTATTTTCATTTATTTAAGTATAACATTTTAGATCCCGTAATATAAATATGATAAACTTTGTTTATGAAATAAAACTGTTTAACGGATTTTATCGCTATTTATTTGGTAGGTATTATTCTGACATCTACCAAATAAATAGCGATAGAATCTGTGGCGTGGCGGTAGTGGACGCGACTGCTATTCAGGAGGCACGGGTTCGATCCCCGCTCAGTGCAAATATTTGTTTGCATGAATACTCTGAAAATGAAAACTCGGAGTCCTGAACAGAGTGAGACGTTTTTTCACGCCGGAGCAGCGGTGTCTTCTATACAAGACCCAAATTCGTTCCTGCGTGGAATACTGCTCACATCTCTGGGACGGCTCCGCAAAGTACTTATTAGATGCTCTCGACAGGTTGCAGCGACGTGCGGTCCGCATTATTGGGGATCCTGAGGTCACGAACACCCTCGAGCCTTTGCAGATGCGTAGAGATGTTGCGTCTTTGGCAGTTTTCTACCGTCTCTACCATGGTGAATGTTCTGACGAGCTCTTCCAATTAGTCCCACCCTCCCCTTTCCTTCACAGGACGACACGTGCAGGGCTAAGATGTCATCCATTTACGGTGCAGAGTATACCTGCTAGAACCAAGCGTTTCAGTGATTCATTCCTATGCCGCACCACTAAGACCTGGAATTCCCTGCCAGCTCACGTGTTTCCTTCTTCCTACAGTCCCGGGTCCTTTAAGCGGGGCGTGAAAAGGCATCTAATCAGGCCGTCAAGCTGAGTGCCGCCACTGTTAACATGGTAAATGTTTGCGATGGTGACCCTCTTTCCGAGACTTTGCCTTTAGCTTAACATCAGGCGAGGTGAAGTCAAATTGACGTGTCCTATATAAAAAAAAAAAAAAAAAAAATATGGCTATTTGTACTGGTCTGGGTGTTTCTAAGTACAATATGTAGGTATTTACAACAAAAAAACTACGTATGTTTATCCGCATTCTAGATTCCATAACACAAGCTAGTTCAGCTTACCATGGGTCTAGATAGCGTTGTGTAAAATGTTGTGGAATATTATTATTTCATATAATAAAGAGTCTTACGATTCTATTGCCACGGAGAGACTAATGATGGTGATTTATCTGCTCCTAATTTAGTTTTTATTGACATTTCTCTAGTAAATGAATACCGCCTGACCCTTTCACCCTACATCAGAACGTCCGTCAATCAGAAAATCTTGGTTCAGCCCATACGCCCTTTATTACCCTCTTTATTAGAGGTACCAAAATGAATAAAGTACTAACATTTACATAATTTGAAAACGCTGTTGATATACAAAAAGTTTTGATTACTTTTTTGATATTAATGTACTATTTTGAGGTTTGCTAAACTAACTCAAACCAGACGTCTATTTACTGGAATTGGTGAAAGCAATGTTCGCTTCGTTCAATTTAACTTTCAAATTTGTTGGACATAAAGTTATTTTATACGTCTATTTTAGATATAACGTATTCCTCATTAACATAGTCATGTGTTTGTGTTAAAATATTTGATGATTATGATAATCATTGTAGTTAAAAAGTTAGTGAAACCACATACTTACACCCAGCACCACCTAGTAACCGCAAGCTGAACTAATGATCTTGCATTGCACTATTAAAGAAATGACGCAAACGCAACCCCTGGGAACCTATTCTGCCTATCTGTTATTCCTGACTGTAAAATATTCCTGTATCAATTTCAGCTAGACCCGTTCAGCCCAGTCGTCTACCCAAGTGCGACCGGGCTCGGTCGGCGAGAGATGTCGTGCGGTGTTCCGCAGGGATCGGTCCTGGGACCGCTACTGTGGAACATCGGTTACGACTGGGTGCTTCGCGGTGAGTTCGCGGACGGTGCCGCCGTCACTTGTTATGCGGACGACACGCTGGTGACGGCGTGCGGAGCTACATACCGCGAAGCGACCCTGAAGGCCACGACCGCGGTTGCCCAAGTCGTGGAGCGGATTCGGCGGCTGGGTCTCGAGGTGGCTCTGCATAAAACCGAGGCCATGTTCTTTCATGGACCTCGGCGCGTGCCACCGGAGGATTCCAGCCTCATAGTGGGAGACATTTCTATCGGCATCAAGGCCCAGATGAAATATCTGGGGCTCGTGCTTGACGGCCGGTGGAACTTCGGGGAGCATCTCCGAAGACTGGCCCCCAAATTGAAGGACACAGCTGCCGCTTTGGGGCGGCTGCTGCCCAACATGAGGGGGCCGGATGACTCCTGCAGGAGACTCTATGCGGGAGTCGTGCGGTCCATGGCCCTATATGGGTGCCCAATATGGGCGGACACCCTGACGGTTCACAATGCGCGTCTGCTGCGTGGACCGCAGCGTGCAATGGCCAGCAGGGCCATTAGGGGGTACCGCACGATATCCTTCGAGGCGGCGAGTCTCCTTGCCGGATCCCTACCGTGGAACCTGGATGCGAGAGCCCTTTCGATGCTATATCGGTATCGTAAGGAGGCGCGGGAGCGGGGACGGGAACCCGAGCCCGAAGAAATTCGGGCCGTGAGGTCTCAGCTCCACAGGGACATGGTAGCGGAATGGGAGCTACGACTTGGGCGACCAAGCGCAGGGCACGCCGTTATAGCGGCGGTAAGACCCATCATGGAGGAATGGCTAGAGAGGCCACACGGCAGCCTCTCGTACCGGCTGACGCAGGTGATTACCGGACACGGGTGTTTCGGGAGTTACCTGTGTCGGATCCGGAAGGAGCCAACGTCCGAGTGCCATCACTGTGATGCGAGCGAGGACACAGAGCTGCACACGCTGACCGAGTGCCCGGCGTGGGACACGCCGAGGCGGGTCCTAGTGGCGGCTCTAGGGGTGGGAGTCCTCACACTCGTCACATTGCTCACAGCGATGGTACGATGCGCAAACGCTTGGGGTGCGGCCGCCTCCTTCTGCGAGCAAGTAATGCTCGAGAAGGAGGCGGCCGGTCGGGTCCGGACCAGACTCCGGGCCCGGGAAGCCCGTGCAGAGCGAAGGCGAACCGGACGTCGGAGGTCGCAGAACGACCTCCGTCCTCCATGAGCGCTGGCCTGGGGGTGACTGGTGGAGCCGCCTGTCACCCTAGCAGAAGCAGGCCGCGGCGGCGGCGCAAAGTGCGCCTCCCCGTAACCGGGGCTAGATGGGGACATTTTGGTCCCCACAACCCGAAGGGGGCCATCTCGAAAGAGATGGTCCTGGGTCTGTCGGGGTGCGAGAGATATGCTTTTGGCAATCTCACCTCCGGCAACCAAGGACCCAAGATGGCGTGCGTTTTAGTCGGTTCGAGTCCGACATAATCACCTCCACCGGCTCTGTGGAGGTGGTATCCGTGGGGATTTATCGCACGATAAAAAAAAAAAAAAAAAAAAAAAGCCCCGTTCAGCCCTTAAAGCGTGAGTGAATAGCAGGGTCGAAGAGTTAGAAGGAAGGAAAGGAAACTATGTAAGTTAGGACTCAAAGAACGGACCACAACCTTGGATACAGCTGGGAGTGGCGCTCGGAACTCGGAAGATAATGACTTATACATGATACTATGGAAAGTTTAGACAAATATCACTTATAGGCCAGTATTCTAGAATGACACTCAGCCTGAATTTCGATTTATCTGAGAACAGATTGTATATACAATATGTCAAACTATCAAACTATCTATACAATCTGTCCTCAGATAAATCGCGATTCAGGCTGAGTGTCATTCTAAAATACGGGCCCTAGATATATTTTATATAGAATCCGTTAAAAGTGGTTACATTTCAATAAATACATCTTACATAAACCCATCCACATCACATCACTAATAAGAAAATGATCACTTGTCGAATTAACTTTACACACGCCGCATCTCATACATTACAAATCGTTAAAAAAAACTGGACCTACCCACTACTCAAACAATTTACATGAACTCGTACAAAAAGCTGCATACGTTTAAGTGGCCAGCAGTGTACTACAGATTTTTATATTTGCATTTTAAATTGGAACTAATGTAATGGAATACATTAAATGCAAGAACTAAGTAGATAATGGTGTAGATTAATTGAAACATATTTACGCCTTGTTTTCTACAGGGTAGACAGAGACAACAGCCAATTATTTGCATCTGTAGGTACTATAGGGTGTCTCAGTAAGAGTGCACTTTTTAAAATTGGATGTCAACTGGTCACCAAGATCGTGCGATTTAACGCCGTGCAATTTTTTTCTTTGGGGTTTTGTGAAATCACGGATTTGTGCGAATAAACCCGAAACAATTCCTGAAAATTCAACGAAAATCCAACGCGTCATCGGTGAGATACAGCCACATATCTGTGCAAAAGTCATAGAAGATTTCATGAAAATGCCGGATATTTTATTCCATACTTAATCGGAACATGTCTTCTTTAAAATACAATAAAAATATCACAACTCTGTCATAAAATACTTGCTTTTATTTTGAAAGTAAAAAGTGCACTCTTATTGAGACACCCTATATTTTAAACAATTTTCCTCAAAAGTCATTATTAAAGCTTTCTTACAAGTCCGCTCCTGCCATTCACATTGTAGTGCAGGACAGCGATAGGATGTTTACGAGAAGCAAAAACCTTCTTTGTCCAGGGTGTCAATCAATAAGCCCATCACAATATACTACTGGACATAGGCCCAATGTCTTTGGCCTACCTTCTTAGTCTTGATGACCTACACTATGATTACTTATTACCGAATTTATATTAGTAGGTATATAATTTAATTTAATAATTAATAATATATGGGAATATCGGGGACCTATGTATATATAAAGTATATACATGGGGTACCTGTATTTAGATGTGCATGTTATTCTTTTCTACATTTATAATGATCATTTTAAAATTTATAATGCTTATAATGTATATTTAATCAATAATTAAAACAGAATGAAATACTGTATACCTAAATGATAAGGATAGAAACAGGGAGCTTCATTCTGCCAACAAACTGTTTTACAGTTTGGCAGAAGTTAAATGTAAACAACAGTGTTAATGTATGTAAATAAAAATTTATTTCATTTCATTTCATATTTCATACTGTTTCCACGCTGGCCAGACGGGTTGGTAGAGGGTTTATTTCGAGTTCTCCTTTTCTCGCAGTGATATCATCAGCATATTTTTCCGTTAGTCACCTCTTATAACACCCTTCGGATGAGATGGGGTTGTGATACTTGTATTTCTCCGTCGCCACATGGACAATTGTTCAATTTCTCAAAAAGGTCTTTTTTTTTTATATATTCGGTCCGTCAATTGACTACACCCTGCTAAAAGGTAATACAGCTGACGTGCAGTCCAGAAGATCCAGACCATAATTCTCGATGCTATTGGACGTAAAATGGTGGTCCCTAACTTGAAGGCCTTGATAAATGCCTTTTTAGGCCCGCTTGAAGAACTACTGTAAGAGGAGGGAAACACGTATGCGGGCCTTAAGGTTTTAAGCCATCTACGGTTTGAGATTACCCCCATTGAATGTGAGAAGAACTGTGTCCCCATCGAATCTCTGAAAGTGGAGTGGTGAACCCAAAAGCATCATCTTCTTCTTCTTCATCTTAGCGTTAAACCCATTCGTATCCAAAGCTTTCAGCTTGGAGTCTGGGGTCCGCTTTACCAGTCTAAGGGCGGATTTGGCTAAACTTCGATATTTTCTGAAAAGCGATTGCCATCATTCTGACCTCCACACACAACCCAAAGGGGATATCGAAGCATTGCAGCTAGATCATTTTTGTTGGACTTTTGAGGGCTCCAACTACTCGTAACGACTGCCATAGATGTTCGTATGGCAACTGGGACCGACGGCTTAACGTGCTCTCTGAGGCACAACCAGACCAATGCAAATACCTATATTCAGGCATACAAATATTTACATTGAGCGGGGATCGAACCTGCGCCACATGCGTAGCTGCTGCGTACACTACCACTACGCCACGGAAGCTATCAATCATAATTAAAATCTTATGATTAGGAAAATCTCTCGGTCAATCGTTAAACTAACAAAATCATTTGTCTACCACCCGTATCGATTTAAAACAAACATACTACAAACTTTACAAACTTAAATGTACATAATATTGTATTTAAATTAATTAGCATTCTGCCAACGTCCCCCAATTTTAATATAAAGATCGCATCTAAAGATATGATCGTCTTATTATCTCTCGTAGGCTCATCAGATCGTTATAGGATGTTGAGGTACAGGTTATAAATCGGACTTTTGAATAAGTTACTGTTTCGATTTAGATCGGAAGACTAAATGTGTAAACAGGACTTGAACTCCCGACTAGTCCCTTACAGGAGGAATGCTCTGGCCGACTAAGCTACTCAGATGTCTTGAACACTCGGAATTGGTGTTGCATACGTCCATAGGCCGCGGTAACCACTTTCCATCAGGTGGGCCGTGTGCTTGTCTGCCACCTAATTGGTATAAAAAAAATCGGTGTCGGTGGAGCTACCAATATCATTACGAACTATCAGAATCAATGGATAATGTTGAAACTATACGAAAACTTTTTAATGATGCTTTAAAATTTCATTAAAACTTACGGTTTTATATTTTAACTATGTCCAATGAACTTACAGCAAATGGTGCTTAAAAATAGTCTTAAAGCTAGGCAAATTTTGCCAGAAGTGCCTATAATGTATCTGTTAAGTAACTTTACATCATACCTTTGAGAATGCCGTGAGGCGAAACCGGTCAGGCGAAAAATAAAATTACGTAGAAAAGTACAAAGTGTCTTACTCAATATGTGTAGCAGATTCCACCAAGTGCCATCAATCAACAGTATGTATGTGTATATAATATAGCCTATAGTCGGGTGGCTAACGATAGAATATTAATACCTACTTATAGCTAGTATTGTTTGAAGAAATTATGTCTTCTTATGATTTGTGTTATCACAAAATTTTCGTTCGTGCCCTACAAAATGAGATTTGGTACATCTCTGATTTCTGTTAACGTAGCGTACTAAAATTTAATATCAATTTTAGGCTATAAACACGAGCTTTTCGACACAATAGATCATCAAAATCGGTTTTGTAGGCCAAACGGTACTTGAATAAACAACTAGACTGAACGCCGTTTTATAATGAATAGTATATCTAAAGGTATCGTGATCGTGAACTAGGTATAGTTAAACATTCTGTTTAAGTAATCACAAATAATATGCTTATTGATGATGTGGACACATCGTTGACATCATCACTTATCAATTTTACGTACCTACCTATTCGCTGACAGAAGCAACCTATTCGCTTTAGAGACTCTTTTGTCGTGCGAAAATCCATTCGAACTATGTTGAGCGAAATAAAACCGCACGGTGTCTCGGATCTTTAGATGATTCGAGATATCTTTAGATCTAATTTTATCAATGGGGTCCAGAAAGTGGAAGACATTTCAGAGGAGGACCAGTATTATCATGAACAACAGGAGATATTATCGAACTTGAACCGACCAAAACGCACACTATCTGTAGGTCGTTTGTTGTCGGAGGTGACATTGGCTGAGACACCCATCACCTCCAGCGCGAGGCAGAGGTGGCTCTCAAACAGCCACAGTGACACCGGAGTCTATACAACTGGCTCATCTAAATAAATTATCATGAGGCATATACCGTACATGTCAAAGAACCGTCCACAGGTCGGATTAGATGCTTTCGGGCCGGAGTCGGCTCGTGGGCCGTAGTTTGCCCATCCGTGGCCTAAAAAATATCTCTCGCACTCCGGTTAACTCAGAGCCATCTGTATTTTAGAGATGGTTCCTTTGGATGTGGGTCATTGTGAACCCATCGGGAAAAGGGGGGTGCGCAAGGAGTAGCTCCGCACTTTAGAGATCCTAAACTCTACCATTCATCACTTAGTAAATATGAAACATACTTGACACAAGTCGTTGATGAATCCATATGAAACAGACAACATACTATATCTATATTGTATACTAGCTTTTACCCGCGGCTCCGCTCGCGTGGATGTCGGTTATCGTGACAAAACATAGCCTATATCCTTTCTCAAGGTCTAATCTACCCCTATACCAAATTTCATCAAAATCGGTTCAGTGGTTTAGGCGTGAAAGCATAACATACAGACAGACAGACAGACAGAGTTACTTTTGAATTTATAATATTAGTATGGATTATATCATAATATTCTTTCTCACAGCACCCACTAATGAATGATTGATGACTCATTAGTGGGTGAAAAGTGTACACCAGCAAATAACATAACATAGGTTTCAAATTATTTTTATTTTCGTGCAGTTGTGCATGCTACATTATGTTTGCAAGCTAAACACGAGAAAATAAATCAAAGTTAATCATGTATGACTTGCTTTAGCATGAAATAATAAATAGTAAGCACGGCACTCAGTACTTTATTGTAACGTTTTGTAGTAAGTTGAATGCTTACAAAGTAATTAACCAGACCATTATTCACTAACTTCATTAAGTTAAAAGTTCACTTTGTATACTACTATAACCTAACTTATTTATTAAGAATGCAAAATTACTTTAAAAGGTTTTGCTTAACGAGTAAATCATGCTTTAGTTTACTGTATTCTCCAGGGCCTTCGCCAATGACTTCTGTCTTTACGATCGGGGTTGCAGGCCTGAGGGTGATAGGTGGAGCCACCTGTCTCTCTAGTATAAGCAAATCAGGATGGTGTAAGGGCAGGGTGGGCATGGTGATGGCAATGTTTTTTATACCAGACACGTCAATTTGACTTCACCTCGCCCGATGTTAAGCTCCTTTAGTTTAACATCAGGCGAGGTGAAGTCAAAGTCTCGAAAAGAGGGTCACCATCGTAAACATGAACCATGTTAACAGTGGTGGCACCATCTTAAAACCGCTACATATATAGGCTAACTTATTATCCCGGGAAAAACTTCCCATGGGTGCGGGTATATCACCAAAATTTCACGCGTCTGCGTGGCTCCGTGTATTAACTTGTCAGCCATAGAAAATATCAAAGAAGAAGAAGGGGGGGAGGCATTGGATTTTTTAAATATTTTATAAGTTTTTTTTATAAAATACAAAAATCCAACGTCACGTGTTTCACAATAAGAAAAAATCTAGTATTTTTAAGAAATGTCCTGTTTCACAGTTCAACATCGACTAAAATCTCCTCCGCGCCCCGGGCAGTACTGTTAATGAATATTTGCTACTATATAAGTTTATTACAGGAGAATGTAGTTAGTATCTTGCTACAGTGCCTTGATAGGAAAGCTTCAATTTTGTAATGTAACGAGGACATAGCCATATCGATTGCTCGATAATCTTCTCAAAATGGATATTTACTTTGTAAGTAGGTGCCACTTCCTCAAAAATGCACTGTGAAACAGAGAAGCTTTGGTGCAGGTTTCCTTCGAGGATTTGGGAGGACAGACGTAAATCGCTCCCGAAAAAGCTGAGATACCAATCAAATAGATACATAAACTAATTTGGCCACGACACAGTCTTTGACTACTGTGGCTATTATCGTACACATTGTTACTGTATTACTTCGTTACTGTTTCTGTATAATAAATAATAAATAATAAAAAAAAATAATAAAAATATCACCACGGACGGTTTAGACACCACGATCGTACACAATGCGATAAGCTGTCACATCGACAATATTTAAATAAAAAATGCTTATAATATTAAAAAAAAAAAAAAAAAAAAAAAAAAATTCCGGGCTCCAATGTTTAAGTTTAGATGTCGCTATGACAATGATGTAATCTGTATGACACCGACAAAATGATGTGCGGATTTGATGGTGGATTGAAAGTGATACATAATTTTTTGTACCGTATAGCCAGTTTCGCAGTCATTGCGGACAGTATATGGTACACATAAATAACAACATGACTTATTGTTTATCTGCAATAAATATCAGCCAGCCTACATACATCCATCAGATCCCTTTTTTATCACGAGCATTATTTCCTTTATTAGGTGATACATTTAATAAAAAAACAGCTTACACAACTTGAAACATGAATAGGACGCATAAAAATAAAAAGTACAGCTGTTTATTGACGTTCGAGCGCTACCAAGTCGTCCATTTTGTTTTGGCGGGACGGTGGCGCGCCATTTTCTTTTTTTGTTTTTTTTAAACTTAAAAAGCGGCTCCGGTAATTGACAGATGCGGTCTTCGATTTGTGAACTCCTTGCTCATATCTTTTATGTAATTTATGCGGAATTAAATTTAAACTGGCAACCGGAAAGGCGGCCTGTTATTTATGATGGGATTATAATATTTATATTCGTGATTCCCATGGTTTAAAGTGGGTAAGTATTAATGAAATAAAATATCAATTTTATCTTTAGTTTCTTAGTTTCGTTTAGTAGGTATTCCATCAAGAACCAGCGGTTCGGTGACTCATTCATATGCCATTATGACCTGGAAAAACTCAAATTGACGTGTCTTTGCAAAAAATAGGATTCTCGATTCTCCAAGACCGAAAAAACTTTGAAGTTATAAGTGATATTATCAGAGTTACGCAAGTAATGAAATTGATAATCCAACCAACCTATTATAAGTTCTCAGCAAGCTCTAATATAAACCTACTTTAGATTTAATATTTTAGAGTAAATATCTAAAATACAAGGAATTCGACCTATCTATATAACCGAAGTATACTAAGTATACCTATCTATATACCTATCATGAGTGCGTAAGAACTAAAATTACTAGTAAGTATTCCAGCTAAGTAATATGAATTGATTATGAGAAGTGGGTTTTCATTTTCATTTGAAATATTTAATTAACTTCTTCAGGATTTGGTTGAAATGCCACTTAATAAGTTTAAAATTAAAGTGAAAAATTATTTAATCAAAAAAGGTTATATTATCTATATATATAAAAATCAATTGCTGTTCGTTAGTCTCGCTAAAACTGCTGAACGGATTTATCTTATCTTGGTCTTGAAATGTTCGTGGAAGTCTAGAGACGGTTCAAAAGGTGACAAAAATTCGAATAATTGCCATGAAAATCCTAGAAACAGCCCTTTTGTATGGAATAAGTATTTCTGTGAGCCTGGTACTTTTTGTATGGAATACTAGGCTCACAGAAACGTCAAAGAACTTAAGCAGAATATTTATTTTCCCGGAAATAGGTTCCTATGAGTTGCGAGAATGGAATCAAGTTCCACACGGGCGAAGCCGGGGGCTTCAGCTTCATACATGAATATCTAAATGATAAAAATGTATGGTCAACCTAATTCCTTACTCGCTCGCACAATATAAATTTTGTTGTCAACTAAACCAAGTTTAAAAATAGATAATCTAGTTCTAATAAAGTTCACTGAGTTTCTTGCTGGTATCTTCTCAGTAGAACCAACTTACCGAACCAGCGAAAGCATATCGAAATAGCTTGCTTGACCGATTCTTATGAAATTTTGTGTGCATATTGGGTAAGTCTGAGAACCAGACAACATCTATTTTTCATCCCAGCGGGAACGGGATCTGACGCCACGAGGCAAGAAAAATTTTACGGTACGATGTTCGCCGGGTCAGCTAGTATTTTTATATTTCTTGAGATAAGTAAATAATATGATTGCAAAAAAATTACATTCATATGTGCTCTTACGTGCCAAAACTGAAGAAATTAAATTGATTCTTTGATTCGTATTGTGCTGGGGTTCTGACTCCCGGCTACAAGATTACGATTCTCGAATCTTAAGTCCGATCCCTCAGCAACAAGGTCACTGCAATTTCTTCTCAAGCGTAAATATAAGTACACGTAGGTTCTCACTTTCCAAATCAGCTGTTCTAGACTTAACAAAAGATTCGGCAGATTCGTAGATTTTTACTATTCAAAGATGGGTAACTTTAGATTTAGCAAAAGTTTTACAAAGACCAGTCGTAATCATAATAGTCTTGAAGTCTGATTTAATTTCGCAAACTTAAAATTAAAATCGACTTTCAATCATTTCTAAAGTCAATACCAAACTCAAATCGAATTGTTCTTTATATTCAGAACAAAAGTTATGTCTGAAAGTAATCTTTTACTACAATACAACTGTCTAAGTGAAAAGGTAAGAAAATATACTTATTACCTAACACAATCAATTTCTTTCAGAATGTGTTGTCTGTCTATAGGTACAGTCGGCAAAGGAGATACGGCTCGCACCTTTACATATAACTTTGAAATTTGAATATTAAAGTGCAACCGTGTTTTCTTTGTCAACTGTACGTCTGTTATTTATTTCTGAAAATGTCTTGTGAATGGTTCAACGATTTTCAATAACAGTTGACTTTGACTTTGCCTTTAGTTTACCATCAGGCGAGGTGAAGTCAAATTGAGGTGTCCTTTATAAAAAAAAAAAACTGTAATACGAGATTGGTCAAGAGCCTGAACACACTTCTTTCTTTCTTCTTTCTTGCTATCTACAACTAACAGTAAAACATACATCTAAAGTGCTAGAACACCCGCGAACGATATCTGCTCGCTTCGGCTTCGCTTCGACCATCGAGTCTGGACCCACGGCCGCGTACGACCCGCTTTTAATCAATTTTTCGATTTTATTCTATCGCCTACACAAAAACAATTACGAGTGAACCATACAAACAAATTGTTATATCAATTGTATCGAACCCACACACGATTGGATTGAACACGCATAACATCACAGCAGCTGTTGCAACAAAACCACAACGATATTCGTACACTCAAAAATATTTGGCTACAATCCAAGCGGCCGCTACGCAGGAGGCGTGGGTTCGATCCCCGCTCAATGCAAATATTTGTATGCATGAATATGGCTATTGTCATTGGTCTGGTCGTGCCTCGGAGAGCACGTTAAGCCGTCGGTCCCGGTTGTCATACGAACATCTAAGGCAGTCGTTACGGGTAGTTGGAGTCATCAAAAGTCCAACAACTGGTCTAGCTGCAATGATTCGATATCGCCTTTGGATTGTGGTGGTCAGATAGCAATCGCTTCACAGAAAATATCGGAGTTTAGCCAAATCCGCAGTTAGATTAGTATAGCGGACCCTATACTCCAAGCTGAAAGCTTTGGATGCGACTGGGATTAACGCTAGGATGAAGAAGCGTGTGCTATAGTCAGTATTTTGCACCAATCAGTGACCCTAGCACGAAAATCTATCGTAAAAATCAAGAGAAAGGAGCATTGCAATTGGCCGCCTGCCTACTGTGAACCTGTGTGTGTGTGAAGCCGTCCAATCGAAACGCTCCTTTCTCTGGCTACGTTTACGACAGTTTTTCGTGCTAGGGATACTGACACTGACTGTATCATGCACGGTGGTGTTGATGTATGCGAAAAAGTACCTACTGAAGATTTTGATTACTTTTTTGAGGGTAACAATTCATTTTGCAGTCTAGATCGATTTGTTACTTACCGTACAGAAACGACAATAGCAGCTTCACAAATTAGCAATATGGTTGTTAAACCACGACGGTCTAACTGCAATGTTTCGATATCGCCTTTGGATTGTGTAGGTCATATGGTAGTCGCTTCACAGACAATATATCGAAGTTCAGCCAAATATTTAAAAAAGGCTGGGATTGGCGCTAGGAACGAAATATATGAACTTCGTCCTCGAGGGACTCGCAATCCTTATTGTAAGAAGCCTTCCAACTTCAACACAATATAATGCTCTACAGAACTGTGTGATGTAAATCATAAATTAGCGGTATCTGTGTTTGAAGTGCCAGTGGGCTTAGATTTACTGTCTGCGACCCAAAGAACCCTAAAATCAGTAAATTTCCCCTGAAGCTGAAGAAAAGTAGGTAAAACTCAGCAAAAATACTTTCGGAACACACTACCTACGAAACTATAAGGTTTTAAAAAAACTCTGGTTTATTTTAGAACAAATTTGAATACAATGCCACTCTGTTTAAAGTCCCGCCTTAGCTTTCGAACCTAACCTATCCATGTCTGTTCTTTGGACAAAACTCTGAGTATTTGTCCTGATGATGAATCAAATTATTTTTTCTATTTAATAGATATTTATACGTATAAATAATATGCCTTATAAGCTATATAGAATAAAATATTAGGTCCTTACATATGAAATTGGCGTTTTTCGTACTGGCCACTTTAATCACGATTTTCTCCTATTTGGTAAGGAATTCCAAATTCAAATTTTTACAGCTATTTACTCATGTATTTGTGCTTCAATGACCGTCATTCATTTGTTTTTTTTCTTCTGTTTTTTTCTGTTTGCGTCACTCATTTTACAAAATGGAAAACTTAAAATATCGCATTTTTTACGAATACGAGTTCCGCCGTGGCACTAGTGCTGCGGAAACGACTCGAAGGGTGAATGATGTTTATGGCGGTCATGTTGCAAAAGAAAACACAGTTCGTTTTTGGTTCCAACGTTTTCGTTCTGGAAATTTCGACCTGCAGAACAAGCCTCGTGGACGGCCTGAGACCCAAGCTAATAATGAAGTATTGAAGGCTATTGTGGAAGCGATCCATCGCAAACCACGTCCGAGTTAGCTGCAGGCTGCGGTGTTAGTGATAAAACTGTTTTAATGCACTTGAAGCAAATTGGGAAGATTAAAAAGCTTGAAAGGTGGGTACCTTACGAATTGACTGAAGCAAAACGGCAAACGCGCGTCGACTGCTGCGTTACATTACTGAACCGGCACAATAATGAAGGTATTATAAACCGAATCATTACCTGTGATGAAAAATGGATTCTTTACGATAATCGGAAGCGCTCAGCGCAATGGTTGGATCCTGGCCAGCCAGCCAAATCCTGCCCCAAGCGAAAAATAACCCCAAAAAAGTTACTTTTGTGAGCGTTTGGTGGACTAGTGCCGGTATTGTTCATTAAAGTTTTCTCAAATCTGGCCAGACTATTACGGCTGATGTCTATTGTCAGCAATTGCAAACAATGATGGAAAAGCTAGCGGCTAAACAACCTAGGCTGGTCAATCGCTCCACGCCACTGCTGCTTCACGACAACGTTAGACCACACACCGCACAACAGACGGCTACCAAATTACAAGAGCTTCAATTGGAATGTCTAAGACATCCTTCGTACTCCCCGGACCTTGCTCCAACAGATTACCATTTTTTTCGAAATTAGGACAACTTCTTGCAAGGGAAAAAATTCAACTCTGATGGGGCAGTCCAAATCGCCTTCACAGATTTTATTGATTCCCGTCCGACTGGTTTTTTTAGTAAAGGGATCAATGAACTACCTATGAGATGGCAAAAGTGCATAGAAAACAATGGTTCATACTTTGATTATTCGTCGTCGTCGTCGAAAAGATTCGGTTTAAAATACCTTCATTATTGTGCCGGTTCAGTAATGTAACGCAGCAGTCGACGCGCGTTTGCCGTTTTGCTTCAGTCAATTCGTAAGGTACCCACCTTTCAAGCTTTTTAATCTTCCCAATTTGCTTCAAGTGAATTAAAACAGTTTTATCACTAACACCGCAGCCTGCAGCTAACTCGGACGTGGTTTGCGATGGATCGCTTCCACAATAGCCTTCAATACTTCATTATCAACTTGGGTATCAGGCCGTCCACGAGGCTTGTTCTGCAGGTCGAAATTTCCAGAACGAAAACGTTGGAACCAAAAACGAACTGTGTTTTCTTTTGCAACATGACCGCCATAAACATCATTCATCCTTCGAGTCGTTTCCGCAGCACTAGTGCCACGGCGGAACTCGTATTCGTAAAAAATGCGATATTTTAAGTTTTCCATTTTGTAAAATGAGTGAAGCAAACAGAAAAAAACAGAAGAAAAAAAACAAATGAATGACGGTCATCGAAGCACAAATACATGAGTAAATAGCTGTAAAAATTTGAATTTGGAATTCCTTACCAAATAGGAGAAAATCGTGATTAAAGTGGCCAGTACGAAAAAACGCCAATTTCATATGTAAGGACCTAATATTTTATTCTATATAGCTTATAAGGCATATTATTTATACGTATAAATATCTATTAAATAGAAAAAATAATTTGATTCATCATCAGGACAAATACTCAGAGTTTTGTCCAAAGAACAGACATGGATAGGTTAGGTTCGAAAGCTAAGGCGGGACTTTAAACAGAGTGGCATTGTATTCAAATTTGTTCTAAAATAAACCAGAGTTTTTTTAAAACCTTATAGTTTCGTAGGTAGTGTGTTCCGAAAGTATTTTTGCTGAATTTTACCTACTTTTCTTCAGCTTCAGGGGAAATTTACTGATTTTAGGGTTCTTTGGGTCGCAGATTGCCACAATTAAGATCGTCTTTTGCATTGACCGCTTCATGACTGATCTATTGACCCAGGTAGTTACACCATTTTTATTATTTCGTAAGAAACTGAATATTAAAAAATAATATTAAAGGATCCTCTTGATTCGTACAAATTTTATAGTCATAAGTACTTACTTTGGTATAATGAGTTAGTTTGGCATAAATGGGTTAGATATAATTTAACATATTGTTTTTATGGCATACTTATCTCTTTTCCCAAGGAACTAAGCATTGCCATATAACGTGGCAAGCCAGCCGTGGTAAGTACTTAATTTAATTTTAAACAATCAAATTGTATATATTATTAAAATGCGTCATGAAATTCCTCAGTATCGCATGCCTCTGGCGGTAACGTTCCCAGAAGGCTGGCTTGCCACGTTATATGGCAATGCTTAGTCTCTGACCTAAAAAGAGGCCAGCCTTCTGGTCACGAGAAGCGTCGACCATACGCTTCGCAATCTCCCTGAAGAGATTGCGGGTGCTCGGGACCCCATGACCCCAACGTTTCTACTCCAAACGGCACAAATTCATAATCTCCGATAAGACTAGAGTATTTGCACCGCTTGAGAGCCTCTGCAGAAGCTGCGGCAGCAACAGCACAGCCAGCCGTGCCAGGTATATGGGTAGGGGCAATGGTGTCGACGCATGTTGCGTCCCACACCAGAGCCCTACCTATCTTCCAAGGCATTAATGACATGCCATCCGGTCTCTTGCCATCGTCGCACGCCAAACCGTTAGGTTCTAGCACAGCTGGCACACCGGCGGTGACAACAGCGCGGCGGATTATGTCATTAAGGCTGGCATGCCGTGGAATTCGCCCCGCACTCCTGCAGCACGACAGGCCATGGTGTCCGAGTCGGTCAACAGTCTCTCCACAACGGCATCGATGCGGAGAAACACATGGCGCACCCAACCGTAAGCATGTTGCAAGGTACGAGTAGTGTCGTCTAACATAGTTCCTACGTTAGACGACGGAAGAGCTTGTAACCAAAGACCCGATTACCACACTCCAACCGCTAGCAAACGGGCACGCTCAACAGCATTAGAACATGTATTTAGTAAATTTTGTCTTACTAAGCTGCAGAGCGACCCGTCCCACTGACGCTGTGAGAAAAGGTTCCTTGGGAAAAGAGATAAGTATGCCATAAAAACAATATGTTAAATTATATCTAACCCATTTATGCCAAACTAACTCATTATACCAAAGTAAGTACTTATGACTATAAAATTTGTACGAATCAAGAGGATCCTTTAATATTATTTTATAATATTCAGTTTCTTACGAAATAATGAAAATGGGGTAACTACCTGGGTCAATAGATCAGTCATGAAGCGGTCAATGCAAAAGACGATCTTAATTGTGGCAATAGAGTACAAAATAGCTTGGAAACAATGCCTAGCACTAATGCATATTAACACTCTGAAGCCAACACGAGTTTTAATTGAGTCAAAGCAATCAGATGCTATTGTATGGGTTCTAAACTCTCGGCTCGGTACTAAGGGTCAATACAAATGAAGCGGCAAAATGCTCCAGTATTATAAGTGATAATTGAATACCACCCTGTTTCTACAAACAGGGTGGTATTCAATTATCAACACAACACACAAGTAACAATCTGCTACTGTTTTATCGATAAGATTTAATTTTGCGTACTATTATGAGACTTGTGTAAATGGAATAAGGTCGATATTTAATTAACATTTTAAAACTGCTCGAGCATCTTTCCGCCTGGTTTGAATTGATCCTCAGTACTATTGTTCTCACTAATACATTTCTATAGCCACGATTTTCATTTTATCACTTTTGCAGTCCGCTTCTTCTGTATTAGTTTTTCTTGGCTTTTACTAGAACGACTGACGTCTGACCTCCAAATCTTCCACCAGAGCCTCATCCGTTAGTCAGTAGGTATACCAACTTGGCTACTTCTTCAATGTTTGAACCATCTGAGATCTTGAAATAAAAACATACTGTACCTTCTGCTGATTTACATATCGAACGTATAACTTATGGCCTACGTATTAAAGTCCAAAATCGCTTCGATGATTTTATATCAATTTTAAGGAAAATCTTGGCCAATAAACGCACTGGAGCGTGTGCATTGATTGACATAAGAATGTGCCCGAAAAGTTCCATTTCCTGCCACAGATTCATTATATTTTTTCCTGTATGAGGTCATCAGATGACGCAGTTAACCTTCTATCTGCGAACTCAATACCTATGCGAAAGATATAAAATACCAGGTTTTATGAATATTTTTACGTCAGCATGTGAAGGTTTCAGTGAAAATGGGCTTTAGCATAAAGATTCAACCTTTTTTAATATTATTACCAGTTGTATGACAGATGTTATTATTATGGGCAGTAGGTAATCCCCTCAGATACCCCCCCTGCCGGAGCCGAAAGGGGAGGGTTATGTCGGACTCGAACCGACTAAAACCGCACGCCGACTGTGGGTCGCGGTGCTAGGCCGGAGGTGAGGTTGTCATCGACATATCCCTCGCACCCCGGCTGACCCAGGGCCATCCCTTACGGTCTGGCCCTCCTCGGGAGGGGGACAACGGTGTCCCCGAGGTTTAGGAGTACTGATTATAGCTTTTATTAGCTTGTTATGTATGCTTGTAAGTTTGTGTTTATAGGCAGGTATGTAGCGGAATCTTTAAACTTGATTTTGGAGCTCTTCAACAAGTCGAATGGATTAAAATGACCATTTATCAAGGACCGATCCGATGACAACACAATAATATCAGAAGATGAGGTATAGGAACCATCTTGTAAATGTTTGTTTTTATCATTATTATGTACCAATCATTCCTATGCCGACCTGAAACTCCCTGCCAGCTCACACGTTTCCTTTATCCTACAGTCCCGGGTCCTTTAAGCGGGGCGTGAAAAGGCATCTGATGAAGCCGTCAAGCTGAGTGCCACCGTTGTTAACATGGCGCATATTTACGATGGTGACCCTCTTTCCGACACTTTGCCTTTAGCTTACCATCAGGCGAGGTGAAGTCAAATTGACGTGTCCTTTTATAAAAAAAACCTAAATAAAATAGGAGAAACGCAAATAAATGTAAAGCTTGTAAATATATTTAGATATTTGTTATTTAATCACGTTCTAACAGCTAAACAGATCTTTGACCGAATTTGTGCAGAGATAGATTATAATTGGGAATAACAAATAGGCTACTTTTTATTTATCCCTAGAATAGGTTCCCATCGATTACAGGAGTGGGACCAGAATTTCACGCAGGCGAAGCCGTGAGCAACCACTAGTACCTTCATCACAGTTGCGTAGAGACGTTGCCTCTCTGGCCGTTTTCTACCGCCTGTACCACGGCAAGTGTTCTGAGGAGTTATTTCAACTGATCCCACCCTCTCCCTTCCTATCCAGAACAACACGTGCTGGTCTGCGGTGCCATCCACACATGGTGGAATCCATACCATCTCGCACTAAACGCCGCACGATAAAGAGCTGGAATGCTCTGCCCGCATACGTGTTTCCCTCCTCTTACAGTCCCGGGTTCTCCAAGCGGGGCGTGAAAAGGCATCTATCAAGGCAGTCAAGTTAGGGACCACCATTTTACGTCCAATGGCACTGGGAATGGTGGTCTGTATCTTCTGGACTGCACTTCAGTTTTGTTGCCATCTAGCGGGGTGCAGTCAATTGACGGACCAAATATAAAAAAAAAGTCATCCTTGGGCATTTTGGCCATCCCATCCCTTCCCATGCGGTGTCGTACAAGGCGACTAAGGGATAGGGCTGTTTAACATCAGACAGATATATACAGCACCGACTCGGCCTCAGATATAGGCTCGGATCAACGATAGTGCCCGAAATATTATGGTAATAGGCTCACCCCCTATTGCATGGGACCGACTATAATTATTGGTGAAATATGGGTCTTAATTCACCTTTGCCTAACCCTCCAGGGATAAAGGCGTGATTATATGTATGTGTATTTTTATTTATCATAAAGGCCATAGTTGTATGAGAATCAAATTTCTTCTTCCAATTAATTTTATAATCATTACTCTATCATAAGCCCTAACCCTTAAACTCCAACAAAAGGGGACAATAAAACGCAAAGGCGAAACATTTCATTACAAGTAAAAGATACTAAGATAACAGAAAACAATTTCCGATGGCGTTACCCGACTGCGTCACAATAAATAAGTATTGTTATCAACACCCCCGACACTAAAGCCGCCCATTCACCGGCTTATCTCGTTCTAACAAAATCTTACGTCTACTATTAACATTAAATGTTCGTGAACGCCCGAATAAAGACGTTTAAAAAAAGGATACGGTAAATATATGGAGGTTATAAGTTCATTTAAAAAAGGAACAAATGAGTTTTTTAAATGTTTGATGGCGATATTGGATGCAATTAATGGGGACGATTGTTTTTTTAAGATATCCAAATTAGTACCTTCAGTATGGTATTGTTGTGTGAGTGTATGGATCCCCACGAAGATCTACAGGATTATTTTAACGGTACGAGCTCACCAGCCAATGGACGGACGAAACTCTGGTACAGACTTTCGTTCTCAGTGTTGGAGGCTCCAACTACCACGGAGGTGGCGCGCGTAGGCGCGCCTCCCAATACCGGGGCCGAGTTAGGGTGGAGCACACCGTTGTTTCCCCTCTCGAGGAGGGCCAGATCGTCAGGGATGGCCCTGGGTCGCTTGGTCAGCCGGAGTGCGAAGGATATGTCGAAGACAACCTCACCTTCAACCTAACACGACAACCCACAGACGGTGAGCGGTTTTAGTCAGTTCGAGTCCGACACATCCTCCCCCTTCGGCTCCGTCGGCGGAGGTATCAGAGGGGATTTCCACACGAAAAAAACACAAAAAAGAGGCTTCAACTACAGTCGCACTGGCAAAAGCCATATACCTAATGGGAAAGAGTAGGATAACGGGACCCCGGGTTGAAGAGGATTAGCACTGTGATGATAATGATTGTATATTTTAGAACAGCATTACCATTACGATTTCCTCTCTTGATAGTCCCCTACCCAAAGAGAAAAGACAGTAGAAATCAGATAGCAATTGGTTCCCATAAAAACCAAATAATAAAAGAATGAGAGCGGGTGCCGTGCTCCGAAGTGAAAATGAAAACTCAGATGAAAATACAATACGTATTCTCACACAAAACAAAATTGCAGAAATACTCATGCTATTAAATGAATACCCGGTAAACACGTTAGCAATTCTACTTAATTGTGAAACTGTCAAAGGAAATTGATTTCGATAACGTTCTAGTTGGTAGTAACAAGTTCGCGTCGTGTCTTGCAAGATAAACAATTCAGGGGACGTGGATTCACTAAAGATAAGCCCAATATAGTTGAGGATGTGACAGTACTATTCCAAATACGCCTTAAAGGCTATGAATAAAAGCTTTCTTTCTTCCTATGTTCCTATTCATTTCTATACGACAGGAGTGACAAACAGGTACATAAAACGGATCGATGAGGCCTCCATTTATGTTCACAAATTAAAAAAAAGCCGCGATTGTTTGTAGAAAAAATTATATCAAGGTTGCCACGGGGACAAAAGAAGTGCTGAAAGTTTCTGGTTTAAAAAGAACATTTGAGATCGTAAAACAGTGTGCCCTTATAAAAAAAAAGTATTTTTGACAAATACTTGAATATTTATCAATAAAGAATATCTCAATATGACTTTACCACGCCTGATGCATCCATAAACAAAAATTACCTAATACTCGTAGTTGGGCAAAATTAAGGTAAACTCTCAGATCGATTTAGTAGATAAACGGTAAACTGTGAAAGTATTTCTTGTGAAAGTTGAAAAACGCGCCTAATACCTACCTAAACCTAATGAGTCCAATAACCTGGATAACTAAAACTTAAATATAGCTGGTGGGTTATGGACCTCAAATGGTAGAAAGCAGAAAACATGGAAGTTCGGCCGTTTCGTTTTTAGACTGAAAGCCGAGTCCCGTCTGCAAAAGGCCGGTGTAACCTGGCATGCAATAAACATAAGCGTCGAACACAGCCTTTACAGAGCTTGTCATGAGTCGATCTCCAGTGACGTCATCCAGTCTGACCAATGGTAATCTCTCTATCAAGTGTGATCGCAGTGCTTTGCACGACTCTGTACGCTTAGAGAATTGCACAGCGCGAAATGTGAGGCAATTCAAAGGTATGATATACCTATATAAATAAGATACCTATGTAGGTATATTATGTATGTATTTACAAAAAAAGTATCTAAGTATTTGAATGATTTTTTTATAGCATTTATTATGCTAACTTTTAAGTTCGAATGAATCAGGTGTGGCTCAATAGCTCAGTTGGTAGAGCATTCCCCCTGCAAGGGAAAGGTCGTGAGTTCAAGTCTCACTTGAGCATTTAATTTTTTCCGATGTTTTTCGAGTATCTAAGTAGGTTTATCCGCATTCTAGATTCCATAGCACAAGTTAGTTAAGCTTACCATGGGTCTAATTATCTTTGTGTAGAATGTTATAGAATGTAGAATAGAATATTACCGCATCCAAAATATTCTTTCACCCTCAACGTACAGAACCAAATTGCTAATGTCACGAAACTTAAATCTCTCGAGTGTACGTACGCAAAGCCGATTTACTCTGCACCCGACTGAATATTAAGCACCTCACATAGTATCTGTAATGAAGATAGGCATGTGTGGTGTGAGCATCAAGGAACCTGTCTTGATCCACTGGGGAACTGCAACATTGCCGTACTACTACATGTGCTTGGAGCAAAACTTTAAAAGTAACGGTCTAAGCTGCACTCAGCTCCTGTTTTTTTTGAGGAAATTTGTTATTATCAGAAATATGTAGAATATAAACTCATGAAAACGTAAAATACAACAAGGTTAAACGACACAGTGAGCTCATTCATGCGTAAATGGTAACACCAACAAATCATCATAATCCGGGTAGGTACGTTGAGATATCTTAGAGGTACACTTCAAGTTTGATGTGATAAAAGCCGTGCGGTTTTAGTCAGTTCGATTCGAATATACCTACCCATATCATTAATTGAATTCCAAGGGTGTTGTTGCGCGCAAAAAAGAAATGGGTTCATGTTGGTATTGTGGCGATATCACATGTACCCAGCGCCATCTAGCGATAGCAGCCGAACTACTACGTCACTACGAATCCTGTATCGCGAAAGTGAAGTTCTCGCGCTGGTACAGACGAAGTCGCAGGCAAAAGCTAGTTTTAGATAATATGAAGTATCAAACAGATAAGTCAAACTCTATAAATGTGCAATATAATGAATTTATTTTTAAATGGCATTCTCAAAAAAACTTTTTTCATATCCTTTTTATTATGGTTACATTTCTTTGGAACATTAAATGTATACAATTTTCTTTCACAGTATTTGGATAGATTTTTAATTAAGATTGTAAGTGTACATATCACAGGAAATGTAGTGGGATACATAATTATTGCGCTTTACACGCATATATGTTATTGTCAAGTTCAGTGGATACCATGTTTGTCACAATCTTTGGTTAGTTCATAGTGACACCCGCAGGGGTACATAATTTTGGAAGATTAAATTGGATACATCTCTTTGTAGTTGACTGTACAATATATGTACAACACCCCACGACAATCGTTGGGCCGCGGCCCGCCAGGCGTGATCACCTTGCCTTGTCGGAGGACCCTTTGTGTTGGAGGAACATAGCTCATCGTTCCTCCACAGTATGATAGCTGCGGAGACTCTTCTTGAGGCTATTAGATATGCCAAATATCAAATTTGTTTAGTATCTTGTGTACCTATCTACCTATATTCTCTGTCAATAATGAAGAATATTATTTATGAAAAAAAAATGCTTTTAATTAAAGTTCAGATGGCCGTAGAAATGACTCTGAGAATCTCGGGCTGCACTAAATTTTAATATAAATGCAGATGATTTTGATCTTCAGAAGTGTTATTATCATCATGATGAATAAAAGATGGTTATTTTTACACATTGCGTGTTGAACCAGACCTTTTGAGGGTTTAGAAGAATTCATGGGTTCGGCGAACTTCACCACGAATGTTTTTTTTTAAATTGCATTATCTGTTGATTCAGACGTCCAATTGGTTCTGAATAATTCTACTGACATGCGTTTCGATAGCTTAGTGGTTAAGGAGTCGACCTTACGATCGAAAGCGGAGCTGGAGGGGTTAGAGGGAATATTAGTAATTTCGGTAACTAAATTTTTTTCAAGAAAAAAAATTAGAGAATTTTCGAAAATGGCTACACTATACTCTGTTTTAAGTTACGTATTTATCTAAAGGTAAACAAACTTGACGTGTCTTTTGATGTTTCTTATTTAAAATACTCAGTTTAAAAATAAAATACTGCTAAAAATAGAAATAGAACCACTAGTTTCAGCAGTAGTTTATGTGTAAAAGGTACTTATATCAAGATTGTTAATCGTTTAGGAATAAATGAAAGAAAACTGACGAAACAGATTTCCCTATGAAGCGAGGGTGAATGGTAAAACCGGTAGAGATCTACCTAGAAATACATATGTCAATCAGATCGAAGACATGTCAAGATTACACGAAACTGGCCTCCATGTCTGAAAACAAATATGAAATTGGAAGAAGCGAAAGATGTATGCCAGGATCGTAGCAAATGTAAACTTAAGGTCTCTGCTTATGCAACTGGTGAGGTGTGACAATATATAACCAACTGGAGATAGATGTTAGCTGAAGGAGGTATTTTTTTAATGATTTTATGACAATGGTAGCTAGACCTTTATGTTAAGTTTTATTTTTTACGATATAACTTTAGTTAAAATGATTGATGACGATGGTTAATGATGTAGAGTCACAATTCACTGTAATGTGCCACTTTCCTACTCGCGTGTGCGTTGTTCGTTATGTCTAAAAATCCCCCATTTTTATACATAAAAACTCGAATTCACACCAATTTCGGAAAATAAAATAATACCGCGATGCGTCCTCTACGCTTTCCCGCCAAAACTCCCTGAAGGAGGTAATAATGATGGGCAGTGTTGACGTTATAAAAAAATACTATAATTAATTTTATTACTTCTATTTCGTCGTATTACATATTTAAGCTGTTATTTTTGTGACATTTCTATGTACTTTCTTTTTCTTTCAATGTTTTGTAATCAAAAATGTAAAAACACTCTTTAGTTACAATAAATTTTTCAGTTCTTAAAATTCATTAACAAGTTAATTATTTTGATTATCCTGAACTGTGAGCATTGTTCTAGGCAACAGGGGACTTCCAGGATCAAAACAATGAATCTGTCGCATTAATTAGGCAGCCTAGCGCAGTCAACAACGCTGCTAGGCAATAGCTAGACTTGCATTGTTACTTTGATTAGGTATGAGCTTTGTTTCATAGAGCTGAAAATTGGTTGTACGAAGTTACTGAAGTTAAAGTTTGTTTACAGTAAAAACTCCTTTGTAATAATTTAGTTTTACTTTTTAAAATGAATTTATGAATCGGGAAAAGTCATAATTTGAACTGGGAAGCAATCCTAGGGGAAATACTCTGACCAAAATCCTAGAAAAAACTGAAATTGTCATCTAATATTATATACCTAGTAGCTGTAAAAGTTTGTGGAGATGTTTAGATATCGCCCGAAATTACTGAAACTGCTAAGTTAAAGTACAAGACTAAACTATAGTCAAGAATAACATAGACCACGTTTTATATACTTGTAAATACTAAAATGTGCACAAAATGCGCTCTATACGCGCAGTATTCATTTCTTGGATGTATTTTGAAGATAGCACGGGACGAGTGCTACTGCAGTGGATGAGCTCAAATTCTAGGGCAATTCCAATTCCAGGGCAACTGTATACGCTTTTTTAACAAGCTTCCTAATGAAATCAGAGATTTACCTGTTAATAAATTTAAAAATACAGTACAGAGCAAACTGTGCCTGAAAGGCTATTATAAAATCCAAGAATATTTAAACGATAAACAAGCTTGGAAATGAGCTGTTCGCTCAGCTATGCTACTCAAGCAAAACATTGTATCTAGACCATAAGTTTTAGGCTAAGTAAATGTTTTGTAAATAGACCAAAAAAAAAAAGCCCGCTGAGTTTCTTGCCGGAGTCTTCTTAGGTCTGGGCCGCGTTTCGAACCGGTGGTCCATTTACTAGTATTAGTTAGTATTTAATATTTACTTTATGTTGACGTTTTGTAAGTGCCGATTTAACGGTCTATGCAAAATAAAATATTTTTGAATTTTGAATTTTCTAGCATAGATTATTACAAATTACAAAACACATCGCGCGTTCCCTTCGTTCGCCTTAGTTCCATTGCTCAGTTCCATGATGGTACTACTGCGAATTTTTTTTCGCATTAGTACCTTTTATTATGTCCTATTGAAGTAATGGAACTACTGCGAATACTCAAATTAGATTTCTCAATTGTACCATTATGTCAGTTATCGATGGAATGGTAAAAAGAAGTATTCAACTTCAAAAATACCTCCACACATTGATTATTAATTAATTACCACCGTTACGGATATTAATATTATGGCATACACTTACGGTTATTTAACATAATATTTTATAGTATTACGTGCATAATTTTAAATTTGGGTAGAAATCAGAACCACCCTTAGGAAATAGTATAGGCATGTACAAATTATTACCAATAAAAATAGCACTTGTAGGTAATTGTTTTATTATTTGAAACAGTTGCATTAGTCTTGAACAACTGCAAAAAGTAACAACATAATAATTATGATCATATAAACACAAAATACGTACATTATTCTTGTGATAATATAACCAATCATAATTATATGCAACCACATAATTTGTAATCGTAACAAAAAAGTTTTATAACATTATTTTGATTTTTAGTCCACTCCGCTGTCACTAGATGAACAGATTTTTTGTCTAAGTTGGAGCCGAAACTTTTATTTTAGTAAAAAAAATCTATAAAAGAAGCTAAAAATTGATGCAGTGTCGATGGGAATCGTGTAAGAATTACACAGACGTATAAATAGATAAAAAGAAGTTTTCTTGACACGTTACGATAAAACTTATCGCAGCATGTCAAGAAAGTGGCCTACACCAATTTGCCCCATTGTAATCTCCATTTGAGCATTCATTATGTGAATGTTTACCAAATTTTTGCAAACGATTTATACGAAAAGCAGCCAATGATGACTCTTCGCGCAAAATATGAAGAATTTGTAATAGCTGTACCTCATTCTTGTTGACATTAGTATTAAGGGCATGATGCCAACCTTCAACTACATTATTCGTTCTGTGTTGCTCTCCAAACAGACACCATATTTTGGTAAACTCGTCCTTCATCCAATAGTTTTGGAAATATTTTTTAAATATTTGAATGGACTTGTCATCATCATTCATTTGGTTTTGAATATAGTCCCAGCCTTCACCAATCAAATGGTGTGGAAGAAATGGCAAATTTAAGGCTAAAAAAACTATTCTTTTGTTATCTCTCTCCTTTAATAGATTGAGACCTTTAGCTTTCCTAAGAAGTGCATCAGAATAATGATAGTGGCAACCCTTTACTTCCACCTCCATTTTTGACAGTGCTTTTATCACGGCCTGTTCAAAATCTATGGTAACTTTACTAGGTCGCCATTCCGGCACTTGGGACATGATCAAATTAAAAAGAAGTGAATATGCCTTTTCCGTTTGATGCGTCATGAATGCAAAAACAAGTGGTACTATATTAGAACTGTTGGAATTGCTACCAATATCCCCGTGGATGCTATATATTTGCTTAAAACATTTTAAACATGCTTTGTATGTCCCGTCCATGAAGAAGTGCTTGAGGACTTTAAGTTGCTCTTTACCTTCTGCCGAGCAAAAAATAAGGATTCTCATGCCAGTTTCATCGCTGTAATCAGCAAGAAGGAAGTTCATGAATTGGTTTGGTACCTAGAAAATAAAACAAGATTGTATACCTATTAGTTTCTCTCGATTCTTCGAACTAACTCAGGTAATAGGTAAATGATAAAATACTTACCTCGACATTTAATGGACAATCAGCACTACATCTGGAAATGCCAGCATTTTTATTACGGCGTCGGTAGATAGAATCTTTTTTTTCTTTAAAACTTGGCACAGGTACTTTCGCGGCCAAGTCAAACCCTTGTTCAGTTATCTTAACTAAAGCTCTCTTGAAAATTCGAGGAGCTGGTTCCCTCCCCTTAATAGCTTCTTCGCAGTGTTCATTGATTATTTCCTCAATAATATTTTGAGTTATATCAGGCGCGCACTCGCTGTAGTGCGGCTTGATTTTTAAAACATCTTTTTGGTCCTATTCGACAAATAAACATTATATTAAAAAAAAACGAAGTATAAAATTAAAGCGTTAAAAAATCTTTAAGTTAAAAAAAACTTGAATTAAAAATTTAAAAAACTCCCGACCTAAAAAGACCCTATAAAAAGTAAAATAAAAACTATTAAATTATGACCTATCCTAAACATTGCCCCTTTTTTGTCATTTGTCTCGTCGGAGGACCACCCTAGAACACTTGGTCTAAACCATCTTTCAAACAAAAGAAACAGAATAGAAATCGGTTCATCCGTTTGGGAGCTACGATGCCACACACACACACACACACACACACACACACCCATACACACTTCAAATTTATAACACCCCTGTTTTTTGTCGGGGGTTTAAAATAAGAAATCGGTTCTTATTTTTTGTTTTATATACCGTACTAGCTGTGCCCGCGACTTCGTCCGCGTGGAATGTACTTAATAAAAAAAATCTCTAAAATAAAAGTAGCCTAAGTTACTCCTTATTACATAAGCTATCTGCCAGTGAAAGTCCCGTCCAAATCGGTCCAGCCGTTCCAGAGATTAGCCAAAACAAACAGACAGACAGACAGACAGACAAAAAATTTAAAAATATATATTTTGGTATGTGTACCGTATATACATTCATATGCATGTAGTAGAAAGCGGTTATTTTAATATTACAAACAGACACTCCAATTTTATTTATTTGTATGTATAGATTATATAAATACTCAAAATATATTAAGTAAAAGTTTACTTACCGTGGACAGGGTTACGGATCCTGCACATTTTAATGCTTTAAACTTTTTGCAGCGTCAATTACTGCATCCATTTCTATAAACTACATGTTTGTAGTATTGATGTCCATCAGCGAACAATACCATACCGCGTCCTCTATTTAAAATTTTTATATCGCTCATCGAGACACTTATAATAAAATTCGTTATTTACTCAACAAAGCTGGTAGGTACGTGCTGAACGCAAAAAATAATGTTGTTTTGAATGTAGTAGATAACTTCAAACCTATCTTCACATTTTAAAGGGTACTTGTAAAAAAACGCTAACAAATGTCACAAGTATGCGTACGGAATTGACACTGCTAATAAGGCAGGGACAATTGATAAGTAGGTATGTACCTACCTACCAAAAATTATTAATGACACGCTTAAACATATAGGTACTTACCCATTATTATTACTGGGAGCACATTTATTTTCCTATTTTATTATTTGTATCCTGTATGTGTAAATATCTATTTACAATATTTATGTCATATATATTATTGTGTTGCGTTATTGGTTTACTTCGACTCCCATGTCACAGTTATGGTTTGGGCCAATGGAAATGACGGGAACATTATTATTGTTAAATAACCGTAAGTGTATGCGACAATATTAATGTCCGTAACGGTGGTCTAAATAATTAATTAATTGTTGAATACTTCTTTTTACCATTCCATCGATAACTGACATAATGGTACAATTGAGAAATCTAATTTGAGTATTCGCAGTAGTTCCATTACTTCAATAGGACATAATAAATGGTACTAATGCGAAAAAAAAATCGCAGTAGTACCATCATGGAACTGAGCAATGGAACTAAGGCGAACGAAGGGCGCGTTCCAGGGCCTCTTATATCTTGCGATTTCGGTCCAAGATATATGTGGTGGAGCGCTTATGTACTTTCTTAATTATTTCCCACATAATTTAATTGTATTTCAATTTTTGTAATTTAAAAGAACCGCTTCTGTGAGGGAATAATGTTTGAATATTGGCGCTCATTTGTTGACCACTTAGTGTTGAAGAAGGCCAATGAATGGCGCTGCGCACGGATTTTTCGAACTATATTTTGAGAATGAAGTTTCTACGAGCGAGACTCTCAAGCACCACGGCGGATCATCTACCCGCTCGCATTTTTTAATCAGTCACTAACTCGCCGCCACCACCGAAAGGTGTCCTTTTTTGACTCCGCTAACGCAAAAAACGGAAGTTTGATTAATTCAACTCCTCGTTTCTTTCTGTGTAATTCTATAAGTTCCTTGGCCACATTCTCAAGTCAGTATAAGGGAAGTGTATCGGAAGAAAACGACAAATTCAAGAAAATAACCGACCGGTCGAAAACATACCTACCTGCCAGCACGTGCCAGGAACCACGCCTGTCTGCAGCTGAATCCTCACGAGGTGGAACACAGGTCAGTGCCGGTTTTTCTTACGTTTTCATTCATAGAAGCGGTCACATGAGTATTTCCTTTCTATTACAACCAAACGCCAGGTCATAGGTTCTTTACGCTCTGTGTGCAAACACACCAGTTTGGTAGGACTATTTTACACGTCCTACCAAAATTTATGGTCCTTACGAGTCGGATAGGCCAGTAAATAACATATTCACGTAATTATTGGTGAATAATATTTCTTTCCTATTCATTTAATTAAAAGATTCACGTAATTTTGGTGAATTCTTTCCGCCATCTTAGTTTCATTACTTTCTTTCGCTAACAAATTCTGCATTTAAAACGCTAAATCTACGTAATAATTGGTAGATATTTATAATAGTTGGTGATTTACGTATTAATTGGTAAATAATCATCATTCTATTCACATACGCGTAACTTTGTAGGTACCTACCTATCTAGGTACGTAGGTAGGTAGTTAGTTACATTCCCGCTCCGCTGTGCTACTTGCGCTATTATATAATAAGCCGTAGTACAATTTTCAATAAAAAAGTAGGTATATCTAAACTGTTTGTGTTGAATTACTATTATATTATAGTAGGTACCTTACAGATAATCTTCTTGTTATATTTCAATAGGTAGGTCTTACCTAATTAATTTGCAAACATGTCGTCAGATCTCGAATCGAAGCTTATTCTGTTGAATCAAAAAAAGGAATTATTGTTTGCACGCATTAATCGTTGGTATAAATCGTCGAAATCAGTTGTGTGTTTTGACATAACGACGCGAGCCAATGAGGAATTTTTGGCCGAGACCGAGACCATCGACGACGTTCGCGATAAGTTCGAGTCGATTGTGGATCAAATGAATAGCTTAAATTTATCATTAGAACCCCCTGTGGAGCCCGACTATTCTTGCCTTGACTCATTCGATGAATTGTATTCGAGAATAAAACGCATTAGAAATAAGTTATCTACGCCCAAGGTCAAGGAGATCGCCTCACACGGGTCGGGTAGTTCAAACGCGTCTGTAGTGAAATTGGAAATGCTTGTTGTTCCGAGTTTTGACGGACGCCCTGAAAACTGGAATACATTTTATCAGTCCTTTAAGGCCAATATTCATTCAAACAACCAATTGTCTGATTCGCAACGTGTGCAATACCTATTCTCAAAATTAACCAAAGACGCATTAAAGTTCACTGCCGGTATTGTTCCGTCAAGTGAGACCTACAGTATAGTGTGGGACGCCTTGGTCAAGAAATACCAAGATAAACGCTCATTAGGTTCATATTATCTTAATAATATATTAGACTTAAAGAATTGTTCACCTAGTGTGAACTCACTTGATTCATTTAGGTTAGGTATAAATGATTTAATGGACTTCACGTTTCTACAATGTGCCTTGAGGAAAATGGACACTCTAACCATCCAAGCCTTCGAACTTTCTGTTCGAGGTGTCGATATACCTACGACGCAACAGCTGATCGACTTTGTACAAGATTATGCTAAGATGATTGAACGGTCAAACCCGCGGTCTTCGTCATATGCGAAGTCGTCCGCTGAGACGCCACAGTCTAATGATAGGCGTGTACAGCGTAATTCTAAGTCGTTTGTTGTCAGTGAGCCGATTAATAATAAGTCGAATGCGCCCGCCGCAGGTAACGCGCCCTGTTGTTTATGTGGCGGCAGTGACCACCGACACCTGTATAACTGCGCTCAGTTTAAAAATATGCAAAATGCAAAGGCTAGATATGAGTTTATTAAATCTAAGCGTGGTTGCGTGAATTGTCTAAGCACATTACATAATCTCCCGCGATGTAAAAGTACGTCAGTTTGTTTCTGTCAGAAAAAACATCATAAATTATTGCATTTTGATAATAATGCTAATAATTCGCACTCGCATGCGACGAGTGCTGTCCCTTTCTCGCCGCCCCAGTGCGACCTTGTTACTCCCACTCCTGAGTCACCGCTCGCTTCAAGCACTGTGCATTCGTATGCCTCTAGCCATAAGGGTGATATTCTCTTGGCAACCGCTCAGGTGTATGCTCGCCCTAAAGGTAGCACTGGAAATAAATCTGTAGTCAGATGTCTAATTGATAATGGCTCACAGAATAACTTAATAACATTGTCCTGTTGTCGTTTATTAAATTTACCAATAATACCAATGAGTAATTCTGTTGTCAAAGGTGTTGGCTCCATTTCGCACACGATAATAGGCTATGTGTATTTGGACATTGAATCTCGTATTTATGCAGATCATAAGTATACTATACATGCGTTAGTTATGAATAGCCTTACGGATCAATTGCCCTCGCAATTAATTAAGTGTGATAGCGAGTTAAATCTTCGCGATTTACCGCTTGCTGACTTAAGCTGGAACATTCCAGGAAACATTGATATAATATTAGGTGCACAGCTCTTCCCGTATATCTACTTAGGAAATAGAGTCGAGTGTGGCCCCAGTGCCCCTTGTGTACTGTCAACCGCGTTTGGGTATGTACTTATGGGTGATTACCCACGTAAAGTTGTTATGCCTACAACCGCATCCTTTTCTGCGCTAGCACTAAATGATTTAGTGCAAAAATTTTGGGAACTTGAGGAAGTTCCTGTGAAGCGCCTATTGTCTCCAGAAGAAACCGAGTGCGAGAATATTTTCACATCTACTGTGACTCGCGATGACGTAGGTCGTTATACGGTTGCGCTGCCGTTCTGCAAGGATCCCTCTGAACTAGGGAACTCGCGCGGCGTCGCTCACCGCCGGTTTTTGTCGCTCGAGCGTAAACTTCGTCAATCACCAACCGTACGTGAAAATTACAATAAGGTTATTCGGGATTATTTAGATAACGGTTATCTTAGTCTCGTTGTCGTGGAACGGTCCAGCATGGATCCGCGGCCCCCCTGATGAATGGCCTATTAAGTCATTCTCTCCCGCCAACTGTTCTGACTTACCTGAGCATGAGGCAAATGTGTTGAGTGTGACAACAAAACAGACAGAGTCGCCATTGTTATGTACATTAGCACAACGTGTTTCTTCTTGGCAGAAACTACTACGTATCATTACATACGTTTTAAAATTCGCACGATTTAAATTTAAGATCGAACCTCATTCTGTATCAGGATTACATCCTGTCCTTCTCCCTAAACGCGATCACGTTGTTGATCTAATAATTCAGCATTTTCACGTTGTCAATTGTCATACTGGACCTGGACTCCTCAGGTCTATCATAATATATAAAAATAAATAATATATAAAATTTTCAATCTGGCCAGACTAAGGGCGCGCTCCAAGGCAACTCAGGCAGTGATCAGGGAGATTATGTATGCCGACGACATATGCTTCTTAGCGGAATCTTCAGAGGGCCTGCAACAGCTGATGACAGCTTTCCACCAAACATGCTGCAAGTTTGGCCTGAAAATAAGTGTCAAAAAGACGGAGGTGATGTGTTTAGACACACACGGTCACGAGACACTGTGTATCAGGCTTGGCGAGGACGAGTTGAAACAGGCTGATAAGTTTCGCTACCTAGGGAGCACCATAACATCTAAATGTGATCTTGATGCCGAAATCAATAGCAGAATCGGAGCTGCTGCGGCAGCATTCGGGAAGCTATGCGCTAAGGTATTCTGCTCGCATGATCTAAAGCTGTCTACCAAAATTTCAGTATACATGGCGATCGTGCTGCCAAACCTCCTATATTCATCCGAAACATGGTGCGTGTACCGTCACCACATTCGCACTCTAGACCAATTCCACCTTAAATGCCTGCGAAAAATTTTAAATATCCAGTGGTCCGACTATGTGCGAAACACCGAAGTTCTACGGAGAGCAAATGTCGGTGGCATAGAGACGTATTTAATGCGTCGTCAACTTCGGTGGTGTGGTCACGTATCTCGGATGATGGAGGATCGAGTGGCGAAACGCATCTTTTATTCTGAATTGGAGGAGGGTAAGCGGAAACAAGGCGGACAACTCCTCCGTTACAAAGATGTTCAGAAGCGCCACATGAAAAAATGTAACATCGAACCTTCGAGATGGGAGGCATTGGCGGCACAACGCCCTGAATGGCGCAGGCTTATCCGTGTGCAAGTGGGCGAGTTCGAGGAGCAGCGGAAGGCGGACCTCGACACCAGGCGCGACGAACTGAAGGCCCGACAGTCTGCTGCCTTTACCTATAATTACGTGGGTGGAGTGCTTACGTGCGCTATATGTGCGCGTAGGTTCACCGCCAAGATTGGCTATATTAGCCATTTGCGTGCGCACCAGCGCCGTACCAATCAGGAGGACTTATAAGTGGTCGCCATGGCCGAAATCGGTCGGAGGTCATCATCATCATCATAAAACGCGTACTGGTACTTACAAACTCGCTGTAAACGGGTTGTATCCTATCCCAACGCAATAACTTACAACGCTAAATAGAATCATAAACTTTAATTTTTAACTCAAACTTTAAACATACTTTAGATAGAATATTGTTAGTCTAAGTTGTTATTTTGGCTATGTGTATTATTATGTTATACAAATTCACTATGGGCTCTAATGAGCCAGTGTTCGCTTGTTTGTTTCGTAACGTCTTGCGACGTTCCAAAGCCGGGTGCATGGTGGAGCGCTTATGTACTTTCTTAATTATTTCCCACATAATTTAATTGTATTTCAATTTTTGTAATTTAAAAGAACCGCTTCTGTGAGGGAATAATGTTTGAATATTGGCGCTCATTTGTTGACCACTTAGTGTTGAAGAAGGCCAATGAATGGCGCTGCGCACGGATTTTTCGAACTATATTTTGAGAATGAAGTTTCTACGAGCGAGACTCTCAAGCACCACGGCGGATCATCTACCCGCTCGCATTTTTTAATCAGTCACTAACTCGCCGCCACCACCGAAAGGTGTACTTTTTTGACTCCGCTAACGCAAAAAACGGAAGTTTGATTAATTCAACTCCTCGTTTCTTTCTGTGTAATTCTATAAGTTCCTTGGCCACATTCTCAAGTCAGTATAAGGGAAGTGTATCGGAAGAAAACGACAAATTCAAGAAAATAACCGACCGGTCGAAAACATACCTACCTGCCAGCACGTGCCAGGAACCACGCCTGTCTGCAGCTGAATCCTCACGAGGTGGAACACAGGTCAGTGCCGGTTTTTCTTACGTTTTCATTCATAGAAGCGGTCACATGAGTATTTCCTTTCTATTACAACCAAACGCCAGGTCATAGGTTCTTTACGCTCTGTGTGCAAACACATTAGTTTGGTAGGACTATTTTACACGTCCTACCAATATGGTTCAAACTATGCTTGGAATTGGTGGAGAATTCCACGTGAGTGAGCACCAGATACTTACGTAGTCTGCTGTAATTCTAATCGGAGGCCCCAACCAGCCCCATATAGAGAGCATACTCTCTGAGGAGGCGGCGCGCTGCGCGTGCTTGTCCGTCTCCGAAGACGAGTTGGGGTCTCCGGGCTCACCCCTCCCGAAGAGGGCCAGACGGATAGGGATGGCCGCGGAAATTTCCCTACGTAAAAGTGGAGAAAGTTTTGGAAAGCCGAAATTCTCATATACATATCATGTCTTAAGGCGACGTGGAGCCCTTTATCGAAATCTACCTAAATACTAATTTGCTAGTTAAGTAAGGTTTTCCATAAAAGTGATCAATTAACATAAAATGAAAATCATTAAACCTTTCTAATTTAAAAAAGCTGTTAATCATCAGACAGCCCAGACTCAGCCTCATAATCATGGCTCGAGTCAACAATAGTGCCAGGAATACGGCAATGGGCTCACCCTTATTACGTTGGACCGAATACATTGCTTGGTGAAATGTGGGTGTTAATTCACATCTGCCTAACCCTCAGGGATAAAGGCGTGATTATATGTATGTATGTTGTACAAAACTCAAACTGAACTGCACCGAATGTTTTCAATTTGCGATTTATTCGAAACGTGTAGAAAGTAAAACGTTTAGTGCCGTATATTGTTATCGGAATCAAGTCTCGATTGAAAGCTAATTGTGCACTGCACTGTGAATTCAAGTGTTCGAATGTTCTAGAAAGCCATTAAGGATATCTTTTAACGCTATCGCGTCCGACTGCAATTTCAGGCTTAAAAAACCATAAGTACTAATATTATAAATGCGAAAATAACTCGGTCTGTCTGTCTGTATGTTACGCTTTTATGCCTAAACCACTGATGGGATTTTGATGAAATTTGGTATAGGGGTAGATTAGACTATGAGAAAGGCTATGTTAGGCTATGTTTGGTCGCGATAACCGACATCCACGCGGGCGGACCCGTGGGCTAAAACTAGTCTTCTATAGTGATTTCGTAATTGTTTATTTAATTTTTTGTCTTACAAAATAAGTATAGAAGATTTTAAGTTCAAAACACACTAAACACAGGTCGGAACGTGGTTTTTAGGAGAGCAGATCAGATGAGGTATTCCTCGAAGCGCTACCGTTTTGAGGCGCACCTAATGAGGCGCACCTTTTTTATTCCTCGGAGCGCACCTTTTAGTAGCGCTCCCGAGAACAATTAAAAATATTAACATTTTATTCCTCGAAGCGCACCAATGATTATTAACTTTCGAATAGAGATAGGATACTAACTGAAACTATCGATTTAAGTAAAACACGTTATGAGGTATTGAGTTATCAGGGCGTAATTTTCGAGAACAATATCGGTGCATGGATGGCAACCATGGAACTAAAAGTGAATTTGGAGAGGGAGAGCAGATTAAAGAAACTTGCGTAGTTCGATTAGTAATTTCTTACCGTATCGATGCAATTTTTTACGTGCAAAAAATTCCTACGTATTGGTATACGTGTGGTCCCTGGAGCCGGTGGAGGTTATGTCGGACTCGAATCGACTAAAACGCACTTCTTCCCTTCTCTTTGGGTCTTTCGTTGAAAGGAGGTGAGATTGCAGAAAACATATCTTTCGCACCCTGGCAGACCCAGGACCATCTCTTTCGAGATAGCCCCCTTCGGGTCCCCACACCATAGTGTCCCCATCTAGCCCCGGGTATGAGGAGGCGCACTTTGCGCCGCCGCTGCCGCGGCACCGTATCGACGCATAAGATCGTAACTTGCAATATCATATCCAAGTTATGCTTATTTTAACTCTAAATATGGCGATGCGAAAAGTCCAAGAATATTGTCAACTTCTAAGCTATTATAAGTGCTAATAAATTATTTAAAACAGTCGTAAGGTAAACCACCTCCAACAGCAATAACAATCAACCGAATAATACATAGATTAACATTTAAATGGTGTATAAACTTTATATATAAACAATTGGTTATTCACAAGAACAGTGACTATGATAACGAAGACCTGGCTGCTCTGTATACGTATAATTTGCGGCCATTTTATAGATATTATTACTGTAAACTTTGATGGAGGTGTGGTTTTAGTGTTAGCGGAAAGTGTAGCAAAGTAATAAAAATGCTCTAAATTTTATTTATTAGGTATAAAATCAATGGGTATAAAATATAAAAGGGTTAAAAATTTAGCACGAATAGTGGCGGCAGAATAAGAATGCTCAAGTGGCAATGGGCTGGCCACGTCTGTCGAAGGACTGATGGCCGTTGGAGCAGACGAGTCGTAGAGTGGAGACGAGAGAAGGCAAACGCAAGGTAAGGACACCCCCTAGCCTGATGGACTGATGACCTCAAAAACGTGGCTGGGATAGACAAGATGCGGAAGGTCGAGGATCGGGTGAAATGGTGCTCATTGGGAGAGGCCTATGTCTAGCAGTGGACTGCGGTGGGCTAATTGATTGATTGATTGAGTGGCTGAAGGATTGAAAATAAAAGAAATTTCTTAAAATACCTAGGGCAAGTACGTCCAAAATGACTAAACACAAATGTTAACATAGCGTCCGTTGTGTAGTTCAAACGTCTCTCAGAAATACAATACTATATTTCCGGTATAGGTGCTTTTTAATTGGTTTATTTTTAAAGTCTATACCGCGCTAATTTTCAAATATATCCAATGTGTCGTTTTGTCCGTGTATTTCATTTTGGACGCACTTCCCCTACATTATAGGCAAAATTAAATTTGACGGTAGAGGAATATAGAGATTTGTTCTCTTTGCTCACGATGTAAAGATAAAAGCAATGTCCTTCTCATTAATCTCCGAATAGGCTCCTCGATCGCGAAGAAGTGGCCATAATATTAACGGACATACTTAATAAATGGGGTGAATAGGGATCAAAGTGCGAATAGAAATAAAATGCTTATTACATTTTTACCCGACCGAATGGAAGGAGGGTATTGTTTTTAAATAATTTCTTTAAAAATATTATGTATCAGATACTATTACATTTCAGTCCAGCGTTTCACTTGATAGAAAATAACCACAGAATTTAGACGAACATTCTACTTCTAATCAGTCTTGATTTTGTTGTTTTTAAAGGATTGTGCGTAAAGCTATTGAAATTAAAAAATATAAATTTGAATAGGAAATAGTGAAACCCAAGAACACAGTGCCGATGCCGTCTAAAACTGACGTAGTGATTGTGGTGTGTCGCCAGCCTTACATTCAATGTGAAAGCAATGGAAGGTAGGCGCACAAAAAATGTTTGCCGCACCCGAAACGTCGGCAAAAGTAAATTTTCCAAAATTTATCGCGTGAAGTACCGAACTATTATAAACCGAGTCTTGATTTTATTCACCATTTACCTAATTAGTTCCCGCTTTCAGTGCGACCCCACCTCAATTTAAAGTAGACGATGTCAATTCGCGGTTTGACTCAAATGTTTACTAAACACGCTGTCTGTTACTATTCTATTTAACACAAATTACAACGAAGCCTTTGATGTTGCATCTTTTATTCGTTTTGTTGCATAGTTCGTTAACAATCAGGTGAAAAGCTGTTTTAGAATTGTGAACTGTGTTGAACGGTTATTGGGATATCGCACGCTATGAAGCAAGCTTTTTTAAATTGACGTCTGTAAAATGCTACAGGGGAGTTTGTTGCGTCGTTTCTTCTCCATTGGTGCCTAGGAAGCGGTGGTAAACATAGTTTTAAGCAGAATTTGACGTCAAAAAGCTGTCGTAGTGCTACACAATTTTGAATAAATACTTTGACTTTGACAATACTAGCGATTACTTCTTCACTTTGTGAAAGCGTAACATACAGACAGACAGACAGATAGACAGAGTTACTTTCGCATTTTTTTTTTAAAGAATATTAGAACTGAAGTTACTAATATTCTCTCTAACCCCTCCAACTAAGCTAAATTGCTTATGCTAGGAGTGGGTTCACGTCGGTAGTGTAATGGCCAGGATCGAACCCGGGACCTCTCGATCGTAAAGCCGACTCCTTAACCACTAACCTATTACTAACTACTAAGTAAGTATGGATTTTGACAGCCTCTGTGGCGTGGCGGTAGTGCAGTGCTACGCAGGAGGCGTGGGTTAGATGGGCTCAGTGCAAATATTTGTATGCATGAATATGGCTATTTGCATTGGTCTGGGTGTTTCTATGTATAATATGTATGTATTTACAAAAAAAGTATCTAAGTCTGTTTACCCGCATTCTAGATTCCATAACACAAGCTAGTAAGCTTACCATGGGTCTAGATAGCGTTGTGTGGAATGATGTGGAATATTTATTAATTTATTTATTAATAAAAACTTATATGGCTTTTATAAGAGCATATGCCTCCTAACTTCGATGGAAAGCCCACGCTAGAGCCGTGTCCGCCAAACAACACAGGGAAAGAAAGAAAGAAAGAAGAAAGAGAGAAAGAAAACTAAATACCAAGCGACGTTGATTAGGAGCCCCATAAACACCCCGACATAGCCTTTTCTCTTGTAGCATATATGATACAAAACGAAAATCAACACTTCTAGTGTGTGCTCGCCTTTTGTATGAAGGTTAGGTGTCTAGGGTTAAAAGGCCAGTGTACTGTGCCTAAGATTCACGAATAGATAACGGTAACAAATGGATGAATTGATTTTATTTGATATTATCTATTGTTTTGCGATAACTATGAGATATTTGATAGCGTGATCATTATGACAAAGTTCTATAATGCAGTGTTATAAATTCAGAGTAAACTACTTTAGCATAAATATAAATTTAACTTAATGAAATATCTATGTAAAAGTCGAATCGAACAATAAATAAATCAGAAGCATTTGTTTTGAAAAATATTTTACAAAGCGATTTAATATTTAAATGGGTACTTTATTATCTCCTGTATAAATAAAGAGAATTGAAGTGTTTGTTTATAAAGTGTGGCCTAAAAAAATATTATGTATCTACTTAAGTATTGTCAATTAAAAGAATAAACGATGCAAAATTCATATCCGTTGCAAAATCACTTAACGTTTCCATCCTTAAAATATGTTACGTACATGATACACACAAACACATGTGTATCATACACGATACACACAAGCACGTATCTTATACGAAACATTATATGACATTCAATGTACCGGGACAAGTTGCGAAAATATCTAGATAACACAGTACCTACTTAGTTTGTAAAATAAACTAATGTCTCCGTTTTCCACATTGTTTAAATGTACATTAAATGTACAAATCTGCGGTAGCCTAGTGGTATGGGTAATGGACTGCTGAGACGAGGTCTCGGGTTCGATCCTAGGTTTACCATGGCACACACCAATGACTTTTCGATGCTTTTCGAAGTTATATGTGTATTAATCGCAGGTTTATAAGTGCCCGGTTAATGGCAATAGGCTCGCCACCTATTACATTGGGACCTAAACATAAACTGGCGAAATGTGGGTGCTAGCACCTCTGCCTACCCCTTCGGGGAATACAGGCGTGAGTTTATGTTATGTATGTTATGTTATGTTAAATGTACATTACCTATGTGTACATGTGTCTAGCTGACTTGGCTCAATACGAAAATAAAATTCTCAATAGAAAAGAAAACTTTTACTCTTCACAGCTGACCATGCTCCAAGAAGTTTGACAAAAGAAAATTGCTATGTCCATCGTTTTAATTCAAACGACTGTTTAAACTTTTAATTAGCAAATTCTTCTTTTGAATTGTTTTCGAGGCATAAGCGATATGCGGCATTAACTTTTTTATAGTAAAAGACATAAATAAAAATAAATAAATAAATAAATAAATAAATATTCCACAACATTCTACACAACGCCCATGGTACGCTTTTATAGCTTGTGTTATGGAATCTAGTTAAAGGAAAGCCATTGAGTGATAATTTTATGGATATATTGTAGGTGTAAGCGTCATTTTAAATCAAGCAGAAAATGCTCGAAATGGTAAGAAATCATTGAACTCGCGACACTGTTATCTCTTGTAAGATTGTGACAGTTGGGTACCTATAGTCAAATTAGGTTTTTTTTTTCAAACCTCAAAACAGTAAGTTTTATGGAGACTTATATGATAAAATGTTTAGTGACGTCATAAAATTTGATTGTCAAATCATTTACCATTAAAGGTTGGGTGAATTATTAAAAATGAAAAAAAAAACACCACTCTTTTACAGTTCTTAATTTAATGAGCTGGTATAGATAATTTATATTAACTAAAGGAAAATACCCAATTCACATGACACCTGTGTATATAAGAATCTACAAGAGGTCACTTTTGTTAGCAATCCTGTTGTGTTAGTTCTTTTTTGAGCCTATTCTTGCTCCTCAGACATAGGTACATCTTCATTACTGTAATCTCTGCTATTATCTCTTGTAATCTGATGTTGGTGTACAATAAAGAGTTGTTTATCTATCTAGCTATCTTCATTTTATAGTAATTACTGAGTTAAAATCTCTAGAGATTGTTAGTAAAAGTGTTAACGCCCATAAATACAAGGCGATTTTATGGTCGTTTCGGATAAAAAGAAATGGGGCACAGTTTCGATAGCAAAATCATCTGGAAGAATTAATATGGTGAAACATTTTTTTTCTGATAATGTATGGGAATAATTATTATTATTATTTATTATTATCATTTATTTCGGACTAAAAATCCATACAATAATTGAAGGAATTTTTATAGCATTAAGTATGCTAACTATACAAATCGAATACATAGGGAAAAAGAATCTTCTCGGGCGGGACTCGAACCCGCAGTCTTTCCCTTACAGGGGGAATGCCTGACCAATTCGGCTACCGAGACACGCCCGATATGATTAAAATTTCCCACCTTATACGTCTTTGAGGCGACGTAGCGTCATCTACCGATTTTCATCATCATCATTCATTGATTCCGATAGTTCGTGAGAAAATCGGTAGATGACGCTACGTCGCCTCAAAGACGTATAAGGTGGGAAATTTTAATCATATCGGGCGTGTCTCGGTAGCCGAATTGGTCAGGCATTCCCCCTGTAAGGGAAAGACTGCGGGTTCGAGTCCCGCCCGAGAAGATTCTTTTTCCCTATGTATTCGATTTGTATAGTTAGCATACTTAATGCTATAAAAATTCCTTCAATTATTGTATGGATTTTTAGTCCGAAATAAATGATAATAATAAATAATAATAATAATTATTCCCATACATTATCAGAAAAAAAATGTTTCACCATATTAATTCTTCCAGATGATTTTGCTATCGAAACTGTGCCCCATTTCTTTTTATCCGAAACGACCATAAAATCGCCTTGTATTTATGGGCGTTAACACTTTTACTAACAATCTCTAGAGATTTTAACTCAGTAATTACTATAAAATGAAGATAGCTAGATAGATAAACAACTCTTTATTGTACACCAACATCAGATTACAAGAGATAATAGCAGAGATTACAGTAATGAAGATGTACCTATGTCTGAGGAGCAAGAATAGGCTCAAAAAAGAACTAACACAACAGGATTGCTAACAAAAGTGACCTCTTGTAGATTCTTATATACACAGGTGTCATGTGAATTGGGTATTTTCCTTTAGTTAATATAAATTATCTATACCAGCTCATTAAATTAAGAACTGTAAAAGAGTGGTGTTTTTTTTTTCATTTTTAATAATTCACCCAACCTTTAATGGTAAATGATTTGACAATCAAATTTTATGACGTCACTAAACATTTTATCATATAAGTCTCCATAAAACTTACTGTTTTGAGGTTTGAAAAAAAAAACCTAATTTGACTATAGGTACCCAACTGTCACAATCTTACAAGAGATAACTATTCAAATTTCCCACCTTATACGTCTTTGAGGCGACGTAGCGTCATCTACCGATTTTCATCATCATCATTCATTGATTCCGATAGTTCGTGAGAAAATCGGTAGATGACGCTACGTCGCCTCAAAGACGTATAAGGTGGGAAATTTGAATCATATCGGGCGTGTCTCGGTAGCCGAATTGGTCAGGCATTCCCCCTGTAAGGGAAAGACTGCGGGTTCGAGTCCCGCCCGAGAAGATTCTTTTTCCCTATGTATTCGACATACAATAATTGTTAGTAACACAAACTTAATAAACTATGTTAGTACATCTTATCCACTAAGTAACCAAAAAATTAAAAATAAATCAATTCATGTATCTTCCTGAAGAATCAGGGCCATCATTATGTACACGGCACCAATGCTCCAGAAAGACACCATCAGCACTTTCAGCTATAATTTTCAGGATGCTGTTGGTACTCCCTCGTATTCTGCTCAGTAGCGATGCCGTTCTTTTGCGCATTATTGCCGCAAAGCCATCTGTAGCCGCTTTAGCAAACATTGCCGAGGCACTGCAGAACCGTGAGAGCCCCAACAACATCCTGAACGCGTTGTTGTACTGGATCCGAAGAGCATTGTAGGCCTTCTGCGTATATCTGACCCACAGACTACACGTATAGAAGGTCTGGCAGTAAGCCTTAAAAAGAGTAACCTTTACCGGCTTCGTGCAGTGTTCAGGTGAAAGGAAAAATGTGGGGGTTATAATTTTTTTTTTCTTTCACCAAATTAACACTTCCAGATGATTTTGTTATCGAAACTTTGCCCAAATTACTTTTTTTCCGAAACGACTATATCAAAATGACAAGAAGCGCGAGCTCTTCCAACTTGGACCACACCCCGTCTAGCCCAAGCATCTGCCAAGATTGCCTCCTTTTGCTTTTCCATACCTTTGTCAGTTTGTCACTTTAGAGATTAAAATGTTTCAATTGGGGATGTTTTGTTGGCCTTCAGAGATTGTGCGAGACATTAGTTTTTTTATTAGCGCGTAAGCACTCCGTCTGGGCCCGTTCAAGAGAGAATACCAAATGAATTTCGACTATAAAAGGCTGTGAAAAATCAGGAGGTTTCTTGTTGAATGTTGGAGGGTACTCAGAAGTGTCATAAATTACACCACAGATTAAATAAGTTTGTTTTTTTTATTATGTGCAAGATGACCCTGATATCATCATATCACACGTATAAAAATCTTGCTTCTAATATAATAAATGTGAAAGTTTGTGAAAATGTTTGGATTTTTGTTACTCAATCATGGCTGAACGAATCTGGCTGAAATTTTGTACAGGGATAGATTATAGTCCGGAATAACACATAGGCTTTTATACTGGGAATCGGTCCCTACAAGTAGCAGGAACGTGGTCAAAATTGAACGTGGGTGAAACCGCCATCTACCGAGTCCATACCGAGTTATAAATTGAGAAAGTTTTATCTCAATCAGATGAATGTTCAGAAGCGGATTAGAAGATTCTAGAGTCGCAGGCCCCTGGTATTATTTGAGATTGACATAGTCATTTGCATTAATAGTAAAACACTAGCATGAATATAGTAGTAATAAAACACTTGATATTTACCATGTTTGTTTTGATATATATATGTTGTATATGATGTTTGATTTGGGAGTATCCGATATTTCGGCGCTGTTGCAAACGATTCGTACATCCTTTTTGTTATGGTTACATTTCTTTGAACATTAAATGTATACACATATTGAATAACACACTTGTACTTTTCCACTGACTTTATTTCTAGACCTGACCGGTTTCGCCTTACGGCATTCTCAAAGGTTCACATTGATGTTTTAAAAATTATAATTCGGAAACACTACAACATTTGCATTTTTTCATTAAATGTATACAATTTTCTTTCACAGTATTTGGATAGATTTTTAATTAATATTGTAAGTGTACAGTAAGCTTCAGAGAAAAGGAACCCCCCTTGAGGATAAAATCATTATCAAGGGGGGTTCCTTTTCTCTGCAGCTTACTGTACATATCACAGGAAATGTAGTGGGATACATAATTATTAAATTGGATACATCTCTTTGTAGTTGACTGTACATCAAGGCATTAAGACGTCCCTGGTCTAGCACACGTCCATAGGTCACGGTGACCACTTTTCATCAATAGGCTGTGCCACTTACATGGTATAAAAGAAACATCGGAGACCCCGCCGTGTTATTGGGGATTAAAATCCCCTCCCAAAGTCACTTTTCGTGCTGAAGAAGTAAAAATATTTTCGTAATAAGTTCCCAATGCTTGTGTTGGGAGCCGTACGCAAGGGAAGATTTTTGATTACCTGTTCAAATAAATATTCTTCCTGTTAATAACTCTCCATTTTCTCACAAGATTATAATTTCGCAATCCACTTGCGAGATTTTCCTCTCAATTTGTACGGCGCAAATAAATCTACGATATAGGATTTAAGATGATTTAAGAACGTATTTACACAATGAATAAAGGAAATGCATTTGTTTGTGTGTCAGGGACGAAATGGAGATTTACGATGGCTTCAATGATAAGCAAGATGGCCGCGAAATGGGAATTTATTGTTAATACAAACTCATGTTATCAGGTGAGATATTTGGAATTCATATATATATTTAACGAACATGGTTTTGGCTTCGATTTTCTTTCTTTTTTAGGGCAAGTCAGCCGCTCCCGTCGTCATTATTATTTTATAAAGGACACGTCGATTTGACTTCACCTCGCCTGATGTTAAGCTAAAGGCAGAGTCTCGGAAAGAGGGTCACCATCGTAAACATGTACCATGTTAACATTGGTGGCACTCAGCTTGACGGCCTCATCAGATGCCTTTTCACACCCTGCTTATAGGACCCGGGACTGTAGGAAGAAGGGAACACGTGATTTGGCAGGGAGTTCCAGATCTTAGTGGTGCGGCATCATCATTCATCAAGAAGAACCAAATTTAGAGAAAGACTGGGGAGCGCTTCCCGGATTCTAAAGTTTTTTTTATTTATTTAAGGCACGTCAATTTGACTTCACCTCGCCTAATGGTAAGCCGAAGGCTAAGTCTCAGGAAAGAGGGTCACCATTACAAACACGTACCTACTATGTTATAGCTTGACGGCCTTATCAGATGCTTTTTCACGCCCTGCTTAAAGGATCCAGGAGTAGGACTATATGAGGAAGGAAGCACGTGAGCTGGCAAGGAGTTCCAGGCCTTAATGATGCGGCAGAGGAAAGAGTCACCGACTGATCGGTAATAACGCTAAGATTTTGATTGCAGTCGCATCAGAAGCTTCAGCTTGGCTCTGGGCCGCTTTATCAATCTAACTTTGGATTTCGCTGAACTTCGATATAATTTTTTCTGACCATCTGACCTCCACAACTCAAAGGCTATATCGAAGCATTGCAGCTAAACCAGTTGTTGGACTTTTGATGACTCCAACTACTGCCATTGATGTTCTTATGGTAACCGGGACCGATGGCTTAACGTGTTCTCCGAGGCACGAGCAGACCAATGCAAATACCTATATTCATGGAAACAAATATTTGCATTTAGCGGGAATCGAACTCGCACATCCTGCGTAGTGGCCGGGTTCACCATCGCTACGCCACGAAGTTTGTCAAGGTACATTCATACATAGTCTGTCAAAGTCATAACTCTCTTTGGCTTTGCCGTAGTCGGCTAAAAAATGGCGCTTCGCTGTGTATAAACTTGCAGTGAAATCGCATTTTGCTGCAAGCGTGAGAAAAAGGGGATTAGAATTTCGAACACCACATTGCTACTTTGTGATTTATAGCTTGCACTTGCAGCAAAAAGTTACTTTGGTCACTTGTTGAAATAACTACTCGGGTGTTTTTTTCAGTTGCAGTGTATATTTATATTGAATTATACGAGTGTTACTTCTTCTTATAATTTGTGTTTAAAGAATATTAGTACCGAAAACACATGCAGGGCTAAGATGCCATCCGTGACAATATAAATTTTAGAACCAAGCGTTTCAGTGACTCATTCCTATGCCGCACCAATAAGATCTGGAACTCCCTGCCAGCTCACGTGTTTCCTTCTTCCTACCAGTCCCGGGTCCTTTAAGCGGGGCGTGAAAAGGCATCTGATGAGGCCGTCAAGCTGTGTGCCAGCACTGTACAACATGGTACATGATTGCGATGATAACCCTCTTTCCAAGACTTTAACTAACCATAAGGCGAGGTGAAGTCAGATTGACGTATTCTATAAAAAAACTGATATTCCCTCTAACCTCTCCAGCTAAACGAATTTATTTGTGTTAGTAGTGGGTTCACGTTGGCAGTATAATGGCCGACTCCTTAACCACTGAGCTACCCACCAATTAACCTAGCACAGAATATTACAAGACATTACGCGCGCGCTAGATGCCAGGGCCTCTTAATTTTTTTAAGATAAGATAATTTTGTGTATAATAATAAATAATAATAATATATGTCAGAATATTGTATTAAAATTGTTACAAAATAGTTGTCCATAATATTCTGCTGTCTCCAGCGTACAAATATTGAAAGGTTTTAATTTGAAATTTAAACTAGGTCATCATACAATTAATATTAAATTTCTCGCTTGAGTTATACAGTCATAATAAAAGTTATATAATTAGTAGATGCCAAAATTATAGGTTATCTATACAAGTCAAGGTACGCAGAGGAAGTTCATTTTGGATTCAAAACGTTCGTTTAGGAAGTCTTTCGTGGAATAGTAACATTTATTCAGAAGGAATTGAAATAGTTTTGACAGCCTCTGTGGCGTGGCGGTAGTGCACGCGACTGCCACGCAGGAGGCGCGGGTTCGATTCCCGCTCAGTGCAAATATTTGTATGCATGAATATGGCTATTTGCATTGGTCTGGGTGTTTCTATGTATAATATGTATGTATTTACAAAAAAAAGTATATAAGTATGTTTATCCGCATTCTAGTTTCCATAACACAAGCTATAAAAGCTTACCATGGGTCTAGATAGCGTTGTGTAAAATGTTGTGGAATATTTATATTATTTAGTTTACATTTAAATGTCGACTGAGCGGGTAGTTTATTATAAAATCGAGTTGCCATACAGTCCTACATTATTAGAAAGTTTGGCCTTCTACCAAAGTCCAAGATATTAAATGTGTTCCGAAATATATTCTTTTATTACTTTGCTCGATACAGAAGCACATGAATGCGGTATTGTGAAGCGCTGGTTTTATTTTTAATTTCTCTAAGAGGTTTTCTCCTCAAATATTTATTTATTTACAGAATGATTTATGAAATTGAACGTCCAGAGGTCATAAATCAGATATCGTTTGTTTTTACAACAGAGATACCATAGTCCATACTTCCATACTAATGTTATAAATGCGAAAGTAACTCTGTCTGTCTGTATGTCTGTGTGCAGTCTCACGACTGTACATCGCATGTATAGCGTCATGACTGTACATGCGCTGCTGACGATGCACCACCACAAGCCAGACCGGGCAATGCGCGTCATTACTTATTTCGTAACGAATTCTATTTATATACACAACCAACCTTTAAACTAAGAAACAATCATTACAAACGTTCAACAAGTAACAACTAGCAAGGAAAGATTGGCCACCTATTTATTGTGTTAACTTTAACCAGACAATACACGTATACATCTCTTTTCGGCTATCTTTCCTTTGTCTCCACACAACTACAACGACAGCAAGCTCCACAACCGTGGAGTCGATGTACACTGGGTAACCGTCCCGTACAGTCTGTATGTTATGCTTTCACGTCTAAACTACTGAACCGATTTTGATGAAATTTGGTATAGGGGTAGATTAGACCATGAGAAAGGACATAGGCTACGTTTGGTCGCGACAACAGACATCCGCGCGTGCGGAGCCGCGGGCAAAAGCTAGTCTATAATATACACGTAATAGGGATCGAGCGTATTGCCGTCTAGCTGGCACCTGGCACTTAGTCACGGGCTGTAGGTTTACTGTGAGTTAGTCGGTTCGAGTCCGACATAACCTCCCCTTCCGGCTCCGGCAGGGGGGGTATCCGAGGGGATCTCCGCACGAAAAAAAAAAGTAAGACACTTTGTACTTTTCCACTATATTTTATTTTTCACCTGACAGGATTTGCCTCACGGCATTCTAAAAAGTCGAGTTGATAAAAATACCTTTGAGAATGCCGTGAGGCGAAACCGACCAGGGAAAAATAAAAATATAGTGTAAAAGTACAAAATGTCTTACTCAATATATTGACAGCCTCCGTGGCGTGGCGGTAGTGAACGCGGCCGCTACGCAGGAGGTGCGGGTTCGATTCCTGGTCAGTGCAAATATTTGTATGCATGAATATAAATATTTGCATTGGTCTGGCCGTGCCTCGGAGAGCACGTTAAGCTGTCGGTCCCGGTTGCCATACGAACATGTATGACAGTTGTTATAGGAGTTATTGGGTGAAATGGCCCCACATAGAAGGGCTGATCAACCGTCCGGCGCGGCATCCCCGCTGGCAGTAGTACTCAATATATTTAAAAAAAACTTGGGTATGTTATCTACACAATTCTGAAGACAGATTTTTTTTATTTTGCCTTTGCATATAAAAAGTCTTGGAATTCTTCACTAGCGCACAGTTTTCTTTTTCCTACAGTCCCAGGTCTTTTAAGCGGGGTGTCAAAAAGCACCTGACGAGGCCACAAGCTGGGGGCCACCATTGTAATATTGTTGGTGTCTGTAATGGTAATACTGCTCACATCTCTGGGATGGCTCCGCAAAGTACTTACTAGATGCTCTCGACAGGTTGCAGCGACGTGCGGTCCGCATTATTGGGAATCCTGAGGTCCCGAACACCCTCGACCCTTTGCAGATGCGTAGAGATGTTGCGTCCTTGGCAGTTTTCTACCGTCTCTACCATGGTGAATGTTCTGACGAGCTCTTCCAATTAGTCCCACCCTCCCCTTTCTTTCACAGTACGACACGTGCAGGGCTAAGATGCCTTCCATTTACGGTGCAGAGTATACCTGCTAGAACCAAGCGTTTCAGTGATTCATTCCTATGCCGCACCACTAAGACTTGGAATTCCCTGCCAGCTCACGTGTTTCCTTCTTCCTACAGTCCCGGGTCCTTTAAGCGGGGCGTGAAAAGGCATCTAATGAGGCCGTCAAGCTGAGTGCCACCACTGTTAACATGGTAAATGTCTACGATGGTGACCCTCTTTCCGAGACTTTGCCTTTAGCTTAACATCAGGGGAGGTGAAGTCAAATTGACGTGTGAAATATAAAAGTGCTACTTACGTAATTAAGTAATTACCATGAAAGTAAGTGTGTTTGAAGTCAAATATGAGATAAAAGCTGTAACGCACAATTGAAGTCTTTTACATAAATTATAATGTAAATCTAGCTATGCCTGGCGACACATAATATCTTAGTCGCGCGACAAACGACGCCCAGGGCCTCGATTCTACTAACGCAAAACTATTGTCAAACCACAGAGATTGCAAAAAGCGGCATTAAAGTTTAGACTTTATATCTATATACTAAGGTCCAAAATTAAACGACAAAAGTTTCATTACACTCTTTTATTCACTCTGCTAACAGTTATTTAATATTGAACTTTAAATGGATCGACTACCCACTTTCGCAAATAAATTAATTTGAATTTGAATTTGAATTAAAGTCTATAATGTATTGCCGCTTTTTGCAATCTCTGTGGTTTGACTATAGTTTTGCTTTAGTAGAATCGAGGCCCTGGTGCGCGCGGATTTTTTTTTAATAATCTATGCTTGGTGAATTTGAACTCGTGCACTGCCGTAGCACCCCTTGCAATCCTCCAAATACACCCAAGAAAAGTGTATTGAGCACATTTTAGGGCATATAACTACATTATAACCTAGATTCACATTTCTAGCTCTTATCTCATCACTAAACTAAGCTAAGTAAATCTTCCAATCCTGTTTGATATCAGAGTAATGTTAATTTATTATCTACCTTAATTCATTACTCAGACTAACTCATTTCTATCTAGAATACTGTAAAACGGTCGTTCATATAGATGTAGGTACAGAGCTAACTAAAATTAGGATTCACATTGAATAATTAATGTGCTAATATGAGATTTTCTTGAAATAGTTATTTTGGGCAAAATAATATGTAACTTCAATTCTTTTGGGGTTTAGGATCGATGGCAGTCGCTCATAACTTATTTGCGAGCGTTTTTTAAACTGACTGAATATTATAGATAAGTATATAGGTTGAAGTATCATGGACCTAAATAGCGAAATATAAAATGCCCTGGGCCTCGATTCTACTAAAGCAAAAATATAGTCAAACCACAGAGATTGCAAAAAGCGGCAATACATTATAGACTTTAAAGCGATGCATTTAAAGTTCAATATTAAATAACTGTTAGCAGAGTTAATAAAAGAGTGTAATGAAACTTTTGTCATTTAATTTTGGACCTTAGTAACATAACATAATATAACATAACATAAACTCACGCCTGTATTCCCCGAAGGGGTAGGCAGAGGTGCTAGCACCCACATTTCGCCAGTTTATGTTTAGGTCCCAATGTAATAGGTGGCGAGCCTATTGCCATTAACCGGGCACTTATAAACCTGCGATAAATACACACATAACTTCGAAAAGCATCGAAAAGTCATTGGTGTGTGCCATGGTAAACCTGGGATCGAACCCGAGACCTCGTCTCAGCAGTCCATTGCCCATACCACTAGGCTGTGTATAGAAATAAAGTCTAAACTTTAATGCCGCTTTTTGCAATCTCTGTGGTTTGACAATAGTTTTGCTTTAGTAGAATCGAGGCCCTGCAGAGCGCGGATTGTTTTGTATTATCTATACTTGGTGAACTTAAGATCATCCACTGCAGCAACCCGTGCTATCTTCAAATTACATCAAAGAAACGGATACTGCACGTTTTCAGCACATTTTCAGTACATTTTAGGTCCAAGATAATATGTGGTTCGAGCTATACACTAATAGATTTACAGTAGGACAAGTTGGTAGAATCTACAGTTAAATGTATATTCCACAAAGGAGAAACGGTTACAGCTTTAGCAGGAGACGTGGAATCATACAATTGCCTGCGATATAGACAGCAACAAAATACATCGCAAAAGATGAAGAAATATTCATTACGTGTAAGTAGGCTAATGTCAATATTATTTTGTCTTTATACCTTTAACTGTCAATATGTGCTTGTTAAGGGATGAATAGAATAATTTTTCAAATTTGAACCAAAGTAGAAGCTATTTTACCCGACTACGGCAAAGCCAAAAGGAGGGTTATGATCTTAACAAGCTATGTATGTATGTATGTATGTATCTTCATTTGTTCCCTTATAGCTCCTTAACTACTTATTAGAACGGGACAAATGAGGTATCTTTACAAGCGGCTTTATCGTCAGATGGTTATAGGCTATATGACGTGCCACTCATTCTTGTGTGGTGCCCTCTAGCGCTCATAAGGTACTGTGTTAAAAAATAAATTTGAGATAAATATGCCGCGTTTGGTATCAAATGATAGGGCTTAATAAACACGTTTCAAATATGTATAAATTATAAGATTTACCTTGCCCCGAAATAATATAAATAATGAAAACTAAAACCCGACTACCGAAAAACCACGCTCCAAAAAGTAACAAACAAGAAAATATCAAGGAGAGCCGTGGTCATATGCCACTTTTCCCTTGAATATATTGTTATGTTAGAGTAAGTGGCATACGACCACGGCTATCCTTGATATTTTCTTGTTTGTTACTTTTTAGAGCGTTGTTTTTCGGTAGTCGGGTTTTAGTTTTAAACTTTATTTTTTATTTATATTATTTTGGGGCAAGGTAAAGCTAATAATTTATACATATTTGAAATTTGCTTACTAAGCCCTTTCATTTGATACCAAACACGGCTTATTTATCTCAAATTTATTTTTTAACACACTACCTTATGAACGCTAGAGGGCGCCACACAAGATTGAGTGTCACGTCATATAGCCTATAACCATCGGACGATAAAGCCGCTTGTAACGATACCTCATTTGTTCAGTTCTAATAAGTAGTTGAGGAGCTAAAAGGGAACAAATGAATATACATACATACATACATACATGCATAGCCTGTCAAAATCATAAACCTCCTTTTGGCTTCGCCGTAGTCGGGTAAAAATAAAGTTTAAATTTAAAACCCGACTACCGAAAAATCACGCTCTAAAAAGTAACAAACAAGAAAATATCAATGATAGCCGTGGTCTTATGCCATTTACTCTACCAAAACAATATATTCTAGGGAAAAGTGGCATACGACCACGGCTTACCTTGATATTTTCTTGTTTGTTACTTTTTAGAGCGTGATGTTTTTACGTCACGTTGTTGTAATGATACATTAGCATTATTTACTCTCCACCGTGTTAGTAAAGCTAAATGAATTTCATATAAAAACATTAATACAATAAAAGCACACGCTTGGCGCTATTTGTTTTTTTAAATGAAATTACCGTTTCATTTACCTTTACTAATACGATGGAGAGTAAATAAGCTACATAAACGGTAAAACAATTGCACAAATCCTTTTTTTTTACGCCAGTGTAGAGTACCTGGAGTATTTACTACAAGGGGCCTTCGGCTTCAGAAGTGTTGCCCTTACACCCGGTATAGACTAAGCTATCAACTAGACGTTTACATCTGCCAAAACACGGTCCCATAACAACCAACTTTAAGGCTTAGTTGCACCATACAACCTGCTAAAGTAAGAGGTTTACGTCAAATTTAACATTAACAGTAACAATGACTCTAACGGTTTCTGCTAAATGTGTTGCACCAGTATATTTAGTAGCTCGGTTAAAGTTATCAGGGTTGCAAGTCAAATGAGAATTATTTACGTCAAAATCCTTATGGGTATTTTTTTGATTGTGTTATACTACATGTTAGCTGATCAGTTGAGATATCAAATCAAACTTCTTCGTTTTATACTTAAAATATAGACCTTCATTTTGACGGATTTTTCCCAGTTTAACGTTAACAATGACAATAACTGCATACGTCCATAGGCCGCGGTAACCACTTTCCATCAGGTGGGCCGTGTGCTTGTCTGCCACCTAAGTGGTATAAAAAAAAAACTGGCTGACCATGGCCGGTTATGATTAGCGCCAAGTATTGACGTCATATTAACTGTTGTCAAAATGGTGCAACCTATTTTGTACCTGGCCGGTACTTTAACAGCACTGTTAATGTTAAAGTAAGATGGTACAAGTACTACCCAGCCTTAATGTCAACAACAAATATGTACTCACCCACATATGTGAAGAACATATTCTAAAACTACTCGTATATTTTGTCACGCCTACTGAATTTCAAGAGATTTCTATCACATCGGCGCGTAACGCGGTAAATCCTATAAGGAGCTTACGATACTTCCTTGTGTACAGTTAGCGCTTACACTAACAACGTGGTGTTTACTACAATATAATATTTATGCCACTTTTGAGCAGATTCTTGAACACATTGCTTAGGAAGTTGTTGGTGAATTGACGGGAAATAAACGTTAGAAGTGATTTTTAATCGTAAACCGAACGTAAACCATTGTTTACGTTTAGAAATCTCTTCTAACGTTTTAACTCCCAACGCTAAGCATATTAGACTATATGCTTAGCGTTGGGAGTTTTCCAAGAGGAAACCAGTGAAAAGAAAATGTTACTTCGATCTTATTTGTAACTCGCTGACCCAGCGAACTTCGTACCGCCAATTTTTTTCCGCCCACGTGGCGTCCGATTCCGTTCCCGCTGCACCCTCTACTGTATTAAGCATGTAGTATACTTAAAGCCTCTATGGCGTGGCGGTAGTGCACGTGACTGCCACGCAGGTGGCGCGGGTTCGATTCCCGTTCAGTGCAAATATTTGTATGCATGAATATGGCTATTTGCATTGGTCTGGGTGTTTCTACGTATAATATGTTTGTATTTACAAAAAAAAAGTATATAAGTATGTTTATCCGCATTCTAGATTCCATAACACAAGCTATAAAAGCTTACCATGGGTCTAGATGGCGTTGTGTAAAAAAAAATGTTGTGGAATGTGGAATATTCTTGAATTACTCTATCTATTAAAAGAAACCGCATCAAAATCTGTAGCGTAGTTTTGAAGATATAAGCATACATAGGGACATATGGACGCGGAAAGCGACTTGCTTTATACTATATAGTCATTATACCTACTGCATGCAGTAAGATTTGATATTCAGCTTAACCTTAGACTTATAGTATTTGAATTAAAAGACATGCTCAAGTGAGACTCGAACTCACGACCTTTCCCTTACAGGGGGACTGCTCTTCCAACTGAGCTGTTGAGCCACAAAATATTCATTCAAATATTTGGGCGCAGTCATCAAAATTCAATGTTTAAAAATGGTTGAAAAATCATTCATTGTTTCCAACAGTGCGTAAGAATGTTGGTAGATGGCTGCACCGTCGCCCTTATAGACGGATTTAAAGAGAAGGAAAATTTGGAATAATTCAAGTGTGCTCAGTTGGAAGAGCAGTCCCTCTGTAAGGGACAGGTCGTGAGTTCGAGTCTCACTTGAGCATTTCATTTTTTCCAATGTTTTTCGAACTTAAAAGTTAGCATAATAAATGCTATAAAAAATTCATTCAGACACATCTCAGTTTATACGGGACCATACACCTCAACAAACTTGGTTCACGTGTATAGTTATAAAGTTTTAAGAGGGTTAAAAGTGCGTGTGTTCGCATAATGAGGTGTTAATTTAGCGATGTGATGTGATATTCATGGTAGCTCGAGTTTTCATAGTGATGTTATAAGCTAAGTTATAATTAAATATAATGACTAGGTATATGCTTGGAGATGATGTTATAAAGGGATATGAGAAAGCTGTAATTCCACTTATGAGTTCACGGATAAGTTTCTTAAGGTGGCATCTCACGGTACTTATGTGAATACATTACACACCATAGAAGGAGCGTGTCTTCTTTGATAGTACAGTCAAGTCTGTAACGGTAAGTTTCTTAGGATAAACAGAAAAGTAAAAAAAGCGAAAATTCATTTATTCTGCTTAGGATGCAAATGAAGCACCGAAGAAGGAAAAAGGAAGAAAAGTGGGAAAAGAGTGAAGTGCAAGTAAAGAGAAGTGTTAGTGCAGTCACGCTGTGAGTGTCGCGAATAAAACTGTAAGCGCAGTGACCTCCTAGTGCATCGTGCGGTACAGACGCGCTGTGAGTGTCGTGTTCAAAATTTGGCTGTTGGGTTGTGTAAATGAAGCGGTCTCACATACGAAGTTGTTTACTTCCAATACGGTCTCCAGTAACACGGTTTGAAACGTGGCCCCGACCTGAGGAGACCTAGGCAAGAAACTCAGCGGGCATTTTTTTTATCTATTTACAGTACACTTAGTCTATAATTCTAATACCTAGGACAAAAAAAATGAAAATGAATCTATAGAAGTACTGCAATGCAAAATAAACAGAAAAGATCAAAATAAATAGGAGAAGAGAACGCGGACGAGATTCAGACATATCTAGTTTAGGTTGTTCTACGTTCTTCCGCAAAATCACGCACAAGGAAAGGTTAGTCGTTTGTTGTGGTGCTGACAAATCCGTAGCGGTGTGTCGGACCCGACTCAATTCCGTAAAGTTCCGTAAAGGTGAGTGGTAAAGCGCGCACATGCTAACACTTCAGTCCTTCTTTGTCCATTAAATAATAGACTTTGTGTGATGTAATTAAAGTTCAAAATAAAATTTATAGCACATTTTAGGTCCAAGATAATATATATGATTCAAACATCTACTTAGAGCGTCTTCAGATTAACCTATCCGATATCGGTGTCGGGCGCCGATCCGAGATCGGGGGAAGTAAAATTAATGAAATATTTATCTATCCTCCACATTGTGTGACCCAATATCGGATATCGAAACCGACGCGGTGACGCAATATGCCTCAAAAATTTTAGGTAGTGGGACCATGTCCATACACTCGGATTTAGGTACAAACTTGAGTCGTATACCTTCATCATTCGTTCCTACTACACTTTGATCAATATCGACATAGTTAATAGCTATCAAACAATCCCAACTCACAACACAGTTCAATGAACCGTACCGACTCCAAAAGACACAAACCTTTAACCAAACATACCTATTTAGATTTCAGTCCCTCCGGCAACTTAAATAGAACCGAAACCAAAAGGTGCTTACACCGTAATATTCTTCTGAAACGTCGGGAACAAAGGGACGGGTATGTTACGTTATTGCATCATCCAATCTGGCATTATGACGGCATCGGCATACAGGTGCCTGGCCAAACAGGAGAAACTCAAACAAGCCGATCGGGATGTTGAAACGTGCATACGAGCTACTTTTTGTTGCGCAACAGCTGAAGGAAAGTGTATTACAACCCGTTTACTTTAAGTTTGGACCTGACGTCTATATAATTCCTCCATTCATCCAGTTCCAAATTCTACGACTGCTGTTTTCTAAAACCAATAGATCGAGACGGTATTTCACTCCGGCTCACCGCCAACAACTTTATAAGGCGCAAGTACGGCCACATATGAAATACTGTTTTCATCTCTGGGCAGGAGCACCTCAGTGCCAACTACTACCTCTGGATCGCATCCAACGAAGAGAAGAGCGTCTCTCGAGAAACTTTCTGCCTCGCACAACTAAACTGAAGAATGAACTGTCGCCAGCGGTATTTCCGAGCCACCTTCAAACCTCCAAGAAAAGAGCGTACTCTCTACTGAAAGGAAGGCAACGCACTTGTGACTCCTCTGGTGTTGCGGGTGGCTATGACCGGCGGTGATCGCTTACCATCAGGCGATCCATCTGCTCGTTTGCAAAAAAAAAAGGTTTTCCCGATATAGAAAATCAGTTCATGTTTTGTTTTATAATCTCTCTGTTTGCCTACACATCATTAAGCACTCAATCAAATTAGCGTGATTCAATAATAGCAAATATCCATCTATCCTTTACACTTATAAATGGTATAAAAAATACTTTAGCAAGTTTTCAGCTGCCGGAATTTTTAGAAATAAGAAATTGAATAGAAAATAGAAATTAGGGCTCAACTACTTGTAACGAATGTCTCAGATGGTCTTATGGAAACCGATATAAGGCTTTAAGTGCTCTCCGGGGTATCTATCACATATCACAAACCTCTGCAGTACTTTGCACGGTACGAAAATACTCAGTTTTTTATACTTAGGTGGCAGACAAGTAGTTACGACCTAACCTAAAGCTCCTCCTCCCCGCCACTATTCTAGCAATATTTCTGTCTAAAGTAATGACCCTCCTTCCTAAGACTTCCTTTTAACTTACAATCAGGCGAGATGAAGTTTATTTGACGAGCTCTACGTTAGCAAAGCAATATTACAATTAATTACACGTGGCCAGTAACAGCAACTTTCTTACACAACTATTTGTATCTTACAAAAGTTGCCCGTTCACTTCTAGTAGGTACAGCTACGCAAATATATTCCTTTTGTTTATGAGGCAAACCTTGTATGTTCTGAATTGTTCAGTTTGAAGTTTATTTAAGACGTACCTATTAATGGAGGTATACGGGCAATTTTATTCAGTACCAGTTACTTCGACAAACAGTACACTATATTACGTAATTCATTTACCATTGATCAGTTTCTTGGTGACACTTCAGTCTTAAGAGTATTCCCCCTGTTAGGGAAAGATCACGGACTCGTATCCCACCTGAGGTGATTCGCTTATTTCCTATCTTAATCGATACTCATATCATAATTAGTCCCAACCAGCTTGGCACTTGCAGACTGGGGAACGCGAGACCCGGCTTAACCGTGTGTGACTACTGAGCCCCGTGCAGTCTATGGCGCCCTTCACTTTACTTTAGCAAATACTCAGTATAGTAAAATCAAAAATTCTGTGAACAGGTGGAGGCCGCCATCCGCCATATTATTATTCCCTTCAATACCGTACCGTACATACACTCGTTGTGCAAACACATATCATACTTATCAATTTCGTTTCAAAAATTTAGCAACTACCTACCGTAAAGATGGCAAAATGTACTCGGTGCAATAAACCTATAACCAAAAAGTCCCCAGGACTGGAGTGCACCAAATGTAGTGGCGTAACACATGCAAGCACCACCTGTACCGAGCTGACCGCAAAACAGCTAAGTCTACTGCAAGCAGCTGACAACCTCGAGTGGACCTGCCATGAGTGCGCGGCTAAATCATCTAAGCGAAACTCGTGTATAGTCCCGAAAAACGGAGAAGATGATGAGGATGAGGACCTGCAGGGGGATGGAGCTATATGCCCAATCGACACGAAGAAGCTCGTAGCCGATATCACGAAACACATAGATAGGGTCTTCAAACGTGACTTGAAAGAACTACAACAGGCAGTGCAGTTCACCAGTGACAAGATGGATGAATGTCTGGAAAGCATAGAAGCGTTCAAAGAAAAGATCAAAGAGCTTGACAAGAAAAACACTGACCTTGTGAACCGCAACAAACACCTAGAAAGAAGATTGGAGGCACAGGAACAGCGTATGAATGAATATGAACAAAGAGAGCTAAAAAAAGTTGTTGAAGTTCAAGGAATTCCTACTCAAGAAAAAGAGAACCTAACAATCATCGCTGGAGTTCTCGCAAGCAAACTGCAAAGGAGTTCGGAGGAGGTGAAGGAGGTAAAACGAATGCCTACAAAGGAGGGAAAACCGGGAATTCTTCACATCAAGCTTCACAGTGAACATCTAAAGACGCAGTGGATAGTCGCGGCTCGGGAAGGGGCAGTACAAGTCTCCGATGTGGTTACAAGTTGTGACGCGGCATTAAAGAAGAATAAAGTATTTATAAGGCAAGCTATAACCTCGCATGTGAAAAACTTACTCTGGAAAGCTAAGCAGGAACTAAGAGAGACCTACAAATATATCTGGTGCAGAGAAGGTAGGGTACTTGTACGAAAAACTGATAATGCTAAAGTAATTATCCTACGTTCTGAGAGTGATATAAAAACACTCATTCGATCGTAATTTTATACCTACTAACATACAGTGCCATAATGTCCATTATCTAACAAAAAATAAACCTTTATAAAATGGATGACATACAAGATAACATTACTGAAATACTCGACTGTCCAACCATATCATGTTATTTCAAACAGTTACCTAACCCTAGTAATAATTCAGGCCTTATAACTTACCTGCATGTTAACATACGTTCAATAATTAAAAACTTCTCTAAACTCGAGTTATTAATAAAACAGTCAAGCAGAAACGTAGACGTTATCGTACTGACCGAGGTGGGTATATCTGAACGTATCAGCTGTTTGTATCACATACCTAACTATAATATGCACACAGAGCTTCGGAACAGGCGGAAAGGTGGTGGAATAATAGTCTATGTCCACAAAAATCACATATTTACACCGTATAAGACCACCACTATTCATACAGAATGCATCATAGGCAAAATCACTACACAATCCAACATGACCGGCGCTCTGTTTGCACTTTATAGACCGCCAGCACGGAGTAAGACCCGATTCCTTGTCGAACTGGGTAATATTCTCAGGAACTATCCTACACAGGATATCATACTTATTGGAGATATAAACATAGATCTTAAATCCAAGACCTCCACAGCACAACAGTATTTAAACTTAATGTACCAACACGGCCTTGTGTGCGGGATCAAAGACTATATAAGAATTGAATCCAAAAATGAAATTATGACAAAAACTTGCATTGATCATATATTTATAAGATCCCGCACGCAGGGAGTGTCTTGTGCGGCGCTTGGAACAGTACTAGCGGACCACCGTGTCACTGTTGCCACGCTCCCATGCATCGGACGCATACAGGATGATTGTAAGTATGTGCTTCGATATAACAAAATTGTGCTCGAGCAAGAGTTAAACAATATCGCATGGAAAAACATAGAGAATGTCACATGTCCAAACAAAATATATAATATAATCAAATCAAGTATAGATAACTGTTACGAAAATTCTAAATATCTTACAAAGTTGAGATCATCTGATAGGAATACAAAGAAATGGGTTAATAATAAAGTAATTAAAATATGTAAATTGAGAGATAAAAAACTAATAGAACTAAAAAAAGATACAACTAATAGAGTAGTGAAATTGGAATATGCGAAACTACGAAATAAATGTAACAAAACAGTAGAGAAGACTAGAAACCAATATTATAAAAAAATTATCAATACTAATAGGGGCGAACCAAAAAAGCTGTGGGAAATATTAAATGGAATGACAGGTCGACTGAAGTCCTCCTTGGATAGCGTAATTTTAAAAGCATTCAACAAACAAAATGTAAGTAGTAAAACAATAGCGAATAACTTCGCTAAAGAATTTGAAAATTCTGTAAAAGCCATAGTGCCCAAATGTGCAACTCCACTTCTGGACCCTAGTTCATATGTCAAAGACGCAAATGTTACCATGTTGTTAAAAACCCCTACCCAGAAAGACATTTGTAAAATTATTCATAACATAAAAATCAATAAATCACCTGGAATGGACCGAATTAGACCAATTGACATTAAAATGATTCCAGAAAAAATATCTTATACAATTGCAAAATTAATTAAAGAAAGTTTAAAGGTAAGCTCGTATCCAAACGAACTCAAGGCAGGTATAGTTAGACCTATCTATAAAAAAGGGGTTACTAATGAGTACAGCAACTACAGACCTATTACTATATTACCTATTATCGATAAAGTAGTTGAGAAATATATTTGTAACGAAATCCATAACTTTTATAAACAACACCAAATTCTGTCAGAAAACCAGTTTGGTTTCCAGCCCAAAAAAAGTACAAATCAGCTGCTCTCCTGCTTTACAGATTATGTAAACAGTAGGCTTGATAAGAAAGAACATGTTCTCATGGTCTTTATAGATTACAGCAAAGCATTCGACACGCTGAGGCATGACATACTAATACAGAAACTGGAACATAGTGGCATTCGCGGTCCTCTTCTAGATTGGTGTAGAGACTACCTTAAAGATCGATCTTACCACGTAAAGATAGAAGACGAACTAAGTGACCAAGTGAAGGTTGTGGGAGGAACAGCGCAGGGATCCGTTCTAGGGCCCCTCCACTACCTTGCCTATGTAAATGATATGAACAATATCATAAAAAACTGTGTGATTTATCAGTATGCTGACGACACATGTCTCATCTCAGCCGATCGTGATATAGCAGTTGCAATTAATAGACTACAAACGGACTTTACGCTGCTAACAAAGTGGTCTCACGATGCAGGACTAGTTTTAAATGCGCAAAAAACTAATATGCTTCATGTGTCATCAGCATACAATAAAAGGGATACGGATGTTGATATCCGACTGGTTGCCCATGATCACGACTGTTTGCATGGTCGAAAAATCCGATGCAACTGTGAATGCATTAGCCAAGTATCTCAAATTACATACCTAGGAGTAACAATAGACAATAGATTCAATTGGTCTGCTCATATTGACAATGTGTGTGACAAGCTTCGCGCCATTCTGGCAAAATTCTCCATCCTTAAATATAAAATACCCTTCCATACCTTGCTCGATATGTACACAGCCCTAGCGGAGAGTATTGTATTATATGGGCTCAGTAGTTACGGCCGCACATTTTCGTCATACCTACAAAAAATATACTCCCTACAACTTCGTCTGCTACAATCTATTGTACCAAAACATGTGCGTATCCAACTTAAATATGAGGATGAAAAACTATTTGAATATTGTAATATGATATGATAAGGTAAGAATGACGCTTACGATAGAAAATTATTTTAAATACAATAACAATTTGATAGAACACCCCATAACCACACGCCAAATAGTAAACAAAAGGTTAATTACTAAAACAGCCAACAACTACTACGGCACGCGAACTACGGACTACCTAGTACCTAGACTAATAAACGAAATACCGCTAGAAACCAGAAATAAAATAAATTCCCACAACATACAACGAATAGTAAAAAATATATACCTAAATAAAATTAAACAATAATCTAACTTGAACCCTGACCAAAATAATTATAATCTATTAAGTAAATAAAATAAAATAATAATAATAAAATTTAATATGTAATACAATTCATCTTTATTTTTAAATAGAATATTATAAATCTCATAAGTACCTACCTATTATATTATAAATAAAATTTAAATAAATATAATAATGAATAGTAATACCTAGTAATAAATAGTATTGTAGTAGTAGGTATATTGAAATACATATACCTACAATGTATCTATTATAAGTATAACTTATACTATCTGTGCTAGTACTGCTAGTACGAATTGTGAATCATGCTGTACCTCTAGCGCGTCTAGGCTCTTAGCGAATGTATAAGCGTAAACAAAAACCGGTTTACATTCAAAAGACTTGCGCACCTACCTACTCAGCACTGACTATTTAATGTCATTGGTGAAACTTTTATATGTTTTTATTGATATGTATGTACCTAGTTATTATTGTTTTATATAAATTGTATGCAAGCATTGTAATTGATGATAATATATGTACACTCACACCCAAGATAAACCGATACGGGTTTTATGGGTGTTATCATAATGTACCTACTATGAGTAGTGAGTTATTGGGCATTCTACCCCACCTTAGTTCCTTCGGTTATCTTCGATAACCTCAGTCACGGTGGGATAGAATGCCCAACAACAACAACAAGCCAACGTTCCACATTTTAATGCCGTTCATTACACTACCGTTCCGTCGGCTCTCTGCGATCCCCTGGGTCGTAATTGCGTTGAATTTATTTTCGCATGCTACAACGTCAAAAATAATCACTGAATTAGGTTTTGCATCTGACACTTTCATAACGTCATCATTTGCCTGATATTTCTGAAAAGTGATTCCTGGTACTCCTCGTAAAACCTTTTCTAAAAAAATGTACTTTGGTTGATATAGAGTTTTAGAATATACATAAACATTTTGAAATGTCAATCCATTTTCGTGCAAAAGGAGACCAATTAACAAATTGGTTTTTCCACAATTTGATGGTCTGCAAATGATGCAACGTACTGTATTCGGCAATAATTCGACATAAATTGATTGACAGTTTTTATTTAAATCAAACATATAGCAAAATACCATACATACACATATACCATTTCCATTTAAAAAACCAACGAAAACAGAGAAAAAGCAAGTTAGTTGGATTGAACGTAACAGAAAGATACATTGGGATGAAGGATTTGTGCCATATTCCGAATACCAAACTTTGGTTTCAGATATATTAAGAGACAAATATATTTACGTTAAAGGTTCAGAAAAAGTTGTATGGTTGAAGTACATTTTAGAAAATAGTAATATATTTAATTTAGAAGATAAAGGTTGTCCTAGTTTGATAAGTCTATGTGATTATTATAAATATTCTCAAGATTTTTATCATTGTATTTATCATAGCTCTGTATGTGCTTTAAAAATGTATTATGTTTAAATAATTGGTGTCTTGATAATAAAATTATTCTGACATTTTTTTTTTTTTTTTTTTTCATTACGATGTAACTGAATGGTTACCTCATAACAATTACAATCTAGCCTTGTGGCTAATAAGTAATTTAAATATAACTTAATTTGATAAAAATACATAAGTATAAAGAATGTGTCCATTGGCACTTTTCTTATAGTCTCTAGTTATAATTATAGAAAGTCACGCTGTTCTTGTGTTCTTTAAGGATAGCACTATCTGCACTACGTTACACTAATTTCACTAAACTAACTCAAAAGGCTTGGTCCTTTTCAGTCTCCTTACTATGTCCGTGGTGTCAAGGAGCTGGATAGCCTCGACATTCACATGTTGTAGAAGTCTTTGTTCATGTGCTTCGGCGTATTTTTTTATAACTTTGGTTACGAAGTCCACTCGTAAGTCCCGGTGGATGTCCTCATTTCTAATATACCAGGGAGCGTTTACTATACTCCGAAGTACTTTGTTCTGAAATCTTTGGATTATATCAACATTGGTGCGTTTTGTACAGCCCCAAAGCTGTATACCGTACGCCCATACAGGCATAAGTACTTGTTTGTACAGAAGTACTTTGTTGTACACTGATAAAGCTGAATGTCTGCCGAGTAGCCAGTACATATTCTTGTAGCGAAGATCTAACTCCTGGCGTTTCTTTTTGACGTGAGCCTTCCAGCGAAGCTTTGCGTCCAGCGTCATACCCAGGTATTTTGCCGTATTTTCATATGGTATTATACGACCGTTAATATACACCGGTGTATAATTAGGTCTTTGATTTGTGAAGTCTATATGAATCGATTTGGACTCGTTTAGTTTAATGCGCCATTTTTTTGTCCAATCAGAGATAGAGTTGACGGCGGTTTGTACTTCCTCTACGGCTTTTTTGTGAGTGACACCTGTAGCCATGATGGCTGTGTCATCTGCGAAGGTTGCAATAATGTTGTTTCCGATTTCTGGGATATCACAGGTGTACAATAGATACAGGACAGGGCCAAGAACACTTCCCTGTGGGACTCCAGCTTTTATTTGTTTGACATCAGAGTAAGCATTTTCTTGTCTCACTCTAAATGTCCTTTCTGTTAAGTAGGATTCTAAAATATCTGCGAATTGCTTTGGAAGCATTTTCCTTAACTTATACATAAGACCTTTATGCCAAACCTTGTCAAATGCTTGTGCTACATCCAGAAACACTGTACAACAGACTTTCTTTTCTTCTAAGGTTTTTTTAAGGTTTTTCTGACATAAAAATTAAAAAAAAAACTTATTTTATTTTACTGTCCCCTCCCAACCCTAATGTATGAAAAGTGCCGTTCTTTATATTTGCTAGAGAACTTGAAGCTGTAGCACTATTTAAGTTATCATGGTGTTGAATATTGGAGACCGAGTGCAGATAATGATAGTAGAGAACCGATTATGTGGACTACATATTGCGAAAATATTAAACTATGAACAGTATAATGCTATATTAATACCTTTCCAGAGAGAGAAAGGTAGATGGCCTAAAATCTATTTCAAAGATCTAAAGTTATGGGCTCGAATAATTAGAATACATAATAATCTTGTTGACCTCATCGAAGAAAATGATTAGGTATTACTGAGTAAATGCAAAACTGTATATTAATGAATGATATAATGAATTGAATGAATAGTGAAAACTGGGGTTGCCTCTTAATAAATGCAACGAAATGTGCTATAATTTTAGGTCATTCCTGTCCCATTACTATTCGAACCACCTCATCCTTTTAAATTAAGAACATCAGATACAAAGTGTCATTATTCTTTTACACAATCACATATCGACACCTGCTTAAGAATGATTCAAAATTATTTAAGCCCCCGATATGAAATATATAATGACCATAAAATTCGATTATGTTCATTTCGACATTATTGGGCTACAGCAGATTCAAAACGAAGATTGGTGATGAAAATGGCTGATGCAGGTTTTTTTTACTGTGGAAGTGGTTTTACCGATAAAGTTATGTGCTTTTCATGCGGAGGTGGCATCGAAGATTGGGAGGATTACGATGATCCTTGGATGCAGCATGCTATATTTTTTCCTGATTGCTTTTATTTAAATGCTGTAAAAGGAACAGACTATGTTGATAAATCAAAACGTCTGTGTTTAAAAGAAACACAAGTATAAGTGGATGAGTCAAATCTACCATTTGCATCGAGCTACAAACCACGCAGTGCACTACGTCCTTCAGAGGATTAAAAGGAAGACCCAAAATAAAAGCAATGTCATGTAAGTAATTACTTATATGTTAATTATTTGATATATAATTCCTTGTTAGTTTACCTACTAAATATCTAATTTATTAGGCGACGTAGTTTTCTATGGAAGTCCTTTAAATTTAATTTTATACGATTATCCTTAATTTTCGTACTTATAAAATTTAAGTTCTGTACAAAATTCAAAAAGTTGTAAACAAAATAATGAACGCTGAAATATTTAATCTCTTGCTAGCACTTAATTGTACATAAAGTAGAATATTTTATCAAATTTGAATAGGCTCTGGTGTCTCAATTAGAGTAGCTCCCGAAGAAGTTGTAGGTTCAACATATTCGAACTACATTTACCAATTTTCAATAATTAGACTTAAACCTATATTTAATTTTATTTTCAGATATTTTATCATCACGGAAGAAATTGACGGGGAATCCTCATGGGCTGAGCGGTGAACCACGTAATCAATTTGTAAGTAGATACCTATATATTTTAGTCATTCCTTAGTGTAAAATTAAAGTAGCACGTAATTGTACATAACGTAAAATATTTTACCAAATTTGAATAGGCTTTGGTGACTCAATTAGAGTAGCTCCCAAAGAAGTTGTAGAATATAATATCATCAGTAAGGAATAATGTAGGTATTCTATAGAATAGCTGGAGAGTTTAGACAATACAAAATATGAAATATTAGGAATACTTATTGTAGTTCATTTCGTATGATACTAACTGTTAAGGTGCCTATAGGTATTTACTGGTTACCCGATTCTGTATTAGTATGTCGAATAAATTAAAATAAGCAATTACTAATTATTGTGTTTATATTATATTCGTTACCTGATATTGATAACGAAATACGTCATCATTCACGTTACAACACGTTTGAAATTCATAAGAATTTCACAACTAAGTATTAAGTAGGTACATAACAATAACATTATGCACCATACGAAATATTGAATGGTTGAATTTCAAGTTCTAACTTGATCATCATACCAATAAATACTTTATGTTAGCATTATTTGATATATCAACTGCGTTAGAAAAAATATTATTACCTAGTTCATTATTTATTAAACAGTCAAGACGAGCATATCTAACAACATGGTAGATATTTTATAACTTTCAATCTATTGGAAATTTCAATCTATTTACAAAATTCTTAGTATAATTTATTACTAATGTTTTAAATAATTTTCAGAATACCAACTTAAACAAATTTTCAAACGGAACAGAAGAGAGCTCTCCTGAATATCTTCCAAACCTGCAAGATCAGTTCGACTTGGAAAACGCAATGAATAGACCTTGGATAATAACACCCAATGAAGAAGTAAAAACAAACAAAAAGAAAACTAATCGAAGAAGACCAATTACAAACAAACGCAGTGCATTGAATTCCTATATTATTAACAGTGAAAGAAGAAAAGGACGACGTTTAATAAAAATTACGATCAAGGAACTCAGTGAGTCAAGAGACGACGAAGATGAAGTTAAGGAGATAATCACTGCACAGTATATTGTACAAGATACGGTAGATGAGATATCGGATCAAGCTGAAAAATTAGTTCACAATATTTCCAAAAAATTGTGTGGCTACTCATATCATATTTTTTAATTAGGTAATAATTCATTAGTATAACTAGTAGATAAAGTGATGACATATTTAGATTTTATTTACTGTGAAAATATGTGTTAAAAAAAATTAATATTAAAAATGTGTGTTAAAAAATAAAAAACCATAGGTAATAATTGTATGGCTACTCATATCATGTTTTTTAATTAGGTAATAATTCATTAGTATAACTAGTAGATAAAGTGATGACATATTTAGATTTTATTTACTGTGAAAATATGTGTTAAAAAAAATAATATTAAAAATGTGTGTTAAAAAATAAAAAACCATAGGTAATAATTGTATGGCTACTCATATCATGTTTTTTAATTAGGTAATAATTCATTAATGTAACTAGTAGATAAAGTGATGACATATTTAGATTTTATTATAATTTTATTTACTGTGAAAATATGTGTTAAAAATTATAAATATTAAAAAAGTGTATTAAAAAATAAAAACCATAGGTAATAATTGTGGGGCTACTCAGATCATGTTTTTTAATTAGGTAATAATTCATTAATGTAACTAGTAGATAAAGTGATGACATATTTAGATTTTATTTACTGTGAAAATGTGTTATAATATTATAAATATTAAAAATGTGGGTTAAAAAATAAAAAACCATTTACTTTAAAAAAATGTTTTATTTATTAAAACTGCGTATAGGTTGACTTTCTTGCTCTATTAAATTATTCTTTATACATAAAACATTTTTAAGTGCACATTGTTTAGTATGATTAATACAATTAAAACTGGTTTCATTATTTGAATATTTGTTATGCAACAGTGATAAATTTGGACATTTGTCTTCACCAAGATCTATACAAATACAATTCATACATAGATCTTGAATCCACTTAACTTTTTCTAAGCCCTTCACAATAATTTCTTTATTTTCTAAATAAGGAACAATTATACGTCGAAATTCTCTATAGTCGATATAACCTTCATTCCAGTAAATCCCCCTGTTTCTCTCCAACCACGTAACTTGTTTTTTTTCATTCGTAGTTAAGTATTTAAATAAGTATGGGGGCTTTATTAAGAACGTTTGGGTATAAACACGGGTGGCCAGAGCTAATTCCTTGACTATAAAGTTATTACAAGTGTCTTTAAACCCCTGGACATCCACTATAATTGTATTCGGATTCATGATAATTTTCTCACAGTGCTGCTTAATGGTTTATACTCAATTATACAGTCGTTCAATATAAGACAATATGCCGAAGTTTGATCTGGGATATCAATATCACTTTCAATTTCCACTCTTACGTCCACAACAGGACCTGACTTAAGATTATCTGGCTGTCTAGAACAGTCTATGACGAATAACGGAGCAACGTTTTTAAATTGTTCCTCACTTAATAAAGGCTCAGCGCGACGCCCATAATAAGACTGTTGAAATTTAGCATATTGTTCATATATTAAAGCAATTCGATTATTCGAGAAACTTGTATTTATATTTTCATATGGGAAGTAGGTGGAGTTAAGGTATACCTTAACATCACGAATCTCACAATGATCAAACTGAGACATATCAAGTCTAGCATTATTTTTTCTATTTGTCTGTAAACCAATAACGACAAATCTTGGTTTCTCTATTTGTGAAGATGTTTTTATTGACCAAGTATGTTTGGTGGTTTTAGACAACATTGGATATTCATACAAATCCCAATTCCTGAATATCATCTGAAGTGGTCGATCTTTTTCTAACAATTTTAGAATGTTTATTTTTTCTTTATCAGATACTTTAACATGCGGTACACGCCATATTATTTTGTTTATGATAATATCTTCTACAATTTCACCAGAGTTGAGTTTTAATGCGTTCAGATTGGTATTACTTCGTAATAAGATTAGTTCATGTTTACTGTTTATTACTACTTTCTTAAAATCTTCTGCGAAACCAAGAATGTTGCGAAGTGGTATAGAAGCAGAAAAGCTACCTCCATTAGTACTTTTTATTCCACCGATATTCCAACCCCAAGCATTAGATGTTTTAGCTTCGCTCTCATTCATTGATATAAATGATTTCATCGTGCTAGTTATACCAGCATTTTTTATTTTGTCTATCTCCACTCCATTTATCTCATACCTTATATCTTGAAACAAGTAAAGTAAACTATTGTTTGTGAAATGAACGCTACTGACTCTCTCTTTCGAATTGTCAGCCTTGTTTACAATAACAGTTCCTTCCAAAAATAAACTGCTTTCTGATGGTAATATATACAAGTCTTGCTGATTAATAGGTATCCTGATTTCATCGCTTCTATTAAAACTTGTTACGTAAGGCTTGTAAGAGTGAATTTCAATTCCTTCCACAGAGTTGTCGTAGGCTGGAGCGGATAAAACATCTAGGATATTCATTTTAACAAACCAATCGCCTTAAGAAATGCTTTATTGTTTTTATTCAACTTTATTCTCCTTTTACGTCGAGCTCTTACTTGATTGAGAGTTTGAGCAGAACTGCTATTTTGAATTGGAAGAAACATATTATATTTATTATAGTCAATCATTTTTTCTTTTGAGGTGTAGATACAACTGTACTTCTTCACCTCGCAAATTTATTAAGTTATTATTTATATCCAAAAGTCTGATTTGTATGCAGCTGATGTTGGTTTGGTTGATTGGAAAGTAAATTGCGTTTTTTGGTATTTCTATAATTCTGTATCCAGGTGGGACATTAAGTGCGAATTCATGTAGAATGTGACTGGATTGTCCGTTTATATAGGAACCGCTAACTATATCACATTCAACTCTTATCACGGTTGTAGGCAAAATGTTGACTGGAAACTCTGATACATGATATTTATTGGCTTCCAAGACTTGTTTTTTAAACCCCAACAAACCTCCGAACGAACAACCTTTAGTAAAATCTATAGTTGATGTACAAAATAACATAGTTTTTAAGGTGTTGTTATTGCAATGGAGTTTTATGGATGCATCCTTTACTTCAGATTTTAAATAATCACTGATATCTTGCAACTCATAAGTACCTTCAGGTATTTCAATAACATTATTTGAACCATAGTATAACTTATTATTTGTTTTATCAATATTTGGAATAGAATTATATGTGGATAAATGTAATAATGCACATTCATACTCTCCGATTAATTGTAACGTATTTGGATAGAAGGTAGTTAATACCGATGAGTTTCCAGTTATAGATAAGGTGAGTGTCATCTTGCAAATGACTAAAATTAAAGAACAGAATAAAATTTATAGTATTTATTCCAAAAAGATTGTAGATATTCTAAACACAAATGTCCACAAATTAGTGTGTCAAATTTTTGATATCTTGTATAGTTATAATTAATATTGCAGTTCTTAAAATATCGCATCAATTCGATTGGTGGTCTTAAATCACCAAAACTATCAAAATATTCACAATAATTATTTACCTTAACATAAGCTACCCAATGCGTTCCATCGTTTTCTGAATTATCTAGGTTAACTATACCACATTCAATTCCTTTAGGGATTTTTGGTAACTGATCCTTCATGTAAACTCCTCGAAAATAAGGAATACCATATGCGTAATTTTGAATATCAATATTAGTTAAGGCACGATTAGGTAGCTTATTACTTAGTTTTTTGACGATTTAATAAACAATCCTTTGCCTTTTTTGTGTGGTTTAATGTATAAACCGTTACCTAATGCTATAGCTTCCATAGTCTTATTATGACGTTCAGATTCTTGTAATTTTTTTTGACCTTCTCTATAATCATTCACTGTTTTTGCAATACCCGCTGCACCACCAGCCAAAGCTCCTAAAGCTGATAAACCAGCAAAAATCGGGATTAAAGGTAGAATGCCTCCTGTTTTGGGTAAAGGTATGACGCGTGGTACTCGAAGTTTTGGAGCGCACGGAACAATTTTTTTAGCAGCCCTATAAGCTGCATGTATTAAAGATTTACCATCTTTGGGTAAGCGTTTCTTGATTTTTCTTTTAATTTTTGTAACGAAATTATGAAATGTCTTAACACCAGCACCAGATTTGAGTTTAGTTTTCATAACTTTACTCACTACCCACGAACTAAGCTTTTCTCCTTTACTAGCATCTTTTGCTTTCATTCTTTGTTTGGCCATATTTAAAAGTTGTAAATCGGCTTTGTGACGATTAGACAAGTCTGTATAGTTTTCGTATGCAATGTCGTGATACATACAAGCTTCGTCTAGCTTATTTACACCTTTGTCACCACGCAGTAAACGTTTTGAAAGTTTTGTTCCAGGTCCGCAATAATTATAGCCAGGTAAGTGCAGTTCAAATGGCAAATGATTAATAACACTATTGAGTAGTCCACCACCTTGCATAGCTCAAAGTATAATGAACAAAATGTTGTAATTAATAACTATTATGTATACTTATTCTACTATTGCAGTCTTATCAATCCAACTATTCTCTTTATTACTTAAGCCCAACCATTTTACGAACAGTTTATTTCCTTTCCTTCGTAAAACTTTTTCTATCAAATAAACACCTGGACAAGATGACTTTTGAAGTTCGTGTTTGTAAAAGGTTCCTAATATAACTTGTTTGTGTTGATCTTCGATGTGATATGTTTCTGGTACAGTGTTATTGATATTTTTTATAGTAAATAGTTCCGTTGACCAATTAGGTGTATAACCTTTCTCAAATAGTTGTTTGTATTTACTAATTCTAACTCTATCACCAATCATAAACTTGGGCTTATGTTTATAGGATACCGTTTTCATTGAGTTCTTAATATTATTTTTAACATCTACTTCATTCAATTTATTGACATCAACGGGTGCTAATTTAGTAGTGCTATGTTTTGTGTTGTTATATGTCTTTACAACACTCTCCAAACCAAAATCTATCCATTTATAGTGCCCGCTGAGACTAAAGTACTTATACAATTTATTTTTAATAGTTTTGATAACGCGTTCTACAATTGAAGCCTTTTTCGTTGAAAACGTTGAGTAGTGATTAATGTTATAGTTCTTTATAAGTTTTTGAAATGATGAATTATAGAACTCGGTACCCAAATCAGTTTGGAGATGAGCTGGTATCCGATGGTTAGTCGACATCAATTTCTCGAATGCGTTACAAACATCATGCTTATTTTTAGTTTTTAGTGATTCTATCCACACGTACTTTGAGAAGCAATCAATAACTATTAAAATATAGTTATAACCTTTATTAAATCTTTTCAAGTTTTGCATGTCGATTAAATCAGCTTGCCACAAATCATCAATGCCTTTTAAAATTACAGATCGACGAGGATAATTTTTTCGTGCAGCTTTATGTATTTCATTAACAACTTGTTGTTTTGTCATTTTGAGGAACTTTCAAGCTTATACTTTTGATCTAATACAAATTTAACTGCGTTTTCAACTATCTCATCAACTGCTTTTCGACTATAAAAATTGCTTTCCAAGTGAACCACTGCCTCAGATACTATTGTTTTTAAAGCTTTCTCCAGATCGTTCTGAACATCGTACACCAAAGTATTTTGCAATTTTTGTAAGTCGGTTATTAGTTTGGTTCTCAATTCATCTACATATGCTTTGTTTACTGCATCATCCGCATCTTGAGGAGGTTTGACCCCTGTTAGCTTCGATGTCTTCAAATCGTAATCACCATTTTCAGATTTTAGCAATGCATTATCATAAAATTCAAGCAATTCTGATATACGTAATCGCTTATGAATATAATGACCAAATTTGTCCACATTCATATTTAAGATGTATTGTGTTGAACGGTGTACAATAAAATGATACACATTTCTTATTAGTAAATCTATTTAATGATTTTGCTTTCACGTAGTTCTTCAACGATAGATATTATTTCATTATCTAGTCCTGTGTTGCCAGCATCTCGAGAAGCAATTAATAACTTTAATCTATCAACCAATTCATTTGGATCATCCCAATATACAAAATCTGTGTTTTTTTTCCACATTTTTGTTAAAGGTAATCCTTTTCCTACTTTCGGTTCAAAGCTTGGACTTTTACTTTGTTGATCGAAAAGAGGTTTAATAACTTGCATATATTTTTGTCCTTTATTACTTTTAATTGGTTTTCTTGAATCAAAATCTCGACGATGTGCATTTGTTACAAGTAACATCGACTTGTAATTTTGCATGTCATAGTCTGTAACAAAGCTCAGATCAACGTCTTTTTTTAAGAGCAACTGTCGCAAGCCAGGTGTGCATTTGTATTTGTGTCCGGCTACAGTAATAACATCATCACCAATCGTTATACTAGAGGAACCTAACATTAACTTTCCACGTTCATTTCTTACACCAAATGGCACATCCGCTAATATTTCTGAAGATAATGACCAAGATGATACATCATGAACTGGATTAGTATCGACTAATGACTGAAATGAAGAGTCAGCTTCTGATTCATCACTGGTATCAATTGTTTCTTCTATATCTTGATCTTTCTGTAAGTCGTGGTTGGAAATTTGATCATGAAATTCTCCTTTTTCTTCATTTTTTGTTAGAGCTAGTTGGTTATTGGTGTTGGCTATTAAATTAAGAGATTCTGTAACAGGCTTAAAAACTGTATCAAGCACTTGTCTGTTATTATCTTCAAAATCCTTCATGTTACGTATTTTTTTCCTTACAGCTTGTGTTGCATCTACAATTTGTTTTTTCAATGATTTTTCCATTTTGTAAAATAGATGGTAATCCAATAAGAGCTGATTAAAGAATAACAAGAAACTGAAAGCAGTCTATTTAAATATTCAAATTTTATCTAATTCTACAAAAGTGTCAAACTTTTTTCTATAGCACCCATTGTTTTTAGGAGAGTCTTTATTAATCACAACATAGTCATAAGGCTCTTTCCATATTTGAGAACACATGTTACGAAATTCCAACCAGGTCATGTCAGTGTTAACATGTTCTTCATAAACATGTTTCAAATTAATTTCGTCTTGCTTAAAAAGCACAATTAAGTTAGCGTTATCTCTTATTAGTTGTTTAGGTATTTTGCTATATGTTTGATTTAAATAAAAACTGTCAATCAATTTATGTCTTCCCATGGCAAAATAATCACGCATATTACTTTGATTTTCACATGCTACATCGTCAAAAATAATCACTGAATTATGTTTTGCATCTGAAACTTTCATAACGTCATCATTTGCCTGATATTTCTGAAAACTGATTCCTGGTACTCCTCGTAAAACCTTTTCTAAAAAAATATACTTTGGTTGATATAGAGTTTTAGAATATACATAAACATTTTGAAATGTCAATCCATTTTCGTGCAAAAGGAGACCAATTAACAAATTGGTTTTTCCACAATTTGATGGTCCGCAAATGATGCAACGTACTGTATTCGGCAATAATTCTCCATGGCGTAACTTGATTTTTGGTAAATCATTACAGATTAAACTAATCTGTAACGACTTTGCTTGTTTAATGAATTTCATGTTTGATGCAATGCTGACGGACTGGTTATGAACAGATGTAATTATGACATTATGTATTTATAACCGTAAATAGTTAAACCAAACTGCTTATAGACAACGCAATAGGCAAACGTAAGACTGTACTGTTTATGAAATAACTCTATCGCTAACTAACAGAGCATCTTTCAACGCAATTACGACGCAGGGGATCGCAGAGAGCCGACGGAACGGTAGTGTAATGAACGGCATTAAAATGTGGAACGTTGGCTTAGGTAAATGATTTTACAAAGAGTTGTTGGGCATTCTATCCCACCGTGACTGAGGTTATCGAAGATAACCGAAGGAACTAAGGTGGGGTAGAATGCCCAATAACTCACTACTACTATGTAATGCTATTTGATAAATAAATAAAAAAAAAAAAATGTCAAATCGTGCTAAGAGGGCAATAAAAACACTATCGTAGTTCATGTTCTTTGTTTCTTTATCTTCAGTTATAATTATTTTCTTCATTGAAATGACTGTAGAGGATATTAATGATGATGATGAGTAGAAGTATCCATCATTTTTATACATAAATACTCGAATTCACACCAATTACGGAAAATAAAATAATACCGCGATGCGTTCTCTACGCTTTCCCGCCAAAAACCCCTACTGTAATTCCTCCTATTACCGGCATTTCACAGAATCGTTGATTTTACCATTTTATATTCCATTCCACTCAAAAAAAAAAACAAATTAATATCGTTATAACCATGAAATTAATTTCAGTATGAAAGTAAACACCTCCTTTGAAAATATTCGCTCAGTGGAACTTAATACATTTTTGATTACATGCACTTTGAATAAATAAAAGCAGTTAATTGCATTTTCATACAAAGTACGCAATGCCCTTTACTTCGATATAATTTGGATGAGTAAATTTTCACTTTGATTAAATGCCATCAGAATTAAATTTTATTGACAGTAACAAAACTTCGGAATTCTAGAGGTTGTTGCTTTGAACCTCCTTTTTCTATCATCTGTTTGACGGACGGCATTTTCGTCCTAATTGAGCAATTCGATTTGGGAAGTACCTCCGCCCTACAGAATACTGCGGCCATAATAACCTCGTGCTGTGTTCCCGGTGGTGAATAGGGTAGCCAGAGCTCACTGGAGAGTTTATATGCTGTCAGTGGGAAAATCAAAGGCTTGTCATACATTCTTTTCTGCCTTGACAGTACAGAAAGTTTCTGTTCTTACAGGGTCTGCAGCACGAGTGTTTCGCACGTCCATAGGCCTCGGTAACCACTTTCCATCAGGTAGTCCGTTCGCTTGTCTGCCACCGAAGTGGTACAAAAAAATAATTTATGTGTCCAGGAGTTCGCAGTCGACTCCGCCATCTTTCTTTTGGTGTGTCTTACGACTGTAACTGTCATCTGAACGCAGTAAAGGAGCAAAACCTGGAATACAGTCATGTCGGGAGAACCTCGGTTGGGACCTGTACCTACCTACTAAGAAAAAGAATTTCATTTGGTAATAATTGGGCACATTCCACATATATACCCAAACAGGAAACTCCCCAGGGGACCAATAAAATGGAGAATCGATGGCGGAGTGTGTTGAAAGAAAATTGTCATTGATTTAGTGTGTGACTTACTTGATCAGTTGTTGGTAAGTACTAAAATAGTTTATTATTTATAATATGACTTGTCAAAACCACCTGATGGCAAGCTGTGTGTGGTCTTTCATTATAACCATGAATCTTGTTTTAATTGAGTTTGTAAACATCATCATAAAGTATTAAAGTTTTATTTGATGACCTCATATACAATGAATATAAAATATAAAAAACCCATTACTTTTATGGACAAGTTCGTTGTTTCGTCCTATAAAGATTCGGCACAATGGGACGAATCACAGAAATTAAAAATAATTAAAATTATCGTTCACTGATTCGTCCCATTGATTTTTTTTCTTCATTTTATACAAAATTTGTATGAAGTAGTAACGTCAGCAAGGAAAATGCTTAAAATAATATTGCGGAGGCGTAATAAGATTAGTATTATTTGAAAGAAGACTGGTGTCGCAATTTCAAAGTGCGATATAAGTCTTCTGTGTTGTAATACACCATAATGTTCATATATATTCTTATAAGTATCAATGTAGATCAACAGACGATACTTGGGCTATCAAATTTAAATTTTAAAATTATTATAATATTAGGTCGGCAGTGCACGTGTGACTCCCCTGGTGTTATACACGTACATAGGCCACGGTAACCACTTTCCATCGTGTATAATTTCAATAAAGACTCTTCCCATCCGTCGCGGGGGTATTAAGGTAGAACGCGCGCGGAATGTGCCCAGCTTACTGGCAGAGACCTCCACACCATAAGGCTCATAGCTAGGCCAGTTGTTGCTTCCAAATACCCTTAACGACCGTCATATATGTTCGTATGGCTACCAGGATCGTCAGTTACGGGACGGGTTAGTTAGTTAGTTAGGGACGTTAATGCTCTCTGAGGCACGAACAGACCAATGCAAGTATCCATATTCATGCATACAAATATTTGCACTAAGCGAGGATTTTCTCCTCAATAATGGTGGTAAGGTGACCGTGCCCTTTGCATTCGATGTTGAGTCATCGTGGTTTGCTCGCAGGATGAAAGCATTGCGGACAGCTGTAGAGATTAGTAGGTGAAGAGTGCAACGGGCGCAGATTTGGCAACACTACGGATAGTCCGCCGTCACGTGTTATGCGGACGACACGCTGGTGACGGCGTGCAGGGCTACATACCGCGAAGTGACCCTGAAGGCCACGACCGCGGTTGCCCAAGTCGTGGAGCGGATCCGGCGGCTGGGTCTCGAGGTGGCTCTGCATAAAACCGAGGCCATGTTCTTTCATGGGCCTCGGCGCGTGCCACCGGAGGATTCCAGCCTCATAGTGGGAGACATTTCCATCGGCATCAAGCCCCAGATGAAATATCTGGGGCTCGTGCTCGACGGCCGGTGGAACTTCGGGGAGCATCTCCGAAGACTGGCCCCCAAATTAAAGGACACAGCTGCCGCTCTGGGGCGGCTGCTGCCCAACATGAGGGGGCCGGATGACTCCTGTAGGAGACTCTACGCGGGAGTCGTGCGGTCCATGGCCCTATATGGGTGCCCAATATGGGCGGAGACCCTGACGGTCCATAATGCACGTCTGCTGCATGGTCCGCAGCGTGCAATGGCCAGCAGGGCCATCAGGGGGTACCGCACGATATCCCTGGAGGCGGCGAGTCTCCTTGCCGGATCCCTACCGTGGAACCTGGATGCGAGGGCCAGGATATTTGTACCGAAAGGAGGCGCGGGAGCAGGGACGGGAACCCGAGCCCGAAGAAATTCGGGCCGTGAGGTCTCAGCTCCACAGGGACATGGTAGCAGAATGGGAGCTATGACTTGGGCGACCAAGCGCAGGGCACGCCGTAATAGCGGCGGTAAGACCCATCATGGAGACTCCACAGAGAGGCCACACGGCAGCCTCTCGTACCGGCTGACGCAGGTGATTACCGGACACGGGTGTTTCGGGAGTTACCTGTGTCAGATCCGGAAGGAGCCAACGTCCGAGTGCTATCACTGTGATGCGAGCGAGGACACAGAGCTGCACACGCTGACCTAGTGCCCGGCGTGGGACACGCCGAGGCGGGTCCTAGTGGCGGCTCTGGTGGTGGGAGTCCTCACACTCGCCACATTGCTCACAGCGATGGTACGATGCGCCAACGCTTGGGGTGCGGCCGCCTCCTTCTGCGAGCAAGTAATGCTGGAAGGAGGCGGCCGGTTGAGTCCGGACTAGACTTCGGGCCCGGGAAGCCCGCGCAAAGCGAAGGCGAACCGGACGTCGGAGGTCGCAGAACGACCTCCGTCCTCCATGAGCGCTGGCCTGGGGGTGACCGGTGGAGCCGCCTGTCACCCTAGCAGAAGCAGGCCGCGGCGGCGGCGCCAAGTGCGCCTCCCCGTAACCGGGGCTATATGGGGACCCTGTGGTCCCCACAACCCGAAGGGGGCCATCTCGAAAGAGATGGTCCTGGGTCTGCCGGGGTGCGAGAGATATGCTTTTGGCAATCTCACCTCCGGCAACCAAGGACCCAAGACGGCGTGCGTTTTAGTCGGTTCGAGTCCGACATAACCACCTCCACCGGCTCCGTGGGGGTGGTATCCGTGGGGATTTATCCCACGATAAAAAAAAAACACTACGGACAGTGTCACAGCCGGTATCAGGAGCATGATTGCACGCGCTGCCTTCGCCTCACTTGGGCACTTTACTGAATGGCAAATCTCTCCGGGTGGCCGTTGCCCTACACCTAAGCTGCAAAGTGTGTGAACCCCATAGATGCACCTGCGGTTCCATGGTGGGATAGGTCGATGGTCGACGACGGTATACGTAGTAGCAATCCATTAATGTAGGTACCATTTACTTTTGAAGACTTTTTGGAAATTACTTCCTTTCATTCATGAGAGATAAGGGAACTATTGTGATGATTCGATGATTTTACTGAAAATATGTACAGTCAGTGTCAGTTAAAAGAAAATCAAACTGTTTTATTGATTCAAATTATATTATCTTCCAAAATAATGATGTTTTCCAAATATCTGAACAATCGGTCAACAGGAAGAGGGGAAAATCAGGGCTTTAAGATCATTTTGAGTACCTACTTTGTTCGTCAAGATCGATGTGATGCTGACTGTGCTACAATAGTCTTCAAGATAAATATATTTGTGAACGGAACTCACGGAAACCTAGTAGTTAGGTGGATATGTCACACTCACACCGACTATAACCGCATGTTGTTCCGTCGCTGTGGCTGGAGAATCTAATACGTTCTGTTAAGGATATCCCAGACACCCTGGCCGACCTTAGTGACTAACCTCGAGGTGTTGTTGGGGATCGAAATGTACATCTCCTATAGAGAGGCGCGTACGAATATAAGAAGCCCAATTATAACTCCCAGGTCCTAGCTCATCGAGGATGGAGATAGTTTTGCGATATACACCACCACACAAAAGAAAACGGCGGCATTTCACACAATCACGCTGCCGACCATTGCCAGTACCAGGGTTTGCAGCGTGGGGCTTTCCACTTTAAGGGCTACTTGGAGGACGTGGCACAGCTCTATCTTCTATGGACGTCCTACCAGCGTATGAAGCGACGTTTCTGTGGAGCAGCCCCGGCAGTGGTGGCACTCGGGTACCTATCGGCTATCGGCTTATACGATGCAGATACTTACTGAAACAGCCATGTCCAGTATAGACATACAATCGTGGCGTACCCGGTGCATAGGTTGCATACATAGTTTTATTTTTAAGCTATCGCGGTGTAAACTCATGGTTATTTATGCCTATTCGGGACTTCACGCGATAATTTTTCTTTTTCTTCCACTTACTTTGTGCGATACGGCACCCGTGGTCAAATTACTTAAAATGATCTTAAAGCCTTGATTTTCCCCTCTTCCTGTTGACCGATTGTTCAGATATTTGGTAGACATTATTAGTTTGGAAGATAATATAATTTGAATCTATAAAACAGTTTGATTTGCTGTTACCCCTCGATCACTCGCGCGGTTTTTAGCCTCGTGAGCACTCGCAGGGTTTTGTGGCCACCCCACATACTCAAAGTGGATTTATGTATATATAATAGCAGTTAATGGAATTACACCAGCATTTTATTATTGTCTGTTGAATAACGTATGTAAATAAAAAAGCTACATTTTATAACCAACTTTATTTACTGATCTACAAGACATTATAATGATCAGGCTTTTCATTCATAATATTGGCATTTCTCCTCGAAGAACCAAAAAAACAAAAACTTCTTCTTTTTTAACATAAACTTTCTTATTAAAAATGTAAATACAATTATTACATAACAAAATTAAATAAAAATTCTTATGTCTCGCTACAATAACTATTAACTTCATGTGCTTTTGACATATGGTTTGTTTGCAAAAAATGCAGTGACTCGAGGTTTTATACTCTTTAGAGCGTGGACAAACTATACAGCGCTGCTATTTGTTGGTGACATTCCTTTCCTGCTCGGTCCAGGAGCATTCAACATCCTCTTGAGTTCAGTAACCCTGGTTGAAAAGATATTTTTCCAAGGTGACCTTGAAGCATGCTCAAACTCAATGATTTCAAAGGCCTTTTATTGTTACATTGCGATTGCGCCATATTCCAACTGTAGATAACATTGCCATTGATGTCAGAAGTATCCAGTATATGAAAGAAAAATCATAATGGCCAACATGAACATATCATTTAAACAAGTACTGTAGTTGCCACACATTTGGTTGGCCGTCTCCACTAAAAATCTTCATCCAAGCTGGCATCACTATCCATTGCAACATCGTCTTCATTATCAGATATAACTTCTTCGTCCCAACACATTTGAAAACAAAAAGTTTGAGAAAAAAATGTTAGATACGAACACAAAAAGGTACCTAAATAAAAGTTTGTGAAAATAAAAGCTATTAAATATATGCTTATAAATACATCAATATATGTTTATTATAGTAAATGCACAATAAAATAATTTACTTTTATAAAATAATTGAAATCAGGCACCTTGCTGATAAAATAACCTCCGCGAAAGTATAACACGAGCGCTCGCGGGGTGTCGTGACCACCCCAAATAAACTTTGACATGTCCTCACGCAGCAAGCGCTAGCGCTACAGAGTCCCTCTCGCCCCGTATCGACGCGTACAATGATCCATTTGAGTAGCAAGATCCTCCGTGGCGTAGCGGTGGTGAACGCAGCCGCTACGCAGGTGGCGCGGGTTCGATCCTCGCTTAGTGCAAATATTTGTATGCATGAATAGGGATACTTGCATTGATCTGTTCGTGCCTCAGAGAGCACGTTAAGCTGACGGTCCCGGTAGCCATACGAACATATATGACAGTCGTTAAGGGTATTTGGAAGCAACAACTGGCCTAGCTGAAATGCTTCGATATGAGCCTTATGGTGTGGAGGTCACTGCCAGTCAGCTGGGCACATTCCGCGCGCGTTCTACCTTAATACCCCCGCGACGGATGGGAAGAGTCTTTATTGAAATTATACACGATGGAAAGTGGTTACCGTGGCCTATGTACGTGTATAACACCAGGGGAGTCACACGTGCACTGCCGACCTAATATTATAATAATTTTAAAATTTAAATTTGATAGCCTGTTATCGTCTGTTGATCTACATTGATACTTATAAGAATATATATAAACATTATGGTGTATTACAATACAGAAGACTTATATCGCACTTTGAAATTGCGACACCAGTCTTCTTTCAAATAATACTAATCTTATTACCCCTCCGCAATATTATTTTAAGCATTTTCCTTGCTGACGTTACTACTTCATACAAATTTTGTATAAAATGAAGAAAAAAAATCAATGGGACGAATCAGTGAACGCTAATTTTAATTATTTTTAATTTCTGTGATTCGTCCTATTGGGCCGAATCTTTATAGGACGAAACAACGAACCACCCCTTTTATGTATACGACAACCTCTGTGGCGTGGCGGTAGTGAACGCGACTGCTACGCAGAGGCGCGGGTTCGATTCCCGCTCAGTGCAAATATTTGTATGCATGAATATGGCTATTTGCATTGGTCTGGGTGTTTCTATCTGCCTAATATGGCTATTTGCATTGGTCTGGGTGTTTCTATCTGCCTAATATGGCTATTTGCATTGGTCTGGGTGTTTCTATCTGCCTATCTCATTGGGGATATAAAGGCGTGAAAATGAACACCTTCAGTGAGAATAAATAGGAGTTATAAAATTTCAATGCATTGATATACAAAAAAAACTTTTCTTTGTATTGATATACAAAGAAAAGTTTCAATGTTAAAGAAGATACTATTATTTACTTTACTATTATTTCTTTAATTTGATTTTTTTTATCATACATTGATAATATGAAATGTTCACGCCTATTTTCCCCCAAGCTAGGCAGAGATAACAGCTCACTATTTGCTTTTATCCTTACATACGTCACGACCTTACTATCATTTTTTTTTATAAACTATGATAACTTTTATTTATAACATTAGTTATGATATGATAGAGATAAAATAAACAAAATCTTTACTATCATTAAATCTTTCATCCGGTTTATCCTTATTGAGTAACGTTGCATTTTTCTGCTTACCCTGCTTTTTAATTCAAACTTAAGTGTCAAAATCTACTAACCTTCTAATCCCTTTAAAATTACAAAGCCATAAAAAAAATCCCATCATTTTTTCATGAGAAGATGGCCACCTGGTAAAATCCATCTTTCAGTGTTTTCATCAAGCAACAAACGGCCTCAAAGCCGGTAAATCTTCATTAAAAACCGATTAGGAAAAATATACAGAGTTCGGCTTTTTTCTTCGTGGCTTCTTCATTTGAGAGACTTTTTTGTAAGTATCAATAGGTTTACCGCAAAATGTCGTAGAAAGTTTTTTGTTTTTATATGGATGCAGTGATTGGTTGTGTAGTCAATTTGATGTGTGTATTGTAATTAGGCGTTTGGTACTTCAATGCTTATGTGTTCCTGAGAAAAAGTGTTGACTGACAGATAGACTAGACAGACGGATAGTACGCCGATAGACAGATGAGACAGACAGACCGACAAACAGGTAAATAGACGGATAACGAATTGATCTAATGAGAGTTCCGATTTTTCCTTTTGAAATAGGTGCAGAACGCCAAAAATAATAAAACACAACCTACCTACCTAAAAACCTACGCTAAAAGATTTAAAAAAATATATAACTTTTGTTACTCGGTTACTTGTTCAAAATATGTTTGGTGGTATGAACAAACACATACCTACATACACTAGATATGTAAACAGTATATAACCTACCTGTAAAAGAACATACACCCTTGCCTTTTTATTAGAAGTATTAATTCATTAGGTTACAACAAAAACCCTTTCGATTCGTGAAAAGGTTCCGCACAATGGCTGAATCCTTTTTTGTGTTGGAAGAAACGTGTCAAATAAACCTTTCTCTTAGAAGCGTGACTAGGAGCTACGAAACATTGTTTTTTCACTAACTTAATAACTTCCAACGACCTATACTACGGTGTTGGTTCCCCGTAGAGTAGAATAGGGCTACCTTATCTCTTCCCGTGGGTGTCGTCGACTAAGGGATAGGGCTGTTCTCCATACGACAGTAAACATACAATTCGAATACATAGGGAAAAAGAATCTTCTCGGGCGGGATTCGAACCCGCAGTCTTTCCCTTACAGGGGGAATGCCTGATCAATTCGGCTACCGAGACACGCCCGATATGATTCAAATTTCCCATCATAGTATACGTCTTTGAGGCGACGGTGGAGTCATCTACCGATTTTCTTACGAACTATCGGAATCAACGAATGATGTTACAATCATTTTTAAACATTGATTTTTGATAAATCCGCCTAAACAATTGAATGATTTTTACAGCATTAAGTATGCTAACTATACATATCGAATACATAGGGAAAAAGAATCTTCTCGGGCGGGACTCGAACCCGCAGTCTATCCTTACAGGGGGAATGCCTGATCAATTCGGCTACCGAAACACGCCTGATATGATTCAAATTTCCCATCTTATACGTCTTTGAGGCGACGGTTTGTGTGACGGGTTGTATAGTTAGCATACTTAATGCTGTAAAAAATCATTCAAGTAAACATACAGTCCATGACTAAGTGTCCGGTTGACGGCAATAGGCTCGCCTCCTATTAGACGGGAGCGGGCATCATAGTTGCCGAAATGTGGTTGTTTATACTGTTAATACACCTCTGCCTACCTCTTTGTGGATTTACAGGTGTGAGCATATAGATGTATATAACCTACACATGGCTCCGTTCTCATACTATTCTGATCCACTGAAACATAGAACGGGAATCCATACTAATATTATAAATGCGAAAGTAACTCTGTCTGTCTGTCTGTCTGTCTGTATGTTACGCTTTCACGTCTAAACCACTGAACCGATTTTGATGAAATTTGGTACAGAGATAGAATAGATCTTGAGAAAGGACATAGGCTATGTTTGGTCGCGATAACCGACTTCCACGCGGGCGTAGCCCCGGACAAAAGCTAGTAAAAAATATAACTATCATCCATCAATCAATTAGCCTTTCGCGGTTCATAATAGGATATAGGCCCAATGTTGTGAGGTTTTGTCCTACTTCTTCCACGCTGGCCAGATGGGTTGGTACAGGGTTATATTTCGAGTTTTCTATCTCTCGCTGTGATATCATCTGCGTATTTTCCTATAGTCACCGCTTACGAGACTCTTCGGATGAGATGGGGTTGTAATACTTTTATTCTTTCGCCGCCATCACACGGATAATTTGGTGTTATTCTAGATTCTGTAAAATTTTATCCAGATTTGTACAGCTGTTTGAGTGTGATTGACTAACAAACATCCAAACATGTTCCTAAGTCGGTAGCTTAATGGTTAAGGAGTCGGCCTTACGATCGAGAGATTCCGGGTTCGAATCCTTTTTATTACACTACCGACGTGAACGCACTCCTAGCACAAGCAATTTAACTTAGTTGGAGGGGTTAGAGGGAATATTAGTAACTTCAGTTCTAATATTCTTTTTATTAAATAATAAAAAAAATAAGAACATGAGACACAATATTATTATGGCACCGATTTAAAGAGGCAATTGTTAATAGCTGTTTTGGTAAGTTAAAAATTATAAATGGCACGTTTAATAACTAGTTCAGTCATCATCATCCACATAAAGACGTTAGTCCTGATTGCATCCGAGGCCACGGTGCCCTCGGAGCTCAGGGTCCGCCTTCCGCCTCTTCCTCCTCCATTTCGCACAATCTTGGGCATCCAAGGTAGTGAGACCACGACGCCAAGCCAGCACTTCTTGGGCCTATATAATAACTAGTTCAGCATATATATCAATAAAAGCTATGACTATGAAAGAATACAGGTATCACCACCCCATCTCATCCGAAGGGTGTCGTAAGAGTCACTTCTTCTCCTATCCACAGAAAAACACGGATACAATTTTTTTTATCACTGTGAGAGAAGAAAACTCGAAATATAACCCTGAACAAACTCTTCTGGCCAGCGTAGAAACAGTACTCCAAAGCCTCCCAACATTGGGAGAGGCCTATGTCAAGTAGTGAACTGCAATTGGTTAATTAAATAAGTATAATAAACAAAAAGTGAACACTTCATTAAATGAATACATTCATCAATCAATAAATTAATTATGCAAACCATTCATTCGCATGCCGTCTACTAATTAACTCGATTAACTTTCGTACAATCATTCGTTCAATTTATTTTGAAATTGTGGACTCTATTAGCGATGCTATTGTTAACCATAATTTTTTTTTCAGAGTTAAAAGTGAATTCAGTAAGTGTACCTTTATATTTTGCTGTATTTTTAATCAAATGACAATCTAAGTTACTAGTATAATTCTTACTATAATATTGTAAAAGCGAAAGTAACTCTGTCTGTATGTTACGCTTTCACACCTAAACTACTGGACCGATTTCGATGACATTTGGTATAGGGGTAGATTAGACCTTGAGAAAGGACGTAGGCTATGTTTGATCGCGATAACCGACATCTACGTGGGCGGAGCCGCCGGCAAAAGCTAGTAGGATATATACCTAAGGTCTAACCAACAGCTTCGGGGTCCAAGGCAAATTCACCTGAAAATTGGTCTTCTTCATCCTAGCGTTAATCCTAGTCGCATTTGAAGTTTTTCAGGGGTTCTCGAAGACTGGGAAAAGCCAGTCTAACTACAGGTTAAGCCTCCAGCTCTGTTGTAGGTTTCCTCACAGTCTAACCCATAGACTCAGGCTACAGGGTCGTGAGATGGCTCTGGGTCAGCCGGGGTGCGAGAGATATGTCGATGACAACCTCACCTCCGGCCTAGCACCACGACCCACAGTCTACGTGCGGTTTTAGTCGGTTCGAGTCCGACATAACCTCCCCTTCCTGCTCCGGCAGGGGGGGGTACCCGAGGGGATTTCCGCACGAAAAAAAAAAGGCTGCAGGGTCGTTCTCATTAAATCCAAATAATCCAAATTAATGAGAAGTGGAAGAGCAGACATGAGTAGTGTAGTAGAAAGATTAGTCTGTCCCCGTCCCGAGTAGTGTAGTATACAATGGTACTAGTCGGACAAATATTCCCAGTAATACCATTAATGTAACTAATCAGTGATACAACTGGGAATGAGCCGATTTGATATCATATCGTTTAAATTAATAAATATGAACGCCAACTGTAAAGTTTTAAACCTTTCAATAGGAGAATTAAGGTACCTACCTTCTATTCAAATTTAATAGAGAGGATCTATTATTGTATAACATCAAATAAATTAGTAATGGAATTAGAGCCCTTTATTCGCCACTGAAACGCAATCATTCGATTCAAAGCTTTTAATAAAAATCATTCATTTAAAAACATTAATTTCATAACGTTCGTGTAAAGTCATTGAGTTAGATCGTTCATCTGAATGCATTTATATCAAAACGTTCATTCTATCCGAATAACCCACTCCATTTTATTTATACTCTAGTGAAGAAGGTATTAGGTACGAACCATCTTGGCGTATCGCATGTGGGTTGAAAAGGGTGTCCGGCTTGGCCGTGGCGCTCTGATTAGGACCTGAATCCATTCGTGAGATATATTGCCCTTATTTCCCCCTATTTTATTATGCCACCCCCTAAAAACATCTGTTTGACTTTTATTGCAATTTACTTACTGGACCTTTCTTTTATATTTTGTTGAAGTTTTTCTGTCGGCCATTTTGTGGCGAGTAAAAGAATGAATGAAGTGAATGGCTCAGATTGACGGGTCGGGAGATTGAATGTCCCCGTTGAGTAGGATGTGTTTTATATATTTATAGGAATTTATTTATGTGTCTACTTTAATAATGAAATACAGTTGTCCAAGGTAATATACTTATAATAGGTATAAGGTACAGAAAGGTTGGTTTGTTTTAAGATGTGAAAGAAGGTAGATGGTAGGTACAGTCAGCGTCATAAGAATCTTGACGACGAAGTCTCAAAATGATTTTAAATGTCTCATATAAAGAGCAAATCAAACTGTTTTATTGATTTATATGGTAGTGTTGCCCGAAATAAAGGCGTGTACCAAATATCAGAACAATCGGTCAACTGGAAGAGGGTAAGAAAGCGAAATTAAGATCATTTTGAATACTTTGTTAATCAACATCTTTCTGATGCTGACTGGACTTAAAGGCATATCGGTCTAGTCTCCTCTAACACTACAACTCACGTCCCTTCCGTTCCTTCTACTACCACTATTTTATTGTGTACTATGAACTTGTATATTTCATTCACGTAAGTCCTTCGGAATATCGAGCTAGAACTTGCCTTAGATGTGATTCACTGTTGATGTAGCTTTCTGTGAGAGTTTTAAATCAGTCTACGCGTATTTAAAATTATTCATTGTACAGTCGACAAATGAGATAAATACAACTTTATAATGAATAAATGATTTTAAAAAAATTGAACCGACTTCAAAACCAAATAGGAAAAAAAGGTTTAAAATAACAGAATTTAGGGAGAGAATTTAGAGATTTTCGATCTGTTAGAAGTCGGTGCCAACTTTGTTTGCTGGTGCTTTGCTGTACAAAAGTATCATTTCACGACCTCAGAAGTGAACGCTATCCAAAAAAAAAACTTGAAATCCGTCTATAATTGGCGGAGATATCGGTGAACATACATAAAAAGAATAAAAAATATTATGTATACAGACGAATTGAGAACCTCCTCCTTTTTCGAAGTCGGTTAAAGAGTGCGAGCGTATATCCTTTGTCGACTAAAAGTTCTTCTGTATAATAGTGTCGATGTGTTACCGGTAATGTGTACGAGTACAATGCAGGCATTCTATACAATGCCCAGATTGCCTAGGCAAAGTATGTTAATATACCGGCTGTTTTTATTATCGTGATATAAATCCCCACGGATACCACCCCCACGGAGCCGGTGGAGGTAGTTATGTCGGACTCGAACCGACTAAAACGCACGCCGTCTTGGGTCCTTGGTTGCCGGAGGTGAGATTACCAAAAGCATATCTCTAGCACCCGGCAGACCCAGGACCATCTCGAAAGAGATGGTCCTGGGTCTTCGGGTTGTGGGGACCACAGTGTCCTCATCTAGCCCCGGATACGGGGAGGCGCTTTTAGCGCCGGCGCCGCGGCCTGCTTCTGCTAGGGTGATAGGCGGCTCCACCGGTCACCCCCAGGCCAGCGCTCATGGAGGACGAAGGTCGTTCTGCGACCTCCGACGTCCGGTTCGCCTTCGCTCTGCGCGGGCTTCCCGGGCCCGGAGTCTAGTCCGGACCCGACCGGCCGCCTCCTTCTCGAGCATTACTTGCTCGCAGAAGGAGGCGGCCGCAGCCCAAGCGTTCGCGCACCGTACCATCGCTGTGAGCAATGTGGCGAGTGTGAAGACTCCCACCCCCAGAGCCGCCACTACCACGCCGGGTACTCGGTCAGCGTGTGCAGCTCTGTGTCCTCGCTCGCATCACAGTGATGGCACTCGGACGTTGGCTCCTTCCGGATCCGACACAGGTAACTCCCGAAACACCCATGTCCGGTCATCACCTGCGTCAGTCGGTACGAGAGGCTGCCGTGTGGCCTCTCTAACCACTCCTCCATGATGGGTCTTACCGCCGCTATTACGGCGTGCCCTAATATACCGGCTGTAAGGGGAACGCTCGTGTAGCCGAAAGCACCAGTAGTACTCCAGGTATTTTTTTTATGCCAATATGTTATGTACCTGGAGTACTACTAGGGGTTTTCGACTACACGAGCGTTCCCCTTACACCCGGTATAGAATGCCTGCTGTTCCACCAGCAATATGTGAAATAAATAGGTTATGGTCTAAATTTGCGGATGGTTTTGCGGAAATTATATTTCTGAATGGTTATAAAAAAATAACCACGAAGACTAATTTATCCAAGTCAAATTGCGCGGTGTAAACACTGCGCCCCGACCTGGATATATATAGGTTAGAAGACTGTGGCGGAAGCGGAGCTCCAGCATTAGCCTACGTGGTTGTATTTGTTATAACCACCATCAATGTTCTTTGATACCATTTCATACATTGAAATGGTATCAAAGAACATGCGTGCCTGCTGCGCACTCGTCATTCTATACATTGCCTTGGCATTGTATTAAATACCGGAGTATATACATTGCCGGTATCAGATATATTATAGACTACTAATGGTACATTCGACCAAACGCGAGTAAAGTTTATTCCTAGAACAAACAGACAATATCACCCACATATTGGCTGTTTATTCTAGGAATAAACTTTACTAAGTATCTTATACGAGTATTACAGATTAGAATAGTCTGCAGTTTTGCTGATGTTTGGAATTTAAGTTGACTTTATCCATACTTCCATACTAATATTATAATTACGAAAGTAACTCTGTCTGTCTGCCTCTCTGTCTATATGTTACACTTTACGCCTAAACCACTGAACTGATTTTGATCAAATTTGTTATAGGGGTAGAATAGACCTTGAGAAAGAACATCGCTCCCGCATTAATCTTCGTGGTTATTTTTTTTTATTCATTCAAAAATATAAATTTTTCACTAAATCATCCGCAAATATAGACAATAACCCATTATATTGCCGGTGGAACTGCAGGCATTCTATGTATTAACACACATTTCCTAGGATTTGTATACAATTCCTAGATTTCATACATTTCCGGTAACATTTACACCAAAATGTAATATTTCGCAAAATTATAGACTTCAAGCAAATACTTGTAAAGCAAAACCAACTTATATATTATTATTTATACTACAGCCTCTGTGGTGTGGCGGTAGTGAATGCGACTGCCACGCAAGAGCGGGTTCGAACCCCGACCAATATGGCTATTTGCATTGGTCTGGGTGTTTCTATGTATTTATGTATTCAATTTACAAAAAAAGTATCTAAGTATGTTTATCCGCATTCTGGATTCCATAAAACAAGCTTGTTAAGCTTAACATGGGTCTAGATAGCGTTGTGTGGATGTTGTGGAATGATTATTTTTATTTATTTATTATTTTACGATATAATTAATAGTAGTAGCACACTCACATCTGGACCAAACGAGTCCTAGAGTGGAGTCCGCGAAAAAGCAAACAGAAGCTGGGGGGACGCCTTCTAGCTAGATGGAATGGCACCTGAAAAAGGTGGCTGGGAAAGACTGACCGATTTTGATGAAACTTAAAACCTCATGATTAGATTTTTGAAAAACCAATAATCCTAGCTGGGAATCGAACCTAGGTACCTATATACCTATATTGAAAAAAAAAAACAAAAATTGCAAATTTTCCTTAAATTTGCCGTATATCATTGCTTTATTTTTCCCTCGCAGAATTTAGATTTTTCAAAATCAACGGTTTCGATTCCCAGCTAGGATTATTGGTTTTTCAAAAATCTAATCATGAGATTTTTAAGTTTCATCAAAATCGGCCTCATGATTCCTTTGAGCATTTTTCGCTATTTCTTATAGTTCCGAATTTGGCTATCCAAATCCTTTTCAAAAATTCACTCTGTGTACAGTCACGCCTATATCCAAGTGGGGTAGGCTGAGACCACATATTACCACTTGCTACCATCTTGATATACGAATAAGAGATCTTATCTTAATTATTATTGTTTACCAAAACAAAAACCAATACCAAATTGGCCATTTTAATTTAGTCAAACAGCTGTTGATCTAAAGTTTGTTCAAAAAATACTTGACTTATAGCAGAATGGAGAGAAATGGTACGGGAGCTAGCAACGTTTTCGAGAAAGAATTTCAGGTCAGCTGATTTTGTGATATGCTCTTGTTCTTGCTCTTTCGGTTAGAGTCTGGGCTATCTGGCTGGCGGGAGCGGTTGCGTTCATTACTGCGCATCCTACCTGTCCAGGTGCTAATCCTGGATTTTCAAAACATTTTAAGAGGCGTAATTTTAATTTTTTTGTTTTTAAATAAGACTACCTGACATACTTTTTTTATTGCCAGACATTTCTGACATTGCTAATTATGTGCCATACGCGATTCTTTTAATTTTTTTTATAAAAATTTAAAAGTATTTTATAATGTCTGTAATTTTAACATTATGTTATTTAAGATAAGAAAAGCTTAAAATTAATTTGCCAGACATTAATTCGATTGTTAAACCCTGAATTAAAATAAAAAAGGCATGAAAAGTATTGCAGTATGATGCTAGTAGTTTGAAAAAGACAGTTGCAGAATAAGCTGAGAATAAGGCAGAGAACCATTGCAAATATACCATTGATATTATCTGACCTCCTCCTCGTAACCTGTAGCCTAGCCCTGAATTCCTCAATAAGGTAATGAGAGGATTCAGTGCTAAGCAGAACCAAAGGGGACTCAAACTGACACCTTGGAAAATGCCTCGCTCAATATTTATTGGTTCGCCGTTACTGCACACCCCTCGACATCCTGGATAGCTAAGAACTGTTCTCCATTGCCTCATACATGACGCCAAGAAGATGCACAGAGTTGTATCTACTTTATACAGCTCTAGCACCCTCAGGAGCCATGTATGGGGCACAGAGTCGAACGCTTTCTTATAGTCTATCCAGCATGTCGATAGATTCTTACGGCTACGGCGAACTTGTTGACTAATGGCCATATCAATGAGGAGGAGCTCCTTAGTACCACGGGCCCCACTCCTACATCCATTCTGAGAGGCACTCATAACAGTGTTTGTAGAGATGTGCTTTGTTATTTTATCTCTCAGAATAGATGTAAGAAGTTTATAGACCGATGGTAAACACGTGATCGGTCTATAGTTACTGGGGTTCGAGGTACTTCCTGTCTTATGGAGCAGGTGGGTAACACCAGTGGTCATAAAAATTGGCAACGTCCCTGACTCGATAGCAGCCTATTATTATTATCCGTGGTACTAAGGAGCTCCTCCTCATTGATATGGCCATTAGTCAACAAGTTCGCCGTAGCCGTAAGAATCTATCGACATGCTGGATAGACTATAAGAAAGCGTTCGACTCTGTGCCCCATACATGGCTCCTGAGGGTGCTAGAGTTGTATAAAGTAGATACAACTCTGTGCATCTTCTTGGCGTCATGTATGAGGCAATGGAGAACAGTTCTTAGCTATCCAGGATGTCGAGGGGTGTGCAGTAACGGCGAACCAATAAATATTGAGCGAGGCATTTTCCAAGGTGTCAGTTTGAGTCCCCTTTTGTTCTGCTTAGCACTGAATCCTCTCATTACCTTATTGAGGAATTCAGGGCTAGGCTACAGGTTACGAGGAGGAGGTCAGATAATATCAATGGTATATTTGCAATGGTTCTCTGTCTTATTCTCAGCTTATTCTGCAACTGTCTCTTTCAAACTACTAGCATCATACTGCAATACTTTTCATGCCTTTTTTATTTTAATTCAGGGTTTAACAATCGAATTAATGTCTGGCAAATTAATTTTAAGCTTTTCTTATCTTAAATAACATAATGTTAAAATTACAGACATTATAAAATACTTTTAAATTTTTATAAAAAAAATTAAAAGAATCGCGTATGGCACATAATTAGCAATGTCAGAAATGTCTGGCAATAAAAAAAGTATGTCAGGTAGTCTTATTTAAAAACAAAAAAATTAAAATTACGCCTCTTAAAATGTTTTGAAAATCCAGGATTATCACCTGGACAGGTAGGATGCGCAGTAATGAACGCAACCGCTCCCGCCAGCCAGATAGCCCAGACTCTAACCGAAAGAGCAAGAACAAGAGCATATCACAAAATCAGCTGACCTAAAATTCTCACTTTCAAAACGTTGCTAGCTCCTATACTAAAAGTTGTGATATATTGTTTGGGAATTTACCATTATAGGCTAAGATCCCGCTATAGAACAACCCTCACCGAGCTGGTTAATGGATAAAAAGTATTTTATGGAATGTGAAATTAGGGTTGTATGTAGGTAGTTTTCAATGACGATACTTACATTCGCATCGTATTACTTATTTTCGCGCATTTATCCCCGGAGGGTTAGAAATTTCACTAATGAATGTAATTTAGTACCACGTAATAGTGGATAAGCGTATTCGGGGCACTATTGTTGACTCGAGCCATGAATCTGAAGCTGAGTCTGGGCTGTACATATCCGTCTGATTTTAAACACTCATAGTCGCCTTGTGCGACACCGCATGGAAAGAGACCCAAATTCTACTATAAATTAAAAATAAAAGAATTGACACAAAAATTTAAAAAAATATTTGTATTTACTAGTATTTTCAGACCTATCACGCACAACATTGTTATAAAAATCGATCAAGCCGTTTTGAAGAAGCTTGCAGACAAACACTGTAGCTTAGGTACTACACAATTTTATTGTATATTAGTATATTATATTATTTATTTCATTTTACTGTTCGTCCGTTAACCAAATTGGTGAAGCTCTCTCTATATCAGGCTCCTATACTATTATGAAGACAGTCTGCGTGTACCGAATCAGAATTAATTAATGAACAAGAAAGTTTAGGAGTCAGATGTCGGCCATTGTTGTTTTACAAATTAGGCACTTATTGAAGCTGAAAGTTTCGATAATTTACATTGCAATGCTCGTTCTGAGGTAGGCAGTCACTGTTTGATAGACTGTTATTTGTTTTTTTATTTGAATTAAGGACGGAGTCCGCGGAGCGCACGTCTCAAAATCTGTCAAAATACAGACGCAGCCGTGCACGCACACATCACCGAAATGCACAGTGGGCTGCCAGATGCTCTTTACCAGTCAAAATAATAGTGAAAATTGTCTTACCAATGATGAAAAAACTACTTTAAGCCTTGTGGTTAGAGTGCATTTTTGAGTAATGTGATTTATTGTGACGAATTACGTCTGTCAATTACATTTCGTATCTCTTTTCTTCTTATACATTCATCCCTGTCATATTATCTTACGTGACGTCATTGGCATGTCTTTTGTTTCAGTGTCATACATAGCATGTTAAACTTTTTACAGAGATTATGAGATTTCGAACAAAATAAGGCTGGGGACATACCTACACCTAATTGTTGATATCTGAGCATACTGAAAATACTCATAAAATTAAAATGCCTACCGCGTAGACAGACCATACCTATCGGTTACGTACAAAAATAACTATTTTAAATCCCGAATTACAAAATTCCGAAGTGCAAAAACTGTACGAAATATCAAAGTACGAGAAACCGAAGATCACTTATAGTTTAGATTTTATGTATAGAGCGTATATATTAATCTGAATGTATGGGGGCCGAGCACGACAGTTTGATTTCTCGTCGCCTGACGGTAAGATAAAGGCAAAGTCTCAAGAAAGGGCCACCATTACAAACACGTACTTAGTTAACAATGGTGGCACTCAGCTTGACGACCTTACTAGACGCCGATCAGATGGTCGTTTAGTGGTAGTGGCGTGCTCTGAAGAGTGGAATGGTGGAAGAAAAGAAAATACCTTTGCTGTGCCTGCGTCTTCTTAGCATTGAATTCCACCAAGTTCGCAGAGCCCCATTGCTAAATGTGGTCCAGGATTCGGTCAATCTCAGTGACAAGAAGCTACCCTTTTTCATCGATATCAGACTGTGTAGCCGCAGGATTTCCGTGAAAACTCTCGTGTAAGGTGCTATCATCTACATAGCAATGAAAGCTGAAAAAAGAGAGTGGGTAATATCATATATAATATTACCCACTCTCTTTCTATATAATAGGAAATATCACAGAGGACACGAATACGGCGCTCCAGCAGGCACCTAGCAACCTAATTGCACTGTTTCAGGGTTCGTCTTGCAGCTCTTCTTCCTACATTTCCTACCCGGCTGGAGCCGGGAGGGGAGGTTATGTCGGACTCGAACCGACTAAAACAGCACGTGGTGCTAAACCGGAGGTGAGTTTGTCTTAGGCATATCCCTCGCACCCCGGCTGACCCAGGGCCATCCCTTGCGGTCTGGCCCTCTTCTGGAGGAGGGACAACGGTGTCCAGGACTCACCCCAGAGTGGGGAGACGCGCTACTTAGCGCGCCGCCGCCGAGGCCTGCTTCTGCTGGGGTGACAGGCGGCTCTACCCGTCACCCCCAGGCCCGCGCTCATGAGGGACGGAGGTCAGTCTGTGCCCTCCGACGCCCGAGTTGCCTGCGCACGCAGGCGGTGTGATAGTCATAGTCATAGTCATTTATTTTTCAATATAGAACAATAAAATTGTTTCTTATTGACGTCAATTTTAATTCTACTTAATCTAAGTTTACCACCGCTTCCAAGGCGCTGGTGGAGAAGAAACGGCGCAACAAACTCCACTGCGGCATTTTTTGGACGTCAATTTACAATATATATTTTCTTAAAGCTAAATGTCAACAAGTATATAAAACTCTTTATAATTAAGAATTAAAACAAAGTTACATAATGTTACAAATAAGTCACGTAACTAATACAGTACCATGCTGTAATTATAGCAATTTACGAGGGGCCTGCACCATGCTCAAGCCAGACATTTTTATCTTTCAAGTAATCATCTATCCTATAGTATGCCTTTTTGGATAGGGTGGTTTTTACAAAGGTTTTGAATTTATCGTCAGGCATACCAAGGATCGATTCTGGCAGTTTGTTATAAAAACGTATACCATCCCCCTTAAAAGAATCACTAACCCTGCTAAGCCGATAACATGGAAGTAAAAGTCTATGTTTGTTACGCAGATTTCTGTCTGTAATGTCACTTACTTTTGTGTAATGAGATATATTTTTCCTGACATACATTATGTTTTCAAATACATATTGGGAAGCTACAGTTAAAATGTCAATATCCTTAAATCTTTCCCTGAGGGAGTCTCTCTTGCCTAAGCAATAAATGGCACGAACTGCCCTCTTTTGCAATATAAATATAGTTTCTAAATCTGCTGCATTTCCCCAAAGTAGTATTCCATAGGACATCAAGCTATGGAAGTAACTAAAGTATACGAGCCTAGCAGTAGCTACATCAGTCAACTGCCTAATCCGTCTCACAGCATAAGCAGCAGAGCTAAGTTTACTGGCCAGAATAGTGATATGGTCACCCCATTGTAATTTAGAATCTATTGTAATTCCTAAAAAGGTAGTGGTGTTTACGAATTCTAGCCCCTTCCCCCCCAGCACAACATCAACGTCTATTTGCCTCACATTGGGTAGTGTAAACTTCATACATTTGGTCTTTTCTGCATTCAACAATAGGTTGTTTGCAGAAAACCAATTTGACATGGCATTCAGAATATTATTAACATTATTTGCATCTGTACTATACCTATTTGCTTTGAATATTAACGATGTATCATCTGCAAACAGTACTATGCCAGCTTGTGCCTCGACCATATAAGGCAAGTCATTGACATATACCAGGAACAGAAAGGGTCCTAGGATTGATCCTTGGGGTACACCTATTTTGACATTTGACCCATTTGACTTTACGTTATTCACAGTAACAGTCTGAAGCCTATCCGTTAAGTACGACTCTAATAGTGCTATTGATTTCCTATCAAAACCATATCGACGTAGCTTGAGTAAGAGTGTTTGATGGTCAACACAATCAAATGCTTTGGAAAGATCACAGAATACCCCAATGGCATCCTGCGATCCCTCCCAGGCGTCGTAAATTAGGCTAACTAGGGCCACTCCCGCATCGGTGGTAGATTTCCCGCCAGTAAAGCCATATTGTTGGCTGTGGAAAAGATTGTTGGTCTTGAAGTACAGTTGCATCTGATTGAGCATCACTCTCTCAAACACCTTACTCAGAACTGGCAAAATAGAAATGGGGCGATAGTTTCCAAGTTCTGACTTGGATCCCTTCTTAAATAATGGTATTAGTTTACCATGTTTCATTAAATTAGGAAATGTACCGTTATCAACACATTCATTAAATATGAGTGCCAAATCAGGTGCCATGATATCAATTACATGACTAATTAAACTGACTGACATGCCCCAGTAATCTTCAGACTTTTTCATTTTAAGTTGCTTGAAAACTTTTAAGATGTCACTGGGATCAATATGTTTGAAGTTAAATTTAGAAGAAGAACTAATATTACTCTCAAGAAGAGCCACAGCACTGCGGGCGCAAGAATTGATTGAAGAAGTGATTTTAAATGGAATGTTGGTAAAAAAGTCTTCAAACGCATTTACAATATCTTTCGGAGAGGTTAAATCCTTATTTTCCAATTTAATTTTAGTAATACTATCCCTCATTTTACATTTACCCGACTCTTTGTGAATGACTTTCCAAGTTTCCTTCATTTTATTAGGGGCCTCAATTATTTTCCTTTTAATATGAATGGCCTTAGCTTGTCTACATACTTTTTTGAAAATTTTGGAGTAATTCTTAACATATTCAATGAAATCATTATCAAATCTGTACTGTTTTTGGGCGTATAAATCAAATAGTGTTCGTCTACTTTTATATATGCCTACAGTAGCCCATTCACAGAATCTAGATTTAGTATTATGCTTTTTACATTTTTGTTTGAATGTGTTGGAAAAAGCATCAGATAATGTAGTAAATAGACTATTATAATGAGCCTCAGGATTATTACCCAAATAAGCTAAATAATCAAGTTTATCCTCTAACATATCTTTGAACTTTTTAATTTTACTTGAGGTTATGGGCCTACACATAATTTTCTCCTTAGGTTGACTATTAATACCCTTGGAAAAGGATACTATTTGTCCCTGGTGATCTGAGGGCAACTTACTAATTAGAGACTTGCTTAAGTATCCACTATCACTAAAAAAATTATCCAAGCATTTGGCACTCGTAGCAGTGTTTCTAGTCGGCTCACAGAAAATATTCTCAAGATTATAACTTCTGAACATGTTTAGAAATTGAGTACTTTCCCTAGACTGTTGTAAGATGTTTACATTAAAGTCACCACACACAATAAGATTTTTCCTACTACTTGATGCAATCCCCAGAACTTGATCCATGACCCTAATAAAAGCTCGAAAATCACTGTTGGGTGGACTGTATACGCAGACTACTATACAACTATCAAGCTCGGCACAGGCCACCTCAGCGCAGCGCTCAACAGAAAGTCTAACAATGTCAACCCGCTCTTTACTGCGGAGACCATTTTTTATAAGGACCATGGAGCCACCTCTAATAGCAGACTTTCTGTTTAAGCAACTTACAATATTGTAATTGTTTATACTAAACATCATCTCACTCTCCTTGAGCCAATGTTCAGTCAAACACAAAACATCCACATTTAATTCCTCTAGGAATAATTCTACTATTAATTCCTTGCCGGGAAGGCCTTGTATGTTTTGATGAGCTATCTTAAGCTCAGGCATTCCTGTTGTCTGAACATTTAGTTTAAATCAGTCGTATTAGTAGTTAAACATATAAGATTACCAGAGCAAGTACCTGGTAAAACTGTAGATATTGGGTTATTTGTTTGTTTACAATGTAAACTTCTCCAAAACTTAATATTATTTGCTATTAATGTAGCAATTTTATATTTGTCAACTTTGTAAGATAGATACTATCTTTCGTCTTAAAACAATAATTACTAATAAAATTATTAGTGTCAAAAAATATAAATTTGTCACTATGACGACATGTCATGGTATGAATAAAATTATTCATGTAATGTATGTTTCTGTTTAAATAACATGAGGACTGGCTAGACACATATGGGAATGCACATAATATTATTTTAAAGACATTTAATTTACTTAGACTGTCTATACAGTACATTAATTCTTTCTTGCCTACTCTGCTACTTTCACCCACCAGCAATACAATAGTGGAACTACTATTTAACTTGGAAAGTACAATTTTATCTATTATTTGAGTGTAAGTTGCATCTGCATGATCTGCGAGTCTCTCTCGCTCACGCCGGCACTCCCGTTCCACCATCTCCTTCACGACCATTAGAAAGAAAAAAGTAGGACGCAGAAGGAGACACTGGCCGCCCACGTGTCCGCACAGTGGACCATCGCCTTGAGCAGGGTAGCGAGGATGAGAACTCTCACTCCCAGGGCCGCCTCGAGCTCCCGCCTCGCCGGACACTCGGTGAGCGTGTGCAGTCCCGTTACGTCGGTCGCTCGCGTCGCAGTGATGGCACTCGGACGTTCGCTCCTTATCGATCAAACGCAGATTGACGTGATCGTACCAACGATGGCGGCTCTCTTGCATTTTATTTGCTATGTCACGGACACGAGGCTTGTCAATTAGGCTATGAGGTGTAGTGGTTTCTTGAGGTTATTACCCGTGTCTGCGACATTGCGATGCATAAGGCTTCTAATCCAGTGCACCAGGTCTACTGGTGGTCGCACTAGCTGATACCCGCGGCTCCTGCGACTCTAGTGATGCTGCTACATATAGATCTTACTTACTTACTTACTTACTGCCAGCAGGGGACGCCGCGGCCGGACGGGTGATCCGCCCTCTTGCGTAGGGCCATTTCACCCATTTCCCCTATTTCCTAGGATGGGATGTGGGACGTCCGGCAATCACGGCGCTTCGTTGAACCTACCTGTTTCCTTGCAAAAACTTACGATCTGTTCCACCTTCAGATTTCCGATGTCTTCTTGTTCTAGTCTGTCTGTTCCCATGATTTCCCATCTTTTCAGCGAGTACATAGGGCATTCGGCAAGCAGGTGGAGGCTGGTTTCCTCGGCTTCCGTGCACTCCGGACATCTGGGATCGTTCTTTACCCCTATTAGTGTCAGGTGCCTGTTCAGTCGGCAGTGTCCTGTTATCACTTCTATGACAAGCCTCATGTTTTTCCTGGATAGTTTCGTCAGGGTGCTTGTTCTTTTTGTATCTATACCTTTTATGAAAATTTTCGATTGTCTCATGACAGGCGATGATTTCCATCTTCTATTGGTCTCTGCCACTATGCTTCGGCTGATGACTCCCTTAGTGATTTTATGGGCAATTGGCAGCCTGGGTTCAGGGCCCACCTGGTTTTCATCAGCTCCTTTTCTGGCCAGTTCATCAGCTGCCTCGTTACCCGCGTTGCCTTCGTGGCCGGGTACCCAGGCCAGCGTCACCTCGGCTGTTCTGGCCAGCTTTCCTAACGCCTTCTTACACTCCTTGACCACTGCCGAGGAGGTTTCTGCCTTGCCTAGTGCCCTCAGCGCTGCTTGGCTGTCGCTGTAGATAGTGACCTTCCCTGTGTTCAGGTTTGTTGTCATATCCGCGCACTCCATGATGGCAAAGATCTCTGCTTGAAAAACACTTGCGAACTTACCTAGTGGTATTGAACTGTTTAGCTCCGTCCCGTCTTCACATTTGATGTGTACTCCGGAGCTGGAGAGCTTTGTTGATTCTTTCCTAGAGCCGTCTGTGTAACAGATGGTGCCATCTGTGTTTGTTTGCCAGTCGTCTCTCTGACCTATGTGTATTCTGTACTTTTTGTCAAACGTTCTCTCCTTCTTGATTAGGTCATTGTTTGAGAGAATCATTGACAGTTTGTCTTCGTAGCCCTGGCTGATCTTAGCGTGGCCTTCGTCAAAGCTGTTTGCCATCCATAGGCCAGTGCTTCTTAGTTTGAACCATTGTTCAACTGCTTTCTTTTTTGCCTCAAGGTCCAAGGGATTTAGTCCCAATATTATTTCCAACGCGGCGGTGGGTGTAGTTCTCATTGCACCCGTGGTCATTAGTGCCGCCATTCTTTGGACTTTATCCAGTTCTTTTTTGTTTCTCCCTATATTGGCTTTGTGCCACCATGCTAGGGCACCGTGTAGGACTCTAGGCATTATTATTGCCTTATAGATCCACAGTACTATGGCGGGTTTGATTCCCCATGTTCTTCCTATGGCTCTTTTGCATTGCATCATGGCCATTTTGGCTTTTGAGCATGCGTTACTTATGTGAGTGCTGAACGTCAGTTTGCTGTCCAGCGTTACCCCTAGGTATTTGACCTCTTTCACCGTTTCGAGGTTCTGTCCGCTTAGCCGTACCGGTTCAGCTCGTCCTAGTTTTCTTTTCCTCGTGAAGAGTACTAATTTGGTCTTGTCAGGATTGAGGTTCAAGCCTTTGCTCCTGCACCATTCTAGTGCTATATTGAGTCCTCTGTTCATTATGTTGCATATGACGCTGAGGACTTTGCCTGTTATCAGAAGCACACCATCGTCAGAGTATACCTGTGTGTATATGTGCTCTCTGTTTATCTTGTTTACTAGCTCATCTATTAACAGGCACCATAGTAGGGGCGCTAGGCATCCTCCTTGGGGGAAGCCTCTCCTTGCTATCACCGTGCGTGTCGTTCCTGCTAGCTCGGCTTGTATCAGTCGTTGGTTAAGCATGTTTTTTATCCAGCCTGATATATCTTTGTTTATGCCTTCGCGGTCGAGGGTTTCCTCGATTGAAGCTGGGGTTGCCTTATCGAAGGCCCCTTCGACATCGAAGAAGCATCCTAGTGCGTATTCTGTGTTGCTTATTGACCTCTGTATCCTATTAACCAGGTTATGCAGTGCTGTTTCTATGGATTTGCCTTCCATGTATGCATGTTGGTTATTATGGAGCGGAGATCCACTGGCTGCTATTTGTTCTCTTATTAGTCTATCTAGTATCTTTTCTAGGGTTTTGAGTAGGAATGAGGAGAGGCTTATGCATCTAAAGGCTTTTGCCTCTTGATAAGTCTCCTTACCGGGCTTTGGTATGAATACCGCCCGTACTTCCCTCCACTTCCTAGGGATTTATTTCGTTCTGATGCTACTGTTGTATAGCTCCAGTAGGTCGTCTTCAATGTACTTGATCGCTTTTTGGAGCATTCCCGGGAATATACCATCCGGTCCGGCCGCCTTGTACGGCTGGAATGATCGTATGCTCCATTGTAAGTATTCTTTGGTAATCAGTGTCTTTGCTTCAGTGTCCGTCGAGTTTCCTGTGGCCACGGACACGTCGTTGCTAGTGTATTCTACGCATTCTGGAAAGTGTGTTTCCAGCATTATTTCCAGTATACTTTCCGGGTCAGATATTAGTTCGTTCCCTCTCTTGATGCTTCCTAGTTTGCAGGTATTGGTTTTGGGGAACATTTTGGCGAGTCTAGCTGCGTCAGGGTACTTCTCGACGCCTTCGCAGCAGGCTCTCCAGCTTTTCCTGTTCTCCCGTCTGCATTCTTTCTTAAAAATGTTTCTTTCTGTTCTATAAGCAAGCCAGCTTTCCTCGTCACCCTTCCTGAGGGCTGTCCTGAGGGCTCGCCGGGTCTTTTTCCTTTTTTTCTCAAGTGCTTTTGTCCACCATGGTTGACCTTTTCCTGGTTTTATCTCCCTGAGTGGGCATGCCCTGTGATATGCCTCTTTGAGAGCCTCGTCCAGTCGGTTGGCTTCTCTTTCTATATCTGCGATGTTCTTAATTGTGTTGCGGGCTGCTGGGGTCCACTTTTTTATTTGGTGTTCAAATGCGGTCCAGTCAGTTTTCCTCGCATTCCTTGTCATAATTTTCTCAATATCGGCTCCCAGACTGAGGGTTATCCGCCTATGATCCGACTTTGAGTCCCTTTCATCCACTTTCCACTCTGTGATGTGCTGGCTTATTCTGTCTGTGGCAACGGTGATATCCAGCACTTCTTTCCGGTCCTTTGTGACGAATGTTGGGGTGTTGCCCTCATTTATTACATCAAAACCTGCTGAACTAATAAAATCCAAGAGTAAGTCACCTTTATCGTTGCAGTCGGTGCTTCCCCACACTGTGTGGTGGGCGTTTGCATCGCAACCTAGAATAATGGGAATGTTCTTACCATTGTATTTCCTTGTTATTTCTTCCATTTCTGGCGATGGTGGTTTGTAGTCTCTTTCGCTTGGTAAGTAGGCGGAGACTATTAGCACCCTCACTCTTTCACCTGTATTGAGCTGCATTGTTGCTGTGGCGCTGGCTAGGTCACTGTAACAATCTGCCTTTATTAGCCCTATCGATCTTACCCTGCTGCTGGCGTATATGCATGCTCTGGGGGTAGACTCACCGCTTTCGTGGTAGATTATTTCTCCTCCCAGGGAGCTCAGCCCGGATACACGTCCTTTAACGACGTATGGCTCTTGCAGCAGAGCAATGTCTATTTTCTCATCAACCACGTGTCTGCAGAACTCAATCATAGCGTCACGGCAGTGATGGAGATTAACTTGAACTATTTTTATTTTCTTTGTGTGTTTTCGTGGTGTGTTGCTGTTTGTGTTCATGTGTGTGTGAGTGTGTTGCGTTTGTCTGTTAGTGTGTGTTACTGCTCCCGCTCTCTGTTGCATTACGCAGGAGGACTCTTCTCCATCCAAGGCGGTTGCAGTATTGCAACGCTTGGTGGAGGAGCCCGATCACTGCGCTGTGCAGGGGCGGGGTGTTCTGGGACGTCTGGACGTTGTTGTCGACGGGGTTCCCCAGTCCCAGGTATGGCCTCCTTCGAGGTTCCTGGTCGGGGATCGTTACTCTCGCCGACAGCCAACGTCACCTGTGTGTGCGGTGCCTGTTGTGTGCTGTTTTGGTTGGAGCGCTTTAGGTTCGGCGTACCTGTTTCAGCTGTGCCCACCTTCGGGGCAACAGACTGATCGGTACTGCCGCTAGGCTCAACAACCGGTGTCTTTGTGTTGTTGTGGACAGGGCAGATGCACATGTCCGGTGCTGGTATAGTCTGGGTTGGCTTACTCAGGGCACGGACGTAAACAACCGTTGCCTGGTAGTTGAGCCAAGTGTCCTTTGCCGCAATCTGGGGAACACCTACCACAAGTCGGACTCCCAGAGGGAGTACTTCCTTGCGGATAAGGTTCCACTCGGAAATCTTTAAGTCTTCTTCCCGGTCACCGTTCTGGATCTTGATTAGATCCAGAGGCTGTATTCTTATACCACCTGCGTTGCCGGGGAGCCATATTGCTACCTTGTAGAGGTCTAGCTTTTTGGGCCTGAGAGGTACACCGGCGAGCTTCCCGAAGTCGCAGCTCAGGAGCCACGCCATCGCCTCCTCGTTCCTAGGGCTTACCAGGAAATATCCTTCCGCCACTAGGCCCGAGGCGACGAATTGCAGGCTCCGGCCGCTTACTCCGCCAAGTGCCGCCAACTCTATCAGGTCCACTAACCTTGTTCTTATGATTGCTGCGGTGGCCTCGTCCATCGCCATTCCGTCTCCCCGTTCTATGATAACCGAGAGCTCACCTTGGCCCGCAGTGGGTTTCGGCGGGCCCTCGATTTTGGGTCTCTTGGTGGGGCGTTGTTGAGTCCGCTCCCCCGGGTCGGTGCCTTGTCGTTTCATCTTATTGGCCCTCTTACCTGAATCCTCTGTTACGGTCGCTCCCGAACTAGTCGACGCACCCAGTTGGATTTGGCCAGAGGGGCCTTCTGAAGTCTTCTTACGGCGAGTCCTCCTCCGTCTGTATTTGACGGTGGTCCACTCACCTTCCTTAGTGTTGCTTCCAATGCCTACTGCAGCGAGGCCATCCCCTAGAGATTCAGAGACTGATCTCCTGGGTGTTGGCTGTAGGCTTGGGCCACTTTTATGTCTTGTGTCTTTGTCATGTTTTAAATTTGTGGTTCGCGCAGATGTGTCCACCCCAGAATACGCAGGACGGCTTGCACCTGTTTGAGGTACAAGGAGGGATTCTCCGGCTTGGCCGGTACCCTCCTGGGGTAATTTGCTTCTTTCATTTGCGCTCATTTTTTGTAGTTGTCCGGGATTGCTGGTTTGGTTGGGTAAGGAAGGGTTAATTTGGATGGGTGGGTAGTAGGAAGTGGGTTTAGGGTAGGGGAGGTGATGGGAGGGAGGGGGCTTTGACGGTTGGGTTAGGATGGGTATCTTAGGATGGGTGTGTTTTTGGGGGATGGTTTGGGGTGGGGAGACATTTTGGGTGAGGGAGGTGGATGGGGGGGGTGGGTTTATGGGGATGGGTTTATTGGGATGGGTGGGTTATGGAAAGTGGGTTTGTGGTGAGGAGAGAGATGATGGGATGGGAGATGGGAGAAGGGGGGGCTTCGACCGAGATTTCTGTTACATCTGTTTCTTATGGAAACTAGATCAAACAGCAGGCGACACCTCGTGCAGGATATCCTCTGGTCTTGCCGTGGGGATCTGTGCGACTGTTGCGCTCCCCCCATGGCCTTGCTACCCTCAGCACTGGAATGATGCTGAGAGTAAGGCTTCACCTAGTCCAGGCGCAAGGTCCCCGGACTGGTTCCACCCCGCCCTACAGTATAGATCAGTCAGTATCTTTAATATAATATAACCCAACGAATTTTTTTTTATAACTAATATGTACGGAAACAGCTACTTTACAATATACTTACTATATATACTTACCTATACAATCATATAAAATAGACCATGAAGTTAGTATCTAATTATAATTTCATTACAACGGAACATAAAAATATTGTTTCTACAAAAAATATTTTAACTAGGTATATCCTCAACTTTACAGTTCAAACCTTATAGCAATTATCTCAAAATCTGAAACATTATGCTATAAATGTACCAACGAATATGTGAAATGGCTAAAATCGGAACTACGGTTGTCACTGTCAAATGCATACTATTTTATTGCCGTCCAATTGATTAATGAAGACGGTGGCGCCATTTTTCATTTCACATATTTCTTGGTAGGCCTATTTGTGTATGCATGAACTGTCATCACGCGCCAAAGAGACGTGCTCCTGCTTCGAAGGCCCGTGGGCGACTGACGGGCGATGAGAAAAAATATGGCAGATAAAACTAAAACCCGACTACCGAAAAAGTGACAAACAAGAAAATATTAAGGATAGCCGTGGTCGTATGCCACTTTTCCCTAGAATATATTGTTTTGTTAGAGTAAGTGGCATACGACCACGGCTATCCTTAATATTTTCTTGTTTGTCACTTTTTCGGTAGTCGGGTTTTAGTTTTAAACTTTATTTTTTATTTAAATTATTTTGAGGCAAGATAAAGCTAATAATTTATACATAGTTGAAATGTGCTCATTAAGCACTTTCATTTGATACCAAACACGGCATAATTATCTCTAATTTATTTTGTAAGACAGCACCTTAAGAGCTCTAGAGGGCGCCACACTACATTGAGTGACACGTCATATAGCCTATAACCATCGGACGATCAAGCCGCTTGTAACGATACCTCATTTGTCCCGTTCTAATAAGTGGTTGAGGAGCTATGAGGGAACAAATGAACATACATACATACATACATACATACATACATACATACATACATACATACATACATACATACATACATAGCCTGTCAAAATCATAACCCTCCTTTTGGCTTCGCCGTAGTCGGGTAAAAAAAGACACTATTTTACGCGTTTTTCAGTAAATTTGAAGTGATTTTTTAGATTGATTACTAAATGTATCATCAAATAAGTTTTTTCTTCCCTATCAAGAAGTCTTTGACTTTCAAATAGATACCGGTTCATTGCTAAAATCACTCATTTTCGGTATGAATTTACTCAAAGACTGGAGCCTGTTTCACGTAGCCTGTATGGAGAATTTATGTAAAACATATCTAGATTTTAGGGCTTTAAAAGAGGAAGTCTTTGTTTGTAAAGGTACATGCAATATTTATTGGTTCCTTCAGTGTTCAAAAAGTGTTTCTTTTTATCAATTCGTGTTGGTTTATTGGGCTAAATCTGAAAAACACGAAGGCATGTTTTTGTATTTTTTTCAATTTTGTGGGTTTGTCGACGTTTATTATATAACAACTATTAGGTTTTAAGAGTTTAATATAAGCATACCATATTTTTTGGTCTTTGAATGTAATATATACAAATTATCATGGATATCAATCATATCTAAATAGGTTAAATATGATCACGATCTGGCCCCTTAATAAGTATTACTACATTAGTCTGATTTATCAATGTTGGGTGAATTTGAGCTCGTCCATCGCCTTAGCAGCCCGTGCAATTCTCAAAAGACACCCAATAAATACGTACTGCGCGTATAGAGCATATTTTGAGCATATTCTAGCTCAAGAATACGTCCTGAAGTAGGTGTACTTGTTGAAAAGGCCACAAACTGCATTGCGTTCAGTCCCAGAACGCAATCCAGGTAGCAACACACTGGGAACATAAAATCTAAGAGCATAAGCGCACCACAGAGCATACTTTGAGCATATTCTAGCTCAAGAATACGTCCTGAAGTAGGTATACTTGTTGAAAAGGCCACAAACTGCATTGCGTTCAGTCCCAGAACGTGTTAGAATCATGTTAAAATATGGAGTGGCCAGCGATCAGGTGAGGTGTAGCTTGATGTATTATAGTGTATTTATATTACTATAAAGAATATTTTAAAGGATTTGTAAATAAGAAACTACTTTATACAATATTTTTATAAGTAGGTAGGTGAAAATCATTCGATGCAATGCGACGTCTCGAATGTTATAAAAAGACGATCTCAGATGTCATTCGGACAGTTGCTCCCGAGCCGTCGAAGTGTGAGGTACGATATACCTCTGTTATATTTATAATGTTGTGAATGTAGTAATAACTACTGTTATAGTGAATAATATAATAGTGGATTGGTATTTAATAAGTAATTGAATTAGCAATTATAACTAAATACCCACTTTGAGTGTTCCAAATATTGTGTAACTAAAATATACTAGTAAAGTAACCGAATCAAAGTATTACTTGATGTATTTGCGATAGTCCTTCGGGATAATAAACTATCATAATAATAATGGCTGTAGAAGTATGGCTATACCAATGATTATAAGGGCTGGTTCGATACCAGTGTGGTATCTAAGTTTTATGTACTACCTATGTATCATAGTGTCGGCTATTAGTCTGTTTCACTGATGTACCAGATGGTACAATATTATTATAGCGTATTAGTGACTGTGCAAGTATTGTCATACTAATAATTATGAGAAGTGGTTCGACTCCAATGTGGTTCCTATGTGATAAGTATCTGTGTTATAGTTTTAGCTATTATACTGTTGTAACTGGTCTGAAACCAGGGTTGTCTTATATTGTAATATTTGGCTACGAGCCTGGTGTAACATGAAGTAAAATAATAATTATGTTGTGGTTAGAAGGCAGACAGGTTTTCTTGTCAGTTCTTTCCTGTCTACAACAGCTTTTGGAACTGACGTAGTATAACAGAATAAAAGAGTGATAAAACAGAATTGTATTTATTGTTTAATTTCCTTGGTTCAAATACATAATTACAAATGGCATCCTGTTTATGGGTATATATAGTAAGTTATAGACATATATATATAGTTACCCCAAATTTTACCCCCCCCCCCCCCCCCCCCCCCAAATCTAACAAACGCAATCCAGGTAGCAACACACTGGAAACGTAAAATCTAAGAGCATAAGCGCACCACAACCTAAAATACATTTCTTTTTGTAGCTGTCATACAGACTACATTACAAAAAGGTGTTCTATTACTATACAAAAACGTATCAAAATTCTGTAGTATCCTGTCTTTTTTTACAGCCCGATCCAAATTCGAAATTCAAAATTCATTTCTACCTCAATCAGAAATCGTGAGATATTTTGTTTTCGTCACAACAGTTTCTCTAGTAGTATACTCGTGCATAAAAGTCATTTGGTACAAAATATTAAATTATTCACTCACCTTAATTATTACCTCGCGATAATTGCATCCTGTGTGAAACAAAAACTACGGGGCTTTTTGGCTCCGCCCTGGAATTATCATGGCTTAAGCAAGAGGGGGAAACTCACAAATTACTTGTACATACGGAAGTACAGTCAACGGCACAAAAGATTTAACACATTTAAGACGTTCTAATTTATAATAAAAAATCTAAAAATTTACTAAGCCCAAAGTACACTTACTATATACATTGGTACTCGTATGTTCGTTTTTCCAGTAGCAACTGTCAACTAACCTCCCTACCCCGAAAGAAATGCCTGCATCAGAGCGTCGTCTATAATTACATTCAGGTTTTAGGTCTTGATGCCGTCAAAGAAAGATTGTGGAATTATCCGCATCTGGTGTGCTGTTCTATATCATCTGGACTTCACTCTAGCTTCTTACATTCCAGCGGCACCACATCCCATTGACTATAATTTAAAACGTGAGGATGGCTTGGCCCCAAAAATATTTTAGTGTGAATGACTTTTGCCATCAACTGTACCAGCGGCTACAGTATTAAATTTGCATAAAGTGTAAACGAACATAATAAATTAGCGAGATAAGTCATAACGCAATTTTGTTTCCAAATTCAGTACCCGATTGGGAATTGGAAACAAAAATTACTTGAATATGAATTTGATATAACACAATAAGTCGGTAAATATGGAAAAAGAATGTACATATTTATTGTGTGTAATATGTTAAGGTACATAAATTTTTGGATTCATCCGATGGGGTCATGACCTTCGGAGTCCCAGTCAACCAGCGAGCCGGCAGGTACTCCAATTAATTATTAATTGGAGTACCTGCCGGCTCGCTGGTTGACTTCGTTAGAATCTCTTACATCAAATATTGATGTAAGAGATTCTAACGAAGATTTGTTGTTCAGGTGTCTGCCGCTGACCTTCCAGTCTCACTCTGGGAGTGTGACTGGAAGGTCAGCGACAGACACTCCAGTAAAAGCTGGAATAAGCCACAACAGGAAGATAAAGGCTTGTCATCACCATCATCACTAAGTAGTATAAAGCAAACTCGCTTTCCGTATCTGTTCATATGTATGCTTAGATCTATAAGACTACGCTACGGATTTTGATGCTATTTCTTTTAATAGATAGAGTAATTCAAGAGGAAGGTTAAAGTGAAAACCATGTATTTTATTTTTTTGCCCAAAAAGAAAGCATTTTTTCAAGAAAAATAACTAAGTATGTACTTGTCCAAAAATAGAGATAAATCTGTTGTTGCAAAAGACATGAAGATTGAAAACAGAATCCATGACTTAAATGAAAATTTAATGTAATAGGTAGAATGCTTGAACATGCTAGATAATATATTTCGTCAGTAGATTGCCCATAACAGGTGTCACACATCAATATAATTTATTAATATTTTTATGTATTTTATTTTGCACTTGCCTGTACGTTTAACATAACAAAGTGACACACTGTCAGAACAAAAATCTGACGAAACCAAAATCTGGCTAAATTAAAATATATACTCGTATTATGTCTAAAAGGAAATAACTTCTTAATATAGTAGAGTAGAGGGTGCAGCGCGAACGGGATATGACGTATGACGCCAGGCGGACGGAAAAAAATTGGCGGTACGAAATTCGCCGGCTAGGCCAGGTATAAGCTTCGATCACAACCAGAATTATTAATACTGGGATTGAAAAGTGTGTGATCGAAAAGTGTGGATGAAAGTGTCTTAAAAAGTACATTTAAAACATTAACCAAGTAACTAAAATTTTAATCACCCTATAGACAATCAACCTCAATAGACAGCCTCCGTGGCGTAGCGGTAGTGAACGCGGCCGCTACGCAGGAGGCGTGGGTTCCATCCCCGCTCAATGCAAATATTTGTATATGTTACCGGAAATGTGTATAATCCGGAATTCTATACAATGCCTAGGCATTGTATACAATGCCGAGTGCGCAGCAGGAAATGTATGAAATGGTATCAAAGAATATTGATGGTGGTTATAAAAAATGCAACCACTTAGGCTAATGCTGGAGCCTCGCTTTCGCTTCAGTCTTCTAACCTATAATATATCCAGGTCGGGGCGCAGTGTCCACACCGCGTTTATTCATTCAAAAATATAAATTTTCCACAAAATCATCCGCAAATATAGACAATAACCCATTTATTTCACACATTTCCGGTGGAACGGCAGGAATTCTATGTATTAACACATATTTCCTAGGATTTGTATACAATTCCTTGATTTCATACATTTCCGGTAACATATATTTGCATTGGTCTGGTCGTGCCTCAGAGAGCACGTTAAACCGTCGGTCCCGGTTGCTATACCGACATCTATAGCAGTCGTTACGGGTAATTGCAGCCCTCAAAACTCCAAAAACTGGTCTAGCTGCAATGCTTCGATATCGCCTTTGGGTTGTGGAGTCAGATGGCAATTGCTTCACAGATAACATCGAAGTTTAGCCAAATCCGCAGTTAGACTGATGAAGTGCACCCCAAATTCCAAGCTGAAAGCTTCGGATGCTTGGATTAACGCTAAGAAGAGAGAGGAGGAGAAAATCAACCTCAAAAAACTTTTTGTTCAAACTCAAACATTTAAAGCTCTTCGAAATACATCAGGAAAAAGTGTGGCTCAATAGCTCAGTTGGAAGAGCATTCCCCCTGTAAGGGAAAGGTCGTGGGCTCAAGTCCCACTTGAGCGCTTCTTTTTCCCGATGTATAAAAATTTCATTAAAATTTAAAGCTCTTTAATAAATATAAGCGACATTGTAAACGAAACTACCCACGAAATTGTAAATAATTTAACATAATTCAACAGGATACAGGAAGGTAAACGAATGCGGAACCATTTTCAATATTTAGGAGCTGTTTTAGGGAGGTACGGGCGTAAAACAATAGGTACCTACGGTAAGGTCAAACTGTTCTGTTAGTTCTTTTATACTAACTAGCTTTTGCCCGCGGCTCGCCCGCGTAGATGTCGGCTATCGCGACCAAACATAGCCTATATCCTTTCTCAAGGTCTAATCCAGCGTGAGGTCAAATTTCATCAAAATTGGTTCAGTGGTTTAGGCATGAAAGCGTAGGCGCATACAGACAGACAGACCGAAAGAGCTACTTTCGCATTTATATTATTAGTATGGTTTAATACTAATTCTTAGACTGTATCCTGTATGGACACTATAATTCTAGAAAATACATCACTAAAGATAACTCGAAAAAAAAAAGATTAAAACTAAAACCCGACTCTATTTATACACCGGCCAACAACATACCACTTGTCTAGGAGAACTGATCAGCCTTCTTCATCAAGACTAGAAATTTTCTAATTAGGGTTCTATACCACAGATGAAACATAAGCGGTAAGAACCCTGATAGGATCACTTCGTCGTTCATCTTTCAAGAATCAAGACCTTTTTCTCAGAAATGCGTGGAGGTATCGAGCTGAAATTCATACCCCGTACTCAGGTCTAAAACGCCTTGAATCAGAACTACGCAATCAAAATATATTGCGATCTTACCCTCGGTGCACGAGTCCGAATCGCACTTGGCCGGTTTTGATATTGTGAGGAAAAAGTTTGTATCGGTAAGGTTTACGGCACCTTACCGATTAAACTTGCACTGCACCGGGGGGGTTCGTCCACTCTGATCATATGATCCGTTGCAAGTGGAAACGGATCAGGCATTTTAGTACACTCCGATCGCGATATCAGTTTCGCCTAAAATTTAACGATTAAAAAGTAGAATCCGATCGCGTGATCCGATTCCATCGAGACAACGTATAGACAATGTCCACTCTGATCACATAAACTTCAAAGTGTTGCACAAACAGGTTTTAAAAGAATCAAATTAGAACAAATCAACAAAGCTATATTGTCTTAAACATGTTGGTGAAGCCAGGGCGCGCAGCTAGTTCATAATTCCTTTCCAATCATCAAAATTATTTCTATAATCTACTTGAAAGGTAAAAAAATCAACATAAAGTATAATGACAAAATGCATAATCAAATAATCATTATCATTAACATTGGGTTTCATTAGAATGTATGTCATAAATCAGTATAATTCATTAATTTATTAATCCGAATTCGTGAAACTGACTAAATGTGTAATATAATATTTGACGTTAGATTTATTATGCGTCTGCATTATTGTAATAATATTGTTTTAATATTGAATTACTATTATAATAATTACCTATAGCATTTGAAATATTGATATAGCCATGAATTTATATATATCAATTCTGTACAGACTATATTATATTCCTATTTAAAGTGTGTGAGCGATTTCTAATTACATCCATGTAATTACACCTTTTAACTTGCAATCTTCACTACAACCCATACACTATAAAAATAAATCGGTAGCTTAGTGGTTAAGGAGTCTTCCTTACGATCGAGAGGTCCCGAGTTCGATTCTGACCATTACACTACCGACGTGAACCCACTCCTAGCACAAGCGATTTTGCTTAGTTGGAGCGGTTAGGGGGAATATTAGTAACTTCAGTTCTAATATTCTTTAAAAAAAAAAAATCTTCAGCAAAAAAATACACGGCAAAGGTGACTTTATTTTCAGACGTTCTTTTAATCCGTGAACAGTATCGATTTCAGTAAAATGTTGCTTTAATTTTTCCTTGTGATACTTTCCTCCAGTTTTCGACATAAACCTGTGTACTAACGAATAACGATGCGACCTAACTTCTCTGAGGTAAGTACTAAGTTCTTGTAACTTGACAAGCTCTTTATCGTTCGAGTACTGCTACGTTGTTACAGTTGAGAGACTTCTCATTTTAGTTAGGTAATTTAAACACGGGAATACTCTTTTAAAGTTGGAGAACTCTGCATGTTACCTTTTGCGGGAACAGTATGAGTTATTACGACACGGGATGTCTTCTCAAGATTGGTTTAACACGGAACTCTGTGTAGTAAAATCAAATATCTTTATTCGTTACAATGTTACATGCAGTTATGAACAAGATCAATGTTTCTACATTTCTGTTTTTATCCAGATTTGAAAGGTATTATGGTACTTAGATATAAATTATTCCTCTAGATTAGCTCTTAGCCCAATCTAAGCAGAGCTTGTCATACCGGGTGCAAGGGGAACGGTCCCGAAGCCGAAATCCCCTAGAAGTACTCCAGGTACATAACATAACATAACATAAACTCACGCCTGTATTCCCCGAAGGGGTAGGCAGAAGTGCTAGCACCCACATTTCTCCAGTTTATGTTTAGGTCCCAATGTAATAGGTGGTGAGCCTATTGTCATTAACCGGGCACTTATAAACCTGCGATAAATACACACATAACTTCGAAAAGCATCGAAAAGTCATTGGTGTGTGCCATGATAAACCTGGGATCGAACCCGAGACCTCGTCTCAGCAGTCCATTACCCACACCACATAAAACATTGGCATAAAAAACGTGTACTACTAGGGGTTTACGACATCGGGAGCGTTCCCCTTACACCCGGTATATTATTCTGCCGGGGTGCGAGAGATATGCTTTTGGCAATCTCACCTCCGGCAACCAAGGACCCAAGACGGCGTACGTTGTAGTCGGTTCGAGTCCGACATAACCACCTCCACCGGCTCCATGGGGGTGGTATCCGTGGGGATTTATCGCAAGATAAAAAAAACACCCGGTATATTATGGGATCTAGAAAGCGCATAAACTGATACTTAGAGGTAGACACAGAGCTTGTCTAGTCAAACGCAGAAAACGCTTTCGCCACTTGTTTGTACAGCTAAGAAGTCCAAATTTCCGTTCGGTTTGCTTTGAAGGAAGTAGAAAAAGACGGTATTTCTGTCCCAATTGAGCAATCCAACTGGGGAAGTACCTCCACCCTACAGAATACCGCGGCCATGATAACCTCGTGTTGTGTTACCAGCGTGAGTATAGTAGCCAGAGCTCACAGAGGTAAATAAAATGATCAATTAGTGTATGGAGTAGCTACAATCCATACTTAATATTATAAATGCGAAAGTAACTCTGTCTGCCTATCTGTATGTTACGCTTTCACGCCTGAACCACTGCACCGATTTAGATGAAATTTGGTATAGAGGTAGATTAGACCATGAGAAAGGACATGTGGCTATGTTTGGTCGCGATAACCGACATCCACGCGGGTGGAGCCACGGGCAAAAGCTAGTAATACAATAAATTGCTGAGTCTTTTATTTCTGCGAACGTGTACATTCATCAGAGCTGAGCTGCAGGTCGCGTGAACAAACAGGGTGTTCCTGCCCTACAATAAACTTTAATGGTCTCTCCCGTCTTCGGACCGTTAGTACCTACGCTTGCTGCGACTGCATTGTTGAAAGTTTGATACACATGGCCTTATAAGTTAGAGAGTATAGCTTAAAGCTTTATTAGTATAATAATTCATCTAGTTGGAATGAATTTTACAGCATTAAGTTTTTTTTTTTTTTTTATATAGGACACGTCAATTTGACTTCACCTCACCTGATGTTAAGCTAAAGGCAAAGTCTCGGAAAGAGGGTCACCATCGGAAACATGTACCATGTTAACAGTGGTGGCACTCAGCTTGACGGCCTCGTTAGATGCCTTTTCACGCCCCGCTTAAAGAACCCGGGACTGTAGGAAGAAGGAAACACGTGAGCTGGCAGGGAGTTCCAGGTCTTAATGGTGCGGCATAGGAATGAGTCGCTGAAACGCTTGGTTCTAGCTGGTATACTCTGCACCGTATATGGATGGCATCTTAGTATGCTAACTATACAAATCGAATACTCAGGAAAAAATGAAATGGTCCGACCTCAACATTTATGATGTACGTGGCCCGTAAGGATGATACAGTCTGCACCAGAAAGATGTTGACGAACAAAGTACTCAAAATGATCTTTTACTACCTTCAAGTTGACCGATGATTCTGATATTTGGTACACACCTTTAGACATATAACATAACATAAACTCACGCCCGTATTCCCCGAAGGGGTAGGCAGAGGTGCTAGCACCCACGTTTCGCCAGTTTATGTTTAGGTCCCAATGTAACAGGTGGCGAGCCTATTGCCATTAACCGGGCACTTATAAACCTACGATAAATACACACATAACTTCGAAAAGCATCGAAAAGTCATTGGTGTGTGCCATTGTAAACCTGGGATCGAACCCGAGACCTCGTCTCAGCAGTCCATTACCCATACCACTAGGCTACCGCGGTAATCCTTTAGTTCAAACAATAATCCACACTAATATTATAAATGCGAAAGTAACTCTGTCTGTCTGTCTATATCTGTTGTTGTCTGTATACGTTACGCTTTCACGCCTAAACCACTGAAGCGATTTTGATGAAATTTGGTAAAAGCTAGTACCATATAAATCAATAAAACAGTTTGATTTTATTGAATGAATTTTAACAGCATTAAGTATGCTAACTATACAAATCGAATACATAGGGAAAAAGAATCTTCTCGGGCGGGACTCGAACCCGTCCTTACCTACAGGGAAAGATCGCGGCCGAGAAGATTCTTTTCCCTGTGTATTCGAGTTTGATTTACTCTTATTACGAGAGTTTTAAAATCATTTTGAAATTTCGTCCTCAAGATATTTATAACGCTTACTGTGCGTTCAAATAACTCCTCATATATGTAAATCATTGGTATAAAGTACAACTTCAGAGTTACAAAGACGGCAGTGGCACTTACGCCCTTATACGTAGTACCCATCGATTTGTTCGCCAAACAACACTGCCGTAAGTGTAATAAAACGTAGTGTTATCGTCGTACTTCGTACTCGGTTACCAGCGCAAAGTGTCGTACCTCTTAGCAGTGCAGACGCGATTTGAGCCGCTTTAACGGTATCCTCTTTACACTGCTACTACTGGTGCCTAGGTCAATTTGTCACTTGGCGAATAGTTTGTAGCAAATCGTTATGTAGTTGAATTTTAAGTTTGTGATTTCTACTTTGTGAGTTTTTACTTCGGAACTTGGAGTCCATTTACTCCTTTTTCTCCATTTGATCTGAATTTAACGGCTTTTTTGATGATTACTGTGTATATACCAAACATTCTTATGTAGTTTATCTATCCTCATAACTAGTGAACTCCGATTATGATGAATGATGCATTATTTTCTTTGTCTGTATACCAATCAGAATTCAGGAAATTAAAATTACAATGTTTATATTTAGAAAGTATCGTACCTACTATGGGCATTGAGATTTTGCAATAAAATTATTAGTAAGTATGTTTTTTTTATTCATAACGACTTGCAAACTGTTTGCCTCATCTGAACTACCCTTAACAAACAATAAAAGAGCTAGAGAATTTGAACTCCGTACCAATTTAAGGTTTATTTGAGAAATAATTGAAATCAGTACTCGAAGACGAGGGGGAGTCAAGTATCGGAAAATTGTTGTTTTTTTTTCAATTCGTTCTAGGCTTGACTGGTGACCCGTGACTGATCATGATTGATTGAGCTAGATTGAAATGTCGAGAAAATTAAAACTGGTGATAGACATCACGAAAATATCCGCTTAAATTTGAAACCATCGGCTGGGAAAGTCATTACCTACTCTCATACAGGCAGTTATTTTAAATTTGTTACTCTGTCCTGTAGTTGCGACGTCTGAAGCCTGTTTAAAGACTGCACATGAAGTAGAAGTCGACTGCCCCAAATCAAAACCCAGTAAGCGACATATTTTCTGAAATCCCTTTTTTTTTCGAAAAACATTGGATCAATAGCTCAGGAGGAAAGGTCGTGAGTTCGAGTCTCACTTGAGCATTTCATTTTTTCCAATGTTTTTCGAACTTAAAAGTTAGCAAAATAAATGCTTTAAAAAAATCATTGAAATCCCTTTTTTTTTTCATATTTCGAACTTCATAGGAAGTCGCATCGAATTATGAAGACACCTGATATAAAATCTTACAAAGATCAGGTCAGGGTGGACAATTGTCATTGTCTTATCAAGTGCGAGGTCAATATAGCCACAATCTTCTGAACGTCCTCCATGAGCGCAAGTTTTCCAATAGGCTTAACAGCCCGTCACTTTAGCTTGGCTACTTATGTACATACATCTCGTCATCTAAAGATCCGAGACGGCGTGCGTTTGTAGTCGGTGCGAGTTCGACAACACCGCCCCCGATATAGGATTTCTACGCAAAAAATATGCAGACTTGCTTCCTCGACAAGTTATAGTGAAAGATTTATTGAGAACGCAAACTTTAAAAGAAAATACACTAAATAAAATGAATACAGGGTATCGTCTCGAAGCGCTATCGACATGTTTCAGAGTTTATATTACTCTTTCGTATTCTAGTTTGTTAAGTTTGAAACTGTTCATTTCTTTGATCTTTAGTCAAAAGTTTTAAGCCAGGAAAGATTTTTCCTCGTATAAAACTTTTTTCTAACAATAGTTAAAGATTTAAATTGAAAAAAGTTATACAGGACGGGATTTGCGAGCGATTGTTTTCTTAGATTGATTGGTTTATAACTTTTACGTCTCCTGGATGCCAATATAGAAAAGAAAAAGCGAGAAGGGAAATGGACAGAACGGGAACTGGACGGAACGAGATATGGACGAAAAAGGAATTGCCGAATGGGCACTGGGCAAGATGGACCGCCTTGACGAAGTGGTAACCGGATCTAACGGCCCTAATGGATTCTACTTGGCTTGTTTCAAAAGTAATCATAATATAAAATATTAATTATAAAAAAATAAAAAATAAATATTCACTCCCTGCCAGCTCACGTGTTTCCTTCTTTCTACAGTCTCGGGTTCTTTAATCGGGGCGTGAAAAGGCTGTGCCACGCCACCACTGTTAACATGGTACTTACATCTTTACGGCGGTGACTCTCTTTCCACTTTGCTTTTAGCTTTTAGCTTACCATCAGGCGAGGTGAAGTCAAATTGACGTGTCCTTTATAAAAAAATAAATAAAAAAAGTTAGCTCATATCTCTTTTAGTCTGAGGCTCATAGGTACAGGTCGTGTTTAGAAAATATAGGTATTTAAATTATCATGCTCACTCACTACTGTTGGGGCTACCCGTTATTGGTAAGTAGGTATTAATGTAGGTAGGTAGGCGATCTTGCGCTTGAGATCTGCGGTAGCCTAGTGGTATGGGTAATGGACTGCTGAGACGAGGTCTCGGGTTCGATCCCAGGTTTACCATGGCACACACCAATGACTATTCGATGCTTTTCGAAGTTATGTGTGTATTTATCGCAGGTTTATAAGTGCCCGGTTAATGGCAATAGGCTCGCCACCTATTACATTGGGACCTAAACATAAACTGGCGAAATGTGGGGGTTAGCACCTCTGCCTACCCCTTCGGGGAATACAGGCGTGAGTTTATGTTATGTTATGTTATGGTATTAAAGCTAATACGTTCAGTATCAGAAAGATGTTGACGAACAGAGTGCTCAAAATTATCTAAATTTGTTTTTTGGACCCCCCTTCCAGTTGACCGATTGTTCTGATATTTGTTACAAACCTTCAGTTCGGACAATAATACAATTTAAATCAATAAAACAGTTTGATTTGCACTTATTACGAAAGTTTTAAGATCATTTTGAAACTTCATCGTCAAGATATTTATGACTGTACTAGTAATGTTTAGAAAAGTTTGTTAATAAACATGAACGATGCGTCGGAGGTCGCTCAACGACGAGTGAGACTAGTGAAAGATTGATCCACTTGTCACCTGTTGTACAGTCTTGTGTGTGCATATTTGGCTGACGCAGCAACCTACCTGTGTCATTATTACCCGACTACGGCGAAGCCAAAAGGAGGGTTATGATTTTGACAGGCTATGTATGTATGTATGTATGTATGTATGTATGTATGTATGTTCATTTGTTCCCTCATAGCTCCTCAACTACTTATTAGAACTAGACAAATGAGGTATCGTTACAAGCGGTTTTATCGTCCGATGGTTATAGGCTATATGACGTATCACTCAATCTTGTGTGGCGCCCTCTAGCGCTCATAAGGTACGGTGTTAAAAAATAAACTTGAGATAAATATGCCGTGTTTGGTATCAAATGAAAGGGATTAAGAAGCACATTTTAAATATGTATAAATTATTAGCTTTACCTTGCTCCAAAATAATGTAAATAAGAAATAAAGTTTAAAACTAAAACCCGACTACCGAAAAATCACACTCTAAAATGTAACAAACAAGAAAATATCAAGGATAGCCGTGGTCGTATGCCACTTACTCTAACAAAACAATATATTCTAGGGTAAAGTGACATACGACCACGGCAATCCTTGATATTTTCTTGTTTGTTACATTTTAGAGTGTGATTTTTCGGTAGTCGGGTTTTAGTTTTAATTATATTTTCAGGTATTAAACATCAGTAGTGCAATTACTGCCACGCGGTAAACACATTCGAGAAAGCAAACGCCAACTCACCTTTATTTTTGTCACCTTTACATTATTTACTACGTAATTAAAGTGTGTGTGAACCAAGGTATCCTTTCTCTAAGCACTCCTCAACAACAAGCTTAACAAGCAGACAAAGTCAAAGCGTCGGTAGCTTAGTGGTTAAGGAGTCGGCCTTACGATCGAGAGGTCCCGGGTTCGATCCTGGCCATTACACTACCGACGTGAACCCACTCCTAGCACAAGCTTTTAAGCTTAGTTGGAGGGGTTAGAGGGAATATTAGTAACTTCGGTTCTAATATGCTTTAAAAAAAAAAGTGTAGAAACTCTACACCTGTCATCCAATAGGTGACCATTCTTGCCATTAAGCGGCACTTAGTCGTTGACTGTATGTATGCCCCATCCCATTCGCCTTCTATGACACACACATGAGGTATGAGGCGAAAGAGGTCAGGTGAAAAATTAAATCCATACTAATATTATAAATGCGAAAGTAACTCTGTCTGTCTGTCTGTCTGTATGTTACGCTTTCACGCTTAAACAACTGCACCGATTTTGATGAAATTTGGTATACGGGTAGATTAGACGATGAGGAAGGACATAGGCTATGTTTAGTCGCGATAACCGACATCCACGCGGGTGGAGCCGCGGGCAAAAGCTAGTATAGTATAAAGTGCAAAGTGTCTTACTCGTATGTGTAGCAGATTCCACCAAGTGCCATCAATCAGTGTAAATACACACAGGAATTCTACTCCACTGGAAACCAACATAATACATACATATAATCACGCCTTTATCCGCGGAGGGTTAGGCACAGGTGAATTAACACCCACATTTCACCAATAATTTGTAGTCGGTACCATTTTTTTTTTTATCGTGCGAAAAGTCCCCACGGAGCCGGTGGAGGCAGTTATGTCGGACTCGAACCGACTAAAACGCACCCCGTCTTGGGTCCTTAGTTGCCGGAGGTGAGATTGCCAAAAGCATATCTCTCGCACCCCGGCTAGTCGGTACCATAATAGGGGGTGAGCCATTGAACTAATATTTACTATAGAACCGCGACGTCGCAAACCAGATGTTTGCGCCTTGCACTGTTGCCGGTCGGCAACAATGCGTTGAAGGAATACGTTGAAGGAACGCGTAAACGCCATGAAATTCTTGGCGCTTTTGACCTTTTGGTCGTGAAAAAAACTGTAACTAAGAAGCGATCTTGCGCTTGAATATTTTTATTACGATTAGACGACTAAGTTTTTGTTTAATTGCTGCAGCGAACTTTAGTTGTAACTCGTGGCAATACACGTAGTAGTAATAACTCAATGGGGTGAGCCTATTGCCATAATATTCCGAGTACTACCGTGTTGACTCGAGCCTATATCTGAGGCTGAGTCTGGTTTGTATATGTATCTGTCTGATGTTAAACAGCCGTATCCCTTAGTCGCCTTGTACGACACCGCATAGGAAGAGACGTGGTGGCTCATATTCTTCTCTGCCGGGATTGAACAACTAATAACGATCATATTACTAATTCAGCCAAACTACACTATGCATTAGAGTCATTTCAACCAAAATCGCTTTCCGAATCTAAAAAAATAACTGATTCCTGAAATAATCTATTTCCTTCCTTCTAGGGAAAGCCTTGGTTTTATTAAATGGGGCCTTTGCATGTTGGCTGTCATTAGGGAATATTTTATGTACAACATATTAATATACTGTTAGTTGAAAGCCGGATAAATTATTGAACTGTTAACTTAACTATTTCTTGGTTGGTTGATTGAAACGAAATTATTATATTTTTACTAGCTGACCGGGCGAACTTCGTAACTCCATTTTTTTTCCGTCCGTGTGTCGTGAGATCCCGTTCCCGCTGCATCTCTTGAATCACTCTATCTATTAAAAAAACCGTGTAGTACACCGTGATCATGGCGCTTGAAACAGCGCCGAAATATCGGTTACCAAATAAAAACTACGAACATGGTAAATATCCCGGTGAGTAAACCGCTTTAAATCCGATGCGTAGTTTTTTAGATTTAAGCATACATAGGGACGAACCGACAGCGAGGAGACATGCCTTTGGAGACATGTCAGTATTCTGAGACCCACCGTTGGGTCTGCTTTATGAAACGTGACAACGAAGGGGTCATTAGTGGGTCTTTGGAGATAATAAAATCTCAGTGGACCCACTAGTGGGCCTTTGGAGACATGTCAGTATTCTGAGACCCACCAGTAGGTCTGCTTAGTGGGTCCTTGAAGCCGAAGCGGGAGCAGAGGGATGACATGTCGGTATGACGCAGGTAGGCAAGGACATAACGGTTTTCCAGTCCCAATTGAGCAGTCCAACTGGGCAAGTACCTCCACCCTACAGAATACCGTGGCCATCAGTCATAATAACCTCGTGTTGTGTTCCCGGCGATGTGTAGGGTAGCCAGAGCTCACTGGAGAGTTTTTGTGGAGCCATAACCAGTGGGAAGACCAAAGGCTTGTCCTGCGTTGTCTTCTGCACTGATGGCACAGAAACTCTCGGACAATGGCTAATTGTCTTATAATTAATTATATACTTTTGACATTGCTATGTATTAGGTACATATGCCTTTGAAATTTTTGCATGCCAATTTTGGTGATATACGCTAAGCTACCTTTTGTAAACCGAATGCCATTGTAACTATAATGTACTGTATTTCGTGCGAATTAATTATCATTCATTCATTCAATCATTCACTCGTTCATTAGTTCATTCGTTCGTTCATTCATTCATTCATATATCAACAACAAACACGCCGTTGCCAAGCGAGGTTTTGGAACTTTGTAGTGGCAACTGGCACCTCAATCCAATGATTGCAGCGTCTCCGAATACATAAAGATACATTTAACGACATAGTCTTCATTAGGGTGCTTGTTGTTACAAATAATAGTATAGCCAAACGTCTTGACTCACTCAGGACAGTTATTTTGAATTAATATTGAGGACCTCCGTGGTGTGAAGGCGTGTGTCACCAGAATCAAAGAAAATGTGAGCACAGAGAGTTTCTGTGCCGTCAGTGTAGGAGTCAGAGCAGGACAAGCCTTTGGTCTTCCCGTTGACAGCGTAAACTCTCTCCAGTGAGTTCTGGTTACCGTATTCACCGCTGGGAACACAACACTAGTTTATTATAGCCGCAATATTCTGTAGGGCAGAGGTACCTCCTCAGTCGGACTGCTCAATGAACAGTTTTCCATTAGGTATAATCAGTTGGTTTTAAAATCATCAGGAGATGCATTGTGGAAGCCAATTTAGTCTGTGGCAAGAAAGAACTGACCGAATGTCTTAATTTGATTGATTACTGTTTCTGAAGTGTTGAAATTTGTTAGTAGGTAACATTGTAACCTCAAAAAGTACATACCTACATAATTTTAGTTAATAATACATTGTAGTAAATACAACAATCTTTGTATTTTGTACAACAGTTTGCAAAGAAAGTTTGTTTATAGTATTTTTTCAAATCATTTGCGATGTTGCCGAAGTTTGGTTTCATTTACCCATATTATAATAGATAAAATATAATAAAACGCATAATTTTTTTCGCGTCTGTAATTTAAAATCCATACTTCCATACTAATATTATAAATGCGAAAGTAACTCTGTCTGTCTGTCTGTCTGTCTGTATGTTACGCTTTCACGCCTAAACCACTGAACCGATTTTGATGAAATTTGGTATAGGGGTAGATTAGACCATGAGAAAGGACATTGGCTATGTTTGGTCGCGATAACCGACTTCCACGCGGGCGGAGCCGCGGGCAAAAGCTAGTAATACATAATTTTATCAGAAAAAAATATAAAATATTTATGTAAAGGAAATCATTACAAAACCGAAGAACATTTTTTCCATAAATTAGGCGATTGGCACACTGCGACGCGCGACGCGGCGTCGAGCGTTGTTGCGTCGACGCGGCGTCGCGCTCGTCGCCTCTACGGAGCTCATTTTGTATAGAAAAACGCGGGGTCCCACACACTGACAACGCAATCACGCGCGTTGCCGCAGAATACGCGCGTACAAGCAGAAAACGCGAGGTATGGCACACTGAAATCTGCCATCACGCGCGTGTTTTTCGAGGGATTTTTAGTCCGAGAGCTGTTAGAAATTTTTGTGTAGGTATTTGAGACGAATTTTAAATTAATATTATTGCAATGCAACATGACTATTTAACGGCAAATATAGAGCGCTTTCACATCAACTGACGACCGATATCCAAAGATCGGAGGAAGTCAAATATCGATGCCCAATATCGGGTATTGGAGCCGACACCACTGTTTTGGCTCGTTATCGGAACACGCAGAGACTGCAAGCGACTTTCAACCTAAATGGCATTTTCTTAGTTACGTCTCTTTTCGCGTTAATAGATGACGCTGATCACGAATATAAGAAAAAAAAATAGTTACTATGTCATGTCAATAAGTCGAAAATAGCTTGCACTAAAAAAATGTTCTTTTCTTTTCATCTCTAGCGTTCTTAATATAGTCTGGGCTATCGAGCTAATGGCCGGATGGCTTTACTTTACTTTTCTCAAAATTTTAGATTACTTCACACAACCTACCAAAAAAATTCTAATATCTCTCGGACTATACTAGCTCTCTCGCGCCAACGCGCGTCAACGCCCGACGCCGCGTCGAGCGTTGCAGTGTGCCAATCGCCTTAGGGAACACTAGATGTGACACCACACTCTTCTCACCAAAACTGTCGGCTGCGCCATCTAGCGCGCCTTTAGGAAAGCTATAAATGCCTACTAGAAAATGCTCTTTGGGATGGAAATAGTGTCCCATCTAATGGTATAGATCCTGTTTAATATGAAGGTATGTATTTACAATAAAAATGGGTGTAAGTATGTTTATTTAAAGATTCTCTGGATGTATTATCCCAATTTTCCCAAAACACAAGGCCACCCTACAAATGCGTACACACAAACTCCGTGAATGTAAATTCAGTAGGTACATCTAAGGCGGCATTAGATTGTATCGCATTCCCGTTCTGCTCCTTTTAATTTCACCCTGTTGAATTAGTAATGTGCTTGTTAGAATCGTTCGTGCCATCTCGGCCCAGAAACGAAAATGTTCTTTTGTTTTGTTCGTTAAGAATTGTTTTTGATGTAATTAAAATGCGTTGGAAATTTTTCAGTTTTCTCTTGTGTAACAATAGCACTGCTTTTATGACTGAATTGTATTTTGGTTGTATTCATTTTGAACTTTAAAAAATTACTTTTCTATATAAGACACGTCAATTTGACTATACCTCGCCTGATGGTAAGCTGAAGGCAAAGTCTCAGGAGTTACCATTACAGACCCAAAGCATGTCATAATGGTAGCACTCAGCTTGGCCTGAGGACGGTGAGTCGGCTGCTCATCGTCCTTACAGAAGCAGGCCCATGACGGCAGCGTGACGTGACGGATTCACGCACGTCTCCCCTCCCCCTAAGAAGCGGGATGATACCTGAAAACCCCCCATAGACGCGGGATAGCACCCGAACCACCCCCTAGACGAGGCCGCATTGTAGCCGTGGGTCTGTTGGGAGCGCTGGGACATCCTTCCGAGGGCTTACCCGGGGCTTCCAACCATAGGCTGCTGGGCGTTACCGTGGGAGTTTTTAGTCGGTAGGAGTCCGGCATAACATCCTTGAAGGATTTTCCCACTCAGCTTGACGGCCTCATTCATCAGATGCTTTTTCACGCCCCACTTAAAGGACTGTAGGAAGAAGGAAACACGTGAGCTGCCAGGGTGTTCCAGGTTTTTTTTGTAGAAGGACACGTGAGTTTGACTTCACCTCGCCTGATGGCAAACTAAAGGTAAAGTCTCGGAAAGAGGGTCGGAAAGAGGTATTAATGGTGGTATTAATAGCTATTCCTTCTAGCGCTGTCTGTGTTGTTTCCCGAGGAGGGCCAGACCGCAAGGGATGGCCCTGGGTCAGCCGGGGTGCGAGGGATATGGCGAAGACAACCTCACCTCCGGCCTAGCACCACGACCCACACTCGGCGTGCGGTTTTAGTCGGTTCGAGTCTGACATAACCTCCCCTTCCGGCTCCGGCGGGGGAGGTATCCGAGGAGATTTACGCACGAAAAAAAAAGGCTGTGTTGTTTTTAGGTTGTGTTTAATTTGGGCTTTGATGATTTTCATTCTACTCTCCTTATATCAGGTATCATCACCATCCTCATAGCAATTGCTTGGTTGAGTTAAGTATGTTTACGTTCAAGTCCGAAGTCCACTTTTGATTTTTGTCCACTATTAGTATGTCGACAAAACTTACTTTTAACAGAATAGATGGTACAGTCAGCCTCAGAAAGATGTTGACGAACAGCATGCTCAAAATGATAAGATCGCTTTTTTTTTACCAACTTCCACTTGACCGATTGTTCAGGGCCTCGATTCTACTAAAGCAAAACTATTGTCAAACCACAGAGATTGCAAAAAGCGGCAATACATTATAGACTTTAAACCGATGCATTTAAAGTTAAATACTAAATAACTGTTAGCAGAGTGAATAAAAGAGTGTAATGAAACTTTTGTCATTTAATTTTGGACCTTAGTGTATAGAAATAAGGTCTAAACTTTAATTAGTTATTATGATATTTAGTACACACCTTTAGTTTGGTCAATGACACTATATAAATAAATAAAAGAGTTTGATTTCCTCTTCATACGAGAGTTTTAAGATCATTTTGAAACTTCGTCGTCAAGGTATTTATAACGCTGACTATACATACACATATAGATTCATACAAATACGTACGCATATAGACTTACAAACATTGTTGTTTCAAAGGCACAATGTAAGTTGTTCCGCGACGACGGGGGAGCTTTTCAAAGTAGCTAGCTTCGTAAATATAAGTACGGAAGTGTCTAGCCTAGGTCTAGAGATGCTGGATATACTATAGGCTTTATTATTGTTCCTATTTTAGGCCTATATTTTAGGACAACAATCAGTTCAGAATCTCGATTTATCTGAGGACAGATTGATGGATTAGACATATTGTCTACTAACTTTTGCCAGCGGCTCCACCCGCGTGGATGTCGGTTAGCCTATGCTCTTTCTCAAGGTCTAATCTACCTCTATTCCAAATTTCTTCAAAATCGATTTAATGGTTTAGGCGTGAAAGCGTAATACAGACAGACAGACAGAGTTACTTTCGCATTTATAATATTAGCACAGTCTAACGATTCATTACTACATACAGTCTGTCAACGAAGCCGTCTAGACAGAGCAATCGTGCGGGTCAAACAAAAATCGATATGGGTATCGTTTTCGGGGTTTTAGGGGTCGCCGATTACGAATATATCATCCATTTAGCGATCCAAGATGACGGACTCGAATTTTTTCACCAAAATCGATATAGGTATCGCTTTCAGGGTTTTTGGGGTCGCTGATTGTGAATATAACATCCATTTCGCGATCCAAGATGGCGGACTCACAATTTTCACCAAAATCGATATGGGTATCGTTTTCAGGGTTTTCGGGGTCGCTAATTACGAATATATCATCAATTTAGCAATCCAAGATGGCGGACTGGAAATTGTCACTAAAATCGATATGAGTATCGTTTTCAGGGTACTCGGGTTGCTGATTACGAATATATTATTCATGTAGCGATCCAAGATAACTGGATGGAATGATATATTCGTAATTAGCAACTCCGAAAACCTCGTCAACGTTACCCATGTTGACTTTTTGGAAAATTTCAAGTCCGCCATCATCATACTAAATGGATTTTATTATTAGTCACCCCGAAAACTTAGACTTTATTTTTTAATTTCAAGTCCAACATCTTTGATCGTCATTAAAATGGTCGTCAATTCCGATATCAGACAATTACCGGCTGGCAATCATACGATGGGAAACTGTCGACTCCCAACTGATCGTGTGTAGCCGCAAAACTGGCAGCAGGGAATAACCGGCAGGCCAAAATCGCTTTCGTGTGTGGGCGCTGTCAATTTAGGACTGCAGGCCGCCCGATACGCTCTGAAACTGCAGGCGGACTGATCGTGGATAGGCTCCTTAAGAATGTAAATCATAAATTTAGCGATCCCGGTGATTAGCGAAATTTCATCGAAATTAGAACCCGAACCCGAACCTGAACCCGAATCAAAAATTGAAAACCAAAAACTCAGAGTTAAAATATTACGTTTGCTTGATCATAATTGGTTGAGTAGAACCGGAGATATAACCAAAAGTTGCAATAGCCGACATCCATGCGAGTGGAGCCGTGGGCATCAACTAGTAATATATATTAGCGTGAGTTGATGTGCCTTGACAGATAAAGAGATCAAAATAAGGGTTATGTATAAAATGTTACAGAAAATTTAATTATAAATAAAAACTGAAGTGACAACCCTGACAAAACTGCGAAAGGCGGCATTTCCGCAAACATCAAACGCGATGAACTACTGTAAGATCCCTCGTTATACTGTGATATTAGTATGGATAATAGTAATTTCGGTTATAATAGTATTATTTTATTAAAAAAATAAAATTTAAAAAATCATTTTCCTGCAAGCAGTCCCTTGGAGGAGGCATGGTCACACCTAAGCTACTTAGACATGTGGACTTGCGAAATTTTCCTATACATTCCTCTTCAGTCATCAGTGACGACTGAAGAGGAATGTATAGGAAAATTTGTACGATGACTATTTTGTATGTGATGACTCATCACATACAAAATAGTCATCGTACAAAAAAAAACATTCTTGTACCTACATACTACACTTAGATACTTTCAGTCATCATCATTATTTCAGATGTGTGGCGACGGAGAAAGAATACAAGTACCTATCACAACTCCATCTCATACGAAGGGTGTCGTAAGACGCGACTAATGGCAAAATACGCGAACGATATCACAGCGAGAGTAGGAAAACTGGAAATAAAACTCTTAACTCTTAATATCAATCAATTTTATTTGCATAGTGCAGTCCACTGCCATACATTAGCTAATTGATCACTGTAAAGTAGTTTCCAATTGCATCTGAAGCTGAAAAGGCACTAGAAAAGAGGTCCAACGGAGTCTTCTTATTTGATTTAATTTTGAAGGTCCAAAGGGCATTGAAAAAGAGGTCGAGACATTAATAATTATATATTTTGAAGGAGGTCCAGTGGGATCTAAAAATGAAGTTCAATGGGTACTTTTGGGAGAGGGTCGAATCTCGGAGCTCGAAAGGGTACGTAGCCGGTTTTACTAACTCCTTCTCCTCCTCTACCTGGCGGTGCCGTATAGAAAAACCTCCACCAAATGATGGATTAAAATTGAAACAGTAATATGACTGAACGAATATATGGAGAATTGCACTGAATATACGGGTCTACAAACTGAAAATTTTGTTTATCTATATCCTTGCAAATACTTGATAAGTACGGAGTTTAAACAAAGACGAGACTAGACTCGCCGCGCGGTGTAGTTCGCACTTTCTACCTTCACTGACAATGGCGTGCAGCCGACTGCATAGTGAACGCTTTTCATTGAGGAGTTTTTGTTCACAAAAGGATCTTTTGAGAATGCTTAGACGCTGTCTTGTAAGTAAATATGAGGTGTGCAGTGAAGTGTTTGTCGTGTCTTAACCAACTTCAAAAAAAGATCTTATAGGTTAATGCTTTTTATACATAAATTATTTTTGTATAACATTTATTATGCTAATTTTAAAATTAGAATACATCGGGAAAAATGAAATACTTGCGAGGTTGAAACTTTTCCCATACATACTTAGCATTAGTAAAGGAAAGGTCGTGGGTTCAAGTCCCACTTGAGTATTTCATTTTAACTATGTATTTGCTTTTTATACAGTTTTTAATAGTTTCCTATATGATATTTCATTACCATAATCCTCTGACAAAATTTTCCACTTACAGATTTCAATTCCTTGTGGAGTAGAATAGGGCCACCCCAACTCTTCCTGTGGGTAGAAGGCGACTAAGGGTCTGTTCTTCATCCGACAGTAAACATACAGCCCATAACTATAAGCGGCACACGTAACGAGAAAATACTCCGGATGAAACGTGGATGTGGCGGGCATGTGGTTGAATGTGGTGTTAATGCATACGAACCGTGACCAAGATTTGAATCTAACGTTGTGAACTAATGTTGTGAATAAGGAAAGATTAATTTATCATTTCAAGAATTGGCTTTAATCATAAACATCGTCAGCAACGAGATTTTGATTATGATTTTGTATCAGCGTAACTTCATAACTAATTACTTAACACATAAAATACCCTTATGTTTTTTGTTTTTCTTCCAATTTTCTTTACTTCCCTTATATAATAAATGGGTTATGAGGGGCTTGTTCTGGATGGCTTATATCGATAGAATTTTCAATACTGTCAAGCAGGTAAGGACACAGCAACCGCATCGGCACGACTGCTAACCTTTTATCGTGCGCAAAATCCCTACGGAGTCCCCATCTAGCCCCCCATGTTAGGGGAGGTACGCAGGGGTGCTAGGGTGACCGACGGCTCCACCTATCAACCCCAGGTCCAATCTCATGGGGACAGAAGTCATTCTGCGATCTTCATCGCTCCTCCACGAGCATTACTCTTTCGCAAATGCAGACCAACAAGGCTACTACCCAACATAAACTACTGTAACCCCTGCTAGAGAGTCTATTGGGGGAATATGCGATCCATGGCCCTATATGGGGACCCAACCTGGTCGACAGCCCTAAAGGCCAGTAACGTGCGATTGCCATGGAAACTGGAAAAATGTCCATGATGAAATACCAGTGGTTTAGGGTTTTTATACAACTGGACTATACTCAGGACCAAATTTAAGCTATCATCAGCTATTTTAGAAATATATAGCCTATCAATACATATAAAATTACTTGTCCCGGCTGACTGACTGACTGATTCATCAACGCAGAGCCTAAACGACTAGACCTAAAAACTTGAAATTTTGACAGTAGATGCATTTTATAATGTAAGCATCCACTAAGAAAGGTTTTTGGAAATTCTGCTACTAAAGGGGTAAAATAAGGGATGGAAGTTTGTATGAAAGTCCATCATTTTCCGAGCTAGATGCACTAAATGTCATAAACCTGTGTCTTTTAAGAAATAGTGTCAAGTGTTCATTACACTTGTGTCAGCTTTTTTCGTAATTTTCAAAATCAGAACCAAGAAACTTCGTACACATACGTCTTTTGAGAAATGTTTTGTCGTGATAACCGACATCCACGCGGGTGAAGCCACGGGCAAAAGCTAGTTAAATTATATACTGACCGCAAACCAGCGAACTGACCCTAGGGTACAAAAACAAAAATTAATCAGGAGGTCAACTCTCCTAATAAAAATCTATTCAAGATTCAGACTCATTCTAATCTCAAACTCCCAAATATCAAAAACTTATGACAGTCTTGGACAGCACGTAATTTCTATCAGAAATTGAATTGTATAAATAATAATGTCATAAGTTAAGAAATCACGTCCTCTGTCATAACAACAAAATCGCAAGTTTGCAAGATTCACGGGCGTGACACAAGAGCCGCATCATCGTATTTAAGAACTGTTATTTATAAAAAACATAACATAAAACATAAACTCACGCCTGTATTCCCCGAAGGTGTAGGCAGAGGTGCTAGCACCCACATTTCGCCAGTTTATGTTTAGGTCCCATTGTAATAGGTGGCGAGCCTATTGCAGTTAACCGGGCACTTATAAACCTGCGATAAATACACACATAGCTTCGAAAAACATCGAAAAGTCATTGGTGTGTGCCATGGTAAACCTGGGATCGAACCCGAGACCTCGTCTCAGCAGTCCATTACCCATACCACTAGGCTACCGCAGATATACCTACTGTTATTTATTGTGTAAGAAAATTGTTAACTCGGAATTAATACAGTACAACCGAACTGGGGTAGCTTATTTCACCTGCGCAATATTGGTAAACGCGACATGATCTACCTGGTATCTCACCTGCTGGCTGAAACCGATTACCGTGAAGCTAGAATCTGGAAAACTCACCCACCAGTCCACCGATTACTACCAAACACAGAAGGATGAAGGAAGCGAGAACAACTTCCCACCTCAGATAACTGCATATTAGCCATGTCCGCCAATATGGAACTGACAAAGTTGTGCGAGATAGCAAACAAATTATACGAAAATGTGGCGATACAAAACAAACCACTCGTCGCCATAATCTGCCAATGTAAGCTTGATAACAACACTGACGTCAAAAATTGAAGCGACGCCGACGTACATAGAAATCAACGAGCTTCGTATGTACCTATAATATCCGATATTTGCAGTGTAGCAAATTCCTTGGAAGGTAGCAATGTCGATCATGGTCACGACCGCGTTATTAGATGACAAAACACGAGCATTCTTTCTATCACAGAAAATTTAAACAAAACGCTTGTAAGCCTGTAGCCTAGTGGCCTCGTCTCAGCAGTCCACTACCCATAGTAGTGGACTGCTGAGACGAGGTCTCGGGCTAGCACCTCTGCCTACCCCTTCGGGAAATACAGGCGTGAGTTTATGTTATGTTATGTTATGTTGTAAATACAGACAACCGTGGGAGAATGATAAAACCAACCATAGGTCGGTAAATGACCAGGCCGTCGATTCTGCTAAAGCTAAAAAACCATTGTGGAGCCGCAGTCACTGCAAAAAAATACATTAAATTTTAGACTTTATTTCTATACCTACCCCTAAAGTCCAAAATTAAATGAAAACAGTTCCATTAAAAATTTTCAATTACTCTGCAGTCATTTAATTCTGAACTTTAACCGCATCGCTTTAAAATCTATTAGGTATTTAATACCGTTTTTTGAATTAACCATTGCCGTTTTTTGCATTTGTCACCAATGCAAAAAACGGCAATGGTTTGGCTTTAGCAAAATCGAGGCAGAATGAGGCGGAACTCTGTGCCATAAATCCTTCAAACCGTCTTACTATAACCGACTCTAAGAGTTTAATGGGACACAAAACAGGGTTGATATTTCAGTATTACAATAAGTACTGAGCAATAAAATAGCAAGCAAATACAAGTTGTATGCTGCAAATGGGTCAAGGATTGAAACTTATGGCAAGTGAACATTAACAGACCTTGAGTTACACAGACTATTAGTTAGACGTTCATAATCGCAAATGTTAAAATTCCTATTTTAGTACTTAATTTCCTAGAGCACCAAGGCCTGCTAGTGAATTTGCACAGAAAAATATTGATCGACAAAGAAACGAAATTAAAAACGCCTGCAAAAAGTGCAAGAGCAAACCTACCTTCGGTAAGATCGATTGACACATCACTGCCAGAACGTAACGAGATTAATTTCTACAGAAAAAGCATCCCACACACAGGAAAACACCAAACTCTGCTTAACAAATTTCTAATAAACTCAAAGAGAAACGACAACACACTGATTATGTAGAATGAGGAAGCAAATCACGCATTTGAGACCTGGAAACAGGACATTCTAGACGTCACAACCCTAGCGTTCCTGGAAATAGATGCACTGCTAGCCATCATGACGGATGCTAGTTTAAAATAAAGTAAAACCAACGAAGCGAGAGAAAAAAGGTAAACAATGTTTCAGCGGTTCCTAACTTTTTTATTTGAAAATGATTACGTATCACAGTGTCCATATTCTTTCTCGTGTAATTTTGTTACGAAAAAAACATATTTTTATTATTTTTATTTTAATAATTAGCCTTCAGTACTATAATAATGAAGTTAAATTTCTTCTGAAGAGAACTATAGTTTATAATTGCGGTTTGGAGGCATAGGTAAATTAAATTAAAAACTCTATTAACGATAATATGATAACAATATTGTAACCTGATATTAAACTTGTTGTTATGCAATTTTACGGGGTTATCAATATTACCCGCAGAGTGACTATGCATTCATTGTCGTTGTGATAATAGTATGAAAAAGTATAAAAGTACCAAGACTAGGTAAAATCAGATTCACTCAGTGTCTAGGTGTCATTTGTTCACAATGAATTGTATACAGTTGGTATCGTTCGTGCTTCAATTAATTTTGCTGCATTCAGCTCAAAGTGAGAAACAAATATTAATTTATTACGTTATTTATTTATATGTTCTTTTTCAATTTCTTTCGTATTTTTTCAACCATAATCGTGCATTTTACTTTCTTTATTTTGTGTTCTTGTTTGATCATATTTTACTAACTCAATTATGTTGTATTTTAGGCAAAAAGATATGTGAATTGGCGGACACAGAATGTACAACACAGGCAGCTCATAATGCTTACAAGTCTATTATAGCTGGGATCGAAGGTGTGGCTAAATCCAGTGATCCACTACATCTAAAGGAGATCGTTGAAGAACAGCCAACTCTTAAATATAAATTATCTGATGCTACACTAACAGGAATGGCAAATTGTCAAGTTACAAAATTAAAGTAGGTAACGAAGCTCAATTTAAGCCAGATTTAAATATCTTGAACCTATATCGCAAGATATAAAAAGCCCTGGCGCGCGCAGATTGTTTTGTACTGATATATTATGCTTGGTGAATTTGAGCTCGTCTAATCTCGTGCAATCTTCAAAATACATCCAATATCCAAATAACGTGTACTGCGCGAATGGAGCACATTTTGAGCACATTTTAGGTACAAGATATATGAATCGGGCTATGATCACTGAAGAGTGAAAGATAAAGAGAGAGAGGTAGGCTCAACTGCTCAAGAAAAGATGACCTCTAGTGGAGAGGATGGTTTATGTGAAAAAGAATAGAGCAAAGAAAAGAGTGAAAGATAAAGAGAGAGAGGTAGGCTCAACTGCTCAATAAAAGATGACCTCTAGTGGAGAGGATGGTTTATGTGAAAAAGAATAAAGCAAAGAATGCATTCTTTGCTCTATTCTTTTCCATTCGAATGGAGTAACTGAGGAAGGAACATCTATCTGACAGGAATTAATGGAGGAGAATTATATTGCACTGAGCAAAAACTAATTGTGATAAGGACAGGTAGATCTCAGAAACTGTCCTGTCTTGTAGTAATATTTTGTGGATGAGATGCAATGACATGTCGCCTAAGTGAGTTTAAATACCTTTTATATACCTATATTTATTGAATGTAAACACAATCAATTCTTTTCTTACAGATTAAATGATGAAGAGTTAACCTACAAATATGGTTTACTATGTCCTCGATTGGTTCTTCAACATCATTACAACGTCGAAGGAATTTTGGGTACAGCAGAAGTTAACGGAAAAGGTCCAGTCACAATTACTTTGAGTAAGTATTTCCACTTGAAATATTTTATGTCTGTTCTTTTTGATACACAATTTTAACACCTCTGTATTTGTTTTTTATAAAACCTAAATATAATGGATGACAATGCTTTCAATGCAGCTCACAGACTAAAAATAACTCTCTTTTTTTAAGATGATTACATAATCAATTTTAACGGAAAATACGGCAAATTTATTTCCGAGAAGAATCAAAAACTGCACTTCTTCCTTAAAGAGTACGACGTGGAATTCGAGCCTAAAGGAAATTTTATCATAGACGTTCAAGGTCCACTACACAGTGATGAGGCCAAATGTAAGTTTTTCCAACTTTCTACTCATTTTCGAGAAATAATCCCATCATTGGAGTGCTAAATCCAGAGTGCCTAGTACGAGTTTTTCATCCATTCACCGGTGACTTTGCCACCTGCAGTGCAATTTTCTAACTAAAGTTAGAAAATTGCACTGCAGGTGGCAAGCTCATCGATGAGTACATGCACGACCAATCACAATCAGTATTAAGGTTGGGCTCTACGATGTCACCAATCATAATAGTTGTCAAGGATGAGAGTGTGATGAAGTCACGTTACATCGGAGACACATCCACGAGAACTGGGCAATGAGAATCAATATCTAGATGACAATAGGACGTAGGATGTAAAAATAACTACACAATACTACTAATTTGTTTTTTTTTTTTAAGTCTCTCATTAAAGTCATTACACTGCGACCTGTCGCCAATGGGACATTTCTCAGTGGGTTGGGTAGATTTGTTCATTTCATGCTCGATATGCGACTTGTGTCACATCCTACTTTACTTCATTGTAGCGATTTGAGTGTATCCTTAGGCATCTTCCACTTCAGTCTGCGGGTTTTGGTGTAGTCCTCCATCAAGGCATTAGCCAGGCTATCCGGATGGTCTTTAATTCTCTCCTTGTACTTGTCTGTATAAAGGAGTATTTCCTGTTCGACTGTGGCCATGTGCAGGTCGTGATGAAGTGATTCATTTGTGACGAACCAGGGGGCGTCAGTTATCATCCTCAAAATTTTGTTTTGGAATCTTTGCATGATTTCGATGTTGTAGTAGGAGTTCCCCAAGCTGTATTCCATAAGTCCAGATAGGTTTGAGTATAGCTTTGTAAAGTAGAAGCTTGTTACATAACGACAGTTGAATTTGAAAATTAAATTGAATTTTATTTTGCAGCTGACTTGGCTAAGGCCTATATTAATGAACACCTGGATGATATCGAAAAAATGTTGAGGTCTCCAACATTGAAGAACTACATGGCGCTATTCGACGAAAACGTTGACGCTTACTTGAGACATGTTCCAGCTGAAGACGTGCTTTTCATACCTTGAAGACAATATTAGCATAGGCAAAATATTGTTACTAAATTAAACAACCAATAAAATATGACTGTTATAAATATTTTCCAACATTGTATTTCTTCCAGTTTTTTTAAGTAAAATCCAAAGGCATCCACAATCCACATAGTTCAGTAGTAAGTTGTATTTAGGATATTAAAGTCCACTTAGGTATACTATAAAAAAGTTTCATTTGATCTCTTGTAGATTGCTCATACAAGTCCGCTAAAGTTCAAGCTATGTTTATAAAATGATTTAAGCTAAAAAAAGATAAAAAAAAGCAGATAAAATGATAATTGCGACAACACGCCACACGAAGAGATAAACTTGCAGCGAACAAAAAGTAAGTAAGTATTGATAAGATACAAAGTTTTGCAATTAGGTATGATTGACAGCAACAAAGTATTTTGCTATTTTATAATAAATTATCCAGCTCATTAAAATTATGAAGGTAAAAGGACCGTAATAGTTGAGTTTGTTTTTATTTATTTGTAATCATCCACCTAACCTATATAAAGATAATAGTAAATTATTTGACAATTAAAATAATGACGTCATAATTGTCTAATTTACACAAGTTTCCAAAAGTTTCGTACCGTTTTGACGTGTAGAAAAAGTAACTGGGTCTGTCAAGTCAATATTAATTAAGTAGGTACATTATTTTAATTGGAGATCCATCAAGACCTTTGGAACGCAACCACCAATCTCACCTAGTTACAACAAAAAAAAACACATAAAGTTACTCTAGCAGCATTACTCAATGTGGCGTATTTAGACCCGTTTATCTCCATTCTAATATTTATTTGTGTTTGGGCTTAGTTCAAAAACTTTCTGAAGTGTGCTGTAAGTGTAATATAGCGAGCCCTGCGTTATTTAGCGCCTGATGATAATGAGTTGACAGTGTTTGAATTACATCCATGTAGACAAAGGTAGACATCTGTCCATCAGGCTAAAACAAAACCAACAGGCGCTTTCTGCGACCTTCAATCAATAATAACGCTACAGTGGATAAAACGGCAATGATGCTGCGGACGAATTCGCGAGGAGGGGTTCCGATACGACCACTGCTGGCCCGCTACCACTATTGCCAATACCTTTCTCACAGATCCGTACTTGGATACGCGAGAGATCTGTGAAACTACACAATGATAGATGGGTACAAACCATTGACTGCAGGCAATCAAAAATGGCCATACCGTCGATAAACAAACGACTAACGAAACGTCTCTTATGATTAGACCGAACTAGTCTAAGAACAATTATGAGGACAATAACGGGTCATTGTCCCCTCAACAAGCATTTATACACCATCGGTGTCACGGACAGTCCTCTCTGCAGGGGGTGTTTCGGCGCCGAGGAAACGGCCGCCCATGTAATACTGGACTGCGAGGCAGTGGCCAAACAACGATCCCAAATCCTCGGCACAGTGAGGTCGCTCCGCGAAGCCTGCGAAGCCCCCAGTAAGCTTCTGCGCTTCTGGGTGGAGCTAGGCTGGCTGATCTAGCCAGTACTCTTCACGTACAATGGCCCAAGAAGAGAGGCTATGTGCGGAAAAAAAGAGTCCCCTATCCTATCCTATCCTATCCTATGCTGGGTCGAATTCACTCTATGACTACTAGCGTAGCGCTCAATGCTGAAAAATTGCCTTGGCATAAAATATTGGATAGTGAACGTTGAGGAACAGCTTACAGCTTTCGCATTATTTGAACACATGTTTCTTAAACATACCTACTTTACTTGCCATTTAATACTCTTGGGACGCGAAGAGGTAAGAGGATGATAAACGTTGTTTTATATAGATAAACCCTGAATAGATCTAAATGAAAGTGGTTAGTACGTTGCTGTTGAAATATGCTGGGCATGTCGCTATAAAACTTTCGGAACAGATCTATATTTTTCCCATTCCTGCTACAATTATTTTTTTGTATGGAAACGTATTTCCTGATTCCCGGCCGGGGTAATTCGGAGCTCAGGATCCGCCTCCGGCTTTTCCTGCTCCACTTCGCACCGTCTTGGGCATTGGGCATCTGTAGTGGTGGAACCATTAACATGCATGTCACCCTCTATGACGTCTAACCGGTCAAGGACTCCGATTCTACGTGTTCAAAAATAAACTTACAGAATATATTATTTCCGACAATATGTAGTAGGCAATAGTTAAGAATAACAGTGTTTTTTTTTTGTTAGTTGGGTTTGCAGTGTGAATTTAAAATCATTATGTGATTATCATAATATTATGTATTGAATTAGTTTCTTAGTTTGTGATCTTGTATATCCGTATCGCACGTACTTTTTATTTCATGTACTTTATATTTCAAACATCATGTACTTAATATTAATTCTCTTGGCGACGACGAACTGATATTTATAATTTGTATATTTAGTATTGTTCTCATGGAAGTGATGTAAATCTTATTATGAGAATAAATATCTTTAAACCTATTCTACTAATTCAAGTCATAGCAAAACCACTGTCCTACCATACCACAGATACTGAAAAAATGTCATGAAAACTGCTATGTTGATAAAGTCTAATATTAAGTAAATGGCATCTTGTAGACTGAATTTAAAAAATGTAATGAACTCTTTTTCAATTAAGTTTGGACTTTAATATGATATCAATAAAGTCTAAAATTTAATGGTATTGCAGTTTCATGACCATGGCATGAATTGACAAAATCGGGGCCTAGGACTTCTTCGACCTTCCCCTCCTATAGGGACCCGGTGAGGCCGCTATTGCCAGACATTTATAACCCACGTCATAGATTACCTAGATAGTTACCCACTTAGTCTGTCGTATTCCGCTAAACGTGATAGCAATTAATATTTTTGTTACTAAGGTTTATATCATTTTTGTAGGCTATCAACATTGACCTGATATTATTTGGATGATAAAAACACATAGTATTTTAAGTATAAAAAGGAATAGATTAGAGCAAATCCAGTCAGTGTCTAGGTATCATTTAGTCACAATGAACTGTCTACAGTTAGTATTGTTCGTGGTTCAACTAGCTTTGCTGCATTCAGCTCAGAGTGAGTGACAAATAAATCTAAGTAATACCAGCTTTTTGGGCACGTTACCAGTCGACATCGATGAGGAAGATTTTTTCTACGCCTACATTTTTGCCCCTACCTTTACTTTCTCTCTTTTCGAATACATAGGGAAAAAGAATTTTCTCGGGTGGGACTCGAACCCGAGAAATGCCGAACTGCGGGTTCGAGTCCCGCCTGAGAAGATTTTTCTTCCCATGCTTTTTTGCTTCCCCCATTCCCTTTTTCTCGATTTGTATAATTAGCATACTTAATGCTGTAAAAAATCATTTTTCTCTCTTTTATTCTTGTCAATATTTTCGTTTGTCATAAATTTCTCATCAAAAAAGCTAATATCAAACACTTTCATTCTTTTTTTTATTACATTTCCCCCTTCCGTTGTAATGTGTTCAAACTAATATCAAACATTTTAATTCCCTTTTTTTTATCACGTCCTTTCCTCCTTCCGTCCGTTGTTATGTGTTCTTAACCATATTTAATGACGTCATATTCTGTTTTAGGCAAAACTGTATGCGAATACGGTAATGCGGAGTGCACAACATCGGCAGTTCGTAATGTCTACAAGTCTATTGTAACTGGGGTTGAAGGTGTTGTTGAACCCAGTGATCCACTACATGTAGATGAGATAAAAGAAGATGCGGTACTTTTCAAATTCAGATTCACTAATGCTACATTGAGAGGACTGATAAACTGCGAAGTTACACAATTCAAGTAGGTAACGCAGCTAAAATATCTACAAATAAATTGTAAAGTTATCGTGTCTGTACATTGAAAGACATCACATCCTCGAAGGGGTAGACATAGGTGCTTATTACTTCGTTGACCCCACGTAATAGGTGGCGAGGCTATTGTCGTTTCTGGGGACTGAGAATATTCGCCAGAGCCTCCTCCGTTTGTTAGCATTCGCACCGCGTGCAGGTAAAGGGCTCTGGAGATGATGATAGGGCCCCTTAGCTGTAGGTACATTGGTGATATTTAAAGAAATAATGTTTTTTTTTATTCTTGTCAATCTGTTTATTTGCTTGTCTGCAATGGATGCGAACAGTTGAGGTAGGTAGGAGTTGAGTAGAACCACAGATGATCAAACTTCTAGAAAATCGACATCCACGTGGGCATTATGTTAGTTACTATATAAAAATCAATTGCTGTTCGTTAGTCTCGCTAAAACTCGAGAACGGCTGAACGGATTTATCTTATCTTGAAATATTCGTAGAGGTCTGAGAAAAATTCTGCTACTAAAGGGGCAAAATAAGGGATGGAAGTTTGTATGAAAGTTCGTCATTTTCAGAGCTAGATGCACTAAATTTCATATACCTGTCTTAGAAATAAATGAACATGTGTATCAGCGTTTTTCAAAATTTAACTACTAAGAGGATAAAATAGGTGATAAACGTTTGTATGGAAAGTTCGTGATTTATGTCACTACGAGTATCAAATATGGAATACGAAATTTTCCCGGGCCTAGCCGGAACGGGATTAATAATTTTAAACCTTTCGTAGTTTTTCTAAGTCATTTCATCAATTTACAGGTTCAATAACGAAGCGTTAATCTACGAATATGGCCTGCGCTGTCCCCAACTGGTTCTTACCCATAAGTACGATGTTGAAGGGTTTTATGGTCCAGTAGAAGCGATCGGGAAAGGTCAATCCTTAATTACTTTGAGTAAGTATTTTATTTTCATTTCATCATTCATCAATGTAGATCACTTATCTCATTGACCTTGATAAAACGCTATTTTGACATTTCTGGCATCTAGCCAAGCAGTGGATATCGGGTCGGCTACAAAGCAAAATGTCTATTAGGACCATGTGGTGAACATTTGTTACATAGACCTTTTGCTTGAGAAGACTAAAAGCACATGTGAACATTTTGCTTTTTAGCCGACCCGATCAAAATCCTAGCCAAGGACTATAGAATTTGGTCTCACAAAAAAAGACAGTAGATAGAGGCGAATTAACAACCACATCTTATGATTTTCGGTCTCACGTAATACCTAGAGGGGGCGAGCCTATACTCGATTTTTTTTTAAATAAAAATCCTCTTTTTGTTTAAGATGACTACGCAATCGACTTCAAGGGCTCGTACGAGAAAGTTGAGAAGGATCAAAAGGTTTATTTACACCTCACAGAATATGACGTGAAGTTTGAACTTAAAGGAAACTTGCTTTTTGACATCCAAGGCCCACTTAACAGCGATGAGGCCAAATGTAAGTATTTCTGACTTCAGTCATCTTCTTCTTCATCATTTTAGCGTTAATCTATAGGCCCTCCCAATTTTGTGAGGCCTCTCCAAATTTTGTGAGGCTTTGGCCTACTGTCTCCACGGTGGCTAGACAGGTCGTTACAGGGTTTTGTTTCGAGTTTCGCTTCTCTGGCAGTGATATCCGTCTGCGCATTTTTCCGTTAGTCCTCTCTTACGATACCCTTTGGATGAGATGGGTATACGGCTTATATTCTTCCTCCATCACTACACGGAGCACGCCTTTAATAACTATAAATATAATGTCCGAGAAACGAGTGAAATACCTAATCGAGCCACATTCCACCCGGGCACATTATATTCGAGACGACGACGGCGACGTGTGGTTATATTCAGTTCGAGAATGACATAAAGAAAAAGTAGTAAAAGTCTTTAATCAAATTTTATTTTCCAGCAAAAGCGGCTAAGGACTACATTTATGGAAACTTGAATGATTTCGAAAAACTGTTGAGGTCACCAATAGTGACGAGCTACATGGCCAAATTCATCAGAAACACTGACTCTTACCTGAAAGTGAACTCTTTTGACGATATATTTTATACAGCTTAATTACAGCAATGGACAAAGTATTGTTTTATCATGTTAAATAAAATACAAGCAGTACCTTACCATATCTACTAGTGTTTTACTTTTCTTCAAGGCGTCTTCAATTGCAGTCTCCCTCCACTAAGCGAAGTCTCGTTCTGAACATCACTTTCTCATATAATTCGGCTCACTCCATCTAGACACTACCAGTGGTGTAATTTGGGAATTAATTCATACCTTTGACAAGATAATGCTATGGTTTACGAAGAATGCGTATACTCACAACTCAAGCGAAAACTTCACGTAGGTATTTCCATATGATTCTCTTGTATGAATCCGTGTTTTTAAAAGCAAAGAACGTGCTTTGTCGCTACGGCAACCATATAGAAATCTTTCCGATTATAAATACCTAACACATATCAAGTTGTTGCAGATTACTGCCAGCACTTGTGAATGTTTGCATTTCCGTGGTCACATACCTAAATTCAGTTGAAAATAGTTTAGGTACCTACGAATATAAACAATTTCTGGTCTTGGATATATCACAAATAAGAGAGCTAGGACGAAGTAAAGTGACTACTCCGACAGCTTCCTACTAATTCTAGCCTAATAATTAAAACTGTGATAGTTTGTGAAGTTTGGATGTTTGTTGGGAAGGTTCATATCTGACGGAACATGCGTCGCGTATTATCGGTCGCGTAACGCTAGAACAGACAAATGTATAGAAAAACACTTGACCGTTCACACTCAACCGATGCTACACGTTAGTGCGACGCATGTTCCGTCAGATATGAACCTTCCCTAATCACATTTTAATGGTCGTTTTTTACGAATATTAGAACCGAAATTACTAATATTCCCTCGTACCCCTCTAAGCTAAATTGCTTGTGTTAGGAGTGGGTTCACCTTGGTAGTGTAATGGCCAGGACTCGAACCCAGGACCTTTAATCCCAGCCCAACTTAATCTATATCAATGCCTTAAATGTCATTGTTCTAAACCTTCAATTCAAATCATATGCCGATGATAATACTCGTAGCTGATTGCAGCGTAAGCATGGAGAAGGAAATGATAGCGGAGTTGTTGCAAGGCAATCGAGTCGCGTGCCATCCAAACGTCAAATGGACTCATTCGGTAGGAACGTTATACCAATGACGTCCTTCGACTTTTGACACCCCGCGCGTCTCTCTTCCCACCCGCATTCGGCGACGCGTTTTTATTAGGCGATTTATCAATGGGGCATCTCTGTCCTCCGTGGGCGTGAGAAATGGTTGCTTTTTTACCCGACTGCGCGACGCAAAGGAGTCTATGTATGTATGTATGTATGTTTGTTTCTATGTGGCGTTCTAGAGACCAAATGCATAGGCTGATTTTGATAATTCTTACGTTAATCGATTTGTCTTAACCATGCGAGTGTCACTAAAGACATGACAGTAATTAAAATTCACCAGAGCGACAACCAGACGCCATATTGTCAAAATGAAAATAAAAAAAGTCGATGAACTTTGTCAAGTGGTGTGTCGTTGAATAGGTATTTTAAAATCAGGTTTAGGTTCCTTTCACCATTTTTCATTTTAAATAGTAGTTTAGGATATAACGATTTAAAATTGTTTAACAAAACAATAATTCTCGCTAATTATCTTACTTACTGATTTAAGTTTTTATTTCAAGTATAAACGATTTATGAAGGAAATTAGAAGGAGATTACAAAAATACATACATGTCATATCATAACTAAAAAGTATAAAATAAAACAAATGATTAAAAAATAAAAAAACCCGACTGCCACTAAAAAGACCGAAATAAGTTTGATAGCAGGCGGTACCCATTTGCCAATCATAAACCGAAAGAAAATTAATGGGTACCGCCTGCTATCAAACTTATTTCGGTCTTTTTAGTGGCAGTCGGGTTATTTTTATTTTTTAATCATTTGTTTTATTAGCAGCCATATTTCAAACAACTGAAATACCGAAACCGGCCTTAATATAAACGTGATAGATTCTGTTAAGAGTGTTTAAATCAGTAATGTTTAACGAATCGTGAAGATAATGTAATCTTCTGAATTCAGAATAGATATATAATTAAAGAAATGTCTGAACTGAATAACTGTAGCATTTGATTTTATAGCCGCTTCGGAGCAAAAGATTTTGGGCTCTATTTCGATAGCAAAATTGTCTGAAAGATTTTTTTTGTAATGTTGGTATTGAAATAATGTGCCCACAGCCTAGGAATGGAACAGTGTATAAATTTTATAAATAAAAAAAAACTTCCAGGCGGTGTTTTTATCCAAATACTAAAATATTTCGTTCTGAAATTACTATAAAATCAGCCGGTAGATTATTTTATGAACAGTGGTGCACACAACTTTGATGTTTGAATGATGTGAAATGATAAGTCACCGATAGATAAAATGAGATGTGTTTGATGATCACTTAACTATCACGTAACTAATGCTGAAATGGAATAATGAGTACTGCTTAATATGAGCTGTGAATGCGTAGATAGGTACTATCGCGAAAACGTATGTGAATGATGCGCGCGTGCCATGTACGATAATATGACTCGTACACAGATCTTGAAGGGTTTACCCTGTCTTTATTAGGTACCAATCCGATATCATTTCTATTAATACAAATAAATAAGTAAGTACATAATTGAATGGCGAGATTTTACCACAGGTTCGATTATCGGAAGTTATTCAGCATAAATAAGTATCTGACATGGACCCTCGTGTCAATAACTCGAGTCTAATACAACCCTTGTCACACGGAGTGACACAAGATCATATTGCGATGCAAAAATATACATGATTCGGTGTCCAAACCGATTATGGTTGAAGAAGGGATAGAATTGCTAATGCTGAATTTCAGACAGACCTATTAATCTTTACCTACCCTACATTTACATATTCTTCTTTTTTTTTTAAATATTACTTTCCAAGTATTTTAATCTAATATCAATAGAATGAGAGCTTGTAGCTTGTGTTTGTTTATTACTTCATCAGATATAGATGACTCGCTTTTGATTATGGAGCCTTAACTGTAAGTTTTAACAAAAATAAATAATAACACGTTTTGTGCTTAACGGGAATCGAAGCCGGTGCATATTATGCACAATAATCGCATTCGTCACTGGAACAATCGTAAAAACTTTAATAAAAAAGAAGTAATTTGATGTGCTATATTTCAAAATAGACATGCAGTAGCCTAGTCGTATGGGTAATGGACTGCTGAGACGAAGTCCTGGGTTCGATCCCAGGTTTACCATGGCACAGACCAATGACTTTTCGATGCTTTTCGTTATGTGTGTATTTATCGCAGGCATATATAATGGCAATAGGCTCGCCACCTATTACATTGGGACCTAAACATAAACTGGCGAAATGTGGGTGCTAGCACCTCTGCCTACCCCTTCGGAGAATACAGGCGTGAGTTTATGTTTATGTATGATATTTTAAAGTGATTTGTCAAACGGTTTTTGAGTTTATTTAGATCAACATTCCATAAAGAATGGAAATAGTAGTCTACTTTATACATTTCTTTACGAAGGTAATGTCACAATCTCAAACAAGTCATATTACAACAGTGATTGGAGTCAGAATAAAAATACATCGACAATCGAGCCGTAACTCAGACGCATTCACAAAGTTGAGCAAGCCTTTGATATTTGAACACAAAGACAATACGCGAAACTGATGATAATAGCCCAGGAGTTAGATTACAGTATATGTAATAAAAAAAGAATTTCTTTTTATCTATTTTGTATTTAATAGACAGACACTTACTGCGATCTTCAAACGATGCCCTTTACCAGTATTTGAAAATTACAACAGTGGTATTTCCATGCACAGAATTAGATGCTTTCGGATGAGCTTGGCTTTTTCTGATATTTAATATTTAATAATAATAATAATATTCCACAACATTTTTCATAACTGTATCTAGACCCGTGGTAGGCTTAACTGGCTTGTGTTATGAAATCTAGAATGCATATAACCATACTTAGATATAGACTACTACTCTCTACTACTATAGACATTTTTTTGTGAACGCCTGCATTCCCCGAAGGGGTAGGCAGAGGTGCTAGCACCCACATTTCGCCAGTTTTATGTTTAGGTCCCAATGTAATAGATGGCGAGCCTATTGCCATCAACCGGGCACTTATAAACCTGCGATAAATACACACATAACTTCGAAAAGCATCGAAAAGTCATTGGTGTGTGCCATGGTAAACCTGGGATCAAACCCGAGACCTCGTCTCAGCAGTCCATTACCCATACCACTAGGCTACCGCAGATACATATTATTATACATAGAAACACCTAGATCAATATAAATAGCCATATTTATGCATACAAATATTTGCACTGAGCGGGGAGCGATGCATGCTACAGAGGCTGTCGTAATCTTATCGTATTACATATAGATTTTTTTGGTTTTTCAATATAGATTTTTGATATCACCAATTTTTTTTACCCTTTTTTTTACCCTTGCAGCCAATGATGTTTTATAAACTGTAGATAAGGTCATGCAGGACGCTTTTTCGTGTTGTACAATTAAAGGCACTTCTAATGATACACATATCATCTGATAATCTGATCAGACTAGCAGTGGCGATTGGTACCTATAACACGACTCCTGCCGGCTTGCTCTGCAAAAGGAAGCCGTAGCAGGGATTTTTACTTTTGCACTGTAATATTTCCAACGGCTTACCTTTTGAAAATTGTCACACTTCGCCACTGCAGATTACTGGTTAAGTGTTGTCGTTTCTCATACTAAAATACGATGGTGACAACATTAGTCCACAAATATACTGCACCCTGCTAGATGATAAAAATCTAGGGTGGAGTGAGACAAGATACGGGCCTCAACTCCAGATGCTGTCCATCTTAAAGGCCTTAAAATTACGATCTTGACAGATGCTTTTGCAGAGTATACGAAGAGGAAATCACTTGCACTAGTAGAATATTCCAGCTGCCTATCGTATGATAAATAAAGGCAGCATTAAGTGTTAATAACTTAGTGGTTAAGGAATCGGCCTTGCGATCCAAAGGTCCCAGGTTCCATCCTGGCCATCACACTACCGACGTGGACCCACTCCTAACACAAGCAATTTAGCTTAGTTGGAGGGGTTAGTGGTAATATTAGTAATTTCGTTTGCTAATATTCTCTTAAAAAAGCATTAAACAGCTTGCTTGTAAACGAGGGAGTAACTAACTAACTAATTGTAGTTATTCCATTAAAGTTAAACCAAGAACAGTTGGAAAAACTGAAATACGTTACCTAATCAAAATTTGACAATTTGAATTGATCTACACTTCAAAGTGGCCACGTCTCTGGAGCAAATAATTCGCTTAATTAATACATTTAAATATCCTTACAATCAGAAGAGACATTCGTGAGTTGACCTGAATTACCTTTGAGAAATTTATGAAGATAGGTTTAATTCCTCGATAAGTTTACAGAGATATTAAGTATTATAATTTTAGATGTTCCAGGAATTGTTTTGAAGAAGTTTAAGGTCCGTACCTAAAAGGTTATTAAACATTCTCTTTCAACTTACTCCCACCGACTCCTGGACTAAACTGCAAAGAAAATAATAAAGTGACTTACCTGTTCTCGTTTTTCTTGAAGACTGACTGAACGCTTTTTGGACTGTAGAATTGTCAGGTTTATGTGTTGTTCATAAATCACACATTTTAAAAAATACTTACTGTCTAGTTCAAGTGAAGGTTTGATATTAAAGTCAACCTTATGATTAATTTATGAAAGGTTTATGACTGTCTAATGAGCTATCTTCTGTACTTGGATAGGTGATTCTGTGAAGTATCGAGATTTTACGTTTTACCATACATACATACAATCACGTCTTTATCCCCGAAGCAGAGGTGAATTAACACCCGCACTTCACCAATTATTGGATTCGGTCCCACGTAATAGGGATTGAGCCTATTGCCGCATTTCGGGCACTATTGTTGACTCAAGGCATGCATCTGTGACTGAGTCTGGGCTGTATATATTCGTCTGATATTTTGTCGTTGTTTGATTTGTCTGACGTCTTATCATCACCTTTTAACTGCTTTCCCTTTCAGGGTTCCAAAATCACACAGTTTCAAAATGATAATTTTAATAAATCGGTTCCAAAGACGTAGGACCAGCTTTTAATGAAATATAATTCCTTGATTGTGATTTAAAGTTATGAAATGGGTAATAAAATCTATATTCTTGTTATTTCAAGTTAAGAAATAAAAGCTAGTTTATACCCGAAAATTACTGCAGATAAGAACTACAGCATCATTAGTATCTATAAAAATGTTTTTAAAGACACATACCTACTAAGTACTAGCCCATACTACTAGTATGTTCTTATTTACATAGCAGTTCAGCTGGGAAAATTCGAAGTAGGTAGTTTATTTGTTTTTTTATCTCGGTAACCTCTACAGATAAGCTTGGATCCGAAACTATGACCTGTCGATTGCAATTTATTTAACTCAGCTGTAATGCTACCATTTCTTGGTTATTTAATCTAGATATCAGAAGAAATAAATACAAGAAACAGCATGGGGCCCAGTGTACTGCCTTGCGGCACACCGTACTAAATAGAATTAAATCAAACATTATAATGATCGTCAACAGAATCAAACGCATCTTTAAATTACCTCTAAAATTGATTGAAGTCAATATTGACAAATATAGTAACAGAAGAATCGATCTCGTAATGCTCTTGCCAATTGCTGAGTGCAAAATAATCGTAAAATGTCTAGACCAATTGTGTTTAGTCTGTGGTGCAGACACCTTACTGTACTCCAGGGAGAGCAAAGTTAGTAGACGTTTTAGAGTCAAACATTTACAAGATCGTAAACACAAAAAGCTTATGTTCATTGGCAGGTAGGAAATGAGACTGTATGCATGAGGTTTCGGTTTGATTCTCATGTCAAATTCATTACAGTTTTTTGTTTCTTCAGTTAGAAATTTATCCGTGGCCTCCAAAAAAGTATGGCAGTAAGTTTCATATACTTAACGTAGCACCAAAAACATACACAGACAGTATTGCAATTCAAGCGTGACATTTTTTTATCACTGTCGCTATTTTCAGTGTCAGAGATGTCATCATGATCACGCGCGCCGAGTCCTAGGGACTTATTTCGTGGCGCGTACTCTAATTGATATAGCTATGTCCACAACTTCAAGCTTTTGACCTTTTTATAGATACTAGATATAACATTAAGTATACAGGCTGATCTACAAAGGAAGTAACACACGTTCCAATTTTTCATTTAAAATCATAAAGCCCACTTCGCTTTTTTTTTATAAAATCGTATTTAGCTATGAAAATGCACTATCCTTTGTTGGGAAGTCTTGCAGAAGTGACTATTGCCACCTTTATTGCTTTATTTCATCTTATCAAGTAACAAAAGTTAAGTAATAGGTACTTATTGATCAATGATACGTTTATTAGTAACATAATTACATAACATACATCACACTGATATCATTTCTTGGGTCAGTTGCAATTATTAGGTTATCCGTGATCGTCCGACCAGTCGGACCAATGGAAAAGTAATTCCAGTTCAATATAGGTACCTATTTAAACTATCATGTTCACTTGAAAGAATTTTACAGCAAAAAATACAAATCGAATACATAGGGAAAAATAAATCTTCTCGGGCCGGATTCGAACCCGCGATCTTTCCCTACCGTGTCTCGGTAGCCGAGTTGGTCAAGGGGAATGCCTTGCCCAACTCGGCTACCGAAACACGCTCGATATAATTCAAATTTCCCTTCTATTTATCCGTCCTTACGGCGACGGTGGAGTCATCTACCGATCTTCTTACAAACTATCGGAACCAATGCATGATATCACAATCATTTTTATACATTGATTTTTTTTACATGAACTTATAGTTAGCATATTTAATGCTGCAAAATTTATTCAAGTATTTGGGAGGAGTTATCAATCAATAGAAGGGAAATGTGGATCATATCGGGCGTGTCTCGGTAGCCGAGTTGGTCAAGGCATTCCCCCTGTAAGGGAAAGATCACGGGTTTTTGCAGAGTAATTGAAAAAGTGTAATGAAACTATTTTAATTTCATTTTGAACTTTAGGCTTATAGAAATAAAGTCAAAAAATTTATGTCATTTTTGCACCCCAGTGGTTTAGCTTAGCAGAATCCAGGGCCTGATTATGTGCTATAAATTTCCACTTAACGCATTTTTGAGAAAAAAGTCTTGATACATAGACAGACAGACAGAACGTAGTGTTCCTATACGGTTTCATTTTCTTACCTCATGAGGTACGGACCAGGCACCACCTAAAAACGTGGTAGTCCGACCGGTCGAACGAAGTACACCATCCAAATCTGGCCATTACCATCCAAAGAGGCAACGCAGCCGGCGAGATGGCCACCTTTACACCAGGTACGAGGGTCATACCAAATTAAACGAGATATTCAAAAAATATATTATTTATCCTTTAGCAACCTCGGTGGCGTAGCGGTAGTTAACGCGACTGCCGCGGAGGAGGCGCGGGTTTGGTCCCCGCTCAGTGCAAATATTTGTATGCATGAATATGGCTATTTGCATTGGTCTGGGTGTTTCTATGTATAATATGTATGTATTTATAAAAAAAAGTATCTAAGTACGTTTATCCGCATTCTAGATTCCATAACACAAGCTAGTTAAGATATGCTTACCGTGGTGGGTCTAAATAGCGTTTTGTAGAATGTTGTAAAATATTTATTTATCATTTACTAGCTTTTGCCCGCGGCTCCGCCCGCGTGGATGTCGGTTATCCCGACCAAACATAGCCTATGTCCTTTCTCATGGTCTAATCTACGCACCCATCTACCCATCTACTACCCCTATACCAAATTTCATCAAAATCGGTTCAGTGGTTGAGGCGTGAAAGCGTAACATACAGACAGACAGACAGACAGAGTTACTTTCGCATTTATAATATTAGTATGGATTTATTTATATCAGTGTTCTCAAAGTATTCACCATGACCATGTAAGTATACACTTTTCCATACGTCTAAATATAATATTACTTTAGCCCACTCTTCTCTCATCACCTCGGAAATCCTCAAATTAAATCCGCAAATTGTGCTTTCATTTTTCTTTTTTTTGGAATCATAAAATCACATGTTGCTAGGTCTGGGCGACATGGCGAGTGAGGTAGGATAGGCACATTTTTCGAACTGAAAATGTCGAAGGTCATGGCAGACGTGTGCGCCGAAGCATTGTCGTGATGCCAGAGAAGAAACTGGTTTCCTGACTTCGGTTGCTTGCCACTCCAAGCTGACAGTACATTTTGGGCTCAGACTGTCACGTAATCGTTCATTCTGAATGGCAGAATGAACGGTTTTCTGATCTTTTTTTATAAAAATAATAAAAATCTCTACCAAAGCTTCTCTTGAGACCAAGCTGACAGGAATCATGTTGTAGTGACTGTAGCACTGTAATTCACTATACGGCGGGTTTTGATTTGCGTCTTGGCTGATGTGCGAAAAATAAAACGAAAACCACTAGTGGATATTATACTGGTCATACTTTTTTATTGATTCATTTAACAACGGCAATCTGTGTATTCTACTGTGGTTTTCAAGGTGCAGAAAAAATGTCTTCAACTGCGGTAACCTTCAAGTAAGCGTCGTAGTTTTCGAAAAGTTTAGCGATATAGTTCTTCAGCGTTGGTGATCTCAACATTTTTTCGTATTCCTTTAAGTTTGCGTAAAGCCAATCCTTAGCCGCTTTAGCTGCAAAATGAGATAAATAATAAAATAAATTCAAAATAGGTATCCATTTTATAAGCTTTTTGTTGAACTTTTAGTTCACCCTTCATAACTTCTTCACATGCTTCCCATTTTTTTTTATCGTGCGAAAAATCCCCATGGATACCACCCTCACGGAGCCAGTGAAGGTGGATATGTCGGACTCGAACCGACTAAAACGCACGCCGTCTTGGGTCTTTGGTTGCCGGAGGTGAGATTGCTCTCGCACCCCGGCAGACCCAGGACCATCTCGAAAGATATCAATTTATCGGTTCCGAAACAAAACCAACTCGATCATTCACATGAATGAAAGATTTTGTTGATTTCATGGGTAGTCTGAAAAACTTACATTTGGTCTCGTCACTGTTCAGTGGTCCTTGAAGGTCTAATGTCACTGTTCCTTTACGTCCAAACTCCACGTCATATTTCTTTAGGCGGAAATGGAGTTTTTGGTCCTTTTCAGAAGTGTATCTCTCGTACTTCCCCGTGATATCGAATACGTAGTCATCTAAAAGAAGTATGTATTTTATTAGTAACTTAATTGGTGATGGATTGCTGATAATGACGGTTTGCAAAATAAACATGAGGGACAATTTTTGGGGACTGCCACTGTGGTAAGTCAAGAAGTCGCAACTCCCAACCCCAGCCTTTACTTTTGGTACTATAGCTCGTGCGCATTAACATGGCACCTGCTTCGAAGACACCCTCCTCCCGCTTCCCCGCGCGCGACCCCGCTCTCGCCGTGCGAGGCTAGTAGCGTCAGCGTACACGCCTCCCGCTCCCCCGCGCAAAGCCCCGAGCCAGGTGCCATGTTAACTCGCACGAGTTGTAATTACCTACTAACTAGCTGAACCGGCGAACTTCGTACCGCTAATATTTTTCCGCCCGCGTGGCGTCAGATCCTGTTACCGCTCCACCCTCTACTATATTTTATGAATTATTTCCTTTTGTCTTATTCTATCTATTAAAAGAAACCGCATCAAAATCTGTAGCGTAGTTTTAAAGATATAAGCATACATAGGGACGGACAGACGCAGAAAGCGACTTTGCTTTATACTATGTAGTGATGACGTAACAACTGTTAGTTTTTGTAATGAAAATTTGACTTTGATTCTTGACTTTGACCTTATTTGTATTTCTCCATTCGAATCGTTCCATGCGGGATTTGAACCCGCGATCCTTCTCTTACAGGGAGAATGCTATGACTACTAAGCAACCAGACCCACGCCCGAACTAATCCAAATCCTCCCTCTCTTTATATATTCGTCTTTGAGACGAGGTGACTTATTCGTATTTGTTAAAAAAATTGCTCTTCAGTCAAAACAAACATAATATTTTTTTTAAAGTAGATACTGGTGGAGCGCTTGTGTACTTTCTTAATTATTTCCCACATAATTTAATTGTATTTCAATTTTTTGTAATTTAAAAGAACCGCTTCTGTGAGGGAATAATGTTTGAATATTGGCGCTCATTTGTTGACCACTTAGTGTTGAAGAAGGCCAATAGAGGCGCTGCGCACAGATTTTTCGAACTATATTTTGAGAATGAAGTTTCTACGCGAGACTCTCAAGCACCACGGCGGATCATCTACCCGCTCGCATTTTTTAGTCACTAACCCGCACCCAGCGCCGAAAGGTGTCTTTTTGACTCACGCGCCGACGCACCAACGGAAGTTTGAGTTATTCAACTCCTCGTTTCTTTCTGTGTAATTCTATAAGTTCCTTTGGCCACATTCTCAAGTCAGTATAAGTGAAGTGTATCGGAAGAAAACGACAAATTCAAGAAAGTCACCGGCCGGTCGAAAATTACCTACCCACCAGCACGTGCCAGGAACCACGCCTGTCTACAGCTGAATCCTCACGAGGTGGAACTCAGGTCAGTGCCGATTTTCTTACGTTTTCATACATAGAAGCGGTCACTTGTGTATTTTCTTTTCTATTACAACCAAACGCCAGGTCATAGGTTCTTAACGCTTTGTGTGCAAACACACCACATGGTAGGACTATCTTACACGTCCTACCATAATTTATGGTCCTTACGAGTCGGATAGGCCAGTAAATAACATATTCACGTAATTATTGGTGAATAATATTTCTTTCCTATTCATTTAATTAAAAGATTCACGTAATTTGGTGAATTCTTTCCGCCATCTTAGTTTCATTACTTTCTTTCGCTAACAGATTTACGTAAATTATTTGGTAAATTCTGCATTTAAAACGCTAAATCTACGTAATAATTGGTAGATATTTATAATAGTTGGTGATTTACGTATTAATTGGTAAATAATCATCATTCTATTCACATACGCGTAACTTTGTAGGTAGGTACCTATCTAGGTACGTAAGTACATAGTTACATTCTCGCTCCGCTGTGCTACTTGCGCTATTATATAATAAGCCGTAGTACAATTTTCAATAAAAAGTAGGTATATCTAAACTGTTTGTGTTGAATTACTATTATATTATAGTAGGTACCTTACAGATAATCTTCTTGTTATATTTCAATAGGTAGGTCTTACCTATCGTTAATTTGCAAACATGTCGTCAGATCTCGAGACGAAGCTTATTCTGTTGAATCAAAAAAAGGAATTATTGTTTGCACGCATTAATCGTTGGTATAAATCGTCGAAATCAGTTGTGTGTTTTGACATAACGACGCGAGCCAATGAAGATTTTCTGTCTGAGACCGAGAACATCGATGTCGTTCGCGATAAGTTCGAGTCGATTGTAGATCAAATAAATAGCTTAAATTTATCATTAGAACCCCCTGTGGAGCCCGACTATTCTTGCCTTGACTCATTCGATGAATTGTATTCGAGAATAAAACGCATTAGAAATAAATTATCTACGCTCAAGGTCAAGGAGGTCGCATCACACGGGCCGAGTAATTCAAACGCGTCTGTAGTGAAATTGGAAATGCTTGTTATTCCGAGTTTTGACGGACGCCCTGAAAACTGGAATACATTTTATCAGTCCTTTAAGGCCAATATTCATTCGAACACACAATTGTCTGATTCGCAACGTGTGCAATACCTATTCTCAAAATTAACCAAAGACGCATTAAAGTTCACTGCCGGTATTGTTCCGTCAAGTGAGACCTACAGTATAGTGTGGGACGCCTTGGTCAAGAAATACCAAGATAAACGCTCATTAGGTTCATATTATCTTAATAATATATTAGACTTAAAGAATTGTTCACCTAGTGTGAACTCACTTGATTCATTTATAGGTATATATTCCTCATCTATCGCCGCGCTTAAAGAGTTAGGTATAAATGATTTAACGGACTTCGTGTTTCTACAATGTGCCTTGAGGAAAATGGACACGCTAACCATCCAAGCCTTCGAACTTTCTGTTCGAGGTGTCGAAATACCTACAACGCAACAGCTGATCGACTTTGTACAAGATTATGCTAAGATGATTGAACGGTCAAACCCGCGGTCTTCGTCATATGCGAAGTCGTCCACTGCTGGGACACCACAGTCTAATGATAGGCGTGTACAGCGTAATTCTAAGTCGTTTGTTGTCAGTGTGCCGATTAATAATAAGTCGAATGCGCCCGCCGTAGTTGATGCGTCATGTTGTTTATGTGGCGGCCGCGACCACCGACACCTGTATAACTGCGCTCAGTTTAAAAATATGCAAAATGCAAAGGCTAGATATGAGTTTATTAAATCTAAGCGTGGTTGCGTGAATTGTCTAAGCACATTACATAATCTCCCGCGATGTAAAAGTACGTCAGTTTGTTTCTGTCAGAAAAAACATCATAAATTATTGCATTTTGATAATGTTAATAATTCGCACTCGCATGCGACGAGTGCTGTCCCTTTCTCGCCGCCCCAGTGCGACAATATTAGTCCCATTCCTGAGTCACCGCTCGCTTCAAGCACTGTGCATTCGTATGCCTCTAGCCATAAGGGTGATATTCTCTTGGCAACCGCTCAGGTGTATGCTCGCCCTAAAGGTAGCACTGGAAATAAATCTGTAGTCAGATGTCTAATTGATAATGGCTCACAGAATAACTTAATCACATTGTCCTGTTGTCGTTTATTAAATTTACCAATAATACCAATGAGTAATTCTGTTGTCAAAGGTGTTGGCTCCATTTCGCACACGATAATAGGCTATGTGTATTTGGACATTGAATCTCGTATTTATGCAGATCATAAGTATACTATACATGCGTTAGTTATGAATAGCCTTACGGATCAATTGCCCTCGCAATTAATTAAGTGTGATCGCGAGTTAAATCTTCGCGATTTACCGCTTGCTGATTTAAGCTGGAACATTCCAGGAAACATTGATATAATATTAGGTGCACAGCTCTTCCCGTATATCTACTTGGGAAATAGAGTCAAGTGTGGCCCCAGTGCCCCTTGTGTACTATCAACCGCGTTTGGGTATGTACTTATGGGTGATTACCCACGTAAAGTTGTTGTGCCTACAACCGCATCCTTTTCTGCGCTAGCACTAAATGATTTAGTGCAGGAACCATGGGAACTTGAGGAAGTTCCTGTGAAGCGCCTATTGTCTCCAGAAGAAACCGAGTGCGAGAATATTTTCACATCTACTGTGACTCGCGATGACGTAGGTCATTATTCTGTTGCGCTGCCGTTCTGCAAGGATCCCTCTGAACTAGGGAACTCGCGCGGCGTCGCTCACCCCCGGTTTTTGTCGCTCGAGCGTAAACTTCGTCAATCACCAACCGTACGCGAAAATTACAATAAGGTTATTCGGGATTGTTTGGATAACGGTTGTTTTGGTCTCGTTGATGACTCTAATTTGTCTATGGATGGTTATTACATACCACATCGCGCAGTGGTTCGACATGACAAACCGATGCCGCGTATTGTGTTAGACGCGAGCGCTAAAACCCACACTTGTCTTTCGCTCAATGATATTTTACATATTGGTCCCAATTTACAGGCAGACCTGTTTTTATTATTATTAAATTTTAGGCTATGTCCTATCGCAATGAACGCTGACATAAATACTCACCGCAAATCGCTTGAGTTTGATGTTGGCAGTCATGTCGGAAAGGTTTTAGGTCTCTCGTGGGAGCCGTGTGGAGATAATTTTTATTTCACATCCACCTTGGTAGATGAGAAGTGCACTAAGAGAAATATACTCTTTATAGTTGCACGACTATTTGACGTGCTCGGGTTGGTGACACCTGTGATACTCTACGCCAAGTTGTTAATTAAGGAACTTTGGCTTAGTAAGAGTGATTGGGATGACCCTGCTCTAGAGCATATACGCTCACGCTTTTCCGCCCTCGTTCAAGAATTAAAATTGCTTGACACATTAAAAATTCCGCGATATATAGGTGTCGAAGTTGATTGCGAATTACGTCTTGTCGCATTTTGTGATGCCAGCCTGAATGGCATGGGATGTGTTATTTATGCACATTGTACCCACCCATCTGGCATTCAAACTCGCATTTTGTGTGCAAAATCAAAGCTCACTCCGACAAAGATTACTACGCTTGCTCGATTAGAGTTATGTGCTATTTTGCTTATGTCAAAGTTAATAAGAACTGTACGTGATTCGTATGCATTACGCATTCCCGTTACTGACATTTACGCCTTTTCTGATTCCACGATTGCCTTATCATGGGTTCACTCGTCACCACATCGGTGGTCGATTTTTGTTAGCAACCGGGTCGCTCAGTGTCAAGAAAACTTGAACGCTGAACATTTTTATCACGTCGCCGGAGACATTAACCCGAGTGATTGTCTATCACGCGGCATGCTCCCCTCGCAACTTTTGACTTATGATTTGTGGTGGAACGGTCCAGCATGGATCCGCGGCCCCCCTGATGAATGGCCTATTAAGTCATTCTCTCCCGCCAACTGTTCTGACTTACCTGAGCATGAGGCAAATGTGTTGAGTGTGACAACAAAACACACAGAGTCGCCATTGTTATGTACATTAGCACAACGTGTTTCTTCTTGGCAGAAACTACTACGTATCATTACATACGTTTTAAAATTCGCACGATTTAAATTTAAGATCGAACCTCATTCTGTATCAGGATTACATCCTGTCCTTCTCCCTAAACGCGATCACGTTGTTGATCTAATAATTCAGCATTTTCATGTTGTCAATTGTCATACTGGACCTGGACTCCTCATGTCTATCATAATATATAAAACGCGTACTGGTGCTTGCAAACTCGCTGTAAGCAAGTTGTATCCTATCCCAACGCAATAACTTACAACGCTAAATAGAATCTTAAACTTTAATTTTTAACTCAAGCTTTAAACATACTTTAGATAGAATATTGTTAGTCTAAGTTGTTATTTTAGCTATGTGTATTATTATGTTATACAAATTCACTATGGGCTCTAATCAGCCAGTGTTCGCTTGTTTGTTTCGTAACGTCTTGCGACGTTCCAAAGCCGGGTGCATGGTGGAGCGCTTGTGTACTTTCTTAATTATTTCCCACATAATTTAATTGTATTTCAATTTTTTGTAATTTAAAAGAACCGCTTCTGTGAGGGAATAATGTTTGAATATTGGCGCTCATTTGTTGACCACTTAGTGTTGAAGAAGGCCAATAGAGGCGCTGCGCACAGATTTTTCGAACTATATTTTGAGAATGAAGTTTCTACGCGAGACTCTCAAGCACCACGGCGGATCATCTACCCGCTCGCATTTTTTAGTCACTAACCCGCACCCAGCGCCGAAAGGTGTCTTTTTGACTCACGCGCCGACGCACCAACGGAAGTTTGAGTTATTCAACTCCTCGTTTCTTTCTGTGTAATTCTATAAGTTCCTTTGGCCACATTCTCAAGTCAGTATAAGTGAAGTGTATCGGAAGAAAACGACAAATTCAAGAAAGTCACCGGCCGGTCGAAAATTACCTACCCACCAGCACGTGCCAGGAACCACGCCTGTCTACAGCTGAATCCTCACGAGGTGGAACTCAGGTCAGTGCCGATTTTCTTACGTTTTCATACATAGAAGCGGTCACTTGTGTATTTTCTTTTCTATTACAACCAAACGCCAGGTCATAGGTTCTTAACGCTTTGTGTGCAAACACACCACATGGTAGGACTATCTTACACGTCCTACCAGATACTCACTCAAAGTGGCTAAGGCTGCACCTTTTCCGATCGTTTCTACTGGTCCCAAAATTCCATTGATATCGTAATTATGATTAAGAACCAATTGGGGACATAGGAAACTATATTGATAGGTTTGTTCTTCGGCATTCACCCTGAAAAAAGGAGAAAAAAATAAAAAAATATGTAATGAAAAAAATACAAATAGATTCAATTAAAATTCTATGACCCCATCACCATCTTTGCGTGTTTCCCGACCGAAAGGTCCGAATCTATGTTAATAATAAAGTCACATACTTAAAAGAAATCATGTTTTGATCCAAAAAAAAGTTTGAGTCAATCAATTAAAACAGAATTTTAAAAAAGCAGCTTTTTGTTACTATCCTACTAATATTATGTATAAATGCGAAAGTTTGTAAAGATTTTTGGATCTTTGGATGTGCTCAATAACGCTAACGGCTGAATTTGACTGAAATTAACTATAGGGATACATTATAAAAAAAATGAAAATAGTAATCTGAAAAACACATTAGCTACTTTTTATCCCCGCAATATGTTCCCATGGGTGGGAATGGGATCAGAATTTCAGAATTATAAATGTTAAACTTAGTGAAGTTCGTAAGAAAATCGGTGGATGACTCCACCTTCGCCTTAAAGAGGTATAAGATGGGAAATTTGAATCACATCGGGCGTGTCTCGGTAGCCGAATTGGTCAAGGCATTCCCCCTGTAAGGGAAAGACTGCGGGTTCGAGTCCCGCCCGAGATGATTCTTCTTTTTCCCTATGTATTCGATTAGTGAAGAAGTTTGGATGTTTGATAAACAATCACGTTCTAACGCCTGCATAAAATGTACAGGAATAGTTTTATATTCGGAAATAAGACATAGGCTGCTTTAGCAATGGTAATGGGATCAGGATTCCACGCGGGCATCAACTAGTATTATTAATAAAAAACATATAACTTCGTTACCTACTTGAATTCTGTAATCTGACAGTTGCTCAGTCCTGTCATTCTAAGATTAGTTAATTCATATACGAGACCTGGCCATTCTTCTTTTACCGTATCTATTTGAATCGGATCACTGGATGCGACCACACCTTCGACCCCAGCTACAAAAGTCTTAAAAGCTTTCTGTGCTGCTTTTGTGGTACATTCTGTATTAGAGAAATCGCATAGAGGTTTGCCTGAAATAGAACACAAAATTTAATAAAACATCGTCAAGTTAGAACACAAAAATAACAACGAGAAAAGGAACAAAATGTTTGATTTTTTAATAAACTGAATGGAGAAATTAACCATGTGGTGACGGAGAAAAAGTACAAGTATCACCACCCAATCTCATCCGAAGGGTGTCACTGCGAGAGAAGGAAACCTCGAAATGAAACCCTGTACCAACCCGTCTGGCCAGCATAGAAACAGTAGGCCTACTGCCGACATTGAGAGAGCCATGAGTCCAGCAGTGAAATACAAGAAGCTACTTGATTGAGATAAAGATGAATGTAAAATGAACGATGGCGTTAGTTATGTTACTCACTCTGTGCTGAATGCAGCAAAGCTAATTGAACCACGAACAATACTAACTGTAGACAATTCATTGTGACCAAATGATACCTAGCCACTTGAGTGGGTCTGAATTAATCCAATCTTCATATTTATACTGCAGTGTTTATTATCATTTACAAAATAACAGGTCAATTTTGATAGCCTAACAAAATCATTTGAATCTTAATAACATTAAATACTAAAACCTAAACTGGCAAATTTATAACAATGACATGACAATACTGTATAGGTACGAATGGCAGCAACAAATCTGTTATTAACATGGGGTTCTTCAAGAAGGGCTTTATAAGGTTTCTACAGGGTCAGCAGTGCAAGTTTATCGCCCCTGATGTTGCATATGTCCATAGGCCAAGTGAGGATAACAACTTTTCATCAGGTTGGCCGTGTTGGCTGTCTATCACTTGAGTAGCATAAAATAATCTTAGAAATAAAAATGTATGTTGTTATGCGCTCAACTTGAGAACTCGACCTTTTTTCCTAAGTTGTAAGGGTTTTCAGAAGGTTTTTGTGGCAAATAAACATTGCTGTGGATCGCTCTTCTTTTGTTTTGATACACAGTAAGTAATTGCCGTTAGCAAGGTGGCTGTCACTCCTAGGACTGCTCTGGCACTAGCTCCCACCTAGGTGTCTCCCACACCGGGCACTTCGTGAGTATACAGCCCCGAGTCCTCGCTCACATCGCAGTGATGGCACTCGGACGTTGGCTCTTGACGGATCCGACGCAGGAAATCCTCGAAACATCCTAACATCCTTGTACCCGGTGGTAATCCTTGTTTTTGAGTTAAGTTTACGTTTTGAGCTAGCTCACCGGCATCGTTTACAGGGACCATGCTCCCGGTGTGGTCAGGGCTCCAGAGAGAGGTAGGTACTTCCTCACTATGTGTGCCGTGTCGAGGAGCTCCGCCCTCTGTACCTATCAAGCCCTAGATCCAGCTGCCCGACGTTATAGTGTGGATTTCTGCCCCAAAAACTGGTACTTACATTTCGGTGATTCATTTTATAATATACGAGTACTAGCTTTATTTATTTATTTTATTTATTTACTAGCTGACCCGGCGAACTTCATAGCGCCAATTTCTCTCCGCCCGCGTCACACGTGGCGTCAGATCCCGTTACCGCTGCCACCATTACACCTTCTGTTATATTAAGTATTTATTATACATTTATACCTTCCTCTTGATTCAATCTATCTATTAAAAAACCCCGCATCAAAATCTGTAGCGTAGTTTTGAAGATATACTTAAGCATACATAGGGACGGACAGACGCGGAAAGTGACTTTGCTTTATACTATACAGGGTGTATTTTTGAAACGGGGCAGTAAGGGCAAATACCTTAACCGTTGCAGTTACAGCAAAACGTTCTTAGAAGACCTTCCCTAACTTTTTGGGACATTTTGAACTGCATTCACAGATTTTGTAAAAAACTTACAGTTAGCAAAAAAAATGCAAAAAGTTCAAAAAAAATTTTTTTAATGCCAATCGATTCTATTTCATGTGGGGATCAAAAAACTCTATGGGACCATTTTAGCTTTCAGTACTAGAAAAGACAGAAATTGCCAAAAACGTTTCCCATACATTTCGTACGGAAATATGATAAATCAACTCGAAACTCATAGGTTAGGTAAAATTTTGAACTTTTTCAAATAAAAAAAATCATTTAAACATTTAAGAAATTGGTTTATGAAATAAATTGCTCAAAATGATTTCCATTTTCACGAATACATAAGTCTATCCTTTTTTGCACTGAACGAATGGCGGCTAATAATGTTCTGGGATGAATATTACGTAAAATGGTCATTAATGCATCCTTGAGCTCTTGAACACTGGCGTACGTCGTCTTATACACCTCGTTTTTCACGAAGCCCCATAAAAAAAAATCAAGTGGTGTTAGATCGGGGCTACGAGGTGGCCACTGTGTTGGACCATGTGTACCTATCCACTGTGTACCGAATAGGCGGCTCAAATTGGAACGTGAAAGGTGACTGTTATGTGGCGGAGCACCATCTTGTTGAAAATGAACTTTTCGCAATTCCGACAGGGGCCTTTCGTCCATCTCGTTTTCATCTTACCAACACAGTGGCCACCTCGTAGCCCCGATCTAACACCACTTGATTTTTTTTTATGGGGCTTCGTGAAAAACGAGGTGTATAAGACGACGTACGCCAGTGTTCAAGAGCTCAAGGATGCATTAATGACCATTTTACATAATATTCATCCCAGAACATTATTAGCCGCCATTCGTTCAGTGCAAAAAAGGATAGACTTATGTATTCGTGAAAATGGAAATCATTTTTAGCAATTTATTTCATAAACCAATTTCTTAAATGTTTAAATGATTTTTTTATTTAAAAAAGTTCAAAATTTTACCTGACCTATGAGTTTCGAGTTGATTTATCATCTTTACGTACGAAATGTATGGGAAACGTTTTTGGCGATTTCTGTCTTTTCTAGTACTGAAAGCTAAAATGGTCCCATAGAGTTTTTTGATCCCCACATGAAATAGAATCGAAAGGCATAAAAAAAAATATTTTGAACTTTTGCATTTTTTTTGCTAACTGTAAGTTTTTTACAAAATCTGTGAATGCAGTTCAAAATGTCCCAAAAAGTTAGGGAAAGTCTTTTAAGAACGTTTTGCTGTAACTGCAACGGTTAAGGTACTTGCCCTTACTGCCCCGTTTCAAAAATACACCCTGTATAGTGATAGTGAAATGATGATTAAAAAGGTAGGTACTGGAGTTATTATTTTAACTAATGTAAAGTTTTAATAGGTGAAGTTTTGTATGAAATAATTTGCAAAGTATATGAGTAAGGTGCTATAGGCTAACTCGCTATAGGTATAATTATTCCAATCAATAAATCAAATTAACCTATCGCCATCTACCGACGGACGTAACTTTTAGTTTAAACATTAAGCCAAATAATAGGTATTTACATCATGCTTAAAGCGTGGGCGAACTGCCGGTAATTTATTATGTGTAGATAACCTAATAAGTTAGGTTATCCTCTTATTTGGTATACCTACGCTGAGGTAACCCAAAAAGTGATGACAATGTAGTGTATATTATGTAAATAAGATACCTTAATTATTAGTTTATCTCAGTCGAAATCGGTGGGGAGGAATATCTCGACACCTGAACTGTGCAAAAAACAAATCGCTGAAATCTACCTACTGACAGTCTCTGAGGCGTGGGGATAGTGAACGTGACTGCTCATGCATTTGTATGCATGAATGTGGCTAATTTGCATTACTCTGCTGATGAGATGTGTTTTTATGTATAATATGTATGTATTTACAAAAAAAAATCTAAGTATGCTTATTCGCATTCTATATTCCATAACACAAGCTAGTTAAGCCATGCTTATCATGGGTCTAGACAAGCCAAAATAGTGCCGGAATACGGTAATTGGCTCACCCCAACAAACAAATTTTACCCATCCAAAAATATGCCAACATTTAGTTACAAACTCCCCCTTAGCCAGAATTAAAAACCTTGAAATTCGAACAGTGACAAATTCCCAGATCGATGACGTACAACCAAGACACCTTCCAAATAGAATCGAATACCTACCGCCATTTGTGAAATTGACTCCGCAATTCGCAAATCTCGGGGGGCTCAATGACAAATGTAGTATCAAAATAACCCGGGTTAAGGATTAGCTGGAATTCGGTTTCGATGGCATCGACACGATATCCGGCTCAACCGGCTCGTCAATTTGTGACATCTGGAGGGATGTTTGAATGAATATCTGAAGGGTTTTAATAAGCTTTACCTGGTAAGTGACAATTATTTGTGAAGCTCTTGAATTTTTACACGATTTTTCTTCGTTTTTTTAAATATAGGACACGTCAATTTGACTTCACCTCGCCTGATGGTAAGCTGAACGTAAAGTCTCGGAAAGAGGGTCACCATTACAGACACGTACCATGTTGCAATGGGAGCACTCAGCTTGACGATCATATCAGATGGTTTGAGTGAATTTTACAACATTAAGTAACTAAGTAGGTATACAAATCGAAAACATAGGCAAAATGAAACTTCTCGAGCGGGACTCGATCCCGCGATCTTTCCCTTACAGGGGGTATGCCTTGACCAATTTGACTACTGAGACACGCCCGATGTGATGTTTAAGACGGTGGAGTCATCTACCGATATTCTTACGACCTATTGGAACCAATGAATGATGTTACAATCATTTTTAAACATTGATTTTTCATTAACTCCGCCCAAATACTTGAATGAATTTTACAACATTAAGTATGCTAACTATACAAATCGAAACATAGGGAAAATGAAACTTCTCGGGCAAGACTCGAACCCGCTTAAAGGACTCGGAGCTGTAGGAAGAAGGAAACACGTGAGGTGGTAAGGAATTCCAGGTCTTAACGGTGCGGCAAAGGAAAGCGTTACCGAACCACTTAGTTCTTGAAGGATCTGCACTGCATGTGGGAGACACGTGTTGTCCTGTGTAGGAAAGGAGAGTGTGGGACGAATGGGAAGACCCCATGGTAGAGAATTCATAAAAAGAGTACTAGGTAGTAACCGTATAAGGACTAGACTTGGGTGAAATGGCAGATCATTCACTCGTAAGCTGGTGCCCCTGCTGGAAGTAACTTGTAACCCTTCCAGCTAAGATAAATTGCTTGTGATAGAAATGGGTTCACGCCAATAGTGCACATTCGAAATAAAATTCTCCTATACATTCATCTCGGGACGACAGTGAAGTAGAGCCATCTACCGATAGTCTTACAAACTATTGGCACAGTCATCCGACACAAAAAACGATAAACATACAATAATTTCTATAAACATTGTTTTATTATTTTTCTCGATCAATTTAATGATGTTGGTAGTAATAGGAATAATTATTATCTTAATTGCTTCAAAATGTAATTAAAATACGTGATTTAATTTATCTCTGTGACACCTTTTCAACAATAACCGTCTTACTAGTAAAAATTCCTTAAAACGTTGTTTAACAGTTGTATAGTCAAACAGTGTTTCGGGAACACCGTTGTCCCCTGGTCTATTCGGGGACACCGTTGTGGTCTGGCCCTCCTCGGGAAGTGGACAACGGTGGGACACCGCCAGACCGTAAGGGATGCGGAAACCGGGGTGCGAGGGATATGTCGATGACAACCTCTCCTCCGGCCTAGCACCGCGACCCACAGTCGGCGTGCGGTTTTAGTCGGTTCGAGTCCGACATAACCTCCCCTCCCGGCTCCGGCAGGGGAGGTATCCGAGGGGATTTCCGCACGAAAAGACAAACAGTGTTTAAGTCGTAATTAACGCTACACAGCCGCTACACAACTGCTTGACTAATAATAATCAGTATTGAACAACTGAATGGTTACTCATTTTCAACGAAATCACTAACATTGTGTAAGTGAGCGTTGTTGAGATGCGTAGCCGGCGTGTCGGGAACATAAATGCAGGAAGAAATACATTAGCTCCACGTCAAGAGTGCTGTATAGTTCATACACACTACTCAAGGCGTCTGGCGAGAGTTTGACAATGTTCTAAGTTGTAAGAGGAAGCGAATTGAAAAAAAATCCACTATATTTTTTTCTGTGGCCCCGGAGATTTGGCGGTAGTGTTAGCTATAAGGTTGCATGGGTGCAGAAGAAACGTCACATGATGTGCTTACAGAGTGCATGAGCGTGGTCGAACAACGGGCGAAATTCCTCCAGTCACCAGCGTCGCTCTGGGAAGCATGTGGAAACCTGAAAAGGCTGCTGGCTTTTTGGGAGGATCTGGGTTGGTTGGAATGAGAGGTAAGACGGTACGCACAATGGCCCAATCAAGAGGCTAAGTGCAGGACAGCCCAGGTAAACTAAAACTAAAATTAAAACTAGGAATAAGGTGTTGGTTCCTGCTGGAGTAGAATAGGGCCATCCCATCTCTTCTAGGTGACTAAGGTATCCATCCGATAGTAAATAACAATCCGTAACTAAGTGCCCGCTTGACGGCAATAGGCTCGTATCTATAAGGCTGGTTTTATCGTCACGCCGCTAGGCGCGCCGTTGAGGAGCGCGCTGTTAACAGCACGCGTTTGAACAGCGGTGCACTATAAAACGAGATTAGTAGCACGCGTTTCGCGGCGCTGCCCAAGCGCGCGACACAAAAACGCAACTTCTACTCCCATATATCTCTGAACGCGCGCGCTCCAACGGCGCTGCCGAAACGCGTAACGATAAAACCAGCCTAAAACGCACACTGGCCGTAGAAGCGAATGAGCAGCGCGCCTTTGGACAGCGCTGTCGAACATCGCGCTTTTATTAAACGGAGCTGCCCAAGCGCGCGACACTAAAACGCAACTTCTACTCCCATATATCTCTGAACGCGCGCGCTTCAACGGCGCTGCCGAAACGCGTAACGATAAAACCAGCCTTACAAAAATCTAAGCTGGCGAAATGTGGGTTTTATATACCTCTGCCTACCCCTTCAGGGATTTACAGGCCTGATTATATGTATGTATCTAGATATGATAATACAGTGAAAACCTAATTTGACAAAATGTGGGTGATGAGTTGATGATGATACTTATCGCCTAACCCATCAGAAATTTACAAGCGTGAATATGTTGTAACCACACGCATTCCTGAAAAACAGGCCTTTCATTCGAAAACATTCTAATGTTTGGGCGTAGTAATCGGTAGATAGCTCCACCGTCGCCTTACGATCACTGAAGAAGATTTGGATTAGTTCGGGTGAGGTCTGGCAGCTTAGTGGTCAAAGCATTCTCCATGTAAGAGAAGGATTGTGGGTTCGAATCCCCCTTGGCCCGATCAAAACGTTTTCACATCTTATTCAATTTGAATAGTTACATTACTAAATGCTTAAAAAACACATTCAAACAGGTCTTGACTCAGACAGACTGAGAACGTAGTGATCCTATAAAGTTTCCGTTTTTTTTTCCTTTGTTCCTTTGAACGAACCCTAAAATATCTAGGAGTATTCCACAACTTCCAAGTCTTAACACCAAACTATTAAAAGTTAGGAATTGTAGAATGCACTATCTATTCATACTGTTTATGCTGTTGATTGATGGCACTTAGTGGAATCTGCTACCTGCTACACATATTGAGTAAGACACTTTGTACTTTTCCACTACAATAATATACCTTTAAGAATGCCGTGAGGCGAAACCGGTCAGGTGAAAAATAAAATATAGTGGAAAACTACCAAGTGTCTTACGGCCGTTCCCAATAACCTACTTACAGTTAAAGATAGATCGCAACAGTCAAATTCGACGTATCAGCTGTTTAAATTCAAAACATGGTACTTAACTGATTTTTTTGCAGGAAAGCGCATCGCGGTATAATTTTATTTTCCCAAATTGGTGTGAAATAGGTGTAGGTAACTATGTTTTGAATTTAAACAGCCGAGCACTTTACCCGTAGATGCGATCTATCTTTAACTGTTTTGTCTTTTCATTTGTCATTTGATTTGTCAGTATGTTATTGGGAACGGCGGTTACTCAATATGTGCACTATCTATTTCCTCTAACTTTCATTGACAGTTATCGTTTCTTTTAATGGAAATCGTGTTTATAACTAAAGGATAATAATGTGTCAGCAAAGTAAGTCCTGAAGGTAGTTTTTGGTCCATTTCTAGCGCTTATCTTGCTGCTATTTCTGTTAATTACTGGATGAACCCTCATTAAGTGAGATTACATCACATCAAACGTAATGTTGTTTCTACATACGAGGTTAACTCTGTCATGCATATTGTTTGTTGCAATACGCGGTGCTTCAGTCAGCTATGAATCAGAGGTAGGAAATCAGATGGTTGCTTCCTTCAAGTGGTCAATTTTGATTTTTAACTAAAAATCCTACTAATATAGGTAATAAACGCGAAAGTTTGTGAGTATGGATGGTATGTATGGATGGATGCAATGATATTTTATACAAGATAAGTTACGTTCATAGTAACTGACTCCTCAAATCTGATCCAGCAGTCTGTCAGTGCACAAGAGTTGACGAATAGCGTTAAAGTAGTACGAAAGATGGGATAAGCACTAAAGCACGTGAGTAAAAAAGATGGCTATAATTCGGAATGATTCGGACGATTGCAATTCTAGGATGGCTTCGAAGCATAGATTATGATTAACAGAAGGGGTATTTCGTTGGTAGGCAAGAAATGAAATTCGACGAAAAAATAATACGTCATTATTTACTTCGGAAAATGATAACAATTCAAAAAGATAATTAAGAAACTTCTCGAAAATAAAACCATACTGACGCAATGACGTAAAAAATTAATCGCCTTCAAATAGATTTAATTTATTTCTTTTCTGCCTCTTAGAAAGTTTTTTTTTTATTTCGAGATTTATTTTATGAGCAGAATGAAGCTGAACAGTGGTATATTCGTCAATGATTAAATTCTTCCTCAGCAATGTTCGACCTTATTTCGAAGTATATCTCTCAGTGGCTTTAAAGTGATTGCTATAAATTCTGCTGCTTTTGGAAGGTGGCTAGTCAAACTCATTTCGTTGTTCCCTAACAATTGTAATCCACTCTTGAAGTCGAAATTCATTAGTAGGAAACCTTGAAAAAAAAAATTAGGTTATTACAATTATTTAAAGGATAACAAACAAATACAACAAAAATTTTGTTGCTGAATTTTAAAGCCATACTTCCATACTAATATTATAAATGCGAATGTAACTCTGTCTGTCTGTCTGACAAATCAAACTGAACAACAGGCCAATTATTACTTTAGTAGGCAGTAAAGTGAAAATTACCCTATGTCGCATCTGTACTGATAATCTATGCAAGCAGTGTTGTTGTGTCCTTGTCGTACTCATATCAAAAAGTTTTAATGAAATACACTAATAAATCTGTAATATTGTATGTACTTACATGTGGTAGGAAATCCCTCGTGTTTTATTAATTTAATGTCGTAATTTGTACATTTTTTAAAAACACACGATGGCGATTTTGTTGCAATTTTATTATGCGCGACAACTCCGCGTTTGCCAGACATATACTAAATGCGATACGTCCCAATTGGGACGTTTTCGCGTCTTCACCAGGCACACTCTAATAACATACCTAAATCTGCCTCTTTTTTATACCTAATATGTAATATCATTGGATGGCTGTTTGTTACTCTTTCACATAAATAGTTAACAAATAGGTAGGTATTAATATCAATGCCTGGCACATTTTATTTATATGCAGGTCGTGCATGAAAAAATGCCTGTGCGAATACAATAGTTCGTATATTTTATGTTTATTACTAGACAATTTGTGCCACGGAACCATGGAACCACGGTGCCATGGTACCACGGAAACAGCAAGTTAATAAACAAATAAAAACACGTCCACTGCATCCGTTTGACAATATTTAAGTGAGTATAGAATACATTTGATTGAAATTATATTCTGCTTTAAATGTGCGTATATTTTTGGGCCATACAAGAGTTATGAAGACTATACTGTACGATAGACGGGTAGACCAAGTGCAGACACGCCCTAGCAACACAACTAACAACACTCCGACGCGTTTCGAGTGTGTTTTCACTTTTTTTCACGTGTTTTTCTACTCGTGGTTAGGTACGTGCGCTTTTCCATTTGTGACAGAATGTCGACACGCAACAAAAAAATAACATTTCTCTATTTTTTACGCGGAACCCCTAAACTTTTTCCATTATGAAAGTAGCATAATATTAATAGGCGTAAGTATAAAAACTGTGATTATAAACACAGAACAGTTAAAGGAGGTCAGAAGGGCCTTGTGGGCGGGGAAGGCGCGCCGCGCATATGAGCAATGCTCATATTCCACCAAAATTTAAACACAGTCGCGCTCTTATTGTGACAACGTAAGAAGCTCCTCGAAAAAAAAAGAATTATGCCGTCTTGCGCTATAATAACGTGTCGGAAAGGAAGCCAAGTATGTAGTGTAGCCCGAGAAGGGATTTCTTTTCATCGGTAAGGCCAAAAACCTTAAAATACAAGTAATATTTGTAATTATTACAAAAGTATTATGTAGTTTGTAGACAAAAACGACATAATCGCAAACTGATACAAAATTATACATTGCTTGCAATACATGAGTGCCATCGTGTACTACGTGAGCGATCGCGCAGTGTATTGCGTTCTTTGCGATAGTCGCGTGTGCCGAGCCAACGCGGGTAATGCCGCCAATGTCCATGCGTATCGATAGTGTTGGACAAAATGATCCGTTATAAACAGTATCAATATTAAGTACGTACACAAATTGTTATTATCAGTAATATTTTAATCAAAATACATTTGCTTATAATAATTGTTGTTAGACCTACTTAATGCTTTTCAAAAATTCGTTTTTCTACTGTTTCCCAAGTTTTTAAATTATAGTAATTACACGAAGGTAATTAGTTTCATTTCCTTGATAAATGGTACAAACCTTATAACAAAACATGAAAAAAAAATAGCGGTACAACCACTGCCGTTCTCCTTTGTTTGATGTCAGCCGTTTATATTGTAAACACATTTATAATTTAATTTTAAGTTTCCAACAAATCCAGATATTAAAAAAAAGTGGGTTTGGCTGAACTTCGATATTTTCAGTGAAGCAACTGCCCTCTGACCTTCACAACTTATTGGCGATATCGAAGCATTGCAATCAGACAGACAGAGTTGTTGGACATTTTAGGGCTCCTGACTACCCGTAATAACTGCCATAGGTTTTCGTATGGCAATCAGGACCGACGGCATAGCGTGTTCTCCGAGGCACGACCAGATCAATGCAATTACCCATATTCATGCATAGGTACAAATATTTGCCGCAGTACGGCTTCCGCCGGTGGCGTTCCACTGTGGATGCCATCATGCGCGTGAGGACCCTGGCGGAGGATGCGGTTGCCCGGGGCGAGGTGATGTTGGCGGTGTCCTTGGACATCTCTAACGCGTTCAACACCTTGCCCTGGAGTTGCATCAGGGAGGCACTCGTGTACCACGATGTGCCTCTCTACCTCCGCCGCATAGTCGGGGCGTACCTGACGGAGAGGGCCGTCATCTACCCAAGTGCGACCGGCGTCGGTAGGCGTGAGATGTCGTGCGGTGTCCCACAGGGATCGGTCCTGGGGCCGCTCCTGTGGAACATCGGATACGACTGGGTGCTTCGCGGTGAGCTCGCGTTCGGTGCCACCGTCACGTGCTACGCGGACGACACGCTAGTGACGGTGAGTGGCGCTACACACCGCGAGGCCAGAGGGCCACGACCGCTGTTGCTCAAGTCGTGGATCGGATCCGGCGGCTGGGTCTCGAGGTGGCCCTGCACAAATCCGAGGCCTTGTTCTTTCATGGTCCTCAGCGCGGGCCACCCCCGGGATCCAGCTTGACAGTAGGAGGTACTCCCATCGACATCAAGCCCCGGTTGAAATACCTGGGGCTCGTACTCGACGGTCGGTGGGACTTCGGAGAGCACTTCCGAAGTCTGCGCCCCAAACTGTTGGTGTCAGCTAACGCGCTGATGCGGCTGCTGCCCAACTTGAGGGGCCCAGAGGACTCCTGCAGGAGACTCTACGCGGGTGTCGTGCGGTCCATGGCCCTGTACGGGTGCCCCGTGTGGGCGGACGCCCTGCAGGCCAGGTTCGTGCAACTGCTGCATGCGCCGCAGCAGACGATGGCCTGCAGGGCCATTAGGGGGTACCGCACGATATCCTTTGAAGCGGCGAGTCTCCTAGCCGGATCGCCACCGTGGATCCTGGAAGCGAGATCCCTTGCGGCACTGTATCGGTTCCGTAAGGAGGCGCGGGAGCGGGGATACGATCCCGAGCCCGAAGACATTCGGGCCGAGAGGTCCCGGCTCCACGGGATCATGGTGGCGGAGTGGGAGCGACGACTTGAGCAACGACGCGCAGGGCATGCCGTTATAGAGGCGGTAAGGCCCATCATGGGGGAATGGCTCGAGAGGCCACATGACAGCCTCTCGTATCGACTGACGCAGATCATCACCGGGCACGGGTGCTTCGGGAGATATCTGTGTCGGATCGAAAAGGAGCCAACGTCCGAGTGCCATCACTGCGACGCGAGCGAGGACACGGGGCTGCACACGCTCACCGAGTGCCCGGAATGGGCCGGACCGAGGCGGGAGCTAGTGGCGGCCCTGGGAGTGAGAGTTCTCACCCTCGCCACCCTGCTCACAGCAATGGTCCGCTGCGCGTACGCGTGGGCGGCCGGCGTCTCCTTCAGCGAGCAGGTAATGGTCGCGAAGGAGACGGCGGAGCGGGAGAGGCGGCGCGAGCGAGAAAGACTCGCGGATCGCGCCGCCCGCGCGCGCAGGCAACTCGGGCGTCGGAGGGCACTGACTGACCTCCGTCCCCCATGAGCGCGGGCCTGGGGGTGACGGGTGGAGCCGCCTGTCACCCCAGCAGAAGCAGGCCACGGCGGCGGCGCGCTGAATAGTGCGCCTCCCCATTCCGGGGGTGAGTTGGGGTCACCGTTGTCCCCTCCCCCCCTCCCCTTCCGGCTCCGGCAGGGGATTTCCGAGGGGATTTCCGCACGAAAAAAAAAAAAAAAAGTACTCGTCCAGTGCAGTATTTGCATTAGTGTGACAACTAATAGCAAACTCGTGATTTAAGTCTGCTGATTTATTTGTGTGCGTAAACCGCGTCGTATTGGTCTATTTTTATAGTGGAGTTAAAGAGTGGGAGACAAGCGGCGACACGCGTCCTAATACAAATTAGGAACTATTCCCTTTCTAACCTCCTTTAACTGTTCTGTGATTATAAACATGTCGTATGATCCATAGATATAGGAAGAACGCTCGCGCGCTTAGTAGATAGGCCATACCTACAGATTAGGCGTGTATACCTACCTACGTTCCATTTTCGTGAATGAACGTAAGGCCGACGGTTACTACGTTAGGGCTGTAGCTTCTAGTATCGTAATATTTGTGGATATCTTATATTTAGGAGTATAGAAAAATGCTAGGCGCATGGTATCATCATGACGGTTTATGCGAAGAAAGTAACAATAAAAATATTATAAGCTTTTTTTATTTACATATTGTCGATGTGACAGCTTATCGCATTGTGTACGATCGTGGTGTCTAAACCTGATGTCTAGAAAAGTCTGTATTACACATTTAATTAAAATAAACTTGTGATTAGTGCTATGTGTTGCATCAGAATCGGCAAAAATATTTTTCATATCATAAAATTCACACATAAATTTAAATATATATAAGTAATAACTTTCGGGGGCTCTCTTGTTTGTCAGGTGCATTTTAAGTAATTTTTCTGTTTTAGTGTTATGTGTATGTTTATCACGCTCGATGAGGCGTATATAAGGCCTCCTCTTGATTTTTTGTAAATGAGGCTCTTCACGTCTTCTTCTCCGAGCAGTAATGATGCAAAACCTCGCATTTAATTTTTTTAATAAAACTCCTTGTGATAAAGCCAGCTTTGTATTACGTGATACTCTCTGTATACGCATCAATATTTGTTTTAACACAAATCTTCGGCGATCTCCACTAAGCTATTTTTGGCGGGCTGTGGCCGAGCGACTGCGAAGTAAGAAAATAATAATAACCGTAGGCCGACAAATTTCTAGGTATGCAAAGGTTAATCTCTCTAACATAAGGAACTTAACTGAGTTAGATTGTTGATTTTCCAGACAGTGAGGTATCTGTACCAGCTATTAGTTAATTTGTACAGTCAACTACAAAGAGATGTATCCAATTTAATCTTCCAAAATTATGTACCCCTGCGAGTGCCACTATGAACTAACCAAAGATTGTGACAAACATGGTATCCACTGAACTTGACAATAACATGTATGCGTGTAAAGCGCAATAATTATGTATCCCACTACATTTCCTGTGTTATGTACACTTACAATCTTAATTAAAAATCTATCCAAATACTGTGGAAGAAAATTGTATACATATAATGTTCCAAAGAAATGTAACCATAACAAAAAGGATGTATGAATTTCGAAGTGCTAGCAAAATTAAAAAGTTTCTTAGAGGATGCCATTTAAAAATAAATTCATAATATTACACATTTAGTATAGAAAGCAAGTATGATAAATACGAACTTTTCCGAATGAAACCGATGGCAAAACATTATTCATACATAAGATAACATGTATTGGATGACTGATAAAAGAAAAAAAAGACTATTATCATTTATTTTTATTAGTAAAGAACTTACACTTAAGATGACAAAAAACTGTAAAAACTGTTTAATAATAACTGTACTACCCTTATTTTAATAATTAGTAACGCGAATATATATGTATCGTCAAATAAATAAGTCGTGTTACTTACACTATTTATAACTCAAGAACTTTTGGCTGAAAATTGGCGGAGATGTAGCTCAGAACCAGGAGGCGAAGTCGCAGGCAAAGGCTAGTTTTAGATAATATGAAGTATCAAACAGATAAGTCAATCTCTATAAATGTGCAAAATAATGAATTTATTTTTAAATGGCATTCTCAAAGAAACTTTTTTGTTTTCGCTGGCACTTCGAAATTCGTACATCCTTTTTATTATGGTTATGCCTCGTATACACTACTCGCGAAGTTCCTCGGCGAAGTACTCGAGAATCTTTGCCTACAGTCCGAAGTGCGACACCACACACTCGTTCAACTTCGCGAGGAGCTCATTCGCTCTAAGGTGACGAAAGCCTGCGCACGTTCGTCCTTATGACATTAATGATATTGGGGTCCCAAAAAATAGGTTCTGCTTGCACAGTTTCGAGGAACGACATATTTTCCTCCTGTGAAGACTGTATTTTGTTCATAATAAACACAATATGTGTCACACGCAATAATTATAACTATTGAGTACTGAAGTCGGCCGAGTAGTGTAGAGAGGTACTTCGTGAACGCACTTCGTGCAACTTCGGGCCCTTTGACTCGGGCGCAAAAACCGACAACAAATGGAAGTCGCCCGAGGCGAGGTAAAGTTTGACGAGGTAAGCCGAAGTGCATCTCCACACTATCGTATTCGCCTAACTTCGTTCAACTTCGCGAGTAGTGTATAGGGGGTTTTACATTTACAACTCGTGCGAGTTAACATGGCACCTGGCTCAATCAAGTGACGTTTAAAGTACTGACTGCAAAAGAAATTTTGAATTTTCGAGAGCGCCATATTTTATTAGATAAATTTCTTAAATTCTTTAATATTGATTAAAATAATTAATAGATTTCTGATCGTAAGATTAAAAAATAAACAATATTCATGGCATGTTTTTCTTATAATAAGCTTGTGTTATACTTACATTGTTGTAAAGCTGAAAGTATAACGTATTACAGGTTTATTCAATAAAATTACTGTTGGTGAAACTACTAGACATTTTTTATTTCTAAAAATGAAATTATTAATATAAATATATTGATGAAATGTTATCCCAATAAAATATTGTGATTGTTTATATGTACAATTTTCACATCCTTGATCGCACCCCTTATTATTAAACCAGGTTAAAGCTATTTTTATCGGAAAGGATATCAGAGATCACAGCAGTGACTAAACATGCCAAATTATAAAAGGACATAATAATTTTATTAGCGTCAGTTCCTTCAGTGGTAGTTTACTGCCTAAATTATGACAGTACACGTGCATACTGAGAGGGAAAAAGTCCTATTCATTATTTTTATAATATTATATTGATGGATTAGTTTAGTTTTTACTACGGTGATGATTACCGCCGTTGTAATAAGATTCTATATTGATAATGTTACAATTACAGCTCGTGCGAGTTAACATGGCACCTGGCCTTGCAAACAACTCTCCTCCCACTTCTCCGCGCGATGCCCCGCTGACCGCTCTCGTCCTGCAGTAGCTTCCGCATCGCAGTGACTGTTGTACATTTTAATATCGTAGTTTTTATTACCAGATTTTGTTACTGTTACATTTGGAACATTTATATTGATTAATTTTATTGAGTTTTCGTCATAATACTTTATAACATACAGATTTACTAAGTTCTGCATTTATAATATTAGTATGGATTTCTTGGATTTTTCGAATTGAATTGATTGGATTATGAAGTATTACTTTTTTTTTAATTCTCTATCTCTGCCAAATTTCATCCAGATTCGTTCTACCGTTGTGTGGTTTGATTAAATACCTAACAAACATGCATCCACACTTTCAATAAATCTCATTAAATGTATACAATTTTCTTTCACAGTATTTGACAAGATAGTAAGTGTACATATCACAGGAAATGTAGTGGGATACATAATTGTTGCGCTTTACACGCATACATGTTATTGTCAAGTTCAGTGGATACCATGTTTGTCACAATCTTTGGTTAATTCATAGTGGCACGCGCAGGGGTACATAATTTTGGAAGATTAAATTAGATACATCTCTTTGTAGTTGACTGTACTATTATGTGAAAAAAGAGTATTTTCGTCGACAAATCATTTGTTGGAGTACATCACTATCATGCTTCTTGTAGTTTCGTGTAGAGTAAAGTAATGAATGAGTGTAACAAATCATTCATGGATGTTGCCAAAACTCGGCACGCTGTCAAATCTATACACTCATTTTCCCAAGTGAGAAATAACTTAAATGTTTTATCTCTTTTTTACAGGCAAAACTGTATATTAGAAAAAAAGAGTCAAAGTGATGTTTCATGGTCTGTCTCATGTTTGCCTCATATATGTATAACTAAAATTTGTATATGTTGAATAGGGCCACCCTGTGGTATGATCCAATTAAAACCAAATTTTGACTGGCTGGAATGTCGAGTGCTTTTAAAAGCTATTTAAAATAAAAATTTGGAAGCCGGAAGGTACAAATGCTATGCATTAAAATAAAATTATAGCGTTATTATGTTGTCTAATTAATTTGACCCGCGCTCTATTGTTCAGCATTAATATTATACTATTATACTCTCTTTTAAATTCCCGAACGAAATGAAAAAGATTGTTTATTGTATAATTTATTTATTTTATCTGGCAACATTGTATTCAAAGGTGTGTTTACGTGTTGCCCAATTCTGTTTTGTAATCTCGTTAACAATATAAAGTCCGTACCTACGTATCTGCCAGTGGCAAGGGGTCCCGATAATCTGATTCCTGTCGGCTTCCTTACGGTTTGCATGGTGCAGGCAAACTAGATAGCAGTAGGTTTTTTTTTCAAATGGCTTCCCTTTTGAAATGTTCGCCCTTCGCCACTAGTGGGTAGTGGATATTATCGAGCTAAGCAAGTTGGTCGTTGATTAACCACGTTATATCTAGATTTATACTTTACGCACAAATATAAAATGTGTTCAAAGGCGGAATTAATGCCGTGGTCATTTTCTACCAGTCAACCTTAGAGTGATGCAGAGATTTAATTGTCTGGGCAGGTGCTCGAAGTATCGATCTAGTACGGAGTATATAGTAGAGTATCGAGAGATATATTATGTAGATTTATAATTTTCAGCGGAAACAGTTAATATAATTAATGTTCTGTTTCTTTTACGGCCGTTCCCAATAACATTCTTACAGTTAAAGTTAGATCGTAACAGTCAAATTTGACGTATCGGCTGTTAAAATTCAAAACATAGTAAGTAACTGAGTTTTTGGCAGGTAAGCGTAGAGGACGCATCGCGGATTTTTTTTCCAAATTTTGTGTTAATTCGTGCGATTGCGAGTTATACAAACTAAAATGTCAACATATAAATCGTTAGATTTAATTCATTTTAGTATCAAACGAAATCATCGGAAACTTAGCTCTCCTGAACATTTTGGTTGGAACGAGTTACTATGTTTTGAATTTCAACAGCCGAGCAGTTTATCCGTAGATGCGATCTATCTTTAACTGTCAGTATGGTGTTGGGAACGGCGGCGGTTATTGAGTTACTTTTCTCGTTAAGTATACCTACCTACCTACATATGAAGCGTAGCGTGGCTGACGAGCATTCCATAGCTAGGTCGAAGGTTGCGGGTTCGATTCCCGCTCAATGCAAATATTTGCTTGCTCTGTCTTAGTCGTGGTCAGATAACAGTTTAACTGCGAAACAAAATTTTCCGTGAGGCGACCACAGCTGACGTAGGTATACTTTAGTAATAGGTATAACAGTGAATCTGACCTCCAGAACCCACTATCTTTTTATCTTTTTTCTCGTGCGCAAAATCCCGATGGATACCCCCCCAGACGACACACGGGCCACTAGTGATATCGAAGTTTATCTAGTTTTAGGTATAACGCATAACCCCAAATAACCTTTTAAAGCAGCCTTTGTGGCCTGGCGATAGTGAACGTGATCGTACGCAGCTGGCGCGAGTTCGTTTCTCGTTCAGTGCAAATATTTGTATGCATGAATATGGAGTCGTGCTTCGGAGAGCACGTTAAGCCTTAGGTCCCGGTTGCTATACGAACATCTATGGCAGTTGTTACGGGTAGTTAAGAGCCCTAAAAAGTTCAACAACTGGTCTGCTGCAATGTTTTATTAATGGTTTATTTTATATAGAAGTCAGATGTCAGACGCTTCACGAAAAATATCGAAGTTCAACTAAATCCGCAGTTAGACTGGTAACTCAGAACACAGAAGGTGAAAACTTCGGATGTGATAGGATTAACGCTAGAATGAAGAACCTTTTCAAGCTTAAGGGGTCTACCTTATCTTAAGGGGTCCACCTTATCTTAAGGGGTCCACCTTATCTTAAGGGGTCCACCTTATCTTAAGGGGTCCACCTTATCTTAATGAGTCCACCTTATCTTCAGTTTACAAGCCAATCTCACCAAATCCAACTTGACGCCTTCATGTATACCCGAGAAAACGGTCTTGACAGACAGACAGACAACGATGTGTTTTTCCTTTTGAGGTTCGGAACCTTAAAAGGGGATCAGTGTGAGCTTTGTATGTGACTGTGACTTGACGATTTCGGATGAAGAATATTTAAAATCAAAGAAAATTAAACAATAATAATTTTAATCAATTCTTTCAACATAATGCTCTAATAAATTAAATAAATAACCTTATTGTCTAGTTGCAAAGTTAAGTTTTATGCTATGGACTTGATGCAGGGCACCCCGAGTCGTAGCCGGTCCCGAAGTGTCAGAAGTCGCTTGTACATGCACAATTTGTTGGTAGGAAAGCTGGTCTTTGGATCTTTTTCCTGTAAAAACAAATTTAAATTTATTTTTTTGTTGGCTGGTAAGGTTTTCAACTTTCATCATCATATTATTTTCTAAACTTTACGCGAATGTCACTCATTGAAATAAAACCAATTTTTAACGTTTATTTTTTAACGCGATATTTGTTATTATTTACTTTTAAACCGACGTTTTGGTGACTTTTCAGCAGTCTAGGTCGCGGGGTGACTAAAAATGGTAGTTGTCTGTCTGTTGTATTCAGGGTGAATAAGCGTCGGTAGCTTAATGGTTAAGGAGTCGGCCTTACGATCGAGAGGTCCCGGGTTCGAATCCTGGCCATTACACTACCGACGTGAACCCACTCCTAGCACAAGCGATTTAGCTTAATTCGAATTAAAAAATATCGCGATAGAATCCGTAAAAAAGGTGGTTTTATTTCAATTTCATCATCATATATATTCGGAGTCAAGCAAACCTCGCCCGCTAGCCAGTACACCTGTTGTTGACAGTTGAGACTCAAATGGAGGCATTATTCTCATGAGAAATGCACAAGTGCCGATTTCTGGTTCTAAAGTGTGTTCTGGTTCTAAATGTTACCGGCAATGTGTATAATGCAGGCATTCTACAGTCCCGGGTCCTTCAAGCGGGGCGTGAAAAGGCATCTGATGAGGCCGTCAATCTGTGTATCACCACTGTTAACATGGTACATGTTTACGATGGTGACCTTCTTTCCGAGACTTTGCCTGTAGCTCACCAATAGGCGAGGTGCTGTCAAATTGACGTGTCCACTATAAAAAAAATGCCTAGGCAATGTTTGCTAATATATAGAATGCCTGCTGTTCCACCGGCAATGTGTGAAATAAATACCTAGATTATGGTCTGCATTTGCGGATGGTTTTGCGGAAATTATAATAACCACGAAGACTTAATGCGTGGGTGTCTTAAGTCTTCTAACCTAATCTGTCCAAGTCAAATTGCGCGGTGTAGATCCTGCGATGACTGAGACGGAAGTGGAGCTCCCCATTAACCTTCATGATTATTTTTTTAAAACCACCATTAATGTTCTTTGATACCATTTCATACATTGCCTTCTGCACACTCAGCATTCTAGGCATTGTACAGAATAACGGGTTATACACATTGCCGGTAACATTAACAACCTGTGTCACTGCTGAAGGCATTTTGTTAGGTAATGTAAATATGCAATCAGGCCTTCATAGGTTCCCTTTCTAAAATATACACCCTTGCCACTGATACACAGTATTTTATATATAACTAGCTTTAGCCCGCGGCTCCGCCCGCGTGGATGTCGGTTATCGCGACCAAACATAGCCTATGTCCTTTCTCATGCTCTAATCTACCCCTATACCAAATTTCATCAAAATCGGTTCAGTGGTTGAGGCGTGATAGCGTAACATACAGGCAGACAGACAGACAGACAGACACAGACAGAGTTACTTTCGCATTTATAATATTAGTATAGATTTGTTAATACTTACATGTGGGAAGAAATCAATCTCCAATACAATAATTTCAAAGAATGTTGCCGCTACAATAACTGGCCCAGTTTTCCTCTCACACACATCCAAGTGCACAGCATAATTTCCATCTGGCAACACAGCTATAGACTCAAAAATGGGCTTGGATTTATAGACCTGACTCGACAGCCTGTACAATAAAATCTCACCCGCTCTTGTGCCAATAAGAATGAAATCTCCATAAAAAAACAAAGCTGTGATTGGTGGAAAATCTAAGTACAAATGTCTATATTGGTCAGTTTCAATTTGGAATAAATGTCTAGAATAGCAAACATAGTTTTTGTCATTAATCGCACAAATATGCTTGATCTGTTTAACCCACGCTGGTGGGACGTTAATAGGCTTTACGGACACAGCCCTATCTTTACTAATACTGACTATCTTGCCGCAATCGGTGAATATACTCACTATACCAGAGTTATACTGAATTTCTTTAATATCATAGTCACAGTGCAGCATTAATTTTGATTCCAAATTTTGCTTTGTAAGATCGCACTTGTACACATCTCGGTTATTAGTGAAATACAACTCTTCTCCATGTAATACAAAATTATCCGCTTTGAAAAAAGCTTCAGTCATAAACGTTAAATCTTCAACAGTTCTTTGAAGTAAGATGCCAGATTTCAATAGAATTACTGTAGCCAAATCATTATTAGCAATCTTTAAGCAATTTTTCTCTGGTACTGCTACTGGTATGTATTTCAAAGTGGTCATATCATATAGAACTATTCCTCTTGTATCTTTTAAAGGGAGAACACTGTAATCAATGTCTAGAGCGTGTGATTTATCATGCAATGTGAATTTATAGAATTCTCGAATGTTCTTTTCGAAACTAGTTACTTTCGTCCACATGGTGAAGTTTTTATACAGATGACGCCATTTACAGTCATTCCCGGACTTTTTTTTAGCTATCCATGAAGCATTGGGGTACTCTTTCTGGCATACTTTTTCCCAAACGTAATCTAACTCGTCTATAGTTTCCTGCCATTTTTTACACACTCTGCGACATTTTCCCAGAGTAAAACCGTCAGTTTTGGTTAGTATTTCAGCAAACGTTTCCAGTGGTAAGCTATAAATGTCCATTTCGATGTAAATATGTTCAGATTCTCACCGAGTAAAGTTTTCCGTAAGTAGTCCTTGTATTTATCGCTTACATAGTACATAGCTGAAATATTTCCTAACTATCAACTATACTAATATGATGATTCTATGAAATTCATATTTATTTACGTTTGGGTATGTTTAAAAATAATTTGGCTAATTTACCTTGTTTACTTTTTTATCAACTGACTGATAACTCGTGATTTTGACGTTTGATAATTTTATTTTAGTGTTGTAATGTTGGTACTCTTACCTCAACTCCTAAAATTACGTTCGGAAATTATGCCGCATGATAAAACGTCATAAACTTATTGCGTTGGTTAGATATAATTTATTCTACGGATTCAGTAGAATAAATTCTATGAATAGATTTTTAACAATTTAAAATTAAATATCAAAATACAAAATATCTAATATAGATATAGAAAAGGAAAAAGGTAGATCATAACGAAACGAGAAAAACAGGTTCGTATTTCACCAGCTGATACAGGGTCAGGAGCGCGGAACTTTGTATACACGGTGCTGGGTAGCTGATTCCGATTTGATAAAATTTGTCAAAAATAAAATCTAACAGGTGGGGTGAACCTATATCGCGACCCATTATGCTCTTTAGGGTTCAAGTCAATATCACTTGCTAGCTGGTAATAACTACACGTACTGCTAACAGACTGATGTGTCTTGGGCGGAGGCTGAAGGATGTCCCTTGTAAGGCTATTTATATATTTTTATATGTATATGGGCGGAGGCTTACCCGGAGAGTTCGCGTCCTCTGGGTTGGAAGGTCAGACGGCAGTTGCTCCCGTAAGCACAGAATAGAGAATCCGCAAGCCAAAAAAAAGGTTAGAACAAAATATCACAGGCACGCAGCAACGTCGCCCGGCTCTTGCTACAAATGGATTACCGTGCCACTGTGAGTCACAGACTTGCGTTTAAAGATGTAACATCCAAAGACACAGAATCTCCGCTTCCGCTTCAAGACCATGTGAAGTGAAGAGGATAGGTAAGCTGAAAAGCGAATTCCAGGCTCCGGGTTGAAGGCATCTGCTGCAATCAGGACTCAACGTTGTAAGTATGACGATGAATTGGTGACTTCACCTTTTCTGAGTGTGTCACGTAGCTTTGCAATCGCAGAATTACGTTAAAGAAAATAACAATAAAAGAAATAAGTAATTTATTCATAAATTCCAATGACGAATTCTCATCTCTTTGTCATATTGTTACAAACATTCAAAATTACACAACGACTCATAGAGTAAATTTAACATAATACGAATTCTTATTTTGAATTTGGAAAGTCACTTTAAAACCCGCGCTTAAGGTCATTTCTTTTTTAATTAACGGTTTTTTAATTTATAGGTAAATGTATTGAATGTTCTAATATTCAGATAATATTACAATCATAGCCTTATAATTTTGAAATCGAAACATTAGGTACAAATAGTAAGACACGACGTCAAATCTGCGTCGGTAGCTTAGTGGTTAAGGAGTCGGCCTTACGATCGAGAGGTCCCAGGTTCGATCCTGGCCTCCTGGCATTACACTACCGACGTGAACCCACTCCTAGCACAAGCAATTTAGCTTAGTTGGAGGGGTTAGAGGGAATATAACTTCGGTTCTAATATTCTTTAAAAAAAAAAATAACATTTAAAAATTAATCAAAAGCGTTTAAGTCCAGCTTCTTTATAATATCAATCAAAATATAAATTAAGTACAAAAATATAAATGTACAAAGTATGAGGGAGACTACGATGAAACATCCGAAACTTCGGGACCGCACCCAACACGAACGTAATAGCCCTAATAGACGACCAGGTTAGGTACGGACCGAACCATGTTCAGTGGTCCGGCGCGCTCTGAGCAACAGAGGACCGAACTGCTCTCCACATGACCGAATATGATTCGGAGCGTTCAAGTTCGGTGGTTCGGTCTGTACCAAACGCGGTCGTCTATTAGAACTTTAAGATATGATACATTTAGCCATATACGTAGGTACCATTCACTTCGGCTTCTATCCGCAAATACGAATGTTTCATGGTAGGTACTACAGTTCAAAACGGTAACATAATAAATCTACTCATAGTTCGTGTAATTACCACATTATACATAGGATAGTTGGCGTTGAATTTTTTTTTTGTAGATCCAGATCGCCAAAAAAATTTTTTTTTTTTTTTCAGTTGATTAAAATATTGATTAACCATTTAAGACCTATTTCAGAGAAGGGTCAACTAACCTATTTAAATGTGGCAATTCGATATTTGTAAGCAAGCAGCACCTTATTCATAAAAAAAATCCTATCTAACTCATTGTACCTACTACAATTATATCGTCTACATCATAACATTATTTTCCCGAAACAAAAATCAACCATAAAAATCTAACAACAATACTCTTACACACATAAAAATTAAGATTTTTATTTTGTTCACATTATAAAGAACTTCACATCAGTTTTGCGGAGGAATTTCATGACGCTTTATGTATGTAAATATTTTATTTATTTCTTTATTTTCTTTAGTTTATTTTGTGAGAATATAATGTTTACGTAATTGTGATATGCCTAGTCCAATTGTGGACCAATAAAAAACAACCTTCCCAATATAAATAATTAAATATTCATAACCCCAATAGTGCAATCAAAATCAACTCAAATAAATAACTAAATCACAAATATTAAAAAAGGAACATCAATCAAACACACAGACAAAATATTCCATTCCAGTAATCCAGCAAATCAACCCAGTCCAGTGCTGAACTAGATTGTAGTTATCACATTAATCCTGAATTTTTTAAACGCGCCTGAACTTGATAGCCTCTTTGGCGTGGCGGTAGTGAACGCGACTGCCACGCAGGAGGCGCGGGTTCGATCCCCGCTCAGTGCAAATATTTGTATGCATGGATATGGTTATTTCCACTGGTCTGAGTGTTTCTATTTATAATATGTATGTATTTACAAAAAAAAACTATCTATATATGTTTATCCGCGTTGTAGATTCCATGAAACAAGCTAGTTAATGCCATGGGTTGTGGAGAATGTTGTGGAATATTTATTTAAATAACAGATAACAGTCCAGTGACTATACTGGATTACTTACTGGAATGGGCACATTCCAGTGATGGTTCACATTATTGCAATACCATTCCAGCACTGGATTCCTTCTCTGGATTGGAATAATGTGAACCGGGTATAAAATCAGTTTCCAAAGAGCTGCACACTCACATATAAAATTATACATGAAGGTGTATACTTATATTACCTATCTCATTGGCGAGTGTACACGCGACCAAATGCTGCAAAGAGTTACATGAACGCAAAATCTCCTAATAAAAAGATCAAAGTTCAATCTGGATTGGGGCATAGATTCTAATTAATATTTCACAACATTCTACACAACGCTATCTAGACCCATGGTAAGCTTAATTACCTTGTGTTACCGAATCTAAATCTTTTTGTAAATACATTCTTAATATACATAGAAACCCCCAGACGTGCGTTCACTGCCGCCACGCCACAGAGGCTGTCGACTTTATCCAGCAGTGGACTGCGATGAGTTAATTAATTGATTAATTGGCCCTTTATGCATAGCACATTAAACAGTAAACCTGTGCAGCTATTTCTCTGGCCATGCGTACATATTCTAGATTTTAATTAACATCAAACAACTTCAAAATAAAAGAAGCTTTAATATCTTTCTTATACATTTTTGAGCGTCGGTAATCTATAGTTCGTTCGCGTTAAGAATGCAGTGAATCATTAAATTGTCCGTCGGCCTAACCACGCCCTTAACCAATAAAATCTTCTCATATTGAATAACATATCTAAACCTGACCGATTTCGCCTTACGGCATTCTCCAAGGTTTGAGAATGCCGTAAGGCGAAACCGGTCAGGTTAAATAAAAATTAAAGTTTATAATCTATAATTAAAATCTATAATTAAGTTAAATAAAGTCAGTGGAAAAGTACAAGTGTGTTATTCAATATATGTAGCAGATTCCACCAAGCGCCATCAATCTCCAGTATAAACAAAATCTTTTCAAATTACAAGGTCAAGTTCAGTGTCCAGTTGAAGACATTGTTTCGAACGCAACGGTTGTGTCTTGTCATTTGTGTTAACTGATTTAATTAATTAACGAGAATTCACTGCATTAATAACGCGAACGAACTATAATGGTTAGGTGGTCTGAGGTTCGAGTCCCAGCCAGTACACTATCGACGAAACCCCACTTCCAATGCAAACAAGCTTCACTGAAGGGGAAAACCATAGGCGGGTAAATGCGAATTAGTTGCAAGGAATGATTAGAAAAAAAAAACAATCATAGGCCGCGTACAGAATTACAGATAAAATAATAATATCGCGATTCAGGTGAGTCATTACACAACACATCCATACTAATATTATAAATGCGAAAGTAACTCTGTCTGTCTGTATGTCACGCTTTAACGCCTAAACCACTGAACCGATTTTGATGAAATTTGGTATAGGGGTAGATTAGACAATGAGAAAGGACATAGGCTATGTTTAGTCGCGATAACCAATATCCACGCGGGCCGGAGCCGCGGTCAAAAGCTAGTTGATGATATTTATAATATTGACACAATATTGATGTGCAAACCGGATTTCTACATTATTTGATCTCGATACTGGATCGCTATATTAAGAAATAATATTGAATATCTGTCTATTCTATACGCGCACACAGAAAATTCATATTCAATAATTCATGACTGAATACGAAATTTCTTTCATTTCATTAAAAAAAAGTTACACTACAAATTGTCTTTTGAATGTCGAAATTACTAATAATTACAAAAAAGTCGTCTATAATTTGATTCAAAATTTACATAATTAGATACATTTATTTACAAACAATAAATTCACATACAATTTACATTATAATTACAATTTATAATTAAATGATTTCTTTGATTTTATTCTTCAAGTAACATGCCAAGTAACAAAAAATCTCCACATTACGTACGCGTACGCGTAATCATTCAATATAATATAGGTAGTCAGCGAAAGTTCTACAAAAACAAAAATATGACATAACAATGAATATGAAATATTATTTTTATTTAAATTAATATTTTATAATAATTTAATATTATTAATCAAATTAATTTCAGAAAGCGGCACATCTTCATTGTTATGTCTCAATGTTTTGCTTCTTTACTTGCCTCGAAACAGAAAATATTGTACAGTCAGCGACAAAAAGTTGATGAACACTAAAGTAGCCGAAACGTCGGGATTAATGTGAATATATCGCGATAGAATCCGTTAAAAAGAAGTTTTATTTCACTGAATGATATTAGTAAACTTCGAATACATAGGGAAAAAGAATCTTCTCGGGCGGGTCAAGAACCCGCAGTCTTTCCCATACAGGGGGAATGCCTGACCAATTCGGCTACCGAGACACGCCCGATATGATTCAAATTTCCCATCTTATACGTCTTTAAGGCGACGTGGCGTCATCCCTATGTATTCGATTTGTATAGTTAGCATACTTAATGCTGTAAAAAAAAAATCCTTCAATTAGTAAACTTACTAAGGTAAATCATATCCCATGCAATCAATCACTAAATAAATAAATACTTATTCTAAACTTTGGCTTAACTAATATTATTATTCTTGAGCAAGGTTGACACTACTAGCATTGTGAAGCTGCCTATGAGATATAAAGATCCCGGAATCGACGCCAATAGCCTGTATCTGTCCTCTGTAATAAAGAAAATATTTAAAATTATTATTTAGTAGGCACACGTTACTACTAGCACAGATTATATAATTCTTAGACTACTAGACAAGTTGTTAAGAACAAAAATGTGTCCAGGGTGAGGTGGAAATGAATTTTCATTTTGAATTTCGAACGGAACTCAAAAACCAGACTCCGGTTGGTAAGGACAGTTACAAAAAAAATACCTCGTCACAAATGGATTGAGAATAAAGTTCATTGACCGAGTTGGCATGCGACCAGTTTGGACCGGTTACTAACGGCCGTTCCCAATAACATACTTACAGTTACAGATAGATCGCAACAGTCAAATTTGACGTATCGGCTGTTTAAATTCAAAACATGGTAATTGTTTTTTTTGCGGGAAAGCGCATCGCGGTATAATTTTATTTTCTGAAATTGGTGTAAAATAGGAGTTACTATGTTTTGAATTTAAACAGCCGAGCACTTTATCCGTAGATGCGATCTATCTTTAACTGTCAGTATGTTATTGGGAACGGCGGTTAGTCGTTGTAAACACACAATCACACTGTAGCGAAACCGACTGCAGCGCCACGTGGTGCCCGCGTATAGCTTTATTTTTGTTTAGCAAAAATCACGACATTTATTACGATATTTACTGCAAACTTTATTCATAATTGATCTGGCACGGCCTATAGTGGTCGGATTGTGGTATTTTATTCTGTGCAGCCAGTCTAGTGGTGTACATCAAAATTAATGTGTGTAAATTTAGTTAAGAGCTACAGTGGAAGTTTGTGAAATCAAATGTAAGGTGGAAATTCTTTTAGATTCGTTTTTGAAATGCAAATGAATTTTATAATAGTATTCAATTCGCAAATAATTTGGTTTACTTACTTGTTTGTTTGAAAATTAGAAGTAGGTATTGTAAATAATAATAACTTAAATACCAAGCTTTAGATATGATATAATATTATGTAGTTAGTACAGTACACATTTTTAATATCTGTACTATGAGTTTTATGAAATTTTGACGCAATTTAATATACAGGTCGGGAATTGAACGCGCGACCAGTCCTTTTCCGAGGGAACAATCTCACAAACTAAGTTACTACTCCTATACATATGGCTTGGGGCAAACTTCATTAGTGACATTACTATTACAGCTAAAGTGCTTGTGTTAGGAGTCAGTAGTGTAATGACCAAGGATTCGAACCGGACTACTCGATCGTAAAGCCTCTTAACCACTAAGCTATACCGCTCTTAAATAATTAGTCTTCATATTTTATTTACTGTACAATCTAATCATTCATATCATATAATAATCATTTAAAAAAGTATCTAAGTATGTTTATCCACATTCTAGATTCCAAAACACAAGCTCGTTAAGCTATGCTTACCATGTGTCTAGATAGCGTTGTGTGAAATGTTGTGGAATATTTATTTGTTTATATATTTTCATTGCTGTTGGCGGTGGGCCTGTCAGACCAAGAGAGTTTGCTTATAGCACTAGATTGAAAGAGAATACTTTAATTTCATTAGAAGATACATTTTAAAATGTTATTATAATTGAATTGATATTAAAAATTATTTGCAAATCAAATAGCTAATAAGGCGAGTAGAAAGTGTATCGTAAGTAAAATGGTACTTATCGTTTGAATTCACAAATTTCCACGGAGACGACTCTTGCGCCGGTAGGTAGGTTGATCCGTCACGGACATATCCACTTTACTTATAAACAATGAGTATATCTTTCACCATAAAATATAGTATGCTTATAAAAATTAACAAAAGTATCAATAATAAGTTCAGACAAAATATTTTGAGTATTTCAGTTACTATTATTTTACTAGTAGTCATTCAAACCCCGAGACGGAATAAGTCACACTATCAAAGTCTGACAATGTGACTGTCAGACTATCATATTATCAGACTGTCACATTGTCAGACTGTCACATTGTCAGACTCACACTATTAGACTGTCACATTGTCAGACTCAAACATCCGACTGCAACACTGTCAGACTATCACATTGTCAGGCTCACAATATCAGACTGTTATATTATCAGATTATCACATTGCCAAACTATCATACTATCAGACTATCACATTTCAGACTGTCATATTGTCAGACTTACACTATCAGACTGTCACATTTTCAGACTGTCACATTGTCAGACTTACACTATCAGACTGTCACATTGTCAGGCTATCACATTGTCAGACTCACACTATCAGACTGTCACATTGTCAGATTATGACATTGTCATTGTCTGTGTGATAATATCAGACTGTCACATATAAGTGTAGGTAGTCTTCTACTAATTGCTCTAATCATTTCTATCCGAGCGACATGTACGAATCAACGTCATAGTATAACTACTAGTAGGCTCATTATTTTTCATAGATATAAGTCAATATCTGTATAAATATGAAAATAAGCTAATATAACAAAGGCTGTCGTTGTTTTTCACCAAATGCATCATGCATGTAATAAGTCTAAACCAAATTTTATTACTCAAGAAAATTGAGCTCGTATTTATTAAGTAATAAACTCGGCAAGACGATAAAGATGATCATTAATATATGAAATTGTTAGTTGAATGACATAATGAATGCGTAAACAAAGTTATAAAAGGTGTAATATTTTATTATAGCAATTTATTACTCAGAGTAATAATAGTATTTTAATATAAGTATAAAGTAATCATAGTTCACGTTTATAGTATAATGGTTTTATTGTACAATTTAATTGTAAAAATAATTTTATCTTAATTACTATACTATGCATAATGAGTATTATGAAACATAAATATATGGTATCTAATTTTCAGGCATATAAAGGCATGGTAAATGACTTTACAAGTATATTTTACTGAGAATTTTATGTGGCAATATGGAAAAATAATGCAGTGCAGCCCTATCGGCAAACAAAAACTACAAAATTATAAGGCAGTAAAAAATGAACAACATGCAATGAAGTTCGTTAAAAAACCTTTTTTATATATTTCGTGCTAAAACCAAGCAAGGTGTAACCAATAATAAATTAAAGACCCGGAAGGACAAATAAACAATTTATTCAGTATTCAAGTTAATAGCAGTCTTATTTTATGTTAGTAGAACAATATTATTAAATTATGACGTCACAGTTTTAATTACCGTAGATTCTGACAGATTCTTTTAAATAATTGTTAGCGCATATTATTGATGGCGAAGGCCCAATGTATGTAACTAGCTCAGTAAATTACCAACAAACAAACGTTCAAAAAAACTCAACATTGATATAAAAAATAACAAAAAACTAAAAAAATCATTCTTGGGACCAAAAAATTCATTTTTGGAACTAAATAAACCAATTACAGCTTTAATGTGCGCTTTCCACACTGACACATTATAATATTATGTCTTTTTAATACCATGGTTTACATTAAACTAATTAAATACAAAATAATTTCGCGTTTTAAGGAATAATTAATTTACTACAATCTCACTAAGTACTTCATTTTTAAGTACACAAAACCAAAATTATCAGACAATTCGAATAAAATATCACATTTTAATAACAATTTTAGGAACAATACTACTTCATACGTATTCCAAATAATAAATTACGTACATTCTTTGTACTGTGCTAGACCAGCTGTACAATTTGGTAATGCTCCCAATTCTGTTGTTAAGTCTCTAAACTTAAATTTCTCTAAAAAAAATCTAATTGCATCTCTTTCTTTCATGATCAGATAAAAAAAGACAGATGATTTTATTCAAGTTAAAACCTGTCAAATTAAGACAGCGCCTTGTTGGTGCGTAGTAAGTTAAGTCGCATGTTCGTAGATGTCGACTAAAATTGAAGGGTACCGTCAAAGCGCCGACTTAACTTGACAGGTGTTCACTAAAATAAATCATCTGTCCTTTTCTATCTAATAATGAAAGAAACAGATGCAATTATAAAATTTTAGAGAATTTTACGTTTAAAGATGTAACAACAGAATTAGCAGCATTATCCTATAGTTAAAATTAATTATCTAACCGAGCTTATTAAATTAAGAATGGTAAAAGAGCGGTAATAGTTACGTCCGTTCTTATTTTATTTTTATTTATTTTTAATCATCCACCCCATCTATAATAGTAACTGTTTTGACTATTACATTTTATGACATCACTAAATATTTTTTCATACAAATTACCTTATAACTTATCGTTTTGACGTTTAGTAAAAAGTAACTAATTACCGCGCCATGGAGTGATCGTATGGGCTATAGTCATTGGTGGAACTGGGTGACGTCACTAGATATCGACCTATGACAGGCTATGAAGGTTGTAACAGCGCTGTGTTCGACGTTAAGCGTTGGAGCACACCGAACTGCAATTTGTTCGCGCACTTTTTAAGTGTTAGTTAAATATAAACCTTATGTATGTATAATTCAATTCAATTCGATTTAATCCACCGCTACGAATTCCGAATGGTTCGACAAATTACAGGCAAAACAGCTACACTATATAAGCATCACGATATTGACCCTTTCTCGATTAGTGTGCCCGCGACAAGAAGGTGCTTGAGTTTAGTTTTTTTCGAATCCCGAAATTGATGTTCTATGTTGCTAGTGTTGACTATGTAGATAAATAAGGTTTGTGCAATGCGTGTTTCTGTTCACAATGTTTTACCTACGCAGCGACTATAAGCGAAAACTTATTACTGGCTTTCTATTGTGTAATCCAAACGCTATTCAAGTTTTTGTAGCTGTAAGTTTTCCATGTAATAAATAAATAAATAATATATTGCAAAATTGAATTGAAGCTGCCGCGAGCATAGACTAATATATAATCTAGACGTATATTCAATTTTGCAATGTATTATACATACATAAGGTTGATATTTAACTAACACTTAAAAAGTGCGCGAGAAAATTGCAGTTGGGTGGGCGCCAAAACTATGGTAAGAAAATTTGTAGCGGAGTGGGGAAGGAGACAGATTACAAGGACTAGATTACTTAATGAATTTTAACACTAAAACTTCCGCATATTTGGAAGCGGCGTAGTATACCAACCACCTGTTTGTTGCGATATCATTTTTTGCTTTGTACAGCCAGTCTATCATAGAACATAGAAGTAATCCTACTTTTTAACCTCGCACAATTGGGGAATGTAACCTACTCATCTAATACTCGAGACTAGCTTTGCTAACTTCCGTAGATTTAGAATCAAATCCACTGGTAAACTACAACTCTAATAACATTTCTAATCACCTCACAATAAGATACGGTTTAAATATCTTGACTAAGACGATAAGTTCTTAATTTTTAGGAACATTATTGCGACATAGAAACCCAGCTAGAAGCTAAACCTACACTATCCGAACACCTAAAAGATTCAAGTCGGAGAACTATTAGAAATTTTAGTATAAATAGTTTTAAAAAGACCGGGCAGTTTGTCTAAATTTATCTTCTTACTCAAAGATGTTGCACTGAGACTAGACGAACTCAACTGCTGAGGTTCAGAAGCTTTGACTGGCTCAACCATGATAGGGTTATCATCAGAATCGAAAATTATCTCCGGATCATTCTCTATAATCTCCTCGATAGATTCCCAATTAGTCTGGAGTTTTTTCTCAGTAGGGCAACACTCGCACATGCCATAATCACACTCTTTCTTACTCATAAAGTAGTCTACATCATCGAGAATAGTATGTTCAGATTTACGCGTTTTTAGAGGAACAAATAAGGAAAATTTTCGCGCTGAATATTGTAATAACTCTTCTACGTAGGGATTTCTATCGTCTACGTCTTTGTCGACCATTATATCGAGAATGTGGTTCTCTAAGAGTGAGTTCTTCCTACTGTCTGGTGGAGATTGTGTATCTATACTCTGTTGGGTTACCATGCTCATTTTTCGTTTAGCCTGACCTGTCATTGTGATCGATTTTTTAGTTGTCGCCCATCCGAGTGAACGCTGGACCGCCATCTTCCATTTTGTGTACCTTGCGTCGCGATCTGGAATAAAAAAAGTTATGTTAAAAAAGTGACAGATTACATATCCGAATTTTTGGTGCAATGAATGTTGTATTATGTAGTTTTTTTTATAAAGGACACGTCAATTTGACATCTCCTCGCCTGATGTAAAGCTAAAGGCAAAGTCTCAGAAAGAGGGTCACCATCGTAAACATGTACCACGTTAACAGTGGTGGCACTAAGCTTGACGGCCTCACCAGATGTCTTTTCACGCTCCGCTTAAAGGACCAGGGACTGTAGGAAGAAGGAAACACATGAGCTGGCAGGAAGTTATGGCATTAAGTCCGCCTATGTACTTGTGCATGAAGTTTTATAAATAAATAAATAAATAAATAGGTTCCAGGTCTTAGTGGTGCGGCATAGGAATGAGTCACTGAAACGCAGGTATACTCTGCACAGCACATACATCACCTGATTGACCGACGAGGTTCTGGTGTGCTTATGTTGGATTCAAATTGACTAAAACCGCACGCCGTGTCGGGTGCCATGTGTCGGAGAGAATTGTGACTCAAAAAGGTAATTGCCCCCGGTTTATATTCCGCGGACTTTGAAATGGCCCTCTTTTGGTTGTTGGAACCACGGCATCCCATCTAGGAATCCCCAATTCTAGATGGGAGAGGAGATTAGGTACTCGACCTGCGTCAGCGAGTACGAAATTCGTTCGAGAGAGCTTTGTCGTCTCTCGAGCTATTTCTTCATGATGGGTTTTACTGCCAGTAGTACCACTCCATAACAATGGCCGATTTCTTAAAGTTCAAGACTCATCCTAGCTCCCATTAGCTTATGCATTACCACTGCCATATGTACCCACACTCACTATCGTCCGTAGTATGGATCTGGGATCTGTACTTCACGTTTCTGGTAACATCGACTACGACGTCAAGGCACGTATTGCCGCCGCGTGGGCTAAGTGGCGGGAAATGACTGGCGGCACATGCGATCCTAATATGTTAGGCTGAAGGGGCAGGTCTATAACCATCATTAGACCTGTCCTTTTACACGGCAACCGCCCAGCTACGTGGGTAACAAACGCCTGGCAATGGCGGCCTTACCGGGTCCAGGTAGAAGGGGTAGGCCCAAGAAGTGCTGGCTTGGCGTCGTGGAGGGTGACATGCGTGCAAACGGTCTCACTACCTTGGACGCCCAATATCTTGCGAAGTGGAGGAGGAAGAGCCGGAAGGCGGACCCTGAGCTCCGAGGGCACCGTGGCTTCGGATGCCATCAGGACTAACGTGTTTATGTAGAGGATGACTCACCGTCGTCCGTAGTGGTAGGCAGGAAGGTGTCGGTATGCGCGTGGTGTGCCCTGAAGGCCTCGAGCGGCCACACGCCGGCCGCGCCTCCCGCCAGTACTCCCACGCCTAACGCGCACATGTCTCGTGATTGAGCACGCACTGTATAAAAACAAGATAATCTTTGTTACGGACATTATTTTTTTTATTTTTTTTTGTTTTTTTTAAAAGAATATTAGAACCGAAGTAACTAATATTCCCTCTAACCCCTCCAGCTAAGCTAAATTGCTTGTGTTAGGAGTGGGTTCACGTCGGTAGTGTAATGACCAGGATTCGAACCCGGGACCTGTCGATCGTAAGGCCGCCTCCATAACCACTAAGCTACCGACGCTTTATACTACATACATACATACATACATACATAAACTCACTCCTATTTTCCCCGAAGGGGTAGGCAGAGCTGCTAGCACCCACATTTCGCCAGTTTATGTTTAGGTCCTAATGTAATAGGTAACGAGCCTATTGCCATTAACCGGGTATTTATACACCCGCGATAAATACACACATAACTTCGAAAAGCATTGAACAGTCATTGGTGTGTGCCATGGTAAACCTGGGATCGAACCCGAGACCTTGTCTCAGCAGTCCATTACCCATACCACTAGGCTACTAGGCTATACTAATACAATAATAATGGTATCCGCCATGTGTGTATATCCCTAGCATATTAAACTCTCTTAAAAGGGCCTCTATGTCTTGGCTTCGGCCCGACAACGGACGCCTTCCAAAGGCCCGGGACTCCATAGTCCCGAGAGTCACGGAACTGAGAAACAATAATAATAAATATTCCACAACATTCTACACAACGCTATCAAGACCCATAGTAAGCTTAACTAGCTTGTGCGAATCTAGAATGCGGATAAACGTACTTTAGATACTTTTTTTAAATACATACATATATCTAATAGACACCCCCAAACCAATGCAAATAGCCATATTCATGGATACAAATATTTGCACTGAGCGGGGATCAAAACAGCGCCTCCTGCTTGCAAAGAAAACTTTTTTTTAAATAATGTATTAGAACAATGTTCAGGTGAATGAAAAAAAAATGGGGACTTAAAAAAAAATCTTTCGCCAAATGAATACTTCCAGACGATTTTGCTTTCAAAACTGTGCCCAAATTATTTTTATCCGAAACGACTATAAAATCACCCTGTATATGAAACATTAATGTACAAGTTTATACTTACACACTGGTATACCAATTAAGTCGGCTTGCAGCTGCATTAACAAGTCATTACAGGTCATTTTCCCATCCACGTGGAGTTTAGAGAGAGGCATACCGCAGTCTTTGTTCATAGCTTCCAAAATGTCTCTGGAATTAAAATATAGATGTTATAATACCAAGCTTTTGGAATGATATGTCTTCGGTAAGAGGATCCGTTTAAGACTGGATTTTAATTATATAAATCGTTCTTTCTCATCATTTTATTGCGTTCGCCGCGTGGTTCAGGGCAGAGTAGAATTAGGTCCATCCCATCTCTTCCCAAGCGGTGTCGTACAAGGCGACTAAAGGATAGGGCTGTTTAACATCAGACAAATATATACAGCCCAGAGTCAGCCTCAGATGCACGGCTCGAGTCTACAATAGTGCCCGGAAAGCAGCAATAGGCTCATACCCTATTACGTGGGACCGAATCCAATGATTGGTGAAATGAGGGTGTTGATTCACCTCTGCCTAACTCTCCGGGGATAAAGGCATGATTTAAGAATAAGAATAAGAATCTTTATTTCCTAGAATATGGTTGGTTACAGTGGTGTTGGGGTGATATAGGATATACAGCATATTCTGCCAATTGTGACGTGCAAATATTAAATTTACTATAATTACAGATTTTTACATGCATTAATTACCTCCACACATTTGGAATTAATAATTGCTTCATAGGCTAAGTTCTAACTCGTCTAAACCAAAATTCAATGTTAATTTAATGTCAGAATTTACTTAAATATGTCAAAAAATAATAATTGAGAAAATAGAATTTATACATTTAAAAATTTGTCATCAAAATATTCCATTCCATTGTATGTTTGTATTGCTTTAGTCACGGTCGCATCAGAGTCATTCACTTCGGAGTCCGGGGTCCTCTTTGTCCTGTCTAACTGCGATACTACAGTAACATCTGTCAGAGATATCCGTATGGCTACTGGGACCGAAGGTTTAACGTGCTCCACTGACGTAAAAGTAAAGTAAAGTAAAGTATCTCTTTATTGTGTACACCAAGGATAAAAACATGTGTTGTTTGTAGGTACATTTCTGGTATAGACAATAGGCGGCCTTATCGCACAGTGGCAATCTCTTACAGGCAACCTTTGGATGAAGAAAGAGATAGAAACCATGTTTGGGTAGCATGGTGCACAAAGTCCCAATATTGATGTATTTTACTTAGTGTTTTGTACTTAGGATACGTTTTATACAATATACCTATACAAATAAATATAGGTACATACACATATAGGTACATATACATACATACACATATACATACATACACACATATATACATACACACATATATACATACACACATATATACATACACACATATATACATACACATACATACATACATACATAACCTATCTTACGGTTTATGGAGGAGTGACCAATGTGTATACATGTAGCCGATGTAACTGGTAAGGATTGTGCGCGTCTAATTCTTACCGGTAAAGCATTCCACAGACGAACAGCTTGGACGGAGAAGGATTTGTCAGTGAACTTTGTGGAATGCCCCGGCATTTTCAGTCTCAAATTCTCTGCCGTACGACGTACGGAGGGATCACAATGTCTTATGAATAGCCACTGGTCACCCATGTCAAGATCCCCTTGGCAGGTGTTGCTTAACGTCACTATGTGTTAACCTACTTAGTTACTCCCCATACCCGGGGCTGGATGGGGACACTATAGTCCCCACAACCGAAGGGGGCCATCTCGAAAGAAGATGGTCCTGGGTCTGCCGGAGTGCGAGAGATATGTTCCCGGCATTCTCACCTCCGACAATCAAACACCCAAAGACGGTGTTCATTTTAGTCGGTTCGAGTTCGACATAAAACACCTCCACCGGCTCCGGTTGGGGGTGGTATCTGTGGGGATTTTTATCACGATAAAAAAATAAACGTAGGTACTTGGTTACACGAGTGCCATAAGCCCTCCGTAAATCAGTCTCTCTATCACATATAAAAGTCTCAATATTAGTGTGTGCGATGTTTCTGCCTACCTTGTCTGAAAGCACACGGCCTCTAACGCTGCTCTGATGATGTGATTCTTAGTTGTAAATGCCGTCAAGCCACAGATGATTCTAGAACAAAAAGAAATGTTACTTATTAATTCCTTATTAATACTTCTACAGTAGAGTTCGCGGGTTCTATATGCGGGTACAAATATAAAAAAAAGAATCACAATGCGTAAATGCTGGTACTCTAAATTCATTTATTTCTACAAGTATTTAGTTTTATTTTATCATTTATAATTTAAAAAGCATCTAAATTTAAGTTTATAGTATAGATATACTACTTAATTTTTCCCTATAATTTAGCAGCATAATCTCACACCCGAGGGGGCCTGGTGTCTCTCTAATGGCCCTGGGTCAACCCGGGAGTCAGGGATATACCCGAGGATTCTTCTCCCTCAGCAACTGATGACCTGAGAGCGGTTTTAGTCGGTCCGAGTCCTTTCTCTAGTAAGGCTGGCTCCGAGTTCATCCGTAGGAATTTTCGCACATAAAAAAGAAAGGGGTCCAATAGTTTCCATACCCGCACCCATTCACTCCTTAACGTCTTTCCTCCAGTATGCGTACGCGTACAGTCGAAGGCCGGCACGAATTACGAAATTTCGTGATTCTAACTATGAAAATGTTGAACTTTCATACAATCTGGTATTATAACAACCCTTATTTTACCCACTTAGTGACGATATTTCCAAAAGACCTTTCTTAGGGATGCTTACAACATAAAAAGCATCTACGACCGAAATTCCTAGGCATCTAAACCACGACATACGTAGAATACAGTCCAGTCCGGCATAGTCTCATTGGGCATAGTCCCCTCGGGCATAGAAGGTCGACTAGGAACTCAACCCCTAGCGTAATTTCTTTAGTAGAGCGCGTACAGTTACTGAAAGCCGGTACGAATCACGAAATTTTGTGATTCTAACTATGAATATGTTGAACTTTCATACAATCTGGTACTATAACTACTCTTATTTTACCCCCTTAGTAGTGATATTTCCAAAATACCGTTCTTAGGGATGCTCACAACATAAAAAAAATCTATGACTGAAATTCTAAATAATTCTAATACAGTCCCATCGGGCATAATCCCATCGGGCATAGTCCCCTCGGGCATAGAAAGTCGACTCTGAACTCACCCCCTAGCATCCTTCCTCCAGTAAGGCGCGTACAGTCCGCTGAATGCCGGCACGAAGTACACGTCCCCCGTAGAGAACACTTGGCCCGCGATGTGCTCCGTGTCTTTCGCCACGTCTTTGATCAGCTTGAGGTTGTCGCGGAGGAACTTCATCGCGCCTCCTGCGACTGCGATGGAACCTAGAAACCATGGGTAGTATGTTTAACCGATTTCAAAATAAGGAGGTTCTCTATTAGAATCCTATATACCGGGTGTAAGGGGAACGCTCCCGAAGACCCCTAGTCGTACTCCAGGTACATAACACATTGGCGATGAAGAGTAAATAATTCTATTTTTTTTTCGTCCAAATCGTTTTTTATGCCAATGTGTTATGTACCCGGAGTACTACTAGGGGTTTTCGGCTTCGCGAGCGATCCCCTTACACCCGGTATGTTTGTACTTATGTATGTAGTGTCTATTTGTATGATGGATTAGAGAAGGAAAAAAATCTTCACGTACAATGGCCCAAGAAAAGAGAATAAGAGCGGGTAAAAGAGTCCCCTATCCTATCCTAGAGAGGGAAAACTCGAAATAAATCCATCAGGCCAGCGTGGAAATAGTAGGCCAGTCTCTTAACATTGGGAGAGGTCTATGTGCAGCAGTGGACTGCAATACGCCAATTGATTGATGCATATACTCACGTCAATAAATCGCCGAAGGATAGGCAGAGGTGTATTTCAAAGTCAAAGTCAAAAATCGTATATTCTACATAGACCATTAAATCGGAACTTACAAAACGTCAATATAAAATAAATATCAAATACTAGTTTAGCAAATGGACTACCGACCGGTTCGAAACGCGGCCCAGACCTGAGAAGACTACGGCATTTTTATTTTTGGTCTATTTACAAACATTTACAATTTTTTAGCATTCACGTTTCGCTATGATTTTCGGTCCCAACGACGTAATAGGGGGCGAGCCTATTGCCATCTAGCGGGCCCTTTGTCTTCGGCTGTATGTTAACTGTCGGATGGAGAACAGCCCTGTCCCTTGGTCTCCTTTTACGACACCCACAGTAAGAGCTGGGGTGGTCCTATTCTACTCCACCGGGAACCAACACAGCTGATTGATTGATAATAATATAATATAATAATAATAATAATAAATTTATTTATTTTTAATATTATATATAAATTTATATATTTATATATGAAACTGCTGTTTTCGTAAAATTAAATATCAACCTGTTTGAATTCCGCACAAGAGATCGTCACAAAGACAAATTACGAATGGCGAAAAGTAACACAAAACTGCTTCATCAAAGTGTATTCTGTGTAGCGCAGCGCATTTTCAATAAGATTCCAATTCATATCAGAAATGTAAAGACGATAAATATATTTAAAGACAAGATGCACAAGCTGCTAGTTGCAAAATGTTACTACAATATTGATGAATTTTTAGAAGACCAAACATTTGAATAATATTGATAAGAATGACTGTAAATATATGATAGGACATGACTGGTATAAATGATATAAGTGTAATTTAAATTTAATGTATGATAATTTGTAATTAATTATTAATAATTTTGTCATAAAATATTGTATGCCAATATGGCTGAACATAGCTGATCAAATTATGTAAAAGACCATCTTTGTACCTACCTATGTTTCACAATAAAGCATTTGAATTTGAATAATGGTTGTATATTAGTTTGTATGTGTCCGCGGAACGTTTGGTACAATAATTTTACTTCCTTAATTTGTATATATCAATGAGTGCCGCGTTAGTTTTTTTTTCATTATTATACAATACTGGTAACAAAATACTTGTGTTAGGGTGCATTCACATTAGTGGCACACTGTGAGGTTGGAATAGATTGCCATCTATATCATCAGCACTTTCGATATCGCACACCGTGCGTGTGTTCAACTGTTTCACTATTTGAACAGGAATCGAGTAACAGAAAATTAAGTACAATAATCTTAAAAGCCCGGGCTTAGAGGGTAGAAACTTCGGAATCAACAGAAAACGTCTTATAAAGGCTGATGAGACGCTAGAAAATATCTATAAAATAATAGTTACTCAGATATTTCAAAATATTATAACTATACAAGGTTATTTCCTAGTCGTTTCGGAAAAAAAGAGTACACACAGTTTCGATAGCAAAATCATCTGGAAGTTATTACTTGGGCGAAAGAAAAAAAATTTTTTTTTAAATCATAACATAATAACATAACATAAACTCACGCCTGTATTCCCCGAAGGGGTAGGCAGAGGTGCTAGCACCCACGTCTCGCCAGTTTATGTTTAGGTCCCAATGTAATAGGTGGCGAGCCTATTGCCATTAACCGGGCACTTATAAACCTGCGATAAATACACACATAACTTCGAAAAGCATAGAAAAGTCATTGGTGTGTGCCATTGTAAACCTGGGATCGAACCCGAGACCACGTCTCAGCAGTCCATTACCCATACCACTAGGCTACCTACATTTTAAATGTATGGGAATAATGTTCAGATGGAAAGAAAAATGTAAAAAATGTTCCAGATGATTTTGGTACCGAAACTGTGACCAAATTCTTTTTTTCTGAAACGACTATAAAATCACCTTGTAAATATAAGTTTACTAGCTGTCCCGGCGAACTTCGCACCGCCAATTTTTCCCTGCACCCGTGGCGTCAGATCCCGTTCCCGCTGCACCATTTAGGGGGATGAAAAATAGATGTTGGCCGATTCTCATAGATACCGGATAAGCACAAAAAATTTCATCAAAATCGGTCAAGCCGTTTCGGAGGAGTATGGCAACGAAAACTGTGACACGAGAATTTTATATATTAGATATCGTTTTTTATAACTTTCGGGGCTACACGCACATAGTGAGTGTTGTGTGTCGCCAACCTTAGATTTAATGTGAAAGTAATGGAGGGTAGCACAAAAAATGTTCCCCGCACACTCGCCGGCCAGTCAAGTCGTGACCACGGGTGCTGTAAAGCTTTTCTAAAAATTCTTCCTTTACCTTCTAAAGCATAAACCGGTGGTGCATCAGGACCCAACTTGTAGGCCACAGTGGTGATGAGACCGTGCGTAGACTGAACTCGCCTCGTCCCCGTGTTGTACAGTAAGAAACACCCGCTACGGTAGGTGTTCTTAGCCTGGCCAGCCTGTAGGCAGTTCTGTCCGACCAGGGCTGACTGCTGGTTACCCAATATCTGGAGAAAAATAAATAAATATTCCACAACATTCTACACAACGCTATCTAGACCCATGGTAAGCATAGTTTGACTAGCTTGTGTTATGGAATCTAGAATGCGGATAAATATACTTAAAATACTTTTTTTTGTAAATACATACATAATTATACATAGAAACACATAATTATACATACAAATACCCATATTCACGCATACAAATATTTGCACTGAGCGGAGATCGAGCCCGCATGTGTTTACTTATATATTATACTAGCTGACCCGGCGAACTTCGTACCGCCAATTTTTATCCGCCCGCCTGGCATCCTGTACCCGCTACACCCTCTACTATATTAAGCCTTGTGTATGTAAACCCTCTCCTTGAATTACTCTATCTATTATAAGAACCCGCTTCAAAATCCGTTGCGTAGTTTTAAAGATTTACGCATACATAGGGACGAACAGACTGATTGATTGATTGATTGACGGATAGAGTGATTCAAGAGGAAGGTTTATATGTATAATACATGCTTAATATTGTAGAGAAACACTGCTAAATTTAGAGGTTTCTAATGTCAATCGGGATTTCTGCTTGAATTTATTTTGCCGTGCGTTAATTGTATATTGCGATAGCTTCCAAAGTATGCATTATAATTATATAGTGTGAATGGCAATTTTGATCTACATTAAATGTACAACGTATCTAAAGTATTTAATTGGATAAGGAATAACAATATATTGTTAAAAATAGCTTCCAAAATGACACATAAAAAAATTATAATTTGTAAAAGATAAAAATGGTTACTGTGGGCTACCCATAATAGATAGACATATACTATCGCGGACTTTTATGTAGGCCTTTTTGAGGTGTACAATACTATAGTACATCGTTTTGATTTATCTCTTGGGGTTCAGCCAGCGTTTGCAATGTAAGCGCAAAAAAATGTGCTTTTTTACGACATGACATTAGAAACCTCTAAATTTAGCAGTGTTGCTCTACAATATTATGCATGTATTATACATATAAACCTTCCTCTTGAATCACTCTATCTATTAAAAAAAACCGCTTCAAAATCCGTTGCGTAGTTTTGAAGATTTAAGCATACATAGGGACAGACAGACAGCGACAGTGACTTTGTTTTATAATATGTAGTGATTATATAAAATATAAATGCCAGGGTCAAAATAGGGCTATAGGGTGTCATGGGGTTATCAAGAAGTTAACCTCAAATGCAACTTTTCGGCATAATCCGTCGGTAAGAAGAATCCGGCAACCTTCAATTTGCTACCTTTATAGAGCAGTTACAACCGTTTGTGTACACGAAGTACCGGTTTTAAATACTCTAAAAATGAAATATCTAATATTCTAAATATCTGAAGTAAATCGATCTAAGGTGAACGCTTATTCCTCTTCCCGCGTGTCAACGGTCCGGTACGATAAATAAATAAATATTCCACAACAATCTACACAAAGCTATCTAGACCCAAAGTAAGCTTAACTAGCTTGTGTTATGGAATTTAGAATGCAAATAAACATACTTAAAATACTCTTTTTTTTAAATAAATAGATATTATACATAGAAACACCCAGACCAATGCAAATATCCATATTCATGCATACAAATATTTGCACTGAGCGGAGATCGAACCCGCATGTGTTCACTTATATATTATATTAAATAAAATATAAATGCCAGGGTCAAAATAGGTCTATAGGGTGTCATGGGGTTTTTTTTTTTTATCGTGCGAAAAATCCCCACGGATACCACCCCCACGGAGTCGGTGGAGGCGGTTATGTCGGACTCGAACCGACTAAAACGCACGCCGTCTTGGGTCCTTGGTTGTCGGAGGTGAGATTGCCAAAAGCATATCTCTCGCACCCCGGCAGACCCAGGACCATCTCTATCGAGATGGCCCCCTTCGGGTTGTGGGGACCACAGTGTCCCCATCTAGCCCCGGTTACGGGGAGGCGCATTTTGCGCCGCCGCCGCGGCCTGCTTCTGCTAGGGTGACAGGCGGCTCCACCGGTCACCCCCCCCGCCAGGGTGTCATGGGGTTATCAAGAAGTTAACCTCAACTGCAACGTATAGGTATAATCCGTCGAAAAGAAGAGATCAGGTTCCTTCACTTTGGTTTATAGAGCAGTTAAAACCGTCTCTGTGCACGAGGTGCCGGTTTAACTACTCTAAAAATAAAATATCAAAAACTCTACATAAATAACAAAAATAAATCGATCTAAATCAAACCCTCACTCTTCTTCCCAAGGTGTCAACGGTCCTGAACGATATAGAATGCTGCACTTACTCACCCCAGATATTCTGATCCCATCGAGTATTGTATCGTTTTTCACAACGCCGTAAATTTCTGCACTGCTCTTTATTTGTGGCAGTGAATCCCGGTGTACACCGAACAACCTGAAATAAAAGCAGTCGGCATAATATGTCTTACTTTATTTTTGTTCTCTCAAACAGCCAAGGAATCTATATACCTACTATTATCACAGCTATATAATTGTGGTCGTGTCTGTATATTGGACAAATTTGAAAGAAAGAAATACTTGGGTTATTTTATATTACCGATTAGCTTCTGCCGTCGGTTATCACGATCAAACATAGCCTATGTCCTTTTTAAGGTCTAAACTACGCTTATACCAAATTTCATCAAAATCGGTTGAGTGGTTTAGGCGTGAGAGCGTAACATACAGACATACAGACATACAGACGGACAGATAGACAAAGTTTCTTCTTTCGCATTTATAATATTAGTATGGATACTGAACACGAAATATTTTTTTTTGGATTCTTGTCTGTTTTTAAATTATCGCGTTCCATGATATACAATACAGTCAGCCTGTGACCACGGCCGGTGTAACCTGGTCGAAACGTCAGGCAAATCAAAGGTATGTCTGTACCTATACCATGATCGCGTTAATTTCTGTTAACATTATTGTATGTCATATCTGTTTGTCTGCGATAGATGCAAAAATTACTGGACGGATTTTGATGCGATTTTTTGTTTCAAAGGTCTTGATCAGACTTAAAATCTTACGTACGAGTATGTTTGCTCGCAATCAGTTGAGTATAACTAGTGATATGGCCAAAAAACCTGAAAATCGTGATACACGCAGGCGTCTCGCGGGTTGAAGGCTATTAAATGAATATAAACCTTACCTGCACAACATAGGGTCCCAATTCAAAGTTTCCAAATTCATGAGTAGAGTCCTAGACGCGTTTGTGACGTCAGTGATGTGCAAGCCACCGTGAATACCCCCAGTTAAGTTCTGTAATAAATAGGCATAACTTTGAAATTAAACTGTTTCTAAAAGCATGGCCGGCATGGCATGGCATAGCATGGCATGGCATAGCTGGCATGGCATGACTTTTCATGACGTGTGCAAGTAGCTCAGACGTCATTATCTTCATAGTGATTTTCCAGTGGCGTCCGCACTTTAGATCCCGAGGTCCGGTCACTATTCTTCCCCGACTGCGCTAGCTAGAGTAATGTTTTAGGCAGGAATGTATGCATTTATGTACGTAGTTTTCTTTTCTCACTTCTATAGGTCGTACGGCCGGTATAAGGCCGTTATTAGGTCAGAAGTCTTAAACCGAATGAAAATTAATAGGTAAGATAAGTTAAGATAAGAAAAATCTTAATTGTACACCAAAGAATTGCAGTACATGTAGTGACAATAATATACGAAAAATGTACAAATGGCGGCCTTATCGCTACGAGCGATCTCTTCCAGGCAACATACCACTATCACCACCTTTTCTTTTGTGCGGAAATCCCCTCGGATACCTCCCCCGCCGGAGCCGAAAGGGGAGGTTATGTCGGACTCGGACCGACTAAAACCGCACGCCGACTGTGGGTCGTGGTGCTAGGCCGGAGGTGAGGTTGTCATCGACATATCCCTCGCACCCTGGCTGACCCAGGGCCTTCCCTTACGGTCTGGCCCTCCTCGGGAGGGGGGACAACGGTGTCCCCGACTCGTCCCCGGAATGGGGAGGCGCGCTTCTCAGCACATACTACCATCGCTATCGAAGTGTGCTTAATATTTTAGAGTTAACAACATACCCAAACGATCCAAGTGTCCACCGTACCGAACATCAATCTCTTGTCTCGACTGGCTCGCCTCACGGCCTTGATATTGTCCTTCAGCCATCTCATCTTGAGCGCGCTGAAGTACGGCGATATCGGTAAGCCGCATATATTCTTTAGATAGTTCTTGTTGCGGTCGGGAATCTTGGCTAGGATCGCGTCTACCGTGCTGTCTGTCCGGATGTCGTTCCATGCTGAGAGCGAGATAAAATTAGGTTATAGATACTGTCAAATATCTTGAACCAGCCTTCTTAAAAAGCCAGCAAAGTGGGGGTTTGTTTAAGCATGGGTAAGTATTATATGGTTCAACCAAAAAGTCAAATGGTGTACTCAGTATTGAAGTATTGAAATATTATCCATACTAATATTATAAATGCGAAAGTAACTCTGTCTGTCTGTATGTTATGCTTTCACGCCTAAACCACATTTTGGTGAAATTTGGTATAGGGGTAGATTAGACCACGAGAAAGGACATAGGCTATGTTTGGTCGCGATAACCGACATCCACGCGGGCGGAGCCGCGGGCGAAAGCTAGATGAATATAAACAATAAATATATGTTTGTGTAAAACACATATTTATTCTTTACTACCATATAATATTACCACTGCCAGTTGAGACGCCATTGACCAAACGGATGATCCGCCCTTCTACGTTGGTCATTTCACCCATTTAAACGACTGCCATATATGTTTGTAGAACAACCGGTACCGACTGCTTACCGTGCTCCCCTAGGAGAAGAAGACGCTCTCGAGCCCCGGCTAAGAGGGTTTCTCAGCGCATGTTTGGAGCGAGGCCAGTTTCCGAAGATGTGGAAGACGGGGAAACTGGTCCTCATCCGAAAGGCAGGGCGCCCGGCGGACTCACCGTCCGCCTACAGGCCGATAGTGTTGCTCGACGAGGTGTGCAAGCTCTTTGAAAGAGTCATTGCAAAGCGCCTCGTCGAGCACCTATCCAGGGTAGGGCCTGACCTGGCGGATGGCCAGTATGGCTTCCGCCGGAGGCGCTCCATCGTGGATGCCATCATGCGCGTGAGGACTCTGGCGAAGGACGCCGTCGCTCGGGGCGAGGTGGTGTTGGCGGTGTCACTGGACATCGCCAACGCATTTAACACCCTGCCTTGGAGCTGCATTAGGGAGGCGCTCGTGTATCACGAAGTGCCTCTCTACCTTCGCCGCATAGTCGGGGCGTATCTGTCGGAGAGAGCAGTCGTCTACCCAAGTGCGACCGGGCTCGGTCGGCGAGAGATGTCGTGCGGTTTCCGCAGGGATCGGTCCTGGGACCGCTACTGTGGAACATCGGTTACGACTGGGGTGCTTCGCGGTGAGCTCGTGGACGGTGCCGCCATCACGTGTTATGCAGATGACACGCTGGTGACGGCGTGCGGGGCTACATACCGCGAAGCGACCCTGAAGGCCACGACCGCGGTTGCCCAAGTCGTGGAACGGATTCGGCGGCTGGGTCTCGAGGTGGCTCTGCATAAAACCGAGGCCATGTTCTTTCATGGGCCTCGGCGCGTGCCACCGGAGGATTCCAGCCTCATAGTGGGAAACATTTCCATCGGCGTCAAGGCCCAGATGAAATATCTGGGGCTCGTACTCGATGGCCGGTGGAACTTCGGGGAGCATCTCCGAAGACTGGCCCCCAAATTGAAGGACACAGCTGCCGCTCTAGAGAGGCTGCTGCCCAACATGAGGCATGAGGATGACTCCTGCAGGAGACTCTACGCGGGAGTCGTGCGGTCCATGGCCCTATATGGGTGCCCAATATGGGCGGACACCCTGACGGTCCACAATGCGCGTCTGCTGCGTGGACCGCAGCGTGCAATGGCCAGCAGGGCCATTAGGGGGTACCGCACGATATCCTTCGAGGCGGCGAGTCTCCTTGCCGGATCCCTACCGTGGAACCTGGATGCGAGAGCCCTTTCGATGCTATATCGGTATCGTAAGGAGGCGCGGGAGCAGGGACGGGAACCCGAGCCCGAAGAAATTCGGGCCGTGAGGTCTCAGCTCCACAGGGACATGGTAGCGGAATGGGAGCTACGACTTGGGCGACCAAGCGCAGGGCACGCCGTAATAGCGGCGGTAAGACCCATCATGGAGGAGTGGCTAGAGAGGCCACACGGCAGCCTCTCGTACCGGCTGACGCAGGTGATTACCGGACACGGGTGTTTCGGGAGTTACCTGTGTCGGATCCGGAAGGAGCCAACGTCCGAGTGCCATCACTGTGATGCGAGCGAGGACACAGAGCTGCACACGCTGACCGAGTGCCCTAGCGAGGCGGGTCCTAGTGGCGGCTCTAGGGGTGGGAGTCCTCACACTCGTCACATTGCTCACAGCGATGGTACGATGCGCAAACGCTTGGGGTGCGGCCGCCTCCTTCTGCGAGCAAGTAATGCTCGAGAAGGAGGCGGCTGGTCGGGTCCGGACCAGACTCCGGGCCCGGGAAGCCCGTGCAGAGCGAAGGCGAACCGGACGTCGGAGGTCGCAGAACGACCTCCGTCCTCCATGAGCGCTGGCCTGGGGGTGACCGGTGGAGCCGCCTGTCACCCTAGCAGAAGCAGGCCGCGGCGGCGGCGCAAAGTGCGCCTCCCCGTAACCGGGGCTAGATGGGGTCATTTTGGTCCCCACAACCCGAAGGGGGCCATCTCGAAAGAGATGGTCCTGGGTCTGCCGGGGTGCGAGAGATATGCTTTTGGCAATCTCACCTCCGGCAGCTAAGGACCCAAGACGGCGTGCGTTTTAGTCGGTTCGAGTCCGACATAACTGCCTCCACCGGCTCCGTGGGGGTGGTATCCGTGGGGATTTTTCGCACGATAAAAAAAAAAAAAAAGAACCGTGCTCCCCGAGGCACGGAAACACCCAGACCAATGCAAATAAACATATGCATGTAGGTATACAAATATTTTGTACTAGGCTAGAACAGAACCTGCGTCTCCTGCGTAGCAGTCGAATGCACTACGGCTACGCCACAGAGGCTATCATACTCATTGTATAGTTGGAATACTAATAGCATTACTTGTGGTCGCTTCTAACATCTAAAATTACAAGCCATTTGCGAAAGCATGAATTGATTTCACGGTTGCCTGATCTAATAGAAATATTACTCTGAGACAATTCTTTTATCTACAAAGGATTTTTTTTTAAAGTGCGGAATTTCACTCGGATACACAATGATGTCAGACTCGCACCGAGTGAAACCGCATGCCGTCTTGGGTCAGTTGACGGAGGTGAGATTACCACTGGCATTTCACACACCTCGGCTGACCCAGGGCCATCTTTGGTTTAAAATATTCCCCTCGGATATGGGCACCATAGTGTCCCTATCTTCACCCCTGACAGAGGGAGGCGCGCATCACGCCGCTTTGGGAGAAGGATGATTTGAAGAAATATTTACCTATAGCAGGATGCAGGGGCTCTCCTGTAAACTTATCCCAAGCAATAGTGGTCTCTCTCTGGTTCGTGATCCCCAAAGTGACTATATCCTCTTTCGAATAACCTGAAAAGAATAAGATTAAATATATTAAATCTTGTGTGTTATGCGGTAGGTATAGACTTGTAATTGGCCATTTTCTGTTGTATTTGTTTGTAAGGAAGCATCGATAGCTTAGTGGTTAAGGAGTCGGCCTTACGATCGAGAGGTCCCGGGTTCGTATCCTGGCCATTACACTACCGATGTGAACCCATTACTAAGCACAAGCAATTTAGCTTAGTTAGAGGGGTTAGGTTAGAAGGAACAATTTCGGTTGCTAATATTCTTAAAAAAATGGCTGTAAGTTTTTTTGAAAGAGTAAAATAAAATAAACATCTACATTCCACCGACCAATATACACTAATACAAGCCTATCGCTGTCAACCGGAAACTTTGACTTCATCCTGCTAATCAAATATTCCTAATAGAGAAGCCCAATAACACTTTACAAGGAATCGAACCCGTGACATCGTCCACTGTGGTAATCGCACACGCTACCGAAGCGCCACTGTGCCAGTAAAGCTATTAAACAAATAAATAACAATGTACATTATGAGGTTTATTGAACTCAACATTACTTAATCAATAATTTAGTAACATTAATGTAATGAATAAAACATTAGAATTAAATCGAGAAACGTGCGCTAAATAAAACCTTTCTAATCCGTCCTCCATACTATATCTTATATATAAAATTCTCGTGTCACAATGTTCGTTCCCGTAATCCTCCGAAACGGCTTGACCGATTCTCATGAAATTTTGTGAGCATATTGAGTAGGTCTGAGAATCGGCCAACATCTATTTTTCATCCCCCTAAATGGTGCAGCGGGAACGGGATCTTACGCCACGAGGGCAGGAAAAAATTGGCGGTCCGAAGTTCGCCGGGACAGCTAGTTTATATTATAAATAACTGTCGTATTTATAATATATTACACACTCTGTCTGTCCGTCCGACTGTCGGCTTGTCTGTCTGCTTCAGTGTATCTGTTCTGTAAATCAAATTACCGGCTCATTGGTGATTCTAAAGACTATCGTGGAATAGATTCCTTACTTACCAAGCTCAATTAATTGATCGATAGCATTTTCAGCGCATATTCGGATGTGGTGTATAATTTCCAACGGGTCTTGTTCCGACCAGCCCTCCTGAGGCTGTACCTCGGTCTTGTCCAGCTGGTACGAAACCAACTCATCTGAATTTTCTGCTTCGTATATCTGTAATGAATAATAATATCTGTAACCAAAAATGGCTATGTGGTTAAACTCTACGCCGTGGAAGTAGGAGCAAGGGGAATTCCAGCTAAATCCCTGTATAACTTATTTAAAGACCTCGGATTGCCAAGAGCTTCAGTAAGCTCTTTACTCAAACGAATATCTAAAACGGCGTTGATAGGATCTTACCAAATTTGGATAGGTAGAGGGGGGAACACTTGTGACGGTGGAGGTGAGCGCTGATGCACCACAAGGTGGCCACCCTAAACCTACACCTGGGTCGCAAGTCCCAGGCGCCGTCACAGTGTTCCTCTCTGTACCACGCCATGGACCCGGCGACCGCACGGTGAATCCATGGAATGCCAAGAACCGGATCTCTAGTATTTGAATTTCTTCAAATAACCTAGCGGTAATCCCAGTCGCATCCGACGCTCTCAACTTGGAAGTCTGGGGTCCGCTTTTACCAGGCTAAGGATTTGGCTGAACTTCGATATTTGAATATAATGTATAATAAATAAAATAAAAAATTAAATTAAAAATTTAAAAAACCCCCGTCACAAAAAACACCAAAAAGTTGAAAATAAATGAATAAATTTTAATTCAACGGTTGCCATGTCGGGGGACCGTAACTGGTTAAGTACTCCTTTATATCGTAAGGTCCCCCGACATGGCAACCGTTGAATTAAAATTTATTCATTTATTTTCAACTTTTTGGTGTTTTTTGTGACGGGGGTTTTTTAAATTTTTAATTTAATTTTTATTTTATACTTTTTAAATTGATCTACTAGTCAAGCTCTTTCATTTGATACCCATATTGATGGAATTCTAAAGAAATTTGTATTCCAACATGTTGTGGCGGCGGCCATCTTGGACCGATTTTTTTCAAACATAGCTAAGAACACTCCCGACTAATATACCTTTCAAACAAAAAAAACTAAATCCAAATCGGTTCATCCGTTTGGGTGCTACGATGCCACAGACAGACACACACACACACACACACACACACACACACACACACAGACACGTCAAACTTATAACACCCCGTCGTTTTTGCGTCGGGGGTTAAAAATGAAAAGCCTTTTATTTCATGCATAAAATTAAATTGGGCAATATTAACATTTTGTTTTATGGTTGTCATATTTTTAAGATATATCAATGGTATTTAGTGCAGACTTGACATTTTTTAGTTTCTACCTAGGTAAGAATATGGTTACAATCGTGATACCTAATAACATTGAATTTATAGTAATATAATGTATGTAATTTTAATTCAGGCGATTTTAAAATTACAATCGCTGACTGACGATGACGAAGATATTTGAATATAGGTCGCAGACAAAAACATTTTCGTGTGATATTGTGGGAATGAAAAATAATGTACCTTTTTCATTTAAATTTGAACTTAAAGCAATTTCAATAAAGTCTAAAATGTATTTCATGTGACTGTTTATACTGGAGATTGATGGCGCTTGGTGGAATCTGCTACACATATTGAATAACACACTTGTACTTTTCCACTGACTTTATTTCTAGACCTGACCGGTTTCGCCTTACGGCATTCTCAAAGGTTCCCATTGATGTTTTTAAGGCGAAACCGGTCAGGTCTAGAAATAAAGTCAGTGGAAAAGTACAAGTGTGTTATTCAATATGTATTTCATGTGATTTTGTGCAGTGTCAGTGGTCACTATTAGCCGAATCGGAGCCCTGATAATAAGAGTAAGAGACAGATGTCTACGAAAATAATGACTAAGTACTTTGGTCGGGGGTCAAATGCGTTATCAAGTTTATCAGGGCATTCGGGACATAGTTTACGTAAGAGCCACGCCTCCGTACGGTCACTTTATATTTACCTCTTAAATATGAGTTAGCGTAGCGGCCAGAGGTCAATAGTTATTGCAATGTGTCTGGGTATAGGCAAATATGTCAATTCAAATTCATTAGAGTAGGTGTATGGCTCAGACCAACACCTTCATAAATCATAACTCATTTATTCATAAGGATAATTATTACACGATATATATCTTTCACACTAAGTAGGTACAGCAAGTTTGTTACTTAACTTTCTATTAAAAAGACTACAGAAGGAGTAAATCCTTCTGTAGTCTTTTGTCAAACATAAAATAAAAATTGTACTAATATCAACAATGTAGCATGAAATGTTAACATTGTAGCATGACAGGTTTCAGTGCTGTCACAATATTATATTAATATAGTTCAATTAAAAAAAAAACAAGTTCCAATAGGAGTCAAATTTTACAAAGTCAAATCCAAATTTTACAAAGTCAAATCTAAATTTTACAAAGTCAAGCCATGTCAAGCAAGGTTTGCGCCGCCGTGTAGTTAACCAACTAACAAGTTAGTCGGTGCACATACTTAACGAGGGACGATGTTCTAGCACAGGTTTCCCTTTCAGAGTTGGGAGATCTGAGTGCAGTCACTCACTCGCTCTCATAAGAGTCAACAAACCAATCAAAAAATATTAAGGCGACCTTGGACTACCAAGTGTGAACTGCAACCAGGAACTCCCTGGGAGAATCGCCATTAGGAAGCCTTCTTTCTTTCTTTAATCATCATCTCATGTTCACCTCGAAGTCTAGAGTGACCAGTGAGAACCAGACCATTTCATAACTAAGGTCTTCTTTAAAATCTTAACTCTGAAATAGCGGTAAATGGATTATGAGGACAATAATAAAAAGAGACTTACAACAAATCGGACAGTCTTTGTACCGTCGTCGATGACGCCGACCAGAGGCCGCTTAGCGCCCTCCCGAACTGGCATCTCGCTGCCTGCAAACAAAAGGCAACCTCATTACATAACAGATATGAAACCAGGTAGGTAGCTTATACACATATTTGGACAAAAACCATTGTAAGCAATTATATAGACCAAAAAAGTCATTCGAAAAACATCGGAAAAAATTAAATGCTCAAGTGAGACTTGAACTCACGACCTCTCTTCCAACTGAGCTATTGAGCCACACCTGAATCATTTCAAATTTTCCTTCTCTTTATAATCTTTAAGGGCGACGGTGGAGCCATTTACCAACATTCTTACGAACTGTTATTCCGATGTTTTTCGAACTTAAAGGTTAGCAATAAATGCTATAAAAAAATCATTCAAAAAAGTCATTGTTCAAATGAGTCCACTTGCACAATCCCACTTCTGATAACTTCTTCGGCGATATGCAAGCGTGGCTACTAAAGAAAAAGGAAGTAGATATTCGTTTACTCTACAAATTGAAGATAATAATAAATTAAGATTTGATCAGTTTTCTATTCTTGTGAGATTTACATAACAATCATTTTGTTATTTCACCAAAAACCAATTGCATACCTATACTGAATCTGACCTCTAGTTAGCACTAAAAAAATCAAAATGTTGTAGTAAAAACCTTGGCCAAGTAACATCCGTATAAGTACGAGTACGTGAATAATTTTTGGCATGAAACACAGAGCGAGTACATACTATGAATGTGCCATCAGCAGTGGTATTATTAATAATCTACTAGTAATCACCGTACTTGTCGAGATAAGGCTGAATTATCACGTATCGTTCACATAGATCAAAACTCCACCAATCAAATCTAATCTTATAGTATTTTAATAACATTCCTGCAACGTGTATTATCGAATAAAATCGACGGCAACGATCCCATATCGGTTGTTTACCGGAACCTAATGAAAATCTAATAAATATAAATATTGATAAATCCAGTAACTCACCCTGTCTGTCTGTCTGTCTGTATGTTACGCTTTCGCGCTTAAACCACTGCACCGATTTCGATGAAATTATGTATAGGGGTAGATTAGACCATGACAAGGGATATAGGCAATGTTTGGTCGCGATAACCGACATCCACGCGGGTGGCGCCGCGGGCAAAACCTAGTTATTAATAAGTAGGAAACAGCAGAAATTGAATGTATAATGTCTAAAATGAAAATAGCTGTCCCGTCTAAGTTAAACGGTGTTTGAATGAAATTTTTATAGCATTTATTATGCTAACTTTTAAGTCGGGAAAAAGAAGCGCTCCAGTGGGACTTGAACCCGCAAACTTTTCTTTATAAATCCAATCCCTAAGGCCCTGGTCTCTTATAAATGATCGAGATGTCCTGGGTTCCCGGCGTCACAAGTGAACCCACTCCTAGCACAAGCTATTTAGCTTAGTTGGAGGGGCTAGCATTTCGGATGCTATAATTCTTTTAAAAAAATGCCATCGCCTGCTTACAGCGCGAGGTTTCCTATCATATTCGCGACTTAAAAAGCGCTATTCCTATAATAAGCATAATTTTAAGAAGTTTCTTAGTTTCTTAGTTTTCCAGGTTGCGTCTAAAGTTTGTACCTAGGAGCCATATATGTATGTAAAAGAAGTTTAACAAATCCTAATTTGTTGAACACTGTGCCAAACCACAAAAAAAGTAAAAAAAAATCTAATACATCAACTTTGTTCTCGGGGGATTCTAAAACTACTACAGTAATTATGGGAAAATGCATTCCAATGTTAAACGGATTTGTTAATTTGATCGGTACCTAAGTATAATTATCGTCTAACGTTCAATGCAATAATCGTAAAATGATTAATGTCTTCTCTTAGGGTTGGGCGACACTAAGAGAAGACACTGAACATTTCATTCCACAAATCTCGATTTGTAGAATAGAATGTTGCAATTCGTTGTGTTGTTCTCTTTCTTACGAATAGGTGTAAGAAAATAATAGGTGTGTGTTCATCAGTCGACTTCGTTTGCTTCATAACGGCTTGTTTGCTTCATAAATTAAATAGGTAACAGTGTGAATGAGAAATCAATGCACCGCAAATCGCAGCATAGACGCGCCCTTGCCTTTAGGTAAAGTTAAGGAAAATAGTTTGATTGTTTAATGACTCAGTTACGAGGGATTTACTACGCCTTTTGTGAAGTAGGTAAATAAACTCACACAACTGTGTTTTTTGAAGAGGTAGATATGGATATGGTATTTAGTTCATTTTATATGGTTAGTTAGAAGTAGGTATACTAATTAGAAGTTTGTCAGCTTTTTTTTGTCCTGCCATCAAACTCACTATTTCGATTTTAAAGTGGCATTTTAATACCATTAAATCCAATAGTATTGCTCCGTTCGCTTGAGTAGTAGCGTGATGATATATAGCCTATGTGTTATTCTGATGTTTATGCTATATTATTGTAAACTTTCATTAAAATCCATTTGGTAGTTTTTACGTGAAAGAGTAACAAACATCCATCCATACTTACAAACTTTTGCGTTCATCCAAACTAATATTATAAATGCGAAAGTAACTCTGTCTGTCTGTATGTTACGCTTTCACGCCTAAACCACTGAACCGATTTTGATGAAATTTGGTATAGGGGTATATTAGACCATGAGAAAGGACATAGGCTATGTTTGGTCACGATAACCGACATCCACGCGGGCGGAGCTGTGGGCAAAAGCTAGTAATATTATAGAAGGATAGGGGAAGGTGTAAAGGAGAAGGGACGAGAAGAATATAATGTCAATACGTTTAGATAAAGATATAGTAGAACATTGAGGCTGAAAATGGCTGCCAAAATCAATAGGTACAAGGAGCAGCAATATGATGCTTCTATTATTGTCTGAGACCTTCTTGTAATAGGAATATGTGTTTGGCTGGTATAATTTTGTTGCCAAACTTGGCCGTGTAGCAACCAATTTGGTTGCTACAATTTCAGCCCCACGGAAGCGCGGCGCGGCGGGGCGCTGAAAAGCGCGCCTCCCCATTCCGGGGGCGAGTCGGGGACACCGTTTTCCCCTCCCGAGGAGGGCCAGACCGTAAGGGATGTGGGTCAGCTGGGGTGCGAAGGATATGTCGAAGACAACCTCACCTCCGGCCTAGCACCACGACCCACATTCGGCGTGCAGTTTTAGTCGGTTCTAGTCCGACATAACTCCGGCAGGGGAGGTACCCGAGGGGATTTCCGCACGATAAAAAGAATTGAGCACATAGTCTCCTACAATTTGAGCCTCATAGTAGAACAAATATTTTATTGCAGCACCCAATATGTATATTGCGATAATGTGCAGCTATCCGTTTTGCAAACAAAGAGTAATAAAATACTTTTTTTATAGTCACATTTTTATGACGATTGGATGCATGTAGATGAATGCATGCAACGTCGTTAATGACAATAATGACACGAAGTACCTATATATAAAAAATTATTACGCTTCTTGGTTCCGACCGAAGAATAAATGGCTGATCCATACTAATATTATAAATGCAAAAGTAACTCTGTCTGTCTGTCTGTATGTTATCTTTCACGCCTAAACCACTAAACCGATTTTAATGAAATTTGGTATAGGGGTAGATGTACGAAGTACACTAAAATAATCAGAAAAAAATTATTACATGGGTACTGGCACTTTTGTAAAGATCGAAGTGGTTATGCATCAGGACATAATAAGAGAGAAACTAACATTACACAAACTTAAAATAGTACCTCAAATGATAAACAATTGTTAAATACTAGCATAAAAGTTACTAGATAGCATAGAAACGCTTCTATCTATGTAATAGAATAGATAAGGCAGCATTTTCGGGTTAATAGTACCACACAACGCCACATGGCATTGCTGCTAAGTACTGGCAAAAACTTTGTGAGGGCTCGCGTAGTTTTTCTAACGAGTAATACTTCTAACAGATGGCGTTAGTAGTACAATAACTTCTATCCAATGAATATAAAATAAAATTGTTAATGTTAATTGTTTTCACGGGTAATTTTTTGTGCAGTTAGCACATTTAGATATGAAGTAAAATTAATATGTTAAAGCTCAATTCCGTCAACCTGTTCTGTTGTTCAGAAACCTAGCAAGATACGTAGGGTAACATTTACCAATTATTTTTATTTCTTTCTAGTGAGTTCATTTTTAAATTCAATAACGAGGCTTAAAAATTATAGATATTTTCATTGATATTAAAAAAATAAAAACCCATTAACAAAATAAACCTCCAACAAGTAAAGAATAAAATAAACACTGTTGGTTGGCCCGTTGTCACCGATGATAATTTTTATAACTAAAGACGATGAATTTAGTTCAGCCGTGCCGCCTAGATGGCGTTATCGTAGTTTTGAACAAGATATGGTTTCGTTCACATCGCGTGGATAAATACACGAATTGAATAGTAGTTCGTTACAGACAGAGTAAACAGACATTAGTCTAATTTACTAGCTTTTCCCGCGGAACTTCATCCGCGTATTTTTGAGAGTTGCATTTCGTAAGAAACAGCAACTATATAAAAAAACAAACGATAAAAATAATTATAATACTGTGTATCAAAAAAGAAAACACTATAAATCAGTGACGTGACACCCCCACCCGATCACCGTAGTACACTGGATAATTGGATATTCGCCAGTATTTACAAGGCTTTAATTTTTGAAGAATCAGAAGAATGGGAATGGGCTTTTTCTGAAACTTATGACCTATGTAATGGCAAAAACTGCGTTACGGTCTACATAAAACGGATTTCCACTGATGAAATTTATAGTCGCTTTCACTACCGCCATGCTACAGAGGCTGTAATAAAATTGATGTTCATTTTCCTCTATCCAATTTTAACACACTTACAAAGACTCGTTTATTATTACTTAACGAGATATTCTTTTGAAGTAGATAGGTAATCCGTTGATAGAAATGTTGGCTTTATCTGTAGACTCACTTGGTAAACACTACATACAATCATACAACTTACTTTAACTTCGTTAAAGATAATGCCTTAATTAAGTACCTCCATGACTAAACAATTCTGTAAAAACTTGAAAATGATCGTGACTAGGCACAATGTTGAAAGACCTCTCAATATTCCAAATTTAAAAAAAGATGCAAAAAAAATGCGGCAAATAATGGCATTGTATAGTGTTTTATAAATCAATATCTATTTATTTTGGTGTGAATTGTATTTACAGTGGTGTCAACACAATCAGACATCATCTATCTTTTAGATCTAGACCTGAATGCGGACGCACGACTTTCGAGCGATAGGCGACTGTGACTGTGACATCTATAGGAGCTTTCTCTGTCTATCTTTAGGCGTCCAGTCAGCAGGTACACGGTAGATTTTTCTGTAAGTTTTACTACTATAATCTAATATATAAAATTCTCGTGTCACAGTTTTCGTTGCCATACTCCTCCGAAACGGCTTGACCGATTTTGATGAAATTTTTTGTGCTTATCCGGTATCTATGAGAATCGGCCAACATCTATTTTTCATCCCCCTGAATGGTGCAGCGGGAACAGGATCTGACGCGGATCGCGGGGCGGGAAAAAATTGGCGGTACGAAGTTCGCCGGGACAGCTAGTTTGTATATATATTTGTCGTTTTGCGTAGCGGTCCTATTGCGATTGGTCCAACGGAGTATTGGTCTTTTTAAGTATTGGTCTATTTGCGTAGTAGTCCTATTACGTTTGGTCCACCTGAGTATTGGTCTTTTTAAGTATTGGTCTATTTGCGTAGTAGTCCTATTACGTTTGGTCCACCTGAGTATTGGTCTTTTTAAGTATTGGTCTATTTGCGTAGTAGTCCTATTACGTTTGGTCCACCTGAGTATTGGTCTATTTGCGTAGTAGTCCTATTACGTTTGGTCCACCTGAGTATTGGTATTTTTAAGTATTGGTCTATTTGCGTAGTAGTCCTATTACGTTTGGTCCACCTGAGTAATGGTCTTTTTAAGGCCAGGTAGGCCGCATTTTGAGTTTTTTAAAAGCATTTGAATCATAAGAAAAAGCGTTTTAAATTTCGAAAAAAAGATATATATTAGTTAAGGATCCAGTCTAGTCAAATTCGCATTCAGTTACCAGATCTGATGAACTTCACTCGATAGAAAAAAATCCCAAAGTTACCCCTTTTCGTTATTTTTTTTTTAATATTATGACTAAATTACTTATGCTTTCTATAAAATTTTTGTACTAAACTGAAGCCACTACATATGTCTAGACATTTTCGTAGATTTTGACTATATTATGAAATAATTTTTAAAGTTATATTTAAATACCTACTAAATTCGCGAGTGCTCGCGCCGCTGAGGCCCGAAAAGCTGCGCCAGTCGCGCGCTGGCGCTTACCGAAGTAGGACCTGTGTCAGTTTTTGCGCGACAGTTTCGTGCACCAATCAATCGGTTTTACGTATTTATAATAAATTGTTGCAAGTCATTCAATATGGGCAATAAACAACGCAAGCTAAAGAAGTCGTGCAAAGCCATAAACTAAATTTCTAACTCCGATTGGTAATTTAAAAAATTATCATACCTAAATATTACGCTCATAGCGCCATAGTATAAAAATATCAGTATTACTACTGAAGATGCTACTTACGATTTTCTATAATTCATATTTTATCTATATGAGTACAGGGGTACCTAGTACCTACAATATTCGTACATTGTATATAATTTGTGTGTGTGTAAATAATTATAAATTTAGTTTTAGTTTAGGATAGAATAATTTTAATATTTAGGTAGGTTAGTTTAATTATTGGCCTTTTTTTATCGTGCGCAAAATCCTCGTGGATACCACCCCCACGGAGCCGGTGGAGGCGGTTATGTCGGACTCAAACCGACTAAAACGCACGCCGTCTTGGGTCCTTGGTTGCCGGAGGTGAGATTGCCGAAAGCATATCTCTCGCACCCCAGCAGACCCAGGAGAATTACTGGCCTTGGTCAGCCGGGGTGCGAGGGATATTTCGATGACAACTTCACCTCAGGCCTAGCACCACGACCCACAGTCGGCGTGCCCACAGTCGGACTCGAACCGACTAAAAAGTCGGTTCGAGTCCGACATAACCTCCCCTTCCGGCTCCGGCAGGGGAGGTATTCGAGGGGATTTCCGCACGAAAAAAAGAAGGTACAGTGTAAATTTATATAAATACTTCATAAAAACTAGCACCACGACCCACAGTCAGCGTGCCCACAGTCGGACTCGAACCGACTAAAAAGTCGGTTCGAGTCCGACATAACCTCCCCTTCCGGCTCCGGCAGGGGGGTATCCGAGGGGATTCCCGCACGAAAAAAGTTGTTAATCTCGTTAACTTTAGGTATTTAACTGCCCTGTCGACGACGAACGGTGCGATTATATAAAGTAACCGTTAGCATCAATTCAAGCAAATGTTTGTAAAATTACAAGCATTATTATTATTATAATGTAAGTTTTTTTCGCCCAAGCAACTAAACACATAGAACAAACAGTTCTCAAACTCATACAGTTTTTTTATTTCGTATTTATTTCTTACTTAATATAATCATATAACTAAATAAAGTTAAAAAAACTGCATTTAATTTTCTAAGTCAAATCAAGTTTTCCTACTGCATATTTCTATACTGTGACGCTGGCGAGGTCAACGCCGAGTTCACCATCACTGCGTTCGCGCGTAATATTTTACGAGCGGCCGGGATCGCTATAAATGCCTACTTTTGCAGGAAAACAGGGCCTTAAGTATTGGTCTATTTGCGTAGTAGTCCTATTACGTTTGGTCCACCTGAGTATTGGTCTTTTTAAGTATTGGTCTATTGGCGTAATGATCCTTACGCGTCACCATCAGTCACCATAATTCATGATTGATGGTATGGTTGATGCTAGCATGAGTGTAACGGACGCCATGGATAGAGAAAGGTTTGACAGAATGGAGATGTGAGGGGGAATGAAGGTTCTACGTTCATTCTCATTCAGATTTTGATCGATGAATGAAAGCGATTGACATTTACAATATTTGTTAGATTGTAACCCTTCTCTATCTTTCTTTAGATTTAAATCTAAATATGAATGTTCATTCATGAACTGAACTTTCAAGGCAGCTGCTGAAATACTCAGACATTTTGCACTATCTTTAGATTTTATGATATGAAACGTTACAATTTATTATACCAGGATTATTCGATTTAAATACTATCTATAGATAGATAATTAGATTACTTAATTTATCCACACTTCCATACTTAATATTATAAATGCGAAAGTAACTCTGTCTGTATGTTACGCTTTCACGCTTAAACTACTGAACCGATTTTGATGAAATTTGGAATACGGGTAAATTTGACTTTGAGAAGAGAACCGACATCCACGCGGGCGGAGCCGCTAGCAAAAGCTAGTTGATACTAAGTGAGCTAGTCTGCTAAAATGAGTTTGTCACTTTAGTCATATTAGTGTTAGTAGATTAGCAATTAGAACTGAAGGAAGTAGGTATTTTCGTATCTGTTACCTTGTACAGTCAGCGACAAAAGTAGCTTAACACATTTCCATTTACTGATTTACACTGACATGACACTTTGGTTCTAAAAGCTTAGGTACAATTTATAAACTATATATTAAGTTACTAAGTATAAATAAATAAATATTCCACTACATTCTACACAACGCTATCTAGACCCATGGTAAACATAGCTTAACTAGCTTGTGTTATGGAATCTAGAATGCGGATAAGCTTACATAAATACTTTTTTTTGTAAATACATACATGCTATACATGGAAACACCCAGACCAATGCAAATAGCCATATTCATGCATACAAATATTTGCACTGAGCGGGAATCGAACCCGCGCCTCCTGCGTAGCAGTCGCTTTCATTACCACCACACCACGGAGGCTGTCAAGGCTGTCAAGTATAAAGTTTCCTTGTATTTTGAAGAGCGCAAAAATAATTTATTTCCATGAAATATTGGTCTCGGTTACTGCCCAAGCTTGCACCTGGCGGGAAGCGATTGATTTTTGACTAACCAATGAGCAGTTTTCTAGTAGGTTTAAAGCTTTCCTAAAGACGGGCCAGATGGCGCAGTCGGCACTTTTGGTAAGAAGAGTGTGCCCTAATCCATTGATTTCGTAATGTAATTTCTTGTGGAATCAAATGTTTTCTGTATGAATGAACAGCACACCGCATATTGAATATTAGTTACGTATTACTGAAAACAAAGATTATTGTATTTACTACAATGCTGCCCTACTCTAACTAAAAGGCCGTTAAGCCACAGTTGGTCGATTTTCATTTTTTAATGCAGTCTTATACAACTTTCGATGCTCTATCTTTTGGTTTAAGACTCATTCTTCTATTATTAATAGTTTTAGAGATACTGAACATTGCTGAGCAGTTAAACCACATAAATTTTGTTACTTCCTTAATAAAAAAGCGGCTAAGCCACGATTCTTCTCTAGAAAGACGTTAACATACTTTAACGGCTAATTCATGTATCATTTTTTCTAAATTTACTTAACTAAAAGTATGTTATTAAGAAAAACTACGCTAGAAAGCAGTTATACGTCAATAGCGGCTTTTAAGTTATGTATTGAAATTAGTATTAGCTAGATATCAATCGCTAGAGAGCAGCTAAACGACAATTCTAGACTAGTAGTAATTAGTCTTGACATCGCCAAACCTTTCGATAGGGTATGGCACAAATCGCTTCTTTCCAAGCCTTTGGCCTGCCTCCCAGGCTGTGCAAAGGCTTGGAAAGAAGCGGTTGCAAGCTTCCTGCAGGGGCGCCGTATTCACGTCCTTTGTAATGGACGAGCTTCGGAGTTCTTGCAGGTAAATGCTGGTGTGCCGAGGGTTCTGTCTTATCTCCCACTCTCTTTCTTCTGCATATCAATGACATGCTTTCTAACGGTAGCATTCACTGCTATACAGACGACAGCACCTTACACGAGAGTTATTACGCACATCCTGCGGCCAAGCAGTCTAATATCGCGGAAAAAAGGCATCTTCTTGTCACTGAGCTGGACCGGATCCTGGACCACATTTCTCAATGGGGCGCTGAGAACCTGGTTGAATTCAATGCCAAGAAGACGCAGGCACGTGCGTTTCCAGCAAAGGTATTTCCTTTTCTTCCCCTTCCCACTCTTCAGAGCACGCCACTGCCACTGCAGGTTCACCTCAATATTCTCGGTATGGATGTTCGCTGCAAACTGAATAACAAAAACTACATCGAGAGCATCATCAAATCAGCCTCGCGTGAACCCGGAGTCCTAAACAAAGTGAGACGTTTTTTCACGCCGGAGCAGCGGTGTCTTCTATAAAAGACCCAAATTCGTTCCTGCGTGGAATACTGCTCACACTTTGGGATGGCTCCGCAAAGTACTTACAAGATGCTCTCGAAAGGTTGCAGTGACGTGCGGTCCGCATCATTGGCAATCCTGAGGTCACGAACACCTTTGAACCTTTGCAGATGCGTAGAGATATTGCGTCTTTCGCAGCATTCTACCATCTCTACCATGGTGAATGTTCTGATGAGCTCTTCCAATTAGTCCCACCCTCTCCTTTCCTTCCCAGGACGACACGTGCAGGGCTAAGATGCCATCCGTATACGGTGCAGACTATACCTGCTAGAACCAAGTGTTTCAGTGACTCATTCTTATGCCGCACCACTAAGACCTGGAACTCCCTGCCAGCTCACGTGTTTCCTTGTTCCTACATCCCCCTGTCCTTTCCTTGTTCCTACATTCCCCTGTCCTGTCCAAGTCATCTGATGAGGCCGTCAAGCTGAGTGCTACTGTTATCATGGTACATGTTTACGATGGTGGCCCTCTTTCCGAGACTTTGCCTTTAGCTTAACATCAGGCGAGGTGAAGTGAAATTGACGTGTCTTTTGTAAAAAAAAAGACGAAATTTATAGTTTTTTGGATAAAGTCTAATATATATTATGTTTTTACATAATAATTATAATATTCTTTATCCTATGGTTTCGCGAATACTGATTATAATTGTTAAAGATGTAGGTAATTTTGTGACCTCATTACTGAATATGATTAGTAAAAGTTTGATTAAGTAAACTTGTTTATAATCGAAAAATATCGGAAAAATGAAATGCTCAAGTGAGACTTGAACTCACGAACTTTCCCTTACAGGGGGAATGCTCTTCCAACTGAGCTATTGAGCCACACCTGAATCATTTCAAATTGTCCTTCTCTTTATATCCGTTTGTAATCCGTCTTGTTTTTATTATCAGTCTTGTTTTTATTGTTTAATTAATAAATAAGCTATTTAATAAATTTAGGTCTAATTGTCTGTTCTTTTTCAATGAATAAAGTTCTGATTTCATAAAACAGTTTTTAACTTCTCAACTTTTTATCCGGAACTGCTTACTTAAAAGGCAGTTAATTGTGAGCGAGATGTCTTTAACTGCCTTCTAGTTAATCAATAGGAGAACCAGTATAAAAATATGTTTTACAATACCAAGCTAAAAAGCGTTTAAAATCCCATAACTGCTTTCTAAGTAAGGGAAGTTAGTCCGCCAAGTGTTAACTACTAGGCTGTAAGGCTGTTACAATCCTTTAACTGCTTTATAACTATTTATATTTTGTTAACGTTTACTTTAAGTACTAAACGAGCAGTTAAGGTATGGTTAGCGGCCTTTAAGTGCAGTATATTACGTTAAAATGAAGAAAAAATGTTCTGCTAAAAGTTAAAAAATAAATTTAAATAAAATATAATAAATATAAATTAATAAAATATATAACATATTGTGCCCAATGACTATGCCTACAATTATAACTTGCAAAATTGTTCCTAGGTAGCACACTTTTCAAGAGACATCAATTCCCACTTATTTTTGCGTTTTCTCGAAAATACCTTTTTGCACTTAGCTGCCTTTTAGTTTGTGGACGGCAGAATGTATTATTACTTATCTAAAATTATGTAGGTATCAACTTTTTGTAGTTGCAATATTACATACAAACAAACTTGAACGCTTCAGAAGCAGCAAATAATCAAATTGAGACATTCGTTCAGTTCTTTCTTGCCACAGACTAAATTGGCCTCCACAATGCAAATTAATTAAACTACCAAAAGCTATGCTAGCGCCATCTCTTGACGATTTAAAAAACCAACTGATTATGTACCTACTGGAAAACTGCTCATTGCAAGATAGTAAAAGTACATTCTATTAATGTGTCAAGTGTTCGCTCAGCTATGCTACTCAAGCAAATCACTGTATCTAGACTATAAGTATTAGACTAAGTGAATGGTTGCAAATAGACCAAAAAAAGAATGCCCGACTGACCTGAGAATACTCCGGCATTTTGACGTTTTCAAAGTTCCGATTTAATGGTCTATACAGAATAGATGATTTTGAATTTTATTTTTGTTGAAAATACGGATATTTAGGTAGGTAGTTAGCTATTAATTTATGGAAAGATCATTTAGATATTCGTTATTGTTCAGCCATTTCTGTTGCTGGCTTTATGTAAAATATTTATCACCTAGCTTGCGTATGTTGTATCTCGTCTAAGATAACGATTAGGTATAATTAGCGCCTCATGTAAGTACATACACGTGGAAGTTTACTTATAAATATGTATGAATGAAACATTCACAAACACACGTCCTTTCTATCATACAATCATATTCCAATGATTTATCTTATTTAATAGTTTTTATTTAACGAACGGGAATAAGCACGATCATACATTTTACCCTGAGAGTTATTGCATGCAAGTTTTTTTTTATATTCAAGCATCTAACGTTTATTAGTATTATTATCTAAGATAATCAAGTGTTAGTCCTTTTGCGATTTGGTTCTTTTGGGAATTAGGCATTCTGCTAATTAGTCCTTTTGAGAATTTGTCCTTTCGCGAATTAGTCCTTTTGAGACACGGTAGGTATTTTGCGAATTGGGCATTATGCGACTAAACGTATGACATAATTGTACATTCATAACATACATAACATAACAGTGTGTTATGTGCCTAAACCTGCCTAAATTGAATAAATGAAATTGATTCTTTTCTTTGATTCTATGGGGATCGATTGTGTCGTTATTATGAGTCCTATGAGAATTATTAGATTAGAAGGTAATGTATAATACATGCTTAATATAGTAGAGAGTGCAGCAGGAACGGGCTCTGAGGCCGCGCGGGTGAAAAAAATTAGTGATACGAAGTTCGCCGGATCAGCTAGTTCTATACTTAATAAAAAACTGAATGCCACCGGGATTAGAGCACGGGTGATGAAAATGAATTATGTGCTATACTATACCATGAAAATCTTACATTTTATATTAGGGCAGGTACAATAACTCTGAAGGCAGTAATAATTTAATGGCTTCACCTTGATGTGAACAATAAGTAGAACAATGAGCCACTTAAAAAAAATAAACATGTTAAAATATTTTTATTGCTTTTGTTTTGCATTATTTAAACTTCCCTTTCCGCTTACAGCTGTAATTGAGTGGTTTCTTTCAACAGTAAAATACCTTTCTTTACACTCCTACAGTATATATTGTTGAGGATACCGAGGTCCCCACAACCCGAATGGGACCATCTCTAGAGATGGTCCTGGGTCTGCCGGGGTGCGAGAGATATGCTTACGGCAATCTCACCTCCGGCAACCAAGGACCCAAGACGGCGTGCGTTTTGGTCGGTTTGAGTCCGACCTAACCGCCTCCACCGGCTCCATGTGGGTGGTACCCGTGGGGATTTTTCGCACGATAAAAAAAACAGCATATATTGTGGTATACATAACCATATCATGAATAATTTTAGCGCGTAACTGTAATATAAGACTGATAATAATACGAGTTTTTAAAAAAATCTGCTTTATGGCATAGCATAGCCCTATCGAAAAATCAAACCGGCTAGAACCAAGCATTTCAGTGCCTTATTCCAATGCCGCACCATTGAGACCTTTTTTTTTTCGTGCGGAAATCCCCTCGGATACCTCCCCTACGGGAGCCGGAAGGGGAGGTTATGTCGGACTCGAACCGACTAAAACCGCACGCTGACTGTAGGTCGTGGTGGAACTCCCTGCCAGCTCACGTGTTTCTTTCTTCCTACAGTCCCGGGTCCTTTAAGCGGGGCGTGAAAAGGCTTCTGATGAGGCCGTCAAGCTGAGTGCCACCACTGTTAACATGGTACATGATTACGATGGTGACCCTATTTCTGAGACTTTGCCTTTAGCTTACCATCAGGCGACGTGAAGTCAAAGTGACGTATCCTTTATAATTTTTTTAAAAAAAGTTGTAAAAGCAACTTAATTCACACTCGATTCGACTTTAAACCTATCGACACCCTGTATTAAAGTAAAATTGTAATTCATAGGTTAAAATATGATAATGTTATCGCAGTGTTCGACGTGATCGCAAATATGTTCACTTGACCTGCATAAAAATAACAGTCTCAGAACTGGTTTTTCCCGAAGTCGCAATAGTGAATAACTCGTCGCGTTTTCCTGTGCATTTTTATAACATCACTAGCTTTTGCCCGCTACTTCGTCCGCGTTAAGTTCGTAATATAGAAAGGTTTAGAACACACTGCTCCCGCACTGCACTTAAAATTTCTGTGCAGCATGCAAATGTACAGTAGTACCACGTTTATAAGTTACGCCGATGTCCCTCCCTGCGCAGAAGTCTCATATTTGAAACGCGCCAAAAAATCTTAACCAATCACAATGCTCCGCCAAACATGGCCCTTTATTATTGGTTGCCGCCTGCGCGCCATGTTCGAAACAATGAACAATGAGCGAGAAAGCACTACTCTCTGGATTTATTGCATTTTCAATCTTAACGCAACGCAATAAAGTTGGTGTTTCAATAGCCTTGGCAATCGGAATTAATCGGCGTCAGCTTGCTCTTCTGAGCAGGCGAAATTTGCCGATGCGACTTATAAATGTGGTTCACCTGTACCAGGGTAATAGAAACACTGAAAACTTTTATATGGGAAAAATAATAGGGCTGTTTTTAGGGGTTTCCCGGCAATTATGCGAATTTTTTTCACCTTTTAAACCTTGCCTAAACCTCCACGAACATTTCAAGACCAAGATAAGATAAATCCGCTCAGCCGTTCTCGAGTTTTAGCGAGACTAACGAACAGCAATTGATTTTTATGTTTATAGAAGAAGAAGATTAACGATATCTTTTGTACTTACCTATATTAAATATCCGGTTCGTTATAAGTTATAACGTAGGTGATGTAATATCGAAAAGTATTTAATAGTGAAGTGTATATCATTATCAACAAACCGATGGATTTACTGTATTAATCAACATTTAGATTAACTACGTATTGATATGTGTGGTGTATATGCCCTAATTTACACGGGTGTAAGTTTTATTTATTTATTTATTTTATATAACTTACATCTATCATTACAGGCATAGGTACCTAACGCATTAGTAGGTATAGCAAGTTATACAAAAATACCTTATGTTAGGTAAGTACACTACCTACGTATATTATTAAAATTTTCGCTCATACATAAAAAGTAAATACACAAAAATAAGCAAAATCAAAATAATTTGAACCACTTAAGTCCCATAACTAATATGGAATAGTGCCACCTTTGTGAATTCAGTCAGTGTACATGAAAATATGTCTAGGTCCTCGGCTACTGGTTTAAAGGTTTAAAATTACAGTACAAACGAAGAAGAAGAATTCGTAGGAATATTTTTTTCAAAGTATGTTCACCGAACCGATTATTCAAAGACGCCTGGACCGATCTGCAAAATTATTTTCTTGTTTGATAGGTTATACTTCCCAGGTGGTCCCATCAGGTAAAGATCTGATGATAGTATCCTTGAGACATTGGTAGAATTCTTGAAATTTTAACCATCACGCCATCTAATTTCTTTAGAAAAGCTCCATCTAGTTTGTTTTGTTGAACTAAAACAATTTGTGAAACACCTGGATTATTCTAGGTAACGAAACCATAACGCGATCTAATTTCTTTAGGAAAGCTCCATCTAGTTTGTTTTGGTGAACTAAATTATACATGGTTATGATTCGAATATTAATAAATTGAACAGGACTTATTTAGACCATTATAAATGCATAAGTTGATAAAAAAGATTGAGATTTTTTTAACAAGATTGTCCATATGTGGTGGATTTGGTTAGTCATTGTTCCGATAACGGATTATAAAAATATGAGGTAGTTATGGCTATGCCCGCATAATATACCATATACAACAATCGGTTGATGATGGTTAGCATAATTCGCAAGGCGATTGGCTTATTTTCTATTGAAAATTATCACCATAAACTGTCACTGATTTGCGTGACGTGATTGGTCATTTATATATAGTTTGTTTCCAGTTTCCAACTAAGTCGCCAAGAATCTCAATCAACACAGACACAGTGTTGCAAATGTAGCAAGTAAGTGAGGGTACGATGCAGTAAGGAGTACTCCTTGACACTGCACGTATTATACAATCCCTCTCTAAAGCTACCAGTGTGGTGTGGGTGTAGCCACCGGCAGAACGACTGTGCTTGATACCGGTGTGGACACTGTTTACACATTTTTAGAGAATAAATAAGTACGTTATGATCGAAGCACATGAGCAAAATCGAATGCCTACAAATGCTATACCGCATCACTGCGATTGCAAAGGTCAATCTCAAGGGCAAAGGTCACAACTTTGATAAAACAGACAGTTACACCATGAATACGTAATTATGTTGAATATAATAACTCTTTATACAGAGTTTTTTGTGGATTCATGTATGTTTAAATCATGTCTTGTGTAAATATACTGTTTGTATGGAACGGCAATCATCGTTGATTTCACATAACTGTGTTATTGTAAGAACATTATTATTTTTATTACAAAGAAGAGAGAAAAATACATGACAACAATGTTTTATGTTTGACTTTAGGTTGCAGCTCATGAGGTGCCCCTAGACTATGTAAAAATATTCAAGCTCCACCATTAATAAACAAAATAAGACATTATAAACACACAAGCCGATTGGAACCAAACATATGCGGGTTTTCAATTTCAAAGAACTTTTTCCTTGTGTAGAAATTCCAGCACAAGCCGCGTCAATAAATTTCGTTGCAAAAATATATTAGAAGACTACTAATACAGGTGTAGTCAACTATTACATCTGTTTCTGAGCCCTTCCAAGTAAGCCCTAAAATATATGAGTGCAAAGTCAATGTAAATGAATGAATGACTTCATAACATTACATGTGTACAAAGTCTAAATGGAAAAATTTTGAGGTACAATACTCGTTGAACTTTGAGTTTCTTTGTGACCTTAGGAACAGGTTTGCCATGCATTTAAGTTATTCAAAAAGTCACGCTCAACTTTTTTTTTGCATTTTCCGATGGTATCACAAACCATTACAACATTTTCCAAAACAAGTGTTATATTAAAATTCGAAAATTTAGTAAGCTGCACTTTTAGCCGAATGACATTCGAGATTCTCTTGTCTCCTTGAAATTAGAAGGTGATAGAAAGTTGAGGTGACCTAGGTATCGGACTTGTGATTGAAAGTTCATCGCTTCGAACTACGGCCATTATTGCTAAGCACGAGGTTAAATTTCTAATTACTACTAGAATTTTCTACGATACAAAATTATACACACCGCAGTGCATGCCGGGACTATACCTATTAGTTTTATTGCGCTAGTCTAATGAAGATTAATGTGATAATGATAACTTATAATCTTTACAAGACTGTAAAGTGTAAACAGCCGTGGTAAATTATTATGATCCCTATGCTGACATAGGAATGATAAGAAATGTTTTAGATATCACGTTTCTAACTTGTACAACTATCCATAAAGAACTTGCTAAAATCGTATTTTCAAGTCTTGTTCGTAAAAAATGTACATGTATCAAAGAGAACAATGTCAGAACAGTTTCGTTTTATATGCTAAACAAAAATATAAAATATATACAAAAATGAGAAAATAAAACAGGGGCGGAAGAGACTTTAACTTTAGGCATCGTAGAATTCCTTGTTGACAGATTATTATTAATTCTGAAATATGAAATAAAAGCAATAAGGTAAGTTTTTATTTGCATATTCCTGTGCTGATAGTACAAAATTGACATAAGTGTTGCAAGCATGAACCTATTCTCAGTGTTAATACCGTCTACGTTCCGTCGTCGTGGGTAAAAATGGTGGTTACCTACAGGTGAAAATTTGCCGTTAATCGCACATCGTTATAATCGAATAATGATTATAAATTGTTGTTTGTTCATTTAATTATTATTACTAAGTTAATTATACTTCAATGACTTTGTTGCGAATTTGGTGTGGAATGTCCGAGCATGCGTACACAGTACACTCGGCGGCAGGAGGCGGGGTGGGAGATCGCGCTTCTTTTCCGGATTGGATTCGTTCGATTCCGTATACATTCACAGCGCATAACAATGTATATTTTGTAAAAAAGTTAAAATTATCATTATATTGGCTGCAGTTTTTCTTCTTCATCAGAGCACTAATTCCGATTGGAAAATACAAAGTGCAAGAAAGTGTTGCATCATATTATTATTGTGTGAGCGAGATACGTAAAAAGAATGACACTGCAGCACTTATTTAATATTATTTACAGGTTACATAAATTGAAACCAAATGAAAGTATTTTCGTTTTTACTGTATTGAAATAAGTGCTTAGCATAATGAAAGTAGATTAACTGGATCTCATTAACTGTGCCTGTGCTAAATAATTAATAAACCGTATCTTTATCGTCAAGTACACAATATTATTAAAATCAATTAGCCACTCAAATACATTTTAAAACATTATGTATAAGGGCACTTAACACGTACCTTCATCCATTTTATAAAAAAAAAATCACAAAAAACAACAACACCTGACAATCACAAAATATTTTAGCGGGAAATTTAATTTCAGAACGCAAAGCGCGGACATTCGCGCGCAAAACAACAATCTGACTGAGGACGAGGAGGCGCGGCGTACACACCCACGCGACGCGACGTAACGCGAGTATCGCATTTGATGGTACGATGACGTGTTATTCACGTACAAAATATTAATTACCTAACGAAAACTACTGTGTTAGTTGGCGTTTATAGTAATATAAATGTTTATAGTTCTTTAGTCAATAGATATACCTAAACTAAAACGTGCAAGTGTGAGACAGCTTTGCGCATCTAGGGTGAACTGTACAAAGCACGGAAGACCTGCACGTCATGAAACACATGCAACATTGCATGAGCATCGGCACGGACCACGGACTGTGTAAGGGTTCCGGCCAAGATCTTTAGAGTCCAAACCAACCTCATCTGCGACCTACGACTCCTACGAGACGGTACGCCTACTGATTTATAGACAAAACAGAGATAAGTACGTCACATTAGATAGAAAATACATAGAAGAGTGGATCCAGGGCCCGAGCTTCAAAGTACAAGCTTCGGAATGTAATAAATAATATTCATAAACACCGCCAAGGAGAAATGTGAGGAATGCTGCCCCTTCTAAATATTTGGCAAATTTATTGAGTGCTCAATCACTTATCGCAGAACGTGCAATCCTTACGCAATACAATCAAATTTTGCTTAGATCGTGTAAATATGTGTGCTAAAGGTAGGTGTGTAATATGTACCTACTGTGTAATATGTTAGTAAATGTTTCGTATAAAGCATATATTTTACTACGCAGTTACTTTCATACATATAACCCTGTGGATCCGGAACCGGAACTTAAAAACTAAACTATAAGTAAAAAACTTTATAATAAGTAAGTCTTTTTTATACTCAGCTAGTAGGATTTGCGTCTAATTAAAAGTACGAGATTGCTTACTACAGGAAGTAACTACTTCACAGAATTTAATATTATTTTGCTTATTTGAAGCGTACATACGTGATTGGACTATAAATAGGAGTTTTCATTCAGATTTATTGTACAAAGTCCGTGAAAAGTAGCAATCAGTATTAACTGTTACCCCTTAGCTCTAAAACTTCACATAAACTTGAGAAATATTGAATGTGTCCTCTGAAGATTACATAAATAAGAAACGTTTGTTTAAATATGTTATGTACAGCAACTTTTGAGGGCGACCTATACTTATTAATTAGTTTCACACCTTTAACGTGGCTTTACAAAAATTATTATATTTGGTACCTACCTATATGCCAGTTGATTCCAATTGATCAATCAATAGCAACTTAGGTACATAAAGTAAGAACAATAAAATAGAATAGGTGTACAAATACAAACCAAATAAATAAATTATAGACAAGCTTACGATACGACCAAATTGCTCCTATAGGTACATTTTGATTAGTCATAGGAACAACGCTGAATGAAATGACTAATTGATGATGTCCATCATATCGTGTTTTAGTCATATAGAACCTACCTATTGACTAGTCAAAAGAGTAGTCAGTACATGTACCTATTCAAAACAAAATGTTTATCATGTCTAAATACATGAATAAGGGTCTTGTGATGCAAAGGAATGCATATGGCCCAGACAGTAAGTCGCGTAACCAGTGGAAGACAAATATTGACGTACACCAGCTAACAATCCAAAAATAGTACATCGCTATATCGTCTGTTGTGACGTCACAATATTCGCACGGCCACGCAAAAAAATATCGCCTGAATCATGTTTACACAAAGATGGTACGTACGATAATATGAAATGCGTAAAATATTTGGTTACTTAGTGACCCAAATGGATAATAAAGTGTATGAGAGTGAACTACCAAAACATCGTCCATATTGTGCAAACTCTCTATCTGTCCATGAAGAGAATGGAGACGATCTGCCCAAAAGATAGGAGTAGAAGTTAAAAAAGAAAAGATCAAGGTAGTACGCATTTTAGAATCATAGTCAATAAAGAAAAACAAGTGCAAATAAAAATAGATTATGAAGAAAAGAATAGAAAAATTACTTGTGCAACAAGCTACAAAGAGGTTTGCACAAATACCGTTGATCCCAAAATGGTAGCCCCAACTTGACGGCCGGCAGTATGTCGGATACCTACTGATGTTTATTCATGCACCTTTTAAAGAATCCAGGAAGTTAATAAGAAGGAAACACGAGTGGTAAGGAACGAATTCTCATCATAAAAAACATATCTGTTTACACACAACAGTCTGCAAATTCTCACTCTTAGCTTAGCTACTGGTGGGGCGATATTAGCATAGTTCATAATAACAGGAAAACATGTTAGCAAATTATTTTCTAGAGAGCTACATACGTAATATAAGGTATCGAATATGTAAATTTTGAGTCGTATCAGACGGGCTAAAAATGAAAGTGATGAAAACGGTGCCAAAAATCAAAAAATGCAAAAAGGCACAATAGATACGAGTATGAAGACGGAAACATCACCAAAAGATATACAATGGATTGTACCTTATTGTACCAACAATACGCAACAATTTACAAGTTCCAAGTGTTCGAAGTTACTCTTACTTTATGCAGTGCTTCGAGCGATAAAGAATATTCTCGATATTTTGACTGTTATTATTAAGAATATTGTTAAACAGCATAAAAGAGACGCATTTGCCCTTGATGCGCGTTACGTACTCCTGAGTTATTTTTAATATACAATTGTGTCACATGATTCGTTAATTGTCGGAGCAAATGATTCATTGTCACATGGGGCTAATATTTGGTTTAAGCAGTTGTTAATCTACAACATTGTTATTACATCCGATAACGAATTGTTAAGAGGTATTCAGCAAACGTCTAGCCTTGTAGCCAGTAGCCAGCACATCACAGTTTATAATAATTCAAAAGTAACAACTGAAACGTGACACATAATATATATGAGCCCAGTTGGAGGTAATAATCTATCATCGCACCGCTCGTTATAGGCAAGGAGTTCATCCTCAAACATTGCAACCGGAAACGGTGCTTATTTTGCGATATGAAAGGAACTTCTTTCCACACACGCTCTAGTTGTGGAATGAACTCCCTGCAGTGGTTTTTCCAATTGACTAAAATATGGAGTTCTTCAAGAAGGGCAATAAGAGGTTACTACAAAATCGGCAGCACGAGTGTAAAGCCCCTGGTGTATTACAGGTCCATAGGTCATGGTAATTACTTTTCATAAGGAACTATTTGCTTGTCAGCCATGCCAGGTATATTTACGCCCATATATTTCAGGTATTGTTGTACTTTGTGAACGTCAGTAGAATATTTCCTCTACTACAAACGAACCGGTAAACGAAGAGTAATAGCATTTCGTATTATATGTATACATAAGGGTGGAGGCGTGTATTGTTTCCACGTGCGCCTCACTATCGTAGAGGGGATTTTGATACCAAATAATACGTTGGGGCGCCTATGTCGGGTTAGCTAGTCTCTTGGATGTCCACCATGGAGCACAACGGATTTCCCAGCCATACAGGTCGATGTGACGAAATACCGAGCGGTTTTATTTGGTTCCAATCTGACAAATGGTAAATGTTTACGATGGTGACCCTCTTTCCGAGACTTTGCCTTTAGCTTAACATCAGGCGAGGTGAAGTCAAATTGACGTGTCCTGTATAAAAAAAAAAAAAATAAAAAAAAAACAAATCCAACATCATCGCTGGCTCCGCGGAGCCGGAGCTCCGGTGAATTAGGTAAAAGGTTTCCTTACCGAAACAAAACGGTCGTGGACCCTTGAAACACAGGAATCTTTGGAGTCATCCTGAGGTTACTGGAGTCGTCATATTTAAAGGATCCCTGGGAAAATTGCCCAAAACTACAAGCAAGTAAACTAGTACCTAGGTATATTTTTCTTCTAAATGTACATAAAATATGACCGACCGAATGTCACCTTGCCATTAACGTTGGAGGTGTGTCTAAGTATACGTAATTTTACTGATCGCGACACATATTTGTTTAAAAGGTCGAATTTTATTTGCATCTCAAGGTTAAATGGCAGACGGTATTATAATTTAGTGCAGAAAGAACCAGTTTTTTTGCATTCATAAAAACTTTACTATTATTTAAATATACCTATTGTTTCTTCGTGTTTTCCTTATTTACCTACTTTTATGGGCCAGTTCCACCTAGAATCTAGGTCCTAAATCTTAAAGGCCGAAGCCGACGTCACCATCTAGCCCGTACAACTGCTGCAAATTTTCAAAGATAAAGTTGAACGGTTAAAGGAGTTAATCTCTGGATTAATTTTTTATTTATTTATTATATACTCTATAATATTGTACGCCAATTACAATATTCATAGTATGGAAATTAGGAACACAAGAGCAGTAGAAGGGCGGCCTTATCGCTTACGCAATTTTTGCCAGGCAACTTTTTTTTTACTAATTTACTTAACCGTTTTTTCTTATAATAATAGTACTTAGCCTTTGATAGATTTTCATACATTATTTAAAAACAATTAAATTATAGTTGGCTCAGAGGCCAAAGTGGTCCAGGAAAGTCACAGAATGGACACCCTGCCACAATACCAACCATCAGAGAGGCAGAAAAAACGAAGTTGGTGTACAACCTGAGAAAGATTACTGGCCCTCTGTGGCTGAGGCTGACAAGAAACAGAGAGAATTGGAGATTAATGAGGGAGGCCTTTATGCCGCAGGGGCAGATTGATTGATGGGAAGCTGTGCATCATCTAATATCTCAATAATGTTATGTACTTATTATGTAAAATGTAGATTCATTCCATTAAAGACTAGACTTTAAATTCCCCTTTGGTTATAGACATGCAATCGGACTTTCAAAGTATGTCACGAGCTAAGTCGGAGACGGTCAGCTGAACAGAATGTCCAGTGGGAAGAGGCTCAAAATTCAGTGTGAGTGGTGCTGTGGGTGAATTTGTTATTTAATTAAAAATGTATTATCAATCAAAGGGCAAAGTACAATGTACTTTCAAAGTCAATATGTTATTACAGCCATAAAAGTGGTGTGTAACAGATAACAACGAAAAGTATTAAGGTTAACATATTTTATCTATCATACAGTAATTTGATTAAAGTAAAGAATGAGTCAATTGAATCAGGTTGATAAGCCAGCCACCATACTTGATGGATTTGTTGAATGTAGGATTAAGTGTACAGAAAAGGCAATACACCTGTGGGTACCTGCATGGGGCTACCAAACATATTGACAGCTGCCAACATGGCTCTCGCATGCAGTACATTTTCATACAAAGTAGAATGTAGGGGTAGTAGGTAGAACCCACATTGCAAGTAGCCGCAAATAGGGCATTGAAATATTGTTCAAAAAGCAACCTCTCTATCTAACTCTTAATTTTTTTTGTATATTATAGCTTTTGGTGTTAAAGCATTGCTGCATGGACATTGCTGCATATGCCAGAATGTAATAAATATTTTATGGTACTGTTGGTGCAATGCAGCACGCAGGCCATAATCTATGAATAACTCAGTGGCAACCCTCTTCTTCATCCTAGTGTTAATCCCAGTCACATTTGTAGTTTTCAACCTGGAGTCTGGGGTTCGCTTTTACCAGTCCAACTGCGGATTTGGCTGAACTTCAATATTTCCTTTGAAGAGACTGTCATCTGCCCACTACAACCCAAAGGAGATATTGATATTGCAGTTAGACCAGTTGTTGGGACTTTATTAGTTTTTATTTACTCAATGGCAGCCCTAAGCATTCTAAATACAATTATGTAATTACGATATTAATTTTATAATTTATGGCTTAACTTTAATTGACTGTCGTGGATTTTGAATCATAGAATATTCATTTAATAAAAACGTTTTAAGAATACCCTGATAGAATGAATGTGACCCCCCAACTTGGGCTCTTTTCTTTGGCAAAGGATGGCCGTCGCAACTCAGCGTGGCAATGCTGCCAGCGTCCTGGGCACCTTTGCGCCGGGAACGATATGGGGCGGGTTATTTGACGTGACATAAATATGAATAATATGTTTTTTTTTGTCATTATTAGAATAAAAATAAAAATAAATACAAACGAATGTATTTAGATAACAATTAAATTAAAATTATATTGCGAAAACCGCGGGCTCACCCAGTAGCTAATGCTATGCTCTGACTCAAAATCAAATCAATACCGATGTCCACATAACCTGTGAGAACTCAAGTTACGTGGCCGTGTATTAAAATCAAAACAGTTACTGAAAATACAATTGAACTTAAATTATTAACGTTGTATTTAATTTTTATAATAAATACTGTACTTTTAAGTTTTTTTTTTTTTTTTTTTAAATTCCAGTACCTTTAAAGGCGAGACTTACCTAAAATTTGTATGAAACGGGTGAAACAAATTACACTATTTTAATACACGTGATGCACTAACATGCTTTTTTGTTAATTTTCAGATTTTCTTGTTTTTATTCTGATATTATTTACAGAAATTAAAATAAATAAGAATATACGACATGACATACGTGTGTCAAAATCAAATTATTTTGTCAATACTCGACTGTCATTTTATCATCACGCTAGGGATGTTTTAGACGTTTTCGATTGGGTGACATCGTGCTTGTTACAAGTGCTCGTCTATTCCAAAAGAGATTTACCGGATAATACTGTGTTGTTGAAGTATTTTATTGCTTTTGTGTTGTTTTTGTGTGCGTAGCCTACTCATATTGTCTGGGTAAGTAGTAGAATTAAGAAATTGCGGGATGGGTAACGACCCTCCCGATCCCGGAGGAGATGAAGAACGATTGAGATTACTTCTCAATCGAGCGACGACTAAAAAGCGCCCGAACGATGCACAAGTTGGCTCTGGTGCAGCTAAAAAAGTCATCGTTGATCCTACGGAAGCCGCCCCTTCGATCCAATCCACATACATTCATCCGGATCACATTGATAAGCTTGCTCATTATACGGACTCTGACTCAGGCCCCTTTTTAGTGCATGTGACTCGAGACGTGGGAGACCCCGCGGCAGCCACTGTTTTCCGCGCAATTAAGTTCGGGCATTTTCTTTCTTCAAATAAAATTACCAACATCATCACTGGAGGCGTAAAACGGGTTGGCCGAAACAGAGTCTCTGTTGAGTTCAAAACTGCTACTGACGCGAATAATTTTTTATCCCACCCTGCTTTAGCTAGGGCTAAATATGTCTCAACAATCCCATCTTTTGCATGTTCCCGTATGGGAATTATAAGACAAGTTCCTGTGGAATGGACCTTGGAGGAGGTGGTCCAGTCAATTGAGGTGCCAACGGGCTTTGGGTCCGTAATAAAAGCCAGGCGACTAAATAGGAGAGTCACTACTGAAAATAACTCCCCTACATATGTTCCAACGCAAACCATTGTTGTTACCTTTGCTGGTCAGAAGTTGCCCCCTCATGTTTATTGTTTTTACAATTCATTGCCGGTAGAAACATATGTGCTGCCTACAATCCAATGTTTCAAGTGCTGTAGATTCGGTCATGTCACTACCCAATGTAGATCTTCACCTAGATGCTTTAAGTGCAGCCAAGCCCACGAGGGTACAAGTTGTTCAACCCAAACTCCCACTTGCTTATTTTGTTCTGGACCCCATTCTGCCAAAGACCCTTCCTGCCCTGAACATTCTCGGCAAAAATCAATCAAAGTCACAATGTCGCAAGAGAACATTTCCTACATGGAGGCTTCTGCCAGATTCCCCCATGTGAGAAAGTCTTTTGCAGATACTGCAAGATCCCCAAATTTTATAAACACCCAGCGAAATATCCAACAACTCTCCTATGTTCAATCTCAGCAAGCTCCCTCTCAATCCCAACAATCATACAGAAAAACCACGTATTCCCCTCGTAGAGTGTTTAACCCTGCCTCAAGTCCTGGCTATGATAGACAGGCTCATTCCCATCTAACTCAAACTCCCCCTTCTTCCATGCCTAATGGCTCTGCTTTCCCAGTTGTCCAATCAGAAGCTTCGTCTAGTGACAATCTCCTTGATTTACTTCTCTCCGCCCTTCTGAACATGTTAACTAGATTTAGTGATACTGAGCTGCCGGATAAATTTAAAAACAAACTTTCTCAGCTGTTGGTTCTGACTAGTCAAATTCCCTCCCCTTCTGCAATGGAACTGTAGGAGTATACACAATAAAAAGAATGATTTAATATATTTAATTAACAAATATAATCCACTCATTGTTGCCATTCAGGAAGCATGGCTTACACCCAATTCCCGTTTCAGGATATCTGGGTTTGCCTGCTTCCGGGATGACAGGAATGACGGTCATGCTGGATCCACTATGTTGGTGTCCAGAAATGTTATCTTCTCACAAATATTCATCCCCCCTCATAGTGACTTATTCCATATTGTTGGTGTTAGAACGATGAACATTGCTTTCCTTTCCGTGTACATTCCATACCCTAATCCTTCCATACTCTCTGACCTGATTTCCATCATAACTTCTATTCCTCCTCCTATAGTTATTCTTGGGGATTTTAACATCCACCATACTTCTTGGGGATCATATAAATGTGACGACTTGTCTTCTTCCTTTCTAGATAATTTAGATTCTTTGAACCTCTGCATTCTGAATAACGGCAGTGCTACTCGTAGGCCTACCTTGTTGCATCCTGGCCCTTCTGCCGTGGATCTGTCCCTCTGTTCTCCCTCTCTTTCTTCATGCCTCTTATGGCAAGTCGTAGGTCACTCGCATGGGAGTGATCACTTCCCCATCGTCATTTCACCGCTCACTAGTCAAATTCATAACCCTATATTCAACCCTCTTCTGAAATACAACCTCTCAAGAGTAGATTGGGAGGTATATTCTAATTGGCTTGATCGACAATTAGAGTTATTGCCAACCCCTGACTTGGATAACTTCCATTCTGTGTATTCTAGTTTCAAGAATGCCCTGCTGATTGCTGCTGACAAGTCTTTCCCAGTTAAGAAGCCTCCCAGGAATAATCTCCCTTCCCTGCCTTGGTGGGATCAATCTTGCACAGATGCATGCAAAAAGCGAAAAGATGCTGAAAAAGCCTATACGAGAGATATGTCCCGGTCAAATTACCTAAACTATCAAAGGGTGGCTGCGGAAACGGTCAGACTCCTCTCCCAGAAGAAAAGAGATGGTTGGCGCAGGTTTTGTGAAAATCTATCCCCACGCACTCGCTCATCGATAGTTTGGAAAAATATTAGAAAATTCAAATATTCAATATCATCCAACCACATTGCCTCCAATGATTATTCCGTATGGATCCAAGAGTTTGCCCAGAAGTTGGCTCCCCCGTCTGTCCCTTCCTCTTCTGAGTGCACTGTTTATCACTCCTCTCCCTCTCTAAGACATCACTTTGACTCTTCTTTCACTCTTAATGAGCTCCTTGCAGTTTTAGATCCACTTAGGGACTCCTCTCCTGGGGTTGATGGCATCCCATACTCCTTCATTGTTAATAGTAGCCTATCTGCAAAAAAATTTTTCTTAAGTATACTAAATTTAATTTTTGAATCTGGTATTCCTCCAGAAGACTGGAAAACCCAAATTGTTCTCCCCATTTTAAAACCTGGTAAACCTAGCGATGATGCCTCAAGTTATCGGCCTATTGCTCTTTCGTGCACAATGGCAAAAATATTAGAACACCTGATTAAAAACCGTCTTGAGTGGTTCGTAGAGAGTCAGGGTCTGCTTTCTAAAACCCAGTTTGGGTTTCGTAGGGGTTTGGGTACTACTGACAGCCTTTCCATCTTTACTACTGATGCCCGGATAGCTATGTCCAAAAATAATTTCTGTTTGGGTTTGTTTTTGGACATAGCTTCCGCATATGACAATGTTCTTCTTCCTGTACTCAGGCAAAAGTTGCTTAAGCTGAGTGTTCCAGAGAAGATTGTAAACTTTGTATCGAATTTCCTCTCCGGGAGGAACATTCTAATCAAGTTCCAAAATTCTATTCTTTCCCCTAGAATCGTTTGGAAAGGTCTCCCTCAGGGTTCTGTCCTAAGCCCACTTCTCTACAGTATATACACATCTGACTTAGATCTTTCCGTTACTTCCTTCTGCAGTATCCTGCAATATGCTGATGATCTGGCTCTGTACGTGACCTCGGAGCAAATGCCAGATGCGGTAACAAAATTAAACTCTGCGATCCACTACCTTCACATCTGGCTTACAGATCATGGACTATCTCTATCAATCTCTAAAAGCTCGGTTGTTGCCTTCTCCCGTCGTCGATCCATTCCAGATTTTGAGATCTCTTGCGAAAACGAAATTTTTCCTGTAAAAGATAATGTAAAATTTTTAGGCATGATTTTAGACTCCAAATTATCAGGGACAGAGCATATTAATTACACCATCAAGAAATGTGAAAAAAAATTAAACATCATAAGGTCGGTGGGCGGTGTCTGGTGGGGAGCTCATCCCTATAGCCAGAAGCTGATGTATAATGCTCTGATTCGTAGTCATCTGGATTACGGATCCTTTCTACTTGAACCTTGTAACAAAGCATCTCTTAAATCGCTGGACAAGATCCAGGCGAAATGTCTCCGTATAGTTCTGGGAGCTATGAAATCCTCCCCAATAAATGCTCTACAACTAGAGTGTGTAGATCCTCCTTTGTTCTTGAGGAGACAATACCTCTCCGATAGATACCTGTATAAGACTTCCCAACTTGCCTTCCACCCATTGATATCCAAGTTACATTCCCTGTCTGAATATGTTTCGTCTGGTGGCTATTGGACCCATAAAGATCATCCCCGTCTATTTAATTCATTTGTTAATTACGTCCGCCTCCCTTTTCCATGTTTTCAATCCAAATTTAACCCCCTCTTTGAAATCCCATATGAAGCAATAATTTTTTCACCTGATATTATTATAGACTCCGGCATTAGTAAAGATTCGGGTGAAGCTGAAAGGATTCTACAACGCCTAATCAACCGAAAATGGCAGGATTCTATAGCTATATACACAGATTCCTCCAAGTTGTCAGATAGCTCCTGTGTTGGTTCTGCTGTTTGGATTCCTCAATATAGCATCATATTATCTTTTAAATCTCCCAATATTAACACTATTTTTACTGGAGAAGCTATTGCCATTCTGGAGGCATTGCTGTATATTGAGTCTCACAGTATCAATAAATCAGTTATTTTCACAGATTCCAAGAGTTGCTTAATGGCGGTCACAGCTAACCAATTTTCCAGTAAATTTAGATCTCCCTTAGTGCTCCAAATTAAACATTCTCTTTTCAGATGTCACTGTAGGGACCTCAAGGTCTCATTAGTTTGGATACCGGGTCACAGCGGAATCTTGGGCAACACAATGGTTGACTCTCTGGCCAGGACTGCTTCCTCTAGTGGATCTCGTGACCAATTTAGATCATTCTCTCAGGACTTACTCACTCTCGCTAAAACATGCTTAACATCTCAGTGGAATGTACATTGGTCTCAGTCCAGCTCAACTAAGGGTAGACATTATGCTTCGATCCAGAATTGCATTCCTTGTAAACCTTGGTTCTTCAAATTTTCCAAGGCTTCTAAGCGAGCAACCTCTGTCGTTTGCCGTCTCCGATTGGGCCATGCCTGTACAAATGTTTTTCTATCCAAGATTCGGATAAGGGATAGCTCTCTTTGTGAATGTGGATTGGACGAAGGAACTCCCGACCACATTTTCTTCTCATGTGCTAGGTTGAACGGATCCCTGTATGATTTTCTACCTCCTAACAATATTCCTCTTCCAGCCAACTTTAACACCCTCCTGACTTATGTGAATTCCCCACTAATTTATATGTTATGTCATTTTATAGATCTTAACAATATTAACCTTTGAAATTTTGTGTTTTGTTTGCACTACCACATAACTTTGTGTTTGCTTTAATGTTGTCTCTTCTGTACAGGTACTTCAACACACTATAAATCTTTTGGCCTCCCTTCAAAATCAACCGTTTGTATGGAAGAATTTTACACTTGTACTTTCACGCGTTATTTCGATCAGTATATAAAAACTGAGTCGTTGGCGGAATCAATGGGAACGCCATAGAAAAAAAAAAAAAAAAAAAAAAAAAAGATGTTTTAGACAATCGACTCAGAATTAACACTTTCATTATTGTCACCAATGACGTTTAATAGACAGGTGTGAATGAATTTGCATATTTTATTATGCTAACCCATGCTAACCTTAAAATTCGAATGCAGCGGGAAAAATGAAATGCTCAAGTGAGACTTGAGCCTATGACCTTTCCCTTACAGGGGGAGTGCTCTTCCAACTGAGTTATTGAACCACACCTGAATCCCTTCACATTTTCCTTTTCTTTACATACATCTTTATGGGCAACGATGGTGTAGTTTATTTATTTATCTATTTAGTCATCATCAAAAAGTACATTTTTATTGCATGCATTACAAATTGTTGCTTCTTTACCTGAACTAAGTTTATTATAAACTTGTATTTCAGGATCAGTGTATTCCAATAGACGGGTTGTCCGCTACCGTGTAATGCAAAAAATAGTTACCGGCATTATTTTCATGTTTTTCGCAACTTTTTACAACAGTTCAGAACTTATTTTACAATATAGCTCGTGCGAGTTAACATGGCACCTGCCTCGAAGACACCCTCCTCCCGCTTCCCCGCGCGCGACCCCGTTCTGGCCGTGCGAGGCTAGTAGCGTCAGCGTACACGCCTCCCGCTCCCCCGCGCCATATGTTATCTGTGCCCGCGCAAAGCCCCGAGCCAGGTGCCATGTTAACTCGCACGAGTTGTACAAAGATTTTTTTATAGTAGCGTACTGTCACGTCCTTGAATGGCCGAAAAAAATATGAACATTTGGTTGCTATTTTTTTTATTTACCTATCGTAGTACCTATCGATGTATTGAAGTAGGAATCGCATGTTTCGCACACAAGCTACAATAGCTTTAGCAGTACATTCGTTTTAATAACAACATCGAGTAAACAAGGTTATAGTGCATTTTATTTAGTTTAGTACATTCTTAAAGTAACATCACTAAGCTGTATGACATTAAAATTTTGTCAAAGAATTACTGTCACTGTCACTCTCTGAAGTTTTGTCTAGGGATGCGCAAAGGGGTACAATATATCGATGTATCGTATCAATAATTTTCAAATGTATCCGTATTTTTTTTTAATATCGATTTTCGATATATCGATATTTTTAGACCAAGAATTACCAAAATTATGCACTATCAAAATTTTATAAAAGTTATTACATAATTTATAATGCAAAAATGTCATTACTTATTTATGAAGGTCCGTAAATATTGACTACTATTTAGCAAATTATGATGTACGTATTTAATAAATTGACAAATATTATGTTATCTACCTACCCAAATAACGTGTAACGTAACGGCCATAGCCTACAGTCAAAATAATAGCCTCTCGTACGTGGGGCGACCGACTGTGGGTCGATTGTCAACAGCGCACATCTGTTGGCAACCGAATATCGGTCGCTAAAGAACTGAATTTAATCGAGGCTTATGTAGCAAAAGTAATACATTTGTCTCAGTCTAACCTACTGCGATGTGTTCATAGTTAGACGGAGATAGCTTCAAATACCATACTAGCCACTTTGGCTGGCATGAGAATGGTTTTTCTGTTGACAAAAATATTCCTTCAGTTCTGTTTCATGCGCGCTTCTGAACGTCGGTTTTTTATAAGTGATTGAGTTTTAGTGCATTTTTATATCAGAAACAGCAAGTAATGGACACCAGAAGGTAAGTTTCTCCCTTTTTTTACACCTTTTAGCATGATTTTCATTGATAACTTTGTTTTCAAACTTAGCCTTGTTCAAGTTACGACACCAATCCTTTTTTGATTTTTTGTTTTCTAACATAAAATTTAGAGAGATCCGGTTCTTAGCATTCCATGGATTCACCGTGCGGTCGCCGGGTCCATGGCGTGGTACAGAGAGGAACACTGTGACGGCGCCTGGGACTTGCGACCCAGGTGTAGGTTTAGGGTGGCCACCTTGTGATGCATCAGCGCTCACCTCCACCGTCAGTCGTGTTCCCCCCTCTACCTATCCAAATTTGGTAAGATCCTATCAACGCCGTTTTAGATATTCGTTTAAGTAAAGAGCTTACTGAAGCTCTTGGCAATCCGAGGTCTTTAAATAAGTTATACAGGGATTTAGCTGGAATTCCCCTTGCTCCTACTTCCACGGCGTAGAGTTTAACCACATAGCCATTTTTGGTTAACTCGTTGGTCAGGTCAAAGTATTTGTTTATTTTTATAGCGTGGTCTTTAGGTATGTTAGTTTCCCACGGTACTGTGAGTTCTACTAGTACTGCACGCTTTTGCTGTTTTGAAAATAGGAATATATCAGGTCTGGATGACGAGGCACAAACATCCTCCGGTATTTTATAGTGTTTCTCATACGAATCTGCGAGTAATGTCCAGTCAGCGGCTGCTATCAAAATTGAGTACGGCTTTTGATTTGTCTTTTTTGAGCAGCCTTCCTTTACAAACGCGACGTCATTTCCTTGGTTTGTGGTTAAACCCTTTTTCGCTCTAGCTACCGCCAAACTTACCGCCTCACGTACGATTTCTAATACCTTATCATGTCGGCGCGAGTAATGACCCCGGTCTAATAGCGTCCTACAACCCACCAGTAGGTGCCTAGCAGTACCAATTGCTTCACCACATGAGTTACATGTTTTATCTGTGGCTTTTCCCCATCTGACGATGAAATCTCACTAATTACTACGTATTATCTCATAAATATTATAGATTATCTCAAAAACGAACACAAAGTTGAAAGAATTGTCTGTAAGTTGAGAAATTGTGGCGAAAATACATATGGGGCCTACATCAACCGATATGCGACTCATCCACAGATGTAGTCTAGTAATCACGTGGCGCCACTGTGACGCCGAATGGCTGATTTAAGTTTAGTATGGATATGCCCGTAGGCGTTTTTTATGAGTCGAAAAAAATCAAAATCTTACTACTACTTATTTTGGTAACTTATTTCGATTTTTTTATTTTGTTTTTGCTATTGAAATGTGTTTTAGGTCCACATAACACTTAACAAAGAACTCAAGCCATATTCAACACACAAGTTCATTCGCATTCCTATTCATTCCTATTATCTTATTTTTTTTTTTACTTAATAATATTTCCTGAAAGATAACGAGAAGTATTAGTTAATGTAAGTATTTTGTTTGAAAATAGTTATGTGAGTGCCCCCCCCTCCCCCTCCCCCACACACGTACAACTATTTTCATACAAAATATTTGTAAAATAATTGTAATATTTATTTGCCTTAACAAGAATTTGAACTCGTTGGTTATAGTTATTCATAACGAAAAAAGCCTTATCCATATTAACCTCCCCAACACAGTCCCTTTTTATGCTCATCAGGACTGTTTTTGTTGCCTTTGAATAGTTATTTTTTGTTCCACTTAGGGTCATGCTTTACTTTAATATGCTTGGCAATATATCGTAGTTTTTGAATTGTTACTGTTTTGAAACCTCAGACTTATTAGTTACAAGAAATTTCATTGTTTTGCAACTTAGTCATCTGAACACTTGATTTCAATGCCCATTTTGTATAGCTGATAAAAACCAAACTGTTTGGTTGGGCAATGTTATGCTTTATGTTTTGTATAGTTTATGATCCTAAGTTCTTGAAACATCAACATTCCATGCACTTGAGCTCCGTATCGCTTTATAATAAATACACTAGTGAAACCAACTTTAGATAGAAATCAAAAAGAGCAATTTTTTCACAGAACTTTGAACAAGTGTTTTAGAAAAAAAAATGTATGTAAGGTATATGTAATTTTTTTGTTACTTTACTGTAAATATAATTTGTAAATAGATGTAAGCTTATTTTAACCAGAATAATGTTTCTGTTTTTATAAAATAATGAAAAACTATGTGTTGATAATAGTGTTCTAATTTGATTATCAACATTCATTTCTTTTCCTAATACTTTTATATACGATAAATATACAATATAGCAACAAATTAAATAAAGTTTCATTATCCCTACTCCTTACAGTGCATTTCATACATAAATTCAGAAAAATCGCGATTAAAAGGCAAAGAGGTACGGCCCGGATCCCAGTCTGTGGGGCGACCGATATTCGGCGCCACAGATATGCACATTTCAAGATGGCGGCCGTCCACGTACGAGAGGATAATTGCGTTCAGAATTATTTTTTCTATAATATTGTTTTAAAGGGAGATCAATTAGTAGGGCACATTATGCTCAAGCTCATTCAGTCAAGTACTTAACGATACATACAATTTTTAATAGATTATGTAGATAGGCGCAAAAAATGTAGTGGGACGAAAGGGGAAAAAATAGTATATAACGCCATGTGGGTTACCTGTTGTTATAGGGAGATTAATATACCTGTTGTTATAGGGAGATTAATATAGGCACGTCCTTAGTTACGTTGAGCCACCATTTGATACGTTGAGCACGAAAAAAGTAAAATCAATCTTTTCAAATGTTTTTATGATATTATTATTTTTTCTGGTGAAACTTAGAATGAAATGAAACATTTTATATTTAGTGCGATTTGCACATTGTTAAAATATGCACGATGGCAATATTTTCATGTTTTTGTAACTTTTCACGATTTTTTATACAAAGATTTTTTTGTTTGCGAGTGTCACGTTTCTGATTAGTGATTAATAAATGATGATATTTTAGAGCGTATAAATAATCGATTATATAGACGATTTTTTTTTCGATATATCAATTTTCGATATTTTTTCCATTAAATATCGAAAATTGTTATATCGTAAAAAACAAAATCGTCCATATAATCGATTATTAACAAAATATATATCGATATTTCGATATATCGATATATTTTAACCAAACCTAGTTTTGTCAAATGTTTCTTGGTTTTGTTCACAGATTCGTAGATGTTTTGTTTGTGCAAAAATATAATAAAATTTGGATTTGATTCCCAATTAATGCTGTGAAATAGTTTAACCTAACATAAAGTAAAGAATAATATAATATGACGTCAATAGCTGCAGTATTAGACAGCTTAATTAGTGGGAAGAGAGATGTTTGCTGTTTATGTTTGAACTCGATTCAAGGGAACCCGATTCAAATAACTGACGATGTAGTTATTGATATTAACAACGAGGCATGTGATAGAGCTGTTGAAGAAGTGCTTAAATCCATTTTTGACGAAGGGGTAATGAATCTTCCCAATATGTTATTGAAGTTAACAGTAGCTCTGTTATCTAGGTACCATGTCTATTGTCTGACCGTTTGCTAACAGCAGGTCCAATTACCGTTCAGTGCAAATATTCAAACATACAAAATGTTTGAATATTTCTATTTCCGGAGTATATTTACAAATACAAAGTAAATACTTAAGTATGTTTAATTGGTAACACCAGAATCTCAAAGCAAACTGCTGATATAAAAGTAATAGATCCCATCTTAAAAAAGTTGTGTGCGTAGTTCTCGAGCTGAGGTAAACATTGTTAGTGATGAGCTCAGCCTAATTTAGTATTTACTTTTTTTATCGTGTATAGTGTATATTTCAGATTTACTTACTTTCGCTTGTTGTGTGGATGTCGGTTATCACAACCAAACATAGCCTTGATCCTTTGTCAAGTTCTAATCTACCCCTATACCAAATTTAATAATAATCAGTTCAGTGGTTTAGATGTGAAAGCGTAACAAACAGACAAGAGTTACTTTCACATTTATATTATTAGCTTTTGCCCGAGGCTTCATCTGCATGGATGTCGGTTGTCGAGACCAAACATAGCCTATATCCTTTCTCATGGTCTAATCTACCCTTATACCAAATTTCATCAAAATCGGTTCAGTGGTTTAGTAGGCATGAAAGCGTAACATATGGACAAACAGATAGGGTTACTTTCGCATTTATAATATTAGTAAGGATACCTTTGCTATATTTTTATTGTAATTTATACATTGTTTTGTTTACAGATATATAACTACATAACTACTTTTAACGCAATATGCGAACAGTGCATGAAACTGGCAATAAATTTCACCAAGTTCAGACAAATGAGCCAGATTAATGCTGCATATGTCACCAACGTTCTTGATGCAGTCTCCAACAGTTTTGAATATACAATGAGTGAGTTTAGTGACAGTAAATCGTTATTTGTGTCGTTAAACGTTGAAGACTTCACAAGCAAACATTATTATGACACAAAACGGGCACCCACTACACTTAAATCAGCTCTAAAACGGTTCCACAATTTGGATAATAATATACTTAACTGCCAGGAATGTAATAAAGAATTCCCAAATGTATGGAATTTAAGGAGTCATTATTTACGAGTACATGCCCCAAAAACGTTTAAATGCCCCGACTGTCCAAGAAGTTATGGTTCTGCTGTATTTTTGGAGGGTCATAGAAAAGAAAGTCATTGCACTATAGTGTGTAGTGAATGTGGGAAGACATTCTATAATAGGCATACCTTAAAAATGCATGAGCTAGGCCATCATCTGACACTTGTTTGCCAAGACTGTGGCCGAGTTTACAAGAATAAAGCAACATTTAAAAAACATAAAGAACATAATGTTTGTGGCCAGAAAATTAGAGCGAGTCCATCCGAAGCTAAGTTCACATGTGATTATTGTAATAAAAAATACACTCAAAAGATGTCTCTACGAGTTCACATACAATACGATCACGGAAATTATAAGGCCCATATTTGTGAATGGTGTGGTAAGAAATTTTGTTCTCGAAGTCGCCTAAAAGCCCACACGGTAAAACACACAAAGGAAAAAAACTTTCCATGTACAATATGTAATGGAAAGTTTGTATCAAAAGAATCTTTACTATATCATACACGGACACATACAGGAGAAAAGCCATATAAATGTCCGCATTGTGATTCCAGATTTCTTTCAGCTTCACGTAGATCTGATCATGTAAAACGTCACCATTTGGGAGGAACGTTTGAATGTGATATATGTCACAGCAAATTTAATACTAAACCATTTTTGCATAAGCACAGAAAAACTCACATGAAGCAAAATAATAAGATCGATTTAGTCCAAAGAGTATCCAAAATGTCTAAACCAAGCCAAAGTGCGTTGACGAAAATAAGTTTGAATCCAGAACTATCTTCTAAAGTCATATGGAAGATTGAAGACTTAGATGATGATGAAATAGACCTCCAGAATGTGATTGACTCTCAAGATATTCAAATTCATCACTTTGTTCATGAAACTTTTGAAGAAGATGAACATTCATCTAATGGTAGGGTATTTTTAGAAGTGCCTGAAGACACCAATGATTATTAATTCTGAAATAATAGAAAGGAGTTTAAAAAAATAAGGATAGTAATGAACTATATATAGTAATAGACCATGATATTACTAAGAGAGAAGAAATTATGTTGCTGTGTGGAATTCATGGATGGAGGTGTAAATTATTGAATGGAATAAGTTAAAGTAAATAAATTGCTATAATGATGTTCAAAACTGTAGCTATACTTACTATATGTTCAAAGATATCACCTAAACTAGGTTACATTGTTTGTTTTATTTTTCAATCATATCTGTGACTAGGGCATGGATTCCGGAATTCCGAGATTTCGTAACTCCGGAATTTCGGATACGTCATTCGTGTTATACAATTCCGGAACTGAAGTAAATATCGCAATCCGATACTCATATAATTATTTGTACTAGGCTGCTATTTATGTATCCGGAACTGGCCTGTTACAGAACAATACAAAAAAGTAAATTATTACATTTAAAAATAGAACTCTTTGGCTGAAGAATACAATATGTTTCATTTTGTTGTCATTTGTTTATCCTTCGTGACGTTATTTTGAAAATTGCAAGTCTTTAACACTATGAATTTAAGTCGTGAAAATTTTCGTGCAATGATTTATTACGATTTTCGGCGAGGGCTTACTCAAAAACAGCGCGTTAATCAACTCGTTGCGACTTTTGGGGATGAAGCACCATCGAAAACTACAGTTTATCACCGGTTTAGTGAGTTCAATCGTGGGCGGTCTGTGCTCACGAACGAAATTAAAGAAGCACGCCCTAAATCGGTTGTTGTGCCTCAAAACATTGATGCTGTGCGGAAACTAATGATTCAAGATCGCCATGTTACATATTGTGAGATAGAGTTGTCTTTGGGCATAAGTATGATGAGTATATTTAAAGTATTACACAAACATTTAGCTATAAAAAAAAATTGTTCACGTTGGATTCCGCACAACTTGACAATTGATCAAAAACGGGCTCGCGTCGATTGGTGTAAAAAAATGTTAAAAATGTACAACCAGGGTGCATCAAAACCTGTCTATAATTTCTACACAGGTGATGAATCTTGGATTTATGCGTATGATCCAGAAACTAAATAACCGTCAACGGTTTGGGTGTTCCAAGATGAGCCGAACCCAATAAAAACCATTCCTTCAAAAAGCACTTTAAAGCCAATGGTTGCTTGTTTTTTTTTGGAATAAATGGAAATGTGGCTACTGTGGCACTAGAAGATCGTAAAATGGTTAATTCTGAATGGTACAGGACCATTTGTCTGCCAGAAGTCTTTCAAGAAATAAGAAAGAACAACCAATAACGCAGAATCCTTCTTCATCATGACAATGCTGGCTGCCACACATCGGCCTTAACAACTCGGTATTTGGAAGATCAAAAGATCGAATTAACAAGTCATCCTCCGTACAGCCCGACTTAGCCTCCAATGACTTCTATTTATTCCCAACCGTAAAGAATAAATTGCGTGGTCAACGTTTTTCAAGCCGTGAAGAGGCTGTTGATGCATTCAAAATGTACGTTTTGGAGATACCTCAATCCGAATGGAAAAAATGTTACGAAAATTGGTTCCAACGTATGCAAAAGTGCATCGATCATGAGGGTGAATATTTTGAAAAGCAATAAAGCCAAAATAAATGCTTTAGGTATGTTTCACTTTGTTATTCCGGATACATAAGTAGCAGCCCTCGTAAAATAAGTTAAGTTACCACAATAATTAAATTTGCATTTGTACTCTCTTGCGAAATCAACACCTATATCACAGACATCGGCACGCGGTACGGTACCGCATGCCGATATCTGTGATGTTGATGAAGCTGAAGTCAATGAATCAACATTGCAAGAATAGCTGGACAAGGAACTCAGTAAATGCAAAGAACCTCGCACGAGCACATATCAAAAACAACATTTTGATCTTGCTGGATTCGTTAAAGTTGAGAAAGCCATGTACGATAATGGTGGAGAAGGTGATATTTATTTGACACAGGCATACTTTTGTAACCGCCTACGAAGCTCGCTCTCAGACAAAATGTTAGATACTCTGATACTCTCTGAACACATTATCAAGAAGATCGATCTTTTTTGAAAAAGTAATTCTTTATATTTCTTTTTAGTAGTGATTTAAAGATCTCAATTTCCAAAAAATACGACACCGTAAGTTTAGAGATTTTTTATTTAAGTTAAAGTTTTGTTCTTTAAACCTATTTTCATGATCTCAGAAGAGGAGAGCTTGTTGATTTTGTTCATTGTGAGTTGTTGAATCTTATATTCTTCATAATTTTATTAGATAGTTATTGTTTAAGCTACATTGCAATAGCAAATAGCTAGCACACGTTGATTTTGCTAATTTATTGTTTTTTGTTATATTTACTATAAAAACCTAATAGAAGGCTGTTTAATTGATCTCAGTCAAGAGTTTTGTCGATTTATTTCGTTTTTATAATAAAGATTTGATTTAACAAGACAATGTAATGCCTCTTTATTGTTTTTTTTATTTCCTATACTTTTTTCTAATTTCGGAACCGGTTCCGGAATTCCGGAATTGAACCAGTAGTATCGTAACTCAGTTCCGAAATCGAAAATCATCCGATATTACATGCACTATCTGTGACAAGTTCTTGATTATGAGCGGATTTAGCATCTAGTGTCTTATCAAGGGTGCTCCCCAGTGGCAGCACCCTTCTCAGTATCTGGACATTGTTTATGTAAAATAAATATTCTCGAAGTGCTGTCAAAGCAACTAGTTTTTCGGTGAGTTTAAAATATAGAAAAATATAATATATGAAATCAATTTTTTCTCTTTTTTATTTGCTATTTTCTTTCTTGGTTTCGCTTCATTCCTAATACCATCATCTACTTTTTCGGGCAGACATCCCCATGGCTCCGCTTCGCTGGTCACCGGAGATTGCTGTCGTGTCAGACTTGAAGCAACTCTGTTACCTTACAGGGCTATAAGATTGTCCAATCAAGCATGCCCTCGCACCCTGGCTGAAACTGGCCCATCTACTGTTTTTATATGTCCCCATTCAACCCCGGGTAGGGTAAAGGTATGGAAGGAGACCGCGCTGGCGAACCGGGGCCATAGAGGTGCGGCCGCAGTTAGCCATTTAACGACTTTCCTACCCAGTCACCTGCGAAGGGTCACGTCCTCCGTGTAATATTTTTGTGGCTAGGCGTGTCCTAAGTATGCAAGTAGTGAGGAGAGTAGAAATGAGTGAAATGGTCCTACACTAGTGGGTAGATCACCCGTCCGGCCGCGGCGTAGCGTGCAGTGTCCCCTGCTGGCAATAAGTAAGTATGTAAGTAACAGAGTTTTATTGATTCAGGATGAAAGTGCCGAGTGTCCGTGACTAGAAAACACAATTCAGAACGTATGATCTCTCTGTCAACTGTCAAATCAATGTCAAACCGGCTTTTTTTGACACGACTTTTCTGCTTTTCTGTCATTCTGCCGAATTTGTTATATTTTCATTTCATTTCAATTCATTTCCAATGGTAATGTTGTGAATTGTGTATTACCACTCGAACACCCCTCAAATTACAATAATGACTTTTCTGGAAGATACACTGATAATTTTGATATCACAGGTAAGGTTTATGTAAACAATTGTGCAGGTTATGTTTCTTGAATTTTCATTATAAAAATGTTATATTTAGCGATCAAAGTAGGAATATTGACGTGTTCCAGCCTAGCCTCGACTATTAAGCAGTAAGTGTACCAGCTCTGAAGTGCAAGAATCGGTAAAACTAACTTGTGTTCTGTGTTTCTTAGTGGGGCCCCATAAAACAAACTCTATATTCTCAAGTCAATATTCTCTTTGTTACTTTCATATATGTAGATGCTCACTTCTATTTCCCGTCTGGGGTCATCATCATCGCAGGGACATATTTTTCTGATTTTCTGATCTAAAGACTCAAGTAATTTCTCTCTGAGGTAGGCAGAGCCAACATCCAACCATCTAATCCTTTTTATTGTTAATTGAAATTAAATAAGTACAAATAATTCCTTTGCAGATATTTTTCTTTGTTGGCGGTTGGATATTCTTTGTGAAGCAGTTATTCCGTGACTATGAGGTCCACCATACATTGGTTCAACTCATATTTTCCGTTACGTTTGCTCTCAGCTGCACAATGTTTGAGTTGATCATTTTTGAAATCATAGGATATTTGGACTCGAGGCAAGTATTATGTAGCTAGCCATCACCATAACCACTGTTACTTTTATTTTTACCTGACTGCCGAAGGAAGGAGGGTAATGTATTTTGTTTGTGACCATGAAACAGGCTTACTAATGTTTGCAATAATTTAAAGTTGAGTTGTTATGGTAAACGTTATTAGTTTAAATGATAACAGTGCAAGTAAATATGGTCGGGGATGATTATGGAAAACGAGAGAATACACATGAAACAATCTTGAATCTTGATATAAAATAGAATTATATTGTTTTATTATTTTAACAAAATTAATAAATGATATAGTTTTATATAATTATATTCATTTAACATTGCTATGTATTAGATATGTCTTTGAAACTTTTGTATGCTAATTTTGGTAAAATAGGCTAAAGCTACCTTTTGTAAACCGAATACCATTGTAACTATAATGTTCTGCAATTCGTGCGAATAAACAAAAATTTACACTGATTACACTACCTATACGTCAACCTATTGATTGATTTATTTGCTTTTTTGCTTTGATTGATGTACAGCTAGCTTTGAATAAAATTAACAGTTTACATTTGTTACTTGCAGTTCCCGCTACTTTCATTGGAACATGGGCCTGTACTCGCTACTCTTCATGGTGATAGCTCTCATACCGTTCTACATCGCCTACTTCTGCTTCAGTAACATTCGATTTGGTGAGTTAACCAACCATTTGGAACCAAAATTATTTTTCATTGAGCCATTGCCTGCGCTGTCTGCTTGGATTTCAGTTATCACAATCAAACCTAACCTATTTACATACGTAACCCAGGCTATAGCTTATCTCGATAACAAATTTCACTCAGACACAGACTCGGCCACATACTATAATAATCTTTTTCTACGAAAAGACTATGCAATCTGGGTATATAATAATTTTAAAGATTTTTAGTGCATTTTAAGTAAGTTTAAGCACAACAGAATTAGCACCATTATTTGTTAATTTAAATTTAAATTTCACTAGGTTCCATCTAAAAATAGGGGTAAAGTACTACAAGTTTATAGTTATTATTTTTCTCATCACATCATTGTATTTATTACAGTTTCGCAAAACATGATCAGGCCCTTGACTATGTTGGTGTGGTTCATATATCTATACTTCTTCTGGAAACTAGGGGATCCGTTTCCTATATTAAGTCCAAAACAGGTTAGTAATTTTTTTTCTGTTTTTATAATCTACTAAAACCTTTGTGGCATTGCATTAGCATTTCACTCCTAAGTTGAACCATTTTCATCAAATCTATACCTTATTCAAATGTTTCAGGGTATATTTTCGATAGAGCAAGGTGTATCAAGGATAGGGGTTATCGGAGTGACAGTGATGGCCTTGCTGTCAGGCTTTGGTGCTGTGAACTATCCATACACCTCCATGGCAATATTTATAAGGTAACAGTTTTACACTAAACATATAGACTTGTTATAATATTTTATTTTTATCACCTGCAGAGCCCAGGCAGTGGGCCTTGCTAATTGGTCTGCTGAACTACGGCCTATGTTATCGCACAGGCCTGCTAGGCTCAGGGGGTCCACAACAGTACGAACAAAAGAGTGGAATCTGGGCTCCAAAGAATGAACCTTGGATGCAAATTGCTACAACTGCCATCTTACTTCGCAACCCTGAGAGGAGCGCGTGCGCCAGAGCTTTGTCCGTTATTTAGCTGCTGCACTAACTTACATATTTGTAGGGTACTTACATAGAAAAACAGGTTACCAGTTAGATACAGGCTACCTGCACCAACAAGTTTTCATAGCAACAAAAATTACAATAATTCGTCGTATTGTTCTAACACCACACAATATGTCCACAAAACGCAACAAATACTTTTCGAATTTTTTTTTGAAAACCAAAGAAATGACGTCGCGTTTGTAAAGGAAGGCTGCTCAAAAAAGACAAATCAAAAGTCGTACTCAATTTTGATAGCAGCCGCTGATTGGACATTACTCGCAGATTCGTATGAGAAACACTATAAAATACCGGAGGATGTTTGTGCCTCGTCATCCAGACCCGATATATTCCTATTTTCAAAATAGCAAAAGCGTGCAGTACTAGTAGAACTCACAGTACCGTGGGAAACTAAAATACCTAAAGACCACGCTATAAAAATAAACAAATACTTTGACCTGACCAACGAGTTAACCAAAAATGGCTATGTGGTTAAACTCTACGCCGTGGAAGTAGGAGCAAGGGGAATTCAAGCTAAATCCCTGTATAACTTATTTAAAGACCTCGGATTACCAAGAGCTTTAGTAAGCTCTTTACTCAAACGAATATCTAAAACGGCGTTGATAGGATCTTACCAAATTTGGATAGGTAGAGGGGGGAACACTTGTGACGGTGGAGGTGAGCGCTGATGCATCACAAGGTGGCCACCCTAAACCTACACCTGGGTCGCAAGTCCCAGGCGCCGTCACAGTGTTCCTCTCTGTACCACGCCATGGACCCGGCGACCGCACGGTGAATCCATGGAATGCTAAGAACCGGATCTCTTACATAGTGGCAACATTGGATAGGTTTACCGGTAACGGCCTGCCTGTACCGGTAACCTGTTTCTCTATGTATTCACGCATAGACCTCAAAGATATTAGCATATAGATACGGCATTAAGTCCGCCTTTGTACACATATTTTATATTTGTGCATAAAGAATAAATAAATAAATAAATACCCTCACAAATGCCTTCCTACAGTCCCGGGTCCTTTAAGCGGGGCGTGACCGTCAAGCTGAGTGCCACCACTGTTAATATGGTACATGTTTACGATAGTGACCCTTTTGCCGAAACTTTGCCTTTAGCATATCATCAGGCGAGGGAAAGTCAAATTGAAGTGTCCTGTATAAGAAAAAAGTCAGTTATGTGAATATCAAGTTAAAAACAAGTCCCTAATGCTGTCTAATATAAAACCATTAAACTATTGCAGACCAGTAACCCAATCAGACGTATTATCTATAGAAAAGAAGCTTCTACAAACAATGGATATGATATTGGTGAAAAAGAAAAGGATAGCGTTAGCTGAGGCCAATAGTATCGTGGCGAGACAGCAATATAACATGATGGACCAGGCTAATGTGAAGAATAGAGGCGGTTTTTGGACCAATATTTTGTCCAGTGTTGGCAGTATTGCTAATCCACTTGGACATGGTACTGAAAGTGAGTTTTCTTTTTCATATAGGTAGATATATGTAGTACCAACATGATGATTATTGTTATCGCCAAATTAACATATTGCCAAAAGATGACCCTCTTTTGGCAATATGTTAATTGCAGCTGCAGTGATTGATTTTTGAGCAGATGTGGCTAGGAGGATTATATAAAACGTCGCACGCCTCGTACGTTAGCCATTATTCGTACATAACTTAGTATAATTGGACATTCAGGGATTTGGACATTTTGGGACCTAATTGGTCACTCTGGGATTTAGACATTTTGGGATATGAACAATTCAGAGATTTGGACATTTTGGACCTTGAACATTTTGTGATTTGGACGTTTTGGGACTTGGACATTCTGGAATAAGAGTTTTTAATTTCTTTGACATAATTTTCTATACCTTCCAGACATAACACAACTTCGTCAAGAGATCTCCGGTCTTGAAGAGTTGAGTAGACAGCTGTTCCTCGAAGCCCACGACGCTAGGACCATGAGGGAGAAGATAGAGTGGTCCAACACCTTCCAGGGGAAATACTTCAACTTTCTCGGTTACTTCTTCTCGCTTTATTGTATTTGGAAGATTTTTATCGTAAGTATAGTATACATGTTGATTATTACTTTTTAATATTAATAAGATAGCTAAGAATCATCAAGATCTAAGGGATGTAAGCGAATCACATGCTTGTGCAAGCTGGTACACATTTTCTGATCGATGTATGAGGCGGTGTCAAAGTACATAATGATAACACGGATTTCTAACTTCTGAACTAATATTTTTATTTAATTAAAATTTTAAAATATTTCATTAGTGCTCTGAAACTGATCAAGTGTTTATCTATAAGCCGGTACTCGATCTCTGAATTGTGCTTGTTACTCAGAGTCTGAATAAGAGAAAATGTATGTTGCAAAAATATATATTTTTCACTAACAAAATTTTAAGCGTAATTTTACTTGAAAAGAACAATGGCAGACATACATGACCATATTTGAGAATAAAAGTTTTAAACTAAAACCCGACTACCGAAAAATCACGCTCTAAAAAGTAACAAACAAGAAAATATCAAGGATAGCCGTGGTTGTATGCCAGTTATCCCTAGAATGTATTGTTTTGCTTTGTTATGTATTGTTGTTATTTTGGGGCAAGGTAAAGCTAATAATTTATACATATTTGAAATGTGCTCATTAAGCACTTTCATTTGATACCAAACACGGCATATTTACCTCAAATTTATCATTTAACACAGTACCATAAGAGCACTAGAGGGCGCCACATAAGATTGAGTGACACGTCATATAGCCTATAACCATCGGACGATAAAGCCGCTTGTAACGTTACCTCATTTGTCCAGTTCTAATAAGTAGTTGAGGAACAAATGAACATACATACATACATAGCCTGTCGAAATCATAACCCTCCTTTTGGCATCGCCGTAGTCGGGTAAAAATGAGATATGTGTAAATTTAAAAAATACTATTTTACTAGAATGAGTTTCCTATGAATGACACTTTAAGACTCGAAATTGTAGTCAAATAAAACTACGCCATTGTTCTTTATCACATGCAATAGCAGTACAATATATATTCTAACTAGCTTTTACCCGCGGCTCCGCCCGCGTGGATGTCGATAATCGCGACAAAACATAACCTATGTCCTTTCTCAAGGTCTAATCTACCCTTATACCAAATTTCATCAAGATCGGTTCAGTGGTATAGGCGTGAAAGCGTGACATACAGACAGACAGAGTTATTTTCGCATTTATAATATTATTATGGAATTATGGATGTATGTTTCAGTCAACAATCAACATAGTGTTCGACCGCGTTGGCAAGAAGGATCCCGTGACCCGAGGGCTGGAGATAGTGGTCCACTGGGTCGGCTGGAACATCGACGTGACGTTCTGGTCGCAGCACGTGTCCTTCATACTCGTCGGGTGTATCGTACTCACTAGTATTAGAGGCTTGTTGCTTACCTTGACTAAGGTAAGAATTTAAACATACTCAAATTATTTGAACGAAATTTTTATAGCATTTATTATGCTAACTTTTTAAGTTCGAAAATACATCGGGAAAAAGAACATCGGGTAAAATCGCCCTTAAAGACGGATATAAAGAGAAGGGAAATTTTAAGTGATTCAGGTGTGGCTCAATAGCTCAGTGAAGCAAGGCTGTGTTTTGGCTCCCACTTTGTTTTCTCTATACTTTGCTTCTGTGATGCAAGATGCGGTTGAGAATTGCAATAATTTTATTGAAATTGGCTCCAGAACTGACAAGAGCATTTTCGATCTCTCTCGCTTTAGAGCGAAACGACAAGTTACCCGACTCTCAGTGATGGACGCTTTATACGCCGACGATGTTTGCCTAATGGCTGATTCTCTTGAGTCCCTTCAAGCCTATATAGACTCTTTACACCTGTCATGCCGTAGATTTGGTTTAGTTATAAGCACTAGCAAGACCCAAGTATTAAAACAGCCCCCGAGAGGTTTCGATGAGGATCATTCAAGGGTCAAGTTGGATGGCACTGATTTGGTAGAAGTCCCAAACTTCAAATACTTGGGAAGTCGTCTAAGAGGTGATAACACTCTGGCATCAGAAATACCAGCCCGAATAGCAGGTGCTGCAGCAGCCTTTGGCAAACTTAGGGCGCGTGTTTGGAACTCGCATGACATCAAACTGCAAACTAAAATATTAGTGTACAAAGCAATCGTCCTGCCTACCTTGCTTTATGCTGCGGAGACCTGGTGCTGCTACAGAGCAGACATTAAGCAGCTGGACACCTTTCATCTCAAATGTTTAAGGTGTATACTGCGGATCAGGTGGCAGGATCATGTTCCAAATACTGAAGTCCTACGTCGAACCGGCTTGCCCGGAGTCGAAGCACTCATAATGAAACATCAACTTAGATGGAGTGGACACCTCGTACGTATGAATGATGGAAGATTGCCGAAGGCTGTATTCTACTAAGAGCTGTCATGCGGAAAGCGCAAACAAGGAGGTCAGTACCTGCGCTACAAAGATGTGTTAAAACGCAATCTTGTGGCCTGCAACATCTCTACTGATGGTTGGGAGGAGATTGCCCGTCTTAGACCGGAATGGCGTCATACCGTCCGCACTGGCATCGACTCTTTTGAGGAAAAACGTCTAGAAGACCTTGACGGGAAACGTCAAGCACGGAAGACTCGTCCAAGACCCTCCTACTCCTATACATATAATTCATCTGGCCAGCTATACTGTACGCCTTGCGAACGTGTCTTCAAGTCGAAGTTCGGTTTTGCAAGCCATATTAGAGCCCATCATAAGGACCAACTAAATATTTAGGAGTCGCCGTCACCGGATACGGTTTGGACGACATGATGACATCGGGAAAAAAATAATGCTTAAGTGGGACTTGAACCCACGACCTTTCCCTTACAGGGATTCCCCCTGTAAGGGAAAGGCTCTTCCAATGTCGGTGTTCCGATCCAACCACCTCAAATACGGGATATGTATCGTCTGCCGGGCAAATCCATTTCTTCTACGCGCCCTATTATAGTGGAATTCACGTCGGTACAAGTCAAGGAAGACTTTTTATTTGCAGTCCGTGAATATAACAAGAACAAAAGAAACAAAGAGGATAAACTTAACACTGAAATGGCTGGCATACTCGGACCACGCCAACCTGTGTATGTTGCTGACTATATGCCACCGAGTCTAAGAAAACTATTCTTCCTATCGCGGGAATTCGCTAAAAAAAATGGATATAGGTTTTGTTGGTCAAAAAATGGATGCATCTACCTGCGTAAGGAACAAGGTGATAATCAAGTTATTGTAACATCTGAAACCTATTTGAATGATTTACAAAAAACGATATGACTCGTATTTATAACTTACAACCCTGCATTGTTTACATTTGTGTCTACGAACATGTTAATAGATAGTATATGTTTAACCACTGTCTCTAAATCTAACTACAGCCACAATATACTTCAACAAACCACAAAACGATACAAACAATACTTTGTAATACTTATCTATCTACTTACTTACCATGTACCTGCATATCACAGTTCTACGACATCCTATTTTTACTATAAAACACGATGCAATATAAATAAATACACATACTTACAACTATACACAAATAAACACGTTCCTTACTATACGCAAAAACAACACACAACATTTACAAATACAACAAAGTTTGACAGTGTTGGTTCTACAGGTCATACTATTCTAGTTTTGATCTTGTTTTTTACATACATACATATGCTCACGCGTATTTCGACCCAGAGTAGGCAGAGAGCGCAGCCTGTCATCTTACCTTACATTTTCCATGAGTTTCCTCTGCTGTCACCTAGCCTTATAATCAATCACACACACTCACAAATACTCACATATATATTTAAATACTCACATTATCCTCATTATATAAATAATAAAAGATTAATAATTAACATTACTACCATGTATAACGACGTTAGTTGTAAGACTCACACTATCTTCATAATAATGCAGATTTTTACCTACATACACATGTTTACGCCTACTTCCCTCCGGGGTAGGCAGGGACAAAGGCCCACCAACTGCTTCTGTCCTTACTTTGTACACGAACTGCCCCTACTGTAATTTGGCCTGTCACATCCACTGTTTCGACTTTATCTTTAAATGGCTAATATCATAGATTTAACTGAAGAACTTGACTCGATCTTAAGGACAGACTCAATTCTATGTACACCGGAAGATTGTTGCAAACATTTAGGAACTAAAAACAACAACACTATTAATATTTTACATCTAAACATAAGGAGTCTTAATAAGCATTTTAATGACTTGGTAGTACTATTGGCGTCAATGAAAACAAAATGTGATATAATAGTATTAACGGAATGTTGGCTGAGTAAGGTGGATACAGTGCCTATTTTGGAGGGCTACAATTCATATCAAAACGAATATATCTCCAATCAAAACGATGGAATTGTAATTTATAGTGACAAAAACCTAAATTGTAATTTAACTGAGCCCGAATTCTCGGGTGGTACTTGCCTACTTTACTGTATAGAACAAAAAATTGCGCTGGTTAGTGTATATCGTTCACCATCGTACAATACAGGTGCGGACTTTGACAATTTTAGAAACAGCCTAAACAAAGTCTACGCAAAGTTGTCAGAGTATTCCACTATAGTACTTATAGGCGACGTTAATATTGATATTAAACCGAATAACACAGATGATCAGAGTAGCGAATACCTTATGCTTAATGCAAAACACGGTCTGATACCAACAAACTTGATTCCCACTAGATTGGGAAAGAAATGCATAGATCACATATTGCTAAAATCAAAATTACCAGCCACTACTTTAGTATTAGATACGCCTATCACAGATCATTTGCCAATTTTCCTATCCTTAGAACATGTTAATAACAACAAACAACTAAAAAATATTATTACACGTATAGATCAAGAAGCAGTAAAAAAAGAATTAGATAGCATGAACTTTCACGAAGTATTACAACTACAAAATGCAAATGAAGCCACAAATAAATTGATTACATTGGTAACGTCTGTGATAGATAGACACACTCATAATATCAAGGTCTCTCGAAGAAAAATAAGTATAAAACCATGGATAACCCCGGGACTTTTACGATGTATAGCAAATCGAAATAAAATGCACATTAGTTCAACCAATTCGCCTGATAATGTAATTCTCAAATTAACATACACCCGCTACAGAAATTTCTGCAATTCTCTTCTTCGTAAACTAAAAAAAGCTTACGAGGAAAGGGAAATTGAAAAGGCTGGCAAAAATACGAAGGCTCTATGGAGGGTAGTGAAGGACATTATCGGTACCAATAAGAATGTCACTCAACCTACTGAACTACTGGCTATATCTAAAGATCCTAACCAGGCTGTGAACCATATTTGCTCATACTTCACCGCTATTGGTGAAAACTTGGCACAAAATATAATACCTGTGGTCAGCAATGCACCAAAGACTACAGCCATAAGTAAATCTTGTCCCCCAGTTAATTCTCTGGTCTTATTAAATACTGATAACGCTGAGGTGGAATCAATAATATTGCAGATGCGTAACGAATGTGCCACAGGGTGGGATAAAATATCTACCAGTATGTTAAAACAATGCAGACATGCCCTGATCCCCTCAATAACACATATATGCAATCAATCAATGCAGGCAGGAGTGTTCCCTCAGGCATTCAAAAGAGCCATAATCCATCCGATCCACAAGCGAGGAGACAGAGGCTGTATAGATAACTACAGGCCTATTTCGGTGTTACCAGCTTTATCGAAAATTTTAGAAAAAATTATGAATTCCAGGCTCAATAACTTTTTAGACAAAAATAACCTACTTGCTAGCAATCAGTATGGATTTCGTAGCAAAGTATCTACGGAGGACGCAGTGATGGACCTAACTCAGTTCATTGCCCAACAGCTTGACAAAAGACAAAAATGCCTCGGTATATTCCTGGATTTGGCAAAGGCTTTTGACACAGTTTCTGTTTCTAAACTACTAACCAAAATAGAAGACATGGGCGTCAGAGGCACACCCCTGCTAATGTTCAAGGACTATTTGAATAATAGAACTCAACAGGTAAAGATTGGTTCCTACCTCAGCAAAGAAAACCTGATTACTTGTGGTGTTCCCCAGGGCAGTGTTTTGGGCCCAACCTTATTCAGCATATATATTGATGGTTTATGTAGACTGACTATGACTAACGCAAAAATTTACACATATGCTGACGATACAGCTATCGTCGTACACGGTTCTAGCTGGGATTTTGTAAAAAGAGTTGCTGAACTCTGCCTTGGTGACGTGATGAAGTGGCTTGGGGTTAACTTACTCACCCTTAACCTAGAGAAGACAAACTATGTCACATTCGTGATCAGGGAGGGAACTAAACCACCAGATCACTTTAACATAATTGCACATACATGTTTAGACAGTTCTCAAAGCTGCAATTGCAAAACCTTAACCCCAATCACTACTGTCAGGTATCTCGGAGTCTTAATTGACGATAAATTGCAATGGGACATGCAAATCAGCAAAGTCGCCGCAAGGTTAAGAGGAATGATTTATATGTTCAAAGCCCTTAGAGAAGCTGCGCCATTTAATCTTCTAATTAAGATCTATATTGCTTTATGCCAATCTGTGACCAAGTACTGCATCACAGTTTGGGGTGGAACAGGCAAGACAAGCTTCCTAGATATAGAACGCGCGCAGAGGGCTGTTCTCAAAGTAATGACGAGAAAGCCTTTCAGATACCCAACGACGCAGCTGTATTCCGACTGTCAAGTGCTTAGTATCCGCAGAACTTTTATTTTTGAATCTGTTCTGAGGAAACATCGTTCTGTGCCTCGCCCTTGTGCTGACAGGCGAAAACACAAATTAGCCTGCCATTACCCTACACATAGGACAAGCTTTGCTGCACAACAATATTATATTCTTAGCAATAGGTTATATAATAAAGTGAACAAACAGTTACATATAATACACCTAAACCAACATGAAGCAAAAAGTATATTGAGAAAATGGTTACTACAATTGGAATATGATGACACGGAAATGCTACTGAAATCGCAATTAAATTAATTTAAACTTAAATAAACTTAATTAAGCTAAAATCAACTACATACGGTCGTACATACATAACACACACACACACACACACACACACACACACACACACACACACACACACACACACACACACACACACATACACACACACAATATACATTTTAAACTCGCATGTATTGTCTTAACCTAAATTAATAATACAAAGGCAGTAACGCACCACCATCTCGTCCGTATTGTATACTATAAAAATGGTCGGAGGAAACTATCTCCTGAGATACAGGCTCACGCCTAGTTCAGGAGCTAGAGTATATTAATATTACAATTGTATACATATATAATACATTACCTTTGTGCCTTGCTATAAGTTATTTTGTATGCAACATTGTAAAAATTGGTGAGAAATAAAGTATTATTAATTAATTAAACTGAGCTATTAAGCCGCACCTGAATCATTAGCGTAATAAAAGCTATAAAATTCATTCAAATAGGTACTCAAGTTATATAAAACTGTCATTTGATGATTGAATGATTTAATAATTGTCAATTTAAAATCATTATGATAAGCTAACTATTCAAATATATATTTATTAGGAAAAATGAAATCGGTTCAGATGGGATTCGTACCCGCGATCTTTCTCTTACAGTGAGAATGCTTTGACCAAAGCCACCGAACCATGCCTGGATCCATCCAAATTTTCATAAGGAAAATTTCTGGAAATTCTGGTATAGGGTGTATATTCACCGACTGCGGCAGATAATATTAGTAAAGATAGGGCTGTGTCCCAAGCAACTGAATGACCCAAGACGGCGTGCGGTTTTAGTCGGTTCGGGTCCCAATTAACCGGCCCCGTCGGCCCTCCAACGGAATTTCTGCACTATAAGAAAAGGGTGTCACACTCGTGCTGCCGAACTTGTAAGAACCTTCTTATTCTTGATGAACCCCATACCTCTAATCTACCATCCATAACCCTGATGAGCTCTTCCAATAAGTCCCACCCTCTCCTTTCCTTCACAGGACGACACATGCAGGGCTAAGATGCCATCCATATACGGTGCAGAGTATACCTGCTAGAAACAGGCGTTTCAGTGACTCATTCCTATGTCGCATCACTAAGACCTGGAAGTGTAGGAAGAAGGACGTGAGCTGACAGGGAAGCTCACGTCTTTCTTCCTACAGTCCCGGGTCCTTTAAGCGGGGCGTGAAAAGGCATCTGATGAGGCCGTTAAGCTGAGTGCCACCACTGTTAACATTGTACATGTTTATGATGGGACCCTCATTCCGAGACTTTGCCTTTAACTTAACATCAAGCGAGGTGAAGTCAAATTGACGTGTCCTTTATAAAAAAAAACCCATAAGAAAACCACAGCAGGGAGATCATTAATCAGCTTATCTGCATAACTTAAAAAAAAAATCTACAAAATGAACTCTATCTTTTACAGTTTTTCTACAAAATTTCGTCATCAAAATCATCGAACATCATAGTATTGATCCTTGCTCAGATCATGGGGATGTACTTCTGTTCGTCAGTGCTACTCATGAGAATGAACATGCCTCCAGAGTACCGCATCATCATCACCCAAGTGCTCGGAGACTTGCAGTTCAACTTCTATCACCGGTGGTTTGATGTTATATTCTTAGTAAGCGCACTTACTAGTATATTTACGTTGTATTTAGCGCATAAACAGCCTTCTGTAAACTAATAGATAGACTTATTATTAGGTTGAAGGAATTTTTACAGCATTAAGTATGCTAACTATACAAATCGAATACATAGGGAAAAAGGATCTTCTTGGGCGGGACTCGAACCCGCAGTCTTTCCCTTACAGGGGGAATGCCTGACCAATTCGGCTACCGAGACACGCCCGATATGATTCAAATTTCCCATCTTATACGTCTTTAAGGCGACGTGGCGTCATTTACCGATTTTCTTACGAACTATCGGAATCAATGAATGATGTTACAATCATTTTTTAAACATTGATTTTTGATAACTGGACCTGGTCAGGCATTCCCCCTGTAAGGGAAAGACTGCGGGTTCGAGTCCCGCCCGACAAGATTCTTTTTCCCTATGTATTCGATTATTATTAGGTTTTTCAAAGCTATGAAATATATAAGTATCAGACATATCGATATGAATAAATCTTATATGAGTTTTATACTAGTTTATTTTATAGTCGTTACAGATAAAAAGGGTTTGGGCAGAGTTTCAATAGCAAAATCATCTGGAAGTATTAATTTAGCGAAATATATATATTTTTTAATAATGTATGGGAATAATGTTCAGGTGAAAAGAAAAATGTATGGGGGGTTTTAAAAAAAAATTCTTTCGCCAAATTAATACTTCCAGATGATTTTCTTTCAAAACTGTGCCCAAATGATTTAATTCAAAACGACTATAAAATCACCCAGTATACAACGTGATTATAATATTTTAAAAGTATCAACACATGTTGGTCTAATCACGAACTATACTCCGTTTGGTTAGGTATCTACTTACGGCCGTTCCCAATAACATGCTTACAGTTAAAGATAGATCGCAACAGTCAAATTTGACGTATCGGCTGTTTAAATTCCAAACATGGTAACTGAGTTTTTTGCGGGAAAGCGCATCGCGGTATAATTTTATTCTCCGAAATTGGTGTGAAATAGAAGTTACTATGTTTTGAATTTAAACAGCCGAGCACTTTATCCGTAGATGCGATTTTATCTTTAACTGTAAGTATGTTATTGGGAACGGCGGCCATTAACTAAAGATAAACAATCTTGATATTATATACACTTTTTATTGCATTAACTAGTGATTCGATTTCTGTTTTTAGTCGCGGTATATTTTTAAACGAAGTTTTTAAAGAAAACCAGTTTATTAAACTGAGTTTTGAAATAAAATATATCAAGATTGTTTACCCTTAGTTAGTACGTAACCAAACGGAATGTCCCCGTCAATGCGATAATATCATAGGGAGAAAATTAGCTTTTATATTTAGGTAAATCGCTAGTATCTGTAAATAACGCTATTTATGTGAACATTGTTCTTGCTATCTCGCTCATCTGTATAACAGTGAGTGAGACCGTAAATGCTAAGTAAAGTCTATTTATTTTGGCTTTAGTTGTAAGTAAAGTTGTTACATATAGATTTAAGTGTTATAGGCCCGTATTTCAGAACTATGGTCAGTCTTGAATTTCGATTTTTATTGACAGATTGTCAATGAATGAATTTGTTCTCAGTTCTAGTTATAAATCGAGATTCAGGACTGAGTATGATTCTGTATTACGGGCTATAGAAGAGGCGCATGAACGGGTTTAATGGGATTAAACTGCGTTAGCACATTTTACTTAAGGGGTCCACGGACACAAGCTGTTGACCCCTCTCAGGTAGAGCATGCCGGGGGTACAAGTTGTATCCGCTGAACGTGTCAGACGGACTACTCACCGGCTGACCCAGCAGAGAGATGCACGAGCTCTATGGGATCCCAGGGCGCCTTTTGACAGAGGAGAAAGTGTGCGTGCGTGTGGGAGACCAGGGAGACTTCAGAGAAAACCACTATTACCTCTGTTGTACATACATATATTACTTGAGAGATTAAATTATACAAAAGAGGATTACAGACAATAGAGTTATATATAGAAATACAAAAATGCGTATGTCTTCACCAGCTGCACCACGGTGACCTGCTTGCAGTAGGTAGCCAGAGTGTTATGGCTAGTAGTTGTATTACACCTCGGTCAACCCACCGTTGACACAGTTATTTCTTGCAGGGTGAAGTGATATAAATATATAGGAAAGTTACATAAAAATATTAGAGAAAAAGGGAATACGTGACCCCGGTTGTCGGCCTGCTCGGCGTCTGCGCACGTCTCTTGCCGCACTCTCGACCAGCCAAGATGCTTCACGTCGAGGTTACAGGCTTGCGCCGACAGCGGTTGGGAACTCGACCACAGAACACGCTGAGAAGGGGTTTGAGAACCAAGGTGTCCTCTAATCCCGTACTAGGAACCCAAAAACTGGGCAACAAAGAATTTAGTTAAGTATAAAGTATTTTCCAAGACACAGCAATACAGACGTTCCAGTCACAATTCAGAGAGTAAAAAAGATCTATATTTAGCCGGGGCCGCAGTTTTATACCCCTATCATTCGAAGGTTCTCGAATACACTTTTTTTTAAGTTAAATTAGTGCGAACGATGATCAAAAAAACACCAAATCACGGTCGATATCCTAACAACTTTAATATCACCCAGCTAAGTAGGAAACAAACAAAGTACAGCTACTTTTTGACTTGGTCGGATCATACTCACATTCCTTCCCTGAATACAACTGTTCCGAGCACGCAGAATTCGAACTTGTTTAATTTAACTGAGGAAATTTAATTTTAACCTAAATGAGATAGCCTATAATTAAACAATTAATTTTCCCATTTAGGTGCTATGAGTATTTCTAATTTCATATAATTAAACATAAAAGAAATCGAACGCCATCTAGTGCTTAGCTAGGACAAAAGTTCCTACACCGAGGCACCGACTAACTGATGTGAGTACCACTGAGACCGCCATAGGTGGCGCTAGTAGTAATCAAATTACAGTAGATAAAATCTAATGTTACACCACCCCTTCCCTCACAGTATTCCCTGTGTAGTATGCGCAGGGAATATCAGCAACAGGATCTCAACTGAGAGATATCAAAATAAATTCCAAAACTCGCGATGACCACACTAGTTGTGAAGACCACGAACTCCAAACAAACAACCACGAACCTAAAAGCTAACTAAAGAAACCAAACAAAATCACATTACTAAGCCAAGCACTCTAGAAGTGTCACCCTATTAACTGCCCGGATCACTGTATGTCCTTCATATAGGTTAGTGAGTAGGCTTAGGGTGGAAAGAGACCGAACGAAGCACAGTGGCACTCCCACGATCAGCCGAGTGACAGAGAGACGGCACCGACAGAAGAAGGAGAAGGATCAGAAGGCTGTTCCTCCTCACTGTACTTCAAAATATCCTTGATGTGATAAACTCCCAGATCCTTACCATCCAAATCCGACAGTTCATATACTAAAGGCGAGCGTTTGGCGGTTACAATGCATTTCATAAATTTAGGCGCCAGCTTCGCAGTAAAGTTCTTGGCCTTGTTAGACAAATAGAAGGTTCTTTTGTACACAATCTGTCCCACTTTCAGTTCCACATGCCTTTTTCTGAGGTTGTAGTATTTTTCGTTACGCCGGTGAGCAACATCTAAGTGTTTTCTCACCTGGTCGTAGATACGATGTAATTCCTTCAACCTCTCACCAAAGGACACTGGACTATCAATGGCGACAGTGTTAGGATGGCAAGGAATCTCTTCCTGCCTATAAAGAACTCCATCCCCAATGAATTCCCTACCGTGAACAAGAAAATACGGACTGAAATGAGTGGCTTCGCTCACAGCAGTGTTTAGAGCACACTGGAGTTCTACGAGATTCTCGTCCCATTTCTTGTGGTGCGACTTCACGTAGCAAGAAATTCCCTGAACCACGTTGCGAATAGCTCGTTCTGCCTGGTTGGTCTGCGCGTGGTATCTGGGGTTATAATAAATGTTAGGCACATTGTACTTAAGTAGTAAGTCCTTAAATTGTTTACTCACAAATTGTGGGCCATTATCCATATAAATGGTTTTGCATACCCCGTGGACTAGGAAAACATTCTTTTCTATGAATCTCGCGACTGCAACGCCTGTAGCCATCCGTATAGGACTCAACATGACAAATTTGCTAAAGTAGTCCGAGACCACAATCAAGTGAACATTTCCCTTGCTGGAAGTAGGAAATGGACCCAGTAAGTCAACAGAGATGGCCTCAAACGGTCTAGACACCCGCTTTGGATTACCCATGAGGCCAGGGCGAGATGTGTTCACAGGTTTATACTGCTTACATGTCTCGCATTTGCCTACATATTCCTTAACGCTCTCGTACATCTTAGGCCAATAATAGTTGAGAGCGAGGCGTTTATGGGTTTTCCATACGCCACCATGGGCACTGAGTATGTCGTCATGGTACTTGGTGAGCAGGGGCAACCTGTCCTCCAACGGTACCACCAGCTTCCAATCAAAATCAGAGGTCAGAGAGTATTTATTTTTTGATAATCTGAAAAGACGGTTATCACGTATATCAAAGTTGGGAAAATGCCTAGGGTTCTTTTTCACACTGTTCAGAGTGTGGAGATACCAAGAGTCCTTAGTAACGCTGGTGTCGATTGTGTCAATCTGAATTCGTGAAAGAGCATCAGGTACCACATGGTCCTTACCCTTTCGATGTTCTATATCGAAGTCAAACTGACTCAACCTCATGCTCCAGCGCGCAAGGCGGCCTGTCGGATTCTTCAGTTTGTGGAACCACAGGAGTGAGGCGTGGTCAGTAACCACAGTGCATTTCTGTCCTTCCACGTACTGCCTGAACTGTTCCAAAGCAAAGATCACAGCCAGGAGTTCTCGCTCAGTGGTACTGTAGTTGACTTCGTTCTTGTTGAGTGAGCGACTACAATAAGCGACAGGGTGCTCCACTCCCTCATGTGTCTGCGTCAGTACAGCAGCCACAGAGAAGGATGACGCGTCGCTGAGAATCCTAAAAGGTAGTGAGTAATCAGGCATTTTCAAAATAGGAGCGGTGACCAAAGCGGCTTTCAGCAGATTGAAAGACTCTTCAGCCTCACGCGACCACTCAAAATTTATATTCTTAGAGGTTAATTTACATAAGGGTTTACTAATCTTAGAAAAATTATTCACGAAACGCCGATACCACCCAGCCATACCCAGGAATCTTTTCACCTCCTTAGCGTTGGAAGGTGTAGGATAGTTGAGAATGACATCAACTTTACCTGGGTCTGTCCGCAGGCCATGCTTGTCGACAAAATACCCGAGGTACTTCAATTCGCTACGACAGAACTGCGATTTTCGCATGTTGATCGTGAGACCCGCATCCTTAAGGCGCTGATAGACTCTATTTAAGAGGTCCACATGCTCCTCAAAGGTGCTGGCCACAACGATTATGTCGTCTTGAAAGGAGAACACTCGGTTATCGAACTCTGGGCCAAATAGACGGTCCATGAGGCGTTGCATCGTGGCGGAAGCACCTACAAGTCCGAAGCACATCACGTTGTAGTGAAAAAGGCCTCGCCTGGGGACAGTGAAGGCGGTCTTCTCGGCGGATTGGGGCGAATCAAACGGAATCTGCCAATACGCCGCACTTAAATCAATAGAAGACAAATATTTTGCATTATTGAGATGGTCTAAAATTTGGTTGATGTAAGGTAACGGATACGCATCGCTTTTAGAAACAGAATTGAGCTTCCGAGAATCAAGGCACAATCTCAGGTCTCCGTTCGCTTTCTCCACCATCACCACTGGTGAGTTCCATGCGGACTGAGACGGGGTCACTACTCCCATCTCCAGCATCCGATCTAGTTCCTCTTCCAGGGCTTTCTGCTTCAGGGGAGAGAGCGGGTAATACCGTTGCTTGATTGGCTTACTATCGCCCGTATCTATAGTATGATGCGCCAGAGATGTTCGACCTAGACCCACCTTGTCCGTGTTGATGGTATCAAATTTCTCAATAATGCTGTTAATTACCCGCTTCTGATCAGCGGTTAAATTGTTGTAATCCTCTAGACCACTGTTAAGAGACAGGGATTCTACCGGATTACAGTCACTAAAGTTGGAAAGATTGATATTCTGAGAGATCAATCTATCCCCTAATTGAAATTGTTGCCAGAAGTCTACACCAAATATCATAGCAGTAGTGATTTCTGGAACAACATAGAACTTAATAACTCTGACAGCAGAATTATATTCAATAGGCAGAGAGATACAGCCCAGACATGGCAAATGAGAGCCGTCTGCTGTAGTTAAACTAAAGTTAGGGCTGATGCTTCCAAGCTCAAACCCTAATTCCAAGAAAGTGTGGTGCGCTCCCTTACCCAGTACTGAGCAAGCTGCACCCGAATCAAGTAAACCTAGAACATTTAAGTTCAGGATCCTAACAACTAAATACGGTCTTATGTCATTATCCCGTTTGGTAAACAGGACCCTATCAGAGAATGCATCAGACAGAGAAGCTCGCTCTGAATCGAATGGTGATCTTTTAATAAGGCCCTGACTTACTCGTTTTTTGGCTTGGCATTACACTTCGGACACTCAGGTGATTTGACTCCCTTCTGTCCACACCGGAAGCACACCAATTCCCTTGACTGTGTACAGCCATATGCAGTGTGGCCGACTTCACCACAGCGGAAGCATCCTCGTTCGTTTGAGGTCGTAGGACCGGCCACGGCAGAGACCTGCTGGGAAGTTTTATGAACAGTTTTATTCTTAAAATGGTGTAAGTCCGAGGTGATCCCAAACTTATCTAACGCTGGTTCCTGGAATGCCTCTGCCCTAGCACGCGCAAGTTCTAGGCGCTTCCCCAATCGCTTCAGGTCGATTATCGAGTTTACCTCGTGAAGAGCCAATTCCTTCATATAATCGGGCCTAATATTATGCATCAGAATGTCCAGTTGTTCCTCACTGGGCATTTTGCACGTTAATCTCGAGAACATGGCCTGCATCGTAGAGATGTAGATGCCTAATGTTTCAGATCGGGCCTGTGTACGCTGCCTAATTTCATTTCTGAGACGGTAGTCGTAGTCGGGAAGGTCGAAAGTCTCCCTCAGCTCATCCAACATGCCCTCATACGAGGTAAAGTTATTCTTGTTGGTGCGGAACCAAGATAAAGCCGGACCGTCCAATAGGTCAGAGAAAGCTGAGAGGATTTTATCCTTGGTGACTTCCCGAGCACACCTAAGCTCTTCCAGTCTCTCAATGAATACACGTACACACGCAGAGCCATCAAATTTTATATTAAAAGAGTTTAAATTTACGGGTCTATCCCTTATTACTAAATTACTACTAATTGTGTCGGAACTAGGCGCGTCACGTCGCCTCGAACGGTCCCCTCCCACCACAGGCGAGGTGTAACCTACGCGGTCACGATGAATAGGTTCAGTCTCTCTATCCGAACCCTCAGAGTCAGAGTCAGTATCTGATTCAGCCACAGACAGAATTTTAACCAAGCGGCCACGGATATCTAAAAGATCTGGACAGTCTATACCACACCTAGCTAACCTAGTGAGAAGGTAGTTCGCCCTCACTGCAACCTTAGTCCGACAATTACTATTTGAAACGACTTCACCTGAAGAGAGTGTCCCTTCCAGCTCGAGAACTTTAGGCTCACAGACAGCCAACTCAGAGGCGGCAACAGCAGGTACCGTGGCGATGGCCTTAATGCTGCCACGCCGGACAAGCCGCAATGCAGTGCGCAGCTCACTCCGCAGGCCGACAACCGTCGCATCCGGATCCGCTGTAACCCCCATGGCAGAGAGTTCATTAAAAAGTTCATCTTTCTTAAGGTAGTTAATACACTTCTGTAATTGGGCCATAGTGGTCCAAGATTCAGTTTTTTTTTTTTAAAACAATTAACAGTAATGGAGATTCAACTCACAACAGGTTTATAAATTATAAATGTAGGTTAAATAAAGTTTCCACAGAGACAAAATCAACTAATATTAACAGATAATACAATAAGTATGCTTCCTCTAGGTCACAATTTGTGCGGTAGCTACAAAAATCTAATAATTTAGAATAGAGAAACTATATTAACTAAATTTAAGAATAGCTTTGTCCAAGAAATATGACACCAGGTATACTTTCTTTAGATTAATAAATTAGGAGGTAGTTACAAAAAGTTTACTACTATTTTATATTATGTTACTTGATTTTGGGTAGATATTATAGAATCACCCAGATAAATATCTTCAGAATACTGGCTCAGCAACCCAATGAAGTGAATACCAGATGTTCAAATTATAGTTGAAGTTATAGAAATTTTCTTTATATAAATTACAAGTGATGTAGGTATTCAGCAAAATGTTAAAAATTAACTACAAATCTACTCAAGTCTATACAGTACAAAGCAGCTATGTATTTTTACTAACTACTTAATAATACACAGGTATAAACCCAAAACCATGAATGCTAGACACAGAAATTTCTAGACTAAAAGTTTGACACAGTACAATTACTATGTGAACAGACCACAATAAATATATATGTTTGTACAACACAGAAGCAACTAAATAGGAGGAAAAAAAAGAGAAAAAAAAGAAAAAAGAAAAAAAACTAGTTTGCCAAAAATATGTTTCCAAACTTACCGAAATATGTGCAGTTTTTAAAATTGGAATTTTGAATTTAGGGGTCTCAATGGTTTTTTCTTGCCACTGGGATGATGGTACGATTGGCTGAAAAAACACAAAGAGGGTAAGTATTACATGCGTAACTGCAGCCGCACAACCAATTAGCGTCTTGGGTAGTGTCAGACGGAGGGTAGTGTTTCCTCCAAAGCGAACTCTCCAGACACCCACACACAGCGCACCCACAGAGAAGAGAGTTAGCCCTTAGCGTTGGTCGCCAATTTGTATCCGCTGAACGTGTCAGACGGACTACTCACCGGCTGACCCAGCAGAGAGATGCACGAGCTCTATGGGATCCCAGGGCGCCTTTTGACAGAGGAGAAAGTGTGCGTGCGTGTGGGAGACCAGGGAGACTTCAGAGAAAACCACTATTACCTCTGTTGTACATACATATATTACTTGAGAGATTAAATTATACAAAAGAGGATTACAGACAATAGAGTTATATATAGAAATACAAAAATGCGTATGTCTTCACCAGCTGCACCACGGTGACCTGCTTGCAGTAGGTAGCCAGAGTGTTATGGCTAGTAGTTGTATTACACCTCGGTCAACCCACCGTTGACACAGTTATTTCTTGCAGGGTGAAGTGATATAAATATATAGGAAAGTTACATAAAAATATTAGAGAAAAAGGGAATACGTGACCCCGGTTGTCGGCCTGCTCGGCGTCTGCGCACGTCTCTTGCCGCACTCTCGACCAGCCAAGATGCTTCACGTCGAGGTTACAGGCTTGCGCCGACAGCGGTTGGGAACTCGACCACAGAACACGCTGAGAAGGGGTTTGAGAACCAAGGTGTCCTCTAATCCCGTACTAGGAACCCAAAAACTGGGCAACAAAGAATTTAGTTAAGTATAAAGTATTTTCCAAGACACAGCAATACAGACGTTCCAGTCACAATTCAGAGAGTAAAAAAGATCTATATTTAGCCGGGGCCGCAGTTTTATACCCCTATCATTCGAAGGTTCTCGAATACACTTTTTTTTAAGTTAAATTAGTGCGAACGATGATCAAAAAAACACCAAATCACGGTCGATATCCTAACAACTTTAATATCACCCAGCTAAGTAGGAAACAAACAAAGTACAGCTACTTTTTGACTTGGTCGGATCATACTCACATTCCTTCCCTGAATACAACTGTTCCGAGCACGCAGAATTCGAACTTGTTTAATTTAACTGAGGAAATTTAATTTTAACCTAAATGAGATAGCCTATAATTAAACAATTAATTTTCCCATTTAGGTGCTATGAGTATTTCTAATTTCATATAATTAAACATAAAAGAAATCGAACGCCATCTAGTGCTTAGCTAGGACAAAAGTTCCTACACCGAGGCACCGACTAACTGATGTGAGTACCACTGAGACCGCCATAGGTGGCGCTAGTAGTAATCAAATTACAGTAGATAAAATCTAATGTTACAAAGTGAAGGGGATGAAAATCGATGGACGTACCCCTCTTTGGACCGTACACATGTGCGCCTTCTCTTATGCGCCTATCACACGCACAAATTTCACCACAGTATTGCAGACTTTTCGAACCGAAGTTACTAATATTCCCTCTAACCCCTCCAGCTAAGCTAAATTGCTTGTGCTGGGAGTGGGTTCACGTCGGCAGTGTAATGGCCAGGATTCGATCCTGAGACCTCTCCATCGTAAGGCCGACTCCTTAACCACTAAGCTACCGTGTCGTGTCGTTGGTAAAACTGTACAGCGCGCAAGCCCGACGGCCGGCCTGCCAATGTGTTCAAGTTTCACCACATTCTTGCCCGCGCAGGCATAACTGTGGTGAAACACATACGTGTGGTAGCCGCCTTAGTTTTTTTAAGACTGAAAACATTAAATTAAGAAAATAAAACATCTTGATAAAATTAAATAGTTTTATTTAACAATTTTATTTATCTTACATAAACTATATCGAAATAGTTAAAAATAGAAAAGTTTACATGGAAAGGCCACCTTAAGTTAAACTTACTTTAGAAATAGATTTGTCTATATAGAAATTTGTAGAGAAATTTGAACTTTACAATGAAGTTTTCTGTTTGGTGAAGACTCAATCGAGTGGAGCATTATATCCACAACCACAGATTTGTTAGTCTAGTCAAAATACATACTGGGGTGAATAAGATTAAAGGACATATGCTAACATTTAGACATATCTGAATTTATATTGAGATAATTATGTGTGTGTGTTTGTCTTGAAAATAGTTGAGTCAGTTTATGGAATGTGAGTTCATAAAATTATGAACGGTTAATAGTAATTTCAAAATAATTGTATAATTTTAAATCATAAAGTGATCACACGTATAAGTTTCATTTCTTCAACATTTTGGAGGAATTTTCATTTACATGGTTTGGTAAAAAAAATCACTTAGATTCGACTTAGTACAAAAAGTGAAAAAAAGAGACTCATTATTTTTTAAACGATAAATATGTATGTTAGCATATATCTATTAATCCTATATTTAATTAAATGTACATTTCCTTTTAAAAGAAATAGTATTGTCCAATGATTCAATCAATTATTATTTACACAAACATCTACAAACCATAGACACCACTTGTTATAATCTGAACGCATCGTTACTCTAGGTGTTAGATTGGTGTTATATTTGAGCAATAAATTTCGAAATTGCTATTCTCTGAAGCACATAAATAGTTTCGACATTCGTACAGTAAATTGACGTCACTCGAAGGACCATATACACCCAAACTTTATGGTCCTTCGTTAAATTTTTTTTGTATAATTCATGTTATGGAAGGTTCTAATGATTATAGATTTTTTTTTAAGTTATATACAGTATTTTAGCCAAAATATAGTTGTCACTTTACTGTACAGAACTAGAATCTGTATGTCTGTTTGTCTACTCTCCCATAAGGTCTTCATATTGCTTCCTGAAGCAGTCTCCCACGGGGAAGAAGTCCCAGCATCTCTGCGTGTACATGTTCCATACGTAAGTTTCTTGACCTGGGAGGTGAAGGCAAAATTTATTGTACGAACCTTTAGTGATGTAGGCATTCGCAGAATAACGTATCCGCATCCGCCATTCATTTATGTAAGTAAATAATCGATTCATAAATACATTATAATGGCGATAAGAAACTGTTTAAAAAGGGTTTAGTTCATAATATCAACCGTTACTTAAAAACGTTTCCATCGGCTAATGAATCGATAGTACCCCAAATCGATGGTACGCTACATCGTTGGTACACTAACGACAGTATGCTACATCGACAGTAAACCAAATCGATAGTACGGTGCATCGACTACCCGACCCGAGCCAGATTTAATTAAAAACACAGGATTCTGGGGTACTGTCGATGTAGCTTACCATCGATTAGGGGTAGCTCGTCGATGGAACGTTTTCGATACAGCGATCATCAATGTAGTGACTGTCGATATTATGAACTTGACCGGTATAAAAATAGTTTATTCTATCAGAATATTATTATTAGGTACAGTCGACACCAGCATTACTCAATGTAGATAAGTTTGAGGGCATTTGTACTGGAATATTGCCCTTCTTATTTTTTATAGCAACTAAATGGTTGATACGTACCAGTGTACTCCGTGTCGGGTTTGTTGATGAGATGCATAAGGAAGAACATGTAATTCGCTAGGTTATGTTCCCGTTGCACGTGCGTATCGAACCCGTGCGGTACCTGCACACGAAACATTGTTTCATTAATATTCGAATACATCGGGAAAAATTAAATGCTCAAGTGGGACTTGAACCCACACCTTTCTCTTACAGGGGGAATGCTTTTCCAACTGAGCTATTGAGTCACACCTGAATCACTTCAAATTTCCCACGACCTTTCCCTTACAGGGGGAATGCTCTTCCAACTGAGCTATTGAGTCACACCTGAATCACTTCAAATTTCCCTTCTCTTTATATCCGTCTTTAGAGGGCGACGGTGGAGCCATCTACCAACTTTCTTACGAACTGTTGGAACCTATGAATGATTTTTCAACAATTTTTCCAATAATTCATTCAAATTGTTTCACTAAAACTTAATTTATTATCTGATTAATACTTAATATATCTCTATGAATGCAGTGTATTAAAATAATGGAACAGTTTTCCTATTATCAAAATAAAGTTCCTCTGTAGTTTAAACTACATAGGAATCGGAATGACAGTTTGATACTTATATAGAGTAGTTAAAACCGTATGTGTTTATAAAGTATTAAGACTATAGCTTCTGTTTTAACTACCCTAAGATATCAAGCTGTGCAATAGAGGCCGCTGTACAAAATCGATCTTAACCGGAATTTGAAATCCCTAGGATCCGCCGGCGCGGGCGGTGAGGTCTCAAACCGACTAAAACCGCACGCCGCACAGTGGAACGAGCAGTACTCAAAAATAAAAATCCGACCTACGCGGTATTGTAAAAAAAATAATTAGAATGTACTCAGGACATTCTAAAGTATACCGTTCAAACAGATATTCGTTAATATACCCTCAACAACTTCATATTATACGCTAACAAAGTTGTACAACAATATTGCTGCATGGTTTATAGTATTTTTTATTGTTCATTCGAATCTAGTTGTGAGGAAAATTACTAGTATTTATTATAAACTGATAATTGTATTAGCAATGGCAGAGTTGACACAAGGTTTGTACATAAATAGATTGGCCTAATTTGTAATGTATTTATTAATACTCGTAATTATTGAAAACCTTAAGATTTTAACCTAAATTGAAAACTCAATTCGACTTTAAAAAAAATGTAAGCACATTTCAGTTATGTGAATAACCACATTAGGTATGTACTTAGGGTTCTCCAGATACAGAATCCTTAGAGACATTCTGCCCCGATCTGCCACCTCCTTAAATATTGGCTTATTTCAGGTACCACTCCCTCCGTGAAAATAATTGACTTGTTTGAGTTTTGGCTGAGTAGTATGGAGAAAGATAAAATTTCTGCAGTGATGAACTATTTAAAAGAATGCTTGATGTTACAAGACTGTGGTGAAGATATTTTAAGCTATCTAAAGCAGCCGGTAAGAATATTATGTTTACGTTTTCGTCAGAAATGGCTAAACTCTTCACGTACACGCGTTCGAATGTTTTGAAAAACTGGTTAGAGGGAAATTTTATCATTCCGAAGCAGATCAAACAGTATTTGGAGAACCAAAGAACCACTACTGTCTCTGACTTGGCCCATGGAAGGCCAAGGAAACACTAAAGAAATTTCTGATTTGACCAAAAAACGACGAGTTGCTGATTTAGTAACAGCTAGAAGCGCGGAAGAGCTTGAATATGCTGTAGCGGAGCAAAAAAGATTATCGGGTCAAACGGACACCAGCTCTTCCATGCCTGATGATGAGGTTTTAAGTTTGTACTGCGATTTGGGCTTAACTAATACAGACAAGCACACAGCCCAATTAGGCTAATTTTATATATTTCTCTATTTAAATAATATATTACTTAATAAAACAATTAAGTGTGTTCCTTAATAAATCCCTCTCCTGTTTTCTTGTCAACAAAACAAACCACGCACCTCCATTATGTTTTTGAAATATTTCATGAACACAACATTTGATTGCTTGTGTCTGAATTGCACTTGGCCAGTTTTATGTAAGTTTTCTGATCGTAATTTGTAGAACAGTACTTATTTATCAACATACGTAAAAATTATAAATTCAATAGTTTAGGTTTTATGATTTTTGAACGTCTTTCCATACTGCCCGTTCTACTGTGCGCCGTTTGGGTCAGTTGATGCCGGAAGCTGAGATTATCCCCGTACCCCAGCTACCCCAGGGCCCCTTGAGTGTGAGAGCCAAGGTGTCCCCGTCTTGCCCCTTAGGGGGAGGGGAGCATAAACCGATACTTACTTTATCAAAGTAGTCTTTATTAATGCCACATATGAAGCAGTTGGACTCCATGTCCTCCTTCACCGACTCCAGCTGGTCACGGAGCTCTCCGAACGCGTCGATGATCAAACCTGAGGATACGAGGTATTCGTTTAAGTTATGGGAATAAAAGTAATCAGCTGTTTTTTTTACTGATGTTATTTACTGAGTAAAACTAGGCAATACAGTTTTGTTTTCCTAAACGGTGAAATTCGTATCTGTTGTCATGGATTGCAACATGTAATTTAAATAAGTTTTCAACCGTAAATACAAAAACAGATTCGGTGTGCCTGTGGCATGGTATGTGAATAGGTAATGAGCTTTTTAAACTTTTAACTGCGTTTGAATTTTGGATGGAAATGACAGATGAACATACAGTAATGCTGTATTCTCCGATTTTGTTATACTTCCTTTTTTTATTGGATTTGTATGGACTCCTTATAAAACGTACTATAAGCAATGGATAACAAGGCCAACATTACATTACAATGTAAAGGAAATATTATCCGCCCACTAGGTGAATAAATAGATGCCTCCTTTGACTTCGTCGTAGTTGCTTAAAAAGTGGTGTTTTTTATACCACTTAGGTGGCACTTGATGGGTAGTGGTTATCAAGAAGTGGGTGCGACGTGGACGTGTGTACTGACCCTGCAGGATGGCGAGCAGGATGACGATGATGAAGAAGAAGAAGGAGATGTCGAAGATGATGCGGTACACCTCGGAGTCGTCGCCGTCGGGCGGCTCCAGCTCGTCGCCGATGCCTCCGCCCGCGCGCACGCCCTTGTACAGGTTGAACACGAAGCACTGCACAACGAGAGCGGGCCATTAACTTACTTGATTCAAACTTATTTATTTAATAATTTATTTATTTATAAACCTTCATGCACAAGTACATAGGCGGACTTAATGCCATAGGCATTCTCTACCAGTCAACCAAAGGTGGTGCAGAGAAAGACTCAGTAGGTGCATTATTAAAGTAACATTGTATGGAGACAGCGTACGGAATAATTTTAGGGAGTGATACTATAGGTACCTATATACCTCAAAAATATATAGGTAAATGTGTAGGTGTAGTCAACTTTTACTTTCGGGGTAAATTGCGGGGAATTCTGGGCAGTTAGATTGACATAGGACAATTATTTTTTACAAAATCGGGGACTAAGTGGTTAATGGTCGAGATGACGGTCAAAGAAAATTGAGACCGACAGCGAGGCTGCTAAAAACTAACAATAGATTGATTGACTACTAAAACACTGCTTCCCCCTACCATAGGTGCACTCGGTAATAAGCTTTACTCTCAAGGAATCAGATGGTCGTGGAATAATTGTCAAGAACGCTGGTGAAGTCAAAGTTCTGTACATAGACCAAGTTGTCGAACTTCTTAAAACTCCATCTACCCTAATGTAATGTTAATAGCCAAATCGTTTTAAATAAACATAAACATTATTTGATCGGTCGGGGCGGGATTTGTTTCTTTCTTACAGGGAGAATGATTTGACCACTAAGCTACCAGACCACACCCGAACTAATCCAAATCTTTCATTTCCTTATTATATTGGAATTACACTCGTTAAACATATATTTGATGCATGGGAAAAAAGCAGGATGCCATCGGTATCTTCTGTGATCTATCAAAAGCTTTTGATTGTGTTGATCATGAGACTTTGTTACTAAAATTAGGTTATTATGGTGTTTCGAACGGTTCACTTGGCTTGCTTTAGTCTTACTTCACTGGCAGAGTACAAAAAGTTAACATTAATGGTACCAATTCATCTGGAGTCATGGGAGTACTCCAGGGCTCGATATTAGGACCCCTTTTGTTCTTGATATATGTAAATGATCTTCCTTACTTCAGTATACATCTTTGTGAAATAGTATTATTTGCTGATGACACATCATTAATTTTTAAAACTGATTTAGTGCATCTAGCTCTGAAAATGACGAATTTTCATACAAACTTCCATACCTTATTTTACCCCTTTAGTAGCAGAATTTCCAAAAATTCTTACTTAGCGGATGCCTGCGTCATAACATCTACCTGCATGCCAAATTTCAGCCCGATCCGTTCAGTGGTTTGGGCTGTGCGTTGATGGATCACTATGTCAGTCAGTCAGTCAGTCAGTCACCTTTGAGTTATATATATTTAGATAACCACCCCAGTATCCAAGGAGTGTAATACAAAGTTGTCTGACCGTGAGCATGTCGTGGCAGTTCCTGTTGACCTCGTCGTCCTCCTCCTGCACGTAGAACTTGCGGAAGAAGTTGAACGCGATCACCGTGTAGATGTACACGATGATCGTCAGCAGCATCACCGTCAGCACCAGCTGTGCAAACACACGTACATACATACATACATGAGTATTGTGGGACATATTATCTTGGATCTAAAATGTGCTCTATACGCGCAGTACACGTTTCTTGGATGTATTTTGAGGAGAAGATGGGTACTAGTGCGGTGGACGAGCTCAAAGTAACCAAGCATAGATTATTATTTATTACAAAGCAATCCGCGCGCGCCAGGGCTTGATTCGTAAGGTATCAAACAAGCATAATCAAAACATACGGCGTGATGTAGAATCATTAGTTCCAAAGTAGTTTAACTTTCCCCCAGCCCCCCTTTACGGGGACAAGATGGCGACACCGTGGTTCCTATAACCAAGGGGACCATGTCAAAAACAGACGGTCCTGAACCAGTCGGGGCGCGATAGACATGCTTTATGGGCAACCTTACAGCTCGGCTTCTGAAGACCCGAGATAGCGTGCGGTTTTAGTCGATTCATCGGCTCGCGGGTAGTATCCGCAGGAAAATAAAAGACACATGTTTCTATAGCTACAATAATACCTGTTTCCCGTTATGCGTGACGGATTGCAGAATAGTTCTCAGGGTCTTGAATCCAACCGCCACGTCGAGCAGATGGGCGGCGAAGAAGAAATTGTTGAAATTTCCCATCACAGAGAAGGAGAAGTACCACAGAGAGTAGAGGAAGGAGTTGTCTGTGATCGTCACTCCCGCCTTCCACACTTGGTAACGCCAGTCTATGTTGATTATGCTGAAAAAAAAATATAAGTATGGTAAAAGTACTTTTAGGGACAGCGTAAGATTTTTATTTGTCGAGTAAAAATAGACTTTATTTTTGTCAGAATAAAATTGAAAATTTAAATGATGATTATCATTACCGCTGCGATTGTCTTTGCGGCTTCGACGACCGTCATTTGAATTTCAATTTTATATCGATACTGATAAGGTCTATTCGACAAATTAATATTTAACTTTGAGTCGGCCCTTAGTGGTGGTGGATCCCAACCTTTTCCCAAATCCCTTGTCGGTTTTTCAGTCTGCGTAGTTAGTGGTCGAACTTCGATATTTTCCATGAAGTAACTGCCATTTGACTTTCACAACCAATGATGCCTTTTATTTCTAACATCATTGTTCACAACCTACTGGCAATATCGAAGTTTTGTGGTTAGAACAAATTGAGACTCCTTAGAAGTACTACTACCTGGGAGCCTTTAGGGCCATCTCGTCCACTCTATCAAAATGTCCATCGTATCAAAATGTCCACTGTCTCGAAATGTCCACTGTACCAAAATGTCTACTGTATCGAAATGTCCACTGTATCATAATGTCTGCTGTATCGTAATGTCCACTGTACTAAAATATCTACTGTACCAAAATGTCCACTGCACCAAACATTTTGTAGAACTTTACAAGCCTTCAGGACCATAACGTTGAATTCCCATTATGTTGAATTTTCTGAAAGTTGGATTAACTCTAGATTGCAGTTAATACACACTTCTTGCCTCATATCACTTAATAATTTTGCTATTTAAATTTTTTCCCGGTTGCGAACGAATAATACCTACTTTATTCGTGCTGGACATTTTTTATTCATGACATTAGTCCACCGACCCTATAAATGGGGCGATAGTCGGTAGTCGGGATAATAGGACATCTTGAAGTGGTCATTATGATACAGTGGACATTTTGATACGGTGGACAATTTGATAGAGTGGACGAGATGGCCCTAAAGGCCTGGGAGTAGTAGTTCAGCTTCTTTGAACTAGATGGCGTTGGGTGTAGTAGTTCAGCTTCTTTGAACTAGATGGCGTTGGGTGTAGTAGTTCAGCTTCTTTGAACTAGATGGCGTTGTGTGTAGTAGTTCAGCTTCTTTGTACTAGATGGCGTTGGGTGTAGTAGTAGTTCAGCTTCTTTGTACTAGATGGCGTTGGGTGTAGTAGTAGTTCAGCTTCTTTGTACTAGATGGCGTTGGGTGTAGTAGGTCAGCTCCTTTGTACTAGATGGCGTTGGGTGTAGTAGTTCAGCTTCTTTTAACTAGATGGCGTTGGGTGTAGTAGTTCAGCTTCTTTGAACTAGATGGCGTTGGGTGTAGTAGTTCAGCTTCTTTGTACTAGATGGCGTTGGGTGTAGTAGTAGTTCAGCTTCTTTGTACTAGATGGCGTTGGGTGTAGTAGGTCAGCTTCTTTGTACTAGATGGCGTTGGGTGTAGTAATTCAGCTTCTTTGTACTAGATGGCGTTGGGTGTAGTAGTTCAGCTTTTTTGAACTAGATGGCGTTAGGTACAGTAGTTCAGCTTCTTTGTACTAGATGGCGTTGAGTGTAGTAGTTCAGTTTCTTTGAACTAGATGGCGTTGGGTGTAGTACTTCAGCTTCTTTGTACTAGATGGCACTGGATGTAGTATTAAACTGATTTTCGAATGGTAACCGGCACCGAATGGTAAAAATAAAAATAAACTAACTAGTGGATGAACCCCTTGCTGCCCTCCTCCTCCTGAGCAGAGAAGGAAGTCTTCTCCATGCCGAGCATGTTGGAGATGGAGTCGAAGTCGTACGTCTCGGAGTACTTCGCGCGGACTTTCTTCTTCACGAACTTGTCCCAATAGTTCACTGGGAACGACCTGGAATATGGAATAGAGAATATATAAGATAAAATGTTCAACTAAGTTAAGCCGTTTCAACGTGATATACTAAGAAACATAGAAACATTTTCACAATCTTTATTGTAGGTTGAACTAACTAAGGTAGCATCTTAGTTTTTAAAGAATATTATCAACTTTAATTACTAATATTTCGGCTAAGCAAATACCTGCTTACAGAATAGGGACCCTGTGAGTGTGTGGTATGTGACGGTACATGGCGAAAACAAAATATCAAGAATGTGCGGGTAGATGAAGAACCTACTACCTCACGGACTCGAAGACCGCGGCTTGCACTACTGAGCCAGTCAGCCTGTGACCACGGCCGGTGTAACCTGGTCGAAACGTGAGGCAAATCAAAGGGATGTACCTTTTTTTTTTTTTTTTTTCTGTGCGGAAATCCCCTCGGATACCCCCCTGCCGGAGCCGGAAGGGGAGGTTATGTCGGACTCGAACCGACTAAAACCGCACGCCGACTGTGGGTCGTGGTGCTAGGCCGGAGGTGAGGTTGTCATCGACATATCCCTCGCACCCCGGCTGACCCAGGGCCATCCCTTACGGTCTAGCGCTCCTCGGGAGGGGGGACAACGGTGTCCCCGACTCGCCCCCATTGTGAGGCGCGCTTCTCAGCGCGCCGTCGCCGTGGCCTGCTTCTGCTGGGGTGACAGGCGGCTTCACTCGTCACCCCCAGGCCCGCGCTCATTGGGGACGGAGGTCAGTCAGTGCCCTGGATGTACCTATACCATGATCGCGTTAATTCCCGTTATCATTATTGTATAAGCAAAATTGCTTGTTACATGTGTGTCCAGGATTGAAACCAAGGCCTCTCGATCGCAATACCGACCACGAAGCTTTATTGTCCACTCACTTGGCAGATATGACGAGCTTGTCCCAGTGGCTCTTGAGGTCGTCGTCCTCGGGCTGTTCCGCGATGTACAGTCCGTCGAACTCCAGCTTGCGGGCTATCTCCTTCTCGCGCTTGAATATGGCCAGCGGCACCTGTACGAATTATGTTATCATGATCAAAAGTACTGGAATATTATAGGCATAGGTTATTAGTATAGGCATATTAGTTTATTATTTCCACTCACCCATATACTCACGTCTGTAAATCCCCAAACGGGTAGGCAGAGGTTTATTAGCACCCTCGTTACGCCAATTAAGATTTTCGGTCCCACGACGTAATAGGGGGGCCCGCTAGATAAGATAAGATAAGATAATCGTTTAAGCGAATAAATGATTATCTTATCTTATCTTATCTTATCTAGCGGGCCCTTTGTCTTGGGATGTACGTTTACTGTCGGATGGAGAACAGCCCTATCCCTTAAGTCCAGTTCGGACTAGGCTAGTAATTTAGTAGAGAGGCGAGTAAGTTAGTAGCTAAATATGTGCAAAGTACAAAAAATTAGTCGAGTAATTTAGTAAATGATTTAGTCGAGTCGATCCATTTTATTCTATTTTTTCGGGCGATTAGCGCCTCCCACCACGCATCCATGCTCATTGGTTCACCGGCTAAACAAGTCCGGACCTATTTGTTTAGTCGAGTTCATTAGTGGCACCGCCCGTTCATCATGCACAACACCACTCATTTGTGTACTGTACTGTCTTGTGACTAAACCGTAATGCGAACGATTTTTATGTAGTAGCGAGTAGTTTAGCCACTAAATTACACGCTACTCTACTAAATTACTAAAGCAGTGCGAACTAGGCTTTATCCGCCTTTTATTTCATCAAAAACTGTCAACCCAGTAAATGTCACCGGACTCTGTCTAATTAAAAATTCGACTATATATAGTTGATTGGCTTACTGAGTCAGATTGTTAAGTTCACCTTGAGATGATAGTATCCTATGAGGATGGCGAGTGAGACGATGGAGTGCAGCAAGGCGGCCATCTTGATAATGTGCTCCATGTAGAAGAAGTCCTCGTCTATGTGCACTACTTCTAGCGCATCGTCGTCCTCGCCCGACTCGCCACTGCCACCTGGCGGGGTAAACCACGAGTTAAATTAATTAATTAAATATTCCACAACATTCTGCACAACGCTATCTAGATCCATGATAAGCTTAAGAAGCTTGTGTTATGGAATCTAGAATGCGGATAAACATACTAAGATACTTTTTTTTTGTAAATACATACATATGTATTATACAATTATACATAGAAACACCCAGACCAATGCAAATAACCATATTCATGCATACAAATATTTGCCCTGAGCGGGGATCGAACCCGCGCCTCCTGTGTAGCAGTCGCGTTCACTACCAACACAACACAGAGGCTGTGTAGAGGGTGTTAAAATTTTTTTATATTTGCACTGTACTAGATTGATACTTCGAGCACCTACCTCGACAAATCTTTGCATCACCCTAAAGCTGTCTAGTAAAAAATGCCCATGGCATTAAGTCGGCCTCTATATTCTTTTTTTTTATATTTGCGCATCAAGATTAAAATAATAAATATGTGCTATAAGCGTTCAGTATTCCGGAGGAAAAAAAGAATGGAGATATACACCCCATATTGTTGGAATTGAACTCTTGCTCGGTCAGAACACTTATAGCAATGTCATGATAAGCCCATGATTTTTTGGTTGCTTTTAAAACTTGCGCTTTGAAACCCAGGCTCTGCTCTCCCACTCCTGTTTTTCCCCGACTGCACCAGCGAGGGTAATGTTATTTTAATTTGGTTGTCAATAAGTACATATCAGCTCACAGGTGTGGCTGAACGCCGAAGATCTAGATGGGGTCCCACTAGCTAAAGTAAAGCCAACGAGACGCGAGAAAAAAGATAAACAAAGCAACCATTACTGAGTTCGTTGCGATAACTAACGATTATTTTCTGTCCTTGTCGCACATGTCATACGTACACGACAATGGCCGAGCGACAGCTGTCGTTGCGTGTTTCGTAGTACAGGAAAGCTGTCAGCACAGCGGTTCTGAACTGTCAGATCCGCCATCTTATGAGCAATTTCATTCTTGTCTGGAATGCGCTTGAAGTGATACGTAATAATTTTCAAATAAAAAAGTTTGGTACCGCTGAAACTTTGATTACCTTTTTCTCTCGCTTCGTTGGCTTTACTTTAGATACAAGTAAAATAAAAGTAAATGTATATCCTACCGTCTCCACTTCCCGATCCTGATCCCGATCCAGAGCCACCACCTCCACCACCAATGACGTCACCAATACCTGAACCTTCACCGCCTTCTGCTTCTAACGTTGATACCTGAAAATTAGGTCTAAGTATGTAGTATGATAATAATAATATTTAGACACCTTTTTTTTCGTGCGGAAATCCCCTCGGATACCTTCCCCCGCCGGAGCCAGCGGGGGAGGTTATATCGGACTCGAATCGACTAAAACCGTACGCCGTCTGGGGATCGTCGTGCTAGGTCGAAGGTGAGGTTGTCATCGACATATCCCTCGCACCCCGGCTGACCCAGGGCCATCCCTTACGGTCTGGCCGAGGATATTTAGACCCCAAGTTAATATAGCATAACTAGTTTTTATGGGTTTTCTTCTTTTAGGTATTTGGTTTATTTTGAACTTCACGGAAGCGTGTGCTATCTGACTTGTATCACTAACCCCGGGAGAAAAGGCAGCCGGTATCCTAGCGGCTACCATTTCATTTTAAAATTCTTTTTTTTTATAAAGGACAGCTAAAAGCAAAGTCTCGGAAAGAGGGTCACCATCGTAAACATGTACCATGTTAACAGTGGTGGCACTCAGCTTGCCGGCCTCATCAGATGCCTTTTCACGCCCCGCTTAAAGGACCCGGGACTGTAGGAAGAAGGAAACACGTGAGCTGGCAGGGAGTTCCAGGTCTTAGTGGTGCGGCATAGGAATGAGTCACTGAATTCAGAATTAATTCCCACGTCATCTCCGAACCACGACACAATTTTTATTCTAAACTGTTTGTCTATTAGTATTTATAGGAGCTAATGCTGATTAATGTTATCATCGAGCTGGTATTTTTAATAAGTGTTATTGCCTTACCTTATAGAACAGCAGTACGAAGTTGATACAGAAAGCTAACACGAGCGCGACGTATTTGAGGTTGTAGAAGTTTCGCGCCAGGAACGACACCGCGCGCCGGGTGTACTGCGACAGGTCCACCTGCTGCAGGGCCGACGGGGACGGGCCCTGGACGGCTTGCTGGAAGGGGACGGGCATATTATTGATATAATCTTGTAGTATATTTAAATGTTAGTGTTTTTCAGTAAATGCAGTTCTTTTTCGTAAATGGTAGATTACCCAACAAGTAAAAAAAGGTGAATTCTTTTCGAGGCACTAAGCTGTATCTCGAGAGGAGCGAAGGTATAGAAACCTGAGCGAATCGAGGGATACAAGAGCCGAGATGAATTCTTTTTTCACGTGTTAGGTATTCTTAATTTTTATCACTAACTACAAGAAAATAATTACTCTCTGATTATAAATTTTAATTTAAAATTTTATACTGAGCCATATTTCAAACAGCCTGTTCAGTTTTTTTTGGTGGTTTTTATAACTTTTTATACAGAGTGTGCAACCTCTTTGCATGTTATTTTTCTAACTATACCTAATTCATATATTTACGCATGTTCCAAATTCAAATTTCAATAAGTGAAAAAAGAGCGTTTTGTTCACTGTTTATGATGAATCACAGGCCCTTTTTCGAGGGTCAATGGTAAAAAGAATCTAAATCAATTGGCCTATCGCAGTCCACTGCTGGACATAGGCATTTTTTAACGTGTGGACATCCACTCGGATAACCCCTTGTCGAAGCCAGCGGGGGTGCTTATGTCGGACTCGAACCGACCAAAACCGGCCGGCCGTCTTGGGCCATCAGTTGCCGGGGGTGAGGCAGGCTCTGGCATAACCCTACTGAACCAGAGCCATAGAAGACCCCATCGGGTGTGGGACTACGGCGTCCCCATCTTTCCCCAGAAAATAGGCGTAGGTTCTTGTGCTAGGATGACACCTGTCACTTCACTTCTTCTTCTTAATGGCTTCTGCAGCAAATCGCCGTAATTTACCAATCTCATATAAAATGTATTATGAAATCGTGACACCTGTCGCCCTCAGGCCTGCGCTCATGGAGGACGGAGGTCGTTTAACCATCTCCAACGCCAGAGTCGCCTACTGGACATAGGCCTATACCAATGTTACAAAGCTTAGGCTTACTATTATTACAGGGTTTTATTTTTCCTTCTCTCGCTGTTATGTCGTCTGTGTATTTTTCCGTTAGTCGGACTCTTGGGATGAGATCGGGTGGAGATGCTTGTATTCTTTCTCCGTCACCACCCAGGATAGAACCTAAAACCTTGTCTAAATCGTTCAGTAGTAACAAGTGCACAATGCTACTGACTATAAGATGGAAGTGTAACAATGTAACACGAACATTACCTTTTTCTTCCAAGACTTTTTTGGGTATCCAAGCTGCGTAAAGGATTGAAAATGATAGCGAATATTAATGAAAGTCTATGATAACAAATGGACAAGCATGATATACTTACTTATAGCTACTTATTTAAAACTTAAGTATACTGAAAGGTAAACGTTTTGACATTTCTGATCAAAGCGTCTCGACTCCTAACGGCTCAAATCATCATTTCGTATGGCCTCTGCTCGAGTCCTCATATGTCGACGTCTAGTTGGCGAAGCCAGTCTATTGCTGCCGGTGTGAGGTCATGAAGCTCACGCATTCCTCCAGGGAAACGACGGAGTGGACACTCCTCTGCTATATGCATCGTTGTCTGCTTGGGAGCTCCACAATCACAGTCCGGCGCATCTTTAAGTCCCCACTTGTGAAGATGGTAGTTGCATCTTCCGTGGCCAGTTCTGAACCGGTTGACCCTTGACCACACCGTACGACAACTGTCAAAACCGGGCGGCTTAGTGGTGGGGTCAGGTACCAGGTCCTTCCAGGGATGGTGCTGAAATTCCTCCCACGACGCCCGCCACTGCTCTCCAAGGTCGTATTCCTCCATAAGGGCCCTATCGGACCAGATTGGGGACCTTGAGATCAGGCGGTCGCGTGGCAGGTCATCAATTGTCCTTCGGACTGGCATCGGCTCTCCGTTGGTCACCTGCCAGCATTTCTTCCACTCATTGGCCGCAGCTTGGTACCTTCGTAGTTCTGGAGGCGGGATGTGCGCCAGAACAGGAAGCCATGGTAGTGGAGTTGATTTAATTAGCCCTGTTATGGTACGCATGGCTTCGTGTAATTGGGTGTCAATTTTGTGGGTGTGCACGCTTCGGTACCACACTGGCGCACAGTATTCTGCCACAGAGTACATGAGGGCTATTGCTGATGTTCGAAGGACGGAAGCTTTGGCCCCCCAACTCGTGCCAGCCAGAGACTTCAAGATATTGAGTCTGGTCTTTAGCTTTTGTGCGGTTGCCTCCAGGTGTTGCCTGTAAGTCAGTGAACGGTCTAATGTTACTCCCAGGTACTTAGGGGTGAAGTTGTGTTTGACTCGTTCACCGCAGAATTCTACATGTAGTTTGGTCCCAGCCAGGCAGTTGGTTAGGTGGAATGCGGAGACCTCGGTCTTTGATGGATTGGGGCACAGACGCCATTTTCTGTAGTAGTTGCCCATAGTCGTAAGATCCTTGGTTAGGATTCTCTCCCCCTCCCCGAAAGATCTCGACTGAAACGCAAGGGCAAGATCGTCGGCATACGCGAATTTCGACGATACAGTTTCGGGGAGGTCGCAGATATAGGTGTTGAAAAGCAGGGGCGCAAGGACCGAGCCCTGTGGAAGTCCATTCTTGATGAGCTTATAGCTGCTTTGCCTATCGCCCAGACAGACTTTAATATGTCGGTGCCCAAGCAAGGATTTCAGCAGAGTGATGGTCTTCCGACAGGGGATTATAGTTGCAACCTTGTTTAAAAGCCCGGTTATCCAGACTGTGTCGTAGGCGGCGCTTAAGTCAACGAAAGCCGCGAATGTCTTCAGTCCCCGCTGGAAGCCCGCCTCGATATATGACGTCAGAGCCAAGACCTGGTCGGTACAGTTCCGTTGTCCTCTGAATCCAGCTTGTTCAGGCGGTATGCAAGGATCCACTATAGGGTAGATTCGGTTGTACAACATCCGTTCCAGAAGTTTATAGCTTATGGAGAGGAGAGAGATCGGTCTGTAACTGGTCGCTTCATCTGGGGATTTACCAGGCTTTAAGAGTGCAATCACTTTGGATCTCTTGAATGCATTTGGGAGGTGGTTGGTCTCTTGGATGTTACCGAAAAACCTAAGTAGCCAGTTCTTTCCTAGTGGGCCTAGATGTGTTAGAAACTCTGGGTAGATTTCGTCCGGCCCAGCAGCCTTATTAGTTTTCAGGGTTTTTAGCGATGCTTCCAGTTCGGACATGTCAAATATTTTGCTGATGGATTCCATGGGTTCTGAGTTTTTGAGGAAATTATTAAGCTGATTGCGGGCTCAAATATGTAATTACCACTTAAACTGCTATATTTGCGCCGTTTGAGGGTCTCTGCCGAATGATAATGATGAAAGTAAAACATATATTTATCAATTAATTGTTGTAAATACTTAACGCTGCAGCTTATTTACTCTAGGTTAAGTAACGTATTTATTATATCGAACGGTGGAATGGCCAAACTGTCTGTTAATGATAGTTTAAGAGAATATCCTTAGCCTTTCAATAAAGTGAATAAGCCAAACTACTGTCAGCCGTTTCTCATCATACCTTTTTGCTCTCCGCCTCGATGGCGGACATGGCCGCCTGTTGCACGGCCTGTGCTTCCATCCGCTCTTGAGCTTGCTTTTTCGCTTGTTCTCCACTGGAAAAACATTATGATTACTTATTGGCTATACCTACAGAAATATCGAAGTTCAGCCGCTTCGCAGTTAAAACCCAATACTGGGTTAAGAAAAGGGTCAGGGAATGATGAGAGGCGAGGTGAAGTCCGATTGAAGTGTCTTCAAAAAAAATTAAAGTATAAAAGATGCTTACCCTAAGAGATCGATGAGTGATGGTGGTCGCTGCTCCTCAGAGTGGTCCGCCCCTTCGTCCGGACTGACTTCGGCCTCCTCACCGGAAGATGGCGTCGATGTGCTCGGGGATTCGTGCGGCTTTACCTGTATCCTACAAACGAAAATATATTGTATAGTCGGGACTCGAGACGTTACTTCGTTACCTTTAACGCATTTAATGATACGAGTACCAAACTTTGCTTCAGGTCAAACAAATTAATCGTTCTGGACAAAAAAAAATGAATTATTTGTATTATAACTTTTTTGGAAAGGAATTTATGTTTCGCTTTACTAAATAGGGAAGCGGATTAATTTAAATTACCAAGTCTCCCAATTTACTTCTGATTGACTTCTTTACCAGTTACAAGACAGTTTAACTTTCCATTTTTTTATCGTGCGAAAAATCCCCACGGATACCATCCCCACCGGAGCCGGTGGAGGTGGTTATGTCGGACTCGAACCGACTAAAGCGCACGCCGTCTTTGGATCTTTGGTTGCCGGAGGTGAGAATGCAGGAACTACGTACTTTCTTTCCCTGGAACTTTCCGAATGTAGTACACTACATATGTCCTATACACCAGAATTAAGTACAGTTAATCCTGGTGTATAGGAATTACAGTCCGTGTCAGAATGATCTTGACTACAAAGTCTCAAAATGATCTCAATATCAAGGTATTAAGAGCACCCGAGGAGGGCTAGAGTCCCGAGGAGGGCTAGACCGTAAGGGATGGCCCTGGGTCAGCCGGGGTGCGAGGGATATGTCGATGACAACCTCACCTCCGGCCGAGCACCACGAACCACAGTCGGCGTGCGGTTTTAGTCGGTTCGAGTCCGACGTAACCTCCCCTTCCGGCGCCGGCAGGGGAAGTATCCAAGGGGATTTCCGCACGAAAAAAAATGGTATCAAGAGCAAATCAAACTCTTTTATTGATTTAAATTATATTATTGTCCGAATTCAAGGTGTGTACCAAATATCAGAGTAATCAATCAACAGGAACTTGGGATAAGGTATTGATGCTGACTGTACAATACTTTTTTTTTCCGTGCGGAAATCCCCTCGGATACCCCCCTGCCGGAGCCGGAAGGGGAGGTTATGTCGGACTCGAACCGACTAAAACCGCACGCCGACTGTGGGTCGTGGTGCTAGGCCGGAGGTGAGGTTGTCATCGACATATCCCTCGCACCCCGGCGGACCCAGGGCCATCACTTATGGTCTAGCCCTCCTCGGGAGGGGGGACTGTACAATACTGGACGCGTAGGTAGGATTAGTCCTATAAAATTATACGTACTGTCCGTTATCTTCTTTAGTGATATCCAGTCCGAAAGCAGAGACCTGCAGCTGTCCTGTGTCATCCGCTGGCGGTAATGCTGGTAAGTGTCGAGAACCTGGTGGTAGACACACAATAAAACATAGTAAGTTATTTGACATTTGTCTTGAGAGCATATTAAATGTGGATGAGATGAGAGTTACTATGAAAAAGTACAGTATAATGGATGACTGTTTATACTGGAGATTGATGGCGCTTAGTGGAACCTGGTACACATATTGAATAAGGCATAATATGTGGGTAGTTATAAATACTCAATAAGGTACAAACTTTTAAACTCCATGATATACAATAATTATAACGGGAATTAACGCGATCATGGTATAGGTACATACGTACCTGTGACCATGGCCGGTGAAACCTGGTCAGGCAAATCAAAGGTACGTATGTCACTATACCATGATCGCGTTAATGCCCGCTATAATTATTGTAACTATTGAGTTTGACTTTCTTATTGAAAGAAGTTATAAAGTACCTATTGTAAATTTAGCTGGGCATAGTCTTCTCCCAATGTTGGAAGGCATTTGCCTACTGTTTCCACACTGGCCAGATGGGTACAGGGTTTTATTTCGAGTTTATAGAAATATAGTAGTATATAACCATATAAAGTATTGTAAATAGAAATATAACAGCTTAAAACCATTGTTAACCTTTGAAAATGCCGTGAGGCGAAACCGGTCAGATTAAAAATTAAAAAAATGTGAAAAAGTACAAGTGCCTTAATGAATATAATGTATGTCAATGCCCACCTTTTTAACTTTATAAGGTCTTAAGATAACTTTGATGACAGTTGACTATTAAAAGACAGAACAATTTCCTTAAGAGTGGTAGTTTCGACAACTATTCGTTTTGGTAAATCTCGATCTCGAGGGATACCTTTTGGATACATTGAAGATAACTCGGTACAAGGGAAATGCTTCCCCATTGTTAGACACTTTTGATAACATTCAAATTTAGTATACACGTGTATAATACAATGATTAAGTGACATTTATATAACACAACATTAATTAATTATTATTGTCAATTTGAAGCAACAACCGTAAATTATTATTTAAAGATATTACACATAAATAGTATACAAATTAGTGTGACGTGTTTATATAAATATTGTTTAGTGCTTTTCGAAGTTGTGTGTATTTATCGCAGGTTTATAAGTGCCCGGTTCTTGGCAATAGGCTCGCCACCTATAACATTGGGACCTAAACATAAACTGGCGAAATGTGGGTGCTAGCACCTCTGCCTACCCCTTCGGGGAATACAGGCGTGAGTTTATGTTATGTTTATGTTTTGATTATAATCCTCTAACAACTCCTCTTTATAATCCATACTAATATTATAAATGCGAAAGTAACTCTGTCTGTCTGTCTGTCTGTCTGTCTGTCTGTCTGTATGTTACGCTTTCACGCCTAAACTACTGAACCGATTTTGATGAAATTTGACATAGGGGTAGATTAGACCTTGAGAAAGGACATAGGCTATATTTGGGCGCGATAACCGACATCCACGCGGGCGGAGCCGCGGGCAAAAGCTAGTATGCTATGTAGTTTTAACTGCTCTATACTAAACTCTAAAACTTTATCTCTCGATTCTTTTCATTCGCGAAATGAACTCTTAGCAACTTTATGAAACGCTTATGTGAACAAATAAATTGACCCATAAATTCTAATTCCCCGGGAATGATGCGAGAATGAATGAATATGAATGTTTGGACGTGAATGATAACTAAAAGATAATCTACATGATAAACAGGTATACAGTCCAGTTGACGGTAAGTAGTCACTGGAGCCTTTAAGCACTCGCAACACTACCCTATCCCCTCCCCACTTTCCCCCCTCCCCCATGTATCGTGTGTAAGAGTTCGTCAGTGTGTTAACTTACCTCCATACCTCCATCGTTAGCCAAAAGCAGATTTGTTACGTCATAATACAGTAAATAAAATTAATAAGTGCCAATATGTGAATACATAAATAAATTTTGTTTTAGACATTCATACTTACATAAATAGTTTACAATGTTAAACCTGCGTTTGGCGATTAAGTGTTTTGTTCTTGTTTGGGCGTGAGGTCACGTGGCATTTTTAAAACATATATTTAAAAACTGAGAACTCGAACTCTAGGGATGAATACCGGAATTTTATTAAGATATAACATTATTATTATAGAGATATTTACCATGTTGTATTCTTTCGAGTTTCCGATATTTCGGTGCTGTTGCAATTGCAGTTTCTCTGTGATCATGGTGCTTGCAATAGCGCCGAAATATCGGAAACTTGAAACAAAATCTACAACATGGTATAAAGTTTACATATAGTTAAAATATTAAATAAAGAATAGTAAAATAGAGGTAAAAAAAATATCACGGTTTGAAGTCACAAGTAGATTGGTCATATTTAATTTGGTCACATTTTAAACGGTCTACACCGAAATATCATCAGTATAAACATTATTTTTTGGAAACAAGGCTTAAAGTTTGAGTTGTAAAACACAAATATTCAAATGTGAAGAAAGAAACCGGTAGGAATGGTGTTGAAATCTTCACCACTAATACCGATCCATACTAATATTATAAATGCAAAAGTAACTCTGTCTGTCTGTCTGTTACGCTTTCACGCCTATACCACAGAACTTTGATGAAATTTGATATAATGGTAGATTAGGGCTTCAGAAAGAACATAGGCTATGTTAACCGACATCCACGCGGGCGGAGCCGCGGGCAAAAGCTAGCATTATCATAAATCACAAAAATATACCTACATTTAATTAGCCCGTGACCAAACGCGACGTAGTGCGAAGCGAGTACCCCGTATACCTGTGTGCTCTTACTTGACTGGTTGGCAAGCAACCTGTGCCTCAACTGACCGATTTTCTCCTCCTCCGTGGGCTCCGGAGGAATCTCCTCCGTCTGAGGACCTCGCATCAGGCCCAAGAGAACACCGAATATGTACCTGCCGAATGATATCATGTTAGGTTACAGTAGATAATTTTTGAGGGTAGAAAGAGAAAATGAAAGCTTTTTGATAGATATAAAGTGATTTTTGATGGATATAAAGAAATTTGATAGATGTAAGGTGATTTCTAATGGATATAAAGTGATTTCTGATATTTATAAAGTGATTACTGCTAGATATGGTATTTTCTGGTACATATAAAGTGATTTCTTATAGATATAAAGTGATTTCTGGTAGAAATAAAGTGAATAATAAATAAATTTCTGATTTGAAAATAAATTGCAGTGTATCATTAAAAGTAACTACCAAATAGTGACATAATATAATTATAAAGCCGAGTACAATGGCCGGCAAATTTCTTGGCAATCAACTCTAGCGCAGAACGGATCTTTTGGACAGAGGGGCGCGCCAATCAACCACCAACCAACTACGTCAATCAATCATAGTTTACAGACAGTTTGATGTAATCTATGATTGAAATAAAATATTATGATTGGTCAATTGGCCGCACCAGCTCGCGTCATTGGTTAATCCGTCCATTTAATGGTATTTTGGTTGTTTTTTTTTATGCAGGACACGTCAATTTGACTTCACCTCGCCTGATGTTAAGCTAAAGGCAAATTTTAGGAAAAAAAGGAGAAAAAAAAGAAAAAACCGTCTATTCAAAATTCGCGAACTTTCTATCGTTTATTCAAGAAGTCTGCCGGCATCTCTACAGTATACTCGTGTGTATTCTATAACAATCACAGACTAATAAGACGTCTTATAAACATCAATAAAATAATGAAGCATTTACCAATGACTGTGCATCGAACGGGGCGTGGAACAAACGATTCAATCAACATGATATTCGATAGTTAACCTTATTTCTATACTGTTTAGGCCTATTATACAAGACCAGCATATATGGTGATTTTAATTAATGTAGTGTTTAATACCAGCCGGTCCCATATAATAGGCAATAAAAAAACAGTCTGCTTACCTAACAACAACTAAAACTCCATATCCCAAATAATAGAACAGATAGAAGAACATCTTGAAAAATCCCACAGCTAGCTCTGCGGGAGGCATCTGTGAGAGGTCTGCGATTTTCTGCTTTATGTTGGAAGGAGATAAGGACGAGAACGCCGTGGAGAAGCCGTCCTTGACTGACTGGAGACCGCGGCGGAATGGGTCTTTGCCGGCCCTGAAAGAGGTTATACGTGTTATTAGAATTGCCTATAGCAGTGAAACGAATGTTGATGATAGAGTATTTTTTTACTTTCTGTCACTTCTAGTAAAAATTTGTTCAAAATCCAGTCTAGTTCTAGTGTCAAAACTATAACGATATCAATGTTTTTTTTTTAATTATGTTACGACGCAGTTTTTGATTTTGACAGATCGAGAGTGAATTTTGAATAGATTTATATTAAGAGAATATTGGTCTTCTGATCGACTTCAAAAAAGGAAGGTTAATTAATATTTTAATCTTAATACTTATTGGAGTATAACTCTTTATTTCTTAAAAAAGAATATCAAAGAAAATATAAAAAAAAAAGATGAAAAAAATAATGTTTCCAAAAAAAAATTCAAAAGTGAGTGCTCAGACGGGACTTGAACCGGCGACCAGTCCCTTAGAGAAAGAATGCTCTGACTACTGAGCTACTGAGCCACGCTTTGAACTTTCGAAATTCTCTTACTTTATCTTGAGAAGACGGTGGGGCCATCTATTGATACATCATGTGAACTATAGGAAACAATGAATAGAATGGAAAGAAAAGTGTTGTACAAACCTCTCGTCATCATCATCTCCCATATACATATAGCTGGCCTCTCTATTCTTAGGCCCGCCGGCGGACGGTTCACTGGCCGCCATGAGTCCCGACGCGTGCGTCATTTCAAAGATGGCGTCCTCACAGAAGTTTACAAACGCTTCTAGCTTCTCTTTGTCGCCACCCTCTGTTACGATGGAGTAGAAGAAGGCGCGTTTTGATTCCTGGGATAAGAAGAGTAAATAAATAATATGCTTTAGGTATAGAAAATGTAACTATACTTTTAAAATAAAATCAAACTACTTAAAATAACATTGAATTAGTTTTTTTTTAAAAGAATATTAGAACCGAAGTTACTAATATTCCCTCTAACCACTCCAACTAACCTAAATTGCTTGTGCTAGGAGTGGGTTCACGTCGGTAGTGTAATGGCCAGGATCGAACCCAGGACCTCTCGATCGTAAGGCCGACTCCTTAACCACTAAGCTACCAACGCCTTAAATTGATGAATATGAACTGCCCACAGTTCTATCCATGTAAAAAACCGTTACCGCGATCTATAGGGACCAATTCAGACTATAAACTATGCCGAATTACATCCAGATCCGTACAGCAGTTTTTCGCGTTAACAAACAAATCCTTCGTCGCAAACTTTCACGGGTTTTAAGGCTAAAAAATTGCTATTGCTAGGAGTGCGTTCACGTCAGCAATGTAATTCGAACCCTGGACCTCTCGATCGGAAGGTCGACTCCTTAACAGTCCACAACAACAACAGTCAACGGTCAACATTTGAATATCTTTATATCCTTCACGAGCTTCCTTCGTTCATGCGAGCCCTAGAATCCTTACACATAATAACTTCAAACTATGAAAAATAATCAAAAGTGAGTCTCATACCTTGATCTGCGGCTTCTCCCATTGCTCGATATTAGACTCCTTGATCTCGAAGTAGACCCTCTCGATCCTTTTCGAGCCGCCCATGATCTCGATACGGCCGAGGAACGGCTCGAAGTAGTTCAGTACGGAGCCGGCTGTCTCCAGGAAACGGGCCAGCCTGGGGAGACGGTTTTACATCATGTAGTAGGGTGAAAATGAGAAATCCTTTCTCATAGGATTATATTATGTTAGAAAGTAAAGGTTTTTTCAGGCAGGTAACATATCTCCGATACTATTAACAGGATTCATAAAAGAAAAAAATCATATTCTTCAGTGTACTTACTGAGTGATTTTATAGAAATATTAATTTGTTGAAAAAATATATTTTACAACTACCATACATAAAAAAATCTCCAAATTAATACTTCCAGGCGCTTTGCTATCGAAGTTATGTCTAAATTCATCTTTTCTAAAACGACTGTATAAATCTCCATATTGTAGATTTCTAGTATTGTAGACATGATAGACAAAAGCAGATTGATAAAGTTGAATTGGCAACCCGCCAAGGGTCTTCTTTTTACCGTGAGGGAAAATCCTTCATGGATGTTATGCCGGACTCCTGCCGACTAAAAACCCTCACGGCATCGCCCAGCAGCCTATGGTTGGGAGCCCCGGGTAAGCCCTCGGAAGGATGTCCCAGGACTCTCATCAGACCTACGGCTACAGTTGCGGCCTCGCCTAGGGGGTGGTTCGGGTGCTAGCCCGCATCTATGGGGAACCCAACAAGGGTCTACCTAAAAACTAGGTTTTTGGAAATAGCACATGTAGTTCCAAGGATTAGCGTGTTCAAACGAAGCCTTCAGCTCTACTATTAGTATAGCTAAATAGTGTACCAACCTGGGTTCATTAGGCATGTGTTCTGACAAATTGGTGAGCAGTACGGCCAGATTGAAACCGATCTCCTTGGCCGGCTCGTGGAATCTGTCGCAGAATCCGATGTAGTCCAGTTTACCGTCGTGGTTGGTTTCACAGCACGCTAAGAGGAACTCGATCTCTTCACTGTGGAAGAATGTCGGGATTAGGATGAATATTACAACGAGAACCTCCTAATTTTGAAGTCGGTTAACAACATCAAATAAATCGTGATACGGTTAGTTTATGTAATAGTCTCATTTCGATACTTATTATGTTCGAGAAAGACTTTCTCGAGGGAAAATCACATTTGCGTGTGAAAGAGCGCGTCGTGAGACATCGCTCGTTCTAGGGGCGTCCAGGATTACGTGGTAGAGTGCAGGGGCACATAATAAGGTAATTGTGGGAGAAAGAGGGAAAGAAGAAGAAAGGGCGCTTCATAAAGTACTCACCAGTTTTTGTCGCTGTCTTATAGATGATAAGTTACAAAAAGGTGTGCTATGTCTATAGCAGATAGGTTTCACAATTCATTTTTAACACTTTTATCTAGGTTCCGCATCCTGTTCTAAATTCGAAATCCAAAATTGATCCCTGCCTTACCCACGGAACCGCGACAATTTTTTTAACCAACTTCTAAATATGGAGAAGGTTCTTATTTCGGACGTATATTTTTAGTCTAACAGCTTGTCTAGAGCATAGAGTTTAACGACTATAATATACTCACGGCGTATAACTCTTCTGTTGTTCCATCTTCTCCTTGAAGTCTTTCGGCAGCACCCATCCATCGTTATTGCCGTCTATCTCCTGGAAACTCGGGCTGGAAGTCAGATCTTTCAGCTTCAGGAACATGTCGAAGTACTTTAAGATCAGCTCCACGTTAGAAGCGGATTCTACCAAAGTGTCCACCATTTGCTTACCGATTGTTCCTAGAAAATCGAAGAAAGAATATGAAATTATAGTGGCGCCCAACGTGGGGCGTACTAAGTATTTAATGGGATTATAGTTTGTGTGTTTATTGGTGATTAATTCTCACACCCAGTGCCTACCTCTCTGCGGCCTGAGAATATTGGATGTTAATATTGGCGCCCCTATGTGCCAATATTAACATCCAATATTTGAGAAACGATAGCATAACGGTAGTTAGTCACCTACTTCAGCCTTTTACAAAGTTACAGTGGCACCCAACGTGGGACCCTAGTTCTAAGTGGGGTGTGAATAAATAAACATCTGAAGAGCTATCATATTAACATCCAAGATTTGAGAAATGATAGCGTATGAAATGATGTTCAGTTATCGGCTTCGAACTTGTACAAAGTTAAAGTGGCGCCCAACGTGGGACCCCAGTACTAAGTGGAGTGTGAATTAGCATCGGACAATCTGTGATAGCGATAGAGGTGATAGCGTGTGAAACGCTAGTTAGTTACTTGCCTCGAGCCTCGGCCTTTTACAAAGTTATATTGGCGTACAACGTGGGACCCCAATACTAAGTGGGGATGTATATAAGCATTTGTGATTTATGTATGTATGTATGAAAAGTATGTTTATAGAACAATGTTATCTTACCATTGACAACGTTTCCTTCAAGCATAGATAACATCATGGTTATCATGTCTTTTTGCAAGTTCAAGAGTTCTTTCAATAAGTCCACTTGTGAGGAATGTTTGGACAACTTGTCTTGCATATGAGAAAAGAGGAATAGGAAACCGCCGACCGCGTCCCACAATCTGAAAATAGATAATACTCATAATCGCCTTCGTGTTTGTCCTAGTCATCTTTAAGGCTCTCACTTCGAAGTCTGGGGTTCGGTAGTAAACCGACTTCAAGTAACAAAAAAGGCATCAAAACGTGAAAAATATCTGAATTTATAGATTGAGTACAAGAGCTGCTTTGACCTATTAGAAGTCGGTGCCAAGTCGATAAGTTGATATGAAAATGTCATATTGTGCTGATTGACACGCTGGAATGGAAACGCATGACAACATAGGTAGCGGTAAACAAAATTACGTTATCGGTTTTCATCATCACTACATAGTATAAAGCAAAGTCACTTTCCGCGTCAGTATGCTTATATCTTCAAAACTACGCTACAGATTTTGATGCGGTTTTTTTAATAGATAGAGTAATTTAAGAGAAAGCTATTTATATGGTATAATACATGCTTAATATATTAGAGGGTGTAGCGGGAACGAGATCAGACGCCACGCGGGGGGGGGGGGGGGGGGAAAGAAAATTGGCGGTACGAAGGTCACCAGGTCAGCTAGTACCAACTAAAGCACAGTTTGCTCTGTGTTAGTCATCCTAGGACGTTCTTCCAGATATTTCTGGATCACCAAAACACCGCTCAGATGTGAATCGACTCTCAAGGTGACATTAGAACTGTCATCTAAAAAGCATGAATGAATCTGTCTTCAGATCTGGTTATAAAAAGAGATTCAGCGTTCTGGAATACGGGCTTAAGACTCGTAAAACCACTACTCCTACTCGGAATGTCAATCTATCGCTTAGAAGTACGGTAGATAGCTTTACCTTGAATGTGCTAATGCCTGCTGATTCTGCGTACAGGGACCCTGGATGACCTCAGTGAGCGTGTTGAATACTTGGGAAGCGACACCGATCGCCTTGAAGAAGTTTGCTTTGCCGGCCGGGTCGATTAGTTCCTGTGAGATTTTTTTGTTGAATTTATATACTTATACTCCTAAAAGAGCGCAAGTGGGTGGTTACGAGCCCGATATAACAGTGTCTGATTTTATAAAGTATTTGGTTATTAAATTATAATTATAATTAATATATAATCGCAATATAGAATGCACGGCAATCCACACAAACCTCCGTGGTTTAAAGTTTGCTATGATTGTTATCGCAATGTATAATATTATCGTAAAATAAATTAATAAAATAAAAAAAAACTTGCAAGAATTTACGCTAAGTGTTGGGATTCGCAGGATTTGCCTCAGTGGAAGGCACGTGGGAAAGAATTTTGTATAGCTCTTCGGTTTTGTATAGCTCTCTCTCTGTCGCACATTAGATTGACATTTTGATTGAATTGATATGGTTTCAAACGTTGGGTATAGCTTTATTAATATATCTTGGACCTAAAAATGTGCTCACAATACCCCCTGTACGCGCAGTACACCTTCCGTGGATGTATTTTGAAGATAATACGGGTCGTTACTGCGGTGTACGAGCTCAAATACACCAAGTATAGATTACTATAAAACAATCTGCGCGCGCCAGGGCCTTTTATATCTCACGATTTGGGTCAAGATATATGGATCGAGCTATACTATTGCTACCTTGCTCGAGTAATGCCAATAGAAATCCATGATGGACTCCTGTAGCCGCAGCAGATAGTCCACAGTGCAGATGACTACGTTCACAGTTGTCGTGTTGCCAGCTTGGGTACGGAGGTAGTTCTGCCAATCTGTTTGGAACAAATCATTCTGTAGGCATGGCTAAAATTATGTCAAAATGGGAATTCGTTTACATCAAGAACAATGAAACGCGCAGGCGGTAGCAATTCAAATTTCCCTGTTATATAGCTTCAGGCGTGGCGCAGTGGCTCAGTTGGTAAGAGCATTCTCCCTGTAAGGGAAAGATCGCGGGTTCAAGCTACACTTAAGCGATTCATTTTTTATGGTGTAATCGAATTGTATAGTTAGCATACTAAATGCTTTAAAAATTTCATTCAAAATAGGAACTCAAAATGATCTTTAATAATTATTTCTAAATTGACTTCCAAAGATTGAAATCCAAAGACTACATGACTAGGAGAAGTGCTTTGACGATTGAACTTCCTAAGCAAGAAAGCAGGAGTTTGGTTGAGATTTTGGAACTATAGAAGTTCCTATTGGGCTAACTTTATTGGGTATACCGTACCTCTCAATTTACGAACATTATTAGTTTGTGAATCCATCTACATAAGCTTTTGCTTTTTTACTTCAACTCATTTGGAATACTTAATTTTGACCATTTAGTTCTACAAAACTCCCAAAACCCGCTCTCTCCTGGTCTAAGGAAGCCCATACCTGTAACTCGCATCTGTAAGTCAGGATAACAAACACACACATACATGTAATAGATTATTACTTACCCAAGTTGTGACCTTCACAAGTCAGTTGTATAAACCTGAAGAGCGCGCAAGTGAATTCAGCGTCGTGCATGTTCTTCTCACCGGCAGCACCCTCGAGACCAACACCCAGACCTGGAAGAAGATTTTTTTCATATAACATCAAAGACAAAGATGAAAAAAGTTAAGGGACTGATCGCGGGTTCAAGTCCTGTTTAAGCATTATTTTTCTCCAATCGAATGATTTCAATAGTTAGCATACTAATTGATTTAAAATTCCATTAAAAATAACAACGCACGCGACTTTTATTAGAGGAATTTGATATCATAGGGATATTTGTAGGTGCTGCAATCTAAAATTGCTGAAATAACAACAATCAGCTTCATTATAATACGTATATGAATTTCGAATGCTAAAGACATTCTCATGTAGCATATTTGTTCAGAGCATTCTCTCTGTACGGGACCAGTCGCGGGTTCATGTCCCGTCGTGAGTATTCAGTTTTTCTAGTATAAATGAAAGACTGCAGTACATACAGCTATTACACGTATCGCCATCTAGCGATAAACAGCCAAAACACTTTCAAATAATTGGATCCTGCAACGCGCTGTAGAAGTTGTTAACATTATCTGCATAAATAACAAAGATAAGATGGCGTTCATTACCCTCAGCCTTGGTGTTCCTCTCGAAGGCATCAAGATCCAGTACTGAGCAAGAGTTCATGAGACCAGCTATCGATGTGAAGAAACCCACGTCTTTCTTGTCTTTCAAGTGATTCAGCATGCCCTAGAAATTACATATACATTTTTATATCCAAACAAAATTATTACACCACACTCACCACGGAGCTTTTGAAAGATATTTAAACATTTGTCACTATTGTTCTTCTACCAATTTAGAGCTTTTCCTATTTTTCTAATAATTTTTTACTTGTGTGCACATGTAGTTATGTTACAATACAGTACGGATCTGCATTTTATTATTATTGTTTTTGAATGATTGTAATGTGTTTTGTGCGTCAGAATAAATAAATAAAAAATATTATCAACATATATTTTCCCTGCCATATCACAATATAGGGTCCCTTTTGAGGAAAGCGCGGGGGGCGACGGCAGCTAGGAAGATCGCAAATCTACCAATCTTTCATCATTAGCTAGTAGTTAATAGCGAACGAAGTTCTTGTTTTTCTCGCGTTTTGGGGTCTACATAGATGCTGATAACTATACATTTTTCTGCTTGGTACATATACTTCAGTCAGTGATAGTCATACAATTCTAGACTGGTAGAGTTCAGAGAGGACGGATGGAACGTACCACTAGCTTGAGACCCAGTCATCCACTTAATTAAACCCAGTAAGCAGCAAAATCCAGCAAGACTTAACGGCACAGTGAGCTCATTCTGCGTAAATAGTAACACCAATAATTCACCATGATTCGGGTATTTTGAGATAACTTATACTTCAAACTATCTGACAACTACCATCATGAGTTACACCGTGATCATGGCTGCTGAAAAGCAGCCGAAACGTCGGTTTAAAAGCAAATAACAACAAACATATCGCGATAGAATTCGTAAAAGTGGTATTATTTCAATGAGACATTCACGTAAACTTTAGAAAATATCGAGTTCAGAAAAAATCTATTTTGCTCAGAGCTCTAGTTATAGGTTCCACTCACCATCTGTATGTCGATATTGCCTCCACGCAATATAGAGATGCCTAGCTGCAGCGTCTTCATCACCATCTCACTGGGCACTCCCTTAGAAGCTGATATGTGGAGTAGTACCATCTCTGCCACCCCCCGGTCTGCTAGACGTGCTTGATGGAAGAGGAGTTTCTGTTTTTCCATTTCTTGTTCCTGTGCAGTGTTGAATTAGAGTTAAAACATGGCCGGTGATAAGCTAAAGCAAAATATCAGGAACCGAAAAAAATTGCCCAAGAATCCTGTTTAATGTGTAATATTTGCGTAAACTTAAGGTTATATTACATGAAAATACATACCATAAACATGTCCACGGTTTTCTGCATGCAAAATATAAACTCACGCGATTAATATTATAAATTATGGCTTGTACTCTACTTCTACAGATTAACAAATATTCCAGTTATATATATACGCCTGTAACTTTCCGAAGGGATAGGCAGAGGTGTATTAACACTCACCATTTCATCAACTATGATTTCTGGTAGTAGTGTATGTTCTGCATCAATAATATTTTGCTGATGCAGAAGCCCCAAAAATATTTTGCGTGATGCAGAAGCCCCAATATATTTTTTTTGCGTGATACAGTAGCCCCCAATAATATTTTGCGTGATGCAGAAACCCCAATATTTTTATTGCGTGATGCAGTAGCCCTCAATAATATTTTGAGTGATGCAGAAGCCCCAATATTACACTACTTCTGGTCCACGTAATAGGGTAGGGGACGATGCAACCATATCCCTTAGTCATCTCCTACGACACCTACAAGAAGAAATAGTGTGGCCATATTCTACTTCCCTACATATATATCATTTTGTACGCCAAAAGTGTAATACTATGATAAGGAAAATTTGTATGCCCAATTTAGGCAGAACATGAGCGATAAGACATAGTTTGAACATCCTTGAACATCAATGAAAATTTAATCTATTCTATAAACACAAATCTCATTTAACATCAAGCACAAAACTCACGTGTATACTAGCGCGTCCCTCCTCCTCCCCCTCAGCCTCTCCCCCGCCTTCCTCTTCCTCCCCACCTCCTTCCTCTTCCTCTTCGCCGCAGGATTTTGCGATAATGTGAGCGTAGGACATGTAGAGAGGATCCTCCTGTTAGGGTAAATACTGAGATGTACACATGTAACTTACACGTGCGCGTTTTTAAAAAAAGTAGGTACTGTCAGGTTCATAATGAACAGGCACTTTTGGAGTCCACTGTATATAGATGATTGCAATGCAAAAGGGTGCAGGCGAAATGCAGGCAGGTTCATGAGACGCAGCCTGATGACAGATAGACGGATAGTGGAGTCTTAGTAATAGGATTCCGTTTTCATCATTCGATTCGACAGTTCGTAAGAAAATCGGTAGATGACTCCACCGTCGCCTAAAAGACGTATAAGATGGGAAATTTGAATCACATCGGGCGTGTCTTGGTAGCCGAATTGGTCAAGGCATTCCCCTGTAAGGGAAAGACTGCGGGTTCGAGTCCCACCCGAGATGATTCTTCTTTTTGCCTATGTATTCAATTTGTATAGTTAGCATACTTAATGCTGTAAAAATTCATTCAATTCATCCTTTGAGTACGGAACCCTACAAAAAGGCTCTAAACTACATCACGAACGCGTTACAAGATCCATACTAATATTATAAATGCGAAAGTAACTCTGTCTGTCTGTCTGTCTGTCTGTCTGTGTGTTACGCTTTCACGCCTCAACCACTGAACCGATTTGGATGAAATTTGGTATAGGGGTAGATTAGACCATGAGGAAGGACATAGGCTATGTTTGGTCGCGATCACCGACATCCACGCGGACGGAGCCGCGGGCAAAAGCTAGTAGTTTTATAATGTACAACTAAATAATGTATACGGTACCTGCAGTGCCCCCGACCGCTCAGTCATGGCTCCTCGGCAGAAGGTCGTCACCAGTTGAGTGAGAGGATCTGGCTTGCCTTCTTCTTCAACTACATCACTCTTTTTCAATTCGGCATCTTCGAACGATTGCTAGAGCAAATAAATATAAGCATTGACTTTCAATGTTGACTGATGTATACCGGGTGATCTTAAAGTAGTTTCGGGACGAAATATTTTGGGCACCGTTTGGATATAAAAATAAAATTGTCGCGAAGTATTAATTTAGTGAAAAAATATTCTTAATTCTTTATTCTTTATTGTACACATGGAAAATGATACAGTAAAGCCTTGTATGGAACCAGTTCTGAAACTCCGGTTCTATAGACGGTCGAAGGGGTGACAAGCTTCTTTAAAACATTTTGATGTACAAAGGCGAGCTCATATAAAGTTTTTTTAATAACAAGAACGGATGGTAGAATTTTTTTTTCGACAAAATGAATACTTCCAGACGATTTTGCTATCGAAACTGTGCACAAAATCTTTCACCCCGAAGTTACTACAAAATCAGCATGTATTACTGCAGCGAGCCTACCACGACGCGTATAAAAACAATTATTGGGTATTTTCCTGTAGTTAAAATAAATTATCTACCCGAGCTTATTAAATTAAGAATTGTAGAGCAGTAAAAGTTGCATTGGTTCTTATTGTATCATTTCTATTTATTTTTAATAATCCACCCCACCTATATAATAGTAAATGATTTGACTATTAAACTTTATGACGTCACTAAAGAATTTTTCATACAAGTTACCTTTTAACTTAACGCTTTGACGTTTAGTAAAAAGTAATTAACTTGACTAGTCAGTAGAATACCCGATTCAGTTTTGGGATGAAGGAGTTCAGCCACCTACTCTATGTACTCACCGTAAGATCTTCAATCATCACTTCTTGTCCAACGTTTTCTTCTTCTAACCACAGTTCGTAGTAGGTGCGAGCGAATATGTTACACGCTCTATGTCTGTTGGGTAGGAAAATTTCACTTACAATAATTTATTGATATACACATTATAGCTTAGCATTTAAAATGAAAAATCTTACAATGTTACACAAATAAATACATTTTCGCATTCACTATATTAGTGGGATTAAAATTAAATAACTATTCACCTTAAAGCGGCCTAGACATAAAGACTTGGACTTTTTTGTAGATTTTGGCTTCGGTACTCCTTGGGTTTACTCCAGATTCCGCCCTTTAATACATTTATTTTTAAAGAATATTAGAACCAAGTTACTAATATTCCCTCTAACCCCTCCAGCTAAGCTAAATTGCTTATGCTAGGAGTGGGTTCACGTCGGTTGTGTAATGGCCAGAATCGAACCCGGGACCTCTCGATCGTAAGGCCGACTCCTTATCGACTATGCTACCGACGCTTGTGTGACGGAACATCATGTGGTTCTTGTAGGATATGGGGCAGTGGCTCAACTGCTCTGTTAAACCACTTGGACTCTGTAGTCCTATCATCATTGGCTTTGGTACCTGGGGTCGTGGTCCAACTATTTTTGGACTACTCCTTTTATAGTCGTACGGTCCAACCACACTACTCACCGACTAAGTCGATACAGGTGAACAGATCGGAGACACGCGATGGCCGCTCGCTTCCTGGCGGCACACAGCACTCGGCTCCAGTTGAACGAGCGTTGCTTAGGCTTTGTGGCCTTATTAGTTCCATAGCAGCATGCACAAGCACACAAAAAAGTACTACAAGAACTTTAACACTCATATTGATGGATAGGTTTTGATAGTAAGAGCTTTTAAGTGGTCGGATTGACTCCAGTGGTGAGAGTTCAGAATCCACACTTAATATTATAAATAAATGCGAAAGTAACTCTGTCTCTCTGTCTGTATGTATACGTGTATTACGCTCTCACGCCTAAACCACTTAACGGATTTTAATAAAATTTGGTATAGGGGTAGATTAGACCATGAGAAAGGACATCTATGTTTGACGCTGTGTATCTATGTTTGGTCGCGATAGCCGACATTCACGCGGGTGTAGCCGCGGGCAAAAGCTTGTTTTGTATAAGTTCATGCTAATGTTATAGCAACAACCCACTTAAAGTGTAAAAGCCTTTTCCTAAATTGTGGGATACGTTTATTATTTTTACAGAAGCAACCAATTTAATGATTTTTTTAATCCTGTACACCTATTTATCTATCTAAATACCTAATAACTTCTTGCCGATCTTCTTTTCCTTCTCAAATAGTCAGCGAAACAGGTTTTCCTGTGATGGCTGTGATTAGATGAAAACCATATCTCCTATTGTAAATTCGCAGGTATATATCTTATCATCTTAAACATTAATTTATCTTTAGTATAAAAATAAATAGCTCAATGTGTTAGTAAGCGCATAACTCAACAACGCCGAGATCAATTTGGCCAATTCTTTTTTTTTAATGTTCGTTGATGTTCAGGGATGGTTTTTACGGCGAGAAAAATTCGAATAATTGCCGGGAACCGGCATCCACGCGGGCGCAGCCACGGGCAAAAGCTAGTTAGTAATAAAACACACCAAATTCTTCAGCTATAAGTAGTCTTCAAAACGTCACAACACTAAAAAACTCCACACATCGGTTAACATTGGCAGGCACAACACGGGAACCGAACCTCGGCAGCGAGTGCAGAGAAGTCTGTCGGAAGCAGGCGATGACGGCGCGCTTGCGCTGAATGGACACCACCGAGCGGTACACGTTCTTACTCATTTGTTGTGGGTGGTCGATCTATATAGGGAATCGATTTTGAACTATCATTTACTGATATATACTTAAATATTAGAAAGACAGAAAGGAGGAAGAGAAGAAAGAATGGGAGATAGGAGAAAGAAAAGAATTAAGGAAGATAGAAAGAAAGGATCGTAAGAATGTTGGTAGATGGCTGCACCGTCGCCCTTAAAGACGGATATAAAGAGAAGGAAAATTTGACATGGTTCAGGTGTGGCTCAATAGCTCAGTTGGAAGAGCAGTCCCCCTGTAAGGGAAAGGTCGTGAGTTCGAGTCTCACTTGAGCAATAAATTTATTCCGATGTTTTTCTAACTTAACAGTTTGTTTGTTTTTCTTTTTCTTTTCTTCTTTCTAAGTTAGCATAATTAATGCTATAAAAAATCATTAAAAAAAACCAAAAAAAAAGAAAGGACAAATTAAAAAGGAAGAAACGAAGAAAGTAAGACAGGAAATAAAGGAAAAAGGAAGGAAGTAAATCTTTTTATTCTACAATTATAGAGAAATATTACATGATAAAAACTTTCAAAGAAATAAACAATTTCAATACCGTATAGGTAGCCTCTGAGAGTATTGCTGTCTACGATGTGCCTCATTTTACAATCAATGTTATGTTTATACATGAAAAATACATAAAATATATATAAGAAGGAAATACTCTTTGCACAAGCTGTAGGACTTACCGACAACTTGTACAAAGAGTGTATATCTTACGCATTACTATCCTCATCGCTAAAAGAGTTAGCTACTCTTTTTGCGAACCTCCTTACCATAAGTTTACATATAAAATACTCTTGCGGTATTTATTTCAATAATCTTTAGAAAATCCATATCCATACTAATATTATAAATGCGAAAGTAACTCTGTTTCTCTGTCTGTGTGTATGTTACGCTTTCACGTCTAAACCACTGAACCAATTTTGATGAAATTTGGTATAAGGGTACATTAGACCTTGAGAAAGAACATAGGCTATGTTTGGTCGCGATGACCGACATCCACACGGGTGGAGCCGCGGTCAACAGCTAGATGTTTATAAATTTTAGAAAAGGGTACGTAAATTCATTCGATAATAACTCAATACACTTACCATATGCAACCCGAAGAGCACCTTACTCATAGCCACAATCCTCTCAACCGTATCGTCGATAATCTTCGCCTTATTCTCAGCCGTCTCCACTGTGATGTTGGTCTTAGACTTGGAGCCAAGCTTGGAGTATAGGTAGTGTTGCCAAGACATCTCGTCCGCCGGGTCTATCTTGTCTGGTAGGGTGAGTTGGGTCTTGGCGAATTCCGCAACGTCTTGTTCAGACATTTTCTGTAAAATATAGATGGGAAATTGTTAGTGGTGGCTGTACAGTCACCATCAGAAAGATTTTCATGAACATAGTGCTCAAAATGATCTTAGTTCCCTGATTTTTCCCCCTTCCTGTTGACAGATTATTCTGATATTAGGTAAATACCTTTAGTTCGGACAATAATGCAATTGAAATCAATAAAATAGTTTGATTCGTTGCCTTATGATAGAGAAGTCCCGGGTTCGATCATGGCCAATAAACTACCGACGTGAAACCACTAACTAAATTAGTTTTAAGATCATTTTGAGACTTTATAGTCAAAATATTTCTGATGCCGATTGTACTAATGTGTAACTTTAATATAGGAAACCGTGGATTAATTATCTGATGCAGTTATGGCGGCACGATTTGAAACAATAGTCCCGTTTATACGATCACTGAATCGCGCGGTAATCCATGCCTATACAATTCTGCCGCATCATCTTGAACTCTACTAGAAAGCGCGACGTGTTTAGATGCGCGCTCTGTCACACACAAATACGGTATTCCCTCGACAAAGACTGTTCGTTTAAAGGGCGCTAATCACTATGGTTTGGTTCAGTAGGCTGTAAGGGGCTCCACTAGGATTTTCGGGGCCCAAGTTATCCAGCTTATCTGCGGATTGATGGACAAGGCTCCAACGTAGGTTTTCCTCTTGGGATTTTGGGGCCAATTACTGGAGAGTGGATTCCAGGCTCCAAAATGTTTGGATGCAACCGCGATTTTCGCTCGTATGTTGGTGATTTTTTTCCAAATAGTTAACAATAAATGTTCTTTTAAGTCTGGTAAGTTGTGCCACTACTGCTCACCTTAAGGAACCTATCTTTGCAGTGCTGCACCAGCTCCTGCTCCCTGCCAGCGAAGAGATTCAGTCCGACGGGCAGTAGCCTCTTGAGGCAGGCCACCATCAGTGATGCTTGAACCTCCTTGTCTTTGTCTCGTTTCTTGTCGCGGTGTTTCTTCTTTTTCTGTATATTGAATGTAGGGGTGAGAAACGAAGAAGAGAGAAGTATTGGATGGGTTGTTATGCGAAGAGTGAAGCATATTTGGAAGTAATAATAAGATACAGAAAATGCCGCCAGCCTTTGGGGCACGGTACCGGTAGAGATCGATGGGGAGGAATTCTACGATGCCTAAAGTTAGTCTCTTCTACCTCTGTTTCCTTTCTTATTTTTGTATATATTGTACATATAGTTAGCATATATTGTAGTTAGCGTAATACTGTGATTAACTGGTCATTCAATAAAATAATTAGTCATAATAAGATACGTCTAGTTTTCATGTAAGAACCGTTGCTGATTAAAACGATCAATCAGTGTAATTCGATGGAAACATATGAAATATGTTCAAGTAAATGGCAACCCTTATTATATTTTAATTCAAGCAGTGAGTCCAGATTATTTTCAAAACAGAACGTAATTCGATCATAAATATGTATAAAGCGGATCATGGCACAAACTGAACAACCCATTTTATATTATTATGAATAGGGGCCATAAGAAATATTGGGTAAATAAAGTAAATTAAAATCACTTCAATTTAATAATTAGTTCAAGCATCAGAAGCTTAGTGGGTAAGGAGTTGGCTTTACGATCGAGACGTTCTTTTTTTAAATAAATATTTCACAACATTCTACACAAAGCTATCTAGACCCATGGTAAGCTTAACTAGTTTGTGTTATGGAATCTAATATGCGGATAAACATACTTTTTTTTCTGCAAAAACATACATATTATACATAAATAATCCCAGACTATTGCAAATAGCCATATTCAAGTCCCAGGTTAAAATACTGGCAATGCCACTCCCGACGTGAACCCACTCCTAACACAAGCCATTTAGTTTAGCTGGAGGGGTTAGAGGGAATATTAGTAATTTCGGTTACAATATGTTCTTTATTTAAAAAAAAGATTAGCTTATAGCAGTCCTTTGCTAGATATAGACCTCTGCCAATGTTCACCATAGCATTTGGTTCCCACTCCTCAATACATACTTATACACAGTGATTTTATAGTCGTTTCGGATAAAAAGAATTTAGGCACAGTTTCGAAAGCAAAATCATCTGGAAGTACCTATTAATTTGGCAAAAGATTTTTCTTTAAAAATAATGTATGGGAATAGTCCGCGATAAGACCGCCCATTGTACTAAATAAAGTATGTTAAAATTTATTTATGTATTCATTACTGGTGTACAATAAAGTTTTATTCATTCATTCATTCATTCGTTCGTTCGTTCGTTCGTTCGTTCGTTCGTTCGTTCGTTCGTTCGTTCGTTCGTTCGTTCGTTCGTTCGTTCGTTCGTTCGTTCGTTCGTTCGTTCGTTCGTTCGTTCGTTCGTTCGTTCGTTCGTTCGTTCGTTCGTTCGTTCGTTCGTTCGTTCGTTCGTTCGTTCGTTCGTTCGTTCGTTCGTTCGTTCGTTCGTTCGTTCGTTCGTTCGTTCGTTCGTTCGTTCGTTCGTTCGTTCGTTCGTTCGTTCATTCATTCATTCATTCATTCAATAATGTTCAGGTGAAAGGAAAAATTAATGGGGTGTTAAAAAAAATTTTTTTCTTTTTCTTTCGCCATATTAATACTTCCAGACGATTTTGCTTTCGAAACTGTACCGAAATTCTTTTTATCCGAAAACACTATAAAATCACCCAGTATTTTGCTTAGTAAGTAGGTAAGCAGCATTATTAGTTGCCAAGCTATAGAAATACATATTTCCATCGATACCTTGCCGCCTCCTTGTGGAGTTCCATCACTAACTGCTGTTACTCTTCTGGTAGCCGTCGGCATTATCAACACCTATATGAACAATAAATGAACAACACGTTTTTAAATGAGGGTTTCCTGCGGGTCTAGTGCGCAGGTTAAAGGTTAATGAACTTATAACAACAATTGGAAACTGTAGGTCTATCATGAAATGTACATCCGAAGTTGTAGACCGACGTTTCGGGTACCTGGTACCACGTATGTATTCCATAATCTTTTTTTTTTTAAGATACGTCTATTTGACTTCATCTCGCCTGATGGTAAGCTAACGGTAGGTAAGTCTCGGATAGAGGGCACCATCGTAAACATGTACCATGTTAACAGTGGTGGCACTCAGCTTGACGGCCTCAACAGATGCCTTTTCACGCCCCGCTTAAAGGACCCGGGACTGTAGGAAGGAGGAAACACGTGAACTGGCAGGGAGTTCCAGGTCTTAGTGGTGCGACATAGGAATGAGTCACTGAAACGCTTGGTTCTAGAAGGTATATTATGCACCGTATACGGATTGCATCTTAGCCCTGCACGTGTTGTCCTGTGAAGGAAAAGAGAGGGTGGGACTAATTGGAAGAGCTCGTCAGAACATTCACCATGGTAGAGACGGTAGAATACTGCCAAAGACGCAACATCTCTACGCATCTATAAAGGCTCGAGTGTGTAATCGGACGGTTCATAATAGTTCGTTCAGACTAAACCCAACAGATTTTTTTTTTAAATAACTTCATGGTACAGTCAGCGTCAAAATTAGATGATGATTGCATAGATTCAAACCATTAAAACCTTACATTACATACTTTGAACCATAACAGAAAGTTTCGGATATACGTTTCATGATAGCCCCACTATTTAGTAGCGTTTGACGTCACAGAATGAAAAGGGAACTTGATTGAGCTAGGATTAGCACGAATGACTTTATCGAAGAAGGATCATCTCGTAGGAAATCCTGCAGTTTATGGCAACACCAGATGCCTTAGCCAATGTTTTACCTTTTGTCTTATTCTCCGGCTCTTTCCTCTTCTGCAGTCAGCAAAGTGCGGGTTCCACAGTTACAGTGTTGCAAATGATCATAGACTATGGCAGTCTCGATAAAGTTGTAATAAATTAATACAGCATATCCTAAACGTTCCTATGCATTGATCCAATAAAAAAAATCAAACTTGATTGTTTATTCATAAGCAATCAAGTTTGATTTAGTATTTTTATACCAATAAGGTGGCAGACAAGCACACGGCTCACCTGATTGAAAGTGGTCACCGTTGCCTATAGAGGTGTGCAACGCAAGGAAGTCACACTTATGCTGCTGACCCTGGTGTACCTTTATAATACCCCTCTTAAAGAACCCCATATTGATAATACTCAATGAGTCAATGTTGTGACCAGGTATTTTATTTTTATAGCCCAGTACATTATTTGGGAAACGCTGCCTTAGTATTTTTTTTTTTACAACATTCTATACAACGCTATCTAAACCCATGGTAAGCTTTTATAGCTTGTATTATGGAATCTAGAATGCGGATAAACCTACTTACATACGTTTTTTTTTGTAAATATATACATATTATACATAGAAACACCCAGACCAATGCAAATAGCCATATTCATGCATACAAATATTTGCACTGAGCGGGGATCGAACCCGCGCCTCCTGCGTAGCAGTCGCGTTCACTACCGCCACGCCACATATATTCAGAATCTTTCTTAATTCGAGTCATTTATATAAATCATTCTTAATTCTTATGGCCTTGACTTACCATGTTATCAATCTCGTTAGCGGAGATGAAGTTCTGTTCCTCTTTCAAGAAATACTGACTCTTGGACCAAATGTTGAATATCTCCGACACGTGGTTGTAGAGTTCCTCCGCCTCTGTGAGTGAATTAATGAATAGATGAATGAATGGAAAAAGTATGGATGTATGTTACTCAATCACTCCAGAACAACTGAATGGAATAAGATCAAATTTGACATGGTTAATAACCTGGAATACCATCAACTACAGCACATTATACACAGCTTACAACTTACCGAACCAGCGAAAGAATCATTTTCCAATGATTTATTTTATTTACTTTTTCTGTGATTGACATTATTGTAAAATTCTGACGTTCATTTGTGCCCTTTACGGAATAAATGAAAGTGATTCTTTGATTCTTTGCTTACTTTCATCTTGAGATTATTGTGTGGCGCAAAAACGGATTCGGTATATCACACAGGCGCTGGTCTTACTACAAAAAGTTTGGATACACGTAAAAATTAAGAGTATATGTCACTCAATAACGCAAGAAAGGCTACACAAACTGTAATACAATTTTTGTAATACAATTTTTTTTTTATCTAGGACACTTCAATTTGATTTCACCTCGCCTGATGTTAAGCTAAAGGCAAAGTCTCGGAGAGAGGGTCACCATCGGAAACATGTACCATGTTAACAGTGGTGGCACTCAGCTTGACGGCCTCATCAGATGCCTTTTCACGCCCCGCTTAAAGGACCCGGGACTGTAGGAAGAAGGAAACACGTGAGCTGGCAGGGAGTTCCAGGTCTTAGTGGTGCGGCATAGGAATGAATCACTGAAACGCTTGGTTCTAGCAGGCATACTCTGCACCGTATATGGATGGCATCTTAGCCCTGCACGTGTCGTCCTGTGTAGGAAAGGAGAGGGTGGGACTAATTGGAAGAGCTCGTCATTTATCGTCATTTAGCACATAGATAAATACATTCTGAAAAATCATATAGCCTACTTTATGCCCTTATAATCATGTAGTTACTTTTGAGTCACGGGAACGGGATCATCGGCCGGGAACACCTAGTTATAATTTATAGCATAGAACTGCATACGAACCTGGTACATTATTCCGGAGCCAGTGGTTTCTCTGTAGATCTACGTACTTAATGAGCAGTGGGTAGAACGAGTAAATGTCGCGCACCAGGAGTTGCCAGTCTTCTTGGATCTGAGACTCCACTTGGGATGTGTCGTCGGTTGAAGACTGCAATAGATGTTCGCACGTGTATTTACGGAATTAAAAATAAATGTATAATAAATGTTCTACAAAGAATGCTACACAACGCTATCTAGACCCATGGTAAGCTTAATAGCTTGTGTTATGGAATCTGGAAAGCGGATAAACATACTTAGATACTTTTTTTTGTAAATACATACATAGAATAACATTCTAGAACATTCCACACAACGCTATCTAGGCTCAATAGAAACATAACTAACTTGTAATATGGGTTTTAGAATGTCGTAAAATGTATCTAATTAGATATACATTATACAGAGAAACACCAGATCTAACTAGATATAAATTAAGCTTAAAAATATTCACACTAAGTGGGAATCGAACCCTAGGCCACCGACATAGAGTGGAAAATTTTGTCGCCATGTTATAAGTCGTTTAGTTGGTATCTTCTTCAAATAAAAGATAAGAAAGGAACTGCTACTAAAACGACAGCAGTACTTATGAACCACAAGCATAATACATTCAGATTGGAAGAAGTGAATAATCAAGACGGGACTCAAACCCGCGACCAGTCTCTTACAGGGAATGCTCTGACCAACTGAGCTGCATGAGCACGTATTGAGCATTCAAAATTCTTCTATACTTGGGAACAATAATTAATCTATGTGAACCTACTTTTTTATTCGTTTATTATCAAAACAAAACATTACATATTGAATGAAATTTTTATATTCGAAATACGGATATAAAGAGAAGAGAAATTTGAAGTGATTTAGGTGTGGCTCAATAGCTCAGTTGGGAGAGCATTCCCCCTGTAATGGTAAGGTCATGGGTTCAAGTCCCTCTTGACCGCTTCATTTTTCCCGATACATTTAGAATTACATATTGACTTTATACAGCACAAAAAAAACCACTACGGTTTGTACTTGTGCTTGTATTTGAATATTGCACTTGAATAGTGAACATACTAATTGCTTCAAAGTTTCATTAAACACAATCATAATATTAAAACACTTAAAACTATTGAATACACTTACTTTAATAAAACCTCTCAAGCTCTCCTCCTTATGGAACATATTATCGGTCCTCTTCCTAACCCTCTCAGCTAACGGCAAGAAGGAGTCCCTCAGCAGTTCCTCTGAGGAGTTGATGATGATCTGCTGCGTGTAGGTGGCGATGCGAGTCATCCAGGGAGCATTCTCATTACCAATATTCTTCTTGATGAGTTTTAGGACGTTCTTGAGTAGCTGGTTCATGTGTTCAGCCATTACCATGGTTACGTGGTTTCTGGAAGAAAGATATGGCTCTTTATATTATCTGTTAGGCGTCGATTACACGGTAGGTTTTGCCGTCAGTTTCACCACTTTTTTTTTCGTGCGGAAATCCCCAAGGAAACCTCCCCCGCCGGAGCCGGAAGGGGAGGTTATGTCGGACTTGAACCGACTAAAACCGCATGCCGACTGTGGGTCGTGGTGCTAGGCCGGAGGTGAGGTTGTCATCGACATATCCCTCGCACCCCGGCTGACCCAGGGCCATCCCTTACGGTCTGGCCCTCGTCGGGGTCAGTTTTACCACAGTCACGGCCGTGATTGACGAATAACCTATCGTTTAATGCTATGACTGATGATTAAATGAAGTATTTTTGTTCTAACCATGATTCAAACGTAATTGATGACTGATGGCATGATTGCGGCTTGCATGAGCGGGTAATGGACGCCTTAGAGGCATTTTTTGTTATAAATATAAGTGTGCATTGAAATGTACTCTATGCTGTACTTGTCTGTGGTAATGAAAATAAAGTCAGTCTGTATCAAGCACTACACGTATTTTACATTATTTTTTTGTCAGCGTCATTATTTATCGTACTTCTTTGTCACAAATTTCTTTTAATTTTGGAGCATATGTTTAGTTACTTAGCGAAATATGGAAAAATTTGCTTGTTAGACCTTTTAAGAGATAATTCTGCTGTAGCTCTTAAGAGCTTTGTTGAGTACTGGATAATATGTGGCTAAAAACCGTTAACTTTTTGGGAAGACTGCAATTTGATGCTCTCCGTATTCTTAAATAAAGTAAAAAGTGAAAGTAAAGGTAGGAACGCCATGAAGATAGAAAACATACTCATATAGCCACGTCACTTTACCATAAGAATAGGTGGAATCAATATTATAAAGGAGATACACAGAAGGATACAACGTTAAAAAATGAATCCAGAAAAAAGAAAATCCTAAGTGGAAAGTTTCTTAGGAATAAATATTAACAAACCTACCCTCAGGATTATCACAACTTACCCTCCAGTAGGTGTGACGTTGTCCGGCCCCTGGGCCCACCAGAACGGCAGGTAGGAGCACAACAGTGGCAGCACCACGTCAATTATATGAGGAGCTTCGTTGTAAGTCTTGTCCGACTCTACAAATTGGTCCACTTCACCCAAAATAGTCTCTAATGTCGGCATGCACTGTTCCATTTTCTGCATTATGTCTGTTGGAATAGAGCTTAGAGTTTATTGGTTGGGGAGTTTACATAAGCCATTCTTTGGAAATGAGTGATATAAACAGGAGGAGAGAGGTTTATCCCATCAAGATCGTGTAATCTGAAAGGTGGAATAACTGTGTGTATTAATCAAAATTTGTCTGTTCTTTGGACTACCTATATAAGGTGATTTTATAGCCGTTTCGGAAAAAAAGTATTACGGCACAGTTTCGATAGCAAAATCATCTGGAAGTATGAATTTGGTGAAATGAAAAAAAAAATTACACCCCCATACATTTTTCCTCTCACCGGAACATTATTCCCATACATTATAAAAAAAAATTTTTTTCCTTCGGCATAGTAATACTTCCAGATGATTTTGCTATCGAAACTGTCCCAAATTCTTTTTTTCCCAAAACAACTTGAAAATCACCTTGTATAGATGATAAATTAATATGCTGAGAGACATACAATTGAAAAAAAAAGATGTATTACTACGTCGAAGTTTTTCTTCCAAATTTGAAAACTCAACCTTCAGGAAGGGCTCCTTCTTGAATTGATCCTGACCTGAGTTCTTTGGCTAGTTGACGAATCTTTTTCATCAGACGTCTAACTAAGATCATAAGAGGTCGTATCGGTAGAAGTCTATGGGGAGGAATTCTACGATGCCTAAAGTTACAGTCTCTTCCACCCCTGTTTTTTTCTTCTCATTTTTGTATATATTGTACATTTAGTTTATCATAATATTGTAGTTAGCTTATTACTGGAATTAAATAAATGTGTAAATATCACATGTACTTAATAAAAATAAAATTTTCTAGTAGATCATAATAATTTTGCAGCAGCAGGCTTAAAAGTAAAAAAAGGGGCGTGTATATGTTCAGCCAATCAATTTGGAGTTCTCACCTTGAGCTTCTAGCGAGTGGTCAGCGATCCTGTTGAGTAGGGAGAACTGGTTGTGTTTGTTCAAATGCGGCTCAAGGAACGCCACCGGGAATGTTGAGCTGAACGCACCCAGGCATGAACCCTGAAGGCAGTTAACCGATTTAAAAATGACGCATGTGTATCACTTAACAAATGGTTACCGTGGCCTATGGACGTATGAAACACCAGGGGTGTGACACTCGCGCTGCCTACCCTGAAGAAACCTTCTAAATATAAGTAGGCTTCACTATAAATCGTATAACACATGAGACTATAGAAACGCCTTGAGGCAGTACGATGATGTAGTGCGTTCTCCAGGTTCGTAACTGATTTTTGATAACCATTTATTCTCGCTTATATAACCAACTACGAAAGAAGAATTAACTTGTCGTTTTCTTAATTAACTTTCATAACCAGAGACGAAAGAATATTTTCATTTCCGTTTCGGTAACAGGTTATTAATTGAGTATTATCCTACAGATAAAATAAATTAAGTTTATTAACTTAAGAATAGTAAAAGAGCGGTAAAAATTATAACTAATAACTAAATATAAAATATTCCACAACATTCTACACAACGCTATCTAGACCCATGGTAAGCTTTTATAGCTTGTGTAATGGAATCTAGAATGCGGATAAACATATTATATATAGGAACACCCAGAACAATGCAAATAGCCATATTTATGCATACAAATATTTGCACTGAGCGGGAATTGAACCCGCGCTTCCTGCGTGACAGTCGCGTGCACTACCGCCACGCCACGTCGGTTCTTATTTTATCGTTTATTTATTTTTAATCATCCACCCAACCTGTGATAGTAACAGATTTATTATGACGTCACTAAATCTTTTTTCATACTTATCGTTTTGATGTTATGTAAAAAGTAACTCATTTGACTAGTCAGTAGAATACCCAATTAAAAACCATTTTTACCCACGACGGAACAAAGACGGCATATGCGTTTGGGGTGAGAGGATGTTTGTGTGTTTGTTTGTGCAAATCCATGTTGCCATTTTCTCCGAGACTACCAATCCAATTTTGATGCAGTTTTCAGTTTTTGATTCGGCTTTAATTGGAGCATTTCTAAGATAAGTGTTATAATGACAACTCAACAGAGGGCGCTACAGCAAGCATTTCTAATGCAAATCAATGTTGCCAATTTTCTCCAAAAATGCTTGTACGATTTTGATGCAGTTTTCAATGATTGGTTTGGGTTTGATAGGTGCATGTTCTTAGACAGGTGTTACGGTGACAACCCACTAGGGGGCGCTGCAGTAAACATTTTTTTTATTTTTTTATTTTATTACTTGTTATAGTTGTCTTTGCAAGCGGGTTATCAGTTATCAAAAGTCAACATGGAGTAACTATATGGGCACCACAAAAATAATGTTTGTATACAGAAGATACACAAACAATATTACATTTTCATGAGCTCATCATCACTTACCAAAGCAGGTTTGTGTCTCTCTATTTCAGTCTTGAGATACTTCCTGTCGTGTGTCAGCGTGGCGTCTGTTCCCAGTGCATATAACGAACCTAACATTTTGTATGAAGCCACCTGGATTTCGTCCACTGTGAACAATAAATAGAACATGAGTTTATGTGCCACTAGCTTTTGCCCGCGGCTCCGCCCGCGTGGATGTCGGTTATCGCGACCAAATATAGCCTATGTCCTTTCTCATGGTCTAATTTACCCCTAAACCAAATTTCATCAAAATCGGTTCAGAAGTTGAGGCGTGAAAGCGTAACATACAGACATACAGACATACAGACAGACATACAGACATACAGACAGACAGACAGACAGACAGACAGACAGACAGTTACTTTCACATTTATAATATTAGTATGGATTTTTATAAGAATGTACCTATAATGTCTTTTAATTAAATAAATAAATGGAAAATGGAAACAATATCACCTTCATGATCTTTTGATTAAAAAGTAGGAATTAACGTTGGCCTTACGAGGCAATTTGACTATTTTGTTTTTACTTTTATAAAATAACCACTTTTTGTAATTATTTAATGAACTTTAAAAGTGTAATTTTCATACATAGTTTTCAAGATATTTGAATTTGAAAATTCTATTTCTCGCGCCACCGCGCCTCTTGAAAACGCTCCATTCAAAATCGTCGTAAGTAGCGCGTAGTGCAAATGTATGGAGTGCAAAAGAATATCGCATTTATTTCTGTTAAGTTGAGTTTAGTTCCAAATAAAAGTAATTTGCAATTTAATGACGAATCTAAAAATATATATTTGAATTGAATTTGACTGTTTATATTTTGACTTTTTTTTGGAATTTCTAATAATGAAGGTCATAGTTTCTGATCCCGCTCCCACAACCTAATTCCCATCAGATTCAGGTCCGGTCGTAAATGCATGCAACGAAAAATTCTATACGTTCAGCAAAATAAGCATCCAAACATTTTCACAAACTTCTTCACATTATAATCCATACTGATATTATAAATGCGAAAGTAACTCTGTCTGTATGTTACGCTTTTACGTATAAACCACTTTACTGATTTTGATGAAATTTGGTATAGTGATAGATTAGACTTTGAGAAAGACATAGGTTATCTTTGGTCGCGATAACCGACAACCACGCGGGCGAAGCCACGGGCAAAAGCTTATATTACAGAACAAATAACCTAAATTACATCTAGACTCAAAATAATAACACACAGCTCCATGTAACTGTTTCATGTCAGAATCGAATCCGCAAACAATCAGCTCGATGGCATTTAGATAAGTTTTATTTCTAAGGCTATAAAATAATACATAAAACAATATCAGTAAAGAAAGCACTGGAACTCATGGCAGTGTCGAAATCAATTTATTTTTATCGGCATATAACTTGATCGTGAGGAAATTTAAATGTGGCCTTATATCTGGTGCTACGCTATATTTATAACAGCTGTATCGGTAAATATAAATATTTACCTATGTGAATACCCTGTATCTCTGACGATTTTCGTAAAATAGCTTAGCGTCATTTAGACGGGGCGAGTTAATCACCTAGAAGATGTGGTTCTCGAAAGGACAAGAAATTTTGCTTCGTCTAAACACGATCAATTATCGAAATGTTCAAATATCGAAATCGTATTCGGTAATTGAACATGCAAAAATTTTGATCCGATAAATCGTAGGGCAATTATTGCTAGCGATAATCGACCAGAAACGTGCGAGAAAATTGGAACCGTCTAAATGACGCCTAAGTCATAAATCAACCACATAGTATTTTACCCGACACTACAGCAAACCTGAGATCTTAACTATTACTGCATTAAAGAGATACCCAATTGAATGTGATTTTAAAATATATGAAACTGACTAATGCCACTTCTGAATAAACATTCCCGTTTATAATATTAGAGTAGGATAGCTAAAAAATATTGCTCTTAATATAGATGATGTGGCATCGACTTCAATCATATAAAACTAATCATACCTTAACTTATTTTAGGCTTCTAAAGTAACTACCACGTCACCAGATAAGGTTGCTGATGTCATCAAAAATATATCTCGAGTCAATGACGTTCTACAACAGTTGATACAAAACTATGAACACTTACAAAATATATATAAATCTCAAGAGAACTTTGAGGTACCTAGTGACCGAGCCTCAATTAAAGAGCGAGATCAAAGTGTTACTAAGAAAGATGCACATAACAGAGATAATTTTACACCAACACAAATAATGTTATCTGATAGTGAAGAAGAAATTTCTGATACCACGTCAGAAGAATCTACGGAAGCAACTACTAAAGTTACAAAAGATTCGTCTGAATCGAAAAATAAACATAAAACAAAACGTTACACGAAACGAACTACAACAACACCAGTAAATATAAATTTTGCGTTAAGAAATGCAAGCCCAAAACTAATATTTGTCGATACTCATCAAAATATAGAAGGTGAACACCATACATCGAAAAAGACGAGATATAGGATCGAAGCTGATGGTAAGAAAAAGAAAAGAAATAATACAGGCAAATACACCTCATCTTTCAGTAGCAGTGAGATAACAAAATCATCAAAAAGGCATCCATTTTCTGATGGTATTACCAAGAAATACCAAGATAACACTGAAACCGATAAAATATTAGTACTGAAACATGAATCGAAGACTACGACAATTACTTCAGTTAAGGGACATAGAAAAGTGAAGCAAGTGCCAAGTTTAACGCATAACGTCGAGAGCAAACAAAAACGCAAGTCGAACCAAAGTAACCCTAAGTTTGATGAGACCTTTAAATCACAAGTTCTTAATAACGATGCTACGATGGCTAAGAATTTGACGAATAAAAATATGGGGCAGTATAAGGAGGCCAAAAAAGTAAGCAATTTTTTTACAATAATTTTTAATTTCAAAATTCTATTTACAGTGGACTGCAATAGGCTAATTCATTGATTGATTGATTGAAATAAAAAAATGCATCCATACTTCATATCCCTACTAATATTATAAAATCGAAAGTAACTCTGTCTGTCTGTCTGTATGTTACGCTTTCACGCCTAAACCACTGAACCGATTTCGCTGCCGCATAGTCGGGGCGTACCTGACGGAGAGGGCCGTCATCTACCCAAGTGCGACCGGCGTCGGTAGGCGTGAGATGTCGTGCGGTGTCCCACAGGGATCGGTCCTGGGGCCGCTCCTGTGGAACATCGGATACGACTGGGTGCTTCGCGGTGAGCTCGCGTTCGGTGCCACCGTCACGTGCTACGCGGACGACACGCTAGTGACGGTGAGTGGCGCTACGCACCGCGAGGCGACCCAGAGGGCCACGACCGCTGTTGCTCAAGTCGTGGATCGGATCCGGCGGCTGGGTCTTGAGGTGGCTCTGCACAAATCCGAGGCCTTGTTCTTTCATGGTCCTCGGCGCGGGCCACCCCCGGGATCCAGCTTGACAGTAGGAGGTACTCCCATCGACATCAAGCCCCGGTTGAAATACCTGGGGCTCGTACTCGACGGTCGGTGCACAGTATAACGAGAGATCTTACAGTAGTTCATCGCGTTTGATGTTTGCGGAAATGCCGCCTTTTGCAGTTTTGTCAGGGTTGTCACTTCAGTTTTTATATAATAATTTTTCTGTAATATTCTATATATAACCCCTATTCATTCTCTTTGTTCTGTCAAGGCACACCAACTCACGCTAATTCATATTACTAGGTGATGCCCGCGGCTTCGCTCGCATGGATGTCGGCTATTGCGACTTTTGGTTATATCTCCGGTTCTACTCAACCAATTATAATAATAATAAATATTTCCCAACATTCTACACACAACGCTATCTAGACCCATGGTAAGCATAGCTTAACTAGCTTGTGTCATGGAATCTAGAATGCGGATAAACATACTTAAATACTTTTTTTTTGTAAATACATACATATTATACATAGAAACACCCAGACCAATGCAAATAGCCATATTCATGCATACAAATATTTGCACTGAGCGGGAATCGAACCCGCGCCTCCTGCGTGGCAGTCGCGTTCACTACCGCCACGCCACGGAGGCAAACGTAATATTTTAAGTCTGAGTTTTTGGATTTTGGTTTCGATTTCGGTTTCAAATTCGATTTCGTTTTCGATTTCGAATTTCTATTTCGATTCCGACTTGAATTTGGATATTGATTCGGGTTCGGGTTCAGGGTTGGATTCGGATTCGAATTCGAACTTCGCTAATCGCCGGGATCGCTAAATTGATGATATATTCTTAAGGAGCCTATCCACGATCAGTTCGCCTGCAGTTTCAAATCGTATCGGGCGGCCTGCAGTCCTAAGTCGACAGCGCCCACACACGAAAGCGATTTTCGCCTGGTGGCCATGCCTTGCTGTCAGTTTTGCGGCTACACACGATCAGTTGGGAGTCGACAGTTTCCCACCGTATGATTGCCTGCCGGCAATTGTCGGCTATCGGGCTTGACGACCATGTTACTGACGATCAAAGGTGGCGGACTTGAAATTAAAAAAAAAAAAAACAAGTCGAGGTTTTCGGGGTGACTAATTACGTATAATAATATCCATTTAGCGATCCAAGATGGCGGACTTGAAATTTCCCACAAAGTCAACATGAGCATCGTTTTGGAGGTTTTCAGAGTTGCTAATTACGAATATATCATCCATCCAGTCATCTGGGATTGCTACATGAATAACATATTCGTAATCAGCAACCCCGAAAACCTTGAAAACGATACCCGTATCGATTTTAGTAAAAATTTCGAGTCCGCCATCTTGGATCGCGAAATGGATATTATATTCGAAAACTCTGAAAACGATACCCATATTGATTTTATTAAAAAAATCGAGTCCGCCATCTTGGATCACCAAATGGATGTTATATTCGCATTCAGCGACCCCAAAAACCCTAATAACGATACCCATATCGATTTTAGTCAAAATTTCGAGTCCGCCATCTTGGATCGCGAAATGAATGTTATATTCGCAATCAGCGACCCCAAAAACCCTGAAAACGATACCCATATCGATTTTGGTAAAAATTTCGAGTCCGCCATCTTGGATCGCGAAATGGATGTTATATTCGCAATCAGCGACCCCAAAAACCCTGAAAACGATACCCATATCGATTTTGGTAAAAATTTCGAGTCGGCCATCTTGGATCGCGAAATGCATGTTATATTCGCAATCAGCGACCCCAAAAACCCTGAAAACGATACCCATATCGATTTTTGTGAAAATTTCGTGTCCGCCATCTTGGATAGCTAAATATAGAAAACGAAAAAAAAAAACAATTTTAACAAACAAAACGAGCCTTGAAAAAAAAATCACGTGATTAGTGTGATTACAAAAATGAGACAGCCCTGAATCCTTAGTACCGAGTAAAATGTATGGGCGTACCGAGTAATACCCCGTCCCCCACCACCCCTCTCCCCCCGCACGATTGCTCTGTCTAGACGGCTTCGTAGACCGAATGTATGTAGTATGAATCGTTAGACTGTGGTCGGTGGGACTTCGGAGAGCATTTCCGAAGTCTGCGCCCCAAACTGTTGGTGTCAGCTAACGCGCTGATGCGGCTGCTGCCCAACTTGAGGGGCCCAGAGGACTCCTGCAGGAGACTCTACGCGGGTGTCGTGCGGTCCATGGCCCTGTACGGGTGCCCCGTGTGGGCGGACGCCCTGCGGGCCAGGTTCGTGCAACTGCTGCATGCGCCGCAGCAGACGATGGCCTGCAGGGCCATTAGGGGGTACCGCACGATATCCTTTGAAGCGGCGAGTCTCCTAGCCGGATCGCCACCGTGGATCCTGGAAGCGAGATCCCTTGCGGCACTGTATCGGTTCCGTAAGGAGGCGCGGGAGCGGGGATACGATCCCGAGCCCGATGACATTCGGGCCGAGAGGTCCCGGATCCACGGGATCATGGTGGCGGAGTGGGAGCGACGACTTGAGCAACGACGCGCAGGGCATGCCGTCATAGAGGCGGTAAGGCCCATCATGGGGGAATGGCTCGAGAGGCCACATGGCAGCCTCTCGTATCGACTGACGCAGATTTTCACCGGGCACGGGTGCTTCGGGAGATATCTGTGTCGGATCGAAAAGGAGCCAACGTCCGAGTGCCATCACTGCGACGCGAGCGAGGACACGGGGCTGCACACGCTCACCGAGTGCCCGGCATGGGCTGAACCGAGGCGGGAGCTAGTGGCGGCCCTGGGAGTGAGAGTTCTCACCCTCGCCACCCTGCTCACAGCAATGGTCCGCTGCGCGGACGCGTGGGCGGCCGGCGTCTCCTTCAGCGAGCAGGTAATGGTCGTAAAGGAGACGGCGGAGCGGGAGAGGCGGCGCGAGCGAGAAAGACTCGCGGATCGCGCCGCCCGCGCGCGCAGGCAACTCGGGCGTCGGAGGGCACTGACTGACCTCCGTCCCCCATGAGCGCGGGCCTGGGGGTGACGGGTGGAGCCGCCTGTCACCCCAGCAGAAGCAGGCCACGGAGTTGGGGACACCGTTGTCCCCCCTCCTGAGGAGGGCCAGACCGTAAGGGATGGCCCTGGGTCAGCCGGGGTGCGAGGGATATGTCTTTGACATCCTCACCTCCGGCCTAGCACCAAAACCCACAGTCGGCGTGCGGTTTTAGTCGGTTCGAGTCCGACATAACCTCCCCTTCCGGCTCCGGCAGGGGGGGTATCCGAGGGGATTTCCGCACGAAAAAAAAAAAAAAAAAAAAGGTAGAGGGGTAGATTAGACCATAAGAAAGGGATAAGGCTATGTATGGTCGCGATAACGGCGGAGCCGCGGGTATAAGCTAGTAATAGTATATTTTGCATTTTTTTACGTATGGTTTTCAGAGGAATGTATTTTCTATGCCTTTGGTGAAAGGTAAAAACGCTCATAGGCCGGGGGGCCATGTATCGTTCCGATAATATGACGGAGGGCTTTAACAGTCAGGGTCCCCTGACATGGCAACGGTTGAAACAAAATATTAATAGGTATTATCAAAGTTAAAGGGCAAACACAATTTATTTTCAACTTTTTGGATATTATGTTTTTTGTGACGGGAGTTTTTTAAATTTTTAATTTAATTTTTTGTCACATACATACACCTACTACACACATTCGAACTTTATAAAAGGGTACTAAAAAGAAAACTCTGTATACTTTATTTTCAAAGATAATTTCGATTCTAGGTTGCAACAGAAACAGAGACAACCGAGTCATCTGCGGATATGTCTGAAAATGTGGGGGATCTCGAAAAGTTTATTAAACAGACCAACATATTACGAAAGGAATATGGAAATGCCTGCTTGAAACTCGTTGTTCAAAAGTGTTACAGGGTAAGTACATATTTGAAACCTATTCGCTTTGAGACAGAAATTTATATCTGAATCAGTTTGGTTTCAATGCTAAAAGTTTTCGGAATTTGAATTCTCAAGATGAGTGAGGGGATGGCTTTCCTGTTGACGGGTGGAATTACCAGTAATGGTAGCTAGAACTGGCTGCGGCTAGTAGGCACTCCGCAATAGGTCCATAGGTCTTAGCCTCGTCAGGGACTGACTTTAGTCAGTTCGAATCCCCCATAATTGCTTTGTAGGTGGTCTCCACACAAAGTAAAAGACCACATATTGCTCTATTTTCTTTATTCATACATATATTTTAAAAGCGTCGTCGCTCATTTTTTACACCTTTGAAGTTTTGTCATAGCTACCAACAGTGATCGATGATCGAGCACTATAAGCGATTATGGTCTACTGTAATATGTAATGAATCGAATTATATGTCTTATAATGCGGTGGCCCCACCAATTTATGTGAATTTTGTTTCAAAGGCCTGCAAAGGAGTCCTTAAGAATGTGTGTAGATCTGGTTGCAAGTCACCATTAAAAAAATCTTTTGAGTCATCCTCTAGAACCGGTTGTATTAAAGCTTTCGTTCCAACTGATGCAATAAAGACTACGAACTGTACGGATAGCGCAAAATGCACACCCATCGATATGGACGCTTATAGTTCGAAAGAGGATTCGAAAGAGAAATCGAGGAAACCATTAAAGAGAAAGAAAACAATAAAGAAGAAACGGGTTGTACGACAAGGCATTGAAATTGATAGTGAGAGCCCATAGAATTTATTCTCTTGGTAGAATCACAGACACGTTTTCCTAAAACAAATGTAAACAATCTTTTTAAGATGGGATAAGCCTATATTTTGCTCTTTACAGTCTCCACGACAAATTGGGAGTTATATTGTTTTGATTTCAATTGATTTGATTGGAGCACAATAAATTGATATTCTAACTTATGAATATATAATTATAAAAAGAGATTGTAGACATTTCTAAACCAAAGAATTTACGTTCAAAAATGTGTGTTCTTTTTAAAATTTAAAAATACTATCATCTGTTTTAGGCTTGCAAACAATCATTAACCGCTGTATGCCGAGCTTCCAAGTGCAAGAGTGCTTTTAAGCAGGAGTTTAATAAATATTCCGATGCAAGATGCAAATATTTGTTCGATGATAACACGTTACGTTCCACAGATACAAGTGAGGAATTTTTATTTATATATTTTTGAACGTAGATCTTTCTATACCTATACTATCACATACATTAACATCATAGTACTCGTTTATTAACATCAAATTCAGCATTATTCATGAATATAATCCTCTTCCAAACACTTTCAAAAAGAGTGCTCACACATGGTCTGTGCTATATATTAAAAGATAAATGTTTCTTGATGTATCGACTATTTATATTTCACGATGAGATTATACCGCTTTTATGCCTGCAACTGCCATCTGTGGCTCAAGCACGAAAAATATTTCGTGACGTAAACGTATCGAGTGAATGGAGCATCGTGATTGGCCGCTTACCTATTGTGAACCTGCGCAAGCCAATCACAATGTCTTGTTCTCTCGATACGTTCACGTTACGACTGCGCCACTGGTCTCTCAACCACCAGAGAAAAGTCTGCACTAGAGGCTCGTCCATCAATCAGCACGTGGATTGGGCCGTAACAATAACAGAAAACTATAACGGATAAAAATACTTCACAAATCTGTTTGGTAGGGTTAGTGTACAAATCTGGCGCAAGCATTGATGTTGATATATTTTACTTTGAGTACAGCATCTACTTCGAAATATTAATGACCTCGGGGCCCATATCTTAAATATACGCGCAGTGCACGTTTCTTGGGTATATTTTTTGGATATCACGGGTCCCAACAAGCAAATTAGTCTTATAAGGTTGAGTTTATTCAGCTATTCGGTGATATAAAAGTCGAGTAATTATTCAGCACGTGTCGTATAAAAGCATCTTATATAGCATTAAAGAGTTTGAGTAAACGTTTACTCTGCATACTTATATGACTAAAGTGTCGTATAAGATTTGCTGTATAAGTCGCTAGTATACGACCCTTATGTTACTATTTCGTCGAGTAAAAGCACATTATATAACTTTCTTGTGACACAGTCGAATAAAAGCTACATCGTTGCTTTTATACTGCTATTATGTTGTATAAGTTGCATTCATACGACTATTACAAGCCTAGTGCCAAGTGTCGTATAATGGCTTGTACTGCTCAATTATCACTTGTCTTAATTTTCTTGTGTACAATAAGTGGTTGATTGAATAAATAAATAAACAAAAGATCTTTTTTAGAAAACTTTTTAGGAAGGTCTAAGGAACCCTAAAATATAATCATGGCGCTTATACTGCTAATTTGCTGTATAAGAAGCTATTATACGACCTGTTAGCAGTAAAAATGGTGTACAAATGAATGTTGATATAAAAAATATTTGTTATTATATTCATATTACTAAGAATTGAAGGGGGGCGTTAAATATTTATGATAAAACCTAGTATATTTCATCAGAAAACTTACCTTCGCAATACTTTGCAAACCTATGCGTGAGTTTACGAACCTACATTTGGTGCAACCTACAAATTAACATGTCTGCTAAATAAATTGTACTTATAATTTTTTATAATTTTTAAAACACAACACGACGCACTTGCTTAATTTAACAAACAAACGTAACATAAAAGTCATATAAGTTACAGTTATAGCGCAACTTAAGCTTGTAACAGTCACTCCGTTACCTTTATACGATGTCTATGTGACTGAATTGCTGAATAAAATGGGCCCAAATCGCGTTGTATAAACGTTTTCATTACGTTTATACGACTTCTATTAGGAGCCAAAATGCTGAATAATTTGCGTTGCCGCGACTACTACACGACATATTTTTGCTAGTTGGGGTTGCTAGTGCGGTGAACGAGCTCAAATTCACCAAGCATAGATTATTACAAAACAATCCAACACGTGTCCCGGGAGGTCTCGGGGTATAACTTTGCGTACAAGCTCACAGTCACTTTTGTTGTAGTTACCGACAATACACATGGATACTTGACAGCTGTGTGTCATCCAACTTCTCTAACGTTGGTAAGCGATCATGTAATATTACCTAATCTATGTTAATATACATACTATATTATTATATACAAACCTAAAACTGTGAGAACCGCATTACAATTTTTTTTTTTATAAAAATAATTTTAGAACCGAAGTTACTAATATTCCCTCTAACCCCTCCAACTGAGCTAAATTGCCTGTGCTAACAGTTGGTTAACCATTAAGCTATCGGAGACTCTGTGATCGATCTTTCCCTTACAGGGAGAATGGTCTTCCAACTGAGCTATTGAGGTATATCAGCTATTTATTTGTATTCCAGCCAATTCCGACTAACGGGACATTGATGAACGCAACAGCGTACGAAAGAAGCCTGCTCACCCTTCGAACTAATTACGAAAAAGCTTGTATAAAAACATCGCGCGAGAAATGCCAGGACGCTTGCAAATTCTCGTATACAAAAGCATGCGAGAAAGAAAAATGCAAGAGTAAAGTTGTTAAGAGGTTTAAGCGAGAATGCAAGACGCACTGCAAGGCAGCTTACAAGTATAAATCGTCCAAAAAGGACAAGTCCAGTAGTCGTGGTAGCTCGGATAGTGGCAGTGATTCGGATAGCGATTCAAATAGCGATTCAGATAACAGTTCATAGAAGGAATAAATAGTTTTATAAAATAGTACAAGCATACGATTGTCATTTTATTAACCCACGACGCAAAGAGACGGGTGTTATACATGACGTGTCTGTCTGTCTGTCTGTCTGTGGTATCATAGCTCACGAACGGATGAAGCGATTACTGTTTAGTTTTTTTTGTATTAAAGGTGACTTGTGTGCGAATGTTCTTAGACATGTTCGATTAAAATCGGTTGAGCCGTTCAAAAGTTACTAGTGGTCGCCCGGTGGTCGAAAAAAAGCGGACCGCAGACTCAGACCTGAAAGTTTCAGATGCTTTTATACCAGGAACATGTTTCGGTATGTCATAGAAAAGGTGTCAGTCTGAAAATGAGGAGTATAGGTAAGCACTTACATAGCAAGTCAGCTCCATATTCGCAGTTGGCCAAGTGGTCAAACATGGCCGTCAGTATGGGTAGCAATACTCCGTTGATGTACCCCAGGGAGGTCGAAGTCTTCAAGTGAGTGCCACGCAGATGTGCATATTTCCCCTTAGAAAAAAGAAAAAAAAATTAACAAGCCGTCGGTCCCGGTTTGCATACGAACAGCTAAGACAGTTCTCGGGAGTTGGAGTCCTCAAAAGTCCGACTGGTCTAACTACAAGACAAGAATTAGTTGTGGAGGTTAGATAGCAGTCGCTTCACAGAAAATATCGAAGCTCAGCCTCATTACTAGCTGGAAAACCAACACTAACTAAGGCCATGGTTACTGTGAATACGTCACGGTAAGCGCGAGATTTATATTGAACTAGCTGTCCCGGCAAACTTTGTTTCGCCTTAGAAATTAGAATCAATTAGCTGTATCAAATTCTCCTAAAAAGCATTTCGATTCGGGCCCCATACGGCCACGGAACTCCCGACACTAATAGGTCACCAGGGCCCATACTTACACCTACGGAGCCTATATACCTATGGGACCCATACAACCATATACCTCTACGCTCAAGGGCGTTCATACTACCATAAACCATCAATTTATCGACCTGAATGATAAAATAGCCACCATGAATATTTTCGCGGCCCAAGCAACGGGCATTTTGTTAATTCAGAAGAATGTCTACTAATCACCCTCTGACGATATTTGCACGCATTATGTCAATTCTATATCAAACGTCAGATAACATAGAAGAATATCATACGGCAGTATTAGAATAATAAACACATTTTTTTCCAATTCGTATTCCAAATTCAAAATTTAGACATGGCGTATGTCGGATCAGTTATTTTATATGGTGGTTAATTTATTCTTAATTTTTTTAATTTTCCGCGCAATTTTCTTCATTTTTTCTTTCTTAAGAACCTTCTCCTACCAATAACGAACACAACAAAAAAAGAATTAGTGAAATCGGTCCAGCCGTTCACGCGTGATGTCGTGACCAAGGGAAATAGGGATTCATTTTTATATATATAGATAGTTGCTTGGGCCACCTCCTCTCTGTGTTTAGTCCGTAACCTTTACAACTTGAGATACTTCTAGTGGCCGCAAAAAAAATTATACCACATTTTTTATATTTGGTCCGTCAATTGACTGCACCCTGCTAGATGGTAATAAAGCTGAGGTACAGTCCAGAAGATACGGATCACCATTCTCGATGCTATTGAACATAAAATGGTGGTTCCTAACTTGACGGCCTTGATAAATTCCTTTTCACGCCCCGCTCGAAGAACTCGGCGGCATGAACCTGTATATACAAATACATGTAGTCACGTCTCTTTCACATTGGGGAAGATAGAGAAAACATATTATATATTCCACTTTTTTAATCCTAGCATTAACACTTTTGCTTCCTCTACTGTCAATTACTTTATATACTATAAATAAGCGTGATGTATTTATCATCTTTACACATATATTCACACCGGTATATACCCGAAAAGGAAGGTACAGTTGTATAACCACCTACATTTCACCCAAGTATATAGGGGCGAGCCTAATGTCGTCAACCGGGCACTTTGTCATGGTTTGTATGTTGAATGTAGAACAGCTCTATCCTTTAGTCGCTTTCTATGGCATCCACGGGATCAAATGAGAGATCTATAGTAAAAAAAAATACGTACGTCTTGTAGATTCATGATGGTATGCCCCACATCATCGGCTACATTGTTAAAGAAAGTTAACATTGATGTCCTGATGAACTCGGGGCAGTTCTTGACGAGAGACTTGGCGTCGATGCCCTTCACAAGGACTTGGAGACAGCGCACCGTGATACGAACGTCTGGCCCGAAGGCTGCTAGTCTGTGGATAGAAGGTAGTATTTATACCGGGTGAATTTATAGTTGTTTCGGTTAAAAAGATTTTGAACACAGTTTCTATAGCAAAATTGTCTGAAAGTATAAAATTGGGATTTTTTTTATAACCTCCATATATTATGTCCGTCAAATAACTGCACCCCCCTTATTATAATAACTGCAGCCCCTTAAGGGGCCAGATCGTGAAAATCACCGAAAAGAGTGTTACAATTTTTCATATCTAACCTATTTAGATATGATTGATATCAATGATACTTTGTATATATTACAATCAAAGACCAAAAATTATGGTATGCTTATATTAAACTCTTAAAACCTAATAGTTGTTATATAATAAACGTCAACAAACGCACAAAATTGAGAAAAAATGCAAAAACATGCCTTCGTATTTTTCAGATTTAACCCAATAAATCAACACAAATTGATAAAAAGAAACACTTTTTGAACACTGAAGAAACCAATAAAATATAGCGTGTACGTTTTTTGTACCTTTACAAACAAGGACTTCCTCTTTTAAAGCCCTAATATCTAGATATGTTTTACGTAAATTCTCCATACAGGCTAAGTGAAATAGGCTCCAGTTATTGAGTAAATTCATATTGAAAATGAGTGATTTTAGCAATGAACCGGTATACATTTGAAAGTCAAAGACTTCTTGATAGGGAAGACAAATCTTATTTGATGATACATTTAGTAATCAATCTAAAAAATCACTTCAAAGTTACTGAAAAACGCGTAAAATAGTGTCTTTTTTCTGCCATATTTTTTCTCATCGCCCGTCATTCGCCCACGGGCCTTCGAAGCAGGAGCACGTCTCTTTGGCGCGTGATGACAGTTCATGCATACACAAATAGGCCTACCAAGAAATATATGAAATGAAAAATGGCGCCACCGTCTTCATTAATCATTTGGACGGCAATAAAATAGTATGCATTTTACAGTGACAACCATAGTTCCGATTTTAGCCATTTCACACTTTCGTTGGTACATTTATAGCATAATGTTTCAGATTTTGACATACTTGCTTTAAGGTTTGAACTGTAAAGTTGGGGATATACCTAGTTAAAATATTTTTTGTAGAAACAATATTTTTAGGTTCTGTTGTAATGAAATTATAATTAGATACTAACTTCATGGTCTATTTTATATGATTGTATAGATAAGTATATATGTATATTGTAAAGTAGCTGTTTCCGTACATATTAGTAATAAAAAAAGTTTCGTTGGCTTATGTTATATTAAAGATACTGATTCATATTTAGCAGCATCACTAGAGTCGCCGGAGTCGCGGGTATCAGTTAGTGCGACCACCAGTAGACCTGGTGCACTGGATTAGAAGCCTTATGTATCGCAATGTCGCAGATACGCAAGAGAGCCGCCTTCGTTGGTACGATCACGTCAATCTGCGTCTGATCGATAAGGAGCGAACGTCCGAGTGCCATCACTGGGACGCGAGCGACGTCACGGGACTGCACACGCTCACCGAGTGGCCGGCAAGGTGGGAGCTCGTGGCGGCCCTGGGAGTGAGAGTTCTCATCCTCGCCACCTCGCTCACGGCGATGGTCCGCTGTGCGGACGCGTGGGTGGCCAGCGTCTCCTTCTGCGTCCTCCTTTTTTTTTTCTAATGGTCGTGAAGAAGACGGCGGAACGGGAGTGGCGGCGTGAGAGAGAGAGACTTACAGATCACACCACCCGCGTGCGCAGGCAACTCGGGCGTCGGAGGGCACAGACTGACCTCCGTCCCTCATGAGCGCGGGCCTGGGGCTGACGGATAGAGCCGCCTGTCACCCCAGCAGAAGCAGGCCACGGCGGCGGCGTGCTAAGAAGCGCGCCTCCCCACTCTAGGGCGAGTCCTGGTTGTCCTCCTCCCGAAGAGGGCCAGACCGCAAGGGATGGCCCTGATGGTTAGCCGGGGTGCGAGGAATATGCCTAAGACAAGCTCACCTCCGGCCTAGCACCACGACCCACAGTCGGCGTGCGGTTTTTGTCGGTTCCAGTCCGACATAACCTCCCCACCCGGCTCCAGCCGGGGAGGAATGTAGGAAGAAGAGCTGCAAGACGGACTCTGAAACTGTGCAATTGGGTTGCTAGGTGCCTGCAGGAGCGCCGTCCGTCCGTCCTCTCTCCCCATCACTCTCTTTCTTCAGCTTTCATTGCTATGCAGATGATAGCACCTTACACAATAGTTATCACGGAAATCCTGCGGCTACACAGTCTGATATCGATGAAAAAGGGTAGCTTCTAGTCACTGAGATTGTCCGGATCGTGGATCACATTTTGCAATGGCGCTCTGAGAACTTGGTGGAGTTCAATGCTAAGAAGACGCAGGCACAGCAAAGGTATTTTCTTTTCTTACACCATTCCACTCTTCAGAGCACGCCACTACCACTAAACGACAATCGGATCGGCATCTAGTAAGGTCGTCAAGCTGAGTGCCACCATTGTTAACTAAGTACGTGTTTGTAATGGTGCCCCTTTCTTGACACTTTACCTTTATCTTACCGTCAGGCGACGAGAAGTCAAATTGTCGTGCTCGGCTCCTATACATTTAGATTAATATGCGCGCTCTATACACAAAATATAAACTAATGTGATCTTCGGTATCTCGTAGTTTGATATTTCGTACAGGTTTGAACTTCGGAATTTTGTAATTCTGGCTTTTAAATATCGTTTCTTTTGTACGTAACTGGCTGGTATGGTCTGTCTACGCGGTGGGCATTTTAATTTTATGAGTATTTTCAGTAACCTTTTTTTTTTCGTGCGGAAATCCCCTCGGATACCCCCCCTGCCGGAGCTGGAAGGGGAGGTTATGTCGGACTCGAACCGACTAAAACCGCACGCCGACTGTGGGTCCTGGTGCTAGGCCGGAGGTGAGGTTGTCATAGACATATCCCTCGCACCCCGGCTGACCCAGGGCCATCCCTTGCGGTCTGGCCCTCCTCAGGAGGGGGGACAACGGTGTCCCCAACTCGCCCACGGAATGGGGAGGCGCCGCCGCCGTGGCCTGCTTCTTCTGGGGTGACAGGTGGCTCCACCCGTCACCCGACGCCCGAATTGCCTGCGCGCGCGGGCGGCGCGATCCGCGAGTCTTTCTCGCTCGCGCCGCCTCTCCCACTCCGCCGTCTCCTTCACGACCATTACCTGCTCGCTGAAGGAGACGCCGGCCGCCCACGCGTCCGTCCGTCTGACCATTGCTGTGAGCAGGGTGGCGAGGGTGAGAACTCTCTCTCCCAGGGCCGCCACTAGCTCCCGCCTCGGTCCGGCCCATGCCGGACACTCGGTGAGCGTGTGCAGCCCTGTGTCCTCGCTCGCGTCGCAGTGATGGCACTCGGACGTTGGCTCCTTTTCGATCCGACACAGATATCTCCCGAAGCACCCGTGCCCGGTGATAATCTGCGTCAGTCGATACGAGAGGCTGCCATGCGGCCTCTCGAGCCATTCCCCCATGATGGGCCTTACCGCCTCTATGACGGCATGCCCTGCGCGTCGTTGCTCAAGTCGTCGCTCCCACTCCGCCACCATGATCCCGTGGAGCCGGGACCTCTCGGCCCGAATGTCTTCGGGCTCGGGATCGTATCCCCGCTCCCGCGCCTCCTTACGGAACCGATACAGTGCCGCAAGGGATCTCGCTTCCAGGATCCACGGTGGCGATCCGGCTAGGAGACTCGCCGCTTCAAAGGATATCGTGCGGTACCCCCTAATGGCCCTGGAGGCCATCCTCTGCTGCGGCGCATGCAGCAGTTGCACGAACCTGGCCTGCAGGGCGTCTGCCCACATGGGGCACCCGTACAGGGCCATGGACCGCACGACACCCGCGTAGAGTCTCCTGCAGGAGTCCTCTGGGCCCCTCAAGTTGGGCAGCAGCCGCATCAGCGCGTTAGCTGACACCAACAGTTTTGGGGCGAGCCCCAGGTATTTCAACCGGGGCTTGAAGTCGATGGGAGTACCTCCTACTGTCAAGCTGGATCCCGGGGGTGGCCTGCGCCGAGGACCATGAAAGAACAAGGCCTCGGATTTGTGCAGAGCCACCTCGAGACTCAGCCGCCGGATCCGATCCACGACTTGAGCAACAGCGGTCGTGGCCCTCTGGGTCGCCTCGCGGTGTGTAGCGCCACTCACCGTCACTAGCGTGTCGTCCGCGTAGCACGTGACGGTGGCACCGAACGTGAGCTCACCGCGAAGCACCCAGTCGTATCCGATGTTCCACAGGAGCGGCCCCAGGACCGATCCCTGTGGGACACCGCACGACATCTCACGCCTACCGACACCGGTCGCACTTGGGTAGATGACGGCCCTCTCCGTCAGGTACGCCCCGACTATGCGGCGGAGGTAGAGAGGCACATCGTGGTACACGAGCGCCTCCCTGATGCAACTCCAGGGCAAGGTGTTGAACGCGTTGGAGATGTCCAAGGACACCGCCAACATCACCTCGCCCCGGGCGACCGCATCCTCCGCCAGAGTCCTCACGCGCATGATGGCATCCACAGTGGAACGCCACCGGCGGAAGCCGTACTGCGTGTCCGCTAGGTCCGACCCCACTCTAGAGAGGTGCTCGACGAGGCGCTTGGCAATCACTCTTTCGAAGAGCTTGCCTACCTCGTCGAGCAACACTATGGGCCGATGCCCGAGTATTTTCAGTATCCTCAGATATCAACAATTAGGTGTGGGTATGTCCCCAGCCTTATTTTGTTCGAAATCTCATAATCTCTGTGAAAAGTTTAACATGCTATGTATGACACTGAAACAAAAGACATGCCAATGACGTCACGTAACATAATATGACAGGGATGAATGTATAAGAAGAAAAGAGATACGAAATGTAATTGACAGGCGTAATACGTCACAATAAATCATATTACTCAAAAATGCACTCTAACCACAAGGCTTAAAATGGTTTTTTCATCATTGGTAAGACAATTTTCACCATTATTTTTACTGGTAAAGAGCGTCTTGCAGCCCACTGTGCATCTCGGTGATGTGTGCGTGCACGGCTGCGTCTGTATTTTGACAGATTTTGAGTCGTGCGCTCCGCGGACTCGGCCCTTAATAGAATAACTGCACCCCCCTTAATAGAATAACTACACCTCCCTAATAGAATAACTGCACCCCCTAAATGGTCAGAAGTCCAGAAGATACAGACCACTATTCCAGATACTAACGATCTTAAAATGGTGGATCCTAAGTTGGAAACCTAAAATATAATCTAGAGCAAGAGATTCAGAGAGAAGGTAATACGGATGGCAATATTTATTTGACCTAGCGCTCTTCTTCTAGCGACCTTCTTCCTTTTAAAAAATATCTATCCAACGCCTGGAAGAAATCGCTGTTAGCGGTAAGGCCACCCATTGTGCATTATATATTTTTATAAAATTGTCTTATAATTGTTTCATGGTGTACAATAAAGAATATTTTATCTTCACTTTATCTTTATGTTTATTTTTCCATATGATTCATTTCACAAGTTTTACTCCTCACCATGGTGATTTAAATCCAAGGTATTGTAAGTAGAATCATATAGATATATATACATATTCCTGTATACAAAGGGTTGCAATGAACAAGAATTGAACCTAGTGTCATAGCGGTAGCACACCTTCAAGTCCAGCAATAATCCAAACCCGAAAGGAAACCCTGCATTACACACACGTGCGACACGTGCCCTCGCGCCGCCGTGGCTAAATAAGCTTGCTCAGTCCTTCATAAAACACTGACGGCCGTACCTAAACACGGCCAATTAATCGTGAATTTTTACCGCGAAAAAACGTGTGTGTACAAAAGGCCATAAGGTCCGTTCACACAGACAGATTCGGAGAGGAGAGCAGATTTTTATCATGATGGAAACAAAGTTTTAAGGACCGGGTCCGCGGAGCGCACGACTCAAAATCTGTCAAAATACAGACGCAGCCGTGCACGCACACATCACCGAGATGCACAGTGGGCTGCAAGACGCTCTTTACCAGTCAAAATAATGGTGAAAATTGTCTTACCAATGATGAAAAAACTATTTTAAGCCTTGTGGTTAGAGTGCATTTTTGAGTAATATGATTTATTGTGACGTATTACGTCTGTCAATTACATTTCGTATCTCTTTTCTTCTTATACATTCATCCCTGTCATATTATGTTACGTGACGTCATTGGCATGTCTTTTGTTTCAGTGTCATACATAGCATGTTCAACTTTTCACAGAGATTATGAGATTTCGAACAAAATAAGGCTGGGGACATACCTATACCTAATTGTTGATATCTGAGGATACTGAAAATACTCATAAAATTAATATGCCCACCGCGTAGACAGACCATACCTGCCAGTTACGTACAAAAGAAACGATATTTAAAAGCCCGAATTACAAAATTCCGAAGTTCAAACCTGTACGAAATATCAAACTACGAGATACCGAAGATCACATTAGTTTATATTTTATGTATAGAGCGCGCATATTAATCTAAATGTATAGGAGCCGAGCACGACAATTTGACTTCTCGTCGCCTGACGGTAAGATAAAGGCAAAGTGTTAAGAAAGGGCCACCATTACAAACACGTACTTAGTTAACAATGGTGGCACTCAGCTTGACGACCTTACTAGATGCCGATCCGATTGTCGTTTAGTGGTAGTGGCGTGCTCTGAAGAGTGGAATGGTGTAAGAAAAGAAAATAGCTTTTTTTTTATACAGGACACGTCAATTTGACTTCACCTCGCCTGATGTTAAGCTAAAGGCGAAGTCTCGGAAAGAGGGTCACCATCGTAAACATTTACAATGTTAACAGTGGTGGCACTCAGCTTGACGGCCTCATTAGATGCCTTTTCACGCCCCGCTTAAAGGACCCGGGACTGTAGGAAGAAGGAAACACGTGAGCTGGCAGGGAATTCCAGGTCTTAGTGGTGCGGCAGAGGAATGAATCACTGAAACGCTTGGTTCTAGCAGGTATACTCTGCACCGTAAATGGATGGCATCTTAGCCCTGCACGTGTCGTCCTGTGAAGGAAAGGGGAGGGTGGGACTAATTGGAAGAGCTCGTCAGAACATGGTAGAGACGGTAGAAAACTGCCAAAGATGCAACATCTCTACGCATCTGCAAAGGCTCGAGGGTGTTCGTGATCTCAGGATTCCCAATAATGCGGACCGCACGTCGCTGCAACCTGTCGAGAGCATCTAAAAAGTACTTTGCGGAGCCATCCCAGAGATGTGAGCAGTATTCCACGCAGGAACGAATTTGGGTCTTGTATAGAAGACACCGCTGCTCCGGCGTGAAAACACGTCTCACTCTGTTCAGGACTCCGAGTTTACGCGAGGCTGATTTGATGATACTCTCGATATAGTTTTTGTTATTCAGTTTGCAGCGAACATCCATACCGATGATAGTGAGGTGATCCTGCAGTGGCAGTGGTGTGCTCTGAAGAGTGGGAAGGGAAAGGAAAGGAGATACCTTTGCTGTAAACGCACATGCCTGGGTCATCTTGGCATTGAACTCGACCAGGTTCCTAGCGCCCCATTGAGAAATGTGGTCCAGGATCCGGTCCAGCTCAGTGACAAGAAGCTGCCTTTTTTCCGCGATATCAGACTGCTTGGCCGCAGGATGTGCGTAATAACTCCCGTGTAAGGTGCTGTCGTCTGCATAGCAGTGAATGTTTCCGTTACAGAGCATGTCATTGATATGCAGAAGAAAGAGAGTGGGAGATAAGACGGAACCCTGCGGCACGCCAGCATTTACCTTTGCTGCGCCTGCGTCTTCTTAGCATTGAACTCCACCAAGTTCTCAGAGCGCCATTGCAAAATGTGATCCACGATCCGGACAATCTCAGTGATAAGAAGCTACCCTTTTTCATCGATATCAGACTGTGTAGCCGCAGGATTTCCGTGATAACTCTCGTGTATGGTGCTATCATCTGCATAGCAATGAAAGCTGAAGAAAGAGAGTGATGGGGAGAGAGGACACGAATACGGCGATCCTGCAGGCACCTAGCAACCCAATTGCACAGTTTCAGGGTCCGTCTTGCAGCTCTTCTTCCTACATTTCCTCCCCGGCTGGAGCCGGGTGGGGAGGTTATGTCGGACTTGAACCGACTAAAACCGCACGCCGACTGAGGGTCGTGGTGCTAGGCCGGAGGTGAGGTTGTCTTTGGCATATCCCTCGCACCCCGGCTAACCATCAGGGCCATCCCTTGCGGTCTGGCCCTCTTCGGGAGGAGGAAAACCAGGACTCGCCCTAGAGTGGGGAGGCGCGATTCTTAGCACGCCGCCGCCGTGGCCTGCTTCTGCTGGCGGCTCTATCCGTCAGAGTTGCCTGCGCACGCGGGTGGTGTGATCTGTAAGTCTCTCTCTCTCACGCCGCCACTCCCGTTCCGCCGTCTCCTTCACGACCATTAGAAAGAAAAAAAAAGGAGGACGCAGAAGGAGACGCTGGCCACCCACGCGTCCGCACAGCGGACCATCGCCGTGAGCGAGGTGGCGAGGATGAGAACTCTCACTCCCAGGGCCGCCACGAGCTCCCACCTTGCCGGCCACTCGGTGAGCGTGTGCAGTCCCGTGACGTCGCTCGCGTCCCAGTGATGGCACTCGGACGTTCGCTCCTTATCGATCAGACGCAGATTGACGTGATCGTACCAACGAAGGCGGCTCTCTTGCGTATCTGCGACATTGCGATACATAAGGCTTCTAATCCAGTGCACCAGGTCTACTGGTGGTCGCACTAACTGATACCCGCGACTCCTGCGACTCTAGTGATGCTGCTAAATATGAATCAGTATCTTTAATATAACATAAGCCAACGAAACTTTTTTTATTACTAATATGTACGGAAACAGCTACTTTACAATATACATATGTATATACCTACTTACCTATACAATCATATAAAATAGACCATGAAGTTAGTATCTAATTATAATTTCATTACAACAGAACCTAAAAATATTGTTTCTACAAAAAATATTTTGACTAGGTATATCCCCAACTTTACAGTTCAAACCTTAAAGCAAGTATGTCAAAATCTGAAACATTATGCTATAAATGTACCAACGAAAGTGTGAAATGGCTAAAATCGGAACTATGGTTGTCACTGTAAAATGCATACTATTTTATTGCCGTCCAAATGATTAATGAAGACGGTGGCGCCATTTTTCATTTCATATATTTCTTGGTAGGCCTATTTGTGTATGCATGAACTGTCATCACGCGCCAAAGAGACGTGCTCCTGCTTCGAAGGCCCGTGGGCGACTGACGGGCGATGAGAATAAATATGGCAGAAAAAAGACACTATTTTACGCGTTTTTCAGTAACTTTGAATTGATTTTTTAGATTGATTACTAAATGTATCATCAAATAAGTTTTGTCTTCCCTATCAAGAAGTCTTTGACTTTCAAATGTATACCGGTTCATTGCTAATATCACTGATTTTCAATATGAATTTACTCAAAAACTGGAGCCTATTTCACTTAGCCTGTATGGAGAATTTACGTAAAACATATCTAGATTTTAGGGCTTTAAAAGAGGAAGTCCTTGTTTGTAAAGGTACAAAAAACGTACACACTATATTTTATTGGTTTCTTCAGTGTTCAAAAAGTGTTTCTTTTTATCAATTTGTGTTGATTTATTGGGTTAAATCTGAAAAATACGAAGGCATGTTTTTGCATTTTTTCTCAATTTTGTACGTTTGTTGACGTTTATTATATAACAACTATTAGGTTTTAAGAGTTTAATATAAGCATACCATAATGTTTGGTCTTTCATTGTAATATATACAAAGTATCATTGATATCAATCATATCTAAATAGGTTAAATATGAAAAATTGTAACACTCTTTTCGGTGATTTTCACGATCTGGCCCCTTAAGTAGTTGTAGTAAAGTTTATTTTTGCGTGGGCACTTTTCTTGTCATTAAAAATGCTTGGACGCGCTGTGTGAGAAATAATATGGTATGGTTGGGGACTCCGCTCCGGCCAACTCCAAACGTATACGATTCGGTCTGTGTGAAAAGAAAAAAGCGGGCCGATGCTCTCCGAGCTGGTATGTGTGAATGAACCCTTAGAGCCTCGCCCGTTAATCAGCAAGTGCAGTCTACTGGCTTGCAGGTGGGGTTGGCTTAGGCTTTAGTAACTATCACCATTGTCTTTTAGTGTTCTGCTAAGTACTTACTAACCTGGATCTCAACAAGCTAGCCAGTTTACAGAACAGAGCCGCGACCATCTCTTTCTCCTTCAAACTGGCAGCTCCAACGTTGTTCGTAGCCGTCGCCACCGCTATGAAGTAGTTGCGATGAGTCGAGAAGTATTTCTCCATCAATGGCAACACCACCTGTGGTTGCAATTTGAATGTTAGTATGTAAATTTTAAGAGCTAATTTGGCATGATGTGAATGCTGAGAATGATTAAAAGCGCGGTAATTTACATTAAAATACATTTACATTATATAATACAAATTTAACATTAAGGTGTAGGAACATCGAGCATTCGCCATTGTTTAATTTGTCAAACTGATCATCGCTATGAATATTTTCTTGATCTTTCTAGCGAACACTCTAGCTAGTCAATGCAAATTTACTGTCCATTCGCTAGAATGCTCGTTAAAAGCTCGCTAAAACGCTTTTGTTTATTTTTCTGTAATATAACATTCACAAGAATGCACTTTAGAAGTGACTGATCAAATACATAAGCACATTTCAGGGTTAATTCCTAAAGTTTCCCTAGTAGCTTTGATAACCAAAAGTCAACCATAAACTCGTTCAAACATAAATGTGCAAATTAAGCTTGTTAACATGAAATATAAGTATTTGTACGATATGAAATGTGCTAATAAAGGCGAAAATTGCTTGTAATGACGTTTGACATAAATATAGTATTTATATTACAATAAATGTAATTTTTTACTGGTGAATCTATAGTCGGTATGATTTTTTTTTCAAACATGGCGGTAATGAAAGTACCTTCTTGAAATATTTTAGTTCCGACTTGAGTTGCTTGGAAAATTAATGGAAATATAAGAGTTAAAGTTGTATGTTGCACAAGAATATTATTACTAAATACTATATCTATTGCTGATACTAATTACTGCATATTTTTTAAGTTTATCGCTTCTATTGGTTTACATTAAAACAATGAAGTAGTTTTTATCCTTTTGCTATCATTTATTGGAGGTAATAAATTGAAAATTATTACTTTTTGAAAACTCCAGAGAAAGATAAATTCTAGTAATTTATTAGATATATTCTAGTATTCACAGTTATAGATAGGAGTGGATTTAACATCGGTGGGGTCATGGCGGGATTATAAATTTTGACTTGTTGATCGCAAGTTCTATGCCTGAGGTAATAGGTTAACTTAGCAGCATTTTAGTTTTATTCAAGTTGACTTTTGAAAGTAGATTTAGAACAATAGTTATGATAGAATATATTTATGAATACTGCCAGTATTTGTATCAGCAATAGGCTTAAAAACAAATAAAAGCAGACTCACCTTCGAAAAGAACTTAATATCTCTCGTACTAGTTTTAAAACTAGTTCTTCTACTGAAAGTAGTGGATGGTTTCAACAACTTCATATTTATAGTCGCTCTATCAATATACTGGATCAATTTCTCGAGCAGAGAGTAAGCGAATCTCAACTCTATTGCTACACCCGTAGTGGTCTGTTCTGTACTATCGGTGACTTTGCTCGGCCTGTGTAGCTTGTAGCCCTGGTACTGGAGATATTTGAGGAACTCCTGTGACCTTTCGCGGTCTTTCTTCTTTTCTTTGTCGGTGAGGAGGTCGTAGGGTACTAATTGGGGATGTATTCCACCTGTGTGAGGGATTCGATTGAGTAAACGTGAAAGAATTGGGATATTGAATCATAAATTAACCAAGATTATTGTAGTTGTACCAACATATATAAAAAATCAATAAAATATATCGAAATTCAAATGATTTCGTTCTAAGTACGTACTTTTTAACTACTTATGAATCAATAAGCATAGCAAAACTTTAATAGTTTGATTGAGCTCATATAATACTAAATCCATACTAATATTATAAATGCGAAAATAACTCTGTCTGTCTGTCTGTTACGCTTTCACGCCTAAACCACTGAACAGATTTTGATGAAATTTGGTATAAGGGTAGATTAGACCATGATATAGGACAAAGGCTACGTTTGGTCGCGATAACCGACATCCACGCGGGCGGAGCCACGGGAAAAAGCTCTAGTAAACTATAAATAGCTCTTATATAAAAGAAAATCTTTTTGTTCTAATATGTCACTCACCCCCGTTAGTGACCAGTTCTTCCTTCTTCTTCTTCGCCCAGATGTCGTGAGCGTTCTCCGCTAGGCGTTCAGCCATGTTCTGCATCTCTCTCGACAGAGTCAGGTTGGTCATGTCGACGGGGTGAGGGTTGTAGTTGAACGGGGTTGCTGAGTCGGTCTAGTGGAATATTTATAGGGTTAAATATCTATCTCTTGGACTATAACGAGGGCAGATTAGGCAGTACCGCGTGGATGTTAAAGATGTCTTCATATAATGATATACTACAATGTATAATATAAGTTAATGAAAAAATATATTATACAAATATATAATCAAGTATTCAGAATGGCATTGCTACAAAGTGGGTAGTTGCATTTTTACAATGTGATCATAAATTAGTACCTACTAACTAAATTTAGAAAATATAAAAAAAATGAAATGTTATAATTTTAAATAAGAAGCCAAAAAATAAACTTTAGTGATACATCTAAAAACACTGAAGTATTACAAAGCTTAGAGAGAGAAAGATGTAACAAAATTTTACTAAAAGAGTAAGATAGCAATATACAATCTACCAATAAGAAGTTAAATCTAAGAGTAATAAAGTATTTATTAATATTGCAAATAGCAACTATTAAGTATTATTATAAATAATAAATCAGTATCTATAATACACCAAACAATACTACGGTACATCAAAACTCACCAATACGTCGGGAGGGCGCTGTGCGTGGCGGGGATATGAAAACAACACACACAATCAACTGGGGAACGGACATGCTGACGTCACAATCATTCATACATTCGTTCAGTAACAGTTAAATAGTTCATTCGTTCGTGAAGATTACAAATTTATTTTTAAGCGTTTTTCCAGTTTTACGAATGGTTAATCTGTACTATTTAAAGAATGTAAATTAGTTGTTGTGTCTGTGCATTGGAGATATTTAAAAAAATACTTGAGTTATTACTTATTGTCATAGTATCTGTCAAAATAAAACTGAAAAAATCTTGTTATCATGCCATTGAGTGCGAATAGGGCATAATGGTGTCTAAAGTAAAGCCAACGAAGCGAAAGAAAATAGGTAAACAAAGTTTCAGCGGTTCCAAACATTATTATTTGACAATTATTACGAATCACTTCAAGCGCATTCCAGACAGGAATGAAATTGCTCATAAGATGGCGGATCTGACAGTTAAGAACCGCTGTGCTGACAGCTTTCTGTACTTCGAAACACACAACGACAGCTGTCGCTCGGCCATCGTCGCGTATGTGTGACATGTGCGACAAGGACAGAGAAAATATCGCTAGTTATCGCAGCGTAACTCGGTAATGGTCGCTTTGTTTATCTTTTTTTATCTTGTTTCGTTGGCTCTACTTTACAAAAATAGTTTTTTTTTAAATAAAATGACACGTCAATTTCTCTTCACTTCGCCTGAAGGTAAGCTAAAGGCAAAGTCTCGGATAGAGGGATATAAATACAATAGGCTGGTACCGTTTCCTTTTCTTTTCTGGCTTCAATTTCCTCCTGATTGCATGCAATACACAGAATTCAATATACAAAAATGTACATAATTTGTAGCTAATAGGAATTGTGTAGATGTAAAACATATTCGCAAAGTCACACAGGGAAAATGAATAAAAAAAGATTAGAGGGGGCTCATGGCTAAGTTGTAATCGCATAGGTTAACACCATTACAAAGTTAAGCATACTAGCTAGGTCAGTTTTAGGAGTGGTGACCTTTCACTATGCATTAAGACACTCAGTTTTAGGAGTGGTGACCTTTCACTATGCATTAAGACACTCATTTTTAGGAGTGGCGACCTTTCACTATGCATTAAGACACTCAGTTTTAGGAGTGGTGACCTTTCACTATGCATTAAGACACTCAGTTTTAGGAGTCGTGACCATTCACTATGCATTAAGACACTCATTTTTGGAGTGGTGACCTTTCACTATGCATTAAGACACTCAGTTTTAGGAGTGTTGACCTTTCACTATGCATTAAGACACTCAGTTTTAGGAGTGATGACCTTTCACTATGCATTAAGACACTCAGTTTTAGGAGTGTTGACCTTTCACTATGCATTAAGACACTCAGTTTTAGGAGTGATGACCTTTCACTATGCATTAAGACACTCAGTTTTAGGAGTGGTGATATTAAACATTAAGACACCCGTCTCCTAGAGCACATTAAACCGGTGGCCCTGGTTTTCATACGAACATCTGTGGCTTTCTTTACGGGTAGTTGGAATCGTGAAAAGATCGATAAGTGATCTAATTATGGAACTTCGACATTGTCAATCGCTTGAGGGGTTACATGGCATTCACTTCACAGAAAATATCGGAATTCTATCGTTTTATAGTTTAGGCTAAAAGTCAACCCTAGTGAAAAGGCTCGAATGATAAGTGGGGAGTAATTTGTTCTATATTATGTAAAGAAAATAATATCATAAAAATATTGTCAACTAGTTCTTTGAGTCCTTATATTCCATAAGGACTATCCCATTGTCTGTCGCATTTTTTAGGGAAGGTCATTTAACATCAAGACATTAAAGTTAGCGGGGTATACCCAGTTTTTTACAAATGGGATACTTGAGAGGTTATTACTATCACAAACTACTTACGCCTCCAGACTTGGACTGTCTCCTCATAGAGCTGCGGTTTGTGCTCGGGATGTCCACTTCGGAATGCTCCACCGACCAGCCGATGGCAAGGAGAGCCTTCAGAGACTCACGGACTGGTTCTTTGTAACGCTCTTTTTCCTGAAAAAGAAACAATGGAGAAAAGTTAATGAACGAAGAGTTGAAATACGACCACTTTTTAGGGATTCTATCGCGATATATTTGTTATTATTAACTTTTGAAATAAACTAAATCTTGGAAAGGAAGCATGTAGACTCCAGGTTCCAAAGTGCAGGGTTTGGACATAACCGACATTGAAGGGTCCGGACCGGATGACGTGTTTTATGGTGATTAATAATAGGGAGAACACATCGTCAAGATAAAAGAAGGACGCATTGGAAAAAGGTTATGGACTCGTCCTAGTGCTCACAAAAAATATAATTCTAACAGCCTCTTCAGAGATATACAATCATGAGTATAAGAAATATTTTAGAATGACACCAACATAATGTAATAGGTCTACCACGACGGTAATTACTCGAATTATGTACGTATCCATGATGACGAATAAGACTGAAATGCAATGAAAATGTAACACTAAATCAATAAACAAATGACTACTTTTGGCAAAAGAATTCTATGTTTTTAAAATAAAAATTAATTTGCAATTGGAATTCTAAGCCAAACACAAGTTATTTTGATTTGAAATGGCCAGTACTGCATAGCGGCAATTTCATAGGTAAAAACCTAATCATAATCAATGTAACCGTGTACTCACGTAATCATTAAGCATGTTATACGGCTTGAGTCTCGGGTGCGCCTTCTGCGAATCCGACCAGGACTCGCCGTACACCCAGCTGTTCTCGATCTTCCTCGAGGCCCACGCGTCGTGGTAGTGCTCCGAGAACTTCTGTACGATGGTGTTGAGGTCGTTGTTCAGGGCCACCGACGATGTGTTGATGGGTTGGGGGTCGTATTGAGGGTTGTCCGTACCACCTGAAAATTAAAAAACGTTGTTATGTTTTAATCACGTTGCTGATAAATGTGGGAGAAGATGGTATTAATTTTGTAATATTGCAATCTATCAATCAATCTATCAATCGGTCCATCAATCAATCAATTATGCAGTAATATCACTCAATCAGTCGCTCAATTAATCAATTATTAGCCTATTGCAGTCCAGTACTGAACATAGACTTCTCCCAAAGTGTTCGCAATGGAAGATTAATAGTAGATTGTATAACAAGGGAGCAAAGTAGTATTTTTACGGCGAGGGCGCCACTTTGAATCAAGAGCAAAGCGAAGGATTCTAGAATATAATCCCGAGCATAGCGAGGGATTCTAACGTAGAATCCTGAGCGCAGCGAGGGATTCAAAGTACACCACCCGAGGGAAAAATAATTTGCTCCCGAGTTATACACTCTACTTTTCATCCCCGTTCTATGAGAAAATATTTCTCCCGAGATTTCGGGCGTAACAAGTTTTGTACGGTGTTGTTAGCTTCTATAATATCTAATTGTTTCAGGAGTTAATGCATTGTCACTTCCATAACTCATATTATTTCCATTCAGAACTCATATTATTTTGCAAAATACAACTTAAATAGGTAATGTACTAATTACAAGAACAGAGAGGTAATTGGCGCTCTTTGTTTTTTTTTTAGTTAGCACAGGTCACCCCGCGCTATGCAGTCAACACGTACCAGCCAGTAATCCGTACAATTTGCGTTCGATTTCTATGAATGATAATGTTCCAAATTCAAATCACTTTTACGGCCCGCTGCTGGGCTCTGAACAGAAAAGAGCTATTTTGCGCCCCGCCACAGTGACAGTAAAGTGACATTTTTCGAATAGAAGGGATGAAATAGTAGGTTGTATAACAAGGGAGCGAAGTAGTATTTTTACGGCGAGGGCGCTACTTTGAATCAAGAGCAAAGCGAAGGATTCTAGAATAGAATCCCGAGCGTAGCGAGGGATTCTAACGTAGAATCCTGAGCGCAGCGAGGGATTCAAAGTACACCGCCCGAGGGAAAAATAATTCGCTCCCGAGTTATACACTCTACTTTTCATCACCGTTCTTTGAGAAAATATTTCTCCCGAGATTTCGTGGGTTTCGTTCCTGAGCGCAGCGAGGGATTCAAAGTACACCGCCCGAGGGAAAAATAATTTGCTCCCGAGTTATACACTCTATTTTTCATCCCCTTTCTATGAGAAAATTTATTTCTCCCGAGATATCGGCCGTAACAAGTTTTGTACGGCGTTGTTAGCTTCTATAATATCTAATTGTTTCAAGAGTTAATGCATTGTCACTTCCTTAACTCGAAGTAGAGCTCACATTATTTTGCAAAATACAACTTAAATTAATGTAAGTAATGTACTAATTACAAGAACAGAGAGGTAATTGGCGCTCTTTGTTTTTTTTAGTTAGCACAGGTCACCCCGCGCTATGCAGCCAACACGTACCAGCCAGTAATCCGTACAATTTGAGTTCGATTTCTATGAATGATAATGTTCCAAATTCAAATCACTTTTACGGCCCGCTGCTTGGCCTTGAACAAAAAAGAGCTATTTTGCGCCCCGCTACAGTGACAGTAAAGTGACATTTTTCGAATAGAAGGGACGAAATTAGTAGATTGTATTACAAGGGAGCAAAGTAGTATTTTTACGGCGAGGGCGCTACTTTGAATCAAGAGCAAAGCGAAGGATTCTAGAATAGAATCCCGAGCCTAGCGAGGGATTCTAACGTAGAATCCTGAGCGCAGCGAGGGATTCAAAGTACACCGCCCGAGGGAAAAATAATTTGCTCCCGAGTTATACACTCTACTTTTCATCCCCGTTCTACGAGAAAATTTATTTTTCCCGAGATTTCGGGCGTAACAAGTTTTGTACGGCGTTGTTAGCTTCTATAATATCTAATTGTTTCAAGACTTAATGCATTGTCACTTCCTTAACTCGAAGTAGAACTCATATTATTTTGCAAAATACAACTTAAATAGGTAATGTACTAATTACAAGAACAGAGAGGTAATTGGCGCTCTTTGTTTTTGTTTAGTTAGCACAGGTAACCCCGAGCTATGCAGCCAACGCGTACCAGCCAGTAATCCGTACAATTTGAGTTCGATTTCTATGAATGATAATGTTCCAAATTCAAATCACCTTTACGGCCCGCTGCTTGGCCTTGAACAGAAAAGAGCTATTTTGCGCCCCGCTACAGTGACAGTAAAGTGACATTTTTCGAATAGAAGGGATGAAAAAAATATCGAATCCTTTATAATATTTACCTGTGGTCGTCTGCTCCTTGCCGTAGAACTCATCATCGTAGTTCTTGGAGAGAGAATAGTCAGGTGGCAGAGCGCAACCTGTAACCAAATAATATTGTGATATCGATCCTTTTTGTTTAGAAGCTATTGAGGAGAAATACTTAGGTTGTGTCTAAAAGTTATTTATTACGAGCGACTAGGGCCGGGTTCGCCTGTGTGCGAAGTAGACTCTGTAGATAGTGTCAGTGTGAAGTGATCAGTCCACTCCCGTCACCAGCCAGAGCCCACGTCGCCATTTATTGCATGAGTAATATCTCTTGGACCTAAAATGTACTCTAAAATGTGCTTTATATACGCAGTACACGTTTCTTGGATGTATTTTGAAGATAAACACGGGGTACTACTGCGCTGGACGAGGTCAAATTCACTAAGCACAGATTAATACAAAACAATTCGCGCATAGCAGGGCCTTTTATATCTCGCGATTTAGCTCCAAAATATATGGCTAAATATAATAAATAGTTTATTAACGGCCGTTCCAAAAACTTACTTACAGTTGAAGATAGATCGCAGCAGTAAAATTTGACGTATCGGCTGTTTAAATTGAAAACATGATAACTGATTTTTTGCGGGAAAGTGCATCGCGGTATAATTTTATTTTCCGAAATTGGTGTGAAATAGGAGTTACTATGTTTTGAATTTAAACAGCCCAGCACGTCATCCGTGGATCTTTAACTGTCAGTATGTTATTGGGAACCGCCCTAAGTCACATATAATATACAGTTTGCTCATGATTTTATAGTCGTTTCGGATAAAAAGAATTTGGGCGCAGTTTCGATAGCAAAATCATCTGTGAGTATTAATTTTAGAGAACGATAATTTTTTTTAAAGCCCCCACACATTCTTCCTTTCAACTGAACATTATTCCCATACATTATAAAAAAATAATCTTTCGCCAAATTAATACTTCCAGATGATTTTACTATTGAAACTGTGCCCAAACTCTTTTGCCCGAAACGACTATAAAATCATTCAGTATAGTTTATATGGCAATTTTGATCTAATTTAAATGCGGTAGCGGTAGCCTAGTGGTATGGGTAATGGACTGTTGAGACGAGGTCTCGGGTTCGATCCCAGGTTCACCATGGCACACACCGATGACTTTTCAATGCTTTTCGAAGTTATGTGTGTATTTATCGCAGGTTTATAAGTGCCCGGTTAATGGCAATAGGCTCGCCACCTATTACATTGGGACCTAAACATAAACTGGCGAATTGTGGGTGCTAGCACCTCTGCCTACCCCTTCGGGGAATACAGGCGTAAATTTATGTTATGTTATGTTAAATGAACAACGTATATTGCATTATGTGGCAATAGTTAAGTTACCTATAGCGATGAGACACGGCAGGGCCTTCCCGAATAGCTCGGGGTCGTAGTCCATCTTGCTAAGCGAGTCGAAGATGTTGGAGAACAGCATCATGGTGAGGCGCTTCTCCTCATCTGAGGACGCTCCGTACACGCCCTGGCCGCCTGTGGAGCCGTAGTACTTTGCGCAGCGCTCGTAGTGCAGCGTTAGCAGCTGTGGGGAAGATAGATAGATAGACAACTCTTTATTGTACACCAACATCAGATTACAAGAGATAATAGTATGGATTACCGTAATCCATACTAATATTATAAATGCGATAGTAACTCTCTCTGTTTGTCTGTCTGTCTGTATGTATGCTTTCACGCCTAGACCACTGAACCGATTTCGATGAAATTTGAAATAGATATGGTAGATTAGACCATGAGAAAGGACATAGGCTATGTTTGGTCGCGATAACCGACATCCACGCGGGCGGAGCCTAGTTATAATTAAATGCACAATAGGCGGCCTCATTCGACGGCCAATCGCAGTCGCTGCCAAAACTTGCAGTATAGAGCTCGAAGTCTGCAGTGTAATTCGCTAAACATTTATGCCTTGATCACACGCACCTAGAAAACTGGTGAGACTGTAAGAGCGAGACAGTGCACTCGGCCCATGCGTGCTGCGTGTTAACATAGCGTCGAGTAGTTCGCACGTACATCGCACTCGTCAACAGCACTGTCTCTCCACTCCACTCGGTACGTGGAATCAATGCATTAGCGTCGAGCGTAGTCGACCGTGATAAAACGTGAAACTTTGTAAATTTTTTTTGTTTTTATAATCGAAGTTCCTAATATTCCCTCTAACCCCTCCAACTAAGCTAAATTGCTTGTGGTAAGAGTGGGTAATTGTACGATACAAAAATTTTAATCACACATGAAAGTAATTTCCAGAACGATTAATAGCAATTTTCAAACTAATAACGATAATGCTACTAACAAGCATTTTATTTTAAGAAATATTATGGTTATAAGTCTGATCCCTTATTATGAGTGACAACTGTTGTTAACGAGTAACACCATCTAACGGCGACGAGGAGAAAACTTAGCGGGACGGCGCGGCGGGGTGGAGCGCGGAGGTACGAGGACGTTGGAAGGACGGTGAAGACACAAGCTTTTCGAACACGATAGCATAACTACGTCGACAGTATAGTTTGCAATATTTTAATCGTACCTTATTTTAAGGAAATATAAGTTCATATTTAACTACTCGTAATAAACAGTTCATTGATTTCGTTAAAACCCTATTCGCATCCTGGAAGGTCCTGGTAAAACTTACCGCATTCTCACGACATAGTGCTTTTCCAACTTAATGTTATTCAGAATGATGTGCTTATATCGACTCACCCTTAGAGCTACAGTGGTATACTCGGAAAGCCGGGACACGTCGACGGTGAGTTTCCTCAACAGTTTCAGCAACATGGACGGTTGCATCGCAGAAGTTAGTGCTACCAAGAAGTCAGATACCGCTTCACGTTGGCCCTTGGTCAACATGCGGTTCTTCGATAATCTGGCAATTAAAAAGGTACACTGTTAATTTCAATAATACTGATACATGAATGAATTTTACAGCATTAAGTATGCTAACTATACAAATCAAATACATAGGAAAAATATATATATAAATATTGTAACATCATTCATTGGTTCTGATAGTTCGTAAGAATATCGGTAGATGACTCCACCGTCGCTTTAAAGACGGATAAGAAGGGAAATTTGAATCACATCGGGTATGTCTCGGTAGCCGAGTTAGTCAAGGCATTCCCCCTGCAAGGGAAAGATCACGGGTTCGAGTCCCACACGAGAAGTTTAATTTTTCCCTATGTATTCGAATACTGATACAATTATGGCCTATATATTATATATATCTATTATATTCTGGTATAGGGTTTTATTTTGAGTTTCCCTTCTCTCGCAGTGATATCGTCTGCGTATTTCCCGCTAGTCGCCTATTACGACACCTTTCGAATGAGATATGGTGGTGATACTTGTGTTCTTTATCTGTCACTCTAACGGCTAATTGCCGTTCCCAATAACATACCTATATGTAGATCGCACCTCCAGATAAACAGTTAAGTTTGAAGTATCTGTAACTGTTGTCCCAATATTTTAATAACAAATCTCTATCTATTTCATGGGACAGACCCTCCAATCGATAGGCAGTAGGATTACAGATCAATGGTAGAAATATTGTGACACTATAATCAGATATTGATGACGTTTTCTATCTTTAGTATCCTGAAACTGCCAGTAGATACGTTATTGGGAACAGTCTATATTTGATAGGTTCATGGATAGATTATATTCTAAATACTGCTACTTTTTGTCACGAGATTAAGTTCCCATAGATTGTGGGATTAAAATTTCACGTGGGCAGAGCCGCGGATATCAGGTATAGGCTGTGCCAGATCGATTGACAATAAAGTTTGCATTAAATATCATATTATTAGTAGTGATTTTTGTGTAACAAACATAAAGGTTCACGCGGGCACCACGTGGCGTTGGAGTCAATTTTGCTACAGTGCAAAAAATGTTTACAACCCCTAAGTAACCGGTTCAAACTGGTTGCAAGGTCAACTCGGTCAACGCACTTTATTCTCAATCCATTTGGCACGAGGTATAGTCGTATAATAATGCGATTTCTCTAACCTATATACAGTATGGAGTGTAGCATCCAACAAGCTGGCGTAGTTCTCAGCTTCGTTGTAGAAGTAAGCGTGCTTGATTAGTAACGGCAGGATCGAGTTGCCTATATAGCGGTTCATTGATAGCGCCATGTCAGACTCGCAGCCATCGTTCTGTGGATTGGAGAAGGGTTAGACCCTGCAGCGATATATTAATCCAGGTTAAACCGGACAGGTCCAAGTAGCTTGTTTTGTTTTTTTTAGTCCGCCAATCGACTAGATTACCGCTAAATAGTAAAAAGCTGAGGTGCAGTCCAGAAGATACGGAACACAATTTCAGATGCTGTTGGTCCCTAATTTGAGGCCTCGATACTCGATAAATCTTTTTTCACGTCCCAATTAAAGGACATCGGTTACCATATTTCCCCTCGTTGGTCGTAATAAAATGCCCCAAAACAAAACATGATTTCATCGTATAGTACGTACATCATTTTGTACTGATGTTTTGATTAGTTTCTTTTCAAAAGAATATCGGCAACCGAAATTACTAATATTCCCTCTAACCTCTTCAACTAAGCTAAATTGCTTGTGTTAGGAGTGGGTTCACGTCGGTAGTGTAATGGCCAGGATGACTTCACATGACTTGACTTAAAGATTTGAAAAAACGATGGTCATAATGTTTTCTATATTTCTCTACAATTTAATATCGTGAAACGAGAAAGTTTAAATGCTAAAAAGTGTATATTTTAAGAGTATCTAGAAACTTGGATGAACAATATATACTTACCTAGTAAGTAAGCAACTTACCCTGTCCAACATAGTAGCAGCTCTGAGATCGGGCAAGAAAGCCTCTTCCAAAAGCTTGTAGAATAGTTCTTGTGTTTCAATACCGTACACTCGCTCTAAGAACAGACCCACGCTCTGCTTGTGGCCAGGGATCAGGCCTGATGGCATATCTGTGAGAGAAGCAGTTTCATTAAAGTCTCATAAATTACTAACCAACATATTGAATATTTGAGTTTGTATAGTTATGAAATAAAAGTGTAATTTCGTCTAAATGATTAGTGCTAAAGTCATCTGACGAAATTAGTAACTCATTCCTGAAAGAAAGGATTCAATTTGAATAATCCTTTCTTACGTACGGAAACCTTATAGGTGGAAAATCAAATACTATTGCTGGAAAACCAGGTATGTCTTAGGTAAAATATTCTTGGGATTTTAACAGGCCGCCGTGGCTTTTACCAACCCCCCCGGAGCCGGTGGAGTTGGTTATGTCGGACTCGAACCGACTAAAACACACGCCGTTTTTGGTTGCCGGAGGTGGCTGCCAATTTTATTAAACGTAATTTTTTGAGGATCGTAATTGTAGAAATAGTCGAATACATAGGGAAAAAGAATCTTCTCGGGCGTGACTCGAACCCGCAGTCTTTCCCTTACAGGGGGAATGCCTGACAAATTCGGCTACCCAAACACGCCCGAGAAGATTCTTTTTCCTTATGTATTTTTTTTTTTATTTTTTATTTATTATCAAAACAAAACAACAGATACACTATAACAGGTCAATAATAGCAACAAAAAACCACGAAGGTTTATACCTGTGCTATTGTGAGACGTCGTACAAAAAAAAAATTATTACACACACTACCTTACATAAATAATACCTAATATAAATAAAACTAAAACAATCTACATTACATTTAGGAAATGTTGTTTGAGTTTATGCTTAACACTGGACATTTTGTTACATTCTCGTATACACGAGGGTAGGTCATTAAGAAGCCGAGGGACAATATAGCACGTAGTGCGTTTGCCGTACACATTGTTCGCACGCTGTGTGACAAACCGGTTCTGGGAGACTGCCCGAGTGCGTACAGGATGTTCTATAATTTTTCTAAAGGATTGATTAAAGAACTGTTCTTTTAGTAGTGCCAAGTGTACTTGTGCGTGGACAGGTAAGGCTTTGCAGTGTTTGAAGAGTCCGGTTTCGTTGTCGTGAAATTGACTTTTAATTTTAGGCGATACTATAGTTTTAAGGATTTTTACTTGTAGTTTATAAATGGTGTCAAGATAGGACTTATATGTACGACCATAACTACTAAGGCCGTACTGTATATGGGATTCGGCTAGTGCATTGTATAACATTATTTTTATTTTAAAGGGTATTCTATTTCTTAATATTATTATATTTGCCAAAAATTGCCTCAACTTATTGCAAACTTGTTCGATGTGGTGGCTCCAGTTAAATTTATTATCTATTTGTAGTCCAAGATAAGTCTGATGTTTGACCAAATCTATAGGTGGGCAGTTACAGTTCAAAGCACCGGTAGCATGCAGGCAGGCATGGTTGTGGGCTATTATACCTTGAATAGATTGTTGTTTTATATAAGGTGATTTAATTGCAAGTAGCTTGGTTTTGTTAGCGTTAAGCACAAGGCCAGCATCATGGCACCATCGTGCAAGGGCATTCATATCTTTTTGTAGTCGTTCGCATGCGTCTTGCGGATTTCGGTCAGCTATCACAAGACAGGTGTCGTCAGCGAACTGATAGCATGTGCTGTTGGTGATGCAGTTGCCCATGTCATTAACATAGGACAAGAAGTGCAGCGGCCCTAATACAGATCTCTGTGCTGTGCCCCCCGTAACAGACATACGTTCGCTACAGACATTATCAACTTTTACTGTGGAGGTTCGATTATTTAGATAGTCTCTGCACCAGGTCAGCAGAGGACCTCGTATTCCACAGTCATCCAGTCTTTCAATCAGCTGGGGGTGCACCAATGTGTCAAACGCACGTGAGAAGTCGATAAAGAGAGCAAAGACATATTTTTTCTCATTTAAATGCTTGTTGACTTCATCAGTAAAGTTTGACAATAAGGATGTGGTGCCCTTGCCAGACTGAAAGCCATACTGGTACGGGTTGATAACGTTATGCTTCCTGTAAAAAGCATGAATCTGTTCACATACATACTTTTCAACAATTTTATCAATCGCTGAAAGCAGTGTTATTGGACGATAGTTTAGATAATCGTTTCTTTTACCCCGTTTATGAATTGGTCTTATGCACCCTACTTTTAGGTCATCTGGATATAGACCATTTTCAACACTACGGTTGATTAAGTCAGCGATGGGGCCACATATACTATCACCTATCATTTTAATGTCCGACACCCTGATGCCGTCAACGCCCGGTGCTTTCCTCGATTTTAATTGTTTAATGATTTTGTGTACGTCGCTAGCTGAAGCTTTTTTAAACAAAATGTATTCTGTTCTGTATCGATTCTATGTATAGTTAGCATACTTAAAGCTGTAAAAATTCATTAAATTGTAGAAATAGTCCCCTATATTGTTATGCCACTTAGGCGGCAGACAACCACACGGTCAACCCGATGGAAAGTGATTACTTTGGCCTATGGACGTGTGCAATACACCAGGGGCGTTACACTCGTGCTGCCGACCCTGTAATACCTGTAATACAAACACAATTTTAAAATTAACTTACCAGATTTAGGACGCTCTTCACCAGCAGCAGGATTGTTGAGTGTGAACCGCAAACTAAGTACGCCTTGAAGGTCTTCTAAAGGTACCAAGGAACGAAGGATAGCGCGCGCTCGAAGAGACTCGTTTTTGCCCTAAAAAAAAAATAGTACAATACAGAATCTAGATTATTTTGGCTGTTTCATTTTACAGTGGGATATTCGAGCTAGGAGTACCTATTGAGTCTATTAATATAATGGATATAATTAAAGTGAATATAGAATTTGGCAGAAAGATTGTGAATTTTTTTAAAACCTAACGTAAATATGGTAAAAGAAATTGTGAGAAAGAGTCAAGTATTGTAAAAAGGAATTGAATTATACGCCCTATGTCAGATACGCAAAACGTCAGATGCGCATATTGTCAGAAAACGCAGAATGCCAGCCAAAAGTATTTTTTTTAGATTAAGGGATTTATGTAGAGTATACCACTTTTAAAAGGTGTGACTTTTTGGAAATTCCGAACAATCATAATTTTCTGAGCTTTTTCTAATAATCTAAGTTGTGATGCAGCTGAATGTTTTTCACGCGTCATTCGATCCATTAGTTTGTAACCTAGTATCCAGTTGCCTGTGAAGAAAAGCCGGCGAGAATCGGATTAAAGGGACCCTTTAACTATTGAAAGAAACAAGTACTCACAAGTGCAATGACCCCGGCATCAGGCGCACATCGGCCCAGTAAGTCCACGAGCGTGCAGTAGAAGTTGAGTATGGCGGCGCCCGTGTCGATGTAGTCCTCGTCTTCGTCCGACTCGGGCAGCGGGTGGCTGAACTGTAGCCAAACATTGGTTTAGTAAAGAGTTTGTATAGGCACTTTAATGGGCGTAGCTAGTGTTTAGGGGGCTTAAAATAAAGTTTGCATACAAAACAACCTATTATTATTATATTACAGTATAGACCGACCGCAAGCGTTGTGTGGCTCCCAAGGTATTGCTCAGGCCATCTTGGACCTAAACCGCGAGATATAAAAGGCCCTGGCACGCACGATTGTTTTGTAATCCATGCTAACATTATAAATCCGAAATTAACTCTGTCTGTTTGTTGTCAGACAGACGTCTGTATGTTACTCTTTCACGCCTAAACCACTGAACCGATTTTGATGAAATTTGGTCTAGCGGTAGATTAGACCTTGAGAAAGGACATAGGCTATGTTTGGTCGCGATAACCGTCATCCACGCAGGCGGAGCCGCGGGCAAAAGCTAGTAATCTATACTTGGTGAATTTGAGCTCGTCCACCGCCGTAGCACCCCGTACTATCTTCAAAATACAACCAAAAAACGTGTACTGCGCATATAGAACACATTTTATGTTGGATATATGGCTCAAACAATAAGCTGAGGAATAAGTAGAAAAGAGACAGAAAGAGCATCCTCCACCACACCACGTATACCTAGGGCGAGGTACAGTGACCACGGTCATATTAACTTTATGATATTTTTTTGTTTTATGAGCAATGTTATTTTGCTTTTTAAACACGCCTAGAAATCTTAAATCCATAAGGGGCCCGTTATCGGAATTACAACCTAGCTAAGCCCATGTTTATTTTGCAATTCACGCATGCCTGAATTTTTCCGATAACTATATTATTATAGGAAATCTTGAAGTTTAAGCTATGTGCAGGAAAGCATTGAAGTAATGAAATAATCTATTATCCGTAGTACAGTTAAGTTCTACGGTCAACCGGACTATGGGTAAAAAAAAATCAATGTTACAGTTAACCGGACCATGGAAAAAATATTTTGTACTGTACTCCGGTTGACCGAACAACTTAACCGAATAACGGGTAATATATGTATGAAACAATGAAATTATAAGGTAAGTTTGGTCTCACTTTTAGCGCCATCAGATTTAAAAGCGTTAAGAGCGAGAACCAAGCGATATAATCATTTTAATATTGTTATATGAAACGCAAGAGAAAAGTTAGGATAAGATGTATTCCTATTAAAGTTTTTATTTATTTTGAACCGGATATAAATCATAAGAGATTTTTTAGGAGCTTGTAGTACAATATTTATGTCCTTTATATGCAACATAATTCTATCATTATAGATATTACAGTTATGCTATTGTACAAAATTAGGATTACTGTCAAATTGTGCAAAATGGTAGCTGTGTATGGTTAGTTAGTTAGTAAAATGATTAATGTAGATATACAACTATTTTTTACCACGTTTAATTCCTATAAATCACATCAAGTTCAGTGCCCGTCTTTTAGATGCCACTTATACGTATACAAAGTCAAAGTAAAAAACGGAAATTACAAACGTCAAAATAAAAAAAATAAAGACTAGTTTAGCAAATGGACCACCACTTCGAAACGAGGCCCGGACTGACTCACGTTGACTCAGGTTGGCTTAACGTATAAAGTTAAGCAATCATCAAAAAACACAGTGATTTATAGTAATTATACGTCTAAAGTAAAGCCAACGAGACGAGAGAAAATAGGTAAACAAAGCGACTATTACTGAGTTATGTTGCGATAACCAGCGATTATTTTCTCTGTCCTTGTCGCACATGTCACACGTACGCGACAATGGTCGAGCGACAGCTGTCGTTGTGTGTTTCGTAGTACAGGAAAGCCGCCAGCACAGTGGTTCTAAACTGTTAGATCCGCCATCTTATGAGCAATTTCATTCCTGTCTGGAACGCGCTTGAAGTGATACGTAATCATTTTCAGATAAAAAAGTTTGGAACCGCTGAAACATTGTTTTACTTTTTTCTCTCGCTTCGTTGGCTTTACTTTCACCTTCAATATACAAATAACAGACAATTATTACCTGATTTAGCACAATACCTTACATCTAAGACTGCTACTGTCTTTTAGTCACTTCTAACAGGATTGGGTGCGAAGAAAGAGTTGGCAAATATATAACTTACACTAACATCTCCCTCTTGCTCCATCTCTCTCAGTTTCCTCCTGTCTGCGATTCGCTCACTCATCTTGTTGGCGTCGACTATGGCCTTCAGCAGACCCTCGCCTTCTCCCCTCAGAGCTGGTCCGAGGCACTCTGGGCGACGGATGAGGAGTCGGATGACTAAGTTGGCGTTTTCTTCTACACTCTCGCCGTTTACCTTGAGGCAAAAGTGGCAAATTCAAAAAATCTGGGATATTCTACACAGTGCTTTCTTGACCCAAAATAAGTATATGTAGCTTGTAGCGAGACTTTGCCTTTAGCTTAACATCAGGCGAGGTGAAGTCAAATTGACGTGTCCGGTATATAAAATAATAATATTGGTTCAAATAGAAGATTATTTTACAGAATACTTATTGGCGACCGGAATTACCAATATTCCCTCCCTCCAGTTTACTAAATTGCCTTTGTTCGGATTAGGTTCACTTCACTCACGTCAGTAGTGTTATTACCAGGATTCGAACCCGTGACCTCTCTACGTTTAGGCCGATTTAAACACTGAGCTGGCTAAGCCGTTTAAGGGCGTTTATATCATAGAATATTGGCACTGTTACAAGTTGTGTCCTGAGTATTGACTTTTTCCAATTTAAAAATTTACCAGAAATGAAAATATTAAAAGATATATAGGAGTATTAACATAAAATATAAAAACATCTTACCCAGACGCAGAACCGCAAGAAATCGAGATATCTTTCACCCTCGACGGGGTCCCAGCCGAGGTCCGGGTATCCCTTCTCGATGAGCTCCGAGTTGCTCTGCAGACCGCACCGCGACAGGTACACTGCTATCTTCTCTAGGTAGTGCTCTCTGGAGAATTCAGTAACAGTTTGAGTTAGAACATTATTATGTCGGTTGTCGGTTCGGTGGTCGGTATAGATGTCGGCCAAACATAGCCTATGTCTTTTCTTAAGGTCTAATCTACCCCTGTACCAAATTTCATCAAAATCGGTTCAGTGGTTTAGGCGTGAAAGCGTAACATACATACAGACAGAGTTATACTTTCGCATATAATATTAGCGCAGTATAACGAGAGATCTTACAGTAGTTCATCGCGTTTGATGTTTGCGGAAATGCCGCCTTTTGCAGTTTTGTCAGGGTTGTCACTTCAGTTTTTATTTATAATTTATTTTTCTGTAATATTCTATATAGAAGCCCTATTTGTTATCTTTGTTCTGTCAAGGCACGTCAACTCACGCTAATATAAATTACTAGCTGATGCCCGCGGCTCCGCTTGCATGGATGTCGGCTATTGCGACTTTTGGTTATATCTACGGTTCTAGTCAACCAATTATTATTAACGTAATATTTTAAGCCTGAGTTGTTGGATTTCGTTTTCGGTTTCAGTTTCGATTTCGATTTGAATTTGCATATTGATTCGGGTTCGGTTTCGGGGCTGGATTCGGATTCGAATTCGAGTTGGAATTTCGCTAATCGCCGGGATCACTGATATTGATGACTGGAATTGATGATATATTCTTAAGGATCCTATCCACGATCAGTTCGCCTGCAGTTTCAGATCGTATCGGGCGGTTTGCAGCCCTAAGTTGACAGCGCCCACACACGTAAGCGATTTTGGCCTACCGGCCATGCCCTGCTGTCAGTTTTGCGGCTACACACGATCAGTTGAGAGTCGACAGTATCCCATCGTATGATTGCCTGCCGGCAATTGTCTGATATCGGGATTGACGAACATTTTACCGACGATCAAAAATAACGGACTTGAAATTTAAAAAAAAACGAGGTTTTCGGGGTGACTAATTATGAATAATAAAATACATTTAGCAATCCAAGATGGCGGACTTGCAATAACCCACAAAGTCAACATGAGCATCGTTTTCGAAGTTGTCAGGGTTTCTAATTACGTATAAGTCATCCATCCAGTCATCTTGGATAGCTACATGAATAATATATTCGTAATCAGCAACCCCAAAACCTTGAAAATGATATCCGTATCGATTGTAGTAAGAATTTCGAATCCACCATCTTGGATCGCGAAATAGATGTTATATTCGCAATCAGCGACCCCAAAAAACTCTGGAAGCGGTACCCATATCGATTTTGGTAAAAATTTCGAGTCCGCCATCTTGGATCGCGAAATGGATGTTATATTCACAATCAGCGACCCCGAAAACCCTGAACGCTGTACCCATATCGATTTTGGTGAAAATGTCGAGTCCGCCATCTTGGATCACCAAATGGATGTTATATTCGCAATCAGCGACCCCAAAAACCCCGAAAGCGATACCCATATCGATTTTGGTGAAAATGTCGAGTCCGCCATCTTGGATCACCAAATGGATGTTATATTCGCAATCAGCGACCCCAAAAACCCTGAAAACGATGCCCATATCGTTTTTTGTGAAAATTTCGTGTCCGCCATCTTGGATAGCTAAATATAGAAAACGAAAAAAAAAACAATTTTAACAAACAATACGAGTCATGAAAATAAAACACGTGATTAGTGTGGTTACAAATGAGACAGCCCTGAATCCTTAGTATCGAGTAAAATGTATGGGCGTACCGAGTAATACCCCGTTCCCCACCACTCCCCTGCCCCCGCACGATTGCTCTGTCTAGACGGCTTCGTTGATAGACTGTATTTAGTATGAATCGTTAGACTGTGATATTAGATGGATTTATTGTTGTTTCTCTTGATGGTTTATACCTACACCTACCCCTTGTGGTAAGAAAAACTATCAAGTAAGAGTAAGACATGGGTAATTGAATATCTTGAATATCTGTGTTTATTGTAAATATTAGAATAGACTCATTGTACACAGACTATGGATAGTTCAAACTCCAAATCTTCTTTTAACACTTACTACTCTCTGTGGTGTGGCGGTAGTGGTCGCGACTGCCACGCAAGAGGCGCGGGTTCGATCACCGTGCAGTGCAAATATTTGTATGAATGACTATGACTATTTGCATTGGTACAGGTGTTTCTATGTATAATATGTATGTATTTACAAGAAAAAGTACCTAAGTATGTATATTCGCATTCTAGATTACATAACACAAGCTAGTTAAGCTTACCATGGGGTCTTGATAGCGTTGTGTAGAATGTTAAAAAAAACTGAAGGTTTTATTGACTACTAGCTTTTGCAAGCAGCTCCGCCCGTGTGGATGTCGGTGCCTGGCAATTATGCGATTTTTCTCACTGTAAAAACCATCCTTGAACTTCCACAAACATTAAAAAAAAAGAATTGGCCAAATTGGTCCAGGCATTGTTGAGTTATGTGCTTACCAACACATTTAGCAATTCATTTTTATATTATAGACTAGCTGTCTCGGCGAACTTCGTACCGCCATATTTTCCACCCGCGTGCAATTCCGTTCCCATTCCTGTTCCCGTGCCCATTCCCATTACTATTCCCATTCCTATTCCTATTCTCATTCCCATTCCCATTCCTACTACTACCTACTACTACTAAATACTAATTCCGTAACGTAAACATAAACTTCTCTCACATAATAGAAAAAGTTTGTATGAGAAAAAGAAAAGTTACTTTCTGAAATTTTCTGTACAACTGTTTTATTATTTTTTTACGTAAGAACCTTCTCCCGGTAATAACAAACACAACAAAAAAAGAATTAGTGAAATCGGTCCAGCCGTTGGTGAGTTATGCGCTTACCAACACATTTTGCGATTCATTTTTATATTATAGATAGATGTAGAATGTAGAATGAAACTATTGCATAATTGTTAAAGAGTCGGCCTTACGATAGGTGGATGTCGGTTATCGCGACCAAACATAGTCTATATCCTTTCTCATGGTCTAATCTACCCCTATACAAAATTTCATCAAAATCGGTTTGGTGGTTTAGGCGTGAAAGCGTAACATACAGACAGACAGACAGAGTTACTTTCGCATTTATAATATTAGTATGGATTTCGGTTCTAATATTCTTAAAAAAATGAACTATGGCTGAACTCGCACTTTATTAGTTGCCATCGAGCGTTATAGATCCACATGGGTTAATTTTATTATTTATCTGATTCACGGAAGAAATTTTTAATTTCCAGTTATTTTTGTTGACGATAAAACCTTTGAATGTACGTAAAGAAAGTTTACCTCAGAGCCAGCGCCAGTTCCGTATTCTCCATCAAACTGGAATACGCCACGTCCAGAGGCGTGGAGCCTCTTAGAGAAGGCCTTGACAGCAAGATGTTCGAGTTCTCCAGCAAGAAGTCGAAATGGTCGAACATGGCCTTCTGGTTCTGTCGGCCCGTGCGGCAGAAGTAGCAGAGGAAGCGGCAGCACGCTACCACCATCTCGTGGGAAGTGTCCTGGGGATGCACAAGTACAAGTGTAATTTATTATGAGTACACAAGTGTAGAAAATAAAACTTGTACTGTGGAGTACAAGTTTAATTAACTACAATTTCAATACCATTTTTTAGGATCATGATACCCGAGTATTTATACCGGGTGTAAGGAGAAAGCTCGCGAAGTCAATGGCCTCTAGTAGTACTCCAGTCCTATGCCGCACCACTAAGACCTGGAATTCCCTGCCAGCTCACGTGTTTCCTTCTTCCTACAGTCCCGGGTCCTTTAAGCGGGGCGTGAAAAGGCATCTAATGAGGCCGTCAAGCTGAGTGCCACCACTGTTAACATGGTAAATGTTTACGATGGTGACCCTCTTTCCGAGACTTTGCCTTTAGCTTAACATCAGGCGAGGTGAAGTCAAATTGTCGTGTCCTGTGTAAAAAAAAAAAAAAATATTGGCATAAAAAATCAATTTGTAATTTTTTATCATTATTTCCTCTCCATCGTGTTAGTAAAACTAAATAAAACGGTAATTTCATAAAAGACACCACTACAAAAAAAAAGCAAATAGCGACAAGCGCGTGCTTTTTCGTTGTGACGTTTATTTATCCATTTTTTTGCCAATATGTAGTGTACCTTGAGTACTAGTAGGGGCCTTCGGCTTCGAAAGCGTTCCTCTCACACCATTTTTTAATAGTTATTAGAGTCCATATTCATCAAACACGGATCAAATTAAAAATACTTACTTAAAAATGTTAAACTAAAAGGCTTGTACGAAACGATTAACGACCTCCAGAGGGGTGTAAGAAAAGAAGCAGTTGGAGAGCCGGCAAACATCTTGAACAAAGGCCATCTTGTTTGTGTACAGTGCGTGCTCAATCAGAGGGTGTAAGTTTGCGCTTATACACTGAGTATGCTATTAAGAATATAAGGTGCAAAGGTCAACTTATCCACCAACGATACGAGCCCTTTTGACCCATAATTGCTTTGACATAATTAACGATAGATTAAATGGCGTGGCTCGGCCATGAGACCCTACACAGCTAGTAAAATTGTAATGGAGTGTACTACGTGAGTTCGATAAATGGAAGTGCGATTAACGTTTGTGTGACAAAACTGTACTGCGACTCACCTTAGTTCGAATGCACGCTAATGCGACACACTGTAGGTCGACATTACTCTAGTGCGACAAACGTTTGTGCGACACTAGTTCGACATCATGGTAGTTCGACACTACGGTAGTGCGACAAATCATTGTTGCATTACCGTAGGAGTAACAACAATGGTTTGATTTGATTTAATATGAATTTACCTAATGTGACGAAGTTTTTTTTACATTTGATATTACCGTAGTAAACAAAAGGTAATTACTTAACAACAATGGTTTGATTTGATAACAACAATGTTTTGATTTAATGTGACGAGGTTTATTGATATTCCATTTTATAAATATTCCATTTCTTGCGACCCAAAAGTTTTATTTTACCGTATGTTAGCACAATATTAATTAGTTTAATTCAAGTAGGTACTTTAAAGTAATACATTATTATAATTGATATTTTTATTTTTAACTTATACCTACTTACTTGTTGATTTATTAGTAAATATTCCTGCTAAAAAGGATGCTAGGCTTGTCAACAAGTAACAACATACACAAACGTTTGTCGCACTAGAGTAATGTCGACCTACAGTGTGTCGCACTAGCATGCATTCGAACTAAGGTGAGTCGCAGTACAGTTTTTTCACACAAACGTTAATCGCACTTCCATTTGTCGAACTCACGTAGTACACTCTATTTAGAAACCCTTTTTCCACGCAGCCAGAGCACATTGTCAAGTAGTTTGCCGTCCCCACATGCGCCGCCCCTGCCTACCTTCTCCTTGGAGTCCTCCGCGACGGGCTGCGAGGTGGGCTGCGCGTCGGACTGCGCCTGCGCACGCCGCCCTAGCGTGTTCATCATCACCGCCATCACGTTCTCGTGCACGCGCAGCACTCTAAAGACATACATTACATAAACATAAACTCACGCCTGTATTCCCCGAAGGGGTAGGCAGAGTTGCTAGCACCCACATTTCGCCAGTTTATGTTTAGATCCCAATGTAATAGATGGCGAGCCTATTGCCATTAACCGGGCACTTATAAACCTACGATAAATACACATATAACTTCGAAAAGCATCGAAAAGTCATTGGTGTGTGCCATGGTAAACCTGGGATCGAACCCGAGACCTCGTCTCAGCAGTCCATTACCCATACCACTAGGCAACCGCAGATCCGCAGACATACATTAATCATCATTATAATCACCACGATCACTATCACCATCATCATCATCATCACTATCATCACCATCAGCATATTCGTTCAGGATCTTCACGGCTGCATCCGAAGTTTTTACCTCGGAGACGGTAGGATAGAACTTGCTGAGGTTAAAATGGTTGCAACTTCCTGAAGTTCCATCCCTTATTATTTAATTCCTTCTTCAAAATTTCTGAACTTTTTTCAACCTTACATTTGACTATTGTTAGTTTTTGTCACAGAATGTCACAGTATTAATGTACTAGTACTTTTGTGGCGTGTAGTAGCAGTACACTTACACGTACACTTTAAGTACTTTTACTTAAACACTTACTGAAAAGTACTTAATTATGTCATCATCATCATCTTCATATCAGCCATACAGTCCACTGCTGAACATAGGCCTCTCCCATAGATTTCCAGAATGACCGATCTAAAGCAGCCCTCATCCAGCAATTCCCGAATTAATTATATATTATATATTTTTAATATTACCTGATTAAATCCGGGTGCTGGAAGAACGTGTGGTTATTGACCAGTTTCCTGCAAAGTAGAAATTCACATTAGTTACAAACAAATACCGCGGCCGCTCTTCGTGAACTTCATTTTTTTTCCGATCAGATATCTATACCCCGTCCATTATATTATTGTATTTTAGACAGATGAAAGTAGTGATTGCAAGATTATTTAAAATATCGATTAAGTTAAAAACCCCGATTAAAAAACCTTCATCGATAAATGAAAATATAGGTATGTATCATGATTTCATGTATAATTATTACCTATCGATACATAATAATAAAACAGCAATAGGTACTAAAATCAACACAAAAATATTTTTTTAGAATCGATGTATAAATACCGGGAATATCGCTGAATATTCTAAACAACTCTGCGTACCCATTCGAAGGATATACAGGCGCTGTGGTATGAATAATGGCATATAATATATGCGAAATTGCAGCACACAGTGAGTTCCGTGGTATGTCGCTGAAACCCATAACCAGATCTTTATGAAATTTAAATAGGACCATTGCGGAATAAAGCTCTTTACGGAGCCATGGGCGTACAAAGTAAGGTAATGTTTTTAATATATTACTATTTTCTGTACATAGTCGATATCGATTATGACATTTTCAAGATAAAACACAGACTAACTACATCACTAAATTTTCTTTCTGGTTGACGTGACGTTGTCAATGAAATATGATGTATTGGCGCCTAATTTTTGTTCGCATTTTTAGGCGTTGACGCTAGAACAAAGTTATATCGACAACTGTCAGTGAGCTGTCTAAAATACAATAATATAATGGACGGACTATAATTGTAAAATACATACATATAATCACGCATATTTCCCATTGGGGTAGGTTGAGACCGCGAATGAGATCGAACACTTGCCCCATGGTGGGCGCCACTTTGAAAATTGTTTAGTTTATTTAAACTAGCTTTTGCCCGCAGTTTTGCTCGCGTGGATGTCGGTTATCGCGACCAAGCATAGGCTACGTCATTTCTCATCGTCTAATCTACCTCTATACCAAATTTCATCTAAATCGGTTCAGTGGTTTAGGCGTGAAAGCGTCACATACAGACAGACAGACAGATAGACTTACTTTCGTATTTATAATAGTAAGTATGGAAGTATGGATAGTTAGTTCTGTACAATAAGTTATTGTAGTTAATTTTGGCCCAGTATGACGAAAGCAATTTAATAAAGATGTTAGTTGAAATTTGAATTGATAATATGGAGAAACAGAGTGAGATTAGCGCTCACTCTTTCTCTCTCTCTCTCTCTCTCTCTCTTTCTCTGTCGAAAATGCGTCTAAACCCACCAAGACAACTTACCACAGCCTCTTCCTCATCAGTTCCTCTTCTTCCTGACTCATCTGCACAGGCAACAATGCTCGTATCTGACTCAGCCCCACCCACATTTCAGCCACGTCTAGTTTGGTCTTCGCGTTGATGACATAAGTCTTCTCTAGAGCTCTGATCAGCTCACCAACTGCATCGTATTGGCGGACGAGAAGACTGAAAGTAATATAAACTTACGATTACACTAAGTACATATATAATGTTTCAGATTAGAGCAGACAAAATAAAAACTCGTATTCCGGATAGAATTCTCTGGAAGCTGGGATTGAAAGTTTATCAATATCCGAAGTTGCCGGCCACGTATCGATTGCCCAAAATGCAATTAGGGTCAAGTAAGAGTAGCGGCCGGAAATTTTTAGTAAAAATTGTTGCGAGAAGGTTCGTGCAACCGCGTGCATGCGACACTTCGTCATTAAATGACTATATAATTCAACCACTATCGTAATTTCAATGAGAAGTGATCCTTGAAATGTGATATTACGATGAATTGAACATAAAGATAGCTAAATAAAACTTAAGAAGAATTTTTTATTTACCTAAACATTTCTCTGACCAGTTTAGGAGTTTCGATCTGTGACTCCTCTGCCCAGTTAAAGATGGTTTGAATCAGAACTTTGCGGAATTTCTCCTCAGGGGTCTTCCTGGGTTCCTCTTCGATTGCCTGACAAAAATATAACACATTAATAAATTAAGGGGAGCAATAAAAGTAAGTTATTTATTTGAAATATTCAATAACTTAAGTTCATAAATAATATTATAGGAAAATGTAGTGATACCTTGGCCTCTTCTTCTAATTCTTTGACAGTGTTGATAATGTTGTACAGTTTAGTGAAAGCACCTGGTTTTGCCTCTGGTTCCGCGAGTTCCTGTACAATTAAAAATAATTTCAGACAGACACATCTATATTAGTAATGGGTAGTGAGCGCATGGAGGTCCATCTAGATATTTGGGGCCCAAGTGACTGTGTCAGCCGGGGTGCAAGAGATGGGTAACAAATGCCTGGCAAAGGCGCCTTCACCCGGTCCAGGTAGAAGGGGTAGGCCGTGTAGAAGTGGCACAGCGTCGTGGAGGGTGACATGCGTGAAAACGGTCTCACTACCTTGGACGCCCAAGATCGTGCGAAGTGGAGGAGGAAGAGCCGGAAGGCGGACCCTGAGCTCCGAGGGCACCATGGCCTCTTATGCAATCAGGATTACAGTCTTTATGTGGATGATGTAACTCTGTCTGTCTGTCTGTATGTTACCGCTTTCACGCCTAAACCACTGAACCGATTTTGATGAAATTTGGTATAGTGGTAGATTAGATCATTAGAAAGGACATAGTCTATGTTTGGTCGCGATAACCAACATCCACGCGGGCGGAGCCACTGGCAAAAGCTAGTTTAGTAATAAACGTTGAGTAATACCGTTCCATCAGGTTCCTGCAACGCGTTAAGCGACACGTGCGCCATGAGACTCTCGTGGAAGTAGTTCATTCTCGCGATGAGATCTTCACCACACGGGCAGTTCTCTTTATCTTCCTCTTCCATGTGCTTGAAGCCTGAGGAATCACAAAGGTCGGATCATTCGTCTACTGTATCCATCCATATATCCATATATATAAATGCGAAAGTAACTCTGTCTGTGTATTTCACGCCTAAACCACTGAACGGATTGAATGAAATTTGGTATAGGGGTAGATTAGACCATGAAAAAGGACATAGGCATATGTTTGGCCACGATAACCGACATCCACGTGGGAGAAACCGCGGGCAAAAGCTAGTAAGTAATAAAATGTCTGTCTGTTTAGCTTCCAGGCTTAAACAAACCACTGAACTTAATTTGGTAGTAAATTAGACCCTTAGAAAGGACATAGACTACGTTTAGTCGCAATAACCGACATCCACCCGGACACACCAGTGGGCAACACTAGTTAAGAGGATTAGTAACTGAAATTACTCAGTTTAATTGGGTATTCTACTGACTAGTCAAATTAGTTAGTTTTTACTAAACGTCAAAACGATAAGTTATAAAGTAACTTGTATGAAAACAGATTTAGTGACGTCATAAAATTTAATAGTCAAAACAGTCACTATTATAGGTTGGGAGGATGATTAGAAATAAATGAAAACTATAAAATAAGAAATAACGCATTTTTACCGCTCTTTTATCATTCTTAATTTAATAAGCTCGGTTAGATAATTTATTTTAACTATAGGATAATACCCAATTGTGTTAGTAGAGGGACCGACATCGGTAGTGTAATGTAATGACCAAGGTATGAACATAGGCGGAGGAGAAAAGCGTGACTGATTTTGTACTTACTCAAAATGGCGTTCATTTGTTCTCTGGGTGGACAACGGAACTCTCTGGTCTTCTTGGCGGCGACAGCACTGGGCAGGTCGGACTGTTTAATCTCCGTGTAACGTCTGCACAATAAATATTTGATATATGTTACTACTCGTAGTTATTCCTACGATGAAGTACGAGAAAAACAGAGATAAAATTAAATAAAAAAAAAGATTCACAACGATTGCTGCTTGGTTAACTAAGCAAGCCAACGATGCATATAGCAGAGGAGTGTCCATTCCGTCGTTTCCCTGTAAGAATGCGTGAGCTTCATGACCTCACATGGACATCGACATATGAGGACTCGAGCAGGGGCCATACGAAATGATGAACTAAGCAAGCAGCAATTACAAAATAGACGTAAGTACCCTACTTGCCCCATTTTTTTTAAATATCAATATACATTGGGAAAAATAACATCGCAAGAGGCATAAGCCCAGCAGTGGACTGCTTTTATTCGTGCGGAAATCCCTACGCATACCTCCTCGCCGGAGCCGTTATGTCCGAATCGAACCGACTAAAACCGCATGGCGAATGAGGGCCGTGGTGCTAGGCCGGAGATGAGGTTGTCTTCGACATATACGCTCGCACCCCGGCTGACCCAAGGCCTTCTCTTACGGTCTGGCCCTCCTCGGCAGCAGTGGATTGCAGTAATACTTAAAAAACTTTACTTTCTCCCCACTCACCTCAGCTGGTCAGTCTGCAGTTCCCCTACGAAGTCATGAGCAAAGGCGATGATAGCCTCGACCCTGTGTCTCAGCTGTATATCGTTGAGATGTTGCAATAAGTAACACATTTGAAGCTTAGCGCCCTCCGCCATCTTCATGTGAAGAAGACCTTTGCGATGCTCGTCTTTGCCTTCTGTGAATGGCAGAGATTTTGTTTTAGATAACTTGTACCAAAAAATAACCGTGATTTTGGGAAGGGGAAAGGAGAGGGGTAGTTTCAAAATGAATTTAAAATTTCAAAATATTCCAGTATGAACGGAATGCAAGATCTAAGGCAGCCTCCTAAAAGTGAAAAAAAAAAACTTTTTCTGCACTTGATTGTCAGACAAGCTCACGGCCCACCCGATGTTAAGTGGTTACCGTGGCCTAAGTACGTGTCCTCACGTCACGTATAGGGGCGTCACATTCGTGCTACCGACCCTGTAGAAACTTTCTAATGCTAATTATTATAATCTACAGCTAAGATCTGAACAGTTTTTAATTTAAGTATATAAGTAGAATAGGTTTTATTCTAAGTAAATAAATGAGTACCTTTATCGAAGGTAGGGTCCCAAGTCTCAGGGTTGGTCATGATGAGTAGCTTCTCCACATCTTCGTCTCGCATCATGCCCACCAGCAGAAGGCGGTCCACCAACTTGATGAGAGGTCTGTAAAATTCAGATATTAGATAGAATAGAATGTTGAGCGTAGAGAGGAATTCTATCGTGAGTGCTGCGAGGGATTCATATTAAAAGTTAGGTTATCAAAGCAAAAAACATGTTAGGAACATTTTATGAATTTGGAATATTCCAACGCTCCAGCACTGCTGTATGAAACGGCGTGCTGGGGTTAAATACTTTTTGATTAGATGTTAAAATGTTCCAAATTCAAAAAACGCTAACAAAAGATTTGACTTTCTTTCTTTGTAAATTTCATTCTTCGTGTTCCTTTTTCGTAAATATTGGGGTTTTCTTTCGTGCGGAAATCCCCTCAGATACTTCCCCCGCCGAAGCCGGAGGGGGAGGTTATGTCGGACTCGAAGGTCACAGTGCAAGGCCGAAGATGAGGTTGTCATCGAAATATTCCTCGCACCTCGGCTGACCCAGGGCCATTCCTAACGGTCTGTCCTTCCTCAAGATTTGGGGCGGTGTAAAAAATGTATTTTCACCCGTAATGTATTGATGTATTGTATAGTACAGTAGAGCGACTCACAGGAAGAGGTTCTCGTTGCTGCCGCCGACGGGGTCGCGGTTGTGCACCTGGTTGGTCTCCACGGCCTCGGCCAGCGCCTGCATCACGAACTCGCGCACCACCTCCAGCGGGAAGTATTGTATATGTGTTGTATAGTACAGTAGAGCGACTCACAGGAAGAGGTTCTCGTTGCTGCCGCCGACGGGGTCGCGGTTGTGCACCTGGTTGGTCTCCACGGCCTCGGCCAGCGCCTGCATCACGAACTCGCGCACCACCTCCAGCGGGAAGTATTGTATATGTGTTGTATAGTACAGTAGAGCGACTCACAGGAAGAGGTTCTCGTTGCTGCCGCCGACGGGGTCGCGGTTGTGCACCTGGTTGGTCTCCACGGCCTCGGCCAGCGCCTGCATCACGAACTCGCGCACCACCTCCAGCGGGAAGTATTGTATATGTGTTGTATAGTACAGTAGAGCGACTCACAGGAAGAGGTTCTCGTTGCTGCCGCCGACGGGGTCGCGGTTGTGCACCTGGTTGGTCTCCACGGCCTCGGCCAGCGCCTGCATCACGAACTCGCGCACCACCTCCAGCGGGAAGTACGGCGAGTACAGGTTGCTGATCTCCGTTATACTCTCGCTAACACATGGAAATAAATTAATTAATATTCCACCACATTCCACACAACGCTATCTATACCCATGATAAGCATAGCAACTACAACCCGCCACGCCACAGAGGCTGTCAGCTGTTGCGAGCACAGAGCAGTTGCGAGATATAAAAGGCCTTGGCGCACCCAGATCTTTTTGTAATAATCTATAATTGGTGAATTTGCTCACCCGCCGCAGTAACACCCCGTGCTATCTTCGAAATACATCTAAGTAAATGTGTACTGCGTATATAGAGCACATTTTGAGCATATTTTAGGTCTAAGATATATGAATCGAGCTATACTTTCTATATTGCTTGAGAATATCTTGAATCTAAAATGTGCTCGAAATGTGCTATCGCACAGTACACGTTTCTTGGATGTCTTTGAGGATAGCACTGCGGTGGACGAGCTATAATTCACCAAGCATAGATTATTACAAACCAATCCGCACGTGCTAGGGCCTTTTATATCTCCCGATTTAGGTTCAAGACCAAGATATTATGGTAAAACATTCGGAGATAGCGTCATCCTAGCAGGAGCTGGCCTAGGGTAGTCTTGGATAGACATGGTCCATGCTCCTGGAGTGGGAGCGGCGGCTGGCCAATCCCACGGCTGGCAGAAGGACCGTCGAGGCGATCCGTCCTGTCCTCAGAGACTGGATGGACAGATCGCGGGGGTCGGTAACGTTCCGCATGGCGCATGGATGCTTCGGAAGCTACCTGTGCCGGGTGGGACGAGAGCCGACCAGTGGGTGCCACCACTGTGGCGGCGTTGATGACACGGCGCAGCACACCCTAGAGGAGAGCCCCGCGTGGGCTGGGGAGCGCCGTGCTCTCATCGCCGAAGTGGGGACGGACCTCTCGCTGCCGGCCGTAGTTCTGTCTATGGTCGACGGCGGCGATGAGGCGTGGGCAGCGGTTCAGACCTTCTGCGAGACGGTTATCTCGCAGAAGGAGGGGGCGGAGAGGGAGAGGGAATGTGACCCACTTTCCCTCCCACAGCGCCGCAAGAGAACCGGGGCTCGGAGGAGGCGGTACCACCAACTCCTCCCCCCCTAACCGGGCCGGGCAGTAGACGCGGGGGCGTCTGCTGCCCTTACATAGACCTCGAGGTTGAAGGCGCACGTCGTGTCGCGTGTGCCTTGCCTAGGCGGGTGGCAGAAGGACTCCTCTTCTGCCGCACCAGAGACGGGCCCGCCGTCGATCAGTGGCGGGCGACCCACACGACGATGGCGGAAGATGTTGTTCCCGCCATCGTCGATATGTGGTGACGACGGACACCGTGGTGGTTTAGTGGGTAGTCTGGCCTCCTTCGGAGGCTAGGAGTCCCACACGAAGCCCACCCTCTGCCCCCGTGGGGGGTGAACGAAGTGCTTAAACGCATTCCACCACGTAAAAAAAAAAAGGGTAGTCTTGGATAGTGTTATCTATCACACACGCCTTTCTATAAGTCAGATCCTATTTTCTAACTATTTTTACTTTAAAATAAATCGATATATTTATTAATGTTTAATAGTCTTCAGAGAAAAGGTTAACATTAGGCAAGTTTTATCAATTATTTACTTAAGGTTATAGAGCTTATCTTTAAATAAAAATGTGTTAAGTTACTTTTGTTCTTGACTGCACTATATTAATGAGTACTTACGCGATGTCCGTCATCTTCATCTGTGGTCTGACACTCTCGGTCTGCAGCGATCGCAGGCTGTGGCCCATGTCGGGATCTTCGTATAAAGACTTCAGTTCTGGCCCAAGAGGGATCACGAACTCATTCTTACACGCCTCCCTATAATATACATAGTATTGCTGAGTGTTGAATAAAAGGTATAATTTTAAATTTGAGTGTGGAAAATGCTATGATGAACAGAGATTCTACGATACTTTACATAGACCCAAAGTAGGCATAGTTAAAACTAACCTAACCAGCTTGGAAATGAGCTGTTCGCTCAGCTATGCTACTTAAGCAAAGTATCTAGACCATAAGTATTAGACTAAGTAAATGTTTATAAATAGACCAAAAAAATGCCCGTTGAGTTTCTTGCCGGAGTCTTCTCAGCCTGGGCCGCATTTCGAACCGGTGCGGTGGTCCATTTGCTAAACTAGTATTAACGTTTTGTAAGTTCCGATTTATTGATCTATGCAGAATAAATGATTTTTGAATTTCGACTTAAATTTAAATACACACATTGTCCTCCACCGGATATCCGGACCAATGCAAATATGGATAAAAGATTTTTTCTTACAAGTAGTAACGAACGATCTTATTTCGATCACTTAAGTACTTTTGCTGATCCTGCTAGCAACAGCTAATACAGAAATAGTGATATATTCTGGTATATGCCACTGGATATGTCATTAGGGCTCTGATACCATACATACTGATACTCTGATGAGGCCGTCAAGCTGAGTGCCACCATTGTTAACATGGTACATTCCGAGACTTTGCCTTTAGCTTACCATCAGGCGAGGTGAAGTCTACTTGACGTGTCCTATTATAAAAGAAAAAACAAGTGCTCTTTTATTCTGCAATATGTCGCCAGTTGCCAGTTGTAAAGAAATGGCGCGCGTGCAGTGTAAAAGGAGCATTACTGGCACAAAACGGAATAATAATTCCTTTTTGTACCTCTGTGATTACCTGTGGTACAAAACGGAATAACAATTTCGTGATATATCACTGGTAGTAGAACTACATACATAGTCGTAGCATGCGACTCCAAGTGCAAAGCGATGAGTAGATCGTAGAACCCTTGCCGGAGAGGGCCCGACATGTACTGAGACTGGATGGCGTACAGCAGTTGCTTCTGGTCCACATGCTGGCATAGGGCGTGGGCAGCCCTGGAAGAAAAACGATAGTAATAATAATATGCACCCATTACTAACTGCGTATTTGAAATAAAACTACTTTTTACGGATTCTATCACGATATATTTGTTACTAGCTTTTGCCCGCGGCTCCCCCCGCGTGGATGTCGGTTATCGCGACCAAACATAGCCTATGTCCTTTCTCATGGTCTAATCTACCCCTATGCCAAATTTCATAAAAATCGGTTCAGTGGTTTAGGCGTGAAAGCGTAACATACAGAAAGACAGACAGACAGACAGACAGACAGACAGACAGACAGACAGACAGACAGTTACTTTCGCATTTATAATATTATTATGGATTATTTACTTTTAAACCGAAGTTCGGCTGCTTTCCAGCAGCCATGATCGCGGTGTGACTCATGATGGTCGTTGTCACATAGTTTGAAGTATAAGCTATCTCAAAATAACCGAATCATGAAGAATTGTTGGTGTTCCTATTTACGCAGAATGAGCTCACTGTGTCGTTAAGTCTTGCTAGATTTTGCAACTTACTGGGTTTGATTAAGTGGATGACTGGGTCCCAAGCTGGTGGTACGATTCATCCATCCTCTCTATTTAAATTTGGGTGTTTTTTATTTATTTTTCTTTTTCTTCAAACTAGCGTTAATCCCAGTCGCATCCGAAGCTTTTAGCTCGGAATCCTGGGTCTAGTTTTCCCAGTCTAACTGCGGGTTTGGCTGATCTTTGATATTTTCCGTGAAACCCTCAGCATCTGACCTCAACAACCCATTGGCGCTATTGGAGCATTGCAGTTAAAGGGCTTTAAGTACCCGTACCGATTACAACACCACTAATTATATCCGATATTTCGTATGAATATCAGTAGATGGCTCAACTGTCAACTCAAATTTAAAAATGCAGTTTAGTGTAAACTGTTCCAGAAAGGCTATTATAAAATCCAAGAATATTTAGATGATAAACAAGCTTGGAAATGAGCTGTTCGCTCAGCTATGTTACTCAAGTAAAGTACTGTATCCAGACCATAAGTATTAGACTAAGTAAATGTTTGTAAATAAACAATAAAAAATCCATAGGCCGCGGTAACCACTTGGTGGGCCGTGGGCTTGTCTGCCACCGAAGTGGTATAAAAAATAATGCCCGCTGAGTTTCTTGCCGGAGTCTTCTCAGGTCGAATAAATTACTTTTGAATATAGTTTTTTTTAATTTCGGCTCAAAGACGATTGTATAGGAGAATGATAAGGTTTCGTAAGTAAAATGCACAGACTTACCTATAATTACTTTGGTAACATAAGGCCGCGTACAACGTTAGCGTGTGCGAGTGGAAACTAAGCAGCTTGTCCATCTCTATCAGCTCCAGGATGTCGATGCAGCGGTCCTCCTCTGTGAGAAAAGGTGAAGTCTAGTGTTTAACAGCAATCAATTAGCCTATTGCAGTCACTACTGGACATTGGCCTCTCACTTCTCCCGAGGAGGGCCAGACCGTAAGCGATGGCCCTGGGTCAGCCGGGGTGCGAGGGATATGTCGAAGACAACCTCACCTCCGGCCTAGCACCATGACCCTCAGTCGGCGTGCTGTTTTAGTCGGTTCGAGTCCGACATAACCTCCCCTTCCGGCTCCGGCGTGGGAGGTATCCGAAGGGATTTCCGCACAAAAAAAGGCCTCTGACTTCTGCCGATTCTCCACCTTCCGCATTAACATTATACCTATGTATTTATACGGAAGATTAGTGCACTTAAGAACTATTTTTCTTTATTTACATTTTTATGTTAGTAAAGAAAAATAGCTCTTAAGTGCACTAATCTTCCGTGCATGTTTTTACATACATACATATACTCACAACGGTAAATCTCCGAAAAGGTAGCCAGAGGTGTATTAACACCCACATTTCACAAGTATGACCTTCGGACCCACGCTATAGGAGGCGAGCCAATTGCCGGCAAACGGGCACTTTGTCATGGCCGGTATGTTTCCTGTCGGATGGAGATTAAAGACACAGTTTACTTACCAGGTATGTGTAAGGCAAGCATGGAGACAGCATCTTCACAGAGCATGGACCAACCACGGATATCCGATAGCTTCAGAGCGTGGACTTGCAGAGATTGGTTGGGTACCTACAATGGAATACATAAATAAGTTTTTAAAGCGAAGTCGTACTTGAATCAAATACTTACATGTATCCTACAACACTAGATATACAGGACAAAACTAAGCCGTATCAGGAAAGACCACACACACAGACAACCTTTAAAAGTTATACAGATGGCATTCCAAAAAGGCCGGTAGTTTTGGAGACTGCCGATAGAAGTGAAAACTAAGTAACTTGTAAAAAGAATAAGCATTATTTACTTCACAAAAAAAGTTCATACAACATACATAGATTTATAGAACTGGTCTTGTCTCAAAAAGTACTCAACGCACCTAACAAAATATCTAAGTTCAAAAATCCCGCCTCATCCAAGATTCTTTCTAATTTTTTTGTACTACACAGCTTATCTAGCCAGAAATTATTGTTTTATCATGTCGCTTCAATCACTGTTTTTGGATTATGCCACCTCTTTAAGCATATAGGGGTCACCATCACGCTATTGACTCAACCCTCCACTCACCCGTGCCCACTGGTGCGGCTTCAGGCACTGAATCTTGAGCCTCGGCGGGAACTGCGGCGTCACGTGCTTGTCGCTCGTGGGCAGCACCGCCGCCGACAGCGGCAGGCTGGTGGACGAACGGCCCAGCTCGATCTGTAGGATCTCTTTAGACGTCGCTTCTACGAAGATGGCCGGGAATAGCTTGGTTTCTGGTTCCATCTGAAATTAAGAGGTGATTTAGTTCTTACCATGGAGAAGGAAATGATAGCGGAGTTGTTGCAAGGCAATCGAGTCGCGTGCCAACCAAACGTCAAATGGACTCATTCGGTAGGAACGTTATACCTATGACGTCCTTCGATTTTTGACACCCCGCGCGTCTCTCTTCCCACCCACATTCGGGGACGCGTTTTTATTAGGCGAATTATCAATGGGGCATCTCCGTTACTTAATCATATTCTGCCCTCCGCGGTTCTTACCCACGACGGAACGGAGACGGTGTATGCGTTTGGGCTGAGAGGATGTTTGTGTATTTGTTTGTGCAAATCCATGTTGCCATTTTCTCCGAAAGTACCAATCCAATTTTGATGCAGTTTTCAGTTTTGGGTTCGGCTTTAATTGGAGCATGTTCTCAGGTAGGTGTTATAATGACAACTCAACAGGGGGCGCAACAGCAAGCATTTTTAATGCAAATCAATGTTGCCAATTTTTTCCAAAAATACTAGTAAAAACTGCATTAGAGGTAAAGTTATACTAATAATTAAGTTGAAAATGCCATGTTGTTTCCTAATGGAGTAGAATAGTGCCATCTCTTCCTGTGGTGTTGTAGTAGGATACTAAGGAATAGCGCTGTTCTCCCTCGTAAAGAAAACATACACCGCATAACTTAGTGCCCGGTTGACGGTGATAGGGTTGCTTTTTATTACGTGGGACCGAAAATCATAGTTAATGAAAAACGGCACTCACTTCCAAGTCAAATCAAGACTAAGCCTCCAATCTTTAAAGTATTGAATGGTTCCCGGCAGAGTAGAATTTGGGCCACCCCATCTCTTCCCATGCAGTTTCGTACAAGGCCACTAAGGGATAGGGCTGTTTAACATCAGACAGATATATACAGCCCAGACTCAGCCTCAGATGAATGGCTCGAGTAAACAATAGTGCCAGGAATACGGCAATAGACTCACCCCCTATTACGTTGGATCGAATACATTGATTGGTGAAATGTGGGTGCTAATTCACCTCTGCCCAACCCTCCGGGGATAAAGGCCTGATTATGTATGTATTGATTGCAACCGGGACAAACGCCATGAAGATATTAATGGTAGCACTTGCCTTAAATCTGATGCTGGTATCCTTCCCCTCACAAGTGAAGGAGACGGTACCGGTCGAAGAGTCTACACTGCAGCCAATGAACATTCCCTGAGAGGCTCCTTTAGCAGTGGCTTCCGCCATTACTTCATTGTACAGCTCGTCAGCTCGGACCATGTAGCAGGATTGACGGTTTACGCTAAAATGGATGACATGCATTATTAACTATTAAATAAATGCAGGACAGGCCCGTATTCTAGAATGACACTCAGCCTGAATCGCGATTTATTCGAGGAAAGCTTGTATAGACAGCTAGATAGTTTGACATATTGTCTAAACAATCTGTCCTCAGATAAATCGGGATTCGGGCTGAGTGTCATTCTAGAATACAGGTCTAGTCTTCTTCATTTAAGCGTAATTTCATTAGTTCATTGCAGCCCTGGGTCTATTCTATTGTCTCTTATGATACATGATCCCCTAGCAGGTATAAGAGACAGGGTTATAAATAATAAAATTGCAACTTGTTTCTAAAATGTTATTCTCGTTATAATTGTGTTCAACCGTCTGTTCAACCGTCTTGAACTGTTGTTTTTTAATGTATGATTTTATTATGTAAAATAAATTATCTTATATTATTGCTTTGCCATTCTAAGAAATTTTCTTGGATTATGACGGGACCAACTACCACCGATTCATTTAACTGGTTAAAGATCCTACAGACAAACGACCCTACAGTGCCGATATATAGGGGTTTAGGCTTAGCCTTTTAACTAGGCATACAGCCAAGCGAGCAGTAAAACTAGTGGTTTTTATTTAGGCGTTATAAAGGATAGATTAATATATTAACTCTTAACCCCGATAACCTTTAACTGCCAGTACTCTTTTCAGTTCTCATAGTAAAGAAATAAAAACCCACCTTTCAACAACTCTGTCGTAACTGTCGGTGATGATGACGGATGATTTGGTGACCTTGCTCTGGTTGAAGTCTTTGGAGTGGAGGTGGTACTGCGTCGTCACCCAGCCGATGTACACGTGAGTCGGGTCTTGACCCGGGAATATTCTGGATTGAAAGAATAGAATGAACTAATACATATATACAAGACACTTCAAAAAGAAATCTGCAAAAAGGAGTTTATTGGAAAAAAACTTGTTTAACGGATTCTATCACGATTTATTTGATATCTTATTTATATTTAGCCCGACGTTTCGGCTACATTTCAGCAGCTATGGTCGCAGGGTGACTAGAGGATAGAATCCGTTAAGTCCTTTATTTCAATGAGTGATATTCGGGTAAACTTAAAATAAAGCCAACGAAGCGAGAGAAAAAAAGTAAACAAAGTTTCAGCGGTTCAAAAAAAAATTATTTCAAAATTATTACGTAGCACTTCAAGCGCATTCCAGACAGGAATGAAATTGCTCATAAGATGGATGATCGGAAAGTTTAGCTTTCCTGTACTACGAAACACGCAACGATAGTTGTCGCTCGGCCATTGTCGCGTACGTGTGACATGTGCGACAAAGACAGAGTAAATAATCGGTAGTTATCGCAACGTAACTCAGTAATGGTCGCTTTGTTTACCTTTTTTCTCTCGTCTCGTTGGCTTTACTTTAGAAAGCCTCAAGAAGGAATTTGTCATCACTCGTCGGTAGCAGTAAGCTTGCGATAATTATTGAAACCACTGCAAAATATACCCATATGTATAGGTACACATGCCCTTTTTTGCAGGCAGATACAACAGCCCGCCATCTACTTCGCGAGCTTCCTCCTCTACCATCAATAAATCTTTCATGCACCGTTTTCTAGTATTGCAAAATCTGTGCTAAAAATACTACAGCGAAAATGTCTCACCTGGGGAGCGCCTTATTTCGTAGAAAGAAATTTCATAGAATTTCATTTTACAGAAAATGTTTCATATAATATTTGGTTCTTATATTTTTATTTCGAATATTATTGTTTCAAAGACAATTTACCACAATGAATCACTTTTCACAGAAACACAATTTAATGATTTTTTTTTCACATATTTTTGTTTAACATACTTATCAAAATGTAGAATTATTATTTAAGGAATCTTAAAAACAACCACTAACCGCCATCTATTTCAAACAGTAAAATTTAGATACATTTTTTTTTCCCGATTGCTTGTAGTAATTTAATTAGATAATACCCCGACTCGGATAGGTTAGGTTAGAAGGCTAAGGCGAGAGCGAAGCGAAGCGGAGCTCTCGCCTTAGCCTTCGTGGTTATTTTTTTTTAAACCACCCAGAAAATATCTTTGCGCAAATAAGTTTTATATGAAATAACCAATATAAAAAAGAAGAATATTTGATTTGTTATTCTATGAAATGATTATTCTAGCATTAAAATTTATGTGAAACAAAAGTCAATGATTTAAAAATCTTTAAAGTAAGTATTATGTATATTGATTATTCTATGAAACGAAATTATGCGAAACATTTTCTGTAAAACGAAATTATATGAAACTTTTGTCTATAAAACGACGCACACCCGTCTCACCTGACACCATAAAAATATTCATTGATGAGCTTCAAGCACTCCGAGTCAAAGATCTCGTTGCCCACCGTCTCGGTGGTGACCGCGGCGAGTGTGCTCGTCGTCATTTGTTTGCGGTCTTGAGTCGGTGTCGCCATCTGAGCGTTCGACTGTTGGAAATCATTGGTGTAGTGGGAGGATGATAGATGGACTTAGTAGTTTAATGACAAGAGAAGAAGAAATGTTATAATGTTATGAAGAAATACGCCTATAGTGAAGTGTTACAATGAATCTATTTGAGTTTTAATTTTAGTGTTAGGGGCATTTCAGTCAGAAAGTATAGAGTGGGTCAATTTTTTTTGCTCTCGATTGTACGCGATGTGTAAAGATTTTAACTTTAACATTTAAAAATATTTTTGTGGAGGAACGAAGTAAGAGTTCCTTCGAAAAAAGGGGGAAGATATTCCGCCCCGATAAGGTGTGATCTAGCGGGCTGCCGCACAATATGGTTTTTACTAAGGTGAGAACTGTTATTACGAGATGCAGGATGGGCAGTTTCCTAGAAGTTTAACTTGCTATAGCTAGATAGAAAAAATGGTAGAAAATTTAAGTTATCTAGTGTCTTAAATTGGAAGATGATAGTAAGTGAGATCTCGGGACGACACAAATTAGCAAAAATTTATAACACATTATGGGTTCGAGTCCATCTGAAAACTTTGTCCTTAAGAGATAAGAAAATTTTAAAAAAGCAGTTTAGGTACTACTCTGGTGTGATATGGTATTGTTATATTTCGAATACATAGGGAAAAAGAATATTCTCGGGTGGGACTCGAACCAGCGATCTTTCCCTTACAGGGGGAATGCCTTCACCAACTCGGTTAACGAGACACACCCGATGTGATTCAAATGTCCCTTCTTATCCGTCTTTAAGGCGACGGTGGAGCCATCTACCGATATTCTTACGAACTATCTATTCCCCCTGTAAGGAAAAGATCGCGGGTTCGAGTCCCGCCCGAGAAGATTCTTTACCCTATGTATTCGATTTGTATAGTTAGCATACTTAATGCTGTAGAATTAATTAAATTGTTATATTTGTTATATAATTTCACAGGACGGAAAAGTGTAATAAGTATCCCAACAACTAAGCATAAGCTTATACTATACACATAGATAGAACACAATATTATAAATTTCATAAATATTGCTACTTAAGGTTTCGTTAACACCTTCAGCCAATTTAATTACTTATATTAGGAGTGGATTCACATCGTTAGTGTAAGGGCCAGGCGTTGAACCAGTGACCTTGCTATCGCTAGTTTCATAACCACTAAGCTACCAACACTTATAAGGTTAGTAACAGCTATTGTATAATAAAACCAAACATTAATCCCACTAATCCAGGAATTCAGTAGTTAGGCATGTCCATTTATCTGCTCAAATCATGACAGATGGAATTAAAGAGGTACAAGAAGAGGAATATGTGTAAAATTATTTTACACAGCTCGATGTGACGAGACATCATGCGGTTTTAGTTTTTTAGTTTTAATCCAACATACCCACCTAATAATACAAGCCCGAGGGGATTCACCATGAGGGTTCTTTTAAAACTAGTATATATACTCATGCAAACTAGAATCGTTTTATTATGAGTATCGAGTACCGAGTCGTATGGTTATATCACTAGTTACGTAAAAAGAAGGCAAATGTCGTAACGGACCTTTTATTTTGTGATAACTATACTGTATATTTCATGGATGATGCCACGTGGTTCCCGGCAGAATAGAATTTGGGCCACCACATCTCTTCCCATACGGTGTCGTACAAGGCGACTAAGGTACCTATATGGCTGTTTAACATCAGGCAGATATATATACAGTCCAGACTCAGCCTCAGATGCATGGTTCGAGTTAACAAGAGTGCCCGGAATACGCAATAGGCTCGCTTCCTATTACGTGGGACCCAATACAATGATTGGTTAAATGTGGGTGTTAAGTTACCTTCGGGATAAAGGCTTGATTGTATGTATGTATATATATTACAGTTATTAGTTAAAAATATATGCCCATAATGTTATGTTAGTTCAAACAAGGGTGTAATGAAGAGGACTTACGTTAAGCCCACCTTGACTGCCGTATAAGTTGGGGCGGCTAGCACGCGGTTGCATGCCGTTATATCTTTGATTCGCCTTCGTGAGACAAAGAATGTATGAAATAAGAACAAAACACAAGAAAAACTGATGAATAATATATATGACATATGATTGTGTACCGTCAACAAAGGAGACACGGTTGCCTTATTTTATCTAAAGTTGTATGTAAAGGTGCAACCGTATTACCTTTGCCGACTGTACCTGACTATTAAGTCAAGTTAACATCTTTTTTAACTGTCTGAACGGTACGTTATTAAGAAAATGTATGAAAGTTTTTGGGAAAATGTATGAAATAATAAGGTATGACATCATACCATGCAATCGTCAAAATAGCATTTAATATGTGCCTTTGTATGCAATGTCATGACGGCCATTATTAAAAAAAATACGTTAATTGGTTGTCAACGCAATATAAACCATAAATGTCGATAAAAATCCAAAGTTACAACTCAATAAAAAAAAATACCATAAACTCAACATTACCAAATTTGAAACATAATGCAAAATGGTCCTTATAAATTAGCAAAAGGTTAATTTTACCTGCGAGACTTTAATCTGTGGGTTAGGTCTCCTTTGTCCCCGTTCAGGCGATACTTCTGTGTCACTGAAAGGGTCTGGTGTTTTTGACTTGCGAGTCTTGGCACGGTCGCCACTTTCTCCACGTTTGCTTCTGAAGAACCTAGATGACGATATTCAAAATAAATATATTTTTCGAATACATAGGGAAAAAGAATCTTCTCGGGCGGGACTCGAACCCGCAGTCTTTCCCTTACAGGGCGAATGCCTGACCAATTCGGCTACCGAGACACGCCCGATATGATTCAAATTTCCCATCTTATACGTCTTTAAGGCGACGTGTGTGGCGAATTTTGTGTCGGAAATTTCATATAAAAAAACATGTGAAGCAGTCTTTGTGGATTTCCGATAGAACTTGAAAACTAAGTAACTTGTGAATTGTATCATCGTGACGTAACGCATTTAGATAACCCTAGCGGGTGACGATGACGCGAGTTCCACAATTTTTATCAACCCATAATCTTCTAAAGATGTTTTCACTTCAAAAATTCTAGCTGTCAAACTTACTGAAAAAGAGAATTGGATATTCTACTGACTAGTCAAATTTGTTACTTTTTACTAAACGTCTAAACGGTAGTTAAGTTATTTAGGTAGATTGTATGATTTTTTTGTGACGTTATAAAATTTATTAGTCAAATCATTTATTTGAGAATGCCGTAAGGCGAAACCGGTCAGGTCTAGTAATAAAATAAACTCAGTGGAAAAGTACAAGTGTGTTATTCAATATGTGTAGCAGCTTCCAGCAAGCGCCATCAATCTCCAGTATAAACAGTCTTGTTAAAATAAATAAAAACGATGATATAAGAATCGATGCAATTTTTACCGCTCTTTCACCATTCTTAATTTAATAAGCATGGTTGGTTAATTAATTTTAACATAAGTAAATTTGTTAGCGAAAATTTGAGAAAAATGCTTACTTGAAAGGTGATCTTCCTCTCTTATCTTTCTTATCATCTGGTGTTAAGGTCTGGTTGCCAAGATCGTAGTTCGACATCTCAGCTTCACTAGGAGTACGATGCATACCGTTCACTTGACCTATACGAACAGAATGGAAAGTTTAAAGAATTTCAAAGCAAGAAATTCGCTACTGATTATTGACTTAATTCTAAAAATGCTTAGCGGTTTTATAATATAAAGAAACTAATATAAAAAAGCTATTTGTGTTCGGTCTTTTGTGATGATTTTTCTACCTATTGTGTAATGGAAATTATGTATGTGGATGTGCTTATTGGAAATATAATATAATGCTTATAAAAGTGCTTAAGGAAATATATAATGCTGGGTTAATTTACCTGTTGCTAAATACTTAACGATACTATGTATTTGGGATGCAAAGCCTAAATAAAAATATAGTAACTACCTATTTGAATCTAACAAACGTCTAGTCATGAACAATTTTTCATAGACAAAATATTTTACGCACTGTAGAATATATTTTTAGGCTACGTACACTTTGGTTATATAGATAGCAATATGTTTATTAACCTCATTGTTTACTTAAACAGTTTAACCCCATTGTTTGCAGAATCGGTTTACTTTCAGTATTATTTTTTTCTTTTCATTACTCACTCTGTCACAAAGAGGTTTAAATTTACAAATGAGGCCTTCGACCATAGTAAATGAATGAGGCTCTTCTAGCGCGGAATTTCTTCTCAAGAATTTCAGATAGTAACCGCTCCTATTAAATCATAAAACCAAATCAAATGGAGAGTAACAGGATCGTAAGCTCTGATGCCATGAATGCCTCAGATGTACTAACTTTTAAACTCTCGCGTTCCATGACATACAATATGAATGAGTCAGCCTGTGACCACAGCCAGTGTAACCTGGTCGAAACGACAGGTAAATCAAAGGTACGTATGCACCTATACCATGATCCCGTTAATTCCCGTTATTGTTAATGTATATGCTTTAGATGCAACCGGGACCAACACCAATAAGATGATGATGATGATTAACCTGGTTGTAAACCGTAACCTCTGGTCATGGAGCCCTTGCGCGGCGGCCGCGAAGGCAGTCTCTTGCCCTTCGAGCTGGTCACCTCCTCGGGAACCTCCTCGTACGTCATACCTAAGGGTGGGGTGAGAAACAAGGGTGAAAAGCATTGGTGGGGGTGAGGTGTATGCAATATATTACTGTAGATACATATAAGAAACTCTATGAAACCTAACGCAAATATATATCTATAGTTATTTTTGGTACTCAAAATTGATTACCCGCCTAATATGACTGACGATTTACCGCCAAATATAGACAGATAGATCTGGCGCCAATCCAAAAGCAAATTAAGAAAAAACCCAGTAATTTTAGCGACAGTTTAAGTAATAAATATTTAGTTATTTATAAGCACTTCACAAGAATGTTCAGTAGATATTTACTTAAAACTGTCAGGTAGGTTCACGTGTATCGGGCGAGCCGATGAGTGACGATTAGATGTGGATGGTGCATAATAATCCATACTAATATTATAAATGCGAAAGTAACTCTGTCTGTCTGTCTGTATGTTACGCTTTTACGACTAAACCACTGAACCGATTTTGATCAAAGGCGCGGGCAAAAGCTAGTGCATTATAAAGTACAATGTGTGTTACTAAAATACAGGACTACCCCAACAAAAACGGTTATTGAAGGCAGATTCTTAAATCTCCCTTCATGATATGGTTCACTTATTTTTTTAAATGTGATATATTGCATACATTCTCGGTAAATGGGTCATGAGTGCAAAATAAAAAATAATTAATATAAGGTCCATTAAAAGCTTCAAAATACAGCAGGGTTTTCTATTCTAAAAAACTTTGAGGAATTAAAAATAATGGACGGACAACATTACTTAAAATTGCGGAATAAATACAGGCAGTAGGTACCATATATTTTACTTTAAATACCAAATAAATATATTTCAAATGAGATAAGGAGATAACATTTTACAAATATTTTTTATTTACTTACCTACATGTAGTTTTTTAAGCCGATAAGTCAAAGATTTAACGAATTTTTAATTGAATTTATTCGTAACAATTGAGAAGTAAAGAATATCTCAATAGTAAATGATTACATAAAATTTATATAAAATATTTTAAAAAGGTACTAGGGAATTTATTTATACATTAGTTGACAGGAAAAACGGTCTAAGGGCATTTAGAAACTATAATTTACAAGTTAAATATGTGAACAATAAAAGTTAAAACCACGTGATTCAATATTTATATATGTGACATCTCGGCATCCTACACGATCTTTATTTTATACAGGACACGTAAAAATGACTTAACCTCCCCTGATGGTAAAATGAAGGGGAGTCTCAGGAAAGAGGCCCTCAGCTTGACGGCAACATCAAAAGCCTTTTCATGCCACTTGTTCGTGTTTTAAAATCCTTCGACATTCAGCCTATTGCCCAAGTAAGCAGTCCCATTCAATTAACAATTTAGTCAATATTAGAATCAAAACACATGGTTTAAAAACAAGGATCTTTCGGAATAAGAAAACAAGTACCAGCTTATAATATTAGGTACAACGTGTACAGCAAAAATCTCAAACTAAACTGGGCTTTACACTCTTCGGAATACATATCATAATCGTAGAACATACCTTTAATATCGCTCATAGTGAAGCCACTCCTCATGATTTGGTCGATGTGGGCTGGCATTTGGGCTTCAACGGCTTCTTTCATCAGAATCTGCTGACGATCTTTGATTTCTACCCAGCGGCGGGCTTTTTCTGCCTCACTGAGAGTAAAATTTGATGTTAATTTTTGTTATAATAAAGGATATTACCGTTAACCCCTCTAAAGTAAAGCCAACGAGACGAGAGAGAAAAGGTAAACAAAGCGACCATTACTGAGTTACGTTGCGATAACTAGCGATTATTTTCTCTGTTCTTTTCGCACATGTCACACGTGCCCACGTACGCGACAGTGGCCGAGCGACAGCTATCGTTGCGTGTTTCGTAGTACAGGAAAGCTGCCAGCACAGCGGTTCTAAACTGTCAGATCCGCAATCTTATGAGCAATTTTATTCCTGTCTGTAATGCGCCTGAAGTTATACGTAATAATTTTCACATAAAAATGTTTGGAACCGCTGAAACTTTGTTTAACTTTTTTCTCACGCTTCGTTGGCTTTACTTTAGCTACGCTTGTATTATGCCTTAAGACGTATATCTTGGACCCAAAATGTACTCTATACGTGCAATACACGTTTCTCGGGTGTTTTTTGAGGTTAGCATGGGGTGCTATGACGGTAGACGAGCTCAAATTAACTAAACATAGATTATTACTAAAGAATCCGTGCGCGCCAAGGTCTCTTTTGTCTCGCGACTTAGGTCCAAGGTATGAGTCCCGAGATATACCAGTGGGTTCAGTTAGGTAATTTAATGGCAAGGATTCAAACCCGGGACCTGTCGATTGTGAAGCCGACTCCTACTAAACTACCGACGCGACTCTTTCCAAACAAAAATTATTTACTTACAACACAGTTACGCCATTTTCCCATCGGATCACAGCGATCTTTTATACAAGCTCGCCAGTTGTCGGCAGCAGGCCGCATATTGAAAAGTCTCATATAGAAATAAGATGTTTTTTTTCCTATGGCGTTCCCATTGATTCCGCCAACGACTCAGTTTTTATATACTGATCGAAATAACGCGTGAAAGTACAAGTGCAAAATTCTTCCATACAAACAGTTGGTTTTGAAAGGAGGCCAAAAGATTTATAGTGTGTTGAAGTACCTGTACAGAGGAGACAAAGAGATAAGGTTATTATAATACTTACTCAATAAATTCTGAGTGACAGATGACGGGTAAAGAAAGTCGCAAGAATTCCCAGTTCGCCTTCTCCATTGTTTCGAACGTGTTGTGGGAGATCTTTAGACATGGCGGCGTGTCTGGAAAACAGGAAAATGTGAAATGAGTGATGTAGTTTTTACGGCTGTTTCCCTGTTTTCTGATGCTGACAGTACCTGCGGTAAGTTGTTTCTTACCGTAATAGTATCAAATAATACCAATACATTTGAAGGAATTTTTACAGCATTAAGTATGCTAACTATACAAATCGAATACATAGGGAAAAAGAATCTTCTCGGGCGGGACTCGAACCCGCAGTCTTTCCCTTACAGGGGGAATGCCTGACCAATTCGGCTACCGAGACACGCCCGATATGATTCAAATTTCCCATCTTATACGTCTTTGAGGCGACGTGGCGTCATCTACCGATTTTCTTACGAACTATCGGAATCAATGAATGAATACAATCATTTTTAAACATTGATTTTTGATAACTGCGCCCAAACAATTGAAGGAATTTTTACAGCATTAAGTATGCTAACTATACAAATCGAATACAATACCAATACAGATAGAAATAGCCTGCTTACCTGAGCCAGCCGGTATCCTCGTAACATCTATTCTGGTATCAATCATCTCATCAGTGTTTTCGAAGATTGGCTGATCTTTGGTGTACCAATGAGTGACGTCACGCTTCATGTTGCTGTAAACAATAATGTAATATTAAGCTGTATAATTAATGTTTATCTATTTTGTCTAGTTTAGTGGCGCTCGATTGCCTTAAGGTCTTAGTTCAAACTGAGTGAAATGTAATCGGACCAACGAAATTATATTTTCTAGGAAAGGGTCTTCTTCTTAAGTCTTCATTCTAACGTTATTCCAGTCGCAATCGAAGCTTTGACCTCGGAGTCTGGGGTCCGCTTTTTGCAGTCAGATTTGACTGAACTTCGATATTTTCCATGAAGAGACCATCTGTCCTCCACAACCATAACCAACACAATTTTAATGATGTACACGTGGCTCGTACAATAATGTCAATCCTGAACTTGGTTCCTGCTAATGTAAACATTCTTGAACTTGAATATAAATTTCTTGAACTGGTTATATATTTTTAGCTAGGTACTTACACACAAAACGGTTCATATCCCTCCTGCAGACCACATGTGGTGAAGTACTTCAGTGTGTTTACGTCCTGGCCATATGTTAACCTACGAACAAAAATGTTATATTTATAACTTATGAAAGTTCTCACACACGCTCGCACGTAAATAAGAACCATTTTCTGTAGAAAATTGCATGACATTATTTTTGTGAAATCTAAACCTGTTCCTATAACCCACCGGAACGTATTCCAGACTATAAAATTAATTCCTGCTTCCAAATTAGTCCAAATTTCAGCCACATCCGTTCAGCTGTTTGAGCGTAAGCGAGTAACATACATACAAATATCTTCACAAAATTTCACACTCATAGTATTAGTCGGATATTAAACTCCTAAATCGGGTTCTGAGGGCTTCCCCCTATGAGACGGAGGTACTTGCTCCAACAGACAGGCGTTAAGATAATGACAAAAGTCATATCCCTTTTGGCTTTGCAGAGAACAAAAGTCCATCGCATTTTTTATACCACTTGACATGGTAGGCAAGCATAACCTGGTGGGTAGCGGTTAAGTACCGTGGGTACCGTATCCTAGGGACGTCCAACAGCAGGAGCTCAATACTCGTACTGCCGATTCTGTAGGAAGGTTTCTGTAGGAAAATTTCAAATTTGTAGCTTACCTAGCCTTTTGTCCAACTCCCAAAGTGCAAGCCGGCACGAAATTGTCTCCTTGAACATCAGCAAACGTCGTTTCTCCTCCAAGAGCATCCATGAGGAGCTCACCGTTTAGAGAGAAACCTATTACATAGAGTATGGTGTAAGAAATTGTTCTTCAGGACTGATGCACAGTTTCTGTATTGGCTGTAGATGTTAGACTATCTGTTCTGTTCTGTTATCGAGCTACTAATAAATTATAAGAAATTGAGAAATGTAATGTGTCAGTATCGACAGCGGTAGATATTTAGATCGATTTTCTTGTTCATCGTGTAGAATATTTTTGCCCTTCTGTTCATTAAGTTTTGGTGAGCTATGTAGTGTATTTATTCATCTATCTTTTATTTCTAAAGAAGCTGTGTGATACGGTATTATATAGCTATAAATTTTCTATATCAAATAAACTATATTTAGACAATGTCTTCATCTGAGAGTCAATATCGGTTGCCTTCAAAGTTTGTAGGTACCCGGAGACCCTTCAAAACTTCTTGAGCCCGGAGTTTTGTCTCCTACTTCTCTACTTATTATTTTTTTAAGAAAAAATACTAACTGGACTGTGATTGTAGCTTAAAAAGCTAATCCTACCGGTTCTTATAAAAATTATATATTGCAAAATTATTGAAAGCCAGAAAACAAAAAAGTGAAAAAAATATTTGGAGAGGGCTGTTTTATTAGTTGGGTCAGTTATTTCATAACTGCAATTAATAAACCTAGTAAGAGACACCTACCATACCTATGCACATTTGCACCGGTCTCCTTGCAAGTTTTTTTAGTCATAAAAGGCTCTCTGGTCCAGTAAAAAGTAAAAACCCGTTTTTTCAGCAGTTGCCCTGTACTAGGTTTTGAAATTGCACAGCGGATTTAGGGTAATGGTGAAATCCACAGTTTAATCTCAGTTAAACAGTAAGCTAGCAATTATTTAAAGGTTGAATCACATAAATATGCTCGATATTTTCTATCGAAGTTATAAGGATAGAAGTCATACCTATAACTTCGATTATGATCGTAATTCAAAGTTTTATCGAAGTTGGAGGTATGTTTTTTTTTACTGACGTCATGTTAAAAACGTATTAATATGTTGTGCAAATAATTAAAAATATCTATAACTTCGATATTTATTATCTTATGTTAGTACCCAATCAAACTAAGTTAGATAAGGAGGTGTTATTTACATGATATATAAGCAATTAACAATACGTCTGATTTGGATTTGGAATAAAATTAACAACATCTAAATAAGTACCTCACTCAGACTAAAACCTCGCACTCGTGCGAGCTCACAAAGAGTGCGAGCAAGATAGCACTAGAGACTTTAGTATTGCTTTTTGGAATTTAGTGGCTTCACTTGCTAATTCGCGCTCTGTTTATGTTATTCTTTTAGTCTGAGGTACCTTATAGCAAAGCTATCGTCATTGTGATAAGCTACGTTTACCCGAATTATACTAAGAGCTAAAATGACATTAAGTACTAAAAATATAACAGAAAATTTATAGTTTACACTACCTACTTAAATGTGCTACTAAGAATAAAACGTCTTAAGGTGTAATATAGCATAGGCGAGCACAAGTTCAATCGTGTCAATTCAGTAATCAGCAACATTAATCCTTTCCTTTCAAATAAAAAGGTTTAAATTTTTCACTTGATGCTAGATCGCATTTTCATGGAAGGAAAATCTCAAGGAAAAATGCATAGTCCAAATCATGAATGCAAAACTGCAATGAAATGATGTACGCCTGCGTCTGAGTAGCAATGTTCGATTTTTAAAATTAAAATCATTGGCAAAGAATTGAGGGTGATCAATCAATATCAATCAATACCATTCTATCAATCAATCTGCAAGTGATTCTATCAAACAAGCAAGCAAAGCGATGCGGTGTGCACTAATGTCGAATTTTTTTAGAAGCGCTCAGCATTCATATGGTCTGGCTTATATTTAATTGTGGCAGAAACATTTTTTTATTATTACAACGAGAAGTTTGAAAAGATCCTCGGTAAGATTCTGGAAGTAAAAAGGAAAGAGATCTTATAGGGCAATTACTGTGGTGTAAGGGAATCGAAAAGTTGGGGGTTTGAACCGCAGTCAACACATAATAGCGTAGGATTTGCTGTTCTATATATCTTGTTAAGGATTTTTCAAGATACCTTCTTAGGAAATAACGAAAGATTTCCAAAATACAGTAGATATTCATATCTATTGGTACCTAATTTTTTTTGGAAAGACTATCAAAATGCTCAAAAGTAGACTTGAATACTTATACTTAACTATTGGTCTAAGAGTCCAGAGAGAGAGCGACATATTTCTATAACTACTAATAACGGTGAAATAGGAAAAAATACTTAGAAAGTGATGTTAAGGAAAGGTTATGATCAGAAAAGTTGAAATAGCAAATGAAAATTTCAAAACAGATCGATATTTTAACAGAGACGAAACATTACATTATATTATTTTGTTATGGCTAGGCCTGGTTGTTTCCAGGACTAAGTATGGCCCAGCACTGTGGTCTATTTAATACAATGACATAAATTACACAAAGTGGTATAGTATGTACGGTGTAATGCAGCAATGTTTTGAAACCACAACTAAATTAATCTACATAAACTAAATAAAAAAAAACCGTAAGGGTATAACTTTATAAATCTATGTTATGATGATACTATCATATCAAAATAACTAAACTATAACTAAGAAAACTATTTAGTATTAAAGATAGATATAAAAAATGTTTCTGCCAATACTATAAGCCAGTATCTACCTAATAAAACTTTGATAATTACTTATCGTCTTATCAATGAGATCTAGGAACACTCCAACCACATCACCGACTGCCCATTGCTTGCCGAAAGACTCTGTGCTACCGCTGTATACCTTTTCCTCCTTAAAAGTCGGGAAAAATAATTGTTACCTCATTACGAATGGCGTAAGAATTAAATTTCGAAGTGTTCTACCTACTTAATCGTGAACATATTGCGTCTTGAAGAGGAACTTCATTTGAAATCAATGACTTTTAGGTACATTATCGGACAGGTAGTATCGCCGTTTATGGTACTTAGTATCGTAAGTCTTAATCAATCAATAAATTTGCAGTCTACTGCTGGACATAGACCTCTCCCAATGTGCGTCAATGCTACCGATATTCCACCAGTCTGTCAGTTTGTGATTGTCACACATATGACATTATAAAAAGGTACGCTGTGCCTGTAGAGATAGGAGTCAAAATACATTAACTTTCTTTCTTTGCGTCCCATACCCCTCCCCATTTCGTGCCGTAGATACGAATCGTGGGTAGATACCTATATCTTATTCTAAACAGCCTGTCCAGTAGTATGCATAGAAATCATTGATTGAGGCAGAATGTGGCTGCAATTTCACATTAGTATTTTTGATACCCCTTATTATAACTCAGAAAGGTGGTTTTAAAGTAACGCTTTCATAGAAAGTGCACGGTAAATTACACCTTGACTACATTAAATCAAAGAATACTTTACATTGTCCACATTTTACGACTTACCTACGACAGATGGTTGATTAAACAATTTAAATAGAACATTTATTATTGTATACACAAGAGACTGAAAGCGTAAAGAATATACAGAAGTTTTAACAAAGAATAGATACATAAATACGGGGCAAACACGCCATTCCACAGGACCACAGTGTATAGGAGGATATTACAGAGTTATCTTACAGAAAATGACCACCAGTTAACCACATTGTTATTGAAGGATACCTAGCACTTATTGCGATACTCTGATTCCGCCATAAAATACTAATAGAATATTATTCGGATATTACGTAACATTTTTGGTTAAAATTATACTTGTTGCTTGGTATAAATTTTATTCTAGATCAATTGGGGCTTTTAAATCATATAATACTGGTAGGTGTAGAAAAATATTTTGTTTTAATATTAATTTATTAGATAGGTAAAAGTCTATCGTCTGTATAGACGACTAGTTTTAATATTTAGCCCAATAATTTGTATCATTTAAAAAAACCTACAAAACCCTACAACATCTCATCAACTCACGTTCACCTGCAACGAATATAAAGAGGAGGGATATTTGAATTTTTTTAATACCATTTAGGTGGCAGACAAGCCCACGGCCCACTTGATGGAAAGTGGTTACCGCGGCCTATGGACGTATGCAACACCAGGGGCGTTACACTCGTGCTGCTGCTCAGGTGTGGCTCAATAGGTCAGCTGGAAGAGCATTCCCGCTTTAAGGCAAAGGTCGTGGGTTCAAGTCCCAGTTGAGCATTTAATTTTTCCCGATGTATTCGATTTTTAAAGTTAGCATAATAAATGCTATAAAAAATTCATTCCAATACTAGGCTAACAGAATCAGAGTGTCGCAAGTGCCCTACTCGCGTCCACTCACTAATTGTCTGATCGATCACGTCGAGGAAGCATCCCACTATATCGCCCACTTTCAGCTGCAGCCCGAACGTGTCGCTCGAGCCACCGTGCACTTTATGCGACTACCGCCATAATCATACACAGTTATTGCCTGACTTATATATTATCTTGGATCTAAAATGTGCTCTATACGCGGAGTACAAGTTTCTTGGATATATTTTGTGGATAGCACAAGGTGCTACTGCGGTGGGCGCGCTCAAATTGTAATATATGTATAAATATAAATGTTCCACAACATTCCACACAACGCTATCTAGACCCATGGTAAGCTTAACTAGTTTGCGTTATGAAATGTAGAATGCGGATAAACGCTCTATTCCACTAAGTTCAATTATAAGTTCAACCAGTTGAACTAATTGCACCAAAAATTCCAATTATTTCAACTTTGTTCTTTTTCTGTAAAACTTGAACTTACTGGACAAAATTGATCCTATTAGTTCAAGTTTTCATTTATTTTTCAATTACAAAGGTAGCCATAGTTCGTAGTAGTGCCATAGTTTTTAAATAAAAAGTTGAACTATTAGTAACTTGCTTGTGCAACTTTCTTTGTGCTTGAAAAATAAATAGAAAGTTAATCTAATAGGATAAATTTTGTCCAGAAAGTTCAACTTTTACACAAAAAGAACAAAGTTGAAATGATTGGAATTTTTTGGTGCAATTAGTTCAACTGGTTGAACTTATAGTTGAACTTAGTGGAATAGTTTTTTTGTAAATAAATACATACATATTATACATAGAAACCCAGAGCAATACAAATATCCGTATCCATGCCTCAAATATTTGCACTCAGCGGGGATCGAACCCGCGCCTCCGGCGTAGCAGTTACATTCACTACTACCACAAAACAATCCGCGCGCACTAGAGCCTTTTATATCTTGCGATAGAGGTCCAAGATATATAAGTTTAAGCAATTTATTACTTTCCTAGCGTGGAGGTTAGAGAGCGAGGAATACTGACTCTTAATGAACCACTGCTACTTAGGCATTTAAGAAGTACTTCTTAAATGCCTAAGGAGCCGGTGGGGATGGTTTTGTCGGTCTCGAACCGACTAAAACGCATACCATCTATGAGTCGTAGGTTGCCAGAGGTGTAATTAGCTGAGACATATCTCTCGCACTTAGCTACTGGAGATAAATGAAGCTATGAGTATTCCTAGTTCTCCAACCTCCAAAGTAGCAATAATATAGCCTAATCTCAAATTATTTTCTGTTTCATTTATTTTACTGTATAACGAACTGTAATTTGGACTGTACCACTGATATTCAAAGTTCAAAACTGGGATGAACGATAGTCCTACAGGGGGTCTTAAAAGTTATCTATAACTTTCACACCACTAGCAAGATTGTTCAAAAATAAATACATAAAATAATAAATTATAAATAAAATTCTAACTATGGATATTTTGACTTGAAACACCTATCGCGCTAGAATCCTATTATTGAAATAAAACCACTTTTTACGGATTCTATCGCGATATATTTGTTATTATTACTTTTTAACCCGACGTTTCGGCTGTTTTGCAGCAGCCATTTTCGCGGTGTGACTCACGATGGTAGTTGTCGTCACACCGCGAAAATGGCTGCTGCAAAGCAGCCGAAACGTCGGGTTAAAAAGTAATAATAACAAATATATCGCGATAGAATCCGTAAAAAGTGGTTTTATTTCAATGAGTGGCATTCGCGTAAACTTCAGAAAATATCAATCCTATTATTCCTAATTAATTATTATATACTGCAATCTTAACAAAGAATATTGCATTATATAAATATGGTAATAATTGATTTGTGCAACTTACATTGTATCCGTCAAATGCCCAAGAGTTTTCATCTTGGCCAAGCATCATGCCTGGAGGCATATCGGCATGAGCCCAACCGACCTGCAATCACATCAAATGATATAGCTTTAGTAAACATATTTTCAGCAATTTTTGCAGTCAAAAATGTACTGGCTGGAATAACATAAATAGGTTGTTTTCTGTCACGGGAATAAAAAAAAGAAGGATAATCGAGTTCACTGAGTTTCTTGCTGGTATCTTCTCAGTAGAACCAACCGACTGAACCAGCAAAAGAACCTTTTTCTAATGATGATTTTATTTAGTGTTTCTGTGATCCCTGACATTATTGTAAAATTCTGACGTTCATATGTGCTCTTTAAGTGCCTAAACTGAATAAATGAAATTGATTATTTGATTCTTTAAGATTTTTTTTATGGATTAGGGAGGCAAACGAGCAGACGGATCGCCTGATGGTAAGCGATCACCACCGCCCATGGACACCCGCAACACCAGAGGAGTCACAAGTGCGTTGCCTTCCTTTTAAAAGATAGTACGCTCTTTTCTTGAAGGTTTGAAGGTCCATGAGCTACGGTAATAGGAGCGAAATTTCATGTAGGCAAAGCTGTGGGTATCAGCTAATCTTCTCAGTCAATGAATTAACCTATCGCAGTCCACTACTGGACCCAGGCCTCTCCCAATATTGGGAGGCTTTATCCTACTGTTTCCACGCTGGCCAGTTGGGTTGGTACAGGGTTTTATTTCGAGTTTTTCTACTCTCACGGTGATATCGTCTGTGTATCTTTCCGTTAGTCGCCTCGAACGATACCCCTCGGACAAGATGGGGTGGTGATACTTGTATTCTTTTTCCGTCACCACACGGATAGCCAGCTAATCCATACTAATATTATAAATGCGAAAATAACTCTGTCTGTCTGTCTGTATGTTACGCTTTTACGCCTAAACCACTGAACGGATTTTGATGAAATTTCATATAGGGGTAGATTAGACCATGAGAAATGACATAGGCTATGTTTAGTCGCGATAACCGACATCCACGCGGGCGGAGCCGCGGGCAAAAGCTAGTCTTTTATAATATCGTATCTTATAATTAGTTGAAGAACACTGCTCACCCTCATAGGTCCAGCGGTGAGTATCTCGAACTCAAAGTACCATTTGCCAGAACCAACCGCGTAGTTCTTCTCAGCTCTGTATGTTCTGAAGTCAGCTTGCTTCTGTTTCGACGCCTCAGCCAGTAGCGCTAAAATAAATGACTTGGTTTTATTTCTGGCCGTATAGCCTAACATAGAATAAGCAAGCTGGAGTGGCAATGAGCAGACCACATTTGTTAGAGGACTGATGACTGTTGGAGCAAAGGATTCCTAGACAAAAGAAGGCAAACGGAAGGTAGGACACCCCTAGCCAGGTGGACTGATGAACTGACTAAGGTGTATGAACATCGGGAGCAATGGACTGCAGTCCAGCAGTTGATTGGTTGCATCAGTTGCATGGCCTCATAACTTACTGCCACCTCTTGATGGTATAAAAGTCGATATAGGTGCTTATGCTATAGTAAAACTACTTGCGAATGGCCATATAGGCATCCAGAGATTTTTCGGAGAGTGAAGAGTGAAGAAGTGAGGAGTGAAGTTCTTACCCGTTAATAGCCGTTCTGACAAAACAATTTATTTTACTGTTAAAATATCCACAATAATCATCATCGAGCAGATGATGATACAATAATCATCATCACTACACGATTTTCTTTTTCAATTATTGTATAAATAAATGACTTATTTACAGCAGATGACAAGACCAAGATGGCGGGAATCTATAATAGATGGCGTCATTATTGTATTGGATTTGTCATCGGTCTTTGAAATGTGCAAAATTTTAAACCAATCAGACATTTGGAAATGCCCGAAAATCGAGTTCAAAGATTTCGTTGCGGAAACTTCTAATGTCATACGCAGGGTAGAACCACCACAGGGCCGTTTTGAGAACGGGCCATTTCGAGAATGGGCAGTTTCGAGAACGGGCCATTTTAAGAAACGCTGGTCGTTTCGCGAAAGGGATGTTACCGGCCTAATCGTAAATAACTCACACCCCGCATACATACGGGGTTGGCAGGGATAGTGTTAAAAATAGGAACCGACTGTAGTAAAAAGCATTAGAACCATCTGATGATATCAAACCTTCATGCTGCTCTCCCGTAGGTGGGTCCAGGTTGTACCCATAGACCAGTAGTGTCCTCACTGTCTCCGAAGCGGTGTCTCTATTGGCCTTCTTGATGGCATCATCTACCTTGGGGTACGGCACTAGGTGAGGAGATCGGTGCATTTCAGGGTCCTGGTAGATTTAAGATACATTAATGGTTTTTTTTCTAATCAACATCAATCAATCGATCAATTAGCCTAATGAGCTTATATCTAACAAGAACATTTTTATACCACTTAGATGGCAAACAAGCACACGGCCCACCTGATGGAAAGTGGTCATTGTGGCCTATGGATGTCTGCAACGCCAGGAGTGTCACACTCGTGCTGCCGACTCTACTATAAATCTAATATATAAAATTCTCGTGTCACAGTTTTCGTTGCCATACTCCTCCGAAACGGCTTGACCGATTTTGATGAAATTTTGTGAGCATATTGAGTAGGTCTGAGAATCGGCCAACATCTATTTTTCATCCCCCTAAATGGTGTAGCGGGAACGGAATCTGACGCCACGAGGGCGGGAAAAATTGGCGGTACGAAGTTCGCCGGGACAGCTAGTATAATATAGAACTGCTTAGTGTCCCTACTACTATACCCATTAAATTGGTAGAAGATAAGATAAATACTCTTTCGAATACATCGGGAAAAATGAAATGCTCCAGTGGGACTTGAACCCACTGCCTTTCCCTTACAGGGGGGATGCTCTTCCAACTAGCTATTGAGCCACACCTGAATCACTTCGAATTTCCCTTCTCTTTATATTCATTTTTAAGGGCGATACTCTTTATTGTACACCAAACATAGGACACATACGCAGGACACGTACATGATAGAGAGTTGTACATTGGGCGGTCCTAGAAGCAGTCAACCGTACAAGTTCCTCACCTCGTTAAGTCCATAGGTCCACCCCTGCTGTATCCTCTCCCTAGCCCACAGGTTGTGCGTGTTCTCCGCCAGCTGGTCCACTAGCTCGTCCATCTTCGGTGTCAGGGTGACAGCACTCAGGTCTAGAGGTGCTGGTTTGTAGCCGTTGGACTGGGGAAATAAACATGTTTAGTCATGGATCAAGAATGTTTATAGCTCTTTCAAGACTTCAAGAGTCGATGAATATCTGATGGAACACACTTCGCGTGTGATGGGTCACGTAACGTCAGTACAGACAAATTCATACTAATATGTACGCGAAAGTAGTATCTGTCTGTATGTCTGTACGCTTTCACGCCTAAACCACTGAAACGATTTTGATGAAATTTGGTATAAGGGTAGATTAGATCTTGAAAAAGGACATAGGCTATGTTTGGTCGCGATAACCGGCACCTAAGCGGGCGAGGCCGCGGGCAAAAGCTAGAGTATCATAAAACATTCAATCGTTCATAATTGGGTATTCTGCTGACTAGTCAAGCTTTCCATTGAGTAATTTATAAGGTATCTTGTATAAAAAAAAAATGTGACGTCATAAAATTTATTAGTCAAATCATTTACTATTATAGGTTGGATGAAATAATGAAAACGATAAAATAAGAACCGACGAAACTTTTACCACTCTTTTACAATTCGGAATTTAATGAGCTGGTGTAGATAATTTATTTTAACTACAGGAGAATACTCGATTGACCTATAATAATGTGTTAGTGCGTGACGTTACGGTTCTTACGGTTTTATATCCCAAGGGTAAATTCGGAATTTTAATACCGCAGTTCAAAGAATTAAAGTATTCACTAGAGTGCAAAGCTCGTATTCTAGATTGGTGTCCAGTTCAGAATGCTGATTTATCTAAGGACAGATTGCATATAGACAATCTGTCAATCTGTCTATACAATCTGTACCCGCAGGGGACTAACTTGTGTAATGTATTATAAATATATGTAATTTATCATAAATAAATATTTCTTATTTACCTGCATAAACGGCTCGTTAGGCAGTCGAACGTTGCGAATACGTGCCGGGGGCTTATCCAAACTGATGTAGTAACCCAGAGCCAGAATTGTCCTAGAAAAAGAATTGTCTAGTAAATATGCGAATTAATTAGTTTCGTAGCTGAATTATATTAGTAAAAAAAAGATTGTCCATAAAATGAAATTTTTATTGATTTATTGAAACACTTTTTTTTATGCAGGACACGTCAGTTCGACTTCACCTCGCCTGATGCTAAGCTAAAGGCTAAAGAACCGTCTTTAGCCTTTAGCTTATCCTCACCATCGTAAACATGTACCATGTTTTTTTTTTTCTTTTTTTTTTATCGTGCGAAAAATCCCCACGGATACCACCCCCACGGAGCCGGTGGAGGCGGTTATGTCGGACTCGAACCGACTAAAACGCACGCCGTCTTGGGTCCTTGGCTGCCGGAGGTGAGATTGCCAAAAGCATATCTCTCGCACCCCGGCAGACCCAGGACCATCTCTTTCGAGATGGCCCCCTTCGGGTTGTGGGGACCAAAATGTCCCCATCTAGCCCCGGTTACGGGGAGGCGCACTTTGCGCCGCCGCCGCGGCCTGCTTCTGCTAGGGTGACAGGCGGCTCCACCGGTCACCCCCAGGCCAGCGCTCATGGAGGACGGAGGTCGTTCTGCGACCTCCGAGGTCCGGTTCGCCTTCGCTCTGCACGGGCTTCCCGGGCCCGGGGTCTGGTCCGGACCCGACCGGCCGCCTCCTTCTCGAGCATTACTTGCTCGCAGAAGGAGGCGGCCGCACCCCAAGCGTTTGCGCATCGTACCATCGCTGTGAGCAATGTGACGAGTGTGAGGACTCCCACCCCTAGAGCCGCCACTAGGACCCGCCTCGGCGTGTCCCACGCCGGGCACTCGGTCAGCGTGTGCAGCTCTGTGTCCTCGCTCGCATCACAGTGATGGCACTCGGACGTTGGCTCCTTCCGGATCCGACACAGGTAACTCCCGAAACACCCGTGTCCGGTAATCACCTGCGTCAGCCGGTACGAGAGGCTGCCGTGTGGCCTCTCTAGCCACTCCTCCATGATGGGTCTTACCGCCGCTATTACGGCGTGCCCTGCGCTTGGTCGCCCAAGTCGTAGCTCCCATTCCGCTACCATGTCCCTGTGGAGCTGAGACCTCACGGCCCGAATCTCTTCGGGCCCGGGTTCCCGTCCCTGCTCCCGCGCCTCCTTACGATACCGATATAGCATCGAAACATGTACCATGTTAACAGTGGTGGCACTCAGCTTGACGGCCTCATCAGATGCCTTTTCACGCCCCGCTTAAAGGACCCGGGAGTGTAGGAAGAAGGAAACACGTGAGCTGGCAGGGAGTTCCAGATCTTAGTGGTGCGGCATAGGAATGAGTCACTGAAACGACTGGTTCTAGCTGGTATACTCTGCACCGTATATGGATGGCATCTTAGCCCCAGCAAAAGAAAGGGCGAAACATACTAAAGAAAGCGCTGGAGGTGTTATTCAGGAGAATTGCGACCTATGTTACCATCATTATTATTTTAGCGTGGTTTCTTCCAACCCGAAAGGAAAGTCCATCCATCCACACGTCAATCAGCAGGTATACTGGCTTAGAGGAATAATGGGCTCCAAAGAACCACAAAAACCCCCAAGTTGAGACCCGTATAAACCAATATGAGCTTGTTTGAGGTCGGAAAACGGAAATTATAAAAACAAATTTATTAAGAAAATATATCAATCAATCAATTAGCCTATCGTAGTCCGCTGCTGGACATAGGCCTCTATCAATGTTGGGAAAATATATCCAAAGTTTATTCTATAATGGTTCATAGAAGGTCATACTTGAGCGTCTGTACAGCCAGTTGTATGTCGTATCGCTTCTCGGCGGCCGGCAGACGCTCGAACGGCACCAGGCAGGGGTGGATCTTGTGCAGATCTTCTCTCTGCTCGCCGTACATCCAGCCGGCTTCGATCTGAGAGAATGGAATTCATTATTAGGATTTTTAGTTTCGATTAGCAAATTATTTATTAAAAAAAAATGTCTTGTAAAGCAATAGACATCAAAATACTCTTATTTTCAAAGAGTTGGTCTGTTATTTGCAAAGATAGGTAGGTATATATGGGTGAATTTCTCAAACGTAAAATTTTCGCGGCGTGACTGAAAATCATACCTTAAAGTTAACATATAGTAATGATTATTTTTTGTAAGAAAGATATCGTTTTTCTCTATATGCACGTATAAATTATATTATTGAAACTATTTTTGTGAGTGTGTAAGAAATGTCTTTTCACCTAAATTCTAAGCTTGGTGGCGCGTCCACAACCTGTTTTCTTGGGAATGATCACAGTTTAATCAAAACTTCATTAGTTTACTGAGTATACTTAATAATAATTCGATTCGGCATTATTTTATCTATCTTCGATACTGTCATTCGCAGTATTTAGTACTATACTTTATCTTAAAAATAATTTATAAGATGCGTCCGCGGCAAATGTAAAATTTTGGTGGGATTTATAAAATCATCGAAGGAGTCGTCTTGAAAGTACCTATAAGGACGACACTATCATCATTGGAAACGTTCAGTTGGGTGTTAATAAGCACCAGTGCCAGTTATCCCCAGTCCCGTTTCGTTTTTCTGCCAAACACGTAAGTAAGTCGTTTCATAAGCATCGGACAAAAATATTGTAATTTTTGTGTTGATTATTTAAAACGGTTTATTCTCATTGTATGTTTTAATATTTAAGTATAGTGTACAAGTTCAGTATGTGTATTAAATTTTGGTAATGTAACCACTATATTCTAAATAGTATTTTTATAAAAAATTTTTTTAGACGTGAAACTAATTTTGGTGGAGCAATTTTGGTGAATTTGGTGGGGTTTTACTAATCATCAAAATTGTATATTTACACCAAAATTTGTTTTCATAGTTATTTGATTAAGCTCCTACGTAGTCTGACGGGCTACTAGGTCAGGTGACCTCTACGTAGTATACCCTGGGCAATGGAGAAAGCACCGCCTCTCTCCCTAGGTGGGAAAGAGGTTGTTGGCTGTTGAGGGTTGTTCGGAAGCTTTCCTAATTTTCTCTCAGATTAACCATTAGCATATGAACTACCCATACAAAAGACGGGCGAGTAGTTGGGTGAAGTCAGCTGATGCCGCAGTAGGGACAGGCCGGTGTGGTGGAGCATCGTGCGCTCTTTCCGTCAACTGCTTCTACTGGCGTGAAAGGCGGCCTTACTCTTTACTACTAAGCCTACGCCGTTAAAACCTGCCCACCCTTCTTCCCTCCTCTCCACTGTCAACATCATTTGGCTTTTCTTCCTCTGCTTTCTCACTTACATGAAAGCTACCGTGGATGCAAGAGTGCCTCATGCAATCTTTTGCACGTGACTCCACGCAACAAAGCGATGAAGTCGAAGATGTAGGTGACACGCAACTCCTGCTTATGTTGCTCCAGCAGCTAGCACTTTGCTATCGTGTAAAAGGTACTCAATCTTCTCCACAGAAGGCTTCTGACCTCTACCGTCCTCAAGCTCCTACATCCACATCCTCACATGTTGCACCAATCTATCGGCGTCCACCACCGATATTAACTGCATACATGGGCAGTTATGGAGTGATTGTCTGATGCTATCCAACTAAAATACCACGCTGATTGGGAATGGACTAAGGACAGATCACAGAGACAGTGATAAGGAAGATTCTCATATTGCCAACAGCGGTTCGAACAACGGAATCAGAATCGTGGTAGATGTCTCGGATGGTGTAAACCTCTGGAACCCTTTTGAACCGCAATGCCCATCAGCTCACCGCATGAGAAACTTAGTTGAAGGACTCCTGTAAGTTCAGAAATAGACATCACACTACCAACTTGTCTTGCCTCTACCAAGTGTCCATGGCATATCTTCCGTCCACCCTTAGGCATACCGAGTACCATATTATGTTGCTCCAGCAGCTAGCACTTTGCTATCGTGTAAAAGGTACTCAATCTTCTCCATAGAAAGCTTCTGACCTCTACCGTCCTCAAGCTCCTACATCCACATCCTCACATGTTGCACCAATCTATCAGCGTCCACCACCGATATTAACAGCATACATGGGCAGTTATGGAGTGATTGTCTGATGCTATCCGACCAAAATACCACGCTGATTGGGAATGGACTAAGGACAGATCACAGAGACAGTGATAAGGAAGATTCTCATATTGCCAACAGCGGTTCGAACAACGGAATCAGAATCGTGGTACATGTCTCGGATGGTGTGAACCTCTGGAACCCTTTTGAACCGCAATTCCCATCAGCTCACCGCGTGAGAAACTTAGTTGAAGGACTCCTGTAAGTTCAGAAATAGACATCACACTACCAACTTGTCTTGCCACTACCAAGTGTCCATGGCATATCTTCCGTCCACCCTTAGGCATACCAAGTACCACCTCTCCCACTTTGAGAATAACTGCCTAAATCTTTTGCCAGCAATCTTGAATAAGTTCGTCGATAATATTGGCGCCATTAGAGTAAAATATAATCCTTGCTAGAAGCAAGGATAGATAGAACAATCAAATGTTTTGCTTTTACACTGATACTACTAACAACTAAAGTGGTTTTGCCATATAAAAATGAAGTTGGTGATAAAAGGGTAAAAATTAAGGGTTATATGTAACTATTAAGTGCCAAATTCTATAAAAAAAAACAAAGAAATAGTATAAGTAATAATAAATAAAAAATAAAAATAAGTTGATATGCAATTTTGGTGTTAGACACCAATTTCGGTGTATTGAAAATTCAGGTGTATAAAATAAACAAGTAATTCCCAGGGCTAATTAGACTATTCAAACATAATAGGCATAAAATATGTATTTCTAGCTAAATATTGAAAGAGATTACCTAAATACCTAGAAATAAAAAAAATCACCAAAATTAGCTAAAAATTCATAGATGTTGAAATTCACCCATATATATTTGTTTTTTTATTTATTTAATGTATATAACATTATTTATTATTTTAAATTAATTTGGATTAATATTATAAATGCCAAAGTAACTCTGTCTGTCTGTCTGTCTGTATATTGATGAACTTTGGTATAGGGTAGAATAGACCTTGAGAAAAAGCATATGCTATGTTTGGTACATATAACCGGCATCCACGCGGTCGAAGCTGCGGGCAATAGCTAGTATTTGGATAAAGGGAAGTCGTGTATTAAAAATAGGTAAATTAGGTTTGAAGATTCTTTGTTCAAGCATTCTCTTAGAATGTATAAAATATTCTTGTTTCAAGAATATACCTGGAGAAAATTGGCGATGTTTTGAATAGAGAGGTAAGAAGCACCCGGGTGAGCTTGCATGAAGGTTTTAATAGTAGTTTACAGGAAATTCTTGAGATAGATAAAAGGCAGAGGCAGGAAATGGCCAACTGATGTTGCTGCCTATCATAGAGGGAGAAAGAGGTGTATAAGAACTATAGTCTTTACCTTGTTCATAGCCCACATCTCGTGTATATTCTCAGCCAACTTGTCTCTGATTTGTTCCACGTACGAAGGTAATGTTATCTGAAATGTTATAATTTTATAATTAAAATGAATCTTTACGTTCCTTAGAATAGCTTGAGGAGGATGGAATAGCTATAGATAGGTATTTATGTAAACTAACATCTAACAATTCCACATAAATACTCCACAACATTCCACACAACGCTATCTAGTCTCATGGTAAGCATATCGTAACCAGCTTGTGTTATGGAATGTACAATGCGGATAAACGTACTTAGATACCTTTTTTTTTGTAAATACTCGTACATACATATTATACATAGAAGCACCCAGACCAATGCAAACAGCCATATTCATGCACACAAATATTTGAACTGAGCGGGAATCGAACCCGCGCCTTCTGCGTAGTAGTCGCGTTCACTACCGCCACACCACAGATACAATCTTTTCTATACATGATGATATACTATACATGTGGAATTTCATAGCCCGCTACGAACCATGATCAAGTATGTTCAAGCCCAAAATGAGTTTATTTTGAGGTCGACATAGTATATGGTTTAAATAAACACCATGTCGGCAAAACTTTGATTTCTTGATTAGTTATTATATTTGTCCATAAGTCAGACTTTATGTATAAAAATCACACAAAATCTCACCTGCAAAGTGTCCACCGGCGTGGGTACAAACGCTGTATCGTCCTGTACCAGCGGCGGGCCGGCCAGGGCTCTCTTGGCGAGGTTCCCGAAGTAGAAGCACGGCTCCAGGCTCAGGATCTGCTGCGGCAGGAGAGACTCCACCAGCGGCGAGTAGCCCTCGGGAGCCGCGTAGCGGAGGCGGCCGTGCTCTCCGCCTAGCAGGAAACGGCAGCTGGGGAAGGGTGGAGGTAATCAGTAAGTTATGCTGGTGTACTGCACTGCAATTCACTAGGCGAGCACAACGATGCAAGTGGCAACGTTGTGCTCGATAGAGATTGTCATTGGTCGGATTGTATCAAGTCACTAGAGATCGACCAATGACAATCTCTATCGAGCACAACGTTGCGACTCGCATCGTTGTGCTTGCTTAGTGAATTGCATAGCTGACCAGCAAATAAGTTGACTATACTGGGTGATTTTACAGTCGTTTCGAATAAAGAGAATTTGGGCACAGTTTCGATAGCAAAATCATCTGGAAGTATTAATTTGGCCAAAGATTTTTTTTTATATTGTATGGGAATAATGTCCAGGTAAAAGGAATAATGTATGGGGGGTTGTAATTTTTTTTTCTTTCACCAAATTAATACTTCCAGATGATTTTGCTATCGAAACTGTGCCCAAATTCTTTTTTTCGGAAACGACTATAAAATCACCTTGATACTCTCGCTGCGTAGAAAGTGTTTTGTAGGTCTGTTTGGGGTTTGTATGTGATGTGCCGAGGCGCACCAATTGTTCAATCATAGGTAAGGTTAGCCAATAAAGGATTCAAAAAACGTTATTGTTTTATCAGTTTTTTTTTATTATCTGGTTGGTCCATAATGTCCGTAAAGTGCAACATACGCGAACTTCCCGACTTTTGTTCAAGATGTTTGCTGGCACTTACATCACAACCAATGAGGTTGGAAAATTTCGAGTTTGAGACAAGCCTCTTATATTCACCAGTTAGATAGTAAATACCTATCATAAAAATATACTAAATCTTTTTATTAACTATATGATAAAAATAACGAATGAAACATGTCTAAAGTATGAATGTAGAAGGAATTAGGAGCAGAGGTAGGTCCAAGAAAATATTTTAAAATTTATTTTATTGGACACGTCAATTTGACTTCACCTCGCCTGATGTGAAGCTAGAGGCGAAGTCTCGGAAAGAGGGTCACCATCGTAAACATGGATGGATTGCATAAAAGAGGATAATGGTAATGAAGGGAGTGACTGTGGAAATGACATGAACTGACAGAAAAGTCCTCCAGACCCCAAATTATTGTGACAAGTGTAAGTAGACGATGTCAGTCTACGATCGTTACCTCAGTTTACTAGAACAGCTGATAACAGGGAAGAACATCCCCTCCAGGTTGAAGTTAGTGAAGGAGCCCGTGACTCTCACACCGTTGAACATAAAGTTGATGATAGGCACCGTCAAGTCCAAAGCGCAGCCGATCACGTCTCCTGTAAAATAATTGAACTGAGTAAGAAAGAAATAAAGAAAGAAAAAGCATTTAATCCGGACACACACAATGAACGTCCATCCACTTAGTAGGTACACAAATATATTATAATCTACAGTACAGTTAGCGTCAGAAATATCTTGATGTCAAAGTCTCAAAATGATCTTAAAACTCTCGTATTACCCCCGCTGCACATGACCATACGCACTCGTTCGCGACACTCCGCCAATTGTCACATTGACACAATACCATCATAAACGTCATATACGTGCCTGCGTCCACACGTGAGGGCCAATGCGAAGTTCGGTACAGCTGTTCTATAGGTTTTAAAACCTGCCACTCGTACGCGGCTCGTGACGGCCAGTGCGAGTGTGGTCATGTCACGCCTTAAGAGCAAATGAAAATGTTTTATTGATTTTAATGGTATTATTGTCCGAACTAAAGGTGTGTACCAAATATCAGAACAATCAGTCAACTGGAGGGGAGTAAAAAAATAAGACATTAAGATCATTTTGAGTACTTTGTTCATCAACATCTTTCTGATGCTGACTGTACATGATAATATAAGAGGTCAAACCAACCTCATCTGCTAGCCGGTACACGAGTGCCCCACGGCGGCGGCGCGCTCAACAGCGCGCCTCCCCATTCCGGGGGCGAGTTGGGGACACCGTTGTCCCCCCTCCTGAGGAGGGCCAGACCGCAAGGGATGGCCCTGGGTCAGCCGGGGTGCGAGGGATATGTCGATGACAACCTCACCTCCGGCCTAGCACCAAGACCCACAGTCGGCGTGTGGTTTTAGTCGGTTCGAGTCCAACATAACCTCCCCTTCCGGCTCCGGCAGGGGGGGTATCCGAAGGGGATTTCCGCACGAAAAAAAAAAAAAGGTACACGAGTGCCCCGAGCACGAAAATAATCGTAATAATCGAGAGATCGGAGCATAGTGATTCGCCGCCTGCCTATTCCGAACCTTTGTGTGAGTGAAGCCTGCCAATCGCAATTCTCCCTTCTCTCGATATGCTCACGTTACGAATCCGAAGTTGAAAGTATAACAGATTTTTAGTTTGTTATGAAGGAAAAACAAAATAATACATTTTATTTTTTTTTTTAAATTCTTTGTTACAAATTTTGCTACATGTAGGTTACATGTAGTAAAATTCGTGCCAATTGTAGTTTAAAAGATTTCACAACAAATTTTGCTGCAGTCATTCTCGAAACACTACCCCAGTAAAAAGTTTTTCTTAGCTCGGAACCAAATACAGCTAGAGATAGATAGCTTATGTTACGTATGAAAGGTTAGCCAATAGCAAAATTTGTGTGTAGTGGTTTTTATAATGTTGCATAAGCAAATTCAAAAGGAAGAGTCGCATTAGTCTGGTATGCAATCAACGGTATACATTGAAACACCCAGATAAAAATACAATTTAGACATCATGCGCCTATCTTGACGATCAAAGCATATTGTTATTATATACATCATACCTTTCCGGATGTAAGGTTCTTCGACATGTGTCCTGTTGACGGGAGTCTTGCGCCCCCCGGACCACAGGAAGCCCCCGTCGAACCCGAACGAGTACAGGTCGTCTCCTACACCGTTACCGCCCCACTTCTCGCCACCACCGGGGTACGGGACGTAACTGGAATTACAAATAGTATTATCACAAGTTATAAAGAGATACTAGGGCGAGGGTTACAGCTATGCACAATATAATATGACAGGATTTGTATGATAATCGATTTAAACGAATACGAGCTAGTGATATTTTCGCTGCAAAATTCAAGCAAATCTATTCAAAGTTTGAAATAAAAGAACTGGTCATATCCTACAAGAATATGTGTTACACGCAAAAACTACTGAATGGATTTTGATGCAGTATTTTAAAGATCTCAGTTAAATTTAAAATCGTACGTTTGTTTGATCGTAATAATTTGAGTAGAAGGCGGTAAGAGATATAAGGAGATAAGAGCAGCAGTCACGTTAACCGACATCCACGCGGGTGCGTGGTACTATTTGTAATATGATCTATTCAAAGGCTGAGGTTAATTGTCAAAGGCAATTGTCAGGTGCAGTGACCTCACTTACAAACATAGACATAACAAAATACAAATGACTCATTATTTGGATAGATACATTTTACTTATAGGTAAAACATCTATTTAGACAAAGGTGGAAGGTCTGCTTACCCCGTAGTGTTTGCCCATCCTATCCTTAGATGCGGCATCATATGCGTAGTCTTCTCTATGTGGTCCATCGTCACCTCGAAATACCATTTACGGTACACCGCAGAACCTTCCACGCGACCTACGAAGATGTTGGGTCGGACGCTGGAAGGAGAAACATCCTATTATAGGGTCAGCAGCACAAGTCAGACTGTATGGTTTTACACACGTTCATAGGCCACGGTATTCACTTTGTATCAGGTTGTGCCATGTGCTTGTCTGCCACCTTAGCCAAGTGGTATGAAAATATACAAAAATCTTAATTTTTTTAGGACCTAGCAATAATTTGACTGATTTGTTCTGCGAGGAGCGCACGGCCACGCCGCCGTTATAGTATGTCTTACCTGGAGACGTGATCGACCAGCTGCGTCTGCAGCAAGAGGTTCTTCCCCGGCAGCAGATAGTCGCAGATGTTGTTCTGCGAGGAGCGCACGGCCACGCCGTTATAGTATGTCTTACCTGGAGACGTGATCGACCAGCTGCGTCTGCAGCAAGAGGTTCTTCCCCGGCAGCAGATAGTCGCAGATGTTGTTCTGCGAGGAGCGCACGGCCACGCCGTTATAGTATGTCTTACCTGGAGACGTGATCGACCAGCTGCGTCTGCAGCAAGAGGTTCTTCCCCGGCAGCAGATAGTCGCAGATGTTGTTCTGCGAGGAGCGCACGGCCACGCCGCCGTTATAGTATGTCTTACCTGGAGACGTGATCGACCAGCTGCGTCTGCAGCAAGAGGTTCTTCCCCGGCAGCAGATAGTCGCAGATGTTGTTCTGCGAGGAGCGCACGGCCACGCCGTTATAGTATGTCTTACCTGGAGACGTGATCGACCAGCTGCGTCTGCAGCAAGAGGTTCTTCCCCGGCAGCAGATAGTCGCAGATGTTGTTCTGCGAGGAGCGCACGGCCACGCCGTTATAGTATGTCTTACCTGGAGACGTGATCGACCAGCTGCGTCTGCAGCAAGAGGTTCTTCCCCGGCAGCAGATAGTCGCAGATGTTGTTCTGCGAGGAGCGCACGGCCACGCCGCCGTTATAGTATGTCTTACCTGGAGACGTGATCGACCAGCTGCGTCTGCAGCAAGAGGTTCTTCCCTGGCAGCAGATAGTCGCAGATGTTGTTCTGCGAGGAGCGCACGGCCACGCCGTTATAGTATGTCTTACCTGGAGACGTGATCGACCAGCTGCGTCTGCAGCAAGAGGTTCTTCCCCGGCAGCAGATAGTCGCAGATGTTGTTCTGCGAGGAGCGCACGGCCACGCCGTTATAGTATGTCTTACCTGGAGACGTGATCGACCAGCTGCGTCTGCAGCAAGAGGTTCTTCCCCGGCAGCAGATAGTCGCAGATGTTGTTCTGCGAGGAGCGCACGGCCACGCCGCCGTTATAGTATGTCTTACCTGGAGACGTGATCGACCAGCTGCGTCTGCAGCAAGAGGTTCTTCCCCGGCAGCAGATAGTCGCAGATGTTGTTCTGCGAGGAGCGCACGGCCACGCCGTTATAGTATGTCTTACCTGGAGACGTGATCGACCAGCTGCGTCTGCAGCAAGAGGTTCTTCCCCGGCAGCAGATAGTCGCAGATGTTGTTCTGCGAGGAGCGCACGGCCACGCCGTTATAGTATGTCTTACCTGGAGACGTGATCGACCAGCTGCGTCTGCAGCAAGAGGTTCTTCCCCGGCAGCAGATAGTCGCAGATGTTGTTCTGCGAGGAGCGCACGGCCACGCCGTTATAGTATGTCTTACCTGGAGACGTGATCGACCAGCTGCGTCTGCAGCAAGAGGTTCTTCCCCGGCAGCAGATAGTCGCAGATGTTGTTCTGCGAGGAGCGCACGGCCACGCCGCCGTTATAGTATGTCTTACCTGGAGACGTGATCGACCAGCTGCGTCTGCAGCAAGAGGTTCTTCCCTGGCAGCAGATAGTCGCAGATGTTGTTCTGCGAGGAGCGCACGGCCACGCCGTTATAGTATGTCTTACCTGGAGACGTGATCGACCAGCTGCGTCTGCAGCAAGAGGTTCTTCCCCGGCAGCAGATAGTCGCAGATGTTGTTCTGCGAGGAGCGCACGGCCACGCCGTTATAGTATGTCTTACCTGGAGACGTGATCGACCAGCTGCGTCTGCAGCAAGAGGTTCTTCCCCGGCAGCAGATAGTCGCAGATGTTGTTCTGCGAGGAGCGCACGGCCACGCCGCCGTTATAGTATGTCTTACCTGGAGACGTGATCGACCAGCTGCGTCTGCAGCAAGAGGTTCTTCCCTGGCAGCAGATAGTCGCAGATGTTGTTTTGCGAGGAGCGCACGGCCACGCCGCCGTTATAGTATGTCTTACCTGGAGACGTGATCGACCAGCTGCGTCTGCAGCAAGAGGTTCTTCCCCGGCAGCAGATAGTCGCAGATGTTGTTCTGCGAGGAGCGCACGGCCACGCCGTTATAGTATGTCTTACCTGGAGACGTGATCGACCAGCTGCGTCTGCAGCAAGAGGTTCTTCCCCGGCAGCAGATAGTCGCAGATGTTGTTCTGCGAGGAACGCACGGCTACGCCGTTACCCACGCACAGCGAACACAACACGTCCAGAACCTTGGGATCGCGACCATGCTTCTCTAGTAGGGAGATGATCACTTTGATGTGTTCATCCTGTAAGGGGACAGATAAAGGAGGATGAGCAATTTTTTTTAAATATATATTTATATTTTTTTAAGCAAAGACAAAGTCGCGGAAAGAGGGTCACCGTCGTAAACATGTACCATGTTAACAGTGGTGGCACTCAGCTTGACGGCCTCACCAGATGCCTTTTCATGCCCCACTTAAAGGACCCGGGACTGTAGGAAGAAGGAAACACGTGAGCTGGCAGGGAGTTCCAGGTCTTAGTCTTAGGTCTTTTGGGACCTTGTCCAATCAAGATGTGTCATACATCGTTAGTTAGCTGTTCTCAAGGGGACAAAACAATTCTATGAGGACCAGATCCAAATATTAGTCCATTTTGAAATACAGTCATCATTAGATACAGGATTTTTAGATTCAAACTGCATATCATTAGTTCAACTTGATCAATTTTGATGATTTTTACGCTGATCTTAAGTTAATACACTAGGTAATTAACGGTGAAATCACAACACCAACACTTCGAAAAAAGTTCTTAAGTTTTAAGTTAGGTGTGATGATAATGGAAGAATGTTTTAATAAGTTAGGTGATAGGTCTTTTAATATTTAACAAAGGGCCTGCAGGTAGTTTACCGCCCGCGGCGTGAACTAATTGTTTTATTGCAAAGATTAGCAACCGAAATTACTAATATTCCCCCTATCCCCTACAGCTAAGCTTCATTGTTTTTGTCGGTAATGGGTTCACATCGGTGGTGTTATGGCCAGAATTCGAACCTGGAACTTCTCGATTGTAAAATCGACTTCATAGTCATTAAACATTGTGCTGTATTCGGCGGGGATGAGATAAGTACACGTCCTTAGTACACATCAATATTATTGCTATGTTATAAAACACTTATGAATAGAAATTTCGCATACAATCTCTTGATTGGTCGCCTATCATACCGACACAACCAAATTGTGATGTACATTATCACCTTTCTTCTAGGTGGACGTGGCAAGTCGACGTTTATATTAGCAACTAGCTTTATAATAGCTGGTACCCGCGACCTCGTCTGCGCAGGATTAGTATTTCGAGTAGCTATGATATAGTTATCTAAACAGCAACAGAAGTAACCACACTGTCTCTTCTGCGTATACGTCGATGCCAATTTGTTGATATTAATGATTACTGCTCCGTTCCCTTGAGTAGTATCGTGATGATATAAACCTATGTGTTATTCTGATGTATAAGCTATAATAATGTAAAGTTTCATGAAAATCCATTGGCTAGTTTTTACGTGAAAGAAACATCCATCCATACATATATCCATATATACTCACAAACTTTTTCGTTTATAATATTAGTAGAATGAGTCATGTCAGTATTGTAAAGATCCAGGGTTTGAAACAGGCAGTGAGACTGCATGAAGGTTTTCTTGTACTTCACGATGGTTCAGTTAACGGTGTAGTAGTGTAAATTCGCTATCCATTACTGACCCGCATCATGTTCAGAGCCTCCGGCGAGTCGATAAGCACGCAATGTAGTACATCCAACATGCCAGTGCCTTCGCCAGACGCCTGCGAACCTAGTCTCGAGAACAGCCAGTTGAGGCGGTTGGAGTTGGCGAATTGCGCACAGTTCGTATGGTTGCCTTTGATGATGGCGGCTGTTGACAAAACATAGGTATAATGATCGTGAACTAGCTTTTGCCTGCGGCTCCAGCCACGTAGATATCGGCTATCACCACCAAACACAGCCTATGTGTTAATCCAGGGTGTCAGCTAACTCTATATCAAATTTTATTAAAATTGCTCTAGTCGTTTAGACGTGAAATAGTAACATCCATCCATTCATACTTATAGTAAAGCCAACGAAGCGAGAGAAAAAAGGTTAACAAAGTTTCAGCGGTTCCAAAGATTTTTATTTGAATATTATTACGTATCAATTCAAGCACATTCCAGACAGGAATTAAATGGCTCATAAGATGGCGGATCTGACAGTTTAGAACCGCTGTGCTCACAGCTTTCCTGTACTACGAAACACGCAAAGACAGCTGTCGCTCGGCCATTGTCGCGAACGTGTGACATGTGCGACATGGACAGAGATAATACTCGCTAGTCATCGCAGCCTAACTCAGTAATGGTCAATTTGTTTATAATTTTTCTCTCGTCTCGTTGGCTTTACTTTACACATTTTCGCGTTTATAATATTAGTAGGATAAAATATCCAACATACCGAGCAGCTGATACAAGTATCCCGAGATCATCTCCCAGCTTTGCCCGGACTCGTCCCCAGCCAAGAACCCGGCCAGGAAGCCCTGCGACGTGATGACGTTGATCTTGTCGATCGCCTCCAGGATGAGGTTGAGGATGCCCTCCTCTTGGAACAGATCCTGACGGTTGCGGAGCGCGCGGAATTTGTTTTGTTTCTCTTCGTGCTCTGGGGGATGATATTTGGTAATTATTATTCATAATAAGAAGATTATGTTCGCTTATTTTTACCCACGACGGTACGGAGAGACGGTATATGCATTTGGGGTGAGAGGATGTGTGTGTGTTTGTTTATGCAAATCCATGTTGCCATTTTCTCCGTAACCAGCAATCCAATTTTGATGCAGTTTTCAGTTTTGGGTTCGGCTTTAATTGGAGCATGTTCTTAGATATGAGTTACAATAACAACACAACAGGGGGCGCTACAGCAAGCATTTTCAATGCAAATCAATGTTGCCAATTTTTTCCAAAAATACTTATCCGATTTTGATGCAGTTTTCAACTATTGGTTTGGGTTTGATTGGTGCATGTTCTTAGATAGGTGTTATGGTGACAACCCACTAGGGGGCGCTGCAGTAAACATTTATTGAATTATATTTTATATGTCGTGGGTTTTATCAAAATTTATATTTTTATTACTTATTACGTAATGTGAATAGCAAGGTCCTCTAACATAGCTAATATTTACTTAAAATGAATGCCTCAAACCTTGTTTAATTAGCATGTAAGAAACGAAAAAAAAATGGTATTATTTTTTTACAACACGGCAGTCAGGATGTTTTACTGATGGCAATACAAGACTCCCTGTAAGAGAAAGATCGCGGGTTCCAATCTCGTCTGAACCGATTCAATTATTCCTATCTTAATAATACAGCAAGTCTCTCATGAGAACCTAGGTATTAAGTATACTAGAGATGCTACCTAAGTGGTATAAAAATTGAATAAAAAGTCGGTTGTCTGTAAAGTCGGTTTACTGACGATAGTTGAACGTGACGTCATAAGAAAATATTGATGGAATGGTTTCATTTTTCAAAAGAAAATTTTAATTTTATTTGTTTGATTTGTCACTAATTCTACGCTCTCGCTTGCACTTCAAGCCTTGAATGGAACGCCTCAGAGCGAGGTAACGTCGCATGACGTCATGTTTTTTCGTGCATGCAGCCGGCTCCATCGAATTATAAGACGTGGTCACGTCAAAAATTATGGTACAGATAAAAATACCTCCTATGCCATAAAGGTCTACATTTTGGAGGATTACAATATGATTAGTTTACATACCCATATCCTCATCAGGCTGTGCGAAATAGTTGATGAGATCCTCGAGACACATAACCATCTCATTCAGGTTGACAGACGCGAAGAACATCGAGTGGCGACGGTTCTCTTGCAGAGTTTCAAGCCCACTGGAAACAGTTCATCTTATTAATAAACTTGTTTATAAAAATGTGTTTGTATAGGCCACGAAATATCTCACTGAGTTTTCTCAGTCTTCTATGTGCAAGGCTGCGTTATGAATTATTGATCAGTTTACTAACCATTTGAGTAAATAAGTTATAATAGTTTAAAAAACTAAAAAACAACAGCAAACCCTTTCATTTGATACCCTTTCATTTGAGACTCACCCGATCCTGCAGACAAACTGTGTAAACAGTTTTGCAGGACTATTACTATTTTGTAACATAATTGTGATGTGTAATAAAAAAATAAAAAAAATAAAAAATAATTTAATTAGTATGCTATTGAAATAGATTACGATAGGAAAAAAGTGAAACGACTTAGTGGGACTTGAACCCGTGACCAGTTCCATGAACTCGGTAGCTCAGTAGTCAGAGCATTTCTCCTGTAAGGGACTTGTAGCGGGTTTATGTCCCATCTGAGTCGTTAATTTTTTTCCTATCTTAATCGATCCCAAAATTCCTTTCCTAGTAGTACCATTGATTAGTACCTACCATTAATGGTACTACTAGGAATTTTGTCCCACTAGTACCATTAATGGTGCTGGATCAAAATAACTGAACCAATTAAAAAAAAATAATTTAATTAGTATGCTATTGAAATAGATTACGATAGGAAAAAAGTGAAACGACTCAGTGGGACTTGAACCCGTGACCAGTTCCATGAACTCGGTAGCTCAGTAGTCAGAGCAGCAGCAGAGCGGAGTCTCCAACACTCACTTAATAAACTTAGTGAACAGCGAGGAACATTTCCTAATGACCCTGGCGGTGCGGGACTCCTCCTCTTGAGACCTCGAGAAGTCTAACCCATCGTCCATTTTGCCTTCCTCGTGTAGGATGGCTTGCTTCTCTTCTACTTTGCCAACACCTTTCTTCTTTGTTTCGTATGACTGGAACAGAGATTGTTTTATTAGATTTCTTTATCTCAGCAAGGGTTGGTTAATGTACTTATGTGTTGTGTGTATTTAAAGAGAAGTTTGTTTCTCCGCATTCTAGAATCCATAACACAAGCTAGTTAAGCTAGGCTTACTTTGGGTTAACACAGCGCTGTGTGGAATATTTAAGAATATCTATTCATTTATATAGAATCATGAAGATTAGTTTAATTATTAAGATTACGACATCTTAAGTATGGCTTGGCTTCCAATGGCTGGAATTTGTTAATGATTTATACTGCGTTAGCACATTTAACTTGTAAAACGTGAAAAGGAAAACGAAATAATAATCTCGGAAAGAAACGATTCATGCCAATGATTCTTAAATATACCTTGTAAGACAACCAGAGCCCCGTCTCCGAGTGCTGCACAATGACAGTGGAGTCACCATACTTGATGATCGGTGCACCGATGACTTCCAGATCCTTATCCTCTAGCACCTGTTTCTGGTCATCTTTCTCCTGGCGCAGGCAGAATGCACAGGATGCAGTGGTCGCTTCCTCTCTGAAATATGGAGAGGCGGTGTCAAAGTGTTTATATATTAGATAGATATATAGATTGAAGTAATAGCAAAGATATGACATCATAACGAAACGAATTTCGTCGACTGCCATCTGACCGCCAAGCCTGAGAGGAAAGGAAAGTCTCGTACATTAACCAGCACGTCCTTTAATCGGCTTTCTTGTTGGCTTAGACACAAAGATTTTTGTGTTACCCCATACAACAAATACATGACATAAATTAAATATTGAATGAAAGTTCAAAGCAATTCGTATGCTAACTACTCAATATGACTCGAATTAACTATTTAAGAACACTAAAATGAACTGGGGAAGGAACCATAAAATATGGAGTATTATTTTCAAACTCATCTATCCATCCATATACCCTGTAAATCCTGCTAATAAACCTCTGCCTACCCCGGCAGAGGTTTATTAGCACCCACGTTTCGCGAATTAAGATTTTTGGTCCCACGACGTAATAGGGAGCGAGCCTATTGCCGTCTAGCGGACTCTTTGTCTCGGGCTGTTTGTTAACTGTCGGATAGATAGAGTATCCCTTAGTCGCCTTTTACGACATCCAAGGAAGAGCTGGGGTGGTCCTATTCTACTCCACCGGGAACCAACATGGCAAAAATAATATTTTTTTTAAACTGGTGAACATTATATTCTATTTACCTGCTAACTAAATACAGCTCGTTCTGGTCGTTGACCCCCAGGTACCTGCCGGTGGTGATGTGTCGGATCCTCATCGGGTGGTACCAGTTGATGAACCCTCCCGCCCACTTGGTGCGCGCCAGTTCTAGCCGCCAGAGGGAGCGCGCTTGGGACATCACCGAACCACCCTCGTACACTACGATACTGGGGAACAATGGAGATTTCATAACGATGGATAAATAACTTTTAATTAAAACTATTTATACTGTCTGCTACACATCTTTTAATTAGGCCCCGGCGCAAAACGAGGGCTACCAGAAGTTTTACCTTATCCAAGGTCAAACTTGTAACTCGTCAGAGTGCTTTACTATAGAGGGTCCCCGACACGACAATCTTTCTTTCCATCCCCATCGGTCTTGGTTATTTCGGACTCGAAGCGACTAAAATTGCATGCCATCTCGGGTGTCAATTACCGGAGTCTAAGGTTATCCAATAAGGCATTTACTCGCACCCAACCTTACCCTGAGCTGTTTTAAATTTGCCCCCCAAGCGTGGAAAAAACGATATCTAACTGTAAACCCCCGTAAAGGAGGAGGGGGAAGGTAAGGCGACCACCCTTGAATCATAATGTTACTTCTAACATCTTCTAAGCCACATATGCACATAACGGATTTTAATACGCCTTTCACTGTCATCTAGGTAATTTTCACCAAAGGTACTCGTACCGGCTACATTCTATACAATTTGTAATAATTTGTGCTTACTTTTGTCCCCCCTCTTGGCTCCACGTGCTAGGTATAGTGAGACACTCGTCACCACCGTGGAAGAACCTGAGCACATCTCCGCCAAACACGTAGCCCACGTACTTCATGCGCGAGATACCAGTACCGTACGGCTGCACCGACCAGTGCGTCACGTGGAACGAAGCGTTCACGATCGATACTTCGTTTTCCTTCGTTGTGTGCTGAAATTGATAATGACATTATTGTTTGTGGTGTTTACAGTACAGTTGTATGAGTGATTTTTTGTTTTTTCTTTATTAATTTTTATAACCCTGTTAAAACATTCTCCACCGGCATCAGGCATCGTGACCAAGCTGCCGGTAGTTATGGTTCCAGAGAGAGGAATCTCCTTATAATATGTGCAGTGTCGAGCCGAACCGCCTTATTATTATATTATCATTGTACTCTACATACTCTTGTATAAAGCCGCAAAAAGTAATGGCGACAGTACGTTACCCTGTGGTACGCCTTCATTGGCAGTACACGAGACTGCTGAGGTACTGTCAATACATATACGGTGCCGATGACCAAATAAGAAGTTACAAAGCCAGTAAAATACTGTTCTAGATAGATGAAGAGAGCACATAATAATCTAACAAAATATCAAGGTCAACAGTGTCAAATGCTTTGCTGAAATTATAAAATTGTGAAGCTAATTGATACAGACATCACATTTATCAACTAATGACTGTGTTGTCAAAGTAGCTACAGGACGCAACATAACATAAAAAATGCATTTTGTGTATGATTTACACAGTGTTATTAACATTTACCATATTTATATCGGTGATATAGTGATAATGTGCCTATCTCGCATCAAATACAAACATTTCACTGAAGTTCAAAATACTACGAACATTTAACATAAAATATAACAAAAACAAAATAACAATGAATATAACAATAACATTTGAAGCTACAATGGCTCGCGATGTGATAGAATGTAACATTTATATAACATTTAATCTTTGTAGTCTCACCGATAGGATAAACCTTAATCCTTTTGTGTGGCGTGCAGAGCAACTTGTCGGCGACAGTACTAACTTGCCCTGAGGTTGAATGTATTAAAAATAGTTATGATCTCGAATGTTAATTTTGTTATAAAACTAATTTAAATGTATATTTTTACGCCCGTGAAGACAATGGCATTGCAACTAAAAATGTGTGTATTCCCTGTTATAATTGTTGTTTAATAACAGGAACTTTTGATTAAAAAATGTCTCACTCAATGGCTTATTCATAAATAAGGTTCCAAAACTGATTCATAATATTAATGAACTATATATAGCAGTAACTATTTTAATTATTTTCACTCACCAAGTATCTCTCAGTAGCTACGGAAACCAGAATCAAGTCGTCTCCAACTCGAACCTTCTCACCCTCAGATCTGTAAAGTTGATTAACATGTTATTCGAAAGTGAACAATTAATATTTTGTTATGGTATCTCTAGTGTGTATGTTTTCTGTTAACATGGCTCTGTTGGAACCATTCTAAAAATATTATTTTGTATATATACATACAACTATAGTCATTGTCACTTCTCTTTTCATTGGACCCCTTTTCTACTTGCCTAGTTAGAAGCGTTTAGCTTCTTGCACTCATGAAAACTAAACGATCGCGGGTACTCTTTATGTAAGAAGTACAGCTCTTTAGAATAAATAAAAGCAAACAAACGCTTTAAGAAACAATTACCTCTGTTTGCTAGCTGGATGCAGGGTCCACCAACAAGCTTCACCCTGTGAGTGTTCTTGGAGACCCACATCGAAAGCCAGCTTGTCTTGAGATGATGATGTTGACAGACAAGCCAGGTACTATATAAGCAAAGAAACCAGTCAAGTACGAACAGGATTAGTTTGATTTTCAAGATTCAATCAGTTCCTTCACATATGTCAAAAAACTGTAAGTGAAGATTTTTGGTATTGATCGAATAATCGAGATCGCGATTCTACCATAATGAGGTGTGGGAAAAAATATCGTGGAAAGAAACTCTTTAAGTTTGACAAATTAAAGAGAAAAAGAGTAGAGAACTTGACAGCACGGCTTGAACTATCTGGCTAGATATAATAACTTACCATGTCACTGTTGAGATGTCTCAGAAGTATAGCATTACCGTACAAGAGCGTACGATGTCCTGAACCAGTTCCTTTGCCCTGTAATGAAGCAATCGTAAAAGGTAACAATGGGACTAGTAGAACTCTAAATTTTAAACTCAAAAGATAAAAATATTTTTTAATAAAAAAAAAGAATTCAATGCGGTTGTCAATGACAACTAAGTACTTAATAATGAAGAAACATTAAACTTGAGACAACCTGTAAATAGTTACTACCCAAGAAACATAATTTTTGTGTATAAGGTTCTAAATTACTGAGAATAAATAAAAGATCACTGTCAGCACAAAATATTTCAGTGTTTTGTACTGCAACTTAAATGAATATTGTAAAACCTGATGCTGTGACAATATCCTTTGATATCAAGTTTGATTTGAAACATGATATTTCACCTTACTTATTTCATACACAATCTTTGACTATGGAGATGACTATTATTAACAAGATCAGATAAGTCATGGGGTTCGTGACTACGTTAGAAAAGATACAAAGGGCTAAAGTCTAGAAACATATTTTTCAGAAAACATGTATTATGTTACCCAAATTTTATCCAACTAGCAATATAGAAAAAAAATTGTTCCGGCTTATATTATATTGCTTAATTTTATTGTTATTATTTATGTTAATAGAATACAAAAGTTCTAAACTAAAAATACTACTAAGTCCATGCTAGGATTAGGTGATAATAGAACAAAAAATATCTACTCGCGATACCATCATAGTATGGGTACATGAATATTCATGACATAAGATAATGTCTAGAATTGCAACCCCTGGTAAAAAGATTGTCACGAAAATACGAAGTGCATGTGGAAGGTGTACCAATAATGTACACTATATTTAATGCCGATTACTTGAAGGGCTTGAATTAAGTCATGATACAAATCCATGAATATTATTTAAATTTGGATCATGAGAATATTTAATATTATTGAAACAACAAAAGTTATATATGTCCGTATTAATCGAGTTTGTGGAGTTCTTTGGATAGAATTGTGTGATAAATAATTTACAAATGACCGTATTTTTGTATGAAATAATTCTATATTCTATTTTTTTGTGTTGGAATAAATTTTGTACAAAAATGTAAATGAGAGGGAAACAACTAATATAAAAAAGTAGATGGTATTAAATTTTAATCTAATAAATTAGTAACATTTATTAGCGATCATAATGAATTTTGAAAGTTAAACACATAGAAATAACAAAAATGTTAATAAAAATTTTGTAAGAAAAATTTTGAAGTAAAAAAGTGATGATTTTTTTCACCAGTCAGCCAAAAATGTAAACGAGAGCATGCAATTTTTACCAATAGGCAGATATACTCACTAAGTTTTCTTTTCCCTGGAAAAATATAAACCACGATCGCAATACGTAAAACAAAATTATTCACAGGAAGATAAATATAATAAACCTACATGTTAACACAATAATAAATTTTAATGGTGTGTACAAAATCATACAAAACGATTTGCCTTTTGAAATCTTTACAGGACATCAGGAATTTGTTTCACCATTTCCTTGTCAGTGGTTATTAAAAAAGAAGAAAAAAAAATACAAACATATATAAAATATATTGGAAAAAGAGTAAATTAAAAATAAAATGATAAAACATATTGGACATTCAATATCAGTTACACTTACACCAATAAAGTTAATAGTGAAACCAATCCTATATTAGAACACATTTAAAGTGTAGTTTAGTCAAAATAATAATTGAAAATTATTGAAAGGGTGGCATTATTATACTTTGGAAAGGTTTTCAAATGTTAATTTTACAGGTACATATAATTATGCATATATTTGATGTACATATAAACGTGAAAATATTAAGATAATACTTACAGTTTCTGAACCAGCTGCTGTGACCAACTCTTGCAATGCTCTTACTGATAGTGCCTGTAAACGTAGAGTTATAAGAATAATCAAAACTCATGTCTCAATCTAGGATCTAATGTTGTAGTATAAAGTCCCAATAAGATCTTCACAGCCCAAAGCAACCTCATCTGCAAATTGGTACACCTGTTGGTTGACCTACGAGGTTCTTAGACAAGTTTCACTTTCGGGGTTTATTTGTCAAACAGCAGAGGTTAAAGCCTAAATAAATTGAATGATGAAAAGGACTAGAAGGGCGAGCTCCGGCCTCTGTAGAACTCAGAACCATATAGCACAGCTAGTGTCTAGTGAAATTGTGGACTCACCTGTTCAATAACAAACACGCACTGCGACAAGTCCGGCGGTATGTTTTTATCGGCGATGTTCTCCAGAAAGCAGTGCCGGTTACCGAAGCCCTCGGCCGCCAGGCACACACGCTCTCCGGTGGCTGTGCATGACAGGCACACCATGTCTTCCTATAAAAGAAATGCAGATTTTAAGAAAAACGTACATAAGTTCACAGAAAATATTGTAGTTCAGCCACGACGAAGTTGAACAGGAAAAAAGGATTCGGATTTGGATGTAAACAGGGTTACTGCAATAGCGATGATCAAGTTTATTGATGACGACAAAAATCTTTACAAACATCTTTCTAAACATAACAGCATTGTTCTTGTCGTTAGAGTACCTCTATTCTTTTCTTTGGTAATCCTTTAATCTTCCGATACGACCGTTTTGTATCTTTTCTTTAATCTGTTACATGTAAGTTCTCTTTAACCAGCCTCTACCTCTTTTCTGTCAATCTTTGAGGAATAAATCGTGTTGTACCAGGTACCCCATAATTCTTCTCTGAAAGAAGATTATTGTCAAGGCAGATTTCTTAGATAGATAGATAGTCAACTCTTTATTGTACACCAACATCAGATCACAAGATACTTACTTACCTCTATTTAGTTCAGGAACCTTTTTGTCAGATATTATGAAAAAAAAGCTCCTTAAGAACGTATACCTACCTAGAGATAGCCTGGTCTAGTTTAAATATTATTCAAGGAAGGAAGGTCGCGCGTAAATCTGTTTGTTTCCGCGAAGGTAGGTCACATAAATATTGCATTGGGGTTGAGGAATCATAAACTAATTTTCCTGGTTTCCAGCGTAAATATATTATAAGGAGATTTGAAGTTGTGGTTCACGTGAATAATAAATTCAACAAGGAAGACCTTGCATTTTTAAAGTGTTAATTTGCGTTATTTAGGTATCTGTACCTATGAATACCCGGTGTTCAACTTCGACCACAATATCTATGCGCGTATACCTTTCTCTCCTTCTTCTCATCTGCGTGTCGTTATATTTTCGACAAATCTACATAGTAATAGAAAAAAAGGTCAAGTGCGAGTAGAGCTCCTGCTCTGAGAGTTCTGTTCATGACTAGATCATGGGATATAATTTAATGTTCCTCTTGGATTGCTGGAGCTATCAATATAGTTAGTAGTATAAATAATACGAGACAACGACGATTAACATAACTTGTACAGCAACCCAGAGATATCTTAACTTAGAAAATGTATTTCTATCCTTCAAGATATTACTTATCAAATTGACAATTTTTATAATTAATCACACTTACACTACCTACTGTCTCCTATAGGAATAAACGTCTCATTAATTGATCTACTTTTTAATTTAGGTACTCGAGTTTCCACCTTACAGGGATAAAGAGTACTCCCGCTCCAAACAATGTTAATATAGTTTATTTGTTTGTCAGTATTAATTGGTAGACTACGACGGTCACCCTACATCGTTCCGTGAATAAACTACAAAGCAATTAAACCGAGAGTAAACATAATGTAGCTCATGTAAAAGAGAACATTAACGGTAATACTTTAGAGGGGATACGATATAGGTCAACGATAATCGGAGTCTAGAGAGAGGAGGAGAGCGAAGGAAGGAGGGAAGAGGAGGACAAAGGAAGAAAAGATCTATCCATACAGCCTCAGTAATCATTCGAATCCGGGACGACACTAATCGAAGTCCAGCCAGCCTATTTGTACTAGCCAAAGCAAGTCTCAGATCTATCATTTATCAAATAACAACTAAACAAAGATGTATTAAGACAATATAACAACAAATCCCTGTTGGAGTTAGCAAAGGAGTTTGTTACAACCAACAATGCTATTACGAGCGTCGTGTCTGTCTCCACTTCTGTTAAATAAGTAAGTTTATTTTAAGGTGGTACTTTATTTGTTGCTCTGGGATCTAAGCACTCGTAAAGTTAAACAATATTACTGTTTCAACCGCTTAATTTAGTAGAGTCGGCACATCTATCTTCATTACTTTCTTCAGTCTGTTTCACTAACTTTTTCTAAACTACAGAAGGATTTTGGTTCATCGATGGAGTTCATTAGGTATTCTAATCTTAAACTCATTAACAATGATTTGTTTACTTTAACTTTTATTTGTTTTTAATCTTTTAGTTGTTTTTCTATAGTTACCTAAGTAATATTTCTTATATTGTGTTGGGTCTCTGATAAGTGTGCAAAACAAGATAAACTGACTTTTCGAAATGCTCCAAAATCGAGTTCCAACAATTATTTTGATTCCGTTACTAACAAATATACATACACAAAGCGTGTCAATAAGCTAAACTCTTCTTAATTAGGTATATCAGGAAAAAATTATTGCTCAGGCGGGGCTTGAACCCACCATCTTTCCCTTATAGGGGTAATTTTTCTCACCTACCGAGCCACTGAGCCACGTCTGATACAATTCAAATTTCAGGCGACTGGAGAAAAAATTGCATTAAAATAAAAACAAAAAAGCTAAATTCTTTGATACATATAATTGAAACATAAACATTTCTTTACGATAATGATATTTTCTTTAACAAAGACGACTATAACGCAGCCTAACCTATTTACCCATAAATATTATGATTATTAGCGAGTATTATTATCAAAGATAACGTTTCCTTTCAATTCGACCTCATTCCGACAATGAGCGCTTGACACTAGCGCCACTCTCCATTTCCATTTGCAGAAATATTTGTATAAAGAAGTTAGGGATGTCTCTTTAGCGAGCAAAGAAAATAATGACATCGTGAACTTCTCAACGCAGAAGGAAGGCTTACCCTCCTCCAAAAAGCAATGGAGGCCTTTTTTTCGCGCGGATACCCCTCGGATACCTCCCCCACCGGAGCCGAGAGTTATGTCAGACTCGATCCGACTAAAACCGCACGCCAACTGTGGGTTGTGGTGCTAGGCCGGAGGTGAGGTTGTCATCAACATATCCCTCGGACCCCGGCTGACCCAGGGCCATCGCTTTATGGTCTGGCCCTCCAGCAATGGAGGCCAGTAGCGTTCGGAGGTAGAAGAAGAACAGAGATATAAAACAACGGATGTCCCCATTATAAACACAATCTGTGTATCACCGAATGTAATCAATCCCAACATCAGCAAAAGTGTAACCCTTTCAATTAAAAAACTCGTTAAAGGATATAAAAAAGTTATTAATTATGTACAGAATTTTAATTAGGTCGTGCTAAAGTTTGCGCGTATCAGACACTGTTAAAGTGAATTAATGCTGTACAAATTATTTTTACTTAGGGAACGTTGGACGGGATTTTTAACTAGTGAGCAGTTTTCTAAAATTAAAGAAACCCATACTAGTTATCTTCTGGGTCTAAGGCAAAATGTTGTACTTGCTGTTCAGCGAACGAGGTTCTGACGCAGGAAAAGCAGACTCTTTCCGAGATTTTACCTTCAGCTGACCATCAGGCGAGGTGAATTCAGATTGAAAAAAAAAAGAAAAGGAAAACAAACCGCGGGCTACAACGATGATACTTAAAAAATACAGCGCACATCGATCAAGGACTCTGAATCTACCTACTTTTATACTTTGACAGACATGATACGACCGTATTGTAGTAATATCCAGTAAGACGTTATTGGAACTATAATCAACATTTATTTAGTTCACCTCAATCTAATTGTCCTTGAATATGCGGATCTATAAGAACTCACAATACTCATTACATGCGTCAAAGCCCAATTCGGAGATTGGATGCTGACTGAAAATTGGTAGCTCAATCATTAAGGAAATTGGGCAAGGTCTCTAAATTTTATTCTGCTACCGCAGCTTAAGCGCGGGACCAAATACAAGGTGAGCTAATAGTGGATATTATTACTACACATACAGCTATTTTTTCAAGGATATTAATTATCTAGCTGACCTTGCCAACTTCGAGCCGCCAATTTTTTCCCACTCGCGTAGCGTCAGATCCCGTTCCCACTGCACCTTCCACAATATTAAGCAGATATTATACTTATAAACCTTCCTCTTGAATTACTCTATATATTTGAAAAAAACACATGAAAATCCTCTGCGTAGTTTCAAAGATGTAAGCCTACATAGGGACAGACTCTGTAGTTCTGATGATATACGAGTATTGTATAAAAGTGAGAGTCTCCAAAAAAAATAAACGAGAGAAAGAAAATAACTAAACAAATAATATAATAAAATATTTGAATGAAAATATAAAGCATTTATAATCCGCACGCCGAATGATGATCCCTATGACAGTTCGTTAGCGCTTAACATTGTACTGACGTCCTATCACATCAAATCCTTTAGAGGTCCATTAAAAAGACGAAAAAATCATAATTGTGTACAATTGTAAATTATAAAAATGAATATTAAGAAATTATTACGTAACGTTCGGAACTAATAGAAAAAAACTCAATGCAAATGTACATGGTACGTGCTGCAAAAGTTACGTCGTCAAGCTGTTATCGACTAAGAAGGGACACATCGATAAACAAAATATCGATAATTTGTTGGAAATATAAAACAAATGCTTTGAGTTTGTATTTTATTTATATCAATCTGAATCTGATACAGGGTCAATCGGATCTTCAAAATCTGAGTCTGAACTGCAGCTATCCGTGACGTTTATTATTAACGGTTGGTCAATGATATTGTCGTATTGTACATCTCGATCCCAGTTTTGTAAGCAAATTTTCTTCGTTCTTTCGACCACTTTTCGCCAATCGTCAGCTGTCACTTGAGCGCAAGCTTCTTCCAATAAAACCATCATTTTATTTGCCGTGAATGGCGGAGTTGTGTTATGCCTAGCTGCATGACCTGAAAATATTTGTACATTCAGTAATTATTTTTAGAAATATATGCATATACATAATATTATATAAATAAAAAATATAGATACCTTTGATCTGCGCCCATATCAACTCGATTGCATTATATTGGCAGTGATAGGGCGGTAACCGAATTACCGTGTGTCCATTTGATTTGGCCAATTCATCCAAAAAATATGATGGGTGCGTCTGTTGTTTGTGAAAGTTCAACAGTCTAACCAAATCTTTTTTTAACATCTGACTGTCAGTTTCCACACCATTGCCGTGTAACCACTCTATAATTTTAGCTTTTTTGTTATTGCTGCTGGGGGGTTTGTTAATTTGAACTGAGTGATATGAAGCATTGTCCATTAAAATATAGTGAGGCTCATTCAAATTTTCTAATAGTTTTATAAACCATGTCTTAAAGTTTCCGAAATTCATTTCCTCGTGGTACTCCGTTGTTTTCACTGACTTAAAAGCCCACAGGCAATTCGGCACAAAACCTGTAGCTGTGCCAGCGTGGCAAATGATTAAGCGCTGGCCCTTTCCTTCAGGAGTTTTTGTGCTGGATTTCGCTGTGTCATCCGTCCATGCCTTACCTACAGTATGATTGGCGTTCAGCCATGTCTCATCAAGGTATACTACCTTCTCCCAGTTATCAATTTGTTTGATTTTGCGAAGAAAATCGCATCGTAGTAAAGCTATGTCAGTACGCTCCATTAATATTTTTCTCTTGTCACATTTTTTATAGCGGAATCCACATTTTTTCAAAACAATTCTAAGAGAAGTAGCACCGCCTTTGAAGAGTTCTGCAGCTTTTAATAAAGATAATAACTTCTGGCAGGTCGGTAGTTCACCTCGTAGGTAGTAACCATAAATATGATTGCGTATAGCATCTAAATCAAATTCATCAGGTTCTGTTATATGACATAACCTTTTCTTTTTCTTTGGTGTTAATAGTTTATTGTCCTCCATGGACGACTCCCCAAATTTTTCCTTTGTTATTCGAGAAACAGTAGCCTTTCCGATTCCTAGAGCATCGGCTACACGATCGCGAACATTGTCAAGCGGTAACAAGGGTCCGCCATTTTGTTGTTCACGAGCAAAATAGTCTCGCAAACGAACTACAAACTCGCGAACTTCACTGTTGAGAACAGTTTTCCGCTGTCTTTTCGGCATTTTGCAAAACCGAAAATCAACAAACAGGTAACAGAAAATCAACAAATAACACAAAACAGCGAAACAGAAACAAAACTCAGCTAACAAAGAAAGACGTGGCGCATACAAGGCGTTAGAGCACTCGTATGACGCGATGTGATGCGGTGTGACAAGAAGACAAAACAGACTGACAAGACATGACATGACTGAATTAAAAAAATACGGTAGGTCTATGGCCTCCATTTAAATACTTTTCCATGTGATCCATAATTGCCAGCTAATTATGAATTCTTTAAAATTCAATTCAAAAAGAATTTTAAATTCTTTAAATTATGCAATTTGAATAAAAATTAAAGTATAGTAAAATAAAATATAATAAGGCTGTTACTTTTTTATCTAGTGTTTTATATCCATCAATGCGCGTAGTCTTTTTTTCAAAATAAATAAATATTGCTTATTATGTTGAATGACCTGGCTGAATGACATTACATTTGCCTGAAAAAACAGTATTTTATCGAAATTGTTTCGCATAACTAATACAACTGTCAGTTGAAACGTCATAGGGATCATCATTCGGCGTGCGGAGTATAGTAAGTACGTTCACTATTTAAATTGAATAAGGTAAGAAGTAATTTGGTCCGATAGCTCATGAGAGTGTCAGTAGACGGATCCATCATCGCCATAAAAACGACTATACAAGAAGAAATATTTGGATTAGCCCGGGCAAGGTCACGCTTAGTGATCAAAGGATTCTCCCTGTAAGAGAAGGATAGCGGGTTCAAATTCCACTTGTACCGATCAAAAAATTCTTCTGTCTCATTGGTTCAATAAGAAAATATTTTAAAAGATATTTATTGAAACTCCAATGGAACCGTGATTCGCAACCCTAACCCTAGTCCGGTAACCAATTACCGGTTCTTTTCACGCAGAATGGCGTTTTCATTAATAGGTTTCACTTTCAAAAATTAATGCGGTTTTTATTTTTCTATGATATAACTGTGCAGTAGGAGTAAACCTGTGTGAGAATTTAGTATTAGGAATTAAGATTAAGAATATAAAAACATAGATACACACGAGTACGGTACAAACTTTACGAGTACTGTAATCGATATTTCCAGTAGATTTTCCAAGAAATCTAACGAAACAAGGCTTATCAGAAAAAGACTACATCTTTACGTTTCATTGGGCAATGTCTTTTAGCATCGTTGATAATCTAGAATTCTGCGTCACTTGGCATTTTGCGTTTCTTAGATTTAACGAATTTATTTTCCGACATAATGCGTTCAAACCTGCCGCAGTCCCGGGTAGAGGACGATTCGAGTTTAATTAAGGGGTTTGTTTAAGTTGAAAACGTATATTACAATTCGACAACAGTACCCAGATTTGCCCGACTGTTATACCCAAACCGCACGTAATCCCCCCGGGGTATGTGATAACTTGGAACGAAAATTTAAATCCTGGTAAGTATACAAGGCTCTTTGTCCTTTGATGCGCTTCAATTGGGACACTGAGTAACACAGTTCATAATTTTCGAGATTTAATAAAGAAAAAACGTAGAAAATAGTAGCTATGTTACGGGATGTCTAGAAAGCTTCATGTGGAGGAGCTATATTTTTTCTAACAGGGTCTGTGAACACAAAACGAATTGTGTACAATTGGAACAAAATGGCAAAGTTGCCAGTGAAATGCCTTACACGTCGGCTTCTGACGGCCCAAGACGGGCGTGCGGTTTAAGTCGATGAGTCCAAAATACAAACTTTCATATTTTGATTATTAGGAGTAGGATGTACGATATGTCGCAAAAGTTGGACACTGAATCGCGTCAGGATAGCTTAACAGATTTCAATAGCGCTCAAGTGGGACTTGAACCCACGACCTTTCCCTTACAAGGGGAATGCTCTTCCAACTGAGCTTCCAATTGAGCCACCCCTGAATCATTTCAAATTTCCCTTCTCTTTATATCCCTGGAGGCTTGAACTAAATTTATATCCTATATACTTAGGCTAGCGGAAATAGGCTTCTGTGGATTTGCGATAATGGGGACATCAGCTTGTGTACTATAAAGTACTCGATAACATGCCATAAAGTCAGGCCATGATGTAACTGGATTCATGGAGTGCCAGGAAAAAATCTTCCAAGGACACCAATATAGCTGATGTGCTAGTTCAGACCTAAATAATAAATAAATGTTAAAACATGCCAAGTTTCTTATTTAGGTCAATTTTATGCGGTAACGTCGTCTCCTTAAAGTAGGACAAATAAGGAGAACTGTAAAATAACTTGTAATACAACGAAATGGAAGTGTGCTCTTGCAAAACATAGTTAGCTGAAGCGAGCTGAGGTAAGCAAATATGCACAGAATTTAGAAGTTCGTGCATTTCATTCGTTGGCTAGAAAATGTAAGTACCCATTCGAAATTTCTTACTTTAAAGAATCTCTATTGAAATTAAATTATTTAAAACTTGCCGAATTTCAGTTTTTTTTATAAAAAACTAGCTGACCCGGCAAACTTCGTATCGCCAATTATTTTCCACCCGCATGGATTCCGATCCCGTTCCCGCTGTACGCTCCTATACAATGATATAGTCATCTAAACAGCAAAACAAATAACCACACTGTCACTTCTGCGTATATGCCGATGCCGGCCGAATTTGTTGACATTATTGATCACTGCTCCGTTCCCTTGAGCAGTAGCGTGATGATATATAACCTATGTGTTATTCTGATGTGTAAGCTATATTATTGTAAAGTTTCATGAAAATTCATTCAGCAGTTTTTACGTGAAAGCGCAACAAACATCCATACATACTCACAAACTTTCGCGTTTATTATATTAGTAGGATGTTATTTAATCACATAGTGATTTAACTTTCTTCTTTGGTAAAATATTATATTTTTTAAAGAAAAGCGGACTACGTTTTGGTTCTTGTCTAACATTTTGTATGCAAATTCTTTTGTGTGGCACAACCACCCATTTTCAGGCGCTCGTCACAGAACATATTCGCACTAGCGAAGAATACATAGAAAGAAATATTTTTATAAATCGCGTATTTTCTCCTGTATGTACAGAAGAAAAAATGAAACACAGAAGTCTTAACTGTTGCTACCTTCCATATTTTTCCTAAACCTAGTTACAAGGGACTAGCGGGCGGCGGCGGCGCCTCAACTTCGATAAAAAACGACGAGAATGCAATGTGACGAACGATATTTGCCAAGACAACTCGTTTTCTCCACATAAAATATGTATGGAAAATGTAAACATGTTTTATCAAAGTGACTGGCGTTTGCCTGGGGTTGTTCCGTGTTCTGGTAAATTCAAAACTATTTCAGAGGATAGAAAGTATACTGTGGACTTTGAATTTATATGAACAGTGGAGAAACGAAGATCTGAACTCGTGCCAGCCTTTCGGGATCATATTTCTTCACGTATTTTCACAAGTAACTTGCCGCTAAAAGTATGTTGGAGTTTTCTGCGGTACCTCCACCATACCCTTCTAACCTGATCTATCAGTGTCGAGGCGTTTAGTGTCCACGTGCTTTACCAAAACCCAAGTCTCCGTTTCTACAATCTCAGGTATTTTATGCAAGATATGAGAAATCTTTACTGTAAAAGAGCACCATTTTAGCGAATTCGGCCTCTGTAGAAATTGAGTCGCTTCGTTAAGCGTTAATGAGCAAAACTGCGTTTGTACTTGTGCACGTAGGTATATTTATACGTAATAAGTCAACAGCCATAAAGAACGATCGTACATAGTGTTCGTTCTACCTACGGCTAATGAGCCCCGAAATGGTTCCTGCACGTCGAACGGAATCTGTTTTATGTTATGTTATGTTGTCTGTACAGGACTACTTTATAAAAGTACCGATCACTTTCAACAACTTCAAAAAGAGGAGATGATTCTCAACAAACGTGCATTTTAATTTTTTTAAATGGCGCAGAAATCCCGTCGTGGAATCTTAAACGACATAGATATTTCAAAGGAAGAAGTTCTTATGCGATATCATTATAACTTCACGGCTTGGCGATTTCTCTTTCAACTGAATATGTTAGTTAAGTCCTTTTAGCCATGAATACTGATTTAACTATATGTAGGCGCAAATAGTTGCGATGTAGTACGAGAACTAATTGTTGCGAGCTTACGTGGTTCTCGGTTAATTAGATTACAAGGATAAATGCCCTATCTCTTCCCATGGGTTTTACTGTATATCACCAGTAAACTGAGTTCTCACTTCTTACTGGATGAGATTAATTTAGTAGAAATGTTCATCTCCATCACAGTTCGACCTTTAGAAGTTGAGAAATTTAGCTTAGTTTGTAGAGGGGATTTCTTAAAAAAATAATAGTTCTTCGTCGGATGACCTCGTTACGAATCTGATCCGAAATGTTCCTACGTATATTTGTATATCTTTTCGCCATTCTCCTCATAATGGCTTTCAAGATGTCACGTACAATGTCGGGTAGTTTTTGTTAGGAAGAGGGATCAGTTTCCAAATATCGTCATGATTGTTAAGAGCGGCATTTACGATAAGATGGTGTCTTCCCTATAATGTCGTATCGTATGTCTTTTGGGAAATGATAATACGCATTAGCTTCAATAGTACTATTATTAAAATAACTTGTGTATATTCCATTTGGTTAGGTAGGTACTTATGGTACGGGAGCTAGCAACGTTTTCGAGAAAGAATTTCAGGTCAGCTGGTTTTGTGATATGCTCTTGTTCTTGCTCTTTCGGTTAGAGTCTGGGCTATCTGGCTGGCGGGAGCGGTTGCGTTCATTACTGCGCATCCTACCTGTCCAGGTGATAATCCTGGATTTTCAAAACATTTTAAGAGGCGTAATTTTAATTTTTTTGTTTTTAAATAAGACTACCTGACATACTTTTTTTATTGCCAGACATTTCTGACATTGCTAATTATGTGCCATACGCGATTCTTTTAATTTTTTTTATAAAAATTTAAAAGTATTTTATAATGTCTGTAATTTTAACATTATGTTATTTAAGATAAGAAAAGCTTAAAATTAATTTGCCAGACATTAATTCGATTGTTAAACCTTGAATTAAAATAAAAAAGGCATGAAAAGTATTGCAGTATGATGCTAGTAGTTTGAAAGAGACAGTTGCAGAATAAGCTGAGAATAAGACAGAGAACCATTGCAAATATACCATTGATATTATCTGACCTCCTCCTCGTAACCTGTAGCCTAGCCCTGAATTCCTCAGTAAGGTACTGAGAGGATTCAGTGCTAAGCAGAACCAAAGGGGACTCAAACTGACACCTTGGAAAATGCCTCGCTCAATATTTATTGGTTCGCCGTTACTGCACACCCCTCGACATCCTGGATAGCTAAGAACTGTTCTCCATTGCCTCATACATGACGCCAAGAAGATGCACAGAGTTGTATCTACTTTATACAACTCTAGCACCCTCAGGAGCCATGTATGGGGCACAGCGTCGAACGCTTTCTTATAGTCTATCCAGCATGTCGATAGATTCTTACGGCTACGGCGAACTTGTTGACTAATGGCCATATCAATGAGGAGGAGCTCCTTAGTACCACGGGCCCCACTCCTACATCCATTCTGAGAGGCACTCATAACAGTGTTTGTAGAGATGTGCTTTGTTATTTTATCTCTCAGAATAGATGTAAGAAGTTTATAGACCGATGGTAAACACGTGATCGGTCTATAGTTACTGGGGTTCGAGGTACTTCCTGTCTTATGGAGCAGGTGGGTAACACCAGTGGTCATAAAAATTGGCAACGTCCCTGACTCGATAGCAGCCTATTATTATTATTATTATGTTTCTCGGGTGTATTATATTCTGCGCTCGGGGGTGGTATCCGCCATGTGTGACTATCCCTAGCATATTAAACTCTCTTATAAGGGCCTCTACGTTTTGGCACCGGCCCGACGCACGCCTTCCAAAGGACCGGGATTCCATAGTCCCGAGAGTCACGGAACGGTCTTATTTAAAAACAAAAAAATTAAAATTACGCCTCTTAAAATGTTTTGAAAATCCAGGATTATCACCTGGACAGGTAGGATGCGCAGTAATGAACGCAACCGCTCCCGCCAGCCAGATAGCCCAGACTCTAACCGAAAGAGCAAGAACAAGAGCATATCACAAAATCAGCTGACCTGAAATTCTCACTTTCAAAACGTTGCTAGCTCCTATACTATTAAGTAAAGGTAAATAATGTTGTAGAAATTTTTCTGTGTAACTAAGATTCAATTTTTGTTTTCAGTACATAAAATGAGTTTCTAAACAAAAAATCTTACGAAACTGTTTTTTTTTTTAATATTTTTAATATTATTAAGACACATCAAAATTTAATCTAAGCCAATGTAGCATAGAATGATAAATGAATGGATGGATGTCTGTCATTTTTTCACGCACAGCGGTACCACGGTTGTGCAATGCACCGGGTGAAATTTGGTATAGTAATAGATTATAGTAGAAATAGCATGACCTTTTGCTTTTATTCCGGATTCCATTAGGGTCGCGGGCACGAGATGGTATTACAGGCGAGCGAAAAAGCAAGCAATATTTAACTATACATATCTATAAATAAGTATAATTGTATAGGTAGGTGACAGTATTCAGTCTGGGGATTTGGCATCACTTGGCAGTCGTCTAAACAAAATATTTCACAACACTATTTATAACGACAGCCAGTCAGTTATAGTGACGTGTCATTCCATTCATTTGTTGTTATCATTTTTTATATCATGGCCAAGTGGGCCAAATCAATAATACAATGTGATATGGAATTCGAGTGCTTTTTGTTAACTTCATCAAAGCATAATTTAGAGAAAATGAAATTCATTTTGCTGTAAATAACAAATTTAAATATTTTGGTATCAAACGATAGCCACAGCGGCGGCGCGCTGAAATGCACGCCTCCCCATTCCGGGGGCGAGTCGGGGTCACCGTGTTGTACCCCCTCCCGAGGAGGGCCAGACCGTAAGGGATGGCCCTGGGTCAGCCGGGGTGCGAGGAATATGTTGAAGACAACCTCACCTCCGGCCTAGGACTGGTGCTAGCACCACGACCCACAGTCGGCGTGCGGTTTTAGTCGGTTCGAGTCCGACATAACCTCCCCTTCCGGCTCTGGCAGGGAGGTATCCGAGGGGATTTCCGCACGAAAGAAAAGGTATCAAACGATAGTTTGTATCACATACTCCGCCGGAATGATGCCCGACATGCAAATTTGGTATTGATGTGCATTACTTGACAGCACTTACTTAATTCAAAATCCAGTTTAGTTTAACCAAACCATCCAGTTTAATCCAGGACTAGCGTACGTTCACTTTACCCTGACCGCAAGCAAGCTTTCCGCTTCGTCAAGGAGGCAGATTTTATTTTCGTCCGTATCTATGTATATCTGTGAGTTTGTCAGTTCCGGTCTAGAAAGCGCATTTCTAAACCAATTTTCACCAAACTTGGCACGTGTTTTTTCTTTGATTTAAAAAAAAACTTTCGTATAGAGCTTTTTCGATACAGGGAAATTAGGAAGGGTAGGCGATGTCATATTGACATAACCACGTAAAAAAAATCAAAATGCCGCTTATATTGATAAAACGGCATTTTAAGTGGGTCGTATGTATTTAACACGCCACAGCGAGTGGTTCAGTGATATAGTATCCGCACAGAAAGCTACGTAGTACCTACACACATATTCAAATCTACCTTTTGTGACATTTTAGTGAAAAGGAAATATAATGCCATTGGGGTAAACGAATTGGAGTTTTGAGCATGAGAGCAAATCTTAACCTTTACTTATTGGGAACACGATAGGGTTTTGATTGGCTGATTAAATCAAATCGGTAACTATTACTGTGCTGTACAATCAATAAGATGTTGAAGAGCTCACAATGATCGTAATTTCTTTTTTTACCCCCTTCTAGTTGACTGATTCTTCTGATATTTGTTACACACCTTTAGTTCGGACAATAATCCATACTTAATATTATAAATGCGAAAGTAACTCTGTCTGTCTGTATGTTATGCTTTCACGCCTAAACCACTGAACCGATTTTGATGAAATTTGGTATAGGGGTAGATTAGACCTTGAGAAAGGACATAGGCTATGTTTGGTCGCGATAACCGACATCCACGCGGGTGGAGCCGCGGGCAAAAGCTAGTAAATCAATAAAACAGTTTGATTTACTCATTTGCTCTTAATATGAGAGTTTAAGGATAATTTTATGAAATATACACACGTTATTTTATATTTACGACGCTGACTGTACATCCAAAAATTTAAACGAAAGATAAATCATTCTCCTACTTGTCATGAAGTTACTTTTCTTCACCTCGTTCATCTCATCTAGTGCGAATGAGGTGTCACATAGGCGCCATCTTCAGTTCGATTATAGGATAAATGCGTTTCATAGCACTAATTACTGCCCAAAATGTCGGTACATGCCCTTATTCGCATTTGACGACACCCACGAGAAGAGCTGGGTTGGTCTATAATTTAAGTTAACCTATTATTCCAACACCTCCTTGTAACAGTAGTTTGAACTACTCGACTTGTCTACACATTGACAGTTCACTTATCCAAGAGGAAACTAATACTGAAATCATACACGATATTACAACGTATTAACTAGGTGTCGCTCCTGATATACTTATCTCTATTTACCTAACTATTCCCGGGATAAAAAGCATATAGACTTTAAAAGACTTTGAAACGAATTTGAAACCAGATCAAGACGAATTTGAAACCAGATCAGTTCAGTAGTTCAGTTGTATGAAAGAGAAACTAACATTCACATACATATCCAGTCACTTAAACTTTAACATCAGCTACAGACCCGGACTGCTCTTTTAACATCAAAGCACATATCTGCAATAAACAAACAGACCCATTGACCTGTCTCTCCTTAACAAGAACCAATGCAGTTAGATACCTCGGCATTATTATAGACATAACCACTTAGGTATCATGGCAGTTACATACTAGTGCTCTGTCAGTTAGAGTCAGGAAGATCATATACATCTTTAAAAATTGCAATTTAAGCTACTTCTTATAAGCATTAGGCCAAGAAACAATCACCTTTTGGGATATAAAACGAAAAGTATTCATACTAGGAAAACATGACGAGTACCAAAATTGTAGGAAATTTGATTTTAAATAATAGTTCATCAATTTCGTGTAAGATTAAAAATAAACGAATTATTCAATCATAAAAAATGTACCCTTAAATTTAAGATGGCAGAGAATACAACAAGCCGAGTACCACGCAAATCTAAATTTAGACTGCCTGTGACCTCCCACAAAGAATTCCGAAAGAAAATTGCTACTAGGAATATTTTTCTAGGTTCGATCCTCAATTGAGCTATTTTTCGTGTGTACTAGTAGGAACATAGTACAACCATGTAAAACTTTCTAATGGAAGGAAAGTGTCCAATTTCTAATTAATATATTCATTATCCATGTAGTTTAATTGGAGCTAACCATGCGGCCACACCAGTAGCATTGATTACAATTAATTACAATAATAATAGTTAGTGGCGGACTAAGACCCAATTACTGCCTATAAGCATACATAATTTATGGGTTTACCCCAGTTTACCCCTTTAAAATTTGATATCACTATTATAACAAGTCGTTTATAAGTTTGCTATACTATTCGACTTTTGATTTGGTAAATTTCGGGTTAAGACCGTCTTCTTCGGGGTTTTATCCCGGGGATAGATTCCTGCGACGTCACAATTTTGTGACGAGGTTGGTCATTATTAAAGACTAGCTTTTGCCCGCGGCTTCGCCCGCGTGGATGTCGGTTATCACGACCAAACATGAGCCTATGCCCTTTCTCAAGGGCTAACCTATCCCTATACCAAATTTCATCTAAATCGGTTCAGTGATTTAGGCGTGAAAGCGTAATAAAGTATGGATGTGAATCGATAATGAGGATGCTATTGTGTCTACATATTGAGCTAATGGACTTCAAATCAGCATCATTTTATTTAAGTTCAATCAATTAATATTAATTAGCCCATGACCCAGTCCTCTGCTGGACATATACCATTCTAAATTTGCGCCATTATTCAATTATACCATTTATTTAATTTATTCTTCATAATACGAGTACCAAAATTCTCAAATTCCTTAATAAAGATCAACATTAAATATTATGAACAAATTGCTATTATTTTCAAGACCATCAAGACCCTTTCGTTATGAATTTCATTAGGTAAGTACACAAAGACATTCAAATGATACTTAAACTCGTTTTGTTAATAAAAGTAACCATAAAGTGGATAATAATCTTGATCAAGAAATTTTGTATAACAATGAACACCAAAGGAAAATAAAAACGAAGCATTTCTTGCTTGATGTTACATAATTATAATACATTAAATACATACAGGATACCTCAAGTGTACCTATAGCATGTTATATTTAAAACAAAAATAACAAAATAAAGGACAACACACGAATGTAGTAAAAATTATCTCTTTCTTACAAAGACACGCAAGTTTTAAAAATTAGGCCACTATGATAATGCTGACGCTAACGAGTTTTTTTTAATTAATGATGTCAAATCTCGTCAGTAAATAGGAAACAAAAGCTTTTAACTAGAAAAATATACTTTTGGAAGACTAAGGCCCGTATTCTAGAATGACACTCAGCCTGAATATCGATTTATTTTAGGACTGATTGTATTGGCAGTCTGATAGTTAGTAATATTGCCTATACAATCTGTCCTCAGATAAATCGGGATTCAGGCTGAGTGTCGTTCTAGAATATGGGCTTTAGATTTATGATACTGTCGAAAGTCTCTGCAAATATTACACATTGCAATAAAACCGGGGCTCATTGCCGAATATGTCACATTGCAGCGCTTATGTTTGTTTGTCGCAACTGTAATACGGAGTCATAGCCTGCAGCCCGCTCGCGTGGAATACTGACCCCATTCTCACAACCTACAGGAATATAGGAAACAAAAAGTAGCCTATGTGTTCCTCCAATAATGTATATATCCTGACCCGTTTGGACGTTCTGCAACCTCAGCATGGCGACATACTCGACATAGACAATACAATCTCTTCATATAAATGATGTCACGTTACCTGGACATATATTTCTTTAAAGAATATTAGCAACCGAAATTACTAATATTTCCATTAACCCCTTCAACTAAGACAATACGTCGGTAGTGTAATGGCCAGGATTGGAACCCAGGACCTCTTGATCGTGAAAGGCAGACTCCTCAGCCACTAAAGACAAGAATCTTATCTTTTCTCTTCGATTTCATATAGGTCGCAGAGAAACGTAGATATATATTTATGTTGTCATGCTGAGACCGCTAGAGTCATTGAGCGATAAACTTCGATTCATCCATCCAAACTTTTGCATTTATAATAGTGGTAAAGTTATTCGAGTTCATTTGCTTCTTTGTTAAAACTTCTTCATTGCTTTCAAACAAAACGGAACGAATGTACCGGAATTCCAAACTTTTTACAAAGAAACTAGAATGAAAATATTGTAATAAACGACGTTGATCGACACTCGACACGCATACAAATTGCTGTTTAGTCTAGAGCTTTGACTTAACTACTTCGCGTAACTTAGGAACCTGGAGGCGTAAAAAGTTCTTAGAGCTGGCAAAAATTTTCGTACAGTATCAAAGTTTTAAATTAAAAACATTTGCAAATACATAACAAATTAACACTTAAAATGTGTAAGAGCATTTTCCTGCCTGATTTGAAGGGACCTATGGATCGATATTGATCGATATGGACTGGATTATTATCAGTAGATTGATATGGACGAATATAGCCGCCTGTCACCCCAGCAGAAGCAGGCCACGACGCGACGGCGGCGCGCTGGAAGAAGCGCGCCTCCCCACTCCCCCTCCTGAGGTGGGCCAGACAGTAACGGGTGGCCCTGGGTCAGCCGGGGTGCGAGGGATATGTCGATGACAACCTCACCTCCGGCCTAGCACCACGACCCACAGTCGGCGTGCGGTTTTAGTCGGTTCGAGTCCGACATAACCTCCCCTTCCAGCTCCGGCAGGGGGGTATCCGAGGGGATTTCCGCACGGGGAAAAAAAGATATGGACGAATATTTTAACATTAATAATACATGTATGAATCCACTTACCGTACGCAAGAATGAAACATCATCTTGCTCGCTTGCTCCCCCTTCAGCTTCCGCCATCTTGTCAGTTTTCAGTCGACTGTCAGTATTCTACTGCAACGTTGCCATAACACGAGAAATGCATCACTGTGAACAAAAGAAACCAAAGGTAAGATAACATGTTTACATGATGTGTGTTGTGTCATATCATAAAATCCAAGAAGTGCCTTAAAATTTCAAGTAGGTAGAAGATATGTCTACGGCACAGGTACATCCGGTTTTTTTTCTTAGGTGTGGAAACCTCGATGAGTTTCTACCACCTCACCTTGGCTAACAGTGAAGCGGCTGTTGGAGTGGAACCGATTAAAACTAGCTTAAGGTTTGCTGGAAACAAAACATTGAGTACTGTTTTCATTTGTACATGCTCGTATCTAAATCTAAGCAAGTCTATAGTATCACATATCAATGCGGTATCTATATATAGCCAAAAATGGGTGAACAGTACAGAACATGAATATTTCTTAATGTTTCTTATAAAATAGAACATAAATATGGTATGGATTGTATATTTATCACGTGTAAGGATAGTATCTGGCCTTCTGGCTGTTGTTTAAAAAGGTGTTACATAAATAGGGATAACAATAATAGAAAAAGGATGACTAAGGATCATCCAATGGCTCAGCAAATTCTAAAGCTCTGCCCTGAGTATTGAATACCGCTTAACCCAATAATACCGGCTACCTTCAAAGGGACCGCGAAAGCATTTCAGGGTCACGTATATTAACTTTATCTATACGAAAAGGGACGATGTTATCCGAACAAGGAGAAAATGAATTATCATTTTCTCCTTGTCATTAGTTCGAACGTAAGCATATGCGTTATAGTACTATATACGGAGAGCTTAAATAAACGGAAACACAAACGTTTATGTTGCATAGTCTGAAGGTTCAAACTATGCATGTATATAAACGGGTATACATATAAAACTGGTTTGCATAATATAACAATAATATTACACATAAAAATTTCTAATGTGTAGACGTATTAAGTGATATAATTGAAAACACGCCTAGGCGAAACCTAAGTAGGGTAAAGTTCGGCGAAAACAGTATATCAAACTTAATTATATATGGTTAGCAGGCTGGCAGCTCAAAGGTACAACAGGTTGTGGTATTATTTGATAGTGAAGGGAACTTTTGTGGCACCACTTCGAATATTTGAGGCCGGATATTGCTTAGAGCACCTGTTCCCTGTATTTATTACAACGGTATTTTGTTTTACTGAGGGTAAAATAGCCCTAAAAATGTTGGGCACATAACAAATATTATGTGGTGTAGATAAGTTTGGGTGCCTGGGCGGGTTTTCGATATTACGGCACTGTTGCTTGCGTCGTGAATGTCGTGATCGCAAAATATTGTGATAATAATAAGTACTTATAGTAGTAATGTCAGTTTAAAAATTAGGTTTCTAATAAATAGGACTTTCGGGATTTCGAACCATTCGGAATTTTGAAATTCATCATGATGAGTTTTGGAGTCAAGTTTTCCTACTTATGTAGTTGCCGGAAAAAGAATCATATTCTGTCCTCCATGATTGTACCCGACCAAAAGTCGCGATAATCGTAAACCACGAGGGTAATATGTAAGTACCTCCTTTTACAGCTGTATGGCTTATATATTATGTTTTAATATTGACGATTTCTACTAAAATCTAGCTGTTGCCAGCGGCTAGACTGAGCGCCGATATAAATATGAGTCATCGTTTATTAATAACCTTAGAAGTCACATCTCAGGTGCGCGTTTTGTGAATTTCTTTTTGGCACTGTAACAGGTATCCATATCCATACTAATATTATAAATGCGAAAGTAACTCTGTCTGTCTGTCTGTATGTTATCTTTCACGCCTAAACCACTGAACCGATTTTAATGAAATTTGGTATAGGGGTAGATTAGACTATGAGAAAGGGCATAGGCTATGTTTGGTCGCGATAACCGACATCCACGCGGGCGGGGCCGCGGGCAAAAGCTAGTCTTAAATATTTATTAATAAGTAAATAAATATAAGTATTTACATATACTAGTAAATACTGTAGAGTTTCTAGACTACTACTAGGAGCTCTACACGCAAGCAGAGATTTTGAAAATGAGTGATTGTAAGAAATTTTATTCAGAAACAATTGACCAACGAAAATCGAATACCAAGAGCAATTTATTATTAATCAGAATAGTGCCCCATCACTAGCGATGATTTACAACGGGGCCTTTCATACTATGGAGTGTGCCTTAATTTACCCCATATAAATCACTGTTAGTATTTCATTACTTTGAAATACAGGGACTTGGGAAAACTAAGTCTTCTATAGAATAAGTGGGCCTTATCAAGATTTTGGGGTGCCTTAACCTGGTTAATAGCCTTATATTTTGGTGTCACTTCTGTCAATTATAATAAGCGTCGGTTAGTGAAGTCGAGCTTGCGATCGAGTGGTCCTCGGTTCGAATCCTAGCGATTATACTAACGATGTGAATCTACTCCTAAACACAAGTAATTTAGCTTAGCTGGAGGGGTTAGTAATATTCCCCATATTAGTAATTTCTGTTACTACATTAAAAAAGTAAATATTAACTAAGTAGCAGAAAGAATTGCACCCGCAAAACATCATGAAGTGATTTAGATGAGTTTTTTACAGCATTCATTAATGCTAACTTTAAAATTGGAATACATCGGGAAAAATGAAATGCTCAAGTGCTTAAATACGATCCACAGTATTGACTTCTTATTCGAATCAAAAAAGTAAATTATAAAATTTACTTCTCAAAAGTGTGCTACTGATTAAAATTCCTAGAAATTTAAACCTCCACAAAATCCATAAATGTTTAATGCCGATTTAGCTATCGCAACACTGATCATGAAAGTTTATTACCTTTGACTCGTGCTTTTGATTGAAAATCATTAATTTTGCTATTAATCGTACAGTACACGATCGATTGTTGTTTGTTTGCTGAACATATCTGGTTAAAATTTGACACAGAAGTAGATCATATTTTAGAACCGCACATAAGCCATTTTATTCCTGGACTAGGTTCATTTAGGTCGTAGAAACAGGTACAGTATTCCGAGTCAGCGGAGCTAGCTAGTAATATGATTAATTTTATCTTTGGAAACGAACCTAGATGATAAGTTTTGGTTGACCTGATTTATTTTATATCCGTCAGTCAGTAACTTTTTGCAATTGCCATCGTAAAATAAAGTAAGTAATAAAGATAAGGAGAGGTGGGGCAAATGTCAATGGGAAACGGGAGTTATGAAGCGAGCGTTTAAATGGCGTATTGGTATTTTCAATGTGCTCATATTTATGGCTCTAAACAATAAAACTATGGGAAGAAATAACGCGAATAATTTTCAAAAGTTGTGGGTCATTTTCATAAAATATTTGGACTTGGATGCTACTGGGAAAAATGTGCCTAAATTGTTTTGTGGATGTTTACTAAAGTACGTTAAGGATACCACAAAAAGCACCGTATGATGGATGGAATGAAAAGCGCCGCATATTTTATGGTGGCATGAAGATTTATGTTATCGCCCATTCCGCCAATACGTGTTTCCGAATACTTACTTGAATTCACAATAATCTATAACGCACCAAAAGTATTCAGAGAGCGTTACTTGAGTATGTTTCCTGAGTCATTTACGTTGATGGTCACATTAAGATGAATCTTAAGTATATCATGAAACCTGTCAGAGTATCGGAGTATTTTAACATGCAACTGATTTACAAAAGCATAGCTAACAGTTTCTCTCATCTATATAAAGACGTTAACAGACTAGATTGATTGATTTAGAGTAAGAGCTACAAGCCAAATACGAAGCCAAATATTCGAGGTGAACAGATGTAAAGCGACCTTAACCGTCGCATGTACGAATACTCCTTGGCCTTGTATGTGTGAGTGTAGTTGTTTGTGTGAGTTCAGTTATATTTAAACAGTTCAAAGTCAATTTATGTCGTAATGGGTTGCCTCAAAGGCATGCAGGCTAGCAGTTATGTACATTGTAATACAAATAAAACTAAGTAATTTTAATTAGAATACTTTCTTTGTTTTATGTTGAGACTAAGGCCCGTATTCTAGAATGAAACTCATCCTGAATCGCGATTTATCTGAGGACAGATAGTAAAGACAAATTGATAGTTTGACATATGGCCGGTACAATCTGTCATCAGATAAATCGTGATTCAGGCTGATTGTCATTCTAGAATACAGGCCTAGTCATATTTAGTAAGTGCATATAAATCAATCATGTAAGAAGCAAATAATTTAAAGTTTAGGATGATTGAATATCATATTAGTATCCTTTTTTCCGTGCGAATATCCCCCCGGATACCTCCCCCGCCGGAGCCGGAGAGTGATATTATGTCAGACTCGAACCGATTAAAACCACACGCCATCTGTGGCTTGTCTTCGACATATCTCTCGCACTCGGCTGACTCAAGGCCATTACGGCCTGGCCCTCCTCGGGAGTACGGACAACGGTGACCCCAACTCACCCCTGGTATGGGGAGGCGCGCCTACGTGCACCACCGCCGTGGCCTGCTTCTGCTGGGATGACAGGCGGCTCCACCCGTCACCCCCAGCCCCCCGGTTATGGGGCCGGCCGTCCACGCACCCGACAGCGGACCATTGCCGTGAGCAGGCTCAAGAGCGTGAGAACTCTCATTCCCAGGGCCGTCACCAGCTCCCGACTCGGTGTCTTCCACGTCGGACACTCGGTGAGCGTGTGCAGCCCCGTGTCCTCGCTAGCGTCGCAACAATGGCACTCGGGGGTTGGCTTTTTGTCTATCAGACGCAGATATCACCCGAAGCACCCGTGCCTGGTGACAATCTGCGTTAGTCGGTACGAGAGGCTTCCGTGTGGCCTCTCTAGCCATTCTCCCATGATGGGTCTTACCGCCGCTATTACGGACGCCCATCATATTAGTATCATCCATACAGGTACATTCGTATCAGTTCTTTAGTGCCCATAATGCCAAGACGGAAATAAAGAGAAGGGAAATTTGAAGTGATTCAGGTGTGGCTCAATAGCTCAGTTGGAAGAGCATTCCCCCTGTAAGGGAAAGGTCGTGGGTTCAAGTCCCACTTGAACACTTCTTTTTCTCGATGTATTTCGTGCCAATGTAGACTTCTATTTTTCTTTATCATTGATGTCAATGACCCTTCAGTAATATTATCGCGAAAAAAAATCCATAACATTTTAAACCATTATTTAGGTAGAGGTAGGTAGGTAAACTCCAAATAACCACTATTACTCTCCAAAGAACTACCTACCACTTCTTCTAAGACCTAAACTTTTTTATACACATACATGTCATACATGTTCTGAGCGATTGCATCACCATTTGCTACAGTAGTTAACCCTGACATACCCTCGATTATTGACACCCAGGGGCGTTATTGCCAAGTAAAAATAAATATAGTTTACGTCACTATTTATAGCTGCAATATCCTATCAATAGCAATGAACGTAAAAGTTTTATGTAGATCACTTACCTACATCCGAATTTGTCATGTCAACTTTGTCAAATCCAAAGCCTCATCATCGCATCCAAGCGCCAATAACCATCCTTTGTTTGCACTTAGCTCGTCGAGATCCGCTCTCTTTCTTTCTTCCCTTAAGGATTGGTTTATCTCGACTTTCATAGGCTTGACTATCGTCAAACCACCTAACGCAGAGAATAAAATCTACCCCAGAACCTCTTTTGTCAATGAGTAAGTGTACCGGTTTGATAGTGCGGTTGGCTAGGGACCCGATTAACCAGAAAGAGCGAAAGGAAGCAGTCTTGTTAGAGCCCTATGTGACATTAGCAGGCCTACTAATGTCCCATAGAATTGACAATTAATTATGTTTACTACCTACTTGTAGACACTTATAAACGACTCTCTGTATCTCTACTGGCATATTCTAAGCCACTGACCTTGAGATTTAAAGTGCAAGCTAGGAATGCAACGGATGAAGAATTCATGAAAGTATGCTCATTTTTACATTTTGCTCTCACTGTATTCGAAAACGCAGTAAACTCGATATTGACTACAAAACGAGTATTGCTATATGCACACAAATGTATACCTACGATTGACTGTATGCGTTATGACGAACTTGTATCCATGCAAATACGTACACATTTATAAATATTCATATCTGCTGTAGTCCTCGCATACGTAGGTACCTAATGGTATAACGCCTCGGGGGTGAACATTCATCATTTTCGAACTGAATGCCGCTTTGTTCATGGAATATATGGGTGTTTGTAGATTGCGAGTACAATACAAGTGACAGTATATTGTCTCTTCGTTTTATATTGACTCCAAGAGTGTACACTCCTGTTGAATCCGGTTTTCTATTTAGTTCTTTCATATTACGGTCTATGAAACCGGCGGGTTTGCATGAAAGGCTGACAAGAGGAAGCTCGTGAAGTAGGTATAGGTATAGGCAGTCAAATGGCGGGCTGTTGTCTGGAAGGTTTCCTTACACGTATTATAATTTATTGGTGAACAATAAGAAAACTTGCATGTGCTTGCTGTTTTATTGATTTAAATTGTATTATTGTCCGAACAAAATGTGTTTCCCAAATATCACAACAATCCGTAAACAAGAAGAGGGGAATACCAAGGAATTTAGATCATTTTGAGCACTTTATTCATCTCAATCCCAGTTCATCCAAAGTTTACACAAACAATCTATCCACGTAGAAAATTATGTACAAATGGATGGGATGCTTGCTACTCTTTTAAGCAAAACGGCATAAAGTGATTAATCCAGAATATATTATAGGTAACTTTCTGTCCCGGGAATAAGTTCTTGTGAATAACGGGAACGATATCATTACTTCACACGGTCGGAGTTACGAGCAACAGCTAGCATCAAATAAATATTTCAGGGCTACATACATCTACCTGTGAAAAAAAGTGACTGAAATACGGCTTCCGTTGTTGACTGATGACGTAATGATACCATTATATTACAGAACAAAGCTCACGCCTTTACTCTTAACTAAAACAAATTACCATATTTCTATGCAAAAGGAAAAGACATAAATCCTTACAACTCATTGCCGTAAACAATAACAATGTGATCGCGTCCTTATAGAAGACATATATAGGAGCTACGAAACGTAGAGTTTCGTAGAGGGCGTAGAGGCCGTAGAGCATTTATGTAGCTATTATCAAGAGGAAAGCCTACGATGTAGCCTCCTTTGTGAATCAATATCGCTTGCAGATAGTTAGGCCTCGGTTAAACTTAATGGTGCTCATACACCCTTCATTATCTGAGTCGTTTCTCAACTTAGTGGGGACGGATTTCCAGGTGTTCCAGGCGATGCGGCTGAACATCGATCCTTGCCGTGAAGCGACAGCCAGTCGACCTCCACAACAAATGTAGGTGATAACAAAGTTTTTTAGTTAAACTATTCCAAATGTTTAGGACTCTTACCAAATAATCACTACACTAACCTAAAAGGAAACTAAAGAACGAACTAAGTTGTGTTATCGCGATACTTCGTTAAAATCTAATCTTCATCAAATTGAGTTATATCTGATATCGAGGACATGAATTACCTTAAGCAAGGACTTGAAATTAATGGATTCTCACTAAGTTGGTTTATATAGAGTAATAGGAAGTGTAATGGGGATTAATTGATACAGGTTGATGCCGCCGCTGCCCATTTGCAGTCAGTAGCGTAACTATTTGTTAAGGTCCTTACTAGAGACGATGCCTTAGAGCGAATGGGTGGAGTCCGCGGACGTAATAATCGCAGCCCCGCACCACCCCGCACTCATGTCACTAAAGTGATTATAATATAAAAATATGGGAAAAGATGTCGATAAAAAGGGTACAGAGTGGACACAACATATTCTGCCTAACTTCACGTACCTAACTGATTTGGTATTTTTTTGACATCGATGTTGATTGATTCTTGATTCTTTATTATAGCTAAGGTTGGCGGCTCCGCTCGTATGGATGTCTGTTATCGCGACTTTGGTTTTATCTCTGGTACCATTCTACCAAAACCTTTTAAATAAAAATACCATATCAAAATCCGTGTACTAAGTAGCGTTTGTGTCCATTGTGAACAAACAGACAAATTCAATTTCAAAAGGTTCAAATTCTATGGCGTAGCGGTAGAGCATTCAGAGATTGTGGGTTTGATGCCCACTCAGCACTTATATTCATATTACATGAATCTTAGATTATTAATAATCTAAGTCATGAATATATATTTCCATTGGTTAGGGTGTTTATTGCATAGATACATTGAGGTAGGTGAATATGAAAGCTATAAGTATGCTATAGGCATAACAATTCACACACATTACACATTCTCACAATGCCAAATTGGTCCAGCCTCAGCCAGTCCAGCCAAAAATGAATCCCTATTGGGAAATAGGGATTCATTTTTATATTATATAGATTGTATTGTACATATAAACCTACTTCTTGAATGATACTATCTATTAAAGAAAAGCGCTTCAAAATCCGACGCGTAATTTAAAAAATCTAAGCATACATAGAGACAGACAGACAGCGGGAAGTGAATTATTTTATACTAGAGATTATATGTAGTGATCATGGTTTTATAATATTATATATTTATATATGTAGCTATAGGTATGTATAGTATTCTAATATACATATATTTATTATACAGACGTAGTTTGTGACGTTATATAGGTTAATCTCTGGATCTACAGAACCAATTCTAAGAATTATTTCACCAATAGAAACCCACACTATTTATCAGTGTCATAGGTTTTATATCATTACTTTACGAGTGATGATCACCATCCGGAATGGCATCCAAAATCTACGTGGCTGGAGCCGTGAGCAATAGCTGATAACAAATAAAGTGTGTGAATAAAATAATCAACACAACATTTTCATGTATTTCTTGAGAGTTTAAAGCTTTAGCTTTTTTACCGAATTTACTTTCGGCGTCTCATAGAAGTGTCTTATCTGTCCACTTATGCATTAGTCTTGAATTGTGTTGCTGTCAAAGCTGCGAAAACGTGAAGCACAACCTCCCCGTCCAACAGCCATCACGGCACTGCCGCCCGGCCCCCGCATAGGCACCCGCTAAGCCAAACTCTCGAGAACGTAACAAAAACGTGGCCTGTGACTTCAAAAGTCAATATATTGAACGGAAAAATGTACCACTTATACTCCAGATCTTTGTCTTTCTTTTAGTTAAAAAATTACGTAAAAATTCTTTTCCGTTTAGAAGTAGTTGCCAGTTTTCTTTTGAGGGACCTTTTTGCTTTGGGATTGATTTTCATATAGTAATTATAAAGTGAGAATAACTAAAAATGTACCAAATGTAGACAAGAAACCAACAAATAAAACAGTGTAAACAGTTTTCAAATACGTCCACAAATAAAAAAGGAGTTGGTCTCTAAACATACGCCTGAAAACCAGATTTATCATTTTTATTCCTCTTAACACCTCGGACCCATGACACCACTCAATGGCACCACCGGTAGTGTCAAGGGTAATAAAGACTATAATCCATACTTATGCCAAACTTCAGCCAGATTCGTTCAGGTTTAGTAACAAACATCTTTTGATTCAAAACCTAAACTATATATTTTTATTTATCACTTAAAAACGATATTACAATAAACAAACTAAGATTTTTACCTAAGCTTCAGATTCCTTCAAATCGATTATAGATATAGAAAGGGATTTTTTTTTCGATCGTTCTATGTGGGATTGAAATTACAAGGAGAATGCCTTAACCACTAAGCTACCAGACCTACGCCCGAACTAACCCAATTCTTTTCTCTATTTATATTCCGTTTTTGATGTGACGGTGGAGCCATCAACCGACGCTCTTAGATTTCTTGTTAATAAATTGTATTTTGTTCTATTTTGGTTAGAGTATAATGAAGGGTATCTATTTAATTAATTTGTAACACCACATTGCCATGTTACAGTCCCATTCACGAGCATGACGCATAGACCAACCGTCGCACCCATCGTTTTGTTTGAGACCGACCTAGGTTAAAATGTTTTAAGCCCGCTGCACACGTGACGGGTTTTTGTTTTGCACGGAGCAGGGAGAATTTTGAAATATCCTTTCACACAAAATGTATGTGGCAGTGCATTATGTCGCGGTGACACGTGCGGGGTGAGAAAAATCCCGTTGCCGAAGAGTTGAAGATTAACGCCAATTCTTGAAATGAGAAAATCATCATCTTGTTCACAACGTTAGATTCGCTTCACTGTCACGGTTCGTCACGTGCCCGCAACGTCCACGCTCCGGCGTTTTTCCCCATTACGTATGCTGCGACCTTAAAGTAGTGTAACACTCGCCGGGATATTTATTACCATATTGTTTATCTGTCTTGAATAAGAAGATAGAAGCTTTAGGACTACTTCTCGATAAGACTAGCTAAGAGAGGCGGACAGACAGACGAACAGCAGAATCTTAGTAATGGGGTACCATATTTACCCCTGAAAATGAAGGCGCTTAAAAGAATGCATACCCATCGTTTAAAGAGGGTTGAGCTCAGGAACGAGCATAGTATATGAATGAATATTTTTGAATTTGATCAGCCGAGTGTAGCCATTTATAAACCTTATAAATGATGCATGGTTTCAATGTACCGCACACTTTGCTTCGCCTACCTTCGCATTAGTTACGAGAGGTCGGCTTTCCCTCTTCTTCTTTTAATTAATAGCTTTTGCTATCGAAAGAATCACCGCAATTTCATCAGTCTTGAAAAAAAAATACGATAAATGTTTATAAAATTGTGATTGAAGGAGACGTCTATGTCAAGTTTTCCGCTTGCCGTATAGAGAGGTATGAGAATTTGTTAACACTGGTTTAATACTTTTAGAGTTTTAAAAACCGTTTTTGTTTATAATATCTATACTAATATTATAAATGCGAAAGTAACTGTCTGTCTGTCTGTCTGTATGTTATACTTTCACGCCTAAACCACTGAACCGATTTTGATGAAATTTGGTATAAGGGTAGATTAGACCTTGAGAAAGGACATAGGCTATGTTTGGTCGCGATAACCGACATCCACGCGGGCGGACCCACGGGCAAAAGCTAGTATTAAAACTAAAAAAAGTTTTAATTTGCCGTGTTGGTTCCCGGTGAAGTAGAATAGGACCACCCCAGCTCTTCCTGTGGGTATCGTAAAATGCGACTAAGGTATAGGGCTGTTCTGAACACCTTTCGTCCCGCTATCAGAGAATCTGCCCCCCAGACATGACCTTACCTGGATCAGGTGAAAGTCCCTAAACAGACATCGAACACAGGTCGATCGAAGCAAGGAGAAACGGTCAAGGTGGGGTTTCTCAGATGGGGCGGACCTGCGGTGTGAGTGTGGAGTTGCTCCACAGACCATGACCCACATGCTAACGTGTGCTGCATTATGAGCGCCTCCGATAACGCAACCCAGGTAGCAGCACACTGGGAAAATCTGAGAGAAGATGCGCAATCGATTGGTCAGAAGAAGAAGGGCTGTTCTGCATCCGACAGTAAACATACAGCCCAAGACAAAGGGCCCGCTAGACCGCAATAAGCTCGCCCCCTATTACGTCGTGGGACCGAAATACAGACGTGAGAATATGGATGGGATGGGATGGAGTTTTAATTTTAACTTTGGTTTACACTCCTCTAAAAATTTATCAAGCTATAAAAATTGCAAAACCGAACTTAGCCGGACTCTCACTGTTATATTTTCTTTTCGTGCTTTGCATACAAAATACAAATACGCATGCATTGCATAATACTTCCATATCAATAGGCAAAAGGAAGAAAGTGACATTGATCTTTCAAAGAATAAAATATCAAACGACATCATACATTGACACAACATTGATTTTCCTATCAACTATCGTTGTAGTTTGTATCCTTTCGATATAATATATCAGACAAATTATTATTTCAGCAGTAGGTACATCAGCGATCGTTCCCTAGGGAGCAAGTATGACATATTGCTGGCTTGTCAATCTCTCCCACAAGGGTACGCCACCGTAACAAATGAAGTGGAACGACATATCTCCCTTAGGAGTTAAGTATGTTTACCTAATATTTTGTGACCGCATGTTTGAGGATTTCGATCAGCGTTTTTTTTAAACAAAATAAGAACATGATATTTTCTGAAGTCTGAAGAAGAAGTGAAGAAGAAGAAGAAGAAAATAAGAACATTTTTCTAAGATATATAGTCGTACGCTTAATGGCTAACCGATCAGAGGACAGGGTAAAAGTCTATAATATCAACTATCTGCTAGTGCAAATCCCGTCAAAATCGGTTCAGCCACTTCGGAGACAAGTTGAACAAACGAACAAGAAGACAGACAGGTTTAGTAGTCAACTGCGGCGCACTTCCATTGTTTTTAGGTATATTTAAACAAGAATTCAATTTTGTGCGTCACCTTTGCCAATACAAGCGACGAAGGCATTTCTCTGGAATTTCCTCTCTAGGGCACCAGGTTTCCTGTACCACATGGCTGACACGAGAGGCACTGTGCGTTTTTAGTCGAGTCCGGCCTAGTATTCCGTAGTAGTCTGACTTACCCACACCACGGTTATTAGCTACAATGAGGTTTATATGTTCATCCGAGAGGATTTAATTAAAATCCTCTCGGATGAACAGACTAGAAACAGTTTACTACTACACTAGAAACAATGATAACAGACTAGAAACAGTCAAGGTAATCAATAAATTAGAATTTGGTAACCTACTTTTGTCGTTGACTGTACATACAGTAGGTATATGTTACTATGCTATACAGCGAAGTAAACTATGTTTTATTTAACAAAATAATCATTCGTTTTATTTCAGTAAAGAGAGCTTTGCTTTGATGCGTACGAATAACTGACGGAAGTTTTTCAACAAACAATGTTTCTACGTTATTACATTCCTAATATATGAATGTGGAACTTGTGTTTGTGTAGGCATACGGATACTAAAATTACATTTTTCCATCCCCGATTTAAAAGAAAGAAAGAAGAAAGATTTATTATATCACACAGGACTAAACAGATACACAACAATTAAATACTTATGTTGCTATCTACAGAAATGCTCGTCCATCATCTCAGTTTATATACTGCACATCCCTTGCCAGAGGCCAGATTGTATTCTATGATTTAGTTTATTAGCTTTTATAGGAGCAACTGCTGTCTAATCTCCAACCCCAAGAGGGTACCCCCGTACCCGGGGCTAGATGGGGAAACTATGGTACCCACAAACCGAAGGAGGGCCAGACCGTAAGGCATGGCCCTGGGTCAGCCGGGGTGCGAGGGATATGTCGATGTCAACCTCACCTCGCTGCGGCCTTAGTTGCGGCAGGTTTTAGTCGGTTCGAGTCCGACATAACCGGCTCCGGCAGGGGAAGTATCCGAGAGAAAAAAGAAGGGGGCCATGGCCATGGGTCGTGGGTCTGACGGGGTGCAAGAGATATATTCCCTGCATTCTGACCTCGGGCAACCAAAGACGGCGTGCGTTTTAGTTGGTTCCTCCACCGGCTCCGGTTGGGGGTGGTATCCGTGGAATTTTTTCGCACGTAGGTTCCGGCACACATAATCATAGTTAATTTTATTAACAAGCAACTCTGCATGCCTGCCTAAACCTTATGAATCATTGTTTAAAATTAACGCGACCACCGCACTATCTATTAGGTCCAAAATAAGATTATGTTTTTTGGGGTGCTTCCTCGTGCTCCTACTAAATTGTCCTACTGGTAGGAGCACCGGGACACCTATGTCCTGGTGCTCCTACTACAAAGGCAACCGTGAAGCGTCCAGTAGGAGCACCAAGACATTACAAAAATAGAAGTACTCATACACCTACTCTGATTCAAATACAGACGAATGGAGATATCTACAAGTGTCACTTTGTTGCATATTTTGTCACTTTTGTCCGTGCAAGAAAAAAAATATCTAAATAATAAATTATATTAAAATTTAAAATGAATACAGAAGAAATTATTCTCGTTTTAATTAAAAGGAAACGCGGAACTGTACCTATTGCTCTTCAAAGGAAAGCAATAATATAAACAAGGAGTTTACAAAAGTGTAGTGAAATATGACAGTGCAGCTATATGAAACTCGACCTGGATCATTATTTGAAAATAGGTTTCTGTATGAAATTCAAGTCATAGGCTGTGTAAAGTAATATGCAATAAAGTCTCAGAGGATAACAAAAATTGAAGCTCTAAAATGTGTATTATTTTTATAACGAAAAAGAAAACAAATCTCCTCTATCGAATACATAGAAAAAAATGGGGCGGGACTCGAACCCGCGATCTTTCCCTTACAGGGGAATGCCTTGACCAAAAGAGAAAGGCTTCGAGTATGTATGGGTGACAGGATGCAAGATATTCATTCGGAAGAATAATACCTCACCTAAACATAATATAAAAATGGAGCAAGATTTGAAGAAGTTTTTTTAGTTGGGAAGTCAAGTCGACCCTCCGGCGACGCTCATAAACAACCACGTATAGAAATGTTGAGAATCACAGGTACACTTTTTTTATACATTGCCGACCCCGTTGCTCGCCGGTGTCAGCCTTTTGTTCTCTTATCGCTCTGCATCGGCCGATCCGCTTCATGTTGCCAAAACTATTTTAAACGCTATCTACATGTCGTTAATGATTCTATTAGTCTGTTTTTAAGGTTTCCGTTTGTAAATAACGAATGTACATTTCGTTTGAATATGATCTTATGGTTGATTTACCATATTAGACTCAATTTATTGCGAAACAAAGTACTAGCTTGCTTGTTTCCTTATTTTTACCCGCCTTCTAGCGATTTTATCTTAAGCTATGCTGATTTAAAATTACCCCTTAATATTTTTCTATGTATCCTACTGCTAATTAATAAGTTAAATGATTTATAATGACGCCTCTTAGTTTCTATTATCAAAATACGCGAGGATTACGGACAAAAACATCTGTTTTCTACAGGAATGTGTGTATCAATAGCTTTGATGTAATTTGTTTAACAGAGACTTGGCTTTTGGACGGTATTAGCGATAGTGAGTTGTTCGACGACAGGTACATGGTTTGGAGGCGCGATCGAAACTACGCGGCTACTAATCAGGCCCTCGGAGGTGGTGTTTTAATCGCTGTAAAAAGGGAACTTGTGGCGGTGTATCAAAGTTGGTGGTGTTCATCTGCTGAGGACATGTGGGTCACTTTAACATTGCACCAAAAGAAACCTCGAGCGACATATAAGATGCATATAGGTTTAGTGTACATTTGTGTTCAAAATATGGGTAAGTCTTTAAATGAACAACTAGCTAGTTTCTCTGACAATATGACTAATATTATTCTGCAACACCCCGCTGATAAGTTCTTAATTGTAGGTGATTTTAACCAACCCAACATAAACTGGCTGCCAGCTGATCACAATAGTTTATTACCCAGTAACATACAAGGCCTATATCAAAGGAATTTAATAGATAATATCATTACTTGTAATTTGTCACAGTACAACTCCCATCGAAATTGCGATGACAGGACACTGGACTGGGTACTATCGAATAGTGAAGTTGAGGTTGATCACTGTAGTGGTCCCTTGGTTCCCCAGGATGATCGTCACAAAGCGCTGAGTATTAGTACTAATTTCGTGCAACTACATACATTACCTATTTGTCCTAATATCACTTTTTTATATAAACAAGCAGATTATAATGCTATTGTTAGTGAAATAGACGAAATCAACTGGTATCACGTGTTATCTCGCGGGTCGCTAGAGGACGCTGTTGCATTTTTCTATGACACTCTCAACAGACTCAAAAATAGCTACGTACCGACCAGAACCGCGGTCGCGGTGGTTCGATATCCACCCTGGTATAGAAGTCCACTAATAAAGGTTATCAGAGAAAAGGCTAAGGCACACAAAAAATTTAAAAGATATGGGAACATCTCAGATTACCAGTCTTTCGTTACACTACGCCAACGTGTCAAGCACTTGGAGAAGGACATGTTTGAAAGCTATATGGCCAAAATTGAATCTGACATCGTCAAAAACCCCAGGGCGTTCTGGAGATACGTGAAATCTAAGAATCAATCTAATTCCTATCCCTCTCAGTTAAAATACAAAGAACATTCGTCGACAAATGGTGAGGATATCTGTAACATGTTTGGAGATTATTTTTATTCCAATTTTCTACAGGTAGACAGCGGTAGCGGTAGTACTAGCGATAACGTTCACGATTGCGGTCCTGGCGACTGGGGTGACTTCTCTGACATTAGTTCGATTGAGATACGTTATACCGAAGTGATTAGCCTACTCAAGCACGTTGACCTCAACAAATCCGCGGGTCCTGATAGTATCCCACCCATCTTTATTAAAACCTGTGCCGAGAGCCTCGCTGTTCCCCTTTCAATCATCTTCAGACGTTCTATAGCAGAGGGCGTGGTTCCAGCGATCTGGAAGTCAGCATATGTAACTCCGATACATAAAAAAGGACCTAAAGACGTGGTGGAAAATTATAGACCAATCTCCAAGCTATGTATTTTTGCTAAAATTTTTGAAAAAATAGTTTACAAGCAACTATATTCAGCTATCAAGCTCAGTCTTAACGAGTATCAGCATGGATTTTTACACGGTCGCTCCACCACGTCGAATCTCATCGTCTGCAGTGATTACATATCTGAACACATGTCCCAGCGAGTCCAGGTGGATGTTATATACACTGATTATAGCAAGTGTTTTGATCGAATTGACCATTCTATACTTAAAATAAAAATGTCACGGATGGGTATAAGAGGGAACCTATTCAGATGGTTCTCATCATACGTGGAGAATAGGAGCCAAGTTGTGGTATTGAATGGATACTCATCACGGTCAGTGTGTATACCCTCTGGAGTTCCACAGGGCTCACTATTGGGACCCCTTTTATTTAACATCTTCATCAATGATATCAGCTTGTGTTTTCATACGTCCAAAATAATATTATATGCTGATGATATGAAGATACTGCACAGGGTCACTTCTAGTGAGGACGCTGCATGTCTGCAAGATGATCTGGATCGGTTCCAAACGTACTGCATGAACAACAAACTTGAACTGAACGTCCCCAAGTGTTATGTATGTTCGTTTACACGAAAGCCAAACCCATTTACAGTCTCTTACAGACTATCAGGTACCGTTTTGACCAGGGTAAACTCCGTTCGGGATCTGGGAGTTACATTTGACTCAAAGCTTTTATTTGATGCACACATCGAAAACATAATCAAAAAAGCTTCGAAGGCGTTAGGTTTCATTTTTAGAATTTCGGCTGATTTTAAAAATATTAAAACGATTAAAATATTATACTGTGCATATGTCCGTTCCCACCTTGAATATGCATCACAGGTATGGAACCCCACCTACGACACCTATACATCACGTATAGAAAATATACAAAAAAAATTCTTGAGGTATATTCAGTATAAATGCCAAATATTTCTACCGAATTACTATAGCCGCTGTAGAAAGTTCCACATGCTTCCTCTACAGGAGCGAAGAAAAATAGCAGATGTTTCACTATTATTAAACATCTCAAACGGATCGACTGATGTAACCGAGTTAGTGAGCAAAATAGGTCTGCGGGTACCCGCAGCGTATCTCCGGAGGTATAACCTCCTGCATACTCCTCTTACCCGAACGACCTACCGACTGAACTCATACATGATCAGAGCGTGTCACACGTACAACGCAGCGTGCCGGAGAGTCGACATTGATATATTTAATACAAATACTACACAACTAAAGAGAATATTATGTAACGAATACTTTTCTCATACTATTCAGTAGGAGAAGGGTATTCGTTGCATGGGGCTGCATGTCTTGCATTTGTAATGTTTTTATTTAATAATATTTGTGAAAACTTTTAATTGGCCGTAACATTGCACACATAACTTCTTTTGTACTACCTACTAGCTGTAAGTTTTCCCTAAATGTAAAATAAATAAAATAAATAAATAAACAAACGCCAAAAGTCAAAGATTCGTCGCATTCAATTCGACTTCCAGTAATCTTCAAAATCAACCAATTGGGATTATGGTGAGTACGATGACGATGTGTGGTGATATGATATGTGGACGAACATCCTTTATAAATGCGATAGCATAATGAACTGGAGTCTCCATATTGAGTATGTTTCCGATAAACTCACGTAGTTCCTCGCTAACATATTATCATTACTAAAAAATGATAACTTAAATTCACGCCTGTATTCCCCGAAGGGGTAGGCAGAGGTGCTAGCACCCACATTTCGCCAGTTTCGCATTCCATATAAAGTCATAAGGATGTTGTATAACTCCCTAGCTGAATCTTATAGCCAATACGGATTCAGAAGCTACGGTCGTACATACATACCATAACACATATCCGCAAAGTATTTTTAATCTTCAGCGAAGAATTCTTCGCAAAAATGTATCAAAAAAAACATCAAACAGCAGATCAATGATAATGACAATGGTCTGTTTTAATATTGCAAGAGTGTGTACCCAAGTTAAACGTTTGGTAGTTAAGAAAAATCTTTATTAACCAAAATTTTCGGCACAATCTACACCGTCCTGTATACACGCGGACGGTGGCTCGAGGCATGTTGTGCGAGCCAAGCGGCGCGAATAATACCTACGGCGAACGAACGACTGCTTGCTTACCTGGGTTCCTCGACTTAATAACGCACTGCCCGCCCCCGGAATTGCGCAATATAGATACCTAACATTAAGCCTCATAGTGTCAAAAACAAACTCAAATCACGCTATCTAAACTCACTTGTTGATTGTTATGTATAAAGCATAGATATTAAGCCGCATAGGTTTCTGTAATGCTTATGTATCTTTGTTGTATACAAATTGTATAAACGATAAATAAATATAAAAAAGGTGGATTTGCAAAATGAAGTGATGAAAAGTCGGTAGTCAATATAATAACATCCATGTACGGAGTACAGTCCGCGAGGCTCGTACCAATGTACCATGTCTAACTTTAAAGTGCTTTGAGTCAGTAATAAATATAATAACATTCATGTCTGGAGTACAGTCCGTGAGGCTGGTACCGTGACTGACTTTGGAGTGTTTTGAATCGGTGATCAATATAATAACACCCAGGTCTGGAGTACAGTCCGTGAGGCTGGTACCGTGACTAATTTTTTGGAGTGTTTTGAATCGGTGATCAATATAATAACACCCAGGTCTGGAGTACAGTCCGTGAGGCTGGTACCGTGAATAATTTTTTGGAGTGTTTTGAGTCGGTGATCAAGATAATAACATCCATGTCTGTAGTACAGTCCGTGAGGCAGGTACCGTGACTAAATTTGGAGTGTTTTGAGTCGGTGACCAATATTAACATCCATGTCTGGAGTCCAGTCCGTGAGGCTGGTACTGTGGCAAATTTTTGGGGTGTTTTGAGGCGGTGATCAATATAATAACATCCATGTCTGGAGTACAGTCCTTGAGGCTGGTACCGTGACGAATTTTTTGGAGTGTTTTGAGTCGGTGATCCATATAATAACATCCATGTCTGGAGTACAGTCCGTGAGGCTGATACCGTGACTAAATTTGGAGTGTTTTGAGTCGGTGACCAATATTAACATCCATCTCTGGAGTCCAGTCCGTGAGGCTGGTACTGTGGCAAATTTTTGGAGTGTTTTGAGTCAGTAATCAATATAATAACATCCATGTCTGAAGTGCAGCCCGTGAGGCTGGCACTGTGGCAAATTTTTGGAGTGTTTTGAGGCGGTGATCAATATAATAACATCCATGTCGGGAGTCCAGTCCGTGAGGCTGGTACCGTGACTAACTTTGGAGTGTTTTGAATCTGTAATCAAATAATAACATCCATGTCTGGAGTACAGTCCGTGAGGCTAGTACTATGACTAACTTTGGAGCGTTTTTGAGTCATGTCCATCACGTTGGCTAGATTCATTTCATTGCATTTATTTATTCATTCGCTTGTAATGTGGTACAATAACAGGTGGTAATATAAAATATATGACACCATCTCATAATATAGACACGCTATTATAGAGATTCCACGCAGTAAGGATGGATTTAACGTGGTCGGCACTACTGATGCGGATGACAGTCCGTGGTCTTGCGGCCCGCCAGTGTAGGGCCAACCGCTCCGCAGCCCGCGCCCGCAGCTATGTCCATGGCCGCGCCGGCGACGCTGACGCCCTCTGGCCAGGAATTTTCTGCGGATACGCTCGCGCCACTGACTTCTACGGAGCTAAGTATCGAATTAGAGCTAGATATATATTATTATGTTTATTGGGAGAAGAGCCCCCAATGGAAAATGAATTTGGCCCTTGTATACATAAGGATGTTGCCTCTAGGTGCTCTAACATTTTGGTTAATGGCTTGAAAGACGAGTTGAAAGTGAACATTATTAAGTACTTCGAAATTCCAAACAAAAAATTGGTTGTCTGTAAAGTCTGTTTACTGACGATAGTTCGTGACAACGTCATAAGAAAATTTTGATGGAATGGTTTTATTTTTGAACAGAAAATTTTAATTTTATTTGTTTCATTTGTCGCTCGTTCCGCGCTGTCGCTTGCACTTCAAGCCTTAAATGGAACGCCTCAAAGCAAGGTAACGCCGCATGACATCATGTTTTTTCGTGCGTGCAGCCGGCTCCATCGAATTATAAGAAGTTGTCACATAAAAATTTTAGCAAACGCCATAACTGGCGTAGTTAATACTGTATCAACTCTATTAACTTCAGCTCTCATAGATGATGATTTATAAGAATCAAATCCTAAAGAATCTTGGCGGATTTTTACCTATGTCACATTCATTCTTGTGAAACGCAAATTAGGCGTGCTCTTTTGTTGAATTGCCATAATAAAGAAGTCACAGATAATATTAATGATCTAAAGCGAGATGAATCACTTTTTGGAAACGATTTACAAGAAAGTCGATGACAGCCATTACAAGAACAGGGGCAGAGTTGAGACCTGTTGTTGTTAAGCAGAGGGTGCAACCCAGACGTAGACCATCAGAGCCTTCTACGTCGGGGGTTTTTTAAACTGGAGAGGCCAGGCGCCGCTGCCACCTCACCGAGCGCCTACAAAGACGAGCTCGATGCGCGGGGGGCACAAGGGACCGCCACCGCTGCTCCGGCAGAGCGACCGCCGAGCCCCGCCAGCACACAGTCAGGGCTCGCGTCCCTAACTCCGGGTCCGGTACTACAATGCATGCCGCAGGCTGGTAGACTTAAATTTTTCTATAAAAATGGTCAAAACAAGATGTTACCAAACGTATAAACTTTTTGGAGCTGACCGCTGCCGTCTTAGTTCTGAATTTTTTGGCATAAGATTGCAGGCATTGAGAAATTCTTTTAAGGATCGGCAACTCGACAGCAATCTCATACATCAACAGAATGGGAGGCATCCAATTCCCTCATTTATGTAACATAAGTAGACAAATCTGGCAGTGGTCCGAAGACCGGGGTCTGTTCATATACGCTTCTTTTATTAGCTCAAATATAACTACATGGCTGACGAAGCGTCTCATCGAACGCATGCGGACATAGAATGGGAACTTGCAGACAGCGCAAATTTTCGAATTAGCGATTCCTTTTCACACCCTGAGATTGACTTATTTGCGAGCCGAATAAACAAAAGATGTCCCAAATTATTGTCTTGGCATTGCGATCCTGACGCGTTTAGGGTCGACGCGTTCACAATATGGCCACAATATTTTTTCTACGCGTTACCTTTCTGCCTGATACAAAAGCCATATTGGCTTACACAACTCTGGTTTCCTTTCTATGCTAAATTATTAAATTCAGATAGAATCAAATTCCAGCCTAATCCGAATTTACTATTTCCTCCAGCACAACATACACCGGAGTCTTACCTTTTTGCCGGTTGCCGGAGTATTGTCAGCACGGCGTTTATGAACCAGGGTATTACATCAAACATCGTGGACCCACGTTGTACCTAACTTATTTCAACGAACGTTCTTCTATTTGCCTAGCAAGGACTCTGGTGTGGTATTTACTCTTTCCGTGACAAGACATTCAAGTAATTGTGGTTTTCTTTTCATTTGTTTTAACAAACTTTTCCGTAAGGTATGTTCGCAGTCGATTAGTCGATGGATCAAAGTCACCCTGGCAGAAAACGGGTTTGACAAGTCAATTTTTAAAAACGCATACCACGAGACATGCAGTGACTTCTGCAGCCAATAGGCTAGGTGTAAGTATAGACCCCATTAAGAAAACCGCTGGTTGGTCTGGAAATTCCCAAGTTTTCGCGAAATTCTAAAATCGAGATTTGGTGGTGCACTCTAATTAGACATTCACCCGCTCGTTTTACAGGGTAGCTTCGTTTAACAATAAGATTATTGTCCATTTTTGAATAATGATCCTTACATTTGTAATCTAGGTCTGTAATCTATTCGTTCTTTTTAGAATATAATTGAGTTATGGCCGGACGTCTATTTATATCATTCGCTTAATGCTATTTCGTGTACTCTAAACATCCTACAAGTAAATTAAAATGTAATCTCGAAGGGCGAATCACTGAAGTTTAATAGAAAATCAAACGAACTTACCTGTAAGTGAAGTTCGATGATTATTAAACGATGTGATTCGCCCGAGAGATTACAACCCCCCCGACCCCATCTGGACCTTGTCCAGAAAATTCCCTTTAGACCACGAAATAGCGTATAACACAGATGGCCTGTACGGGGTAAACGTGTATGAGATACCCTCAAGTTAACTAACATTTTTTTTCTTTTTAAATGTTGCTATAAAATTGTGTACGATGGCAGCACTCACGCGTGCTACTACAAGTAAATTAAAATGTAATCTCTCGGGCGAATCACATCGTTTAATAATCATCGAACTTCACTTACAGGTAAGTTCGTTTGATTTTCTATTATTTCATACACCTTGTTCCTCGGTTTACAAATTTAATTTTGCGGTCGCATTCACAGACATTTTGTAGTATTCTCCCACATACGTTCCTTACAAAACAGCGAAATGTAAAATGTGGTGATAAATTACGTTAGCAATTTAAACTGTACACGAGATTACGCTTTACGTTAGGTGCATAAAGCCCAATTTCAAATGTGTGACTAGTTATTACATTCTTAATTGTATAGCGTGAAATTCTTGAAATATTGTATAAGCTACTACAGGTTTTAAATCCCCTGAGAGTGTATAAGGAAGTGCCAGAATTTCGCAAGAACAGAGCTTTCTTCTGAATATATTTAGGCCACGAATGCTCTGATATGTGTGACATTGATAAATTGAACTGTCTCTTATCTGAACAGCGTGAAGACTTCGTTATATATAATGGGATATTATTTTCTGAATATAAGACCTTAATTTACTTCCATGTAAAAGGAAATGAACTAATTGCCATCAAACGGACACTTTCATGGTCTTTTAGAGTCGAATGTAAATTATTAGAGAAATTATTATGATTCTACAGAACTGTTTCGTTTACTTATTTTTGCAACACATCCGCAATGTGATTCTAATTCACCTCCCAAGTTCCGAAATGTGTTTCTATCTGAACTGCATACATATTTATGAGATGTGTGAAACGTACAAATCTTCCGAGGTTGTCATACTAAGCTCCACATTGAATATACATTGTAACTAACTTATTTTCGGAGCAGAATGGGGGTAGTCTAGTCTAGTAGCATGTATGATGAATGTAGGTACTTTTGTTTACCTCTTTGCAACTGAGCCCTGCTCTGAATGTTAAGTGTATTTACTCAGTCCACAATGCTTGCCTTGCTCTGCAGTTTTCGTCTTTCGTAAGGCACCCGTAAAAATCTTGATATGTAGTCACTCCTAGCTGCATTGAAAGTATTTTAGGCCTTTTTAGTGATTACGAAGGTATGCAAACAGGAGTAAATGATGGGTATGTCGGACTCGAACCAACTAAAATAGCACGTCTTATGATCGAGAAGTACAGCAATTTAGTTTAGACTAGATCCAAAAAACCCATTTGTACCTACATAGCTGCACTCTAACCGCTGATTTTGTTTTCAGTCATTGCGATGACTAAGGCATTTTGAATTAGGGCATTCTCGGAAAAGGTGATTTTGAAAATTGTTCTTGCCGGTAACAAGATATTTTGAGATTAGGCTCGAGTGAACTGGAGTGCTACCTACTTAATAATTAATAAAAATAGTAGTGAAGTTACTAGTACCTACTCGTATTCTTGAGAAAATACTCTCATTACAAAAATACCCTGTACTATGTTTTCTAGATTGTATATTTTTCAATATTTCTGATGTTCAGTGGCCATTGCTACGTTAGGCTATAAAAACGAATGGCGACATGAACACGAACTATGATAAATTTACTAGCTTTATGCCGGAAATAGTCAATTAAAGTGGTGAATTATTAAATTATGTAGAGGCGCAATAATTGTATAACTGGACTACTACGCAGTTAATAATTCATCAATATTGTAATATGCCAGATGGACTGATGACCTGAGAAAGGTAGCTGGGATATAATGGACGCGGTAGGCGGAGGATCAGGAGAAATGGCGCTCATTGAAAGAGCATTCAGCAGTGGCTGCAGTGGTTTGCGATGGACTAATTGATTGATAATAATAATACTTGATATTTTCTAAAGTTTGATAGTTACTAAAGGATACGCGTTTAGCCGCGTGGTTCCCGGCAGAGAGAATTTAGACCAACCCATCTCTTCACATGCAGTGTCGTACAAGGTGACTAAGGCTGTCCCTTGGGCTGTTCAACATCAGACAGATAGCCTCCAGAAGGTGCAGGTGCGGCTCCTGCAGGCCCGACCGGCACGGTGCTTCCGGTGCCTGTCGGTGGGCCACGCACGGCGGAAGTAACGGTCGGTGACTGTTGCTTCCGCTGTGGCCAACCCGGTCATAAGGCCGGTAGTTGCGAAGCTCCGTTGCACTGCTTCAGGTGTGCAGCGGAGGGCAAGCCGGCCGACCATAGGGTTGGTGCCAAGGCCTGCACCGCGGGGAGGCTGAAGCCGGGAGGCAGGCGCTCCGTCTCTGGTTCACGGCAAGGCGCGGAGATGGGGGTTCCATAATGGATCCTCAACTCCGCGTCCTGCAGGCAGATGCAAACCACTGTGTCGATGCTCAGGCACTTCTGCTCCAGAGCATCGCACTGTGGGGCATTAATGTCGCCGCTGTCGCCGAGCCGTACATTCACCGGTTTCTCGGGCCTGCCTGGGAAACCGACCTGGACGGATCGGTGGCACTGGTGCACAATGCCGCTGCCGGCAGTCCCCCCCTTGTTGTCGTGACAAGGGGGAATGGCTGCGTAGCGGCACTTGTGGGGGGAATAGCGGTCGTGGCAGTCTACTTCTCGCCGAACCGAGTCATAGATGAGTACCAGCAGTGGCTGGATCATCTGACCGTCGTCGTCAATACCTGTTACCCTCACCCGGTTCTGGTGCTCGGGGACTTTAACGCCTGGTCTCTGAACTGGGGTTCCCGGCGCACGAACCCGAGGGGCAGGGCAGTGGAGAGCTGGGCTGATAGTCTCAGCCTAGTTCTCCTGAATCGCGGGGCCGTCGCCACGTGCGTGAAGAGCTGGGGCGACTCAATTGTGGACCTTTCGTTCGCGAGCGCCCCGCTCTCAGGCCGTGTGCAGGGCTGGCTTGTCCTTGGGGAGGTGGGGACAGCGTCGGATCACCGATACATTCGGTTCGACGTCTCCCCTCCTGCGGGCGCCGCGCCGGTTACACCGGCTCCACGCGAGCCACGTTGGGTGCTTAAGCGAATGGATCGGGAGGTCCTCCTGGAGGCCGCCATCGTACAGGCCTGGGCCTCTGCGCCGGACAGGCCTGTCGACATAGACGATGAGGCGGCGTGGTTCCGGGAGGCCATGACGCGTGTCTGCGACGCGGCTATGCCTAGGGCTCCGTCCTATAATCCGAGGCGTCAGGTCTACTGGTGGTCGGCGGACATCGTGAGGCTCCGACAGGCCTCCGTGATCGCTTTCCGCAGGTGGACCAGACTCCGAAGGAGGCGTAGCCGCCCCGCAGATACGGAGCCCCGAGAGGCGGAGCTTCATGCGGGGTACAGGGAGGTCAGAAAGGACCTCCGAGTGGCCATAAGGCAGGCAAAGGCAGCAGCTCATAAAGAGCTGCTGGAGACGCTGGAGCGGGACCCATGGGGGCGGCCTTACCTTATGGTAAGGGGCAAGCTGCGCCCCCGGGCCCCGCCATTGACCCGGTGTCTCCAGCCGGAGCTGCTCGGAGGAGTCGTTGGCTCCCTGTTCCCAGCGCGGGCGGTGGAACATATTCCACCGCAGATGACTCCGCCACCTAGGTCGCCTATGGCGCCCAACGTGGATGACGACGACGTGCCCGAGGTCACTTGGGTAGAGCTAGAGCTGGCGGTGTTAAGGCTTAAGGCCAAGAACACCGCCCCGGGACCAGACGGCATTCCAGGCCGTGCGTGGGTCCTAGCTCTAGGCGAAGAAGACGCTCTCGAACCCCGATTGAGAGGGTTTCTCAGCGCATGTTTGGGGCGAGGCCAGTTTCCGAAGATGTGGAAGACAGGGAAACTGGTCCTCATCCGAAAGGCGGGGCGCCCGGCGGACTCACCGTCCGCCTACAGGCCCATAGTGTTGCTCGACGAGGTGTGCAAGCTCTTTGAAAGAGTCATTGCAAAGCGCCTCGTCGAGCACCTATCCAGGGTGGGGCCTGACCTGGCGGATGGCCAGTATGGCTTCCGCCGGAGGCGCTCCACCGTGGATGCCATCATGCGCGTGAGGACTCTGGCGAAGGACGCCGTCACTCGGGGTGAGGTGGTGTTGGCGGTGTCACTGGACATCGCCAACGCCTTTAACACCCTGCCCTGGAGCTGCATTAGGGAGGCGCTCGTGTATCACGAAGTGCCTCTCTACCTTCGCCGCATAGTCGGGGCGTATTTATCGGAGAGAGCAGTCGTCTACCCAAGTGCGACCGGGCTCGGTCGGCGAGAGATGTCGTGCGGTGTTCCGCAGGGATCGGTCCTGGGACCGCTACTGTGGAACATCGGTTACGACTGGGTGCTTCGCGGTGAGCTCGCGGACGGTGCTGCCGTCACGTGTTATGCGGACGACACGCTTCGCGGTATGTAGCCCCTACATACCGCGAAGCGACCCTGAAGGCCACGACCGCGGTTGCCCAAGTCGTGGAGCGGATCCGGCGGCTGGGTCTCGAGGTGGCTCTGCATAAAACCGAGGCCATGTTCTTTCATGGGCCTCGGCGCGTGCCACCGGAGGATTCCAGCCTCATAGTGGGAGACATTTCCATCGGCATCAAGCCACAGATGAAATATCTGGGGCTCGTGCTTGCCGGTGGAACTTCGGGGAGCATCTACGAAGACTGGCCCCTAAATTGAAGGACACAGCTGCCGCTTTGGGGCGGTTGCTGCCCAACATGAGGGGGCCGGATGACTCCTGCAGGAGACTCTACGCGGGAGTCGTGCGGTCCATGGCCCTATATGGGTGCCCAATATGGGCGGACACCCTGACGGTCCACAATGCGCGTCTGCTGCGTGCGCCGCAGCGTGCAATGGCCAACAGGGCCATTAGGGGGTACCACACGATATCTCTGGAGGCGGCGAGTCTCCTTGCCGGATCCCTACCGTGGAACCTGGATGCGAGAGCCCTTTCGATGCTATATCGGTATCGAAAGGAGGCGCGGGAGCAGGGACGGGAACCCGAGCCTGATGAAATTCGGGCCGTGAGTTCTCAGCTCCACAGGGACATAGTAGCGGAATGGGAGCTACGACTTGGGCGACCAAGCGCAGGGCACGCCGTAATAGCGGCGGTAAGACCCATCATGGAGGAGTGGCTAGAGAGGCCACACGGCAGCCTCTCGTACCGGCTGACGCAGGTGATTACTGGACACGGGTGTTTCGGAAGTTACCTGTGTCGGATCCGGAAGGAGCCAACGTCCGAGTGCCATCACTGTGATGCGAGCGAGGACACAGAGCTGCACACGCTGACCGAGTGCCCGGCGTGGGACACGCCGAGGCGGGTCCTAGTGGCGGCTCTGGGGGTGGGAGTCCTCACACTCGCCACGTTGCTCACAGCGATGGTAAGATGCGCGAACGCTTGGGGTGCGGCTGTCTCCTTCTGCGAGCAAGTAATGCTCGAGAAGGAGGCGGCCGGTCGGATCCGGACTAGAGTTCGGGCCCGGGAAGCCCGCGCAGAGCGAAGGCGAACCGGACGTCGGAGGTCGCAGAACGACCTCCGTCCTCCATGAGCGCTGGCCTGAGGGTGACCGGTGGAGCCGCCTGTCACCCTAGCAGAAGCAGGCCGCGGCGGCGGCGCCAAATGCGTCTCCCCGTAACCGGGGCTAGATGGGGACACTGTGGTCCCCACAACCCGAAGGGGGCCATCTCGGAAGAGATGGTCCTGGGTCTGCCGGGGTGCGAGAGATATGCTTTTGGCAATCTCACCTCCGGCAACCAAGGACCCAAGACGGCGTGCGTTTTAGTCGGTTCGAGTCCGACATAACCGCCTCCACCGGCTCCGTGGGGGTGGTATCCGTGGGGATTTTTCGCACGATAAAAAAAAAAAAAAAAAAGACAGATAGCCAGAGTCAGCCTCCGATATAGGCTCGAATCAACAATAGAGCCCGGAATATAATGGCAATAGGCTAACCCCCGATAACATAGGACCGACTACAATTATTGGTAAAACGAGGGTGTTAATTCACCTCTGTCCTACCTTCCAGGGATAAAGGAGTGATTATATGTATGTATGCGAATGTTACGTCCGCGAATCCGTTAAAAAGTGGTTTTATTTCAATGAATAATAATACTCTCCCAACCTATGCTGGAATGACACCATACTACGAGTATATTTAGATTTAAAAAAAACATACAGACGAATTGAGAACCTGCTCTTATTTTGAAGTCGGTTAAAAAATGAATGACCAAGGCACAGAATACCAAGGCAGGACTTGAAGCCACGAGCAGTACCTTACAGGCTGATGTCTAAGGTCATAAGAGATGGCCATGGGTCAACCGGGGTGCGAGGGATATGTCAATGACAACCTCACCTCCGGCCTAGCACCACGACCCACAGTCGGCGTGCGGTTTTAGTCGGTTCGAGTCCGACATAACCTCCTCTTCCAGCTCCGGCAGGGGAGGTATCCGAGGCGATTTCCGCACGGAAAAAAAAAAGATGTCTAAGGCGTGTTCATGGAGCTCAGTTAGTCAGAGCAAATCAAAAAACAACCCTGAATAAGAATGGTGGCGACACGAGAGGCATTGTGCGTTTTTAGTCGGATCCGACCTAGTATTCCGTAGTAGTCTGACTTACCCACATCACGGTTATTAGCTCCAAGCTCTCGGATGAACAGACTAGAAACAGTCTACTACTACAACTAGAAACAATGATAACAGACTAGAAACAGTCAAGGTACTTAATAAATTAGAATTTGTTAACCTACTTTTATCGTTGACTGTACATACAGTATATGTTACTATGCTATACAGCGAAGTAAACTATGTTTTATTTAACAAAATAATCATTCGTTTTATTTCAGTAAAGAGAGCTTTGATGCGTACGAATAACTGACGGAAGTTTTTCAACAAACAATGTTTCTACGTTATTACATTCCTAATATATGAATGTGGAACTTGTGTTTGTGTAGGCATGCGGATACTAAAATTACATTCTTCCATCCCCGATTTGAAAGAAAGAAAGAAGAAAGATTTATTATATCACACAGGACTAAACAGATACACAACAATTAAATACTTAGGTTGCTATCTACAGAAATGCTCGTCCATCATCTCAGTTTATATACTGCACATCCCTTGCCAGAGGCCAGATTGAATTCTATGATTTAGTTTATTAGCTTTTATAGGAGCAACTGCTGTCTAATCTCCAACCCCAAGAGGGTACCCCCATACCCGGGGCTAGATGGGGACACTATGGTCCCCACAAACCGAAGGAGGGCCAGACCGTAAGGCATGGCCCTGGGTCAGCCGGGGTGCGAGGGATATGTCGATGTCAACCTCACCTCGCTGCGGCCTAGCACCACGACCCACAGTCGGCGTGCGGGTTTAGTCGGTTCGAGTCCGACATAACCGGCTCCGGCAGGGGAGGTATCCGAGAGAAAAAAGAAGGGGGCCATGGCCATGGGTTGTGGGTCTAACGGGGTGCAAGAGATATATTCCCTGCATTCTCACCTCGGGCAAACAAAGACGGCGTGCGTTTTAGTTGGTTCCTCCATCGGCTCCGGTTGGGGTTGGTATCCGTGGGGTTTTTTCGCACGTAGGTCCCGGCACACATAATCATAGTTAATTTTATTAACAAGCAACTCTGCATGCCTGCCTAATGAATCATTGTTTAAAATTAACGCGACCACCGCACCATCTATTAGGTCCAAATAATGATTATGTTTTTTGGCACTAAACCAAAATATGTAGATAATTATTTTCGTCCAGAATTTGTTCATACACTGACAACAGTCTAATCAATCTTGGCATAGTTTCCAACCGTACTACATTTATTAATGTGGAAGTATGAATGGATGTTTGTAACTCAATCACGCCAAAATTGCTGAACGGATCTGGATAATAATTTGGCACAAAGAAACATCATATTCTAGAATAAAATATTTTAATTTATTCCGGTAATAGGTTCCTGGGGGACAGTATTTCATGCAGTTGGGCGATGGCTAGTTCAGAATTTAAACAGCCTTACATTATGTCTTTTCATACGATTAATGCAGTAGTCTACTCGAGGCCAAGGCGGCACTTTGAATTCATTTATTCTTTACATTTGCATACACTGCATATCCTAAACACGTCGTAACTCCTAAATACCAAGGTCCGGCCATTTTCTGACGGTAACCCTCGAACTAAAACTATGCGCCATCTTTTGAATTATTTCTTAAACCTTGTTACTGGCTTTACAAACTTAATTTTGCGGTCGCTTTTAGAGACATTTTGTGGTATTTTCCCACATAATGTTCCTTACACAACAGCAAAATGTAAATTACGCTTTACGTTAAGTGCATAAAGCCCAATTTCAAATGTGTGAGTAGTTATTACATTCTTAATTGTATAGCGTGCAATTCTTGAAATATTGTATGGGCTGCTACAGGTTTTAAATCCCCTGAGAGTGTATAAGAAAGTGCCAGAATTTCGCAAGAACAGAGCTTTCTTCTGAATATATTTAGGCCACGAATGCTCTGATATGTGTGACATTGATAAATTGAACTGTCTCTTATCTGAACAGCGTGAAGACTTCGTTATATTTAATGGGATATTATTTTCTGAATATAAGGCCTTAATTTACTTCCATGTAAAAGGGAATGAACTAATTGCCATCAAACGGACACTTTCATGGTCTTTTAGAGTCGAATGTAAATTATTAGAGAAATTATTATGATTCTACAGAACTGTTTCGTTTACTTATTTTTGCAACACATCCGCAATGTGATTCTAATTCACCTCCCAAGTTCCGAAATGTGTTTCTATCTGAACTGCATACATATTTATGAGATGTGTGAAACGTACAAATCTTCCGAGGTTGTCACACTAAGCTCCACATTGAATATACATTGTAACTAACTTATTTTCGGAGCAGAATGGGGGTAGTCCAGTAGCATGTATGATGAATGTAGGTACTTTTGTTTACCTCTTTGCAACTGAGCCCTGCTCGGAATGTTAAGTGATTTACTTAGTCCAAAATGCTTTCCTTGCTCTGCAGTTTTCGTCTTTCGTAAGGCACCGGTAAAAATCTTGATATGTAGGCACTCCTCATTGCTGCATTGAAAATATTTTAGGCCTTTTTAGTGGTTACGAAGGTATGCAAACAGGAGTAAATGATGGGTATGTCTGACTCGAACTAACTAAAACAGCACGTCTTAGGATTATAGATGCTGGCGGGAAAAATTCCGAATCATTCCCTTCGAATACTTCGGAAGTATTCCGAAATATTCCGAAACTTTGGGAATATTTCAACTGTAAAAAATAACCGCGGTAGCCTAGTGGTATGGGTAATGGACTGCTGAGACGAGATCTCGGGTTCGATCCCAGGTTTACCATGGCACACACCAATGACTTTTCGATGCTTTTCGAAGTTATGTGTGTATTTATCGCAGGTTTATAAGTGCCCGGTTAATGGCAGTAGGCTCGCCACCTATTACATTGGGACCTAAACATTAACTGGCGAAATGTGGGTGCTAGTACCTCTTCCTACCCCTTCGGGAAATACAGGCGTGAGTTTATGTTATGTTAAAAAATAAACGAGGAAAATCGACCTTCCAACCTATTTCACGTTTGGAAGTTAATCTTCTTTAGTTGTAGCTTATGGTTGTGACTGCAAGCAAGCAAACAAACATATTTATTTCAACATTTTTTTATGTGACTACTAATACTGTTCTGAAAACTGCATCAAAATCGATTCAGCCAAACGCGAGATGATCGTGGACAAACTGGGACAAACATAGGTAGGTACATACATAGGGTTCAAACCTATAACCTCCTTTTTTAAAGTCGATTAATAATACCAAATCTGCTCCTGAGTGTAATAAATACTTTTCTGAAAACCGAATCAAAATAGGTTCAGCCATACGCGAGATAATCACGGACAAACATTAGACAAACATACATACATTACATAGATACGGTTGCAACTCATAATCTCCTTTTTTTGAAGTCAGTTAACGTAGAAAATCAGGCCTAAGTATAGTAAATACCTTCCTGAAATACGCATGAAAATCAGTTCAGCCAAATACTAGATAATCGCAGGCATATAACACATACGTACGTTTCAAACTCATAACCTCCTTTTTTGAAGTCGGTTAACATACCAAAACCTGCTCCTAAGTACAACAAATACTTTTCTGAAAACCGCATCAAAACATGTTCGCTTGCAAGGTTTGCTTTTACTTACTTGTTTTTATTGACTGGGCTATATTATACGCGTTAAGTATTAATTACCTACCAATGCGATTCGCGAATACATACCAGCTACATAGAAACTAACCTAAAAATAGGTAACCCTTTTTCAAAAAACAAATCCAATAAGACCTGGTTTTTTATTCCACTACTGACACTAATATAAAGATAGCATTCGATTTCGAAATAAGTAGGTACCTACCTAAAAACAGAAGAATAAAATCCTGTTAATCTATAAAAATCCTATCAGAATATACTTAATCAATCCCATTTATAATAAAATAAACATTTATATTTTACCTAGGTACCTATGTTCCACTGAACAATAATTAACTCACCCACCACACCACAAACAAACACGTTTATTCCCATTGAATTATTCTGGCGAAAAATTCGGCGGAAACATTCAGCGGAAACATTCGATTGCGGGGGTACGAGTCTTTCTCGCGGGGCGAGGGAAATCTTCTCCAGGGAGCATCTCCCCTATTACCGCACCCCGCAAAGCCATCGCCTGTACGCAGCGGCGCGGCGGCGATCGACGATCGATGCAAAATACGATATCTCAGCAAAAAAAAAATTTTTTTTATTTAGAATATTAGAATTAAATTCATTTTGAATAATTCTGAGTTAAAGAAACTTTCCCAGAAGTATTTCGGAATTATTCGGAATTTTTCAGAAGTTTCGCAACTATACTTAGGATCGAGAAGTACAGCTATTTAGCTTAGACTAGGTCCAAAAAACCACCTTAGTACATAGCTGCACTCTAACCGTTAATTTTGTTTTCAGTCATTGCGATGATTTTGAATTTCTAAGGCATTCTCGGAAAAGGTGATTCTTAAAATTGTTCTTGCCGGCAACAAGATATTTTGAGATTAGGCTCGTATGAACTGGAGTGCTTCCTACTTAATAATTAATAAAAATAGTAGTGAAGTTACTAGTACCTACTCGTATTCTTGAGGAAATACTCTCATTACAAAAATACCCTGTACTATGTTTTCTAGATTGTATATTTTTCAATATTTCTGATGTTCAGTGGCCACTGCTACGGTGGGCTATAAAAACGAATGGCGACATAAACACCAACTACGATAAAATTCACTAGCTTTATGCCGGAAATATTTGGTAGAACACATAAAATCGGACAAAGCTATTATCTATTCTCCGATAAAACCAACAATAATTCTTACCTATTCAGTAAGATGTTCCGAAGAAAAAGCTGACAAATTCTATTTAAGATCTTGATGGGGAGACCCACACACAAATAAGACGCAAACACAAAAATCCTTCAAGAGTCAATTAAAGTGGTGAATTATTAAATTGTGTAGGCCCAATAATTGTATAACTGGACTACTACGCAGTTGATAATTCATCAATATTGTAATGACAGATGGACCTGAGAAAAGTAGGATAAAGTGGACGCGGTAGGCGGAGGATCGGGATATATGGCGCACATTGAAAGAGGCCTATGTCTATCAGTGGCTGCAGTGGATTGCGATAGGCTAATTAAATTGATAATAATAATACTTGATGTGAATGTAAACCTTTGAGAATGCCGTAAGGCGAAACCGGTCAGGTCTAAAATAATACTTGATATTTTCTAAAGTTTGATAGTTACTAAAGGTTACGGTTTAGCCGCGTGGTTCCCGGCAGAGAGAATTTGGACCAACCCATCTCTTCACATGCAGTGTCGTACAAGGCGACTATGGCTGTCCCTTGGGCTGTTCAACATCAGACAGATAGCCAGAGTCAGCCTCCGATATAGGCTCGAATCAATAATAGAGCCCGGAATATAATGGCAATAGGCTCACCCCCTATTACATGGGACCGACTACAATTATTGGAGAAATGAGGGTGTTAATTCACCTCTGTCCTACCCTCCAGGGATAAAGAAGTGATTATATGTATGTATGCGAATGTTACGTCCACGAATCCGTTAAAAAGTGGTTTTATTTCAATGAATAATAATACTCTCCCAACCTATGCTAGAATGACACCATACTAAGAGTATATTTAGATTAAAAAAAAAAACATACAGACGAATTGAGAACATCCTCTTTTTTGAAGTCGGTTAAAAAATGAATGACCAAGGCACAGAATACCAAGGCAGGACTTGAAGCCACGAGCAGTACCTTACAGGCTGATGTCTAAGGTCGTAAGAGATGGCCCTGGGTCAGCCGGGGTGCGAGGGATATATCGATGACAATCTCACCTCCGGCCTAGCACCACGACCCACAGTCGGCGTGCGGTTTTAGTCGGTTCGAGTCCGACATAACCTCCTCTTCCAGCTCCGGCAGGGGAGGTATCCGAGGGGATTTCCGCACAGAAAAGAAAAGATGTCTAAGGCGTGTTCATGGAGCTCAGTTAGTCAGAGCAAAACAAAAAACCCCCTGAAAAAGAATGGTGGCGGGCACAAGTCTCGCCTTGGACAATCACTTTTTCAGTCTAAATCGATAGAAATAGTTTGTATTAAAAAAGCAAAAAAGGCTTTGAATAATCTTCAGGTATAATTTATAGTACTGTTTTGTTGACCTCTTCGATGGCGTTATCGATTGCTGTAACATATATTAAGACAAGTGCTTTGTCTAGACTGGTATACGACTTCTAGGCACCAGCTTTAGTACATTGACCTATCGAAGGCCGAAAGACCACAATGACACGTTCCATGGATGTTAATTTAGATATTAGGTTTCAAGGACTTGTAAGGACATTGTTTGATTTGAATTGCAAAAGAGTCGATAAATATATATCTGCTCCACGAGTAGATTTTACCAATTTACAATACAATTACTCATATTGATAACACAAATGATTAAACAATTGTAACACGGAAGGATAACGAGTGCAATGTAATTACAATAGTTGCAATGCTATGTTATATTTTTATAAACTATGTAGCTGATAACCGTTCAAAAACGGAATGAAGTGTCAAGTTTGATAAAATTAACGAAATTTACTAAATAGTTTATAAGCAAATTTCATCAATGAAATCAGTAGTAAAAATATCAAAGGTTTGTTTGTTAAAATATTAGTCAACTGTTTTTCGACCAAACGTTCATTCGATCAGGTAGTAAAAATACCAAATGTTTGTTCGTTAAAAACTCTTTTTAACCCCCGACGCAAAAACGACGGGGTGTTATAAGTTTGACGTGTCTGTGTGTGTGTGTGTGTGTGTGTGTGTGTGTGTGTGTGTGTGTGTGTGTGTGTGTGTGTGTGTCTGTCTGTGGCATCGTAGCACCCAAACGGATGAACCGATTTGGATTTAGTTTTTTTTGTTTGAAAGGTATATTAGTCGGGAGTGTTCTTAGCTATGTTTGAAAAAAATCGGTCCAAGATGGCCGCCGCCACAACATGTTGGAATACATATTTCTTTATAACTCCCTCAATATGGGTATCAAATGAAAGAGCTTGACTAGTAGATCAATTTAAAAAGTATAAAATAAAAATTAAATTTAAAATTTTAAAAACCCCCGTCACAAAAACACCTCCAAAAAGTTGAAAATAAATAAATAAATTTTAATTCAACGGTTGCCATGTCGGGGGACCTTACGATATAAAGGAGTACCTAACCTAAAGTTAAGGTCCCCCGACATGGCAACCGTTGAATTAAAATTTATTTATTTATTTTCAACTATTTGGAGGTGTTTTTGTGATAGGGGTTTTTTAAATTTTAAATTTATGGTCAAATTGTTCATTCGATCAGTAGTAGAATGGCCTAATGTTTTATCGGCCACACGCCAAATGATCAAATGAATTTCAGTCACCAGTGGTAAACCCATGGAATACAGTTGCGTCTGCGTACTTATAGAGTGACCACACATGTGGAGTACCGGTAGAGTAGAGAGTCCGATTGCAAAGTCAAGATAGTGAGTTCAATTCCAGCTTAGTGAAAATATTTTATACCCATGAATATGACTATTAGTATTGGTATGAATGTTGTTATGTTTAATATGCACGTATTTCAAAAAAAAGTACGTATCAAAGTATTCTGTATTCTGGAGCTCATATCACACCCTGGTTAATCTAAATAATATCTTAGTATAACTTTTATTATTAGCCTAGCATCAACAGAGTCGACTTCCATCGGGGAAGTACCCTTTTAAAAAATAAAGTTACAGACAGTTAACCAATTCTGAATTCACTCAGATTTCATCGCCTTTATCTCAAAGTTATAAAGTTGAATCTTTCTTCCCATCCATTTGTAACTTTTCCAGTATCGCATGAGTTGTTTTATTTTCCTGTTTTCTCGTTTTTTATCGGGGTCGTATTGTAGATACCGCATCTTTGTTATCTGTGGCACCAGTATTTTTTATTATCGGAAGTTAATCGCTGATTTTTTCTCCTGAGGTTGGCACTAGTCGCTTGCTTAAACGAAGTTATGGAAATGAGAGAGTAAGAAAGCGGATTCCTGGCTCCAAAGTTCAAGTTTTGGATGTCATTTGGATGATAATGATGATGCCGGTCATAGTTTTGATTTGACCTATGAGACCTACCTTTTCCTCACCTAAACTTTTTATAGATCACTGAAGTTGAAAGCTAGATAATAGTCCGGTCAAATTAGACCAAAAATAAGAGTAAAGTTACCTAAATTCCCACCAAGCTGAAAATCGGTAAGATTGTTTAAAATATCATTAAAAACAAAATTCGAATGTTCCCCATCATTCCCGTGTAAGGAAAAAAAATTATTCAAGGTCAAAGGTAAAAAAAATGAGTTTTTCGCGATTTTCAGCAAAACGGTACGTTTATCATAAAAGTACTTCAGACAAAAATTGTACATTATAAAATTATCTATACTAAATGTATGAACAGTTTTTTCATACGAGCCACCGTTTCTGAGATATACCGATTCAAAAAGTTATAAAAGTTATTATCTAATCGTAACTTACAAGTCCTCGGCAACTGAGTATTCGCATTTCACAATGTCCGAAGAGCACTACCTATCGGTTAAACCAACGATTAACTTACTCACTACTCCTTCTGCTGATTGATAACAATTTTTATAACTTTTTGAATCGCTATATCTCAGAAACGGTGGCTCGTAGGAAAAAGTTATTAATACATTTTTATAGATAATTTTATAATCTACAATTTTTGTCTGAGGTACTTTTACGATACGTTTTGCTGAAAATCGCGAAAAACTCAATTTTTTTACCTTTGACCTTGAATATTTTATTTCCTTACACAAGAATGATGGGGAACTTTCAGGTATTGTTTATAATTATGTTTTGAACAATTTTACTCATTTTCAGCTTGGTGGGAATTTATGTACCTTCGAATGTCTAAATTGATCGGGCTATAATATATGTTTACTAAAAAAAAGGTTTTTATATTACCGTCAGGTATTCATGAAACCACTTTACGTTAAAAGTTGGCTTTATGCAAAAATGTACACACCTGCCCCACTGACTAATATATGCCGCGTGGTACTTTTTATAGTACAGAAATTATCTTTGCGTTTACGTGAGCAACTTCATCTACTAAAGAGAATGCACAAGTATCGTAATATTCCATTGATCTATCAGGGCGCTCATACTGATAAAAAAAATATATGCTAATTTTACCTAATTTGCGTATACCCACAATACAAAGAAAAATACAACTCTTTCTTGGCGGTCTGGGTCAAAGCATTTTCGTATAACATATCAAAAAAAGGTTCTGGACATGTGGGAATTTCACAGAGGAGATGGAAACAAATGAATGCGGTTAGAATGCGAGCGCTGAAATATAATGCGACCCTGTAAACCTGTATATTTATATTCATAAACTGAGTGTACGACTTCGTCCGCGTGGACTTTATGTACAGCGACAGGTTTTAGTCTAGATTACACTACTTTTATCTAGAAAATAGATATATTCAAAAAATCGAGTAGCATAGAGTGTAATAGTTTCAAAATTGCAAATAAATCGTTAAGAGCATTTTTTCCAGGATTAAATGACTATTACAATGGCGCCCAACATGGGGCTATTTTAACATAGTTCATTCAACTACTTTAAAAAAACAATTAATATTTTATTTGTTTATTTACACATCATACACTATCATTACAGATGACTGAAAAGCAATAGCGTAGAATTAAAAATTAGAAGAACTTATCAAAAACATAGTCAAAATTCAATATAAATTACAATAAAGTAATTAAAAACAACAATTATGTTATAAACCTTACAATGGGAAAAAAAGATGGTGGTATAGCTGTCACAACTGAATCATACCAACGCATAACTCTATTCCATATCTCTGTTGTCTGTTGCTAGACATAGGCCTCCCCAAATTTGCTTCATGGCACCCGGATCCTTGCGCATCCAGTCCATCTCAACCCCTTTTATCATCAAACCAAATGCAAAAAAGAAGTAAAATCCAGATATCAGGCACCGGAATCTGGGTAGCACAACTGCTCCTGAGGAGGGCCAGACCGTAAGGGATGGCCCTGGGTCAGCCGGGGTGCGAGGGATATGTCTATAACAACCTCACCTCCGGCCTAGCACCAAGACCCACAGTCGGCGTGCGGTTTTAGTCGGTTCGAGTCCGACATAACCTCCCCTTCCGGCTCCGGCAGGGGGGGTATCCGAGGGGATTTCCGCACGAAAAAAAAAAAAAAAGGGTAGCACAAATTCTCATTCTTGCTTTAATCCTGGTTGCATTCAAAGCTTTCACCTTAAGAGTCCGGGTACCGCGTTTTCCAGTCAAACTGCGTGTTTGGCAGAATAACAACTAAACCCTGTTAAATAATAGTGAAACTCAAACTTTTAAACAAAACAGACGACACCGACGCGGATTGATTTTGATTGACTTCTTTGTTCTCAAAGTAATCCAACGACGGTAACGATGCGGCGTCGCTGTCGCCATTAGCAAGTTAAATAGCGGTAATAACAGTGACGAGGGAAGAAAGATTTGAATAGCCTCCCTTTAGTTAAGGTAGTACAATTTATTACTGTAATCGTCACCTTGGTAGCTTAGTGAGGAATCTCCATTACGATAGAGAGGATCCGGGCTTAAATCCTAGTCATTACACAATTTGCGTGAACTTACTCCTGCAAAACAATAAAAGAAATGCTAGTAATTTTCGTTATTAGTACTTCTTTTTAAAAAAAATACAGTTTTTTGTTGCCAGATGCAGTATGTATGCTAGATACAATTTTATTTCATGAAATTAATGTAAGTGGTGCTTAAATCTTATTCTCCCTGATTTTCTTCCTGACCATATTTAAATACTTGTGTATGGATGTCGTGGGAAAGAAAATAATATTTGATATTTTAATTTTGATTGTCATGGATGTAGAGGGAACTAATATATGAAAGTTTATTTTACGAGAACAATGCGTTTTGGATGTCTGGGAATAAGCCAAATAATTCACACCTTCTCTTTATTTCTCGCGGGTTCAAAGATAGCTTAAGTTTTAGCGGTCTGGAGTACCAAATTTCTATTTTAGAATTAAGTTTCTGTAGGTTACGGGAATGGGGTCAATATTTCACACGGGCTAAGGCGCGGGCAAAATCTAGTTAGGTACATCATTATAATAAATAATAATAATATTTTTTTATTCACTAAAAAATATTACAACACTCAGAACCTGTAGAGGTAACAGAATATATATAGTTGACACAAAACAAATTAGTACCCTGGTACCCACTATAAGATTTAACTTGAGTTGTAGGTGACCAGGCCCCGCAAGAAAGTTAACAATATTATAAGAACGTTACAGGCTATATCAATAATACATCTTTAATTAAAATTTTATATTTAGTGAGTGTGTGTTTATGTATTGTAAAAAGTGTGTTTATGTGTATGTATGAATAGAGAGAGAGAGAGAGAGAGTGCGTGTGGATGTGTGTATGCATGTGTGAGTGCATGACTACAGAATCGAAACCTTGAGAAGGTCTATATCGTCATATGTTTTGCCCATAAGCCAGTCTGTTACTTCCTTTCTGCAATGTGATTTGAGGAGTTCATATATGTTACAATGTTTATTCACTAAATTATACAGATGGCCACCCAATACCTTATGGTGCCGTGCTGCTAAAGAGGTTCGGTAATATTGGGTATCGCATACTTTATAACAGCGGCGGCGGCGCCTTTTTTTGAAATTAGGGTTAAGTTCTAGTGAGACGTGCTTTCTGATAACGGTTTCGAGTACAAAAATTTTTCGTACCGACAGCACCTTACAGTCATCGTACAGCTGGGTAGTAGGGTACCGAAAGGGCTTACAGGTCATCACCTTCAGGACAGCCTTCTGTGCCAGCTCCACCTCCAGCAAAAATGTTTTGGCCGCGCCACCCCATACACTAATGCAATAACTTAAGATGGATTGACACAATGCGAGATAAACGATCCTCAGGGTATCAGGGTCAGCGGAGTATCGTAGTTTTTTAAAAATAAATATCAGCTTGCGCACTCGAGCAGTCAGGCTTTCTAAATGATATTTCCAACTCAGGTGATTATCTATGTAGACACCAAGGTATTTTATTTGAGTGGACCTACTCAGATTGACACAGGCACAGCCTGCTGCCAACACTGGACTGTGAGAGCAAGTATGGGCTTTGAGAGTGTAAGTATCTAGAGCAGGTTGGGTTATACTTGTATGCGAGAACGTTAGATAGGTGGTTTTGTCTAGGTTTAGGTTCAGAAGGTTATTATTTAACCACTCCATTACTCTACCAAGGGACAGTTCTGCACGCTCAAAAGTATTTTGCCAATTTTTGCCCCGAATAAGTAAGACGGTATCGTCCGCGTAGGTTATTATAGAACAGTTAGGAAGGGTGAGCCTGCACAACGAATTAATATATATTAAAAAGAGCGTTGGTCCAAGGAATGAGCCCTGGGGTACACCAAAATTTACTGTTGAGCTGCCACTAACATAAGAATCAATCCTAACACACTGTGACCTGTCAGTAAGATAGTCAGTAAAGATCCTCAGGGGCTGTCCCCGGACTCCATATCTCTCCATCTTTGCTAAGAGGCTGGAAACAGACACAGTGTCAAAAGCTTTTTTAAGGTCCAAAAAAATGCCTAGACATTTTTGACCAGCATCGAGACTGTCAATTATCTGGTCAATGAGAGATGCTATCGCATCCTGTGTGGATTTTCCTTCCCTGAAACCAAACTGATTCGCAGCAAGTACGTTGTTTCTGTTCAAAAAACCAACAAGACGCGTGTTTAATAGCTTCTCCACTACTTTAGACAATGCAGGCAGTACGGATATTGGTCTGTAGTTGTTGACACTATCTCTGTCTCCACCCTTATGTATGGGATGAACAATAGCCCGTTTAAATGATTTGGGAAACACACCATTCAACATAGAAATGTTACATATATGCGTGATGGCAGGAACCAAAGTGTCTGCGCATCTCTGTAAGAGTCGAGTCGGAATTTTGTCCCATCCAGCAGCACTATCAGCCCGCAGTCCCCTGATAACTCGTGCGACTTCTGTCTTCTATCCTTTGTGCTGTTGCCAACTGACGAGGATGAACCTCGTCAGTTGGCAACAGCACAAAGGATTCAAGGGATGGGTTATCATTTGGCGACAGCTTATTATTGAGTGTTACTGAACCAAATTTTTGTGCTAAGTCACTACCAATACTTGTGAAATATTCGTTTACATCATTCAGAGATTCTATTGGGTTTGGTTTCAATAGTAACAGTTCCCTTGGCGATGATTTGCGGTTGGCAGTATTTGTTATATTTTTGATGACTTTCCAGGTGGATTTAGGGTTATTTTGAGCCTTTAATAATTCAAATTTTTCATGTGCATGTTTTAATCTTTTCAGTAGCTTGTTGCAGGAATTACGGTATCTGAGGTAAGTCACTTGAAGGGTAAGGTTAGCGGGGTCCCTTTTTAACCGTCGGCTCATGGAGTCACGATTGCGGATGCATCGCAACAAACCTTTTGTTATCCAAGGTTTAATGATTTTTTGTTTGGATGGAAGGCAACTAGTAATAGAAAAAGTTTCAATGACGGAACCGATAGTTGACACCAATCTTTCCGCAGCCAGATTAGGATCCAGTGTGTCCATTACTAACCCGAAGTCGGTATTTTTGATGGCCTGAGAGACCGATTCGTAGTTCACCCTGACAAAGTTATTGTAAGTTCTGGGTTGATTTAAGGACAGTTCAATGTTAATCATGTTGGCAAGATGATCGGTTATCAACGAGTCGAATATTAAGGTCGTGGTTTTTAGGTCTGATTTCAGGAGAGTGTGATCCAAACAGTTCCCTTCTCGTGTTGGCTGGTAATGTGTCGGCAGGAGACCATGCGAGGAGGTCAGGCTTAGGTATTCATTAGATTCTTGTAGTTCCTTTATATTTATGTTAATATCGCCTATAAGTAAGATGTTTTTACACCTTGATAAGGATGCCAGAGTAGCATCTAGATCGTTCAAAAATGAATCGACTGTAGCCAGGTTAGGGGAACGGTACAGTGCAATAATAGTTAGTTTGTTTGTATCTATATTACAAATTAAGCAGTTAGAACCAAGGAAGTAACGTGCTTCAACTCTGTGTGTAAGAGTCGATGTAATAAAGAGAATGAGACCAGAGTTTTGGTTCATATTGTTTTGAGTATTATGGGTTACATATCCATCAATCGTAGGAGTATTTACAGTGGAGGGCAGCCAACATTCAGATAGAGCAATTATATCTGGTCGTGTTTGAATCCTTTGCAAGAGGACTAACAATGTATCAAAATTTCGATTTACGCTGCGTATATTGACATGTAAAATGTTTATTGAATTATTCCTATTATTTAAAAGACTCGCACATTGTTCCGGTCTACAAACAAAAGAGTGCGCTGTACCATATGCATCTATCTCGTCTGATAAATAAGTTATATCTTGCATTTATAATCATTCTTGAGGAAACAATAATAGATGTACCCATCTAGCAATAGATCCTGTAAATAGCTTCGGTCCAGACGCATATAAATTAGGAAACAAAACCCATACCATTTGCATTTGTTGTATATACTTATAGTGAACTGAGTAAAATTGATCGAGATGCGTGGATAGTTTTAACGATGAATACAATGTATGTGTGAAGTAGTAATGTGACATGTGGCGATACCATAATATGATTTGTGAAATGTTGTGAGAGGTGTGCAGAGGTGGTGAAAATGAGAGTCTAAAAGTAATGAATAGCAACTTAAAATTTACAAACTTAAAAATAATGATTGGTATTCTAGTTACACTGTAATTTGTACAGCTGCTTAAGGCACGCCATAGTTTTGACTTGGATGGCATCAGCTCCCTCCTTTTTACGTAGAAATAACCTGCCATTGCGTATCCAGCAAAATTTATACTGGTTATTTCTAGCAAAATTGCGAGCTTCAAAGTACAACTGTCTTAATGTACCAGGCAGATGTTCAGCGATAAAAATAGGACTGCGAGGCCCACTGATCCCCAAGTGCTCAGTGCTCAGTTTTTCGTTAAGAGGCCTTTGTTTATTGAAAGCTTGTGACGCATGCAACACCCTACGCCTCAAGGTGACCGATGTAAATTCACAGACAATAGGCCTATTTGCCCCTCTTTTTCCAGGCATCCGATAGACATCACGTATTTCTGATGCAGCTACTGTTGTTTGGACAATGTTGCAGGCTTGGAGTACAGTCGAGCTGAGGTCTTCGATAGTTTCATTTTCGGTATAGGGAATATTTCGTAATTCAATAGTCGAAGGACGCGAATTGTGTTGCAGGTCTTCAATCTTTTTTTCTAGCTCTATGATATAATCACGCTGATCTCTTCGTTCTTTTTCTAATTTTTCAATTAAGAGTTTCATGCTCTCGTAGCTATTATTAATGAATTCTATTGACTTCTCAATTTCATTGTTAGTATTGTGTATTTCAACATTCTGCTGCTTCACCTCAGCGATATCAGAAGTTAGCCTTTTTAGAACAGTATCCCGATCCTTCTTCCATGCGTTTAGTAGACTCATAATACGGTTTTCAAAAGTTGTAGCCCACTCTGCATCAGGCGAGAAGTCAGGACGCAGGCGTTTACTCCTCGCAGAGGCTTTCGTGAAATCACTAGTCGGTTTAGCAGACATATCTGGAGTAAAAAACTCTGTCTGCTGCTCAGTTGTTGGAGTAGTAGGAACAGGTGAGGAACGTTCTACTCGTGGCATTATTTATGTAAACGAAATTTTCACAAATAAAAATACAAGTATGTATTTCGCGTACTTTCTATTGCTATTTGTATCTATTGTCTTCAGGATGATAAATATTGATCTTAAAAAACAGCAAAAAGAGAAATTCCACCCAGTCAGATTCGAACGTGGGACTCCACACACTGCAGTCGAGTGCTGTTACAAACTAGCCACTAAGCCTGTTCTCGGCCTGGGCGAAATTGAATATTGCTTTTTATATATGGTGTTTATAGTAAAACTTGTTTGTTTACTTTGAATGCATGTTTCACTTGTTAAGATCGTGTTACACAAATCGAAACACTTTATTAAAATTTTTAAGACGGCAGTCTGTAAAAAGTTTTTATTGATTTGCACTGTATTTAAGTACACAAATTCAGTTATATACGGCAGAAATGATCACTTAAGACGTGGTACGCACTATATATACTTTACTTTAAATATTCTATTATTTTTACAACTTATTTGATTTACAAATCACGACACACTCAAACACACGTCCGTTCACGGCGACGTCCGGGGGTGGGGATCATTAATTCAATGTCCTACGTAATAGGGTTCGAGTTCATCACTTGTACCTACTAATTCGCAAATGTACCTGTGTTAGGTGACATAAAATAAATGTTACATAGATACCGTAATAAGGTTCCTTCCAAGTCGGAGCCGGATTTCTGGTTTGGGTCACGTATATGTCTTAGTTCGGATTTAATCCGGATGCAGGGTGGCGTGACCTCTATTTCCCTTTACATTTGCGCAGAAAATATTGTGAGAAATACTTACATGTGATATTTAGGTACCATTGCGTCGAATTCGTGATAGGTACCTATGTAGATAATAATATAATTTGATAGGCATTTGCCTTAGATGAATTAAATTTTAATTCATCTAAGGCATTTGCACGTAGGTATGTTTTTTGGATATAACTGTGGCTTTGCCTATGGATTACGCAAATAATACCTTCACATTATTACTACACTACTCTTACTGGATATATCGCGATTTTGGCCGGTTAAAGCGAAGCAAAATAAAACCGGCAGGCTTGTATTATCGGTTTAATGAAAGTGGAGAAAACAGATGGTACCGCCATCTGCTGTTGCCAATTTGCAGAATTATACTCATTACCCTGCCCTCCGGACACTAGGATCCCATGATGCCGCTCCCATGGGATCCACAAATATTTTTTTCGCCTTTTGACTACAATGGGATCCTAATCTGAGTCTTTTCCCAAGTCAGTTGACGTCAGCTTTCCAGTCTAACTGCAAAGCGGCATAATTATACTATGATAGTAAAACATTGCATATTAAAGTCGTGTACACCCAATGAGTGTATTACTAATTGAAATGTTATCAAATACTAAGCATGTTCTTACTACGTACTATTTGGCATACAATGGTGATTTTGGACCCGTGCCAATAAGAGCGACATCGTGGCAGTTACCTCTATTTCTCCAGAACTACGGCAAGATTTGATCACAAAGTAATATTTTTCATTCGTGGCGTGCAAACCTCACGACCACATACGACGGTAAAGGCAAGACGTGATCTGGGGCACAAATAAAATGTATTTGAATGTTTGATGTTTTTGTTTATTAGAAGCTACTTGTGATCTTGTGATATAAAACTTAATCCTGGACATGCGTTCACACTAATCTCCGAAACAATACTATCAATTTTAATATTTGTGATATTGTGTGGTTATTTTCATGTTCAAAGTTAACTCTAGGCGCGGTAGATGACCTATATATCTAACACCTACTGATTCAGAGTTTACCTACAACATGGAAACATGTACCTAAAACCTTCCCGATATGTATTTCTATATTTGTGTAACAATATTAGCTACAACCAAAGTAGGTGCAGTTCAAATAGCTAGACTTTGATCCTGTTAATGCCGCTTTAGGCCGCTTATTCTGAACATCATCTAAATAAATTTCTACTTCCGTCATACCCATAAATAATTAAATTAAATTTATGGCTGAATCTTTCAGTGTTGGGCAGATAACGTGGAAATTGATTAGTAACCGTGACGGTGCGTACAAACATCAAGACTAATGGCCGTACCATAATTCATTCAGGATCCTGCAACACAGACTGTAAGCAGGAGGCGTTATTTAAACATTTCAAATCACTATTTTATAGTGTTGAAATATAGGCCCATCCCCTTGCTTCATAGGGGATATTTTCGTATTTTGAAGATCTGGAAATTATAAGCCAACTTTATCGATTGTGCTATTTGGACATGTTTCAATGGATTTGTCTCCGTGAGTCGTCCGAGTAGTTAACGATTGTTACATATTATGTACATTAATTTTATGTATTTTTAGTACCTGTAACACACACAACTAACACCTTATATATTAACTTATTCAATTATCATAATTATATAAAGGCTCTATGGCATATTGGGTTAAGGAAGGACTTTTGGTGCTTTAACCCTAAACCATTTATCTTCAATTATCAGTTTCTACTGCTACACCTAGGTACACCATTATTTCGTTGTTACTGGTTGCATTTAAGGCTTTCGGCCTAGGAGATCAGTTTACTTACTCCTTCTCTTTAATTTGTGGGAGAGACTACCATCTGGCTTCCTAGCCCTGTTTAGCCTAACCTAGCTTTTACCCTTCAATCAGGAGATCCACCAAAAAACTATAGGTACTTCTATATTCATATCAAATCTCGTGAATTACTGATTGATTTATATGGAATGGCGCAGAATTGTCGTCATTCAATGCATAAGTGGAACAGCTCTGTATCGCAAATGAATGGACAGAAATAACGCGGCTTCTAAAGCTGCAGTAATTTATGATGTTTTGGTCCTAAATAACCTACGTATGCACTTATTTTCACAGATGTGTTGACCATACATCTAAAGTTCTAGATCAAAAAATCTTATGTCAAAATCAATGACGAAACATTTTACATATGATGAAACCATAAATATAAGCAACATAAATTTCTTTGATATTACATTATAATTACACCATAATTACAATTTAAGTACCCTTCCAACTGGCTTCTTAAAGCAATATACTTTTACGATATATCCTAAATAAACGAATGTCCATTAATGTATAGGGGAAGGCCGGGTAATTGCGAACGCTGGGTAATCGCGAACACAGCTGTTTCACTACCTTAGAAAGAGATATCACAATTTCACTCGTCGCCATCTTAAAAATTACGCCATCACTAGTGCCAAGCAACCGGCGGAGAGTTACGGGTGCACACAGGATACAAGGTAAATTTAATTCAAATATTTACTTACATTCGTTGCAATTTGCCTATAAATTAAACTCAGTGTAACTTATAAAATAATGATGGTTCTAACACGACATTTATTTGCATAACTAATTAGTATTTGAGGATTCTATTAAGAGAATTACATGCGGCCGGGGATAAACATAGCCTAAAATTAAAACTTTGTTTTTGTTTTATTGTCTTAGTGGGTATTCGCGAACGAATTGAGTGGGTCAATTACGAACGTTCGGCATTTCCCCATAAAGAATAAAAATCGGTTATTAAGTTAGTTGTTTTGTGACAGTAAAGATATTTAGCTATCTAATGGAAATTAAGAGTAATTCTCTATTTTGTTTTTTATTATTTTAGATGCCGCAAAATTATAAAAGGAAAACTGATATGAAATATAATGTTGAAGATTTGAATAAAGCCATTGACGATGTCAAAAGCAAAAAGTTGCCGTTAATATTGCCGTTAATATTATTTCAAAGGTTTAAATCTTAGTTTAATCCTGATTAATCGATCGTATTATGATCTCATTTTTAGGCTAGTCTGGGTCAATTGCGAACGATCGTAATTGCCCCAATAAGTGTCCGTGATTGCCCGACCAGTGTCGGGTAAACACGAACACTAGAGGTTTTGTTTTTGTTACAAAAGTTGATGAAATAAAAATAAATTCATATTGTTGATTGCAGAAGTTTAAAGTATATTAATTTACCTTTAAAAAGAAGCTATTAAAGTTTACTTACAAACACTATCTTTTGATTTATTTCAAATCTCTCTTAGGTATTCGTAATTACCCTGCCTTCCCCTATATTCATGTCAATCGATATGACTAAACATGGGCACATCCCAACCGATCTCTAGAGAAATACGTATTCCGAACCATATTTACGGCATCACCCCAAATATTTCAGGGTTAAATAAAAAGCAACAAGAAATATTAAATTTCTCAATTTCGCAAACTCTGCGCAAACAGGGTGCGAATGGAAAATATAATTCGGTTCATAAACCCTTGGGTAAACAATTTTAATGGAAATTAGAATAAGCAGTTAAACCTTTTAATTTTTGGAAAGCGACATTTAATATTTGTGTAGATATTATGAAATAGCAACACGTGACCACTGTGCCAAAACCTGTGAACGAACACTATTGTCGTGCTATTGTGAAGTTAACCTAACTATTATGCTATTACTACTTCAACGTCAACGTGAATAAAATATGCCGTCGTTTATTTCGTCGTATTTTAAAATTATCCCATTCAAAGCAATCTAAGACCCGTTTTCTAGAATGTTACTCAGTTTTGAATCTCAATTTATTTGAGAACAGATTGTATAGAACCTATCATACATACCTGACATACATAAGCACCTATACCAAGATCGCGTTAATTCCCGTTATCATTGTTGTATGTCCTCAGATAAATCTATATTCAGGACTGAGTGTCTTTTAGAATATGGGCCTAATAAGTTAATAACGTTTAGGTACCTATGACCCAAACGTTCATTAGGTATATTCTTATCTATTAAAATACTGAACATTGCTAGTACCTAATAAATCATATCTCTGTAAAGCAAATCTACAATTTTTCAACAAAGAATACTATTTCTCATCAAAGAATCAAAATTCAGTTTCGCCTGTTACTTAAAATATCTTACCACACAATGCGGTACGATTAATGATGCTCTGGACCTAGAATACATAATAGCTTTCGGTAATAACGATTCAGTTTCCAAAGGAACACAATTCATCAAACTATTTCAATAAAATGGGCTTTTAAAAACGTTGATTCAATCGCCTCACCATAGTCTTGGCGAAATCTAGCTTACATTACTTTTAGGTAATATCTACGAATTACGACAGATTTACACTAGCAAACAAATACCTAGTTGCACTATTAATCTCAATGTAATCACTACCAAATCAATAGTGTGATAATAATAATTCAGATCAGAGTACTTGCTAGTACAAAACTTAAATAATGAGGTTACACGAAGTAGGTAGTTGCCAAAATACGTGCCTGAAACATTTCACTATACACCTGGTGATTAAATAAAGTCGGTGCAGGAGAGTTCAAATATCATAGGAGATCAATACTATTCTAACTTTAAATTGCATGCGGTTTCCTAACCACATTCGTCTATCTTCCATGTATGTCTACTAGTAAAGTAATGTTTCAGTTTATTTGTAAGTCATAGAGAAAACTACACGACTGTTTTGATTAGATTATTTGAGGGATCGAATGTTTTTGATCTACTTTACTTTAGTTGAGCTATAAAGCGTCGGTAGCTTAGTGGTTTAGGAGTCGACCTTACGATCGAGAGGTCCCGGGTTCGGTCCTGGCCATTACACTACCGACGTGAACCCACTCCTAACACAAGCAATTTAGCTTAGCTGGAGGGGTTAGAGGGAATATTAGTAACAACGGTTCTAATATTCTTTTTAAAAAAAAAAAAATATCTTCTACCTACGAGTATAGGTATCCGTTATGTCACTCAAGTGTACCTATTGGCGCTATTGGCTGACTTTGTATGTATTCAAAGGATGTTTAATACAAAAATTTTACAAAACATATTCAAGACGTACCATTATTATCGTATCGTAAACGATAGTTCAGCCAGCAGCAGCGATGTCTTTGTAAACTAATTTATCATTCCGACCAACCATTAATTTATTTGTCTCTTAAATATCCTCGAACCTTCGGGAAAATGGGCGCCATAAACCAGATTTATATTACAGTCTATTTGATGGGCTACAAGCAAATAAAAACCGATAATCTGCTCCTCTTGTTTATGCTGAACATCGGCAATGCCGATTTTTAATAAAAATCTTTGTGTACGAACGTCCTCCCTTCCATGATGGGGAATTTCGGAAAAGAATTTAATAAAAAAGAAAACAAGCATTTTCGGAGATCTTTCTATAGAGGCAGGTCAAAGATACCTATATTATAGGCATATACTTTCTAAGAACGTTCGGAGCAGACATTTTGAATAGCCAACTTTGAAGTCGCTTTATTAAATAAGCACAGCCTTTGAAATAGCTTGAATTGATTTAGCAGTGCGATATGAGAGAGTTCCTTTTATGGACTGACTTTCAGTCGTTTGAATTAAATAGGAATTTTAAGATACTATTGAGCGCCTAAAAGTTAAATTGAAAAAAAAAACCGTATGTAAACATCGGAGAAAGAAGAACTAATCGATTGGGGAATTAACTGGGCAAAGGTCAAAGTATTAAGGAACATCATCATTGTGGTAATGTATAAGGCATCAGTTAGTTTTGGGATCCTACATATACCTACTCACGTCTGTAAATCTGGGGTAGGCAGGAGGTGTATTAGCACTCACGTTTCACCAATTACGATTTTCGGTCCCACGACGTAATAGGAGTCGAGCCTATTGCCATCTAGCGGGCCTTTTGTCTTGGGCTGTATGTTTACTGTCGGATGTAGAACAGCCCTAACCCTTAGTCGCCTTTTACTACACCTACAGGAAGAGAAGGGGTGGTCCTATTCTACTCCACCGGGCACTAACACGGTCATCTTTTCCTCTTGTTTGTCTTGTCTTGTGGGTCAGTGATATGATAACTTTGGCGTTGCTAGTAATTACTTATATGTATAAGCACGGGTAAACACTTAATATACGCGCTGGATTATATTATACATAATAATGCGCATACCATATAAAGAGTTTAGGTACTGGGTACCATTAAAACCTGTCAAAGTTAGAAATGTCTGTGACGCGTTCTCCTCGATACTGCGTCAATAATCTTACTCCGTCCGCATTCGATTTTGCGGCCTAAATACAATAAAAATTATTCTAAAAAGATTATTATATATTTGGATCCGAATCTAGCCCACAATACAAATAATGATCCTTGAAGGATAAATAATACTAACCTATACTTATGTTGAACTCCTCAGGGAAATATTGCGGAAAGGTGTTATCGAATTGATTAGTCTACGGCAATGGTTTGGCTATACATTTATTTATAGCATCTTAACCTCGCTTTATTTCTGGAAAACGCAGTTACAAATAACAGAAAATTTGTTAAATTGATGACTTTTGAGAGTGAACTTCTCTAATCAAATCTAAAAATTTTAAAAAATGATGTCTACGAAGTTTGCGTGTTCAAGGCGAAATATGCACCGCCATTAATATTAAAATTTTTGAGGTCATGAATACTTCTGTACATGCAAACTTAAACTTAAGGTTTGGTGCAGAAAAATATGTGTTCCCAAATCTGTAAGGGAATCAAGAAGGGGAAACTGCAACACAAGTATCAAAAGCTGGTACACTAGTATTTAAAAGGGACGCAGAAGGAAATAGCAGATCTCATTAGTATTACAACCATGTAAAGAAGAACGCAAATTGCAAAAGTATTTTTGTCTACAAACCGACAATACGAATTTATATCTTCGGAGAAAGGATGTAAAGGGCATGATATAATAAAGACTAGCTTTTGCCCGCGGCTCCGCCCGCATGAATGTCGGTTATCGCGACCAAACATAGCCTATGTCCTTTCTCATGGTCTAATCTAATCGGTTCAGTAGTTGAGGCGTGAAAGCGTAACATACAGACAGACAGACAGACAGACAGAGTTACTTTCGCATTTATAATATTAGTATGGATTTACGGTTGTAACGGATGAGTTGTTACTTGTTCCTGGAGCTGTGTTGCAATTTTCCAAAATACGATGACTCTAATACAATATGCTTAGCTACGTAAACTTTCTTGTATCCCGTAAATTTTTGGAGGTCATTGATATTAGTTTCGTTAAATATTTAGTTTTAATTGTGAGGATATTTGCTACAATGACAATTTGATAATTCGGTCATTAAATTTCAACTAATTAAATCACAGACTAGTTTTTAATTAATATTCGTAGATAGACAGTCATTTAAACATTGCGGTTCAAATATTACTTCCAACTCACTGTAAAATGTGTTCAATTTAAATATTCGAGGAACTTCGTGATGTAATTTTTGCTGTACAAATAACTCTTTCACCTTTTCAAAATTTTAATTTATGGGGCTAATTGCGAACTCCAAATGGGTCTCCTGCTGCATATTTCCTGCTAGCAATGCTGTAACTGACGGTATAAAAAAAGGAATAAGGTTTTTATTCATTGCCCTGTATATTGCTGGAGTGCAAACGAGCAAATACCTGGTGCAAAGATTATGGAGACCAGCTGATATATCGCTTGTATATCCAGTGATGTGAAAGATTGATTCATGATCTAGGTAGGTATTTAATTACATTTCACAAGGACTATAACTGTCATGTCATATAATTCAAGATTTTGTTCCTTTTCTTTCAAAATGAGAAGATTGTACCGATTGTACCGATGATAAAAAAAATGTATAAAAAATATTACCGAAATAAAAGTGTACACAAAAATTAGACTTGCTGTGTCTTTAGTCCACAATGATGTTAGACAAGCGGCGCAACTTACACAAAAAGTTTAATTATTAAAATTATCTTTGTACTGAATTTAGTCCAGACAAAACCCACGAGCGCAATTAAGAGGGTGGACACTCTGAGAATGGCGCAATTAAACCTGGTAAATCGAGCGCTTTAATAGTTAAATACTTAACATTTCTGGCTACAGTTAGATACATTTATATATCAACTAGCTGTTGCCAGAGAATCGGCCTATATGGAATACGGATCCCGTTCTAGCGACTCAAAAGTCTGGCGAGTACCTACCTATTTTGCCATTTACTGTAAAATGGAGAACAGCCCGATCCTTTAGTCGCCTTCTACATACATGGAAGGAGATAGAGTGGCCCTATTGTACTTTACCGCAAATCAACACTTTCCTAAGGATAGGAAAAAATTCTAACATATTCTCTTTGATGGACTGATTATTGTATTTAATTTGTCAATTTTAGATGATCATTACTAGTGCATAATCAATTTTAATTTAAAAATACCTTTAAAATTGCATGCCGTCAGGTGGATTATGGAGACACTTTATTTACTGAATGTTACCTATAAATTACTCATTTTCGCAATAAAATTTGAGTTTTATAATTTTAGTAGGATAGGACAAGGCATCATTGCGGCAGTAAGATAAGTAATGTGGAGATTCTACAGTAGACATTTAGGCGGAATTGCCCACGGTTACTCGGACATTCTCCAAGATCTACCTTACTACTAATACCATATTGCCACCAATGTCGGAATTGTTTCGTAGACACGCCACTTCATAAATTGGCAGAGTGCCCAGTGGATGACATAGTATTAGTAAATCGATTTGTAACAGAAGGTAAGTTCTTACCTACGGTCATCTTTCCCCAGTTTATGAAACCCATTCCCCATCATGCCTACTATAAAAAACTAGTAAGTTTATAAGAACCATCCAGCTACCAGCTACAAACTACTATTGGATTACACAGAAAACGACAAATCAGTATAGGTACATATTCTAACTAATATCATAGAACTAATTCTATTACTGTCCTATATAGAGCAACTTCGATAAGATACTGTGTGGGGGAAATCAAAGACTTATCTAATCCATCTGGAGTAGTTATAGGTCAGAATCAGGCTATAAATTACGAGGAGGAAACGACGAACTTTGGCTCTCACATCCAATTGAAAGCTGACCCAATTCTTTGGAGGTACGCTAAAAATAACATCACACTACATCTTGGCTGGTCTTCCTATTATACTTCACGATGCGTTCGCTGATTTTGCATATTTTATACTACTAAAACAGTGGAAAAACAGAGAAAAGCTTGTCCCACTACATAGTATAGCAAAAAATTAAAGTGACTAATAACGGTACAAACAACTGTGCTCGGTATATTTTTATCGAATAGATTTTTGATAGTCGATAAACTTTTCTTGTGTGTGGCACTTCACGAATCGGGCGGTACATTGCTCGTCTGTAAAGTATGACATTATTCTATATATATAAAAATCAATTGCTGTTCGTTAGTCTCGCTAAAACTCGAGAATGGCTGAACGGATTTACCTTATCTTGGTCTTGAAATGTTCGTGGAAGTCTAGGGAAGGTTTAAAAGGTGAGAAAAATTCGAGTAATTTCCGGGAAAACCCTAAAAACAGCCCTTTTCTTTTTCCCTTATACCTAAACGTTTTCAGTGTTTCTGTTACCCTGGTACATTTGCGTGAAGTACCAGGCTCACCGAAATTTTAAGGAAAGGAACTATCTGTGTCGCGGGAGCAAAAGTTATTGGTCATTATGCGTGGGGAGCGCGTGTTCTATACCTTTCTGTTCCGAACTTAACGCGGACGAAGTCGCGGGCAAGAACTAGTTTGTAATGGCCAATGAGGTGATTATTATAATATCGCATAGGTACTAATTTCCAATGGTTCCAGTTTCGTGGTTAAGGTCGCGAACCTGGTGAACTTTGGAGATCAGATCGACCAAGAGTAGTAGAGACAAAAATGAATACAAATGTAACCATTACATTCATTTGAAGGTAGCAAACAAAAGCATAATAGGCAGTAAATTTTTATTACCTGAACTTTTAAATATTATAGCAGACTAATATTTCGCAAAAACGGATCAATCGTTTGTGCACAGTGCGTACTAATCGCCATGGCACTAGCCCTTTAGTCCCTTTTACCCTTAAAACAATTTGCACCTAAATAAGCTCCCCATTTAAACTTCTAAATCTAAATCCACAAGGATTAGGCAAATAAGATCCTTCCAACAAAAATGGCTGTCCACAAAGTGGGCCACCATTAATTTATTATTAACTAGCGGTCCGTCCCGGCTCCGTACGGGAATATTTCATATTTTACCCCTTAATTCATTCAGCTACCATGATGTGTTTTGAGCGGATCGAACTGAATAAAGATTTTTTTTAATAAAAAAATTAAAGAACCGAAGTTACTTCCATCTAACCCCTCAAACTAAGCTAAATTGCTTGTGCTAGGAGCGGGTTCACGTCGGTAGTGTAATGGCCAGGATCGAACCCGGGATCCCTTGATCGTGAGGCCGACTCCTTAACCACTAAGCTACCGACGCTTATAAGGTCTATCTTTCTCCCTCAGAACAGTGGACGCGCTGCATGACTCTATAGCGTTATACCACGTCGTTGCAAACAGATCCGTGTATCTGAAGCTGAAGAGTTTGTTTGCTTGAATGTATTAAATCTCTGGAAGAGATATATTTTTTGCTTATAAATTACACACAAATATACCTAATAGGCATCACACTAGGAAATCGCACATCACACTATCCGAGCAGAATCAAACACGAAGTGAAACTGCACAGTTTATAAATATTCCACAACATAAATATTCGACAACAACATTCTATTCAACGCTATCTAGACCAAGCTTAACTAGCTTGTGTTATGGAATCTAGAATGCGGATAAACATACTTAAATACTTTTTTCTGTAAATACATACATATTATACATAGAAATACCCAGACCAATGCAAGTACCCCATATTCGTGCATACAAATATTTGCACTGAGCGGGGAACGAATCCGCGCGTCCTGCGTAGCAGTCGCGTTAACTACCGCCACGCCACAGAGGCTTTAAAACATATATCTATAATTTGAATGAATTTTTTATAGCATTTATTATGCTAACTTTTAAGTTCGAAAAACATTGGAAAAAATGAAATGCTCAAGTGAGACTCGAACTCACGACCTTTCCCTTACAATCAGCAACCCCCCTGTAAGGGAAAGGTCGTGAGTTCAAGTCTCACTTGAGCATTTCATTTTTTCCAATGTTTTTCGAATATATCTATAACATTTTGTATGTTGCCTTATACATTTTGTAGTACTTCATATAATTTCTTTCTAAGAAAATTACTTCGTATATGTACTAGCTCGTCTTTGAGACCGTTTAAAAATACTTTAGATGCTAATGAAAACTTGAGCTTGTATAATAGGGGTCAGGTTCATAATGTTTCGCCGCGCGGCTTATCAAGTTAGGGGTTGTTTGAACACCTCCCAATTTGTTTTATAATACTGGTAGAGTGTGTAATGGATCTTTGTGGACCAGACCACCCTCATGGTGGAAGCTGTAGGAGAACCAGTCTCCTTACGGGGGTGGGGGGTCAGACAGCAGTTGTTTTGATGAAACTTCAAAACAAATCAATAAGAGTAGGAGCATGATAGTGGTACCGTAATCCTACGTGGAAATTGAATTGGCACTTGGCTGAGTAAAAAGTAGTAATGCAGGCGGAAATGAAAGATTTCTGTTTGAAATGTTTATAGGTACCTGAAGATAAACGTTATAGTAAGATAAAAAGTTATATTTCGCTCTGTTGATTCAATTATGTCGTAAAACTTCATATTCCGACGAAATTTCACAAGAGAAAACATATTTATATTTTTACACTATTTTAGCACCTGAGTCACGGTATCCGTATATCATCATGTGATCATCATTTAGGCTAGCTTTTTTAATGTGGAAGAGAACTTTTACTGCGACGTGTGACAGCTCATAACTCTACGAATCTCTGTTTACTCAGCGCTACAGGAAAGGGGGGAATCCCTCCCCTTGTTGTTTCATTTGACCATTGTTTCATATCTGCCCAGTGTTTCCCGACGGTTACAATTCAATTCGCATAATTTGATTAGTACAAAACAGCCTAACAGTAAAAAAATATAGCGTGTTTAAATTAACGTGAACCCAAAACAATCAGACCAAATAATTCGTGTAGTTTTGAATATTGGTACAGTTAGTCTTTAAGGTCCCCAGATGAACATACTAAAAGTCCCCGAATGTGGCTAAGAGCCGGCGGTGGGGGAGGAAATGTCCCCTTTTCCAGATTTTCAAAAACTATGGAGGGAGTTTTAGTATGTTCATCTGGGAATAACTACCAAATTTCATTCTTATAATAGTCTTCCCACGTTAATACAATGAAAAGCTGGGCGTGAAAAAGCATCTATCGACTTCATAAGGACTTCACCTTAGCGTTTCATCAGACGAGGTACAAAAAACTAGGTCACTCCAACAAAATAGACCAATAACATTATTTGGGATGGCCACTATAGCCTCATAATAATAACAATAAATGGACAGCGACTATTAGACTACACTACACACCCACAAAATTTACCTTTGTCATAACCTTAATTACTACCCCAACGCTCGCTAATAAGTTTACTTTAAAAGATACATTTTACGGTGTGGAAAAAGGTTGCCGGATTTTAATTTTCAATTTTTCCGTAGCAGCACCGAGTAAGGAAATTTGCTACCGTTGGGACGAGCTTACCGCCCGAACGGCGGTTAACTCATCCCAATGGTGTAGCTGTTGCAATACTGTCGAACGTCAGTACCTTAGTTGATAAGTAGTCGGCCTTCCAATCTGGAGGTTCAGGGTTTAAATCCTGACCATTACACTACCGACCAACTCCTATCACAAGTAGTTAAGCCAAACTGGAGGTATTAACGAAAATATTAGTACTGTTACGGGAGACGGGTAACGGGATTGGAAACAAACAACTTCGTATGTGAGACCGCTTTATTTTCATCCCAACAGCCAAACCTTGAACGCGACACTTCACGACGCGACTGTACCACACGTTGCACTACTGCACTTCAGTCTTATTCGCTACACTCACTTGCACTTTTCACTATTTTCTCACGTTTCTTCCTTTTTCCTTCTTCTTCTTCTTCTGTTCACTTTGAACTCCCAAACTTAACTGTCCTTTCCCGGCTCTGACAGCTCCTTTTATACCCTTAATTTCGATCGTCTTTTCGATATTCATTTTATTATTTCTCTAGAATTTTCTATGCTCTCCTAGAAGAGCTAAAATATATTTTTGATCTTCATTTCGTTTCTCATTTTTATTCTTCCAGAATGTTCCGCTAATAACTAGAAGAATTTAAATATAGAATCTTCTGTTACCTTTACCAAATAAAGATTTACATAGATTAGAAAAACACAAAAACCACATATCGTGACACCGGGATTCGAACCGTCGACCTTCGTTTTGGCAGGCGTTGTCTAAACCGCTCAGTCACAGCTGCTATTGTCAATAAGTTTGAATTTATCGTTCCGATGCTTTGACATGTTACGTCACATTCGTAACAGTACTAACTTTTAAACTCTCACGTTCTATGATATACCATGGTACCTATGTACCTATACTATGATCGCGTTAATTCCCGTTATAATTATTGTACAATATTAGTACTTCCAGTTAATATATTCTTAAAAAACATAAATAAGTACACTGTTTATCCGTTTTAGCCCCTGGCATTGTAGTACCGTAGTCACTTTCTATACGCCTAAAACCTAAACTCTAAAATCAAATGAAAACAGTTTCATTACACCTTTTCAAGGCTCTGTCGTAAAATGACCACTTCTAAAATGACAATAGGTAGCAAAATGTCCCTTTCTCAGAATATTCAACAAATTTCTCAGAATGTCCCTTTAGAAAAATCAAATACTCTGCAAAAAGTTATTTCATTTTGAACTTTAACCGCATCGCTTTAAAGTCTATTATTTAATGCAGTTTTTGGAGTGGTGGTGGCACTACAATGGTTTGGCTTAGCAGAATCGAGAGCCACGGTGAAAATGGTGGAAATATAATGAACCCCTCCGAATATTCGAACCTTTAAGAAGTGCCTATATTGCAATGAAACATGTCGTATGTGAAACTATGGTGTTCAATCTGAAAGTAGTTTGGATCTCCAGTAACGTAGCAGAAACTGATTTATCAAAAAATGTTTCCACATCCTTTGGGTGTGACGACGCTGTGGTATCAAAGGAGCTTTTCTATGGGTATAGTATACAAGGTGTATTTTTATTTTTGCAAATTCAACAGCGTAGTACTGCAATAGAATTTTACTATCGTCATAAAAATGGTAACAAGGTAATTTCGCACCTAAATTCTGACAATAAAAATATTCTACGGTTCATCTACACTCAACTACATCTTATAAAGTTATTAAATAGTTTCCAAACTAAACTTGGACAGACAAAGACAATCTTCACAAACGACCAAGCCTGCTGACCTAAAAGACGACAAATTCAACAAAATAAATAAAATATTGTAAAATTCATACTAAACGAACCTTTTTATCATCACTAAGAAGATTCACTCAATACACGAACACTGCACTAAAAACTTTTGATCGAAACACGACACAGAACACTTCGACGGAAACTCTTATTTATTGCCAGTACTTTGTGGTTCAAAATGGCGAGCGTACAAACGTCACACCGCGGCGAATGCCGCAGGAAACTGAAATCTGCAAAGCAATAAAGCTTTCGCTGTAAGAATGTTGCCAACTTAGTCGCTTTATCCAGAAAAGTGGGTAAACAAAAAAGTTTTTGGGGTTTTGTGGGAACCGGATTTTCTCTTTCAGAATTTGTTATTGCTGATATAAAAGTTTTTCTGAAGTTGAGTGAAAACTATTTATATCGGCATGCAACAGCGCTAGCATTAACTATGAAATGTAGTTATATTCGAAGATTATGGATGTTTAGCACATGGTTATGAATAATATATACTCGGCTGATATTTATCATAAAGTAGATAAGGTTGAGTAGTACAGAGGAAAATAGATACTGATCAAAGCAACGCTCATAAGTCTGCTACAAGTGTATGTAACATTTGGTGCATCCACAAGAAATCAAAATTAATCTGCGTACCGTGATAAGTCGTTTAGAATTTATCTCTTGTCAAAAAAGCAAGAACAGAGTCACAGGTAGCTATAATAAACCGTAATGGTTTTATACATACATCTACATAAACTCACGCCTATATTCCTCGAAGGGGTAGGCAGAGGTGCTAGCACCCACAGTTCGCCAGTTTATGTTTAGGTCCCAATGTTCCAAACCTGCGATAAATACACACATAACTTCGAAAAGTACCGAAAAGTCATTGGTGTGTGCCATGGTAAACATGGGATCGAACCCGAGACCTCGTCACAGCAGTCCATTACCCATACCACTAGGCTACCGCTTCCTACGTTTTCTATGCTGTTATTAATATTAATTTGTTTTTCATTTTTTCTTAACATGAGTTTTCAATGGAATTTTGAACTGTATATTGGCAACCCCGTGTTACTTATGCACTATTGCAATATTTAAGTCGTTAGCAGGTAATGTGTGAGCGTTTACATAGCAAATAGTTTGAGTACAATGCAGTATTTTCAATAGGTGTATTGCGTATTTTTTTTTTTGCGTTTTATATTTGCTACTAGCTGTTGCCAGCAACTCCATTTTCGTGACATACTGATCCCGTTCCGGATAACCAAGGGAAATAAGTTCCCATGTTTATATAGACTGAAGTCTATCTATCTAAATTTCATTCAGACCCAATAACCAATATGTCAAAGCGGTAGAGCGTTTGATTGCTACACCGAAGTGGGTTGCAGTTGCAGACTCGACACTCATTGAGTGCCAACATTTAAATGTGCATGAATATGTATATTAGCATTGGTCTGAGTGTTTCTGCACATAATAATGTACCTAGTTTCTTGAATATAATCCTATAACCTGATTGCAGTATCACCTACCAGGTCCCTACCCAAGACATAAGTGCACTGAAACTATTTAATATTACAAACAGACACTTCCATATAATTTCCTTGTTTAAAAATAAATTACAACTGAAATACTTAAGCGAATAATATTTCTAAAATGCATCTCTCGTCCGAAGTATCGCGTCAGAGGGAACTCTCTCATATAAAAATCAAGATATTAATAGACGCCCGGACCGACACAATTATACACGGAAACCACTATTCGCCAGAGACTATGTTCATATAAAACCCTCCTTGAGAGTAGAATAAATTGTAACTATAGGTACTAGTATACAAGTTAACTTTCCGGATTAATGAACGTTTCCATAAAATCATCGCCTGATTTTTGTGGAGAATTTTTTATATACCACTTATAATACATTCGACTAAACGCGAGTAAAGTTTATTCCTAGAATAACCAGCCAATATCAACCACATATTGACTGTTTACTCTAGGAATAAACTTAAATCGCGTTTGGTGGAACCGGCCCTTAATATGATAATCACACGGTTCACATGATAGAAAGTGGTTACTTTTGCCTATGGACGTTCTGTAAGATTCGGCAGCACAGGTATGACTGTGAAAATGATCCTATGGTGACCACAGGATGGCTTAAAATAGCTAAAATATTCTCCTTCTTCCTCTTTGCGTTAATCCCACTCGCATCCGAAGCTTTCAGCTTGGAGTCTGGGGTCCGCTTTTACCAGTCTAACTACGGATTTGGCTGGACTTCGATATTTTCTGTAGAGCGACTGCCATCTGACCTCCACAACCCAAAGGCGATATCGAACCATTGCAGTTAGACCAGTTTGAATGAATTTTTTATAGCATTTATTATGCTAACTTTTTAAGTTCGAAAAACATTGGAAAAAATGAAATGCTCAAGTGAGACTCGAACTCACGACCTTACAGGGGGACTGCTCTTCCAACTGAGCTATTGAGCGACACTTGAATCATTCCAAATTTTCCTTCTCTTTATATCCGTCTATAAGGGCGACGGTGCAGCCATCTACCAACATTCTTACGAACTGTTGGAAACAATGAATGATTTTTCAACCATTTTTAAACATTGAATTTTTGATGACTGCGCCCAAATATTATAAAGAGAAGGAAAATTTGGAATGATTCAAGTGTCGCTCAATAGCTCAGTTGGAAGAGCAGTCCCCCTGTAAGGTCGTGAGTTCGAGTCTCACTTGAGCATTTCATATTTTCCAATGTTTTTCGAACTTAAAAAGTTAGACCAGTTGTTGGACTTTTGAGTATTCCAACTACCCGTAACGATTGCCATAGATGTTCGTATGGCAACCGGGATCGATGACTTAACTTGTTCTTTAAGGCACGACCAGACCACCGCAAGTACCCAGGTTCAAGCATACAAATATTTACACTGAGCAGGGATCGAACCCCCGCCTCCTTCGTACACCACAGAGGCTGCCAAAATAACTAAAATAATTTTGAACATTTATACAATGCAAGCGCTACAGGTAGGTACTTGAGTTTAAATAACAACGACATTCTGAAAATCTTACTAAGCATGGCGGAGTAAGCTTCAAATTTGCAAGAGATATTTTAAATCAAGAGCTTCATCCAAGAGATCTTGTCCAAGAGGCGTGGAAACTCAGATAAATTATGAACAATGTAAGCCGGTAGTCACTAGGTAGGTACTTATGAATTAGAGATGTTGGCAGGATGACATGTAGTTACTTGCCAATTTCGTCTCAAGTGTGGTCTTTTCCTAAGAACTGGTGACTGATTCTCTTACATGCATCCATACTAATATTTTATATGCGAAAGTATGTCTGTCTGTCTTCACGGCTAAACCACTGGACCGATTTTGATGAAATTTGGTTTAGGGGTAGGTTACACCATAAGAGAGGACATAGGCTATGTTTGGTCGCGATAACCGACATCCACGCTGGCGGAGCCGCAGCGAAAAGCTAGTGTTTTTATAAGCCACTCAAAGAAAACCACCTAAAACTCAAATCTTCAGGATTTTAGACTTTCGGTTAAATGGACTTTCGGGATTTCGAACTTCAGTCTTTCATCCTGAACCTGTTCTAACATGAAACCATTGTTAAATATGTTCAGTCCACCAACTAAGTAGGAACTAACAACTTTAAATATTTATTATATTTCGTCGCTTCATTCGAAGATATATAATTCTTTACCATGTAGTACCCCCTACTTGCTAGGCAACGACGCACGATTTTAGAGAAAAAATAAATATTTTTTGAATAACGAGTACTTTTCTTGACTTCCCGTATCCCCGACCCGTATTACTCCGCCATATTGATATTTGTTGTCATTCCTTTTTCGTGCGTGGCAACGTTAGCACGCCGCCACCGCCACTTCTTAAAAATCAAAAATAGTGATAGTAACGACCGTATTATGTGTTTTAAATAGAAAATTGAAGAATATAGAAGAAAATTAACAAAGAAAACGACGTCGTGTTATAGATCAATGTGAGTAGATAACATTTTAGCTACCTACCGACGTAAAACTATTTACGTGAATTAATATTTTTATTTAATCGGAACATGCAGTTAGCACATATTGCACGGGACATTATATTGGATCTAAAATGTACAAAAAATGTATTTTATACGCGCACTACACTTTTTACGTTTCTCGGGGGTCCTTTAAAGTAGTTGGTTATGATGCTACTACGTTGGATGATTGAGTTCCACCAAGCATAGAATAATACAAATAATTGGCGCGCGCTTCGGCCTCGTTTATCCTCCGATTTAGATCCAAGATACGTGCCCCGAGATATACCTGTAATATTTTTTTTATTATTTGCCTACCTACCTTGATAAATTATATATACATATAATCACGCCTTTGTCCCTGAAGGGTTAGACAGAGGTCAATTAACACACACATTTCACCAATCATTGTATTCGGTCCCACGTAATGGGGGGTGAGCCTATTGCCGTATTCCAGGCACTGTTATGGACTAGAGCCATATACCTTAGAATGAATCTGGGCTGTATATATCTGTCTGATGTTATATCGGTTGATTATATCTTAGTTAATTTCGAACAAATCAAAATATGTACTAAGTATGTGCAATCTAAAATAGATACGCCACACATCCACGTCAACATCATCAAATTTATATCGGGGTTAACTGCGAGTTAACAACGATCACGGAATTAACTGCTAGTTAATTACGTACAAATCAAAATATTAAGTATATGCAATATAAAATGGATAAGACACATCGACGTTAACGTCATCAAATCGGGGTTAACTGCGAGTTAACAACGATCACGGAATTAACTGCGAGTTAATGACGTGCAAATCAAAATACTTAGTATGTGCAATCTAAAATAGATAAGACACATCGACGTTAACGTCATCAAATCGGGGTTAACTGCGAGTTAACAACGATCACGGAATTAACTGCGAGTTAATGACGTGCAAATCAAAATACTAAGTATGTGCAATCTAAAATAGATAAGACACATCGACGTTTACGTCACCAAATCGGGGTTAACTGCGAGTTAACAACGATCACGGAATTAACTGCGAGTTAATGACGTGCAAATCAAAATACTAAGTATGTGCAATCTGAAATAGATTAGACACATCGACGTTAACGTCATCAAATCGGGGTTAACTGCGAGTTAACAACGATCACGGAATTAACTGCGAGTTAATGACGTGAAAATCAAAATACTAAGTATGTGCAATCTAAAATAGATAAGACACATCGACGTTAACGTCATCAAATCGGGGTTAACTGCGAGTTAACAACGATCATGGAATTAACTGCGAGTTCATTACGTACAAATCAAAATACTAAGTATGTGCAATCTAAAATAGATAAGACACATATTGACGTTAACGTCATCAAATATATGTTTACAAAATCATATCGGTTATAATAATGTGTTATTATTGAGTGTGTGCAATCCATATTATGTTATTACGATTAGCGTCTGTAAGCATTCCTGGGGTTTAACTGCGAGTTAACACGACGGATGAGTACTCGTAGATGCTCAAAGATTAAAGCTGGGGGTTGACCGAGAGTTACTTGCGAACATATCAAAATACTAAGTACATGCTGTCTTATACACGTACCTACATTTTTTATCATCTGCGTTGTCCTATTTCATTCATGGTGTTACCTATTAAACAAAATATCTACTTATTACTGTAGACAAATTTACTCAAAAAATCATAATACAACTTTACCAGAAGGTGAAGTAGTACAGACACCATCAGATACGTTATTAGACACCCAGTCAGATACTACCTAATGTATCTGGCACAATCGCTCATAGAAAATACGCCAATAGATGCAACTGCATCTCTCGTAATCTCAGAAACTGCCCTCGCTGCGTCAGCTAATGCTGAGTCTGTACCAGCGAATGCGCAGCTTTAGGAGTATGCACCTCTGATAGCCCTGAATTTGGGCCAAGTATTCATGACAGCCTAGCTAACTTATGGTCGCCACTGCTAAAGAAGAGTATGACCAATTAAAATAAGGACAAACTCCTAAAACAACATATTTAAAGTAGGTACGTATGTACCATAACATAAAAATTCTATACTATAATTTCGGCAATAGCTGTTAACAGTACCGAACTGCTCCGAACTGCTTAAGTGACAATAAAATTGAAGCGCTCGAACATCTTAGTGATAGATTCCACGGATTCAAAAAATTTTTTTTGTAGAAAAGACGGAAAAATTAGTAACATAAATAGGACTCTCTCCATGTTATTTAATTAAGGTCAATAAGGTAATAAAAAAGACCGTTACCACTACAAAATCTGATACTCAGTAAAATGACGAATGCCCGGTCTTTCACATCACAGGGAAACTAGTCGGGACCTCCTCGCTCCTCGTCAAACGGCGGGGGGGGGGGGGGGGCGTGAATGATATCCCTCACCGGCTACCCAGTACCAACAAATCACGAACACAAAACAGATGCAAACTTCAACCCAGAGTGAGACACATGCGCAAGAGTGCACTTAGGTCGCGTAATATATTTATTCTCAATGTTTGTTACAGAGGTGACTAATAGCTCACTAATAGCTCAAGTAGGTAATATTTAACATTTTTTTAGCTTCAAAACCTAATGACAGCAGTCTTTTATACTAATCTGAAATCAATTAACAAGTTGTGGAAAAATCCCATCTTCAGACTGCTTCTGTTTATGCCACACAATGGTTTCATTACAACCATCGGGTTCGTCCACTCTGATCATATGATCCGTTGCAAGTCGACCTGACAAAGCGTATTTACTCTATTTACGAAGCAGATCCGAAATATATGAGATCTCTATTTCAAATACATAATTCAAATGCAATCAAAACATGTGTTTACTGCTCTACCATACGGTTTATCCATAGCACGAAAAGTGCTCCCTAAACTTAAGAAAAAGGTGACAGTTTATTTACGACGATAAGTGTTTTACTACCGTCACAGAATGAATATTACATAGCACTGTTTACCCGCTACCGTCACGAATTTGCAAAATTTTTAGGTTTCATTAAAATAAATCTATCCGGGTACAGATTCCGGGTTGTCTGATTTAGCTTTATGATCAACCGTATTACGTTTGGGACTACCTGAGTTTGATTTCTTTTCATACCGCGCCAATTTGAAATGAAACATTTTGATACCAAGGTTTCAAGAGTTAGACGCATTTGCCGTTTATGCATTCACAATTACCTGGAATATTTCAATCTCATCTCAGCCAGTCCCATCACCTTCACTCCAGCCTCAGCCTAGAAGCTGCGACACAATTTGTATCCCTCAGGCTTTCGTTACCAACCGAAGTCCATACCGCTAACTTTTATTTCTCATTTTCCTTTATCTCTTATAATATATTAAAAATAACATAACATACATAACATAACATAAACTCACGCCTGTATTCCCCGAAGGAAAAGGAAAATACACATTACAAGAATATAAACACCGCTAAAACTCTAGCGAAATTTTAGGGTTGCTCGTTTGGGACCCTGATAGTTAGATCGGTATGATCCCTTTTACTGGGATCTGAATATGATCCAATGATTGTAATTAAAGGCTACTGAAGGGCGCTTATAAATAAAACCCAATGTCCTAAAATTTCAACATACCTACTTGGAATCCGTAGTTTGTCTTAAATTTTGTATCTTTATGTTATTTCAGAATTATCGATTGAGAAACTTACTAAAAATTACAATTTTTTTTTAAACAATTTTTTTTTCGTTATTTGCCATGCCTTAGGGTAGATAAAACAAGAGTTATGTAATAGCTGAGTAGACATAACTAGATTCAGTGCCATAGCACACGCCTCGCCTCCACCTCGGCTGCTACAACTACCGGAGTCTCCATTGACTTGACCCGTAAAGCAGCAGTAGGGGCTTCTACATCCTAAACCTTCGCAAGGTTTTATAATAGGCCATTAATCAATGACGACGAAGGGTCCCTTGCAAGAGCCGTTTGCTTAATTACTATGTGTGGTGTTATGATCATTATATTACATGATCCTAAATATTTTTCTTTTTGATGTATTAAATCTTTTAGTTGCATCAAGAACGTTATGAATGTTCTCTTTTATGCCTTTATTACATAATAAATATTGCTTATAAGACAATATTTTAGTCGTTATCTTTGAACCGCAAAACTTAGATGTACCTACTCTAAACATCTACATGGTAAAGAATTATATATCTTCGAATGAAGCGACGAAATATAATAGATGATCAAACGAACTTCTGAGCGAAGTTCGATCATTATTATATGAGTCGCTTCATTCGAAGATATAATCACCCTCCCACCCTTTACTTACATTCAACAGCATCACAGATTCTGTATACCCAAATTATAAGTTTTGCTCGATCTCTAAATAGAATGACAACAAATATCAATATGGCGGAGTAATACGGGTCGGGGATACGGGAAGTCAAGAAAAGTACTCGTTATTCAAAAAATATTTATTTTTTCTCTAAAATCGTGCGTCGTTGCCTAGCAAGTAGGGGGTACTACATGGTAAAGAATTATATATCTTCGAATGAAGCGACTCATATAATAATGATCGAACTTCGCTCAGAAGTTCGTTTGATCATCTATTATGTTCTTAAAAAAGAAAAGTTACTATCACAAGTAGTCCCTACCTTTTTTTTTTTTTTTTAACCGTGGGTGAAAATCCTTCATGGATGTTATGCCGGACTCCTACCGACTAAAAACCCCCACGGTAACGCCCAGAAGCCTATGGATGGGAGCCCCGGGTAAGCCCTCGGAAGGATGTCCCAGGACTCCCATCAGACCTACGGCTACAATTGCGGCCTCGTCTCGGGGGTGGTTCGGGTGCTATCCCGCGTCTATGGGGGGGTTTTCGGGTGTTATCCCGCTTCTTAGGGGGGGGTAAGTAGTCCCTACCTACATACAAAGCTTGCACTTCGCTCTCTTTCGTATGGATCAAATACTTACTACCTATTCTTTTTTATTTGTACTCTGTATGATTTGTGAGAGATATAGAGGTCCCCTTTTTCTACTCTCCCCTTTCTCTATGTAGGGTGACACTGAACGCGGCTTGTTATTATAATCTTACTTTTCCTGTTTACGAGTATGTTGTGCGACTATCTCGTCTTTGTAAATAGAACTGTGTCATCTACGTAGATACGGATGTGTATGCGTCAAACTGGTAAAATTAATAGACTGGCCGGCGAATAAGGTCAGTTGTCACATAGGAATATATAGCTTCTTTTAATATCTTGTTTTGGGTACTAAACAAGCTGTTCTCGCTGTTTACATCCTTATTTAGTCTAAAACATTATACAAAGAAGTTAAACCTTAATTTAAATTATCAGACACCTATCTTGTAAGTAAGAGGTGAACTCGTTTTTTTATGTGCTGAAATCTACACGGGTTTTGGACTCGTTGAGGTGGATGTGTTGGACTCGAACTGACTAAAGTTCGTTATTATATCAATAGTTAAGTTAACCGCATTTTCCTTTTTGACTATTCTTTTGACACTATCAATCTGTTCCCGATCTTGTGTTTTAGCAAATGTATCTCGAAATTCTCTTTTAAATAGCATCAGGTTTTAAAAAAAGAGAGAATAAATGCTATTGCTGGAAAAATATGTTTCAAATATAACATCCATTTCAACTTTTATGACTAGAACTGTCAACAGTAAAATTATTACTACGGCGAACGAAAATAAAGTATGTATTTCACATCGCTATTTCTCACAAGGCATCTCTTTATAACCTAGCAATGTATTTTCCATTTTCGGCAAGCCTATCACGTATGTACACTATTGTCGAAGTAATGTGGTTAGCACGGTGGTCGGTGTAGAATATCCATACTCCATACTAATATTATAAATGCGAAAGTAACTCTGTCTGTCTGTCTGTGTGTATGTTACGCTTTCACGCCTTAACCAATGAACCGATTTTGATGAAATTTGGTATAGGGGTAGATTAGACCATGAGAAAGGACATAGGCTATGTTTGGTCGCGATAACCGACATCCACGCGGGCGGAGCCGCGGGCAAAAGCTAGTCAATATTATAAATGCGAAAGTAACTCTGTCTGTCTGTCTGTATGTTACGCTTTCACGCCTTAACCACTGAACCGATTTTGATGAAATTTGGTATAGGGGTAGTTTAGACCATGAGAAAGGATATAGTCTATGTTTGGTCGCGATAACCGACATCCACGCGGGCGGAGCCGCGGGCCTAAGCTAGTATCAATGTATTTTCTTTCTTTCTTTCAATAGGAGATCAAGGTCCCACAGTAGGTTACGTCGGTCATAACCATAACACTTCGGGCGGCTAATCATTATGGACGAAAGCCAAAGCAACTTGTCCAATAACTATATTAAGTAGATTGTTTCTGAATCACATTCCGTTCGCCATGACTAAGAGTGCAAACATTGTCGAATCGGATTCACATAGCATTAGCCATTAAGATCCTATTAGATAAGAAAGTAGTCGAGCCAAAGATACTTATACGATATTAATACATATTGAAAAGCCGAAAGACCTATTTTATTTTAAAGAATATTAGAACCGAAGTTACTAATTTTCCCTCTAACCCCTCCAACTAAGCTAAATTGCTTGTGCGAGGGCTGGGTTCACGTCGAGGTAGTGTAATGACCGGGATTCAAACCTCTCGATCGTAAGGCCGACTCCTAAACCACTAAGCTACCGACGGCGACGCTATGGATTACGCGTGCGTTGCTCTTACTGGTTTTGAACCTCTCTGGTAGAGGTGATCTCTGGAGAGCATAGAGGCTGGCAACAACCCCTTTTGTCTAGCTATCGGAAATCTTCTCCGTGGCGTGGCGGTAGTGCACGCGACTGCACACAGGAGGCGCAGGTTCGATCCCCGCTCAGTGCAAATATTTGTATTCATGAATATGGCTATTTGCATTGGTCTGGGTGTTCTATTTAAAATATGTATGTATTTAAAAAAAGTATATCGGTAAGTATGTTTATCCACATTCTAGATTCTATAACACAAGCTATAAAAGCTTACCATAGGTCTAGATAGCGTTGCGTAGAATGTTGTGGAACATTTATTACTTATAGGTCGGTCTAAAAGATGAAAACGGGCTAAGTAGGGTTTCGTAGATGAGGCGGTCTCACGATGATGTGAATATGGAACCACGCCACAATAATGCCCACCTGCTAACGTGAGCTGCTTGTCCACACATATACACCGGAGGAACTCATAAGTGCCTCTGAGGACGCCATCAAGATGGCTGTACATTGGGCAATCAAAATTTAACAAATGCCGTCGATAGGACAGAAGAAGAAAATAAGTGGGGGTAAACATATATGGAGTCCTACCAATATTTTTGGTAGGACTCCATACCCACTTATCACATATATATGTGTAACTAGCTTTTGCCCGCAGCTCCGCCCGTGTGGATGTCGGTTATCGCGACCAAACATAACCTATGTCCTTTCTCAAGGTCTAATCTACCCTTATACCAAATTTGTTCAGTGGTTTAGGTGTGAAAGCGTAACATACAGATAGACAGACAGAGTTACTTTCGCATTTATAATATTAGTATGGATTTCACCTTCCTCTTGGTAGTAATCACACAGGTAATCTCTTGATAGGCGGACGAGACTGTTATAATTTTTTTCTTCTGTAGGTCGGATGGCAGTCCCTACCCATAAAGTTTTTTTTTTTTTTTATATAGGACACGTCAATTTGACTTCACCTCGCCTGATGTTAAGCTAAAGGCAAAGTCTCGGAAAGAGGGTCACCATCGTAAACATTTACCATGTTAACAGTGGTGGCACTCAGCTTGACGGCCTCATTAGATGCCTTTTCACGCCCCGCTTAAAGGACCCGGGACTGTAGGAAGAAGGAAACACGTGAGCTGGCAGGGAATTCCAGGTCTTAGTGGTGCGGCATAGGAATGAATCACTGAAACGCTTGGTTCTAGCAGGTATACTCTGCACCGTAAATGGATGACATCTTAGCCCTGCACGTGTCGTCCTGTGAAGGAAAGGGGAGGGTGAGACTAATTGGAAGAGCTCGTCAGAACATTCACCATGGTAGAGACGGTAGAAAACTGCCAAAGACGCAACACTTCTACGCATCTGCAAAGGCTGGAGGGTGTTCGTGACCTCAGGATCCCCAATAATGCGGACCGCACGTCGCTGCAACCTGTCGAGAGCATCTAATAAGTACTTTGCGGAGCCGTCCCAGAGATGTGAGCAGTATTCCACGCAGGAACGAATTTGGGTCTTGTATAGAAGACACCGCTGCTCCGGCGTGAAAAAACGTCTCACTCTGTTCAGGACTCCGAGTTTACGCGAGGCTAATTTTATGATACTCTCGATATAGTTTTTGTTATTCAGTTTGCAGCGAACATCCATACCGAGGATAGTGAGGTGATCCTGCAGTGGCAGTGGTGTGCTCTGAAGAGTGGGAAGGGGAAGGAAAGGAGATACCTTAGCTGTAAACGCACATGCCTGGGTCTTCTTGGCATTGAACTCGACCAGGTTCCTAGCGCCCCATTGAGAAATGTGGTCCAGGATCCGGTCCAGCTCTGTGACAAGAAGCTGCCTTTTTTCCGCGATATCAGACTGCTTGGCCGCAGGATGTGCGTGATAACTCGCATGTAAGGTGCTGTCGTCTGCATAGCAGTGAATGTTTCCGTTACAGAGCATGTCATTGATATGCAGAAGAAAGAGAGTGGGAGATAAAACGGAACCCTGCGGCACGCCAGCATTTACCTGCAAGAACTCCGAAGCTCGTCCATCACAAAGGACGCGAATACGGCGCCCCTGCAGGAAGCTTGCAACCCAGTTACACAGTCTAGGAGGCAGGCCGAAGGCTGGTAGCTTGGAAAGAAGCGATTTGTGCCATACCCTATCGAAAGCTTTGGCGATGTCAAGACTAATTGCCAGTGACTCACCGTGCTTCTCCATAGCCTCACCCCAAAGGTGGGTCATGTACGCCAGAAGATCACCCGTTGACCGTTTCGGTCTGAAACCGTATTGCCGGTCACTAAGCAAGGAGTGATCCTCTAAGTGGCGCATGAGCTGTGTGTTAATTATGTGCTCGAACACCTTACACAGCACTGAGGTGACGGCTATGGGTCGATAGTTGGCTGGGTCCGAGCGATCCCCCTTCTTGGGGATCGGCTGGACATTCGCCTCCTTCCAAGCCGAAGGCACTGTACCCGAACTGTAGGACAGTCGGTACAGCCGCGTTAGCATAGGAGATAACTCCGCTGCACATTTTTTAAGTACAACCGCTGGAATACCATCAGGACCACTGGCTTTCCGGACATCGAGTGATTGCAGTACTGCACGGACATCGCGTTGCCTGATACGTATATCAGGCATTGCGTGGTCACCAGTGGGCACTGTCCGTGGTTGCATACCACAATCATCGACTCGGGAGTTGGCCGCGAAGAGATTGACCAGCAAATTTGCTTTCTCTTGCGGCTCATGGGCCAGAGATCCATCGGGATTGCTCAGCTCGTCGTATATAAACAGAATAGTTTATTCCTTTTAGATACACTCTCTAATGACGTGTAGGTTAATCAACCAATTAGCCTATTACAGTCCACGGCCAGCCAATGGGCCTCTCCCAATGTTGAGAGGTGGGAGGAGAGAGAGATGTGTAGGTACAAGAAAGAATTAAGAGAAGGAGTAAGCATACCCTTGGTAACGACCAAGATAAGGCTATGATGGTGATGATGTTTAAAAAGTCACACCACCAAAATATAACAGTAATAAAATTTCACGAGGTAATAACTCTAATAATATATGTACTCTATTAAGTTCACTTATGTGCCTGTTGCTTACACGAGCATAATCGGAAAGCAAACAGGTAGGTACAAATTGTTTACCAAATAGAAAAAATGTTCCGACAGTATAATATAAATGTCCCTATTAAAGGGACCGTGAAATTAGATATTTATGTTAATACAAATGAAAGAAAACGTTTCGTTTGTAAAGCTATTTGATAAGCTTTTTGAACATACTTAGGTAACTACAGTCACGCAATTGGTAGGTATAGAATGTATAAATTTTTTTTATTTTTTTTTTTTATTTATGTATTTACACACTCTAAGAAACTATGGTTTTTTATTCTCATGGGTATATATTAAAGAATATATTTTTGTATATCAATAAGAAGATTCTTAAGCGGTCCCTAGACTCCAAGGTGGGTGCTTCGGATGTGGTTAGGATTACGGCAAAGATGATGATGATCATCATCTTTAAGAAGCAGAAGAAGAGTACAAAATAAGAGGTTCCAACAAAAGTAAAATAGATAAGACTCTAGTGACTGAACGAACAATATGGCAGGCCTTTGGCACTCGGGATGGTGTAAGGAAAATAGAAATCGTTTCCGCATTTATTTATACGAGAGAGAGAGAGAGAGAGAGGAATGTTTGTTTCCTGGAAAGTTTAGTCATTTTGAGCGATGCCTAGGCTAATTGATGGAAACTCAGGCGTATCCCGAGGGGGTTTCCACACGCAAATGATTTCTTGTATCGGCATCCTGTTAACTCATACGACACCACAGACGACACCAAAGTAGCAGTGTTTTAAGAGTCAACGACATACTGAAACATGTTCTTACCACGCAGTGGTTTTATGAGTCACTAACGGCGACCTGTAACTTTACTTGCGCGATATTATGGTAAATGATAATTAGCAATACCGGTTGCATCCAAAATTTACCTTTTGGAGCCCAAGAGTACTACACTTTCTTGTTCTTTCCATATTTTTTTATTTCGAAGAATTGTCCAGTTTTATGAAGAAACAATATTGTAGTCTCTTGGGAAAACTACAGCAGGGAGATCTTCTACATCTTGAGTTTGCGTTCCTTTCATTTCTCATAGTTTTTGGTTTTCGCACCAAGCGTAGGTATGCCAGCCTCACCCGTCAACCATTAAGTACATGAACCGACATTTAGGTAGTGGCAAGGGGATTCCTGCCGGCTTACCAATGGGTAGCTTATTGCATGACAAACTAGATCAAAGTAAGTGTATGACCGGCTTCCCTTTTGAAAAATTTATCCCTTCGGCACTGCTAGTAGGTTAGCTTACCGTGGGCCTCCATGCAGTGGGGGCTCCACTCCTAGTATAATATAATATACATACCTTAAGAAGTATATGTAATGTTTACGATAGTTATGGTATCCATTAGTTATAAAAATCTATGTTGTTTTTTTATACCACTTAGGTAGCAGACAAGCAACACCAAGGGAGTCACACTCATGCAACCTACCCTTTAAGACCAGAGAGTTTCTTTACCTACAGTATAGAAGCCAAATTAGGACAAGCCTTTGGTGTTCTCACTGAGAACACACAAACTCTCCAAATGTCATATCAAATAGATATATCATGTTATACCTTCAATGAAAAACGTGCAATATGTATATTTGTACGACAGTAATACTGAAAACTATTATACCTACTGATAATAACCTACTCTATTCAATATTTTCAACAACTATTGCACTACAATTGCGCCATTATTTCTCACTCACCTTAGTACCGTATAGATAGCTAATGTTTTCCTGATTTTAACTATATACTAAGCCCACTGTTGCCGGGCGGACAAAGACAAATAATTAAATCAAGATACATCTCTATTGCTAGAGTAAATGTCAAAGCACGACACTACGCTACGGGCATAAATCTAACATTAATTAGTGACCTATAAATTACTATTGCAAAGTCGTATCCCAGCCAAATCGCCACATTAAACTGATTGTCTGGCTAAAGATTTATTTATAGTTATGTAATACATTTTGGTTATAAATTCAAATAATTTTTAAAACAAAAAAACAATATTTTTTGCTGTTCTTAAAAGCTTCCAACTAATGTTTTGAAATAAATAATAATAAAATGAGTGTTAAACACTTACCACATGCGTTAAACGCACAAAAAATCCTTTTTGCTCGGGTCAACGCTGCACGCACTGATCACACATATTTCACTGTTCACAAACACTTAGATATACGATTTCAGAGAACACACGTTTAATAATTCTATCCTACCAGTCACGTGGCCTTTCCAGTCGGAGTCGGGATTTCGAAAATCGGATTTCAAAATCCAATTTTTTTTTTTCAAACGACCGGGCTGCTCGAGCGCCGGACTATTTGAATTTAGAACAGACGGAGAACGCGCGTGCGTACCGGTACTGCGCTATTTATATTTTTGCTGGGCTATATACAATCCAGTTTATGTTGAACTGGCGTTCCTGAATTATACAATCTATATCGAGGTGGTTCTATACCTAGCCGGAGCTCAGTGTAGTTTAGTCGGTTCTCTTATTTTGACTGAGAAACACTTGATCGAACCCGGGCGTTTAGTTTTAACAAAATTGAAGTCATTGGCCTAGGAATACGAATCAAGTTGAAAGGCAATACATACTTTGTAAACATGTTGGTATGCCTAATTACGTATTTGTTTCTATGCCTAACAAGTCTACCAAAACAGAGCTGGAATTTCTTCCTCACAAATATATTATTCCACGTGGAGATTCGACATGACAGATAGTTTAAACAAACGTCTACTTTAGTATAAATTACGGTAATAAATCGTTACTTTCGTAGTACGTAAACATAGACAATATTTTTTTATGTGTGAAGTTCCATAGATACTAATCCCACCGGCCACCAGAGGTGGTTACGTCGGACTCGAACCGACTAAAACTGGACGCCATCTCAGGTCTCAATTACCGGGGTGTACCGTGTAAGGTTACTCAAGAAGCCATTTTCTTTGCACCTCGGTTAACCTTGAGCCTTTTATGGTTTTGTTAGATCACCCCCTCGAGTGTGGGAAGTCCCCATCGAACCTCGGAAAGGGGTCTGGGCTCCATTATGCCTTACAACTGTCATTATCTTACATTTCATTGGCTAATTCGAGGGGTGCAATTTAAAAATCTTAGGTGCTAAAATAAAACAACTTCAAAAAGACTTGAAATAAATATTTAATAGTAACAACAGCCGATAATGCAAGACGTACAAGTGAAATATCCGATATAATATATATTTACAATTTACATTATATTTTTACAATATCTCGATATTTAGGCACGGTGACACCAGAGAAAAAGAAAAACTATACCTTTATAAATTATTATTATAACCTCCGTTTAATCACTATCGAATACTAACAATGTAGGTATAGGCTAATCTAACTTTGCCTGCACAACGTTCATATGATAGTATGAAAGATTTAGAGTGTAGTATATGTAAGGGTAGAAGCAAATGGTGAGCTGTTGTCTCTGCCTACCCCAGAGGGTAATAGGCGTGAGCTTATGTAGGTATGTAAAATGGGTATTCTACTCACTAGTTAAATTAATTACTTTTTACTAAACGTGAAAACGGTAAGTTATATGGTAGCTTGTATGAAATTTTTTAGTGACGTCATAAAAATTTAATAGTCTAATCATTTACTATTAAAGGTTGGGTGTAATATTAAAAATAAATAAAAACGATAAAATAAGAACCAACGCAACTTTTACCACTCTTTTAGAGCTCAAGTAGATAATTTTAGTTTAACTACAGGAGAATACCCAATTGGTAAGAAATATATACTGAGCAACCGGTAGAAATCTTATCGAAGTAGTGTCTACTGCCACGGCTAATATGAATGCATCACAGTTTTTAAGATTGTATATCGCCAAAATGGGCAAAAGAATGACGAATATATTTGTCTCAAGCATTTATCATTAAACCTTCCACAAAATTCATAAACCTTTTGAAGGCAAAGTTTAGCTCATTTCGGCTTAGTACATTTAGGCCGGCACTCTAAAATGACACTCAGCCCGAATCGTAATTTAGCTGAGGACAGATTGATATATTTGACATTTTGCCTATATATACAATCTATCCTCAGATAAATCGCGATTCAGGCTGAGTGTCATTCTAGGATACAGGCCTAAATCTGTAGAAAGAACACTCTAATAGATGTAAATATAACAACTGAGCCCGATAAGGTTACCGTATATAAGTAACGACAAACCTGTAACTGAATATAAATATGTAACACAAAAAGTTCAAGAACAAGGGTGATATAGTATAATTATTAGGGACATCCATATATTACGTCACACGTTCAGTGAAGTGCATCAAGGGATCCTTAAAATATAAAGTTTGTGACTGCAAATGTGCAAAACTGAAGCATTCAAACGTGAAACCTGCAGTGTAAACGAAAAACTTTTAAATAGTATCAGCTCTAAGAATTTAAACATAAGGTTTAAATTCTTTTGATGGCGAGTTGACGGTTACAGTTTCAGGGTCGTGCGGCCTTTGGCTGATGCCATAGCAGCTGTTGCTTAATTTAATTCTTTCTAGATATAACACTATACAAGGGTTTCACACAATACCTATGACAAGATTAAAAGAGAGACGGTATTAAAACACACATACATACATATAATCACACCTTTATCCCCGGAGGCTTAGGCAGAGGTGAATTAACACTCACATTTCACCAATAATTGTAGTCAGTCCCATGTAATAGGGGGTGGGTGAGACCATTGCCATAATATCCCGCGCACTATTGGTGATTCGAGCCTATATCTGAGGCAAAAGGTATTAAATACTTGTGACGTCATTTATGGATAGCCCCTAACAAATGATAACCTTTTTAATAGTCTAGTTATGCCATTTGCCTCTTATAATGCTATGTTTGGCGTAAGGCCAAGGGTCTCATTACTGTCGTACAGCATCACATACAATGTATGTGTACCTACACGTATTTATAAATGACATGGATGCCAGTAAGAGGCCCTTAAACCTATAGGTGAGGATTCGCTGGTAACATTCACGTGTGCTATACGTATTATAGATTCAATAAGAGAGTTTTAAGATCATTTTGAGACTTCGTCGTCAAGATATTAATGACGCTGACTACATGAACCATTGTACGAATATTCATTTTATAATATAGTAAATTGATCTCAAAAGTCACTATATATATATAGCACTATACCTATATGTAGCTATACCTCGTGCCAAATAGTTTGAGAATAAAGTTTATTGACCGAGTTGACCTTGCGACCAATTTGGACCGGATACTTAGGGGTTGTAAACAACAACTGTAGCGAAAACGACTGCAGCGCCACGTGGCACCCGCGTGAACCTTTATTTTTGTTACACAAAAACACTACTTATAATATCATATTTACTGCAAACATTATTCTCAATAGATCCTACCTACTGCAAGGGTAATACCTAGTGAATCCTCACCTTAAAACAATAGAATTCGTACCATTTACAAATATTAAATCGATAGCAATGAACACTCGGGAACTCCTAGCGACGTACAAAACCCACTATAATTCTAAGGTTAACTGTATACTAAACCTATATTTAATCACAGAGGGACAAGATGTTAGACATTCTAGTTGAGTGGATATTAGAGTGAGTGATATGATTTGGATGGATAAATATATATATAATATAGTCCCAAGTATAAGGGATTTGTTAAATTTTGAACCATGAAATGCTGAACATATAAATATTGATGATGCATGATTTATTTTATTGCGTATTGACTAATACTACAAGGCGTTATGGAACATGTTACAAGCTGTTATGGATCATGTTACAAGCCGTTATGGAACATGTTACAAGCTGATATGGAACATGTTACAAGCTGTTATGGAACATGTTACAAGCTGTTATGGAACATGTTACATAGCGTAATGTTACATGTTACAAGGCGTAATTTGACATATTATAAATATATAGTCTTTCAAATAAATGAATTATGAATTATGAAACATGTTAGCAACAAGCGTTAAAGAGCTCAGTGGTAGGCGGTTTCTTTCCCTCTTATAAGCTAGGCCTGCCGCATCGCTGAGTTCGCGGCCACGGCTTTGATCCAACTCTAACTCTTCTCACCGATGATGGGCTAAATCTAAATATAGATGCATTTTAGGTACAGACGCTACGGCATGCTCGTTGTGAATGTTACAACACGCCATGTAACACCAGTCAGTATGCAGTTTTATGAAGCATGAAAAAGGGTTTCCTAAATTAGCAGAGCCGGATTTAGTCAAATAAGACACTCATAAATTCAGGTGTAAATGCAGATGATTCTAAAGATAAAATTTTGCAGCGAGCCGGAGAGCAAAAGGTGATATTTCCATTAAGGAGCTCAATCAATTTTGAGCTCTATTAAACTCGACACGGCTTAAAGATAGGAGAAATGATGATACAAATTCCAGTGAACCTGAAGCTGCAACACACCTAACAATTTGGACAAGTGGTATAATATACTATCGAAGGTCTCGTTAAAACAGTCATAATGCTGGATTAAGCATGTGACTTGATACTAAGGTTGCAGGTTTGCATTCTACTCGATACAGTCGGTACACTATCCAATAAATTGCTTAATGATAATCTTAGTAATGTGCGAACCAAATTATTAGTGGTCATCAAAATATTTTAATATTAATATTCACACTAATATTAAAAATGCGAAAGTAACTGTCAGTCTGTCTGTCTGTTACGCTTCGCGACTGTAATACTAAACGATCTTGATGAAATTTTAGAGATAGATTAGACCTTGAGAAAGGACATAGGTTATGTTTGGTCACGGTAACCGATATCCACGCGGGCAAGAATTAGTATCTAATAAAAGTGGATTCGTCTAAATCCGGCACTGCCTAAATCTTGCCTAAAATGGGTCTCGAATACAATACAACTAATATTATATACTATACTAATTTTAAAAATGTATACTATTGTATTTCTATTCATAAATATAAAAGTTTCAATAGTTTATATTATTGTGTCGGTCCTGTTCACCACTTTATAATAATTTACGATACCTATATTATATTTTAATTTATCAGAATTACAATAATATTAATCACATATTTGAAAAAATGAGTTATTTACAATGCAGCCGTTTGTTGATATTACTAATTAAGAATGAGAAAGATATAATAACTTTGAAACCATCGCGTTCCATGATGTACAATAATGTTAACGGGGATTAAGGTGATCATGGTATAGGTAGGTACATACATATCTTTGACGTGCCTGGCTGTGACCACGGCCGGTGTAACCTGGTCGAAACGTCAGGCAAATCAAAGGTATGCATGTATCCATACCATGATCGCGTTCATTCCCGTTAATATTAGAGATAGAGATAGATAGAGAGAGAGATGGAGAGAGGTGTTACTGATAAGAATTCTCTCTCCATCTCTCTCTTAAGCCTAGTTCGGACTAGGCTAGTAATTTAGTAGAGTAGCGAGTAATTGAGTAGCTAAAAATGTGCGAACTACCAAAAATTAGTCGAGTAATTTAGTAAATGATTTAGTCGAGTCGATCCACTTTACTCTATTTTTTCGAGCGAGTAATTAAGTCGGGTGACGACTAAACAATTCCGCCTGTTGATTTAGTCGAGTTCATTAGTGGCTGCCGCCTGTTCATCATGCACAACACCACTCACTTTTGTACTGTTCTAAACCGTAATGCGAACGATTTCTGTGTAGTAGCGAGTAGTTTAGTCACTGAATTAAACGCTACTCTTCTAAATTACTAAAGCAGTGCGAATTAGGCTTTAGGCAGAGCTATTTAGCATTTTACCGAGACGGGAAGTATTAATTTACTCCTTTTACAGCATGTCGCTCAGATTAGTTTGGTTCAAACTTTTGAAATACATCACCAAACTTCTAAAAAAATAGTGCAAACACCTTGTAACAATAAACACTATTTACTATCAACAAACGGCTAAACAGATACAACTATTGAATTTCATCGCAAATTTGACTCGCATCCTGCCCAGTATCCAAAATGGCTTCCGCACTTGGTATTACAATCACATCAGTTACTTCAGCGATATCATAACCACTCTCAACTTCATTCGAATCGTTCTCTAACTCTTCACTCACCTTCTTCTCCATATACTGAGCTATATTAATCTCTTCCACATGCCTGTTTAAATCTAATTCTAAATGTTTGGCTATGTCTACCCCTTCGGATATCTCAGTTGAACAAAACTCGCTAATTTCTGTACATATTCTTCTAACGTTTTCGTCCACATTCACTGTCAGTTCATCCTCGTTATTAGTCGATGTTCTCACTAGCTTTTTATTAAATTCGATGGTGGAATCATCGCCTAATGTGAACATGACTTTAGTCGGACTTTGGCTCGCATCTGAGTCGTTCAGTCTGAGTATTTCTGAGTCTGAGTTGTGTGATTTGAGACTGTGAGGCAAGTCTACCGGGTCGATTTGCGATAACTTCATGTTGTATATGTTGGATTCGCTGCCCATGATTGATGTTGTTGAGTCTTCTAGCGTGGGCAGCTCCTGAGGATATATATATTTGTTTAGTCATAATTTCAATAAATCGTCGACTAAAAATAGTTATATTCTACTTCTAATACTGATAAAACTACCGTTATTTGTATTTCCATCAAAAATCTTGCTTTAGAATGTGTAATTAAATACGTATGTATATATATTCACGCCTGTAAATACCCGGGTAGGTAGAGGTATATTAAGACACACATTTCGCCAACTATGATCTTTGGTTCCACGTAGGGCGAGCCTGTTGCCGTCAAGTGGGCTCTTTGGCATAGGCTTTGTCATGTACTTTGTTTACTGTCGGATGGAGAACAGCCCTATCCATTAGTCACCTTCTGCGACACCCACAGATATTGAATTAGCGGCTACTTGTTTATATTTTATTAATACATTGTATGCATTTCAATACACATTTATATACTTGTATATGTGTATATAATATCATAATTTAATATCTAGTCTACATTAATCAACAATATCTACTATACTACTATCTATAATTTAACTTACTACTTTGAATGTACAAAAAAATGAAACTTACTCTTAGAAAAAAAAGGAGTAAACACAGAAAGTAACGTTTGAATTAAATAATAATACTTTTATGTCAAAAATCAATATTAATTCCGTCAACAAATTGCTTTTGTAAAATATAATAGGCTTCGTCATATCGATGAAAAAAAAACAAAATCAATATGAGAAGAATTGACTACCCTAAATTCTTTCCAAAATTTGATGGTAAAAAATAAAAAAAACCTCAGCACACTTGTAAGTTTATGTTCCCGGAAAAGTTCTTTGCAATTAAAAATTAGAACATAAGTGAAAAAAAAAATTGCTAGCACAGTACCTGATCATCGTGATAGCTGCCAACGCTGCGAGAATGCCTGTGTCTCTTTAGATGTATACCGGACTGTCGAGATTGACCGTCCACAGAATCCTGGAGACAAGCAACATTTTAAAGATACTGTTTTATATCAAAAATACAGCAACATTCGGCGATATACCTTTATTTTTAGTCACGCGAATATCACTCAAAGAAAATACAAGTAAAACGACTTTTTAACCGGACTTATTAACCAAATATTTCCGGAGTAGTGGACATGGTCTCACTAAGCTGTAAGCAGTCTAAAACCAGTCATAATTAAAACAGTTATATCCCAGAAACCCACACCAAAGCAGAATAAGAACCCATAACACAAATAGCACAAATATTATGAAGATATTATGAACCATTTAATATGAAATTAAATTAGTTCTTGAAAGTTCTTAACACAAGATTCAAACAGAAAAAGAATTTATGTGGTTTCGTGAACATTAAAACTCGTACAAACGAGATTAAAACCAGTACCCAACTAGCAAAAATATGTCGTGTAGTAGTCGCGGCAACGTAAATTATTCAGCATTTTGGCTCCTAATAGAAGTCGTATAAACGTAATGAAAACGTTTATACAACGCGATTTGGGCCCATTTTATTCAGCAATTCAGTCACATAGACATCGTATAAAGGTAACGGAGTGACTGTTACAAGCTTAAGTTGCGCTATAACTGTAACTTATATGACTTTTATGTTACGTTTGTTTGTTAAATTAAGCAAGTGCGTCGTGTTGTGTTTTAAAAACTATAAAAAATTATAAGTACAATTTATTTAGCAGACATGTTAATTTGTAGGTTGCACCAAATGTAGGTTCGTAAACTCACGCATAGGTTTGCAAAGTAGTGTTGTAAAAACGCTCGAGTCGGAGCTTAAACGCTCGAGTCGGCGCTCGAACAGTTTGTAAACGCTTGAGTCGGAACTCTAGTCGGGTCTAAAGCGCTCGAGCAATGGCTTGAGCGTTTTAGTAAAAAAGCTCATTCGGAGCTTCGAACTCGACGCTTTCACGCTCGATTCGAGCTTGAGCGTGAAACGAGAAATAATTTTAAGAGAGATTTATTCCTATTTATGTTATATTTAATGATATAAATTTACCACCACCCGCAGACATTTGCCATTCAGTAAAGTGCCCAAGTGAGGTGCAGGCAGCGCGTGCAGTCATGCTCCTGATACCGGCTGTAAAACTGCCCGGAGTATGGCCAAATCTGCGCCCGTTGCACCCTTCACCTACTTTTTTTTTTCGTGCGGAAATCCCCTTGGAAACCTTCCCTGCCGGAGCCGGAAGGGGAGGTTATGTCGGCCTTGAACCGACTAAAACCGCACGCCAACTGTGGGTCGTGGTGCTAGGCCGGAGGTGAGGTTGTCGTCGACATATTCCTCGCACCCCGGCTGACCCAGGGTCATCCCTTACGGTCTGGCCCTCCTCGGGAGGGGGGACAACGGTGTTCCTGACTCGCCCCCGGAATGGGGAGGCGCGCTTTTCAGCGCGTAGCCACCGTGATCTTCTCGCTTCTGCTGGGGTGATAGGCGGCTCCACCTGTCACCCCCCGGCCCGCGTTCATGGGGGACGGAGGTCAGTCAGTGCCCTCCGGCGCCCGAGTTGCCTGTCCGCGTGGGCGGCGCGTTCCTCGAGTTTCTCTCGCTCGCACCGCCTCTCCCGTTCCGCCGTCTCCTTCACGACCATTACCTGCTCACTGAAGGAGACGCCGGCCGCCCACCCGTCCGCACAGCGGACCATTGCTGTGAGCAGGGTGGCGAGTGTGAGAACTCTCACTCCCAGGGCCGCCACTAGCTCCCACCTCGGTTCAGCCCATGCTGGACACTCGGTGAGCGTATGCAGCCCTGTATCCTCGCTCGCGTCGCAATGATGGCACTTAGACGTTGCCTCACCTACTAATCTCTAAGGCTGTCAGCAATGCTTTCATGAGATACAACCTGGTGACAGACGAACAGACAGATGGACAGTGGAGTCTTAGTAATAAGGCCGACTTATTACTAAGACTCCACTGTCCATCTGTCTGTCTTCCTGTTCCCAGGTTCAGGGCCCATCGTATCGGTACGTTACCTAATAAAGACTTTTGGTGGCGATAACCGATATCCACGCAGGCGGAGCTGCGGGCGAAAAGCTAGTATTATAGTAAATATATTGCGTATTAAAAATTATAACGAACGCTTCGACGCTTGAGCTGGTAGCTCGAGCGTTTAAGTTGCGAGTCTTAACGCTCGCAAACGTTCAACGCTTGAGCGTTTAACGCTCAAGTCGTTAACGCTCAAAAGCGTCGACTCAACGCTCAACGCTCGACTCTCAGCGCTTATATTTACAACACTATTGCAAAGTATTGCGAAGGTAAGTTTTCTGATGAAATATACTAGGTTTTATCATAAATATTTAACGCCCCCCTTCAATTCTTAGTAATATGAATATAATAACAAATATTTTTTATATCAACATTCATTTGTACACCATTTTTACTGCTAACAGGTGGTATAATAGCTTCTTATACAGCAAATTAGCAGTATAAGCGCCATGATACCACGCTGATTATATTTTAGGGTTCCTTAGACCTTCCTAAAAAGTTTTCTAAAAAAGATCTTTTGTTTATTTATTTATTCAATCAACCACTTACTGTACACAAGAAAACTAAGACAAGTGATAATTGAGCAGTACAAGCAATTATACGACACTTGGCACTAGGCTTGTAATAGTCGTATGAATGCAACTTATACAACATAATAGCAGTATAAAAGCAACGATGTAGCTTTTATTCGACTGTGTCACAAGAAAGCTATATAATGTGCTTTTACTCGACGAAATAGTGACATAAGCGTCGTATACTAGCGACTTATACAGCAAATCTTATACGACACTTTAGTCATATAAGTATGCAGAGTAAACGTTTACTCAGCATCATTATGTGACCGAAATGCTGAATGACTAAAATGCTATATAAGATGCTTTTATACGACACGTGCTGAATAATTCACACTTACTCGACTTTTATATCACCGAATAGCTGAATAAACTCAACCTTATAAGACTAATTTGCTTGTTGGGTAGTAGCCATTGTGTCGGCACATTGCGCCCTATTCCTACATTGGAAATCACACTGAGATATCATATTTTATACTTTTTATAAGGATCTCTATAAAGTATAATAGGAGATACCTTTGGTTCGAGATCAATCTATAGTCTAAGAGTCAATTTCCTGCGTGTTTACACAAAAACATTTCTTCACTAATATACTTTTTAATTCCTACATACCTTAAACCGATTAAACTGTCGATATTTGCATCGTTCAGTCGCAACGAGACTTCTTAATGATTGAGTACGTGGACAATGGCTGTCGACCAGCCAGCGGTAAGTGCCATACAACTTTGTAGTGTCCGACCTAGGAAACAAGAAGCACTTTAGTTTCACAACACATTAGCAGAGCCTATACACATTGATCTTAGATACTTGTCTCACAACAAAGTTTATTATGAAAATAAATACCAAGTTTGAATTTTAGTAGTTCAAATTATTTTTGCGTGGTTAAATAACATCCAAACATCTTTATAAACTTTCACCATTTATTAATATTAGTAGGATTATCTTTGATTCTATCAAAATTCTATCCAGTCGCTACTGTAGGGTCTGAGAATATACTCAACGGTCTACGAATATTGCTGTCTTTTTTATAGATAGACGTTTAAATAAAAAGAGGAATTATATCGGGTTCATGGCATTGGTATACGTGCCTAGAAGGCATTAGTTTGCAGAGACAAGTATCTTAAGGTGTTAGAAAAAGCACAACGTAACAAAATAGTGACACATAGATAAATTTGAACAATACACAATAGTTCTGGAACAGTACCCGGTTTCTGGGACGTCGGGAAGAAGAGCGAATCTGTTAAGTTTGGCTTACTTTAGTTTTGCAAAGCGCATTCTCTATAGCGATGAATATGCGCTAAGTCAATAAATATGTGCGTAGTCAATAAATATGTGCTTAGTCAATAAATATGCGCTTAGTCAAAAAATATGCGCTTAGTCAATAAATATGTGCAATTTCCATAATTATATGTAAATCAATAAATATGTACGTAGTCAATAAATATGTGCTTAGTCAATAAATATGCGCTTAGTCAATAAATATGCGCTTAGTCAATAAATATGTGAAATTTCAATAATTATACGCTAAGTCAATAAATCACCTACGTAACCAAGTTGCGAAGAACAAAAACATTGCGAAATGGGGCAGTATCGGCCAGTTGCAGCTGTACTATGATTGCTGGCCAGATCCCAGGCAGTTTCACATTTGTTCTCCTGTTAGCTGTGCCCCTCGTCCCGCACTAGGGGACCTGTTCTGACCAACGGATAACGTTGTGGCTATGTCTAAGTTTTAGACCGGTAAAATCTAGGATATTGAATATATTAAATATAGAAATTGTTAGCCCGCGACACTAAGGAGTAAAACCAGTATTAATAAAAAAATAAAATGCCTCCACCTATAAAATCACAACCTTAAAAAGTGTTAATTAAACCGAAAATAACCTGGCGAGAATTACTTTATATGATGAATGTACTTACGTATTAGCAGGCGCTGTGAGTAATCTCTGCAAGTTGGCAAGAGTCGGTCGAATGTCTGATAATGGTAGGCCGCGTCCCACTATCAACTGGGCTATGCATTTGTTCAGTAAGAACAGCGCATAGCGGAATAGTGTGGTGTCGCCGCCGCGAGGAAATAGTGGAATACTGAAAAAAAAAAAACAAATCCACATAGTGTTACGTCTCTTCTTCTTCATCTTAACGTTAATCCCAGTCGCATCCGAAGCTTTCAGCTTGGAGTCTGTGGTCCGCTTTACCAGACTAACAGTGGATTTGGCTAAATATCAATATATTCTGTGACGCGTTTTCCATCTGACTTCGACAACCCAAAGGCGATATCGGAGCATTACAGTTAGACCAGTTGACGGACTTTTGAGGGTTCCAACTACTCGTACAGACTGCCATAGACGTTCGTATGGCAACCTTGACCGAACGGCTTAACGTGCTCTCCGAGGCACGACTAGACCAATGCAAATAACCTTATTCATGCATATAAATATTCACATTGAGCGGGGATCGAACCCGTGCCTCCTCCGTAGCAGCCGCCGTCACTACCGCTACGCCATAGACGTTATTGACTAAAAGCCGAAAAAGAGTGTTATGACTGAAAAGTCATAATGTAAGAGCATTAGTTAGGCCGCAACATTAGCCAGTCCCGTTCCTCTTATTTTTTAACGTTTTATAAGTGCCATGGATCTACCACGGTCTACTATGCAAAATAAAAACTTTTTGAGTTTAAATTTAGTACATTAACAAAAATTATGTCACCTTTTATTTACTAGTCGAGTGCTATCACCAACTCTACGGAGAGTTGCTCAATGACACAGTTTTCAACTTTCGGTATGCGGGCGGAAGGTATATTTCTGCTGCATCTATTAACGGGATTATTGTCGCTAATGTATTGAAGTGATGTAGATGTAACCGATATGTAGGAATTATTAGCTACTTCCTCACTATCACACCTTGAAAACTTTACTGCTGAATAGTCAGGACTGCTTGCAGCATACCTCCAAGTAGTTCCATGATCCGCCACCTTATTAACTCCGCTAGGTACCTTACAACACAACCATACCAAAAAGAGGCATGTTTAATATTTCCCTAGTGGTTTAGGAGAACCGTTGTAAAAAAACAGTCCATCCAGGTGGTCAGTGCAGATGAGAGGTGAGGATGTTATTATCTTTTGATGTAGGATTTACTTGGGGTCAGGTAAGTCGGGCGTGACATCCAGCACCTTGCTGGCCGAGCCCAGTAGCGTGAGCTTGTACCGCAGCGGCTGGTGCAGCAGCGCGGCCGCCAGGCTCGTGGCCTGCGCCACAAACCCCGCCGCCACGGAGTCGCTCACGGCGTTCGAGCGGAGGTGCTCGTCCCCGCACACTGGGAGGGGGACACTGCAGATCGTCCACGTTGTTGCGTCTTTCTGTTGAAGGAAAAGAAAATTACGATAAGTACTTCTTTTCTATACTTTGACCGGATTTGGCCAGTTCCATCGGATTCCAATATGTGTCACGGTCAAAATGCGTCAAGGGTACCTACCGTTTACAACATTTGACGTTCCAATACAATATTATTCGAACTTAAAAGTTAGCATAATAAATGCTATAAAAAAATCATTAAATTATTTAATGCATCAAAAAACGACTTGGATAGGTTAGGTTAGAAGGCTAATGCAGGAGCGGAGCGGAGCGGAGCTTCCGCATTAGGCCTTCGTGGTTATTTTTTTATAACCTCCCAGAAACCGGATAGAAAGCCCGCGATTTTTTCCTGTTTTCGACAATTGGACCAAATGCGTATTTGACCAAACGCGACTGAACGTTTAAAACTCATACAATATTGAGCCAATATGATATATAGTATATAGTGTGGTGTTCAAGAGTACGAAAACGTTCAATTCCAATGTCAATAAATTGAAATTGGTTTTAAGAGTAAGCCCGCAGGTCGGGACTGGAACTTGTGACCAGATGTTGAATTGGCGGTGTTTCTGTTAGTTCGAAGGAATTTCGTTAGATGGCTTCAACGTCTCTCCATGGTGTAAGTATAAGACTATTTTCTAGTGAAAACGACTCGGAAAGCCCACCCTACCCTTTCCGCCATTGGCGGGGGTAGTTGGCCGGATACAACCGAACAGCGCTAAAATTATGATGAGTATGAAGTTGAATTCTCCCTCTGGGCTTATGTCCAGTAGTGCACTGCACTCGGCTAATTGAGGCCGCGAGCGCAAGAATGGCCTAACCAACATTTTATCTATAACCAATTTGTTAGATAGCTAGCCTTTCGAAAATTGCCTAAAATCGATTTTTATAACGCCATCTCTAGATAGTATTAAAAAATCGATGTAAGGCCAGTATGCTTTAATAGCAAACCATCTTCGTATGACTATAGGCCACCTAATCTTCGATAAAATGTTGGTTAGGCCGTTCTGGAGCTCATGGCCTGAATTGATTGATTGGTGATAACTTCGTCTAATGAATACGATTTGACGGTTCACCTTACGATGCAACAACAAAACATAAGTTAAACCTGAAATAGTTATGAAGAAAATTATTCATCTATACCTGGTCTATAGAAAATATATGATGCAGTTGGTTCAGCAGTTCGCACCGCTGTGCACAGAGGGCGTGGTGCGAGTTGGCCGCTAGTTCCCGTACGGCTACCATACGCAGTCGCGACTCCTTCACGTTTTCACTGCGACGCGACAACGAGTGGTAATTCTGCATTAATTCTGTACCTAGAAGAAAATATATACATAAATACAAAATATGTCCTGTATATATTGCCCACAATAACTTGGCGGTTATTTTTATGCCCAGATATTCTCTGCATGAAAATACCCGCCAAGCTAAGACAGGAGAGCGACTATGTCAAGGAAAATTCAAATGGATATTTATAAGTAAGAGTAGCGCGTTTGGTAGGGTTTATCCACAATCACACGTTAAATCGGTTATAATCTGTTAAGAGAAAAACATAATAAATCATAACAGAAATTAAACCGTTTACTGTGTTCGTACCCGGTAGAAGTAGATCGCTTAGTGCCACTCTTACTGTGGGTGACGTAGAAGGCGAATAAGTGTAAGGGCTGTTCTACATCCGACAGTAAACATACAGCCATGACTAAGTGCCCGCTTGACGGCAATAGGCTCGCCCCTTCTTACGTGGGACCGAACATCATAGTTGGCGAGATGTGGGTGTTAACACACCTCTGCCTACCCCTTTGGGAATATACAAGCGGGAGTATATGTATGTATGAATGTGAACTGAACTATTTTCAAAATACAAAGATAAATGCGTACGCTTAGACTTGTTTTAGGATAGAGCTCTACCCTATTAGTGCGTTGCGTTGTTGCGTTGTGTTACACCGTCGCAGCGTAAAGTAAAGCCAACGAAGCCAGAGAAAAAAGGTAAACAATGTTTCAGCGGTACCAAACTTTTTTATTTGAAAAGATTACGTATCACTTTAAGCGCGTTCCAGACAGGAATAAAATTGCTCATAAGATGGCGGATCTGACAGTTTAGAACCACTGTGCTGACAGCTTCCCTGTACTACGAAACACGCAACGACAGCTGTCGCTCGGCCATTGTCGCATACGTGTGATATGTGCGACAAGGACAGAGAAAATAATCGCTAGTTATCGCAACGTAATTCAGTAATGGTCGCTTTGTTTACCTTTTTTCTCTCGTCTCGTTGGCTTTACTTTAGTTTTGAAATGACATGTCACATTTTGCATGCGTTACAGCGTCGCATACGAAAATTCAACAGATCAATAGACTAAGCAGACTTAGTTGTCTTGTAGTGAACTATAAGATAAAACGCACTAGTGTTGAAAATTAGCGTCTGGAAAATAACTACAAGATATGAATATTCATACTCTCACCGTCATCCTGATTTTCCTCAAAAAGTTTCGCATGTCTCTCCTTCAATCGTCTGATACTCGCCAATTTGGCGTCTCTTTCATCAGACAATATGATGCGTTTGAACCTCAATATTTCAAGTTGCTTCGTAAGCCTTATGTGTTCTGATCTCTGAAACGGAGACGGTTTAACCTGGGAATAGAATAATAAGTGTTTAATATTTAATAGAAAATTCGTTTGATATAATATAACTGAGAGTTCAGGAAGTTTAGATATATAAATTTCACTAACCTTATAAGATAAGAGATCATTTAATTTCGAGAATGTTAGCCTCGAGCCATTAGAAACTAAAGGTTTTTCATCCTTAACCCTCCCGTTTTTAGCTCGCAAATCAGTTTGTGACGTCGACTTATCTTTACTTAAACTATCATCTTCCGGCGAAAACAGATTCCTTTGAGATCTACTCTTGAACTTCATTCGGACATCATACAAGTCGTCTTGCTGAGGCCAATCATCGTTCGTCACTGCAGACTTATTGTATATTCTCTCCTTTATCTCCTGAACCGCTTCCTGCCTTTTCTTTATTGAGTATTGTAACAAATGAAGCTTTTGCAGCTTAGTAGCATTATAACTAGGCCTTATCTCCGATTTCAAGAAATTTAGCGCCAAATATCTATATTTAGGAACACCATCAGCTTCGCTTCGTAAGTCGTAATTCTCAGCTGTTTCACTAAGATCGATTTGTCTTGATAGATCTTCTTGTGATACATGTTGGGAGAAGAACCCACTGCTGACACCACACGTGAACTCTTTCACATCTCTTTGAGTGAGTGAGTCGTCTGGTGAATGTTCATAAATATGATTCGGGTCGCCTTTAGCGTTTTCTGAATTTTCTTCTCTTCGTCTGTAGTATTCGTTTCTTTGACTTTGCCCAATATTTAAACTAGTAGACGTTTTCAAAGTCGGAAAGTTTTGCTGAAAGCCCCTTTCAATTGGACTGTGACTTTTTGAATATTCTTTATCAGACTTTTTTGAATATTTACTTGGCGATATAGACCTTGATTCTTTGACTAATTTACTATTCAATATATGCTTAGCATCTAAAGTAATTTTCGACAAATTGGTTCTTCCAGACGAGTCTGATGACAAAGAACTATGTTCTATTTCATTTTCAGGAGGCATAACATCTAATTTCAGACTTTTATACGAACAAAAATAGCCTCCGTGCATTTGAAAAACTAAAGTATTGCTCTTGAAACAGTCTGAAGTGAAATTGGAAGCAAGATTAGCCCCGATATACCTCAAGCCACTGAAATAGACCCCCCATGTTTGGATAACTGTATCTTGATATAATTTAGCGCTTTCGTCATTTGACTGTAATATATGACACCAAATTCGGATGACTACATTTGCCGAGGACACTTGATGTGTAGTTTCTGTAACGAGAATAAGTAGTGATTCACCGATGACGCAATTGAACTTCCAACAGTTGCAGTATGATAAGTACTTAGAAATGTTGGGTTTGTTTTTATGAGTACAATTCGTATTGCTGTTATCAGAAACTGTTACAGATATGATATTTATGATAGATAAATATCTAGATACGAGTGGTGAAATGTGAACATATTGAGCAGATCATCTATGTCTCATTGCTATTCGATTTACAATTTTATTGACCAATCTAAAAAATGGTAATATAATGCAATATATTTTTATATGTCAAAGGTATTCTAAATTTTTAAAATTTAAATTCATTTATGGATTTGTGGAGTATGTATGTGTCCAGAACCATATTCCATACTAACCTATATTTTAAGGTTCATATTAACAAAACTTACTTACTACCAGCATAGTCAGCGTCAAAAGTATATAAAATATACTTTAAAAATATTTTTGAATAAAATAAATAGTATTTCACGTGTAATCATGATTTACTTTTGACGCTGACTGTACTTACGTACGACGTATGTAGATCTGTCTACGTAGTACTATTATTATTTTATTCTGTGGTCTAGCGTTCTAGAGGTTCTAAGATAATGAATCGCAGGTTAACAAATACAGATCACGTAAACTGGTCACCATAAAATGTAATTTAATTTTTTTTATACTTAAAGGCCACGTCAATTTATTTTTTATTTTATTTATTTATTTATAACTTTTACACTATCATTACAGGTACATATCAAACCTAATACAATAGTGACGCTAGTGTAAATGTAAATTATATAAGTCGAAGACACACAGTTTCTAAACTATTTATATCAAACCCATACAATTTACATTTTTTTTAATTGTTTTTTTTTAAACAATTAATCTCATTTATTAAAATATATTTGTAGCAATCGAACAAGCAATTATATTACGGCTCTCTATAGGGCGCCTCTATGTAACTCATCCCTGTTGAGCGCCCACACTACTAATCGTAATCGTGAATGTGCTATAGCAAACCTCGCCTTATGGTAAGCTAAAGGCAAAGTCTCGGAAAGAGGGCCACCATCGCAAACATGTACCATATTAACAGTGGTGGCACTCAGCTTGACGGCCTCATCAGATGCCTTTTCACGCCCCGCTAAAAGAACCCGGGACTGTAGGAAGAAGGAAACACGTGAGCTGGCAGGGAGTTCCAGGTCTTATTGGTGCGGCATAGGAATGAGTCATTCATATCTATGATTCCTCATAATTTGTACTAAATAAGCAATCCGCCTATTAATTAGGCGTGATAACGATTGACACACATACGAATAGTCATAACAATGAATCTGTCAGTCTTTAGGTGTCAATGACACTGATAATACACTCATCTACGCATTAGGTAGATACACGTTACAACATTAACATTGCAGCAATTTCTAATGTTACTGGATTAGGAACTAGGTACAGTCAATGACAAAAGTTGGTTAACACAAAAGAGCTGCCAAATTTTTTTTCGCCTGCGTGGCGTCCGGTCCCGCTGCACCATTTACTATATTAAACATGTACCTACCTATTATACATATAAACCTCGCATCAAAATCTGTAGCGTAGTTTTGAAGTTATAAGCATACATAGGGAAGGACAGACGCGGAAAGCGACTTTGCTATAAACTATGTACCTAGTGATGATGATGGTTATTATTATTAGAGGTAGGTATAGTTGCCATGTTGTATTGTTTCTACTTTCTGATATTTCGGCGCTGTTGCAAGCACCATGATCACGGAGACCATGTTCCTCCATGATAATGGTGTTTGCAACAGCAAAAACCGGGCGCATGGTTCACCTGTAACGTATGCGAGCCATTATATCCTACTATATTTTCTGATAAGGTACTGATATATTACCTGAATCAATCTCCTTCCACTTGGGATGTGGTGAGGATATCCGTTCACTAGTGTAAAAAGGCGCAGACATGGTTGTGTGATGCAATGTTAAGTAGAAGCTACACGGCAATGTACAGCGTTCGGGTGGCCTGATGTTGTAGCCAACAATCTGGAAGTCAAGACAGAGATAATCAGTACCGATATTATGCAGTATCGGTTCCCGGCTTCCCGGTGATGTCTTCCTGTGGGTGTCGTAAAAGGCGACTAAGGGATAGAGCTGTTTTCCATCCGATAGTAAACATACAGCCCTACTATAGACCCCACAACCCGAAGGGGGCCATCTCGAAAGAGATGGTCCTGGGACTGCCGGGGTGCGAGAGATATGCTTTCTGCAATCTCACCTCCGGCAACCAAAGACCCAAAGACGGCGTGCGTTTTAGTCGGTTCTAGTCCGATATAACCACCTCCACCGGCTACGGGGGGGTGGGATCCGTGGGGATTTTTCGCACGTAAAAAAAAATTAAACAAGGCAAAGGGCCCGCTACACGGCAATAGAATTACGTCGTGGGACCGAAAATCATAATTAGCGAGACATGTATTACATCTGCCTACCCCTTTGGGAATTTACAGACGTATATGGACAGATGTCCATATTTTATAACTAAATGTAACCAATTTTTAGGCGCCAAAGCCTAAAACCAACCTTCCAAGATCGTCCCTGGTGTGGAACACATCCTAAGGCCACGGTAACCACTTTCCATAACATAGGCCTTGTGACCTAGTCCTATTTTACCATTTCTTTGATGATTAATTAGCATTATCCAAATACTAGGTTTTGATGGCGGTTATCGCAGTTAAACATAGCCTATGTCCTTTCTCAAGGTCTAATCTACCCCTGAAAGCGTAAGATACAGAAAGACAGACAGAGTTACTTTCGCATTTATAATAGTAGTATGGAAGCATGGATGTACAATAATAAGCAAGTCTCTATTGCTAAATCAACATTAAACACATTTCATGTTATACATAACATATTGTTATTACGTATTGTTTATTATGTATTAACACATTGAACTTTGATAATCCTGCCTATATTTTAATTTCTTATCAGAGCTAATTTAAGAATTTGGATTAAAATTGTTATTACTTAATAGCTCTGGTATCTACAGTTCTGGCTGTGTTGAAATTGTTTGAGAGCAGAACATGACATATGACCAAAAGTGTTGATAACTTTTGGTCATATGTCATGTTCTGCTCTCAAACAGTTTCGATCAAACACACATAAGATTTCAAATATGAAAAAGAGCTTTCTAATAAATAAATCTGGGTCAAAATCTGTTTGGTAATTTTTGCATCCATTGTGAATGAACAGATAAACAAAACAGAGATTGGCAATAGAAACTCCAATGTAGAGACACAAACACTTAACAATTTTATAATAGTACTAGCTGTTATTGCGACAGGCTTTCATACAAAAGTTTATCACCTATTTTACCCTCTTAGTAAAAGTTTAAAGTTTTAGTAGTTTTAGTTAAAGTTTTAGTAGTTTTAGTTAAGGTTTATGAAATTTAGGCATCTAGCTCTGAAAATGACTGAGTTTCATAAAACTTCTATCTCTTATTTTACCCCTTGAGTAGCAGAATTTCCAAAAATCCTTTTTTAGTGGATGCTTACATCATAAAATGCATCTACTGTCAAAATTTCAAGTTTGTAGGTCCAGCAGTCTGTGTTGATGAATCAGTAGGTCGGGACAAGTAATTTTATATGTATAGATATAGATTAATATTATAAGGGAGCATGCATGCTCGAGATATTCATAACATCTCTATAAGCATATATATTCCGTTATTTCTTCAGAATATAAAGAAGTTTTTTACTGTGTGATTGTTGTTCTTTTTTAAAGTTTTATGTTATAATAATTTAGCAATTGAAGGTCATATTCAACTAACAAGGATCAAATTTTGTCAGTTAAAATAGAAAATTTGTATCCAATTTAAATGCTACTTACTAAGTGCATACAAAAGTGGCTACACCTCATTTGTTTTCTTTGGGGAAAATGTTTTGACTCTGGGGTCATGTTCAACCGATGGACAATGTTATATAAACAAAACATGTTTGTATGAATGCTTACGCATGAGGTAAATGAAAGTTTTAACATACCGCAGAAATATCATACTAATCAAATAGAAATGACAGCCTTAGTGGCATAACGGTAGTGAATGCGGCCCCTATGCAGCGCTTCACAGTAATTATATACAGCTAAATCTGCAGTTAGTCTGGTAAAGCAGACCTCAGACCCCAAGCTTAAAGCTTCGAATGCGACTGGGTTTAACGCAAAGATGAAGAAGAGGAATCAATTAAAAATTAAATTAGAAATATAAATTTAGAATTGGAAATTCAGTATCTATCAATGGGTAGGTAGGTAACTGAAATTGTCGTTCTATAACAGGTAAGATTCTTTCCACGGACTTTCCTTTTGAAAATTGTCATGGAACGTTACTGATGAGAGTTATTAATTTAGCAGTAAGCAATCAGTGTCATCCATACTAATATTATAAATGCGAAAGTAACTCTGTCTGTCTGTATGTTATGCTTTCACGCCTAAACCACTGAACTGATTTTGATGAAATTTGGTATAGGGATAGGTTAGACCTCGAGAAGGGACATAGGCTATATTTGGTCGCGATAACCGACATCCACGGGGGCGGACCCGCGGGCAAAAGCTAGTATATTCATATTTCTTTAACTTTATTAAGGCCATTATCATTTATCATTTATCATTCAAGCACTGAAGAGTGACATCTTTATTGGTCTAAAAAAAATTTAATTTGTTTTTATTACACAGGACAGCCAGACTAGTAATTGAATTGTTGTCGTATTTGATTTGCTGCATTAGCCATACTTTTATGAGCCGTACTGAGATAATAACAACTATATGGTTTACATCAAAATGATACATACTTACATATTATACTCACGTCTATAAATCCCCGAATCGGTAGACAGAGGTGTACTAGCACCCACGTTTCGCCAATTATGATTTTCGGGCTTACGACGTAATAGGGGGCGAGCCTATTCCCGTCAAGCGAGCTCTTCGTCTTGGGATGTATGTTTACTGTCGGATGGAGAACAGCCCCATTCCTTAGGCGCCTTTTACGACACCCACAGGAAGAACTGGGGTTATCCTATTCTACTCCACCAAAAACCAACACGGTTAATAAGTAGGTAAATATAACGTGCTCTTTGTTAAAACCACACTCATAAAGTAATAGAAAATCATATCTTATGCTACAAATGCAGTAAACAAAACTTTATAAATACAAAGTTCAGATGATAAAATCGAAATTAAAATTATTGTAAAATATGACAGATACTGCAAACAACAAAAGAGTAGGTGTTTGTTTGTAAACTTGAACATCTCCAGTTGCAATTTTAAGTATACCTGTATCAGACTCCGTAATCTCAATTGCTGGGTAGCGAGAGGAGTCCACTCTCTACATCTCGGTCTTCCAAACATTGTAAAAAAGAATTTACTTCATAAAAAAACAACCAAGTTATATCGCCCGCTACTGCACTTCACATCACAAATTACTTTGATTAAAAGGGAAATATCACATTTCCGTAAATAGGATGAGAACTATTATAAACAGTATATTTGATTTCTTTTGAAAGGAAAGATAAATAAATAAAAATGCATTGTTCAGCTGACTACCCAAATGTCATATTATGCAGTCCGTCATTTTAAAATTCAATCCAGTTGCCACGTCAGTCTCTCGTAAACTACTAAGTAATATATAATATAAAGGTGTAAAAAAAATCCTTCTTTATTATTTAAACGGGCAAGTTGTGAAAACATACAATATTATTATTAAAGCAGCAGGGCCGGCACAGCCTGCTGAAGATGTGAAGCATAGACCAATACAAATATTGGAAAATGTGAAAGCGCAACGGTGTGGAGTGTCGACGACGCACATTGTGTTGCACACAAGGTTGCACATTGCACATGTAGTAAATATTTTTTAATCTGTGATTGCACGTTTAATTGTCTCGAAATAAAACTACTAGTGCGTGCTTTATTTTGTTATGGTAACATTTTACCAAACTATTCCATTCCATTTTACGTTAAAAAATAAACAATTAAACAACATGTTTGATTAATTTATTAAATTTCCACCTCCAGTCAAGAGTGCATTTGTTTAGTCATCTCAGTGATTGTGTGAAAAAAAAACACTTCTGTAGAATCAACGGCGCTTCATGTTTCCAGTGTGCCGCCACCGGGATTGCATTCTTGGAGGCGCTCATAAGTTCCTCCGCTGTACAAGTGGATGGGCATGCAGCACACGTTAACAGGTGCTATTATAGGCACTCTGATCCCTAAGTATTTTGAATAGCGGGCGAATAACTGATGGAACCAATGAATTATTTTTCAACCATTTTTAAACATTGATGATTGATGACTCCGCCCAACTATTTGAATGAATTTTTATATACTTAAATATAAAAAAATCATTCATTGGTTCCAACAGTTCGTAAGACAGTTAGTAGATGGCTCCACTGTTGCCCTTTAAGACCGATATAATAAAGAGAAGGGGAATTTGAAGTGATTCAGGTGTGGCTCAATAGGTCAGTTGGAAGAACATTCCCCTGTAAGGGCAAGGTCATGGGTTCAAAACCCACTTGAGCATTTCATTTTTCCCGATGTATTCGAATTTTAAAGTCAGTATCCGTACTAATATTATAAATTCGAAAGTAACTCTGTCTGTCTGTCTGTATGTTACGCTTTCACCCCTAAACTACTGAACCGATTTTGATGAAATTTGGTATATGGGTAGACTAGACCATGAGAAAGGACATAGGCTATGTTTGGTCGCGATAACCGACATCCACGCGGGCGGAGCCACGGGCAAAAGCTAGTACTTAATAAATGCTTTAAAATCCTTTAAAAACCTTTTTTTTCAGTTCCATTGACCGTTTTTTAACTACCTATAGGTAGACATTTTTTTTTAAATAACTCACGCTTTCCCCTTGCGATAGGGTCCAACTCCATAGCCATTGGTGCCACGGTAAGTAATACTTACTATAAGAGTGCAATTACAGTGGCGGCGGGACGGGCAGCGCAATCCGCTGGCGGGTAACACAAACATATATTGCATATAGTATCTAAGTACCTACCTATATTTATCCGCATTCTAGATTCCATAACACAAGCTAGTTAAGCTAAGCTTACCATGGGTCTAGATAGCGTTGTGTGGAATGTTGTGGAATATTTTTTTATTGGTTTTGACTATGGCGCACCCAGTGCGAGCGGGGCGGGTGAACAGAAAACGTGAAGAGACAGCGACCCGCCACCCGCACCCGCAGCCCGCCTCGCGCCATTGTAATTCAAGACTAGTATTTAGGTAATCTGTGTCGGGGCTTTGAAGGAGGATGACATGCCTAAGTGGTAGACAAGTAGGTGCCTACTTATGTTGGAATCATTAGACCTATAATACTAACCCTTTAGCTTAACATCAGGCGAGGTGAAGTCAAATTGACGTGTCCTTTTATAAAAAAAAGTAAGATAGGAAATAACCCATGTTTATGTGATATCTCCCAAGTTACGCTTAGTTATACACCTAATACCTAATTACCTACATTCAATAAAAAAAATGCGTAGACAAGTATCTAAGTACCTAGATTATGTACGTACCTACCTAAGTCCTAGAAACATAAAATTACATGTAAGTATTTTTCAATTATATTTTCAATCAAGTTTACTGTCGAAGTTTTGACTATATGTAATAATTACTTTCTATAGTTCTTATTCGATTTGGTAATTTTATAACATGAAGTATTTTTTATCTTTATGCATTATATTTGTTTTAGCTGAATTTACGGAACAACAAGTGGTAGTGGTAAGATACATTTTTGAAGAATTAATTAATTTGTGAAAATGCGGTAGCCTAGTGGTATGGGTAATGGACTACTGAGACGAGGTCTCGGGTTCGATCCCAGGTTTACCATGGCACACACCAATGACTTGTCGATGCTTTTCGAAGTTATGTGTGTATTTATCGCAGGTTTATAAGTGCCCGGTTAATCGCAATAGGCTCGCCACCTATTACATTGGGACCTAAACATAAACTGGCGAAATGTGGGTGCTAGCACCTCTGCCTACCCCTTCGGGGAATACAGGCGTGAGTTTATGTTGTTATAACATAACATAACATGAAACTCATGCCTGTATTCCTCATGGAAGTGTTTTTTGTGACGGGGGTTTTTTAAATTTTTAATCAAAATTGAATTTATATCATGTCGCTATATGACGCTGCCCCAGTGTGCGACGGTACCATCCACACTCGCCTCATACACTTAACATTCCTCTCTCAATTCTCATCACTACGACACTACATCTTCTATCACTCCACATCGCTTTCTTATCACGCTATTTACTAGTTACAATGTCATCTTAATTAGCACTTAGCATTAAGTATTTCCGGTCGCATCCGAAGCTCAATAGGTACACAGTGTTAGTTCTTCAAGGTTGTAATCAATACGGCCACTTACACACATACATAGGTACAGCTTTCACCTTTACCAATGACAAAATAACTGTAGGAAGCTACTTTAAAAAATCATCATCATCATTTTACTTACACAGTTAAATTCGGCCAAGAAAGTCGACACCGATGAAACCATAGACTTACTACCTTCTATTGAATCAGAAGATGGACCTAGCGGTGAAAAGAATTCAACAGAAGCTGTAGACCCAGAAAAGTCGTGTACCGAAGAAGAAAAGGAAAATGAAGAGAACGGTAGGCCTAATGGACAAGGTAAGAAGACACAGAGAATACTTAAGTACCTACCACAGACAATCATCACTCTATAGTATAAAGCAAAGTCGCTCTCCGCCTCTGTCCGTCCCTATGTATGCTTATATCCTTAAAATTATGGTACGGATTTTGATACGATTTCTTTCGAACTGAACTGCTGGAGACCACTTCATATCTTGCTCTCAGTATAATGTATAGAGAATAAAAGGTACCAGGTAAGGTACCTTTTTTTTATCGTGCGATAAAACCCCACGGATACCACCCCCACGGAGCCGGTGGAGGTGATTATGTCGGACTCGAACCGACTAAAACGCACGCCGTCTTGGGTCCTTGGTTGCCGGAGGTGAGATTGCCAAAAGCATATCTCTCGCACCCCGGTAGAGGTAAGGTACCTTGGGACTAGAGGATTCGATCCCGGTCGATTTTTCTAGTCCCGGGATTCGGGATTATCAACAGTTATTACCGGGATCCCGGGGTAGTCCCGGGATTGTATTGTTAATAGAAAGTGGTAGTAAAAAAGAAAGTAAAACATATCAAAATCAACCTTCGAAAAACATTGGAAAAAATGAAATGCTCAAGTGAGACTCGAACTCACTGCCTTTCGCTTACAGGGCGACTGCTCTGCCAACTGAGCTATTGAGCACTCAATAGCTCAGTTGGCAGAGTTGGAATTTTTTCCAATGTTTTTCGAACTTAACAGTTAGCATAATAAATGCTATAAAAAATTCATTCAAAAATCAACCTTTTTTTAAATCTTTACTTAAATCTTCAAAAACCAAACAAAATTATAATTTCTTCCAATAAAATAAACAAACTAGGCCCTTATAAAATAGTTTAATGTATTATTGTTTAGTTTGTTTATTTTATTTTACAAACTTAACAAAATCAACTTCTTAAAATTTGTCAAAAGAGATCAATGTTAATAGGACTGATATTTTAAATCAAATAGACTAGAAACTAAATTTACTTATAATATAAACCACGAAAATAAAATCTAAGAAATAACAACGCATCCAACGTCTCATCCGAAAGCATACTTCTTAATTTGTTGGCCTCTCGTATTGCAATTCCTCTGTGCACTTTAAATGGGTTTGCTGGAAGAGAACTCAACTCTTAGTTAAGCTCGCCTTTGTACATTACATATCACTATTCTGTTTAAATACAATTTAAGTGTTCAATAAAGTGTAAAATAAAATCTAATATATAAAATTCTCGTGTCACAGTTTTCGTTGCCATACTCCTCCGAAACGGCTTGACCGATTTTGATGAAATTTTGTGAGCATATTGAGTAGGTCTGAGAATCGGCCAACATCTATTTTTCATCCCCCTAAATAGTGCAGCGGGAACGGGATCTGACGCCACGAGGGCGGGAAAAATTGGCGGTACGAAGTTCGCCGGGACAGCTAGTAAATAAAAATAAATATGAAGCAGCGGTAAACGCGCGTTCAGGCTCGATGGAAGTTGGAGGAATCGTCAATAATTTTTATAAGCCTTCTCCAAATTATAACCTCGCGTGGAAACTGTTTTCTATTTCGTTCTGAAGTTTTTTTTTAATGTTAAATCAGTTTTACTAGTTGTCTGTGGGGGTTCAATGTTCATGAAATTTTCTTCATTATCACTATTTTCAATTTTCCCAGTTAATAAAATAATCTTTTTTTTTATAGTCATCTTGCTTGGACTTGAAAATAAATCCTTTACATCACTGATTGTGATGTAAAGGATTTCTCCAAATAAGAAAAAATACAAAACCTTTGACCAATTAAATGAAAAAATAAACCTTTGACGTAAACGTAAATAAATAAAAGCAAGTGCGTTCGTTTCACGCACATTTTTATTGACTTATATAAAAAATATATGTCCCGAAAATCCCGGGATTTATTGAATTTAATCCCGGAAATGTCGGGACTAAAATATGATCAGGATCGAATCCTCTACTTGGGACTCGGGATCGGGACTTATTATCTTGCTTGAACCTAAGCTGTGTTCAAAATGTTCTTTATACGCGCCGTACACGTTTATTGTTTCTTGGGTGCCGTTTGAGGATTATTTTCAAAAAAATCCTTGCACGTTACGGCCTCGTTTGTCTCGTGACTTACTTATTTAAGCAGGTCTAAGATATGTGTGGAGGTATAGGTACGCTTTCCTACTAAGCGCCTTGCCTTCGGGCTGACCGGGCGCGCATGATTGTGTAAAGCGATGTTTCAACTTATGTAACCGTTACAAAGCATCATTCCTCAAACATACTTCTAAAGTTTTAATCTATTGTTAATACAGTAACCACTCAAGGACCCGACGAGATTAACAATCGTGGTCAATCCAAGAGTGAAGAGAAATCTGACGACTTTTATGCTGACAGCGGTGAGAAGGCACCTGACAATCCATCTGAAAGCAATAAGGAATCGGACGATTCATCTGAAAATGAAAGCGAGGCTTCGCAATATATATTCATCAAAATTCCAAACAAATTCATGAGTAAAAAACATAAGACGAAATTAAATAGTGCAGGTGGCATCGTTAAAATCGGACATGATGAAGATGATAGATCACCTCATTGGGTATGGAATTTTAAATTTCTTTACTTCAATTAATGATCTTCTATTAAAATGAGATAGAATTACCTACTTTACTATTATTTCATACTTTGAATTCTACTCGCTCGCCGAAGCAGGCGAATTAGCCTCATTTTAATAACATATTTTCTCTTCTCTTTTTTAATATTTTTTATGAGTATTTTTATTATTACGTATATTAAGGTATTTTAATCAAATTTTATAAAAAATATTTAGAATATAGATAGTATCATGTATACTATGTACAGTCAACGCCATAAGTAGCTTAACAAATGGTAATTTATTGATTACCACAACTGTTAAACCGATTATAAAATTATAAATAAACCGCGGAATATATGAACTTTACCCTTAGGGGATTCTAAAACTATATACCTAAACCTCTGTGGGCACGTTCACTCCAATGTAAGAAGGATTTTAAATATTTTTGTGTTAATGAACTTTTGGCGTTAACTGTACCTCGGTCTTTGATGTAAGGTATGTAGGTAGATATCTGATGGACTACCGACCCTGCTTAGGTACTTACTCTATAGACCGAACGCGAGCGCTGTACCGCTCTCATGATATACGCAGCATGGCGGGAGACGCGGTAAAGAAAGAGAAAGACGGGAGCGAGCGAGATACCGCCGCAAGAGCTCAAGCCCTCGATTCTACTAAAGCTAAACTATTGTGGTGCCAAAAATGATATTAAATTTTAGACTTTATTTCTATTCAACTAAAGTCCAAAATGTAATGAAAAAAGTTTCATTACACTTTTTCATTCACTCTGCTATAAGTCATTTCATTTTGAACTTTAAACGCATCGTTTTAATGTCAATTATTTAATGCCGTTCTTTGCAATCGCTGCGGCACGACAATGGTTTGGCTTAGAATCGAGGCCTTACTTAACATGGGGTCGCGGTCTATAACAAAATAATAAACGTATAGTAATAATACTGTGTACTTATTATTAGAACAGGTGGCTATCAGAAATAGCTGCGGGCAACAACGCAGAAATTATGGGTACGAACCCACATATCAACCAACCCGACGCGTACCCGCGTTTGAATAGAAGATTTGTATTACAATACCCTTATACTGAAGTGAGTTTACTATGTAGTATGTACCTACAGTTTCTAGTTATTTGTTTACAATTAAATCCTTTAGACCGGCTGTAAGGGGAATGGTACTCCAGGTACATGCAAAATAAAAAATATTTGAAAAAATCACCAAATCGTTTTTTTATGCCAGTGTGTTATGTACCTGAAGTACTACAAGAGATTTTTAGCTTCAGGAGCGTTCCCCTTACACCCGGCATAGGTACAATATATTAATAGAAAAAATATAATGTCTATATGAGACGGCATGGACATAAACGCTGGTGTCCCACAAGGTTCCGTGTTGTCTCCAACCCTGTTTCTGCTGCATATCAATGACATGCTGTCGGACGACTCCATTCATTGCTATGCGGACGACAGTACTGGAGACGCATGTTACACGGGCCGTGCAAACATCCCCCAGTCCGAGGTGGAGGGGAGTCGCGAACAACTTGTGTCAGAAATCGAGACTACTCTCTCGGGAGTATCCGATTGGGGTCGACTAAACCTGGTCCAGTTCAACCCCACCAAGACACAAGTATGTGTATTCACCGCTAAGAAAACCCCATTTATTGTAGCGCCGCAATTCCTGGGCACACGGCTTACCATTGCCCCGAGTATCGGGATCCTAGGCGTCGACATTTCAAGTGACGTCCAGTACCGCAGTCATTTAGAGGACAAGGTTAAGCTGGCATCAAAGAAACTTGGAGTTCTTAACAGGGCGAAGCAGTACTTCACTGCGGGGCAGCGACTCCTTCTTTATAAGGCACAGGTTCGACCCCACATGGAGTACTGCTGTCATCTTTTTGCCGGGGCGCCCGCACGCCAGCTTAACCCTTTCGACTCGGTGCAAAGACGTGCGTTGAGGCTCGTCGACAGTCCCATACTCGCAGGCGATGTGGAACCTCTCAGCCTCAGGAGGGACTTTGCCTCACTGTGTGTTTTCTACCGCCTATATAATGGTTTGTGCTCAGATGAATTATTTGACATGATGCCCACAGCTACATTCTATCATCGCACCGCTCGCCATAGACAGGGAATTCATCCCCACACATTGCATCCGAATACGGTACGCACCGTGCGGTATGAAAGGAACTTCATCCCACGTACGCTCAAGCTGTGGAATGAACTCCCTGCCACGGTTTTCCCAAGCGACTACAATATGGGGTTCTTCAAGAGGGGCATTAGAAGGTTTCTTCAGGGTAGGCAGCGCGAGTGTAACGCCCCTGGTGTTGCATACGTCCATAGGCCACGGTAACCACTTTCCATCAGGTGGGCCGTGTGCTTGTCTGCCACCTAAGTGGTATAAAAAAAAAAAAAAAAAAAAAAAACGGTTCTTAGCATTCCATGGATTCACCGTGCGGTCGCCGGGTCCATGGCGTGGTACAGAGAGGAACACTGTGACGGCGCCTGGGACTTGCGACCCAGGTGTAGGTTTAGGGTGGCCACCTTGTGATGCATCAGCGCTCACCTCCACCGTCAGTCGTGTTCCCCCCTCTACCTATCCAAATTTGGTAAGATCCTATCAACGCCGTTTTAGATATTCGTTTGAGTAAAGAGCTTACTGAAGCTCTTGGCAATCCGAGGTCTTTAAATAAGTTATACAGGGATTTAGCTGGAATTCCCCTTGCTCCTACTTCCACGGCGTAGAGTTTAACCACATAGCCATTTTTGGTTAACTCGTTGGTCAGGTCAAAGTATTTGTTTATTTTTATAGCGTGGTCTTTAGGTATGTTAGTTTCCCACGGTACTGTGAGTTCTACTAGTACTGCACGCTTTTGCTGTTTTGAAAATAGGAATATATCGGGTCTGGATGACGAGGCACAAACATCCTCCGGTATTTTATAGTGTTTCTCATACGAATATGCGAGTAATGTCCAGTCAGCGGCTGCTATCAAAATTGAGTACGGCTTTTGATTTGTCTTTTTTGAGCAGCCTTCCTTTACAAACGCGACGTCATTTCTTTGGTTTGTGGTTAAACCCTTTTTCGCTCTAGCTACCGCCAAACTTACCGCCTCACGTACGATTTCTAATACCTTATCATGTCGGCGCGAGTAATGACCCCGGTCTAATAGCGTCCTACAACCCACCAGTAGGTGCCTAGCAGTACCAATTGCTTCACCACATGAGTTACATGTTTTATCTGTGGCTTTTCCCCATCTCACAAGATTGCTTTGGTCGGGGAGGGTCAACTGGAATGCATTGAGATAGAATTTAAGGAGAGCCGATGACCAGTCGTATATTAAGGTACGCCATTTTAAGGCTATGGGAATACAAAATTCACCTAGTGTTAATTCGTTTTGAATTTCTAGGTTTATTGCGTGCACTTTGTAGGTATTATTTTCATCTACTTGAAGAAAAGATTTTGTTATGTCTTTGTCTGACTGCCTCCTAGTATTACCCAAACCTACCCTACCAGTCTGCGATCCTATCATGAATTTTTTATGGAATTGGAGGCGCGACTCGAGCTCTTTAGTACTTTGGTCTTTTGGAAGAGCTTGCACGATTTCGTCTTTTGATTTCGCTAGGACGTGCATTTTGGTTACTCTTAGATGTTTATAGAGTTCCGATGGTTTCTTGAACGTCATTCCAAAGTTATTTGAGGCTCTATATAATGTCGATGGGTCTGCCGACTGAGCTAGCCCCAGCCACGACTTCAATGTCTTCGTAACATTCGCATCTAGTTTTTTGAGAAGGCTCTGGCTTATATCATAAACAAGAAACGGCCAGTTAAGACGCGAGGTTAAATAGTTGTCGTAAATCCACGCTTTTTTAACATTACTTAGTGGCTGTTGATCTACCTTTTGTATATCAATAATGAAGTTATTAATTACTTCTTCTAAAGCTGGAGTGCAACCTCTGTTATCTATTTTTCTTCCGAGAAATTTAAAAGGCACGGTTTCGGATATAGTCGAAACGTTTTCCCCGCCTATACTAAGCCCTAGATCATATGAGGTATATCTGGTACCCCGCCTACCCAGACATAGACAGTAGCATTTGCTAGGTTTTGTTTACATTCCATCTGTCCATGTACAGAATTCATCCACTTTACGCAACAGGTCTTGGCACTGCTTTGGGCTGCGAGTAAGTATTGCGAGATCATCTGCAAATGCGAGGATGGATTCCGTGTATTTACCGTTTAGTTTAAACCGATAGCCCCACTTTCTCTCATGTGTGGTAATACTATCTATTAAAATATTTATTACTATATTGAAAACTATAGGTGACAGACAGCAACCTTGGAACAGACCTACACTATAATTTAAAGTTTGCGTGTGGCCATCCTTGGTGTTTAGGTATAACAAATTTTAATTTATCGTAGTAAGAGGCTATTATTTCCCGGATGATCGACGGATTTAATTTATAAACAAATTAAGTAAATGGATGGGATTAGTGAAATGGATAGTGCAAATATTTGTATGCATGAATATGTATGTTCGCAATGGTCTGGGTTTTTCTATGTATAATTTTGTGTGTTTTTCCGGAAAAAAATGTATCTTAGAATGTTTATAAGCATTCTAGATTCCATAACACAAACTAGCAGATATATCTCGATATTCAAAAAGTTGGAACTCACAAAAACACTTTTTTTCAGGAGGCTCAGAATGTTATGGTGGCACCAGACAACAAAGAGATTGTACCAATACAGGTAACTGTTGAACGGTGACGCACTTTTTAAGCGTTAGGTATAGACTTAAAGGTTTGAACCCCATATGTAACCATATCAACTAACACTGTGTAGGCATATGTCTCGATATGAACCCACTCCTCTATTACAAGCTGTGGATGGGTTGCCCACGCACTATTTTCAATATGGTATCAAAACGGTTCACTCTGGAGTAAAATGTATAGGGCCACGCCATATATTCCCGTGGGTGTCTTGATGGCGACTAAGGGATAGGGAGGTTCTCCATCCATCCAACGGTAAATGCCCATGACTAGTGACCGCTTGGCGGCAATAGACACGCCCCTTACTTATTACTTGGGACCTATAGGTAGTCATAGTTGGTAATTCCCTTTGGGGATGTAGGGTAAGCACAAAAAATAAAATCCATGATTTTACAGGCTCCAGAGGACGTAGCCACAAAAGTACTTATGGAATCCGTGTTGGAAGAAGCGGCCAAGCCACAGGATAAAACACAAGACGAAATCCAGAAGAAAATATTAAGGACAGGGGTAACTATGAACTTTACTTATTATTTTAATTTAATTATTTTTTTCATCAATTCGACTTCACCTCGCCTGATGTTAAGTTAAAGGCAAAGTCTTGGAAAGCGGGTCACCATATTAAACATGTACCATGTAACAGTGGTGGCATTCAGCTTGACGGCCTCATCAGATGCCTTTTCACGCCCCGTTTTAAGGACCCGGGACTGTAGGAGGAAGGAAACACGTGAGTTGGCAGGGAGTTCCAGGTCTTAGTGGTGCGGCATAAGAATGAGTCACTGAAACGTTTGATTTGGTTTATTTTTTCCAATATCAGTTGAACTTCAGATTAACGAGATATAGGTAACGTCCGGTAGGTACCCTGTGTTTGTGCATGCGGGCCTTTGCACTGAGAGAGGTACTCACACACAAGCAAATTAGCTTAGCTGGACGGGGTAAGGGGTTAGAGGGAATATTAGTGGTTACTTACTAATATTTTTAAAAATATATCTATAAACTATCCCACTCTGCTCTTTCTTACGTACTGATGTGTACTAGTAATATTTGCATTTTATAAGGACTATTGGAACGCTCTCTGGGTAGAAGAAATGGATCCAAAGGCTGCGTTAAGGATGTCAACGAATCCAGTTCTGGTAAGATTCAGTAACATAACGCTTGAAGTGGCAGCAAATGTTATAGTGAATTGGCATGTATTTCAGGTCGTAACCATACATATGTACCTTTAAAAGACTGGAAGCATCATAACGTGTATCCTACACTTATGTATGGTAGTGAATGTTGGGTTTTCAAGGAGTATGAAAGTAAATTGAATGCTGTAGAAATGAGAAGTCTGAGAAGTATAGCTGAGGTGAAGTTGACGGATCGAGTGAGGAATAGCGTGATAAGGGAACGTTGTGATGTGGTTGAAGAAGTAGTGACTAAGATAGAGAAAGGGATGCTTAGATGTTTCGGAACTTTGGAGAAGATGGAAAACAGAAGACTGACGAAACGAATTTATGAGGCGAGGGTGAATGGGCGACCCGGTCGGGGTCGACTTAGAGTGCGTATGTCAAACAGATCGCAAATATTTTGAAGAAAGGATACATCAAGAATACCTAAAAACCGGTGAGCGTGTATGAAAACAATAAAATTCTGAAAGTAGAAGAAGCGAAATATTTATGCCAGGATCGTAGCAAGTGAAAAATTGTAGTCTCTGCCTACCTCGCTGGGAAAAAGGAGTGACTATATATGTATGTATCATAACAGACTAATAATCTAAAGGAACAGTATGGTTGGAATAGCTGGACGGTAGTCTGTATCGTACAGAATCCAATCTGGGGTAATTATTAGCGGGTTTCTTTCCCGTCTGGGATTATGGTTCAATCGAGGGCAGTTCTATGCCAGAGCATGTCCATAGTTTCGTTAGAAAAGACACATGGAGGCTGAAACCACTTGCCTCCACGCTGCCTTTCGGCAGAACTTTATTAGGAAGCAAGATTACGGATGGTACGCAATTTCTTTCCAAACTTTGGCTCTCTAAACATTATGAACCGCTTCATACTGCCTTGAAAGAAGCGGTAACAACCCTGGCAGCTTCATTCCCACCTTCAGATATCTTTGTATTTTTATTGTATCCATGTATTCATTTTTCAGGGTGTAATAAAAGCAAAAATAAAGCCTGGCAGCGAGTTCTACAACATGGTGGCAGGCATGAGGAAAATTTCCCCAAGGTTACTTTATATCATAAATGATAAGGAAAAATGATGTTGTATGTAATTAAAGTACTTACTACTTATATCATAGCTTCTGTATTTAATTTAATTTTGACTGAACCTATAAATATACCTATGACCATTTCGCATAAGCCTACTGAAACTGAACAAACGATACAAATATCAATATTTTCAAATTTCGAAAATGTAGAATCCCTTTCCTACAGACTATAATAGGTACTTAAATACTGACGAAGTAAATGCCTACCGCCATTTAACAAACTCAACATTACGGGAGTTTTACATTTTGCTAATTCAACATTGTAGTCCGGAAGGTACCTGCCGACCATAACTAAATAGCACACTCACTTTGAATGTATACAGAGTCTGTGCCTACCAATGGTACATACTCCTAAAACTTTGATTGGTAGGTCTGTACATCAAACAACGTGTTCTCTATCTACACTGGCCGATAAAGTTTCATGAAGAGCGGGACAAGATCAAATCAAATTCCTCCAGGTGCTGTAGGGCAATATATCTCCCCGAAGTCAATGACCACTCTGAACACTCGGAGTGTAAACACATAACTTATACGAATACAGTATTTTTCTATATAAGTAATACCACAGAATAGATAGACACTGGTATTGACATAGGAGCACACAATAGATGAGGTAGTAGGTACAAGATTTTGTAAACGTTGCTGAAAGATCATCCCTTACCAAGTTAACGGGCGTGTCCTCTGTCTACCGGTAATCATTTGAATACATCAGAGAAATGCTCAAGTGGGACTTGAACCCACGACCATTCTGCTCTTCCAACTGTGCTATTGAGCCACACCTGAATCTCTTCAAATTTTCCTTCTCTTTATATCCGTCTTTAAGAGCGAAAACTTGGAAAAGCATTTTCCTTGTAATGGAAAGGTCGTGGGTTCAAGTCCCACCTGAGCATTTCATTTTCCCGATGTTTCGAATTTTAAAGTTAGCATAAAAATCATCAAAATACCGGTAATCATTTACCATACACTTAGCTAGTTTAAAGAAACTCTAGATTATGTTGATGACCGTATTTTATTTGCTTGTTCCAATTACCAAATTCAACGGGAAAGGTACTTACTTACTGTCAAAATATCGTGAACAATATGCAGTTTACCTACTTATTCAAAGTGTTGTCGTTATAAGGGTCTTTTAAATAATGTATGACAAGATTATTAACATTAAAAAATGGATCTTCGGGTTCTTTCGGCACTTGGACGTCCTGATAACATTTTCTAATCTTATTCATTATTTCCGTCGCTTTAGGTGTGCCACGAACTGCCTCTAATATCTCTAACAGTAGCCTTGCCTTATCTATTATAACGCCCTTCTTTTGTATTTTCTTCATTTCATTGTACAAATAAATTGTTGACATGTAATTTTTTTCTATATGCTCTGTAACTTCTTTTATTCTCTGTAAATGCCTCTTCTTTTCGTCTTCTAACTGCTTTAGTTGTTGCCTAGAATAGTTACGTTTCATCGTCCTGCGTATAGAATCATCTTGTAATCTTTTTATTTTTATTATTATAGGATAATTTATAGCTGTTATGTCAACTAAATGAGTTAAGATTATCTGAAAACAAAAATAACGATCTACATTAATAAAGGAGAATGTAATGAAATAATGTATTATTTGCATGAAATAGGCGCCCGCACGCCTGCACTCCTACATCCAGACGTTCTAAAAGAGCGTTTGGTAAATTCTGTTGGACGGCTGGGGATATTCTTTACAATATTTCCCATGAACTTGTAAGACTTTTGAATAGCTTATAGGTACTTATAAAACTGAGTAGCAAGGAATTGTACGTATGTCTAAGATAATGAGATTAGGTGTATGTGTGTAAAAAAGTTCCTGGTAGGTACAAAGATTCCAATAATATACAAATTAACTTTCAAACTCTTGCGTTCCATGATAATACAAAAACAATAACGGGAATTAACGCGATCATGGTACAGGTACATACATACCTTTGATTTGCCAGACGATAACGTCTCGACCAGGTTACACCGGCCGTGGTCACAAGCACACAGGCAAATCATAGGTAGGTATCCTTGAAACTCTCGCGTTCCATGATAATACAATAACAATTTATTGTATTATCATGGAACGCGAGAGTTTCAAAGTTAATTTTGTTGAAATTGAATATTCGAATTGTATTTAACTTTTAAGTTAAATACAATGTCTAGTTAGGTATCATATGTCATAAAATCACCAAATTTTGAAACAATGTCTCGAAACTTACAGAAACTATCAAGAACAATGTAATTTTCATGATAAACAAACTTAATACTGCGAGTTAGTGACTGTGTTTAATAAGAAATCAAATCCGTGACAACGTATAATTGTATTTTATATTGCATAACTATAAAATCGTTAAAGGCTCTATGGAAATGGCTAGCTAGTAGGGAAGAATACCTAAGACTAAGAAGATGGATGAACTGTGTGAAAGATGATATGGCTATGAATGGTGTGAATGTTGAGATGACTGCAGAGGAATGGAAAAAGCACATGTTTTTAGAGGCGGACGCCAGCGGTTTAAAGATAAAAAAATAGATAGAATCAAAGAATCAATCTCATTTATTCAGTTTAGGCACATAAAGAGCACATATGTCAAAATTGTACAATTAAAATGGCAAGAGTAATTAAAATGAATCATTTGAAAATGATTCTTTCGCTGGTTCGGTAGTTTGGTTCAACTGAGAAGTTACCAGCAAGAGACTCAGTGAACACGTATATCCTCCTTTTTTACAATACAGTGCGAGCAAGAATGAAATTAGGATGACCATGCATCTTTATCATTTAAGTATTCGTCCACTTTATAACAACCTTTTTTCATTAAGTAATTTTTCACTTCAATTTTAAATTTCATAAGTGGCAAACAGATCCTGAGGAATTTTATTGAACATTTTTATCGAATTGCCTACAAAAGAATTACCAGCCTTATGAAGCCTGAGTTTTGGCACTGCAAGTACAATCTTATTTCTAGTATTATAGCAGCTGCTGTATTAATAAATTCGATCGACGTACCTTAAATGCTATATCCATTTATGTTTACATGTGAACCCGTAAGCTAATTACTAATTAGGGTTGTCGAAGATTTCGGATTACTAGTTTATTTGGCGGGTTTACATCATAATTCCAAAAATCGATTACTTCTGCCATATGAGATGCCTCCTCGTAACAATCGTCCATTTTTTTTGAAACAGTAGCATTACCTATTGCTTCTATGGCATGTATGATCTTTCTCATTTCATCGTACACCTCTCTATCTCGTAAAATCCTTTTTACCTCACCGTACAAATATTTAGTAGCGTCTATACTGTTTGGCATAAATTTTATTAATTCTTGTATTCTATTTAAGTTCAATCTATTTAGTCTTTGTCTACTCTTTTTTTCCGTATGCTTTCTATCCTTCTGCAACTTTCTTTCCAAATCCATTTGTTTCCAGAATTTTCGTATAGGTAAATACATCAGGCCATTTTCTCTTTCTATTCTTCGCTTTTTCGGTTCCCCTTCCTCATAACTTGGATTGATCTCACTTGGGAGAATTGTTTGTAATGTTTGGGAGTTTAAAATATCATTAACGGTTTTAACTAAAAACGCCATTTCTTTAGAATTGAATTCATCATTAGCTACTGCATCGCCGTGCGCAATAATGGTTATCTGAAAGGTACGAAAGTAAGTTTTTTCGTCATCGGTTTTGGTATTTTTACCACTATCATTCCAATGATACTGCGAAAAATGCCAGACTTTATTGTTATAGACATTTTTTCTACGGCATTACTGGAATGACAATGGTTTTGCTATGACCCCAGATCGAGAAACGACGTCCAGTTAAGATGAAATAGAGCAAAGATTTAAACGTTCGACGCATTTATGAGGACGTGCTGACAAAAGTAGTAGGTACTATCTCAATCTTGTAGGATCCCACGAGAAGGAATGGAGTAACCCCTTTTCTTTTCGTGCGGAAATACCCTCGGTTACCCCCCCTGCCGGAGCCGGAAGGGGAGGTTATGTCGGACTCGAACCGACTAAAACCGCATGCCGACTGTGGGTCGTGGTGCTAGACCGGAGCTTGTTGTGTCATTTTTATTTAAAATTTTCGATCGATAACAAAATCGTCAAAGAAAAATGAACACAATTTATTTTCGATTGCGATTACGTAAATTGTAGATATCTGATAGGTACAACTAAACACATAAATAATTATGTTTAATTATTTCTTTAACTTACGATACATATTTTGAGTAACAACGCTGGATTCATGGTAGGTGCACTCAGCGATATGGCTTTTTTAATCAGAATTTATTCATGTGCCTCAGATGTAATAAACCTAGTTATTGATTAGGGCACTTTTGAATATAACGACATATCTTATACAGTTATGTATTTGTACGTATTGAGATGAAATGAATAAAATATTTGTACTATACCTATCTATACGCTACACTAAGCCTACAGCCATGCTACAGCATCTGTGGCGTAAGCCACTACCCAACAAGCAAATTAGTCGAATAAGGTTGAGTTTATTCAGTTATTCGGTGATATAAAAGTCGAGTAAGTGTGAATTATTCAGCACGTGTCGTATAAAAGCATCTTATATAGCATTTTAGTTATTCAGCATTTCGGTCACATAATGATGCTGAGTAAACGTTTACTCTGCATGCTTATATGACTAAAGTGTCGTATAAGATTTGCTGTATAAGTCGCTAGTATACGACGCTTAAATATTATTTCGTCGAGTAAAAGCACATTATATAGCTTTCTTGTGACACAGTCGAGTAAAAGCTACATCGTTGCTTTTATACTGCTATTATGTTGTATAAGTTGCATTCATACGACTATTACAAGCCTAGTGCCAAGTGTCGTATAATTGCTTGCACTGCTCAATTATCACTTGTCTTAGTTTTCTTGTGTACAATAAGTGGTTGATTGAATAAATAAATAAACAAAAGATCTTTTTTAGAAAACTTTTTAGGAAGGTCTAAGGAACCCTAAAATATAATCAGCGTGGTATCATGGCGCTTATACTGCTAATTTGCTGTATAGAAGCTATTATACCACCTGTTAGCAGTAAAAATGGTGTACAAATGAATGTTGATATAAAAAATATTTGTTATTATATTCATATTACTAAGAATTGAAGGGGGGCGTTAAATATTTATGATAAAACCTAGTATATTTCATCAGAAAACTTACCTTCGCAATACTTTGCAAACCTATGCGTGAGTTTACGAACCTACATTTGGTGCAACCTACAAATTAAAATGTCTGCTAAATAAATTGTACTTATAATTTTTTATAATTTGTAAAATACAACACGACGCACTTGCTTAATTTAACAAACAAACGTAACAGAAAAGTCATATAAGTTACAGTTATAGCGCAACTTTAGCTTGTAACAGTCACTCCGGCGACAATTACGTGACGATGTAGCTGAAAAAGTTACCTTTATACGATGTCTATGTGACTGAATTGCTGAATAAAATGGGCCCAAATCGCGTTGTATAAACGTTTTCATTACGTTTATACGACTTCTATTAGGAGCCAAAATGCTGAATAATTTGCGTTGCCGCGACTACTACACGACATATTTTTGCTAGTTGGGTACGCAGAAGGCGCGGGTTCGAACCCGGCCATATCCAAAAATTTGTATGCATTAATATGGGTCTTCGCATTGGTCCGATCGTGCCTTGGAGAGCACGCGAAGACGTCGTTACCGGTTGCCATACTGCCATGAAAGGGTGTTTCTATATATAATATATATGTATTTGTATAAAAAAAGTATATAAGTATGTTTATCCGCATTCTAGATTCCATAACACAAGCTATAAAAGCTTACCATGGGTCTAGATGGCGTTGTGTAGAATGTTGTGGAATATTTATTTATTTATTTAACTTTTTTTTTAAAGAAATCTTATAGCATTTATTATGCTAACTATTCAATTCGATTACATCAGAAAAAATGAATTGCTCGGGTGGGGCTTAAACCCAACGACCAAGTCGAGGACCACAGGCGTGGCTCAGTTGATGGCGTTCCCCCTGTAAGGGAAAGGTCGTGGTTTCAAACCCCACATGAGCAATTTATTTTTCCTGATATAATCGGACATAGGCTTTGTTTGGTTGCGATAACCGACATCCTCGCCACCGGAGCAGCGGGAAACCTTTATATATGGGTATCTATTTTGGACCCACCAAAATCTTCGTGGTCAAGCCATCCTCACGTTCAAGCCGGTGCATCTGCTGATTGCCGAACGAGGGCCTGGCGCAGGCTTTTATCTTGGTGTTCTGAGGTCAGACGGCAATAAAAAAAATTAGGAGTAAACGGACCTCAGATCCAATGGGAAGTCTCAGATGTAACTGGGAACAACAACAATTTTTTTGCAAATAGGTTGAGGAGCTAATATTTCATATGTTTCAAAGAAAGAAACGCATTTATTTATATTAGGTCCTTACATATGAAATTGGCGTTTTTCGTACTGGCCATTTTAATCACGATTTTCTCCTCTTTGGTAAGGAATTCCAAATTCAATTTTGTAACTTTAACTCATGTATTTGTGCTTCGATGACCGTCATTGATTTGTTTTTTTTCTTGTTTTTTTCTGTTTGCGTCACTCATTTTACAAAATGGAAAACTTAATGCCGGGTTTACACGCTTGCCAAACCTTGGCAAACGGCAAACAGCCCCAAGGCATCACAAATCTCGTTTGGCGTTTGGAAAGCGTTTACACGCTTGTGAATGGATCAGTCTGCAACCTACCTCCAAGCATGGCAGACACCGAACTTGTCACGGCAATTGCATTTGGTTTAACGTACTTTTATTTGAAATGCAAGCAAAAGAAAAGTGCTAGCGAAAAGTACTTTTTTAATTTTTAAATGCTTCACTGGCCTTCCGATAAGTTTAACAAGACGAATCCATGCATCTGCTTGTTTCTTCTTATCTTTACCTATGATTTGCATCTTTCTCCAGAAACGAAAGACTCTCCTCATTCGACCAGCCACTCATTTTTAGGGTTCCATAGCCAAATGGCAAAAACAGAACCCTTATAGATTCATCATGTCTGTCTGTCTGTCTGTCCGTCCGTACAGCCACTTTTCTCTGAAACTATAAGGCCTATTCTGTTGAAACTTGGTACGTAGATGTATTCTGTGAACTGCATTAAGAATTTTATACAAAAATAGAAAAAAAGCAATCAATTTTGGGGGTCCCCATACTTAGAACTGAAAGTCAAAAAATTTTTTGTTATTTTATGCACGTTCGGGACTTCACGCGATAAAAACTTCCACTTACTTTCTGCCGACGTTTCGGGTGCGATGCTGCACCCGTGGTCACGACTTCGCATCGCACCCGAAACGTCGGCAGAAAGTAAGTGGAAGTTTTTATCGCGTGAAGTCCCGAACGTGCATAAAATAACAATGAGTTTACACCGCGATAGCTTAAAAAAAAAAAAAATATATTTTTTTGCATTAAACCCATGCGTGTGGGGTATTTATAGATAGGTCTTCAAAAATGCTATTGAGGTTTCTAACATGGTTTTTTTCTAATGGTATACATTGCTATGCAAACTTCCAACGAAAATTGGTTTGAACGAGATCTAGTAAGTAGTTTTTTTAATACATCATAAACCGCAATTTTCGCCTTTCATTCAATTTAACATAACATAAACATAAACTCACACCTGTATTCCCCGAAGGGGTGGGCAGAGGTGCTAGCACACACATTTCGCCAGTTTATATTTAGGTCCCAATGTAATAGATGGCGAGCCTATTGCCATTAACCGGGCACTTATAAACCTGCGATAAATACACACATAACTTCGAAAAGCATCGAAAAGTCATTGGTATGTGAGATGGTAAACCTGGGATCGAACCCGAGACCTCGTCTCAGCAGTCCATTACCCATACCACTAGGCACATTCAATTAACTCAAAAAATTCTAAAAACAAAACATTTAATGAACTACAAGAATTTTTATAGTATATTACTTAATGCTGCGGAACCCTTTATGGGCGAGTCCGACTCGCACTTGGCCGGTTTTTATTTTTTTAGCACGAGCATGCATGCGTGTTATCGCCACGAGAACACAATGGCTACTAAACGCGGACCAACGTGTAAATGCGTCGCAAACGTTTGCCGCAAACGCCCTTTGATCTGCGTCAAAAAAACCGACACTCGACTGGATCGGAAGCAAGCGCCGACAAGCTCACGCAAGCCAAGCCAAACGCCTTCTTTACACGCTTGTGATCGTCGAGACTTGCCAAGGCTTGGCAAGCGTGTAAACCCAGCATAAAATATCGCATTATTTACGAATACGAGTTCCGCCGTGGCACTAGTGCTGCGGAAACGACTCGAAGGGTGAATGATGTTTATGGCGGTCATGTTGCAAAAGAAAACACAGTTAGTTTTTGGTTCCAACGTTTTCGTTCTGGAAATTTCGACCTGCAGAACAAGCCCCGTGGACGGCCTGAGACCCAAGTTGATAATGAAGTATTAAAGGCTATTGTGGAAGCGGATCCATCGCAAACCACGTCCGAGTTAGCTGCAGGCTGCGGTGTTAGTGATAAAACTGTTTTTATTCACTTGAAGCAAATGGGGAACGAATTGACTGAAGCAAACCGGCAAACGCGCGTCGACTGCTGCGTTACATTACTGAACCGGCACAAGAATGAAGGTTTTTAACCGAATTTTTAAAAAACCGAAAAAAACTTTTTTAAACCGAACCATTACCTGTGATGAAAAATGGATTCTTTACGATAATCGGAAGCGCTCAGCGCAATGGTGTGATCCTGGCCAGCCAGCCAAATCCTGCCCCAAGCGAAAATGAACCCCAAAAAAGTTTCTTGTGAGCGTTTGGTGGACTAGTGCCGGTATTGTTCATTACAGTTTTCTCAAATCTGGCCAGACTATTACGGCTGATGTCTATTGTCAGCAATTGCAAACAATGATGGAAAGCTAGCGGCTAAACAACCTAGGCTGGTCAATCGCTCCACGCTACTGCTGCTTCACGACAACGCTAGACTACACACCGCACAACAGACGGCTACCAAATTAGAAGAGCTTCAATTGGAATGCCTAAGACATCCTCCGTACTCCCCGGACCTTGCTCCAACAGATAACCATTTTTTTTGAAATTTGGACAACTTCTTGCAAGGGAAAAAATTCAACTCTAATGGGGCAGTCCAAATCGCTTTCACAGATTTTATTGATTCCCGTCCGACTGGTTTTTTTAGTAAAGGGATCAATGAACTACCTATGAGATGGCAAAAGTGCATAGAAAACAATGGTTCATACTTTGATTAATTAAATATATTATATTTAAAAATATTCGACTTTTTGTTCCTCCCATACAAAACGCCAATTTCATATGTAAAGACCTAATATATATAAACAAAACAAAGGAGTAACTTCTAATCTAATTATATTTATATCCTAAACATCAATATCTATAAATATTGTGCGAACCCCTAATATTGTTACTACTGAAATGCTGCACATGCCATTATGTGCAGTATTTCGGATACTATAATGACGTCACGATAGCAATTTTTTGTATCTTTCTTTATGTTTGCACTCGAGCAAAAATTAACTTTGCTCACTAGTTGAACAAATAAATACCTACTTTTGTAATGTAATTCATTCAATCTACCAGAAATTACATAAGTCGATGCATACGACAAAATGAATAAGTATAAACCTCTACATGTAAAGGTGCATACCCACATTACCCAATATATTAGGAATCACAAAATTAACTCTCTCGATCTTTGTAGGGTTGATCTGTATCATACTATGCCCAAAAAATAAGAAAACGATATGTTTGTTAATTTTTCACTCATTACTTTATATTACGCTTACGTTTATTTGCTGACACGGGGTCGCAATTTGGAATTCGAGGCAAATTTCCGCTTACAACAGCGCCGAAATATCGGACATGGTTGATGGTAGCTACACATCCTGGCGCGTCTGCCGGGGTGCGAGAGATATGCTTTTGGCAGTAGTAGGCAGTAGTAGGGCAGTTCGTGCCATTTATTGCTTAGGCAAGAGAGACTCCCTCAGGGAAAGATTTAAGGATATTGACATTTTAACTGTAGCTTCCCAATATGTATTTGAAAACATAATGTATGTCAGGAAAAATATATCTCATTACACAAAAGTAAGTGACATTACAGACAGAAATCTGCGTAACAAACATAGACTTTTACTTCCATGTTATCGGCTTAGCAGGGTTAGTGATTCTTTTAAGGGGGATGGTATACGTTTTTATAACAAACTGCCAGAATCGATCCTTGGTATGCCTGACGATAAATTCAAAACCTTTGTAAAAACCACCCTATCCAAAAAGGCATACTATAGGATAGATGATTACTTGAAAGATAAAAATGTCTGGCTTGAGCATGGTGCAGGCCCCTCGTAAATTGCTATAATTACAGCATGGTACTGTATTAGTTACGTGACTTATTTGTTACATTATGTAACTTTGTTTTAATTCTTAATTATAAAGAGTTTTATATACTTGTTGACATTTAGCTTTAAGAAAATATATATTGTAAATTGACGTCCAAAAAATGCCGCAGTGGAGTTTGTTGCGCCGTTTCTTCTCCACCAGCGCCTTGGAAGCGGTGGTAAACTTAGATTAAGTAGAATTAAAATTGACGTCAATAAGAAACAATTTTATTGTTCTATATTGAAAAATAAATGACTATGACTATGACTATGACTATGGCAATCTCACCTCCAGCAACCAAGGACCCAAAACGGCGTGCGTTTTAGTCGGTTCGAGTCCGACATAACCACCTCCACCGGCTCCGTGGGGATTTATCGCACGATAAAAAAAAAACATCCCAGCGATACTATTACTGCTGCCGCTGCCGTGTTCGATCCCGGTGGAGTAGAATAGGACCACCCCAGCTCTTTCTGTGCGTATCGTAAAAGGCGACTAAGGGGTAGGGCTGTTCTTCATCCGACAGTAAACATACAGCCCAAGACAAAATACCCGCTAGACGGCAATACGCTCGCTCCCATTTACCTTATGGGACCGAAAATCTAAATTTGCGAAAAGTGGGTGCTACTGCTAATACACTGTGGCGATACCACATGTACCCATCGCCATCTAGCGAGAGCAATCCGAACTACTACGCCACTACTACGTCACTACGAATCCTGCATCGCGAAAGTGAAGTTCGCGCGCTGGTACAATACATATACGACATCCCAACGACAATCGTTGGGCCGCGGCCCGCCAGGCGTGATCACCTTGCCTGGTCGGAGGATCCTCCCTTTGTGTTGGAGGAACATCACGCCTCGTTCCTCCACAACACCTTTGCCTGCCCCTTCGGGGATTTACAGACTTGAGTATATGAAAGGATCAATGCTTTGCTATTAAAATTCCGAGAGTTCATTTTTTACACTTTATATTTGTCCATGTGCACGATATTTAGTAAACATTGTCATTGAACGGGTCCCTCACAATGTTCCTCACTAGACTGTTCGTGTCGAGTACCTCCCAGTGATCTACTCCATTAGGAGGTCTGAATTTATGGTAGCACTTCATAACAGTTTTTCGCACCTCCTCGTTCCCTGGTTGCTCCAAATGTACGATCATTCGCCTCAGTGGATCCAACACCTGTCTATCCCGCAGGATCCTTTTCATTTCGTAATACAAATATATAGTGGGTCTATATCGATTTAATAAAGTTTGGTTCACATAATCTATTCTCGCTTGGTGCTGTGCGCCCCAAATGTCTTTTATTGCTTGTTTCCGTTTTCTTTCCCTCCTGTCAAGCTGTTCTTCTAATAGTTTGGATTTTGTATAATATAAGCCCATATGATGCATTCTTCGAAAATTACTTTTTCCATTTTGAACAGTGGAATTATAAATAACAATCATATATCTTTTTGACGATTTACTTATTTGGTCTAAGTATAACGTTAAGTCAACTCCTTTCAACTTCAATATTCTTGGACTGTTAGTCCCGTCTGAGGAGTCAGATTGGTAGACCATGAATAACTGGGAACAATAGCTTAATTAAATATTACAATCAATAAGTTGAAGTAACGGCCCACCTCTTTCGAATATAGGTACCCCTGCCCCCTCATCTCCTGGAGAGGAAGTTTGAAGGAGCCGGGACCATGAGTGCAAGCCTTGTGGTGACAGGATGTCTGTAATCTTAGTAGAAGCCGTATAGCGCGATGTGCTGCCTACGCTGTGTCCGGGGAAAGATGAGGTCACCGTGTTTCCACATCCAAGGTGTGGCTCGTTCAGCCGAGGTGACAGATGTCTTAGACAATTTAGAAGCCCCAAGTAATAATAATAATAATAAAATACTGGCAACACTGGTCCCGAATGGCCGCATAATTTCTTACAGAAGATTTCTTAAAACTTATTTCTGTTAAATAACAATAACATCGTGATCTCACTATCGTAACTCAACTAAACAACAAATTGTACAATGAGTTTACAAATAAATAATGTACGCGGATTCTAAATAATAGAGAATGGAAAAATCCAATATTGACAGACAGCTGCTGTCAAAACAGAAAATGAATAAGAAAAAGTAGAGAAATAATGCTGACAAGGGCAAAAGCCAGGCAATTTGCACACCCTACACCATCGGACTCGTCGTGCAGCTCCGCCTCGCAGCCTCCGGAAACCACATCTTCGAGACCAACTACTGCTGAGGCGTCGAGCTCCGACGAGTATTTCTCCCCGCCGACGTCGCCAACACCTGTGCGTCGGCCGGGGAGAGGCCGGCCACCGTCCAGCTTGGGATCCCGAGGCCCACCGGCCTCGAATAGGGCCCCCGCTGCCGGTGGTGATGTGCACCGCATGCGATGGACCACTTCTATCAACGAAAACGTCATGCGGGCATATTTTGCGGCTACAGAGGGGGGAACTAACCTCAGTGCGTATCGTTCTCGGATGCTTCCTCTGTTTCAGGCGCTTGAACCTTCCGTCAACACATCGGCACAAAGACTATCGGACCAAGTACGGGTCATTCAACGCAATCATTTGTTGAATGAAACCGTACTTGAGACACTACGGCAAGAATGCTTACGAAATATGTGTGTTACCCCCGCCCCGGCCCCTGCTCCTGCTTCTACAACTGCATTGAATGAAGATTCACATGTTACGCGGGATGACACACCTATTCCAGTAAGTATTCAGTACAATGAAGAGATTAAGGAGGCTTTGGAATATGCGCTGCGGGCATATCGATCAATGCCCATACATGTCAGGCCACGTCTCCCGCGGTTGCCCATACATAGACGTAATATAGCGCTGGTGAGTGCCCTTGATTCATTATTACCTAAATATTTAGAAAATAGTGAAAACCTCGGTGACACTCATTCAATTCTGTATTGTACTGCTGTGGCAGCATGTCGTATGGCAGGTGCTAAATTTCCCATTAAAGATCCTGCCATACGACCTAAGCCTGCCATACCGGCATGGCAATGCAGGATTGAACGACGTGTGGCCGAGGCAAGGGTGCTCATCGGTAAATTAATCTGCTTCAGGTCGGGCAATACTCGCCCAAGGGTGATGCGCTATGTGACCCGAGCGTTTGCGGGAACTAATATTAGTCCCCAAGATTATACGTCTCGGGTCACAGAGCGTATTGACTTCCTGAAGCAGAAAGTCTGTGCATGGGCAAACCGTATTCGAAGATACAAAAAGCGAGTTGATCGATATACCGTCAATCGTATGTTCCAAAGAGACCAAAGGTGGGTATATAGAAACTGGGAGCGAACAGATGAAAGTGTGGATGACGTGCGACGGCCGGATGCTGAAGCCACAAATGAGTTCTGGCGCAGTATCTGGTCGGTGCCCGTCAGCCACACTGAAGGCGATTGGATGCGTGAGGTAGAAAGAGCATGCGAACCTATTCCTGAAATGGAAGAAATTTACATTGATGCCACCGATGTAGATTGTGCAGTCCGTTCGCTGTCTAACTGGAAATCTCCAGGACCGGATGGACTGCACAATTTCTGGCTAAAATGGCTACGGAGTTCGCATGTTGTTTTGGCCTCACAATTTCAATCCGCTGTAGAATCTGGGACGCTACCAGTTTTTATGACGACAGGAGTTACTCACCTGCTCCATAAAACTGGTAGTACCCTGGAGCCCAATAATTATAGACCGATTACATGTCTCCCAACGGTCTATAAACTTCTTACATCCATCCTGAGAGCTAAGATTAACAATCATATAAACAATAATTCTATTATGTGTGCCTCTCAGAATGGATGTAGGAATGGGGCCCGGGGTACTAAGGAGCTCCTCCTGATTGATATGACTATTAGCCAACAAGCTCGCCGCAATCGTAAGGATCTGGCGGCATGCTGGATAGATTACAAGAAAGCGTTTGACTCCGTGCCACATACATGGCTTTTGAGGGTGCTGGAGTTGTATAAAGTGAATACAACTCTATGTACCTTCCTAAAGTCATGTATGGGGCAATGGAGGACGGTTCTTTTCTATCCAGGGTGTCGCCAGGCTTTGGGTAGTGGCGAGCCGATAACAATAGAGCGGGGTATTTTTCAAGGGGACAGTCTGAGTCCCCTTTGGTTCTGCTTAGCCCTGAACCCACTTAGTACTTTACTAGTGAATTCAGGGTTAGGTTATAGGTTACGAAGAGAGGGTCAGATGGTTTCCCACCTCTTTTACATGGACGATTTAAAGCTATTCGCCCACACCAACCCTCAATTAATAGCTTTACTGAAGGTAACTGAAACATTCAGTAATTCTATTAAAATGGCGTTTGGTGTGGACAAATGTGCAGTCATTCATGTAAAGCGAGGGCGGGTGGTGGAGTCAGAGGGTATACAACTCTCTGATTCCACTAACCTAAGATCACTCCTCGTAACTGAGACCTATAAATACTTGGGTATGTCACAGGCGTTATGCATCAAAGAGGTCGACATGAAACAAATGTTACAGGAACGTTTCTTTGGCCGCCTGAAAAAAGTACTTAACAGTCTTTTGTCAGGTGGTAACAAAGTGCGTGCCTGTAACAGTTGGGTCATGCCACTCTTGATGTACTCTTTTGGCATACTCAAGTGGACTCAGACTGAACTCGATACCATCGATAGGAAAGTCCGGACTCAGTTGACTGCATTCCGAATGCACCACCCAAGGTCGTCAGTCATGAGATTGTACATCCCGCGGAAATGTGGGGGTCGAGGTTTTTTAAATGCTAAGACCCTTCATAATCGCGAGGTGTGCAATCTCAGAGACTACTTTCTAAAGTCGAACGTGGAAATGCATCGTGATGTAGTCAACGTAGATACCGGGCTAACCCCGCTCGGTTTGGCTAAAGAGAACTGGCGCAGGCCTACAATAGTTGGCACTGACAGCCGCAGGGAGGTATGGCAGAGTAAGGAGCTACATGGCAGGTTCTATCGGGCCCTCCACAGGCCCGAAGTAGACCTACTGGCATCCGTGTCCTAGCTACGTTTCAGTGACCTTTTTGGGGAAACTGAAGGTTTTGTCTGTGCAATTGCAGACGAAGTTATCAAGACGAATAACTACCGGAAGTATATCATGAGGGATGGCACAATTGATATTTGTCGAGCGTGTCACCAACCTGGTGAATCCCTCAGGCATATTACTTCCGGTTGTTCTCGTCTTGCTAACGGCGAGTACTTGCACAGACATAATCAAGTAGCCAGGATAATCCATCAGCGACTTGCTCTGAAATACAACCTTGTGGAAGTTGAGGTACCGTACTATAGGTATGTTCCTGAGCCAGTTCTAGAAAATAGTCATATCACATTGTACTGGGATCGATCTATCATCACTGATAGGACTGTTGTAGCTAACAAGCCTGACATTGTGGTGATAGACCGATCCGAACGCCGAGCATTGATTGTTGATGTCTGATACGGGGCCCTACGGGGTCAAGGATGAAGAAAACGATTGGTACGAGATCTACAACTTTAATCCGTAGGTCCTGCTATAACAATAATAAAACTACTCTAAGACAAGGTCGAGTGTCGGTTCGGGTACAAGGTCACGTCACTATAAACGGCAGGCTGAGTAATGCACTCAACTTGGGGTTCCGGGCTGGTCCCGTGCGAGTGTGACGTTGTCTTCCCCTCAAGGTCACCAGGCTTCGCAGCTGCAAGTTCGATCCGCGGGGTCGTCGCCAAGGCCGTCTTCCAGACGGTACGGAGCGGGCAGGCAACCTCAGCTGGTTCGGAGGCGGGCCGGTACGGTGCGGTGCTGCTATTCCAGCCGGTATGCAGTTGGACACCGGTATTCCAGCCGGTACCAAGTTCTGGGGAGACAACCACACGATTAGGCACTGGTGCGTGAATCCAATGCACAGCGCCGGGCCCCAACGTATAATTTTCTACATGGGCCCTAAGGTCGGCGGCGCTGTACAATGGTAGGTACACATAACACAAATTACACAATAAACAAAGAAATAAAACTGGATTGTTCCGGAATTAATAATCGTAAGTACGTCTGTAACCCCGTTAACCACGGTTCAATCAACCATAAATAAATGGTTCAGTAATAATTAAACTATAATACATATATAAGCTGAACCGTGGATTTAAAACGAGATTAAAATTCGACAATTTACATATTTTAAAAATGTGGGTATCCATAGAAAATTATGGCGAGATATCACCGTGTTGATTTTTCTCTTAGAATATGCACAATCAAACATTACAACTAATTGAATAGTTCTTAAGCAATTACTATATTCGGCTGTCTGTCGACATGTATACTCGCGACATATATTATGGACACACTTCATACAATACTTTCTTACAACATTTTAACGATTACGATGTTAATCACAGTTTACTTTAAATTTAATTTAATTACATTTACACGAAGGATGAACTACAGCTAGGTAACTACCGAACTCCCGACCGCAGGTAGGCAGGTACTAAAAATGAGCTATCATCACGCTTAGCTCCTAGGGGCTAAGCAGGAATGTTACACGCGAATGAAGATGTTATTTTACTTTATTATTTACGTGACTATCGTTTAATACTCGCGCACTGTTTATTAAGGACACTAGACTTACCCCTTATGTTGGGAACTGCTATTATATTAACTAGCCTTTATGTTAGGCTAGTAGACTACACTGTAGTACAATAGTACACTAGTAACTGGCAGAATCTAGACTATGTGTTATCTAGGTTTTAAGTTCACGTTCAGATTATCACGTACCGCCGTGAAGTCTCGCGATAGAATGAGGTCTGCCGTCTGCCTCGGCGCGAGCGCGGGGCGTGTTTTTTTTCTTGTTGTCGATTAGTGTTGTGCTCGATCGATTCTCCGTTTGACGGAATGCGCTGATTGGTTATCAACGCGTGTGACTCATTTTATATGCGCGTTAGCACGATGCATTACCTTAAAAGGTAATGACCGCGTTCACCACCCAGTGATGGGGGTACGCGCCGCAATCGCGAGCTACCGGTATTTACCGTTTATTACTGCTATGTTCAAATGTTTTCATTTTTTATTACCGGAACCAGTGTTCACGTAACAATACCCGACGAACTGGGAGAAGGATTTTTACTGGGGGAACAGTGAAAATCCGCCTGAAACAAACCCTCTGGAACGAGGTCATTGGCTTCAATGCAAGCAAAACCCTTTCATACAACCATACAGAAACACAGACACACCACCTAACATACACCTATCACACCAAGTCTTCCTCCCGCGGAGGTAGGAAGACGAACCACACATACCTTGTCCGGCCCTATCCAACCTGATGGGACGTACCACTTGCGATTGAGGTGTTAAGTTTGGCGCCAGCTTTCCTCGACGGTACATTGCAAACCACTTGAAGCTAACCTACCGGCAACAGAGTCACTAACCGCTCTGACGTGCTATAGAACCCAGGGAGAACATAAGTCTCCCTCAGATAAAAAAAGACTTCACACTAAGGAAGCTTTTATACACAGTGAAGGCTTATTTTTAACCCAGCGGTTACCTCAAGCCTAGGTTGACAATGCTAAGTACGAGACCACTAAAACGGTGTCAAAATGATTAATTATGAACTGAAATCAACTAAATTAACAAGATTATTTAATATATAAACTACATAAACCAATATATGCACGAGATGATCGGTGCTTACGGGCTTACCCTAAGTGCGTAGTTAATCTGGATCATCAATTCCTACAGACCGCATAACGACTGCAACAGGAATGACGGTGGTCTACAACCCAGCTCGAGTTTTGCACTAAACTCTACCACATGTCTTTTTACATATCTTACTACTGCAGATAGTAGAAACAAAAACAATAAAAAAAACGTAGTTGTGCTTCCCGCCAACCACTGAACGTTCACCTAGGTATACCATTCCACGTAGCTCCTAGCTAACCTAAGGCATCGGATATAAACTACGGTACTTGGCAACGAACAATGGGGAAAGCCGGATGGTTGGAACAACGAGACTAAACATAGTACAACGTAGTTACCCTACAATAAAATTAAAAAATTACAAAATACCTATGAGACTGTCATTTCGTCCTTTACGTAAACGTACCTTTACTTTACGGTCCGTCATGATTCTAAGTTAAGCTTCAGTGAGCTACATAGTCAATAAAATCTACCTAAGTAGCTGAGTTGGGAGAAATTCCCCTATAACTAAAATACTAAAATTCGTTATCTACTTAATATTCGATAGCTAAAATACAATTATGTCAATACCTGGTCGCGAGTTCGGCAATCAAGGTAGTGTAATATTAAAATAATTCCTGTATGGGAAGACAAACACAAAATATATGGGTACCCTCCCTTGTGCTCGGGGACTCTAAAAGAAAAAAAAAAAGAAAAAAAAAATTTTGGAAGGTGGGTTGCTTAAAACCCTTGGTTTTTGGTGGGCTCCTACCACCTGCCTAACCCAACGAGAGGCAACTGGATGCTTTCGAAGTTATTTTTTCTCTCCCGACCCAGTACAGGAGTGAGCACAAAAGACAGTACCCTTACACACATACAAAGTAGCGCAACCGCTCACAGTAATCGACGTGGACGTATACCCTACAGACACTCTTTTTGTTCGGGCGCCAATGATACGGGGCCCTACGGGGTCAAGGATGAAGAAAACGATTGGTACGAGATCTACAACTTTAATCCGTAGGTCCTGCTATAACAATAATAAAACTACTCTAAGACAAGGTCGAGTGTCGGTTCGGGTACAAGGTCACGTCACTATAAACGGCAGGCTGAGTAATGCACTCAACTTGGGGTTCCGGGCTGGTCCCGTGCGAGTGTGACGTTGTCTTCCCCTCAAGGTCACCAGGCTTCGCAGCTGCAAGTTCGATCCGCGGGGTCGTCGCCAAGGCCGTCTTCCAGACGGTACGGAGCGGGCAGGCAACCTCAGCTGGTTCGGAGGCGGGCCGGTACGGTGCGGTGCTGCTATTCCAGCCGGTATGCAGTTGGACACCGGTATTCCAGCCGGTACCAAGTTCTGGGGAGACAACCACACGATTAGGCACTGGTGCGTGAATCCAATGCACAGCGCCGGGCCCCAACGTATAATTTTCTACATGGGCCCTAAGGTCGGCGGCGCTGTACAATGGTAGGTACACATAACACAAATTACACAATAAACAAAGAAATAAAACTGGATTGTTCCGGAATTAATAATCGTAAGTACGTCTGTAACCCCGTTAACCACGGTTCAATCAACCATAAATAAATGGTTCAGTAATAATTAAACTATAATACATATATAAGCTGAACCGTGGATTTAAAACGAGATTAAAATTCGACAATTTACATATTTTAAAAATGTGGGTATCCATAGAAAATTATGGCGAGATATCACCGTGTTGATTTTTCTCTTAGAATATGCACAATCAAACATTACAACTAATTGAATAGTTCTTAAGCAATTACTATATTCGGCTGTCTGTCGACATGTATACTCGCGACATATATTATGGACACACTTCATACAATACTTTCTTACAACATTTTAACGATTACGATGTTAATCACAGTTTACTTTAAATTTAATTTAATTACATTTACACGAAGGATGAACTACAGCTAGGTAACTACCGAACTCCCGACCGCAGGTAGGCAGGTACTAAAAATGAGCTATCATCACGCTTAGCTCCTAGGGGCTAAGCAGGAATGTTACACGCGAATGAAGATGTTATTTTACTTTATTATTTACGTGACTATCGTTTAATACTCGCGCACTGTTTATTAAGGACACTAGACTTACCCCTTATGTTGGGAACTGCTATTATATTAACTAGCCTTTATGTTAGGCTAGTAGACTACACTGTAGTACAATAGTACACTAGTAACTGGCAGAATCTAGACTATGTGTTATCTAGGTTTTAAGTTCACGTTCAGATTATCACGTACCGCCGTGAAGTCTCGCGATAGAATGAGGTCTGCCGTCTGCCTCGGCGCGAGCGCGGGGCGTGTTTTTTTTCTTGTTGTCGATTAGTGTTGTGCTCGATCGATTCTCCGTTTGACGGAATGCGCTGATTGGTTATCAACGCGTGTGACTCATTTTATATGCGCGTTAGCACGATGCATTACCTTAAAAGGTAATGACCGCGTTCACCACCCAGTGATGGGGGTACGCGCCGCAATCGCGAGCTACCGGTATTTACCGTTTATTACTGCTATGTTCAAATGTTTTCATTTTTTATTACCGGAACCAGTGTTCACGTAACATGTCACCATTCCTCATGACGAGAATCTCGTGAAAGCTGAGAAAGATAAACAAGTTAAGTACTTGGACTTGGCTCACGAGGTTGTCGACATGTGGAATGTTGACTCAGCAATCATTGTACCGATAGTCGTATCAGTCAACGGACTGATAGCAAAGAGCCTCGACCAACATCTAAAGAGGCTCGGGTTGGATGGTTGGGTCAAGGGCCAGATGCAGAAGGCAGTACTCCTTGATACGGCGCGCATCGTGAGGAAGTTCCTTTCTCTGGAGCCCTAACCACCGGTAGCTTGGTCCCTGTATCCGATACCGGTGGAGCACTATTTTTTATATTTTTAAATATATGTTTTATTTTTTTATATATGTATTTAAAAATGTAATTAATAAGTTTAATAATGAAATAAAGAGAATAATAATAATAATTGTCTTTATTGTACACCAAGGATATAGCATATAACACGTAACAACAATTGGGTAGGTAAATACAATTGGCGGCCTTATCACTCTGCGGCAATCTCTTCCAGGCAACCATAGGATGGAGAGAAAAAAATTGAGACAATCATTTCAGGGTAGTTTGGTGTACATGGATAATAAATAATCAAGAGATAACAATTAAAATAAATAAACACAATAGCTACCTAAGTATAGGTAGATATACATAAATATATCAAACATACATACATACTATTACGAGTAATATCACAGATTATGGCATAACATTAATATACACATAAATATAGATAATAAAATTTTCCCATAATAAAATCAAGGAAAATAATGTAATTATTTATTCCGCTTCTGTCAGAGAGCCTAGATAGTGTTCTCTGACTTGCCTTTTAAATATGAGCAAGGACTGAGCTCGCCTAATAGTTGCTGGGAGAGCATTCCACAACCGAACCGCTTGAACCGAAAAAGATTTGTCAGCAAAATTGGTGGAATGACTCGGCATTTTCAATCTCAGATTCTCTGATGATCTCAAAACCTTCGAGTGCGTGTTGTACAGGAACTCAAAACGTTGTTTGAGGTATGAGGGAGTTAAGGGATTAAATAAAACATTGTACAACAAGGAAAGAATATGAGTATTCCGGCGAAGGCGTATAGGTAACCACTTGAGTTTTTTTCGAAATTCCGAAACATGATCATATTTGCGTAGACCAAATATGAATCTTATACAAAGATTTTGGAGTCTCTCAAGCTTGTTAAGTTGGTCTTCAGTGAGATCGAGATAGCTGGCATCAGCATAGTCAAGGATAGGGAAAAGAAGGCTTTGTGCAAGCGCAGTCTTAGTGGCAGTGGGTAGAAAATTTTGGAGCCTGCGCAGGGACCCCGCCGCGGCAAAAGTTTTGCGCTTTAATTCCTGGACCTGTGGACCCCAAGATAAGTGATTGTCCATAAGTATCCCCAGGTTTTTAACCTGGTGACTATAAGGAACATTTACTCCATTACAAGTCACGTGTGGAAGAAGTGACCAATCTACTTTCTCCATCATCCTAGAGCTACCAACAACAATGACTTGTGTCTTGCGTGGATTAACCTCAAGTCCGTGCGAAGCACTCCAGTTACATATTGATGCAAGGTCAATGTTAATGGTGTTGACAGCATCCATCAATTGATCCGCTGGAGCCCGAGAATAAATCTGAAGATCATCTGCATATAGGTGGTAGGAAGAAGATAGGTCGTTGGTGATTGTGTTTATAAAAACTGAGAAGAGTAAGGGAGATAAAACGCCGCCCTGTGGTACACCAACAGTAGTTGTACACCATGAGGAAGAAGTATCCTTGATACAAACACGCTGTCGGCGACCAAACAGGTAACTACGAAACCAGTCAACTACCGTTGGAGATATGTTAAGAGAGCTCAATATGCCAAGTAGAACGTCGAAATCAACGGTATTAAAGGCATTACTGAAGTCTAACAGCGTTAACACTGTCAGCTCACCTTCCTCCATAGCCGATCTGATGTCTTCCGTAATATGAACCAGTGTAGTAGTAGTACTGTGACCAGAACGAAATCCCGACTGTAGAGGATTCAATAGTGAGTTTTTAGAGAGGAAAATAGTAAGTTGGGTGTGAACAAGACGTTCGAGTACCTTAGAGAGGAAGGGCAAGATAGAAATGGGACGATACTCTGAGAAAGAGGAAGGATTTTTCTTTTTCGGAATAGGGATTATTTGAGCATCCTTCCAAGCCATAGGAAATACGTTAATAGTCACAGAGAAATTCAAGATATGGCAGATGACAGGCAGAATTTGGTCGATGATAGGGTGGATCATATTACGGCTGACACTATCACTTCCCACCGCGTTAGACGTAATTGACATTATGCTCTTCTTGACATCACAAGCAGAGAATTGACTAAAGAAGAATGGAGAGCAGTTGGGAGTCGAGACAGATGAAAGATGCTGTAATATATTTTGTTTTGTCAGTCTATCAAACTTTGACGAAGATGAGAAATATTGATTAATTGATTCTAAATTTACATTGTTAGGGACTGAGTCTTCACGAGATTTGCCAACTCCCAAAGTCCTTAGAAATTTCCAGACTTTTGCTGGATCTCCGTTTTCCACAGAGTTATGGATATGTCGGCGTTGAGCATTCCTACACACCCTATTGCAGTGATTTCTAATGGCTATATATTTATCCCGGTTTATATCCGTAGGACACCTCTTATACTTCGACTTGGCTGTAGCTTTTTTTGATATGAGGGATTTGATTTCAGTCGTTAGCCAAGGCGACGGGAGGTGTTTCACCCTTATCCTACGAACTGGAGCATGTATATCAAACAACTGTAATAAATTAGACGTGAAAAGCCTTACTTTCTCATCAATACATTCGGAATTGTAAAGTGGACCCCAATCGATGCCATCGGCATCCCTGCGCAGGTTGTCATGGTTCATATCTCTAAAATTGCGCTGCAGAAGAATTTTAGGTTTGAGTTTAGGTGGACGAAGTTGATAGGATAGGAATAGTAAGTCATGGTAGGAAAACTGATCAGCAGCATACGTACCATGCTTAGCTACACGATTAAGAGAGGAAACTATGATCAGATCGAGAAGAGAAGGAGTAAGGTGAGGAGCATGATGAGTTGTTCCAGAAGGAAGAATAGTTAGATTACAGGATTGAACAATAGACTGAAGAGTGGAGGAACGAGAGTCGTTTTTAATTAGGCAGGTGTTGAAATCACCCATGACTATGCTTTGACCGTACGCAGGCACAAAGGTATCTAAGAGGAGTTCGAATGAAGAAAAGTAGTTTATGTTAGACGAAGGACAATAAAAGACGCCAAGTAGAAGTTTAGAGTGTAGGAGTTCAACTTCCAGAAAGATATGTTCGCCAGCTTGCGGTGGTTGTGGTGACATGTTCAGAATGGTATATTCAATTTGCGTGCGTAGATATATTGCAACGCCACCCGCCCGACCCTCGACACGATCGTTTCTGATGAGGTTGAATCCTGGAAGAGTATATAGTGGGGTGGGTAAACATGGCTTTAGCCATGATTCGGAAACAAGAATAGCATGTATGTGCGCACAGTCAAAGCTTGCCAGCATATCGGGGAAATGAGCCGGAATACTTTGTGCATTAATATGTACAACATTGAAGTTATTGGGAACATCAGAGAATTGAGCTGTGAATAACTCTGCAAGTGGAGGTTCTGTCTGGTCACTTGCATTGCTGCCAGCCGAGAAATATTCATCACTATCACTAGCAGCACTGCTGTAGTCCGAAAATGGCATTTACATATACCACTCCTATAATATGCCTTATGATAGTTAAATACTTATAATACTATAGTAATAAAGTAAATTGTTTAAAGCTAGAGTAAGTAATAAAATATAATATAAATATATAACAATAATAATATAAATATAATTAAAAAGTAATAATATTTAATAAATAATAGATAATAGATAGATATTATATAAAAATGAATAGTGAGAATATCTAAAAAAATTGTAAAAACTATTTGCTTCTACATCCATCTGCCGGTTTTACAAAATAAGTAAGAAAATATATCAATCTCTTATCAAAGAAACAATCCGAACTCAGAGCCACGCAGAAATCGATGGGTCCAGGTATTCAGATCTTGCCTACAGATTCACTAATATAAGAGAGAGAGAGAGAGAAAGAGAAGTTAGGATAAATAGGACAAATTATTCAGTATATATTATATTTTAGCGAACATAGAAATTATACGTAGTGTTAAAATGTCAATTGACTAATGAAAAGGAAGCATGGTGATAGCACCTTAGCCTGTTCCGAAAGGAATAGAAGGAAAAAAAATAAAAGAAGTTATGTCAATTGTCAGTAATGTCAGTTATTTGTTTACATCGTTTTGGAAGTATAATTTAACAATTTTGCAATATGTAGTTACATTGAGAAAAGATAGTAAATAAGAAAAATAATAGTAGAACTGAGCAGTACAGTATTGAATATAGTGGGTAATAGTATAAAGTTCAACAAAAATCTACAAGATCAATACATATAAAATCGGCTATGTTTACCTGGACCCAGCATGAATGAGAGACCGATGGAATTACTTCCTGACGGTGGCAGCTCGTCGGGCTTTCGGCTCTGTGGCAGTCTTGACAGCCGTTGCCGGTTTCTCAGGCTGCACGCAGATCTGGTCTACTTGATTCAGGGATGTTATCCGTTGCGGAACACCAGCCACGAGCACGTATATGTTGCCTTCCCTAGACCAGCATTTAGAGATACCAAATTTTTCCCGCGCTCTCATGAAGATGTCATGCCTAGCCTTCGTTAGGAACTCGGATATTGTGATATTGGAACCCTTCAGCTTCGTCTTGGTAAACCACAGCTTGTCCCGAGTATCAACATCCTGCAGCTTGACTATAATGGGTCTTGGCTTCTTTGATGAGGAAGGTCGGCCCATTCTGTGGCATCGACGTATGTCGCCCTTGGTGAAGTTCGTGAAGCCCATTTTCTGCTTTACCATACCTGTTATTATGTCAGCGGTGTCTTCCTCTGGTTCTTCCTTTACACCATGGATCAGCAGGATTTTGCGACGCCTCTGCGTCTCCATTGCATCTACCGTTTGGGTCAGAGCCTCTATCTGTTGCTGGAGCAACCAAAGTGATCTTGAGACATCGGCTCGGAAACTTGTAAACTCGGCTGTTAGAGTTGAGATGCTTGCTGGTGTCTTGGGAGATTTTTGCAACTCCTCTTCAAATGCTGCCATTCTCCGGTGGAAGTCAGCTTGCATATCCACCAAAGTAGACTTCAGTGTAGGCTCCGCAGAAAATGACATTATTGTGCAGTAAAAGAAGTGATGTGATGTAAAGTGAAGTGTTGGAAAAATCAGGAAGGAAATTGATAGAACCGGCAGGTAGATACTTTAGCTAGCTAATTTAAGCATTTAACTATTTAATAATGCTCTGTATAGATTTTAATTAATTATATTTGCCCCGAATAAGTAAGACGGTATCGTCCGCGTAGGTTATCTTAGAATAGTTAGGAGGGGTGAGCCTGCACAAAGAATTAATATATATTAAAAAGAGCGTTGGTCCAAGGATTGAGCCCTGGGGTACACCAAAATTTACTGTTGAGCTGCCACTAACATAAGAATGAATCCTAACATACTGTGACCTGTCGGTAAGATAGTCAGGATCTCCTCAGGTCCTGTGTCGGACTCCATATCTCTCCATCTTTGCTAAGAGGCTGGAAACAGAGAGTGTCAAAAGCTTTTTTAAGGTCCAAAAAAATGCCTAGACATTTTAATTCTGGTCTGCCGGTTGTTATGTCGGACTCGAACCTACTGAACCCACACGCCATCTTGGGCCGATGTCCCGGCCTGCTTCTGCTAGGATGACAGACGCTTCACCTGTCACCTCCAGGTCGGCGCTAAGGGATCTCCTGTTTTCCGTGCTTTATTATCTAAGTTTATTCTACATTCAACCTTCCCAGTCGATATCGAAAAGTCCTGAGTTCTAACTCATGCGTTGCATTATCATTAAATAGCTCTCGTGCCGTCATCGGAACTCCGTAAACAAATTCAGTCACTTACAATATATAAAAGCGTAAATCTAGGATGACTCAGTAACATTTTCTAATCTTAATTCACTTGTGCGCATAAAAAGATTTATTGAAATTCCTCTATAAAACACTATTGCAACTATAAAAGTTGATTGGGCGTAACTGACGAATTATTTTATAATTCGTACAATACTGCGTACCTCAGCAAATCAAATCTGTTCCTATAAATTATAAGTTTGTACAGTAAACGTCAGAAATATCTTGACTACAAAGGAAGGGGGGAATACCAAGGAGTTCTAATTCATCATTTTGAGCACATTTTGAACACTTTCTCCTTCAAGATCGATCTGATGCTGACTGTACAGTAAATAACAAAAGTTACTATGTGATACTATGTGTCCCAGCTCTAGCTTTTGATACAGTTTTTTTATATGTTAGTTGACATATCTGAGATGTATAATATCTGTATTATATTTTATTTTATATTGTTGCTGTGGATGAAGCAGGCCTATCACATTAAATTTAAATGGTCCCATCACATATACAAATAACTTTAAAATTGTAATTTTTAGGATTCTGTGCCCAAACAATTAAAACTAAATGCTATTACTAAAATCCATTTAACAATTACCAAATTTCACAGACGATGTATTTCTATTGGCACTATAATAAGAAATACTAAAAATAAATAAGCGTCGGTAGCTTAGTGGTTTAGGAGTCGGCCTTACGATCCGGGTTCGAATCCTGACTATTCCACTACCGACGGCGACGTGAACCCACTCCTAGCACAAGCAATTTAGCTTAGCTGGAGGGGTTAGAGGGAATATTAGTAACTTCGGTTCTAATATTAGTGGGCGAGTAAGACTCGCACTTGGCTGGTTTTTTTTGTATTATTCTAGTAGTACCTCAGTATGGGTACAAACCATCAAAATATTCAGTATCACCACATTTCAGATTCATAAACTTTCCTGAACTACCAATAGGGTTTAGAATTCCATCAAGAACTATGAGAAAACACTGGACGAGAAGACTGCTATAGTTATAATAAATTATTAAATATACTATGCCCTTTTCCTTTGATAGTCATGCGTAATGTGAAACTCAAGGGAATTAAATGGTCAGTGCTACACTTAATGGAAATTCCGAACACATAGGGAAAAATAATATTCTCGGGCGGGACTCGAACCCGCGATCTTTCCCTTACAGGGGGAATGCCTTGACCAACTCGGCTACTGAGAGACTCCCAATGTGATTCAAATTTCCGTTAAAATTCATTCCGCAAATATAAATGATTGTATAATAAATGTGATGACACGATTAGACGCAGTGTGAATAAAAAAAAAACTTTTTTAATATAATTTACCTTTATTTTCTCATCCCCAACTATCAACTTTAGCGTCACAGAAATCTTCTACTTTTAGACGTTTTATGCTAGGTGGTAAATTCTCTCCGTAAGAATCAAAGACCTGGTTGTATGTCCACGGGAATACATGTGTAATACCATTTTTATCATAAACCATTGTATTTCCGTCTGATGCTTCTTCAGTCTTGTTTGCCCTCTCATCTAAAAGGTTGCGGACTAAGTCTATGAAGGATGGGTAAATGGCTTCGGATTTGGAGACATCTTTTGACGCAACTGTAATTAAGAAAGACCATGTGAAAACTACATCTACAAAAATTATAAATTGGTTGTGTCTGTATTTAAAGAGTAAGATTTATTTTTTTCTGGAATTCTTGTTTGTTTTTCACAATGGATAGAAAGTCAACTGTGTGATTTTAATGGGCTTTTACCAAAACAACATTCATCAAGATTGGATTTGAACTAACAGGAAATTAGGTATTAGCTAGTATAGCTATTATATAGGGGTTAATATTTAAAGACTTTACCAGCTGCTTTCCCGATTCCGATTACATTCATATGAAGATGAATATTTATTATCTGAGGTGGGGAGTTGGGTAACACTCGTTTTCATACTAATGAGTTAAGTAGTAGGTACTCCTCTAGACTTTATATTCTGTGAAATGTCAAGGAAATCTATAATACACACATAGTATGATTTTTAATTTGAGTCAGTAAAATGACATTTCCAGTGTTGCAGGTTTTTTGTCTCAAATAAATAGTGATGTGGTTGAATCGAGTGTTACAATTAAAATATAGTCGTGTTTATATTTTTTTTATTAAGTCAACTCGCCTGATGGTAAGCTAAAGGCAAAGTCTCGGAAAGAGGGTCACCATCGTAAACATGTACCATGCTAACAGTGGTGGCACTCAGCTTGACAGCCTCATTAGATGCCATTTCACGCTCCGCTTAAAGGATCCGGGACTGTAGGAAGAAGAAACCACATGAGCTGGCAGAAAGTTCTAGATCTTAATGGTACGGCATAGGAATGAGTCAATGAAACGCTTGAACGCTTTTTTTCCACACGAATAAAAAGGAGTGTTAGGTTATTACAACAATAATAATATGAAGGGTTTAAATACCATGGCGACGCAACTACGGTTCATGTATGGATTGGTGGTTATAAAAAAATAACCACGAAGGCTCTGCTTAGTTGTCGAAGACGCCTGGTCAGTCTATTATCAAGCACAGGGATTGCTTCCCTGGCCTGTCTGCATACTTCCAGGTTTATCCATTCTCTGTTGTGTTGGTCTCTCGTTCGTTTGTTCACTGTGGTTCGTAGGTATGCAAAGGGGATCGGTATTATGGGTTCAGGTCCCATTGCAACCATGTCTGATCCTCTCCTGGCAAGCTCGTCCGCGGCATCATTACCTCGCGAGCCGCTGTGGCCTTTGATCCATTGTAGAGTTATGCTGTTGGTGTGACCTATTTGATTTAATTTAAGAGTGCACTCCAGTATTAATCCTGAATTAATAGTATGGCAGTTTAATGCTTGTAGCACGGCCATGCTGTCTGACAGTATGCGTATTGAGTGACCTATCACTTTCCTGGCCATTACCGCTGAGGCTAACAGAGTAATTCCCCATACATTCCGCTTGGAATACTGTGTTATGGGTCCCCAGCAGTGTCGAAATTGATATATTGAGGTCCTCCGAGAAGATTCCATGCAGATTTCATGCAGCCAGTGGCTGCCATGCAGGCTAATCTTTGGGTCTTTTGTAGTTTAGCCGATATTGTGCTGTTTTTCGGTCCTCGGCCACCAGACAATGGCGCCATAGGCTATCATGGGACGGATCACTGTTTCGTAAAGCCACAGGATGATTTTCGGCGTTATTTATTTATTTATTTATTTATATAATTATGAACAAGCAGCTACAAGCTGTTGTGTTCACTTCTAGTGATAAAATATAATAGTCTATAGATTTTTTATTTTTATTTAATTGTCCGTCATTTTTTTAAGCACTGAATTGTCTAGTCGTAGCCAGTTATCAAGTCGATTTTTAAATGAGTTTATTGAGGTGGCAGAAACAACGTCCTCCGGCAGCAAGTTCCAATTATGGACCACTCTATTACTGAAGAAGTGATGGGCAACCAGTGTATCAGCAGAGGCCCGCGTCAATCGAAGGCCGTGTCCGCGGGATGGCCGTATGCTGTCCCTCCTGAGAAGAATGTTCTGGATATCTGGCAGATTATAGTGCGCATTTATGATCTTGTATACCTCTATCAGATCACCTCGAAGTCGTCTCTGCTCGAGAGTGCTCAGTTTCAGTGCACGTAGTCTCTGTTCATAGGACATGCGTCGTAGAGCCGGTGGTATCTTCGTGGCTTTCCTCTGGACACTCTCCAGCAGATTGATGTCCTTGTGAAGGTATGGGCTCCAGATCTGGAAGCCATATTCCAAGAGTGGCCTAATATAGGTCTTAAATATTCTCCTGAAAACTTCGATGGTTATGCTTTGAAAGGACTTTCGAACAACATATGTAAAAGAGTTAGCCCTTTTTACAATATTGGAGATATGTTCTGCCCACTTCAAATCAGGAGCCACAGTCACTCCCAGATCTTTTTGGAGGTTGACTGGAGTTAGGATGTTTCCCTCAAGACTATATGTAGCCCTTGGATTGTTGCCCCCTAAATGCAGAACATTGCACTTAGATGCATTTAATTTGATAATCCAATCTTTAGTCCAATTTTGGATACGATCTAAGTCATCCTGCAGCTGTCCTGAGTGTATAAGTGGGTTGGCAAAGAACTTACCATCATCAGCAAAGAAGGCAGACCGGCACTCAATCACCTCGATTAAGTCTGTTATGTATATTCCAAACAAGTGGGGGGCAAGCACTGAGCCCTGGGGTACGCCACTCGCAACGGGTCTATGCTTGGAAAGGGCGCCACCGACACGCACTTGGAATGTTCTACCCTCCAAGTAGTTCCTTATCCATTTGAGTAGAGCTCCACGTATCCCACAATGCTCCAGTTTGTTGAGAAGTCGTTGATGTGGAACCTTGTCGAATGCACGCTCGAAGTCCAGGTAAATGACATCTATTGGGTTGCGGCCATCGAGTTCCTTTGTCCAGTCCTGTACACATGTCAGCAGATTAGTGACTGTTGACCTACCTCTAACAAATCCGTGTTGTTTGGTTGAGATAATGCCCTCTCTGCTCAAAAACCCGGTCAAGCTGTGCGAAATAATTGTTTCCATCATCTTCACTACAATACTGGTGAGGCTGATGGGGCGAAAATTACCAGGCTGTAGTTTGTCTCCCCTCTTGAACACTGGGGTCACTATGGCATGTTTCCAGTCCTGTGGCAAGCATCCCGCCGCAAATGATGTATTCATTAAGTGTGTTAAGATGGGCGCTAGTATATGTACGCAGTTTTTGAAGACACATCCTGGTAGCTGATCTGGGCCTGCTGAAGAGTGTGCATGTAGACCTTTTATTGCTTTTTCCACATCCTCAAGTGTGAAATCAATATCGCTCAAGCTGTGTTCCACCCGCTTAATCCCAGTTATTTTAGGTAATTGGTGTAGGACCGGTTCAGCTGAATAAGCTTTCTGGAATTCCTCTGCAAGCACCTCTGCTATACCACTTGGATCTGTGACAAGGTCTCCATTAATATTTCTCATAGCTTGTGGAATGCTCATCCGGGTGCTGGTGCTACGTCGGATGTGTGAGTAGAAGGCTTTGTCACCGCCATCCAATATATGCGCCTCAAACAGGGCTCTCTGTTTCCTTGCCAGTGCTACACACCTGTTACTAGTGTCACGGTATGCCTTATAATCTTCATCAAACCCTGAGGAACGGTATCTATCCCATAGTTGTTTTTTCTTAGCTATTAGTTCTAGAACATTCCTGTCAATCCAGGGTTTGTCTTTGGCCTTGTAGCTTATGATTTTAGGTGGGGCATGTTTGTCAATTGTTTTATTAAGTGCCACCATAGTTTCTGCCCAGTTTTGTTCAATATTGCCTGTGGGGTTAAACGCTCCAAGATTATTTAGAAGATCCACGCCGAATTCCTCATAGTCGATGTGGTGATAGAGTCGTCGAAGTTTGGGTAGATTGTTTGACATTTGTGTTTGGACCTGCACCTCAAACTCTAGAACACAATGGTCGCTCTTACCGATAGGTGGTTTGTGGATTATATCTTTTACCAATATTTCCTCATTTACCAACACCAGATCCAAGAGCGAGGGCATATTGCCCAGCCTGAACCTTGTAGGACTATTTACTAGTTGATATAAGTTGCAATCCAAAAACATATCCTTAAATAGTTCCGCTGAGCCAGTCAGGTGTTGATCTATATGTAATGGCCATTTAATACTTGGGTAATTGAAGTCACCAGCTATTATTACCGTATTATTTTCCGAAGCCGTTGAAAGATTTTGGAATAGCTTGGTGTCATGATGTCTCTGGGCATCTTCATTGGCATCATCTGAACGGTATACTCCCACTATAAGAAAATGGTATGAGCTGTACTGTATGTCTATATAGAGCGCTTCAACATCATCACACATGTACCTGTGGTTACGTCGGGCTACTATTTTAATACCATTTAGGCTGTTCTTTATGTACATGGCAACACCTCCCCCTTTGGTTTTACCATCAGATTTTTTTTTCTTATGTCTACGGTCCTGTCTGTACAAAGTATAATCCGGTATGTTGAAGGTACTATTACGGTCTTTACTATTGAACCATGTTTCTGTTATGATTGCAATTGTAGGTTTTGATGTGTTCATGTATCGTAAGAATAGGTCGAATTTTGCAGGTAGTGAGCATAGGTTGGTATACATAAGCGTAAGGTCAGTGTATGGACTTGTGTTAGAAGATGCTGAATATATTAGTTTTTTTGATTGATAATTTTGGGTACACCCTTCAAATATTTGATTGTGAGGTTAGGTTCACCATTTTCAATCCTCGACCTAAGAACTTCTCGAAGATGATTCAGTTCTTCTCGTTGTTTAGGTGTTTTATCATCATAAATTCTTACCTCTTTGCTTGTCTTGCTTCTGTTTTTCAGAATCCGGATGGCCGCTTGCCGAGATGTTAGCACTACCTTTAATAGTCTAGGTTTACCTGGTTCACGGCGTCCCAGACGCTGCACTGCCACCACTTCTGAGCTAAGGTCGCTGGTTACATCCTGTACTATCTTCTTTACACATATTTCATCGTGCGACTTTCTGTCGCTGCCAGCATCCGATTCGCTTTCTTTTACACCAATTATAATTACATTTCGAGCTCGACGTTCCCGTTCCGCTATTTCCTCTAAAATAGCACCTGTACTCAGAGGAGAAGGGTGATTCACCACCGGCGCCGTTATGGCGTCGTAGGCCACTGATGTAGTTGAAGATTGCGTAAGCATTTTCTTGACGTCGTCGAGTTCCTGGCGTAATCCATCGTAGGACTTTATCAGCTTGGGCACCTGGAACAGCGCCTCTCTGCATGCGGGACACAAGAATAATAGGGTTCGCTTGCCCTTCAATCCCATGACACGGGCCTCACTCGACGTCAGACCACTGCACTGAAGACATATGTTGCGTTTGCAACCATCGCACTGCACACCATTATCCTCATTATGGTCATTCTCACATTGGAAGCACTTCATTTTGATAGGTTAAATTAACACTGGCACGACTGTTCCTATGAAGAATTTTGTCGCCAAATTAACACTTAACTGGCCGGTTTTTTACGAAGGTTTTTTATTTGCACAGACTTATTGGATGATATTAAACACTGAACAAGCGCATTTGACGTAGATTCTACACTATTACTATTTTTAAAGACGAACTTTCACTAGGAGCAAATTTTATCACTGTTAGTCGTACTGAGGGTAGATGAGAAAAAATTTTTTGCCAATCATTCTTATGCATTGCCAGAAGGTAATCCCGGCCTTTACTAATTTGTTTTCTAGGTGGCTATTCCATGTCAACTTGCTGTCAAGAATGACGCCTAGGTATTTAACCTCTTTTGACAGTTGGAGTTCTGTTTCGATGAGTTTTGAATGAATGATGAATATGGCTATTTGGTTAGGTCTGAGTGTTTATATGTATGTATTTACGAAAAAAAATCGTAATGATGTTTATCCGCATTCAAGATTCCATAACACAAGCTAGTTAAGCTATGCTTACCATGGGTCTAGATAGCGTTGTGTAGAATCTTGTGTTGTGGAATGGTATTACTTTATTAGTATTATTACATACTAGCTTTTAAAACGTTTATTCCCAGCTTTTATAATAAGATGGTAAGATCCATATTTCTCCAATAATATTGTTTAATACATATAGTACCTACCTATTACATATTTACAATAAAAAACGCTTTCATACCTAATAAAATAAAGTATGACTAAAATGTCTTAGTCTATTGATTGTCGAACATCACTATTGTAGCAGGTCACCCTTTTTTGTATCAGTGACAGGTCGCACTTGTCATTTTACTGACTCAAATTAAAAATCATACTTTAGGTAAAATTTGATACATACCCCATTCTCTAAGACTATTTAGTTGCTCTCTAGTATAATGTGAGAAACGGCATATATTTCCAAAGTGACACTGCCCACTAGCAAACCGTCCACAAGGCTTCTTCTTACTTTCTTCTGCTAAAATAGTTTCAGGATCTGTGGACATTTAAAATCATAAGTTATTTTGTAGTAGAACAAAAATAAAGTACATAAAAGGTGGAAATTTTTCACCATACCTGGAGGGACTCACAACAAGTGTTGCAATTATTTAATGATAAAAATCAAAGTTCATTTGCTCATATTTAATGCGATAGTGGGGGTTTCGAGTGTAACAAACATTATAAAGTGAGATATATTGGTATAGGGTATGATGGGGCTGACATATTTTTATAGATAAAAGATCCCCAAAAAAACCTGATTAAAAAAATCCTAATGACGATGTGGTTCATGCCAACCTCATCAGTGAGCCAGTACACCTACTGATTAACGGATGAGGGAAGGTGAGACTATATCCATACTAATCTATACTAAAATTACAAATGCGAAAGTAACTGTCTCTCTGTATGTTACGCTTTCACGCCTAAACCACTGAACGTATTTTGATGAAATTTGGTATAGGGGTAGATTAGACCATGATAAAAGACATAGGCTATATTTCGTCGCGATAGCCGACATTCATGCGGGTGGAGCCGCGGGCAAAAGCTAGTTGTATATATGTACGTAAACTTTCCGTGCTAATAGCCACTTACCTTTGAACTGCTGGTAATGTTCTTGAACTAACTTCTGATGAGGGAGCCCATTGTTATGAGTTCTTACTATCGATGGCGTCGCAACCATTGCTTTGTCGCAATACTCACAATAATATCGCTTACCCATTGTTATTGTGCAACCTTTGTAAAGTATTTAATCACAGGGTTGAAATAAGCACAAGCACTAATTAGCAGTACCTAAATGAATACTAATGAATCAAACAGAGTGATTTGATTTGTTTTTATGAATTGTTTACTGCACTGCATCTGCATGTTATTTATTGAACTGTCAACTTGACACTATTGACTTTCTTGATAGTGTCAAGCAAGTCAATAGTGTCAATCTGATTATAGGGATGGACCATCGTTCGATTACGATGCATCATTGAATGAATTGATTTATTGGATTAATTTAACATCGATTTAACAAAGATATTTTTATTTCATACGTCAAAATAGAAAACCTACTAGAATATTATTATTTGATTCGTTTTCCAAAGATGTCGGTACATACCTCTTTTTTATTAGTTAAGAAATAACCAGTAATGTGCCGATCATTTGACCTGTGATTGTAGCATTGCTATTAATGTCTGGTAGCATGCTGAAAATTTTATAATTTGTGGAAGTAGGTATTAATGACAGTGAGTCCAGAGCAAACAGTAGGTACTATACAAGCCGCGTCCAGTCCTACCCTTGTGATATTGAACAGTGTACGACAAATTCAGTCCGTTATGTGGCCGAGTGTGCCTTGGCCCGCCCGAAACGAACCGCTGTAATGAGATGTGATTGATTTATTTAATTTATTAGAATAAATCGATATGTATGAATAACGACTTAGTATTTTATTGCCAATCTATCGACATCATAATGTAGTTTTCAACGTTCATTATTTTTTTGTTTCTTTAGTTCTTTTCCAAACAGGCTAAGGTATTGTGACCATGCTGCCTTGTCTTCAGTTATAATTTTTTTTTATTGAAATGATTGTGGATGATATTAATGATGATGATGATGATGATGACAGTGAATGATAATTGATGCCTTAGTAAATTTGTGGGGACTTTACTAACAGCTCCCTGGGGAGATTTGGATTGAACACGTAGAGTCCCAATTGGGTGTTGGGCAAATTTTGGAAACCTATCATAAAAGATGTAGAATTTTATTTAATGCCTCCTTCAATTTATCTTTTTCGCGAAAAACCATTATAAATATGAAAAAATGCGTTTTTATTTTCGTAGCTTTAAAAGTGCGCGAAAAACGGTCGGTCACGTGACATCGCACCCTCAGTGGAAAAAAGGCATAAGACGAAAATGCTGATTTTTCAGTATGGTGAAAAAACTGAATTAATGGGCATATTTACTTTATTTCCAAACGTAGAAGAATTATTCTTATATCAAAAAAGGAGAAAAAAATATTGCACTTCGTGTTGTATTTAAGTTAGTGATAATGTTTATAGTTTATTAGGAATTGTAAAAATAAATTATTATGCTATTTTTCAGAATACAATAAAATAAACGGTTTTGAGTATCAAAATTTATGCCAGACTTTGCCAGAAAAGTAAAATATATTTCAAAAAGTATGTTATTTTAAAGCAGTAATGAACTTGTGAATATGAACATTTATGGTAGTATAAGTAAGATCACTGCATTATTTCCTTTATAAAAATTATTTTTGAAATGCACAAGCAATACTTACCCCTTTTTTCAATTTAAGGGCTTGTTAAGATAACCTTAGTAAACAATAATAATTACTTATTCCATTATATGTTATAGAAAAGTTAGCTGCATATTAACACATATTATAGGTAGCGGCACGTAAGTCTAGCGGTGACAGTTTATGCGCAGAAGTCGAAAATACGGTACCCCGGGGGAGACAATGGGCGCGGGCGGGCGTGCGCGAGCGCTTATTGGTCTTCCAGCCGTACTTCGTCCCGCGCGCCGATACGACGCACCGTTCTCGTCTTGTGTACAGTCGCGTAAATTGTATTGTTATTCATTACAATAATTAGGTACTGTTAATTGTTGTGGTTTTCTATTAAGTTTCAGTTTGTTTTTTATTGACTGTTATTGTTTATTTTTATGTATTTGCGTTGATTTGAGACAGTGAATATGCCTAAACAAATACTGTTTTGAGAAGACAGGCACGAAAATTATATATGATGTGCATTTTTTTTAAATACAGAAATTAGTAGATTAATTGATTCATTAAAACAGATTAAAAGTGAGCTAGACGGCAATTTAATGAAAGGCGTGCTAACGTCATCAGACTCTGCATGATTATTATTAAATGAAAATTGTCAAACATTATTTTCAATGTTATTTTAATTATATTTTTACAGAAAATTCACTGCACAGATGAACTTAAAATGCAAAACTGTATCAGTACATAAAATTTCATGAAAATTGGTATATATAAGTATATAAATATATATATACATAAGATATTAGCTTAGACATAGAAAAATGACAAACAAAAACACTTCCTTTATTATTAAGATATTGTAATAGTAGATACCTAACAATTAAGTACGCGACTGTACCTATGCGCAAACATCCCTTCCACATTTTTTCACCGCTAGACTTACGTGCCGCTACCTGTACTTAGAGTTATTATTTTATGACTACAGGGAAAAAAGGAAATGCCTTTTTATTCACTATTTTTTATTTCAGGCAAAATACTAATTATATTTTGGTAACAATTAAAGTTCGTACTATCAACAATAAAATTGCACAATAATATTCAGAAATGTAGAGTTTCGGTGAGGATTACTACCACTATTGATTTTTTATAGACTCTTAAATAATCAGTAGATCATTTGTTAGAAGTAAACATAAATAAGATTTTATTGGCTCCGTACAACAAAATGTTTATGTTCTCTCAATAAAAATCAAAGGTAACAAGCAAAAATTATTAACAAATCAAGGTAACGAGTTATAATACATATTTTGTTATTACACATTCATGTTATTATTAAGGCTAGAGGCACTCCGAGTGGTGGCATTATCCTTCAAATACTAGTTTAGTTTAGTTTAGAGTTTATTAATATCATTAGTATAAATTAACATAAGCCTATGTTATGGCTATTTTCTATGCAAATGGATAGTGAACCCTTTACAAGTTAAAATAGAAAATGTTGTTACATGTCAGTAACAGACATTAGGTAATGTTATGCTAATAGACTGCGAATCATTCATCAGCCTAATGGTACGAGTCGTCGTCTTGTACTCATATTACAGGGGTTCCCGTACTTGGAGACCAAACGATTGCAATGATACACTAAACTTGTACCACTAGCTCGGCGGTAAGCGAAAACATCGCGAGGAAACTGCACATTCATTCATATTTAATATGTAACCAGGATCCTATTGGTCTGGTCTGGGTGTTTCTATGTATAATATGTATGTATTTACAAATAAAAAGTATATAAGTATGTTTATCCGCATTCTAGATTCCATAACACAAGCTACAAAAGCTTACCATGGGTCTACATAGCGTTGTGTAGAATGTTGTGGAATTATGGAATATTGTTAAGGTTCGCCTTTCCGGTTACGAAGGTCAGACGACAGTCGCTTCAATGTTATTACCAGACTACATAAACCCAGACAAATCATTGTTTAAGCGGACCCCGGACTCCCCAAGAGCAGCCGGGAAAGCACTAGGAGGATTAGACAGGAAACACAAACATCAAGGATTACAGGATATCAAGAGAGTCCGGCATAGAGCCTTCTCTGCTACACCTTCTATTGACGAGTCGCCCGGACCAGTACAGTGTCTCGGTGAGTGCTGCTTTAGGTAACTCCGACCACTGTCTGGTCTGCTTCACCGTGCCCATTGTAGCGCCCCCACGACCCGTGCAAAGGCGTCTTTGGCACTACTCGTCAGCGGACTAGGATGGACTACGCGACTACTATGCGTTCATCCCGTGGGTTGAACGCTGCTTTGAGGGTAAGAACCCATCTGAGAGCGCTACTGCTGTCGCCGGTGAGATGGGTTTGGGTATGGAATACTATATCCCATAAACCGATGTCACCGGAGTCCGCAGAACGCGTCAGTGGTTCGGGTGCGAGTGTGCAGAGGCTGTTGAGCATAAACAGTCTGCGTACCGCGCTTGGGTGCGGGCGCGCGTCACACGCGATCCCAACAAGGCCAAGGCGGTGTAAAACAGAGCCACAAAGGTCTGCAAGAGGGTTTACGTCAGGGCGGATGCCCAGCGCATAGCACGGCTGGGCCAAGAGCTAGTGGCGCATCTCACGGGTAGCCGTGGCTACTGGTGACTAGCCAAAGCCGTGCAAGCCAACTTCTGCCAGCCCTCGCTGCTCCCGCTGAGCAACCCCGATGGATCTCTGGCCCATGAGCCGCAAGAGAAAGCAAATTTGCTGGTCAATCTCTTCGCGGCCAACTCCCGAGTCGATGATTGTGGTATGCAACCACGGACAACACCCACTGGTGACCACGCAATGTCTGATATCCATATCAGGTAACGTGATATCCGTGGAGTACTACAATCACTCGATGTCCGGAAAACCAGATGGTATTCCAGCGGTCGTACTTAAAAAATGTGCAGCGGATCTATGTCCTATGCTATAGCGGCTGTACCGACTGTCCCACAGTTCAGGTACAGTGCCGTCGGCTTGGAAGGAGGCGAATGTCCAGCCGATCCCCAAGAAGGGGGATCGCTCGGACCCAGCCAACTATCGACCCATAGCCGTCACCTCAGTGCTGTGCAAGGTTTGCGAGCACATTATTAACACACAATTCATGCGCCACCTAGAGGATCACTCCTTGCTTAGTGACCGGCAATACGGCTTCAGACCGAAACGGTCAACGGGCGATCTTCTGGCGTACGTGACCCACCTTTGGGGTGAGGCTATGGAAAAGCACGGCGAGTCACTGGCAATTAGTCTTGACATTGCCAAAGCTTTCGATAGGGTATGGCATAATTCGCTTCTTTCCAAGCTACCAGCCTTTGGCCTGCCTCCCAGACCTCCCTTGCCTGCCTGACTTGCCTCCTTTGTGATGGACGAGCTTCGGAGTTCTTGCAGGTAAATGCTGGCGTGCTCCAGGGTTCCGTCTTATCTCCCACTCTCTTTATCCTGCGGCCAAGCAGTCTGATATCGCGGAAAAAAGGCAGCTTCTTGTCACTGAGCTGGATCGGATCCTGGACCACATTTCTCAATGGGGCGCTAGGAACCTGGTCGAGTTCAATGCCTAGAAGACCCAGGCATGTACGTTTACAGCAAAGGTATCTCCTTTCCTGTCACCTCGCCTGTCACCCCAGCAGAAGCAGGCCACGGCGACGGCGCGCTGAGAAGCGCGCCTCCCCATTCCGGGGGCGAGTCGGGGACACCGTTGTCCCCCCTCCCGAGGAGGGCTAAACCATAAGTGATGGCCCTGGGTCCGCCGGGGTGCGAGGGATATGTCGATGACAACCTCACCTCCGGCCTAGCACCACGACCCACAGTCGGCGTGCGGTTTTAGTCGGTTCGAGTCCGACATAACCTCCCCTTCCGGCTCCGGCAGGGGGGTATCCGAGGGGATTTCCGCACGGAAAAAAAAAAAAAGGTATCTCCTTTCCTTCCCCTTCCCACTCTTCAGAGCAAACCATTGCCACTGCAGGGTCACCTCAGTATCCTCGGTATGGATGTTCGCTGCAAACTGAGTAATAACTATATCGAAAGTATCATCAAATCAGCCTCGCGTAAACTCGGAGTCCTGAACAGAGTGAGACGTTTTTTCACGCCGGAGCAGCGGTGCCTTCTATACAAGACCCAAATTCGTTCCTGCGTGGAATACTGCTCACATCTCTGGGGCAGCTCCGCAAAGTACTTCCTAGATGCTCTCGACAGGTTGCATTATTGGGAATCCTGAGGTCATGAACACCCTGGAGCCTTTGCAGATGCGTAGAGATGTTGCGTCTTTGGCAGTATTCTACCGTCTCTACTATGGTGAATGTTCTGACAAGCTCTTCCAATTAGTCCCACCCTCTCCATTCCTACACAGGACGAGACGTGCAGGGCTAAGATGCCATCCATATACGTTGCAGAGTATACCAGCTAGAACCAAGCGTTTCAGTGACTCATTCCTATGCCGCACCATTAAGACCTGGATCTCCCTGCCAGCTCACGTGTTTCCTTCTTCCTACAGTCCCGGGTCCTTTAAGCGGGGCGTGAAAAAGCATCTAATGAGGCCGTCAAGCTGAGTGCGACCACTGTTAACATGGTACATGTTTCCAGTGGTGACCCTCTTTCCGACACTTTGCCTTTGCCTAACATCAGGCGAGGTGAAGTCAAATTGACGTGTCCTATAAAAAAAACATTGTGTCATAATCTCATTTTAGCTTATACAACAATTAAATCTAAATATTTACTCACCTAATAACTTCAAAATTCTTCTCGCCCTACTGTGCTGCGTCCAGTTATACATTTTCAGGTCACTTTACTTTAAAATAAGAAGAAAAACCACTCAATTGTTGTTGTTTTGTTTTGTTTTCACAAATGCGTTATCGCAGGTATTACCTTGACCTAGAATAAATAAATAAATAAATAAATGTTTATTTCACAATTAAGGAGTACAGAGTAACATTACATAAAAATAAATATCAGTTAGTGTGATGTAAGCATATTACAAGCAAGGTACTTAGTTACTATTATTAACCCTACCTCTTAAACTAGGGTTACCCCTGTATCTTAAGAGGTAGTGTTCGGCTGATCCATGATACATAACAGAGAGTTTGGGGTGTAGGTCACACTACAACAGTTTTACTATCGTCACAGTAATGTAAACGGGAACAAGGTACGTTAACATTAACAAGTGCATGAGACCTAATTAAAACAATAAAAACAATAAAAGTAAAATGTGTGTGTGTGTGTGTGTGTGTGTGTGTGTGCGCGCGTGCGTGTGTGTGTGTGTGTGAGTGGGTAATGAGTCTAGTTATTGTACGAATTTAAGTAAGGATTCAGTTTCAGAGTGATCTAACTGGAGAAGCCAGGAAGTGATGGTTGATTTGAGTATATTCTTGTTAAGATCTATTATATTAAGTCTTTTGTGAACCTGTTTGTACAGGTAGGTACTCAGAATGAAGTACTGCCGCTCCGCTAGTGTGGTCTTATGGTGGGTCATTAAAGGGTTATTTCTACGCTTGCTAGGGTCTGAGGGAGGGACACTTGCGTGTTTTCTGAGGATAGAGCGTAGTATGTATAGCTGTCGGACAGTTAGGACCTTGCAGTCCCGATATAGCTGAGTGGTCGGGTATCTACGAGGCTTCCGAGTCATTACTTTCAGGATAGCTCGGTGTGCTCTCTCAACTTTCATAAGGTGGGTGTCACAAGCGCCTCCCCAGACCGGAATGCAATATCCCATGATAGACTGGCACAGTGATTTGTAGACCAACTTAAGTGTTACTGGGTCCGCCGAGTTTCGAAGTGTTTTGAAGACATGAATGAGTCTCATGGTTCGAATTTTGAGTAGCTCCAGGTGCTTTCCCCAGTTCAGGGCAAAGTCAATTTGAATGCCGAGATATCTCGTGTCTTCAGTCCGAGTGAGAGTCATGCAGAGACAAGAAGACGGGGTAAGTGAGCATTTGTGCACTGTTATCGAGAAGTTATGGTGTGGCAAGTTTATTCGTCTAGGAGCAAAGGGAACGAAGCATGACTTTTTTACATTTAATGTGAGAAGGTTGTTATTTAACCAAGAGGAAATGTGTCTTAGGGCAAATTCTGAGCTATTCTTGACCCTGTCCCAGGAAGCTCCATGAACCAGGATGGCGGTGTCGTCTGCATAAGCGTATATTTTCGCATTAGGGATTGACATATTGCACAGGTCATTGATATAAATTTGGAACAAGATTGGGCCAAGGATGCTTCCCTGTGGGACACCGTATGTTACGGATTCTTCGTCGCTAAGAATATCACCAATTTTAACTTGCTGGGTGCGGTTAGAGAGATAGCTTTTGAAGATATCAAGGGCGATACCCCTGACACCCACGCGCTCCAATTTTGATGTAAGCATGGGAATAGAGACTGTATCGAATGCCTTAGAGAGGTCTAGGAAGATGGCAAGACATTTGATACGTTTGTCTAGAAACTCGGCTACAGATTGGGTAAGGTTCATTACCGCGTCCTCCGTGGATACTCCCGCTCGAAATCCGTATTGGTTGCTAGAGATGATCTTATAAGCATCCAGGAAATTTTGAAGGCGATTGCTTAGGACTCTCTCAAAGATCTTAGATAGTGAGCTGAGAACTGAAATAGGCCTGTAGTTGTCGATGCAGTCTCTATCGCCCCCCTTGTGGATCGGGTGGACTATCGCTCTCTTTAGTGCATCCGGGAAAATGCCCCTGCTCAGGCTGACATTAATTAAATGAGTCAGTGGTGGAGTAAGAGAATTTCGACAGTGTTTCAAGACCACGGATGAGACTCCGTCCCAGCCCACAGCCGCGTTATCGCGCAGCTGGAGGATGAGTGATTCAACTTCCGCTGCATTAACATCCAATAGCACGAGAGAGTTGCATGGTGAAGTACGGCAAGTTTTGTTGTCGGTATTGGCCGGATTGTTTGTTCGTTTCAGGGGATGTTGGGGTTGGGATAGGATGCTACTAGCCAGATTTTTGCCCACATTGCTCAGCGTTTTACAGACCTCATTGATGGAAGCGTATGTATTGTCGCGGATTGTCAAGAGTTCAGTCGGGCTTGCTTTAATTTTATTGGTGTTAGTGATATTTTTTATTGTTTTCCAGAGTGCTCTTGGGTTATCTTTCGCTTTCTCCAATTCTGATTTTTCATGGGCAACTTTGAGTTTATACAGTAGGGAGTTGCAGAAGTTGCGGTATCGTGTGTATGTTATTTTTAGAATAAGATTACTGGGATCATTTGTAGATCGTTTGTGTAATTTATCTCTATTATTGATGCATTTGAGAAGGCCTCGGGTCATCCATGGTTTAAGAGTTTTTTGTCGTCTAGGGATTGGGACTTGTTTAGTGTGTTTGGCTATAACTGCCGTAAGATTGTTGATAAATAGATTTGTTAGAAGGTTAGGGTCATCAGTATTATATAGATTTGTAAAGTCCGTATTGTCTAATTCCGATTTTATAGCATCATAGTTAGTATGCCTAGTGAAGTTCGCTGGGGTAACGTTTTTAATGGAGGCATTAGGGATCATTAATAGGAGAGGTTTGTGGTCAGTGATGTACGAGTTCATTACTAATGTGGTTGTATCCGTGTTTCGGGTTTTTATGAAAATATGGTCAATACATCTTTGTAATCGAGTGGGAAAGAGATGAGTGGGGAGGAGACCATAGGATATGTTTTGCATTAGGTAGCTGTCTCTAAGTTCGTCGATACTATCTTGAGCAATGTTGATGTTCAGATCCCCGATCAAAACGACATTTTGCCATGTGGATAGGCTACTGTATGTGCGACTTAGGCCTTCAAGGAACAGTTCAACGTGATCTGAAGAGTCGAAACAGTGGGAACGATAAACAGAGACAATGGCCAGGCTTTTACAATTTGTTGTGCAGACAAGGCAGGTACCACCTCCAAAGTTGGGTGCCCTGACTGTGACTTGTAGCTCAGATCTTGCGTATATCACGATGCCATCGTTTTGGTTGGAATTTATATCGGTGTAGTATGATTGAAACCCCTGTAGAACGGGCAAGCTTTGCGCTGAGTCTAGCCAGCATTCTGTTAGGATTACAAAGTCATAGTTTAGTTTAGTGGTATGTAGGAGGGTGAGTAGCTGGTTGAAATTTTTATTTATGCTACGGATGTTCATATGTAGAATATTTGTGTTAGAGACGGTGGGTTTAACGAACTTGAGGCAATCCTCAGGATCACATAAGAACGAGTTTCCAGAAATGAACGAGTCAAGTTCGTTATTAATGCTATTTATTGAAGCCATTCACCTCTGCCTAGCCCTTCGAGGATTTATAGACGTGAGTACCTATATGTGTGTATGTATAAGTATAAGTACCTATACCACGGAATGATTAGGTAAATCACATAAAATTCGAAATATATAGTTAAATGGCGGGAATAATTTTTGCGGTAGCCTAGTGGTATGGGTAATGGACTGCTGAGACGAGGTCTCGGGTTCGATCCCAGGTTTACTATGGCACACACCAATGACTTTTCGATGCTTTTCGAAGTTATGTGTGTATTTATCGCAGGTTTATAAGTGCCCGGTTAATGGCAATAGGCTCGCCACCTATTACATTGGGACCTAAACATAAACTGGCGAAATGTGGGTGCTAGCACCTCTGCCTACCCCTTCGGGGAATACAGGCGTGAGTATATGTTATGTTATGTTATGTAATTTTTAAAAGACGCGGTATACTGCTACACTATAGATTTTATGCTAATTAAATTACTACCTACTTACACCGAAGTGGTCTTCGCAAAAGTAAATTATGAGTATCATTCGTAAACTTTGGATCTCTGCGTGCTAATTGTATCCACTGACATCTACGTTTGCGATCGTCAGGAGCGCGAATAAATAATTTGTTTGGATATTTGAGGTTCATATTTTCACACATTGGCACGGTACACTTCACGTAGGTGGTCATTTTCACAATTTTAGTACCCAAAGCTTTACTAATTTAAACGTAAGTAATAATTTTTAGTCGCCGTGAATAAGTACCTACTGAAGGTGAATGTAAGCGCCTTTGGTAAAATATAACATTTTTCTTATTACGTCACGCCCCAAATGTCGCACCCCCAGTGGAAAAAAGGCATAAGTGATTTTACTTTGATTCGTCGATTTTATCATATTTGAAAGGTACCTACGTTTAAAGATACATATGCTAATTTTTTTCATATTTTTCTTGTTAAATTTGACGAATTAAAACAAGAAATTCGTTTTGAGAATTTTGGTTCCATTACATTTTTTCTTACGGATTAGTAGATTATGTGATATAACGCAAAGAATAAATTGAGAAATATGACGTATTACTTATTATTACGTTTATCCCTAATATTTTACGTAGAAAATTAAAAGTAACAATTACCTATTATGATTTAAATGCGTTTGTTTTTTTTACATCGCTGGTCTTGTATACACGATTATTTTTTATTCGTTATATTAACTAGCTAAAGAAATTATCTTAAATGCGCTTACTTAGCCAAAAAGATAAACTTAGAAAATAATAACAGCTGTATGACTGTTTACTTTTTATGAACATAAAATAAATTAGAATAAGAATAACTACTGCTTTCTTCCACTCAAAACTTTTCTATACGCCGAAACATAAGACTACATACTACGGTGCGGCTGTAAAATAAGAACGATTACTTCTTTCTCTCACTAGAATATTTTCATTTCACCGAGAAGTAAGATTAGATACTGCGGCGTGGGAGTAGACAGCGCTAACATAAGTGTGAATACATCGATGCGGGGGACGGGGCGGGTGCGTATCCACGCGCTTGACAGTCAGTGCCCGTTTCTAGGTCAAGGTAATACTGAACCAATTTTGATAAAATTTGGTATAGGGGTAGATGAGACCATTAGAAAGGACATAGGCTATGTTTGGTCGCGATAACCGACATCCACGCGGGCGGAGCCGCGGGCAAAAGCTAGTATTTTATATTTTGTTGCAATAGTTGTCCAACACCCAATATTCACTGAATATGCTTTCCTACACGTGTATGCGTTGTCCACCAAAATCCACCATTTTTATACATTAAAAACTGGAATTTACACCAATTTCGGAAAATAAATAATTAATACCGCGATGCGTCCTCTACGCTTTCCCGCCAAAAACTCATCAACGTTCATCTTACTAACCTGCCAATAAAAATGACAAAGACGTTAAGGGTTCGTATAAGGAAAAACTTTTTTCACGGCATCATTATTGAGGAAAAAGCTTTTTAGCGGCATCTTTTTTATAATTACTAATATTCTTATAACTAAAGCTACGAGTTTTTGAAGCTACGAGCACAGAAGCTTCAAGCTAAAATTAACAATTGTATGCACCTATCATATCCAGGAAGGCAGATCTTAAACTGCAGCTGCAGCAAAATAGAAACATGAAAGTAGGAAGAAAAATTTAACTGTGTTGCGAAGTAGAAAAGTAAGTAGGTGTCTGCAAGAGATAGGCGGGGTGGAGTTAAAATATTAACATTTCTTTGTAGATGAGTATTTTTAAAATCTGTAGGTGTGATTTCGCGCTGGATGCGAAAATTCTTTTTTTTTTTTTTTTTATACAGGACACGTCAATTTGACTTTACCTCGCCTGATGTTAAGCTAAAGGCAAAGTCTCGGAAAGAGGGTCACCATCGTAAACATTTACCATGTTAACAGTGGTGGCACTCAGCTTGACGGCCTCATTAGATGCCTTTTCACGCCCCGCTTAAAGGACCCAGGACTGTAGGAAGAAGGAAACACGTGAACTGGCAGGGAATTCCAGGCCTTAGTGGTGCGGCATAGGAATGAATCACTGAAACGCTTGGTTCTAGCAGGTATACTCTGCACCGTAAATGGATGACATCTTAGACCTGCACGTGTCGTCCTGTGAAGGAAAGGGGAGGGTGGGACTAATTGGAAGAGCTCGTCAGAACATTCACCATGGTAGAGACGGTAGAAAACTGCCAAAGACGCAACATCTCTACGCATCTGCAAAGGCTCGAGGGTGTTCGTGACCTCAGGATCCCCAATAATGCGGACCGCACGTCGCTGCAACCTGTCGAGAGCATCTAATAAGTACTTTGCGGAGCCGTCCCAGAGATGTGAGCAGTATTCCACGCAGGAACGAATTTGGGTCTTATATAGAAGACACCGCTGCTCCGGCGTGAAAAAACGTCTCACTCTGTTCAGGACTCCGAGTTTACGCGAGGCTGATTTGATGATACTCTCGATATAGTTTTTGTTATTCAGTTTGCAGCGAACATCCATACCGAGGATAGTGAGGTGATCCTGCAGTGGCAGTGGTGTGCTCTGAAGAGTGGGAAGGGGAAGGAAAGGAGATACCTTTGCTGTAAACGCACATGCCTGGGTCTTCTTGGCATTGAACTCGACCAGGTTCCTAGCGCCCCATTGAGAAATGTGGTCCAGGATCCGGTCCAGGTCAGTGACAAGAAGCTGCCTTTTTTCCGCGATATCAGACTGCTTGGCCGCAGGATGTGCGTAATAACTCCCGTGTATTCTCATTTTTTTGATTCTATTCTTACGTCATTGCAACCCGTGACTTGAGTGATGATCTAAATAAGTATTTTGCAGGTGGCTTTAGCTCTATCTATTTCAGTGCGGAGTGACTCGACAAAACTAGATGTCACATGAGCGATTTCCGTGAAGTAGGTAGGTACTTTGATAAACTTAATCAACACACAAAAACACACACTCATAATGTTAATGAATCCGTATTTAAATTACCTAGGTATATATTATTATTGTAGATATTGTAATAAAATTATAAATGGTCCAATAGTTTTTACACAAATAATTAAAACATTTTTCATTAAGGAAATATTTTAATTAACTACTATTATTAAGTAGTTAGATTTTTTTAGGGCTCCAACTACCTACCTATGACGAGACGACTGACATAGCTGATGTACCTATAAGAACCTGGGTCAAGGACTTAACATGCTCTCCGAGGCATGACCTGACCCATATACCCATATTCATTGCATACAAGTAGCTATATCCACTGAGTGGGGGATCGAACCCGCACCTCCTGCGTAGTGGTCGCGTTCACTACCGCTACGCCATAGCTGTATTTTGCTTTGTACATATAGGACCTAAACATTATTGTTCTTGCTATCGAAGTCCACTACGATTTTATCAAAAATAAATCAACGGTTATTTTGCACCACCATAGCTTACTTAGATTAAAAACCGTGACTATTAATCAGCAGTAAAACTATATAAATGGCTCAGAATTGCGTTCATTTTGCATGCCTGTCATAAAATTGAAACTTTTTAATCAATTTCATACATTGTGAACAAGCTGAAATGTGTTATAATCACAAAAGGAGTTACATTTAGTCCGTAAGCATATCGCGTATGGTGCAATAATTGTGAGAAAATGTCTAAAATAATTGTAATAATTTTATTCACTTGCGTCGTTATATGTACAGGATTATCACGCGAACAGGTGAATTATTTTTTAATATTCTATAGCTAAAATATTTTATTAATTTATCGTTAAGATACAATCCTTTTTTTATATATTTCAGAGGATTATCATTTCAAATATTTGTAAGTGCTTTTGTTCAATTAATTTAATAACGAATCAATAACGATAAATGAGATTGTCTGCTTTATGATACACGTAGGTATTAACAATAAGTTAATAATCATTTCGATTTAAATAAATTGAAACATCAAGATACTGTCGTGAATATCACTCATTGAATTATAACCACTTTTATGTAACGAAAGAAAAAGGTTTAGAGAAAACTGATCCATTAAGAATGGTTTTATTTGAAAACTAGCTGACCCGGTGAACTTCGTACCGCCAATTTTTTTTCCGCTGTGTGCCGTTTGATTTTTGATGGAATCTCTGCACGTGTTGTCATGTGTAGGAAAGGGGAGCTTATCATAATACTCTGCTGCCCGGCGAACTTCATACCGTCAATTTTTTCGTCCAATTCCGTTCCCGCTGCACCCTCTACTATATTAAGCATGTATTATACATATAAACCTGGTTCTTTAATTATTCTATCTATTAAAAGAAACCGCATCAAAATGTGTAGCGTAGTTTTGAAGATAACGGGTCTTTCATTATGCGTGTCCTATCTATAAATTTAAATAAAACAAAGTGTGTGTGAGATACTATCGAAATTATTTATTTATTTGAAAGATGTAGTGCTGCCATTATGTGTGGAATATGACATCATTCAAATGTCCGCCACGGCTTCTCTGGGTGGAGTGCTTGCGAGATATCCAATTTTCCATGACTTTCACGCATAAATCAGGCTGAATGTGACCTATGGCATTGGTTATGTTGGCTTTGAGGGCCGCTATGGTTTGTGGTTTATTCGCATAGACCTACGACTTAAGAAAACCCCACAAGAAAAAGTCTAGCGGGGTTAAGTTATGGTTTGTGAAAGGCCGAGTTCTTGTGAGCGACGCGAAATCGACTGCCTCGGATTCTCCTGCAAACCCTCACGGACAGCGGCGATGTTGTCGGCAGACCTTGCGTTTCGTTGACGTACGGGTGTTGTTCGATCATTTACCGAACCAATGGACTCAAATTTATCCACCACACGACGAATAGTCCTCTCGGTAGGACAATTATGGCGACCGTAATGGGCGAAGCGCGCGGTGCGTTGCCCGAACAGAACACTCATTTTGATAAAACAATTTTATCATTCGCACGTGTTGTTGAATGCTATAGCTATCCATGATGATTTGGCAAAACAGAATGAACAAATGACAATCAATTTGACAGATGTAGCTGCAACAAGATGCCCGCTACCAACTGTCAAAGTTCGGACATGCCTATTGGAAGACCCTGTATTAGCATACATAGGGACATAGGGACGCAGAAAGCAACTTTGCTTTGTGTGTAGTGATGATTAACAGTCGACATTATTTTTTTGTTCTGTGCAGCCGGACAATTGTTTAGTGCTTTTAGTATCTTTTTTATTTTTATTCATTTAATTAAAATACATTTTAGGTACATTCTTATAAAAATGCCACACCAAAACCTTTGAAGCTAATTCTTTATCTGCAATCCGCACCTGCTAATTGACGGACGAGGCTCTGGTAGGTACATGCCGTAAAAGAAAAATTAACCAAATCATTTTTCTAATCCTGGCCATTACACTACCGCTTGTGCTTGGAGAGGGTTCTCCTAGCACGAGCAATTTAGCTTATTTGGAAGGGTTAGAGGGAATATTAGTAAATTCGGTTTTATTATTCTTAAAAAAAAACACGGAAATGGGGAATATAACGTAAGCCATGGGTTCCAAGGTGCAGTCTATGGATGCAATTAAGATTGTGGTTCAGGTAAACAAGTGAGAGGAAGGAAGTAGGTGGATGGAGAGGATTAACCGGCTTAGCGTGTCCTGTAAAATTTTCTATATCCTTATTTTCAGAACTTTATACTGTGTTTACTTGGGAAAACCAAGTTAACACAAGCGAGGTTATTTAGTTTAACGTTGTTGGATGGATATTAGACATTCGCATTCTTAAAAACACCATACAATCGTTTTATCCAGTCTTCGTCATGCTCTTGGTGACGCGATAATTGAACATGGAAAAATACCGTTCCAATGTCGGTAGAATAATCAAACTAATAATATTGTCGACCTAAGAACGCTCAACTCACAGTATTATAAAAAATATGATAATTTCTAGTTTGAAAATAAATAAATTCTATTGTATTCCGTGTAATTAAGTCTAGGCGGTTCACTGTAATAATCTATATATATATAAAAATGAACCCCTATTTCCCTTGGTCACGACATAATGCGTGAACGGCTGAACCGATTTCGCTAATTTTTTTTTGTTGTGTTCGTTATTATTAGGAGAAGGTTCTTATGAAAGAAAAAATGAGGAAAATTGCGCGGAAAATTAGAAAATTTAACAATACATAACCACTATTAAAAACAGCTGATCCGACATACGCCATGTCTAATTTTGAATTTGGAATACTATAATCCGCACGCCGAATGATGATCCCTATGACAGTTCGTTAGCGCTTAACATTGTACTGACGTCCTATCACATCAAATCCTTTAGAAGTCCATTAAAAAGACGAAAAAATCATAATTGTGTACAATTGTAAATTATAAAAATGAATATTAAGAAATTATTACGTAATGTTCGGAAATAATAGAAAAAAACTCAATGCAAATGTACATGGTACGTGCTGCAAAAGTTACGTCGTCAAGCTGTTATCGACTAAGAAGGGACACATCGATAAACAAAATATCGATAATTTGTTGGAAATATAAAACAAATGCTTTGAGTTTGTATTTTATTTATATCAATCTGAATCTGATACAGGGTCAATCGGATCTTCAAAATCTGAGTCTGAACTGCAGCTATCCGTGACGTTTATTATTAACGGTTGGTCAATGATATTGTCGTATTGTACATCTCGATCCCAGTCTTGTAAGCAAATTTTCTTCGTTCTTTCGACCACTTTTCGCCAATCGTCAGCTGTCACTTGAGCGCAAGCTTCTTCCAATAAAACCATCATTTTATTTGCCGTGAATGGCGGAGTTGTGTTATGCCTAGCTGCATGACCTGAAAATATTTGTACATTCAGTAATTATTTTTAGAAATATATGCATATACATAATATTATATAAATAAAAAATATAGATACCTTTGATCTGCGCCCATATCAACTCGATTGCATTATATTGGCAGTGATAGGGCGGTAACCGAATTACCGTGTGTCCATTTGATTTGGCCAATTCATCCAAAAAATATGATGGGTGCGTCTGTTGTTTGTGAAAGTTCAACAGTCTAACCAACTCTTTTTTTAACATCTGACTGTCAGTTTCCACACCATTGCCGTGTAACCACTCTATAATTTCAGCTTTTTTGTTATTGCTGCTGGGGGGTTTGTTAATTTGAACTGAGTGATATGAAGCATTGTCCATTAAAATATAGTGAGGCTCATTCAAATTTTCTAATAGTTTTATAAACCATGTCTTAAAGTTTTCGAAATTCATTTCCTCGTGGTACTCCTTTGTTTTCACTGACTTAAAAGCCCACAGGCAATTCGGCACAAAACCTGTAGCTGTGCCAGCGTGGCAAATGATTAAGCGCTGGCCCTTTCCTTCAGGAGTTTTTGTGCTGGATTTCGCTGTGTCATCCGTCCATGCCTTACCTACAGTATGATTGGCGTTCAGCCATGTCTCATCAAGGTATACTACCTTCTCCCAGTTATCAATTTGTTTGATTTTGCGAAGAAAATCGCATCGTAGTAAAGCTATGTCAGTACGCTCCATTAATATTTTTCTCTTGTCACATTTTTTATAGCGGAATCCACATTTTTTCAAAACAATTCTAAGAGAAGTAGCACCGCCTTTGAAGAGTTCTGCAGCTTTTAATGAAGATAATAACTTCTGGCAGGTCGGTAGTTCACCTCGTAGGTAGTAACCATAAATATGATTGCGTATAGCATCTAAATCAAATTCATCAGGTTCTGTTATATGACATAACCTTTTCTTTTTCTTTGGTGTTAATAGTTTATTGTCCTCCATGGACGACTCCCCAAATTTTTCCTTTGTTATTCGAGAAACAGTAGCCTTTCCGATTCCTAGAGCATCGGCTACACGATCGCGAACATTGTCAAGCGGTAACAAGGGTCCGCCATTTTGTTGTTCACGAGCAAAATAGTCTCGCAAACGAACTACAAACTCGCGAACTTCACTGTTGAGAACAGTTTTCCGCTGTCTTTTCGGCATTTTGCAAAACCGAAAATCAACAAACAGGTAACAGAAAATCAACAAATAACACAAAACAGCGAAAACAGAAACAAAACTCAGCTAACAAAGAAAGACGTGGCGCATACAAGGCGTTAGAGCACTCGTATGACGCGATGTGATGCGGTGTGACAAGAAGACAAAACAGACTGACAAGACATGACATGACTGAATTAAAAAAATACGGTAGGTCTATGGCCTCCATTTAAATACTTTTCCATGTAATCCATAATTGCCAGCTAATTATGAATTCTTTAAAATTCAATTCAAAAAGAATTTTAAATTCTTTAAATTATGCAATTTGAATAAAAATTAAAGTATAGTAAAATAAAATATAATAAGGCTGTTACTTTTTTATCTAGTGTTTTATGTCCATCAATGCGCGTAGTCTTTTTTTCAAAATAAATAAATATTGCTTATTATGTTGAATGACCTGGCTGAATGACATGACATTTGCCTGAAAAAACAGTATTTTATCGAAATTGTTTCGCATAACTAATACAACTGTCAGTTGAAACGTCATAGGGATCATCATTCGGCGTGCGGAGTATAATTGGAAAAAAATGTGTATTCTAATACTGCTGTATGATATTCTTCTATGTTATCTGACGTTTGATATAGAATTGACATAATGCGTGCAAATATCGTCAGAGGGTGATTAGTAGACATTCTACTGAATTAACAAAATGCCCGTTGCTTGGGCTGCGAAAATATTTATGGTGGCTATTTTTTTATTTAGGTCGAAAATTTGATGGTTTATGGTAGTATGAACGCCCTTGAGCGTAGAGGTATATGGTTGTATGGGTCCCATAGGTATATAGGCTCCGTAGGTGTAAGTATGGGCCCCGGTGACCTATTAGTGTCGGGAGCTCCGTGGGCGTATGGGGCCCGAATCGAAATGCTTTCCGTTCTCACAATAATTAGGAGAATTCGATACAGCTATTGATTCTAATTTCTAAGGCGAAACGAAGTTTGCCGGGACAGCTAGTAACAGTATAATTGTTATGGATTATGATAATGAATGACTTATGAAAATATGTACATATGTAAAAATTTGAACTGTAACACTCAATTTGGAAAATTATAATTATTTTGCAGGAACCTAGTTCAGAAGATAGATATGGATCTGAAGAAGATAAATATGAATCAGAATCTAAACAAGACTTTGGTAGAACGGCCGAAAAAGAATTGAAACTTCTTCGTAAAGCTAAGAAACTAAAAGAAACTAATTATAGACGAGCACTGGAAAGTATCCTGCCTGTAAAAAGTAGTCAAAGTTATAGAAGATTATTTGAAGATCTAATAAACAGCTCGAAAGAGCACTCTAAGAGCTTGAGAAGCTCTAAAGAAATCGAGGAAGTTGTGGTTACAGATAGTTTTTTAGGTGAAAATGAAAGTGAAGGAAGAGATGGTGAGCCTCAGGTAGAAGAAATCGAAGTGGTGATAGAACGTATTTCTGATGATGAGAACGCCAAAGATGGAAACAATAATAATAATGAGCCTTCACTGGTATCACGAGATTCCAGTTCATACGAACCAACAGATCAACCTTTTCAAGAAAAACACAGCAGGGATGGTGTAATTGAAAGTATAGCCCAAGAAGAACCATTAAAAGGTGTGAATGTCGATGAAGATCTATCAGGAAGAACAGCACAAGATTCTTCAGTAGAAAAGGATGATAAGCATCTGGGCAATAAGGCACAGCATACAGTTATAGGTATTGTGAATTTTGTAACAACACTTATGGAGCGGAAGACTGCATTACTGCAAAATTCTTCCCATCTATTTTACTTTTGGTTTGGTAAAACTAAGAAAAAATCTATAACCATTTTTTCTCTTTCCAGAATCTTATCCGGTTAATCGTGTCAGCGAAGTAGTGATTCCTCACTATCGAACTGCATTAACAAGAAGTGGGGTGGTAGTCAGTCCAGCCGTATACACTGTAAAAACATCTACACCCATTGTAGACCACGTGACCACTCGTAGCTGGGGTCCAAATCGTCCAGTTCTACCCGATATTTATGGTAGATCTAGTCCTAGACGCTCTGACTTAGATACAACATTCATTGATGATTACAAGGATACCAGTAGAAATGCTTATAGATATACACCCTCACCCTCGAGGCAACTTTTTACTCATTGGCCAGGTGACCTTAATATGGGAATTCTTCCAAAAATGCCAGCGGATGCTCTTCAACCACAATTAGGAATGATGAAACCATTCAGAGATAATTTCCATGCCGGGACATTTTACCCACAACCTCAGCGGTTTTATCCCAATACCTACAGACCTATGTTCAACTTTCATCGCTAACTAGACGAACAAATTGGAAGAGAGTTCTCCAAGTAGTGATTACTACGGTTCCTAAAACCGCAATAAAATGATTTCTTTGTATAAAAGGTGTACAGTTATTTTTTGGGTATTGGGGTATATCTACCTTTATGTATGTACATTTTGTATGAGCTGTTTTATTTTCGGAATAGAAAGGTATAGGATACACTACTCCTGTTCCCGCGACCAAGATAAAGTTTCTGTGAGTAGGTACTTCATGAAAATGTACCAGTAAGTTTACACTACCCAATGTGAGGCAAATAGACGTTGATGTTGTGCTGGGGGGGAAGGGGTTAGAATTCGTAAACACCACTACCTTTCTAGGAATTACAATAGATTCTAAATTACAATGGGGTGACCATATCACTATTCTGGCCAATAAACTTAGCTCTGCTGCTTATGCTGTGAGACGGATTAGGCAGTTGACTGATGTAGCTACTGCTAGGCTCGTATACTTTAGTTACTTCCATACCTTGATGTCCTATGGAATACTACTTTGGGGAAATGCAGCAGATTTAGAAACTATATTTATCGAATACATAGGGAAAAAAGAATCTTCTCGGGCGGGACTCGAACCCGCAGTCTTTCCCTTACAGGGGGAATGCCTGACCAATTCGGCTACCGAGACACGCCCGATATGATTCAAATTTCCCATCTTATACGTCTTTTAGGCGTGGCATTCCCCCTGTAAGAGAAAGACTGCGGGTTCGAGTCCCGCCCGAGAAGATTCTTTTTCCTTATGTATTCGATTTGTATAGTTAGCATACTTAATGCTGTAAAAATTCCTTCAACTATATTTATATTGCAAAAGAGGGCAGTTCGTGCCATTTATTGCTTAGGCAAGAGATACTCCCTCAGGGAAAGATTTAAGGATATTGACATTTTAACTGTACCTTCCCAATATGTATTTGAAAACATAATGTATGTCAGGAAAAATATATCTCATTACACAAAAGTAAGTGACATTACAGACAGAAATCTGCGTAACAAACATAGACTTCTACTTCCATGTTATCGGCTTAGCAGGGTTAGTGATTCTTTTAAGGGCGATGGTATACGTTTTTATAACAAACTGCCAGAATCGATCCTTGGTATGCCTGACGGTAAATTCAAAACCTTTGTAAAGACTACGTTATCCAAAAAGGCATACTATAGGATAGATGATTACCTGAAAGATAAAAATGTCTGGCTTGAGCATGGTGCAGGCCCCTCGTAAAATGCTATAATTACAGCATGGTACTGTATTAGTTACGTGACTTATTTGTTACATTATGTAACTTTGTTTTAATTCTCAATTATAAAGAGTTTTATATACTTTTTGAATTTAGCTTTAAGAAAATAAATATTGTAAATTGACGTCCAAAAAATGCCGCAGTGGAGTTTGTTGCGCCGTTTCTTCTCCACCAGCAGCGCCTTGGAAGCGGTGGTAAACTTAGATTAAATTAAAATTGACGTCAATAAGAAACAATTTTATTGTTCTATATTGAAAAATAAATGACTATGACTATAACTATGTCACAGAAATACTGATCCCGTGACCCACAGGAACCTATACCCGGGGTAAAATAAAGGTTGAACGGGATGAAAAATATCCTATCTCCGTCTCCGTCTCTAGCTACATCCCCACTATTTTTCATTCAGTTCATTTTAATAGTGTAACTAACACGACTTTATTATATATATATATAGAAGATACGCGGTTCCCATCCGGTAGTTGCGCATTTTGGTCGCTCGCCAAAGCTGCCGAGGGAAACTTCGTCCATTCCTGTTTTCCGCCGCTATTAAACCCAACGGTAGTCTGGCCCATGGCGCCAAGGAGAAAGCCGATCTTTTAGGTAACCTCTTTGCGTCAAACTCGACTATGAAAGATGGGAATGCCGAACCACCTAGTATACCCTGGTGTGGAACTTCAATGGGTGAAGTAAAAATCACCCAGCGGAGGGTTCGGCGAGAATTAAAGTCCCTAGATGTTCGAAAGTCGAGTGGGCCGGACGGCATACCGGCAATGGTGCTCAAGCACTGTGCTCCAGAGTTGTGCCCTGTTCTTACACGACTCTTCGCGCTCTCATTCTCCGCTGGACAAGTTCCGGCTTCGTGGAAGACCGCATACGTGCATCCGGTGCCTAAGAAAGACGACAGGACAGACCCGTCCAACTACAGGCCCATCGCTATCACCTCCCTTCTCTCGAAGGTTATGGAGCGTGTTATTAATACACAGCTCCTGGGATACCTTGAGGGTAACGATCTACTGAGCGACCGACAGTACGGCTTCCGCCAGCGTCGCTCGACCGGTGACCTTCTTGTGTATCTCACAAACCGTTGGGCCCAAGCCATCGAGAGCCAAGGTGAGGCACTAGCGGTCAGCCTAGATATAGCGAAGGCCTTCGATCGGGTATGGCACAGAGGTCATCTGCGAAGCTACCATCTTATGGACTCCCTGAGGGGCTGTATAATGGGATTTCCAGCTTTTTGTCCAACAGAAGCATCCAAGCCGTCGTGGACGGCAGTCGCTCGGACCGCATGGACCTAAACGCCGGTGGCCCACAGGGTTCCGTGTTGTCTCCGACCCTGTTTCTGCTGCATATTAATGACATGCTGTCTGACGACTCCATTCATTGTTATGCGGACGACAGTACTGGAGACGCATGTTACACGGGCCGTGCAAACATCCCCCAGTCCGAGGTGGAGGGGAGTCGCGAACAACTTGTGTCAGAAATCGAGACTACTCTCTCGGGAGTATCCGATTGGGGTCGACTAAACCTGGTCCAGTTCAACCCCACCAAGACACAAGTATGTGTATTCACCGCTAAGAAAACCCAATTTATTGTAGCGCCGCAATTTCTGGGCACACGGCTTACCATTGTCCCGAGTATCGGGATCCTAGGCGTCGACATTTTAAGTGACGTCCAGTACCGCAGTCATTTAGAGGACAAGGTCAAGCTGGCATCAAAGAAACTTGGAGTTCTTAACAGGGCAAAGCAGTACTTCACTGCGGGGCAGCGACTCCTTCTTTATAAGGCACAGGTTCGGCCCCACATGGAGTACTGCTGTCATCTTTTTGCCGGAGCGCCCGCACGCTAGCTTAACCCTTTCGACTCGGTGCGTTGAGGCTCGTCGACAGTCCCATACTCGCAGGCGATGTGGAACCTCTCAGCCTCAGGAGGGATTTTGCCTCACTGTGTGTTTTAATGGTTTGTGCTCAGATGAATTATTTGACATGATGCCCACTGTTACATTCTATCATCGCGCCGCTCGCCATGGACAGGGAATTCATCCCCACACATTGCATCCGAATACGGTGCGCACCGTGAGGTATGAAAGGAACTTCATCCCACGTACGCTCAAGCTGTGGAATGAACTCCCTGCCATGGTTTTCCCAATCGACTACAATATGGGGTTCTTCAAGAGGGGCATTAGAAGGTTTCTTCAGGGTAGGCAGCGCGAGTGTAACGCCCCTGGTGTTGCATACGTCCATAGGCCGCGGTAACCACTTTCCATCAGGTGGGCCGTGTGCTTGTCTGCCACCTAAGTGGTATAAAAAAAACACAATGGCACAGAACAGACAATACGACAATAGTGAAGAGCTCGTTTTCTTAATCTGAACATCGATTTGCAAATTGGTAGAATAGGACCGGCAATATGATCAAAATTAGATAGACATATTTTACATGATGTTTTACCACTAAAGCGACGCACTTATGCAACTATTTACTTACATATTTTAGAGTAAAATCTATATCGCCATCGTATGGATCGAGCTATAGATACTTTTGTCAAATTTAAAATGTAATACTCTTTTATATATTTGCTACATTTCATAAAACTTATGAAAAAAAAACCTTTTGTCATATTGTGGAAACAGAAAAATTATTCATGGATTCATGGTAAATTACAAGTTATATAATATTTATATACATTTTGGTTTCATGTCTGTGTCCTTTAAATTGAGATGGTAAGTTGAGTTTTGTATTGTATGCTATGGATAAAAAGGTAGATAAAGAAGTCCAATTCTTGCAGAATTTGCGAAAAATATGTCTTTTTGCTTGGTGTAAGTTTACTTGATATAATAATTATTGTCAAAGATAGAAACTAGTGCTTAAAAAAATATTTTGCCTCAACTCCATCGGAAATTAAGAAGCGGTACAAGATAGGTTAGAAGTGATATTATTTTATGATCAGCTGCAGTTTTATAACCCTAAGATGTGATAGTAAAGTCAGTACCTAACAATAGTGGTTCAGTGTCAATTCTGTGTAAAGTTGTCGCTTTACTTTACCATGGTTTATAAATCGATTTATGTAACTACAATAATAAAATATATTTTACTCCAAATCTATATTTACTATAAGCATAAAGGATATTTGAAATCATTCCATTTAACAGACCGCTGCATCTAAAGACAGAAATTTCCAAAACCATGCCCAAACTCAAGAAGAAGAAGATGCCTACGACTATTTAAAATTTAGGACTGGAATACATCCAACCAGGTAACTTAGGTAACTCGGTATTTATGTAGTAAGAATAACAGTTATTACAGAAAGATACAAAATATATTTGATAAGGACACTCACAATAACATACTGTATATCACAAGCCTCTGCAAGGAGATGTGTAGCGCTGATTTTTACCTAGACCTAGAATCTTTCTTAAATTTTAACAATTGTGGTCAGCATGCTGTTGGCATTCGCCATATAGCACGTTTGCGCATTTTGTTGTACTAAGAAGCAATATACACACATCTACGTAAACTTTGTGGACGCACTGTGAGAGCGGGAGAGCTGGAGAGAACAGACGACCGTATTATGAAGACCGCAAAACACTAGCAATTTATTGTAGCTTTTGATATTGGCCTATAGTTTCCAACGGATCGCCGGCCTTATTGCTTTGCCGCTTCGAATATCGCTTCGTCAAGTCTAATATTGGTCCCAATTTTTATTCAGCTGTTTAGGCGCTATTGCCCATATGGTCAAAGGCGCCTTGGGTGGAGGAATTCTAAGTGGGCCAGTGGCTTATAAGAAGGGTGGTTTGGCTGTTGCTATTCCTATACATATTGTGATGGGCGTTTTCATGGGATACTGCTTACACGTAAGTATAATTTTATGTTATACTTATTTTATCAACTTGTTATAAACTGATGACCAAAATTAATACAAAAGCTCGAAATCAGGAATCAATATTTTGAGTGAAATAGAAATAGAGGAAATTGGAGTCCGTTTTTGCAGCTTTCTAAATCTTTTAGTTATCTATAATGTCGAGAGAGAGAGGCAAGACTATTATTTAGTTCCATTTTAAGGGCTTTTAGTACTGAAATATTCGTCACTTATAACAACATTATCCCATTAAATCCAACACTATGGAGTAATTTTGTTTGATTTTTCTCAGTTGCTTGTACAATCCACTCAAGTATTGATGAGACGTACCAGAAAACCTTTTTTATCATATGCAGATTGTGGAGAAGCAGCTATGATGTTATTTCCAAAGAAAAAGGTAGCCAGATTTGCAAAATTTTTTAGGTTAGTATTAATTTTTTTCTTAATCAAGTCATTATGTAGGTATGCAGTTGATGAATTAGCCAAAGTGACTGAGTCTACAACTGAAAATATGAAGCTATATCTAATATATAAAATTCTCGTGTCACAGTTTTTGTTGCCATACTCCTCCGAAACGGCTTGACCGATTCTCATGAAATTTTTTGAGCATATTGAGTAGGTCTGAGAATAGGCCAACATAGCTATTTTTCATCCCCCTAAATGTTAGGGGTAGTCCCACCCCTAAATTTTTATTTTTTAGACAAAATTTTTAATTTCTATTTTTTTATGATACAACATACAAAAATACATACAATCCTCAATTTTCACCCTTCTACGATCAACCCTTATTTTTTAATAGCCATTTTAGTAATTCAATCATTTTTTCTTTCCGGTGGAAAAATGATCAATCGTCATTTAATTATTATCTATTTTTCAACCCCCTAAATGGTGCAGCGGGAACGGAATCTGACGCCACGAGGGTAGGAAAAAATTGGCGGTACGAAGTTCGCCGGGACAGCTAGTTTTTAATATATTATCTAATCTTATTGTTGTTATTCGTTCTATATTATTATCTTGCTTTCGTTAGGGATATATTCTGAATTCAATCAGCAGTCCACTGCTGGACATAGGACATTTTCTATCTTAAGTTAGTTTTGCAATAAATTGCAAAGCTTTACTTATTTATTAAAAATAAATTAGTATCACCTAAACTAATTTGATTTTCTCCAGGTATTTCATTGATACATTAATATGCATGGATTTATTTGGTGCCTGTTGCGCTTATCATATTATCATTGCGAAGTCGGTAAAACAACTCATAGAAAATACTCGTACGACTTCGATGACTGGGATAGGACCAGGTAATAATTTTCCATCCATCCATATATTCACGTCTGTAAATCCCCGAAGGGGTAGGCAGAGGTGCACTAGCCAGTTTCGCCAATTATGATTTTCGGTCCCACGACGTGATAGGGGGCGAGCTTATTGCCGTCTGGCGGGCCTTTTGTCTTGGGATAATGTTTACTGTTGTATGGAGAATAGCCCTATCTCTTAGTCGCCTTGTACGTCACCCACAGGAAGCGCTGGTTCTATTCTACTCAACCGGGAACCAACATTTTGTACAAGTAAATCTCTATGACTGTTTTATAAGCTCCTATAATGACGAGTATAAGATAATAATAGAAAAAATATAACGTGTCGGCGTCAGGACTTCTTTTCTATTTAATTTTGCTCACGCGCCGCAGATCAACGCCATCAGTACCTACATTAACACATTATCTTCCTAAGACGTCCTTTCTTTATTGACAACTATATCGAAGTCTCTGTGCTTTTAGGGTATCCGAATCTAAGAATCTACATGCTAATATTTGTACCTTTTTATATTCTCATATGTTTGATAACGCATCTCAAGTTCTTGGTACCTTTTTCACTTGGTGCAAATGCAGTTGTCGGTAAGTAGTTTTGAAGAATATTTTACATGTTTCATTATTTGATTTGATTTTAATTTAAATTAAATACGTTTATTACACTAATTAAGCATTCATCTCCTGTTGTTACGACTTAAGGTAATAATATATAACACTATCATCGTTATACCTATGAGTAAAAATAAAATAATACACAGGATTTAGAAGTAATTATTATTGTTAAAATGAAACGTTTCACTGTACCTCTCTGTCATTGACTAAATTATGGTAACTATTTTTCATCGTTTTAGCGCACGGGTATAAGTCATTTTATATTCGTTCCCGATTGAACCCGAGACTTACGATTCGGACCCCCCGGGGTCCGTTTTCCTTCTTCTCGTCTTGGTTTGTTTTAAACAGGTTTTATTGAAGAGACTTCCGTCTGACCTCATAAACCTTGGAGGTTAGGCAATTTGGCCCCGAATTTCTTTATACGGCCCTAAAAACCCCAATGTTGTGTCGTTTCCCCCAAATATAACCTGAGTAGTAAGTAATTTAATCAACGTAAAAGGTGTTCATTCTTTTCTTTTTTCTTTGTTTAGGATCGGCAATCCTCATGGCGATATATTATTGCTTCTTAAATAATCCTACATTTGAGGGTTTGAAAATGTCAACCGATTTCCCAGGAGCGCTGCAGTTCATTGGCATGTCAGTGTTTGCAATGTCTTGTGCTGGAGTTGTAATTCCTGTAGAAGGTAATATGAGAGAACCGAAGAAATTCCCAAGGGCTCTAGCAATTGGTAAGTACTGTTTTAATAGTAAGTAAGCATGCAGTATTAGGGGCGTTAAATAAAATAATAACAAATGCAATGATACATGTATCGTGTATTATTCTAAATAGATAAAATTGATTAAGTAGTTGTTTAGTATTGATAGTTTTTTTTTGTAGGTCAAGGTGCTATCATATTTTGTACATTCAGTACATCCTTCTTCGGTTATGCTGCTTTCAGAGAAGCGGCGGAAGCTCCATTCACACTCAATTTCCCCATGACTACGTAAGCTAAGTAGTTTTATATATTACGCATTACGAAAAATAATAGCCATGTTCGTTCCCGGTGGTGTAATGTTTGTTTGTAATGACCAAAACTGCACGGCATTTCTTTACATCAGCAAACGTTAACCCGTAATCTGGTGACGTTTATCTTAGAAAAAATATCTTAGGGAACTATAGACCCCATGTATTTTATTTTTATTTTTTATTTTATTTTATTTGGAAAACAAACAGCATTAAAACTATGTGACATAAACACTTACATCACTAGAGGCCATTTATAAGTTTTCGCATATAAATAACAAGTAGACACTAAAAGGTTTCATAAAACAAATGTTGAGAAATAATTTTTATATTGAGTTGAGTATTATTGAAATTTAATGATAGTGAAAGTAACTCAAATATCTGTGTAAATGAAATAATAACTGCCTTTTTGTTGTTGTTTGTCACAAATTGCGCCAATGTAAATGTAAACGAAAGGGAAATATGTAAGAGTATAATGTGTTTAATGGGCGTAAATGTCCAGGATCTTCTCAGCTATCCCTCACCACCTTAACTTACCAACGTGACCTTTCTGTGCAAAGGCCAGTCGAAGGGACAAGTCAAAGAGTAGTTTGTCATTGAATAAGTGGTGTCCATCATAGAATCAGTAGTGTCCAATCTCGCTCGCGGGCGTGTATGAAAGGATTAATAACGGGCGTGCATGAAAGGATTAATGGCAGTGGAGGAAGCTCGTGAAGTGTGTAAGGATAGAGTCAAATTGCGGGCTGTTGTCTCTACCTGGGGTAGGTAGAGACAAGACTGTAGGTAGAGACAGCCTCCGTGGCGGTAGTGAACGCGACTGCCACGCAGGAGGCGCGGGTTCAATTCCCGTTCAGTGCAAATATTTGTATGCATGAATATGGCTATTTGCATTGGTCTGGGTGTTTCTATGTATAATATGTATGTATTTACAAAAAAAAAAGTATTTAAGTATGTTTATCCGCGTTCTAGATTCCATAACTCAAGCTAGTTAAGCTATGCTTACCATGGGTTTAGATAGCGTTGTGTAGAATGTTGGGAAATATTTATTTATTATTTATTATTACTGCCATTTGACTTCTTCTTCTATCGTGGCGATGGCGCCTCGGCCCTCAAATTATCTTCTCCCAGTGTGCTGCCACCTGTATGGCGTTCTCGGAGGCGCACATAAATTTGACTGAGGAGGGAAGGAGGGAGGGACGTGAGCATATGGATGGATGGCAATCTCACTCGCATACCATAGAATAAAATAGTTACGAAGAGTATCGATTCATTTTAAAATTTACAGTGCTACATTTTTCACTTTCAGAGCTGTTTTGCACCTATTCTTCTTGAGCGGCACTACAACAAATTTCTTTTTAATTTTTTATTAACAAATCATTATTTTCAGGATACCCATAATGTTCAAATGTGCTATTTGTATAATGTTATACATCACCCACGCACTGAACTTTTGGGTGCCTTTCAATCTTTGCTGGTACTACATATCAAAACGAGTCAATCAAGAGAAACTCCTTATGTGGGAAAGAATATTTCGAACAATATTCGTGTTGATAATCGCCTTTATTGCCATCATATTCCCCAGTATAACTGGTATAATGGGTTTTGTAAGTGTTTTTAAACAGAGTCTATGCATAATCTATACGTGTTTAGCGTTTTAACCATATAATATCTTGGACCTAAATCGCGAAATATAAATGGCCCTGGCGCGCGAGGATTGTTTTGTAATAAATGTATAATTGGTGAATTTGAGATCGTCCACCGTACTAGCCACCCCGTGCTATCTTCAAAATACATCTGAGAAACGACGTGTACTGTGCTTATTTAAAGGGCACATTTTGAGCACTTTATGTTCAAGATATATGGCTTAAACAATATACAGGATACCACATATTATAACAGAAGCGACTTATTGTCCCTATTTCCTTAAAATAGGCTAAACGTTAGGTAAGTTTGAATAAAATCAGTTCATCATTTAAGGCAGAAACCAGAGATTTAATGTTTTCAAAATGTTTTAATGTTTTTTTAATTTTATTTTTATATCAATGGACCAGGATTACTCGTGGCTTCTTTTTCTTTGCTGTATGTGGTTATCCTGCTGTATATAATTTTAAATTTTAGTTGATTAACTAAACTCGTCTAAACTGCTGTAGTTGACGACCTTTGTGGAGTACGTAGGAATGGTAGTCGAATGCTAAGTTTTCAGGTTCAATTTCTACTTAGTGCAAATGCGTGAATACACTGAATACACATTATTGGTATTGGTTTGGGTATTTTCATATATTCAGTACTCTCGAACCTATAATACAAGCGTAATAAGCATCCTATTATTCATCATCATCCTTGGAGCAGGTTCCATTATTCGGTTGGAATCGTCTTTATAGTTTAAAAGATTATGAAGCTCTTGAACTTCGGAATTTTCGTCAATCGATCGCCTTCTGGCCTCTACTCACTTGCGATGTCGAAGGTCTGCAGTTACATAGACCCGGTCCCAGACATTTTAGGACTCTCTAACGGACACCATAGATGTTTGTACGGCAACCGGGATCGATGGTTTAACGTGCTCTCCTTTGCAGTACGGAGAAGTCGTATGTGTTAAGAATTGTCGCCGGGCTGATGATTGACCTGATTTGATAACTGACCTGATTAGTAGTTTTGCTTAACTTTGGAATGGGTTCGTTTAACACTTAGGGTGCCTTCAAGTCTAATTTGAAGGCAACCTAAGTGTTAAACGAACCCATTGCAAAGTTAAGCAATACTACTAATCAGGTCAGCCTAAGCCACAAAGCCCTCTTCGTCCTATGATTGAACCAAATTGTCTAGAGCCATAGAACCGTTGTTTGTAGTTACCTAAATTGTATTTCGAAAATCCTTGCCTATATTATCTTAGTAATAAGATAATATAGGCAATATAATATATAATCTAATATAATATATATATAATCTTTCAGATTGGCTGTTTTTGTATAACAAACATGGCTATAATTTGGCCCAGTATAATATCCGTCCTCGTGGCGTATGAAAGACCAGGTTTGGGTCGTTACAAATGGCGACTTTGGAGAGCAGCTTTTTTCATTGTGGTGGGATTGTTTATTTTAGTATGTGGTTCAGTAGTAAATGGTAGAACGCTGGCAGAAACATTAGGATTATGATATAAATATATAAAAATCGTAATCATATTTGCTGTGCGCTTTGTAAATGATAGGAAATTTATAGTGTGTGATCAAAATTTCGTTTGTACTATTTTTAGATTATAAGTAAACTGTGTTAGTTGCATTGATGTGTGGTTTTTTACTGTTTGAATTTATTAAATGTAACTTTACGCATAGTGGCTGTTCTTTTTCCTAAACTTATTCGGTAGGTACCGCAAAACGGGTGAATAGAATAAAAACATAACCCTTCTTGACAGACGGGTTAAAATGTCCGTATTATGATTTATTTGTGGTGCAGTTAACGTCAGAAATATCTTGACTAGATAATCTCAAAATGATCTTGAAACTAAGTTGTTAAGTCAGTATTTTATTCATTTAAATTGTAACATTGTTCGAAATAAAGGCGTGTACCAAATATCGCAACAATCGGTCAACTGAAAGGGGAAAAAAAATTGAATACTTTGTTCCTTTTCGGCTGACAATGTCTTCTTTTCAATATAAACACTTCCCATAATGTACACTTTCCCGAAATATGTATTCCCAAAATGACTACTGGCCCATACGACTTCCCAGTTTGAGTACTTCCCAAAAAACATTTTTTCCCAAAAATCCACTTAACCAATATATGTCCTATCATTTCCGTAAGGCTAGCTGCATTGCAAAATAATGGCAATAAATCACGTTTGTTATATGGTAGCCCACCTATTATCTTTTTGTTATCACACAGAGATCTTACATTCAGGGACAGTGTACATAATATTGGGAATCACACATATTTGGGGAGTATACGACATTGGAAGTGGGAAAATTCAGTGGGTGGACAGGTCGGGACCCTACTTTTCGTGAATAAGACATTGTGAAATGCAGTCAACTTAACCTAGTGTATACTATAGGAAGTGTGTAATCTGCCTAGTGTACATTATGGGAAGTGTGTAATCTGAAAAAGGAAACATTAGTGGGTTTATCCACTTAGTTATACTATTAGTTATACGATATAACAAAATGGACTGAAAAAGTCCAAATAGTTATACTGCTTAGTATAACTACGTGGATTCGATTAATTTGGGTTGTTTTGGTCCAAATAGTTATACTGCATAATATAACTACATGGATTCGATTAATTTGGGTTGTTTTGGTCCAAATAGTTATACTGCATAATATAACTAAATGGATTCGATTAATTTGGGTTGTTTTAGTCCAAATAGTTATACTGCTTAGTATAACTACATGGATTCGATTAATTTGGGTTGTTTTAGTCCAAATAGTTATACTGGATCCGATTAATTTTGATTGGATTCATCTATTTAGTTATATTCGTAAATAAACAATCACTTTATAATATTAATGGGCATTTTATGTTCCAACACATTAGTAATGAAAGAAAAAGTGTATTTATGGGCTGAAGGAGATAGTGGTGGGCAGTGTTGCCGTTATAAAAACTATTATTATTTATTTTATTAACTTTAATTGTTAGAATTATTTATTTAACATTTTATTTTATTAAATTCTTTTTGTGTATGTGCTGCAGCTGCGAGAAATAAATGCATTTTCTTTCTTTCCGTTAACTAATTGCATTTGTGCGTCCATTATCATCATGTCGTTGACTAAACTCCTTTCTTTTCGGTTCTCTTTTCTTTCCCTGATATGGATAATAACATCTTCGGTATCTTTCAGAATAGCTCTCAAAAATTGCATAATGCTTACACGTTTCCTGGCCCTGAATGCTTGCTTTAAGTTCATATGCCATGCTAAAATTACTGGCTCAAGAGTAATGAATTGATAAAATCGTGGTGTGTGTTTAGAGAGAGGCATCGCAGTACTAACCAAGTTGAAGCATGGCATATGAACTTAAACCAAGCATGCAAAACCAGGAAATATGTAAGCATCATGCAATTTTTGAAAGCGATTCTGGAAGATGCCGAAAATGTTATTATCCCTATCGGGGAAAGAAAAGAGAACCGAAAAGAAAGCAGTTTAGTCAACGACATGATGATAATGGACGCATAAATGCAATTAGTTAACGGTAATATCACAATAGACACTTTTCTAGAAATAGTGCGATAGCATTTTACTCACTATTTAGGAGAAAGAAAAGAAGAAAGAGCATGCATTTATTTCTCGCAGCTGCAGCACATACACAGAAATGTAATCATAATCATAATCATAATCATTTATTTGTGGAACATATGTTAGTTACAGATCTTATAATAATGTTAAAATGTCCTCTATATTCTACCACATTGTGTGATGTACAAATATTTTAATTTTATTACAAAGTATGTCGATTCATGCAATATCAACGAAATAGTAGTATTAAAAATGTCAAACAATTAAATAAGTTATGTCAATGACTGCAGCAAAAATAATAAAATAAAAAGAAAATTAAGTCAGAAAATAAAATATTTAAAAAAAAATTAATTAAATGTCCTTGTCACTGAGATAATCACTTTTTTTTTTATTTATTTATTTATACAGACCTTACACTATCATTACAGGTTGTAGTCACCTAATGCGGTAGCGTAGCTAAACTATGTCTAATATATAAAATTAACATATAATACAACAACAAACATAACAGATACATAAAAAATGGTAAGTTACAACCAAAAATTATTGACCTTTAACCTTTGTAGGCAATTATAAATAAAAGAACCTTTGCGAATTCACTCCTATTGCACGAGAAGATATCGATCTGCTGGTGAACCTCATTTATGACCCGGAAACTACGCATAAGAGGTGCTTTCGCCAGTAGATCGGTCCTGGCCACAGGTACGGCGAGCAGCTGCGGGCGTCGCCGCCTCCAAACGTACCGATCGGGCACGGCGAGGCTCATGTGACACAGAACTCCCGGGTTGTGGGCAACTCCACGAAGAACCTTCACTAAATATTCAGCGAGCATAAAGTCCCGTCGCACCCTGAGCTGATTGTACCCTATCAATTGAGTAGTATGCTTTATCGAGCAAGAATGTTTGTACTTCCCTTTTAAACATCAGCATGTTTTCGCTAGATTTTATGGCTTTAGGTAGTTTGTTGTAGATCTTGGGCGCCATAACAAATATACTTTTGTGTAGTAGGGCCGTTTTGGCTGGCACGAGGCAAATTCTCAGTTGTAACCAGCAGTCGTAGATCCGACAAGTTAGGATCTACGACTGCTGGTTACAACTGAGAATTTCTCCCAGTTCAGCTTGACAAACATAACTGTTTCAAGGATGTACAAACATGGCATCGTCAGTATCCTCAGACTAATAAAGTATAAAGTATGGCTAACTACTGACTAACAAAATAAAATGTTAAATAAATATTTCCGACAGTTAAAATTAATTGAATAAATAATTATAGTTTTTATAACGGCAACACTGCCCACCAATATCTTCTTCTATCTTCAGTTAGTCTGGTTTCTTCTTCTTCTTCTAGCCCAATGATCCTCTTTTTTTGTATATAATATCATTGCTTCAGCCCTTATATATACACTATTTCTTTAATTACAAATGTGTTGGAACATAAAATGCCCATAAATATTATAAAGTGATTGTTTATTTAGGAATATAACTAAATGGATGAATCCGATTAAAATCAATCGGATCCAGTATAACTATTTGGACTAAAACAACCCAAATTAATCGAATCCATGTAGTTATACTAAGCAGTATAACTATTTGGACTAAAACAACCCAAATTAATCGAATCCATGTAGTTATATTATGCAGTATAACTATTTGGACCAAAACAACCCAAATTAATCGAATCCACGTAGTTATACTAAGCAGTATAACTATTTGGACTTTTTCAGTCCATTTTGTTATATCGTATAACTAATAGTATAACTAAGTGGATAAACCCAAATTAAGAGTAGCCGAATGGCTTTGTTCCTTCATTAACATCTTTCTGATGCTGACTGTACAAAGTACAGCAGCTTCTGCGTCCATTTTACGGCGGATTTCACGCTCTATTGAGAGCGTCCCGTGAATGTGGAGGGCACGACTCATGCCATGAAATCACGGTGTGAATTCGCGCGTGAATTCACGCCACTAATGTAGAGCGGCCATTACAAATGCAGACAAATACGACCATCCACACATGGCCAAATAACAAACCAACAAGTTAACGGTAAGCGTAGGTAAAGTATTATTATGTAGAAATACCTAGTCGAATACAAATATACAATAATTTATCTAATCTACTTACCTAGTTTTTTATAATTCAGGACGGGTAGATAGAAAAGACCAAAATTCGTTCCTGTGTGGAATACTGCTCGCATCTCTGGGATGGCTGCGCAAAGTTCTTACTATAAGATAAAGCACACTATAGATATTATATACTAGATGCTCTAGACCTGTGCTCTAGACAGGTTGTAGTGACGTGCGGTCCGCATTATTGGGAATCCTGAGGTCACGAACACCCTCGAGCCTTTGCAGATGCGTAGAGATGGTCTTTGGCAATAAGGCCAATTATACATAGTTTGTCAAATTTACACTCTTCTTCTTAATGGCTTCTGCTGCATGAAGGCTTCAATATGGTTCAACTCCATAACTATAAGTCATTCTCAGAGAAAGACCAACGGCCAACAGTGAATTCCGGCCACGGTTGTGCATCCTCGCGGGTCTCGCTGATAAATGTACTAAAAACATAATAATAACACAACAATGCGGTATTGTCAACCGCGTGAAAACCTCCATCTGTCTGTGGGGGATGCGTCAACCGCCAAAAAATACAGAATAATGAGTGAATTTTGACCATCCTACATATTGATGAATATACTACTTCAGTCTCGTCATCCTTAGGTCCTCTTAGGTCTTAGTTACGTGCATCAGACGAGCGAATACCTATTCTTTTCATCGTCGAACTTTTTTTTTGTAATGTAAACAGAAACAAAACGTTTCTTCGCTGTTCTTTATTAGCTCGCATAGATTGTATAGAATATTCTAAGAATGTTCGCTCATTTCGTGCTTCGCATATTTTGGTGTGAACGAACGCTGAAAAGGAGTTGTCGTTGGAAAGAGTGCTCTTGTTCTGGCTCTAGCTCTATTCTCGTTTGGTGCTCCTTTTACTTTTCTGTTCTAAAATTATATGAAATAATATTTATTCTACACTTGCAACATTATTATTTTCTGTTGATTTTCTAAAAGAAACATAAACCTTTTGACATGTTTTGAAAATTATCAGAGAGAAATTCATGATAAATTACAAGTTAGAGGATATTTTTTAGTTTCATTCCGTACCTAGTTAGGTAAATAATGGTAAGTAAACTTTGATATTGTCATAAACTTGCGTTAGTCCCGATCGCATTCGTGGAGCCCAAGGTCCACTTGTACTAGTCTCACCATCTTATCTCCACAACTCAATTGTAGGTAGGGAGGCCACGCAGTTAAATTTGTAGTTACTCGAGCGTCGTGGAAACCCATTAGAATTGGTAGATTAGATGATAGAAAGAATAATGGTATATAAAGTTTCCACTTTTAGTGGTGCGGGCAGCGAATACATAACATAATTAAATATCTATATATAATCATCCATCTTAATTAAACTTTTGTATTACTTTGGTCTTACTTAATGTTTTTCAGTTAGTCTGGTTTGTTTAACTCTAAAATAAAACAAATACAAAAACGATCACGTTCGAGTAAATACAGACATATCTTTGCAAGGTTCTCACGCCCTTAGGTTATGCTTAAATCGCAAGATTTTCAAAATGGATACTTGTTAGCTAGTAATTAACCTACATTATTTTAATCTGCCACGTAGGTGTAAATTCGTGGTACAATTTTTTTTTGGCGCACCATATTGAAGTCTGCCTACTGTCTGGAGGAATTTGTCAATATGTCACTAGCCTCCCCTAGCTTAATCTGACGCGCTCGAGTAACCACCGAATTCCCTCCTACGCGTGTCCTACTATTGGCAATTCTGTTGTTAGACCAGCTGTCGGATTTTTAAGTAACCGGGAGGGACGGGTCTCAATGTCTTATGACCTTATGACCCTTAGTTGGCTAACCTTGCACATTGCTTGTGAATCAATTCGGTTACCACTTAAGCCCGAGCCGTTCTTTTATATGTAAGTATCCTTTGGATAAAGGATAGAACAAGACCATTCCCCGAAGAATATGCGACATAACTATCTATTTGTTATAAATTTGAAGGATAGAAGGAAGAAATATTTTAGAAATTATTTTGCCTCAACTCAATCGGAAGCGAAATTGCGGTACAAGATAGGCTAGAAGTGATTTTATGATCAGCGGCTAGGGTTCCGTACCCAAGCGGCGAAAACGGATGCTTGGTCTGTTTTTTATTATTATTTTGATGTGGCAGTAAAAGTACCCTTCAGTAGCTGTCGCATTTCTATACCTTGGTCGGTGAAAAGCAACCGAAACGTAGGGATAGCGTAGATAATAAAATAAATCGATATATTATCAAAAAAACTTAGTCACTAACAATTCGATTCAACCCGAATGAAAAAAAAAAACTACTAACTCAAAATACTACAAACCGTTCCATTCAACAGACAGCTGCATCTAAAGACAGAAATTTCAAAAATCATGCCCAAACTCAAGATGAGGAAGATGCGTATAACTACGTAGCGGATCGAACAGGAATACAACCTACGAGGTATCTAGGGTCGACACAGTAGCAATAAATAGAACAGAAAACATGTATAATGAGGACACTCACAATACAATATCACTATCGCTTCATATAAAGATCATCGTTGTTCTTGGTTGCTTTAGAGGCTTTTAATTTGGAGTCTGAGATCCTCTTACTTTTTCTCCTGATTTGATTTATAGCTTGGAACATCGTGTTCTATGTCCTTCGTCTTGTGTACTATCTGTTTAAATTTTTCTTCAGCCTTCTAGGTGCTATTGCCCATCTCATCAAAGGCGCCTTGGGCGGAGGAATTCTCGGTGGACCAGTGGCTTATATGAAGGGTGGTTTGGCTGTATCTATTCCTATACATATTATGGTTGGCATTTACATGGGCTTCTGCTTATACGTAAGTTTATTTATGTTATCAACTTATTATGAATAGATAATACCAAAATTAACACAAAAATCGAAATTGAGAATCAAAACTGAATTTTAGTCAGTTTTTGCAATTATGTTTATCTATTATGGTGTCAAAGGTATTGATTAGTTCAGTTTTGGATACACGACCACTATATTACTATCCCTTTTCAGAATATTTTACTATATTTTAATCCAGTTTAAATCTTTCATAGTGTTAAATTACAGCTTATGAATGTTAACGTATAAAAAGCCTGCGTTTACTTCTTCGGAGATATACCGGCATGATAGTTCTTTGCTTTGGTCTTCGTTTTTGCTGGCTAGACCAAATTATGTAGCATCATCACTAATATTAGGATATTTACAATGGCACTTGTAACAGTGCCGAATTATTGACACCATTATTGTTTGAATGTTCTCAGTTGCTTGTACAATCCACTCAAGTATTGATGAGACGAACCAGAAAACCTTTTTTATCATATGCAGATTGTGGAGAAGCAGCGCTGATGTTATTTCCAAAAGCAAGCATTTCCAAATATGCGAAATGTTTTAGGTTAGTGTTGCTTTTACAAACTTAAAATTGAATAATGAAGGAATAAGTAATCCAGTCATAATAGACGAAATAAAATTGTAAGCTTGCATAAATTCGCATAGAACTGGAAATTGGTGGGGTCTTAAATGTATGTTACATGAAAGAAATATTAGAACTCCTCATCTATTGGACTTGTGTCCTTGTTTTTCTCGTTACTAAACTAAACAGCAGTTTAGTGTTATTGAAAAAGTAGTTTCCGCAAAATTGTACCCAATTTTTTTTACGGACCACCATTTGGAATATATAAAATACTAATTACTTGTTCCATAAAATTCCCCTGGTACCTATTTAATTTCACATGTGGTAAAGCGGAGTTGATTTTATCGCAAATTGTAAGCTTTGTTACATTTGACCTCTTGTATTTTTAAAAGTATTGATCCTACAGTAATAATCGTACTCTACAGTAATAGTCGTAACTCAAGAAATATTGTAAATAGTTTTCAATATACAAGCAATAGACTGAAAACAGGCACCTGTCTCCCCTCTCCTACCACCGGCGCGTGTTCCACACTCGGGGACTTATGTATGTTCATCTGGGCACCTTAAGGAATAACTGTACCAAATTTCAAAACACGAATTATTTGGTCAGATTTTTTTAATCTTCCCATGTTACTAACTTGATTTTGGTGTTATTCAGATATTTAATTGATGCGATAATATGTGTGGATTTGTTTGGTTCCTGTTGCGTGTATCAAATCATCGTTGCATCATCTTTGAAACAACTCGTAGAAAATACTCATAAGACTTCGTTAGACGGTGCACCAGGTAAAGTAAATTTCTATGACTGTTTTACGGCCGTTCTCAATAACGTATCTACTGTTATTTTCGGGATACTAAAGAAAGAAAACGTCACCAATCTCTGATTTTAATGTCCCAATATTTTTGCCTACGATCTGTACCTATTGATCTGTAATTCTACTGCCTACCGATAGGGCTTGCTCCATGAAACAGATAACAATAGTAATAATCAACAGGAGTTACTCACCTGCTCTATAAAACTGGTAGCATATTTTTCAAGGGGATAGTGTGAGTACCCTTTGGTTCTGCTTAGCCCTGAACCCACTTAGTACTTTACTAGTGAGTTCAGGGCTAGGTCATAGGCTACGAAGAGAGGGTCAGATGGTATCATATCTCTATTACATGGCTGATTTAATTTGCCCTCACCATCCCTCAATTAATAGCTTCACTGAAGGTAAAACATTCAGTGATTTTATTAAAATGGCGTTTGGTGTGGACAAATGTGCAGTCATTAATATAAAGTAAGGGCGGATTAAAGATTTGTAATCATTATATTTGGGACAGCAGTCACAGATACTTCAAACTTAACTGTTTATCTAGAGATACGATCTACATTTAACTGTAGTAAGTAATGTTATTCGGAACGGCAATTAGACGGAGTGTCTAATTGCCGTTACCAAAAACATTATATAATATAACTCGTTGATGATGGAGATATATGGTCCACGATATAACCACGTCTCGAGGACTCGACTCCTTTTCCGTTTGATTTTGCTCACTCGCCACAAATCATTGCCATCAGTAGGTATATTGTGTCACATTAAAATTTATATAATCCATCCATTAACAAACACATCTAAGTCTTATTTCCTTTTAGGGTTTCCAAATCTACGAATCTACCTGATGATATTGATACCTCTATTTATTATCATATGTTTGATAACACATCTCAAGTACTTGGTACCTTTTTCGCTTGCTGCAAACGTAGTTGTGGGTAAGTAGTTTTTGAAGAATATTAATTTATACATACTCAATTTTTTGGTATGCTTTTTATTTTAATGGTTAGATAAGACGTTTATTTATGTTATGTATGACTTATGATAATATCACAAACATTTTCTTTTCTTTTTTCTCTGTTTAGTATCGGCAATTTTAATGGTGGTATATTATTGTTTCGAAAATAATCCTAAATTCGAGGATTTGAAACTGGTAACCAATTTCAATGGATTGCTGCAGTTTATTGGTTTGTCAGTGTTTTCTATGTCTTGTGCTGGTGTTGTAATTCCTATAGAAGGTAATATGAAGGAACCGAAGAAATTCACAACCGCTTTAGCAATAGGTAATATGACATTTTTAAATGTTTTGTCTGTAAACTTTCTAATTTGTTTAATTATTCATACTCAAACTGGTAGATCTGTTGCCAAATAAAGTATGTAGAATCACCGCAACCGCGGCGGACGCGGGTATTAACCGCTCCGGGTGCCTTCAAATTAAACGCATTAAGTGGTGCGTTGCCGCACCACTCCTAACAAATACTATAGAGGCGCTGAGTGGCCGTTCTAAAATTTGTATGAGAGTGGCGCGTCGAAGCGCCACTTACACATCTAGTGTTATAATTCTATAATGATGCTAATTTTTTGTTGTCAAAACTAATTAAAAGACGCTAAAAATCTCTAAAATGGTAGGTATAATACACCCACATTGTATAGTCGTTTCGTAGAAAAAGATCGTTCTAGTGTGTGGCCGATTCCGGTCAGGTCCGACTGATTCTGGCCGGACAGTCTATGGCCGTGAGGCAAATTTCTTTTTTTTTTTATTATGTAGTATTCGTTATTGAACGGACACTAAGACAATTACAATCTAGACCTTGAGGCTAATAAAAAATTTAAATTTAACTTAATTTGCTAACACTTACAAGTTAAGAATGTGTCCATTGGCACTTTTCTTGTTGTCTCTATTGTTATTGGTAGACACTTTGATCTTGTGCTGGTGTTGTAATTCCTATAGAAGGTAATATGAAGGAACCGAAGAAATTCACAACTGCTTTAGCAATAGGTAATATGACATTTTTAAATGTTTTGTCTGTAAACTTTCTAATTTGTTTAATTATTCGTACTCAAACTGGTAGATCTGTTGCCAAATAAAGTATATAGAATCACCGCAACCGCGGCGGACGCGGGTATTAACCGCTCCGGGTGCCTTCAAATTAAACGCATTAAGTGGTGCGTTGCCGCGCCACTCCTAACAAATACTATAGTGGCGCTGAGTGGCCGTTCTAAAATTTGTATGAGAGTGGCGCGTCGAAGCGCCACTTACACATCTAGTGTTGTAATTCTATAATGATGCTAATTTATTGTTGTCAAAACTAATTAAAAGACGCTAAAAATCTCTAAAATGGTAGGTATAATACACCCACATTGAATAGTCGTTTCGTAGAAAAAGATCGTTCTAGTGTGTGGCCGATTCCGGTCAGGTCCGACTGATTCTGGCCGGACAGTCTATGGCCGTGAGGCAAATGAACACACAATTAGCAGGCCGGCCGACTAGTGCAACCTTATTGACATCACATAGAACAGAGTTCTTATAATCGTGTTCAGCGGCATCTATTTATGCGAAATGACATGTAATTATGAAAAAATATTAAGGTCAAAAATCGTTTTTCTGTTCTTGGTGTAGTCCTTGTAGCCGGTTCGAGTCCCACATAGCAAGCCCACCTAACGATTTTGCTATCGAAACTGTGTTCAAAATCTTTTTTTACGAAACGACTCTACAATCTGGGTGTATGATATCATTTTAGAGTGTTTTACTTAGTTTTGACAACACAGAATTAGCATCATTATCATCTGACTGAATTTTTTAATAGCATTATGTTAATGCTAACCTTAAAGTTCGGAAAACATCGGAAAAAATGAAACGCTCAAGTGAGACTTGAACTCACGACCTTTCCCTTACAGGGGGAATGCTCTTCCAACTGAGCTATTCAGCCAACCTGAAACATTTCAAATTTTCTTTCCCTTTATATCCGTCTTTAAGGACAACGGTGGTGCCATCTTCCAAGCATTCCCCCTGTAAGGAAAAGGTCGTGAGTTCAAGTCTCACTTGAGCGTTTCATTTTTTCCGATGTTTTTCGATCAGTATTATCATTTAGTAATGTAATTTTTTGTTGATAGTTTGTTTTTTTTTGCAGGTCAAGGTGCTATCATATTTTGTACATTCAGTACATCCTTCTTCGGTTATGCTGCTTTCAAAGAAACGGCGGAAGCTCCATTCACAATCAATTTTCCCATGACTACGTAAGCTTTACGTAATAATAATGGCATATGAGGTGTATATTTAAGAGCTGTCATGGAGCTGCTTCAATGTCTCATTTATCAAGTTTGCGCCCTGGCTTTTATTCTATTGCCTCTGTAGACTTAATCTGGGAATCTAGTGAGATGTGTCCTAGAGAAGATATATTAGACACTCCAACCGGCCTTTTGACTTTCGTAACTGCTGACCTATTCTTCTTAACGCTTTAGACGGTGCGAGACCCTCTCACGTTCGGTTCGATAAAATCGTATGCGATAATCGCTAGCAATTAGTTATTCTACACAAACCCTATCTGGGTTTACAGGGTAACACCGAATTTGTATATAGAATATTGTAATAATTAATAAATAAAAAAAAATCGCCCTACGATTATCGTATCAAAATGTTTACACGCTCAAATCTAGCATACGGTTATATCATACGAGATTCGCATTGACATTTATGTATTTGCTTTAAAATTATGTTTAGACGGATACTATCAATATTCAATTGCGAGGCGATTCTCGCCAGGCGAGGATGAGGGTGCGACTATTGTTTTTGTTTTATTGGTTTATTGGTTTTGTTTTGTTCAGGCAAAGCAACTTTTTTCTATCCTTCCGAGGTGATAAACTCGCCCCGTCTAAATGACGCTTTTGTATGACGCTTTTGTGTGCCGCAATGTTCTTTTTTCGATTTTTTTAATAAACAAACCATTGTTTTCAGCATACCCATTATGTTCAAGGCTGGTATTTGTCTAATGATATACATTACGCACGCACTGAACTTTTGGGTGCCTTTCAATCTTTGCTGGTACTACTTATCAAAACGAGTCAATCAAGAGAAACTCCTCATGTGGGAAAGAATCTATCGAACAATATTCGTGTTGATAATCGGCATAATCGCCATCGTGTTCCCCAGCATATCTGGTTTAATGGGTTTTGTAAGTATTTTTTACAGTGCTTAAGTCTAGTTTATAGGTTATAGGTTTTAGGCGGAGTGGGAGCGACGACTTGAGCAACCACGCGCAGGGCATGCCATCATAGAGGCGGTAAGGCCCGTCAAGGGGGAAAGGCTAGAGAGGCTACATGGCAGCCTCTCGTATCGATTGACGCAGATTATCACCGTACACGGGTGTTTCGGGCCGTATCTGCGTTGGATCGAAAAGGAGCCAACGTCCGAGTGCCAACATTGCGACGCGAGCGAGGAAACAGAGCTGCACACGCTCACCGAGTGTCCGGCATGGGCCAGTCCGAGGCGGGAGCTAGTGGCGGCCCTGGGAGTGAGAGTTCTCACCCTCGCCACCCTGCTCACAGCAATGGTCCGCGTGGGTGGCCGGTGTCTCCTTCAGCGAGCAGGTAATGGTCGTGAAGAAGACGGCGGAACGGGAGAGGCGGCGCGAGCGAGAGAGACTCGCGAACCACGCAGCCCGCGCGCGCAGGCAACTTGGGCGTTGGAGGGCACTGACTGACCTCCGTCCCCCATGAGCGCGGGCCTGGGGGTGACGGGTGGAGCCACCTGTCACCCCAGCAGAAGCAGGCCAAGGCGACGGCACGCTGAGAAGCGTGCCTCCCCATTCCGGGGGCGAGTCGGGGACACCGTTGTCCCCCCTCCCGAGGAGGGCCAAACCCTGGGTCAGCCGGGGTGCGAGGGATATGTCGATGACAACCTCACCTCCGGCCTAGCACCACGACCCACAGTCGGCGTGCGGTTTTAGTCGGTTCGAGTCCGACATTTCCGCATTTCCGCACGTAAAAAAAAAACAAGGTATAGGTAAATACATACCTTTGATTTGCTTGACATTTCGACCGGGCTACACCAGCCGACCGACGCGCCGGTCGTGGTGTATATCAGGATGGCGGGTGTATTTCTCACATTGGCCTAAATATATTGCAGTTATTTGGTACCTTCTGTGTACTTTTACGTACCTCTCCTTAAAATCTGTGTACCTACGTCCGTACAATGATATTTGGAATATAAGGTACACCCGCCATCCTGATGCCAGAACCGCGGGTGTACTGTTATACAGTGTACCAAGTTACATATATTGGTTACAGTCCGTCAAATCTAAGAAGTACCGTTTGACAGTTCTGACAATTGAATGATACGGATGGGATGAAAAAATCGATTACTATAATATCCGAACTTTAAGAGATCGATTACTATAATATCCGAATTTTAAGAAATCAATTGTTATAATTAAATAAAAGAAATGTTTAGGATATTTTTTTATTCACTACTAGTACTAGTATCGTCGTCTTCGTCATCATCGTCATTTAAATTAATGACCAGTTGATTGTCCATTACATTATCAAAGTGTACGTCTCTTTCGAAGTCGTCCATTATTATTTTCTTTGTTTTTTGTACTACTTTACTCCAATCTTCCTGTGTAACTTGGGCACATGCTTCCTTTAATAAACCTTCCATTTTCTTGACACTGAAGGGTGGTTTTGTGTTGTGTCTTGCTGCATAACCTGTAAAACAATAATGTAACTATTTGATAGCAGACGAAAACCATTGTTTAAATTATAAATGTTAGAAGTACTCGTGTTATTATTATAATATTATAAAATATTACCTTTAACTTGGGCCCAAATCAGTTCAATGGCATTATATTGGCAATGGTACGGAGGAAGTCGTATGACTTTGTGCCCGTGCTCTTCGGCCAATTGGTCAATTACATATGTCGGTTTTGGTGGTTTATGCAATTTCACTAACTGTAATAATTCAGCTTTTAATAGTGACATGTCGGCATCCACTCCTTTTCTTTGCAGCCATGCCACCAAATCTGCTTTCTTATTGGCTGACGTAGGTGCTTTATCAATTTGCACAGAGTGGTATGGGGCATTATCCATTATAATTGTGCTGTTAGGAGGGATATTCTGTAATAAATTTAAGAACCACTCTCGGAACCTTACTGCGTCCATTTCTTCATGATACTCTTTAGTGCTTTTGGATTGGAAAGCTAATAAAGAGTTTTCCACGAAGCCTGTAGACGCTGACCCAGCATGGCATATTTCCTATCGGCACCTTCGAGCACGAAGCTTCAGAATCATCAGTCCATGTTTTCGGCACAGAATGGTTGGAATTTAGCCAAGTTTCGTCCAAAAATATTACATTATCCCAGTTTATAATTTGTTTAACTTCGCGCAGGAATGTTAGTCGCTGCATAATTATGTCATGTCGCTCCATAACAATTTTTCGTTTGTCAACTTTTTTGTATCTGAAGCCAATTCCTGTTACTACCGTTCTCAACGACTCTATGCTTCCCTTATACAGCCCGGCATCTTTTAAAGTTGCACATAACTTTGCCAATGTTGGAAATTCGCCTCTTGTAAAATACCCGTATATATGGTTTCTAATAGCATGACTATCGAATTCATCGATGCCTGTCACAGGTTTATTTCTTTTTCGTTTTTTCGGTGTGTGAAGTACGTTACTGTCACTCCCCGAAGGCCCATATTTTTCACTTAATATTTTGCCAACGGTGCGGCTACCAATACCGAGAGCTTCACCGACGCGATCCCGAACTTGTGTAACTGGCAGTAGAAGTCCACCATTTTGAGATTCACGCTCAAAATACTCGTGTAATTTCACCACCAATTCACGAGCCTGGCTGTTCAAAGTACGTCCTCTTTTCGACATTATTAATAAACACTTGCTTAGTTCGGAGTCCAGTATAAATATTGCCAAGGTAAACGGATAAAGAATGATCAGTCCAGAAAAGTAATAGCCAAGTCACAAATTGTAAAACACAAACGAGAAAGCAAGTACGCGCACAGTCAGCTTCCAAGATGGCGAGAGACTGCTGACGCCGAACCGACCGAGCGGACCGCGTGCGCTTGTAGTTGGCAGTGTTGCCAGAAAAAAAAATTGTAGAGACTTGGACACCTGCGATTTTGCCTATTGACCTAAAAATAATTAAATTAATTTATTTTAGGGTATCTGTGTATTCAGTGCATTATGCGGTCGCGCAGTAACGTCGTTAATTTATAACATCAGGCAACAACATTTTTGTGAATGGGTTCTACATACCTTATTTTTATTAGTTTTAGACGTAGAAATAAGACTTAGAAGAAAAAATTGTAATTGTAAAATCAATGGATGTGCTTGTTAAAAAATTGTTTATTTCTCTGTAATATGCAAACCCATACTATCATACACAAAAATAAATGTAAAAAACACTATCCCTGACTCCATTTACTATTTCGAAAGCGTTAGCGCGAGAAACCCCGACTTATTTGGGCGCGAAAATCAAAAATCGACAAATCGCTTTCGACAACTTTTTAAAGAAGCAAATATATTTGATTTATAAATACGTATTTTTGGTGAATGGGTTTTATCTCATATTTTACGATTACATAACTATTTAGTTATGTAATCGTAATATGTGAGATAAATCCCATTCACATGAAAAAATATTTGTTTGGTTGTCAAGTGTAATTTGTAAATAATACATTCGATTTTTCGTATATGTAAACGATTTTTTTGCATACAAGTGTATCCGAAGAGTCGCAACACTACGTGCAGTGACCTAACCACGTAACTTTGTAATGAGGTCAAGAATATAACTATTAGAAATTATTTACTGTGTAAATATGTGTTATTTTGCTTTGTTTGAAAGTTTTCAATTACATTTAGATATTAAGAATTGTACATTTTTAGATACAATAATGAAATCTTTCTAAATTCATGGTTTTATGAAAAAGGTTATCGAAACTGAATAATGTACGTATGAACAAAGTTGTTTCGGTTTGAAAAATATGAAACGTCAAACGGTACCTCTTAGATTTGATGGACTGTAAGTACATTTGGTACCTCTTGTGTACCTCATGAAACAAGTATTAAACAAATAAAATACAGAATACATTCTGAGAAATTAAAAAAAAAAACATTTTTTAAATTTCTTAGAAACACTTTTTCTCTTTTACGTCGTTACTGTTTAAAAAAAAATCGTAATCGAACACAAAATTTTCACATTAAGCATATACTATTATGCCCATACTCGAACCCAGAACCTCCAAATTAAACATATACTATTATGCCCTTACCGGGAATCGAATCCAAAGCCTCCAAATTGTAGGTGTAGGTATTATTTTGGCTAAACCAGGAATAGAACCCAGAACAAAACAAAAACGTTCAATAGTTACTTTATGGTATTTTTACATAATACCTAGGTAATATGAATATCATTTATTACGACATTAACTGCAAATTCACGAAAACAAATCAACTGTTTTTTTCGTGATGTTTTTTTGTTCATGCAGTTTTTAGTATTTGTTGTTATAGTAGCAACAGAAATACATCATCTGAAAATTTAATCTCCCGGTTCTTGAGATACAGCCTGGTGACAGACAGACGGACGGACAGTGAAGTCTCAGTAACAGGGTTTACGTTTTTTACCCGTTGGGTACGGAACCATAAAAATGTTTTTTTTTTAATATCTCAGAAAGTATATCGTATTTTATTTGTTTAATACTTGTTTCATGAGGTACACAAGAGGTACCAAATGTACTTAACCAATATATGTGAGTTGGTACACTGTATAACAATACACCCGCGGTTCTGACATCAGGATGGCGGGTGTACCTAATATTCCAAATATCATTGTACGGACGTAGGTACACAGATTTTCAGGAGAGGCACGTAAAAGTACACAGAAGGTACCAAATAACTGCAATATATTTAGGCCAATCTGAGAAATACACCCGCCATCCTGATATACACCCGGTCGTGGTCACAGGTCTCAGGTCTCAATCTGGTCGAAACGTCAGGCAAATCGAAGTCATGTACGTATCTATACCATGATCATGATCGGATTTACGTTAACATTATGGTGTTTTTTAAGTTAATTATTTTGACAGAATGGCTAATTCATATAAGCAACTCGTCCAAGCTGCTAGAGTTAACGGTCTTTATGGTGTAGCGGTGTAGCGTTAAGTTTTCGAGTTCGATTCTTGCTCAGTGCAAATACTTCCACGCATGTACATGTGTATATCTTATCAGCTTTCTCGAATGCATTATACATAACCCATAATTAAAAGTTGGAATCTTAGCAGTCGATGCTCGCTATCCTTTCAACTCCTTTCATCTTATTGTTCACCATCCTTAGAGGCTTTTACCTTAACAAGTTGGGGTTAACTTTTTGTTTAAATATGAAGCTGCCTTAGGTATCTATTTTTCGCTAAGCGACTGTCTTCAGCCTTTACAACCGAATTATAGAAGTTCTGTAGTTAAACCATTTTTTGGACATTTGGTTCCATCCACCCGTAACGACTGCTTCATATATTCGTATACAAAAAAAAAAAAAAATTAAACGGATACCCCCCCTGCCGGAGCCGGAAGGGGAGGTTATGTCGGACTCAAACCGACTAAAACCGCACGCCGACTGTGGGTCTTGGTGCTAGGCCGGAGGTGAGGTTGTCATCGACATATCCCTCGCACCCCGGCTGACCCAGGGCCATCCCTTACGGTCTGGCCCTCCACAGGAGGGGGGACAACGGTGTCCCCAACTCGCCGGAATGGGGAGGCGCGCTTCTTAGCGCGCCGCTGCTGTGGCCTGCTTCTGCTGGGGTGACAGGCGGCTCCACCCGTCACCCCCAGGCCCGCGCTCATGGGGGACGGAGGTCAATCAGTGCCCTATATATTCGTATACCAACCGGGACTGTCGACAATATGTGGCACGGAGCGGTCTCAATGTGAAATGGTTGCCAATCCTATGACTGACCTGTTTTTTTCATCCTAGCGTTAATCCCAGTCGCATCCGAAGCTTTTCAACTTGAAGTCTGGGGTCCGCTTTACAGTCTAACTGCGGTTTTGGCTAAACTATCGTAGACGTCAGAAGTATATATTATAGTCTGATGATATTGCCTTGGGGTTGTCCCAAGGCAGCATTGCAACTAGACCAGTTGTTAGGTTTTTTAGGACTTCAACAACCCGTAACGACTGCCATTGATGTTCGTATGACAACTGGGACCGACGGTTTAACGTGCTCTTCGAGGCATGACAACAAATATTTATATTGGGCGGCGATCGAAATCGCGCCTCCTGCGTTGCGGCCACTTTTACTACCGCTACGCCACAGAGGCTGTCAATGATCGACCTGGCTAAATACAAGTCTTTCCTCTTTATATATTAGTATATGTGATGTCTTATAATTCCTTGGTGATAAAAAGTTGACGTTATATTACAGATTGGCTGTTTTTGTTTATCAAACATGGCTATAATTTGGCCAAATTTCATATTTGCACTCGTGGTGTATGAAAGACCAGGTTACGGTGCTTACAAATGGCGGCTCTGGAGATCATGTATTTTTTGTTTGATTGGATTCTTTATCTTAATTTGTGGTTCAATAGTAAATATGCACGAGATGTTGACCACATTGGGATTCTAATTAAAATATTTAAAAAAATCATAGGTACTGTGTTTTGTAAATAAAAATTTATATTGTGTGATCGTAATGATGTTTGTTAGATTAGTTTTTAGATTATAAGTAAACTGTGTTAGTTACATTTTAAATTAATGTATGGTTTATTGGCTGTATGAATTTATTAAATGTAACTTTACACGTAGTGGCTGTACTTTTACTTATACATATACTTTTACTTATATATATATGATAACCTCCCCTTTCCTACATAGGACAACACGTGCAGGGCTTAGGTGTCACCCGCAAGCGGTGCACAATATTCCATCAAGAACCAAGCGGTTCGGCGACTCATTCCTATGCCGCCGATTAAGGCCTGGAACTCCCTGCAAGCTCACGTATTTTCTTCTTCCTACAGTCCCGGTTCCTTTAAGCAGGGCGTGAAAAAGCATCTGTTGAGGCCGTCATGCTGAGTGCCATCATTGTTATCATGGTGCGTGTTTGTAATGGTGACCATCTTTCAGATTTTGCCTTTAGCTTACCATCAGGCAAGGTGAAGGATAACAACCTAAAATAATAGGTTGCGAGGCGTAAACATTATTGGCCATTTCTGTCTTTCCTAGTAATCAAAGGTAAAATGGTCCCTTAGAGTTTTTTGATCCCCACATGAAATAGGATCGGTACGAAAAAATTTTTGGACATATAACACTAACTCCAGTTTGATCTCATGCCTGGATGATAGTTATATCATTAGATGAGTCTCTATTTGGAGAAAATGAAATGCCTATGCTGCAAGACTAAAAACCTGGAGGTGATACCAAAAACCGATTTTGAAAAGGCAAAAAATCAGTATGCAGTGCTGCAAGCCTTCATAACTGGCTTTTAGGTACCTATCTAGTACGATCGAATCTTCAAAAAAACCAGGCTCATCTGAAAGATCATCAAATTCTGTGTACAAAATACCAGTGCTGGAATTCTTAGACACTGGCGAAGGTGGTGGCGTATTTCCGTTCTATTATGTCAGAAGATCTTCTCCTTGTCCTTCACGGTATCTTCAGTGAATTGCCGCAATTAGCCAATGTCTTATAAAATGTATTATAAAAACATTAATGGTGAAACGCCAATGTCAAGTTTATCGAGAAATTCTACTAGAGCCAAAATTATAAATGCGAAAGTAACTCTCTGCCTATCTGTATATTTCACGCTTAAAACACAACCGATTTTGATGAAATTTGGGTTAGGGGTAGATTAGACCTTGAGAAAGGACATAGGTTATGCCGACATCTACGCGGGGGCGGAGCCGCGGGCAAAAGCTAGTGTTACATATTTTTCTCTTTTTGGTACTAACAGTTACTGTCTACAGCCTTAGTCATGACCTCATATGGTACTGTGGCCCACTATTCCGTTTTGTTAGACTATTAAAGTGTAACTTTTTATTAGCTGCAGTAAAATGACGTTTCTAAATGTCATTCCGTAAAATAATGTTGAGAGCTTAATCTCAATAGTGATGTGATTCAGTTCACAAAAGTTTACGGAATATCTAATCGTTCCATAATTTGCCTCATAATGATCATGCTAAATTCTATTTAATATTAATGTAAATAAAAGGCTGTATAAACGTTGATCCTTTTACGCATTAAGCAAGATAACACTCAAGCAACCGCTCTCTAAAGTTGGTAGTACTGATTTTTGGTTATGGTGCTACGATGACGCTTGGCCGCCATTTTGTTTCGGTTGTCATTCGCTCATTCGGCTTCTAACTTCTGTTTTGAGTACACGAATAATTTTGATTTGCCCACTGCGCGTTGTTTTTGTTATCATTATTGTTAAGTTTATGTTACGTTGTGTTTGTTTTTCATTGCCTGTTTTCGTTAATAGTTTGTTTTTTTTTGTTTGATACATCAAAGATATGGATGCTCTGCCGGGCACATCGCAAGATGGAGACACGTTTTTATCTCCTAAGAAAAAGAGGCCACGTGTAGCTCTAAGTGCAACAGAAAAACTTTGGGTCAGAAACGTTTACAAATATGTGTTTGAAGTGAAATGTTCAGAACCAAACATTGAATTACCAAAAACAAGTGAATGCGTTGACAAGGTGGCTAAAGTCTTGGGAATATCCGTCCGCACTGTTTATTCTGTTTTAAAGGAGCACAAGGAGAACGACAGCGAATCACCAAAACCTCCCGAAAGAACTGGCCCAAAACTTAGGTACCTTTAAAGATAAACTTGATAATTTCACATTCACTGCAATTAGACGAATTGTACATCAGTTCTTTCATAGAAATGAAATACCCACCATCGCAAAGGTTAGTTTACATGTCGTCACTCATCTTTTTATTATACGTTATGTATGTTTTCTCCTATCCCATGTGTAATATTAACTAATTAGGTAATAACTATATTATTTTTTAAGTGCTGCAAGTTGTAAATGATGAACCAGGATTGCCCAACTTCTCGAAAGAGACACTGAGAAAAATTATGAAACATCTCAATTTCGAATTCGTTACTCGATCACGCAAGAGTGTGCTTATTGATAGACAAGATATCATATCATGGCGCCAGCGCTACCTGCGTTTAATTAAACAATATCGCAGGGAGGGAAAATATATATATTATCAAGACGAGACCTGGGTCAATGCTGGTACGTGATTTTTTATTTTTTTTATTTATTTATTTACAAATAATGGTTACATAATAATATTACAAATAATATCTCGCCAAACTAAAAAGTTTAAGTGTCAACTCTTAGTTTCTTATATTTGTACCATTTTTGTTTTGCTATCGAAACTTATGATTTTTCTTGTTCTTTTCAGGTCATACTACAAAAAAAGCCTGGATTGATGGAAGCATTACCTCTTCTCGACAGGCATTTTTAGACGGCCTGACTACGGGATTAAAAAATCCCACAGGAAAGGGAAAACGACTAATAATTAGTCACATAGGCGGAGAAGAAGGCTTCCTGGACGACGGGCTTCTTATGTTTGAAGCAAAAAAAGGTACAGAAGACTACCATGACGAGATGAATGCAGAGTGTTTCGAGGATTGGTTCCGCGGTATTCTACCCAAACTCAAACCAAATGCAGTAGTCGTAATGGACAATGCGCCCTATTACTCTAGGAAGATCCAAACAATCCCGAAGATGTCGTGGACAAAACCACGAATTCAAGAGTGGCTGACTAATAAAAATATTGTATTTGAACCAAATATGGTAAAGGCCACTCTAATAGATATTGTGATACTGCAAAATCTTACTGAGAAATATGCCGTAGACGAGATGGCTGCACATAAAGGCATCACAGTTTTAAGATTGCCCCCTTATCACTGTCAGCTGAACCCCATTGAGTTGGTATGGGCGCAGGTAAAGGGTCACGTTGCAAATAATAATAAGACGTATAAAATGCAAGAAGTTAAAAATTTATTTCAAGAAGGTATAAACAAAGTGACACCGGCTAAGTGGAGTGACTGTGTGTCTCACACTATAAAAGTGGAAGACAAATGTGCCACCTCGATCATATATTATAGATGAAGTGACAGATAGATTTATTATTAGTGTTACCGAAAGCGACAGTGACAGTAATTCCGAAAAAGATTGATTAAAGTACATTATTATGGCATTTTTGTTTCATTTTAAATGTACCTCCCTATACTTCCAATAAAAAAGATCAATCCTCTAGTATAGTAACAATAATAGAATAAAAAAATACATTACAACTTAATATTAAATCTCAAACACAAAACCAAACTGTTCATTCATTTATGATTCACTCATTTAGCTACATCCCTATTTATTTTTCTTCAAAAACCGGCAACCCACAAAACGTCATTTTACTGCAGCTAATAAAAAGTTAGACTTTATAGTCCGTCCATTATATTATTGTATTTTAGACAGCTCACTGACAGTTGTCGATATAACTTTGTTCTAGCGTCAACGCCTAAAAATGCGAACAAAAATTAGGCGCCAATACATCATATTTCATTGACAACGTCACGTCAACCAGAAAGAAAATTTAGTGATGTAGTTAGTCTGTGTTTTATCTTGAAAATGTCATAATCGATATCGACTATGTACAGAAAATAGTAATATATTAAAAACATTACCTTACTTTGTACGCCCATGGCTCCGTAAAGAGGTTTATTCCACAATGGTTTCCCTCTTTGCCTTTAGCTTAACATCAGGCGAGGTGAAGTCAAATTGACGTGTCCTATATAAAAAAAAAAAAAAAAAAAATAAAGATCTGGTTATGGGTTTCAGCGACATACCACGGAACTCACTGTGTGCTGCAATTTCGCATATATTATATGCCATTATTCATACCACAGCGCCTGTATATCCTTCGAATGGGTACGCAGAGTTGTTTAGAATATTCAGCGATATTCCCGGTATTTATACATCGATTCTAAAAAAATATTTTTGTGTTGATTTTAGTATTGCTGTTTTATTATTATGTATCGATAGGTAATAATTATACATGAAATCATGATACATACCTATATTTTCATTTATCGATGAAGGTTTTTTAATCGGGGTTTTTAACTTAATCGATATTTTAAATAATTTTGCAATCACTACTTTCATCTGTCTAAATGGTACGGGAGCTAGCAACGTTTTCGAGAAAGAATTTCAGGTCAGCTGATTTTGTGATATGCTTTCCTTCTTGCTCTTTCGGTTAGAGTCTGGGCTATCTGGCTGGCGGGAGCGGTTGCGTTCATTACTGCGCATCCTACCTGTCCAGGTGATAATCCTGGATTTTCAAAACATTTTAAGAGGCGTAATTTTTAATTTTTTGTTTTTAAATAAGACTACCTGACATACTTTTTTTATTGCCAGACATTTCTGACATTGCTAATTATGTGCCATACGCGATTCTTTTAATTTTTTTTATAAAAATTTAAAAGTATTTTATAATGTCTGTAATTTTAACATTATGTTATTTAAGATAAGAAAAGCTTAAAATTAATTTGCCAGACATTAATTCGATTGTTAAATCTTGAATTAAAATAAAAAAGGTATGAAAAGTATTGCAGTATGATGCTAGTAGTTCGAAAGAGACAGTTGCAGAATAAGCTGAGAATAAGACAGAGAACCATTGCAAATATACCATTGATATTATCTGACCTCCTCCTCGTAATCTGTAGCCTAACCCTGAATTCCTCAGTAAGGTACTGAGAGGATTCAGTGCTAAGCAGAACCAAAGGGGACTCAAACTGACACCTTGGAAAATGCCTCGCTCAATATTTATTGGTTCGCCGTTACTGCACACCCCTCGACATCCTGGATAGCTAAGAACTGTTCTCCATTGCCTCATACATGACGCCAAGAAGATGCACAGAGTTGTATCTACTTTATACAACTCTATCACCCTCAGGAGCCATGTATGGGGCACAGAGTCGAACGCTTTCTTGTAGTCTATCCAGCATGTCGATAGATTCTTACGGCTACGGCGAACTTGTTGACTAATGGCCATATCAATGAGGAGGAGCTCTTTAGTACCACGGGCCCCACTCCTACATCCATTCTGAGAGGCACTCATAACAGTGTTTGTAGAGATGTGCTTTGTTATTTTATCTCTCAGAATAGATGTAAGAAGTTTATAGACCGATGGTAAACACGTGATCGGTCTATAGTTACTGGGGTTCGAGGTACTTCCTGTCTTATGGAGCAGGTGGGTAACACCAGTGGTTATATGTAGTCACACATGGCGGATACCATCCCCGGGTGTATCATATTCTGCGCTCGGGGGTGGTATCCGCCATGTGTGACTATCCCTAGCATATTAAACTCTCTTATAAGGGCCTCTACGTTTTGGCACCGGCCCGACGCACGCCTTCCAAAGGACCGGGACTCCATAGTCCCGTGAGTCACGGAACAGAGAAACAAAATAATAATAATAATAGGCTGCTATCGAGTCAGGGTTGTTGCCAATTTTTATGACCACTGGTGTTACCCACCTGCTCCATAAGACAGGAAGTACCTCGAACCCCAGTAACTATAAACCGATCACGTGTTTACCATCGGTCTATAAACTTCTTACATCTATTCTGAGAGATAAAATAACAAAGCACATCTCTACAAACACTGTTATGAGTGCCTCTCTGAATGGATGTAGGAGTGGGGCCCGTGGTACTAAGGAGCTCCTCCTCATTGATATGGCCATTAGTCAACAAGTTCGCCGTGGCCGTAACAATCTATCGACATGCTGGATAGACTATAAGAAAGCGTTCGACTCTGTGCCCCATACATGGCTCCTGAGGGTGCTAGAGTTGTATAAAGTAAATACAACTCTGTGCGTCTTCTTGGCGTCATGTATGAGGCAATGGAGAACAGTTCTTAGCTATCCAGGATGTCTAGGGGTGTGCAGTAACGGCGAACCAATAAATATTGAGCAAGGCATTTTCCAAGGTGTCAGTTTGAGTCCCCTTTGGTTCTACTTAGCACTGAATCCTCTCAGTACCTTACTGAGGAATTCAGGGTTAGGCTACAGATTACGAGGAGGAGGTCAGATAATATCAATGGTATATTTGCAATGGTTCTCTGTCTTATTCTCAGCTTATTCTGCAACTGTCTCTTTCGAACTACTAGCATCATACTGCAATACTTTTCATGCCTTTTTTATTTTAATTCAAGGTTTAACAATCGAATTAATGTCTGGCAAATTAATTTTAAGCTTTTCTTATCTTAAATAATATAATGTTAAAATTACAGACATAATAAAATACTTTTAAATTTTAAAAAATAAATAAAATAAATCGCGTATGGCACATAATTAGCAATGTCAGAAATGTCTGGCAATACAAAAAGTATGTCAGGTAGTCTTATTTAAAAACAAAAAAATAAAAATTACGCCTCTTAAAATATTTTTAAAATCCAGGATTATTACCTGGACAGGTAGGATGCGCAGTAATGAACGCAACCACTACCGCCAGCCAGATAGCCCAGACTCTAACCGAAAGAGCAAGAAGGATGGCATATCACAAAATCAGCTGACCTAAAATTCTCACTTTCAAAACGTTGCTAGCTCCTATACTAAAAATACAATAATATAATGGACGGGGTATAGTTCGATTGGTCGGACTATCCGGAAAAAAAATTCCGGTCTGTTAGATTACTCGAAAAATCTTTTTTTTGTTAGATTAATCTAACAGACCGGAATAGGAAATCCGTTCTGTTCAGCCCTCCCCGACAATTATTTTTCGATACGTTATAAAGCCAAGATTTTCTATTAGCATCATAGCAAAGAAAAGATGATCATGGTAAAATTGTTATGCATTAACATGACTTACAATATACGCACTTTCACTCTCGACAAGTTGTTAAGATATTTAAAATATTGCAAAAGGGCAACTTTCCTGGTATTTCTTTTTGACAATTATTATTATTATTTATATATTTCAGGCTACAAGGCCCATAAAATATAATACACATATAAAACAACTTATTAAACTAATTCATACTAAATATAACTTAAATAATTACACGAAATTATGGAGTTGGCGTCGTGTTTCGATGCGCGTTGTGTTGTAATCTTCCCCAGAATCGTCGACATACACCTTTCGGCCAAAAGTCTTCCTTCAGGAACACTGGCAGGTGGGAACTGGGAACCCGCACCATAAACGATTTAAAGTTGACGTTAAGGCGCGAGTCCAACTCGTTTCGTCGCATTTGGTCCACTTCGCATTTGGTCTACTAGACGAAAACATGCCTATTTCGCATTTGGTCCATAACGCACTTAGTCCTTTTCGCATTTGGTCCACTTCGCGAAACGTCCATTTCGCATTTGTTCTACCGTAGAACTGTTTAGTAGAACAAGTGGGAATATACCCACTTTTGGGGATTTTATTTATAAATTCCAAAAAGATAGATTTATAAATAAATAATAAAAAATAGTTTTATATTTTAATTTCAAACAGGGTATTCCTATTTAAAGAAAGCATACAACATAGATTTTTTCTTGATAAAGTTAAATTTAAAGAATTAACATTTTTTAAAGAATTCTAGGAGCTTATGCCATTGATTGCAAACTTTTGATGTGTGTATGTTCCGAGATGACGTTAAACGTAGCTAGGAAAGCAAATTTCACTTAACGCACTCATTTTGTCAAAAGTGGACCAAATGCGAAATGGACGTTTCGCGAAGTGGACCATTTGCGAAATGGACGTTCTGAGAAGTGGACCAAATGCGAAATGTACCAAGTGGACTAAATGCGAAATGGACCAAATGCGACGAAACGGTCCAACTTCACTACTCTCTACTACCAGTACTATAAAAACAAAAATTATGCCAACGATTCTCTTCTGTGGAAGTGCTCCAAATATCGAAAACTTAAATGTCCAGTAGGGCGAGCACGAAAAATTAACGTTTTCGTAACGTGACGGTATCGAGGCCTCGATACGATAACGGAGTCTTACGTTAGGACGCAGCACGAGCACATATTACGCGGTACCGAGAGCTCGATACGATTACCGTAGTGACGGCATTCTAATGTAAATAGAGAAGAGCCTTTTGGAACGAAATAAACTTAATATTGAATGAACGATGCGTTCGAAAAGTAAATTAAATAACGTGGTGTTTGGTATTTTCGACTAAATTAGCTATTTATTAGCAATGAAGGCAAAATATAGTTGTATAAATAAAGCAAAGTTCACAAATAAGGAATGGAAGATTGTAAAATGCAGAAGATTAGAAAAAATAATGATAACAATAATTTTATTTTGAAATATTTTCTTTGGTTTCTGAATAACATGATTCCAATTGACATAACGCATACTGTCATAATCTATCAAAGTTTATTCATGTTTATAATAATTTTGTTTATCTAAATGAATAAAGAATTGAAATATACAGTGATACTGTGATATGGAAAGTAAATAAATACGAGCATAAAGAAATTACAGCGAATTTTGCAATAATACCTTCAATTTCTTAAAACAACCAAGGTAATCATTTATGGCATGATCAATGGATATCAAACATTAAATACAATCATAAAATACTCAAAAAGGAAGAATAAGCGTTGAACATTGCGAAACTCAAACAGTTAATCCAAAACGCATACATAGTACCTACGGTTTCTGCATGCAACTCCGCTGCGCAGCCTCCGGAAACGAAGGTTATTTACTGTTGAGGCGTACCGTGATCATAGTCCTCAACCAGCTGTTAATGTCAAAATCGTAATCCGATGAAAGAAAAGGCTGTACATGGATGGCAAGGCAGGAATGAAGAAAGAAGACACTACATACATATATTCACGATGTAAATCCCCGAAGGGGTAGGCAGAGGTGATTTTATACCAACATTTTCGGTCCCACGTAATAGGGCGCGAGCCTATTACCGTCATGGGCTGTATGTTTACTGTCGGATGGAGAACAGCCTTATCCCTTTGTCGCCTTCTACGACGCTCACAGGAAGAAATGTGGTGACTCTATTCTGCTCCCCCATGGAACCAACACAGCAAAAAAAGAAGAGAATCTTTAATTTTTTAATATTTATTTCACTAAACAATATTAAATATTTTAATAACTAGTTTGGTCTATTCATTGCATCATTACCAACATGTCTGATAGCCTTTCCTCTTAGTCAGTCATCTTCTACACAGGTATGGGTGAATTTCTCAAACGTAAAATTTTCGCGGCGTGACTGAAAATCATACCTTAAAGTTAACATATAGTAATGATTATTTTTTATAAGAAAGATATCGTTTTTCTCTATATGCACGTATAAATTATATTATTGAAACTATTTTTGTGAGTGTGTAAAAAATGTCTTTTCACCTAAATTCTAAGCTTGGTGGCGCGTCCACAACCTGTTTTCTTGGGAATGATCACAGTTTAATCAAAACTTCATTAGTTTACTGAGTATACTTAATAATAATTCGATTCGGCATTATTTTAGCTATCTTCGATACTGTCATTCGTAGTATTTAGTACTATACTTTATCTTAAAAATAATTTATAAGATGCGTCCGCGGCAAATGTAAAATTTTGGTGGGATTTATAAAATCATCGAAGGAGTCGTATTGAAAGTACCTATAAGGACGACACTATCATCATTGGAAACGTTCAGTTGGGTGTTAATGAGCACCAGTGCCAGTTTTCCGCAGTCCCGTTTCGTTTTTCTGACAAACAAGTAAGTAGGTCGTTTCATAAGCCTCGGACAAAAATATTGTAATTTTTGTGTTGATTATTTAAAACGGTTTATTCTCATTGTATGTTTTAATATTTAAGTATAGTGTACAGGTTCAGTACGTGTATTAAATTTTGGTAATGTAACCACTATATTCTAAATAGTATTTTTATAAATAATTTTTTTAGAAGTGAAACTAATTTTGGTGGAGCAATTTTGGTGAATTTGGGTGGGGTTTTACTAATCATCAAAATTGTATATTTACACCAAAATTTGTTTTCATAGTTATTTGATTAAGCTCCTACGTAGTCCGACGGGCTACTAGGTCAGGTGACCTCTACGTAGTATACCCTGGGCAATGGAGAAAGCACCGCCTCTCTCCCTAGGCGGGAAAGAGGTTGTTGGCTGTTGAGGGTTGTTCGGAAGCTTTCCTAATTTTCTCTCAGATTAACCATTAGCATATGAACTACCCATACAAAAGACGGGCGAGTAGTTGGGTGAAGTCAGCTGATGCCGCAGTAGGGACAGGCCGGTGTGGTGGAGCATCGTGCGCTCTTTCCGTCACCTGCTTCTACTGGCGTGAAAGGCTCGCTCTTAGGGGGCCTCACTCTTTACTACTAAGCCTACGCCGTTAAAACCTGCCCACCCTTCTTCCCTCCTCTCCACTGTCAACATCATTTGGCTTTTCTTCCTCTGCTTTCTCACTTACATGAAAGCTACCGTGGATGCAAGAGTGCCTCATACAATCTTTTGCACGTGACTCCACGCAGCAAAGCGATGAAGTCGAAGATGTAGGTGACACGCAACTCCTGCTTATGTTGCTCCAGCAGCTAGCACTTTGCTATCGTGTAAAAGGTACCCAATCTTCTCCACAGAAGGCTTCTGACCTCTACCGTCCTCAAGCTCCTACATCCACATCCTCACATGTTGCACCAATCTATCGGCGTCCACCACCGATATTAACAGCATACATGGGCAGTTATGGAGTGATTGTCTGATGCTATCCGACCAAAATACCACGCTGATTGGGAATGGACTAAGGACAGATCACAGATCACAGAGACAGTGATAAGGAAGATTCTCATATTGCCAACAGCGGTTCGAACAACGGAATCAGAATCATGGTACTTGTCTCGGATGGTGTAAACCTCTGGAACCCTTTTGAACCACAATGCCCATCAGCTCACCGCGTGAGAAACTTAGTTGAAGGACTCCTGTAAGTTCAGAAATAGACATCACACTACCAACTTGTCTTGCCCCTACCAAGTGACCATGGCATATCTTCCGTCCACCCTTAGGCATACCGAGTACCATCTCTCCCACTTTGAGAATAACTGCCTAAATCTTTTCCCAGCAATCTTGAATAAGTTCGTCGATAATATTGGCGCCATTAGAGTAAAATATAATCCTTGCTAGAAGCAAGGATAGATAGAACAATCAAATGTTTTGCTTTTATACTGATACTACTAACAACTAAAGTGGTTTTGCCATATAAAAATGAAGTTGGTGATAAAAGGGTAAAAATTAAGGGTTATATAACTATTAAGTGCCAAATTCTAGAAAAAAAACAAAGAAATATATAATAATAATAAATAAAAAATAAAAATAAGTTGATATGCAATTTTGGTGTTAGACACCAATTTCGGTGTATTGAAAATTCAGGTGTATAAAATAAACAAGTAATTCCCAGGGCTAATTAGACCATTCAAACATAATAGGCATAAAATATGTATTTCTAGCTAAATATTGAAAGAGATTACCTAAATACCTAGAAATAAAAAAAATCACCAAAATTAGCTAAAAATTCATAGATGTTGAAATTCACCCGTATATTGTATTCTCAGCGAGCAACTCACAGCAACTTTTTGCACATTTCTCTCATAAACAACACCAAAAACTTTTCAAATGCCCAAGATTACTCGTATCTCTGTGGTCACCCGGGTCTATCCATGAATAGTTGTGTACCTATGTCTGTGCGACAGCCTTTCATGTAAATTGTGGACTAGTCTGTTTTATGCGTGTTTCCCATATGAAAGCGTCATGGGTAACCTCTCCACTTTTTTTATTTACATTTTAACGGTCGGCAGTCACTGTCACATTATCCTGAAATTAAATGTAAAATTTTACTACTAGGTAACATAACATAACATTACCTCACGCCTGTATTCCCCGAAGGGGTAGGCAGAGGTGCTAGCACCCACATTTCCCCAGTTTATGTTTAGGTCCCAATGAAATAGGTGGCGAGCCTATTGCCATTAACCGGGCGCTTATAAACCTGCGATAAATACACACATAACTTCGAAAAGCATCGAAAAGTCATTGGTGTGTGCCATGGTAAACCTGGGATCGAACCCGAGACCTCGTCTCAGCAGTCCATTATCCATACCATGACTAGGCTACCGCAGGCTACTTTAATTTTACTATGAAATCATCCCAATATCACCATTATGCACATTCAGTGAATAGAAATAATGTATATTTATAGTAACAAATATTAAAACGATGTTTTCTACTTATTTAGCGGAAAATAAGAAACTTGCTTCCATTATTATTATATAGATTTATTTAGAACAACATTTACTTACCTAGATTCTCGAGGTTAATATCTCTCACTTTTAAGACACAAGTATATAATCCTTTTGACTATTTTGATGAAGTAGCGGTCCTGTATTGTATTATTAATCACAACATAAGCACTTATTGCTTTAAACTATAATTTTTATTGTCGTTTATAAGATTACGAAACTTTTGTCACCGACAAAAATTGAGTGACAAAAGATTCGTAAAACTCGACAGCCAGCCTTCGTAATTTACATTACCGTGTGTCAAAAAAAAACTCATGCTACCTAATTTTACTTACAAAATGTGATGTATTGAATGAGTATCGAGTAGTCGATACATTTACATTACGAAAGTGCTTCATGCTACCAAATTTAGTTACTTTTACGCACGATAGAGGCGCTGTACAAATGTCATACATTTTTTTACGTTAACGATACGTTTACTTTCTCGCAAATATCGCTTCTCGGCCTTTTGGCTAAGATCAAAGTGTAGTGTGTGTGCTTTCTCGCAAATTGTTCGTGCTCGCCCCACAGGATTTATAACGATAACGGTATGTATTTGTAGCTACACGAAACGCATCAATGCCAAGAACATTTAGGTTAGGTTAGGTTAATAGAAAGAAGAAATAATTAATAATTTTAACTTTAACACACTTTAAAATAATTTTAACACACTTTTGACACTTTCCTTTATACCTACGTATAATTAAACAAACATACAATATTCGTTTGTTAATCACTCTGTAACGTTTTAACAGATTTACCTGACATAGAAAGTGGGTTTAAAAGCCCAGAGAAGAACATAGCTACGAGTATATTGTCAAAAAGAAATACCAGGAAAGTTGCCCTTTTCCAATATTTTAAATATCTTAACAACTTGTCGAGAGTGAAAGTGCGTATAGTGTAAGTCATGTTAATGCATAACAATTTTACCATGATCATATTTTCTTTGCTATGATGCTAATAGAAAATCTTGGCTTTATAACGTATCGAAAAATAATTGTCGGGGAGGGCTGAACAGAACGGATTTCCTATTCCGGTCTGTTAGATTAATCTAACAAAAAAAAGATTTTTCGAGTAATCTAACAGACCGGAATTTTTTTTCCGGATAGTCCGACCAATCTAACTAATAGTCTAACAAAATGGAACAGGAAGTAACACGCGTACAAAAGTGAAGTACGCCTAAAAGTACGGCGTACCAAAAGTAAGTGCCAAGGCTGTGATATGAGAACCTTATTGCAGTTTTACTATTTCATCGAAGAAACGTGTCCCATGTTTGAGATATTTTTTATAATAAAACGAAGAATAAAACAATCATATTTTTAGCACAAAATTTATTTAAAATTGCCATGGCCACAGAAAAAAGAAATTACCACGTTCATGATAACTGCTTCGATGCATTGCATGGAATCTAGAGCAATAATGACAAATCAGTGGCCATAGGCCGTGCCAGCAAGAACCTTAAAATCGGCATAACTAAAAAAAATTGAGGAATCGCATAATACAAAAAAAGTTATGCCAATTCTAAAAAGCCATATATAACAAAAGTGGCCTTTTAAATTGATCTTTGAAATATTTTGTTCCTCCGTAACAATTAGGTCAGTTTAAATTGACTTAATTGTAACAGAGGAACAAAATATTTCAAAGTTGGAACTGCATAATTGTTTAGCTTTTTCAATAAAATTCAATTAAAATTGTAATATATTATTATATTAATATTACAATTTTAATTTTTTTTTCGCGGTTGCGAACTCCTACCCGCATCTCATCGTATTATTACTGAACATTATAATTAATTTATAACCTATATTTCAATTCAAGTCAGTCCAATTTAAAATCCTCATCGATTTATTCAATTTAATTGAATTATCAAGCATTTCATCTCAATAAGAAGTTAATGTCAAATGTGGCCTATTAGAATGTCCCGCATTTTAAAAATAATCAAAAAGTGAGATGTTCTCTTTTCCTTCTAAGGACTTGACGTGAAAAACGGTCAGGTGCGCGTTACCTTGGGTATGGTTTAGATAACAGTTATACGACGTAACTCGTAATTTCCGCTATCGATATGAGTGACTAACTATAATAATAATTTCCTTTACTGTTTCAAAAATGACCTACAATCTTGGACACTGATGGGTTAGTTCAAGACCTTAAAGTCACGTAGCGGGAAATGGAGCGAGTTATGAAGGATAAAATTCGAAACAAGATTTTGCGAAAAAGTGGCAGTGGGTTGGCCACATCTGCCGAAGGACCGACGGCTGTTGGAGCAAACGAGTCCTAGAGTGGAGATCATGAGAAGGTAAACGGAAGGTAGGGCACCCCCTAGCCAAATGAACTGATGACTTGGAGAGGGTGGCTGGGACAGACTGGATGCGTCGTGGATACTCAAATAAAGGAAATAATAATATTGGATTCCGACCCTCTGCTCCCCTGAGCTGCTCCCCCAGGGGAGACGATGGGATTTTTTTATCACGACGTCTCCCCTGCGCTGGGGAGACGTTGAACCTTAAAATTATAATGTTACTTTAGTGTTCAAGTACCCCCTATCAATAACACGAGTAAGTAGGTACATAAATACAATAAAAAATTATTCTCTGAAGTTTACGCGAATGTCACTCATTGAAATAAAACCATCAGAGGCAAATAATTCATTAGCTTTCCTAGATGTTCTTGTTATCAGAAATCCTAATAATACCTTGAGCCACACTGTGTATAGGAAAAAGACTCATACTGATAGGTACTTAAACGGTGAATCTCACCACCACCCTAAACAGTTAGCTACCGTAGGAATGTCTTTGTTTCAGAGAGCCCGTGGGATCTGTGACAAGAAACACCTGAACGCTGAGCTTCAACATGTCAAGCAAGTACTGCAAGACAACAAGCTCAAACCACCGCGCCTGAGTCACAGATCCCGAGAAAAACCAGCCACGGTCGAACGCCAGCCTGCTGTACTACCGTATGTACGAGGGGTCACTGACAAGATTGGCTACATCTTGAAGCGAGCTTCAATCAACACATACTACAAGCCGCCAACGAAGATAAGTCAATTTTTACCATCTGTCAAGTGCCAACTACCTCTACAAGATGCAGGGGTCTACAAAATAGACTGTGACTGTGGGCTCTCATATATTGGTCAAACCAAGCGAAGCATTGGCACTCGGGTCAAAGAACACATAGCTGACATAAAACACCAACGCTCAACAAAGTCAGCTGTATGTGAACACGCGCAAAAAGGCACCAACCATTACCTAAGGTTTGATAAACCACAGATACTCGCCAAAGAACACCGATATATTCCTAGAATGATCCGCGAGGCTATTGAAATTAAAAAACACCCAAATTTTAATAGAGAGGATGGATGGACCGTACCACCAGCTTGGGACCCAGTCATCCACTTAATCAAACCCAGTAAGCAGCAAAATCCAGCAAGACTTAACAACACAGTGAGCTCATTCTGCGTAAATATGAACACCAATAATTCACCATGATTCGGGTATTTTGAGATAACTTAAACTTCAAACTATGTGACAACTACCATCGTGAGTCACACCGCGAAAATGGCTGCTGCAAAGCAGCCGAAACGTCGGGTTTAAAAGTAATAATAACAAATATATCGCGATAGAATCCGTAAAAAGTGATTTTATTTCAAAAAATTATTCGTTTTGAGAATGGCACTTGTACAAACAAACGAAGAAAAATACAATCAGAGAGAGATCATTTTATATTAAGTTCGCAAATGCAATTAGTTCACGGAGAAAATAAAACGTGGGACACTTTTTGGAAAAAGTGCGTTAAAAGAACATTGGGACCTTTTCTATAGAAACAATTAATGTATTTGTAATGCAAAACTAAAAATAAATTATAAAACAACAATCTCTTTTTCTCATCTTTCCCATATGATAGAAAGAAAAAGAAACTCAGCTTTAACGTATTGTAGTTATAATACTTAAATATTTTAAATAGATTTTGTTTGTCTGCCATTTTTAACCCCCGACGCAAAAACGACGGGGTGTTATAAGTTTGACGTGTCTGTGTGTGTGTATGTGTGTGTGTGTGTGTCTTTCTGTGGCATCGTAGCACCCAAACGGATGAACCGATTTGGATTTAGTTTTTTTTGTTTGAAAGGTATATTAGTCGGGAGTGTTCATAGCCATGTTTGAAAAAAATCGGTCCAAGATGGCCGCCACCACAACATGTTGGAATACGTATTTCTTTATAATTCCCTCAATATGGGTATCAAATGAAAGAGCTTGACGAGTAGATCAACTTAAAAAGTATAAAATAAAAATTAAATTAAAAATTTAAAAAACCCCCGTCACAAAAAACACCTCCAAAAAGTTGAAAATAAATTAATAAATTTTAATTCAACGGTGGCCATGTCGGGGGACCTTACGATATAAAGGAGTACTTAACCAGTTAAGGTCCCCTGACATGGCCACCGTTGAATTAAAATTTATTAATTTATTTTCAACTTTTTGGAGGTGTTTTTTGTGACGGGGGTTTTTCGAAAAGCGGGTCAGAAAGGTCCCAATGTTCTTTAAAAAGTAGTTTACCCCTCCGCCACGCCGTCGGCCATAGCCTAAGCCACGGCCTGCAGCTACCTCTCGTGCCGCTCCAATGTCTCTCTGATGACAGAGAGACATGGTACGGCACTGGTCGAGTATTAGCCAATAACTAAAGGAACTCCCGAAGAAGGAACCTATTAGCTATTGCCCAGGGTGCACCAGCTCCCTTGCTTCCGTTCCCCAGGACGTAAATCCAAAGGGACAGGTAACCGGACAGCGAATGTGATAACTCGACTGGGGGAGCAAGATGGTGATGGTAAAGCTCAACCCCCGCTCCCCAGGTAATATGAGCACGTAATTAAAGGACTTTAAATAACTTCATGGTTACAAAATAAACGTCTATTCTTTTAGCATAATTACTTTCCACAGTTTTTCTTATATATTTCTTTTTATTAGTGTAAATACTGAACATCTAAAAAACGTAATTACTTAAAAACGTAAGTACTTTTATAAATGATAAAAACGGAAACGTATTTATCATTTATAAAAGTAAATAATATATTGTACATATTAATGTCTAAACCTATTTGTATTGCGTTTTTTTATCTTTTTTACGATCAACACTGAATCCTCTCCTAAAACGTATGATATTTGAAACTTTTGAAAATAATGTTGTGTATTTCTCATGATCTCCCGTAAGGAGGGGGGGAGCTATCGTTACAAAAAAATCCCATCGTCCCCCCTAAGAGAGCGCGGGGGAGACGTCGTGACAAAAAAAACCCATCGTCTCCCCTGGGGGAGCAGCTCAGGGGAGTCGATGGTCGGAAACCGTTTTATATTTCTTGTTAACATATTTTAACATAAACTCACGCCTGTTTTCCCCGAAGGGGTAGGCAGAGGTGCTAGCACCCACATTTCGCCAGTTTATGTTTAGGTCCCAATGTAATAGGTGGCGAGCCTATTGCCATTAACCGGGCACTTAACCTGCGATAAATACACACATAACTTCGAAAAGCATCGAAAAGTCATTGGTGTGTGCCATGGTAAACCTGGGATCGAATGTGATAACTCGACTGGGGGAGCAAGATGGTGATGGTAAAGCTCAACCCCCGCTCCCCAGGTAATATGAGCACGTAATTAAAGGACTTTAAATAACTTCATGGTTACAAAATAAACGTCTATTCTTTTAGCATAATTACTTTCCACAGTTTTTCTTATATATTTCTTTTTATTAGTGTAAATACTGAACATCTAAAAAACGTAATTACTTAAAAACGTAAGTACTTTTATAAATGATAAAAACGGAAACGTATTTATCATTTATAAAAGTAAATAATATATTGTACATATTAATGTCTAAACCTATTTGTATTGCGTTTTTTTATCTTTTTTACGATCAACACTGAATCCTCTCCTAAAACGTATGATATTTGAAACTTTTGAAAATAATGTTGTGTATTTCTCATGATCTCCCGTAAGGAGGGGGGGAGCTATCGTTACAAAAAAATCCCATCGTCCCCCCTAAGAGAGCGCGGGGGAGACGTCGTGACAAAAAAAACCCATCGTCTCCCCTGGGGGAGCAGCTCAGGGGAGTCGATGGTCGGAAACCGTTTTATATTTCTTGTTAACATATTTTAACATAAACTCACGCCTGTTTTCCCCGAAGGGGTAGGCAGAGGTGCTAGCACCCACATTTCGCCAGTTTATGTTTAGGTCCCAATGTAATAGGTGGCGAGCCTATTGCCATTAACCGGGCACTTAACCTGCGATAAATACACACATAACTTCGAAAAGCATCGAAAAGTCATTGGTGTGTGCCATGGTAAACCTGGGATCGAACCCGGGACCTCGTCTCAGCAGTCCATTACCTATACCACGACAAGTTCGTTGTTTCGTCCTATAAAGATTCGGCCCAATGGGACGAATCACAGAAATTAAAAATAATTAAAATTATCCTTCACTGATTCGTCCCATTGATTTCTTTTCTTCATTTTATACAAAATTTGTATGAAGTAGTAACGTCAGCAAGAAAAATGCTTAAAATAATATTGCGGAGGGGTAATAAGATTAGTATAGGCTACCGCAGATTACAATAATGATGTACATGACGTATATTGGGTTGACGCTTCTGTGAGCCTAGTACTCTATGCAAAATGTACCAGGCTCACAGAAACGTTGGTCGCGGGATCAGTATTTCTGTGAGCCTAGTACCTTTTGCATGGAGTACTAGGCTCACAGAAACGTTGTTCGTGGGATCATTATTTCTGTGAGCCTGGTACCTTTTCCATGGAGTACTAGGCTCACAGAAGCGTCCGTACACGGTTGTGGTAGGTTTTTTTAAATATTTTAAGTAATCTTTTGACTCTTGGTCTATAAGCGGAACGAGTGGGAAAAAAAATTCCCAATCGTCCCCATTGGGGACGAACAAAACTTTTTTTTCCCACTCGTCCCCAGTGGGGACGAAATAGTCCGAGAGCTGGCACCAATTTTTGGGTAGGTACTTGAGGCAAGCTGAAAACTTGTCAGATACCTCTCCTATTATATCCCAACTCGGAATTGCGGACCTGGCTGGTGAGTAGCGGGGCTAAATCAACCCCTAAATTTTTAAAAGTATTATTTTTTTTTCCCAAAAAATATATTTGAGGCACTACGCAATTTATATATGTTGCAGTGTAATACTTGATGAATACGAAAAAAAATAAGCCAGATAATTTAATCGGGGTTTTAACATTGCCAGACGCGTGCAAAAATATTTTGCAAAAAATTATAAAAAATGTTTTTGAGGCAGCTTGAAATTTTAATGGAGTGTTATTTATAACTAAAAAGTAAGATTCCCAAAAAGACAGATCATTTCGGTGGGGCTTTCTACCTGCCAGGTGATCAAACAAATAATGAATAGGTACGAGCCTGTAGTGCTATAGACAAGCTGTAGTGTGAGAGAGAGCGCATAACGACAGCTGTCTTCGTTCTTGCTTGCCGCGTTACTATTGGCCCTGACGAAGCCACTTGACTTACAATAACCCATGAGGTTTCTACTTAAAATTTCGGAGTAAAAAATATAAAATTTTCTGAATATCTACTAAAAACATTTTTCGTAAAAGAGATTGCATTGATTTATGGATGTTAAAAGGACATTTTTTTTCCGATTTCTTTTTAATTTTCAAAAATTAGTTATTTTGCCAATTTTAATGCGAATTTGAACGTAATAAATTGTTTAAATATTTGATATTTCCGCAGGAAAATTTATTTTTCGAAGAGAATTTAAAAAAAAAATTCTTTCAAAAATTTTAGTTCCAAAAATTTTTGTACAGGATTCATATTATTACCCCTACATGCAAAACTAAAAATTGTTTTTTTTTCTCTGGCAGTATTCTAAATCAAAATTTATACGGAAATTTAAAAAATTTTCATCTTAAAATTAATAAGGGTTATGTTAAAAAAAGCAATAATTATAATAAAAAATCGCAAAACCACGTTTATAAAAATATAATAACTCTCCAGCAAGTACAATTATTTCAAGCATAAAAAAATCAGAAATAAATTCTATTCATTTCACATCAGATATAAGTTAACATTCTTCGTCTGTGGATTCTTCATCAGAAGTAATGAAATCTTCGGATTCATCTGTGTCAGATTCGCCATCCTCTACACCATCTGCGAAAAGAAATATATATTTTTTTTTTTATTAATCACAGAAATTTGAATGCAGCAGTTGTTACAAATAAACCATTTATTCTCACCTCCAGTATGATTTTCATCATCGTTATTATTACTTTCCTCGTGAACAACAGCGTCGAATACCAATTGCGGCATACAGTCTCCGTCAAACCAGTGAAAATCTAATGTATCCTCATTAAGTGTCCATCCATTTCTATTAGGTGTTAAGGAGCTGGGGAATCGCAAATATGCATTTCTCCAAATGCTTGTTATATATTGCGTTCTTAGCAGATGTTGTTTTAACTCAGCTTTGCATGGAGGTAAGGTAGAGGGATCACAATTTTTTAGTTTGTTCTTGAAAGGTTCATCTTCAGTGTCGGCCTTGTAAGTCGCACAAAATTTAAGGAATCGTGCTCCATTTATATTTGATGTATTTTTAAATCCATAAATTTCGCAAACGAATTGTTCTAAGACTGGCAAAATTTCATCACGCGAACCGGTAACATGCGCAACTCGCAACTCTTTACGGATCTGTAATACCTCCTGACTTTTTTTGAGAGTTTTCTCCACAAAAGCAATCACTTTAGCACCATTTTTTCTGCAAATAACACAAACTAACTCTTCACTAGACATTTTCAAATTATTTCAGTTCTAAAACGTGCAACACCATGTAGAATAATACGACTGAAAATAACGACTCCGAAATTCCGACTAGAAACCTCATGGGTTATTGTAAGTCACGTGGCCTCGCCAGAGCCAATAGTAACGCGGCAAGCAAGAACGAAGACAGCTGTCGTTATGCGCTCTCTCTCACACTACAGCTTGTCTATAGCACTACAGGCTCGTACCTATTCATTATTTGTTTGATCACCTGGCAGGTAGAAAGCCCCACCGAAATGATCTGTCTTTTTGGGAATCTGACTTTTTAGTTATAAATAACACTCCATTAAAATTTCAAGCTGCCTCAAAAACATTTTTTATAATTTTTTGCAAAATATTTTTGCACGCGTCTGGCAATGTTAAAACCCCGATTAAATTATCTGGCTTATTTTTTTTCGTATTCATCAAGTATTACACTGCAACATATATAAATTGCGTAGTGCCTCAAATATATTTTTTGGGAAAAAAAAATAATACTTTTAAAAATTTAGGGGTTGATTTAGCCCCGCTACTCACCAGCCAGGTCTGCAATTCCGAGTTGGGATATAATAGGAGAGGTATCTGACAAGTTTTCAGCTTGCCTCAAATACCTACCCAAAAATTCGTGCCAGCTCTCCTACTAAAAGGGCGGGGACGACTGGGAATAGACGTTTAGGTCCCAATGTAATAGGTGGCGAGCCTATTGCCATTAACCGGGCACTTATAAACCTGCGATAAATACACACATAACTTCGAAAAGCATCGAAAAGTCATTGGTGTGTGCTATGGTAAACCTGGAATCGAACTGGAGACCTCGTCTCAGCAGTCCATTACCCATACCACTAGGCTACCGCAGAATATTTCTTGTATTTACTAAAATAAAAGAAATAATAATACTGAACTGCTAAAGTGAAATTTTATTAAAACAAATAGTTTTAAAGATATTGATAATTTTATTTCTCGAACCGCCCGCAAATGCTATATACCAAATAGATAAAGCGGGAGGTCACGCTTTCGTCACGTCGCGTAGTGCTAATGCATAGAGCGAATCGATATAGAAGAGAATATCGTATTTATCTCGGTCTGCGTTGCGTTTACACGTATAATAGTTTCTAATAATAGTTGTAATTATTTGGACTCAATTGTTTATATTTTGACCTACATTAAAGGAAGTAAAAATAGTAGATAAATTTCAGTTTAGTTAGCATTATTTTATTTTACAAGGCATATGTTTACAGCATAAGCTAAGATATTAAACAGTATTGGGTAGAATCTGACGACCTTGTTATCATTCCTGTTGATCCAGATAGAGATACAGAACGTCATTTTCTCGTAGTTCCAGATCACCTTGCCCGGCTCCAAGGAAATATTCCAACCGAGGGTAAATATCACCTGGATGGATTTGCTGGCACAGACTGTAATTGCTGGTTCTCACATTTGGCATACTCAATTATGTACTTATCTGTAGCGCCCACTCTAATAATGTATTCATAACGATAAATAAAGCTGTACGAGTGTGTACCAAAAAGTGTATCTAAAAGGAACGAACCTTCAGTATTATATATTACCATGGTAAAGGGGCTTCCGCTTCCACCGCGTCTTGGTATCAAGGAAAAGCCAAAAAATGCTTCCACAGGTCTCATGTTAAACCTTTGCCTATAAGCATTTCAATTTACTCAAAAATTTTTGAAGTTCTATTATTTGTATTGGGCAATCATAACAACAATACCCACACTGATACGTTTTACAAAACCACTTAAAGGTTTCCCTCAATTTTAGGCTCTGCATAACTATTAAATATTTTATGGAACAACTGTGCTCAAGCTAGTTGCCACGGGTACATCATTCGTTCAAGACGTTTATAAACGAAATAGTGCCTTAGCGCTGAAGAACGTGCCTGAAACACACAGAACTACGCCAAGTAGCATAATCAATAAGTTCTTCCAAAGGCGCCAGTGCCCAACACCTAAACCGGGATACTCATACATCACAAGTATTTCAATTATAGCTGGGAATATAAAACCCATATTCGAAAGGCAAAATGAACCGATCTGAAAAAAGAAAAGAAAAAAGATTATTTTTTTTAATTCAGCACATTTTTATTAATTCAAATCCTACTTCCTACTATCGAATTACTAGTAATATTATAAATTTGTAACTTTGTAACGATATTTGGATGGTTATTAATATATCATGCTCTAACTACTGAATTAAGTAATTTGGTAAAGAGATATAATAAAATCTAGAATTCAGATCTCATATGTCGTGTGACGGGGATCAAAACTTCACGCGGATAAAGCCGCAGGCAACAGCTAGTAATCTTTTCTTTGGGTCTTTGGTGGTCCGAGGTGAGAGGTAGCCGGAAATATAAATAAGTTTTTTCTTCCCCATCAAGAAGTCTTTGACTTTCAAATGGATACCGATTCATTGCTAAAATCACTCATTTTCTGTATGAATTTACTCAAGAACTGGAGCCTGTTTCACGTAGCCTGTCCTTAAAGGAATAATTCTTGTAGTTTTTGCCCATTCCTTGCCTACCCATGAATTAGTCTTTTGACATGGCACTATGCGTATCTCACATTTTGCGTATATGTCAAATTGCGTATTTAGAATTAGTCAATACGCGTATTGGTCATCATACTAATATGGCATTATGCATATTGCACTATTTGCGTATATGTCAAAACGCGTATTTAAAATTAGTCCGTCATTATGCGTCAAAAGGACTAGGACATTGACATGCTAATCCACAAATCAAAAGTTGCATACCAGTTTACAAAGGGGCTATACCTACTTGGAGTTTCTTTGAATGACAAAATTAGTAGTTATATCATTTGATAAAGCTCGCGAAATAAGCAAGCTGAATTGGCAAATTACAGTCATATCAATTCAAGGACCGATGAATTCAAGGACCGTATACATGATGGCAATATCCAATCGATCGTTTTTTATTGGTATATTCATATTCAATAAAGTTTGGAATACTTACTAATCCCATCAAATTTCCCATATCAGGGAAGGCAGCAGCAATCCCAGTAATGATTGTTACAATTATAGCCCGATATATTCTCTCCCATAATGCGTGTTTTTCTTCGGGATGCCTTTTCTTTAGGTAATACCATACCAAGTTAAAGGGTGCCCAGAAGTTCAGACCGAATGTGATAAAAATCATGAATGCAATCATTCCCTTCAAGATAGTTGGAAATCTGTAGAGAGGAATTCAAAATGTAGAAATTTAGAGAAAACTAAATACCTAACTTTTTTACGGATTATGATATTAAAAACAACCAGACTACAGCTGATTTTTTTTTTCAGCAGTAGTCCGTTATAGTAGTCAATAAGTTTGATAGCTGCCGGTATCTATTTGTAAATCATAAAGTGTGTGAATCTCGATATATCTGAGGACTTATGGTGAGGGGTTCCTATAATCTGATCCCAGCCGGCGGCCAACAGCTGATGAACTGTAACTTTACGTGCCTTGACAGAGAATATCGCAGTCATCTTCTTCATTTCTTCTTCTTTTAATTCAATGTTATAAATAATTACACTATTTGGGAATAGAATCCTGCCATCTTAATCGCGTTATCAGTGGCTTTATTTAGATCGTCTTTCGTACAGGAAGTAGGAGTTAAGGGACACGAGACCAAATGCGCCATGGATTGCACGGGGGCACCGCAGTCACATGCAATTAAGCCCGGGTCTCACATTGCCCACCTACATAGATTTTGTATATGTATTCTAAAATGGTACTCAGTTCAGAATCTCTATTTTCTGATGATAGATTTTGTACAGTTATACTCCGTCCATTATATTATTGTATTTTAGACAGCTCACTGACAGTTGTCGGTATAACTTTGTTCTAGCGTCAACACCTGAAAATCCTAACAAAAATTAGGCGCCAATACGTCATTTTTCATTGACAACGTCACGTCAGCCAGAAAGCAATTTTAGGGATGTAGTTAGTCAATCGACTGTGTTTTTATTATAATAACTTGAAAATGTCACAATCGATATCGACTACAGAAAATGTATTTTTTTAATATTACGTAACTGGCGGTTTTGAACCGATTTCTGAACAACAATTCGGATGCTAATATTTTTTTTGTAACTCCATCATATGTAGACGGATTGTCAAAATTCTTTTTTTGTTTGAAAGAGGGCAATTTCTAAATGGTCCCATTTAAATTGCATGAAGATCTGATGATGGGTTTCAGAGACAGACCACGGAACTCTTCAATAAATACCAGGAAATCAGCATGTTGGAATATTCTTCTTGAAGTCAGTTATTTTGTTTTGGAGATTAGCGTGTGTGGTATAATGGCCCGTCTGGCCCACAATCGCTTTTTTATACACATTGTACTACTGTACAATGTGTATAAAAAAGCGATTCACTTCAAGAAGAATATTACAATTTGTACTGTACTCAGTACAAATTGTAAATTGTACAGACACGAAATATCTACTGCTTTATTATTATGTATAGAAAGATAATTCCACATGAAATCATATATTTATTTATCATAATATTTTCATTGAATCGAATAATATTTTTTTATCGAGGTTTTTAACTTAGTCGATATTTCAAAATTTTCATGCAATCACTACTTTCATCTGTCTAAAATACAATAATATAATGGACGGGGTATAAGTTATTGAATGAAATAGGTAAAAACTTATTAACTTACAGAGTGTGAGGGAAATTCAGTGTAACCGGTGACCTTACGCCTTTGCCAAAACCCCAATATCCGAAAAATCCAGTGATCATCACGAAACTTACGACAACGGACATACCTGTGTGGAGAGAAATACATCAATTATCTAAAGTCATGTATAACGCCAATAAACTGATTACACAATTATGTATAGGTAGTATACATCAGTTCATAGGTTCATTCAAACAAACAAGCTCTTAGACTTTTTATTTTTCAGTTTACATTACGGAGGCCAGGATAGGATCAGACGCATTAAATTTCTCTTTAGAAAACGCGTCACCAAATGCAGATGAGATTGAGACGCACGGGGACATGAAGTCTAACCTCATCCATTTGCGCGTCTATTTCTCTGTGTTTATGCTCCTCTCACTTTTAAGAAATCTATCTAGATTTTTTTACATATTTGACCGGTCACCGCTGCTAAAAGCCTAACGTCCACCTACCCGCACTGCATGCGACGGATTATTATGCTTTGTATAGAAAGTCGAACAAGTGCGTCCACTGAAGCATCGTACGGATTCCACGAATCTGCTCATCGGTAATGCCGATGATAAACGATGCGTGCCGGTCCTGGTGGACGCACACCGCGTGGATTCCGCCATTTGCATTTTGACAAGCATCCTCGTCCTATCGACATTATGTCACTGATAGATTTCGCACGTGCGCTCACTATGAAAATCCAAAAGAAATGGCGTCGTCAAATCGGCTGGTTACTGGGAGTTGCGGCGGTGATGCGATCACTGCGGATCAGGTGAACGCAGTGTGAAATATCCGTTCATTTGATATGCCTATTCATTACGAACAATAAAAGAAACACTTACCGCCTACCAAAACAATGGGGTATTTACGGGGTTGCTTCATGTTATTTTCAATAGGCAATGCCACTCCTACACCTTCCATACTGAAGACCACGACGCCAATAAACTCGAAGAATCCAATAAAATTATAGAAAAATGGCATTGTGCTAAGTTCAGGTGCCTTTTCCAAACCGTATACAACGGTTGCTGCCACACAGACCACTGCAATTAAAAAAGATTAACCAGTTAGAATAATAAGATATTTTAAAGTCAATGATCATCTCGAAGATACTTCCGACTGGAATTCAAAATTAATTATTAAAAACTTTGTGGCGAAGTTTCAGTTTAACTTCCTTTTGTTTAATCCTAAACTTGGAAACGTATGCAATAATGCATATTTTGATTAAAAAATATTGCGAGCATTATTGCTCTTTTTCAACTGTCTGTTTTGTTTGAAATGGTAGTATAACGTCTAAACTTACTACCGAAAATATATTTTAGCATTCTGCCCCCACTAAACAGGCTTACACAGTACTTGACTACCGCAGAGTTCTTAAATACTGTCAATTATTATTTACACTGTAGCTATGAGTGAAAAAAAAACAGCAAGAAAAATCTTACCGATGAAAAAGTCTGCTACTAGAGTGAAGGGTGCTAGGTATTTAAGAGACCTGATCATACATAACAATATTATAGGCAGAAGTATAGCAATAATGTATATTCTTATTTCATTGAGAGGACCATCTTCATCTGTTTTGTCGACAAGCTGTTTAATTGTTTTTGCTATAATGATTTCATATACACAGCAAGATCCAAATAAATCAAGGCAAATAATAACATCTACTGCATATCTGAAACACGAATAAATGTCAATGTCAGAAAAATACTGCAATTTCTAAAACTAAATAACTTTCAATGGCGTGTGTTGCTACAACTTGCTAAAGCTGGCACTACACCTAGACAGATGTATCTGCGGACGTCATCGGCGGAAGCTTTCGCCAAAGTGTAGAGGGGGTTAATTTGCGCATCAGTAGGTATTTAACATCCGCAGATACATCCGGTACTCATCCGTAGATTTCTGTTTTTCTGTCAAAGATCAAAGGGTTTCAGCGCGAGCGAGTGCGGTGTGTCCACACGTCTGACGACTCATCATGTTCATCACTCATCATGTTCATCGGGAAGACATCGGCAAATGCATCCGTCTAGGTGTAGTGCCAGCATAAGGGGTATTGGACATCTCACCTAAGTAAAACCTGGCTTACAAAATTTGACGACAACGACTAATTTGTAATAACTGTTGCTCCCAGCGCTACCCACGTGAAATAGTGTTACCATGCTTCCGCATACGATGAAAATCTATATTCGCACGCGTAACAAATAATTGGGTTAGTATTTTATTTTCAATGCTAAATTAATAGTGATAAAAGAGCGGTAAACTTTGAGTCTGTTTTTATTTTACCGTTTTAATCATCCACCCAACGTATAGTAGTAAATTATGTATTTGATAACGGAATTATCTGAATAAATATATAAAACAACACATAATATTGCTGCTTAGCATCAGACAGATATAATTCAGCCCAGGCTGCTCAGATGCATGGCCCGAGTCAACAATAATGCCCGGAATACGGCAATACGGCTCACCACCAATTACGTGGGACCGAATATTGTGATTGGTGAAATGTGGATGTTGATGCACCTCTGCCTAACCCTCCAGGGATAAAGGCGTGATTACATGTATGTATTGCTTAGGCAATTTATACCCTTATAACTTACCTTACTGACGTTTAGTTATAAGATAGTCAAATACCCAATTATGCAATTTAGTATTTGTCATCAGCATTTTTGTTGTTTACTCACATAACGAATATTTGGGCGAATATGGCATAGCCGTATAAAGAATAATGAAAATGTAGCCTTTGAAGGCGTTGATTGACTCCTACCTAAATGTTTTACCCCATTTGGTGTACTTAGGAAATGGTCCTTTTTCGACTGCGATCTGGGCTAGATCGGGATATGACATTTGTGGTATTTTATGTCTGACATATAACTCTTGTGCTGATGTTACCAGAATCTGAAAAAAAATTGAAAAGACAGTTATAAGCATCGTAGTTAATATACGTGTGTAGAATTGGACACATATTTTATAAGAAGTCTTATTACAAATATTATGTAGGTATAAAAATATCAATCAATCAATTAGTGGGTCGCAGTCCAATGCAGAGCACAGGCCTCTCGCAATGTTGGGAGGCTTTGACTTACTGCTTCCATGCTGACCAGACGTATTGGAACAGGGTCCTATTTCGAGTATTCCTTCTCTTCCGTGTCCTCTACGTATTTTGTCAGTCTCCTCTTAAATACCCTTTGGCTAAGATGGGGTGGTGATACTTGTATTCTTTCTAGCGTCATTCTATCAACTGACAGCTAAACACACTGTCAAGACCAATGTTACCACATACAAATTCACTAAATTCAAACAATTATTACTTGGCAATCGTATCACTCAGATAATTATGCTCTCCGACAAATGCATACCGTTATTTTCTTACTTTTTTTATAAGGGACACTTCAATTTGACTTCACCTCGCCTGATGTTAAGCTAACGGCAAAGTCTCGGAAAGAGGGTCACCATCGTAAACATGTACCATGATGTTAACAGTGGTGGCACTCAGCTTGACGGTTTCATTAGATGGCTTTTCACGCCCCGCTTAAAGGACCGGGGACTGTTGGAAGAAGGAAACACGTGAGCTGGCAGGGTAAAGTGAGTGCCTGTAGTGATATCTACGGCGAATTTTCCTTCAGCTTACTATCCGACGAGGTGAAATAGTACTTACTGACGTGTCATATATATGTATATAAAAAAAGAACTTACATTCACACAATAGCTGATGTATAAGCCAAATATAAGCGTGAACAAGACCGCCGACCACAGTCCACACTTTGCGTACGCTTCTGGTATACCTAAGATGCCTCCTCCAAGACATCCTTTAATTAAATGTCCAATAGATTCTATAACACTGGAAAAGACAAAGAATTTCAATATTATTATAATCATACGAAAGGGCCAAACTCAAATCAGTCTTCCGTAATCCTAAATTAAAGTTCAGTGACATAGACTATACCCTGTCCAACAAATAAGGAGTTATTCGTCAACTCCCTCGCAATAAACTCGTCCGATCGAGAGAGACAGCACATTTTTGGATTTACCTATTCTTATATTCGTCAACTCGCACGCAGGTATAAAGTACAGTCAAATAAAAAATATATTTCACACAGAATCGATTATTTTGAAGTATCTTTGTACTTAAGTACCAATGAGTGCCCTGTACGATTTTAAATGACAATCGACTTTGTATAGTATAGTTGGCACTACATAGACAGCTGCATTTGCGGACGCCTCCGCCAGTAAAGAGGGCAAATTGCTCATCTGTTGTAGGTATTTATTGGTTATAAATATGCAATTATTTATATGCAATTATTTTTTTTAAGGAATATTAGAACCGAAGTTACTAATATTCCCTCTAACCCCTCCAACTAAGCTAAATTGCTTGTGCTAGGAGTGGGTTCATGTCTGTAGTGTAATGGCCAAGATCGAACTCGGGACCTCTCGATCGTAAGGCCCCTTTCGGACCGTTAGGTTGAATTTTCAAAATGTTGAATTTCCATAATGTTGAATTCCCAGTTAGTTGAATCCCAGAATGTTGAATTCCTGTAACGTTGAATTTTTTAATCCTACAATGTTGAATATCGTTTATCAAAATGTTGAATTCTTAATTCGTTGAATCGCACAATGTTGATAAATGGAATGATTCTGTTTAATTAATTTTTTATTGCAATTTGTGTCGTGTACTCGTATTCTATCACTACCGTACTCGTACCTACGTAAGAAAATGTAATGTTATTCAAATGCAATTTTATTAAAAAAAGAACAAAAATTATGCTTAACAAGTCATTGATAGACAATACAGTGTTATACTTAACACAAAACCTCTTAATATTACTGACATTTTAAATTTAAAAATATTTTCAAATAAAATTAAAATTACACAGTGACTTTAAAACCCGAGTTTCAGTCTGAAATAGACAATTTTATTAAGAAATTGCATGGGTGTAATTTCGTTGTTGTTTAACCTTCTTAATATTTTTTTATAATTTTGGTCAAATACAACATCAGCTAAATTCCTGTTTTTCTTAAAAGGAAAAAAAAGTGATCTTCTGTATTTCCGATCATAATAGGCAGTTTCTTTAATCAATGTTTTGAAAACCAAAAATATGTTGGGCGTTAATGGCAGTTGCGAGTTTATTTTACGATGGTATCCCTCGCAGGAATTTGTTGTCCTATGGGCATCATCTGCACAGCTTATGAGAGTGTGATCCATGTTACACCACTGCTGTTCAAAATATATTAGGAACTTTTGCATGTTACTTGTCTCCGGGGCTTTCTGTTTTATGCTATGCCAAGCTGAAGAAATATACTTTGCAGGTAGAAGGACTAAATATGAACACAGCCGGACTATGTTTCTTTCTGATTTAAATGCACTCTTTTTTAAATTGTACTGCTTTGCTCTCTTCCATATAGCTTTGTTAAAGTGCTGAAAACAACCCGTGACTTGGACTCCGTTGAAAACACGTTTTATTGCGTTAATTTGGCCTGTTTCGTAATCGCACTTAAAATTTTGTACGTACGTGTACAAAATTAGCTAGCTTGATCTTTATTAATCTAAAGAACCGTATATAAGTTTTCTGTGTTTTGTTGGGTAAGAAGGCATATATAACAGGGAATATATTGATGCTTTTTTCGTCTGAGTAGTAGTCCAGGTGCAAAATATAAAGTTGGTAGAAGGGTTTTGGACATGCTTTAAACGTGCCGTCACCGTAAAAAGAAACATTATTAGGTGATTTTAAAATACTCTTAAGTTGTTTGGAACAGAGAATTATGATTTGAATTATGGTCTTTATGACCATCTTCAATACATATGAACTTTTCGGGTTAGGCACCCTTAGGGACGATCACATCTTCAATGTTTTTAAAAACCAATCGTTCGGATCCTAAAAATGTTTTTCTTATTCTGTAAAGAGTGCTTTTAATAGACGAATATGTAGGAATTTCAAATGCAGGTATATCTAAATTGTCCTCTACAAATCGAGTCACCATGCCTTCAAAAATGTTTTCAACAAGGTTCAAATTTCTGCAAACTTCTTCCTTTACACTATTTATAAATTCTGTTATTTTTATTTTATATTCATTAACAACACATTTATGTGAAGAACTGCGTATTATTGTCGACTTATCTGCGCTCAAAGTGACGGTGGCCGTACATATTTTTTTTTTTTTTTTTTTTTTATTTATTATCACATAAAATCATTAATATACATTTTTGTTAAAATTAGCACTTATAAACCACTAGGGTTTGCCTAGTACTAAAACATACGGTCAGTTAGGTTTACACAAAGTTCTTTATACAATAACATGCATAAAATAAAACTACCTACTTATTTGTTTTTAGTTGGAGATTCTTTTACAATTTACAAATTATTTGGAAACAAAAAAGATTTAAGCTTGTGCTTAATATTCTTTTTTGTTAATACATCTATTAGGTCTCTCGGCAATTTATTAATTAGCCGAGGAACAATGTAGGTAGATGTTCTTTCCCCATACACATTGATAGCACGTTCCGTGCACAGCCGGTTTTGCGCCATCGCTCGAGTATACACAGGATGCTCAATTTTGGTTTTTAATTGATCGTTAAAAAAGTGTTCTAGTTTGTGTGTAAATTTTATATGAATAGGTAAAACTTGACAATATTTAAATAGGCTAATTTCGTCATTATAATATTTTTCTTTAATTTTCGTTGGAACAATGTTCTTAAGAATTTTTAATTGTAACTTATAAATTTGATTTAAATAGCTATCATAGGTTCGTCCGTAACTAGTTAAACCATATTGAATGTGCGAGTCTGCTAGAGCATAGTACAACATAAGCTTGATCTTGAAGGGAATCCTATTTTTTAGTAGAGTGATACTTGCCAAAAACTGTCTTAGTTTATTACTCACATAATCAATGTGACAGCCCCAATTTAATTTGGAATCAATTACCATACCAAGGTAGGTTTGCGTCTTTACGACTTGTATAGATGGGCAGCTACATGTAAGTGTAACAGAATTGTGCAAACAGCTGTGATCATGGGCAATGAGGTCAGAATGAAGGATTTGACGCTGGTGTGGTGATTTGATGACTAATAATTTAGTTTTGTTTACATTGAGTACCAGTCCAGCGTCATGGCACCATCTTAGTAGTGTATCGAAGTCAGACTGCAGTTTATCAAGGGCCTTCTGGGGGTCCTTGTCAGCTACTATGATGCAGGTGTCGTCCGCAAACTGGTAGCACATACCGTGCTCAATGCAATTGTGCATATTATTGACATATGATAAAAAATGTAAAGGTCCTAAGACAGAGCCTTGGGCCGTGCCTTCGGTGGCTAACATTGCTTGACTCATGGTATTACCAACTTTTACAGAGAATGTTCTGTTTTGTAGATAATCACCACACCATGTTAGTAAAGGTCCTCTTATGCCGCAAGTATCAAGTCTGTTTATTAATTTACTATGATTTAGAACATCAAATGCTCGAGAAAAATCTATAAACAGAGCTAGAACCACCTTTTTTGCATTTAGGTTATTATTAACCTCATCAGTAAAATCGGACAGAAGATTTACAGTTCCCTTCCCCTTTTGAAAACCATATTGCTTTTCATAGAGTACATCGTGTTTCTGGTAGAAGTTATGTATTTGTTCCACTACAGTTTTTTCCACTACTTTATCTATGGTAGAGAGCAATGTAATTGGGCGATAGTTCGAGTATTCACTTCGTTTCCCCTTTTTAAAGATAGGTCTCACACATCCTTCTTTTAGTGCGGCTGGATAAATTCCTGTTTTTATGCTTGTATTTATTAGATTGGCTATGGCTACTGATATGTCCTGTCCTACGCATTTAATATCAGACACTGTAATATTATCCAAGCCGGGAGCTTTTCTGGGATTCAAGGCTTTTACAATGTTACGCACTTTTTCGCTTGAAGTTTTTTGGAAGCGAATACTGGAACTAGTCGGGTTACAGTATTTATTGGGGTCTAGTAGTGAATCATTACATTTTGGAATGATGGCTTTCACCGTCCTATCAAATTCATTTGCGAAATTCTGTGATATTTGTTTGAAAGAGAGACATATATCGCGAATAACGCACTTCCATCGCGTAGTGCCGTTTTGGTTCGCTTTACCATCTTTGCTTAGACAATATTTACCTCCTATATTAAGAATTTCACTATTCTTACGAGATTTATAGAACTTTATTTCGTTACTATTCATTTTTACAAATTAAATAACATATTGGCAAACAGTTATTGGCGTTTGATAATTGTCATATTTTGAAAGATTGAAGGTGTGTCACATAGATATAGGAAGAACGCTCGCGCGCTTAGTAGATAGGCCATACCTACAGATTAGGCGTGTATAGCTACGTTCCATTTTTGTGAATGAACGTATGGCCGACGGTTACTACGTTAGGGCTGTAGCTTCTAGTATCGTAATATTTGTCGATATCTTATATTTAGGAGTATAGAAAAATGCTAGGCGCATGGTTTTATCATGACGGTTTATGCGAAGAAAGTAACAATAAAAATATTATAAGCATTTTTTATTTAAATATTGTCGATGTGACAGCTTATCGCATTGTATACGACCGTGGTGTCTAAACCTGGATGTCTAGAAAAATCTGTATTACACATTTAATTAAAAGAAACTTGTGATTAGTGCTATGTGTTGCATCAGAATCGGCAAAAATATTTTTTCATTTCATTTCATTTATTCATAATTTGCGAAGTATGGGTATTGTACATTGATATTCATTGTTATTGTGGAAGTATCACCATATTCAACCACACGGCATGCAAATGATTGTTGACATTTCTAATTATGTAACAAGTTATAACAATTACCAATTAACAATTTTCATATATTATCATAAAATTCACAAATAAATTTTAATATACACTGACGGACTCATAAACTGCATCAAAGTTCAGGTTTACTCTAAAAGGATTTTTTATAATAACTATGCAAACTTTTTAGATTAAATTATATAAATATGGAAAGACTGGCTCTTAAACTTAAAAAAAAATTAAATTTAAAAATAGAACTGCAGTAAAACAAATGAATATAGCCGGGAAAAGAAAATTTACTTGTAGTATCAGATTTGCGTGTTATATATAGCAAAGTTTTAAATTGATTCTCATTGATTTTTTTTGTTTTGTCAATTGAATTATTGTTACCAGCATAATTGTTGGGTTAGTTTTTTAACACATCGAGAGTTTTTGAACCATAATATGGATACTTCGTCCGAACAAGCGGCACAAATTGTAGCATTGGTGCGGGAGGGCTTGGATCAACGAACGATTGGTAGAAATTTAAATTTAAACCAGTCTACGGTTTCTAGAATATACAGAAGGTTTGTAGAGACAGGTTCTTACAGGAGGAGATGTGGTACAGGCAGAACTCGAGCAACCACAGGTCGTGATGACCGATTTATTGTTATAATTTCCCTGCGAAATCGTTTCCTCACGTCAGTTAACATCAAAACCGAGCTTAATGAAGTGCGTGGAGTAAACGTGTGTGCACGAACAATAAGAAGAAGGTTAAAGGAAGCGGATATCACCCCTTTTAGACCAGCAAATGGTCCAAAGTTGTCTACAGCTCACAGACAAGCTCGCTTAAGATTTGCGCGTCATCACCTGAATTGGACAGAAGAGCAGTGGGCCTCTGTATTGTTCATGGACGAGTGTAGGACATGTTTATATGGTGCAGATGGTCGCAGAAGAGTCTATCGTCGACGTGGGGAGCGATATGCTCAAAGTTGCATTGAGGAGCGTGTTCCTTTTGGAGGCGGTTCATGTATGGTCTGGGGTGGCATATCGATGAACGGGCGAACAGAACTTGTGTTCATAGACATGGTCCGTCAAAACGGTAATAGAGGGGGTTTGACAGCACATCGCTACATAGCAGAGATATTAGAAGATCACGTGGTGCCTTACATGGGATTCATAGGCGAAAATTTTACTTTAATGCAGGATAATGCCCGGCCGCATGCAGCTGCACAAGTTCAACATTATTGCGAAGAGGTTGGGATACGTACAATGAATTGGCCAGCACGCAGCCCGGATCTTAATCCCATCGAGCATGTTTGGGACAATTTAAAAAGAGCTGTATATGCGAGAAACCCTTCGCCCACGACAGTGGCAGCACTAAGAAAAGCACTTTCAGAAGAATGGGACAATATTCCGCAAGATCTTTTAAAAACCCTTATAAAATCTATGCGGAACCGATTAGAATCCGTAATAAGGGCACGTGGGGGTAATACACCTTATTAAAACACAAATAAACCCTTGCATAAAGTTTGTGTCTATTGTTAAAACCAATTTTTTAATTAAACCAATTTTTCTTAAATTTCTGTTTTTTCTTCAAAAAAAGTCTTAAGGTCCTTTCCAGTACATAAACTTAAACTTAAAGATATGACCCTACGCTGTTTTAAAGTTCACGAACCAATCTAGAGGTTTCAATTTAAATCTGTATAGAAAGTATGCATACTTGGTTAAAATATTTATTTCAAAGTCGTCTATTACTTTGATGCAGTTTATGAGTCCGTCAGTGTATATAAGTAATAACTTTCGGGGGTTGTCTTGTTTGTCAGGTGCATTTAAATTATTTTGTCTGTTTTTTGTTATGTGTATGTTTACCACGCTCGATGAGGCATATAGGTTAAGGCGTTAAGGCCTCCTCTTGATATTTTGTAAATGAGGCTCTTCACGTCTTCTGCCCCGAGCAGTAATGATGCAAAACCTCGCATTTAATTTTTTTTATAATACTTCTTGTGATAAAGCCAGCAATATTTGTTATAACACACTCAACGTATGTATCATAAAGATCACTATGAATTTCGACGATCTCCAACTAAGCTATTTTTGGCGGCCTGTGGCCGAGCGACTGCAAAGTAAGAAAATAATAATAACCGTATGGCCGACAATTAGGATAGGTACATATGTGTAGGTATGCAGAGGTTAATCTCGTGAACTTTAGGAACTTAACTGAGTTAGATTGTTGATTTTCCAGAAAGTGAGTTATCTGTACCAGCTATTAGGTAATTTGTACTATACGGAAAAATGTCGGTCTACAGTACGGAAGAATTAACTAGGAAAATTCTTGCACCTACACTAGTTAATTCGGCAGTATTGTGCAAGACTGATGCAGTGAATGCTTGGAAAATTGCATGTCCAAACACGGATCTCCCAGGGAACCTTTTCTCACAGGGTCAGTGGGACGGGCCGCCTTGCAGCTTAGTTAGACAGAATCTATTAAATACTTGCTCTAATGCTGCTGAGCGTGCCCGTTTACTGGTGGTTGGAGTGTGGGTATCGGGTCTTTGGTTGCAAGCTCTTCCGTCATCTAACATAGCGACTATGTTAGACGACACTACTTTCCGCATCGCCACGTGCCTCCGATTAGGCGCGCCGTGTGTTTCTCTGCATCGATGCCGTTGTGGAGAAGCAGTTGACCGACTCGGACACCATGGTCTGTCGTACTGCAGGAGCGCTGGGCGAATGCCACGGCACGCCAGCCTCAACGATATAATCCGCCGTGCTCTTGTCACCGCCGGTGTGCCAGCCGTGCTTGAACCTAACGGTTTGGCGCGCGACGATGGCAAGAGACCGGATGGTAGGTCGTTAATGCCATGGAAAATGGGTAGGGCCCTGGTGTGGGACGCAACATGCGTCAACACCATTGCCCCTACCCCCATACCTGGCACGGCTGGCTGTGCCGGTGCCGCCGCTGCTTCCGCAGAGGCTCTCAAACGGCGCAAATACTCCAAACTCATTGGAGTCTATGAATTTGTGCCGTTTGGAGTCGAAACGTTGGGGCCTTGGGGCCCGAGCGCTCGCAATCTCTTCAGAGAGATTGCGAAGCGTATGGTCGACGCTTCTCGTGACCAGAGGGCTGGCCTCTTTTTAGGTCAGAGAATAAGCATTGCCATACAACGTGGCAATGCTGCCAGTCTTTTGGGAACGTTGCGACAAGAGGCATGCGATGCGGAGGAATTCTACGACGCGTTTTAATTTTAGTCTTAGTTTTAGTTTTTAATTGGTTTCTTTTATTTTATTTCTAATTAGTAGTTTAAAAATATTCATGAATAAATATGTTTTTTATTTGTACTATCTAATATATAAAATTCTCGTTTCACAGTTTTCGTTGCCATACTCCTCCGAAACGGCTTGACCGATTTTGATGAATTTTTTTGTGCTTATCCGGTATCTATGGGAATCGGCCAACATCAATTTTTCATCCCCCTAAATGGTGCAGCGGGAACGGGATCTGACGCCACGGGTGCAGGGAAAAATTGGCGGTACGAAGTTCGCCGGGACAGCTAGTTATGTTAAAAAAAAGTATTTACGTCGACAAATCATTTGTTGGAGTACATCACTATCATGCTTCTTGTAGTTTCGTGTAGAGTAAAGTAATGAATGAGTGTAACAAATCATTCATAGATGTTGCCAAAACTTGGCACGCTGTCAAATTTATATACTCATTTTCCCAAGTGAGCAAGAACTTAAATGTTTTGTCTCTTTTTTACAGGTAAAACTGTATATTAGAAAAAAAGAGACAAAGTGATGTTTCATGGTCTGTCTCATGTTTGCCTCATATTTGTATAACTAAAATTTGTATATGTTGAATAGGGCCACCCTGTGGTGTGTCATTACAACCTAATCTATGATTTTATCATAAGTGCCAATTAATACAAGTAGGTTTTAGTAAAGAGGTTCAACATTATGGAAAATCGACATCTTAGGAATGTGATACTAACATTCAACAACATGAGAATTCAACGTTACAGGAATTCAACATTCTGGGATTCAACTAACTGGGAATTCAACATTATGGAAATTCAACATTTTGAAAATTCAACCTAACGGTCCGAAAGGGTAAGGCCGACTCCTTAACTACTAAGCTACCGACGCTTCAAATGCATCCGGCACTCATCCGTAGTTGACGGTTTATATGACACAGATCAAAGGGTTTCAGCGCGAAGATGGCGTTAAACGTAGCTAGCTATTTCACTTAACGCACTCATTTTGTCAAAAGTGGACCGAATGCGAAATGGACGTTTTGTGAACTGGACCAAATGCGAAATGGACCAAGTGGACCAAATGCGAAATGGACCAAATGCGACGAAACGCGTCGAATGCGGTGTGTTCATCATCATTCATCATTCATCGGGAAGACGTCGGCAGAATCATCCGTCTAGGTTTAGTACCAGCATTAGAAGAAGTTTCGCCCAGTTATAGCACTGCGAGGACCGCAGCGATGACACAGCGCTCCACACGCTGGTGGAGTGCACGGCGTGGGCGCAACAGCGCCAGGTCCTCTTGGTGGGTCTGGACGTGGGCACTCTCTCGCTCGAGACTAAGGTGCGAGCCATGGTCTCCAGCGGGGGTAAGTGGGACTACGCCGCCTCTTTCTGTGAGCAGGTCATGCTCGTGAAACTGGCGGCGGGGCGGGAGGCCGTTACCGTGGGGGTTTTTAGTCGGTAGGAGTCCGGCATAGCATCCATGAAGGATTTTCCCCCACGGTAAAAAAAAAAAACTGTAAAAAGGGTTAATGAAAATAACAATAGATATGGCCCAACCCATACAAATGGTTATTGCATCAACTATAGCACCTATGGACGGGCATGGTAGGGAGGCATGAGACCATCACAGGGCTGGGCACATTAGTCAATGTACTTCATTGTTTAGATTAGATTGCAAAATTACATACGTAGTTTCTTTATGTGGTGGTCTAGCTGCTTGATAATCATAATCCTCACGTGCTGTTCCAGTTCTGGCTGGAGATGGAGGAGTCGCCATTGCTGCAATCTATCTTAAACGCTGTACCATTACTACCTAAAAATGATTTCTTTATTGTATGCATAATTAAGAGATAATTTCATAAGAGGTTTGGAAGTTGTAAATAGAGTGAGATTGAAAGAAAATAGACCCCATATTACAATTCCAGTCAATTTGACTTCACCTCGCCTGATGGTAAGCTAAAGGCAAAGTCACGGAAAGAGGGTCACCATCGTAAACATGTATCATGTTAACGATGGTGGCACTCAGCTTGACGGCCTCATCAGATGCCTTTTCACGCCTCGCTTAAAGAACCTGGGACTGTAGGAAGAAGGAAACGCGTGAAAATTTTCACTCAAAGCACTTAATGATCAGGTTATGAGGGACTTTTATCGAAAAGTAACTATTCAATATTGGGTCATCCGTGTAGCATGGGTAATCCATACCCAATGACAGTGACAGTTCAGTACATGCAAATAGTATAAAATAACAGCCAACACAAGCCTCTCATAATGTCAATTAACGCAACAAACTAATATTTGCAAGAATACCAACGTGGTAGCTAAAAGGTAAAATAGTATAAGCGTAAATGTGACTAGCGCGCAGCAAAAATACAATAACACAGTCTGCAGAAAAAACCTGATCTGAGAAGACGCTAAAAATGAAACGAAATTCAGAAGTACTAACCAGCTAACTCTGGTTGAATATTTTGGTTATTTCTGTCGAATTCTTATTTACCTTCAACAAATCAAAGTATATACGCTAAAAAACTTAACGGAAAATTTACGTTATTTATACTTCAATATTGTATGACAGCAATTTTTGTATCTAGAATAAGATTTTTATTCTTTATTGCTGCAAACGACAAATGAGGGCTGGTTTCTTAAAGGTTCAATATGGCCTTTGAAATGTGATGACTTCTTCTTCTTCATCTCAGCGTTACTTCCAGTCGCATCCGAAGCTTTCAGCTTGGACTCTGGGGTCCGCTTCACCAGTTTAATTGCGGATTTGGCTGATCTTCGATATTATATGTGAAGTAACTGCTATATGACTTCCACAACCCGAAGACGAATATCGAAGCATTGCAGCTAGACCAGTTGTTGTACTTGTTGGGGCTCCAACTAGCCGTTACGACTGCCATAGATGTTCGTATGGCAACCGGGACCCACGGTTTAACTTGCTCTCCGAGGAACGACCAGACATTGGTCTGGGTATTTGCATTGGCAAATACCCATATTCATGCATACAAATATTTGCACTGAGCGGGGATCGAACCCGCGCCTCCTTCGTAGCGGCCGCGTTCACTACCGTTACGCCAAAGAGGCTGTCGCTTGAAATGTGATGACTATATAAGGTAAACGATCTATCAGGGTTACTGAAGGGCGTGGCCACTTTCGTGATGTTAATTAGACACTAACAGGCCTCGGGGAAATACCCCCGTCTCTTCCAAAGTGACACTTTTCGGCATAACGGAGAAATACTCATGACAATATCAATGCGAGCGAAGGAAATCTCGGAATAAAACCCTGTACCAAACTTTAAACAAGGGTCATTAAACTTCAGACTTTTTACTTTAGCGTAAGCTAGGTAGTTGTGAAATCCTGTACCAACCCGTTTGGCCAGCGTGGAAACAGTAGGCTATAGCCTCCCCGCATTGGGAGAGCCCTGTGTCCAATAGCGGACTGCGATAGGCTAATTGATTGATTGGTTTCACGACACCCTATGAAGACGCTTATCCACTAAAGTCATATCACAGGTTGCCGTGCTGGTTCCTTTGCCGTGTTGTTCCCGGTGAAGTAGAATAGGACTACCCCAGCTCTTTCTGTGGGTGTCCTAAAAGGCGACTAACGGTTAGGGCTGTTCTTCATGCGACAGTAAACACATAGCCCATGACAAGGAGCCCACCAGACGGCAATATGCTCGCTCCCTGCGTCGTGGGACCGAAAATAATAATTGGCGAAACGTGGATGCTAATACATCTCTGCCTATGCCTTCGGGATATACCTACAGACGTGAGTATATGTATGTAGTTATACCACATATTAAACAGTAGGTTTCGACGGTGATACTCTGGGGTCCTCCGTATTGCGCAAAATCTAGCATGCCTCCAATTTATATAAAAACTAGCTTTTGCCCGCGGCTCCGCTCGCGTGGATGTTGGTTATCGCGTCCAAACATAGCATATGTCCTTTCTCATGGTCATCTACCCGTATACCAAATTTCATCAAAATAGGTTTAGTGGTTTAGGCGTGAAAGCTTAACATACAGACAGACAGACAGAGTTACTTTCGCATTTATAATATTAGTGTGGATACACTACAGAGGACAGAATATAATGAATACACATCTATGTATAGTGGCTTTGAGATAAGATGATGCGATAGTAAGATTCTCTTCCACTGCTTGCTATCACGATGGTGAATAAGCGTTCCCTCTGTAATTTGGGTGATCAGATGGATTGAGGAGTTGGAGTTGCGGGTGTCTTAACAAAAAACGGAAACCCTTTACTTTCAGGGTCTCGAGAGGCTACGACACTAGCTACCGTAATGGCTTATATTTTGGTCAATTTTTTGTCCTTGCACCGGTGGAAACTCAGGTACAAAGTGGACTTTCAACAAGTATTCTAGGATATGCATTATTCAACTGGTTCAAAGAGGTAATTCTGATCTGCAGGCGAGCATGTTTGCAAACACAGTGTTCTTTACGCAGTATTCCCTCTCTGTACGTGTCAATTTGCGAGTAACATTTTTATTTATTGCATACATTATCCTCACAAGATATTTCTTCTAGGTTAGGCAGATATAATAGCCCGCCATCTGTGTCCTCCACCTCACGAGCTTGAATACATGAATATTAATATTTATCATAATACCTCTGTGTGTTCTTTACCTATCTCCTCCTAATCAGCTCATTATTTTTGTATGAAATTTTGTTTGATAATACAATAAAATTGGACCCGGTAGCTGGCGCTGCTGTTGGGTATGTGCTCTGTTTTATCGGGCAGGACGTGATCTGGGGCTTTTGGGGCCATTATTTATTTATTTAAACTTTATGCACACATGTACACAGGCGGACTTAATGCCGTAGGCATTCTCTACCAGTCAACCTCATAGGTGGTGCAGAGAAATCAAAGTAGGTGCATTACGAATAGTGATTAAATATACAATAGAGCACATAATGAATAAGCTGTCGAGTAAGTAAGTAAGTAAGTATCTACGCTGATACTTATACACATATAAAAATAACAAATATAACAAAAATAATAACAATACATAAAATAGTAGTATAGTATACTTAAAAATAATAAATAACATAACATAACATAAACTCACGCCTGTACTCCCCGAAAGGGTAGGCAGAGGTGCTAGCACCCACATTTCGCCAGTTTATGTTTAGGTCCCAATGTAATAGGTGGCGAGCCTATTGCCATTAACCGGGCACTTATAAACCTGCGATAAATACACACATAACTTCGAAAAACATCGAAAAGTCATTGGTGTGTGCCATGGTAAACCTGGGATCGAACCCGAGACCTCGTCTCAGCAGTCCATTACCCATACCACTAGGCTACCGCACAGTACCGCTAATAGTACTTACATAATATATACATAATATATACATATATACATATACCTAATTATATATTCATAAGAGGAATATATAAAATATAGAAAAGATCATTATGAAGTTTCTTCCAATTTGTCCAGCATAAGTTTCCGAATCTTTAGTTTGAATGTATAACGGCTGGTGGCCATCCTGATCCCAAGAGGTAGCTCCTTCCAAAGGAATATGGATTGTACAGGAAAGGAAGAGTGGATGAAATCGGTGCGATGAGAGGGACAGCGTAAGACGAGGTTATTGGCTGAGCGAAGGTTTCTGTCGTGATTTGAGCCAAGATATTGAAAATAGGGGGAGAGGTAAGAGGGAGAATTAGGAGAATTATTCTGAGTGACATCGAGTTCAAATGCTGTCGTAACGTCATAAGACAGTGGATTCCAATTGGTTAGAAGAGAACAATGGCGTAAAACTAAAACAATCTCACCTTATGCAACCTGCGACACATGGTGTGCGTTTTAGTTGGTTCGAGTTGGTTAACACGGTTTTTATTATCGTGTCCAGATTAAAAAAATACAAATTTATTTTAAGAAGCCTTGTTGGCCTATACTTACAGAACCTAAGATAAATTTTATTCAGCTGCTACGCAACGGATGGGACTCTGGTATACCTTTTGCTCTCGGGAATAGGAGTTCTGGTTTAAATCAAACACGTAATTATACTGTAAAAATATTAATTCAATAATGTTTCATACAATACATACAGTAGACAGTTACGTCCACAATGACAATATCACAATTACGATTATAATAATGATTTCGACAATACTATCAAATCGGTTTTTGAAACGTCACGATCAAAGTTAATTAATTTCTAAAGTTACTATAACAGAAACTCGAGTATCAGATTAAAGGCTTTATAGCAACGTCTCTTGATGCTCCTTCCGGTGCTTCACGTTGGTAAAACTGAATAAATCGAACTTCCACTCATTAAAAATCCAAATAAAATCAAAATTGCATTCTTCATGACTCGCCATCTGTAAATTTAACAACACAAATGAAATTATGGAATAAGCGGTTGCCCAAACTTAGGCTATGTCCTTTCTTCTAGGTCTTATCTAACATTATTGTAACAGATTTAATCAAAATATTTCAATAGTTTTCACAACATTATGTTTTATTAGTCATATCAGCAGTTCGAAAATAAATATGCAAAATTTTACCAGATTATCAACTTTTAAATCATAGCACTATGCACGGTTAAGAACCAATGAGAGAGCCGACTAATGTGATGATCGGTTTTTGAATTGAGCAATTGTAGTTGAGTTTCATTAACACGTACTTATAAGTTTTTTTTCAAGTCACAGATATAGCGTTTAAAGAAACAAATTCTTAAGTTTTATGTGAATAATATAGATAGGTACAATACCTTATTTGTGCTTCTCGATCATTCTTCCAAGTGATCAAAGACTCTATGAAGGCCGGAAATATAAAATTGATGAATCCCAATATAAACAGGCCTATCTGTAAATTATTATACACTTTATTATATGTTGAAGGTACATTTTTGTACAAATAGCATAGGAGTACAGACGAATCGTTCCACCACATGGTGTGCCCATCTTTGTACTGCTCTTTAAATACACCAGCGAACTAGTATACAGTCCACAGACTTTTATTTCTCGACCATCAGAGAACCCAACATATTACTACGCTTCGATTCTAGACTTTAGAATAGGTGAAGCACTATCAGGTTTTTTGTGACTCACGTTAACCTCACCTTGTAGGTGAGGTGAACGTGAGTCACTACTGCCTTCTGATTCACGGATGAGGCTCTGGTGCAGGATTTCCTCTCCGAGTTTGGAAGTCAGACGCCAATTGTTGCAATTAAAGCCAACATAAACCAATAAAAGAGGAGAGAAAAGCGGAACATAGACTCCAAAATCGAGCTTTGGATGCCACTGAATTGACGCTCGGATGGCGACAAATTTCAGCGTGAAACTATTAGAGTTATTATGTTTGATGGAATTTAGTTTTGGAAGATGAATGCACAGCGGGCAGTGAAGTTTCCAGATCCAGCAGGTTTTATCAGACCTAAAGAAGAGCTGTCACCAGTGGCAATGGAGATCATTAAATCGCCTAATATGATAGGATGGGACTATATGGACCGGTCGCAAGTACCCTGCAAAGGGATCCTATCCCAGTTCATGTCACACTTTGTACCTTTTTTTATCGTGCAGAGTATACCTGCTAGAACCAAGCGTTTCAGTGATTCATTCCTATGCCGCACCACTAAGATCTGGAATTCCCTGCCAGCTCACGTGTTTCCTTCTTCCTACAGTCCCGGGTCCTTTAAGCGGGGCGTGAAAAGGCATCTAATGAGGCCGTCAAGCTGAGTGCCACCACTGTTAACATGGTAAATGTTTACGATGGTGACCCTCTTTCCGAGACTTTGCCTTTAGCTTAACATCAGGCGAGGTGAAGTCAAATTGACGTGTCCTATATAAAAAAAAAAAAAAAAAATCGTGCAATGAATCCCCACGGATACCACCCCCACGGAGCCGGTGAAGGTGGTTATGTCGGACTCGCCGCCGCCGCGGCCTGCTTCTGCTAGGGTGACAGGTGGCTCCACTGGTCACCCCCAGGCCAGTGCTCATGGAGGACGGAGGTCGTTCTGCGACCTCCGACGTCCGGTACGCCTTCGCTCTGCGCGGGCTTCCCGGGCCCGGAGTCTAGTCCGGACCCGACCGGCCGCCTCCTTCACGAGCATTACTTGCTCGCAGAAGGAGGCGGCCGCACCCTATGCTCACATTTTATACCTTGTCGACTGTATTCCTTCACACCACACACACGTCCCTTATGTAGCTTAGAAAAATACCTACAAAAATAAAATTGCCGCATCGGTTGAGCCGTTTTCGAGTTTTGTACTTGGCAACATCCAATATAATATATTTTTTATAGATGTATCAAATGAGATATTGATGATGAGTTGCAAATGGTTAAAATATTAGTAAATAACTTACAAATATCATCATTGGTATCATACTTGGGATTAATATCGAGAAACATGTCAATAATGCAGTAAAAAATAATCGAAGTATAGTTTCCTTTGTTTTTTGCAAGTGGAGTGGACTACTGAAATTGACAAATGGTTCTGAATACAATAGAAGTAAAAAAAAATATATATTAGCAGCGTTTTGTTATCTACTATCCTTCCGCTGGTGGCTGCGCTCGCGCAGATGTCGATTACCGCTACTTTTGATCATATCTCTGGTTCTATTCTAGTCAACCAATTGCGATCAAACCAACATGGGAGTTTAACACTGATTAACATCTTTTAAGCACTCTCTCTTAATTACTCTGGTTAATATCTGCATTCTATAAGAATCGATAACTAAATATTAATGTGAGGACGTATCTTCCAAAATCGCCTTTATAATAAATTGTTGGAAGTGAAACAACCATTACAAGCGAGTTCAAATATTTATACCATACCATACCTATACCTTGCGGCAGATCTTGCTAGCGCGATTCACAAAGGTACGACAAGTGCCATCTATGGACACAATTATTAACTAACAACCAAACAATTAATTTAGCAAAATATAAATCAAATATGAAACCTGCCAGCTCTTTTGCAACAGTAGTACCAAATTATTTTGAACGCCACCCAAAATTGTACCACGAAGGTGACGCATAACATCATACCCAGGAGAAACTGGAGAATACCTGTGAACCTAAAATATTTGTTTTCCTTGAAGCCACCTACGGCTAACCGCAATGCGACCAGCCGGATCCGGCCGACCGCATTGCGATTGCGGATCTTAGCAATTAAGTTCAACAAGAACTATATTGTTATTAATGTATGATAAGAGATTGACATGGTCGTTTACATTAATAGTAAAACAATATCGGATACACTAAAAAAAACATATATACATAAAAAAAACATGATATTTTCTAAAGTTTACGCGAATGTCACTCATTGAAATAAAACCACTTTTTACGGATTCTATCGCGATATATTTGTTATTATTACTTTTTAACCCAACGTTTCGGCTGCTTTGCAGCAGCCATTTTCGCGGTGTTACTCACGATGGTAGTTGTCACATAGTTTGAAGTATAAGTTATCTCAAAATACTCAAATCATGGTGAATTATTGGTGTTTGTATTTACGCAGAATGAGCTCACTGTGTTGTTAAGTCTTGCTGGATTTTGCTGCTTACTGGGTTTGATTAAGTGGATGACTAGGTCCCAAGCTGGTGGTACGTTCCATCCATCCTCTCTATTAAAATTTGGGTGTTTTTTAATTTCAATAGCCTCGCGGATCATTCTAGGAATATATCGATGTTCTTTGGCGAGTATCTGTGGTTTATCAAACCTTATGGTAATGGTTGGTGCCTTTTTGCGCGCGTTCACATACAGCTGACTTTGTTGAGCGTTGGTGTTTTATGTCAGCTATGTGTTCTTTGACCCAAGTGCCAATGCGTCGAAGCAAAGCTCCCAAGCCGAACCTTTCCAGAGACGAATATATCGCATTGAAGAACTTGCGAGCTAGGCCAGATATTACAGTGCTCCGTGCAGACAAAGGAAACGCTACGGTCGTTATGGATACGTCGGACTACAAACAAAAAATTGAAGATCTTTTATCGGATGAGACCACATATAAACAGGTCAAAACAGACTCTACTAATAAAATACTCAAACAAACTCGAGATATTATTAGTAAATACTCCGAAAAATTACAGTTCGACGTCAAAACACTAATACCTGCCTGCCCAAAACCTCCGAAACTGTATGGTCTACCAAAAATACACAAGGAAAATGCTCCCCTACGTCCTATTGTGAGTCAGATCGGCACACCAACCTACAGACTGGCTCAGCACGTAGCAAAGATACTCTCACCACTCAGAGGTAACACAACAGCGTATGTTAGAGATTCATACCATTTTGTTAGTGATATTAAACACCTACATCTCACTAACAATGAAACAATGGTCAGTTTTGATTTACAGTCCTTATTTACACGTATACCTGTTCATGACTGCATAGACATCGTTAGGAACAAACTAATAGAGAATACTATACCTGAGGAATATGCCGACATACTAAAACATTGCCTAACAACTGGCTATCTGTTGTGGGACAACAAGTTCTACCTACAAATCGATGGTGTGGCGATGGGCTCTCCAGTCTCGCCTGTCGTAGCTGATATATATATGGAAGCCTTTGAGGCCCGAGCCTTGCAGACGGCCGCCTTCACACCACGGATTTACAAACAGTACGTAGATGACACTTTCACAATACTACCAACAGATTCCTGAACCATCTTAATTCCATTAATAACAACATTCAATTCACTATGGAATCAGAGGCAAATAATTCATTAGCTTTCCTAGATGTTCTTGTTATCAGAAATCCTAATAATACCTTGAGCCACACCGTGTATAGGAAAAGACTCATACTGATAGGTATTAAACGGTGAATCTCACCACCACCCTAAACAGTTAGCTACCGTAGGAATGTCTTTGTTTCAAAGAGCCCGTGGGATCTGTGACAACAAACACCTGAACGCTGAGCTTCAACATGTCAAGCAAGTACTGCATGACAACAAGCTCAAACCACCGCGCCTGAGTCACAGATCCCGAGAAAAACTAGCCACGGTCGAACGCCAGCCTGCTGTACTACCGTATGTACGAGGGGTCACTGACAAGATTGGCTACATCTTGAAGCTAGCTTCAATCAACACATACTACAAGCCGCCAACGAAGAAAAGTCAATTTTTACTATCTGTCAAGTGCCAACTGCCAAAGAACATCGATATATTCCTAGAATGATCCGCGAGGCTATTGAAATTAAAAAAACACCCAAATTTTAATAGAGAGGATGGATGGAACGTACCACCAGCTTGGGACCCAGTCATCCACTTAATCAAACCCAGTTTTTTTTTTTTTTTTTATCGTGCGAAAAATCCCCACGGATACCACCCCCACGGAGCCGGTGGAGGCGGTTATGTCGGACTCGAGCCGACTAAAACGCACGCCGTCTTGGGTCCTTGGCTGCCGGAGGTGAGATTGCCAAAAGCATATCTCTCGCACCCCGGCAGACCCAGGACCATCTCTTTCGAGATGGCCCCCTTCGGGTTGTGGGGACCAAAATGTCCCCATCTAGCCCCGGTTACGGGGAGGCGCACTTTGCGCCACCGCCGCGGCCTGCTTCTGCTAGGGTAACAGGCGGCTGCACCGGTCACCCCCAGGCCAGCGCTCATGGAGGACGGAGGTCGTTCTGCGACCTCCGACGTCCGGTTCGCCTTCGCTCTGCACGGGCTTCCCGGGCCCGGAGTCTGGTCCGGACCCGACCGGCCGCCTCCTTCTCGAGCATTACTTGCTCGCAGAAGGAGGCGGCCGCACCCCAAGCGTTTGCCCATCGAACCATCGCTGTGAGCAATGTGACGAGTGTGAGGACTCCCACCCCTAGAGCCGCCACTAGGACCCGCCTCGGCGTGCCCCACGCCGGGCACTCGGTCAGCGTGTGCAGCTCTGTGTCCTCGCTCGCATCACAGTGATGGCACTCGGACGTTGGCTCCTTCCGGATCCGACACAGGTAACTCCCGAAACACCCGTGTCCGGTAATCACCTGCGTCAGCCGGTACGAGAGGCTGCCGTGTGGCCTCTCTAGCCACTCCTCCATGATGGGTCTTACCGCCGCTATTACGGCGTGCCCTGCGCTTGGTCGCCCAAGTCGTAGCTCCCATTCCGCTACCATGTCCCTGTGGAGCTGAGACCTCACGGCCCGAATTTCTTCGGGCTCGGGTTCCCGTCCCTGCTCCCGCGCCTCCTTACGATACCGATATAGCATCGAAAGGGCTCTCGCATCCAGGTTCCACGGTAGGGATCCGGCAAGGAGACTCGCCGCCTCGAAGGATATCGTGCGGTACCCCCTAATGGCCCTGCTGGCCATTGCACGTTGCGGTCCACGCAGCAGACGCGCATTGTGGACCGTCAGGGTGTCCGAATCAAACCCAGTAAGCAGCAAAATCCAGTAAGACTTAACAACATAGTGAGCTCATTCTGCGTAAATACGAACACCAATAATTCACCATGATTCGGGTATTTTGAGATAACTTATACTTCAAACTATGTGACAACTATCATTGTGAGTCACACCGCGAAAATGGCTGCTGCAAAGCAGCCGAAACGTCGGGTTAAAAAGTAACAAATATATCGCGATAGAATCCGCAAAAAGTGGTTTTATTTCAATAATAAAACATGGTTGATATCCAAGCGAGTGTTTTACTATTAAATATATTGTTAAGTATTATTTTTAAATAATTATTGTGGCTCTAGATATTATTTTGAAAAGGTGTTGCAGGTAGATGAACAGACAGGCAACGCTCCTATACTTAAGGATTTATTAATAAGAAGCCTTCAGAAATATCTTGGAACCCGAATATAATTCAATTATTGTAAATCTAAAACATTTAAATATTTATCTACATCAGTTTAGACATTTATAAGAAGTTCAGTTCAGTAACATAATAATACTCGTATACTAAACTTATATGTATACATGCCTAAGATAGTCAGTGAGTATGTTGACAACTTTTAATCTGCCGGTGGTAAGCTAAATAAAACCACTGAACTGAGGTCGTGATAATACATGATGATACATGATGATACATGATGATACATGATGATACATGATGATACATGATGATACATGATGATACATGATGATACATGATGATACATGATGATACATGATGATACATGATGATACATGATGATACACGATGATACATGATGATACATGATGATACATGATGATACATGATGATACATGATGATAAATGATGATACATGATGATACATGATGATAAATGATGATACATGATGATACATGATGATACATGATGATACATTGAAGGAATTTTTACAGCATTAAGTATGCTAACTATACAAATCAAATACATAGGGAAAAAGAATCTTCTCGGGCGGGACTCGAACCCGCAGTCTTTCCCTTACAGGGGGAATGCCTGACCAATTCGGCTACCGAGACACGCCCGATATGATTCAAATTTCCCATCTCATACGTCTTTAAGGCGACGTGGCGTCATCTACCGATTTTCTTACGAACTATCGGAATCAATGAATGATGTTACAATCATTTTTAAACATTGATTATTATTGATAACTGCGCCCAAACAATTGAAGGAATTTTTACAGCATTAAGTATGCTAACTATACAAATCAAATACATAGGGAAAAAGAATCTTCTCGGGCGGGACTCGAACCCGCAGTCTTTCCCTTACAGGGGGAATGCTTGACCAATTCGGCTACCGAGACACGCCCGATATGATTCAAATTTGGATCATATCGGGCGTGTCTCGGTAGCCGAAAGACTGCGGGTTCGAGTCCCGCCCGAGAAGATTCTTTTTTCCCTATGTATTTGATTTGTATAGTTAGCATACTTAATGCTGTAAAAATTCCTTCAATTGTTTGGGCGCAGTTATCAATAATCAATGTTTAAAAATGATTGTAACATCATTCATTGATTCCGATAGTTCGTAAGAAAATCGGTAGATGACGCCACGTCGCCTTAAAGACGTATGAGATGGGAAATTTGAATCATATCGGGCGTGTCTCGGTAGCCGAATTGGTCAGGCATTCCCCCTGTAAGGGAAAGACTGCGGGTTCGAGTCCCGCCCGAGAAGATTCTTTTTCCCTATGTATTTGACATGATGATACATGATGATACATGATGATACATGATGATACATGATGATACATGTTGATACATGATGATACATGATGATACATGATGACTTGATGACACATGATGACACATGACACATGATGACACATGATGATACATGATGATACATGATGATACATGATGATACATGATGATACATGATGATACATGATGATACATGATGATACATGATGATACATGATGATACATGATGATACATGATGATACATGATGAAACATGATGATACATGATGATACATGATGATACATGATGATACATGATGATACGTGATGATACATGATGATACATGATGATACATGATGATACATGATGATACATGATGATACATGATGATACATGATGATACATGATGATACATGATGATTATACGGTCAATGAAATACTCACTTTAAAATGTGAAGGCCATACAGAAAGTTTTATATAGAGACGAAGATTTGCAGAATAACTTTACATGCAGATTAGTACTTACACATTAGGAGGCATATGGACGTTGATGGGACTTCTACAAGTTTCACCCCAGCCCCAATATCCAAAGAAACCAGTCATTGCCATCAATATGACCACCACACTCATAGCTATAACAAATACTTAAATTTAAATTAAAATATGAATTAGGTAGTAAAATTAAAATCTAGGGGCTGGATGGAAGAACCGGTTTATCTGGTTCAAATTTTAGATTCAGTAGGTTTAACCGATGGCTTATCTGCAATGGTGATCCTCATTTTTGAGACTTACCCTTTAGTCCAACAACAGGACCCCAATTTTGTCAATTGTCAACCACTTTCATACCATGATACTGCAAAAAATGTCATTAAATATAGCCATAAATTAAATGAAAAAGAATTCATCACATTTTCTTTCACAAGATGCCATTAAATTTTAAACTTTAATGGCATAACAATGAAGTTTAAGATTAGATGGCGTTTTTTGGTTGACAATTAGCAGAATCGAAGAGGTTGGAACCAATTCAATTTACATGAAAAAACGATTGTCTTACCCCATTTTAGAACATAATTGAAATGCCTCGGATGTCTCATGTTATTCTCTATTGGTAAACACACAGCTATCCCACAAGTGCAATAAATACATAATCCACAAAATTTAAGAAAACCGTTAATGTTTTTCCACGCTGGACGGTCAGCGATACTTTGATTGGTTTGCATGCTATAATACAACGTTGCTAAAACACAAACACCTGAAAACAAACTGAAAGTTTAAGGCTCGTATTCGAGAATGGTACTCAGTTCTGGAATGCGATTTATTTACGGACAGGTTGCATGAACAATTTGTCAAAACTGTCAATCAGTCTCAGTCATCATACACGTGCGTGAGTATAGCAATCCGGTTCTTTATCGTGTGGCAACAGAAGAGACCTCAAACCTTTTGGTGCGAGACGGTATGGATTTAACTGCAGGGCCAGCCCGAGTTGTTGTAGACAGGAGGGTGAGGGTGGAATCAGTTGAAAGAGCTCTTCAGAACGCTTGCCGTGGTGGAGGCGGTAGAATACGGCCAGAGAAGCGAAATGTTCTTCACGTGAATGCAGAGGTTCCTAGGTGATAGCAACCTAAAGATCAGCAATGATACAAACTGCACGTAGCTGCAATTTGTTGAGAGCCTCTAACAAGTAACATCTGGAACCATCGCAGAGTTTTCGAGATAGAATCTGTTAAAAGTTGTATTTATTTCCAAGCAAAACAGCGTATTCTTAAGCGTGTTTGAAGATATGCGTCTGTGGAAAGTTTAGGCCTTAGTTTTTTGATAAATCTCACCAACAAATATGTCTGCTAACATTGAGAACGGTGCCAAGAATTTGAGACTCCTGATTATACATAAGAGTAACAAGATAGGAGAGGATATTAATATGTAGAGCCTTATATCATCCTGCAACCAGTCTTTAACATCCGAGTTCATATCCACCAGTACCTGTAATTATGGAAAAAACATCGTAAGTTAGTAAATAAGCTTCGGTCTTACGATGAGGAGCCCCGAGTTCGACTCCTGGCTATTACACTACCGATGCGGATGTGATCCCATTTCTATAATATATAGTTCTAACTTATATAAATCGTCGTGAAGAAATTTGTATTTGCAACAAAGTAACTAATTATTTTATTTGATGCATTTTTTTATTTTTTTATTTTTTTATACAGGACTCGTCAGTTTGACTTCACCTCGCCTGATGTTAAGCTAAAGGCAAAGTCTCGGAAAGAGGGTCACCATCGTAAACATTTACCATGTTAACAGTGGTGGCACTCAGCTTGACGGCCTCATTAGATGCCTTTTCACGCCCCGCTTAAAGGACCCAGGACTGTAGGACGAAGGAAACACGTGAACTGGCAGGGAATTCCAGGCCTTAGTGGTGCGGCATACCCAACTAGCACACAAGCAGCTTTCACCGCCTTTATAGAGCTTCTTTGCGATACAATAGCCGTTGAAAAGCTAACTCCAACTCGTCAGCCTGTATAGCAGCGTATTCTAACGTCATTATACAGGTATGCGATACAGTGGCCATACAATCGTAATCATTTACACTAACGCAGTTGCAATGGTATCTTATTCCGCTATTCTACAGGTAATGGAGGTATAGTAGAGTGGTTAACACTCCTTTATCACTAGTAGAGGTATAAATGATATTTTGGAAGGTATGAGTGTTTGGAAGGCGCTATAGGATGCTACTGAATCACTTTGAGTGGAAAAGAGCGTCTCTATAGATTCTTAAGTTCTATAATAGAGTTTATCACCACCCTTGTAGCGTCATTACCTACAGTAGAGTAAAAGTTACTCTGTAGTAGCGGTAAAGGCGCTATATTTGAGGAAATTAACTCTTTCGTAGCGCTAAAGGCGTTATAGTAGTGGTTTTAATTACTTAAGACCGTGAGTAATACGTTTATAGCACTACTATAACGCTTTAAGTGGGACAGGAGCGGTTTCAAATGCTTTGATTAGTATACTTTGTTGTCCATTTTGAATTAAAATCTTCGATCATAATTATGAATAGAACAAAAAGTTGGAAATTAATAAAGAAGCAGGGAAACATACGACAAAAAATTAAGAAGAAGTATTCTAATATATTGAATAAACATTCAAGGCAGTGTATTAGGTTAAAAAACCTTAGTAATGAAATACAAGCAAAAAATGAAGTGGGTTCCGTATCTTCCCAAAACAGTACTGTTGTGCCTAAAATAAGTAACTATGTTTCTGAGGGGGTTCATACTGAATTATTTGAAGAAGCTTTCTCAAGTAACGTTATAACTTCAGTTAACATTGACTGTGGCTATCAATCTAGTTCAGATGACGAAACTGACAGTACCGATTTTATTAAAAATATTAATTTTCGAAATGCAGTTCAAAAATGGGCTGTTAAATTCAACGTCACGCAAGTAGCGCTCTCAGAATTGTCAAAAATTATAAATGTAAGAATACCGAAGATTTTACCTAATGACCCACGGACTTTATTGAGGACACCGAGACACATCGATTTGAAGTCAAATGGCGATGGTGGAAAATAATGGTATTATTATTCCTTTGAAAAAAATCCTGCATTCTTGGACTGCAAATGAAATGATGGCCTTCCTATACATAAAAGTTCTAATAAAGAGTTCTGGCCCATACTTTGTAACATTTTTGAAATACCTCAACAAGACCCATTTATATGCCATCTCTAATCAATTCCTACTGAAAATCAATTAATTTCTAAGTTACTACTACGACTATAGTTAGGTACCTATAAATGGTTTCAATTTGTCGCTGACGGATCCCTAATAATAAGACAACTATTTACAACAATAACAACAACGCCCACATCGATATCGAGTTATTACAACTACTTTATGGTTTAGTTTCGATATTATATATTCATAAATGACTTAAACATCTATTGGGAAGTCTTAATAAGTGGTTTTAATAAAATAAAAAACTATGTCACCAATATTATAAAAGTATTATAACACTAAAAACGTATTATCTTGTGGGCGCGTCAAAATCTAAGCGAAAATACATGTATATATTCACAGTAAACTGATACTCGCAATAAATATGGCACAGTAATATGTTCAAACTTTTGATTCGAGTTTATGTATTTGGTTTATGTATGTAAACCTTCTGACACCTTGTTTCATTTGCACAATCACAATTATTATTTTTAAGTATTTAGTTTTAGTCACATAATCGCGATCAAATACGACAAGAGCTGCAGAATAGCGCTACAAAACATAATTTTACTCTTCCAGCGTACGCTACATCTTTTCAAGCGTCATTGTATATCCGTTAGCGCACACAACCACTCTTTTAGCGCCATTGTACAAACATTAACGTACATTACCACTCTTGTAGCGTCATTATATGGCGGTTCTAACTCTTATTTCGCTACTATAGCGCAATTGTAGAGCTGATACCGTTATAAAAAGTGCCTATTTTGGGGTTATAGTAGCGCTATAGCAGTTTATACGACTGCTGTACGGCCTATCTATAAAGCTAATGCCGTAATCAACAACCTCTTAACGGCCACTGTAGAGCTTCTTAAAGCGCTTGTGTGCTAGTTGGGTAGGAATGAATCACTGAAACGCTTGGTTCTAGCAGGTATACTCTGCACCGTAAATGGATGACATCTTAGCCCTGCACGTGTCGTCCTGTGAAGGAAAGGGGAGGGTGGGACTAATTGGAAGGCCTCGCACAAAAATCGTCAGATAAACCTTAAAAATCATTGAACCCATTTTTTCCAACATGGCAGCCGTGGGACAAATGGTACAACCCCAAAACTTGGATTTAACTTTAAACTTGATCTTGAATTGCATCTTTTGACAAAATGCAACCTTAAATGTGTTCAATGGCTTAATAATATTGTGTATGAGTTTTTCCAGAAGGTCAACAGCAGAATATTGCAAATCTCATCCAAATCTTGTTTTATTTGATTACGTACCTGTTTAAAAGTTTTAGCAATCATGATTTGGTAAATGCAACAGGTCCCACACATATACAGAACAATACATATGTCCACCGTATACCTGAAACTTTTGTACAATGCAGTAACTCTTTTAGGAATTCGTAACGCGAGGCTACTACGACACGTACAATCAAGCGATTCAGTTGCGATTCAATTTTGGTAGCGGATCGGTTCTGTTTTGGGCAGGATCAGTCGAATCTCAATCAGAGTTGAATCACTTATGCTGTGCCATGCGTTGTGATAGGCTCCTCAAACTTCAAACATAATTTCAATGAATCATTACCTTACCTGAACTTTTTACTAAACCTTCTGAATCGTTTCCACCCTCCCGTGGCAGCCGCCGCTTCGGCCAAATCTGGATACGATAGTTTAGGTACTCTTAGTCTAATGTACATTATGTGAGCTGATCCTGAGAGCATCTGGAAAGAAGGCTGGTATAATAACGTCATAACTTCAGTGGCAATATTGGACAATTGGACTTACATGTCATATGAACAGTACGTAAATTAAAAATAAATAAATTAAAAGTATAAATTATTACAACAGAACTAATCAGATACCATCAGCAAAGTTAAGAGGTGGCAAAGTTGAAATTCGGAAAGAAATTGTGAAACTTTACAAAACTTTCCAGCTGTGCAATTTTCTAGGCATACAGCATTCATTCTCTAAGATAGAGATTGGCATTGGTCGGCCCAGTGACGACACCCAGTTTGAGAAATAATAATATGTTTTAAGGCTGTCGACTGACACTGTATACTTAGAGAGTTGCACAACAGGTAACCTCTTATTTAAGTGCCAAATGATTGTAATTTTATTTTTCAATTACATATTATTTTCAGAAATAATATCTAAAACGTGTCTAGTAATAATAGTCAAAGGTACGCTGCCTGCGAGGATAATGAGTACAAAAAGTATCAAGCAAAAGTGTAAAAAAACTGATGGAAATAAAATTAAGTAACTTGTGCTTGACTGTACAAATTTTTAAAGTTCGAAGGGACTCGAAACCAAATCATTATCGCAGGGAATCGAAAAAAGAGGGAATTGGGGAATAAATTTATCATTTGATACGTACATACATTGTATAAGTGTTAATGAATCCTATACAGAAAGTGGCGCCTAGAGAAGTCCACAGACCGCCATACATAAAAGCCTCATGCATGATCATCACTCCAGCACCCATCGCTCCTTTGATCAAATGTGCGAATGACTCCGCCATACTAAAAATAAGTCAATTGATCAAAACCTGTCCGTAGGATCTTCGGGTCAAATATTTTGAACCTGCAAGACAAACGAGGCGCTGGCGCGCGCGAATTGTTTTGTAAAATATTATGCTTCGTGAATTTGAGTGCCTCCACCGCTTATTGTCGGATGGAGCTGATCGAAGGTTAAAACTTAAACGATAAAAATAATAGTACGAGTGCCTTACGTAGTTTTATGAATGCCGTATCTCTCAGTATTATAATCGTACGAGTCTCTCTCAGCTCCCGGGTAGAACCGAATATGGTCCATGAACGATGGTCTTTCTCCTGCATCATCGACGGAATCGAGATATCTGCTCACCTCCCTATCTAGGGTCTGCAGTAATTTTACTTTTATTTTTTAATTGTTCATGTATATCATAACCGTAGACCATAGCTACTATATCTATTAGACTTAGACGCAGTAATTCTAACAAGATGCATCGCAAAAAAGGTATGAAAATCGTGTTTGTGTGAGCTAGTGTCAATATGCTATGATAAATGATAATAATGTATAACAATTCCGAATTATTAACAATTTCGAAGTTATGTGTGTATTTAACGCAGGTTTATAAGTGCCCGATTAATAGCAATAGGCTCGCCACATTGGGACCTAAACATAAACTGGCGAAATGTGGGTGCTAGCACCTCTACCTACCCCTTCGGGGAATACAGGCGTGAGTTTATGAGATCAGAGAGAGTTTAACAATTAAACTGTCATAATGGGATGTAGTCTAAGACGTCTATTACACGTTCATGCAAGCGTCATTTATTTAATGCTATGAGTCATGAGTCATGAGTTACGTGTGAATGATGGTTATAACAAAAATACCATTAAACCATCAGTCACCGAATCAGACGATAGGTTGTTCGTCAATTACGGCCGTGACTATGGTAAAGAATTCCCTAGCGTGATAATGATAATGTGACTGTGAATTGGCTTACGCTATGATACAATATACATATAGCCCGACCAATAAAATAAAATACCTCGCCATATTGCGGAAACCTATTGGAACTAATTTCTTCATATGGCAACAATCTATGAGATGTCATTATGATTATCTGTCAATGTGGTATCAATTGTGCGTATTAATTATTGTGAATTTGATTGCGCTATATAAATGCCGAAAACTATTATACTCCGTCCATTATATTATTGTATTTTAGACAGCTCACTGACAGTTGTCGATATAACTTTGTGCTAGCGTCAATACCTAAAAATGCGAACAAAAATTTGGCGCCAATACTTCATATGTCATTGACAACGTCACGTCAACCAGAAAGCAAATTTAGGGATGTAGTTAGTCGTAGTAGAAAATGTCATAATCGATATCTACTATGTACAGAAAATAATTAAAAATATTACCTTAATTTGTACGCGCATGGCTCCGTCATAAATGTAGACGGAGTTACAAAATTATTTTTTGGTTTTATTTATTTATTATTGGCAAAATGGTCCCATTTAAATTTCATAAAGATTTCGTTAATAAATACCAGGAAATCGCCGCGAGTGCTGCAATATTACATGCCATTATTCATACCACTTCGAATGGGTACGCAGAGGTGTTTAGAATATTCAGCGATATTCCCGGTATCCGGTGTTTATACATCGATTCTAAAAAATACTTTTTATTGATTTTAGTATTGCTGCTTTATTATTATGTATAATGTAATAATTATACATGAAATCATGATACTTACCTATATTTTTATATTATGTTTTTTCTAATCGGGTTTTTTAACTTAATCGATATTTTAAATTATCTTGCAATCACTACTTCCATCTGTCTAAAATACAATAATATAATGGACGGGGTATAAAAAATATTTACAATATAACTAGGTAAGTATTTGTCGGATAAAAATTCGGAAGGATCTAAATAACATCACGAACATAGTTGTCAACATGACGGGTAGGTACATCATAGAGTACGCGCATTGGAAATTGGCCAATTTTCTAATTTTACCAACTGTAACTAATTAGGTATTTCGATTTTGAGTTTGATGATTAATAAATGTGATGAGATGAAAATAAATTGTTTATTTTCTATTTTAACCGGACTACTTTAAAACATAATGGGTGTAAGGGGAACGCTCCCGAAGCCGAAAACCCCTAGTAGTACTTCAGGTACATAGCACATTGGCACAAAAATAAAATCGATTTGGACAATTTTTTTTTTTCGATTCTTTTTTTGTTTTTTTTTTTATTATTTTTTATTTTGCATTACTAACTCTCCATCGCGTTAGTAAAGCTAAATGAAACGAAATTTCATAAAAAGAACATCACTACAAAAAATACAAATAGCGCCAAGCGCGTGCTTCTTTGTAATGGTGTTTTTTTTATGAAATCACCGTTTCATTTAGTTTTACTAACACGTTAAAGAGTAAATATTGCAAAATAAAAAAAAATAAAAAATGGAATTTTTTTTGTTGTCCAAATCGATTTTATTTTTATGCCAATGTGCTATGTACCTGGAGTACTACTAGGGGTTTTCGGCTTTGGGAGCGTTCCCCTTACACCCGGTATATCCATACTTATATTATAAATGCGAAAGCAACTCTCATCTGTCTGTATGTTAAGCTTTCACGCCTAAACCACTGAACCGATCTTGATGAAATTTAATATAGAGATTTTGGGAGTTTGGGAACGGAAATAGGCGGTACCTTTTATCGCGAACAAGGGCGTTAAAGGGAGAGAAATGGGGATGACAGTTTGTATGGAAGTACGTTATTGTTATCGATAATTGACATCCACGCGGGCGGAGCCGCGCGCAACTGCTAGTATTATATAAATGCCATGCTCTTGTGTATGTCTCCTTTATGTCTACAACAGTTTCATAAACTAAGATATTTGTAGACTAGCCATTTCACATGTGTATCACTATACTTGGTGTTGTCATATTCATAGACGTTTACAGCGCCCCCGGTACAAGGTTTTTATTTTATTGGTCGGGCTTTACATATGCATACATGCATAGGCAGTAAATCCTCGAAGGGGTATTAACTGATTAACACCCACATTTTGCCTACTGTGATTTTCGGTCTCACGTATTAGGGGAGCGAGACTACTGGGAGCCCTGGGACATCCTTCCGAGGGCTTACCCGGGGCTCCCAACCATAGGCTGCTGGGCGATACCGTGGGGGTTTTTAGTCGGTAGGAGTCCGGCATAATATCCATGAAGGATTTTCCCCCACGGCAAAGAAAAAAAATGGGGGGAGCGAGCCTATTGCAGTCAAGCGGGCACACACAAATAATTTCAAAGAATTCATAATAACGTTAAGTTTTAGGAAAGCGCCATCTATGAAAGAGTCGTGGTACGTACAAGTTTGCTAAACGCAATAGTCACAGTGGCATCGACATGGCCATGCTGAAATAATTTTGAAGGTAGTTCCAGTACTGAATACTAGATGGCGATGATGAGAAACATGTTATGATGTAGGGAGGATGTCAGCAGGTATTATACTTTATGGAATGACTACATTAACTATACCCTCTATAATCACTACGGAAATACCATAACGTAAGCCTATTCGCATTGAAAGTAGTTACTACTATAGTTAAAATAATTTAATAGGTGTATTATGAGTATGACAGATGCTCTAAGTCATAGAAGGTAACTTGGCACAATTGGAATAAAACCTTTATTAAATATTACTCCAACCCTAGGCTACTAATAACGCCTGTTAAATTATTTCAACTCTAATGCCAACCAAATTTTGTTTAAATTTTACATACATAATAAATGTATCCATCTTTGTAGGTAAATTACATTGTTCACTTACATCCAGAGATGTATCCGATGATTCCGTGTCATCTGCAACCTAAAACTTTTAAGAGTTTCAAGTCTACATAGAAACTATGCATCTATAATAGTAATTTATAATAGTAAGTTTGTACATTAGGTAGACTTCTTTTGTTAGCTCTGCACCACCCTATGGTTGACGGGTACAGAATGCCTACGGCATTAAGTCCGCCAATGTACTTTGTGAATCAAGTTAAATAAATAAAAAAAAACCTTATGAGAGATAGAGACCTGAGAGTGTTCAGTTATAAAAATATTACATAAATAGAGTGACGTCTTAATGAATCCTACAGCAGTGACCAAGAGAAAGCAAACGGAGTGTGGAACGCCACCTAGCTAGATTGACTGACGACCTGAAACAGGTAGCTGAGATAGACTGGATGCGGAAGACGAAGGATTGGGAGTAATGGCGAACATTGGGAGAGGTCTATGTCCAGCAATGGGCAGCTGTAGGCTATTTGATTGATTGTTAGAGTGTGATTGAGTCACAATCATTCAAAAATCTTCAAAAACTTTCACATTATATCAATATTAGTAGCACGATTACCTGATCTTGCCTCGGAGGCATCTTTCTTACGAGCTGAATAAATATTAAAACCGTAATTATATCTTTTATTTGACGATAATAAATATTGTATGTCATTAATACAGTGACTGTAACGTTCTAACAATTATGTAAATAAAATAATAAATAATGCATGTTTATAAAGCAGCTGTCGTGTTTGACAAAATATTTGACAGGATTACTTTTTAATTTATTGATTTACAAACTTTTTTAGACGGTCTATACGGGGTGGAAAGTCATGCAAATTATAATAAATCACTTCTAATTTTATTATTCTAGTTCTGATTATTATCGTCATCAAGTTTTGATTATTTACCAGGAGTATCTCCTTCTGCTTAATAGTTTCTTGGCCCTTTATGCGGGCCGTGAAGAAGCATCTGATGAGGCCATCAAGCTGAGAGCTAGCATTGTAACAATGTTGGTGTTTGTACTTATGACCTTCTTTTTTGAGACTGTATCTTCAGGCAAGGTGAAAGGATATTGACGTGTTCTTCACCTAAAAAATCTTAGCGTTCAAAAATGTGGGGCTTTGATGTTAGAATTAGGAGTGCGCTTATTTTTCTCTCTTCTTTTTATTGCAATTTTACAAATGCGTCTGCCAGTTATCTCGGAATCCTTCCAGGAAAACTTGCATCAGAGGCTCGTTCGTTATTCATTAAGTGTATCGCCTACTGAGGTTGGGTTGGGTACTGTATAGGATTTTGGTAGGGTCCTGAGGCAGGACCCATACAACTCCATTACCTATAATATGATTGTATTTATATAATGTTGTTTAATTCGAAGCATAGTGCTTTTAATGGAAATAGCATAATGTGATTTTTCAAAAGCTTATTTTTAGTAATACACACTATATAGCAGGAAGTCTTTCGGGTTGTGCTTTGGAAATATTTCCGGTCTTTTTAGGGCACAACCTATAAGTTGACTTTTATGCAGTTGGGTAATAAATAAATTTTAAATTCTGTTTTGTTTGTCAACCATTTTTAGTGCTCTTGACTAGTTGCAATAACAGAAAATCGGAGAAGGAAACCTATTCCAGAGATAAAAGTAGATTATGTGTTATTCCAGCCTATATATCTTTTTAAACATTCATACATAACGTCTGTAAATCCCCGTAGAGTCATGCGGCTCCGCAAAGTACTTACTAGATGCTCTCGACAGGTTGCAGCGACGTGCGGTCCGCATTATTGGGAATCCTGAGGTCACAAACACCCTCGAGCCTCTGCAGATGCGTAGAGATGTTGCGTCTTTGGCAGTATTCTACCGTCTCTACCATGATACCACCCTCTCCTTTCCTACACAGGACGACACGTGCAGGGCTGAGATGCCATCCATTTACGGTGCAGAGTATACCAGCTAGAATCAAGCGTTTCAGTGACTTATTCCTATGCCGCACCATTAAGACCTGGAACTCCCTGCCAGCTCACGTGTTTCCTTCTTCCTACAGTCCCGGGTCCTTTAAGCGGGGCGTGAAAAGGCATCTAATGAGGCCGTCAAGCTGAGTGCCACCATTGTTAACATGGTACATGTTTCCGATGGTGACCCTCTTTCCGAGACTTTGCCTTGCTTAACATCAGGCAAGGTGAAGTCAAATTGACGTGTCCTATATAAAAAAAAATGCAAAGGTATAAATTACCACCCATTTTCACCAACTATAATTTCCGGTGGATAATGCTGTTAAAAAGGCTTTTTTTTTCAGAATATTAACAACAGAAATTACTAATATTCCCTTTAACTACTCCAATTAGGCTAAATTGCTTATACTAGGAGTGGGTTCACGTTGGTAGTGTAATGGCTAGGATTTGAACCCGGAACCTCGCCATCGTAAGGCCGACTCCTTAATGCACATCCTTTTTTTTTCCGTGCGGAAATCCCCTCGGATACCCCCCCCCCCCCTGCCGGAGCCGGAAGGGGAGGTTATATCGGACTCGAACCGACTAAAATTGCACGCCGACTGTGGGTCGTGGTGCTAGGCCGGAGGTGAGGTTGTCATCGACATATCCCTCGCACCCCGGCTGACCCAGGGCCGTCCCTTACGTCTGGCCCTCCTCAGGAGGGGGGACAACGGTGTCCCCGACTCGCCCCCGGAATGAGGAGTGCACATCCAACAGTAAATATAAATGTTTACTCTCGGGTGGAGAACAGCCCTATCCCTTAGTCGCCTTCTATAACAATCACGTGAATAGACTGTATTAGTAGTCTACTCCGGAAATCAACACACTACACACTACACTGTGGTCCCCACAACCCGAAGGGGGCCATCTCAAAAGAGATGGTCCTGGGTCTGCCGAGGTGCGCGAGATATGCTTTTGGCAATCTCACCTCCGGCAACCAAGGACCCAAGACGGCGTGCGTTTTATTCGGTCCGAGTTCGACATAACAACCTCCACCGGCTCCGTGGGGGTGGTATCCGTGGGGATTTATCGCACGATAAAAAAAAACACTACACTAAAAATTACAGTCGTACACAGTAGTATACGACTGTGATTTTTAGTTCCACTTAATAGCGGAGGCCTATTGCCGTCAAGCAGGCAATTTTTCATGGGCACGTTAACTGTCGAATGGAGAACAGCCCTTATCCCTCAGTCGTCTTGTACTACAGAAAAAGATGTAGGACCGTATTCTAGAATGACACTCAACCTGAATCGCGATTTATCTGAGTACAGATTGTATAGGCAATATGTCAAACTATCAATCTGTCTATACAATCTGTCATCCGATAAATCGTGATTCAGGTTGAGTGTCATTCCAGAATACGGGCTGTAGTAACCCTACTCTACTGGGAACCAACAAACTTAATTATTTACAAGTAAAAACCACATTAAGTGTCAATCATTTTTTGGATTAAAATAATAAAAATAATATACTCAGTGTAATATTTTATTATTAACAACAATTAGGAGGTATGTCACTCACGTATTCTTGGGCAACACCTCTGGTACTTGGATTATTATTATCCTCACCGCAAGAGTCGCGCTCATCACAAGGATCTTCTGTCGTTGGTTCTGCTGGTTCACAACTGTCGGGGTTATCTTCTTCGCAAGAGTTCTTTTGGCGTAAAAGTGTTTTCTGTAGTAACGATCCATCCTTTCCATAATCTCTTACATCCCTGCTGTCATCTAATCTATGATCAATTCTGTTTCTATCATTGTTATCCAAATATCTGTAGTCTCTGCTGTCTGCATTGTTGTTATTCCTATCATTGCCATTATAACTATAACGATCATTTCCATAATTTATTCTGTTATTCTCATTATTTCTATTATTATATCTGTTACTGTTATGGCGATTACTTGAATATTGGCTTCCATAGTTTCTGTAATTATTGTCGTTGCGATCATCATTGTTGTTGTAATTACGATTATCATTGCGGTCATAATTTCGATTATCATTGCGATTGTCATTACGATTATCATTGAGATAGGAAATGTGATTATCATTGCGATTTTCATTGGGATTATAATTGCGATTATCATTGCGATTACTATTGCGATTATTATTGCGATTATCATTGCGATTGTCATTGGGACCGTAATTACGATTATCATTACGATTTTCATTGCGATTACCATTGTGATTATCATTGCGATTATCATTGCGGTTATAATTGCGATTATCATTGCGATTATCGTTGCGATTATCATTGTTCCTGTAATTTTGTACACTATACCTGCTATTTCTATCTTCATTATTATTTCTGTTGTTCCTATCATTAGGCCTATAACTTCTGAATTCTATACCTTTACTTCTATTATTATCATAAGTATTATGTCTAGAAGAATAATCGTTATTTGGTCTATTATTTCTTTCATTTGTATTGGAGTATCTGTTATTTTCTGAAGATCTGTGGTTGACATTTTGGTCATTACTATTATAGTTCTTATTATAATTTCTGTTGTTTTCGCTATGACGTTCCTGTGGAATAATAATTAGTTTAAATACTATATTTGTATTTGGGAAATGAATATTTAAACATATAACATAAAACTAGATAATCTGAAGAAGGCCTCAATATCATGAAAGAGCAAAATAATTTTTATACCTCATTTTACCAGAGATGTTACTACTTTTAGTGAACTTTGTGCCAAGGAGAGAGTGGTTATGAATTGCAGCACATTCTGTGTTATCAGATTTTAGTTGTGTTCATCTCATCAGACGGACCACGGACCTGATTATCTCAGCTTCTCTTTATCCTAGCGGTAATTCTAGTCGCATCCAGGCTGACTGCGTATTTGGCTGAACTGCGATATTTTCCGTGAAGTTCCACAACCCAAATGCGATATCGAAGCTTTGCAGTTAACCCAGTTGTTGACTTTTTAGGGCTTCACCGTCCCGTAACGACTGCCATGTTGGTATGGCAAACGGGACCGACGGAAACGTGCTTTCGAGGCACCTGATTATCACCTACTACTAACCCGCAGTTCTTCAGGCATAAAAAGAATGAATTGAGAATGCTTAAGAAAATTTTACAAATAACAAATTGATACAGTACATTATTATCCCGGTTACTCCTGTCATCTAAGCTATTTTTAGTGAGTCGGCTCAGATAACTTAGAAATCCTGAATTATCATTGTCCTTATTTAATGCGTTTTCTATAATAAGCACTAGAGGTTTATTTTGACTTGACTGCCTTTGATTACGTGGCAGAGAACCACTATGATAGTATTTTCCACTTAAAGTTGTTGTGGGGATCTGAAATTAAAAATAAAAATTATTATCTTTTTATAACATAACCACTGTCTTTTTCTGTTATGCTGTTAACGTTTAAAATGTATTGGCGTCTTGTATAGTAACTGAAAAAATTAAATGAACCCTTTTTAATTTAATTTTGATCTTGTCTATATCAATAATGTTTAAAACTTGATGGATTTTTTTGTGGTGGCAGTAGTTGATAGCAGAAAATGGTCCAGTTCAAATTCACGATGTATCACTATTACCTAGTCTTAGAAAGCCATAAATTCTATTCTAGCCCTCTAGAGCTTAAAGTACTGGTGTACTTGCATTGTAAACTAGTAGAGTATTGAAACAAACTGCTTGATAAGATTACACAGAATATCTAGTTCCACTGAGACATGTAATGTAAGTTTTTTTTTAAATAGGCGCGTATGCACTTATATCTATGACGTTTTGAATTCTTATGTTCGAAAGTCATCTCTGTATCACTGTATTTTGTAAAGTTATTATAGTTTACTAGCCTTTGCCAACGGCTCCGCCCGCGTGGATGTCGGTTATCGCGACCAGACATAGCCTATGTCCGTTCTCATGATCTAATCTACCCCTATTCCAAATTTCATCAAAATCGGTTCAGTGGTTTAGGCGTGAAAGCGTAACATACAGACAGACAGACAGAGTTACTTTCGCATATATAATATTAGTATGGATTAGTATGGATTACTATTAATACTTGAGATGTTATCAAAATACCCTCATGGTTTTAGTGCTTTCATACCAAAATTAGTTAAAATTGTGTCCTGTAGTATGAAAAATACAAATTTTTAAGATGTTTCATTTAGAAATAAAGATTTTTCAAACAGTAATTGCAAATATTGCTACAAGAATATCAATAAACAAACTTAAATAAAGCTTCTTTTGTGCATTTATAATAGAGAATCAAGCAGATCTATACAACTAAATCTATGCATAAAGACAGAGGGGGAATTGAACCAGCGATCTCGTAGAAGAATGATGATTTATCATCATTTTACCACAACAATGAAATCTTCTTCTTCATCCTAGCCAAAATACCAGTCACTTCCCAAGCTATCACTTCGGAGTATGGGGTCCGCTTTCTCCAGTCTAACTACGGGTTTGGCTGATATTTTTTGGGAAACGTCCACCATCTGACCTTCACAACACATGGGCGATAGCGAAGTATTACAGTTATACCAGTTTTTGAACTTTTTAGGATTCCAAATACCCGTAACGACTGCTATAGATAGTCGTATGACAACGAGGATGGCTTAACGTGTTCAGGATGTCAATCAAATACATCATAATAGACATTCAAATAACATAACTTAAACTCACGCCTGTATTCCCCGAAGGGGTAGGCAGAGGTGCTAGCACCCACATTTCGCCAGTTTATGTTTAGGTCCCAATGTAATAGGTGGCGAGCCTATTGCCATTAACCGGGAACTTATAAACCTGCGATAAATACACACACAACTTCGAAAAGCATCGAAATGTCATTGGTGTGTGCCATGGTAAACCTGGAATCGAACCCGAGACCTCGTCTCAGCAGTCCATTACCCATACCACTAGGCTACCGCAGATATTCAAATAGTAAGAATAAAACCACTTACAGTAAGAAAAAAACATATTGCTATGTTAAAATATATCCCCAGGTTACGTCTAGTAGTCGCCATTTTGGTAGACGTTTACGTTTCAAGTACCCACTAGAAGATTTATCATTTATTAAGTAAACTACACGCTCCGTTTGTAAAAATTAATTAATTTTTATTTTCTGTTTATAAGTTTTATCAAATTCCCTGTATAGTTATGACTTGTTTATGTAGAATGTATTATTAGGTTCCGTTGTGACCGTTCTTTTACGTCACTATCATCGTTACTTTAACACAGATTCAGTTTTTATAGTCTAGTAAAATTAACATTATGAAGAAAACTGCCCCCAATAATATTGATTAAAATACTCAATTTGAATGTGAATTTTATTTGGAGCAAGAACTCTTCAAAAATACAGGCCACCCTAAACCTACACCTGGGTCGCAAGTCCCAGGCGCCGTCACAGTGTTCCTCTCTGTACCACGTCATGGACCCGGCGACCGCACGGTGAATCCATGGAATGCTAAGAACCGGATCTCTAGTATATTGTATTTGCTGCGGAACATAATAAAAAATATTTTTTGGGTGAAGCTACTATTTCATGTTATAGGTGCATACGTGCCTTTGATTCAAACAATCATCATTGATTGTGGTGACCTCCGACGCCTGATTCGCCTCCGCTCTTCGCGGACTGTGCAGGCCCGGAGTCTAGTCTGGACCCGACAGGCGCCTCCTTCTCGAGTATTACTTGCTCGCAGAAGGAGGCGGTGGCACTCCACGCGTATGCGCATCGTACCATCGCTGTGAGCAAAGTGGCGAGTGTGAGGACTCCCACCCCCAAAAAAATATTGTATATCATGGAACGCGAGGGTTTAAAAGTAAGCTAGTAGATGTTGGACAACTCAATAATTATTTATGTAGAGGGCTAGAACGCTATCTATAATGTGTTTTCTGCACGGATGACAGAATATGATTAGCCAACTGGCAGATTGGCTGATTCATTAGCGCAAAACCTAAACCTCTGAGACTACAAACTTGAAATGTTGAGTCTAGTAAGTAGTAAGAGAAGACACCTTTTACATCATAAGCATTTACAAATAAAATAAACGGATGTTTGGAAGTTCATCATTTTAGTTGTTAATAGTGCTATTAGTTAATAGTGTTAATAGCAAACTACTAGTTTTTTGACACATAAGCGTCACAATTTATAAGATTGATAGGTATTTAAATACAAGAATATCAAAATATACAGGTGTATTTTTGATTTTCTCAGCTCACACTAAGAATGACATAAAGTATTTTCATTTATTTTTCAGCCAATGCTACCTACATCCTTCCCAAAAGTAGAAGTGTACCTAATCTTTGTAGAAATTCGATTTTCTTGCTGAAATGCATAGGAAACATTTTTGGCGATTTCTTTCTTTTCTAATAGGTACTCAATTCTAAAATGGTCCCGTAGAGTCTTTTGATCTCCATATGAAATGGATCAATTGGCACCAAAGTACTTTTAGCAGCTTGCTGACTGTACGATTTTGCCAAAATCTGTGAATGCAGTTCTAAATCTCTTAATAAGTTAGGGAAGGCCTCCTTAGAACATTTTGCTGTAACTACAAAGGTGCCCCGTTTCAAAAATACGCTCTGTATAGTTATTGAATGGATATATTTACGGCCATACTATTAATTGGACATAGAATTAAACCATGGAGAAGCATTTTACAATATGGCTACCAACGAATTGCTAATTGTCTAGACAGGTACGAGCTGGGGCGAGAATCACCAGTTTTCTCCCCTAACACTACTACTAATGCCAATGTGGACGCCGTTTGACCAGACGCCCTTGGGGGGACCATTTCACCCAATTAGCTTTTAACGGCTGTCATACATATCCGTATGGCAACCTAGACCGACAGCTTAACGTGCTCTTCGAGGCCCCAACTGCTAGAAATATCAGAATCAGAATCAGAAGATCATTAAATTTATTTCAATCTAGTTTCAATTAACATTTAATTCAATATTAATTCTCGTCTAATCGTATTTCACGTTGTGCGCGGAATAGGAGCTTTTGAAACCTCTTCTAAGCGATTCCTCATATTCATACTGGTGTTTATATAAATAGACGAGGATAACGATAAACAATGAAGATCAACCCCAGCGGCGAACCGCTTGTTACACAAACGATACTCCACAGTCAGAGCCTACGTTGTCGAAAAGGGGTCAGTTATTTGAATAGTGGCTTGTCCCTCTCTTTCTTATTAAAACATTCAATTTCACCTACTCTACTAGCTAAAAGATAGGGATTGTGTTGTCCATAACGAGTATACGCCGGACCCTGATCAAGTAGTCCCTCAATTGTTAGAGATTTAAGGCGTGCAATCATATCGCCGTGGAGATCGTGTGCACGAATGTGCCATGGGTCTTGTAATATTTTCCAGAGTAGATCGGTGTTAGTGCGTGACGAACGTTGCGTCTCTATGGCATGAAGCCTTTACCTTAGAGACTAGGGTCTGCTTATTTCCCGGGGGCGAGGCGGGGACACCGTTGTCCCCCCTCCCGAGGAGGGCTAGACCGTAAGGGATGACCCTGGGTCAGCCGGGGTGCGAGGGATATGTCAATGATAACCTCACCTCCGGCCTGGCATCACGACCCACAGTTGGCGTGCGGTTTTAGTTGGCTTGAGTCCGACATAACCTCCCCTTCCGGTTCAGGGGGGGGGGGGGGGGGGTATCAGAGAGGATATCCGCGCACGAAAAAAAAAGGGTCTGCTTATTTGGAGTGATCCAAAACCTCCAAGCAGTGGCAGGGTGACGCTGCCGGATCAGTCAGGGTGTGTGGAAATGCCTTAGTGGGTGGTGGTAGTGGTGGTATCCGCGGGAAGTTCCGCATGAAAATAGCGTCTTCTTATTTAATAGAATCAAGGTAAGCCACGTGGTGCCCAGCAGAGTAGAATTTGGTCCACCCCATTTCTTCCCATGCGGTGTTGTACAAGGCGATTAAGGGATAGGGCTTTCTAACATCAGACAGATATAATACAGCACACGCTCAGCCTCAGATGCATGGCTCGAGCACACGTCGGAAGCTCTCGACAAAATGTATGAAAAATTCGAATTGTAATTACAACATTTATAGATTGTGCACATGCATGGTAGTGTTGCTGTGTGAGAGACTTCAAAATGTTAGGGTTGGCATTATTTGAAGTTGTAACCAATATTTGAGCGAGATAGTATGATTTTTCTCGCTCTATCCCTTAATGTCATGACTAACGTCACATCCGACACCGGAGCCAATCCTGTTGTTACAAAAGTATTCCATCCTTGTCTTCAATTCGGGAAAAAAATTGATGGCGATACATTTTAGTCCCCTCAAACCACAGAATCAGCACCAATAACAAAACACTACTACAACGATATCTTTATAGAGTAGTTAAAACCGATTGTGTCTATGAAAGACTAACTATTGCTCGCGACTTCAGCTGCATAAAATTATGATCGGACTGACTTCTGATCTTGTGACCCACAATCCTATTTCTGGGATAACACATAGCCTATGCTATGTTATATCAGGGGCACTATTCACTATACACTAAAAAATATATTATGTCATAATTCGATGGCAGAAAACGTAATTGCTGTTAGTAGCCAAAATGGTGAAAGTGGGTTTAAAATACCATAAGAATCAGAAAAAATATACTGCGTCAAATGATGTGGGTCTCATTTCGATAAAAAATACTTACGTCGTCACAATTAAGACTACTACCTCTGTCCATTTGCTGTAAGTATGCAAAAAACTCGTCTTGGACTTCTTTTTCACCTCTTTTACTTATAGTAAATGCTATAAGTAAAAGAGGTAGAAAAAGAAGTCCAAGACGAGTTCAACCAACAATTCTGTTTCTTGTATTTAATACCGTAAAACTATCGATGTTAGCCCTCGCCATACACCTATCCACATATTATGACATTTTTACGTTCCGAAAATAAAAACTGAATTGCTATATGTGACCAATATCCTGTTAAAATCAACGTTTGCTATTATTTGATAATTCGATTTGAAGGATAAGGATAATTCCATCTACCTGCGATTTATAGTTAATGAGTTATGTTTTTTTTAGATTTTTCAAAAGATTTTCGGCTCTTTTGATAAGTTTGACATCTGGTATATAAAACATTTGCGTTTTCTGCCATAGAATCATAATTCAAAAGTTTTAAATAAATTTCATTATTAAAAAATAAAAACACAACTGCAATTGAAAAAGTTTGATAGCAGACGGTAGTCATTTTTTTTTTCATCCAGTTAATATGGGGCTAATAGCTACCATTATTTTCAACCACAGTTAGAATTTTATTTTTTTCATAATTTTATTTTCACGTTTTATGTCCGTTCTTAGGTACATAAAATGTTGCTTTTTATTATTGCATGGATGAAAATAACTAATGCGATGAATACCTTTAATTTGAAACATCAATAACTGAAATCCGTAAAATGGTTCTGAAGATAATTATGGTAATAAAGAATATTACAAACATACCTATATTCATGCATACACACAAGTTACGCGCAGAACCCTTCTTGACTGTGGGATAATGTGCTACATTCTAAAACCGTATTTTTATTTAATTATTTTTTTTATTGATACAAACGGTTTTAACTACTCTATACCTTGCAAAACTCACGTCTATGAAGTTTCGTATTTAATTTGGCACAAATGTATTACAGATAATGTCGTACTTTATTGACGGGTGATGTAACCCTTCAATGCATACTCATTTACTGATGTGGAATTGCAGTAGGTATTTATTTATAAATGTTAACGAAATGAAACTATAATATTATTATCATTATTAAATGAATTTTCATTGTTTGCGCACTATTTGAATTATATTCTCTTCCAATGTGGATTTAATGCTTAATAAAATTTAAATAAAATACCGAAAAAAATACCTACATAAAGTAAAAAAACGTCTTGTTGGTTAGCTGTGCAACTTCGATATAAGTACTTCGTAATATTTTGAGCCAAGCGTCACCGTGTCGGGGGACATTTGACTCCTTGTTTCCACCATCCAATGTCAAATAAACGTATGTATGTTGCAACTTTTCAACGTTTTGTAAGTTCTGTTTTAATGGTAGGTATATACATAATAATTTTTGACGTTGACTTTGAATACAATCTTAAAGCGGGTCAAGTCGGTGGCAGAAGCTACAATAATTCACTAAACACTCACCCATCAAAATATTTTTGCAAAACCATTATTGTACCTACATGTTTGTGATTCCAATAATAAATAGTTTGATTGGATTGTGATATCTTGTATATAAAATTCTCGTGTCACAATGTTCGTTCCCGTACTCCTCCGAAACGGCTTGACCGATTCTCATGAAATTTTGTGAGCATATTGAGTAGGTCTGAGAATCGACCAACATCTATTTTTCATCCCCCTAAATGGTGCAGCGGGAACGGGATCTGACGCCACGAGGGTAGGAAAATCCTAGCTGTTCCGGCGACGAAGTTCGCCGGAACAGCTAGTTTTTTCCTACCCTAGCTAGTTGTGTTCTAAATTGATCTACTTTAGAATTCATTAAAATCTACATCTGGTATAGCATAAGAGCATAACATAAGATGTATTATCCCAGAAATACACACACACAGACCCAGAAACACACAGAAATAGGTAATATTTTCTATTTTTAAATATTTTCTCACTCATCAACTGGTAGTCTCCCAATGTGCGCTATTTCTCCCGAACCTGCGCCTTCTGCATCCAGTCAGTATGTTACAGTGAATGTCCGAAATGCAGCGTATGTTCAGATAAATAATTGTCTTTTGACATTGTTATTGTAGTTTTTGGTGTAAACGAAGTGTAATTGGTAATGCACTCCGACTTGATCATTTCTTAATTCAGTATTGTATGACTCACACTGTAATCAGTTTTGTAGGTTTTTTTAACGAATTGAATCCCGGTCGATACACGAGCCGGTACACGAGCTGCAGTTAATTATTTAAATAGAAATCATGCATTTCAGGGTTAAATCAAACTGTGGGTTGTGTGATAGAGAGGAAGCTATACAAAATCGAAGTAAGCCGATCTTCTCGCTCTTCTACTCGACGTATCATACTAGGCACTTTGAAAGGCACATCCCTTGTTTTATGTGCCTTTAATCGTACCTCTGATTCGAACGTGCGGGGTGAGGAAATGAAATCTGCGCGGGGGTGGGAACTTCCGTTCTGTACGCTAGTACTACCTATTATGTATTCTGTGGCTCGAGTAAAAATAGTGCCCGGAATACGGCAGTAGACCATTACGTTGGACCGAATAAAATGATTGGTGAAATGTGGGTGTTAACTCATCTCTGCCTAATCCTCCGGGGATAAAGGCGTGTTTATATGTATAAATGTATGTATGTAGGTAAGCATTTATGAGGATAGTTGAGTTTGTTGCACTGTTTTTTCTTCACCGCGCCTTGGAAGTGGTGGTAAACATAGCATAAATAGGATTACTATTTACTCATTTCATATTGGAAAAAGTGAATCAGATACGCTTTAACTTTTTATGCTTTTTAATTTAGATGAAAACCTTTCAAAATATTATATACTGTTGATCGATGGAACTTGCTGCAACTCGAAATCTTCATGATTTCCCATACAACAAGGTGTGAAAAAAGGGTGGGAAGAACAATAGACATTTAAATAATATGAAGTAAAAGTAATTTCAAAAATCATTTATTTCAATTATAAGCTTTCTACTCGGTGTTGATGAGCATTGTCTAATTAGAATCATTAATTACTGTACCGAGGTCTGTAACTTCCGTCATCTCTTCCTCTATATCTATTATAATTATCGTTTCCGTCATTATCTCTGTTATTGTTATCATAACTATTTCGAGATCTGTCATTTCTATAGTTGTGTTTGTTATTGCTTCTGTTATTCCCATTGTCTAAGTTGTACCTATTTTGTACGTCCGAGCTTCTGCTATTATAATTATTGTCGTTCATGTCATTTCTGTCACTTCTATCATTCCTGTCATTACTGTAATTCCTGACATTTCTGTCATCCCTATTGTCATTGTCATTTCTGTCATCTCTGTTATTTCTGTCATTTCTGTCATTGGTATTGTCATTTCTGTTATTCCTATTGTCATTTCTGTCACTATTCCTATCATTATTATTGCTATTGTAATTCCTGTTATTATTATCCTGTTTATATTGATACCTGTTATTGTCAGCACCATATCTGTTATTATTTCTATCATTTCCGTCATTTGGTTGGTACCTATCATCATTTCTATAGTTATCGCTATAACTTCCTTCATTTCTGTAATTTCTATTGTCGTTTCTGTCATTCCTGTCATTTCTGTTATTCCTATTGTCATTTCTGTCACTATTCCTATCATTATTATTACTATTGTAATTCCTGTTATTATTATCCTGTCTATATTGATACCTGTTATTGTCAGCACCATATCTGTTACTATTTCTATCATTTCCGTCATTTGGTTGGTACCTATCATCATTTCTATTGTTATTGCTATAACTTCCATCATTTCTGTAATTTATATTGTCGTTTCTGTCATTCCTGTCATTTCTGTTATTCCTATTGTCATTTCTGTCACTATTCCTATCAATATTATTACTATTGTAATTCCTGTTATTATTATCCTGTCTATATTGATACCTGTTATTGTCAGCACCATATCTGTTATTATTTCTATCACTTCCGTCATTTGGTTGGTACCTATCATCATTTCTATTGTTATTGCTATAACTTCTATCATTTCTGTCATCATTTCGATTGTACCTATCATCATCTCTGTACCTATTGTTTGATTTAGAATTGCTGTTCCTATTGTTGTCATATCGATCGGAATTGGAATCATCTCTGTCATCATTTTTGTGTGAATTTCTGTTTTGCGAGTTAGCTGATTTTGCCTGTAAATTAATTATCAATCAGTAAATAAATGGATTTGCTGTCGTTTGTGAGGGATTGACAGAACCCCTTGAGAGGCATGACAAACATCATCATCTACATAAAGACATTTAGTCCCGATTGCATCCGAGGCCACGATGTCTTCGGAGCTCAGGGTCCGCCTTCCGGCTCTTCCTCCTCCACTTCGCACGATCTTGGGCGTCCAAGGTAGTCAGACTGTTTGCACGTATGTCACCCTCTACGACGCCAACTCTTCTTGGGCATACTTCTTCTGCCTGGACCTGTTAGGAGCTCCATTGCCAGGCAATTGCAGTTATTAAGTATGGTAAAACAAATAACGCCTTTATGCCTTATTATATACATGAATCATTAGGAAAAACGATCTTAAGTACTAATAGAGGTTTGCGCTTCGTTCTCTTACCAAGCAAGAATCAAGGCACTACCTCTCTTAATCAATATCAAAAATGGACTGTAATAAGCTAATTTATTGAGAATAATCGTAGTCGTGACACATAATCTGATGTATGGAGCCACAAGAAGACCCTTGTGGTCAAGTCAATCACATCGGTAAGCAAGCGCACTTGCTGATTAACGTACGAGGCTCTAACGCAGGGTTAGGTGGACAGACGAAAGTTACTCCCCTAATAAGCTGCTTAAACCAAATCTAACGGAGAAGTAGTGGACTTAGGCTACGAGATGAAGACCTCGGGTACAACCAAGAGTCATACTAAGATGATGATAAGATTAATATTAAAACAAACCTGTTGAGCTAATTTATAAAGGTACAGGAACGAATAAGGTACATCATCATTATCATTATTTCTGCTGTCATCGTCGTCTCTATTTTGGTCATTCAACAGGCCTTTTTTGTTAAGGTTGTTGCTGTCCAAGACAAGGACCACAGGTCGATTTTGGTCTGAAGCCTGTTGGTAGAGGCTGGACAAAACCCCCGCGTGATCTCCGACTGAAGCCGTTTGGACATTCTATAAAAATAAATAATAAAATAAATATTCCACAACATTCTACACAACGCTATCTAGACCCATGGTAAGCTTAACTAGCTTGTGTTATGGAATCTAGAATGCGGATAAACTATTTTTTTTTGTAAATAGCGCGAGTGTAACGCCCCTGGTGTTGCATACGTCCATAGGCCGCGGTAACCACTTTCCATCAGGTGGGCCGTGTGCTTGTCTGCCACCTAAGTGGTATAAAAAAAAAATATACACACACACACACCCAGACCAATGCAATTAGCCATATTCATGCATACAAATATTTGCACTGAGCGGGGGTCGAGACCGCGCCACCTGCGTAGCAGTCGCATTCACTACCACCACGCCACAGAGGCTGTCATATAAAAAATATTATAATATTATGCTTCAATATAAGATCAAATAATAGGTATTCTTCTAGAAGGAACTTCAAAAGCTGTGAGTTTTCCGAGCGACTACAATATGGGCTTTTTCAAAAAAGGCATTACAAGGATCCCAGAGGGTCAGTAGCACCAGTGTGACGCCACTGGTATTGCACACATTAATAATATATCCGTTTTCAATCAGGAGCAATATGTGCCTGTCAGTAAACTGCACCAAAGGAGGTCAGATGGGTGGGAGTCACTTCCGTTAAAGATAAGACAAATTAGATCAGAACGATAAAGCATAGCTTAACGAGATAAAGAGAGAGAGTAGAAATTTACTTACTTAGACCCAAAGTAAGAATAGCTTAACTAGTTTGTGTTATGGGAGCGAATGTGCTCTTCCTCTAAGATGGTAAGAATTACCCTATTCCTACAGTCACGGGTCGGGTTCTTTAAACGGGCGAGAAAAAGCTACAATCAAAGCCGTCAAGTTAGGAACTATTTTATAGCCAATAGATCCGTATCTTCTGGACTGCACTTCAGATTTTTATCATATAGCGTGGTGCAGTCATTTAACGGACCGGATAATAAAAACAAATGTATGTAGCACACGCGATGATATAGCAAATGAGATAGGATGTAGAAAAGTTATCACGTGAATTAGACAGAAAAAGAATGATAACATTTATACAAATATATTCCATGAGCTTAAAAAGCGAACTTTTTTATTCCTGAAACTTTCTGTCTAACAATGAAACTAATTTTGAACGTGAATTCAAAAGAGTCCTTGTAACTCCTACAACTAAAAATAGGTATTTGAAACTGTAAAAATAAGAGAAATAAAAATAGCTTACGGTTAATAAAAGCGAGAGAGCTAAACTCAGGAATATCTGTGAGTAGGCCTTAGGCAACGCCATTTTAGCGAGTCTTGCGTATACTTGCTTAAAATGATTCGTAGCGGTTCCTTTTATATGAAGTAAAATTGACGCTTCACTAGCGAATTTAATAATATTATTGCATTATTTCGAAAATCGATTAAAATTTCACTTTATAACTTGATTGCGTAACCTGTGTTATCAAAAATCGTATTATTTCAATGCAATTTGTAATTGCTATTGCCTGTTGCTAAGCCATGATTTTCGATTTCTATTATTAATAACAAATCTTTCGAGGGTCAAAAAATTTGAACCTTTTAGTGGTTTACTAATGTTTGCTATAATTTAAAATAACTTTTAAACCCTCGCGTTCCATAATATACTATAATTATAACGGGAATTAACGGGATCATGGTATAAGTACATACCTTTGATTTGCCTGACGTTTCGACCAGGTTACACCAGCCGTGGTCACAGGCTGACTGGCGCAGTGGTGCACGCCCGCCGTCTTCGAGTCCGGGAGGTAGTAGGTTCTTCATCTACCCGAACTTTCTCAATATATTGCTTTCGCCATGTACCACACTCACAGTGTCCCTATTCTGTAAGCCAACTGTCCCTTGTTTATCCGACTGCGCAGAAAAGCGAGGCTGCATGTTATGTATCACTGGATTCCATGTTTCAGATAATTTAAACCCATCTTCAAGTAATCTAAATCTCCAATCAAGAAGTATGAAAAGGGGCATGGCAAGTTATGGCCATTCACTGCCCAAGAATATGCTAAATAGCAAAAAAACCGTCGTTATTTTTAATTACAAATCAAGTTAATCGTTTACCAGCATAAGTCCGGAGCAATGTTCTAAAATATTAAAGAACCGTAACGATTTCATATATTTTTTTGCAAACTGCGTAATGGCGAACATAATGTTACCAGATTCTAAAATCGGCAACAAATTACTTATCGATTATTATTTTGATTAAAAATCGATACATATAAAATGGGAAAATAAAAATGTTTTTAGCAAGTACCATTTTCATTCGATTAACTGGGAAAAGTGCATGATATTGATTATTTTATCATGTAAGCTGCAAAATCCGGAGAGGTAAAAGAAATTCGAAAAGTAAACATCGGGTATAAACTATCGATTATTTTTACATACCTAATGATTTGGAATTTGATTTATCGATTGAGTAACTAATAAATAGAATATAAAATAAAAATAAATGTTTTTTACAGTTACATATGCCTATTTTAAAGAATTTCTTATGAGTCGATTAATTGAGAAATGTATATTAAATCGATTTGCAAATAATTTATTTTATAAGTTGCAACATCGTCATGTAAAAAGTAATTAGAAAACAAACTGTCAGAAGATTTTCGAATACGGTGCGCTTGCTTTTCACTTTTCTTAATCTTTTAGTAACGAATAAGCATTGCAAATGGACCACGACGACACATCTAACTCTGACGACCACGGCTTTAACACGGACTCCGCTGCTTCTTCTCGCGATAACCCCGGCACGAATTTGGACTCGACATTATCTACTTTGAACGATGACCCTGCAAACTCCGACCCCGGCCCAAGTTCTTCACAATCTCCTGGAGCTACAGTGCCAAGAGTACATTTACGGTGCATTAATTGTGGATTAAATTAAGCCGTATACGTAGATATGTTTTGGAAATAGCTGAAGTTCGAGATGTCATACAACGACAACGGCCACAGGTAAGAAATTATGTTTCGATATATTTATTTATGACTCAGTCTAAAAGAAATGCAGTTACTGATATCTGTTGGTAACTAATTACATATTTCTTTTTTAGGTACAGGTATCAAGCGACAGTTTGGTATGTCATTCATGTTGGACTACCGCATGGAATTACATACGTCATCGAACAAGTCAGGATATACCAATAACTGATCATGGGCATGTCTGCATCAGCTGTGGAAGATCAGTTTTGAGGATTAGAGCACACTCTCTCCAGTCTGAGTCTCCACAACTAAACCGGATAAGAGATGCTGTAGCCCGTCAGATCTCACCACTTGAGGTATGACAATAATAAGAATTGAGTTTACACTTTGTATGTATTGTATTTGATTTAACTTGGTCTTTATTACAGGGAATGCTATCTGACATCCCAGCCTAAAGACTAAAGTCCACACCCTAGTCTCGAGTATCAATCACTAGGTTTACTTGCTTAGAGGTGATATTTACTTGATCTCAAAGGTCTTGATGGCGCCCCTTATACCCATACACTTTATACTGGTGTTACATAAATATGTATTCTAGTATAACACAAGCATATTGAACCACAAATTCACCTTTACTTATTGTTTTAGCTTCCACCGACGGCTCGTCTCTGTCATAATTGCTGGCGAAGGACTGACAGAGCTACATCAGATTCTACTGAACAGGAATCCATCTCAGTAAGTGCGCCTATAGAATCAGAAGATTCCTATAAGCCACAAGAAAGACCTCCAGGTAGTCACAACTCTGACAGTATCTTGTTACCTAATTATTCCAGGGCAGCAATAACACAAAATCAATGTTTTGTACCTGGCTGTCATGAACCTAATCGGCTCTCTGTTCCAAATGTGTTGAGAGTAGATTTGTTTCGCAACTACAATTATTATGTACCACCAAATTGTAGGATTTGCCGTAGTCATATACGTACTAACAATTGGGACTTGATTTTGGAGCAAGATACTCCAATCAAAATGTTCAGCGCTGAACAAATTGAAGACTTTGCTTCCTTACTGAAGGACAATATGCAAATGCATTTAGATTTTGAAAATATTCACAATATGCCCGATCATATTGTACATTATTACCTTGGATTCACAAAGGAGCAATATGAAGAAATTCTAAATTCAACTCCTAGGCTTTTAAATAAGCATAGAGGTCCTTTTGCACTTGCAGCATACCTCATGAAATTGAGAACAGGTGATAGTGATGATCGGATCTCATCATTATTACAAGTGCCACGTACCAGCTTGGAACGTTTAATGAAGATGGCTCGTGAATTGTTACATGAAGACTTTGTGCCTGTCAATCTGGGCATTAACCATTTATCCAGAGCTGAGATAACTCAACGAAATTTATTGATTCCTAATGGGCTGTTTGGAGGAGAAGGAAGGCCTATTATAATTGCTGATGGCACATATATATATATTGAAAAAAGCTCAAACTATTTATATAAAAAAAAACATATTCTTTACATAAGTATCGCAATCTTGTGAAGCCATTTCTATTTGTGTGTACTGATGGTTACATAATTGATATTTTAGGTCCTTATCCTGCAACAACATCAGATGCTGATATCATTAATAAAGAATTCCACGATGAAGCCAGTCCATGCAGGCAATATTTTCAAACCGGAGATGTTTTTATATTAGATAGAGGTTTCCGAGACTCATTATCACTGTTGCAAACTTGTGGTTATCATGTTCATGTGCCATTATCACCTGGACAGGATTTTTAGACGATATTTTGATTATATATGAATATATAATTAAAATAGCGTCGAAAAACTTATAAAAGTAAGTGGTTAAGGGGTCGGCCTTACGATCGAGAGGTCCCGGGTTCGAATCGCCATTACACTACTGACGTGAACCCACTCCTAGCACAAGCAATTTAGCTTAGTTAGAGGGGTTAGAGGGAATATTAGTAATTTCGATCATTTCGGTATATTTTGAAAAAAAAAAATTCAATACCTAATAATATAAAAGGAAAACTAAAATATCATATTTGGTACCATCATTAACATTATGTGTTTTGAGTATGTAGTTTCAGTTTTAAAATCATGTTCAACAGCAGTTAAAATGGATTGCACACATGTATTTATGTGAAAATTAAAAACTGTATTATTTTCTATACCCGGACTTTTATTTACAATATTACGTTAGTTATTCAATGGTGGTAGAGTATACTACCCTTTTCATATACTTCTTACTGTGGGCACCTCATGGCCAAAGTGCCTATGGACAGTGGTCATCCCCCTTTCAATCGCTTCACGTACAGTTTTTGAATAGAAGTGACGTTCGGTGGAGAGGACTTGGGTATGGTGGAATTCAATCCAGTGATTAATACCTGCTTCTAGTAGGTTTTCTGCCATCACGGATTTACTCGTCTGGCGATTCTTTACAGCTGCGAAGTGTTCCTTGACCCGTTCAGCAATAGTCCGCTTCGTTTGGCCTATATACGAACTGGTATATAGGTCAAACGTACCTATACCATGATCACGTTAATTCCCGTTATAATTTAAAATGCCATGATTTCTATGCCATACTGGTATTTGCCATAATTTCATTAGAAATAACGCTTCAGTTGCCTTAATGGTGAAATAACATAAAAGACTTTCACTAATTCCATTCATAATCGATCAAGTGTCATAATAATTGTAATCCATTTATGTATTTGCTATGATTTTAGTTTTCAATAATGCAATTTTCCATAACTTTTATTCACCATAATATCTATCTAACTAAACCTCATATGGCGTCTACTAACTAAGCTCGTGTAACTAAGCTAAGTGTAAGAGGACAGGTCTAATGATCGTTTTATAGACCTGCCCCTTCAGCATAACTGACATTTTAGTATCGCAAGTGACGCCAGTCATTTCCCGCCACGTAGCCCACGCGGCGGCAATACGTGCCTTGACGTCGTAGTCGATGTCACCAGAAACGTGAAGTACAGATCCCAGGTACTTAACCAGATCCGTGCGCTCGACCAACTCATCGCCTATGCGAACGGGTGTGGGATCTGTTGAGTGTAACGCCAAGTACTCTGTCTTCGCCACATTTAGCTTCAGACCGCCGTTCTCAAGCGCCTCCTTCCACACTTTCACACGTCGCACCAATCTGTCTGCGTCCATCAGCGCAATGTCATCAGCATACATAAGCAACCATGGAGGCTGCTCATGTAAGTCTCTGATACTGTCCGACAAAACGTCTAATACCAAGCTGAACAGGTAGGGACTAAGTACGGATCCTTGGTGTACCCGTCGGGGTGATGGGGGAGGTTTTCGTGTCGCCAACAGCGGTCCAAACCACGGAACCGGAATCTTGGTACATGTCTCGGATGGTGTCGATGTAAGCCTCTGGGACTCCTTTGGACCGCAGTGTCCACCAGATCATCGCGTGAGGCACACAGTCGAAGGCCTTCTGCATGTCTAGGAATAGACAGTACAGGGGCGTGTTCATCGCCCTGTATCTCTCCGCGACGATCTTTAGGGCGAACGCCGGATCCATAGTCCCGTGTCCGGGGCGGAACCCATATCTAACTCCATCTACCTGCGATTTATAGTTAATGAGTTATGTTTTTTTTAGATTTTTCAAAAGATTTTCGGCTCTTTTGAAAAGTTTGACATCTGGTATTTAAAACAATTGCGTTTTCTGCTATAGAATCATAATTCAAAAGTTTTAAATAAATTTCATTATTAAAAAATAAAAACACAACTGCAATTGAAACAAGTTTGATAGCAGACGGTAGTCATTTTTTTTTCATCCAGTTAATATGGGGCTAATAGGTACCATTATTTTCAACCACAGTTAGGATTTTATTTTTTTCATAATTTTATTTTCACATTTTATGTCCGTTCTTAGGTACATAAAATGTTGTTTTTTATTATTGCATGGATGAAAATAACTTATGCGATGAATACCTTTAATTTGAAACATCAATAACTGAAATCCGTAAAATGGTTCTGAAGATAATTATGGTAATAAAGAATATTACAAATATACCTATATTCATGCATACACACAAGTTACGCGCAGAACCCTTTTTGACTGTGGGATAATGTGCTACATTCTAAAACCGTATTTTTATTTAATTATTTTTTTTATTGATACAAACGGTTTTAACTACTCTGTACCTTGCAAAACTCACGTCTATGAAGTTTCGTATTTAATTTGGCACAAAATGTATTACAGATAATGTCGTACTTTATTGACGGGTAATGTAACCCTTCCATGCATACTCATTTACTGATGTGGAATTGCAGTAGGTATTTATTTATAAATGTTAACGAAACGAAACTATAATATTATTATCATTTTTAAATGAATTTTCATTGTTTGCGCACTATTTGAATTATATTCTCTTCCAATGTGGATTTAATGCTTAATAAAATTTAAATAAAATACCGAAAAAAATACCTACATAAAGTAAAAAACGTCTTGTTGGTTAGCTGTGCAACTTCGATATAAGTACTTCGTAATATTTTGAGCCAAGCGTCACCGTGTCGGGGGACATTTGACTCCTTGTTTCCACCATCCAATGTCAAATAAACGTATGTATGTTGCAACTTTTCTACGTTTTGTAAGTTCTGTTTTAATGGTAGGTATATACATAATAAATTATTTTTGACGTTGACTTTGAATACAATCTTAAAGCGGGCGAAGTCGCTGGCAGAAGCTACAATAATTCATCAAAATATTTTTGCAAAACCATTATTGTACCTACAAAATTCAAAATTCAAAAATTCAAAAATAATTTATTTTGCATAGACCATTAAATCGGCACTTACAAAACGTCAACATAAAGTAAATATTAAATACTAACTAATACTAGTAAATGGACCACCGGTTCGAAACGCGGTCCAGACCTGAGAAGACTCCGGCAAGAAACTCAGCGGGCATTTTTTTTTTGGTCTATTTACAAAACATTTACTTACTTAGCCTAAAACTTATGGTCTAGCTAGATACAATGTTTTGCTTGAGCAGCATAGCTGAGCGAACAGCTCATTTCCAAGCTTGTTTATCGTTTAAATATTCTTGGATTTTATAATAGCCTTTCTGGCATAGTTGGCTCTTTACTGTATTTTTGAATTTATTAATAGGTAAATCTCTGATTTCATTAGGAAGCTTGTTGAAAAAGCGTATACAGTTGCCCTGGAAAGAATTACTTATTTTATGGAGTCTGCTGTGACAAACTACAAGATTGCTTTTATTTCTAGTATTTATATTGTGCCTGTCACAAAGTCTTGGAAATTTTTCAATATTTTTCCTGACATACATTAAGTTTTCAAAAATGTATTGTGACACTACGGTTAGAATATTTATCTCTTTAAACTTATCTCGGAGGGAGACTCTTGGGCCCAAATTATAAATAGCTCGCACAGCCCGCTTTTGCAAGACAAATATTGTGTTTAAATCTGCGGAATTACCCCAAAGGAGAATTCCGTAGCTCATAATACTATGAAAATAGCTGAAATAAACTATTCTAGCCGTATCCTCATCTGTTAAAGTCCTAATCTTTTTTACAGCATAGGAAGCTGAGCTTAATCTACTAGCTATTTTTTCTATATGTGAACTCCACTGAAGTTTAGCGTCAATACTCAAACCTAAGAACACTGTCGATTCCGCAAGGCTCAACAATTGTCCATTGAGTGTACATTGGTTTCTACCTGAGCAACATTAGGCAGAATAAATTTAATACATTTAGTTTTGTTCTCATTAAGGCAAAGATTATTTATATTAAACCTATGGACCACTCTTTTGATTGCACCATTCACTTCGTCATAATTATCGTGTTGCCTTTTAATTTTGAAAATTAACGAAGTATCGTCAGCAAATAAAATAATACTATTATTGTCCCTTACATAGTAGGGAAGGTCATTTATGTAAATTAGAAATAAAAATGGTCCAAGTATCGAACCCTGCGGAACGCCCAACGAAACCACAGATCCTGCTGAACATGTACCGTTAACATCGACCCTCTGAATTCTTAAATAAGAAGTCAGAAGCTCGAGAGCCTTGTTCCTTATTCCGTAATGTTCTAATTTCCTGATTAATGTGTCATGGTGAACGCAATCGAAGGCCTTAGATAGATCACAGAAGACACCTAGAGCATCATGCTTATCCTCCCAGGCTTCGTAAATACAATTTAAGAGTTCTACACCAGCATCAGTAGTCGAACGTCCCTTAGTAAACCCAAACTGTTTATCATGAAACAATTTGTTTTCACCAAAATGGGTCAGCAACTGTCCTAGAATTAGTTTCTCAAATACTTTACTCAAGGTCGGCAGCACAGAAACGGGTCGGAAATTCGAAGGATCTGTGGCGCTGCCGGCCTTGAACAAAGGTATGACTTTGCTATGTTTCATTAAATCAGGAAATACACCACTGTTGACACAGTCATTAAATACAGTTGCTAGATGGGGAGCAATGACATCAATTATACTTGCCACAGTTTTGACTGATAATCCCCATAGATCCGCGGTCTTTTTAACATCAATTGTTTTAAACGCTTTAACGATGTCCTTGCTATTAACAACCGTGAATACGAACGTGTTCTGACACCTGTTTGTTGATTCTACAAGCAATGCCTCAGCGACTGAAGAGTTTTGGTTGTAGTGGAAGCTATGTTTGCGAAGAAATGTTCAAACTCTGTCGCAACCTCCAAATTCTCAGTGACATGGCGATCTTCTATTTTTAAATGGAAATCTCTTACAGTTGATGAAGATTTCCCACATTCGGAATTTATTATACTCCAAGTAGTCTTAATTTTATTAACAGAATTTATTATTTTCTTCCTAATGAAGTTTGATTTCGCAAAGGAACAGGCTCGCTTAAATACTTTTGAGTAATTTTTAACATAGTTCTGAAAAGCAGGGTTGAAATTGTATGACTTTTCAGAATACAGCTCATACAATCTCCTCCTGCTCCTATAAATCCCCGATGTTGCCCAGTCACTGAAGACAGGGCGGCCGCCAACCGATAATGTTTTTGAGGTAAAAATTCTCCCAAACTCAGTATCGATCAGGTTGGTTAATTCTGCGTAAGATTCTTCTACACAAGTGTACAAGGGCAAATCAGGTATTTTACTCACAATACTTTCCCTAAAAGCGTCTAAACGATACTGGTTAATCGGTACAAATTTAATTTATTTTTTAACATTTTTACAATTATTTCTTTCAATGGTTATTAATTGGCCACGGTGATCCGAGTGTACAGCATCCACAAGACATTGTTGATTGGATTAATATCCGTGTAAATATTATCAATACCAGTGGCACTTTGTGCAGTTATTCGAGTAGCTTCTGAAAACATATTAATAAGATTAAAGGACTTGAACAGATTTAACATTTTTTTTCTCTCTGCTGGCACTATAGTGTTTTCTAAAATATTTACATTGAAATCTTCACAAACTATTATTGCCTTATTGGAGTAACGGCATTTAAAAAGCGCTTCTTCCATCGTTTCTTCAAATCTTGCAAAGGGCACAGCCGGGGGACTGTATACGCTTAATACAATGAACTGCTCAAACTCAATACTAGCTATCTCAATAACTCGCTCAATAGAGAGGCTTACTAAGTCTTTACGCTCTTTAAATTTTATATTCTTATTAATAATAATTAGGGAGCCTCCACGATCCAAATTTTTTCTACTGAACGAGCTAGCCACCTGGTGATTTTTAAAGTTGAACATGACCTGATGGTCTTTCAACCAATGTTCAGTTGCACAGAAAATATCAATATTATTCAGGGTCATGTGCAACTCCAATTCCAATTCTTTACCATTTATCAATCCTTCCACATTTTGATGCACCAGGTTTAATCTACTAGTTTTAGAATTTAAATTACATATAGGAGACTGAACTGTTTCAAAAGTCGTATGGCTATGGCCGCTAAATTCGGACATAGTGTGATAAACTTTGCTAGATTTATTATCTGTTGTCGAGTATTTTAGTTTTTTTTTTGGATAACATTATCCACTGTGTCAGTAATGTCAGTATTGTTCAACTCAATAAGAGTTTTGTTAATAGCCAGTTTGGCTATTGTATTATTTAAAAAGTTTCCTAATAGGAGCGCAACCTGTCGTTGCAAATATTTTGATAGCAAAAAACTATCTATTGTTAAAATAAAATTGTTCTGTAATACAAAATTACAGTCAAATACATCTATGGTCCTACTGTATGTAGTCAATGTATGTAATTTTCTGTTTATATTATATCTAATGTTGTTTTCACTAGCTGTGAAAGATTTACTGTAAAGTAATGCACAAAATATTACCTGTAGGCCTACTGTGAGTTTTCAAACGTGAGTCGTATACGTACACGAGAGTCATTTTGAACCACGTGATTACGTTTCCGTATTTTTGACATTTCCAGCCGTCACTAACGTGAGATAATTTTCACGTTACAGTTTACGGTCTCGACGTCACCGTACCGAGAATACTGTACGGTATAAATGGTTGAAGAATTAAAACAAAGTAAGACAGGCAGTAAAATTTCTATAAAAGAGGCTTTATTCGGTTTAGATAAGAGTTTTTTTCATATAACATTAACACAATTTATGAAAACTATGATAAAGAATGTATTTGGTTCCGTGTGCGTTTAGATTTTGCTCTATGCTAGGAAAAAATGTTATTTCTGGTATTCATTTTATCTTACGAAATATTTCAAAGACTACATACAAATAAAATTTGATCAATTTTGTAACGAAGCTATTGAAATATGTAAAGGAAACAAAATAAAAAATTGAGTAAAATCAAATTAGTGCTCACCATACTATTGGGGTACTTATAGTTCTCAAGTACATTTAACTAAACGCACTAAGAAGGCTGGCTGCATAGATTACTGAACTATACACAAAACTATAAGTTGGCTGGACGAGATGGACTTGATTTTTTCTTTCGTGTGGAAGTCCCCTCGGATACCTCCCCAGCCGGAGCCGGAAGGGGAGGTTAGGGGAGGTACCGACTAAAACCGCACGCCGACTGCGGGTCGTGGTGCTAGGCCGGAGGTGAGGTTGTCTTCGACATATCCCTCGCACCCCGGCTGACCCGGGGCCATCCCATGGCCCTCCTCGGGAGAGGGGACAACGGTGTCCCCGACTCGCCCCCGGAATGGGGAGGCGCGCTTTTCAGCGCGCCGTCGTGGCCTGCTTCTGCTGGGGTGATAGGTGGCTCCACCCGTCACCCTCAGGCCCGCGCTCATGGGCAACGGAGGTCAGTCAGTGCCCTTCGACGCCTGAGTTGCCTGCGCGCGAGTCTTTCTCGCTTGCGCCGCCTCTCCCGTTCCGCCGTCTCCTTCATGACCATTACCTGCTCGCTGAAGGAGACGCCGGCCGCCCACGCGTCTGCACAGCGGACCATTGCTGTGAGCAGGGTGGTGAGGCTGAGAACTCTCACTCCCAGGGCCGCCAGGGCCCATGCCGGACACTCGGTGAGCATGCGCAGCCCTGTGTCCTCGCTCGCGTCGCTGTCGCAATGGTGGCACTCGGACGTTGGCTCCTTTTTGATCCGACGTAGATACCGTCCGAAGCACCCGTGTTCGGTGATAATCTGCGTCAGTCGATACGAGAGGCTGCCATGTGGCCTCTCTAGCCATTCCCCCATGATGGGCTTTATCGCCTGTATGACGGCGTGTCTTGCGTGTGGTGGCATGTGTTACGTCAGATGTGTTTGTGCACTTATGACTACCCATAGGCTTAATAGACTCGTGACTAAGGATAAGGATTATGAGGTATAATTTTAGACAAGTGTGTAAAAAACACTTCTTGTACCTTATAAGTGAGTAAAGTTGGTGAATACCGCTGCGCCATTCAGATCCGAGTCTGAGAGAGAGAGAGAAAGAGAAGTAAGTGAGTAAGTATACAGGTGTGCTTGGTGCGGAATTCGAAACATCCACGCGGCGCACCCTGGACAGTGGAAATGGCGGCCAGCACCTCTCTATCGCAGCGGAGACGCTGCTACCTATGGCAAATTCCCTCAGCGGGAGCAACCCTGTAGTGTGTAAAGAGGTATTGTAGGTGACAGCAGCACCTACAATCTTACCATCGACGGTGCGATGCTTGACCCCCCTTCCGCTATTATTGAATTGTTTTATTAGTAGGTTCCTAATATTAGCATCAAGCTTTGAAAATAAAATTCGAAGTGTAATAATATTGCTTTAATTCGTTAAATTGCTATACAACCTATTTTACAAACTAATGTAGACGAGTGTAAAAGTGACGTTATTTTTGAGATGAGATGTCACTCCAATAGTGGATATTTTGATGTTCGTTCAGCAATTGCCTGCAGAAGTCATTGTAGACGAATTGAATTGAATTGAGATATCTATACCCAATGATATTACATACAAAAAAGAGGCAGATATGTTATTAGACTGCGCCTGGTGAAGACGCGAAAACGTCCCAATTGGGACGTATCGCATTTAGTATATGTCTGGCAAACGCCGAGTTGTCACGTATGTAAGCGCATAATAAAATTGCAATAAAAATGCCACCGTGTATTTTTAAAAATGTACAAATTACGACACTAAAATCAATAAAACACGAAGGACATTCTATCACATGTAAGTACATACAATATTACCGATTTTTTAGTGTATTTCATTAAAATTAGTTTAATAATATTTTTAAAATAATGGTGGCAAAGAAAAAGGACAGAAATACTTTTTGATATGAGCACGACAAGGACACAACAACACTGCTTGCATAGATTATCAGTACAGATGCGACATAGGGTAATATTCAGTTCACTGCCTACTAAAGTAATAATTTTGACCTGCTGTTCAGTTTTATTTGTTATTTAAAATTGAGTAACAAAATTTTTGTTTTATTTATTTGTTGTCCTTTAAATAATTGTAATAATATTTTCTGAAGTTTACGCGAACGTCACTCATTGAAATAAAACCACTTTTTACGGATTCTATCGCGATATATTTGTTATTATTACTTTTAAACCCGACGTTTCGGCTGCTTTGCAGCAGCCATTTTCGCGGTGTGACTCACGATGGTAGTTGTCACATAGTTTGAAGTTTAAGTTATCTCAAAATACCCGAATCATGGTGAATTATTGGTGTTCACATTTACGCAGAATGAGCTCACTGTGTTGTTAAGTCTTGCTGGATTTTGCTGCTTACTGGGTTTGATTAAGTGGATGACTGGGTCCCAAGCTGGTGGTACGGTCCATCCATCCTCTCTATTAAAATTTGGGTGTTTTTTAATTTCAATAGCCTCGCGGATCATTCTAGGAATATATCGGTGTTCTTTGGCGAGTATCTGTGGTTTATCAAACCTTAGGTAATGGTTGGTGCCTTTTTGCGCGTGTTCACATACAGCTGACTTTGTTGAGCGTTGGTGTTTTATGTCAGCTATGTGTTCTTTGACCCGAGTGCCAATGCTTCGCTTGGTTTGACCAATATATGAGAGCCCACAGTCACAGTCTATTTTGTAGACCCCTGCATCTTGTATCTTGTAGAGGTATCGCGATAGAATCCGTAAAAAGTGGTTTTATTTCAATAATTGTAATAACCTAAATTTTTTTTCAAGGTTTCCGACTAATGATGTTCGACTTCAAGAATGGATTGCAATTGTTAAAGAACAACGAAATGAGTTTGACTGGACACCTTCAAAAAGCAGTAGAATTTGTAGCAATAATTTTGAAGCCACTGAGAGATATACTTCGAAAAAAGGAACATTGCTCAGGAAGAATATAAATAACTGACAAATATACCACTGTTCGGCTTCATTCTGCTCATAAAAATAATCCCAAAATAAAAAACTTTCTAAGAGGCAGAAAAGAAATAAATTTAATTTATTTGAAGGAGTTTAATTTTTGATTATAACGATCGAGAAGTTTCCTACTTATCTTTTTGAATTATTATCATTTTCCGAAATAAATAATGGCGTATTGTTTTTTCATCGAATTTCATTTCTTGCCTACCAAAGAAATACCCCTTCTGTTCAACAAAATCTTATTCTATGCTTCGAAGCGATCCTAAGTGCAATCCTCCGAATCATTCCGAATTATAGCTATCTTTTTTACTCACGTGCTTATCCCATCTTTCGTACTACTTAACCGCTAATTGTCAACTATTGTGCACTGACAGACTGCTGGATCAGATTTGAGGTGTCAGTTACTATGAACGTAACATATCTTGTATAAAATATCATTGTCTATACCAAATAAATCTGTTATCGGGGAATCTTGCATTATTCAAGCGAAGACTGGATATCTATTCACAGGTATGTAAAAGAATATTTTTTTTTAGTACAGCACATATCCTAACTTACATACTCTGATGTAAGTTACATTGAGTAAAAATGACGTTTGGAGCCCGGGGTCTGCTTTTCTGCCCCTATTAATTGCTAGGTATAGTTTGTTCTCAGACCTCGTTAGTATGATATGATATAGTATGATATGAAAACTAATATTAACAAACTATCCTATGCCCCAGAACTGTAATAGATATGATTGGGTAAAGCAATTAGTGTAGATACTATTTTCGTATGATTTTGTATAATATGTATAATATGATTTGTGCCTCGTCATCCAGACCCGATATATTCCTATTTTCAAAACAGCAAAAGCGTGCAGTACTAGTAAAACTCACAGTACCGTGGGAAACTAACATACCTAAAGACCACGCTATAAAAATAAACAAATACTTTGACCTGACCAACGAGTTAACCAAAAATGGCTATGTGGTTAAACTCTACGCCGTGGAAGTAGGAGCAAGGGGCATTCCAGCTAAATCCCTGTATAACTTATTTAAAGACCTCGGATTGCCAAGAGCTTCAGTAAGCTCTTTACTCAAACGAATATCTAAAACGGCGTTGATAGGATCTTACCAAATTTGGATAGGTAGAGGGGGAAACACGACTGACGGTGGAGGTGAGCGCTGATGCATCACAAGGTGGCCACCCTAAACCTACACCTGGGTCGCAAGTCCCAGGCGCCGTCACAGTGTTCCTCTCTGTACCACGCCATGGACCCGGCGACCGCACGGTGAATCCATGGAATGCTAAGAACCGGATCTCTCTATTTTAACTTTTTAGAAAAAAAAGCCTAATATTAATATAATGAATCCTATTCCTTACAGTTGGAGCAATTAGAAGGAAATACCATATGAATTTAAAATGATAACAAAATCGATGCCAATACCTACTGATGTATTCATCAGCTATTTTACGGCGAATTCTTTGAATTATAGTTATAAATTTTTTATTTTGTTTATTTTATTTTGATAAACTTCCATAATAAAATTTGCCTCTTGTTTGCAAAGTTATTCACCTTTGTATAGCAAATATAGCCGTTACACCTCTCTGGGTTGAGTACTGAAACATGCAGTCTCGCCCACAAAAGCCAAGATAAGCGCAAAGGCTCCAAAGTGCCAGCTTAGGATGTACCTGGAACTAATACTTTTTGACCCCTCTGTTCCATTCTTGTGAATACCGGTATTTTAGTTGTTAGTTTTAGCACAGAATAGATAAGGACAGAAGTTGCACTCCTTTGATGTTGAAGAAAGCCGCCGTTATAATAACCTACAAAATTTCGTAGGTATCGCCCTTTGTTCGGAACAAACAACGCCGCCAACTTGAGTGTTAGGGTTGTCATTTAGTCAATGAAAATAAAACGTGAATTACTATTTATTTTTAAACCCCGACACTGAAAAGACGGTGTATTATAATAATAATAATAGGTATATATTTGTATATTATCGCTTAAAACAAGCTCTGTGTGTACATTATTTGACTTTTGACGCTGACTGTACTAACAAGTAATATTATAATTAAATAAACTAGGTAGCCACAAAAATAACAGCCCGACCACGACCATGACATAATTACATAGGTACTCGTTTCAAAATAAGTAGGTGCAGAACAATTTTTAGTTCTCTCTGTTCTCATTGTAGGTATCTATGTCACAGGTTCACTACAATTAGGTAGGTAGGTTTTTTATAATGCGAAGATGTCAAGTGGCGACCAGTACCTAATGGTTTTGTTATTAAGTGAACAAGATCTATTCTGCGTTTATAAAATAGTAAAATCTTACGTTTCACACTCTGTTGTTAACGTAAAAAAAGACAACTTCGAATTCTTTGATGTATTTTGACATTCGTCCCCACAACAGTAATGATTACTGCGATACATTATTTTATTTCCATATTAGGTGGCTAACCTAGTGTACCTGCACACATAAACAATGGTAACTACTGATCTCACAAGATCGGCCACAATATTGTTTAGGTATACCTACGCAAGTCGCGTCACGCGTGCGCTCGCAAGCGCGGGCCGGCCCCGACTGCGCTAGCAGCCTGCGGGTGAGGCGCACGGTAGGTACTTATCGCCGTAGTTTGGGCGAGTGACGGACGCCTGGTTTTAGTTGAATATTGAACCAAAATAATTGTGACTGAATAAATAAAACCTCATTTATTTGAATTTTTTGATATGTTACCGTAAGAGTGTTTTGGTTTATGGTAACTATGGCTTGACCAATAGAATGCCAAGACGGGTCTCGTTTGGCTGTCACCGTCTGTCACCGCAGATATTTGAAATTTTGAATTTTGAGTGATACATGGATACGTTACGGTAAGAGGTTTTTTGGTTTATGGTAATTAAGGCTTGACCAATAGAATGCCAAGACGGGCTCTCATTTGGCTGCCATCGCCTGTCACCGCAGATATTTGATTGAAGATTTGAAATTTTGAGTGATACGTTACGGTAAGAGGTTTTTTTGGTTTATGGTAATTAAGGCTTGACCAATAGAATGCCAAGACGGGCTTTCGTTTGGCTGCATTTGGCTGTCACCGCCTTTGATTGTCACTTCACATATTTGAAAGGAGGCCGGACTGCTGTTTCATAGCAGAATGAAAATAGTGATTTTAGTCCGCCAAGAAAGTCATGACAATTGAGGGTGGGAACCTATTTTGGTGGATTTACAAATGTAATGTTTTACTGATTGTTAGTTATGTTTGACATGAGATGTCAACATATTAAATAGCAAAGAGTACCTTTTTTATTAAATAAGCCTAGAATTTTAGAAATTTGATTATGTCGAAGACTCTGGAAAAAGTGTGCAACATGTATAATATGTACCTACTAAATAAACCTATCATATGTTAATCTTGCATTATGTAAGCGAAGACTGACAAATATAATATTAGATATGTAAAATAATATCTAGTCCTAGCTTTGATGTATTTTTCAGCATCATCATCATAATCCCTTCATATGTTTAGGCTTTTGTGTTAATGACAAAGCCTGCACCAGAGTTTCGGCCCGAAGACCTTAGTGGGTAGTCTGTCTCATGAATATGTCTGGGTTAATTTGTGGATACATACCTACCTAAATTTAAAGTGAAGAAGTGTTCTCACACCTCGTTAGTATCAAATCAAATATTAGCAATCAATCCTACGCATAACTGAATAGGTATAAAGGTAACAAATGTAAATAATAATATTATAAATTCTATTCTTTACAGTTGGAGTAATTAATAAAAGGAAAAGCCATATGAATAAAAATCGATGCCAATACTGATGCATTATCATAATATATTTCATAGCCAGTTTTTATTATATATAGAGTGTACTCAATAAATAACAAGAAATAATATGTCTACTTTATTTTATTTCGAGGAATTTCCATTTAAATACCATTTTGCCAATTTGTTATTGAAAATTAGTCACTAAGTTCCATACACCTTTGCAAACTTTATTTGCTAGCCGGTACACCTGCTGAGTAAGTAACGCAGTGTCCTCTTGGGGATTATAACATCGTATTATTATGTCTTCCCGTGGTTATGAAGGGGAATGAGGAATAGGGCAGATCTCCATCTGACAGTAAACACCTATCATAATCACAGTAAGTTAATACTGTCACACCATATCATTATTTACACCAATTTACACAGTTCATCCAGTGTAATATCGTCACTTATCAGCAATACCTAATTACTTTGAACAAAACATGGATAAATAATTTAAACACGAATTATATAGTTCCATCCATACACCCAACAGCTAATTATGACAGCCGTCATATTACGGTAACGATAGTCCACCACTCAAAATTCAGCTAAATTCAAAATAAACAAACTGTCAAGTATCCTACGTATGCCGCAGCTAGTTCCGTTTACACGAGGGCCACTACGGTTAACAATGCTCATGACAGCCCATCTACCGTAAACGTAGTCACGTGGTCCCAAAACGACTCTCGTGTACGTATACGACTCTCGTGTAAAAACTCACAGTAGGCCTACTGCTTAATTTGTAACTTTGTTAATTGATTGTAAAAGTGTATGAAATTATTTATATTTGCATTAGCTCTTCTACCAATAAGAAACACTAGTGTAGATTGTGGACAGTGTGTACTACATAGTGCTCTATTAATTATTTGAGAATAGGAGGCCCCAGGAAATGAATGAGTTATGACCGAGTGACCCAATTGATTAATTAAATGACAACCCAAACCCTTACCAATTTCATCACAGTACACAACTGTTTTCCCTGAATTTAAAGTTTGTGCTACTGTTGTTACAGGGACATCATTCATGGACATATTTGGTTTTGTAAAATTATCACAGCCCATAGAGTCAACTGATAGAGGGGTCGACCCTTCCCGAGATGTTATGGACAGGGTGGAGCACGGCAAGGATGTTACCCAGTCAGAAGTACTGGTACAGCCTGAGAGAGCCGGTATGGTGTCATTGACAGGGGGGATGGAACATGGCAAGGATTTTTCACAGTCTTCAAATCTTTGCCTGTATAGATTTTCAAGTGAATATAATCTTGCCTCATTGCTATGACATGAGTCCACTAGACTATTTAATGCCTCAATGTACTCACCTATCTCCTTTTGTGATGTTTGATATTTTAGTGTAACAGAATTTAAGGAGTCATTCAAACGTGAGATTTCTAACTGGAGTTCATATAGATCAGACTCATATTGGTCAGTCTGTGTTTTACCTACCTCTACTAACTGTCTTAATTCTACATTAGAGCTACAGGCTCTACGACATTTGTTAATGCCCATTTTGAGGTATCTGATCTGTTTCTGTGACTTACTAATAAATTTATTTAGTTTAACATATTTTTTAAACTTATTTCTGCCGCTGCTAACTAATCTTACTGAGGAATTTAATAACAATTTATCGTCACAGGCTATAACCGTTGATGCAACTGGGATATCAGGTATGGTGATATCTATCAGGTCTGCAGTGATGCATGGCTCCAGACAAATCAGGTCAGGTTCGCCTGCCACCAGCTCATTATAGAGGCTGTTGGAGAAAGCAGCCACATCTGCCAATCTGATAGACTCCATGTGAGTGATGGAGTTGTGCACGTCACTCAGTTCATACTCCAGAAAGCTAATGCGTTTCAATGCCTGTTCATGGGTGTTGCTGCATTCCTCTAGGCCTGTCAGTGTTGCCTGGAGGTGATCTCGTTGGAGTGTGAGCTCCATGACCTCAGTATGTAGGCCAGCCAACTCTTTTTTGAGTTTGGTATTTTTCTCAACAACATTTAGCACTTCCTTTGAGTGTATTGCTGATTTCAAGCTCCCTTAAGGTGAGGTTTAACTTTTGTTGCAATTCACGGGATGCAGCGCTGCGGGTCGTCATTGTTTGTTTCATGTTTACTTTTATTTCAAAAATTATTTGGTGGTACTGAAATGAAAGAATGTGGTTAGTAACTGAATGTGATAATAACTGTAAGTAATAAGGAACGATAAATTGGGAAAATAAAGTAACTTTACTCAAAATAAATTATTAACTAAGAAGGGAGGGTAAAAAACAATAAGAATTATAGATTGTTTTTTTTAAGTAATTAAGTTTTAAAGTAGAATTAATATTATGTAGCTATTTATTAAAGTGAAATATATAATGTCTGTGACTGTGATCATGTTTGTGATTCCAATAATAAATAGTTTGATTGGATTGTGATATCTTGTATATAAAATTCTCGTGTCACAATGTTCGTTCCCGTACTCCTCCGAAACGGCTTGACCGATTCTCATGAAATTTTGTGAGCATATTGAGTAGGTCTGAGAATCGGCCAACATCTATTTTTCATCCCCCTAAATGGTGCAGCGGGAACGGGATCTGACGCCACGAGGGTGGGAAAAACCTAGCTGTTCCGGCGAATAGTTGTGTTATAAATTTATCTACTTTAGAATTCATTAAAATCTACATCTGGTATAGCATAAGAGCATAACATAAGATGTATTATCCCAGGAATACACACACACAGACCCAGAAACACACAGAAATAGGTAATATTTTCTATTTTTTAATATTTTCTCACTCATCAACTGGTAGTCTCCCAATGTGCGCTATTTCTCCCGAACCTCCGCCTTCTGCATCCAGTCAGTATGTTACAGTGAATGTCCGAAATGCAGCGTATGTTCAGATAAATAATTGTCTTTTGACTTTGTTACCTATTGTAGTTTTTGGTGTAAACGAAGGGTACTTGGTAGTGCACTCCGACTTGATCATTTCTTAATTCAGTATTGTACGACTCACACTGTAATCAGTTTTGTAGGTTTTTTAACGAATTTAATCCCGGTCGATACACGAGCCGGTACACGAGCTGCAGTTAATTATTTAAATAAAAATCATGCATTTCAGGGTTAAATCAAACTGTGGGTTGTGTGATAGAGAGGAAGCTATACAAAATCGAAGTAAGCCGATCTTCTCGCTCTTCTACTCGACGTATCATACTAGGCACTTTGAAAGGCACATCCCTTGTTTTATGTGATTTAAACGTACCTCTGATTCGAACGTGCGGGGTGAGGAAATGAAATCTGCGCGGGGGTGGGAACTTCCGTTCTGTACGCTAGTACTACCTATTATGTATTCTGTGGCTCGAGTAAAAATAGTGCCCGGAATACGGCAATAGACCATTACGTTGGACCGAATAAAATGATTGGTGAAATGTGGGTGTTAACTCATCTCTGCCTAATCCTCCGGGGATAAAGGCGTGTTTATATGTATAAATGTATGTATGTAGGTAAGCATTTATGAGGATAGTTGAGTTTGTTGCACTGTTTTTTCTTCACCGCGCCTTGGAAGTGGTGGTAAACATAGCATAAATAGGATTACTATTTACTCATTTCATATTGGAAAAAGTGAATCAGATAAGCTTTAAATTTTTATGCTTTTTAATTTAGATGAAAACCTTTCAAAATATTTTATAGGTACCTACTGTTGATCGATGGAACTTGGTGCAACTGGAAATCTTCATGATTTCCCATACAACAAGGTGGGAAAAAAGGGTGGGAAGAACAATAGACATTTAAATAATATGAAGTAAAAGAGAATTTCAAAAATCATTTATTTCAATTATAAGCTTTCTACTCGGTGTTGATGAGCATTATCTAATTAGAATCACTAATTACTGTACCGAGGTCTGTAACTTCCGTCATCTCTTCCTCTATATCTATTATAATTATCGTTTCCGACATTATCTCTGTTATTGTTATCATAACTATTTCGAGATCTGTCATTTCTATAGTTGTGTTTGTTATTGCTTCTGTTATTCCCATTGTCTAAGTTGTACCTATTTTGTAAATCCGAGCTTCTGCTATTATAATCATTGTCGTTCCTGTCATTTCTGTCACTTCTATCATTCCTGTCATTACTGTAATTCCTGACATTTCTGTCATCCCTATTGTCATTATCATTTCTGTCATCTCTGTTATTTCTGTCATTTCTGTCATTGGTATTGTCATTTCTGTTATTTCTATTGTCATTTCTGTCACTATTCCTATCATTATTATTACTATTGTAATTCCTGTTATTATTATCCTGTTTATATTGATACCTGTTATTGTCAGCACCATATCTGTTACTATTTCTATCATTTCCGTCATTTGGTTGGTACCTATCATCATTTCTATTGTTATTGCTATAACTTCCTTCATTTCTGTAATTTATATTGTCGTTTCTGTCATTCCTGTCATTTCTGTTATTCCTATTGTCATTTCTGTCACTATTCCTATCATTATTATTACTATTGTAATTCCTGTTATTATTATCCTGTCTATATTGATACCTGTTATTGTCAGCACCATATCTGTTACTATTTCTATCATTTCCGTCATTTGGTTGGTACCTATCATCATTTCTATTGTTATTGCTATAACTTCCTTCATTTCTGTAATTTATATTGTCGTTTCTGTCATTCCTGTCATTTCTGTTATTCCTATTATCATTTCTGTCACTATTCCTATCATTATCATTACTATTATAATTCCTGTTATTATTATCCTGTCTATATTGATACCTGTTATTGTCAGCACCATATCTGTTATTATTTCTATCACTTACGTCATTTGGTTGGTACCTATCATCATTTCTATTGTTATTGCTATAACTTCTATCATTTCTGTCATCATTTCGATTGTACCTATCATCATCTCTGTACCTATTGTTTGATTTAGAATTGCTGTTCCTATTGTTGTCATATCGATCGGAATTTGAATCATCTCTGTCATCATTTTTGTGTGAATTTCTGTTTTGCGAGTTAGCTGATTTTGCCTGTAAATAAATTATCAATCAGTAAATAAATGGATTTGCTGTCATTTGTGAGGGATTGACAGAACCCCTTGAGAGGCATGACAAACATCATCATCTACATAAAGACATTTAGTCCCGATTGCATCCGAGGCCACGGTGTCTTCGGAGCTCAGGGTCCGCCTTCCGGCTCTTCCTCCTCCACTTTGCACGATCTTGGGCGTCCAAGGTAGTCAGACTGTTTGCACGTATGTCACCCTCCACGACGCCAACTCTTCTTGGGCATACTTCTTCTGCCTGGACCTGTTAGGAGCTCCATTGCCAGGCAATTGCAGTTATTAAGTATGGTAAAACAAATAACGCCTTTATGCCTTATTATATACATGAATCATTAGGAAAACCGATCTTAAGTACTAATAGAGGTTTGCGCTTCGTTCTCTTACCAAGCAAGAATCAAGGCACTACCTCTCTTAATCAATATCAAAAATGGACTGCAATAAGCTAATTTATTGAGAATAATCGTAGTCGTGACACATAATCTGATGTATGGAGCCACAAGAAGACCCTTGTGGTCAAGTCAATCACATCGGTAAGCAAGCGCACTTGCTGATTAACGTACGAGGCTCTAACGCAGGGTTAGGTGGACAGACGAAAGTTACTCCCCTAATAAGCTGCTTAAACCAAATCTAACGGAGAAGTAGTGGACTTAGGCTACGAGATGAAGACCTCGGATACAACCAAGAGTCATACTAAGATGATGATAAGATTAATATTAAAACAAACCTGTTGAACTAATTTAGAAAGGTACAGGAACGAATAAGGTACATCATCATTTCTGCTGTCATCGTCGTCTCTATTTTGGTCATTCAACAGGCCTTTTTTGTTAAGGTTGTTGCTGTCCAAGACAAGGACCACAGGTCGATTTTGGTCTGAAGCCTGTTGGTAGAGGCTGGACAAAACCCCCGCGTGATCTCCGACTGAAGCCGTTTGGACATTCTATAAAAATAAATAATAAAATAAATATTCCACAACATTCTACACAACGCTATCTAGACCCATGGTAAGCTTAACTAGCTTGTGTTATGGAATCTAGAATGCGGATAAACTATTTTTTTTTGTAAATAGCGCGAGTGTAACGCCCCTGGTGTTGCATACGTCCATAGGCCGCGGTAACCACTTTCCATCAGGTGGGCCGTGTGCTTGTCTGCCACCTAAGTGGTATAAAAAAAAATATACATAGAAAACACCCAGACCAATGCAAATAGCCATATTCATGCGTACAAATATTTGCACTGAGCGGGGGTCGAAACCGCGCCACCTGCGTAGCAGTCGCATTCACTACCACCACGCCACAGAGGCTGTCATATAAAAAATATTATAATATTATGCTTCAATATAAGATCAAATAATAGGTATTCTTCTAGAAGGAACTTCAAAAGCTGTGAGTTTTCCGAGCGACTACAATATGGGCTTTTTCAAAAAAGGCATTACAAGGATCCCAGAGGGTCAGTAGCACCAGTGTGACGCCACTGGTATTGCACACATTAATAATATATCCATTTTCAATCAGGAGCGATATGTGCCTGTCAGTAAACTGCACCAAAGGAGGTCAGATGGGAGTCACTTCCGTTAAAGATAAGACAAATTAGATCAGAACGATAAAGCATAGCTTAACGAGATAAAGAGAGAGAGTAGAAATTTACTTACTTAGACCCAAAGTAAGAATAGCTTAACTAGTTTGTGTTATGGGAGCGAATGTGCTCTTCCTCTAAGATGGTAAGAATTACCCTATTCCTACAGTCACGGGTCGGGTTCTTTAAACGGGCGAGAAAAAGCTACAATCAAAGCCGTCAAGTTAGGAACTATTTTATAGCCAATAGATCCGTATCTTCTGGACTGCACTTCAGATTTTTATCATATAGCGTGGTGCAGTCATTTAACGGACCGGATAATAAAAACAAATTTATGTAGCATACGCGATGATATAGCAAATGAGATAGGATGTAGAAAAGTTATCACGTGAATTAGACAGAAAAAGAATGATAACATTTATACAAATATATTCCATGAGCTTAAAAAGCGAACTTTTTTATTTCCTGAAACTTTCGAAACTAATTTTGAACGTGAATTCAAAAGAGTCGTTGTAACTCCTACAGCTAAAAATAGGTATTTGAAACTGTAAAAATAAGAGAGATAAAAATAGCTTACGGTTAATAAAAGCGAGAGAGCTAAACTCAGGAATATCTGTGAGTAGACCTTAGCCAACGCCATTTTAGCGAGTCTTGCGTATACTTACTTAAAATGATTCGTAGCGGTTCCTTTTATATGAAGTAAAATTGACGCTTCACTAGCGAATTTAATAATAATATTGCATTATTTCGAAAATCGATTAAAATTTCACTTTATAACTTGATTGCGTAGCCTGTGTTATCAAAAATCGTATTAATTCAATGCAATTTGTAATTGCTGTTGCCTGTTGCTAAGCCATGATTTTCGATTTCTATTATTAATAACAAATCTTTCGAGGGTCAAAAAATTTAAAATAACTTTTAAACCCTCGCGTTCCATAATATACTATAATTATAACGGGAATTAACGGGATCATGGTATAAGTACATACCTTTGATTTGCCTGACGTTTCGACCAGGTTACACCAGCCGTGGTCACAGGCTGACTGGCGCAGTGGTGCACGCCCGCTGTCTTCGAGTCCGTGAGGTAGTAGGTTCTTCATCTACCCGAACTTTCTCAATATATTGCTTTCGCCATGTACCACACTCACAGTGTCCCTATTCTGTAAGCCAACTGTCCCTTGTTTATCCGACTGCGCAGAAAAGCGAGGCTGCATGTTATGTATAACTGGATTCCATGTTTCAGATAATTTAAACCCATCTTCCCGATTGAAATTCACGCACAGTTTTTGAATAGAAGTGACGTTCGGTGGAGAGGACTTGGGTATGGTGGAATTCAATCCAGTGGAGTTCAATTAATAGCTGCGATGTATTCCTTGACCCGTTCAGCAATAGTCCGCTTCGTTTGGCATATATACGAACTGGTATATAGGTCAAACGTACCTATACCATGATCACGTTAATTCCCGTTATAATTTAAAATGCCATAATTTCTATGCCATACTGGTATTTGAAAGAAAGAAAGAAAGAAAAGAAAGAAAAAATGTTTTATTTTAAAAACACAGCGCACAATTTTTACATATTTGGTTATTTGTTATTTGCCATAATTTCATTAGAAATAACGCTTCAGTTGCCTTAGATAGATAGATAGATAGATAGATAGATAAATCTTTATTGTACACCAGTAATACAGTAAATGTATGGACAATACATGACATTATGTACAAATGGCGGCCTTATCGCTAAGAGCGATCTCTTACAGGCAACCTTTGGATGGACACGTTTTAAATATTAACAGTAATAACTATGGGTAGTTATTAGTGTAGTCATAAACACATACACACATATATATATATATACATATATACATTATACACACACACACACACACACACACACACACAAACACACACACACACACATACATACACAATATACATTATTAAATACTCCACCAAATAAACCTAAGTACATACATTGAATGTCTATCATATTTACATAAACACACATACCTACACTAGATACACGCATATATATATTCATTAAACAAGATAAAGATCTACTTATATATACAGCGAGCACATACCCACTCAAAATCACATGATAAGGTAACTAAGAACCCAGATAGTGTTCTTTTACCATTTTTTTGAAAATGGCCAGGGATTTTGCACGTCTGATGGATACAGGCAGCGCATTCCACAACCTTACAGCCTGGACAGTAAACGACTTGTCATAAAATGTTGTGGAATGAGAGGGCGTGGACAGTTGTAATGTTACTGACGACCTCAAGGATCTCGAATGTGTGTCATTGAGGAACACAAAACGTTCTTTTAAGTAAATAGGAGTACGGGGATTGAAGAGAATACTGTAAAGTATGGAAAGAATATGAGCATTCCGTCGAAGTCGAATTGGGAGCCACTTGAGCAGGTTGCGGAATTGTGATACGTGATCATATTTGCGAAGACCAAATATAAATCTAATACAGAAATTTTGAAGGCGCTCAAGCTTATCAAGTTGCTCCTCGGTGAGATCAAGATAGCTGGCATCAGCATAGTCAAGTTGTGGAAGAAGAAGTGATTCTGCAAGTGCAATTTTAGTGGCTGTTGGTAGAAAGTTTCGCAGTCTACGCATGGAACCCGCAGACGCAAACAATTTGCGGCTGACTTCTCGTATTTGAGGACCCCAGGATAGTGTCCTGTCTATCCATATACCTAAATTTTTTACCTCACCACTTAATTGAATTGCAACACCGTTAAATACAACATCTGGTAGTTGCGACCAATCTATACGATTCATCATCCCGGAGCTGCCCACAATAATAGCCTGAGTCTTAGAGGGGTTCACTTCGAGCCCATACTGTTTACTCCACTCACATACTTGCGTCAGATCGGCATTTATGGTACTGATAGCTGTCGGTAATTCTTGCAAAGAGGCTTGCGTGTAGATTTGAAGATCATCTGCGTAAAGGTGATAGGAAGAACGTAATAACTTTGAGATGGAATTTATAAAAATTGAGAAAAGTAAAGGAGATAGCACGCCACCCTGCGGCACACCGGCAGTTGTACTACACCATGAAGAGAAGGAATCTTCAACACGTATACGCTGCCGGCGCCCGAACAGGTAACTATGAAACCAATCAATTACTGTTGGAGATATGTTAATAGAGCGTAAAATGCCGAGCAGGATATGGAAATCCACAGTATTGAACGCGTTACTGAAATCGAGAAGTGATAGTACTGTAAGATTTCCATTCTCCATACCAAACCTGATATCGTCGGTGACTTTTATTAGTGCGCTAACTGTGCTGTGTCCAGGTCGAAAGCCTGACTGATACGGATTTAGAAGGCTGTTTTGGGTAAGGTATCTGCCTAGCTGTTTGTGTACGAGTTTTTCTAGGACCTTTGATAGAAAAGGTAATATGGAAATAGGGCGATATTCGGAGGGAGATGAAGGATTGGATTTTTTAGGTAATGGAATAATTTGAGCCTGTTTCCAGGCGTCAGGGAATACGCTTTTATTGAGTGAGTGATTTAAAACATGGCATATTATGGGGAGGATTTGTACAAGGATAGGCAAAATCATGTTTCGGCTTATACAGTCATCACCAACAGCATTTGAGTTAATCGACATTATACACTCTTTAACACCACAATCAGTTACTTGATCAAAAACGAACGGGGGAAAGTCAGGTGTTGGAAGCGATGAAAGATACTGCAAGGTATTATCTTTGTTAGTCCGATCACATTTAGACGAGGCTGAGAAATGTTGATTTAACATGTTGATGTCAATTTTATTAGAAATAGTATCTTGCTGTGACTTTCCAACTCCCAGTGTTCTGAGGAATTTCCAGATTTTAGCTGGGTCTCCGTTCTCGACCGAATTATGGATATGCTGGCGTTGTGCTTTCCTACACATCTTACCGCAGAGATTTCGCATCGCTATGTATTTTTCTCGGTTTCCAGGGGTAGGCCGTATTTTAAATCGAGTCTTGGCTGCCGCTTTTTTAGATAACATTGTCTTAATATCGGCAGTGAGCCAAGGGGCAGGCAAGTGCTTTACTTTTATAGCACGTACTGGCGCATGTTTATCGTATAGCTCGATCAACTTGTTGCTGAGTATGCTTACTTTGTCTTCAACTGACTGAGTAGATAGAAGAGAGCTCCAATCTATACCGTCAGCATCCTCACGAAGTTCATTTATGTTCATGCCACTAAAATTGCGCATCATAAGAATTTTATTTTTAAGTTTAGGTGGGCGAAGGTTATAGGATAGAAAGATTAAGTCGTGGTAAGAGAATTGATCGGCTGTACACTGGCCGTGTTTAGTGACTAAATTGGTTGAAGAAACGAGGATAAGGTCAAGAAGAGATGGATTACGATCAGGAACGTGATGTGTAGTATTTGAAGGAAGAACAGACAGATTACAAGATTGGATAGTATTGAGGAAAGTGGAAGAGCGGGAGTCCTGTTTCCGCAAACAAGTATTAAAGTCACCCATTATAATGGTTTGATTATAAAGAGGACAAAGACGTTCTAACAGTTTTTCGAAAGAAGGAAAAAAGTTGATTTTAGACGAGGGGCAATAGTAGACACCAAGTAATAGTTTGATGTGAGCGAGTTCTACTTCCAGAAAGAGGTGCTCACCGGCGTTAGATGGTGGTGGTTGTGGTGATAAATCCACAATCCGATAAGGAATGCTATGACGTAAATAGATAGCTACCCCACCACAGGCTGGACCCGTGCGGTCATTCCTAAGTAAATGGAAGCCGGGCAGAGAGTACGAGTTTGTAGGCAGGCAAGGCTTCAGAAATGACTCGGACACAAGAATGGCGTGGATATTTTTACAATCAAAGCTGGCCAGCATATCTGGAAAATGGGCTGGAATACTCTGTGCATTTATATGGACTACATTGAAATTCTTGGGAACGTCAGCAAATTGGGTCTGCAAAGTTTCAGCCAATGAAGGCTCACGTGTATGGCTAACATCGTGACTACTGGCCGATATAAAGCTTAAATCTGAGCTGCTATCATTTATACTTATCATTAAAACAGTGGATAAACAATAAATTATATAAATAAAAAATAAATTAAAGTTATATATATATATATATATATACCAAATATCTGTAGAATGTAAAAATATAAATATATAAAGCAATAAATTTTGAACAACGAGTATTTTATCCAAATGTCCATCTGCCAGTTACGTGTTATCTGAAATTAATAACATTCACTAGATAAAGCTCTTAATAACTAAACACAAACAAATCAAAAGAAATACATTAATTTAAATCACAGACATCACCACTGCATCGCCCTACGAGCTGTAAAATATATTATTTTGGTACCTACTCAGTACAGATTGACCAAACAATTACAAAAATCGAGAGTGTCGAGAATACCAGTGCTGTACCAAACAAGAGCAAATTATTTATGGTAATCGGAACGTAGCCTTAAACATTTGACAACCTGTCAGATTGACACTTTAGAATAAGGTGTATGTAAATAAAATTATTTTTAAACAATTTGAGGTCAACAGTAAATTATTTTCAATCAATCAGAGTACACAAGCTAGAACATTTTATATAACGAAGATCAGGTAGAAGGATAGTGAAATGTGTGATGCAATAGTGATGTCAAATAACAACAATACCTACTTACAATACCAATCTATTTTTTCGCGACCCGTCTGGGTTTGGTAGTAGCTTTATCAACAGGAGTGGCCTTAGCAGTGTTTGGGATAAGCAGATTAAGTTCACTCATGGTAGCTACTCGCTGCCGCGTTCCGTCGGCGCCAAGAACATAGACGTGGCCCTCCCGCGTCCAACACCTGGAGATGCCAAAACGCTCGCGCGCCGCCATGAACACTTCGTGTCTGGTCCGAGTTATGAACTCGGAGAGTGTAATACCGGAGCCCTTAAGTTTCGATTTCGAGAACCAGATTTTGTCCCGTAAAGCCATCTGCTCCAGTTTCACTAGTATAGGTCTGGGCTTGCCTTCCGATCCACTCAATACATGGCGACCCATTCGATGACATCGCCTGATATCATCAGTTGTGAAGTCACCAAGCATAAGATGATCCCTTAAAGCACTCACCACACTGTGTGAAGTCACCTCATCCTTCTGTTCGGGTACACCATGTACCAGCAGCATTTTACGTCGGCTTCTTTGCTCGATATTGTCCACTTGACGCGCCAATATGTTGATTTGCTGACGAAAAGCAGACAATGTGCTGACCACGAATGACTTGAATGCAGCATAGTCAGAAGCAAGACCTGTCAGATTCGGTGCACTGGTGTTTGGAGTCTTCACATTCTTGCTCAGCTCAGCCTCAAAATGCGCCATCCGCTCCTCCAGCCCAGCCATCATTGTGGAAAAAGACTCTGTCATGGCATCCATGTTGATTGTTGTTCTGTGCCCAAGATTTGATGTGAATAATATTCCGCTATGGATTCGTTTGTATGGAGATAACACGTCCCTGGTTAGTATCTTAGGTTGACATTAAGTTTCTTATAAATTTATATCTTAATATTGCACTGAAGTATTTTTATTTGTTTTTAAAAGGCGAGAGCTTAAGAACAGCTGTTATATTGTAGAACTACCCACAAAATTCAAATAATGGTGAAATGACATAAAAGACTTTCACTAATTCCATTGGTCATAATCGATCAAGTGTCATAATAATTGTAATCCATTAATGTATTTGCTATGATTTTCGTTTTCAATAATGCAATTTTCCATAACTTTTATTCACCATAATATCTATCTAACTAAACCTCATATGGCGTCTATTATCTAAGCTCGTGTAACTAAGCTAAGTGTAAGAGGACAGGTCTAATGATCGTTTTATAGACCTGCCCCTTCAGCATAACTGGCATTTTAGTATCGCAAGTGACGCCAGTCATTTCCCGCCACTTAGCCCACGCGGCGGCAATACGTGCCTTGACGTCGTAGTCGATGTCACCAGAAACGTGAAGTACAGATCCCAGGTACTTAACCTGATCCGTGCGCTCGACCAAGTCATCGCCTATGCGAACGGGTGTGGGATCTGTTGAGTTTAACGCCAAGTACTCTGTCTTCGCCACATTTAGCTTCAGACCGCCGTTCTCAAGCGCCTCCTTCCACACTTTCACACGTCGCACCAATCTGTCCTGTCTGCGTCCATCAGCGCAATGTCATCAGCATACATAAGCAACCATGGAGGCTGCTCATGTAAGTCTCTGATACTGTCCGACAAAACGTCTAATACCAAGCTGAACAGGTAGGGACTAAGTACGGATCCTTGGTGTACCCCGACGGTGATGGGGGAGGTTTTCGTGTCGCCAACAGCGGTCCAAACCACGGAACCGGAATCTTGGTACATGTCTCGGATGGTGTCGATGTAAGCCTCTGGGACTCCTTTGGACCGCAGTGTCCACCAGATCATCGCGTGAGGCACACAGTCGAAGGCCTTCTGCATGTCTAGGAATAGACAGTACAGGGGCGTGTTCATCGCCCTGTATCTCTCCGCGACGATCCTTAGAGCGAACGCCGGATCCATAGTCCCGTGTCCGGGGCAGAACCCATACTGACACTCCGAGAGGGTACTCTCCTGTCGGATCCGGGAATCGATTATCCGCTCGTAAAGCTTCATGGTGTGGGACATTATCTTTATACCTCGGTAACTACCACACTCCTGCACCGATCCCTTGCCCTTGAAAATTGGCGTAATAACACTCAGCCTCCACTGGTTTGGGATTTTACCGGTGAGGAGGACACGGTTATAAAGTTTAGCGAGGATGCCCACACCACGGGCACCCATTGCCTTCCAAGCCTCGATGGGGACTTCGTCAGGTCCGACAGCTTTCCGGTTCTTCATGCGACGAATGGCCGTCTGAACTTCAGCAGGCGTTAACATAAACGGCTCATTTGTTCAATGATCTACAATGACAATATTTGAATATTATCAACGTCCAAAAAAATCAACAATCAATACAAATAAATGATTATTTATTCTGCAATTATATGCTATTTTTTTTTCAAAAACGTTACAACATCTAATTCTTCTCGTTGATCCATAACTTTTTTCAAGATATCTTCATAGCGTTTACTTTTCTTTTTTGGAGGGGTTAATGGAACTTAAGCCCTCTCATCATTGTAGGTAAATTCCATTTTTTCCCATTCAAAAGTGAGTTCCACCTTCTGTGCCAGGATTCAACAATATTTTGTGTACATAGATACACAAAATATTGTTGAATCCTGGCACAGATTATCAAAGGTATCCCCTTTCCTTCCCCTTCCCGCTCTTCAGAGCACACCACTGCCACTGCAGGATCACCTCACTATCCTCGGTATGGATGTTCGCTGCAAACTGAATAACAAAAACTATATCGAGAGTATCATCAAATCAGCCTCGCGTAGACTCGGAGTCCTGAACAGAGTGAGACGTTTTTTCACGCCGGAGCAGCGGTGTCTTCCATACAAGACCCAAATTCGTTCCTGCGTGGAATACTGCTCACATCTCTGGGACGGCTCCGCAAAGTACTTATTAGATGCTCTCGACAGGTTGCAGCGACGTGCGGTCCGCATTATTGGGGATCCTGAGGTCACGAACACCCTCGAGCCTTAGCAGATGCGTAGAGATGTTGCGTCTTTGGCAGTTTTCTACGGTCTCTACCATGGTGAATGTTCTGACGAGCTCTTCCAATCAGTCCCACCCTCCCCTTTCCTTCGCAGGACGACACGTGCAGGGCTAAGATGCCATCCATTTACGGTGCAGAGTATACCTGCTAGAACCAAGCGTTTCAGTGATTTATTCCTATGCCGCACCACTAAGACCTGGAATTCCCTGCCAGCTCACGTGTTTCCTTCTTCCTACAGTCCCGGGTCCTATAAGCGGGGCGTTAAAAGGCATCTAATGAGGCCGTCAAGCTGAGTGCCACCACTGTTAACATAGTAAATGTTTACGATGGTGACCCTCTTTCCGAGACTTTGCCTTTAGCTTAACATCAGGCGAGGTGAAGTCAAATTGACGTGTCCTATATAAAAAAAAAATGATTCTTTGACAATGTAAAGTGTTGACATTTTGAACCCTTTATGTTGTATACCAATGACATTGTAATTTTTTTACCTGTCTAACTGTTGATTAAACGGTCTGCTGATTAAATGGTGTTGTCATTGTAACTGTTGATATTTTGCTTGTTGAAGTTAAGTACCCCACCCAGAACCAGGTGAGAGGAAATCATCTGATGTATGTAAGAAAATATTTAAACGAAAGTTTCTATGCGTTACTACTTGTTATCTGGTACCTACTGCGCTTTTGTATTAAGGTGTATTGTAATTTTTTACTGTGCGATATTGCGTCCTTAATCGCGATTGAAGAACCGCTGTTAGGAGACGTTAAATTTTCTACTCTCTTTATCTTCCCTATTCATCTTTTGACTCATACTTCCGTCTCTACATCGAGAATGTCAAATCACTGAAGTAACACTCAAAGCGCTATATACGACAGGCGACAAGAATTTTAGCATATGATAAATAAAACAAACATAGTCGCACAGGTATTGTTCTGTATCAAATGTAGATAAGAAAAGGTTTTTTTACTTTATTACAACTTTCGCTTAACTTTTAGATGGATGTTTCAGATTACAATTTCCGTAGCGTATACCAAAATTAAATCACACGACATAATTTTCCATGTACTTTTCAGAAGCATTCTTGTCTGGATGCCTACATAATAATCTCGAGGAATGCCTTTACGAGATGACTTTAAAATGTTCAATAGATTTACCTCAGTTACCTAGATGACATACCACCAAAGCAGTATTATGAAATTTAGACCAGTACAGATAAGAATTTTAGGTATATAACAACATGAGACCTGTTGAAAACGAAAGGAAATATGGTTAAAACACTAGAAAAAATAAATTAAACTCGCTAGGAAGTACGGGGCTGAAATGGCGTGCATTTTAAGGGTGAAAAAGGGTGTTCCACAATTTACAGCGACACTAAACCTCCTATCGCAAAAAGTTGAAAACAAGGTAATAATAAGGTCTACAACTTTTGTCTATACCGTTTTTCACATTAACTCACGAATCGTGGAACACCCTTTTTCACCCATAAATGCACGTCATTTGAGCACCGTACTTTAGCGAGTTTAATTTATTTTCTCAGCGTTTTGACCATATTTCCTTAAATCTTCCACAGATCTCATGTAGTTATTAATTATTTCTAATTTTGGTGATTTATAACGTTACTAGCTTTTGCTCGCGGCTCCGCTCTTTCTCAAGGTCTAATCTACCCCTATACTAAATTTTATCAAAATCGATTCAGTAGCTTAGGTGTAAAAGCGTAACATACAGACAGACTGACAGAGATACTTTCGCATTTATAATATTAGTATGGGTCTAAAGTCACATTTAGAGCATTCCTATGATAAAATATAAGTAAGATTTTAATATCTTCTATAATAATTTTGAATAATTTAGTTCTCAGCTCTGTGATGATGAAATATTATCTAGATGTAAAATCCTCGCCTTAGTCTTCCCACCACATGAAGGCCTTCTTTTTCTAAAAAATAATCATGTGGTCTGTAGGGTGTTATTAGCAATTTGGTAAAGACGTGTGTGGTGGGACCTTTTTTTTTTTCGTGCGGAAGTCCCCTCGGATACCCCTATATGGAAGGTTATGTCGGACTCGAACCGACTAAAACCACACGCCGACAGTGGGTCGTGGTGCTAGGCCGGAGGTGAGGTTGTCATCTACATATCCCTCGCACCCCGGCTGACCCAGGGCCATCCCTTACGGTCTGGCCCTCCTCAGGAGGAGGGACAACGGTGTCCCCAACTCGCCCCCGGAATGGGGAGGCGCGCTGTTCAGCGCGCCGCCGCCGTGGCCAGCTTCGGCTCCACCCGTCACCCCCAGGCCCGCGCTCATGGGGGACGGAGGTCAATCAGTGCCCTTGTGTGGTGTGACCAGGTCATCTATACAAATATAAACACAAACTGTTTATTCATACCTTCCTCTGTTATAGGACTTTAGTCGAGGTAAGCTATGTCAACATTACACACTATTATTGGTATTTTCTCAGGAAAAGGATTAAGATTAAGCTAACCTATATGGACCCTATTTCCGAGATTTTGCCTTTACTTAACATCAGGCGAGGTGAAGTCAAATTGACGTGTCCTATATAGAAAACAAAACTAACAAAAATCCAAAACACAAAAATACATTTTATTAATTTAATGGTTGTCCTTCCTTATTCACAAGAATCGCATGGTATTGTAAATTTTTTGCCGCATGTAAATTCATCATATTCTCCAGAATCGTCTGCACATGGATCTTTCTTCTTTTTCTTCTTATTGCACATATCAAGGCGATCATATATTTCTTGACATATATTTTTACATTTATTCTTCTTCTTTGGTCTCCTACATTTCTTTTGGCATTCTAAATATTTCTGACACCTAGCACGAAGAGCGTTTTCAAATTTCATGTTGGTTTCTTTAACATTCGGATCATTTTCATCGCCAGTAGACTAAAAATAAATAAAATAATTAATGTAAGTATTTTTTAGATATCAAGTTTACTGTTAAATCTAAGTTTGTGGTAATGTAACCCTTGTCTGTTTCATGGATTTCCCTTTATTTAATTCGCAATGTTTGTTAGAGAAATGTCATCCTTATAATTGACTCTATGGATTTCTTTTTCTTCCTCTTATCGTTAATTCCAGTTGCAAAAACTTTCAGCTTGGAGTCTGGGCTCTTTACGAGTTTAACTACGGATTTGGCTGGTCTTCGATATTTTCCGTGAAGCGACTTTTGAGGGCTCCAACTACCCGTAACGATTGCATAGATGTTCGCATGGTAACCGGGACCGACGGCTTAACGTGCTCTCCGAGGCACGACCAGACCAATGCAAATACCCATATATACTATTGACATCTGGGAGAAGAATGTAATGGATTTAAGTATCTTATTGTGCTTGTTGATACGCGGAAACATGAACTCGAACTATATCGCTAATGTGCTGAAGTTAAAAGGCAGGGACAACTACGATTAATTAAAAGTGGCTGAAAATTTACCGGTCTCAGATGGCATGAACAAGTATATCAATCCAACAGCCGGTTCCGAAATCGAGCCAGCGGAAGATGCAAAAACGAAGGCAAAGCTAATATTGAAAATTTGAAGCACAAACCATGCCATCGGCTATAAAACTACAGTAAAGAATTTGAAAATTATTTGAAATAATATTGTATCATTCAACAGAAAACTATCAGTACCTGAACAAAAAGGTATCTGCGAATGTCTTTTGTATGATGCAAGGTTGAGCAGATTTTGGGCGGAAGCGGCCACTACTGCTGTTTACCTTAAAACCAGGTACAATATGTCAGGAGTACCGAAAGCCCCTTATGAACTGTGGCATGGGTCAAAACCCAACCTCAGTCATTTGTTCGGAAATAAAACGATGACGTGTGACGTGCTTTCAGCTCGGTGACCAGGGTTTATTTACTTGTTCTCTATTTTTGGTAGAACTTATGCGGTACCGTGAGGAAATTCAAGACCTTGTTCGTCAATCAGCAGGTGCACCGATTTGTCGGCTCTAAAGACCTTAACGGGACTCAAAAATCACCAGTTATCATGTGAAACTATAATTATAGTTCGGGATTTATCGCGATAAACTTTAGAATATTTACTTTTGCTGACGTTTTGGGTGCCTAGTAGCATCCGTGGTCACGACTTTGCCCGAACCCGACCTTACAAAACTATAAGTTTGCACCGCGACAGTTTAAAAATAAAATTTATTTATAGCTGCTGAAATGTGTATATAACACTATAATTCCTTATGAATGCTAATCACGGCTTCGCCAATGGCATATTTCGTAATTTCCGTGAAACCCTTTTATGCCCGCAATTTATAAATTTTCAAATAATGTATGGGAAGCCACTGGATTTGATTACATTTATGATTACTGCTCTGCTCCCTTGGATGCTGTATTTTCAACACAAAAACATATTTTCAAGTTCAACCAAACAAACGAACTCTCAGCACATTACTAACATAACAAGGTCTTACCCTTAAAATATCGCCAACAAGTTGCAAGGATTTTTTCTCATCTACTGACTCATCAACTTGTTTAATTTTTTCAGCGCTCTCTTTGTCATCAGTTCTCAGATTTGATAGATCGTTGCTCTTAGAAGCGGCATCAACCACTATAATCAGCGGGTCATTAGAATTTTTGCCAAATAACTTGGAGAGTGTTCCCAACGTATTATCGGATAGTCTTGAGGCGTCGACATTCTAGAAAATAGAAATGATGATGATGAAATCAGTATTACTCCAATGCTATGGAGGAAACGAACTATGGAATGAAAAAGTTTAATTTAAAAATAAAAAAATTGGCTGCAGCTACTGAAAATACCGATACAATTTTGATAGCAGTCGGTAACCGGGGAATGATTACTATTTTGGTTTATGATTGCAATATGGGGACCCATTTGCTTTTACTGCTATGAAACTTAGTTTTGAAATACCTACTTAAAGTCACGGAAGACAGAATTCGCTGCTCCAGTAGGTATGTCAATTTCACACCAAAATCCTTTAATATTGATTTCTTTAATACACCTGACCTAATTAACTATAATTGGATTCTTTATAGGGACGAACATAACGATATTCATAATCATCATCTGTCCTAGACCTAATTGTTTTGTGTCCGTTGCAATATGTCATCCTCCTTTAAATATTCTTGTCAAATGTCATATCCTCAAATACTCCATTAGAACACAAAACAGAACGATATTATAATACCTCTAATATCGCAATATACCCCGAAATTTGGAAGATACCCGGTAATAATATTCCTTATCATTCTACACAACGCCATCTAGATACATGATAAGCATAGCTTAACTAGTTTGTGTTATAGAATCTGGAATGCGGATAAACATACTTAAAAACATTTTTAGTAAATACATATAAATTATACATAGTAACACCTAGACCAATGCAAATACCCACATTCATGCATACAAATATTTGCGCTAGATGCGGGATTCTAACCCGCGCCTCCTGCGTAGTTGCAGTGTTCATTACCGCGACGCCACAGAGGCTTGCCCGGTAATAAAGACACTCATACAAGATATCTTGTGAATTATTGTATGAAATTATGTATTAATAAGGTACTTACGGTTCTTATTAAAATTAATAAAAAGAACTGAAAAACAATTAGCTCAGCTCTTACCATTTCGATGCCTAAACTAAGAATGTGATAGTGAATTTCAATTCAGTCTTGTTTGGTTTTGCTCTGGTAATTTTAATTAAAAAAACCTTACTGGAGCAACAAATTAGGTGGGGTTTTATGATTTTCGTGTACAGTCAACATCAGAAAAATCTTGACTACAAAGTCTCAAAATAATGCTGTTAAAACAAAGGTATTAAGTGCAAATCAAACTGTTTATTGATTTAAATTTTACTATTGTCCGAGCTAAAGGTGTGTAGTAAATATCAGAACAATCGGTCAACAGCGAAGGGTTTCCTCTTCCGCCCTTGACCAAAGAATTAAGATCATGTTGAGCACTTTGTTCATCAACATCTCTTTGATGCTGACTGTACCGAATCCTCTACAGCTCGGATCGTTTGTTTGGTAAAGCGCCAGATGAAAAATCACTTCTTAATTTGTTATGTTCTTTTGGATGTTTTTTCTTTTATTGTCTTTGTCCCGTCCTTCAGAATGTCAACATTTATTAACTGCATATCGTATTCCATGCAAGTGGAATATACTTTTCAATTCACCATTTTCTTATTTGCCACTATTATCAGATCTAAAATTATCTTTGTAATATTCCTCTTCTGCTTTGAATTTTCCTATATTGTCAGATTATAAAGGTCTTTACAACAGAATACGAATTTGATGGTTGTAGAGAGAGACATAGAAAAAAGTAGCTAAAGTCTGGGTAAATACTGCAAATAAATTACAGATTAAATCATTCTAAACTGCTGCAAGGATGGTAAAAAGTGATCAGTCTATAGCAATAGGGGTTAGCAATAGGCCCTCCCATAATAAAATAGCAATAATAGCAAAGCAATTCTAACAATACAGTTACGTGTATAACAACCCCCCTGAGCGGGCCCCCTCCATCGAACATACATAGGCGTGAAAATATAACTAATCTTGAATCTCTTAATTTAATATTAAATATATCTATTTGCATTGGTTTGGGTGTTTCTATGTATAGTATAACACGTATTTGCTATACAAAATTGGTCTAAGTTTGTAAGTGTATCCGTATTCGTAACACACGTGTGACGTTAAATTATGCATAGTTTGGGTCTAGATGGCGTTATGCAGAATATCTTAGAATATTATTTATTTATTTATATCTGAAGCTTGCAATTTAGAGCCCTGGGTCGACTCTCCTACCATATCGAAAAGCTAGTGAGGTTGGCCTGGCCTGGTTTCAAAGATCTTGGTGGGGTTCTATACTCTCTATCGATATTCCAAGGAAAGGTTAAGGCTTTTGTTCACAAAACAAAATCAGATTTATTTTCAAAAATTATCATTTACCCTCAAGAAATAAGATTTTTAGATGAATTTATTTCAAGAGCTGTAAATGATGTAACCATTTATGACGATATCCAAAAATTTGTGACGTTTTCGTCTGAAACGAGAAGCTATAAAAATAATTAAAATCACAAGAGTGGAACAAAACAAAATTTCAAAATGAGACAACCGTATTTTGGAATAGATTGAAGAGAGCCAGCGAGGGGCTATATCAATATGCCGAGAGCTAAACATGCCATCCTACTAGTTTTATTTTCGATATTTATCAGAAAAGTAAGAATCAAAGTTTAATCATATTTCGAAATGAATACATAAAGTCTTTCTCTTCTTTTCTTCCTTCTATTTCTTTCTATAATGTTCACTTTCTTAAATGTAAGTCGTCATCAACTACATGCTCTCGTTGCAATTATTAGAGGTAGGTACCACACAAGATTTTCTTGCTTACTTTTCTATCAGATGTTAACTCCTCGGCCACTTCTTTCCTTGTCTTGTTTTCTTATACAAAATAACTCGTTCTTCACTTCGGTCTATCTCTGCTAACATAACATTCATTTTGTACACCTCTATCAATTTTATTTATTATTCATTTGATGTCTTTTTCATGAATATTTCGTGTAAAGTATGCAGTTTATTTACGATTATAAATATGCTATTCTTATCTAGTCCTAAAATGTTATAATTTCCAGAATGGTAACGCAGATTCATCACAAGAAAACACATCGGAACTATTATCTAAACTTCTTGGCAAACGTGCTCCTTTCGTAATAGTTATTAATGATTATTCAACTTCTAAGAACTTAAGAAGTTCTGGTAATCAAAATGAAGTGGACGTTTCCGGTGAATTGCCTGTATCATTAAACGATGTACTAAATACGAAAAATGCTTTGCACTATATGAGTGAAATTTTACGGGTACGTGAAGTCAGTTCAAATATTAATACTAGTTTTATTTTTAGGGTGATGACGAGGGAACCATCTACCACATATAACAAAAGTTACATGAATTGTCAGAGCATTCGCCCTGTAAGGGACTGGTCAAGTCCTGCCAGAGCGATTCACTTTTTCCATTCGTTACATCAGTGTGTTTGTAACCATAGGAAGATTTACACAATATTTTACTTATATGTACGTAGCTACAGAACAGATAATAGTACTACATAACACTATATAGACCCAAATTACGCAAAGCTGACCAGCTGTTAGAATGAAATAAATAAAGTCAAATTACTCAGCCATGCATATATTTCTTTAGATAGTTACCTTCATAGTAACAATGTAAGAAAAAGCTTCGACTTCTGCACTGCCGGCAAAAAAAAGATTTTAAAGAGATTTTTATTAATTTTCAGTCTACAGGTGACAAAAACGATGCTAATGTAAAAAATACGAACGAAAAATTTGCGAGAGCTCTTCGCTCTCGTTGTGAAAAATTCCTTGAATGTCAACTAAAATGTAGAAAACCAAAAAAGAAGAATAACTGCAAAAAAAGCTGCCAAGAAGTATTTGATTATCTTATGATGTGTAATCCTCCTCCTAAATGGCCCAAGAAAAGCAACAAAGAAGTATACGAATATCATAAAAAGAAAAATAACAAAAATGAATGCGATAGTGGATCAGATGAATGTAAAAGCCAAAGTAATGAATGTGAACTTAGTGACGAATGTGGAACCACAACCAAGGACCCATGCGAATCTAGTGATAGTTGCAATTGACAGCACTACGAGTATAAACATAATGCATGTTATTATCTAAAACGAATATTGTATTTAAAAATAAAAACATTTTATAAAATTTTTGTTTGAATAAAACAAATTTGACCGCTTTGTATTAGCGTTGAAAAGACTCAAATTCAATTTGTCAGTTCAGAAACTGGTCAATTATTAACCATTTTTAAGTATAACCATATAAATCGAATACATAGGGAAAAGCATCCTCTCGGGCGGGACTCAAACCCGCGATCTTTCCCTTACAGGGGGAATGCCTTGACCAATTCGGCTACCGAGACACGCCCGATGTGATTCAAATTTCCCTTATCCGTCTTTAAGGCGACGGTGAAGTCAGCTACTGATATTCTTACGAACTATTGGAACCAATGAATGATGTTATAATTTTTTTAAACATTGATTTTTGATAACTCCGCCCAAATAATTGAATGATTCTTTTTCTCTATGTATTCGCTTTGTATAGTTAGCAATCATGCTGTAAAATTCATTCAAATATAACCATATAAATAATGCTTTTACCAGAAACGTGAACCGTTTTCCACTGATCACCAGTACTTTAGCTCTCCGAGATCTCTTTCGTACATACATACATTGCACACGCATAATATAATTATACACCTGGCGCTTGTAACAATGTTGAAATGTATGTAGATAGGTATGTACACATTACGGGGACTAAACTTTAAGTTTTCAATTTGAAGGAAAATACATTTGTTGACGAACAGTAAAGGTTGTAATGTAACATCGTATTACAAATTCAACGGTTAACAAGCTTTACAAGGTGTGTGGAAATTGTATGCAGGTTTCGTTACTGTGAGATATACGGGTCTAGCCGTAAACAGCTCGTACGGTGCCTCGTCCCGCATATAAAACTTGAACTTTGGTGACTTAATCGTAGACTGAGAGTGCAAATCATCTAATACATATTTATACTTACTCAATTTATTAGAAGTAGATCTTACTGAGTTCAAGCTCAGTTGAAAAATAGTGCATTTGATAGTACTTTCCACAACTCATTCCTGTTAACCTTATAATAATAATAATAATAAAGGAGGCTTTGGAATGTGCGTTGCGGGAATATCGATCAATGCCCGTACATGTCAGGCCACGTCTCCCGCGGTTGCCCATACATAGGCGTAACATAGCGCTGGTGAGTGCCCTTGATTCATTATTACCTAGATATCTAGAAAATAGTGAAAACCTCGGTGACACTCATTCAATTCTGTATTGTACTGCTGTGGCGGCATGTCGTATAGCAGGTGCTAAATTTCCCATTAAAGATCCTGCCATACGACCTAAACCTGCTATACCAGCATGGCAATGCAGAATTGAACGACGTGTGGCCGAGGCAAGGGTGCTCATCGGTAAACTAATCTGCTTCAGGTCGGGCAATACTCGCCCAAGGGTGATGCGCTATGTGACCCGAGCGTTTGCGGGAACTGATATTAGTCCCCAAGATTATACGTCTCGGGTCACAGAGCGTATTGACTTCCTGAAGCAGAAAGTCTGTGCATGGGCAAACCGTATTCGAAGATACAAAAAGCGAGTTGATCGATATACCGTCAATCGTATGTTCCAAAGAGACCAAAGGTGGGTATATAGAAGCTGGGAGCGAACAGATGAAAGTGTCGATGACGTGCGACGGCCGGATGCTGAAGCCACAAATGCGTTCTGGCGCAGTATCTGATCGGTGCCCGTTAGCCACACTGAAGGCGATTGGATGCGTGAGGTCGAAAGAGCATGCGAAACTATTCCAGAAATGGAAGAAATTTACATTGATGCCACCGATGTAGATTGTGCGGTCCGTTCGCTGTCTAACTGGAAATCTCCAGGACCGGATGGACTGCACAATTTCTGGCTAAAATGGCTACGGAGTTCGCATGTTGTTTTGGCCTCACAATTTCAATCCGCTATAGAATCTGGTACGCTACCAGCTTTTATGACGACAGGAGTTACTCACCTGCTCCATAAAACTGGTAGTACCCTGGAGCCCAATAATTATAGACCGATTACATGTCTCCCAACGGTCTATAAACTTCTTACATCCATCCTGAGAGCTAAGATTAACAATCATATAAACAATAATTCTATTATGTGTGCCTCTCAGAATGGATGTAGGAATGGGGCCCGGGGTACTAAGGAGCTCCTCCTGATTGATATGACTATTAGCCAACAAGCTCGCCGCAATCGTAAGGATCTGGCGGCATGCTGGATAGATTACAAGAAAGCGTTTGACTCCGTGCCACATACATGGCTTTTGAGGGTGCTGGAGTTGTATAAAGTGAATACAACTCTATGTACCTTCCTAAGGTCATGTATGGGGCATTGGAGGACGGTTCTTTTCTATCCAGGGTGTCGCCAGGCTTTGGGTAGTGGCGAGCCGATAACAATAGAGCGGGGTATTTTTCAAGGGGACAGTCTGAGTCCCCTTTGGTTCTGCTTAGCCCTGAACCCACTTAGTACTTTACTAGTGAATTCAGGGTTAGGTTATAGGTTACGAAGAGAGGGTCAGATGGTTTCCCACCTCTTTTACATGGATGATTTAAGGTATTCGCCCACACCAACCCTCAATTAATGGCTTTACTGAAGGTTACTGAAACATTCAGTAATTCTATTAAAATGGCGTTTGGTGTGGGCAAATGTGCAGTCATTCATGTAAAGCGAGGGCGGGTGGTGGAGTCGGAGGGTATACAACTATCCGATTCCACTAACCTCAGATCACTCCTCGTAACTGAGACCTATAAATACTTGGGTATGTCACAGACGCTATGCATCAATGAGGCCGACATGAAACAAATGTTACAGGACCGTTTCTTTGGCCGCCTGAAAAAAGTACTTAACAGTCTTCTGTCAGGTGGTAACAAGGTGCGTGCCTGTAACAGTTGGTTCATGCCACTCTTGATGTACTCTTTTGGCATACTGAAGTGGACTCAGACTGAACTCGATACCATCGATAGGAAAGTCCGGGCTCAATTGACTGCATTCCGAATGCACCACCCACGGTCGTCAGTCATGAGATTGTACATCCCGCGGAAATGTGGGGGTCGAGGTTTTTTAAATGCTAAGACCCTTCATAATCGCGAGGTGTGCAATCTCAGAGACTACTTTCTTAAGTCGAACGTGGACATGCATCGTGATGTAGTCAACGTAGATACCGGGCTTACCCCGCTCGGTTTGGCTAAAGAGAACTGGCGCAGGCCTACAATAGTTAGCACTGACAGCCGCAGGGAGGTATGGCAGAGTAAGGAGCTACATGGCAGGTTCTATCGGGCCTTACACAGGCCCGAAGTAGATCTACTAGCGTCCGTGTCCTGGCTACGTTTCAGTGACCTTTTTGGGGAAACTGAAGGTTTTGTCTGTGCAATTGCAGATGAAGTTATTAAGACGAATAACTACCGGAAGTATATAATGAGGGATGGCACAATTGACATTTGTCGAGCGTGTCACCAACCTGGTGAATCCCTCAGGCATATTACTTCCGGTTGTTCTCGTCTTGCTAACGGCGAGTACTTGCACAGACATAATCAAGTAGCCAGGATAATCCATCAGCGACTTGCTCTGAAATACAACCTTGTGGAAGTTGAGGTGCCGTACTATAGTTATGTTCCTGAGCCAGTTCTAGAAAATAGTCATATCACATTGTACTGGGATCGGTCTATCATCACTGATAGGACTGTTGTAGCTAACAAGCCTGACATTGTGGTGAAAGACCGATCCGAACGCCGAGCATTGATTGTTGATGTCACCATTCCTCATGACGAGAATCTCGTGAAAGCTGAGAAAGATAAACAAGTTAAATACTTGGACTTGGCCCACGAGGTCGTCGACATGTGGAATGTTGACTCAGCAATCATTGTACCGATAGTCGTATCAGTCAACGGACTGATAGCAAAGAGCCTCGACCAACATCTGAAGAGGCTCGGGTTGGATGGTTGGGTCAAGGGCCCGATGCAGGAGGCAGTACTCCTCGACACGGCGCGCATCGTGAGGAAGTTCCTCTCTCTGGAGCCCTGACCACCGGTAGCTTGGTCCCTGTACTCGATGCCGGTGGGATACTATTTTTTATATTTCTAAATATATTTTGTATTTTTTTTAGGATATATTTAAAAATGTAATTTATATGTGTTATACTCGAATAAAGGAAATAATAATAATAAATATTCCACAACATCACATGCCTTTTCTAAGTCTACATAAATGCGCAGAATACTTTCTGGTTTTTGGCGAGGAATTTCTCCACAATGCAGCGCATTCTCAGGTCTTTCATGAAGAAACATCGAGATGTTACCTCCGTGTGTCCTCCCATCACAAGGAGGCCTTCCTTTGCTAAAGGTCAATCATGTGATCTGTAGAAAACTGTACTAGAAGTTTGCTTGTAGTTAGGTGAAGAGTTGTATGTGGTAATGTGTTTATATCATGCAAACTGTATAGATACCTATTCATACTCTCAAAATTTGTCATAGGACCTTAGTCAATGTGAGCTATATCGATATTACACATCTATTATTGGTATTTGCTCAGAATATGATTGAGATTTTTTAAATATTTTGTGTGTCGTACAATACAATCTTTCAAATACAATTACAATTACAAAATAACAATAAGGTAACAGAATAAATGATGATAGACCATGACTTTAACATTTTTAATTAGTTCAAGGTAAAGGCACATGGAAAATAACAACAATCCAAAATTCAAAAAAGTTAATTTATTAATCATTGATCACCATTTTGGTGGCATAGTCCTTCCCCTACATTCGTAAGAATTACAAGGAATTGTAAATTTTTTGCCGCATATATATTCATCATATTCTTCAGAGTCTGCACATGGATCTTTCTTCTTCTTCTTCTTCTTCTGATTGCACATGTTAAGACGATCATATATTTGCTCACATTTACTTTTACATTGTTTCTTCTTCTTTGGTCTCTTACATTTCAGTTGGCATTCTAGATATTTTTCACACCTAGAACGAAGGGCGTTTTCAAATTTTGTGTTGGTTTCTTTAACATTCGGATCATTTTCATCGCCAGTAGACTAAAAATAAATAAAATAACTTATAATGTTGGTGAATACATGACATATTATTCGTAATATAATAATATCGCCACAGTGTTCCCTAATGGGTTCATCCCATGATGCGCCCAGGCCTGCACCCGGTACAAAGGTACCCATAACACTGGCCGCATTACATCTTTGAATGGCTCTTCCCTCAATCAGTGCCCGATATCCTCCACAAACCGCTTGGTGATATAGTTTTTAAGTGTCTGCGAGCAACTGCTTCTGCCAACACCACATCTATCTGTATTGCTTTATGTGTCTATTTTATTACCTCTTCGTCATCTTAGTGTTTTGCTCTTTCTCCTTCTTTTGGTAGGAATTATGTGGTTTTTATAGGAACGATTTTTATAAAATTCGAGAGGAAATCCAGATTCGCATCTATCAATCAGCAGGTGTACACCGGTTTGTAGGTGAGGTTTACTTGAGCTTTAGAAACCTTAACGTAGGGGCCTAAAAATCGCTAGTTAACATGTGAAATCAAATTATCTGCCAAAATGTGTAACAATAAAAGAGCATGCACGAAACAGGTCCTTACCCTTAAAATATCACCAACATATTTCAAGGATTTTTTCTCATCTACCGATTCATCAATTTGTTTAATCTTTTGAGTTTCGGCGCTCTCTTGGTCTTCAGTTCTCAGATATGTGTAATCGTGGTTCTTAGAAGCGGCTTCAACCACTATAACCATCGGGTCATTAGAATTTTTACCAAATAACTTGGAAAGTAATCCCAATGTATTATCGGATAGTATTGCGGCGTTGACATTCTAGAAAGATAGAATCTATTATTGTAATAACAATGAAATACGTAATAAAATAGCGTTAGTTCTAATCTAAAATTACCCGATTGGAGAAACGACCCATACAAAAAAAAAGTCAAAGCCTCGTCTGCAACTACCGAAAATACTGAAACAAGTTTTATAGCAGACCGGAAAACTGGGTACGATTCCTTATTTTGGTTTATGATTATTATAAACATTATTACTATTAATATAATTATGGGGATTTGTTTTGCCTGCTGTCAAACTCAGTTTTAATATACATAAAGGAATGTCAATGTAGCACCAAAAATCCGTTTATCTCTTAGCACCGTATTTGATTAGTGACACTTGGATTCTTAAGACGATATTCATCATCGTCTTTGACCTGCCCTTTTCTAATTATTTAGGGTCGTCGCTGTTGCTATTTTCTTCATACATTGCTGCCAGATGACATTTCCTCAGTCTCTCCCTTTAAAAGTAACGATATCTCGATATCTCTGTAATAAAGAATCTTACAAACTTGCATGGAAACATAGAAGATTAGGTATCATTATATAAATATATACGTGACCCTATTTTGAAATTATGTGATAGGAAGCTATACTTACGGTTTTTATTAATATTAATAAAAAGAACTGCAGAACAAATTGTTCAGTCCTTACCATGTTGATGTCAAGATTAGGTACTTGATATTGAATTTCCGTTCAAATATTTGTTTTGTTTTGCTTTGAAAATTTTAATTAAAAAAAACTTACTGGAGCGACGCATTAAGTAGGCTTCTGTGATTTTCATGTATTGAACTGTTTGTTTAATGAAGCGCCAAATAAAAAAAACACGTCATAATTCTTCTGCCCTTTTGTGAAAGCGTCCGCGAATTGTGTGAAAGAGGATTTGGTAAAGAAAAGAGTGACTCATGATGCTCATGATGAAGGCACTTCAGGAGGCGGGGTAGACTATAGAGATAGAAGGATCATTATGGAACTACACAGGGAACAGGAAACATTGATTGAAGTTAATGGAGAAAGGGCAACAGCAAGAATCCGCCAGGGCGTAAGACAGGGATGTCCTCTATCACCACTTATTTTCAACATATTCATAGAGAATGCTATTAAAGAAATTAAAGAGAGTTCTAGTGGGGGGGTTAAATTCAATGGGGAAAGTATTAAATTTATTAGATTTGCAGATGACAGGACCTGATGAGCACGGTGGGCAATGTTTTTCTAAAATACCGACTAAAAATTAACAGTAAGAAAACTAAAACCATGATAACTTCAAAACATCCATCGATACAGAGACCTATTGTACTAAATAACAACAACTTAGAGCAAGTGGATAGTTTTAGGTATCTCGGTAGTATTTTGAACAGTGACTCGCGGTGTGCACAGGATATAGTGGCCAGAATTGCAATAGCTAAGCAAGCATTCAACAACAAGAAGCATTTACTCAAGACAAAAAATATTTCATTATTGATAAGGAAAAGATTCATAAAAACTTATGTTTGGAGCATTGCACTCTATGGATGTGAGACATGGATAATGACAAAGGGGGACAGAGACAGGCTGGAAGCGTTCGAAATGTGGTGCTGGAGAAGAATGGAGGGAATAAGCTGGACAGAAAAGATGACGAACGAAAGAGTACTAAATAGGGTGCAAGAGGGAAGGTCTTTATAGAGAATAATCGAGAACCGAAGAGGAAAGATGATTGGCCACCTGATAAGACATGACTTGTTCATAAGAAACATCATAGAGGGGAAGGTAGAAGGAAAGAGAGGAAGAGGTAGGCCAAGAGGAACATTTATGGCACAGATAAAGGAAAAGATACAAGTCACATCGTATCAGGAGGTGAAATGATTGGCGGAGCAGAGAGAAGAGTGGCGATTACTCCACCGACAAGAGCGTAGCTCTTAAGTTCCAGAGAGAGAAATATATGGAGGAGAATAAAATGTTCCGCCGACTTCAAATAATTGGGATAAGGGCAGGAAGATGAGATGATAATGAAAATAAGCAAAATTCCTTCACAGGACGACACGTGCAGGGCTAAGATGTCATCCATTTACGGTGCAGAGTATACCTGCTAGAACCAAGCGTTTCAGTGATTCATTCCTATGCCGCACCACTAAGACCTGGAATTCCCTGCCAGCTCACGTGTTTACTTCTTCCTACAGTCCCGGGTCCTTTAAGCGGGGCGTGAAAAGGCATCTAATGAGGCCGTCAAGCTGAGTGCCACCACTGTTAACATGGTAAATGTTTACGATGGTGACCCTCTTTCCGAGACTTTGCCTTTAGCTTAATATCAGGCGAGGTGAAGTCAAATTGACGTGTCCTGTATAAAAAAAAAAAAAATTTATCAGCATGACCCCTGGTTTCATACCGCAAGACTTGGATACAACTAGGATTGTCGTTCGGATGAAGATAAAGAGATCTGTAACTAAAATCTACTCAAAAATGATTTAGTAAATGTTCATCCAACGAGTTGCCTATTTTTTTAAAATTCGAGACTCACAAAGTTTGCGTAATTTGACTTACAGTTAGTCGGACAAACTTAAACATTGTTGAATAGGTTTTGGATGTCTCTCTTTTCTCTCTTTGTCCTTCAGAGTGTTAACACTCAATTCTCACAAATGCGTATCGTCTTTCATACAAAATCAAAATGAAGTATACTTTTGAACACACTTTTTTCTGATGGTGTAATAATATCAGGTAGTAAAATCCATTCTTTGAATTATCAGGAGAATCATAATACTGTCAGATTTTAAATGTCCTTACAACAGAATACGAATTCGAAAATAAAAGTGAGAGAGAGAGAGAGAAAAAGTAGCTAAAATCTGGGTAAACACTGCAAAAAAATTACAAATGTAACATTCTAATCCACTGTATGGATGCTGAAAAGTAATTGGTTGATAAGAAATTATATTAATAATGTAGACACAGATAGACATCTATCTACCTATCTAACATAATATCAACAGGCACTTTTTGCGAATTGTAGCAGAAGTTTAGATGAGCTTGATTTTTTCTGTTAATCTTATCGTATTAGATATCAACTTTTAGATTTTTCAAAATAGATTTTAGTCGTGCAGTGCCCGAATGAAAGGGTGGCAGGACTGCACTTCCCGTAGAAGAGGAGAGTAAAATTTAAAACTTATGCATGCCTGTCTGCTTGCATGCATGCTTGGCTCGGTTCGGTTACTTCTTTTGAAACGTATAAAATACCAACTACTACTATAATAATACTACTCGGATATTTTATTTATACGGTGAAGAACAACGTAACCATTGTTAAGTACACTCGTGCTTCAAGCAGCATGTGAGCCGGCAGTCCAATCGACTAAGAAACTAACATAAATCTAACTTAACCTACGTTAACTTACGTCGGGCGTAAGTTCAGTTAACTTAATTCTAACTTTAACTAGCTATGTGTGTGTAATGAAATTTTAGTGAACCTTCCCTACAGAATTACTTTTTAAGACTCTGAATAAATTATATTTTTATGTGTTAGTGCTGACTTTTTTATGAATAAAATTAAGGAAAAACGGCAATGTGAAGTGCAGTGAATATAATTAACAGTTCATTCGAGAAAGTAGTTTGGTTTACTTTGTGATTTTTTGCAGTAATTAGCATGCTAAGTTAATCAGTAATTTCAGTTTTTAGTGCTCATATAAACTTGAAGGCTTTTAATCACTAAAGAAAAAGAATATGAAATTGTCCTATCTTTATACTAAAGCTATAAAGTTACTGACGGAATATTAAAGTTATTAACTTATGTAGAATAAATGGGGCTGCACAAAGTCCTGGACTTGCAACCCACTATACTAGCAGATTCCCGTAAGTTTTGGTGGAAATACGCTAGTAGGTACATTATCTATTATTCTGTGGTGGAAACTAAAATAACCAAAAATAATAGAAATACTATGAGAAGAGATGAAAGTAATGTTGTAAGAATAAGCACAAAATTGGAATAGGTCCAAAGTATGAATGTAGAAAGCCTTAGAAGCAGAAGTTGGCACGTAAAAAGATTAATGAATTGCGTGGAAGAGGATATGGTAAATAGAAAGAAAGAAAGAAAGAAAATATTTTTTATTTCGCTTGGCAGTACTTCGACATATCATGCAACATAATATAATTCCTTACTTTAATTATTGTAACATAGACTTAGGATACACACTTAACTCTAGGAACCGTGAAATTGACACACTGCCAAGTTGAAATAAACGGCCGCCTCTCAGCTTAATGCTGTCCGCGTTGTAGTGCAGGCGGACAGCGCTGGTTTTCAGAGACGGCCGGACAGCGGGTGTGACATTTTTTTTTAAACTTGTGGTTTTTTTTTTGTCACTATTTTTGAGACAAAAAATAGTGACAAAAAAAAAACCACAAACCAGTGCGACATTCAATGGCAGCAATACTAAAAATAAAAGTAAACAAAAAAGAACAATAAAATACTGGCAACAAATAAAGGAGTAACTGAGTATTTGACATCTGATAGGAATGTGTGGAGCAGAATAACATTTTGCAACGTCTTCAAATAATTGGTATAAAGGCAGGAAGATAAGATGATAATGAAAATGAGCAAATGAAGTAGCTTCACTGACCCTTGGCTTCCACAGTGCAAGCTTTGGATCCAATGACGATTGTCGTTCGGATATAGAAAAAGAGAAGAATTGAAATCTACTCAAAAATGATTTAGCAATCGTCCGATGAGTTGGCTATTTGATTAAAATCTGAGACTTACAACAAACAAAGTTTGCGTAATTTGACTTACAGTTAGCCGGACTAACTTGAACATTCTTAATTGTTGAATAAATTCCAACATTTTCTCGACGCGGCTATTTGTCTTGAAACTAACAATCTTAGTGCTGATTTGTGCTTTGTGACCGTATTTCACCTGAAAAAAATGTAATCAATTGTAATCGTCAGGTGTAAAGTCAGAGGGGAGCTCAGGAGAAGACAAGCGTCGGTAGCTTAGCGGTTAAGGAGTCGGCCTTACGATCGAGAGGTCCCGGGTTCGAATCCTGGCCATTACACTACCGATGTAAACCCACTCCTAACACCAGCAATTTAGCTTAGTTGGAGGGGTTAGAGGGAATATTAGTAACTTCGATTATGATATTCTTTAGAAAAAAAAACTCCAGTATTTACAGAAAATATTGCTACTGCAATGTTTGCTGGTTATGTAAGAACGATTTGGCTTCTACCATGTAAAGATTAAGGAAATAATAGCCTCTTAATTGACATTAGCTGTTAGCCGGCTTCTGAATTCAAGTCTCATTAAACCCTACCAAAATACTTAACCACCAATGTGTGTAAGTATGGTGCAACTTGAACTTCTCCATTCAGTTCACAGTACGAATAAGAGAGATACTTATTCGTACTGTGAACTGCATGACAACATAGTTCGTAAGAAGATCGGTAGATAACTCCATCGTCGCAGTAAGAACGGAAAAATAGAAGGGAAATTTGAATCACATCGGGCGTGTCTCGGTAGCCGAATTAGTCAAAGCAATCCCCTGTAAGGGAAAGACTGCGGGTTCGAGTCCCGCCAGAGAAGATTTATTTTTCACTGTGTATTCGATTTGTATAGTTAGCATACTTAATGCTGTAAAATTCGTTCAAGTGCATGACAACATTTTAAACTGCTTCTAAATAGATGATTTAAACCTACCTTGTTAAAGCCCCTAAGCTGAAACGAATAGCGGTAAATTGTAGCCTTTCCGTAACACAACGGTAACATAGTGTACAGAGTGAACGAAACTTGAAAAGCAAAATGTTCGCCGCTCACTGAATACTTTATGACGGCTGTAAATCTAGGTAAATCGTAAATTTTGCAAGCACCCCGCGACCCGACGAAAAGGGCTCAGACCCTTTCTAAGCAGAAATGGATATTAACGCATTGTCAACTACTAATGGTTGAGTGAAATTTGAGTGAGTATGCAACGGAAATAAAAAAATGACGACGATGAAATTGTCCATGGGGTTGGAGATGAAGGCAAGATGTAGTAAAAGAATAAAAAGGATGTACTAAAAGTGGGTGCATACTTTTCAGGCGTTACTGAAGCAAACCCGAGGAAGTTAATTAACAACATCAACATGTCCTCTCCGAAAAGTAAACCTTGGACTAAGTACGGCAAATTATTGACGTCTTGGCAAATAATTGACTAGCCATGATGATTCCAAGTGGATCAGTATAATTGGTGGAAGTATCGTACTGGAACTTGATATTTTCGATTTACCTAAATTATAAAGTTCAAAGTTCTCAATATGATACGATACAATTTTTATCGTTGACACTAGTTTATTGATAGAATTGAACAGTTAACTTTCAAACTGGCGCCAAAAAATGTACTGACGACCAGAAAAAGGTGGCTGGGACGAATGAATGTGGAAGGCGGAGCATCGGGTGGAGTGGCTCACATTGAGAGAGGCCTATGTCCAGCAGTGGACTGCTGTGGGCGAAATGATTTGATTTGTAAGCTTTTGAATTTAAATATCAACTCGAAAGTATGTCACTCATAACTCGATTCGCACTTAGAAGTAATCATAGTTCAATTCTCAACCGCCAAAGGAAAGGTAGAGGCGGGTGTGGTTTGCTACCATTTAAAATTCCAATGGACTTTTGATTACATACCTGCTATGTGTGTATAGCCCTGAATTTATTAAGTTTGATTTTACGACTAAGATTTATAAATAAGTTCTTTAAATAAATCCGTGATCACAATAATCCAAGAGCCAATACCAGTTTTGTCCAAAGTTTACGCTTTGGAGTTTAGTCTCTTCTATTCCTTCTTTCCAATATTTGATATTGGTCAATATTCATTAACTCATTTATTTGGTTTCTGTAACCCGTTCAATATACAAGTAATAAAATTAAAGAAATTGCAAAAACCCACGACGTATAAAAAATAATTCAAAAAACGTTTGCTGCAGTTAAACTTGCAACGGAAGCGGCTATGCCTTTTTTCTTAGCAATAATTGTTAACTCTATCTCATTACGGAACCATTAATATAAAAAGGAAAGTAAAAATTAAAATATTTAGCCACCATTCAGTGTTATGGATCTCAAGAGCCAAAATGGTTTTCAAGCCATGCCAGCTTGAAAACCATTTTAACTGCCATATTATTTTCCTTGCGTTTCTTTTCTTGGGATCATAATATCTGTGGTTTAATGTACATACTAGAACTTGCAAAAACTGCCAGCGCGTATATAGGGGATCCCTCCTCTTGGCATAAATTTGTAGAATGTTTTGGCACAATGAATTTGGCATACTTTTTTGGCATAATAATACTACTGCATAATAATCCTTTGACATAATGCAAATGTTAGCATAGCTATCGTTTAGTATAATATGTCTTGCCATAGGAAGGAGTTGCATACATTTTAAAGGCTGTTTTTAGGACAGGCACTACACAACCCGACTTGGTTAGGCTAGGTTAGAAGGCACCCGTAATTAGCCTTCATGGTTATATTTTTTTACCACCTCATTTATGCTTAAATATGATTGATTATGCTAAGTTTATTTATGATTAAGACAAATATGTTATGGATAAAAAAAAATATGCAAAATATCATTAGTCTAAATTACGAGATGCCAAAATATTATATGGTTATTTATTGTATACAAATTGATAATGAACCCGTATATAGACCTCACCACCAAAATACAGGCTAGTAAAATAACCTTTGAGCGTGGAACTCGGCCACGTACAAGTGATATCCATCCAGCACTCAAACACAACGCAGCAGTAATTGGATGTACCAAATTAATTCGCTCTCTGTACCAACAACAGTTTACGGTGCGATAGTCAAAGCTTGGCCGTTGGCTGTCCTGACCAATGACATCACATCATACTAATATCACAGTCTAACGATTCATACTACATACTACAAGATCTCTCGTTATACTGTGCTAATATTACAAACGCGAAAGTTTGTGAGTATAGATGGATGTATGTATAAATGGATGTTTGTTACTCTTTCACGTAAAAACTACTGAATGGATGTTCATGAAACTTTACAGAAATAAAGCTTATACATCAGAATAACACATAGCATATATATTGTGTACATATATACAGTGATCATTAATGTCAACAAATTCGGCCGGTATCGGCATATACGCAGAAGTGATAGTGTGGTTATTCCTGTTGCTGTTTTGATAACTATATCATTGTATAAGAGGGTGCAGCGGGCACGGAATCGGACGCCACGTGGTTGGAAAATAATTGGCGGTACGAAGTTTGCCGGGTCAACTAGTATTATTATATAGACACTGAGTGTCCCACTGAATTTTGGAGTTCAAATTCGCAATGACACGACTTGCAGAAATATCGCGAGTTTTGAAAACGGCGCAAAAATGACTTTAAGAAAAATAGAGCTTAAAAAATAAATTATTAATAATTGCAAAATAAAGTACATTATATTTGCAATTATATTATTTCGTATTTTACGTATTTTCTTTTTCAAAAGTGCACCGTTGCGTCTTTGATTGGTGAGTAGAATATTGATAATTACTTTAAGTTGCCATTTTAGAGTCCGGATAAAGCTTCAATCTTAATTTATTATATAAATTGCGTGTCACGATACTTGTCCCCAATGGACTCCTAAACTACTTAACCGATTTTAACCTTTACACACCGTGTGCAGTTTGATCCAAATTGAAAGTTAGGATAACTTACATCTTAATTTAGCATAATCGATTCAAGTCCCACATAAAATGCCCACCAAACGATTTTGTTATCCAAACTGTAACCAGAATCTTTTTTTACGAAAGGACTATACAATCTGGGTGTATAATAACAGAATTAGCATCATTATCTACAATATTAACTTTTTATACCTAATTCTCCTTACGAACTTAACAGTTTCAAACCCCAGTTATATTTCAATACCTAATTAAATGGACCGGCAGTAGCAGATCGATATCAATCAAATCACAGACCCGTATAGTAACTGGGTCTTGCATTTTGTATGGGAAATGCTTGGGTTAGGGCAGGGGCGGTACAACAAGGTACTCTAAATTACTCGATACGTCTATAGTTAGATGTTTTAGTTGAATGTTAGGAACCTTGGAGTTTATGAGAAGTTACAGTTGCTGAATGGGTTAGTTAATCTACTTTAATTATGACAGCTTCTGTGGCGTGGCGGTAGTGCACTCGACTGCCACGCAGGAGGCGCGAGTTCGATCTACGCTCAGTGCAAATATTTGTATGCATGAATATGGCTATTTATATTGGTCTGGGTGTTTCTATGTGTAATATATATTTACAAAAAAAGTATCTAAGTATGTTTATCCGCATTCTAGATTCCATAACACAAACGGAATAATGGAATAGTTATTTATTTAATGTGTGGTTATTCTACTAATATTATGAATGTGAAATAGGAGGACGGCCACGTAGTATGGAGCTTCGGCCCAGGCGTGGACATTTTTTTATTTATATAAAAATACTGCTATTTTGTAGCTGAAACGATGTATAAACCGATTATATAAATCATAGTTTAGTACCAATTTAATTTAATAAAAAGAGGTTTTACGTGAATATTTTTCTTTCATTTTCTTCATCACTTTCGTACACCAATAAAATACTATCAAGGAATCTAGCTGGCGGAGTTACAATTTCATACCTTGCCCAACCCAAGTACCAGATTACAGACATAATATGAGAGCAACAACCTACTGTACAGGCATAGATTATGATCTGAAATAACACATAGGTTTTGTTGTACAGTTCACGCCCTATAAATCAATCGCTGAACAAGCAATAACTATTCGCAATTATAGAGTTAATACATCGAAAGCTGAATAAGGTAAGGATGTTTGCCAAAATGTTATATCATTACTGGGGCCGTCGAACTAGGGAAAAACATTTCGACAGAAATTTATTCACGAAGAAACTGCGAATATAAATTCAGAAATATCCACTTAAGTTCAGCATTATAGCACAAAAGAATCATAGCGAGGTTCACAAAAAGCTGGCATTGACTATGTCAGAGGGACCAGGGGTCTGAATATATCAGCATTAGGTCACCCTTACACCTCATAAAAGTCGCGCGGGCATCGCAAAAACTATCATAATTCATACTTGAACCGGCTGTGATTTGCCTCTCGTGTTTTCGTAGAGTTAGGAAGTGAGTAGACAGGACAGGCTTGTTCTTTTATTGAAAAATCAATAATTAGTTGCCTTTCCATAAGCGTCATTTAGACGGGCCTGGAATGTACGATTCTCGAAAGGAGAGAAAAAAGTTGCATCGTCTAAACACTCGTAGAAGCAATAGTCGCTCCCTCGTCCTCGCCTGGCGAGAATCGCTTCGCATTAAAATACCTATTGATGGTGTCCGTCTAAACAGAACTATAAAGCAATGACATAAGGCATGAGGTGAAATGTCACTTGCAAAACTCATCATGATACTTATGATCATGTGGGGGAATTGAGTGTGTGAAGATTTTGATACCATAATAATCAATGGTCTTGAAGGAGACGGCGGAAAGGGAGAGGCGGCGCGAGCGAGCGAGACTCGCGAACCACGCTGCCCGCGCGCGATGGCAACTCGGGCGTCGGAGGGTACTGACTGACCTCCGTCCCCCATGAGCGCGGGCCTGGGGGTGACGGGTGAAGCCGCCTGTCACCCCAGCAGAAGCAGGCCACGGTGACGGCGCGCTGAGAAGCGCGCCTCCCCATTCCGGGGGCGAGTCGGGGACACCGTTGTCCCCCCTCCCGAGGAGGGCTAGACCGTAAGGGATGGCCCTGGGTCAGCCGGGGTGTGAGGGATATGTCGATGACAACCTCACCTCCGGCCTAGCACCACGACCCACAGTCGGCGTGCGGTTTTAGTCGGTTCGAGTCCGACATAACCTCCCCTTCCGGCTCCGGCAGGGGGGTATCCGAGAGGATTTCCGCACCAAAAAAAAAAAAAAGATACGATAATAATCGTAGGGCGATTATTGCTAGTAATTATCGCATGCGAGCCTCGCACCGTTTAAATGACGCCTTATGTTTAACAAAATTAACATTGCACATCTGATTCGGCAGCGGTAGCGTGAGTGTGACGCCTCAGGTGTTACCCCCGTCCATAGGATGGACATCAGGTAGGCCGTGTTCTTTTCTGTCATTTAAGCGATAAAAAACATATAAGTTACGGACTTGCGTTGGAGTTACTTGTAATTATTCAATTGAGCTTAAGTTTTGTCAAAATTAAATTTTATATTCCATTTCCACAAAACAACATTCTGCACAATGCTATCTAGACCCATGGTAAGCTTAACTAGCTTGTATTATTGAATCTAGAAAGTGGATTAAACATACCTACTTGGATACTTTTTTTTTGTAAATACATATTATACATAGAAACACCCAGACGAATGCAAATAGCGGGATCGAACCCGCACCTCCTCGTGGCAGTCGCGTTCACTACCGCCACGCCAAAGAAGCAGTCGAATTGACGGTTACTAATAGCCATAGCATATAATTATTATAGGTTTTATAACTTACTTCAGCGTACATACAATGTAACGTTGATGTTCGTATATGTGATTGTTATATGTTTTAATAGTTTGGTTCCCATAGTCTCTATCAGCTTTTTATGTCATAAAATCTGAAATATTTTGAAACGATATTCTTATGCTTATACTGTACCTTACAAATTAATGCAATAGAAACGAGATTCAACGAACATTTATCACTTCAAACTCAATGAAGCAAATACACATCTAAAATATTAGTTTTTAGTCTATTCTAGTTGTCGCAAGTCTATTAAATCAAAACAGTTACAGTTGTTGAACAAAGGAGTAAAAAAGTTCGGCCGGCTCACAGTTGATTTCCTGTCACGACCTCCTAGGGACTAAGAAATATAAAATATTATCTACATTACAATGAAAAAAGGAAATTTGAATTCGGCAAAACAAAGGTAGTTTAATGTTTGTGAAGTGTTTTCCTTGTTGTTTAAACTGAAATTGACCTTTTATTTTGTAAAAAGTTCAAATTATGGTGCATTATTGTAGCCTCTGCTGGTGTGGCCACCTCTTTTTTTTTTTGACCGTGGGGGAAATCCTTCATGGATGTTATGCCGGACTCCTACCGACTAAAACCCCCACGGTATCGCCCAGCAGCCTATAGTTGGGAGCCCCGGGTAAGCCCTCGGAAGGATGTCCCAGGGCTCTCAACAGACCTACCGCTTTAATGCGGCCTCGTCTAGGGGGTGGTTCGGGTGCTATCCCGCGTCTATGGGGGGTTTTCGGGTATTATCCCGCTTCATAGGAGGGGGGAGGCGTGCGTGAGTCCGTCACGTCACGCTGCCGTCATGGGCCTGCTTCTGTAAGGACGATGAGCAGCCAACTCACCGTCCTCAGGCCCCCGGTCATGGAGGCCGATGGTCTTCGGCGAAGACACGTCGGCGGCGTCCAAGCCGCCGACTGCGGAACTCGGGTGGGAGAGTTCTCTCCCGCTCCCGCCCCGCCGCCTCCTTCACGAGCATGACCTGCTCGCAGAAAGAGGCGGCGCAGTCCCACTTACTCCCGCTGGAGACCATGGCTCCCACCATGGTCTCGAGCGAGAGAGTGTCCACGCCCAAACCCACCACGAGGACCTGGCGCTGTTGCGCCCACGCCGTGCACTCCACCAGCGTGTGGAGCGCTGTGTCATCGCTGCGGTCCCCGCAGTGCTGACAACCGGCCGTGGTTTCCCGGTGTCTTCGCCACAGATACCTACCGAAGCTACCGTGCCCGGTAAGCATCTGTGACAACCGGTAGGAGAGAGCACCATGTCTCCTCTCCAGCCACTCGTCCATGACCGGTCTGACGGCCGCGATTGTGGCGAATCCCCCCTTTGGTTGCTCAAGTCGCACCTTCCATGTCTCCACGGTTTCCTGGTGGAGCTGGGACCGCTGGGCCTCGATTTCTCGAGACGCAGGCCATTGGCCCCGCTCCAGCGCCTCCTTGCGCCATTTAAATAGAGACGCAAGGGCTCTCGCTTCCAGGTCCCATGGAGGGGTCCCGGCTAAGAGACATGCCGCCTCACCTGAGATCGTGCGGTATCCCCTTATCACCCTGACGGCCATCGCCCTCTGTGGGCTCAGCAATCTAGCCACATTACTGGCCGTCAGGGTCTCCGCCCATACGGGGGCCCCGTATAGGGCCATACTTCGCACGATCCCCAGGTACAGTCTCCTGCAGGGAGCGTTGGGTCCCCTGATGTTGGGCATCAGCCGTGCGAGTGCGGCTGACACCCCCCTCAGTTTTGGGACCAAACTTCGGAAGTGATGTCCGAAGTTCCACCGGCCATCGAGTACTAGCCCCAGATACTTCATCGAGGGCTCGATGCCGATGCTGACGCCCCCTACTTGTAGGCTGGATCCCGCAGGTGGCCCCATCCGAGGTCCGTGGAAGCACAGAGCCTCGGACTTGTGAAGGGCGACCTCGAGACCCAGCCGCCGTATCCGACCCACGACTTGAGCAACCCCTGCCGTGGCCTTTAGTGCTGCGTCTCGGTGCGTTGCTCCCCGCGCCGTAACGAGGGTGTCGTCGGCGTAACACGTTACGTTCACCCCCCAGGTGTGGCCACCTCTTGCGGCAACCGCCCAGCTACGTGGGTAACAAATGCCTGGCAATGGCGCTCCCACCGGGTCCAGATAGAAGGGGTAGGGCCAAGAAGTGCTGGCTTGGCGTCGTGGAGGGTGACATGCGTGCAAACGGTCTCACTACCTTGGACGCCCAAGATCGTGCGAAGAGGAGGAGGAAGAGTCGGAAGGCGGACCCTCAGCTCCGAGGGCACCGTGGCCTCGGATGCAATCAGAAGTAACGTCTTTATGTGGATGATGATGATAGTAGCTGATAGATGACTCTTACTATGACAACATTCCAGTCGAAGCGTCGATAGCTTAGTGGTTAAGGAGTCCTTACGATCGAGAGGTCCCGGGTTCGAATCCTGGCCATTACACTACCGACGTGAACCTACTCCTACCACAAGCAATTTGGTTTAGTTGGAGGGGTTAGAGGGAATATTAGTAACTTCGGTTCTAATATACCTACTTAACAAAAAAAAAACCACCAATGGATTTGCAAAACTCAATGAGTCATACTATGATTGTTTGACATCAGACAGTTATATCACAACTCAGATTCAGCCTCAGTGTCCAGAATACGGCTATAGGCTCACCCCCTATTACGTGGAACCGAATGCAGTGATTAGTGACAGATGTTAATGCACCTCTTACCCTCTCGGGATAAAGGCGTGATGATATGACAGTGTATGTTTGAATGACTGGCGAAACGTGGGTGCTAGCACCTCTGCCTACCCCTTCGGGGAATACAGGCGTGAGTTTATGTTATGTTATGTTAATGTTTGAATGAACCGGTACACTGTTGATAACCGACAAGGCTCTAAAACAGAGTCTCTTCAAGGTTGGGAGTGGACGGTTGTTCCCGTAAAAGCTAAGATTAGAGAGAGAGCCTTCTGATCAAATAGAAAGCGCTTATTGAATGTCAGATCCTATTATTTTATGTAATTATTGAAGAGATAAACAGAAGAACGACTTCGGTTACGATCTTCTCTATAGATGATTTCGAACGAAACAAATTGCGATACAATATTTAGGTACATGAAATATGAATTTTACAAAATAATCCTTATATTTGTCGTATATACGCAGAATTTGACCCTTAACAGTGACACTATCACAAGGTAATGATGAGGCTTTAAGTTATTTCTAAATCGGGCTCATGACTCCTTTGATTAGATTTTTCGCTATTCCTTATAGTTTCGGATTTGGCCATCAAGCCCCTTTCAAAAATTCACCCTGTACCTGGTATACTACACCATATACCGAAGTAGTTGTCGTTATACTACAACCGTTTGACCCCTTCAATAAAACTGTCGGTCGTGTCTGTAAGGGCAGTGGAACCTAGGCAGAAAGGTCGGTTGTCTGGTGTCAAGTGACATTATAGGGTGGCGCATTCCTCGCTGTCGTAGGTAGGTTATAGTTTAGGGTTAATGATGAAAAGGCAAAAAGAGCAACAATTTAATACTGATGCCAAAAAAATCTGTTCAAAATTCTAAATCTAAATTTAATTTCAAATTTTAAAAATGGAATTCTCTGAATACAATAATATCATTGCCATCTTGTTTCTGACATTTTGAGAGATTCAAACATCGAACCTTTTATTTTTCTTTTCAGTTGCAATCTACGCATTTGTGTTATTGCGACTAAAAATTTCAAAACACAAGCATTGCAACTAAAAATTCCACCGTGTGTTCTTTTAGATACGTAACTGGTCGAATTGAAATCATGTTCGACTTTTATTTCAATTTCCATTTTTTAACGGTTACAGAAACTGCAATCTCGTACAAAAATCGAGCAACGGGAAAATACATATGCACAAAACGACTTTCAATTTGTCTCTACTATTATTTAGTACTATTTCATCTCTCACTGTACATCAGTGTTGTCAGAGGAGAGGTGTAATAGTCTCTATTATATTATTTTAGCTTAGTATAAGTTTCTCTTTGTTATTCTTTGTATGCGGTGTTTACCTATAAGTGATGAATGAATGAATTAATGAATGAATTTCTTTATTTGCAAGCAACAAAGGCTCAATTTTGTTAGTATTACTTAGTCTATGTTATTGAAATATAAACAAAAAATATTTAAAAATTTACAAAGGCCATTCCTGATGTTGTGATGTTTGCATTGTAACAAGTTAGCTTTAATTACTGTTATTGTAAGCTTCGATGTAAAACATTGTTTGTAGACCTAATAAAAAAAATAAAAAAAATACTCCTGTTCGACCTGGAATTTAGTTATGGACAAATTATTAGTCACAACAATTTGCAAATATAGGTTACCTAGAGGTTAAGGAACTTTTTGATAGAGAAATCCCAGAGAGGCAACCACTATTTAAATTTAGTTTAGCAGAAGGACTTATAGGTAAAGTAGTAATTTCAGTTGATACTCGTTTTTTGGGTTCTGTACCTCTAAATAAAAAACGGAACCCTTGGGATCATTTCGTTGTTTGGGCGGAGTTATCAAAAATCAATGTTTAAAAATGATTGATTCCGATAGTTCGTAAGAAAATCGGTAGATGACTCCACCGCGTCGCCTTGAAGACGTATAAAATGGGAAATTTGAATCACATGGGGCGTGTCTCGGTAGCCGAATTGGTCAAGGCATTCCTTCGTAAGGGAAAGACTGCGGGTTCAAGTCCCGCCCGAGAAGATTCTTTTTCCCTATGTATTCGATTTGTATAGTTAGCAGACTTAATGCTGTAAAAATTCATTCAATTTCGTTGTCTGTCTGTCAGTCTGTCAAGAAATTTTTCTCAGGAACGTGTGGAGGTATCAAGTTGTAATTTACACCACATACTTAAGTCTATACCGTCTTAAACCTGTGCAAAACTCAAACTTCTAAGTCAACGCAATCAAAATACATTGCGGTTATGTAACTTAAGTTACGGAACCGTCGGTGCACGAGTCCGACTTGCACTTGACCAGCTTTTTTTAATCATGTTGTAAAAATTTGAATGAATTTTTATAACATTAAAGACCCTTAGGTCACTAAGGAACGTGAACACTTTTAGGAAAAAGTTACGGCTGTACCTACTCGATGCACAAAGGGAGTTTGCCATGACAAATGCGAATGTATCCCATATATGAATATTGTTTTGAGAGGTATAATTGTGTTTCGCAAGTCACATTTTTTATCAACTATATCTATCTTATTATGTAATATATTTATTCAATAATATTGTGGCTGCGGTGGGTTGGCAGGAACTCTCAATCACATTTGATGCCTGTGCAAGGTTATTGTGTGGGTGATGGCGTGGTACAAGCCATTTTAGAGTTTAAGGTTTTTTAATTTAAGCATGGGTTTTAATTTTTTTTTTTTATGTGTGGCTGGTTTGCACCCGTGCTTCACCAATTTGGGTCTGGTTGAAAATCAGCGCTAGACAGCTGTCTAGCACATGCTGAACCTGAACCTTTTCGGCTGGTGTGTGAGGTGCACAAATAACGCAATGCATGCTTATTTAAGTGCCTATCTATTATTTTATACAGTGTGCCTTAAACGTCAGTGAATAAATCTTTTTTCTTTCTTTCTTTCTTTCTTTCTTTCTTTCCTTAAAGACGGATTTAAGGAGAAAGAAAATTTGAAATGATTCAGGTGTGGCTCAATAGCACAGTTGGAAGAGCATTCCCCCTGTAAGGGAAAGGTCGTGAGTTCAAGTCTTACTAGAGCGTTTCATTTTTTCCGATGTTTTTCGATGTTGTAGAAATCAGAATTAAATAGTACTAAAACGCATATTAAGCGTCAGAGTATTTATGGTGTTAATGAATAAATACTATTTTAACTTTTTACCCGCCACACGCGACCCTTGCCTCAACCCCTTTTAATTAGTATCCGTCAGGGGAGCGTCTATATTTAGGTTCACTGTAAGTAATACTTTTACAACTATGTGTAACAAATACTTTTTTTTTCTAGTTGAAGAATAATCCATACTAATATTATAAATGCGATAGTAACTCTGTCTGTCTTTCTGTCTGTATGTTACGCTTTCACGCCTAAACCACTGAACCGATTTTGATTTGATGAAATTTGGTTAAGGGGTAGATTAGACTATGAGAAAGGACATAGGCTATGTGGTTGCGATAACCGACAACCACGTGGGTGGAGCCGCGGGCAAAAGCTAGTCTATATATAATATATAAAAGAAAGTTGTGTTAGTTACACTATTTATAACTCAAGAACGGCTGTACCGATTTGGCTGAAAATTAGTGGGGATGTATCTTAGAAACACGAAACGGATATAGGATACTTTTCACCCCGTTGGACTTTTTTTATTCCGGGTATAGGTTCCTGTGGGTCGCAGTATTTCTTCACAGTAACTTCAACCATAGTTTTTATGTGATTTAAGGAACTTTATCTGGGTCGCGGGCAAATGCTAGTATATTATAATCATGTGTGTTTAAGGAACAATCATTGACATAATAGAAAGTATACATAAAAAGAGCAGTAATGCTTCTTGCCTAATGGGGTAGTCCTGGCATACACTTTAACTTTTTTATGTAAGACAAGTCAATTTGACTTCACCACGCCTCATAGTAAGCTGAAGGCAAAGTCTTAGGAAGGAGGGTCACCGTTACAGATACGTACCATGTTACAATGGAGGCACTCAGCTTGAAAGCCTCATCAGATGCCTTTTTACCCGACTGCGCGACGCAAAGGACGGTAATGTGTTTATCAGTCTATGTATGTAAGTATGTGTGTTTGTTTCTATGTGGCGTTCTAGAGACCAAATGCATGGGCCGATTTTGATAATTTATACATCAATCGATTCGTCTTAACCTTGCGAGTGTCACTAAAGACATGACAGTAATCAAAATCCACCACAGCGACAACCAGACGCCATATTGTCAAAATGAAAAAAATTAAAGTCGATGAATTATATCAAGTTTGGTGTCGTTGAATAGGTATTTTAAAATCATCTTTAGGTTCCTTTTATCATTTTTCATTTTAAATAATATTTTCGGATATAACGATTTAAAGTTATTTAACAAAACAATCATTATTATTTCAAAATTTAAATTACAAAAAGATATACATGTCATATCATAACTAAAAAGTGTAAAATAAAACAAATGAATAAAAAATAAAAAAACCCGACTGCCACTGAAAAGACCGAAATAAGTTTGATAGCAGGCGGTACCCATTTGCCAATCATAAACCGAAAGAAAATTAATGGGTACCGCCTGCTATCAAACTTATTTCGGTTTCAGTGGCAGTCGGGTTTTTTTATTTTTTAATCATTTGTTTTATTCACACTGTTTAAAGGACCCGCGACTGTAGGAAGAAGAAAACCCGTGAGCTAGTAGGAATACCAAGTCTTAATAGTGTGGCAAAGGAAAGCGTCACCGAACCGCTTGGATCTTGATGAAATATTATGCACCGTATGCGGGTGACATCTAAGCCCTGCACGTGTTGTCTTATGTAGGAAAGAAGGAGAAGGCACTTCTTCTAATTTCAAAAATATTTACAACTAGCTTTTGCCCGCGGCTCCGCCCGCGTGGATGTAGGTTATCGCGACAAAACATAGCCTATGTCCTTTCTTATGGTCTAATCTACCCCTATACCAAATTTTATCAAAATCGGTTCAGTGGTTTAGGCGTGAAAGCGTAACATACAGACAGACAGACAGAGTTACTTTCGCATTTCTAATACTAATCTGCTCATATTGTAGTCGATTGCTTAATTTATAGTTTTAATAGTAAATGTATTTACAGTGTTTAAACTAATTTAGTGGAATATATTTAGCTGTTCCATCTCATAATAATATTCTCCATTTCACCGCCTTCTGTGTTCGTCCGCTTATTTCATCTCATCTCATCGCGTAACCTTACATTCTTCATTCTTCTGGACTACCATTAGAAGTACCTTGCTAACATCTACACTACGGCAAGCTACTTCTACATATGGATCACAAGCTGTCATGGTTCATGGGACAGATTGTCTGTCCATCTGTCCCATGAACCATGACAGCAACTGACAGAAAAACGGACAGTGGAGTCTCAGTAATAGAGTGTCACTAAAAAGTGTTATATAAAGGACTGATTAGACGCTGCATGGTCATCTTATTTGCTGACCATGCCTACTGTGAGAACTTTGTAAATTGCTTAATTCACACACTGGTTCATGTTATTTCAAAGAACGAGACCGCTATTGTTTTGGTCTTCTGCGTATGACAATATCATTGTTTTAAGCATTGATATTATATCATTGTAATAATTGTTTTTGAGTCAGTGATTCATACATTGTAAATATTTTTTCTCTCAAACGCTACATTATTTTATACAAATTATTGATGATAAAATTATATATGATTTATATCATAATATAATATTACATAACAAGAGGAGTGTGATTCGGGCATGCAGTGCCTATGGCACAGCCCAAAAAACATGGAATCGCTTTAAATCTGTGTTTTTTTACATTTTATGATGTTTTCCAACTTCCCAACATTCTCCCCCGCGCGGTAAAGGGGATGATGTCATGTTGATGTCATGTCATGATTTTATTTTTAATTTTTTTACTATAATATCGTTTTTTCATAATCCATAGATGACTTCTAAAAAGGTCGCAAATAAAAGGTACCTTGTTTGCTAACAGTACTTATTTGTCGAGAGACAAGTTCACACAAGTGAACTATAATTTTAAATGGTTTGAGGCGAGTTTACTATTTTTTATTATAGATTAAATTTATTTCCACCGAGCCGAGCTTACTATAACCCGACAAGATATATACCTCGAAGTATAGTAGGACATTATAGAAGTCATTCATTACGTAATGTAGGGACATAAAATTATAATGTATGTTACGAATCAATTATCCAAAGTAGGTAAGCCGACTTGAGTTTTGATTATAATTTGCATAAGTTAAGACCTTCATAATTCATGAAGGATGGGTATCTTCTTTATGGATTATATTAAGAAGTTATCTTTCTCTGTCTTAGGCACATGCCACTCAAAAACTTGATACTGCGTATACGACCTCTGTTAGTAGTGTAGTGGCATAGCGTTCGACTGCTAAATCAATGGTCGTGGATTCGATTTTTTATAGCCCTTAAGTGGCAAATAAGCACAAGTTCCATCTGATTGAAAGTGGTTATAACGGCCCATTGGACATGTATCACTCCAAGAGTGTTATAATCCTGCAGCTGCCGATCCTGTAGGGTCCTATGCGTGTATTTGCGTGGGAAAGGCTTTCAAGAAGACGCTATGTAATTAGTTCTATTAGAATATATTTTATTATTTCATGTTTCTAGATTTTGCCAGCGGCTCCGCCCGTAGGATTCTGAATAAGGTAACCAAGTCTTGTGATATCAAACTCTGTTCACTAAAAGAGGCGAAAATGGTGGTTACAAAGTGGCTGACTTTGCTGACATACGAGGCTACAGAAATTCTTTTACTGCACTAAGTTGAATATCTTTTTTTTTTACCGTGGGGGAAGTAATATGCGAAGTTTGTAGTGTGCATTTTACTTAGATTCTTCACAGATATGCTTCCGGCAATCTCAACTCCGGTAACCAAAGACCCAAGACGGCGTGCGTTTTACTCGGTTGGAGTCCGACATAACCACCTCCACCGGCTCCAGGGTGGTGGTCTCCGAGGGGATTTTTGCACAATAATAAAAAAAAACACGCATCACACTGTGTAAATTATTCAAGGTGACTCCTTTTTTAGCAAGCTTTTCAACTTCAATCAATCAATAAGGTTATTGCAGTTCACTGCTGGACATAGAGCACCATTTCTGCTGATCCTCCGCTTGCCGCATCCAGTCTGATTTCCAACTTAATTCTACTTAATTGAGAAGTACAAAACTTAGACATGACTAGACAAACAAGCTAGTTATCTACGAATAATATCCCCTGTCGACGCTAATGTATCAAGCCATTTATAATGCGACTTGCAGACTCGTCTATAATAAAAGCTCATAGTAGTAACAGTGGTAATTTATTTGTCTCTTTCTAACACGTAAATTGTGTACTACTAGCTCACTCGCACGCTCGACGCTGATCAAGCTCTTTTCTTGATTCGATACAGGTGCATTTTGTAGTATATGTTAAGATCACAGAGTAAGTAATATACCACGTAAGTTAAGATTTTGATTTAGATGCTTGGTTTTGAAAATTGCATATTTATGCATGAATTTTATTATTAATATAAGCAGTGTCCACTGTGCAGAGCTTAAACAAATATATCGGTTGTAAGCTTCAGTCAGCTTAGTGATTAAATTCAGCCTAAGATCGAGAGGCACCGGGTAATCCGGGAACAGGTCCTGGTCTTTACACTGCCAATGTGAACCCACTCCTGACACAAGCAAATTGGCTTAGCTGAAGAGATTTGAAGGAAATATTAGTAATTTCGGCCATTAGGTTTTACTTGTTTAAAAAATGTAAATGAGAAGAAAATATGCTACATTTTTAGTTATTGTTGATTTTACATTTTTGTTGCCTATCACTCCTTTCACGGCTATATACATAAAATGTATATGACATGTATACAATGTATATAGACAAACTATTCTACACTTACTGTTTAATTAATAGCCATTATAAACTGATATCGGAAAAAATCTAAATCCGGGATAGACAATAATTGCTTCACAAAACAATTTCATGAAAATAATGGAAATGCATTATGATGGATCAAGTAGCGAACTTAAACGGGAATATTTTGAATGTTCAAATATTTTGAGTCGAGCACTGTCGCTCGGACGTATTGATTATGCAAATTAACCGGAGGATTACCTGGCTGCTCAGAGATTTTAATGCATCTAGTAACCTCGGGATTTAAATTTTATAATAACTATAACCACCGTTCATCATTATATTTTGGGTAAAGGAAGTATGAAAGCACTTTGTACTTTTCCACTATATTTTATTTTTCACCTGAACGCTTTTACCTTACGGTATTCTCAAAGGTATGATATAGAGTTAGTGTTTCGTATTGTTTTGTATAATAATTATATTCAATTATTTTCATAATCTTTTTAACCGAAAATTAAATATTTTCCCTAAATGTTGGGTAAAGTATTGAAGCCTTTATCCCCGAAGGGCTTGGCAGAGGTGAATTAACACCCACATTTCACCAATCATTTTATTCGGTACCACGTAATAGGGGGTGAGGCTATTATTCTATATTCGGGGCACTAGCTTGACTCGAGCCATGCATCTAAGGCCGAGCCTGGGTTGTATTATATCTGTCTGATATTAAACAGCCCTATCCCTTAGTCGCCTTGTTTGACACCGCATGGGAAGAGATGGGGTGGCCTAAATTCTACTCTGCCGGGAACCACGCGGCTGTAAAATACATGTAAAATATTGTTAAATAATATTGTAATCTTAGTCTAAATCTTAAAAACACAGTCGTTTCACAGCGCTTGTACAATAAGACTAATAAATAAATTTATCTCAAACTGTACCATGTCAACCGCAGAGTATAGTATACTCTGCGGTTGACCTTAGGCAACTGTGAAGGATCAAGTTTTTATCACTAGGAGTTACTTAAACTCCGCCACGTTACGCTCGAATAGTTCACTCTGTAGTTTTATTTGTTTAGCCTAGTCAGAAATGCCTATACCTTAAAAAAAACCGTGTTGATTCCCATAGATTAAAACAGGGTTATACCTCTTCCCGTGGGGTATCTTTGAAGGTGACTAAGGAGAGGGTACATCAGATACTCGGTTCTTAATCCGACAGTAACCATACAGCTCATGACTAGCGTCTCCTATTATATGGGACCGAAAATCATCTTTGGTGAAATGTGGGTGTTAATACACCTCTGCCTAACTCTTTAGGGATTTACAAGATTGAATATGTAGGAATGTGTACTAGTTTAAAATTCCTTTACCTAAATAAAGCCGTGCGTAAACGAGCATTATTAAAACAAAAAGTATACACTGGACTATCAATAGTTTAGCCTTTTATGGTAGGAGCTAAGTTAACCAGATGGACTGGATATCAGACGATAGTGGTCATGTGGCATTTTAATGGGACCTAGGTTGTTTGAATAATGAGAAATTCAGTTTTTGTACTGCTGGTCTAAAATGGCCACAATGAGCAATTCTGCTATGTCCAGTTCCAATTTCTATATTGTAAGTTATATGAGTTGAATCACAACAATAAATTTACCAAGCAGATTCAAATTTCTAGTCGAGGACTTCCTAGCAACTGTTTCTCCATAGTACCGTTCTCCCCTTTTTCCGCCCTGAATATGGCTTCTAGAACAATATTTTTGTTTTCGTAAAATCAAGATCTTCTGTACGCATGTCCCTGTTATTTTATTATTGTCGGCAGTCAATAAAATAAGAAAATATGATCGTCTAAAGATGATAAAAAATGACTAATTCTTACCGCCATGTTTGGAGGGCTACCAGACAAAATCGAAAAGGTTTTAACGTTATAAAAAATAACAGGAACATGGATACGCTTTCCTAATTCCTAATAAAACGGTGTCAAAAATATTTAAATCGGCGTAGTTTTCGCTGAAAAAAATGGGAAATACGAAACCTCGATTTTGCCCAAAAAAATTGTGATGAAATCGGTCTGAGCTGCGGCTATCCTTATCGCACTCTACGGGGACAGGAGTAAGACGGGGGCGACGGCAATAGTATAGGCAATAGGATTATTCGCTAGCTATGAAGTCCTCATAATACCGTGTAAAAGACGAAATATGAATTCTGTTGCAATTCCTATAAATTGGCCTTTTATGACCTCCTGTTCTTGTTTCGCAGTCTAAACGTAATAGTACTATTATCTGCCCCGTGGTAATACTGTGGTACCAGATTTGAAAGTCGTTTTGGATAAAAATATTTTGAACACAGTTTCGATTGCAAAATCTTCTGGAAATTTTAATTTGGCGATTTTTTTAGTGTCATTTTTTTTTTTTTTTTTTTTTATTTGGTTCACAAAACTAAATACAACCAGTAATATGTCTTATACTAATTGCTTACAAAGTCATTATATGATTGTATTCTACTTGATGCGAACACAGCATGCAGTGTAAGGCTATGTTACGTCACAGAACAGATAAAGTTCGTTCTACAAGTGCTAAATATGATTACACAATAAATTCACAAAAATTGCCAAATGTAAAAAATAATAAAAAAATACTAATTACAAGAAAAAGTTAAAAATCGCAGCCAATCACAGAAGCTATTCTCTTTCTCAAAGAGGCCAAAGAATTTCGACGAATAAATATATCAATATCATTACGAATATTATTCATTGAGGAACTCATACGATATATAGGAGAGTGCTGGCCAAGATTAGTTTTAAAATGTGGTAAATGAAATGTTTTACGATTGCTCAGACGACTTTGGTTACGGGGCACGGACAGCGATATACGCTCAAGGACATCCGGATCCGGATACTTATAGGAATAATGCACAGGTGATAGGAGTAATGTATGGAGGTTTTAATTCGGTTCATCACCTGGTATATTTGCGTACACAATCGAGAATCCAGGCCTTTATCTGATGATAGCTGTTGCCTGCAACGCTGCCCGCGAGTAATTTTGATACCGTTCCAGGATAAATAGGCAGTGGGTTTTCCTCTCAGGGTTAAGATGCCAGACGGCTGTCACTCTCGTCTGCTTGTATAAAAAAAGTCAACAAACATTATAAAACTTGGAAATCGCTAAGTGAATGATAGTCAACCAGCCTACAGGTGCCATCAGAAAGTCAGTTGCAACTTTGTATTCTGAACCAATACTGCTGCTAACACAATGGAAACAAACTTGAACTAATAATAACAGGAAATGGGTCAAGCCAAATATAGGTCGGTGTCAAAAGGGAACTAAAATTATGAGTTTCTAAACAAAATGTAAAGTTGAATGAAGCAAAAATATCTTCGTTTTCTCGTTGCAAATTTCTTTACAATGCCGGTGAATTATTTTGCTTATTTCCTGATAAAGTAAAATTATAGCTATGTGTATAGAAGCTAATAATTAAGATTCCGATAAGAACGAAGAACTTTCCTCGTTTTGGAAGTAAGTTAATAAGTTTGCATTTCATGCTTATTGATGTTTTATAGTCCGATGACAATAAAAAATCAATCAAGTTAACTTGTTATCAGACTTTTATCTTGAAACCCTGAGAGTATGTATTTACTCTGTACTGTAGCTTGTATGAGAGTGAATGGCGTCAGATCTTTCCCACTCCTGAGAGGCAAACCAGCGCCTAATGACAGTCTCTGTGGCTTGGCGGTTGGCGATAGTGAACGAGGCTGCCACGCAGGAGGTGCTTTTTCGATCCCCGCTCAGTGCATATATTTGTATGCATGAATATGGCTATTTGTATTGGTCTCGGTGTTTCTATGATGTATAATATCTATGTATTTACAAAAAAATGTATTTAAGTATGTTTATCCGCACTCTAGATTCTATAACACAAGCTAACTAAGCTTACCATGGGACTAGATAGCGTTGTCTGGACTGTTGTGGAATATTTAAACCTCGTTGTATAATCTGATTAAAATGTTAGTAGTAAAACGAATAAATGTAAAATAGACGTTAAGTTAGAATGTAAATTTACTTGTAATGATGTAGATCAAACAGCTAATAATTTTGTACTCTACGTAATGTAATGTAACTGAACTGATTGAAAATAAACATTTATTTAAAAAAGTTTTTTTTTTTTGAATGAATTTTTTATAGCATTTATTATGCTAACTTTTAAGTTCGAAAAACATTGGAATGATTCAAGTGGTGCTCAATAGCTCAGTTGGCAGAGCAGTCGCCCTGTAAGCGAAAGGTCGTGAGTTCGAGTCTCACTTGAGCATTTCATTTTTTCCAATGTTTTTCGAACTTAAAAGTTAGCATAATAAATGCTATAAAAAATTCATTCAAATATTTGGGCGCAGTCATCAAAATTCAATGTTTAAAAATGGTTGGAAAATCATTCATTGTTTCCAACAGTTCGTAAGAATGTTGGTAGATGGCTGCACCGTCGCCCTTATAGACGGATATAAAGAGAAGGAAAATTTGGAATGATTCAAGTGGTGCTCAATAGCTCAGTTGGCAGAGCAGTCGCCCTGTAAGCGAAAGGTCGTGAGTTCGAGTCTCACTTGAGCATTTCAAGATTTTTTTTATTTTATTTATTTATAATACCGGCTCGCAGGTGAAATTTTGGTTCAAGACCCTTCCTGGATGTTAGGTTCTTCCGATCAATTAATTGCTAGAAAGCTTCAAATTAAATAGCAATTACGAATCGGCAATAGAACCCAGGATTTGATCATGGTACCGGTATCCAAAATACCTTTTGTTCACTTGATACTTTGACTAAATTGCACCAAGAGTTCACGGGTAGATTGGGGGTAGACCATCACCTTAAATAACTACATATTACCGTAATATTAAGTTACAAATTTATCGAATACATCAGGAAAAATGAATGTTCTCGAGCGGGACTCTAACCCGCGATCTTTCCCTTACAGGGGGAATGCCTTGACCAAATAGGCTGCCGAGCCACGCCCGATGTGATTCAAATTTCCCTTCTATTTTTATCCGTCTTTAAGGCGACGGGGGACTCATCTATCGATGTTCTTACGAACTATCGGAAACAATGAATGATTTTACAATCATTTTTAACATAGATTTTTGATAACTTCGCCCAAATATTTAAATGAATTTTATAGCATTAAGTATGCTAACTCACCAAATTTAGCTAATATGAGTAGTTTTATAAACTTATTTGATTGTTCTTAAAAACGTGTAAAATATCCTACTATCCCACTAATATTACAAAAATGTAAAATATGTGAAGATATTAATCTACGTTACTGGTACACTCTCGTATTAAGAGCAAATCAAACTGTTTTATTGACTTAAATGGGATCATTATCCAAACTAAAGGTGTGTACCAAATATTAGAACCACGGAGGACAGAATATGATTAAGTAACAGAGATGCCCCATTGATACTTCTCCTAAATAAAACGCGTCCCCGAATGCGGGTGGGAAGAGAGACGCGCGGGGTGTCAAAAGTCGAAGGACTCATAGGTATAACGTTCCTACCGAATGAGTCCATTTTGACGTTTGGATGGCACGCGACTCGATTGCCTTGCAACAACTCCGCTATCATTTCCTTCTCCATGATTAGAACAATCAACTGGAAGGGGGAAAAACTAAATTAAGATCATTTTGAGTACTTTGTACGTCAACATTTTACTGATGCTGATTGTACATGACTAGTTTCTAGTCTGGACCAACACTGGTAGGCTATTTTTATCTATGGAGTAGGTTCCCATTCAAGCCGGGATCAACAGCTAGTAATAACAGATAACGTAAATTCTGAGATTTTTGTCTGTTTGTTAATCATGAAGCATATTCTTTTAAAGAAAGGTTTGTAAAATCCTAAGATAGAAAGGTTTATACCCGTTCACTCCAACATTACATAATTAATCACCCTTAATGAGCTTCAAGTGTTATTTTGCAGGAGTTTTAAGAATATTATTTAAGGTGAAAAGGAATTGTTGAACGATTATTATGAACTCATTTCAAGTGAGTAAACAGTTTTGAAATTTAATGTTAAATTTTGACAACTAGAGATCTGTCTGTGTGGTGACGGAGAAAGAATACAAGTATCAACACCCCATCTTATCCGACGGGTGTCGTACGATTTGGAAAATATGCAGACGATATCTTTTTTTTTTTTTCATATAGGACTCGTCAATTTGACTTCACCTCGCCTGATGTTAAGCTAAAGGCGAAGTCTCGGAAAGAGGGTCACCTTTGGAAACATGTACCATGTTAACAGTGGTGGCACTCAGCTTGACGGCCTCATTAGATGCCTTTCCACGCCCCGCTTAAAGGACCCGGGACTGTAGGAAGAGGGAAACACGTGAGCTGGCAGGGAGTTACAGGTCTTAATGGTGCGACATAGGAATGAGTCACTGAAACGCTTGGTTCTAGCAGGTATACTCTGCACCGAAAAGAATGGCATCTTAGCCCTGCACGTGTCGTCCTTTGTAGGAAAGGAGAGGGTGGGACTAATTGGAAGAGCTCGTCAAAACATTCACCATGGTAGAGACGGTAGAAAACTGCCAAAGACGCAACATCTCTACGCATCTGCAAAGGCTCGAGGGTGTTCGTGACCTCAGGATTCCCAATAATGCGGACCGCACGTCGCTGCAACCTGTCGAGAGCATCTAGTAAGTGCTTTGCGGAGCCGTCCCAGAGATGTGAGCAGTATTCCACGCAGGAACGAATTTGGGTCTTGAAGACACCGCTGTTTCGGCGTGAAAAAACGTCTTACTCTGTTCAGGACTCCGAGTTTACGCGAGGCTGATTTGATGATACTCTCGATATAGTTTTTGTTATTCAGTTTGCAGCGAACATCCATACCGAGGATATTGAGGTGATCCTACAGTGGCAGTGGTGTGCTCTGAAGAGTGGGAAGGGGTAGGAAAGGAGATACTTTTGCTGTAAACGCACATGGGTCTTCTTGGCATTGAACTCGACCAGGTTCCTAGCGCCCCATTGAGAAATGTGGTCCAGAATCCGGTCCAGCTCAGTGACAAGAAGCTGCCTTTTTTCCGCGATATCAGACTGCTTGGTCGCAGGATTTGCGTAATAACTCCCGTGCAAGGTGCTGTCGTCTGCATAGCAATGAATGCTACCGTTAGAGAGCATATCATTGATATGCAGAAGAAAGAGAGATATCACTGCGAGAGAAGGAAATCTCGAAATAACACTTTGTTCCAAGTCCAACCCGTCTGGCCAGCGTGGAAATAGTAGGCCGTGGACTGTGATAGGTTAATTGATTGATTTGAACTAGAATTGAAAAAGGACTAAAATTAAATTATACGATAAAGAATTTATCCTATTCTTACTTTCCTATCCTATCTTATCCTATAGATAGATCATTGAAATCTTATTTTTGGGCTTAGCATGCATTTATCAGAGAATACAATTTTAGATGTCAAGGGCAGAGGGATGGGGGTGGGGGTTTAGTGTAAAGCCTGACATGACCTAACTTTGATTTTAACCACTCAAGCTGTAGATATTATAGTAGGCTCTACAAAAATACAGCAAGCTGATTTACGGCCGTTGCCAATAACATACTGACAGTTAAAGATAGATCGCATCTACGGATAAAGTGCTCAGCTGTTTAAATTCAAAACATAGTAACTCCTATTAAATTATACCGCGATGCGCTTTTTCGCATGAAAATCAGTTACCATGTTTTCAATTTAAACAGCCGATGCGTCAAATTTGACTGCTGCGATCTATCTTCAACTGTAAGTATGTTATTGGGAACGGCCGTTAATCTAAGTTAAGATTGTGGGCGACTGCCTTTATCCTAACGATTGGCCACACTATAGAATGTTTTCAAAAATATTCATAAATAGAAACCGAACCCTGTTTCTTTTTTCAAAAAATAATAACGATCAAAGTGTTTTCAGAGCTAACCTCATTCAATTTTTATGAGCCGCAGTTGCATTCACAATAGCGTAAACTAATAATTTATTTCTAAATTCTATTCTACTAATACCAAACGTTGGAGGAATATTTTCCTCGTGCCTAATTAGTAAGCAGTTGAGCAGTTGAGCTTTTAAAATAATATATAATATCAAGGCTAAATAGTTGCAGACACGCCATTTCCATAAACAAGTTTAATTATAATTTACTATGTTTACCATTGCTGCCTATTACAAACAGTGAGGGAGTCCTGTACGGGTATGAGAGAGGGAGATAGTGATACTGAAATCCTGTAGGTGTGAAAGGGTAGTGCGTAGGAATATTTTAATTATGATCGTTAATTGGGATAATGAAGTGAAGTCACTGATTCTCTGTTTTTAGGTTCGTTTGGAAAATATTACTTGTGAATATTTTTGTATACGAGTGCTAACTTCTTCTGCTTTTTCATCTTAGCGTAAATCCCAGTCGTATCCAAAGTTTTTTTAAACTTGGAGTCCGGGGTCCGCTTTGCCAGTCTAACTTCGGATTAAGCTGAACTTCAATATTTTTTGCCATAGATTGCCATCTGATCTCCACAACCCAAAAGCGATATCGAAGCAAAGGTGAAGTCAAATTGACGACGACGAAAAAAAACAAAAAAAGTTAGACCATCAACTGCAATTGCTGAATCTTATCTTATCAAAAAATATACTATGTGTGGACTTCATTAAAATTCATTTTAGATTTAGAAAAATATCTCTAACATATTTTATTTGTAACACCACATGTGTAAAGACTAAGTTAGTTTTTATTATACATATGATAACACCATATTTGGTCGAGTTTATCGTTAAGGAGACTGAAAGATGAAAGATATTGGCGTATTAAGTAATTTAAAAATAGATTAATATGCCACAGAACGTGGTACTTAATTGAATTTTATATTAAACAGTTAGGTACGTTTATTTTGTTTATGTTTCCTTAATAAAAACGTAAATGACCAAAATTACATCTGATTTACCGTACCACTAAACATGAAATAAATGGCGCCAATAAGTACCATTAGTCTCCATAGCTCTTTCCGAAACATTAAATTACAACGTCTCATTAACCGTTAAAAAAAAGCTTAAATTGTCGCATCTGTTGTTCTAATGTTTAAGTCTGTGGTTAAGGGCGGGAAAACATTTTCAGCCAGTACCCTGCTAGGCATCGCGCCTCGCGGACGTCAGAACGTCCTATTCTAATTTCAAATGTCGAATGCCGAGTTTGACATTTCGAGTTTTTAAATAAAAAAATAATAATTGTGTCATATGAGTTGTCATAGCGGATTTTGAACGAAAGTGTAGAACTGATTAATTTAGATATTTTTTTTAAGTTCCTTTTTGTTAAATACATGTGTGGACATTAGTGAAATTGGATTTTATGGTTTCATATTAATGGTAAGTTCGTGCTTCACATTGTAGCATTAGGATAATTTCGTTGTAAGTAATCTTTTTAATATTGGGTGGGACTTTGGGTATTTGTATATTATGATCGTTTACTTTGTTAGTTTTATCTATTCATCTAGGATTATTTATTCAACATTATGTAAAAAAGATCAAATAATTAAATAAGTAGAACATTACCTCATACATAATCGTAATTATTAAATAAAGTGTCCGGAACACTGACCACTCATAATTTGCAATGTTGGTGGGACACTTTATTGTATATTTTTAAATATTATTTTTCTTTTAATAGAATGTTTTTTTTTTTAAAAATACCACTCGGCAATTGAACCTGCGATCTATTGCATAGTAGCTATAATATTCTATATAAAATAACTACGTATCATTTAAAGTAAAAAGTATCAAGGCGAGCGGCACGCTCTATATGCAAAATTACAGACTTTTCTATCCAGCCTGTAAAAACGAACAAATAAATTTTCAATTCATTCCATATGTAAAAAATATCATTTCTATATTAAAACATTAGATAAATAACATAATATTGAAAAACTAATTAACTCATAAACCAAAAGCATTGGTTAATATTAGTTTAGCAATGTTTAGTGAACAATCAAATATTTACTAAACTGCGCTATCTATTCAATTGTTTGATAGCCACGGTCTATCACTTTGTTTGTGATTATTTTATTGTGTTGGTGTAGATTACATACATATACTCACGCATGTAAATCCTCAAAGGGGTAGACAGAGGTGTATTAATATCCTTATTTAGTCAACTATAGTTTTCTCTGCCATTTAATAGGGGGCGAGCTTATTACCATCAAGAGGGCACTTTTTCATGGATACAGTTTATTGTCGGATGGAGAACAGTGTGTATGTGTACATGTATGTAAGAGTGTGTGTATGGTGTAGAGTAGATAATAATTTATTAATATATGTTACAAACCCGTATACTAAATTGCTAATTGGTGGACGAGGCACCATGTAGGCCTTTTATAGGTATAGCAGGTTTTATATATATGACTAGCTTTTGCCCGCGGCTCCGCCCGCGTGGATGTCGGTTATCGCGACCAAACATAGCCTATGTCCTTTCTCAAGGTCTAATCTACCCCTATACCAAATTTCATCAAAATCGGTTCAGTGGTATAGGCGTGAAAGCGTAACATACAGACAGACAGAGTTACTTTCGCATTTATAATATTAGGTATGGATACGTGATTTCACCTCGCCTGATGGTTAACTGAAGGCAAGGTACCCGTTTTGTACTGTATACTATTACTGCCAGTGGGGACGCCGTTTGACCGGGTGATCAGCCCTTCTGTGTGGGCCATTTTACCCAATTCCCCTGTAACGACTGCTATACTTACATGTTCATATGGCAACCGGGACCGACAGCTTAACGTGCTCTCTGAGGCACGACCAGACCAATGCAAATATTCATATTCATGCATACAAATATTTGCACTGAGCGGGGATTGAACCCGCGCCCCCTGCGTAACGGCCGCGTTCACTACCATCACGCCACAGAGGCTGTCAGAAGTAACTGGGGGGCATCCCCTCCTCACTGCCTTATTTAAAAGCTGAATGTCCGTGTGGGTATCCCAAAATTTACGATACTGGTATTGCAAGTAACTCTTGTAAGGCCTCTCGGTAAGGCCCATCATGGGGGAATGGCTAGAAAGGCCACATGGCAGCCTCTCGTATCGTCTGACGCAGATTATCACCGGGCACGGGTGCTTCGGGCGTTATCTGTGTCGGATCGAAAAGGAGCCAACGTCCGAGTGCCATCACTGCGACGCGAGCGAGGACACAGGGCTGCACACGCTCACCGAGTGGCCGGACCGAGACGGGAGCTAGTGGCGGCTCTAGGGGTGAGAGTTCTCACCCTCGCCACCCTGCTCACAGCAATGGTCCTCACGCGCTGAAAAGCGCGCCTCCCCATATATCGATGACAGCCTCACCTTCGGCCTAGTACCACGACCCACAGTCGGCGTGCGGTTTTAGTCGGTTCGAACCGGCTCCGGCAGGGGGGTATCCGAGAGGATGTCCGCACGAAAAATTAAATTTGTATTACATCAGAAAAAATTAATTATCCAGGTGGGGCTTAAGCCCACGACCTTTCCCTTACCTACTCCACCTGAGTAATATAATTTTTCCTAATGTGATCGAATTATATAGTCAGCATGATAAATACTACTAATAAAAATTCATTCAAACGCCATTTGTATATAAATAAGAATTATTACAGTATAAATCGATAAATGTTTTAGCAATAAATTAATTCGAAAAACATTGGAAAAAAAATTTCCAATGTTTTTCGAACTTAAAAGTAAGCATAATAAATGCTATAAAAAGTTCATTCAAATAAATTAGTTTGTAAAAATATAACATTTTTTATTACGTAATGTCAACTTCGTTTGGGAAAAGGTTAACTCATGGTACCTGCTCCGTTCTTGTCACAAAATGACGTTTATAGTATGTACTTTTATAGCTCGATTCATATATCTTCGATCGCTCGGCTCGCGCATATTGTTTTGTAATAATTTATACTTGCTAAATTTGAGCTCGTCCATCGAAGTAGCACCCCGTGCTAGCCTCAAAATACATCCAAGAAACATGTACTGCGCGTATAAAGCACAATTTGAGCACAGTTTAGGTCCAAGATATATGAATCGTACTATACCTACACTACAACCTTTTGAGTATTGGCCACTACATGATGTTGGATACTCAAGCCATCCTGTAAACCAGTAAATCTACTAAATGATGGACAAGCGAGATCCTGGTACCGCGTTTTCTTTCGGAGTTAGGGTTAATCCTCAGCTCTCGTAAACGCCGAATCAAATTAAGGAAGAATCGGAAATGGACCTGGGCTCTCGAATGAACAATATTAAGGAGGTAATTCGATACCTATGGAGCCCATACAACCATATACCTCTGAGCTCAAGGGCGTTCATACTACCATGAACCATAAATTTTTCGACCCAAATTAAAAAAAATGCCCCATAAAGATTTTCGCGGACCAAGCAAATCTGCAAGTCCCTTCCATCGTTTGCTTTTTTTTTATTTAACATTCATGCACACAAAAAGCAATTACAGAACAATTGCAGCGCGCATTCTATCAATTCACCAACGGCAGATTACATAGAAGAATATCAAAGAAGTATTAGAATAATGAACACATTTTTTTAAATTCGAATTCCTAATTCAATAATAAGACATGGCGTATGAACCTATGTCGGGTCAGCTATTTTATATGGCGGTTAAGTATTCTTAAAGTTTCTAATTTTCAGCCCAATTTTCGTCATTTTTTCTTTCACAAGAACCTTCTCCTAATAATAACGAACACAACAAAAAAAGAATTAGCAAAAACGGTCCAGCCGTTTAGGCACTATCTCGTGACCAAGGGCAATAGAGGTTCATTTTTATATAATACTAGCTTTTGCCCACGGCTCCGCCCGCGTGGATGTCGGTTATCGCGACAAAACATAGCCTATATCCTTTCTCAAGGTCTAATCTACCCCTATACCAAATTTCATCAAAATCGGTTCAGTGGTTTAGGCGTGAAAGCGTAACATACAGACAGACAGACAGACAGACGGACAGACAGACAGAGTTACTTTCGCATTTATAATATTAGTATGGACTAGCTTTTGCCCGCGGCTCCGCTCGCGTGAATGTCGGTGCCCGGCAATTATTCGATTTTTTTTTTGCCTTAAAAACCATCATTGAACTTCAACGAACATTAATAAAAAGAATTGGCCAAATTGGTCCAGGCGTTGTTGAGTTATGCGCTTACACCAACACATTTAGCGTTTCTTTTTTATATTATAGATATATAGTAGATATTACGTTCCTATGATTTTTACAATATAAGTACACTATAGTTTTCAGCCAATCATTTGATGACGTAGACACAGGTCAACGATATATTGAACCTCATATCCTGGAGGTCACCCCAGACACTAAGTGCTGTCTGACTACAAATGTACATTATTATTATACAGATATGTGTTATTATATCTGATATAGATACGAGGTATTTGGTTTGAATCGAATTATTTTCATGTACGAAAAATATGGTTTCTTTTTTCTGTATTCTTGCCCTCGGGGACTGTACAAGGTTATATTACTGATAGATATGATGTGGTACAATGTATTTTTATGTGTAGTATTTCGATTCTACAAAACGACAAGAAAACTCAGGCAAAATGTACACCGAGACATACAACAACTATTTATTTAATAGATCATGTAAACAAACGCTCAAAGATTGTTCAAAATTCTCCCTTATGTCAAAAAAGGTAACACAGTTCCACAGTTTGAGGATCGAAAATTCACTGATATGGGGATCGAACCGACCAAACTCAATACGATGGCAGAATTACTTAAGGTCCTTTGGCCCCTAGCTGGGGCAGAGGGCGTCCACAGTGGGTTTCCATCCCGTACGGTCTTGACGTCGCGTTTGACTTCGCTCTAGGTTTTTCCAATGGCATCCGCTTCGCCATTGATAGTCCGCCGCCAGGTCTGTTTTGGACGACCACGTTTGCGCTTTCCTTGGGGATTCAAGTCTAGGGCTTGCCTCGGTATGTGGTTTGGATCCCTTCAGAGAGTGTGGCCTATCTAACTCCATTTACGTTTGATCTGCTGGTCTGCTGGCCGAAGATATGGAGTTAAAACCACAGCGCTAAAGTTGCCTAATTTAGCTTCACACTCGAAGTTATTATAGCCCATACCATAGCGAATTCTTACATCAAAGGAGAACAAGTTATTTCAAAATTTCACACTATTACCCTGATTCGACTTTCCCATTACATGCTGCAACGTCATTACTCCATAAAAGGTATAAATATACAAAATTTGTCACACACAAGACTACGTTTCGACGCACGACCTCCTAAATCAACTTTCTTTCACAAACACATTAAAAAAAAGAACAAAATCGTTCAGTAGCGTAACACCTGTTGTCTGTGCCCCGTTCCCAGGCAGAACTCGTTTCACAGATAAAAAATATAAGAGAAAAAAACATGGCGGCCTTCTTGAGGGATTGTCGAATGATTATTTTGTTTCTCATTTTATTGAATGCAGGTGCATTGGCGTTTTTATAAGTTGAGAATGATGTGATCTTCTTAAGACTGTTTGCTTTAATAATGTTATGTATTGGACCAGCATGTTTACTATAAAACATGTTAGTAATTTAATCCATGTGTCATTGTTATTATATGCATGGTTTAATGTTTTTAATATGATACTACCGATAGTAAACGTGAATACGAGAACCTATCCCCGGTATAAACTGCCTGTGTGGTATTCCAGACTACAATCTAGGTATTCCTGTCAATTCTTATAAAATTTTAGCCAGATCCTGTTACGATCGAGAGGTCCCGGGTTCGAATCCTGGCCTGGCACTACAGACGTGATCCCACTCCTAACACAAGCAATTTAGCTTAGTTGGAGGGGTTAGAGGGAATATTAGTAATTTTGGTTCTAATATTCCTTTAAAAAAACTGCGAGATATAACAAAAATCAAAATCTCCAAACATCTTCAGATACTTTCACATTTATAATATTAAAACGATTAATAGGATTACATGAATAAATTAAGATTAAACCATAATAATATAACCATAACCATAGTGGAGTTAAACTAAGCTATAAACCTATCAGCATTATTATAAGATAGTAAAGCTGTGTGGGGTCTTATTTAACAATAAACTGTAATCAGCAACTTGTTATATTATCATTTATCATCCATTTGCAATGTAGGAGAAAAGTTATTAGGTACAAGTCTTAATACGATAGTTAACGTTTTGTATAAGAGTATTTTGCTATAGAATAGATTTGTTGACTGTTAGTTTTGGACTTAGTTATGGAAAGTCACCCTCAAAGTCAAAATACGACCTCTGTAGCGTAGCGGTACGGGTTCGATTCGCTCAGTTCAAATATGTAAAATATTTGCACTGAGCTGGAATCGAACCGTATTGATTGTTTTTTGTTTTGTATAAAATATATTACATATTTACAAAAAGCATCAAAACCACGTTTGTCCGCACCCTACACCCTATTTAACAAGTTCAATTTTTACCAGTTTTTTTATTATTATATTGCTTTGCATGATTAGGTTATGTTGTGTGTGTATGTATGTAATTTATTCGGATAGAATCTTGCAACTCGATTTTGACGCAGATATCCTCAATTAATTTTGATGAAATTTTGCATACACGTTTATTATGAATGACAATGCTTTATGAATCGCAAGGAGCGAAGGAGCTGTTCTGAAGATAGAGTAGGGAGGTGGCCATAGCAAAGACAAAACTATCGAGTTTTGGTTCGTTTGTATGTTTGTTTTGTTGTCTAATTCGGGTCTAGATGGCACCATGTAATTCGTGTAAAAAGTCATTGAGCCCTGAATTTTATTGGCCTTCACCTTGGCAAAAAAAAAGTATTTTTTAATAACATTTCATGGCTTACAGGAATTAAACCACTAAGGTAATGAGCCAATTTATCCTGTACCTATAATTACTTGGAACTTAGAAGAGATCTAAGTTATTCAAGCTCTCGTTGCTCGCCAAGAATAGAATCACCCCATCTCGGCTGTGGGCGTTACTTATACATTATAAAGAGGCAGACTGCATCGCTAGTCTCTGTATTTTTAGACTTAGTAAATAAGGAACAGAAATGAGGCGATAATTTGACCAACTTAACCGAAAACGACTGATGAATCAATACGATAGACGCGATTATGGGCAAACCGTCAATAGGTCACTTTGGTGCAGTACCTTGCAATTTCTTTAGAAAAAGGATTAGTAGGTGAGCTTATCTTTTCCTTACTCTAAATGTATTTGACTAGCCGACCCACCCCGGCTTCGTTCGTGTCATATTTTGAAACCCCGTACAATTTATTTAACTCATTGATGTCCGTTTTTATTTATTTTCATCGCAATTTGCCGACCTTGTTGATATTTATGATTAGTGTTCCCCTTCCTTGAGAAGTAACTTGGTGATACATAGCATATATCCTTCCTAGATATATGGAGTATTCAATACTAAGATTATTTTACTATACGAACCAGTAGTTCCTGAGATTAGGACGTTCAACCAAATGAACTCTTGAATATTTTATCGGTTAAGGGTGGAAGGAGTGAATTTCTCCGGCGGGCTTGAACCCACGACTAATCCTTTACCGGGAGAATGCTCCGACTACTTAGGTATCGAACCCCACCAGAAGTGTTCCAAATTCTCCTATACAACCGACTTGGGGTGACGATGGGAGCCATCTAGCGATATTCGTATGAACTATCGGATTTATTACATAAGCTATAGCTAGCTGACCCTCGAACTTCGTACCGCCAATTTTTCCTGCCCTCATTCTCCTATACAACCGACTTGGGGTGACGATGGGAGCCATCTAGCGATATTCGTATGAACTATCGGATTTATTACATAAGCTATAGCTAGCTGACCCTCGAACTTCGTACCGCCAATTTTTCCTGCCCTCATTCTCCTATACAACCGACTTGGGGTGACGATGGGACCCATCTAGCGATATTCGTATGAACTATCGGATTTATTACATAAGCTATAGCTAGCTGACCCTCGAACTTCGTACCGCCAATTTTTCCTGCCCTCATGGCGTCAGATCCCGTTCCCGCTGCACCTTAACATTTAGGGGGATGTAAAACAGATGTTGTCTGATTCTCGGATACCCAATACGCACACAAAACTACAAACACCGTGACACGAGAATTTTATATATTAGAAGATAGTAGGTGAGTATTAAATTCACAGTTGCAGGTAACAGGTTCCATGAACCTTTTTAACAAGGTCAAAATGGGACCAGTCACACGTATTTAAACATGTACTTATATCATTTAGAACGTGTTACACCGCCAAAGTATCTACGTTGGTTCCACTTTTTTTTTTTCGAAACTCAACGGAGACCCGACACAATATACTGTACTGTATTCAGGTAATGAGCTCTCCGCCTATTACAAATGACATAATATTATATAGTCTAAGCGCTGGCGACCTTGTGATTACGTACAACAACCAGTACTTATGTAAAGGAGCACTGGGTTTTAGTTGATTTGTTTCGTTCTATTTTTAAGCGACGAAGTTTAGAAATGATTACAGGTTAGTAGTATGCTTAGTGGCCTGGAAGCTATTCTTGGTAACATAAAATTGCGAATTTTATACCTACTTAGATTGATACTGTCTGAAGTTTTACGACACTCATTTTAGTCTACAAACATACATATAATAATATAAATAAATTGCGATAGAGTGAGTTAGAAGGTTTTATTTCCATCTACCTACTAAGGGCCGGTTCGAACAAAGGCGAAAAACGTTTATTCCTAGGAATAAACAGCGAATATGCGGGTGATATTGCCTGTTTATTCTAGAAATAAACTTTACTCGCGTTTGGTCGAATGTACAGTCAACGACACAAGTAGCTTAACAAAGTCTAATTTTATTGATTGTGAACCCAAAATTTAAATAAAAATAATGAACTAACATTAAATATTTCTAATTTGATCCTCTGAGAATAATAAAACCACATAAATCAATATGATTTTTTATAAATGCTAATTGATAAATGATTTGTAAATAATTTAGTGTTAATCAACTTATGTCGTTGACTGTACCATAAGTTTTTTAAGAGTGAATTCTAGGTAGTAACCAAAATTCTAGTAGGTATTCCCGCTAAGCCTTCTAGCTAAGCTTAATTGCTTGTGTAAGACTCTGGCCAACGAAAAACGAAAAAAAAACGCAAAAAGTTGGCGCCAAATTTGAAAAACCAACTGGTTGGAACACTGACTAGACTCTGGTCATAATAGGCTAGTTTTCATGCATGCCTTATAGGAAAAAGAATCTAGTATCGACTCCGTTACTTTGGTGTATATACAGTGTTGCAAAGTGTCGATTTTTTAAATTTGGCGCCAACTTTTTGTGCCATATTTCGTCGGCCTGAGTCTAGGAATAGGTTCACTCCAATAGTATTTCGACCAAGATTCGAAACCAGAACTTCTTGATCGTACGGACTTGACCTCTAAGCTAATTAAGAAATAGGCTAAGATTCCGAAAAATATATTGTTTTTAATATAAATAGAAATTGGTTATTTCGTTTAATATTAATTTAAATGTAGTGTGTCTGCTAGTAGAAACGTTTCCTTTTCCGGTGGCCTTAACGTTAATCATCGCGATAAAGTCAAATTTACACCCAATTTAGTTCCCTAACTTTGTATTTAACCACGCAAAGTAAGCTTTGTGTTGACTTTATTCCATTCATGCTTGGAACTTTGATATAATAATTACAATCATGCCAAGAGTATTAAGTTATCCTTGTTGAGACGGAGAAATAATACAAGTATCAGTACCCCTTTTTTTTCGTGCGGAAATCCCCTCGGATACCCCCCCTGCCGGAGCTGGAAGGGGAGGTTATGTCGGGCTAGAACTGACTAAAACCGCACGCCGACTGTGGGTTGTGGTGCTAGGCCGGAGGTGAGGTTGTCATCGACATATCCTTCCACCCCGGCTGAAGTATCACTACCCCATCTCATCCGAATGGATTACTGGAAAAATACGCAGACGATTTTGTTGAGAGAGAAGGAAAACCCGTAATAAAATCAATCTGGCCATCGTGGAAACAGTAGACCAAAGCCTCTTATTATTGGGAGAGACCTATGTCCAGCAGTGGACTGCGATATGCTCATTGATTGAAAGTGATTGGACAAGTATCAATTGAGTGAGTACCAAGATAACCTCACCTGTAAGCGCTAGTAACCGGCTTGACAAACTAGGCTCAAGCGCAGACTGTCTTCTCGGGATTAGGGGTCAGAAGGCAGGCAGTCACACGAAGCTAAAGCAATATTTTAATAGAAGCAATGTGCTGAGCCCGGTCTCCAAAATGCTAACTTTGAATGCAACCGCGATTAGAACTCGAATGATAATAAATCATACATTTTGTTCTATTCATAAAAAGACACGTCAATTTGACTTCACTTCGCCTGATGGTAAGCTAATGGCAAAGTCTCGGAAAGAGGGTCACTATCGTAAACATTTACCATGTTAAGAATGGAGGCACACAGCTTGACGGCCTCATCAGATGCCTTTTCACGACCCGCTTAAAGGACCCGGGATTGTAGGAAGTAGGAAACACTTGAGCTGGCAGGGAGTTCCAGGTCTTAATGGTGCGGCATAGGAACGATTCACCGAACCGCTTGATTCTAGAAGGTATATTCTGCACCGTATGCGGGTGACATCTAAGCACTGCACGAGTTGTCCTGTGGAGACATATTTTATTATAAATAGACCTAATGAAACTTGTCCAAAAAGATTGAACTATGTTCTAACGACATAGTTATGGATTAAAACTGGCCCAGACATATTTAGTAGTTCTATAATAAAAAATCTGCGGTAGCGTAGTGGTATGGATAATGGACTGCTGAGACGAGGTCTCGGGTTTATCGCATCGGGTATTTATCGCAGGTTTATAAGTGCCCGGTTAATGGCAATAGGCTCGCCACCTATTACATTGGGACCTAAACATAAACTGGCGAAATGTGGGTGCTAGCACCTCTGCCTACCCCTTCGGGGAATATAGGCGTGAGTTTATGTATGTATGAATGTATAATAAAACATAAGGACGGAAAATGAAATAGACACAGGTCATACCGTAATTCTTGATATTTCCACTTCAGGTTTACCTATTAAATTATTATGATGTCATAAGTAGAAAATGAACTGGGCACTTATTGCAGTAAATCAGTAAAATTTTACACAAAATACGCACCTACCAATTTTTGAATAATATGTGACTGAAATCGAGAAATGAAAATGTAATCGCGTCATCATATTCTGTCCTCCGTGAATCGCATTATTTAATCACGTGGGTCGCAATGTGACGCTTATGAATGTCAGAATGTACATTTGCATAATTACAAAGACAACTCCTGCGTAATTAGTAGGTCTAAGTTTAAACCCTTTTCGTTTTGGGAAGACATGTCATAGTCAACTTCCCTTTGTGACGGTGGAACTTTACACTCCTATACACATTCACACGCATACACACGCGCCCACACAATCACACAGACACACATACGCATGCACACACACGCACACACGCGCACACACTCACTCACACACATATTTATGTTACCTATGTTAATACCTTTTATTCTATAAAATGATTATGAAATGGTAGGATATACTAATAATACAGTAAACAGTGCATTAAAACAGTCGTATCACAGGATCTACTAAATAGAAGATGAATATCCACTAAATCCAGGGTATATATTGTTATTGAATGAATTTTTTCAGCATTAAGTATGCTAACTATACAAATCCTTACAAATCCTTACAAATACAAAGCCTTAAAGACGTATAAGATGGGAAATTTGAATCACATCGGGCGTGTCTCGGTAGCCGAATTGGTCAAGGCATTCCCCCTGTAAGGGAAAGTCTGCGGGTTCAAGTCCCGCCCGAGATGGTTCTTCTTTTTCCTTATGCATTCGATTTATATATTGTTATTTATTTATTTATTATATTATCAAATACACTCCACTGCTGCATTGTGGCGATGAATCCTAGCATTGAAGAGAAACTCACCATCTGGATAGCTGGCGTCCACAACTGTGCGTTTCTCGATAAACTTTCTGCCTCGCACAACTAAACTGTGGAATAAACTGTCACCAGCGGTATTTCTGAACCAATACGACCTTCAAACCTTCAAGAAAAGAGCGTAATCTCTTTTATAAGGAAGGCAACGCACTTGTTACTCCTCTGGTGTTGCGGGTGTCCATGGGTGGCGGTGATCGCTTACCATCAGGCGATCCGTCTGCTAGTTTGCCTCACAATTCCATAAAAAAAACTGTCTATGAAAAGTTTGACCACCAATCTATTCTAATAGAACAACTCCTAGAAACTAATTCAGTTATTTTGCTGCACAATAAGTGGTCTTAATTATTTTTTATTGCACTTAACAATATTATCTACGGTCCAAAATAAAGTACTTAACAGGTACAGTGAAAGAAAAAAGTGCGATCAATACGAACTTGCATCTCGAGTTAATAGTGGCTTGAACCGAGGTTGCCACCCGATAATTGAAAGGTTAAGTGAGGTAGTTAATTTGTTTTAGTGCTCCGATGGCTAAACTAGATGGATTAGATAGACTGGATAACAACTTTAAATCAATATTAGAGAACGTTAGAGTGGAATATCAACTGTAAGTACTGATTGTAATCCGATTTGAACTTTAATGCGGCTATTGAATGTAATACCACAGATTATCTCATAGTTGGTTACTACTACCACAGATAATATAATATAGTTTTCTACTACCTATACTTTGAGAAATTAGCGCTCTTTACACTAACAGTCTATCTCGAGGGAATACCGTATGTGTGTGTGACAAAGCGCGCGCCTAAAGACGTCGCGCGTTCTGGATCTGGCGTGTTTACCCGCGCGATTGAGTGACCGTATAAAGGCGGCCATTGATATTATGTGTCAAAGCGCTCTGCGCGATAGACAAAGTTAGTTTTGAATTAATGATATTAGTACTCGCGCTTGATCTCCCAGCCATCATGAATACTGTTTGGACGGGGAAACATTAAAACGCGTTACTGAGGTTAGGGACTTAGGAATTAACTTCACAGCTGACTTGAGCTTCAGGCAGCACATAATAGGGGTGTGCAAAAAAGCATATAGAAATTTAGGGTTTATCCTGCGTCAAGCGCGTCAATTCACTAATATCAAGGCTCTGAAAGCACTATATGAGGCTTTAGTGAAAAGCCATCTAGAATATAATTCTATAATTTGGTCTCCTCACGAAGATAAGTACAAGTTTATGCTTGAACGAATACAAAACAAATTTGTTAGATTCATATATCTGAAACAATATGGCGTGTACCCGGGATACCCAATTATTTACCCAACGTTATTTGTACTTGGCATGATAGGCTATTACAAACTAGAAGTGAGAAGGGAAGTTGCGTCCGCCACATACCTACTTAAAGTGTTACGCGGCACAATACACAATCCTGCTATCCTTGAGGTAGCACAGCTATGTGTACCGGACGAGTACGTGGGGCGTAGGCGCCTGCCTCCGCTGCTAGAGGTGCCACGAGCGCGCACTAACCTGCTGCAGCGGGCGCCGCTGTCGCGCGCGCTGCGTACGCTCAATACGGTTGCTGAACAAGTTGACCTGTTCTCGTGCTCACTGAACGAACTTACAAGAGTCACATATAGTGTAGTAGTAAATAGATTGTTTAGTAAGTAGCTTTATATAATATATAATGATAGTGGTTTAAATAAGTAAATAAATAAATTTTGACATTAGAAATCTAATAGGAATTTGACATTAAGTACCCACCTATGGGGTTTTGATGACTGAATATCTTATTCTAATTTTGATTATGTGACCTAATTAATTTATTATAATGTAATATCTTATATATAATATGAATTGTAATTTAATTAATTCGATCTTAAATTGTAGCTTGGACATTAGAAACCTAAATAGGAATTTGACATTAAGGGTGTGGTTTTGGTGAAATATTTATTCTAATTCTGATTATGTGCTCTAATTATTTATTGTAATACCTTATTATCTGAATTGTGATTGTATAGGATTAATTGTGGTCTACTACCATTGTATTGGGTGATGACCTGTAAGGAGGGTAGTATTAAAAAAAAAAAAAAAGTACAGATAAATACTTTTTGTAATTTTCAAAATTTAAGTTATATTACAAAAGTAATATTTCACAATTATTGTTTATTAATAATGTTATATTGTATGACTAAGGTGGTCGGTAATGTGGAAAGCTCTAAGCTAATACTGATGGTGACTGTACCTACGACACCCACGGGATTTTACTACACCGGGAGCAACACTCCAAATAAAGTATTTGATAAAAATTAAGATAATTACATTTAAATAATTGTAGCTACTTTGTTACTAATTACAAGTCCCACTACCCACCTCTAGCGTCGCTCAGCTTCGTGTCAGACCCTTATCACTAACGGTCGTATGTGTAATGTATGAGATGCATTAATATAAACATTATAAACCAGAAGCAATTCCGACGGCTTTCTTTTTTGTTAAAAAAAAAGCCAATAAAGTGACTGGGACAAACTGGATGCGGAGGGCGGAGAATCAGGAGCAATGGCGCACATTGGCAGAGGCATATGTCCAGCAGTGGACTGCAAAATACTATGCAAAGTCTTCTCCACGTCACTTTTAAGAGTTTCAAATGAGTAATTTTATTTTTTTACCATATTTTTAATACTTAAAAAAATATAGTCAAAAAATAAAATTATTTTTCATTCGTTAAACAGATGGCTATAGGACAAGGTTAGGCCGGATCCTGGTCTATTCGATATTAAGGGTCAAAATTAAACATCTATATGCCTTGATCACATGCACTGAGTGGAGTGGAGAGACAGTGCTGTCGGGCGAGTGTCATGTATAACGTGCAAAATACTTGATGCTATTTTCACACGTATCAAGCAATGAGCCGAGTGCACTGTCTTGCCCACGGATATCTGTGGTCTTGCCTAAGTTTATGGTCTCGCCACTCCACTTGGTGCGTGTGATCAAGGCAATAAATGTCAAATTATAATATTAGTTTATTTCGACCGTATCAAAACATGATTCCTAGAAAGGTTCATATCGAAGGCCCGATCGGTACTATTCAGATGCTTCTGAATCTGATAGATAGGATATCACATTGGTCTGTTAATGAACCATAAACAGTCCGTTAGTATCTTATATTAGTACGATGGTGAGTCATGTGAGTTGGAAGAGGGTACGCCAAGCTGACGAGGCGTACATTATGATTTTAATACTTATTTTGTGGCTTTCTCGATCACTCATTTCACAAGTTTTTCTCTGTAGCTTGATAATTTTACTGTAGGTGTCAATACACCCCTTGCTACGCCTTCGGGGATTTATACGGTTGAGTATTTATGTATGTAGATGGTTTGATTAAAGGATGTACAACACTTCCAGCAACCTTAGACAAGTGGCAATTCGTTGGCCGGTGTATTATAATGCTAAATGTATGTTTATGACAGTCGTCAAATTATGTCAATTCGTATCAAAGCTATCAGAAGAGACCTACACAAAGAAAAAAATATTTAAATACTATTAGGATTTATACAACTAAAAATAAACATTGTTACTCAAAAATTGTAAACATTGATCAACCTGTATAAAAAACGAAGGACGTTTCTTTACAAAGGTATATTTAACCCATGGGTTCTTTGAAATCAGGGCGGCCATCACTGACAACATAATGAGTTTTGTTATAGAAAACAACCGCAGGTAATGATCGGACAGGGATTTGATTCCCGGGTTTGAATATTTTAGTCCCTTTTTGCTGTTTCCGCCCGATTGCACTACTGCTTTTTGTATGGAATAGTAAAAATCTGGTAAAATATGAATGAGTTTAGATTGTAGTTTCCGATATGGTTTCGTATCGCGTTTCGATTTGTTTGGTTTATTGCCTGGGGTATTTATAGCGGTATGCATAATAGGTAGCTTTGAACAAATGTAACAGGTAGCATTATTTTTGCCTTTAAATTACATTGTGGGAATTTTGAAACAAGAAATTTAATTTAAACGATTTGCTTCCTTCTTCCTGACGCGTACTAAAAGAAATGATTTCCTACATCATGTATTTACGCATAAATACCGATGACAACAATGTAGACGTCGTTTCTTTAGTCTAAATAAGGTGGTAAATGTAAGAACCTGCTAAATATTGTATTAAGTATTTTCATCATCAAGTCCTCTTCTTGCGCAAACAAGCAATACTATACATCTAGTTACAATACAGTTACCGTTGCGTGTGTGTGTGTGTGCGTGTGTGTGTGTGTGTGTGTGTGTATGTGTGTGTGTGTGTGTGTGTGTGTGTGTGTGTGTGTGTGTGTGTGTGCGCGTCTGTGTGTGTATGTGTCCGCACTTAATGGCACAGGATAGATATGCTAATGCATTTTTCTCCTTAAAAACACTACAATAATCGTTTAACTACTCTTCTCCTTCAGTGGCCTTATTTATCTTACTCTGACTATATGCTGAAGGTTGAAGATACATCCTAGTTTTAAATGAACATTATTACTTATTTGAAGAAACTGATCTCACTATAACAAAGATTTTACTTCCAGTGTAACAAGAACAAACCCCAGTTTACTTGATCTTAAATTAACTTAGTTATATTTAAAACGCCATGTGTGGACACAATACTGAGAACCGTTGTGTTCCGTCATTCGATCGTTAACTATCGATTGACTTGTGTTCAAAGAAATGTTACTCGGAATCCTCCATTGTTATCACTCATTATTCGATACAATGTACATGCTGACACATGTATAATGTACCTAAAGATACAAACACAGGTAGATCTGATTATCATGTAAATCTATAGACTTATTTAACAGATATTTTAATGAATTTTGTATGTAAGTCCGTAAGTAGATAGGTACAGAAAGTAAACAGCAGAGTCGTGCTCAAATACAACTTTCTACAATTTTTTTAAAAATCCCTCCCCTTCACTAAATAACTAATCTAACCCTCTAATTTATGTTACTGTCACTACCATTATAGTTACCCCATAAATACCTAGAGACCTTTATATGTAAACGATTAAACCTATTCTCCACCTTGAGGTTGGCAGAATCATCAGTATCCATATAACGGATGCAAGGCGTGATTTCAATAAAAAAAATGTATCTACACCTAAGATTCCATGTTTTGCAATCGTTTTTATAAGTTAGTTCTTGAAATATAGTCTCAATAAAAAAGCTTACGGCTATTTCATCGCGTGGAGGAGACAACAAATAGCTTTTTAATTGGATGCATAACTTTAGACTTTTATGTAATCAACACATAAAACAAACGTAGTAATATCTTTTTAAGTTTGCACCTGGAGACCAAGTGAGAAATGGTATCGCAAACTTTTCGAGTTAATATTCTCTCTTCCAACTAAAATGGGAATGAAAATAAGAACTTGATATGCGAAGAAAATTGCTTGTAGTATCATCCATACTTCCTTACTAAAACTATAAATGCGAAAGTAACTCTGTCTGTCTGTCTGTATGTTACCCTTTCACGCCTAAACCACTGAACCGATTTTGATGACATCTGGTATAGGGGTAGATTAGACCATGATAAAGGACATAGGCTATGTTTGGTCGCGATAACCAACATCCACGCGGGCGGAGCCGCGGGCATGAGCTAGTAATGAATATTTTTTTTTTTTATACAGGACACGTCAATTTTACTTCACTACGCCTCGTATATATACTTAATATGCCTTTCTCCACCGAGGTAGGCAGTCTTTTGCTTCATTCCATACACAAGTGAAAACTCGTTGGCCAACTTACTGTGGAATAGAAAGGGAATAGAATATTGAATAGGATTGATACAGAATTTGACGTCTATGACGATTTTGACAGTCATCAACATAATGTCAATGCCTTTCAATACATATTCTGTTCTATAAACGTTTACCACATGTCTAGAGGGGAAAAAGGTCAGAAAATTTCTATGTTAAAATGTTATAAGGTTTTACTCTCGTTTAATGTTGAAGTCTCTCAGCGTGGGCGTAGGCAGGTAGGTGTTTTAGTAATAGCAAACATAAATAAATGCCAACTATTTACCCACCTACGTAAAATACTCGTTTAGTTTTCGCAACCCACAGAAACTTAAAAGTAGCTTCTAGACAAGCACTAGTTATTACCCGTGACTCCACATACGTAAATGGTCGGTTATCGCGACCAATTATAGCCTTAGTTTATGTCCTTTTCCAAGTTCTTCGTCAACGTCAATTTTTGTACCTTTTTTTGTGCGGAAATCCCCTCGCACACCTGCCCGCCGGAGCTGGAAGGAGAGGTTATGTCGGACTCAAACCGACTAAAACCGCATGCAGACTGAGGGTTGTGGTGTTAGGCCGGAGGTGTGGTTGTCATCGACATCCCTCGCATCCCGGCTGACCCAGGGCCATCCCTTACGGTCTGGCCCTCCAGTCTATTTTTGTACCAAATTTCAGTAAGATCTGTTCAGTAGTTTAGGCGTAAAAGCCTAACAGACAGACATCTGTTTGTGTTAGCATTTTTTGTAATATTATAGTAGTATGCCAGATTTTATTCGCAGCCGTCCACCACTGAATAACTGACATCCATCCTGAATAGGGAATACCAGAGAATTTAGGTCGATTAAAATTTTAGTTGCAACTGTACAAAAATGTAATATTTTTTATAACGGAGGTAGAATATTCTCAAAACACTAGTGAGGTGAACTAAATAATACCTAATTGAATTTGAAGTCATCCATACTACTCTCTGTCTGTGTGTTTGTATGACTGTATGTTACGGTCACACTTAAACCCCTGAACCGATTTTGATGATATTTGGTATAGGGCTATTTTTGGTCGCGATAACCAACATCCACGCGGGTGGAGCCAAGTGCAAAATAAGAAATGAAAAACGTTGATGTAAGTTAAGAAAACAGTTATTCCACTATTAAAAAAGTATAAGTTGCTTACGTCATTCATCAATGGGCTCCGAAGATCTTGGTAGTATACGCTTATGCTACGGCAACACTATATTACCGTCTCCAGGGCAGTTATCGCAATAATTGTGGCCCTAAAATTTACTATCTAAATTACTGCGTCAAGGGGTGTGGCTACACAAAAGTTTACCGAGATATGTCAATAAATTAGGCTAGAGGCTAGACCTAGGTAGCCCAGTTGTTGAAATTATGGCGGTAATTATTGACATATCACGGAATTAGCCCGCTGATCCTATGACAGGTGAAGCCGCCCACTTATTACGGGGCAAGATAGGGACACCATGGTACTCACACTCGAAAAGGCTATCTCGCAGCACAGAAGACTTTTTAAGGAAAATACCTTATTGAGTCACCTTACATTTCGGTATTTGAGGCCTTTCCTATTCGGTAGTTGGCTCTGACATAGCTGTGAGGAGCGATAGGGTGATGTAGGTGAGGTTTTTTACATGAAAAAATAGCGAATCTGCGGTAGCCTAGTGGTATGGGTAATGGACTGCTGAGACGAGGTCTAGCGTTCGATCCCAGGTTTACCATAGCACACACCAATGACTTTTCGATGCTTTTCGAAGTTATGTGTGTATTTATCGTAGGGTTATAAGTGCCCGGATAATGGCAATAGGCTCGCCACCTATTAAATTGCGAACACGATTATATATGGGAGGCACTGCATTTTCAGGGAGTACAGGAAAAATATATAAGAATACTTAAGACCATCTACTCAAAATGCACAGCCCAAATCAGACTGGAGACATTGGGAGAGGAGTTCCCTATAGATCGAGGAGTACGCCAAGGCGACCCTATTTCACCCAAGTTGTTTACAGCGGCTCTGGAGATGATTTTCAGGAATTTGGATTGGGGTGGATATGGACTCAACATAAATGGTGAAAACCTCAGTAACCTTCGTTTCGCAGACGATCTGATTGTATTTTCCGAATGTCCTAAAAAGCTAGAACGTATGCTACAAGAGTTATCAGATGAAAGTAAGAAAGCAGGCCTCTCAATGAACACAACTAAGACAAAAATTATGACTAATGCATCACAGTCATACAAAATTATAGTAGATTTTGAGAACATCGACTATGTGGAAGAATATGTATACTTAGGACAGTTAATAGCAACAAATGACACCATGCCTAAAGAAATTGACCGAAGGATCGCTAACACCTGGAAAAGGTACTGGTCGCTGAGTGAAATCATGAAAAACCAAGATATGCCTATCAAAGAAAAAAGAAAAGTTTTTAACACGTGCATATTACCATGTTTAACATATGGTTGTCAAACATGGGCATTATCAGAACAACTAATGAAAAAAATAAAGGTATGTCAAAACGGAATGGAGAGGAGTGTGATTGGGGTCAAGAGAAAGGATAGAATAAGACTAAAAAACATAAAAAGTATTACTAAATTTAAAGATGCGAAAAATATATGTAAAACATTAAAATGGCGATGGGCAGGACACATTTCAAGAGAGCAGAAGGAAAAATGGACTCGAATAATATCAGAGTGGTATCCAAGGGACGGCAAAAGAAGCAAAGGGCGACAAAAGAAACGCTGGGAAGATGACATTAAAAGAGTTGTTGGCCCAGAGTGGATGAGGATAGCGAGAGATAGAGATAGATGGAAGTCTTTAGAGGAGGCCTTTGTCGAATTCAAGCTGTAGAGTGAAAACCAAACCGATTGTCAACTTATTTAATTATTTTACTTTGTAAACACTGTAATTTTAAACAGCAATAAAGGCTTATTTATTTATTTATTTATTTTATTATGTTACGGTCACACTTAAACCCCTGAACCGATTTTGATGATATTTGGTATAGGGCTATTTTTGGTCGCGATAACCAACATCCACGCGGGTGGAGCCAAGTGCAAAATAAGAAATGAAAAACGTTGATGTAAGTTAAGAAAACAGTTATTCCACTATTAAAAAAGTATAAGTTGCTTACGTCATTCATCAATGGGCTCCGAAGATCTTGGTAGTATACGCTTATGCTACGGCAACACTATATTACCGTCTCCAGGGCAGTTATCGCAATAATTGTGGCCCTAAAATTTACTATCTAAATTACTGCGTCAAGGGGTGTGGCTACACAAAAGTTTACCGAGATATGTCAATAAATTAGGCTAGAGGCTAGACCTAGGTAGCCCAGTTGTTGAAATTATGGCGGTAATTATTGACATATCACGGAATTAGCCCGCTGATCCTATGACAGGTGAAGCCGCCCACTTATTACGGGGCAAGATAGGGACACCATGGTACTCACACTCGAAAAGGCTATCTCGCAGCACAGAAGACTTTTTAAGGAAAATACCTTATTGAGTCACCTTACATTTCGGTATTTGAGGCCTTTCCTATTCGGTAGTTGGCTCTGACATAGCTGGTGAGGAGCGATGGGGTGATGTAGGTGGGGTTTTTTACATGAAAAAATAGCGAATCTGCGGTAGCCTAGTGGTATGGGTAATGGACTGCTGAGACGAGGTCTCGCGTTCGATCCCAGGTTTACCATAGCACACACCAATGACTTTTCGATGCTTTTCGAAGTTATGTGTGTATTTATCGTAGGTTTATAAGTGACCGGATAATGGCAGTAGGCTCGCCACCTATTAAATTGCGACCTAAACATAAACTGGCGAAATGTGTGTGCTAGCACCTTTGCCTACCCCTTCGGGGAACATAGGCGTGAGTTTATGTCATGTTTGTTATGTTTTTAAAATATATACACCTACTATACTTCTTCACCTACACCTTTTCTATTTTAAATTCAAGTACAAAGTTATTTCTGTAAATAACTCACAAGACAATCTGTTTTATCAGAAGATCTTTGCTCTCAAGTGCTGACGAAATTACCATTTAAGTAGAGCCTTGTAATTAAGTTAAAATTCACGTTTATGTTATCAGGTTATCTAATTATGTACTAAATTTACGTCAAGCATGGTCTAACTTCGTTTGTATGTGTGTTCACTGAAACTAGAACCAAAACGAGGTATATATATTTATATTTTTTAAAGAATATTAGAACCGAAGTTACTAATAATCCCTCTGACCCCTCCAACTAAGCTAAATTGCTTGTGCTAAGAGTGGGTTCACGTCGGTAGTTTAATGGCCAGGATCCAACCCGGGACCTCTCGATCGTAAGACCGACTTCCTTAACCACTAAGCTACCGACGCTTCCAATATTAACAGATTATGTGATGAATTGATGATAGAGCAATCAATTTCACTTCAAAATATTTTGCACTAGCTGATGCCCGAAGCTCCACTCGCATGAAATTTGGAAGCCGTTCCTGCTACTATGATGACGCGTTTTAAATCTTTTTTAACCCCCGACGCAAAAACGACGGGGTGTTATAAGTTTAACGTGTCTGTGTGTGTGTGTGTGTGTGTGTGTGTGTGTGTGTGTCTGTCTGTGGCATCGTAGCACCCAAACGGATGAACCGATTTCGATGTAGTTTTTTTTGTTTGAAAGGTATATTAGTCGGGAGTGTTCTTAGCTATGTTTGGAAAAAATCGGTCCAAGATGGCCGCCGCCATAACATATCGGAATACGAATTTCTTCATAACTCCCTCAATATGGGTATCAAATGAAAGAGCTTGACTATTAGATCACTTTAAAAAGTATAAAATAAAAATTAAATTAAAAATTTAAAAAACCCCCGTCACAAAAATTACTTCCAAAAAGTTTAAAATAAATGGAGTTTGCCTTTTAACTTTAACTGTTGCCATGTCGGGGGACCTTAAATTGTTCCGATAATATAAAGGAGTGCTTAACCAATTAGGGACCCCGACATGGCAACCGTTAAAGTTAAAAGGCAAACTCCATTTATTTTAAACTTTTTGGAAGTAATTTTTTTATTATATAGACTTCTACATTTTTATTATATAGCCGTGGTTCCGATCCGACAGAGTAGAAATTGGGCCACCCCACCTCTTCCTATGCGGTGTCGTACAAGGCCACTAAAGGGTACGGCTGTCTATGATCAGACAGATTATATACAGCCTAGACTTACCCTCAGGATGCATGGCTTTAGTTAACAATAGTGCCCGTAATACGGCAATAGGCTCAATGGACACAAAAGAGTGGACGTGGTTAGACTGGTCCAACAATGCTATCTGACCACGGATACAGGAGGACCACTATTACGTGGGACCGAATATAAGTGGTGAAATGTGGGTGTTATTTCACCACTGCCTTACTCTCCCGGGATAAAGGCATGATTATATTTTTGTCTGAAGACTTAACGTCTGAATTGGATACCATTTGTAAATATGCTAATATTTGCCTAAAAAGTAAATAAGTAATAAGTAAATATAAATAAATATTTCACAACATTCTACACAACGCTATCTAGACCCACGGTAAGCTTTTATAGCTTGTGTTATGGAATCTAGAATGCGGATAATCATACTTATATACTTTTTTTTATAAAGGGGGTGTTTATCTCGGTATTGCTTCTATTATGGGGACGAAGGATTTGAGGTACAGACGGTATTTTGTTAATTGTAATCATTCAATAACTCAAACCAATTACTTGTAATACATACCTACAAGCTTACCACCCATGTTCACCCTTATCAGTGTATGTCGTGATGAAGTAGTGTCACTCGATACTGAGATCAACATCTGGTTATTTGCTAGAAGCACTGTATTCGATACCTTGTTTTTATTGCGTTATCTTAGTATTATGTTATACAGACCATGATGAGTACTGGAAGGGGTATATGAGTCCACCATTAAAGGCCAAATCCCGATCACTTGCAAGCTTTTACACCCGCTGATTGACAAGCTGTAACGCAGTTTTTCTTCTCGGGGTTGGAGGGTTCATATGATTGGTTGCTCCTATAAAAGCCACGATGAATCAATGTTTTTAAACAGAAGTAGGACAATCGGCGTCTTTAGACGGTCATGCAATCATGCTTTCCTGAGCGTTAAGATTGCCTGTCGTGAGGTATGTTGGTGTACATGCCTCATAGCAGGTATGTACTTACAGTGTCACTCCCTAAAACTATTCAGTACGCTCTCTCCATACAATGTTGCTCTGATAATGCACCTACTGAGTCTTTCTCTGCACCACCTTTGGTTGACTGGTAGAGAATGCCTATGGCATTAAGTCCGCTTATGTACTTGTCCATGAAGTTTTATAAATAAATAAATAAATTCGCTAACGTATAATCGTGCGGGAATATCTTTTGAAGTTCAAAGCGCACAAAATATTTCGCGCGGCATAGAGCACGCGAAAGAAAAGACGCGATTGCGCGCGTACGACAGTTCAGAGAGAAACGTTGAGCGCACGTTATTTCCCTCACTTTCTTCTTCCTCACGCTGCTAAAAAGAAGCGACCTGCTTTTTAACACGCAAATGCTGTTTTGCCTCGAGATAGACTGTACGTGTAAAGGTAGCTATTATCTTATTAGCAAGCTATGCCATCAATGTAAAGGCCAGAGATGCTCGTTTCTCACAACTCCAGACATGGAATCTCTAGAGCCTTTCAGTCTTTATAAGTCTTTAGCAGAGATTAGACTTAAGTTGGAGTTATTCACCTATTGTTCCTAAGAGAATATAATTTAACTAAACAGCACAACTTCTCGTTTATGACTGAGAGCTGTGTTTTACGTTTATCAAATTCACGCGTATTATAAATTCTAGTTAATACCTACTTAATTAATGTTTCGTTTAAGTATTTTGGTTCGTGTTTTACTAAAATTGACTTTAAATTTTACTATCTAGAGAATATAATATTACTTTATTCTAATCCTTTGCCTTGTGATCAGTCATATCATCTAGATTTACCGCGAGTAACTCACCTAAGTTGAACTTTACAGTTTTTCAAAGCGGAGAATGAGGATTTTTTTAAAAACCCATTAGATGGATCAGCAGCACGAATTTGTCCACTAAGCTACCGATACTCTAGTTGTTGTTAGAGTACAGGAAACGGCAAATAATATGCCCTTTTCTGTACCCTGCGGTAGTTTTTACTTTACCGATTCTTAGAGATAGAAAAATAACCTTTAGTTTGTAACCTTGCAAAATACATACACAGTGCGTATAAAACACTAGTTTGTTAAATAAAAATAAACACCTCCAAACATCCTAGAGCTTCAAAACTAAATATTATGTCGTTTGTTTGTCTATGCGTGCGAAACGGCAGTAAAGTCCCAAGCGATATTTTAAAGTTAATATTCCAGTCTACTGCGGCTTTAGATGGGTTAAGGCCGCGAGGCCAGGAAGATACGGATTAGTAACCCTTTCAAAGGCATTGGTAAGATTTCCCGAGCATATTTCCCATGGAGCGTTGTTTAGCGTCAACGTGATAAAGGAAAAATTGAATGACAAAGATTCCCCTCTACGCAGCTTAGAAAGAGGCATTGTATAAGCAACTGTTCTGTGTTCCTATCAGAATTCCTTTTGTTTTTTCATTCACATAATCATCTTTATTTAGAGAAGTGTTGGTACACTGAACTGTACGCAATAATTATTTATGTACCGTTTTGACACGGTTTAGGATATATAAGCAATATTGAATTTGATTTCAGAGGATTTGGTGATCTAATTTTAAAAAGTATACATGCTATCTAACGTATTTCTGGCATCAATGCGAAAGTTTGTACGGATATGGTATGTAAGTTTTTGTCCTAAAATGCCGAAACGGCTGAGCGAAACTGTTCAGAATAGCAGATAGGCTATTTTTATCCCAGGAATAGGTTTCTGTAAGTTCCGCGGGAATGAAATAAGTTTTTTATGAATCCTTTAGTCGTCGAGTCCGGAAAAACAGCTGATATTATTTTACTTTAATGTAAACTTAATAACTTTGAATCCTTTTGGATTATTTCTAGTTACAGATTTTCAAACTAGATACGTAAGAATTTATTAGTGAATCATTTGTAATTAGTAATTATTTTCAACCTCAACACATACGCATTTATTATAATCATTTGCAAGATGTACAATCGACCAAATTGAATCATGCATGACCCACTTCTTATGAAATGTATGTTCAAGCTAATTTCAACCTAATTGTATTGAATAAATTGTAGGAAAATGACTTTACTCCAAATGACAATTTGGTCGACTGTACACAAAGGTTTACAAAGAACCTGTCTTCATTACACCGTATTCTCTTCCTGCAATACCTCCGGATCCGAGACAAGGAAACACAATTACGTCTGCAAATAAATTGCAGTGCAATTTAAAGAGTCGCATTACACCATCAAATACCATTAGTTTTCCCACACTCGTCGTTTGTTTCCATTAGAAGGCTTAGGCGGTGGTATTAAGGGCCTAGGACGCCTGGATCCTTGACGTATGACAGTTTAATGAACACGAAAAAGTTTATATTTTTCATTGTGTATTTAATAATGGAAGTAATATGTTACAATAATAATAATAATAATAATATAACTAATAATAATAATATAACTGGCAACTCTACATCGCCTAAGTCAAAATCATATTTTCTCCGACTTTAATTTAATTTTAATTTTCTTAAAAAATATTTTAACTTTAATAAAGTGAAATAATAAATATTAACTCAATAAATAACCCATAGATTTTAGATTTTGGCAGTCAAATACCTTTTAAATACTATATACAAAAAATGCCGTCCCGTGGTGACAGCTGTCATCGAACAAATTACAATAGAATCTACAAAATTTTGAGAAAATGCTGACTCGGGCACAAGCCAAAAGAAACGGAAGTGCACCCATAACATCTCCGGACTCGTCGCTAAGCTCCGCCGCGCAACCTCCAACAGTGGAACCAGCGGCGTCGAGCTCCTCCTCGAGCGACGAGTTCTTCTCTCCGCCGACGTCGCCAACACCTGTACGTCGGCCGGGGAGAGGCCGGCCACCGACTTGCTTGGGACCCCGACGCCCTCCGGCTTCGAATGGGGCCCCCGCTACCGGTGGTGATGTGCACCGCATGCGATGGACTAATTCTATCAACGAAAACGTCATGCGGGCATATTTTGCGGCTACAGAGGGGGGAACTAACCTCAGTGCGTACCGTACTCGGATGCTTCCTCTGTTTCAGGCGCTTGAACCTTCCATCAACGTATCGGCACAACGACTATCGGACCAAGTGCGGGTCAATCGCATGTTGAATGAAACCGTACTTGAGACTCTACGGCTAGAATGCTTGCGAAATATCTGTGTCACCCCCGCCCCGGTTCCTGTTCCTGCTTCTACAGTAGAACTAAATGATGATACTTGTGTTGCACCGGATGACACACCTATTCCTGTAAGTATTCAGTACAATGAAGAGATTAAGGAGGCTTTGGAATGTGCCTTGCGGGAATATCGATCAATGCCCGTACATGTCAGGCCACGTCTCCCGCGGTTGCCCATACATAGGCGTAATATAGCGCTGGTGAGTGCCCTTGATTCATTATTACCTAGATATCTAGAAAATAGTGAAAACCTCGGTGACACCCACTCAATTCTGTATTGTACTGCTGTGGCGGCATGTCGTATGGCAGGTGCTAAATTTCCCATTAAAGATCCTGCCATACGACCTAAGTCTGCCATACCAGCATGGCAATGCAGAATTGAACGACGTGTGACCGAGGCAAGGGTGCTCATCGGTAAACTAATCTGCTTCAGGTCGGGCAATACTCGCCCAAGGGTGATGCGCTATGTGACCCGAGCGTTTGCGGGAACTGATATTAGTCCCCAAGATTATACGTCTCGGGTCACAGAGCGTATTGACTTCCTGAAGCAGAAAGTCTATGCATGGGCAAACCGTATTCGGAGATATAAAAAACGAGTTGATCGATATACCGTCAACCGTATGTTCCAAAGAGACCAAAGGTGGGTATATAGAAGCTGGGAGCGAACAGAAGAAAGTGTGGATGACGTGCGACGGCCGGATGCTGAAGTCACAAATGCGTTCTGGCGCAGCATCTGGTCGGTGCCCGTTAGCCACACTGAGGGGGATTGGATGCATGAGGTCAAAAGAGCATGCGAAACCATTCCAGAAATGGAAGAAATTAACATTGATGCCATTGATGTAGATTGTGCGGTCCGTTCGCTGTCTAATTGGAAATCTCCGGGACCGGATGGACTGCACAATTTCTGGCTAAAATGGCTACGGAGTTCGCATGTTGTTTTGGCCTCACAATTTCAATCCGCTGTAGAATCTGGGACGCTACCAGCTTTTATCACGACAGGAGTTACTCACCTGCTCCATAAAACTGGTAGTACTCTGGAGCCCAATAATTATAGACCGATTACATGTCTCCCAACGGTCTATAAACTTCTTACATCCATCCTGAGAGCTAAGATTAACAATCATATAAACAATAATTCTATTATGTGTGCCTCTCAGAATGGATGTAGGAATGGGGCCCGGGGTACTAAGGAGCTCCTCCTGATTGATATGGCTATTAGCCAACAAGCTCGCCGCAATCGTAAGGATCTGACAGCATGCTGGATAGATTACAAGAAAGCGTTTGACTCCGTGCCACATACGTGGCTTTTGAGGGTGCTGGAGTTGTATAAAGTCAATACAACTCTATGTACCTTCTTAAGGTCATGTATGGGGCAATGGAGGACGGTTCTTTTCTATCCAGGGTGTCGTCAGGCTTTGGGTGGTGGCGTGCCGATAACAATAGAGCGGGGTATTTTCCAGGGGGATAGTCTGAGTCCCCTTTGGTTCTGCTTAGCCCTGAATCCACTTAGTACTTTACTAGTGAATTCAGGGTTAGGTTATAGGCTACGAAGAGAGGGTCAGATGGTATCCCACCTCTTTTACATGGATGATTTAAAGCTATTCGCCCACACTAACCCTCAATTAATAACTTTACTGAAGATTACTGAAACATTCAGTAATTCTATTAAAATGGCGTTTGGTGTGGACAAATGTGCAGTCATTCATGTAAAACGAGGGCGGGTGGTGGAGTCGGAGGGTATACAACTCTCTGATTCCACTAACCTAAGATCACTCCTCGTAACTGAGACCTATAAATACTTGGGTATGTCACAGGCGTTATGCATCAATGAGGTCGACATGAAACAAATGTTACAGGAACGTTTCTTTGGCCGCCTGAAAAAGGTACTTAACAGTCTTTTGTCAGGTGGTAACAAAGTGCGTGCCTGTAACAGTTGGGTCATGCCACTCTTGATGTACTCTTTTGGCATACTCAAGTGGACTCAGACTGAACTCGATACTATCGATAGGAAAGTCCGGACTCAGTTGACTGCATTCCGAATGCACCACCCACGGTCGTCAGTCATGAGATTGTACATCCCGCGGAAATGTGGGGGTCGAGGTTTTTTAAATGCCAAGACCCTTCATAATCGCGAGGTGTGCAATCTCAGAGACTACTTTCTTAAGTCGAACGTGGACATGCATCGTGATGTAGTCAACGTAGATACCGGGCTCACCCCGCTCGGTTTGGCTAAAGAGAACTGGCGCAGGCCTACAATAGTTAGCACTGACAGCCGCAGGGAGGTATGGCAGAGTAAGGAGCTACATGGCAGGTTCTATCGGGCCCTACACAGGCCCGAAGTAGATCTATTGGCGTCCGTGTCCTGGCTACGTTTCAGTGACCTTTTTGGGGAAACTGAAGGTTTTGTCTGTGCAATTGCAGACGAAGTTATTAAGACGAATAACTACCGGAAGTATATAATGAGGGATGGCACAATTGACATTTGTCGAGCGTGTCACCAACCTGGTGAATCCCTCAGGCATATTACTTCCGGTTGTTCTCGTCTTGCTAACGGCGAGTACTTGCACAGACATAATCAAGTAGCCAGGATAATCCATCAGCGACTTGCTCTGAAATACAACCTTGTGGAATTTGAGGTGCCGTACTATAGGTATGTTCCTGAGCCAGTTCTAGAAAATACCCATATCACATTGTACTGGGATCGATCTATCATCACTGATAGGACTGTTGTAGCTAACAAGCCTGACATTGTGGTGATAGACCGATCCGAACGCCGAGCATTGATTGTTGATGTCACCATTCCTCATGACGAGAATCTCGTGAAGGCTGAGAAAGATAAACAAGTTAAATACTTGGACTTGGCCCACGAGGTTGTCGACATGTGGAGTGTTGACTCAGCAATCATTGTACCGATAGTCGTATCAGTCAACGGACTGATAGCAAAGAGCCTCGACCAACATCTAAAGAGGCTCGGGTTGGATGGTTGGGTCAAGGGCCAGATGCAGAAGGCAGTACTCCTTGATACGGCGCGCATCGTGAGGAAGTTCCTTTCTCTGGAGCCCTAACCACCGGTAGCTTGGTCCCTGTACCCGATGCCGGTGGGGTACTATTTTTTATATTTTTAAATGGATTTTTTTTTTTTTTAAATATGTATTTAAAAATATAATTTATAGGATTTATAAATGAATAAAGAGAATAATAATAATAATAATAAATATTCTACAACATTCTACACAACGCTATCTAGACCCATGGTAAGCTTTTAGGTATAGCTTGTGTTATGGAATCTAGAATGCGGATAAACATACTTATATACTTTTTTTTTGTAAATACATACATATTATACATAGAAACACCCAGACCAATGCAAATAGCCATATTCATGCATAAAAATATTTGCACTGAGCGGGAATCGAACCCGCGCCTCCTGCGTAGTGATAGTAAAGATTTGCTGTGCGAATATTTTAGATATCGATCCACATTATATGGGATAATATATGTATTTATTTTCCGAGGAATATTGAGTATTTTATAAATTATTTTATTATATAAACGTTAAACTAACAAAAATTGAAAAATGATAAATTACTGACATATTGAAAAATACACTTGTACTTTTCCACAGAGTTTAATTTTATTACTAAACCTGGCCGTAAGGCGAAACCGGTCAGGTGTATTATTCAATATGTGTACTAGATTCTACCAAGTAGTGCCATCAATCTCCAGTATAAACAGAAAAATTACTGAATTTACAGATTTTCTGATCTGTTAGAAGTTGGTAACTAAGATGACATGCCATACCTAAATTGATTGCTTCATAATTATAAATAAGTAGCTCTGGCTTGGAAGACAGAAAAAATTGAATAACTGTAATATCTTTTTTAACTTGAGCATCACGCATGCACTCATTTATGCATTAATTAAAAAGCTGTTATTTGATATTACAGACACTTCAATATTTTTTACCTGTAGGTAGATAAGCTAAGGACTTCATAAATAGCTAAATGATTGCTGTCTTTAAATAAAATTATTTGTACGCCACAGATCTGTATGTCATCGTAAATATGTGTAATTAAAGATAATAAAAACCAGTTACATGTTATTGAAGCTATCTTCAATGTGTAAAGCGAACGGCGGATGTACCAACGTAATTAAAATACCTCGTAAACACTAAAAATAAGATTTCAACTAGTATGGCGGAATTTCACTTAGAATTCAAATCAGTGTAATTATATTAATTTACAAAATGATTAAACATGTTTAGAGTGTGCGGACTCGTTTATACAAAAAAGGTTTGGTATCTTTACCACAACACGTGTTTCATTTTTTCAGTCTCACAGTTCAGTATTTTGAGCGGGGTGTGAAAAAGCATGAAGAGGCGGCCGTTCAGCTGCCCTTAACATGTCAAAGACATAGACGGATTTTTTTAAGTGCGAAGCCAATATATTGTGATTGTGTGTATCCCGATCCTCTTTCTATTACTCAAATAAATTTTCCAAGAAATAAATTACTTCAATCAATTTATTTATTGTAACGAAAAATGTTTCAAATTGAAAACAGTACAAAATATTGTATTACTTTTTTTTTCGTGCGGAAATCCCCTTGGATACTTACCTCCACCGCCGGAGACGGAAGGGGAGTTTTGTCGGACTCGAACCGACTAATAAAACCGCACGCCGACTGAGAGTCGTGGTGCTAGGCCGGAGGTGAGCTTGTTTTCGACATATCCCTCGCACCTCGACTGAAATATTTTATTACAATATTATCGTAATTAAAACTAAAACCCGACTACCGATAAAAAGTAACAAACAAGAAAATATCAAGGATAGCCGTGGTCGTATGCCACTTTTCCCTAGAATGTATTGTTTTGTAAGAGTAAGTGGCATACGACCACGGCTATCCTTGATATTTTCTTGTTTATTACTTTTTATCGGTAGTCGGGTTTTAGTTTTAAACTTTATTTTTTATTTATATTATTTTGGGACAAGGTAAAGCTAATAATGGATACGTATTTGAAATGTACTTGTTAAGCCCTTTCATTTGATACCAAACACGGCATATTTGTCTCAAATTTATTTTTTAACACAGCACCTTATGGGCGCTAGAGGGCGCCTCACAAGATTGAGTAACACGTCATATAGCCTTTTTTTTTTTTTTCGTGCGGAAATCCCCTCGGATACCCCCCCCTGCCGGAGCCGGAAGGGGAGGTTATGTCGGACTCGAACCGACTAAAACCGCACGCTGACTGTGGGTCTTGGTGCTAGGCCGGAGGTGAGGTTGTCATAGACATATCCCTCGCACCCCGGCTGACCCAGGGCCATCTCTTACGGTCTGGCCCTCCTCAGGAGGGGGGACAACGGTGTCCCTAACTCGCCCCCGGAATGGGGAGGCGCGCTATTTAGCGCGCCGTCGCCGTGGCCTGCTTCTGCTGGGGTGACAGGCGGCTCGCGCGCGGGCGGCGCAATCCGCGAGTCTTTCTCGCTCGCGCCGCCTCTCCCGCTCCGCCGTCTCCTTCACGACCATTACCTGCTCGCTGAAGGAGACGCCGGCCGCCCACGCGTCCGCGCAGCGGACCATTGCTGTGAGCAGGGTGGCGAGGGTGAGAACTCTCACTCCCAGGGCCGCCACTAGCTCCCGCCTCGGTCCGGCCCATGCCGGACACTCGGTGAGCGTGTGCAGCCCCGTGTCCTCGCTCGCGTCGCAGTGATGGCACTCGGACGTTGGCTCCTTTTCGATCCGACACAGATACCTCCCGAAGCACCCGTGCCCGGTGATAATCTGCGTCAGTCGATACGAGAGGCTGCCATGTGGCCTCTCGAGCCATTCCCCCATGATGGGCCTTACCGCCTCTATGACGGCATGCCCTGCGCGTCGTTGCTCAAGTCGTCGCTCCCACTCCGCCACCATGATCCCGTGGAGCCGGGACCACTCGGCCCGAATGTCTTCGGGCTCGGGATCGTATCCCCGCTCCCGCGCCTCCTTACGGAACCGATACAGTGCCGACACGTCATATATAGCCTATAACCATCGGACGATAAAGCCGCTTGTAACGATACCTCATTTGCCCAGTTCTAATAAGTAGTTGAGGAGCTATGAGGGAACAAATGAACATACATACATACATACATACATAGCCTGTCAAAATCATAACCCTCCTTTTGGCTTCGCCGTAGTCGGGTAAAAATTACTTTACGCTTCGCGAATCATTCAACTTGTCGTTAAGGAAATTTGACAAGATTATAGCTGCTTTGGTTTTGACACATTACTGTGTGAAATGGTTGTTGTTACTTTATGACAGTGTAAATAGATATCATATTCCTTTGTGCCATAATTATTATTTCGTTTATTTACTGCAAACAATAACAAAAAATGCCACATCTTTATTAATTACTAAGGACTGAGTATCGTTCTCATACGGGCCGTATACAAGAACAATACTATGAATCTCGATTAGCTGAAGATAGATTCGATTAATAGATTTGTCAGATGTTTATAAAATCTGTCGTGACATAAATCGAGATTCAGAACTGAGTACAATTTTAGAACGGGTTTAAACCTACCAAATAGACAGCCTGCGTGGTATGTCTGTCGCGATCGCGGCCGCACGCAGGATAAGCGGGTTCGCCTCCGGCTCAGTGCAAATATTTATATGCAAGAATATGAGTATTTGCATTAGTCTGGTCGTGATTCGGAGAGCACGTTAAGCTGTCGGTCCCGGTTGCCATACGAACATGTATAACAGTCGTTATAGGGGAATTGGGTGAAGTGGCCCACATAGAAGGGCTGATCACCCGTCCGGTCAAACAGCGTCCCCACTGGCAGTAGTATAGTCCGGTCAATTTAAACCAAAAATGAGAGTGAAGTTACATAAATTCCCACCAAGCTGAAAATGAGTAAAATTGTTCAAAACATAATTATAAACAATACCTGAAAGTTCCCCATCATTCTTGTGTAAGGAAAAAAAATATTCAAGGTAAAAGGTCAAAAAAATGAGTTTTTCGCGATTTTCAGCAAAACAGTAAGTTTATCATAGAAGTATCTCAGACAAAAATTGTAGATTATATAATTATCTAGTAAAATTAGTAGTAGTAAACCTACCAAATAATCTCATTTGAAAGTACGACACGATTAACAATAAACTCATCTAGTGCACATCGTGTTGGATCGTGGTCCAAATAATAACTCAATATGGATGAGTAACTAATTAATGGCCATCAATTTCAAATAATTACCTGAATTTTGAACCTGAACAAGGTATCGTAAATACCAATATTGTTGGAAAATAACATTTCATCTGAACTTACGATCCACCTAATATGATGATTATGCCAAATTATGGAATATTAGATATTAAAGTGAATTAAAATTTAGTGAATAACTCGTTGTCCTGTTCTAGCTACACTTGGGAACTTCCCCGTCCTGATAGGACGGGGAAGTATATAGATCGACCTTGGCGAAAAAGTACTTGATTATTAAAAAGTAAATTTAATGATCTTAATATCTCGGTTTTACTCGCATTCCTGTTGAGTGATTGTTCTGATATTTCGGTTCGGATAATAATAAAATTTAAATTAATACAACAGTTTGATTGGCTCTTAACACTTTGTGAAAGTGAAATCAGAAAAATCAGTGTCAAAATGGTCTATGGAGACCATTTTGACACTGATTTCACTTTATATTCATCATCACTCCAGTGTTGTTTTGAATTTGATCCAAAACTTGCACTGCTGCAAGAATTTCCTTCAATTCTTGTTGAATGACTCTTACTTCTATAAGTTCCTGATAATATGACTTATCTAGACTTTAACAATTATAGTAATTTTTACTATCAACCCTTGTGAGTTGTGAGGTTCTAATCCCAGACCTTACACTATTAACGCGTACTTACTCTATACAGAAGAAATAAAGTTTAGCTTAGCTGGAGGGGTTAACGGGAATACTAATAATATTGGTTCTGCCCTCCTATGCAAGTGGCAAATCTACTATATAAAAATAAGTCGGGTTTACCTTCCTGACGATATAACTCCAGAACGCCTTTACCGATTTGGCTAATTTTGGTCTTGAATTCTTCGTGGAAGACCAGGGAAGGTTTTTACGGCGAGAAAAATTCGAATAATTGCCGGGAACCGACATCCACGCGGATGGAGCCGCGGGCAAAAGCTAGTGGTAAAATAAAATGACGAATGTATTGGATTTAACGCTTATGATAGACTTCTATTATAAACGTCAAATCCCATTTTTAGTGTATGTATGGAATTTAACGTTTATAAACTTTTATAAATGTTAAATTCCATACACTCGATACTCTATTCTACGACACGCAGGTGTAATGGGGTAGTAAAAACTACCTGTAGAGTTTTTGAAAACTTAATGTAATTTTTACTTTCCTCCTTGGAGGTCCATGAAAAATTCCAATAATTTGCAAACCAAAAATTCCTTGTAGTAATAATGTTTAAAATCGTTACGCGTGTCACTTCTCAGAATTAATAGTCGGTAGTTATTGGACCCGTTTATATTATATTTACCTACAGTTGCTCATATTTTAGATTGCCAGCTGCGCCGATTCCGATAAACACTTCCTTGATTTTATAGCAAAGCATCTACTTAGTAGAGTATCGTGGGAATCTGAGTGCTTCGATACATTTTATAATAACTTGATTATGTAAACGTACCTATTTTGTTAATCAAATCATACCTTGATTAGGAAAATAGGTAGGTACGTTTAATTAAATGTTTTTATTATTTGCTATAAGGTTTTTAAATTATGTTAAATCATCAATGCGTAAATATACCTACTTATGTGTGCAGCTATATAATAATGTACTTAATTACTTTTTTATTTTAGTATTTTATAATCGTTGCCTGGGGCTGCGCCTAGGGGAAGTAATGACTCCGTTTTTGCTACCTAATGTTAGATAGAAATTAAACTACTGTCACATAACATAATTATATTCAAAATAATAGGGAGCGACCACACGTCACACTCCTATGCTGTCCCGAATAGTTGTGTCCTTGTCGATCACTTTACGCAATCCATAGCCCTGCGCATAGAGTTGGGAAGATCATCAAAATATTGTTTACAGTTCGGCCTTCCTGACTCTCCTGCGTCCTCGTAGGAGTATGCGGTTGACATCCAAGCTCGTAACATCACCAAGTTTTCAAAGACTGCGCCATAGACGATCTCGTTATAAGCCCATGAGGCACCTGAAAATGAACCTGAAGCGAGGCAACGCCATATCACGTTAACGCCCCGAAGGCAGTGACATGATGCGGTCTCTTATTAAACGTCACGTTGACGCCACGAAGGCAGTAACCACCTGAAAATGAACCTGAAGCGAGGCAACGCCATGTCACGTTGACGCTCTGAAGGCAGTGACATGATGCGGCCTCTTATTAGACGTCACGTTAACGCCACGAAGGCAGTAACCACCTGAAAATGAACCTGAAGCGAGGCAACGCCATATCACGTTAACGCCCCGAAGGCAGTGACATGATGCGGCCTCTTATTAGACGTCACGTTAACGCCACGAAGGCAGTAACCACCTGAAAATGAACCTGAAGCGAGGCAACGCCATGTCGCGTTAACGCCCCGTAGGCAGTGACATGATGCGGCCCCTTAGGCAATGTCACGTTGACGCCCCGAAGGCAGTGACTTGACACGGCCCCTTAGGCAATGTCACGTTGACGATCCGAAGGCAGTGACTTGATACGGCCCCTTAGGCAATGTCACGTTGACGCTCCGAAGGCAGTGACTTGGTATAGCCCCTTATGCACTGTCACGTTGACGCCCCGAAGGCAGTGACTTGATACGGCCCCTTAGGCAATGTCACGTTGACGCCCCGAAGGCAGTGACTTGGTATAGCCCCTTATGCACTGTCACGTTGACGCCCCGAAGGCAGTGACTTATACAACCTCGATCCAGCCTCAAAGTATCGCCGTCAAAGGCTCGTGATTTCATAGAGGATATTCCAAATATTCATCTGATATCTACACTTAATCTGTTTTTGTCTCGAGCATAGACTTATTCTCTGTCTCGACCACTTATGGCACGTAAGCAAACTATTGACAATCTTATAGTCTTTCACCAGTTCTTTGTTCGCCTAGTTGATTGCGGTAAATAATTATGATCCAGGAATGTTCTTAATTTCAACACTTTCAATGCAACTTTCAATACGTTGAAATGAAACCTCCAACCAATGGTTATCCCTTTTAACCCAAAATGTTCTCTCTCTCTCAATTTTATTTCTCTTAAACGTGATCATACAAAAATATCACTTCTTACGGCAATGCCATATACCTATAGTTCACTTATGGTATGATGCAATCGTCCAAAGCACAACAATAGGGGTTGGTAACACACACACCCGTCTTTTCTCGCCACATTATAGTAAGTGTCCAAGTGTCCTCTTTTACCACAATTAACAAGTACACACAATAGGCACGATACGATAAGCCTATGTATAACTCTACGAGTACGTTAGGTAGGCATCACTTTAGTAGGCGTAGCTAGATCTCACTTCTGAACTGTTAGATAGAAATTAAACTACTGTCACATAACATAATTATATTCAAAATAATAGGGAGCGACCACACGTCACACTCCTATGCTGTCCCGAATAGTTGTGTCCTTGTCGATCACTTTACGCAATCCATAGCCCTAACTGTAAACAATATTTTGATGATCTTCCCAACTCTATGCGCAGGGCTATGGATTGCGTAAAGTGATCGACAAGGACACAACTATTCGGGACAGCATAGGAGTGTGACGTGTGGTCGCTCCCTATTATTTTGAATATAATTATGTTATGTGACAGTAGTTTAATTTCTATCTAACACTAATGAAATACTTAGCTTCTTTTATTTTTATTTGTAATAAGTAATTGTATAAAATGCTATTTACTCATTCACCTAAAAATAAAAAATAGATACCTACTATTATTATTGAACTAAAAAAAATGGAATAATATTAGCAGGTTATATTTTTTTTATAATTCTATACATTTCTGTACCAAATTTCTGCCATGATTCGGGCATTCTGTCGTGATTATCTAGAAGCTTAGTTCAACCAAGTTACCTTAAGTGCCTCTTTTAAAATGGAAAAATACCACCTTGGTCACATTTTCACCAGACTACTATACGGTTATAATATATATAGTGTACTGCAGTGCACCGGTGCTGGCATGGCATTGTGGAAATAGGTCCATAGTGTCCCATACTGGAATGACGAACGTGTGGCTTGACGGGCCCAACAGCAACAAGAAATTCGTCTCGTGGAACATTGTGTTGAAGTTATACCTAATACAGTTATGTTATAACTAAAGAAAATTCACTTTCTATAACTAAATTCATTCTATGTATAAATAAATTCTTTATATGTAACGATATTCACTCTAAACAACTAATTAATCAATAATCATTGCTAATCCGTACTATCCATACTATATAATATTATAAATGCGAAAGTAACTCTGTCTGTCTGTCTGTCTGTATGTATGTTACGCTTTCACGCCTTAACCACTGAGCCGATTTTGATGAAATTTGGTATATGGGTAGATTAGGCCATGAGAAAGGACATAGGCTATGTTTGGTCGCGATAACCGACATCCACGCGGGCGGAGCCGCGGGCAAAAGCTAGTAATATTATAAATGCGAAAGTAACTCTGTCTGTCTGTCTGTATGTTACGCTTTCACGCCTAGTCCGCTGAATCAATTTTGATGAAATTTGGTATAAGTGTAAATTAGACCTTGAGAAAGTATATAGGCTATATTATTTGGTCACGATAACCAACATCCACGCGGGCGGAGCTGCGGGCAAAAGATACTAAAATTATAAATGAATTCGGAATGATTTTCGATAAGTCTACCAAACCGTTCACTGTGTTTCATTTGACACCATGGAACTCGAATAAAATATTCTATACCTACCGATAAAATGGATCGATAATCGCTTAGATACACTAATTGCCGAAACCGCCCAAGTGACTTCAATGAAATTTCGTCTATGTGTGGGCTGGCTTTTAGCTTCATAAAAAGGTGAGGCTTTTGATGAGTTCAAAATTTTCCTAGAAATCGGAATCCTACTATAGCATTTTTATGAATTGGCTCGGAGATAAATGTAGCCTGAAATAACACAAGGTACTTTTTATTTCTGGAATAGATGCCGATCAGAACAAGATCAAAATTTTTAAGTTCGAAAACCTCGGAAAAAATGAAATGCTCAAGTGAGACCCGAACCCACGACCTTAGGGATGGATTTAAAGGGAAGGAAATTTTGAAATGATTCAGGTGTGGCTCGGTAGCTCAGTTGGAAGAGCATTTCCCATAAAAAAATCATTCAAAGATCAAAATTTGCTACCGGGGGAACCGTATCGTCTAAAGAAATGCGGGCAATATTTTTTACTTTTTTAATTAGGTACCTTCATATTTTTAAAATACTTAAGCCTACACATTCCACGATCGATGCTTGGGTAACTATAGATTTCTAAAGTATCAAGAAAGAGAATGTTAAAACCGGTAACAACCAGTTTATCTGCATATCTGGAGCAAAATCCCATAATCACAGTTATTAGCGTCAACCTTATGACGAAGTGTTGTTAAATAGCGCATTCGAAGGATAATCACCCATAATTAGTGGTAAATATCAGAAATGACACGGAACGATACATATAAATATTGTTATTCGAAAAAAAGTCAAGTCATTTTGCTTGCGCTTGCGTGTGGTTCTTTTTTCGAAATAAGCGAAATCAGATTCCTGGTTAGGAATACGAATATTGTTTTTTTTTTAATCCATTGATGCAGTTACAGTTTTTTTCATCAAATCGGGCTCAGGACCTTTCAGAATAAACCATCCACGCCAACTTGAAAAACTCACCCTGTATATTTTTATGTACACGAACATGGCATTAGTGGACAGTACATACATACATACTATCACGCCTTTATACCCGGAGGGTTAGGCAGAGGTGAATTAACACCCTCATTTCACCAATCATTGGATTCGGTCGCACGTAATAGGGGGAGAGCCTATTGCCGCTTTCCGGGAACTATTGTTGACTCAAGCCGTGCATCCGAGTCTGAGTCTGGGCTGTATATATTATTATCTGTCTGATGTTAAACCTCCCTATCCCTTAGTCGCCTTGTACGTTTTTATACGTCGCCGTCATGAAAAATCACACCATAACCACAAAGACCGCAAGAAAAACCTGCCTTATCTTTATTTAAAATCGGTAGACCGTCGAAATTGCGATCCATAACGTCATTGGTCCATTCACATTACTAGTTTTTGAGCAAAGTAATGACCATTCCAAAAATGCTGTCAAATTACTCTCTGGGTCTCTTTAAATTATAGATTTATCATTTTGACGTATTGAACAATCATAAATTTATTTTTGATGCTGACTGCATTCGAAAAGGTTCCAATAATCAAATTATTTATAATATGAACCCTTCGCCACTACAACCCAAGCTATATCACGGATCATAGCATTAACCTAAAGCAATAAACTCTTTCATTATTGCTGGCATCAGCGTCATTTCCCGGTTCATCTATCGCTAGAGGATATCCCTTATGACATCATACCGGTATTGCGATAACGGGTGGATAGATCTTGTGACGGGTTTACCGTCTATGTCGAAGATTTTGCGGCCAACGTACTCAGAAGTTAATACAGGAATAGTTTTGGTTTCAATGCTTGATTTTGTTCTTAACCCTTTAAAGGCGGTAATTTTAGAACAGAGATGGAATGTGTGGAAGTCTGCAATGAGAATAAACTTGAGTCATGTTTGTCGTTACAATGGTAATTTAATCAAGTTTTTAAAACATTCATTGATGGATGATGATCTGCGGTAGCCTAGTGGTATGGGTAATGGACTGCTGAGACGAGGTCTCGGGTTCGATCCCAGGGTTACCATGGCACACACCAATGACTTTTAGATGCTTTTCGAAGTTATGTGGGTATTTATCGCAGGTTTAGAAGTGCCCGGTTAATGACAATAGGCTCGGTACCTATTACATTGGGACCTAAACATAAACTGGCGAAATGTGGGTGCTAGCACCTCTGCCTATCCCTTCAGGGAATACAGGCGTGAGTTTATATTATGTTATGTTATGATGGAATTTACTTTTTGTATCGACAAAGTAAATTAATGTGAAATCGATCTAAGTTCATATCTTATTATTATGTTATTCCGCTTTTTTATCTTACGAAATTGTATGTATTTTTTATAAAGATTTTTAGCATAAGCTAAATTGCTTGTGCTAGGAATAGGTTCACGTCGATAGAGTAATGACCAGGATTCGATCCCGGGACCTCTTGATCGTAAGGCCGAGTCCTTAATTCTCTTTTTTTGTAAACTTTTCCCTCTTTTAACAATATAACCTTCTACTTCTCAAAGGTTTCCTGGTAGAGAACCTTTAAAATTGTCTGTTCAATACCTTTTAGTTTTATAATTCATAAATTCAATAATTTGTGTTTGATATGACGTATGAAATAACTTCACGCCTTCTGATTTACACTATTACTACATCTTTAGCTTCGCATATTTGGACAACCGGTATGTTAACCTTATCGAATCGGTCACAGCCGAACTGAGTACTGCATTTACAATTCGTTTCATTTCTTTTCAATTGCCAAAAGACGTTATAATACTTAAACCAATATTGTGAAGTTGAAATTCTATGGTCAATAGTATGGGTACCTATGTTTTTATTTGTTTTTCTCATGTTAATAAGTAACTTGTCTATGCCAACGACTACGCCCGTGTGGATGTCAGTTTTCGCGACTTTTGACCATAAATTGCTACAAAACAAACGTAAGATTCTAAGTCTGATCAAGACCTCAATACCAAAAAAAAATCACGTCAAATCTGTTTAGTAGTTTTTATGTTTATCACAGACCAAAAATCTAAAAAACAGATAACCCAGGTTTTTTTTAATATCACCTATGTACAGACACGACCACTTTACTATAATATAATAGTATTATATTAGTAGATATAGGAGCGAATTTTTTCGGCATATCGGAGGAGTGAGGTTTCGCCTTCGTGTCTCGAGAAAAAAGTAAGAAGGGTTCGCTCTAACAAGATGGGTGCGCCAGTACCTGACAAGCTTGTAAGAACAATAAGTAGAATTTTTGAAAGCAGTTACTTTTATTTTCTGTAACGTAACCATTAGAAAAAGGAATATTTTTAAATTCACATCTGTATTATTTTTCAGCACACTACGCAACTCCACTAATTAACTGAATTCATAGCAGAAACATGAATGCTGTGCTAAAAATTGATTGAATAACTAAACACGAACTACAAAAAAAAACTAAAAAATCAAACAAAACGACATGACCTTTTTTAACGATTTCACATCATGATTTAGAAAACAAAAATTAGTTTTGTAAATGCTTCAATAATAATTGTACGTCGGGAGATACTCGTAGCTCTGCAATTGGGTTTAGTATATAACTTTTTTAACGAATTAATTCCCAAGTAAAGCCGGGAGCTTAGCAACTAGTTTTCTATAAATTCAGTTTTATCTCTAATCTTATAAGCCACGTAGGAAAAGGCATTTCCTTTGCTATTTCTAAGCCTGATGCAACCGCTAAAAAAGTTGTCCCACCATCCGCTAAAAATACAAGGTCCCTATAACTCTTTGTGATGTATGCAGGTAGGGTTCGTTGCAAAGTGGTATTTTCTTAAGGCCGAGTTGCAATCGTTTTGAACGTTATTTATGTCAGATTATATTAGCAAATTGCGCCACATAAAAAACATATTCATAAAGTAGGCTAAACCGTCTAGTGACGTGTGAAGACAGAAACACAATTCATAATATTTGTCTCTATAGAAAATAGCGTCAGACATGACTCTAAAATGCTCCAAATCGCTATTTCAAACACATTTACTAAGACGCCATTATCAAATAATGTCGAAGTGTGTATTATAAAATAGAGCATAAAAATATCTAGGTCCTGGTAAAGTTTTATTTTATCACGCAGATATTATATTTTCAAAAAACATATAAAGCCTCTAAATCTCTGCAATCGAGTTCTTGCGGTCTCTCTCTCTCTCTCTCTCTCTGACGGATTTTATATCGGCAAGCAGGTACAGTCAGCATCAAAAAGATGTTGACGAACAGAGTACTCAAAATGATCTTAATTTCGTTTCTTGAACCACTTCCAGTTGACCGATTGTTCTGATATTTGGTTCGGACAATAATAATTAATAATATACAAAACATTTGGATTTGCTCCTAATGCAAGAGTTTTAAGATCATTTTGTGACTTCGTCGTCAAGACAGCCTCTTTGGCGTGGCGGTAGTGAACGCGACTGCCACGCAGGCGGCGCGGGTTCGATCCCCGCTCAGTGCAAATATTTGTATGCATGAATATGGCTATTTGCATAGGTCTGGGTGTTTCTATGTATAATATTATGTATGTATTTCCAAAAAAAAGTATATAAATATGTTTATCCGCATTCTAGATTCCATAACATAAGTTATAAAAGCTTACCATGGGTCTAGATAGCATTGTGTAGAATGTTGTGGAATATTTATATATAAAAAAATATATTTATCACGCTGACCGCACGTTGCACTACAACCCGGCCTTAACAGTGTGTATCGTAAGAGGAACCATGAGGCTGCGTGGTGTGCAAGCCATTATAGGTCTAATTATATTGACGGTTGCGTGTCGAGACTTTTTCTTGGGTTCAATAAACTAGAGTGCGAGAGAGACGACCTTATCAATTATCGATAGATTGCAGCGTTAGAAGTTACAGGCTGATTATTTTTGAGTTCATGTATAATGGTTTTATGTACTTGGCTAGCGTTTGTGTATATACTAAATATTGTGACGTATGTATTCGATGTCAAAACTAGTGAAGCATGTAATTGCCTATTTTATTTACTTGTGGTTTTTTGGGTTTCGTGTTAGAGATAGCGATACCAATAGTCGTATTATTTTGTACATAACAGGATGACAAAATTGTTAACGCTGTACTCATGAAACGTCATATTGTACATAGATATATTATACTAATACAATGCATTTACTATTCAAATTAGAAACAGTTTGAAACTTTTAACTGTACAAAATCCCAAAGCCCTAGCAAACCATTCTCTAACAATGCGAAAATAAAAAGAAGGAAAAATAAAACCACAATTTTATTAGAAGAGTACGGCATAAAAATGCCCTCATCCCTTTTATATTGTATAAAAAGTGTCCTTGCGTAATTTACTTTGTATAAAAATCACAACAGGTGTGGCCTTACGAACCGAGAGACGTTATCGTGCAAACACAAGTTTTACGATGTACTGAATTGATTTTCTACACCATGTATAAGAAGCTCAGTAAGCGTGGCGTGTGAAGTGAAGGTTTTGTAGAAAATATCTACTTTGTTTAAGTTATAGACGAATAAATCTAATAATCATAGTAAAAAAAGTAATAAAATGAGACTAACGATGATAAATTAATTTTATTCAATACCATAAAGTTCCCGATATGATATAATAATTGGTCTTTCTAAATAAATTAAAAACATTCTAATTGGTATTATTATACTATAAGAGGTGTTTGTTGCATGTATTATTAGGTATAGTCCCTCACACTTGACAGCCCACAGAAAACGATCAACCATCTTCGTTCATGGACTGTAGGAAACAAGCTACACAAAAAAAAATGCTATAATTTATAATTCGTTTTTTTTTGTTTTATTTATACCAACGTTCAATTATTACAATAACACATTATTACAATATTATGTTTTTGCTATTATCATTTGTGACAAGTACTAAAATTTAAAAAAATTGAAAAAACCCACGACGTATAAAAAATAATTCAAAAAATGTTTACTGCAGCGCTCCCTAGTGAGTTGTCACTGTAACACCTATCTTAGAACATGCACCAATCAAACCCAAACCAATAATTGAAAACTGTATCAAAGTCGGAGTAGTATTTTTGGAAAAAATAGGCAACATTGATTTGCATTAAAAATGCTTGCTGTAGCGCCCCCTGTCGAGTTGTCATTGTAAAACCTATCTAAGAACATGCTCCAATTAAAGCCGAACCCCAAACTGAAAACGGCATCAAAATTGGATTGGTGGTTTCGGAGAAAATGGCAACATGGATTTGCACAAACAAACACACAAACATCCTCTCACCCCAAACGCACATAATGTCTCCGTTCCGTCGTGAGTAAAAAAATGGACAAGAAAAAAAGAAGAGCTGATATCAGCTCAGGTCCTTATTGAGGGTTAAAGTTGCCATCTAATACCAATTTTCGGCTTCAATTAATCACACTAATGAAGCTGCTATAATTTTGTCATTTTACAAAATGTCCAATTTATCTTATTTAAACTGCAACATACGTGGTAAGCGAACGGTACACATCCGTGCGTAGCACCTGCTCCCTATTGGTTACCAGTTTTCTCCATAGCCTGCTTAGATGCTATAATAAGAATCTTAGCATTTAAATTAGATACGCATCCAGTAGTCATAATATTGAATTTTCGTTTTGTTTTATAAGGCTAATATAAAGGTGTTTTCATACAAATTCAACATAATTATGTTTGTTTTGTTAACAATGATAGGTCACTAGCTGAAGTTTTATGATATGTTTTCTTAAAAACGTTTTGAAAAAAAAAAATGAACGAAATTTTTTAGCATTTATTATGCTAACTTTTAAATTCAAAATATATCGGGAAAAATGAAGGGCTCAAGTGGGACTTGTACCCAAGACCTTTCCCTTACAGGGGGAATGCTCTTCCATCTGAGCTATTGAGCCACACCTGAATCACTTCAAATTTCCCTTCTCTTTATATCCGTCTATAAGGGCAGCGGTGGAGCCATCTACCATCTTTCTTTCATTGGTTCCAACAGTTCGTGGGTTCAACTGCCACTTGAGCGCTTAATTTTTCTCGATGTATTTCGCGTTAAAAAAAAACTTGGACCGAATTTCGTCGAAGACAATTTCTTCTTCACATTGAAACCTAGTTCTGACGTTTAAATTTGACCCATATCCTATGAATGGTACTCAATTCTCAATCTTGATTTATCTGAGAACAGATATAAAGAAAGATTTACAGATTTGATAGGTTATAATATATGATCTGTCCTCCAATAATTCAGAACTTGCTACCATTCTAGAATTTGGGCCTTAGTCATATAGTTAGTCAATTCAATTTAACTTGAAACGTTAAAACTTAGTTTATTCAAAGGATTTTTTCTGTGAAATCGAGCCCACAATACGAGCGATCGCTGTAATTCCCGTGTATATTTAACGCTTGCCCTGTTGCGCACGGGATATTGTACACTAGGGATCGGTATAAACAGTGTTTCAAACATCCACGGCTATGACACTCGAATTTTACGGGGTGGAAGCAGAGAATATACTGTTATAGGATGATGAGACTGCAATGCGACAAAACCTTGCTATAAAAGAGGTACAGTTGGCTACAGAAGTGGCTGAGCAGTGACAAAATCAAAAACGATTGAAGTTTGAAATTCTATTCGAATGAATTTTTTATAGCATTAATTATGCCAACTTTCAAAATTCCAATATATCGGGAAATCCACCGTCGCCCCTAAAGACGGACATAAAGAGAAGGGAAATTTGAAAAGATTATGGTGTGGTGCAATAGCTCAGTTAGAAGGCGTTCCCTCTGTAAGGGAAAGGTCGCGGGTTCAAGTTCTACTTGAGCATTTCATTATTCCCGATGTATTCGAAAATTCTACTTAATATAAATACGTGTGAAAGTTAGTGAAGATGTTTGGATATTTATAACTTAATCACGCTCAGGATGAACAAACAGAAATTTGGTACATAGATTGATTTTATTATTTTGAAATAGAAAATTTTATACCCAAAAAATGTTTCAATGGTTTGCGAGATCTAAATTCTGTCGCGATTTATTTGGTATTTTCTATGTTATAAATCACGGAAGATTCCGTTAAAAAGTCATTTTATTTCAATGAGTGATATTCACGTAAACTTTGAAAAATATTATTCAGATGACAAGTTTCATGTCACGTTTTGTCTGCAATTTTAGAAAAGGTTTTAGATATAGCTCTAAGGTAACTGAGGTAACTGAGTTCGCAATATATTAGTCACTAGCTTTTGCCCGCGGCTCCGCACGCGTTAATGTCGGTTATCGCAACCAAACATAGTCTATGTCCTTTGTCATGGTCTAATCTACTCCTATACCAAATTTCATCAAAATTGGTTCAGTGGATTAGGCGTGAAAGCGTAACATACAGACAGATAGACAGACAGACAGACAGACAGAGTTACTTTTGCATTTATAATTTTTGTATGGATTTAACTCTAAGTTATTTTTAAGGCGACTGTACTTACAACAGATTGCTCTAAGCGCTCTGTCAGTGCAGTTCGTCTATATATCATTAGGTTGTTTGTAAGAGTCTATTTTTAAAAGGATCTATGTTTTTCTAAACTGGTACGCGATCCTTTAATTTAGTTTTATTTTTTTTAGCTTATGTTACTTTTGGTATTATCAGCTCTTATTTTTTCTTACTTAATGTTATTATTAATATGTAATACAAATATTTTGTTTTATTATCCAAAAATCTACAGAACTAAAATGGTGCTAATAGATTATGGAGGTCAAAGGGCAGTTTTTTCGCAGTAAATGTTGAATTTCAGTCATTTTATAATTAGACTGAAGAGTAGACTCCTATTGCAGATAACATAATAATAAATAAATAAAAAGATGTGAAATGTTTTCGTGATTAGAACGAAATTAGAAGATTTTCTTTTTTTTATATTTTTAAATAGATGTTTTTTTTAATATTATATAATTTTCCATAATTTAGGTTTCTGTGTTATACAGATAAATTTTATGTAATTACTTTAATCAATTGTATATCTTGCTTCTCAATGCATGCCGTGGCAGCTTGTAATTGAGGTAGCTCCAAACAAATGTAAATTAGACTTAAGGTAAAATGTAATGTGCTGGTGTATACCTTGTAAGCTGCTCTTAATAAATAAATAAAAAAAAAAATGTATTTAAAAATATAATTGTTTAAATTTACTGAAATGAATAAAGAGATATAATAAATAAATAAATAAATATTCCACAACTTTCTACACAACTCTATCTAGACCTAGGTAAGCTTAACTAGCTTGTGTTATGGAATCTCGAATGCGGATAAACATACTTATAATATTTTTTTTTATAAATAGATACATATTAAACACCTACACTAATGCAAATAACCATATTCGTGCATACAAATATTTGCACTGAGCGGGGATCGAACCCGCGCCTCCTGCGTAGCATTCGCGTTCACTACCACCACGCCACAGAGGCTGTCAGAACATAATAGGTACTAAAGTTGTATTGGGGACCCAATGCCTCTGTTAACTTCGCAAAAGTTTCGAAGGGTGATGACGATAATCATTACTGAACCACGAACTTTTCTCTCCAGAGATGGGTAGAGCAACAGCTGTCATTTCCTCCTCATCTCAAATACCTTTCAAGCTTCCTCTATAGTCATTAACCTTTTATACACCTGCACACATATTAGTAATTAAGTGTTTGATTGTGCAGCCACATCAGTTAATTTTTATAGTAATTATATTAGTGGATCCAGTCCCGACTTAACCAAAGAATGTATGTAAATATTTAACAACTTGATTGCACATTACATTGTGTAAAAATAGATAATAGTCTTAGTCCGGTCAAATTAGACCAAAAATAAGAGTAAGGTTACCTAAATTCCAAAACAATTTTTAAAATTTTTTGAATCGGTATACTTATCTCAAAAACGGTGGCTCGTAGGAAAAAACTATTGATACATTTTTATAGTTAATTTTATAATCTACAATTTTTGTCTGAAGTACTTTTATGATAAACTTACCGTTTTGCTGAAAATCGCGAAAAACTCATTTTTTTGACCTTTGACCTTGAATTATTTTTTTTTCCTTACACAAGAATGATGGGGAACTTTCAGATATTGTTTATAATTATGTTTTGAACAATTTTACTCATTTTCAGCTTGGTAGGAATTTATGTAACTATGAATGTTTAAATTGACCGGGGTATAATAAACACCTGAGTTATTTTGGGTTGAAGTAAGGGTTAAATAAATAAATAAATAAATATTCCACAACATTCTACACAACGCTATCTAGACCCATGGTAAGCTTCTATAGCTTGTGTTATGGAATCTAGAACGCGGATAAACATACTTTTATACTTTTTTTTTTTAAATACATACATATTATACATAGAAACACCCAGACCAATGCAAATAGCCATATTCGTGCATACAATATTTACACTGAGCGGGAATCGAACCCGCGCCCCTCTGCGTGGCAGTCGTGTGCACTACCGGCGCACGCGGATTGTTTTGTAATAATCTAATGGTTTTGAGCTCATCCACTGCAGTAGCACCCCGTGCTATATACAAAATACATCCAAGAAACGTGACAGCACATTTTGTAATACATGAATCAAGACATAGGTACGTTAACGCCAGGTATCCACGAATAGCTCTTGCCAAAAATCTTGATAGGTACTTTTCGTAAGCGGGATGATACCCGAAAACCCCCCATAGACGCGGGATAGCACCCGAACCACCCCCTAGACGAGGCCGCATTGTAGCCGTGGGTCTGTTGGGAGCGCTGGGACATCCTTCCGAGGGCTTACCCAGGGCTCCCAACCATAGGCTGCTGGGCGTTACCGTGGGGGTTTTTAGTCGGTAGGAGTCCCGCATAACATACATGAAGGATTTTCCCCCACGGTTAAAAAAAAGGTACTCTTCGTGGACATAGGTGCTACTCGCACAGATGCTATTCCAGCTGGGTGCTTTAAGTGGACTACATTGTCTCTATTGTCCTCCGGGGTAGGCTGCCAACACAATCAAATTATACAAAAATAATATAGACAAAAATTAAATTAAATTTTGATCTGAAGGATGAAGTCATGTGTCTACGCCATAAATTTAGGCATTTTATAAACACAAAGTATTATAAAAAAGTAATATACACCACGTTTATCATTATCAAATAATTAAGGATGAAGTACTAGGTAATTAGAACCGGCCAAGTGCGGGACGGAATCGCCCATGAAGGGTCCCGTAGCAGCAAGAACCATAATATAAAAGTTCTTGTAGTTCAATAAATGTTATTTTTATGATTTTTTAGTTAATATTCAATTAACTAAGGCAAAAATTGCGGACTATTATTATTTAGTATTAAAAAAAACTACTTACTAGATCTCGGTCAAACCAATTTTCGTTGAAAGTTTGTATAGCAATGTACATCATATATTTTTTTTAGATTTATCATGCTCTTATTTAAGAAGTTAGACGGGGGTCAGCAGGGGAACCCTAAAAATGAATAAAAACTATATAATAAGAACAGATGTCATTTTTACCACATTCTTTATTTACTAGGCGCACTCACTTCAATTTAATATATTTTATTATAGGAATGTTTCCTTTTTTTAAGTCAAGCGAGTGAGCATCTCGATCGCATCCTAAGTAGCCGTTTCTGTTATTTTATCTTCGTATCTAACACTTCTAAGAAAATATACAATCTATTATATTACACTGTATTGATAAGATAAAGATTGCATTCCACACACCGCAGCTTGTATTCTTTCGAAAATAAAGAATGTGGTACACGAGATGATTATGGATGAGATAAAAATCTCTCTTCAAGAGATTAACGCGATATATAGAAGTATTTCTGTGAGATCTATATAAATAAACAAGATTAAAGTGTTTGTTTGTGATATATAAAAACAGTATCTATAACAAAAAAAATTGTCTGTCTTCGTTTTTCGGATAATCTCCTAAATGATAGGGTCAATTTTGAAGAGATTTATACTGCAGATAGCCTGATAAAAAGTGTAATTTAGGGTTCTTTTATTGCAGAAAGTTTATGTACACGAAAAAAGTAAGTTCACGATTAACCGCGTAAATATTAAGACATTTCCAGATAATAGATAATATGTGTGTGTGTGTGTGTGTGTGTGTGTGTAATATGTGTTAAATCGACGATAATATTATATGTTCACAGCATTCCCCTGTAAGGGACTGGTCCCGGGTTCAAGGCCCGTCTGAGCGTTTTTTTTTCGATCTTAATCCATTTAGCATAATCATTGCTTTAAAACTTCATTAAAGTAACTAGTATTGAGTAAAATGGTCCATTATTATATTAAGTATAACAAGACGCTTACTTTCATAGTTATTAAGATATATAATAATTCCGAAGAATCAAAGATACGTGTTACAACATTGTCGGAATGACTTACGCGGTACTTGTGTTTGAATTAAAATTAAAACGGTTTGGCAGCTCTTAACATGCAATGTAACTTTACCGGTGAAGCAAGTATGTATTAAAGTGTGCAAGAATTCTTATTAAAATCGTTCCCACAGGCTCTGTTCGAATAGTGAGGCATAAATCGTTGGAGAACGCGTCTTGCACCTGGCATCGAAGAATGCAACCTTTGAGGCGTGTGCCATAAGTAATGAGCGCTGAGCTAAACCAGTATAATAAATAAAATAAAAAAACAAAAACAAAAAGGCCGTTTATTTAACTTTATTTGCTACAAAATAGATTGACAATAAAATTAAAAAAAAGAACAACGTGCAGATCAAAATGTTGATTATTTTAGTGAAAGCATTATTTTCTATTATTGTGTTTTTATTCTATTAATGTTTTTTTTCTTTCATCTTTTTTTTTATTTTTTATAAAGTACACGTCAGTTTGACTTCACCTCGCCTGATGGTAAGCTAAAGGTAAAGAGGATCACCATCGTAAACATGTACCGATTGCGAGAACCCTTCTCATTGGAACGTAAAGGCCTCCTCCAGATAGCCATTGTTTTCAGACCTTGACAGTAGTCGCAGTCAGCTTCTAATTCAATGTACCTAATTTTTATTATATTATGAATAGAGCTTGAGCCTGGTAATTGGAATAATTCATAATATTGGGATTCATAATATCCATGAATAAATGTATTAACTCAGCAAGCGTAGGATAGGTAAATCTTTGATTTTGATTTTAGACCACTTCAAAACATCGGATTTATTTGATTTTTTACATATGAAGAAACTGGCCTTTCACAAGTTGGCAGTCTTTTCGCGAAAAAAATTTTAGAATGCAAACAAGATGCACACGAATTCCAACACGCGGACCTGTGGGTATCATCCGGTGCGAAATAAATAAAATAAACGTTATTTTATCAGGAAAAGCCCCAAAAAAGTTTACAAATATTGCAAGTAAAATGAAAACGTGCAAAAAATAAGTGAGCTTTCGAGAAATAACTGTAGAATTTCATTAAAAAATATAGTTGCTCGTTATCTTTTGTTACTTGTACCACCCGTATAGCGTCTTGATTGTTACCAACTAGCATAATACAGTATCGTTCGCACCCTACGGATTGTTACACTATCACGATAGTTGACACATTGTTTGTTTTATGTACATAGTGTACGTATTTGCTAATGTTAAGGCATAACCACACTTCGTAATCTGTTATGTTAGGCGGATAGGCTGTATTCGTCCAAATATTTAGCATACCTTTATTCGAACATTTTTTTTATAAAGGACCAGCCTTCACCTCGCCTGATGGTAAGCTAAAGGCAAAGTCTCGGAATGAGGGTCACCATCGTAAACATGTACCATGTGGTGGCACTCAGCTTGACGGCCTCATCAGATGCCTTTTCACGCCCCGCTTAAAGGACCCAGGACTGTAGGAAGAAGTAAACAGGTGAGCTGGCAGGGAATTCCAGGTCTTAATGGTGCGGCATAGGAATAGGAAAAATATTAATAATTAAACTAAGATTTTCAATTATTGTATTTATTGTATTATATGGGACGGAAAATCTTAATTCTTTATTGTACACATAAAAATGATACAGTAACAAGCATGCTTAAAACGCTTAGATAGCTTGAGTTATGGAATCCAGAATGCGGATAAACATACTTAGATACCTTTTTTTTTTAAATATATTATACGTAGAAATACCCAGACCAATGCAAATACCCGTAGCATACAAATATTTGCACTGAGCGGGAATCGAAACCGCGTCTCCTACGTGGCAGTCGTGTTCGCTACCGCCCCGCCACAGAAGCCGTCAAGTTGATTTCATTAAGTCAATATCTTGTTATTGATATAAAAAAGTTGTTATTTCTTGTACTTATTAGTTTATTGAACGGGTTATATTCAATTTGTAATATAGAGTAAATCGTATATCGATATTAATTACCTAATTATGAGTAATTCAAAAATATAAATACCCGTTAGAATTACAAATCTACATTCTACATAATTCCATATAATTATCTAGCATATTAATTAATATACAACCACTAAAAGTTTTTCAATTACATTTAAGACTAGCTGTGCCCGCGACTTCGTCCGCGTGGAATGTACTTAATAAAAAAAATCAGTTTATTTTTTTTTGTTTTTGGAATTTTTTTTTTTTTAGACTAAGTTACTCCTTATTACATAAGCTATCTGCCAGTGAAAGTCCCGTCCAAATCGGTCCAGCCGTTCCAGAGATTAGCCAAAACAAACAGACAGACAGACAGACAGACAGACAGACAAAAAATTTAAAAATATATATTTTGGTATGTGTACCGTATATACATTCATATGCATGTAGTAGAAAGCGGTTATTTTAATATTACAAACAGACACTCCAATTTTATTTATTTGTATGTATATGTAATGTATATGTATAGATCATAAAAATACTGGATAGTGATTAAATAAGTACCTATTTATTTTTATCACACTGGTACGTGTTAGAGCACTTATTCTACTTGATTTTAGATATGCAAGGTGATTTTTAGTCTTGTTGGATAAAAAGAATTTGAGCTCAGTTTCAATAGCAAAATCATCTGGAAGTATTACTTTGGGTTTATTTTTATAACTAGCTTTTGCCCGCGGCTCCGCCCGCGTGGATGTCGGTTATCGCGATCATACATAGCCTATGTCCTTTCTCATGGTCTAATCTACCTCTTGCCAAATTTCATCAAAATCGGTTCAGTGGTTTAGGCGTGAAAGCGTAACATACAGACAGACAGACAGACAGACAGACAGACAGACAGACAGACAGACAGAGTTACTTTCGTATTTATAATAGTTACTAGCTTTTGCCTGCGGCTCCGCTCGCGTGGATGTCGGTTATCGCGACCAAACATAGCCTATGTCCTTTCTCATGGTCTAATCTACCTCTATACCAAATTTCATCAAAATCGGTTCAGTGGTTTAGGCGTGAAAGCGTAACATACAGACAGACAGACAGACAGACAGAGTTACTTTCGCATTTATAATATTAGTATGGAAGTATGGGAATAATGTTCAGGTGAAAGGAAGAAGAATGTATGCAGGTTGTACATTTTTTTTTCTTTCACCAAATTAATACTTCCAGACGATTTTGCTGTCGAAACTGTGTCCCAATTCTTTTTTTCCGAAACGAATATAAAATCACCTTGTCTAATGATGATGATGATCTTCTGTTTAAAACAGACACAGTCTAACAAACTAAAGTTTAATTAAAAATAAACACTTTAAATGCTCAAGTGAGACTCGAACTCAAGACCTTTCCCTTACAGGGGGAATGCTCTTTCAACTGAGCTGTTGGTAGATGGCACCACCGTCGCCCTTAAAGACGGATATAAAGAGAAGGAAAATTTGAAATGATTCAGGTGTGGCTCAATAACTCAGTTGGAAGAGCAAGTAAGTGTAAGGGAAAGGTCGTGAGTTCGAGTCTCACTTGAGCATTTAATTTTTTCCAATGTTTTTCGACCTTTAAAGTTAGAATAATAAATGCTATAAAAATTCAATCAAATATCCATTTTAAGTCACAACACGCTTTACGATCAATATGTCTTTCAATAGTTAGACGTTTTGCTACAAAGACGATTTGCGAATTGGACGTATTGCTAATTAGACGTTGAGGGTAGTTAGACATTTTGCAACTTAGACTTATTGATCGTAAAGCATCTATTCAGTGGTCACATGATATCAAAAACATGAGAAAGCGTTTCAATTAATTTTTACTTTTTGTAAATGGAACAGCTGAATACCTAGCTTATTTTTTTAATTAAAACTTACTTTTTAATGCCTATACACTGTATACAAAGGGCCTTTTATAAACGGTATATTTTCATATTCATAGTTACAAATTGAGGTAACATTTTGATAAAGGAAAATTGTTAGTAATATACTAATTAAATACTAAAATAAGAATATTTTAATGACTTTGAGAGAAGAACTTTTTCAGAATATGCGTAGGTTTAATACAGACAATATAATTTTTATTTGCTTTATTTTTTTGTAAAAAGGCTATAAATAAAAATGTCTTTAATGAATTATAATGATACTGAATCAAAGGAAAAAGACTAGTATGGTTTCTTAAAATTAATATCTACCTTTAATAATGTTTCTTATAAACAGCTTCCACATTTACTGATAAATTGGAATTTTAATATTGCTAATTTGATAAGGATGATATACTAACTTAATTAAGAAATATATAGATAACGCTGCGGTAGCTGACAGTAGTTTTGTACATTTTTCAATTAATTTCTTATCAAATAAGTATACACACTCTACTTAAATTAATTTATTAACTGTATAATTATTTTAATTATTTTCGCGTATTCAACGGTTATCTAAATTGAACATCCGGCCCTGGCAAAGTGTTTATATCTTTGTCAAACCTATTAAAAGCCTATGATGTATCCAAAATCACACTTACCTATGTATTTAAGCTGGGAGAAGCTTAAACCAAGGTCACAGCTAAAGCTCAAATTATATGTTTACTAGCTTTTGCCCGCGGCTCCTCCCGCGTGGATGTCGGTTGTCACGACCAAACATAGCCTATGTCCTTTCTCTAGGTCTAATCTTCTCCTATACCAAATTTCATCAAAATCGGTTCAGTGGTATAGGCGTGAAAGCTAACATACAGACAGACAGACATTCAGAGTACTTTCGCATTGATAATATTAGTATGAATTAACCGCGTGGTTCCCGGAAGAGTAGAATTTGGGCTACCCCATCTCTTCCCAGCGGTGTGGTACAACGCAACTAAGGGATAGGGATGTATAACATCAGACAGATATATATTATTATACAGCCCAGGCTCAGATGCATGGCTCTAGTCAACAATAGTGCCCGGAATACGGCAATAGGCCCAACCCATATTACGTGGGACCGAATACAATGATTGGTGAAATGTTGGTGTTAATTCACCTCTGCCTAACCCTACAGGGATAAAGGCATGATTGTATGTATGTAAGTATTAACCCTTCTACCGACTGTGTTTCTAACGAAGGGCTTTGTTTTCCGTGTGGAAATCCCCTCGGATGCCTCCCCTGCCGGAGCCGGAAGGGGAGGTTATGTCGGACTCGAACCGATTAAAACCACACGCCGACTGTGGGTCGTGGTGCTAGGCCAGAGGTGAGGTTGTCATCGAGATATCCCTCGCACCCCGGCTGACCCAGGCCCATCCCTTACGGTCTGGCCCTCCTCGGTAGGGGGGACAGCGGTGTCCCCGACTCGCCCCCGGAATGGGGAGGCGCGCTTTTCAGCGCACCGTCGCCGTGGCCTGCTTCTACTGGGGTGACAGGCGGGTCCAACCGTCACCCCCAGGCCCGCGCTCATGGGGGACGGAGGTCAGTCAGTGCCCCTCTAACGGAGGGCAAGCTCTTGTTTCTTCACGAGATAAAGGAGTTTTGGCGGGAAAGCGTAAGGACACATCGCGGTATTATTTTATTTTCTGAAATTGATGTGAATTCGAGTTTTTCTGCATAAAATGGTGGATTTTTAGACGTAACGTCTTGGACAACGCACACGCGTGTAGGAAAGTGGCATATTACAGTGAATTGTGACTCTACGTGTTCTATCCAAATCTCCCCAGGGAGCTTTTAGTAAAGTCACCACGACTTTACTGAGGCAGCAATCATCTCATTCATCGTCATTATCGTCATCATCAACATCATTAACCCATTATCATCAACGTCATCAATATTTTTAACTAAAGTAATATCATACAAAATAATACTTTTTATGTGAAGTCTTATTTTGTATGATACCGTTTTCATTGTGGTCTAGCTACCATTGTCATATCAAATCATTAAAAAAATTACGAGACAACCTTTTTCTCTTTAGTTTCTTATCAGATTTTATAACGTTCTATATAGCTATAAAAAATATTCTAAAACTTGACTGTTTTCCTCAAAAAATTCAGTATTGAATTTCAAGCTATAGACGAATATCTAATAATACGTATGTAAGTCTAATAGTAATTTATAAATTTCCTTTTCTTTACAATACATTTCTCAGCAATGAACATTAGCTTCTGTCCCGGTAGCAACCCAAGGGACAAAACACGTAACTTAATACAATCCCCTGATAAGGCACCTATTGTCTTGACAGCGGGAGAAAATGAAATTTGTCATCATCCGAACCAATTGTCTAAAAGGGATCAGACGGGAGAGTATCGTTGTCACTTGTATCACTTGCTTTTATCTTTTTCCTTATGAAAGGAATCAATCAGCCTTAAATGCATTTAATTGTATCCAATAAATGTATTGTATTAAACACGGTTGGAATTAAACATTTAATCAAATTTTGTACGAGTCAATTCTATTTATTTGCAGATCCTCGAAAATTGTAATGAAAGGCATAATGGATACGTCACTAACTGACGGGAATGCCATCGTGGATTTTCCGCGCAGATTGCCAAGTTTTTTAGCGGTTATAATCATTATTAGTATGTACGTTGAAATTCTTTACGTTTAAATATAGAAGACATTGCATAACATAACATAACATAAACTCACGCCTGTATTCCCCGAAGGGGTAGGCAGAGGTGCTAGCACCCATATTTCGCCAGTTTATGTTTGGGTCCCAATGTAATAGGTGGCGAGCCTATTGCCATTAAACGGGCACTTATAAACCTGCGAACATAAGACATTGGTTATACTTAAATGTTATAATTTCAGATTTTTTTTTTCTTTCTTTTTTTTCAAGCCTATTTTGCAAAACTGTTGGGTATTGCCATCCAACGGGGCAATGCTGCCAGCCTTTTGGACACGTTACCAGTCGACATCGATGGTAGGAGTTTTTCAACGCCTGAACTTCCATTTCCAACCAGCCCAATATATATTATGTATATATATATGTTATGTACCTGGAGTACTACTTTTGGCTTTCGGTTTCGGGAGTTCCCCTTACATCTGGTGTAGAGATAATCCTTCAAAATAATGTTAACTTACAACACAAGTATTTAATTCATAGCACGAAATAATAATGTATGTAGGTCTATCGAGATAATATATTAAGGTGGGTTTCCTCGTACTGAATTGTATATGTTTATGAATTTCAAATTCGTGTTTCGCTAAGGCAGTTATTTGTTGGCATGTTGTAAATATGATAATTAGCGTGAAAACTTTCATTGCGCAATGCAGAATTAATAGTTTTGAAGTAATTCCGCTAGTTTTCGCTAGATGGCCTTGGATATGTTATAGCATTTCAGGTAATTTCTTAGTCTTGTGGTTATAAATAATTCAAAAGTACTATTTCGTCCGTTTATACACTACTTGGAACCGGCAATGAATGTAATCAATACTTAGATACTAATATTATAAATGCGAAAGTAACTCATCTGTCTGTCTGTCTGTCTGTGTGTTACGCTTTCACGCCTAAACCACTGAACCGATTTTGATGAAATTTGGTATAGGGGTAGATTAGAGCATGAGAAAGGACATAGGCTATGCTTGGTTGCGATAACCGACATCCACGCGGGCGGAGCGCGGGCAAAAGCTAGTTCGACATAAATTAGGTTAAGATGACAATCTGTAATAGGTAGCTCGGATAGACTGGATGCGCAAGGGGGTGGATCAGGTGCAATGCCACGTAGGAGGCGCGGGTTCGATTCCCGCTCAGTGCAAATATTTGTATGCATGAATATGGTTATTTGCATTGGTCTGGGTGTTTCTATGTATAATATGTAAGTATGTATTTACAAAACAAAAGTATCTAAGTATGTTTATCCGCATTCTAGATTCCATAACACAAGCTAATTAAGCTTACCATTTAGTATAGTATCTATAGATAGCTCAATGATTCAAGAGCGAGGGTTCCACCTAATCGAGCGATATTAATAATAATCTTTTAGTAATGGCATTTCATACGAAACGACCGTTGCGGTTTACGGTCGGGTCCGCGCGGAATATTTTAATTCATTTCTGCACTAATTGAGTTGGACATTAAATATAGGGATATAATTAATTTTCATGAATGTCACGGTAATATGAACGTTAGTTATTGCCTTTATTCATGTGCGGTTTGTCTTTTATCTTATCGATAAATCGATTTGTGTGATTTTTTTTGTGTCGGGACCAGATTTATTATGTACTCGTCTATACGTAATGGATAGTTATTATACGGATTTATTCCATTTAATGGTATATGTTAGAGCATTAAAACAAAAAGGGATAAAACGACTATTAAATCCTTCTCTCTTTCCAACAAAACTTAGATCTAAAGAATTTTTATTTAGTACTTGTCCGAAGTTAGACTTTACTTTAAAACTAGAAAGTTTTTCAATAATGTCTGTGCTGTCGGTGACAACTAGAGATCAAGCTAAGAATAAAGAAAAGGAATAGGAACTGTTCTTGTAAAATCTCGTAAAAATAATTTTATAACCAAGTTACTTTCTTTTTACTTCGGAGGTAATTATTACAAACATAAATACAAAATACGTGCGAAAAACATAACCTCTCTTGACAGATGGATAAAAAAGAGATTACATAATGTCAACAAGATTACATAGTCTATGTTTTTAGTTTAAGAGTAAATAAAGAAAAAATAAAAAGTTAGAATATTGGATGTGTTCATTAGTACTTATATTATGTAATCTTGTTGACATTATGTAATCTCTTTTTACCCGACTGCGCGACGCAAAGGAGGGTTATGTGTTTATCATTCTATGTATGTATGTATGTATGTATGTTTGTTTCTATGTGGCGTTCTAGAGACCAAATGCGTAGGCCGATTTTGATAATTCTTACGTCAATCTATTCGTCTTAACCTTGCGAGTGTCACTAAAGACATGACAGTAATCAAAATTTATCACAGCGACAACCAGACGCCATATTGTCAAAATGAAAAAACAAAAAGTCGATGAACTATGTCAAGTGGGGTGTTGTTGAATAGGTATTTTAAAATTATCTATAGGTTCCTTTTATCATTTTTCATTTTAAATAACAGTTTAGGATATATAACGGTTTAAAGTTGTTTAACGCTAATTTACTTACTTATTGAATTAGGTTTTTATTTCAAGTATAAAATCATTTGTTTTTTTATCCATCTGTCAAGAGAGGTTGTGTTTTTCGCGCGTATCTTGTATTTATGTTTGTAATAATTACCTCATATCTATTGAACTACTTCAATTCAGTATCAGTTGGATTTTTTATTCACGTTAATTTTCTCAGTTCGAAGATTGTAGGTACAAAAATTATGATTACATATCGTGGTACCTACGCGAAAGTTTTGAAAATTAGAGAATCAATTTAATTAACTATGTAATGTGAAAAGCCCTTTACAATGCAAGGAATCCAAAAGTGATACCTCGTTGAAAGATGTTAGTTCTATTATACAGAGTGTAGTTATTTATATAATTTTATGTGGTTTTTTACTTTGTCGAGTGACTGTACTGAATTATCGTAAACAAAAACGATTTCCCGTCGTAAACACATTTTATCACGCTAGGATGTGTTTCTAATTTTATGAACAGATAGATGATATTGTGTGTTTATTATTATAGTAAGGTGTTTATTATTTAATGTTTTGATTTCTTTTAAAAGATTTAATAGTTTTTTAATGGATTCAGTCTCGTAAAAGTTTAATGCTGTAAAGTAGTTGACGGGCTACTAATCCTTATGACGTCACTCGAACTAAAAACTCAGATTATGTTAATTTAACCTCTGTGCTGACTATATTATTGTACCACCCGCGGCTATGAATTTTATTAAACACCCTCCTAACGCTGGGTTTCCACGGTTTCATGGACGCAGACGTAGACACGGACGCATTTTCTGTGACAAGCGCGTCTGCAGTACTACGGACACAGGGCGTAGTCTGCAAATTCGTGCCTTTAAAATCACTGATTGTGAAAAACGGCCTTTACATCACTCATATAAATGATAAATAAAATAAATAAAAACAATAACTGAAGTATTCAAAGGGTTTCAAAGCCCATTTCACAACACTATTAGCATTGACCAAATCAGCTAATTCCTGTGTGATAATTGGTACGTTTGGGATAAAATTTTAGGTTATAATTTTGACGAATTGCGTTTTTTGAACTAGGACTACGAAAGGGCTTGTGCATTTGGAAGTTGTCAAGTCCTTCAAAAACACAATCCGTTACGGGGAAATAACCGTTATGCATGCAATTGTATTTCCAACCTAAAGAAGTAATTTGCGTATAAGTATAAAAGTACAGTATTAACTCTATCATATTTAACAATATCGTTCAGAGGTAGTTCAATATCATATGCTGTTTAGATATTTTTATATGATTATTCATCATAACATTACTTACTTTTTTGAATTTTTTAATAAATTTAGCGTTTAAATAAACTGCTTACTATGCACTTCCTTGAGTTTCTCATTGGTGTCATAGTCGCTGCTAATAGTGACTTAATGGACTTGCAATTAAGAGGTCGCGAACTTAACTCCATCTAGTACAGTCAGCATCATATCGATCTAGATGAAAGTGCTCATAATGATCTTAATGTCTTAGTTTTCTCCCCTTCTTTTTTTTTGGGGGGCGTGCGTGAATCCCTCACGTCACGCTGCCGTCATGGGCCTGCTTCTGTAAAGACGGTGAGCAACTCACCGTCCTCAGGCCCCCGGTCATGGAGGCCGATGGTCTTCGGCGAAGACACGTCGGCGGTGCCCAAGCCGCCGACTGCGGAACTCGGGTGGGAGAGGTTTCTCCCGCTCTCGCCCCGCCGCCTCTTTCACGAGCATGACCTGCTCACAGAAAGAGGCGGCGCAGTCCCACTTACTCCCGCTGGAAACCATGGCTCGCACCATGGTCTCGAGCGAGAGGGTGCCCACGCCCAGACCCACCACGAGGACCTGGCGCTGTTGCGCCCACGCCGTGCACTCCACCAGCGTGTGGAGCGCTGTGTCATCGCTGCGGTCCTTTCCTCCCCTTCTTGATAACTGATTGTTCTGATATTTGGCACACACCTTTAGTTCAGTCTATAATACAATTTAAATCAATGAAACAGTTCGAGTTTGCTCTTGATACCTTAGTTTTCAGATCCATTTAAGATTTTGTCATCAATATTGTTCTGACACTGACTGTACCTACACCACTGACGTGAATTCCTAAAGCGAGTAATTTAGTTTCACTGGAGAGGTTTACGTGAGTTCCAAATAAATAAAAACTACTACGAGTAGTAACCTGTGCCAAAAACACTTTACTAGAGGCGCTAGAAGTTAGTATCTGGTTTATGGAAATTAAAAAATAAAGGCATGGATAACGAAATTATTTTGATCCTATACTATCATTGTTTGGACGTGTCCGTATTAAAAATGATGACATAGGCTATGTTTGGTCGCGATAGCCGACATCCTCGCGGGCAGAGCCGCGGGCAAAAGCTAGTTTACAATAATATGTAAAAGTAGTTCTTCACAGATAAAGAAATAAAAATCTAGTAGTATAATAAGGTTAAGGTAGATAGACCTATTGAAAATGAAGAACATAATAAATTTACACAAACCTCCGATATAACTCCTACGGAAAAACACATTTAACTATCCAACTATTACAATATATGAATATTCATAACATTTTATTCATGAATATAACCTATGCAAATAGTGAAACCCGTATAATTTAATTGAGCTTCCAACAGTAGCGCTAAATTACCTAAAACTATTCAAAGAATCTAGGGAGGGAAACGTAGATAGTCCGTCGGGATTATGCCAAGATCTGGTTAACTGGATAGTGCAAGACATACAACTGAAAAGTTTGACAAGCGTAACATAGTTATTTTAGTTTTCAATGAAAATTATTGACCTAAAGATACATTTCAAGTAATAACGTTAACATTCATGTTTTTACATATCGTTAGTAAAGTCAATGTTTGTAAAGATACATACATACTCACGCCCGTAAATCCCCGATACTGTCGGATGAGGAACAGCTTTATCCCTTACTTGCCTTCCACGACACTCACCGGAAGGACCTTGACCTTGGACCTTTTCACCTCCACCGGGAACCAACGCGGCATGGCATGATACGGTTTGTATAGATGTCTAGTATTAATCATTGTTACTTCATTAGCAACAAAGTGTTGACTCTTCAGCCATTGTGATTTTCGTCTTAACTCTAATAGCAATTGTTATATACGACAGCCTCCGTGGCGTAGTGGTAGTGAACGCGACTGCCAAGCAGGAGGCGCGGGTTCGATTCCCGCTCAGTTCAAATATTTGTATGCATGGTCTGGGTGTTTCTATGTATAATATGTATGTATTTACGAAAGAAATGTATTTAAGTATGTTCATCCGCATTCTAGATTCCATAACACAAGCTAGTTAAGCTATGCTTACCATGGGTCTAGATAGCGTTGTGTAGAATGTTGGAAAATATTTATTATTATTAAAATATGTATTATTTACTTCACGCTCGTGGTCTAGTGGCTAAGAATATTTTTTCTATCATAGTACTCTCACTATTTGGGAGAGGAAGGACTCCAAGGGTTACCAAAAACCAAAAGGTAGAAATCCGGTCCCTCTCAAGTTAAAGATTCGAATACAATCGGAAATATTGTTCAGGTGATAATGAATAAGTAAAAACTTATCATGTTAACAGTAATTGAGAAGAGCTATTTGATAAAGACGGCAATTTTACTAATTAAGTAAAACTCAACATTAAAGGCTTACACATTTTCATTAAGATTACATTCGATGTAAAGTTGGAGCCATACAATTCACTTAATACACAAAACCAGAACAAGTATTCTATTGAATTTACTAACTTTGCTTGCAAAACTTCCTTCCTGTATCTCACACTATGCAAAACTTAAGACAGGACTGCTTTGTACTCTACGTGAATTATCTTTTTGAATGGATTTCCTAGTTTAAGCGATGTGCCTTCTCATCAAAATCTTTGAGCCTTTTATCAGCCCAGCGTATTTGAAGTTTACTTTGTTCAACTACTTCCAAATTCATAATTATTATCTCACCTGTATTATCATATACTCGTAGCTTTGAGAAACTTATAGTCTATATTCTGGAGAACTTACAGTGAAGACACCTCAAGAGTTAGTTGTTATTTCAGTTAAAAGTTTTCATAAGAGAAAGTTCTTGATAAGAAATTTTCATTATGAACCAATGAATATGCCTCGTCCGATTTCCTAATAGAATTTGTACTTGCAGCAGTACGTGAGCAGATGCCATGTTTTTCATTGTTTGCATTTTGATATAGAGATATAGTGCTGGATACATTTATATATGTTAAGTACTATTTCTATGAAAAAGCTATGTCTGCCAATTTACATAATTAGTAAAAGTTAATACTGATTGTTTGACTAAAAAATTGATGTGAATTCTCGCAAATTATCCGGTAGTTATCTATTAATTTTGTGAAAACTCATAAACTCAATTGCTGTGAATAAGTTTTCAAAGGTGTTAAGCATGAATAATTTTTCGAAGTCATAAATTTATTCTTTTGATGTGCTCATAACACTTCATTTCAGTTTGAAATTTTCATCTTAAAATTTTAAATCTTCGTTTTACCGTACCGATCTTTATAACCATCATTTTCAGTTTCATTGGCCATACCTGTGCGTTTCATTCCATCTGTAATCACCACTTTAGTTTTATATCAGACTCTTCAAACTATCTGGGATATTTATAAGATTATAAAAATGTATTAGTTATATTATATACGTTTGAAACTCATAAGACTGTTATAGATTTAATTTTGGAAATTCTTTGTCCGCTTTTCGTTTACTACTAAAGAACATTAGAATAAAACAAGTTTAGTGAGTCAAGAATACTTAAAGCAAATATTTGCGTCTCTTTCTGGAATGTATACCTTATTTTTATAGCTTTAGCTAAAATTAAATGCTGCCGTGTACTCTCCAGCATTTATTACTAAAAACCAAAAGAGTACACGGTTTATTTTAAGAAGACTTATAAAATTTCTATTAAAGAAAGAAATACGAAAGCACTTCTCTCACTTTTGTACAAAGCCGATTAAAGTGGGAGTGAAAGAGAGACTATTACACGGTCCTGTCAAACAAACGTTGGTTTTAGGAAAGCCATACTAATGTTTCATTTTGAAATATATTTTGCAGTGAATCATAATTGTTAGATTATTTAATTGCATTAATATTAAGAATGAATTGTAACCTTCGAACTAATCGTTATTAAAAGATTGCCGTGACCCATTTAAGAACGTAGATTGTGTATTTTTAAACAATAATTTTGTTCACATCTACAATAAAATTCAAGAATAGAGCAATGCTGTTCATGCAATATGAATTATTGAGGATGATGATGACGAATAAAGCGATTCTAATTATGAAATATTAATTATTGTAAAAGCTAAAGCTAGAGGTAACACTATCATTTGGGCTAAATTATAGAATCAAATTATATACCGAATTCAATAATCATATTATTTGAGCACCGCTTAGCGATTAATAAGTCCATTATGTAAACTGACTGTTGCCCACAGGGATCTTTTCCTTAGATAAAACCCATGTGCTATTTCAGACTATAAAATCAATTTCTGTATCAATATCCATTCAGATTCATGTATTAGTTTCAATTCTCTGTATTAGTATCCATCAAGCAATCATCCATTTAAACCGCGAAAATGGCTGCTGCAAAGCAGCCGAAACGTCGGATTTAAAAGTAATAATAACAAATATATCGCGATAGAATCCGTAAAAAGTGGTTTTATTTCAAACGTGTGGATTTGAAACAACAGTAGTTAGTTTTTTGGTATTACTTATGTTCAAGCGACTTCTGTACCCGACCACACCTCAGATTATTTATTTTCTTAATAATACCTACTGAAAAGTTTCGAGAATAAATCGACTTCAACAACCGTTAGTAAGGGCTGTAGATATATATCTATTTCCCTTCCTTCCGAGTACTATAAACCGGTGCAGTAGAAATTGCCGTCTTTTGCAATGCTCCCAGATGATTTATTCATAACATCCCCTTCTATAATACAGTATGGTTAAGACATGTTTATGCTATCCTGTACAAAGCAGAATTTTGAAAGCGCACCACTAACTTTTAGTTATTTATGTTTATGGACTAAAGTTTAAGCAATGCGGCAACTTATTTTCTTTTCATTACCGGAATATTTTATATCCTGTTTTAGTGTCTGGAGTTTTAGGATGTGAATTTCTGTCTGGCGAATGAATTATTCTAGTTCGGTTGTATAATAATTCGCGTTTTATGTAGTACCTACTAGAAGCCCGGATCCGGCTTCACCCGAGAAACTTTCGCGAAAACATCACAACCTGATTGCAGCGCCACCTACCGAGGCAGAAAAATATAAAAATAGTTAAGAAACATACATAAAGCGGGTTGTATATGGCATTTGTGCTTAATCGAAGCAGGACTTTTGAGATCGTGAAAAAGACACAAACCAACTTGAAACTATTATATGTATGGTGGTATGAAAATTCTAATTTTATGAATATGAATATGAAAACAAGGGTCAGAACTGGGTTCATAGTATATATTTTGTAGGACGTGACTGACCGTTGTCAATTAGCACTGAGTAAATTCAAGCGACCTACGTTAAAGAGAATTTGTAAATAGGTTTGATGGCATTAAGGTGTGCGAATGGAATATTTACTACATTATTGGCAGGAGGTAAAATATACATGGCCCTTACTTAGCTTGACCAGTCATAACGAAAATACGCGCGTTCGAATAAGCCAACAAAATTATGTTGGTTTATCTTAAAGTCAGTTCTATCTTTATTGCTAACCAATTGGAATCCACCGATTACTCATGTTGCGACTGTGTTTGAAACTTCAATTTCAAGTAGAATATGGCGCCAGTATCGTTAATGTGGCCACTAGAGATTTTTCTTTCTGTTGGTGTTTTGTAATGTTACTCTTTTTTTTTTCACCTTCATACAAAACAAAATACAATAAATAAATTTTATATACAAACACGAGTGTCACCAGAATTCAGTTTTAGACTTCATAAAAGTAATAAATGAAAATGATCTACATTTTTCTGTAACATTTAATTTAATAATCTAATTGTGTAATATGTATTGTTCCAGATGCGGGTCAACAAACGACATCTCTACAAAATTGAAGAAGGATACCATAAACTACAGTGATGATCAAAATGAACAATTGGTTACAAAAATGAAACACTTTGAGCCTAGTAAACTTAAAAATGAAAACAAGTTTAAACTAAACTATAAAGTAACTAATGACAATATCAGAACAAAACAAAATAATGTAATAACTGATGTAAAAGTTAGCCAAATACTTAAAATGAATTGTACTAAAGTTAAAATGATAAGTGAAGATTTTGGTAGTATTAAACATAGAACTCGGTTAACGAGTAGGAGTGCCAATTCATTGTTTCTATTATTAAGGATATCGACAAGATTAACTGTTATATTAAAGCATTGGATATTACTTTTGATTTGGATTGGTAGTGTAAGTGCATATAAGGAACAGAGATTTGCAATCGAGCCTCAAGATCAGGTAATTTAATTTGATAATTATAATATCTTATTTCTTATATCACGAGCATCATTTAGTTAACAACATTATTTTATTATTTTAAATATTGTTATAATTTTTTCAAGCAATATAAAGTACTTGAGGACAAAATAATTATTATAAGAAATTTAAAAGTATTAAAACGAAATTTAGATTACTAAACATATATTATGATATGTAGTTTTGATCAAATTTGCTCTAGTAGAGTAGAGTTTCAATAAAATACAATATATTCCGAAAAATATAACATTTATTCAATGAGCAAATAATACAGCAAAATTCTCACAATTCGCCACACATATTGTTATAACGATAGCCAATTTAATATCAATCTATTTCTGCTGCACACCATTATGGAGATTTTAAATTAATTCTACTCTCATTACCGGTCACTGTTGTTCAACAAATGAAAATTATTGTGCAAACAAAATGCATCAGAACTAAGTTATTTCGTTAATGGTCGTTTCATTAATAGTGAATTTATTGAGAATACAATTTCGCAACTGTTATTTTAATCGGCTTTGTTCTACCTATTAATATTAAGGTGCACTGTGTCCGTTCCATGTATATGTTAATTTATCGGGCGTTAGTTTTGTTGTTTATTCACGTTGCATAAATAAACAGGAAAATGTAGTATTTTGACAAAGGAATCAGGTTTTGCATTTTCATTGTTGAATTTAATATGCGATGAAAATATTCTGTGGGAAATAATTAGTAATACCTATGTAATTTTGTCAATTATAATAACAATGCATGTTCGACATGTGAAGAATCCACTTATTGCGGAAAGTTACTTAAAGTACCAAGTTCTACGAATAAAATTTGACCGCAAATAAAAATAGAATTATTTCAACAAAGTTTGGCATCTAAGAAAACATGCGCTCAAACCGAACAGGCCGAAGGGTTGGAATTTTTAATATCACCAGATATTCAATACAAGCCTTTTCTATGTCAACTGAGTACTTGCTTACGTAAAGAATAATATTGGGCTACGTCTGTTGCTCCAAGGATTTCACGGGGGAATATTTGATTTACGGAACGGAACCTAAATTAATGTTGCGAAAATGTGAAGTAATTTTTGGATTTTTTCTTTTGTCGGCCTACCGGAGAATTGGTATGAATATATCAGAGTAGAAATGGAATATGTTGCTCGTGAAATGAGAGTGAGCATAATTTAAGACGTTAAATGAAAAACACGCCGTATTTCAAATTATTTCTAATAATGTATGAAGATTCAGCTTCCGTATTCTCTTTTACTTGGCCAGGTTTCACAATCCTCTTATTCACAAGTAGATTCTAATTTATAATGGAAAATTTATTAACTTCACTCACTCGCTAATGTGAAATTTCTCGTGCTTGTCTTAGACGTTTACATTTTTATGAATTCTCGTAAATGTCATTCGCATTTTCTTTTTGTCGTCTCCTTCATTTACATCATTACTATCAAAGAGAGTTGTATATTGCCATCCCCGTTCTATTCTAAGATAGCAAGTAGAAAATTGAAATATTAACTAGAATGTCATTTTGTTCTAGTAGCTTCTTTTCGCAACAAAATTATCTTTCTATTGTTTCTTGTAGGCTTTTACTGTGGTATCTGTTTGTATTTGTAGGATAATATATCTACTTATTACTGTTAAGATTAGATCATGATGTTCAGATAACACTATTATATTTCAATTGACATAAATTTCTTTGGTATTATATTGATTATTATTATAGTTACGGATGTTGGAAATTTTAATCACTACTTAATTCACTAAACTTTTTTTGACAAGTAACAATAGTTGTTACTCATAATCCTATCATCATAAAAATGATTGCAGTTATAATTTTTCTGATAATCGAAAATAAAATGATAATTTAGTATTTTATTTTATCTAGAGTGCAGTAGTGGGGTCAAGGGTTACCTTACCGTGTCGAGTGGAAGACAAAGCTGGGCAACTACAGTGGACGAAGGATGACTTCGGCCTTGGCACACATCGGCATCTCACTGGTTATGAACGGTACAAGATGATTGGCAGCGATGAAGAAGGTGAGAATCCTAATTCTGTCACAATATTTAATGTTCGAAAAACATTAGGAAAATGAAATGCTCAAGTGGGACTTGAGCCTTTCCCTTACAAGGGGAATACTCTTCTAACTGAGCTATTGAGCCACACGATTCAGGTGTGTGTTTTCAAGTCCCACTTTGAGCATTTCACTTTCCCGATGCTTTTCGAACTTTAAAGTTAGCATAATAAATGCTACAAAAATCATTTAAATGTGTAATGTTAATAAAATAAGGTGCTTTTTCTACGAACTGATAAAATCAGCAACAGACAAATATTATATGCACAGCAGGACATTATTTTTCATTATTTTAGCAAATATTTGATGGGTCTGTTAAAATGAATTGATCATCATGACTGTTTTCGTATGAAGTTTCTGGATTTCGAAAAGAGATTAAAAATATTAAGAGATTATCTGTTATCAAATAACCACCCTGTGGTAATTTCTCTTGCTTAGGGTAAACTTGCCTAAATCGTGCTTGCGCTTAAATCGTACCTTGCTTATATCTCAACATCGGTAATAGCCATCAGCGTCTCTAGTGACAAAAAATGTAAACATTACTCGGCCATATTACCATCTGAAAGATATACGCCGGCGCGCTGTTAACAACAGAAATATCGAAAAAATAAGTTTTTATCTACTATTTTTCTATTATTTTTACATAATTCGTAAGAGCATACTTCAAATTCTATCTTGTTTGGTTTAGCTAAATATTTATTTTGTATTTATGCATATATTTACGATTTCGATAGACGTAAACCTAAGCACGTATTTGTTGACATTATTTTTGGCGGTAATTTTAAAGTTTCTTCGACTCATGCGCCTATTTCGTACTCGATACAAAATCTTAAATCGTACTGGTACGAATTAGGAATAAAAGTTTCCAAAGAATCCGTTGACTATAAATTGATGCATATAATTTAAATGCAAAATGCATAAAAAGTAAAACTACGGGTGCTCTCATCATCACTGAAAGTCTAAATAGAAGAATCAAAGAAAAAGACCGTAACGAAGAACCGTAAAGAAGATGATTATAACTACCAAAACAACACAAAAAGTAAATAAAATAAACAAAAAAAAAGATGGAAATTATAGCTAATATTGTAAAATATGCGAAGAGGATATAAAAGAAAGTATGATTAAATTTACTCAATGTGAGGAATGGGTACATGAACTATGCGCGGGTATCTGTTAAAAACCACAGATTACAAATGTAAAAAATAGGCGAAGACCATTTGTAGTATTTGTTAAGTGTTAATAATAATACGTTTTAACATTATTATCCACTTTATCCTTATAGAAATATTAAAATCATAACTATAAACCAATGATTAGATCATAGTACGATTTAAGAATATATAAGTACGATTTAAGATGAATAGTCGTAAATCGTACTTTTTTTAAGTTTTTAAAAAATTCATAATTTCCAAAAAGTTTATAAGATTTATGTTAAAGTTGATTATGATTATAACAAAAGGATAAACTAAATAAACATTTTTTCAAAGAAAATACAGTTTTTCTTTACTAATTTTGAAAATATGACTGTTTTCCTTTAAGGGGTACGAATTAGGCAAGTTTACCCTACATTAACCCTCGTGGTTTAAGCGGACGGTTCAAAATGTTTTATTCCATATAATGATATAATAATATATATATTAAGCAATAAAAAAAACATTTTTCTGTCATTCTCCTCTATCGATTCTATTTAATATCTAGTATTGTGTTTAGTATATTTCATACTTGCTAGGAAAGAGACAAAACAATTCTGTGGTCAACTACAGGGTGTATGGTGCTAGACGGATAGCTCTTTTATACAGATACTAGCTTTTGCCCGCGGCTCTGCCCGCGTGGATGTCGGTTATCGCAACCAAACATAGCCTATGTCCTTTCTCATGGTCTAATGTACTCCTATACCAAATTTAATCAAAATCGTTTCAGTAGTTTAGGCGTGAAAGCGTAACATACAGACAGACAGACAGAGTTACTTTCGCATTTATAATATTAGTATGGATTTTCGTCATCCCAATCTCAGTTATGCATCACAACAACCAAGGTCCTAAATCTCACACTCTTGTATACTTTGTGTTATAGAATCAATATTTACAAATACTGCGGGACTCAAGGCTGTATCCTTACACGGGAACTGTTTGCTCAGAAATAAAAGAACAAAGTTCACGCAAAAATGACACATGGGGATGGTGGTGGGCGTAAAATGTATAATAATATTAATGAGTACCATGATTTATGCACTATATTTTCTGTCCTTATTTTTAAACTATCGCGGCGTTTATTCATAGTTTATAGAAAAAAAAAACTTTTGCCGACGTTTCGGGCGCGTAATAGCACCCGTGGCACGACTAAAGTGACCACGGGTGCTGTAGTCCCGGACTATTATAAACTATGATATTTTCTTTCATCATCCTAGTTGTTCCCTGTGTGTCTAAAGCTTGCATTCATAATTTGGGGGTTCGCTTGTTTTCTTGTTTGGTATGTCGGCTTTTCTAAAAGTGCCTGCTGTCTAACCTACCAGTCTTTTATTATCATGCGGAAACCCCCACGGGAGTGGTTATGTTACTACATAACCGTGTTTTTGGTCTGTTTGAGTACTCTCAAACAGACCAAAAACACACTACCGTCTCGCGCCATCAGTTGTCGTTGGTGAGGTAGCTTGAGCCAGAACTTCGCCCGTAAATATAGCAGGTGTAAATTTTATACAAATTTCTCTTTCCGATTGCTTATATTTGAACTAATTGCAGGTGACTACTCCTTGGATATAAGAGAGGTGACGCTGGATGATGATGCCTTGTATCAGTGCCAAGTCAGTTCAGGACCAAGAGGTAAGTCAAACCGTTTATTGTACTGTTTATAATTTTAATGTAAAAATAAAGAAAATTTATGAAAAGTATATAAGCAAATACTAGCTTTTAAATTTGTACGTACCTAAACTTCAACTAATCTATAATATAAAAATGAAGCGCTAAATGTGTTTGTAAGCGCATAACTCAACAACGCCTGGACCAATTTGGCCAATTCTTTTTTTAAATGTTCGTTGAATTTCAAGGATGGTTTTTACGGCGAGAAAAATTCTAATAATTGCGGACATCCACGCGGGTGAAGCCGCGAGCAAAAGCTAGTCTAGTCTAAAAATTGTAAAGCAATTGGTATGACTGTATTTATGGCAATAAATATTCATTGAAAAAGTCAATATATTCCGTTGGCATTGGCATGACACTATGCCATAGGTACGTCATAATTTTATTAATTAAATTATATTGTCATCCGAACTAATTGTGCGTGCCAAACATCAACAGAAAAGGGTAGGGAAGGGGGGTAAAATTTCATTTACAAAACCAAACAAACAGTGGAAACAAAATAAAACCGTTTAAAAAGGGCCCGTTCTAAATGAAACTCAACACCAAAATACTATTAAGAACATACATCCCAATACTTTATTTACAAACTCACCTATTCCACACCTAAATGACTTCAGGAAACCCATCAGACTCTTATTTAGTACTTTCTAACTGAAAAGGGATAAAACATCAGTGAGTTACACTCGAAGATTTAATAGCTAACTTTAGGTTTATTATCGAAAGTGTAAAGATTCGCTCAAACTCTGCAAATAAATTGTAGCTCATAGTTTTGTGAGCTGCCTGACTTTTACATACGAGTTTCTAAGGATGAGATAAGAAATCTAGCCATTTTCATGGGTATATTTTAGTGGCCTTTACATAAAGTACATTGTAAAATGTACGGTTTTATATAAATAGAATCATAAAGTTCAGCTTAGCTGGTACAGACAGCATCAATATCTTGACGACGAAATCTCAAAATGATCTTATAACTCTCGTATTAAGACCAAATTAAACTGTTTTATAGATTTAAATGGTATTATTGTCCCAACTAAAGGTCAGACCTACCAAATATCAGAACAATCGGTCAACTGGAAGGGGGTCAAAAAACGAAATTAAGATCATTTAGAGCACTCTGTTCGTCACTATCTTTTTGAAGCTCACTGTACAAGCATACCTATTTATACGGTATACCTAATTGTAACCTTAGGACGCTTAATCGCTCGCATAATTACATCCGTGCCAAAGTTTGTTTTAAATCTTCTGGACATACCATGCAATAACTTTCGGATACCCCATGAAAATTTCTTATCGCCTGTTAAAAGTTAAAAGCAAAAATAAAGTAGAATACCTACTAGTTGACGCTTTAAATACTATAAGAATCATATAGCATACAATGCCGTGATACAATGAGTCATATTCGTTTTGCATAGTGTAGATACACCCTGTATGAGGGTGCACAAGTACTTTTACGAGTAGTACTTCACGGTTGCCATGAAATGGTTGCTGTCTATTTCGATGAAATTGAGTTGTAAAACGAACTAACAACATGGCAGACTGTGAAAACTTTTAATTATGATGTCAGTAGTATTTCTAACTGTTAGAATGTTTTAGGTTATTTTTGTAGTAATTACTGTTTGTGTAGTTAATTCTATTTTATTTGTAGTAAGATTGTTCGTTTCCGTGTTAGAACAAAGTTGAAAAGTAAAGTTTTAATAGAAGACTTCTTGGAAACAATTCGCTTGTCATTCGTATTACTATTAAAAGTTACTATAAAAGAAATTTAAAACTGAAAACTATACCTAACGCATTACGTTGTATGTTTTTTTTATTTTATTAAAAATACATATTCATTTTCAGACTTTAAAAATAGTTTTTGATCAAAGTAATTTATCTTTTTAATAAAAATACTGTTTAACTAGGTACTTAATGGGGTCTGTTAAAATATTTTTAACTTTGATGAAAATATAATTGGAAATTTCCATTTAGATTTTTATTATAGATTTGAAATTGATGAAAAATAAATAAATTTAAATTTGAAATTTGTAGATTGTCATCAAATTTTCAATTACTGATTTCGCTTAATCTTCAGACGGTATCATTTCACAAATTATTACTGCTGGATAGATAGGATATTGGTGAAATACGTGTTAGATATTATTGTAATTGACTTTATCTCTGGCCGACATTGCACCACTGAAACAGTCCTTATTAATATATACGTTTTCGGGTATGATTCCCAGTAACTACTTTTACATTTTGTGTTAAGTGAACATGTCCCCTGTACTTAAGTTTTCTCTAAGGAATCCAAAAATACATCAAAACTATTCTTAAACATCAAAAGCATACACTACTCAATAAAAACATCACATTGAGAACAATTTCGCTACAAAATAAAATACACAAAGCTTATATCCGGATAGTGCGGGTTATTCCTTTGAGTCAACCGCCAGGCGGCTATGTAGGAAGACAACGGATGGATAGCGCCCCAGGGGATGCAGGGATCACAGAAACAGTGGATGTGGTAGTAACAATTAAGAAGTTGGTGATAATGTTAATAATATTGATAGTTTGTTCATCTTTTTTTTTTATTTATTTATTATCACATAAAATCATTAATATACATTTTTGTTAAAATTAGCACTTATAAACCACTAGGGTTTGCCTAGTACTAAAACATACGGTCAGTTAGGTTTATACAAAGTTCTTTATACAATAACATGCATAAAATAAAACTACCTACTTATTTGTTTTTAGTTGGAGATTCTTTTACAATTTACAAATTATTTGGGAACAAAAAGATTTAAGCTTGTGCTTAATATTCTTTTTTGTTACTACATCTATTAGGTCTCTCGGCAATTTATTAATTAGCCGAGGAACAATGTAGGTAGATGTTCTTTCCCCATACACATTGATAGCACGTTCCGTGCACAGCCGGTTTTGCGCCATCGCTCGAGTATACACAGGGTGCTCAATTTTGGTTTTTAATTGATCTTTAAAAAAGTGTTCTACTAATATGTTGTGTGTAAATTTTATATGAATAGGTAACACTTTACAATATTTAAATAGGCTAATTTCGTCATTATAATATTTTTCTTTAATTTTCGTTGGAACAATGTTCTTAAGAATTTTTAATTGTAACTTATAAATTTGATTTAAATAGCTATCATAGGTTCGTCCGTAACTAGTTAAACCATATTGAATGTGCGAGTCTGCTAGAGCATAGTACAACATAACCTTGATCTTGAAGGGAATCCTATTTTTTAGTAGAGTGATACTTGCCAAAAACTGTCTTAGTTTATTACACACATAATCAATGTGACAGCCCCAATTAAATTTGGAATCAATTACCATACCAAGGTAGGTTTGCGTCTTTACGACTTGTATAGATGGGCAGCTACATGTAAGTGTAACAGAATTGTGCAAACAGATGTGATCATGGGCAATGAGGTCAGAACGAAGGATTTGACGCTGGTGTGGTGATTTGATGACTAGTAATTTAGTTTTGTTTACATTGAGTACCAGTCCAGCGTCATGGCACCATCTTAGTAGTGTATCGAAGTCAGACTGCAGTTTATCAAGGGCCTTCTGGGGGTCCTTGTCAGCTACTGTGATACAGGTGTCGTCCGCAAACTGGTAGCACATACCGTGCTCAACGCAATCGTGCATATTATTAACATATGATAAAAAATGTAAAGGTCCTAAGACTGGTCTATACAGTACACTTAAAAAGTGTACTGTATAGACAGCCTCCGTGGCGTGGCGGTAGTGAACGCGACTGCCACGCAGGAGGCGCGGGTTCGATTCCCGCTCAATGCAAAGATTTATATGCATGAATATGGCTATTTGCATTGGTCTTGGTGTTTCTATGTATAATATGTATGTATTTACAAAAAAAAGTATCTAAGTATGTTTATCCGCATTCTAGATTCCATAACACAAGCTAGTTAAGCTATGCTTACCATGGATCTAGATAACGTTTTGTGGAATGTTGTGAAATAATTATTATCATATTATGTATACATATATTATGATATTTTCTGAAGTTTACGCGAATGTCACTCATTGAAATAAAACCACTTTTTACGGATTCTATCGCGATATATTTGTTATTATTACTTTTTAACCCGACGTTCCGGCTAAAATTCCGCGAAACGTCGGGTTATCGCGATAGAATCCGTAAAAAGTGGTTTTATTTCAATACATATATTATTATTAAAAAAAAAAGACATAGCCGAATGGCGTGAAAAGCACATTCTGCGTAAGGTACTGGATTTGTTCTTTAAACTGTCAATGTGTGCATATTATACTTTGTATTATGCTAGGTGATTTTGTAGTCTAGCAGTTCTAGCTAGTGCTAGCACCTCTGCCTACCTCTTCGGGGAATACAGGCGTGAGTTTATGTTATGTTATGTTACGTTCGATAGTAAAATCATCTGGAAGTATTAATTTAGCGAAGGAATATATTTTTTTGATAATGTATGGGAATAATGTTCAGGTGAAAGGAAAAACGTATGAGGGTTTTCATTTTTTTTTCTTTCCCCAAATTAATACTTCCAGATGATTTTGCTTTCGAAACTGAGCCCAAATTCTTTTTAACCGAAACGACTATAAAATCACCCAGCATATGTTAACTTGTTCTGAAGTTATAGTTTTTTACGAGGCGTTGAAATAAAATTGACTTGCTGTGTCTAGGTATAGAGTTTGTCGTTGAAATAAAATTGACTTGCTGTGTCTAGGTATAGAGTATGTCGTTGAAATAAAATTGACTTGCTGTGTCTAGGTATAGAGTTTGTCGTTGAAATAAAATTGACTTGCTGTGTCTAGGTATAGAGTTTGTCGTTGAAATAAAATTGACTTGCTGTGTCTAGGTATAGAGTTTGTCGTTGAAATAAAATTGACTTGCTATGTCTAGGTATAGAGTTTGTCGTTGAAATAAAATTGACTTGCTGTGTCTAGGTATAGAGTTTGTCGTTGAAATAAAATTGACTTGCTGTGTCTAGGTATAGAGTTTGTCGTTGAAATAAAATTGACTTGCTGTGTCTAGGTATAGAGTTTGTCGTTGAAATAAAATTGACTTGCTGTGTCTAGGTATCGAGTATGTCGTTGAAATAAAATTGACTTGCTGTGTCTAGGTATAGAGTTTGTCGTTGAAATAAAATTGACTTACTGTGTCTAGGTATAGAGTTTGTCGTTGAAATAAAATTGACTTGCTGTGTCTAGGTATAGAGTTTGTCGTTGAAATAAAATTGACTTGCTGTGTCTAGGTATAGAGTTTGTCGTTGAAATAAAATTGACTTGCTGTGTCTAGGTATAGAGTTTGTCGTTGAAATAAAATTGACTTGCTGTGTCTAGGTATAGAGTTTGTCGTTGAAATAAAATTGACTTGCTGTGTCTAGGTATAGAGTATGTCGTTGAAATAAAATTGACTTGCTGCGTCTAGGTATAGAGTTTGTCGTTGAAATAAAATTGACTTGCTGTCTAGGTATAGAGTTTGTCGTTGAAATAAAATTGACTTGCTGCGACTAGGTATAGAATTTGTGTAAAGTCTAAGACTCTTCGTATAATAGAAGTTCAAAGTTTATACGTATATCTGGGTATACGTTTAAACTTTAATATTGGCGGACAGTAACAAAAGATCCGGAAACTCCTTATATCTTCATTTAAAGAACATATAAAAAAGGAATTTAAAAAATTAAATGAAGCAATGATTCTGTTTGTATCATTATAAAACCGACTATTATACAACTGCCGACAAATACCGACGATTATAAAACTACTTCTTGATTGTACTTTTTACTGTAACTAGTATGTCAGATAATTTTAATCGGTATACTATTTTACGTAAACGACTTGCTATCAAGCTTTCAAGTTCAAAGTAGGTAATTTGTTATACAAAATGTATTGTATTACAAATGTATTGTTATGTAAATGAAAAGGTTGAGCTTTAGTTCCGCACTCAAAAGATGCCCTTCATACAAACTTAATGAACAGTAGGTATTTCTAAAATTATAATTTTTAATGGTGATCATTAATATTCCACTAATATTCTACAACATTCTACACAAAGCTATAACCCATGGTAAGCTTAACTAGCTTGTGTTATATACTTTTTTGTAAATATATACATAATATACAGAGAAACACCCAGATCAATGCAAATAGCCATATTCATGCATACAAATATTTGCACTGAACGGGGATCGAACCCGCACCTCCTACGTGGCAGTCGCATTCGCTACCGCCACGCCACAGAGGCTGTTAATGGTAACCAAAGTAAAAAGAGGTATTTTTTAATTATGTTACCATGCACTACCGCCACGCCACGGAGGCTGTTGCACAGTTTAATTAACTTAAACCAATCAAATCACTTAAAGCATTGTTATCCTAGGTAGCATGTTAATCTACATAGTAGGTATCAAAAATGACACCCACGGACAGTCAGCGTCATAAATGTCTTGACGACGAAGTCTCAAAATGATCTTAAAACTCTCTTATTAAGAGCAAATCAAATTGTTTTATTGACTTATTGACTGGTATTACTGTCCAAACTAAAGGCGTGTATCAAATATCGGAACAATCGGTCAACTGAAGGGGGTAAAAAAAACGAAGTTAAGATCATTTTGACTACTTTGTTCGTCAACATCTTTGTGATGCTGACTGTACATACAAATTTTGTCAACTAACAAGAGAGAGCCTATTGCCGGCAAACGGGCATTTAGTTAAGGGTTGGTTTACTGTTGGAGGGAGAACAACCCTTTGTTGCCTTCTACTATACCTACAGGAAAAGAGGTAGCCCTATTCTACGAACACGGGAGTAGAAAATAAAACCAGTTCCTTCGTGAAATTTTATGAAGAAGCAAAGAAGAATAAAAAAAATATTGCCACATCCATTTTTCTCTCGTCCGCTACACCATAAATGGCAATTCTCTTTATTTAGCTCGTTGCCGTATTGGGGAGATGAAAACCGTTGATTGAAGAATACAGAGCAGTATTTATGAGGGTAAGCAATGTATGATGTTAGTCAGTTAAGATTAGGTAAAATTATTACCACTGTTACTATTTTCTGCTGGTTAAAGAATAGCTAATTTTTCATCAATAAGCGTAGTTGAAGCACTAGATAGTTCAACAACTGGCTTAACTGCAATGCTTCTATATCGCCTTTGGGTTGTGGAGGTCATATGGCAGTCACTTCTCGGAAAATATCGAAGTTCGGCCAAATCTGCAGTTAAACTGGAGATTTGGACCCCAGACTCCAGGGTAAAAACTTAGAATGCAACTGGGATTAATACTAGAATGAGGTAAAAGACAAGCTATTTTAAGAATACACCCTTTTGACTGTGAATTTCATACCGTAAATTTTTTTCAGCCCGCGCTCATCAGATCCTGTTCCTGCTGCATTCTCTACTGTATTTAAATTACTCTGTATATTAAAAAATCTTGATAGGTGCTCTTTGTGGACATGGCTAGGTGCTAATTGCTCAGGTGCTATTCAGCTGGGTGCTCTAAGTGGACTACACCAATGGTGACCACATCAAAATCCGTAGCGTAGTTTTAATTACCTAAGCATATATACTAGGACAGAAGCAGCGCGGAAAGCATCTTTGCTTTATACTCTGTAGTGATATTGTATGTATTTTCAACACAAAAAAGTTCCTCTCAGGCTATTTAGTAAGGTTTTTGAATAATGATGTGAATTATTAAATAAACTGGCAAATTTTGCCAGTGCAAAATATTTCAATAAAATTTACCAACTATTATAAAACACAAAGAAACACGATTTCTCTTTAGACTAAGCTATTTTGTACCATTTGTGAATTTGGTACGACAATCCTTAACTTTAAGCTCGTCTTGGCTTAGTCTTTGCTCCGTAATAAATTCTAATTCACTTTGTTGAGCACCTCGAATATTATAGATGCCAACATAACTTTATTATTATAAGTTAAAAACTCAACTTACTCTCTACCTACCCCGTTGGGAAAAAGACGTGACTGTATGTATAAAAACTCAGCACCAAGGATCCTAATACTTTTAAAGATGGTAAGAAGCCAACCTTGGGATTATAGAGCTACCGCAAACCTTTATATAGCAATGAACACGTCTTGTGTCTTAATGGGGCGAAAATTAACTAAACTTGGGCTGTTTTCTAGAATGGCTATCAGTTCTGTATCGCGATTTTACGAATTTCGTTTTAGTTTTTCGTATCTGTCAAATCGAGTCGGGGAGGCACTCGTCAGTTTCCCTAGCTCGCCAGTTTCTGTGGATCTTTCTATACAATCTGTCCTCAGATATATCGAGATTGAGGACTAAGTGTTGTTCTAGAATACGGGCCTCTTAGTCAAATATTCTAGTAAAAGTATTTCTGGTATCTGTCTTCTTTTGTTTCGGTTTCTTTCATCATGTACTTAGCCCGTGCATCAAATTGAAGACCAGAGTCTTATTACTCTACTGGTATTAACTTTGTTATTGATAGATAGTTATCTATCGATAAAAATCACACAAGTTATGCAAGTTTACTATGCATGAGTAGAAACAGTGTTACTGGATTAGCGCTAGGGTATAAATCTTCTTCTTATCCCTTAATTACGTCTTTATATTTGTTGATTTCGCACCCCCAGTGGTAAATAGGCATAAGTGATCTTACTTTGATTCGTCGATTTTATCATATTTGAAAGGTACGTTTAAAGATACATATGCTAAATTTTTTTCATATTTTTCTTGTTAAATTTGACGAATTAAAACAAGAAATTCGTTTTGAGAATTTTGGTTCCATTACATTTTTCCTTACGGATTAGTAGATTATGTGATATAACGCAAAGAATAAATTGAGAAATATGACGTATTACTTATTATCACGTTTATCCCTAATATTTTATGTAGAAAATTAAAAGTAACAATTATTATGATTTAAATGCGTTTGTTTTTTTTTACATCGTTAGTCTTGTATACACGATAATTTTTTTATTTGTTATATTAACTAGCTAAGGAAATTATCTTAAATGCGCTTACTTAGCCTAAAAGATAAACTTAGAAAATAATAACAGCTGTATGACTGTTTACTTTTTATGAACATAAAATAAATTAGAATAAGAATAAATACTGCTTTCTTCCACTCAAAACTTTTCTATACGCCGAAACATAAGACTACATACTGCGGCGCGGCTGTAAAATAAGAACGATTACTTCTTTCTTTCACTAGAATATTTTCCTTTCACCGAGAAGTAAGAATAGATACTGCGGCGTGGGAGTAGTCAGTGCTAACATAAGTGTGAATACTAATAATGCGGGGACGGGGCGGGTACGTATCCACGCGCTTGACAGTCAGTGCCCATTTCTAGGTCAAGGTAATACCTGCGTTAACGCATTTGCGAAAGCAAAACAACAACAATTGAGTGGTTTTTCTTCTTATTTTAAAGTAAAGTGACCTGAAATGTATAACCGGACGCAGCACAGTAGGGCGAGAAGAATTTTGAAGTTATTAGGTGAGTATAAGCTAAAAAGAGATTATGACACAATGCTTTTTTTATAGGACACGTCAATTTGACTTCACCTCGCCTGATGTTCAGCAAAGGCAAAGTGTCGGAAAGAGGGTCACCATCGGAAACATGTACCATGTTAACAGTGGTTGCACTCAGCTTGACGGCCTCATTAGATGCCTTTTCACGCCCCGCTTAAAGGACCCGGGACTGTAGGAAGAAGGAAACACGTGAGCTGGCAGGGAGTTCTAGGTCTTAATGGTGCGGCATAGGAATGAGTCTCTAAAACACTTGGTTCTAGCTGGTATACTCTGCACCGTATATGGATGGCATCTTAGCCCTGCACGTCTCGTCCTGTGTAGCAATGGAGAGGGTGGGTGTCATTGGAAGAGCTTGTCAGAACATTCACCATAGTAGAGACGGTAGAATACTGCCAAAGACGCAACATCTCTACGGATCTGCAAAGGCTCGAGGGTGTTCATGACCTCAGGATTCCCAAAAATGCGGACTGCACGTCGCTGCATCCTGTCGAGAGCATCTAGTAAGTACTTTGCGGAGCTGCCCCAGAGATGTGAGCAGTATTCCACGCAGGAACGAATTTGGGTCTTGTATAAAAGACACCGCTGCTCCGGCGTGAAAAAACGTCTCACTCTGTTCAGGACTCCGAGTTTACGCGAGGCTGATTTGATGATACTTTCTATATAGTTGTTACTCAGTTTGCAGCGAACATCCATACCGAGGATACTGAGGTGATCCTGCAGTGGCAATGGTGTGCTCTGAAGAGTGGGAAGGGGAACGAAAGGAGATACCTTTGCTGTAAACGCACATGCCTGGGTCTTCTAGGCATTGAACTCGACCAGGATCCTAGCGCCCCATTGAGAAATGTGGTCCAGGATCCGGTCCAGCTCAGTGACAAGAAGCTGCCTTTTTTCCGCGATATCAGACTGCTTGGCCGCAGGATATGCGTAATAACTCCCGTGTAAGATGCTGTCGTCTGCATAGCCATGAATGCTACCGTTAGCATATCCAGCATTTACCTGCAAGAACTCAGAAGCTCGTCCATCACAAAGGACGCGAATTCGGCGCCCCTGCAGGAAGACAGGCAGGCAAGGGAGGTCTGGGAGGCAGGCCAAAGGCTGGTAGCTTAGAGAGAAGCGATTTATGCCATACCCTATCGAAAGCTTTGGCAATGTCAAGACTAATTGCCAGTGACTCGCCGTGCTTTTCCATAGCCTCACCCCAAAGGTGGGTCACGTACGCCAGAAGATCACCCGTTGACCGTTTCGGTCTAAAGCCGTATTGCCGGTCACTAAGCAAGGAGTGATCCTCTAGGTGGCGCATGAATTGTGTGTTAATAATGTTCTCGAAAACCTTGCACAGCACTGAGGTGACGGCTATGGGTTGTTCCGAGTTGGCTGGGTCCGAGCGACCGCCCTTCTTGGGGATCGGCTGGACATTCGCCTCCTTCCAAGCCGACGGCACTGTACCTGAACTGTGGGACAGTCGGTACAGCCGCGTTAGCATAGGAGATAACTCCGCTGCACATTTTTTAAGTACGACCGCTGGAATACCATCAGGACCACTGGTTTTCCGGACATCGAGTGATTGTAGTACTGCACGGACATCGCGTTACCTGATATGGATACCAGACATTGCGTGGTCACCAGTGGGCATTGTCCGTGGTTGCATACCACAATCATCGACTCGGGAGTTGGCCGCGAAGAGATTGACCAGCAAATTTGCTTTCTCTTGCGGCTCATGGGCCAGAGATCCATCGGGGTTGCTCAGCGGGAGCAGCGAGGGCTGGCAGAAGTTGGCTTGCACGGCTTTGGCCAGTCGCCAGTAGCCACGGCACGTGAGATGCGCCACTAGCTCTTGGCCCAGCCGTACTATGCGCTGGGCATCCGCCCTGACGTAAACCCTCTTGCAGACCTTTGTCGCTCTGTTGTACGCCGCCTTGGCCTTGTTGGGATCGCGTGTGACGCGCGCCCGCACCCAAGCGCGGTACGCAGACTGTTTATGCTCAACAGCCTCCGCACACTCGCACCCGAACCACTGACGCGCTCTGCGGACTCCGGTGACATCGGTTTATGGGATATAGTATTCCATACCCAAACCGATCTCACCGGCGACAGCAGTAGCGCTCTCAGGTGGGTTCTTACCCTCAAAGCAGCGTTCAACCCACGTGATGTACGCATAATAGTCGCGTAGTCCATCCCAGTCCGCTGACGAGTAGTGCCAAAGACGCCTCTTCCCCTGCACGGGTCGTGGGGGCGCTACAATGGGCACGGTGGAGCAGACCAGACAGTGCTCGGAGTTACCTAAAGCAGCACTCACCGAGACACTGTACTGGTCCAGGTGACTCGTCAATAGAAGGTCTAGCAGAGAGGGCTCTATGCCGGACTCTCTTAATATCCTGTAATGCTTGATGTTTGTTTTTCCTGTCTAATCCTCCTAGTGTTTTCCCGGCTGCTCTTGAGGAGTCCGGGGTCCGCTTAAACAATGATTTGTCTGGGTGTATATAGTCTGGTAATTACATTGAAGCGACTATCGTCTGACCTTCGTAACCGGAAAGGCGAACCTTAACAATATTCCACAATTCCACAACATTCTACACAACGCTATCTAGACCCATGGTAAGCTTTTATAGCTTGTGTTATGGAATCTAGAATGCGGATAAACATACTTATATACTTTTTTTTTTGTAAATACGTACATATTATACATAGAAACACCCAGACCAGACCAATAGGATCCTGGTTACATACTAAACATGAATGAATGTGCAGTTTCCTCGCGATGTTTTCGCTTACCGCCGAGAGTGGTACAAGTTTAGTATATCATAGCAATCGTTTTGGTCTCCAAGTAGGGGAACCCCTGTAATATGAGTACAAGACGATGACTCGTACCACTAGGCTGATGAATGATTCGCAGTCTATTATCATAACATTACCTAATGTCTGTTTCTAACGTGTAACATCCTTTTCTATTTTAACTTGTAAAGGGTTCACTATCTATTTGCATAAAAAAATAGCCATAACATAGGCTTATGTTAGTTTATACTAATGATATTAATAAACTCTAAACTAAACTAAACTAGTAGGTGAAGGATAATGCCACCACTCGGGGTGCCTAGCCGTAATAACAACATGTGTAATAACGTTACCTTGATTTGTTAATAATTTTTGCTTGTTACCTTTGATTTTTATTGAGAGAACATAAACATTTTGTTGTACGGAGCCAATAAAAACTTATTTAAGTTTAGTCCTAACAAATTATCTACTGATTATTTAAGAGTTTATAAAAAAATCAATAGTGGTAGTAATCCTCACCGAAACTCTACAATTCTCAATATTATTGTGCAATTTTATTGTTGCTAGTACGAACTTTAATTGTTACCAAAATATAATTAGTATTTTGCCTGAAATAAAAAATAGTGAATAAAAAAAAAGGCATTGCCTTTTTTCCCTGTAGTCATAAATAATAACTCTAAGTAATATGTCTTAATATGCAGCTAACTTTTCTATAACATATAATGGAATAAGTAATTATTATTGTTTACTTAAGTTATCTTAACAAGCCCTTAAATTGAAAAAAGGGGTAAGTACTGCTTGTTCATTTCAAACATAATTTTTATAAAGGAAATAATGCAGTAATCTTACTTATACTACCATAAATGTTCATATTCACAAGTTCATTACTGCTTTAATATAACATACTTTTTGAAATATATTTTACTTTTCTGGCAAAGTCTGGCATAAATTTTGATACTCAAAATCTTTTATTTTATTGTATTCTGAAAAATAGCATAATAATTTATTTTTACAATTCCTAATAAACTATAAACATTAGCACTAACTTAAATACAACACGAAGTGCAACATTTTTTTCTCCTTTTTTTGATATAAGAATAATTCTTCTACGTTTGGAAATAAAGTAAATATGCCCATAAATTCAGTTTTATCACCATACTGAAAAATCAGCATTTTCGTCTTATGCCTTTTTTCCACTGAGGGTGCGATTTGTATTAGATCTAAAGATGTCCGTAGCTGATAACATAGCCTCTCTTTCAAGAACTAGTAAAGCTAGGCTACAATACAATACAGCAATAATCAGATTATTTGTACTATCAATGTATGTACAGTCAGCATCAGAAAGATGTTGGTGACCTGGAACTCCCTGCCAGATCACGGGTTTATTTCTTCCTACAGTCCCGGGTCCTTTAAGCGGGGCGTGAAAAGGCATCTGATGAGGCCGGCAAGCTGAGCGCCACCATTGTTAACATGGTACATGTTATGTCCGACCTTTTCCTTACAGAGGGAATGCTCTTGCAACTATGTCATTTCCCTGTGAGGGAAAGGTAGTGGGTTCAAGTCCCACTTGAGTATTTCATTTTTCCTAATGTATTCGAATTTTAAAGTTAGCATAGTAAATGCTAATAACTAAATATTCTACAACATTCCCCACAACGCTATCTAGACCCATGTTATGCTTAACTAGCTTGTGTTTTGGAATCTAGAAAGCGGATAAACATACGAAACCTTTGTAAATACATAGGTACATTAACTTTTAAACTCTCACGTTCCATGATATACAATAACACTAACGGGAATTAACGCGATCATGGTATAGGTACGTACATACAGGCTGACCTGTGACCACGGCCGGTGTAACCCGGTCGAAATGTCAGCCAAATCAAAAGTACGTATGTGCCTATACTGTGATGGCGTTAATTCCCGTTAGTGTTATTGTACATAGGTACATATATATACATAGAAACACCCAGTAGAAATAATACTCTAAGTATTGAACTTCTACTCAAGGAATGAAAAAATCTCTGACTTTATGTATTAATGTATAGTAAACAACAATAAGTAATAATCTGTATCGAATGCTGAAAGCTTTACTATATAATAATTATATGGTTGCAATGTAATTACGTTTCATTTGAAATTGTTCACTAAGTACACACAAATACGGTTGGCTTTTGTATGCAACGACATCTGTCCTTATTAATTGAATCTGAAATTATAACGCCGCCTATATCACACGAAAAGCTATACATAAGGCCCTATTTCCACGAAACAGTATTAATGCGATCCGGTGTTGCGGAGGGTTAGGAGGCAACTCGCCCCTGGGCCGTGGCCCAATGGACACACTCTGGTAACAGTAGGGGGAAAGTGGTCCAAACGAGCGGCCAAGATTTCCACACCAAAATGAGCCTATGGTAAACTGGGTCAATTTATTTTTTATTGAATAGAAGGTCATACTCGAATTATTTTGGTATGAACTATTGATTATTAAGGGACATTTACAAAACAAAAAATATGTATTTTTTGCGTTTATTTCAATTAATAAGAAAAATAAAAACTATATCATACGAAAACTACCTACAAAAGTAATAAGTATATACTTAAAATCAAAACATTAACTAAAAATTGGTAAGAAAATCAACATATTTTTATACAGAAAAAAAAAATATTTATTAATCAAACGCGTAAATTTGTAATACAAAATATGGGACTAAAAGAGCATGGTTTCAAATCATAAAATTGATATTTTTTAAGTAGGTACCATCGAAAACTCAACTAAAGCATGAGCTTTAGTTGAGTTTTCGAGGGTACTTTAAAAATATCTTTGTGGTCGCTTCTTGAACATCTAAATCGAGTAATATTTATGTGTCTACTATTTTTTGGGTAAAATAAAGTTATATAAGCTTAATATTTAATAATGTTACTATAAAATAGTTAAATACAACAAAATGGTAAGTTTCTATATTCAATAATTTTGAAATACATAAATATAGTACCTAAGTTCACCTAAAGAAAGAATCATTTTTTGTAACCATACTTTTAGATACTACAATAATCTTTACTTTTTTAGTCAGAAATACAAAAACCTAATAGTTCAACCAGTAACCAACATGAGACAACATACGAATTGTTACCATCCCAAAGAGGCGGACAAATACTGATGCGAAATGGATATCGATATACCGTAAGACGAGTTAATTCTAATGGACATAAGGTATGGCGTTGCGTTAATAGGAAAATTTGTGCTGCTACGTTAGTCACCAACAATGCATCAATTGTCAAAGAGGAAAATCATAAATGCGAGCAAAGTGATTTAAATAATAAAATCAAATCGAAAATTATAATAATAATAATAATAAAATTGTTTATTGACTCAGAAAAATTAATACAAAAGTAAATGTTTTAGACTAAGGTGTATCAATATTTGCGCAAGAGGTACTCTAACTGTCTCACAAACTAGGCTTAAGCCTGTGTGTTGAGAGACAGTGCTCTATCTATGTCGATCACACATTGTCACTATTTTGTGAAACATGTAGGTACTATGCTTACTTATTATATTTTACAGGTAAGATATAAACAATTATTATGCACTCCACCAATATAACACAAAACTGAGTGTGTGTGTGTGTGCGTGTGTGTGTATTTGTGTGTGTGTGTTTGTGTGTGTGTGCGTGTGAGTGTGTGTGTGTGTGTGTGTGTGTGTGTGTGTGTGTCTGTGTGTGCGAGTGCGTGTGTGTGTGTATGTGTGCTTTTAATATGCCTATTCTATAAATTTTAATAGAGTTTCAGTACCTTCATAGTCAAGTTTGAGAAGCCAAGCAGTTACTGCCTGTTTAACTTTGATTTTATTCATTTGGACTATATTTAGTGTTTTATTTAAGTTATTGTACATTTTGCAGCCTAAGCTCTGGAATTGATTTCTGGCAAAAGAAGTTCTATACCTCAAAACAGGACATGCGCGTTGCCTGCGCTTATTACGGTCCGGGAGAAGGGCACTTCGGTGTACTCTCAAAATTGATCTGAGGACAAAGAGCTGTCTCACTGTCAAGAACTGGTTATCCCCGTAAAGCTGAGTTGTGGGATATCGCTTCGGCCGTCTGCTCATGACCTTGAGTACAGCTCTCTGTGCTCTTTCTAGCGCAAGTAACTGCGTTTTTCCGGACCCTCCCCACACAGGTATACAGTACTGTATGATTGATTGACATAGTGCCAAATATACCATTTTTAAGTGAGACAGTTTCGTCGCTTTGCCTAAGGTCTTGAAGATATAGATTAACTTCCTGGTTCTGGCCTTAACTGCTGTGACCTGGACATCCCACTTGAGTCTACTATCTATATGTACTCCTAGGTATTTTGTGCTAGTCACTTTAGTTAAGTCTTTACAGCTACAGCCAATACCTGAAGTACATATGTGGGCCTTTATAGTAAAATCATGCTTAGGGGTGTTGATTTTTGATATCGCAAAAGGTATGTATAGCGTCTTGTCCAAATTTAAAGTCAGAAGATTGTTAGAAAGCCAGTTCATTATTTGTTTCAGGGAGTATTCAGCTCTCTCTTTTACTACCGACCAGTTAGTACCTCTTATGACGATTGCAGTATCATCAGCGTAGGTAAATATGTCAGTGTGTGGGAGAGATATTGTGCAAAGGTCGTTAACGTACAGCTGGAAGAGTGTAGGGCCAAGAATACTACCTTGTGGAACACCGTATGTTATCTCCACTTCATCACTCGTCTGCTCACCAATTTTTACTTTTTGCCTTCTGTTTGTGAGGTAATCTTTGAATAAACTGTGAGTGGTACCTCGTATGCCAAGTTTTTCCATCTTGTTCAACAAGATAGGGACAGAGACCGTGTCAAATGCTTTGGAGAGATCTAGGAATATGCATAAACATCTGTTATTGTCATCTATATTCTTAACGACAGCGCGAGTTAGGTCAACGATTGCATCCTCTGTGGATAGATCCGCTCGAAAGCCGTATTGATTTTTTGCTAATATGTCAAACTTATCAATATACTTTTTAAGTGAGTTATTAAGAATTTTCTCAAGAATTTTTGATAATGCAGATAGTATTGAGATTGGACGATAATTATTGACACAGTCTCTGTCACCACTCTTATAGATGGGGTGGATGAGTGCTTTTTTAAAAGCATCAGGGAAAACACCAGTACGGATGGCAAGGTTACAGATATGTGTTATGGGCGGAACTAGCTTTCTCCTGGCCAGTTTCAGGAAGCCAGATGATATACCGTCCCACCCTACAGCGCAATCCGGTCGCAGTTGTAGGATTATAGTTTCTACGTCAGCATCATCCACTTCAAGCAGCACCATCGAAGAAACCTTACTTTCGATAGGAGAAAAGGAGCTGTCTTCCGCACTAATACGTTCTGCCAAATTCTTTCCGATAGAGGAGAAAAAATTACAGATATTGTTCAGGGACTGCCTAGAGTCTACGTGCTTATTGAGAAGTTCAGTAGGACAATCCTTGCCTTTGTGGGTATTAGTAATAGTTTTAATGGCTTTCCAGAGGACCTTTGGATTGGAGCCAGCTTCGTTTATGAGGTTTTTGTTGTATGCCAATTTCAGCTCGCGAAGAAGACGATTGCAGTAGTTTCGATACCTTGTATAAATAATTTTGAGCGTCATATTGTCCGGTAATTTTCTGACCCGTATATGCAGTCTGTCACGGTGTCTGATACATCGAACCAACCCAGGTGTCATCCATGGTTTCAAGGTTCTGTATCTTTTAGAGACTGTGATGACTTTTGTATTTGAGGATAAAATGTTTGTCACTGTGGAGATAAGTTTATTAGTTGCCGAATTTACATCGTCCATTTTTAATAAGTCGGATAGATCAGTATTTTCTATTTGAGTTTTGGCTTTTGGGTAGTTAATGTAAGTTTTTTCATAACATTGACTATTGTTGCGGATGGGTTTGGATTGGTCTAGAAACAGTGCTACCGGAGTATGGTCAGTAATGTGGGATTCTATTACTAGCGTCGTAGAAAGAAGATTTGTCTTAACGAATGTATGATCTACACATCTCAGACTTTTTCTAGTAGGGAAAGCGTGAGTAGAGAAGAAGCCATGAGATGCATTACATGTTATATATTCCTCATATAAGGGATCAGTACTATTTGGACATATATTGATGTTCATATCTCCTATAAGGATTGAGTGTTGTGTCGTTAAGCTATCAAATACACTGTTTATACTCTCTAGGAAGTTTTCATGATTTTCAGTGGTTTTGAGTGAAGGTGAGCGGTAAACTGCCACAATTCCCACGTTGTTTTCAATTTGACAGACTAAGCAACTGGCACCTCTAAAATGAGGTTCACTTATCGTACACATAAGTTGCTTGTTAGTGTATATTATTATACCATCGTTTTGGTTCATTAATGTACGTGTCGTGTGTGCTACGTAACCATCAAGAGTAGGGATGGTGTGAGCTTTACTAAGCCAACACTCAGTCATCACAACAATGTCAAATGTAACTTTAGACGTCGATAGCATTAGACAAAATTGGTCAAAGTTTTTAGTGACGCTGCATATATTAATATGAATTATTTTAAGAGCGCGGCTGAAATTAGAGAGATATGTCAGGCAGTCCTCCGGATTACACATATATGACCGAGATGGGTGGTCTAAGTCTAATTCGTTATTTATTTCATTAATATTCGCCATTGATTTTTTATTTATTTACTTGTAAGAGAAACAAAGAAAGACGAGGGGAGTTAAAACGCTCGAAATAAATTATTCTTATAAATTTATACATGAAAAATTTCTTGTAGATATAATAGGCATTTAGTTGTATAGGTAAGTGGTATTGTGTATAAGTTATGTGGTGTATTTTTGTAAGTAGGTTCTGGGAATAGTAATTGAATGCGTGTGTATATTTGAAGAAGTGTGTGTGTATTTTTGTATTACAGTTACAAATACAGTAAAAGATTTTAGTTTTATATAAAAAAGCTGAATAGCAAAAATGCAAATTAACAACATAACCCTTCCCTGACAGTCGGGTAAAAAAGCACTTAACAACTAGTGATATGATAAAAGTTACAGCACTATTTGAGCAATACATAATATCATATAAATAATATAGTCATATATTCCTGCGCAATTCCATTAGTGTTTTTTCGGACAATATATGTACTTGCTTCTCTCCATCTTTTTCGCGCAAAAATATGTTACCATTCAGTGTCCAACAGTATTTAAAATTATGTTGTTTTGCAAAGTCTCGTGCCTGATGGAACAACTTTTTGGAACTAAGCGGCAGGTAATCAGATACGTAAATAGCAGCACGTTTACCAGTTATTTTGATCACTTCCGTATTAAGCTTCTCCTCGGTTTTTTTATTTTTATTAAAGTCTCGTACAGCAGATAATGTATTTAATTTCATTTGTACCGTTTTAAACTCTGCTACAATAGGGCGTGAGGTATTTGGTTTACCAGGAAGCCGAAAAATGTCCCTTAAATCAGAGGAGGAGATTTGAATCCCGACAGCTTGCCCAATATTACACACTGTAGTTATTAAATCCGCGGGACTTTCCTTTTCAGACTGAGGCACATTTCTAATTTCGATATTAGAAGACCTGGTTTTGAGCTGCAGATCCTGTATACGTCTTTCAATATTCTCAATGCACCTCTTCTGTTCACTACGGTCTTTGTGTAAGCTTTCCAGGCTGTTTTTAATGTTCTCATACTGTTCATTAACGAATGCCATGGATTGTACCATATCATTGTTTGCTTTCTGAATTTTGCCATTCTGGTTCCTTAATTCTCTGATTTCCGTCGTAAGCTTTGTAATAAGAAGATTCTGGCTGTTGTGCATCTCATCTATCTTGGCTTGAAATTCGTTTTTCCAGGTCAATAGTAAGTCTTTTATATCTGAACTAAGGTGTTCTTCCATATTGGGTGAGCCAGGCTGGCTAGTACGGATCCTTTTGTATCTGTTTACATTCGTAAATGGTGCATCGGTTGAGTGGAGGTTATTTAAATCTGTTTCTGACTGTGTATGCTCCATAGTACGTGTAGGAGTTGATAAAGGTACTGACATACTGTACAGACGGATAGATGTTCGTAGTCAAAACAAGTCAGACAATTCCAGCACGTTAATACACCGTAAAAACAAAAAATCTCGTTTGTAAATATTTGTTTGTTATAACGCCGCACTTAGTGAGTGTCTTATGCCTGTTAGATATCACTATGTATAAATATGCATCTATGACAATACTTCAACATAGATCATGTGCATTGAAAAGTTAGTAGTTGTGAGTTCACAGCACGCGACGATAAACAAGGATAAAAAATTGTGTATATCACCTGTCTCTTTAATCTTGCGGGGTTGTGGGGCGCCCCGATGAGACCCGTCGGGCTTAACAGCGCGCTTCTCTGGTGACACCGTAAGGTCGATCTTTACTTGCAAGTGTTTAGCTGCTGTCTAAGTTAATGTGTTGCAAATCTTCAATCACTCCACTTAATTTGAGCCTAGTTAATTTTGAATATTTTATTAAATTTAAGTAAGTCACTTGTAACACGTATTCTCCGTGTCGGAGCTTGGACGAAAGAGGAAAATTAGTAAATGCATACAAAGAGCAGAAAAAGAAACTACACCAATACCTACAATTTACGCTGAAGCCGTTGAGGAGTTCTATAACGCCGGCTTTGACCTCATATCTAAGGTGCCTAAATATAAAAACATAAAAAAAAAACTTTATACAAACATAGAAACAAAGCATTGCAGACAAATAAAACACGTTTTCTTAAACTGAAACAAGTAGTAGTACCTGGCAAGTTTGAAAGATTTGTGTTTGCCAATTACTCGGATAATAAGTCTCGCATATTACTGTTTGCGACAGCTGAAGGGAAGGAAATACTAAAACAAGGTAAACATATCTTTTGTGACGGAACTTTTAAGAGCTCATCTCCGCCATTCTTACAATTATATTGCATCCAAGTAGATATGGGCAGCTCTGTGGATACGAATTCCATAATTCCGGTTTGTTACGCTTTGCTACCTGATAAGAAGAAAAGTACTTATACAATATTATGCGAACGTATCAATCCCTGAATTTGCGCCGCATACTTTTACCACGGACTATGAAGTTAGCGCCATGGCTGCTATTTCTTCTGTATTTCCAGAAGCAAAACTGCAAGGTTGTTTCTTTCATTTTAGTAGAGCTTTGTGGAGAAAAGCAGAAACACTTGGCATAAAAAACGGCAAAATGATGAGATCACATATAAAACGATGTGTCGCCATAGCATTATTACCAAAAGATTATGTGGCAGATGGTTGGCTTTATGTGCGCGGAGAATGTGCTAAAACTGATTGCTTAGTAAAATTCAATGACTATTTCTTTAGAACATGGATAGACAACAAAGCTTACTTCTCTGACAAATGGTGTTTTTACAACATAAGCCACAGGACCAACAACGCTAATGAATCCTGGAACGCAAGACTCAATAAAAAGGTTACGTCGAAACCAACTCTGCTAATCTTTTGTCAAAATTAACACAGGATTCAAGTTATTACTTTGGTCTATTTCAAATTCAAGGTTACATTAGTCAGAAGAAGAAAGAAACCATATGGACCCATGACAAAATTCAAAGTAATATTAAAGAATTGACAGACGGTGAAATAACAGTCGGTCATTGTATAGAAAAATTAGTAAACTGCTAAGTTTCTTGGTTCTTATTATGTCACTATTTACAGCATTGTAAAGTTGATTATATGTTTTTTGTTGTACTACAAGTAATTTACGAGAGTTGATTAATAAATCGTAATTTTTTTTTGAAAAAAAAAAAATTGATTTTCTGACCAATTTTGTATTACAAATTTACGCGTTTGATTAATAAATATTTGTTTTTTTTTCTGTATAAAAATATGTTGATTTTCTTACCAATTTTTAGTTAATGTTTTGATTTTAAGTATATACTTATTACTTTTGTAGGTAGTTTTCGTATGATATAGTTTTTATTTTTCTTATTAATTGAAATAAACGCAAAAAATACATATTTTTTGTTTTGTAAATGTCCCTTAATAATCAATAGTTCATACCAAAATAATTCGAGTATGACCTTCTATTCAATAAAAAATAAATTGACCCAGTTTACCATAGGCTCATTTTGGTGTGGAAATCTTGGCCGCTTGTTTGGACCACTTTCCCCTACTGTTACCAGAGTGTGTACATTGGGCCACGGCCCAGGGGCGAGTTGCCTCCTAACCCGTTGCGGAATACGTTTTGAGGTAGTGAATATGAGTTCGTAACGGAATCTTGTGAATGAAACTGTGCTATACAAGACTAAAGACTGGCTCCGGTTTGTCGGGCCTAACTCTCAACCGTCTCGTGGATATACGGCCTAAGGTTGTTAAATAATATCAGTATAGAATCAAACCTCCTTTGTGTATGCTCTAATATCGCGTTCTAAGTAGAATCTACCGGCATTCCCTTCTAAACGTCTTCATTTAATCTATATACAACAACTAGCTTTTGCTCGCGGCTCCGTCCGCGTGGATGTCAAAATATAGGGTAGAAAGAAAAATACGCATACGCATACGCAAATAAACATAGTGAACATATTTGATAACGAAAACTTCCTACTAGAGTGCCTAGAAGGTGGTGATAGCTACGCAGCCAAAGAATGCTAAACATACATACATATATTCATACCTGTAAAAATCCCTGAAGTGGTAGGCAGAGGTGTATTAACACCCACATTTCGCCAACTAGGATTTTCGATTCTTCGAGAGCTATTGCAGGCGGGGATTACTTGGGCTATGGGCTTAGAGAACAGCCCTAGGGATAGCGCTAAGTCAGCTTCTATATACGACATACAAGGAAAGAGGTAGGGTGGCCGTATTTTACTCCACTGAGAACTAATGACGGTCTTGCAATTTAAAAGCATCACCACCTTGATTCAGTAAATGTGAGCAATTAACTTGTGACGGTACCTCAAGTACCCAGTGCCATCTAGCGACAGCAAGCCGAACTACTACGTCACTACGAATCCTGCATCGCGAAAGTGAAGTTCGCGCGCTGGTACAATATATGTACAGCATCCCAACGACAATCGTTGGTTGACGGGTCGCCAGGCGTGATCACCTTGCCTGGTCGGAGGATCCTCCCTTTGTGTTGGAGGAACATCACACCTCGTTCCTCCACAAACTAACTCTACTACCTCTTAATCACAAACTTCTACAACGTAAATAGAAAAAAGAAAAGAAAAAAAGTTGATTCTTAAATGACAAATCATTCCAATAATATCAACAAAACGATTATTTTACATTTCCGACGGGGTAAACAAACACACATTTGGCTAACATTCACATGAAAATTCAATATCGAAATATTACTAACTCATTTTCAATTTCCATTCGACTCCCCATTCTATTAGTCACTTCCCCATCTATAAGGGGAAAAGAAACCATAAAAAATACCATGTAATATTCCTGTCAAACCTTACGACTGTTGCCGAAATGACATGACTGAAAAGGGGAGGTGCGATTCAAGTATAGGCCGAGAGATATATGGTGTTGTGTTGTTAAGGAACAAATTGTTAGGTGGTAACATTGTTTTATTAGACATCAGCACTACATAGTATAATGCTAAGTCGCTTTCTGCGTCTGTCCGTCCCTATGTATGCTTATATCTTCAAAACTACCCTATAGATTTTGATACAGTTTCATTTAATAGATAGAGTAGTTCAAGAAGAAGGTTTATATGTATAATACACCCTTAATATAGTAGAGGGTGCAGCAGAAACGGCATTGGACGCCACGCGGGCGGAAAAAAATTGGCGGTACGAAGTTCGCCGGGTCAGCTAGTTCTGTTAACTATAAATTAGCCTACTTAAGACTAACCGCCGCGCCGTTCCCAATACCATACTGACAGTTAAAGATAGATCGCATCTACGGATAAAGTGCGCGGCTGTTTAAATTAACATAGTAACTCCTATTACACACCAATTTCGGAAAATAAAATTATACCGCGATGCGCTTTCCCGCAAAAAAAAACAGTTACCATGTTTTCATCATCACTTACGAATGGTGTTTAAACAGAGGCATATTAAATCAAAAATAAAACTAACTTTATTTTGTTATGCTTATTTACACGTAAAGGCCCCGGTGATGTACGCAGAGCTGTGTTTAAACAACCATCAACATTAGTTCCTAAAAGTAAATGAATGAGAGAATTTAGTCACAGATTTTATCTTTCGTAAATTAAGTACTTTGTCAAAGGTAATGGGCAAAATAGATTTCTTATTAAGCTAGTAACTATGAAACGTTTTATGAAAATTACTGTTAAAACCGTCATTGTTTGGCGACTCAAATGTATGATAATGCCTTAAGGCCTGCGAGGGAGAATCACAATGTCCCATGGCTTGAACACCGTGAGTGAGGCTTGTTCGTTATCATTTTGAATTATTCAGAAGGTGGGTATAACGTTGCTGAATGTTTTCTGTTTAGATTTCAATGTTTTTGTCACTTGATTTCAAGGATTTCTCCATAGGATTTTTGTTCCTAGACACTTACTAGACACTAGACCTGGCCACCCAGCAGAATATGAGAAATATGTAAATTAATTGTAGACTATCTAATAATTAAAGGATTAAAAATGGAGTAAAATAAAAAAATATCAAAAAAGACGGGACACGCAAACCTGTTACCATGCTCATGCAATACACAACACGAGACTTGAGGCTTATGAGATGTATTGGCATACATCTCATCACAGTACAGTATATAGGATCCTATTTATCCTATTTATACTGTGAAGGTGTATCAGGAGATGTTTAATCTCATTACAGGATCAGAGACTTTAAAAATAATGTCAGAAAAACAGTATTTTACCTCGTTATAACAATCATTATTTTGAGAAATGAATTCCATTCAATTGACAGCAATATCTTCGTACAGACCCACTCTTTCTCTCCCAACAGATGTTTTTCACCTCACTTTTGCAAATTGCCAAGATAAGAACTTGGTCCCGCTTCCCCTAACTTTATTACAAACTTTAATCTCAACTCTTTAACAATAAATTATTAAATGCTGAATCAATTTTTGTCATCTAACTTTGAGTTGGCAATGAGACTTGTTACGCTTTTGACAAGCGATTGGTTTTATTTGTTCTTAGAATCGTTTTGATTTCATTGTTTTAAAAATTTGTTGCTGTCATCGTTTTGAGGTTTTCCTTGAGGGTTTTATCTTGGAGCCTGGTGTCCGCTTACTGCTTCTCTTCTTTCCGTTTAGCTTCTAAAGTTCTTAATACTATTGCTACTTGACCTCTCAATTTACAGTCTACGCCAGAGCTTTATCCGTTAATCACCCTCGTTAATCACCCAAGTGTTATTTTTGTATAGAAATTCGTTCCAATTAGATGTGTCAGCCCAAAACTCGGCAACACTAACAGCATCCGCAGTCGTCTTGTAGTCCTTCATTGTGCAAGTATTGAGGCACAGCGGGCACGATAGAAGGTGAGCCATTGTTTTTAAGGTTGTGCCACAGTACTTAAATCAAGTTATACTATTATCAAATTTTATTTATTTATTTATATATTTTTTTAATTAAACAGGATTTTATTCATAATTTTAGCACACATTTTTTCTTCAACCAAGAACGTTCAATTATAAATTTTAACTTAAATATTTGCATTACTGCAAGCCAATAAAATCTCAAGTGTATCCAATTAGAAAATATCCAGGTCTATACCGTACGACTGACCCTTCAATTAAACAACTTCAAAAGGCATCATGGTATTTAAGATTCGTTGAACTGTGAATAGATTTCATTGGTATTTTTCCATTGAATAACCTGTATTGCAAATATGTGCCACGTACTTTTAGTGTATGTGTATGCATGCCACGTTGTGACCCGTGACGTATGGCTGACAGCCTGAGTGACACTGACATTTAGATTACTTGTCAGACTTATTGTCAGCATACATCACTTAGTCCTTTTAGGCTTTTTATTTTTCTGTCGTAAACAATTTTTTTTGTGTGCTGATTCTCAATAAACGAGTTTTTCTTTCTTTCTCTCTTTATAGATGTTTTTTCCATCCATCCATATACCCACATCTGTAAATCCTCGAAGGGGCAGGCAAAGGTGTACTAGCACCCATGTTTAGCTGTCTAATCTTAGGCAGTATATTTATTGTTGGATGGAGAACAGGCCCTCGATTCTACTAAAGCTAAAAATGACATTAAATTTTAGACTTTATTTCCATACACCTAAAGTTCAAAATGAAATGAAATTAGTTTCATTACACTTTTTAAATCACTCTGCAAAAAGTCATTTAATTTTGAACTTTAACGGCATTGCTTTAAAGTCTATTATTTAATGCTGTTTTTTGCAGTGGCGGTGGCACCACTATGGTTTGGCTTTAGCAGAATCGAGGCCCAGTCCTATCCCTTAGTTACCTTTTACGACACCCACAGAAAGAGCTGGGGTGGTCCTAACTCTACTCCACTGGGAATCAATAAGGTGAGTGGGGGTAAGTCGGAATGGATTTTTGATCAGATGAACAGTGTTGATTTGAAACTGTTGTGAAACAAAGGGATTTAAGTCAAATGTATAAAATGATGTTTTGGGTAAAAAAGTATAGTCAACTTGTTTCTATAATATTGACAGCAATCTTTTTGAGACAAAATTTGATGAAAAAAAACGTTAGTAAAATTGGTATTAAGAAAAAAAATATGTAGGGGAAAGATGAAACGCTGAAGGGGTAAGATTGAAATAGTGACTGAAATCGTATTCATGGTCATTATGCTTGTGTGGTGATCAATAAACCTTCTGCTTCAATAACCTAAATAACTTTAAAATCAGTTATATACAAAAATCGCATTCTAAATGCAAGAAATAAATATTTATCAAATAAAATATATCAATCTTACCCCGCTGAAACGGCTGGCAGTCAGGGGTTCTCAACATGTTATGGATATTAAAAGAATTAGATAATCATGCTCATGCATGACTGTTCTAACTCGTGTTGATCAATGGCATTAATTTTTTTCTAGACACTGGTCTATAAAAAAATGTTCTGGTTTGTGAGGCTATGTACGGACTTCACCATACAAACCAGAGGAGTATAGTACGCTAATATTTTGCCAGGTATTGTGTAAGTATAGAAGATAATCCGTACATTAATCCAGACTCCCGGCTCATAGAGAGAGATTCCTAATGGGTAATCAAAAACACAGCCTGACCTGGGCATCGAACCCAAGACCTCATGCACAGCAGCTGCGCTTGCGACGACCATCGAGGCAAATTGTGGTTATTTATTTCCCTACCAAAGGAAATTATTAGAGCAAATTAACAAGACCCTAACAGTAGGTATCCCTAATTTGTTTAAATAAGTGACCACGATGGTTTTTGGATGATTAGAATAGAACATACAAATTGAAGGACATCAGAGTGAAAACTTTAACCATGGATTCAGTAGGTACATTGTGGTATATTCTCTTTCCATACTAGTTTATCGGCTCTTAGACACGCGTGCCCTCTCACTCCCGCCGTATAACAGTTGACTGACTCTTATAACGACCGCACGCGCGCTAGAGACGACATAATGCTTCCTTCTCTTTCACTCACATACACTACATCCCTCCCTTATTTTATTATTAAAAGAAAAGAACTCACAGGTTCTTACTTCATCAATTTATTGTTATTATGACTTAGAAAATCAAATACAATCAAAGACAACTAAGTATATTTTTCAATCCTGGTCTTCTAAATCCAGGGATCTAATGATCATCTTCAATCTCCTCTTCCGAGCTTTCTCCGCCTGCTATTTCTAAATTAGTTTCATCAATTTTCTTGTTAACGGATTTCCATTCTCACTCCACTTTTTTTAAGTGCAATATGTTGCGTCTTGACTGTTGTCCTGTTTCATCGTTGTGTACTTCCACGTCTCCTCCTTTTCTTGACTTAACCGTATGCGTGGCTGTATCAAAATTAAGACTAAGTTTATTCGTTTTATTGGCATTCTTCACGTACACTTTATCTCCTACTTGAATGTCAACATCTCGTGCTCTTCGTCTTTTATCTGTATACTCTCTCCCTTTTTCTTTTTGTTGTTTGTCTTTATCTCTGACATCCATGTCTCCAAAACTTTGTTCCGCTATATCTATCATAGGAATCTTGTCCCTAAATTTTCTTTGAAAGAATAGCTCTGCCGGTGTTTTCCCAGTTACGCTATGTGGGGTGCTGTTGTACATTGACAAATACTCCATCAATGCTTCTTTCCAGCTTTTTCTCTCCACTTGGGATATTTTGAGACGTTTAATGATATCCCTATTCTGTCGCTCTACCTCTCCATTCTGTTGCGGCCAGTAGGGTATTGAATTAAATAGTTTGATATCATTTTCATGGCAATAAGTCTTGAATTCTGTACTGATAAATTGTTTGCCATTATCGGAAGTTATGGAGACCGGATGTCCTAATCGGCTGAAAATCTCTTTAAGTAAGTTAATCATATTCTTGCTGCTTATGTCTCGACATGCTTTGATCTCCTTGTACCTCGAATAGTAGTCAATCACGACCAAAAGATAATCACCACTTGGTAACGGACCTAAAAGGTCTATGGCGATATCTATCCAGGATTGCGTTGGTAATTCTCTCCTCTTGAGTGGGTGCGGCGGATTTGGTACCGATACCAGTGTACATCCTTTACAGGATCTTACTATATTTTCCACGTCCTTATCATAGTTAGGCCACCAAACTTTTGCTCTAAGTCTTAACTTCATAGCGACCATACCAGGGTGACCCTCGTGGGCTGCATCTAAAACAAGTCGGCGTAATTGTGTCGGAATAACTATTTTGGTCCCTCTTAACAATATGTTACCAAAAAAACATAGCTCGTTCTCAAATAATTTATAACCTTTTACTGCGTCATCCCACTTATTGTTAAATACGCCATCTTTCACTTTCTGTATGCTCATATCAGTCTCTGAATGTTCTTCAATATCTTTTAGCGATACAGCTATTGGTCTTGCATGGTCAATGATATCCTGGACGTAATCTCTGTACTGGGTCTTGTCGTGATTGAAAGAACATAGTCTGGATAGGGGATCGGCAATGTTATTTTTCCCAGGGCGATAAATGACATTATATTTATAAGATTGGAGTCTTAGTATCCAACGTTCAATCCGTGCACATGGTTTGGACTTCGGACCGAATATAACCTCAAGAGGCTTATGGTCAGTAATTAAGTCGAATTCCTTGCCGTACAAAAACATGTGAAAGTGTTCCACAGCCCACACTAGTGCCAAAGCCTCCTTTTCGGTTTGGCAATACCGACGTTCACAGTCACTGAGAGTTTTATTACCGAACCCAATAATGCGTGGACCACTTTCATTCGTCTGTACCAAGATTGTTCCAAGTCCGACCGGGCTTGCATCTGCGAATACCATCGTTTTATCGTCCACGTTGTAGTACCCTAAATTCGGTATGTCACTCAATGCAGCCTTTAAAGCACAAAAGGCTGTTTGTTGACTTTTCCCCCAGTAACCCCTAATATCAGCGTTTCTTGCTGATTTTTGTCGAAGCAATTGCTTCAAAGGTTCAGTAAGGGTAGCCATATTAGGAATCCATTTCCCAATATAGTTAATAAGCCCCAAGAAGCTTTGTAGTTCCGAAATATTTATAGGGGTCCTGAAATCTTTTATGGTCGATACATATTTGTCCAATGGACGAATTCCTTGATCTGACAACTCATGTCCTAGAAATTCAACTTTGTTTGTTCCATAGATACATTTATCTTCTCTTAACATAATATCATTCATCCTTAACGTTTCTAGAACTCTTTGTAACCGTTTATCATGTTCTTGCTTGTCCTTTCCATATATCAAGATGTCATCGATAAAATTGACTACCCCTTCACATTCTATTAACATCCTTTCAAGCGTTTTCTGGAACATTTCCGGCGCACAGGTGATTCCGAACATTAATCTCTTAAAACGATATAATCCTTTGCCAGATATGAATGTCGTAATATGTCTTGAGTCGGGTACCAGTTCTAATTGATGAAATGCGTCCTTTATATCTAACTTACTAAACCTTTTAGCATTTTGGATCTTCGGCAGTAGTTGTTCCATCGTCGGTAGTGGGTGATTTTCTCGCTTGATGGCCAAATTTGCACGCCTCATATCAATACAGAGACGAACATCTCCATCTGGTTTCAAAATTGGCACTACCGGCGATATCCAATCCGACGGGCCTTCAACTTTTTCTATTATATCTTTCTGAAGTAGTTCGTCTATTTTTGAATTGATTTTCTCTTCCAGTGGAATAGGTATTCGTCTGTATGGTTGTGCAACCGGTTTTACCTCAGTATTAATTGGTATTTGTATTTGGATATTTTTGAATTTTGGGAAAGGTGACGTCTCCACTTGATTTATGTCTAATCCGATTTTTAGTACGCCTAATGCTATTGCCGACGTTTTACCTAATAAATTGCGTGTCCCTTTATCTATTACGTAAAAGGTAGCGTTTTGTGTTTTTGATCCCACACGGATGTCTACATTAAAAGATGTTAATAATTTGAGAGGGACTTCACTCCCATAAGCAACAAATGTTTTTCCTGGATGTTTTACTTCTTTTCCTAGCTTCAAAACCTTTTCCTTAATTTGGAACCATGTTTTGTCTGTTATTAAGTTATGTTGACATCCAGAATCAATTAGCATCTCTACTTGAGTTCCACCTACTAAACAAGCGAGTGTATCATTATGTAGAACATTAAAAACGTAATCAATCTTGTCTTCTATCGCGTTCGTGTGCTTTATATCTATTTGGCTTGACTTCTTTGATTTTTTCGCGTCTACGGTCCTTTCCACTTTACTGTCTTCATTGCTTCGTTTTAGACTTGTTCCTTTGCACTGAACTTGAAAGTGCCCCACCTTCTTGCATTTATTACATATTTTGCCTTTAGCTGGGCACTTTGCATCAAAAGCTAAATGATTCCAGCTACCACATCGGAAACATGTCTTTTTACTGTTCTTTATAAATGTCTTCTCCTTGGCTTGTATATCGATTTTATTTACATTTTGATCTTTTCCTTTCTGGCTGAAATCACTTAATTGACGTTCCACTACCTCTAGAGTGTTTGCTTCAGTTATAACTTCAGTTAAGGTAATTTTTTCACCTGCACGCAGTACTTTCTTCCTGAGTTCTTCCGATGAACATTTTTCAATAATCTGATCAATCAAACTGTCGTCCATATCCGTAAATTGACATTTTAAAGCTTGTTGTCGTAGTCGAACTAAATATTTTTCAAATTTCTCGTTTTCTTCTTGTTTCATTTGTCTAAATATATGTCTCTCATACCGTTTATTTTGCTTAGGTGCGAAATATTCATCCAACTTCTTTATTGCTACTTGAAAAACATCTATGTCATCGTCATCTCCTTCTGTCGTACTAACGTAGCCACCCGGTATATACAATAGTATTTCTTGTAGTTCTTGTCCTCCCCAGTGTAACAAACTTGCGCGTTTTTTAGAACTAGTGTTAACATCGGCAGCTTCTAGGTAGATATATAAACTCCTTTTCCAGCGTTCCCATCTAGTTCCAACAGATCCTGCTTCACCATCACATTCAAATTTTTCTAAGGTAAGACTCGACATCGTATTTTAATCTGCGAACAATTAAACAAATAATGAATGTCTAATTTAGGTCACCAAATGGGCATCATCCTTTTAACAACCTGCTACATCCATTATTTATTTATCACAGAATTCATTCAAACGCCATAGTAAAATTTCAACTACAAGTCATTTAGAAGTTGTCTTCCAACTTCCGTAAACGGGCGTTACCCGTATACCTACAGCTTCAAATTACGGGCGTCACCCGAACACAATACTTCTTTACGGGCGTCACCCGAACACAATACTTCTTTACGGGCGTCACCCGTAAAACTTCCATTTATTACACTGACGTACCACTTACGTCGCATCGCATCAGTACTTACAGGCATCACCTGTACCAGATTACAATATTACATTACAAAGTTCTCACAGGCACCACCTGTTTCTGAACTTCACATCATCTGGCTAAATCATATAGGTAGGTACGTCACACGTTCGATTATCATCATTGCATTAGAACTTATGTAACAGGCATCACCTGTAATTTAGCCCATACCTATACCTACTATACCGGACAAGCCGCATACCGCACATAGTAATAATTAGGTACTTACCAATCATTGGTCTAGCATAGCTACATAGATAATACCTATTTGGTAACAAGTTAATCATGTACATAACTCACAGTAAGTATATATGTATATTTTATAGGTATTATACATTTGTAATTTGGACTAAGTAGGTAGGTACTCAACTCTAAGCCGAAAGTAGTAAATGTAGCTGTACTTAAATATCCGTATTTCATTGATGTTTGTTTTACGAGAAATAACCCAAGCATCATGACTCCACAAGTGTCTATCTAGGTGCTTAAATAGCATTAAGAATTAAAGTAAACAAACGTCCCGCTTGAGAATAACAACTTACCTACAGCGTAAACAGCAAATATCCCATGCTCATACACGCAGTGGTACCTGTCTAAGGTATAACTAGCAATAATATCTAATAAGAGGATAGTTTATTACTATCAGAATGTTCGTTTCGTCGTCCTTGCACTGCAAATGCAACCAGTAGGCGTTCTTAGGTTTAAAGAAATTTATTCGTAATTATCACTTAGGTATTAAAGAAAACCATTCAAATACACAAAATAACACTTTTTGTAACGTAATGTGGTGATTTAATAATCTCTAATACTTATATTTGTTTTGCCAGATTAGTTTTAAATGTGTTTACAAAATGTTATAATAGTGTAATTTTTTTTTTTGTTTGTTTTGGGGGCAATCTTTAGTTTTTTTTTTTAGTGCACACCCTTTCTATTTTATTTATTTTTCAGAAAAGTAATATAATAATACTTAATTACTCACAGTCTTGTCTTGTTACCTTACTTGTTAGTCCTCGTCGCCAAAATGTGGTATATTCTCTTTCCATACTAGTTTATCGGCTCTTAGACACGCGTGCCCTCTCACTCCCGCCGTATAACAGTTGACTGACTCTTATAACGACCGCACGCGCGCTAGAGACGACATAATGCTTCCTTCTCTTTCACTCACATACACTACATACATAATTCTAGACACCTAGAATTTATTCATCTGCTTAAAAAATCAGCTGTAGACATTGGTACATCTTAATCATGTAGGTATTGCACTTATGTAGAGAGCATCTGACTTTTTTTAAGCCGACAAGCGGTTTAACACTAGAGAGTCTAGAATTATGTACTAATTTCATGATATAAGTTTTTGATACGATGTTATGGAAGGGATACTACCGTGTATTTCAGATTGAGAACCCCTGACCTTTTGTACGAGTTTCATAAACGGGGTAAGATGGAAGGTTTTATATTATCATCTTACCCCATTAAATTTTGCAGGGGAAAGTTTGAAAGGTGCCATAAATCTTAAAATACGTGAAATATACTAATCACCACATTATAGAGCATATTACATTTCAAACCTATTTACGAATATCAAAACAAACTGTTTGTTAATAACCTGTGTAAGGAGATACAGCGAGCGGGGTAAGATTGAAAAACTCAATTTTACGCGGGAAATGTAACCTACCGAAAAATGACAAATAACACACGCATACACTCACTTAGCGACTGATGCAGACTGCGGGGCGGGGCAAGACAAAATGGTGTCCACAACCATATTGCCATCATTAAAAAAATTCACTTGTATTAGGCGTTATTATATTTTTTTTATCTTTCCCCGTTTTTTATCTTACCCCCACTCACCTTACGGCATGTTTTTTTTTTATTGATATTTGGTTTCGGTCTGCATAGAATTGATGACAAATAATATAATAAATTAGTAACTAAATATTTGCGCGATTATTCGAATAAAAAAAATATTTATTTGATACCAACAAGGCTTTATACCGCAATCATACTGAGGCACCATCACTATGACCTTTTTTCGTGCGGAAATCCCCACGGATACCTCCCCCACCGGAGCCGGAAGAGGAGGTTATGTCGGACTCGAACCGACTAAAACCGCACGCTGACTGAGGGTCGTCGTGCTATACCGGAGATGAGGTTGTCTTCGACATATCCCTCGATGCCCGGCAGTCCCAGGGCCATCCTTACAGTCTGGCCCTCCTCGGGAGGGGGGACAACGGTGTTCCCGACTTGCCCCCGGAATGGGGATACGCACTTCTCAGTGCGCCGCCGCGCCGCCGTGGACCATCACTATGACCATTATTTTAGCAATAACACGAGAAAACTAAAAACAATAATGAACACAAACTAATTATAATTTTATTAAAATTTATAAAAATCAATAAAATCATTCTTTAATATCTATAACCGAACGGAACCTTCACATTAAAACTCACATAAAACATATTATTAATTTTGTGAAAGTTAAACCATCATACAATCTATTGTGAACGGATACTGAAGGAGTAGAACAACGCCACAGTACATGTGTGTACAGTAAGCTTCAGAGAAAAGGAACCCCCCTTGATAATGGTTTTATTCTCAAGGGGGGTTCCTTTTCTCTGAAGCTTACTGTACAAAAGTATAAGTTAATTGTGAACTAGATGCTCGTCAAACATGGGCCGGCAAAGAAAAAGCCACTTTTGCACGGTCAAAGGCAAACACACCCGCAAATTGTTCAACCGCAATGACTTTGTTCGAGGTTAGCCTTTGGTACAAGCTACGAGATATAGAGCAAAATTGTAATTATTAATTACTTTAATCGATTTTTTTTATAAAGGACACGTCAATTTGACTTCACCTCTAAGGGCAAAGTCTCGGAAAGAGGGTCACCATCGTAAACATGTACCATGTTAAGAGTGGTGGCAATCAGCTTTACGGCAATTTATACGGTTAATCATTACTAGCTTTTGCCCGCGGCTTCATCCGCGTGGATAACGGTTATCGTGACCAAACATAGCCTATGTCCTTTCTCAAGGTCTAATCTACCCGTATACCAAATTCCATCAAAATCGGATCAATGGTGTGAAAGCGTAACATACGGAGAGCTAGACCTCTTCAGTACTTTTCCACCGCCCACCTTTTCTTTATTATTATTTTACTTATACCTCGGGTTGAAACAAGCTAATTCATGCGAGATGTTGCTAAAATTGCATTGCATTTTTTTGTAAAACTAACTATAGCTATATATTACAATATAGCTTTACAAATACAATATAGAATACAAATACAAATACAATATACAATATAGCGTTAGTTTTACAAAAATGCTAAATCAAATATAATGTGGTTGTATATTATTCAATCAAAAATGAATTTTAGTTTTCTTTAGGTAACGGTAAAGTCGACATATGTGTTATAACATTACACTTAAATCGCTTAATCTTTGTAATTGGTTCAGTCTAAACCAGTGCTGAATTTAAACGGAAGTTTTGTGAATTAAGCGACATAAAGTTGGACTTGGACATATTAATCGCACTGTCACAAGTATTGCGTTTGCCTTACCATGCCCTTACCCCTAGGACGATAAAAAGGTTTACTTTCATATTAATTTCAATAGTATTTTATTAAATGATTTTTTGCTTGATTGTTAAAAGGTGGCGCGGTGCATACATAAATACTTTAAATTATTACTATCCCATAAAAGCTTTTTTGAACAAAAAAATGTCACAACAAATGTCATTTTTGAGATAATTTCAGGATAAAGGTCCTAAAAAAAATGATTGTGTTGTACCCTTAACTTTCACTTACTGTGCTTAGTTTTATTTAACTGCGTTGCATCACCCGCTTTATCATCTATTTGTTTTAATCCAAAGGGTCATAGCGCGATGTTATAAAACCTAAAACCTTCCCTAAGAACAGGGCTATTAAATATAAAAGAAAAAAATAATCGCACACAGCAGTTGCAAAGATTAGCACATTCAAACTCTCCAGCTTTATAATCAGAATAGATAACTTCTATAACTGTTTATGATTTGTTGTTGAACTAAGGAATTACATAATAATAAAATATCTGTTTACTGAAACTTCGCAAACTAACGTCGCTTCGCTTTGTAGCCCCGGTCTACACAACTCCAGCACTTCTGTAACACGTTTAAATAACAATTATTTTAGCTTTACAGCGGCTTTTAGCTCCACTTAGGTATTAAATGAGTTAGTTTCTGCGGTTGTGTTTATGGCATGTACAAAATGACAAGGGAATTGAGTAGTGTACGGTGTTAAATTTAAATACATTTTGTAGATAACATTAAACTTAGTATAAACAGTTTGACATTATTTGTGAAGCTACAAGACACCTTTTTGTAATGTTATTTTATCAGCTACAGCGGGGGTGAAGGGGCAACACACAACTGCACTTGTGCACCGACCTTCTCAACCTCTCTGCTAATCAGAGGGACATGTTCTGTGCAGCCCTCTGCAGGGCCGCTACAAGTATTTTCCGCTGGCGGCAACGACTCCCTCACGCTGCCAATTCCGGCCGTCTCCGTTGCCTAGGGTTATCTGTACCTATTACCGTTACACAAATTTGTTGGATTACGATTAGATTATGATCTTTAGCGAATGCAGTTTATTTTGTTCCCTGCAGCCAATTCAGTATAACACATATTGTACATTTTAGAAGTCATTGGGGTAGAGGGGAATGAACACCTACATTTTACTTTCCTTTATAATCGGTTCCATGTTATAAGTAATTAAGCTTATTACTACTTACCTTATCTCACGCTAATAAAGAGTAGTCGGGACTATGAAGTAATTTAACACACATGCACAATACATATATTCATACATCGTTTCTATCGAAGGATGCAGAGAAAACATTTTGATCTTAAAAATATAGTTGTGTCATAAATGTTAAGGCTAATGCAGACAGAATTATCGACGAAAGTGTTGTATTTGAATTTAGCTAACTTCAAATAATACAACAAACTGAGCACAAAGTATGTTAATGCGGTTTGTTTTATGTGTCCTGTCCGGGAGGGTAGTTATAATTTGTGGTGAAGGATACAATGTTTAGACAAATTTGCCCATCGAGGGCTACGGAAACAAAGAATGAACTGTTATTTAGTTATAGTTTAGTTGTTTAACAATCAAATAGTTTGAAATTTGAAAGTTGACTGAAATGTATAATTTTTTAAAGCTTGAAAGAATGAAAAACAAAATTGACCACAGTCGAGGCTGCTTACACCACTTCACACATTGGCTCAATGCCCTGAGTGGATAATAATAGCGGTGTTTTGTCTTCAAAGCAGCCATTAAAATAGGAGGTCTGTTGCTGCATGTGTTGATCACTGTACTGTACTACGCTAGTACTATTATCTATTCTGTGACTGTACTATGATCGCTAAGGAGAGCGTGTAGAACTGAGCCTTCTCTTGCGCGACAGTGATGCTTGCAATAGAGGCAAGGGAAAAGAAACGGAAGGGATCTATGTACGTGCACTCGTGTGAAGGTGTGAAGTGACGGAGATAGCAAAATAATCTCCATCGTCTATGAGCGCAGCCCTGGGGTTGACGAGCCACGGCCGTCGCCCTAACAGAAGCAGTTTATTGGATTTTTTGGGGGATTGAAATACATTTGTAATTTTTGTCAACAGGAGAACCAGCCATTCGCTCCAGATATGCCCGTCTCTTAGTCTTAGTGCCACCAGAGCCGCCCAAGATATTAAGAGGACCAGTTATACAGACGGTTGAAGATAGGGAGGTCAACTTGGAGTGCGTCTCTACTGGAGGAAAACCTCCAGCTGAGGTAAGCAATACTATTCTGATATATTAGCAAAAAAAATAATTCCGTTCTCGCCACCGATGGGAACATATTCCCAGGATATAAAGTAGCCTAATTGTTTTAGTCTAGACTATAAATCTATCTCTATACAAAATTTCAGTTTCATCCAATCAGATAATTGTACGTGATTGAGTGACAAATAACCAAACATATCTAGACATTCAGTTTCACAAATTTTCATACTTATAAGTGCTGGCTTGTCTACTTTGCTACTATTATTTTCCATAATTCCGTTGGTTTTGAATTTCCAACTACGATCACCTGTCACCTCTCTAGAGTCTCGTATGTCAATCAGAAAACCTACCGGCTTGCAGGTGAGGAAGACTGAAGCCTCGAAGATGATAACTGAAGGACTTAAATTACCACCATTTTTTTTATAAATCACTGACAATCTAAAGAAATATCCACAGCCGTCATGATTTTCTAAAATAACTTTCTTTTTCAGATAACCTGGGTGGATAACGATGGCGGCGTGTTGACACAGGGAGTCAATTACACAGTGGAGATGATGGCGGACGGGCGCAGATTCACCGCTAGGTAAAGTCGACCCATTTATGAAGATACATTTGCTCCTTGAAAGTGATCTTTATCATAAAACATTATCCTTTCTATTATTATTAGAAACGCGAAAGTTTGTTTGTGATGGATGGATGGATCGATGGCTGGATGTTGTTCCTCTTTGAAATCTAAACGGCTGGAGCGATTTTAATAAAATTTGGTGTGGAGTTAGCTGATACCCTGGATTAACACATAGGCTATTTTTGGTTGCGATAACCGACATCCACGTTGGCGGAGCCGCGGGCTAAAGCTAGTAATAATATATTCCACTTGATTATGTGGCTTTTGTTATATATATCTGCTTTCTCTTTCCTTGATGCCGCCCTTCCACTACTCTTCCACCGATCGATTTTTTAACTTACACCTGTCATAGTGTAACTTGGAAAAATATTATTTAGCACTTGCTTTTACTCCATAAAGTAAGGGAATTTTTTACTAGCACACAAGTTTCCTTCTCAGCATACATACATGAAAAAGCGTCCGATGAAGCCGTCAAGCCGAGGACCACCATTGTTAAATTGTTTTGTTTGTAATGGTGACCATCTTTCCTGAGTATTGCCTTCAGCTTACCCAAACTAGATGAAATCATAGTGACGTGTCCTATATTAAAAAGAATATTCTATCCTTACCATAACATCTTTTCAATCTTCATTAATTAAGTGGCTTGCAAAAGTGTATTTATTTAATTTCATTCGTTCCTTTTTAAATCTCATCTTCATCTCTTTAAGAGATTACGTCATTAAGCATAGCCAATTATTATCATCCGACGAGTTCTCTTATTTCAGTTTACTTTTCGTTTTCTATGAACTTCGCTCCCAAAGTATACGCAGACCTGTATTACGGACGGCATTAAATAATGTCCGAGTTAGAAAAAATAATTCTAAATGATTAGTAGATTAATTTTAGGGCATTATTATCAGTAGCTCAAAGAAAATATTTATAATTTTATTTTATTTTTTTATTTAAGAATATTAGAACCGAAGTTTGCTTGTGCTAAGATTGGGTTCATGACGGTAGTGTAATGGCCAAGATTCGAAGCCGGGACCTCTCGATCGAAGGCCGACTCCTTAAGCTACCGACGCGCATACCCGAATACTGTAATCAGTGTATTAAAAAAAATAACGAAACCTAGCAAACTAAGTTTATTATGAAAGTTCTAAACACATCATCAGCTATTATATATCAGAGTCCCTTTTTATTGCAATTTTTAACAAATTAAAAACGAATAGTATAATTAATTTTCGATTATTTTTAATCCAAGCCTTTATAAAACTTTAAGTTCTAAAGCATAATAGCATTCTTTCAACTTTCGTAATATTTCTATTCTCTAGCAAGTTTTACAGATTCACATTTCCTCGAGAGAAATTCCTTTCTAGTAAGCCAAATGGAAGAAAGTATAAATCTTTAGTGTTGACATGGCTTTATAATAGTGTAAGACTAACATTTTGAATTGGAATTATAAAGAGCTTTTCTTTGCAGATCCATTCTTCGTTTACGACCTCGAAGACACCATCATAATCAAACTCTGACGTGTCAAGCCCAAAACACTGCTGACCGTGCCTACAGATCTGTCACTGTGAAATTAAAGGTATGAGACATCTTTTCTTATTGTACAGAACATTCACCACTGTGGGAAGTGAGTAAATCGAAATGTTCTTCCAATGTAAAAGAATACATTCTACTAGAATAAGTGATCCTGGCTAGCAAACCTAAGATCTAATGCCCAATATCAATGAACCTATTGATGATGTTTTTTTCTTTATAATATTTCAAACTAAGTATAACCTATGTGATAGTCTTGATGTCCTGATACGTAGATATCGATTATTACGACTTTTGACCATAATATCTTTGGTTCTTGTTGACCAGTTGCGATCAAACATACACGGTAAATTTTACGTCTGACCAAGATCTTGCTGTCGAGGAAAACCCCTTATAAATCCAGTCAATACTTAGTCCAATTTCATAAATTTCACCACTAATATTGTAAGCTTAACATCCAATTATATTTTTATAACATTTTCAATGTACAGACTGAAATTACGTATAATGTTTTTACATCAAAAATATCAGCGTCATATTTACAGTGAGCTCTTCTGAAACACGACAAAAATGTATGTAAATAACTTCAACATAAAACAACCATTAACTAATTAATAAAACTTCCTGCAGTAGAGAGAAGAACATTAATGTAAATCCAGCCTGCGTTTCTATTTAAAAAGAAAAAAATACGAACAACTACAGCGCACATTTCATATTTATATACAAGCCTAGATTGTTCAATTCTCGTGCACTGAACCATACTTTTTAAGCTCTACGTGACTAAAACTAAAATATGAAGCACGTACTGGCTTGTTTATAGAAAAATATGATAAAGCTATAAAACAAGAACGTGTGACTACACAAAATACTCTTCTTCATACTCCTTTCTTTAAAAATGATGAGCATATTATTCTTAAAGTTAGAAAGATGATGGCGTAGACTAATATTTTTGAACCAACTAATATTTATGATAAACCTACGCTACTTTGTAAGAACAAATTTGCTACATAATACTTTGAGATTGCTTTATGTATACTTCAGGACATGAGATATTCACTATTCAGGTCTCCCTAAAACCACTATCGAAAAACAATTACAACGCCAGTCGGATCGGATCAGTTTGAATAAATATTAAGAACAAAATAACATTCAAACATAGTAATTACATACACTCACGACTTTAAACCCCTAAGGGGTAGGCAGAGATGTATGTGCACCCACGTTTCGCTAATTATGATTTTCGGTCCCAAACGACGTAATAAGGGGCAAGCCTATTGCCGTTTAGTGGGGCCTTTGTCTTGGGCAATATGTTTACTGTCGGATGGAGTACATATTTATTTACTCCATCGGGAACCAACATGGCCGAGAACAAAACGAATCGTGATGAAAGATAGAGACAGTTTTATTTCAATGTTAAAGTAAGTTACAATTTGAGATAAAATGTCTCAAATTGAAACAACTACAGGACAAGTTAACGTCCAGGAAAGGATTGAAACCCGCAAAGTCTATTTTTAGAGTGAAACATTCAGAATAACCGCTCAGCCATCAACTTAACAGTTCACCTGAATAGAAAACTAACAATTTAGTAATCTATTTTCATCAAATGTCGAATGTTTCCTGATAAATTATTCTTTATATCCGTAGTCTGCTCGATTCTACTTTGGTTTGATTTATTTAACCGACACTTAGCACCTCATTTAGTGTCACGACACTGAGGAGAATAATAAATCGAACTTTAGTTTCCACTAGGATTTTAGGCCTCTGACTATAGAAGTGTGAAAGTTGGATTTCTGCATTTAACACAGCAGTGAAGTTTTATTTAATGAGATAATATTTTTTTGAACAAGGTAAACAATCTTCAGAATAGAAATACAACTATAGAATTAACCTCTGCCTCTGCAATAGTTTACCCTCTCGATCTCTTCTGGTTGTTACACGATTAAATGACAATGTTTTCAAGAATTGTTAAACAATAAAGACTTGTAAAACAGTATCAAAATTAGAATTAACGAGCTGTTGTTTGTTTCCTTATTCTCGGTTGTATTCTATTTCCTTTCACAATATCAACCAAATTCAATCAGTCTTTTTTGCCATAATCGGATACCAAGTAAGAAAATATGACTGAATGTAAAATATCAGTTAAGATCATTACTTTCCAATCACCATCAACCTTTTACAATTAACATTTCACATAGAATAGCTAAGCATTTTTACAAAGGATACACCATGTACAGTTATGGATAATAAAGTCTCGCAGCACAGTGTGAAGTGCCTTATAGGTCAAACTTTATACAGATGTGCATGTCATAACAATACCTCAAACATTAAGAAAGTTTGGGTGTATACTAATGACCACTTTATACCCAAAACCGGGCGTTTTACCCACAAAAATGAGATAATTTGATACGACGATTAAGCCGACATTTGTTTAAGACTTTATGGGTGAACTTCCCTTGGGCTTATCTTGGTCGTATAATTTTATATTAAAATGTATGTAGAAGGAAAAAGGGGAACGTTTGTTACCATTTTCTGTCGTACGTTGTGCCTCAGAGATGTTTTCCAAATTACCATAGGATAATAAATTGGTTCAAGAAATTTCTGATATTTGAAAGATTTTCTTTTTCGATTTAGGGCTCATGATAATGGTGAGCATAGAGTTAAATGGGTTTTTACCAAAATACGTATCAATACAATGGGGTAATAGCAGTTTAGGTTGGCTTGGGGTTCAAAGATCTCGGTGGGGCTTACTATAAGAGATTGGGATATTTACCATGTATTGTTTTGAGTTTCCTATATTCTGTTGCAAGTACTATGATCACTAAGTGGTTCTAGTTGCTGTTGCATGCGCTATGTTACAAGAGTAAATAAATATTTAGCTACGAGTACTCATCTTCTTTTGCTACGTGTAACATCACTACTATTGGTTTCACTACACACTTGTAATCGATTACATTCACGAAATACGAGGCTTAATGATTTTGCGTTGTACCAGTTGTTTTTGTAGCTCAAAACAATACATGGTGAATATTCCGATTGTCTAATATTGATGTGAGTGACAATGATTGTTTAAATACCTATATTGGTGAGGATCCGCATACACCATACAATATCACAATATCTTTTCTTTAATAATTTTTAACCTATTAACATAACCACCACATTTTTTTTTGTCCCAAAGTTAATCAAGAGCGATGCTTAGGTTTAACACCAATATTTATTTTCTATATGTACCTAAGCTATTAACTTTAATATTACATTCATAAGTTTTCTGTGAAGTGTAAGTAAAGACGGCTTAGAAATAATCAATAGGGATTTTAAGTCTGGTGTTTTTATCCTCGACTTGTTCACACATTTTTTGGCCTTTGAAATCTTGTTAGCCTGTTTTACTTTTCGTAACTGTATTAACGTTTACAGTAATACCATTTCAAGCATTACACTTATTCGAGCCATATTTATGTCTTGACTCGATAATGTATTTATCACAACCAGTTGCCGCGGCTCCACCTCCTTGAATGTTGGCTATTGTGACAAATCATAGCCTCTTATGCCATTTCCCAAACTCTTGTCCATCTTTATATCAAGTTTATTCAAATTTTAATCAGTATTTTAGGCATGATAGCCTGACAGACAGACAGACAGAGTTACAGTTGCATTTATAATACCTAGTCTATCTAATCTTATTTGTCTGTTTTATATAAGTAAATATCTCTATGAAAATATTTAGAATCATAATACAAATTCCCGTAATGCCAGTCTTCAGTGTGCTACCACGCGATGACTGCAATGCGGAGGAATTTCACGACGCCTTCTACTCTTGTAAATATTTTATTTATTTTTGTTGAGATATGATATATGGTAACGATGACATGATGAGTTTAGAATTATTATAGATATGTACAAATGATTTTAATTGTTGTTTTTATCCTGTACTGGCTTTATAAGTCACTAAAGATATTTCACCTAATTTAGAAAGTTGAAAATTGTACAATTTTAATGGCCAGATTGGATCAACAGGAAACAAGGAGGACAGAATTTGACGAAACAAGAAATTTCACAATATTACCTCCTTCTACTTCAGAATAAATGTAAAAATTCAGAATAATGTTTTTTTTTTCAAAAGTTGACCCCAAGAGGGCGAATAGGGGTTGAAAGTTTGCATAAGAAGTTTGTCGCTTTTGTGGGAAAAAGCACACATTTTAACATTAAAGCGAATGTAATTTTGTGTGTAGATGTGTCTGTTTCAGTTATATGTCCTTACGTGGTTTCAATTCACCTTTGAAGCCAGTAGTTATCGCTGCAATCGTACTACTTTTAGCTACGATATTTTCCTTTTCGAAGCCGGAACAGGTCACTACATTTACAATTTACTGAAGTAGAAACTTTACTGACTAAAGTTTTTGGTCTGAAATTTTAACTTACTGAATTCTCGTTGCTTATAAAACTAAGCAAAACACCTGAATTTGAGTTTGTATACACATAAATTATTTCTTAAGCCAAGCTTCTAATAAACGAATATAAAGTAAAGAGAAACGAAATAAGGAAACAGACAGTTGGTAAAAAATCCGTGCCACAATTTTTGTACATCTCCCTTTAGAAAATACGCCGATTCGGCTTACCGACATGACCAGTTTAATTTGGTCCAATGATATCATCTCAATCAGTGGTCTTATCTTAAGCGGGGGGGATCATAAGGTTTTGGTAGAGGTTTTATACTGGAAAAGTGAAAATAAGGAGAGCTGTGTAAGGTTCTAATTTTGTGACGACGCCCTGTTAGAGTGTCAGCAGATCCAGTGTATCATCGCCCAAATGATCTGTCTCTGCGGTTTTCTATCTGTTAAGCCAAATTTTAATGGGAAGAATGTTTTTATATTGTTACTTTTACTTTTTCCGAAGTATATTTTTACTTTTAGGTAGTTTTTTTATTGAATTGAAGGAAATTGAGTTTTAAATATCTTGAACTTCTATTAATTTTACATACTGTTACCAGGAATGATTTCGTCGCAGTACCATTGACACTATATTGTTATAATACTCATATTAAAATATTCTTTACTTTATGTTTTAGTGTATTTTTTATTCACGTGTAATGTCATTATCATGAATATGGACTACCTAGTTAAAAATTACCTACCAAAAACTCAAACTCATATAAGTTGTAGTGCAGGCGGACAGCGCTGGTTTTCAGAGACGGCCGGACAGCGGGTGTGACATTTTTTTTTTTGCCTTGTTATTTTTTTTTGAGATAAAAAATAGTGACCAATCTCTTAATATTTAGCAGTTGTATACAGATGTCTAGGGATATTAACAAAAAAAGAAACAGTATCATAGCTATCGAAAAACACATAACTCGTAAGGCAGCTTGTAGGGGTGTTGAAAGTGCGCGATGACATATCAGCTCTGATTCCACAGGGAACTTGTGAGTGTTTTGGCCAACTGGCCTTTATTGGCTAACAAGTTTATCTCCCAAGGGCGCGACAAATCTCTTAACTCTGGCTTGCCTTAATTGGGTGGTTAGGGGAAGATGGCTGGAGCTGTGTGCTGCAGGGTATCAAAGGGAATTCACCACTAAGGTCCTTGTTCCCTTCTTTCTAAAATATCAGCTTAAAACATCTAGTTTTTCATGTCCTGCCAGGTCTTTAAGCTGAGAAACTTCAGAAGAGTGTTGAATTCTAATGTTTGTGAATATGACACATTAGAAATGTATTCAAATAAAAATATACGCGCACTACTTCACGTACAGATACAGATACTCTGTTCTGCTTAATTATAGCCCCTCATATCGTTTAAAAAACTAAATTTCTACCGCCAAATATTATGCCAATAATTCTTAAACTAGTCTCCATATTTATACAAAACGTGACCTAGCTAGTTTGAACAAATTTGTAAATTTTCGTTTATTCTCTTGTTTTCAACGTGAGCGGACATTTTGTTTGTAAAATATAAACGGTAACTTTTGAATGGCGCGAGGTCCTTTCAAATGGTTTATTGTCACTTCAAAAAGGCTTTGTTAGCTTAATTCTCTGCGACGTACGGCTTCGTCTAGACATAAAGCTTCATTGGTTACAAAATAAAGTGTGTGCTGACGGATTAACGTTGGCTTTACGATTATATTAGACTAAGTAGATTAAGTAGGCAGGATGTTTTTCCGAAAGAATTAGTTACTATAATACTTGTTCCGTTCTATTAAATAAGATGTAACATGAGAAAATAGTCAACATTTTTATATTGGTAATCCATTGACAGTTAAACAAAAAATTGAAGTGTGAAAACAATTATGAAAATTGAAGAAGTGAAAAGTACATTATGGGGCACATTGGGAGACGCTTAATTGATTGATTGAAAGTACATAATATACCAAGAAAATACTAATAAGAATTAGTTCATCTCGAAAATAAACTCTTCATAGAATTCGCAACAAAGAAGGCAATCCTCGAGAATTGGATACAGAATAAAAAGTAGAGAATATCTAAACCTGGATTATATAACGCAATTTCAATTGAATACCTACTTATAAACTATATCCTAAGCATAAGTGTACGTCAAGGCTATTGTAATAAATATCCAGGTGGATTTTCAGCGATATTTTAGGTTAAAAATAGTCTCCAATTCCCAAGAGCGTCGTGAGAGGTCATTAGGAGTCTACGTCAGATGTTGTAAATAAATCCACTACTCGTACTCACCTAAGAATTCAAGAATGTATTATATAAACTTACTAACTTAGATCAAGCAATCTAAATCAATTGTATAGATGATGTTGTATAGATGATGAAAGGATAAAGAAACGTTTTAATCGACTTTTAATATACAAATAAATACTTTTATAAAAGTATAATATCTATACTGCAAATAGTGCAGATGCTTGTGCCAGCTATAAATCTTTCAGTTACAAAAACATTAGTGACATCAAGTTGATTTGAAAAACTTTTACTTTACAAGATGTGCATAGTCTGCATTTATTTTTTGTTGTTCGTCTGTATCATTTTTTGTTTTAGTATATAGTTCGAAGTGCTAGAGAGACATCATTTAAATCTTTGCACTACTTGAAATGATCGAGTTATGTTCTGTCTTTCTGTAAAAAATAATAACTGGCCCGATACAAAAATTATTAAACATTAAATCTCATTTAAAAAGCTTTATTCAAAGTTCCTCTAGATGAACCCGGGTAAATAATATCAATATAATTTTAGACCCACTGTATAATTAAAGTAATAGCATAATTATCGTGTATTAAATAGGTTTATAAATATTTGAACGTTTCGTATTCCCCCAATAAAATTTCCCTAAATTACCAAAACCGGAATACCTCAAAATAATTCCAATGATTTCTGTGGTCGGGTCTAATAGCTATAATAGGTATTATACGAAATATTATCGGTGATACGGTGCTTATATACCAGTGTGTTTTAGTTTTCGATAACTGTGAATTGAAACGGTGGAACTTTGTTATTAATCCATCCATACTATAATATTATAAATGTGAAAGTAACTCTGTCTGCCTGTCTGTCTGTATGTTACGCTTTCACGCTTAAACCACTGAACCGATTTTGATGAAATTTGGTATAGGGGTAGATTAGACCTTGAGAAAGGACATAGGCTATGTTTTGTCGCGATAACCGACATCCACGCGGGCGGAGCCGCGGGCAAAAGCTAGTTTTGTTATAAATGGTTACCTTTTCGTTTAGCCGTTTGTGAAGCAATTCGCTGGTATTTTATGTAGAATTATTAATGCGTTATTAATATTGCAGGTACAATATGCTCCGAAAGTTCGCATGTTCATTAAATCTGGAGTGTTCCAAAGAACCATTCAGGAAGGTGAAAATGTGGTGATAGGTAAGTGTACTGCTCTTTCGATAACTGTTTAAAGAAATTATTCTGGGATAAACTATACAAGGTGATTTTATAGTCGTTAAGGAAAAAAAGAATTTGCGCAGTTTCGATAGCAAAATCATCTGGAATTTTAGCAATTTTTTTTTTTTTATAATTTGTGGGAATAATGTTCAGGTGAAAGGAAAAAATGTATGGGGGGTTTTTTGGGGGGCAAATTAATACTTCCAGATGATATTGCTATTGAAACTGTGGCCCAATTCTTTTTTTCCGAAACGACTATAAAATCACCTTGTATTTTGCTATCTAGATTCAAACTAAACATAGCTTTTATTTGTATTATTAATTCAAATAGAGTCGAATCCGTGACTTTTAACGTATCAGAGAAACGCTAATACCATCTCATAGATATCGTCAAGAATAAATCAATTATGTACTCAAATAGGCTATTTGACTAAGTCGTCGATTCTTCCCAATACTGCTTAATATGATATTCTGGTCTGAAAAAATATGCCTTGCAAAATAAAATATTGCAAATCTAAACTGCAACTATGATTTTTCATTACTTGAAATTCCGAAAAACAGTCAAAATATAAACAATCAAATTCAATTCAAATATATAACTTTTTAGATTCCTTTTTAAATAACTTTTATTACGAACTTTAAACGTGTAAACGCAACGTAGACCGAGATAAATGCGATATTCTCTTGCACTCCATACATTTGCACTACGCGCTACCGAAGCGTGACGTCACAATTTCGTGGCATTTTGTATGGAGCGTTTTTGGGCGGCGCAACAAAAATAATTTTTCAAAATCATATATCTTGAAAACTATTAACGAAAATTTTACTTTTACAGTTCATTATATTATAAGAAAATGGTCATTTTTCGAAAGTAAAAAAAAAAAATTGTAAAATAGCCTATTATAGAAAAAAGATTTCTTTGCCAGATATGTAAAAGATTTATAAGCTGTTTATCATTAAATTTTTAGCATTAACCAATATAGATAGGTAATGATAGGCTTCATTCCTTAGACTTTACTTATAACTTCTTATCATATAACGTTGGGAAGTCATATTGACAAGTCTTACTTAAGTATATAAAAATGGGAGCGTACTTGTTAAGTATTCTAGAAGCCGAACTGTAAGTGGTTTTGAATTTAATATTTTTCAACTTTAGTTTTCTTTCTCAGGTTGCCAAGCAAGTGCCAATCCAAATAATTTGACGTATAAGTGGTACGTGAACAATGATCATATTGCTGGTGATATCAAAAATGAACTGGTAAGTTTACTTATTGGATACTTTTATTTTAGATATTAAAATTAAAAAAAATCTAAATTCAAAAAACATTTGTTCTGCATAGACCACTATTTAATGGTCTATGAAGAATTATGGAATTTACAAAACGTCGATATAAAAATAAATATTAAATACCAGTTGAGCAAATGGAGCACCAAACTCATTGCGCATTTTTTTGGGCTATTTACAAACATTCACTTATGTAGTTTAATACTTATGGTCTAGATAAAAAGAGTTCTCATATTGATCACATTTTAGACTTTTGGTTATAATTCAAACTTTTTTATTTGGTTGGTTGGGTATGGTTTTTAAAACAGGAAGTTATTAACTGACCAGGCAATTAAATTAGAATGAGTATTGGAATCTTACTCTCTTAACAGAACTAAGTATCCTATTTTACCAAAAGTATTGTAGAAATAATTTAGATAGATCTCCTTTGGTTTCAGTGAAGTGAGAATTTGTATTTGAATCAAATATAAGTCCACATATAAAAGAGGATATATCTGCAAAAACCATTCGCTGAACGTTACAGTAATATTTCCTATAATATATTATTCATACAACGTAAAAATATATTCTACTTAGCGTACATCAAAACACTCAATTTTTGCGATCAGCCCTCAAATATCCAAAACAGAGTAGCAATTTTGTGCCGTACATCTTTTCAAAGTGTCGTTCTCTCCATTAATTTCGTACACCATATTAAATTTTACAGGCCTTATTTGCATGTACCTACTGTGAGAAGCGTTCTCGGAAAATATAAGAGAGAATTTTCAAGTTTCTTTTTGGCAACCTGCAAAATGCATTTTACAACAGGCGTTATATTATGGAAGTCAAAAAATTTCCACTTATTAAACTTCGTGTTTTAAGTATTATTAAAAATAACTGGGCTGTTGAATATGAAAATAGTGTGATATAAGGGAACGTTGTAATAAAGTGAAGGAGTACGGGGTATGTTGGGCCAAGTGACATAGGTATCTTGTTATGCTAGGCGTTGGGTTTAAATTGAGATTCTTTTAAGTTAACCTAGGTCAAAAGCAATCAACATCTAGTTCTCTTCTTCATACAAACATGATTCGCGGTCGCTTTGAACCAGTATTTGTTGATTTATTTTTACTTTTACGGGCGTGACAGATCCAGAATTTAGTCCGTTATTTAGCAGTTTACGGATGCAGTTGATTTAGTTTCAGAAGATCTTCGTAGGACCGCTTCACCACTGCAATGATACTCACTTAAACAAGTTCAAGCTTTGAGTTACTATTTTTACCTAAACTAGAAGGTGCAATATGAATGAACCTTGCGAATAAAATTATTTGACTGAAGCTTTAATTATATTCTATTAAAAACCATATCATTTATTTTTCATTGAATAATCCATTTTACTCCAACTGTCCAATAAGCAGCTTTTTTGTTCATAGGTACTGTCCAATATATCTCGCCGGTTCAACGAAGCAACCATCAAGTGTGAAGCGCACAACGCGGTCGGTAAGAGCGCTGACACCAAGACTTTAGAAGTGGCCTGTGAGTACCTCTTCAAGATTTTAATCAAGTAGACTGCTTCTGGTATATTCACCATGATGCCTTATGAAGATAATTATGATGCTATGGTTAGTCATTTTGCCAACCAATAATAAAAAATTGTTGTAAAATTGTTACCATGGATGGTTTAGTCTCAGTTTTTTGTTTAAATGGGAATATCTGAGAGTATGAGTACGATAATCAAGTAGCAGATACACAGGACAGCCGCTACACAGGAGGTGCAAGTTTAATCCCCGCTCAGTGCAAATATTTGTATGCATGAATATGGGTATTTGCATTGATATGGGTGTTTTCTATGTATGTATTTCAAACAAATTGTAGATAAGTATATTCTAGATTCTGTAACACAAGCTAGCTAAGCTATGCTTACCATGGGTCTAGATAGCATTGTACAGAATGTTGTGGAATATGTATTTATTTGTTATTTATTATTGGATACTTGGCGAAAGTTACAGATTATTTATTAGCATTATTCATGCTGTTTAGTGCGCTGTTAATAAATAAAAGACAAACAAGCAAGTGCAGAATTTTGCACGTTCATTTTATGGACACTATATTGATGGCATAGAAGACAAAAATATTATGCCATGTACAAAATTTAGCACTTAGTATGCTTGTCTTCTAGGTAGATCATCGATATTATACACTGTTTTCTGTATTTACACGAACAGAATGCATTGCAAAGGTTTAGTTAGTGTGGGCGGCTCAGAATCAAGTAATAAAAAAATATGTTCGATAGACTCAGGTACAGCTAGGTAGAATAGATTGTGAAGCCAGCCTAAACTCTAAATAAATAATTTTATACGAGAGCAATATTTTATGTCACTGCTAAAAGCAATCACACAAGTGTGATATCATACGTTATATAATAAATCCCAAAAACAAACAAATTATATCCTTCCAACCAAAATCGCACACAAACCAAAAACAATCATACATCAAATATTCCTGAACCTTTTAAAAACGTATTTGTTCCGTCTCCATGGAGCGTAGAATTTAGAGAATGACAATGAAATTCACACAGGAAGCTTACACCGAAAGGTAATGGCTATTTTTTGGGATAGCTATATATAATATTCTCTGGGGGTACGAAATGAAATATTATTTCTCTTTGTTACCCAATCACGTATTACCGGTTCGATTGTTTTGTCGGGAACCGTATTTGAGAGTCGTATTTTCGTTGATAAAAAATAGTCTATCCGGATAACACTGTCATAGCATCATGGTTGATCTTTTATTTCTATCACTGTTAACTGACGCTAAAATATTTGACTGCAAATAGGAGTATTCGAGTTTCAGTTTAGTTACGTTTGGTAGCTATTTGATGACCAAGCGTTCATTTATAGTAGTTTTAATACTACGAGTACCACGGGTGATTAAATGTTATAATGTATCTGTAATTATGGTATAAGATTCTAGTTAAACAATGATAAATAGTATATTTTTGGGTTTCCTATGACATTAGTTACAATATTTGTGTGGCTTTGTTTGCTGTTTTTTTCTTTTAAGTTAATAGTCCTAAATTTATTTCAGCTTCAAAAAATTCACAATTTGAGTAGCATTACGCAATTATCTTTTCTGTTCGTTCCATAACAAGGATATTCAGATACGGAATTAATTCCGTAATAATATAATTATAATAATTATCTTTACAACGGCATTACTCATGTTTCAAGTGCCCTCAATGTCTCACAATCATGTACCTTTAGGTTAATTCTTGTCGCCGAATGAAGTCCCAGTCCCGCCTATTGTGCTGTAATTGGACTATTATTTAATTGCTATTGTATAGATTCATTTCTGGCTCTTGTTGAGGTAACTTAGGCATATAGTCAAGTGGGGTCAAGCTGTTTCTTTCTTCCGAACCTACAGCACTGTAATTAAACACTAATGTACCAATTAGTTATGTTAGAGTTAAGGTTTCGTTTCTAGGTGTACCATTATTTCTGCTCTTCTTTAAATTATTTTTTGGAGAGTTTTCAACGAAGTTCAATCGAATAAATTTTTGAACTTGTTCCCTACTTATAGACGATCGATGTACATATATATATCTAAATAATTCATTATTGTCACAGATGGTCCGTCAATAAAAGTCAGACCTGTAAGTGTAGAAGGTGAAGCAGGTTCTACGGCAACACTGTCATGTATAGTTGATGGGCATCCACCACCGAAGATACAATGGATGCGGTATGAAAATGAAAGGTTTATTGTAAGTACATAATATTTATACTTTGACTCAAAACTCTTGAAGAAATTAATAGTATAATTATTAATTTTATAATACCTTGTCATCAACAGCGAGTCGGCAAGTCAACCAACCTGACAATCACTATAACACCTTATTCTGCGGGACAGTACTGGTGTAAAGCTAGTATCGAAAATCGACAAGATGTTGAAGCATCTGCAGCCGTTTACATCAAAGGTATGTTGATGTGTTTTGATTTTCAATTCTACAAGTATAGCTACTGAATCACTAGTAATTTCAGTTTTCATAGATATTTATTATACACATCCTGGATGATGTAAATTATGAAAATGTTGTAGGTCCTCCGAAAATATTATCAAATCAGACACAATATGGGGTTGAAGGAGACAGCGTGAGGATAGAATGTGTGTCATTTTCCGTACCAAGACCTGACTACATTGTGTGGACATTCGAAGGCAATGAAATCAATTCCTTTCATAATCAGGTAATTTTGTTTCCTATGAATTTTTAAAATCAGATAATGTGTTGTGTGTTTCTCACTTGAAAAATAATTCTTTGTTTATAACTCGGTAAAACAGAAATTTTAAAGCATTGTCTTTTGTGTACTATAACACAGAATAATATGTTTCTCTTTTATCTTAGAAACTTTCGTATGAAACTTGTAGTTTGGAAAGTTTAACACCCCCGACTTTAGTCTTATCTGTTAGTTTTTATTTCAGGAATATTCATTTTTGGAAGAAACCCAAGCAGAGAGACTAACTAAATCAACTTTGATTATTCGATCAAGTGAAACAAAACATTTTGGTCATTACAATTGCACTGTAGTTAATTCCTACGGCATGGATAGTGTTGAGATAAATTTAGTTCCTGAACGTAAGTATTCCCTTCATTACAATAATAGCTTCTGATTTTTAAGGTTTGGTAGAGCGATGCAAGCAATTTCTCTATTTGAGGATAACTTCGACTTGTAAACTTTTTGTGCCGATTAACGAAATAGACTGGCACTTTCTTCCTTCCGATCCTTTTTCACATTTTTATAGGTATTAATTTTTATTTCCAGAATCATTTCCTCTAATATTCATTATCACCGGTGGCTCATGTATTGCAATCTTCATCTGCATCATCATGTTAATCACTATGCTCTGCCATCGTAAAGCTAAGAAGACTGACGTTAAGAAGCCAGACATTACAGATTTGGGCAAGAACTGTGCTGACCAGTTCAAAGATTGTGATAGAAGTTCTAACATTAGTGATCTCAAGCTAGAACTTAGACAGGTTGAAGGTAGTTGTGATTTGGTAAGTAGATTTTAAATCATGGATGATGTTTACACTCAGTTATTTAAAAAACTTGCATTTTGATTCACATTTAAGTGTACTAAAAGTAATAAAATAATGGTCCTAAATTGTTTAAAGTTGAATTTAGATTTCTTGAATTTGCTTTTTCAACGTTACCGAATTTAAATAAACCGACTGCTGTTTTACCGAATGTGTTATTTTTTGCTATAGGACAATTCTAACGCTGGATCTGAAACGGATTTACATCCTACACTGCATCTAACTTCAAACCTTGGTCTGCCTCTCGCTGGACCAGTTCCTCTAGCAGAAACAGGATATGATAACGAGTTGATGAAGCAATACCAAAGATATAGCGGTGATTTCAATCAGCCTATCAACAACTTAAATTTTAAGGTATATTATTTCAAGAAATTACGTTATGTTATGACGTGTGATGTTAATTTTGGAGGAATGCTCGTCCATTTTTTTCATGATAATTTTAAGCTTCTGCAACATCTCAACTGCTTAAATTTATCTCTTTAGCTCACTGTTGCTGGCTTTTTATAACTATCAAGAATAGTTTGGCCCATATATTCCTTACACTATTGTTTACAGCTTCCTAATTCTGATAATGATTTTTCACAGGTCCATGGTCAAAGCAACGGTTATGTCCCTTACGTGGACTACTCCAGAGACTACGCTCCACCTGTGCCTTCAGACTCCCTTTCCGGATCTCTATCTAGAAGCACAGATGGTTCTACATACCCTAGCCACTGTGAGTCATTGCATAGACAGACCAGCTGTGGCAGACTAGGTGGAATTGTTGGACCTGATGGTAAGTGTATTTTCTAATGTTCCAAATTTCATTATTATTAATTCTGAATAAGTATATGCCTTTTGAGTTAAATTACTTCAAATAGCCTAGAAGATGGATGTATAAATATTTGTTTTCAAATTAATGTTGTGTTTAATGTTCATATCATAAATACACAGTGTAATGAATTGTGAAATATAAACAGATCAAGCATGTTTGTAGACTGGTAATTCGTCAAATTTATTTAATATTTTAGGAATATTGGGTGGTTAACTGGCAATGTTATGTAAAGTTACGAAATCAGGTAAACAAAACAAATTGAAAAATAATCTAGCAAACAGTGAGTGATTGAGTTGGTGTTTGTTTCTATATTCACCTATATTTTATTATTATAAACTCTAAGGCGTGATTTAAGGTGAAAAGGCGAGCTCAAGGCTCACTCAATCTTAAAACGAAGAGATGGTACGATCAATCGTTTCAATAAGATTAGACATATTTTATTGAGAAGATGATTATTTTTCCATTGCGTTCTATTATTATTCCCTAAAAGAAAATACACTATTTTGTATCGCATTTTGTCAAATTTTTGGCGATTCTTCTCAGAAACCATTAATAAAATAAAAAATAAAGTACTTATTCTTGATATCTGAGATCAATGCTACTCAAAACAGGAAATATACGTAGTAACGTGTTTGATGTATGGCCTGAATCAATACCATGCTCAATTCACACGATCGTTATTATTGTGTTAAATTCACACGGACTTTATATTTAGAATTGAAACGAAAATTAACAATTCCTTATTATTTTTTCAATAAAATAAGCCTACATTTTTTAATATCATAAAATAAACAATAGAATGTGGGATAATCAATATGAATATTTTTTTAGCAAGGTTCATCATGATTTATAGTGGGAAAAACGAAGTTAAATAAAAATATAGTATATGCATATATTTTTATTGTAAAGTTCATAAAATTAAGATTATGACGAGTTTTTACCATTTAAAAGTATGTCATCTATAGGAAAGGCTTTCAAGAAAGTACTGAGATGGTCGACAAATATGTCGAGACAGGCATCTAAGACTGGATCTCGAAACAATTTTTCGATTAACTTTGAACTTTGTTGAACAGCTGAAAAAAATAACATTTTTGAAACTTATTTCAAATGTCTTTCGAGTGAATGAATTTATTTAAATGAACTTACGTTTGGTTTTGTCTCCTGATTGATTTTCAGCTTCAAATTTCACACCTCCTACTGGGTCAGTCTCTAATTTGTAAGTTTTTCGCACGAAGTGAGGTTTATTGTCCTTATCCAGGTATTTTACGTAATCTCCTTTGAATTCTAGTATATAATCATCTGAAATGAAGTCCAGTTCACTCAAGTTACTTCTGATATTAACAAGCCGCAGTTGATCCAATCTATAACCTATCTCTGTGCCAGATTTCAACAAAATCGTTCAGCCGTTAGAGCGTAATTGAATAACAAACATCTTCAATATCATATAGATTTTCAATACTAATATTAGTAGGATGGCAAGTAGGATAGGTTTTTTTCCCTGGCCCTCTACTCATCACTGGATTGTTAAACTTTACGATATCTATACAACTCAATATGATACCACAGTTGAAATTAAAAATATCGATGAAGGTTTAAACAGTTTAGAACCTATAACTTGGTCGATAGTGATCAATATAACCCATGATGAACTTAAAAAATAAACATTGCAGTGTAACGTAGATGATTGGTTGTGAAAGAAGATACTTACCAATGACTAAATTTATTTTACCATTTCCTTCTATTTGGACTGTCTCTAGGCTTCCTTTTACGTCACCGACAGCATTTAAAACTAGTTGAGGGCATCGCATGAAGTATTCATATTTTAATTCTTTTGGATTGAGCCTGCATCAGAGAAATTGTCATAAGAATTTGACTCAGCTTAATTACGTTACAAAAGCATACTGGAATTTTAGGGGTTAAGTTCTGTGTATTAGAAGTTACAGTTTAGGCAATCATCACTATCCTTATGTTAGTCCCACCATCCGAGCCCTCAGAGTACCTACCCCGTACCCCGAGGCCGCCCTATAATACGCTTGAGTTTATGTACTAGGTATGCTGATTCATGGACTTGTAGTGAATGAATACCTTAATCATCATTGTCGCCATCTTCCTGCCTTTATATCATACTAGCTTTTGCCCGTGGCTCCGCCCGCGTGGATGTCGGTTATCACGACCAAACATAGCCTATGTCCTTTCTCAAGGTCTTACCTATCCCTATACCAAATTTCATCAAAATCGGTTCAGTGGTTTAGGCGTGAAAGCGTAACATACAGACAGACAGACAGAGTTACTTTCGCATTTATAATATTAGTATGGAAGTATGGATTAATTTGCGCTACCGGACATTGGATCTCATCAAGACCTTTGAGACCCAAGGAAAGCTCACCTTCACGCCGGTACAGTTGGTGAATTTGGTGAATATCGGATGGTTCTGTGAGGCAGACTTTTTGATTGTAACTTTTGGATACAACCGCCACTATCACTGGGATGATAATACGAGTAAATGTAATGATTCTTTGGTTGGCCTAACTTTTTTAAGACATAACTTTGTTTATATTTCTTGCGGTCCCGAAATACTCCTCAAAAATAATGATTAATTTAAAAGGGGAATTTGGGACCTCGGTCCCGGTCCCAAAAGCCCCCCGACAGCATTCACATTAAATTGGCGTATTCAAAAATGTTGCACTTCATATTTAATTTTATCCATTAAAATGTCTGAATGAATTTTTTTTATAGCATTTATTATGCTAACTTTTAAGTTCGAAAAACATTGGAAAAAATGAAATACTCAAGTGAGACTCGAACTCACGACCTTTCCCTTACAGGGAGACCGCTCTGCCAACTGAGCTATTGAGCACCACTTGAATCATTCCAAATTTTTCTTCTTTTTATATCCGTCTATAAGGGCGACAGTGCAGCCATCTACCAACATTCTTACGAACTGTTGGAAACAATGAATGATTTTTCAACCATTTTTAAACATTGAATTTTGATGACTGCGCCCAAATATTTGAATGAATTTTTTTATAGCATTTATTATGCTAACTTTTAAGTTCGAAAAACATTGGAAAAAATGAAATACACAAGTGAGACTCGAACTCACGACCTTTCCCTTACAGGGGGACCGCTCTGCCAACTGAGCTATTGAGCACCACTTGAATCATTCCATTGAAAATTTGGAATGATTTTCCATTTTCCATTTTCCATTGAAAATTTCCATTGAGAATTTTCCATTGAAAATTTGGAATGATTCAAGTGGTGCTCAATAGCTCAGTTGGCAGAGCGGTCCCCCTGTAAGGGAAAGGTCGTGAGTTCGAGTCTCACTTGAGTATTTCATTTTTTCCAATGTTTTTCGAACTTAAAAGTTAGCATAATAAATGCTATAAAAAAAATTCATTCAAATATTTGGGCGCAGTCATCAAAATTCAATGTTTAAAAATGGTTGAAAAATCATTCATTGTTTCCAACAGTTCGTAAGAATGTTGGTAGATGGCTGCACTGTCGCCCTTATAGACGGATATAAAAAGAAGGAAAATTTGGAATGATTCAAGTGGTGCTCAATAGCTCAGTTGGCAGAGCGGTCCCCCTGTAAGGGAAAGGTCGTGAGTTCGAGTCTCACTTGAGTATTTCATTTTTTCCAATGTTTTTCGAACATTAAAATGTCGTTGTATAATAGGCCATTGAAAAGTTATATTAGGGATTGCATTGAAGGAGACCCTCCTTTGATATCTAAAAAGAAAGTTGCATCTTCCTTCATTAGTTTTAAGTTAAATTCAAGTCTGTGGGTTTCTAAAAACTTTATCTCATGGCCGCCATCTTGGAAAAAGGAATTTTTAATGGACTGGAATTGTAAATACTCACGTTAACCGTGTAACTTCACAAGTAGTCATCCCTGATAGGGTTACGTTAGATAAGTGGCACTTAAATGTTGGTAGATCTCCTATGATCTCTTCCTTATACAGCGGATCTGATGGTTCCACTAGGCCTTTAATGCCGGGTACTAGAGCTCTTAAAGCCCAGTTTGATGCTTTTACCAGACATTCCATGTCTGTTAAATCGCATGTGCTTACATCTAAAAAAAATACTTGAATGTAATATAAGAAAAGATTTGGATTCGATTTCGGGGGGGTCCGGTAGCTCAGTGGTCGAAGCATTCTCCCAGTAAGGGAATGATCGCGAGTTCGAGTGCCGCCAGAGAAGTTTCATTTTGCCTGATGTATTCGATTTGTATAATAAGCATACTTAATTTCGAAAAACATCGGAAAACATGAAATGCTCAAGTAAGACCTGAACTCACGACCTTTCCCTTACAGGGGGAATGCTCTTCCAACTGAGCTATTGCTGTCGCCCTTATGGACGGATATAAAGAGAAGGAAATTTTGAAATGATTCAGGTGTGGCTCAATAGCTCAGTTGGAAGAGCATTCCCCCTGTAAGGGAAAGGTCGTGAGTTCAAGTCACACTTGAGCATTTCATTTTTTCCGATGTTTTTCGAACTTAAAAGTTAGCTTATTAAATGCTAAAGAAATTCATTAAAAAAAGCATACTTAATGTCATAAAAATCTCCCTAATAGAATGACTAAATATAAAATGAATAAAAAATGGAACTCAAGTTCCTGTAAAATCTACCTAAAATCACGGTCAAGCTAAATAAAACCTATAAATACGTACTTAAATTTAACAACTTATTTGTTACATTATAATATCACTTACCTTTAGCAAGATTAAAAACAAATATAAAGCACCAAAAATATTGTAACCGATGATTCATTTTCTTTAAAAGTCATTAACAAAGTGACGAACAATCGTAGGCTTCTCCTACTTTATATACAATTTATTTGAAAAAAAAAAATATGTAGGAGTAGAATAATAGTTAGTTAATAGTTTATTGTATGTAAAAATAAAGGTTTTTAAATAATACGAGGATTTTTATGGCGGTTGGGTATTATATTTGTAACTTGCTGACCTGGCGAACTTCGTACCGCCAATTTTGTTCCGGCCACGTGGCGTCTGATCCCGTTCCTGCTGCACCCTCTACTATATTAAGCATGTATTATACAATAAATCTTCTTCTTGAATTACTCTATCTATTTGACTGAATTTTTAATAGCATTTTTATGCTAACTTTAAAGTTCGAAAAACATCGAAAAAAATGAAACGCTCAAGTGAGACTTGAACTCACGACCTTTCCTTTACAGGGGTAATGCTCTTCCAACTGAGCTATTGTGCCACACCTGAGTCATTTCAAATTTTCCTTCTCTTTATATCCGTCTTTAAGGGCGACGGTCGGTACCAACATTCTTACTTATCTACTTAAAGAAACCGTATCAAAATCTGTGTCGTGGAAACCGACTTTGCTTTATACTATGGCCGGTGGAACTTCGGACATCACTTCCGAAGTTTGGTCCCAAAACTGAGGGGGGTGTCAGCTGCACTCGCACGGCTGATGCCCAACATCAGGGGACCCAACGCTCCCTGCAGGAGACTGTACCTGGGGATCGTGCGAAGTATGGCCCTATACGGGGCCCCCGTATGGGCGGAGACCCTGACGGCCAGTAATGTGGCTAGATTGCTGAGCCCACAGAGGGCGATGGCCGTCAGGATGATAAGGGGATACCGCACGATCTCAGGTGAGGCGGCATGTCTCCTAGCCGGGACCCCTCCATGGGACTTGGAAGCGAGAGCCCTTGCGTCTCTGTTTAAATGGCGCAAGGAGGCGCTGGAGCGGGGCCAATGGCCTGCGTCTCGAGAAATCGAGGCCCAGCGGTCCCAGCTCCACCAGGAAACCGTGGAGACATGGAAGGTGCGACTTGAGCAACCAAAGGGGGGATTCGCCACAATCGCGGCCGTCAGACCGGTCATGGACGAGTGGCTGGAGAGGAGACATGGTGCTCTCTCCTACCGGTTGTCACAGATGCTTACCGGGCACGGTAGCTTCGGTAGGTACCTGTGGCGAAGACACCGGGAAACCACGGCCGGTTGTCAGCACTACGGGGACCGCAGCGATGACACAGCGCTCCACACGCTGGTGGAGTGCACGGCGTGGGCGCAACAGCGCCAGGTCCTCGTAGTGGGCTTGGGCGTGGACACTCTCTCGCTCGAGACCATGGTGGGAGCCATGGTCTCCAGCGGGAGTAAGTGGGACAGCGCCGCCTCTTTCTGCGAGCAGGTCATGCTCGTGAAGGAGGCGGCGGGGCGGGAGCGGGAGAGAACTCTCCCACCCGAGTTCCGCAGTCGGCGGCTTGGGCGCCGCCGGCGTGTCTTCGCCGAAGACCATCGGCCTCCATGACCGGGGGCCTGAGGACGATGAGTTGGCTGCTCATCGTCCTTACAGAAGCAGGCCCATGACGGCAGCGTGACGTGACGGACTCACGCACGCCTCCCCCCTCCTATGAAGCGGGATGATACCCGAAAACCCCCCATAGACGCGGGATAGCACCCGAACCACCCCCTAGACGAGGCCGCATTAAAGCCGTGGGTCTGTTGGGAGCCCTGGGACATCCTTCCGAGGGCTTACCCGGGGCTCCCAACTATAGGCTGCTAAAAAAAAAAGCCCTTTAGCTGCCTTTTCATTTTATTTACTAAAGATAAGATAAATCTTTACTGTACACTAAAGAATTACATTACATGCACGGACAACATGTGTAGGTACGCGACTGCTACGCAGGAGGCGCGGGTTCAAAAAGTTCAGTGAAAATATTTGTATGCATGAAGCATACAAATATTTTCACTGAGTGACTGTTTGCATTGGTCTGGGTGTGGCTATGTATAATATGTATGTAGTTACAATAAAAAAGTATTATAAGTAGGTATGTTTATCCGCATTCTAGATTCCATAACACAAGCTAGTTAAGTTTACCATGGATCTAGACAGCGTTGTGTAGAATGATGTGGAATATTTAATTATTTTTATTTATATTGTCAACAGTTATACCTCTATCAAGTCCTGGTGTGATCCTGGTTGGGGAAGACGTGAGGTACGCCGCTACATATGGAAACCCTTACCTAAGAGGCAGTGCACCAGTTGGTAAGCATTTACATTTTTTAATAACAAACTACTCGGCAAATTATACAAAATATTATAATCGAATACATCAAGAAAAATGAATCTTCCCGGGCGAGACGCGATGCATTAATGCATTAACCAACTAGGCCACTAAGACGAAACGAGAGAAAACCTATTATAATGTACAAGTATGCTTGTTTATACAGTCTATTTTAATTTCATCATTCGATATACGAGTAATAAGGTATAAGAATAATATCCAATTCTATCCTAATAATATTATAAATGTAAAAATTTGTCAAGTTATTTTTTTTTTGTTCTAATCGCAATAACATCTGAACCGATCTGGTTCATATTTAGAATAGACTATTATATAGTTGCGTTTTGCTGCCGCAACTCCTGGAAACGTTTCCCGGGATGAAAACTAACCTATATGATATTCCAGACTGTCATTTATCCCTGTACCAAATTTCAACTAGACATGTTCATTAGAGCGTGATTAAGTATTTTTAATGAATGATAATATTTTGTCAACAGCTTATTTACCACAAATGAATGCTGGTAATTCAGCTGGCAAACCTGCCCCACCGCCGTATTATTCAGTTAGAAACAATAGTCTTCATCCACAAGGTATATGTGAATTTTAACAATATGCTCGAAATAACTCAAGTTTTATTACCAGCCCCTCAAGATTAATAGACAATTCGTTAATAGTATGTATTAATGTATAGCATTGACATAAATGATGGCCACTGTCATAAAAATATCTATTCATATCTAGTTTAACTCTATTTTATTTGACTAACGAAGTGCTATTTGTCTAAGGGGGCAGGTATGGAAACTACAGTAGTTCTTATATGTCCTACCTTCTATAATCAAGGTCTCTCAGTATAAATTTAATTTTACCACGCTAGTCTAGTCGTGTCTCGGAGAGTACCTTAAACCGTCGGTCCCAGTTACCATACAAACATCTATGGCAGTCGTTACGGGTAGTTGGAGCCCTAATAAGTCCATGGGTTGTGGAAGTTAGTTGGCAGTTGCTTCGCAAACAATATCGTAGTACAGCCAAATCCACAGTTAGACTGGTAAAGACTCCAAGTTGAAAGCTTCGAATGCGATTGGGATTATCGCTAAAATGAAGAAGAAGTCTAGTGTTAAGATCGTTTTGCTACTTTTGGACAACTCTCAACACGTGCAGGCTTTCTTTTGAAATTTCTTTCACTGTATTATCTGGTGACATAAATAATATTGCGTTTTGATATCGAACTCGAGTCATCTGTTGATTTACTCCTACAGTCTAATAAGTGCTCAAAACCAAAATAATTATTACGTGGATAAGAATCAATTCATCTAACTTAATCTACTTCAATATCAGTTATAGATGTAGTTTCCATTCAACACTTATTGGGCATTATTAGAGTTTTAACATCTTACATATTTGAATCGTAATCAATGCGTAAATATAACACTGCTCATCAAATGTTTCGTTTTGTGTAGCACCATCTATTACCTCACCGTCCTCATCATCATCTTCAAGGCCAGGCATCAGTCCAATGGCATCATCATTGTCTTCAAATAGTGGTGCACAGCCTCAAGTAAGTTTACTCGTATTATTATTTTAAAAAATAACAAAAAGTCTGCGTCATAAATTATCTCGACGACGAAGTCTCAAAATGATCTTAAAACTCTCGTATTAAGAGTAAATCATTTTTTTTTATTGATTTAAATGATATTATTGTCCAAACTAAAGATGTGTACCAATTATCAGAACAATCAGTCAAGTGGAAGAGGGTAAGAAAATGAAATTAAGATAATTTTGAGTACTTTGTACGTCAACATCTTTCGGTCCTAGAATATTAGTAATGTTTTCATTTAAAGGAGTTCATAATTAGCCATTTAAGAGGTCCGCTATCCATTTCCCACATAGCGGTAGTTACACTTAACTGCAACTATGTAGTGTAAGAATATGGAGAATGAAGTGTGCAGTAGAACTCCAAAAGATAAGTGAATCTTTTGAAGTTTAAGAACTGTTGGGATAGCTGAGAAAGATAAGCAACATTTTGTACTTTTGACATTACCGTAATGGTTACGGTTTTCTTGATACACGTGAACGGAGTAGTGGAATTGTATAGTTACATTAATTATCCAGATATTGATTATCCTGTTGTTTTATGTCACTATAATGTATACTTCAAGTAAAGCGTTGACACGCGAGTTATTAAAATATAACTCATTATAAAAAAAGAAAAATCCCTTGCTTTAATGCTCGAGATTTATTATTTTCCAAAATATTATCAGAATTGGTCGATCATTGTTTAAATGATTACGAATGAGTGCATTATGGTCACAAATATTTATCTGATCACTGATATCCATGATTATGATGCTTAACAAATTGTCACATATTAATATTACCTGTTTTTTTTTAATACCTATGCTATTACCTATGCTACACAGGTGCCTAAGTCGTCTTCGCAGTCAACAGGCGCTTTGTATATTCTACCACCATCCAGTCAAGGGAACTTGCAGTCCAATCAAATAACTGCCAAAGGTAAATATATACGGTTATTCATGCAGACTCTTGTCTCGTATCTAAATGTCTACATGTACGAGTCGCTGCGTTGATTATTACATTAGAAATAAAATAAAAAGGGCTGTGTTGGTTCTCGGTGGAGTAAAATATGGGTATATGGGTGTCGTAAAAGGCGACTAAAGGATAGGGCTATTCTCCATCCGACAGTAAACATACAGCTAAAGACCTAGGGCCCGCTAGACGGCAATAGGCTCTCCTCATATTACGTCTTGGGACCGAAGGTCATAATTGGCGGAGCGTGGGTGCCCACCCCTTCAGGATTTACAGACGTGAGTATACGGATCGAATGGATGGAAAATTTCTCAGTTTTTATTTGAAGGGAGATTTTTTGTTTCTTGAAAGGTTCTGTCTGTCTTTCTGAATGGTTTTACAATGTCATCTTATTCACAGGTAGCGGCGTGCAACTGACTGCTGGAACACATGTATAAAACATGGCTCGTAGTTAGAAAATACATAAAATGTAAAATATAAGCAGTCTTTATACATTAAAGAAATATGTAAGCTTGGTTACTAAATATACCATTTCGTCTAAGACGATTTTTATGTGTGTATGAATTAGTTAAGTACATTAATATCGGCCAAAGTCTAAAATAACAAGTTGATAACCAAAAATAAAGCAACCAAGTTCAATGGTCTTTATATAGGTGTTATTTTTGTACAACTTCTCATCTAAATTTAAAACATGTACAATAATAACTACTAACTTCGCAAAAATACATTGTTATTGTGGACTTGTATTGACTTTTGTGAAATAATTTCATTTTAATTTGGTATTGTTTGTTTATTAGGTTGAAATTTCAGTGACTATTATAACATTTTTGTTAATTGCATGTCGCACACAACTGAATGTTTTGAGTTGTTGCATTTATAATTAAGAATACTTTGGCCGATATTACTGTTACATTTTTAAATAATATAATAATGTCTTTTAGTATACTTTTCACGGCTTTAATTACCTATGTCACGACTAAAGTTTGACAAACGAGCCTAAAATTTAAAAGCTTTAAGAGTTCATGTCAAAGAAAACTAAGTTTAAGCTACGCGGTATTCATTTTAAGTTAGTTTAAAAGTTTTTCTAGTTAGTTAGTATCTCTTTAATGTTTGCAATGTTAAAAACAAACAATTTATAATTATATTTTATTTTAAATTGTAAATATTAATAAACAATTGTTTTGTATTACTTCTTTGTTTTTTATAGTGTCAATTAAGTCATAATGTTTTTTTTAATTTAGCTTAGATAAATATATGAATTCCTAAAGATGGATCTAGAACACTGTTGTTCAATTATTAAAAATTAAATATTTCTCTATATGTAATGTTTCTAAAAGATTAAAAAATTTAAGAACTTTCAGAAATAGCTTCTGATTGAGACTGATAATAATTTTTAGATTAGAAATTTTGAGTTAGCTACTTTGTAAATAAAACTTGCTATTGTAATATTTTTTGCAGACTTTACTTATTCCTTTGATAATGATTCTTAAAACTATGTTACAAATACCTTTTTATTTCTTCTTCGTATTGAACTATTATTGTATTTCTAATTAGTAATGATAAGACATTTGAGTTGTAAGATTGACTGAAATGTGTTTAAGTTAGTTGTAATAATTTACTTTGTAATAAATACTGTTAGGTAAACTTTTTCAACTCTGTTACTATAGACGAAAAGCAAGTGAAATAAAAAAATATGAAGATTTTTCTTTTGTTTTATTAATTTAACTTATTAAAATGGTAGTCAATCCTGGCTCAAATGGAGAACCCTTTCTGGTATGCTGTGTGACCCCAAAATGCCGATAAGACTCAAGGGGAAGATCTACAAAACTGCAGTTAGACCGGCAATGATTTACGGTGCTGAGTGCTGGGCCACCAAAAAACAACATGAACTGAAGCTGCATACCACCGAAATGAAAATGTTACGATGGTCAGCCGGAGTTACAAGGCTTGATAAAGTACGGAACGAGTATATCAGAGGCTACTTTAAGATAGCGCCAATAGCTGATAAGCTGGTGTCAAGTCGTCTGCGCTGGTATGGACATGTGATGAGGCGGGACGAAGAGCACGTAGTGAGGAAAGCTCTATCTATCCCTGAAAATAAGAGAAGCAGAGGACGCCCAAAGGCCACGTGGTGGACAACCATCTGCAAGGACTTGGAACGGGCTCAAATTGACTACCAGACAACCCAAGATAGACAGTCTTGGCGCCTTAGAACGAGGAGGGCTGACCCCAAATGAAATTGGAAAAGGCACGGCAGAAGAAGAAGACAATAAATAAAATAAATAAATAAATATTCCACAACATTCTACACAACGCTATCTAGACCCATGGTAAGCTTTATAGCTTGTGTTATGGAATCTAGAATGCGGATAAACATACTTATATACTTTTTTTTTTTGTAAATACATACATATTATACATAGAAACACCCAGACCAATGCAAATAGCCATATTCATGCATACAAATATTTGCACTGAGCGGGAATCGAACCCGCGCCTCCTGCGTGGCAGTCGCGTGCACTACCGCCACGCCACAGAGGCTGTCAAAATGGTAGTCAATCAACTAAAGAAGCTATTGTAGGCCGCTACTGGAAATAGGCTTCTTTCAATGTAGGTACGACGTCGGCCTAAAGAAATTAATTTAAATCTGTTCATCTCAGCATTAATGCCAGTCGCATCCGAAGCTTTTCACTTGCAGTCTGGCCTGAACTTCGATATTTTCTGTTAAACGGCTGCCATTTGACCTCCACAATCAATATCGAAGCGTTGCAGTTAGACCAGTTGTTGGATTTTTTAGGGCTCCAACATGCTGGAAGATTTTCATGCTCCCTGGAGGAGAAGTACTTTAAATGCTGGAGATAGAGAATTTCACTCAAAGGAAACATTCCTTTATTTTTAAAAAGAAACAAAACTGCATTCAAAGATTTTCGAAAACTCGCGTAACACACCCGGTAATCGAACTGACTAAAACTCGAAAAAATTACAACCTGTAGGTCAGCTGTTGAACAGTTAACCAGTCGTACACAGTTAACCATTTCTATAGTAGGCAATTGCAACGTTGCCAATCCGTGCAAACTAGTGAATTATACTCCGGAGCGGCAACACCCCTTATGCGCTAGTCGGCGGCGAGCTCACGTTAGAGACGGAGGTGTAACACATGTTTTTTTAAAACTTGCAAACAAAACGTGAAAATAAAATGTAAGTAGTTTTTCGTTTCACTGAATTCTGGTAGGAATTACACGAATAGCTATATTTTCATTCGCTACATATATTAATTTGGCTTTTTTATAACTATTTATTGTGTGTAATACATTATTATTTTAAAAATTAGACTGACCGTTTGCGTTTGTGGGAGGGGTGGTTCACAATTAACCAAAATGTTATGTCCAACAGTTAACCATGGTGAATAGTGTACCAATGCATGATTAATTGTGTACGAGCACCTGCTCGAACAATTCTGTATCGATGTTGTGGTCCTGTTTTGTGTTTGTTTCACAGGAATACTAAAAAATACTTCCCTGCTTTGTTTGACTTTGTTTTTTTATTTTTGTGCGTCAAGTCGACCTGTACTTTCCTATAAATTATTTACTTTTTCTTTATATTTTAGATGGGCCGAGATAAGGCAGTAGTTAGAAAAAAGGGTGGGCATTCGGAGGAATCAATGAAAAGGGCAGTTGAGCTAGTGAAGGCAGGATTAAGTATAAGACAAGCAAGCAAGGAGTGTCACTTGAAATACCCAACAGTGAGGTTATATGTGAAAAAGAGTAAAGAGAATTCAGGAGAACCAATACGCTTTACACCAAATTATGAAGTTAATAAAATATTTACATCAGAGGAAGAGGCAAGCTTAATTGAATACATTGAATATTGCGCCCAACTATTTTACGGACTTACCTCAAAAGATTGCCGGCGAGTTGCATTTCAAATAGCCAAAAAAAATAACAAACAAATTCCTCAATCATGGATAGATGTAGAAATGGCTGGCTTGGAATGGCTGCGGTCTTTCAGAAAAAGACATCCAGAAATTTGTCTACGGAAACCTGAAGCCTGTAGTTTGGCCAGGGCCACTGCTTTTAATAAGCACAATATTCAGTTGTTTTTCAGGAATTTAAAATCTGCTATGGAGAGGCACACGAGCTTTGCAGATGGCAGTAGGATATTTAATTTGGACGAGACCTCCACAACTACTGTGCAAAAGCCAGGGAAAGTACTAGCACGAAAAGGCACAAACGTAGCAAAGGTTACAAGTGGCGAACGGGGCACCTTGGTCACAACATGTTGCATTGTCAGCGCAATGGGCCAAGCTTTGCCACCGGCTATGGTATTTCCACGGAAAAAATTTCAAACTCACATGTTACACGGCGCACCACCAGGTACATTAGGTCTGGCTGCATCTTCTGGCTGGATGAATGGTGAAATTTTCGTGGATGTCATAAAACATTTTATTAAGTTTGTGTCAGCCTCTATTGATAATCCTGCGCTATTAATAATGGACAATCATGAAAGCCATTTATCAATTGAAGCTCTTGAAGTGGCAAAATCTTCAGGAGTTACTATTTTAACCCTCCATCCGCATACCACAGCAAAGCTTCAACCACTAGATGTGGGCTTACTTTATCCATTCAAGACATACTACAACGCAGCTGTGGATTCTTGGTTATTGAGAAATCCGGGAACACCCCTTACTATTTACAATGTTGCTGAGTGCGTTGGCCAAGCATATCTGAAATCTATGACCCCTAATAACATAATAAATGCATTCAGAAAATGCAGCATATTCCCTTTCGATGATTGCATCTTCACGGGAGCTGATTTCATGCCTAGCAGCGTAACAGACAGGTCACATAATTCACTTGAGCCAGCAGACTGCCAAGATGGAACAGAAACAAGAATTGTGTCTGAGAGTCCTGATCGACAAGAAATTAATCTAGAGTCTTCAATGAACGACCAAGAGATATCTTCTGTATCACCTTCTATTCTTGAGCCTATGCTAGCAACTGAAACTCAAAATTGTGAGCCCACTCTGAATCTTATGGAAAGTTCAAAAATTGATCTTAACAACAAGACATCCACAACCAGATATAACACTATAAGACCAATAATAGAAGCTCCTCTTTTATCACCTCCAGCTCCAAGAATTAATGATTGCCTAGTCATACCTTCGACAAGCCGGACTTTCGTTGCACCCATGGACTTTATGCCACCAATAAAAGCAAAGCCTCGCAATCCTAAGAGACGTAGAGTTCCAGGGAGAAGCATAATCGCCACCGATACTCCCGAAAAAGAGGCTATTCAAGAAAAAAAGAATAAAGGAACTAAAAAACAAATTAAAAAAACAAAGAAAGATTTGTTTAAAGAGACGACGATGTCAGATCACGAAGAATTTATAGCCAGTGGATCTTCGTCCGGAGGTGAAGATTTTATTAGCGATGATGAAGATGATGACGAAAGAACGACACTCAACGGTAACTTTGAGCCATTACACCGAGAGCCAAAGGAGGAAGAATTCGTCATTGTCTTATTTCCATTTAAGAAAACTTCTGTTTATTATGTTGCAAAAATTTTGGAAAAAATAGACGACGACGAGGAAGATTCAGATTTTTTCGTGAGCTTTTTACGTCTGAAAAATAGAATACGTCAGACGTTTTGTGAGCCTCTCGTACCTGATACAGCAGGAATTCAAATAAAAGATATTAAATTTATATTACCCAATCCAAAAGTTTTTGGGAGCAGTCGAAGACAAGCTTATTTTTCATTCAACGTCTACTTCGACATGTCCGTATTGAACATACGTTAAAATTTTCTAATTATAGTACTCGTATTACCTATTGAAAACTTGAAGACTGATTGTTGTGCCAACTTAGAAAATCTATATTTAATATAGAGTAACTAGATTATTTTGTTAAAAGATTACATTGTTAATTTTATAAAAATTTAAATATATGTTAGTGGTAGTGATTTGTGATAATTACTTTTGTGACCTACTGATAAATAAAAACTGATTTTTGAAACTCGAATTATTATTTAAAATAAAAACAAATGTTGTTACACACATATTGTTCAACTTATTATACGTGGCTAATAGTAGCACACTATGGTTAATTGTAGCACCATACCGTGGTTCATTGTGTACTATGGTATGGACACAATTAACCAAAGCTCATTTTTTAAAAAAACCTCATTATGTCAAAAACCTTTGCTAAATCAATATTTATTTCAAATGAAATACATACCCAGATAACGAACCTAATTACAATTGCAGTTAAAATTAAATAAAATGCAATACTTATCAGACTATGGTGGTTAAAAATTTTGGTGGTTAACTGTTCAACAGCTCACCCTATTTTTATGGCGTCAATTGATAATGATGACACTCATAAGAATCAAATTCCTCTAACAAGTATAGTAAATTAAATTCAAGGAAATCCCTGAAATCTAAACTTATAAATTGAATTTGACCAATGGCTTAACGTGCTCTCTGAGGCATGACCAGACCGATGCAAATATCCATATTCATGCCTACAAATATTTGCACTGAGCTGAGATCGAAAATGCGCCTCCTGCGTTCCACTACGCCAAATTAATTTAAATAAAGATAATAAAATAATACAATAACTCAAAATGTACGGCAATAAACATTGAATACAATACTTCAAAGTCGTGAATTGCATCATAAATTATCACCCACCTGACCTACATTCAATAGTCTCACTCTTCTTTGTCAAAAGGGGAGAGCCCCTCGAGCTACAAAGTGCACAAGTGCTTATCCCGTGCCATTGTTTTGTCTGTGATCTCCCTTTTACAGATAAGGGCTACTGGAGAAACCTTTGAAAATATTTTACCATGTATACGAGAGATATTTTTTATACGGAGGTTTGGGCTTTTGTATCGAGAAATTGGTATCGCACTTTTGTGGTGTACGAGTATGATTTAAAAGTACTTTTGTTTAATACCTATGCTTGTTTATCATCAAAGATATGGGTGGGAAATCCTCTGTGGTGTGATGGTAGTGAACGCGTTTACTACGCAGGGGGCGTGGGTTCGAATCCCAATCAGTGCAAATATTTGTATGCATGAATATAACTAGCTATTTGCATTGGTCTGGTCGTTAACAGAGCGTATAATTTTTTACACTGAACGGGGCTCGAACCCGCACCTCTAATACTGCAGTCACGTTATATAATACCGCGCTACAGAGGTATTTACATGACTTACACACTGACATTTTGTTTATATATTATGTAAATTTTAATTATCTGCCAGTACTTATAACAACAGGTTTAATGTGAGAAAATCGAATGGATATTGTGACGCACATCTATTGGCTGTGGTTTGTGGTTTCACTCGCGTTAGTTTTTAATAATATATTGCATGTTTGATAAAACATACATTAACAACAGTACGGGTATTTGGAGCACAAAAAAATACTCATCGAACCTCCTCCTTTTTGAAGTCGGTTAAAAAGTACGACTAGCCTAACTACATAACTCGTCAATCGGTGTCGGCAGTCACATCACAGAAAATATCGAAGTTTTGCAGCATCACAGTTAGAATGAAAAGCTGACACCAACTGTAACAAAACCTTCTCAGAAAATGTTGATGACCCGCGAGAAATGCTGATCCCTTTCTCGTGATACACTGGAACCTATTCACAGTATAAACTAATATGAAAATGAAAGTTTTGTACGTGTGATACGAAATCAGTGTCCTTAGTACTGAAAACTATCCTGATCGTATCTTTTTTATAAAAGGACATTTCAATTTAACTTCACTTCGCCTGTTGGTAAGCTAAAGGCAAAGTCTCAGAAAAAGGGTCACCATCGTAAACATGTACCATGTTAACAATGGTGGTGTTCAGCTTGACGGCCCCATCAGATGCCTATTCACGTCCCGCTTAAAGGATCTGGTACTGTAGGAAGAAGGAAACACGTGAGCAGGCAGGGAGTTACAGGTTTTAATGGTGCGGCATAGGAATGATTCACTGAACCGCTTGGTAAATGTATCGGCCGCGCACCTAGCTGAGCCTGTGTTTGTATGTATAAAGCCTGCCAATCGCTATGCTCCGTTCTCTGGATACATTTACGATAGGATTACGATAGCTTTACGTGCAAGGGGTACAGGTTATTAAGACGAATAATTACAGGTATATAGAATATAATAGAATATAATACTTTTTATTGCACACCAAGCATAGAATATATACAGAGGATACATGCATGATAGAAAGTTGTACAATGGGCGGCCTTATCGCGATCTGCGTTTTCTTCCAGACAACCAGTTTGGATGGACTGAACTGCAAGAACAGGTAGTTTGTGGTAAGGAACCACAGACGTGTGCCAATTGTGCCATCGTCCCGGTAAGCCCACCAGACATGTTACAGCTGGTTCTTCGATGCTTGCTAACACTGAGTATCCACACAGATACCACCAAGTACCTAACCAAGATAGGTCAAAGAAAAGATCAAAGAAAACTAAATGTAAATTACTTTGTTTAAAATAATGATCTTATTTTTCCTTTACATTTTATAGCCAAATCAGGCTTAAAGATATAACACAAACAAAAGAAACAAAAGAAAATCGATGTCAAATGAAAACATCTGCTACACTACAAGTACTTAGCACTTGATATATGTATATTGCTACTAATGATTAGGTAGTAATGAGTATGTTCCCCTCTCTTGAGAATGCTCTCCTGAAACGTCATTTGTATACTCTGGATTAAATTCCTTATGCCAATTTTCATTTGGAATCTACTCCCAGGCGTACAAAGATCAATCAGCTGAACCTGGTTACCTCAAGTATTTTTAAGATTTTAGTAACATACAGACACAACTAATTTACAATTTTATAATAAGTAGTATAGATATCAAAGTAAAAAAGACGTTGCTATTCACATCTTCGGTCGGAATATAAATTCGCTAGAATAATAACATCATTACTAACAAACAAATGTATATTCAACGAAATGGCAACGTTTAAATGTTTAGTTTTTATTACATGTTTGACAAGTACCACTCTAGGTAAGTTTTTTATTTAATTTGTAGAAAATTGGGTACCTGTTCCCTAAAATCCCCATATACCATACCAAGGGTGGTTATGTCAGGCGCGAACTGATCATAATCGCAAGCCGGCGAAGCCGTCCAGGTCTACTCATACAAACTGCAACGGACCATGGACCAACTAAGGTTATAACTTGGCACATGGTCTGTGGCTACTCTGGCCAGGGTATTTGCTCCGACCGGGTGTGGTTTACTGCTGTTTTCTGTGCCAAAAAGGTTCACCTGTTGACCATTTTTAGCGTTGGTTTAAAAAGTTTCATCTAGCATGCCTAGCTTGCATCACAAGAGCTAAAAGAGTTCCCTATGTTTTTTTACTATTGTTGTTTAGAACCCTAGGAGAAAATGAGGACGCTCTCTTTTCGATGTATTTTGGTTTGGATACATTTAATACCATTCAATTACTTTTTATATTGCCATTGACTTAATGACGAAGAAGTAGCGTATATTTCATTAATGATAATTTTATTATTTTTACAGCAATTACAGTAAATATTCAAAAAGACTTGGACTATACTAAATGTATAGCTTACAGGCAAGCTCTTTTCATTAAAGGCATTGAACGTGAAGTTGACACTTCGGATCCTCTATCACATGCTTTGATCGATATCCAGCTACCGGATTTTATATTTAAAGCAGAGAATGCCACACTGATAGGATTGAAATACTGTGTAGTCGCAAAACTGAAGTGAGATAGAATCAGTACACTTACCACGAAAAACTATTGTAATCGTTTCGAGAGAACGGAGCATTACGATTGGCCACCTGCCTAATATAAACCTGTGTGTGTTGTGTGTGAAACCAGCCAAACGCAAACCTCTGTTCTCTCGATACGATTACGATATATTTTCGTGCTAGGGGCACAGTACTCCTCTTTATGGTTTTTTTGTGACAAGAACGATGAATTCGGATTATATTCCTCGTTAGAGTCCTTTTCACAACCAAACCAGACCTTTCTTCTTCATTTAAGCCAATCTAAGTAGCTAACTTTTAAGTAAGCTAACTTTTCTATAGATTATGACGTGCAAAATTTACTTACGGAATAGGATTTGAACTCGCTATCAGTCTCTGGATACTCTGACCAACTGAGCTGCTTTGAGATGTCTTGGATATCCAAAATTCTACAACTTCCCTGGCACGAAGGCGAAGCTATCTACCAATATTCTGAAATTTGTATGCATACAGTACTAATACGTAATATATAAAATCTCGTATCCCGGTGTTTGTGCTCTTACTCCTCCGCCAACGAATCTCCAAAAGACGACTGAAATTCAGTAACTATACCATAATATTTCTAATTCAGGATAAACAAAGAACAATCAACATTAGACTATAATCTAGAATGTCCAAGTATCGAATTTAAAGGCAAATATCGCCGTCCCCGGGGAATAAAATGATAACTGCAAAAACACAACTTTTCAGGAAAAATAAAAAACATGTTTTCAACGATTACTCCGGAATTACTGGGAATAGATGCGTGATAGTTAGGATTTCTAAAACGTAATTTTTTCTTCATTTGAATCGTTTTAGTCAAATTTGCCTAACACCTGTCAAAATAAAGATATTTAAAGAATAAAAAGTTAGTGTAAATGAATCATCATCAAAGTTATATAATGTCAATTATCATTTTATTCTCTGTTCAGCGTGACCAGAAAAAAATATGATACTCGTTACTTATCATTTTCTTCTACGAGATTTTGGGATGGGAGTGATGATGATAATACTTCAATATCATTTTATTCTCTTATATGCTGCATCGAACGTCTTACGTCGTCGATCCGAACTTCTTAAGTCGTAAGACTAACGTCTTTATACGAAACGAGTGGACGGTTTTGAACGAGAATAAAATGATAACATGCATTTATCATATTGCGTTTTATGTTTTTTTACGAGAATATAATTATATTACTATTTGTCAATATAGCAAGTGAGGATACGTGTATGGTAATATTATATAATCCTGTTATTCCCGTTCTTTTAGGCCTGTAATAAATCTTCGAATACTATTGTAATTGTTTGCAACTCTGTAAATAACGGTAAAAAAATTACGAAAAAAATTAAGTAGATGTATTAATACTCAAAGATCTCAAAAATGACATAACATTAAAATCAAGATAATGGTAGTTATCATTTTATTCCCCGGGGACGGCGATATATTCTAAAGGGCCAGATAGGTGAGATTTGGGCTGAAGGCGAGGGCAATGCAACGGTTACAGCTGGTAAGTTTTCAAGTTCATTTTAAAATAACATTGCAAAAACAAAGTCAAAGAAATAGTTTTTATGTTCTCTTATCAGGGTATTCAATATGAAGCTAACCACTAACAAGAAAACAATGCATACTCAGTGCATATCTCCACCCAATAAGAATCTTAGGAGTCCTGGAAAGTGATTACCGATGCCTATGGACGTATGCAACGCCAGGGGCATCATATACTATGGAAGCCTTCTAATGCCCTTCCTGAAGAACCCATATTGTAGTCGCTTGGAAGCTACACATCAGGGAGTTCATTCCACAACTTGACCGTGCGTGGGATGAAGTTCCTTTCACACCGCACAGCTGTGCACTGATTCGGTCGTAATTTGTAAGGATGAATTCCTTGCCTTAAATGAGTTCCTATGTCCTCACGCCCTTCCTTGCCTTGCCTTCCTTGAATGATAGAAAGTAGCTGTGGGTATCATGTCGAACAAACCTTTTGAACACAACCACCTTCTTTACAGTGCATAGCATTTGTTGAATTCAAGTTCTAGGATCATCAAATAGTATCCACTAGTGCTCTAGTTTAGTGGATCCTGTAACACTTGCTTGAGGATCCTCAGTTCAAGGGGTTTGGGAAAATTCACCTTTGCGCTAGTGGAGTATATGTTATTTTAATGAGCATTTTCAATGTGTGTGAGTGATATTCACATTCACTAGTGAATGACATCGGTGGTTCCTAGTAAAGTGAGTGCAACAAACCTTCCCATCTAGGTTCAAACGGGCCAATCCGTTTGAACCTAGATGCAAAGGTGTACCCTTTTTCATTTGCTTAAGAACTGTAATTGTTACTGTCGAATGCATACTGTTTTATTTTTTGGGCATCAAAGACAATTTAGCACGATTTGACAATATCGTATTATTATAGATTATATTATATATTATGGTACAGCCAGCGTCAGAGAAAACAGACCCCCTCAATACTTAAAGAATATCGCCGCCTGCGCCGGCCGCGTCACATGACTCACGAATAACGTCACGTGATGCGATCGTCGCAGAGCTGCGAACGAGCGAGCAGCTTCATCTGCCTTTTATTTGCATGTTAATATTTGTAATTTTCTGATATTTTTCGTCTTTCGGCTCAATTGTATACCATGATACAATATATTCACAAAAAGATGCCACTGCCTTGAGGATTATAGCTTGAGGATACGAACCCGCATCCCCAGCGCCAGCCGATCACTTTGACCGTGCCTTATACCACTAGGCTATCTGTTACTTAATAATAATGGCGAAATTATGAATAACATTACTCTTTTTATCGAACAAAGTTAATTACGGTGTAATTTTCTAGACCATAAGGTTTAAATTTCAACTTCCACCATATGTAACAATAATAATTACTCAATTGACTAAAAGATAAGGTTGAATTTTATATAGACTTCTTTTTTAGTTCAATAGATTACGCTTGTTGCACTACCGTCATGTTTTACTCCAAAAACTTATCTGCGGCTATAGTATTATAATATCTGTTACAGCGCGCTAAAGTTGCAATTAGAATACTTCTTTGCCTTATTTACTAAACTGTGATTGAAGGTAACTTTATAATTCGTAGTAATTTGCATTGCTGTATTAATCCTCCTCGTAATATTATTCAATTTATTAAGTTTTTGATCAGTTTTTTGAGTAAATTGAAAGTATGGTTCGATTAACAACATTTATGAAAGCTAAAATTGTTGTTCTCTGGGAGCAAGAACAAAGCATAAAGAAAATAGCACGAGATATGGGCATAACGGTAAGAGTTACGATAAAAATACCTATGTTATATACCTATTTATATTGCTTAATCAATCATGTTATATTTTCATTTACAAGTTAGTTTTTTGGAGTTTCTTTTATTTATTATCATTTTCATTACAGAGAAATACAGTGCGTAGATGGGTGCGAAGGTATCAAGCGACGAGTGATATTATTGTGAACGCCAAGGACCTCGCCCAGTTGCTTACACTCATGAATCAGAGCGGCACCGTGATATTGTGGAAGCTGTGAAGGATGTGCTGAGACTTTTGGAGTGTCGCTGAGCACTGTTCGACGACATCTACACGCTGCGAACATCCATAATTATAAGCCAGCCAGAAAGATTCAACTTACTGACGATCATCGCACCAACCGAGTAATTTTGCCACTCGTTATTTAAATTGTTATATTTACCGACGAAAAATGCTGCGGTTAACATTAGGTAAGTAAATGATTATATTCTCTAACAAATAAATATATATATATATATATATATATATATATATATATATATATATATATATAATATATGTTTATGTATATATATGTATATAATATATAGGTATTATATATATATTTTAATTATTATTGCTGCTGGCATTGTTTTACATATTGCAACAGATTTGAAAAGGTTTATTATTTTAGGTTACTGGGGATGGATGTCTTCAATGGGCCCAGGCGAGCTAGTGGAAATAGGTGACCGCATGAACAGTGAGCGATACCTAGAAATGTTCAAAGACGTAATGCTGTCTTCTGTGCGGGTCGCATATCCAGAAGGACAAATTTACCTGGTTCAGGATAACTCTTCAGTGCATCGGTTCCGAATTGTGCAAGACTGGCTAAATGCACAAGAAGATATAACGGTGTTTGAGTGGCCGGCTAAAAGCCCGGATCTTAATCCTTTAAAAAACTTGTGGGGTCAGATGATAAACAGAACTTGGGAACTAATGCGAAATAATGCCGCATGTTATAATATGGTTTCGGGGATGAAAAGTCGTCTTCGAGAAGTGATAGTAGACAGTGAGGGCCATCCTCTCCGTTATTAATGCAGGACAAATCTTTGTGTGATGAACACGATTATTTGTTATGTGTCGGGTGTAATTTATCTAAAAAAATATCTAAAATACCTAAATATTATATCAGTCGTCTAGTATCCTTATCAGTTATCACATTAAGGTGCTATTTTGGGCTAGATGACGCTGTGTATAAAGTGTCCTAACATTCATAATAATAATAGTATATTATTAATATTCCATTACTCTTGTTTACAAGTTTAGTAATCTTCTAATGTGTTAACGATGCACCATCTGACCTCACATATTTTTCTAATGTTGTGTTAAAAGGGTTACTTATCAGAAAATGTGATCAAAGAGGAAGATGTATATTGCTATACCGTTATAGTTTAGCATGTTGGTTCTTTCTTTGTGATTCACAGGCACAAATAACATTTCATTTTATAACCATTCTTTTATATTCGAAGATTATTCAGAGTGTAAAAAAATAATGTTGGCAACTTTAAATAAATATTGTAGTCATGTTTCTAGAATTATCTAATATTAAACATTTTATACTTCACTTAGGGTATTGTTTTGTCAATAAATTTAGGTCAGGTGAAATCAAAAAATAAGTAACCCTAATTTAACTCAGCTAGAAAAACTGTATACTCAACCAGGAAATGGCCTCCATGTAGTCCTAGAAATGTAATTCGAGAAATAAATTAATATTGTTTATGCAACAAGCCTATCTTTTCTTACAAACCTCATACCTACTATAAAATTTGATTCCTTAAATAATAATTAACAAAAATGGTTAAGAGAATAAAAAAATAAACCCCCGCTTACCGTATCCTCAAAGCGTCACGCGTCGGTCATAACCACTGGACCAACATGCTATATACGTAATGCTTCAAAAAACTTCAATGCTTTCATGTCATTATCAAGGGGGGTTCCTTTTCTCTGAAGCTTACTGTACAAGCATCCTTCAGTTTATAGAATTGTTAGTTCGACCGTTTGTAGGGTGTGAAAAAACATCTATTATTATGATCAAAATGAACTTATGACATCTATAATAATACAATGGCGTTGTTTCTGTGAACTTTACGTAATATGTCAATCAATTTTTCCATTTTAATTATGTTACAGGGTTTTATATATTCAAGTTTCATGTACATTACGACAAAATAACTGAAGAGGACCAAGAAGAGTATGCTCATATCAAACATTATTCCATAGATCTTGAACCTAGGGAGAAAATTGCATTCAACTTAGAAAACTTGTATGATGGTGATAAAGAAAAATGTAAGCAAAATTTTCAATTTTATTTAATTTAATTTTACAAATTATGCTAAGTGGTATAATGGGTTCTGATCCACACAGGAATGTGTTTAGGTTGTGACATGTAGGAACATTGCGTTAAAAATGGCCTCATCTTTTCTTGCCATCATAGAGTGCAAACAACGAATATATAGTTTTAAAAATTTCATTGGTTCCGGGGATAAAATTAACCTATGCATGCTTAGCTCGAGTTCAAGCTCGAGATCGAGAAAAAAAAATTAAAAAAAAAATTAAAAAAAAAACTAAAAAAAAAATAGTGCCCAAAATACGGCAGTAGGCTCAACTTCTATTACGTGAGACGGAATACAAAGATTGGGGAAATGTGGCTGCTAACTCACATCTGCCTAACCCGCCAGGAATAAATGCGTGATTATAATATATGTTAAAGTTAAATGCATACTAAACCATGTACTTACCCCTTTGAGAATGCCGTAAGCCGAAAGCGGTCAGGTGTAATAGAATAAATACAGTGGAAAAATGTACAAGTGTTATCAAAATGTGTACTTAAATAAAGTTTTCGATTTATTTTCCAGCTGATGCAGCCCTCAAATATATGGATGATAACTGGAGGTTCATGGACAAGCATATCGGGCAGCTTGTGCTGCAGAAATTTATGGGTATCTTCATTCGGAATCTCAACGATTATTTGAAATCTGTGCCCATTGCAGAATTATTTAAAAATATATGTTAATATTTCTGTACTGGCTTCGTATTCGCGTGTTGCTTAGGGACTGTTGTTATTGTGATGCTTAAGAGTTCCAAGCTATACTTTATGATAGAAATAAAATCATATACAAACAGATTTCGCGATTTATTTGGTACTATTTCATTATTTACATTACACTTAGCCCGATGTTTCGGCTACTTTTAGCAGCCAATGGCCGGGGTTACCAAAAATGGCAGTTGTTTGTCACAATAGTTTGAAGTGTAAGTGGGTCGTGTGCTTGTCTGCCACCTAAAGTAAGTTCCCGAACTATGTTAAATTGGTGGTGTTATTATCAGAATGAGCTCTGTTGTATTTTGCTTTAGGTTTAAGTGAACGACTGGATCCCAGTCTGGTAATACATTCTAATTATTTTCTTTATTAAAATTTGGGCTATCTTAGAATTGTTCATATAATATTTTGATTTGAATCAATATTCGGAAAATGATGATCTCTAAGCTAGATAGCTTTTCTATGTCTACTTCATTATGTAAAGTCTCTGGAGAGTAAAATATAACACAAATTTCATCCGTGCTTCCAACGATATCCAGAGATGACAGAAATTCAGATCACATTTTCTTAATGGAATTACTAAATTATCTCAAATTGATACGTTATTTTGAGTCATTCATCAACTCGCGGGTAATAAACTTGCGGGAAACCGCGAGTTGGCAACTTTCAATTTTTGATTATTTTCCTGTCGTCAACTCGCGCGATTGTCAAAATTGACGTATTTGTGTACAGTCAGTTACGAAAACTTTGTAATAAATTTAATATAATCTGGTACCTATTTAAAACGTAGGTACTTTATAAGATATTTTAGGCTATGTTATAGAATATAGTATAATAGAAGAACTTTGGAAGTGGCATCAAGGAATGTAAAAAGAAAAGCGAGTGACTGTCGTGGTATGGCACGAAGTAAACGGATCAAAGTAATATCACAGAATAGGTAATAGTACTAGCGTACAGAATGGAAGCTCACACCCCCGCGCAGATTTCATTTCCTCACCCCGCACGTTCGAATCAGAAAAATCCATCTTTAATTATTATGTAATCGAATAATTAATAGATCAGTTACAAAGTTTTGCCGAGTAGGTACCATTTTTTGATCGATTTGCGCATTTTAAAATGTTAGTTCAAATTAATAACATTACAGTCAACGTTCGATCTTGAAAAGTGTGTAACGAGATTACCATTGTAGACATTTGGGAGATTAGAGCGGGATTAGATTTGGAACAGATTTTTTTTACGAGAATTACCTTTCAAATAAAAAATATATGATCATTTATTTTAGAAAACTTCAATTATGTACATAATAATAATACTTAATAATTATTATAAATAAAAATCTAGAACAAGATATGTGTAAAACTGCAGATTCAGGCGTCAAAGAAATCCGGTTGACGTCGATGGGGCGGAACCCCATCGACGTCAACCGGGAGGGTGGCCAGAAGGCTGGCCTTTCAACTAATAACAATAAGTATCCTCTCAAAATCGACTAAGTCACTTTACTTAGCAAACAAATAGAATATCAGGCCGACAGATGGACAAAATTTCCAAAAAAGCTATTTTTAATAGTATCTTGTATCCGTAGTGATTTATAGGTATTATAAATCCAAAAGTAACTCTGTCTATCCGTCTGTCGGTTTTACACTTCCAGTTAAAAAGCTATTATTTTAACGTTATAAACAGACACTCCAATTTTATTTATTTGTATAGGTATAATAACTAAGCAAAATATTAAATAATTATAAACATGTTCTATCAGGTAGGCCCTGCGCTTCGACCGGGCTCGGTCGGCGAGACATGTCGTGCGGTGTTCCGCAGGCATCGGTCTTGGGACCGCTACTGTGTAATATCGGTTACGCCTGGGTGCTTCGCGGTGAGCTCGCGGACGGTGCGGCCGTCACGTGTTATGCGGACAACACGCTGGTGACGGCGTGCGGGGCTTCATACCGCTAAGTGACCCTGAAGGCCACGACCGCGGTTGCCCAAGTCGTGGAGCGGATTCGGCGGCTGGATCTCGAGGTGGCTCTGCATAAAAGCGAGGCCATGTTCTTTCATGGGCTTCGGAGCATGCCACCGAAGGATTCCAGCCTCATAGTGAGAGATATTTCCATCGGCATCAAGCCCCAGATGAAATACCTGGGGCTCGTGCTCGAAGGCCGGTGGAACTTCGGTGAGCATTTCCGACGACTGGCCCCCAAATTGAAGAACACAGCTGCCGCTTTAGGGCCGCTACTCTATGCTGGAGTCGTGGTGGGCAGAGACCCTGACAGTCTACAAGCGTGCAATGGCCAGCAGGGCCATTAGGGGGTACCGCACGATATCCTTGGAGGCGGTGAGTCTCCTTGCCGGATCCCTACCGTGGAACCTGGATGCGAGATTCCTTTCGATGCTATATCGGTATCGAAAGGAGGCGCGGGAGCAGGGACGGGAACCCGAGCCTGAAAAAATTCAGGCCGTGGGGTCCCAGCTCCACCGGGATATGGTACCTGAACGGGAGCTACGACTTTTGCGACCAAGCGCAGGGCATGCCGTAATATCGGCGATAAGACCCATCATAGAGGAATGGCTAGAGAGGCCACACGACAGCTTCTCGTACCGGCTGACGTAGATGATTAACGGAGTTACCTGTGTCGGATCCGGAGGGAGCCAACGTCCGAGTGCCACCACTGTGATGCGAGCGAGGACACAGAGCTGCACACGCTGACCGAGTGCGACACGCCGAGGTGGATCCTAGTGGCAGCTCTGGGGGTGGGAGTCCTCACACTTGCCACATTGTGATTTTACGATGTGCGAACGCTTGGGGTGCGGCCGCCTCCTTCTGCGAGCAAGTAAACTAGACTCCAGGCCCGGGAAGCCCGCGAAGAGCGAAGGCGAACCGGACGTCGAAGGTAGCATAACGATTTTCGTCCTCCATGAGCGCTGGCCTGGGGGTGACCGGTGGAGCCGCCTGTCACCCTAGTAGAAGCAGGCCGCGACAGCGGCGCAAAGTGCGCCTCCCCGTACCCGGGGCTAGATGGGGACACTCAGGTCCCCACAACCCGCAGGGGGCCATCTCGAATGAGATGGTCTTGGGTCTGCTGGGTTGCAAGAGATATGCTTTCGGCAATCTCACCTCCGGCAACCAAGGACCCAAGACGGCGTGCGTTTTGGTCGGTTCGAGTCCGACATAACCACCTCCACCGGCTCCGTGGGGATTTCTCACACGATAAAAAAAGGCCCTGCGCTTGTCTGCCACTGTGATATAAAAATATAAACTTATCTCCACAATACATAAAAACACAAAAAACTTCCACATTTTTACTAGACGAAATCTTAAATGTATAAAAATTTAACTGCACCATTACTTTTTACCCCTAGTCCTATTTTGGTCTTATCAATATTTAAGCTTATTTTTCATTAGCTTAAAATGAACTTTGTCTTATCCTACAATTAAATTTAATCACCACAAGAAAATGACGATATTCCTACGACGTTTCATTCATATGACATCGTTGTCATAACCATAACAAATAGCATGTTTTATGCATCATTGGCCGTCTCCCCCTCACCTCATTTTGCACGTCTGTATCGAAATCTAAGATAAATTAATATAAAAAAGGAAACAGTTACTTTAACCAATGCTGGTGTACAAATGCGCGGGTATAAAAGTTGGTTTTATATAAAATTTTTGGTTTCGATCCATTTTTCTGACTGTACTTTAATATTCACGCGAGTTGACGACAGCAAAATAAAATAAAATTCAAAAATGCCAACCCGCGGTTTCCCGCAAGTTTATTGCCCGCGAGTTGATGAATGACCCGTTATTTTCGGGGTGAAAGGGGGATAAAGTGTGGGGGCGAATAAGATATTTTTGAGAGATCTAATGTGAAATAACCCATTATAATAACATATTTAAAACTAAGTTCCAAGAAGGGGCCAATGTATTAAATAGCCTTTACCTGCATTCCCCCTGTGTAATTGTTATCCAGTTCTCACGACTTATAGGAACCTATTTCCGGGATATAAAGTATCCTATGTGCTATTTCAGACTAAGACCACAGAATAGATAATTGTTAAGACCATTCAGCCTATAAAGCGTGATTGAGTGACAAACAACCAAACGTACAAAACATCTTCAGAAATTTTTATATTTTTAATATCACTATTTTTATTATTTCCTTCTTCATACAGTCCCGGGTCCTTTAAGCGGGGCGTGAAAAGGCATCTAACGAGACCGTCAAGCTGAGTGCCACCACTGTTAACATGGTACAGGTTCCCGATGGTGACACTCTTTCCGAGACTTTGCCTATGCTTAACATCAGGCGAGGTGAAGTCAAATTGACGTGGCCTATATAAAAAAAAAACTAGCGGACCCAGCGAACTTCGTACTGCCAATTTTTTACCGCCCGCGTGGCGACCGATTCCGTTCCCGCTGCACCCTCTACTATATTAAGCATGTATTATATATAATAAACCTTTTTCTTGAATTACTCTATCTATCTTAAATATGTAGCGTAGTTTTGAAGATATAAGCATACATAGGGACATAGGGACGCAGAAAGCGACTTTTCTTTATACTAAGTAGTGATGATTAGGATAGGATTGATACATTATTTTCGGGGTAAATGGGGAATAAAATATTTTTATGACGTCCAATGTGAATTAAACCATTTTATCTAACAACTTAAAACTAAATTCCAAGATTGTAACCAATCGTACACATTAATTAAAGACATTTTCTATTACGAAACCAGCTCAACCAAGTTGATTAAACTCTAGTTTTGCTATCCACATTCACAACACTATCTACCGGAACCGGATATACTAACAACACAATTCCAAATGCGGAAATGCTGTGTTTGCTACCACTTCCTGTCATTCGGATGTGCTTTGTAGTGCCTGTATGATAAAAAAAAGTTAAAATGATGTATTGTTACAAGCTTATTAATATTTATGGAGTAAGGAGTTGGTAAGTTATGTTGCATGATGGTATGTGAAGTTTTGCATATACTGTGACTGGTATTTTTGTATGATTTATTATGAAATAGCTAAATTATCTAGCTTTGTTACGTTTGTGCGTAACATCTCTAGCAGTGGGGAATGGTGAAAATTTTCAAGGGAAGTCAGTGGAAGATATTCTTAACTCTCATAAAACGAATACATAGGAAAAAATTAATCTTCTCGGGCGAGACTTGAACCCGCGATCTTTCCCTTACAGGGGGAATGCCTTGACCAACTTGGCTACCGAGACACGCCCCCTGTGATTCAAATTTCCCTTATATATTTATCCATCTTTAAGGCGACGGTCTCTTATAATGACCGTTGCAATTCTGTATCCAATTCTGGGCGTCCTGGTTGGAGATACAGAATTTTAGATACAGTTTTACATTCAAAACAATAGGCTCGACTTAAGGAGGAGGGATGGAAGAACTGACAAAATGTGGATATTAATATAATCCCCTTAGATTATATTAATATCCACATTTTGTGGCCTTCCAGGATATGTACACAAATTCATATTTTGAATAGACACTACCCGTAATCAGAGGGCTGGTTTATTCCTTGCGCAAAGGATTGGCATTGCCATTCAGCGTGGCAATGCCGCCAGCCTTCTGGCCACCCTCCCGCTTGACGTCGAAGGGGAAGGATTCTTTGACGTCTGAACCTGCAGTTTTGCACGTATCTTGTTTTATATTTTTCTTTATAATTCATACGATAAATGAATATTATGATACGATACATAAGATAAATAATCCATATGGAGCTACTCTATAAAATTAATAAGGTATTTGACTGAATGCTAGAAATTCCCACAAAAAATTTTAACCATCGATTATGATGGTTAAAAAAACTTTTGTGGATATTTTCCGTAACTCCACGCTTCCCCAAGAAAAGGTTTAGACAGACCGACAGGGTTCTATAAAACTTACTTTTTCCTTTTAAGGTACTAAACACTAACCAGGTAAAGCTAAGTATTTTCATTAAAATTTCACTACAGTAAACAAAAGCCTTCACATTTTAGGCCAAGACACAAGTAAATCTCCAGTGTCATGATCGGTATAAACAGAGACATTGTATAAAGCCAATCTCGGTGGCTGTTTGGTATTAATCAGACTATTGTACCCGTAACAATGGACTAGGTTGTTAGGAGCAGGTGGGACTGTCAGCGGAACAGGTTCGACTGAACACAAGTATATATATGTATGGTTGGAGCTGGCTTGATGTTATTCACCATTCTACCAATGAATTTTGGCGCACAACTTTTCTCTTTCTTTATTTAAATAGTGTATGAAACTGCACATAATTTGGTGGTTACGTATCATAATACTGAATTTCATAATATCGGCGTACGAAAGACCGAAATTCAAAATCTCGAATGTTCGTTTGACTGAATGTTCAACATACCAAAAGTACAAAATACCGAAGTACAAAATCTTAAAAAAGGATTTTGATATGTAACCAATTTGGTCTTAAAACACTCGTGTGATACTATAAAAAGCTCGCCTATTACTCACATTTTTAACTCCTACTCTTATTTTAAGGATTTTGGCGCCCAACTTTTCTTTTTATTTCATTAAGTAGTGTGTGAAACTGCACATAATTTGGTATTATAACACTCGTGTGAGTTAGAAACCCGTAATATGCGAGATTTTAGTATCATAAAAACTCGCATATTACGGTTTTCTAACTCACACTCGTATTATAAGAACTTTTATTATGCAACTACTTCATAAGCTATTATTATAGTTTTTATTATTTCAAACAATAATCAATCAATACAGCTAAATCCAATCAGCCATTTGAGCGTGATTGAGTAACAAACATACAAATATTTTAACAAAGTTTCATAATTACAATATTAGTAAAAAGTTGAATTTCACACATGAATAATTGAGATCTTTACATGCATTTGGAGTTTTTGGAAGGAATATTTGTAACTAACGCAATCCGCTGTCACTAGAACCTACACCTACCTTCCCTGACTTGTATTACTATTTGATATACCGTCTTGATTGCAATAAGTAAATGTTTAATTAAAAACTGAACAAGTAACTGTAGCAAGTTTACGCGAATATTTCACACTATTACACTACGTTCCTGCAATCCATAGGAATCTATTTCACGGATAATAACATAAATTAAAAAAAAATCCCCGACACTAACCATCCCCACTTAAACCCCCATAACTTTTAAGCAGCTCAACCGATTTTCGTCGAATATTCTAAGAACACTCTCCCATAAGTCACCTTTAATATAAAAAAAAAATCGCTCCTTCCGTTCGGGAGCTATGATGCCACAGACAGACAGATTGACACGTCAACCTTATAACACCCCTCTCTTTGCGTCGGGGTTTAAAAACAGGAGGGCCAGACCGTAAGGGGTTAGCCGGGGCGGGAGGGATATGTCGATGATAACCTCACCTCCGGCCTAGCACCACGGCCCTCAGTCGGCGTGCGGTCTTAGTCGGTTCGAGTCCGACATAACGTCCCCTTCCGGCTCCGGCAGGGGAGGTATCCGAGGGGATTACCGCAGTAAAAAAAGGGGTTTCAAAAAGTAGCACATGGTGTATTTCCCTTTTCTTTCCTTTCCATCTTTCTTTTCCTTGTTGAATTCAGCCCGGGCGACGATTGAGTAAGTACTTACCAAACAAAGACCCTAACATCTTCACGATATAAGTATTCAAACTAATGATAGTTTCGGTCCATGAGGTCACTGTCATTACTATTAGAGACCACGGACATCGGACAATCTAAACAATACATGGTAAATATCCTGATATCTCTAATAGTAATCTTCATGTTATGTATGTTATAACATGTTTGTAGCATTTTAGTAGTATTCCAAGACCCCAGCGCGATATTCTAATTTTACACTTCAAAATATGAGACAACTGACTATTTTGGTGGATGGACAGGAAAGTACAGAACAATCATATATACACATTAATCAAAATCAAATCCCACAGTCTGAGTATACTTATAAAGTCTGATCTGTCTTTGTTCCCACGATCCATAGAAACTTTTAGAGGTAAAAAGTGCTTTGAATATGCTATTCCCGATTGTCTAGGATAAACTGAAGAAAATGTTGCTAACCTAAATGAGAATAGAGAGAGACAAGATGCTAATAACCTTAAACAAGCACACAATGGTTTGATAGCCGAGCCTTTGTTAAAGATTTATTTAGTTTATGTACCCCGAGGGTAATCTTAGGACACTAGCGAAACTTTTGCAGAAACTTAGAACAAAAATACGGTAGCAAAAAATTGCAGTGAATTTACTTTAGTGGTCATTTTGCAGTTCTATTTGGCCTATAGTATACCTCAGGACACATATTATGGACCTAAGTCGCGAGACAAACGAGACCCTGGCGCGTACGCATTCTTTTCTAACGATCTATTGTCCATCGCTGTAGCATCCCGTGCTATCTTCAAAGACACATGAAACGTATACGGCACATTTAGAGCACATTTTTTGCACTTTTGATCCAAAATATTGTCTGTTATCGCAGATTTCCTTCTCAAGGTTTAGAAGAGAAAATATCTATTATTTTCTCTTCTAAACCTTTTAAGCCAACGTGTTATGTACCTGGAGTACTACTAGGGGTTATCGGCTTCGGAAGTGTTCACCTTACACCCGGAATATGATTATTTTCTGCATGCACGGTGCACGTGCTTTACATCGAACGAGGCTCTCGCACAGGCTTTCCTCTCAGGGCAGGGAGGTCAGTTGCTAGTCGCTTCCGGAAATTATTAAAAGGAATTTGTTAAAAGGAATACAAGGAAATTGTTAAAAGCACGACCAAATTTTCAACAAATATCAGAGCACAGTTAGTTCATCAATATTAATAGTTCCCATAATACTAATAAACATTTCAAGGCATCATAAGCTTGTTAATACAGATAAAAACCAATAAGAACTATCAACACACCCTGTTCGTGCGATTAAATCATAACTTCCGATTAGCTGTGTGAAGTTTAAGTTTATACACAATAGTTGGGACACGTATAGTGTGTCTTACAGCCTGTGCAGCGATATAGGGTGCAACACTTGTCTATATTATTAAAAGACCGTAGTAAGTTGTTGTAATCGAGGAAGTTAGTATATTGCAACGTTAGGAGATACTGGCCAGAGCTCATGCTATGAAATCTTAAAACCGGTCAAGTAATTGAACGGTTGTCATAGTATCAACTGCATAAATAACTTTGTGGTCCTAATTAAATATAAGTGTTACAAAGTTACATTTGCAGTTAGCAGTATGACAGCCGTACAATTTATTATTATTCAAATATAATATTTATTCAGAGATTAAATGCAAGGTATTTTTTTTAATATTAAATTAAAACTAACTTAGTAAATTATGAATAAATGGCTGTACTACTTAGTAAACTAAAATATTTACAAAATATAAAAGAAGTCGAAATGAAGGGGAGGGGGAGTTCATGCGTCGAAAAATTCTTCCCCATCAATAAATATAAAACAGGTTAGTACTAGATTAAGTAGATAAAACCAGCAGTGAAGGTCATCCTGGACTTCAAGGTGAAAGCTACGGATGCTCGGATGAAGAGAAACTCAGATCTTGACAAATTTGTGACCATTAATTGACTGAGACAGAAATGTCAGAAATGTGTTTCAATCAGCGGGGCCTGTAAATACTCGAAGAGTTTGGCAGAGGTAGCAGAACACCAAAATTATGATAATTATGAGTTCCTGTCCCACTTAATAGTCAAGTGGTCATGCTATTTGTTTACTTGAATGAAATATTTATGGCATTTATTATGCTAACCTTTAAATTCGAAATACATCGGGAAAAAGAAGCACTCAAGTGGGACTTGAACCCACGACCTTTTCCTTACAGAGGGAAATATGCTCTTCCAACTGTGCTATTGAGCCACACCTGAATCACTTCAAATTTCTCTTCTCTTTAAGGGCGACGGTGGAGCCATCTACCAACTTTCTTAAGAACTGTTGGAACGAATGAAAGATTTTTATTTTAACCATTTTTAAACACTGATTTTTGATGACCCACTCCGTCAGATGCAACAGCCCTAACTTTTAGTCGCCTTCTACGACACCTGCAGAAGGAGATGAGTTGTCCTATTCTACTTTAAATAATGAGAAGTAAATTATAGGAGGTAAAAATATAATAAATCCAGTAGAACGTTGCACCTGTAACAGTCGCGTGTTCTGTTAGTAGCAGAGTATCGAGCTAACAAGAACAAACGCCTCACATCTGATCTAATCCAGTTTTTGCTCCCCACTGTACCCCGGGTGAGAACTTATTTATCTACCTTTGTAGTACAAGCTAGTAGCAAAGCAAGCGAGATTAAAAATACACGTGTTTTGTCTCACTAGTTTCCTGATAGTGTATAAAGGTTTTTTTTTGAGATCAAATGAATAGTAAGGGTATAAAATTTTAAGGCTAAAATGTTTTGGCACAATGAATTTGGCATAATAATACTACTGCATAATAATCCTTTGGCATAATGCAAATCTTAGCATAACTATCATTTAGTCTAATATGTTTTGCCACGAGAAGGAGTTGTTTTAAAGGCTATTTTTACGACAGTCACTACACAACCCGACTTGGTTAGGTTAGGTTAGAAGTTAATTTTTTAATTTTATTTTACCACCACATTTATGCTTATAAATTTTATGCTTAAATATGATTATGCTAATTTTGACGACTAAGATAAATAAGATAAATAAGTATGCTAAATTTGACATGGAAAAAGTTTCATAATTATTATTAGTCTAAGTTACCATATATTATGCCAAAATATTTTTTTAATGCAAATGGATAGTGAACCGAAAAGTAATTATTTATCTATAGGTTTCTATTTCACTCTCTCTCTCTCTCTCTATTTCTTTTAATTTAAGAGGTGTGCTCTTGTCGATGGAGCAATCGGCATTCCTCCCTTTCCTCCGTCAATCTCTTAACCCCCATGATACGACGCGACTTGTAACTTTTCCTGCATCTGATTCGTCTGAATCGTTCTTCTATCTATCTATCTTCTTGGCCTACCCCCTCCTCTCTTACCTTCTATCTTCCCTTCTATGATCTTTTTTAGAAACAAATTGTGTTGCATCCGGTGACCAATCATTTTTCCTCCCCGGTTCTCGATTCTTTCCAAATGTGTACAGTATAATTTAGAAATGTTTCTTTTTTCATAATGTTCTTGAAGATCCACGGTATATTTTCATGTTAAAAACGATCACGGGAACGGATACAACACTCCATGCGGGTAGCACACATCAGCAGTTTCAGTAAGCATACAGATTGCAGCTTACAGAGACCATTTCTCTGAGAACCTTATCAAAACTGCAAATGTAAAAATATTTCGGGATATTAATGATTTATTGATAAGTGAATAAGTGAAGTGCTAGTTAGATACTGACAGACTAGTAAAAGCTAGGCAATGACAAGGCTAAAGTTTCCAACAGCTTAGTTATACTTACCTTAACTTACTCTTTGAGAATTTTAAAATAGACTCGAACTAAATTCGATACTTTGCCTAGTCGAGTCTTGTGTACTATATTATAGGATCTGTTCTAAAACGTACTTACGTTGCAATTTAAATATTAGAAGATTCGGTCCAATAAAAGGTTTCCATGCAATTTGAATCATAAATATAACATAACAACAGTACACATCAGTGAAACAATACTGGGTGCTTCAAAAAAATGTATACACACTTTGAACTTCCATAGAAAATTTATTTACCGTTCTACAAAGTTAAATTTCAGGAAAATAGAAAGCTGAAAGTCCAATGTAAATGAAACATAAATAACAAATGTTAATACTGTTCAAATTGGTGACCTGCAGCATCAATACAATTCTGAGTACGAGTCACCACAGATTCTGTACATCGTATCAAAACGTCCAATGAGATTTCTCTACACACTGCTTGAATCTCATTTGTCTCGTATGCGTGTAATTGTTAATCTTGAAGGTGGTTCTGTATCATACTCCCTTCTCCACTGTCTTTGAACTTCATTTACATTCTCAAACTTCCAGTACCACTTAATAACCTGCTTACGTTCTTCAAAACTCAAACGTACGTCCCCCATGTTGATATTACAAATTCCAACTGATAATATAACATAGAGGGACGATTATGCTTGCACCTGGCGAAGAAATATAACATTAGCCTTGTAGAGCGGGAAAACTACAATAGTTTAAAGTGTGTATACATTTTTTTGAAGCACCCTGTATATTGATTTAATGAAATCGAAAGCAACTTCATCACTTCTACATCCAAAATTAGGCTAATTCCCAATTAGCGATTGGATTTTTTTTGATAACAGTTTGGTGGCAGACAAGCACACGGCAAAAAGATGATTACCGTGGCCTATGGACACGTACAGTCAACGCCATAAGTTGATTAACCCTAAAATATTTTACAAATCTTTTTACAATGGAATGCATCTGTCTATAGTAAATGTAGTGTTATGATTCCCAGAAGACAAACTTAATTTACATATTCAATGTTTTTTTTTCACAATTTTATGTAAGGTTTAGGGGCCACAGTGTTCAATAAATTAGAATTTGTTAAGCTACTTTTGTAGTTGACTGTACCTTTAAATCGAGTATGCTCTCTCTCATAATATACAAGGTGATTTTATAGTCGTTTCGGAAAAAAAATATTTGGGCACAGTTTCGATAGCAAAATCATCTTGAAGTATTAATTTGGTGAAATAAAAAAAAATTGCAACCTCCATACATTTTTCCTTCCACATGAACATAATTCCCATACATTATCAATAAAAAAAAGTTTTTCTTTCGCCAAAGTAATACTTCCAGATGATTTTGCTATCGAATGCCCAAATCCCTTTTTTTTGCGAATCGACTATAAAATCACCCAGTATACTAGCTGACCCGGCGAACTTCGTACCGCCAATTTTTTTCCGCCCGCGTAGTGTCCGATCTCGTTCCCTGCTACAACTTCTACTATATTAAGCAGGTATAATACATATAAACCTTCTTCTTGAAGTATTCTATCTATTACAATACACTGCATCAAAAACTGTAGGGTAGTTTTTTTTTTTATACAGGACTCGTCAATTTGACTTCACCTCGCCTGATGTTAAGCTAAAGGCAAAGTCTCGGAAAGAGGGTCACCATCGTAAACATTTACCATGTTAACAGTGGTGGCACTCAGCTTGACGGCCTCATTAGATGCCTTTTCACGCCCCGCTTAAAGGACCCGGGACTGTAGGAAGAAGGAAACACGTTTTGAAGATATAAGCATACATATATATAGTTTATAGCAAAGTCGCTTTCCGTGTCTGTCCTGATAATATTGTGACTGTAGTAATTTTAGATGTTAAGTGGATATTGCTGTTATGTATAAATTATTTGAGTTCGCATGCTAACTTTATGGTGAATGTGCTTGGACTAAATATAGTTACAATATTTTATATTGTCATCTGTTATTGTACCATATTACAAGTAAATGAATAAATGAATGAATATTCCGATAAGAAAGAAGATCCAAAAGGAATCGCTATTCCACTTCGATCCCCCGGGTATCAAATAGTTAAAGAGTTTTAAAACCATTCAAACTATGAAAACTTTGATAAGCTATGTCTGGTCGCGATAGTTAAAAAACGCGGGAGGAGCCACAGGCAACAGCTAGTATAAAATAATAATTATTTTGAACAAAGTCTGCTTTACCCGGCAATATAATCCAGGTATAATGTTTAGCGCTTGCTTATTGTGTCGTACTTACGTGAACTAATCTTCGTTATATCCTGAGATTTAGTTCTATAAGAATCACGTGAAACAAAACGTACGACAACAGAGACGTCTAAAGTCCGTGGCATAATTTCATTTGAGTTTAAATGATTTACCTGTGAGTTTAATAGTGTGAGTGAAAATGGTCTTCGGGCTGATGCAGCTAAAATTGATTGGCACCTGCTTTATAGTTCAGGCTCTGTTGATGAAAAAGTCAACATACTAACCTCCAAATTAATCAGTCTTTACGATATACATGCACCCATTCGCGCAGTGAAAATCAAGCACGCTCCTGCGCCTTGGCTTACTAACGAAATCGAAGACCTGATAACTAAAAAGGCAAGGGCTAAAACTAGATTTAAGTATCGGCCTACTCAGTACAATCGCGATAAATATGTGGAAATCCGAAATCACTGCAACAAGGTGTGTAGGCAAGCACAACGCCAACATATTCAAACATCTGTTGAAAATGGAGATCCAGCGAAAGTTTGGAAATTTCTCAGAACCTTGGGAGTTGGGAAGTCAAGACAGGAAATAAATTCTAAAAGTATCGACCTCGACGCCTTAAATAAGCATTTCTCCGCTTCTTCTAGTTTTGACGATACTACCAAAACTAATACATTGAACCATCTTTCACAGCTTCCAGCTCCCGACTATCCACCGTTTGTCTTTAATCAATTCACTGATTGTGATGTTAAAAAGAGTATACTGTCTATTACATCTAAAGCTGTCGGCAATGACTGTATCAGCCGAAACATGATCCTACCAATCCTAGATATAATACTTCCTGTCATATGTCATATCCTTAACTCTTCCGTCTCTAAGGGTATATTTCCCACGATGTGGAAAGAGGCTCAAATTATACCCTTACCTAAAAAATCTAGCCCTTCCTCTTTCTCTCATTACCGTCCTATCTCTATCCTACCATTTCTTTCTAAAGTCCTTGAACGCCTTGTTCACTCGCAACTAAACTCATTTTTATGTAAAAATAATCTTTTAAATACTTTTCAATCTGGTTTTCGGCCAGGACACAGTACTGTCACAGCTTTAATTAAAGTTACGGATGATATTAGGATGGGTATGGAAAATGGAAATATTACATTACTAACACTGCTGGACTTCAGTAACGCTTTTAATACAGTTGATTTCCATATCCTGCTCGGGATACTCGACTCTATTAACATATCTCCAGCAGTAATTGATTGGTTTCGTAGTTACCTGTCTGGTCGCCGGCAGCGCATTCGCATTGATGAGTCGATTTCTTCATGGTGTGATATTACTGTCGGTGTGCCGCAGGGTGGCGTTTTATCTCCTCTACTATTCGCTATATTCATTAATTCCATATCCAAAGAACTTGTTTCATCCTACCACCTTTACGCAGATGATTTACAAATTTATACACAAGCCCCATTAAATGAAATCCATGAAGCTTTTTCCATCGTAAACAATGACTTGGACCGCATATGTGAATGGAGTAACAGTTATGGGCTACAGGTAAATCCTGCTAAGACACAGGTCATCATTGTAGGTAGCCCTTGGATGATTGCTCGTGTAGACTGGGCAAAACTGCCACAAGTAATTTTTAATGGCATGCCGCTACCCATCAGTGATTGTGTGAAAAATTTGGGGATACACATTGATCGGACTTTGTCATGGAGTACCCAATTGAGGGAGGTTAGTCGCAAATTGTTTGCCTCAGCAGGCTCCTTGCGAAGACTTCGTAATTTTCTGCCAACGGCCACAAAGATTTCGCTTACACAGTCGCTTTTACTCCCAATACTAGACTATGCAGATGCCAGCTATCTTGATCTTACTGAGGAGCAGCTTGATAAGCTTGAGCGGCTTCAAAATTTTTGTATAAGGTTCATATATGGCTTACGCAAATATGATCATGTATCTGAATATCGCAACATGCTCAAGTGGCTCCCAATTCGCCTTCGACGGAATACTCACATCCTTTCTTTACTGTATAACATCCTGTTTAACCCTCTCACTCCCCCTTATCTCAAAGAACGTTTCGAGTTCCTACGTGACACACATTCGAGGTTTTTGAGATCATCGGAGAACTTGAGACTGCACATACCAATGCATTCTACAACCTTCTCTGACAAATCATTTACTGTTGTGGCTGCACGCCTGTGGAATGCTCTACCAGTTTCTATTAGGCGAGCTCAAACATTGGGGTCATTTAAAAAACTGGTGACTGAGTACTATCTGTCGCTTTAAGATAATTATCTGTACCGTGTATTATATATTATTTTGTAACTAGTATTATATTGTATAGTTGTACGTCTGTACAAAATATAACGTATATTGTAGGTATATGGGTATTGTATGTATTATATATAGGTAGGTATTGTATGTATTATATGTATATAGGTATTGTATGTATTATATATAGGTATTGCATGTAGTGTATTTGTATTTTTGTTTTTGATGTTACTTTCATACACCAAAAACCCACGTGTGATTTCTATGCACTCCTGTCCATCCAAAGGTTGCCTGGAAGAGATTGTTGTTTGCAATAAGGCCGCCCATTGTACATGAGATTGTTTAAAATTTCTGTTGTTTGTTTCTTTTGGTGTGCAATAAAGAATATTTTATTATTTTTTATTATTAAAGTTGTACCTATACTTATACCTCGTGCCAAATGGATTGAGAATAAAGTTTATTGACCGAGTTAAACGAGGTATTCCACGAAGCGCACCCAAACGAAGCGCACCCAGACGACGCGCACCTAAAGTATTCCACGAAGCGCACCCATAATGTTTATTTTAAAATAATTAATTTCCTATTCCACGAAGCGCACCCATAGTTTGGGCTGGTTACTTAGGGGTCGTAAATATTTTGCACACCATAGTGAAACCGACAGCAGCGCCACGTGGCGCCCGCGTGAACCTTTATGTTTGTTACACAAAAATCACTACTTATAATGTTATACTACGATATTTACTGCAAACATTATTCTCAATCGATCTGGCACGGCCTATTACACAAAAATAATGTGCTTAACGCGATTTATGCTGTATGAGTATAGATAATAGTGTGTAAATTAATGTATGCACACGGCAAAGGAATTAATTGACAGCCTCCGTGGCGTGGTGGTAGTGCACGCGACTGCTACGTAGGAGGCGCGGGTTCGATTCCCGCTCAGTGCAAATATTTGTATGCATGAATATGGCTATTTGCATTGGTCTGGGTCTATGTATGTATTTACAAAAAAAGTATATTTAAGTATGTTTATCCGCATTCTAAATTCCATAACAGCTTAACTAGCTTGTAATTAAGCTATGCTTACCATGGGTCTTGATAGCGTTGTGTAGAATGTTGGGAAATATTTATTATTATATTATTATTATTTATTTATTAAGTATACACCTTTACACGTGAAGAAGACTAAGTATGTAACGGTGTATACTTATCTTCTATGTAGTGTGTACACTAATTGCGTGGTAAGAGAGCGATGTGGAGTAATAGAAGATGTAGTGACGAGAATTGCGAAAGGAATGTTAAGATGGTTCGGTCATGTTGAGAGAATAAATGAAAGAAGACTAACGAAACAGGTGTATGAGGCGAGTGTGGAGGGTACTGTCGGTAGGGGAAGACCTAGGCGCACATACCTGGACCAAATCGGCGAAGTTTTAGAAAAGGGGCAGGTCAGGAGTACCCTAAACCGACGAGCATGCATGAAGAATGTAATGAGAGTGAATGAAGCAAGAGTAGTATGTCAAGATCGTAGCAAATGGAGATCCGTGATCTCTGCCTACCCCTATGGGAAACAAGCGTGATTTTATGTACGTATGTATGTATGTATGTATGTGTGTACACAATCTAAAGAGTCAATTTACGGCTACCAATTGTTAATCACTTTTGTATTTAAATTTGTAATTTTCATCTTAACTTTATTCCTTATTGCAACCTTCTGACACTGATTTTTTTATACATCAGTCCATTTTCTTGCCCTTGTAAATAAGCAGCTGACACATTTTCTGTTCTTTTTCATTTGATCACAAAGAGCATAAGAAGGTTTTGAAATTAGAATCAAATTGCGATATCATTGTCCTAAACCTGGAACTAAAATAGCAGTGTCTTAATCAAAGTCATAAAACCATTCAGCAGCAACTCCAATAGACTTCATTAATCGATTTTAAATCGATATAACCTAAACTTAAATCGTAAATTAAGGTACTGCAATCGTAAATTCAATCGTAAAAACAAATCGAATTGGGATTTGATGTTCTAAGCCGTGATTGGCGGAATACGTAACACTTCGTGTTTACGAAATTCAAATGAAATGGAACATTATTCTACATTCGCAGTTCGAATTTGATGTTATTTTGGTTGGGTGTTAATATCTGTGACGTTAATATATTTCGAGGCTAGAAAGTTGTTTCAGTTTTTGGAAAAAAGGTCATACCTACATATTCTCAACCCTATGCCGACTCTTCCCGTGGGTGCCGTACAAAGCAACTAAGAAATAGGGCTGTTTTCTAACCGACAGTAAGCATCATAAAGTTTCCGGTTGATGGCTATTGGCTAGAGCTGCACAACATAGTAAAAAGTGGATGTTAGCACCTCTCTGCCTATCACAACGTACATTATAAATAAGTTAGTCACTTAAAAATATACATAGCTAAAATCATACCTATTTCTTAATAGGTAGGCAGAAAATTACATCCATTATTGCGGAGTAAGTAAAAGATGTTTACTCGTTAGGACTGATTAATTTATTTATTATTTAAATGTGCTTATATACTATGATTTCTCCACAATTGGTGGAGTGGGAGCGATGCTTGTGGTCACGTAGTATCTTCTCGCTGACTTGCATATTTTGTGTTATGGCAGAGGACGTGATTTCTTAGCGTACATCATTATTATTTGTGCATTCTAATTTCCTTATAGATATCACGTTCCTGTCTGCCACAGAACTCCCCCCTTTAATAAAGTCTATGTTCCGTATTTCTTATAATATCGACTGTAAATATTGCTGCGTATGGCTTTTTTGCTAACTGCTTCTTGACGGGAGATGTCCTCTTCTTTCGTTAACCGTATGTGCAGTTGCTATCTGTGCTGACACGCTGCTGTGGCCGTAGGATCCAGGCTGCGCGGTCGCTGCAGTTAGTGGTATCCCTGGTGTGGCCGTATGTGTTGGCTGGTCACTTAGATTTCGATGGGTTTTATGAAGATTCGGCAGTCTTAACTCTCTTTGGAGCGTGCCAGTGCCAGTCTTGTGCAGTTCCATTTCGCCGGAACTGGATGCCGCTAGTTGCGGAGAACTTTTCTTCAGTAGTCACCGTAATTTCGGGACTAACCGCTGGTCCGTAAGATACGGGCCGCGTGCGGTGCTTCGTTGACGTTCAGTGTGTCAGGGTGAGTCCTCAGTGAGTCGAGGTGAGATTTCTGTGAGTCGAGTTTTGTGTCGATGTGGTCAGGTTGCAGGCGTTATCAGCTCTGCTACCCCTCACTAAGTTTCCGACCAACTATATCGATTGTAACTTGCTCTTGTCTTTAACCTTGTTGACGATTGCTATTACGGCGTGTGCTGTGTCGACATTTTCTGCGATTGCGCTAGTTGCACATAGTTCCGTCTGCATTTTTGCTAACTTGCTATTATGTAGGTTGTTGCGTTGCGTCATCGTCTGTTTTTGTTTTTGTTTCCATAGTTTAGATAATGTGAGATTATTGCAATTATGTTCCTTCTTCGAGGGGACTCGTCCACTGATAGCTTCTTGACGAATGCGTGCATCAATGGCTACGATCCGTATTTTTGTTAGCATATATTCTTCTATTTTTCTTATTCTTCTTCTTGAAGTATAAAGTGTTCGATTTGCCTTTTTTGTAACCAGTCTCTCAATCGTATGTCGATCTTTGGAGAGTTTTAGTGAGGCGATGATTGTCGGGACGGTGATTGCTTTTGTCGCGCAGTGTGTCGCGGTGAGTCGGTCCAGACTGTGGCAGCCGTTCCGCAATTAGTTTCGTTGATACCACGTAATTTCTTGGTTCTTCTGGCTAATTCCATAGGGCCATGTCGCAGTCTTGAGCTAGTTGCTTCTTGAGATCTCAGTTGGTGAGACCCGCTTGTGGGAGGCCAACTGAGATGTGCTCGTGGTTCGGCGGTTGTCGGTGGGCTGGTGGGTGAGTTTCCCAGTGCCTAGCTCCACGGTGATGGCTCGAGTCCGGCAGGCAAAAACTAGGGCCATTGCTCAAATAAGATCACGTCGGTTTGATCAGATTATCAGGCCTCGTCAGCACTGCTACCCCGTCAGGATCACGTCAGCTGCCTCGATTGTTCCCTAGATTTGCTGCTGAAAACCTTTTCAGGGCTGCAGTCTGCTTGCAATTACATCAGCACTAGGGAATATTCGAAGATCACGTCGGGGTCACCAATATTGCGGAGTAAGTAAAAGATGTTTACTCGTTAGGACTGATTAATTTATTTATTATTTAAATGTGCTTATATACTATGATTTATCCACAATTGGTGGAGTGGGAGCGATGCTTGTGGTCACGTAGTATCTTCTCGCTGACTTGCATATTTTGTGTTATGGCAGAGGACGTGATTTCTTAGCGTACATCATTATTATTTGTGCATTCTAATTTCCTTATAGATATCACGTTCCTGTCTGCCACATCCATCATCCATTTGTGGAATTTCCCGGTCATTTTAGTTCAACCTTCGACAATAAAAAGTTCTTAGTACCGTCTCAGCATAAAAGAAAATAACATGATTCGCTATGAATCTTTCAGATCTGTCATATCAGAAAAATGAAAACAAAAAACTCATTAAATCTATGGCCACAGAGAAGTAAAATCGCAAACGTCAATTATAACTCTCTTTGTTTCTCTCAATGTCCTCCTCAAGTAATCTGTACTTGTTTACTAAAGTTTTCTCATTTCGTGTTTATCCAACCCTCAGAGAGGCTTAATCAAACGCTGTGAAAGCTTTATGAGCAAAACTTTCGGGTCTTGCTTGAATTAAAGTAATCGTTGGATTTAATTTTATTTTTGTATACCTACTTGTACGGTGACGGTGAGAAGTACGTGATAAGGGTTTACGATCGATTTGAATAACAAAGTGAATTACTTGACTCTTTGCTCTTGAAGTATGTACTTACCTAAGTTGGTAAAAGTGGCGAGGGTTGGCAATTCTCAAAAGGGTAGCCGATGGAAAAGAACTTATCTTGATCTAGTTTGTCATGCACCATGCGACTCATTGTGAAGCCGACAGGTATCGGGTTACAGGGACCTCTTGCCATTACATTATATTACAGAAATATATAATGGAATGCTGCTTCTGCCTGCTCCCAACTCCTGAGGGATAGAGGTGTTAGCATAATTATTTATGTATGTACCTTATTGACTTTTATTAATAAAAAAAAAAACTTTATTTCACACAAACTGTTACATACTGGTGTGCTGCTATTTACTGGAAGTCACATTAGGTTTGAATTTTTTTTATACAGGACACGTCAATTTGACTTCACCTTGCCTGATGTTAAGCTAAAGGCAAAGTCTTGGAAAGAGGGTCACCATCGTAAACATGTACTATGTTAACAGTGGTGGCACTCAGCTTGACGGCCTCATTAGATGCCTTCTCAAGCCCCGCTTAAAGGACCCGGGACTGTAGGAAGTAAATACTCTGAATTCAAAACTAGGAAGTAAGTAGATACTCATTTTCTAGAATAATATTCGATAATTGATTGAGATCCATTTCACATAGTAACCCAAATCGATAAATCCTTGCCAAGGGTAAATATTTGTAATTGAAAATGCCCGTTTTGTATGAACTCAGACTATTCTAGAAACGTATTCCGACTGGTCTATAGTTGAAAACCTAGCTAACAACAAATACAAACAACATTGATTACAATGTCCATACTGCGATGTGATTGGTTCATGATAAATAAAACGAATGGTTTATTTTGTTAGTCACTATTAAATTGTGAAACTTCACTTTGATTGGTAAACTAATTATCTGTAACTTAGCAACAAAATTTGTGTTTCTTAAGTTATATATGTATATTGTATACCTATTAAAATATTTGTAAGCTGCAATGTTTTTGTATGAAGTAGAAAAATTGACCCTCGGGAGTTGATCGCAAAGAGATTAACCAGCAAATTTGCTTTCTCTTGCGGCTCATGGGCCAGAGATCCATCGGGGTTGCTCAGCGGGGGCAGCGAGGGCTGGCAAAAGTTGGCTTGCACGACTTTGGCCGGTCGCTAGTAGCCTCGGCTGTACGTTTTATTAGGCAATCTTACACACCGTCATTTAAGACTCAAGATTACGAGCAATTTCAATCGATTCTAGGCTGACATAACTAAAAAAATAGGTATTTAGGCCTTCCTTGCAAAAAAAATAGATGAGTATTAGAAAAGTTATTATACTTCCATATTAAAGTATGCAATTGTACTTATTGGACGTACGGATCTACAATAATAATAACGGGAATTACCACGATCATGGTATAGGTACATACGTACCTTTGATTTGCCTGACGTTCGACCAGGTTACACCGGCCATAACTTATACCATGATCGCGTTAATTCCCGATAATATTATTGTATGTCATGGAACGTGAGAGGTTAAAAAGTAAGGATGTACAGATCGTTAGGAGGATGATGAAAGTACAAATAGTAGACACCGGTCCCATCGGCCACAGCTCGGTGTCGTAGTGACGTACTAGCAAACTGCTGGTACGTCTGGTAAGTCAGGCTGCCTCGTTTTCTTTTTATACAGGACACGTCAATTTGATTTCACCTTATTTTTCTTCTTGATATGCAACATATTTGTATAAAAAAGTGAATTTATCGCTACAATATAAAATCGTTCCAATATTCCATACAAACAGGCGTCCCTGAGTACGACTAAAACAAATATTAGTTGTGTTAAACCAATCCCAAATAATCCGAGTGAAAATGCATTACTCGCGTCCAATCGTTTCAATGTTGATAAATTTCATGTAGTACCTTTACATGAGTGTGTGGTCAATGTACGATAGCTTTTGTCAGTATTAGAATTTAATTAAACTTATATTCAACAGGAAGAATATTAAAATATCAAAGACAATATTTTATTCTAAACTAACCGTAATTTTTTTTTCTATGTGTAAGAACCGTCTTCGTTCTGCAAGGAATATTCTAAAAAATAGATTAGCGAACTCGGTCGGTTCCGCTGTTCTCGATATTTGCGCTTAGCAACACATTCAGCGATACATAATGCAGCGATTACAGATAAACATAATAAATCTGAAATGTCAAACAGGTTTTTTTGATGTCAAATTTGCCCTTGTGTCTCTGCCTCTTGTTTGTGTATTATATTGTTAAATAAAATAAACTTTGCCTCTGAGGTGAAGTCATAATAAAATTATTATATTATCTTACAGGTATTACAAAAAAAGGAATTAGTAATTTTATTTTCAAATCATATAACAAGCTAATTCATTTAAAAAATACACTTAACCTATATAAAAATAAGGGCACCTAAAATTTTAATATCTAATTTCAAACGAAATAAATCAAATTTTTCGTGCCCCACTTAGCCGTAAAAAGAATCAGAAAAGTCCACACTTTCAATCTTTTGAAATTACAACAATACCACCCCACGTTCCCATATTTCAATAACTAACTAAGAATAGGGTGGCGATCGACAAACAATTTTTCGTCTTATTAAAGAAGGAAATTTATCAATTTGCGACCGTGGATCTAAAATCACGAACTAGAAATGTCAAAAGTGATAAAACAAAACCTTAGCATTTCGTTTGATATAGATTACATTTCTTTTTCTTAAGTTATTTATTTAATTCCACAACAATATACTATACTATGATAACTAAAACACTAACAGTACAATATTTACAAAAATGAGAACAGAAAAAAGGGGGGGTGGGAGAGACTATAACTTTTGGCATCGTTGATTTTACTCTCCATCGAGCTCTACTGGCATTGTGCACAAAAGGCTGGCGGCATTACCCCGCTGAACAGCAATAGCAATTATTTGAGCGAGGTAAAGGCCAGCTCTATGGTCACGGGATGAATCGATGAGACGCTGCGCTATTTTTTTGATAAGCGCACGCTCACTTGGATCCCACGTTTCGACTCCAAACGGCTCAAGGATTACCAGTTAAATTGGTGTTTTTGCGGCGTTTGAGAGTCTCCGCTGATGCAGCAGCAACGTACGCGCAGTCAATCGTACTTGAAAGATTGGAAGGCGCTAGGGTGTCAACGCAAGTTGCGTCCCACAACAAAGGCCTGCCAACAGGTTCAAAATTACAATTTATAGAGAAATATATTTGAACATAAGACTGCCAAGACAAGACAGCAATGTGACTTTCACAGTGTGTTTGCACACACTCATACACACACACAGGGGTAGGGGGTAGGAGTAGTTAGAACGGACTTGAGTCGTCTAAAAGTCTCGGGTATTCAGATGTCGGCTTAGGACGTTTGACCCAGGGTTATCGCCAGTTTTATGATGGATGGTTCCTAAAACCGATACAACTTAGCGTTCCTCTTTCCCCTTGGAAGATGGAGGTCTTTGAATCCTCCGACGTTTGAGTGACCCCCGCTGACGGACCGTGGCCTAAAGATAGTTATTAGGATTTTATTCCTTGCTACTCAATATGACCACACTCCTATTAAATTAATCTAGTAAGTTTTTCAGATTTATCTATTCTAGCAGTAATAATTCTGTGATTGTTCCGCTCCTGCCAAGTTTAAGGTGAGATTATGTAAATTGGAAATAAAGCGATAAATTCACTGCTTTTTTTCTTTATTGTCATTGGGAAATTGTTTCCGTAAATGGTTGAGTGATCTGGGGATTTCACGGACTTTGCATTTGATTGTTTTGATAGCTTAGGTAGTTATTAAGCTTTTATAATAATGTTGTGATCATTTTACCGCACGCTTCATTTGAAGTAGTAGGTACAGTCAACGTCAGTAATATCTTGACGACGAAGTCTCAAAATAATATTAAAGCAATTAATTCTCTCGTATTAAGAGCAATAAAAGCTGTTTTAATTATTTAAATTGTATTATTATCCGAACTAAAGGTGTGTAACAAGATATATCAGAACAATTCGATAACGGGAAGGGGGGGAAAAACAAAGAAAGACCACTTTGTTCACCAAAATCGAGTTGATGGTGACTATACTTACTATACAGATTTACAATAATAATAACGGGAATTAACGCGATCATGGTAGATGTACATACCTTTGATTTGCCTGACGTTTCGACCAGGATACACCGGCCGTGGTCACAGGCTGACTGGCGCAGTAGTGCGCGCCCGCCGTCTTCGAGACCGTGAGGTAGGAGGTTCTTCATCTACCCGCACATACTCGATAATTTGTTTTCGCAATGTAACGTCACTCATAGTGTTAGGGACACTGTAAGCAAACTGTCCCTTGTTTATCCGACTTCGCATCATGGAACGCGAGAGTTTAAAAGTTAGTTTATACTTACTAGTTTTATAACATTCTGATTATGAATTCAAAATAAGATAAATTTCATCATAATTTCAAAATCATCACAAAGGAAAGAAAATATATACAATCTTTATTGCTTCCAAGCAATATCTTTAATTCAAGTTTAACATAATTTCGCGAGTATTTTTCACCATTTATCCAAGAAAATGGGTCGAGAACAAATTACCAAAACGCGTGGATCCTTTTTAATGGTATCCGTATTATAAATAGCTATGATAATTGCCTTATCCCGACATCGGATAAACTCTATTGAATACAATATTCTTTGAGAGGGGCGATACTTAATTGTTGTTGGTTCCCTGGTATCCATTTTAATGAATTCGGGTAACATTGAAAATTATTATTGTATTATTTAGCCTGCGCAACTAAGTGTACCTATTTTGTTACCTTTATAATTTTATTACGCTTATTCGTAACAGCTGCAGAACACAGACTTCGAAGCTACAGGATTACCTAGTTTAGGAATGTTGTACTACCTTAACTGCAATGTGTTGTATTTAAAGTTATTTTATTTTATTATACCAGTATTTTCAAGGTTAAAGAGAATTTTGACTCCAAGCGGGTACGGGTCAGATAAAGTCTAAAATTTGGTAACGATTTTCCATAGAACCAGTCAATCAATTTGAACTCCAAAACTTATTCCACGATATTGATTTCTATTGTAGGTAAATCATTCCCAAGAATATTAGACCTAGAGCCAAAAAAATAATAAGCTAATAAAGTTGGCAGAGCAGCCAGTCAAATTCTTAAAAGTCCATAGAAAAGGTAAAATACCATGTACTAATCATTTAAAAGATTCGAAATCATGTTTCTACTTTAATTTCTTTTTGTCAAAAGAAACAAACTTTGTAAAATTTTCAAAGGCTTCTCGTAGGTAAACTTCGGATGGGGACTCAATAAATTAGATTATGGTACTTTGTCATCTCGCTTTTTCTCGAAACTTAGGTAATTGTAGGCTCTTGGGTAACGTCAACGTTAATACGCGAGTTAATGTCACTTCTTTGAATATTAAAACATCGGGATCTTTTGTTTTCATTTATAATATAATTTCAGCTTTGAAGATGTTGTGGTAACAGTTATTAGTTTTGGGAACAGTTAAAACGTTTGAAAGTGGTAATGTGATGTCACTGAATTTTTCTGATTTAGAGCATAAACTTTTAACATTCAAAATATCTAGGACTTGTCCAGGTATCTCTGTATATTAGATAGATAGATAATTCTTCATTATAGAGCAATAGATTTATAGAAGGACAAATAAATAATTAGCATCTATACAGTTTAATATACAATGGGCGGCCTTAACGTTGGAAGCGATTTCTTCAACGTAACCTTGTTGTTGGTCAGAGGTTGGTTGATAATTCTTCTCCTTGATCTTAGCCTTATTTCCCAGTCAAATCAGTCAAGTCAGGGGATCTATTTTTTTCAGCCGACCTGCGGGTTTAGTTAAAATAAATAATTACTCTGCGAAATTCTACATAGCGCTATCTAGACACAGTAGTTCAATAGTACACACAGTTTTTGGATTTTGCTGTGCGATTTAAACTAAACGGGTCAGCAAACATCATAATATTTTGGATCCGCAAAGTAAGTCAAGTTTGCAATGAAATTGCTTATTATTAATCTTAGACATGTTTTAATCAGGTCAAGTAAAGAAACCACAATAGTAGTAAATAACTTAACGTTGAAATTATCAACTTTTGAAAATTTTATTAGTTTCCAATTAAACTAAAATAAGATTTAATGTGCTATGCATTTTGTACCAATTTGAACTAAAGGGAAAGATAATATTGGCACAATTGAAGAATTGAACAGTAGTTGAATTTTTGAAGTATCCAGTTTATTAGCATTTTTCAGTAAAAATGCAGAATGCGTTTACTATAGTGTCCCACAGTGCTGCTAATAGTTGTAAGTAGTTGTAAGTAGTAAATAAAGATATAGCTCAGTTGGAAGAGCATTCCGCTGGAAGGGAAAGGTCGTGAGTTCAATTCTTACTTGAGTATTTCATTTTCTCCGATGTTTTTCAAACTAAAAATGTCGAATCCAAATGCTACTCACTATTCTTGTGATGGTTTACTATAGTGAGTGTCTCACAGTGCTGCTAATAGTTGTAAGTAGTAAATAAAGATATAGCTCAGTTGGAAGAGCATTCCTCTGTAAGGGAAAGGTCGTGAGTTCAATTCTTACTTGAGTATTTCATTTTTTCCGATGTCTTTCAAACTTAAAATGTCGAATCCAACTGCTACTCACTATTCTTGTGATGGTCCCGGTCACATCAGTAGACTTCACCTCAGAGTCCAGGGTCGGTTCAACTCGAACTGCTCCTCTCGGGTTTTAATTCTGATGCTTGTATCAACAGGCACACAGAAAAGAATGATTGTTACACATTGTTGAATTTTGCCCTAACGATATACATAGGCGCTTTGCTTTGCAGTTAATGCTAGTATGTGAGCAAAGGTATTACGCAGTATATTATGTCTATTGGCTCGGAATTCTCCTCTCTTTGTTTTAACTAGCACTCCAGCCGACCCTGGACTTCTAGGTGAAGGCCTCAGATGGAAAAAGGACTAATCTGGACCCCGATCCACCCTTGTCATAACACCGACATTTAATTTTAGAGTATTATTTACCTATATAAAACATACTCCATATTAAATTTATAGAGTTACCGCGCGCGCGCGTCGCGACCGACGTCGTCGCCGTCTCTGTTCGTCGGCAACAGCACGGGTGTGTAGCACATTTTATTGCACTAAACAAATATGTAGGTACAAAAGACAAAGGTTTTATGAAATTATTGATATAATTATACTCTGTGGCGTGGCGGTAGTGAACGCGGCCGCTACGCAGGAGGCGCGGGTTCGATCCCCACTCGGTGCAAATATTTGTATGGATGAATATGGGTATTTGCTTTGGTCTGGGTGTTTCTATGTATAAATTAATAGGGGCAAGTGCTGTACCTATGGACGGCTTTACCTATGGACACTATTAATATTTTAAAAACTAGAAATCGTTTAATCGTAATTTGAACGCATCCGTAAACATTTTTTTACGTATGGTAACACTGGCTAGCGGCCATTGCGCTTAGTCCTTTGGATGTGCTTTGGTGGGCCGTTGAAATTTTTCTGCGCAAAAAGTAAGTGTTTTTGTTAATTTCCAAAGTTTTTTTCTGTGATAAATTATATTGCATGTATAGTGTCGCTATTGCATTATTGTATTCAGCATTTTGTCGTTGATTTATGGAACGTTTAGCCCTTTTTCTCGAATTGTTTACTAGGCACGACCATTTTTAGGTTATATCTCAATATTTGTACCTGTGGACAAGGGAATGATTGTACCTATGGACTGTCCACAGGTACATGCGCACAACTGTACCTGTAGACATTTTATTTGTTTTGGGAAATAATTCGTTATACTTTATTTTCCAGTGCCTCGGAGTAAAACAGGAGTGAAACGAAATAAAATATGTCCAGTTACCCTCTCTGAAGCAATGAAAGATATTAGAAATGGATGCTCGTACCGTAAGGCTGCTGAAAAATATCACTTACCAAAGTCTACAATTTGTAAATATTTTCAACTGAATAAAGACTATGATCTCAATGATAAGACTGTAGAACTTTTGAAAAATGACGTGAAGCAGATATTTGAGGAGTACGAAGAGGTTCAGTTGTGTGAATACTTAAAAAAAGCTGCCTACCTCCACATGGGCTTAGATTCTAAACAAGTCAAGGACCTTGCCTACCAATTTGCTATTGCAAAGAAGAAAGAAAGAATTCCAGCTAGCTGGCATGAGCACAAAACAGCAGGTATAGGCTGGTTAAGGTGTTTTCGACAGCGCTATACGGAATTGTCACTAAGAAAGCCGGAATCCACCAGTTTGGCGAGAGCAACCAGCTTTAACAGGGCAAATGTTTCCAACTTTTTTGATAACCTTGAAAAAGTTATGAAGAAGCACAATTTTCCCCCTGATTCAGTATATAATGTTGATGAGACCGGAGTATCAACGGTGCATCAGCCTAGAAAAGTATTAGCTCCAAAAAAAATTAGGCAGTTGGGAAAATTAACTTCTGGAGAAAGAGGGACAAACAATACTATGATTGCTTGCATAAATGCAGTTGGAAACACTATTCCACCTTTAATAATTTTTCCAAGGGTATATTTCAAAGATCACATGCTGAAAGGTGCTCCGCCAGGTTCAATTGGTGCTGCAAATCAATCAGGATGGAGCACAGAAGCTATTTTCTTACAATATTTGGACCATTTTATAAAACATGCTAAACCTACTAAAGAACGTCCTGTTCTATTAACGATGGACAACCACGAATCTCACATTTCCATTGAAATCATAGACAAAGCCACTGATAACGGAATAGTTCTTTTGACTTTGCCTCCACATACCTCGAACAAGTTGCAAGCTCTGGACAGATGTGTGTTCGGACCATTTAAGTCGCAGTATAATAAGGCGGCTGACAGGTGGATGTTGAACCACCCTGGAAAGCCTATTTCCATTTATGACGTAGCAGAAATCATAGGCGAAGCATATTCACTTTCATTTACCCCAAAGAATATAATCAAAAGTTTTGAAGCAACAGGCATATACCCCGTTAATCGGGACATATTTAATGACGAAGATTTCCTGTGTTCATATGTTACTGATCGTCCACAACCGACTGCCGCTGATAATCTAGTTCACCAAACAGATCTAGAACCACTTATTGAGAATCTTGATACCCCTCAGGAAAACGCTCTCTCCGATATTCCGACTAATCAAAAACAGCCACATGTGGAAGTTCCTGCCGCATCCCTAGAAAATAACCAAATTGAAGCTGAATGTGCTGGGCGTTGTGAGCCAAACGAAAATTTGAAAAATGCTGCTATTCTGCCAACTCCTGAAACCATACGGCCTTTTCATAAGGCGGAAACGAGAAAATTAAATCAACGCGGAAGAAAACAGGGGAAAACAAGAATACTAACTGATACACCGGAGAAAACATCTATTCGTAATGAGGCTCTAATAAAAAAAGAAAAGAAAAGAAAAAATGCAGCTAAAATAGTGAAGAAGAGTGCACCTAAAAAGAAGCCTGAACTCATTGACTTAATTTCTAAACCTGGCCCTAGCACGCGAAAAATATCCCCTAATAAAACCATTTCTGTACTCGAAGAGCAGCATTTATCAATAGTCATGTGTGTGGGATGTAGAAAATATGAAAACAAGAAAAATATGTTGACTTGTTCTATGTGTGAAGGGCGATATCATAAGAAATGTGTTTCGAAATCTCACATGGACAATTTCGACTCCGATGATGATGATGACTGTAGTATTATTTGTATTAGATGCTTTAAATTAGACGACGATGATTCAGATGTTTCTAGTACAGAATTATATAATATGTATTATAATTCTAAAAAACGAGGAATGTAGATTTTTAAAAGTTATTTATTTTTTTGACTTTTTGAAGTTGTTTTTGTGATTTCTAGTATTTTTAAAACGCTTTGTCCACTGGTACATAAGCGTCCATAGGTACATTTTTGGTGTCCAGAGGTACATAGGTAGGTTGTACCCATGGACAAAATAAGTAATTTTTGAAATATCTTATTTTTGCTAATATTGTGATAGCTATCTAATCAAAGACTGCTAATTTGTAAGAGTTAACTAGTGTTTAATCAGTGCAATAAATACTTATAAGATTAAGTTCACACGTTTTTTCTTTAAAATAAATTTTAACTCAAATTCTGGGAAACGTCCACAGGTAGAACATTTGCCCCTACATATGTAGTGACAAAAAAAGTATCTAAGTATATTTATCCGGATTCTAGTTTAAGCTATATGAAATTGTGTAGAATGTTGTGGAATATTTATTTATACATACGATAATACGTATTTTAATAACATACGATACAACGTATGTTATTAAAATACGTATTAAGTACTGTATATTTAGACAATTAAGGTTTATGAACGATAAGTAGGTAGATATTGAAAGTATTTTCTAGGTAGGTAGCAAACTTGTGAACATATGCAACACCCGGGTGGCCATGGTTACGCGTCGTCTACAACTGCAAAGCAAAACGCCTATGAATATCTTTGGGGCAAAATTCAATAAAGTGTAACGATAATTCTGTTCTTTATACCTGTTATTACAAGCATCAGAATTAAAACCGAAGAGGAGCAGTTCGAGTTGAACTGATCCTGGATTCTAAGGTGAATTGATGGTGGCGACCAGGACTATCGCAAGAATAGTGAGGAGCAGTTGGATTCGACACATACAGCCAGGCAGGGCAGACACGTCAAGATGGTTTACCTTTTGAGATTGACATGGTCATTAACATTAATAGTATAACACTCACCGGGATATTTACCATGTTTATAATTGGTATTTGGTAACCGATATTTCGACGCTGTTTCAAGCTATAAACATGGTAAATATCCCGGTGAGTGTTATACTATTAATGGTTTACCTTTTACCTAATACCTAACCAAATAAAATACTTATAGCCATTAAGAGGGAAGCGTAGGAAGGGTGAGGGTGGAATTTATAGGAGGAGTTTATCAGTATTAAAATAATACGGCAATTTCAATCTTCACAGTTTACTAATATAAACCTTAATAATTAGAAAATAAAATATACATTACATTAAGAATATGGGACCATTCAAACATATTCTAGTTTGTTTAAAGTAGTCAGCATTGGATCGATCTTGATGAACAAAGTGGTCAAAATGAACTTAATTCCTTTGTTTTCCCCCTTCCTGTTGACGAATTGTTGTGATATTTGGTACACACTTTCAGTTTAAACAATAATACAATTTTTGACTGAATATTTTATAGCATTTTTAATGCTAACTTTATAGTTCGAAAAACATCGGAAAAAATTAAACGCTCAAATGAGAATTGAACTCACGATCTTTCCCTTACAGGGGTAGATGGCACCACCGTCGCCCTTAAAGACGGATCTAAAGATAAGGAAAATTTTAAATGAATCAGGTGTGGCTCAATAGCTCAATTGGAAGAGCTTTTCCCCTGTAAGGAAAAGGTCGTGAGTTCATGTCTCACTTGAGCGTTTCATTTTTTCCGATGTTTTTCGAATAATACAATTTAATAAAATATTTCGATTTGCTCTTAATACCTTATTTTAAGAACATTTTGAGACTTTGTAGTCAAGATATTTCAGACGCTGATTGGACATTATCTAATGTATAGTAAAGTAGATAAATTTATCGTTGCAGAAAAAACAATGTTGAGATATCTGTTCCCTTTCCGTTTCTTTTCGTGTATAACCTTTCGTGTAGGTATCTTAAAGAATATGCCTAGGTGTTAAAAAAATCATCCGGCTTTTCTCGAGTTATATGCTTAGTAACACCCATTTTTTGGAAGATTTTATGAATTAAATATCTAAATTAATTTCAGCCAATTTCAATGAGTTTCTAATCATCTCCGTCATGTGGAAATGTTCCACCCATTTGACGTAATCTAATATCAGTGTCTATTGCATTGATTGCCTCTATCATACCTCGTTCGATAACTTTACAAAGTATGAAATATGCGGAACTATCTTCATTAGTACCTGAAACACATGATACATTATTGCGTCGGTAGCTTAATGGTTAAGGAGTACTTACGATCGAGAGGTCCCGGGTTCAATCCTGGCCATTACACTACCGACGTGAACCCACTCCTAACACAAGCAATTTAGCTTAGTTGGAGGGGTTAGAGGGAATAGTAAATCAGGTTCTAATATTCTTTATAAAAAAAAATGCGATATTTCCAGAACTCTGAGGTGAAGGCCCAGATGCAATCTGAATACAACGTCTTCATGATAATTATTCAACTGAAATTGGAAGATACAGGTTATGCAGGACTCTACCAATGTCCTTGAAGCCTAAACCAACCTCTATTTTAGGTCACTTGCAAGTCGGTTCACGTGTTAAGAACGAGGCGCAGGCCATTCTTTTAGAATTAAGTAGTAAAGTAGAAGCGTTGGTAGCTTAGTGGTTAAACAGTCAGGCTTACGATCGAGAGGTTCCGGGTTCGAATCCTGGCCATTACACTACCGACATGAACCCACTCCTAGCACAAGCAATTTAGCTTAGTTGGAGGGGTTAGAGGGAATATTAGTAACATCGGTTTTAATATTCTTTAAAAAAAAAAGTCAGTTGCTTCTGAAGTCGATACACCAGACCTTGGACTCTTAAGCACAAACTATGGATGCAAATCGCTATGCAGATGATGATGATGATGATGATAATGATGATGTTACAGTGTACTTTGCAATTTATTTTTGCTTACCTTTGAATTCTGTTCTTGATGCATTACTCAAGATGTAAAAATGAGGATAATGATCCTTTTCAGTTACTATTACACCATATGTCCCTGTGATTAATGTCGTGGAATAATCTAAAATAATATAATTTAAGAGTAATTTATTTTTACACAATTCATTTATGACAGAGAAGACGATATGTTTTTTTTTAATAAAGGGCACGTCAATTTGACTTCACCTCGCCTGTTGTTAAGCTAAAGGCAAAGTCTCGGAAAAAAGGCCTCTGTAGCAGAAGGACAGATACGCAAAATCCCGGAATAGCAAAATCCCAGATTAACAGAAGGACAGATTAGCATAAAGGCAGATAATGTACTGTCATGTTCATTATAATACAAACCAAAACCCTATTATTAATCTTATTATATATTTGTGACCTGTTCCTCCTAAATGGCCACTTTTCATAAACAATCAAGATGATCTATATTATATTTATTATTCAATGTGACATGCACTTGTTTTTCTGATAAAATACATTTTCCTCGGTTATCAAATAATTTTAATAGAAGCTTAAATATTATAATTTAAATAATGAATCAAGCTAGTTCCAGTAACGGAGTATCATATTTAAAATTTATTAAAAGTCAAAAAGGTAAAAGTTAAAAATTTATTTTGTCTTCTGTGTGTATCTGTACTTCTGCCTTTATGCTAATCTGTCCTTCTATCTGTATGTCATATTATATATAGTTATATGTAATCTGGGATTTTGCTATTCCGGGATTTTGCGTATCTGTCCTTCTGCTACAGAGGCGAAAGAAGGTCACGTAAAAATGTACCATGTTAACAGTGGTGGCACTCAACTTGACGGCCTCATCAGATGCCGTTTCACGCCCCGCTTAAAGGATTATTTATACGACTAGTTATAGGAATAAAGGACTAAATTAGTCATATTATTAACTAGTCGTTATACCACAGATTACCTAATAGTTCGTTATACTAGGGTCCTAGAGAGGCCTATGTCCAGCAGTGAATTACAATGGGCGAATTGATTGATAATAATTATTAACTAAGAAAAAGTAGTTCTCGCGTTTGATGACCTTAAAATACTCGTTATTTATTTCGTATACTCGTATTATGGAAATATGTGGAGTGACTAAATTATAGAATGGTTCTGAACTTAATACCTGGTGGAGTAGAATAAGGCCACTACATCTCTCCCGAGGGTGTTGTAGAAGGCAACTACGGGATAGGTCTGTTTTCTAACAAAACATAACATAAACTCACGCCGGTATTCCCCGGAGGGGTAGGCAGAGGTGCTAGCACCCACATTTCGCCAGTTTATGTTTAGGTCCCAGTGTAATAGGTGGCGAGCCTATTGCCATTAACCGGGCACTTATAAACCTGCGATAAATACACACATAACTTCGAAAAGCATCGAAAAGTCATTGGTGTGTGCCATGGTAAACATGGGATCGAACCTGAGACCTCGTCTCAGCAGACCATTACACATACCACTAGGCTACCGCAGATTTCTATCCGACAGTAAACATGCAGCCTATAACTAAGAGCCCCATTAACGGCAACAAACTCATCCCCAATTACGTGAGATCGAAAATCATAGTTGGCAAATTATGACTATCTCGTAATCTAGCAGGTACAAAGACAAAACACAAGTACTCACAAGCAGTTCCCTTAGCTTCGCCTGTTTCACTGTATTTTATGGAGCCTGACTCCGTCTCCTTGGCTTTAAACTTGAAAGTTGACGTCAATTTAGGACAGTGCATATATTGTTTATAGGATTTAGTAGTCGCATTTATACTGGAATTTATAAAAAAATACAACTTTTAAATATAGATTACCAGCAGATGTCTACGGATCTACCTTCGTGGGGCTTTGACCCATCCTGAGTACCGATTTCAAGGAAAAAAAGTAGTCTATGTGTTATTCCAGATAATAATTTGGGACAATATATTATGGTAATACTTACAACAATTGTGTGAGTTTACATTTTTTCATTCCAATTAATGTGACATTTGTTAATTCAAACTTTACTCGTCCTCTTTCCCCATCAATTTCTTCTATCTTTAAGGGGTCCAATGACTCACCAGAGGTTGAATTAGCTACATCATCCCAAACATTAGAAGCGCCTTTTGTGATACATCCATCTTTATCAAGGACACACACTTTTTTACCTAAAATCATAATTTTTTAAATTGTCTCTACAAATGTAAGATTTATCTACTGATAGCATAACGTAATATTTAGTCTACAAATCTTTGGCAAAATTCTTCCAATTCTCGCATGGAGTATTCTTCCTCAATCTCGGTTACATTCGAGGCCATCACCTCAGAGCCCAGAATCCGCCTTCGGTTATTTTTCCTAAACTTCGCAGTTTGCAAGACCTTGGACATATTATGTCTGTAATGCGACCATCTCATTTTCTACGAGGTCAAGCTAGCGCTTCTTAGGTCTACCCCTCCTAACAGGGCCTTGTGGAGACACCATGTTCACACATTTTTATCCACGTAGCCAGGTGGTCACCGCAATAGCGAGGTCGACACCCAAGCATTTTATTTTCCATATCCCAGCTACAGGGGCAGCTGTAGACGCAGGAGTTACTTTCGCAATCAATACGCGTGCCTCCATATATCTACCGCAATATTCCCATAATCGAGATCTATCTTTACCCATTTCTAAAGTGCTTCCGTCCAACAATTATTATAAACTAACTTACAACTACTAGCAGCACTGTAGGGCACTAAAGTAAACGTAAACAACAAAAGCTGTATATAATTCTGCATTTTACTGAAGAATGCTAGTAAACTGGATACTTCAAGAATTTAAGTACTGTTTTATACTTCAATTGTGCCAATATTATCTTTCTCTTTAGGTCACGAACGTTGGTACGAAATGCATAGCACATTAAGTTTTAACGTGTATTGGAAATAAATAAAAATTTCCAGACTGAGATAATTACAACATTAAGTTATTTATGTACCTAGTCAAACCTACCAACCTAATCAGTAATGGTTTGTTTACTTGACCTGATTAAAACATGTTTATGACTAATACTAAGCAGTTTCATTGCAAACTTGACTTACTGAACTAAACTCAATCTCAAAACAATATTACTTTCATCCTTCCTTACTACCATGCAGACGATCTTCAAATATATACCCAAGCGCCTCTGAGTCAGCTGACCGAAGACTTTAATACCATAAATGTGGACTTGGAACATGTATGTGAATGGAGTCATTACTATGGACTTCAGGTAAACCCAGCCAAGACGCAAATCATATTTGTTCGAAGCCCCTGGAATACGTCACGCATTGACTTCACGCACTATCCTCAAGTTATTTTCAATGGTATTGCTATTGAAGTAAATGATCATATAAAGAACTTGGGTATTTCGATAGCCTGTGCAGCATCGTTGTGCTAAGCAGGGGGCGCGGGTTCGATCCCCGCTCAATGCGAATATTTGTATGCACAAATGTGGCTATTTGCATTGGTCTGGATGTTCCTATGTATAATATGTATGTATTTACAAAAAAAAGTATTAAGTTTGTTTATCCGCATTTTAGATTCCATAACACAAGCTAGTTAAGCTATGCTTACCGTGGGTGTAGATAACGTTGTGTAGAATGTTGTAGAATAATGCCGAACTAATGGAAACAATAAATAGAATGATATTAATTAACCCATAAAAGTTCGAGGCATCAAATGAGGCCGTCAAGCCGAGTGCCACCACTGTTACATGGTAAATGTTTACGATGGTGACCCTCTTTCCGAACCTTGCCTTTAGCTTAACATCAGGCGAGGTGAGGTCAAATTGACGTGTCCTGTATAAAAAAAAGAGCATTTTTTTGCTTGGTCTGAATGACCTCTACACGTCATTCTGTCACGCATCGCAACACTATGTGTGACTGACGTGATCTGCGCCGTGAAACTCAGTATTCTTGTTCCTAGACTTTTTTAAAATTCAAATGGGGCAAGGTCGAGCCGAGAATTTTGAGCAATGTGATTGGTCAGCTCCTGCACATACCACTCCGCTCTTGACATCTAACACCGGCTGTGTACGGTGTGAGGTTAGACGGACGAGGATGTAGGCTCAAACACATGTACTTAACGTCTCTGCACTAACTCAGACGAGCCTCATTCCACATCCGTGCATAGTCCGTGATTTCGCGCACGCGTTTGTGAAATCGTGAACCGTGGAAGGGTGGCATAAGCTCACGGGGGATAGAATATGACGTAAGCCTCAAGGAGAACACAGCTTTAAAAAACTTAACTTTTCTCAAGCCTACGGTATAAATTCGTGTGAAAAATACATTACAAGACACTAATAATTTTATGATCAAACAAAATGGCAGGAATTAAGTATTTGATTTTCGTTATATGTTTTGCTAAATCTGCCTTCGGTAAGTTTCTATTGTATCAAAATATACTATTATTGTTATGTCTTAATTATTTGTTTTGCTTTTATAGTACTAATTAAAGGATATTTATGTTTTTGGTGTGTAGTTCGTAGGTATTCAGTGCCCAGTGATTTTATATCTCATTCAGACAAATTAAAAGATGTTTCAACAGGTTTTGGGATTAGTAAAAGTTCAAATTGACACGAATTATTCGTGTCAAATTGAACTGTGATCCTACGACAATTGAGATGAAGATGAATATAGCTGTAGGTCTGTAGGTCTACTAAAAATGACGAAAAATGAAAATGAAGAGACCTTAGCAAACTTGTCAAAATACCGCATAAAATGACACTAATACGTAGTCCTTTTAGTTATATTAGAATGGATCAGGCATATTATGCAGTTTATAAGAAAGATGAACTTCTTAGCTACAATTTATTAAGAAAATGTATTTATTTTTTTCTTCGATTTTTTCAGGAGTTGCAGTAAGGACACAAAAAGATTTAGACTTTACCAATTGTGCATTAAATAATCAAGTGCTTTTCATTGAGGGCATTAAAAATACAGTTGCGACTTCGGATCCTCTATCGGTAGACAATGTTCCTGGAAATTTCCCTGGTTTCAAATACCAATTAAAGGATGCAAAATTTAAGGGGTTGAAAGATTGTACTGTAACAAAACTGAGGTGACATTATTTCCAATCATTTTTTTGTTGTTAATACCTTTGTAAACTAGAGTTGTTTCAACGTTGTTTTCTGTAACTCGACGTAATTCGGGCAGGCAATTTTAGAGGACTCAAACTGTTCCATTTTTGAATTCTCTACTACCTCCTACCACGAGGACGTCGAGTTATTAGTTAGTAACCCTGTAATATAATTCACACTAATAAGAATAAGAAATATTTCAATTCTTGATTTTTTATAAAATTTGAAAACTTTTTTATATTTTTTCTGCAGGGTTAATAAGGAAAAATTTACTTTTGACTATAATCTAGAATGCCCACGGCTTGAAATGAATTCAAAATATGTATTCACCGGCGGTTTAGGCAATATTACGACTGCAGAAGAGGGTGATCTAACGGTCACCACTGGTAAGTTTTCAAACGATATTTTTACAAAATAGACGGCTGCAGGAAGGCCCAAGAAAAGTTGAATGGCTTCTGTGAAAGAGGATAATAACAAAGAAGGCAGTGACATCTGACAGGAATGTATGGAGAAGAATGACATATTGCACCGACTCCAAATAATTCAGCCAAGGGCAGATGATGATGCGACTGCCATCTGATCTCCGCAACCTAATAGTGATGATGAAGTCACCAGACTTTTAAGGCTCCGAACTACGAATGCCATAGATGTTTATATAGCAGCGAGGATCGACGACTTAACATGTCTGTTTGTCAGCCATGAGCCCCTCAACTCAGTCTAATCTTAAATCATACCTAACCATCTTACTTTCTTTGATTCTCAATAATAGAATAATATGCTTTGTTACAGGATTTTACGTAGTAATGTTTCATGGATATTACGAGAAAAAATTAGCAGAGGACAACAAAGAACATGCTCATATCAAATATTATTCCTTAGATTATGACGTCAGGGAAAGTTTACAGTTCAACTTCACCAATTTTATTGCTGTTGATGAAGAAAAATGTAAGAATTTTTCATACTTATTTCGAGAAGACGTTACTTTATCGACCGCTCCTTCTCCTCTCTTCTGGAGAAACGCTCACATTTATTGTCTTGCAAAATATTTTCTGATTCTTAGGATACCTTCAAATAAAACGCAAGAGGGGGCGAGCTGTCGCGCCTCTCCTAAATTTTCATACAAATTTTAAAAGCGTCACTCCGCGCCACTTCTGTATTTTTTAGAAGTTGCACAAAAACGCGACACATCTTGCGTCTAATTTGAAGGCAACCTTACATCTCAATAGTCAATATAATATATACTAATACTTTTTCGACTGGAAGTTTTGGTAATTTGAAGAGGAAAATACGAACAATATATTTTTTTATTTTTCAGCCAATGCCCTTCACAAATTCATGAATGAAAACTGGAAGAAAATTGATAAAGACCTCCGAGCACCAGTGTTCAATAGTTTCATGGATGTGTTCATTCAGAACCTTAACGATTTCTTGAAAGCTGTACCGATTGAAGAAGTTTTTAAAGCTTCGTGCGAAAATAATTAGATTTTACAGTTATCTCTGATGACGTTAGACTATTTGTGGATACATAACTAATATTGGAATAAATTATTAGAATATGTTGAAAAATAATATGTTTTTTATTTTGAAATATCCTTTTTACTTTACCTCGTGCCAAATGAATTCGGAATAAAGTTTGTTCGTTTCTCGTTACAGATCAAGTTGACTTTGCGACCAGTTTGGTTTGGACCGGTTACTTAGGGGTTGTAAACATGTTTCATACTGTATCGAAACCGACTGCAGCGGCGCCACGTGGCACCCACATGAACCTTTATTTTTGTTACACGAAAATCACAATTTATAATACGAAATTCATTGCAATCTTGATTCTCAATCGACCAGGCACGGTTATAATAACCGAGTAAAAACTACGGTTAACAATTTATGATAAAAAAAATTAAACGAACGAAATCGCAAAATTTTGCAGACCGCAATCAAAATTTTGATATTGAGTTGAAGCGATTTTAGGTTAACAATATGACTACTGTAGGTTTTAAAACCTTTCAAAGTTAACTTGGTACAATATTCATCATGACCTGACCGATGATATTGATTGCATTTGAGACTTAGAACCCTGAGTTTGTTACATTCATACAAACACTTGAAACTTGAAAACTTTTGCACGACGGTATTCCCATCCCGATTGAGCAGTCTGAATGGGGAACTACCTCCGATCTACAGAAAACCGCGACCATAATAACCTCGTATAGTGTTCCTAGCGGTAAGCAAGATAGCCAGAGCTCACTAGAGAGTTCTTGTGCTGTCACCGGACAAAAGAATGTTCTGCTCTATTTTCGGCACTGATGGCACAAAAACTTTCTGTGCTTACAAGGTGGTGCTGAGCACGAGTGTGACTCCCCTAATTTTGCACACGTACATAGCCTACGGTAGTCACTGTCTGCCGCCTAAGCGGTAATAAAGTAAAACATAATAAAACTCACAGTAAATTTTAAAACTCATACGAATCAAGCCACGTGGTTCCCGGCAGAGAAGAATTTGGACAACCCCATATCTTCCTATGCGGTGTCGTACAAGGCGACTAAGGGATAGAGATGTTTAACATCAGACAGCCCCAGAAGGGACTAGGACTAGGGCTGTTTAACATAAGACAGATATATACATACAGCCCAGACCTGAGTCTGGGTAGGCTGACCTCTGATATAGGCTCGAGTCAACAATAGCGTCCAGAATATTATGGCAATAGGTTCACCCCCTATTACGTGGGACCGACTACAATTATTGGTGCAATGTGGGTGTTAATTCACCCCAGCCTATCTCTTCGGGGATAAAGGCGTGATTATATTATATCTATGTATGTTTACGAACCAAGGAATATAGAAAATCGAGTAGAGGATTGTTTTTTATTTATAAATTAATTATTACAATATTCTATACACAAATTCAGTGTTATCCTGTAAACCCAGATAGGGTTTGTGTAGAATAACTTATTTTAAATTGATTATACATTATTACATTATGCATTATTATATTACATTATTGTCTATCTTACTTACATATTTAATAAAATTATTTATACATACATTACTATTATAATTTATTATAAAAATTTAAAGGTAGGTAGATAATTTAAACATTTAAAAGAAGCAGGCCGCGCAGTGCTCAGCTGTGACGCGGGCGCACAGCCCCACCATCAGGCGGCACGCCCGGCCCCTGTGCTATATCTATACGGGATGCTCCAGTTCATTCAGTCGCCGAATGTAATATTTTTTTAATGTTGTTTTAATATTATGCGCTGTTATTTCTTTTTTTAATTGCTGTGGCAGTTTGTTTATGAGACTGGGTATTATGTACTCAGAGGTTCTTTTGCCGTAGAAATTTCTATACTTGGTGTTGTAAGAATTTGGTTGGAGATGCTTCTTGTAACGATGGCCGAGTTTTTTGTTTTGGGAATCTATATTTCCGTTCTAAAGTACTGTTCCGTCAGTAGACTATATTCTACTTTTTGGATGTATTGGTATGACCTCACAATACTTAAAAAGTCCTAGTGGATTATCTTTATATTTTTCTTTAATTTTGAGTGGTACTATCAATTTAAGTAACCGGTACTGCAAGTTAAAAAATTGGTCTAGGTAACCATAGCTACTCAGTCCATATGAAATAATACTTTCCACCAATGTTTTGTACATAGTCAATAATACGCCAAAAGGAATTATATTTTTAATGATGTAGAATTTTGCCATTATCGCACGTAGTTTGCTACTGACCCTATCAACGTGGCTAGACCAGTTGAATGAATCTGTTGTCTATAACCAGGCCAAGGTATGTAACTTCCGTTACCTGCTCCAGGTAACGGCACTCGGTAGTGCAGGATGCTTGGTTGTTATGCAGGCACTTGTGACTGTGGGCTATAACACAAAATTGAAATACAGTGCAGTGCTCAATTATTCTTGAGGTCATTGACGTAGGCTAAGTAGTGTAAAGGGCCGAGGACTGATCCCTGAGCTGTGCCTTCAGTGACCTCGACACTGTCACTGACTGCTTTTCCGACTCTCACTTGATAACTGCGGTCGTGTAGGTAATCTTTACACCATTCAAGTAACGGGCCGCGCACTCCACTCATGTCCAACCGCTGCACCAACTGGTCATGTCTTAGGGTATCAAAAGCTTTGCTATAGTCTATAAAAACTAAGAGTACATGCTTTTTATCATTCAGGCAACTATTGACCTTATCAGCGAAACGAGACAACAGAAGCGTTGTGCTTTTTTTCGGTTGGAATCCATACTGTTGTGGACAAAGGACCTTGTTGGCCGCATAGAAGCTTTGAATAATCTCACATACGTATTTTTCGACTATTTTATCTAGCACGGGCAGTATTGTAATGGGTCTGTACTTAGAGTAATCGTGAGCATCGCCGCCCTTGTGGATAGGTCTGACAATACCTGTCTTCAGAAGTTTGGGGTACCGTCCTTTCTTTATAGTGGTGTCTATTAGGCGGGCGATTGCACTACTTATTTTGTCCGTCAAACGTATTACGTCAGCAGCTCTAATACCGTCAACACCAGGAGCCTTATACCCACCATAGGGACATTCTATCACAATCATCCATCAAACTATCACGAGTCATTACTAGTGAGACGCCATTAGGGTTTTACTACCGACTGAAGCAGATACTTGAGTACCCGTTGACGGGTGAGATGTTTTTGGTAAGCCCCTCAACCAGGAGCCTACTCATCACTGCGGAAGCTGTTCCGTGAATACGTCACTTCTTACATTGACAGAGTATCCAGTGAATAGAAGAGTAGAATATTGAAGTGAGAATGACGGATTTGACCTAACACCCATCTTAATGAAGCCCAAAGGAATCCGACGGGGTTTCTGCAATTGATAAAAAGGGGTTCCAGACCAAAATAAGCATAGTGCTGCTAGCTATATAATTATAGGCATAGTGTTTTTTTTAGATTTATATCTATCGTTGCCTGCGTCTACCACATCTGGCTAGTTTATCATGTTGCCATGGTGCGTGTTTTTTTTTCTAGCAACGAAAAAAAAAATCCTGATATTCGTAATGTTAATAAAAAACAATTTAAGCCATAACAGTAACAATAGATATTTTTTTCACGATATGATTCATAATATATTATATGAGAAAATCTACTATGCTACTCCTAAAAACAGTTACCATAATTTTTTTTATTAATTTTTTTAATCATGTGTAGTCCCGAATGGTTATTTTTTTATAAAATGACACATCCTTTCATTTCACCTCGCCTGATGGTAAGCTAAAGGCGAAGTCTCGGAAAGAGGGTCACCATTGTAAACATGTACCATGTTAACAATGATGGCACTCAGCTTGACGGCCTCATCAGATGCCTTTTCACGCCCGCTTAAAGTACCCGGGAGTGTAGGAAGAAGGAAAGACGTGAGCTGGTAGGGAGTTCCAGGTCTTAATGGTGTGGCATAGGAATGATTCACCGAACCACTTGGTTCTAGAAGGTTTAAGAAATCACGAGTTTACACAACGATGGTTTAAAAAAAAGGTACGTTTATTGTCGGATGATGAACAGCGGATGAAGAATACAATTAAAATTCATATCATCTATATTATCGGTCATCTTAATCGTGTAATTCGAATTAACGAATGAATTAAACTAACGTTTTTTTTTTAATTTATCATTTAGCTAACCTCAAGATGTTATCTTAATAAACGAAATAACATTGAACTGAATATTTTTCGGAAGATTTCAAACGTATTTCCTACTTCCTACAGTCGACAGCCTCCGTGGCGTGGCGGGGCTTCGATCCCGCTCAGTACAAATATTTGTATGCATATATATTTATATGAGTATTTGCATTGGTCTAGTCGTGCCTCGGAGAGCACGTTAAGTTGTCGGTCCCGGTTGTCATACGAACATCTATGGCGGTCGTTACAGGGGATTTTTTTTTTTTTTTTTTTTTTTTAATATAGGACACGTCAATTTGACTTCACCTCGCCCGATGCCAAGCCAAAGGCAAAGTCTCGGAAAGAGGGTCACCATCGTAAACATTTACCATGTTAACAGTGGTGGCACTCAGCTTGACGGCCTCATTAGATGCCTTTTCACGCCCCGCTTAAAGGACCCGGGACTGTAGGAAGAAGGAAACACGTGAGCTGGCAGGGAATTCCAGGTCTTAGTGGTGCGGCATAGGAATGAATCACTGAAACGCTTGGTTCTAGCAGGTATACTCTGCACCGTAAATGGATGACATCTTAGCCCTGCACGTGTCGTCCTGTGAAGGAAAGGGGAGGGTGGGACTAATTGGAAGAGCTCGTCAGAACATTCACCATGGTAGAGACGGTAGAAAACTGCCAAAGACGCAACATCTCTACGCATCTGCAAAGGCTCGAGGGTGTTCGTGACCTCAGGATCCCCAATAATGCGGACCGCACGTCGCTGCAACCTGTCGAGAGCATCTAATAAGTACTTTGCGGAGCCGTCCCAGAGATGTGAGCAGTATTCCACGCAGGAACGAATTTGGGTCTTGTATAGAAGACACCGCTGCTCCGGCGTGAAAAAACGTCTCACTCTGTTCAGGACTCCGAGTTTACGCGAGGCTGATTTGATGATACTCTCGATATAGTTTTTGTTATTCAGTTTGCAGCGAACATCCATACCGAGGATAGTGAGGTGATCCTGCAGTGGCAGTGGTGTGCTCTGAAGAGTGGGAAGGGGGGGGAATTTAGTGAAATGGCCCAAGTACCCTACAGTCTTCCTACTTCCTACATTCCCGGGTCTTTTAAGCGCTGTTTAAATAGGCATCTGATGAGGCCGTAAAGCTGAGGGCCGTTATTGTAACTGTCAAGCGAAGCGATTGCCATCTGGTCTACTACGAATTGGCGATATCAAAGTTTTGTAGTTAGATTAGTCGGACTTTTGAGGACTTCAACTACCTGTGGCGACTGCCATTGATGTTCGTATGGCAACCGGGACCAACAGACGGCTTCACGTGTTCTCTAAGATTAATCAAAATATTAACTGTTAATTATAAATTTCCGTGTTGGTTATCGGTTGAGTAGAATAGAACCACCCCATCTCTTTCTGTGAGTGTCGTAAAAGGCGACTAAGGGATATGGCTGGTCTCCATCCGATAGGAAACATACTGCCGAAGACAAAGTGCCCGTTATACGGCAATTGACTCCCTCCTTTTACGTGTGACCGAAAATCATAGTTGGCGAAACTTGGGTGTTAAAACACCTCTGCCTACCCTTTTGGGGTTTCACAGGCGTGAGTGTAAAAAAATAATAATAATTAAGCCCGTTTATTTCCAATCCACAAAAAGTTATTACATGCGTTTTAAAATATGTACTTATTACTAACTAACTATTCTTTTATTCACTAACATAATTTTCTTCGTTACCGTTGATCGGAACCCCTTCTCGGGTAAAGGCCTCCTCCAGCTTTTTCCAAACCTCTTTGTCCATAGCTTTCTTCTTCCATTCACTTCCTGCTATAGCTTTTATATCTTCTATCCATCTTTTTATAGGGTGCCCTCTTTTTCTTTTTCCTCTTGGTCCTTCCCATATATGTAGTTGTTTCTAATGTCCATCTTTTGTCTGTACATCTTGCTACGTGTCCTGCCCACCGCCACTTCTGTTTTAGGGCGTAGTGTAAGGCATCTGTAACTCTCGTCTTTTGTCTTATTTTTTCACTATTCACTTTTTGTATTCTTCTAATTTTTAGTATACTTCTTTCCATTGCTTTTTGACATGATACTAGCTTATTTTTGATCTTTGTATTGTAAGTCCACGTTTGGCATCCATACGTAAGAGTAGGTAAGACACAGGTGTCCAAGACCATTCTCTTTAGGTGAAGGGGGAATTGACCTTTTAAGATTTCCTTTAAGGACCAAAACTTTTTCCAGCTCAAGTTGATACGACGTTCAACCTCTATTTCTTCGTTTTTATCATCGAATGATATTTGTTTTCCCAGGTATATGTAATTGCTCACATATTCAAGTGGCTTCCCATTCAAGTATATGGGGTGAGCGTAGCTGTTAGTAGTTATTTTAGTTTTGTTCTCGTTCATTTTAAGGCCAACCTTTTCACTTTCTTCATTCAAAGGCGTGAGTGTATAAATGTATAAATTAACTATTCAAATTACAATACACCTTTTGACATAATATTACGAATGAAATAAAGTCATTCCGCCCTAATTCATTCACAAAAATATGTCACTGACTAAACAAGAGTCCGGCCTCTACTGTCCATATTTCGCCATTAAAACTGGCTAATTGAAGAGAATGTCGGCTGAAGGAAATTTCGCGAAGTGACTTTCCTTGTACCGTTAGTAATTGTGGACTATAGCGGACTATTGCGTGTTTTGCGCCTACTATAATATTTACGTGTGGTGTAATTGATACGCTTTGAGTTAGAAAATTCAAATATATTTCATAATCCATACTTCGTACTAATTATTGTATTTATTTTATTTAGAAACTTAACAGCATATTATTTAACATCATACATGAGTAAAGTTAAAATGACCATAGGACACTTAGCCAATAACAAAGTTTCCCGACAAGTAAAAATTGCGTTCACCACTAAATACATAATTATGTTAAAAAAAAATTATACATCTAATCACAGGCAGGAATATTAATTTGACAAAATGTGAATAACGTATACAATATTCTTAAAAACTACAAATAAATGTTCGTAACTTTTAAATATTTTTTTTTAAATCATTTTTCTACATGTGTCATTTGCATCAGAAAAAATCATTTTGCAAATGCAACAGTACCTAACCGCTACTCAGTAACAGTAACTCACAGTAACAGTAACTCTGTATCGAACTCATAACCACAATGCTTGCAAGGTAGGTTATATGCTCACTTACCTCTTCCATTGCTTTTTGTATAGTCTGTACATGACTGAGCCAAAATATAAATTTTAGGTAATTACCGAATTAGGGGTTCAGAGTGGACGAGATAGGTTTAAGGATCGAGATGAAACAATTAAAGAAATTTTTGTTTAGGGGTCGAGGGGTCGAGAGTGGACTAAACCCTCTGTTCTCTCTGCATGTTATGTTTTCATACCTCAACTAGGGGAATCGATCTTGATGAAATTTGGTATAGAGGCGGACTAGAGCTTGGATACGGACATAGGCTTCCATTTATTGTAAAAAAGGGTTGAAACGGGTTCCAATGTGAAATGAAAGGTTATCATTTTCGAATATAAAACCTAATGTAGTTCACAAATGAATTAGAACTCAGGAAAGGACCATATTATGAGAGACTTATGTTCATCATATTTACAAATGACTTAATGAACTTTTAAATTATTAATTAATAATTTTAATTAACAGGAACATGGCCGCTATCAAAAATGGCGCAAACACTAGGTACATATAAAAAATATAGCTTCTTAAGAATAATACATCAATATTATTAATTTATATTAATTATGTTATTATTTATTTTAATAATATTATTATTGTTTAAAATTAATTTATTAAAGACTTTTTTTCTATAGTTTATAAAATAATTTTAAAATTTAAAATTTCATTATTATCATTTTAGTACTACTCACGGATTCATCCGAGGCTATCAACGCTGGCTTATTGGACGATTCGCACGAATTGAACTCGCACGAAACGTGCGAATCTGGGTTGGGAGCTGTTTTCTTCTTTGCATTCTTTTAAACGACTGCCATCTGACCAATCTCAAGGGCAAAGTCTGCACCAGAGCCTCGTCTGTAAATAAAGTAAGTAGGTATACGTGCACCAGTAGATAAGGTTAGCTTAGCAACCTAAGATTAAGATCTTCATGGGGCCAAATATTTAAGAGACATATCAGACAGTTTAAATCTAGGCTCCAAAAGCTTTCTACATTAATACTTTGAACCTTAGAAAGGGTCAATACAATACAATATTATTCATAAATATGTATATTACACTATGAGACATCTCATCTTTTCATTTTAGCCCATTCATACTGAATGTATGAATGGGCTAAAATGAAAAGAGGAGTCAGTATAAAGTTAAAACCGGCCAAGTGCGAGTCGGTCTCGCCCACGAAGGGTTCCGTAGTAGCAAGTAACATTATATAAAAGTTCTTGTAGTTCATTAAATGTTTTTTTATAATAATTTTGAGTTAATTGAATAAAAGGTGAAAATTGTGGTTTATGACGTATTATAAAAATAGGCTCGCCACCTATTACATTGGGATCTAAACATAAACTGGCGAAATGTGGGTGCTAGCACGGGGAATATAGGGGTGAGTTTATGTTATGTTATGTTATAATTTTTTTGAATGTGTCCGCCATTTCTTAACACTTGGACCAAACCCTACATTACCTACCCTGTGAGTTTATCTTTAAATAGTACGTCTAAACTTCGACTTTGCACGATAAAACTTAGTTTCACAGTTATTATTAGAAACTTGTTACATGCGCTATAGTTTCAGGATTGTTTAGCTTTCCGAATATATTTAGAGATAATTGTTATGATGGAATTTAAATTTTAAATTAGTACCAATTTAGAAGTCACGACGATTAGAAGTTATGGAATTCATCCCCACACATTGCATCCGAATTCGGTGCGCACCGTGCGGTATGAAAGGAACTTCATCCCACGTACTGTGGAATGAACTCCCTGCCATGGTTTTCTAAAGCGACTACAATATGGGGTTCTTCAAGAGAAGACTTCAAGATTATAAGGTTTCTTCAAGGTAGGCAGCGCGAGTGTAACGTCCCTGGTGTTGCATACGTCCTTAGGCCGCGGTAACCACTTTCCATCAGGTGGGCCGTGTGCTTGTCTGCCACCTAAGTGGTATAAAAAATTTCTATTTCTATTTCAAGAAGAATAGCCGCGTGATTCTCGGCAGAGAATCACGCGGCTATTCTATTATATTTGGGTCACCCCATCTCCCATGCGGGGTCGAACAAGGCGACTAAGGGATAGGGCTGTTTAACATCAGACATATACAGCCCAAACTCACCCTCTTACGCATGGTTCGAGTGAACTATAGTGCCAGGAATACTGCAATAGGCTCACCCCCTATTACGTGGGACCGAATACATTGATTCGTGAAATGTGGGTGTTAATTCACCTCTGCCTAACCCTCCGGATATAAAGGCGTGATTATATGTATGTATGTAGAAGTCACCTAAACTGGTTCAAGTTTATTTTTCCTATTTTGTTTAATTATGTAGCCGCGTGGTTCCGGGCAGAGAAGAATTTGGGCCACCTTATCTCTTCCCATGCGGTGTCGTATAAGGCGACTAAGGGATAGGGCTGTTTAACATCAGACAGATATATAGCAATAAAGTAATACAGCCCAAGCTTAGCCTCAGATGCATGACTCGAGTCAAAATAGTGACCTAATTCTGTTCCCGTTACTTTTTTTCGTCGTAACTTTTCTTAAGCCTTCCGTGGATCTTTTGGTACATAGAAAAAAAACGAATCGGTTGAGCCGTTCTCGAGATAAGTGCTTAGCAACATCCATTGTTTTATGCAGTTGCTGCCGGGTGATCGCTACTATTGTTATAATGTTAGTTGTATCATTAATAAATCATTTTTATAGATATACCCATAATTATAATAATCATTTAACAGACATATAAGCTAGGATTTTTTGTGAGTTATTATACCAAAAATGTAAGAAAAAGAATTTGATTGACGTCAGCCTGACCATTGAGAGGTTCTAGGTTTGAATCCTGTCCATGTGATCAATAACTGCACAAAAACTTCATAATAAAACGAATTATTATAAATGCGAAAGTTACTATTGTCTGTCTGCTACGCTTTTACGCTTAAGCCACTGAACCGATTTTGATGAAATTTGGTATATCAGTTGATATAACCTTGAGGGAGGATATAAGTATGTTTGGTCGAGATAACCGACATAGTTTTGTACATAATATTTTACCTAGACACCACCAGACACCACAGATTTATATAATACTAGCTTTTGCCCGCGGCCCCGCCCGCGCAGATATCGGTTATCGCGACCAAACATAGCCTATATCCTTTCTCAAGGTCTAATCTAACCCTATACCAAATTTCATCAAAATCGGTTCAGTGGTTTAGACGTGAAAGCGTAATTTACAGACAGACAGACAGACATACAGAGTTACTTTCGCATTTATAATATTAGTATGGATGATTCCTACTAGTACTAGGCGAGAAAGTGTAACATACACACAGACAGACAGAGCTACTTTCGCATTTATAATATTAATATGGATTACATTACACTATAAAATCTGAATACGAGAATTTGTCCTTAGGTTTTTATTTAAAACGACTAGCGATCCAGAAGGGAGATTACTGCTTCTATATACAGTGGGCTGCAGAAATGCGTGGATTTGAAACTAATATTGTAGGAAGTGATGCTGCACGCCATCTAGTGAAGTAAGTGGTACACTAATAATAATATGGTATGTATTAACTGTAATTAAATGCATTTCTTTCTTTTTCTTCTTCTAATTTATTTCGTTCTTTTGAATTAGATTTCGGTGTTTAAAGGATTATTATAGATCTTAAGCTGTCTACGGACTTTTACAGTCCACTGTACTTTGAGCGTCAACTGCAATACCTGGGTCTTGCAGACGGCTACAATAAAGAGGCAAGGAGCAAGAGTGATAGGTATTGCCTAGACTCTGCACACGGCAGTTAGATTAATGATAACGATATGCTGTAAGATTGCAAACTCTTTTTCCTTGTTAAATGAAATGTAAGTGATTAAATAGCTTCACAATGTGTTATATCTGAAATAGTAAGTACGAATAAAATTATTTCGGAAAATAATTGATAATCTAAGGGCAATCGAAAAAATTAAATTAATAAAATTAAAAAAAATACAAGTTATAAAATTCAGGCCTTATTAACGAATAATCTCAGTAAAAATCTACTCAAAATATTCGTGCTAATCTACAATGCCTTTGTGCACGTCAAACAATGGAAAATGAAAACAATAGAATACTACTTTGATATAAATATTTATTGCAATTTCACATGCATCCTAAAGTACAAATTTGTTCACACGTAGGTATTCAATCTTCAACATTTTTATCCCTCATATTTTATTCATATTCTTTTAATAAAATCAATATTATTCCCAAAACTAGCTTAACATCAGGCTAGGTGAAGTCAAATTGATGTGTCCTTTAAAAAAAGAACTCTACCATCACAAATACCTAACTTGAAATCAAATTTTGTTTTTAATTGTATATTTCTGAAGGTAGAAATCTGTCCAAGAATGCGCACCTGTACCGTTTACAGTGCTATAATAATTTATATTGATAGAACACCATCACACATCTTCAAATTATCTAAAATCCAAACAGCGATATCTATGCGAGGCAAAACATCCTATCTCAAGAAATGAATCAGTTGCCACCGAATCTAATTGAAACAGTGGACCCAATGCCGAACCTAACTATAACCTTCATAGCAGGTTATGGCGTTACGGGCGTTTCCTGTGCCATTCAATTATTTTTTACGATCAGGTAGGACAAAATGACCGTCAGATAAAACTGGGAGCCCACGTTCAAGTAACAACCTTGAGGGTGTTTCCGTGGATCATATTTGAAAAGTTCAGGTTATTTTTGCAGGTATCGCACCACTTAATTGAAGTAGAAATTGGGTTATGTTAAAATTGAACATTTTAATTTTAATAAAGCGGGGATTAAATATAAATAGCTCTGTTTAAATATTATGTCTGAACATCTAAATGAATTAAAAAATTAAGCCGCTTAGTGTGGAGTAGTTTCATTTCAAATTTTAGTCAACCATAATCAATGCATATTGAAGGATTTGTAATTTTATCTAAATTACAATCAGATAGCTTTTTCTAATGGTGACATACCCGTGCGACCTAAAAGTTAGGACCTTATCACAAAAACACCCAAATAGATCCATTTGAAGACCCTTCTAATCCTCGAGGCCGTACTTTACTAAAAAAAAGAAATCAAAATATGAATCTGACAGTAAAATCATCTAATCGAAGCGTCGGTAGCTTAACACTTGGACCTTGGACCAAACCCTACATTACCTACCCTGTGAGTTTATCTTTAAATAGTACGTCTAAACTTCGACTTTGCACGATAAAACTTAGTTTCACAGTTATTATTAGAAACTTGTTACATGCGCTATAGTTTCAGGATTGTTTAGCTTTCCGAATATATTTAGAGATAATTGTTATGATGGAATTTAAATTTTAAATTAGTACCAATTTAGAAGTCACGACGATTAGAAGTTATGGAATTCATCCCCACACATTGCATCCGAATTCGGTGCGCACCGTGCGGTATGAAAGGAACTTCATCCCACGTACTGTGGAATGAACTCCCTGCCATGGTTTTCTAAAGCGACTACAATATGGGGTTCTTCAAGAGAAGACTTCAAGATTATAAGGTTTCTTCAAGGTAGGCAGCGCGAGTGTAACGTCCCTGGTGTTGCATACGTCCTTAGGCCGCGGTAACCACTTTCCATCAGGTGGGCCGTGTGCTTGTCTGCCACCTAAGTGGTATAAAAAAATTTCTATTTCTATTTCAAGAAGAATAGCCGCGTGATTCTCGGCAGAGAATCACGCGGCTATTCTATTATATTTGGGTCACCCCATCTCCCATGCGGGGTCGAACAAGGCGACTAAGGGATAGGGCTGTTTAACATCAGACATATACAGCCCAAACTCACCCTCTTACGCATGGTTCGAGTGAACTATAGTGCCAGGAATACTGCAATAGGCTCACCCCCTATTACGTGGGACCGAATACATTGATTCGTGAAATGTGGGTGTTAATTCACCTCTGCCTAACCCTCCGGATATAAAGGCGTGATTATATGTATGTATGTAGAAGTCACCTAAACTGGTTCAAGTTTATTTTTCCTATTTTGTTTAATTATGTAGCCGCGTGGTTCCGGGCAGAGAAGAATTTGGGCCACCTTATCTCTTCCCATGCGGTGTCGTATAAGGCGACTAAGGGATAGGGCTGTTTAACATCAGACAGATATATTATAATACAGCCCAAGCTTAGCCTCAGATGCATGACTCGAGTCAAAATAGTGACCTAATTCTGTTCCCGTTACTTTTTTTCGTCGTAACATTTCTTAAGCCTTCCGTGGATCTTTTGGTACATAGAAAAAAAACGAATCGGTTGAGCCGTTCTCGAGATAAGTGCTTAGCAACATCCATTGTTTTATGCAGTTGCTGCCGGGTGATCGCTACTATTGTTATAATGTTAGTTGTATCATTAATAAATCATTTTTATAGATATACCCATAATTATAATAATCATTTAACAGACATATAAGCTAGGATTTTTTGTGAGTTATTATACCAAAAATGTAAGAAAAAGAATTTGATTGACGTCAGCCTGACCATTGAGAGGTTCTAGGTTTGAATCCTGTCCATGTGATCAATAACTGCACAAAAACTTCATAATAAAACGAATTATTATAAATGCGAAAGTTACTATTGTCTGTCTGCTACGCTTTTACGCTTAAGCCACTGAACCGATTTTGATGAAATTTGGTATATCAGTTGATATAACCTTGAGGGAGGATATAAGTATGTTTGGTCGAGATAACCGACATAGTTTTGTACATAATATTTTACCTAGACACCACCAGACACCACAGATTTATATAATACTAGCTTTTGCCCGCGGCCCCGCCCGCGCAGATATCGGTTATCGCGACCAAACATAGCCTATATCCTTTCTCAAGGTCTAATCTAACCCTATACCAAATTTCATCAAAATCGGTTCAGTGGTTTAGACGTGAAAGCGTAATTTACAGACAGACAGACAGACATACAGAGTTACTTTCGCATTTATAATATTAGTATGGATGATTCCTACTAGTACTAGGCGAGAAAGTGTAACATACACACAGACAGACAGAGCTACTTTCGCATTTATAATATTAATATGGATTACATTACACTATAAAATCTGAATACGAGAATTTGTCCTTAGGTTTTTATTTAAAACGACTAGCGATCCAGAAGGGAGATTACTGCTTCTATATACAGTGGGCTGCAGAAATGCGTGGATTTGAAACTAATATTGTAGGAAGTGATGCTGCACGCCATCTAGTGAAGTAAGTGGTACACTAATAATAATATGGTATGTATTAACTGTAATTAAATGCATTTCTTTCTTTTTCTTCTTCTAATTTATTTCGTTCTTTTGAATTAGATTTCGGTGTTTAAAGGATTATTATAGATCTTAAGCTGTCTACGGACTTTTACAGTCCACTGTACTTTGAGCGTCAACTGCAATACCTGGGTCTTGCAGACGGCTACAATAAAGAGGCAAGGAGCAAGAGTGATAGGTATTGCCTAGACTCTGCACACGGCAGTTAGATTAATGATAACGATATGCTGTAAGATTGCAAACTCTTTTTCCTTGTTAAATGAAATGTAAGTGATTAAATAGCTTCACAATGTGTTATATCTGAAATAGTAAGTACGAATAAAATTATTTCGGAAAATAATTGATAATCTAAGGGCAATCGAAAAAATTAAATTAATAAAATTAAAAAAAATACAAGTTATAAAATTCAGGCCTTATTAACGAATAATCTCAGTAAAAATCTACTCAAAATATTCGTGCTAATCTACAATGCCTTTGTGCACGTCAAACAATGGAAAATGAAAACAATAGAATACTACTTTGATATAAATATTTATTGCAATTTCACATGCATCCTAAAGTACAAATTTGTTCACACGTAGGTATTCAATCTTCAACATTTTTATCCCTCATATTTTATTCATATTCTTTTAATAAAATCAATATTATTCCCAAAACTAGCTTAACATCAGGCTAGGTGAAGTCAAATTGATGTGTCCTTTAAAAAAAGAACTCTACCATCACAAATACCTAACTTGAAATCAAATTTTGTTTTTAATTGTATATTTCTGAAGGTAGAAATCTGTCCAAGAATGCGCACCTGTACCGTTTACAGTGCTATAATAATTTATATTGATAGAACACCATCACACATCTTCAAATTATCTAAAATCCAAACAGCGATATCTATGCGAGGCAAAACATCCTATCTCAAGAAATGAATCAGTTGCCACCGAATCTAATTGAAACAGTGGACCCAATGCCGAACCTAACTATAACCTTCATAGCAGGTTATGGCGTTACGGGCGTTTCCTGTGCCATTCAATTATTTTTTACGATCAGGTAGGACAAAATGACCGTCAGATAAAACTGGGAGCCCACGTTCAAGTAACAACCTTGAGGGTGTTTCCGTGGATCATATTTGAAAAGTTCAGGTTATTTTTGCAGGTATCGCACCACTTAATTGAAGTAGAAATTGGGTTATGTTAAAATTGAACATTTTAATTTTAATAAAGCGGGGATTAAATATAAATAGCTCTGTTTAAATATTATGTCTGAACATCTAAATGAATTAAAAAATTAAGCCGCTTAGTGTGGAGTAGTTTCATTTCAAATTTTAGTCAACCATAATCAATGCATATTGAAGGATTTGTAATTTTATCTAAATTACAATCAGATAGCTTTTTCTAATGGTGACATACCCGTGCGACCTAAAAGTTAGGACCTTATCACAAAAACACCCAAATAGATCCATTTGAAGACCCTTCTAATCCTCGAGGCCGTACTTTACTAAAAAAATTGAAATCAAAATATGAATCTGACAGTAAAATCATCTAATCGAAGCGTCGGTAGCTTAATGGCTAAGGAGTTGGCCAAAGCCATCGAGAGGTCCCAGGTTCGATGCTGGCCATTACACTACTGACGTGAATCCACTCCTAGCACAAGCACTTTAGCATTGTTGGAGGGGCTACTGGGAATATTAGTAATTTCGGTTGCTAATACTCTATAAAAATCATTCACATACCTAACTAATCAGTGTCATCTAGTAACATTAAATATTCTAAATAAATAAAAATACCTGGAGGATGAATATGCTAAAGCATTTGACTCTATTTCCCATAGTAGCACGTGGAAAGCTTTAGAAGATGCGAAGTCCTAACGGAAGATACTATAGATCCAAAGGACATGTATGGAAAAAATGTCAATAGAGTAAGGATGGAAACTAGGGGCTTTAATACTTTTTTCCGAATCATCAACACAATTAGAAGGTATGATGAAGAAACTAAACAGTAAGTCATGACATCGTAACGTATAACGATGTCCTGGAATACATTCTGGAGCAATAAATTAAAGAAGTTCTAAAACCCAACCTCCCAATAAAACTCAAAGAACCATGCCTGGCTCTCAAACCTGGCTCTTCCAGAACTGCAAATAACTACAAATAAAATAAAAAAATTTCAAAGGTCAATGGAACGTAGCAAGCTGAGCTTAAGAAGAACGGATAGAAAAAGAAATAAAGACAATAAACACCACCAAAGTCAACTATGCTCTCACACATTGCAAAATATTGCAATGGAGATGGGCTGGCCACATTGCTCGCATGAATGATGACAAATAGGTTAAAAAAATAGTAACCTGGTCAGCACCAACGAAGAAATGACCCAGAGGCAGACCAATGTGCGGTGATTAGGTTAGGTTAGTGGCTGGCTCAGACTGGATGGAAAAGGCTAAAGATAGAGTGGCTTAGAAACAAATGGAGGAGGCTTTTACTCGTTGAGAGGTCTTTAATAATAAAAAAATTAATTTTATACATTAATTATTATGGGATTAAATAAAGGCTTATTATTACCTGGGAGATGATGCAAATCCTTGTTAAATAGCGTTAAATGAAAAATTTAAATTATAAAATTAATAGTAATATTTATTTTATTACTATTTTATAACAACATAACATTATATTGAAATTATATTAGACTAAGGTTTCAAGTTTCCAAGATATCGCAAGATTTTCATGCAAAACCGCCTAAGCAGAAACAAATACTCACGCCACTATTTCTTGCACTATTAGTTGCATCCAAATCTTGCACTTTGAAGCCTAGATACGTCCTCCTTTTATTGGTTTGCTTTGACTGTTATGGGAACGACCGCCATGTGATTGCTCAACCCACAGGGGGAAAGCCTACACCAGCGCCTCGCCCATCAACCAGCCGACGTAATCAGCTTGCAAAGATGCCGGTCAGTCGAATCAACGGTGCTTTTACTCTCAGATTTTATGTTCCAGTGTGCTGCCACTTGGATTGCGTTCTCGGAGGCGCTTATAAGGTCCACCAGTGTACAGGTGGTTAATGGTTTTTGGAAAAACTCCACATTCACACCGCATATTCTCTTTGAAGACTTCCTAACGTTTTAAATTTGCTAATGCTTTGTTCCAAATACTAGTTAAAAAATATGTAAGCATATTACTAACGTCCAAAAACATTCTTAATACTAATCGCCAGACCATAATACATCATTCATGAGCATTATGAAGCGAACTAGCTCATAAAAACTGTATTACGCGGCAAAAACTCTCCAGCATCACAGCTACACAAAATGGTTCCCTATTATGTCATAGAACAATGAGGTGGGTACTCAGACCCGGCTTGAGTGCCCTCTGAACAGTGCATGAAGAATCTGTTCGGGGAAGTGAGGGTGTTATCCCTTGATTTTTTTTTCAGTTTTGTTTTAGAGGGGCGTTTGAAAAGTTACGGCTAGATTGTTATACGTTAAAACGTTGGTTACGACGTCATTCATAATTGTATTCACGAATTCGTCTGTGTGGGCATAGAACTAGTTTTATTAATAACAATACGACTTTCTACACCAGTGCGATCTTAACCCAAACTGAGTATAACTTAACTGCATAGCTTGTGGGACTCTAAATTACACAAAACATTCATATTTTCATATTTTTTTATATTAAAATACCTATTTAGGAACATTAATTAGAAACACTCAGACCAATACAATCTGGGTGATTATATTAGCTCGAAGAAATATTTCCACTGGGCGGACATCGAACACGTGACTACCAACGTAGCTGTCGAATGCTGTACCGCTATGTAACAAGTTCCTTTGAAAAGTGTGGAAATAGTCCACGGTAAATCATAAATCTAAAGAAAATTAATGCTAAAATATGTTTAACCAAGAACTGATTTTGCAGTATTAGTATCTGCAGTGATGACATTTACAATGTTAATATTAAATTGCATTGTTTACTTCTGCGACGGTATTCATTCACTAACAGAAAATTCAAGAATATTTCGTCCCGATACACAATCAACTCCGCTACGATATTTCAAGTATCGCCCGTAGACACCCTGTTACGGCACGTCTACACTGTGATTTATAACTGTTACGCTGTCTCTGCGACCTGTTATTTTGTCATTGTGTCCGCTGTTCCTATATCTTTTTAACTTTATTTCAACTATCCGTTACTACAGAGTCTCAAAATGATCTCAATACTTTAGTATTCGCAAAATAAATTATTTTATTGATTTAAATTGTATTACTTCCGACCTAAAGGTGTGTACGAAATATCAGAACAATCAGTCTAAAGGAATTCACCCAGGAATTACGATTATTTTGAGTATTTTGCTTGTCAAGATCGCTCTGATGCTAACTATACTTCAATTAATAGAAATATCTTCATGAAGAGTATTACTGGTTTAATACTGATAGGTCTAAGGACCAAACAGTGTTAGCAAATTTCACGGCATTATTCTCAATATCGTACCGTAACTTGACTCGAAAAAGAACACCTTTTTAAAACTTTTATCGTCATATCTCTGAAAAATTGCACCTATTTTATCATTCGAAGCGGCATAATGAATTGAATGGGGAAGCTCTTAAGGGCTGCTACCCCAAAGGTGATGGATTATATGTCACTTTGATTAAGTGTCCCGTGGAAACCTAGGTGAATAGTGAAAAGGAAGGCGGTGACCCTACTAGTGCAAGAGTAAAGTAATAAAGATAAGTATGCAAATTAAAGAATCTTGAATGCTATTTGTTTATTAAATTAGTTTAGGAATGTTCGTGACAGCCTCCGTAGCGTGACGCTAGTGAACGTAACCGCTATGCTGGAGGCGTGCGTTCGATCCTTGCTCAGTGCAAATATTTGTGTCTGTTTGCTTTGGTCTAGTCAGGCCTCAAAGAGCACGTTAAGCCTTCGGTCCCGGTTACCATACAAACATGTATGGCAGTCGTTACAAGTAGTTGAAGCCCTCAAAAGTCCAACAACTGGTCTAACTGCTTCGATATTGCCTTTGGGTTGTCGCTAAATAGGAAATATCGAATTTCAGCCGAACTGCAGTTAGACTGGTAAAGCCAGACTCCTAGCTGAAAACTTCGGTTGCGACTGGGATAACACTAAGGGGGAGAACAAGTTTAGGAATGTTCGTAGTGGTATCCTTATCCTACGCACATGGTTTTTTTATATCTAGAATACCTTTAAGGCACCGACTGGCAATTGACGTTCACAAATGAAAAAATCACGTAATTATTTATTCGGTGAATCATAGGTTAGATAGGGTCATTCATCAACTCGCGGCAAAACGGGAGTTGACAACTTTCAATTTTTTATTATTTTCTTGTCATCAACTCGCGCGATAAAGATCTTATAAGCTATGTTATGTTCGCTGTATCCTACCATATGTAGTGCACAGATTATCACAGTAAATTACTAACCTTAAAGTTTTCTAATGAAACTGCACATCGCAGTTTTATCTTTATTAAAGTCTCTAGACTTGCTAGTACTATTTTCTTTCTGTAACTGTAACTTAAGTAACATATTTCTTTATATCGCATAGGTGGCACACAAGCTCATAGCTCACATGATGGAAAGAGCTTACCGTGGTTTAAGGACATGCCCAACGTCACCCTCGCGTACCCAAGTAACCACCTATTTTGATGTTATCCTTTATTAGAAGCAATTATTTACAGTGACTTTATTTTTCACACGATACCTACAATAAAAATACACCACACAAAGTACTTGTACCCAATAAATCTTCACGCCAATGTGGGCACAGTGATCAATAAACAAATCAAAAGCGATCCCAGGATAAATTTTATCCAATCTGTTACCGCTTATCGTCAACCGAGACGTTGCTTCACTGAATTACTTTCAATCTCTTTGCAGATAATTAGAAGCCTGCGTGGATCGATCCCGGTAGAGTGGCTAGATATATTTCTCTGACATATAGTTGGTTAATATGGTCAACCAAATGTTGGGCCAATGCAAGGGTTAGTCTTAGTTACTTCATCCAATTGTGGCCAATGATAAATTGCCCGTTTGAAGGCAATAGACCCTGTTACGGGATACCGAAAATCATAGAAGCATCATGATTTTACAGTAAACAGTAGCACATTAAAAGTAACTTTTAAACTATCGCGGCGTTTACTCATAGTTTATAATTTTCGGGACTTCACGCGATATATTTTTGATAAACTTACTTTTGCCGACGTTTCGGGTGCGTTGCAGCACCCGTGGTCACGACTTGACTGGCCTGCGAGCGTCGCGCGGTGTGCAGGAAACATTTTTTGTGCGCCTACCCTCCATTACTTTCATATTGAATATAAGGCTGGTGACACACCACACTCACTATGTCAGTTTTAGACGGCATCGGCACTGTGTTTTTCGGTTTCACTATTTTGATCACTGGATTCCAGGTCCCGGATAATTTGAATCCATCTTCCCTATTGAAATTTTTATATTTTTTAATTTCAATAGCTTCACGCACAATCCGTGGATAGTAGTGGCGATCAGTGGAGAGGACTTTGGGTTGATGAAGTTCAATCCAGTGATTGGTGCCCGATTCGAGCTGTTCTGCAACTGCCGATTTGTTGAACTGACGGTTTTTCACAGCTGCGATATCGCACCCCCAGTGGAAAATAGGCATAAGTGATCTTACTTTGATTCGTCGATTTTATCATATTTGAAAGGTACGTTTAAAGATACATATGCTAATTTTTTTTCATATTTTTCTTGTTAAATTTGACGAATTAAAACAAGAAATTCGTTTTGAGAATTTTGGTTCCATTACATTTTTTCTTACGGATTAGTAGATTATGTGATATAACATAACATAAACTCACGCCTGTATTCCCCGAAGGGGTAGGCAGAGGTGCTAGCACCCACATTTGTGATATAACGCAAAGAATAAATTGAGAAATATGACGTATTACTTATTGTTACGTTTATCCCTAATATTTTATGTAGAAAATTAAAAGTAACAATTATTATGATTTAAATGCGTTTGTTTTTTTTACATCGTTAGTCTTGTATACACGATTATTTTTTTATTTGTTATATTAACTAGCTAAGGAAATTATCTTAAATGCGCTTACTTAGCCTAAAAGATAAACTTAGAAAATAATAACAGCTGTATGACTGTTTACTTTTTATGAACATAAAATAAATTAGAATAAGAATAAATACTGCTTTCTTCCACTCAAAATTTTTCTATACGCCGAAACATAAGACTACATACTGCGGCGCGGCTGTAAAATAAGAACGATTACTTCTTTCTTTCACTAGAATATTTTCCTTTCACCGAGAAGTAAGAATAGATACTGCGGCGTGGGAGTAGACAGTGCTAACATAAGTGTGAATACATCGATGCGGGGGACGGGGCGGGTGCGTATCCACGCGCTTGACAGTCAGTGCCCATTTCTAGGTCAAGGTAATACCTGCGTTAACGCATTTGCGAAAACAAAACAACAACAATTGAGTGGTTTTTCTTCTTATTTTAAAGTAAAGTGACCTGAAATGTATAACCGGACGCAGCACAGTTGGGCGAGAAGAATTTTGAAGTTATTAGGTGAGTATAAGCTAAAAAGAGATTATGACACAATGTTTTTTTTTTATAGACAATTTGACTTCACCTCGCCTGATGTTCAGCAAAGGCAAAGTGTCGGAAAGAGGGTCACCATCGGAAACATGACGTATCATGTTAACAGTGGTCGCACTCAGCTTGACGGCCTCATTAGATGCCTTTTCACGCCCCGCTTAAAGGACCCGGGACTGTAGTGAGTTCTAGGTCTTAATGGTGCGGCATAGGAATGAGTCTCTAAAATGCTTGGTTCTAGCTGGTATACTCTGCACCGTATATGGATGGCATCTTAGCCCTGCACGTCTCGTCCCGTGTAGCAATGGAGAGGGTGGGTGTAATTGGAAGAGCTTGTCAGAACATTCACCATAGTAGAGACGGTAGAATACTGCCAAAGACGCAACATCTCTACGCATCTGCAAAGGCTCGAGGGTGTTCATGACCTCAGGATTCCCAAAAATGCGGACTGCACGTCGCTGCATCCTGTCGAGAGCATCTAGTAAGTACTTTGCGGAGCTGCCCCAGAGATGTGAGCAGTATTCCACGCAGGAACGAATTTGGGTCTTGTATAAAAGACACCGCTGCTCCGGCGTGAAAAAAACTAAACTAGTAGGTGAAGGATAATGCCACCACTCGGGGTGCCTAGCCGTAATAATAACATGTGTAATAACAAAATATGCATTATAACTCGTTACCTTGATTTGTTAATAATTTTTGCTTGTTACCTTTGACTTTTATTGAGAGAACATAAACATTTTGTTGTACGGAGCCAATAAAAACTTATTTAAGTTTAGTCCTAACAAATTATCTACTGATTATTTAAGAGTTTATAAAAAAATCAATAGTGGTAGTAATCCTCACCGAAACTCTACAATTCTGAATATTATTATGCAATTTTATTGTTGCTAGTACGAACTTTAATTGTTACCAAAATATAATTAGTATTTTGCCTGAAATAAAAAATAGTGAATTAAAAAAAAGGCATTGCCTTTTTTCCCTGTAGTCATAAATAATAACTCTAAGTAATATGTGTTAATATGCAGCTAACTTTTCTATAACATATAATGGAATAAGTAATTATTATTGTTTACTTAAGTTATCTTAACAAGCCCTTAAATTGAAAAAAGGGGTAAGTATTGCTTGTGCATTTCAAACATATAAATAATTTTAATTGCATTCCCCCTGTAAGGGAAAGACTGCGGGTTCGAGTCCCGCCCGAGAAGATTCTTTTTCCCTATGTATTCGATTTGTATAGTTAGCATACTTAATGCTATAAAAATTCATTCAATTGTTTGGGCGCAGTTATCAAAAAATCAATGTTTAAAAATGATTGTAACATCATTCATTGATTCCGATAGTTCGTAAGAAAATCGGTAGATGACGCTACGTCGCCTCAAAGACGTATAAGGTGGGAAATTTGAATCATATCGGGCGTGTCTCGGTAGCCGAATTGGTCAGGCATTCCCCCTGTAAGGGAAAGACTGCGGGTTCGAGTCCCGCCCGAGAAGATTCTTTTTCCCTATGTATTCGATTTGTATAGTTAGCATACTTAATGCTATAAAAATTCCTTCAATTGTTTGGGCGCAGTTATCAAAAAATCAATGTTTAAAAATGATTGTAACATCATTCATTGATTCCGATAGTTCGTAAGAAAATCGGTAGATGACGCTACGTCGCCTCAAAGACGTATAAGGTGGGAAATTTGAATCATATCGGGCATGTCTCGGTAGCCGAATTGGTCAGGCATTCCCCCTGTAAGGGAAAGACTGCGGGTTCGAATCCCGCCCGAGAAGATTCTTTTTCCCTATGTATTCGATTTGTATAGTTAGCATACTTAATGCTATAAAAATTCCTTCAATACATTAAAAGTAGTTAAAATTATTAGTAATTAGCTTTTGCCCGCGGCTCCGCCCACGTGGCTGTCGGTTATCGCGACCAAATTATAGCCTATGTTGTTTCTCATGGTCTAATCTACCCCTATACCAATTTTCATCAATATCGATTCCATGGTTTAGGCGTGAAAGCGTAACATACAGACAGACAGACAGAGTTACTTTGGCATTTATAATATTAGCAGGGAAGTATGGATATGGATAATATTTGTGGTTTATGGTGACTTCAAAATTAATCCCATAAAATAATATTACTTTAACGGAACGTTTGAAAAATTGTCCCTCATTTGACAGAGTATTTCTCTGAGAGTTATCGTTTTATACAACTTAGGTGGCAGACAAGCACACGGCCTGATGATGGAAAGTGGTTACTGTGCACAGTAGGCCTCTGCACGTATGCAATACTAGGGCCGTCAAATTCGCGTTGCGAACTCTGTGGAAACCTTCATCAATTTTTGAAGAACTCCATATTTTTGATTAGACGTTAAGTTTATTATACATAACATAACATAAACTCACGCCTATATTCCCCGAAGGGGTAGGCAGAGGTGCTAGCTCCCACATTTCGCCAGTTTATGTTTAGGTCCCAATGTAATAGGTGGCGAGCCTATTGCCATTAACCGGGCACTTATAAACCTGCGATAAATACACACATAACTTCGAAAAGCATCGAAAAGTCATTGGTGTGTGCCATGGTAAGCCAGACCTCGTCTCAGCAGTCCATAACCCATACCACTAGGCTACCGCAGATATATAAGTTTATTAAAGTAACAAATATTCACCGTAAGTGCCGCTTGCTCTTGAAATTGTTTATCAGTGTGTATCTTAACTTCATTAAAGGTCCAATATAGAAAGGATTGTCAGTTCATTAATTATAAGGGCTTTACAATGTTTATTATGTTCATTTGTATCACAATTTTCACTTATTATTGTGATTGCTTTCGCGTTAATTTCAATGTTAAAGCCGTGATATTTGTTTCTGATAAACTGTTTAATTCCCGTAGTTGAATTTTGGTGATTCCCAGTATTTTGCATACTGGTTACTGGAATATTATATATAGGTATGCTACTGCTCATTCCACGAATATGATAGGTTCTGGCAATGGAAGCAGTATTCCATGTGAGTGAAGTGACAGTATTTTAATATTTAAAAAATACAGACATTTTTTAAAAACAAATTGTTTGATAACTTTGTTTATCGATGTTTAGTTTGAGCCTATGATTATGAATTTTGTCTTTATCAAAAAATCATTAAAAATAGCTAACTCGCCCGGGGCTTTTTCCACGTGGAATGATGGTCCTACTCCTGTAAACCACAGGAACCTAGTCCAGGAATAAAAAGCCTATGTGTTATTCTCGAATATAATCTATCCCTGTACCAAATTTAACCGGATCCGTTCAGCCTTTAGACCGTGATTGAATAACAAACATTCAAACACCTTCACAAACTTGGATAGTTCCAAAAGTTGAATAGGATAGAACAGTATAATGAATATTTTTGACAGCCTCCATGGCGTAGTGGTAGTGGATGTGGCCGTTACGCAAGAGGCGGTTCGGTCGTGCAAATATTTATGTGCATGAATATGGGTATTTGCATTGATCTGGTCGTGCCTCGGAGAGCACGTTGAGCCGTCAGTCCCGGTTGCCGTACAAACATCTGTGGCAGTCGTTTCGGGTAGTTGGAACCTTGAAAAGTTCAACAATTGGTCTGGCTACAATGCTTCGATATCGCCTTTGGGTTGTGGAGATCAGATGGTAGTAGCTTCTCAGAAAATATCGAAGTTCAGCCAAATCCGCAGTTAGACTAGTAAAGCGGACCCCAGACTCCAAGCCGAAAGCTTCGGATACGACTGGGATTAACGCTAAGATGAAGAAGTTTAATGCATATGTTCATAGATGTACTGATGACATGAAAAATGTAGCCGGGTTAAACCGGATGCGGACACCACTTCACGGGCACACTCAAGTACGGTCTTACATTAAAGTACGGAGGTACAGAAAACGCCTTCTAGGGGTGGGTGTTGGCGATAAAAGAGAGATAATATAAAGAATGGATTAAACATGTCGTGCCTTCATAATGCCGACTCTAAATTTAATATATGTACCTATATTATCTATTCTGTGGTGTAATGGTAAAAATATATGTATAGCTACTAGATGAAACTGAAAGGTCAGTTTTAAATCCTTAAACGACAGTTAGATTGTTTTTAAGTAAGTGGTTATCAAAGTAAGAAAAAAGTTTCAAGATCGTACAATAGTTGATTACGAAAAATCTGTTATAAAAGTGGATGAACTCCAAAAAAATATAGCTGTTTGTAATAATTTATAAAATTCCACTATTCTGAAATAAACATTCTATAAAATAATAGAAAAATAATTTAGCAGTGGTCATATTTTTGGTAGGAAAGCTAACGCAGTTCGAAGAAGAATCAGGAAATTTAATGGTGAAGAATTAAATCTTAACCACAACCAACTCCTGAAAAATACAGCAAATTTATGCAATTTATGTGCATAAATTTTAAATCAATCAATTGGTGAAAAATCACACCACCCGCCACAGTTAAAAGTGGTTTTTATAGCCAAAACTTTCAAAAAATTTGCCAATTAATTTGCGGCCATTAATAGTGTTGGACCCTGAGCTCCAAGGTATAAAATTTTGATGCAAATGAGTTTAAAACTAAAGATAATGATGATGTTGACGTATGACATAATAATTTTATAACAAAACACACACACCTAAACCACTGAAGCGATTTTGATAAAATTTAGGTACAGAGACACAGAGACGGAAAAGAAAAAGGACACGTGGATGAAACCGCGAGTAACAGTTAGTAGCTAATCAGAAATGAATATATTGAAATATATGCATACTGTTCATGAATAAAAAACTGTACTGAATCACATTTAGTGTTTAAATTACAACGTGCAATGTGGGCTCTTCTTCGTAACCGTGTCAGTAGTTATTCGTAGAAATTAAACTTTCTTTTATAATATTATCTGTGGCATGTTGGTATTACAAACAATGCGAATTATTACCATTAATAATGAATTATTCCTAGTACATGAGAGTATTTCGTAAGTGCTAATTTCTCATCTTTTATAATTTAATTAAGATAAAATTAGTATAATGCATTATCGTGCTATCCGTACTTTTTTGTAATTTTCACGTCGCGGTCGGTATGACTTAAGAATAAAAATTGGTATGAAATAAGAATTTGATTTAAGAATACGTATTTGGTATGATTTAAAAATGGTATGAGTTTTCGTGGTATGAAAGCGGAAGAACCCCTTTTTACTCGACACGTGGATACAAAATGTTTACGCACGTAGATGTATGTATGTTCTTAGGCACATCTTTTGTCTCTTTATTTTGCTTTGCTATCAAATACAGACCTAAAATCACGGAGCCTGGTTTTGATTTTGATATCACAATGAACTACATCTTTAACATAAGATATTTGTATAGTATTTAATATATTTGTGTTATAATGAAAAATAGTCTTTAATACCTATACCTTGAATATTCTATTACATCACTTAATCCCTAAAAGTGCCATAAATACACTGCATAATTTTGTAGTATTTGTTATTTTCAATCACATAGTAAAATCAAACCGTATAAGTTTTTCTTGGTGTACAAACTAAATATTCAACATCTACAGCTATAAGTGGATTTGAACCCTTGACCCTGGTTATAGCACTTGACAATCTAATCAAAACCGAACCACCAGTCCCCTTCAGTTGAAATCCATGCTAGTATTTGCATACTGTAGCCTAGACTTAATTGGATCGCGCATAAGGGTTGTATTAATACAAATATCCGATCCTTGGAGCTTACATTTTGCTTGATACTACGGTTGGTCTGAGTTATCAAGTATTTTGGTACTTTTACCAATAATAGAAAAAAATAAACAAAAAAAATAGAAGAAAAGATAACCTCTGCTAGGAGTGCTTAAGATAGATAGATAGACAATCTTTAGTGTACACAAACATCAGATTACAAGACATAATAGTAAGGATTAAAGTAATTCAGTAGGTATATCAGTAAAGTCTGCGGTAACCTAGTGATATGGGTAATGGACTGCTGAGACCAGGTCTCGGGTTCGATCCCAGGTTTACCAAGGCACACACCAATGACTTTTCGATGCTTTTCGAAGTTATGTGTGTATTTATCGCAGGTTTATTAGTGCCCGGTTAATGGCAATAGGCTCGCCACCTATTACATTGGGGCCTAAACATAAACTGGCAAAATAGGGTGCTAGCACCTCTGCCCACCCTTTCGGGGAATACAGGCGTGAGTTTATGTTAAATGTATGTTAAAGTAAAGTAATTAGTATTATATAAATATCAATTAAATCAGTTTTATATTTCTTTTACCGTAAAAGTGCTTTTAATAGGCAGGGGAAAAAGTTTTTTTTTTTAAGAAAATTCAAAATATTTTTTAATATAGTTTATTTACATGTAACTAAAGTATGTAGGTACCATTTTGTTCGATAACTTTTTGCCATCTTGTAGGTAGGGACATAATCCCACTGCTATAGAAATTTTGGGACTTCTGATCAAAATACCGCGACAAGTGGTTTTGGCAGTCCTCTCGTGATGTTAACCTGACATTGCCTAAAGAATTCTGAAGAGACCGAAACAGGTAGAAATCTGAAGGTGCAAGGTCAGGTCTATACGGCGGATGCATTAACACCTCTCAGCCAAACTCTCTTAATTTTTGCTGAGTGGCTAAAGATGTGTGAGGTCTAGCGTTATCATGATGAAAAACTACACCCCTTCTGTTGATTAATTCCGGCCGCTTTCTCTCAACTTCTTGCTTCAATCTCATCAGTTGTTCGCAGTAGAGTTCAGAATCGATGGTCCTGCCTGGTGGTAACAGCTCATAATGAATAATGCCCTTCCAAACCCACTACACACACAGTATCACCTTGTTGCGTGTTAACCCGGGTTTCGCCACAGTCTGTGAAGCCTGACCGGCCTTTGACCACGACCTTTTTCGCACGTTCTTGTCGTACGTGATCCACTTTTCATCACCAGTTATCAGCTTCTTCAAAAATGGTTCGGTTTCATGACGTCGTAATAAAGAATCACAAATGAGTACACGGTTCATTAGGTTTCTTTCAGTGAGGTCGTGATACCTCACGATACCTCACCCAAATATCGAGCTTTTTTATGTATCCAGTTTTTTCAAATGCACCAAAACTGTTTTGTGGTCAATTCCCAGTTCTTCAGCTACGTCGTAACTACTGATATGACGATCTTGCTCCACTATTCCAAAAATGGCATACATTTTATCCGTAATAAGGTGACCAGAGCGACGTGCATCTTTGACATCAAAATTTCCGGAATGAAAACGCTTAAACCAAATTTGTGCTACTCTCACAGACACTGCACTAGGTCCGAAAAACATAGCATAATAAATGCTATAAAAATTCATTCAAACTGCACTAGGTCCAAAAACATCGCCATTTTTTTTTTTTTCGCTGCTTGCGTTGCATAATTACCTTTTTTGTAATAAAATTTTAAAATGTATCGATTTCTTCATTAGATTCACTCATCTTGACAGTACGAAAAACAAATGAAAATCACACATTTTCCTAATTTGAATTTGGAATTATGTTCTTTAAAATTTTAACTTTTAATGATACCAAAACCAGCCAGATGCAAATAGTATAGGCAAAGAGATTTTATTACAAGTTCATACATACTATAATGCGAAAAGATTTTTTCCCCAACCTAATATCTTTATTTTTAAAGTATGGTACCTAAGTATATATACAACTTGCTATATACCTTTATAGGTACAAGCAAAACAACATATTCGTTCAACTTTTGAGACTAAATGTCGAGAATTCATTTAATTAAAAATTGTTACACCAAATTACAATTTCACCTTAAGACAGAATAGAGGCACAAAACAAAATGAGACCTAACATTTAATTAAACACAGTCAAAGGCGAAATAGTTACGGAGGACTAGATATTACGAAATGTTATCGCAATGATACTTCGTTAACTGACGATTAATTAATGATTCAAATGTTAAATTATATTATTTGTTTAATTTCAAAATAAGAATTTGACGTCTCTGAATTTGGCCCTACAATTTGATATCATTAGTCGGCTAATAGTTTCTAATTTGAAAATCTACTATCATTAAAATGAGTAATTTGACTTTAAGGTTTTGTATATTCAACTATTTACTAATCACTTTATTTATGTCCACACTCTCTTTACTAAAGAGTGTAATTGAAAATCTAGTGACTAAAATAGAAAATGGATGCTTAGCTGGTTCGAACACGTGGAGAAGATGGATGAAAGAAGACTGCGGGAACAGATTAATGAAGCGATGGTGAATGGGAGAAAGCTTCGTTCATTTTCGTAACTGATCATACATGTTTCAAAAGCATTTTAAAGAAAGGACATGTTAAGAGTATCCGGAACCGGCGAGTTTTTATGAAAGTAGTTATGAAAGTACAAGAAGCAAAAGATGCCAGAGTCGTTGGAGTTGAAAACATGGATGGGTGCCTTTGCTCATTAGGATAGGCCGTTAGATAGCCGTCATTACGTAAGACGTGACTATGTTCAATTTCAATTTCAATTCAATTTATTTAATATTTACAATAACTTGCTCACATTATATATCTTATAGTAAAATTACATTACACTGTGTTAGATTTACAAAGTCAAAATTTATGTCTATAAAGAGTAATCTATTTATCTGTGTCATGAAATTGTATCAAGTGAGACATGTCACTAAACAGAGTATACATGATAATCCTTTATGTACTTATAAACAGGATTTATATTTTCAAAAAACATGGAATCATTGTCACATTTTTTGTTTGTTCATCTAAATCTGATTTCTCAGAATCGACTGATGAAATATGTTTTTTTTTCTGAAAAGGAAGATTATTTGATAATGGATACCTTGCGAAAATATCTGATCTTTGATCTTGTGTTAGTTGGGTGGGTTTGTTATTTAGTCTAGGTTGGAGATACTTATCAAAAAATCATACTTATTTTCTATATCAAATAAAAGGTCACAAGAATTTTACTAAACATGTATCCCTTCACGCCTATTTCGGGCAGAGACAACAGTCCAGGATATCTAACCTTACATACTTTACGAGCTTTCGTTTACTTTTATTAGATCTTTCATGGAAGCCCGCACGTTTCAAGTGCTTCTGGTCTACCCTTTTTATATACCTTACCAATTTAACCAGTTAATGTATCACGAGGTCGACCCTGGCTGATGATATGGACAATCAATCAATTTGCCTATCGCCACTGCTGGACATAGGCCTGTCTCAATGCTGGTAGGCTTAGCCTACTGTTTCCACGTTAGCCACATGGGTTGCAACAGGGTTTTATTTCAAGTCTTCCTTCTCTCGTAGTGATAAAGTCTGCGTATTATTCCGTTAGTCACCACGGAGGACACCTCTCGAATGAGATGGGGTGGTGATGGTATGGTATGGTATGGTATGACGGGCTATTATCCGCAACTCCACGACAAGGCGCGGTTTTTGCGTGAGGGTGGGCATTTTGGTTTTGTCAACTCGTTGAAGAACGCCAGCAGGCTATTCACACTGCTGGTGATCTCCCGGAGCGTACCTGTGTTTCCGAAGTACTTAGCCCTGTATGTGGCGGTTTCAGGACAGTGTAGAAGCACGTGTGCCGCAGTTTCTTCCTCGTTCATGCAGGCTCTGCAGAGAGGGCTGTCGGTGATACCTAAAATATAAAGGTGTTTATTGAAGGAACCGTGCCCCGTGATGGCAGCCGTAGCCGTGCGTAGTTGCCGTTTGTCCAGTTGTCGAAGGCGCCTGGTCAGTCTGCTATCAAGCACAGGGAGTGCTTCTCTGGCCTGTCTGCACACTTCCAGGTTCATCCAGTCTCTGTTGTGTTGATCTCTCGTTCGTTTGTTCACTATGGTTCGTAGGTATGCAAAGGGGATCGGTATTATGGGTTCAGGTCCCATTGCAACCATGTCTGATCCTCTCCTGGCAAGCTCGTCCGCGGCATCGTTACCACGCGAGCCGCTGTGGCCTTTGATCCATTGCAGTGTTATGTTGTTGGTGTGACCTATTTGATTTAATTTGAGGTGGCACTCCAGTATCAATCCTGAGTTAATAGTATGGCATTATAAAGCTTGTAGTACAGCCATGCTGTCTGACAGTATGCGTATTGAGTGACCTTTCAGTTTCCTGGCCATTACCGCTGAGGCTGCCAAGGTGATCCCCATACATTCCGCTTGGAAAACTGTGTTATGGGTCCCCAGCGGTGTCGAAATGTGTATATTGAGGTCCTCCGAGAAGATGCCGGCCCAGGTGCCTGTACCTGTTTTGGATCCATCTGTAAAGATACGCAATTCTGCTGGGAATAAGGCCTCACAGCGATGATCCTCATGAAGCTGAATCTTGTATTTTTTGTCGAAAACGTGCTGTTTAGGTACACGATCATTTACTGCTCCCATCATGGGTATCTCCTTCGTGAGCTCAGTGAGCAGTGAAGTGTGTCGTGTGTTTCTCTCGCTCCATAGGTTGAGTGCCCTTAGGCGTATAGCCGCAGCTGTTGCTTCCTGGCGGATGAACAGATCCAAGGGTGGTAGTCCAAGCATGGCTTCCATTGCCGCGGTAGGGGTGGATTTTATGCAACCAGTGGTTGCCATGCAGGCTAATCTTTGGGTCTTCTGTAGTGTAGCTGATGTTGTGCTGTTTTTGGTCCTTGGCCACCAGACGATGGCGCCATAAGCTATCATGGGACGGATAACTGTTTCGTAAAGCCACAGAATGATTTTCGGTGCTAGCCCCCATTTTTTACCAATCATTCTTCTGCATTGCCAGAAGGTAATTTCAGCCTTTACTAATTTATTGTCTAGATGGCTACTCCATGTTAGCTTGCTGTCAAGAATAACGCCTAGGTATTTGACCTCTTTTGACAGTTGGAGTTCCGTTTCGAAGAGTTTTGGAAGGCGGTATTCGCCTAGTACCCTTTTATTTGTGAACATAACTAGTTCGGTTTTGTGCGGGTTCACCGATAGTTCAAATTCCCTGCACCATATTTCTACGATGCGTAGGGCTTGTTGAGTTAGGTTACAAATCGTACCTGCTACCTTTCCTGAGATAAGGATTGTTAGGTCATCAGCATAACCTATGGTATAATCTCGGTTTTTGTTCAGCCTTGTGATTAGGTCATCTATCACTAGGTTCCACAGGAGAGGAGAGATTACACCCCCCTGTGGACAGCCTTTAGCTATTAGAGCTGTCTGGTCATCTTTTCCAAGGCGAACCACTCTTTTACTGAGCATGTTTGTTATCCAGTCTGATAGTACCGGTTCCGCTCCATGTTTTGACAGGGCGGTCTTAATACTGGTAAAGCTGGTTTTGTCGAAAGCTCCTTCAATGTCAATGAACGTTCCCAGGCAAATGCCTTGTTGTTCGATCGCTTCCTCTATCCGGCTGACTACCAGATGGAGGGCTGATTCCGTGGACTTCCCGGAGCTGTATGCATGTTGGTTTACGTGTAGGGGTAACTGTTTCAGTGCACCATCTCTCAGCTCCCTCTCGCATAGGCGCTCCATGGTTTTTAACATGAAGGAGGTCAGACTGATTGGTCGGTGTGCTTTAGGATTTGTATAATCACCCTTTCCTGGCTTCGGAATGAAGATGACTGCTACTTCCCGCCATCCTATTGGAACGTATCTGTGTGCCAAGCAGGCTTTAAATATACGCTCCAAACTGCTTGCGACTGGTTGGTTGCCCCACTGTAGCAGAGCAGGGATGATTCCGTCTGGGCCGGCTGCCTTATAAGGGTGAAAACTACTGATGGCCCACTGGACTTTTTCCAGGGTGACCACTTTGTTTGCATACTGCCAGTCTTGAGCAGTAGGTGTTATGGTTTCATCATGCCAGTTGATTTGTGTGGTAAAGACGCAACCAGGGAAGTGGGTCTCTATAAGTAGACGTCTGGTTTCTTCTGGCGACGATGTGAGCGTATTGTCCTGTTTTTTGAGGGTGGGTGGTGCGGTCAGCTTCGTCTGTGCTAGGACCTTCCTTACCCTGTTTGCTTGTTGACATGATTCTATGTTCTCGCAGAATTTACGCCAACCCTGTTTGCTCCGATATCTGATGCATTTTTTGTAGCTGTATTTGGCTGAACGGTAGGCGTCCCAGTCTTCGTCTGCACTAGTGTTCATAGCCCTGTTGAAAGCCCTCCTCACCTTCCTTCGCTTGCGCTCTAGCTCTGGGCCCCACCATGGCTGTTTGCCTGGTGTTTTAGGAGGTAAGGTCACTGGGCATGCTATGTGGTAGCTGTCTATTATAGATTTCGTTAGGTGGTTTACCTGTTCCTCGATCTGTGTATGGTTATGGAGGGTCTGTGGGGAGCGCTCTTGAGCTAGCTTATTTTTTAGATGCTGCTCAAAGGAGACTGAAATGATTACATACAATCTTGGGCCTAGTTGTAAGAAGATGAAAGTGGTGTCAATTAATAGCTTATATATTATCAACCTTTCACTGAAAATTCTGCGGATTTTGTCAATCTGAGAACAGAGATATAAGAGATTATGTAAAAGTGAGGTTATGTTACAATCTTTATCTAACAGCTGATTTCTGAAGTGCAAAATGTGTTCTTTTGCACTAATAGTTATTATATTTACTAGAAAATGTTTGAAAAATCATATGAATGAACGTTAACGACTTCAAGCGATAGGTAGGTAACAGGTAAGGAGATAGGGAAAGGATGTCTAAAATAAAATAAAAAATCATTGAATATAGTGTTTTATTCACCTTCTATTAAACACATTTTACATTTTAAACCTGCCAGGATGGTAGCTGGTTAGATGATGTTACAGGTATTTACTTACAGACTGAGGTGCAAGCCATTGCCGAATCACTGACAGAATTGTTTAATCGTGTAAGGGCTGTCGGCCCAGTGTATTGCAGTGACCAGTGGATATACCACAATTCACACAGCGATCCATAGTTTCAATAATATCCAATCCACAAGCTGGCGGTAAAATTCAAAATAACAATGCCAAGTCAAACGTGTGAGCAATCTTCGGTGTCCAAGGTGAAAGCAAGGGTCGTACAAGGTAGGCAGGGTCAGAATCCGTAAAATACAAAGCAGTTGTCGTAAAAAATGACGAATAATCAGGAAAGCACTCAAAACGCATCGGAAAATACGAAACAATGAGCAAACAAAAACAGTCAGCAACTGTCTAGTGTCAATGTTAGTCAGCTGCCATGTCAGTGACATAGACTACAAATATAAGAGAGATTTGAATCGATATGAAATCGATAATCATTAATATTGGTTTTTCAGTAATTAATTGATATTTGATTTAATAATATGACTGTAATTATATGCACTATAATGCATTTAAGTATAAATAGTGCATTTAATTACTTTGAGTTAATTATTTACAGCAAATATTTTAGTGTATAATCGATTACTCAGTTGATAATCTCACGAAAACTATTTTCTCATATTTCTCTGCATCCAGATTGAGAATTGAGGTGATTTTTCATATTCTAAGATAGAAAAATATGACTAATTTTTTAGATCATATCTCAACTTATTACATTTGGGCCCACTATTTTCCATCTCCTTTGACCCTGTCCGTTTTTCTCGGGTTACGTTTTGGCGGAAATCGTAATGTCTCCGCCTGTAAGTCGAAGCGAATCCATTTGTGGTCTGAACAGGATGCCTCCTTGGAGACGTGCCAGCCCGTGATAGCCTCCGCTACGTTTTCCGTGGCTAGTGTTAAGTCGATAATAGTGCGGCTCCTTTTGGTGACGAAGGTTGGTTCGGAGCCGGTGTTTAGTAGGGTAAGGTTAGTTGTGAACAGATATTCAACAAGGGACTTACCTCTGTCATTTTGTGTGGTCATGCCCCATAGCGGGTGGTGGGCATTGGTGTCAGCCCCGATGATGACCTCCATCCTTTCCCTCTCGCAGTGGTCCACCATCCGGATGAAGTCTTGCGGGGGCAGCCCTTCCTTATCAGGCATGTAGGCTGAAGCGAGGATGACCACCTTGTCCTCGACGTCCAGCTGTGTGTGCAGTTTTATTGTAGTAAGATCTCTGTAACAGAACTCTGTAAGGACCTGTGTTTTTAGGTTTTTTGTGACGTATATACACGATCTGGGGTGATCGTGTCCATCCGTCACTATAAGCTTACCTCCTAAGTTGGAGAGCCCCTGGATGTGGCCTGCCCTAATCCATGGTTCCTGGATCAGGACAATGGCCGTTTGTTGAACCTCCAGCCATTTTCGCAGCTGAGCCGTCCCATCTCGGCTGTGCTGGAGGTTCACTTGGAGGAGACTAATCTTCGACGAAGGGGACGCCATCGCTGGTCGTGCCCTCCTCGTCTCCTCCAAGTTTTAGCCCTGCGAAAAGGTCACCGGGCTCAACGTCACCCTCCAGGAGATTGGAGATTGAGGCCAGAACGTCCTCCGTCTCCATGGGTGCGCCCACATGCTCGACCTCGGCAGAAACAGCTGTTGGTGTCGGTGCCGGCGTCTCCCCGCTGGGTCCAGGAGCGTTTGGAGGAGGCTCTGTCTCCTCTGTCGCCGATGGTCGCTTGAGCTCCTGTCTGATGGTTCCTGTTTCTGGGTCCCATCCCAGAGGGACATCGGTAAACCTACCGGACTGACCCTGGAACTTTACGTACACCGTCCCTACTCCAAAAGCGAGACGGCGTCCGGCCTTCATTAGGGTCGGTACTCGGTCCTCTGGGACTCCGACCACCAGGAACCATGCGGCGTTCTGTTTCGCCGCATTTAAAAGGGTCCACTTCGTGACCTCAACTTCGGGGTTCTGGAAGGATAGAACTCGCCCTATGCTGCGTGCATCCTCCAGAAGTCCCTGTGGGTCGGGGACCAGTATGCCACAGCGAACCTGCTGAGGGATGTCAGCTTGGCTTTTCACGACCAGCTTTACACTGGCACGTCCAGTCCAGCCAGCTCGCTCACAGTACGCTGTAACCACGTGCGCGTGAAGTCGTCTTCACACCACAGTTTAAGAACCCCCTCAGTGAAAAGTGGTTTGGCTTTAAACTTTGGGGGCTGCAGTTGTGTCCGAGCCAGGGCATCCCTGAAGATACGATTTTGTATCCCGGTGAGAACCTGTTCGGACACAACAGGTGGTGATACTTGTATTCTTTTCTCCGTCACCACACGGATTGCCGCTGATGATAATGATCCTAAAAAAAATGATAGTTCATTCTACCCTTCAACCACATTTCTAACATTATTTTTTTCACTTAACACACAAGCTTTGAACGTGCCATTATCAAGTCCATCGCCGGCAACGTGAACAATACGTATTGTGAACAAGCCGATACAAGCATTGTACTCGCCAACAATAAGGTTGTACACTGAAAATATTCCATAGACTACGTGGACATCCACAACTTGTGAGATACGTTGTAACTCGACCAGTTTTGTTAGATGATTGTGGAGTTGCTGAATGGCTTACTTGAATCCAGGTCAGAATATTCATTCAGAAATTGCATGCTATGAATATGAATGTATCTGAATACGAGTTCGAATTTTATCGTATCCATTCAAATGTTAGTAATCCTACTATCTATCCTATCCTACTAATATTAGAAATGTGAAAGTTTATGAAAGTGTTTGGATGTTTGTCTCTCAATCATGCTCAAACTGCTAAATAGATTTGACTGGAATTTGAAACATGGATAGATTATGATCTGGAATGAAAAATAAATCTCCCGTGTCGCGGGAACAGGATAGGAATTCTATACGGCTTATTTTACAGAAAGCACAAAATATAAAATCTATTGAAACTTATATAGTAAAGGGTGACTTTTTAAGCGTTGTTTTTTTCAAATAACGAATAAACCACTCAATTTTGCATCATGTATTCAATTTTTTTACTGTAATAGATAAGTAGGCCTTTGCCGTTTATGTTTTAAAGACAACTTCGTGTAAATGTTGTCCACGGTGCCGTACAAATGGTCCATTTTGGTAAGTTTTTCCATGATGAAATGGCCGAGTATGCTGAACTTTTACTGTGACAGATACGTTTGGGTACCATTACACATCAGTACTTCCAACTTGAAAAACTTAACTTTAAAAAAATCACCCATTACCTACGCAGCAATCACAAAAAGGCTTTTAAAAACAAACATGCCACTATTTCGTTCAGAAAATTTAAGGACTTTCGGGTCATTTCGTTTCTATTGTTAAAAGAACTTATATTCAGTCCACGTTTTCACCCCTGACTCTTGTACTGAAACCTCAAATAGTGTTCAACACTATTACAAAATTTTATGGCAAATAAAAAATGTAGATATAAGTTTTGGTTTTCTTTTTCTATCACCTTTGTTGGGAATTTCTGAAATGCATACTAATAATAGGTATCATAAATGCGAAAGTAACTCTGTCTGTCTGTCTGTATGTTACGCTTTCACCCCTAAACCACTGCACCGATTTTGATGAAATTTTGTATAGAGGTAGATTAGACCTTGAGAAAGGACATAGGCTATGTTTGGTCGCGATAACCGACATCCCCGCGGGCGGAGCCGCGGGCAAAAGCTAGTAATATTATAAATGCAAAAGTAACTCTGTCTGTCTATCTGTATGTACGCTTTCGTGGTTAAACCACTGAATTGATTTTGATGAAATTTGGTACAGATGTAGATTAGACCTTGAGGAAGGACATAGGCTATGTTTGATCTCGATAGCCGACATCCACACTGACTGAAATTATTATTAATAATTTCAGTCAGTGAAATGACAAGTGGAGGAGGAGTCTCGGGTAAAAACAAGTATATTTAAATAAAAACAAATTATAAGTCTTTTCGTTCTAGCTAGCTATAAGTGGATTTGAACCCTTGACCCTGGTTATAGCACTTGACAATCTAATCAAAACCGAACCGAATTTCTGAAATGCATACTAATAATAGGTATCATAAATGCGAAAGTAACTCTGTCTGTCTGTCTGTATGTTACGCTTTCACCCCTAAACCACTGCACCGATTTTGATGAAATTTTGTATAGAGGTAAATTAGACCTTGAGAAAGGACATAGGCTATGTTTGGTCGCGATAACCGACATCCCCGCGGGCGGAGCCGCGGGCAAAAGCTAGTAATATTATAAATGCAAAAGTAACTCTGTCTGTCTATCTGTATGTACGCTTTCGTGGTTAAACCACTGAATTGATTTTGATGAAATTTGGTACAGATGTAGATTAGACCTTGAGGAAGGACATAGGCTATGTTTGATCTCGATAGCCGACATCTACACTGACTGAAATTATTATTAATAATTTCAGTCAGTGAAATGACAAGTGGAGGAGGAGTCTCGGGTAAAAACAAGTATATTTAAATAAAAACAAATTATAAGTCTTTTCGTTCTACCGATTACATTATTTTACGCTTATGCATTATTTTCCAGAGGCAGGAATGCCTGAATAATGAAATTGATAGCATCATTTATTAACGGCATTTATCAGTAATGAACACCACTCACGTGGAGTGAATAAATTAATGACTCTAGGCTCCTGCGATGCATGTTTCATAACAATAATAAATATAGGTTATTTATTATCCCCACTATTGAGTACTTGACATGACTTTTGAACCTTTTTGGAACCCGGTAAGGGTTGAACGTTAGACCTACAAAGTTAAAAGTATAAATAAGCGTCAGACTGATCTTGAATAAGAAGACTGAAATTGATCTTAAAACTAAAATATTAAGAGCAAATCGAACTGTTTATTGATTTAAATTGTTTTGTTGTCCGAACTAAAGGCGTGAAGCAAATATCAGAAAAATCGGTCAACACGAATGGGGGAGATCAAGACATTATAAATACTTTGAGTACCTACTTTGTTCGTGAAGATCGATGCATAATGATTTTGGAGATAGAACATTAAAAAACGTATACCATATTTACTAAACAGTTTGCCGGAGGACATGAGACGGGAAACAAATAAAAGTAGGTTTAAAATAAATATCAAAATGTACTTATTTTCAACAATTGAAAAGTAAAATTCCTTAGATTCGATGTAAATAAATGCGAAAAATAAAAAGTAAGACTCACCCGATCTTGCAGGCAAACTGTGTAAACATTTTTGCAGGACCATTGCTATTTTGTATCTTATTTGTTTGTAATAAATAAATAAAAAAAAAACAAATGATTAAAAAAAAACCCGGTTTATGATTGGCATATGGGTACCGCCTGGTATCAAATTTATTTCGGTCTTTTCAGTGGCAGTCGGGTTTTTTTACTTATTAATCATTTATTTTATTTCATACATTTTAGTTATGATACATGATGATGATGATACAGACATATACGTATATCTTTTTGTAATTTCCTTCATATCGTCTAAACTTGAAATAAATTAATTGACTGATTGAACTAGATACCACAATTGTTGTGGATATCAAAACTCAAACTAAAGATATTCATAAAACAATGTCCAATATAAATAGTTATCGAATAATACGAATCGATTGGTATAATTGGTACTTCAGCGCATCGAGATCGTTAAATTATTATTTACGGGTAGCTGGTGTACACTGGCCTTAATAATTAAGCATTCTGTGTGAGTTTATTCGATTATCACCAGATATATTTGCGATTGTGGTGGTTTTTATTATGTACATAATATTTGCCTTGTGAGTCATTATTGAATTAGTGTCTCGCATACGGCTAAGTAGGTTAGATAATATAGCTGTCTTAAGACTAGCTAGTTTTCTGAAGCCATTGTGCAAATAATATTGTGTGGATTTCATGCAAAAATACTTATGATTTGCACGAAACTCGGTATATAGCTGTTGTATAGCAACCAAACCGTCAAGCTCAGTATTAACATTAAATTAAAAAAATTAAATTAAATTTTAAAAAACCCCCGTCACAAAAAACAAAAAAATTCAACGGTTGCCATGTCGGGGGACCCTAACTGGTTAAGCTTTCCGTTATATTATTGGAACAATTCAAGGTCCCCCGACATGGCAACCGTTGAATCAAAATTTATTAATTTATTTTCAACTTTTTGGAAGTGTTTTTTGTGACGGGGGTTTTTTAAATTTTTAATTTAATTTTTATTTTATACTTTTTAAATTGATCTACTAGTCAAGCTCTTTCATTTGATACCCATATTGAGGGAGTTATGAAGAAATATGTATTCCGAAATGTTGTGGCGGCGGCCATCTTGGACCGATTTTTTTCAAACATAGCTAAGAACACTCCCGACTAATATACCTTTCAAACAAAAAAAACTAAATCCAAATCGGTTCATCCGTTTGGGCTCTACGATGCCACAGACAGACACACACACACACACATACACACACACACACACACACACAGACACGTCAAACTTATAACACCCCGTCGTTTTTGCGTCGGGGGTTAAAAACAACCAAATCGCAATGGAGGATTTGTTCCGCGTTCGCCTCACGAAGTTTTACCCCACATAAAAAAATCCGCATTCACCCCACATTTTATTCCTTTGTCGCCCCAAATGTAATATTTATTTTGAATTTAATATTTTATTCTTGATTCGCCCCATTTTCCTTTCTTTATTCGCCTCGAATATTTTTTGTGTGCATATTAATACAATTTTGGTACAGACAGACTGCAAAATTTAAGTCCGTTAGAATAGTTTTATATATATAGCAATACTTAGAATAATCTATCTTTGTTCGCAATGGATGCAAAAACTACTAAACGAATTTTGATGAGGTTTTTTTTGTTGGAAAGGTAAAGGTAAGTAGTGGACGGAGTGGCGGGCGGAGGCAAGTTTTTAATATATTTCAGACACAAAATAATGAATACAAAGATGTACAGTCAGCGTCATAAATATCTTGACGACGAAATCTCAAAATGACCTCAAAAATCTTGCATTAATAGCAAGTCAAACTGTTTTATTGATTTATAAGGTATTGTTGCCAGAACTTACCATGACTTTTCGATGCTTTTCGAAGTTATGTGTGTATTTATCGCAGGTTTATAAGTGCCCGGTTAATGGCAATAGGCTCGCCACCTATTACATTGGGACCTAAACATAAACTGGCGAAATGTGGGTGCTAGCACCTCTGCCTAACCCTTCGGGGAATACAGGCGTGACTTTATGTTATGTTTTTTTTATGTTATGTTGCCAGAACTAGAGGTGTGAACCAAATATCAGAATAATCGGTGAACTGGAATAGGGGGTCAAAAAACGAAATTAAGATCATTTTGAGTACCTACTCTGTACTTCATTTTTATGTATTCTCTCTCCTGGATCAGGTGAAGTCCCTAAACAGACTTCGGACACAGGTCGGTCGAAGCAAGGAGAATCGGTTAAGATGGGGTTTCTCAGACGGCGCGGACCTGCGGTGTGAGTGTGGAGTTACTCCTCAGACCATGTCCCACCTGCTAACATGTGCTGCATGCCCAACCACTTGTACAGCGGAGGAACTTATGAGCCCCTCCAAAAATGCAATCCAGGTGGCGGCACACTGGGAACATAGAATCTGAGAGTTGAGGCGCCCTCGATTCGATAGAAGAAGAAGATGTATTTTTTTCTTGTGCAAATAAGAAAGAAAAAGCTATATACTTCACATTTAAAGAATACCTACAAGTCTTATTTGATCGTGTAATCAGAGGAGTCAATCATCCCAAAGTAAAAAAAAATGCTTATTACAAATTTGTCCTTAATATTCACACTTGAAACATTAATCCTTTAAGATCGAGGCATCATATTTTATCCAGTTTCTCGTGAAGCTAATGAAAGCGTTTGCAAAATGGTGATTTTTCATCGTCCACGTCAATAGATACCTTTGGAAGTTTGTTACACAGGACTGGAATTTTTGTGAGATTTGAAAATTGGATCATGGCTATTTTAAATGTAAATTGAGATTGGCCTCAGCGGGGAAGGAAAAATATTTTTTTATCATTGTCGGAATGGAACACATAATATAATATTATACTTTACTGCTTGCAAAGAAAGTTTGTTCAAAGGAATCATTTCTTGAATGACCTACCTACCTACCATAATTCTAATAAATACTAAGATAACACTAGATATACATCGTGAAAAAGAAGCGCTCAAGTGGGACTTGGACCCACGACCTTTCCCTTGAAATTGACTGAAGAAGTTAGCATAATAAATGCTATAATTTTTTTTAAATATTTGGGTGGAAGTCATCAAGAATCAATGTTTAAAAATGGTTGAAAAATCATTCATTGGTTCCAACAGTTCGTAAGAAAGTTGGTAGATGGCTCCGCCGTCGCGCTTAAAGATGGATAAAAAGAGATGGAATGAAAAAAAAGTGATTCAGGTGTGGCTCAATAGCTCAGTTGGAAGAGCATTCCCCCTGTAAGGGAAAGGTCGTGGGTTCAAGTCCCACTTGAGCGCTTCTTTTTCCCGATGTATTTTGAACTGAAAAAGTTAGCATAATAAATGCTGTAAAAATTTCATTCAAACTAACACCAGATAATACTTTTTTTTTCGTGCAGAAATTACCTCGGATACCTCCGGAGCCGGAAGGGGAGGGTTACGTCGGACTCGAACCGATTAAAACCGCACGCCGACTGTGGATCGTGGTGCTAGGCCGGAGGTGAGGTTGTCATCGACATATCCCTCGCATCCCGGCTGATAATACTAAATTTCTGTATCCACGCTGGCCAGACGGGTTGGTACAGGGTTGTATTTCGAGTATTCCTTCTCTCGCAGTAATGTCGTATAATATGTATAGTCGCCTTCATAGAACCCTTTCGGATGAGATAGGATGGTGATACTTGTAATCTTTCTCCGTCACCACGAGGATCAAATTAAAATCGCGAAATAAGACACGATAATGTTTGTACAAAATTTTAATCCGGGGATTTTTTTTTTACGTGAGGGAAAATCCTTCGTAGATGCTATGCCAGACTCCTACCGACTAAAAACCCTCACGGTAACGCCCAACAGCCTACGGTGGGGCGCCCCGTGTAAGCCCTCGGAAGGATGTCCCAGGACTGCCATCAGACCTACGGCTACAACTGTGGCCTCACCTAGGGGGTTCGGGTGCTATCCCGCGTCTATGGGGGAATTTCGGGTGTCTTCCCGCTTTTTCTGGGGATAGAATAGATATACATACCTACAGATATTGATACTGGAGCTATATCTTTGAGAACCTAATCCATTCAATAAAGTCGTTTACGATATTTGAATGAAATTATTATAGCATTTATAAGTCCCACTTGAGTGCTTCTTTTTCCCAGATTCGTCGACTAATGTCAGATTCTAGAAATGCCAGATGTGTTTAACACTCCAGATTCTATCCGATGTATTTCTTTTACGATATTTCTTGTTATTTTTATTGGTCGTAAGTATATGATTACAACTAGATGAACCAACCGATATAAGCACACTTTACTCAAACTGCTTTTCTAGATAGTTTACGACTAAAGAATTTCAGATATTGGAAGGTCGGTCTAACAAAATACTTGTATGGAAAATTGAGTTATTCTGTTTTATTATTAACTTTCAAGAATGTGAACTACAAAGGGTACCCTTCGTCCGATATATGGATCTTATCTCTCGAATGGCCAATGTTATTCATATATTGCTACATTATTGGGACGGTAAGATAATCGAAAATTTAAAATAGAAATATTTTAATCTAGACAACTCATCTGACGGTGAGTTTTATTACATTTTCGTCATTATTTCAGCGAGTACTTTCGAAGAAAAATCCCAGAGTTCTACTTCCAAAGCACGCGGGTATGTAGTATTTTTAAGTGATAACTTCTTCTTCAATGAAATGCCACGAAAAAGCTTTAAACATTTTCAGTACACCCAAAGGCCGTAGTGATATAGATTTTACATTTCAGCATAAGGCGTTCAGTTAATGAATAGGTAAGTAAGTATTTATTAAAAAATAAACATTCTAAAATGGCCTAGTCAATCACTGAAGGCGTGTTCGTGGTCTGCGAAGCTATTTGGGTCAAACAATTATATTATTCAGCGAAACTTTGCAAATATAATGAATGCAATTTTGAAACAATTAATAGGTTTGTTACCTTTACTTATAAATATAATAGGAACAGTCGACGTCCTAGACTCGAACCTGAGAGTAGTCACCTTTTAGTGACCATTTATCTGCCTTGACTGGTCCGGGACAGCTTAAAATTCTAGTCTGTACAGGGATCTCATTTAGTCATGTTATTAGAATGATTCAATTCCATTAGAAAGAAAAACGTAGTTTTCATAACATCCTGTGTATGTCAAATCTTCAGAATCACGCATAGTTAGATCCGTATTCCACAAGATTTAGTAGGTAATTTTTTTTTATAAGCATTCGTAAGTTTTGAAATCATACGTTTTAAAAAATAAAGCCTAAATCTACGTGAATCAGGTTTGTCAAGTTCGCCTTATAATTATATATATTATATATCACATTTATTATCGATTATCGCAGGGGTGAATTAACACCCACATTTTACTAATAATTGTAGTCGGTCCCAAGCACGGAGGACAGAATATGATTAAGTAACGGAGATGCCCCATTGATAATTCGTCTAATAAAAACGCGTCGCCGAAAGCGGGTGTGAAGAGAGACGCGCGGGGTGTCACAAGTCGAAGGACATCATAGGTATAACGTTCCTACCGAATGAGTCCATTTGACGTTTGGATGGCATGGCACGCGACTCGATTGCCTTGCAACAACTCCGCTATCATTTCCTTCTCCATGGTCCCAAGTAATAGGGAGTGAGCCTATTGCCATAATATTCCGGGCACTATTGTTGATTCGAGCCTATATCTGAGGCTCAGTCTGGGCTGTATAATATCTGTCTGATGTTAAACAGCCGTATCCCTTAGTCACCTTGTACGACACCGCATGGGAAGAGATGGGGTGGCCCAAATTCTTCTCTGCCGGGAACCACGCGCGAAAATATTACGCCACGGTGTAATAGAATGCCACATTTGCTACTTTAATATCTAAACCATTTTTGCACAAGTCATCACTTATAATGATGATGTAAGTAGATGAAAAGTTGAGCGAATCGCAAAAACCGCGACGTAGTAAAATCTACATAACCTGGCATTATAACATGTCCTATTTTACCTGCTTTGTAAATTTGACTAGTAGGACATAAACCTGCATTGATTCCATGGGCAGACTTATTTGTTTTATGCAGGTACAGTCAGCAGCAGATTGATCTAGACAAACAAAGTACTCAAAATGATCTTTATTTCGTTTTTTGACCCGATTCTAGTTAACCGATTGTTCTGATATTTGATACACACTTTTGGTTTGGACAATAATACCATATACATCAATAAAACAGTTAAATTTGCTCTTATTACTTTGGTTGGTTGGTTTCAAGATAATTTCAAGAGGTTCCAGGATCAGCATCAGAACGGTCCTGAAACTTTAGCTGACAGGTGCATGGACAGAGGCTACACCAAGAACTACGGGGTCAAGCTAACCTTAGCTACCATCCGGTACATCTATTGAGTGCTGGACAAGGAACTTGGATTATGGCGCAGACTTTCCTTCGGGTCAAACAGCACTTCTATTGATTTGAAGGTATTCAAATTATCGACGAGTAAGAGAGTAGAACCCTGGTTCCAAACTCCAAGCTTTGGACTCAATTGGGATTAGCTCCCAGTTGAGGAAAGTGGTAAATTATAAAATACATTTTCTATGGTGAATGCGTTTGTAAGAGTTACCCGAGGGGCCCATAGCTGGGTTACGAGGTTCAGAGGGAGGGGTTGGGTTATCTGAATACCCAAGACAGCTTAATACTTTAGTCGGTTCGCATCCAACATGACCACCTTCGCCGGCTTTTCACACGACCGACGGTATTTCCACACGAAAAAACATTATCCTCCTTTTTTCGGCAGTCGGGTAAAAAAGGGTAAGTTCGATTTCAGAAACTACATGATCGTATCAAAATTTTACTGTATCCAATATTCCATTCCGTTTACAAATCATTACCAGTCTTCTAAATGATCGATGTTATCCTATATTTTAGGCGGCAATAATAAAAAGGTGAGCTTGTACGAAATTTAGGCTAACCTGTTGTTATTTACAAGTTTATATTTTACACAGCCTAAATACGATCAACCATTACCCATGCCACAGAAGTCATAAGAATAAAGGGGCGTGAAAAGGCATCTGATGAGGCCGTCAAGCTGAGTGCCATAATTGTCAACATGGTACATGTTTATGGTGGTGACCGTCTTTCCGAGACTGCCTTTAGCTTACCATCAGGCGAGGTGAAGTTAAATTTACGTGTACTTTTATGTAAAAAAATCTCTAATAGTAATCCAGTAATATTTTCCACGATCAATTACATTCGTACTTATAAGTATTTCGTACCTCTTAGCCGACGTTTGAAAAATGACCTTTAGAAATAGGATAAGGACAGTAGTTGACCTCTTATCCCCGGGGCGAGCCCAGTCTTGTTCCAATGAAATATTCACCAATACGTGGTACTCGAGTTAGTTTCTAACTATATTTACGGCTTTTAATGGTATAATAAATTTTCACGATGTTAAATATTAGGCTGTAAATTAAGATGTAATATTCCAATATGAAGGCACGATGATCTTACAGTGAGAGAAATTATTACAAAGTTTTCGTAACTGGATGTACACAAAAACGTCAATTTTGACAATCGCTCGAGTTGACGACAAGAAAATATTCAAAAATTGAAAATTGTCAACTCGCTTTTTCCCGCGAGTTTATTGCCCGCGAGTTGATGAATGACTCAAGTATACCTATGTCCAATAGTCTATAATCATATATATCTCTCTATATATTTCAAAAAACTAGTCCTGACTGACTGATGGACTTTTATACAACGCTCAGCCTAAACCACTGGTCATAGAGACTTGAAATTTATAGAAAGTGTTTGTCTAGCTAGAGTTATGGAGGTGTATTAATAAAGAATTTGTTTGAAATTTAAACCTTAAGTCCTAAACAGGGTCAAAAACGTACTTTGTTGTTACTGGTACTGTGTGGAAAAATAATCTAGGGGGAATGCCTGACCAATTCGGCTACCGAGACACGCCCGATATGATTCAAATTTCCCATCTTATACGTCTTTAAGGCGACGTGGCGTCATCTACCGATTTTCTTACGAACTATCGGAATCAATGAATGATGTTACAATCATTTTTAAACATTGATTTTTGATAACTGCGCCCAAACAATTGAAGGAATTTTTATAGCATTAAGTATGCTAACTATACAAATCGAATACATAGGGAAAAAGAACCTTAAGCCACGTCGCCTTAAAGACGTATAAGATGGGAAATTTGAATCATATCGGGCGTGTCTCGGTAGCCGAATTGGTCAGGCATTCCCCCTGTAAGGGAAAGACTGCGGGTTCGAGTCCCGCCCAAGAAGATTCTTTTTCCCTATGTATTCGATTTCTTGTTAGTGTTAATCCTAACCGCATCCGAAGCTTTCAGCTTGGAGTCTGGGGTCCACTTTACCAGACTAACTGCGGATTTGGCTAAACTTCGATATTTTCTATGAAGCGATTGCCATTTGGCTTCCACAACCCAAAGGCGATATCGAATCATTGTAGCTAGACCAGTTGTTAGACTTTCGAGGGTTCCAACTACCCGTAACGACTGCCATAGATGTTCGTATGGCAACCGGGACCGACGACGGATTAACGTGTTCTCCGAGTCACTGCTTTCTTATATATCTACCATTTTATAAATTAGGTTAGATTAGTTAGTATACATGTGTTGAAGGTGAAAGAATACAAGTATCACTACCTCATCTCATTCAAAAGGAGCCGTAAGAGGCGATTAACGGAATAAGCAGACGATATAACTGTGAGAAAAGGGAAAACTCGAAATAAAACCTTGTACCAATTCATCTGGCTAGCGTGGAAACAGAAGGAATTTTAGAGCATTAAGTATGCTAACTATATAAATCGAATAAATAGGGAATAAGAATCTTCTCGGGCGGGACTCGAACCCGCGATCTTTCCCTTAGAGGGGGAATGCTTTGACCAACTCGGCTTATCCATCTTTAAGGCGACGGTGTAATCATCTACCGATATTCTTACGAACTATCGGAACCAACGAATGATGTTACAATCATTTTTAAACATTGATTTATGATAACTCCGCCCAAATAATTGAATGAATTTGACGGCATTAAGTATGCTAACTATACAAATCGAATCCCGCCCGAGAAGATTATTTTTCCCTATGTATTCGATTAGGAGAGGTCTATGTCCAGCAGTGGACTGCTATAGGCTAATTGATTGATTGATTGAGTTAGTAACATATAGCTTAGAAGCCAATCGACAATCACATATTATAGATTATATATATGGGACAAACTGCGAATGGGACCAACTGCGAATGGGACCAAGTGCGAATGGGACCAACTGCGAATGGGACCAACCGCGAATGGGACAAATTGCGAACGGAGGACGAAGCGCGAATGGGACGTAGTGCGCATAACCCAAATATTACTGTCTTGCTCTTATTGTAAACATAGATATTCTACGTTTTAGGTAATAACTATTACTTATTTAATCTGTTTACTTCGATTATTTAGTTGATTTTGTTTTATTTCACTTTATGTTTTTTATTCCTTAAAATAAAATGTGTGCCAATCGCGTACTACATAATTTTGAAGCGACACCTTCACTTCGCACGCCAATAAATTAACTTCGTGCGAATCGCCTACAGAAAAATAATATATTTTTGACGGAGTCGATTCGCACGTTTCGTGCGAGTTCAATTCGTGCGAATCGTCCAATAAGGCATTATTATCTACTAAACATTCCATTGAGAGCTGTGTATATATTTAGCCTGATTTAGCCTCTGGTGTACTGCAAAGTGTTGATTATTATTACCTCGGCTAAGCCCTGAAATCTGCACGTAGCAAGGGAATCCATGTTTATGTGACAATAGCGATATTTCATGGGATTTCGAGGGATGGAATAGAATGCGTTCCAATTTTAATTCCATTCGCTTTTGTTTACATGGTTCCGGTTCTATATCTTTATCTTGTACATACATAGATAAAATTTACGCCTGTGAATCCACGAAGGGGTAAGCAGAAGTATAGTAACACTGACATTTCGCCAATTATTCCTCGTAAAAGCAAAATTTTTGTTTTGAAAAAAAAACCCACGATTTAAAAAAAAATATTCAAAAAATGTTTACTGCAGCGCCCCCTAGTAGGTTGTCACCGTAACACCTATCTAAGAACATGCACCAATCAAACCCAAACCAATAATTTAAAACTGCATCAAAATCGGACTAGTATTTTTGGAGAAAATTGGCAAAATTGATTTGCATTAAAAATGCTTTCTGTAGCTCCCCTGTTGAGTTGTTATTGTAAAACTTATCTCCAATTAAAGCCGAACCCATAACTGAAAACTGCATCAAAATAGGATTGGTAGTTTCAGAGACAATGGCAACATGGATTTGCACAAACAAACACACAAACATCCTCTCACCCCAAACGCATATGCCGTCTCCGTTCCGTCGTGGGTAAAAAAAGGGTCTCTATCATCATTTGTCGTCAAGCGGGCTCTTTGTAATGGAATGCATGTTGACTGCCACATGGAGAACAGATAGGGCTGTTCTCCATCTGACAGTAAATAAAAGCTTAGGTTAGGCATCTTTTCTACCACACCGGAGAAGATCCGGAATACCTTATGCTACACAACCGGGAATCAACATAGATAAAATATATTTAACTTCAAGGCTCAGCCCTACAGCGAAGTAAACATCACGTAGCACATGTTACATGTTCTTTTAAAACTTACAGGTAGGTATTCTGTACCCGCCAGTACTTGTAACAACAGGTCTGTCAAAACACTAAAGTTCCATCCGATTAAAGTATGGGGAGACCCTCACGTTTGTACTTTAATCTACATAATTGTATCACGTACAAATATAAATTTTATCTACGTGCTGTGTTTTCTTAAACAAACAATAATAAATAACTAGATGATAAGTTTTGTTTGCAGTTGTGTTGTATGTTAAAAAGGTGGTTATTTTAATTTTAAGATGGCGTGGCGATGCAAAATATTTGTCGTTAATTTTTTTACAAATATTGAATTACATGTGTGATCCATACTAATATTATAAATGCTAAAGTAACTCTATCTGTCTGTATGTTACACTTTCACGCCTAAACCACCGAACCGATTTTGATGAAATTTGGTATAGGGGTAGATTAGACCATGAGAAAGGACATAGGCTATGTTTGGTCACGATAACCGACACCTACGCGGGCGGAGCCGCGGGCAAAAGCTAGTTACAATATATTGAAATTTTGTTTTGTTCGGTTGCCTTTAAGCTGAAAAAATATTATTATATCTAAAATCTGGACAACAATGAATATCTCGTACAAACCTGTCATTTGTCACTTAATTACACTGAAACATCTGAACGGATCTGGTTTAAATTTAGGACAGAGATGAACATTATATTCTGGAATACCACATACACTAACTTTTAAACTCTCGCGTTCATAATAATAACGGCCGGTGTGGTCGAGACGTCAGGCAAATCAAAGTTATGTATGTACCTATACCATGATCGCGTAAATTCCCGTTATTATTATTGTATACCACATACACTACCTCTTTTCATCCCTGATATAGATTCACATAGCTTAGTATGGTACCGGGATTAGATTCCTATTTGGTACATCTGCTTTGGCGCTGGCTTTCCTCTTGAGTTTAGGGGATCAAACGGCCGTCCTTTTCCCTAAAAGTCAACATAAGCTATATTAACAGAAGGAAATATAGGAAAGCGGGTGAATTCATTACGATTATAATTGAATTTTTACTTTCCAAAGAAGAAAAATAAATATAAAATGTAACCTTACCATAAATAGAGTAAGAAAAAATGGGAAACACTCAATAACGCAGTCCCCTGTCCATTCAATAGGACAACAAAATCCTATGTAAAAAGTAAGCTAGTCAAATAGCCGTATCTGTATATTATCGTAGATTCCGAAAGCCAGCCAATAAAATTAGTCCGTTCTTCTGTTTGGAATAGTGCTGCACCTATTGCATATCGGTACAATTTTCGCAATTATGTTTTGCGAATGGTTCCTGGTAGAGTAGAATTTGGTCCACCCCATCTCTTCCCATGCGGTGTCGTACAAGGCGACTAAGGGATAGGGCTGTTTAACATCAGACAAATAATACAGCCCAGACTCAGCCTCGGATGCACGGCTTGAGTCGACAATAGTGCCTGGAAAGCGGCAATAGGCTCACCCCCTATTACGTGGGACTGAATCCAATGATTGGTGAAATGGGGGTGTTAATTCACCTCTGCCTAACCCTCTGGGGATAAAGGTGTGATTGTATGTATGTATATTTTAATAATGTATCCCTTGGTAATGTTGGCAGTGTGCACGAATGTCTTGCAATAAAAAAGTATTTTTATTGAATTTTATAGTATATTATCAGTTACATAATAGCGCATGAAAACGTATCTGAATGACTGTGATAAGCTAACCCTCTATTACGTGTCTCAAAAATTATGGTTGGCAAAATGTGGTTATTTACATAGCTACCTGTGCCTAGTGCCTACACCTATGTGTAGGTAAATAAAGCGATCTAAATAGTGCGTGTTTGGGGATGTTTTTGGTGTTTATTAGTCAGATTCATTGATTTTAAATTTTAGTTCATTCGATGTAACAACTAGCCTTTGAATTATTTCTGGGATACTGTCGAAAATATCGATATAAATATTTCGATATTTTGCGACAGCGTCCCATCACTATTCTTTTATCGGAGCGCAGCCAATCGGCGCAACGTCCCCGTGACGTATTACAGTACATTCTTTTAGCTCAAGCTCCCGATACCTATTTATTTTGGACCCCAAATCCAAGCTTAAGGGATCATATGGCTATTGTAATTTCGGTTCAATGCATATCTTAAAGACATTTCCTCCAAGAGAATAAGTTAGGTATATTAAAGATAACAAATTACACCATATTTGAAGAGAGATAATTTTTAGTAATATTTTTATACTAGCTTTTGCACGCGGCTCCGCCCGCGTGGATATCGGTTATCGCAACCAAACATAGTCTATGTCCTTTCTCATAGTCTAATCTACCCCTATACCAAATTTCATCAAAATCGGTTCTGTGGTTTAGTTCATACAGACAGACAGACAGAGTTACTTTCGCATTTATAATATTAAGTATGGATAATTTTATAATTACGGCGTTAGATTATACACACATTGAGTTATTTTTACAGGCTTTACCTATTGTCTTGTGACACAGGATATAAATATAAACGTTATCGGTCTTCAAGTTCATAGTGTAACTTCGTGACCTACATATTTCAGTGCACAGCGAACAACCTTATCCTTTGCGAGTTTGACCTATCGCTCCATAATATTTTAAATTTTAAACTAACCCTTCAAAATACCTTTCGCAAATATTACCGTTTAAACCAGAAATTTGAGCAAGACTATTAATTTGTTTAGAAATTTAATTTTACGTGGGGGACCGGACAAAAGCTTGGTTTTTAGACGAACCGGTCGGCGCGCCTGAGGGACTATAAAAAACCACAAGTTCGGAAAAGGCCAGGAGGGCGACAGAGGAGAGGTTCGCGGAGGGCACGGTGAATATTTTACATTCATCTAACGTCAGAGTTTATAGTTGAAGAAAATGTTTTACATTTAATAATATTAGTTATAATGAAGAAAAATAATATGATAATAATATAGTAAAAATTTGATAACATCATGTACAAGTAAATTACAGGTTCCACGTAGATCTTCGATATTTCGCAGAAATAATTTGATAAAGGCACACCCTAATTATGCTTAAAAATGCTTCTTTTTTCTTTTTGTGTTCTTTGTCTTTCTTTTCAAAAAGATATTTTCTTTATTTCTTCCCACAGTGTGTAAACCATATTTATAACTTTTTCTCGTGCTAACCAGCATACCTGTGTGTTTCAAAAGAAAATTAAATTTGGCACCAACTTCTTCGCATAATACTTTGAACAACCTCAAGTTGGTAACACTGCTACGAATGAAATTCATAATTTTCACTACGGCATGCTCAAAGTACTTAGCAAATATCTGGTGGAAGCGGTGTAGCAGCTAAAGCGTACCGGTGTATCAGAGAACGATAAGATGAAACTTGGGCAACGACTTGTTTCACGAGTAAGTAAACAGTCACTATGGGACGACCCAACTTTATCTAGACGTGTGACACAATCTTTAGTAGAATATAATCATATTTTTAATACCAGACAAGCATACAACCCACCTGGTGGGCAAACATGCTGTTGACCCTGTAAGAGAGCTTATTTGCCGTCAGTGTAGAAGACAAAGCAGCAGAAGCATTTGGTCTTCCCATTGACAGCACAAAAACTCTCCAGTGAGCTCTAGCTACCCTACTCACAGCCGGGAACACAACACCAGGATATTATGGCCGCGGTATTCTGTAGGGCGGAGTACTTATCGATAACTAGTACTAGCATTCGATAACTACTCAATTAGGATGGAAATACCGTCGTGTTCTCCTACTCCAATCGTTAAGAATTACACATTAATCTTAACGACTTTTTATTTATTATTGTTATGTTTAGTAGTCGAGTGGTTGTCACATAGTTTGAAGTGTAAAAAATCTCAACCAGAACTTTGATGAACCTGCGGCCATAGCTGCTGGAAAGTAGCCGAAACGCTAAATATAAATAATACCAGGGCCTTGATTCTACTAAAGCAAAACTATTGTCAAACCACAGAGATTGCAAAAAGCGGCATTAAAGTTTAGACTTTATTTCCATACACTAAGGTCCAAAATTAAATCACATACGTTTCATTACACTCTTTTATTCACTCTGCTAACAGTTATTTAATATTGAACTTTAAACGCATCGCTTTAAAGTCTATAATGTATTGCTGCTTTTTGCAATCTCTGTGGTTTGACAATAGTTTTGCTTTAGTAGAATCGAGGCCCAGATAAATCGCAATAGAAACCATTAAAAATTGGTTATATTTTAATGAGTGATAGTAGTAGACGTAGATCTGTAATCTTGCCTTTTTTTTTTTAACCGTGGGGGAAAATCCTTCATGGATGTTATGCCGGACTCCTGCCGACTAAAAACCCCCACGGTAACGCCCAGAAGCCTATGGATGGGAGCCCCGGGTAAGCGACAGACCTACGGCTACAATTGCGGCCTCGTCTCGGGGGTGGTTCGGGTGCTATCCCGCGTCTATGGGGGGGTTTTTGGGTGTTATCCCGCTTCTTAGGGGGGGGGGGGGAGTGCGTGAATCCCTCACGTCACGCTGCCATCATGGGCCTGCTTCTGTAAAGACGGTGAGCAGCCAACTCACCGTCCTCAGGCCCCCGGTTATGGAGGCCGATGGTCTTTGGCGAAGACACGTCGGCGGCGCCCAAGCCGCCGACTGCGGAACTCGGGTGGGAGAATTTTCTCCCGCTCTCGCCCCGCCGCCTCTTTCACGAGCATGACCTGCTCACAGAAAGAGGCGGCGCAGTCCCACTTACTCCCGCTGGAGACCATGGCTCGCACCATGGTATCGAGCTTGCCTTATAATTTTATCTAATCTCTAAGCTTTAATTTGCAGGGTGCTCTGTCTCATACGTTCTGTATCTGTTTGAACTAACCATCATCTAACTTTTCTAATTCCACCCCTTTCAAAATATTTCCTTAGTAGGTCATATAGTTGACCTACTTTCAACCAGGTCACACTAAAAAATGGGCCACTAAATAAAGTTTTCCTAAATCGCTATTTTGTTGAAGCCACCATTAACCTTTTCAAACCACTTACGGGAATCCACACATCCCAATTTATCCACCCGTCACAATATTAATGACCACGAAAGGTTTAACTTTGATCCAGCTATCATTAAGGCTGATGAAATCGTTGTGGATCACCACATTCATCTATTGCCAATAGCTGGTACCGATTGATGGTGGCCGGCAGTCGCCAAACATTCCGCTGAAAAATATTGAGGCGATTTGTTACGGCAACTGTACCAAGTCATAAGAGATGTGCTTTTTATGTTTGAATAATTGAATTTGGATGGTATTTAAAGTACTTCAATTTATTCACATTTCATTTAACTAATTTTGCCTTTGTTCCGCCAAATATACTGAATGTGCACCAAAATATATTCACTAACATAATTTCATAATGAGCACCTGTTTAAGAATTGTTGTACATTTGAAAAAATATTAGTATACCTAATTTAAAAAAAAACTAACCTGAACTACCTAACCCAACCTAACCTACATATTTAGTGCACGATCAGTATTTTTCGCGGAAGAATAAAATAATTATTGTTACAATAGAATATTTGCAGCGCACTAGAATATTATATCTTGGTGATCATTTGGAATTTGTTTGGTGTAACATGATATGTTGGTCGAGTAGTTTCATTATAGCAAAACAATTAAACGGGTTTATCAATAATATTTTAGAAATGCGTACATAAGTGTACCTTTAGATCTTTGGTGAGCGCAAAAATATATTCCATTAAAGTTGGAAATCAATTGTAAGTTGAATCCATCTTTTTGTAATATAAAATTTATGAATTAAAATGATCATTATTATAGTTTCTTGGAACACCACAACATTGTTATTTTAACCAATTCAATAATTTATATTTACAGCTGTAAATTTTCGTAAGGGTAGGCAGAAGTGTAACACCCAAATTTCGCCTTAGAAAACGTCGCCGAACTTATTTTTACTGTTTATTCTTGAAATATTGAATTTCAAATGCCAGTGTTATTCTCATAAGTTACGTTGTTGGGTAAAATTCCTGCATAATATTTTCTTACAAAACAAAATCAGGTATTTTGTCGCGTGTAGGTAAATACGTGCTAAGCTCATGTTTTGTAATAATATTGTATTATATACCAGTGGGAACGATCACAGAGTTTGCGAAATATGGTTACACCTATTGCATTTCTGTCTAACCATTCTGTGATACATTTAAATCTCTTCATTATAATCTATACTAGCCGACCCGACGAACACCCGCGTGGCGTCGGATCCCGTTCCCGCAACACCCTCTACTATGTTAAGAGTCCGTACTACCTCAAATGACATAGCATAAACGTGTATAATATCAAAAGTTCTAAAGCATGGACTTTTTAATTCATTTGTGGTAAAGTTGAGGATATATACTAATGTTTATGTGTGGCAAAAACACGATTGCGTAAAATTTTCTTGATAGAAAACCATTGCAAAGTTACCTCTAAACCGTACAAATAAAACGATATTATGGATTAATTACGCAAAATAGGATCACTAAACTTACACAATAAATTGCAGTTTAGTGGTTAAGAGACATTATGTGTTTCAAATTTTACAAATATACATTGGTTTCTGCGTAACGAGCAAATATCTAAATTTTTACTCAAGCGATACCATTAAACTTAGAACCGCCCTGCCGCCCGGCCTCCTCCTCAGTGTTGCTTCGGCTATCATACGGGGAACTTGTGTCGCACGCGCTCTGCGCAGACGATTACGATAGACGATACGAAAGTATTCAAGTACCTATCTTTTGACAGGCGAAATGGGTAATAAAGTAAACTGAAAGAGGAAAAGTGCATGTTGGCGTAAAAAAATATTAAAACATATGAATGATGTATTATGTAGACAGCCTCTGTGGCGTGGTGGTAGTGCACGCGACTGCCACGCAAGAGGCGCGGGTTCGATTCCCGCTCAGTGCAAATATTTGTATGCATGAATATGGCTATTTGCATTGATCTGGGTGTTTCTATGTATAATATGTATGTATTGATGATGATTCCGTGATGGTGGTATCCGTGGGGATTTTACGCACGATAAAAAAAATTGCGTTAGTGAACGCGACTGCTACGCAGGAGGCGCGGTTTCGATCCCCGCTCAGTGCAAATATTTGTATGCATGAATATGGCTATTTGCATTGGTCTGAGTGTTTCTATGTATAATATTTATGTACATACAAAAAAGTATCTAAGTATGTTTATCCGCATTCTAGATTCCATAACACAAGCTAATTAAGCTTACCATGGGTCTAGATAGCGCTGTGTAGAATGTTGTGGAATATTTATTTATTTATTATTATAGTAAGTATCTAATCAACCTACCTAAGTAGCTTATACTGTACATAACAATTTGCAATAGGTACTATATTAGTAGAAAATAATAAATAGGTCAGTAAAAACCTACCTATTTCAAAAATTTGGATTGAAATAGGCATACCTGCCTATGTATCGACAAAAATAATCTTGCAGTAGCAGCCCAAGTCTTTCAGGCAGGTCCTGCCTACTAAAGGTCGCTCACTGCGACGACGCGACGGACGACGCGGTTGGGCGACTCAGAGCCGAAAGTCGAAGTGCGGTAACTCCAACTTCTGTAGGTTAGGTTAGAACTGTGACCCCAACGCATGAGCCGAGCGAGCGTAGCGAGCGTGCCGCAGCAGCGGACGGCGAAGTGCCAGATCGGGTTATGATAGGAACGAGACCGTCGGGTCAGGTTAGGAAGGGGGTTACGTTCGGAACAAATTTTTAAAGTTTCTACCTTACCCGCGACCGGGTCAAGTTTTCGGGTCAGTTTCGGAATAAACGGAATATTTCTGTAAATACATGAGTACCTACCAACCCGAATGATCATAATATAAATATAGCAGTAGTTAGGTACTACTACCATACGTATTCCTATATTTATTATAGACAGTACGTAATTATGAATTTCCATTCATCTGTTTCTATTGAAGGGTCATCGCCCTCTGTGGGCTCAACAATCTAGCCACATTACTGGCTGTCAGATTCTCTGCCCATACGGGGGCCCCGTATAGGGCCATACTTCGCACGATCCCCAGGTACAGTCTCCTGCAGGGAGCGTTGGGTCCCCTGATGTTGGGCATCAGCCGCGCGAGTGCGGCTGATGCCCCCCTCAGTTTTGGGACCAAACTTCGGAAGTGATGTCCGAAGTTCCACCGGCCATCGAGCCCCAGATACTTCATCGAGGGCTCGATGCCGATGCTGACACCCCCTATCTGTAGGCTGGATCCCGCAGGTGGCTCCATCCGAGGTCCGTGGAAGCACCGAGCCTCGGACTTGTGAAGAGCGACCTCGAGACCCAGCCGCCGTGTCTGACCCACGACTTGAGCAACCCTTGCCGTGGCCTTTAGTGCTGCGTCTCGGTGCGCTGCTCCCCGCGCCGTAATGATGGTGTCATGCGAACCGGACGTCGGAGGTCGCAGAACGACCTCCGTCCTCTATGAGCGCTGGCCTGAGGGTGACCGGTGGAGCCGCCTGTCACCCAAGCAGAAGCAGGCCGCGGCGGCGGCGCAAGGTGCGCCTCCCCGTAACCGGGGCTAGATGGGGACACTGTGGTCCCCCCAACTCGAAGGGGGCCATCTCGAAAGGAATGGTCCTCCTGGGTCTGCCGGGGTGCGAGAGATATGCTTTTGGCAATCTCACCTCCGGCAACCAAGGACTTGGGACGGCGTGCGTTTTAGTTCGAGTTCGACATAACCACCTCCACCGGCTCCGTGGGAATTTATCGCACGATAAAAAAAAACGAGGGTGTCATCGGCGGAACACGTTACGCTGACCCCTCTGAGCAACGTACCACGCAGCATCCAATCGTAACCGATGTTCCTCACCCTCCGTAACTACGGGCACGTCGTTCTCCACCACCTCCCCTAGGTGCCGTCTTCTTAGGGGCGGAGGCCTTGGCTTTGGACCAGGAGCACCACTGGGTGCAGCCGTCGTCGCTCAAGACGCGACGACGGGTGCCGCCAGCGGTGGGCGGAATGCCCGGTCCTCGGACGCCGAGGCGTCGCTCGATGACCTCCAGCAGCTGGACCACCGTTGGTGTCACCTTAGATGGAGCACGGAGAGCGGGGGTTTTCACACCCCGAGCCTCCCCGGTGGGTACAAGGAGGCCAAGAGGGCCCTCCATACGGCCATCAAGCGGTCCAAAAAGTTGGGCCGCGAGGAGCTGATAGAGACTCTGGAGCGCAATCCGTGGGGGCGCCCGTACCTTATGGTAAGGGGCAAATTACGCGCTAAGGCGCCCCCACTGACCCAGAGTCTCCAGCCGGAGCAGCTGGAGGTGGTCCTGGACTCCTTGTTTCCATCAAGAGCGGAGGAACACATTCCTCCGCGCATGGCTCCGTCTCAGGCGCCCAGCGCGGAAGGCAGTGAGAACAACGTGCCCGTAGTCACGGAGGGTGAGCTAGGGGCGGCTGTACTGCGGCTTAAATCCCGCAGAAACACCGCCCCTGGACCCGACGGCATTCCAGGCTGAGCGTGGGTCCTGGCTCTTGAGGAGCTTGGGCCTCGACTTCTAGGGCTCTTTAGCGCATGCCTCGAAAAAGGCCAGTTTCCCAAGGTCTGGAAGACAGGAAAACTGGTCTTGATCCGAAAGGCGGGGCGGCCGGCAAATTCTCCATCAGGGTACCGGCCGATCGTGTTGCTTGACGAGGTGTGCAAGCTCTTTGAGCGCATTATTGCACAACGCCTCGTCAGGCATCTCACACGCGTGGGGCCTGATCTGGCGGATAGCCAGTTTGGCTTCCGTCAGGGGCGCTCCACGGTGGATGCGATCATGCGCATTAGAGGCCTGACGGAGGAAGCAGTCTCACAGGGTGAGGTGATAGTGGCGGTGTCTCTTGACATCGCCAACGCCTTCAACACCTTGCCCTGGAGCTGCGTTAGGGAGGCGCTTATCTACCATGGAGTGCCTCCCTACCTCCGTCGAATTGTCGGGGCCTATCTCTCCGAGAGGGCCATTACTTACCCGAGTTGGCTAGGGCCGGGTCGGCGGGATGTGTCGTGCGGTGTTCCGCAGGGATCGGTATTAGGGCCACTCCTGTGGAACATCGGTTACGATTGGGTGCTGCGTTGTCCGTTGCTCAGGGGGGTGAACGTAACGTGTTACGCCGACGACACCCTCGTTACGGCGCGGGGAGCAACGCACCGAGACGCAGCACTAAAGGCCACGGCAGGGGTTGCTCAAGTCGTGGGTCGGATACGGCGGCTGGGTCTCGAGGTCACCCTTCACAAGTCCGAGGCTCTGTGCTTCCACGGACCTCGGATGGGGCCACCTGCGGGATCCAGCCTACAGGTAGGGGGCGTCAGCATCGGCATCGAGCCCTCGATGAAGTATCTGGGGCTCGTACTCGATGGCCGGTGGAACTTCGGACATCACTTCCGAAGTTTGGTCCCAAAACTGAGGGGGGTGTCAGCTGCACTCGCACGGCTGATGCCCAACATCAGGGGACCCAACGCTCCCTGCAGGAGACTGTACCTGGGGATCGTGCGAAGTATGGCCCTATACGGGGCCCCCGTATGGGCGGAGACCCAGACGGCCAGTAATGTGGCTAGATTGCTGAGCCCACAGAGGGCGATGGCCGTCAGGGTGATAAGGGGATACCGCACGATCTCAGGTGAGGCGGCATGTCTCTTAGCCGGGACCCCTCCATGGGACCTGGAAGCGAGAGCCCTTGCGTCTCTATTTAAATGGCGCAAGGAGGCGCTGGAGCGGGGCCAATGGCCTGCGTCTCGAGAAATCGAGGCCCAGCGGTCCCAGCTCCACCAGGAAACCGTGGAGACATGGAAGGTGCGACTTGAGCAACCAAAGGGGGGATTCGCCACAATCGCGGCCGTCAGACCGGTCATGGACGAGTGGCTGGAGAGGAGACATGGTGCTCTCTCCTACCGGTTGTCACAGATGCTTACCGGGCACGGTAGCTTCGGTAGGTATCTGTGGCGAAGACACCGGGAAACCACGGCCGGTTGTCAGCACTGCGGGGACCGCAGCGATGACACAGCGCTCCACACGCTGGTGGAGTGCACGGCGTGGGCGCAACAGCGCCAGGTCCTCGTGGTGGGTTTGGGCGTGGACACTCTCTCGCTCGAGACCATGGTGGGAGCCATGGTCTCCAGCGGGAGTAAGTGGGACTGCACCGCCTCTTTCTGCGAGCAGGTCATGCTCGTGAAGGAGGCGGCGGGGCGGGAGCGGGAGAGAACTCTCCCACCCGAGTTCCGCAGTCGGCGGCTTGGACGCCGCCGACGTGTCTTCGCCGAAGACCATCGGCCTCCATGACCGGGGGCCTGAGGACGGTGAGTTGGCTGCTCATCGTCCTTACAGAAGCAGGCCCATGACGGCAGCATGACGTGACGGACTCACGCACGCCTCCCCCCTCCTATGAAGCGGGATGATACCCGAAAACCCCCCATAGACGCGGGATAGCACCTGAACCACCCCCTAGACGAGTTGGTTGTTGGGAGCCCTGGGACATCCTTCCGAGGGCTTACCCGGGGCTCCCAACTATAGGCTGCTGGGCGATACCGTGGGGGTTTTAGTCGGTAGGAGTCCGGCATAACATCCATGAAGGATTTCCCCCACGGTCAAAAAAAAAAAAAAAAGCTGCTGCCCGTAGCTTCGCCCGCGTGAAGTTTTGTTCCCGTTCCTGCAACCCATGGGAACCTTAACCCGGAATAAAAAGCAACTTATGTGTTATTCCAGGTTCTAATTTACCCCTGTATAAAATTTCAGCCAGATCCATTTAGTAGTTTTTGCGTGAAAGAGTAACAAACATCCATACATACAGCGATACATACTCACAAACTTTCGCATTTATAATATTAATAGGATAAGTATAAATATATTATAAGTTTTATGTAAATTATCATTACATTATGCACACTTTTCTCAAGTTTGTTTATTGCCATAACTTTCTTGATGTCTAATTACTAGCTACTTTACCCTATCGATTGATACGCGCGTGAACTTGGCGGCCGAGCCTCGCGTCGGCCGGCCCGGGGTCATCGCGGGAGTGAGATAGATGCATCTGCGCGCGAGTAGTACCGGCGCGAGCGCGTTGTTGAGGCGCGCGGGGGTAAAATTTGAATTCGAGCTGGAGTGGTACGGACTCTTAAGCATGAATTATACATATTAACCTTCCTCTTGTTCTTCATTCTCTCTATCTATTAAAAAAACCGCATCAAAATCTTTTGCGGAATTTTAAAGATCTAAGCATAAATTGGCACAGACAGACTTAGAGACTTTACTTTTTACTATGTTGTGATTTTACATAAACTTACAGTGTAATTAGACCCTTGGTTAAGTGTTAACCGAGTAGGTAAGCACATTGCAAGGTTAAGAAGCAGTGCAGCTAGGTAAGTTTCTGATCAGCCAGTAAGTCACATCGGTGGCCATTCTTAACACATCAAGATCCTATACCAAATGGTTGTCATCCATACTAATATTATAAATGCGATAGTAACTCTGTCTGTCTGTTTGTCAGTATGTTACGCTTTCCCGCCTAAACCACTGAACCGATTTTGATGAAATTTGGCATAAGGATAGATGCGACCTTGAGAAAGGACAAAGGCTATGTTTGGTCGCGATAGCGTGATTGTTTGGGCAAAAGCTAGTTATGAATATTTTTGTGATTATCTATAATATATTTTAGGATTCGTCATCGTCAAATTGACTATATCCCATCTGATAGTAAGCTGGGATAAGAAAGTAAAATTTTTGCCCAAAACACTTTTCCAAATAAATCACCTTGCGAAAAATCTATTGCGAATAAACAAAGCAAGTGCATCAAGTATGTTACGTAGCGACGAACAGAGGGGTACTACCCTAATGCTCTTTAGTTATATACCCGGGTAGGGTAAACGCCTAATTGGTCACGTGCCCGCACTCAATCCAAGGATAGTGTGAGGGTCAGGAATGTTCAGGTACGTGATTAGTGGGTGTTTTTGTTATTCGAAGGAAATTTTTCTTCCAAGGTTTAGGAGGGATAATTTTTTTTATAGATACCCTCATAATCTTTTAAAGATTTTCCAATTTCGGTGGAGGATCGGCAGAAATGGCGCACATTGGGAGAGGCCTATGTCTAACTTGGCAAATTGATTGATTGTTCGACGTTAGAATGGTTCGTTGGCTTTTTATGAGGATGACTACTGTAAGACCTGCCAATCCCAATTGAAAAGCCTGTGAGAGAACCTCGTTCGCTGTTTAGCAGATTTACCGACTATATGATCTTGACTTGGGCCTCGAGAATATTGGTAAGGCCGTCTACAATCAAGAAACATTGGGGTGGGGTTATAAGTGTGTATGCATGGAAATGTATGCCCATATCCTTTGGTCACACCGTAGCTAGGGAACTAATTTACCAATTTCATAAAAAAAAGTTATTAGGTGCTTGTGCAAAATTCTTACTCCAATAAAATAAAAAAATAGAAAAAAAAATAAGCAGGTAAAGTTGCTAAGAACAGGTAATAGATGTAAAAAAATACGAAGTTGAAATATTTATTGGAAGTAAACTATCAAAATGTTGCTGCCTACTGAAATCTATGACGTCTGATGACAATGTTAGCCTCAAAGCCATCCCTAAAAATAACTGTTCAGGACTCCAGCATACTCAGGCTGTTGGTAACTACGCTATATAAGTAAACGAACCTGATAAGTTCAATATTCAAACCACGTAACTAAAGAACATTTTTTCAACAGCTTCAAGGAATTAGACAACGCTGAAAGGAACATTTTGAAAAAAGAATCCCCACTAAATGTTTACACACAAAAGGTCACTGAACTTTGAACTCGTTACAGCAAAGTTTGCAACGAAAATGTCGCCCTCAGTTGAGGCAAAAGGAATTGAGCCATCCTGTTTACAGAGGTTTCTTAGATTTTTCCTTCCTAGGTATCGTATTACCATTCTCGATTGCGGTAGGGACTTCATTTTGCTATAATGGAGGGCATTCCATAAGTTTTAAAATATAATAAAAGTAATTTAATTGATTTTTATTAACAATAAAAAAATTAAAAATTCTGAAAAAAGGGCGGCCTCTAATCAGGCCAGTTTCTTTATTATATGGCTTAAACTGATTTCCCCCGTACACCTTAAACAGGTAAGCGATCTGTTTCCATCAATATTAATTTTATTCAAAACCTTTAAAACGAATCATAACATTGACATCATATAACGCCTCGAATGCCTTCCAGCTTGAGATTCTCCCCCTATACTTAAAACATAAAAAGCATTCATTAGAACAGATCATACGCCATTCAATATGGCTGTCTGACAAGCGAGGAGTGAATCAATAGAGTTGCCAAAAGTCACGTTTTGATTTGTCATGGGGTCACGAGTGTCCTCCACCGCTCCTTATAGCCCTAATAATTTGAAGGATTGGGTGAATGGTCTAAATTTATAAGCGAAGCGTTTCAGGGTTGAAGTTTTTATTAAACTTTTGATCTCGTTTTTCAGCTCCTTGAGAACTTAATCCCAGTACAAACTGCTTTGTGTTATTTCTGACCACAATCTATACCTGCACCAAATTTTAGCCAGGTCCGTTCAACCGTTAGAGCCAATTTGAATAAAAAACAAACATATTCATATAGATTTTTAGTGCTATCAGTGGGAAGGCCAAAGGCTTGTCCAGCTCTGTCTCCTGCACAGATGGCACAGAAACTCTTAATATAGTGTTCTTGAATGGTTGGCAGCACAAGTGTGACTCCTCTGGTGTTGCACACATCCACTCGGGCGTCGGAGGGCACTGACTGACCTCCGTCCCCCATGAGCGCGGGCCTGGGGGTGACGGGTGGAGCCGCCTGTCACCCCAGCAGAAGCAGGCCACGGCGGCGGCGCGCTGAATAGTGCGCCTCCCCATTCCGGGGGCGAGTTGACACCGTTGTCCCCCCTCCTGAGGAGGGCCAGACCGTAAGGGATGGCCCTGGGTCAGCCGGGGTGCGAGGGATATGTCTTTGACAACCTCACCTCCGGCCTAGCACCAAGACCCACAGTCGGCGTGCGGTTTTAGTCGGTTCGAGTCCGACATAACCTCCCCTTCCGGCTCCGGCAGGGGGGGTATCCGAGAGGATTTCCGCACGAAAAAAAAAAAAAAAAAAAAGGTGTTGCACACATCCATAGGCTACTGTAACCAATTTCCATTAGATGGGCCCGTGCTTCTCTGCCGCCTAAGTGCTTTAAAAAAATTGCTTTTTGTTTTTTCAGACTACAATCTATATCTGCACCAAATTTTAGCCAGGTCCGTTCAACCGTAAAAAAAAAAAAATTAAAAAAACACATTTATAATATAGGTAGTTGTAAGACACGATAGTTGCATTACACACGATACTTTCTAGTAAGATAATTGCGGTGCTATGTCCAAAATACTTCTAATTTTATTTTGTCGTTAGTACCTCCATAACAGGTAGTTAGTCAATCAATTAGCATAACCCAGTCCGCTGCTGGACATAGGCCTCTTCCAATGTTGGAAAGCATTGGCTCACTGTTTCCACCCTGGCCAGATGGGTTGGAACAGGGTTTCATTTCAAGTTTTCCTTCTTTTGCAGTGGTATCATTTGTATATTTATCTGTTAGTAGCTTCGTACGTCACTCTCTTCCGCAGTCGCTTCGCCGAAGACCATCGGCCTCCATGACCGGGGGCCTGAGGACGGTGAGTTGGCTGCTTACTGTCTTTACAGAAGCAGGCCCATGACGGCAGCGTGACGTGAGGGATTCACGCACGCCCCCTAACCCCCTCCCTCCCTAAGAAGCGGGATGACACCCGAAACCCCCCCATAGACGCGGGAAAGCAGAAATCATTCCTGCTAGAAAGCGATTCGGCTTTGATAGCTTAGTTTAAAATTTACATGACATTCGCTGTATTCTATAATTTTGAACCCAAAACAAATGCCGCAGTTTTGTTAGAGACTCTGTTTGGGAAAGCCATGGATTTACGACTGATTAGTACCCTCCAACGAAGCCCGAGACTTTTCTTTACATGCCTTCTATACGAAAATTTTGATTGGCTGCCATCAAGCCTTCATTTACTGTGAATTCAGGCTTTATACCCTTTTCATAGCCATCTGTAATGAATCTTTTATTTATTAAAAATTCTGTTCATTAGCAAGTAAATAATATTTATAAATGTGGAAGCTGATTGGTTTATTTGTGAAGTTCGTTAGATTACTTCTATTTAATATTTCCAAATATATTTTAACTGATTTTATTTGTTGCCGTGATGGTTTCTGGTGGAAGAGGATAGGGCCAACCCATCGCTTCCTGTGGATATTATAGAAGGCGACTGAGGTATGGGGCTATTCTCCATCCGATAGCAAAGAAATACATCCCATGACTAAATGCCCGGTATTACCGACATTACAGTATTACTGATAGAAATCAGAGTTGGCGAAATGTGGTTGTAAATACACCTCTGCCTACACTTTAGAGGATTAAGATTTGAATGAAATCGCCCTTCCCGGCGAATAAAATGGTAATCGCAAATTCCAAATTTTACAGGAGAAGCAAATAACTGTTTTTTGCTTATATCTCAGTGCAGGTAGATTGTATGGCAATAATTTATATGTCAAAAGAAAGCTAATTTTTGTGCAGACTAGTTTCTATGTTAATTTTATTTCATTAGGCTATTGGAATAAAGTAATTTAAGAAAAACATTTTACCGAAAATGTAGATAAAAATTATAGTACACAATGTATCATTACCATATTATTCGCGTGTTATTCCCATTGCTGCCGTGGTCAGTAATAATACATTACAGTATTGTTCATGTAAATATGGAGCTAAAAATGTTTACGGTAAATGAACATTACCATATTATTCGGGGAAATGCATGTGATAGTGTCTACGGTAATATTACTTTGCAAAACTATTCATCAATATATTGTGTCAACTGATTATTTGTAATATTATATTGCAAATATAATATTTGATCAAACAATACAGTAATAATTAGTTAAATTACATAATATTGCGGGAATGAAGAGAGCTACCACAGTCAGGTTGCAGTATATTTATTACTACTCAATGATTTAATAAAGCAATGTCTTACAAACTAAATAACAGGCTTATAACCTGATTTATCCACCATTGGTGGAGTGGGAGCGATGCTTGTGGTCACGTCCTATCTTCTCACTGACTTGAAGAAGGCATGGGGAGCTGTGAGAAAACTCACAGATGACCCACCAGCCGCTGCCAACCCTGGTCGAGTGACGTCAAACCAAGCGGCCCACCAACTCCTCCTAAACGGGAAGACACAACACCTAAGACCCATTAAGTTCGACAATCATCTCACCAACCAACCAAATTGGCCAGCCCTTTTCACTGCAGGAAATCATAGACACCATAAAATACTAAAAACGAGTAAGGCGTAGACGATATCACTGTCAACCAAATAAAACATTTTGGGCCCAGAGTAGTGTCCTGGCTTCTTGATCTCTTTAACAACTGTCTAAAATCCTCCAGAATTCCAAAACTGTGGCGAAGAACATAATTAAAAGCGCTCCTCAAGCCTGCCAAGAGCCCCAACGACCCTAAAAACTACCGCCCCATTTCTCTACTCTGCCACACCTTCAAGATATTCAAAAGAATGTTGCTGAACCGTCTAACACCAATACTGGAGGCTAATCTCATTGCCAAACAGGCTGGATTTAGACCCGATAAATCGTGCACCAACCAATAACCCTGAACACAAAACACTATCTATACACAGACGACCTGGCGCTTACTGGTCAAACAAAAAAATTTGAAGAGGCTGAATTAAGATTGGGTGCAGCTTTGGAAAGCCCAGACCAGTACCGCAAAGAGAATGTACTAATAACCATATAATGGACTAATAAACTAAAAATGGGAGGTAAACCAACTCCTTAACATCTCGTGGCGAGGGGTCGAGATTGCTCGATCTCTGCCCAAAGCCACGTTACCTCGGCGTTACTCTCAACCGAGCTCTCGCCTATAAAACCCACTGCCGAAACACCAAACAAAAAGTGGCGAGCAGGCAAAATTTGATGCAAAGGTTAACATCCACGTCTTGGACATGTTGTTAGGACAACCGGCCTCGCTCTCTCTTTCTCAGCGGGTGAGTTCGCGTATCCAGTATGGTACCGCTCTGCGCATGCTAAGGAGGTTGATACTGCCCTAAACGACACATGCCGCATTATAACGGGCTGCCTTAAGCCTACTCCCCTGAACAGACTGTATCCACTAGCTGGTACCACTCCACCAAGCTTACGACGGCCCGTTGCTTGCGAGGTTGAGAAGAGAAGTAGACTGTAAATATAGCTGCGTATGGCTTTTTTGCTGACTGCTTCTTAACGAGAGAGATGTCTTCTTCTTTCGTTAACCGTGTGTGCAGTTGCTATATGTGCCGACACGCTGCTGTGGTCGTTGGATCCAGGCTACGCGGTCGCTGCAATTAGTGGTACCCCTGTTGTGGCCGTGTATGCTGGCTGGTCACTTTGGTCTCGATGGCTTTTTGAAGATTCAGCAGTCTTATCTCTCTTTGGAGCGCGCCAATGCCAGTTGTGGGCAGTTCCATTTCGCCGGAACTGGGTGCCGCTAATTTGCGGAGTACTTTTCTTCAGTAGTCATCGTAATTTCAAGACTAACCGCTGGTCCCTTAGATGCGGGCCGCGTGCGGTGCTTCCTTGACGTTAACATTGTTGACGATTGCTATGACGGCGTGTGCTGCGTCGACATTTTCTGCATTTGCGCTAAGTTGCATATAGTTCCGTCTGCATTTTTGCTAACTTGCCATTATGTAGGTTGTTGTGTTGCGTCATCGTTTGACTTTTTTTTGTTTCCGTAGTTTCGAAAATTTGAGATTATTGCAATTATGTTCTTTCTTCGAAGAGACTCGGCTACTGATGACTTTTAGTCGAATGCGTGCATCAGTGGCTACGATCCGTATTTTCGTAATCATAGATTCTTCTACTATTCTTATTCTTCTTGAAGATGAAGTGTTCGATTTGCCTTTTTTGTACCTAGTCTCTCAATCGTATGTCGATCTTTGGAGAGTTTTTGTGAGGCGATGATTGTCGGGATGGTGATTGCATTTGTCGCGCATTGTGTCGCGGAGCCGGTCGAGACTGTGGTAGCCGTACCGAAATTATTTTCGTTGATACCACATAATTTCTTGGTTCTTCTGGCTGATTCAATAGGCTCATATCACTGAGCCTGGTGCTTCTTGAGATCTCGCATTTACAATTAGTCCATATATTTGGTCTGGAGTATAAAGGACTTTATTTTTTAAAGCTCTTTCTATGCATGAATGCATGCTATCGCCTTCGTTTTGGCTATGTCTAGTATCGAAGAACCTATGTATTATAGTTTGCATATCATGGGCTTTTATTGCATGGAGGTATAAAGCAAAAATATACCGATTTTTACTTTGCCTTGAACACCCATCTGAATAGAAATACCAATTCCTGATAATTCAATTTTTTTCTACCTTATATAGTATTCCTTTTTTACTATACCTTTCATAAATAAGGAAACAAAATATGTGAGCGCTTTTGCTCTGCTAATACTACCGAAAATAGTAGTGTGTTATTGCATTGCGTTCCAACATAATTGCAATCTTTCAATGTAAAACCCGTTACTTTTAGAATTTTATCTATATAATACGGTAAGAAACATTACCGTTTTTATTAAAATCTGTAATTTATTGTAAAAATGCATTACCGAAACTAACGGAAAAAAATAACTTTGCATTATCGTTTACGGTTTTATTCGTGTTCAAATTGTATTTCTAATTTAACTGAACAAAATTGTTATGTTCATTATGGACCTATGGGAATTATTGTATTTTCAAAAATATCCACTGAAAAATTACAAAAAAAATTTACAATGTGTATTCGATGCTCTAAGAACCGAAAATGCAATAAAACCTAAACTGTGGTAATAGCACAATACCATATTATTCGCCGGGGAGGGCGAAATGATGAAAATGAAATGAGCAACAGAAGACTAATGTATGTATGTATGTATGAAATGGACATCATTTCTTTGGCACGCCCTACAGCCTGAACGGCTTGACGGATTTTGACATTATATGTATTATACACGTAATATTTTTTTCAGTTATTTTATGAAAAAGGCATTACGAATTTCAATCATTGCGGGAAGAAAACACTTTAAGATTCAAGCGAATCGGGCCTAGGTCATATTGAATTCAGACATGTCGGGCAACAGACGGTTTGACAATCTTTTATAGTGCAATCAGGTATTTTGGGAATAGGTTGTATACTCGATTGGACCCATTATTTAATTGGTCGTGATTGTGTGAGTAACACTGGGTATCAATGATATTACATATAAAAAAGAGGCAGATATGTTATTAAAGCGCGCCTGGTGAAGACGCGAAAACGTCCCAATTGGGACGTATCGCATTTAGTATATGTCTGGCAAACGCCGAGTTGTCACGTATGTAAGCGCATAATAAAATTGCAACAAACATGCCATCGTGTCTTAAAAAGTGTACAAATTACGATATTAAATTAATAAAACACGAGGGATCTCCTATCACATGTAAGTACATACAATATTACCGATTTATCAGTGTATTTCATTAAAATTGGTTTAATAATATTTTTAAAATAATGGCGGCAGAGAAAAAAGACAGATACACTTTTTGATATAAGTACGACAAGGACACAACAACACTGCTTGCATAGATTATCAGTACAGATGCGACATAGGGTAATTTTCACTTTACTGCCTAGGTACTAAAGTAATAATTGACATGTTGTTCAGTTTTATTTGTTATTTTAAATTCAGTGTTATTTATTTATTATCCTTTAAATAATTTTAATAACCTAACGTTTTTTTTCAAGGTTTCCGACTAATGAAGTTCGACTTCAAGAGTGGATTGCAATTGTTAGGGAACAAAGAAATGAGTTTGACTGGACACCTTCAAAAAGCAGCAGAATTTGTAGCAATCACTTTGAAGCCACTGAGAGTAATACTTCGAAATAAGGTCGAACATTGCTGAGGATGAATAAAAATAATTGACAAATATACCACTGTTCGGCTTCATTCTGCTCATAAAAATAATCCCGATATAAAAAACTTTCTAAGAGGCAGAAAACAAATAAATTAAACTCATTTGAAGGCGTTTAATTTTTTATTATAACGTCATTGCGTCACTATGGTTTTATTTTCGAGAAGTTTTTTTTTTTTTTTTTTACACAGGACACGTCAATTTGACTTCACCTCGCCTGATGTTAAGCTAAAGGCAAAGTCTCGGAAAGAGGGTCACCATCGTAAACATTTACCATGTTAACAGTGGTGGCACTCAGCTTGACGGCCTCATTAGATGCCTTTTCACGCCCCGCTTAAAGGACCCGGGACTGTAGGAAGAAGGAAACACGTGAGCTGGCAGGGAATTCCAGGTCTTAGTGGTGCGGCATAGGAATGAATCACTGAAACGCTTGGTTCTAGCAGGTATACTCTGCACCGTAAATGGATGACATCTTAGCCCTGCACGTGTCGTCCTGTGAAGGAAAGGGGAGGGTGGGACTAATTGGAAGAGCTCGTCAGAACATTCACCATGGTAGAGACGGTAGAAAACTGCCAAAGACGCAACATCTCTACGCATCTGCAAAGACTCGAGGGATTGGGACCTTAGGATCCCCAATAATGCGGACCGCACGTCGCTGCAACCTGTCGAGAGCATCTAATAAGTACTTTGCGGAGCCGTCCCAGAGATGTGAGCAGTATTCCACGCAGGAACGAATTTGGGTCTTGTATAGAAGACACCGCTGCTCCGGCGTGAAAAAACGTCTCACTCTGTTCAGGACTCCGAGTTTACGCGAGGCTGATTTGATGATACTCTCGATATAGTTTTTGTTATTCAGTTTGCAGCGAACATCCATACCGAGGATAGTGAGGTGATCCTGCAGTGGCAGTGGTGTGCTCTGAAGAGTGGGAAGGGGAAGGAAAGGAGATACCTTTGCTGTAAACGCACATGCCTGGGTCTTCTTGGCATTGAACTCGACCAGGTTCCTAGCGCCCCATTGAGAAATGTGGTCCAGGATCCGGTCCAGCTCAGTGACAAGAAGCTGCCTTTTTTCCGCGATATCAGACTGCTTGGCCGCAGGATGTGCGTAATAACTCCCGTGTAAGGTGCTGTCGTCTGCATAGCAGTGAATGTTTCCGTTACAGAGCATGTCATTGATATGCAGAAGAAAGAGAGTGGGAGATAAAACGGAACCCTGCGGCACGCCAGCATTTACCTGCAAGAACTCCGAAGCTCGTCCATCACAAAGGACGCGAATACGGCGCCCCTGCAGGAAGCTTGCAACCCAGTTACACAGTCTAGGAGGCAGGCCGAAGGCTGGTAGCTTGGAAAGAAGCGATTTGTGCCATACCCTATCGAAAGCTTTGGCGATGTCAAGACTAATTGCCAGTGACTCACCGTGCTTCTCCATAGCCTCACCCCAAAGGTGGGTCATGTACGCCAGAAGATCACCCGTTGACCGTTTCGGTCTGAAACCGTATTGCCGGTCACTAAGCAAGGAGTGATCCTCTAGGTGGCGCATGAGCTGTGTGTTAATTATGTGCTCGAACACCTTGCACAGCACTGAGGTGACGGCTATGGGTCGATAGTTGGCTGGGTCCGAGCGATCCCCCTTCTTGGGGATCGGCTGGACATTCGCCTCCTTCCAAGCCGAGGGCACTGTACCCGAACTGTAGGACAGTCGGTACAGCCGCGTTAGCATAGGAGATAACTCCGCTGCACATTTTTTAAGTACAACCGCTGGAATACCATCAGGACCACTGGCTTTCCGGACATCGAGTGATTGCAAGTTTCTTTATTATCTTTTTTAATTGTTATCATTTTCCGAAGTAAATAATGACGTATTATTTTTTCATCGAATTTCATTTCTTGCCTACCAAAGAAATACCCCTTCTGTTCAACAAAATCATAATCTATGCTAAAAAGGCATACTAGAACGAACGAGACGATTGCAGTCCGAATCATTCCGAATTATAGCTATCTTTTTTACTAACGTGCTTATCCCATCTTTCATACTACTTTAACGCTAATTGTCAACTATTGTGCACTGACACATTGCTGGATCAGATTTGAGGAGTCAGTTACTATGAACGTAACATATCTTGTATAAAATATCATTGCTGGGTATATTAAAATTTCTAGAAAATCAAAATGGCGGATTTTTGGCGCCAAAATGTAATTTTTCTTACACGCTCTATTATTATCTATTATTATACCCATATGTAAACCATAAACCGAAAAAAGTTGGTACCGCCTGCTATCAGACTTGTTTTAATATTTTCAGCCTCGACTGATTTTTATTTTTATTAATAATTTATTTTATTTGCTTTTCAGTTGTATTTTTACTTTGCAGTCAGGTTTTTTGTTTTCTAAATAATTAAGTTTTTTTTTCAAACGGTTCCATCCCCATAAAAGTTTCTATACACATACGCAGCTGCAAGAAACTAAATCTTACACAGAATACTTGTAAGAAAGTTGGTACAAAACAAACTGCGAACAGTGGCATTAAATTTCAATCACAACACAATATGGCGACCCAGTTCCGGATGGGTGTGCTACGCGACTTTACCCTTAAAGATGAATAGAATGGTGCGACGATGAGTCGCAGTTATTAGCTAACTATCTCAACGTGGGTATTTTGAAAATCTAGTTATTTTTATTCGGACGTTGTTGATGAACTATTGTGAACTAATAAGGTATTGTAGATTCATATTACGCGACTGTGGTGAAGTAAAAAATGACGTTTATGTGTTTTCGATGGAGACGTTTTGTTTACCTCCAAATTATGACAAAACAAACAACTGATTTAAATTTCTTTTTCTTTCTAACAACAAAACTAATCACTCAAATTAAACTCGTGATATTGTTTTTAGCTAGCAATGAAAAAAGAAGAATGTTCCTATTTTTTTAAGCATGTCAGTAATTTAGAGCAAATGAGTCCTAGAGTGATGATCACGATATAAGACAAACGAAAGGTGGGATGCCCCGCAAGCAGATGGACTGACTGACGGACGAACGTTGATGAACTGGATGCGGAAGGCGAAGGATCAGGAGTATAGATGCTGGCGGGAAAAATTCCGAATCATTCCCTTCGAATACTTCGGAAGTATTCCAAAATATTCCGAAACTTTGGGAATATTTCAACTGTAAAAAATAACCGCGGTAGCCTAGTGGTATGGGTAATGGACTGCTGAGACGAGGTCTCGGGTTCGATCCCAGGTGTACCATGGCACACACCAATGACTTTTCGATGCTTTTCGAAGTTATGTGTGTATTTATCGCAGGTTTATAAGTGCCCGGTTAATGGCAGTAGGCTCGCCACCTATTACATTGGGACCTAAACATTAACTGGCGAAATGTGGGTGCTAGCACCTCTGCCTACCCCTTCGGGAAATACAGGCGTGAGTTAATGTTATGTTATGTTAAAAAATAAACGAGGAAAATCGACTTTCCAACCTATTTCACGCTTGGAAGTTAATCTTCTTTAGTTGTAGCTTATGGTTGTGACTGCAAGCAAGCAAAAAAACATATTTATTTCAACATTTATTTAAGTGACTACTAATACTGTTCTGAAAACTGCATCAAAATCGATTCAGCCAAACGCGAGATGATCGTGGACAAACTGGGACAAACATAGGTAGGTACATACATAGGGTTCAAACCTATAACCTCCTTTTTTAAAGTCGATTAATAATACCAAATCTGCTCCTGAGTGTAATAAATACTTTTCTGAAAACCGAATCAAAATAGGTTCAGCCATACGCGAGATAATCACGGACAAACATTAGACAAACATACATAAGTACATTACATAGATATGGTTGCAACTCATAGCCTCCTTTTTTTGAAGTCGGTTAACGTAGAAAAACAGGCCTAAGTATAGTAAATACCTTCGTGAAATACGCATGAAAATCAGTTCAGCCAAATACTAGATAATCGCAGACATATAACACATACGTACGTTTCAAACTCATAACCTCCTTTTTTGAAGTCGGTTAACATACCAAAACCTGCTCCTAAGTATAACAAATACTTTTCTGAAAACCGCATCAAAACATGTTCGCTTGCAAGGTTTGCCTTTATTTACTTGTTTTTATTGACTGGGCTATATTATACGCGTTAAGTATTAATTACCTACCAATGCGATTCGCGAATACATACCAGCTACATAGAAACTAACCTAAAAATAGGTAACCCTTTTTCAAAAAACAAATCCAATAAGACCTGGTTTTTTATTCCACTACTGACACTAATATAAAGATAGCATTCGATTTCGAAATAAGTAGATACCTACCTAAAAACAGAAGAATAAAAATCCTGTTAATCTATAAAAATTCTATCAGAATATACTTAGTCAATCCCATTTATAATAAAATAAACATTTGTATGTTCCACTGAACAATAATTAACTCAACCACCACACCACAAACAAACACGCGTTTATTCCCATTGAATTATTCTGGCGAAAAATTCGGCGGAAACATTCAGCGGAAACATTCGATTGCGGGGGTACGAATCTTTCTCGCGGGGCGAGGGAAAACTTCTCCAGGGAGCATCTCCCCTATTACCGCACCCCGCAAAGCCATCGCCTGCACGCACTCGCGTGGCAGTCGGGCGCGTGCGGCGCCATCGGCGGACGCACAGAGGGGCAGCGGCGGCGGCGAGCGACGATCGATGCAAAATACGATATCTCAGCAAAAATTTTTTTTTTATTTTTTATATAGAATATTAGAATTAAAATCATTTTGAATAATTCTGAGTTATAGAAACTTTCCCAGAAGTATTCCGGAATTATTCGAAATTTTTCAGACGTTTTGCAACTATAATCAGGAGTAATGGCAAATGACCAGCAGTGGACTGGGATAGGCTAATTTATTGATTGTTCGATATTGTAAACGATATTTCGATGGCTTTCCCAATTCTATGCGCAGGGCCATCGATTGAATGAAGTGATCGATAAGGATACAACTATTCGGGACAGCATAGGAGTATGACGTGTGGTCACTCCCTTTTATTTTTAATATAATTATGACAATGTTATTGTGTCAGTAGCTTAATTTCTATCTAATAATATGAATAATAGTTCTTTCCCCTACTTATGTGAACCATTATCAATTATATATAAGGCACGTGAGATGAAGATATTGAACTTGTGTTTATTTTTATGTGCCATCTTTTTTACCCGACTGCCAGGAAGGGTTATTGTAACTGCGATTTTTAGTCGCACTATGAACAGCTCGCCCAACTTACGTTTTGTTCGCTAGAATAGGTAATAAACTTCGATATTAGTTTTAGAGTGGCGCTCAAAAGTGTCAAGTTAGTTTGGAACATGTTATTGTGGGTTTGACATGGGGTGAACCAACTTGTCATTGCTTAATGGAACTAATAGACTAGAATAACTTAGATAATGTTTTATTTTATTTTATGTGGTAACTAGTAATGCATGCGGGATGTTATCTTTCGAATATGTATGTATACAGGGTGATTTTAATCATCTAGGAGTATTTATTTGGTGAAAGAAAAAAAAACATTAAAACCCCCATACTTACCTTTTTCCTTTCACCTGAACATTATTCCCACACATTATCAATAAATTAAAAATTTAAAAAACCCCCGTCACAAAAAACACCTCCAAAAAGTTCAAAATAAATGAATAAATTTTAATTCAACGGTTGCCATGTCGGGGGACCTTACGATATAAAGGGGTACTAAACCAGTTAAGGTCCCCCGACATGGCAACCGTTGAACTAAAATTTATTAATTTATTAGAACTTTTTGGAGGTGTTTTTTGTGACGGGGGTTTTTTAAATTTGTAATTTAATTTTTATTTTATACTTTTTAAATTGATCTACTGGTCGAGCTCTTTCATTTGATACCCATATTGAGGGAATTATAAAGAAATAAGTATTCCAACATGTTGTGGCGGCGGCCATTTTGGACCGATTTTTTTCAAACATAGCTAAGAACACTCGCGACTAATATACTTTTCAAACAAAAAAAACTAAATCCAAATCGGTTCATCCGTTTGGGTGCTACGAAGCCACAGAGAGACACACACACACACACACACACACACACACACACACACACACACACACACACACACACACACACACACACACACACACACACACACACACACACACACACACACACACACACACACACACACACACACACACACACACACACACACACAGACACGTTAAACTTATAACACCCCGTCGTTTTTGCGGCGGGGAAAAAAAAAAAACTCCCAGATGATTTTGCTATCGAAACTGTGCCCAAACTCTTTTTATCCGAAACGACTATACAATCACCCAGTATACATATATCTCATTACCTTCCTCGAAATGGGGTAAGTAGTGAGAACAGTCGAACAATGTTTCGGGTATGTGGTTCACGAAAACCTATGTATCTAAACCAACCTCACTTACAAGCCAGTGTATATATAGCTAGCAAGTATAAGCAATTATCCTTGGTAGCTACAAAACAGCTGCAATTATCCTTGGTAGCTACAAAACAGCTGCAATTATATATTTATAATTAGCTTTTACTTGCTGCTTCGCTAGATCGCCTCGATTCGACCCGGTCGATGTCGTTTATCACAACCAAACATAGCCTATGTCCTTTCTCAAGGTCTAATCTGCCCCTGTACCAGATTTCACCAAAATCAGTTCAGTGGTTTAGGCATGAAAGCGTAACAGACCGACAGAGTTACTTTCGCATTTACAATATTAGTAAGGATTATTATTTTTAAAGTATTAGACCCCAGAGAACAACAGTTAGTATTTGGAAATGACGTCAAAACGTGAGTAATAAGGAAAAGGCATAAGCACGAATAGGCATAAAACAGATAAAAAATGCCGCAGTGGAGTTTGTTCTGCCGATTCTTCTCCACCAGCGCAGCGCCTTGGAAGCGGTGGTAAACTTAGATTAAGTAGAATTATTTTTATTGTTCAAGATTGAGAATAAATGACTATGACTATGGATATGGATGGATATGGACTATGATAGGATGGATAATATGGATAACATGGACGTGATTATGCTTTCTTTAAATGACATATATTATGACTTGCATCATATGCTATTGCTGTACGCATCTAACAAATAGGGCTCCTTCCCCTAGGAACCACATAGTATATTTTCTTTTACCCCTAACAAAATGCATAACGAATACATACGGAAAAATTAAAATTCTCGGGCGGGACTCGAACCCGCGATCATTCCCTTACAGGGGGAATGCCAATGAATCATTCATTGTTTCCGATAGTTTCTAAGAATATCGGTAGATGACTCCACCGTCGCCTTGAAGACGGATAAAAATAGAAGGAAATTTGAATCACATCGGGCGTGTCTCGGTAGCTAAGTTAATCAAGCCATTCCCCTGTAAGGGAAAGATCACGGGTTCGATTCCCGCCCGAGAAGTTTCATTTTTCCCTTCGATTTGTATAGTTAGAATACTTAATGCTGTAAAATTCATTCATGTATGCATCCATACTAATCCATACTTCCATATCCATACTTAATATTATAAATGCGAAAGTAACTCTGTCTGTCCGTCTGTCTGTCTGTCTGTATGTTACACTTTCACGCCTAAACCACTAAACCGATTTTGATGAAATTTGGTATAGGGATAAGTTAGACCTTGAGAAAGGACATAGGCTATGTTTGGTCGCGATAATCGACATCCACTCGGGTGGAGCCGCGGGCAAAAGCTAGTATTATAAATGCGAAAGTAACTCTGTCTGTCTGTCTGTCTGTATATTACGCTTTCACGCCTAAAGTACTGAACCGATTTTGATGAAATTTGGTATAAGGGTAGAGTAGACCTTGAGGAAGGACATAGGCTATATTTGGTCGGGATACCCGACATCCACGCGGGCGGAGCCGCGGGCAAAAGCTATATTTCATAAGTATCAGTTAGTAATCAAATCATAAACACGTAACAAATAAACTAACTCATTTTACATTCACAATAGGGTCCATCGTTTATAAATCTGTAATATTTCTACCCCAATTAGCCTAATAGCTTCCCCTTAACTATTAGCACCCTACTAGACAATAGCCACCCAATCTGTACTGAATTTGAATAGAAATTATTGACCTGTTGCGGTCAATAACGCCTAGTTATTTGTTAACCTTATATAATAACTTTAATTAGTATGTATGGAAATAGTTCTGAGTTAATTTACAAAGCTCATTTACAATATAATTGTATGTGAACGATTATTGTGCCACCTGTAGGGGTTGGTTCAGTTTATTTTCTTTACTAGCTTTTGCCCACGGCTCCGCCCGCGTGGATGTCGGTTATTGCGACAAAACGACTATGTCCTTTCTCAAGGTCTAATCTACCCCTATACCAAATTTCATCAAAATCGGTTCTGTGGTTTAGGCGTGAAAGCGTAACATACAGACAGACAGACAGACAGAGTTACTTTCGCATTTATAATATTAGTACCTATGGATTATATTATAACACCTTTATATATAAATACATTTAAATAACTCAAAGGTGACAGACTGACTGACTGACATAGTGATATATCAACGCCTAGCCCAAACCACTGGACGGATCGGGCTGAAATTTGGCATGCAGGTAGATGTTATGACGTAGGCATCCGCTATGAAATTTTTGGAAATTCTGCTACTAAAGGGGTAAAAATAAGGGGTGGAAGTTTGTATGAAAGTCCGGCATTATCAGAGCTAGATGCACAAAATTTCATAAACATGTGTCTTTTAAGAAATAAATGAACACGTGTATCAGCGTTTTTCATAAATTTACTACTAAGAGGGTAAAATGGGTGATAAACTTTTGTATGGAAAGTTCGTCATTTTCAAAGTTAGAAGCATGAAACTTCGTACACCTACGTCTTTTGAGAAATGTTTGTCGGGATAACCGACATTCACGCGGTCGAAGCCGCGAGCAAAAGCTAGGCTACCATATTCTTGAAAATAAATTTAATTTGAATTTAAATTACTATATCTGTATGATGTATGTAAAAGGTTACACGTTAAAGATGAATAATTGGGCTCTTTTTCTTCGAATCCATAGAAAACCTCATTCCGGTATTATATTATTTTTTACTACCCAGGACTGGGCCTGTGGCAATTTGGTTAGTGACAATATCATCGCCACGTTGTACATAACAGGGTTAGAAAATATAAACCAAGATGGCGTCATGGCATGGCTCAAGGTGTAATATATTTAATTCTATAGCAATAAGCCTACGTGCTAGAATAGTGTGCATAAAGACGGAACGTGATGCGATAGCTGATATGACGTGAATTTAGATTGGCCATTAGTTTTTAATCAAGAAGAAATGTCTTATGTAGTTTGAGATAGAGATTCGCCGTTACCTTTTATGGAAGCTGTTTCAACTGTTTTACTGTTGGTTTGTGTTACTGTTCCTTGTGTTTGTGAAGGTATTGGGATATTTGTATGTTTCATAGTTTATTTTTATATACAAGCCCGGGACTTCACGCGATAAAACTTTGGATACAACTTACTTTTGCCGATGTTTCGGGTGCGTTGCAGGCTGCAGCACCCGTGGTCACGAATCGTCGAGAGCTGTGCGGGGAACATTTTTCTTTTTGTGCGCCTACCCTCCATTACTTTCACAATGAATGTAAAGCTGGTGACACACTGACATAATGAGTGTGTCATTATGTCAGTTTTAGATGGCACTGTGTTCTAGGGTTTCAATATTTTGATCACTTTACTGATTTTCTTTACACATAGGCTATTTTTATCTCGGGAATAGTTTCCAATGGGTTAGGGCATGGTAACAGCTGTCCGCGGGGCGAGTTCCCGGCACCTTTGGAGGTGGGAGAGCGGAGGCTCCTGGTGAGACGGTCCATGCTCCTGGAGTGGGAGCGGCGGCTGGCCAATCCCACGGCTGGCAGAAGGACCGTCGAGACGATCCATCCTGTCCTCAGAGACTGGATGGACAGATCGCGGGGGTCGGTAACGTTCCGCATGGCGCAGGTCCTTTCAGGGCATGGATGCTTCGGAAGCTACCTGTGCCGGGTGGAACGAGAGCCGACCAGTGGGTGCCGCAGCACACCCTAGAGGAGTGCACCGCGTGGGCTGGGGGGCGCCGTGCTCTCATCGCCGAAGTGGGGACGGACCTCTCGCTGCCGGCCGTAGTTCTGTCTATGGTCGACGGCGGCGATGAGGCGTGGGCAGCGGTTCAGACCTTCTGCGAGACGGTTATCTCGCAGAAGGAGGCGGCGGAGCGGGACGACGATGGCGGAAGATGTTGTTCCCGCCATCGTCGATATGTGATGACGACGGACACCGTGCTGGTTTAGTGGGTAGTCTGGCCTCCTTCGGAGGCTAGGAGTCCCACACGAAGCCCACCCTCTGCCCCCGTGGGGGATGAGCGAAGTGCTTAAACGCATTCCACCATGTAAAAAAAAATGGTAACATCTAGTGAATTTCTATATGGTTGTATGAGGGTTAGAATCCTGATTACTACCCTAACGACGTGAATCCACTTCTAACAGAAGTAATTTTGCTTAGCTGGACGGGTGAGGAGGAATGCTATTAAAATTAGTTCCTTATTGATTTAGTATAAGATCCATCACGATCCAACCCCAAATCTAATGTTCCCAAAAATATGCTTACTTATTCCAGATTATTGTGGAACTGAGAATAATTCTCATCCTCGACTAAACTCATTACATTCAATTCTCAAGACAATCTATTAATGACGTTGATTTATATCAACCCTATAATCTCCAAACATATCGAACGCAGATCACGTAGTACGAATAATCGAGAAATTAGGTTTATGATTTGTTGTTATAATTTTACCTTATTAGTTTACCGTTAAATTCAACTAACACGTTCAAATACAAGATAATATTATCATCATCATCCTCTGAGTTATTTTCCAACTGTGTTAGGGTCTATTCTTCTAGCCAAATTCACACTTTTTCCGCGAAATAACTACCTTCTGATCTCCTCAAACTATTGGTTATATAAGCCAATAGTTTGAGGAGTACCTATAGTATAAAATAAAGTCCACTTATTGTTTTTGATTGATGTGTTGACCCTATGTCTTAGTCTGAGTCTGGGCGGTATATATCTGTCTGATGTTAAACAGCCTTATTACTAAAATTCTTAACTATAGAAATTAAAAAAAAAAAGCAAACAAACCCTTTAAAATGCATAAATACAACTTTCTAATGAAAATACAGCGTCTAGTAAGGAAGGAAAGAATTTCTAAAGAATCAGAAAGGGGGAACTGCAACGGAAGTTGTTGGTTCACCCTCTTCCAGTCCCCGGTTTGCGGTATCGGCGTAGTGTAGAAACGACTTTATCTTGCGATTTTATGAGATGCTGTGTAAACATTAATATAACGGATGTTTTCAGAATTGTATTTAGTTCTTGTTGTAATTAGCTCTATTTTTTACATGTCGCATCCTCATATCATAGTAAAGGGTGTCTCAATAAGAGTACACTTTTTGATTTTAAACTTTTTTAATCACCTTATGTACCAAGTTCTAAATGAGGTTTGGTCCTTGCCCTGAAGATCTCGGTGCGACTTCCCTTACCCTAATATTGTATGGACCTTAAGATGACTGTGATAATCCTCTCATTTGCGACCTCTTGACAAATTAATTTTCAATAATTAACCTTCTACAATAATCACGGGTCACAGGTCTTTAACCTGTACCGATCAAAACATCATAAATATCATTAAAACAAAAGCCATAACTTTACAACAATGACAACCAACAAAATCATTGGTTAGCAAACCCTCTTAATATCCACTGAACATTTTAGGGTTACAAATTACTGGGAAACTCCAGCTTTGAACGGGTTAAGTGGGCTTACAGTTCAAATTTATTGATAAAAGGCTTTAAACGGCTGAAATGTGGCCATCTATGGCGATAAAATTAAAGTTTAAACAGTTTGTATATAGCATATGAAATATTATGAGCTGTGAGCAGATAGATAGTACTTTATTAGATGGTTTTAAATGTTTGAAAATCATGTTTTTTTTTAAATGGTATTCATTTGTTTTTGGGCCCCACCATTATCTTTAGGGCCTTTGGATACTTCCAGGGTTGGGGGTTAGATGACAGTCAGCAAAAGTCAAGATAAGTAAAATTAATATAAAAAAATATAAGAACTGATCCTGCGGTTCTAGCAAGTCTTGAAAAGAATCGATATCGAAGTGTTGATATTAATAGTAGATACCTACACATAATAACCCAGCTTATTACCGAATCCCCCCGAAAATCACTTGTTGCTGATTTCCTTCGATATTTAAAAACTTGTACAAGCAAGCAAAAGTTACTTAATATTACACCTAGCCCATTCTATCTCTGAGGGATTCATGCAATCCCTAGAAGCAGGATAACACCCGAACCACCAAACCAGCCCCTAGGCGAGGCCACATTGTAGCCGGAGGTCTGATGGCAGTCCTGGAACATCCTTCCGAGGCCTTAGCCGGGGCTCCCAACCATGGGCGTTACCGTGGGGGTTTTTAGTCGGTAGGAGTCTGGCATAACATCGACGAAGAATTTTCTCCCACGGTAAAAAAAACCACCCTATCTCTTCTCACGGGTATTGTGGAAGATGACGCAAGAATAGAGTTGTTCTGCAACCGACAATGTACATACAGCCCATAACCAAGTGTCCACCTGACAGCAATATTGGCGAATGTGGTTCATATACCTCTTCCTACCTTCAAGGTATTTTACGTGTGTATTTTACGTGTGTGATACATAGATACACATAGATATAATAATTTTCCCAACCTGTCATTAAAGGGTTACCGTTTTAATCTAATTCAGAAACTTTATTAGCGTGACGGGAAAATAAACAGAAAACCTTCATCGTACAATGTAAATTTTTATCTCTGTGGTCCCAGCACTGTAAAACACGTACCAAAAACATTATATCAAAGTTGATGAACGCCGTCCAGGTGTTTGTTGTAAATATCGCGTTCACTTGGTGCCGCCATATTGCGCAATTAAAGTTGCCTGTATATCTAAGGCACAGTTGTATTCACGGATTAAACTGTACGCGAGTATCCGTAGCATACTATCCATACTAATATTATAAATACGAAAGTAGCTATGTCTGTCTGTTACGCTTTCACACGGAAACTACTAAACTGATTGAGATGAAATTTTATACGAGGGCAGATTAGAGTTTGGGAAAGGACATAGGCTATGTGTGGTTGCAATAACCGACATCCACGTTTTTTTAAAAGCTAAGCAAAGTGAAAGTGTCCTCCGTCCCACATGAGCGCGGGCCTGGGAGCGACGGGTGGAGCCGCCTGTCACCCCAGCAGAAGCAGGCCACGGCGGTGGCGGCGCGCTGGGTAGCAAAAGAATACAAGCATAACCACCCCATCTTATCAAAGGAGGCAACTAACGAAAAATAAGCAACCATATAACCACCCATCTGACCATCGTGGCTAAAGTAGACCAAAGCCTCTCAACATTGGGAGAGGTCTATGTCAACCAGTAGACTGCGATTGGCTGATTAAAGGGTAAAGGGGGTCACGATTTCGGACAATAACCCGTCAACTGCGTGACTGCCTGACCCCGGGATAAAACCCTTCGCCAAAACCTCACCCGTTAATCACCTTATGTACCGAGTTCTAAACGAAGTTGGGTCCTTGCCCTGAAGATCTCGGTACAACTTCACTTACTCTAATATTATATGGACCTTAAGATGACTGTGATAATGTGATAATGTTGAAAATTTGTCAAGAGGTTGCAAATGAGAGGATTATCACATATATATAAATCACGGGTCACAGGTATTTAACCTGTACCGATCAAAACATCATAAATATCATTAAAACAAAAGCCATAACTTTACAACAATGAGCGCACTTCCCCATTCCGGGGGCGAGTCAGGGCCACTGTTGTACCCCCTCCCGAGGAGTCTGGGTCAGCCGGGGTGCGAGGGATATGTCAATGATAACCTCACCTCCGGTATAGCACCACGACCCTCAGTCGGCGTGCGGTTTTAGTCGGTTCGAGTCCGACATAACCGGTTCCGGCGGGGGAGATATATAAAAATATACTACTACATTCCGAATGTACTTACACTAGTTACTATACTAGCAATTGAAGGATCGGTAGCTTAGTAGTTAAGGAGTCGGCCTTGCAATCGAGAGGTGCCAGGTACGAATTCTGGCCACTACACTATCGACGACCCTGAACCCACTTTTAGCACCAGGAATTTAGCTTAGTTGGAGGGTTTAGAGGGAAGATTAGCAGTTTCGGTATATTTCATTTCAATTCGTAAGTCAATTTAACTAACGTTGTCACAGAGTTCAAAATTTTAATACTTTTTTGTTTTCGTTATTTTATTTCAAAAAGATAATAAATAAATAAATATTCCACGACATTCCACACAACGCTATCTAGAGTCTAGACCCATGGTAAGCTTTTATAGCTTGTGTTATGGAATCTAGAATGCGGATAATCATACTTAGGTATATACCTTTTTTTTGTAAATACATACATATTATACATAGAAACACCCAGACCAATGCAAATAGCCATATTAATGCACACAAATATTTGCACTGAGCGGGAACCGAACCCGCGCCTCCTGCGTGGCAGTCGCATGCACTACCGCCACGCCACGGAGGAGGCTGTACTTTGCAATTTTTATACCCAATAAAATTCGTTGAATTTTGTAATACTACCATTTAGAATAGCTGTTCATTGCAATGACAATACAACATCTATCTATAATATAAAAATGAATAGCTAAATGTGTTGGTAAGCGCATAACTCACGTTGTTGAGTTATGCGCTTACCGCAGCAGCGCCTGGACCGATTTGGTCATTTCTTTTTTTTTAATGTTTGTTGAAGTTCAAGGATGGTTTTTACGGTGAGAAAAATTCCAATAATTGCCGGGAACCGACATCCACGCGGCTAGTTGTGTATAAAATTGAAGTTATTATTGATTTTCAAGTCGAACTGCGCCTTAACGTTATAAATGTGAAGGTAACTCTACTAGTTTGTTACGTTTTTACGAGTAAACCTCTGAACCGATCGTAATGAAACTTACTAGGTTTCCTGGGAACTGGAAAGGGTCGTAGATTTCTTTCAATGTGGATGAAGTCACGGGGGAAATATACTTGCTTTACTGCAATTGATAATATGAATTTGTGTTACAGGATTGCATAAAAATGAAATGAAAAAAATAATTTTGAACTCACAAACCTAGACTTAAATATTGATTACCAAGAGACTGAAATAAAAAAAAATAGATTTACAAGAAAGAAGTGAACAAGATTACATTTTATGAACGAAATAAGAAACAAAAATATTTTATTAAATAGTTCGCACAATATGTAGCTAACACGTACCGCCAATTTTTTCCCGCCCGCGTGGCGTCCGATCCCGTTCCCGCTGCACCCTCTACTATATTAACCATGTATTAAACATATAAACCTTCTTCTTGAATTACTCTATCTTTTAAAAGAAACCACATCAAAATTTGCAGCATAGTTTTAATGATTTAAGCATACACAGGAACGGACAGACTCGAAAAGCAATTTTGCTTTATACTATGTAGTGAAGTACAATTATTCCTATCAGTAGATACAACCTCTCACACTGTGCGAACCTATATAGGGCCCTATCTCAGTATTGAATGTACGAAAGCACACCATTGAGTATGTTAGTTGTAGTTTTTGGACGGAGCCACATTCATAGGGCCCCGCAACTCCAACGGGAATGTTTGCAACAAATCCTCATCTATCAATCCAGTGATACCATTGGAGTTATAGTAGCGGAATCGACTTTGCGATCAAGGGCTTTCTGGTTTGAATACCTGCTATTACAATACCTTGATCGATTCGCTCCTAACAAGCAATTTAGCTAAGCTGCAGGGATTAACAGTAATACTAATAGTTTCGGTTAAGTACTAGGTTTTTTTATGTAGGACATATACCTATATAATGGTAAGCTGATGGCAAAATTTCAGGAAAGAGGGTTACCAATACAAACACCTACCACGTTACCACTTTTTAAAATGTTAGATACTTTTTAAAAAGAAAAGTTACTTTTTTTAAAAATAAATAATATGTTGCCGTCACAAATACATGCGAAATATTGCACAATAAAATTGTTTCATAATGTTTACGAAACATTATATGAGTTGTTAGCACACATGGAACTGACAACGCAATGATAAGGGTATGTTACCCTAAATTCACCTAATTTAAATGTATACTGCGTCCATGATTTGTATGAAGTTATTCCTCTCTATGATATCGTTAAAGTATGTTGTAGCTTGCTGGTAGAATCTTAATATGGACATGATATAGAATATATTTTTCTTATTTTATTCCGGCTAGATTCTCCCACGGGATCCGCATGCCCACAGATATGAGAATATAGTTGGGAGAGCAATGACTTCAAAAAATTCCCATAATACAGACAGACTGAACTCCCTGCTGTGGCATCCTTCAAGAAGGGCATTAGGAGGTTCCTACGGGGTTGGCAGTATGAAGGTACATTTGACTTAACGCGAATAAAGTTTATCCCACCAAAAACATTCTGTAAAAAATTTAATGAATTTTTTTCAGCATTAAGTATGCTAACTATACAAATCGAATACATAGGGAAAAAGAAGAATCATCTCGGGCGGGACTCGAATCCGCAATTTTTCCCTTACAGGGGGAATGCCTTGACCAATTCGGCTACCGAGACACGCCCGATGTGATTCAAATTTCCCATCTTATAAGTCTTTAAGGTGACGGTGGAGTCATCTACCGATTTTCTTACGAACTATCGGTACCGATAGTTCCCCCTGTAAGCGAAAGACTGCGGGTTCGAGTCCCGCCCGAGATGATTCTTCTTTTTCCCTATGTATTCGTTCTGTAAAAAAACTAGCCAAGTCTCGATGGAGCTGCTTATTTATCTCTAAAAAGTAATGAAATCTAGACAAGGTCGTGCAAAGTCTAAGGTTCCTTACTGCGATTTCTTTATTACTATAGTTAATGTTGTGTGACTTGGCTGTTGAAGGGTATAAAACTAGGTGCTCCATGACACCATTGCACCAATCTGTCGCCAGAACCACTTGGAAAACGTTGATTCAATAACCAGTCAATTGTAGGCTTGCTAAAGCTGCGTATTTCAATAATACTTATCAATGTATCAATGTTATTTTCCAAGTAATACGATATAATAAAATACTAATTCTTATATCGTGTTACTTGCAAAATTACATTGATTTCAAATTTCACACGGACATACAACACGGAGTTAACATTACTACACAGAGTATATATCGATTAAATCTAAGGTCTATGCCTCCAGACTCGGGGACCCCGGACTTTATAACGAAAGCCTTGGCTTGGCTGTGGCTTTCCGATACCTGGTAATGAGACCATTGACACAAGTGTAATCCCTACGGCGATGTCTCAACGAAAGTATTCACTGAATGTGAATACTTTCGTTGCCAAATATATATAATATATATTTAATAATATATAATATAATATATATTTAAATCGCCCTTATAGACGGATATAAAGAGAAGGAAAATTTGGAATGATTCAAGTGGTGCCCAATAGCTCAGTTGGCAGAGCAGTCGCCCTGTAAGCGAAAGGTCGTGAGTTCGAGTCTCACTTGAGCATTTCATTTTTTCCAATGTTTTTCGAACTTAACAGTTAGCATAATAAATGCTATAAAAAATTCATTCAAATAAATCTATCAAATCAATCTTGCTCAGCGACAACTCGATTGCTCATTTAAAATGTATAGCCAATTTCTAAATAGAGTTATTAATATTTTAAGAATATAGGGCTCCTTGAATCAAGGTTACCTTAAGTAAGGTCTGAGGCTAATGATGCCGTGAACTTGAGACCTTTATTAAGGATTGAAGCCAAAGATTGGGGCTCGACAGTTTGTTGTAAGATTTCATCTTAATGTTCTTCGAAAAATAATGTTTTTGTTAACCGCATAATGCTATAACTTTCAAAGTAACAGAAAGGCAAAGAACTTAGAAGTTTACGTATTATTTAATTGAAATGGCTTATGGTAGGCTTCAATTTACAAAGAAAACTTTATAATGTTGAATAGCGAACTAGGTACTTAGTATTTTATATCGTATTACTTGGAAAATAACATTGATTTCACACATTACTACACGGAGTATATATTGGAGGACCCGTTTTTGACAACAAATTATTAATAAATGAGCTCATGTTTACACAATTAACACCCTCATTTAGAACTATGATTTTCATTCCCACGTAATAACTGTGCTATTGCCGTGAAGTGGGCAGTTTGTCATTGGCTGTATTATTACTGTTTTTTTTATCGTGCGAAAAATCCCCACGGAGCCGGTGGAGGCGGTTATGTCGGACTCGAACCGACTAAAACGCACGCCGTCTTGGGTCCTTGGTTGCCGGAGGTGAGATAGCCAAAAGCATATCTCTCACACCCCGGCACACCCAGGACCATCTTTTTTTTTTTTTTTTTATACAGGACACGTCAATTTGACTTCACCTCACCTGATGTTAAGCTAAAGGCAAAGTCTCGGAAAGAGGGTCGCCATCGTAAACATTTACCATGTTAACAGTGGCGGCACTCAGCTTGACGGCCTCATTAGATGCCTTTTCACGCCCCGCTTAATGGACCCGGGACTGTAGGAAGAAGGAAACACGTGAGCTGGCAGGGAATTCCAGGTCTTACTGGTGCGGCATAGGAATGAGTCACTGAAACGCTTGGTTCTAGCAGGTATATTCTGCACCGTAAATGGATGGCATCTTAGCCCTGCTTGTGTAGTCCTGTGAAGGAAAGGGGAGGGTGGGACTAATTGGAAGAGCTCGTCAGAACATTCACCATGGTAGAGACGGTAGAAAACTGCCAAAGACGCAACATCTCTACGCATCTGCAAAGGCTCAAGGGTGTTCGTGACCTCAGGATCCCCAATAATGCGGACCGCACGTCGCTGCAACCTGTCGAGAGCATCTAATAAGTACTTTGCGCAGCCGTCCCAGAGATGTGAGCAGTATTCCACGCAGGAACGAATTTGGGTCTTGTATAGAAGACACCGCTGCTCCGGCGTGAAAAAACGTCTCACTCTGTTCAGGACTCCGAGTTTACGCGAGGCTGATTTGATGATACTCTCGATATAGTTTTTGTTATTCAGTTTGCAGCGAACATCCATACCGAGGATAGTGAGGTGATCCTGCAGTGGCAGTGGTGTGCTCTGAAGAGTGGGAAAGGGAAGGAAAGGAGATACCTTTGCTGTAAACGCACATGCCTGGGTCTTCTTGGCATTGAACTCAATCAGGTTCCTAGCGCCCCATTGAGAAATGTGGTCCAGGATCCGGTTCAGCTCAGTGACAAGAAGCTGCCTTTCCATGCCATCTCTTTCGAGATGGCCCCCTTCGGGTTGTGGGGACCACATTGTTCCCATCTAGCCCCGGTTACGGGAAGGCGCATTTTGCGCCGCCGCCGCGGCCTGCTTCTGCTAGGGTGACAGGCGGCTCCACCGGTTACCCCCAGGCCAGCGCTCATGGAGGACGGAGGTCGTTCTGCGACCTCCGACGTCCTGTTCGCCTTCACTCTGCGCGGGCTTCCCGGGCCCGGAGTCTAGTCCGGTCCCGACCGGCCGCCTCCTTCTCGAGCATTACTTGCTCGCAGAAGGAGGCAGCCGCACCCCAAGCGTTCGCGCATCTTACCATCGCTGTGAGCAACGTGGCGAGTGTGAGAACTCCCACCCCCAGAACCGCCACTAGTGTATATTTACTGTTGGATTTTCATTTATTCATTTATTTATACACAGAAACAATACAAGCTAACAGTAAACAAGAAGAGAACATCCCTATCCCTTAGTCACCTTCTACGACACCCACAGGAAAAGATGGGGTGGCCTTATTCTACTCCACCGGGTACCATCACGATGGTATTAGTCCGCGGTAGCCAATTGGTCACGCATTCCCCCTGTAAGGGAAAGACTGCGGGTTCGAGTCCCGCCCGAGAAGATTCTTTTTCCCTATGTATTTGATTTGTATAGTTAGCATACTTATTGCTGTAAAAATTCCTTCAATTACTTAGGTACAAGATATTTTCTGAAGTTTACACGAATGTCACTCATTGAAATAAAACCACTTTTTACGGATTCTATCGCGATATATTTGTTATTATTACTTTTTAACCCGACGTTTCGGCTGCTTTGCAGCAGCCATTTTCGCGGTCAATATATCGCGATAGAATCCGTAAAAAGTGGTTTTATTTCACTTAGGTAGGTACAAGTTGATACCAATATAAACACCTGAACTGTAAACCTCCTATGTTTTCGGTAAAAAAAAAAACAAAACTGTGTGTCAACAAGCAACAGTAATAAACACAAATTACGAGTAAAAAGTAAAGTTATGAAATACACAAACACCCTTGTACTTCACAAGAACAAATAAAGTTTCTTTAAACCCATGCTTAACCCTTTAAAAAGGATTATTTCGGGGCGGTAACGCAGCCAATTTCCTTTCTGTCACGGTCGCTTCATTAAGTGAATAATTTATTGTTCTTTCAGGTAATGCTTGGAGTGTTTACAGGTTAAGCGTTTTGGGGTCAGGATTTTTCGACATTCGGAAATTTGACTGGGGATCGTGAAGTTTTGATCTTTTGTAATGTTTGGCATTAGGTATTTTCGGCGAGTGGTTCCCGGAAGAGTATAATTTGGGCAACCCTATCTCTTCCTATGCGGTGTCGTACATGGAGACTAAAGGATAGGGCTGTTTAACAGCAGACAGATAATATACAGCCCAGACTCAGCCTAAAGTCAATAATGGTGCCCGGAATACGGCAATAGGCTCACCTACTATTATGTGGGACCGAAAATGTGGATGTTAAATTCAACTCTTCATAACCCTCCGGCAATAAAGGCGTGATTATAATATATGTATTAGGTATTTAACAGTCGCCATGGTTACTAGGTCACCAAATTACAAGTCCGCGACCTTCTTAGCTCTAAAACATTGCATAAAATAAAAAAATAAGATTGTGAAACTAATCCTCTGAAGATTACAAAAACAATTAAACTTAACTGTTTATACTGGAGATCGATGGCACTTGGTGGAATCTACTACATATAGATACATGAGAATACATACAATGAGAGTGCCGAAAGGCGAAACCGGTCAGGTTCGAAAATAAAATTAAACCCAGTGGAAAAGTACACGTGTATTAACACTACATAGTATAAAGCAAAGTCGCATTCCGCGTATGCTTACATCTTTAAAACCACGCTACGGATTTTGATGCAGTTTCTTTTAATAGATAGAGTAATTTAAGAGGAAGGTTTATATATGTGTAAATACACGCTTAATATAGTAGAGGATGCAGCTGGGAACGGGATAGGACGTCACGCGGGCGGAAAAAAATTGGCGGTACGAAGTTCGCCGGGTCAATTAGTTCATAATAAATAAAACATGAAATTATGATTTATTGATAGTAATATTACAATGTAAAGATCGTTTTTTTTGTGTATTGTATTCACCCAAATATCCTGACTGACGGCAAAGACAGTAATAATTCCATTACGAAAGTAAGATAGAAATAATAGGCCACCAGTTATCTTTGCTAAGTAGGAATAACTTTTATATTACTATAATATTATTCAATGTAATGGAATCATATCAAAATATTACTAATAATAATAAGTTAATACAACACACTTTGGATCGCCCAACTAATACCAACCTTTGAACTAAAAGAAATATTATAAGTGGTTACACTTGAAGTTGATCTCTATAAAAAAAGTTAGCGTATTACCCAACATATTTGAAACTGTACGGTTGATCCAACTGGAAAGTAGATATTAGGCTTCATTACGATTCGACAGGTAGAGTCAAAAGTTAGAGCGGAATCGCTCTACTAACGTTATAAGTATTTCAGGCACGTTCTGGACGGCGTTATACGTAATGTCATCAGTGAATAATGTATTACTTCGGCTCTTATTATTATAATTTCCGTGTAGTCTGTATTTAATGACTGCAGGGTAGTTTGTATTTGATTCTCCTATAGAGTATAGGATATTTTTTATCCAGAGAATAGGCTTCTGCGAATAGAGTCAGTGCGAAATTTCAGGTAATATATGTTTGTAATATAGGTACATTACAGCATTTTCTATGATATTCATTAATTTGAATCTTTATCTCAACTGTAAGTAAAAAAAAAGTAGGCAAATTTCATTGAATTAGCGTCCATCGTTTTAATTATTTAAAATAAAATAAAAATAAATATACTTCAATCAATTAATAAGCCCACTGCAGTTCACTGCTGGACATAATGTTGAGTTTTACTTTATTTTAAAACTGTACGTAATAGTCACATATTGGCGAATGTTGAATAGGTATTATGATCATATTCATCAATAGTACAGGTATAAACCTTAGTGGTTTTTTATGCTATTACTATCTAATTATTGTTATTGTATTGTTTTTAAATGGTAATAAATAAAAATATATTTAAAGAACAACCTATTTCAATATACCTCATTCGGTAAATCACAATCATGAAGAAATTTTAATGTTTATTTGCGTTAACGCCAAAGCTTGAATGTATTTTAACCTTGTTGTTATGTATCATAAATATAATACACTTAAGCCCGTATTCTAGAATGAAGTGTCATTCTAGAATACGGGCTTCAGGTTGAGTGCAACCTGAATCTCGATTTATCTGAAGACAGATTGCATAGGCAATATATCAAATCTATCAATCTGTCTATACAATCTGTCCTCAGATAAATCGTGATTCAGTCTGAATGTCATTCTAGAATACGGGCCTTAAACTTCCAGTTTATTTATCATAACATTGGTTCCGTGTAACATGAACCTGTCCATAGAATTTTTCCCTCGATTGGCAAATTAGAGTATGCGAGTCGTCTGGATATCGGTACGGATTCTACTTCGTTCCACTTTGCCGAAGATCGCGTTAGTTTTTCACTTCTTACAGTTACATCATTAGATTAAATAGCTTGGGCGATTGGTATTTAAATTCCGGATTAAGTAGCGTTTTAGGTGTTTGTTTTTGAGTTTAAGTTTAAATGAATAGGTGTTTTGCGTTTAATTTTGAGTTATCCAAACTAAAACTAAATGAAGTTATGAGGTCCCTTACAACAAAAAGCATTAGAATGTATGTACACATTTGTAATAAGCTTAACTTGTACATAAGATCATATGCAGCCTAACTATCTGCCGGTCTAGAAACGCCGCGCCACATGAGCGATTCCTCTAAAAACGTGTAACTTTATGTGAATTAAGTAAATTTGTAAAACGGTCACTCATATAAGTAGAAATCAAAGCAATTCATTTAGTATGCAAATTCTAATTTCGTGTAAATAAGCCGCATGACAAAATATTATCCTAACATGATTCTAGTGAAGTGGCCTTTATAGACCTGATGGTATGCCTAATACCGTAATTAGAATATGTGGACCCAGGCTCTATAATGAAAACTGAAGATGCACTGGACTCGAACGAACGAAGAAACGACGATAAAGTTGCTAAATGAATGCAGTAAGTAAATAAAATAACATAACATAAACTCACGCCTGTATTCCCCGAAGGGGTAGGCAGAGGAGCTAGCACCCACATTTCGCCAGTTTATGTTTAGGTCCCAATGTAATAGGTGGCGAGCCTATTGCCATTAACCGGGCACTTATAAACCTGCGATAAATACACACATAACTTCGAAAAGCATCGAAAAGTCATTGGTGTGTGCCATGGTAAACCTGGGATCGAAACTCGTCTCAGCAGTCCATTACCCAAACCACTAGGCTACCGCAGACGCAGTAAGTAAATAATACAAATAAAATCAAAAACCAGCCATTTCTTAACCGCAAAATCCTATCGTTTTATCCAGCTTAGCTTTCATAATAATTATAATAAAATTTAAAAATTTAAGCAACCTTTTATAAGCATCGAAGCTAGCATAATAGAAAATTCACTGAGAAAATGTAATACTCTTTGTGTGTTGACCTTAGAGTTAATTATCCTGTGGCTGGTACGGACGTCGGGTGTCTTTGAGAAGCTTTGTGAGGCTAAGAAAATACGGCTGCTGCTGCTGCGAAAATAGCCCCTGATAATGCGGTAGTAAAGTGTGCCGAGGAAGGTAAGGGATTCTCGAGGATTTTTAATTACTTTGATGTGAAGAATATTTTTGAGTTATGCATATTGTATAATCTTATGAGTTATGACTGTATATCGTATATTATGTGTCCTGCACATATACGATATACTGTCAGTGACAATAGAGTCTTGAACATTACTGTTTTAACTTAAGTTACAAAAAATATTATACTCTTCAACTGACGTAAGTATTGCTACACTCACTCTACTTGCACAAGTACTGTTCAACTGATGTAACTGGGATAAGTTTTGGAGTTATTCATTTCTGGAAAGTAAAATTAACATGACAGAAAATATTTAGAGCATATACAATATAGGCAAAATACAATGCACGTAAGTAAAAAAATACTAGACTTGTCAAGCTTTTAACCACAAAAATCAAAAAGTAAACTCGAGCGGAAGTAAAGCTCTCCGGCGGGGGAGGTATCAGTGGGGATTTCTGCACGAAAAAAAAAGAAAAAAAAAGACTTCACTTCGGTGCAATTATAGCACCTTACTGACAATACAATAAAAATTGTTATCGAATTTTACACTGTACATAAATGTCTCGGAATTAATGCGCGTATGTATGCAATTCATTATTGATTAAAGATATCAGATAAGATAATATAAATAATGTATAAACCAAAAACTAAACGGAAATTAAACCAAAATAAAATAAAAACAAAAAGACGAACAAATCAGCAAAATCAATCAGATATCCGATGATAAAATATCTGCTCTTAAAAACTGCACTCCAATGTAAAACAGTCCCCTGAATTGATAGGCCTGAGGACGGTGGAAACCGTCAATGGATGACGTCACAAATGTATCCAGTGACGTAAAACAACCATGGTGGTCTGTCCGAAAGCTGTTTCATAGCACACCTGTTTCCACATGATAAATATTGAACGGTCTTTGTATTGGTTCGTATCTCGATCAGAATAATGTTTGTGTTCCCAACAAAATTTTGATGATTATCAACCTTTTTATATTTTATTTTTAAATACCTACTTACTCTCTTCCTTTTTCATGTTCTTTTGTTTTTACATTCTGGTGACATGCCTAAAATATATCTATCTGTTAGCAACCTGAGACTTTTATTTTCAATAAAAAATAGGCACAATAAACAGGATAATTTTAATATTTGTTGCAGCTTGATTATTGTATGAGATTAAATACTACGTCAAATGTATTTTATTTTTTGTATTGTAATCACTAGTTACTAAGTATATTAAACTGTTATTTTGATTCAAACATTATTTTATTTCCAAACATATTATTCCTATGACTTCTGTGCGCTACTGTACTTTTTTATTATGTTAACTCTATTTAAAAACAAAGCGTACGAATCATCTACTACGAATTTCAGAAGTGGACGATTGGTACCTACGCTTTATAATTGCCTTCGTACCAATCGTAACAGAAAAACAATACTTTTTTAAAGTCACGATTAGTACACTTCGTACTAGTTTAATTCGTGCGAATTGACTACTAACTCGATGTATTTTAGTTATTGTTATTGGTGATTAATCGTACTGATATTATTTGAGTAGGTATAATGAGTCTCACTTAGTCTTACAGGGGCAGGCAAATTTGAATTAATGTACGTGTGTGTAAGTTTATTCTTTCACTTAAAAATGGCTAAACGGATCTGGATGTAATTCAGCACAGGAATTATTACAGTATTGATGCTATTTCACACGTTGGTTACATTTTATCTCGGAAAAATGTTTCATGTATAAAATATTGTTTTTATATTTTGAAATCAAATGAAAATGAATGTACGATTCTCATGATACCAACTATTTAAAATGAAAATAATTTAATATCTATAATTTACAATTTCTAACTACATACATCATTTTAATATCAACCCAATTTTTAACACATTATTCTTCAAATTGGAAAACCATTATAAAAGCATAATAAACCTTACAATGAATAGGTTCTCTTTACATAAAAAAACACCGCGGTTTACAGCATTTTTATACGATCAGTAAGGAAAAATCAGTTTAAAAAACCTATTGTGTTGAAAAATCCCGACTCTGAATAATACATGGTGAGACAAAGAGAATTGAGTGGCGTACAAGAGCCCTTATTTGTTAAGTCACTTTCCAACCACATTGTGGGTGCCATGAAAGAAACCTCTTCGTATAGAATGCGGATACTAACGGGTGGGGGAAATATATTTTTTGTAAAAAAATTATGTTAGTTTTGGTGCTATCTTTGCGGTTATAAAATAGTAAATTATTTGTGACTGTATATTGAAGATATATATCGCGAACTAGCTGGTGCTCGTGTCTTCGTCTCCACAGGATTAGTATTTATTCTTAAATTATACAATGATTAGTTATCTAAATAGCAACAGAGATAACCTCACTGTCTCTTCTGCGTATATGCCGATGCCAGCCGAATTTGTTGACATTAATGATCACTGCTCCGTTCCCTTGAGCAGTAGCGTAATTGTTATGCCTATGTGTTATTCTGATGTATAAGCTATATCATTCTAAAGTTTCATGAAAATCCATTCAGTAGTTTTTTCGTGAAAGAGTAACAAATATCCATCCATACATACATTCATCCATACTCACAAACTTTCGCGTTTTAAATATTAGTAGGATGTACAGAGTCTGACACAAATTATTTGCGAAAAATCAAAAAAAAAACTTGGGTCTGAAGAAAACCAAATTTATTTATTTATTTATGGAAACTTCTTAGAAAGGTGAACTTAAAGCCATGGGCATTTTCTGAGAGTCAACCTTAGGGTGATGCGGAGTTTTGTCAATGTAGGTACTATTTTTTTGACATTCTAAATCCATTTTTTTGGGATTTTTATCTATTTGTCATCATTATCCTTATGTAAGTCCCGGTCACATTGAAAACCATTTATCTAACGCGCCTGAAAACCAATTCGCGTAGTTCAATTATTTTTTAATATGTATAGAACTTAAGTGACTTTTTCCTGCTTTTAAACGTTTTTTATTCTTTATAAGTGTGTTAACTTCAAATCGATGTTTAATAGCACAGTTTCAAACAACCCCACACGGTTAGAATAATTGGGGTACATGTGTACGTACGAACTAGAGTTTGTCACGTTGAGCGTCGATAGAACAGAATATAGGTTGAATGGAAACGACAATAGTGGTAATATTTTTAATAAATATTTTCGTGGGTAGACTCCGGAAAAACCTCAGGGTTCATCTCAGAAAGAATATTCGTAGGTACAGACCGGAAACACTCCTTTTGGTAAGCAAAGATGCAATGAAAATTTAATAATTTTATTCATTATAAGAAGAAATGCCAGAGCCTCAAAATTTGTATATCTGATTAGGGGTATTTGCATTGGTCTGGTCGGGCCTCGAAGAGCACGTTAAGGCGTCGGTCCCGGTTGCCATAAGAACATCTACGGCACACAACTGGTCTAGCTGCAATGCTTCGATATTGCCTTTGGGTTGTGGAGGTCAGATGGCGATCGCTTCACAGAAAATATCGAAGTTTAGCCCAATCTGCAGTTAGACTGATAAAGCGGACCCCAGACTCCAAGCTGGAAGCTTCGGATGCAACTGGTGTTAATGCTAAAATGAAGAAGAAGAATTGCATGATCTTTATCTTTATCTCAGATGTTCTTATGATAAAACTTATCTATTATTTTACTGAACACCCCGTTTTTATGACCTTTGAACCCGGTTAAAAAATCTAGGTGTCAGATCGATGAGGACTTTTTATATTTTATTTATGATGGTGTTTTCAATAATCCTACCAATTTTCACCTGGATGCGAATTAGTATAGTAACCTCAGATGTATAGATTGACCGGAGTATTTATCTTTTTTTATTTTGAAACAGTGGAAAAATTATGATTTTTGATGCGCAAGGATGAAGAATAAGCAGCCAATATCCCACATATTAGCCGTTCATTCTAGGAATAAACTTTACTCGCGTTTACTATCAATGAAAAAACCCAATACTATCCAATAACTTTAGACAACTTAGCAAATTTTACTAATCCAAGAAGTGTTGGTAAAATTTGCAACCAAAATTTTGCTTCCATACGGATGTCTCCATGGATTTCCCTGTTAATGAAAACATTAACATCTACCAAATCCTAGCTCACGTCGCCCATTGCAATCGTTTGCATATATTTAGTTAATTGTTACTCCGAACTCCCACGTCACAACCTACTGATGACATCACGGGCGTAAATAGATTTGAAAACGTGTTGTGGTTAAGAGGGGGTATAAAGGAAAATTGCCGATCTTTGATTTGATTTTTATACCCGAAAGTGTGCCTCAAATGAGCTTGTTTTTTTTAAATAGAAAATACGTTATATCTGAGAGGTACTCAATTTGGTGAAAACATAAAATAATGATATTTTGTCGATAAAATAAGATCACAAAGTTAGGCCTAATTTTTGATTATAATTAATTTATTGTCAAGATTATTCCATATAACTGAGTCAATTTTTATGTACAAAGTATAAAATTATAAAACCTAGTGACTCAATTTTTCACTTTGTTAAAATTATCTGGAATTTACGAGTAATTAATAAAAAACTAATTCGGCGCTTACGACGTTCTTATTCCGCGCATAACGGTCTCTTGCTATCGCACCTGACCCGAGGTGCCGGCCATCTGTTGTTTCACCAATTAGTCGGGGTCGCCCCGTTGAGACAAGAGGACTGTTTTTCTGTTTTCCGTCGAAAAAGTTCGTCGAAATTATGGGAAATAAAAAAAATCAAAAGATAAACTCTTAAAGAGAATCTAAAAGACTAAGAATTCCACTCTTGGCTAATTGTCGAAAGTAATATTTCTTTATTTTCTTTACTTAGTTACTAAGTACAGTTTTTGTATCAACCGTTGCCAGGGAGCCCGGGTATAGTATATGAAAATCAAATAGATGTCTTAGACCACATCACGTTTGAAGTATGTAACTAATGTTATTTTTTATAGCAGTAATATAATTATATTTTGCGAAAGTACTTATACATTGTATTATCAATTTTAATGCTTTTCAGAGTTGCTTCAGCTCGTAATAATAATAATAAAGATTTATTTCAGGCAAGCCCATATTTTTGTTAGTTACATTGCTCTTATGATCTAGTGTTAAAAATAAAAATAAAATAATCAAAAATCTTAAAATCTGCACTTGTAATATAACATAAGCTGATGAATCCGATCCAGTCGCATCGCTTAGTAAAAACTGTAACTTGTAAGCTTATTGCAATTTTTTTTCTCACATTCAGTAAACATTTAAGATTCTATTCACTAAATAGAATTAAAAAATATGCAACGTTGTAAAATCTAGACACGCAGTAGCGTGTAAGCTAAGTTCAAGTAAAGAAACTGGCTAGCCAGCGCCGAGTGTAATAAAAACAAGTAGAGTGGTTTGAGATTCACATGGTCATTCACATTAGTTATGTACATCCCGACTAGTACTGTTTATAAAAAAATATATTAGATAAGTGAGTTTCAAAATCTCACTACATAATAAGCCATTTCCTTTGCTTTGGTTAAACATTCATTTATATAAATCAAGCAAATCAAATATAAAACAAGTAATAGAAAAAATCGACCACATGGAAAACGGACGACCGCCCGTGGAAGGCTAGCTTAGAGTAAGAGCACTGGAACGCCAGGGTTCACGGCTCTGGCGTTGAAGTCCCATTGTGGTTTGAATTTTTCGAAAAATTTGTCCAAATTGAATATTTTTAGTTTCATATTCTGTATGAACTAGTTAAAAGTAATACACTCAAGTAATAGATAGTTTTGAGGAAAATACGTAGTAAGTTTTTCATACTGTTTAGCCGTCAAAACAATAAGTAATAGGTCATTTCCTAAACCTTTTCCACAAAAATTCACAAATAGGCGTAGGTTTCAGGTAGAATAATCAAAATCATGTAATAAAAATAAGTAAATACCGTACCTAGCTCATTTTCTCATTAGTATTTGAGATGATCTTTCTTATTTATTAATTTAAACTCGAATTAATACAGTTTTTAACTATGAAATCACATTTCTTAAATCACATGTGTCGAGCAAAATGACAATATTTCGAAAACGGCCTCGTAATATCCACATTATTGACGTCATATGCATAGAATAGCTTCAACTCTTTTTGTATTTCCAATTATAGATTAAACAGATATTTTTTCAAATTAAATTTCTACCATGATCGTCTACTTTTATGAACTGAAAGTAATATCTTTAGGCGTCTTGAACCAATTTCAGTATGAAATATAGGTACATTTATTTACCTTATTCTTATCTTCTCATAACAAAATTACAAGTATATTACAGGTAAGCATTTTGTAATTATTATTGAAATACATATTTCTATAACTTACTTTTTCGTATTATTTATGCACTACCTGTAAAATTATTCAGCGAATCGTCAGAGTTCTTAGGGTGATTTTATCTAAAACACAACAAATTATAATAATACAGTGAAAATTTATTAAAATTTGTATCGTGATAAAACTGTATTAGTATAAATATTTGACGATTTCAAAAAATATGCATTCATTTTTTGACCACTATATTTTAAGCTGTTTATTAAAGCTAAGCTGCTTATGTTTATTTTACAAATCGCACTCATTTTATCTATCATCAAAATAAATTTATATATTAATATTAATTCAAATTCCAATTCAAATATATTTTATTGCGATATACGGGTATACAAAGATACAAAGATGTTTATTAATATATCGATGTTCTTTGGCGAGTATCTGAAGATACTCGCCAAAGAACATCGATATATTCCTAGAATGATCCACGAGGCTATTGAAATTAAAAAACACCCAAATTTTATTAGAGAGGATGGATGGAACGTACCACCAGCTTGGGACCCAGTCATCCACTTAATCAAACCCAGTAAGCAGCAAAATCCAGCAAGACTTAACAACACAGTGAGCTCATTCTGCGTAAATTTGCAGCAGCCGAAACGTCGGTTTAAAAAGTAAATAATAACAAATATACGCGATAGAATCCGTAAAAAGTGGTTTTATTTCAATGCTTATGTTTATTTTACAAATCCCACTAATTTTATCTATCACCAAAAATAAAATTATTGTGTGTTCAAAGTATACCTTATATAGATAATGATCCAGCTCGTACTTTGCCAAATTTTATCTGATTATTTTGGGTATACTGTGCGCCTGCGTACTAAACACAGCGGTTAGCTGCCACACAAAATACTGCGGGGCGACAGACGTGTGGACAGACGAGAGCGGGACGTATGAAGTGTGCGGGTGAAATCTGACTTTTTTCTAGCTTTATGCGCGCTCTTAAGAGTTAGACTCATAGGTGGATTCTGGATTCATCAGATGATGAATATATTTGTATACCTAACTAGCCTATACGCGTGGTTTACGTAAATTTCAGTGGTAGATTGATTGATTCGTTGCTCATTTCTTTTCTTATAAGCGAATCGTCAATTTTTCTGGCGGTGACAACACTGTGGTTTGGATTTAGCAGAATAGAGGCCCAGGTTTCAATGGATAACGATCTTAAGTCATCTCATATCCAAGACGACAGCGTAAGGTTTTAGTCGGTATGAGCCCAATGATACCACTCCCGTTTGACAGCGAAGGTTGGTTTGGACCCCAAAGGTGTTGCAATCGCAACTAATCTTGCAATATGATGTTCTTCAAGAAGGCAAGAGGGTTCAGAAGCACGAGTGTGACGCCCCCTGGTGTTACACACGTCCATATAGACCACACTAACAACTTTCCATCAGGTGGCAAAAAAAAAACTAGGAATTCACTACGAGGTTGATAATGATGATGTACTAACTGCGATACCACCGCTATTCAATTGTGTTCAAAAAACCCAACAAGCTAACAAAGGCTAGTTAAAATTATTACACTCTCAATGAACCATACAATGTCCGCATAGTTACCCTCCAGAGAGTAATGAAGCGACCCTCTGACTACAGCCATTTCATATTAATATTTTAACTTCCTAATGTAAACATGTTGGTATACAAACAGATACTATAGCCTTTTAGTTTTTGTTACGATATTAGTTTTAGATATTCATCAGCATGTCCCCAAATGGGTAAGCAGAGGATTTAGCTTCGGATGAATTCTGTAGTACAAGAAACTGTTATGAATGAAGTTTTTGGATTCGGTGTAATGTTTAAACAAAAAAACATTTTACAGACGTGAGCATACAATACCATCCTATCCTATATTATCTGTAAAGGGATAGGTAGAGGTATATTAACACCCATGTTTCACCAACTATGTATGATTTTCAGTCCGACATAAGAGGGGGCGAGCCGGATGTCGCCTAGCAAGCACTTTGTCTTGGGCTGTTTGTTTAATGTCGGATGGAGAACAGCCCTATCCGTTAGTTGCCTTCTACGACACCAGGAAGAGCTGGTGTGGTCCTATTCTACTCCACCGGGAATCAACACGGCACCCTTTTTTTTTCATGCGGAAATCCCCTCGGATACCCCCCCTGCCGGAGCCGGAAGGGGAGGTTATGTCGGACTCGAACCAACTAAAACCACACGCCGACTGTGGGTCGCGGTGCTAGGCCGGAGGTGAGGTTGTCATCGACATATCCCTCGCAACCCGGCTGACCCAGGGCCATCCCTTACGGTCTGGCCCTCCTAATCAACACGGCACCCTTGCCAATCTAAATTGCTTGTATTAGGAGTGAGTTCAGGTTGTTGTCGGTAGTGTGTTCGTATAGTTGCGAACCCGGAACCTCTAGCTCATAAATCTAACTCCATAACTATAATGCTATAGACGCTTTGTTTGTTGTAAGTTTTATTTTTCATTGTGAGGAATTTTTTTGTAGCACCATTATAGCTAAAAAAGCGTTGTTTACTACATAGACCTGCCTCTTGTACCATGACCAAAAAATATATTCCGCGAAATATAATGTGTAAAAACCATCTCTGCATACCATTGGGGATTATGCTTTTGTGAGACTATGACGTCTGTTATAACAAATTATGACGTAAGCGGCAAACTATGTTTCCACATAGGAATTACATAATTTGTACATACGGACTGACATTTTGTGGTACGTTCTTTTAATAAAGCTGGAGTAATATATCTAGATTATAATTAATGTATGTAATTTTAAGTATAACTATCACAACCTTTGTGACGTCGTCGACGACGTGGTAATGAACGCAGCCGCTACGCAGGATGCATGAATATGGGTATTTGCATTTGGTCTGGTCATGCCTCGGATAGCACGTTAAGCCGTTGGTCCTGGTTGCCATACGAACATCTATAGCAGTCGTCAAGGGCAGTTGGAGTCCTAAAAAGTTCAACTACTGGTCTAACTGCAATGTTTCGATGTCGCCTTTGGGTAGAGTACACATGGCAGTTGGTTCTCGGAAAAATATCGAAGTTCAGCCTAATTTGCTGGTACTGCGTAACTGGTAAAACGGACCTCAGACTCCTAGTTGAAAGCTTAGAAGCGACTGGGATTAACGCTAGGATGAAGAAGAAAAAGATATAACTATGTTTTTTTTTACTTGGAAGCAGAGGGACCCCATTCACCTTTCAAGACTGACGTCACGTTTTCTAGAGCCTTTCGGAGTTGGGAAGTTGAACTGCAGTCACTTACGTAATGTTAGCAAGGTTATTTCGATTACATCAGGAAAAATAAATTGCTTAAGTGGGGCTTTCCCTTACAAGGGGAATGCCCTCACCAACTGAGTCACTGAGCCACGCCCACCTGAGCTATTAATTTTTCCTATGTTAATCGAATTGTGTAGTTAGCATAATAAATTCTATAAAAATTTATTCAAATAGCAAGGTTAAGTTCTCTTGTGCACTTGAGAAAAGCATTGGGGTGACGATGATTTAGCAGACAGAGAAGGACAGGGGGTCAAATAATATTTACCAAGAATATAAAGAGAGAGACATTTAAAAAAATTATACAGTGTGTACTCGTATATGTTACGTCAAAATTTCCATACACCACCGTAAGGGCTCTAGGGTACAACGAGAGATATAAAGAAATTAAAATTTCACCAATAATGAACAGGTTGAATTCAAATCACCGCTATAGTATACCACCACCGAGCATAAAATACTTATCTCCGACCAACCAGAGTAGATAAACAAAGAAAAATTACAGCGCAAACTCAACGGCAGCCATTTAAAAATGCAAAGGTTCAACCGGCAAAGACATTTGTCATAATAAAAACACCTTGTTACGTTAAATTTAAGGTTTTAACGACTTTACTTGCTGAACAAAGAAAAAAGGCATAATATTAAGAATTAAGACTTTTAAAGTATTTACGCAGTCGTTACTTTTTGTTTGAGGAAAGTATCATTACTTTACGAGCTGTTCCTATGGTGATTATGGAATAAAAGAAAAACATAAAGGGCTGAATTGCGTATAAAGTACGCCAGTTAAGGAAAAAAACGGGTTACTATGGGATCCTTAAATCTGACTGATATTAGAATCGTGAAAGTTTGTGTATAAGAATAAGAATAATTTATTTGCCTTTAAACATGGTCATGGACTGATGTCCATTGAATGTTATGTCTCGTTTTCTCGTACCGGTATTGATACATCGGGTACGAGAAAACGAGATAGACCTCCTAACACTTGGAGTTTGGTAGTCAGCAACGACCTGAAGAAAGGCTAGACGAAGATGTATAGAAAAAAAATATAATTCATTGCCAAAAAACCCGAAGGTTACAATCATTGCCGGTGACCCCACACTAGGCAAGCCTGTCCTGTGGGTAAGGTAGAAAGAAATAAAGAAAGAAAAGAAAAAAAAATAGACTGAAGATGTTTAGATGTTCAATCACGCTCAAGCACTTGAACACTTCTTTTTGGAATTTGGTTCAAAGATACATTCATAACCTGGAATTAGATATAGGCTACTATTTATATCTGGAATAAGTTCCCGTGGGTTGCGTACAGGATAAAAATGCTCTGGGATCATAGCCGCGGGCTACAGCCAATTCTTTGTGTATGATTGTATTATAGCAGTTATTTTCGAAAGGAAATATTCTTCGAATATACGACACACAGTAGACGATTTATAAATATAGAGGGGTACAGATAGCTGAGTGGGTATAAAAGTAATACCACAGAACTGGTAATACATGAAAGTAATTTAATTCAAGTATAGACATATATGTACAGTGTGTACTGTACATACACGTGTAAAATATTTGGCGTGTTCAGTTGACAAAATAATAAACAAATTAATACTGAATATTGATTGGACACGCTTGTGTCCAATCTTTCGTGTACAGTTGAAGAAATAAATTAATAATTAATTTTCAATTTTAACTGGACGCACTTGTGTTCAGTCTTCCATGTCCAGTTGACGAAATAATAGATACCTAAATTATTTTTTAATATTAACTGGACACACTTTGTTTTCAGGCTTTCATGTCTAGTTGATGAAATAATAAATTAATCAATTTTGAATTTACCCTACGCTCGCTTTTTTCAAGTTTTTCGTATCCAGTTAAAGAACCCAAACACAACCATTTATATAGAAAATATTTTTTCCAATACCATAATTAACCACTGGTCTTTATGGATATTGAATGGTATTCATACTTTATAATTATTCTTATTTCCATTCACATAAATATTTCTGTATTACCTTACCTAATCGTTCTACAAGTGCCATGAATAATATATCTGGTGTATCGATTCAGGCATAGGGTGTAATTAAAGCGGTTGTAACAAAATTTGCACTTAATGCGACTCCATTCATCGCTCACCTCGATCTGGATAACTGGTAATTTGAAATTTAAATTGACCATTCAGTTAAATGGAGACATGGTAAATGCAGAAGTTCCACTGCAAAAAAGAAGTATAATATACACCAAATATTTATATTGAGAATAGAGGGCACATTTTGTGAGTCATTGAGGTTAAGATATATGAACTATACTTGATATGCAATAATGTTAACGGGAATTAACGCTATCATGGTATATCATACAACACGATAGTTTCAGTATGTAAAAGTTAGCTAGTGATACGGGGCCCTACGGGGTCAATGATGAAGAAAACGATTGGTACGAGATCTACAACTTTAATCCGTAGGTCCTGTTTTACAATAATAAAAATACTCTAATTCAAGGTCGAGTGTCGGTTCGGGTACGCGTACACGTCACTATAAACGGTTGGCTGTGTAATGTACTCAACTTGGGGTTCCGGGCTGGCCCCGTGCGAATGTGACGTTGTCTTCCCCTCAAGGTCACCAGGCTTCGCAGCTGCTTGTTCGGTCCGCGGGGTCGTCGCCAAGGCCGTCTTCAAGACGGTATGGAGCGGGCAGGCAACCTCAGCTGGTTCGGAGGCGGGCCGGTACGGTGCGGTGAAGCTATTCCAGCCGGTATGCAGTTGGACACCGGTATTCCAGCCGGTACCAAGTTCTGGGGAGACAACCACACGATCAGGCACTGGTGCGTGAATCCAATGCACAGCGCCGGGCCGCAACGTATAATTTTCTACATGGGCCCTAAGGTCGGCGGCGCTGTACAATGGTAGGTACACATAACACAAATTACACAATAAACAAAGAAATAAAACTGGATTGTTCCGGAATTAATAATCGTAAGTATTTATCGTAAATACGTCTGTAATCCCGTTAACCACGGTTCAATCAACCATAAACAAATGATTCAGTAATAATTAGAATCTAATACTAATATATGCTGAACCGTGGATTTAAAACGAGATTAAAAATTCGACAATTTACATATTCTCAAAATGTGGGTATCCGTAGAAAATTATGGCGAGATATACACCGTGTTGATTTTTCTCTTAGAATACGAACAATCAAACATTACAACTAATTGAATAGTTCTTAAGCAATTACTATATTCGGCTGTCTGTCGACATGTATACTCGCGACATATATTATGGACACACTTCATACAATAACTTTCTTACAACATTTTAACGATTACGATGTTAATCACAGTTTACTTTAAATTTAATTTAATTATATTTACACAAAGGACAAACTACAGCTAGGTAACTACCGAACCCACGACCGCAGGTAGGCAGGTACTAAAAATGAGCTGTCATCACGCTTAGCTCCTAGGGGCTAAGCAGGAATGTTACACGCGAATGAAGATGTTATTTTACTTTATTATTTACGTGACTATCGTTTAATACTCGCGCACTGTTTATTAAGGACACTAGACTTACCCCTTATGTTGGGAGCACGGATTATTTATATTATACGTAAGATGCCGAGATATTACTATACAATACTATATTAGCCTAGTTCGTGTACTTATAATAGTAACTAGCAGAATCTAGACTATATGTTATCTAGGTTTTAAGATTATGACGTTCACGTTCAGATTATCACGTTCCGCCGCGAAGTCTCGCGATCGAATGAGGTCTGCCGTCTACCTCGGCGCGAGCGCGGGGCGTGTTTTTTTTTCTTGTTGTCGATCAGTGTTGTGCCGTCAGCCGATTCTCCGTTTGACGGAATGCGCTGATTGGTTATCAATTCGTGTGACTCATTTTATATGCGCGTTAGCACGATGCATTACCTTAAAAGGTAATGACCGCGTTCACCACCCAGTGATGGGGGTACGCGCCGCAATCGCGAGCTACCGGTATTTACCGTTTATTACTGCTATGTTCAAATGTTTTCATTTTTTATTACCGGAACCAGTGTTCACGTAACAATACCCGACGAACTGGGAGAAGGATTTTTACTGGGGGAACAGTGAAAATCCGCCTGAAACAAACCCTCTGGAACGAGGTCATTGGCTTCAATGCAAGCAAAACCCTTTCATACAACCATACAGAAACACAGACACACCACCTAACATACACCTATCACACCAAGTCTTCCTCCCGCGGAGGTAGGAAGACGAACCACACATACCTTGTCCGGCCCTATCCAACCTGATGGGACGTACCACTTGCGATTGGGGTGTTAAGTTTGGCGCCAGCTTTCCTCGACGGTACATTGCAAACCACTTGAAGCTAACCTACCGGCAACAGAGTCACTAACCGCTCTGACGTGCTATAGAACCCAGGGAGAACATAAGTTTCCCTCAGATAAAAAAAGACTTCACACTAAGGAAGCTTTTATACACAGTGAAGGCTTATTTTTAACCCAGCGGTTACCTCAAGCCTAGGTTGACAATGCTAAGTACGAGACCACTAAAACGGTGTCAAAATGATTAATTATGAACTGAAATCAACTAAATTAACAAGATTATTTAATATATAAACTACATAAACCAATATATGCACGAGATGATCGGTGCTTACGGGCTTACCCTAAGTGCGTAGTTAATCTGGATCATCAATTCCTACAGACCGCATAACGACTGCAACAGGAATGACGGTGGTCTACAACCCAGCTCGAGTTTTGCACTAAACTCTACCACATGTCTTTTTACATATCTTGCTACCGCAGATAGTAGAAACAAAAACAATAAAAACGTAGTTGTGCTTCCCGCCAACCACTGAACGTTCACCTAGGTATACCATTCCACGTAGCTCCTAGCTAACCTAAGGCATCGGATATAAACTACGGTACTTGGCAACGAACAATGGGGATAGCCGGATGGTTGGAACAACGAGACTAAACATAGTACAACGTAGTTACCCTACAATAAAAATAAAAAAATTTACAAAATATGAGGATGTCATTTCGTCCTTTACGTAAACGTACCCTTACTTTACGGTCCGTCATGCTTCTAAATTAAGCTTCCGTGGGCTAAATAGTCAATAAAAATCTACTCGAAGTAGCTGAGTTGGGAGAGGTCCCTCCTCGATAACTAAAATACTAAAATTCGTTATCTACATAATATTCGATAGTTAAAATACTAATAGCTCAATACCTGGTCGCAAGTTCGGCAATCATGGTAGTATAATATTAAAATAATTCCTGTATGGGAAGACAAACACAAAATATTTGGGTACCCTCCCTTGTGCTCGGGGACTCTAAGAAGAAGAAAAAAAAAAAAGAAAAAAAATTTGGAAGGTGGGTTGCTTAAAACCCTTGGTTTCTGGTGGGCTCCTACCACCTGCCTAACCCAACGAGAGGCAACTGGATGCTTTCGAAGTTATTTTTACTCTCCCGACCCAGTACAGGAGTGAGCACAAAAGACAGTACCCTTACACACATACAAAGTAGCGCAACCGCTCACAGTAATCGACGTGGACGTATACCCTACAGACACTCTTTTTGTTCGGGCGCCAATGATACGGGGCCCTACGGGGTCAAGGATGAAGAAAACGATTGGTACGAGATCTACAACTTTAATCTGTAGGTCCTGCTTTACAATAATAAAAATACTCTAATTCAAGGTCGAGTGTCGGTTCGGGTACGCGTACACGTCACTATAAACGGTTGGCTGAGTAATGTACTCAACTTGGGGTTCCGGGCTGGCCCCGTGCGAGTGTGACGTTGTCTTCCCCTCAAGGTCACCAGGCTTCGCAGCTGCTTGTTCGGTCCGCGGGGTCGTCGCCAAGGCCGTCTTCAAGACGGTATGGAGCGGGCAGGCAACCTCAGCTGGTTCGGAGGCGGGCCGGTACGGTGCGGTGAAGCTATTCCAGCCGGTATGCAGTTGGACACCGGTATTCCAGCCGGTACCAAGTTCTGGGGAGACAACCACACGATTAGGCACTGGTGCGTGAATCCAATGCACAGCGCCGGGCCCCAACGTATAATTTTCTACATGGGCCCTAAGGTCGGCGGCGCTGTACAATAGTAGGTACACATAACACAAATTACACAATAAACAAAGAAATAAAACTGGATTGTTCCGGAATTAATAATCGTAAGTATTTATCGTAAATACGTCTGTAATCCCGTTAACCACGGTTCAATCAACCATAAACAAATGATTCAGTAATAATTAGAATCTAATACTAATATATGCTGAACCGTGGATTTAAAACGAGATTAAAAATTCGACAATTTACATATTCTCAAAATGTGGGTATCCGTAGAAAATTATGGCGAGATATACACCGTGTTGATTTTTCTCTTAGAATACGAACAATCAAACATTACAACTAATTGAATAGTTCTTAAGCAATTACTATATTCGGCTGTCTGTCGACATGTATACTCGCGACATATATTATGGACACACTTCATACAATAACTTTCTTACAACATTTTAACGATTACGATGTTAATCACAGTTTACTTTAAATTTAATTTAATTATATTTACACAAAGGACAAACTACAGCTAGGTAACTACCGAACCCACGACCGCAGGTAGGCAGGTACTAAAAATGAGCTGTCATCACGCTTAGCTCCTAGGGGCTAAGCAGGAATGTTACACGCGAATGAAGATGTTATTTTACTTTATTATTTACGTGACTATCGTTTAATACTCGCGCACTGTTTATTAAGGACACTAGACTTACCCCTTATGTTGGGAGCACGGATTATTTATATTATACGTAAGATGCCGAGATATTACTATACAATACTATATTAGCCTAGTTCGTGTACTTATAATAGTAACTAGCAGAATCTAGACTATATGTTATCTAGGTTTTAAGATTATGACGTTCACGTTCAGATTATCACGTTCCGCCGCGAAGTCTCGCGATCGAATGAGGTCTGCCGTCTACCTCGGCGCGAGCGCGGGGCGTGTTTTTTTTTCTTGTTGTCGATCAGTGTTGTGCCGTCAGCCGATTCTCCGTTTGACGGAATGCGCTGATTGGTTATCAATTCGTGTGACTCATTTTATATGCGCGTTAGCACGATGCATTACCTTAAAAGGTAATGACCGCGTTCACCACCCAGTGATGGGGGCACGCGCCGCAAACGCGAGCTACCGGTATTTACCGTTTATTACTGCTATGTTCAAATGTTTTCATTTTTTATTACCGGAACCAGTGTTCACGTAACACTAGGATAGACTCGATTGGATATCCAAGGCAGAGTATCGTGTGCTATGGTACACATTGAGAAATAGAGACCTATTCGTATGTGGTTGACTGCAATAGGCCAATTTACTAATTGATTGATAAGTATGTTCAATAGTACCCCGTAGAATAGATATTTTTTTACCAATTTGAAAGGTATGTGACTTTCTTAAATCTGCTTCTGAATATATTTCTTGCAGGTTCTAAAATTCTTAAGAGTGTGAAGCCCAATAAAATTATACTATTTTAATTGAAGTGCCAGGCTATTATTATAGGCAGTCAATGGCTAATGCGTAGACTGGACGAACCATCTCTCCCACCCATCACCTTCAATGGTGCCACCATACCACTAAGCGCTTCAGTGAGGGATTTAGGTCTGTGCATAGACTCCACTTTGAGTTGGCGAAGTCAAGTAGCACAAGTCAGTCACAGAGTGACGGGATCGCTTCGTGCATTTTATCGCCTTCGGAGCCTGCTACCCGCGAAAACCAAGACTATGATTGTGCAGACCCTACTCTTTCCTGTCTTTGACTACGGTGATGTTTGCTACTTCGACCTGAACGTAGAACAACTCAATAAACTTGATAGACTTCTAAATAATTGCATCAGATTCGTGTTCAACCTCCGTAAGTATGACCACGTGTCTGCTTATCGTGAGCAATTGAATTGGTTGCCGATTCGCCAGCGGCGAAATCTGCGTGCACTTACTACTCTCTTTTCCTTTCTTACATCTCCTGCTCCTCCTAACTACCTATCTCCTTACTTTCAATATAGGCATGAAGGTCACAATAGAGACCTTCGCTCAAAAAGTAATCTTCTTCTAAGCTGTCCCGCTCATACTTCTGGGTTTGTTCACTCTTCTTTTCCTATACAGTCGGTACTCCTATGGAACGCGCTGCCTCTAGAAATCAGGAAGGCCACCAGTGTTCTAGTGTTCAAGTCGAAAGTTCGCCAATTACTTCTCGATGAACTGGCAGAATCATCTAGGCAATGATCTCAAATAAATTGTACTTTTATCATATATATATATATATATTTAGGTAGGTAATGTGTATTTATTTATTGATATGTATAATATGTGTATGTATGTAGGCGTATGTATATGAATGTATATCTATTTAGCAATACATATTATTGGTATTTACATTGTGTACTACAACATTGTACCTATACCTAGTTGTGTATAGAGTTCAAAATAATAAATGTCACTCTCAATAATGCACCTACTTATTTATCTCTGCACCACCTTTGGTTGACTGGTAGAGAATGCCTACGGCATTAAGTCCGCCTTTGTACTTGTGCATAAAGTTGAATAAATAAAAAAAAAAAAAAATACATCCTTTGCTGACACAATAATACCTATGTAATAATCATCTTTGAAGATACTTATAGAACTACTTTTGCAACAAAATGAAACTTCTGAAATATTTCTGCTGTATTCGGTAACACTGTTGACCAAGTGCTATGATTTTGGAGTAAAAACATCGAGACAAACCATTTTGAATTTTAATATGATTACAATTCGGCATGTTTTTCATTGCTTACGAAGGCTATTGTAAACTATGTGACAGATTATTCGACAGGCCTTTTGGTATCAATGTTGAATTCTTTCATTGTTTTACGTCTACAGAGTGATTCAAATGCCTTTTATGTTGTTATACAAAAGGAATAATTATACGATTCCGTGTATTTCAATATTAACAAATAATGATTTGAGAGATCTGTTGTAAATTTGATATAATTGTTCAATTTGAACATTTTATTAATTTACTACTTTCAGTGTGTAAAATTGCTACTTACTGAATGTACTGTGTTTGCAATATTACTCTTTTTAACATTGATCAGGCTCTTATTTCACATGGTAGTAAGTGATATGTTGTGATCTACGGTGGAGAACATAATGGGTCTAATGTATCGTTAGTGGAACTGACTTAGAGATATCAAATTGTGCTTTGACAGCGTTTTCTATAAACTTAAGTCTATGTTCCTTAAAATAAGTTATCCAAAAGGTTAACATAATTGAAATAATACTTTAATTTATATTTCTTAAGTTGCATAAATTATTTAAATTAATATCAAGGAAAGTCAAACCTCTTAAGCTTAAATGTTAAATAAATACCAATGCAGGTAAAATTTCAATTCCATTTAGCGTTATATATAATAATGGACAGGAATTGAATAATATAACAGTTAAAATACAACACAAAACAATCTTCAGAGATAATAATCTCCGAATAAACAATAATTTCTCATTAACATTAGGACAAATTTGTTCTCATAGACCCTTCTTCATTTCCAATTTGCACGAGTAGATAAACAGGCAATTTGCTAAAGTATTTCATTATCAAATCAGCCTCCTATTGAGTTCCTTAGATCCCTAAAACAATTAAATTTAACTGTTATAACAATAACAGTGGAATAATTTTAGGGCGAAACGGACAACGGGTAGTTAACGACACATATTTTGCTATCCTTACCCAATCGTATTTAAACCATTTTAGAGAATGTATACGGTTGTTTATTTTATACGGAAACGTTTCATTAGTTTTAAAATAATGTTAATCAATTACCAATAAATTTAAAAATGTTTTTGCCCGCGATGTCGGATATCGCGACCAAACATAGCTTGTGTTTGGTCGCACAGCCTATATTTCTCATGGTCTAATCTATCTCTATACCAAATTTCATTAAAATCGGTTCAGTAGTTTAGTGTAACATACAGACAGACTGACAGACAGACAGTCAAGGTTCCCATTTATAATATTAGTATGCATTGAAATAAAACCACTTGCTTTTTATTAACGGACTATCTGAAATAGGGATCAAGTGACTGTCTTTTTTTTGTAAAAATATCATAGCGATCAAACGCAGTTAGGCATTAGTATACCTATAACGAAAAATGTTAAGAGAAAAACTTAACTTGTGAACTTTAATATGCAAAATAGCTTGACAGCTGATTTTGACAAGATCATGGCATGCCGTATTAATTCTGAATGGTTCTTGATGTGATGAACAATTTAGATTAAGACTCACAGTCGTGTTAGACATCAAAATATTTTGTCGAACGTTTTTACCTTCGAATAAAATAAAATTTTATTTGATTTTGGAGAAAGGGACATTTTACTAGAACTTTTGATTTTTAATATGATCGATTGAATTAATGATTTTGTAGCATTTCCCTTTTGACATTGCTATTTCGGAAACCGATCTAACGAATGAATGTAAAATAGTTTTTTTGGGATAAGGTTTTTCTTTTTATGTAGTTTATAATTGTCATATCTATTTACTGTACACACATCAAAAAAAGTTTGCGATCAATGGCATAAGCTCCTAGAATTCTTTAAATTTAACTTTATCAAGAAAAAATCTATGTTGTATGCTTTCTTTAAATAGGAATACCCTGTTTGAAATTAAAATATAAAACTATTTTTTATTATTTATTTAAAAAAAATGAGCCATTAATCATAATGCAATTGTGATAGAAATTTCATAGAAAGAAAAATACTGTTTAATTAAACTTAAACTAAAATTTGTTATTAAAAGGTGTAAATTCAATACAAAATAACTCCTCCCCTGGCTCGAACACATGCGGAGATCCTCCTGGGCATACTGAGGATCATGTTATCCAGCATTTCCTGGGGTAACCTATTCCATTCTTCAATAGCGGCTTCCCTGAGCTCTGGAACTGTCTGGGGATGTGGCTCACGGTTCCATACAGCTCGTTTAAGAGCATCCCACGCGTGCTCTATTGGGTTTAAGTCGGGCGAGCCGGCAGGCCAGTCTAATCGTGTGATATCGTATTCTTGAAGAGCAGCATTGACTCGTTGAGCTCGATGTGCGGGCGCATTATCATCGACCAGTACAAATTGGTGCCCATGGTTTACTCGGAATGGTTTGACGATATCATCAATAGCAACTGCTTTGTACATGTCTGCTGACATGAAGCCCTGATACGGGATCAAAGGCGTTCTAGCTCCAATCATAATGCCACTGATTTTCCGCCTTGCTGAACTGTTCCAGTGGCAGTTCTTTGTCTTTCACGGTCGCCTGGTCTTCTCCAGACACGTAAACGTCGGTTATCTGGATGAGTGGAGATTCGGGATTCGTCAACGAAGAGACAGTTTTGCCAAATGTTTTCTTCCTCACCTTCTTCATTTTGCCGAAGTCTAGCCCACTGCAATCTTCGTTGTTGACGTTGCCGGGAATTGAGCGGAACTCGCCATGACCTCCGTGCTCGTAATCCAGCCTGGTGCAAGCAATTGCGAACGGTCTGCGTGCTAACTTCAAGCCCAGAGGCAGCCCTGACTTCTGCTTTTATTTTAGTGGCGTTGATTGTGGGATCACGGGCTGCCAGCAATCTAATATAGCGCTTTTGGGCAGCTGTCAAAACACTTGGGCGACCGCTGCGGGGTCGGTCAGCTAAATTCTCCATTCCGTGGTACCTCTGCAACGTAGCCACGACACAGGATTGGGATATAGCAAGTCTGCGTGCCATTAGATACTCTCGTGGTGTATCCTTCTTGCCTCAAAGTTACTATTTTAGCTCGTAAAACCTCTGATAATCCTCTTGGCATTTTTTCAATCACTACTTTCCGCGAAAAATATCTTGAATCGGTTATAATTCACTAAATCAGATTTCTGAATGAGCGTAAGCTAGGACTGAAAGCCTTTTTGTAAGAAAAAACAATTGAACGGTGTCATTGTTTTGTGTTCTAATTCTTTATTTTTAAATAAAGAATCTAAAAAGAAGAAAAAATTATAATATAATCTACAGTAACAAAAAAGATTTCAGTTTTTCAAAGTGATCGCAAACTTTTTTTGATGTGTGTACCTATTATTTGCTTATTATTTTTTCTGAAAAGAAAGCCGAAATCGTATACCTATTGATAGTATTATACACTAATCGTATACAGAAATATTGAAAAAGAGACACAAATCTTTTATAGTTTAATTTAAAAACAAAAACACTTGTAAAATGATTGAAATAAAACCCGTTGTTATATTCATGATATTTATGTAAATAAGCATTCTGATACATAGGTACTTCAAAATTCTAAGAAATGGTAGTCAAGCAAAATAAAAACAAACTCGATGACGATTCCGATCTACTTTATTCATCTGATATTAATCATTGTTTTAGAGTATAGTCATCATCATATCGATCTTGACCAATCTTGACCAACAAAGTACACAAAAACTAAAACCCGACTACCGAAAAATCACGCTCCAAAATGTAACAAACAAGACAATATCAAGGATAGCCGTGGTCGTATGCCACTTTTCCCTAGAATATATTGTTTTATTGGAGTAAGTGGCATACGACCACGGCTATCCTTGATATTTTCTTGTTTGTTACATTTTGGAGCGTGATTTTTCGGTAGTCGGGTTTTAGTTTTAAACTTTATTTTTTATTTATATTATTTTGGGGCAAAGCTAATAATTTATACATATTTGAAATGTGCTCATGAAGCCCTTACATTTGACACCAAACACGGCATATTTATCTTAAATTTATTTTTTAACACAGTACCTTACGAGTGCTAGAGGGCGCCACACAAGATTGAGTGACACGTCATATAGCCTATAACCATCGGACGATGAAGCCGCTTGTAACGATACCTCATTTGTCCAGTTCTAATAAGTAGTTGAGGAGCTATGAGGGAACAAACGAACATACATACATACATACATACATACATACATACATACATACATACATAGCCTGTCAAAATCATAACCCTCCTTTTGGCTTCGCCGTAGTCGGGTAAAAAAGGTCTTAATGCTATGGTATTAAGATCTTTTTGAGTACACTGCCAGTCAAGATCGATTGATGATGACTGTACGTGTCTGTGTCTTTCATTCCTAGGCCACACCATTACAACCTGGACCTCCCTGCCAGCTCACGTGTTTACTTCTTCCTACAGTCCCGGGTGCTTTAAGTGGGGCGTGAAAAGGCATCTGATGAGGCTGTCAAGCTGAGTGCCACCACTGTTAACATGGTAGGTACATGTGTACGATGGCGACCCTCTTTCCGAGAAGGCAAAGGGCTTTAGCTTACCATCGGGTGAGGTGAGGTCAAATTGACGTGTCCTTTATAGAAAAAAGTACATACTCAAGCTTAGTTACATTTTCATTCACGAATGTGTTCCTAATTATTTTAAAGTACAGTCAGGAAGGAAAGTCACTCTACAGTGAAACGCTTTAATAAATTATTAATATTTTAGGATTAATGTAATCCTCAAAGGGCAAGGTTAATTTATTCCATGTTCTCTTTAGTAGTAGACGGAAGGTTTTAGGCCTAAAGTACACGGTATGTTGGAATTTAGTTAGCTCTTTTGTTGTTTATTATACATAGTCGGTTATAATTATATTTCGAAAACGCTCGTGGTTAAGTTACATTGATGTGGTTGAAATTTGGATGGGTGTCCGCTCAGTTGACAGATAGATAGATAGTTTTTATTATATATATAGGACACGTCAATTTGATTTCACCTCGCCTGAAGGTAAGCTAAAGGCAAAGTCTCGGAAAGAGGGTCACCATCGTAAACAGTAACAGAGGTGGAAAAGGCATCTGATGAGGCCGTCAAGCTGAGTCTTGACGACCTCATCAGATGCTTTTTCCTACCTCGCTTAAAGGACCCGGACTGTAGGAAGGAGGAAACACGTGAGCTGGCAGGGAGTTCCAGGTCTTAATAGTGCGGCATAGGAATGTGTCACTGAAACGCTTGTTTCTAGAACGTATATTCTTCACCGTATACGGATGGCATCTTAGCCCTGCACGTGTTGTTCTGTGAAGGAAAGGAAAGGGTGGAACTAATTGGAAGACAGCCAGACAGAAGATTACAAGAGATAATAGCCGTTTAGTAGTATTTATTTCATCTAGGCACTTTCGTGTTTTAGAGGGCATATTTGAAAGCTCAGCCCCAGCTGCAAAATAGGAACCTGTTCCCGGGACGAAAATTATCCGAGCGTTATGGTCTATCTTTGTGTCAATTATTATTCAAATATATACAACAGTTTTCACGCGGTTAAGTCACAAAAATCCAAACAAACCTCTTCATGAACTTTTTAAAATCAAAATATCATTCCGTATGTTTCCTATCGGACATTGACAAAATATCAGCTGAGATTGAAACCTAATACACTGTATACACCCTTTTCAACTGTATTCAGAGCAATCGGGGAGATTGTGAGACCAAACCAAAACAATGCCTAATAGCACGTTTCACACGAACCTGAGCTTTACCCTCGATAGGAATGTAAATAAATGGTATTGAATTAAGTACAGATTTTATCGCGTTTTATTTTCTATCTGTATACATTGGAGTTGTTTAAAAAATATTCTTGGATTTTGGTAAATTAACGCTTTAGATTCTCTATTTGTAGTACGCGATGGACGCAAAAAGTACTGAACGAATTTTGATGCAGTTTAAGGCCACCGAGATTAACTCTATTGTGATGTTCACAATGTTTTACCTATGCAGCGACTATAAGCAAAAACTTGTTACTGGTTTTCTATTGCCTAATCCAACGCTATTCATGTTTTGTAGCTGTAAGTTTTCCATGTAATAAATAAATAAATACAATAATGATTTTATATGTTTTAATAATATCAATGACTCGCTTTTGCCCGCGGCTCCGCCCGGATGTCAGTTATCGCGACCAAACATAGCATATATCCTTTCTCATGATCTAATCTACCCCTATACCAAATTTCAACAAAATGGGTTCAGTGGTTTAGGTGTGAAAGCGTTACATACATGGAAGTATGGATAAGGATATAAAGAATAAAGACTGTTCTATTATACACCGCGGAGTAAAAGCCCAATTAGGAGCAATTGTCATCGCTACCAATATTCATCAAAATATTTTCTTTCTACCTGACTGCGCCAACGAGAGTAATGTTTTGTAAAATCTAAAAACGAAAGCGTTTTACGCAAAGAGCCGATATCATTATGATGTTTTCATAGTTAAAACAAAGCACAAAAATTAATTGATTCGACCTTCATAACGAAGTACCTATCTATTCATTGAATCTTTTAGATTTTGGACAACTAGGTATAATCGCATATTTTTACTTTTTCACGCTCCAACGACTGGTTATTTGTTACCTAACCTTGCATTGTGATAATATCCTACTTGAATCCTAATATCCTATTACAATCTTAGCCACAAGCCTATCGACTCTTGGCCACTTGGCCAAGTTCTCGTACTAACGAGAACTGTGCAAAATATAAATCATGATAAAATAATCTTATTTCAAAAAATATATAACATTGACGGTTAAAACTACCGCTATAAACTGCAACACAGATTACCCAAAATGAAAACTATTAACTAATCTATCATCAAAGCCAGCCAATATTAAACTGCTCAACTTTAGAGGCATCCGAAGAGCATCTATAAATGTGAAGAACATCTATAAATTTAGTGCTTTGAGGAGCCTCACGTCACTTGATATAGTTACCGAAGCTTCGCAAAGTTGTATTAGCGGCAGCGCACATTATGCCAAAGTTTTCAAAGTTATTGTGTGCTACTTAACGCATATTGGCATGCATTGAAGTAAATTTATGTAATTTTCGTTGCAAGAGATTGGGCTGGTAGGGGTGTGGGAGATTATATATTATAACTAGCTGATTCCCAACAATTTTGGGACCTATTCTAGCCTAATCAAAAGCAAATTCTATTCAGCCGTTACAGTGTGATCGAATAACAAACATTTCAAACATTCAAATATCTTCATAAAGTTGGATTGTAATATTATTAAGATGACAATGCAAAAACAGCCTCTGTGGCGTAGTGGTAGTGAACCCAGCCGTTACGCAGGAGGCACTGGCTCGATCCCTGCATTCGTATCGCAACTTCCTATAATTGTATTCTACCTAAGTTATTGAGGCATGAAGGGATCAGAGTATCACTTACTAGAAGCTCTCGACAGGTAGCAGCGACGAGCGGTCCGCATTATTGGAAATCCTGAGGTCACGAACACCCTCGAGCCATTGCAGATGCGTAGAGATGTTGCCTCCTTGGCAGTATTTTACCGTCTCCACCATCGTGAATGTTATGACGAGCTCTTCCAAATAGTCTCACCCTCTCCTTTCCTACACAGGACAACACGTGCAGAGCTTAGATGTCACCCTTATACGGTGCAGAATATTCTATCAAGAACTAAGCGGTTCGTTGACTCATTCTTATGTTGCACCATTAAGACCTCCTTTAAGCGGGGTGTGAAAAGTATATTATGAGGCTGTCAAGCTAACTGATAATGGTAACCCCCTTTCCGAGACTTTGCCTTTAGTTTACCATCAGGCAAGGTGAATTCAAATTGGCATGTCCTTTATAAAAAAAAAGAATTAAACATCACACTATAACTATCCTCGCTAGTAATTATTGCTGAAGCTTGCAGTGCCCTAACCTACTCGACCACCATTTAACTACGAGCCTCTTCTTGCCTTAACCATACGGTACCTACCGGTTAAAATTTGCTAGATAGGACGCCAATAAAACTAAACACAGTTCCCAACGCTCGATATTACACGAACTCCCGAAGAGCACCGAATTCTAGAACCGCATTGCTATTTGTCATGCGACATCTGTCCCAGAATGGTTCGCACCGGGCCAGGGTGGTTACGCGAGGTGTTATACGATAAAATAGCAGATATTTCTTCAGTCACTAAAGTTACAGTGTTAAGGATCGTTTGTTTTTACTGGGGAACAGTTGTAAGTGATATTTGATGGTATATTAATAAGGAAAATGGGAAAGAATGAGATAAAGAGGCAGAATTTTGAAGTAATATTTTTCCAAAATTCAATTTTACTTGTATTTAATTGTATTTGTACTTGATTGTAATAGTAGTATTGATGGTGACCTGGCATAGATAAAACGTAAATTCGATTCCTGCTTAATGCAAATATTCATACACTATAAATTTGTACTAGTCTGAGTATTTTTTTGCACCTATTATTCGGTATTCTCTCGTTTTCCATAAATTCATTTGCACTAATATTGTTTGCCATAATCATCCCCGATCATAATATTTACTTGCACTATTGTCATTTATACTGATAACGTTTACCATAACAACTCAACAGTCATAACTTTTATTTGCGATAAAATGACTTTCTATAACAACATATATCATAATAATTAGTTTCCTTAAGTAACACATCTCATAATCGACTCTTGACATAATCAAAATTTGATATAATTTTGAAAATAATACATAATATTGTTAAGTCGAAATTAAGTATCGTTAATACCCCGACTCAGTGCAATCCGACTCGGATAGGTTCGGTTAGAAAATGGTTAGAGGATGTTTTTTTTTAAAACCACCCAGAACACGGAGCCCCACTTGGCGGGGCTCCTACGAGCTTAGTTAGTAGACGCCATATATGAGGTTTGGTTTTAGGTTTAATTGTGAATAAAAAATCTGTGTCTTATAATCATTTATTAATCAACATAATTCAAATATAGGTAATATATTTTTCATCCCACCATCTCGGAAAGAGTATTTTTAATCTTCAATATCTGAGTGGAAAAGCCGTTTTTATTCTCTAGAGGATAAAGTAAATTGTATTTAGAACATCGTGTGCACTAAGTTTGTGAATTAAAAAAAACATTAAACCTATTTACTGCTACCTCTATGGTGCCGAATATATCATACAACTTTTTTTTAATTTCTTAAAAACTCAGACTCGGAACATTCTTGGTGTTCTTTTTTCAATTTGCTTTTTTTGCATTTAGTCATTTCCTCGCTGAGGTGGAATGAAAAGTTACGTGTTGCACTCGAGTGCAAAGATTTTTCACCTCGTGCTCTTTTGATTCCCTCGCTAACGCTCAGGATCCGCTCAGGAATCCTTCGCTTGCTCGGTCATCAAAATTGAACACGCGGTTAAAAAGCAGCTTTGCACTCTTGTTTAACAAATAACTATTTTAATTTTACTCTCATACTATTACTTTAACTGTGAATATGTTAATAGCAAAAAATATATTAACTTACTCATTAACATAAAAATTGCAGGCACTTGTACTAAATTATCTTTATTTATATTATGTTGGATAAAAGTTATAGAAAATGGCGTTATTGAAAACGAAAATTACACTTGATCGATTATGACCAATGGAATTAGTGAAAGTCATTTTATGGCATTTCACGATTATGGCAACTGAAGCGTTATTTCAAATGAAATTATGACAAATACCAGTATGGCAAATGAAATTATGGCATTTTAAATTACGGCAATTCATGTATCAAAATGTCAAGCGTGTTATTTTCAAAGTCTTTCTTACAGCTATTCGCTATAGGAGGTTTTACCTTTGCTTTGGTTTTACTCTTATTTCAAAATCAAAATATCTTTACTCATGTAGTTCACAAAGTAACACTTATAATCGTGAGCATTATTATTTCTATATATAATAATATACTTACTTACAGCGAGATCTGCAAGGAAAAGAATCCAACAAAAATTGTTCAACAAAGAAAATAAATCTAAATGTCCCTATCAATTTCTTTGATCTGAATTATTTATCAATACTTTTGTCAATAAATTTACATACATCCAACAAATTTTTCTGTCGCCGTTCCTGCTTAAATATACAAAATAGAGCGCAATATTTAATAAACCTTGTTTTGTTATTCTGTATTCGAATCGGCCAGATGTTGTCCGTCAACGGCCATTTTGTATAAACTAAGTTAAACTCGATCGTGTTCGTAAAATTTTAAGCTAAACTTTGTAAGGAAACTTTAGAACAGTTACCTAAAATAGCAATTTTTATTTGTTTTGCTAATAAAGGTAGAAAACATTATTTGGAATAATATTTAATTTCTAAACTGTTGTTGGAAAAACAAAAAACGATCAGCAATATTATTTTTTGTATGAGGTGCTACCTAAATATACCCTTCGGCTGTCTACGAAACCAGAGCTACGTAACTAACTAAACATAATTCATCCTTGTACGATACCTTTTTTTTTTTTTTTTTTTTTTTTCGTGCGGAAATCCCCTCGGATACCCCCCCTGCCGGAGCCGGAAGGGGAGGTTATGTCGGACTCGAACCGACTAAAACCGCACGCCGACTGTGGGTCTTGGTGCTAGGCCGGAGGTGAGGTTGTCATAGACATATCCCTCGCACCCCGGCTGACCCAGGGCCATCTCTTACGGTCTGGCCCTCCTCAGGAGGGGGGACAACGGTGTCCCTAACTCGCCCCCGGAATGGGGAGGCGCGCTATCTAGCGCGCCGCCGCCGTGGCCTGCTTCTGCTGGGGTGACAGGCGGCTCCACCCGTCACCCCCAGGCCCGCGCTCATGGGGGACGGAGGTCAGTCAGTGCCCTCCGACGCCCGAGTTGCCTGCGCGCGCGGGCGGCGCGATCCGCGAGTCTTTCTCGCTCGCGCCGCCTCTCCCGCTCCGCCGTCTCCTTCACGACCATTACCTGCTCGCTGAAGGAGACGCCGGCCGCCCACGCGTCCGCGCAGCGGACCATTGCTGTGAGCAGGGTGGCGAGGGTGAGAACTCTCACTCCCAGGGCCGCCACTAGCTCCCGCCTCGGTCCGGCCCATGCCGGACACTCGGTGAGCGTGTGCAGCCCCGTGTCCTCGCTCGCGTCGCAGTGATGGCACTCGGACGTTGGCTCCTTTTCGATCCGACACAGATACCTCCCGAAGCACCCGTGCCCGGTGATAATCTGCGTCAGTCGATACGAGAGGCTGCCATGTGGCTTCTCGAGCCATTCCCCCATGATGGGCCTTACCGCCTCTATGACGGCATGCCCTGCGCGTCGTTGCTCAAGTCGTCGCTCCCACTCCGCCACCATGATCCCGTGGAGCCGGGACCTCTCGGCCCGAATGTCTTCGGGCTCGGGATCGTATCCCCGCTCCCGCGCCTCCTTACGGAACCGATACAGTGCCGCAAGGGATCTCGCTTCCAGGATCCACGGTGGCGATCCGGCTAGGAGACTCGCCGCTTCAAAGGATATCGTGCGGTACCCCCTAATGGCCCTGCAGGCCATCGTCTGCTGCGGTGCATGCAGCAGTTGCACGAACGGCGTCCGCCCACACGGGGCACCCGTACAGGGCCATGGACCGCACGACACCCGCGTAGAGTCTCCTGCAGGAGTCCTCTGGGCCCCTCAAGTTGGGCAGCAGCCGCATCAGCGCGTTAGCTGACACCAACAGTTTGGGGCGCAGACTTCGGAAGTGCTCTCCGAAGTCCCACCGACCGTCGAGTACGAGCCCCAGGTATTTCAACCGGGGCTTGATGTCGATGGGAGTACCTCCTACTGTCAAGCTGGATCCCGGGGGTGGCCTGCGCCGAGGACCATGAAAGAACAAGGCCTCGGATTTGTGCAGAGCCACCTCGAGACCCAGCCGCCGGATCCGATCCACGACTTGAGCAACAGCGGTCGTGGCCCTCTGGGTCGCTTCGCGGTGTGTAGCGCCACTCACCGTCACTAGCGTGTCGTTCGCGTAGCACGTGACGGTGGCCCCGAACGCGAGCTCACCGCGAAGCACCCAGTCGTATCCGATGTTCCACAGGAGCGGCCCCAGGACCGATCCCTGTGGGACACCGCACGACATCTCACGCCTACCGACGCCGGTCGCACTTGGGTAGATGACGGCCCTCTCCGTCAGGTACGCCCCGACTATGCGGCGGAGGTAGAGAGGCACATCGTGGTACACGAGCGCCTCCCTGATGCAACTCCAGGGCAAGGTGTTAAACGCGTTGGAGATGTCCAAGGACACCGCCAACATCACCTCGCCCCGGGCAACCGCATCCTCCGCCAGAGTCCTCACGCGCATGATGGCATCCACAGTGGAACGCCACCGGCGGAAGCCGTACTGTGTGTCCGCTAGGTCCGGCCCCACTCTAGAGAGGTGCTCAACGAGGCGCTTGGCAATCACTCTTTCGAAGAGCTTGCCCACCTCGTCGAGCAACACTATGGGCCGGTACCCGGACGGCTCGTCCGCCGGGCGTCCGTCCCCTTGTACGATACCAGTTACGTACATACACGTTTTTTTACTTCAACGAAACTTGGTTTCGTAGCAGGAAACTTGAAGTGAGTTATGAAAGGGGACTTTTTGATTCTTCCGACGTAATTCGTTCAAACCTCACTAGGCAAATTATATCTAGACCACATACAGGAAAAACTCCTTCGTGCAGTATCGATCTGTGATAATTTCTTATGGGCAATTTTTTTAGTTGATGAAATTGTTTAAAACGCAAGTTCATGTAGATATTCTTAATAATAAAGTTTAAAACTAAAACCCGACTACCGAAAAATTACGCTTTAAAAAGTAACAAACAAGAAAATATTAAGGATAGCCGTGGTCGTATGCCACTTTTCCATAGATTATATTGTTTTGTTAGAGTAAGTGGCATACGACCACGGCTATCCTTAATATTTTCTTGTTTGTTACTTTTTAAAGCGTAATTTTTCGGTAGTCGGGTTTTAGTTTTAAACTTTATTATTTATTTATATTATTTTGGGGCAAGGTAAAGCTAATAATTTATACATATTTGAAATGTGCTTATTAAGCCCTTTCATTTGATACCAAACACGGCAAATTTATCTTGCGCGCCACACAAGATTGAGTGACATGTCATATAGCCTATAACCATCGGACGATAAAGCCGCTTGTAACAATACCTCATTAAATTTGTCCAGTTCTAATAAGTAGTTGAGGAGCTATGAGGGAACAAATGAACATACATACATACATACATACATACATACATACATAGCCTGTCAAAATCATAACCCTCCTTTTGGCTTCGCCGTAGTCGGGTAAAAATGTTGATTGATAATATTTTCATGAACAGTCATAATGATTCCATTTCTATTATTAATTACATACCGGGTGTAAGCGGAATGCACCCGAAGCAGAAAGCCCCTAGTAGTACTCCAGGTACATAACATATTGACATATAGATACTTGGTGTGTCATTCGTCTACACATAGACACCTAAGGTAGTTGACCTGGTTTCGGTCGTGCGTCTCCTCTGTTGTCCCCTCTATGGGAGACATCAGGATTTCTCCGGTTAGGTTTCTAATTTATTGTTACAACAATCTTCTACTCATGTGTTTTGTAATTGTAGTCGGTTATATTAAATTGTAATGTAATTTTAACAAGACCATTACATCTGATATTCTCGTCTGTATCACTACAATACCAACTTGAATCAATATTTCGCTCTTTGGCCAAGATCTGAGTGAAGTAGGTATTCAAATTTGTATTATTCAATAAAGTCCCGTGGACTTACTGTGTATTTTGAATAATTAATTATTCATTTATTCGTGCTAACATCCGATCCAATGGATAAATACAACTCAATGTTTGAGATTTTGTCTTATTTAGAAAATATTTGCCATTCAGTTAATTCACCTGTTTTTATATCACTTAGGTGGCAGACAAGCACGTGTCCCGCCTGATGGAAAGTGGTTACCGTGGCCTATGGACGTATGGAGTAGTGGATTTCGAAATTCAACTCAGATTCTTCCACCGAGAGTACCCAAACTATTAGGTGAAAGAATACCTCTATAGCCAATAGGATGCATAATATAGAGTGATGAAGAAAAAAAAAACACTTTTTATTTTCAAGATTTGCCGCGGAACTAGATTTGGACAAGACAGTATATAAGTAAATAGTATGTATGTCCAATCACCGTAGGTACCATTATACCGACTACGTGCTACTCATCTGAAACCACGTTAATATCGTGCATGAACGAGTAGTATGCATGCTAATTTTGTAGTTATTAATGAAAATGACTTAATTTTTGAACAACTTGACTAGTACTGAGTTACTTATGGAAATTGTTTTATAGTTCAATATGAACTATATACCTAAGACAATTTTATAGTAGTCTTTACAGCAGTAGTATACATATAACTCATGGGATTGACTTACTGTTTACGACTTTTATAAACGAAAAATGTATCAATCCCATACATTTATTATCTATTATATTCCACTGATGATTGTACTATTGATTGTAGATTGAGGGAATTTTGAGTGTGGTGTGAAGTCAAAAACCTGGCTACGATGAGTTAAAAGATCACCTACATACCTCCCTGACTCCCTGAACCATGACATAGTTTTATTCCAAACAGCTAGTCGTGTCAAATGGATTGAGAATAAAGTTTGTGGACCGAAGTTGCCCTGGCTACCGGTTAGGACCCGTTACTTAGGGGTCTTAAACATTTTTCGCATTGTAGCGTCTCCGACTGTAGTTCCACGTGGCGCCCGTTTGAAACTTTATTGTTGTTGCACAAAAATTTACTGTTAACTTTATTTTCAATATGTTGTCGGGCACATTTTAATGACAACTAGCTGACCCGGCGAATTTCGTATCGCCAATTTTTTACCGCCCGCGTGGCGTCCGATTGCGCTCCCGCTGCACCCTCTACTATATTAAGCATCTATTATACATATAAACCTTCTTCTTGAATTACTCTATCTATTAAAAGAAACCGCATCAAAATCTGTAGCGTAGTTTTGAAGATATAAGCATACATAGGGACGCGGAAAGCGACTTTGCTTTATACTACACTGACGGACTCATAAACTGCATCAAAGTTCAGGTTTACTCTAAAAGGATTTTTTATAATAAGTGTGCAAACTTTTTAGATTAAATTATATAAATATGGAAAGACTGGCTCTTAATCTTAAAAAAAAAAATTAAATTTAAAAATAGAACTGCAGTAAAACAAATGAATATAGCCAGGAAAAGAAAATTTACTTGTAGTATCAGATTTGCGTGTTATTTATAGCAAAGTTTTAAATTGATTCTCATTACCAGCATAATTGTTGGGTTAGTTTTTTAACACATCGAGAGTTTTTGAACCATAATATGGATACTTCGTCCGAACAAGCGGCACAAATTGTAGCATTGGTGCGGGAGGGCTTGGATCAACGAACGATTGGTAGAAATTTAAATTTAAACCAGTCTACGGTTTCTAGAATATACAGAAGGTTTGTAGAGACAGGTTCTTACAGGAGGAGACGTGGTACAGGCAGAACTCGAGCAACCACAGGTCGTGATGACCGATTTATTGTTATAACTTCCCTGCGAAATCGTTTCCTCACGTCAGTTAACATCAAAACCGAGCTTAATGAAGTGCGTGGAGTAAACGTGTGTGCACGAACAATAAGAAGAAGGTTAAAGGAAGCGGATATCACCCCTTTTAGACCAACAAATGGTCCAAAGTTGTCTACAGCTCACAGACAAGCTCGCTTAAGATTTGCGCGTCATCACCTGAATTGGACAGAAGAGCAGTGGGCCTCTGTATTGTTCACGGACGAGTGTAGGACATGTTTATATGGTGCAGATGGTCGCAGAAGAGTCTATCGTCGACGTGGGGAGCGATATGTTCAAAGTTGCATTGAGGAGCGTGTTCCTTTTGGAGGCGGTTCATGTATGGTCTGGGGTGGCATATCGATGAACGGGCGAACAGAACTTGTGTTCATAGACATGGTCCGTCAAAACGGTAATAGAGGGGGTTTGACAGCACATCGCTACATAACAGAGATATTAGAAGATCACGTGGTGCCTTACATGGGATTCATAGGCGAAAATTTTACTTTAATGCAGGATAATGCCCGGCCGCATGCAGCTGCACAAGTTCAACATTATTGCGAAGAGGTTGGGATACGTACAATGAATTGGCCAGCACGCAGCCCGGATCTTAATCCCATCGAGCATGTTTGGGACAATTTAAAAAGAGCTGTATATGCGAGAAACCCTTCGCCCACGACAGTGGCAGCACTAAGAACAGCACTTTCAGAAGAATGGGACAATATTCCGCAAGATCTTTTAAAAACCCTTATAAAATCTATGCGGAACCGATTAGAATCCGTAATAAGGGCACGTGGGGGTAATACACCTTATTAAAACACAAATAAACCCTTGCATAAAGTTTGTGTCTATTGTTAAAACCAATTTTTTAATTAAACCAATTTTTCTTAAATTTCTGTTTTTTCTTCAAAAAAAGTCTTAAGGTCCTTTCCAGTACATAAACTTAAACTTAAAGATATGACCCTACGCTGTTTTAAAGTTCACGAACCAATCTAGAGGTTTCAATTTAAATCTGTATAGAAAGTATGCATACTTGGTTAAAATATTTATTTCAAAGTCGTCTATTACTTTGATGCAGTTTATGAGTCCGTCAGTGTATGTAGTGATTAACTTTAAAAGATCGAAACTAATTTGAGAACAGTCGGTTCCCTTTAATTTTTCTTTCGGTTTAATTTTGTAATTGTTTAATATTTATTCATTGCAATTAACATTTTTGCCCAACACTGTCTGGTACGAACTATGATAGAATTCATAGCGGCAATTACCTACAAGGGCAAAAATAGCCACATATTGAGTGTTTCTTTTCGTAACTTCAACATTTTTGTTCAGTTCTCGCTTACTTTATGGCCACATACGATCACAAATATGTACTAATGCAATAAAAGTTGAATATTTGCCTGTCCCAGTGAACGAGCGAACCGATTTGAACGCTTTCTTGTTATAAGCAAATGTGCTTATGTTTTGCATACATATCTGAATGAACGAACGAGGGGTAAATAGTTGAACACTGTTTATTTATCCTGCAATTTTTTGCTTGAAAATGTTTTTGGCACATGTTAGAACTAAATTTGTTTGGTAATTTTTTGAACTACAATGTTTTTTTATACTTATAAGGTATTATATTTATATACACAGGTACCATCTCGCTTCATTTTGAATGAAGTAGACAGATATCATACAATACATGTAACCACTAAACCTGAGCTGAAATTTATTAATAGATTCTGGCTGTATTTGGTTACGATGGTACCCACGTTTTTTTATATATATATAGGACACGTCAATTTGACTTCACCTTGCCTGATGTTTAGCAAAGGCAAAGTCTCGGAAAGAGGGTCACCATCGGAAACATGTACCATGTTAACAGTGGTGGCACTCAGCTTGACGGCCTCGTTAGATGCCTTTTCACTGTAGGAAGAAGGAAACACGTGAGCTGGCAGGGAGTTCCAGGTCTTAATGGTGCGGCATAGAAATGAGTCACTGAAACGCTTGGTTCTAGCTGGTATACTCTGCACCGTATATGGATGGCATCTTAGCCCTGCACGTGTTGTCCTGTGTAGGAAAGGAGAGGGTGGCACTAATTGGAAGAGCTCGTCAGAACATTGTCGCAACACGTGTCGCAACAACGGTCAACAGCTATTACAATAAGTTGGCGAGACGTGGGTGTTAATACACCACCTGCCTACCCCTTTGGGGATTTTCAGGCGTGAGTATATGAATGTATGTCTGTCTATATAAAAAGTTTCTACTGAAAACATTACATATCTCAATCCGAATGAAGCTCTGAGGTAACACAAAATGATTTTTAAAACACAATATAAGGTTTTGTACCAACCCTTTATATTGAAACTCAAATCACAAAACGTATAATGTAACATCGAATAACCCTAAAGCAACAACGTCCATTATAAAAAAGCAGTAATTTCAGCATCACTGAAGGCACTTACGTAAAATTTGAAAATAAAAAAAAATATTAATTAAACCCAACCGGGACCTTTTGTGCGCTGAATTCCCGTATTTATTAGAGCGAACACCGTGGCCTGCTGTAATTGCCGTATAGGGTTGACATTCAGTATTTGTGTTGAGTTGAAATTGTCCAGCGGGTATTTAAGGGTTGTGATCACATAACCAAGTTTTATTGCATGTGGTAAAAATATTTTTTACTACGAAAAATTAGGTGTGTAGGCAATGTAACTGTCATGAAATAGTAATGAATAAGAAAAGCTTTGTAGCTATTGATCACGTGTCAAAATGTTGTGAAGAAGTTTAACACGATTCGTAAGGCGTTTGACTGCAAATGGATATTTACTTGAAGGATTGTTTTCTGTTTTTTTTTCTCTTATGTGGCACAGACAACTATACGACCAACCTGATGGAAATTGGTTATTGCTACACTGTATGCATGGCCCAATCTTTATCAGGGGCTCAGTATTCAGCCGAACTTTAACTCTTTCAGCGAAGCGACTGCCACCTGTCCTCCAAAACCCACTGGCAATAAAGTCCTGTAGTAAGTTAGAGTAGTTGTCGAACTTTTAAGGGTTCTAACTCTAGATCCCCTTTCCCAAACCCTCGTTATAGTTATAACAGCTCAAACGGGAGTGACTGCCGTCTAGTTCGTTAATCACTAAGTTCAAAGGCTTGAAGGTGATTTTGGCTTGACTCTCGAAAATCTTAGTAAGTCTCTATATATACCTACACGGTCACACACACCATTTTCCTATACCTATTGACTGCTAAGCCACACGTTTATAATATAGTCTAACTATGCAGGTAAGTATGAGCCTCAGTATATCGAATGCGTAATTTATAAAAAAACAATCAAAAATCCTTTTAGTCACGTGAAGAACCCAGCAAGTCCACAGTCGCAATGTAATATTTTAATCTCGTGTCCCCTTACTGTGTTTTGAATCGCACCGCTGAAAAGCGTGGGCATCTCAGGTGCCATTTTGAATACGATATGTTGGTCGTTCTTACATGATTCGCTTTGAAGTGGTCTGATTTTTGACTTCACCTCACCTGGAGGTAAATTGAAGGCTAAATCTCAGGGAGGAGGATCAACAATACAGACACTTACGATGGTGGCCCACAGCTTGATGGCCTCATCAGATGCTTATTCATACCTTGACTGTAGGAAGAAAGAAGCACATGCTCTTTCAAGCCTTTGTTTTGTGGCAAGAAAAAGCGGGCCGGAACTGTTTCACTCTTTTTGATTCTCATCAAATATGGCCTAAACATATGCCAATATAATCCTTATACCTTGGTTATCGCTTATTAAAACTTATGAACTTATACTACCCCAGCGTATAGCCTATTGCTTCTTGTGGATTAGCAACAAGGAAAGGAAATAAGGTTACCGAAATTCTTAACTACACGAAAAACAAACTATATGGTCCCCGATAATTTTACCGTTGTACAGAAACAAACAAACCACAAACCATGAGTCCACCACATACAACCTCTCAACCTAACTCTCCATGATGGGACAGCCAGCACGTTCAATTTCGTAGTTAAACTCCCAACTAAAGCTGTAAGCACCTTCAACATTGCATATCCAAAGGTCAGACTCAATTATTGAGTTTCAAACTTCACCAAAATATTAACACACAAAAGTAATTCATCGCCATTCCGGGAATGCATAACCCCAAAGTCATTACTGAGTGTCATTCGGGTTATCGTCAGCCCTGGCGGGTCAGTGTGGCGAGCGTTAAAGGGTTAATTTAACGGTCGCTGCTTTGCTACAGAGAACTGTGGTGCGTAGTGTTGGGTATGTGCGATTGCAGATAGCCAGGACTCAAAGTAGTGAACTGGATATATTTACTTTGAAGGAATAAAATCCACACTAATATTATAAATGCGAAAGTAACTCTGTCTGTCTGTATGTTACGCTTTCACGCCTAAACCACTGAACCGATTTTGATGAAATTTGGTATAGGGGTCGCGATGATCGCGATGACCGACATCCAAGCGGGCGGAGCCGCGGGCAAAAGCTAGTAATAAATAAATATTTGACAACACTCTCTAGACCCATGATAAGCATAATTTAACTAGCTTGTATTATGGAATCTAGAATGCGGAGATATACTTAGGTATGGTTTTTTTATAAATACATACATATTATACATAGAAACACCCAGACCTATGCAGATAGCATCATGCATACAAAAATATTCGCACTGAGCGGGGATCGAAAACGCGTCTCCTGCGTAGCAGTCACGTTCACTACCGCCACGCCACAGAAGCTGTCCTTTTTATACGTATTGTCCTATGTATTGGAAATGTAGGAAGGGGTATATTTGACAGCTATGTTATCGTTCTTCCATTAGAGGTGAAGAGTGTAAGCAAGGTATTTTTTCTGACTCCTTCCATCTACAAAAAAATTACCTTCCCTAATAGAAACATCCAGAACCCCGTAAGCTACTTAGTTAGAAACGCGAAAACTGCTAAGATGATCATGAGCTTGTGTTAATTTTACCTTTATACACAATAAATATTTAAAATTCATTATATATTGAGTTAGTATAGTTAGTATAGTTATATTGAGTTATGTAATGGTTATTTAATCACAGTTAGTTTATAGTATAAAATCGAATGAGTCAGAATAACATAATGGTGTTCGCTCCTAAACTTTTCCACTATTTACTACTCTAATGTGATTATTTGCGCACACAATTTTAGTAGGCGCCATGCCATGGATAGGGCTTTTATCAGCAATGGATTTAGTAATGAAATGGTAATATCTATATAACAACATGATATCCATGAAAGCCCATCATCTTACAGTATATAATTTTATACTTATCTACCAAAAGATTACCACTATTCCTATCTTCCTTTGTTTTTTAGGACGGAATTAGGAACACTTTTAAAACTTGTTTCTCTACTGATTTAAAACAGAAAGAGTTGATTTGAATGAAATTTTTATAGCATTTATTATGCTAACTTTTAAATTACTTAACCTTAAAGACGGTTATAAAGAGGAGGGAAATTTTAAGTGATGCAGGTGTGGCTCAATAGCTCAGTTGGAAGAGCATTCCCCCTGTAAGGGAAAGGTCGTGGGTTCAAGTCCCACTTGAGCGCTTCTTTTCCCCGATGTATTTCGACAGAAAGAGTTGATGTTTGCATCGATAATTTAAAGCTGAAGTCTGAAATTAGCACAACCATACTGTTTTATGACTCCGGATTAGTTTTATTACGTGTCGTTAAAGTGAAGAGCGCCATAATATAAATCATTTTATTTTACACAATTAGTCTAACCTCAAATTTCATGAGTTTTAACTAGTTTTAAACTAAAAATTATACACCTATTATGTCCTACAAGGATACTACATATCCTTTTATTAGGAAGATTGAAAATGGATGCTCACTGGAGAGTTTTTGTGCTATCAGTGGGAAAACTAAGCTGTCTTCTACACTGATGGCACCGTAACTCTCTGTTCGTAGACTCTCTGTTCGAGCCCAGCGAGCACCAGTGGCTGTCGCTCGCGAGGGGGTAGAATGTGAGGTTCCAGAAAATGCTGATACCGATAAATCGTTGAGCCAGGGGTTACGGTCGGAGTAGTCAGACGGTGGTGGGGCGTCAGCAATCGTTCAAGGCCAGGCGTCGGATTTTCCAATGAAATTGAACCAACCGCCGCCGCCGCCAGAACCCCGTGAACCTCCTCAGACACCACAACCCGATAAAGCTCAGAGACCTATTCGTCAATGTAGCGTAAATAATAAGGCTAATTATAATATTAATTGTTTAGTTCTTTTTTTAAAACAGATTTAAGGACGGATAAATGGGCTCTTACGGGTGCACATTGCACATGTTCTGTGCATGTAAGAAAATAAATTGTGAAATTAATTCATTTAAGAATTTCGACTCTTCCGAGTATTTAAGACGTGGTCTATGTAGCTCAGTTCAAGTCTTGGATGTTTACTTTTCCAATCTAAATGGACTGAAATGTTTAAAACAAGTGAGTTGTTACAGCTCCTGTAAAGTTAGTACCTATATTAAATGACCATCTAGTAAAATTTTCTAGACAGCCTACAATCGTTAAGAAGTGAAACTCGCCAGAAACTTTTGCTTTTTGTTCGAAAGTTTTGCTTTTTGGTTTGCTAAGCTGCTGTACACTGAGGTAGATTTTTTAAATTTTCTATAATTTTGAACTGCAGACATGATTTTGGTGGTAACTCCACCCGATCACTTCAACCAATTTCCACCACACCAATTGGATCGAGATGGATGTATCGTGCTCAATGACTCATTAATCGTAATCTGAAAAAACACATAGCTACCTTTTAACCCTGGGATAGGTTCTCATGGGATGTAAGAATGGGCCCCAATAATTTGCTTGCAAGAGTTAGTTTCATATACCACCGACTGAGAATTTAATATTTGGATTCGGAGTCGCATAACCTGTGACATGTCGGTTCCAAAATTATTTTAGTAATACCAGAGCATTTACGTCACATAATGTTATAGCCTTCTATTCAGCTTTTGTTCGCTTTGCCGAGTGGTATCGATGGTCTATCGTAAATTTCATGTAAATCATACCTTTAGTTCTGAATACGTCGTCTGCGTATGAATGCAACAGTTTACATTTATAATGAATATTATGAAACAATATTTCAGGAGCCACATGCTGAGGGGTGAGAGTTTTAGTGAGCTAAAATCTAAGGGGCCAGCCTACGATTTATGCAAGCCAGTACACCTGCTTATTGACAGACAAGGCTTTGGCTCAAGCTCTCGGAGTTAAAAGGTCTAATACAAGTCGCTCCCATACCTACTAAGCTGATTCAGAATAAGTAAGGAAAAGCATACACTCGAATCCCAGGATTCGAGTGTATGCTCAAAGGTAAATTAAAGCTAAGAATATGATTAATATGGTTTTAGTACCCTCTGTTTGATGTATCTAAATTTAAGTTAAGGTACAAGCATACTTGTCTATTTTGCCAATACTCACATTAATACGCAGACTCTTGCCTCATATAGTAGGCAACACTATTGCTTCTTTGTGCTTGTGTAATATTGAAAGACAGCCTCCGTGGCGCGGCGGTAGTGAACGCGACTGCTACGCAGGAGGCGCGGGTTCGATTCCCGCTCAGTGCAAATATTTGTATGCATGAATATGGCTATTTGCATTGGTCTGGGTGTTTCTATGTATAATATGTATGTATATACAAAAAAAGTATCTATGTATGTTTATCCGCATTCTAGATTCCATAACACAAGCTAGTTAAGCTATGCTTACCATGGGTCTAGATAGCGTTGTGTAGAATGTTGTGGAATATTTAAAAAAAAATTTAAGAAATGAATGTTATTTTAATAAAGGAATCCGAATACGAAAAGCAATAATTTTAAGACTCAAAGTTACATCTTGGTAACTCGAACATATTGCTGTCAGGAAACACAAATCTTTAAACTATGTAATTCTATATTGAATAACACACTTCAATATGTGTAGCAGATTCCACCAAGCGCCATCAATCTACACTAATATTATAAAGAGGAAAACTTTGTTTGTTTGTCTGTTTGGTTGTAATGAATAGGCTCAAAAACTACTGGACCGTTTTTAAAAATTCTTTCACCATTCGAAAGCTACATTATCCACGAGTAACATAGGCTAAATTTTATTTTGGAAAAAAATAGGGATCCGTAAAATATTTGGGTTTTTCGGACACAAGGTGTAAAAATCAACCAGAAAAGTTACTTATTTTGCGTACGCTGCCTAAACTATAAAAGATAGAACCATAAAATGTTCTAATTAATTGGAGATCTTATAAATATATACATAAAAGTCCGCGACACACTATACCTATCTATGTCGAGTGAGGCACAACAACCATTTTTTTATTTAAAAATCTTAATTTTTTTTTTGGACTACATTTAAACGCATTTATTTTACTCATGCTATTAATCCTTATCAAAATAAATTATTTCATCACTAAGTACAGTTTATGTAGATAATATTTGGTATTTAAAAGATTAAAATTGGACGTTTGGTTTTGAAGTTATGGCGAAATTAAAATATTACTATTTCTGCGTTGCGAAGTGAGCGTCACCAAGGCGGGGGTGCGCGTGCGTGAGGGAAGTTTAGGTCTATGAGTAAGGTACCCGCGCGGCTCAGTCGTGCGGTCGGCTCCCTACGCAGCGGTCGTGCGCGAAGTCTAATCATTTTCGTTCGATTTTTATTAGACTTCATTCTTAAAACTACACCTACGCAAAAGTTCTTCTCAGAGCTAAACAACAGTTCTTCTCAGAGCTAATCAACAGTTCTTTTCAGGGCTACCCAACAGTTCTTTTAAACAACAGTTCTTTTCAGAGCTAGAATATTACAGGCTATTAACATTTTCTTAAACATTTGAAAATGCCTAAGAGAGCCAGGTCCCAACTTTCTAACCATAGTTCTCAAGCACGGGCAGCAAGAATACGTCGTATGGGAGAATCTTCACCTGAACGTTCACAACGCCTTGCTGAACAACATCAGAGAAACTCTCAGGCTCGCGCACGAGATTCGAGTGTCGAACGTTCGCTACGCCTTGCACAACAAAATCTAAGAACCTCTGAGTTACGTGCACGAGAGTCGAGGCTGGAGCGTTCCCAACGTCTTCATGAAGACAATGTAAGGACATCTGACTTACGCGAGCGAGAGTCAAGTGTCGAGCGTTCGCAACGCCTTGCCGAACGAAGTCTGAGAACCTCCGAGCTACGCGCTCAAGAGTCGAGGCTGGAGCGTTCCCAACGTCTTCTTGAACAAAATATAATGACCACTCAGTTGCGCGAAAGCGAGTCGAATGTCGAGCGTTTGCAGCGACTTAGAGCTCAGGCAGAGAGACAGCAGTTGTCCACAAATAGAGTTCGCAATCGAAGTTTAGCTAACAGCAACAGACTGGCTTTCAGATATGATCCGCAGGTTGATTATGCACAACAAGCGTCCGTCCAAATCGGAGTCATGAATAAGATCTGCTCTAACTGCTCTGCCAAGAAATGGGCGGACGAACCTAATGGTATGTGCTGTGCTTCAGGTAAAGTTTGTCTTCCTAACCTTCAGGAGCCGCCACAAATAATAAAAAATCTTTTAACTAATAAACATCCATTATCTGGTCATTTTTTAACAAATACACGTAAATACAATAGTCTTTTTCAAATGACTTCTTTTGGGGCTAAAGAAATCAGGGAAGGTCATTTTATGCCCACTTTTAAAATTAAAGGACAGGTGTATCATCTCATTGGTAGCCTTTTACCACCATCAGGCCAAAACCCACAGTTCTTGCAAATTTATTTTATTTCGGATGCAGACCAGTTATCGCTGCGATCAAGCATCGCACCAACCTTAAAAATGGATTTAATTCACGAATTACAGACCGTTCTGAATAATCATAACGCGTATATACAAAGTTTTAAACAAAATTTAGAATTCAACTCCTCAGATAATTTAAAGTTAATTATTCATTCAGATCGCACTCCACAGACAGCACACAGAGGCAGATATAATGCTCCTACTGTAAACGAGGTAGCCGTTCTCTTAGTCGATGAAGACAAAGGTCCCAGGGATATAGTCTTACACGGGAGAGACGGACAGCTCAAGAGAGTTTCTGAGCTACATCGGTCCTATGATCCACTACAGTATCCCATAATGTTTGTGTCAGGAGAAGACGGTTATTATTTGACTATCTCTCAGCAGGGTTCTGCGCGTAATAAAACTGTTTAATGTATGCAATTTTATGCATTTAGATTAATGTTTAGAACTAACTCTTTTAATCCGTTACATTATTACAGAGACTTATTTAGTCAATATTGTGTTGACATGATGGCGAAAATGATATCTGAAAGATTAAATTATATTTCCCGGAATCAACAAAGACTGAGGGCTGATGACTACATTCATCTCAGAGATGCCTTAAATCATGACGCAAATGTTGACCCATCAAACATCGGTCAACATGTCATATTGCCATCGTCATTTACAGGTTCTCCGCGTTTCATGCACGAGAAAACGCAGGACGCGATGACGTACGTCCGAAATTATGGTAGACCTGACCTATTTGTCACTTTTACCGTACCGTCATGATATAATTTCCCGTGTCTTTCATTTAAAGATGAAGAAATTCATCAAATTATTTGTCAAAGAACAGATATTCGGTAAAACAAAATGTTATATGGCAAGTGTGGAATGGCAAAAGCGCGGTTTACCTCATTGTCATTTGCTGTTCTGGCTAGAAAATAAAATACAACCAGACGAGATCGACAGCGTCATAGTTGCGGAGCTACCCGATCAAGAAATTGATCCGGTACTACACAATATTATAACTAAAAATATGGTACATGGACCCTGCGGAGAGCATAATTTAGCTGCACCATGCATGAAGAACGGTGTCTGTACAAAAAAATACCCTCGCCGTTTCATGAACGATACCCAAACCGGAGAGGATGGGTATCCAGTTTATCGTAGGCGCGATACAGAAAATGGCGGTCGGAGCACTACGCTACAAATTAGGGGCAACATGGTGACGATAGATAATAGGTGGATTGTTCCATACTCCCCGCTACTATGTAAGACTTTTAACGCTCATATAAACGTGGAGTATTGCCACTCTGTCCAAGCCATTAAGTATATATGTAAATATATAAATAAAGGTTCAGATCAGGCAACTTTTAGCCTTAGGAACCCACACGATGAGGTCGAAAACTATTTAAATGGCAGGTACATAAGCACATCTGAAGCTGTCTGGCGCTTATTTGAATTTCCCATTCACGACCGGTATCCTACTGTAGTGCATTTAGCTGTTCATCTAGAGAACGGTCAAAGGGTGTATTTTACACCAGGGACAGCTCATCAAGTTGTCCAAAACCCACGCAATACCACATTACTGGCATTTTTCGCTCTCTGTAATGAAGATGAATTCGCGAAAACTCTTCTGTATCATGAAGTCCCGCAGTACTATACATGGGCAAATAATAAATTCACTAGAAGGAGGCGTGGTGAAGATGTAGTTGGACATCCGGGGATAAAAAAAGATGCCGCTTTAGGTAGAGTCTACGGGATACATCCATCACAATCGGAGTGTTTTTATCTTAGGATTCTACTGCACCGCGTACGTGGTCCGACCTCATTTCCGACCATGTCCGACCTTAAAACTGTAAACGGTTTTGTCAAAGAGACGTATCAAGCAACTTGCCGTGACCGAGGTTTACTTGAAAACGATGACCATTGGGGTAATACTTTAAGCGAAGCTTCGTTATCACATTGTCCAAAAAAACTAAGGGAGTTATTCGTAGTCATACTTTTATTTTGTCAACCATCGGAACCATTGAAGTTATGGGATACTTTCAAAGATCAGTTCTGTGAAGATATTAGACATCGTATCAGACAACAAAATCAGGATAACACTTTACCCTTTACTGAAGTAATTTATAATGAAGGATTAATTGAAATAGAAAACAAACTTCTAGAATTAAACGACAAAAATTTAAGTGATTTTGGATTACCTTCTCCCGTTCGTACCCAGAATAATACTATTGACACAATGGTACAACAGTATAACAGAAATGATCTAACAGCGTTTGTAAATGACAATGTGCCAAAATTAGTACCAGATCAAAGACATGCTTATGAGACTATTGTGGATAGCGTGAACAATAACATGGGGAGATTATTTTTTTTGGACGCACCAGGAGGCACCGGAAAGACTTTTCTCGCAAATTTGATACTTGCTAAGATACGGCAATCAGGGAAGATAGCGATTGCAGTTGCTTCGTCAGGAATTGCTGCAACTCTCTTGAACGAAGGAAAAACTGCTCACTCTACGTTTAAACTCCCGCTATCCGTATCTTTAGATCAACGGTCTACGTGCTCTATTCGGAAAAATGGGCCTCTTGGTAAGTTACTGCAAGACGCGTCGTTGGTAATATGGGATGAATGCACCATGAGTCATAGAGCTCATGTGGAGGCCGTGGACCGTACTTTAAAAGACCTCCGAAGCTCTGCTAATGTTATGGGTGGTATCACTTTTGTATTTGCTGGAGATTTCCGACAAACGCTTCCAGTCGTCAACAGAGGTACGCGAGCAGATATTATGAAGGCATGTTTAAAATCGTCTCAACTTTGGACATCCGTTCAACATTTGTATTTGCGCACCAACATGAGAGCTCACTTACATGGAAATACGCATAGCAATTTTCCACAACAGCTGCTGAAACTTGGAGAAGGAATTTTTCCATTTTAAATTTGGGCACCAATTATGCAGTTACTTTAGATGAGTCTCTAGGCCAAATAGTCCATAATTTAGATAGTCTGATAGATGCTATATATCCTGACATCGAAAACTTACATCAAAATGATTTTCGTTGGCTGTGTTGTAGAGCAATAGTTTCTCCCAGGAATGAAACAGTCAACGAAATAAACAATTTAATTATGCAGAAAGTACCGGGTGAAGTTAAGTGCTATAAATCCATAGACACCGTCACTAACATCGAGGACGCAGTACACTATCGCCAGGAATTTTGAAATTCTCTGAACCCCGCTGGGCTACCACCTCATGAACTGTCGTTAAAAGTAGGCACACCGATAATGCTTCTCAGAAATTTAAACCCCGCTAACATGTGTAATGGCACGAGACTTCTTATAAAGGAGCTAAAAGATAATTTAATAGTAGCGAAGATTATCACCGGCCCTGCAGCTGGTGAATTAGCTCATATACCAAGAATACCCATGATTCCTACTGATTTGCCTATACCCTTCAAAAGGCTCCAATTTCCAGTAAAAATTTCTTTCGCACTAACGATAAACAAAACCCAGGGCCAAACATTCAAATTAGTAGGAATTGATTTACGAAAAGAATGTTTTACTCATGGGCAACTTTACGTTGCCCTATCACGGGTCGGGGCTCCCGACCATCAGTATATTTTGTTACCAGAAAATAATTTAACGTCAAATGTTGTTTATAGAGAAGCTCTACAATAATCGCTTTATTTATCTATATCCTAAAACAACCGGGGTACACTTCGGGACTCCCGGCAGAAGTGAAAACTTAGTATTAATTACATTTAAATATTTTCATCATTAATAACTTTAACATCCTCATAAAGACAATCTATGCAGCCTGTGGATAATGATGATGTCGTTTGTCCATCTTTCACGGCAAAACGGAGTGACGAATTGATGTTTTTTTTTAAGTGGAGATATCTACATCTACACTAATAATATAAAGAGGAAAGATTTGTTTGTTTGTTTGTTTGTTTGTAACGAATAGGCTCCAAAACTACTGAACCGATTTCAATAATTCTTTCACCGTTAAAAAGCTAAACTATTCCCGGTGAACATAGGCTATGTATCATCACGCTACCATCCAAGGGAGCGGAGTAATATTCATAAATTTCAATAGATCCGGTCGATAATCGACGTCCACGCGGGCGGAGCCGCGGGCAACTGCTAGTCTACAATATAAACAGTCTATGTAATTCTATAATTCGGAAAACTGCTAACAAATAACAATTTAAACAACAGCCAGTGTTTCACAGACAAATCAGGAAGCGCCGTGCTACAAAAGCTTACGGAAAAAATCCGATGGCACAAACAATACTGAGAGAATTTCATTTCTCATAGTGTTGACATTTCCTAGTCGCTTTCTCGAGGGACCGTCGCCGATGAACGAACAATACAATTAAAAAGTAATTGGTAGAAGCTTTATAGTGTCCGACGGCGAACGTATAACGTGGTAAATTATTGTTAGTTATATATAAAGTCTGATTCAGGAGCACACGTTATCAAAACTCGGGATTTCGATTCTGTACGATCAGACAAAATAAAATCCTCCTTTTTACGTGCGGTAAATCTTCTTAAGCTTCATCTTATTGGCTATTGACGAGGACTCGACTGAAATCGCACGGTATTTCGCCGCCTTCGTGGCTGGGGAATCTGATACTCCCTAGTGCTTCAGGTGGCAGGTCTCGGTGACAAGCGACAGTCCAGGGATGTATGGTCTGTTAACATCTCGGTGGGTTTACTGCACACACAGGATATCACAGCGGGTAGTTTTGCAGAGATTGGAAAGTGCCATGTCCTGTAAGAACTCTTCGATGTTAATGGCGGTGATGCGCAGAGCTGACTTAGCGGGTGGACCGTCAGAGTGGCAGAATTGATTTCCAGTTGCCATCGTGGTGTAGTAATTAGTTTCGCGGCAGGGCCATTACTCACGGAAAGGGTCCGAGCATAGGTTTCTCTTCGGGAAGGTTTACTACGTCCCCTACACCCTAGTAAATAGTGAATATCCTAGAAACCCCTACCGGCCTTAGTCGTCAAAATTAGTGACTACCAAGTTATTGGACACCAAAATCCTCCCGTTTCCTACAGGGAAGTGAGTGGAACCATGACGAGCTGCTGCCCTGGGCCTGCTTCTTCTAGGGCAACGATTAGCCCCAACCGTAAAGTCAATGTTTTCATAACGTTATCATACCTTCAGATTACTTCTAAGTTCTAACCTGATTAGTTTTTAACCAGTGTTATGTACAATTACTTACAAATAAAAATAAAAGATACCAATTAAAAACTAAGACTATAAGCATTGCCATACAACGTGGCAATGCTGCCAGTCTTCTGGGAACGCTGCCACAAGAGGCATGCGATGCGTAGGAATTATACGTCACGTTTTAATTTGAGTCTTAGTTTTACGTAATTTGCTAAATTACACATTTTAAAATTGCATCGAATATCGAATAATTCTATTGTTTTGTTAATGTTGTGTCTGTTTGTGTCAATCGATATTAAAGTGTGACCACTCATTAGAATGTGTGTATGAACTGTGTTCGACACGTGTCACGTGCGACAATATTTCTGTATTATGAAAATTAATGGTATTGTCAGTGTGTTATTAATTTACTTTTAGATTGAATGGATTGCACAATCAGAATTGTTAAATTGTTTAACAGCAATGCAAGAGATACAACAAATGATTGTTTGCCATTATACATTGCATAATTATATAGCCGGTATTTGATTTTTATAGGAGTTTTGTTTTCTATGTAACTTGCATATGTTGTAGTTACCCTATTAACATCTTTAGGGTCCAATTAAACCTACCAGCTGGTAAACCGCTCGTTCACGGACTTGGCTCTGGAGCCAGTTCGCCTTTCGGATTTGAGACGTATTTTCATCCCCAGAAGCTGCGGGATACTGGGTCAGCCACTTCTGGCATAGCACCACGACCCTCAGTCAGGTTATAGTCAGTTTGAGTCCGACATCTGCGGTAGTAGCCTAGTGCTATGGGTAATGGACTGCTGAGACGAGGTCTCGGGTTCGATCTCAGGTTAACCATGGCACACACCAATGACTTTTCGAAGTTATGTGTGTATTTATCGCAGGTTTATAAGAGCCCGGTTAATGGCAATAGGCTCGCCACCTATTACATTGGGACCTGAACATAAACTGGCGAAATGTGGGTGCTTGCACCTCTGCCTATCCCTTCGGGGAATACAGGCGCGAGTTTATGTTATAAGTCCGACATAACCTATCCTTCCAGCTCCGGCGGGAGAGGCACCTATCCAAGGGAGATTTCCGCAGGAAAAAAAAGCGGGATACGTCACCAAGATTATGATCATGATGGTAAATGAGTAATTTATACATAATCATTTAATGCAAATTTTAAATATGGTGATACATTTTTTCAGTACTATGATAAAAAGAAAACCATTTGCTGAGAGATTATATCCATGGTAAGTGAAAACCCATCAAAATTTAGTTTTATTCCTATAGTTAGTTTGCTACTATTTTATACTAATGAAACTCTTTTACAACCGATATTTTCTATGAAATTAAGTACTGCAAAAGAAAGTTGTAATAGTGGCCCTTAGCGGATTTATTGGCTAGGTCTTGACTGCGTGAATTACATGGTTATTTGTAGTTAAATATATTAATAGTCTGAGGAGCAATTACAATAGCTCAGACAACATCCAATTTATGCTTGCCATAATATACGTATATAATACACGTACAAATTGGTGATAAAATTGTTATGAAAGTTAAAATCCAATATAAAGTTAGCATATCGTTTGAGTTAATCATAGATTTCTTTTGTGCCTGTGTCTGTGTATGTGCGTTTCATGCAGACCACAGTACCGTACAAGGGAGTTATCACGCACATCCTGCGGCCAAGCAGGCTGATATCGCGGAAAGAAGGTAGCTTCTTGTCACTGAGCTGGACCGGATCCGGAACCACATTTCTCAATGGGGCGCTGTGAACCTGGTCGTTTACAGCAAAGGTATCTCCTTTCCTTCCTCTTTCCACGCTTCAGAGCACGCCACTTCCACTACAGGATAACCTCAATATCCTCGGTATGGATGTTCACTGCGAACTGAATAACAAAAATTATATCAAGAGCATCATCAAAACAGCCTCGCGTAAACTCGGACTCCTGAACAGAGTAAGAGGTTTTTTCACGCCAGAGCAGCGGTGTCTTCTACACAAGACCCAAATCCTGCGTGGAATACTGCTCGCATCTCTGGGAAGGCTCCGCAAAGTACTTACTAGATACTCTCGACAGGTTGCAGCGACGTGCGGTCCGCATTATTGGTAATCCTGAGGTCACGGACACCCTCGAGCCTTTGCAGATGCGTAGAGATGTTGCGTCTTTGGCAGTATTGTACCGTCTTTACCATCGTGAATGTTCTGATGGGCTCTTCCAAATTAGTCCCACCTTCTCCTTTCCTTCACAGGACCACAGGTGCAGGTGCAGGGTTAAAATGCCATCCGTAATGTCATAACTTAGGTATTATTTGTGTTATTCTAAATTATTATCTATAATCTGTTAAACTCCATAATCTTTATATGCGAATCCTATTTGAACCATGAAAATGTGATAATGATAATATCTCCAAAAATGTCGTGCAAAAATCATGTAGTTACTCATATTTATTTTTACGTTAATTAATGACATGTCGGTAGAAAACTCTACAAACTTCTTACACTCCTTTGCCGCACCATTAAGACCCCTGCTAGCTCACCTGTTTCTCTCTTCCTACAGTCCGGGGTCCTTTAAGCGGGCCGCCAAAAGTATCTGTTGAGGCCATCAAGCTGAGTGCCACCATTTTTAACATGCTACATGTTTGTAATAGTGCCCTTCTTTCCGAGACTTACCATCAGACGAGGTGAAGTCAAAATGACCTGTCTTATTTAAAAAAAACTCGACTCAACGACTCTATAAATCATTCAATTCAAATTACTACCTACCTACTGAAGAGAACGTAAAAAAAAACAATATTATCAGACTCCGTCGAAACAAATGAGGCTATTGAAAGCAAAGACCTTATAATCCATCTTACTGAAAAAGCAGCACGCAATTCAATATCAATTAGTCAGATAGATAACAGTATTAACAGACCCATAAAGTCATGCCATGACAGTGTCAACAAAGGTATTGTGGCAATTTATAATAATACTTTAGCTTTGAAGTCCATTGAACAGTGAAAACGCCTCTAGAAAAAACAATAGGAAAGAACACAGCAATGTAAACGGTGGCGGTGAAAGAAACTAAGCTATTTTAAAAGGTATGTCAACGCAATAGGACTTTGAAACGCAATGTAGTCACGCGATGTCTTCTGTAAAAATCAAATGCAAATAATGTAATTGTGCTAGAAATGAAGGCGACAAAGTTTTTGCTAAAAGAAATTATTGCAACCATATATTTTTTATTTTGTGTAATTTAATTAATTTAATAAATAACTAAAAAAAAAAAATTAAATAAATATTCCACAACATTCTACACAACGCTATCTAGACCCATGGTAAGCTTTTATAGCTTGTGTTATGGAATCTAGAATGCGGATAAACGTACTTATATACTTTTTTTTTGTAAATACATAAATATTATACATAGAAACACCCAGACCAATGCAAATAGCCATATTCATGCATACAAATATTTGCACTGAGCGGGAATCGAACCCGCGCCTCCTGCGTGGCAGTCGCGTGCACTACCACCACGCCACAGAGGCTAAAGGGTGTGGTAGTAAAATATTATGAAGAATAAATCACTCCGGTTCATCATTCGAGTGATTGCTACTTGAATTGTATGTCTTAATAATAAATAAATATTTCACAACATTCTACACAACGTAAGCTTTTTTATAGCTTGTGTTATGGAATCTAGAATGCGGAAAAACATACTTATATACTTTTTTTTGTAAATACATACATATTGTACATAGAACCACCCAGAACAATGCAAATAGCTATATTCATGCAGACAAATATTTGCACTGAGCAGGGATCGAACCCGCGCCTCCTGCCTAGCAGTTGCGTTCACTACCGCCACGCCAAAGAGGCTAAGTATATTAATTGTAAATGATTGATTATGTTTCTCAAAGTTGAGTATTTTTGTAATCTCTGGGGTAAAAGACTGAGTTTTAATGCACTTATGCTACCTACAGACATAATAACATCAATTTTAACTTCGAAAAAACTTTTCCACAACGTGATCGACTAAAATACGAGTATCAATCCACAACGGGTTTCTAACAACAGTCGAAACCACTGAACCAAAATATGTTAAACTATACAAAACTTCTTTCTATAGCGTACAATTTTAAACATACTTTTAATACAATTGAATTGAATCTTGGATCCAACAAGTTTGTAGTACAACAACATTGGAATCCGAGGCAGTCTGAAACAAGAGTGTCAGAGTTAACAAGAAACTCCGATGTGTGGAATTGTAAACTCGTCTTGCAAACTGGTACGAATGTTGCTCGTAATCTTGCGATGTTTAGATGAGCTGTCTTGTAAGTCTTGTAACTAACAAAGGTTGAAAAGAGCGATATATGTGGCAGTAAAGAACACGCAAGGTGCGTGATTTATAATTCGAATTTTAAGTTCGATTTATAATTTGAATGACATTTTACTTGACGTTGGCAAATTGTGGCGATTCGCTGCAGAAGCCATTATACGAAGAATAATTTGAATGACTACTGAAATGTATCTTACTTTTGTTAATATACGATGAGATAAAAGTCTGGTAGTCAATTACGTTCAAACAACTAAATCTCGATGAAACTTTGGGTACGAAATTGCAGTGTACAATGGCTGTCTAATCACCAGCCTTGTGCCAATGATTGCGTGGAACAATTCTAACTGTTGGAGATAATAAAAAGCAAAACACTTAATTTGAACTTAAACGTAATAATATTGTTCAAAATTACATATGTAACTGATCCCTTGCAATGATTGGTAACGAAACCCTTTTAATTGTTAACAACGCCATCTATCAAGCGTTGATGTTGAGGTGAGAGTTGATGAACGAAAGGAAAACCTACGCTAGAGTCTCGACCGTTAATCAGTGGGTTTATCGGTGTGCAGAAGAGGGTTGCTTGGACCCTAAAGATCTCAGTGGGGCTTCTAAAACACCCCAAGTCTTGATTCTCTTATAAGTCCACCAGTTTATAAAAACGACTTGGTGGGCTTAGCCAACAACCGGGTGGTGAGTATCTTCTCTTACATTCCTGTTCCGTCGAAGTAATGCTTTTATTTTACATACACAAAACTTTTTTATAAATAAGATTTCATTGAGTATTGCGAACGTTATACAAATAGAGATTTCTACCGTGGATTTCTTTCTCATATATTTATACGCCTTATACCGAATTTTAAGCCTTCGAGTCAAATGTTAATTATAAATGAAAAAAAATATATATATGGATGTGTTGATGATTATGTTGGATGTGTGCTGATGTGGATCGGATACCCCCCCTGCCGGAGCCGGAAGGGGAGGTTATGTCGGACTCGAACCGACTAAAACCGCACGCGGACTGTGGGTCTTGGTGCTAGGCCGGAGGTGAGGTTGTCAAAGACATATCCCTCGCACCCCGGCTGACCCAGGGCCATCCCTTACGGTCTGGCCCTCCGCAGGAGGGGGGACAACGGTGTCCCCAACTCGCCCCCGGAATGGGGAGGCGCGCTGTCTAGCGCGCCGCCGCCGTGGCCTGCTTCTGCTGGGGTGACAGGCGGCTCCACCCGTCACCCCCAGGCCCGCGCTCATGGGGGACGGAGGTCAGGTGTGTGTATGTACCTGTGCGCTCTTCTGGAGTTTTTTATACTTGGGTTGTCAAATTAACTGCACTCCGCCTGATAGTTAGCTGGGGTGCAGTCCTAAGAATAGTGGCTGCCATTACAAATATCGTCCTAAAATGTTTTGACTAATTATTGCTTCCATCACAACAACATACGACACCTTGAAGACGGCCACTACAAGTTTAGTATAAACTAAACGCCAGTATTCGATACCCAATTGAGGAAACAAACATCCCAACATCACTAACTTCCATTACAAGAAATCTAAAAATGTCTTCTTCTACACTAAAGTTAACAGTATGAATGCACAGACATCGCGTTGTCACATCAAAGAACACATTAGCATATTAAAATCGTAAGACACCTACCGTGGATGAGCTTTTACTCGACAAGGATAGGGTTAAATAGGAATACGAAAGTAAGCTTGGATGTTCCATTGCGGTAGGAAAACGTACTCTGTGTCAGTTGTATCTACTTGAATAATTTTGAACTGAAAAAACTTAAATTAAGTTCGCATTTAAAGTAGTAGATATGCATCGAAAGATAGGCAATGGAAATTTTACCTAAAAATGGAGGCTTGAAGAGGTTGCAATGAGACAGAGGAAATACCTTCTGGACAGTTACAAACAAAACTGAATTCAGCAACACTATTGATACAACTTATATGTATGTTCGTCGGTGTCAACTGGCAAAACTGGTTCAACACCGGGTAATCCTCCTGAATTTGTATTACTGAAAAATATAATCTATGGGTAGGTTTGTGGCCATTTAACTAGCTATAAGACCTACATAAAGTACGTAAGATAGGATATGCTTAATCGCGATAATATGTTTACTTAAACGTGTCTTTCAATTTATGATAGTTGTTGTTGTAGTAAATTATTGTTATATATTTGAATTCCAGACTATCCTGTAACCTAACATGTACAGTCGCTATCAGAATAAGTTTCCATAGGTAATCGTAGCAACTTTCGGTCAGGTGTGCTGTGTGCTAGTCTGCCACCTAAGTGAGGTTTTGGGGTCATCTATCTCAAGCAAATGTTTGCTTAAAAGATGACCTCAATAACTAAAATGATTTATGTACGATGCTAGAAACTGGAAATAAACATTTTTATTTTTTACTAGCTTTTGCCCGCGGTTCCGCTCGCGTGGATGTCGGTTATCGCGACCAAACATAGCCTATGACCTTTCTCATGGTCTCACATACCCCTAATCTAATGTACCCCTATACCAAATTTCATCAAAATCGGTTCAGCGGTTTAGGCGTGAAAGTGTAACATACAGACTGACAGACGGACAGACAGACAGACAAACAGACAGACAGACACACAGACATACAGTCAGACAGACAGACAGACACACAGACCGACAGACCGCATTTATAATATTAGTATGGAAGTATGGATTTCAAGTGGTACCTATAAAAAATGAGCAAAAAATTTAAAACGGTTTTGCAGATTGTAAAAATTAAAATTGTAAAAAAACCTACAAATAGATCGTGTTGAAATTAGTTAGTATTCACTTTTTTCTGGTCTGTGGTATTCAGCTACTTCTGAGAGCAACTGTACCAACGAATATATACAACAAAGTAGTAAACGAATGAGATGGGTATTTTAATTAAATTTAGTACTTCGTTAAAATTCCATTTTAAATACATTGAAGTCGACTTTAATCAGTAATGCCTGCTACGAAATTGCAAAATCTTTTTTTAACAGAACTATTTTTTGCCCGCGGCTCCGCCCGCGTGGATGTTGGTGATTGTGACCAAACATAGCCTATGTGTTAATCCAGGGTGTCAGCTAACTCCATACCAAATTTTATTGAAATCGCTTTAGCCGTTTTTACGTGAAAAAGTAACAAACAACCATTCATCGATCCATCCATCCATTCTTACAAACTTTCGCATTTATAATATTAGTAGGATCATTCGTCACCATTCTCATAGTGACTTCTCATTGGCATCTAAAGTTTGTTGTTTTAAGCCCTTTTTTCCGTGCGGAAATCCCCTCGGATACCCCCCCCCTGCCGGAGCCGGAAGGGGAGGTTATGTCGGACTCGAACCGACTAAAACCGCACGCTGACTATGGGTCTTGGTGCTAGGCCGGAGATGAGGTTTTCATCGACATATCCCTCGCACCCCGACTGACCCAGGGCCATCCCTTACGGTCTGGCCCTCCTCGGGAGGGGGGACAACGGTGTCCCCGACTCGCCCCCGGAATGGGGAGGCGCGCTTTATAGCGCGCCGTCACCGTGGTGTAGTTTTAAGCCCTAGGTCCTAGAATCTATACTAATATTTTAAATGCGAAAGTAACTCTGTCCATCTGTCTGTCTTTATGTTACGCTTACACGCCTAATTGACTGAACCGATTTCGATAAAATTTAGAATAGGGGTCGCGATAACCGACATCCACGCGGGCGAAGCCGCGGGCAAAAGCTAGTGTTTAATAAATAGATAATTGAAATGAAGATATCTATTTTGGATTTATTTCATCTTAATATATCATTTATCATGTGACTTTATAACAATTTGAATTTATGTTTTTGCGATTGCTTTTCACAAGCTTGCCACCGACTAATAAAATTTACGAGTAATAATTTGAACTGGCAGTTGAACCAATAAAATGTCTTGCGTATTGCGTATTCTTGGTTTCAAGAATATAAATTAGAAAACTTCCATAGAAAGGTGAACATCAAAAAGTTTTGAAGTCGAACAAACAAATTACTTGAATAATTTATTTTATGTTTATCACTATGGGAAGAGTGGGAAAGATGGGAAACGTGAAAGGTAAAGGATTTATCTGTAACTTCTGTGATCATTTCTTGTGATCTAAGTCAAATAAAGTTTTGATGTACTTTTCGCTTAGCTCCAGAAAAGTGACACTTGTTTGATTACACCGAAAACTGTTTCATATTTGTCAACCCTTATTTGTTTATAGTTAAGGACGATTTTTCTTTATAAACATCCTCAACAACGTTTGCATTATAAATAAGACTGGAAAAATTCTATTTTTGGATGAAATGCGAACTCAGTACTTCTTGCACAAGTGAGAAAGTTGTTTAAATTCAGCCAGAATTATATTTGTACAAATAAAAGGTCACAATATGAAAGTCCGATTGGTATATATTTTTTGTATAATATTAGGGAAGCCGGTGCTATGTAGTCATTCGTAATAGGTATATATATATATATATATATATATATATATATATATATATGTCGGAGAAGGGAGTAGATCATCAGCCTTCTTCGAGATGATCCTACGTATCGTGGGCGATTAGGGTAAAATGCCAACACAAAACCATTGATTGTTGCTTCAAACATTTACTTTTTGTTTCACAATTTTAGCAAACACTCGAGTCTTCAACTTAATAGAACAAAGATGATGAAACTAAACATAACGTATCTTGAGTAGTGAGTTCGCGCACTCCACAAAGATTACCATCACCTCATCATACTCCAACTTATTCGTTATCGTTTCTCCTTAGAAAAAGGACTTATCCTCACATTGATCGAACCTTCCTCGATCTCCCATTTTTCTCTGTTCTGCTTTCCCAGCGCGCAATTCTAACATGGCGTCCACGAGCTCACTCCGGAGTTATTCTCTCGGCTCAATATAATTACGTTTTAATTATGATAAACAATTTTGATGTGATGTTCAAATGTGATAAATGAATTTAAAGTGAATAATGATTTTACAATACCTTTTCATTGTTAATTTAGCTTAGTTCTTAGATAATTTCATAAACAAAGTACTTTTATGACTGCGAGTGGTTAGATTCGTTTAGTTATACAAACCAATTGCTATTTTATGATGATAATTAAGAACCTTGCATTTGGACTAGATACATTTTAAGAAATCATATTAGAATAAATTATGATTAAAGGTCTTCAAGTCCATAGTTTCGTCTCTTCTGTTATAAACTTGAGTGCGGCGCACTCCCTCCGACACGGCCCTCCTGACATTCACACGTCCTCGTGTGATCTGTAAAAAGAAAAAGATCTTGGATGACACCGTTCGGTCATTCCTGACCATAACCGATAAATAGGGACATCGTTGCTTCCTTACAAACAATCATCATGCACCTTTAATTTGTTCTGTATTATTAAGTAGCTACCTCTATATTCATCATCATTAACTCTTTTAAGCGATATCACCACTAACCGTACTGTCAAATTGGTCATCACATCCTTCAAAGCACGCCATCAACAGCTCATGGCAACTCATTACAACTGTCTGCGTTCAACTCGCACATTTCTCATAACTCAAGGACAGCTTGTCCCAACAACATGATCTGCTCAGAGGCCACCCGCCAATCTGAGTGTCAACGCCGTCTGCAACGGCCAACTTACGATACAGGATACGCACACTCCTCTAAAAAGCCCAGTAAATTTTAGTGAAATACGATATGCTACCTATTGTGAACTGAATACCATTGTAACTATAATGTACCGTATTTCGTGCGGATACATTATCATTATCATTCATTCTTTCATTAATAAAAGTAAGTCACAAGTCAAGTACAACCTGTCCCAATAATATGATCTAACGTAGACTACCCTGTCTATCGGTTAGTTTCCAGTTGACGAGGTCCAGAGGCCACCTGCCTATTGAACACCTAATGTCAACGCCGTCCACGACGGCCACCATGATCTCGCTCCACCGAGCTACCATAATCTTGCTCCACCGAGCCACCATGATCGCGCTCCACCGAGCCACCATAATCTTGCTCCACCGAGCCACCATAATCTTGCTCCACTGAGCCACCATAATCTTGCTCCACCGAGCCACCATAATCTTGCTCCACTGAGCCACCATAATCTTGCTCCACCGAGCCACCATAATCTTGCTCCACTGAGCCACCATAATCTTGCTCCACCGAGCTACCATAATCTTGCTCCACCGAGCCACCATGATCGCGCTCCACCGAGCCACCATAATCTTGCTCCACCAAGCCACCATAATCTTGCTCCACTGAGCCACCATAATCTCGCTCCACCGAGCCACCATAGTCTTGCTCCACCGAGCCACCATACTTATTGGACAAGTCACACAGTCCAGTCCCGAATGTATGTACATAAATAATTACATAAATAAAATAAATAAAAATAGTCCAGACCACTGACACCGTTACATTCAGACTGATTACCATTATGTTCATTGCATCTCTTGAACACACACTCGGTCACTCAAAGACAAAAATTACCTACTTTACAGACCAGTCTTACGATCTTTGACGTCTGAGAATCTTGTATTGAGATTATAATACGAATTGTTTTAGCTAATACGACCTAAAGTCTGACATGTCGTCTCAAGAAGTTTTGTACTTAGCATACGCTTAAACGGTGTTTCAGACTCTGTAAGTAATGAATCACCTCGAAGTGAAGCAAAAAGGGACTCGAATCGGTCTGTTTGTATTAGAGATCCATACTAATGTTATAAACGCGAACGGAACGCTGTCTGTCTGTCTGTATGTTACACCTTCAAGCCCAGACCACTAGACCGACCCCGACTAAATCTGGCGGAGGGGCAGATTAGATTTGGAGAAAAGACATAGGCCATGTTTGGCCGCGACCACCGACATCCGGGCGGGCGGAGCCACGTGCAAATCTGTGTATTCATACTTCTAAATGTAATTTTATAAACATTTGGAAGTACTTCCCACCTATGCATGTAACAATGTTGCGTCCTGCCAACCTTATGTAAATAGAATTATGGCCTATGATTATTGATTACAATAGGAAATTCATACCCTCATCTGTTATTTGATTATAACAATGACCATCAGTTATATTATACCATGAAGACATGATAATACAAGAATTTGAACTTGTTTTTCACTATATTTTAATTTTACTGTATCCTATATCCTAATCCTATATCCAATATTATTGAATCACTGCAGGTATATTATGAAACTCATAACTCATTTATTCTTAGGAATATTAAATAAGTATCAGAAACACACAATTAGTGCATCTGTCAACTAAATATGAATGCTTAATTATCAGTTTTTAAACATTCAATATGATAATAGGTAGCATTAGATTTCAAATGCAGTACCTATGCCAGATTTCCATAGCATTCATTATAAGGTATAGTAATTATTATTATGCTTAATGAGATCCAGTTTCAAGATGACATTTTTGTATTGTCAACAAACTTTAACTATTGAACATAATATGCTGTACATGTCACAATTTCAAAATCTCAGGTATCATGTCTAAAGGACTTATCAGACTTAGACTTCTTGTCATGAGACTACTTATGTTGCAAGGAAATATGTTTCAAAAATATGTTTATCTTCTGCAACTCCCGGCAACAATCTTCATCTATTGACTACAAAGAAATAATTCAGGAAGCCATCTCTAACTATGTGATATTATGTACACATTATTATTGTATTATTAGGTGAGACATACATAGAACCAACAGTTCTTTACATTTCCAATCACTTCCTGCTATATGAATAGTTTAAAATATCAACAAGTGGTTTAGTCACAAATGCACCACATGAATAGTTCATGATATTAACATGCATCATTCCAAGCAAGCCAGAGGTGTACAAAATGTGTGTTGTCTCCTTAAGTCCTATTCTTAAGATCGAACCCTAATTAATAATTTGATGTTCTACTTTAGGTAAAACTTGATATCATACAGCAGTTTTCCTGTCTGATCAAGAAGGGGCAGTGACCTTACTTTAACTGATCTACAACGATCACCAAACAAAATGAAAGCTGCTCACCAAATGGATTCCAATGATCGGTCACGCTGCTCCGCTGCACTGAGAGGCATACAGCACATTGGCACCTCCTGACAGCCTCTGCCATGTAGGCAAATGGATTCCAGTGAACAGTCACCACATTGTATCTCTTGTCCACTTTGGCTGCTGCCCTGCACTGAGAGGCATACATCACACTAGCACCTCATGACAGCCTCTGCCATGTAGCCAAGCACCTTCTCTATTGCTGAAACATTCAAAATAAATTGTAGTCTCTAAGCACTATGTAACTTCACTGCGGGTACTTATAATATTTTTTTTTTTGTTAATCATAGTTCAGATAGTTTTTATATGAGCCAGCATTACTGAAACTGTTCCTGTATGACTATGTATTTGTGGAAGTACTTGTGCTTAAAATGAAATTAATGATTATGAGCTACCTTTGCTTTTCCACTTTTTTTTTTTATTTTTTTTTTTGCAGGTGCTTATGTTCAACAAAAACAATCATTAAGTTTCCTTATTTACTTTCGAAGATCAATATTAATCTCAATACAAATCAATATTATTAATTCAATATAGGTAATCATGTCAAAGCTTTGTAAGACAATAGATTCCATGAATACACTCCTGAAAAAGTAGTGTGTATTTTTACTTCAACTGTACATTAATTGTAAAATAGAAACAGCTCAGACTGAATATGTTTAATATCTTCTAAACAGACACAGGCTATTATATAGAATTGCTCTTGCTAATGCATTACAGTTCTCAGCCACTGAGTAAGAACAATAACAGAATTTTAAGTAGTTGTGTGTAGGCATTAGATTGAATTTGGATAACCAATAACAAGTAAAAAAAAAAATGGGATACTAATATACTTCCCTGTAGGTATGTAGGCAAACGTGCCACATGAATGTTTCGTTTTACTGCTTTTTTTAAAGCAAAATAACATTGTTACTACTGATATATGACAATGGCTTCCAGTCTTCCCTGTATTGTATAATCTTTATCCAGCTATCTACATTCCACCAGCCGCTGGGCAAGTAAGAGCGGCCCAATTCTTGTTTGCGACGACAGGCATGATAGGTAGGTACTGTGCACTTTTCAGTATAAGGATGATGCCGAAGTTTTCCCGCTATCAATCAGGTAAGTATCTTGGTTTTGCGCCAGCACCGTTCCCAGCTTCTGATGTCGGAGAAGGGAGTAGATCATCAGCCTTCTTCGAGATGATCCTACGTATCGTGGGCGATTAGGGTAAAATGCCAACACAAAACCATTGATTGTTGCTTCAAACATTTACTTTTTGTTTCACAATTTTAGCAAACACTCGAGTCTTCAACTTAATAGAACAAAGATGATGAAACTAAACATAACGTATCTTGAGTAGTGAGTTCGCGCACTCCACAAAGATTACCATCACCTCATCATACTCCAACTTATTCGTTATCGTTTCTCCTTAGAAAAAGGACTTATCCTCACATTGATCGAACCTTCCTCGATCTCCCATTTTTCTCTGTTCTGCTTTCCCAGCGCGCAATTCTAACATGGCGTCCACGAGCTCACTCCGGAGTTATTCTCTCGGCTCAATATAATTACGTTTTAATTATGATAAACAATTTTGATGTGATGTTCAAATGTGATAAATGAATTTAAAGTGAATAATGATTTTACAATACCTTTTCATTGTTAATTTAGCTTAGTTCTTAGATAATTTCATAAACAAAGTACTTTTATGACTGCGAGTGGTTAGATTCGTTTAGTTATACAAACCAATTGCTATTTTATGATGATAATTAAGAACCTTGCATTTGGACTAGATACATTTTAAGAAATCATATTAGAATAAATTATGATTAAAGGTCTTCAAGTCCATAGTTTCGTCTCTTCTGTTATAAACTTGAGTGCGGCGCACTCCCTCCGACATATATATATATATATATATATACAAAATAAATTCTGTATGTCTTGGAAACGAGTATCGGACTAGGATTTTATTATCGTGACTGTGACCATTCTTACAGTTCAGTTGAAATGATATCGATTATTTCAAATTCAATTTTTTTATTGCGATATATATGTACAAAGAGGTTACAGGTAATACATTTAGGTTCCACCATATTTCAGCCAGATTGGCATGCAATAATTTCACATATTACGACCATAATAATTAGAATTTAACAATCATCAATTAGTAATAGAGAATTTGCAATAAATATAAAAGACAAAAATATTTCACGTCCAAATTTTAGATGTCAGTATTTTCATGGTAAACACAATAATCACCTTCATGCAACATAAAACGTTAAATTAGTCAAGTAGTCAATTACAATTAAATATAGATATCTAAAACATGTCAAAGTTATGATATATATCCACTAATCATTTAAGTACTTCACATCTACTGTTTTGTCATTCAAATAATCATTTAATCTAATAACATTTGCTACTTAAAATATTCTTCTTTTATTCTTCTTTCTTTTTATTCTTATTTTCTCTTCTTCTTCTTCTATCGTGGCTTTTACATTTCGTCTTTCGAAATGTTTTACCAAATTCGATTGTATTATCTGGGTAGCCTAGTGGTATGGGTAATGGACTGCTGAGACGAGGTCTCGGGTTCGATCCCAGGTTTACCATGGCACACACCAATGACTTTTCGATGCTTTTCGAAGTTATGTGTGTATTTATCGCAGGTCTATAAGTGCCCAGTTAAAGGCAATAGGCTCGCCACCTATTACATTGGGACCTAAACAGAAACTGAAGAAATGTGGGTGGTAGCACCTCTGCCTACCCCTTCGGGGAATACAGGCGTGAGTTTATGTTAAATGTTATGTTATGTAACCTAACATACAAACTTAAATGTACTTCTGGTTGCAGAGTCCACCATCATCTTACCGTTGTTTCTGATTGAAAGAAAAAAAGAACATGTATTAAACTCGCGCTCACACTAACAATGACTCTAAAAATAAAGAGAGATAAAATATATCCACCACCAAAATAAAATAAACCAAAAAACATTTCACAATAGCACAACAGAACAATTCAAGGAAAATAAGATTGCATAAAAGACTTTCAGCTGCAAACCAAGGCTCCACTTACACTTCTTAGGGTCTCGAACACTTTGGTGGGATCTCAAAAACCCATTAGGTATCGATCAATAAACCTACAAACTACAATATATTGCGAATCGCGCTGATGACTAGAGTGACGTAATTGCTTACGTCATTACCCTCGAAATTACAAAACAAGCAACATCAACAAATCTGAGGACCATTTGAGGCAATAATTTTTCATCACATGTAATTACATACTTCTGAAAGTGCCATTACAGCGGACATTACCGCCTGAACGGTCTGTGTTTATTGGGGAAAACATTAAAAGATGCCATGGATTCCATCAGGGCTAGTATGGGTAGACTGTATATGAGAAGTTAAGCCGTTTATTGGACAAATAACACGTTTCATTTAGAATTAGGTTTACGAAAAGTCGGTGTGATTATGATGGGTGCCTTTTTTCATTAAAGGTCTCCACCTTCACTGACCAATTTTCGATAGGAGTTGCATACTGACTCCTACAATCAATAGGTACAGTTGTGATTATATTAAAGAAGTAGGTAAAATTCCCAGAGTAGATTTAAAGTAATAATCTATAATATAAAAATGAATCGCTAAATGTGTTGGCAAGCGCATAACTTAACAACACCTGGACCAATTTGGCCAATTCTTTTTTTAAATGTTCATTGAAGTTCAAGGATGGTTTTTATATTAATATTTGCCGGAAAAGCCCTAAAAACAGCCATTTTGTCACGGAATAGGTAATTCTGTGAGCCTGGTACTTTTTGCATGGAATACTAGGGTCACAGAAATTTCAAGGAACGTATGCAGAACATTTTTTTTTTCACCGAAATAGGTTCCTATGAGTTGCGAGAATGCAATCAAGTTCCACACGGGCGAAGCCGGGCGCATCAGCTAGTATGACATAAGCATTGCACCGTTATAATGCTTAGCACTGTTAAAAGTGTGAAACTTTGTGAAGATGTTTTTTAATACCACTTTGGTGGCAGGAAAGCACAGGGTTCACCGGATGGAAAGTTGTTACCATGTTTATATGACTGTTTTTCAATCACGCCCAAACGGATATTTGATACAGGAACACATTATAGTCTGTAATGGTACGTGGATATGTTTATCCTTGGAATAGGTTATTATGTGTTGTAGGAACGGGATTAGAATTCCATACAGGCATATCCTTCCGCACGATATCCTTCGAGGCGGCGAGTCTCCTTGCCGGATCCCTACCGTGGAACCTGGATGCGAGAGCCCTTTCGATGATATATCGGTATCGTAAGGAGGCGCGGGAGCAGGGACGGGAACCCGAGCCCGAAGAAATTCGGGCCGTGAGGTCTCAGCTCCACAGGGACATGGTAGCGGAATGGGAGCTACGACTTGGGCGACCAAGCGCAGGGCACGCTGTAATAGCGGCGGTAAGACCCATCATGGAGGAGTGGCTAGAGAGGCCACACGGCAGCCTCTCGTACCGGCTGACGCAGGTGATTACCGGACACGGGTGTTTCGGGAGTTACCTGTGTCGGATCCGGAAGGAGCCAACGTCCGAGTGCCATCACTGTGATGCGAGCGAGGACACAGAGCTGCACACGCTGACCGAGTGCCCGGCGTGGGACACGCCGAGGCGGGTCCTAGTGGCGGCTCTAGGGGTGGGAGTCCTCACACTCGTCACATTGCTCACAGCGATGGTACGATGCGCAAACGCTTGGGGTGCGGCCGCCTCCTTCTGCGAGCAAGTAATGCTCGAGAAGGAGGCGGCCGGTCGGGTCCGGACCAGACTCCGGGCCCGGGAAGCCCGTGCAGAGCGAAAGCGAACCGGACGTCGGAGGTCGCAGAACGACCTCCGTCCTCCATGAGCGCTGGCCTGGGGGTGACCGGTGGAGCCGCCTGTCACCCAAGCAGGCCGTGGCGGCGGCGCAAAGTGCGCCTCCCCGTAACCGGGGCTAGATGGGGACATTTTGGTCCCCACAACCCGAAGGGGGCCATCTCGAAAGAGATGGTCCTGGGTCTGCCGGGGTGCGAGAGATATGCTTTTGGCAATCTCACCTCCGGCAGCCAAGGACCTAAGACGGCGTGCGTTTTAGTCGGTTCGAGTCCGACATAACCGCCTCCACCGGCTCCGTGGGGGTGGTATCCGTGGGGATTTTTCGCACGATAAAAAAAACAGCCGTATCCTTAGAGCTAGAGCTGGCGGTGTTAAGGCTTAAGGCCAAGAACACCGCCCGGGACCAGACGGCATTCCAGGCCGAGCGTGGGTCCTAGCTCTAGGCGAAGAAGACGCTCACGAGCCCCGACTGAGAGGGTTTCTCAGCGCATGTTTGGAGCGAGGCCAGTTTCCGAAGATGTGGAAGACGGGGAAACTGGTCCTCATCCGAAAGGCGGGGCGCCCGGCGGACTCACCGTCCGCCTACAGGCCCATAGTGTTGCTCGACGAGGTGTGCAAGCTCTTTGAAAGAGTCATTGCAAAGCGCCTCGTCGAGCACCACCACCACCAGCTCCACCGTGGATGCCATCATGCGCGTGAGGACTCTGGCGAAGGACGCCGTCGCTCGGGGCGAGGTGGTGTTGGCGGTGTCACTGGACATCGCCAACGTATTTAACACCCTGCCCTGGAGCTGCATTAGGGAGGCGCTCGTGTATCACGAAGTGCCTCTCTACCTTCGCCGCATAGTCGGGGCGTATCTGTCGGAGAGAGCAGTCGTCTACCCAAGTGCGACCGGGCTTGGTCGGCGAGAGATGTCGGGCGGTGTTCCGCAGGGATCGGTCCTGGGACCGGTAGTGTGGAACATCGGTTACGACTGGGTGCTTCGCGGTGAGCTCGTGGACGGTGCCGCCGTCACGTGTTATGCGGACGACACGCTGGTGACGGCGTGCGGGGCTACATACCGCGAAGCGACCCTGCCCAAGTCGTGGAGCGAATCCGGCGGCTGGGTCTCGAGGTGGCTCTGCATAAAACCGAGGCCATGTTCTTTCATGGGCCTCGGCGCGTGCCACCGGAGGATTCCAGCCTCATAGTGGGAGACATTTCCATCGGTATCAAGCCCCAGATGAAATATCTGGGGCTCGTGCTAGATGGCCGGTGGAACTTCGGGGAGCATCTCCGAAGACTGGCCCCCAAATTGAAGGACACAGCTGCCGCTTTGGGGCGGCTGCTGCCCAACATGAGGGGGCCTGATGACTCCTGCAGGAGACTCTACGCGGGAGTAGTGCGGTCCATGGCCCTATATGGGTGCCCAATATGGGCGGACACCCTGACGGTCCACAATGCGCGTCTGCTGCGTGCGCCGCAGCGTGCAATGGCCAGCAGGGCCATTAGGGGGTACTGCACGATATCCCTGGAGGCGGCGAGTCTCTTTGCCGGATCCGTACCGTGGAACCTGGATGCAAGAGCCCTTTCGATGCTACATCGGTATCGAAAGGAGGCGCGGGAGCGGGGACGGGAACCCGAGCCCGAAGATATTCGGGCCGTGAGGTCTCAGCTCCACAGGGACATGGTAGCGGAATGGGAGCTACGACTTGGGCGACCAAGCGCAGGGCACGCCGTAATAGCGGCGGTAAGACCCATCATGGAGGAGTGGCTAGAGAGGCCACATGGCAGCCTCTCGTACCGGCTGACGCAGGTGATTACCGGACACGGGTGTTTCGGGAGTTACCTGTGTCGGATCCGGAAGGAGCCAACGTCCGAGTGCCATCACTGTGATGCGAGCGAGGACACAGAGCTGCACACGCTGACCGAGTGCCCGGCGTGGGACACGCCGAGGCGGGTCCTAGTGGCGGCTCTAGGGGTGGGAGTCCTCACACTCGCCACGTTGCTCACAGCGATGGTAAGATGCGCGAACGCTTGGGGTGTGGCTGCCTCCTTCTGCGAGCAAGTAATGCTCGAGAAGGAGGCGGCCGGTCGGGTCCGGACTAGACTCCGGGCCCGAGAAGCCCGCGCAGAGTGAAGGCGAACCGGACGTCGGAGGTCGCAGAACGACCTCCGTCCTCCATGAGCGCTGGCCTGGGGGTGACCGGTGGAGCCGCCTGTCACCCTAGCAGAAGCAGGCCGCTGCGGCGGCGCGAAAAATGCGCCGCCCCGTAACCGGGGCAAGATGGGGACACAGTGGTCCCCACAACCCGAAGGGGGCCATCTCGAAGGAGATGGTCCTGGGTCTGCCGGGGTGCGAGAGATATGCTTTTGGCAATCTCACCTCCGGCAACCAAAGACCCAAGACGGCGTGCGTTTTAGTCGGTTCGAGTCCGACATAACCGCCTTCACCGGCTCCGTGGGGGTGGTATCCGTGGGGATTTTTAGCACGATAAAAAAAAAATACAGGCGTATCCTGGGTCTGCCGGCTATCGGGCCATCGGGCCATCGGTTTGGCAATCTCACCTCCGACAACCAAGGACCCAAAACGGCGTGCGTTTTAGTCAGTTCGAGTCCGATATAACCACCTCCACCGGCTCCGTGGGGGTGGTATCCGTGGGGATTTTTCACACGATAAAAAAAATTACAGGCGTTACCGCGGGCAACAACTAGTGGCAAACCCATTACCTTTTCTGAGTATATGATGAATGCGTTGCTTCAGGGTACCCTGTAGCGAGTGTGTTGATACTTCTGAAGTTACGTAGAAATTCTGTCAAACAGAACTTCTACGAATTCACTGATCCTCTCTCTCTGTGTTGGAGGAATATAATACCTCGTTCCTCCACACGGGACGGGTGTGTGAGACTTTGATGTGAGCTTACTAGTACTGATATTACTAATGACTAAATACGACTATATGCGTCTATATTATCTATATGTTACTGGTAATGTGTATAATGTAGGCATTCTATGCAATGCCTAGGCAATGTTTGCTGATATGTAGAATGCCACCTCCGGCCTAGCACCACGACCCACAGGCGGCGTGCGGTTTTAGTCGGTTCGAGTCCGATATAACCTCCCCTTCCAGCTCCAGCAGGGGGGTATCCGAGGGGATTTCCGCACGAATAAAAAAAGATATGTAGAATACCTGCGGTTCCCCCGGCAATGTGTTAAATAAATAGGTTATGGTCTATATTTGCGGATGGTTTTGGGGAAATTACATTTCTGAATAGGTATAAAAAAAAAATAACCACGAAGACTAATGCGCTTTTAACCTAATCTATCCAAGTCTAACTGCGTGGTGTGGATACTACGCCTCGACCTGGATATACGTATATAGGTTAGAAGACTGAAGGAAGCGGAGCTCCACCAGTAGTCTTCATGGTTTGTTTTTATAACCACCATAATTTTTTTTTATATCATTTGCGCACTCGGCATTCTATACAATGCCCAGGCATTGTACAGAATACCTGCATTAAACACATTGCCGGTAACACATACATGAAATGAAGCCTCATATTGTTTATATTATCATGAATGCGCCGAATAAACGTCTTCATTTAGGTATTAACCGTCTGTTAATGGAAGCGTCTTTAGATTATTAACCCTTCAACAATTTATAAGGTACCAAAATGTATAAAAGTTAGCTCAAAGATATTTTTCTCTTAATCTTGCTCATCCTAGTGCTGTTAGGTAGGATTTTAGTGTACTACCATAATATTTTAATCCAGTTATATACTTTTTTACGACTTTGTTCGGTATAGGATGTGTAGTATCAAAAGATTCAGGAACGCATTTGAATCATCATCATCTATATGTAGACGTTATCCTGATTGCATCCGAGGTCGAGAAGCTCAGGATCCGCCTAAAGAAACCTATTGGAATTTACATACAAAATTTCCTTAAATTGGTTTAGCCGTTAGGAAGAAGTTATTATTATTATGTGTGTGTATTCTATCCGAACTGTGTTGCTTTTAGGGTCGAGGGTAAATTCGGTATTTGAATTTGTTCAATATTTTAATAAGTAATTGTTTTTTTTTTCTTTTTTAGAAAAAGAATATTAGAACCGAAATTACTAATATTCCCTCTAACCCCTCCAACTAAGCTAAATTGCTTGTGCTAGGAGTGGGTTCACGTGGGTAGTGTAATGGCCAGGATCGAACCCGGGACCTCTCGATCGTAAGGCCGACTCCTTAACCACTAGGTGTTAGGTGTTTAACACGCGTACAGAAGAGTACACGATACATATAGACTTGAATTCATAATTTGTGATGGTTCTACTCAAAGTGCATTTAGTTTTTAAGTAATCTATAAAATGTCCGTGCTAGGTCTACAAGAGAAGGGATATTTGTCTCGTACAAAGGGCGCCAAAAGCTGTGAAAACTTAGTTTCAAGGACACATTACAGATCCGTAATGAGTGTTCTGTAATGTCTTCTTTGGTTAATACGTGTTCAGACCTTGGGTTTATAAATAACTCGTACAAGGCGTTTACAAAGGTAGTTTTAAAAGTAACTATTTAAACATACATACATAGATACAGGCAGAGGTGAATTAACACCCACATTTCACCAATAATTGTAGTCAGTCCACGTCCCAATATTTTGGCAATAGGTGGTGGCTCACCCCCTATTGCCCCCTATTGGGTGGCTCAAATTCTACTCTGCCGGGAACCACGCAGCCGTAATGGTGTTAGACACACAAATACTAATAAAAATGTCATTTTCAATCAAAACAAATTATTGCACAACTAAATACAACTACAAAACACAGAATTAAATGTCAAAGAGTCTAGACACGTCAACGAATAGAAAGACAGATTGACTAATCTAAGATCGAATTAGTTACAATATAAATCAATGTCGAATTGAAAATACTATCAGATAAGAATATTGTTTATCAAGATTTTCCCATTACTATTGTTTTTTTTTGTGTTATGTCACTTACGTGGCAGACAATCACATGACCCAGCTGATGGTAAGTGGCTAACGTGCCCTAAGAAGTGTTATAGGGTGTCATAATCGTACTGCTGACCCTGTAAGAACAGAGAGTTTCTGTGCCGTTAGTGCAGAAGACAAAGCAGGACAAGCCTTTGGCTTCCCACTGACTGCACAAACTCTCCAGTGAGCTATGGCTCGTTAGTATTGTATAACATGTTAGATAGGCCTTCTAAATAAATCCTGAAGTTGTTGTGTCAATATTTTAACAGACATAACTGTGGATTTATCATTGAAAATAAAGTAATCATTATCATTTTCGATTTGAAAACACTATATTTTCCTTTTTTTTAACTATAAAGTTCGAAAAACAGGGGGGAATGCTCTTGCGGAGTCATCAAAAATGCAATGTTTAAAAATGGTTGAAAAATCATTCATTGTTTCCAACAGTTCGTAAGGATGTTGGTAGATGGCACCACCGTCACCCTTAAAGACGGATATAAAGAGAAGAAAAATTTGAAATGATTCAGGCTCAATAGCTCAGTTGGAACAGCATTGCCCCTGTAAGGGAAAGGTCGTGAGTCCAAGTTTCAAGTCCCACTTGAGCATTTCATTTTTCCGATGTTTTTCGAACTATATTTTCCTGTTTATTATTGTTTATTATTCTGAGATATTTGTAACCCTATCCTACTCTAACGACTTCACACATCGAAATATTACAAAAACCTATCACTCACAAAATCTTCATATTAACATTCACTTAATGGTGAACGGTGACAGACACCAAACCTGCATGACCTCACCAAATATGGAAGTTGAATGATATTAACGTAACAGATTGCGATAATCGAATATCGATGGGTTTGTTTTGAAGACGTCTTGAATGCCAATAGTTGTCATTCTTGCCACCGTTCTATATAATTCTATTAGTTTGACGTGGGTGTGTAGGGCTCCCACTTAGAATAAAAAGATAACATAGACGAAACTTTAAAACTAGCGTGCGAATACTAATACTTAAAGTAGTACCACTTCACTCGTACTCTTTTGTGTTTACGCACGAGTTCGATCGAATAGCAAGGGCTGCCATAAGATTTTGGGTGCCCTAATATCTTACAACAGCTGATACACAACAGATGGAGTTCAGGCGCAAGCTTCCAGTCAGAGTCCTAAGCCAGTTCATGATGCTACGGTCAGTTGGTAGTTGTTCCTGTAAAACAGAAAATGAGCCAAATCAATGAGCAACAGTAGGAGAGCCACGGACTTTTGGCCCCAGAGTGCGCGTTCGTTCATAGACACACGATGTATGATGTAATGCTTAGGGTCTTGGAGAGCTATGTGGGACCTTCTCGTTGAGATCCACGCTTGGGCTGTCGTGTCCGTCTACCTCCAGAGGAACAAAAATAAACGCAATTATTCATATACAGTATGTTTAATGGACCAATAGCTTTCCTAAGGTTATTGAAAGTATTGCGAAACGATCTGGAAAATATAACATAACATAACTTAACATAAACTCACGCCTGTATTCCCCGAAGGGGTAGGCAGAGGTGCTAGCACCCACATTTCGCCAGTTTATGTTTAGGTCCCAATGTAATAGGTGGCGAGCCTATTGCCATTAACCGGGCACTTATAAACCTGCGATAAATACACACATAACTTCGAAAAGCATCGAAAATGGTGTGTGCCATGGTAAACCTGGGATCGAACCCGAGACCTCGTCTCAGCAGTCCATTACCCATTCCACTAGGCTACCGCAGATTTATATATATAGGGAATATAAAATTAATAATACATTATTGTTAACAAACAAAATTAATGATGACAGTTGCTTTAGATTCACCAAATACGTTTTATGTCGCAATAAAGTTCTTAGTTATTATAGTAATACCGCCTTACCAATCACGGAGTGAGTGGGTGGTCCCCATTTGTTTCTAACACGCGAATAGCATTTATCTGAGTCACACTTTCCAAATTGATATTCCTAACAATAGTTTTGTAACAAGGGTTCCGTGAATAAGTTAGTGATACTGTAATGATCATGTTTTGATGATATTTTCATTAAGGACTCCGAAACTACATAAATTGGTGATATGCGTACTTATAGATGAACTACCTGGCCCGGCGATTTCATTCGGCGTCAATTTTCTTCCACCTATGTGGCGTCAGATCCCGTTCCTGTTTTGAATTTTTCTCACCTTTTAAACCCTCCCGAGACCTTCACGAACATTTCAAGACCAGGATAAGATAAATCCGTTCAGCCGTTCTCGAGTTTTAGCGAGACTAACAAATAGCAATTGATTTTTATATAAATATAAGAGGTTAAACAAAATGCTGGATGATCAATTTTCAGGGTTAATAGAAAATTTTGTTTGCATCGATGATTATACCTATGATTATTATTACTAAAGTAACGATATTCCAGGTCTAACTCATCACTCTCTGAGACTTTTTCCTAACTCAACTGGTGTTGACTTTTCGGTCTACTATGATGGCGCTGGCCTTTGATACTTTGGCCAGACGGGCTGGTCCAGAGCTTCTCTCGCAGGGAAATCGTCTGCATATTTTTCCGTGTCTCCTCTTATGATATGGGGTAATGATAATTGTATTCTTTATCCGTTATCACGCGGATGCCATATACCTAATAAGTACATAAAAGTGCGTTCATATACAATTTTAAAATAAAAGCCGGTGATATTTATTTTTGCCCACGACGGAACGGAGATGGTATATGCCTTTAGGGTGAGATGATGTTTGTGTTTGTTTGTTTGTTTGTGCCATTTTTATCCCACTAATCGTGCTACTAGTTTATATGAATGTTTATTACTTACTCACACCAGAACGAATGAATAGATTTCAGTGGTCACAGTTTGTGTCACAGTTTGTAAATTTCAGTGGAATTTAATAAATGTACATTGCATTAGCGATTTATTTCATAAATATTGATCGCCGGAAATATAATATTTTGCTAATTGAAAACAAATGCATTAATCAGAATGAACACCAAAATTACAAATCCTTTTTATCGACGAATGCATCAAATTGTTCACATGAGTCGGTGGGCACACAAAAATTACTATATTATTTAGTGCATTTACGTACACAAAGACCTCAATGTTGCATAGTACGAGTAGGCGGCTATATTAATTTAAACAATTGATAAATATATAATGTACAACGGGCGGCCTTATTCACTAACAGCGCATTTATCACTTATTTCTTCCAGGCAACCTTTGGATAGATAAAAGCGAAAGAGATGATAGGGTAGCATACAATAACATTTTTTTTAATAAAGAAGAACCACTTATGACAAAATTAGATATAGGTATAACTAAGTTCTATATTAGTCAAGTTTGAAATACATGCATAATAATATACTACATTTTATCGTTTTTATTTATAATTAATTACAAATAGTAACAATTGATTGTGGAGTGGTTGCCATTATCTGTTTAAGTTAATATTCAGAGATGGAGACAACAAATGTATAGGTACTGTACAGTTTCGTTTACATATAATTCGAACTTCTGTAGTGAAAAGAATTAGTGACACCTAAACATCATCTGGGGGGCTACCATGAACCATCTGAAACTTTGCGCTCAAACGAAATATTCAACATTTAGCCATAAAGACACTTCGGTTAGAGTATATACCGAAGCGAGTTGTCGCATACTGCCTTTGGATTTGACTTCGGGATAGATGTGTCCAATGGAACCGATTGCCCACCACTTCGTTCCGTAATTGTGGATATATAATGGTAGTCCTACTCTCCCCAGCTTGGGTAAAGATTATATGAGTCACAGCGCTGTTTCTGATTACATTCGAAGCTCTCAGAAGACGAATTACCTAGCACCTTAGGTGTGACGTAAGGGGTAAGAGGAGCCTGCTTATTTCGATATCACCGCTAAATTATGAAGGTTGTCCCGATTTGACATCAAACAAGTTAAAGAAGTTTGTAATCAATTAATCAAGCTTCATTATTTAACAGTTATTGCGAATACTACTAACTGCCCACGCATCATTATATGACAATCTGTCTGACGACTCATCAATACTGGCATACACTTAGCGATGATTGCGTCATAAAGAAAACAAGGTTCACTAATAGACGCATTGAAGATTCACAAACACGTTGCATAATTAGTATAATTATGTCACCGCCGTTTAAATCAATCAGTTCTCAAATAAGATGAAGTGGTTCTGCGGTACTCGACAAACTATGGCCCACCTGCTAAACATGCTTGTCCATATACATGTACATTGCACACTGCAGGAGCTCATGATTCCGGGGGCGAGTTGGGGACACCGTTGTTCCCCCTCCCGAGGAGGGCCAGATCGTAACGGATGGCCCTGGATCAGCCGAGGTACGAGGGATATTTCGAAGACAACCTCACCTCCGGCCTAGCAGTACGACCGTCAGTCGGCGTGTGGTTTTACTCGGTACGAGTCCAACATAACCTCTCCTCCCGGCTCCGGCGGTGGAGGTTTCTGCGGGGATTGCCGCACCAAAAAAAAGCAGGAGCTGACGAGTGCCTCTGAAAATGCAATAGGATAAAACGTGACCAACGACGTGCTATCGATACAAAAGAAGAATAAGAAGTTAGTTAATTGGAGGTCTGAGCCATTCATTCAATGGTATTTTCGAGTCTAATGCCCGTTTTCACCAACTATACTTAAATCACCTCCTAACTAAGAGTCCCCTAACGTAGGTAGCCCTTAAATATTTTACTTACCTAACTTCGTTTTCACCACCCTAAGTGACACCTAACTAAGGGACACCTATTTTATAGTGCTGGCGAAAACCGTAACTGGTTTCAAAATATGTTTTATACAAAATTTAAGCTTTAAATTAATTATTATTACTTAGTTAGAAATATATATGGTATATAAAATATTTTTTTGTATGTTTTAGGTTTAATTTATGTAAAAAAAAGATCGAAAAACATTGGAAAAAATGAAATGCTCAAGTGAGACTCGAACTCACGACCTTTCGCTTACAGGGCGACTGCTCTGCCAACTGAGCCATTGAGCACCACTTGAATCATTCCAAATTTTCCTTCTCTTTATATCCGTCTATAAGGGCGACGGTGCAGCCATCTACCAACATTCTTACGAACTGTTGGAAACAATGAATGATTTTTCAACCATTTTTAAACATTGAATTTTGATGAATGCGCCCAAATATTTGAATGAATTTTTTTATAGCATTTATTATGCTAACTGTTAAGTTCGAAAAACATTGGAAAAAATGAAATGCTCAAGTGAGACTCGAACTCACGACCTTTCGCTTACAGGGCGACTGCTCTGCCAACTGAGCCATTGTTTCCAACAGTTCGTAAGAATGTTGGTAGATGGCTGCACCGTCGCCCTTATAGACGGATATAAAGAGAAGGAAAATTTGGAATGATTCAAGTGGTGCTCAATGGCTCAGTTGGCAGAGCAGTCGCCCTGTAAGCGAAAGGTCGTGAGTTCGAGTCTCACTTGAGCATTTCATTTTTTCCAATGTTTTTCGAACTTAACAGTTAGCATAATAAATGCTATAAAAAAAAAATTCATTCAAATAAAAAAAAGATGTGATTAGTGGCTAAATATGTGAATTCCTTTGCTAGGAAATGTCAAACTGACAACTGTCAAATAAATAACACGCTGACAAATCATCATATGTTTGTGTTCAATACTACGAATTCCTCAAATAAAGTTGCTATCGCTTCAGATACTCTCATAATAATACGACTGTGCAGTGCTGACACTTATGCCGCCCATATGAGATACTTTTTGTAAATGACTACCTGAGGCATAGAACCTCAAGGCACAAAGTACTACGTAACTGTTGATAGGACGTGTAAATAGTCCTACCAAACTGGTGTGTTTGCACACAGAGCGTATAAGTACCTATGACCTGCAGTTAGGTTGTAATGAAAAGAAAATACACATGTGACCGCTTCTATGAATGAAAACGTAAGAGAACCGGCACTGACCTGAGTTCCACCTCGTGAGGATTCAGCTGCAGACAGGCGTGGTTCCTGGCACGTGCTGGTGGGTAGGTAAGTTTCGACCGGCCGGTTATTTTCTTGAGTTTGTCGTTTTCTTCCGATACACTTCACTTATACTGACTTGAGAATGTGGCCAAAGGAACTTATAGAATTACACAGAAAAAGAAACGAGGAGTTGAATTACTCAACTTCCGTTTGGTGCGGCGGCGCGTGAGTCATAGACACCTTTCGGTGCTGCTGTGAGTTAGCGACTGACTAAAAAATGCGAGCGGGCCGTGAAGCTTGAGAGTGTCGCTCGTAGGAACTTCGTCTCAAGTATAGTTTGAAAAATCCGTGCACAGCGCCATCTATTGGCCTTCTTCAACACTAAGTAGTCAACAAATGAGCGCCAATACTCAAACATTATCCTTCACAGAAGCGGTTCTTTAAATTATAAAAATTGAAATACATTTAAATTATGTGGGAAATAATTAAGAAAGTACATAAGCGCTCCACCATGCACCCGGCTTTGGAACGTCGCAAGACGTTACGAAACAAACAAGCGAACACTGGCTGATTAGAGCCTATAGTGAATTTGTATAACATAATAATACACATAGCTAAAATAACAACTTAGACTAACAATATTCTATCTAAAGTATGTTTAAAGTTTGAGTTAAAAATTAAAGTTTAAGATTCTATTTTAGCGTTGTAAGTTATTGCGTTGGGATAGGATACAATTTGGTTACAGCGCGTTTGTAAGTACCAGTACGCGTTTTATATATTATGATAGACATGAGGAGTCCAGGTCCAGTATGACAATTGACAACGTGAAAATGCTGAATTATTAGATCAACAACGTGATCGCGTTTAGGGAGAAGGACAGGATGTAATCCTGATACAGAATGAGGTTCGATCTTAAATTTAAATCGTGCGAATTTTAAAACGTATGTAATGATGCGTAGTAGTTTCTGCCAAGAAGAAACACGTTGTGCTAATGTACATAACAATGGCGACTCTGTGTGTTTTGTTGTCACACTTAACACATTTGCCTTATGCTCAAGTAAGTCAGAACAGTTGGCGGGAGAGAAGGACTTAATAGGCCATTCATCAGGGGGGCCGCGGATCCATGCTGGACCGTTCCACCACAAATCATAAGTCAAAAGTTGCGAGGGGAGCATGCCGCGTGATAGACAATCAGTCGGGTTAATGGCTCTGGCGACGTGATAAAAATGTTTAGCGTTCAAGTTTAATTGACACTGAGCGACCCGGTTGCTAACAAAAATCGACCACCGATGTGGTGACGAGCGAACCCATGATAAGGCAATCGTGGAATCAGAAAAGGCGTAAATGTCAGTAATGGGAATGCGTAATGCATAAGAATCACGTACAGTTCTTATTAACTTTGACATAAGCAAAATAGCACATAACTCTAATCGAGCAAGCGTAGTAATCTTTGTCGAAGTGACCTTTGATTTTGCACACGAAATGCGAGTTTGAATGCTAGATGGGTAGGTACAATGTGCATAAATAACACATCCCATGCCATTCAGGCTGGCATCACAAAATGCGACAAGACGTAATTCGCAATCAACTTCGACACCTATATATCGCGGAATTTTTAATGTGTCAAGCAATTTTGATTCTTGAACGAGAGCGGAAAAGCGTGAGCGTATATGCTCTGGAGCAGGGTCATCCCAATCACTCTTACTAAGCCAAAGTTCCTTGAACCTGAATAAGATGCGCAGGTATTTACGATGGTCAACAGGTACGCCAATACGTAAATATTGTTGTTTTATGTCAGCGCTCATTGCGATAGGAAATAGCCTAAAATTTAATAATAATAAAAACAGGTCTGCCTGTAAATTGGGACCAATATGTAAAATATCATTGAGCGAAAGACCAGTGTGGGTTTTAGCGCTCGCGTCTAACACAATACGCGGCATCGGTTTGTCATGTCGAACTACTGCGTGATGTGGTATGTAATAACCATCCTTAGACAAATTAGAGTCATCAACGAGACTAAGATAACCGTTATCTAAATAATCCTGAATAACATTATTGTAATTTTCGCGTACGGTTGGTGATTGACGAAGTTTACGCTCGAGCGACAAAAACCGGCGGTGAGCGACGCCGCGCGAGTTCCCTAGTTCAGAGGGATCCTTGCAGAACGGCAGCGCAACAGTATAACGACCTACGTCATCGCGAGTCACAGTAGATGTGAAAATATTCTCACACTCGGTTTCTTCTGGAGACAATAGGCGCTTCACAGGAACTTCCTCAAGTTCCCAAAATTTTTGCACTAAATCAGTTAGTGCTAGCGCAGAAAAGGATGCGGTTGTAGGCACAACATCCTTACGTGGGTAATCACCCATAAGTACATACCCAAACGCGGTTGATAGTACACAAGGGGCACTGGGACCACACTCGACTCTATTTCCTAAGTATATATACGGGAAGAGCTGTGCACCTAATACTATATCAATGTTTCCTGGAATGCTCCAGCTTAAGTCAGCAAGCGGTAAATCGCGAAGATTTAACTCGCGATCACACTTAATTAATTACGAGGGCAATTGATCCGTAAGGCTATTCATAACTAACGCATGTATAGTATACTTATGATCTGCATAAATACGAGATTCAATGTCCAAATACACATAGCCTATTATCGTGTGCGAAGTGGAACCAACACCTTTGACAACAGAATTACTCATTGGTATTATTGGTAAATTTAATAAACGACAACAGGACAATGTTATTAAGTTATTCTGTGAGCCATTATCAATTAGACATCTGACTACAGATTTATTTCCAGTGCTATCTTTAGGGCGAGCATACACCTGAGCGGTTGCCAAGAGAATATCACCCTTATGGCTAGAGGCATACGAATGCACAGTGCTTGAAGCGAGCGGTGACTCAGGAGTGAGACCAACATTGTCGCACTGGGGCGGCGAGAGAGGGACAGCAGTCGTCGCATGCGAGTGCGAATTATTAACATTATTATAAAAATGCAATAATTTATGATGTTTTTTCTGACAGAAACAAACTGACGTACTTTTACATTGCGGGAGATTATGTAATGTGCTTAGACAATTCACGCAACCACGCTTAGATTTAATAAACTCATATCTAGCCTTTGCATTTTGCATATTTTTAAACTGAGCGCAGTTATACAGGTGTCGGTGGTCGCTGCCGCCACATAAACAACAGGACGCGTCAACTGCGGCGGGCTCATTCGACTTATTATTAATCGGCACACTGACAACAAACGACTTAGAATTACGCTGTACACGCCTATCATTAGACTGTGGCGTCCCAGCAGTGGACGACTTCGCATATGACGAAGACCGCGGGTTTGACCGTTCAATCATCTTAGCATAATCTTGCACAAAGTCGATCAGCTGTTGCGTCGTAGGTATATCGACACCTCGAACAGAAAGTTCGAAGGCTAGGATGGTTAGAGTGTCCATTTTCCTCAAGGCACATTGTAGAAACATGAAGTCCGTTAAATCATTTATACCTAACTCTTTAAGCGCGGCGATAGAGGAGGAATATATACCTATAAATGAATCAAGTGAGTTCACACTAGGTGAACAATTCTTTAAGTCTAATATATTATTAAGATAATATGAACCTAATGAACGTTTATCTTGGTATTTCTTGACCAAGGCGTCCCAAACTATACTGTAGGTCTCACTTGACGGAACAATACCGGCAGTGAACTTTAATGCGTCATTGTTTAGTTTTGAGAATAGGTATTGCACACGTTGCGAATCAGACAATTGTTTGTTTGAATGAATATTGGCCTTAAAGGACTGATAAAATGTATTCCAGTTTTCAGGGCGTCCGTCAAAACTCGGAACAACAAGCATTTCCAATCCCACTACAGACGCGTTCGAATTACTCGACCCGTGTGAGGCGACCTCCTTGACCTTGGGCGTAGATAATTTATTTCTAATGCGTTTTATTCTCGAATACAATTCGTCAAATGAGTCAAGGCAAGAATAGTCGGATTCCACAGGGGGTTCTAATGATAAATTTAAGCTATTTATTTGATCTACAATCGACTCGAACTTATCGCGAACATCATCGATGTTCTCGGTCTCGGCCAAAAAATCCTCGTTGGATCGCGTCGTTATGTCAAAACACACAACTGATTTCGACGATTTATACCAACGGGTAATGCGTGCAAACAATAATTCCTTTCGCTTACAGGGCGACTGCTCTGCCAACTGAGCTATTGAGCACCACCTGAATCATTCCAAATTTTCCTTCTCTTTATATCCGTCTATAAGGGCGACGGTGCAGCCATCTACCAACATTCTTACGAACTGTTGGAAACAATGAATGATTTTTCAACCATTTTTAAACATTGAATTTTGATGACTGCGCCCAAATATTTGAATGAATTTTCATAGCATTTATTATGCTAACTGTTAAGTTCGAAAAACATTGGAAAAAATGAAATGCCCAAGTGAGACTCGAACTCACGACCTTTCGCTTACAGGGCGACTGCTCTGCCAACTGAGCTATTGAGCACCACCTGAATCATTCCAAATTTTCCTTCTCTTTATATCCGTCTATAAGGGCGACGGTGCAGCCATCTACCAACATTCTTACGAACTGTTGGAAACAATGAATGATTTTTCAACCATTTTTAAACATTGAATTTTGATGACTGCGAAAGTTCGAAAAACATTGGAAAAAATTTCATTTTTTCCAATGTTTTTCGAACTTAACAGTTAGCATAATAAATGCTATAAAAATTCATTCAAATAATTCCTTTTTTTGATTCAACATAATAATCTGACCTGACGACATGTTTGCAAATTAACGATAGGTAGGACCTACCTATTGAAATATAACAAGAAGATTATCTAACACAAACAGTTTAGATATACTTTTTATTGAAAATTGTACTACGGCTTATTATATATAGCGCAAGTAGCACGGCGAAGCGGGAATGTAACTAGCTACGTACCTAGATAGGTACCTACAAAGTTACGCGTATGTGAACAGAATGATGAGTATTTACCAATTAATACGTAAATCACCAACTATTATAACTATCTACCAATTATTACGTAGATTTAGCGTTTTAAATACAGAATTTACCAAATAATTTACGTAAATCTGTTAGCGAATGAAAGTAATGAAACTAAGATGGCGGAAAGAAGTCACCAAAATTACGTGAATCTTTTAATTAAATGAATAGGAAAGAAATATTATTCACCAATAATTACGTGAATATGTTATTTACTGGCCTATCCGACTCGTAAGGACCATAAATTGTGGTAGGACGTGTGAATAGTCCTACCAAATGGTGAGTTTGCACACAGAGCGTATAAGTACCTATGACCTGCAGTTAGGTTGTAATGAAAAGAAAATACACATGTGACCGCTTCTATGAATGAAAACGTAAGAGAACCGGCACTGACCTGAGTTCCACCTCGTGAGGATTCAGCTGCAGACAGGCGTGGTTCCTGGCACGTGCTGGTGGGTAGGTAAGTTTCGACCGGCCGGTTATTTTCTTGAGTTTGTCGTTTTCTTCCGATACACTTCACTTATACTGACTTGAGAATGTGGCCAAAGGAACTTATAGAATTACACAGAAAAAGAAACGAGGAGTTGAATTACTCAACTTCCGTTTGGTGCGGCGGCGCGTGAGTCATAGACACCTTTCGGTGCTGCTGCGAGTTAGCGACTGACTAAAAAATGCGAGCGGGCCGTGAAGCTTGAGAGTGTCGCTCGTAGGAACTTCGTCTCAAGTATAGTTCGAAAAATCCGTGCACAGCGCCATCTATTGGCCTTCTTCAAGACTAAGTGGTCAACAAATGAGCGCCAATACTCAAACATTATCCTTCACAGAAGCGGTTCTTTAAATTACAAAAATTGAAATACAATTAAATTATGTGGGAAATAATTAAGAAAGTACATAAGCGCTCCACCAACTGTTTTATAGCTGGACCCCTATAAAACAGTTACTTTGTGCTTTTACAGAAATAAATCGGTACCAGGTACTGATTTATTTCTAGTTTTATTACTGCAGTATTATAATTGTTAACATATGATTTTTTTTTTCAATTCATAAGGTAACAAATATTACATAACCTAAAATCTAGTTGCACGTGGACATGTAGTAAAATTTTACCAATAAAACATATGTAATTGTTCAATTTTACTTAGTAAAAAGATAACGGTCTCCTTAGTTCTGAATCTTACGAAAAAATGTTTATCGTTTATAATCATATTTTGTAAATAAATGTGGTCTATTGTGGTAAATTTTCGGTCCATTAAATAAACCAGTATTATTTATCATCTCCACAATCCCAGCAGTATTTAAAAAATAAAAAATCCCGGCCTGGGGGTGACGGGTGGAGCCGCCTGTCACCCCAGCAGAAGCAGGCCACGGTGGCGGCGCGCTGAACAGCGCGCCTCCCCATTCCGGGGGCGAGTTGGGGACACCGTTGTCCCCCCTCCTGAGGAGGGCCAGACCGTAAGGGATGGCCCTGGGTCAGCCGGGGTGCGAGGGATATGTCTTTGACAACCTCACCTCCGGCCTAGCACCAAGACCCACAGTCGGCGTGCGGTTGTAGTCGGTTCGAGTCCGACATAACCTCCCCTTCCGGCTCCGGCAGGGGGGGTATCCGTGGGGATTTCCGCACGAAAAAAAAAAAATAAGTATTTAAAAAATCCCATAAATCCTCCTCCATTTTAATAATTTAAAGAATATGTACGTAAATATGCGCACAGTTATTCTGTCACTTAGTTAGGGGATAGTTAGGGGGTGAACATTCGGGCCCCTAAATTTTAAGTGTCACCTAAGCAGTTAGGTGTTACCTAACGTTTGGTGAAAACGAAAATGTCACTACAGTCCATCAAATCTAAGAGGTACCGTTTGACGTTTCATATTTTTCAAACCGAAACAACTTTGTTCATACGTACATTATTCAGTTTCGATAACCTTTTTCATAAAACCATGAATTTAGAAAGATTTCATTATTGTATCTAAAAATGTACAATTCTTAATATCTAAATGTAATTGAAAACTTTCAAACAAAGCAAAATAACACATATTTACACAGTAAATAATTTCTAATAGTTATATTCTTGACCTCATTACAAAGTTACGTAGTTAGGTCACTGCACGTAGTGTTGCGACTCTTCGGATACACTTGTATGCAAAAAAATCGTTTACATATACGAAAAATCGAATGTATTATTTACAAATTACACTTGACAACCAAACAAATATTTTTTCATGTGAATGGGATTTATCTCACATATTACGATTACATAACTAAATAGTTATGTAATCGTAAAATATGAGATAAAACCCATTCACCAAAAATACGTATTTATAAATCAAATATATTTGCTTCTTTAAAAAGTTGTCGAAAGCGATTTGTCGATTTTTGATTTTCGCGCCCAAATAAGTCGGGGTTTCTCGCGCTAACGCTGTCGAAATAGTAAATGGAGTCAGGGATAGTGTTTTTTACATTTATTTTTGTGTATGATAGTATGGGTTTGCATATTACAGAGAAATAAACAAATTTTTAACAAGCACATCCATTGATTTTACAATTACAATTTTTTCTTCTAAGTCTTATTTCTACGTCTAAAACTAATAAAAATAAGGTATGTAGAACCCATTCACAAAAATGTTGTTGCCTGATGTTATAAATTAACGACGTTACTGCGCGACCGCATAATGCACTGAATACACAGATACCCTAAAATAAATTAATTTAATTATTTTTAGGTCAATAGGCAAAATCGCAGGTGTCCAAGTCTCTACAATTTTTTTTTTCTGGCAACACTGCCAACTACAAGCGCACGCGGTTCGCTCGGTCGGTTCGGCGTCAGCAGTCTCTCGCCATCTTGGAAGCTGACTGTGCGCGTACTTGCTTTCTCGTTTGTGTTTTACAATTTGTGACTTGGCTATTACTTTTCTGGACTGATCATTCTTTATCCGTTTACCTTGGCAATATTTATACTGGACTCCGAACTAAGCAAGTGTTTATTAATAATGTCGAAAAGAGGACGTACTTTGAACAGCCAGGCTCGTGAATTGGTGGTGAAATTACACGAGTATTTTGAGCGTGAATCTCAAAATGGTGGACTTCTACTGCCAGTTACACAAGTTCGGGATCGCGTCGGTGAAGCTCTCGGTATTGGTAGCCGCACCGTTGGCAAAATATTAAGTGAAAAATATGGGCCTTCGGGGAGTGACAGTAACGTACTTCACACACCGAAAAAACGAAAAAGAAATAAACCTGTGACAGGCATCGATGAATTCGATAGTCATGCTATTAGAAACCATATATACGGGTATTTTACAAGAGGCGAATTTCCAACATTGGCAAAGTTATGTGCAACTTTAAAAGATGTGCCGGGCTGTATAAGGGAAGCATAGAGTCGTTGAGAACGGTAATAACAGGAATTGGCTTCAGATACAAAAAAGTTGACAAACGAAAAATTGTTATGGAGCGACATGACATAATTATGCAGCGACTAACATTCCTGCGCGAAGTTAAACAAATTATAAACTGGGATAATGTAATATTTTTGGACGAAACTTGGCTAAATTCCAACCATTCTGTGCCGAAAACATGGACTGATGATTCTGAAGCTTCGTGCTCGAAGGTGCCGATAGGAAAAGGTGGACGCCTCATAATATGCCATGCTGGGTCAGCGTCTACAGGCTTCGTGGAAAACTCTTTATTAGCTTTCCAATCCAAAAGCACTAAAGAGTATCATGAAGAAATGGACGCAGTAAGGTTCCGAGAGTGGTTCTTAAATTTATTACAGAATATCCCTCCTAACAGCACAATTATAATGGATAATGCCCCATACCACTCTGTGCAAATTGATAAAGCACCTACGTCAGCCAATAAGAAAGCAGATTTGGTGGCATGGCTGCAAAGAAAAGGAGTGGATGCCGACATGTCACTATTAAAAGCTGAATTATTACAGTTAGTGAAATTGCATAAACCACCAAAACCGACATATGTAATTGACCAATTGGCCGAAGAGCACGGGCACAAAGTCATACGACTTCCTCCGTACCATTGCCAATATAATGCCATTGAACTGATTTGGGCCCAAGTTAAAGGTAATATTTTATAATATTATAATAATAACACGAGTACTTCTAACATTTATAATTTAAACAATGGTTTTCGTCTGCTATCAAATAGTTACATTATTGTTTTACAGGTTATGCAGCAAGACACAACACAAAACCACCCTTCAGTGTCAAGAAAATGGAAGGTTTATTAAAGGAAGCATGTGCCCAAGTTACACAGGAAGATTGGAGTAAAGTAGTACAAAAAACAAAGAAAATAATAATGGACGACTTCGAAAGAGACGTACACTTTGATAATGTAATGGACAATCAACTGGTCATTAATTTAAATGACGATGATGACGAAGACGACGATACTAGTACTAGTAGTGAATAAAAAAATATCCTAAACATTTCTTTTATTTAATTATAACAATTGATTTCTTAAAATTCGGATATTATAGTAATCGATCTCTTAAAGTTCGGATATTATAGTAATCGATTTTTTCATCCCATCCCTATCATTCAATTGTCAGAACTGTCAAACGGTACTTCTTAGATTTGACGGACTGTAAGGGTTACCTAACTTACGTTAGGTGGCCCCTAAAATTTAGGGGATGTTGGTGAAAACGGCCATTAGAGTTGGATTAACCAATTAACGCGATCGTGATATAGCTAACAGTTTCATTTGAACTCTGAAGCATACTTTTAGGATTATATGTACAAGTTTTTCCATTAACAACACCACAACCATCTAAGTATGTGGGGCTACGGGAACCCAGGCTTAAAGTGATCAGCTCATGCAACTATAACGCCTTTTAAATTGCACATCACATTGCCTTTTTAGTCTAGGCTATTATTAATCTACAACGATATAAAGTCTTCTTTTTTTCCAACAGTCAAGTTATGTTTTGTATAATCAGGTCCCGTATTGGTAGTTGATTTATAATACAGACGTATGATATATTTTTTAGACTAAAATATAATAAATTACTTTCATATAAGTCTCGTAAAAAACTAATTTTATTTCTTTTTTATGAACGTAACCCAAGTTGAAACAATAGTCTGTCCATTTCCTTATTAAGGTTTATAGTGTTTATAAACGCATTCAATATTTCAAATTTGGTAACTGTGCAAAGGTTGCGCAAGCGCCGACGATAGTGGCGCCATGCGCCAGCGGCAATGTCGGTTGAAAAAATTGTGTTGGATTAGAGTGGATTTCAAAATCAGAAAAATATGGATGAAAAGATGAGAATTATAATTAAAAGACATGAAAACTTCATATTACACTTTGGTTTAAAACTATTTTTAAATGAAATCTATCGCGATGTATTTGTTGTTATTTTAATAATTAAACTAATCCCGATGTTTTAGTTGTTTTCAGCAATCATGATCACGGTAAGGGGAAAGAAGCAATGGAAACGTAGAGACCTCCCACGTTGAAGGCCAGGGTCTCCTGCTCCTTACAACATAAATTATTTTGACGGTTGACACTAACTCAATTTTTATAATATCAAAACCCCAGATGTGAATAAAAAATATAATAGGTACATTCCCAACAAACACAAGACTAATCCTCGAGTATCCCTCTCTGTGTATCTATCCCCTTAACAAACACTAACAAGTATCAAATACCACAATGGTTACGCTACGGTTACGCACAATATTGTCTTATGAATAATAAATTGTCTTATCCATACTTAGATGTCTATAGCAAACATCGCCTTGTAAAATTTGCGTAGGAGTACGGATTTGGGTCGACGTATATCTACACTATGTTTACGTAACATAATAAATATCTAAACGTCTGATCTAGTAAAATAATAGAAAGGTAAATAGCACTAATAGATTATCTACTTATAAGCTTACTTACGGTCAAAGTTAACCTTAATAAAATAAACACGACATCTTTACTGTTTGTATTCTATCCATACTTATTACTATAAATGCAAAAGTAATTCTGTCTCTCTAAGTTATAAAATTGATAAAAAGAGAGGATAGCTATAGGATCGGAAAACGATACAGGATATCTTACCAAATTTGGATAGGTAGAGGGGGGAACACGTCTGACGGTGGAGGTGAGCATTGATGGATCACAAGAAACCTAAATCTGGGTCACAAGTCCCACGCGCCGTCACAGTGTTCCTCTCTGTACCAAGCCAAAGACCCGGCGACCGCACGGTGCATCCATGTAATGCTGAGAACCGGATCTCCCCTATGGTCACGAAAACTGATATAAATATAAAAGATTGTGGAGAACAGGATGGTCCCTTCATGGAAAATGACGACGTTTAGTCGCGTTGCTGGGCTCGAAAAACGGACTATGGACTAAAAGGATTGGCCTTGGATTCAACCGGGGCTAGAAAAGCAAAGACGGCGATAAACCGACATAGATGCAGCAACAACAAGTAGTTGTTTATACCTATAGAATTAATATCAAATTGAAATGTATCTCTTTTGAATTTATGTGGTCATAGAAAATTATAAATGCCCTTGTGTTGAATGCTCTATTTTCTATAATAGTTTGTTTTCAATGTTCATTTCTACTTTCTTTTCTGCCTATAAAAAAATAAAATAAAAATAAATATTCCACAACATTTCACACAACGCTATCCAGACCCATGGCAAGCATAGCTTAACTAGCTTGTGTTATGGAATCTAGAATGCGGATAAACATACTTAGATACTTTTTTTTTTTTTTTGTAAATACATACATACTATACATAGAAACACCCAGACCAATGCAAATAGCCATATTCATGCATACAAATATTTGCACTGAGCGGGAATCGAACCCGCGCCTCCTGCGTAGCAGTTGCGTTCACTACCACCACGCCACGGAGCCTATAATATTCTTAGGTATATGTACTTATACTTACTATAGTTAAATATGCATACCTCGTACACATTTACATACAATTTTGTATGAAATAATGTATAGACCTATGTTTAATAAGTATACATTTTTCCAAATGAAATTGTATTTAAAAGTATGTTAGTATCTCCTTTTGTCGGCTGTACCTAATTGTGTATATCTTCTGACCTTATAGTTCGATTCTGAACATTTACAACTCTATCAGAGTTGTCCTAAAATATCTACTACCTTATAGAAATAAAAAACACGTAGAAATAAAAGTTTACTTCAAATATTTAACACTAGTTGGTATTTTATAGACGACGGCACGTTTTATCTACCTCCTATAATCGACGCCAAACATTAATTACAATGAAATTTCTTGCAGGAGAAGTATTTTATCATTTAACCTTACTCGAATAGAACAAAAACTTCGCTTCGAAGTTCCCTTATCGATTCCAGTCACAGTCTAATACAGCTTTGACAAAGATACTTGTGAACTAGATGTGGTAACGTTCTGGAGTATTAGATGTTCAAAATATAAAATAGTTTAAAAAACTAAATTGCACCATAATTAACGCCATATTGGATTTAAGTCACGTGACTATTTTTTTCGTATTCCTGACAGCAAACCCTTTTATTTGATACCCATATCATGGGGATGGATTTCAAACTGCCAGTCCGCCATCTTGGTGAGGCCGCCATATTGGATTTGTAATGACGTTTCTTAGCTAGTCATTGCGTTGTCATCAGAACTCAGAGCGTGTGCAAAATTTTATCCTAATCGAAGACCGGAAAATGGGTCAAATTAAGATTCCAAGATTTTCATACATACATGGTTACAAGTGAAGCTAATAAAAGCGTGTTAAAAAATACATCGTATTATAAACTTACTGGCGTACATTGGGTGAGGCCTATGTATCCAGTAGTGGACTGCGATAGGCTAATTGGTTAACGGTTTTTCAAAATATGGATCGTAGATAAAAATACCGGAATTTAGCCACCCCATCTCTTCCTATGCGGTGTCGTACAAGGCGACTAATCTTAACATCAGACATAGACATTATATACAGCCCAGACTCAGCCTCAAATATAGGCTGGAGTCAAAAATAGTGCCCGGAATATGGCAATAGACTCATCTGGGTCATGTAATTGATACCGAATACAATGATTGGTGAAATGTGGGTGTTAATTCACGTTTGCCTAACCTTCCAGGGATAATGGCATGATTATATGTATATGAATAGTTGTAGATGAAGTTGAAAACAAGACCACAAATAACAGCGAAGGTGACTCGGACGTCGAAGGTTACTCAGCGGCCTCCGTCCTCCATGAGCGCACTCCTAGGGCTGACAGGGAGCCGCCTATCACCCTTGCAGAAGCAGGTCGACGTGCAGCGTACGCCTTCCCCTATCCAGAGAAAGATGGGAACACTGTAGTTTCACACTCATGAGGGCCTTCAATGGCCTTAAGTTGGCCGAGGAGTAAGGAATATGTTCTGGTATATTCCTCACTCCCAACTCCAGACAGAGTGCGATTTTTATCGGTTCGAGTCCAGCATTACCTTTCCCACTGACTCCCCTTGAGTATACGTAAGAATTTTTGCCCTTAAAACAATAACGAATAACAGTTTTACGCAGGATAGGTTTCTATGTCTCATCTATATCCACTACATCTTTTACTACTAAATTTCCCCCCAAACCGAACAGAAACTTTTATACAGAAGTCCAATTAATTATATCGGATAATGAGCGGGGTTGGAGCACTTGGTACGTGATTCTGGACAATACGTCACTCCTTTTCAAGGCATGTTTCTTTTATTCTAAAAACTTTGAGCATTTATAGTACTGTGAACAAAACTATAACTCAAACTCAAACTCAAACTCAAAGTATGTATATTGTAGACCATAGGTACATAGGATGTTCACATAATAATAAAGTCAGCTATGATTCGCCAATTGGGCATACAATAATAAATATTTCTAACTTACTAACTAAGTACTTACTTAAAGGCCCAGGCAGGAGCAGTTATTCAGAATTTAACATGCATAACATAGAATTAATATTTAACATGTTTAACACACAGAACCAATATTTAACCTGCATTACATTATTTAAAGATAGAATAATATTATTTATTACAGCGATTCATCGTCTAAAAATTCTTTAATTGTATAATAACATTTTTCTATTAAAAGTATGCGAAGTTTTCTTTTGAAACTGTTGATTTCTGTTACATTTCTTATGGTAGCTGGGATATTATTATATATACGAGGTCCCAGGCAAAATACGCTGTTATGTAATAATTCTGTTCTGCTGGCTACTATGGACAATTTATCGCTATTTCGGGCCCTAGTTCGAAACTCAAATAATTCTGTATTACTTTTTATGAACACTGAAACCTCGTATATATAAAGGGAGGGTAATGTTAAAATGTTCAATGTTTTAAAATAAGGTACACATGAATCGGTTTGTTTTAGGTTGCATATACTTCTAATACAACGTTTCTGAGCAACAAATACATGGTCCTTATATGTTGAACTCCCCCAAAAAATTATTCCATATCGTAAAATGGATTGTACGTAACCATGGTAAGCCGTTAATAACGTCGACTGATTGCTAATTTTACGTAATCTATATAATGCATATGAGAATTGAGTTAATCTTTTACACATATATTCACAATGAGATTTCCAGTTTACCTTATTGTCAATGTAGAGACCCAAGAATTTAGTAGTATCAATTTCTTCAATTTTTGTGTTTTGGTACGAGATATTCAAATTGTTTTGCGATATATTTCGTTGCTTGAAGAGCATCAGATTGGTTTTGTCTATGTTAATATTTAGGTCATTTTCATTAAGCCATTCTATTATTGATGTCAAAGATGTGTTTATATTATATTCTAAATTACTACCAGTGTAAAGTACGGTACTATCGTCGGCAAATAATGTCATTTTATATGTCGTTATTCTGGGCATGTCATTAATATAAATAAGAAATAACAAAGGACCTAGTATACTACCTTGGGGAATTCCTGCAATAACATTTCTTATATTAGAGCTATGTGTTACCTCAGTTTTACTGCTTAAAGACACTCTTTTTATTTCTGTGAGTTGTGTTCTATTGCTGAGATATGATTTAATACTGACTATACACGTATCAAACTATTGTTTTAGGTTAATAATGTTACAGACACAACTATTCTCGTCATGAATTAATCTAATATTTATGTAGGGAAAAAGTTAGCATATTAAGGCTGGATTTAACCAATGATTATTAAGATTGAATTGAATTTATTTACAAATGTTAATAAACTTGACGTGTCTGTTAAGTAATATATTTATGTAAAAACTCATTTTATTATTATTTTATTGTTTATTTGGTTATCTTTTAATTTTATCAATCACATTCAAATCAATTGTATAATAAGCGTGAGCGCATGGATGTTTAAGCCATCCATCCATATGCTCACGCCTATTTCCCTCCGGGGTAGGCAGAGACATCAGCCTGCCATTTGACTCTATCCTTACATACTTCACGAAATTCCTCCACTGTCATTAATCCTTTCATGCAAGCTCGCGGTACTTCTGAGCTACTGTTGTAAAAAATAACCGCTTGATTCCCGGCAGACAAGAATTTGGGCCACCCCATCTCTTCCAATGCTGTGACGTACAAGGTGACTTAGGGATAGGGCTGTATAACAGCAGACAGATATACAGCCCAGACTCAGCCTCAGATATAGGCTCGAGTCAACAATAATGCCCGGAATATTATGGCAATAGGCTCACCCCCTATTATATGGGACCGATTACAAGTATTTGTGAAATATGTTAAGTCACCCCTCTCTCACCCTCCGGGGATAAAGGTGTGATTATATGAATGCAAAAAATAACATCAGGATGTTTATTCACCTTCATCATATCAGCCACACATAGTCCACTGCTGAACATAGGCCTCTCCCATAGACCTCCAGAATGACCGATCTGAAGCAGCCCGCATCCAGCGCTTCCCCGCGACCTTGATGAGGTCGTCCTTCCACCTGGCCGTTGGGCGTCCCACACTACGTTTGCCCGTACGCGGTCGCCATTCCAGAACTTTTTTGCTCCATCGGCCATCAGTTCTGCGCGCTATGTGTCCCGCCCACTGCCACTTCAACGAGCTAATCCGCTGGGCTACGTCGGTTACTTTTGTTCTCCTACGGATATCATCATTTCTGACGCGATCACGTAGGGAAATACCGAGCATAGCCCTCTCCATAGCTCGTTGAGCGACTCTGAGCTTTTGTAGGAGACCTATAGTGAGGGACCACGTTTCAGATCCGTAAGTCATCACTGGTAACACACATTGGTTAAAGACTTTCGTCTTTAGGCACTGAGGTATGTCGGACGAGAAGACATCTCGTAGCTTCCCGAACGCTGCCCAGCCGAGTCGGATTCGTCGATTTACCTCGTCTTCGAAGCTGGAATTGCCTACCTGGATCAGTTGACCCAAGTAGACGTACTCGTCAACATCTTCTAAGACTGAGTTCCCAACATGCACCGGTAGAGGCGCTACATGGACATTTGGCATAACCTTCGTCTTGTCCATGTTCATCTTAAGGCCCACCTGTTGGGATACTCTATTGAGGTCTTCGAGCATGGTGTTTAAATCTTCCAGCGATTCTGCCATGATGACAATATCATCGGCAAACCGAAGGTGAGTGATATACTCGCCGTTTATGTTGATGCCACGTCCTTTCCAGTTCAGTAGCTTGAAGACGTCTTCCAAGGCAGCGGTAAACAGCCTTAAGATAAACTATCTATCGAAATGGAGTCACTATACTTAGAGGTCATTTAAAAGTAAATCAATTGAGCAGTTTTTATACACAATTTGGTTTATTCTATTGTTCATATTGAGTTAAAGTTTAAGGTTGTTATTATTATGACTGTAATTGGGATTAAAAATATCAATTGTGTTGTAAGACTACCTACACAGTGGTTCTGTTCTTTGATGAATATTGCAATTACTGATACAAGTGTACAATGTAAAATTATCTAGAATAAAACGGATCTGTTTAGCTGGCGTATATTAATGAAAACAATTAAGAGATGCAGTGTTGGTTTCTTGTGGAGTAGAATAGGAATATACCTTCTAGAACTAAGCGGTTCTGTGAATCATTCCTATGCCGCACCATTAAGACTTAGAACTCCCTCCCTGAACAGCTCACGTGTTTCCTTCTTCCTACAATCCCGGGTCCTTTAAGTGGGGCGTGAAAAGGCATCCGATGAGGCCGTCAAGCTGAGTGCCACCATTGCTAACATGGCACATGTTAACAATGGTGACCCTCTTTCTGAGACTTTGCCTTTAGCTTAATATCAGGCGAGGTGAAGTCAAATTGACGTAGCCTTTTATAAAAAAAAGAATAGGGCCACCCCATATCTTCCTGTAGGTGTCGTAAAAGGCGACAAAGATATAAGGCTGTTCTCCATCCGACAGTAAACATACAGCCCGTGACGAAGTACCCGCTTGACTCCAATAGGCTCGTCCCATATTACGTGAAAATGAAAATCATAGTTGGCAAAATGCGGGTATTAATACACCTCTGCCTACCCCTTCGGGGATCCACAGACATGAATATATGTATGTCTGTATGCAATAAGGAAAGTAGAAGAAGCGAAAATCATATTAAAGCAAAGCCAGTTATATAGTCGTGCTTTACTAAATTCTGTTGGAAATCATTGGATGACGATACCTATGCATAATCTTCATAGGTAGGTATTTTTTTTATCATGCGATAAATCCCCACGGATACCACCCCCAGGGAGCCGGAGGACGTGGTTATGTCGGACTCGAACCGACTAAAACGCACGCCGTCTTGGTTCCTTGGTTGCCGGAGGTGAGATTGCCAAAAGCATATCTCTCGCTCAAAGGTAGGTATAGCGTTTACTAGTACAGTCTTCTGGAAAATTAATGACGACATAGCTTATAGTCATTAATTTAACTTAGAAAATACGCAACTAAGCAACAATTCAGTAAGTATACTGAGTAGTTGTTGTCATGAGTTGATTGATAGAAATTAATTTAGTTTTATTATTGCAATTAATATGCATGGCCTTAATTTTAACATTGGTATGTACAGTCGCCATCATAACACGCTTCATGTTTACATACATACATACATACATATAATCACGCCTTTATCCCCGGAGGGTCAGACCGAGGCGAATCAACACCCACATTTCACCAATCAATGTATTCAGTCCCACGTAATAGGGGGTGAGCCTATTGCCGTATTCCAGGCACTATTGCTGACTCGAGCCGTGCATCTGAGGCTTAACCTGGGCTGTACATGTCTGTCTGATGTTAAACAGCCTTATCCCTTAGTCGCTTTGTACGACACCGCATGGGAAGAGATAGGGTAGTCCAAATTCTACTCTGTCGAACGACACGGCAATTTTTTTTTCTTAAAATAATAAACTGGAAACTTTGCGTACAGTGAGGTATTAAAGGAAGTTTATTCCGAGCACATTCAAGTTGTGCATTGATCTCTCTACTGTGCTTTTTCCTAGCAACACTACAATATGAAATTCTTTCTGAAGGGCATTAGTCGGTTTCAGTCTTCTTCCTGAAGGGCATTAGACGGTTCTTACAGGGTCGGCCGCTGGAGTGGACACCCTTGGCGTAACACATGGTCCATAGGCCTCGCTGCTGCTGCTGTACGCGGTCCACCTGATGATAGGCCACGTGTTTGTCTCTTGTCTGCCATCTAAATGGCATAAAAAATGCAAAGAAATGTTTGCAGGTGGGAAACATTGGAAATGTGTGACAAAAAGAAATGATATAATCAAATCATCATTCATTCAATTATTTCAATTTAACAAGAAAAGAAAATAAAAAAGTAAAAAAAACCCCAACTCTACTGCAGCACCGTAACGCCTATGTAAGAACATGCACGAACCAAACCCAAACCAATAATTGAAAACTGCATCAAAATCGGATAGTAGTATTACTTAAATAGATAGTAGTTTTGGAGAAAAATAGCAACATTGATTTGCATTAAAAATGCTTGCTGTAGCGCCCCCTGTTGAGTTGTCATTCTAACACCTATCTAAGCACATGCTCCAATTAAAGTCAAACCCATGACTGAAAACTGCATCAAAATTGGATTGGTAGTTTCGGAGAAAATGGCAAACACACAAACATCTTCTCACACCAAACGCATAGACATGAAAAATAGTTCGTAGATGTTTTGAGTGTTCAGTAACTTCTTAGAGCGACTGTACATATACAAGTAGTAATGAAAGTAATAATAAATAAATGCGTAATTTAACATAATTATAACCTGTTCTACATACACACTGTATAAAACCTTTCTAATTCAACAATAAGGTAACTACAAGGCGTTTTCACTATTGCTGTTGAGTATTTGGAGGCGGTAACTGAAACGTTTTGTTTCATGTATACAACAATAAGCTCAATCAACAGTATGCAGTGTTATAGGTTTGTTCTGATTACGACTTATAGTTACTACCAATTGATTTTTAAAGTTTTACTTTCATAATCATCTTCGCATTGTTTCTGGCTGCATGCGAGGTTATTACTTCGGAGGTTTATTCCTTCTCCTTGTTTTAAGTTTTGATTTGGCCTAGGTATACCTACGAGCTTTATGGTACTAACAGCCCCTGAGAGAAAATTATCAGACATATCGGTTTGAATAGCCTTGCTTGCTTGCCTTGCTTCAAAAACATTCAAGGTTTTCCGGGGTACACCCATTTTAATGGAATTCACAAAAGGATGCAATATTTGTTACCTATATTCGTTGAAGACGCCCTCCATGTAATTAATCGTATTATATTCCCAAAAATACAGAGTAAGGTACAAATTTGTATATTCGCCGTATAAAATGTCCATAAACTTACTTACTTTCTTTTTATTTGAAAAAGGATATTTCTGTGGTAATCGGGTTCTTGAGGTGGTCAAGACGGGAAACATTTACCCAAAAAAAATTGAAGGTACAAATTGCTGGTGCTAATAGAACAAAACCAGTAAGCTATAAGCATAAATATTACCGAGAACAATGCAAGGTTAGAATTAACTAGACCGTGTGCGATCTAAACAAACTCTTCATTGTTACTTGCGTGGGCGCCGGTGCAATGAAGAGAAAAAGTGTTCAAATGGATGTGGTATTTAAATTATGAAGTAGGTGTTTGAGTAAGGTGGAGTACTTGTGCGTTGCATTGCCTAATCGCATGGGCCAGGTCATTCTTAGAAATTTGTAATCAAAATAAAATTATAGCAATGAGACAAATTCCTTTAAATTTCTAAGAATGGCCCCGCTGCGTTGCGAAGATGCAGCGCAACGCCCAAATGGAGCGTTGTTATAAAATATTGAACAGAAATAACTTATAAAAGATTTTTAACGATGACGAAGAATGTAATATTTTCATTAATCATCAATGTATCAATGAATGAAGTCCAGTTTAGCCTACCGGCATTTTCAAAGGATTTAGGCACACTATAAAACACCACCGGAGTCAGGGCAATTGATATTGACGAATAGGGCACTGGCACAATCTTTCCTACCGGGTTTCCATCACCATTCCATCATCCCGTATTAAATGTCAAATCAAACAATCAAATTAGCCCACCGCTCTTTGCTGCTGGACATAAGCCTCTCCCAATAAGTGTTACACACAATATAGTAATGAAAAAATGCATCATATATCTAAGCAATTAAATGTTACTTTCCAATCAATCAATCAACTAGCCCGCCGTAGTCCACTGCTGGACATAGGCCTCTCCCAATATACGCCATTTCACCGGATTCTCCAATGTAGTCAAATAGTGCTTACTATAGAAACGGCAGTTACATGAAATTTTTCAAGTGTTTGTTTTTTTTTTACATTTATATACATTACACTAATAGGCATTATGTTTAGATGGAGATTCTAGAACATACATAATAAAACAAAATACCACATCCAAAACAAAAAGCTCAACGTTGCAACTCTAAAAAAACTTATAGAAGCCTCCATGCTCTGTTTGCTTTCGTGGGAGAAATAAAAATTATAATAAAGTAGGGTAAATGCTCTTAAACACTGAACTTAAGTAGGTACTGGACTGGTCTGGAGAAAGGGCTGTCATCAGTACAAAATAGGTATTGTTCTCGTATAGTATCTGGTTTTAGATTTGGCATGCCAAAAATAAGACGGAGTTAGACTTCGGTCGGCTTATTTTAGGCTAAGGCTCTCTATTGGACTAACAGTTTGGTACCGTAATAGAGTATTTGAATGAAAATTTAAAGCATTTAGAAAGAAATCGATTTAAAAGAAAAAAAAGTATCAGTCCAGGCGGGATTTGAACCCGCGATCCATCTCATACAGGGAAAATGATTTGACTACTACGCTACTAGACCCACACCCGAACTAATCAAAATCTTTGAGGGACCATATATCCGTCTTTGAGGTGACGGTAGAGCCATATACTAATACTCTTACGAGCTATCGGAACCATTATGATTTTTCAATGATCTTTCAGCACATATTTTTTATGGATAGAGATTATAGAATAGTTAAAACCTATATGAAAGTATAAAACTCGATTTTAAATACTCCAAAAGATACTGAACTGTAGACATGCGTTATACACAACCCTGAAACAAAGCGGTCTTCACCGGACTCTCACTTTCTTTCCGATGATGATGAAAAGGCAGCACAAATGTGAAGCCTCCTTTGTTTAGGTATACGTCGAGAGTTACGACTTCCCATCAGGTAGACTGTGGATATTACTGCCATCCTGAAATATACGTTAAATTAATATTGTAAATACGAAAAAAACTCTGCCTGTCTTTAACACTCTCACGCCTAAACCACTGAACCGATTTTGATGAAATTTATTATAGGGGTAGATTAAACCTTGAGAAAGGACATAGGCTATGTTTGGTCTTAATTATCGATAAACACGCAGGCGGAACCACGCACAGAAGCTAGTATACCAATAAAATTCAAAGTACTTTCCCCAGGTAGATTGAAGTTAACATTCAAACGCAAAACTATTACTTTTAATCAAATATCCATGAACAAGTTTTAGCTAAATTCAAGGTCGAAACCTCGCCTTAATTAAGACGATGAGTTGAACTAGATCATTTATTTCAATTATCTTTCCTTTGCAGTTTGGAGTTTGAATAACGACTAGTTACTAAAACTAAACTAATTTTGGTGGTAAACCACTATAAATTGTTATAACACGTTTTAGTGATCGTTATTTTATGCATTTTGCTGGTTCCCGGTGGAGTAGGATAGGGCAACCCAATCTCTTCCCGCGAGTAATTGTACAACCGTGTTTTCGTCACAACTAAGGCATTTTTATCGTGCGATAAATCCCCACGGATATGGAGGTGGTTATGTCGGACTCCAACCGACTAAAACGCAAGCCGTCTTGGGTCCTTGGTTGCCGGAGGTGAAATTGCCAAAAGCATATCTCTCGCACCCCGGCAGACCCAGGACCATCTCTTTCGAGATGGTCCCCTTCGGGTTGTGGGGACCTCGGTGTCCCCAACTAGCCCCGGGTACGGGGAGGCGCACTTTGCGCCGCCGCCGCGGCCTGCTTCTGCTAGGGTGATAGGCGGCTCCACCGCACCGGTCACAACTAAAAGATAGGGCTGCCCTGCATCCCACAGTAAATGTACAGCTAAGGTACCCGCTTCACGGGGATAGGTACACCCCCTATTACACCGGACCAAAGAGCACACTTGGTGAACTGCTGACCTCTGAAAGAAAGAAAGAAAGGCTGCCTTTCATATACCACCCGACGACGAGCACATGGCACCTGATGCCTATGGACGAGTGCAACACCAGGAGAATCACAATCGAGCGGTACCCAGTAAGAACAGAGAGTTTCTGTGCCGTCAGTGCAGAAGAAAAGGATGTCAAGCCTTTGTGAATATAGGTGTATGTCATTGACATCACTGGCTTATATGAAATGCGAGTTTTTAGAACTGATGGACTTACTGGTGAGCTCTATTGTCCTCTAGAGTCCTTTAACGTCTCAAGGGCCACTGGCCACAACATAGGCATATTTCCTGTAGTTTTGAAACAGCGCACGACGATTTGTAGCGTATGGTGGCCACCGCCTTCAACCGTGTGCTCAAATAAAAATGTATGAAAACTACAATCATGTGCAGCGACCCTTAGTTGTGTTTGCAAGACTGCGTAGAAACTAAATCTTCTTAGCCCTACATTTCCATCGGCATCAAGGCCGAGATGAAATATCTGGGGCTCGTACTCGATGGCCGGTGGAACTTCGGGGAGCATCTCCGAAGACTGGCCCCCAAATTGAAGGACACAGCTGCCGCTTTGGGGCGGCTGCTGCCCAACATGAGGGGGCCGGATGACTCCTGCAGGAGACTCTACGCGGGAGTCATGCGGTCCATGGCCCTATATGGGTGCCCAATATGGGCGGACACCCTGACGGTCCACAATGCGCGTCTGCTGCGTGGACCGCAGCGTGCAATGGCCAGCAGGGCCATTAGGGGGTACCGCACGATATCCTTCGAGGCGGCGAGTCTCCTTGCCGGATCCCTACCGTGGAACCTGGATGCGAGAGCCCTTTCGATGCTATATCGGTATCGTAAGGAGGCGCGGGAGCAGGGACGGGAACCCGAGCCCGAAGAAATTCAGGCCGTGAGGTCTCAGCTCCACAGGGACATGGTAGCGGAATGGGAGCTACGACTTGGGCGACCAAGCGCAGGGCACGCCGTAATAGCGGCGGTAAGACCCATCATGGAGGAGTGGCTAGAGAGGCCACACGGCAGCCTCTCGTACCGGCTGACGCAGGTGATTACCGGACACGGGTGTTTCGGTAGTTGCCTGTGTCGGATCCGGAAGGAGCCAACGTCCAAGTGCCATCACTGTGATGCGAGCGAGGACACAGAGCTGCACACGCTGACCGAGTGCCCGGCGTGGGACACGCCGAAGCGGGTCCTAGTGGCGGCTCTGGGGGTGGGAGTCCTCACACTCGCCACATTGCTCACAGCGATGGTAAGATGCGCAAACGCTTGGGGTGCGGCCGCCTCCTTCTGCGAGCAAGTAATGCTCGAGAAGGAGGCGGCCGGTCGGGTCCGGACCAGACTCCGGGCCCGGGAAGCCCGTGCAGAGCGAAGGCGAACCGGACGTCGGAGGTCGCAGAACGACCTCCGTCCTCCATGAGCGCTGGCCTGGGGGTGACCGGTGGAGCCGCCTGTCACCCTAGCAGAAGCAGGCCGCGGCGGCGGCGCAAAGTGCGCCTCCCCGTAACCGGGGCTAGATGGGGACATTTTGGTCCCCACAACCCGAAGGGGGCCATCTCGAAAGAGATGGTCCTGGGTCTGCCGGGGTGCGAGAGATATGCTTTTGGCAATCTCACCTCCGGCAGCCAAGGACCCAAGACGGCGTGCGTTTTAGTCGGTTCGAGTCCGACATAACCGCCTCCACCGGCTCCGTGGGGATTTTTCGCACGATAAAAAAAAAAAAAAAAAAAAAAAGCCCTACCGCCGCAAACCACGCGGTATAATATCTATTTATATAACAAATATATTATATTCAATAATTCACGTAATTATCCTACAGCTCTTCCACGTGAATTTTCGTATACAGCAAACAAACATATCACGGATGTAAAGTACCTCCCACACGAACTTGGAACCAATGTTGATATTACTAACCAGTCTATGTAATAAATACTATTCTTAGAAACACATTATTGTTAGAAACGATTAAGTAAACTGCCAAAAGCATTGTTTGACAGTCGGTTGGCGTCATGTCATGTCTACTTTCTGCGTGGGAGTACAGAAAGAGCAAATAAATTTATAAAAGGGTAGGCAGAGGTGTATGAACACCCACATTTCGCAAACCATAGTTTTCAGTCCCACGTCAAGCGGGAACTTTGCCACGGGCTGTATTTTGGAGAAGAACCCTATCCCTTAGTCGCCTTTTCCGATACCTGTCGAAAGAGATGAGATTCTACTTTGCTGGGAACCGGGAAAGAGCAGATAAAACTACGGATTATTTGACTGAATGACAAAAATATATTTATTTTTATATATCACTTAGATGACATACAAGCACACGACCCACGCTGTTACCGTGGCCTATGGACATATGCAACACCAAGTGTTGTCGTTGCCGACCCTGTAGAAACCTTCTGATGCTATTCTTGAAGAACCCCAAACTGTGGCCGTTTGGGAAAACCACAGCATGGAGTTCGTTCCACAGCCTGAGCGTGCGTGATGTTCCTTTCATACCGTACAGTGCGTACGGTTTCCAGTCGCAATGTGTGTCGCAATCAGTTCTAAGAACTTCCTGGACATGGCGACCGGTGCGAGAGCACGAACTATTGTATAGACGGTAGAACATATATCAGTAATTAATTTAGATACAAAAGTGCCAACCTGCTCGGTTCTCGGTACAGTTATGCCTTGATCACACGCGCATAGTAAAGTGGCGAGAGAGTACTGTCGGCCGATAGCAATGTAGGTATATGTAAAATACTCGGCGCTCTCTTCACAAGCAGTGGGCATGGACCGAGTGTACTGTCTCGCCATTCCACTCGGTGCGTGTGATCATGGCGTTAGCGACACGGAATGCATCGCGTGCGTACAGTTGCGACCAAACTAATTGAGGACGACACCGTTTTATCACTCGTTGTCTGCTATAGATGCTTCGAATAATTAATAGCGCTCTAATGCTCGATGTTATATTGCTTTATCATTATCACCTTCTATTAGAACGCAAGCTTTTGATATTAATTTGAAATGAATGCCAATGAAATTGAATTCATTGGGTTCTGTAATTAATACGGAACCTTTATAAATTTTGTTCATCTGTTAGTTTTGTTTAGAGACCCTTAGTTTTAGAATGTTTTAAATTAGTTGAGATATACATGCAAGTTTTGCCATTAGATTAGAAAATTGCCAGATTCGTAGATATTTATTATTCCTGCTTCCCTTCCCTTGGGCAGTAGCGTGATGATACATAACCTCTAACATTCCACAAAAATAACCAACACAATAAATATAAAATTTATTATAACCTACACAAAGCCTTCAAAAATATAACCCAGAGTACAAATCCTTTATATTAGCCGGAGGCTAGGCACGTGTAGGTTTAATATGAATATAACTCAATTGACACGTGTCCAGAGAGAACCGGTTTCACAATTATTTGAGTGAGCTTCTTTCAATGTGTTGTATTAATTAACAATGGCACGAATACGTAGTTTTGAAAGTAGTATGTGTTATTGTATAGATATAAATAACATGTCAACTAATATTTCGACGAGTTACTAATTACTACCATGTAAGCTGACATCAAACGAAGACCGCTGCGTACTAAGATGAACATTGGAAATGACTCAGATTTAAGATATTAAAATTATATTAGCAGAGTACTTTTAACTCAGCCTCTCGGTGGCGTAGCGGTAGTGAACGTGGCCGCTACGCAGGAGGCGCCGCCGGCTCAGTGCAAATATTTGTATGCATGAATATGGATATTTGCATTAATTAATTGCACTTGCCTGGTCGTGCCTCGGAGAGCACGTTAAGCCGTAGGTCCAGGTTGATATACGAACATCTACGGCAGTCGTTACGGGTAGTTGGACCTGCTACCCCTACTGGTTTAACTGCAATGCTTTGATATCGCCTTTGGGTTTCGGAGGTCAGAACCTATTGGAGTACAGCCAAATCCGCAGTTAGACTGGTAAAGCGAACTCCAGACTCCAAGCTGAAAGCTTCGAAATGCGACTGGAATTAATGCAAAGATGATGAAGAACAAGAATTTTAACTAGTGGCTTAAGTCGAGTATATCAATGGCTTATTTTTTCGTGCGGAAATCCCCTCGGATACCTCCCCTGCTGGAGCCGGAAGGGGAGGTTATGTCGGACTCGAACCGACTAAAACCGCACGCCGACTGTGGGTCGTGGTGCTAGGCCGGAGGTGAGGTTGCTATCGACATATCCCTCGCACCCCGGCTGACCCAGGGCCATCCCTTATGGTCTGGCCCTCCTCGGGAGGGGGCACAACGGTGTCGCCGACTCGCCCCCGGAATGGGGAGGCGCACTTTCCAGTGCGCCGCCGCCGTGGTGAGTATAGGCTAGATAATAATTATTATTAATGGCAAATAGTATTTTTGGAAAAGGGATAGGATATCATCCTAGTGGAGGCGCTCCTGCGTGTTTGTCGCGTTCGCTACCGCCACGCCACAGGGGCTGTCAAAAATGGAATCGATGCGATGGTAACAGTTAAATTGTTACCACCCAATAATTAAAACCGTTTATCTAACAACAATAATAATATGAACGTATAAATGACAGCTCAAAATAGACACCGACTTATATAAATAACCACTAAACACCAGCAGCTAAAATCGACTCCGTATGATTAAGTAATTTTCTTCTAAAATTACACCTTGCTGTAAAACAAAGTGAGATATTTTCTTTTCTAAAACTGTCACTAAAATGACCCGATATTATTTTGGAGTAACGGTAACCGCTACGGCACGTGATAATTGAGTTATATTCGAAACAAAAACTCTATGCTTGAGGCTACGTTTACTTATTTAGCGAGTATTATTCGGGTAATAATTTCATTGAATGCTCGATACACAATTAAACCCACACTGATATGGGAGTATTTCAGAACCAGGAATGGGGTCCCGAATTCCGCTTTTAAAAACGAATAATTATTTTTGAGGAGTATTTTGATACCTCGAATTAAATGAACAAAGTCATGTCTTAAGATAGTACAGCCAACCAATAAATATAGATGTTTTTAATGAAGCAAACTATGCTAGTACCATATATGTCAGGACTTAGACCCCTATTCTGGAATGACACTCAGCCTGAATCACGATTTATCGGATGACAGATTGTATAGACAGATTGATAGTTTGACATATGGCCTATACAATCTGTACTCAGATAAATCGCGATTCAGGTTGAGTGTCAGTCTAGAATAGGGCCCTTAGCTTTTATACGTATGGCTGAACCATAAACTTAATACATACTTAAGTTTATGCGCTGAACATAGATAACTTAATTTATGTAAAAGACCATCAGTGTATAGGTACATGTGTTTCACGATTCTTCTTCTTCTTCTTCTTCTATCGTGGCGATGGCGCCTCGGCCAAATTATCTTCTCCCAGTGTGCTGCCACCTGTATGGCGTTCTCGGAGGCGCACATAAGGTCCTGCGGTGTACATGTGTATGGGCATTTAGCACATGTCAACAGATGGGTCTGTGGAGTAACTCCACATTCACATCGCAGGTCCGCCCCCTCCAAGAACCAGCCCGGCATTCCTTGCTTCGGCCAACCCGAGTCCGGAGTCTGTTTAAAGACTTCCATCTGGTCCAGGACAGATCATGTCCAGGCGGGAGTTCCTCTGAAAGTGGGATGAAAGGGGTTGGTAGTGGACCCTGTGCTCTCCAGTGTTCGGTTCTGGCTTGAGAGGGGTCACCGACAATTGGGTTTCACGATAAAGTTGAATTAGAATTTGATATTTTTATGTAAAACTTCTTCTCTGCTTAAATCTTTGTCATTACACTAGCCAAACTGATACCTATCTTTGTTATTTCAACACAATTGAAAAGCACTGACTCATATTTAGCGTGACAGAAAAGCACAATATCAAGTGCTAATTCTGCATATCACGATTCTCTCCACAAACAAAAGAAGCGTCTCAATTCACATCAATTTCGTCACAGGCCGTTGTTTTACAATTATACAGACACTAATGCACGGCTGTCGTGACAATCGCAGTTATAGAAGTTAGAAGTTGTCACTAAATTGGATGAACCGGTTTTAGGAAATGTTGAACTTTGATTTAAGTGTAGCATGTGTTGTGCAATGAAGATATTTTCGTAGAGGTGTTCACTGTTTAGATTGTGGTTTTGGTTTGTTTATAGTAGTTGTAATGTAAGAGATAAAATATGTAACATTTTTGATACTGTCGGAAGTTTATGCGAATATTATTCATTGGAATAAAATCTTAAAGGATTTTGTCTTCTGTTGCGAGTTATTAGCATATTTTTTTGTATTATTTACCTACTCTGATTCCGATTTTTCGGTTGCTTTTCAGCAACCGTGTTTACAACCAACCCGCCAAGAAGTCCCCTGTGGTATACTTTGAATTCCCATACCTATACCAAATACCATACCCAAAATTTAATAATAAATAAATTAATTAATTAACGGTATTTTGCACCAAAATAAAACAAACACATTGTTATATTTATAATCTAATGTACGATGGGCGGCCTATTGCAAACAACAATCTCTTCCAGGAAACCTTTGGATGGACAGGTGTGTATTTATAGAAATCACACGAGGGATTCTATCCCTATATCAAACATAAGCAGCCCCGATTAACTATATATAATATACAAAAAGTCCGGTCCGTCTGTAGTTCCTAAGATTAGCGCATTCAACCATATCAATAAACCATATCAATAAACCATATCAATAAACCATATCAATAAACCATATCAATAAACCATATCAATAAACCATATCAATAAACCATATCATATCATATAAACAAACAAACTGTTCAGCTTTATAATAGTAAGATATTAATTTACAGTTTACTGTTAACTGTTTTGTTTAAGTAATAACTTTTGATTTTCGCTGGCGCCTGCACAAATAGCATTTAATAATGGCGATTTAATTCAAAATTTTAGTGATATTTCGGACCGTCTACTTAAAATTAATATACACTCGGCCTTCACTATTCTTCGGCATTGCCTTTTTGTCCCCAAATTCACCCATGCGCTCAGATCAACACCATTTTGGAAAAAAATAACAATTTTGGAAAAAATGAACAAAATTATAGAAATTACACTCAGTAAAATTTTAAATGTGGCTTTGAATGACCGAGCTTCACTACAAGCGTCTCTGCCGATTCGCTTAGGTGGGCTCGGTATTCGCAAAATTTCAGATGTCAGCTTACCAGCGTTCCTGTCTTCGGTCTACAGTACTGAAGAATTAACTAGGAAAATTCTTGCACCTACACTAGTTAATTCGGAAGTATTGTGCAAGACCGATGCAGTGAATGCTTGGAAAATTGCATGTCCAAACACGGATCTCCCAGGGAACCTTTTCTCACAGCGTCAGTGGGACGGGCCGCTTTGCAGCTTAGTTAGAGAGAATCTATTAAATACTTGCTCTAATGCTGCTGAGCGTGCCTGTTTACTGTGGGAAGGAGTGTGGGAATCGGGTCTTTGGTTGCAAGCTCTTCCGTCATCTAACATAGGGACTATGTTAGATGACGGAAGACACTACTTTCCGCATCGCCACGTGCCTCCGATTAGGCGCGCCGTGTGTTTCTCTGCATCGATGCCGTTGTGGAGAAGCAGTTGACCGACTCGGACACCATGGCCTGTCGTGCTGCAGAAGCGCTGGGCGAATGCCACGGCACGCCAGCCTCAACGACATAATCCGCCGTGCTCTTGTCACCGCCGGTGTGCCAGCCGTGCTTGAACCTAACGGTTTGGCGCGCGACGATGGCAAGAGACCGGATGGTATGTCGTTAATGCCATGGAAAATGGGTAGGGCCCTGGTGTGGGACGCAACGTGCGTCGACACCATTGCCCCTACCCACATACCTGGCACGGCTGGCTGTGCCGGTGCCGCAGCTGCTTCCGCAGAGGCTCTCAAACGGCGCAAATACTCCAAACTCATTGGAGACTATGAATTTGTGCCATTTGGAGTCGAAACGTTAGGGCCTTGGGGCCCGAGCGCTCGCAATCTCTTCAGAGAGATTGCGAAGCGTATGGTCGACGCTTCTCGTGACCAGAGGGCTGGCCTCTTTTTAGGTCAGAGAATAAGCATTACCATACAACGTGGCAATGCTGCCAGTCTTCTGGGAACGTTGCCACAAGAGGCATGCGATGCGGAGCAATTCTACGACGCGTTTTAATTTTAGTCTTAGTTTTAGTTTTTAATTGGTTTCTTTTATTTTATTTGTAATTAGTAGTTTTTAGTATATTATAATTATAATGTATTCTGTAAATTACCAATAAATCTATACATATAATAAATCTGTAAACGATCGATGTCTGTACATGGAAAGGAAATGAAAAAAATTGTTATAGGGGGACTTTATAAACGTAATAGAAGCCAAATCAACGTTTTTTGGAATTTTTGTCTGTTTGTCTGTTTATCTGTTTATCTGTTTGTCTGTGAGTTTGTGCACGCTAATCTCAGAATCGGCTGAACGGATTTGGTTGCGGTTTTCACTAATATATTGTGGCAGGCTTCACTTAACATTTAGTGTTTGTTTTATTGAAATCGGTTCATAAATAAAAAAGTTATGTCAATAATAGCATATCACGGCTAACAATTTGTGATTGTGTGAATAGATCGAACCATTATAAAAGCAACAATGCTTACAAGAAGATATTATTTCGGTCATAGGAATCTGAAGAACTTCGAGAGGCCAGAGTTCTACATCTCAGCCAAGTCAGGTCAGGTTACTGCAGAATCTTTGGCACACCAGGTGTCTCGATAGAATTCATATTGTTCTCGAACGATTTTCTCTCGAATCCAACAAATTAGTAAACAGCTGGTTCGGTAAAAATACTCCTGGCTTTCATAATTATTATATCATCACGCTATTATAATAAGGAATGGGGCAGAATGTTTTTATGACATAATATGTAAACCTCTATTTCACACTATGATTTCGTGGTAACTGTGGCTCAATACGTCTGCGGTGGACTTATAACTTAGCTGAGTCGCGTTCGAATCCATCTAAAATGTAATTTTTCTTTTTTATGGTTTTTTATTTACTTTTGTTTAAATTTTTTATTTTATTGTGTATTTGTTGTTTTTTATTGTATTTATAGTTTTATTTGAAGTAAAATATAAATTCTATGCTTAGTATTCTATAGGTAATACATAAAATTAGGCTGTGTGACAGTAATAGTAGAACTTATTATATAATATTCTTAGCTCTATACAAAATTCTTCAATTCGGAGAATGAAAACCCCACCCGCCTGAGAAGTCATAAAACTGAAACTGGTATCCCCCATCGATACCGAAGCCACCACATCGGGGCAAGCGCAATATTGGAATCAAACCGATTAAAATTTAACAGAGGAATGGGGCATTGGGGGTATTCTGGGGTTAGGTACTCCAGTATACCTGCCTTGGTTACCTATCATAAATAGGCGGTCTCAACGTGAAGAGCAGGGATTGCTTCGGCTAGGGTAATGGGTAGCCTAAGCTATCACCATCAAAGCCGCGCTCATGGAGGAAGTAAATCGTTGCATCTTCTATGAAGCACATTAAGTATTCTGGGAGATATTTGTCCCTATCGTATTACAGTCTCTACCATGGTGAATGTTCTGATGAGCTATTGCAATTAGTTCCACCCTCTCCTTTCCTACACAGGACAACGCATGCAAGGCTCAGATGTCATCCACATACGGATCAGAATATTCCATCAAGAACCAAGCGGTTTGGTGACCCATTCCTATGTCGCCCCATTAAGACCTGAAATCCCTGCCAGCTCACGGTTTACTTCTTCCTACAGTCCCGGGTCCTTAAAGGGGGGCGTGAAAAGGCTTCTGATGATCCCATAAAGATGAGTGCCACTATTGTTACGATGGTACACGTTTATAATGGTGCCCTATTTCCGAGTCTTTGCCTGTAGCTTAACATCAGTCGAGGTGAAGTTAAATTGACGTGTCCTATATAAAAAAAAACTCCGGATCTTAAAAAGAAGAAAACACATGTGTGGGCAGAGCAATACATTTCTTAACCGCAAGATAAAGAAATGAAGTTTCGAACAGCTTGGTTCGAGGTGGCATTATTTCTACCGTATGTGACTGACGGAAGGAAGGAGAGATTAGTTGAAAGGCTCTTAATAGGCTCTTTCACTCACGTGGTGCGGTAGAAATGGTAAAATACAGCCTGAAGGACAACGTCTTTATGCAACTGCAGACATTATACAATGTTAGTGACCTGATGACTACCAACGCACGCCGCTGCGATATTATCTATTCCGTCTAATAAGTAGGTATCTAATAGTAAATACGTAAATCTATCCCAGAAATGATAACAGTACGCCAGGAGAAGCCAACCTATGTGTTAGGTATATAAAAGATACCGCTGCTCCTATTATATAAAAGAGACTGAATGTGGGCAGAGAAACACACAGTTCCGGTAAATTTCATCAGACCAAAAAATCCGCCACGTGGACATCAACTCCAGTATCAATTTGGAAGTATCTACATCATCTGCTGGAAACAAGCTTACCAATACAAGTAATATATAGCAAAATGAGGCTATATGACACCATCCCAGTCAATGCTGTATTTGCTCTCTTGCCCACTGCGCCCCTCTTCTCTGCCTGTGTGTAAAGCAATGAACAACGATGTGACTGTGGTCGATGGAATTTATCATAAAACTGGAACTACCCACCATTGGCTCGGCAAAAAAGAGAACGACTGCTCACTGCTCAGGGCGTGCAAGGCACCGGGTTTTCTTGAAACTATTTTGTGTGATACTTGATGTACTTATTTTAATTTGTTCAGTTCGTAAGTGGTGGCAGAATGTTTTAACAATTTGGGAGGAAGGAAGAATATTCAAACCATTAAAAATGGTGAACATTACCAAGTCCACATATAACAATGTTCATCACATACTTGATAATGATTTCGTCAGCAAAATGTTGAATTTTTCAAAATCCTTCCGCAATATTTGCCAAGCCCATAGAAGCAGTCTGTCAATTTTCGTAGTTTTCAGTAGTTGAGCCCTGTATTTATAAGTCAGTCACTCAAAAGACTGTCTTCATAATATTTAATTTAAAAATACAAGGTGGATGATGTCAAGCGAGTTTTCGAAATGATTTGAATACAGTTTGTTTCTTTTTTTAATTTCAGAATTAAAATGACAACTCTGAAATTCTAGTGAGCTTTTCACGGTAACTCAGGTAACGTAGGGTATATAGTCTAAAATTAGAAGCGTCGGTAGCTTAGTGGTTAAGGAGTCGGCCTTACGATCGAGAGGTCCCGGGTTCGAATCCTAACCATTACACTACCGACCTGAACTCACTGTTAGCACAAGCAATTTAGCTTAGTTGGAGGGGTTAGAGGGAATATTAGTAACTTCGGTTCAAATATTCTTTAAAAAAAAAACTACGGAGTAAAAGTTAAATTTGTCGGTTTGTTGACAAAGTTAATGTATGTTACACTGTTGTGTATTTAGGGTATTTTCAGAAAACTGGGTGAAATTATTTGATATAAAGTATCATCAACTGTACTACTACATTAGTGAGACATAATTACACTCGTCGGCTAGTATTCCGCTGAGCGCTACGTTCTAACAGAGCCGTTCCCGTCTTCTATTGATGCGGGCCAATCGCCGGTGGCTATGAGTTCTAGACCTGGCTATCAGCACCCGCGAAAGTCGGAAAACACAGGTTAAACTCCTTTGCGGTACATACTAGGTATACGAAATATATTTTCATAAAATTTCAAAGCAACGTTCGTAAAACATCGGAAAAAATGAAATGCTCAAGTGAGATTTGAACTCACGACCTTTCCCTTACAGGGGGAATGCTCTTCCAAACAAAAAATAAATTTCAAAGCAAAATAAATGAGCAAATTTTTCCTATCGAGACCATTCTCGATAGAAATATTTCTACCCGGCCGGTCGCGGTTTTCGACACTCTTCTTAGATTTTGTCTTCTTCCCATGAAGAAGGCAAAATCTAAACTCTACTCTAAACTGTAAACTAAAAATCTACACAGATCTAAAAAAAAAGAATTGGGAAGAATAATTATTTTCACGCTACGCTACGGTATAAATTCCACCGTCAATTGATAAAAGTTTGAAGTGGATCTGAACACTATATTTACCCACCAAGCCGTGGTTACTCATCTGATACCAACTCAGGATTTAATTGTCTTGATTAACTAAAATAGCTTAATATTTATTCGTAGGTACCTATACAAAAACGAGGAGTAGAGTCCTATCGTACAAATTTTTATGAAATGTAAAAGTTTGAGAAGATGTATGCTTTTAGACTGACAATAGGGTTGTACCCGAACGGAATCTTAAAAACCCTATTAAACATAATAAATATCCCGTTGACTCTATTCGTGAAAATTTTAGGACATTTTTTTAAAGGTCACGTCAATTTGACTTCACCTCGCATGATGTTAAGCTAAAGGCAAAGTCTCGGAAAGTTACTCAAGTTATGATGTTTGAGCGTGACTCAAACAGCTTAAGGGATCTGTCTAAAATCTGGAACATCAGATACGCTACTTTTTGTCCCTAGAATAAGTTTCCATAAGTTTTCATTTCATTTCAAATATCCATACAAATGAGCCCGCGAGCATCCGCTAATCAAAGATTAAGGTGAGTTTTGAATGGTTGAAATTTATTCATACTATAACGTTGTAGATAAGCATAGTACATCACATTTGAAAGCTCTCAAATTGTCCAATCACAGTAGCTAGTGATTTATTGGGCAGATAACCTTTCGGATAAGATACGGGACCAGTGTAATAAATGTGATTCACTACTGTGCATCGCTACCTTACGATTACACATATAAATTATTGATGACGAAAGATAGAGGAAGGAAAAATATTCTCAGTATTAATAGTGGAGAGCCTAGCATAGCCCGAAATAAACAGTTCCAAGAAACGGGTATTTCAGATCCATCGTCATTTTAGTAGGGCATCTGAGGCTCTCATCTGATTTTTAATGCTCCAGATGTGGCTCAGTGGCTCAAGTTGTCAGAGCATTTCTTCTGTAAGGGACCGGTGATGAGTTCAAATCCGAATCCCAATCTAAATCTATTTGAATAGTTAAAATACTAATAAATCAATAAATAACAAAGAAATATTTCAGTACATTCCACACAAAGCTATCTAGACCCATGGTAATCTTAACAAGCCTGTGTTATGGAATCTAGTATGGAATGTAGTATTTTGTAAATACATACATATTATGCATTTAAAGTTTAAAGTGTAATTAAATAATCGTTAGGTCCAGATAGCCTGAACAACTTTACTCTCTGTAGTTGACCACTATCCACAACTCAACCTGGGAAGTCAAACGGTAGTCACTACCAATATAGCCGAATAAATCAGGCTACATCACCCCGGATCCTAAGTCCTCAATAAAATCCACTCTCAACCCCCAGGGGTCGAGTGTAAACTATAGTTAGGGGTCCAGTGGAGACATTATTTATTGGCGGTCGAGGGGGTCGAGAGTGGACTAAACCAAATGCGACCGGAATATCGATATGATGATGATGATGATTGTTGATGAATACTAAAATAAAATGCAGTACTACCATGAATCGGTAATTTAAGTCAAAAACCTCAAACCTTTTAAAAACATCCTGTATTTTTTCTGATACTTAACAACTCCTAAATCAACAGTCTTATCGCTGCTATATTTTTAGAAATATACATCTGATATCATCTCTTAGGTTCCTTATGTTTATGAATTCTATCCCAATACTGACATGACATCGACAGCAAATTTTGTGTATTATTAGGCGGGGGTGGAAAGGGGACAGGCGGACAAGTCATTTCCCGTCACGTAGGATACGCTCCGGATGTCGGAGGGCTTTGGGTGATGAGGGTGTTAGGGTATGTTCTCAGAAGTGAGGCGGTCGTTGATCTAACAGACTTGTACGATGGTAGAAAACACGTGATGTAAGCCGTGTGTGATAGCTGAGGGTTGATCGAAAGTGTCAGTCAGTCAAAGACAGCTGTTATTTGTCAAGGGAAATTCATTATGATAGTTGATCGTAGTGGCTATGAATGCATATACTGCACGAGTTTCGAAGTAGGTGCTAAATTTCAAAAATCAAGCCGTCGCCGTCGGGGCGTTTCGGGGTCCAAGTCAACCATCTATACGTTTATACAATTACTTGTCCCGACTGACTGACTGACTGATTCGTCAACGTAGAGCCTAAACCGCTGACTGTAGATGTATTTTATGATGTAAACATCCACTAAGAAAGGATTTTTGGAACTTTTGCTACTAAAGGGGTAAAATAAGGAATGGCAGTTTTGTATGAAAGTTCGTTATTTTCAGAGCTAGTTGCACTAAATTTCATAAGCCTGTGTCTTTTAAGAAATAAATGAATATGTGTATCAGCGTTTTTTAAAATTTAACTACTAAGAGACTAAAATAGGTGATAAACGTTTGTATGGAAAGTTCGTCCTTTAGGTCACTATCAAATATGGAATACCTACGAAATTTTTGCGGGCGAAACCAGGACGAGTCAGCTAGTATATAATAACTAATCTGCAAGATATTTACCTGTTGACTGACTTTCTTCTACTATTGAGGGCATCAAACGTCAGCTGCTCATGTAAAAGCCAACCGAACCAAAAAAAATAAAACGAATTAAAGTTTATTTATACTTTTGATAAATGGCGCTTAGTAACACTTGCTAAACTTGCTAAACATATTAAAATCGTACTTCAATACAAAATATCTAAAAAAAATATTACAAAATTTGACGTAAGCACATGCATAATTACAATCATGATAGCATAGGTAACAATCCTGACCTCCACTGCATACCAGAATACTAGTAAGCTTTACTGCCAAGCCAATTGATTTCTCACATCAAAAACCTAACGATAATGTCAATAGCGTTAATGTTCAAATAATCTCACAAATCAATCAATATTAATTCACCTTTCAATATAAGGCAGTAAAAAATGAAAATAAAAACTCCAAATACGGATTGAAAGTTCTAAAAATGCCAGATTGCGTCCGTCACAATCCGTCATCCGTCGGTGGAAGTACTGTCGATAAGTAATGTGCTAGTCGTGACAACCGATAGGATCTTGTTTGTATAGTTCTATCGTTATGTCTTTGGAGAGGAAATCGTGCTGATTTTTTGCTTCTTTATTTTACTGTTATTAGAGTTTCGTACCTCCAGACGAAAAAATGGAACCCATATAAAATCACTTAGTTGTCCGTCCGTCTGTCTGTCTCTCTGTCTGTCCCTCTATAAGTCAACACATTTTTCTCAGGAATGCGTAAAGGTATCAAGTTAAAAATCATACCACATACTCAAGTCTATAACGTCTTGAAGCTGTGCAAAAATCAAACTTCTAAGTCAATGTAATCAAAATATATTGTGGTTTATGTAGCATAAGTTATAGAACACTCGGTGCGCGAGTCTGACTCGCACTTGGCAGGCTTTTTGTATACCACTCAGGTGACAAATAAGCACATGGGCGACCTGCTGAACATCAGGGAGTCACACTTGTGCTGCCGACCTTTAAGAACAAAGAGTTTTTATACCGTCAGTGCAGAAGACAAAGCAGGACAAGCCTTTGGTCTCCCCATTGATGGCACAAAAACTCTTCAGTGAGCTGTGGCTACATTGCTCTTCGCCGGGAACACAACACGAGTTTATTATAGCCGCGCTATTCTGTAGGGCGGAGGGACTTCCCCAGTCAGACTGCTCAATTCAAATCAAATGTAATGTTCTAGTGTATATACAGCAAGATGATACAGCTGTCTAGGACTGGTTTTGGGTCCTATAGAAGATCTTCGGGGTCGGAGCACCTGCTGATTAATAGACAAGCATCCGGTGCAGTCTGGCCTCTTAGAGTTCGGAGATCAGATGGCAGTCGTTCTCGTTAAAATCGAATAACCCGCAAAAAGCTAGCTGAAAATAATCGCAAAACAGCGTGGGGTGCTTTCTGCCTACACCTAGGCAGAAAGCACCCCACGCTGTGAATTATCAATTTCTTGCCTCTATTTATTTAGTCTATAATCTATTATAAAAATATCAAGTGATGCTTCATATCTTTCAAAGGCAGAAACTAAGTGATCTATTTACAGAGTTTGTGCGTCTCCACCCAAAGAAAAAAAGGCGATATTGAACGCAGGTATTACTTTTCTTTTCCCCACGATAAAGAAGAATTGGGATTCTTTACACATACTAGTTTTATTTTCTGCACTATCCGGAATTCTTAGGGTGAGAAATAGCATTCAGGGTCTGCCTACATATATACAACTAGCAATAAAATGTCATGACATATGATACATACTATCAAATCATCGGAATTTATACTAATATTATAAATGCGAAAGTAACTCTGTCTGTCTGTCTGTATGTTACGCTTTCACGCCCAAACCTAACCTAACAAACTGAACCGATTCTGATAAAATTTGGTATAGGGATAGATTAGACCTTGAGTAAGGACATAGGCTATGTTTTGTCGCGATAACCGACATCCACGCGGGCGGAGCCGCGGGCAGAAGCTAGTCATACATATATTCACTTCTGTAAATCTCCGAAGGGGTAGGCAGAGGTGTATTAGCACCCACGTTTCGCCCATTATGATTTTCGGCCCCACAACGTAATAGAACAGCCCTATCCATTAGTTGCCTTTTACGACGCCCACAGGAAGAGCTGGGGAGTGACTTACGCATTCCAGTCCACCGGGAACCGACACGGTAATCATCGAGACCAGTTTTTATAATTTAAAAACAATTACTTAGTTGATTAAACATTATTGTTATTAATGTAAATACGATTCACAATACATAAACTTCTGATAAAATCAAATACATTAAATCCGAAAATCATTAACCGCCTTCTATCATAGTCGAGTAAACACCAACTCCGTCAATATATCAAAAGTTTCAAGTGTCATGTATCGCATGGTGACCGGTGACCGCAAATGTGAGGCTGGCGGAGAAAATAAAAAGAATTTGTCAAACTCGTCCGACAAGTTGTCTACTGGCAGGCCGCGTGTCACAGATGTGGGAAGATAAATGGATAGTGAGCACAGTAGTGCGAACTTGTTTAGGAGAGTAGCTGTTCGAGTTTAAAACGTTGATGACAGACTTGTGTTTGTGTAATGGCTTAAAAATATTTTGTATGATTAACCGCATGAGGTACTTGAGCGCGCACTTGGAATTTGACCCTGGTTAAGTAAGTGTGATTGTGAAATTAAGTAATTTTAATCCCAGGACAAAAGCCTGCATATGAATTTGGTAGCAAAGTTTTTAATATAAAATGATTAGAAAAGTATATTTTTGAAATAGTGTGGTGGGTGTGTGGTGTACGAAATATTTATAAGAATTTTTAGTACTATCAATATTATTTTACGAATAGGCCGTTTAAAACATAACGCGTTTTGGCAGTTATTTTTTAAAACAATTGTGTCAAATTTGTAATTAAATTAGCACAATTATTACTTTCTGTTATGTACCTACTATGTTTTAGCTTAACGCAAGCGCCCATAAAATCGTTTTTAGATTAAAAATATTACTTTTTAAAGTATTTCTTGTAATCATTTCATGTAAAATAGTGTTTGTTTTAACATCAGTAAGCCCATTCAACTTTTTTAAATAAAATATTGACTAAATTCCTAAACATACCACATCCATATCCTTGGAATCCGTTCTACGATCTGCGCCACACAGATAGTATCGAACACATAGTCCGTTAACGCGTATTAGTTGATCGATACAGTGTGGCGCCCGCAACAACTTACATGTCGATCACTTCACTGTTAAGGCGAAGGCTCACAGGATTACGAGATCAGCTTTAATATCATAAAAGTTTTTTTCTTTTTAAATAAAAGGACACGTCACTTTGACTTCATCTCGCCTGATGGTAAGATAATATAGTTGTTATTGTTATAGGATGTTTAAGTAAAAGTTGATATTATAGGAAGTTTTCGTGAATATTAAACATAGAAATAAAACTGTTTTGAACCATTTCTGTCGTTATTTTTTTGGACGGGATTTTATTATTTACACTGATCCTGAAGGTACGGTTGCTTTTAGCAGCCATAGTCTTTCTGAATTCGTGTAAATTTCCAATAAAATCATAAAAAACTATATATGACTATAATAATGCCTATGACTGCTGAAAATCAACCAATAGTTTGTTATTTGTTTGAAATTAGTGATTGATCAATAGAAATCGCTAAAAAAAATTAAAAAACCCCCGTCACAAAAAACACCAAAAAGTTGAAAATAAATGGATAAATTTTAATTCAACGGTTGCCATGTCGGGGGACCGTAACTGGTTAAGTACTTCTTTATATCGTAAGGTCCACATAAGCCATTCTTGTGTTTATGTGAATGCCATGCCCCCGATATGGCAACCGTTGAATTAAAATTTATTCATTTATTTTCAACTTTTTGGTGTTTTTTGTGACGGGGGTTTTTTAAATTTTTAATTTAATTTATATTTTATGCTTTTTAAATTGATCTACTAGTCAAGCTCTTTCATTTGATACCCATATTGAGGGAATTATAAAGAAATATGTATTCCGACATGTTGTGGCGGCGGCCATCTTGATCCGATTTTTTTCAAACATAGCTAAGAACACTCCCGACTAATATACCTTTCAAACAAAAAAAAAACTAAATCCAAATCGGTTCATCCGTTTGGGTGCTACGATGCCTGTGGCAGACACACAAACACACACACACACACACACACACACACAGACACGTCAAACTTATAACACCCCGTCGTTTTTGCGTCGGGGGTTAAAAATAGTTTTTATTTAATGTTATAAGCTATTTACTTAGGACTAGTTAATACTTCGTCACTAATTAACTTAAACTTAAGTGAAAGCAAAAAGTAAAGCTGAAAATGAAATAGAAATTCACTAATGAGCTTAAAAGATGATCATAGCATTTGGGAATTTATATTTAGATACTTAATTGTAAAATTTCGTAGTGAAGTAAAATCTAATAAAAGTCTTTGTCTAGTCAGTGGACTAAAAACTTTTGACTTATTGCTGTCTTAGTTACATTTTAATTGCTTTTATACTTTTAAAGTTTTAACGTGTATTTTCAAACATAAGTACTAGATTTTCATTAAAATGTTTTAACAGGCTCTTAACTAAGCCGTTTGAACAATTATCTAGAATTATTAAAAGTAATTAATTTACCTTTCAGTGGTTGCGTAAAATGGCACAGAATAAAAGTTGGCACGTTCTAGATTTTAATGCAGAGAGAGAGAGAGAGAGAGAGAGAGATAATCTACAGGGATTAAATATGGAAGAACTACAATGAATGGGGAATCTACTCTCTAGAATGATATGAAAAGCAGCATATAATTAGTTGGTTTAATTAGTCAATAAAAATAAACATACATACATACATATAATGACGCCTTCATCCCCGGAGGTTAGGGCAGAGGTGAATTAAAACCCAAATTTCATCAATAATTTGATTCGGACCCACCACGTAATAGGGGGTGAGCCTATTGCCGTATTCCGGGCAAAATTTGGACTCGAGCCATGCATCTGAAGCTAAGCCTGGGCTGTATTATATCTTTTTTTTATATACCACTTAGGTGGCAGAAAAGCACACGGCCCACCTGATGAAAAGTGGTTACCGCGGCCTATGGATGTATGCAACACCAGGGGCGTAACACTCGCGCTGCCTACCCTATCTGTCTGATATTAAACAGCCCTATCCCTAAGTCACCTTGTACAACACTGCATGGGAAGAGATGGGGTAGCCCAAATTCTACTCTACTGGAAATCACGCGCGGGGTAAAAATAACTTTGAAATTAAATTTAAAACCTTTTTAAAAAGGATTGTCTCCATTTTTTTTTGTTTAATCTTATTACTGCATAATTTCTTCATGAGTTTTAACTTGTGGACATAAAGTTTCAGTGCAAATATTTACCATGAAAACATAAATAACAATACAAATAATAACTTAACCTCGTTTAGATCATTTAATTCATCTCTCTGTCAGTAATTTGTAATTAATCACGTTTGAGTATTTTTTGGACATAATATTGTCTTCGCCTTAACACCAAAAACTGAGAAAATGGTCATTTAATCCGCTTTGAAAAGCATAAAGGAGAAACAATTTAACTGTAGATTGAAATCATTGATAAATGTTGAGGGCCGACATAATTCCTGTGTCGTACTCTCTTGTACCGCTACATTACAATAACGTTAATACGACAGTATACTACATTATGAATGTCGTAAATGGTATCGTGTGATATTTCGATTATCACCTCATATATTTTAATCTTTTTTTTTATTAATACATTGACGATAATCTTTTGAATCACTGTTTCTCGTATCGATTTCGTGTTTAGTTATATCGAATCTAATGTTTTCATGCCTATTATTTTATGATATGACAATAATGTTTAATTCTAATATATGTTTGTTTTTTCGTTTTTATAATGTTTTATCCCATATTTTATTTACTAAATTATCTTCGATCAGAATTTAGGTATGTGCAAAAAACCGTATGAGCCAAATTATAAGGAAAAGATGAAGGTGCCGGAATCCAAAGAGGAAATCGTTAGATAAAACTATAAAAGGGAAAAATGCTAGATGATATGATTTAAATAGATTCAGATTCCTATCAACGGATATAATTTTCGTGCAAGTTAAATAAATAAATACTAAAAAGAAACACCAATGAGAAAGAAACACCATGGAGATCAATATTCAAGACTCCATTATTCATATCATTGTGCAAACTATTCCAGGGGTAAAAGTAATATACCTATATAGATTCTGTTATTGCATAATCCATGGTATAATCAAGTAGGTACTGTTCAGCCCGATCCATCTAACCGAACATTGAAGCATCCAAAAATGTTCAAATTTATAATATAGGATAATTTTATGCAAATAAAACTAATCAAGCTAAACGATGAACGTTAAACTAAATTGAATGCTTGGCAACAAATATTTTAGTAGAACGGGACACAGTTCACAAAACAACTCTAGACAAATTAATTAATATGAGACAGGAAGAACACTTCGAAATATTACGGATACTGCTACTCGAGTATTTTAAACTGAACTTGGCTTAAAACGAACGTGATATGGAAAGTTTTATGTTTATAAACCGATAGATTATTTAACGTTTAACAATAATTTGGTGACCAGAGTAAATGACAAAAATAAATAATAATTTAATTAAAAAATAGACCAGGGGTCGAGTGAGCACCTCAAAATTATGAAGGGACGAATGGGCACAGGGGACGAATTCCAGGGGATCAGTGGGTACTAACCCGGTCCTAGTATGATGACGAGTTTTATCCAAAGAAAATAAAATCCATTCTACAGAATAGTCAGCGGCGCGGCCCCCCTGTTTTTGTTCATTGTTACAAGTAACCTAAACATGACGAGATCTTTGAATGCTATTCTGTGTCTAGTTTTGTCCGGCACGTACAGTCCTATTTTCCACTATATTATTTTGTGACAGACTTTGAGTAAAATAATTGACTAGAGAAAGATAATTCCCGTAAAAAAAATATCCAGTTATCAGAACTATGTATTTCATTAAACAATCTCCAATTAAACGAACAACTATGCGTCCACTTGATGGTAAGTGGTTCTGTGAAATACGATCGCTTCCAACACAAGACCATAGGAGAGAAGGAGTGGTGTAAAAAGGAGTGTGAAACACAGAATAGGGAGTGAGGTGAAGCTCCAGGTATTCCCAAATTTATAATGAATTTCAGTGAAATAACTAACCTGGTCGAACATTCCATTCCAGACCTCACCACATTGCGAAATAGTTGAACCTGTAACAAATTTAAATAATTTCTATAAATTTATTATGAATTTCGAATACGAAAATTGTTTAAAGTTTAACAGGATTTTCAATTCGGTATGCCTCACCATTATATTTTATGAATTCTAAAAGCTGTTTATCTACCTGGCCCTCTCAGTCTTCGCCTGTATCATATTTCGGATCCTTCAGTCCGTATATGCCTGTTATTTATTAGTTTTTTAACAATGTATGAGAATTTACTGAATTTGTTGACATTGATGATTACTACTCCGCGCATTCGGACATTAGCGTGAATAATATAAAAACCTAAAGGCTTCCTTTATAAATTACTAGCTTTTGCCCGCGGTTTAGATGTCGGTTATCGCGACCAAACATAGCCTATGTCCTTTCTCATGGTCTAATCTACCCCTATACCAAATTTCATTAAAATCGGTTCAGTGATTTAGGCATGAAAGCGTAACATACAGACAGACACACAGACATAGTTACTTTCGCATTTATATATTAGTATGGATATGGATTAGAGATTATTTTTTTCAAATTGGATAAGTAGATCCCGAGATCAGTGCTCAACCAAACAAACTTGATAGTATACATAAGCTTGACAATATTAGACTTGAATGTGACACCACTCTAGATATAGAACAGATAGATATTGATACTAAGTGTATCCAAAGGCGCGATGCAATCATCAGATCTACAAACAAAATGAAATGTGAACCACGCCATTACTCGCCTAGTATTTAACGCTCATCTATTCAACTCCGACACAAGATACGTTTTGTATGTTAGACCGTAATTAATAACATAGCCGGCGGCACGTTTCCAAAACGCTATTTTAATTATTGTTCTTCTAAACTTCGGATATATTTCATGCGTGAATGTGAAGCTTTTGGAGTTGTATATTTTGAACAAGCGGTTTCCCTGAATCAAACCGTTGCCCTATTTTGGTAAACAAATTAAATTTTGTACTTCGCCAAAATTTGCCCGCGGCTGAGGATGCCTTGTGTTCGATGAACTAAAATCTGCTCAGAAAACAATGTGATACACTTAATATGAGAGAATTATGTAATCTGGGATTGATATAAATTAGAATTCATGAAATTCAAATATGTATAATTCTGATAAACTTCCATAATTCATTATGCACAGTTGACAAATGAGATACGGTTATACCTTCATAAACAACTCAATAACGAGAAAGTGTAACCGTAACCCCTTTGTCGAATGTGCATCGAACAGAATTATGTATGAGGTATTTGTTCTGACCGCATAGGATTGTGAATTGCCCAAAATCGTGTAAAATTTAACTTATGCGAGTTTGCGATCAAATATTACAACTAAAGTAGAATTCTGTGCCCTTATTTATGCCACTATACGATGGCTGGTCTTGTATAATATTTGTATAGTCGTAAATTGATTCGAAAAGTGAAAATCGTGAACCAAAGCCTTTCCTAAAAAATCACAGAAATGTATTGTATCCAGTATTTCACCAGTCCTGTTTTTGGATCCTTGTGTTATTCGCCCATATAGCCCATTCGCGTAGACTGAGAGAATACATCTATATGAAAAATGTTACTTTATACGTAAATGCGAGTACAACGCATAAACATAAATATTTATCAAACTTTTAAATTAGTTATTCCATACATAAAGCCTACTACTTTAACTTAAAATGCAAATTCCAAAAACAGCGCAAACGACAAAGAACATATTTTATGAAACAAAAAGAAAAAAATGGCAAGCGTTGTCACTTGGCTCTTTGCCAAATTGTGGATATATTTTCAGCCTGAGCTTATTCTCTATTTAAGCTAAACGCCTCTTGTCGTCCTGTCTAGGCGTTTTGCTAAGCGATGGACTCTTCAATATTTATCTGCTTCTGTTTTTAAAGACTGGGCAGACTTCCAAAAGGCTTTATACAATTCTATTGTGTTTTGTTTTCTTTCATTACTTGGTGCTATCTTAGAGTGTACCTATCTACTTCGGTACACTAGTTCCAATTTAAATTACCTGGTTGGGTAATGTGTTATTAAGTTCTTCTATCAGGAAATACTCTACAATAGCAGGGAATTTATAAGAAAGTCCCCAATTGATTCACTCGATTTAGTCATATACTGTAGTCTACAATACGCGTATTTTCAAGACAATAAAAATTAATCAGTCAATTCCGATATTGGAGTTCTGTTCTAGAAATTTTATGTTGGCATCTCTCAATATATACCATTGCACCTGATCCCTTGTTTGTCTATCCTTAGCGTCTTTTTCCAAGGCCACTTCAATTTTACGCGTGCTGATGCACGGGTTATACGACTAATGCTCTAACGCGTGAATAATACTATGCTAGTTGTCTAATATCTATTATAAAAAGGTTAGCATCCCATAATGATATAACTAGAAATAATTTTGGATACATTATTAATCAAAACTGAAGTATTCAATTATACAGTAGATCTTACCTCAATAGTTGCAACTTATAAACTAAAATTGGTATATTTTTTATTCGAAGCACCTTTATTATCGTTCACCGACATTGTTGAGTACGAACGTCAGGTTTAAGCTAATGATAAATTCAGTTCACACACGATCGTAACGAATTAAGGGAGAGGTTATATTGATGAGACGAATGTAATTTTGTTGAGGATTTGCTAATTACAATTTGTGGAGTGAAATAATTGTTTGCTGAAATTTGGTTACTTTGGATGTTGGTTACGTTCATGAACGTGTGTGTAATGTTCAGAACTGCGTCGTTTACTCATTTGAATAGCCAATATTTTGAAACATTACTTAAGATTATGCCTAAGGCAGGTAAATATTTGATTTCGATTTCTCGATTTAGTTTCGCTGGTTAGAGCTTAGTAAGGATCTGTTCATAAATTAGTTTTAGTTATCTAATTTCAATAGATATATGTAATTTTATGTAGTCTGTAGGCAAGTGGCAAATTTAGTTCAAACTTGTGATAGAATTGGTGTATAATAAGCGAGTGTGTCGTCACCAAATAATTAATGACGAGAGCAAGTATAAATATAAGACATAAGAATAATATTACACACAACGCAGTCAGACAAACAATGGAGAAAACTAAACGCTATAGAAACAACATGTTAATCACTACGAGTAGTCCAAATGTTATAAGATTGATTTTTCTTCAAATAGAAATATTAATGCGAATGTTATTTCAAAATATTATTACTGTATCCATGCCAAATTGACCTTTAATACTGTCACAAAATGTCCAAACTCGATTGAACACATTCCGCAAATTATCCCAAATGCCCCTTATTTTCTATTGAATTACAGATGAGTTTCTTTGATCTGACCGTTTCAGAATCGACTTCGTAAGTACTCACGACGATGAGGACGACAAATCTTTAATTTTTTGGGGTTAGATAATCGCTCATACGTGTCCTGAAAAGGCAAACAGGGTATCTGAGTAAAATCTTTTTGGATAAGATGAGAGAACTAGTGACGCTAGATTAATTAGATATTCAGGAGCGAATCTGCGTCTGGTATAGGATAAGCAGCTATTCTGGTGTGAAGGATCGTCACACCTTTGACAGAATGCCTGAGTTTTTTGACAGCCACATGAGCCTTTGCTTCAATATTTATACCAAAGTTGGGGGGTAGAAGTAAAAGTTAGGTCATAAACTCAAGGCGGTAGGTATATTTTTCATTTTTTATGAATATATCCTGTAACTTATAGGGTCTCGATTAAACTTACTACACGTGATTGCTACACATTATTCATATTGACCTACGTCTGTCACACGTTATGTCTACTTAATGACTTGGTCCAAAAACTCAAGTCTTTTAGTCTTCATTTCGTGAGTCAGGCGCCGCTCGCCTGCCGTCAAGAGCGCACGTTTGTCTTTCCCTCTCAATATAATATTGCGTATGTACCGACGAAATAAATGAAATTTTACATCATCTAGTATGCTAATTATTCAAATCGATCAAGGAAAAATTATATGATCGGTCCAGGCGGGATTTGAACCCGCGATCCTTCTTTTACAGGGAGAATGCTTTGACCACCCAGCTACCAGACTCACGCCCAAACCAATCTGTATCCAATGTCTTTGAGGCGATGGTGGAGCAATCTACCGACGCTCTTACGAGCTATGCTATCGGAACCAATGAATGATTTGTCATTCATTTTATTCATGATTTTTGATTACTCTGCCCAAATGTTTAAATGAAATTTTACAGGATGTAGTATGCTAATTATTCAAATAGATTAAGAAAGAAAAAAATTCATTCGTCGTTAAGCTAACCGCATCGGCTATGGCAATACCAATTTTTTGTTATTTTTTTATAGCATTTTGACGCAATTCACTCGACAGTCGACAAGTCCGTCCCTTGCCGCTCGTCCTTTAAAAATGATTTAGGATCCTAAATTAGTGAACGTGTAATCGCGAGCTTCGGTGACTGAACTTCTTTTCCTGAATAGCTTCCTGAATTTAGGATTCTAAATTCAGGAAGGTGTAATACCCCTTAACACACCTGCCATGAGGCATGTATATATTATCCAATAGATAGGTACATAATAGGTAACAGGTGATATCAATCTGAGCGAATATTTTTTTCTTATGATTAATCTGGCAACACATTAAATGAGTAAATTGATAATGTTGACGGAAAGATGGTAGGCAAATAATTGTGTTATACAAACGAGAATAATGTTGTCAGTGTCACTAGAATTATCTATTAATAGCTTGTTTCCCGTATTCAAATAATATAAATAAATCAATATGTCTAGCCAAGAGGATAAAGTACGTCAATCTTCTCCCAGTAGGTATATTAAATTATACACCCCCGCGTGCAAAAAAAGTGAAATCTTCAACAGAAGTTAACGAGTATTCCAAAACATACGCTGATAAGGAAATAAATAAAATTCAAATTATATTCATTGTGATTTTAATGCTAAACTATACAACCATGGATTTAGAGGACTCAGTCATGAGTTCTTTTAAAAGACTCAGTCTTTGAGTTCTTTTTAGCAGGACTCAAGTCTTTTACAAAAGACTCCAATTTCTAAAGGACTTGAGTTCCTAGTTTTATTTATAAGACTCGAGTCTTCAAAAATAGCTCAAGTTCTATTAAATGAGACTCCAAGACTCGAGTCTCTTACAACACTAGGTCCAACTCATAAATGTACGAAGCTTCACTAATGCTATCATATTTATTTAGATCAGTCCAATAGCACACCAGGCAAGTATGATAAATTTTAATGTTATTTTGAAGCAATTCGGATAACATTGATAACTTTTCCTATAAATTTAAATCAGAAGAAGTCAATATCTAAGACGAGGATGAAATGAGTGGAGCAACTGGGGTTATTCTCTGAAGTCAGTCTGTCTGTCATACTCGGGCGGTTTTTACTGCTGATCTTGTCATGCATATACAATGCTCAAAGTCAATATCTAAATCCATGTGGATGAAGTCACAAACATAATAGTTTATGATACTAGGTTAAGTAGGATCATTATCTTCAATACAAATTTGAAAATATTAAAATTATGTTTCATAGAATCATTCTACTTTAATCCACGATGTTCCCATCGCTGTCTTCTATGAACAAGCTCTCTCCCGAAGCGATCACTTACGAAACGCTTAAAATATATTAACGCTAATGCTCACCATTTAAGTAGAGCAGTTAATTGTACTCAACAATAATCAGTAGATGTGTTGTTCTCACGAGCTGATATTCAGATTGTTCCGGTATCAAATGCAGATAAATCATTTTTGGTTTTAATGACTATCACTGGTTAATTGCTGTAACATTATTTTATGAAGCAGTGATGATCGGTTTTTGTGATTTACTATTAAGTTCACCAATCTAATGGTGTTTAAAGAGGACTGTGACGCCTTATCTGCGAAGAAGAATGACAAAGAGTACATCATTAGCATCATCAGGATTACATTTATTAATTTACTAGCTAGTGCCCGCGACTCCGCCCACGTGGTCCCGTTTTCTAATCTTATAGGAACCTATTCTCTATAATAAATATAGCAGCTTATAGGCAAGTAATAGAGGGCGAGTCTCTTGTCGTCAAGCGGTCTAATTAAGTCATAGGCTATATTTAATGTCGGATGAAGAATACTGCAGAAATTTTCTCATAATAATTATTCATTGTCCAGTTAATTTGCAATTTCCAACTACTTGAAGTTGGTCTACTCGGGCAGTTCCGATTGGAGCGAGAGAATTCCATTATACTGTACCTCTCTTAAGATTCTAGAGGACTTTCCATGGTTTCCGGACTGAAAAACATAATTACGGAATTAATGGAAGTTGTTGGACATTATATTTTTGGAATTGAATGGAAATGAAATATACTTGAGATAATGATGGAATCAGGATTATGGATCTTCAAGAATTTAATACTGAATGACGTCGTGATTATTTTTTAAACGAATAGGTATAATTAGTAGCCGAAAATGGTAATTCAACTAACTCCTCCAGCTAAGCTAAATTGCTTGTGGTAGAAGAGAGTTTATGTCGGTAATGTAATAGCCATGATACAAACCTAGAAGCTCTTAATCGTAAGGTCAACTCCATAAATATTAAGCTACTGAGGAACAAAACCGATTGCTGCGAGATATTTTATACTCATTTTTAATTTTAAAGTTGATCGTTTCGTCAATTTTGTGGGTTTGTAAATTTGCCCTAGTCTACAGCCCTGTATATAGGCCTCTCCCAATAAGAGCCATTTCACCCGATCCTCTGCCTCCCTTGGGCTAATTGATTGATTGAATTTGCTCCAACAAAAATCCAAGTAATCTTGCCGCAGTCCTTTTAAAAAATACTACCGACTTTTTTCAACTTGTTACTTCCAAATTTCGAATTTAATAACTAAAATAACACCTTGCACAACCCGGAAACCGAAACCGGGACTTCATCACACTCATTACCGCTGTGCCCGCTGCTGGCAGTCAGATGTATAACTAATTGAATTGTAAATCGTAATGACACTTTCCCATAAAGAGAATTTGTGGTTTGTTTGTTGTAACACCCGGAACAGTAGGAATTAATTAGGTTATTATAGTTCGAATCACATATCTTGGACCTAAAGCGCGAGATTTAAAAGGCCCTGGCGCACGCAGATTGTTTTGTAATCCATACTTAATATTATAAATGCGAAAGTAACTCTGTCTGTCTGTCTGTCTGTATGTCTGTATGTTACGCTTTCACGCCTAAACCACAGTACCAATTTTGATGAAATTTGGTATAGGGATAGGCTAGAGCTTGAAGAAGGACATAGGCTATGTTTGGTCGCGATAACCGACATCAACGCGGGCGGAGCCGCGGGCAAAAGCTAGTAATCTATACTTGGTGAATTTGAGCTCGTCCACTGTAGTAGCACCCTGTGCTATCTTCAAAATACATCCAAGAAACGTGTACTGTGCGTATAGAGTATAGAGCACATTGCACATTTTAGGTCCAATAGACTTTTTTTGTTTTAATTTGTTTTAATATCGAGTTGTTTCAACGAGTTCTATGTTTAATCCTTATCAGATCGATCTTAACGATAAAGTCTCAAAATGATCCTAATAACGACGTATTAAGATCAAATCAAAGTGTTTTGATTGATTCACAAACTAGGTACCAAATATCAGAACAACCACTCAACAGGAATGGAGTATTAGCAAGGTTGTAAGATCATTTTCAGTACTTTACCTTTAACCTCCCCAAAACTATTTAACTTGTATATAAGTTAATGCCCTGATAGATTAGCAGTTGCATTTAATAATATCAGATATGCTCTATCAGCGCGTTAAGGAGGCTAATAGAAATAATGTGAGAAGTACGCAAATAAACATGGACTGGTATACAATCAAAAATACAAAAAGTCCGAATTCATGGTCTTTGGGGCCGTGGGCACCAAGCGTCCGGATATCAAACCCAAGGTGACTATTTTTGAGTACTGCTTCGACGAGTTGATATCTTCAAATAGTTTTGGACGCTATGCGTGGCGGTGGCAACAGTATGCTCAACGTACTGGTGGCCAGAAACTATGAATGCACGATTCTTTTGTAAAAGTCTAAGTACTAACATAGATTTATGTGTATAAATGCTACTAACAAAAATGGATTTTAGCTGTCTGATAAATAAATAAATTAATAATTTACGAGTCACGATCAATCTGATAACTGTACCTATATACATTTAGAATGGAAAAGTCAACTTCCAGGACTGGACTCGAACACGCGACCAGTACCTATGCCTATCCAGTGGGAATACTCTGATCATCCGCCACGTTACTATTAACGTGTGTACCAGTGCCGAAATATCGGTTACTTAAAACATAAAAAAACATGTTGTATATCCCGGTGAGTGTTACACTATTAATGTGAATGACCATGTCCAAATCATACTTGAACACGGTTTGGATATTCGATACTTACGTCTTGGAGCTACAGTTTCCGATAAAATATTGTGAACATTTTTAATTTATCACTGTTACAATCTTTAAAGAACAATTAAATAATCATGTTAACTACAAAAAGAATTTATAAAAAAAAATCTGGTCATAAAACATATTTTGGGAAATTACTGCCAAATCATTAAAAAGACAGTTTTCGTTCTAAATAATTTTCAAACTTCTCACTATCTACCAAAATTCATCAGCAATTCGAAAAGAAAAAAAAAACATCCACAGCTAAAGACTATCGTTGCATGCGGCGGCCTTTGAAAAAAAAAGTTGCGCAATAAGAAAATATCATTGTTATTCAACTTCACACAATCCCCCCTCCCCTGAAAGCCAGGACGACGTGATACGAATACTAAATAATAATTATTTACTTGCTTCTGAGGTAACCTTCGTGTAGGGTCACCATGATAATGCGAGTTTCAGATTGTTTTTTGGGATTTAGCTTAGGGAAGGTATACCTAATTATATTTTTGGAGTGCACTGATGTGTGTATTTATTACTAGATTCGTTGTTAAGGATAGGCCTAAGACTTGAGAAACAGGTCCTTTCGATCCAATAGAAGACCACTGCACTGACAGCGGTTGGGTCATTACTATTTATTTTTTTTTTTTTTTTTTACACAGGACACGTCAATTTGACTTCACCTCGCCTGATGTTAAGCTAAAGGCAAAGTCTCGGAAAGAGGGTCACCATCGTAAACATTTACCATGTTAACAGTGGTGGCACTCAGCTTGACGGCCTCATTAGATGCCTTTTCACGCCCCGCTTAAAGGACCCGGGACTGTAGGAAGAAGGAAACACGTGAGCTGGCAGGGAATTCCAGGTCTTAGTGGTGCGGCATAGGAATGAATCACTGAAACGCTTGGTTCTAGCAGGTATACTCTGCACCGTAAATGGATGACATCTTAGCCTTGCACGTGTCGTCCTGTGAAGGAAAGGGGAGGGTGGGACTAATTGGAAGAGCTCGTCAGAACATTCACCATGGTAGAGACGGTAGAAAACTGCCAAAGACGCAACATCTCTACGCATCTGCAAAGGTTCGAGGGTGTTCGTGACCTCAGGATCCCCAATAATGCGGACCGCACGTCGCTGCAACCTGTCGAGAGCATCTAATAAGTACTTTGCGGAGCCGTCCCAGAGATGTGAGCAGTATTCCACGCAGGAACGAATTTGGGTCTTGTATAGAAGACACCGCTGCTCCGGCGTGAAAAAACGTCTCACTCTGTTCAGGACTCCGAGTTTACGCGAGGCTGATTTGATGATACTCTCGATATAGTTTTTGTTATTCAGTTTGCAGCGAACATCCATACCGAGGATAGTGAGGTGATCCTGCAGTGGCAGTGGTGTGCTCTGAAGAGTGGGAAGGGGAAGGAAAGGAGATACCTTTGCTGTAAACGCACATGCCTGGGTCTTCTTGGCATTGAACTCGACCAGGTTCCTAGCGCCCCATTGAGAAATGTGGTCCAGGATCCGGTCCAGCTCAGTGACAAGAAGCTGCCTTTTTTCCGCGATATCAGACTGCTTGGCCGCAGGATGTGCGTAATAACTCCCGTGTAAGGTGCTGTCGTCTGCATAGCAGTGAATGTTTCCGTTACAGAGCATGTCATGGATATGCAGAAGAAAGAGAGTGGGAGATAAAACGGAACCCTGCGGCACGCCAGCATTTACCTGCAAGAACTCCGAAGCTCGTCCATCACAAAGGACGCGAATACGGCGCCCCTGCAGGAAGCTTTGGCTCATTTCACCGCAAGTGTAGTCTTTAATTTTTACAGCAATTTTATTTTATGTCACAGTATATACCAGTCTACATGTATACCTAACAGGATTTTTAAGAACAGACAAAGAAGACATTCGAATACATCGGGAAAAATGAAATGCTCAAGTGGGACTTGAACCCACGACCTTTCCCTTACAGGGGGACACCCCACTTTAGCCACTTCCGATTTCTCTTCTCTTTACACCCATCTTTAAGGACGATGATGGAGCCATCTACTAACTTTCTGTCGAACTGTTGGAACCGATGAATGATTTTTCAAGCTTATTTAAACATAGATTTTTGATGACTCCGCCCAAATATTTGAATGAATTTACAATTGAATGCATTTATTATGCTAACTTTAATATTCGAGTACATCGGGAAAATCGAAGTGCTCAAATATCCCAATTTTAAAGTTAGCATAATAAATGCTATAAAAAAGTCCTTCAAACAAAAGACATGATAATTTATTACCATATTTCTTGTGGTAATCGAACCGGCAAAGTAAGTGATTCATCTGAATTATGCAATTATTAGCGTTAGAACCTAAAAAAAACATAGACTCGTAAGGTAACATAGATTTTTATTTGACTACTAGCTTTTGCCCGCGGCTCCGCCCGCGTGGATGTCGGCTATCGCGACCCAACATAGCCTATGTCCTTTCTCAAGGTCTAATGTATCCCTATACCAAATTTCATCAAAATCAGTTCAGTGGTTTAGGCGTGTAGCGTAAGATACAGACAGACAGACAGACAGAGTTACTTTCGCATTTATAATATAATATTAGGTCCTTACATATGAAATTGGCGTTTTTCGTACTGGCCACTTAAATCACGATTTTCTCCTCTTTGGTAAGGAATTCCAAATTCAAATTTGTACAGCTATTTACTCATGTATTTGTGCTTCGATGAAGGTCATTTATTTGTTGTTTTTCTTCTGTTTTTTCTGTTTGCGCCACTCATTTTAGAAAATGGAAAACTTGAAATGTCGCATTATTTACGAATACGAGTTCCGCCGTGGCACTAGTGCTGCGGAAACGACTCGAAGGGTGAATGATGTTTATGGCGGTCATGTTGCAAAAGAAAACACAGTTCATTTTTGGTTCCAACGTTTTCGTTCTGGAAATTTCGACCTGCAGAACAAGCCCCGTGGACGGCCTGAGACCCAAGTTGATAATGAAGTATTGAAGGCTATTGTGGAAGCGGATCCATAGCAAACCACGTCCGAGTTAGCTGCAGGCTGCGGTGTTAGTGATAAAACTGTTTTAATTCACTTGAAGCAAATTGGGAAGATTAAAAAGCTTGAAAGGTGGGTACCTCACGAATTGACTGAAGCAAACCGGCAAACGCGCGACGACTGTTGCGTTACATTACTGAACCTGCACAATAATGAACCTTCATTATTGTGCCGGTTAATACAAAACGCCAGGATCCAACCATTGCGCTGAGCGCTTCCGATTATCGTAAAGAATCTATTTTTCATCACAGGTAATGATTCGGTTTAAAATAGGTATTTTAAACCTAAAATTTTTTTTATTTTAAACTTTTTGTTTTACAAATTCAAAACAAAAAAAAAATAAAAAAAAAATAGATTCTTTACGATAATCGGAAGCGCTCAGCGCAATGGTTGGATCCTGGCCAGCCAGCCAAATCCTGCCCCAAGCGAAAATTAACCCCAAAAAAGTTACTTGTGAGCGTTTGGTGGACTAGTGCTGGTATTGTTCATTACAGTTTTCTCAAATCTGGCCAGACTATTACGGCTGATGTCTATTGTCAGCAATTGCAAACAATGATGGAAAAGCTAGCGGCTAAAAAACCTAGGCTGGTCAATCGCTCCACGCCACTGCTGCTTCACGACAACGCTAGACCACACACCGCACAACAAACGGTTACCAAATTAGAAGAGCTTCAATTGGAATGTCTAAGACATCCTCCGTACTCCCCGGACCTTGCTCCAACAGATTACCATTTTTTTCGAAATTTGGACAACTTCTTGCAAGGGAAAAATTTCAACTCTGATGGGGCAGTCCAAATCGCCTTCACAGATTTTATTGATTCCCGTCCGACTGGTTTTTTAGTAAAGGGATCAATGAACTACCTATGAGATGGCAAAAGTGCATAGAAAACAATGGTTAATTCTTTGATTAATTAAATATATCCATTAAATATTTAAAAATATTCGACTTTTTGTTCCTCCCATACAAAACGCCAATTTCATATGTAAGGACCTAATATTATATTATATTAAGTATGGAAGTATGGATTATTATCAGGACAATTCCACAAAAAATCTTTCAATTGTTCACCCTATTTAAGGTGTGGGTTTTATGTGTGAGTACATATTTGGAATGTTCCTAAGTATTCCTGTTACCCATGGAAATATTTTATAGAATAACACTGCTACTTACAGACTCCACCTCCTGAAAGGTCGTTAGAAACTCCATTATCAGTATAATTTTATGAACTACCTTTAATGGCAGGTACTTTTGTTTTATTCTTGTTATTTTTCCTAATGATAAGGGCGCGTTTCACTGTACTTATTTTTACAACATCAACTCTTAAAACAAGTGCGAATCGGACTCGCACATTTATGGTTCCGTATAATATGATTTTAATTGATAAGCTTACTAAGCAAAAAATGGATCGAAGACAAAAAGATTTAGCTTAGTGGTCAAGGAGTTGGCATTACAATTGAGAGGTACCGGGTTCAAATCCTGGCCATTACACTGCTGACGTGAACCCACTGTTAGCACAAGTAATTTAGCTTATCGAATACATAGGGAAAAAGAATCTTCTCGGGCGGGACTCGAACCCGCAGTCTTTCCCTTACAGGGGGAATGCCTGACCAATTCGGCTACCGAGACACGCCCGATATGATTCAAATTTCTTCATTCATTGATTCCGATAGTTCGTAAGAAAATCGGTAGATGACGCTACGTCGCCTCAAAGACGTATAAGGTGGGAAATTTGAATCATATCGGGCGTGTCTCGGTAGCCGAATTGGTCAGGCATTCCCCCTGTAAGGGAAAGACTGCGGGTTCGAGTCCCGCCCGAGAAGATTCTTTTTCCCTATGTATTCGATTTGTATAGTTAGCATACTTAATGCTATAAAAATTCCTTTAATTTAGCTTAGTTGCTAATATTAAAAAAAAATTGAGTTTAGAATCTGCAGTTATCACAAAATAGTCTAACTAAATGTTGAGCAAATTGAAATGTCAATGAACCAATGGTTAAAAATTAATGTAAATATTGCAAGCAAGGCACACGTGTAATATGACGCTTGTGTTAGTTTAACTATTAACCAAACTAATGAATAAATTCATTAATTTTAACTTAACTCCTCCACGCATTCCTGATAAAAAGAGGTCTTGATTGACAGACTACCACTACCACTATTACTGCCAGTGGCGACGCCGTTTGACCGGACGGCTAATCAGTCCTTCTATTTCACCCAATTCCCCTGTAACGACTGCCATACATGCTCGTATGGCAACCGGGACCGACAGCTTAACGTGCTCTCCGAGGCACGACCAGACCAATGCAAATACTCATATTATAAGCATACAAATATTTGCTTTGAGTGGAAATGAACCCACGCCACGGAGGCTGTCGCCAGACAGACAACAAAATCATCCTATAACAATCCTTGCCTTTGAGGTATGTAATCCTAAAAATAGCCCACGAAGAAGCATAACTAGGTATTACAGAATTATACCGCACTTCAATCTACCAATAGGAACGTTCACAGAAGGCTGGCTTTGCCTCGCTGATTGGCAAATGCTTAGCCTTTGTGTCAAGATAAAGCCTGGCTTCCAGTTGTGGAAGCGAATATTACTCTCTATAATGGTGATAATCCTAGCTCCTTCAACGGAAATAACAATCGATTAGTTTAGTTTAAGATTCTCATTCAATTAATGAAGTTTTAAGTTTTAGTTATTTAAACCATTTCAATGTCTATTATACGTGTACGTATAAATAATAATGGGATGAATAAACGACATTCTCTACAAGCCATTCAAAAATTAAAATAAAAATTCTCCACATATTTCTCCACAACTCTGTAACTATCATCTTGACCTGTTTGCTTCCATAATCTGCACTTAGCCTTCTAATCAATCCTAGATTTGATTTGTTTAAGCTTTAGTGGGAGCGACTGCCGTCTGTCCTTCAATTCCAAAATAAAGCCTGCACCAGAGTTTCATCTGTCTATCAGCATAATTAATGTACCAACTCGCAAGTGGTTTCAGGATTAACTATAAATAATTAATAAATAAATATTCCACAACATTTTACACAACGCTATCTAGACACATGGTAAGCTTAACTAGCTTGTGTTATGGAATATTATATGGCTAGAATGCGAATAAACATACTTAGATACATTTTTTTAAATATATATATTTAGAAACACCCAGAAAACATTTATTTTTTGCACTGAGCAGGAATCGAATCCGCGCCTCCTGCGTGGCAGTAGCGTTAACTACCGCCTCGCCACCAAGGCTGTCAACTATCTAAATAGGGACTTGACATGCCCTAGGTCTGTACAAAAAATAACCACATTTTATTCTTTTACGTTATACCAGAACTCGAAAAAATACACAATATAAAAACAGTCCTTCCACGTATCCTATGACCTTAACAAATACGAGGAGTCTTTATTCAAACATACGTGGCTCCATCAGTCAGACGCCTCACAAGTAATCTTGGGTTGTCAGAAGCAAATGACACGCCCTGACACGTAAGGTACAGATAATTTAAACAACACATTCCTTGTTCCTTATTTTCTGGTGGCGTTGAAAATTATGGGCATAAAAAGCCATGGTTTTTGGAGATATTTTGAGGATTAGAGATTACGTTGAAGAAATGATGAAAGGTCAAATGGCAACTTCATGCCTAATAATGTGTTAAAGCGAGTACCGACTCGTAGTCACACCAAATTATCACACCAGTGTGACAAACAGTATTTTTTTTCTCGTTTGTCACACTACTGATTTTTACACACCATGTAATGTATTTATTTCCGAACTAGTGATGTCCCATTTGCAAACTTTTACTAAATGTTATCTAACATTAGTGTTTTATACTCGCTCACAAGCATATTCGCAAAACATCATATTCTCGTGTTATGATATTATCGCGTCATGATATTCCTACAGTATGATAGTCGAATAACATGATAATCACAGAACATGCTATTCGCAAATAATTCAATGTACAGTCAACGACACATTTTTTTCTTGAAATGAAAATCATATTTAATTAATTACAGAAGAACTTATTTAATTAATTACCTACATTGCAAACAAAACACAATTACGCAAACACAATTAATTAATTAAGAAATGATAGTTACAGCTTGTAACATTCACCACCTTATTATCTAAATTTTACCTCTATAATAGAGAAGATCTTACTCTCAAATAATTCAGATACCGTTTAAAATATTTTCATTTCAAGATTGCCTAATATCAAGTCGATTAGGGTAGGAAAAATTAAATCGGTTCAGGCAGGATTCCAACATACCCCTCTCACAGGAAGAAAGCTCTAACCACTGAGCCCCTTAACCACGCCTTTATCCATCTAAATTTTCTTAAATATAGTTCAGGCGACAGTGGATACGTCTACCGACACTCGTATGAGCAATCGGAACCAATGAATGATGTCACAATAATTTATAAACGTATTGATATTTGTTTCTTTTTCTTTTCTCCTTGTATCCAATCTTAATTATACTAAACTAGCTTTAGCCCACGGCTCCGCCCGCGTGGATGTCAGTTATCGCGACTAAACTTAGCCTATGTCCTGTTTCATGATCCAATGTATCCCTATACCAAATTTCATCAAAATCAGTTCAGTGGTTTAGTTGTGAAAGCGTAACATACAGACAGAGAGACAGAGTTACTTTCGCATTTATAATATTAGTATAGATGCTTTAAAATTACCTTAGGTATATCAATTACCCAGCTTTGCACAACCATCGCGTCGAAGTATTTAGAACATAGTTTGCAGTAATCACGGGGGTTCATATGCAGTGAAAGGTTGCTAGCCAATAACCTCGTAATACTGAGCTCGCAGTACTAGATGATACGATTAACTTAATAATTCACTCGCTATGCGAAATCAGAAGACCAACTCCGCCTTATAGAAAAATGTTAAAGCGTAGAATTACGCCAGCTTTTGGCGCGTACCACCCCAGCTTTTCCTGTGGGTGTATAAAAAGGTGACTAAGGGATAGAGCTGTTTTCCATTCGACAGTAAACATATTTGTATGATTTTTTACCGCATTAAGTATGCTAACTATACAAATCAAATACAAAGGGAAAATGAAACTTCTCGGGCGGGACTTTAACCCGCGATCTTTCTCTTACAGGGGGAATACCTTGACCAACTCCCCTACCGAGACACACCGATGTGATTCAAATTTCCCTTCTATTTTTATCCGTCTTTAAGGCGACGGTGGAGTCATCTACCTATATTCTAACGAACTATAGGAACCAATGAATGATGTCCCGCCCGAGAAGTTTCATTTTTCCCTATGTATTTGATTTGTATAGTGAACATACAGCCCAAGAAAAGTGCCCGCTAGACATCACAAGGCTCAACCTCTATTCGTGGGACCGAAAATCATTGTAGGTGAACGTTTTATTCAGTTCAGCCTATTGCCGTATTGCCGGGAACTATTGTTAACTCTAGCAATGCATTTGAGGCTGAGTCTGAGCTGTACCTATATATTTATCTGATATTATACAGCCCTATCCCTTAGTCGCCTTCTACGACACCGCTTGGGAAGAGATGGGGTAGACCAAATTCTATTCTGCCGGGAACCGTGCGGCTCAGTTCAGTCTCGATTTACTTTTAATCTCCCAAATGTCAATATGCAACTATCAAAAAAAAAATCCAATTCTCGTAATAAAAATGGTATTCTTTAATTTTGCCGTGGTGTAATGATAAAACCGATCATAAAATCATTGTTCTTTCTTCATTGAATATCGTTTTTGACATTCAATTTAATTTTAAGAGCGAATCCAATCGAAATCGATTCTTTATAAATTAGAATTGGCCTTCTGTACTGCCTGGACTATGGAACGTTTAACTTAATAATTCACACGCTTTGCGAAACCAGATCCTAACAAGGCTGTACCTTTGAAGGACCTTTTGTTATGCTATTCAATAAATTGAGTAGGCGCCTACAGGTTAAATACATTGTTGAAATTGTAGGTTAACGAGATTAGTGCTGACCTTATACAATCAAATATCTGAACATAAAATATGAATTCAAAACATGTCACCTTGTCTATGTAATACATTCTTTGACAGCCTCTGTGGCGTGACGGTAGTGTACGCGACTGCCACGCAGGAGGCGCGGGTTCGTTTCCCGCTCAGTGCAAATATTTGTATACATGAATATGGCTATTTTCATTGGTCTGGGTGTTTCTTTGTATATTTTTTGTTCTTTTTTTGGAAAGAAAATATATTTATTCATGAATATTTTTAACTGTCTGGACTATGGAACGTTTAACTTAATAATTCACACGCTTTGTGAAACCAGATCCTAACAAGGCATGTATGTATAATATGTATGTTTTACAAAAAAGGATATTAGTATGTTTATCCGCATTCTAAATTCCATAACACAAGCTATAAAAGCTTACAATGGGTCTAGATAGCGTTGTGTAGAATGTGGTGGAATATTTATTTAAAAAAAATTGTTTGGTTTAGTACTTGTATTTTCTGTACTCCACTAGAATGCTCTTACCAACTAAGCTGCTTGGATATTCGAAATTCTATACATTCGTTTTGAACCCAGTCTGGGATGTTCTTTTTTGTATCCAAATCGATACCTCGTGCCAAATGGATTGAGAATAAAGTTTATTGACCGAACTGATCTTTAACCAGTTTTGACTGATTACTTAAGGGTTGTAAACCTTTTTCATACAGTCAAGCAGACTTTTAAACTTTTTTAAATTTGTTTTTGTTGTACAAAACTTCACTGCTATCATTAATCGATCTGGCACGGCCTATAGTTGTAAGAATTGTGTTGATATTGCAACTACCTATCGTACATACTCGATTATTTTAACATTTTAAACAGAGAGAAATAGACCTGAAACTGCCTGCCAGCTCACGTGTTTCCTTCTTCCTACCATCCCGGATCCTTTAAGCGGGGCGCGAAAAGGCATCCGATGAGGCCGTCAAGCTGAGAGCCACCACTGTTAACATGTTACATGTTTACGATGGTGACCCTCTTTCCAAGACTTTGCCTTTAGCTTACCATCAGGCGAGGTGAAGTCAAATTGACGTGTCCTTTATGAAAAAAAAGATTACAAACAGACAGCAAATTTTTTTATATACATGTTTTTATATCCACGTATACTTCTAACAATGTCATACCTATACTTAATTATGAAATTGCGTAAAGACTTATACAATTTATTCGAGTCTCAGTCCACAGCTGTTTCACTAACAAGGTCCAGTCTCTAAATTACTTTGTTCCATACTGATTATACACTGTGAGAGCAGTCCCCCGATCTCTATTGTGTCGTCTTGAAATAATTTGAGCAAAGCGGATAGCTTCTGTGTTAGAACAGTGGTAAATACTAAAGAATTTAATCTGAAATTTGGTATTTATTTGTTAAGATAAATAGCTTGTTTTGTGATTATCATCTTAGCGTGGTCCCCGGGGCGACATTCGTTTCCAGGGACAACTACTCCTCCTTCTTTACATTTGACTTCTGTGGCTCTTATGGGAGCAACGTTTGTCTACCCTCCCAATCCCGATAGGCCAGAGCCTCGTCCCATGTCCATCAATTAGAAAAAAGAAAAAGTTTCAGGAATTATTTATAGAAGTAGAAAGTTACATACATATACTCACGCCTCTAAATCCCCGAAGGGGGTAGGCAGAGGTGTAATTAACACCCACATTTCGCCGACTATAATCTTTGGTGCAATGTATTAGGGGGCGAACCTATTGTCGTCAAGCGGACACTTGGTCATGAATTGTATGTTTACTGTCGGATGCAAAAGGAGTAGAAGAGTAGATATTATTTCACATGATCTAATATATTTCACTCAAGCTAATGTCGATGGCTTCGCCTGCGTTTATCAGTTACTTGGTACTATTTTTGATTATATCTATGGCGTCACCGAAACAATTGCGATATCACATACGACAATTTTAAGCCTTACCAAGATCTTTCTAATGGAAAATCGACATCAATTATGATGTTTATCGCGAATAAACAAACAAGAAAGAAAATATCGTAGTTTTTAGGAATTAGTACATCCAAAACCTTTGGTAAATGTAAACCTTTGAGAATGCCATAAGGCGAAACCGGTCAGGTGTAATAGAATAAATATAGTGGAAAAAGTACAAGTGTTCTCAATATGTGTAACGATGAATTCCACCAAGTGCCATCAATCAACAGTATGAATAATAAGACAAGAAAAAGAAAGAAAGAAACAAAGAAAGAAAGAAAAGAACATTTGGGTTCAAAACCCTTCATTTAACATAGCCCAAGTATCACCCCATCTCATCCAAAGGGTATCGTAAGAGGCAACTAATAGAAAAATACGCAGGTGACATCACTGCGAGAGAAGAAACACTCGAAATAAAAACCTGTACCAATCCGTCTGGCCAGCGTGGAAACTGTAGGCCAAACTTTGGCCCCTAGCTGGGGCAGAGGGCGTCCGCAGTGAGTTTCCATCCCGTACGGTCTTGAGCTTCGCGTTTGACTTCGCTCCAGGTTTTCCAATGGCTTGCGCTTCGTTAATGATAGTCCGCCGCCAGATCTGTTTTGGACGACCTTCCTTCCTTCCTTGGGGATTCCAGTCTAGGACTAGCCTCGATATGTGGTTTGGATCCCTTCGGAGAGTGTGGCCTATCCAACTCCATTTACGGCGTTTGATCTGCTGTTCCATCACACACAACATTCCCAAAGCTGCTCGTTGGAAAATTTCTCTGGCCAGTAAATACCAAGGATTCTGCGATAGGCTAATTTATTGGTTGATGAAGTATTTTTTGAATACCGCCATATTATATTCGAGTATTAAAAAAATGTACACTCGAATTATAGATAATATCTGGTTTGACCGAGCTTGGCTCGGTATTTTTTTAATAAATTTTCTAAAAGTGAATCCTAGCTAGATCGATTTATCGCCCCCGAAACCCCCTCTATACTAAATTTCATGAAAATCGTTGGAGCCGATTCCGAGATTCCAATTATATATATACAAGAATTGCTCATTTAAAGGTATAAGATTGTGTTATTCTCATTCAAATATCTTTAGAATATTATGATATCAGTTGTCAGTACAGTTCATTCAAGGTATACACGATTGAGCTTCCAATTTCTGGCCGAAAATAAATTGATGCGGCGGCAGTTTAAGGTCAAACCAGTAATGAACATAATACAGGTAAACCCGATCTTGGCCTTTCATTTTGTGCCGCCACTTATATATTACTTATAACTGACACACGTAACTTGTAGTTATAGTATAGTTAGTATGGAGTAGGCTTTTGTATAGGTATTTTATATTTTGGTCAAAAATCTTCTACGGTACTAAAATTGTAAAAATAATCTTAAGAATTTACGTATAATTTCATAACTATCCTTTCTTATAGAACCGGTAAAATATAGCTCCTTATGTCGGTAATATTAGAGTGAATCAATTTATCATCACCCTGATGATATCTTAATATATATAAATTACGTGTGACTCCTAAACTACTTAACCGATTTTAATCAAATTTGCACACCGTGTGCAGTTTGATCCAACTTGAAAGATAGGATAGCTAACATATTAATTGAGCGATAAATGACATCTACGCAGGCGGAGCCGCGGGCAACAGCAGCTATCATATATAATATCGTATGCTTGTGCACTTTATTAGTATACGAGTAAAAGATAATAATTATGTATGGGCAACTTCTTGTATCCAATTAATATTGTAACTGTGAAAGTATGTGAAGATGTTTGGATATTTGTTACTCAATCACGCTCAAACGGATGAACGCATCTGGCTGAAATTTGGGACAGAGATAGATTATAGTCTGGTATAACACATATGCCCTTTTATCCCGGGAATATTAATAGGTCTCCATAGATAGCTGGATTGGGGGGGGTCGGTGTTAAGTCCTTAGTGGGGTAACTTCTACCAGGGGAATTTACCTCAACCATAAATGCTAAGACGACAACAGCGTACGCCTAGGTGAGCGAAGCTAGGCTGTTCGGCGCGCACCGACAAGTGCTTCATATACGTCCTCGCCGCCCCCAGACCGCCGCCGCGGGCTGGGGTCGGACCTGCCTAAATACATCCAGGTGGGTCGTCCCCTCCGGGCAATGTTACAGTTCATAACGAGCCTCGCTCAATCCACCTACCTCGGAGCTGTAGCAGCTAAATATGAAGCACGAGGGCGAACCTTCGGCGCCATAACCGGACAATCTGGATAGGGGAAGAAAACCCTGAAACAAAAAATAACCCTGTGGCTGGGAAGTCACCTGCGTCATGGACCTACGCAGTCGAGCGCCGTACGCAGGGATGAAGGGATCCTGGAGGGTTGAGCCGAACGACGCTGGCGGTTATGCGTTCGCGAGGCAACACGCCCTCTTTGGCCTGGATTTCAGGTTAAACGGTGGCCTCAACCACTAGCCATGGTTGGGGAAATTAGGCCAGGGTGTCCCACTTGTGGGTCACCGGCGAGGAGTGGAGGGTCCACGTAAGTGGTAGGTAAAGGTCATGCTGACGAGGTAAGTGAAGGTTAACCAGGCGTTGTGGGTAGGCCTTTTTCATGCCCCAACGTCAACCCGATCGAGCCTCCGATGTCGCACTGTAAACCAGCTCTACACTCCTATATCTCTTTGGTAGTCCTAGTGCCCCTCGAATTAAGTCGAGTAAGGTACTCCCAGTTGCGGGCTCCGTGGAGGGTGGGAAGCCAAAGAGATGAATTAAACACTAACAACTAATATGGATAGGCCAACAAATAATAACCAAACTAACCCTACAAATCCCAAAACTGGAAGCTCAGTGGCTCAGACTACGGGTACCAGTCAAGGGAACGACTACACACGCGCCCTCAGCGTACACTCGGCCCAAACCGGCAGACCAGCGGCCTCGGCTGCAGGCACCGGGAAGGGCACCAACATCACACACCACACCACCCAAACTGGCAGCTCAGTGGTTCAAACTACGGGTACCAGGGAGGGTAACAACACAGCACGCGCCCTCAGCGCACACTTGGCCAAAACCGGAAGCTTAGTGGCCTCGGCTACAGGTACCGGCGGAGGCAAGCACACTAAACAGTCACTCACAACCTCAGCCCAATCTGGAAGCTCAGTGGTCTCATCTACGGGTACCAGAGCGGGCATTAAAACTACCATCACGGGAAGCTCAGTGGTTCCATCTACGGGTACCCGTGAAGGTAACCACACGCACAAGAGGGTAACCTCTATGCCCCACAACCTTCCCCCAACTGAAGGCCCCCGCAGCGTCAGCCCGTTGGCTTCTTGCTCGTCCAGTCCAGCCCCTGGGCAGGAAGGGACTAGCGGCCAGCCGGAGGACGTTTTCTCTGAAGGCTGGCAACTGCCCAAGAGAAAGGGGTCAAACAAGACCAAGAAACACACCAAACCCTTGGGCACAAAAGGTAAGGAAACTGCCGAACCGAAGCCTAAGAAGAGGAAGCCGAGAAAAACGAAGAAGGAGAGGCGGATGGCCAAAGCTGCAACCTCGTCCCTTCCCTCTTCCCCACAACCCTGTACTTCGGCAACGAGGCCAGAGATCAGAGGCCCACTCAACCTCGCCGCCGGTGGAAGGAACATGCCGCCGACCGGTGACAGAGCGAAGGAGGGTAAACAGCGCCCAAATGGGAGTGGTCAATCCTCTGCCAAACGTGCTCTCAACGAGACGTCTTCGCCTCGCGGGGAGCACAAAAGGCAGAGGCTGGACCAAACCAAGAGGGTCGCCAGGCCAACCTACGCCCAAGCTGCTTGCACGCCCCTCAGTGTCGCAGTCACCTGCGCACGAACGGGGCGTATCAGTAAGGACGTATCCGAGCAGGTACTCACCGAGGTACAAAATCGTATCTTCGGGGATGCCTTGGCTCGGACTCAACCCAAACCCCCGAAGTTCAAAGCCAAACCGCTGTACACGGAGGGGGTTTTGAAACTGTGGTGTGAGGATGATTTCACACGCACATGGCTACAGCGTGCCGTAGACGAGATGGTTCTCACGTCCAACGTAAAGTTGGTCGTGAAAAACCAATCGGACATTCCTCAGCAGGCACGCTGTGGTATACTGGTCCCCGACCCACAGGGACTTCTGGAGGATGCGCGCAATATTGGGCGAGTCCTGTCCTACCAGAACCCCGAGGTGGAGGTCGCAAAGTGGACCCTTTTCAACGCGGCTAAACAAAACGCCGCCTGGTTCCTGGTGGTCGGAATCCCAGAGGACCAAGTACCGACCCTAATGGAGGCCGGACGCCGTCTCGCTTTTGGAGTGGGGGCGGTATACGTCAAATTCCAGGGTCAGTCCGGTAGGTTTACCGACGTCCCTCTGGGATGGGACCCGGCCACAAACTCCATCAGACAGGAGCTCAAAAATCCGCCAGCGAAAGAGGAGACTGAGCCTCCTTCAAACGCTCCCGAACCAAGCGCGGAGATGCCAGCACCGACATCACCAGCTGCTCCCGCCAAGGTCGAACATGAGGGCACCCCCATGGAGACAGGGGAGACAGAGGACGTCCTGTCCTCAATCTCCGACCTCCTGGAGGGTGACGTCGAGCCCGGGGACCTGTTCGCGGAGCTAAAACTTGGGGGAGACGAGGAGGGCACGTCCAGTGATGGCGTTCCCTTCGTTGAAGATTAGTCTCCTCCAAGTGAACCTCCAGCACAGCCGAGATGGGACGGCTCAGTTGCGCAAATGGCTGGAGGTTCAACAAACGGCCATCGTACTGATCCAAGAGCCGTGGATCAGAGCAGGTCACATCCAGGGGCTCTCCAATTTAGGAGGTAAGCTTATAGTGACCGATAGACACGATCACCCCAGATCGTGTATATATGTCACCAAAAACCTAAAAACACAGGTCCTTACAGAGTTCTGTTACAGAGATCTCACTACAATAAGACTGCACACACAGCTGGATGTCGAGGACAAGGTGGTCATCCTCGCCTCAGCCTACATGCCCGATGGGGAGGGGCTGCCTCCGCAAGAACTCATCCGACTGGTGGACCACTGTGAGAAAGAAAGGATGGAGGTCATAATTGGGGCTGACACTAATGCCCACCACATGCTGTGGGGCATGGGCACACAAAATGACAGAGGTAAGTCCCTTGTTGAATATCTTTTCACAACTAACCTTACCCTACTAAACACCGGCTCCGAACCAACCTTCGTCACCAAAAGGAGCCGCACTATTATCGATTTAACACTGGCTACGGAAGGCGTAGCGGAGGCCATCACGGGCTGGCATGTCTCCAAGGAGGCATCCTGCTCAGACCACAGATGGATTCGCTTCAATCTACAGGCGGAGACATTACAACTTCCGCCAAAACGCAACCCAAGAAAAACTGACAGGGTCAAATTTGAGCAACACCTAGCAAACAGACTTGCTCAGCAACGCTCAACACAGACCCCCAACAACTACAGACAGATAGAGGAACAGGTAAACCACCTAACGAAATCTATGATAGACAGCTACCACATAGCATGCCCAGAAACCCTACCTCCTAAAACACCAGGTAAACAGCCATGGTGGGGCCCAGAGCTAGAGCGTAAGCGAAAGCAGGTTAGGAGGGCATTCAACAGAGCTATGAACACTTGTGCGGATGAAGACTGGGACGCCTACCGTTCCGCCAAATCTAGCTACAAAAAATGCATCAGATACCGGAGCAAACAAGGGTGGCGTAAATTCTGTGGGAACATAGAATCATGCCAACAAGCAAACAGGATAAGGAAGGTCCTAGCGCAGACTAAGCTGACTGCACCGCCCACCCTCAAAAAACAGGACAACACGTTCACATCGTCGCCAGATGAAACCAGACGCCTACTTATTGAAACCCATTTCCCCGGCTGCGTCTTTACAACAGAAATCAACTGGCAAGATGAAACCATAACACCTACTGCCCGAGACTGGCAATATGCAAACAAAGTGGTCACCCTGGAAAAAGTCCAGTGGGCCATCAGTAGTTTTCACCCTTATAAGACAGCTGGCCCGGACGGGATCATCCCTGCTATGTTACAGTGGGGCAACCTACCGGTTGCGAGCAGACTGGAACGTATTTTTAAAGCCTGCCTGGCACTCAGATACGTTCCGAAAGGATGGCGAGAAGTGGGAGTCATCTTCATCCCGAAGCCAGGAAAGGGTGATTACACGAATCCCAAAGCACATCGACCAATCAGTCTGACCTCCTTCATGCTAAAAACCATGGAGCGCTTATGCGAGAGGGAGCTGAGAGATGGTGCACTAAAACAAATACCCCTACACGCAAACCAGCACGCATACAGCTCCGGTAAGTCAACGGAATCGGCCCTCCACCTGGTAGTCAGCCGGATAGAGGAAGCGATAGAACAAAAAGGCATCTGCCTAGGAACGTTCATCGACATTGAAGGAGCTTTCGACAAAACCAGCTTCACCAGTATTAAGACCGCCCTGTCAAAACATGGAGCGGAACCCGTACTAACAGACTGGATAACAAACATGCTCAGTAAAAGAGTGGTTCGCCTTGAGAAAGAAGACCAGACAGCCCTGATAGCCAAAGGCTGCCCACAAGGTGGTGTAATCTCCCCCCTCCTTTGGAATCTAGTGATAGACGACCTAATCACAAGGCTGAACAAAAACCGAGACTACACAATAGGCTATGCTGATGACCTAACAATCCTTATCTCAGGTAAGGTAGCGGGTACGATCTGTAACCTAACTCAACAAGCCCTGCGCATTGTAGAAAAATGGTGCAGGGAATTCGAACTATCAGTGAACCCGAACAAAACTGAATTAGTTATGTTCACAAACAAAAGAGTACTAGGCGAATACCGATTACCAAAACTCTTCGAAACGGAACTCCAACTGTCAATAGAGGTTAAATACCTAGGCGTCATTCTCGACAGCAAGTTGACATGGAATAGCCACCTAGAGAACAAATTAGTAAAGGCCGGGATTACCTTCTGGCAATGCAGAAGAATGATTGGCAAAAAATGGGGGCTAACGCCGAAAATCATCCTGTGGCTTTACGAAACAGTGATCCGTCCCATGATAGCCTATGGCGCCATTGTCTGGTGGCCGAGGACCGAAAACAGCACAATATCGGCTAAACTACAAAAGACCCAAAGATTAGCCTGCATGGCAACCACTGGCTGCATGAAAACCACCCCCACCGCGGCAATGGAAGCCATGCTTGGACTACCACCCTTGGATCTGTTCATCCGCCAGGAAGCAACAGCTGCGGCTATACGCCTGAGGGCACTCAACCTATGGAACGAGAGAAATACACGACACACTTCATTGCTCATTGAGCTCACAAAGGAGATACCTATGATAGGAGCAGTCAATGACCGTGTACCTAAACAACACCTTTTCGACAAAAAATACAAGATCCAGCTTCACGAGGACCACCGCTGTGAGGCCTTATGCCCAACGGAATTGCGCATCTTCACAGATGGATCTAAAACAGGTACTGGCACCGGGGCCGGCATCTTCTCGGAGGACCTTAATATATCAATTTCGACACCGCTGGGGACCCATAACACAGTATTCCAAGCGGAATGTATGGGAATCACTCTGGCAGCCTCAGCGGTAATGGCCCGGAAAGTGAAAGGTCACTCAATACGCATACTGTCAGACAGCATGGCCGTGCTACAAGCATTAAACTGCCATACTATTAATTCAGGATTAATACTGGAGTGCCATCTTAAATTAAATCAAATAGGTCACACCAACAACATAACTCTACAATGGATCAAAGGCCACAGCGGCTCGCGAGGTAATGATGCCGCGGACGAGCTTGCTAGGAGAGGATCAGACATGGTTGCAATGGGACCTGAACCCATAATACCGATCCCCTTTGCATACCTACGAACCATAGTGAACCAACGAACGAGAGACCAACACAACAGAGAATGGATAAACCTGGAAGTATGCAGACAGGCCAGGGAGGCAATCCCTGTGCTTGATAATAGACTGACCAGGCGTCTTCGATAACTGAACAAACGGCAACTACGCACGACTACGGCTGCCATCACGGGGCATGGTTCCTTCAATAAACACCTTTATATTTTAGGTATCACCGACAGCCCTCTCTGCAGAGCCTGCATGAACGAGGACGAAACTGCGGCACACGTGCTCCTACACTGTCCTGAAACCGCCACATACAGGGCTAAGTACTTCGGAAACACAGGTACGCTCCGGGAGATCACCAGCAGTGTGAATAACCTGCTGGGGTTCTTCAACGAGTTGGGGTGGATCGAATAAAATCCCACCCTCACGCAAAAACCGCGCCTTGTCGTGGAGTTGCGGATAACAGCCCGTGATACCATACCATACCATACCATATAGCTGGATTGAGATCAAAATTGTAAGCCCACCGCGTGAAATTTTGTGTCTACATATTTTTTTTTAACATTCTACACCACGCTATCTAGACCCATGGTAAGCTTATTAGCTTGTGTTATGGAATCTAGAATGCAAATAAACATATTTAGATACTTTTTTTTTATTGTAAATACCTACCTACAAACATATTATGCAAAGAAACACCCAGACCAATGCATATTCATGCATACAAATATTTGCACTGAGCGGCAATCGAACTCGCGCCTCCTGCGTGACAGTCGCGTGCACTACCAAATCATAACAAACCGCAAAATTATTAAAATCTATTTCATTTGCAATAAACATACAAGTTCTTCGTATAATAAATATAACATCAATTGATATATTTATATCAAAATAAAAAATCTGAATACGGGTACTTCATAAATCTTTTACGTATTCCTTTTCATATAATTTGACGCCGTGGAACGGAAGCCGCACAAAGTTCGGCGGTACCTACCTAACAATCACAGAGAAACGCCCAATCTCTGCCAGCTACACGATACAGTACAGTCAGCATCGTCATTTTATCGGAGCCGTCCCAATTGAGCAGTTCGACTGGGGAAGTACCTCCACCCTACAGAATACCGTGGTCATAATAACCTCGTGTTGTGTTCCTGGTAGTGAGTAGGGCAGCCAGAGCTCACTGAAAAGATCGAATACATAGGGAAAAAGAATCTTCTCGGTCGGGACTCGAACCCGCAGTCTTTCCCTTACAGGGGGAATGCCTGACCAATTCGGCTACCGAGACACGCCCGATGTTTTTCAAATTTCCCATCTTATACGTCTTTAAGGCGACGGTGGAGTCATCTACCGATTTTCTTACGAACTATCGGAATCAATGAATGATGTTACAATCATTTTTAAACATTGATTTTTGATAACTCCGCCCAAACAATAGAATGAATTTTTACAGCATTAAGTATGCTAACTATACAAATCGAATACATAGGGAAAAGTTTTTGTGATGTCAGTGGGAAGATCAAAGGCTTGTCCTGCTTTGTCTTCTGCACCGACGGCATTGAAACTCTCTGTCCTTACAGGGTCGGCAGCAGGAGTGTGAATCCCTCGGTGTTGCACATGTATGGTTACTACCTTTACAACATATATTTATATTATAAAAAAACACATCAGATCGATCTTGATGAGCAACGTACTCAAAACTGAGACTAAAGGAATAACATAAACGGTTGGTATAGAACTAGCAAGTTAAACCGCAAAAGGGAATACTAAATTAGCGCCATCTCGCTCGCAATCGTGCGTGCTCACAAAGAGTGCGAACAAGATAGCACTAATGTAATATTCCTTTGTGCGGCTTCACTTGCTATTTCTATATGCTTCATCTATGTTATTCTTTTAGTCTGAAACTCAAAATGATCTAAATACCTTGGTATTCCCTCCTTCCCCTTGATTAATGTCATAATTTTTGGTACACACCTTTTTAGTTCAGACGATAATACAATTTGAATGAATTTTTTATAGCATTTCTTATGCTAACTTTTAAAATCGAAATACATTGGGTTAAAGAAGCGCTCAAGTGAAAATTGAACTCACGACCTTTCCCTTACAGGGGGAATGCTATTCCAACTGAGCTATTGAGCCACACCTGAATCACTTCAATTATCCCTTCTCTTTATATCCGTCTTTTAGGGCGACGGTAGAGCCATCTACAATTTTTTTTTTTTTAAAGAATAGTAGAACCGTAGTTACTAATATTCCCTCTAACCCCTCCAGCTAAGCTAAATTGCTTGTGTTAGGAGTGGGTTCACGTCGGTAGTGTAATGGCCAGGATCGAACCCGGGACCTCTCGATCGTAAGGTCGACTCCTAAACCACTAAGCTACCGTGGGTTCAAGTCCCACTTGAACGCTTCTTTTTCCCGATGTATTTCGAAGTTAACCCAATAAAACAGTTTGATATTAACAGCATTAATAGATATTATGATCATTTTGAGAACTTCGCCACCACGGAACAGAAAAAAAGAGTTCGCCACTCAAGTTTGATCTGGTGCTGACTGTACAATGATTTTATCCTACTAGCATTTGATATATATTTCTTACGCAATACACGTTCATAAATATACTATGGAGATGTAAAAGCGAATTTACATTGAATAAACTAGATCAACTCTCAATATTATTGCTCGCAGCAATACGATCAATTTATGGTGTCCATTTGTTGATACACATGTTGGGAATTGAGCGATCTTAATTTTTTTTGTGGATTATTAATCAGTTTGTTTTCATCTTTATAAAAAACGCGTCAGCTAAACAGAATACAGTTGTTGTATATTTGGTACCGGTGGAGGTCCAGCGGGGGGCAAACCGGCCGACCATCGGGTTGGCAGTAAGGCCTGCACTGGAGGGGAGCCGAAGCCACGAGGCGGGCGTTCCGCAAACTGTTCGCAGCGGGATGCGGAGATGGTTCCATAATGGATCCCCAGCTCCGCATCCTGCAGGCGAACGTGGGCCACGGTGTCGATGCTCAGGCTCTTCTGCTCCAGAGCATGGCACAGTGGTCCAGTGTGCTTGGGGACTTCAATGCCTGGTCCGAGGCTTGGGGGTCCCGGCACACGAACCCGCGAGGTAGGGCTCTGGAGAGCTGGGCCGCTACTCTCGGTCTGGTTCTCCAGAATCGCGGGGCCGAAGCCACGTTCTGGGTGGCGGAGCGCGGGGCGAGTTCGATCGTTGATCTCTCATTCGCGAGCGCTTCGCTGTCGCAACGTGTGCGGGACTGGCGTGTTGTCATGGAGGTGGAGACACTGTCGGATCACCGATACGTTCGGTTTGATGTCTCCCCTCCCGAGAGTGATGCGCCGGTCACACTGGCCCCACGCGAGCCGCGCTGGGTGCTTAGGGGACTGAATAGGGATGCTCTCCTGGAAGCCGCCTCCGTGCAGGCCTGGGCCATGGTGCCGGACAGGCCTGACGACATCGATGACGAGGCGGCGCACATTGTGTTAAATTAGCAATCTAGGGGAACTAAATTCAAAATCTTAAGTTTATCAGACAGACAGGAAACATTTATTATATGATAGCTATATAAACCGAGCATCTATTTTAATACGATTTAAAAAGTTGACTTGATAAATGATTGGAGGGTACGTCGTCAAACTTGACCTACGCACGTAGTCACGTTGAGTGAAACTTACACGCAATTCATAATAGCTTATATCGGTACTTGTTGTGCAGTTGTATATTACCTAAGTGATTTTTTTATAACTGTATTTGATAATTTGGAGTCTTGTCTACTGGGAAAAGTAAGTTTTGACATGATTTCACAACTAAATTCAAAATAAAAATGCTTTCTTTTGAGTCACATTATAATCATGCTTTAGTTTTAACATCAGTGAGTTTGCGTTGACTTTTAAAAAAATATCCCAATGTATCCGTCTTGAAATCATTCTTAAATCATTCTGCAATTAATAAATAACAAAGTCAAGTTCTTTACTCATGCTCGTTTTTGCTCTACAATATTTTTTTTCTATTTTCATTTTTAATTAAATAATTTGTAATTTTTAAAAAAAACATCGACATAAACTACCTAAAGAAATTCTTCTTCTGTTAAAATCTCCTAGTGTAAGTAAGGACTCGGAAAATACCTCATCAGAACAAGATGAAGGTTAAAAACTAAATTATAATATTTCTTACATTATTTTTTTTTCTTTGATAACTTTTTAAAATAAATATTATATCTCATACTTATTTTTTTTTATAAAAATGAAAATTTCATCATACATCATCATTTTACGCTATAGCCTCTACATTTATCAAGAGTTAGAATAAAGTTCCCCTAGATTGCTAAAATTACACAGTGTGCGGCGTGGTTCCGGGAGGCCATGACTGTTGTCTGCGATGCGGGTATGTCTAGGGCTCCAGCCTATAGTCCGAGGCGCCGGGTCTACTGGTGGACTGCGGAGATCGCGAGGCTGCGTCAAGCCTGCGTGATCGCGCACCGCCGGTGGGCCAGGCTCCGTAGGAGGCGTAGCCGCCCCGCAGACACAGATCCCCTAGTGGCGGAGTTGCAAGAGGTATACAGGGAAGCCGAAGCCGAGCACTTCCGAAGTCTGCGCCCCAAACTGTTGGTGTCAGCTAACGCGCTGATGCGGCTGCTGCCCAACTTGAGGGGCCCAGAGGACTCCTGCAGGAGACTCTACGCGGGTGTCGTGCGGTCCATGGCCCTGTACGGGTGCCCCGTGTGGGCGGACGCCCTGCAGGCCAGGTTCGTGCAACTGCTGCATGCACCGCAGCAGACGATGGCCTGCAGGGCCATTAGGGGGTACCGCACGATATCCTTTGAAGCGGCGAGTCTCCTAGCCGGATCGCCACCGTGGATCCTGGAAGCGAGATCCCTTGCGGCACTGTATCGGTTCCGTAAGGAGGCGCGGGAGCGGGGATACGATCCCGAGCCCGAAGACATTCGGGCCGAGAGGTCCCGGCTCCACGGGATCATGGTGGCGGAGTGGGAGCGACGACTTGAGCAACGACGCGCAGGGCATGCCGTCATAGAGGCGGTAAGGCCCATCATGGGGGAATGGCTCGAGAGGCCACATGGCAGCCTCTCGTATCGACTGACGCAGATTATCACCGGGCACGGGTGCTTCGGGAGATATCTGTGTCGGATCGAAAAGGAGCCAACGTCCGAGTGCCATCACTGCGACGCGAGCGAGGACACGGGGCTGCACACGCTCACCGAGTGTCCGGCAAGGGCCGGACTGAGGCGGGAGCTAGTGTCGGCCCTGGGTGTGAGAGTTCTCACCCTCGCCACCCTGCTCACAGCAATGGTCCGCTGCGCGGACGCGTGGGCGGCCGGCGTCTCCTTCAGCGAGCAGGTAATGGTCGTGAAGGAGACGGCGGAGCGGGAGAGGCGGCGCGAGCGAGAAAGACTCGCGGATCGCGCCGCCCGCGCGCGCAGGCAACTCGGGCGTCGGAGGGCACTGACTGACCTCCGTCCCCCATGAGCGCGGGCCTGGGGGTGACGGGTGGAGCCGCCTGTCACCCCAGCAGAAGCAGGCCACGGCGGCGGCGCGCTGAATAGTGCGCCTCCCCATTCCGGGGGTGAGTTGGGGACACCGTTGTCCCCCCTCCTGAGGAGGGCCAGACCGTAAGGGATGGCCCTGGGTCAGCCGGGGTGCGAGGGATATGTCTTTGACAACCTCACCTCCGGCCTAGCACCAAGACCCACAGTCGGCGTGCGGTTTTAGTCGGTTCGAGTCCGACATAACCTCCCCTTTCGGCTCCGGCAGGGGGGGTATCCGAGGGGATTTCCGCACGAAAAAAAAAAAAAAAAAAAAGGTACCGGTGGAGGTCAAGGGGGAGGAATTCTACGCTTCCTAAAGTTACAGTCTCTTCCACCCCTGTTTTTTTTTCTCATTTTTGTATATATTGTACATTTGGTTATAATACTGTAATTAATTAGTCAGACGATTTCAATAAAATATGTTCTTATTTATGACTATCTGTCCCGGCGAACTTCGTACCGCCAATTTTTACCGCCCTCGTGGCGTCAGATCCCGTTCCCGCTGCACCATTTAGGGGGATGAAAAATAGATGTTGGCCGATTCTCAGACCTACTCAATATGCTCACAAAATTTCATGAGAATCGGTCAAGCCGTTTCGAAGGAGTACGGGAACGAACATTGTGACACGAGAATTTTATATATAAGATAAAATATTTTATTACTCTCTTTCACAAGGGTTTCGCCATTTCGCCTGGCGGGTGCTAGCACCTCTGCCTACCCCTTCGGGGAATATAAGAGTGAGTTTATGTTATGTTATGTCACAAAGGTTCAAAATGTATAATTAATTAGATCGCGTGATCCCCGGCAGAGTAGAATTTGATTCATCCCATCTCTCCCTTCAATCAATTTATAGGATTGGTATGAGTTAACGATCGTCAATCCCAACATTGTTTTATTATCGTCTCACAAACAAAACGACAGTTGATCTAATAACATATTTAATAACTTTATCCCCAGAGGTGCTAAAACCGGCGAAATATGCTGGACGAACATAAATTGTAATACCTATGTACTTAACCATGTTTCTGCAGTCAATGAATGAATATATGAGGGTTAGGTTAACACCCTCATTTCACCAATCACTAGATTCGGTCCCACGTGATAGGGGGGGAGCCTATTGCTATCTTACAGGCACTATTGTTGACTCAAATCGTGTATCCGAGGCTGAGTCTGGGCTGTATATATATGTCTGATGTTTAACAGCCCTATCCCTTAGCCGCCTTCTATAGGAAGAAAAGGGGGTCTATTTTGCTCCACGCCGGCAATTATGCATTAGGCATTTAATAAGTATTGCCGCTTAAGGCGATTTTATGTAGTCTTAGTAGATATTATATACCTAAATGATTTACCTAATTACCTAAAGAAACTAGATTACGAGGAAGAGTTGTTGGAGATTGTGTGAATGTTGACTGTAAGATTATTGTATCTAGTATAGACTAATTTTATTATATCGTCACTGGAAAGCCAATAATACTAAAGCGCCATTTTAGTCAAAATGAGTTATATATATCGTTGGATAGGATTTTTTTTTCTGCGTCGAATGGTCTGGGTTTCGTGTTGATCAGGGCACTTTTTTGGCGCTTAAGCACTTCAAAATAAGGAGATGTTTCATCATTTTGAATTCGTGACAAAAACTTACGTAGTACAAGTTTTGATTAATTTTTAGTCGTTGTCGCTTCAGTATTTTTATTCACTGACACCAGCCAATTCAACCTTGTTCAGCAACTTAAAATACTGATGTTGAATCATTGATGTCGCTTTAGTATTTATTGCCGGCCGTAACTACTAGTTGATTATTAGTTAAGTAAATTTGCTCTACGTAGAAACTGATGCGCATGGCGCTTTAGTATATTTTGTCTACGTACTGTTTTGATAGGAAACGGTTTTAGTGATTTTGCCTCACATATGAAAGTATTTGAGTGTCTGTTTAGAATGTTTTCCATTCAATAATATTGAATAATTATTTTATTAAGCATGAACTATTTTAGTCGACGAAATATTAATGGTTCGTTTAGCATTTAGTTGGGGGAAAAACATACGAATTTAATTTCGTTAAGTCTTTTAAAATCATATTTCGTTTTAATTACAATGCGATAAGTACGTATAATTCATATTTTGCGCGCGAGTCGTCGGTGGTTTAGTCGACCTCGTAGTCAGCTTCGTGCTGCGTTAAGTTTATTTTTTATTTATTTATTTAAAATAAAGTGAGTGACGCGTTCATACAGGTCCCGCAGCAGAGTGAATCTTTCAGATTATAATTCTTACATAACATAAACTCACGACTGTATTCTTCTTGTAGCACCCATATTTCGCCAGTTTATGTTTAAGTCCCAATGTAATAGGTGGCGAGCCTATTGCCATTAACCGGGCACTTAATTCTTAATGATTATAATTTAGGGATGCGATGATGTAGCCATACTACGAGCCAACATTTCCTACAATATTGTTAGCGCATCGCCCTCTCCCTGTACTGCCAAGACATCTGAGCACTTGTCTATAGAAATTAAGTTAGTCCACACTACGGTTCTACTCAGGGTATTCTATAGTCCAAATATGCATATTGATTATTTCAATAACTTTGAGAGTCTACTCCACTCTCACTCTCCTTATGATCACGTAGTCATAATAGGTGACTTTAATACCTGCTTATTGAAGGATGATAGCCGGTCTCGACAACTAATGGGCATTCTATCCTCCTACTACTTTAATGCTTTGCCACTACCTGCCACTCACCATCCCCCTGGCCACCCTTCCACCTTACTTGATCTCCTTATAGTATCCTCCTCTGACTACGTAGATACACATGGCCAATTACCTGCCCCTTTTTCATATCACGACCTAATATACATCTCTTATCGGATAAGACCTCCTAAACGTAAGGCACAGTACCGGATAGGATAGGGGGGATAGGACTCTTTTTGTCCGCACTTAGCCTCTCTCTTGGGCCATTGTACGTGAAGAGTACTGGCTAGAGCAGCCAGCCTAGCTCCGCCCAGAAACGCAGAAGCTTACTGGGGGATTCACAGGCTTCGCGGAGCGACCTCATTGTGCCTTTGGGATCGTTGGGCGGCCACTGCCTCGCATTCCAGTATTACGTGGGCGGCCGTTTCCTCGGCGCTGAAACAACCCCTGCAAAGGGGGCTATCCGTGACACCGATGGTATGTAGGTGCTTGTTGAGGGGACAGTGGGCCGTTATTGTCCCTATAATTAGCCGTTTATTTATCGACGGCACAGCCTGTTTTGATTGCCTGCAGTCGATGGTTTGTACCCATCTTTGGTTATGTAGTTCCACAGAGCTCTGGCGTATCCAGGTACGGATCTGTGAAAAAGGGATCGGCAGTAGTGTAGTGGCCCAGCAGTGGTCATATAGGAGCCCCTCCTCGCGAGTTCGTCCGCAGCATCGTTGCCGTAAGACCCACTGTGCCCTTTTATCCACTGTAGCGTTACTACATTATGGGTGGATAGCTGGTTCAAAGCAGTTTGGCATTCTGCTATTAGTGTGCTGTTGGTTATTTGGTGGTCTAGCGCTTTTAGAACGGCTGTGCTGTCGGTTAGGAGCTTTATGTTAAAACCCTTAACCTGCTTTTCGCTTATTGCCGTCGCTGCTGTTGTTATGGCGACACACTCGCATTGGAAGATCGAGCTGCGTTCGCCTAGTGGAAGGTGGATATATAAGCCAAGGTCCAAGGAGTGTACGCCGGCTCCTGAGCCATTCCTTGTTGTGGAGCCGTCGCACAGTGTGTTATAGAAGCCGACTTGCGGACATGTGTGGTTTATATGTCTATTTGATGGGCACCATCGTGATGAAGAATTGACAGAAATCCCGATACGATAATCTTCTCTAGTTTTAGAGATATTAATTTTTCTATGAGAGGTCAATGACCTTAAGAAAATCTTTATTTATTTTTATTAGGAAAATTATGACCCCATTACACTTTATTAGCACTCAGAGTAGTATAACTGTATGCTATATATTTATATTAAAAAGTAGAAGACAGTAGCTTTAGTAGTCTGAGAAATATTAAATATTTTCTGTTTTTCACAATTATATTTTTGATAATTGTACATTAGCGTTGAAGAATTTATTTTTGGTTATTACTATGCACAATAGTGTCGTCTACAATATACTAAAATTTCACAAACTTCAAACGTAGGTTAAAGGAGAAAAAGCGTTTTTCTATGGAAATAGGGTTGTCAACATTTAATTAGGTAATTACAAATATTAAAATCAAAGTTTTTAGGAGATTAAGGTTGAGAAGAGATTAAGGAAGGAGAGAGGTTTATGTAGATTGTAGCACCAACTCCATGTTGACGTGGTAAATAATTCCAAAAGTAAATATAAAGACTAATAATAAGATTTTTGTTTTTCATTTTTCGGACTCCTCATCGGAGTGAATTAATACTTCGTCTGATGACAAAGAAAGTGTCTCAAGACAAATCTATGAAGCGTAACATTTTCTGTCGAGGGTTTTAACAGAGAAAGGACCTTCTCGGGTAGGGCTGTGCGTTTATTTTTATTCTTTCGCAAGTCAACGAACATGGTTGTTATGTTTGGATCTGAGGATTCCAAAGCTCGAGAAATAAATCAAGAAAGGTAGTTTGGCGATTTAATTTTCGCGTATGATGCTCGCGATCATAACGCCAAAACTTATTTCTCGATTGGCTTGTTCTGAAAGCATACCAATCGGCAAGGAAATCGATTCTATAATGTTTTCACCATGTATCAGTATTTTATGCAAGGTGAGTGACATATAAAACCACTTATAGTGTTCCACATATCTAGTGGCGAGATCATAGCAAAATACTTTAAACTTTTTAGAATCTATTTCCAAACCGCTTCTCCAGTCATCGTGTACTGATATTGGGTTTTAGCATATGCCTAACGAGGGCGGTACCCTTCCCAATACCACACGATGACCTTCATAAAAGAAAATTGCCAGGTAGCATATCTTTTGCAATGAGAATAGTATATTTACAATAACATAACATAAACTCACGCCTGTATTCCCCGAAGGGGTAGGCAGAGGTGCTAGCACCCACATTTCGCCAGTTTATGTTTAGGTCCCAATGTAATAGGTGGCGAGCCTATTGCCATTAACCGGGCACTTATAAACCTGCGATAAATACACACATATCTTCGAAAAGCATCGAAAAGTCATTGGTGTGTGCCATGGTAAACCTGGGATCGAACCCGAGACCTCGTCTCAGCAGTCCATTACCCATACCACTAGGCTACAATAAGTACATAATATTTACCTATAACGTCAATAATGAGTCATCAGTAAGAACTTTGCGGATCATAAATGGTACATTTCACACAATAACTTAATTTTTGACAACCCTAAGCAAGATTTTTAAAAAATCATATCTTACGAAACCCGTGTTTTACGCGTCTGGTTTTTTTTGTGGCAATACATATTAAAATTATACATATAATTCAATTTGAAACAAATGCTACAATGCAATAGTTTTTGAATAAAAAAATATTTAAGTTATCATAGAAAATATTTTTTTTTCTTTTTTTTAGTACTCCAGTCATCAATTATTTATGTGTACATTTGTTCTTTAGGTCAACATTCATCATGTTTATAAAAAAAAAATGGTTAAAAATCATAAAGAAATCAGCTATAAAGTTTTTCTGATTTCTATGGATTTTTCTCGATTTTTTTAATTTCTCAAAAAGTATGACACGTACATCAACGAAAGTTTTTTTAAGTAGTTTATCTCAAAATTCTCTTTATGAAGAGTTTATAAAACGGAGATGTCCGCAAATCGGCTTCTATAACACACTGTGCGTCGGTGTAAACGCGTACCTCTTTAGTACCGGAGTAGTCCTTTTCCTCGGCTTGCGTTATTATCTGGTATTTTTTGTTGAAAAAGTGTTTTTTGAAGGTTTTATGACAGGGAGCAGCTATTAGTGTTTTGTACTCCTTCGCCTGCACAAGAATTGTGGTGTGGGGACTATTGTGGTTAAGGCACAGTACCGTTGTCTTCGCAAGAGGCATTACGTCGTGACACCAGTGGCACTGACTGGACGCCCATTTTGAATTCGACAGACGTCAATGAAATGGTGGACATTTTCGGGTCGAGGGTAATAGAATTATTTGACCAACACGCCCATCTAAGACGGGTCAAGATCAGGCACAACCCAGCGATTAAAACCCTAATGGCTCGCAGGGGAAAAGCAAAAAGGCGCTACAGAGGCAGTCCATCGGAACACAACTTGCTCGCATTCAAGACCCTACGCAACCGCTGCAGCCATATATGTAGAGACGCAAAGCGACGCCATTTCTATAACTCTCTCAACAACTGAAACTCCTCGGACACATGGAGATTTCTCAGGTCTGTTGGCATTAGCAAATCACCTGTTTATGACTCCAGGGGGCCTACCACAACCGTTTACAAAACAGTCTTATTGCAGGAGAGTTTTGTGTCAAGCTTGAAGTAATCTTGCTTATATTCGTACCACAACCGTACATTGTGCATGTCATGTATTCCTGCTTAGTGCTTTTGTGACGTCAAATTAATTTTAGTTCATTCAATTCGTACCATGACGAGATTTTAGGGCAGTATTGTATTTAACATTATTGTTTTTATGTCGTTTTAAAAAAGTTGCTAGGTAGCAACTTTTTTATTATTGTTTTGCAAAATACTGCTCAAAAAATCATTTTCGTAACCCAAAAAGCAAGTAAACCGTATTTATATACATTAACTTAAACAAGAAATGGTCAAGCTGACTATTATAACGGTTTAAAAGTACTTTTTATTGTGTTCCACGGATACCTCCCTTATTGGACAACACGGCCATTATATCTAACTCAAACCGACTAAAACCGCACGCAGTTTCTATTAGGTGGATCAATAAGGCATTTTCGTCATCCACGCTCAGTCTTCTCCGGTTTTTAGCTAGCATGGTGCCCAGTGAGAAGACTCGCATCCCGGGAAACGCCTATAATTACAAGTATAAATTGTATAGAAGAATGCATAGAAATTGCTTAGATATTAAGCAAACAAATACAATTCTAAAAATTACAAGTATTTTACTTCAAAGTAAAAACTTCTTTTTAAAAATCCTTTTTGAATAAAAAAACTCTATGGTCTTCTAAAAAAGAAATCACTGACATTAGGCGTAGGGCTTGACTCCAGGGAAGATTTCAGCATCCGGTGATTTTTCTCTAGGTTTAATAAATCTTCGAAAAACCTCCGGACATTCTTCGATTACGCGGAAGTATATTTAGTCAGTTTACTAATTTTTTTAAGTACCTGGGTAGGTACTTAAAAAAATATTTATTTATTTTGAGACATTGTATTACTATTATTATCATAATCCTCTTATTAAAACATTATGAAAACGTCCAATTTGTACACTAATGAAATCAACTTATTACCGAATTTGTGCCCGGAATACGGCAATAGGTGGACCGACCGAATGCAATGATTGATGAAATGTGGGTGTTGATGTTAATTCGCCTCTGCCTAACACTCCGGGGATATAATCGTGATTATATGTATATATTACCTACTTTTTAATAAATGCACGAACATCTATACATCAAATAGGTACTTCGATAAAATCGTATCGCTATGGAATCAAAAATATATAGTAAAATAGTGTTCATGAAAAAAGGCGAATATTTAACTCTATATAAAATCTCCGGAGTTTTTGAGAAAGATAACCGGTTGTTCGCAAAAATCTCCAGAGGTGCTCCGGTCTTTTTGTCTCCGGAGTACAGCCCTAATGCGAATGAATTATTGCAAGGAATACATAACTCTTTCTAAATAGTTCATTCATTTCCGTCAATAAGCAGGAATAAAATAAAACATTATTGTACGCTCATGGTACGAATTTGAATAAGGTTATTTTTGTGCCTGCAACAAGCCTGCAAACAAGGAAAAGAGAGATCGCTGTACGTTCTGTCATACTGTGTAGCGCCATCTCTTTCTCACACAAAACGGAGCAACATTCACGTAATTTGTAAAACGTTTTTGATATAAATACTCTTTTAAGTAACTGGCAGAATATTGAAAGAAAAAAAAAGAAAACTATCTGTCATCTGACATTAAAATAATTTTATTATGACATTTTATTTTACACCTACACCGCAAATAATATATAAAGCCTTGTAAAGCCATTAGTAATTTTATAGTTTAAATTGCCTGGGCATTTTGATCAAATCATGCAAATATTATCTATTTTATATGTACTATTTAAAGTGGTAGCAGAGCGGGGTTGTAACTTGTAAGCTGGGAGTCCGAAGCAACGAGCATCTACTATGTCAACTGCTTATGCTGAATGAAGAATATAATATTATTATGTCGCTATCCGAAGCTGTGAAAGAGCTCTCCATCTAAGGCTACCGCTGAAAGACATGACAGCAGTGTTTGATGAATGTGAATGATTTTCAGTGATAACCAAGTGGCATTGAAGCTATGTGAAAATGCTCTATCCTAAGTAGCAAATTAAAACACATCAACCTAAGAAAGCACTTCTTTGTTATACAACGTGGAATAATTAGTGTGCGATACAAAGAATCTTCAAATGCCTCAACATCTAAACCTAAGTAAACGCAGGAGGAGTGTTGTTTTGAACCCTCTTTGTGACAAGCATGCAAACTTAAGAACAAAATACAATTCATTCATATTCAATGTCTTCATAACAATCGTGAATTTTGTATTGTAGGAACCTACTTATGTAAAATTTTATTTTCTACCGCAAATATAAAGCCGTAATAATTTTATATGTTTTTAATTGTCTGGGCATTCATGATCACATCATACAATTATAACAGGTGCAAGGGGTGCGAGGGGCACCGGGTCCTAGGGGCAAGTTTTATTTCAGCACATCGATTGCACCGTTTGGAGTGCGATACGTATGACGTTGTACGGAGTGGCACCCGAATTAAGAATACTGCTTTTGAACTTTACGACATTCAAGGCTCTCGAGTCCCAAGGTTAGATAGAGCTTTTTAGTGCATTCCACAATGGGACAGATTTTCATTACCTACCCATTTATTTTGGTTATACCTATTCAGTAGGTAGGTATTCTTAGGACAAGGTTTGTGTGAAAGATTATGTCACTTGATGACATTAAAATGGACATGCGCACTGATGCTCTGTCACAACAGAGTGCCCAAAGGCGCAAAGTGCCCTCCCCGTATCCGGGGCTAGATGGGGACGCTAGGGTCCCCACAACTCGAAGGGGGCCATCTCGAAAGAAATGGTCCTGGGTCTGCCGGGGTGCGAGAGATATGCTTTTGGCAATCTCACCTCCGGCAACCAAGGACCCAAGACGGCGTGCGTTTTGGTCGGTTCGAGTCCGACATAACCGCCTCCACCGGCTCCGTGGGAGTGGAATCCGTGGGGATTTTCCACACTATAAAAAAAAGGCTTTGTCACAACAAAGAGTAAATTTTTGTAAAATGCACACTTCACATCCTTTTGTCTTTTAGTTGGCTTCTATTATCTAGATCTCTGCGCCACCCACTCTAATAGCTCGAATTCTAATTAAATAATGCTTGATACTCGCAGCTTGATAGATATTTACACTTAGCAGTCATCACCTCATCGACATCATTACAATCGACTCTCGCTCCGGATCGTTTTTGGTGCTGAGGCTGGCCATCGCAATCCAGCTTGGAAACGCGGCAAGTGTGATGGTGGAAGCAAGCGTACAAAGATGGTTATTCGATTAATATAGACACCATATTATTTATTTAGTAGGTATTACATGGAATAATTTATAAAAGCAATTATATTTGTAAAATAGTTATTATTATAACTGGATCTTAATGTGGCCTTTCGAGCAACCGTTGAACTCTTGAATAGCCATCATGCATGTTATTATTTGTGCGTGGTTGTTCGCTCAGCTTATCCTATGGCTCTCGCATCAGTTTCCTATAAAATGGTAATGCAATGAACACCTAGAAAAAAAACAACTATGTTAAGAACATGATACATTTACAAAACTAATAGTGGTCAATCACACATTACAATACATTAGCGTGTACTTAATTCAATATAAATATGGGTTTACCTTAGTCTTTACAGAGAACTCTGTAGATAGGGATTTTCAACAGTGTGGACTCTATTCATCACTCTGTGGGAGTCTCTTTCGGTTATTGAACCAATTTCATATAGGTAATGGAAAGGGTCTCATTGTTATCGCGACTGCATTCGATGACGATTTCGTGAATAAGCAATATTAGCATAGCTTTTAGAAGCTGATAAACTCCTCGAATATTGTTTTTTCAATCGTTGTTTGTAACTAATGACATTATAAAGGATGTCATATTTGACGCTGAACGAACAAAAAGAACGAAAACTATGGGTGACGTCCCAAAACTGCTAATTTAAACAACATTATTGTAATATTGCTTTAAGAGGTCATGGTACCAAAACACGAAGTAAGATTGAAATAATACTGCTTTAAGAGGTTGTGGTTGGCCCCCAGGGATATAGACTTGTGTGCCCTAAATGACCACTTCTCTCTACCACCCGTCTCACTGGACGCAGTTACCAAGCAGAGCACTTTGCATGCGCTTTCTAGTGTCCCAACTCCACAGACTCCACCTTTTCATTTAATGCATGTATCAGAGGCGGAAACTCTAAAATCGCTGCTGTCTATTTCCTCGTCCGCGACTGGCTCTGATCATATCTGCTATAGTATGATTCTTCCACTTTTCCCTACTGTACTTTCTATTATAACTCACATTCCCTATTCTCTCGTACCTTTCCTGACTCCTGGAAACCAGCTTTTATTATTCCATTACCCAAATCTCCTAAGCCTTCCACAGTTACCGATTTTCGGCCAATTTCCATACTTCCGTTTCTCTCAAAAGTTCTCGAGCATATCGTGCACCAACAACTGTCTATATTTTTATCTTCCTCTAACCTCCTCAACACTTTCCAATCTGGATTCCGTAAAGGCCACAGTATAGCTACGGCTCTCGTTAAAGTGACTGATGATATTCGATGGGCCCTGGAGAGGAAAGAACTAACTTTACTAATATTGCTGGATTTTAGTAGTGCTTTTAACTCGAACGATTTTGACATTTTGCTTGGCGTATTGAAGAGTATTAATGTTTTCTCTAATGCTATCTCCTGGTTTGATTCGTATGCGAGGGCGGTCGCAGCGTGTTCAGTTGGACCAGGAATCTTCCAACTAGTGTAGACTTGTTGCGGGTGTACCACAGGGTGGTCTCTCTCCTCTCTTGTTCTTCATCTTCATCAACTCTGTCACCGGACTGATTTCATCTAGCTACCATCTTTATGCCGATGACTTGCAGGTATACAATCATTTTGCGGTGACTGATGGCTCCTCTGCAGTATCTGCCATGAACCACGAGCTGGATTGCATTAGTGTCTGGGCTAAATCATTTGGACTACGTATCAATCCAACCAAATCTAAAGCAATGATTATTGGTAGCACTCACATGCGCAGGCAGCTCGATTTCTCCGCACTTGCTCCTGTCACGCTGGAAGGAACTCGGATAGCCTATTCGGATCTGGGAGTACTCTTTGATGTCCTCGTATCAATGAGGTTAGCATAAAAGTACACTATAGCTTCCACTCCCTAAAGTGCCTGCAGAGCTTTCTACCTTTAAGAACCAAAATTTCCCTTGCCCAAACTCTTATCCAAACCATTATAGACTACGCAGATGCCTGTTTTCTAGATATCACTGAGGAACTCTTAAACAAGTTGGAGAGATTGCAAAACTTGTGCATTAAGTTCATATTCAACCTGAGAAAATACGACCATGTCTCGCAGTTTCGCAGAGAACTCAAGTGGCTCCCTATCGGCCAGCGTAGGAACACTCGTATTCTCTGTTATCTTTTCAACATTCTGTACAACCCTGCTGCGCCGTCTTACCTGAGGGAGCGGTTCTCATTTATACGTGCTCCTGATGACCCGTGCAGATCCATCCTTCGCTTTCGCTTTTAATTATAATATTGCCATGGGTAATTACCAGAACACTAATTCCTATTCCCTTGCTTATTTCTTTTTTGGCAGAAATGCATAATAATACCGTTAGTTAGAACAGTTTGTTAGAACACAATACCAGTACGTTACGATATAAAAATCGATCACACCTATTATAATTACTTTATTGTTTGGAATTGGATTTTGATAAGCATATTTATTTAATTATTACCGTTTTATTTAATTCTCTATATTTTTTAGTTATGTTGGTACTAAAAATCTATATAACCTATAATAATTGTGAAATTATTAAGATTCAATTGATTTTTAATAAAAATAATCGTTAATTAAACAAATACAGTACAATAATATTTAAATAAAAAGATGCTAGACGTATTATTTTGTTGGCAACTATTGCAATTATTAGGATTTACTAACTGTTGATTATGTCTGTTAGGAAAAATAAATAGAAATTAGAATGAATAATCTTTTAATAAGTATTTTTGACGTAACAATGATCCCAACAAATAATTCCATACATCGTTTTACCGTGCGGTCCTTTGACATATTGTGGTGTTTAAGTATTCTTATCCTGAGACTGTGTCCAACTGTAAAGCGCGTTAGTACTTTTTCTTGACATACTTTTGAAAGGATGAGCGTTTTCAGTAATATTTGATCACAATACCTTATAATAATTATTAAGATAAGTACTTTTTCGTTACCAAGTGTACAGAGCATTTGTACTTAAGCGACAGCTATCTCCTGAATCACGCAAAATATGCAAAATATATCGATTCCAGTACATAGGGAACAGTGTTACAATATATTTTTGCCTTTACTGTTTGTCAATTACTAAATTAGAAAAAAGGTTATGCCTAGTTTTGTAAAAAAAAAAACTTTAATTCGCTCTCCTGTGAAATGGCCTTTTGGCGTTTTAGTATTATTGGCTTTCCAGTGACGATATTAAAATTAACATTAATTAGTACTATGATTTGTAAAATGAGAACTGAGAAGGTCTGAAACACAGGTTTGACATAAACCTAGATCAGGCTGGTCCCAGTTTTATGAAATTGATTTAAATCTAACCTCATTGTATAATCTGTTTAAAATATTAGTAGTAAGACGCATAAATGTAAAATAGACGTTAAGTTAAAATGTAAATTTATTTAATGTAGATCAGGCAGCTAATAATTTTGTACTCTACGTATGTAACTGAACTGACTGAAAATAAACATTTATTTTATTTATTATTATTTATATTTATATAGGTTTCATGGAAAGTTTAGCATTAACTAGATAGAGTGCCTAAGAGGACAAGTTTCAACATCTTGTATTAAAACTAGATTGGCTCAGTGTAGTTGCTACTAGTGCAAACTAAATCTAGTTTTAGTCAGGTTTAACCATTAAGACGGTTAAGCTTTAGCTAAGTTTAACTTCAACACTGGTGTAACCTTACTTCAGTTTAAAACATAATATATAACGGACATGAATACGATTAAGATTAAGTTAATGAGATCAAAGATTAAGTTATATAAAAGATTAAGATTGTCTCGCCATGGATTAAATGATTTAAATTGGTTTTGCTTGTCAATACTTAATCTATAACAGTAGAGTTTATTCTACGATTATGACATCAATAATAAAATAAAATCAAGTCAATTTGTGACATAAACCCATCTGATTCCGCCTTAAGTAATAACTGATCTATGTAATTTCTATTCGTCTGATGGATTAAGGCCAAATCTTAAAATTAACATTAATGTCTTATGTTTAATGGATGGAATAAATTTGTTACGCATTTTTGTGATGCTCCAATATTATTTAATGTTCGTCTATAGGATTACTAGCTTTTGCCCGGGGCTCCGCGCGCGTGGATGTCAGTTATAGCGACCAAACATAGTCTATGTCCTTTCTCATGGTCTAATCTACCCCTATACTAAATTTCATCAAAATCCGTTCAGTGGTTTAGGCGTGAAAGCGTAACATACAGACAGACTTTCGCATTTATAATATTAGTATGGATATGAATTTCGAGTTCATTCGTATTAACACTATCGTATACACTATTAACTCTATGTAACAGAATTGTTAATAATCTCTTGTCTAATTTTCGTAGCGTTGGTTCAAATAAGTGAAATTAAAAAAAAACCCCGAAATTAAAAAAATAAAGCATCAAACACAGACACTGAAAAACCACAAGAAACTTATTTACAGGTTTATTTCAAAAGACAAAAATACGAGTAAGACTTTCCTGTTATCTATCTATCTGTGAATTATGTTATCAATCAATCAATTATCCTATTTGCAGTTCACAAATTCAAATTATGAATTCTGAAATTCAAATTCAAATTCTGTTAAAGCTGGGTTAGTTCCCAGGGGAGTAGAAAATGACAATCCTGTGGGTATCGTAAAAGCGACTAAAGTATAGGGCCTTTCTCCATCCGACAGTAAACTTACAGCCCAAGACAAAGGGCCCGGTAGACAGCAATAGGCTCGCCCCCTATTACGTCGTGGGACTGAAGATCATAACTGGCGTAACGTGGGTCAAAAACACCTCTACCTACCCCTTCGGAGATTTACAGATGTGAGTATAAATATGTATGTATGTTAGAATAGGGTTAAATTTGGATGTAAACGTTATAGATTTTGTATTAAAAAGTCATTGAAATGTAAATACAGACTATAATATTTTTCAAATGCACGCGTTCTACATGCCACATAAAGAAAAATTTAAATTATCTCCATTAAAATATAATCGATAACGACCATAAAACCAATGAATTATTACTATTTTGAAATTTACGAATTTGTAACCATTTGTAACATAAAAAATGGCGTGTTATTTATTTCGCTCAATTTTACTGCGCTCGTTCTAAATATTTATTAGATTCCATTTTAATGTCAAAAGATAAAAATAAATTTTGGTCAAAAGACTGTTTGTCAAAAGTATTTCACATAAATTTCTTATTTATATATGACTTATATCGATGTACATACTCAGAAAGATGTTGACGAACAGAGTACTCATAAAAAATAAAGTTTAAAACTAAAACCCGACTACTTACCGATAAAAAGTAACAAACAAGAAAATATCAAGGATAGCCGTGGTGGTATGCCACTTTTCCCTAGAATGTATTGTTTCGTTAGAGTAAGTTTAGTGGCATACGACCACGGCTATCCTTGATATTTTCTTGTTTGTTACTTTTTATCGGTAAGTAGTCGGGTTTTAGTTTTAAACTTTATTTTTTATTTATATTATTTTGGGGCAAGGTAAAGCTAATAATTGATACATATTTGAAATGTGCTTGTTAAGCCCTTTCATTTGATACCAAACACGGCATATTTATCTCAAATTTATTTTTTAACACAGCACCTTATGGGCGCTAGAGGGCACCTCACAAGATTGAGTGACACATCATATAGCCTATAACCATCGGACGATAAAGCCGCTTGTAACGATACCTCATTTACCCAGTTCTAATAAGTAGTTGAGGAGCTATGAGGGAACAAATGAACATACATACATACATACATACATACATACATACATACATAGCCTGTCAAAAACATAGCCCTCCTTTTGGCTTCGCCGTAGTCGGGTAAAAATGAACATAATTTCGTTTTTTGAACCCCTTCCAGTTCACCGATTGTTCTGATATTTGGTACACACCTTTAGTTAAGACAAAAATACCATATAAATCCATAAAACAGTTTGATATACTCATAATACTAGAGTTTTAAGATAATTTTGAGACTTCGTTGTCAAAATATTTATGACGCTGAATGTACCACAAAGACATGTTCACTTCTTTACCAGCAAACGTGTAGAGCATTTGATGATGCCGTTAAACTGAGGGCCACCATTTGCTCATTATAATATATATATCTAGATGGTCCTGGGTCTGCCGGGGTGCGAGAGATATGCTTTCGGCAATTTCACCTCCGGCAACCAAGGACCCAAGACGGCGTGCGTTTTAGTCAGTTCGAGTCCGACATAACCGCCACCACCGGCTCCGTGGGGGTGGTATCCGTTGGGATTTTGCGCACGATAAAAAAAATATATATCTACAATATTAACCTTCATTTTTGAGACTTCCCTTTAGTTTACCATCAGGCATGGTGAAAAAAAAACATTACAGTGCCCCAAATAAAAAGATACTTGGTTAAGTAAACTCTGGTTCATTCTAAAAAACAGTAGTTGCAAAAGTTTTTTCTTTCTATGGTTTAGTTTCAGTTGGGGTTAAATTTAAAATTAAAAACGTTACTTTCAAAACATGTACCTGCCTACCATCTAAATGTAAACAAACAATTATTCCATTAAAACTAAGAAGGTCAACATTCAGAAAATCTAATTTCAGCCAAAGTTACCGGGAAACTTGAAGTACCACGTACAGCCTCACAAAAGTCCAATTTAAGTTTTCTTTTAGGCCCTCAAATTTCGGCTCGAAGAAACAGGGGCGAAACTGGAAAGGTTTTATGGGGGCAAACTTTAGATGGGTGCAAACTCGCATCAGCTTTATTTTATTTATTTTTGCTTTGACTGTGACTTATAGTTGTGTTAATTTTTATTTTTTAATACGATGAATTTTTTTATTTCATAAAAGATTCAAATTGAATTTAAAATCTCTGTGAGATAAACAAAATAATGAGTTTTGAATTTGATCATTCACATTATGTTAATGCACGGTTGTTAGTCGTGATAAGTCCCTTACTTTTAATAAATAATAAATAGTTTTTTTCGCACGATTAACTTTTTAGTAATCTTCTGGGTTTAACTTTTTTTTTTAAAGTATATTAGAACCGAAGTTACTAATATTCCCTCCAACCCCTCCAACTAAGCTAAATTGCTTGTGCTAGGAGTGGGTTTATGTCGGTAGTGTAATGGCCAGGATCGAACCCGGGACCTCTCGAACGTAAGGCCGACTCCTTAACCACCAAGCTACCGACACTTAAAAGTCAGTTTCTGCTTTAAAACAAATATTTTTCTCGTCATTCTTTAAAACTTTATAGATTTGCAAGCATTATTTCAATAGTATCATTTCTAAAATAGGGCAATTTATTTCGCCTTTGCACCGCTCACCCGCCCAAATGGGTGCCTGCCTTAGAAAGACGTTGATCCCGCAACATCACCGGAATATACTAATGGCATTTACATAGCGTGGTTATTTGAAAACTTCAGCCAAAGGATTTTTTTAATCTTCCCCCAAGCGAGTTTAAACAGTGCAACTACTGTTTAAACATTGAAACTACAGGCTGTTGTTAGAAATACAAGATTTTGAAAACGAAAAGAGTGTTAATTTTTTGAACTTATTTCTGCAAAAAGTAGCGGTAGATATTTAAGTACTGTAACAGTAATCTAAGAAACTAATAAAATTTATGGTTTATCTTCTAAAACTTAATCATTTTGAAGAAATCAGAGATGCCATATATATGGGTCCCAATTGCCCATCTCGCTTAAATTTGCGATTCTGAAAATTTTGAAAATGAAAATGTTTATTGGACTTAGTTTACATTGTACATGAAGTTTAATTCAAGAATCAATCAGAAAGGATCACAATACATACTGATTCTACATTCCATACTAGGCTAATACCTGTGTTATGGAATGCAGCAGTCAGACTTGAAGATAAGTACATTAAAGAGTAAATAGCGCAATGATTCGCAGACTAACATGAGTGCTACTGTTTCAGGTACTTATTTTTATTTAATAATTGTACAATTTTATTCTACACATTGCTTGTGCTTACTTGTTTCTATACTCTTAGCGCAAGCTTAATTAAAGGGGTTAGGAGGAGTACTTAGTAATTACTGTTCCTAATATTCTTTAAAAAAGTAAAGATAGAGTTTTTATTACCTGTAGAAGATAATAAATATGAATTCCATTTGAATAGCTTCGTATTGCGTCAGCATAATGTAGTCAGCACTGTCGGCAGTACCGTTGCAATGGGACCATTGAAAGTTAGTGCTTGGACTTCGAGTAGCCGTCTGCAATACACTGAATAACAACCCTTATTATGCATCTGGACACCCGAAGGCCAATTCTGAAAATCTCAAACCATTACAGTGCGAAAATCATAGAATTGTTTAAATATAATAATGAATTGACAGAACACAAGTCTGGGTAAATAATGACGTCACTATTTTGTGTGATTATAAAGCGACTGGATACAGAAGGCGGTTGATCAGGGTCAATGGCGCATTACTGTGAAAGTCCCATGTCCAGCAGTGGACTGCAATCGGCTAATCGATTTATTGATGACGTCATTCATGTGATATAACATTTTGACACTATTTAGTTTCCTTACTGACGGTATGTAACTGTTGTGCTAGAAATACGAGTGTCTTTGCTTCTAAAACATTTTTTTATGTTTTTTATATATAGGGGTATCTAGTTTGTGCTGTATTTTCCCTTCCCGTGCATAAAGCGCGTACCTTGGGCAATCGAGGCAACCAAAAGGCATACTACATCATCGAGAAAACAGTAATATGGTACAAAATAGCGGTGTTGTGAAATTATACAGAAATTCCACTACAACGGCCGGTCCGGTGACAGTCACTTCGAGCAATGGAACGTAATATTAAGTTTGCCTTCTCTGTACATACATATTTTTTTTATTTATATAAGGTGTTGTGAATTGAATTATAAAAGGAATAAATGCTTTGTTAACAAATAACGAAACGGTTCATCGACTCTTTTCATTGCCTGTATTTTTGTCGGGATATGAAAATGCATCTAATGAGGCCGTCCTGACACTTTGCCCCTAGAATCGAGGGCCTGATCGTAACCCTCGATTCTACTAAAGCTAAACCAGTGTGGTGCCGCAGTCACAGCAAAACATGGCATTAAATTTTAGACTTTATTTCTATGACACTAAAGTTCAAAATGAAATGAAAACAGTTTCATTACACTTTTTCAATTACTCTGCAAAAAGTCATTTAATTTGGAACTTTAACTGCATCGTTCAAAGTCTATTATTTAATTCGGCATTTTACAGTGGCGGTGGCGCCACTGTGGTTTGGCTTTAGCAGAATCGAGGCCCAGGTGACCTGAAATCATATTGACGTGTTATGTTGTGGTTGTGTAACATGATCTACAAATGTATTATAATATAACACAATGTTATTATTATCATCATCATCATTCAGGAGCATACTCCCAAATATGGTAATTTTTTCGCAATAATTGCCTGTTTTTCGACGTCACACGTAGGCAGGTAACCAAAATGCCGTCAAAAAAGAAAAATATTCTGAGACATTATATACAACCTTATTTGTAGTAACTGGCATGAATGTATAACTTAATGGCCTGTCACCCTAGCAGAAGCAGGCCGCGGCGTTGGTGCAAAATGCGCTTCCCCGTAACCGGGGCTAGATGGGGACACTGTGGTTCCCAGAACTCGAAAGAGAGGGTCCTGGATCTGTCGGGGTGCGAGAGAGATATGCTTTTGGCAATCTCACCTCCGGCAACCAAGGACCCAAGACGGCGTGCGTTTTAGTCGGTTCGAGTCCGACATAACCACCTCCACTGCCTCCGTGGGGATTTATCGCACGCCAAAAAGAAAAAAAATACTGGCATGTATAAGGAATTCAACAATATAGTTATATTATATACATTAGTTAGTTAATATCACAATAGGCATAGAAACACCGAAATATTTCTTACACAACAATCTAAGTAGTGGATTACACTAAATTCTTTCGAATCGCCAATTACATGGCGTAACTACTGATGCTCGAATTCGGCTCAGCATTGCCTTTCTCCTATTACGCGGTTGACTTAACTAATTTGGTAATTTTTAAGTAATTAGTTTGTTTGTTTGAATTATATGCAAATAAACGTTTAGGTAGGTACCTGTTGTGTTAGTATTGGGTAGCCTGACGACCTTTTGCGTATTCTCACGCCTTCAGATAAGCCTTGAATGTAAGGACAGGCAATTTGAGTTAAACTGTTTGATTCTCAGTAAATTGATTGTAGTAATCTCACATCGGACTCACCTGTGGCATACTAGTTTAAGTCATTTCATCCCTTTAACCCATAATCAAATCAAATCAAAATCAAAATAAATTTATTTCAAGTAACAGAGTCTCATTACATAAGTTTTTAAATTCAAATAGGCACACATCAATTAAAGAAAACAACTGTCATGAAGTCAAATTTAAGTTCATTTTCACTAAGTGATTAAGTCATTCATAATAAATATAAAATTATTAAATTAAATTGGTTGATTAAATTTATCAGATATCGTCAAAACAAATTAAATATATTAAGAGATTTGAAATTTATTGCGAAATTGAAATTAAATATTCCTTCAATAATAAGATAAATATATGTATGTAATGATAATTATGTATCACCGCCGCCGCCTCGTCCCGTGGGAGATAGCACTACAGTGATTCACGTACATGCAATCTAGCCTATCTGCTATCATACTTAATAATGTCCGTATTTTATTAGATTTCATATACCTAGTGTATGGGAATCTGTCAGATTTGTTGATATTTATGAACACTACTCCGCTCCCTTAGATAGTAGCGTAATGATACATAGCTTATAACCTTCCTCAATAAACGGGCTATTTAAATCAAAATTATTTTTTGAAGTCGTATAAATAGTTCTTGAAATTAGCGCGTGCAAACAAACAAACTTTTCAACTTTATAATATTAGTAGGTATAGTTATAGAATGTTTGTGCATACCGGTTTTAATTACAGAAACATTTCTTCTACCTTTATGAAAAACAATAAATTCAAATTCAAAGTATTTATTCAAAATTATGTAGCACTACTACAACTTTTTGACGTCAAATTCTGCTTAAAACTAAGTTTACCACCGCTTCCTAGGCACCAGTGGAGAAGAAACTGCGCAACAAATAGTTTAAATAGTATATCTAGTATAACTGTAATAGTTATTTGTAAACTAAATGTAACAACCAAGAGCAATGATGAAGTGATTAAGGCAAGTCGGTCAGCAGTGGCTTATAAAAAAGTAATTGATCTAACGAAACTTGTAATACCTAATACTCTTTTTATTTTGTTTTTCAAATCTAAATAATTATTGAGAAGAATTTATTATTTTTAACAAAATCTATAATATATCAAAACAAGACATGTTATTATTTGGTTTATGTTAGCTTTTATGGAAATGACTGCCGCCTCAGCTTCCTCCACCATAACATAACATAACATAAAATCACGCCTGTATTCCCCGAACGGGTAGGCAGAGGTGCTAGCACTTACATTTCGCCAGTTTATGTTCCACCAATCAAAAGGTATAAAGGTTTTCATTTTAGTAACCCCATATCTCTATGTCTGGCTATGGCCAGTAAACACCATTATAGTATAATAATCATTCACACTAATATAATTAATCTACGATAGGAATGAAATAATATGAAATGAAATTAATTTTCTAAGCAAATAAACTATTAAGTATGAGCCGCCATCCTTTCATGTCCAATTAACGGCACTTTCATTTTCAAATTCTGTTAATCTACTGTGCTGTTACCTGAATCGCGTTCTCGGAAGCACTCACGAGTTCCTCCGGGCATACAAGCAGATGGGTATACAGCATATGTTAGCTGGTGGGCCATAGTAAGAACTCCACACATACACCGTACGATCGCGTCATCCAAAAAACCACACCAAGACCGATTCTACCTGCTTCGGTCGCCCTGGGTTTGAAATCTATTCAGGGACATCTGATCCAGGAAAGGTCATGCCCGCGGGGAATACTATTATTATACTTGTACAAACATTCAAAGAAATTCAAATCATTACTACTGGATCAAAGTCTACAAAAAGTTAATGATAAGTATCTTGCAAAGCAATTGTGCTCTTTCTGATATTATATGCGATATTAAGCGGCGTGTTTTTACATAGCTAGACACAGATTCTTGTAATGACGATGTCTGATACAGAAACACACATTAATATTAAAAGTAAGGCGTAGGCAGGCTACACGTGAGATGATTAATCGCAAGATATTTTAATTGTAAGACACAATTTTGATTCGGGTAATTAAATTATTTTGTACGCCCATGTGATTTGAGTACACCTACTCATTTGTATACCTATATTTATAAGTCAACACTAATAAATGATTTTATTATTATCAACTGGCTATTGCACGTGGCTGCACTCAGTATAAATACAAATCTAATAGTCCCATTTTCGTATACTAAATGTATTACCGGGATAAACAATCCCTACGTGCTATTCCAGAACATTACAAATTTATCTATCTATCACGTAAGTCAAATTAAATTCAGATCCGTTCAGCTTTTCTGCCCAAGTGGCAATTCATTAGTAAATTAGAATAGAATAATCAATATATATAGAAAGGACATACGTTAACGACTGTCATAAACGTCAAAATGCGTGTCATTCCTATGCGCTTAACATTCTATTCATTTCCACTAACGATTGTACCACATGTCTAAAGGGGTTTGTCATTGCGAAACTAACATCCAAACATTCAACTATCTAACCAAACTTACACATTTATAATATCACAAGGATTGAAATAAGGGAAGCGTAAGCCGAATCTTTAGAAATAATACCAAAAGAAAATAAAACAAGTAAACGGTAGTAAAAGAAAATATGTGTCAACGGTGTCAGCTGCTGTGACGTCAGATCTGTCATCGTTGTTTGAGCGCTGTCGTATTATGCAGAAATATATATTATCGCTCGCTCGACTTCTAAAATGCAAATTATTTTTCTGTGATTATGGATTATTAGACTTAGAAAATGTTTACACTTCTTAACGATCAGTGGTACCACTTTGTCCATGGAAGTATACCTGTCTCTCTCTCTCACCAGCGTGCGTCCCACTCTGTGGCACTTAACAGCTAGTATTGCCATTATGCTATATACTGCAAGTAAAAAATATAAGATAGACTAAGGCCCATAGTAGGCATCTTGCTACAAAATCGGTTAAGCAATCTACGTATAATTTCTATCGGGATGGGTGACCGCTTAGTAGTATTTCATCTGAGCGCTGTGTGCTTTGGATGGCACGTTAGAAGTCAGTCCCAGCAGTCACTAGTGTGTGTGTGTTAGACGGCAGTTGCTCTCAATACAGCTAGAAAAAACAGGCCAAATAATATTTTCAATGACCTTGAACTCCAAGATGAAGGCTTATATATTACAAATTTCAATTGTCTGAGTAGTATTACAAGCTGCCTAACCTACAAAAAATACCTATTTCAGTACTTTTTGTTAATTAGAAAAGTTTTGCATACACCGAATAATTAATCTAATGACTTGTAACTTTTTACAGAATGTTGAATATAATTATTTGGTACACCAATTTAACAAACACAAAAAGCAACAATATCGGGTGTGGTTTCATTTAAAAAGGTTTCCGATATCGGTAGCAACCTGCAAATTATGTTATTACAGGCTATAAATAATATCGCGTCCAGCTTCTGATACCTTGAGGCGAAGTCTCAAACAATAATTTTATACCAATCAAGTATAATTAAATCTCAGGTTGAGTAAAGGGTTGATTAATATTTGCATTCAATTGCTTTAAATATAGCACGATAAAGTGGGAATTGTGATAGAAGTCGTTGGAAACTAATTCATCTAGGTAAATGTAACTTCGTACAAGCTAGTTGAGCCATGATTACTTTGAACATAGATGGCGCTGTGTATAAAGTCCTGGAATCAATATTTAGGTTATTGTCCATTGGAGTGGTATCAATAAGGTAAGTAAGTAAGGGTGATAAGGGGATACCGCACGATCTCAGGTGAGGCGGCATGCCTCCTAGCCGGGACCCCTCCATGGGACCTGGAAGCGAGAGCCCTTGCGTCCCTATTTATATGGCGCAAGGAGGCGCTGGAGCGGGGCCAATGGCCTGCGTCTCGAGAAATCGAGGCCCAGCGGTCCCAGCTCTACCAGGAAACCGTGGAGACATGGAAGGTGCGACTTGAGCAACCAAAGGGGGGATTCGCCACAATTGCGGCCGTCAGACCGGTCATGGACGAGTGGCTGGAGAGGAGACACGGTGCTCTCTCCTACCGGTTGTCACAGATACTTACCGGGCATGGTAGCTTCGGTAGGTATCTGTGGCGAAGACACCGGGAAACCACGGCCGAGTGTCAGCACTGCGAGGACCACAGCGATGACACAGCGCTCCACACGCTGGTGGAGTGCACGGCGTGGGTGCAACAGCGCCAGGTCCTCGTGGTGGGTCTGGGCGTGGGCACCCTCTCGCTTGAGACCATGGTGCGAGCCATGGTCTCCAGCGGGAGTAAGTGGGACTGCGCCGCCTCTTTCTGTGAGCAGGTCATGCTCGTGAAAGAGGCGGCGGGGCGAGAGCGGGAGAAAACTCTCCCACCCGAGTTCCGCAGTCGGTGGCTTGGGCACCGCCGACGTGTCTTCGCCGAAGACCATCGGCCTCCATGACCGGGGGCCTGAGGACGGTGAGTTGGCTGCTCACCGTCTTTACAGAAGCAGGCCCATGACGGCAGCGTGACGTGAGGGATTCACGCACGCCCCCCCCCCCCCCTAAGAAGCGGGGTAACACCCGAAAACCCCCCCCATAGACGCGGGATAGCACCCGAACCACCCCCGAGACGAGACCGCAATTGTAGCCGTGGGTCTGATGGGAGTCCTGGGACATCCTTCCGAGGGCTTACCCGGGGCTCCCATCCATAGGCTTCTGGGCGTTACCGTGGGGGTTTTTAGTCGGTAGGAGTCCGGCATAACATCCATGAAGGATTTTCCCCCACGGTTAAAAAAAAAAAAAAAAAAAAAAAGGTTAAGTAATTATTTTTACAAATTTTGGCAACTAAAAATTAGTGCTTGAATGAATTTTACAGCATTAAGTATGCTAACTATACAAATCGAATACATAGGGAAAAATAAATCTTCTCAGAAGGGACTCGAGGCCGCAGTCTTTCCCTTACAGGAAGACCCTTGACCAATGCGGCTACTGAGACACGCCTGATGTGATTCCAATTTCCCTTCTATTTATCCGTTCTTACGTCATCTACCGATCTTCTTACTAACTATCGGAACCAATGAATGATGTTACAATCATTTTTAAACAATAATTTTTGATAACTCCGCCCAAATACCTACTTGAATGAACTTTACAGCATTAAGTATACTAACTATACAAATCGAATACATAGGGAAAAAAAAGTTTGTGGTCTTCGTCTTTCACAATACTATTTTTTTGGTTTTGTTACTATAGGTAGGTTTTGTACTATAGGCCGTGCCAGATCGATTAAGAATAAAGTTAGTAGTAAGTATCGTATCATAAGTACTGATTTTTGTGTAACAAAAAGGTTCACGTGGGCGCTACGTGGCACTGCAGTCGGTTTCGCTACAGTGTGAAAAATGTTTACAACCCCTAAGTAACCCGTCCAATCTTTTCGCAAGGTCAACTCGGTCACTCAACTTTATTCTCAATCCATTTGGCAGGAGGCATAATTACACAGCAGTTGTTAATAGTTTCTATCTAAAAACTTAACAGTGTCAGTCAGTACTACATATCGTGATAAACTATCGGCCGTTTCCAATAACATACTTACAGTTAAAGATAGATCGCAACAGTCAAATTTGACGTATCGGCTGTTTAAATTCAAAACATGGTAACTGATTTGCGGGAAAGCGCATCGCGGTATAATTTTATCTTCCGAAATTGGTGTGAAATAGGAGTTACTATGTTTTGAATTTAAACAGCCAAGCTCTTTATCCGTAGATGCAATCCATCTCTAACTGTCAGTATGTTATTGGAAACGGCGGTTAGTAACCGGTCCAATCTAGTCGCAAGGTCAACTCGGTCAATGAACTTTATTCTCAATCCATTTGGCACGAGGTATAATTACATAGCAGTTGTTAATATTTTCTATCTAAAAATTTTGCTGTGATTGTAGTCAGTACCTATACTACATAATCGTGACAAACTATTATGGTGAGATATGAGCAGTACCCATGGAGAAGGAAATGATAGCGAAGTTGTTGCAAGGCAATCGAGTCGCGTGCCATCCAAACGTCGAATGGACTCATTCGGTAGGAACGTTATACCTATGAAGTCCTTCGACTTTTGACACCCCGCGCGTCTCTCTTCCCACCCGCATTCGGCGCGCGTTTTTATTAGGAGAAATATCAATGGGGCATCTCCGTTACTTAATCATATTCTGTCCTCCGTGGCAGTACCCAAAACATAAACACTCCAATGATTTATTAAGTAGTTAGTACAATATCGTTCAAGACATCTTTTGTATCTTAAATACCCGTTTATTAATGAACATTTAACAATCTCATATTGTTCAGCCTATGTATCTTATTTATAAATACAATAAAGTTCATATTCCTTCAAATCTTTTTTATGTGGACCCGAATCATTTTGTTTTAATAGTTTTTTGTCGGCATCTAAATCGACTTCCTTTTTGTGATTGTCTGATTTATTAATAGGTTAATGATATAAATAGTTATTGTTATAAAAACTCGCATTGTCTGTACACCCGTCTTTACTGGTGCCAAGAAGGAATATGAAGCATTGATTGTAATTATTTTCTTTCTTAGCGTAGACCGCGTCTCCGCCCGCGTGGATGTCAGTTATCGCGTTTATCGTTTTTCCGGTTCTTTTCAACCGATTGAGATGAAATTTACATAAGATTTTAAGTCTGACCAAGACATTTCTGACAAAAAAGGTACAGCAGAATAATATAGGTATTAATATTACGTTTATGGCATTCGAAAATATGTCGTGACATGTTAATTCCTAGCCTGTCACGACACTTTGAAGCTACAGCTAGCCTACTAGGACACTCACTAAGTTAATTATTTTAGGAAGCAGTTTAGTGAAAGATATATGAAACTATATAAAATATTCGCTCCATCCTTCACTCTTTACACCACAGAATAGAAAATAGTAGTCTTTAGACAGTGGCAAAAAATTGTATCACTTATACGCGTTATGGTAGCCACACAAGTTACATTTCTTAACAATGACAGTACATTAACATTGTTTTTTAAGCCACATAATAATAATATGAAAATAATAAAGTCTCACAACATTTTTACTTTACGATCGCTTCTATTAAAATACAAAAAGATATATTAACCTCCATCGATCTATTATTGAATCGACGGACAGACAAAGCTATCGCTAATGTAAAATGATTAATGAAATTATATTGAATCGTTTCTACTTTACTCGTCAATAATTCACTTGCCTAATAGATATTTATATAAAACTTTAAACGGTTGTCGAAATGTGTTTTGATATGTTTTATAATTAATATTGTTGATGGTAAATTGTTGTACTGAGCAGAAAGGGCAGGGAGCTTTTGATATTCAACAACACCTGACGTGTTGGTGGTCACCATGTTGGCTAAGACTGGGATAAGGCCTGGCTAGGGTCTTTGTGATATCCATTCTAGGGCACCCTAGATGCTTGTCTGCCACCTAAGTGGTATAAAAATTAACTGGCCGTAGCCGTAGCCATGCGATGAAATGCCTGAATTTTTTGAATGAAATTTTATAGCATTGATTATGCTAACTACAAAATTCAACAGGAAAAATGAATTGCTCTGGTGGGCTGAGGTTCAGTTGGAAAAACATTCCCCTTGTAAGGAAAAGGTCGTGGGTTCAAGTCTCACCTGTGTAATTCATTTTGCCTGATTGTAATGGCAGCCACTATTATTAGCTCTGCACCCTGGTGTTCTATTTACCGGTTCGGTTAGTTACCTTTTTTGTATATTTAGGTTGGCAAACCTAAATATACAAAAAAGGTAACATGTACAGAAGTTAATTTGTATTCGAGCGAGTGAAGTCACGGCAAAGACTAGAGCTATGGAAAGTGTGGTTAATTGATATTTTGATGATCTCTATTGTTTTGACGTCATACTTAAACTCCGGTTAAGTTGCTTATGTGATTAATGGAGCAGATATCGAAATAATATTCCGATACATTCAGAATATAATCAATTGTGCTTTCTTTTAGAATTTAGGTTTAAGTATTATTATATTAATACGTGATGTACATTTTTAAGAGAAATACGTAAAAAAATATAAAATTAAACCCAGATAACGTTTGTATAGAGAACACATATTGAGAACACTTGTACTTTTTTCATAGTATTTATTATAGGTACTGAATCTAACCGGTTTCACCTTAATACGAGTATTCTCAATATGGGTAACAATGAATTCCACCAAAGTGCCATCAATCAACAGTATAAATAGTTTATATTATAGAGATTAGAAAAACATTTTAAAAAATCAGAATAACACAAATATTACTATACACATGATATACATACCTATATACATCCTATGTATGGGAAATTTGGTAAGTATTGTTTTTTTTTTTTATCGTGCGATAAATCCCCACGGATACCACCCCCACGGAGCCGGTGGAGGTGGTTATGTCGGACTCGAACCGACTAAAACGCACGCCGTCTTGGGTCCTTGGTTGCCGGAGGTGAGATTGCCAAAAGCATATCTCTCGCACCCGCATAATGCTACGAACGGTAACGTAAGTGGTAAATTAAAAAAAAAAGTAATGAAGTGTAACTTGTTGATAACTATTTATTTATCGTTTTAATAATAAAATGAAAAGTTATGAGTGAATTGGACCTATAACTGTAACAAACTCTTCACTACATATTATAAAACAAAGTCACTGTCGCTGTCTGTCTGTCCCTATGTATGCTTAAATCTTCAAAAGTACGCAACGGATTTTGAAGGGGTTTTTTTAATAGATAGAGTGATTCAAGAGGAAGGTTTATATGTATAATACATGCATAATATTGTAGAGAAACACTGCTAAATTTAGAGGTTTCTAATGTCATGTCGTAAAAAATCATTTTTTTTTGCGCTTACATTGCAAACGCTGGCTGAACCCCAAGAGATAAATCAAAATGATGTACTATAGTATTGTACACCTCAAAAAGGTCTACATAAAAGTCCGCGATAGCTTATGTCTATCTAATATGGGTAGCCCACAGAAACCATTTTTATCTTTTACAAATTATAATTTTTTTATGTGTCATTTTGGAAGCTATTTTTAACAATATATTGTTATTCCTTATCCAATTAAATACTTTAGATACGTTGTACAATTAATGTAGATCAAAATTGCCATTCACACTATATAATTATAATGCATACTTTGGAAGCTATCGCAATATACAATTAACGCACGGCAAAATAAATTCAAGCAGAAATCCCGATTGACATTAGAAACCTCTAAATTTAGCAGTGTTTCTCTACAATATTATGCATGTATTATACATATTAACCTTCCTCTTGAATCACTCTATCTATTAAAAAAAACCGCTCCAAAATCCGTTGCGTACTTTTGAAGATTTCAGCATACATAGGGACAGACAGACAGTGACAGCGACTTATGATGAAGTGATCCAGCAGTGGTCTGCAATAGGCTCGCTGTCTGTTCGTCCCTATCTTCAAAAGTACGCAACGGATTTTGAAGCGGTTTTTTTAATAGATAGACTGATTTAAGAGGAAAGTTTATATGTATAATACATGCATAATATTGTAGAGGAACACTGCTAAATTTAAAGGTTTCAAATGTCATGTCGTAAATAAGCACATTTTTTGCGCTTACATTGCAAACGCTGGCTACACCTCACGAGATAAATAAAAATAATGTACTACAGTATTATGCAACTTAAAAAGGTCAATATAAAAGTCCGCAATGGTATATGTCTATCACTTACGGATAACCCATAATAATCATTTTTATCCTTTACATTTTACAGAAAAAAAATGGCTTATTTACGAAGTGATTTTAAGCAATACATCATTAATCTTTATCCAATTAAGTAGGTAGGTACCTTAAATGCTTCTCTGAAAAGATCAAACCTTTGGCCACACGTTCATAAGCTAGAGCTTAGAACCAACATGCGGGTTGCATTGTCTTCATGTGAGAACAGGTTTTTTTCAGAGATGTTGCTAAAATGGCATTGGCAATGGAGAGTTAACAAAGTGATGGAAGGATTAACCTAGAAAACCTTTGTGTTTTGATAGACAACATGCACGAGTCTATCCTGACATTGATAACATAAGTTGTAAGACTATATCTTGGTTTAAAGAAAGAGCAATTCTGTCACCAACTAACGAACAAGTAGATAAGGTAAATAATTTGATTCTTTCAAAGATTGATGCGCCGATGCAAATATACTACTCGGTCGATACTGTCATCGATTTGGAAGAAGCTGTTCATTTTCCTACAGAATTTCTAAATTCTTTGAACCCGTCTGGACGCCCTCCTCATAAAATGGTATTGAAAGTAGGTTGTCCTGTTATTTTATTAAGAAACCTGAATCCACCTAAACTTTGCAATGGTACGCATTTGCTGGTAAAATCACTAAAAACGTTCATAATAGAGTGCACAATACTCACCGGATGTGGTACCGGAGAAGACGTATTAATTCCCCGAATTCCTCTGATACCATCAGATTTACTATTCCAATTTAAACGCCTACAATTTCCGGTAAAGACATCTTTTGCAATGACCATTAATAAATCGAAGGGTCAAACTTTCAACGTTGCGGGCTTAGATTTGACCGTTGAGTGTTTTTCTCATGGTCAATTATATGTCGCTCTTTCAAGAGTAACCTCTAAACAAAACATGTTTGTATTGTCTAATGATAAAAAAGCTGTAAACGTTGTTTATAAGGACATTTTGTAGTTGGTAAGTATATTTAGTATCAGTATTGCACCCGTGCGAAGCCGGGGCGGGTCGCTAGTTTTAAATATATTTTAATGCTGTATGGTCTGACTCCTGGCGCGATGGCCCAAATTCGATCACCAGTCGCATCTTTGACAGCGAAATTTATGGTGCATATTACAAAATTTATTATGCCTTCCTTTAACGGGAATAGTGGAGTATCGTGAGGATAAAATTATTTATAGAAGGTAGAGTTGTCCTAACTTTTATTCCGGAAAGGTTTCTTTCTGTAAGGTTGCCAAAACGCATATAGCTGCGGGCATAAGTTAGATTTTTAAAAGTGTGTGAGTTTCGATAAATTAACGACTTCTCATACAAAGAGGAAACGGGTAGCAAAAAATCAGTCTTTTCAACAAAAATATTTAATCTATTTTTGACGAACGAGATATTTCCTGATGAAATAATAATTATATATGTACTGTTATAATTATTATCATTATCACGAAGTTGACGTCATTGGGCACTAATTCGTGAGCTCCTGCTTATGAAAGTCATGACAAGAGTATTTACATCTATCATTCAGATAACAGTGCTGTTACAGTTATTTCTAATTTTAGAAGCCAGATGTAATTGCATGTCCGCTGGTAGAATACTCCTTGGAAAAGGATTCTGCTAGATGGGTTTTTGAGAAATATTATGCGAAGGTGAAGGAAGGAACGAAGGTGTTTCGATGCGGTACTGAAGTGAGTCGCGTTTCCGTACATTCGCACTACCGTTCATCGTGATTTTGCATCTCAAAATTCAGAGCAATAGTCGTGTGGGACTAATAACAAGAGCGCGTAAAATACTGCAAACCGGTAAAGTCTCCACCCAACTGCACAGGCCTAATGCCCATTTTCAGTAGCACTTGTATTGCAACCAACACCATCATCTTCGCCTTACCCCTGGTAGCTTCCGAAGCTTCACTTCGGAGCCTATTCGGCCCACTTCGGACTCTTCGTTTTGGTTTGACTTGACTTTATGGAAGTGCTTGTCCAAGGCCATCCAACTTTTTTTTTATCTAGGACACGTCAATTTGACTTCACCTCGCCTCGAAAGCCGCAAAGTCTCGGAGAGAGGGTCACCATCGCAAACATGTACCATGTTAACAGTGGTGGCACTCAGCTTGACGGCCTAATTAGATGCCTTTTCACGCCCCGCTTAAAGGACCCGGGACTGTAGGAAGAAGGAAACACGTGAGCTGGCAGGGAATTCCAGGTCTTAGTCGTGCGGCATAGGAATGAGTCACTGACTCGCTTGGTTCTAGCAAGTATACTCTGCACCGTATATGGATGGCATCTTAGCCCTGCACGTGCCAACTTCTAAAAGATAGTCTTCAATCCTACAGAACCTCTTGCTTCAATCAGATGACATTGACCCTAAGGTTTTGTTGGATATAACTAAAATAAAATAGCCGCTACGTGGTCTGTCAACGCATCCATAATCCGCCATTTTATGAATTCACCTCGTGTGCAAAATGGCCGCTCGTATAGCGGTTAGTATCGTTCTCCTTAATGCCTACAATAAATGTCAAATTGCAATCGTTACTTGTAAAAATTATGGTGTACATTTGTCCTAGTACGTGTTTCGGGCAAGTAATTAGGGGTTAGGGGTAGTATAATATTTTTTTCTCGTTCCATTCCCCCAGTGCACTGTAATTACTGTAACTTTTCTGTTGTGCAGTGGTGGTTGTAGTCGTAAATTATGGTTTGTATAAGTAATAAGGATATATTATGTACTAAAATCTTGCGGCGAAACGTAAAAACATACATACATAATTATAATTACGCCTTCATCCTCGGTGGATTCGACAGAGGTGAATAAATACCCACATTTCACCAATTAATGTATTCGGCCCCACTAGGGGGTGAGCCTATTGCCATATTCCGGGCACTGTTGTTGACTCGAACCATGACTCTGAGTATGGGCTGTGTATATGCCTGATGTTAAACAACCCTATTCCTTAGTCGCCTTGTACGACACCGCATAGGAAGAGATGGGGTGACCCAAACTCTACTCTGTATAAAAATCTTTTTTATTAACGGTAACTTAACTGTGTTTCACTTACATTTCCTGATTATAACTTTTAAGATATGCCTATCCATACTTATATTATAAATGCGAAAGTAACTCTATCAAACCACTCAATCGATTTTGATGAAATTTAATATAGAGATAGACTAGACCTTCAGCAAGGACATAGGCTATGTTAAGTCACGATAATCGACATCCATGCGGGTGGAGCCGCGGGCAGAAGCTAGTACTTTTATAACTTTACGAAGTCCCAGCTTCGTAATTTGCAACAGGTGTGTGATATAAATAGTGACAAGGAAGTACTAAATCACAATTTTATACGGTTATCTGTCGTACGTTTATAAAGGATATTACTGCACTTGCACTGCATCAATGTTGTGTAAAACATGAAATATATAATGCTCCCAATTCTGTTGTTAAATCTCTAAACTTAAATTTCTCTAAAAAAATCTAATTGCATCTGTTTCTTTCATGATCAAATAAAAAAGGACAGATGATTTTATTTAAGTTAAGACCTGTCAAATTAAGACAGCGCCTTGTTGGTGCGTAGTAAGTTAAGTCGCATGTTCGTAGATGTCGACTAAAATTAAAGGGTACCGTGAAGGCGCCGACTTAATTTGACAGGTGTTCACTAAAATAAATCATCTGTCCTTTTCTATCTGATAATGAAAGAAACAGATGCAATTAGAAAATTTTAGAGAATTTTAAGTTTAGAGATGTAACCACAGAATTAGCAGCAATGTGTGGCAAAAGATTTACGATAAACAAAAATTTGTAACAATTATGGTTGGTTAAATGGATTAGGTTAGATCTACAATTACAAAATGTTATAAATGTGACGATTTATTTTTAACCCCCGACACACAAACGAATATGCGTTATAAGTTTGACGTGTTTGTGTGTGTACTGTGTGTGTGTCTGTCTGTGGTATCGTAGCACCCAAACGGATGAACCGATTTGGATGTAGTTTTTTTGTTTGAAAGTTATAATATCGGGAGTGTTCTTAGCTATGTTTGAAAAAAATCGGTCCAAGATGGCCGCCGCCACAGCATGTTGGAATACATATTGCGCTGTATTCTATTAAATAAAACTTTTTTTTTTCTCTTCTTCTTCTCTATATTTTTTCAAAACTCCCTCAATATGGGTATCAAATGAAAGAGTTAAGCTCTTTCATTTATCTTTCTACTTTTTAAATTGATCTAGTAGATCAATTTATAAAGTATAAAATAAAACTAACTGGTTCAGCACTCCGTTATATTATCGGCACAATTCAAGGTCCCCCGACATGGCAACCGTTGAATCAAAATATTACTAGGTAAATCAAAAGTTAAAAGGCAAACTCCATTTATTTTCAACTTTTTGGAGGTGTTTTTGTGACGGGGGTTCTTTAAATTTTTTATTTAATTTTCTACCAGAAAGGAAAACAATTTCAGTGGCGTGGTGGTAGTGAACGCGACTGCCACGCAGGAGGCGCGGGTTCGATTCCCGCTCAGTGCAAATATTTGTATGCATGAATATGGCTATTTGCATTGGTCTGGGTGTATCTATGTATATTATGTATGTATTTACAAAAAAAATGTATTTAAGTATGTTTATCCGCATTCTAGATTCCATAACACAAGCTAATTAAGCTATGCTTACCATGGGTCTAGATAGCGTTGTGTAAAATATTTTTCTGCAGTAACTATAGCTGACTTCAAGTATTGATATACAACTCACAGTCCATCTGATTAAAAACATACAGAGTTATGAATCCTTGTCATACCAAAAAAAATTCGACCTCTCAAAAATAATATCAAAAAAATTAATAATCTTTAGAATAAAATCCAGTACACAAATATTCAAGACCAAAAGGCTTGTATGAAAGGTGTAAGTAATGACATCACAGGTAGCTTGTGAAATATGTGAAGACAGAAGCAAGAGAGAAAGGCCATGTACCTCTATATTACCGAGTGCGGTTGGTGGTGCCGATAAAATTAACGATTATCGTTGACGTTTAGTGTCTTAAAACATGATCAATTTTACGATTGATTATAATCAAGAAACGTCAAGTCAATAAATGTTCAATCGTAAACCGGTATTAAGAGAAATATAAGTAAAGTGTTGGTACTAAGCAAATAAAAACTGGTTAGGGCACATAATATTTAGTACAAGTTATATATTTAATTAGATTAAAAAATGCAGAAAAATTGAGCTTCATATATGATAGAATAAATCGTTATGAACATATAGAAATATGTGGTTAAGTTAAGCTTAGAAGTAATTAAAGGTTCCGTAGAGTTGTATCCAAGAAAGCACCAGCTAATTGTAATTTCCAATACATACATACATATAATCACGCCTTTTTCCCCGGAGGGTTTGGCAGCGGTGAAATTAACACCCACATTTCACCATTAGGGGCTTTTGTCTCCAGCCACACATTTGAGGCTAAGTCTGGGATGTATATGTCTCTGTCTGATCTTAAACAGTCCTATCCCTTAGTCGCCTTGTGCGATACCGCTTGGGAAGAGATGGGGTTCCCCAAATTCTCCTCTGCCGGGAACCACGTGGCCTTCTGCCAGGAATTTCCAATACCATGATAGGTAAAACTAGTAATGGATGACATACCTGCCTGAATATTCTCGGGGATACTGAATATCATGCGAAGTTGAGAAGAAACACCAGGAAGCTTACAAACACTGCAGTTAAATCTTTGCTTTCGCTGTGGTCAAATTGATGAGCTGTAATTTTCTGTGAGATGACGATTCCACAGATACACACATACGTCTTATTGACTACCGGACTTAAAATATAATAATGTTAAAGATCCATGCTAATCCATACTAATATTATAAATGCAAAAGTAACTCTGTCTGTCTGTCTGTATGTTAGCTTCCCCGCCTAAACCACTGAACTGATTTGGATGAAATTTGGTATAAGGGTAGCTCAGACCTTGAGAAAGGACACAGGCTATGTTTGGTCGCGATAACTGACATCCACCTGGGCGAAGCCGCGACCAGAAGCTAAAGCAAATATACAAATTTTAATAAGCTGTCAATATTTGAAATAATTATTTTGCCATCGTTTTTATGACAGACTGTAGCAGAACTTTAAAATATTGAGTTTGCCATAATTAATACATAAAATTTTAAAACATTTTATGACTTAGAGTGAACTAGTTCCAGCCTGCTCTACCTAATAGCGAACCCTAAATATTATAACGTGAACTCATCCGGTGCGCACCGAACGGAAATAATAAAACAAGCTCTACATACCGCCACTCTTGAGATAAGACTCTTATTATAAATAATTGCTTTGATTCAAGAGGCTGTTTGGTGTTTTAAAATTAATATGTAGTGGAGAAATTAATTTATGTGAAGTATTTATAAATATATCAGGCCACGGGACGCATGCCTTTCTGCTTCATTTTTTCTTCAACTCATTTTGACAGCTCTAATCGATATTAACCTTTTTATTTATAAACGTTTATTGGCAGTTAAGTTGAAAAAAAAAACTTTTTAAACGGATTATGTCGCAGTTTATTAGGTTTTATTATTTTATTTACACTTTACTGGACATTTAGGATGTGGAGACTAAGATGGTGTACATAATGAGACGACCACTAGTTGCCGATATTATCCGTTACAGTATATTAAATTTTATTTTAATGTTTAAAAGTGGGAGCCCCCATTCTGACACGTTAAAAATTAGGTATTGAAACTTTTTGAAACTGTTTTATGTGAGTTTATCTCGAGGTATTCATACTAATATTAGGTACAAATGCGAAAGTAACAGTCTCTGTATGTCACACTTAAACCACTGAACCGATCTGGATGAAATTTGGTATAGGGATAGATTACACCTTGAGAAAGGACATAGGCTATGTTTGGTTGCCATAACAGAATATTCATGCTGGCGGAACCACGGGCAAAAGCTAGATTGAAATAAAAGCGATCATACATTATGAATTATTTTCATTGTGTAGGGCCCTACCGACACCACCGGGGTACAAGCTCACAATATCTCGTAGCCACTAATATAAACAATAAGTGAACCTCGGTTCTAAAGAATCAACTTTGAATGCAATGAAACAAAACTCTATAACTTAAAAGACTGCAATATCATTCAGCACATTCCGTTTCACAGGGTATACTTACGGAAAATCTCGCATTCACAACCTACATGTTATCTCAATTTTTCAATAAGTTAACTCATTCTCTTGGTCAGTCAGCATCAGAAATATTTTGGCGAATAAACTGCTCAAAATGATCTTAATTTTGATTGTTTGTTCTGATATTTGGTATACACCTTTAATTCAGACAATAATACCATATAAATCAATAAAACAGACAGATTTGCTCTTAATAAGAGAGTTTTAAGATTTGAGTTTTCTTTTCATCCTAGCATTAATCCCAGTTGCATCCGAAGTTTTAAGCTTGGAGTCTGGGGTCCACTTTACCAGTCTAACTGCGGATTTGGCTGAACTTCGAAATTTTCTGCGAAGCGACCGCCTTATGACCTCCACAACCCAATGGCGACATTGAAGCATCGCAGTTAAACCAGCTGTTGGACTTTTGAGGGCTCCAACTACCCGTAAATACTGCCATTGATGTTCGTGTATATGGCTACCGGGACCAACGGCTTAACGTACTCTCCGAGGCACGACCAAACCAATTTAAATATCCATATTCATGCATAGAATCGAACCCGTGACTCCTGCGTAGCGGCCGCGTTCACTACCACTACGCCACGGAAGCTCTCTTTCACTACCGCTACGCTACCTAATTACATGTCAGCCATTTATTAAAGTAAGCTAAAATTACGAATACTGATCCACAATTTCTAATAAAAACCTAAAAAATTTCAACTCCGTAACAAAAACATACGTAACGCATTCATTTTCTCAATCAATCTACTTTGCTCCATTTTCACGTCCCAATCAAGAATTTCCCCAATTTTTCCTTAAGAGCATTGTTCTAATAAAGTTCGAACGACTTGAAGAATGAGTGTCGAAATGAAAATAAAGCTTCGCGTCAATAGCGCCTGTGATTTTTACTTTACTGGGTAACGCGTTGGTCGGTGACACACAGACCGAATTTACAACCAACTCATTGTCCATGCTTGTGAACTAAAACCCCAGGTCAAGCAACTGCTTTTAAAGTGAACTGTTAAAGCAGTCTAGATAATAAACTTTCTTCTAAGTGCAGGGCTAAGATGCCATCCATATACGGTGCAGAGTATACCTGCTAGAACCAAATGTTTCAGTGACTAATTCCTATGCCGCACCACTAAGACCTAGAACTCTCTGCCAGCTCACGTGTTTCCTTCGTCCTACAGTCTCTGGTCCTTTAAGTGGGACGTGAAAAGCATCTGATGAGGCCGTCAAGCTGAGTGCCACCACTGTTAATATGGTACATGTTTACGATAGTGATCCTCTTTCCGAGACTTCGCCTTTAGGTTAATATCAGGCGAGGTGAAGTCAAATTGACGTGTCCTTTATAAAAAATAAATTAATACATATTTTTTAGATTTTATCAATCCAAAACTTGGCCACAGCCCCAGTATTTTTCATTGCTCTACGTGAGTCCTTGTGATTATTCTCCGTTGTACTCTCTATACAGGTAAAGGGGTACAGCTACCTGTATAGAGGGGTATAGCAGAGAATATTTTCTCCATTGGCTGGAAGCAGCAAGCTTGCATTCAAGGTTTAAGACGTCAGCGCGTAAGGTAAGGTCAACTTTCCATGGAGCAACTACTGTTAAACCTCCTACGGGCCGCGAAGATGTTAATTTTAAACATCACAACATTTATTTCACTCAGATGAATATTTTGAAAGGAAGAAGGTAAGCTAATTTCTTTATAAAAAATCCTCCGCATAAAATTCTAGAATGTTCGATGTTTTCCCAAGCCGTGTGTAGTCCACACACGCACCGTTTACCGAATAAATGGGTTCATTAGGTGGAATTTAAGACAATCGGTCTAGGGTTACCGTCTAGTAATCAGCGTAATTGCTCACCAACCTGTTCGGTATTTTCTTTTATATTGTTGATCAAATTTCTTTTTAGAAGTCAGTGTTAGGACAAGTTCCAGCCGTTTGACTTTGAAACTAATGATCTTGAATAATAATTTCAAATTCGAATGGCACGTCGGGAAAGTGTTTTAAAAATATTAGAGACTGAATTTTGTGTTGGGATGTAAAAATCACTTAATTATTCATTTGACAGTAACAGCCATTTTTTCAAGAGTAGATATTATTTTGCAGAGATCCTTCTTATATTTTAATATCCAAACTAATATTATAAATGCGAAAGTAACTCTGTCTGTCAGTGTTACGCTATAATTCCTAAACCATTGAACCGATTTTTGGTTGAGGGGTAGATTAGAGCTTGAGAAAGGATATAGGCTATGTTTGGTCGCGATAACCGACATCCACGTGGGCAAAAGCAAGTAATATTATAAATGTGAAAGTTTATGGGTATGGATGGATGTATGTTGTGTACGTGTATGCTTATACTTTTGCACGTAAAATCGGCGGAACGAGTCTGGAAGAAACTATTACAATTAAGAACCTTTCCTCAAACTAAGCAAACCCATTCTTGGGATATAAAGTAGGCTACATATTATTCCAGACCACGATCTATCCTTGCACCAAATTTCAGCCATATCCATTCAGCCGTTAGAGCGTGATTGAATAATAAAAATCCAGTCATTATCTCTCTTCTGTTCAGTGACGCTAAGTCGTGAGCGGAGGAGGGATGGTGATTTTCCTATTTGTGCATAAATGTTTGCTTATTTATTGTACTAAGTTTATGTATATTTGATATTATTTAGGTTTATGTAGAATATGTTTAGTATATCATTTTTAGTTAGTATATATATATATATATATATATATTATTTTTAGTTAGTTAATATATTTGATACAGGGTATAGTATGTTTATTTAGATATTAAGTACTACTGTATATTTTATAATGTTAAGCGTGTGTGTGTACTTATACTTTTCCTCTCCAATTACTGTACAGTCAGCATCAGAAAAATGTTTACGAGTAGAGTACTCAAAATAATCTTAAAACCAAAATTTCAATATTATATTGATAATTAGAGTACTCAAAAAGTTGTAAGCATCCAGAGTAGTCAAACTATCTTAACAACCGGTCTTCCAGAAACATGTAAGTAAGCAGAGTGTTCATTTTCATATACACAATCACGCTACTCAATGGTATCTAGTCAAACAAAGTGTTCAAAATATCCGGACAATGTCATTTAATCGCATTTTGCATCCCTTTTTTACTTATGTAGCCATCCTTTACACATGATGATGGGATGATATGAGATAGGTGTATAAGTTAGGACAAGATAGAAAATTTGTCAAATTAATGACAATTTCTTTTGTATTTTTTATAGTTGCCAGTTGTAAGCCATAAACTATCCCCTTGCATTGGTGAGAAAAGAGTATGAATACGTAAGAAATAAATACTCGTATGATGTGTAAATTACTTGAAACCTACATAAGTAGATATAAGTCTACGCGGACTAAGTCGCAGGCACAGCTAGTATTAATATAAATCATAGTATGGAATAGGGTTCCGTATTTCTAAATTTTTCTGTCGATTGTATAATATAATTATTAAAAATAGAAAACACGACTGCTCCTGAAAAGACCGAAATAAGTTTGATAGCAGGCGGAACTTTTATCATTGGATTTATGAATTACAAATGGGTGCTTGCAACCGCCTGCTTTTTTGGTCTTTTTTATGTATTTTTTTGTATTCTATACATTATTTAATTTAAAAAAATAACAAAATCCATTAGATATAGCGCCAAAAATTTACAGTTTAGTATCAATTTATATTTCATGCACTCTTATATACCTTTATTTGTGACCACTTTCATCGAAATCTTTTCAGCCTTAAGGTCTCTCTTCGGGTAAAAAGTAAAAATAAAATAGGTTTAACTTTAATAAATATTTCAGAGAGAAAGAAAAAGAGAAAGAAGGTGAAAATTGCGGTTTATGACGTATAAAAAAACTTCAATTATAAATTATTATAATCTATTATAAAAAAACACTCTATTATAATATGTTTGTACAATAGTTTCGTATCTAACTGTACCTATTTTCAAAGAGTAGACATTTTGCGTCTATGTCATGTAGTCATAATGCGTATTAGAGAATACGAGAAATGGATTTTTGAGTACATAGGTGTATCTTGCGTTGCAGGACCCTTTATTTTTTACGTAAGTATTCGTACTCTTTTCTCATCAATTCAAGTGGATAGTTTATGGCTTAAGCAACTGGCAACTATAAAAAATACAAAAGAAATTGTCATTAATTTGACACATTTTCTATCCTTTTCTAACTTATACATCTATCTCACATTATCCCATCATCATGTGTAAAGGATGGCTACATAAGTAAAAAAGGGATGCAAAATGCGATTAAATGACATTGTCCAGATATTTTGAACACTTTGTTTGATTAGATACCATTGAGTAGCGTGATTGTGTATATGAAAATGAACACTCTGCTTACTTACATGTTTCTGGAAGATCGATTGTTAAGATAGTTTGACTACTCTGGATGCTTACAACTTTTTGAGTACTCTAATTATCAATATAATGTTGAAATTTTGGTTTTAAGATTATTTTGAGTACTCTACTCGTCAACATTTTTCTGATGCTGACTGTACAGTAATTGGAGAGGAAAAGTATAAGTACACACACATGCTTAACATTATAAAATATACAGTAGTACTTAATATCTAAATAAACATACTATACCCTGTATCAAATATATTAACTAACTAAAAATAATATATATATATATATATATATATATATATATATACTAACTAACTCTGATGCTGACTGTACACACAATTACACATATTTTCTTATGTGTCACGATCTCCTCTCGCCGGTCTGCTGGGAGAAATTTCTTATAGAAATAAGCAGTACCAATGTACTAACGTTTCAACATCCATTGTATATTTTGTATTCGCTTTGTGTGTGCATAAATGTTAAATAAAAAAAAAAAAAAAGTAAAAAAAAATCCAAAGGTGGTTGTTTCAAGTCCCACTGGAGCGCTTCTTTTTTCCGATATATTTCGAATTAAAAAGTTAGCATAATAAATGCTCTAAAAATTTCATTCAAATCCAAACATCTTCACATACTTTCACATTTATAATATTAACAGCATTAGTAGGATTTATCTTAGCACGGAAGCCTTCATTACTTTATTTAATCTCCATATCTAAAGCAGGAACGTATTAACGGAATATAGAGGTGACCACAAAAATGTACGTTTGTATCCAATACAGTAAGCAAATAGAGTTGCGCCACCGGTTCAAATGTATCGAGACGGAAAGAATATCGACATTCCTAGTTATAGCACGCGAGTAATGTAATGTAAGCGCCACACCTGAGCTGCGGTTCAAATTAGTGATGGAAAAGAAAGAAATTGTCGATATAACTAAACAAAAAATGAAATATAATATTTAATTTTAACATATTGCCTTTAAACTGGACGTATATTGGAAGAGGCCTATTACCAACACTGGACTGCGATAGGCCAATTGATTGATTGAGTTTAAACGGAAGCATTTTCACGAATGAAAATGCTTCCGTTTAAACTTAATTAAGCATTAAGCTTAATAAATTAAGCATTTAGTCAATTAGTCTATTGCAGTCTATACTGTGGAGGATAATATGACTATAGCAAACATTGAAGGAGGTATATATCCAGAAGTAATAATATGTTATAGGCTAGTAGGTAAATAATTTGATTTTAAACCCTTTTGTTTTATTTCCTAAGCAGTCTGAGACAGAGAGCTCGTTAAATATTTGTAATACATTTACTATATCTAATCTATTACATCCATGCTAATATTATAAATGCGAAAGTAACTCTGTCTGTCTGTTACACTTTCACTAATAAACTACCGAACCGATTTTGATGAAATAGATTAGACCTTGAAAATGGACATAGGATATGTTTGGTCGCTATAACCTAATTCCACGCGAGCGGAGCCGAAGCCAACAGATAGTACTATTTATTTTACATGACTCAATTACAAAAATCCAAAAGTTTTCACTATTCAGTGTCTTTGACCTATTGAAACTCTAGGTGATACGTGTTATCGATAATAACCTAATGCATTTATCGATAGTATACATACAACCCTAATCTCAATTAGATAGGAGCGGCTAATCGCGAATATACGTCGGATGTTATTGATAGGCTACATTTGAATACTAACATGATCAAGTTGATTTACTTTGGATTTAATATAGCTTCATGGATTTATTATGACAAATAATATGCACAGGGGCCAAAATTAACTGCTAGACGATACACTTGCAGTTTAACCTAGCGCAGGTTTTCCTCCAGGGTTTGGGGGGGGGGGGGGGGCAAAAGGGTAGCTCCCGCAAAACTATGATAGGCCAGATCATAGGAAAGAGTAGAAAAGTTCCGAGGTTCTAAATGATGATGGAATAGCAACAGATACATACTAATAATATAAATGCGAAAGTAACTCAGTCTGTCTGTCTATCTGCTTATCTGTCTGTCTGTATGTTACGCTTTCACGCCTAAACCACTGAACGGATTTTATTGAAATTTGGTATAGGGGTAGATTAGACCCTGAGAAAGGACATAGGCTATGTTTGCTCGCGATAACCGACATCCTAGCGGGGGGAGCCGCTAAAGCTAGTAGAGAATAGTTTCTTTTTGTTTTTCTTTTTCTAACCCAACTCTTCAAATAACTAAGACTCCAAGACTACTAATTCGATGTCACCAACAGCAGTCACTTCACAGAAAATATCATAATTCAGCCAAACACGCAGTCAGAGGTCAGACTGGAAAATATGGACGAAATATTTGTGAAAGCTTCAGATGCGACCCAGAAGAAATATCAAGGAGAAAAATAGTCCAGATTTTTACCATTTGTAACTAGGAAAATAGCTGGAAAATAGTCGAATGTACCGTAAGCTATTACAGTAATATATATGAATCTATAAACAACATAGCACAGCTTAGTCTTATCGGATCATTAAATTCAAACCGACTTACATTGAGATCCACTGACGAAACTCCAGAACATTCGATTCAAAGCACCCCGAAACTACAATTCCTAGACTTGAAATGGTTCATTTAAAACTAAAGCTACTAAAGTGATAGCAGTAGACGATATTATATAATTAATGGCTTTAACGCGATCACTTAATTGCGTATACACGGCTTAATGGACGAACGGGCGGCTTTTAGAGACATTATAATGTATACTGATATTGAATATTGATATACATTTGCTTTGTAATTTGTTAGTGTATAAGTATACGCTTGTATATTGCAAAATTTATTGAGGCTTTTATTAAATTGCTATCGAGTAAGTTAAGTACAAATTAGTCAGGTTAGTTTTAAGATGGGTGATCATTCTTTATTCGTCAGTCCTGATTGTCAGAATGAAAATCAGCTGTGGCCTAATTTACGGGTAGTTGGAGCCTTAAATTTTTGATAGTCTGGTCTAACTACAGGGCTTCGATTACGCTAGTTAGGTTTTTGAGGTTAGATGGCAATTGATACATAGACTGAAAAGGTTTATCACATCAGATCAATGTATTTTGTGTTCATTATATAAACTTAAACGTAACTATTACCGGTTTGATGAACCGAATACCACAATACAATGTCTAGCATTATACTGCAATTGTGTTTCATCATGCACATTCCTAATCTCTTAGTTATGCGCTAATGCGCTTAGTGCTTTTGGATGTCGATTGATGAAAATGAAATCCAAATAATATACTGATTTAGATACTTACCATTTGTATCTCCCTGCCCTTGTCCCAATAATTTATTTCTAGTAGGCGCATCTTATCATTCTCCTCCATACATTCCTGTCAGATGTCATTCCCTCAGTCACTCCCTCTGCTATGCCCTCTTTTACTTTTTTCAATCTAAATGATTAAAAAGAAATTCCGCATAGACCATTAAATCGGAACTTACCAAACGTCAATATAAAATGAATATTAAATACTAGTTTAGCAAATGGACCACTGGCACCGATTCGAAACACGGCCCAGACCTGAAAAGAATCCGGCAAGAAACTCAGCGGGTATTATTTTTTGGCACTCAATCCATCTGTCGTTTGTTGGGCCTACCTCTACTCCTAAGGCCTTCTATTTGAAGGAGGTAGGACACGACGGTATTCCCGTCTCAGTTAAGCAGTCCAACTAGGGAACTACCTCCGCCCTACAGAATGCTGTAGTCATAATAGCGGTCATGCGCGGTGAGTAGGCTAGCCAGAGCTCACTGGAGAGCTTTTGTGCTGTCAGTGGGAAGACCAATGGCTTGTTCTGCTTTGTCTTCTGCACTGACGGTATAGAAACTATCTGTTCTTACAGGGTCAGCAGCACGATTGTGACTCCCCTAGTGCTGCACACGTCCATGAGGCACAGTAACCACTTTCCATCATGAGGGCCATTTCTCCAATGTAGATACTCTGGATCTCAAGCCAGTCTTCACCGATATACCTACCTACTTATATTGCTCCGTATTGTAATAATTACTTTAAACAACTTATAAAAATAAAATCATGACTTGCCTACATTAAAACTACGTTACAAATTGGATAATTGGATTTTTATAATAAGTAATTGTTTCCATGCGGACCGGGGTGGATAAGCTTGAAAATATAAAAGCAAGCTTCTTGATAATGTACTCTAGGTGCACAAGAAGGATTTTAAATCTCATTGGTAGTATAGTAACCTCAACGGCTGTACCGCACCCTTGGTACCTATGTGTGACGTGGCGGGGGGCAAGGTAAAGAAAGAGAAAGAAAAAGCAAGAGTTGAGAGCGAGTAAGATATCGTTGACGGCGGACTGACCAAAACTGACGGTCGGTTGGACGATACTCTCCCTGTGTAGTACCCAAAGTACATTACAGTAGTAACGGTAAAGCCTTGGCCAAACCAACGCGATCAGTCGCGTACGGAGTAGCCTGCGCAGTGGCGATCAGTTGTTTTGTACGAACTTGTCGAACAAAACAACTGATCGCCACCGCGCATGCTACCGCGGACGCGACTGAACGCATTGCTTTAGCAAAGGCTTTAGTTGATAGTATGAGGCGCGACTACTGAAGCGTACCAATCACGGACTCCAAGGACTCCCGTCATTGTTTAATAAGTCATTATCTTAGTCATGTTGTTGTCTTTAGTAGGTTCATTTTGCACAAACTTTCTGACTTTTGTTCAAGACATTTGCCGGCACTTATACCAGAATTGCAAAACGGTATAAAACGTACAAAGCAAGAAGAATCATAAACAAATAAACGTCGAAAAGTAAAGAATAGTTTAAAACATCGAACAAAACTTACTCTCTACTAAAGTCACTGAACGACTTATAGTAACTTAAATCCCAAAACCAACTAACACGAAAGCTATTCACGTTTTAAAACCCAAGTTAAAGAAATAACACACATAGGCTACCGAAGAAAATCGATTTAAAACAAAGCGACGGAATGGGGTGACAATGCAAGGGCGCTCACGCGAAGCCCGGAAGGGAATAATTTAGTAAATTACCGCCCGGACCACGGCCGACATCTGGACGGCACGGATTTATAAAGCTTATGTCACAGTTTAAGAGAAAATATATTTTTTCATATATTTAGAACACGATAAAATGACTGGAAGATAACCTAAAAGCAGAAAAGAGTGTAAGCATAACAGGTATCAAAAATGTTACAACAGTGACCTTCAGCTTAATGACCTCATCAAATGCTTTTTCATGACCCATCCTAGGCCCAGGACTGTAGGAGGAACATGCCTTATTTTATCGGTTGCAAAAAATTTTTTATACCTCTTAGACCCCGTATTCTAGAACGACATAATCGATATCGAATATCGCTTTATCTGAGGACATATTGTATAAGACAATCTGTCCTTAGATAAATCTACATTCAGGACTGATATCGTTCTAGTATACCCGTATTCTTAAGTAAGGTCTCTAGAATCTTACCACTAAATAGGAACGCTTTTGTTGCCAAAATTCGTCATCTAGTCTAATTAAACGGATTTTCACTTGTACAAATTTATCTGAGTGTGTACCTGCGGTGTATCTGCCTGCGGTATCTATTCTGTGCTTTTGCTGAGGTTTCGACGAAGTGCCTCTATAGCTGTAAGACGTCTTCTTATTAATGAAGATGCATTTAATACTGCATTTTATTTGAGTGCTTACTCACAACATTACCGCTGCTGTGAAATTGGTCTTTGGTAGGATTAGAATTTCTACGAACTGGTTTTACTTACGATGAAAGTTTCTGAGCTTCCAAAACAATATTGCACTAGTAAAAATTTTAACGCAGCTGATTCAAATATTTATGAGCGCAAAATTTTTCTGTTCCGTCGGTATACCATACTGTACCCCATAGAAACCTATTCCAGGAATAAAATGTAACCTATGTGTTATTTGAAGGATTTTTTTTACAGCATTAAGTATGCTAACTATACAAATCAAATACATAGGGAAAAAGAATCTTCTCGGGCGAGACTCGAACCCGCAGTCTTTCCCTTACAGGGGGAATGCCTGACCAATTCGGCTACCGAGACACGCCCGATATGATTCAAATTTCCCATCTTATACGTCTTTAAGGCAACGTGGCGTCATCTACCGATTTTCTTACGAGCTCATGCTTTACAATGCCCTTGCCGACTCCATCATAGAGTACGGCATCTCCAGCTACGGTAGAACGTTCAAAACTCACCTTGATCGTATATTTCAACTACAAACCAGAATATTGAAAAATGTAGTCCCACCCCGTATCAAAGAAAAATTCAAGGACAGTGACTTGAAATTGTATAAGCACCTTGGAGTATTACCAGTCCACACCAAAGTAAAATATCATCTCCTCAAAGAAAATTTCTTTGATGCAACCTTACGGACCGAAATATCACATAGGATACAAACGCGTCAAATTACTCATAAAAGACTGGAAACGACAAGAGCAGTGAATACCTACGGCGAGAGAACCACCAAATATCTGGTTCCCCGTTTATTAAATAGTTTAGAGCCAACATTAATTAAAGCTATATCAGAAGCAAACATGAAACTCAAACTACGCACGCACTTTTTAAACAACCTGTAGCTGCACCGGCCCCGCCCCAAAACAAACTGGTTCTGTGCACTGCGTAGCGATCGCACTATCTGCCGCATATAATGTTATATGCCCGTGTACCTGCGTATGAGTGCCTAAATCTGTGGGTAGTTGTGAATCTTTATCGGTTGCTTTATAATATCAGACTAATATCAGTATTATATCGTTTATTTAACTATGCTAAATGTTCGCTGTACTATAATATCATTGTATTGGTACCTATAAGAAAGGTACAGCATTCCAGACAAGCTCAAGTAGCTTATGGTTTGCTTTCTAATTATTGAAACTGTATGTTGTGAATGTTAATAAATAAAAAAAAATAAAAAAAAATCAATGAATGATGTTACAATCATTTTTAAACATTGATTTTTGATAACTCCGCCCAAACAATTGAAGGATTTTTTACAGCATTAAGTATGCTAACTATACAAATCAACGCCTTAAAGACGTATAAGATGGGAAATTTGAATCATATCGGGCGTGTCTCGGTAGCCGAATTGGTCAGGCATTCCCCTTCTATGTGTTATTCTCTAATTTCAGGCTTATAGTATTTTTAACGGAAAAATAGGCAGAAGATATCACTGCGAGAGAAGGAAAACTCGAAATAAAACTCTGTTCCAACCCGTCTGACCAGCGTGGAAACAGTAGGCCAATCATTAGGAGAGGCCTATCTCCAGTAGTGGACTGCGATAGGCGAATTAGTCGATTGGATATTATAAAAATAATTTATGTTCATAATACGTTTATTAGTTTACCATCTCTTTTAGCTTCTACTGGTGAACATACCTCCCGTCAAACTTATGTTGGTGCTTCTCGGCTATGTCGGAAAAGTTGACGATTACTCAGTTATGTTGAACACGTGACGCAAACTGCCGGTAGTTAGTGAAATTGTACAAATTTACGTCATATCCACGTACGACCTTTGCTATTGAACTACGTGTACGTTATATCTGTCTAGCGCGTGACACGGCTGAGAGATTATCACTTTAGGGTTGGATTTGAATCTTGTTTAAGTCGTATGTCATGTCACAATGGTCTCATATTGAAATGAGGTAAGTAGGTCATGTCAATTTTACTTTTTAATTGTACTTGTTCTTCACACATTGGTGCAGGATTTATCTCGGTCTTGAAGGTCAAATGATATTCGCTACTGTAAGTGTCAAATAAACCGAATTCTGAAGAGGAGAAGGAGAGTTGTGGGTTTCAAAAGAGAAGCTGTGGAAGCAACAGAGTCGCTTTAGAATGAAAAATAACGAGTATTCTTGTTGCAAAAAAGTTTTTTATTCGTTTTGTTTCTTTTACTGTGACATTTATCCAGTATAGATTAAAACGTGTTTAAGTGATCATGCTGTGGACCGCTCGAGCTATATAGAATGTTTAGCTCCATCTAACTTCTCCAAATGGCTTCTGTATACGTGGTGGTAGACCCACTGCACATACATTCATAAATATATTTCTGTAATTCAGTCTGCCTGTCTGTCTGTATGTTACGCTTTCGCACTGAAATCACTGTACCGATCTTCATAAAATTTGGTATAGAGAAAGATTAGACATTGACAGACTATGTTTGGTCGCGATACCCGACATCCACGCGGGCGGAGCCGCGGAAAAAAGCTAGTAATATTATTAATGCGAATGTACCTAATATCTGTCTGTATGTTACGCTCTCACACCTACATTAGTGGCCCGTTTTCATGAAATTTGGTTTATAGATTGAATACACCTTGAGAAAGATACCTGAAATCCGTGGAGCTGCGGTTAATAGCTACTTTCATATAAATTCTAAGGAGTTTTTGCAAGTACATCTACTTATTACTCGGAAAGTATAACCCGAGTGTAATCTAGCTACGAAATATGTAACGTATCATTATGTGTCATAACGGTTACCACACTAACACTTATATAATTACTACTTTAACCTCTCTGACGTCGCGTCGCTATATTCCAAGTTACAGGAAATTTGTTTGAGATTATTAAATGGTAGCTTTGGACATTTATTGTTGTATGTCAATTAACATAGGTTTATTGACAACTCCTAAGTTTTAGATATTATAAGTATTTTTTACTCTATAAAAGTAGAACCTTCGGATGGCAAGTTGTTACCGGAGTCTATGTTCATTTTATACATGTGTTATTATATTATTCGCATTTGCAAGAGAAAGGAATACATACGAATATAATTCAATTTGCTATACATCAATTTATATTAATTGAACATCAATTCATTCCTTAATTTATTTCTCATATTATAAGTGTCAATGTAAATTCAATTACGCTAAATCGGATGAACGGATGGTTACATTTGGTACAGGGATAGATGATAGCGTAGAATAAGACATAGGGCTAGTTTTTTACACGTGAGTGAAGCTGCCGGGTGAAAGCTAGCAATTTATAAACGTTTACTTCTTAGCACGATAATCTATACATTATAAAATGTTAATGTTTGTTCGCGATGGACGCAAAAACTACTGAACGGTTATTGATGCGGTTTTTTTATTAGAAAATTAGAAAGATCAAGACTTAAAATCTTACGTTTGATTGCAATCGGTTGAGTAGAACCGTAAACCGTATAGGTTGCTGTGGGTTGTGGTCACGGGATCAGTATTTCTGTGAGCCTGGTACATTTGCATGAAGTACCAGGCTCACAGACATTGTAAGATACTTTATCTGGGTCGCAAGAGCAGTGTGTCTTAAACCTAAATTCCGAACTTAACGCGGATGAAGTCACGGACAAAAGCTAGTACCTAAATAAAATAAAAGGTATAATATTAATGAAATGAATATCTTATTCGTAGGTAGGGTCTTTCATTTCATTAGAGTACTGAATTTCCTATATCTGTCTCGATGTAATTGTGCTATAAACTGAGAAGGTCCGAACATACTATAAAATTGTTTCTCAATATTGTATCCTTTGGAAGTGAAAGGGTAAATTGTTGAAGACCTCGCCTACCGTTGGTTCATTTTGCACGTCTGCTTTGACATAGCGAATACGTTGCTAAACTAACTGGATTACACTGCCGGGCGAATTATTGAGGGGATCCTGTGGACAGCATAACTTTTTTGTCATAGTTTACTTAAGCATAATAAGTTTGACGTTATCTTGATTACACTGCTGGATATTTTTTGTCATAATAATACTTTAGCATAGTAAGTTTGACATAATTTAGCAAAACTACACTACCGGACATATTTATGTGGCTACAACATTAATCTGGTATTATGAATAATGTGATTTCTAATTATGTTTAGTGGAATTTGCCTAATAATGGTATAGATATGAACTTTACGATCTCTGTGATTCTAGAGGAAGAGCCGTAATTGCATTTCTTTATCGAGAGTTGTCCATAAAGTGATTGAAATATTAAATACTATCTTTTGCCCGCGGCTCCGCCCGCGTGGATGTCGGCTATCGCGACCAAACATAGCCTATGTCCTTTCTCAAGGTCTAATCTACCCTGAATTTAATCAAAATCGGTTCAGTGGTTTAGACGTGAAAGCGTAACATACAGACAGACAGAGTAACTTTCGCATTTATAATATTAGTATGGATGGATATGTTCGTTCGTCCATAGATATTTGTATGACAAAGTTATTCAGATCTATGGATCATTCAAATAATTTGACATCGACTGCGACTTTCCACAGATAAGCTAGTTATAAATTCATTTATAACCATAAAATTATGAATTAATTATTCCAAAAGTGGGAAGTTCATCAACAGTCGTATATTATACCTTGTTATAACCATTATGAACATTCTCAGCAACATAGTAGGTTAGTAACTCACAATGAACGTGAGAATTTACATCAAAAAGGTTATTAGTTGATTATCTTGTGCTGCTCTAGAATGTTGTAAATGTGTAGCAGAATGAACCGTAAAAGTTTTTGCGTTAAGAAAATCATATTCATTATCATATTTTACGCTTCCCTATGACAGACGATTTCATCGATGTATGCTAATATTATAAAGAAGAAAGATCTGTTTGTTTGAACACAATAATCGCTAAAGCTAAACAACCGATTTGAAAAATTCGATCACCGTTAGAAAGCATTGTTATCCAAAAGTAACATAAGTTAAATTGTTGTCCCGATATTTCAACGGGATTAAAAGTTTTATTTATTTTTATTTATTTTTTTTTTTTTTTATTTATTTTTTTTTATTTATTTCATACATACTATGTCATTACAGGCTAACCCAATGCGACAAAGTAGCAACATACTTAATTATAATTATTACATTCACAATTCATCATGCTTCAAATATATTCTATAATAAATAATAATTCTCACACAATATTTATACTGAAAAATTAATAAAAGTACATATAATTGTCATTTTAAATTAATGATGTCAAAATAATAATTCAATATATCATGTCCAAACAATAATTAAATTAATAATATGAAATATAATAATTCAGGTAATGGTGTCAAATTTAATAATTCAATAAATCATGTCAAAACAATAATTCCAATAATAATGTCAAAACAATAATTTCAATAATAATGTCAAAATAATAATTCAAATAATAATGTCACAATAATCATTCAATTCAATTCAATTAAATTGTCAAAATTACATACATAATGTCAAGAATTCACAATAATTTAATGTCGAAAGATTATATTAATTTCACCTAGAATCCTTCGCTCAAAATACAGTAACTGGCCCTTGTGAATTCATTCAGGGAGCATGAAAACAAGCACATATCCAATCTGTCAGCCATCATATTAAGCGCACGCAGCGCCCTCGTCAGCGGTGCCCTCTGCAGCAAGTTGGTACGCGCGCGGCACACCTGCATCAGCGGGGGGCGCCGCCGCCTCATCACGTAGCCCTCTGGTACACACAGCCCAACTTCCTGTAGGATAGCTGGGTTGTGTATTAGCCCACGAAACACTTTAATCAAGTAGGTGACTAAAGCCACCTCCCTCCTAACTTCCAACTTATAGTATCCTGTCATACCCAAGATAAACAATGTGGGATACAACAGTGGGTAGCCCGGGTAGACACCAAATTGTTTCGAATATATAAATCGAAGGAACTTATTCTGTATTCTCTCCAACATTAATTTATATTTGTCTTCGTGTGGAGACCATACTACTGCATTAAATTCCAAGTGACTTTTTACGAGTGCCTCATACAACGCCCTCAATGCGTCGATGTTGGAAAATTCGTTTGCTTGACGCAAGACAAACCCTAAATTTCGGTACGCTTTTTTACAGGCATCGGTGATATGGTCTCGGAAATGCAAATCTGTGCTAAAGCGAACGCCTAAATCCTTAACCTCCGTTACTCGTTGCAAAGGAGCCCCCTCCATCTGGTATTGGTAGTGACTGGGATTGTGGGCACGGCTAAACGATATCACGGAGCACTTAGCTACATTAAAATACAGCTTATTGCGTAGGCTCCAATCCACCATCCTATTTATGTCTTGCTGTAGTTCATCTTGATCTACGTGGTCTTTAATAACCCGTACCAATTTTAGATCATCCGCGAAAAGCAAAGGCACTGAGCACTGGACCTCTTCCGGTAAGCTATTAATCATTAATATGAACAGAAGAGGCCCTAAGTTGCTACCTTGACTCACTCCTGAACTTGTGAAATAGGGCTCGGAAAGGTGTCCGCCACAGTCAACGTACTGACATCTGTCCCGCAGGTAGCTGGAAAAGAAAGACAGCGTATGCGGTGTACACCCCACGCTGGCTAGTCGCGATAGAAGTACGTCATTATCGACCGTATCGAACGCCTTCTTGAAGTCAAAATAGGCGACATCCACCTGTAAACCAGCATCCACAGCCGGCACTACACACGACATTAGATGCAGAAGATTTCCAGTCGTCCCCCGTCCGGGGCGGAAGCCATGTTGCGCATCGGCTAACTGGGAGCTAATTTGTCCGTACAGGCAGCCGTAAACTGTTGCCTCGAACACCTTCGCCGGAGTACTAAGCACTGCCACGGGCCTATAGTTACTTGGGTTTGGACCCCCACTACCTTTCGGTACGGGTATAACTCGAGTGAGTTTCCAGCGTTCAGGAAATTTTGCAGTCTCGATGCAGGTGTTGAATAAGTGCAACAAAGGTTCAGCCAGCACCAAGCGACAGTCTCTGAAAATGAACGCTGGTATGCCGTCCGGTCCCATGGAGCGCTTGGGAGGCAGACGAGCCAGCGCGGTCTTCACATCTCCCAAGCGCAAGCTAGTAAGGTTCACCCACGCCCCCGGTGCCGGTGTCCCCACTGAGCTTGCCGCCGCAACGTTTAATTCAGCGGGCTCCTGGTTGTACACAGAGTGGAAAAACTGAGCGAATTCATTTGCACATTCCAACTCTGACAAAGTGCGGTCATCTTTCACTAACCTGGGTTTACCTGTGTTGCCCTTTCTACCTCTCATGTAATTCCAGAAGGCTCGTGGGTCCTCCACCAGGTGACTCTGTACGCGCTCGCGGTACTGGTCGTGAGCTCGCACAGTCTCCACCTTCACTGCTGCCCTACACCTGCTAAAAGCCTCATAATCACTACGAGATCCGGTTTTTTTATATATTTTATGTAATGCATGCTTATGTCGTAATTCCCTAATAATATGAGGTGTATACCATACCGGATATATATACCTATTCCTGTTTATTGTGTTAATATTTTTATAAGGAATACATAGATCAAATATTTCGTAAATCTTTTCATAAAACAAATCTAAAATATTTTCTGTGTCACTAAAAGAGTATAAATCGCTCCAATCTATTCTCGTAAACAAATCATATAAATGGTTAAAGTTAGCTTTATTAAAATTCCATTGTTTACGTGGTAACGGACTCGGTGTGCGCTGCATGGGAGAAGTGGGGGACTCGAGGGTCGGGGTGTCACGCGGCGCCCGCGCGCCCATCTCGAGGCGCACGGCGAGCGGGGGATGGTGGCGGTCTACCGGCTTCATCCTGTCGTCCGCCGGCGCCTCGCCCACAGACACGCCACCGCGCGCGCTCAACACGAGGTCCAACATTCTACCGTTCGAGTTAGGTATTGCATTGTACTGAATGAATTCACAGAAGGCCAAAAAAAAATCATAGTAATTAATTACATTTTGACTACACGAAAACAAATTAAAATCTCCGAGTATTACTAAGTTTTGTTTATATTTGATACACAATTTTTCCAATACGCTAAACATTATCATGTATTCACTTTCATCTGTATTTGGCGGAATATACATAGTACAGCATGTAAATAGATAACGATCGCGTACACAAACAGAAACACAAATCATTTCGAACGCGTGACTGTCTATATGCATGTCCATGTTATCAGGCAACGGCACTCGTCGCAACTCGAACCGTGGCGCGGCCACCACAAGCACTCCGCCCTGCTTACGCCCGTCCGTCCGATCGCAGCGCAATGTTTGATAACCGGGAAGCACAAACTCCGCGTTTTGAATAGATTCGTTCAGACCTGTCTCGGTGATAGCGAATATATCAAATTCCGATGACTCGATAAAAGATAGAAACTGCATAGTTTTCGTCCTAAGTCCCGCCACGTTCTGATATAGTATATTTATGTATCTACTAGTTTTGTAGTTGGCCTGGGACGGTTGAGCGACGAAAAAATATCCATTCACTAAACTCGACATTCAGCGGCCATACTTGTGAGTCACAGAGCTTAATATAGTTACTCTCTGTAACACCAATTTTAAACGAAGCGTAGTCCCTTTCGGTTCTATGTTTCAACTTTTCTACAATTATTTCACATTCGTTTCCCAGTACATTTTTAACATAATTCTTTAACATATCTTCTGATGTGTTTGTATCAAGTCTCCATACATGAAGAAATCTTTTTCGTTCTACTGATTTCAGGAGTACAGTCGACACATTACCCCCTCTTCTTATAGGGTTAGTCCTTTTCCTACCTTTGACTTCTGTCCAGGCGTACTGCTTATTAACATGACTTTCAGTGTCCGTTGCTTCCTTAGCCGCTGCCGCTGCATAACTAACGCTAGACCCCGGCTTTGCCTGTGCCTGCTCTTTAGGGTTGGCGCGCTCATGTACTAAACTACCATCCACTGGTGGTGTCCCGAAACCCGCTGTGTTCTTTGGTACACTGACAACCGTTTGAATTTGACTGCTTGTATTTTTCTCAGTGTTGTAACTACTTTGGTTTCCTCTAACTTCAATCTTCTCATTTTTCAAGGTTTTGATTTCCTGCTCATAGGAATTGCATTTTTTATTTACCTCCTTTAATTCTTGTGCTAATTTACTATTTTCTAGCGCCAAAACCTTTACCGTTTCCTTAATTTCTTTTATAATTTTTGATTCTAGGTCACTTAATTTTTCCATTACCATTTTATTCACTTTTTCCATTATACCTACTACTTTGTCCGTTTCTCCATACGTTATCTCCTTAGTGCCACTGTTTCCAAGGGAAAGGTCTACTTTTTTGGTCTGATCTTTATCAAAATCCATCGTCATAGCACGTTGGGAGCGTACAGGGGTGTCATCCGTAACCCGTATGCGTTGGGTCACGTTAAAGCAGGAATCACACTTGAAAGTACTTCTGATCTGTACCTGTCCCTCCTTGAACGCAGCTGCCGTATATTTCGCACATTTGTAATGGTATTGCGACTTGCATCCGATACATTTGAGCAGCTCCACAGAATCTATTTTTCTATTGCATACAACACAATTCATTTTCAATCCTAAGTCTTATCAATGCAGTGCGACAGAGACGGAACTGGTCAATCGCATGCGTGCGAGCGAGTGCGATGCGAGACTTTTTCGCCACCCACAAAATGTTTTAAATCTCTAATGCACAGTCCATAAACCACATATGATTTTAACTGAAATAATGCTAAATTCGACGCTTTAAAACTGTTCTTCACCTTGTACACGTGCACTAACACCAAGGCTCCAAGTTAGGAACATGTTTATCAAGTTTTATTCCGATTTTAACACTTTATACTATATTAACGTAATACCGCAGCACTGTACCGTCCGTCGCTCGTACCGTAGCTCTGCTGCTCTGCAGTGACGCGGGTGATACCGCTGGGTGATGCCTGTACGATTAGTATCATAAAAACTTTAATTAATCGTATCTGTACATCGGAGATGTTTCAAAAATACTAAATTGTGATAAATTAACGATTGATTTTTTTTTGTCTGTTTAGTTCTGAACGCCACGAAAACTTTTGAACCTTATTTATTTATTTATTTATTTACACTTTATTGTACACATAAATTGCATTCAAACAGAATAGTGATATGTAATGTACAAAGGCGAGCTTAACTCAGAGATGAGTTTTCTTCCAGCAAACCTGGGAGTGCACAGAGGAATTGCAATACGAGAGGCTAAGTCTAGTGTACATGAAAAAAGAGATTCTGATGTACGAGGTATACGAGATGTATACCCCAGGTAATAGGTATACATAGATATTAATACATACATACACAAATACATACATACACACAGAATTACATACATATAAATACCTATAAACATACATACTTACATACCTACTTATATACATACATACATTCATACACATATACATACATCTACAAACACAGAATGATACCTATTATGTCTGCTCCTGTTGCGAGAGAAAGTAGTATTTTATTCGTTTTTTAAAAGTATTTAAAGATGGACTATCGCGTATCGAGTGAGGAAGAGAGTTCCACAGCCGTACTGCATAAACTGTGAAAGAATTGTCGTAGCAAGAAGAACTATGAGAAGGAGTTCGAAGTAAAAGAGAGGACTTGAACCGATCTTTTTATTAGAAAGATCTTGTTCACACTTAATATCTGCCATAATTATATTCCGCCTGTCACCCCAGCAGAAGCAAGCGCGGCGGCTGAGAAATGCACCTCCCCATTCCTGGGGCGAGTCGGGAACACCGTTGTCCAACTCCCGAGGAGGGCCAGACCGTAAGGGACAGCCCTGGGTCAGCCGTGGTGCGAGGAATATGTCGAAGACAACTTCATCTCCGGCCTAGCGCCACGACCCTCAGTCAGCGTGCGGTTTTAGTCGGTCCGAGTCCGACATGACCTTCCCTTCTGGCTCCGGCGGGAGAGGTATCCGAGGGGATTTCCGCACGAAAAAAAAGCCATAATTAAATTTCATTAAATAAAGTCACGATAACAGACCTCCACGCAGGCTAAACCACGAGCATCAACTAGTCTTAAATATAAATTGTCTCATAAATATTATTCGCTAGCTAAATTATAACGTCTTCATGAATAATAAAATCACATATCGATCTAAAAATTCCTCCATTTTATAAAGCTTCTACTCTGAGCCAATTAATACTATTGTGATTAATACTAATGTGTCGGTTATGGGCATATGTAATTTGGGGCCTTCCTGTCAATAAATTGTCTGTGGCCGACCGGAGAACGGGGGCTGGGGTCACACCCGCTACTTGGAAATTACGTAAAGCTATTAAGAGATGTTAGCCCCAAATATTTAGGCAACTAATTGAAGACAAATTCTAGTAATATTATCTCTTTGACTTACTGATATTGAATTATACTCGTTTCTAGGAAAAATCCATACTAATATTATAAATTCGAAAGTAACTCTGTCTGTCTGTCTGTCTTTCTGTCTTTTTGTCTATATGTGACGCTTTCACGTCTAAACCACTGAACTGATTTTGATGAAATTTGGTACAGAGGTAGATTAGAGCTTGAGAAAGGACATAGGTTATGTTTGGTCGCGATAACCGACATCCACACGGGCGGAGCCGCGGGCAAAAGCTAGTAAAATCATATAGGCTGGTTGGCTGGATAGATTGGATGCGGAAGGTAGAGGATCGGGACTACTTTCACACATTGGAAGAGGCTTAAGTGCACCAGTGGACTGTAATAAGCTAATTGATTGATGAGACACAAGGCTTTTACCTCAGAGTATCCTTTCGAAGTCTACCTTCCGGGTTTTTTCTTCGTTACTCGGCACGGTCTCGGGCATTCACGGTATTGATAAACTTTTATTAATTTGACCCATCCTCTGTTGTGTGAAATGTGTGTGTTAGTACACTTCTTCCTACCCCTTTGGAATTTAAAATGCCTGAATATATTATATAGTTAAAACTCCTCCCGCTCTGGCTCGTTCCTGGGGCAAAGGATGGCTATTGCGATTCAGCGAGGCAACGCGGCCAGCATCATGGGCACCTTTGCGCCGGGAACGATACGGAGCGGGTTATTTGATACGACATAACCACGGAAGCACTCCGTGTATTTATTTTTGTACCGTGTATTTGACATATTAGAGAGTAAATAAATAAATTCTACAGAGGCAGAAAAGAAATAAATAAAAGTTAAAACTTATAAAAGCTTATATGTATAAAACTGGTGCCTTTATTTTGCACTCATTTGTACAGTATAGTGCAGGCGATGGTATCTATACCGAGATACGTACCGTAGGACATTCTAACAGATTCTGCATAAAGATAAACTCCAACTGACACAGATGTTTCGATTTGCACCAAGCCCATGTACTAAAGTTCATGTTTTAGACGATTTGAGTGCAATTTATTGAGTGTAGCATCACATTTGTATTCAACGAGAGGTATATCGGTAATACGTAAATGAATTAGAGGTATCAAAGGTAGATTTATTAGGCTGTCTATGGGAGAGGCTCACCTTTGGTTTAGGTTGCGTCATTATGAATTTTGCAGTACTAGTCATGCTAGGAAATATCGAGGATTGCCTAACGCATACAGAAGTAGACTTTCTGACCTGACCTACCTAATTAAAAAAATAATTACATTATAATTAATTGGGTTAGGCACTTAACAAAACGTAAACTGTCGCGATGTCTCTTTTCAACACGTATTTTTTTGTTGAGAAACTCATTTTAAAGATTATAAACCAAAATTGAACCACTAGTTAGTCGTTTAATATTAGCCTAGTTTGTTAATATGTGTTTTTATAAAAAGTCGCTGGAGTATGTTCAACGTTTGATATAGTAAGAATTTTAGGTAAGTAGTCAAATCTGGGATGTTCCAGTAAGATTTTTTACTAGTAGTACGAATCGAATATGCTAGATAAATAGCAATAGGTTTGGGTTTGTTTACTTAAAAATGTTGTATGTACTCGTATACAATGTCACTCAGTCTAAAATGTAGACTAAAGTTTGGATGATTTAATAGGTGTGATAATAAAATATACCTAATAGAATTACTTACCTACTTTATTAACGTTAGGGGATATTTAATAAATGATTTTAAAAAAATTGAACCGACTTCAAAACCAAATAGGAAAAAAATGTTGAATATAACAGAATTTAGAGAGAGAATTTAGAGATTTTCGATCTGTTAGAAGTCGGTGCCAACTTTGTTTGCTGTGCCTGACGAGCTATAATGCCATTAATGTAGGTATAATGACTTGTTGAGGTAGGGGTGGCCTATCATACTTAGCTATATTATTTTACCTGTTTGACTTGATACCGACTTTTGTATTGAAATGATCGATATTTCATTTAAATGCATCATGGCAGGTAATTCAGGTACAGCAAAGCACTAGCAAACAAAGTTGGCACCGACTTCTAACAGATCGAAAATCTCTAAATTCTCTCTCTAAATTCTGTTATATTAAACATTTTTTTCCTATTTGGTTTTGAAATCGGTTAATTTTTTTAAAAATCATTTATTTTTCTCTTTTTAGTGGGCCAAGGTTTGCGTTCGTAATCCAAGTTTAATCCAGTCCAGAATGACCACAGTTTTCGTCTTTTGGGAGCATTATACTCCCAATATTAAGGGAACTGGAACTTTTATATGAAAGACTGCGAGTTGATATCGTATATATAATAATATCCCAGCTACCATAAGAAATGTAACAGAAATCAACAGTTTCAAAAGAAAACTTCGCATACTTTTAATAGAAAAATGTTATTATACAATTAAAGAATTTTTAGACGATGAATCACTATAATAAATAATATTATTCTATCTATAAATAATGTAATGCAGGTTAAATATTGCTTCTATGTGTTAAACATGTTAAATATTAATTCTATGTTATGCATGTTAAATTCTGAATAACTGCTCCTGGGCCTTTAAGTAAGTACTTAGTTAGTAAGTTAGAAATATTTATTATTGTATGCCCAATTGGCGAATCATAGCTGACTTTATTATTATGTGAACATCCTATGTACCTATGGTTTACAATATACATACTTTGAGTTTGAGTTTGAGTTTGAACAGGTTGGTGATTTCACAGATGGGGCTGCAGTTTGACAACAACTCTAAGATGATAGCTCAACTATTTTACTGAGGGTCTTGTCAAAGGTGCAATGCAGATTGTGTGTACATTTAGGTGGTCTGCTCTGCGTTGCGATCGGTCAGAATCCAACGAGTTACCTGATGCAGTTTTTATTAAATTTGCACTAGATTGAAAGGTAGTGACAGCCTAGTTGCAATTGCAACAAAAGGCTATGGGGATGTGGCAAGAAGAATCCGTTAATCTTGAGCTGGGCTGTAACGGTTCATAAGCTTCAGGGCACCACATAAAATAAAGCGGTAATTGACTTAGAAAATATTTGTTTTGCTAAAGGTCAAGTGTATGTTGCTTTAAGTGGGCAAGACAAGTGGAGCCACCTGTCACACCAGCAGAAGCAGGCCACAGCAGCAGCGCGCATAGGCAAACCCCCTGCCAAGGAGTGCCAGACCGTAAGGGGTGGCCCTGGGCTAGCCGGGGTGCAAGGGATATGTCGAAGACAACCTCACCTCCAGCTTAGCACTACGACCCTCAGTCGGCGTACGGTTTTAGTCGGTTCGATTCCACATAAACCGTTCCCTTTCCGGCTCCGGCGGGGGAATCCGAGGGGATTTCCGCACGATAAAAAAGACCAACTCAGGAGTAGATATACCCTTTTATAAACATAGTTATTATTATTATTAATTGAGGAATTGTCTCGGTTTCACTCTGAAATTTCGTGATTATCTCAGAAGTAGCACCAACCCTTACGAGTATCACGTTAGCGCTACATACTACTACCTAGTTTCCATTTATCAATTGCAGTACTGTCCCCTAACTCCTAACCGTTAAGGAGTTCACTATCAACACAGCAGCATCAGAAGTTGATTCAAGCATATCTCACAAGTAACAAGTTAGCTCTATTTAGTAGTATACTAAACAGTTATCATCCACCAATGGCAGTAGGTACTGTCTTCCAACTCCTAACCGTTAAGGAGTTCAGTAGCTTCATCATCAGCACAGCAGCATCAGATGTTGACACCCTGAAGCATATGAGTATGACCTTATTACGTAACAAAAGCACCATACGCAAACGTTAAGGAGTTCTGTAGCTTCACTATCAACACAGCAGCATCAGAAGTTGTTTCAAGCATAACTCACAAGCAACACGTTAGCCCTACATACTACTAAATATTTATCATCCACCAATGGCAGTACTGTCTCCCAACTCCTAACCGTTAAGGAGTTCAGTAGCTTCATCATCAGCACGGCAGCATCAGATGTTGACACCCTGAAGCATATACCTGAGTAAGACATGATTACGTAACAAAAGTACTATACGACCATACAATTTTCGATGGTTGCCCTCGATTTCTCCTGGATCCCATCATCAGATCCTGACCTGGTGAAAATGGGACCACCTCAGAAGTGAACCCTATCCAACAAAAAAATAAAACTTGAAATCCGCCTATAATTGGCGGAGATATCGGTGAACATACATAAAAAAAAATAAAAAAAAATATTATGTATACAGACGAATTGAGAACCTCCTCCTTTTTCGAAGTCGGTTTTTATAGCATTTAAAAACTTTTTTAGATTCGAAATACATCTGTAAAAAGAAGAACTCTAGTGGGACTTCAACCCTTACAGGAATAAATCCCTTACAGGATCACACTTGAATCACTTCAAATTTCCCTTGCTCAGTAGCTCAGTTGGAAGAGCATTCCCCCTGTAAGGGGAAAGGTCGTGGGTTCAAATCCCACTTGAGTTCTTCTTTTTCCCGTTGTATTTCGAATATGAAATTCGACTAAGAAAAACAGCTGCCATCTTCTGTAGAATCCAAAACAGGGCAATTGGTCTTTCTGCTGAATATTTTCATAGCAATAAAATATTATCAGTTTAGTAGCACAGACACTTTATGATTCATCAGATTTTACGACATTATGGCGACAGATAGGTACTATACTACTATAGCCTGACATTTGCGACTGCGAGGAAGGTGACCTATAGTGTTGACAGGAGAATGGATAAAGTACATGGGCTCACCAAGCCCTAGAATACGTCTTACCGACCTAGATACGAATATATTGTACTAGCTGGGCCTCCCCGGCTTGGCTTATAGTATTCTTCGTAAGTATCCCTCTGTCAAGCCTATGTGACAGATTTTTTTTTAATATGCTTGGGAACCTGTCTAATTTGTTTACTATTTATGTTTACTGCTCCCCCCCCCCCCCTGCTTAAGTAGTAGCGTGATGATATAATTACAGCCTATGGCAGTCCTCGATTAAAATCCTAAAATACAAATATATTTTCAATTCGGATTCCGCCAAACAAATAAACTTTTAAGCTTTTTTTTAATAAAGGACACGTTAATTTGACTTCACCTCGCCTGATGGTAAACTAAAGGCAAAGACTCGGAAAGAGGGTCACCATCGTAAACATGTACCATATTAACAGTGGTGGCACTCGGCTTGACGGCCTCATCAGATGCCTTTTTACGCCTTGCTTAATTATAGATTGTTTGAAAGACCGTATATAGAACGATGTTAAGTTATGAATCTTGAACTACTTTCAGTATGAATTGTATTATTGAACTAAACTTGAGTCGAGATTTTAGGGACAACCGAAATTATTTATATTCCCTCTAACCCCTCCAACTAAGCTAAATTGCTTGTGCTAGGAGTGGGTTCACGTCGGTGGTGTAATGGCCAGGATTCGAACCCGGGACCTCTCGATCGTAAGGCCGACTTCTTAACCACTAAGCTACCGATGCTTTATAAATCAACTGAGCATTAATCAAATCTCCACACAAGTTTAGTTTTACAATACACATAATTTTACGCGGGAGGAACCGAAGATAACAAACAGTAGACTTTTTTTCTTTTTTTTTTTTCGTGCGGAAATCCCCTCGGATCCCCCCCCTGCCGGAGCCGGAAGGGGAGGTTATGTCGGACTCGAACCGACTAAAACCGCACGCCGACTGTGGGTCTTGGTGCTAGGCCGGAGGTGAGGTTGTCAAAGACATATCCCTCGCACCCCGGCTGACCCAGGTCCATCCCTTACGGTCTGGCCCTCCTCAGGAGGGGGGACAACGGTGTCCCCAACTCGCCCCCGGAATGGGGAGGCGCGCTGAATACCCGTCACCCCCAGGCCCGCGCTCATGGGGAACAAACAGTAGACTTCTTCTTCTTCTTCTGCCGTGCCTTTTCCCATTTCATTTGGGGTCGGCCCTCCTCGTTCTAAGTCGCCAAGACTGTCTATCTTGGGTTGTCTGGTTGTCAATTTGAGCCCGTTCCAAGTCCTTGGAGACGGTTGTCCACCACGTGGCCTGCGGGCGTCCTCTGCCTCTCTTATTTTCAGGGATAGCTAGGGCTTTCCTCACTACGTGCTCTTCGTCCCGCCTCATCACATGTCCATACCAGCGCAGACGACTTTCCACCAGCTTATCAGCTATTGGCGCTACCTTAAAGGAGCCTCTGATGTACTCGTTCCGTACTTTATCAAGCCTTGTAACTCCGGCTGACCATCGTAACATTTTCATTTCGGTGGTATGCAGTTTCTGTTCATGTTGTTTTTTGGTGGCCCAGCACTCAGCACCGTAAATCATTGCCGGTCTAACTGCAGTTTTGTAGATCTTCCCCTTGAGTCTTATCGGCATTTTGGGGTCACACAGCACACCAGAAAGGGTTCTCCATTTGAGCCATGCCGCATTTACTCTATGGGTCACATCGGCATCTACGTTTGCATCTGCTGACACCACCGATCCCAGGTACTTGAAATCCCTTACTTTGGGCAATGACTGGCCACCAATGGTTATGTCTGTGTCGGATGTCAGACCAGAGAAGCTGCATTTCAAGTATTCGGTCTTGGTCCTACTTATACGAAGGCCGTTGTTTTCGAGGGCCTGTGTCCACTTGCTGAGAGTGTCCTGCATGTGCTCCGGTTCCCTCTCTATGAGTACTATATCATCCGCGTATAGCAGACACCATGGGAGGCTAGACTGGATGTCTTTAGTGATATAGTCCATACACAGGTTGGAGAGAAGTGGACTCAGTGCTGATCCCTGATGTACTACCTTTACCTCGAATGATTTGGAGAATCCGGCCTGGGTTCTTACTTGCGTACTGATGCGGTTATACATATCTTGTACTAGCATGACGTACTGTTCCGGTACTTTTTGTGCTTTCAGAGCTTGCCATACTAGTTTGCGCGGTACTCTGTCGAAGGCTTTTTCGAGGTCTATAAACACAAGATGGAGATCTTCTTTATTTACTCAGTGTTTTTCCATTAGTATGGGGGAACAAACAGTAGACCAACTACAATAAATTAATAATGAATAAAGTTTTTATTACCTATCTATGATCAATTCTGTATACTCTCACACATTCCCATTTCTCCTAACACAATTTACAATTGTACATTACAATTAATTCCTAGGAACTAGCGAAGTATATCACATCATACCACAATAGCATAACGGCAGATAAGTATGTCACAATGTGGGTGTAGCCTTAGTTCTCAGGCAGGTGAACGGGCTGATAATATCGCTTGATGCAGTTGTGTTTTGGTTTATTAGGGCGTGGATGCACGGCCTATGAAATATCATTTTTCAGATTTATTTTGTTGTGTCTCCTATCGAACTTTGGACGCGTTTACTGATGAGGTAAACTATATAGGTACATAGAATGGGTAATAGGACTCCTATAATATGTGTTTTTTTTATTTGGCACGAAGGGAAGAAGCATGAGAATCCGGCTCGGTTCAGTTCCTTTAAGCATTTTTGTCATACATATCTTTTTGATGGAAACTTCATCCAGATTTGTTCAGTTCTGACATTCTGACATCATAATTTATTGAAATTCAGTTTACATGACACTTAAAAGTACTTGACCACTGATGTTCACAGTTTAAATTTTTCAAATAACCTGCCTTTTTATACGTGCGGAATACACCCCTGCCAGCGCCGGTGGGGGAGGTTATGTCGGACTCGAACCGACTACAATGCACGCCGTCTGTGGATCTAAATCCAAAACCGAAGAAGAGGTTGTTGGGCATATCTCTTGCACCTCAGCGGACCCAGAACCATCCCTATTGGTCTGGCCTGCCTCTGAAAGGGGGACCACGGAGTCCCTAACTAGTCCCCGGAGACGGGACGGCGCGCCAAGTGCGCCGCCGCGGCCTGCTTCTGCTAGGGTGACAAGAGGCTCCACTCGTCACCCTCTGGCCCGCGCTCATGGGAGGTGGAGGTCATTCAGCGACCTCCGCAGTCCGAGTTACCTCTGCTCTCATAAACTTTGCCGGTAAACAAAGGCTTTGGCCTGCAAAAACCAATATAAGTCAAATACTGATAAAAAAAACACTCACAGAGCTTTATAGTACAAGTTTTAGTTGTAACCGGAACTCTACGATGATGATTAATAGTTATCATTTTGCACATAAATCTCATCTTTGCTACATCTGTTGCTCAAAAATTAATGATTTCGTAGAAACAATAGCTAACGGACAATTAGTTTCGCGTGCCGATTACGACGCAACGTATTTTAAAAAAACCGTTGTTAATATTTGAATAGCTAAGTGTGTATCGATATTATGTTAGCAGAATATACATAGTATTAGTATACTAGCTGCTGCCCGTGGCTTTAGCCGCTTTATATTATAGATTCAGGCCCCTATTCTAGAATGGTACACAGTCCTGAATCTCGATAAATCAGAGGATAAATTGTATATATTTAAGATTTGATAGATTGTCTAAACAATCTGTCTTCACATAAATGGAGATTCAGAACTGAATACCATTCTAAAAATCGCCCCCACTACACGAAACAAAAAAAAGTACTGAGACTTTTTTTGTTTCGTGTAGTGGGGGCGAGATATCGGATACAAAATGACTAAAACAGCACGCCGTTTACAGTCTTCAGATAGGTGTTAGATTGTTCAAGATAATATATCCTTTGCGACTCGGTTGACCTATGGTCATCTCTGATTTCGAGGTAGCCCCTCAGGAATGGGAACCACGGTGTCCCCATCTTATCCCTAGAAAAGGAGGCGCGGATTGTGCCATCAACCTGGTCAGCTTCAGTTCAGCTAGGGTGACAGATGGCTTTAGACTTACAGGCACTTATTCGATTTGCATCGAATTTCATAATGTCAGTCAGTTTTATTTATGATATTGCGTAAGAAATTTTAATTATATTCTGGTGACAATATTTCGCCATTGATCGATATCGACATTTGATGCATTTTATGGTTTTAGCAAATTTCCGGTGACATTTAAAAATTTTTTTTTTTTTTTTTATACAAGGACTCGTCAATTTGACTTCACCTCGCCTGATGTTAAGCTAAAGGCAAAGTCTCGGAAAGAGGGTCACCATCGTAAACATTTACCATGTTAACAGTGGTGGCACTCAGCTTGACGGCCTCATTAGATGCCTTTTCACGCCCCGCTTAAAGGACCCGGGACTGTAGGAAGAAGGAAACACGTGAGCTGGCAGGGAATTCCAGGTCTTAGTGGTGCGGCATAGGAATGAATCACTGAAACGCTTGGTTCTAGCAGGTATACTCCGCACCGTAAATGGATGACATCTTAGCCCTGCACGTGTCGTCCTGTGAAGGAAAGGGGAGGGTGGGACTAATTGGAAGAGCTCGTCAGAACATTCACCATGGTAGAGACGGTAGAAAACTGCCAAAGACGCAACATCTCTACGCATCTGCAAAGGCTCGAGGGTGTTCGTGACCTCAGGATCCCCAATAATGCGGACCGCACGTCGTTGCAACCTGTCGAGAGCATCTAATAAGTACTTTGCGGAGCCGTCCCAGAGATGTGAGCAGTATTCCACGCAGGAACGAATTTGGGTCTTGTATAGAAGACACCGCTGCTCCGGCGTGAGAAAACGTCTCACTCTGTTCAGGACTCCGAGTTTACGCGAGGCTGATTTGATGATACTCTCGATATAGTTTTTGTTATTCAGTTTGCAGCGAATATCCATACCGAGGATAGTGAGGTGATCCTGCAGTGGCAGTGGTGTGCTCTGAAGAGTGGGAAGGGGCAGGAAAGGAGATACCTTTGCTGTAAACGCACATGCCTGGGTCTTCTTGGCATTGAACTCGACCAGGTTCCTAGCGCCCCATTGAGAAATGTGGTCCAGGATCCGGTCCAACTCTGTGACAAGAAGCTGCCTTTTTTACGCGATATCAGACTGCTTGGCCGCAGGATGTGCGTAATAACTCCCGTGTAAGGTGCTGTCGTCTGCATAGCAGTGGATGTTTCCGTTACAGAGCATGTCATTGATATGCAGAAGAAAGAGAGTGGGAGGTAAAACGGAACCCTGCGGCACGCCAGCATTTACCTGCAAGAACTCCGAAGCTCGTCCATCACAAAGGACGCGAATACGGCGCCCCTGCAGGAAGCTTGCAACCCAGTTACACAGTCTAGGAGGCAGGCCGAAGGCAGGTAGCTTGGAAAGATGCGATTTGTGCCATACCCTATCGAAAGCTTTGGCGATGTCAAGACTAATTGCCAGTGACTCACCGTGCTTCTCCATAGCCTCACCCCAAAGGTGGGTCATGTACGCCAGAAGATCACCCGTTGACCGTTTCGGTCTAAAGCCGTATTGCCGGTCACTAAGCAAGGAGTGATCCTCTATGTGGCGCATGAGCTGTGTGTTAATTATGTGCTCGAACACCTTGCACAGCACTGAGGTGACGGCTATGGGTCGATAGTTGGCTGGGTCCGAGCGATCCCCCTTCTTGGGGATCGGCTGGACATTCGCCTCCTTCCAAGCCGAAGGCACTGTACCCGAACTGTAGGACAGTCGGTACAGCCGCGTTAGCATAGGAGATAACTCCGCTGCACATTTTTGAAGTAAAACCGCTGGAATACCATCAGGACCACTGGCTTTCCGGACATCGAGTGATTGCAGTACTGCACGGACATCGCGTTGCCTGATACGTATATCAGGCATTGCGTGATCACCAGTGGGCATTGTCCGTGGTTGCATACCACAATCATCGACTCGGGAGTTGGCCGCGAAGAGATTGACCAGCAAATTTGCTTTCTCTTGCGGCTCATGGGCCAGAGATCCATCGGGATTGCTCAGCGGGGGCAGCGAGGGCTGGCAGAAGTTGGCTTGCACGGCTTTGGCCAGTTGCCAGTAGCCACGGCTACCCGTGGGATGCGCCACTAGCTCTTGGCCCAGCCGTGCTATGCGCTGGGCATCCGCCCTGACGCATGCCCTCTTGCAGACCTTTGTGGCTCTGTTGTACGCCGCCTTGAAGTGACCCACGTTGGGATCGCGCGTGGCGCGCGCCCGCACCCAGGCGCGGTACGCAAACTGTTTATGCTCAACAGCCTCCGCGCACTCGCGCCCGAACCATGGACGCGCTCCGCGGACTCCAGTGACATCGGTGTATGGGATATAGTATTCCATACCTAGACCGATCTCACCGGCGACGGCAGTAGCGCACTCAGATGGGTTCTTACCCTCAAAGCAGCGTTCAACCCACGGGATGGACGCATAATAGTCGCGCAATCCATCCCAGTCCACTGACGAGTAGTGCCATAGCCACCTCTTCCCCTGCACGGGTCGTGGGGGCGCTACAATGGGCACGGTGGAGCGGACCAGACAGTGGTCGGAGTTACCTAAAGCAGCAATCACCGAGACACTGTACTGGTCCGGGTGACTCGTCAACAGAAGGTCTAGCAGAGAGGGCTCTAGGCCGGACTCTCTTGGTATCCTCGTGACCTTGTGCACCAATTGAGTCAAGTCATGCGCCAGGGCAAATGCGTGAGTGGCTCTTCCCGCATGGTCTGTTATGGCGGAGCCCAACCAGATCTTGTGGTGGGCGTTAAAATCCCCCAAAAACACCAATTCGGCGTTCGGAAACCGCTCCTGCGCATCATCTGCCGCCTGACTCAGGTATTCGAATAGTCGAGTTATCTCTGCATCTCCTGTATGGGAACGGTAAAGGCACACATAGATCTGACTCGTGGAGCCATGGTCTACGTGTACCCAAAGGATGGAAAAGGATGGGTGAGAACTTTCTTTAAGTGATGCAGAATCAATTGAAAAGATATAATGATATGTGGAAGGAGGTGGAAGGGATCGTTTAGGAATTATTTTTCAATTGAAGTACCCAACTCTGAGAAAAAAAACCATAGGGTGAGATTAATATGGGACATCGGATAATTTTTGGAGATACTATGATTCTTAAGGCTCCATATGAGCGGAGAAATTTTAGAGGTGTGTGTTTAACACCGTAATAATAGCATCAAGCATCAATATCATACTAATAACACACTAATATCCTTACTAATATTATAAATGCGAAAGTAACTCTGTCTGTCTGTTTGTATGTTACGCTTTCACGCCTAAATCACTGAACCGATTTTGATGAAATTTGGTATAGGGGTAGATTAGACCATGAGAAAGGACAAAGGCTATGTTTTTTCGCGATAACCGACATCCACGCGGGCGGAGCCGCGGGCAAAAGCTAATAATTGATGAATGCGTGAAATTAAATCCAGTAAAGGTTTCGTATCGTAGAATTCTAGACACATTTCTCAACTACAAGAAATAATTATCAACTCTGAACGATTAACCCGAATGGGATATATTTATACTCGTAAGTTGGTTTGATTACATTGTCAATAAAACAACATCGAACACGTTTTAGTGGCTTGGCAATAATTATACTTCGGCGCCAAAGACAAACAAAAGTTGATTAGTAAATCAAACTATGCTGAATTGGTATTGATATGATTATGTAACAGGTTTTGAATCATATCAGTGTAATATACATATTTTAGAAGAAGGCGATTATAGGATAGGACTGTTGACGACAATAAACATACATTATGACAAAGTGACCGCTTGACTTGTTGACAGCAATACCACAGAACAGAAGATAATTGTACAGCAATACGCTAGCTTCCTATTACATGGGACCGAAAATAATATTTATGAAATGTGGATGTTTACACTTCTGCCTATACCCTTTTGGATTACCAGGAGTGTGTATAATAATCATACTGGACAGGGACAGCATTTAAATCAAACCAAACAGATAAGTTAAACTTGGTGTAATTCAATTGAAATTTGACGTACTGTAAGTGAGGAATAAGAATCTGATCAAGCAAAAATGTCCAGTATCACTCCTATGAATGATTAAATTACGTATCATCATTGTATTTGAATACCTTCATATAAAGCTTTTACGGTTATCATAAAACAATTCAATTAATTGAAAAACCAAACAATGCATACCATATCAAAACTAAAAATCAATCAACACAAAATGCAAAAAGCCGCCAACACATGGCGTGACCAAGAGATACGCTGTATTTACGTCTTAAACAAAAACTGGCTTTCAATCGAGTACTACACAAGTCATACCATATAATCGAATATAGAAAAGAGACACATATACCTGTAGGTGTAAGAGTGAAAGAGATATAATTGTCGCGTGGCTGGAAACTGGATGCGATAGCTAAGAAGTTTTTATGAGTACTGGCTGCACACCTGACGAATAACTATGATCCTGCAACGGTCGGCGGTATTCGCGCGCTTTTGTAGCCGATGGCGGGAAAAACATATAGGATTTATTTCTTCGACTACGCAGGTGGTAAACTGGTAACAGTTTACCATAAAGCAAGGTTGATGGGAAACTATTAAGGGTAATCTTTGGATGCTTGCATTACTCTAGCTTTGCTAGGAATTTAAAAACTTTTTTTTTTTTTTTTTTTTTTTTTTTTATACAGGACTCGTCAATTTGACTTCACCTCGCCTGATGTTAAGCTAAAGGCAAAGTCTCGAAAAGAGGGTCACCATCGTAAACATTTACCATGTTAACAGTGGTGGCACTCAGCTTGACGGCCTCATTAGATGCCTTTTCACGCCCCGCTTAAAGGACCCAGGACTGTAGGAAGAAGGAAACACATGAACTGGCAGGGAATTCCAGGCCTTAGTGGTGCGGCATAGGAATGAATCACTGAAACGCTTGGTTCTAGCAGGTATACTCTGCACCATAAATGGATGACATCTTAGCCCTGCACGTGGCGTCCTGTGAAGGAAAGGGGAGGGTGGGACTAATTGGAAGAGCTCGTCAGAACATTCACCATGGTAGAGACGGTAGAAAACTGCCAAAGACGCAACATCTCTACGCATCTGCAAAGGCTCGAGGGTGTTCGTGACCTCAGGATCCCCAATAATGCGGACCGCACGTCGCTGCAACCTGTCGAGAGCATCTAATAAGTACTTTGCGGAGCCGTCCCAGAGATGTGAGCAGTATTCCACGCAGGAACGAATTTGGGTCTTATATAGAAGACACCGCTGCTCCGGCGTGAAAAAACGTCTCACTCTGTTCAGGACTCCGAGTTTACGCGAGGCTGATTTGATGATACTCTCGATATAGTTTTTGTTATTCAGTTTGCAGCGAACATCCATACCGAGGATAGTGAGGTGATCCTGCAGTGGCAGTGGTGTGCTCTGAAGAGTGGGAAGGGGAAGGAAAGAATAGTGAGTTTTATCTAAGTTTGTTCATTAGATCCCGGGGTCCATTCCTTTCTTTTCCTTTCAATAATGTATTTGGATTATCATGGCTATTCTTCTTCTTCTTCTCGTGTTAATGATTCACTGTTGGCACTAAAATTATTCCTGAATATAATTGTGCCATCTCAACCGCACTGTCAGTGGCTTTTAGTCAAATCGTCTTTAGTGTAGGAGATAGGACTTAGGGACACGAAACCAAATGTGCAATGGATTGCAGGTGGGCACTGCAGTCACACGCGATTAAGCCCCAGTCTCGCATTCCTCACCTGCATAAATTTTGTCTCTTCACAGAAATCTTGGCAACTAGGAAGCAGCAACCGTTTGGCAAACCTGTGAAAAAAGATGTGAAGACCGGAGAAGTCACAGAAGAGAGATTATAGTGAGACCGTGATCATCATCTTAGCGTAGTTCTCGATTGCATTCGAGCACCTTCCACTTACTACTTCTCCTGTAGATTTGGCTGGCTACTGTTTGGATCTGGCTATAGAATTGCTATCTGATCTGACCACCCAACGCCGAGATTAAAGTTTGCGTGGGTTGAGTCCCAAGGATTTAGATGGATGCTACACACGTAATGAGACAATGATATCCTCAACAAAATCATTCCTAATCTTTTACAAAATTACCTTATAACTTAAGACAAAAATATATACCTAGACTAGCAGACCCGGCGAACTTCGTACCGCCATTTTTTTCAGCCCATGTGCCACCCGATCCCGTTTCCGCTGCAATATCTACTATATTAAGCATGTATTAAAAATATAAACCTTTTTGAATTACACTATCTTTTAAAAGGAAACGTATCAAAATCTGTAGCGTAATTTTGAAGATATATGAGCATACATAGGGACGGACAGACGCAGAAAGCGACTTTGCTTTATACTATGAAGTGATAGTGATAAAATCGAAAACATAGAGTTAGTACCACAAGTCAATTAGACGTGCTTAGACACCATTACCTTTAAATTCTCTTCAAAGATAAGCAATTAGCGCGGGTCTGCAGACTTTAGACACATAACAGACTTTTACCTTACTGGCTAACTGGTTTCTTTTGGTAATTTTTCCCTTATTTAATGGAATTTCTACAAGTCATTCCCAAGTATACTCGATGTTTAATTCTTACCAATTTGAAATTATACATTTCAACTACAAAAACGAAAGAAAGTAAATATTTGTCCATGTCAATCTCAAACCATACAAAAAATACATTATCTTTAAAAAATAAAGAAACTATATATTGTTATATACCCTCTAATCCCTGTAGTAAAGTTAGATTGCGTCAAAAGTGGGTTCACGTCAGTAGTGCCATGGCCAGGATTTGGATCCTGGGGCCTTTCAACCGTCATCCCCAAATCCTTGAACACTAAGGCAAAATATACCAAAAAAAATACCCAATGCAATACGGTCGAAATTAATCTATCAAATAGACTTTAACTAAATTTTATAAAGGTTCTTATTATAATGAGGTCACATACTGACCGTCTAACGTAAGTATAAAATAATTCATGTCATCAAGATTACAATATAAGCCGTTTAATAAGGGCGGCTCATAAGTTTCATACCGCCAAAAGAGAATTTGGTTTCCTTTGAATTTTAGGATGTATGCTTTTAATGAAAAAACGAATTAAGTTGGCACTATGTTCTAAAGGCGGAACCACACTTTTGTCACAGAACAGATGATAGTACTACTTTTGTTATGCAGCTTTATTTGACCGCATATGATGAAGTGTGGAGTGCTCATTGTTTTGTTCATAACGCATAAGTGCAAAGAGTGAAAAACAATTTACTTTGGCTTTTACGGAAGCAATTGCCATTTTTCACTACCCCGAGAGAAAAGCCTGTGCCAGAAACTTGTTCATTAATATGTATTAATATATTTAATGGATGACTATTTATGTATCTCTGCGAAAATCTGCGGTAGCCTAAGTAATGGACTGCTGAGACGAGGTCTCGGGTTCGATCCCAGGTTTACCATGGCACACACCAATGACTTTTCGATGCTTTTCGAAGTTGTGTGTATTTATCGCAGGTTTATAAGTGCCCGGTTAATGGCAATAGGCTCGCCACCTATTACATTGGGACCTAAATATAAACAGGCGAAATGTGGGTGCTAGCACCTCTGCCTAACCCCTTCGGGGAATACAGGCGTGAGTTTATGTTATGTTATGTTATTTAATGGATTACTAGGTATTAATTTATAGGTATATTAAAATATACCGATTTACTTTGCAGCTAAATAGGCTAATTATTTAATTTAATACTTAAAATTCACAAATCATAATATACATAATCAAGAGACAAAAATATTTCTTATTTTTAATGAAATAAATAATAAAGAAACGCGGTGACAGGTGTTAAAGTAAAAGAAAATGCTAAGTGTAAACAAAATTCAAGTAAACGCTTCAGTAAAACTGAAAATAATGTCTGTCTTCTTGAACGACTGATTCTGATGTTTTATTCAGTTCTCGCGCCAAACTTCAGCACTAGAATATAAAATGAATTTTTGGATTCAAATAACAACAATACAAACGACCTATATCTGCAATTTTGTTCAAAGAAACTTAAAAAGTCATTTACTTCTTCATGTTCATACTTAACTCCTTATTGCAACTCAAAATTGCACATCTCAATTTATTCAATCGACTTGAAAAGAAAAATTGCCAGTATGATAATGTAAGCCTGCAGTATCAATTTATGCTATGGTCAGTTTAAAGGAAAAATTTCTTATTCGGAACGCGCACGTTGATAGTACGGTGGTTCTACCTCGTTTTTGAGGCTCTGCAGTGATGCGGAAAAGAGACTGGTAGATTGGTGTACCGGTTGGGTGAGCGAGATATGTATACTATTGCACCGGTAGTGAGGAGTGAAAGAGATCAATAATGAGCTGCACGAGGAGTTGAAAAGGGATTTCAGATTAAGGTCGTTGTCGAGTCAAAGATTATGGTGGTGCGGAAAATTGTAGATGAGAAATATGAATGAAAACGCTCTAAGTTTTCAGTAAAACCTCAGTGAGGAATTCGGAGTGAAGAACTAACTTTGTAAACTACGGATTTTCTAAACGGTTATACTATCATCCTGTATGATTAAATAGCATTGGCTTTATGAAATCTTTTTGATTAGTATTCTTGCATTGTTATATAATTACTAAAGGCTTTTAATTTTTTGTATTACTTTTGTATTGATAACTACGTTACGAGTATAATATATATACTATATGCATAAGGGATCTATATTCTTGTTGATTCTAACTAGTTCCATTAGTATTATTTTTTCTGATACCTGGTTTAGCCACGAAACTACCATAGATACTTGCATTACTAATGTCTGTTTTAATCAGTAAAAGTTATATAGAAAGTAACTTATCTGAAAAGGCAAACCTGTATTTTGTTAACCTGTTGTACCTTTTCCGAGAGAGGGTAAAATTCTTTCATACTCTCTACCTATTATTCTACTCTTTGACCTCCAGCCTGGCCGGGCCAGCGCAGCTTTTACATACACCCTCAGTCACTAGCTGAGCGCCACGCGTGTCGGTGTGCCCAGCTCTCTGTTGACAACCGTTACGCGGCATTTTGGAAAACGAACATTTTCACCGAATAATAAATTCGAACAATAAACGTTGCAGTGTTTTTCCCAGTGCGTGCTTGTGTGCATAAACTGATTATATTGAAGTGCATGATTATATTCTGAATTTTTCAGTGTTGTGCGTTACCATTTGGATTTTAAATGTGAAAGATTACAGGATTAAATAATGAACGTTTTGTTTCGTGATTACGAAGCTTAAGGTTAGTGAAAATGATATTTTTATTTTAGGTAAAAATTACGCGTCAGCATAATGTGTTTGTGTTTTTAAGGTGGAACTTTTTATTTTGTTTTGAAAGGGATGTTTTCGGCCTTGACAAAAAAAGGTAAAGGTGATACAGACCTCGTTATAGAGGTAAAAAAGGTAGCGTAAGGTTGCCTGCTTTTTTAATAAGAATGTATCTTATTTAAATGGAACGTAAAAAGCTTTGTAGCTCCCTTAGACATTGTTATGAATTCAAAATATATTTTTGCGAAAACCTAACTTATTTTTTAATTTTCAATGAACTGAAAGACGAATTAAGCGCGAAAGCAGAAGGTTATGTTAATACACTGAACATTAGTACCAGTATCAACATATTCTAGGGTGTTACGTTGTTCAACATAAAATTATTATGCCCTGAACTCATTACCATAATCACAACATTGGAGGTATTGTGTCGAAACACCGTGTTGGCGTAAGGATATAATCTTTTGTGTGTGTGAGGGTGTGTGTGTGTACTATTTGTGTATTGTTTACTAGTTTAATCATGTGTATTATGAATGCATTGTTTTGGTATTTCAGTAGTATTTATTAAGAATTAATACACGGGTTTAATTAATATTTGTAGTCAGATAGCTGTTTATTTTAAGTCAGTATGTTATATTTTGATATGAGAGCGTAAAATTGAGTCGAATTGTTGTAGAATTGTTTTGTTTTTGTACACAATAGTAGCTATTGAAATAATGTAATTGCCGCCATCAAATATGTAATTGTAATTATGTATTTAGTAATTTTAATTGTTAAATTTGGTAATTGATCGATTACAATTGGCACTACAGTAAAACTATTATAATATTTATTTTATTATCAGGTATTTTGTTCCTTTAAAAACTTTTAGTATTACATATAAAATGAATATTTTCCGTGTGAAGCTTATTTACATCCATATTTTTTATACCGCTGGACTTGGCGGGGGTACTGCCATGCATCCAGCACACAATATATACACACAAACAGTATAAATACATTCGTGCCTCTTTCTCGTTGTGGTGTACAGACACTAAGTACATTTTTTCATTTGCCATGATCTTGCTGCACACAATATCTACACAATGTTACAATGTTTTTCTGGCATTTTCTCAAAATCTCCTCGATTTGATTGACATACGTACGTCTATGTCCTAAGTTTATAAGTATTAAAAAATATCGATTTCGTTTACATATTGATAATTATAATTAAAACACAAATACCAGGGGCATTCATACTTTTCCTGCCTACCCTGTAAGAACCTTCTGATGTCCTTCTGCAGTCGCTTGACGATCGCTTGTCGCAAAAACCACAGAAAAAAGATCAGAGAAATATTTACTTCAAAATAGCATATATATTTTTAAAGAATATTAGAACCGAAGTTACTAATATTCCCTCTAACCCCTCCAACTAAGCTAAATTGCTTGTGCTAGGAGTGGGTTCACGTCGGTAGTGTAATGATTCGAACCCGGGACCTCTCGATCGTAAGGTCGACTCCTTATCCACTAAGCTACCGACGCTAATGAAGTATTTTTATAAGCACAGATAATATTTTAAGACCTAAAACAAACATAATTCAAAACAAGTTGTGTCAAAATAAATTTATACCTGAATTTATGCCTTCACTTGTCCAACGGCGCGTATGAGCAACTAGGTTTATTCGGTGGCAATCGTGGCCACCGTATAAATTTACATTTATTTTGAATTAGTGGATTGTTTTATACCACCGAGTTAACAAACTAGCATAAAGTTATATTGATGATAAACGGTTAGTTTAGACCAAGGACGGCCTTTTATGTGGATGACTTATTATGCGGGTACAATCAACAACAAAAGTTGCTGAACACTGGTTTTGCTAACGGTATTTATAATGAGATACATCAATAAAGAATTGATGACAATACGTGTTGTAAATTTTAATCACCATAAAACAATATAGGTATGTTTTATTTATTACTTTATGAAAAGTATTGGCGATAAAAGATTGTTTATCTAATCTTTATATTCAAGTTTAGCACTAAAATACCATCTTTGGATCCTAATGACTAGGTTCCAATCGAGATTTATGACTGAACATCGTTCTACAATATAGGTTTCAATTTTTTTTCAAATTTATTTATTATTTGTTACAGGTGAATAGTAGTAGATTTTGTCATTTATATAGGTCTAGTATCACTGTAATATGCCTGTTAAGACGTACAATAAGATTTACAACATAGATTTTGTCATTTATATAGGTCTAGTATCACTGTAATATGCCTGTTAAGACGTACAATAAGATTTACAACATACGACAGATATAAATAAGGCCCACTGAGTTTCTTGTCGGAGTCTTGAATAAACGAGTTTTGATTTGATTTGATACAATCAAAAATTTTAAAAGTAAACAGCATCACATAACATAACATAAACTCACGCCTGTATTCCCCGAAGGGGTAGGCAGAGGTACCTTCACCCACATTTCGCCAGTTTATGTTTAGGTCCCAATGTAATAGGTGGCGAGCGTATTGCCATTAACCGGGCACTTATAAACCTGCGATAAATACACACATAACTTCGAAAAGCATCGAAAATTCATTGGTGTGTGCCATGGTAAACCTGGGATCGAACCCGAGACCTCGTCTCAGCAGTCCATTACCCATACCACTAGGCTACGGCAGAAACAGAATTCCAATTAATAATTGTCTTAACTATGTGATAAAATTACAAGTTACAGGCGAAAGTCAAAATTATAACCCATCATTTTTACAGCCGTATAAGTAAAATACTCTGGCATAAAAATAATGAAATATGAATCATAATTCGAATAACATTCCTAAACCATGCTCATGCATGCACCATACAGCAAGAACTCCAGTTTAGATGAAAGCCATTTAACAGAGACTAAGTAGATTTCTCTTACCTGCAGTAAGTAGGTCTTCTGAACTCGTCTGTGAATTGCTCTACCGTTTCCAAAGGAACAATTATTTTGCTTTTTGGTGTATTTTTTTTAACTATTACCGTGTGTGTGCTATTAGGGACCTGACGAGATAAGACGTGGACGTACCTAGTGCATTTAATTGTAACACCAGGGCTTCGGGTTCGATACTCGCTCATATATTAATCACTAATTTTTCATTGGTTTAGTTGAATTGGGTGTGTAATTAGGTATTATTCTATAGTTAAAATGAATTATCCAACCGAGCTCATCAAAGTAAAATTTGCGACGGTTCTTATTTTATAGTTTTTATTTATTTTTAATTATCCACCCAACCTATAGTAGTAACTGATTTGACGGTCCAATTTTATGACGTCACTAAATCTTTTTCATACAAGTTACCTAAATAAAATAAAAAAGAATAAAAAAAAGAAACTAATTTGACTAGGCATGTACCTATTTAAAAAATATGTTAGGTATTGTTAGTAATAATGGTAAAATTAGTTAGTGTTAATAATAAAACAACATACCATTTCGTATCATTTTACGTATACTGTTCTGATAAACCAAAAATAAATCGCAATACAGTCCAAAAAGACACTTATTCCAATCAAAAAGCATTACTTTAATACTCTGATATACACAAAAAGCTGAATTGAAGTATATTACACGCGGGAGTGAAAATTACCCCCCTTCCCCAACCCTTGGCACCTAATTCACGGAATTGTCACGAAAGCTGACGTCACAATTTCACTGTCCAACATTAGGCGTCGAAATATTGTCAGTGTTGAAAAGCTTCGTACCATTTTGCAGACAATATAAAAAGCTCTCAAGTGCTTAAAAGCTGGTGGTAGATGTTATTTGCGTGAGTGCGTTGAAGATCTGCTGTCAAAGGGACTTTTTTTGAGCTTTTTGAGGTGAAGGGTTGCACACAAGTGTTTTTACTATTTGATTTTGGTGGAATGACAAATTCGGATTTCAAATAAATTCCACATTCCACAACACATTCCACAACATTCCACACAACGCTATCTAGACCCATGGTAAGCTTGTTATAGCTTGTGTTATGGAATCTAGAATGCGGATAACCATACTTAAATACTTTTTTTTTTTGTAAATACATACATATTATACATAGAAACACCCAGACCAATGCAAATAGCCATATTCATGCATACAAATATTTGCACTGAGCGGGAATCGAACCCGCGCCCCTCTGCGTGGCAGTCGTGTGCACTACCGCCACGCCACAGAGGCTACCGGCACGCAGAGAAATGAAAATAGAATAAATATTCTATGTAGATTATACAGCAGTATCTAGAATTAAACTAAGCAGAGCTTTTAGTGTGGGTTTTTGCGAATACATATACAGGTATATTGCTTTTTAATAGATATAGTAATTTGATGCGGTTTCTTTTGAAACTGCATCAAAATCCGTACTATAGTTTTAAAGATATAAGCATACATAGTGACGGACAGATGCGGAAAGCATCTTTGATATTAAGTTAGAAATAAAAAAGAGAAAGGGACATTTTGCGAAGTGGACATTCTGCGAAAGAGACATTCTGAGAAAAGGACTTTTTGCGAAAGGGACATTTTGCGAAAGGGACATTCTGCGAAAGAGACATTTTGCGACCAGTGGACATTTTGAGAAGTGGACATTCTGCGTCTGAGCCTGTAGTTACTATGTAGTGATTAACACTGAATGAAAATCTAACTAGCAACGAGACTCAAACTTTATTGATTTTGGCTAGAGAGGTCGTGCTTTGGAAGAAATAAATTCTCCACTCTTTGTGAAAGTAATTTGGCCAGTACCGAAAAGAATGTAAAAATTTCGAAAATTAAGTGACAGCTAGCCATTTCGATTGCATCATCACATTTCACGTTAATGTTCATACATTTAATGTGACATTATTGTTGTACACAATGAACATTAATGTGTGTTTACAGACTAAACAAAGACCATAACTTTTGAGATTCCCATGGGTATGGAGAAAATGTCATACTCATTTATAGTGTGAAACTACCTTAAACCGAATAGGTACAGTACTTACTCAAAGTACATGAGTAAAGGCAGAAAGGGTCATAGCAGACATATCAACTCGAAAAGAGATCGTCACCGCTTCGCCTTTCGGCCAGGTGATGGCTTACCGCCAGTTGACCCTTAATTAGGATATACAAATTCCAAAATTTTAAAAATAAGTTCATTAGATATGGAATTTTGTGACTTTGTGTGTTGTTTGTTACGGCAACGGAAAGTTCTTAGCGAGTGTTCATTTTTTATTACATACATACATACACATAATCACGCCTTTAGAGGTTCGGTAGAGGTCAATTAACACCCACATTTCACCAATAATTATAGTCGGTCCCATTTAATAGGGGGTGAGCCTATTGCCATAATATTTCAGGCACTATTATTGACTCGAGTCTATATCTGAGGCTGAGTCTGGGCTATATACAGGGTGTAATCGTTAAGTGTGTCCAGGCGATTATTCCGTACCTATTACAGATATCAAAAAACTGTAAACTGATATCGAAAGTACGTTACCTAATGAGTAAAATGACATCGATAACTTTTTAAAAATCAAAAGAGAGGTATCTAAAATTTTGACATTAAACCCTCCCATACATTTAGTATTAGATTAGTAGAAAGGTTTTAGTTTCCTTATTTTAAGTGGTCTAGTACTCATTTTACCTTATTCATATTTTATGATTACGTATGATTATGACAATGATGATTTTCAAGTAGTTACATGTGAAGTTTTTTTTTTAAAGAATGTTAGAACCGAAGTTACTAATATTCCCTCTAACCCCTCCAACTAAGCTAAACTGCTTGTGCTAGGAGTGGGTTCACGCCGGTAGTGTAATGGCCAGGATCGAACCCGGGACCTTTTGATCGTAAGGCCGACTCCTTAACCACTAAGCTACCGACGCTTTTAAATTTAAAAGGTTTTTAATTATCTTACCACTTCAAATTAGTAATAAACCGTGTTTCAATATCGCATTAATTTGAGCAGAAAGAAAAGCGACACACTACAAAAAAAATTGTACTTAATAATAAATAAACATTATTTTTTTTAATTTTATTACTCTGCTAGGTTAACAAACAGTTTCCTTTATATCAGTACTAGCTTTTGTCCGCGGCTCCGCCCACGTGGATGTCCGTTATCGCGACAAAACATAGCTTATGTCCTTTCTCAAGGTCTAATCCATCCCTATACCAAATTTCATCAAAATCGGTTCAGTGGTTTAGGCGTGAAAGCGTAACATACAGACAGACAGACAGGCAGAGTTACTTTATTTATAATAAATATTAGTATGGACTAAGCTAAAATATTCTTTTAAAATAAGGACACTAAAACCTTTCTACTAATCTCATACAAAATGTATGGGAGGGTTTAATGTCAAAATTTTAGATACCTCTCGTTTGATTTTTAAAAAGTTATTGATGTCATTTTACTCATTAGGTAACGTACTTTCGATATCAGTTTACAGTTTTTTGATACCTGTAATAGTTACGGAATAATCGCCTGGACACACTTAACGATTACACCCTGTATATATATCTGATGTTAAACAGCCCTATCTTTTATTCGCCTTGTACGACACCGCATGGGAAGAGATGGGGTGGCCCATATTCTTCTCTGCTGGGAGCCATGCGGCTAATTTGTTTATTATTTCGTATATTTACAGAGAGGAGGTACGGTTACGAGTTGATATGTCTGCTATAACCCTAAGAGTGGGAATAAGAGGAAGGTATAGGGCTACGTACAGACCTGTGTTTATTATGTCATTGTGTAGACAGCTCGTACAACTTTCAACTTATCATATTTTATGTTAGACATTCTCAAGTTTCTGCACGCACTAATTAATAGTAAGCATTGTATTAAATTACGAGCATATGCTACTGTTGTTATGATCAACTTAGTTACGACTTAGAATAACTAATCATTTTAATAACGACTCACGTAGCTAGGCTATAAAGTTCATATTCTCGTATGATAATGCAATAATGATTTGTTATTAGTATGTATGAAAATTGCTTTTGCATTGACATCAATAGATCGATCGGTTCATGATTATTAATCCAAATCCATACTAATATTATAAATGCGAAAGTAACGTCTGTCTGTCTGTCTGTATGTTACGCTTTCACGCCTAAACCACTGAACCGATTTTGATGAAATTTGGTATATTACGTGAGTTTGATAATACGGGAGTTTTAAGATCATTTTGAGACTTCGTCGTCAAAATATTTATGACATTTTTCGATGAGTGACAAAGATGCAAATAAATTTACAACACTCATAATATACCTTTTTTTTTTTTTTTTTTTTTATCGTGCGAAAAATCCCCACGGATACCACCCCCACGGAGCCGGTGGAGGCGGTTATGTCGGACTCGAACCGACTAAAACGCACGCCGTCTTGGGTCCTTGGTTGCCGGAGGTGAGATTGCCAAAAGCATATCTCTCGCACCCCGGCAGACCCAGGACCATCTCTATCGAGATGGCCCCCTTCGGGTTGTGGGGACCACAGTGTCCCCATCTAGCCCCGGTTACGGGGAGGCGCATTTTGCGCCGCCGCCGCGGCCTGCTTCTGCTAGGGTGACAGGCGGCTCCACCGGTCACCCCCAGGCCAGCGCTCATGGAGGACGGAGGTCGTTCTGCGACCTCCGACGTCCGGTTCGTCTTCGCTCTGCGCGGGCTTCCCGGGCCCGGAGTCTGGTCCGGACCCGACCGGCCGCCTCCTTCTCGAGTATTACTTGCTCGCAGAAGGAGACAGCCGCACCCCAAGCGTAAGGACTCCCACCCCCAGAGCCGCCACTAGGACCACCCTCGGCGTGTCCCACGCCGGGCACTCGGTCAGCGTGTGCAGCTCCGTGTCCTCGCTCGCATCACAGTGATGGCACTCGGACGTTGGCTCCTTCCGGATCCGACACAGGTAACTCCCGAAACACCCGTGTCCGGTGATCACCTGCGTCAGCCGGTACGAGAGGCTGCCGTGTGGCCTCTCTAGCCACTCCTCCATGATGGGTCTTACCGCCGCTATTACGGCGTGCCCTGCGCTTGGTCGCCCAAGTCGTAGCTCCCATTCCGCTACCATGTCCCTGTGGAGCTGAGACCTCACGGCCCGAATTTCATCAGGCTCGGGTTCCCGTCCCTGCTCCCGCGCCTCCTTTCGATACTGATATAGCATCGAAAGGGCTCTCGCATCCAGGTTCCACGGTAGGGATCCAGCAAGGAGACTCGCCGCCTCCAGAGATATCGTGCGGTACCCCCTAATGGCCCTGCTGGCCATTGCACGCTGCGGCCCACGCAGCAGACGCGCATTGTGGACCGTCAGGGTGTCCGCCCATATTGGGCACCCATATAGGGCCATAGACCGCACGACTCCCGCGTAGAGTCTCCTGCAGGAGTCATCCGGCCCCCTCATGTTGGGCAGCAGCCGCCCCAAGGCGGCAGCTGTGTCCTTCAATTTAGGGGCCAGTCTTCGGAGATGCTCCCCGAAGTTCCACCGGCCGTCGAGAACGAGTCCCAGATATTTCATCTGGGGCTTGATGGCGATGGAAATGTCTCCCACTATGAGGCTAGAATCCTCTGGTGGGACGCGCCGAGGCCCATGAAAGAACATGGCCTCGGTTTTATGCAGAGCCACCTCGAGACCCAGCCGCCGGATCCGCTCCACGACTTGGGCAACCGCGGTCGTGGCCTTCAGGGTCGCTTCGCGGTATGTAGACCCGCACGCCGTCACCAGCGTGTCGTCCGCATAACACGTAACGGCGGCACCATCCGCGAGCTCACCGCGAAGCACCCAGTCGTAACCGATGTTCCACAGTAGCGGTCCCAGGACCGATCCCTGCGGAACACCGCACGACATCTCTCGCCGACCGAGCCCGGTCGCACTTGGGTAGACGACTGCTCTCTCCGATAAATACGCCCCGACTATGCGGCGAAGGTAGAGAGGCACTTCGTGATACACGAGCGCCTCCCTAATGCAGCTCCAGGGCAGGGTGTTAAAGGCGTTGGCGATGTCCAGTGACACCGCCAACACCACCTCGCCCCGAGTGACAGCGTCCTTCGCCAGAGTCCTCACGCGCATGATGGCATCCACGGTGGAGCGCCTCCGGCGGAAGCCATACTGGCCATCCGCCAGGTCAGGCCCCACCCTGGATAGGTGCTCGACGAGGCGCTTTGCAATGACTCTTTCAAAGAGCTTGCACACCTCGTCGAGCAACACTATGGGCCTGTAGGCGGACGGTGAGTCCGCCGGGCGCCCCGCCTTTCGGATGAGGACCAGTTTCCCCGTCTTCCACATCTTCGGAAACTGGCCTCGCTCCAAACATGCGCTGAGAAACCCTCTCAGTCGGGGCTCGAGAGCGTCTTCTTCGCCTAGAGCTAGGACCCACGCTCGGCCTGGAATGCCGTCTGGTCCCGGGGCGGTGTTCTTGGCCTTAAGCCTTAACACCGCCAGCTACACTCATAATATACCTAATAAAAATATCACTATTCACTTGGACAAAGACTTATGCGTGGGTATAAGAACTCAGCATAGCATTCTTGTACTAATGTACAGAAAAAGCCGCGATATGTGCATTGAATACCTATTTAAATATACGATGGTTTATTCAGTTCATCTGCCACAAATCTGCCATATCCAGTTGTCAAGTAATAAAACCCTTATACGGTCTGACATTTCTTGACAAACGTATTCTGTTCATTATAAGATCTTTATCCTCGTTAGAAAATAATATTATAGTTAATCTAAGTTCTTGTGGTTTAATAGGCATACATAACATAACTTAACATAAACTCACGCCTGTATTCCCCGAAGGGGTAGGCAGAGGTGCTAGCACCCACATTTCGCCAGTTTATGTTTAGGTCCCAATGTAATAGTTGGCGAGCCTATTGCCATTAACCGAGCACTTATACACCTGGGATAAATACACACATAACTTCAAAAAGCATCGAAAAGTCATTGGTGTGTGCCATGGTAAACCTGGGATCGAACCCGAGACCTCGTCTCAGCAGTCCATTACCCATACCACTAGGCTACCGCAGATTTAATAGGCATACTTTGTTTGAACAACAAATTAAAGTTCTTGTTCTGTTGGTTGATTATGTAGTACTACCTTTTGCTCTGCGGCTCTGCCCGCGTGGATGTCGGTTATCGCGACCATACATAGCCTATGTCTTTTCTCAAGATCTAATTCACCAATACCAAATTTCATCAAAATCGGTTCAGTGGCTTAGACGTGAAAGCGTACAGACAGACAGAGTTACTTTCGCATTTATAATATTAGTATGGATCACATTTTACAATATTCACAATTTATTATTCAGTATTTGTTAATAACAATCTGAAATAGGCGTGACTGTACATACTTATGGATTAATACATAACCAATTGAAAAAAAAGAGGAAAACATTGTTTGTATTTAATTGGTTACGAAAATTACTTACGTACACCAGGGTATTAGGAGCCGTATCGTTCTTAATTACAAGAAAAACATCCAATATACTTTTTCCTCGTTCACCCTACTTACAAAACTAGCCAATACGAAACTGTATTTAGGTATTTTGCAACAAAATTATATCATTGTTATACTATAGTTTGAAAAACTCAAAAAGTCCTCGAATGGATACACATCAAAATATGATGATGATGATTGCCCACACTAATATTATAAATGCGAAAGTAACTCTGTCTGTCTGTCTGTATGTAATGATTTCACACCTAAACCACTGAACTGATTTTGATGAAATTTGGTATAGGGAGAGTAGACCTTAAGAAAGAACATAGGCTATGTTTGGTCGCGATAACCGACATCCACGCGGGCGGAGCCGCGGGCTAAAGCTAGTTAAGTTATTAAACAAAACATCATAATTACTAAATATTTGTAAGGGATTTGCTATAACAAAACTAATAAGTCCAAACTCGAGGTATTTACTAGTAATCATTATAGAGTTCCACCATTCACGTACTGATTCTACCATCACACCAGCTGGGTTTGATCAAACTAACATATTGACATCCAAATGTGAAACAACAAAGTTTCAAATCAATGGTTGGTTAACAATTCCAATCAACTTAAATCATCGGAATTCTAGACAGCTGCCCTGGCAAGCCAATACATCTGGTTGACATACGAGGCTCTGGTGTAAAATTTCTCCTAGGAATTGCAGATGAAGATGGCGGAGATTCTCCATAATAAAAAAATTAAAAAACAAGAATATTAGTAAACGAAATAACTAGTATTCCCGTTAACCTCTCAAGCTAAGTTAAATTGTTGGTGTTAGGAGTGGATTCACATCAGTGTAATGCCCAGGATTCGAACTCGCAACCTATCGATCATAAGGCTAACTCATTAACCATTAAGTTAACAATGCTTCAATGGAAAGGAAGAGTAGTCTAAAGATGGAGTCCTGATTGACGCTTAGATAATGACGTCATACTTCATTTAGTTACGGGTGAAACTAATAAAGCGTGTCATAAATAAATATTACCACCAATGGAACTACACACGCACAAGGTTAGACACAACAATACACAACTAGAACACAATAAAACTAATGTATAACTAAAACATACCCCGACAATAACTCCACAAACAGAGATCACGCAATCGTCTTTTATGATACTGCTATGTGTACAGTCAGCGTCAGATGTTTTTTTTATACCACTTAGGTGGCAGACAAGCACACGGCCCACCTCATGGAAAGTGGTTACCGCGGCCTATGGACGTATGCAACACCAGGGGCGTTACACTCGCGCTGCCTACCCTGAAGAAACCTTCTAATGCCCTTCTTGAAGAACCCCATATTGTAGTCGCTTGGGAAAACCATGGCAGGGAGTTCATTCCACAGCTTGAGCGTACGTGGGATGAGGTTCCTTCCATACCGCACGGTGCGCACCGTATTCGGATGCAATGTGTGGGGATGAATTCCCTGTCTATGGCGAGCGGTGCGATGATAGAATGTAGCTGTGGGCATCATGTCAAATAATTCATCTGAGCACAAACCATTATATAGACGGTAGAAAACACACAGTGAGGCAAAGTCCCTCTTGAGGCTGAGAGGTTCCACATCGCCTGCAAGTATGGGACTTGGGTCCGAACAATAGGTGTGTACCAAATATCAGAACAATCACTCAACGGGAAGGGGGTAGAACCAAGACATAAAGATTATTTTGAGTACTTTGTTTATCGACATCGATCTGATGTTGACTGTTCAGTTACGTACGCAGCCAAAATTGTTAATATTATAATATAAATTTTATAAATGCGTAAGTAACTCTGTCTGTCCGTCTGTCTGTATGTTACGCTTTGTCGCCTAAACCACTGAACCGATTTTGATCAAATTTGGTATAGGGATAGATTAGACCATGAGAAAGGACATAGGCTATGTTTGGTCGCGATAACCGACATCCACGCGGGCGGAGCTGCGGGCAAAAGCTAGTCCTATATATGCTTTAACATTTTATGAGAATAATTAGGAGGCTCTACTAAATCCTATTTTGCTGCGAAATCAATAAGCTTACTTTGTCGTCAATTATTTTAGTTTGATAAGGTTTGGCAATTAAAATTATTTGGAGAATCAGATAGATTGGGAGATTGTAATAATGATTTTACGGTGTAATGAAATTGTGCCTTAAATGGATATGTAGCTTTGTATTCCTACAGAAAAGCTACTTGACATTTAATGCTGTAGGTAAAATGAGATAAGTAGGTATGTACGAATATAAATATAGAAACGTAATGGCAATACACTATTCAAGTAAATCTACTCCGAACCCATGTAGTTTAGCTTAACTGGAGCCAAACTGTTAAAAAACTGCCTGGATATTATGGCAACTGGGCTTTTTGACAATTGAGCATTGTTTCCAATTAGACGTTTTAGCAATAGGTCGTTTTTTTTTTTTTTTTTATTTATTTATTTATTTAAGTACATTGTTATCTTATGAGCTAATACATTGTCCCACAAAACCGTACAAACGGTTTGACTGTAGGATCATGAAGAGTTACAACTAGATACTACATCAAATTAATTCAGTACATAGATATAGTGTAAAATTATGGTAGTGAGTCCAATAAGTGCTTTTTTAATTTAATTTTAAACATATTTTTCCTGTTTTCCTTTCTTATTTCTTCGGGTAAGCTATTTAGTATGTAAGGTATTCTTTTATTTAGCGTCCTATCGCCATATACATTATTGACCCTGGGCACTACAAATTTGCCCGCCGTCATTGCTCGTGTGTTGTACCTGTTATCTACATGACAAGTCTGCGTTGGATTATGCTCTCGACTGCCGTGGTTGATGGTTGCAAGTAGGTATTTATGTTTAACACTGACCGGTAATATTTTACATATTTTAAATAATTTAAAGTAATCGTTTTGGTAATTATCTTTGATTTTTTTATCAACTAATAGTTTAATAAATCTTAATTGCATGTTTTCTAATTTATCTATGTGTGTTTTATATGTAAGCCCATAGCAGTTTAGCGCATAATCCAGGATAGACTCCACCAAACTACTATATAGGAGTTTTAGAGTACCACGAGGAACTTTGTAACTTAGGTGATGGAACTTGACCAACACAGCTCTGAGCTTGTCACATATGAAGTGTACATGCTCTGTCCAGGAGAAGTGTTCGTCAATTTTCACCCCCAAATAGGTTACACAATTTACTCTCTCTATCGGTTTGCAGCCACAGTTGACCAGATTATTGTGAAAGCATTCATATGAATGAGTGATCAGTGAATAAGGGGAGTCTGTTACTGGTAGATAGGGCGAATGTATGATCATTAGTTTTGTTTTGTCCGAATTAAGCACTATGCCATTATCGTGTGACCACTTTACAACTGCATCTACGTCCTGTTGAACTAGTCGACACGTATCGGCCAAGTCGGTGCCCGCGCGTAGCACGCATAGGTCGTCTGCGAACATATGCGCTGTGCAATACTGCAATGTTCTGCATAAGCTATTTACATGCATTAAATAGCACACAGGTCCACATCCAGAGCCTTGCGGAACGCCGCATCGCACCTGCCTGTCATCACTGAGCGTGCTTCCGACCTTTACTCGGTAGGAGCGTGAAGTGAGATAGTCACTGAACCATTCGTTCAGTGGCTTCTCTACTCCACATTCCTTTATTGCCTGCAATAATGTATTTATTTCTAAAGTGTCGAATGCTTTTTTATAGTCGAAAAAGATGGCAATAACAAATTTTTTATCATTTAAGTATGTATTTATTTCATCGGTAAATTTTGCAAGTAACGTATTGGTACTTTTTCCTCTTTGAAAACCGTGTTGGGATTCAGTTAATATACTATTAGTTTGCAAGTAGTCGCTCAGTTGATTCACTATTCCTTTTTCGACTATTTTGTCAATACTAGATAATATTGCTATTGGCCTGTAATTGGAGAATGACTTACTATCGCCTTTTTTGTAAATGGGACGTATGACTGCCTCTTTAAGTTGGTCCGGAAAATGATGGTCTTTAACTGATAGGTTAATCAACTGGGCTAATACAGGGCTAATTTTATCGCTTATTAGTTTGATGTCTGACATACGTATCCCATCGCTACCGGGTGATTTCTTCGCGTTCATGATGTTAATTATTTTACTTACCTGTTTGACGGTAATCGGTTGCCACCTCATGCATCTACCAATATTGTTCACATAGTCGTCCCTTTTTAACAGTTTGACGTCGCATACATGCTTTATCTGTTGTATATCCGCATCAAAAGTAGCCGCAAACCGATTAGTTAAATATTGAGTGTCTCCTAGCTTACACATGTTAGTCAGTATATGTTCATCTACAGTCTGCTTTTTTTTCCCCAATAATACATTTATTCTGTCCCATATCTTTTTTATATTCTTATTGCAATCAATTATACACTGCCTATCGTAATCATTACTACGTTTACATATCAATTTAGTGCACTTATTTCTACATTTCGTATATTCCAATCTTTTCAACATGTTCTTCGGATCATTGCACCATACCATAAATAATTTATCTCTCTCTTTTATTAATTTTTTTAGATCTGCCGTCACCCAGCTTTTGTTATTTCTAAGGCTAGGACGGACTGTTATAGTCTTATAACAACTATTATAAATTTCATCGAATGTTTGCCGTAGAGAATTGTATAATCCGATTGGACATTGAATACTCATTAGCTTATTAAAATCAGTACTCAATAATCTTTCCCTAACCATACGATTATCTAATACGCGGTAGCGAGATGTAGGTATAGTTGAATTGCGCTTATGTTCGCTTCGGGTGCAATCGGCAGATGGAGCGCGTCTCCACTGCACTACGGCTGACACTGGGTAGTGATCCGATATCTTATGCTTAATTACTACAGAATTAATCTGTGCTAATGGTGCACGTATACAAATATGGTCTATGCATGATTCGACAACGTTTCCATCAACAATTTCTTTGCGGGTTATTTTATTAATACACTTTTGCAGACCAAATTCAGCTAATAAGTTTTCATACTCTGTTACATTGCAGTCATGGCATTTCAAAAGATTTATATTAATATCGCCGCATAATACTAATTTGGTATTTTTTGGTATACTATTCAATAAATCCCGCAATTCACTCAGAAATTCTTTTATTTTATCCTTCTTTTTTATTTTCGGAGGTCTGTAAATAGATATTAAATATGTTGGATCACTGCCGTCCTCGTCGAGTACAATGGAAACACACTCCGCCGCTTGCATATTGTGTGAGTGCACAGTATCAATCGCTCGGGCCGGTCGAGTGTCTCGTATGTAAACAAGCACTCCGCCACCTGAGCGTGTGGTACGGGTTAAACTATTCATATTAAAGCCTTTAATTTCGTAAAAGTGCAATTCCGAGAAACTTATATTCGCCTCTGTTATCACTAGTACATCAATGTATTTTAAGTTACTATCTAGGATGACAATTAGTTGGTGAAAGTGTTTTCTTAGAGATCTAATATTTAAATGCAATATGCAGAAGTCGTGTTGTGTTTTTAGCGTCGATAACCATTCATTTAGGTTGTCTACCTCCATTGTGTCGATTATATCATCTGTGATAGATACTATATTGTTTGTTGTCGTGAATTTTATTTGTTTTAGTGTACATAATTAAAACCATGAGGAACTAGAATAAAGGTACCTGTCTTATATATTAGCTTTAAGTAGGTCGGTTATATCACTTTGCGATCGCAGCCAATTTGCTTTGTCTCCTTCATTTTTCTTTGCTAATATTTTGCCGTTCGTCACCCATATATATTTGTATGTAGCATGCAGTTGTTTTTTGGCATTCCACAGTAGGGTTCGGGTTGATTTTGTCAGATCCTCGTTGATATAAACTTTGCTAGTACTCATACCACCAGTTATTTTGTCACTCGTTGTTTCTGATAACTTGCGACGTTGTGATAGCCATGCATTTCGGGACTCGGTACCTGATGTTCTAAATCCTACAATAATCGAGGGAGATTTGATGATCGAGGGAGGAGGATATTATGACAACTGTGCATTTTGACAATCGGACATTGTTTCCTTGTCATTTTGATACACTGGACATTATGAAATTTGGCACATCATATCCCGTACTCGAAAAAATGCCTAAAAAAACGCCACATCTATAGTAGAAGATAACCATTTGATTTTCCACACCAAAAATATTGTGATAACATAAAAATAAAAGCGCGAAACTTCTCTAAAAACACCCCGTCGTTTTTTCGTCGGGGGTTAAAAATAAAACAATATGAAAACAAAATAGAATTTTGCTAGCACAAGATCATTCAAAATGAATAATCCACGCAGATTTACATCTTTTGTGGCATTACCTCCAAGCATTTTGATTAACATCAAAGGCAATGCAAAACGGACTTTGCTTTATCAAGAGCTTAATATTATTATTTTCATCCCAGGGATGTTCAAACCAGTTGAGTTAGAATGTAAATAAACAACCGAATACACCTGTTGGTCAATTATCCCAGGGTACAAAAACTCGCTCCCAGTTTTAATAAAGGGATACTATGGGTGGCTCTTGAATGGTTATCACTCGATTGGTTATCACTTTAGTTCGTTTTTTTATATTATTTCATTTTTGTAGGTGGGTTTTATTATTGTAATATGCAGTGTAATTAGTAAATGTAAGAAAAAAAGACCTAAAATCTTGGGCGATATGTGGATGTTAGTAGATTTCTGCCTATCCCTTCGAGGATTTATGTAAAATATATAATATGTACCTGTGTAAAATACTGTTTTACTAATTAATTTTTACATAATTTAAGTGATTTGATGCTCAACTTTTCACTATACAGATTTATTTTATTCTGGTATAGAATTCAGTGGTCTATAGTAAATTGAAGAACTATTGAAAAAAATTTAGACTGTTTATACTTGAGATTGATGGCGCTTGGTGGAATCTGCTACACATATTGAATAACACACTTGTACTTATCCACTGAGTTTATTACACTTCTAAAGCTGACCGGTTTCGCCTTACGGCACTCTCAATATTCTCAATATGTGGACTTATCTAAGCAAAATGGAATGGTGTTATGTTCTTTTTTAAATAATGCATTGTGCCATTAGTGCCATTACACAGCGGTAGCATAATCACTGAACTGCTATCTTTAAAGTGATAATTTATGTGATGATTTAATAAAAGTGTTTAAAGAATCGAGTAACCAATAGTAACCACCAGACCTTTGGTCCCTTTGAATGTTGCTTTTAAGCGATCAAGATCACTCGACGGTATATCATATTTTTTGTTCACTCAAACTTTTAGTTCCCCGACTCATTCATGTAAGTGTGAAGTTCGTAGTTTTTATTACGAAATTACTTTGGAAAGGAAAGTTTTTATAGACTTTTTTGCGAAAGAACCCTGTCGCATTAATTATACGTCTGAGAAAGCGAAACTACAATGAAATTCATAAAGAGAACTCATAGTAATGTGTTTAATTCAATGTTTACGTTACTTTGAATAGGTGGCTATTTATACCTGAATGGGTTATTTTCTGAATTTAGAAAATTGATCGTGTTTGGGCAACGTGATTGCTATTTTAGCTACTAGTAAAACAATAATACATACATGGTCTATTATTAGTAAGTTAAACTTTATTTGATTCGCCTTGAAAAGTACAGGCAGTGCTAGAAATATCTTGACGACGAAGTCTCAAAATGATCCTAAAACTCTCGTATTAAGAGCAAATCAAACTGTGTTATTGATTTAAATGGTATTATTGTCCGAACTAAAGGTGTGTAGCAAATATCGAAACAATTAGTCAACCGGAAGGGAGTAAAGATACGAAATTAAAATCATTTTGATCACTATTTTTATTTGAAGCCCACCTATGGGTGCGCTTGGTGGAATCCTTTAGGTGCGCTTCGTGGAATAGGAAATTAATTATTTTAAATTAAACCTATAGGTGCGCTTCGTGAAATACTTTAGGTACGCTTTGTCTGGGTGCGTTTCGTTTGTGTGCGCTTCGTGGAATACCTCTATCTAAAACAACATCTTTCTGACGCTAACTGTACCTACTCGTACTGTTCAATCTCATTATGACACTGAGATTCGCAATAACCCTGGTCACATAATAATCAGTACCAGGCCTTTATTTTTTTTGGATATTACGTTGAGCATGGCTCTGCCCGCGTTCATGTAAGTTATCCTGACCAAACAAAGCTTCTGTCCTTTGAAAAGTTCTAGTCCATCTCTATATCAAATTTCATCTGACTCTAATCCGTAGTTCAGGTGTAAAAGCGTAACAGACAAACAGGTAGTACTTTAGATTGTACATATTTTTAAATGCAATATTTAAGTCGGTATTCTTTACAAAGAAAGATTAATATATTTTCTTTTAAATCTCCATTATGAGTACGGCAGCTTACTGTCAAATATGTAAGATTAGATAAGGTGTACTTTAAAAGGTGACGAAAGGCTTGCTTTCTAATTACTGTCACTTCGATTTGACGTACGCGTATAAGGTGACATGGACACTAAACTTCCACTATATGTACCAATCTTTGGTATAAATGTGGATCAACAGAGTACATGGCTGGTCTAACGGTTTGTGGTCATCTTACGACTTTAAAAACCGGCCAAGTGTGAGTCCGACTCGCGCACTAAGGGTTCCGTACCATTGTATTTTTTTTATCTATAACATTCTACACAACGCGGCAACGCTATATAGACCCATGGTAAGCATAGCTTAACTAGTTTGTGTTATGGAATCTAGAATGCTGATAAACATACTTAGATACTTTTTTTTGTAAATACCTACATATTATGTAGAGAAACACCCAGACCAATGCAAATATAAATATTTATCTATGTTAATCTAACACATGCATACAAATATTTGCACTGAGCGGGGATCCAACCCGCGCCTCCTGCGTAGCGGTCGCAATCACTACTGCCACGCCACAGAGACTGTCTTTACAACATTAAGCACTATAACAGTAGATGTATTATTATTAGTAGAAGTACCATTATCTACTTATTCTGTAATTATACCTACTATAATTTTCTTTAGTTCCCCGTGTAAGTTTAGAGCAAAATAGTCATAAAAATTACGTCCGTTGTATGGGAGAGGTTTATTTTATTCATTTTTTAGTGTTTTATGTCATAGAAGCAACAGAAATACATCATCTGTGAAAATTTCAACTGTCTAGTTATTATAGTCTATAAGACTGACAGATCGACGGACAATGAGGTAGGAATATGCTTTCGTTTTTACCCTAAGCATAGAGAACTCTAAAAAGTAATTTACTATTACTAAACTACGCATTGGAAACCACACAAACCACCTAATTGTCCGTGATTACATCACCCTCGGAACTTGTATAATACTGCAAAAAAGTTCCTGTTGGAAAATGCATTATTAAACTACATAAGTTATACATGAGATTTACTTTTAAAATAATATACATTGCATGATAATTTTATAACAGTCTTCATCATAGAAAAATTTTAAATTTGATTTGTCTCTTAGCATGTAAGAAAAAAAGTTATTAATTTGACCTTTTCTTTTTCTTTTTTAATAAATATTCTACAACATTCTGCATAGCGCTTTTTAGACCCGTGGTAAGCATAACTGGCTTGTGTTATGTAATCTAAAATGCGGATAAACATACTTAGGTAACTTTTTTGTAAATAAATGCATTTTATACATAGAAATTTCCAGAGCAATGCATAATTCATGCACATAAATTTTTGCACTGAGCTGGGATCGCCCCGCGCCTCCTGCGTAGCAGTCGCGTTCACTACCACCACGCCACAGAGGCTGTCATTGTCTATACATAAAAAAAGAAAGTATTTCAGCACTCTAGACCTAATGTTAAATCCTTTTACAGGATAATGTACATAATAAGATTCGTCGCGTACTCGAATTACCCTTTTGAATTCAAGATTTGGTAGGATCGATTCTTGGGAAGGGTAAAGAATGACAAGCGGGGCGTGAAAAGGCATCTAATGAGGCCTTCAAGCTGAGTGCCACCACTGTTAACATGGTACATGTTTCCGATGGTGACCCTCTTTCCGAGACTTTGCCTTTGCTAAACATCAGGCGAGGTGAAGTCAAATTGGCGTGTCCTATATAAAAAAATAATTATATATATATAGAACTACTATAGAACTACTACACTATACATTTTTGCTCCCTTACATATATTATATAATGACGGTTCTCTATTTTTATTCCTACGATTTTATGTCCTAATTTTACATTGCATAATGTTACTTGTCCTCACATTATTTACGCATAATACTCATTTGCCATAACTTTTTTATCATAATTTCTGTAATCCTATTTACTATAAGCATAATATTTTATAGGCATACTATCCCAAAGCATAAGTTTACTTAAGCATAACGACGTGTAACCATAATAGGCGAGGTGAAGTCAAATTGACGTGTAATGTATAAAAAACCATTTTAAGCATACAATGGCGTCTACTAACCAAGCTCGACGGAGCCCCGCATCGCGGGGCTCCTACTTCTGGGTGGTTTTAAAAAAAAACCAGTCTGAGTCGGATTGCACTGAGTCGGGGTGTTAAAATAACTATTAGACAAATAAACAATATGCTTTACAACTTTATGCATTTCAAAGTTATGAATAAAAACATTAGGATATATAATACTTATGCTTAATAACACAGTATGCTAAAAACTAATTATGGCACACTATTATTATGACAAAGAAAATTATGCCTAACTTATTATGACAATTTAAATTAGGACAAAAACCATTATGAGAAAAAATGGGATCCCTATAATCACACCTTATCCCTGGAGGGTTAGGCAGAGGTGAATTAATACCCACATTTCACCAATCATTGTATTCAGTCCCACGTAATAGGGGGTGAGTCTATTGTCGTATTCCGGAGACTATTGTTAACTCGAGCCAATATTTGAGGCTGATTCTGGGCTGTGTATATCTATCTGATGTTAAACAGCCTTATCCCTTAGTCACCTTGTATAATACCGCAATGGGAAGAGATGGAGTGGCCTAAATTATACTCTGCCGGGAACACATTTTACTATTGCTACCTTAGCAATAGAAAAAGGAATTAACTCCCAACGGGCTCTCAACTATTAAAGTAGCCGACCACAATGTAATCTTTTACGACTGCTATAAACAATTTTAGTATCGTGAATCGTTTTAACAGTTAATCGATGAAAGGTACTAAAGTCTTAACCATCTATTGTGTTACCTGGACCAAAACTACTTACCTTGTTTATACCAAGTCTTATCACAAACAAGAAATGATTACACGAACCTGAAACTCCACGTTATCGGTCACGTAAATACACTAAGCAGAATCCTTGCGGCAAATAAATTTAGATTTTATTCCCGTAGTCTTTAAGCTTCAAATCACTTTGCAAAGATTTGAAAATTAATTAGTTCTACCCGATTGCGAACTTTCTTGTAACTATATAAAGTTGGAAATTGTTTCGCAGACTTAGTGACTCTGTTTATTGTAGCTTCTCACGGTAAATTGATATTTTGTGGTGTTGATATTACTTTCATGAAACAGCAGTGTAAACGTTTTGTTTAGTAAATATTTGCACGTTTTAAGACGTCCTACGCAAATGAAAATAAAACAAAGGATGTTAAATGTGAAAATGTCAAGTTGACTTATATGCCTGCGGTGAGTAATTCTATGGAATGCGTTAATAGTGACAAAGTAGACAATAAATAACATAACTAATGTTTTAAAGACGGGCAATGTACCTATAAGAAGTGGGAAGATAGCTTTGAAGATGTATATGAAGTAATCACAATTATACAAGTTGATGTTGCATTAAGAGATATAGGAATAAGGGGAGAACGGAAAAGGACTCAATGAGGGCTTCATTTCAAAAGCTGAAAACCAAAAAAATCCTCTTTTAGAAATGTAAACGAAATGTATTCCCAGTACTAAGTGCTGATAACATTATGTGACATATATGTCAAATAAATGTAAACTTATTTAACCACACAATAATTAAAAATAGGAAAGCTAAAGTATTCAATTATGATAGTAATTAAGAACCGAAGTTATATAGAAACGATACTGACAGAAACTAAAAATATGATAAAATTGAAAATTCAATAAGTGAACAACCAAAGACTGGACCACAAAGCATTTATTTAGAAAGTAATTATTTTAATAAATTATTATTTGATAATTTTCAAAGTATAGATCCAAATTTGACATTTATTACAAACATGACATCTTGAATCTAAAGATTTCATAGAATAGAATAGAATAATCATTTATTTCTTAGAATATGGTATTTACAGGTATTTTTCAAGTTATAGGTCACATATTCTACCGTAATTCGGTGTAGAAATTCATATCATTCCTTATTGTCTATACAATCATTTATTTATTGGGGATCAATCAGTCATATTCCTGTATTTGAATATTTCTGTTCTTACAAAGTAGCTTTACACTTCGCGCTCGTATTTTATTCTCCCATCTCGAGACAAGTATGTACACTCAAAAGATTGGTATTCGTTTGTCGTCGAGACCGTTACATCGCACGAGTAACTTGCCCGCCCACGCAACCCCATCTTTTTGGGGTCAGCTCATGGTGTTGCAAAATGTCGATTTCTTTTTCTATTATATAAATTTTGGGAGCAATGTTTTATTAAGTGTTTTAGATAAATTGTATTCTTTGTTTTTGTGTTTTGATTTATGGACAGAATCGTAATTTTTTTTTCCACACAACGCTATCTAGATCCATGGTAAGCATAGCTTAACTAGCTTGTGTTATGGCATCTAGAATGCGGATAAACATACTTAGATACTTTTTTTTTGTAAATACATACATAGGTATTATACATAGAAACACCCAGACCAAAGCAAATAGCCATATTTGCATTGAGCGGGAATCGAACCCGCGCCTCCTGCGTGGCAGTCGCGTTCACTACCACCACGCCACGGAGGCTGTAATTATATTCATATGACAGCCTCTGTGGCGTGGCGGTAGTGAAAGCGACTGCTACGCAGGAGGCGCAGGTTCAATCCCCCCAGTGCAAAAATTTGTATGCATGAATATGGCTATTTGCATTGGTCTGGGTGTTTCTATGTATAATATGTATGTATTTACTAAAAAAAGTATGTACCTAAGTATGTTTTAAGTATGTTCTAGATTCCATAACACAAGCTAGTTAAGCTATGCTTCCCATGGGTGTACATAGCGTTTAGAATGTTGTGGAATATTTATTTAGTCGTATATTTGTGAATCCCTGAAGCCATAGGCAGGTGTTATTGAATCCCTTAAGCCATAGGCTGGTGTTATAACATCCACATTTGACCAATTATAATTTTCGATTCCACGTAAAACGGAATAACTTGTTGACGTCAAGTAAACACTTTGCTATGGGTTTTGCGTTTACTGCTTGATGAACTACAGCTCTAAGGCAGTATCACAACTGATTTTAAACCAAGTTGTGCAGATGACTGTCTAAGCATTTACTGATACGTTTGTGTCTAATAATAGAGCCAGAGTGAATCACTTGAGTTGAAACGGAAATTAAATTTACACGATATTGAAATGTCTATAATAATTTTAATCCAACGGGGTGCCTGCGAACTTCCTTTATTGGTTATACCCTTGTAACAGGCTCCCATGACAAAGCACAATGTGATTTTAATCGAAGTGATTTTGAAATAGTTCACATTACCATTGAAGTTATAGTCATGAATCGAATACATAGGGAAAAATTAATCTTCTCGGGTGGGACTCGAACCCACGATCTGTCCCTTACAGAGGGAATTCCTTGACCAACTCGGCTACCGAGACTCGTCCGATATGTGATTAAAATTTCCCTTCTATTTTTATCCGTTTTACAGCGACCCATTTTTCCCTATGTATTTCCTTTTTTATAGTTAGCATAATGCTATAAAATTCATATTCATATTTCAAGTATAGTCGTAAAGTTGTCAAAACCCTAAAATAGAGAAACTAACCTAAAGCAATGCACTTAATAAACATTATTATGGGTTTGCCACCTAATACTTCAACTTCCTGCTGTAAAATCGTATAACATAAACAAATAAAATTCCAACATGGTCTATTAGTACTACAACTGTACACCTCATTGCGCATTGCAGATAGGCTTTCTACTTTTACGACTGTGGGCAAATTTATAAACATTATTTTTTGAATAAAATATTATTTAGGTAATTCTTTATCTTCTGGACTGCACGGCAGCTTTATTGCCATCTAGCGGGGTGCAGTCAATTGACGGACCAAAAATATATAAAAAAAACATTTTATCCTGCTTCATAAGATCAAAACTTGTGTTTGATTTCGAAAAACATCGGAAAAAATAAAATGCTCAAGTGAGACTTGAACTCACGACCTAAAGTTAGCATAATAAATGCTATAAAAATTTCATTCAAATTGAGTTTGAATGTTTTTTTTTGAAATGTACTCATTATGGTAAGTTAAGTTATCGTATCAATGTCTTATAAAATCCTCTAGCAAAAAAAGACTATGACGTCACTAAGTACCTATATCAGAAAGACGTTGTAAAACAAAATTCTGTTAATCTAACATACTTGCCATCTTCCTGAACGTGTCCCAAATGCTTGGGGTGGGCGTAATATGTTTGGTATTTCCATACTTTGTATCAGACGTCATTTCTAAATTTACTTTTGTTTATGCCTTCAACAGGTACAATAAAAACATTACCCTCCCTCCTTCGGCAGTCAGGTAAAAACTTACGCCCACCTTGTTTCATCATTCATAAAAGCGTGTATAGAATATCAATTAGCCTTTGGTAGTGTACAGTCAGTATCAGATCGACCTTGACTAGTAAGATAGGTTCTCAAAGGAGACAGGGATCTCTGGTCCAAATTGTAATAAGGGAGATATACTTTAAAAAAGCGTTATATTTTTCTATTTCAAAATATAAAAAACCAGCTCTATTGAACATATGGAAGACGAGAAATCTTAAAACAAAATTTATTATACTAATAATAAAAAAATAGCGTTTACTAGCGATAGATTGATGATTGATAATTTCAACAACATTGTCTATAGAAACACTCAATCGTCTTATTATTTCAGTCAATACATCTTAATGTCTTGGTTTTAACCCCATTCTGTTGATTGGTATCTGGTACATATCTTTACTTCGGACACAATACATTTCAATTAAACAGTTTGATGATTTGCTCTTAAGGCCCTCTATTCCTGCAAAAGTAGGCATTTATAGCGATCCCGGCCGCTCGTAAAATATTACGCGCGAACGCAGTGACGGTGAACTCGGCTATGACCCCGCCAGCGTCACAGTATAGAAATATGCAGTAGGAAAACTTGATTTGACTTAGAAAATTAAATGCAGTTTTTTTAACTTTATTTAGTTATATGATTATATATATATATATATATATATATATATATATATATATTTTAATTAATAGTCAAATAATTACAGTAGTTACTATAACTATGTCACATCAAATAACCCACCCCGTATCGTTCCCGGCACAAAGGTGCCCATGACGCTGGCAGCATTGCCACGCTGAATTGCGATGGCCATCCTTTGCCCCAGAAACGAGCCGGAGTGGGGCTCCCCGCCCTGCTCGTGGATACGGCGGCCAATTTCCGTGATCAGTGATTTCGTCTCCATTCCCCAGCTGCCCATAGTCTCCACCGCAATGGGCACAAAGTAATATTGCGACTCCATTGCGGCGTATTTCGCCCTTTTCTTGCTCGCCGCGTCCTCAGCCGCCGCCGCCGGGGCTCTGATGGTGCGACTCAGATGCGTGGGGGCGACAGTACTGACGCAAGTAGCGTCCCACACCAGGCACTTACCGTTTTTCCACGGCACCAAAGTCAAACCATCAGGCCGCTTCCCGTCTGATCTGCTGAGACCCGGGGGCTCCATCACGCATGGTACGTTCGCGGATATGAGAGCCCTTCGGACTAGGTCGTTGAGGGCATGGTGACGCGGGAACCTGCCTGTGCAGCGACGACAGCTCAGTGCGTGGTGGCCGTCCTCCTCCACCATGGAGCCGCAGATGCATATGTGAGATTCACACATATATAAATAAATATATATATATATATATATATATATATATATATATATATATATATATATATATATAAATAAATACGAAATAAAAAAAACTGTATGAGTTTGAGAACTGTATGTTCTATGTGTTTAGTTGCTTGGGCGAAAAAAACTTACATTATAATAATAATAATGCTTGTAATTTTACAAACATTTGTTTGAATTGATGCTAACGGTTACTTTATATAATCGCACCGTTCGTCGTCGACAGGGCAGTTAAATACCTAAAGTTAACGAGATCAACAACTTTTTTCGTGCGGGAATCCCCTCGGATACCCCCCTGCCGGAGCCGGAAGGGGAGGTTATGTCGGACTCGAACCGACTTTTTAGTCGGTTCGAGTCCGACTGTGGGCACGCCGACTGTGGGTCGTGGTGCTAGTTTTCATGAAGTATTTATATAAATTTACACTGTACCTTCTTTTTTTCGTGCGAAAATCCCCTCGAATACCTCCCCTGCCGGAGCCGGAAGGGGAGGTTATGTCGGACTCGAACCGACTTTTTAGTCGGTTCGAGTCCGACTGTGGGCACGCCGACTGTGGGTCGTGGTGCTAGGCCTGAGGTGAGGTTGTCATCGAAATATCCCTCGCACCCCGGCTGACCCAAGGCCAGTAATTCTCCTGGGTCTGCTGGGGTGCGAGAGATATGCTTTCGGCAATCTCACCTCCGGCAACCAAGGACCCAAGACGGCGTGCGTTTTAGTCGGTTTGAGTCCGACATAACCGCCTCCACCGGCTTCGTGGGGGTGGTATCCACGAGGATTTTGCGCACGATAAAAAAAGGCCAATAATTAAACTAACCTACCTAAATATTAAAATTATTCTATCCTAAACTAAAACTAAATTTATATTTATTTACACACACACAAATTATATACAATGTACGAATATTGTAGGTACTAGGTACCCCTGTACTGATATAGATAAAATATGAATTATAGAAAATCGTAAGTAGCATCTTCAGTAGTAATACTGATATTCTTATACTATGGCGCTATGAGCGTAATATTTAGGTATGATAATTTTTTAAATTACCAATCGGAGTTAGAAATTTAGTTTATGGCTTTGCACGACTTCTTTAGCTTGCGTTGTTTATTGCCCATATTGAATGACTTGCAACAATTTATTATAAATACGTAAAACCGATTGATTGGTGCACGAAACTGTCGCGCAAAAACTGACACAGGTCCTACTTCGGTAAGCGCCAGCGCGCGACTGGCGCAACTTTTCGGGCCTCAGCGGCGCGAGCACTCGCGAATTTAGTAGGTATTTAAATATAACTTTAAAAATTATTTCATAATATAGTCAAAATCTGCGAAAATGTCTAGACATATGTAGTGGCTTTAGTTTAGTACAAAAATTTTATAGAAAGCATAAGTAATTTAGTCATAATATTAAAAAAAAAAATAACGAAAAGGGGTAACTTTGGGATTTTTTTCTATCGAGTGAAGTTCATCAGATCTGGTAACTGAATGCGAATTTGACTAGATTGGATCCTTAACTAATATATATCTTTTTTTCGAAATTTAAAACGCTTTTTCCTATGATTCAAATGCTTTTAAAAAACTCAAAATGCGGCCTACCTGGCCTTAATTTCTCGGTATTAAGATCATAATGAGACTTTGTAGTCAGAATCGCAGCAGTGCGATTTTGACTGCAAAGCAGGTTGAGTGTCTAAAATACGGGCCTCAGTCGCAGACGCTGTACTACATAGACCACCCTCATAGTGACCCATACCTGGGCAGGCATACTAGGTGGTATACACCTGTGAGTAAAATAATACTTCTGTAATTTATACTAACAAAAGCATCAAGTTGAGCAACATATCTGCAACCTTCAATTATTGGCAACTGTAGGCTACAACCACACTGTAATTTTTTAAATTAGTTGAAATAAGTGATTCACCAAGCATTATAATTACGAGGTACCCTTACTCTGATGATACAGGTGGTTAGAACACTGATCACTATCATTTTTAATTCAACTCCTTTGCCTTTTATAATCTCACCTTGTCGAGAGGAGGTCGAAGCGGTATATCAAAATAAAATCAACTGAAATACCTGTCGGGTTTTGTTGCATAAGTTTGCGCACTTTTTCGCACTCGTTAATTTTTTTGTTTAAATATTCCAAAAGTAACAACACAGTGATGTTGTCGAAAGTATACGTGACTGACACTTATAAATAAAACTATTTTAACTCCCGACGCAAAGTGAGGAATGTTACAAGTTTGACGTGTCTGCCTGCCTGTCTGTTTGTGGCATCATAGCGCCCGAAGGGATGAAGCGATTTCGATTTAGTTATTCCCTTGGCCCCAAATAACTCTTTTGAAAGAGTCCTGTAGACTAGTCCTATCGCATACACTTGTTTTATAGTAGCAATGAGGTGAACTATCATGCAATTTAGAGGTGACACATATTGCAAATAATCTATATATTCAACGAGAACGACTTTTCTCATCAGATAACTTCCCCCAATCGACTGAAATGTATTTTTCAGCATCTACATGACTACCGGTAACTCAATTCTAAAGAGACGCTCGCTTCGTGTTCGCTTCAGTTTCTTTCAGACTTTCATTTAAGTAGCAGCACAATAGATTGTCATAAAACTGGTCGCCGCTTTGTGTCTTGTCCATTGTTTCGTTATACGACTGTTTGGTTAACATATAAAGTGGGTAATACTTTTGTTTTGTGCTAACAGCTCTTCTTTTTGCAACTATTTGTCTGTGTAGCGATTTATTAGTATTAAACTTTGCGAACACTGTAAACTAATACCTACTAACAGTATTCCAGAACGATATTCCGTCCTACTCTAGACAAGTGGCACTCGCTGACCAGCTTATCGTGAAATAAAAGACAGATGTATTGGATTTGACGTTTATGACAGTCGTCAACGTCAAAACCGTCAAATGTCATAACCGTCAAATCCCATTAATTCGTCATTTTATGCTACAATGAATTTCTATATCTCTAGAAAGGCAAAATCTTGAATTTATTGACTTTAATAGTGTAACACTCACCGGGATATTTACCATGTTCATTGTTTTTATTTGGTAAATATCCCGGTGAGCTTTACACTATTAATGTTAATGACCATGTCAAACTCAAATCATTTATTGACTTTGACAGATTGTCACTAACAAATTTATTGTCAGTACTAGTTCTAAATCTACATTCAGGACTGAGTATCGCTCTGGTATACGGGCTTAGCAGTATACCAATTGTGGTGGTAATAACATTATCCATGTAATAGTTACCTCGCTGAGTAATCGGTGTAAAGGGTCTTTTAAAACCCTCACGTACCGCCCAACAGCCTATGGTTATAGGGATAAGCCCTCGGAAGGATGTCCCAGGATTGCCTTTAGTACTACGGCTACCACTGCGGCCTCGCCAAGGGGGTGGTTCGGGTGATTGATGGATAGGGCTCTGGAGCAGGTTTTCCTATCGGGGCTGGGATTACAGTAGAGACTCCTGGAAAAGACGATATACTAATCGTACACAATATCTAAAGTGTATACTTTGGACGCTACTGGGAAGTCGTTAAAAGGACGATGACGTAAAAGGTTGTATGTATCATACCTACAACATAATGTGTTCTCTGTTCCCTAGAGTAATAAATTCCAAGTAAACTAGTTATTAGTTTTCACAGTTAGGTACTAACAATAGCGTAGTATAGAATAACATCTCATATTTACATCAGTATGTGACATACTACTCATTCCTTGAGCGTGTAGGTGTCCCTGTCTGCCCACGCAACGGCGTGTAATTTGACTGAGCTACATTTTATTGTAAGCTAATGTTTGTTGGGTATTGACATTATTGTATTATAGCTTTTGCCCGCAGCGCCACCCGCGTGGATATCTATGTCTTTTCTCAAAGTCTGAGCTACCCCTATACCAAATTCTATCAAAATCTGTTCAGTAGTTAAGGCGTAAATGTCAACAAAGACGTCAAAATTCCCATTATATTATTAGACAATTAATAAACCACGGATATACCTAAGTACATTTTTTTTGTGCGGTAGTCCCCTCGGATACCCCCCTGCCGGAACCGGAAGGGAAGGTTATGTCGGACTCGAACCGACTAAAACCGCACGCCGACTGTGTGCTAGGCCGGAGGTGAGGTTGTCATCGACATATCCCTCGCACCCCGGCTGAACCATGGCCATCCAGCCCTCCTCAGGAGGTGGGCGGATATACCTACCAGTATGGCTACGGGGTTTCGTATTATACCATGAGTGAAGCCGGGTGGGTCAACTAGTAATTGGTTAATCAAAAAAAAACATTTCTCATGAATGTACCTACATCACTTTTCTTTCACACTAAGTTACAAACCTGCATCCCACTTTACGCGTGCCAAGTTTCACCACAGCCCCATAATCGATTTATTGAACTTGCTCATGTCTAACAGCTTTCTATACTCATTACCTATATTAATTTATGTGTACCACCATATAAGGGTAAAGAATTAGGTCTTCGTGATAGTATTGATTGCTTGTAACCACAAAATGATATTGGGTTAATGTGTTATTAGTGATAAGTGGTATAAGTGGCTTCTATTGATTATGTCCTTATTTCTGGGGTTATTATGGAGGTCGTTGGTTTTTATGTTTGGTTTTCTGAGTTTTAGTATCGGCTTATTTTACAGTATAATAGATATTTACCGTGGTTCCGCCCCCGTGGAAAGATGATCTCAATCCAAATATTGCGAATATTTTACATACTCGTAAGAACACAAGAAATAATAATGATTTTGCATTTCGCCTACCTACTTATATTTCAAATAAAATACTTTGCCCTTGGTTATTATGAAATAAAAATTATGAATTTATAATTGTGAAAGCTTGTGAGTATAGATGGAGGAATGAATATTTTGTTACTGATGAGTGATGACAAATCTGGATAATAATTTTGCACAGATATAAATTATAGTCTGGAATGTGCTGGCCTATGTGCTATTCCAGTGGAATAGCACATATGCATTCTTTTAGGAATGGGTTCCAATACAATGAGATCGAGAGAATGGAATCGCTATTACACTCGGGTCGGCCCGCGAGAAAAAAGCTATTCTAATAAACTCATAAATGTTTTTGTTACTAAATTGGTGCTATAAAGTTTTATACACCGGAAACTATTCAACAAAAAGGTGTCTTGCATTTTTAACCTATGACTAAGAGGTAAAAAATTTGAATTTCATATTCATCGTGTAACATCGTAACACTATTGTCACGGATAAGCAAATTATTGATTTATATTGTTTGTAAAAAAAACTAAATCGCCATCACTGACAGAACACCTATAATTTACAACTTATCGCCCACGTTCATTCTTATTGAGTTTCGTTATAAAAATGGTCATATTTATAATGGACAACATGCCTTGACTTATTTTATTTAACCATAACCATCTATTATAATTTAATAAGAATTAAAAACATATTTCTGTACAAATTTAGGAATCAATACATTCAAAGACAACCTAATAAGGGCCGGCTACGTCTATTCAAGACAATTTTAAATCACTGATTATGAAAATCTGACACACTGACAGATTCAATTAGCACTCAATTAAAATAGAAACCGAGAAAATGATCAAAACTAAATTAAAAAAAACTTAACAATGCACAGAAAAATAAGAACGTGATTTTTGAGTGAAATTTTAAAGCATTTAGTAGGTATGCTAACTATACAGATCTATTTAGAAGGGAACGTAGATAATTATACCTTTTTCTTTTTTTTTTCCGTGCGGAAATCCCCTCGGATACCCCCCCTGCCGGAGCCGAAAGGGGAGGTTATGTCGGACTCGAACCGACTAAAACCGTACGCCGGCTGTAGGTCGTGGTGCTAGGCCGGAGGTGAGGTTGTCATCGACATATCCCTCGCACCCCGGCTGACCCAGGGCAATCCCTTACGGTTTGGCCCTCCTCGGGACGGGGGACAACGGTGTCCCCGACTCGCCCCCGAAATGGGGAGGAGCGCTTTTCAGCGCGCCGCCGCCGTGGCCTGCGCTCATGGGGGACGGAGGTCAGTCAATGAGATAATTATACCAAGAAATAGATACTAAGAATAAAACTTTGAAAATTATTGATTGAAGTCTAAAATCAAATAACACTATTCCATAGGTAATAAAACCTGCTGAAGAAAGCTACTCAAACATAATCTCGCAAACTTTTAATCGTTTTTATTACCAAAGCAATTATCTTGTTTACAGAATTTCGTACAAAATTGACAAAACCCAGTCTCAATGTGCCAGTCAATCTTTTTCCGAACCACCTTCCAAACTAGCAATGAAAAAAAATTAAGACACGTAAACATTAATGATATTTTTTCTAGTTCAGTAAGTTTTTACTTGTCACTGAAACGAGAAAATGTTTTGCGTTTTTTTAGATGATCGTAACAGTTCCATTTCTATACAAAAGTTTCTGAGTTTTTGCGTATACTGTCAAACATCTACAGCAAACTGGCCAATAGTTACAGAAGAAATTGATAGACAGATGCCATTCTCTTTAAAAAATTCAGCGTAAAACGTTTAATAGACAGTAGCTACCATATTGAAGACATCAAAAACGGTAAAGTATCGATTCAAATTAACTGTGTTCATTTTTAGTCGCTAAATATTTGTAACATCATACATAACATAACATAACATGAACTCACGCCTACATTCCCCGAAGGGGTAGGCAGAGGTGCTAGCACCCACATTTCGCCAGTTTATGTTTAGGTCCCAATGTAATAGGTGGCGAGCCTATTGCCACTAACCGGGCACTTATAAACCTGCGATAAATACACACATAACTTCGAAAAGCATCGAAAAGCATCATTGGTGTAAGCCATGGTAAACCTGGGATCGAACCCGAGACCTCGTCTCAGCAGTCCATTACCCATATCACTAGGCTAATATTTGTGTATGTAAAAAATTTACATCTTGTATTGATGTTTCACTAGAAATAGTTACGTAAACTTATTTGACAAGTAAACAAAATATTTTTAACCCTATCTACTAGATACGATTTAATTATTCACTAAGTATTATTAAGTCTACTGAAGATAGCAGAAACTCTCAGCAATCTAGTTATTTAAAATGTTTATGATATAAATTTTATGCATCTACAACCAACATAAACGACATTGGCCACGAACTAGGCCAAGTATCGGATTACACGTGGTTTAGTAAACTTGAACGGAACTTGTAGTTAAAAAAACTTGATTTGAATACAGAAACTTGTACTAATAAGAAAACACTTCATTATGTAGAAAAGATTTCTGGGGCTAAAATAAGCGTCAATTGTAAAACATCTTGTGTGAAACCCTGTTAACTTTTTTATATTTATTTATTTTATCTAACTACTATCTATCATTACATACTTCATACAAGATGTCTTAGTACAGTGAGCATTCGATCTATCTCGATGAACAAAGTGCTCAAAATGATCTTATTTTCATGGTTTTCACCCTTCCTGTTGACAGATTGTCAGGTACAGCCTTTGGTACAGTCCGGACAATAATACAATTTAAACCAATAAAACAGTTTGATTTGCTCTTAATAATACTTTATTATTAAGATCATTTTAAGACTTTGCGGCCAAAATATTTCTGACGCTGACAGTACAATTCTGATGCATGCTGTCAGCTTTGACCAACATGTATTTTATTTTTCAATGATAATGATAGATGGGATGAATAAAATCATTGAATTGATTCACCTTCTAATTTCCATACAAAATAAATTTCACATTTTCCGTAAACTGCATTTTTGAGCTCATGAATGAATGTAACAACAAGATCTTACTACTGACATCGTATCTGTTCAAAATGATTCACTTGACATTTATTGTTGAAAAATGGAAATTTTATGATAGCCAAGTTGGTGAAACACTAGACATGAAATTTATTGGATTTAACTTTGTAATTCTTAATTAAGTGTCCAACTGTCACAAGCTGAACTTTAGAATTGTTATTGTGTTGAAGAATTGTTTTGTGTCTTAGTTACTATCACGACCATTATTTAATTACGTATAATAAGCAAGATAATTATGGAAAAATATACAATAATTATGACGGGAATTAACGCGATCATGGTATAGGTACATACCTTTGATTTGCCTGACGTTTCGACCACCTCACACCGCGGCATGGTCCCAGGCTGACTGGCTCAGAAGTGCACGCCCACCGTCTTCGAGTCCGTGAGATCAAAAGGGTTATATAACAATTTTTTGACAACAGCATTTTGTTATAATGAATCGGGTTATAAATTGTTTTGAGCACACCAATTTAGGTGCAATCGTAGAATGAGAACCAACTTGAGACTTCATTAATGATTCTGTTGCGTTTCACTATTTGTCAGATCATTCACAATATGTTTTTCAACTAAAGAAATAAGCCCAACAAAAACTTCAAGGGTCTCGGTAATAGAGAATCTAAAGTAAGACAATTACATAATAAAATAATGCATATTTACTAATGTTAAGCCTGTAAGCCAAAAACTGTTTGAATATTCAACGAAATTGATTTACCAAGAAATCAGAACAGGTATTTAAGTCTTCAACCTTTGAGTAAGATAAGAAAAATAAAGTGCTAACGCCCACTCCACCTTCTCTGAACGATTAATACATTTATTTTAAGATTTGGTCTTGGGCGTAGCACTGACAAGCGATGTGGAATCGTTGCCATTTTTGTGACATCATTAATTTATTTACTTGTCAAAAATATTGAGTCTTATTAGTCTTTAGTGGGTTTTATATAAAATGGGTGAAGGTGACTATGGTTTATGGTTGCGTATGAAGTATCTTCTATAGTATCTTCTCATAATATTCTAATGCTGACTGTACATGGCAGTTAGCATTAGAAAGATGTTGACGAATAGAATGCTCAAAATGATCATAATTTCGTTTTTTGACCCCCTTTCAGTTAACCGATTATTCTGATATTTGGCATACACCTTTAGTTTAGACAATAATACTGTATGAATCATTAAAACCGTTTGATTTGCTCTTAATACGAGAGTGGCATCTAACGAGGCCGTCAAGCTGAGTGCCACCACTGTTAACATGGTACATGTTTCCGATGGTGACCCTCTTTCCGAGACTTTGCGGTTAGCTTAACATCAGGCGAGGTGAAGTTAAATTGACGTGTCCTATATATATATATATAAAAAAAAGGTTTTAAGATCAATTTGATAGTTCGTCGTCAAGATAATATCTATGACGCTGACTGTACTATACTCAAAGGAATCCAATGAAGGACAATTTGGGAACAGTCAACTAACATGTAATTATCACTAAAATACTTTTAAGAAATATTTCTTAGTACTTAGATACTTGTAGACATACTGGTATACATTTTATATGGATTTTAAAGCTTCTAATTAAATTTACGAATGTGTCAGTCAATTTAGGTTCGAAATTTCTTGGATAGTAATTTTGTTTTATTCTGTTATCTTAATAGTTTTGAACTTCTAAAGGACCTAGTTTTGTTAAACTAAGAACGAAAACAACTTTATATAAAACTAATTTATTACGAGATTGGGAAGTCTCGTGCTCTAGATTTGAATTTATTTGGTCAGTTTTCTAAGAATACTCTAACATTATCTATTTGTTTAAACTAGGAGTCTTCAAGTCTCGAGTGACTAGGTTCCTTCTAGCAAAACATACTTCATCTTAGACCACAACATTACTCACAATCAAGTATGACTGAGGTCAAAAGTTAGCCTATAACATTTTAACAAAATCTATTATCAGTATTTGCGCATTCTTAATCATTTTGCTGATCTACTGATCGTCAAAATGATTAAGAATGCGCTGATACTGACAATAGATTTTACATACATATGATTTGTACTTATGATTTACTCATGTCTGTAAATCTAGAAGGGGTAGGCAGAGACGCATTAGTACCCACGTTTTGCCATTTATGATTTTCGGTTCCACGACGGTATGGGTGGTGAGCCTATTGCCGTCTAGCAGGCCCTTGATCTTGGGCTGTATGTTTACTGTCAGATGGAGAACAGCTCTATCCATTAATCGCCTTTTACGACACCCACAGGAAGAGCTGGGGTGATCCCATTCTACTCCACCTGGAACCAACACTGCTTTGGTTAAATTTACGGCAGACTATTTTGTAGGTTACTATCACACGCATGAGTAGTCATTTATGGACTATCCTGAGATCACCTTTTATTTTTTCAATAAATAGCCTTTCCTGAACAAATATCATCTTTAGGCAAATTGACGTAAGTTGATATCTTTTACCTTTTCTAATAGTCGAGGAGCCTACTCCTGTATCCACCGAAAATCAATCACTCAAAGATATAAAAAAGCTTTTCAATTTTCAAAGGGTACCGACGCGAAAAAATATAACTTACTATGAGATATTGCTACAGATAGTTTTAAGGAAAAACTTTGACGTTTACTGCTCGTATAAATGATTTACACCTAACCATTTTGGGAAATATACAACGCGTTATATATGTATAAAAAATATAAAACTTAATTTATTAGGTTTTCTTGCGGTCGAGAAAAGGAGAGAAGGCATTAAAGTATTGTTACTAAGTAATAAAGGTAAAAATTGTAACATAACATTTTATCGCCTGTAACTTTAAAGTGCCTTAATGGTTACTAAAGTCGAAGCCGGAAGCAAGAGATTCGGCCTTAACGGCGAAATTGGTCCACTGACGTACATTATATATTATGATTTTTTTATTATATATTTTGGTTTGGCAACCAGGTCATCTCGTAAACTGGACTGTACGTACGTAAATTAGTTCCAATTTTAAAATAACATGTTATTATTTTATCATTAATGGTAAATACCAATTGGTTTTAAAAACATTTTTCGTGTAAATTGACTTGTAATGGAAGGTTAAATAACTTTCTGTGGAGCAATTTTACTTTTTGATTACACTTAATTGAATTTTTAACAAGCCTTTGTATTTTTAAGGCTTTTAAGTATATTTATTTCGAAAATAATATTCGTTTTTTAAATGTTTAAAGCAATTTTTGTTTTTTAGTCTACTTTATTTATTAATACCAATAAAACGTAATTACCGGGTAGACACTTACACAAGAAATTTAATTTTGAAAACATAATGTTCATATCATTCATTCATAACATTCATATCAAGGCAGAAAAAAAATCACTTAAACATACAACTTAAACAACAGGTACTAGTAAGTAACTTCAATCGACAACATACCTATTTTACACTTGGTAAATATCTCCAGAATAGATAATACAATCCAAAATCATAATAAAATAAAATATAAAATTCATAATCCAAAATGTCGGAATTCGGAATTTAAAGTATTTTAAATTCCGAATAATCTTTTTATAAAATTATACTATTCCAAATTCAAGATACAATATTTTCTAAAAGGCGCATGAATAGTTTGCATGGAATATATTTTATATGGTGAAATTAGAAAACCGATACTGGCCGAGGCACACTGGTGTGGTGAGAAGCTGGCTGAGACCGGTCACACATCCGCTGCATACACCTGTCGAGAATGGCGCCTGAGCAATGCACAGTTGAATGTCCGAAGTACAAGTTCGATTATTTGCTGACTCGCGTTGTGTTATAGTCAGGTTTACTCATTGTAGTATTTTGATTGCTTAAATGATCCCAGCGTGTAAATTGTGTTAGTATCATTATCATGGTTTTTGGTTTAGTTAGCTTTTACGGAGTTGTCGTCTAACCCCAACACTCCTGGAGCAAAGTCAAATCTTTCAATTGGAAAGTGAAGCAATCTACCAAGCTCTAGGCACCTTTAAAATAATATTATTCAATTACATAAAGTCATCCAATGGCTATTGTCATTACACAACTGATAAAATCTTCTTTGCTTACTTCATGCATTAAATTAATTTGTAAACCATTTTTATAAAGGAAACCCAAAAACATCTTACATTTACTTTTGTTCCTGTCTTATCCTGTTATTCATTGTTATTAAACGGAATACTGAAAAATAAATATGTATAGCAACCGAAATAACCTGTTTATGCTTATTTATTTAATGAAAAACGAGTCTATAGAATTTCATGGCTTCCACACATTGGAGATTACTTATCAAATAATCGAATCTGGCACAAACACCTAACATTTTTCCTTACACGCAATCATAACCATAATAATATATTTTTATATACACAGGGTAAACAAAACGGTTATTATTCGAGTACATTGGGTTGTTTTGAACTGTTATGGCTGCGGGTAGACTACCTTATAATATTATAATAGAAAAAATACTGCGCAATATTTATCAAATAAATTTCAATTTGTGAAGCTCAATAAATGTAACCTAATTATTTTAGAAAATGTTAAGTATAATGAGATGCTTCAGGATGATAGTTGTAATACTATTGATAAATTATGAAAATAAATAGGTATGCATAGTCAATAACTATACAACTTTATTTTCATTATTAAAAAAAATGTAATAAAAATGTGTAATGTAGATGTATGAGTAAATTATTATCATAATATTTGTCGTAGATCTATATTAAGTACATCTTTTCTCTTCACCGCGAACCAAACCACCTTCATAACAACGTTAAATTAATAAAATAAGAAAAGCAAAACAACTGACATATATTATTGTGTGTATCTAACAAACAAAATTGAATATTAAAACTAATTTTATCAAATTATCACACAACAACTTACTAAAAAAATTATACTTCTGTTTCTTATCTGACCAACAAAGTTTATTTTGTTTAGTTACATACTTGTGACGCGTAGTTGCTTCGACTACCGGCAAATGCCTCAAGAGGCTGGTCATCTATGGTGGCATCATTAATACTACAAAGTACCTACCTACCATATTTGGTGTAACCACAATACGACGCGTAAACACATTTATAGTATCACATTTCAATGTATGTAACAAAGATCTACTCTGCCTCAAAAGTGGGATTTATGTTAATGTATTATTGTTATTTTTTATTATAAAACGACACGTCTATTTGAGTTCACCTCGCCTGATGGTAAAGGCAAAGAGGGTCATAATTTTAAACATGCACCATGTTAACAATAGTGGCACTAGACTTTAAAACCTTTGTGCTGGATATTTTTTTTGCAAAAATGTACATTCGCTCTTTATTAAAGTAAGAATTCACAAAGTTTTCAAAATACGAAACCTTTTATGCAATCGGTGTTATAAAATTGTGGTATAAAACATGAGCATTTTTCTCATGTATTATGCCATTGGCTCTTGGCACCTCTTCATTTTTTAGCCATTCGTATAAAAAGCGAATTATGGGACAGGGATTATTGAACTTTATAATAAATCACATTTAAAATTCACAACGCGTTTTTAAAATATGAGCATTTTTAACAATAGAGTGAATAAGAAAAAATAAGAATTCCCAACATTTGAGACGACAACGCATCGGAAAAATAAAATGCAAAAATAAAGAAAAATACATAAAAACACAAAACCAGTTGAGTCCCCGCAAGTACTTTACGCGTGGCGACGTTATTCTGTTATAAAACATCTCATACACCGTTTCCCTTTCAACCGAAATTGGCACTTACTTCCAACGAATAAAATCCAAAACGGCTTTTAGTGTTCTCAAGCGTTCGCGTGGCAGCCACCTTAGAACTCTATATCTAAAACAGCATAACCTCCAAAGGAACATAAATTTATATTACGCTTTATTACAGTGTGATAAGGTAGAATTTCAATTGGGATCTTCTGTTAGTTTATAGCCTGCAATGTTTTGCGACGTCTCAACCCGTCATTTAGCTACCAGTTTTGCTCAGAGTGCGTTAAAACTTACGACTAGGAGCAACACAGAAGTACTATAAAGCGACTCGAGTTATGCGTTAGGCTTAGTACAACGCATCATGGCGGTATGGAAGAATTGGTTTACAAAAAAGGTGTTATTATGATTACAATCTTGTATAAAATATTATAGCTTATAGCTTTTATTTCAGTTTTGTTACACGAAAGACTGTTAGCTGACAAAATAATGAAATGACTTAACAAATGAGGGTAATAGGCAGTTTGGAAAATAGCCAAAAATCCGTTGGTCTGATGTCCCTTTTGCACAAGGAGTAATAACAATAATCAGATAGTAAACTTTTATTACATTGCAGTGTATTCACGGTAGATGGCGTTGCCTGTATTATAATGTTCGCAGCAATTTGTGTTGTTCGTCCGTGTGAAAGTGCGTACAAGCGTTGTAATCAACTTGACTTCACTTGACCTGAACTTGACTTAAAACGGCTTGGCTTAACATGATATTTAATTATATTGGAACCTGTAAAGTTTAAGAATTCTGTCTTATGAAGACTCACGTTGACAAAATCTGGTATCTATATAGAAACTTGATGTCCTATAAATATGGACTTTCAAATTGCAGAATTCTTAGTCGTTAGCTTAGTGGCTTAGACGATGGCCTTACGATTGAGAGGTTTAGGGTTCTAAAGCTGGCGAACGAACGAATTTGTAACGGCGGTGCATAGTGCGCCTCCCCGTACCCGTGGCTAGATGGGGACATTAAGGTACCCACAACCCGAAGGGAGCCACCTCGAAAGAGATGGTCCTGGGTCTGCCGGGGTGCGAGAGATATGCTTTAGGCAATCTCACCTCCGGCAACCAAAGACCCAAGACGGCGTGCGTTTAGTCGGTTCGAGTCCGACATAACCACCTCCACCGGCTCCGTGGGGGTGGTATCCGAGGGGATTTTTCGCACGTTAAAAAAACTTGGTAAAGCACTTTTTTAAGTTTTAATTTCAGATTTAGCATTTAACCATTCAAATTCATGAAACACTTTATTAATTTGACATTATAAATTATTTACATTATCAAATTTGTGGAAAATCTTACGCATTTTCTTATACAACTGTTAAATATGATAAATATTGAAATATAAAACATACAATGGGGCCATTTTGGACCGACTGGTCTTTAAGTTCTCTTGATCTCATCTTTGATGTAAAATAAATCTAAATACAGTTTAAAACTGACCTCCCAAATTAAGTATCTTTCAGGAACTAATTTAAGAGTCTTCACACATAAAGGCCCGTAATCTCGGTTTACCTCTCCTACCTGTGTGGTCGAAGATCAAATGTCAGATAAAGTTTAAATTAAACTGGCTGCTTAACGACACTGGCGTTTATAAAACGGAGTTTTATTGTTTTCAATTATATTTTAAATTTGTTTTGTTTTTGTAGTCGAAATTAAGCGATTGTTTCTGTGGTTAATGAAGATATATGCTGTGTAGAAATGTGGACATAATTAAACCAATATAAATGGAAGTGTCACGATAAACAGGTTTCGATTGTAAATCTCTGTATCATTATCTGACTTTAAAATAATTGTCAATTATATTTTTGAGCTGTTCGGAAATGTCCGGGCCGTGGGGTCCAAGCATGTGAAGAGGTAGATCGACATGACGCTTCCCGTGAATATAGGGCTAGTCATTACCTCACTCAAAGAATTAGAAGTGCCATTCAACGTGATAATGCCATCAGTTTTCCGAGTATACAGTGTGCCCGGATGGTAATGAGATAGAATTCTTCCCCATCGACATTTGAAGAGGAATTCTATGATGCGTAATAAGTTTTCATAGACTCCTTTTTAGCTAATGTAGTTTTTTGTATATAATTTACAAATTAGTTCCCTAGATAATTGTTACTTTTTTTAGCAAAGTTGATTTGTAAATTTTTTGATTTTATCATCATCCATACTAATATTATAAATGCGAAAGTAACTCTGTCTGTCTGTATGTTACGCTTTCACTCCTTAACCACTGAACCGATTTTGTTGAAATTTGGTATAGTGGTAGATTAGACCTTGAGAAAGGACGTTTTGTCGCGATAACCGACATCCACGCGGGCGGAGCCACGGGCAAAAGCTAGTCATCTCATAAAAACGTTAGTCCTGTTTGCATCCGAGGCCACGGTGCCCTCAGCCTCACACAACATCTACTTCAAAAAACGTTCTTCAAAATATTACAAAAAGTCACATTATTGAATAATATGACTTTTTGTGCCCCACAGTATAAAAGATAATATTGGCAAATTAAAAAAATAAAACGATGTATGCCTTCGTCATCAATCGCTCACACTTGCCACCATTTTTTGCAATTTGAACGCCGTTGTCTCGAAAGTGCAAATTAAAAAACTAACCGCACGCCAAAGCCCAAACAATACTCTTTGATAAACCTGTTTATGATTCGTCACTTTATTGAATTAAGAAGGAAGATTTAATTGTTAACTGCGAGTTGTGGTTCCGTACAATAATATAATATTATGTCGCATATAAAATAATGTATGGGGTACATGGGATCTCACCAAGGATATCAGGGACAAGCTAATCGTTATACCAGAAGATTGACCGTTGAGGTTCTGGTGAAGGTTTTCGTCGCTGTATTGAAAAATCAGATAGCAGTCACGTCCTCAAAAGCCGAGATAAACCGAATGAAGAGAAATAGTAGAAGAGCTGTTCAGAAGGAAGACTCCAAAGTACCTAAAAACTTTTTAAAGGCAACTAGAACTAACACTGTATTGATAATAACTTCACTGTTCTTGCATTCCATACAGTAAATATGCTCCAAATACGATTCTTACATAAAAATACCTGCTAGTGCGTTTTTGCCTCATTCAGTTCTTAGGGGTTTCGGTTTTCCTTGTTCCCATGGATGCTAAATTCAATATGGCGACCTTACCAACCGGTATGGTCCCTCGTGACAGAAGTATTAATATTTACTTTTCTGAACTTAGCGAGGTATTTTCTGTTTCCTTCACACCTTTGTTTTGTAGTGTATCTTTTGTAGCGTGCGACCACGAGTTTTGATGAAGCTAAAAACCTTTGTTGCTTTTTTTTTATTGCAATGTTGAACTTACGGTACGAACTTACCTACTAGTGTTAAACCAGGATCATAAACAGTCAGAATATAGTAATATTATTAATTATTCTATACCAGGATGTCGAACTTTTTAAGGCTGCCTTCACACTAGCGTTGATCCAGCGTTCATCGAACGCCTACGCTGGATCAACGCTAGTCTGAAGGCGCTCTTAAGGTCAAAAATACGTTACGAATGCTTTGTGATTGATTTTCAAATCCATCTCGAGTTTGCCCATTCTGTTCCGCCAGCTACCAAGCGGAACCATTGAATACCTAACCCTAAACTGCCGAAGAATCATCTAGTCAAACGTGTCAAGTGTTAGTGTGAAAAAAATTCGCGCATGACACGGTTTTTATCGATTACAATAAATTGTGGTTCTTGGTATTTTTAGAATTTTTATTCAGTATTTGGCTACCACTACACTACTCAGTTTATAAAATGAAATTCTATATACACAATATATGACAATTATATATACAAAGGTGAGTAAATATGCATGAATGAGCTTTCTCCCAGCAAACATAGCAATATAATTTTGTAATATTATTGGCAAAAACAATGTTTTCAAAATAAATGAAAAAGTAAAATAAAATAATCTAAAATACTACTATTTTCTCAAAACCTTTGTGTGTACATACGAGGTCAAAAGCTAATTAAACAGTTGGTACAGAGAAAATAGTAATAAAATGTTCCTAACAAACCTAGTTATTTGCGAAATAATTCAAATTAAAATCGAACGAAATGACATATTCTGTACTCAGTTTCATGAAATTATAGTTTTAATACATATTAAATTCACATTTTTGGATAAAGATGTAAAGAGTCGTGTATCCGTACAAACGATAGCAAAATGTATTTCACTATGTATTCATTATGGTAGGTACAATTGTTGTAAGAGCATCGTCGCATTGTTTTTTTACTGTGAATGTGTAAATATTTATGTAAATAAATAAATAAATGTCGCGATTGCCCATTGTAGTAGCTTAGGCTACCTGGCCCTCGATTCTACTAAAACTAAACCATTATGGTGCCATAGTCAGCGCAAAACCTGACATTAAATTTTAGAATTTATTTCTATGCAGCAATAGTCTAAAATGAAATGAAGAAGTTTCAATACACTTTTTATTCACTCTGCAAAAAGTCATTAAATTTTGAACTTTCACGACATCGCTTTAAAGTCTATAATTTCATGCCGTTTTTTGCAGTCGTTGCGGAATGACTATGGTTTAGCATTAGTAGAATCGAGGCTCTGGTTTGACGGCCACACAGGTGGATTTGACGAAACATCATGTAATTTTAGTCGGTTTGAGTTTGACATACCTTATCGTTAGCTGCCTTGAAACCAGACGGTTTTACCGCATGTAAAAAAGGCGTAAAGAGCTCAAACCCGTGTGTAAAGGAAAAGGTTGAAATAAGAAATAAAATACACCTTTTTTGTCTACAATTTCATTGACAAACCGCTCGCCTGATGTTAAACGGTTAGAAGAAACCGTACCTAATGAGAATTTACAACACCAGGGCCACACTTTATTACGGAAACGTAAAAGTATAAGTTTACACCAGCGTAATGTAACATACGTTTTAATATATTCTGAGGAATTTTATATTCATTAGGTACACACTAAAAATTATTATAGTGCAAGGACTGCAAATGACGTGCCTACTACGAGTCTATGCATAGAAAACTTGCACTCTACAGCCTGGAGTCACGAGAGCAACTGCTGCCTGAATCTTAGTCTCCAACACCCTCGATAAAAGAGAAAACTAGTCTGATAAAGATGATAATAATGAAAGCGTGAAAGACAACAACCAGGATAGAATAAACAAATATGAAACCAAATCAGAAGAGAATAAAAATTTGCTTCAGAGTGTAACTGTTTCAGAGTGTATTCTTACAAACCTTGTAAAAAATGAAAGTGATATCAAATCTATTCTTCTTATTTGTAGAATATCTACTTCATCATTCATGAAAGCAAAAACACAATATTTTAAATTCAAAATATCGTAAGTAACTTAACGTTCTCTTTTTATATATTGCTCGCAGATGATAAAAAATAGAGTTGGCCCGGCTTCCTATCAAGTCTAGTCTCTAGGGATCGGAGGCTATTACCTCTCACTCCCCCTTCATCGGGGAGAGTGGGACGGAGATAATTTATTACGCGTGTGGGTGTTATATAGCATACTGCTATTTTTGTTAGATTTTAATTGTATTTGAGGCAAGCTTTAGAATTTTTGAATACAATTTAGATCGAAATGTAAATAATTATTATACCTTTTTTCCATTCGTATCCTGTTTCTTACCATATTTGGTGAGTGATCGGAATTGCAGATCAGGTTTGATGGGTAGAAACCCATGCTTGACTATATCCGTTTGAGTTCACAGTTGACCTCTGCTGCCTTTTGCCAATCAGAGAGATTTATTATTAGTTTTATTCACACATTTGGTAATGTTTTGATTGTTTTTGTCTCCATTGATCTCAAGGTGAGAATCTTCGAATCTTTTTTCTAATTACTTGAAGGTTAAAATATTTTTAATTAAATACCATACCTACCTACCAAAAATATTTTTAAACTATCATTTAACTGGCTTTTTGCAGTCCACTGCTGTATTTTAACTCTCCAAATATGGTCCCTCCAACAACCCTCCACCCTCGGGTGGGTCCTCGGGTCAATTAACTTTTTATTTGAACCTATAGCTCTGTATAATTAGTTACCAGTCCAGCTCCAAAATTTGTAGTAAGTCAGTAAAATAGAAAATCACAACAACTGAATATTACAGTGCACTCTTCTCAGCCCATACAATGTATCCGCTTTTATAATTAAGCACAAACGATTCTACATCTTGTTTCAAAGACATTTCCAAGACAGTTCTAGAACAATAGAGAGAGAATTCTAGTTATTTTATCACTCAATAAAGTCCGAGTCAGATTGTGCAATTGTCTTGCTCTGTTTTGTAAAATGGTGTAGCTTAGTAGCCGAACGATTTTAGGTTTTAAAGCTGAAATAGTTGTTAATTAGTTTGGCATTTACAGTTAACGACATTAAGTAAGTAGTCAAACTTAATATTTATAATTCTCTACACTAATTTTAGCTAGATGAATATCTCCATTATGTGTTCAATTATAGATAAATGACTACCCATATGTTCCATTATTTCCTTAGTTATATCGTATCTTTGTTTTTATTTCCCGTTTCGTCTTTGATAGTATAATTTTGAACTGAAATAAAACCTAAGTTATACATTTATATACATTTCATATACTCTTGTCACTCTTTCCAAAGTACTCAGCCATAACTTCCACCCTATTCGAAAGCGTGAGATTTCCCATAGAGTAAAGTGCGCTAAAATATGCAAGGTCAATGACATGGAAAACATAAAGATCATGATACCACTAGCGATTGTGTTAACTTTATACAAATATACATCTCATCTACTTTAAATATCGTATTTTTAAAATAATCCTCTGGCGCCATTTGTATAAATTATAAATAAAACTTACGTAATAAATAAAATGTATTTATTGTTAATTTTGGCTTATAAATTATGAGAAGGAATTAATTAAAATGATTTTGATGAAGATGAATAAATAAAATAATTTTTGCTTTCGACTTTAGCTCATGTCGGCGAATTTTTTGTGATTTTATTGATTCTAAATTCAAACGACTATTAACCTTAAAATCGTTATCGTTAAATATTAAATGGTGGATAATTATAAACGAAAACGATTAATAAATTATTGACAAAATGCTTATTTGACCTCGCCGAACTTATTAACGGTCTCATTTACATAACAATTTGTAGTCGATAGTATTTAATAATTTATAAAAACTTAATTTATTTTTGTTATATAACTACAGTTTTTTATAGTGGCGCTAAGTAACATAATATGAACAATCAAATATTTTTTTTATCATTAATCATTGATGTTGACGTTCATGAGTGTTACTTTACGCACAGTAACACTTATGAACCATAATGTCACTCTTTCTCAATATCACCATCAACTTAAGTCTATAGTGATTTTTGAATACCATCATATCTGATGAAACCGTCCCCTAAAAGTGAAAAACTAAATTAAAAATTAAAAATCCACCGACACAAAATGGACCTCCTGAAAGTTGAAAATAAATTGTGTTGGTTAGTCTTTTAACATGCCATATATTTTGATTCAAGCGTTGCCATATCGGGGACCCTAACTGGTAGTGCACAGTCTTATTATCGGTACGATTCAAGGTCTCCCTTCGAGAGCTATGATGCCACAGACTAACATACAGACCGATAGACAGACCGACAGACACGTCACACTTATAACACGACTCTCTTTTAACTCCTGGCAGTTAAAAAAAGTAAATAGCATGCCCCTGACTCGGAAGTGAAACCTTCAAAAATAATGAAAATTATACAAAGTATGTAAATAAAAATGAAAATAATGATTACTCAGTACTCTCATAATTGCAATATTCAGATACTGTTTGATATACTTACGTCGTGTATGTTATTTTATACAATAAATAAATTTTGCAATTTTATTTCCAGGTACCTCTCCAATTATATCGGGTGCTGGCAGTCGGGTACGAATATCAGATACTGAAACAAATTACATTTTCAAATTAGTGTGTCGATATTTTTGATTGGATTCCAATTTTGCCAATGAAAGATCAAAGTACACCTTTGAAGCACGAAATTGAAGTTCTCTTTTAGCGTCAATCTCGGGTTTATCCTAAGCTATTTTTAGGCCACCTGCGATCCTCGTGCGTAGCGCCCTGTTTCGTACAGATTTCATAATTTTTTTGCATGAATTTTGTGCAATGTAGCCCGCACAAAATTCACTGCGTATTATTGGCACGTAACAAACGCCTTCAATCGTGTAGGTACAGTTGACAAACAAGATACGGTTTGCATCTCTACATACAACTTTATATGAAAAATATGATAATGTCTCTTTTGTCGACTGTACACATACAAGCCCGTATCTTAGAACCACTGAGGCTGCACTCCAACATCATCTTTTTATTTTGGTTCTAATAGGAGCCTACTGCCGTCTGACCTCCGATCTCTAGATAAAAACCTTTCTCCAGTTCCTCTGTCAATCAGTAGATGAGATTACAGTTTAGTTTTTGACACCAAAGACCTTAGCGTGTCTCTATCGAAGCATTTATATCGATTATTGATCAAAAAATTAACATTATTATCTAATTAATGTAAACTAACTTCCGAATTGAAGCTTCCTCCAAGTTTTCCCATACATTACTTATTACAGCGTTACATTAAACAAGTTGAAGTCATTGTATATTATAATTAAGTTCATTTTAGTTTTTACGACATATCGTCGTTGTCAAACCAAAATCTGCTATGTGCACTCTCTTCACTTAGCAGATTTTATATGACAATAACTTCTAGCTGCTCCACATAGCATATTCGAATAAGATGTCATAGTGCGTCGTATAGTACTTATAAGCACATAGCCTTTCATGCAATAGATTGGTTCATTTGCCAGTCGCAATTGTCAAAATCCAATCGCAATTTTCATCATGTTAAAATTATAAAAAATGCACATAGCAGATTTTGGTTTGACAACGACGATATTGTGAAAGAGGGTGAGGTTACCTTATCGCTCGGGACTACTCCTAAACTGTAGGCATAAATTATATGCTTGTGTAGGTGGTACTATGAAGGTGTCAAAGAAATATATAGCCTGGCTTATGGTATACAAAGAACCAACTAGATATAAATGAAGTATGGCTTCTGAAGTGCGGATAAATGTGCAGGTATATGTTGCTTAATAAATAAATAAATATCCCACAACATTCTACACAACGCTATCAGACCCATGGTAAGCTTAACTAGCTTGTGTTATGGAATCTAAAATGCGGATAAACATATTTAAATACTTTTTTTTATAAATACACTATTAAATACATAAGAACAGCCAGACCAATGCAAATAGCCATATTCATGCTAACAAATATTTACACTGAGCGGGGATCGAACCCCTGATACAAATTATAATATTTCACATTACATTACAATATTATCTACAATACCTACAAGATGTTGTAAAAATTACATAAATATATAGAAATAATGAGGAATGTATGTTAGTCTCTCTAGGTATAACTCAAGGATACCTACTGAATGACAATCTTGGCTGTATAACACGCTTACTTCTCAGGATTTGGAAGGTCATACGACAGTCGCTCGCATTACCCTAGTTAAATATTTGAAAGTAAAATTCAACTAGAAACCTCCCAACACTTTTAACTATAAAAAAAACTTATCTAAGAATGTTGTCGCTCTGATAGGAAGTGAGGTCTGTCTGTTATAATAACCTAATACGATTTCTCATTAGAAATAAAGGAAATCGAGAGATTGCTTTCGGTCTAGTTGCAGTGTCATTTCCTGTATGACGACAACAGGCAAATAGTTGTCTTAATACATTAATGCTGACATATTAAATATTCTCACGAATGTTATATTTAATAATAATGTTATCCGGATTTAAAGTTGTTGGTCTGGGAAGATCGTGAAGGTGCCTATAGTTTTTGCTAGATTCTTTTCTCACAGTATTTGGCTTGAGATTCTGACTGTAAATATATTTTACTAGCTTTTGCCCGCGGCTCCGCCCGCGTGGATGTCGGTTATCGCGAAACATAGCCTATGTCCTTTCTCAAGGTCTAATCTACCCCTATACCAAATTTCATCACAATCGGTTCAGTGGTTAAGGCGTGAAAGCGTAACATACAGACAGACAGACAGACAGACAGACAGACAGAGTTACTTTCGCATTTTTAATATTAGTACGGATATGGATTTGATGTTCATAGGTATTAATTTGTGACTTAAATCAATCATCATCATATTATATGCCCGAGTGCCGGTCATATCCGGCAATCCCCTCGGATGCCTCCCTTGTTGGAGGTGAAGGGTTGGTTATGTCGGGCTGGAACCGACCAACACTGCACGCCGTCTGTGGGTCATCGTGCTAAGCTAAGTGCTCGTTTAAGGTAAGGTTGACTACAAATATCCCTCGCACCCCGGCTGACCCAGGGTCATCCCTATTGGTCTGGCTTTCCTCCGAGTGCCGTGCCGGTCGTATCCAAGGCTCTCTCCCTTCGGAGCCCAGGCCAATTTCCAATCTAACTGAATTTTGATATTTTCTATCATAAGACTGCCATTGCGACCAGTGTTGTCGAACTTTTTAGGGCTCTAACTACTCGTAACAACTGTTATCGATGTCGATGTCGATGTCGATGTCGATGTCGATGTCGATGTCGATGTCGATGATGATGAATATCATGATCCCTTCATCCCTCCTACGCTCAAGCAATAGAACGAACTCCCTGCTGTGATTTTGCCAAGGGACTAAAATGTGGGGTTCTCCAAGAAGGGCATTAGAAGTTTTCTTCAGGGTCCTCAGCACGAGTGTAACGTTGCTTGGTTTTGCATACGTTCATAGGCCAAATCTCCACATTCCATCCATTCCATTGAATATAGTTGTATAAAAAAGGTACTTTTACCATTTTATTTCTCAACCAATTGAAATCTAGCGCTATAATCGTAATGATGATTAGTATAATAAATACATAATAATCATCGAATACTTGCTCACTCAAAAACTTGCTCAAAGCTCTTCATCTAGTTGATTTCTTAAAATACTTGTTTACAAATGAAGCTTCCATTATTTACAATCTAGTTTTAGCCGAAAAAAAATAAAGTACTAAAACGTTTAAAGTTATTAAATATCTTTTTAATCCAAGACGTTTCCTGTAAAACAGATATTAAAATCTAAACCGGTAAGTGCGAGTCGGGTTCGCACACTGAGAGTTCCGTACCAAACTAATTTGGAGAACGAACTTATGCTACATAAATGGCAATGTCTTTATATTGCATTGATCTGGAAGTTAGATATTCTTACAGCTTCAAGGCATCGCAGATCACCAAATATTTAGTGTGAATTTCCGATCAATAAAATTTCCATTCCACGCATTCCTGACGAAAAGTTCTTGACAGATAGAAAAACTGAACCTTCGTTATGTGATCCTTTTTCATATTACTTTGTGCAGATAAGCACTCGATCCATCTGATGGAAAGTGGTTACCGTGGCCTATGAACGTGTGTAATAGCAGTGGAGCCACACCCTGTAAGCACAGAGTGTTTCGCCAGCGTAGAAGATAAAGCAGGACAAGTTTTTGATCTTCCCACTTACAACACAAAACTCTGTGAAAAAGAAAAACCAAAACTATAACGATATAAGGATTTGGTTTTTTTTTATAACGTACAGAACTCTAAAACCATCTCAAATGCGAGTTCATCAACATCTTAAGTAAAGCGTTAACTAATTTTATTATACGTAAGTGGTGGACTGGTTTGGATTTTCATTTAATTAATTGAATAATTTTAATTGGAGCTACTTTGCCTGTGATTTGGAGTACACAAACATGTTTCGTTCGTTTACCTAGTAGCGCCATCTCGTTCCGACTTTAAGATATCGCTACCATGCTACGTTTACCCGAAACTTCGGAGGAAGGACTAAATGACGCAGCATTTACGTTACGTTTAATCCCGTGGTGGCAGATAAAAAACACAAGTATCTCTACCTCATCTCATTCGAAGGTTGTTGTAAGAGGCGACTAACGGAAAAATATATAGACGATATCACTGCAAGGGAAGGAAAATTCAAAATAAAACCCTTTACTAACCCGTCTGGCCAGCGTGGAAACAGTAGGTCAAACCATCCTAATATTAGCCTATGTTTTTTATATAGGACGCGTCAATTTGACTTCACCTCGCCTGATGTTAAGCAAAGGCAAAGTCTCGGAAAGAGGGTCACCATCGTAAACATGTACCATGTTAACAGTGGTGGCACTCAGCTTGACGGCCGCATTATATGCCTTTTCAAGCCCCGCTTAAAGGACCCGGGACTCTAAGAAGAAGTAAACACCTGAGCTGGCAGGGAGTTCCAGGTCTTAGGGGTACGGCATAGGAATGAGTCACTGAAACGCTTGGTTCTAGCACGTATACTCTGCACCGTATATGGATGGCATCTTAGCCCTGCACGTGTCGTCCTGTGTAGGAAAGGAGAGGGTGAGACTAATTGGAAGAGCTCGTCAGAACATTCACCTATGTCCAGCAGTGGACTGCGACAAGCAAATTGATTACGTGCAATAAATTTACTTCGGATTTCTTTACGTAGGCTAGACTTAAGTCAGACCAGTCATTGATTTTTTATGCCATTTAGGTGATAGAAGAGTACACAGCTCACCCCATAAGAAGTGTTTACCGTGGCCTATGAACGTGTGCAATACCAGGAGTCACAATAATGCTGTCAAGCCTGTATGATGATAGGAGATTTTGAAAGACTTCCGTACTGTACCTACCTCGCTTAGATGGCAACAGTACAAACAAGCCCAGGGTGTTGGTGCATTGTATTTTCATACATACATATAATATATAATCGCGCGTTTATCCTCGGAGGGTTAGGCAGAGGTGAAATAACACCCATATTTTATTTCACATTTTATATCCGTGCTCTTCCTTATTGAGAAGCTCCTCCTTCCACATGATCAAGGTACTTCCTGATCACCAAAAAGATGTTTGGATATCCTTTCTATGAAAAACTAGATTCTTCAGCTATACAGGTAGATGTAGAGAGTAATAAACATCCCTCATCCCTCATCATTAGCTTAAAATTGAGGTGAAGCCTGATGGTTTGCACCAAATGGAGTGGCATGTCATATCTTTGGGTCCAATTGCAGAATAAATCCGTCATCCGTGAATGGCATCAATTACCCGAAATTTCGGTTTCATGGTAGATTTACGTACAAGGCAACTACGTCTTTATGCTTGAATAAGTCTCTATAGTTTCTGGATAGATAAAGGAAGCGTTAATTGCTTATTCATTCAAGCATTTTGAGCAGATTTGAGGTGTAGAATCAATACTGACTCATTTACTGTTTCTCCAGTTCTTTGTTTTACGTCGTGAATGCAAGTGGAAATAAGAATGGCTCTGCTAGTTTCCTGTCTGATCTTATTGTATCTATTAGTGAAGCAGGCTGCACACCAAAACAGTAAGCATACTTGGATACATTTACCTTGGTATATTATAGACTAGCTTTTGCCCGCGGCTCCGCTCGCGTGGATGTCGGTTATCGCGACCAAACATAGCCTATATCCTTTCTCATGGTTGAATCTACCCCTATACCAAATTTCATCAAAATCGGTTAAGTGGTTTAGGCGTTAAAGCGTAACATACAGACAGACAGACCGAGTTACTTTCGCATTTAATATTAGTATGGATAGCTAGTACCAGTAGTGCACACATACGAGAATAAAAATTGGATAAGCTAGCTGCTTTTGTGCACAACCTCCTTTAGAAGTATTTTCAATATGGTATAATATGTAAGTGAATGATGGGAAAAATTAGGTAGGCTAGGCTGAAGTCATGAAGCAGTTGTTAAAAACTGGATACAACACTGAAAGAGGAACAATATCGCAAGTTTTTAGTACTGCCATTAACCCCTTTAGCTAAGCTAAATTGCTTTTGTTAGGAGCGGGTTCACGTTGGCAGTGCAATGGCCTGGATTCGATTTAGGACCTCTCGGACGTAAGGCCGACCCCTTAACCACTCAAGGCCTAAGGCCCGTATTCTAGAATGACACTCAGCCTGAATAGTGATTTATCTGAGGACAGATTGTATAGGCAATATGTTAAACTATCAATCTGTCTATACAATCTGTTCTCAGATAAATCGCGATTCAGGCTGAATGTCATTCTAGAATACGGGCCTTAGTCTTTAAATTAAAAAAAAAGTTACCTCCAGTTGAATACTTCATCAATGAAACCATAAAATCGTTATTCAATTTGCATTGTAAAGACATCTTAATTTGTAATTTCAATTCCCAAACACCCCGTGCCAATAAAAAAAACTAATAAAGAATACAAAACAAATGTATTAAATTTTTTCGTATTATTTTTTACGGTCGCAATACACGACAAAAGTTCCAACTGTCAATTGATACGGCTGACATTTCCTGACACCAGTACAACAAAATTGTTTTGCGGTTCACAAATAATATCGCCAACCTTATTATCACGGCTTAAGGTTCAAACTCGAGTGCCAATATTTTAATAAAGGTCTTTTGAACTTTGTAATAAAATCGAAATTGAATATTCTGTTGTCAAAAACTTTCGGTGTTATTTTTTTTTTAATAATGACCGCGGCAAAGGATTTTGAACACGATATAAAAATGATTTTATTTTACAGATATTTGTTTGAAATCAGGGAACGATTAAATTAGGCGTCAAACCCACTGGTCCCCGAAAATTAGTACCCTGTGCCCACTCATCTCAAATATTTAAGGGTTACCCCAGTTGTACCCTAGTCTGGAATTTAATATTAAGGGCCATCTTCTTTTGAGCTGCAATCTTAGTTGGATTCAAAGATCGCATTTGCTCCAACAATGGAGCCTTGGGTAGTTTGAAGTCGTGTTCTTTTTTATCTATCTATATACTCACGTCTGTAAATCCTCGAAGGGACAGACAGAGGTGCATTAGCACCCATGTTTCGCCAATTATGATTATCAATCCCACGACGTAATAGGGCGAGCTTATTCTATATAGCGGGCTCTTTGTCTTGGTTATAAGTTTACTGTTGGGTGGAAGACATAGGACTGTCTTCCACCCAACCCTTAGTCCTCAACTAGCAAAAATATGTCGTGTAGTAGTCGCGGCAACGCAAATTATTCAGCATTTTGGCTCCTAATAGAAGTCGTATAAACGTAATGAAAACGTTTATACAACGCGATTTGGGCCCATTTTATTCAGCAATTCAGTCACATAGACATCGTTTAAAGGTAACTTTTTCAGTTATATCGTCACGTAATTGTCGCCGGAGTGACTGTTACAAGCTTAAGTTGCGCTATAACTGTAACTTATATGACTTTTATGTTACGTTTGTTTTTTAAATTAAGCAAGTGCGTCGTGTTGTGTTTTAAAAATTATAAAAAATTATAAGTACAATTTATTTAGCAGACATGTTAATTTGTAGGTTGCACCAAATGTAGGTTCGTAAACTCACGCATAGGTTTGCAAAGTATTGCGAAGGTAAGTTTTCTGACAAAATATACTAGGTTTTATCATAAATATTTAACGCCCCCCTTCAATTCTTAGTAATATGAATATAATAACAAATATTTTTTATATCAACATTCATTTGTACACCATTTTTACTGCTAACAGGTGGTATAATAGCTTCTTATACAGCAAATTAGCAGTATAAGCGCCATGATACCACGCTGATTATATTTTAGGGTTCCTTAGACCTTCCTAAAAAGTTTTCTAAAAATGATCTTTTGTTTATTTATTTATTCAATCAACCACCTATTGTACACAAGAAAACTAAGACAAGTGATAATTGAGCAGTACAAGCAATTATACGACACTTGGCACTAGGCTTGTAATAGTCGTATGAATGCAACTTATACAACATAATCCATACTAATATTATAAATGCGAAAGTAACTCTGTCTGTCTGTCTGTCTGTCTGTCTGTCTGTCTGTCTGTGTGTTACGCTTTCACGCCTAAACCACTGAACCGATTTTGATGAAATTTGGTATAGGGGTAGATTAGACCATGAGAAAGGACATAGGCTATGTTTGGTCGCGATAACCGACATCCACGCGGGCGGAGCCGCGGGCAAAAGCTAGTAGCAGTATAAAAGCAACGATGTAGCTTTTATTCGACTGTGTCACAAGAAAGCTATATAATGTGCTTTTACTCGACGAAATAGTAACATAAGCGTCGTATACTAGCGACTTATACAGCAAATCTTATACGACACTTTAGTCATATAAGTATGCAGAGTAAACGTTTACTCGGCATCATTATGTGACCGAAATGCTGAATAACTAAAATGCTATATAAGATGCTTTTATACGACACGTGCTGAATAATTCACACTTACTCGACTTTTATATCACCGAATAGCTGAATAAACTCAACCTTATAAGACTAATTTGCTTGTTGGGTCGCCTTTTACGACACCCACAGAAAGAGCTGGGGTGGTCCTATTGTACTCAACCGGGAACCAATACGGCAACCTCAAACGGCAATATCAAAGTCTTGTAATGCAAATATTGACATATTTAAATCAACCCACATATTCATAAAATCAATTTCATATTTTCAAAATAAAAAATAAAAAAGTTACAATCAACCGTCATACAGCGGCTATCAAACAGCAAATCAACAGTATTATTTTTTTATTATTTAATTGTGACATTTATGTGAGCGACTGCCGATTTCGAACTATCTTCACCATCTCCGACAGTGAGATCATTTTCATGTATGTCATTCCTAATTACTTGGTGACGTCAGGTCACCAATTTTTTTAAATTTAGTATACTCAACTTCAATTTTTTAATTAAATAATTTCATTATGCTTAAAATCGGTTCTATAAATCATTTTTTAATTGTAACATTTCTTTAATCTTATTGAATAATCTTCTTATGTTGTATTATAAGGTCATTGACCGCGATGTAATATCCCTAAGTTACTATACATAATATACTATAAGTCACCATAACGTGTTTGGTTAGTTATGTACAGTCTGCGTCAGTTCCATCTTGATAAACAAGTAATAAAATTTAAAAAAATTGAAAAAACCCACGACGTAAAAATAATTCAGAAAAAGTTTACTGCAGCGCTCCCATGCCCACTCGTTACCATAACACCTATCTAAGAACATGCACCAATCAAACCAAAACCAATAATTAAAAACTGCATCAAAATAGGACTAGTAGGTATTTTTTGGGAACATTGATTTGCATTAAAAATGCTTGCTGAAGCGCCCCCTGTTGAGTTGTCATTCTAACACTTATCTAAAAACATGCTCCAATTAAAGCCGAACCCAAAGCTGAAAATGCATCAAAATGAGTTGAGTAGAAAATGGCAACATGGATTTGTACAAACAAACACACAAACATCCTCTCACCCCAAACGCATATTATACCGTCTCTGTTCCGTCGTGGGTAAAAAAGTACTCAATTTGATCTTAATAACTTGGTTTCCTCCCACTTCCTGTTGTCTAATTGTTCTAATATTTGATACACACATTTGGTTCAGACAATAATACAAAATGAATTAAAAAAAAAAATTGATTTACTCATAATTGATAGGTATAAATATCAAACGACTTACATAGAAAGTTTAGAAAATAAAATAAAAGATCTTCAGTGCAGGTCAAGGTCCTCGAGCGCTGAAATTAGAAATATCCCGATGAAGGAGTCCGAAACAAATGACAGCATTAGGGAGATCGTATGCAACATTGGTAAAGCGGTTGGAGTACCTATCATCAACTCAGATTTTCGAGATATATACCGCCTGCCCGGCAAGTCAACTAAGGACACTGCCCCCCGCCCGATAATTGCCGAATTTCAAAATGTACGAACCAAACAAATGTTACTAACCGCTACCCGAATGTTTAACAAAGATAAAGGTTTAAAAGACAAGCTTCACACTGAACATATTGGCATGAAAGAGAAACGACAACCTATCTACATAGCTGAAAAGATACCTCCAAGTCAAAAGAAATTATTTCACCAAACTCGAGACTTCGCAAAAAACAATGCATACAAGTTTTGTTGGATAGCAAATGAAAATATCTACCTACGTAAAAAGGAGGGCGAGAAACAAATTAAAGTAAGCTCTGAGACATGCCTGCGTCTCTTGGAACGCTCGTGACTATATGAAAACTTGTTATATTCTAAAATATCATATTCCTATAATTTAGCAATTATCAACTATGTATTTATGAATGTTATTAAGATCACTTGTAAATATATTCTCTCTCAATATACACCGACCGAAACTACACATATTGCACACTCGTCACTAGTTATACCACACATGATCCTACAAGATAATTTCTCAATCATTACAAACATTCCACATGCTGTAGTCTACACTTATATATTGGACACATCGTTTGCCCAAAAAATCAAAAAAGTCTAATGGCTGTATTAAATAATATTAATAATGATCTGGACTCAATGCTAGGGAGCTGTTATAACTGTGAAATTGAAGAGTGCCGGAAATATATCGACGTTTCCAATAATAACTTAAAAATTCTCAATCTCAATATACGCAGTATTAACAAAAATTTCGATCAATTACAGATATTAATTAACAATATAATACTAGACCTTGACATAGTGGTTTTAACCGAATGCTGGCTAAACACCATAGGTAACCTCCCTGTGATGAGCGGTTTTCTAGCATACTCCACTCAAAACAACGCTAACCAAAACGATGGTGTCGTAATTTACGTAAACCACGAGTTGCAACATTTGGTTTGGGAGCCAGTTTTTATCGACGGATGCTGTCTGATATGCGAAATAGACAACAAAATTGCCGTTATGGCCATATATCGTTCTCCGTCATATTCTAGGCAAGTAAATCTCAACAACTTCCTAAATAGTTTAGACAATACCTATCAACAACTGACAAAATACAGTAATATAACCATAACTGGAGACATGAACATTGACATAGCCCACGAAAACAGTCGCTCCCTCGATTACTTGTTACGTAATGCCTTCCATGGATTGTTACCTACGCATCGCTTTCCCACTCGGCAAGATAAATGCTATGATCATGTGCTCTTGAAGTCTAATCTCCCTTCTACCACACTGGTGCTGGAAGCAGATATAACTGATCACAAACCTGTCATATTGTCCATTGATAAATTACATCCAAAAAGAAAATCATCCTTCTACCTATCAATCCCAAACCATGACGCAATTATCTCAGATCTAAAAAATACTGACTTTTCACCAATGTACTCGATGCAATGCGCCAACACAGCTATGAATACATTCATATCTATAACGAAATCAGTTATAGATAAAAACACAACTCAAAAGAAGATTACACGGCAGAAAAGAGTTTTAAAGCCTTGGATCACGGAGGGATTGCTTAAATGCATCAGAAACCGGAACAAAATGCATAAGAGATCAAAACAATCTCCAGAAAATATTGTGTTAAAAATTACATATAATCGTTACCGGAATTTTTGCAATGAACTTCTCCGTAAACTTAAAAAAGCACATGAACAGAATGAACTTGAGAAATCCAAAAATGATCCCAAGGCCCTGTGGAAAGCAATAAAGCAAATAACAAATACTCAGAAGCAACGTAATATCCCAACTGATTTGCTTGAAGTGCGTGACAGTCCGAAATCCTCGGTAAATGCGGTCTGTAAATATTTCACAAATGTAGGGAAAACATTAGCTGAGAAAATACTGTCTCACACCGATGCCCCTCAGATTGCAACTGGAGACCGTTTCAAACACTCCCCGGCTAACTCCCTAACAATTTTGGAAGTAGATGAAACCGAAGTGGAATCCCTTATCTTGCGATTACGAAATGACTGTGCCGCAGGTTGGGATGGGATATCACCCACAGTTTTAAAAAAATCGCGGGATACCCTAGCAGCACCGCTAACTTTCCTGTTTAACCTTTGCATACGCACGGGAGTTTTCCCGGATGCACTGAAGAAGGCTATTGTGCATCCAATTCATAAGGGAGGGGCCAGAAACTGTGTCAATAACTATAGACCCATCTCAATACTACCAGCACTCTCCAAGCTACTTGAAAAAATCCTCAATAAGAACCTGAGGACCTTTTTAGACAAATACCAAATAATAGCCAAAAATCAGTTTGGCTTTCGCCCGGGCATTTCTACTGAGGACGCGGTATTAGAACTTACACAACGGGTAGCCAAGCAGCTTGATAACCAGACTAAATGCCTGGGTATCTTTCTGGATCTCTCTAAGGCCTTCGACACGGTTTCTGTCCCCCTCCTTATCTCTAAATTAGAGCTTCTTGGGGTGCGTGGTATTCCTTTGGAAATCTTCAGGGACTATCTCACTAATCGTACACAAAGAGTTAAAATAGGGTGTAATTATAGCGACGAAGAACTGGTGACTTTCGGCATACCCCAGGGAAGTATATTAGGCCCTACCTTATTCCAGATCTATATCAACGGTCTATGTCTGATTAACCTTCCAGCCTGCGATATCTACGCATATGCTGATGATACAGCAATTCTCGTTTCTGGCACAAACTGGGAATATGTGAAATCTAAAGCAGAATCTGCATTGACTGAGGTTATGAAGTGGTTAAATTCAAACCTTTTGACCCTAAATTTAGAAAAAACTGCATACATACCTTTCGCGATACGACGTAGTTCCCTTCCGTCCCAGTCCTACAGTATAACTGCCCACTCATGCTCCAATAGTCGAACACCTTGTAGCTGCATGACATTAAACAGAACCGAATGTCGCTCATTTGGTGCAACAATGGCGTAATTACACTTTTTTTAAAACAAGTTTTATAATGTCAAAATGTGCGGAAAGACTATTTACATCGGGAGAAACATCGACATAATTGAATTTGTGGTAATTTGCCGCGAGGTGGCGCTAGTGTCGTTGTAGAATTGAGCAAAATGTCGCCATTTCTGTTGCTACAACGTCTGTATAGCCAGTTGCGCGGGGCGCCCCGCTAACTGTGGTTGTGTTTGGGAGCAACAACGACATTAAGGTGTTTATGACATTTCATCAGATAATTTTTGGTGCAACAATGCCGTAATTTAGCAATTGCGGCGTTGTAGTTCCAAACATGTGTATGTTCTTGGTAAAACTATGACAGAATTTCGTAATTACGTCAATGTTTATCAAAGTAAAGTATTTTCTTGGTGAAACAACTGTCAAAGATGTGGGAGGTAACACCATAAAAGTATCAGATCTCAAAGTAATAGAATTCACTAAAGACAATGATGCAGTATATAAGTACAAACTTAAATTCGACGATGACTGGAATGAAGCTAAAATAAAAAAAAAGAAACAAAGATCTAGTAGTCAACGAATAACTAAGGCTATAGAAGATATAAATTTGGTTCCAGCGTATACTTCAAAAAGAGAAATTCCCGCAAACAAGAAAAAAATTTTTTTTCTATATAGGACACGTCAATTTGACTTCTCCTCGCCTGATGTTAAGCAAAGGCAAAGTTTCGGAAAGAGGGTCATCATCGGAAACATGTACCATGTTAACAGTGGTGGCACTCAGCTTGACGGCTTCATTAGATGCCTTTTCACGCCCCGCTTAAAGGACCCGGGACTGTAGGAAGAAGGAAACACGTGAGCTGGCAGGGAGTTCCAGGTCTTAATGGTGCGGAATAGGAATGAGTCACTGAAACGCTGGGTTCTAGCTGGTATACTCTGCACCGTATATGGATGGCATCTTAACCCTGCACGTGTCGTCCTGTGTAGGAAAGGAGAAGGTGGGACTAATTGGAAGAGCTCGTCAAAACATTCACCATGGTAGAGACGGTAGAATACTGCCGAAGACGCAACATCTCTACGCATCTGCAAAGGCTCGAGGGTGTTCGTGACCTCAGGGATTCCCAATAATGCGGGCCGCACGTCGTTGCAACCTGTCAAGAGCATCTATTAAGTACTTTGCGGAGCCGTCCCAGAGATGTGAGCAGTATTCCACGCAGGAACGAATTTGGGTCATGTATAGACGACACCGCTGCTCCGGTGTAAAAAAACGTCTCACTCTGTTCAGGACTCCAAGTTTACGGAAGGCTGATTTGATGATACTCTCGATATAGTTTTTTTTATTCAGTTTGCAGCGAACATTCGTTCCGAGGGTATTGAGGTGATCCTGCAGTGGCAATGGTGTGCTCTGAAGAGTGGGAAGGGGAAGGAAAGGAGATACCTTTGCTGTAAACGCACATGCCTGAGTCTTCTTGGCATTGAACTCGACCAGGTTCCTAGCGCCCCATTGAGAAATGTTGTCCAGGATCCGGTCAAGCTCAGTGACAAGAAGCAGCCTTTTTTCCGCGATATCAGACTGCTTGGCCACAGGATGTGCGTAATAACTCCTGTGTAAGGTGCTGTCGTCTGCATAGCAATGAATGCTACCGTTAGAGAGCATATCACTGATGATATTATAACTTAAAAAATATTACCTAGATGATTTTTAGATGTTAGTAATAAGAAGTTTTCAATTTAATCTTAATTAAGTTCATGCCTAGTGAATACGCGGTTGTTTTTCTTAGGTTTATTTTATTAAACATTCATAAATAAATGTTTATGTTGATTATATTTAATTATTTAGTTTTATTTTGTCACAAATGCAAAATTTCCTAACGAATGCATTATTTTTATATTGAAATTCTGAAGCAACAGTGGCATATTTACAGGTACCTTGTCTTATTTTTGCCTTTAACCTAGGTTATCTATAATGTACAGTGTAGATTTGGACTATAATAGAAACTACACATATTAAACTTACTTTAAAAACCACTACAATCGTAATAAGTCTCGCCAAAATGCCATACCTTTAAACCGAATCTTTAACTGCATCTCCTGTAAAATTTCTAAAAGTGTAATTACGCCATTGTTGCACCAAATGAGCGATGTGTCAAATACCTGGGAGTTTTCATTGATTTTGGACTAAAGTGGAACAAACAGATTGACTCACTAACTACTAGAACGATGCGCCTAATACGCATATTCAAATCATTGAGGACATCGGCAAGCTTTGAAACCATCAAATCGGTCTACTACGCTTTGAGTCAGTCTGTTCTCAGCTACTGTATCACGGTGTGGGGGGGCGCCGCAAAAACCTTTCTTATAAAATTAGAGAGGGCTCAACGTGCAGTTTTAAAAATAATTTTGAAAAAGCACTATAGATATCCAACTTCTATGCTTTATAATGAGTGCAAAGTTCTTGCAGTTAGACAATTGTTCGTGCTGCAAGCAACCTTAAAACATCATAGCACCCTGCCGCCACCAAATCCTTGCAAACGCAGAAATAAAGCAATTATAGTCCACCATAAGACCACTTTTGCCGAGAGTCAGTACTACATATTAGGTCCCTACATATACAAAAACGTCAATAGGCAACTAAGTATCTCAAAAGCGAACAAATATAAAATAAAAACAGAGGTAACAGAGTGGCTACTTCGTAAAGACTATGAGACTACAGAAGCACTGGTGGAATTCATAAGATAAAAGATATACATGCAACCACACACACACACACACACACACACACACACGCGCGCACGCACGCACGCACGCACGCACCCACACACACACACACACACACACACACACACACACACACACACACACACACACACACGCGTGCACGCACCCACACACATACACGCAAACGCTTAAATTTAATTTTTGTCATTTTTAATTTTCATTTTTCATTTTTTTTTGTTCTTCATTTTTCATTTTTCACTACATAATATGCAATTATACATAAAAATACACATTTGCAAGATATTTGAAATTTTTAAATTGTAATTGTAGCACACTATAAACCAGAAACTGGCTCTTAAGATACAGGTTAAACCTAGTTTAAGAGGCAGTATTTCGCTTTTTGTGGTAATACAATAATGGCAACATTTCACTGTGATTAAAAATTGTACCTAATTGTATCTTATGTATCAATAAAAATATTCTATTCTATTCTATTCTATTTTGAGACCTTATGTCAAGATCGTTCTGACGCTGACTGTACCAAGAAAAAAAACTATCCATAACAAAGTTAAACGCCTACTTTAAATGATCTCACAAACATGATTTAAAACATTTAATTGATTTGATAAAAAAACGTCGGCAAAGGTTTCAATCATCTACAGAAAAAGATCACATCATTCAATCTCGTCGGAGTTGTAGAAACACATTGGCTGTAATTTATTAGCATTCTGTGGGATTAAATTTATGACTTCATCATTATTTTCTTATACAAAAGAATGTCGATAGAATCTGGTGCTTGCTGATCAAAGGCTGTCGGATAATAGGTAATTATACTAATATGAGGTATAAATGCGAAAGTTTGTGCAGACGATACTGTAATTCTACGGCTACACAACAAAGATAAATGCCAATAATTATCGCCATAATTTTAACAACGCCTAGGTAGTCAAGACATACCACCTAATTTATTGATATCTCGGGCCAGACATTAAGGGATGGCCCTGGGTCAGCCGGGGTATGAGGGTTATGTCGATGACACCTCCGGCCTAGCAGCACGCCCCTCAATCGGCGTGCGGTTTTAGTCGGTCCTGGCTCCGGCGGAGGTTAGTATCCGTGGCGATTTCGGCACGATAAAAAGAAGATATCTCGGTAAACTCTAGTGTAGCTACACCTCTTCACACAATAATTTAGACGGTATAACGCGCACGCATGACGGTAATTTTAATGCCATAATTATTGCCGTAACAGCCCGTTAGACGGTAAGGTAGTGCCGTAGCATAACAGGACACCTCTAATCAGTGATTGAATCCTAAAAAATATGACTTCTGAAAATATTTGAAAACTACATGCGAAATTAATAGAGAGATAACTATCAAATGTCTCACTCTTTCACGTTGTTTCAGTATTAGCCTAGAATCTTAATGGAACAATGCTTTGGAACATAAAAAATGAAGCTAAAGCTTTTTAAAACGAGGCACTCTTTTCGAATAACTTCCTTTAGTATAAACTCGCAAATGTGTTTAAAAATAAATGCATTTTGATAATAAAACACGTGTGAAAATTTATTTGTATCAGATTGTATGCTCAGTGAGTCTAAGTTTTACTAAATAGCCTACTAGCACGCATGGGAACCTTGTACGGCTAAGGAAAGTATCTTCAAAATCGTTTTGTGTGAAATATTTTGCGACTTAACGACTTCGCTTGTAGGAAAATATGGCATATAACATAACATAATATAAACTCACGCCTGTATTCCCCGAAGAGGCAGGCAGAGGTGCTAGCACCCACATTTCGCCAGTTTATTTTTAGGTCCCAATGTAATAGGTGGCGAGCCTTTTGCCATTAACCGGGCACTTATAAACCTGCGATAAATACACACATAACTTCGAAAAGCATCGAAAAGTCATTGGTGTGCGCCATGGTATTCCTGGAATCGAACCCGAGACCTCGTCTCAGCAGTCCATTACCCATACCACTAGGCCTACCTATATGGTAGTCTATAATAACATTTTCATCGAGACATACTAAGTTTGACGAGGTTAAAGATACAGAATACAAATATACACATTATATTACCGTCCAAATTTCGTCTACAAAGAAAATACATCCCACGTAATAGGGGCGAGTATTTGCCGTCATGTGGGAACTTTAACATGGACTCCATGTTTACTGTCGAATGGAAAACGGTCTTATCCCTTAGTTGCCTTCTGCGATATCAACGGGAAGAAATGGGGTGGCCCTATTCTACTCCAACTGCAAGAGTCAGACAAAATGAGTAATCTTTTTTGATAAAAAAGATTACTCATTTTGTCATATAGACTAGGTATGTGGTTAAAGATCCATACTAATATTATAAAATGCGAAAGTAACTGTCTGTCTGTCTGTATGTTACGCTTTCACGCCTAAACCACTGAACAGATTTTGATTAAATTTGGTATAGGGGTAGATTAGACCTTGAGAAAGCACATAGGCTATGTTTGATTGCGATAACCGACATCCACGCGGGCGGAGCCACGGGCAAAAGTTAGTGTCTAATAAATACTTGATAAACATCTTTAGTTTCGATATAAATAGGTACATTTGTTACAGAATTATGATTTAACATTTATCAAAGAACAAAGTAATGTAATGTAAATTACGCAATTGTAATTCGTAGATCTCACGTTACATTATTTAATCATTTCCACTTCAGGCTTAACTGGTAATTTCAAATTAGGAACATTAACCGCGAGATAAAACTTGATACTCATCACACAAATTGAGTCACCCGAGCTTCATTCTTGTAATGTTACTTTAATGTAATGTTACTTAAATCTATCTAAGTGTAAGTAATAAAACATCCTAAGTAATTTACTGAGACTTTTAAATTTTGTAGATTTACACCAGTAAAAATACATTACAGAACTAGAAGTATTAGTAAGTAATTTAGACGGACTTAAAAAATTAAAAAATTAAAAAAATACAGCTACTAATACTAAAACTAGATGATGACCGCGGCTCCGCCTGCGTGAATGTCGGTTTTCGCAACTTTTGGTTACATCTCTGGTTTCACTCAACTAAATGCAATCAAACATATGGGATATTCTAAGTTTGACTAAAACCTTTCTAATAAAAAAACGCATTCCGCTCAGAAGAGTTTGCGTGCATCTCAAACATTCAGACAAAAATGCCAAAAATGTACAATAGGCTGGTTTTTATTCTTGGAATATAATTTAACTAGATTTTGTCCACGGCTCCGCTCGCGTGGATGTCGGTTATGGCGACCAAATATAGTCTATATCCTTTCTCAAGGTCTAATCTACCCTTATACCAAATGTCATCAAAATCGGTTCAGTGGTGTAGGCGTGAAAGCGTAACATACAAGCAGACAGATAGAGTTGATTTTGCATTTTTAATATTAGTATGGATTCCCATGAACAGTATCAGAATTCCACGAATTCGGAACCGAAGTCAACAGCTACTAAGAATATTCTGAATTGGTACTACTGATATACGATTCGTAATACTACGCCCAACCACACCTCACAATGTCCACCTTGCTCTTTACAGTACACAATAGCGAGTCCATACATTCCCACACCTTGAATTACACCTACATTCGAGACCACCTTCAAAGTTTACACTATTTGATTCTTCTGCCCTTCACTATATCACTGGTCATTAATTTTTTCTGTCTTCATTCGATCAACGCGGTCAGCAGGTAGTTTGTTTATACAGAAGTTCAAATGTAGATTGTATACGATTGATTTTATTGGTATTTAAATTCTTGAGTAGTGCACTTTACTGACATGATTGTAGTACGGTATATAAATGATGGGGAAAAGATTTGAAATGATTTATGGTAAGGTGTGGTCTTTTGAATAAATCCAATTGGAAATTTTTACAGAGTGTTAGCTAGACCTACAATAAGACTGAATGTGGATGATAAAATACTTAATTTTTTTTATACTTACATATATATATGCTAAAATCTATTTCCCTTCGAGGTAGGCAGACAACAGTCCGCCATTTGCTTCTATCCTAACATACGTCACGAGCTTCTTTTACTGTCATTATACCATTCATGCAAGCCTGCCGGTTTCGAGTGCTTCCACCTGCCCCTTTATCATATACATTACCTTATATTTATTGTACTTGTAACACCCAGAACCCAGACCAATGCCGACAGATAATTATATCATATTAATGATTACAAATCTTGTAATGAGCGGAAATCTAACCCTGTACCGCTACACCACACAGAAATTCATGTCAGAATATCCGCAGAATTAGTTTTTTTTACAGGACACGTAAATTTGACTTTACCTCGCTTGATGGTAAGCTAAAGGCAAAGTCTCGGAAAAAGAGTCACCATCGTAAACATGTACCATGTTAACAATGGTGGCACTCAGCTTGACGGCCTCATCAGAAGCCTTTTCACGCCCCGCTTAAAGATACGAATGACTGTGCCAATTGGTGCCAATAGTAGAACGTATCAAAAGCTTTAAGATATTATGATCCCAAAGGTGACCAAATTCAACAACTGCAGACATACACAGCAAATACGCGTAATCTAATGCGGCTCCTCAATTTGTCCCCTTTACTTTAAGAAGTAATGTATGCGCTGTATCTGCTACATACGTTTCCAGTTGTCATATGCGGTCGGCTTCTCAATGATATCTTAACCCTGTACCGCTACACCACACAAGACGTCCTATCAGCATATATCTAGAATCGAATATCAATAATCAAATGTATCACAAGCCTTACTCGATCATAAAACTAATTGGACTTACTACATCACTACTCGTCACTCCCGACATTTCAATGTTTTGACAGCGGGTGTGCGCCACTGTGAACATACCAATCAATATGCTAATGAAATGAACGAGTACCGAGTTTTTTGATGTATAGGAATTTGAAGCGGTTTATATTAATTAAAATAACTCGGAAAGGTAATATAAGATAAGAACTCTATCTCTATATATTCATAAGTAGCGGCCAGGTCCCAGCTTCTCATAGAAATATATTCGTAAAAAAAAAACTATAACCGGGATGCAGTGATGGCACACTACAAATAGTGACTTTTGTTCAATTGAATGAATAGTAAACAAATGACACTTAATTTGTTGAGTTTGTTCATTTCGTTGAACAAAGTGGATTAATCCGCAAACATCTTAGTTCTGTTGCGTAGGTAATATTTTGTTTTCAAAATATTTGATTTAAAAATAATTGAAATGTAGAAGGGTAAATAGCCCTCTATTGGTCTGCCATCTTTATATTATTCCAAAAATGGATTCATTGTAGTTATTTAATGAAGTCAACACAACTGGACGTAATTTGGTACAGAGATAAAAGTAGACTGAAATAGTATTAAGACTATTCCCGGGACTAGCTTACTGTAGGTCTGGTCGGTTGGTATCAAAAACGGTATTTACAGACTGAGCCACGTGTAATAGCCAGCTTGTTTTTTATTTTTTGATTGTGTATGAAAAATTGGAAATCTATTAATAAAAATAAACTACTACGCTACCGTAATGGCCACTGAAGCGATTGTTATTTTTCGTGACACACATATTTCAAGGACACGCCAAGCGTGTACACTTTGGTTATTCAACGTAAAACCTACTTTCTTTATAAGTAATTAATAGTATAGTAGGTACCTACCTGAACATTTAGTCAACCTGAATAATATGGCGTTGCTTTTATAAGAGGCTACTATCTATACATTTAAAACGAGCTATTGCCGACCACTTTACTCGAATTATTATTTGTTCCGTTCCCGTAAGTCACAGAATCTAACTCCTTGAATAAAAGCAGATGTACTGTTTCGCACGTGACATTGACTTGGCCCTATGAGCCTTAGTGGGGCCCCATGTAGTCTTAAAAACAATAAATAAATAAATAAATAAATATTCCACAACATTCTACACAACGCTATCTAGACCCATGGTAAGCTTTTATAGCTTGTGTTATGGAATCTAGAATGCGGATAAACTTACTTATACTTATACTTTTTTTTTTGTAAATACTTACATATTATACATAGAAACACCCAAACCAATGCAAATAGCCATATTCATGCATACAAATATTTGTACTGAGCGGGAATCGAACCCGCGCCTCCTGCGTGGCAGTCGCGTGCACTACCACCACGCCACGGAGGCTGTAATATAACTATACTTATAAAAAAGAACAACAAATTGGTATATTTCATTCAAAGTTACCACGTCAAAAATGTAAATAAACTTTTCTCCACTTCGCAATTTCCTCAAAAACGTAGTTAAATATTTTACTACACGATTTCCCCAACAAATTCGGGAACCTCAAGTTTAAAGTTTAGTGACGTAAAAATATTCATAACAAGGTTGGTTATGAATAAAATACAACAGGGTAAACCTCCCTGAAAGTTAGTGGTCACCCTTAAATTTTGTTCGCAAGAGGTTGTTTAGTTCAACCCTCGTCAATTTACAACTACTTTAACATATAATTATGAATAGTGGAGAAACAAGCCAAGCAGGACAGGAAGCTTCGAAATAAAACAATTTACAGAGTGAGTGGAGCCATCAAGATTCAGAACCGTAACCTACGTCCTACCAATCTAACCTGCAAAGGGGTACACCTGATCCGTAACCTAGAAAGGTAACCTTGTACCCACCTTCTGATTCAAGAAAGATCTTCCACCTTTCGCATCCAGAATATCCCAATTAGCTCTTTAGTTGTCACTTCAAAGGCTCATTCAGTGATTCAATTAACGTCAATATAATAAATTACATCCTATTTTTGAACAGGTCTTGGTCATTGTATTTGATTTACTTGTAAGTAATAATTTATAAGTATTATATAAAAAATTAGGGCAGCTATTATTGAATCTCATAGTGAACAAAAATTGAAAGAGATACATATTAATACTCCTACCTACTGTCTTCATTATATTGCGTAGACTACCTCCGACATAATATGTAGTAGCATGACAGATTTGTATTATTTTTTGCCCATCAACGTTAGGTGTTTTGCTCTTTTTACGTGGGTTATCCACCTAAAAAAAACAAAACACCTAATGTGGTCATTTTCCTGGACGGCCCAATCAATTATATCATCCACAATCTAAAACTATTTTATATATCTATATGGAAGGTAAAGTAAACAGTGGAATCGATTGGAACTAATCAACTAAATCGATTGCTTACTCGATTAGTAAGGGCCGTAGCGATTACGGGGCTGATGATATTTTTTTGTTTCGATGTTTAATTGATTTGAAGTAAACTTCCCGGTGTCGAATCGAAAGGGATTAAGTAAAGGCCCTTATTAGACTTGAGCGGCCGTAACGTAACTACCCGGATTAGTATTATCCGACACATTTAAGTTGGTTTGGTTGTACGCCATTTCTTTCTTCTATGTTAACCTATTGTAATCCGCCGCCGTCTACTAAGGTTACAACTGCGTTTGAAACTCAGTTTTCAAGCAGAATAATGCGCCACACACTTATTTCCTTTACGCTGTGAGTTTTTAACTGATTTAATGGTGACATTCATGACTCTAGTCTGTTAGACAGACTTTTAAATGTATACAAAATATAGTTAAATGTCAAATATTTGTAGTTTACGAGGCAGTGGGTGGCCATCAAAAAAACTATTTCTGATTAAGTTGGTTATTGTAGGGCTTTTTATTTATGCTTTTTAATATTTATTTTAATAACTGGAATTGGGATTATCATCAGTTGGTGACAAATAGTATGATTTATGAGAGAGTTGAACTTGTGTTACACTGGTAATTATGCTATAAATGTCATAGTGACCACCCACAAATTTAGGCTTTTATCGAATGAATTTTAGATTGCACCAAAATTATTCCATGTAGATATGAATATTTTTTGAAATAAAAATAGGAAAAGGATCAAGATCATTTAAGTAAAGTATGATTGCCTTTACAATACAGAGTTATTCACAAAGTAAGTGTAACTGCTTGTTAACACTTATTTTTTCTAAGAAATAACGCCGTGTGACTAGTTAAGGACTTCGAGTAGGTACAAACTAATGTTTTATACTTTATAAAAGAACACGTGAAGATGTTGTAGATGTTTTGATCACAGATTAACTAGAAAGTCTTCTTGCGCTGATCTCGGTTGCATCTATACCTACTTTACAAAATTGACTTTTAAGGTTGGTGTTTGATCTGGTGTTTGATCACGAGAAAATCCAGAGAGGAAAGCCTTAGATACTAGAACCTCAACTGTTAATTAGTAGATGTACGGATTAGCAGGTGAAGTTGGCTTGGTTCCAAAAGTCCTATTGTACCATTTTGTAAGCATACAGCGTCGTCCACAGCGCTGCGACCGCCTAGATAGATTTTCATTGGTCAATCTCCAGTGATGTCTCCCAGTCCGTGACCAATGACATTCTCTGTCAAGGTTGTCACGGTGAGTTGGCTCGTCACCGTCTTTACAGAAGCAGGCCCATGACGGCAGCGTGACGTGAGGGATTCACGCACGCCCCCCTTCCCCCCCTAAGAAGCAGGATAACACCCGAAAACCCCCCCATAGACGCGGGATAGCACCTGAACCACCCCTTAGGCGTCACTTTTACATTGTTATTCTCTGCACTTTTACATGGTGTACAATAAAGTATATTGTATTGAATTGTAAATCGAAACACCATGAAGCATCACCATAAGTGTATCGTCATTCTTTCTTATTTCTTATTCGACCAACAAAATATTTTGTTGATATTTTGATGATCGAAGTATTATCTTACAGTAAACACTCTTGAATTAAGATCGTGCAAAATTAAACAACCTTCATCTTTAAAAAACGATGTAATAAAATCAAATAAATAACGGTGTTGTTTTTTTTTTCACTTCAACCAGAAAGCCATTAAGTTGCTTACTTTATGTACAGTCCAACTCTCAAATATTGATATCAACATTAACAACTGCAAACAATATTCTGCTTAGTCATCATTTAAATAAGATAAATTTTGCCTTGTACATATTGGTTTGATACCAACGATGTTTTCGACGGGTACGATTAAACGGATGCCCTGTACATCCGTTCCCAGAAGGATTGAAACCGGTAAAAAATTAAAAATAAAAGTTGTCTGACACACTGACAAATAATGTGCCGAGCCGATGAGCACCTTACCTTAAAATTCTATTGAGTTTTAATTAATTTTTGTATTATTATTTAATTAAAACATACTATTGGTTTTGTTGGACTGAAATATAATATGAAAGTTGAAATTGTCGTGATAAAATATTATTTACACTGTCCTCGACTTTTCTGAATTTAGTCTGATTTGGTCATTGGTGCTCTCAAAAGCTAGGTATTCTCCTTTTTCCATCTTCTTGTGCGCTCTCTCCATACAATGTTACTCTAATAAATAATGCACCTATACTAAGTCTTTCTCTGCACCACTTTTGGTGGACTGGTAGAGAATGCCTATGGCATTTAAGTCCGCCTACGTACTTGTCCATGAAGTTTTATAAATAAAAAAAACCATTTCCATTTTCAGAATTCATCCTTATTTATTTTGGCAACAAAATAGGATAGTAATCTTACATTTTTCATTTATGAGGGTAAAAAAGAATATGGTAAAAAAATAATAACGTACAAAGCAATACATTGTATTAAAGAAACAAAATGTACTTCTCTTATGTACTTAATCAATCAATCATAATGTACTTATTCTACAAATATAAACAAACAACGGTAGGACATGCTCTTTGCGTATTAAATTAATGAAAAGCGCTTTATTCAATCATTTGTCAAATAATACATAGTAATAATGAATTACTTTTGAAGACGGGAGTTATAAGTCTCTGATATAATTTTATGGATCTTTTATACATAATATGCTAAATGTTTGAACGTTTTGAGTACTTATCCGAAAACTCAAAAAAAATCAAAAAGGCGAAAGATCCGGTGAAATGAGAGGCTGAGGAGAGGCATATGTCCAGCAGTGGACTGCGGTGGGCTAATTGATTGATTGATAAACAGTTATATGTATATGAATTGTCTACATTGGAGATTCAGGTGATATTTTTAATATTTTATCAGACAGCCGCGGCACATAACCATTTAGATTCATCATGATCTTCATTAAGACGTATTTTCCTGATTACACTAAACTTGAACCCAATATGCCTTTTAGGTTATGTGTGTATTATGGTTAATGTTGCCATGTACGTGTTCACTTCGCCCGATGGTAAGCTAAAGGCAAAGTCTTGGCAAGAGGGTCACCATCGTAAACACGTACCATGTCAACAGTGGTGGCACTCAGCTTGACGGTATATTCAGATCACGCCCCGCTTAAAGGACCCGGGACTGTAGGTAGAAGGAAACACGATGGCGGTGGTTACACTATAGCTTCTAATATACAAAACTGATTGTAAAGTATGAGGTGAAAATCGATTTACTAACAAGCTCTAGGTATAATAGACTACATTTTATTCGAATAATATCAATATAATCGAATGTTAGACCCAACTGTATTACATAAAAAATATAACTTAGATGGAAGAAACATTACTCATCTGTGAATCACACAACAACACGGTTAACCCTTCAAAAACATTGTTACCTTAATAAGATGATTGTTTCAACAATAGTTTTTTAGTTTTAATAGCAGAGCCGAGTCTTAACCCGTCGTACGCATATAGCTCGGTAAACAAATAATTGGTTAGAAGCAAACAATCTATAATGATAATGACTGTTGTAATGAAGCTTATTTTGAGGGATCCGTGGGTAAATACTCGACTTCGTACAATTTACGTGTCTGTTTGAAGGGTGTTATTATGGTTTTTGATTTTCTTTTGTTTATATTTTTGCTTGATCCGTTTTTTGTGTTTTAGTATTATTTTAGAATTCCAGTCGCTATCAAATTGATCTGTATAATTTTATACGCAGTGTGTATCAAAAGTCACACAAGTGTTTTTTTACATTACTTTTTAGAATTATTTTACTTTATTTCTGCTTCGGTTATTATTTCTTTATAGTGAAATTGATGACCATTGCAAGAATGAAGTATAACTTTTGTGGTTTGCTTTTTTATTATACTTATGTTTGTATGTCCTCAAATAGTTTATTCTCCGAATGGGTTGTTACCAATTACGTAATCCTAAATCCTTCATAATTTTCTATATTATTACGAACTCTTTATGAATACCAGTAACCACTTACCAGAAGAAAGATCCTGATATTTAGGGGTTGTGAAAATGAGACATTTACCTACACTTTAAGCTGCTTCGTACATTGTATGACAGAAGTCGTATTTTATTCTCATTCACAATCAACTGTTAGTCATGTCCTGTGATACTCCTTGTGAACCAAACTACGCTGAGATAGACTAATTAGCCTCGTTTAAAGTGATTGTATCAGGCGCCAATCTTATCTACCTCTTTTTAATACAAGATCATTATGTGGTTTTCCTCCTAGAAGTGGGTATGTATAACGAGACTTCCACAAAAAGTAATTTCATAGAAAGAGTGACTAAGTCTAAGTCGTTATAACATTTCAAAGTCTCAAAACCCATAATTATTGAAAGGATGCTGTTATTATAAGGAAATGAATCACTTATTTGTGGTTAATCAGTTGAAAAAAGACTAGCAATTATATGATATAGTCGGAACTTTACGCGAATGTTACACAATGAAATATAACTGTTTTAACAGATTATCAGAAACAGTCAGAAGTGCAAATGATACAGAATTGTAAGCATAACATTAGTAAAATAACACCATATTCATGAGGGTCGTCTCTGTAACATTCTAGGTGTATGTAATGGTGACTCTCAATGCAAGTTGAACTCATAATTTCATTCTCACTTTGCAACCAGTTTTTATGGAAAAAATGTTATAGAAGGGTCATATTTGTCTGGCTAGAGAATAATGCAGAAGTTTTAAAGACGTTCAAGTCTATTAAATTGTTCCTCAGTAGGATCTAGATAGCGGGTATTATCGTAGTGTAGGATTGGCAGGAGGAAAGATTAAGCCAGCGCAGCTTTGGTAACAATAGTAGGAAAATTACGCAATCTTCTCAAGGACTGTGCTGGTGCGGAAGATTTACGAGCGACATCTTGCAGCCGTAGACCTCATGACACCGTTTTATCGATGTAAATCCCTAGGATCTTTGCTTTGGAAGATTTTTGTTCTTTATTTTACAAGGTTTAGAGATTATTATACAATTAGAGCGTTTGCGGTTTCTGTACCTCGACAGCCTCAGTTGCCATACGAATATCTAAGCAATCGTTACGGGTAGTTGGAGCCCTAAAACTTAAACAATTGGTCCAATTGCCATATTTCGATATCGCTAATGGGGAGGTCAGATAGCAAGTGTTTCAAGGAAAATGTTGCAAGTGTAGCCAAACACGTTGGTAAACTGGATAAAGCGTAATTTGGATCACGAGGTCAAAGCTTTATATGCAGCCACGAATACCATAATGATTAAGAAGAAGAGCATTTGCAGTTAGAATAATACATCGAATATATATGTAGAGAAAAAAGAATCTTCTCGGGTAGGACTTGAACTCGTGATCTTTCCCTTACAGGGGGAATGCCTTGACCAATTCGGCTACCGAGACACGCCCGATGTGATTCAAATTTCCCTTCTTATTCGTCTTTAAGGCGACGTTGGAGTCATCTACCGATATTCTTACGAACTACGGGCGTGTCTCGGTAGCCGAATTGGTCAAGGCATTCCCCCTGTAAGGGAAACATCGCGCGTTCGAGTCCGAGAAGATTATTTTCCTCTATATATTCGATTTGGATAGTTAGCATACTTAATGCTGTAAAATTCATTCAAGAATAATACATTCATAAAATACCTACAAATCTTTACAACTGGTTACGAAACTTAGTTGCGATAGCAGACGACACTGAGTGAAGATACTAGTAATGATTTACTTAATTATGTCTCAGTTAATCATAAAGTTTAATTTATATTCCACCACATGGCATATTCTGTGATATGATGAGATTAAAGCACGCCAAGCACGGTCTTGTACGCAGCTCACAAATTAGAATGATGTTCATTTCTAATCTAAACAACATATTATTATTTTTTTAATGACACGTCCGACTTCATATCTCTTTGATGTACAAACAGACAGACGGATAATGATAGTTGTTAAGACGCTTCAGAAAAATACGTTTTCATTGATGGACACTTGTGAAGCTTAGCTAGGGTTTTTTGAAGTCTTGTTAGTATTTGTTGTTTAATTTTGTGGAATTTCTCTTGATGTGATTTTCTTTGCTCTAACTTTGAATGATACCTAGTCTGGAGGTAATTTTCACAATTGTTTAAATGTCTCATATCTTAGAAGTAAATCTATAGGATTATCAGATAAAGAACAATCAATTTTGGGATGGTTCCTGATATATAATTTTTTTAAGAAATTGATAGTGAAGAACGAAGCACCAATACGATTTCACATTATAAGAACTTTGGTTGGCAATGATTAAGTTCGATGACTGATGTTAGAGGTAAAAAATCAAGAAACAGATTATACTATTTCTTTGCAGTCAGTAGTTTTAAATGTTTTAAATACACAATCTGTGATAGAAACTAGTTATCTGAATGTCACGGTTAAATGTGCAGATAATCAATAGTAGAAAATGTACCCTGAAACGTATAAATTTCCACATAAACCACTCCGTTATTTGATAAAAACCAAGAACTATTCTTTTTGAAACGAATATATTTATTACAATTCTGGTAAATTTAAATGAAACACAATTGAATTTTTTTATCTGAACCTTTCATTTGCTTTGTCATTTTTACGGCATTCAAACAACCAGAACACACGTACAAAATAAATCTAAAATAAAAGTAACAAACAAAAGAAGATAAAAACGATTCGTTTTTGTCTCATTCATCCCGAAAAAACTTCATCATGTTGAAACTTGTATCCAGCGTACAGAATGCACTCCATTTCCGGACGTCCAATCGCAACTCAGTATTTAAATTTAGAATTACTTCTAATTCTGAAGTCACAATGGCTTCCCCTGTCTATTTAACCGTTATAAATTTCATTTGTTTGATAAGAAGTTTATCATCTAAATGTGTTTTGATGCTTTCTTCAATTTGATTATTAAAATCTAAAGCTTTTCAGTTTACATCAATGCAGTTAATGTCATAAATATTTTTCTATTCACTTAGCTTAACATGCCTTTGGTGTCATGAGGGCTATTTGAAATTTTTTGAATGTGTAAGTGTGTTGTCAAGAACTCAATCTGTTGAAACTATTTTAATTGAAACTGATTTTATGTCCGTTTAAGTGTTCTGTTTTTGGAAACTTGTTACCATTAGTTAATTCAATGTGTATTCACTCGAGTTAATTGCTGGCTTATGGTAAATATATTTATTTTGGTATTAAATTGATATGTATTACTAGTTGAGAACTGGTTTAATTCAACTGTACATTTATTTTTTATTCTGACACCTTTCACGTACATCCTGCATTTTATAGTAGTCTTATAAAATGGTAATAAATTTCGAAGTTTTTTGTATATTATTGATAGTGTTGTTGAACCTTATTATAACAGTATTTATACACATGATTATATGCGCCATTTTATTTTCAAAAAGGCAGCTATATCATACATATGCGAAGGACCTTATCACTTACGGTATGTCCCTAGAGAAGACAAAATAATATAGAGATTATGGTGCAGGTAAATCAGTTATGACGATAATAATCTCATTGTAACATGATTTTTATTGAGATAAGAACTAGAAGGAGAAAAGAGGGTGAAAGTGATTAATTAAACTAAACACTTTTCGAACTATTATTTGCCAGGAAAAGCATCACCTCATCATCAAAAATTCACCAAGTATCACGCTTAGTGATTAAATCAATGGAAGTGTAAGTGGGTGGAATTAGCTTCGTAGTAAAAAGGATGAACGATTTATTACGTATAGAAAAATAATGGTACCACTATAAAATTACAATAATGGGCCACCCTAATAGTTTCAAGCCATATAACGTAATATATATGGTGATTGATAAGATTTCCCTTACGGGTTTACCACTAAATGGTGTAAATTATTCTGCCCCCGATGGTTGAAAAGGCGCATCTAACATTTTTTCCGTATTTGAGTTACATATATTGCCGGAATCAGGAAAAAAAGGCGCATCTACCTGTTTTTTTGATATTTTTCTATCTTGCTTAGGTGCGATTTTAGCACAACAAAATAAGCAGCTTCTGCACACATTCTTGCCACCATTTGAAGATAAAAAGACGAATTTAGCTAAAACTTAGTTGAAGAGTCGCATTTATGTAGATATGCCCTTATGCCTTGCATATTTTATTTTAGTTAGGTAATTTAAAAGACGCATATTTGACACTATTTCTAAGAGGAAATTAATAAGGCGCAAGTAACCATTTGCGCCTAACGCACTAATTGGAAACTGCTTTCACACTAAGAAAGAAAGTCTTCATCTACTGACTTGCGCCCTTTCTACTTCGTAATCTTTTTTTTTTGCCCAGGCGCATTTGTCATAAACGTCTTAATACCTTATGTTACGAAAGAATAGTACCGATGGTACTTAATTAAAAAGGCGCAAGTAAGCAGAAACGCCCTTGTCACTTATTACCATCAATCGTGTGGGGGGGTGCGCGGGGTTTGATACGGCGGATGTACGGCGGTGACGATTACCTGTGTCAGTTGCGCCCGAGCTACTGTGGGAGTGAGTGCGCAATTTTTCGCTGTGTGATTTATAACAAGGTAAGCGTCTAATTTTTATTGCGATACTAGCTTCTGTCCGCGGCTTCGTACACGTTAATTATATAAAAAGTTGCCTATGTTATTCTAGGTCCACTTTTTTATGTGTACAAGTAGGATATGATGGGATGTTTTATCGTCATCTTTTATTTTCGTTTAAGACGAGTAAAATTAAGGCGAGCACGCAGGAGTTCGATTGCGGATTCGATTCCCGCCTTCGGACAAATGTTTGTACGATCTGCAAATATTTGTTCCGGGTGTTCTCGATATTTTCTATGTATGTACCTACCTATAATAAAAAATATCTATCTATGTGATCCCTCCACATATTGCATTTAGTATATCAGTTATCTAGTACCCATAAACAAGTTCTAATCAGCTTGGGGCTAGATGATGTTGTGTGGATTGTCTAGCATTATTTATTATAATTATTTATTGTGAGAATAAGAGAAGTTCATAAAATGACTTGCAGTTAAAGTGAATTAGATACCTATATGTAATTTGCTTTAATTATGCTTCAAAATTGGTTATTTAATGATCTATTTAATTCTATTACAGACAAAACTAATATGAAGAAAGGTCGAAGCTTCATAAGAATGAAAAACATAAAAACTGGAATTCCAAGACCAGTTTTCAATACCCAATACAGAGAAATCAATGAAAAGCGTAAATCTGAGATAGTTAATCAGTTACTTCCTCTAATGCCAGAGAACCGAAGGGCGTTTTGGTACAATTTGCCATGTAATGATGAATCTGTTGATTTGATTAATGAATATGAGGATTAAGGTGACAAAAGGACATTAATTAAAGAAAATAGAGTACAACTCTTTGTCAGGGTGTTAATAATACTTACCTTCTTTTATACTTCGTTAGTATTATCCTCTCTGTTTAAGATTTTTGATACTGATGGCTATACAATATTTGTTACTCACTAAAAAGTATTTCTTGAATCTAGTTTTTAAGATTTATCCAAAGGTTGATAATTTTCTGTGATACAACCGTGAAAGTTTGATTTTAAGAGGTAAAATATCTAGTTGTTATGTGAATGAGACTGATTTTATTACTTAGCAACCAATTATTAGTGTAAAGAGTTATTTACTGAGTTTAAAGTTTAAAATATTTTTTATCTTGTTATTTTAGTCATTATCAAAAGGTACTATGTCGTTTCTGTGGAGGATATTCAGACACTTTATTAAACCAGCATAGAATAGAAATATTACTAGTTGATTGTTATTATTTTTAACCCCCGACGCAAAAACGACGGGGTGTTATAAGTTTGACGTATCTGTGTGTGTGTGTGTGTGTGTGTGTGTGTGTGTGTGTGTGTGTGTGTGTGTGTGTGTGTGTGTGTGTGTGTGTGTGTGTGTGTGTGTGTGTGTGTGTGTGTGTGTGTGTGTGTTTGTGTGTGTGTGTGTGTGTGTGTGTGTGTGTGTGTGTGTGTGTGTATCTGTGGCATCGTAGCACCCAAACGGATGAACCGAATTGGATTTAGTTTTTTTTGTTTTAAAGGTATATTAGTCGGGAGTGTTCTTAGCTATGTTTGAAAAAAATCGGTCCAGGATGGCCGCCGCCACAACATGTTGGAATACAAATTTCTTTATAATTCCCTCAATATGGGTATCAAATGAAAGAGCTTCACTAGTAGATCAATTTAAAAAGTATAAATTAAAAATTTAAAAACCCCCCGTCACAAAAAACACCAAAAAGTTTTATTTAATAAATACTTGACCCTGTCGATAGTGTTTTCTTTTTTGGTAAAAATTAATTAACTACTTATTAGCAGCAAAACACATTTACTGAAGATTTATAGGTTACAGCCTCAGATGAAAGCATTAATTAGATAACTGTATATACTTTTTACCTTAACCAAGGATTATCTACATAGTTTTTAATACTTATGCAAAAAGGCGGATATAACTAAATGCGCCCTTTTTTTTAAATATAAGTATAGGGATATGATATATGACACTTGGAGTAAAAGAACTGCAATAAGCGTTCTAGATTTATAGGGCGCATCTGGCTATTTACGTCTATTTAATTAAGGACCTAGTATTTTTCCCCAATTTTTATACTAAGATGAAACAGTTTTTTGTCATTTTTAATTAAATAATTTAAAAATATTCATATTTTTACTAACCGCATTTAAAGACAATTATCGTAGCTATTATTTTCAATTCTTAATATGAAATTATTTTGATTTACCCAAAGACAGCTAAAGATTTTCCGATTGATTAATTAAACCATTTTTTTTCTCGGTTTTGTCTTGTTGGTACATGCGCCTTTTCAATTATCGGGGGCAGTATTATACGTTAAATAAAATAATAATTATTATTTAATTTAGCAATACCCTACATAGTAATAGCTATAAATTAATTAATAAAATAAGAAAAATATTATTTAATATTTATTTCACTATTTACACAGTTTGGTTTAACCATTTTGATTTTGCCATTATAATTAAGCGATTCGATGTAGGTATTTAAACCATAGTGGTCAGTATTGTAGTTGTTACAATCCATACTTAATACTTCCATACTAATATTATAAATGCGAAAGTAACTCTGTCTGTCTGTCTGTCTGTCTGTGTTACGCTTCCACGCCTACACCACTGAACCGATTTTGATGAAATTTGGTATAGGTGTAGATTAGACCATGAGAAAGGACATAGGCATGTTTGGTTTGGCATAACATGTTTGGTCGCGATAAACGACATCCACGCGGGCGGAGCTGCGGGCAAAAGCTAGTAATAAAATATGTACCACAATGTGTTACCTTGAGTGCCTGATATTTTGGGACTGTTACATGCTCTATTGATCTGAACCATGCTAGTAATGTAAGTGAGTTGATGAATATCGACCCGCTTAAAACAGCACATGGCAAATATCCTGTTAACTCTAATAGGAAGCGATTCTAATTCAACCAGATAATTGAAACTACTAACCCAGTCTTGTGATTATTAGCATACATGTTTAACATTAGCCCAGCAGACTCGAGACGGTTTAATAACTGCAATTCCGTGTACAATGTCGGAGTATATTTGTCTCCAATTAAGGCCCTTTATAACGCTGTAAGGGCAGAAACCGAATAGGCTTATTTGGGTCCGACATACCCAAATAAACCTTCCAACATAAATAGGAATATATTGTGTTAAAGGGGAACTTTAGTTAATAAAAACATATGTGAACAATTTCCGTGGATCCCGAATCTGGATTAACACCTATTTTTAACCCAAAGAACAACAGACACAATTAATTAATTACTCAACCGGAGATTTCGATTGTGGCACCCTCCGTGAGTCACATTTAAACCAGACTTACGAGGGGGTAGGTTAAAAATATCCACAGTAGGATAAATCCAAATGCCGAGACAGTCGCGTGGCACGGGTTGAATGGTCATACCGTGCACAGCTGCAGTGGAAGGTTAAGCGAGTTTTTTTGTGAGAGAGAGGTTTTTTGTGAAATATAGTGTTTTATGTTGTCACGTGGTATGTGAATTGATGTTAGTTACCGTTTTTAACCCTAAACTGTTCATATAGATTACTATTAAATGAATAGTTGTAACATTTCGAAAACATGCTTTTATTTTCTGCATGTAATTTTTACATAGGTACTAACACAGCTGTAAGTCCTCAAATGCGTGTATGCTGTATAGCTCTGGGTGTTACATCTTTGCAAGTTGTATAGTTTATTTCTTTTAAAACATCATTGCTGTCTATCAGAATATTTTCAGACTTCATGTTTTCGTATTTTGTGATATTATTTGCAATAAAAGTGCTAATATTGAGTTAGGCATAGTTGAGGTTGAAACATAATTTGGTCCCTTTTACAAAGATTCGATTTACTTTTACTATTTAAAAATAGTAAAAGTTAATTGAATCTTTAAGTTTAAAGTAAATCGAAAAATGCCAAAATTAGTACTTACAAACAATTAATAAAAAAAAAAAACATTTTCACGGTAAAATTTTGTAGCCATAAGTCAATTTGTAATATTTTAATGACTGTCGGAGTATGAAATAAAATAACGATTTACGATGTTTTCGTTATCCTTTTTATTGAATACATAAAAAAAATGCCGTTTATTAATATAATGTCCTATAAATCATCAATAAAATCAAATCCTATCTACTACTGCTTCTACTTAAAAAGCTCTAAAACCTTCCGAACTACATGTGATGTTTCCTAGAAACAAAACTGTAGATCATAAAATAAATACCTTAGAAATTAGTTTAAATATTTCAATATCTTGAGCCCTTTAATTTTCTTATCAGCAATAAATTTAAATGGTCACGATAATAGGAGGAATAACCCTACTTGAATTTCTCCGATAAAAGATGATTTCACTAATTAGGTACGGGTACGGGTATTGAGCACATTAGTTTTTATTGAAATGACTAAGTAAGATCTCTCGATATCTTAAGAAGGTAAGGGAGAGATAGGCAGGTATGCAAATGATTCTGAATGGTTATTTTTTTAAGGATTTCATCTGCGATGTAATTTTGTGTAATCTTTAACGGATTATCCGGCATGAGGTCTCATTTGAGATGGGATCAGTAGTTTTTTTTTAATACTGATACGTAACGAAGAAGCTGGTTGATATCGGTATTAGTGACTTGTAACTAGTTTTTGAGCATTTCAATAGTTTTTAAAACCATTCTAGCAATAAAAACGTAAACATATATAGGATATTACATACATTTAAGATAGGATATTACAAACTTAAGAATTGAAATAGTATGTCTCTCTAACTTAAGAGCTACGCTCTTCTCGGTGGAGTAATCACCACTCTCCTCACCATTCATACGATGTGACTTGTATCTTTTCCTTTATCTGTGCCATAAATGTTCCTCTTGGCCTACCTCTACCTCTATGATGTTTTTTTTGAACAAGTCAGTAGTTTGTACTACTGTGTAATGATTGCAAATAATTATATTATGTAAAAGTACGATTAAATCAATGCGTCCAATTGGCATCTATTCACATGTGCAGTCTTATACAATATTAATCGTTCAGAGACAAAAGGTGTAGGTAACATTGATTAATGTAAAAAGATCCTAAATGACATCATTAACAATTTACAATACAGTGATTTTCGAGTCAACCTTTGTTATCGCTAGTATCCTTTTAGATTTAAAGTGTCGATATTCAGTCAGCGTCGTTCAGTAGTCAGAGGTAATCAATCTACGGGTAGTGAATTTCATATCAATTTTCATTTTCATTGAAAATTGTTAACGTGAATTCGTACAAACTTAAATAATTGTGAGTATCAAGGAAAATATTATTGGAGAGAATTGAGCCTGTTCATATTTTAAACGGATCGAAGAAGTCGTAGAAAATTCTTATTACAAAACTTGGTTTTTCGTACCTTTTAATTTTTGATTAACTGTTTTACGTCTATTTCTGCCGTAAAATTTTGTGAAATTTGCTGTATAAACAGCTTCGGATTTACCTCACCTATCAGATTTCCAGAACATATTTATTACCACGGATATCAGTCGTAAAATGTTGATGTGATAGTAAACTTTAACTATTACAAGCATTACATAGTCTAATAGTTTCTCATCATCGCTCATCAACCTGTATCACACACGTTAATTAAAAACAAATCATTAATCAACAAAATCATGGGAAACCTAACACGAATAAAATTATGAATTTGAAATTTAAAAAGAGAACAAATTCTCCTAATTGAAACAGCTTTGTTCAAATTTTAAATACAAAAATTGATTACTAATTTACATAGAAATGGAACTCGAATTAATAGAACTAGCGTTCTAACAAAGGTAGGCAATTTTATGTAACGATCTTAAAATGTAACGTTTTGTTTAAGAATTTCGTCGATTTGGGTCATAAGCTCATAAGCTAAAGTATATTCCCATGAAATGTACAGTCAGTACCAAATTCAAATTTATGGTTTAGATTGTAAATTTTTAATTTTGTTACTGATAAATACAATTTTTTTCCAACATGTAGTAAATAATTGAAAATTACTGAGTGTAAAAATCATTTTCCATTTCACTAATGTTGGTTTAAATTAGGTATTATGAAGATATATTAATTACTATAGTTAGTAGTGCAATGTTAGAAGATAACTGCGGCCCTAGGGATGGTTCACCAATTTTACTTAAAAATATTATCAATTATTATAAGAAAACAATAAAATTTAAAACTAAGACAGGCCTAGGCCAGGTTCAGCAGTGGACTGCAATAAGCTAATTGATTGATTGATTAAGATAACCTTATCAAGCGCTCTAATAAATAAATCAAACAGGATAAACCATAGAATAAACTGAAAAAAAAAACACGAATATAATCTCGAACAATAATCTTAGAAAAAATACCATAATTAGTCTTTCATTTCATATTAGTACTCGTACTAGCTGACCCGGCGAACTTCGTACTGCCAATTTTTTCCACCCGCGTGGCGTCCAACCCCATTCCTGCTGCACCCTCTACTAAATTAGGCATGTATTATACATATAAACCTAGCTTTTGAATTACTCTAAAATCTGTAGCGTAGTTTTGAAGATATAAGCATACATAGGGACATAGAGATGCGAAAAGCGACTATGCATTATACTATTTAGTGATTATCAACCTTAAAATTCATAACCAATACAATTTAGAACTGCACATCTATATATATATATAAATCAATGCCACTTTTCGTTGTAATGTTAAAACTCAACAACGCCTTTACTGATTTGGCTAATTTTGGTCTTGAATTATTCGTGGAAGTCCAGGGAAGGTTTGTAATTGCCAGGAACCGACAACCACGCGGGCGGAGCCGCGGGCCAAAAGCTAGTTGCAAATAGAATAAATCGGTTAAAACAGAACTAGACTACAGTAGTTATCATTGCATCATGCAGAACAGGTAGGTTCACATTCTGGACTAGAAATATTAACCCTAATAACTATCTGGTCGGAATAATTAATGTGTTTGTGCGTTAGTACCAGTTCTGTATTCGATTCTCATGCATTAGTTACGGTTCTTATTGGCGGGTTAAATGACCTAATTATGGCCATGTTCATGAAAAATATTATGATTCCCAACATGTTATTTAAGTGTACTAATATCATTTTAATTTGTACTGATGCCATAATAATATTATAGATTGATGAATAGTCCTAATCATTCAAATTGTGAGCTATGCGTTTGATATCTTTTCGGTTCTCGTTTATCTTGGATGGTATATTTAGTGCACTATATTTTGCAATAAAATTATAAATTCGAATTATCTATGCATGGTAATAAATTTTAAAAGACCAAATCACATTTATTCAGACTTTGATATGTTTTCGATTTTACATTTTAGGGATCGACCCTATTGCTATCTTCTGGACGTAATAATGTTTATGTTTATTAATTTTACTGAATACATTGATTGGTTAAACTGTTGATGTTAATTCACCTTTGCCAAACACTTCGAGTAAAGTTTTTTTAGTAATTTATTAGTTTTCATTAATTTTCTATTAGTTCAATTGTGATCTTTCTCGTTAGATAAAACAATTAAAATCTCAATCTTAAAAAGAAACAAAGGTCAAAAGGCAACCAAATTTAACAAAAAGAAAGAAAAGCATTGCAAGAGACAATTAAAGCTAAAACGTAAAGGAAAGAAACGAAAAACAAACAAGGACCCTGAACAATGAACATTAAAAGGGGAGCAAAAAATACATCTTTTTATAGGCTACTTTGCTAGGTCAGTTCACTCAATTTGCCGGATATGACATCATGTACTCGGATATCCATTCATTCCGAAATGACTCATTCATGCAAACATGCACACCCTGGACGATTCATTCGTCTGGGAATTCAGGAATAACTTTGAATTTAGAATCGCTTCAGACACTGGTGGGCTGTCGATATTAATAGAGCATGACAATGGATATGGCGCGGCTATTTAAAATATATTAGAAAGAAGAATTTCCGGTTGGAACGCGGAAGCTAAGTAGCTGCAAAGGACATCAGTCATCGTGTCTTAGTTAATAGTGCACTTCTTTTATTTGATTTAAATTTCGATTGCTGTTAATTTGATATTATAATAACACATTCTGTGGCTGAAATCGCCGAATTCTAGAAAACTCTAGATTGTTACTGAATTTAGATATAATTTAAATCTTTTCTTTACATATCATTTAAAATCCTGTACATCCTTACCACTAGTAGCTATAACCTTACTTTTAAAGTTCGGAAGCTTCCCTACTTAAGTGACCTTACTCTTGACGAAAGCAATTTAGTCAAGTTGAAGGAATCAGTATTAGTGAAATCATAGACATTTAATGTGTATTTTATTCAAATTTCTAAGTTTGTATATTTTATAAATAATGTCTATCTAGGTAATTAATCATAGATTTAAAATGGTTTCCAGAAAGTGGGTAGACAATATTATGAACCTATGTGTCAATGATGCCTCCGACCGATTTCAGCCATGGCGACCACTTCGACTCCTATTCGGCTCGGCGCTGATGCGCTCGAAGACTAAGATACACTAAGACCAAATTTGATTACTAGTCATACAAACAGAAGATTTACAACTTACCTTGTAGTACTCGGTGCTGCAAACAATGAACGAGATCTAAAACAGTTAAGGACAAAGTAACTCTTTACAAGATAAACAGTAATATTGTTAAGAACAACATCACAGAAATGATATTACATTGTTCTTATATCGCACTTGCATCCGATATGAACTTAAAAACAAATAATTTAATCGCAAGACAGAGTAAAATAAAAATTCTCTTGCACATGACACCTAGAACTGTTATCTAGCCAAGAAAACTTTATTCTGAAGTTTGTGTTCCAAGCAATTCATTATACAAGCAGTGTTTTCTGCTGTCGTTGTTATACGGAACTGTCAGAAGTTGTAACATGAACGTGACAAACTAAATAGGGCAAACAATTGCAGAAGATTTGTTGTTACAAACATTGTAACTGCTGCAACAGTCTGCAACGCTTATTACAGAGGCTTTGAACTAACCAGAAGCAATTGGATGTACTGACAGCCTAGCGGTAGGAGTAATGGACTGCTGAGACGAGGTCTCGGGTTCGATCCCAGGTTTACGGCACGCACCAATGACTTTTCGATGCTTTTCGAAGTTATGTGTGTATTTATCGCAGGTTTATATAAGTGCCCGGTTAATGGCAATACATTAGAATACACAACCTAAACATAAGCTGGCGAAATGTGGGTGCTAGCACCTCTGCCTACCCCTTCGGGGAATACAGGCGTTAGTTTATGTTATATAATATGTTTACTAGGAATTTACCTTGGACTCTTTATAGATATTCGTGCTCGTCTAAATATTTGAGTGAATGAGGTATTAATGAACCCAGTCCACCAGGTATACGGAGGTCAACTATGGTCTTGGGGATCAAAGCAACTTCATTTGTGAGCTGATTATACCTAGGTACTGATTTACGGTAGATGGCAGTAGGTAGCTTTAGTAAACACCAATCAAACCAAATTATGTTGAAGAAAAGGAGGAGAGCGTAACTCGAGGTTCTGAGTGAAGTCTTTGAACTTGACGGAAATGAAACGACACTTGTGTACGTAAAAGATATGATGATGAAATGAATTCCATTTAATAACAAGACAGAACATTATTTAAGTTCAGACCGGTCTAGGTATCCCAATCAGACAGAATTTTAATTCTGGACACAAGCTGTCATGGATTTAAGTTCGGTTCTGAGAGTTGACATTTTCTTATAAATTATGATTGTTTTTCAGCTTTTAACAATAACTGTTGTTAGTTTCTTTTAACTGTTAATTTTTACTTTTGTTCAACCATAGAAACCAAAGACACACATAATATAAATGGATGTACTGACAATTTCATGACACAATGAGGTAAATTAGTACCTTCCTTATATTTTATTCAACATCAGAGATAGTGTAACGTATTATTACTGTGATGGTCAATGTTCCATATAAGTAGATAGTATTACAAAACTTAGGTTGTCTATTGATTAATGACTTTACACATTATTTGTATTTGAATAGGCCTTTACTAGTTCAGTAAAATATTTTATGATTATTTATTTCGTTCACATATACTTCATGGTGCGGATATTAAGCGATATGTCCTAGATTATTATTACAGGATGCTTTATCTTTATACAAACGTACTCTGATCTGCCCCCCCTAGTCAAGTGTATGACAAATGTATGGAATTTTTGGCACATGACAGTCCTCAACGGATGTAATAAAAGTCAAATCCCATAAATTCCTCAGTCAATTCCACGATACGCCAGCCAACAAATTGCCACTTGTCTACAGAAGCTGATACTGTTGAGATAAATAAATATATTTCAACTTTGATAAACCTCCTAATTGAAAATTACTTTCCTCAATTGAATCTTTCTTCATTTTAGTTGGGTCGGCTTTCAATTTAACTACAAGATAATACCAGAAGGAAAGTTTATATTATAAGTATTTACCTGAAAGTCGAACTTGATTGAGGTTTGTTTCCTCTACGTAATAGGGATTATAGACACAAAACATTTCATTATACACTTAATCTAGAACTTACACTCAAAAAAAGATCTTATTATACGAACATCACTCGACTCGACTCTCTCATCCCTCATCATTAAGTCTACGATCTATTAAATTGAAATGAAGTCTCATAGACCTTGTTGATACTAAAAAGGAGCCCAATAAGTCAGATATCTTTAGAAGTTCTATCTCTTATAAAAAATCCTTCTCGAGTCCTATAAGTCCATCATCAAAATGTAATATACACGACACTATTCACTTACTTATTCAACTTTTTGTTTGTTTCAGATACGACACATCGTCGGCTGCTTTTAAAACTCAAACGGCAATAAATCATACATCTAAAAAGTATCCAAAAATAAAACTATGGCATTCACTACAAAACTGTGCATTTTTAAAATAGAACGTTCGTATAGGGGAAGTTGAACTTCCGTTAAAATGTAAATGCCTAAAAATAAAACCCGGATTTCCTTGTTATGTTGGTAGAGAGATATTCTCTGTAGCAGTACAGTGGTTATAATGGTGAACTATAGGTGTAGGATAAGATTAACAAGCAGGGGTGTCTCATCACTGTTTTTGTTGCTACGGACTCAAAATGTGATAGTGATCAGTTGTTGTTTAATATTGTTCAGTGTGTTAGGTGTGTGCGGTGGATATCAGGAGCAGAAGTTTGCGATGGAACCACAGGATCAGGTAATTTGTTATTCAATATTATATATTCTCAATCTCTTTTTCCTTTAGGTACTCTAAATTGTCTGGTGTCTATCAGTTTTCCATATAAAACTCTTTCAATCTCAGTAGTAACTATACATTTCTGATATAATAAGTGGGTATCTGATAGGAATGATGCAAATATAATTATAAACTTAGCTTGTACTATTTAAATAAGTTTATTGCTTGAAAAAAAAAATCAATTAGTAATCAAAACGAACAACGTAGAAGTACGCTAGTACTACTATCTATTCTGTGGTAGAAGCCTTTAAAAATGCAGGAAACCCTAGGTGATAGTAATTAAGAATTTTAATCATTTATATAATTTTATTTTAACACTACGATGCTTGGACCTCATTAAGATAAGCCATTTTTTTACTAATTAAGCAATCAACCACCTGATTAAAATATATCTTAATTAATATCATTATCAAACCAAACTTAATCTTCAATTTAATCATCATTGAAATTAATTTCCTTAAGCTTAGGTCCAGTTTCATTATATACCAAATAGTATTTGCTACAACATTCCATAACGAGAATTGCCTACCGCCTCCAACTCAGAACTTGTCACTAAATCAATCAAATCAAACCTTAATTGTCTGCTACTGAACATGGGTCTCTTCTAGTATAGATTGCTGTAGTAAATTATCGTGCCAGGATATTATCCTCATCAGTATTGAGTGATGGATTAGCTATCACCGTGTTCCTAAGATTGTAATTACTCATTTCTGCATTATGTTTTAGATTTCAAAAATATCGTGAGTAAGCTCTATAACTTCATATATCGTACCTGTTAAGTTTAGTTTCTAATTTTCAATTAGTGTATAATATTTATATAGAATGTATGGTTCTTAATAGGACAGAAAATTTATAAGGCATTATAACACATATTTCAAAAATTGCGAGAACGATTGCGACTTACGAACAAGCTAGCGAACTGAGTATCTTGTATATGAATTAGCAAGAGTACCTAATAGTCTATTAATGAAAAAAAACAGTACTTGAAATAATAAAGTTCGTCACAGTTTTATTCATAAACCATTTTCAGCAGTGGTTACAAATTGCTTCTGCAAAGCAAATCTATTTCTGAATTTTGCACCAAAATATTTCGATTTTAACGAAGGTGGTTGAAGATGAAATTAGCAACACGAAACTCAAACCTGAAACCTGTAATATCAGATTTATCAAAACCATACCACCTACTCGAGTTTGCCTTATCCACGGCATCATAGAAGCTAAGTTATTTCCGTCCAAACTTCTGTACGAAATAAATTAAATTGGCTAAAATTAGAGGCTACTTGCTTTCCCGTTCAATTTGGAACTGCAAGTAACTTTGCTGTTATTTTTATTTCGGTTGGTTTAGTTACAACACATACATCTATAAAAGCGGTAAGAATTTTGATAGTTCTTTTACTTTATTGTACTTGCTAAATTGTTTTATCACTATTGAGGCGAGGCCTAAATCTAGTAGAGGAGCTTAATTAAGTTGAATATACTAATATGTGGAGGTCCAGCATGTCATATTCCTCTGATATAATACGAGGTCTACCAACCAGATAAATAACTAATTACTACTTGCTTGTCACTTTTGTCAGGACACGGTGATTTTGTCAAGATCCAAACGCAAAAGGTAAAAGCGGAACCATACAAGATGATTACAGTTGAAATTCTTATTGAATATTTATAATCAGCAAAAATATAAACATTTAACGGGGATTTCCAATCAACAAATCGCCCATTAAGAGGGGGCTACAGGGCCCTTTGTGCGTGCGTCCTAGACGCACTTGGCAGTTTTTTCATGAACTGAAGACCCTCAAAATAATTACGTAAATAAATTCAAACCCAACGAAATTCTAATTTATTTTCGGCCGAATTAATCTGGGCTAGTTGAAAGGCTCGCCTTTGGAACGCTTTCAAACTAACCTAATAACTCCGAACGTAGTGCAACAACTAAATAGATGGCTAAAACTAATTTGTCTGGAAGTATTTTCTCGTAAATTGGGATTTAGTTAAGGATTCGTGCGAATAGTTTAGCATTAACACTGTGGAATAAAATTTTAAAGCATTTACTATGCTAACTATTCAAATTGATTAAGATAGTTAAAATTTAAAAAAGGAATGTTCTTATTTCACATTATATTATATTCACGCTTTCACCTTCCGGGGTTAGCCGGACTCTTATTAGGAGTTATCTGACACTTATCAGTACTTATCGTTAGCGTATCGTAAAGGTGTTCAGAGAACGGAGAATCACTATTGGCCGTCTGCCTACTGTGAACCTATGTGTGTGTGAAGCCTGCCAATCGCAGTGCTCCGTTCTCTCAATACGTTTAAGATAGTTTTTCGTGCTAGGCACATAGTTCTTACACACACATTACGAGCTTCATTTACTGTTATTAATTAATAATGTACTAGCAGCTCCAATCCCGACTTCCCTGTGAGTAAATATGTAACAAAATCGGGTACGAACCCACTGATCCCCTAAATTTTCTACCATGCGCCCACTCGTCCCCTCTTCAAATAATGTATATTATAATATTAACATTACTAACACATTTTTTTTCAATTACAGACTGCAGTAGTCGGCTCCAGGGTGACGTTACCATGTCGAGTCGAGAATAAAGCGGGGCAGCTGCAATGGACGAAGGATGACTTCGGCCTAGGCCTACATAGGGAACTTAGTGGTTATGACAGATATAAGATGATTGGGAGTGATGAAGAAGGTAAATATACTTTTGATGCATTTTTTAACCTTGGTAATGTCACATAATATCACAGACTAACGAGTAATTTTAGTAGTAGTAGCCAATAGTGTGAAGTATGAGTAATTAGACTGTGATAATACACAGAAGACTTTGTGTTTAAACTGTATGCATGTATGTACTGCGTACATACATACTTTCCTATACGTTTCTGGTAGCTACTAAACGGCGCACGGTGGTACCGATTTTGATGAAAAATGATAAAATTATCAAAATCATTTATTTTAATCCAAATTGATAAATAAGTAAATAAATATTTCACAACATACCATACAACACTATCTAGACCCATGGTAAGCATAACTTAACTAGCTTGTATTATGGAATCTAGAATGCGGATAAACATACTTACATACTTTTTTTGTAAATACATACATAAATACCATCATTCATCATTATTCTTCAAGCCTTTTCAAAATAATAAGAAGATAAAAATTATAAAACGTCGGGAAATCCCAATTTCTCGTTCTTGTAATTACTCTTCATAATATTTTTATCTACCAATTTCTACATCAACTATCTCAATTCATCGTTTCAGAATATCAATGAAGATATTTCAGTTCTATTCATCATGAATAACGTCACGAATCTCGAGTTCGCAAGCCAATTCAGTTGAATTACTGTTTGAACTTGCAATATTTAGCTGACCGCAGAGATTAGTAAGACTCCGTGCTCAGGCTTAGATATTTTATGCTGACGAATAATCTTTGCAAACTGTTATTGCTCCTTTAGAAGCCTGCGGACTACCTACTTTGTTTTATCTAGTTATATTAAAGTTTTATGGACTAGCTAATTGTGAGGGGTTACTGTAGCGTATGGCATAAATTACAACGTCAGAGATTGCTTATGCTGGTTTCCCGTAGTGCGGAAAGTCCACAGATTGTTTTTTTTGCATGGGGTAATCACCTCTTTGGAGCTAACGATGGGGTGGGTCTGTTGGACTTGAACCTGCTGAATCTGTATAGTGTTTCGTCACTTTCACCTTTGTTGCTAACTGGTTTTCTAGAACGCATAGAGAAGATTGCTTCTCTATGCATTCTAGAAAACTCTCCACGTGACACGGATGAATCTGGTGTAATACAGATGCATCCTATGTTTTTTAAGAATATTAATACCAAAATTACTAATATTTCCTCTAACCCCTCCAGCCAAGCTAAATTGCTTGTGTTAGGAGTGACTTCACGTCGGTAGTGTAATGTTCAGAACGAACACGGGACCTTTCGATCGAAAGGCCGACTCTTAACCACTAAGCTACCGACGCTAACTTCCTGCCTAAGACGATTTTACTAATTTAACAAACAGAGATATTAAACTTCGGGCTCTTACACCTTGGCAAAAGATAGTAAATATTTCGGTAGAAAGTTTAGTCTCTGAAAGTGTAGCATCGCATAGCATCTTCAATGCCAACTTTAACTCAGTTGGAAGAGCATTCGCCCTGTAAGGGAAAGGTCGTGAGTTCAAGTCTCACTTGAGAGTTTCAGTTTTTTTTTGAGATGCTTTTCGAGCTTGTAGTTTATTCGTTGGATTCAAATACTACCGCGTCCTTGACGCACAAGGATATTAACCATACATATATATTATCTGATACAAGCGTTTTCGGTCGTCTCGACCAAGGCTTTATGCGAAGGATCGTGTCTATTTCATTCTATCGATCCAAATGTTCTTCTCGGCACTGCGCCACGAACCATTCAGATTTTGCATACCAAAACTCACAAATAACACATACAAAAATGACTGCAGATACTGTGAATATTGACCAACAGCCGTAGTCGCATCCATATAACCGTGACCACATATCCGTAGTTATTTGACCCAAACATCGGGGCGATAAAAGATATTGAATCGTAAAATATCTTCGTAAGGAAGACCTCTTGCGAACGAAAAAAATAAATAAGCAAATACTTTTTATGTATAAAATATTTCAACAAAAAAAATGTACTTAATGAATACATTTCATTTTACTTTTATGAGGAAGGAGAAAAATAAATTGTATATTTTATGAGAACCCCGTAATTTTAATATTCAATTAACGTGTAACCTTATTAATAAATTAGCACTACAAAATTTGTTCATAAACCAGTTTTACGCTGCCTAAGTTGTCAGAATTTAGGCACAACCCTCTTTTGGCAAATAATTTGTGTAGGTTCTAAATAAAAAAATTAAAGTATGAAGGTACAAGAACCATTTTGTTAGTCCGTACGAGTAAAAGTAAGATGTTAAAGATTGTGATACAAAACCAACGTTGCTTTGATTTGATAATTTGGCGTATAAGTTACGTTGATCTTAGAAAAACACCGTAAGAGATGAAAAAAACATAGTATCGGAATCATAACAGTCATTTAAACATCTCATTCCAAGAAATTTGATCTAAAAAAGTATTTATTATGGACTGCATTAAGCTAATTGATGATCGATGAAGTACTTAGATGATAAAACACCATTAATGTATCAGATTTGCAAATTCAGGTAGATAAGACCTTGTTTTCTTGCGTTATAACAGCAATCTTATACGGTAGAAATCAAACTGGTTAGAGATAAAATATCAATATATAGCTCGCAAACAGATAGCCACAAATATTCTGCCTGCTTTAACCGCACCCTAAGTTGTTCCGTCTCTAATTAATGAGGATATTATCTGCAGGCAACCTTTTTTGCTAGTAAACATGTCTTATAAGGAACAGTAATAATTCGCTCTTATTACTGTACTTACTATTAATATAAAACGCTTTTTACTTGTTAATATTGTCGTACATAATTCTGCCGTGAATTTATTTTAATGGTTCAACCTCTGTTGAAAGTTTTTTGAATGTTTTGATGTTTGTTATTTAATCACAATCTAATGGCTAAACGGATATGCATGAAATTTGGTTTATGAATAGATTGTGATCTGAAGTAATATGTATAGGTTACTTTTATGCCCATGGGTAGCCTATTCAATCCTAAATTTGACGGGCTCTTATAAATCCCAGTTGTCGATGCTTTTATTGTCAGTTGTTTTTTTTATTGCAGTTACAAAAATCTATCAAGTAGTATATTTACATTTTTATAATGTAGGTGCAATGCCAAGTGAACACAGATATAATGTAGTTTATAAGACACGAAATGATTTTTTAATATCTTATTGTACTCATATCATTTTTCCATTTCTGATCAAAAATTCAGTCGCCTAACAATACAATTTATCATGCCCTCTAGAGAGGATTCTCTAACAAATATACCGTTACGATATATCACAGTACATTTATTATTCTTCTGTACATAATCCATATTCAGGCACAATTTATTTTCTTTCGCAGACATGTCTCAGAAATAATTCATAGTTTTTCTCATTTCTACAACTCTTTGCAGAAACTTATTTGATTGTCGTTCTCTTGGGTCACTTTCGTTTGAAATATAAGGTTGTCTCACAGTAACTATTCTTTTTAGGTCTCTCTGAATGTCTTCCAGTTATTAATTAAGCCATACGTAATCATAATATAATATAATGTGTCTTAGATTATCGTATCCTACTAATATTATAAATATGAATTATTGGATTTTTGTTAAATCACGTTAACGGAATTAGAACAGATATGTCTGAAATTTGGTACAGAGTATGTTTTTTATGTTGCTGGAATTGAAAAAGCTAACCTAGCTGAACTTCAGTCAGTAATATGAACATAATATCTCTAAATTATGGAAATTCTCTCTACTTACAATAGTACTATTAGCAGACACTAGTTAACTAATACGAGTATATGCAACGAACAGCTATGCCTATTCAAGGAACAGTATTCCATTGTAACAGTTGCAACACTCGCGCCAGACGACGATCTATTTTAGCTCAAACTAAATGTTAAAAATGTAGGAGATGCTGAGAGACGAGACTATCTTCAAGTCACTTTACAATGTTTGAGCATAAATTTTAAATGCGATGACTATAATAGCTGAGGCATTATGAAATTTCACACTATCGCGAACTATTCTTTTACATCTACGGAATAGAGTTAGAATTAGAAACAATTTTAGTGATGATACTAAAATAGGCTTTAACTAAAAACTTACTAACAAAAAAAAAAAAAAAATAGAACTCTGACTTCTAAAGTACGTGTTTCAGAAGTTTTACCTACTCACACAGGGTGTTCCCGGCAAAAGTATCAGCAGACTTAGTAATTTTGATTTGTTAATAACCTATACTTTTCTTACAGGTGACTACTCACTAGACATCAGAGATGTTACGTTGGATGATGACGCAAAATATCAGTGCCAAGTCAGCACGGGGCTTAACGGTACGTATCCGATTGATTTATCATTTATTCACACTTGAAATTGATATCTCATTGACATTATACGCTATAGTTTAGTGATTATGGTTTGTAATACGCAATTAGCTTTTTATAATCATAAAATAAATATCTATCATGACTATCGAATCAGTGCTTTTTGTACGCTGACAAGTAGAATAATATAACATAAATTAAAATTGAAAAAAGTCCCGACACCCACAAACTTCTAAACGGTTCAACCAATTTTCATCAGACATGTCAAAAAAAACTAAGTTGAAATGGCTTCATCCGTTCGGGAGCTATGATGGCACAAACAGGCAGACACATAAAACTTATAACACCCCTCTGTTTGCGTCGGAGGTTAAAAATAGGGTTAATAATCTAGGAGATAATGATACTTAAAGATTTTCTTGTCATCAAATGACTTAAGAAAATTATGATTAGGAAATAATTTTTACAGCTGAGCCCAACTAGAAGCAAAATTACCCAAGGTAATATAAGGTATTATTACTGATTGCAAATTATTATACGTTTCGAATTATCCTGTTCCAATACCCGCAATATCATACAAATGATTAAAACTTAACACAAAACCAACAATTTGGTCTCGTTTTAAACAACCAATCAACTCAAACTTTCCAGCCAACCTCAAGATTTCTTGTGTAAGAAAAAATTATAGAATACAATGTAAAGATACCGATATCCTCCTTAACGAAGAAGAATTTGAACACTTTAATTTCTATAATGATCCCAAATTTGTACTTTCCAATAATATAAGAACGAATGAAGTTATCTCCCACGGTGGTGTAATTTAAAATAATAAATCAATGCATGGTATACAAAATTACGATACAGTACTGTTCAAACAGAAGCTTGTTAGCGTTGGCATGCAAGTAAAAATATTTTTCGGGGCTAAGGTTTGAGGGATTAGCGGGTAGGAGGCATTTACTCTTACAGAACTTTAGAATAATTTAACCTCTATATAAATTGTAGTCACTGAGATCTCAAATCTCTAAAACAGTAGGCATACTTTAATATGCTCATAGTTTGCCACTTTTGCCAGTGATACTTTTGATCGTAGAAGGCAAGTCCATTGCCTGCAACTGGATAGTTTGTCAGAGACACGAAAAAGAATTGGCACCTTGCAATATTGTTACATATAATAAGTTGATAGGTGGTACCTCCAGCTTCATTAGCTGCTCTTTCTATCTATATTATACAAATGACATGTATGACATCATTATGTAGTCTTATGAATGGCTTAGTAACTTTTAAAGAAACTAGCTATATAAAGACAGAAAACTGTTGTTTATGCCTGTCCATGAGAGATTTAGACATATAGTTATCTACGTATGTCATATCATTTTCAATCATAAAATAACGTGAGTACCAGCCACTTACATGCAATTCTCAAGGGAAATAGTGGTGCAAATGCCAACATTACTTAAGTTGATTACCTTTACCAAATAAGAGGAAATGTTCCGATGCAGCTACTAAGAAATACTAAGGCGTCCATTTTAGATGTCTCTGAATTGTATTTCTTCCCTGCGTTTGGAATCCGGCCAAACCTGTAATTGAAAAGAGTGAAGATAAGTCGAGTCTAGTGTTTGACTTAGATACTATAAAATAGTTCTAGGTATACAATCTTTAACCTCTTACGGGTGGAATTTTAGAAAACACTAATAAACCTTTAGATTATTTTTTCACAGAAGCGGATAATATGATATTTCGTGCTTCTTACTTTGAAAACAGACTTTCATACCACCGTTCGTCCTTCATTAGGGTTGAATTTTCTGATAATTCTTCCTTATTATACGTGTAAAATATAAAAGAGAAAAACAAAAGTAGGTACAGTTTCATGCCTTTGGTCTTTGCTTACAATACATAGAATCATTACTCATCTTCCAGTTAATATCCTAGATCTACACAAATAATAGTCCCAGGATCAACATCTCTAAGTTCAGAATTGAGGCCCTCCTTCACATTTAAGTCGTCTTTGTGTGTAAGTCTGAGATCTGCTTCAAAATCCATCTATGCATATTCATTTTGATAATCTTCGGGTATCTATTCAACCTTAAATAATTCACGTATAATGAGAAAATGTACAACTTCGCAATAAACATTACGACGAATCTTGAAGATCTGACGAGATATTTAGAATACAATTCATATTTTCATCTAATCTTACTATTATTATAGATAGATTATTATCTGGAATAATAGATGGAATATTTTTTATATCCAGGCAATATATTTAATTAGATTGTGGAAGTAGGATCAGCATTTTTTTTTCTTTATTCATTCATTCTTTATTATACATACACCGTTGTATACTATATTGCCTTAAAATTCTTAGTACTTTTTTATCTGACTCAAGCGCAATCTATAACACTTTCATTAGATGTTTCATAATCAACTATTGATGAAATGCATTTTCCCTTCAAACACAATCTTGTCTTTTGTATCATATGAAAATAATATTTTATAAATTAATATAATCGCTATTCGCTCCTATCATGTGCCAAGGATAATTCTTTCGAGCCAAGTAACTATTGTTTTCGTACTTGAGCTGGGGCCCGCGAAATTGTGTTTGCTTTTAATAAATTGAAAATCTTGACTTGTATTTTATTTCTGCCTTGTTTTCAGGCCGTCGTCTTTCGATTTTTCTTTTTCGTTTTTATTATAGGAAAGTTTATCTGAGGTATCTTTGTTGATGGATTAACATATTAGCAGTAATATTAGTGACAATATTATTTTGTGATTTATTATACCATTTTCTGAGAGTGTTGATCACTACAATATAATTTGAAGAGCATAAAGATATTCCTAATATCTTTAGGCGGTAGTATTATTTATTTATTCTGTACTTTTAAAAAAATCCTGTAAAATTTTCTTCAAGATCATTTTGCGGAGTCATCACAATATTGCTGTCATTCCATCCCCCACTGTAAAAGTGGCATTTCTGTTACGCAGATAACGTTCAATTTTGCTTGAAAGTAACTAAAATGGGCTCAAAGTTAATTTTATTTTTAAGGACAGCTATATCATAAGCAGTGAATAAGGTAGACAAAAGTTTTGTGATTTATACAAGATATTCTATTCAAAAACTTCCTTTAGAGCGTCGTTTTGATAATATCAAAGTGCTTAATCAGTCAATTCTATTTTGACCTGCTGCCTTAGTTAATATTGCTTAGCCATTTCATTTAAAATTCTCTCATTCACTTCAAAATAACTGTGTTTTATAATCTTAAAGTCATTGAAATTAATATCACTAGCATTATCTAAAGATATAAATACAAATTAATATTAATTTATCTTAGAGATTTCAAGTGCTTCGATCCTTTTAGCCTCGAGTGGTAAGTCTCTATTCAAATGCAAACGAAAAGGTTTCTAATATTAATTTACATAGCTCTTTGTAAGTCACGTAACCTTTGATAAATTTCTCTCCTCTTTGAAAAGTCCCTGTTAGTATTCTTATCTCGTCTTAGGCAGCTCTTATGGGCTACACAACTTTTGCTTTATAGCATAATATTCTTAAATAATGTTATTTTGTCAAATACTGAGGATACTTCAAATAACGTTATTTATATTTTATAGCTTTTGAAAATGATACTAATATAATAAACTTTCCAAGATTATTTGGATTTTAGAAAATAAGAAAGTTATTCTCGATTTGTTTATAACTAAATTTGTTGGAGAAATTGATAAGTATACCTGTATATCATAGTATTCTTCGTCAATTTCTATAGTTAATATATCACTTTTAACATTCATTATAATAATTGTACCTACTTACAAACAATATAATAGTATTACTAAGTAATATAAATCTGTACGTACACTTCGTACACATATACCATAACCACGTGCAAAATAAATTTCTGATTGCAACAAGAGAGTTTCTAGAACAAAATTGTTTTGTGTTGAACATGGCTGCTCTTGTTGAAAGCAAATCCGGCATCTCAATAATAAGCCCGCTGTTTAAGAAACTTGGATTTAGATTAAAATGAATGAATCTGGATGATAAAATTCTTGATACAGTTGTATCTGTTGTTCTCTGGATAATCCTTGAAACATGTGTGTTCATTGTTTTTGCTTGTTATAGTACTTTTGTCGCCACTTTGGTTACTATTTAACTGTAGTATTAACAATTTTATTCTTATTATTTTTATTACCACGGTGAAATAATTTTTTTTTAAGGTGCATTGGATAAAATACATAAGGTTATATACCTATGCGTTTTATTGCAGACTATAAGAAGAAAATAGACCAAAATAATAAAGTCTGTTACAGGTTGATATATCACGAAAAGGCCCAAATAAATTTGTTTTCTTCAAAGTCGTCATCAATATCATCTTTGCGTTAACCCTGGTTGCATCCGAGGTCATACTTTGGAGTCCGGGGTTTACTTCTATCAGTCCAACTATGACTTTTCTTTCTTTTAAAATAATATATATTATTTAGTAACTTTACTTATTATATTATTGGTATTTGTTGTACTTGGTTATTATTTTAGTCCGTTTTGCTTTTCTCAATGCTCGCTTAGTTAAGTCATATCCATAATTCAGAAAAAGAATCTTAAAAAGTCAATTGAAATCTCAATCCAATGATATAATATATTTCCCTAGACTAAACATGGAATTAATTCAAGCACAACAAACTTTGGAAAAAGGTCCATGATTTACATGAAACTTTCACCACCAACTTTGTTTTTTATCAGCGAAAGAGCACAATGGACAACCATCTTGCGGCTAAATTGTACAACTTTGCACTATTTAACTTCATAAACTTTGTTCTCGAGTTCTGAGGAAACTATTCGAAGGCGAGACGAGCCATTGTCTTTACCCCCTCTCCTGTATTAAATTGTGATCTAGGGGACTTGCAACCACAAATTTACAAACTTCCTAGTTGGAAAGTTATTGAATTTGCGTGTTCAAAGTGAGATAAAACATGTATTTTGTTTAATGGTGATAATTTTGACTTTACTGTTACATTAATACCTACTTTAAATCCTAGCGTTAACCCCAGCCCCATACCAAACTCTGGAGTCTGGGGCCCGCTTTTGCCAGTTTAACTGCGGGCTTAGCTGATCTTAGATGTTTTCTTTAAAGTGATTGCCATGTGATATCCACAACTCATTGGCGATATCGAAGCATTACAGTTGGACCCGATATGGAACTTTTAAGGTTACAACTGCCCGTAACGACTGCCAAAGATGTTCATATGATACGGAAATACCTATTAGTATGGGTAATGGACTGCTGAGACGAGGTCTCGGTTTCGATCCCAGGTTTACCATGGCACACGCCAATGACTTTTCGATGCTTTTCGAAGTTACGTGTGTATTTATCGCAGGTTTGTTAGTGCCCGGTTATTGGCAATAAGCTCGCCACCTATTACTTTGGGACCTAAACATAAACTGGCGAAATGTGGGTACTAGCTGAGCACCTCTGCCTACCCCTTCGGGGAATATAGGCGTGAGTGAGAGTGAGTGAGGAAATACCGTATCCAATGTAAATAGATATATTCATGCATACAAATATTTGCACTGAGTGGAAATTAAACCTGCGCCTCCTGCATAGCAGTCGCTTTCATTACCGCCACACTACTGAAAACAAAACCAAAATTCATAATTTCATTATTTCAGTATTGAAACACCAAACTGATGTCAAACATCTATGTACAAGAAAATTTATAGACAACGTAATATTGCTGTACGCAGTGATATTTACCAAAATGAATAGCGTGACAATGGCTGGCTGTCTTTTATACAGAGTGCAATAAATCTTGAGAAGTTATTATTGTTTTGTTTTATAGTAGCGTTATTACTTTCTTTGTTTATTTTCATTCATTTATGTAAACTTTATGCGCATAATTGTACATATTATGTAGTGTATTCTTTACTAGTGTTATATACCTATTAAGAAATCAGTTACAATAATGTTATGAAAGTAGAGGAAACTATTCAAGCGTTTAAGGACATTCCTCTGTTTACCCGAGAGGGTAATATTGCTAGAGTATTATGTATGTATAATCGAATGAATCTTTCTCTGTATAATAAAGCTGCTAACCATGAGGTACAAGCTTCAATTCCCGGTTTGTACAAAGTTAAGCGTTTTTCTATAGAGTGCAATATATATCAAGTATTGTAGCTTGAATTTTAATAGGAAATTGGGATATCATGTTGTCAACTCTTTTGTTATATACATAGAATAGAACAGAATAATGTATTAGAAAAAGCATTACCAAAGTATTTTTGAAGCATTTTCATAGGTTTCTACCCTTTACGATAAATGCCCATCTACCTAAAGTTAGCAAATATATTTAGGTTACGGTTTTATGATGAGATTATGAATATTTGGCGAACTTTTAATATTACGGACTAGTTCTAGCTAACGCAAATATTAATACTATAATAGTATATGTTTCAAACTTTGCTAATTCGTATGTTGCGGAGTAAGTAAAAGATGTTTTACTAGTTGGAACAAGATTAATTTATTTGCTATTTACACACTCTTATATACTAATTATTCTACATGATTTTACTGAGGTTTAGAGTGGGGTTTTACTCGTATAAGTTTAGTGCTGACATTATTGTTTATTGATACGTGTTGTTTATATAATATTATTTCCTAGTTACAGTGTACTTTGCCTATGACGCTTAGCACGTCATAGTACTCCCCCCTTTATAAAAATTCTAGCTATTATTTGCTGTGGTGCGTCGACCTTGTCCGTGAACGCTGTTGCTGAGTTGTACTTTTTCTGCAGTTGGTTACACTTGTTGCATTTCCTTGATTATTTTGTTTATCTTTTTGTCCATGACTTTGTTAGTTTTTCGTACGAGTCTGGTGATTGTTATTATTATTGCTGCTAGTATAATTATAGCTATGAGTACTCCGATACAGATTTTTATTTTTTCAATTTCTGCTGCCATGTGTGTGTTCTTTTCTGCCTTTGCTGCCAGGTTATTGTTCTGCACCATGTTTATTTGTTCCATTTCGTGGGTTTGACTGCTTCCCATCTTGTGTGGTGTTTCTTGTGGCTTGCTGTGGAGTGACTTTTATTTTCATTTTGCCCTTTTTATATCATTGTTTGAAACGGACGGTGGGTCGTGATATTCTTCCCGAACGTGTTCTTTTTATGTTTTGAATTGGCTCTGCCTTATCTTGCTCTTGATTTTGAGCTTCTATCTTGTCGTCGCTCGTCGTGAATGCTGGCTTTAGCCTGTCAATCGACACGTTCACTTCCCTGCCGTTTCGCTTGATCGTGACTATTTTGTTGTCACGTTTGACTACGAGAAACGGTCCGTCGTAAGGTGGTGTGAGCGTAGGACGTAGCTTATCGCATCGTAGAAATACGTGTGTACAGTCGGCTAAGCGTGGGTGTACGAATATGTTTTTGTTTGAGCTTTGTCGTTGTGGAATTGACGTCATGTGCGTTATGTTATCTTTAATTTTTTCCACAAACTCTGCGTATGTTGTGTTTTTAGAACAGTCGCCAAAATATGCTGCTGGTAATTTTATTGTTGTTCCGTAGACCAATTCGGCTGCTGAGTATCCAGTGTCTTGTCGAATGCTGGTACGTATCCCGAATAATACCGATGGTAATTCTTTCGTCCAATTTTCGGTATTTCCTCTTGCCATCAAAGCTGCTTTCATGGTTCTGTGCAGTCTTTCTACTTTGGAGTTTGATTGAGGGTGATATGGTGTAGTACGGATTTTTTGTATACCCAGGAATTTGGTTAGGCTTCTGAATAGCTCAGACTCGAATTGTCGTCCTTGATCCGTTGTTATATAATTGGGGCATCCAAAACGTGTGATCCAGCCATCGTATAGGGTTTTGGCTACAGTTTCTGCTGTGATGTCCGAAATAGGATATGCTTCTGGCCATGACGTACAACGATCGATCATAGTGACGATGTATCTTTTGTTTTGTGATGTCGTTAGGGGGCCCACAATGTCTATGTGTATGTGGCTAAATCGTTCTGCTGGCATAAATTTGCCCAGGGGTGATACTGTGTGCCGCTGAACTTTTGATTGCTGGCATTGTAAACATGTTTTGCACATTTCGTAAATGTCTTTGTGCATGCTAGTCCAGACGTATTTTGCGGTTATCAACTTTTTTGTTGTGTTTTTCCCTGGGTGGCTCATGTTGTGAAAACTATCAAAAATTGTTTTTCTAAACTTTTGTGGTAGGTATGGCCTTGTTGTACCGGTGGATATATCACAATAAATTTTGATATTATTGTTTTGTATTGGTACCCGTGCCATTTTTAGTGACCTATTTTGTTTTAGTTTTGTTAACTCCGGGTCACTGTCTTGGTATTTTTTTACCTCTTGCCAGTTGAGAATTTGGGGTAGTTCTATTGTTTCTATTACCCGTGATAGTGCGTCGGCTACCACGTTTTCGCTGCCCGTGACGTGCCTTATGTCTGTGCAGAATTGTGCAATATATTCTAGGTACCTTATTCTTCTAGGGGATTCATCCACTGATTGCTTCTTGTCGAATGCATGAATCAGTGGCTTATGATCCGTGTATATTGTAAATGTGCGACCTTCTATTAGTCGTCTAAAGTTTTTTATTGCCATGTAAATACCGAGTAGTTCTCGATCGTATGTGGAATATTTTGTTTGTGTCTCGCTTAACCCTTTTGAAAAAAATGATACGGGTTTCCATTTTCCTTGAACTTTTTGTTGAAGTACGGCGCCTACACATTTTAAACTAGCATCTGTCATAATGGCTAGTGGTGTGTCTGTTTCCGGGAATGCGAGTGTTGTGACCTCTCTTATGTCCTGTTTGCAGTGTTCGAATGCTTGGTTAGCTTCCGTATTCCACTCGATTGGCGTATTGTCATTCTTTTTGGAGTTTATTAAGTATTTGTTGAGCGGAGCTTGGTGTCTGGCGGCGTGTGGGATGCTACTTCTGTAGAAATTCATCATTCCCAAAAATCGACGTAGCTCCTTTACCACCTTTGGTTTTGGGTATTCGTTTATTGCTCGTACTTTCTCAGACGTGGGGGTGATTCCTTGGCTCGTTATATGATAACCTAAGAAATCTATCTCTGTCTTTTCGAATTCGCATTTGCTCGTATTGATTGAGATGCCGTTTTTACTTAGGCGAGTGAATACTTCCTCTAATTGAACGTAATGTTGTTCGGTATTTTGACTTGCTATGAGTATGTCGTCCACGAAGACATATATATAGTCCAGGTCTCTGAACAGGGAGTCCATAAACCTCTGGAACGTTTGAGCTGAATTTCTGAGTCCAAATGGCATGAAATTCCAGTGAAATAAACCCATTTGCGTGATTATTGCGGTCTTCTCTGGTTCCGCAACAGGGATTTGGTGGAACGCCTTCTTTATATCAATTTTGCTGAATATTGTTTTTCCACTTGCGATGTATGTAAAGTCTAACAGTCTTGGCAAGGGATATCTGTCGGGAACTGTTATTTTATTTAACGCACGGTAGTCTCCGCACGGTCTCCATTCCCCATTCTTTTTCTTTACCATGTGGAGAGGCGATGCCCAAGGACTACTGGAAGGTTCTAATATTCCTAGGTTTATTAGCTCTTGGAATTCCTTTTTTGCTGCCTTATATTTCGACGGTCCCTACGTATATAAAGACATGTCAAAAACCGAGGTTTACAGGAGAGCGTATTTTATGTTCAAATCGCTCTAGAAATAATTCCATGTAAAATCATAAATACTTTTTTTCTACAATATTTTATTAGCTTTAGGAACTTTATAATGGTATTTATAGATATTTTCTTTTTTTACATTTTCCTGGCAAAACTGATAGATGACTGTTTCTACGTTAACATTAAAATAAAAGCATGTCAGACATATCTATGATACCTTTTTATACGCAGGAAGGAAGAAAACAGTGTCTAAAATAAAATTTAAATAAAATGTTCTATGAAAACGTAGAATTATGTTATTGTTTTCAAACGGATACGTTAAAAATCCTAAGATCGCCATCCATGGATATAAAAAATACGTCCATGGAGACATATCGCTTTATACGCGGTTTCATTCGTTCTGGGTAGGACATATCTTGTAATGTAAACAAAGACATGTCCTAGAATAAAATTATCACTATTATTTTTTATTAACTAAACAAGCTATAATTGAAAATTATTTATTGTTAAGTTACAATCTTCATATCAGGTAAATGATAAGTACTTGTGGTCTCATCGAAGTAGGAACTAAACATTAAAAATCACAGTTATTTCAGATTAATAATTAAGAATTTTTACTTATATTTGATTAAGCATGTGCCTCAGCTTTATTTTTTTTTTGTAAAGGACACGTCAATTTGACTTCACCTCGCCTGATGTTAAGCTAAAGGCAAAGTCTCGGAAAGAGGGTCACCATCGTAAACATTTACCATGTTAACAGTGGTGGCACTCAGCTTGACGGCCTCATTAGATGCCTTTTCACGCCCCGCTTAAAGGACCCGGGACCGTAGGAAGAAGGAAACACGTGAGCTGGCAGGGAGTTCCAGGTCTTAGTGGTGCGGCATAGTAATGAGTCACTGAAACGCTTGGTTCTAGCAGGTATACTCTGCACCGTAAATGGATGGCATCTTAGCCCTGCACGTGTTGTCCTGTGAAGGAAAGGGGAGGGTGGGACTAATTGGAAGAGCTCCTCAGAACATTCACCATGGTAGAGACGGTAGAAAACTGCCAAAGACGCAACATCTCTACGCATCTGCAAAGGCTCGAGGGTGTTCGTGACCTCAGAATTCCCAATAATGCGGGCCGCACGTCGCTGCAACCTGTCGAGAGCATCTAGTAAGTATTTTGCCGAGCCATCCCAGAGATGTGCGCAGTATTCCACGCAGGAACGAATTTGGGTCTTGTATAGAAGACACCGCTGCTCCGGCGTGAAAAAACGTCTCACTCTGTTCAGGACTCCGAGTTTACGCGAGGCTGATTTGATGATACTCTCGATATAGTTTTTGTTATTCAGTTTGCAGCATTACCGAGGATAGTGAGGTGATCCTGCAGTGGCAGTGGTGTGCTCTGAAGAGTGGGAAGGGGAAGGAAGGTATTAAATAATGTAATTGGTAATATTTAATTATCATCACAGCTTTATTTAAGTATGAGCCTCAGTTTAATTATTTACTTATCTACCTAATTGTAAAATTTAATAAACATCATAGCATTATTTAAGTATGGAAACATCAAATGGCAAAAAAAATAAAGGGTGCATGTCCATTTAACTGGCAATTAAAGTAAAAGAAAAGTCGCCAAAACATATTCAAAACTTTTTGGAATCTAGGTGACCATTCTCAGCAGTGGTCTTTTCTTGCGTCACATGTGAAAGAAATAAGAAAAAATAATGGACACAGGATTCCAAGAGATTAATAAAAAAAATCTTAGATAACTGTGATTTTTAATGTTTAGTTCCAGTATCCAAAAACCGATGGCACACATTTACCTTAAATGCGAATAAAACAATGCGATTGCGATTCTGACCGGCACTGTTGTCCGACCAGAATTTAAAACCAATGAAACAAACATTTAGCTGGATCATAAAGGGATTGATCTTAAGGTTGCATCAGATAGGGTAACAGTACTTTCGCTTAAATAGTAACATTCATTTACAGTGTCCCCAAAGGTCATGGGTGGACTTGGCATTGGTGTTGAAACCAAAGATTCTTCATTAATATCACTATCAAATATTGGTTGTGGTGTTTAATTTTCAGAGATTGCGTATTAAGATTAAGAATTTTCAATTCCATCATTCCAAATTTCTCCTACCGTATCAATAATATAATTTAAAATCACTATGATAGTATATCAAAAGATCATTTCATTTCATTATCATTTTGTTATCCATTACTATGTGCTTCGGAAGCTTATCTTTCGTTGTTAGAAATGTCCAATAGGTGATCGCTGAAAACCTTCAAATGCCGATCCTCAAGTGTTGTGCAATCCTCAAATGTATTTTTCGGTGCATACACGACGTGTCTCGAAAAATAATTAATGTTTATTAAGCAGTACCTAGTAAACGTAAATGAAAACAAATCCATAAAAGAATTAGTAGTTACGCGTATATACAAACATGTAGGACATAACTTCATCTACTTCGAAAATAGTAAAACCTTTTTTCTTTGTAATGATTATTTAGGAATCATTTATTATGAAGAAGCATGCAAATTTTTATAATTTTTGTGAGATAATTTAATGTTAATGATTGGATCATAGTATAAGCGGATATGTCTGATATGGCCGCTTTTACACTGATTTCAGTAAAAAATTAAAAAATACACCAATAAATCTAAACTGTGTCAAAACATTTATTTATTTTACCACGCGAACAAACATCGACCATCTTATTGGGAAGTCCCCGTGAATGACATTAAGTCAAACATGACCGCGTCCATAGCGAGAGGCGTGCATTTTAAAACACCGTACAAAACTATATGTATAGATATCCGCATCTACGACACTTATTCGTTGTAATTCTAATACTTGTCCTCTTATACGATTTGTAAATGAAGATATATACACCATATTTAAAAAAAAAAATTTTGCAGGTATGTGCATATGGACAATCTAAAGCGAATAAGCAATTTAAAAAAAAATGCAGTTTTTGACATGTCTTTATGTACGTAGGGACCGTCGATTTGTCGGGTGGTAGTGGGCGCGCGCGGGCATAAATTGGAGGACCTTTTGTTATGATGTGATGCTGTATTCCATGCTCTGTGGGTTTTTTAAGCGGTCCTGGTCTAGTGACGTTTACGTATTTCTCTAACAGGCGCTTTATATGTTCGGGTAATTTCGCGTCGATGGATCTAATTGAAGGCATGTGTGTTTCTCTTGCAATTTTCGCAGGCGTCGTTAATTTTGTTTCTTGGTCGATCAGCCTTTTGCCGTATAGATCCACTAATAATCTGTGGTGCTCTAGGAAATCAGCTCCTAAGATAGGCATTTTTACATCGGCGATTACGAACGTCCAAGTAAAAGGTCTGCGTAACCCCAGATTTAGCGTTAATGTGCTTTCGCCATAAGTTTCAATAATTGACCCGTTTGCGGCATACAGTTTGTAGTTGCTCGCGTTTTTCTTACCCTGTGCGTTTTGTAATACAGAAATATTTGCTCCCGTGTCTACTAAAAACCTATAACCACTGTTTGAGTCGGTTATAGTTAGACGGTTGGCGGGTTGTATGGCACAGAGTCCCGTCGTGTTCTGCGCTAGTTCTCGTTTCCCGAATTTTTATCGGTTTTATTTATCCACGAGCACGGCTGATCGCATTTATATGCTTTTGTTTTGAATCGTCTGTGATAATAACATAGCCGTGTACGTGACCGTGAGCGTGATTGCGACCTTGCTCGGAATTTGCTGCGTTGCATCGGTCGGCGATTACTCATACCGCGGAGCTCGTTTATTTCAACTCGCATAGCTGCAATTTGTGACGTCAGCATTGTTATTAAGTAAACGTCGGCGGATTTCTGTGACGAGTTGTTTGTTTTGGTTTTATAGCGCATATTTTCATAAATTCGGTCCGCCATTTCGCTTAATTTTGTGAGGTCGAGGTCTTCGGAGACTGCCAATATGGAGGTGATTGATACCGGAAGCTGTCTGAACCATAATAATCTGATGGTATCTTCGGTCATTTTGTCGCAGCTGGCTTCTTTCATTTTTCTCAACAGCTGTGATGGTGTTGAGTCACCTAGGTCCATCTCCGATAGCAATTTGTGGAAGCGTCGTTGTTCGCTTTCCTCATAGCACGCAATTAATCTTTCCTTGATTTTAAGGTACTTGTCTGCGTTTGGCGGTGACGTCAGGATGTCGCTAACCTGATGTATGACCTCTTTTGGTAATTTTGCGATGACGCTATTATATTTATATTCGTCACCTTGCTTTTGGGAGGCTACGATGGCCTCGAATTGCGCGAACCATAAGCGCGGTGAATCTGTCCAAAACGATGGTATTTTCTCCGTAATGCTAATTGCAGCCACCACCTGGCTGTCGCTGATTGATTCAGCTGATGTGCCGGGGTTTTTTGACGGTGTTCCGGCTGGAATTATCGGTGCCATGATTGCGTTTAGCCTCTTGAAATTTCAGCTGGTTAGACCCGCTTGTGGGAAGCCAACTGAAATGTGCTATTTCGCTGATGGTGGTGGTCGGTAAGCTGGTGGGCTGTTGGGTGAATTTTCCCAAATATAGCTCCACAGTGATCTGTGATAGTTCCTAGGTTTGCTGCTGAAAACCTTTTCAGGGCTGCAGTTGGCCTGCAATTATATCAGCACTAGGAAATCACGTCGGGGTCACCAATGTTGCGGAGTAAGTAAAAGATGTTTTACTAGTTGGAACAAGATTAATTTATTTGCTATTTACACACTCTTATATACTAATTATTCTACATGATTTTACTGAGGTTTAGAGTGGGGTTTTACTCGTATAAGTTTAGTGCTGACATTATTGTTTATTGATACGTGTTGTTTATATAATATTATTTCCTAGTTACAGTGTACTTTGCCTATGACGCTTAGCACGTCATACGTATAAATTATGCAGTATGTGTCTCAAATAATATTTCATTGGAATATTTTGTGAACTTTGGTTGAGTTAAAGTTGAAAGAAACAGATCAAACGGACATATTTTTTTTATAAATAAAAAATAAACGAATGTTACTGTGCGCAAAATTCGGGACGGCTTGATCGCTTCGGCAAATTCTTTTCTTAAAAACAGTGTAGAAAAAGCCCAAAAAACAGGGAATAGGTAATTCTGTGAGCCTGATGACGAATCAGCGAAGGATAATTTTAATTATTTTTAATTTCTGTGATTCGTCCTATTGGGCCGAATCTTTATAGGACAAAACAACGAACTTGTCATACTTAATGCATGGAATACTAGGCTCACAGAAATTTCAAGGAACTTATGCAGAACATTTTTTTCCCCGGAAATAGGTTCGTATGAGTTGTGAGAATGGAATCAAGTTCCACACGGGCGAAGCCGAAGGCATCAGCTAGTCACTAATAAAAATTATCCACATATGCCTTCATACATCAGACATACGGCATACTTAGTAATTGGAGGCGTACAACCATAATCACTAAAGCTTAACAGACGAATTGCTGGTAATTTGATACCATTAGTAGACAGATGTACGCACTAGCTACCACTAATCATCATTAGCACGTCACAACGGTAACTTTCTATCATAATCTGTAAGGCCTTTACTCACGACGTTTTTGAACTAGCTGATGATGCACGTTTTTGATGAGTGCGTTTTCTGGGCGTTTGTAGCGCGTGTAGCATGCGGTCCAAATAGCCGTAGCAACGGGGTAGTTTAAAAATACGCGCCGAAAATGTATTCATTTCAGTTTGCTTGTATTTGCGTGCTTGTAGTGAACGCTACTGCTACATAGAGGTTCGATTCCCTTACAGTGCAAATATTTCTATGCATGACTATTTGAATTGGTCTGGGTATTTTCGTGCCTGGGAGAACATGTCAATCCGTCAGTCTCGGTTGTCTTACGAACATCTATGGCAGTCGTTACGGGTAGTTAAATGGTCCAACAATTGGTCTAACAGTGCAATACTTCTATACCTAACACCAATGGGTTGTTGAGGTCAGATGGTAGTCGCTTCACGAAAAATATTGAAGTATAACCGCGACACAGATAGTGTTGTATGCGACAAGGATTAACACAATGATGGTAATGATGTTCTTATAACTGCGTTTTTATATCTTGTATCTTGACTTTTATTGAGCGTTCACATTGCGGTTAACGCGCATCATCATCGCTTAAAAAAACGCCGTGTGAAGAGGCCCTTTCTCAGCATTAATCAAGTCATTATCTGTGTTATTGAACATAAACTCACTTAGATTTATATATATATTATACTAACTGTACCCAGCGTCTCATTGCTGTAACTCAGTTTGATAATTTAGTAGTAATAGTCCTATATAAAAACACGCATCCATTCATAGTGTAATATTGTGTCAAAACTTCAAGATTTTAAACAAATTATAACATTTACATATTTATTTATATAGATAAAAGCGTATTACTCGTATTGTCAATGGATATCATTTAGAGTATCTCAGATAGGAACGACAAGTTTTATAGAGATTAGAGATTTCTATAATCTGTCTCTGTCTCCACAAAATTGACTCATTATGATAAGATCATCCAATTCCCACGAGCTCATGGGCTTTAGGGGTTCACGATCACATCATTAATACGTTCCCTATATTCCATGAGACGTATCATGGACCTAGATCTTGAGATAAAGGGGGTCCTAGCGCGCGCGAATTGTTTTATCCTCCTGCCTACCAGCGATACTTTTTGTTTAGTATGCTGCTTAAAGTTTAGTATTGTATTCCTTACACGTTTACATATGTCGGAAAAATAGTGAAAAAAATCTCACGTCACGGAAAATGGTTTTTCACTATGTCGTTTATAAAGGACAAAGTGACGATATGACTACGTCCTTTATGAAGGACATAGAATTTTTTTGAACATAAATCTATATAAGCATAGGATATATAATTAAAAACATTAAATATTCTTTCATTTTATGATTATTTATTATTAAATACAAAAAAATAAATAGAAAGAAATACAAATAGAGCAGTCGCCCTGTAAGCGAAAGGTCGTGAGTTCGAGTCTCACTTGAGCATTTCATTTTTTCCAATGTTTTTCGAATAAATAGAAACTCAAAATTGTTCATACATATGTGCCAAAATTAAACATTTATCTTCAAAAATAATCAAAAAGTTCATATAATCAACGTTAATTCCTAATTTATCTTGAATTTATCGTAAATAAACATCAAAAGGTAGGAATCACGTCTTTATACTAAAACTACTTATGTAAATTGGAATAAAAATGTCAGGTAAAATGGTTAAATAATATCCAATTCATTTCACAAAAAACCTGTTCTTATTCATCAAACCTACTTGTCTTACAACGCTATTACTTCAGACCATTTTCGGGTAAATGTAAGGCTACATTTGAATGGCATTCCTTGCAGGGTATCGATTTTATTAGAACCTTGCGCTTCGTGATGTTTTGCTGTAAGCATACTCTTCCTCTCCGAAACTACAGTGAGTTTCTTCTTCTTTGTCTGTTCCAAATTTTGTGCCCATATCCAATTTATACTCTCTTAGCTGCACAATATTTTTCTTTACTCTAAGTACTTTTTTGTTTATTAAGATCTCTGCATTGTAGCCAAGCAGTAACTACAGCTAGGTTCAAAAAGTGTGAGATAATTGGCCCACTGCACTAATATTCTGGTTAAATACTTTGATCACATCAGGCTTTCATACTTTTCCATGCTGCTTGGTCATGATCATGGCTCATTCTTGACGTGGTTTTACCGTAGTGACAAGTAGACATCATGAAAACAGGCTTGTGGCAATAAGAGCAGAGACGTTTTCGTGTGAGCTGCAGAAGTCACGAATCTCGTGGTAACTTAATTTTGAGTAAATTTTGAAGGCAGAAACTCTGAGTGGACGTCGCAGTTATCCTTGAATAAGTATAATTTAATTGTTCACCTGTTACACCTATCCATACTAATATTATAAATGCGAAAGTAACTCTGCCTGTCTTTCTGTCTATCTGTCTGTATGTTAGGCTTTCACGCCTAAACTACTGAACCAATGTGGCATAGGTATAGATTAGACCTTAATAAAGGATATAGGCTATGTTTGGTCCCGATAACTGACATCCACGCGGGAGGAACCGCAGGCAAAAGCTAGTTTGTTATATTTTAAACTTGAAAAAGACATGATAAATTCATAATATCTTTCAATGTACTACACAAAGTACAGTAGAAGTACAAGTATCAAAACTTTAACTACCTACATTTGTTCTTTATATAGGACATTGAAAAGTGCTTCAAGGTTACTTGAACATTATTTATTTGTACATGGGAATAACATTGTATATCTACGTCACGGAGTATAAACTAATTACTAATTATTCAAAATCTAGATTTTTTTAAGATTTTAACAAAATGGCAATTAATTGACCTACCTATGTGTGAGCACACCACTGCACAATCGCCCTCTGACATCATTTTAAAAAAAAACTGTCTGTTGTGAAGTATCCTTGAATTTAGTTTCATATACCTAAATGTCTAATAGACGTTACTGTTAAATCAAATTAGTCATTTCATTCAATAATATGGCGTCAGATTTTTTTCATTCTTATGTACTATGAGTAGTACAGATGTAGGTACGAGGTTATAATGATCTATGCTTAGCGAATTTGAACTCATCCACCCCCATAGCACCAGGTACTATCCTCCAAATACAAACGTATACTTGCGCGTATAGAGCTCATTTTGAGCACATTTCAGGACCAAGATATATTGTTCCGAGTAATAATTGAATATTATTTGAATACTTTGGTGCATTAGAACTAGAAGTGGAATACTGTTATTGTAATCGGAAAATTGCTGAATGCAAATATAAACTTTTTAACTATTTTTATTTCTCCAATACTCTCCAACCACTATAGGTAATGGATACCGAGATGTAAATTATAATTTGATGTGACAGGTGAACAGGCGATTCGATCGAGATACGCCCGTCTTACTGTGCTCGTCCCGCCTGAACCACCGCGGATCGTCGAAGGCAGTTTCTTCTCGACGATAGAGGACAGAAATATCAAGTTGGAGTGTGTGTCTGTTGGTGGAAAACCACCAGCTGAGGTAAGAACCTTGTTTTTTTAGATTTTAATTTTCACATGGCCATTAGTTTTGTAGGCTAATGTTTATCTTGGTTAAATAGGTCAGAGTGTTAAGTTAAATATAATAGAATACTGATATTATCTCCTTCTCTTTTCGTAATAGATTGTAAGATATTTTAATGAAAACAGAAATTAAAGTAGTCTTACAAATAAAACATCACTTCAAAAAAATAAAACAACTAGCGCCCAAGCACGTGCTTTTTATAGTAGTTTTATGTTTTAATAAATTTACTATTTCATTTAGCTTTACTAACATGAGAGTACATGGAGAGTAAACAATGCAAAAAAATGAAAAAAAAAAACAAAAAATATCCAAATCGATTTTTTATACCCATATGTTATGTACCTGGAGTACTACCAGGAACTTTCGGCTTCGGGAGCGTTCCACTTATACCCGGTATAGGAATACTGTCTTGTTTGAAACTGTTCTATTATGACTATTATGACACAGAGGAGTTAATCTCTGTATTAAAATAAATAATTAGTTTTAAGTTGCTTATTTAGACATAACTTTGGCTAACTGTAGCAAGTCACTTTAGCATTGTATTGTATTCATAGTAATTAGTTGTACCTGTAATAGTATTTTAGAATTATTATTACTCTGCACTTGAAGCCTGAAGCACAGGACTACCTAGTTCAGGCACAATTTAGATAATATCCCTTAGTAAAGACCTATGTAAGACACTAAACCGCACAAATAAATATACATACGTAAGATAACCACTTATGCACAATGTAACAACGCACGATAGATTAAGAAACCATGTAAAATAACCGTACAACGATTATTAAATAAATTTGATTTGATTTGATTTGATTTGACTCCTAAGGAATATTCCACATACTGATTTTGGGTTGATTTATAAAGGAATATTATTAATTGCACATCAAATAAATAATTACATATCAATATATTTTCATCATTTATATGCTTTTTTAAATCAAATAAATTACTTTACTACAAATAAACTGAATGTTTAACAAAACTAGTACTGCATAAAAAAATAAAATATACATCAACATGACATTACTTTTATCCTCATAATGCGATACAAATAAATTTATTTGAGGAAGTACAAAAATTATAAATGTTTATCATAAATACTAACTGCACAGCAAATGAACTAGTGCGCATGTAGAAGATACTCATTGTCAAAGTAAAATATCTATCTGAATAGCATGTATACTAAGTAACTAAGTTCAGAATGTTCACCACCCACCCCGAAATGGATAGGTTAGGTTAGAAGACTAAGTCTTCGTGGTTATTGTTTTTTTATAAGCAAGTAAGTAGGTGGTTGGTGCTCAATCAGTATTTTTGATGTGAATTCGGATTATTTTGTCGTGTATTAGTAGCATTACCAGTGCATTATTAAAACCGCTTTGCATTAAGATAAACAGCCGTACGTTACGAAAACAAATTGTAGTGTTCTTTCTAATACTTTGAGTTTAGTATTCTGCTATGCAATCAGTAATTTTGATGGAAATTTGAATTATTTTGTCATAAAAAAAGTATTTTATTTGATTTGCGTTTAAAAACCATAATTCTAATACTAACTTCACTCATGACTCAGTGTATTAAGATATTGGACTAAATGTATAAGTGGCCATTACCATTAGGTAAGGTACTTGATTCTAGCAAATTTGTCCAACCAAGATATCAGCTTCCGAAGGCGAAATCTATCAACATGCTCAAGTCTAATTCATTAACAAAAATATTTAAACTGCTATCATAACTCTTGGTGTGGCTGAACCAAAACTAATTGAAGTCGTTATGAATGTCTCTGGAGCAATATTTTCACTGTTGTCACCCCAGTTTGCGAGCCCTGATAATATTAATTAATCAATGTCGCTACTTAAATGGAATTTCACGGGCTTGCCAGTGTAATACTCGACCTATTCATATTTTCATCATTTTTCTTAATAATTCACGCACCTACTTTAACGCGATCTATTTCTTTTTATTAAAATGCTTTTAAAATTTATTGTAACGGAATCTATACAGGGGAATTACCCTAATTTGTGGCTGCTGTAACGTTACAGTCAGTTTTTGCTATCATTAATCTAAAGTGTTTTTCTGGAACATTTCGGACTTTAGTTGGAAGTTAGTTAGTTTAGCAATTTTCATGGGCAACTTTAGGTACTGCAGATATAAACAGTTTTGGAACATAATTATGATGAATTCGTTAAAATAATTCTACAGTTTCATTCGAATTGGAATTAAGTTTCGAATTATTCGAATTGTTTGTTTGTAGCGATTATTATCCAGAATCTAAGAAAACTTCATGCATTCAATTTCAAGGCGAAGTAACTAAAGTTGACCTATTTATAGACGAATAAAAAATATGAAATACACGTGTTCTTTTATATGTATCAAAGAATGAAGTACAAAATAAACTGAAGAGAAGCTATAAAGATTGATGAATGTTGTTTCTATAGCAAAAAGCATTAAACTTTGTAATAAGTTCAATTTAACAGTAAGTAGATTTAATATTGTCAAAGAATTAATCACAAACTTGGAGATTAGGGTTTATAACAAGCAAAAATAAATAAAAGTTTCTTAATCTAAATTGTTTTCTCTTTATAGTTGTTATAAGACAAAGTTTTATATGATTTAGTTAATGAACATTTATATAATTTAATAGCTGTGTTTAATAGAATATCAACATTATCAAAAAACTCATAACTTTTAATATAAAAAATCGGTAACAGAACTCACATTTAAAAATATCAACAAATCCTTTGAGACTGTGTCTTTCCAATTTATTTTGCCTTGTGTCAATTTGTTTGTACTGCTATTATGCGAGGGAAGCAGAGTGAAGGTATACGGCCCAAGGGACCTCAGTACAATTAGGACTTAAATTGAAAATGATGTAGCAATTGTGCCGTGAACCCAAGGAGGTCACATTGTTTCAATTGCACAGTCAAAGTCAAATTCTTTATTGAGGCGGTAGCTCAATGATTTGCCTTGCCTTAACTTTCTTAAATTTCAATCTCATAATTGATACTAACCTATTGGATATTTGTGCAATTGAAACATTGCTACCTCCTTGACTCCACCATCGCCCCTAAGATGGCTTTATAGGAGAATTTGTGTAGCTCAGTGGTCAGAGTAGTCCCCCTGTAAGACTATGGGTTCAAGTATCGACTTGAGCTTCACATTTCCAATCTAAATATATTTTTAGGAATACCTAGAGTTTCATATACTATAGAGAGTTTTTTGTCCTGACAATAGGCTTTGTATCTCATATTTGAATGATTTTTTATAGCATTTATTATGCTAACTTTAAAGTTCGAAAAACATCGGGAAAAATGAAATGCTCAAGTGAGACTTGAACTCACGACCTTTCCCTTACAGAGGGAATGCTCTTCCAACTGAGCTATTGAGCCACACCTGAACCATTTCAAATTTTTCGTTCTCTTTATATCCGTCTTTAGGGGCGACGGTGGAGCCATCTACCAACATTCTTATGTCGGTCGTGAGTTCAAGTCTCACTTAAGCATTTCATTTTTTCCGATATTTTTTTGAAATGTATCTCATAGTTTTTCTATTTTTTAGATCACTTGGGTCGACAGTAATGCAGGTGTCCTCACTCAAGGAGTCACGTATACTGTAGAACCCTTGGCGGACGGTCAAAGATTCACTGCCAGGTGAGTCAAGTTTATTTATTAGCACGTTTATGAATTTTATCTTAAAACCCTTATTTTTAATTGTTATTAACAATGTTATTTTTTAGTCTGGTGCAAATTGTAATAAAAGAATTTGCATCAAACCACGTAATTTAGAGAATACTAATGTGGTAAACATTAGTATTCTCTAAATTACGTGGTTTGATGCAAATGCAGTTTACTAGTATCCGAAATTACAAGAACTCCGGCTAACCACTATTTTTTTTTTCAAAGAATATTAGAACCAAAGTTACTAATATTCCCTCTAACCCCTCCAGCTAAGCTAAATTGTTTGTGTTAGGAGCTTCTCCTTCAATACCAACTTTAACATCGGTAATGTGATGGCCTGATCTTCAATCGGGATCTCTCAATCGTAAGGCTGATTAAACTTGTGTTTCACAATATTATGATGCTGGTTGCAACACTTATTACAACAAATATTTAATATAAAAATTACCAAAGCTCTAAATATCTTAACACGTCAATGATTATTTTTATAAAAGAACACCTCAATTTAACTTTACCTCGCCTGATGGTAAGCTAAAGGCAAAGAGGGTCACCATCCTAAATATGTACCATGTTAACAATGGTGTCAGTTTGACGGCTTCATGAGATGCCTTTTCATCCCGGCTAAAAGGACCCGGGACTGTAGTAAGAAGGAAACACGTAAGCTCGCAGGGAGTTCCAGGTCTTCATGGTGCGGTATAGAAATGGTACACCGAACCGCTTTAAAGTAGTAATAAATTCTAAAGAGGCACTCAGTTTGAAAAAGCTGTTTTTTTTCTAGATCAATTATCAAAATGACGCCTAAGCAGGAACATCACAACCAGACGTTCACTTGTCAGGCACAAAACACCGCTGACAGGGCTTACAGAGCTGCTAGCATACAAATTGAGGTAAGTTTAAAATTAATGAGCTTACGAAGAAGAATTATTACGAACATTTTTCAAACGAAACCAGTGAATTGATTGATTTTTGGTAGTATATCGATGCTACTGTAAGTACATTGATTGGGATTAAAGTCCATTGATACACGATATAATAATATCCATTTTATTTTTCTATCTATTGGTTTTGTATTAATTTATACAAAAAGATTATCGAGGCGAATAAGGAAAGGACGAAACAGGAATAAAATATTAAATTCGAAATAAATATTACGTTTGGGGCTAAAAAGGAATAATATGTAGGACAAATACGGATTTTTTTATGTGGGGCAGAACTTCATGAGGCGAACGCGGCACAAATCATTTCATTTATTGGCGATTGTAGCTTCAAGTATATGTATCACACTGGTTTCTATCCATAATGTCCAAAAATAGTTCGTTATGTATGTAATTTAGCAGATTGACGGCAACATCAGTAGGTAACCTCACAGCGTTAGCTATTAATATTAATATCGTTATAATAAACAGCTGTTTGAAGGCAACATATTTCAAAAGGTCCATTTTGGACTTACTTGTAATAATACAACAACAGGTACATTAACAACAAGTATGGCAGTAACTACGAAATCTCTTCTAAGCCAAACCAAGTAAAACAACTAAAATAAATATTGATACCTAATTGTAAAAACACTTCTCAAAATTCTTTTGAAATACTTTTAATACGATACTTAATTGTAAATGCAGACATACATTTGGAAAAAGAAATTAACCAACTAAAATCTACAAACAAGAATATATATCAACAAATTTCTTAACCTAATTCTATTCGATCTAAGATCATAAGAGAAAACACCATGTCGTCTACGGACACTTTTATGTAGATTCTCCCCTTCTCAATTAGGAAAATACGCTGCAATCCTACATTTGATTTCGACTTAGTAATATACTCCGATCTCTTTATTTATTCCAGTCTTGTTTGGCTTTCCCTAAAACCCGCTTTTTGCAAAGCGAGGAGCTAAGAAAGTTTCAGAGTAAAGTAAGGTTGTTGTGTAGATTGATATCTATTTGTCTTATATTGGTTGAATCTTTTCTGTTAGATCGATTATTGATATCGGATTACGATTTAAATTTTAAGAAATTTGAAAAGGCAATTTAAAATCATATTTGTATAGAAAATGAAATACTGTTCTAACAACAAAAATGCGTAATTCTTATATAATAAACAAAATACTTATATAATGAATACCTACAATACTTTTAAAATTGCCATAACTCTAGGTAACCAATCACCCGCACCCCTTAAAATGGTTTCTCATAAATATTGAGATAAAATTCCAGTTGTAGCTATTTGCAATCTCTCAACCCCTAGTAAACTTTTAGGCCGAGTATTTGTTTTCTCTTATAAAAATATTGCTATTTGCAAACAAATTGTTTGTTTCAATATCGCGGCTGGATGTAGAAATTTCTTGAGAAATCGTGTCGATGATTGGTCTGTTTTATGTAAGTTTGTATCTTGTTATGTATGGATTTGAACTGGTATATCCACTTTTTCTGCTATGGTAGGAAGGTTTGCATTACCTACATTGCATATATTTAGATCGCAAATCACGTTCATTACATCACATTTCTGTCGTGTTACCAAATACCACAATTCTGCATCAATAACTATTCAATATTGCAGAAAAATACTTCCATCGGCTTCCAACAATAACCGACCATTAAGATGTTTCAGAACGACTTACGATACATTCAGTGGTTCATAAAAATACGTATACCATTGATCAATGTTACGTACCGATGTAAAAATTATTGTCGTCCTCGAAATTCGGTAGGAAATTACTATTCCGGTCGCAAGCACACTGAAACTGGATGTGGCATTAATATTAATATGTTTCTCTCCCTTTAATATTACGGTTCGGCTTATTGTTTTACTCGGATATACGTTTCTATCTGCTGGTTAGTTTTGTTTGGGAATAGATTTCTGTATCATATGTTTTTCCAAAAACGAAAGTGAAATTTGTCTTAACAAATAAATACTAATTATGACAGACCTCCTATTAAATAACGTCCAGAAAATCTGTACATATTGAACATCTGTGTAAAGTTGTTACCAGATATTTTACAATTTCATCACCTAATATTTTAACCATATAACCACTTCTACAAGTGCTGTAACGTCTACATCATCATATTTATCCTCCAACTTTTCCGTTATCCCATATTTATTTGGGATCAGTGCAACACGTGGGCTTTTTCCATTAATTTCTGGATGCAGTTATCTCAACATTCTCTTTAAGATATCATCTTTCACACAGAAGCAATAGCAACATACTTTCTATAATACTCAAGTTTTACTTTGGCCGTCCCTTCTTGCCACTCTATATGCACATCATCTATACTCCATAAAACCCCATTTCCACGCTCTAATTCAACCACATCCAGTCCTTCGACATTGGAACCGTTGTTATGACGAGTAAGCCTTATATGTTTATCATGTATTTTTTCGTTGCCCATAAAATAAAACCTCTTTTTATGGCGAACCCAATTACTTTTTACGATCAGATGTGCTATGATATTGCTTTGATACTGAAATACTTGCCATTTGTACACGTAATACTGTTGTGACCATTATTTCTTGTTTTAATGGTGTCAAATATATTTTTATTCTGTTTTCCAAAGTAAACTTATTCTTAGCATAAGATTTTGACATCTTTAATATCATTGTAAAAAACGAAATTGGAACCATATATTGATTTAATTTATTTTATGCACATACTTACATGATACGTATATTTTTATTGGTAGTTTGACCAAATAATCATTTCGAAATATACAGAAAGAGCAGCCTGTCATTTTTTTATGTTCTTACACACTTTTAGAGATTTTTACTATCTTCTAAACTTTCAAAGTAACACTGTTTTATTCGAAACTTCAAAAAGTTAGATTGTCGTGGAACTTGTATTATTCTTTTCAAGTCATTGGAGTAGGTAGTTAGAATTCTTAATTCTTTATTGTACACATAAAAATGATACAGTAACAAGCATACTAAAAACATTTTGAAGTACGAAGGCGAGCTTAACTCAGAATTGTTTTTTCTTCTAGCAAACCTTTGGGGGATAGAAGAAAAATAGCAATGAAAGGGTAAAAACGTAGTATTTCTCTCCTTAGCAAACAAAATACAAGGAGGCAAACTGCATAAAGACTGAACTGTGTAGGTACATTTTGATTCCAATAATGGCAGAAACGCCTTAAAATGAAGACCACAATGTTTACAAGTATTTTGTTAGCTATTGTAAACCACTTGAAAAGTTTTTGACTTTTGAAAGTCAACTAAGGTCATTGTCATTGAAGTTTAACATGTCTATTAACGTCAACCAATTAATGCTTTAATAAATATCAGCTCTTAAAAAGTTTCGACTTTGTGAGTCAATGAAATGAATATTTTATCAAGCTTGTTTAGTTAGCTATTATAATTAAGGAGTAAAGCCAAAAAGGCATACTATAGGATAGATGATTACTTGAAAGATAAAAATGTCTGGCTTGAGCATGGTGCAGGCCCCTCGTAAATTGCTATAATTACAGCATGGTACTGTATTAGTTACGTGACTTATTTGTTACATTATGTAACTTTGTTTTAATTCTTAATTATAAAGAGTTTTATATACTTGTTGACATTTAGATTTAAGAAAATAAATATGTAAATTGACGTCCAAAAAATGCCGCAGTGGAGTTTGTTGCGCCGTTTCTTCTCCACCAGCGCCTTGGAAGCGGTGGTAAACTTAGATTAAGTAGAATTAAAATTGACGTCAATAAGAAACAATTTTATTGTTCTATATTGAAAAATAAATGACTATGACTATGAGTAATTATTCGCTACTGTCTGAAAGGAATTTTGTTAGAAACACTAAAACCACGAAGATCTTTATGATATAATAATAATTAGATAGAACGTAACACTAGAAGGTAGATACGAATTTTATTAAAAGATAATGTTTTCTCAGTATACATAATTGTTAATTCTGATTTAGAAACTAAAAATGTTGTAGCTGAAATGATATTCTGATATCGTGAGAGCTTTAAAAAGTACATTAAAATAATAAACTTGTTAACAGGTAAAATACGCCCCAAAAGTCAAAATGTACATCAAATCTGGTGCCAATGGAAAAATTCCTGAAGGGGATGATGTAGTGATAGGTAAGTGATAGAATATTAAATTAATCATAAGATAAACACATAAGGATACGTTATGTAAGAATAAACTATAAATTATAATGACACTAACAAATAATTAAAAAATAAATATATAAATCGAATACATAGAGAAAAAGAATCTTCTTGGGCGGGACTCGAACCCGCAGTCTTTCCCTTACAGGGGGAATGCCTGACCAATTCGGCTACCGAGACACGCCCGATATGATTCAAATTTCCCTCCTTATACGTCTTTAAGGCGACGTAGCGTCATCTACCGTTTTTCTTACGAACTATCGGAATCTATGAATGATGTTACAATCATTTTTAAACATTGATTTTTGATAACTGCGCCCAAACAATTGAAGGAATTTTTACAGCATTAATTATGCTAACTATACAAATCGAATACATAGGGAAAAAGAATCTTCTCGGGCGGGACTCGAACCCGCAGTCTTTCCCTTACAGGGGGAATGCCTGACCAATTCGGGTACCGAGACACGCCCGATATGATTCAAATTTCCCTCCTTATACGTCTTTAAGGCGACGTAGCGTCATCTACTGATTTTCTTACGAACTATCGGAATCAATGAATGATGTTACAATCATTTTTAAACATTGTTTTTTTTTTTTTTTTGGATGTAAGGGAAAGACTGCGGGTTCGAGTCCCGCCCGAGAAGATTCTTTTTCCCTATGTATTCGATTTGTATAGTTAGCATACTTAATGCTGTAAAAATTCCTTCAATTGTTTGGGCGCAGTTAACAAAAAAAAAAAAATAATCAATGTTTAAAAATGATTGTAACATCATTCATTGATTCCGATAGTTCGTAAGAAAATCGGTAGATGACGCTACGTCGCCTTAAAGACGTATAAGGAGGGAAATTTGAATCATATCGTTCGTGTCTCGGTAGCCGAATTGGTCAGGCATTCCCCCTGTAAGGGAAAGACTGCGGGTTCGAGTCCCGCCCGAGAAGATTCTTTTTCCCTATGTATTCGATTTGTATAGTTAGCATACTTAATGCTGTAAAAATTTCTTCAATTGTTTGGGCGCAGTTATCAAAAAAAAAAAAAAACAATGTTTAAAAATGATTGTAACATCATTCATTGATTCCGATAGTTCGTAAGAAAATCGGTAGATGACGCTACGTCGCCTTAAAGACGTATAAGGAGGGAAATTTGAATCATATCGGGCGTGTCTCGGTAGCCGAATTGGTCAGGCATTCCCCCTGTAAGGGAAAGACTGCGGGTTCGAGTCCCGCCCGAGAAGATTCCTTTTCCCTATGTATTCGATTTGTATAGTTAGCATACTTAATGCTGTAAAAATTCCTTCAATAAATATATACTTGTGAAATTAGATACCTTCCCGTAAAAACAACGCCATTCTAAGTAATTGTTTTTTCCAACAGCCTGCAAAGCCGACGCAAATCCATCAAATTTAACTTATAAGTGGTTTTTAAACGAAAAGTTAATTGAAGGAAATACCACCGAACTGGTAAGTAAACTTTAAGACTTTTATATTATCAAAATGAGTGGCGTAAATATTTATTTGAGCCTTGTTATTCTGTACCACGAATAAACAAAGAAATGTTAAATTAATAATCAACAAAGTTAAAAATGTTTTAAAAATTAAAGGAACAAATTAATGACCCTTTCATAACTAAAAAATCAACTAAGATAGACCACTAAGTTAAAACATTTCATTTAACAGAAAATATACAACATAACCAGAAGATATCATGATGCCATCGTCAAATGCGTTGTCTACAATGATGTAGGAAACAGCGAAGAAATCGAAACACTAGAAATTACATGTAAGTAGTTATAAGTTCATAACTAAGACTAATATTCAACTAACTTTCGATAACACTTGTATAAAGAAAATTAATAAAGTTAATGATAAATAATAGCACCGTATTAGAATTGTTACGAGAAGACCTATAAAGTAGAACAAAAGCATAGAATAGAAAAACATTCTCTCTGTTTTGGGGGGTATTAAGATATTTGATAACATTATTGTTAATATAATTTGAAATTGTTCATCCAGATGCTCCAACATTCAGAAACTTACCGAAAGATGTGGAAGCTGAAGTGGGTACAACTGTTACATTGAGTTGTGATGTCGATGGGTATCCACCACCAGAAATAAGATGGCTGCATCATGAAGAAGACCAGATGATTGTAAGTAACTTAAATAATATATTAGAGATTATAAAAGACAGATATTTTACACGTGGCAAAAATTGCTAGATACCACAGCTTGCAGCAAATGACCTTGTGTTGATACCACTATACTCACCACTCTACGTGAATGTATTCTATAAACTGTATTTGAGGTTTTTAATCATTGGCTTATTGAAGTCAAATGCTGGACTTAAGCCTCTCTCAATGTACAACATCACTCCCGATCCTCCGCCAATCGCATTCAGTCTATTCCAGCTAGTTTTTCAGGTAATCAGTCAATTTGAGGCATTGTGTGTCAAAATACCTTTGACTACACCTTTGGACATTATACAGACTCGAATATGAATGTCAATAATACATAAATCAAAAAGTCCAAGGAAAATTATTGGTCAGTGTGTAATTGTCGTTGTTAACGTAAAGTTTCATCATTAGCATGAAAATTATATGGTTACCCAGATTTTACTTTCTTGTCGGAACTAAAAGTGGCATATTATATAGAGTTTCAATAGCTGTTATTTTGGTATAATACGGTTTTTGGGAGTACCAACCACCAGTAATTTTTTCCGTATTTCCATTCTCCTCCTTTATCATTATCATCTTTGCGTTAATCCGGTTAGCATCCGAGGCTTTCAACTCGAAGTCCGGGATCTGCTTCCCGGCTTTTACTTCTCCGCTTCGCTTGCTCTTGTGGATCCCTGGTAGTAAGACCATTCATCTCCTGTATCTACCTGCTAATCGCACCCTCTCCTTTTTTTAGGTGGCAATATGTGATCGACACCTAATGGTTCCATTATAGCTTCTTCAGATTCAGAACATTTTCTAATTTGTACATTATTTCTACTGTATTATATTAACTTCAAAGCTAAGTAAAAAATGTACCTAATTGTGTTCTCCTACGTTGCCCAATACTGCGTAGGTGTCTTTGTCGGCGGCATAACAACAAAGCTATTGTGGCTATCTTAAAAGAATGATATTCTGTAACAAGTCTTAGATAGTCCTATTTGAAACATAAGTTTTTTACTGTCTTGAATATAAATGTCGGTATCTTTATTTTATGTATTTATTAACTGGGAAAAACATGATAAGAATGAAATAACATTTTTTGTTTGTTTAAAACCTGGTGTTGTAGATAGATACCTACCGTTTCATTTTATATCGGTAGATTTCAATTAGATATTAGTTTATACATTTTCATTGATAAATACGTAGTATCACCATAAGAAATTCATGGTTGAACAGTTTAACCAAATTCAAAATGAGCTATTTTGAACGGCGTCAATTCGATCAAAACGTTTTGACCATCATTCATAAATTTGCCTAAAGAAATACACTTCCGTAGCTTCTAGTACAAATCCATGGTCACCATTCTTCCCTTCGAATTATTGACTGAAATTGAACCAGTCTATCTAGTCTAGTATCTTCACTATTCTATAGTCAGCTAATTTTATACATATTTATATTTAAAACTTCATAAGTTTTTCTCTCAGAAATTGTTATACCAATTCGACCTCAATTACCTTGTAACAAGTTTTCAAAGAAATCTCTAAGGTGGAAGTACTTTAGCGCCCCCGGGTCCAGTATTATGTAGGTATATTTATAAAAAAAGCAACTTCATTAAACCAAATTCATAATAATAAAAAGGTTCCTGGAAATTGCTCAGCGTACTTGCTTGTCGGTTAATAAAATTGTTATTCCTACAATATTATTTGGTAAAGTTAATATTATACACACCTACATATAGTAACGCCTTTTTCATATTGGAGTTGGCAACTTCTTAAATTCCTTCCATTTTCTATGGTCCTAACACTCTTAAACTTACAATTTTTGCTTCTTCTGCCTCTGTTTTTATTAAAACAGAGGCAGAAGAAGCAAAAATTGTAAGTTTAAGAGTTATCATGCTCGTCCTTTACGGGTGCTTTTGCCCTGTCCTTAGTGTCGTTTCCTTAATACATCCTCGATATAATTAACATAGTCTATGTGAATTCAGTGGGCTTCTTTCTTATATAATATTTTTGTTCACAGCGGGTTGGCAGAACTGCAAATTTAACTCTCACCCTTGACACACACACATCTGGACAATATTTATGTAAAGCTAGTGTGGATGGATATCCTGAAGTCGAGGCAGAGGCTTCAGTTTTCATTAAAGGTAACAGTAAAATAATTTCAACTAATTACATAAAAATACTTAGTCATTGAGAACATGTGTAACATGATGAACATCCCTCTGTCATCTAAAGAAACAATCACCATAACTTTCGTTCCTACAAGTTACCAAAAAATGAAAAATAAATCTGAAAATGATACAACGACCTTTAAACTTCTAAGTATGAAGCATTTTCGTTGAAACTAACACCCGTGACCTAATCTACATTCGTAGTTCACGTTAACTAGCCTACTTTGCAAAATTGCTGTTCAAAAACCCTCGAATAAACATATCTATTTCATTTCATTCTACTTTCATTCTACGACGAATTTATACCATTTAATTGGCCCTGTTTCTAAAGAAGCTACACGTTTCTAAGTAGATACATGAACTGAACGCTTTATAAAAAATAAATGGATTCCGCCCCTGCGTTCCACCGTGAATAGCACACACATTTCTAATGAAAGACTCTTCTATGTTCACTCACTCTAATTAATTATTTGTTATGGCCAAGAATTTATATTCATGAGGAAAATTAGATCAAAGCCTGTTCGAGTGATATTATCTGAGAGTTTTATAATTTTTCTTAGAATTTATATATTTAAACTTTTATATTTCGCCTACTGGTAACTTTTATGGTTTTAATGCGCAAAACGTATTTAATTAATTTTTCAAGTTTTATTTACTGAGGGAAAAATATGTAGGCTTTTGCTTGCTTAAAAAGACTACGTTTGTACTTGCTGCATTTTTAAGTAGGTTTCAAATTATGTAACTTATAAATTGTTGGAAACTATTACTATCTTGGAGAACATGATATATTTATATCCGCCTACCCCTTGGAGCTATTACGGTTCAGCTGTGATTTCAGTTTAATAATTTCACCACCGACTATCATCGTGTTTGTCAATTCGAGAAATCTTAAAAAAGTGTTATGTAAGAAGTAATTGAATACGATACTGCACAGTCAGTACAAAAATAAATTAATTTCTTCTGTTATTAATAAGAGTTCTGCAATTACAAGAGTCTCAAGGGCTCCGTAAATAGCATCAATTACGTCGAGTTTCTTTAAGGGTTTCTTTGCAATAACCAGATGTATGAATGTAGCTACCTCACTGAATAAGAGGACTTATTATTAAAAGGTTCGTCATTTCCGCAACACTGGTTCCATCATGGGTCCATGATTAGATTCTCGATAGAACTCTATTTGAGTTATATTGGGTTAAATCTGCGTTATTGTCATTTAGCACTGATTCTGTAAGTTTTTTTAAATCTTTATAATATTTAGGAGCTTTCGGCCAAAATAACCATGCCAGCTCCATCGTACTCTAAGTTTTAGATAGTTTACAAAATATAGACTTGAATACATGACATGACATGAAATCTTAAGTCCTGGGCCCAAATTTTGGCTTAGATAACAGGTGTGTTGATGGGGTTTTCTGTTAGATAAGTGTCTTCCGGAGTCTAGAAACGTAGTTGATTATAAGACTCGCCCGTGATCTATTAATTCAAATTCTACAGGCCCCTTATTATGAATGACACACCGTTTCATGAGTACGCGCGTTTGAAAAAGCCGATACCATACATTTAAGTTGCTCTAGTTTTACGCCAGTTCCCGCTTCTACCCAATTGAATCTACCGTCTTCTCACGCTTTGACTGCGTTTGAAAAATTATGTCACTCAAAATTATGTCCTTGACTTGTATTCAGACATAATCAATTTTTTTTATAAAATATCAAGTAAGAAACATCAACATTGACATATTTCCAAATACATTATTATTTTCAAGTCTGAATACTAAAACCTTGAGAAGTTGAAAGTCAAATGTTAAATCGATACCTACTTATAATGCTAATCAATACAGACCTCTCTAGAACCTCTTAACTAACTCCAACTGGGTTACTCTGGGCTTAACTTTGAAACATTCAATAGTACACATACAAACTTTGTACATATTAAACCACTCTTGTTGTATTCAGCCAGTATTAATGAATATAAATAGTATGTACATTCAGCATCTAATCGATCTTGTAGAACAACGTACTCAAAATGAAATGCTTTAGTTTTCCCCCTTTCATGTTGACTGATTGTTCTAATATTTGGTACACGCCTTTAGTTCAGACAATATGACAATTTGAATCAATAAAACGGTTTGATTGGGTCTTAATACCTTGGTATTAAGATCATTATGAGAGTTTGTAGTGAAGATCGTTCTGACGTTGACTGTTATCAATAGAGTATCCTCTTGTAACAGAAAATTATCAATACTCGAACAATGGGAAAGACTATAAATAGGTATTATCTACAACTTCTACAAGACAATGTTCACAATGAAAACACAAGCTTAATGTCAATGGATCTTGCAAGTTAAAACACAATTGTTAGGTTTTAGAATCTAAAGAAGCAAAGATAAATCACACTTGTCGAGTAGCAGCGGACTGGAAAGCTGATGACTTGGTCAACCAATATGTAGTAGTAGAGTGTTCTCTGTAAAAAACGTCCATTGTAAAAGTGTTTACGAAGAGCTGTTAAGTAGTAATGGTTCTTATAACTGAGGTCATAATAATGAAAATCTGCAAGAAAAGCAACATTCCTTTATCAATAGTATGCATAAGGAGATGTTCTTTCACATCTGCGGTAGCCTAGTGGTATGGGTAATGGACTGCTGAGACGAGGTCTTGGGTTCTATCCCAGGTTTACCATGGCACACACCAATGACTTTTCGATGCTTTTCGGAGTTATGTGTGTATTTATCGCAGGTTTATAAGTGCCCGGTTAATGGCAATAGGCTCGCCACCTATTACATTGGGACCCAAACATAAACTGGCGAAATGTGGGTGCTAGCACCTCTGCCTACCCCTTCGGGGAATACAGGCGTGAGTTTATGTTTATGTGATGTCTTTCAGGTCCACCAAAAATAATTTCAAATGAAACCCAATTCGGTTCACAAGGAGATACTGTGAACATTGAATGTGCAGCATTTGCTGTTCCAAGAATCGAAAACATCATCTGGACTTTTGATGGCAGAGAAATTGACACTTTACACGATCAGGTATGTAGAATAAATAAGAAATATTATTAAATTACAGCAACAAATTATTGTGACGATATCGTTGAAAGTCAAGCAGCTATCCTTAAAGTTAAATGTTTCACACAAAAGCTTTCAGTTTAGTACTTGATTTGATTAAAATTCGGCAATTAGTATGGATGTACTTGAATCCTTTCATACGATAGGGATCACTGGGGTTTTGAGTTTCAGCGAGCTTATCTCGACATTGCTGATTATTTTGGCTAAAATGTTAGGAGAAATATCTTGTCTATTTGATTTTGTAGCCATGCAAATGAATACCAATATTTTATAAGAAAATTAAGATGAAAGCTGTAATGAATATATTCTTGCACAGTACGAATAAAAAAATATGCAAGCAGGTATTACTGAAACCAGTCAGATATAAAAAAATATCTCATGACACTAAAATATTCTGTCATAATATTTCTCATATAAAATATTTGTAGCGCATTTTACGGGTACTAAAATATATAAGGTTTCCTTGTTATTTTATATGTTATTAAATAAGATATAAAGTTTACTAATAACACTGATAGAATTCAATAAACTCTTGAATAACAAAATTTATCTTTCAAAACCAAATTCCTACTTTTGCTAACCGTCTGCCTAAGCAATATCGTCTGGGAAAACATTTTCATTCCTCCATTAAACAAAAATTCAAACGAGATGTCCTCCAAGACGTTGGAATCGGCTTTACATTCCAACGAGTCCCCCACATATCCAAAGCATCTAAATTAAACATGCCGTTTCCCCAGGATTACGCATTCCTTGAAGAGCTCCAACCAGGAGGGGTGGTAAACTCGACGCTAATCATCCGGGAGAGCCAATCTAAGCACTTCGGAGTTTACAAATGCAATGTCTCTAATGATTACGGAAGCGATACTATAGAAATTGTTCTAAGGCCTAACAGTAAGTGTTATTGTTTTATGTATTTTGTTAATTTTAAGTGTTTGTGTTTTGGGCTACGTATGTAAGGATATTTCTTCACGAATTAGTAATAAGTTACTCTTTCCTACAATAACTTTATCAATGATGCATTAGGAAACAGTATTAATTTTTACATATTTATTTTAGAATGAATTTACATTGTCATTCATAATAATATTATAAGTTTCAATTATGTAATTATCCATAAAAAACGTACATATGTGTTTTAACTGACAATATTTATTTCATTCAAACATATTTATTATTATTTGGTCAGTCTAAACAATTTTAGGTGTAAGTTGCGAAGCATTTAATATAAGAATAAACAATGTATAGAAACCTTAAAAGATAATGGGAAACGCCATTACTTTCATTGTTTTTATTAAGTATTTTACGACAGATTCTTTACGACTTTCAAGTTTATAGCTGTTCGCGATTCAAGAAAATTTAAACAAAGGATGATCTTCGATTTGGTCAATTTTCAATTTTGAAATGTCCTTCTAAACTTGATACAGCTGATAAACATTAATAATAACGGGAATTAACGCGATCATGGTACAGGTACATACGTACCTTTGATTTGCCTGACGTTTCGACCAGGTGACACAGAGTCAGCCTGTGACCACGGCCAGTGTAACCTGGTCGAAACGTCAGGCAAATCAAAGGTACGTATGTACCTATACCATGATTGCATTAATTCCCGTTATTATTATCATATATCATGGAACGCGAGAGATTGAAAGTTAGTTGATACACCTGCTAGTGAATTCGTCAATTGATTATATTGTTGAAGATCACTTTGTTTATGAAAATCATTTTGAGATTAAGGCTGCCTGTCCATTGACGCGGAGCGAGGCTGCGGAGCGGAGAAACAGTCAAATATTAACCAATGGGATTGCACTAAATCTCCGCGCTTCGATTTTATGCTATCCTATTGGTTAATATTTATCCATTTCTCCGCTCCGCAGCCTCGCTCCGCTTGGGTGGACAGGCAGTTGTGTGCGGACAGTGCTGAAATGAAAATGATTTCAGCTGTTAATTAAGAAAAAACTTTAACTTCAGTTACATACTTAATAATATTTTTAATCAAAATAAATAATAAGCCCAACATAACTTCTACTTAAGAGGCATAACATTTTACACAAAGAAGATAAAACGGCTATCTACTGAAAAAAATGTCCGGCAAAATTTCCTTTAAAAATATTTTCCTCGCGTCCATTTCGTAAAGAACGTCACTATTATTCTCATGACTGACTGAACCGCTATTACAGTCGCAACGACCAGACATTATCGTAAATGTATCGCCATTTTGACTTTATAACCTTCACATAAGTATAGCCTATCTGCTATCTATCACCTTGCTCTTGACTATAACTAGACAGTTTTTAAATGCTGGACTGACTTTGCTGGCAGTATGTTTTCTTTAATTGACAGTTTTATAACAATACTTAAACATTTTTTTTTACAAAATTGTTTAGACATTATTTACTGAATCTAAAAATCTTCTTGGTGATAAAAACAATTAAGTAGTGATATTATTGCAAGATCAAAAAAATAGGTACTTTACGTGGTATTTTTTATCAGCAAGACCATTACCATTAGATCAAGACCATATATGCGGTCCTGAGTGTAGGAATCTCATAAGATAGTAATGTGTAACATAGTTCAATGAATCAAATTTATCTTTTCCTTTTAGAATCATTCCCTCTACTACTAATTCTCTTTGGCGTAACGTCTGGGACAATAATGGTAGCAGCAGTGATCATGTTGGTAATACTCTGCCAGCGGAAACAAAGGAAGAACAAACAGACTCAAGTCGTCGAGAAACCAGATGTGACTGTTACTGCAGAAGAATTGTATAAAGAAAACGATCGGAATTCAAATATTAGTGATTTGAAATTAGAACTGAGGCAAGCGAATGGCAGTTGTGAAATTGTAAGTATTGTTATAATCAGTTTCGATATATTACGGGGTAGAGTATAAAGGTCTAAAATATTGTATTCTTTATATTATTCCAAATATCAATGTCCAATTAAGAGTATTATAATTCCGGTAGCATTCGAGGCTTTCACCTCGGTGTCCGTTTTTGCAGTTTCATTGCGTGTTTGGCTGAACTTTAATATTGTCCGTGAAGAAACTGCCATCAGACTTTCACAGCCCATCATTGGTGATATCGCAATATTGCCGTTAGAATTTTCACTGTATAAAAAGTCCATCTATTTTGATGGCGCTTGGTGGAATCTGCTACTCAAATTGAATAACACACTTGTACTTTTCCACTGAGTTTATTTTATTTCTAAACCTGGCCGGTTTCGCCTTACGGCATTCTCAAAGGTTTATAATACATCAACGTAAACCTTTGAGAATGCCGTAAGGCGAAACCGGTCAGGTTTAGAAATAAAATAGACTCGGTGGAAAAGTACAAGTGTGTTATTCAATATCCTTAATTCCTTACAATTAAAAACCTAAATCACGATTTTTTTTAGGATTACTCCAATACAGGATCAGACAGCACTCTATGTTCAAATGCCAAACTTGGAAGTGGTATCCCCCTAGCTGGTACCGTGCCTCTTTCGTCTATAAACCAGACTAATACATATCAACCGTATAGATATAGTAACGACTATACGGATCCAGCGTACGCTGATTGTTATAAGGTAATGGAATTTCTAATGCCGATCAATATTCTATTCCAAACATTGAGAGGATTGTAGCTACTACTATTAACTTGTAATAACGGAGATGAAGTTGCAAAAAGATATTTTATGTTGAAAATATTCTTCGGATATTCTTACTGTTCTTAATAACTTGGTAGCTCTAGAAATTAAAAATGTATTATTGGAGTTACGTTTTAAGTGAGTTTGGGGCAACTCGATAGCTTTGGGCCCGTTTAATTTTTTTTTCTCCCTAGTTTGCTGTGGTTACTTAGATAATTTTGATCCCTATTAATCATTAATATTGTTGGTTGCTACTATAATAAACTATGCAGATTTTGAGCAGATATTGTTCATATTATTAACTGTTTGTACTTTTAGGTGAACAATGGGTTTAGCAATGGCTATCAAACTTATGTTCATTATGGTCATGACTACACTCCTGGGTCTCTGAGGGTCCAATCACCAACTATGAGTAGTGATAAATTAACTCCTAATAGGTAAGTACACACTCTTACATGATAAATTTTATTAAATTTCTCAAGACAAAATCAAATGACAATTAGTAGACTACACAAAAATTGGATCAATTAAGAATAAAATATAAACGAAGTGCCGTGGGTTCAAAAAGGAAGTAAAAGTGGGATCAATTAAGAATTTTCGAATTCGGTACACCTTTCATGGAATCAATACGGAACAACCCATAATATAAAGTCCAAATTCAGATCACACGTTAAGTACGTTTAAGTACGTTTTGTTTAACTAAAACAAATCACAATTACTTGCTCAATGGAGGTATAATACATGAAATTAAATTAAATGAATGATAAGACAGTGTCTTATTCATCTTTCTAAGCACAGGGTTGATCAAGAAATGATTTAGTTGCTTTCAGATTAACTTTTCATCAAATTAGATTATGTTCTACTTCTAACTGACTATAATCTATATTATCCTGAAAACTAATATTCAAAAGGTCAGTAAACGGCAGTCTGCCTAGAAGTGTGGACACACCGTCTACAGTGCAATTTAATCCTGCTAATGGAGGATCACAGAATAATTCACTGCAACGCAAGAAACGGCAAGATAGTAGCAGTGCATTGAATAACTTAGGACTACCCACTCCGGACTGTAAGTGAAATATCAACTGTGTTACCATGATTTTAGAACAGTTTCTTGAGAATTTCATCTTGTACGTATATATACTAACACCTGTAAATTCCGATCCTGGTAGGCGGTATTAGCACCCACATTTCGACAATTATGATTTTCAGTCCTACGTAAGAGGCGAATATTATTTGTCATCTTATATGAAATCTGTTAAGAACATCAGAGAATATAATGCTATAAACGTGTAAGGAATTTCTAAGATATGCTTAGCAGATGAAGGTTACATCACATACTCTTAGTAGATAGCACGAGAGAAATTTCATACAATGGGATTTATATTTAGACAAACAATTCTTACAAACGTTAAAAAAAATACGTTGTTCTTTTGTGGCGTAGCGGAAGAGCACGCGACTGGTGCGATGGGGGCGTGGGTTCGATTCCCGCTAAGTGCAAATATTTATATGCATGAACATATAGGTATATTTGCATTGATCTGGGTGTTTTTGTTTGTTAGATTGTTTTGTTTGGTACTTGTGTATTTACAGAAAAAAAACCTAAATATCTTCATCCGCAGTCTAAATCCCATAACACAGAAGCTAGTTACATTATACTCACGTCCAGATAGCGTTGTGTAGAATGTGATATAATATTTATTTATTATTATTATTCTATTTTGGTATTCAAATGGCTCCATTTTGGTTCCAGTATTGGTATTTTGAAATTAAAGGTGTTATTTTCAGAGCCTATTTCGCTTGCCAAGTAGTTGGCCAATAGTCAAATCGACTGAGTTCAGAAAATATAATATTACGTTTCATATGTACCTCTGTGAATACATTTCTATGATACTATTTTGCGATTCAGTGTATGTAGCATTTTATATTTTATATGCCAAGATCTATTCCCACCACGCTTTCCAGAATTCTTTTTATAAAACTACCAAAATGAACAAAAGAAAACTAAGATTAGATCTTGCTACTAGTTTTGATATTAGAGGATTTAAAATAAATGCTTGATAACGAAAATTACATGTCATATATCCAAATTTAGGCAATGATGATCATGATGACGAATAACATTTTCAAGCAAATTACATTGTTTTTAAATAAGTTTCTTACGTATGTTTATTTTACATATTTACGATGATGACCCTCTTTCCGAGACCTAGCCTTTAGCTTACCATCAGGCGAGTTAAAGTAAAATTGACGTGTACATTTTATAAAAAAAGTATAGGTAGTTTAACAGTCACACTTCTTTGGCTTCTAAGTAGTGAGCCTTTGATGTCAAATGGGAATTTTTACAGCCTATCTTGCTTTACTGTCGAATAGAAATCAGCTCAATTTTTGGTTCCTCCAACTTTCTTCTGTAAACTGTTGATACTAGACAGTTTAACTTCTCCTCAAACCTTAAGGGTGTAATTTCTTGGTGGTTTTAGTACACTACTGTTGACTCTGGTTTATAGAAATTACAGTTAACGGTTATACAGATTGCTGCCGTATTCCATAGATACTTTCTATGACACAGACAGTTCGTAGTTTTGGTAAATATTTTACCCCAAATATGTATAAAGTAAATACAATGCATGATATTTACAAAGAAACCATGACTGGCGTCTTTGTGACTAGGTTACCTTGCTTCAGGTTTTTAAAAGGAAAATCTTTGAAAAATATTACCTTCATACGATATTCAATAAAATTTAGCCTCAGTGTTTCAATATGAAAGAATTTCGTAAAAGAAATCAAGTGTGTTCGAGGCGTTCGCGATATTGGAAAATATTTTGCGTTTGAATTGTAGTTGCGCTTAGGTGAATGGGTTTTCGATAGTTTTTAATCTTTTTAATGATCGTACAGGGTTTACCTTACTTGTTTACTAGGGGCTTACGTAAAATGAATATTTAGATTCGCTATTTAGATATACATATTTTAAATGAAATGCTCATGCAATAACTTTATTGGAGTTTGTTTATTGCTGTTCGATATGTTTATATTAGTTTCAGAATTTTTGTTTTGTACTATATTTTATTTAAGATTGATCTTCGGGTTATTTTCGGATAGTGATGAATGGGATCTTTCATGTCGCACTTTGGATATTTTCCTTTTTATAAACCGGCTGATATCTTGCAATCGTCAATACTTGTAGAAATAACAATATTTAGATGGCTTTTATTTAACTGGATGACGAAATACTGCTCTGTCATAATTTTAAGGTGTTAAGCGCAATATGTCTAAAGCCTAACAAAAGTCATTACCCTCTTAATTTTTCATCTTTGATTTCATCGCAGCAGTGAACCGGGTCCCCAATGGTGGACTCATCCATGGTGTTGACGTACGTTATGCAGCAACGTACGGGAACCCTCATCTTCGCGCAGGAGTTGGGTTCGCCAACACAGTGAATACTGCGAAACCCGCATCCACACCTGCTCCACCTCCGTATTCTTCGGTCCGGAGTTCTGTTATCATACCTTCAGGTATTTTACTGTCATATAGTCTTTTTGATATTTATTCATTTTCTGCTCTCTTAATTAATTAATTTTACTAACTCATTAGTGGCCAATGTTCTAGAAAATTCTAGATGACAAGTCTAATATCACTGTCATCTGGAATACAGGCCTAAATATACATATAATTGTTAAACAGAAACTGAATAAACTGTCTTGATGAATGATAATTTTTGATAATAAGTTAATTTACACAAGGACATTAGAATAAGAATATAAAATAATAATGTGTTAAATACTCTTGTTCTTCTAAATCAAAACATTTAAGCTGTTAACAGTAAAACAGACATTGAAACTTGAGACGGTGCTCAGACAAGCCGTACTCACGCTTCAACAAACAACGGTATAATTAAATCAATCAAAACAAGCCATGGCCATTGTCCTTCAGCAAACTTTCCCTAGGATTCGCAACTATAATTGATTCTACAAGGAAGTTTGTTTACACTGAACTCTTGAGAGAAATTAGAATGAGTTTGTTGTTTTTGCTTCTGATGATGACTTTTTAAATTCCTAAGGTATTCCCGTATTCTAGAACAACACTCTGTTTTGATTGTAGTATACGGGCTTGAAGTTAAACTGATTGCCTTTAAGGATGTTAATGCTTATAATGATGCACAATTACCTACTTGTAATTAGACCATTTTAATCAAACTTATTTTGGTAACATATCCATAATATATGGACGTTATTTTTTTAAATAACACATCAAGCATCTAAACTTAAAAAGTAACGACACTATAATTAAACCATATTAAGAATTTGATTCCGTATCGACTGTCAACAGTGTTGGACAGATTTAAATGGAGTCCACGTGACTGAGTGGTACGATAATAGCACCATACTCGATATAGACGATAATCGAGTAGCCATATATAGGCAGACTATTCGAAACATTACTTAATCTATCAGTCCTGTCATCGTATACGTCAGGAGTAATTGATACATAGTACACAATTAGTATAAAACAGTTTAATTTGGCAAGTTGGGCCGAACACTTGACTAAAATCGTCTTGCTTCCTTTTCGTAGTGTTTTCACAATTATCACTGTAGAACGGATATTTTATGAATACATGAAACTGAAGCCATTGAATTAATCCATACTAATATTATAAATGCGAAAGTATCTCTGTCTGTCTGTCTGTCTGTCTGTCTGTATGTTACGCTTTCACGCCGAAATCACTGAACCGATTTTAATAAAAATTGGTATAAAGGTAGATTAGGCCTTGAGACCTGAGAGAGAAGAGATCCTGACATAGGCTATGTTTGGTCGCGATAACCTACATCCACGCGGGCGGAGCCGCCGGCAAAAGCTAGTATTGTATAAATCAAAATGGACTTCCATTAAGATATCAATCTCTTATAGTGGCCCAACCAAGAGTTTCGATTAGATTGCCCGAAACTTAGATCCGCAACTGCGAGTGTATCATGGTAGCCTATGTTAACTGGATTTACGTTGTATTAAATTAAAAGCTGGACAATGAAATCTTAATTTTCTAATGTCTTCTTCCCAGGTACATCATCACACTCAATAACATCTCCAACTAGTCTTGCGTCACCACAGTGCGCGACGAGTCCTATCACGACATCTACTATGTCTACTGATAGCACGCAACCACCGGTGGGTATTTATTCTGGTACATTGTCTTTTAACTTGTCCAATATAGTCATTATCATCATTTTAGCGTTGTTTTCGGTTGCATTCAACACCATTTCCTCGGAGCCTGGAGTTCGTTTAATCTCGCTATTCCTTTCTATCTGGCTCTGGCTCAGTTCTATCTTCTATCGTATGACCTCGCACCAGACCGTCATCCTTAAATCGGCTAGTGTGCCGGCTTGCAGATTGGTTGCGTTGGACCCAAAAGTGTTGGTGCAGCTCCAAATATTACTTCACTCCTTCAATGAGTAGAAATGTTTTTATTAATAAGCATATAATTAGCCCAAACGAATGATTTATGGTTTTATTCCAAGAAGCTATATTTGATTTTTAGCACAGCTGATCGCTGTCAACAACACGGATGGACGCTAATAGTCGAAAAATATCAATTGTGAAGGAATTCTAAATTTATTGATGATCATTTTCATAGATTGGGGCTACAGTAGCTACATCATCAGCGACGCCACAATCTCCAAGTGCACACTACATTCTAGCACCATCAAATCGAACTATCAGCAATGCGACCGTCACTAAAAAAGGTAAGAATTGTACAATGATACCTCAAACATTTAAGGTTTTTTCGGTATTTTACGCGTAACATATAATATATGCGACATACATAGGTTTCACTAATAGGTGCAGTGTTTGGTTTTTTGACGATTTTTGAAACAAACTTTAATCATAATTTCGAGAATTTCAGAAATATTGTAATATTATGAAATTCTCGAAATTATGATTGAAGTTTCGACTCTTCCCAACTCCTATTCCCAACTCTCAGATACATCTCAGCACAAATTATGGAGAGTTGGGAATGCCTTAATTCGATTTATCGTTGTAATTTTTAAATGACACTTACCAAAATACTGAACTATTTTCTATTTTCGCTATTATCTGTATCGTCTGGAGCGTCGAGCTAGCTAATTTACTAGATCTGAAAATCATGAAATTCAAAGAAAACATATCGTATGCAATATTCAATCGTAAATAAATCAGAAACAAACTAATTCACAACAAAGTACATTTAAATCTGAGTACATCATGCTTATCATAAATGAAAATACATATTTCGGAAACACCTTCTGTATTTGGTCTTTATAATACTACTAAACATCTATGACATACAGTCTGTTTCAATACCGGAAATTAAATACGGTGTATATCATCGGGTAACGTCAGCAGAGGAATCGAACGTTAATAGTATTTTGTAAACTACTTACAAAGTTGCAATAAATTTTGCCTTATATTCTTTTGAATTAGATCTTTTTTAATGATATTGTATAAAAAATTATCTCGAATTATGAGTACGAGAATTTTGAGCTGTTTCTGTTTTATTTGTTGTTTAATTTCAACAAAATATTGGTATTATGAAAATGGATCAGATATTAAAGTAATTAACTACTGATTGGTTATAATGTTGTTTATTTTTCAGGTAATGGTCACCAAACCCCATTAGCAACTCATGTGTAAGTTAAATAATAAATGGTTTTCTATAAAAAGACTTTGGATGAATTTTACTACGCGATAATTGTGTATCCATATATTATAGTTTTATTCTAATTTAGATATATTTTTCTCAGATCTTCAACGGTCAAATTAAAGGAATGTAATCAATTAAATTTTTTTGTAAATTTTTACAGAGATTTTCCAAATATTATCTGTCTTTTAATAGATAATGTATACTGAAAATAAATTTACTTCGGCGGAAATATTTGTAAGATTGCTGTAGGCGTTCTGATATCCTATAACTAGCATATTAGTGTTCAAAAACTAGTTTATAGTTGGTAAAATAGTTTACCAAACCGATTTTGTCACAACCGAATTTAGTGACGATCTATCGGTTAGGTTAGGACATTTTCATGACTTAATGTAAATTTTGTGTGTTGGTTAAGTACTTATTAGGTTGTTTTTGAATCAATTATATACAAATTCTGACTTAACACTGTTTTGCTTTACTCAAATTTGTTCAAAACTAAAGATGAATTAATGTTGTTATTATTTTATTTTCTTGTTTTTGGTAGTAAGGTAGTCTGTGCACTTTTGATCTAAGAAAGAAACAGTGTCATATCAGAATTAATAAAATTATTCTTGTCAATTTTTTCAATTATGAAATTTCGTAATTTCGTCAATTTCGTATTACCCGACTGAGACTGGTCTTATTAATGTTGTATTAAAGTGTGTATATAATATATGACTAAATTAAATATATATTGAATGTTTAACTGAATTTCTGTTAGAAACAACGTGGTAGTTCATGATTCGATGCGTTTTGATGAGCCGATTTTTTTTAACAAATGTCCTTTGTATAATTTTTTATGGGATAAATATTGCCTTAATATTAAATACAGTAATATTTTTTTAAATTTTGACCCATACCTACAAAATTTATTAGTTTTTTTATCAAGACTCGTTAGATATTGTTAAAATTTCGAAATTCAAACGTAAATTTGGGTAACGCACAAATTGTGTATATTTTAATTACATAATGGCTGTTCTTGAAAAAAATTACATTAAACTATTAAAATCTATTCATAAGGCTCATCAAACGACATGGTGATTGCTAAACAACATAATTAACTAATTCGTTCCAAGTGCATGTAAAGCTGTGTACTCACTGGAGTATGACGCGTAATGCAACATTCACAGCGAGCACGTTGCTACGCCCTGCACCAAAAATCCAAGGGTCTATGATAATATATCTGACCGTTCGGACCCGGTTGATATATAAATATTAGAGATTTAGGTATTGGTTTTGCAGTTACTTCTTCAATTTACTTGATTATTTCAGTAAATGGCGTATGCCTATTTATTATGAAATGGAGACTTGTAATGGTACTGATTATAGAAAAATTTTGTCTGCATTTTTAGATGTTTGTTTCATGGTACTTACATGGACTTAATGCAACACTAGTGAGTACGCATCTTTATATAGATTTGTCATAAAACCATTGCCTTTAGATATTTATGTTTTTCTTGTAGATAAGAATGAAAGTCAATTTTAATGAACAAAAAGGAATAAGTAGGTTTGTTTAATTTTTAACAGTTTAAGAATTTATAAATAGAGAAAGAAAAAGTAATTAAATATTTAAAACTTTTATTATACATTTTTACTTTTTAGAAAATTACATATCCAAAAATAGCTATCCACTTTTACTAACTTTGCCAATAAATTAATATTTTGTAGATATAAAACAAGCTTTAATTTCTATACGAATTGTGCCATTCTGAAACATACCTATATTTTGTAAAATAAAAAAACCGTTCTTCCTTTTACTACCCATTGTGCAATGTCAATTTTAAATTTTATTTATACATTATGAATATAGAGAAAAGAAAAAATACTTATTACTTTTATTCGAATTCGTTCAGATTTATTTTTAAATTATTTTGAAAAGTAAAAAAGAAAATATAAATAGTAAAATAGATCTAAACAGCTTATCACGATATGCTCAATAATCTATAGGAAATTTCAACTTCATTTAAAAATTTCTATTGAAGACTGATTAGACTAACCTACACCACACGCCTTTTTTCTCTGAAAAGTTTTTTTTTATTTTACACGTTAATTTTTGAATCGTTATATTTCATTTAGCATACTATTATTATTGTTTTGATAAATATAATATAATACATATTATATTGTAACCAATACAAAAAATCATTCGGTAACAGAAAAAAAATAACTTTTTCTCCGTCGTCAAACTCTAAAAATGGTCTCGTATTTGGAGTCAGAATCTTGAATTCTAAGCTGTCTGAGCGGTGACAAATAAAGAATGGTTGCAATGTATAATATAAATATGTTGTATAAACATGTATAATATAGACAGGATATATAAACTGTATTTTTTAATTATTATGATGATGTATAAACCGCAAGACTCGTAAGCATTGTTATGTAAAAATATAACGGTTCAAAAAATCTGTCAATTAGGTTAATTTAGAAAGAAATTATCTCTATGCGGATTAAATTAAATTGTTTTGATATTGAAAGGCCTAGACTACAAATTTATAATAACTGAAATATTATATTATAGTCGCCTTAGAAATCATCTCATCCGTCTTGTAATTTTTAATATGCTGCTTGATATTTTTTGTAATCTATTAATTTATTATCACGCAAACAAATAACTATAAATTGTTGGTGGTTGGTAGGGTACTCATTAAAATAACATAAACCTACTAAACGACTTTTATTGAAATTATTGTTACACAAACTTAAAGTTACAAAAATTCAAGTAAGTTACAAAAAAATCTAATAAAAGTTACAAAAAATATCAAGCATCTATTCACTAGTGAAATATAAAACTGCTTACACACTTGCGATTTTAACTTTAGGAACATGCAAAAACGTCTGTGTGTAGGGTGGTTTACGTCGATAAAATTATTCCTCTTGTAATAAATATTATTATTATGCTAGATAAATAATTATTTTTTCTGTGATACATAGATTAACGTGTTTTTGTAAATATAAACTGCTATAATTACTACGTGAGCGAAAATTGTTAAGAAAAAATTGTACTACCTAATTATAAGAAATGTAAGGCTTTCGACTTTGTGAACTAATTTAGCCGATAGAAAAAAAAGACAGTTATGTTTTGTGGAGTGAGATAAAAGTAGATAGAAAGTGTAACGATCGAGTTAAAAAAGTTGCAACTTGTAAATTAGTAAAATTGTACAAACTACTTTTCTAAATAAAACAAAACTTTGGCCTATGTAAGATGTGTTTCCTTTACCCGAACGAAATCCAATTTACCATCCTCCGTCTTTTAGTTGTGAATATAAGATGAGTTTGGCACACGGAGCGCGACTTGAAAGTGGATGTTGTAATTGGTTGTTAGGAGGGATACTATGTGTCTTTCTAACGTAAGTTCAAGAGGTTCGCAGACACGGGTGACTTTGAACACAACACAATAAGACAATTTTAAAATAGAGAGCATTGAGAAAGTACGTAATGACTGTATTATTTCACGGTGTAATGTCATCATTATCTTCAGAATGGTATTCACAGTTGCATCCAAAGCTTGCACTTTAGAGCCCGAAGTATTTTTTTTTATTTATTTAAACAAAACATGTAAGTCACATGATGCTAATCCTCACAAAACCGTGTAATCCATACTTCCATACTAATATTATAAATGCGAAAGTAACTCTGTCTGTATGTCTGTCTGTCTGTATGTTACGCTTTCACGCCTAAACCACTGAACCGATTTTGATGAAATTTGGAATAGGGGTAGATTAGACCATGAGAAAGGACATAGGCTAGGTTTGGTCGCGATAACCGACCCCCACGCGGTCGGAGCCGCGGGCAAAAGCTAGTCAGTTAATATATTATGTTTTTCTATCTTTTGAATCGACTTCTCCATGAAAGTCAGGATTGCCTTTTTAAAGGTTACTAAAATTGTCTGATGCAATTACAGATCAAAGATTAGATCTATTTTTTTATCTTATTCGAATAAGATATACCAAAGGAATGTTTGCACTATGTACCTATCATATTGGTTTTACGTACCTTCGTAGCGTCGATCAAACCTTAGCTTAGGTCTGGATTAATATCATCCAGACCCAAGCTCAAATTATTAAGATCTAGATATCGAACTATTACAACTACAATATATTATTTTCTCTTTATCATCTTCGTAGTGGTTGTTCCCGGTGGCATCTGAAGTTTTCACTACGTAGCGCGAGGTCCTATTGAGACAGGTGACATCTCATCCCTAAAATATTTCATCCTTGGAGGAAAAGTCACCCTTCTCAAAATGCTAGGTGGCGAATCATTCCCAAAACATTTCACTCTCGGAGGAAACGTCATAGTTTCAAACTATGAGGTATCAGGTATGGTTTACACGGTATTTAGGGGAGCAAGGGCCGTCTAACCATAACTTCAAGTAAGGCGCGCCAGAACCTCCTTTATTGATCAGCAGTTATACCGGCTTCCAGGTGAGGTTAAAGGTCTTATGAAGTCCCATATACTCATTAAAATATCCTCTTGTAATTAGGAAATGAGTCTCAAATCCTTTTCAAGAGAAGTCCTATTGGAATAACCGCTACAACTTATCAACCACAAGAACCTAATGGAAATAAACATCACATACTGGTACACAAAGGTGTAAAAGGGTGATAAAATGATAAAAAATGACACACATCAAAAATGTCTCCTGAATATTTCAGGGGTTGCCTAAATCATGGGAAAATTATGATTCATACTGTGTTTGGACATGTGTATAAAAGGTTTATAACCTCTGGAAAGAATGGGTCCTGAAATGAGCGGAAGTATGTAGATTTTTGCTTTAAGTACGCTAGCATTCTGACAGTTTACTGATTGAGGAGTTGCCTTGGCAATCGAGATATCGTAAGTAGTTTTGCGTCACAGTAATTCATGGAGTTAAATTCCTTGGAGCTCATAGGAGGTAGGAGGTTCGAAATAATAAGGTAATTCGGTAAGTTACTATTACACTATTAGCATTTAGAATCGCTCTAACTTTACTAGCTTGTTTTATGGCCATATCTCATCTCACACCTTGAATATACTTAGGTATCAAAATATGATCGAATGGATTACGATCAAGCAATGAAATATGTCGATACCTCCTACGTAAGTTGTTGTATCTCTAAAACTGCAATTTTACAGGAGAGCGAGTTAAAGATTCAAATTGGCCTAAAAACTGCATTTATTTATGTAGCTTTGTAAAACTTGGTATATGAATGTATTGTATGGTATTCTTGACTATGTTGAAAGATAATTAAGAAAATATTATGAACTTTTTGAGATTTGGTGCTTACAACACTTTACTGCGGAATACAGACTGTTCCAGCTGTGGTATTTCATACTTACAACATTATACTGCGCAGTCTAGATTTCTTCAGTTGTTGTATCTCATACTTACAATATTATACTGCGGAATTTACATTACGTTCGTAGTTGTATATGATAGTTACAACAATATACACTGGAATTTTTATTTTAGTCTAATTGTATGTGACATTAACAATATACGTTGAACATAATTTTGAGTAAGCATTATTACTCAGGAAATAAAAAGTAATATTGTCAAAGCCAAATTATCTTTTTTTTTTAAAGGAAACAACATAGTTAATACTGGATAAAGGTTTTATTAGAACTATTGCACAAAAACTACGTTTTAAAATGTTTACTTTTAAAACAAGTACGTAATGTATTCAACTATTAGGTAATAATAGGTAGGTAGGTATGTAATATTATTTTTAAGAAATATAATGATAATAACTCACTATGATATTTGAGTAACATAACAAATTCTTCTTTAAAAATAATAAAATTACAATAAAATCGTAAAAAACCAACAGTGAGGATCAATGGCCTTCTTTGTTTGCTAAATCAAATAACGTAAAATTAAAAACTGATAACTTTCGCTTATAATACAAAATATGAATTGGCCATGCGATGCATTAAGAATCTTTTGAAAATCATATGTAGCGCTAACAATTTTACCTTGGGAAGTTAAGTTTTCAGTTTTGTCAGGCTTCATGAGTTGTCGGGATAACTTCTTATTTGAGACATGGTTTTCATGATCTGCAATCTGTTGTTCAGTTGGACTATGGATATTTTAAAAAATGTGGCATTGATAGCACTGATCTTTCTTAGGGATATAAAAACTGAGCTTAAAGTTTTCATTTGCAATATCTCGATATTGGCGTTCGGTTTCAGCTTTACATTTCAAATAACTTATGAAAATTTAAGTCTCCATCTAAATACAATTTGTTTGACCTTTGCCTCGTATAATGAGACTCAACTGGCTGTAAACTCTTGATACGGTCACACACACTGTTTTTGAGACTACCAGTTAACTTTACTGGATGGTTTGAGTGTTTTCCTCTTTGATCTGGAACTAATACTCCCGTTGTCTTGTCCATCTTTTCTAAAGACTTATTAATAACCTAATCACTGACGGACAAAGTGCTTATAAAATGTTTTAATGCCATCTTCATTATATCCCACTGGTAACTAATATTTTAATGTATACTTACGTCTTGAAATGCTATCAGTATACACTCTACGTTTATTTTGCTTCTTTACTATGTTAGCCACATACATCCACTGCTTTTCTCAATTGCCTAAATTCCAAAAACTGTCAAAAATCTTTCTTCGCTTAATTTATTGGAACATTTTTTCCGGCAGTAACATGGCGGGCCCATCTTTCTACTTGGTTGCATTGAACCTTTTCTTGACACATATTCTTTTCATAAATTACGCAAGAACTTTCTCTTGGTATCGATCCATTCATTAAAATGTCTTTTTCTTACATTATCTTTATCTTTCCTTAATTGACGACGGCGGTTGGCGGTTGACGTGCTTGGACTATTTGAAATATTTGATAGTGGACTATTGCTCACTGTTGTACACGTTGAGCAGCTAGAAAGCACTGGTGAGGATTGATTTGAAATGTCAAACGCCGATATATTTTCCTTTTGTATATAATACGGGCAAAAATCATTATCACAGTCGTAATCCAAATGATTGATACTACAAGAAGGGGAAGGGTGCGGTGTCTTATTATTTTTTGTATTAGACTCTGTTTCTTCTTCTGATATATTATCAAAGATGTCACTAGCTATCATATTTGCTAAAAAAATCATTTCCGATTCATTGAAACTTATTGAAAGTGGAGAAAACTAAACAAAAAAGAAATTTTACTGTTAGTAAACAAACAAGCATTTCTAGTTAGTAAGCGAGCAAAGTAGTGCTCCGTTTAGGGCTCTATGTCAGTCAGATAGGTAGACAAGAGCGCTTTAAATAGTTTCACATAGTATATCGATACCTCCTACGTAAGTTGTTGTATCTCTAAAACTGCAATTTTACAGGAGAGCGAGTTAAAGATTCAAATTGGCCTAAAAACTGCATTTATTTATGTAGCTTTGTAAAACTTGGTATATGAATGTATTGTATGGTATTCTTGACTATGTTGAAAGATAATTAAGAAAATATTATGAACTTTTTGAGATTTGGTGCTTACAACACTTTACTGCGGAATACAGACTGTGCCAGCTGTGGTATTTCATACTTACAACATTATACTGCGCAGTCTAGATTTCTTCAGTTGTTGTATCTCATACTTACAATATTATACTGCGGAGTTTACATTACGTTCGTTGTTGTATATGATAGTTACAACAATATATACTGGATTTTTTTATTTTAGTCCAATTGTATGTGACATTAACAATATACATTGAACACAATTTTGAGTAAGCATTATTACTCAGGAAATGAAAAGTAATATTGTCAAAGCCAAATTATCTTTTTTTTTTTAAAGGAAACAACATAGTTAATACTGGATAAAGGTTTTATTAGAACTATTGCATAAAAACTACGTTTTAATATGTTAACTTCTAAAACAAGTACGTAATGTATTCAACTATTAGGTAATAATAGGTAGGTAGGTATGTAATATTATTTTAAGAAATATAATGATAATAACTCACTATGATATTAGAGTAACATAACAAATTCTTCTTTAAAAATAATAAAATTACAATAAAATCGTAAAAAACCAACAGTGAGGATCAATGGCCTTCTTTGTTTGCTAAATCAAATAACGTAAAATTAAAAACTGATAACTTTCGCTTATCTGATAACGATATTGGCGTTCGGTTTCAGCTTTACATTTCAAATAACTTATGAAAATTTAAGTCTCCATCTAAATACAATTTGTTTGACCTTTGCCTCGTATAATGAGACTCAACTGGCTGTAAACTCTTGATACGGTCACACACACTGTTTTTAAGACTACCAGTTAGCTGTACTAGATGGTTTGAGTGTTTTCCTCTTTGATCTGGAACTAATACTCCCGTTGTCTTGTCCATCTTTTCTAAAGACTAATTAATAACCTAATCACTGACGGACAAAGTGCTTATAAAATGTTTTAATGCCATCTTCATTATATCCCACTGGTAACTAATATTGTAATGTATACTTACGTCTTGAAATACTATCAGTATACTATACGTTTATTTTGCTTCTTTACTATGTAAGCCACATACATCCACTGCTTTTCTCGATTGCCTAAATTCCAAAAACTGTCAAAAATCTTTCTTCGCTTAATTTATCGGAACATTTTTTCCGGCAGGAACATGGCGGACCCATCTTTCTACTTGGTTGCATTGAACCTTTTCTTGACACATATTCTTTTCATAAATTACGCAAGAACTTTCTCTTGGTATCGATCCATTCATTAAAATGTCTTTTTCTTACATTACCTTTATCTTTCCTTAATTGACGACGGCGGTTGGCGGTTGACGTGCTTGGACTATTTGAAATATTTGATAGTGGACTATTGTTCTATGTTGTACACGTTGAGCAGCTAGAAAGCACTGGTGAGGATTGAGGTGAAATGTCAAACGCCGATATATTTTCCTTTTGTATATAATATGGGCAAAAATCATTATCACAGTCGTCTGTGTATATCCTAACTTCTTTGACGCCAGAGCTGTCTCTTTTTTCTTCAGTAAGTTGGATATGATAATTCCTTTCGAAGACGTGGTGACATGGTATTCTGTCTACGGGCGCCTCAAGAAGTGGTATCTTCTTTAGGATTCCCTGTAGAATTTTTGAATGCTTTGTTCCAGTATTCTCTTTCCAGAGCCCATTACTTTTCAGTCTTAAGGCTGCTGCCTTGACCTCCTCCTGTATGATTAGATGCAGCGGTCTCAGGTTTAGGAGGTGCTCTAGTGCGGCTGATGGAGTGGTTCTCATGCATCCAGTGGCTGCTGTACTCGCTAGGCTAGGCTTTCACATAGGATATAACAACATTAAAAAATGCTTTATGTTAAGCATTGAGATAAAGCAAGAAAAAAGTAATAGGTACAAAGATATAGGAAGTCCCGGTACTCGAAAGCTGAGTTTTGAATAACGACTTCTGAAGTAAAATGTTATTTTTACCACATGCCACATTTATTTTAGTTTTTATTCCAACGTAAAATATTGTATGTTTTATATACAACATTTTATAATGCACGCCCAACAACGTAAAGTATTGTACGTACGACATACAACATTTTGTAATACACGTTGAACTACGTAAAATGTTTTATGTATTACATACAACATTTTTGAATGTAAACTTAACAGCGTATACAGTTGTAAGTAATCTTTAAAACATTTTAGGTTGTAGTCGGCAAAAATAAGATATTATACTCAATAATGTATAAGAAATAATATAATAAAGTACCTTACCAGTGATATTTGGACATGCGTGCGTTCGCCTCAATGTCCAGCGTGTTCTGTTGTATGTAGCCGATACAACTCGCGAGCGCGTGATCCTCCCTGCCCTGCATCCCGCGTAAACTATTGCCAAGAACTATACAACGTTTTAGTCCGTTCTCGTACAAAAGTTACAACGATTTACGTCTGTAAAATGCTTGATAAAACAACATTTTTGTTATTTTTTCACTTTGAATACGTAAATTACAGCAAAATAAAGCTCTTTTTTAATAAAAACGCTAAATGACATTTTGTGGGATACAACAACTTACGTGGGAGGTATCGATATAACAACATTAAAAAAATGCTTTATGTTAAGCATTGAGATAAAGCAATAAAAAAGTAATAGGTACAAAATATAGGAAGTCCCGGTACTCGAAAGCTGAGTTTTGAATAACGACTTCTGAAGTAAAATGTTATTTTTACTACATGCCACATTTATTTTAGTTTTTATTCCAACGTAAAATATTGTATGTTTTATATACAACATTTTATAATGCACGCTCAACAACGTAAAATATTGTAAGTACGACATACAACATTTTGTAATACACGTTGAACTACGTAAAATGTTTTATGTATTACATACAACCTTTTTGAATGTAAACTTAACAGCGTATACAGTTGTAAGTAATCTTTACAACATTTTAGGTTGTAGTCGGCAAAAATAAGATATTATACTCAATAATATATAAGAAATAATGTAATAAAGTACCTTACCAGTGATATTTCGACATACGTGCGTTTGTCTCAATGTCCAGCGTGTTCTGTTGTATGTAGCCGATACAACTCGCGAGCGCGTGACCCTCCCTGCTCTGCACCCCGCGTAAACTATTGCCAAGAACTATACAACGTTGTACTCCGTTCTCGTACAAAAGTTACAACGATTTACGTCTATAAAATGCTTGATAAAACAACATTTTTGTTATTTTTTCACTTTGAATACGTAAATTACAGCAAAATAAAGCTCTTTTTTAGTAAAAACGCTAAATGACATTTTGTGGGATACAACAACTTACGTGGGAGGTATCGATGTAATAGGTACTATTAGTATTATGTTCCTTTTGATTGAGATATTATGTCCCGTATTCCAGAATGAGATTCTGAATTCCGATTCATAGCTACTTAGTACCTACTAGTTATGAATCGAGATTCTGGGTTGAGTATTATTATGGAATACTGACCTTAGTTTTACGCCTTTATATCCGGAGGGTGAGTGAGGGGCGATTTAACACCCGCATTTCACCAGTCATTTTAATCAGCCCCACGTAATAGGGGGTGAGCCTATTGCAATATTCCGGGCACTACTTATTCGAGCTATATATATCTATCTGATGTTAAGCATAATGTTTATAACCTAAAACAATAATCTGCGGTAGCCTAGTGGTATGGGTAATGAACAGCTGAGACGACGTCTCGGGTTCGATCCTAGGTTTACCATGGCACACACCAATGACTTTTCGATGCTTTTCGAACTTATGTGTGTATTTATCGCAGGTTTATAAGTACCCGGTTAGTGGCAATATGCTCGCCACCTATTACATTGGGACCTAAACATAAACTGGCGAAATGTGTGTGCTAGCACCTCTGCCTACCCCTTCGGAGAATAAAGGCGTGAGTTTATGTTATGTTATGATGTTAAACAGCCCTATCCCTTAGTCACCTTCTACGACACCGCTTGGGAAAAGATGAGGGGGCCCAAATTCTATTCTGCCGGTAACCACGTGGTGTTTTACTAAACCGTGATATATTATTTTGATATTATTTTCTCCATCCGACGGCAGATAATCATACAGGCTATGACTAAGTGCTCACTTAACGGCAATAGACTCGCCCCCTATTACATAAGACCGAAAATCATAGTTGGCGAATTGTGGGTGTAAAGCACCTCTGCCTACCCCTTAAGTTGGATTTATTATTCTGTGGTCACAATCATCATCATGTTAGGTCATTTCCTGTTGTATCGTAAGTGATAAAAGGTGCTGACACTCAATTTAATGTCTTTCTTTGTGTACAGCTACGTATAAAAGTAATAAAGTTTTTATTGCCTGACTATCAATTAAACGAATAAAATATAGTTAAACACTGAGGTGTTTGTTGAATAGAAAATAAAAATCGATATAAAAGGTTAATTATGAGGCTAGGGCGAACGGTCGATCCAGTATAAGTTAATGTAGGCGTAGGTATTTTTTTTTTCATATAGGACACGTCAATTTGACTTCACCTCTTTTTAGTTATGCTAAAGGCAAAGTCTCGGAGAGAGGGTCACCATCGCAAACATGTACCACGTTAACAGTAGTGGCACTCAGCTTAACGACCTCATTAGATGCCTTTTTACGCCCCGCTTAAAGGACCCGCGACTGTAGGAAGAAGGAAAACCGTGAGCTGGCAGGGAGTTCCAGGTCTTAGTCGTGCGGCATAGGAATGAGTCACTGAAACGCTTGATTCTAGCAGGTATAATCTGCACCGTATATGGATGGCATCTTAGCCCTGGACGTGTCGTCCTGTGAAGGAAAGGAGAATTTACTTGATGAAATTACTTGATGTCAGGGTGTGTATACCTTTTTTACTACGCTAGCTAGCCGGATCCAAACTGACTACAACCGTATGCCCTCGTGGTTCACAATTACTGGGGTCGTAGGTTCCTGGGTCAGCCGGTCATGTTAAAGACAACCTCACCTCCGACCTAGCACCACGACCCTCAGTCGACGTGCAGTTTTAGTCGGTTCGAGTCCGACATAACCTCCCTTTCCGGCTCCGGTGAGGGAGGTATCTGAGGGGAATTCCGCACGATAAAAAAGGGGTCTAATAATTCATAAAAAATTATTATTGAATGAAAAAATGTAAAAAAGGCACCATTAAGACCTGGAACTCCCTGCCAGCTCACGTATTTCATTCTTCCTACAGTCCCGGGTCCTTTAAGCGGGGCGTGAAAAGGCATTTGAGTGCCACCATTGTTAACATGGTACATATGGTACACATGTTTATAATAGTGACCCTCTTTCCAAGCCCTTGCCTTTAGCTTACCATTAGGCGAATCGTTTTAAAAAAAAACTGGCTTTTCCTTCGCATCCCGGCTGAGCTAGGACCATCTATGTTTTTAAGATTTCACCTTTGGTGTCTCCATTGAACTCCGAATAAGGAGGCTTGGACCAGGGCATCACGCTACTGGTAACAGGCGGTCGTATCTGTGTAGACGCGCTACCGTCTCCGCTGGCCAGGTGTATAGGTACTCCGCGTTTCTCTTGTATCACATATGGTGGTACATATAACATGAAAAGGATAGTTATATATTACTAGCTATTGCCCGCGACTCCACCCGCGTGGATGTCGGTTATCGCGACCAAACATAGCCTATGAACTTTCTCGAGGTGTAATCTACCCCTATACCAAAATTCGTCAAAATCGGTTCCGTGATTTAGGCGTGAAAGCGTAACATACGGACAGATAGAGTTACTTTCGCATTTATAATATCAGTATGGATAAATCTAGTACATTTTACGTGTATTAATATTAAATTAGACATGACAATAAACTTTTTACTCGTGAACTACAAAAGTCATTTTCAAACTCCAATTTATTCAACCCACATTTCCATGTTCAATTTAAACTCTGCTTGTGCAAAACTAGATTAAAAAATCACGCTCCTATATGGAACATGAAAAGTAAAGCTGGAAGCCGTGGGTCAAAGTTGAAGTATATTTAACCTAGTTTTGATATTAAGCGACATTTAATATGTTTAAGTACTAGTCAAAACAACCAACATCTGAACTCTGTCATCAAGTCTGAAGTATTTAAGTGATATTACATTTAAGTTATCATCATACGTACATACATAAAAAATTAAAACATAATCTCACACCTGTATTCCCCGAAGGGGTAGGCAGAGGTGCTAGCACCCACATTTCGCCAGTTTATGTTTAGGTCCCAATGTAATAGGTGGCGAGCCTATTGCCATTAACCGAGCACTTATAAACCCGCGATAAATACATACATAACTTCGAAAAGCATCGTTAAGTCATTGGTGTGTGCCATGGTAAACCTGGGATCGAACCTGAGAACCTCGTCTCAGCAGTCCATTACCCATACCACTTGGCAATATACAATCATGCCTTTATCCCCGGAGGGTTAGGCAGAGGTGAATTAACACCCTCATTTGACCAATCATTGGATTCGGTCCCACGTATGGGGGGTGAGCTTATTGCCGACTTCCGAGCACTATTGTTGACTCAAGCCGTGCATCCGAGGTGGAGTCTGGGCTGTATTCATTTGTTTGATGTTAAACAGCCCTATCCCTCAGTCGCCTTGTACGACACCGCATGGGAAGTGATAGAGTGGATCAAATTCTAATCTGCCGGGAACCAAGTGGCTTCATACCAGTGTTAATCTCGGTGCCTTGTTTTACCCCTCTGTTACACTTTCACGCCTAAACTATTCAACCGATTTTAATGAAATTTAATATTGGGTTAGATTAGAACTTAAGAAAGGACATAAGCTATGTTTGGTCGCGATAACCGACATCCACGCGGGCGGAGCCGCGAGCAAAAGCAAGTTTAAAATAAGAAAACAGTTTGAATTTGCTTTTAAGATCATTTTGAAATTAATTTTTTATTTTAAAATCATTTCAACAATCATTTCTACTTATATCTGTACTAGACCTCTTAAATAATATTCCTCATCTGCAAAATGTTTTTTAGATCCCCTTCTTCTTCTGTCGAATCGATTGCGCTTATACTCTTAGATTTTATGTTCCCAGTGTGTTGCTACCTGGGTTGCGTTTTTGGAGGCGCTAATAAGTTCCACTGTCGCACACGTAGTTGGCCATGCAGCACACTTTAGCAGATGGGTCATGGTTTGTGGAGCAACTTCACACTCACACCGCAGGTCCATGCTATCTGAAAAGCCCACCTTGACCGATTCTCCTTGCTTCGCTCCTGTGTTCGAAGTCTGTTTAGGTACCAGATCCAGGGAAGGTCATGCCCTGAGGCAGATTCCATGACAGCGGAACGAAAGGGGGTGACGGCGGATGAAAGATCCCCTTAATATAAGCAGCTCCAAAAAATCTTAACATTGGTAGAGCCCAGTCAGTGTCTACAGTGCAATGACCTATTTAGAGTTATATGTAAACCCCAATGGCTCAATGAAAGTGTTTGCATTGCTAAATTTACAAAAACTCCCACTTTGGGTTATTTCGGGAAAAATTATTCAGTCTATTATTGTGAATTGTCACTATATCAAGCTGCCATATTTAACCAATTTGTTAATGAAGGTATATTTTTGAATGAACTATGATAAAGTTAATTTTAAATTCAAGTTCTTTTATTAATGAAAGGTGGGTTTTAAACAAGGGCTTATTGTTAACTGGTACCGAAGAGGTTACCTTACAAATAAGGTTAACTGACTCTAGCCAAGTCAGTCTTAGAATGGGTGATCGTTCTTAAGACATTGAGACCCCTTCGGTACCATACGAACATCTATGGCAGTCGTTACGGATGGTTGGAGTCCTAAAAAGTCCGACAACTGGTCCAACTATAGAAGTTTAATATCGTTAATGAGTTGTGGAGATCAGGTGGCAATTGCTTCACGAAAATATTTAAGATCAGTCGCATCTAAACTTCCTCATATATTTTTTGTGGGAAACTAGTAATAGTATAATATGATGCATTTTCATAGTATTACAATAATATGTGACCCGATCTACGTTTCATATGAAATGTAACGCCACACTAAAAATTTAAAGAATTTTCAATTTCCACTTGAAGCCAAACGCATACGTAAATTCTTAATATCAGTTGGAAATATTGAAATAAATATCGAAGAGATCGCTCTTTTTACATTACAGGTGTTTGAATCAATTTTATTTCACTCTAAGGACAAATAACAATCTGAAATACGCGATGATAAAACTCCTAAAGAACTGGAAAAGTATTACATTAAATAAATAACTTTTAGGGACATTCTACACAGCGCTATCTAGACTCAAAGTAAGCAACTTGCTTATGTCAAGGATATAGAATGCAAATAAACATACTTATATGTTTTTGTTAATATAAACTTACATATACTTATGAATATCCAGAATACTATTTGGATCTGAGTAGTTCCTCCATGATCATGGTGCTTGCAACAGCGCCGAAATATCGACACTCGAAGCAATACATGGTAAATATCCCGATATCTCTACATACTCATGCATACGAATATTTGCATTGTTATTTTTTCTTACACATATACGCCTATTTCCCTCTGAGGTAGGCAGAGATAAGGGGCCGCTTTGACTCTTTTATTACGTACTAGCTTTTGCCCGCGGCTCAGCCTGCGTAGATGTCGGTTATCGCGACAAAACATAGCCTATGTCCTTTCTGAAGGTCTAATCTACCCTTATACCAAATTTCATCAAAATTGGTTCATTGGTTCAAGCGTAACATACAGACAGACAGACAGTCAGAGTTACTTTTGCATTTATACGAGTAATATTAGTATGGAAGTATGGATTCTCGAGCTTCCTATAATTTTCTTAATCCTTTCATGCAAGCCCGCCGGTTTCGACATATGTTTCATAATCAAAAATAAAAGTGAACTTTATAAAACATTAAATACGAGACTCACAGACCAAGTATTAAAAATAAGTAGGTCAAAAAGAAACATACGCCGCCAAATCATTAGAAGAAAAAAATAGAAGTTCACAACATGACACGGAACACATTATCACTGCTCGTTCCAATTCTCCGTTCCAAAAAACGTTACGGCAGTCAAAAGGGGCCTACATACGACCTTCTTAACCCACCTATCAGCCATTTTGAAGGTACCACTCACGTCTATTGTTTCCAAAACTGCCTTAGACAGTCCCCTCTGTATCCTCACGGTGGCATTTTGCATAATATTAGGGATCCCAGATTGTTTAGTCGTTGCCATTTTCGTTTTCCTAGAATACCTTAAGGGACATGAATTTATATAGATTGTGGTTAGCCTTTTCTTGTCTTGAGGTTGCAGTTTTTTTGTCTTGTTTCGCGGAAAGGGTTGTATATAAGACGTAAGATAGTATTGCGAGTTTTTTTATATTAGACACATCAATATGATTTCACCATGGTAAGCTGAAGGTAATATCTCAGGAAAGTGGGTCACTTACAGACATCTACCATGTTACAATGGTAGCCCAGAGTTTCTGTTTATCTACAATATATCTTTACGCAAAATAAAGTTTAGAGAAGTATGTTGGTTACAACGCTAGATTATTTCGATTTGAGTTCTAGAGATTAGCTCTTGAGTTAGAGCTACTTGTATGATTTGATATGAGTCTTTTTACTATCGGAGGTATTATATATTTACCATGTTGGTATTGAGTAATCATGACAGTTTCAATGATTCTATTTGTATTTTTGCACAGTCTTGAATGTGTTAACCATCTCACTGTGATTCTTGGTAAATAACTGAATGAGTCAAGCTGATTGAATAGAACTAAGTATGGCACATTTTTTTTAATCGTGCGAAAATCCCCACGGATAAAGTATCTCACATGAAATCTAAGGGCACAGCGAATCTTTATGAAGTAAGTAGAGTTGTTTTTAAATACATTTCACAAACTGCATGCTTAAAACTACGGAAATATAGGCACAGATATATTTCTATTCCTAATATATTTAAGGTTTAATTTAAGAATATAATAGATATTTACTCGATTTGAGATTTACATGGTCATTAACATTAATAGTATAACACTCACCGGGATATTTACCATGTTTATGATTGGTATTTGGTAACCGATATTTCGGCGCTGTTACAAGCGCCATGATCACGGTGTAATGATCACGTGATCATGGCGCTTGTAACAGCGCCGAAATATCGGTTACCAAATACCAATCATAAACATGGTAAATATCCCGGTGAGTGTTATACTATTAAGATATTTACTCATTTTACATCTACCTAAATGGCATACTTGTACAACATTCACAAAACCAATTCTTGTTTAGAATATAATCTGAAAATTCGGTTTTCAAAGTTACAATATTTAAAAGAGCCGCATATCATAATATTGTAACGTACCCAACGAAGCAAAAATGCCAGATTAAAGATAAAAGTAATGTTTATTCAGCCAAGTCTATCGTAATGTTTTCCATTATGCTTGTTTCAAAACAATATATAATACAAAATATGACATATTTTGTTCTTTTACTGGCTAAATTATTAGTTAAGGGGCAGGTTAAAAGTTTAGGGATACCAACTATTGTATTTTTTTTCTATTTTCAGTAGATGTTCTTTTACAAAAATGTCTTGTTCTTGTTAAATTGTTAACTGGTTTAAATAAAATAAACAAGGTTTGTCTTATTCAATACTTGTATACCTACAAGCAATTCATAACTACCTCCGCTGGTAGCAGGGGTAGTTATATCGAACTCAAACCGACTAAAACCACACATTATCGTCTCAAATCCCATATCAGATTATAAAATGGTCCAATACAACTTTTACGACCTATGAGAGGGCCAATGATGCATGGTATAAGTAGAAAATTAATTTCCACTAAGTATACTATACTAGCTTTTGCCCGCGGCTCCGCCCGCATAGATGTCGGTTATCGCGACCAAACATAGCCTATGTCCTTTCTCAAGGTCTAACCTATCCCTATACCAAATTTCATCAAAATCGGTTCAGTGGTTTAGGCGTGAAAGCGTAACATACAGACAGACAAAGTTACTTTCGCATTTATAATATTAGTATGGATTACGTAATGCGTATTACTATACTTTGCGAATTACTTTCAAAAAGTAATTTATATAAACTCTTAACTGCCAATTAGAGCAGTCAAAACAACCAAACATGATTGAAACAGCTAAAGCATACAAAATACATCTCCAACCAATAAGTACAAAAACTTATACCAACTTCAAACCTAAGGGAGAAAGTAAATTTCCCAAAGCCAGTAAAGATTATTGCTCCGTAGCTAAAATATTAGATAACAAAAAAAAGCATAAGGCATACAATATTGTGGTTTGTTTCCACTTTTATCTCCCGATGCTTCGTACAGGCATCGTAAACTTCCTTTTATGTGCAAATGTGTCTGATCATAAAGATGGTACGTGATATTTTTGACAACAGGTCCCTTAGGAACTTTTTCTTTGAATTAAATGTTGAATATGAATAATATAATAGCGATATGGACCTATCTCAATAATTCACAAGTAGTCACAAGGAAATCTTGCGCAGTAAATAAGGAGATAATTTTTGCGTTCCGTTTTCCTTATTGTGAGATGTTCCGTTTGTATTCAGAGGAATTTGATCTGAAATGTGTTATTAAAAAAATATTCTTCGTATTTTGATGTCAGTTTGTGCAAAATTAAGTTATATTTCTTTACTACCAACTATATTTTCTTTCTAATAGTTAACTACCAAAAAAAAAATTATAAATAAATACACTAAACCTTAGGTACAGTCAGCATCAGAAAGATGTTGACGAATAAAGTGGACAAAATGATCTTGATTTCGTTTTTTTGACCTCCCAGTTGACCGATTGTAGAACAATTTTAGAAGAACCTTTAGTTCGGACAATAATACCATATAAATCAATAAAACAGTTTGATTTACTCTAAAAAAGTCCGTTTTCAGAACATTTTGAGACTTCGTCGTCAAGATATTTATGACGCTGACTGTACTAGCAGTGACTACTCGAAATTAGTTATAATAACCTGCCAGCTATGTTCTGTAACTGTATTTTCTAAGGTGATATGTCACAAATTTTTCGTGTGGAAGTCCCCGCGGATATCCGCGGGCAGGGGCGGTTATGTCGGGCGCGCTTAATAGAATTAGGTTACTGTAGCATAAGGACGTGTGCAATACCAGGGGAGATACACTCGAGGACAAGGCTTTGGTCTTTCTACTGACAGCACATAAACTCTTCAGTGAGCTTCCCTACTCCCCACAACGCACAACACAAGGGTATTTTCGCCGCGGTATTTTTATGGTGGAGGTACTTCCCCAGGCGGACTACCCAATTTGGATGGAAATATCGTCGTGTCCTGCATCTCGGGTCTTCAAAATTCAAAATTGTGCAAGGAACTTAATGGTCTTAATTATATTTCAATCTGATATTTGTATCTGATATATATGTTTTCATTTGGTATGCATTGCAATAGTGATTAACCATTTGCATAATATGATAACCACTTTAATTTGCTGTCGAATGGCTTTAGTAATAGACCGAGGCCTAATAATAGTATTATGTTAATTTCGTAGTAATATTGTGTGTGTTAGTTAAAATGTTCATATTTTAACTAATACTCGTATTAACTAAGGAGAGAATATTATGATGCCTAGCCGTTCTAGAGATTAACCAAGTTCCACAGACAAAAATCCAGATAATTATTATGGCTGTTAGTTTAATAATACAAACAAATACAACAAATATATTTAAACTATTTTAAAATTATCATCGTAACTATTATCTCCATAAACTTAATTTCTTTCCTATTTTTACTATAAAAGTCATCAAACTATTATGAAAATCGTCGTCAGTAACATTGCATTCTCCTTCCCTTCACTTCGGGTTTTTCAAGTTCCTATAGGATTAACAGCTTGAATGTGACGCTTCTGTTCACACGTCCATAGCCCATAGTGGCTTTTTCCATCAGGTGGGCCATATACTCGTCTGCCACTAAATTAGTATGAAAAAAAAAATACTTTTACAAAAGCCAAACTATTTATTATATCCATTTCTAACTCTCGAAAGCAAATAATAAAACTTCTTACCGTTTTAAACTGCAAAGATCGTTCAACATAAAAATTCTCGCAATTCCCAAGCCAAAGTTGAAACACTTTTCAAACAGAAGTATTTTCGTGAATGCTTTTCTATTCTCGGCCAGATAATATCAATAAAAACAATGAGAACCCGTAAAAGGACAACCCCAACTCTCATACAATCTTGGGCCCGCATGTACAGGGTTGAAAATTAGGCAATATTTAGACCATCTAAGGACATTTTGTTTGCCGAATTTTCACGACGATTCACAATGGCCAAGTTTGTTAAATCGAGCATTGTTCATAGGTTATGTTGTAATACATAATGCGGTCAAACAGCGTCTTATGTTGTGTTGTGTGTGATAGCTACACAAGTTATTCGCGTATCGCTTTTATTTGTAAGTAGGTTAGCAGGTTTTATTAGTATAGAAAAGGGCAGGTCATTAATATTTTTAGTCATTAATGTGGAATGGTCAACTATATGCTAAATAATAAAACTGATATGTCGAAGCAAAGACATGCTTTAGCTACTTTTTTGTTGCACAATTTTAAACCTTATAGTTTTATGATATGCAACTGACATTTACTCTAAAGGTGGTAAAGCAATCCTTCCCTACCCTCACTTCAGACGGCAACATCTGAATGACATCCTTTTGCTACGGTTACCACTTTCCACAAGGCTGTATACATACTTGTTTGCTGTAGTAATATAGAATTAATTATATAAGTAGGTAATAAAATAAAACAACATTATTTTAAAGATTATTTTATTTTAAAAAAGTACTGTAATCTCTATCCCGGGTATCTTCCTATTTGGCTGTAGAAATGCTTACACTAGGACTTAGGTCTTTCCTCCCCTTTTTAAGCATCATCATAGTTTATTAAAATATTGTCAAGAAACTGTGTAGGAGGTGTTATATTGTCTTGGAACCGTGCCCAACCGAGATACCATATTACACTCATTATGTGGGCACAGCACCCGACTGTTCTCTTACCTACAAAACAATTACAGCAATGCTGTAATATAGCATTCCTCCCGCTCAAAGAACTGTCAATTAATATATATACGTAATAAGTTCTACTACTTATATGCCTGGACTTTATTTTTCCTCTTAACAACCAAGTCGTTTGAGATTGATTGATATTGATATTGATTATTAGGAGGTCTCTATCCACCTCTCTGCACACTTCAATGACATACAGAATACACATTTTTCTGTGCCCCACTGGTGATTGTGCTGGTCTGTTCTCGTCCAAACATGCACATTGAGCTTGAATCCAGCAAGATTCGCAAATGATGTCATTTGCATTCACCTTAAACAGAGATCATGTTATAAGCACTGAATATTCCATTAGTCATATAGGCTAGTTCTTCATGAACGTTACACATATCAGTCAAAATACATTGTCATATACAAAAGTTGGCATAATTATCTACGGGATTAGGTAGACTCGTAGTAATTTCTATTCTATAACAGCTATCACACAGCTTGTTAACGTTAATTATAATAACAATTTCAAAAGAGCGAGAAATAACGAATAGGTACTTACTATTTGTGGTGCGACCCATTCACGTATACAAGCTAGTATCCCTGCATCGTTCAATAAATGTCTTTCTATAATATTGCATCGGTAGCGATTCCACAATTCACACAGAGACTCATTGTGATAGCTTTCAACCGATGTGGTAAAGTCTAGTCCAGTTTTAAAGCCAAGGTCAACAAATGTAGCAAATAACGGTGTCCGGTAATCAAGCAAGGGTCAATTAGTTCGAAAATCATATACAATTCACAGAGTAAAAGCAGCAAAACACATGATCTCAGCGAGCTGAAGGAAAGCGAATGCGACATTTTCAATGACAGGAGTGAAAATGACATATGATGTTACAGATTATTATGAATTCTATATGATCGATTATTTACATAGACTTTGAATACACTTCGATTATTTACAATCGATATTTTGACTTCCATTATGAAAGAGACAGTTGTCTTTCTGATTAGTAAACTGAATAACGAAAATAAAGATGCTACATAGATATTTTGAAATCATTTAATAAAGCCACGAATTTTAAATTCATAGTTATTAGTTATCGATTTCATTTCATAATCGAATCGATAAAGCAAGCATAATCATAGCGCATTTACGAAGATCGGATTAAGTATTACATTCAACGTTTACGAAGCTTGTTGATTAATGAAAATCACATTTTTAAACTTTTGTCGCACTTGGCCATTGCTGATTGTAATGAAGTCTAAACAAAATTGTAACACAAAATAGACGAATTTTTTGAGGTAGGTTTGATGTCTGTACACTCAGGCCCAAAGTGGGGTATCTCCTTTAAACAGGGTTTCTAACTACAGTGAGGTACTATAATTTCCCGATTCCGGGTTCGTTTAGTAACCTAAAAACGTGCTTAGCACTTTATAAATATATATGTAGATATTTGAATGAATTTTTATAGCATTTATTATGCTAACTTTTAAGTTCGAAAAACATTGGAAAAAATAAAATGCTCAAGTGAGACTCGAACTCACGACCTTTCCCTTACAGGGGGACTGCTCTTCCAACTGAGCTACTGAGCCACACTTGAATCTTTGAAAAGAAAATTTGGAATGATTCAAGTGTGGCTCAATAGCTCAGTTGGAAGAGCAGTCCCCCTGTAAGGGAAAGGTCGTGAGTTCGAGTCTCACTTGAGCATTTCATTTTTCCAATGTTTTTCGAATATGTAGATATTCTTTGTTTTATCGGTTCAAAATATTATTAACATCATCATCCTTGTAACAATTTTCTATTCGAAGTTGCCTCCAATCTTTTGAGCCCAAAGTTCGGTTATTTTTTTATTAGTAAGTTAGATTTTCTGACCTCCTAACCTCGGGAGGTGTCGTCTGTTATTCGAGGTCTCGGGTTCGATCCCAGATTTACCATGGCACACACCAATGACTATTCAATGCCTTTCGAAGTTATGTGTGTATTTATCGCAGGTTTATAAGTGCCCGGTTAATGGCAATAGGCTCGCCACTTATTACATTGGGACCTAAACATAAACTGGCGAAATGTGGATGCTAGCACCTCTGCCTACCTCTTCGGGGAATACAGGCGTGAGTTTATGTTATGTTATGTTATGTAGATTTTGATTGTAATAAATATTATACCAAACACGAGTCTCCTTTCAAATTAATGGGTGAATTTAATGTTTGACAAAACTTAATACACACCACCTTTGTAACAAATTATTTTTACAACTATATACATTCTTAGACAAATTGACGTATTATAAGTATTATAATGAATCATTTTGAGCCAAAATTATCTGTAAATAGAAAGTATTAAGACTGTTTAGTTGTCACTGACTGTACATAACGATGTCTGAACTAATTTAAATAAGTACAGCTGACTCTCAAATTCGCTATGACCCGTAAGAAATTGCCTCGAATCAAAAGCCCTCGACAAACACTCACGAACGAAGGAAATAACTGAAATAGGTGGCGCCCTTTGAATGATACATCTACACAATCTATACTCTAAGGATACATCTTAATGTTGTTGATATTTGTCTTGTTTATAAGGATTTCGTGCAGTCAAAATTGTATTCCGTATTGTCTCACGTCGAAAAGTTTAAAGCCGTCTTTGCATATTTCTAGTTTTGTTTGAGAACTGTCTCTTAGGTACCGGTAAGGTTTTGTTGCTGACTATTTTACTAAGTGGCGTAGCTTAAATTTATTATCTATATTTGAAGTAATAGCATTTTTTGAACCCAAAATCCAAAGGATCCGAAATAATTTTGTGTCAAAAAGTATCTATCTAATAAGACCGTTAAGCTCAGGGGCATTGTAACATTAAAACATTGTTGCTGTATTTTTTCCTAAAACTTTGTGTTCTGCTTACCATCAGGTGAAGGCATATTAACTTAGCGTAGCTTAGGTAGCTTAGTGGTTAAGGAGTCGGCCTTACGATCGAGGGATCTTGGGTTCGAATCCTGGCCATTACACTACCGACGTGAACCCACTCCTTACACACACAATTTAGCTTAGTAGGAGGGGTTAGAGGGAATATTAGTAACTTCGGTTCTAATATTCTTTTTAAAAAAAAAGTGTGTCATATAATTGTAAAATATTTAAAAAACTTCATAGATTCGACTACTAAGCATCACAAAATATTATTGAGCTATTTACATTAGTACCGGTAAGCTATACCAAAAAATAATGTACTTCACTTAATTCACCTTACTTATTTACCCACAAAATTAATCAACGCTATGCAAACAAGAATCTAAATTTAATGTAAATTTCTACTTACTCGCTCTACTTATCTGAAGAATAGTTCCTTCAGAAAATTAAACCTCTATTAATCTAAACGAAGATTTACACAAACTGTGCGAATCAACTTCTAATTTAAAAGTTCAACGAACAGTAAAATATCTGTTTGTTAATTACCACTATGAAGACTAGAATAAATAAAAAAAAAAGGTCGAAGGATAATGAAACGTCTTTATCTCAAAGATAAGAAAATGAAACAGTTGAAATAAGAGCTCAAGAGACAAAAACTCTTAATGAAGAAGGGGACAAAGTAATTTAAATTCGTTACTTCTACGCCATCTGCTAAATGCACTTCATTAAAACGTGCGAACTGTAGCAAAGCCAAACGTCGACTGACACGAACGAATTCGAATTTCAAATCACCACAGCTCTTTTTCAAATGCAAGTTTTCAGTGAGAAAAAGTAGGGTCGTCAAATGAGGTGAAATTATACTTCAGTTCAGTGAACTGGTAGCAGAATACTACAGTCTTAGACTTAAAATTAGCTCTTAACTTATTCATTTTGGAGTCTTCCCTTAAGAAAATTAGGGTTCTCTATTTAAAGTATTCACTCAGTTCGTGCAAAAGTATCCGCTTAATGACAATATGATTATTCCCTACTCTGCTAGTAAGCCTCTGGGGATAAAAGTGTGACTGTATGTACGTCCTGCGTGGTTTTTTGTTGCTATTATTGACCTATTATAATGTATCTATTGTTTTGTTTTGATAATAAATAAAATAAAAAAATAAAAAATATGTAATCACACTTTTATCCCCAGAGGGTTAGGTAGAGGTGAATTAACGCCCACATTTTACCAATCATTTTATTCAGTATCACGTAATAAGGGCCTATTGCCGTATGCCGGGCACTATTATTGACTCGAGCCATGCATCTGAGACTGAGTCTGGGCTGTATCTATATGTCTGATGTTAAGATGCCCTTAGTCATCACGATACCTCATGGAAAAAGATTGGGTGGAACAAATTCTACTCTGCCGGGACCCACGCGGCTATTATGCTTATTCTCTGTTTTTTTTACTCAATCAAGCTCAAGTGGTACTGGCTGGAATTTGGTACAGGGATATATTTGTAGTCTGAAATGTCATAAATATTTTTTCTTTTTTGGCTTCGAAGAGATTGTGGGAATGGGATTAATTTTTTTTGATGCCGCATGTATGTCTGCGAAGCAACTATCAAACGATAACTGTTCGCAGGCAGAACCGTGGGTATCATCTAGTAATGTAATTTATGTTTGCAGTCTAGTCAATTATTCCTCTACGTCAACAGAGATTATATTAATTACCAGAATATAAAAATTACCAATTTGTCGTCGCTGTCACCACTCAGACATTATGCGATGTCATCCAGAGATCGTTAAGTTCTACAATAGCTTTCCTTTATCGTTCTAAACGTAATCCTCTGTATAATATGAATTTAATTCAGTAGCACCCTAGAGCATTCAATAGTAATCGTTTTGTGTCTATTTCATTTAGATGAGTTTACTTTGTTTTAGCTGAATTTCCATTAACAAATTTAGTGGATTCTAATATAGAATTACGGTGCTATTCGATTACAAGAGTGTTGTGTTTCACAGTTCTCCCGTTTGCGTTTGTTGATTTTATTTGTATTCCTTTTCTGGAAACGGAATTGGAGTTATGAATATTGGATGATGAGAATTATGGACTTCGTCAAATTGACGAACGACTTTGGAAATGTCAGTCAATTTAGTTATTATTTTGGCGTAGTTCAAGCCCTCTCTAGATAAGTGGCAATTTGCTGGCCAGCGTATCTTGGAATAGAATGACAAATGTATGGGATTTGATGTACATTACAGTCGACAACGAATGTCATATATTCTTCAAATGTCAATATTATACTCGTCATTCTATTCTACGATACGCTGGCCAGCTAGTTGCGGCTTGTCTAGAGGGGCAGGTGTAGGGCATAATTGCGATTATCTTTTATGAGAAAATAATATTTGTGGAGCCGTATCACCACAAATATTATATGTGATATTCCTCAGATACAAAGGAAGGATCACAATAGGCGAGGTGAACGTGCCTGCCGACCCGCTGATGGCAAGTTGATGTTTGGATGCTGTTTTTTATGTGAAGCAGTGTGAGAACCTTGATTACGCGATTCAGAATTCTGGAATCGAATCTAACCTAACCTAATTTTTGTATTACTAGATACGGTGAGTACATAAACATATTAGGTGGTGCCACAACTCTTCTTATCAAGGCCGGAGGCTAATAGCCAGCTTGTTCTCCTAAGAAGTGTAGCAGTTATTTACTATGGTGGTATTTTTTAAACATGGCAAAAGCTCTTTAAAACCCACATTAATTTTGGAATATCTCTGGTATATTATTTTTTGATTCTCAAAATGTTTGAAGAAAGAAATACTTTCATTAAAAACTTGAATTGCGTTGCAAAAAATGGCAGGGTTAATTTAGAATTTTCTCATACAAATGAGTCTGGTTACGCTGCTTCTATCCATGTGTCACTTTATTTCAGTATTCAGTATTTGATAAGAAAATTGGATTATTTGGACTTCTCGTGTACAAAGCACAAAAGGGCCATTACATTTTTAGAATTTCGAAACTTTAATCATGTTGTTAAATGAAAGAACACAAAGTACACCCAATTTACATTATTTTCTCTTGTATCTCGAATGTTTGCTGGGAGAAAACTCATTATTGAATAAAGTTTACTTTTGCTGGGTTTATTCTGGCTACCAAATTATGATGTTATTCATTTACTGTAGGTACAATAAAGATCATAATTAGAACAAGGACTTTTTTGCACCCCGATAGTGAAACTTGAGACGGCGCCGCGGCGTGTGATTTTAGTGGGTTAGAATCAGACAAAATTACAATCACTGGCCGGTGGGAAGGTATCCGTGAACATTTGTGACGAAGGTAAGTACAATAGTAAGTACAATACCACATGTTTAGTTTAATGAAATTTTAAAGCAATTAGTATGCTATTTCAATCATTGTAAGGGACTGGCCGCAGCTTAATTACCTTTTTTGTAACAATTAGGAGGCAGACAAGCTCAAGGCACACCTGATGGAAAGTGGTTACCGTCGCATATGTTTTTTTAATGGAATGGGGAGGCAAATAAGCAGACGGATCGCCTGATGGTAAGCGATCACAGCCGCCCATGGGCACCCGCAACACCGCAGGGGTCACAAGTGGGCTGCCTTCCTTTTAAAATAGAGTACGCTCTTTTCTTGAAGGTTTGTAGGAGGAAGGAAGGAAGTTTGAATATTGATGACAGGGGGACTCGCGCTGTCTAGCCTGAAACCTTCTAACACCCTTCTTGAAGAACCCCATATTGTAGTCTTTGGGAAAACCACAGCATAATCGTATGTGGAATGAAGTCCCTTTCAGACCACGCGGTGCGCACTATTTTCGGTTGCAATGTCTGAGGATGAATTCCCTGCCTATGGCGAGTGCAGTGCGATAATAAATTGTAAAATTCATCTGAGCCCAAACCATTGTATAGGCGGTAGAACACACACAGTGAGGCAAAGTCCCTCCTGAAGTTGTTGAGTCTCAATGCACGTTTTTACACCTGCCTTGGATGTTCAATATCCATACTAATATTATAAATGCGAAAGTAACTCTGTCTGTCTGTCTGTCTCTATGTTACGCTTTCACGCCTAAACCACTGCACCGATTTTGATGAAATTTGGTATAGGGGTAGATTAGACCATGAGAAAGGACATAGGCTATGTTTGGTCGCGATAACCGACATCCACGCGGGCGGCGCGCGGCGCCGCGGTTAAAAGCTAGTTCTAATATAAATCTATAAGAATACCACCTGTGTCACTTCTTCTTCTTCTTCGTGTCAATGGCTCATCAATCTATTAAATGATATCGGCCCAATACTTGGATACGGCACCTGTATCACTATAACGTAATTATGTAGAGGTCACTTAACGCCTTGTATCAAGTTGAAACAAAAGTTTCAAAATTAACCTAACTGACTTTAAAATTAAAATACTTTTAATGTAAAACTTACCTCGTCGCATTTCTCTTTATTTGTCCTACTTTAGGTAATACTTACCTAATTTCTTCCTACAACTTACGTTAAAGCACTCTTGAATGTTTTTCATTACTTTTACGTTATTATGTACCTTAGGTTGTTGCGAAATCTCGATAGAGGTCTTCGTAATTGAGACCGTAGTTTTTGCTAAAAAATTAAAAAGAAAGAAAATCTCTGTTTATACTGGAGATTGATGGCACTTGGTGGAATCTACTACATATATATTGAATACTACACTTATACTTTTCCACTGAGTTTATTTTTCTCTTCTCTTTTTTTGCTTTCACACATATATATGTAAATACACACAGATATTATAAGTAGTATGTGAGTAGATTATGATGCAAAAAAACCGAAAGATAGAACTATTTTATATAATAATATTACTACCTACATAAAAAAATCATACCTTTTTTTTTCCGTGCGGAAATCCCCTCGTATACCCCCCTGCCGGAGCCGGAAGGGGAGGTTATGTCGGACTCGAACCGACTAAAACCGCACACCGACTGTGGGTCGTGGCGCTAGGCCGGAGGTGAGGTTATCATCGACATATCCCTCGCACCCCGGCTGACCCAGGGCCATCCCTTACGGTCTAGCCCTCCTCGGGAGGGGGGAAAACGGTGTCCCCGACTCGCCCCCGGAATGGGGAGGCACGCTTCTCAGCGCGCCGTCGCCGTGGCCTGCTTCTGCTGGGGTGACAGGCGGCTTCACTCGTCACCCCCAGGCCCGCGCTCATGGGGGACGGAGGTCAGTCAGTGCCCTCCGACGCCCGAGTTGCCTGCGCGCGCGGGCAGCGCGGTTCGCGAGTCTCGCTCGCTCGCGCTGCCTCTCCCGTTCCGCCGTCTCCTTCACGACCATTACCTGCTCGCTGAAGGAGACGCCGGCCGCCCACGCGTCTGCACAGCGGACCATTGCTGTGAGCAGCGAGGCGAGGGTAAGAACTCTCACTCCCAGGGCCGCCACTAGCTCCCGTCTCGGTCCGGCCCATGCCGGACACTCGGTGAGCGTGTGCAGCTCTGAGTCCTCGCTCGCGTCGCAATGGTGGCACTCGGACGTTGGCTCCTTTTCGATCCGACGCAGATACCGCCCAAAGCACCCGTGCCCGGTGATAATCTGCGTCAGTCGATACGAGAGGCTGCCATGTGGCCTCTCGAACCATTCCCCCATGATGGGCCTTACCGCCTCTATGATGCGCGCGTGTTTCTCTCGTGTGCTGCGCGTGGTTGCTCAAGTCGTCGCTCCCACTCCGCCACCATGATCCTGTGGAGCCAGGATCTCTCGGCCCGAATGTCTTCGGGCTCGGGATCGTATCCCCGCTCCCGCGCCTCCTTACGGAACCGATAGAGTGCTGCAAGGGATCTCGCTTCCAGGATCCACGGTGGCGATCCGGCTAGGAGACTCGCCGCTTCAAAGGATATCGTGCGATATCCCCTAATTGCCCTGGAGGCCATCCTCTGCTGCGGCGCACGCAACAGGGGCATGAATCTGGTCTCTCTAACCTAACACGATTTTTATTGGCACAAGTTTTGTAGGGTAGACGTATTTTTTCAACTATTTCAGTATATTATGAATGTCATTATTTATTACCATGTTGTTTAAAAAAATTTGATAACCCAAATATCTAAAGACCAATATCCAAAAACCCAAATCTCCAATCCAAATTAAATTAAAAATAAAATGAATATTCCAGCTTATCTGTGAGCAAAAAAGTGCTTAAATAAACACCATGTGTTACCGGTCGGAACAACCGGAAGGGATGCCGATGACGTCATAAAAAAGCTACGGAATACTATCACACCCACTTTTTATGGACACCAGACGTAAAATGTTGAGTCGGATAATTCATGTACCGTCGACAAAAAAGATACGGTTGCACCTTACATACAACTTTATATGAAAAAGTGCAACCGTATCTCCCTTGTTGACTGTACCTACTTAGTTCCAAATTTCGGTTCATCTTGTTTTCTTCATGTTAGATTACATTTCAGTGGTAGACAGTGCGATATGAAAAGAAAAAAAAACATATTTTACTAATGAGGCGATAGAAATAAGATCTCGAAGTTTAAAAACGAAAGAAAAATTAACATTTTTGATAGGAGTGACTGTCGGTCTTAGATCCCAACTCCGAAAGAGCCCCGTCGGTTAATCAGGTGTTAAACCTTACAAATAAGGCTTAGTCCAAAGATTTTGGTACGGCCCTATACGCCACAGTTACTAAACTGATTAAAAAAAATACTCTGCTAACTCAAGTTGTACCAGAAACCAAAATAAAATCTTAAATTAAGACATATCATATTCTCACAGTACGGCTAGCAAAACTTACACAACAATTTTTAGCAAAATTTTAATACCACCCAATGACATTCTAAGGAAGTGTAAACATTGTAGCAGGATTTAATAAACAAGCATTTTATACCCTACATTATGCCAAAACAATTCTTATTTTAATATGTAAATTCTCTGAAAGCATCGTGGCTTCGTATAAATTGAATTTTCTTGCTTTCCATTCAATGACCTTAAGATGGGTCCCAAATTTTTCGTTCGCCAAATCGAATGGAAAAATCCAAGTCGAATAAGAAAGGGTCCCGGATAAGGGCAGTTTACAGCGGTCAGTCTGTTAAAGGTCACTTTTAACAGGTTTTAAAAAAGGTTAGGTACTTCCTTTGTGTGGGAATGTAGGTTTTTGACGCGTGCTGTATGACCGCTCATTATGAGGGTAGGTGAGGAAAACTGCGTATAATGGTTGGGGTGTGAATTCGAGGCAGATGTAACCGGTAAAAAAGAATACAAGCTGTAGAGTATTTGAGTAAACAAAAAAAATTATAGGAGTTCTGCTCATATTAGAATCCGATTTTTTAAATATTCCAACTACGCAAAATTTCTTCAAGTCTTCACTTTAGTGGTTTCATGTCGGGTAATCTAATGGCGAAGATTTTAACCCGCGACCTGGAGATCCTAAAAGTAACTCCATAACTGGCGTGACATTTCCGAAAAAAAAAATGAATTACTCCCCAACACAAATATTAACTCTGCATAAATGAAACTGTTAATTAAAAAAAAACATACATTAAAAATTGTTCAGCATATTTACATAATAGTTTTTAGTTTTGACACGCAACCAAATTTCAATTTCATCTCAAGTTTGTGTAACAGTTACGTCAATTTATCCATTCACAATGTCACTTGAAATTCACACAGACCGTCGGTAACGAGCTAACTCAGATCGGTTAACTTACCAATCACTTAGCCACTTAAGAGTTCCGTTCTAGTTCAATAATAGGAAATGTTCGATCCAATCTGGTATCGATTCCAAGTTTTGCTTGTTATGAATTCCAAGATTTTGTGTATGGAATTAGATGTAGAGTGTAAGTTGCCTTGTTATCTGAGTCTTTATACCTTTAAATGGACGTAACTCAAATTTTCTCGGTAATAACGGTGTCCTTATGTTAAGAAGTTGTTAACGAGAGACTAAGATGTACCCTTGTTATGGGTTTTCCTTAAGTCTCTGAAGCATTAATTTTCGGGTAATAATATTATTTATGTTCAAGAGTAGGTAACTTTTTTGTTAGATCTGCAAAAAAATATTTGGATTAACCAGTTGCTGGTCCTTAAATGCTAAGTAAGCCAGAAGCAATACACATTATTATAGTGCATGATACACAATCAAGTAACAAACTTAATAAGCGTCCGCGCCCGACGTTAATGGTACATTGTTTTTTGATAATCGGGGGAGATCTCTGTCACACTCTGCATATGACAGATATTTATCCCACTTATTATAAACGCGAAATTTTATGAGTATGGATGGGTGGATGGATTGATGTTAGTTACTCTTTCACGTAAAAACTAATGAATGAAGTTAGCTGACACCCTGGGTTGTGTGCTTGGTCGTGATGATAACCGACATCCACGCTGTCAGAGCTACGGGCAAAAGCTAGTAATTTATAAATAAATAAATATTCCACAACATTCTACACAACGCTATCTAGACCCATGGTAAGCTTAACTAGCTTATGTTATGGAATCTAGAATGCGGATAAACGTACTTAGCTACTTTTTTTTTTTGTAAATACGTACATATTATACATAGAAACGCCCAGACCAATGCAAATAGCCATATTCATGCATACAAATATTTGTACTCAGCGGGGATCGAACCCGCGCCTCCTGCGTAGCAGTCGCGTTCACTACCGCCACGCCACAGAGGCAGATAAACAGAGAAACTGAACAGAACTACGCAGGAGGCGCGGGTTCGATTCCCGCTCAATGCAAATATTTGTATGCATGAATATGGCTATTTGCATTGGTCTGGGTGTTTCTATGTATAATATGTATGTATTTACAAAAAAAAAGTATCTAAGTATGTTTATCCGCATTCTAGATTCCATAACACAAGCTAGTTAAGCTATGCTTACCATGGATCTAGATAGCGTTGTGTGGAATGTTGTGAAATATTTATTAAATATTTATTTATTATATGGATATTTGCATTGGTCTGGTCGCGCCTCGGAGAGCACGTTAAACCGTCGCGTCGGTCCCAGTTGCCATACGAACATCTATGGCAGTAGTTGCAGCCCTCGAAAGCTAGCAGCAATGCTTCAATATCGCCTTTGGTATGTGGAGGTCAGATGGCAATAGCTTCACAGAAAATATCGAAGTTTAGCCATATCCGCAGTTAGACTGGCAAGCGGACTCTAGACACCAAGCTGAAAGCTTTAGATGCGACTGGGACTAACTAAAGATGAAGAAGAAGAAACTGAACCAAAAAGAGTAAATATAAAACCAGCCATGCTAAAACTAACATTCAATTCGATGGTTGATAACCATAATTATCATCATCATCGTGTTAATTCCGGTCGCACCAAGTCCAGGGTCACATCCGCTTGTACTCTACTTACCCTTCTATATTACTTCTTCACTTTCAATGTAGACAGAACTTTAAATGGTAACACGATATCATGAGGTTCCTTTGAGCTGAACTGCAACAATACGCCATCACTCAAGATCCCTATCTGCATAAGTAGTGACAAATCGTAGACCATCCATTACAAGAACCCTTAGCTTTGCGATCGATTTTATCTAACGGCCTATTTGGGACAAGATATTTAGTTTTCAGGTCAGTGAGTTTAGATAGTTGTAATATATTTAGTAAAAGTTAAGAAAATATCGATGAACAGAATTGAATTGCTTAATGTCAGGGATTCCCAAAACCATGTGAATTGGAGGAAGAAAAGCAAGAAAGTGGATCTCGAGTTCTAAAGTGAAAAGCGAAGATGCTATTCAGTACGCTATAGGTACGAATTTCCTTACGCAACAATATTATAACAGTTCTTCTAAATTGGGAGTGAATTTTGAAAAATATTGCGCCTCGATAATACTTCTCCTTGCTGTGAATTTTATTATAAGTAACTAGAAACAACAAAGGCCCAAAAATATTGCAAGCCTTATCAGTCTCCAAATGTATAAGAAAACAAAGCTTTGTGAATTTAATGATTGAATTGTCGTCTTATCAAATTTTAACTAAAATAATATTGGGGCTGCTACAAATTTTGCTGGCTTCACTCATCTCATCTAAGAAGATAATATTCTCGGTAGATATGAAATTTTCATGAATGCAGGAATGAAACTTTTGAACTCAAAGCACACTAAAGACACTATTGCTATAGACCACACACTAATGAAAAGGAATGGTACTGATGACGTTTTTTAGATCGCTCTGTTATCAGGGAGTACCTGATAGCAGAGTACACATACAATCTGATATAAACCAATATCTTCGAGAGCTTAGTAAAATTAGAGTTTAGTATCTTACTTCTGTTATAAATGCAAACGGTTGGATGAACGGATGGATAGATAGTTAAATGTTTATGGACTTTTGCCAAAGAGATGCAATATCATCAGTTATCAAAGGCATAGTCATCATAGTCAGTTCGTAAATGAAAAGTGGAAACAGTGGCGTGGCAACAGTGATTGAATAAAAGTTTGGTATCCAGAATAACATGAATAATTAAGAAATATTTAAAATCTATATTTATCCATCGGATTGAAATCACTTACCGCCGTTCCCAATAACATACTTATAGTTAAAGATAGATCGCATCTACGGATAAAGTGCTCAGCTGTTTAAATTCAAAACATAGTAGCTTCTATTTCACACCAATTTCGGAAAATAAAATTATACCGCGATGCGCTTTTCCGCAAAAAAATCAGTTACCGTGTTTTGAATAGACAAATTTTGTCTGTTGCGATCTATCATGAACTGTACGTTTGTTATTGGGAACGGCCGAAGCAAATACTTTTCAAGGTTATACAAATACTACTTTCGACCGCAGAAATCCACTTTCATATTTCCACAAAATAACTTCACCGATTAGTAATCGATAGAAAAACTCAACCCTTATACACCCAAAATGTTATTATACTCTACAACAAACACGAGGGTTGCGAAAAATCCCAGGATTGTTTCTGAAAGGATATAGACGATATTAACACATCAAAGCCTTATCACACGATCTGTCATGGCAAACGCAACACATGGTGGTACACTTGTGTGTTTTTTATTTCCCAGTATTAGGCAGTTAGACAGGATAATAGTAGAAGAAGAACTTGGGTTAAATATGACTACTATAGTAAGCAAGTAAGCACTTGATATAAAAAATACATTAAAAAAAAACATAAATACATACATACTTTAATTGGTGACAAATCCCTAAACAGACTTCGCACACAGGGCCGTCGAGGCAAGGAGAATCGGTCAAGACAGGGTTTCTCAGACGGCGCGGACCTGCGGTGTGAGTGTGGAGTTACTCCACAGACCATGTCCCACCTGCTAACATGTGCTGCATGCCCATCCACTTGTACAGCGGAGAAACTTATGAGCGCCTCCAAAAATGCAATCCAGGCGTCGGCACACTGGGAACATAGAATCTGAGAGTTGAGGCGCCTTCAATTCAATAGAAGAAGAATTTTACCAATCGCGACAAAATTTACGGATTTGTAAGCCTGACCTAATCAGTGTAGAGCATGGGGTTCCTTTACTCTTTCTCCTTCTTTTGGTTTGGCTTATAAGGTTTTAGGGTCATCTGGACTCCCAATCCCAAAAGGACAGTTTACACCAGAGCCCCAACGGCTAATCACACTTTAAGTAGAATTGAGCTCTAAAAATGCTGTAATTCCTTAATGCCCCTATATTGTCTTTTCGCATACAAATAAAAATTACAATCAAAGTATTAGAAATTAACTTACCCTGTAACGTTTTAAACTTTACTAGAGCTTTAAAGTTTTGTAATACTAATACCTAAAATTTTAATAATATAGATGTTTTTAACTTTTTATTCTAAAGAATGAATTAATTTAATTTAACCTTCTGCCATTTACTTGTACTCTGTCACAGTTTTGTCGCCTTTGTTCGCGTTATTAGATGTTTGGCTGTTGATTAAATATTTTGTTATATTTTTGTATGTAATCGTCCAAATTATTGATAGGGGTTCGTTTCACATTCTGCTTTGTGTCTGTCCTTTGTAATTCTTTGTTATTACAAATCTTTTGTGTAATTTATGTGGCTGTGTTTATTTGTATACCTTAGGAATCTTTGTTTCTTTATGTTACAGAAATACGTTTTTGCAATTCGGAACGGCTTGAATTGGATTCTCTTTATTTGTAAAGATTGTTGTTTTTTCACGTCCTTCAAGGTATAAAGTTTGTACGAGATTATAATGCTGAAATGGAATTTATATATGTAAATTACATTTCAATAAAATAACTGATTATGGAACTCAACTAAGATGCCTATGAAAAATGTTAAAATTAGACACCAATCAATATCTACACAATACATGTGAGGAAAAACACATGGTTAATTTAGTCTCCTAAATCCAAGCGCCACTATCCTTCTTTTCATTATTGATTTAGTTGGCTTTTACGGAAGCGGCTCACCTCCCAACCCTGAGAGAGAAGGCTGCGTATAAGCCTCGTTCATCAATCTATAAATTGCACCGGTTTTCGTTAAGGCTGGCTTGAGTTCCAAAGATCTTGATCGTGCCCCATAAGTTGATACATTCAACATGAAAGCAAAACCACAACATGCATCGACTGCCAAAATTTCGAGTTTGTGACCGCATTGCTCTGGTATGATTTTGTAGCCGACCGCAGACCGCAGCAGCAGATACAGCATACCATGATACAGATGCAAATGTGATAATATTGTTTACTGCTTTAATTCATTGCGACTTCTCAGTGGTGCCGTTTACCCGTATGGAAATTTAGCAGGTAATGTATGAGAAAAGACAACACGACATCTGACAGCACAAATGGTTCACAGTAATAAAATAATATCAGTCCCACAATCCTTTATTTTATCTATAACTGCACAATGTCATTTTTTTATTTACATTACTTGTTAAACTTCAATACGAGTAAACATCACCATTGAAAACCGCAATGAATTAAAACAAACAACATTTTACACATTCAAGTCTATTTGACGGTACGCAGTACATATCGTCTGCATGTTTCTGCTGCTGCAGTCCGCTGCTGCGAACTGCAGTCGGCTCTTCGTTGATGAATTCGTCGGTCAGTGAGATTTAAAAATAAACTAAAAGCAACAAATGGTTCCCCTTAAATTACAGCATTAACTAATTAATCAAACCACAAGCTACACACCAGATTTGCTTGCTCCTTATTCCTCACAATTTTTCACACAGGCCCCCGTTAATGATTTAGATGGTAAAGGTCGAGATACGGATAAAGAAAGATATGGAGACGGTTGTATTCATTCGACTAAGAAATTTATATTGTGTAAGTAATACAGGTGGGAAGATAATAGAGGTTTTCGATAAATTTCTGAACTGTACAGTAGGACCTACCTACTTAGTAGTATTTCCTACAGATTTACCTAGTATTTATTTGAGTGTAACAAGCCGACGTCTTTGCCCGAAAACTGTTGGCATTCTCTTCATTATTCATTTCATTATTAATATTATATTTAATAATAAAGTTTGCAAATTTTTACATTCGATTTCGTTTTCCAAAGTCATGCCTATTTATCTAATTATAAAAATACTTAGTATTTTAAAGGTTCTAGGGAATGCAATCAGTATTTCACTTTTATCGAGTCGTGTGTTAATAGCCACCCAAACTTTAACTTGTAAGATTTTAACGGCTGATATTAACATTAATAATATAACATTCACTAGGATATTTACCATGCTTTTATTAGTTTCAATTATCCAATATTTCGGCATTACTACAAACACTACCACGGATGTACTCTGTACAGTACATAGGGACAACACGGGGGCAGTTTAGAACAGAGGCAGTTTTGAATTTTTGAGACATAAAAGCTACGCTAGGCTTTTTATTACTTGCAGTGGTTAATCTAATTAGTCAGAACAGTTAGAGTGGCAGATAAGTTCACGACCCACCTGATGAAAAGTGGTTACCGTGGCCTATGGACGTGTGCAAAACAAAGCGAGTGGAATTCGTACTGCCGACCCTGTAAGAACAGAAAGTTCCAGTGCCATCAGTGCACAAGACAGAGCAGGACAGGCCTTTGCTCTTCCCACTGATAGCACTAAAATTCTCCAGTGAGTTCTCCAGTGAGTATCTTACTCACTGTCGGGAACACAATGGTATTCTATAGGGTGGAGGTAATTCTCCAGTCGAACTGCTCAATTGGGACGGGAATACCTTCATGTCCTAGCTCCTCTATATCTCTATTTTAAACGGCCTTCCTCTCCCCCACTCTGTATATTAACGTCATTCACTTCAAAATATGAAATAACGTCCATGTTTACATACAAGTACACAAGTATCTTCAAAGCTCGAGAGGGCGGTGTAAACAGAACATTTGCAGTCGGACAGTACAAATATGAACGTAAGCCTTTCGGTCTGAAGTTGAAATACTACGCCTGTTTGTTAAGTGAACAGTGAAATGACGAAATTAATGCGGTATCACATTACTGCTGATGACTTGTTCATACTTTTAAGGTAGTAAACAACCCATATGGTGTGTATTGGTACAGAGCGTTCGAATGTAAAGTCAGAGATTGCGGATTCGATGCCCACTCTATGTAAATATCTGTTTACATTTTTCAGGAGGATAAAACGTAGGAGGGCGCACACTGGGCTGCAAAATGCAATATTAGGATGTAACTAGAATTAAAAAAGAAATAAAGATAGTAAGTAAGTCTTATGAGATTCTACACAAACAACGCTATCAATATCGCTATGTGTTTTGAATTCTAGATTAAGGATTAAGGATTAAGGATACTAAGATTTTTTTTTGTAAACGTATCTTAATAGAAAATATACAATGTATGTAATTAAGCCACTCATACATGCACACAATCACATCTCAACTCAACTCGTATCGATGAAACCTTAACAATACGATACTGAATTCGATATTCAGTCCAAAAATCTATTACGCTTACAGCTGCGCAAAACTCAATACGACGTAAAAAGTGCTGGTCGAAATTCAGGTGTCAAATGAACTGTTTTTGCTCTATCACACCGCCAACATAAGCTGAAACACCCCGCGCACCTGTTCTATTTTACTTTCAGTACAAATACGAGTATTTTAATTTTTTTATCACGTAGCTACGTTACGAATTATACATTTTTATTAGTACTATGTAAAACATTAAAATTAATTAGGTACAGTATATTATATCTAAATCTACAATATATACAAAAATAAGAAAAAGAAAAACAGGGGTGAAAGAGACTGCAACTTTAGGCATCGTAGAATTCCTCCCCATCGACCTCTACCGGAACCGTGCCCAAAAGGCTGGCGGCATTACCCCGCTGAATAGCGATAGCAATTCTTTGAGCGAGGTAAAGGCCAGCCCTATGGTCACGGGAAGAGTCAATTAGACGCTTCGCCATCTCTTTGAACAGCGCGCGCGCACTTGGACCCCACGGACCCAACGTTTCGACTCCAAACGGCTCAAATATATAATTATCAGTTAAATTGGTATATTTGCGCTGTTTGAGAGTCTCCGCTGATGCAGCAGCAGCGCATGCACAGTCCATCGTACTTGGAAGATGGGAAGGCGCCAGAGTGTCGACACACGTTGCGTCCCACACCAAAGGCCTGCCCATCTTCCAAGGCATCAACGACATACCGTCCGGCCTCTTGCCATCGTCGCGCGCCAAGCCAACAGGTTCAAGTATAGCTGGCACACCGGCGGTGACGAGAGCCCGACGGATAATGTCGTTAATATTGGCATGACGAGACATGCGGCCTGCGCTCCTGCTGCAAGATAATCCGTGATGTCCAAGGCAATCGACTGCTTCTCCACATAGACATCGATGCGGAGAAACGCACGGTGCACCCAAACGTAAACAAGTCGCGATGCGGAATGTTGTGTCGTCCAACATAGTACCAATGTTGGGCGAAGGAAGTGCCTGGAGCCAAACACCAGATTCCCACTCCCCCACAGCCAAAAGGCGAGCACGCTCCGCAGCACTGGTAGCTGTATTTATTAAAAGTTTTTTAACACCAAAACAGAGCGGCTCATCCCATTGCCTTTGAGAAGATGGGTTGGCGGGCATGGCGACATTTGGACAAGTCATTTTCCAGGCATTTAATGCTTCGGCCTTACCTGGCACATCCGAACTAACCAGTGAAGGAGATAGAATTTTCCTGACTAATTCTTCAGTGCCATAGACCGAGGACAGAAATGCTGGCATACTTACATCTGCAATTTTGCGAACGCCGAGGCCGCCTAGGCGAACTGGAAGGGACGCCTGAAGCCACACTCGGTCGTTCAAATTTATATTTAAAATTTTGCATAGGGTGTCTTGCAACACCCTATCCACACGACCTAAAAGAGACAAACATTTAAAAAGTTGAGTTGAACGCAGAGCATGTGTAAATTTTGGTACGAAAAGACAAAACCGAATAATGGTGAAGGCTGAATGAATATTAATTTGGAATAGTCGGTCCGAAAATTCACAAAAATTTTGTATTTTCTCTTCAACAAAAGACTCGTAAGCATCTTCTAAGATTGGCGACCCAAGGAGGCGGAGAGAACTTTTTTGTAAAACTTTTAAATTTGGAGCCAAAGCATTGAATTTTGGAAGTACCGAAAGATTGTCAATTTGATCACTAAAGAAAATTTCACATTTGGAGGGATTTAGTTCTAGGCCGATTGAACTAAATTCTTCTTTTAGGAAAGCCAAATCTTTTAATACAGTCTCCACGTCACCACCAAGAGTGCCGTCATCCAAATACCAAATGTTGAATTTAGAATTTTAATAGAATTAGATGGATCAATTTATTCTGGCCGTTTGTGTCTTGCATCGTTTCAAGGGTTATCGAGTCCCGTATTCGATTTTCGAATGGAATCCAATAGTGCTGTGGTTAAACTAGTAGCAATATAAGTTTCTTTTTTTTAGAATTTTCATTCAGTGATTTTTTCACTACCGGCTGGAAATTGCTTTAAATAAAACCACTTTTTAACGCATTCAAGCGCGATTTATTTAGTATTATTTACATTTAGCCCGACATTTTGGCTTATTTTTTAGTTTTCCTATTATTAACTGATAGCTGTTTGACGTACTATGCTCTGGTGCAGACTTTCCTCTCGGGATTGAGAGGTCAGTCGGTAGTCACTCCCATAAAAATGAAATAAAAAACCACTGAAAGCAGACTACAAGCTTTAAATGCTACTGGGGTTAATGCTGGGATAATGAGGAGAGGATATAACCAATAATATTAGCTTCTAGTGATGCGAAGAGAATAAATTAGAACCAAAAAGTAAAGGCCGTATAAAATAATTGCCCTAGCCTAGCTAAATTGGTAGAAACTAATTAAAGTTTCTAAACGACATTAAACAATTGGTTTACAACGTCATTTTTTTTTTCTCCAACTGTCAATGTCACTTTGACATTTACACCCTTCAAGTGATGTTTTAAAAACCTTCTTTAGAATGTTACCATATTTGAGGTTGCTCTCATTAGGTGTATAAGGTATTAGTGGTTTGACCTTAGCGAGTTCAGGGCGGGTGGAGCTAGCAAACTTTTGAACAATCATAATAACAAGCCCACTGGGTCCTGTTGCTATCTCATTTTGAGATTAGTCTAAGTTTTAGTAAGTAGGTATGTTGTAATGTTTAAAGAATCTTCCATTTTTTAATTTATAATATTGTGGAGTTCTTCAAGAAGGGCATTAGAAGATTACGCACATGGTGTTGAACACGTCCATGGGCCACGGTAACCATTTTCCATCAGGTGGGCAGAATGCTTGTCTGCTACCCAAGTGGCGTAAGAATCCCCAAAAATCTTGCAGGATATATAAAATAGGAAATTAGTTGGGGTATACGAGATTTTCGGGGTTAATCAGAAATGTCGCAATGGAGTTTGTTATGCTGTTTGATTTCTAGTAGCGCCTAGGAAGCGGTGGTATACTTAAATTAAAAGTTTCAATTCAAATTGAATTCAATTCAGTTTCAGCCTAGCAGAAATCCATATATGGATGATGGAGACTGAATACACGGCTGCTATATTCGCATTGTGACTCAGAGTAGGCTATAATGCACATGTTAAAAAACCAGTATTTACACTTGTAGTAGGGACCTCTTCAACATACTTGCATGCAAAATTCATAATATATTGTTCTGTCAGTCACCTAAAACACTTTAAAGTCCTTGCATAAGCATTACTTATTCATAAGATCTTGTAGAGAGTAATGACAGAAGTAAATGGCGGGTAATGCCCCAAAGGCAGCAAGATGTATGGGTATTAATTTCTTCGATATTTTACTTTAGCAAGTTAAATGCGAGTATCTACAACATACATTTCTGTATAGTTTTCTGCTAAAATCCCGCGTTTCTCAATAAACAAAAAAAAAGAAATAATCATATTTGCCCGTCACTGTAAGTCAATATTAAGTTTTTTTTTTCAATTCTTTTGTTTTAAAGTATCATCACCTTCTTTTATAACTATCGGTTTCACTACTAGACTTTCACAGCTTCTTAAAAACATGTTATTTTATACACCTATTAAATTATATTGATACAATTGAGATGAAACACGAGAAAATAAAAGTAAATCATTCAATAACACCGCACTGCAGATAGAAATAATATTTTCGGATTTAAAATCTTTATCTTTGTAGATAATCTGTTAGATATTGCCACTGCGGAAGTAGATCTAAGTAGTTTGGATTACACAAAAAGCGTATGTCGGTGTCTGCCGCTACCGCTGCTGGGGTAATTGCGTAATGTTATTACCTATTTGATGCGGTTCGATGTGGCCTTTTAGTTTGATGTTCAGATGGACCGAAAGTGGTGGCATAACTGTATTAAAGTATATTTTAAACTCAAGTTATTTTCTACTTATTTTACTACAAGTTGTAGTTATTTGAAGACGAATGCAGTGAAACAAAAGTGACAGGGTTTATTTTTATTAAAAAATGTATGCGTAATGCATTCTTAAGTTTTTTATTTATAGATGTAGATACTCAGGGAAATTATGTAGAAGATTATAGTTTATAAGAGACTACCTGATGTGTACCATGTTGTGTTGCAATGACTTGTGGTTATTGCAACAATTATGGCAGTAATATTCATTAAAGTGTGCACTTTATCTTAGTAGTTAAGTTTCATTTTAATTCAGTTAATGATATTATATGTAATGGATAGAGAACAAAAAGATAATAATACGAATTGTTAAATCATTAATGTTTGTTTTTTTTTTCTTTTGGACTTTTTTTGGTCACGCAGGAGGCGCGGGTTCGATTCCCGCTCAGTGCAAATATTTTTATGCATGAATATGGCTATTTGCATTGGTCTGGGTGTTTCTATGTATAATATGTATGTATTTACAAAAAAAATATATATATATTTAAGTATGTTTATCCGCCTTCTAGATTCCTTAACACAAGCTAGTTAAGCTATGCTTATCATGGGTCTAGATAGCGCTGTATAGAATGTTGGAAAAGAAAAAAAACACCATGCGGTTTTAGTTGGTTCAATTCAGAACTCGCTATTAGCTACGGTGTGAAATATTTCTTTATCCTCCGCATACAAAAATATGTTTTTGTATAAAAGAGAAATTAATAGACTTCATATACCCAATAGACCCATTAATTAACCGTATATAAAATTGCTTTTACGTAGAATAAATTCATTATTATGGCTTTATTTTTGTGATAACGTCTCAAAAATATCTCTAGACCCGTACTTTCTTCCAGTCGTACATCAAAACCACACAACAGAGTTATTACAGCGAAGTTATCCACAATTGAATTAAGATAGTGTCATTAAGTGTGGTCAGACCGAATCAAAATATTACGTACACTCACAAAAAACTTGGTGAGAAATGTTTCGGAACAAATTCCTGCGATAGAGACGCGGGTTGGAGGTATTTGTCATAAAAACTGTTCATACGGAGTAATTGAAGTACCTAGATATGAAATGCGATTATATGAATATAAATAAGGCTATTTGACTATTTTTTTTTTTTGAAAAATAACCGCTTTGCAATAATATAATGAACTGTTAAAGTGAAATTTTTGTACGGCAAATAGTTTTCAAAATATTTGATTTTGAAAATCTGCGGTAGCCTAGTGGTATGGGTAATGGACTGCTGAGACGAGGTCTCGGGTTCGATCCCAGGTTTACCATGGCACACACCAATGGCTTTTCGATGCTTTTCGAAGTTATGTGTGTAATTATCGCAGGTTTATAAGTGCCCGGTTAATGGCAATAGGCTCGCCCCCTATTACATAGGGACCTAAACATAAACTGGCTAAATGTGGGTGCTAGCATCTCTGCCTACCCCTTCGGGGAATACAGGCGTGAGTTTATGTTATGATATGAAAATTCAGTTCCACCGTCCGAAAACGCTCCATTCAAAATCATTCGAAACTGTGACGTCACGCGCGTAGCGCGTATTGCAAATGTATGAAGTGTAAGAGGATATCGTATTTATTTCGGTCTACGTTGCGTTTACACGTACATAATTATATAGTTCATAATAAAAGTTTTTTATTTAAAGGAAGTTGTTAGGAAGTTGTTTAAATGTATACTATGTTAACAACTCAATTACAGTCTAGGGATATAACGGATCTGGCTCAAAGGTACTGGGATAAACTAGGTATAATCTAGAATAATACATAGACTTCTTTATACAAATCTATCCACTTGATGAGTACAGGAACCCTGAAAACATTACGTGCCTCTTTTTGGCGGATCGTGAAAAAAATCCTGCGACATAAGCCTCTGGTTCAAATAGATTTCGTGTGTTTTTCCAATGAATAAAATAACAATGACTTTTAACGAACACAACTTAAACTGTGACTTGAAAGCTTAGGTTAGGGTTGATAAAGTCAGTCTTACGATCGAGAGGTCCTAGGTTCTAACCTTGGCAGATACGACATGAATCTATTTGGCTAAGGTGGTGGTGGAATTAGTGGAAACACTAGTAATTTTCGTTACTAGTACTCTTTAAAGTTAATTTAAAATTGTGGTAGTCTAGTGATTCTGTCGTAGTACCTATTTTTGATAGACACGTCATGGGTTCAAATCCCGGTCATGATATTATTACTTATTCTAGTACAAGTCATTTAGTTTTAGCTGGAGAGGTCAGCGACAATAGCAGTGATCTACTATATAAAAATAAGTCGGGTTTTCCTTCCTGACGATATAACACCAGAACGCCTTTACCGATTTGGCTAATTTTGGTCTTGAATTATTCGTGGAAGTCCAGGGAAAGTTTTTACGGCGAGAAAAATTCGAATAATTGCCGGGAACCGATATCCACGTGGGCGGAGCCGCGGGCAAAAGCTAGTTGTTTATAAAAAAAAAAGTCTTGAGTTTGGTTCTATATGGTAATTATTTAACAGAGTCCATTGACTAAGATTCCCCTATTAAATTTTAAAGGGGAGAAAATACAGCGGAGGAAGGTCTTTTTCAGTTTTTTTTATTCTGATACTGCCTTATAACTTTGACATCCCTATTACGTCAAGTCAAATCTTTATCCACCTTATAACTAAAATATTCAATCCAAAAACAATCTCAATGAAATTGAATAAACTACTTGCGATAGAGTTTGTAAGCGGAAAATAGACGATTATCCCAAAGTCGAATTCTGGATGCTTTGAACAAAATCAATTATACACCGGCGTAAAGGGGTTAAAGGGATCTGATACGAGTAGCGAATACGTATCGGATGTCTATCGAATCGGGGCAGAAAACGGAAATTGGGTAGAATTTTAGATGCTGGATTTGATTTGATAATACTGTTGGCCGATGTATGTGGTTTTGCATGAAATTTTGGGTGATTTTTAGTACTGATACGGAAGATTTAAGAGGAAATGGATGGACTTTGTAAAAGATGATATGATTAGGAAAGGGTGAATGTTTGGAAAGAATGGAGTGGAATGAATGAATGGAGAAGTATTGCGTCAATCCGACATAAATTGTAATTTTATAGTGTAACACTCACCGGGATATTTACCATGTTCGTAGTTTTTATTTGGTAACCGATATTTCGGCGCTGTGATAAATATCCCGGTGAATGTTACACTATTAACATTAATGACCATGTCAATCTCAAATCATACATTGTATTGTAATTGTATTTTTGTAACTTTTGTTCTTTTTTTATTTTACTATCATCAACGGCCTTTGCCAATTTGCTCATTTGATAAGTGATGTAAGTGAGCAAAATTTCAAATTAATCAGTTTTGAAGCACTCAAAAAATGAAGTGACTACTTAAGAATATATTTTCCTCTTTTCATTCAACATCTTTTCATTTTTGAACTTATAATAATATCACCACGAACATAGCTCAAGCCAGAACTACACGATTCATTTTTTATTTTGTTGAGGCGGAAGGGTACGCTGAGAAGAGACCGCCTCGTTCATCATTATTAATTCATACCTGTTCGTTTCGGGAACGAGTGGCGCCACCTCTGTTATTTACTGTGCACTGCTAGCGTTGAATATTGGAATGAAGTGTTCAACATTGTTGGTTATACTTTTCTGTTTTACTAGTATAGTATTAAATTCAGTTTTATAATTTAACATTTTTAATGGGTTGTCTAAAATCCTGGGTTTAGTACTTTAAGTACAACGTTGTATACTTACTCACGTATTGTATGTTGGTTTTGGAGGTTTGGGAGATCAGTTGAGAGTGGTCGCATAAAATTCAAGTGAGGCAAATGAAAAGTAAGACAAGGACGAAGCGCCTCCGATCGCCAAGACGAAGCACTCAGATGCAACAGGGCACAACACGAAGAAGATGATGAAGTGAAATTGAATGGTTTATATTTTGAACTGATAATTATGATGATAATGACTCATATCAATTTAGAAGGCAAAAAATTGTGATCATTCCAGATGGGATTTGAACCCCCGATCCTTCTCTTACAGGGAGAATACTTTTGACCACTAATCTACCAGACCCACCACGCCCGAACTAATTCAAAAATTTAAAATCTGTCAAAACGGAAATAACGGCTCTCTTTAAACATCCATCTTTGAGGTGACGGTGGAGTAATCTACCGACGCTTTTACGAGCTATGTTATCGGAACTAATGTATGATTTTCAATCATTTATAAACATAGATTTTTGATTACTCCGCCCAATTATTTGAAATCCGATTTAGAAAGGAAAATAGAGAAGAAAAAAGTGAAAAGAAGAGAAAAATAATGACGATGATGTTTGTCATACGTATGTAAATACATATAAAAAGTCACGCTTCTTTCCCATTGGAGTGGACAGAGATCATAATTAAGTTTCCACTTGCTACAATTCTGACATATGTAGGTACAACTTTTGCTTATTTTTCATTCACAATTTTTTCTATACACCGGTTTCTCTTGACCCCACCTTACCTCAAAATATCCTCTGATTGACATTCATACCTAGGTGAACTCTCACCGGTACGCAAACACAATGAAATAAGTGAAAATAATGTTTCAAAGAATTTTACTTCTCGTTATTTTTATTCGGTTATTTCCTGGCATTTCCTGAGTAACATCTTATAGCCGACACACTCTGATACGATTGTAGAGCCATGAACGTAGAAATCTCTTGAAGCTATTGTGTAGAATTCTTTGTTGTATTTCTCTTAATAGAAATAATGTGAATATGGACGACAATTTTATTGTAAGGTTATACAATAGTAACTGTACCTGGATAATAATTTATTAACACTATGTTGTAGTATTAAGTCTGATTTTTTTGTTGGAATTGTACATATACCCGCTAGAACCAAGCATTTCAGTGACTCATTCCTATGCCGCTCTATTAAGACCTGGAACCTGGAGCTCCCCGCCAGCTCACGTGTTTTCTTCTTCCAGTCCCGGGTTCTTTAAAAGGCATCTGATGAGGCCGTCAAGCTTAGTGCCATCACTGTTAACATGGTACATGTTTACGGTGGTAACTCTCTTTCCGAGACTTTGCCTTTAGATTACCATGAGGCGAGGTGAAGTCAAATTGAAGTGTCCTTTATAAAAAATTCCTATAAAAATAATAAACTAGATGATGCACCATGACTTTTTGTCACATCTCTGTTTCGATTCGACCGCGATGCAATAAAATACGGCAGATTTTAAGTATGACCAAGACCTGTCTAATGAAAACACCGCCTCGAAATAAGTTCAGTAGTTTTTACTGCAGGCAAAAACCGAAACGGACAAAGAGAAAAACAGATAAGAATTCAATTACATCAGGAAAAGCATACTACGAGTACACACTTTAAAAATTTCATTCAATCATAAGAATTGCAGAAAAGAATTGTGTGCAAAATTTTTAATATCCAATAATACATTCCAAGTATTTTTTTAATCCATGCTATGTAAGAAAGTAAGAATCTATTCTGATGTAGTATCATATTTCTAATACAGTACTACTTTTACTTACACTGAAACAACTGAACAAACCTGACTAAAATTCAGTAAAGAGATAAATAATTACAGTCTGACATATACACCTGTGCTACTTTTTAAATTGAATGAAAGATTGGGAAAGCGAAACCTTGGACAACATGTTCATATTTCCCTTCAGTCCCCTAATATTAATAGATATTTTTTTTCTATTAATAAAATATTTGATCCCGGACCGTGAAGACGCCTCAATCATAATTCGTATAACCGTAGACCCGCATAAATTATTTAAAGGTACAATAATTTAAGGGATATGATTCAGATGGCCAAAGGGTCCGATTCCGTTTCTACCCAATTCTAAGGATACAAATAGTAATACCAATTCTATAGGTATATTTACAATGTATAATAATGTTTTTTAATATACTTTTTAGGGATCCGTAGCCAAATGGCTAAAAACGGAACCCTTATAGATTCGTCATGTCTGTCTCGTCCGTATGTCACAGCCACTTTTCTCCGAAACTATAAGGCCTATTCTGTTGAAACTTGGGAAATAGATGTATTCTGTGAACCGCATTAAGAATTTTAAACAATAGAAAAAAAGCGTTAAATTTTGGGGGTCCATACATAGAACTGAAAGTCAAATTTTTTTTTTTCACCATCCCCATAAGTGTATCATAAGATAGGCCTTCAAAAATGCTATTGAGGTTTCTAACATATTTTTTTTTGTAAACTGAATAGTTTGCGCGAGAGACACATCCAAAGTGGAAAAATTATGAGAATGATAAATAAAAAAAAATAGAGGATGAGATGAGATCCGGTTCTTAGCATTCCATGGATTCACCGTGCGGTCGCCGGGTCCATGGCGTGGTACAGAGAGGAACACTGTGACGGCGCCTGGGACTTGCGACCCAGGTGTAGGTTTAGGGTGGCCACCTTGTGATGCATCAACGCTCACCTCCACCGTCAGTCGTATTCCCCCCTCTACCTATCCAAATTTGGTAAGATCCTATCAACGCCGTTTTAGATATTCGTTTGAGTAAAGAGCTTACTGAAGCTCTTGGCAATCCGAGGTCTTTAAATAAGTTATACAGGGATTTAGCTGGAATTCCCCTTGCTCCTACTTCCACGGCGTAGAGTGGCCATGCAAACTTCCACCGAAAATTGGTTTGAACGAGATCTAGTAAGTAGTTTTTCTTTAATACGTTATAAACCGCATTTTTCGCCTATTAAACGACTATAAAAACCAATTAACTTACTCATCTTTTAAAAAGCTTATAAATAGCGTAGAAAATATTTCACTACATACTTTACAACTTTTATTCTAACCGTTCCACTTAAATTTACTCTTATTCGTAATATATTACCTACTTCTACGTGACATTAGAAAATCCAATACAGTATCTTCGAGCTCTCACTGCATTCAGACATCTACTATAAATCAGTAAGGCTGAACTAACTGGCAAATAGCCAGGACTTGACTTTTAACATCAGTTAATCTAACACAGGGGACTGTTGCCAAAAATTAAGCTTTTTTTTTTCAAAATTTGGCACCGTCACAAAATAAAACGAAACACGTTAATTGCTTTGACCCGAATTGGTCGCTCTTTGCCTACAGTAGCGCGCTAATTAAAAGCTAAAAGAATGATTAGGTTGCATTTTATTTCATTGAGCCTAATTGCAATTTAGTTGGGGTGCTAGCAGCACGCATTTTTTACTAAGAAATTAGCTTTTGCCTGCGACTTCATCCGCGTTGAGTTCGGAATAGGCAGGATTAGGACACCCTGCTCCTGTTCCCGCGACCCAGATAAAGTTTCTTAAAATTTCTGTAAGCCTGGTACTTCAAGCAAATGTACCAGGGTCACAGAAATACTGATCCCGTGACCGCGACCCACAGCAACCTGTACCGGGATAAAATAATATCAGGTTCTACTCAACCGATTGCAATCAAACAAACGTAAGATTTTAAGTCTGATCAAGATCTTTCTAATAAAAAAAATCGCATTAAAATCCGTTCAGTAGTTTTTGCGTCCATCACGAACTATCATTTCGCCGTCCCCGGGGAATAAAATGATAACTGCAAAAACACAACTTTTCAGGAAAAATAATAAACATGTTTTCAACGATTACTCCGGAATTACTGGGAATAGATGCGTGATAGGTAGGATTTCTAAAACGTAATTTTTTCTTCATTTGAATCGTTTTAGTCAAATTTGCCTAACACCTGTCAAAATAAAGATATTTAAAGAATAAAAAGTTAGTTTAAATGAAGCATCATCAAAGTTATGTAATGTCAATTATCATTTTATTCTCCGTTCAGCGTGAACAGAAAAAAATATGATACTCGTTACTTATCATTTTCTTCTACGAGTTTTTGGGATGGGAGTGATGATGATAATACTTTAATATAATTTTATTCTCTTATATGCTGCATCGAACGTTTTACGTCGTCGATCCGAACTTCTTAAGTCTAGTCTAGTCTTAGTCAGACTAACGTCTTTATACGAAACGAGATCGAGAGATCCTTTTATTCCCGTTCTTTTAGGCCTGTTATAAATCTTCGAATACTATTGTAATTGTTTGCAACTCTGTAAATAACGGTAAAAAAATTACGAAAAAAATTAAGTAGATGTAGTAACACTCAAAGATCTCAAAAATGACATAACATTAAAATCAAGATAATAGTAAAAAAAAAAAAAAAGTTATCATTTTATTCCCCGGGGACGGCGATTTCCAATTTACAATAATATAATAGTATAGATGCCTATATTATTTATATCTTCTTCTTCATTCTATCGCTAATCCCAGTCGTATCAGAAGCTTTCAACTTGGAGTCTGAGGTCTGCTTTACCAGTCAACAGTCATGGATTTGGCTGAAACTTTACAATTACAACTGCAACTTGAAATCAATGAAACTGCACATTAATCTGTCAGATTGAGTCCTGAATCCTAGAGCGATACGCAGTACTGAGGACTGTCTGGATTCAGAGCCGAGTATTGCTCTGGAACACGAGGCATGGGCCTTAAAGTGCCGACATGAACCAATGCTTTCTTTTATAGCGCTACGATACACTTTACACTTCTAGACTTAGCGTATTCTTTATAATTGCTATGCTGGACTTTGCCCGTGACTTCGTTCGCGTTAAGTTCGGAATAGAAAGGTATAGGACAAACTGCTTGATAAAGTCCCTTAAAGTTACAGTAAGCCTAGTACTTTCTGCAAATGTGCCAAGGTCAAGTTCAAGGTTTATTTAATTTTTTTTAATTCTGATACTGCCTTTTAACTTTGACATCCCTATTACGTCAAATCAAATCTTTATCCACCTTATAACTAAAATATTCAATCCAAAAACAATCTCAATGAAATTGAATAACATACTTGCGATAGAGTTTGTAAGCGGAAAATAGACGATTATCCCAAAGTCGAATTCTGGATGCTTTGAACAAAATCAATTATACACCGGCGTAAAGGGGTTAAAGGGATCTGATACGAGTAGCGAATACGTATCGGATGTCTATCGAATCGGGGCAGAAAACGGAAATTGGGTAGAATTTTAGATGCTGGATTTGATTTGATAATACTGTTGGCCGATTTATGTGGTTTTGTATGAAATTTTGGGTGATTTTTAGTAATGATACGGTAGATTTAAGAGGAAATGGATGGACTGTGTAAAAGATGATATGATTAGGAAAGGAGTGAATGTTTGGAAAGAATGGAGTGGAATGAATGAATGGAGAAGTATTGCGTCAATCCGACATAAATTGTAATTTTATAGTGTAACACTCACCGGGATATTTACCATGTTCGTAGTTTTTATTTGGTAACCGATATTTCGGCGCTGTGATAAATATCCCGGTGAATGTTACACTATTAACATTAATGACCATGTCAATCTCAAATCATAACATTGAATTGTAATTGTATTTTTGAAACTTTTGTTCTTTTTTTATTTTACTATCATCAACGGCCTTGCCAATTTGCTCATTTGATAAGTGATGTAAGTGAGCAAAATTTCAAATTAATCAGTTTTGAAGCACTCAAAAAATGAAGTGACTACTTAAGAATATATTTTCCTCTTCTCATCCAACATCTTTTTATTTTTTAATAATATTACCACGAACATAGCTCAAGCCAGAACTACACGATTCATTTTTTATTTTGTTGAGGCGGAAGGGTACGCTGAGAAGAGACCGCCTCGTTCATCATTATTAATTCATACCTGTTCGTTTCGGGAACGAGTGGCGCCACCTCTGTTATTTACTGTGCACTACACTAGCGTTGAATATTGGAATGAAGTGTTCAACATTGTTGGTTATACTTTTCTGTTTTACTAGTATAGTATTAAATTAAGTTTTATAATTTAACAATTTTAATGGGTTGTCTAAAATCCTGGGTTTAGCACTTTAAGTACAACGTTGTATACTTACTCATGTATGTACCCTTGGGTTTGGGAGATAAGTTGAGAGTGGTCGAATAAATTCAAGTGAGGCAAATCAAAAGTAAGACAAGGACGAAGCGCCTCCAATCGCCAAAACGAAGGACTCAGATGCAACAGTGCCCTGTTGCATCTGAGTCCTTCAACACGAAGAAGATGATGAAGTGAAATTGAATGGTTTATATTTTGAACTGATAATTATGATGATAATGACTCATATCACTTTAGAAGGCAAAAATTGTGATCATTCCAGGTGGGATTTGAACCCCCGATCCTTCTCTTACAGGGAGAATACTTATGACCACTAAGCTACCAGACCCACCACGCCCGAACTAATCCAAAAATTCAAAATCTGTCAAAACGGAAATAACGGCTCTCTTTATATATCCATCTTTGAGGTGACGGTGGAGTAATCTACCGACGCTCTTACGAGCTATGTTGTCGGAACCAATGTATGATTTTCAATCATTTATAAACATAGATTTTTGATTACTCCGCCCAATTATTTGAAATCTGATTTAGAAAGGAAAAATGATGACGATGATGTCACGTAAAACAGTCACGCTTCTTTCCCATTGGAGTGGACAGAGAATTATGTTTGCACTTACTACAATTCTGACATTTATGTAGGTACAACTTTCGCTTATTTTTCATTCACAATTTTTTCTATACACCGGTTTCTCTTGACCCCACCTTACCTCAAAATATCCTCTGATTGACATTCATACCTAGGTGAACTCTCACCGGTACGCAAACACAATGAAATAAGTGAAAATAATGTTTCAAAGAATTTTACTTCTCGTTATTTTTATTCGGTTATTTCCTGGCATTTCCTGAGTAACATCTTATAGCCGACACACTCTGATACGATTGTAGAGCCATGAACGTAGAAATCTCTTGAAGCTATTGTGTAGAATTCTTTGTTGTATTTCTCTTAATAGAAATAATGTGAATATGGACGACAATTTTATTGTAAGGTTATACAATAGTAACTTTACCTACATAATAATTTAATAATACTATGTTGTAGTATAGTCTGTTTTTTTTTAATTGAACGTATACCTGCTAAAACCAAATTTTTCAGTGACTCATTCCTATGCTGTGGAAGTTCCAGGTCTTATTGGTGCATTAAGACCTGGAACTTTCTGCCAGTGCTCACGTGTTTCCTTCTCCCTACAGGCCCGGGTCCTTTAACATCTCATAGCCGACACACTCTGATACGATTGTAGAGCCATGAACGTAGAAATCTCTTGAAGCTATTGTGTAGAATTCTTTGTTGTATTTCTTTTAATATAATGTGAATATGGACGACAATTTTATTGTAAGGTTAAACAATAGTAACTGTACCTGGATAATAATTTAATAATACTATGTTGTAGTATAGTCTGTTTTTTTGGATTGAACATACACCTGCTAAAACCAAGTGTTTCAATGACTCATTTCTATGCTGCACCACCACCGTATTTCCTTCTCCCTACAGTCCCGGGTCCTTTAAGCGGGGCGTGAAAAGGCATCTGATGAGGCCGTCAAGCTGAGTACCATCACTGTTAACATGGTACATGTTTACGATGGTGACCCTCTTTCTATTTGACCCATTCCGATAAAAATCTGGCACATGAGAAACAGGCAAAGAGATAAACCGATAAGAATGCAATTACATCAAGAAAAGTATACCTACTACACGGTTTAAAAAATTCATTCAAACATAGGAATTGCAGAAAAGAATTGTGTGCAAAATCTTTAACATCCCATAATACCTACATTCCAAGTCTTTTTTAATCTATGCTATATAAGAATCTATTCGGATCTAGTATCATATTTTAATACTACTATGACTGAAATTTAGTGTAGGTATAAATAATTACAGTCTGAAATACCTGTGCTACTTTTTATATCTGAGATAGAATGAAGGTTTGGGAAGGCGAAACCGTGGACAACATGTTCATATTTGCCTTCAGTCCTCTAATATTAATAGATTTTTTTCTATTAATAAAATATTTGATCCCGGGCCCTGAAGACGCCTCAATCATAATTCGTATAACCGTAGACCCGCATAAATTATTTAAAGGTACAATAATTTAAGGGATATGATTCAGATGGCCAAAGGGTCCGATTCCATTTCTACCCAATTCTAAAGATACAAATAGTAATACCAATTCTATAGCTATATTTACAATGTATAATAATGTTTTTTCATATACCTACTTTTTTACTTTTTATATTCTAAGATTAAATTACATAACTTTATCTAGACTCAAATGCTCAAACTATGAAAGTGTATGATATAGGTTCTGAAATACTGATAAAAAATATACTTATAAGTGTATATTATACACATTTTTAGGGCTTGTTACTGCAGAAATTATTTCTGAAAATCAATGATTTAAGGCAAATAAATGTGGTATAGTTTCTACAGAAAATTGTATTCCTTATTTTACATAAAGGTATGTTATGAGTATTTTTAACCGACTCAAAAAACCACTTAACTTACTCATCTTTTAAAAAGCTTAAAAATAGCGCAGAAAATATTTCACTACATACTTTACAACTTTTATTCTGACTATTAACCGTTCCACTTAAATTTACTCTTATTCGTAATATATTACCTACTTCTACGTGACATTAGAAAATCCAATACAGTATCTTCGAGGTCTCACTGCATTCAGACATCTACTATAAATCAGTAAGGCTGAACTAACTGGCAAATAGCCAGGACTTGACTTTTAACATCAGTTAATCTAACACAGGGGACTGTTGCCAAAAATTAAGCTTTTTTTTTCAAAATTTGGCACCGTCACAAAATAAAACGAAACACGTTAATTGCTTTGACCCGAATTGGTCGCTCTTTGCCTACAGTAGCGCGCTAATTAAAAGCTAAAAGAATGATTAGGTTGCATTTTATTTCATTGAGCCTAATTGCATATTAGTCAAGGTGCTAGGCAGTACGCTTTTTTTTACCAAGAAATTAACTTTTGCCCTCGACTTCACCCGCGTTAAGTTCGGAATAGGCAGGATTAGGACACCCTGCTCCTGTTCCCGCGACCCAGATAAAGTTTCTTAAAATTTCTGAAAGCCTGGTACTTCAAGCAAATGTACCAGGGTCACAGAAATACTGATCCCGTGACCGCGACCCACAGCAACATTTACCCGGGACAAAATAATATCCGGTTCTACTCAACCGATTGCAATCAAACAATCGTAAGATTTTAAGTCTGATCAAGATCTTTCTAATAAAAAAAATCGCATCAAAATCCGTTCAGTAGTTTTTGCGTCCATCGCGAACTATCATTAAATTTCCAATTTACAATAATATAATAGTATAGATGACTATATTTTTTATATCATCTTCTTCATTCTATCATTAATCCCAGTCGTATCCGAAGCTTTACCAGTCAACTGTGGATTTGGCTGAAACTTTACAATTACAACTGCAACTTGAAATCAATGAAACTGCACATTAATCTGTCAGATTGAGGCCCGAATCCTGGAGTGATACTCAGTACTGAGGACTGTCTGGATTCAGAGCCGAGTATCGCTCTAGAACACGAGGCATGGGCATTAAAGTGCCGACATGAACCAACGCTTCCTTTTATAGCGCTACGATACACTTTACACTTCTAGACTTAGCGTATTCTTTATAATTGCTATGCTGGATTTTGCCCGTGACTTCGTTCGCGTTAAGTTCGGAATAGAAAGGTATAGGACACACTGCTTGATAAAGTCCCTTAAAGTTTCAGTAAGCCTAGTACTTCATAATTCCGTGTTCGAGCGAGGTTCAATTCGGAGACCGATTTCGGAACTGCAATGATCATATTTTGTTTAACGATTCAGGGTGAAGACATGGTGGCGTATGGTGTGAATTTTTTTTAATAAAAGGGCACGTCAATTGGACCCCACCTTGCCTGATGGTGAGCAAAAGGCAAAGATCGGAAGGGGGTCACCATTATAAACACGTACTATGTTAACAACGGTGGCACTCAGATTGACGGCCTCATCAGATGCCTTTTCACGCCCCGCTTAAAAGACCTGGGACTGTAGGAAGAAGGAAACACGTGAGCTGGCAAAGAGTTTGAGGTCTCATGGTGCGGTATAGTAATGAATCACCGAACCAATTGGTTTTTGATGGAATATTCTGCACATTATGCGGGTGATATCTAAGCCCTGCACATGTTGTCCTGTGAAGGAAAGAAGAGAGTGGGACTAATTGGAAAAGCTCATCAGTACATTTGCATGGGTGACATCAGTAGTAGTATTTCATTCCCTGCTTCGGAGGTTACGCTTAAATTTTAACAATCGTTAGGTCGAGACAGACGCCTATATGTTTAACCTAAACAACTATGTCAATTTATGCTACTCAGGGCGAAAGTTCAGTTGCCAGTCCCATCCAAAATCAACCTCTGATGTAGAAGTCAAATGTTTTAACCGCTACACCTCATTCCAGTCTTTATAAGCTTAAGAGCTGCACTCTTATCAGAGCAGTAATCGCAACTCTTCTCTTCACTCTGTCTCTCTCTCACTGCCAATTTTTGTACCATAAATTGTACAATAAGAATATAATAAAAGACTCCGAATAGAAGTTGTCTGTAGTTAAAATTTCATCGTATAAATAGTTGAGTGCCACACACCCTTCACGTCGATGTGACAAAAGCGACAATAGTTCTTTGTCGCCAAACCTCACCTAATACCATTTTCTGCTCCCAAAAGTTAAGGTGACGCAATCAGTCACACACTAACACTTGCTCAAACTCTAACACTTAAATATTTAAGCCCCTTACCAGGTTGTCGCAAACCCATCCATATTTAAGTAACATAGTATAACTAGGCGAATCTTTTTCGTATTTTGTACATCTTTTATCTTACTGCGGTTGTCCAGTGATTTCTCAAGGGACCTAGACGCGGCGATTTGACCGCAACTGGCGTTAAATTTTTAATAACGGTAAAAAAGTTCTCCTTGCTGTTGAATTTTGTTTTTATTTTTCATTATTTTAAAGGCGGGCGTGAAGTTGTTTTGAAGGTTAAAAGTTAGTGTTTACTTATTAGCGAAATATTTTAAAGAAATTGCAATCTTGGAATTTTAATATGGCGGTTTGTTCATTTCAGAGCAATGTAACTTTCGAGAGAACGGCTCGTTTAAAAAAAAATGAGACAATAGTACTAAGTTCAATATTTACTGTACCAATATTTAATCAGGCTTCAGCATACTATCAGGCGGGCTGTCAAATTTCGATAATAAACCAATGAAAAATTCATAGGTTCACAATATTCACAATGTCTGTATGGAAATCTCTGTGAACTTGAGTGCAACTGATCCCATGCTGAATAAGTAATGTTTGTACCAAAATCATCGTGTCCAATGTATCATAAAATCTGAATTCTATTTACGCATTCACAAAAAACAGTATACCTAATAAGTGACTGCTTAAATTCGCACAACACGAATTTATCGCCGCAACGGGATTTTTTTATTATATGACATAGATGTTGACATTGTCATAAAATCTGGGGAGTTTTTATAAAATCACAATGAGTATGAAAGTGAGAATGATATATGAACGAGACATTTTTTATGGTGTCACTTTATTTAATGGTTGATGGTTGTTGATTATTTTGCTTTATGAATTTACGATATGTGAAAATTAAAGTATGAAAATGTAAATTTAATCCCGTGCCTGAACTCATTATCTTCTTAGCTTTATCTCATTTATTGGAAAATCTACTGAGACCTTACTTAGTCCAACCTTAGACCACAATGACTTCACACTGAGCCCATACTGAGTCTATAGTGATTCCATACTGAGCCCATACTGAGTTTATACTAAGTCAATTCCTAAGTTTTGCAACAACTATAGGGTGTCTCAGTAGGAATATACATTTTTGAAATTGGAATATTTTTTGTTTCATGCAAGTGGCAACTCTGAAATTTTACAGTTGTCACCTCAACTTATTCCGATTATTAAAAATGGAGCGCTTTTCGAAAGCACAACCCGTTACAATTGTAAAAACTCATTACAAAACTCATTACAAAATTAAATTAAAAATTTAAAAAACCCCCGTCACAAAAAACACTTCCAAAAAGTTGAAAATAAAAATGGAGTTTGTCTTTTAAATTTAACGGTTGCCATGTCGGGGGACCTTAATTGGTTAAGCACTCCGTTATATTATCGGAACAATTCAAGGTCCCCCGACATGGCAACCGTTAAATTTAAAAGGCAAACTTCATTTATTTTCAAGTTTTTGGAAGTGTTTTTGTGACGGGGGTTTTTTAAATTTTTAATTTAATTTTTATTTTATACTTTTTAAAGTGATCTACTAGATTGTGGCGGCGGCCATCTTGGACCGATTTTTTCCAAACATTGCTAAGAACACTCCCGACTAATATACCTTTCAAATAAAAAAAACTACATCCAAATCGGTGCATCCGTTTGGGTGCTACAATGCCACAGACAGACACACACACACACACACACATACACACACACACACACAGACACGTCAAACTTATAACATCGTTTTTGCGTCGTTTTTGCGTCGGGGGTTAAAAACAATCGATTTATTGCAGTAACGATTTCCAGAACACATTCTCACGAAATTCTGATGTCAACTGGTCACCAAGATCGTGCGATTTAACGCCGTGCAATTTTTTTCTTTGGGGTTTTGTGAGATCTCGGGTTTGTGCGAATAAACCCGAAACAATTCCTGAGCTCAAATCGAAAATCCAACGCGTCATCGGTGGATACAGCCACATCTCTGTGCAAAAGTCATGGAAAATTTCATGAAAATGCCGGATATTTTATTCTATACTTAATCGGAACATGACTTCTTTAAAATACAATAAAAATATCACAACTCTGTCATAAAATACTTGTTTTTATTTTAAAACTAAAAAGTGCACTCTTATTGAGACACCCTTTATGTATATTATTAGGTATGTTATAAATAAATAGATCTATAATACTAAATATTCAGTTTATTTGTAAAACAAGTAACTACAAAGGACTGTCTAGATCTTTAGACGTTATTCTTATCCCTCGTGTAACAAAATCACGAGATTGCTTTTTCAAAATATGAGTAAAACATAAGCTGGGATCAAGCGTGTCTGATACATTCTCGCTTAATTTCAGACTCTAAAATGTAAAAATCTCTGTAAGTGTAAATGCAAATATAGTTCAAAGAAATTTAGTATTAGCATATATATCCATTTTTAGACTAGCTAATACCCGTAGTTCTACCCGTGGTGAATGACATTTATCGCCGGTTTTGGTTACTCAATGAATCATACTATAGTGATCAAACAAAATAACAGATTTTCAGTCCGATCAAGACCTAAAAAAACTGCATCAAAATCCGTTCCCGCGTCCACACAGTACATAAGTTTGGTGTCAGAATCGTTAATGATTTAAGTTCTCTTTCTAATATCTCCATTATACGTACCTACAGACATGATAATTTTCTAATATAAAATAGATAGATCTGAAGATATACTTAAAATGCATCCATACGAATGTTATAAAAGCGAAAGTATGTCTGTCTGTATGTTACGCTTTCACTAAACAGATTTTGATGAAATTTGGTATAGTGGTAGATTTGACCATGAGAAAGGACATAGGGCTATTTTTCGCAAGTACGCGGGCGGAGCCGCGGGCAAAAGCTAGTACTAAATAATTTAGGGGTAAAAATATCTCGCCATACCACGGAGGACAGAATATGATTAAGTAACGGAGATGCCCCATTGATATTTCTCCTAATAAAACCGCGCGCCGAATGCGGGTGGGAAGAGAGACGCGCGGGGTGTCAAAAGTCGAAGGACTTCATAGGTATAACGTTCCTACCGAATGAGTCCATTTGACGTTTGGATGGCACGCGACTCGATTGCCTTGCAACAACTCCGTTATCATTTCCTTCTACATGCGCCATACCTACCTAAGAAAAGTTTTCTCTTATGCATTTTTTTATCTTGCCATTTCACTATAGAGTTTTTTAAAGCTCTTTGTACGTAAGACTCCTAGATAGTGGAGATGACTCGGCTACATATATCTCACGAACTCGGTTCACAGCTGTGTTGCTCAATTTCTTATGACTCACAGTAACTACAAGAATAAGCTGAGTTTAACACCCGGTTTAAAATATCAGCATCTGCCAGACGTAATAAACTCCGAGAATCCTACTTAATATTATAAACTGTGAAAGTTTGTGAAGTTGTTTAGATGTATAGTTACTCAAATACGCTCAATGGATCTAACTGAAAATTAGTACAAGGATGGAAGCTCTATGATCATCGTCATCATGAAGACCACAGCCCCCTAGACAAGTAGCAATTCGTTGACTAGCGTATCGTAAGATAGAATGACGAATTTATGAGATTTGACGTACATGAAATTTTTCAACGCATATCGTAAACGTCAAATCACATACATTCCTCAAATTATTCTACGACATTGCGAGCAGTCAACGAATTGCCACTTCTCTACAGGGGCAGAACAGTTTACTGTTCTTTGAAGAAGACGTAGGTATTTTCCTGATTGCATTCGAGGCTGAGGTAAACTCCGCGTGAGTGTCCGCCTTTCGGCTAGATGCCACATGCTCTAGAATGTTGAGTCCGAGCATGTTGAGTTCTTACATAACCTTCCACTATTGTCTTTGATAAAATTCTATCAGTTTAAGTACATTTCCCCTGCCTTTTTTCGATAATTCGTCATCAATTTGATTTAGTAGTGATCCCGGCTTGCCTGCTTAATTACACATGCTTTAATATATGGTTTATCATTGACTCCGTCCTCAGTATATTACAGCAGACATTCGAATTTAATCAGAACTGGCACAAAAAAATAGACAACCATTTTCTGAAAGGTGACTGCAAAGGGATAATCATGTTACCTTTAAAGAAACCTTAATCAAATAGCAAATAAGAATTCGTAGAAATCCTTTTTACTTATATAAACCTTATAAGCAAAGTGGCTGAGAAAATAATACGATCTGAACCCGTATAGCAATAATACTGTCTGGTGGTCCACACGTCTAGTATGATAAAATTCAAATTTTCGCGCACGAGAAGCCCTTGTGGGCAGTTAACAGCTTGACTTGCAATAGTTCTGTTACTATGTAAAAGTGGTGGAAGTGATAAGATATTGACTTTTCTGTGTACTAGACAAGTTTAAGAACAATAATTGCAGGATGGTGCCGTTAGTGATTCGGAAATGAAGGGTATCTATTGAATGCAGAGACTAAAAAAATCGTTCATAATTTTTTAAACCTGTCATAGGACCTTTTTAAATGTCATCTGTAGTTATAGTAGCAAAAAAGATAAGCATTGTTGCTGGTCAAGAAGTGGTCTTACGTTAAGTGTATAAAATTACATACATACTCACACCTGCAAATCCCCGAAGGGGGCTGGTCTATCAACGCCCATATTTCGCCAGCTTAACATACTAAATTAATGCTTAGATAATCTAAATAATTTGAAGAAATTCACAAGTGACGTTGGCTTGGGTCGAGAAGATCTTTGTGGAGCCCTACACAGTAAGAAAAACACAGTAACATTAACAAAAAATATATTAAAAAGATGCCATCAAAAGATATACCTACCTAGGTATCCTAAAATTATTTATGTGATGGCATCTTTTAATATATCAGTACTTCCGGATTAAATATCGAAAGAATTATTATTCTGTAAAATAAATCTGACAATATATGAACCTTATAAATTCTAGACTAGAGCTCGCTCGAGAATCGTTTTCATTCTTCAAATTCTTAACAACAATTTTGAATTTACAATAAGTATGTAATACCTGTTTATGGGCACTTTATAACGATCATCATACCAGATGCAGCAAAGATTTTGCAATCGATGTGTTGTTATAATCATGTGCTTAATCTCAGTTTTAATAAAATGTGTTACTAGCCAGTCGTGAATGTAAAAAAAACCTATAAAACAATAATTTAGCTTTACAAAAGTAGTCAACAGGTAAACCTCGCATTTATATCTACTATTACATTACAAGGCTTATAGGTTTTAACAAAATCATTTTACTTATACTAAAGATAGCTTTATCAAAGAACTGAAGATAGTCATTAATTTCACTTAGCTATCATTAAAAAATGTAAGGAGATGAATAAAATTGTAGTTTACTAAATAGTGATATTTTTTTCTATCAAACTTCACCAAAACGAATCTTTTTAACTATTCTCTCAATTACTGCCTTTTACGATTTCCGGAAAATCGCTACCGCTTATGAATTCAAACCACATTTTCTCAGAAGCACTTTCTGTAGCCATATGCACCGTATACTTATTATTTAGTTTATAAATATTGCTACAAGATAATACCTACTCGAGGCGAAGATTATCTTATGAACTGCTTGTAGAACTTGTAGTTAATGAAGTATTATTTATTAAAGAATTAATTAATAAAGCTTGTTAACCTATTATTGGATTAGGTTATTGTTATTAATAATTAGAATGGGCTGATTTTGTGAAATAATATAAATTAGGGTGTTGATGGAGGCTCCTCTATGTAAGGGGCCAAATCAATCTCATCTGCTAACCAGTAAGCCAGCTGCTTAACAGATGAAACTCTTCTTACGTCCGGAAATCCCTTACGAAACCACCCCACCGGAGCCATTGGTGGTCAGATTCAAACTGACCAAAACCTCACCCCGTGCAACTGATGGCCGGAGACGTGCCAGAGAATTGCCGGGGATGAGGTAGCGTCTGGTATATTATTCCTTGCGCAGCCCGTCTGACCCAGGGCAATAAAAGGCTTACACGCTGGCGGACTCATATATATACTCATGGAAGCTTAGATTATGTAAAAAATTACATTTCCTTTTCCTATATTATTTCGTGCACGTACTAGTACATTAAATAGAAACTGAATGAAGGTGTTAGAATACGATATTCGCTCGCAAGTCATTATTTTAAAGGGCAGCCTCTGTAAATATTTTTGGTACCTAACTTTATGAAATATTTCAAAGAACTTGTGAATTTTAAAACATTTGCATATTGCGAAGTTTATTTTCTTTTTATATGCAATTATTTTTGTAAAAATATTTATAATGACAACGGATTTTTTTTATAGACACTAGCTTTTGCCCGCGGCTTCGCCCGCGTGGAAGTCGGTTCCCGGCAATTATTTGAATTTTTCTCGCCGCAAAACCATCCTTTATTTATTTATTTATACTTTATTGTACACAAAGGCATTTAAACATAGAAAATAAATAATATCCTTGAACTTCAACGAACATTAAAAAAAAGAATTGGCCAAATTGGTCCAGACGTTGTTGATTTATGCGCTTACCAACACATTTAGCGATTCATTTTTATATCTTCTTCTTCTAATATATAAAATTCTCGTGTCACAGTTTTCGTTGCCATACTCCTCCGAAACGGCTTGACCGATTCTCACGAAATTTTGTGAGCATATTGAGTAGGTCTGAGAATCGGCCAACATCTATTTTTCATCCCCCTAAATGGTGCAGCGGGAACGGGATCTTACGCGGATCGCGGGGCGGGAAAAAATTGGCGGTACGAAGTTCGCCGGGACAGCTAGTTATAGATAAGTTACCAATATTCCCGCTAATACTTCCAGCTAAGACTATGCTTCAACATCATCCTGCTTGCTTTTAAAACTTGAATATTGTAGCCGAGGGTTTGTGGTATCAGCCGTAAAAACAACGAAAGGAAAGCCTCATCTGCCAATCGTCAAATGTACCTGCTGGCATGAAAATGACGTGGGTCCCTAAAAAAAATGTTATAGTTAGTAGACCTAACCCCGGGACCCAAGGACAATCTTTTTTTTTCGTATGGAAACAGCTACCACGGATACCATATTGAAAAAGTTAACAGTGGAATGGTCATGTTGGAATCGGACCAACTGAAACTCCATGGTGTTCCATCATGGGAGCCTAGTGCACGGCACCCAGCTGTTCAGTACATGGAGTTCCGGGTATAAGTACATGGAACCCTGGGTGTACCTGGGACGAGTTCCAGTATATTACATTCATTTATGTTTATCACTTGCGTCGGTAGCTTAGTGGTTCAGGAGTCGGCCTTACGATCGAGAGGTCCCGGGTTCGAATCCTGGCCATTATACTGCCGACGTGAACCCACTCCTAGCACAAGCAATTTAGCTTAGTTGGAGGGGTTAGAGGGAATATTAGTAACTTCGGTTCTATTATTCTTTAAAAACTATTTGTAATGTTTACTAGTCAGTATTATGGAAAAGTGAGAATTAGTTTATAATATGAACGTTTTGTGTCAATCTCAGTTCGGTTCACAGACTCTGAGCTGATTCAAAGTCACAAAGGCTTCGCACACTTTGCACGGATTACCTTACTTTGCAAATGTCTCCAAAATCCATGGATGTTGTTAGCTGTGGATGTGGTACTATAATACTCACGAGTTAAAAATCATTCTTCATACTATCCGATCCGATTTCGGCATCGGACGACGATAACCGACAGCCGATAGCAGCCAACTGTGGTTGGCTCTGATATCCGATACCAGACCGGAAAATGTGAAAGACACATACATATTCCATACGTTTGACTTCCTCCGAGATCGGATCGGATAGTATCATAGCGCTCTAACAATGTCTTGGTTGCCTCGCGTTGCTCCTTTACTTATAAATTTTCCTTTTTATTTAACAAGATAATATTTATAAAATACACCATTTTTCTTCCATTAACACAGGAAACTTTTGATACTGCTAATAATATACGGTAAAAAGGTCCTGTAGGGAACAGACAAGGTATAGTGTTCACCTTAAAGCACGCGTTCGGATGGCCCCTAGACAACTACAACTATATCATGCGGGTGTCATCTAGTCTATTCTAATATTATAAAGAGGAAAAATTTGCATTTTTGTATGTGTCTTTGGCAGTATTTTACCGTCTTTACCATAGTGAATGTTCTAAATGAGCTCTTCCAATTAGTCCTACCCTCTCCTTTTCTCCACAGGACAACACGTGCAGGGCTTAGATGTCAACCGCATACGATACAGAACCCAACTAGCAAAAATATGTCGTGTAGTAGTCGCGGCAACGCAAATTATTCAGCATTTTGGCTCCTAATAGAAGTCGTATAAACGTAATGAAAACGTTTATACAACGCGATTTGGGCCCATTTTATTCAGCAATTCAGTCACATAGACATCGTATAAAGGTAACTTATTCAGTTACATCGTCACGTAATTGTCGCCGGAGTGACTGTTACAAGCTTAAGTTGCGCTATAACTGTAACTTATATGACTTTTATGTTACGTTTGTTTGTTAAATTAAGCAAGTGCGTCGTGTTGTGTTTTAAAAATTATAAAAAATTATAAGTACAATTTATTTAGCAGACATGTTAATTTGTAGGTTGCACCAAATGTAGGTTCGTAAACTCACGCATAGGTTTACAAAGTATTGCGACGGTAAGTTTTCTGATGAAATATACTAGGTTTTATCATAAATATTTAACGCCCCCCTTCAATTATTAGTAATATGAATATAATAACAAATATTTTTTATATCAACATTCATTTATAAGTACACCATTTTTACTGCTAACAGGTGGTATAATAGCTTCTTATACAGCAAATTAGCAGTATAAGCGCCATGATACCACGTTGATTATATTTTAGGGTTCCTTAGACCTTCCTAAAAAGTTTTCTAAAAAAGATCTTTTGTTTATTTATTTATTCAATCAACCACTTATTGTACACAAGAAAAGTAAGACAAGTGATAAGTGAGCAGTGCAAGCAATTATACGACACTTGGCACTAGGCTTGTAATAGTCGTATGAATGCAACTTATACAACATAATAGCAGTATAAAAGCAACGATGTAGCTTTTACTCGACTGTGTCACAAGAAAGCTATATAATTTGCTTTTACTCGAAGAAATAGTAACATAAGCGTCGTATACTAGCGACTTATACAGCAAATCTTATACGACACTTTAGTCATATAAGCATGCAGAGTAAACGTTTACTCAGCATCATTACGTGACCGAAATGCTGAAATTGCTATATAAGATGCTTTTATACGACACGTGCTGAATAATTCACACTTACTCGACTTTTATATCACCGAAAAGCTGAATAAACTCAACCTTATAAGACTAATTTGCTTGTTGGGAATATACCTCCTAGAACCAATGGGTTCGGTGAATCATTCCTATGCTTGGAACTTCCTGCCAGCTCACTTGTTTCCTTCTTCCTACAGTCCCGGGTCCTTTAAGCGGAGCGTGAAAAGGCATCTGATGAGGCCGTCAAGCAGAGTGCCACCATTGTTAACATGGCACATGTTTGCGATGGTGACCCTCTTTCCGAGACTTTACCTTTAGGTTACCATCAGGCGAGGTGAAGTCAAATTGACATGTCCTTTTATAAAATAATAACGAATAGACTTCAAAGTTGATGGATTGATATTGAAAATGATATATGTTATAATATAGGATTATATCATCACTCAACTATCAACGATGAATAGAATCAGAATTCCACGCGGGTGGAGCCGCGAGCAACAGCTTGTGTCTAATATAACCGTATACTATATGACTAAAATAAAGATTTTCGAAAATAAAATTACTAAACTTCTCGCCATTGCAGCAATTACGTATACCTACTATACCTAGTTTCCGACATCTTGGTTCGTGCACTCCTTTTAGCTTTGTGCATTATTGTTTCACTGTGAAATCTTCCGTCTTCTTTGTGCGACGCCTTATTTAACCCCTCCGCTACAATGCTACTTTTATGCTGAAGCACAATTTTCATTTTACATGAAACTTGTTTTAATGATAATGTGAGATGGATGGTGAAGGGTTTTAATTGTGGTAAACATATTCTTATTTATTAATTGTACAGAACCTTGGGTCACGTTTTATGCATCATTGGCCGTCTCCCCCTCACCTCATTTTGCATGTCTATATCGAAATCTAAGATAAATTAATATAAAAAAAGTAAACAGTTACTTTAACTTTAATCAATACGGGTGTATAAATGCGCAAAAAGTTGGTTTTATATTAAATTTTTGGTTTCGATCCATTTTTCTGACTGTACTTTAATATTCACGCGAGTTGACGACAGCAAAATAAAATAAAATTCAAAAATGCCAACCCGTGTTTCCCGCAAGTTTATTGCCCGCGAGTTGATGAATGACCCAATATTTGGCAAGAGGTTTACTGCAATAGATGTAAATAACAAAGAATTAAACATTTCCAAATATTTCGCATAGAACATTAAAGCTGAATTTACAAAACGTCAATAAAAACGCATGATATTTTATTTTAATTTTTTTATTGTTGTTTTACTGAAATTTATGGCAAGTTCAGTGTTTCGTCCTATAGGCGTTCGGCCCGATAGGACACGAATCACAGAAATTAAAAATAATTAAAGTTTTCCTACAGTGATTCGTCTTATTGATTTTTGGTCTCTTCCACAGTATTTATTTTTAAACCTAACCAGTTTCGCCTTACGCTGTCCTCATAGGTTTGTAAAATGGAATAAGTAAAACCAGAGTACGATGTATATCAAATGGACTACCGGATTTTTTTCATTTTGCGTCATAACACTACACTATAGAAGAACAAGTTACTTTTTTACTGCATTATGCGAATGTGGGTGAGAGGAGGAGATAGAGGCAGTGCCAGGTAGTGATTTATTCTTATTCTCGCTACGATTAGAGCTTGAGCTCAAATTCTTATTTAAATAAAACATACGGTTAGCGCATCCCGCTAAACTAAACTTACTCTAAAACATTTTTATTTGAATTTGATTGGGATTGTTGTTCTTCACTGTTGGGAACCACGCGGCTTTAATTTTAGATTTTACAATATTATATCTCCAGATAATTGTGTATTTTGATATATTTATATTTTTTGTTTTACGTCACTTTTACAGACTACTTATTAGCTACTAGCTTTTGCTCGCAGATCCGCCCGCGTGGATGTCGGTTATCGCGACCAAACATACCCTATGTCCTTTCTCAAGGTGTCATCCACCCTTATACCAAATGTCATCAAAATCGGTTCAGCGGTTTAGGCGTGAAAGCGTAACATACAGACAGACAGATAGACAGACAGACAGACAGAGTTACTTTCGCATTTATAATATTAAAGTATGGATATGGATTTAAGTTTAGCCTGGTTTTAGTTATTTACCATTATCTCCTTACATCTACGGATGTTCGAACCACACTTCAAAAAAATTCTCGTTCTATAATTATACAAATTAAAAAATGACATCATGGAAATAAACAAGAGCTTTAACGTTAAATATTAACATACCATCAAAAAGTACCCTTCCATTTATAATCGACCTGTTTTCAACTAAAACAATTTGACAGCATCCTTTCCTATATCAGATAAAGTAGCACAAACATATTTATGGGTGGTACCTACCTGGTACTTTTATAGGCTGCGATTGGTGGATAGTGACAGGTGTGTACCGAATGGTGCCGGACTCTTAATGAATCGGTTTCTGGTATATACAGGTTGATGTGATTTGTTCGGGTATTTTGGTGTAACGTAGTTTATGGTCAGTGAGAAAGTGTTAGTGTCTGACATAATATTAATAAAATGCTTTTTATGTTACACAGTTTTTTTTAAGTTTCTGATCTAAGTTTATTATATATATTTATAACTGATAAGTATAAGCACTAATTAGTCTTTATTCAAATTAAAAAAGTGCTTTATAGTTATACTATTTATATTGTTGATTGATGGCACTAGGTGGAATTCATTGTTACGCATATTGAGAACACTAGTACTTTTTCCACATTATTTAATAAATTGAACCTAACCGGTTTCGCCTTCTCTCTCTCTCTCTCTCCGACCGATCTCGGCCATGGCGACCACTTCGACTCCTAGTCGGCTCGGCGCTGATGCGCTCGAAGATGGCTAACATAGCCAATCTTCGCGGTGAACACTCGTGTGCACTGAGGGCACGTGAGAACACCACCCACATAATGGTACTGAATGGCAGCGGGTGGGCGAACTTTCAGCTCATCGCGTTTAGCGTCGAGGTCTGCCTTTCGCTGTTCCTCGAAATCGCTTACTCGTCTATGCACCACCCTGCGCCATTCTGAACGTTGTGCTGCCAAACCTTCCCATTGAGACGGCTCAATGTTGCATCTTTTCATATGACGCTTCTGAACATCCTTAAACCTGAGGAGTTGGCCGCCATGTTTCCGCTTGCCCTCCTCTAGTTCAGAGTAGAAGATGCGTTTCGCTACTCTCTCCTCCGCCATACGTGATACGTGACCGCACCACCGAAGCTGCCGACGCATTAAGTAGGCCTCAATGCCACTGACGTTTGCTCGCCGTAAAACTTCGGTGTTACGCACTCGGTCGGACCATCGGATCTTCATGATGGAGCGTAGGCACTTGAGGTGGAAACGATCCAGAGTGCGTATGTGGCGCCGATACACACACCACGTCTCGGAGGAATATAAGAGGTTTCGCCTTACGGCATTCTCAAAGGCTTACATTCGACAAATAAATGTTTTGGATGTTCTAATTTCTAAAAACTAGTATATTTAACACTAGCTTTTGCCCACGGCTCCGCCCTCGTGGATGTCGGTTTTCGTGACCAAACATAGCCTATGTCTTTCTTTCTTTCTTTCATTTATAATATTAGTATGGATATGGATTTTTCACAAGCTTAGGTCGATGCATTTGGCAATTAGACCCTCTTTTTTACAGTTCGTGTTTCTTCAATCTTTATAGTTGCTTAAAATATCTCATACACTACCAACAAATATGGTGGCAAATTTTCAACCAAAGGCGGTTAAACTAAAATATGTTAAAATGGACCACGTCATAGAACAAACACGAATTTTAAATCAAAATAAAACTATGAATTTAGATATTTGACGCTAAAATAAAGCATAATGAAGACTAATCATATCATTATCGTATTTCTTGTGTCATTTACAATTTAAATATATAATATAATAATTTTATTAATGGCAACTACACCTGATTTGTTAGTAACAAAGTTTCTCTTATCTCTAATGTTTGTAATAAAGCTATGACAAGCATATATTTATATCATGAATAAATTCTAATACTACTACAATATTTATGAAAGTCATTTTTAATAATTAAAGCATTATGTCAAAAAAGAAAGAAAAGTCAAAAAAAAATTACTAAATAACATCCTGTATATACCTACAGTACACTCACAGTAGGCATCTAATCAAATTTTATTATAATACGTGCTATGGTACTAGTAGCCATGGGAACTAGACGCATCGATCAGCTGTTGTATCGGACGCCATCCCTGCTTCAGATAACAGACAATTTATTTATATGAACATACTGTTAATAGTTTTATAATTTTTAACCAAATACTAACATTGATGAACTTGATAGAGATGCATGTGGTCCTTAAATCCGTGGAATAGAGTTTAAAATTACATACCCCATGTTGTTTAGATAAAACGGATGATACATTTTTTTTCAATAGTTTACGCGAAATAATAATACTATTTTATGAAGTGTTAATGAAGAGTTTACAGGAAGGCCCCAATATCCTTGCGGCCCAAGCAAACTTCACCTACAAGTAGGTACTCCTGGAGCAGGCTTTTCCTTCAGGGTTGAACAGCAATCCATAATAGAAATAATAAGTGGATATGGATCAAATGGGTTGATAACATGGATAAGGCCAGGTAGGGTGATAAAAAGGCCAGCTAGGGTGCTAAAAAGGCCAGGTAGAGTGCTAGAAAGGCCAGGTAAGAGAGTAAATAGAGAACTGCTTTGTGAGAGATTGAATCTGTAATAAATATGGCATAATAAGTAACGTCCAGTTTTGTAACGCACAAGTTTTATTCTTGTATTGTGTTGTTCATCCAGGAATAAAAATCTGTATGGTGCATTATGTTGATACACATATTCACACGGAGCATGAAGCAGTTAATACGCTTTCAAAAGCCTATCCTTCAACTTGTTCGTCCTGTCCTTTTATTTGTGTGGTCTGTGGCTTAACTACATAGGTATACATGGCATAAAATAGATCAGTATAACAATACGTTCCGGGTATTGGTGACTGAGGCAGTCTTGCTTCTGTTAAGGCGAGAATAGACGGTTTCGATTATAGGAAACTGTGCGCTCTATCATGCATCTTTAAGAGCTTTGCAGCAGGTGTAACAGGGGCATAAGATACGTTAACATGTTCTTGGGACATAAATAAAGTTTTGTTTCGTATTGTTCTAGATCGGAATTCAGTTTACTAATGAAAATGGTTTACGGCTTGGAAACAAAAATTGAAATTCAAACTCTAAAATTACTGTAAACCTTAAAATTGTGATTTAGATAAAATTAACAGCGTAATCTAGTTAGATTTTTGACTAAACTATTTCGATTTCAAATTAAAGGATAAATACAGTAAATGTAGTAGTTAAAAAAACATAGAATACGTGAAGCAAAAATTGTGGATCCCTTTTTACAAAACGGGCACGTAGATTATATATACAGGGGGAAGATTTGGCATAGAAAAATGTGCCCCCCTCCCCCTCTAACTTTTAAAATAAGAGAATGATAAATCCGGTTTTGTTTAATATTATTTCCTTTAGACAACAAGCATTTGAGTTTTAGAAAAAAACAGGGATAGTTTCTGTAACATATATTTTGTAATTAGTAAGATATTTAAAATACAGTTACAGAAACTCAAAGCCAACCATTTTTAAATAAATTTCGTATTCTGATTTCACATCTAAGTATCTTTAACAGGTGTATAAAAATCGATAAATAATTTTAAGACTCCGTTTTAAAACACGTTATATTTCATTTAAAACATAAACGTCGGATTATAATCTTCGACACAATAGAGTATTCATAAAAATATTATAGGAATATATTCAGTAACGATATAATAAAAACGTTTTACTCGTAAACTGGGCTCCGTATGTTCAAACGGTTTGGTGATTTGGTTCTTTTGTGTTGCGTGCGTATCTCTAAAATTTGACGGATATTCTTGAGAAGATAATACACTGTACTATCTGGAATCTGGAGTATAGTTAACGGCATATATCTTGATCCCAAACGCGCCATAAATTTTTCTTTTTATGTGTAGTAAGTGTACGTTTTTTAAGTCTTCCTTTTGAGGATAGTATGGGATACTAATGCGGTAAAGAAGCTGATATCCACCAATAATATTACAGTTTATATCAAACCTCATTTCAGGACCTCTTTGCTCTGGCGATTGGGAGTCTAGATATATTCTTCTTCTTCATCTTAGCGTTAATCCCAGGCGTATCCGAAGCTTGCAGCTTGAAGTCTGGGGTCCGCTTTACTAGTCTAATTTCGATATTTTCTGTAAAGCGATTGCCATCTGACCTCCATAACCCAAAGGCGATATCGAAGCATTGCAGTTAGACCAGTTGTTGGACTTTTGAGGGCTCCAACTACCCGTAACGACTGCCATAGATGTTCGTATGGCAATCGGGACCGTCGGCTTAACGTGGTCTTCGAGGCACGGCCAGACCGATGCCAGTACCCATATTCATGCATACAAATATTGGCATTAAGTGGGGATCGAACCCGTGCCTCGGATGGCCACGGAAGTTGTCAAAATATATGGTCTAAATATACGTCAGGAACTATATCCAACACTTCAAATACATAGGGAAAAAGAATCTTCTCGGGCGGGACTCGAGCCCGCAGTCTTTCCCTTACAGGGCAGTTATCAAAAATCAATGTTTAAAAATGATTGTAACATCATTCATTGATTCTGATAGTTCGTAAGAAAATCGGTAGATGACGCCACGTCGCCTTAAAGACGTATAAGATGGGAAATTTGAATCATATCGGGCGTGTCTCGGTAGCCGAATTGGTCAGGCATTCCCCCTGTAAGGGAAAGACTGCGGGTTCGAGTCCCGCCCGAGAAGATTCTTTTTCCCTATGTATTTGATTTGTATAGTTAGCATACTTCAATATATCCAACACTTTCTTACAAGTTACATACTAATTTGCAATGTATGCAGCTGTTGCAGCTTGGGTGTTGTTCATTTTCCTTGTTTGAGTGTAAATAGTTTTCACCAACTTTCATAGTAGGATACGAAGTAGGATAGTAGGATTTATAATTAGAATAGTGGTAGGATAACTTAGAAGCTAGCAGTAGGTTAGCTGCATTGTAGATTTTAGAATGATTATAGTACCTACTTAGAACAGTTTTTCCACCTGCGCTGGTTCTTACAAGAACCAGCGCAGGTCAACTTCAAGAAAACTTCCTTCAACGTCCAAACCTTCAACGTCAAACATTCAAGAAAAGAGCGTAACTCTCTTTTGAAAGGAAGGCAACGCACTTGTATCTCCTCTGGTGTTGCGGGTGTCCATGGGTGGCGGTGATCGCTTATGTACCATCAGGCGATCCGTCTGCTCGTTTGTCTCCATATTCCATAAAAAAACATTGCTACTGTAACGATAATAAGGCCTAAAAACGTTTTCATTGTCGACATCGAAGCAGTGAATTTGCTCGGGCATGTATCTTGGACCTAAAATGTGTTCAGTAGCGGCCAGGCGCGTCAGTATAATCATAGTAGGCAGAATATTTATACTTGCCACACTGCACTGGACAGTTTTGGTCTAGTCAGTCCGTGTACAGTAAGCGATATCTTGACGAATAAGTATCAAAATGACCTTAAAACTCTCGTATTAAGAGCCAATCAAACTGTTTCATCGATTTATATGGTATTATTGTCCGAACTAAAGGTGTGTACCAAATATCAGAACAATCAGTCAACTGGAAGATGGTACGAAACGAAATACGAAACGAAATTGAGACAATTTTGAGTACTTTGTTCGTCAACATCTTTCTGATGCAGGCTGTACCTTGTTTAGTACAGTCGCGCTATGGCGCTCGCTCTCCTGTCAAATCCACGGGAATTTTATATAAAAAATGTTGAATCAACAAGTCTTTATAAGTAATCAAGAACCAATAACTATAAGGACATATAATATTGCGAAAATGTCAATAAATAGTCAGTTCGATATAAGACATTTTATTTGATACTCCCCGAAACTGCATATAACCCCTAAAACAAACCTCCTTGCGCAAAGGATTGGCATTGCCATTCAGCGTGGCAATGCCGCCAGCCTCTGGCCACCCTCCCGGTTGACGTCGATGGGGAGGAATTCTTTGACGCCTGAACCTGCAGTTTTGCACATATCTTGTTCTAGATTTTTATTTATAATAATTATTGAATATTATTATTATGTACATAATTGAAATAAATACCTACCCCTAAATGCTCCATACGCGCACTACAAGTTTCTTTGGGTGTCTTCTGAAGATAACGCGAGGTTTCTTTTTCCGCTCAGCATAAGGCTGCCTTCATACTAGCGTTATCCAGCATAGGCGTTCGATGAACGTCCGCGTAGCGCAGACGCTGCGACAACGCGACCCCCCACGCGTCGCGTTGCCGAAACGTTTCCTGTGCAGTTAATTGAACGCTGCGTTAGCGCGGCGCAGACGCAACACAATTTTGCTGTCGTTTTGGTATCATCACTAACAAAATAGATTTCGACGAGGAATCACTATTGATGGCTTTGCTTTTAAAACGAAAATTGGTGCGAAGACGAGAAAATAAAAATAAAAGGATTTGGGAGAATCCATTTTGTGCTTACAGCGTACCGTATGCTCCAGCAGAGACGCCGCGACAACGCAACGCACGCGTGGTTTAGTGGTGGCGTCTGCGCTGCGCATACGTTCATCGAACGCCTACGCTGGATAAACGCTAGTGTGAAGGCGCTCTAAACATGAATGCGGTGGCTATTATAGATTCCAGTAAACAGCTGTTTTTATAGATTTTAGTTCATTATAGTTACTATCTCTATTTTACAGATTATTATTCATTGTTTATCGTACCATTCGATTCAATTTGAATTTCTAATTCATTATGTCCAGTACAAAAGATTAATTAGATTGAAAATTATCATAGACAGTGATTTAAAATGTATGCAAAGGGTCAAGATTAGTGTCAGCATACATTTTTGTATTTCGTAGTATTGTTAAGGTGAGTTTACATTAGTCTCTAAGTAAATATCTTTTTTTTCGTGCGGCAATCCCCTTGGGTACCTACCTCCCCCACCGGAGCCGGAAGGGGAGGTTATGTCGAATTCGAACCGACTAAAACCGCACGCCGACTGAGGGCCGTGGTGCTAGGCCGGAGGTGAGGTTGTCTTCGACATATCCCTCGCACCCCGGTAGACCTCGGGTTAATTAAGTAAATAGCAGTTTTTATAGAAACTCAAAAAGAGCATCAGTCTATAATTATGGTGGCCCGTATCTTCATTGCAATCAGCGTGTGTGTATGAAAAAGTAGATAGAAGTTGTCGTTCAAGTATGCAAGTCGTATGTAAGTGGAAAAACACAAATCGAGAACGCACTTATACTTTTTCCACGGCATTTATTATTGAAACTGACCGGTTTCCTTAAATGTTTACAATGTGAAAATACAAGTGAGTTCTGAATATGTGTAACAATAAATTCTACCAAGTGCCATTAATCAACAGTATAAAATGGTAAGTGGAGAAACAATGTCTCCAAAACCTAGCCCAATGGCTGAGAAAGAGGCGTAACTTTATATATGTATGTCGGTACTATGCGTATGTAAAAATCTTTTGATGACATTACTTAGCTTGTAAAGTGACAAAATTGGAATATTTTCTTCGAGGTAATTCGTTAGATTACGTGTCTAATTTCTTGCGTTATAAAATTATAGTCAACTAGCTGACCCGGCCTGCGTGGCTTTCGATCCCGTTCCCGCTGCACCCTCTACAATATTAAGCATGTATTATGCATATATAAACCTTCCTCAAATTGATATTGAGATTTTTATATATCACAAGTTTTTTTTTATTTTCAAATAAAATGAATGAATACACTCCTTAATCAAAATCACCGAAACCACTTCATTACCAACAAAATGATAAACTACAGGTAGTCACAATTCGATACGGACCGTAAACTTGAGCGACCGTTGCCGCGTTGCGGTATCAAGGTGATAAGCGTGTGATAAAGATTCGTTGCGAAGAACATCTTGTGCGTTTAGTTTCAACGGTAGTCACGTGTTTATCACACCAGTGATATATGATTTTAATAGTGATTGTTGATTTTAATGTGTTACTATTGGTTTCTTCGAATTTAGAACTGATAATCATTTTTCTTGCAGTTTTGTGTATTGAATGTATTCTTCTTCTTCTGGTTATGTAATATCTATTTATATAAAAACTAGCTTATGCCCGCGGCTCCGCCCGCGTGGACGTCCTTCCTCAAGGTCTAACCTATCCCTAAACCACAGAACTGATTTTGGTGAAATTTGGTATTTCATCAAAATCAGTTAAGTGGTTTAGGCATGAAAGCGTAACATACAGACAGACAGACAGACAGACAGACAGACAGACAGAGTTACTTTCGCATTTAGAATATAAGTATGGATATTATGGATTATATATAAGAAACTAGCTTTTGCCCGCGGCTCCGCCCGCGTGGATGTCGGTTATCGCGACCAAACATAGCCTATGTCCTTTCTCAAGGTCTAATCTACCCCTATGCCAAATTTCTTCAAAATCGGTTCAGTGGTTTATGCATGAAAGCGTAACATACAGACATGCACACAGACAGACAGACATATAGACAGGCAGACAGAGTTACTTTCACATTTATAATATTAGTATGATGGAACTATTTATGAAAAAATGTGGTGTATAACTCGTACCTAGATATCATGAAGTATATACAGTGTGAATATATGAAACGCGATCAAATGCAACTAAACGAGATTGTCAGGGTTAACTCAATTAATTTAAGTTTCTAGGTTTGAATAAAACGTGAAAATCTGATAGCAAATGATTTCATTTTAGAAATCCCAATTTACGTCGGATTAAATAATATATTCAGGCTTTTATCTTTTCAATTCCTATAGATTTCTTCTATAAACAGAATGATAAATCACATTAAAATGTTATGTCCTATTTTGTTAAATTGATTTAACAAAATAGGATTTACGAGTAATTTCCAAAGATATCCGGGTCTTTGACAGGATTATGACGACAACACCTGTCTCCTCACTTTATGAGAGGTGTTGCTGTTTCCATCCAGATGTGGTCTCCTAAATTCAGAAGTAGTATCCTTGTTTAGCCAGGGTTTAGCGACATTTTTCTATGTATATTAAAATGAATGTTTCTAGATTTACAGCTGAACTCATCATGCTCTGAAACTTTTCTGAACTTTGTTGGGGCCAGTTTTTTTTATATTTTTCACAAAGTAACTGCCATCTGACCTCCAAATCACTGGCAATATGGCAGTTCTGTAGTTGAATTGTCAAACTGTCGAACTTTTACAATTTCAACTACCCATAATTAATGCCACAGAGATGTTCATATTTCAATTGAGACCAATGGCTTAGCGAGGTATTAAGGGGTCTCACTTTATTACAGTCACCCATCCTAAGACTGACCTTGCTATTATTGCCCTGAAATATGCTAATCTTTTTCGTACCACTTAGCCACGAGCCCACGAGCCGTCAATAACACCACAGTTACAGCGCAGAGGTCGTTCGACGTCCTTGAAGATTATTTCAAGTTTAAAATTGCTAGCTGTGCTAAAAGAATACAAGAGCACCAAACTTCCTTCAATGGCGTACAAGAACAGTCTTAAATTAGTATTCGCCTTCCGTTTCGAATTCACTTGCTGTGTCATGACACTCAAAACAAAGAGCCCCTTAAATAAGGAATGAGGAAAAACTCTTAATATTATTTACTGGAGTACTTTTGTACAAAAACTTTGCACTCAAAGAGATTTTGGGTCACTTGTGGTTCGTACACACTAGGTATAGTTTGGGAAGTCTTTTTTTGTTAACAATGACGCAATTACACTACCAATTTTAGTATACAAATATGCGTAGGCTTGACTGTCAAACAAACATCTTCACAGACTTTCACTTAATTACTAAGTAAGATCATAGGATTTTAATTACATTTTTTAGCATTGATTATGCTTACTATTTAAGTTCGCAATAAATCGGGAAAAAGAAGCGCGCTAGTAGGACTTGGACCCACGACCCTTCCCTTACTGGGGGAATGCTCTTCCAACTGAGCTATTGAGCCAAACCTGAATCACTTCAAATTTTCCTTCTCATAATATCTGTCTTTACAGACGTCGCCCTTTAAGAAGGATAGCATTCCCCCTGTAAGGGAAGGGTCGTGGGTTCAAGTCCCACTTGAGCGCTTCTTTTTCCCGATGTATTTCGAAGATCATAGGATAATATGTAGACCAAAGTAGAAAATAGGATGCATGAATGAAAGCAAGAGAGACAGATCTTAGGCCAATGCAGTCTCCAAAAGGGATCGCCAGGGGACAAATATCTCTACCATAAAAAAGACCGCAGCCATAATAACCTTATGTTACGTTCCTGCAGTGCAAAGGATCTTCAGAGCACCATAAACTTGGCACTGTAACTTAGGCAGTTTTTAGAGTTACATGTTTCTTTCTATTTCCATGCAAGGTTTTATAGAATACTAGCTTTTGCCCGCGGCTCCGCCCGCGTGAATGTTGGTCATCACGACCAAACATAGCCTATGTCCTTTCTCAAGGTCTAATCTATCCTTAGACCAAATTTTATCAAAATCGGTTCAGTGGCTTAGGCGTGAAAGCGTAACATACCTACAGACATACAGACAGACAGAGTTACTTTCACATTTATAATATTAGTATAGATAAACATGACTCATAGACTACGTTTACATTCATAACATTAGACAAGAAAAGAACAACCTTTTCCTTTCTTTATGTTGGGGATATCCCCCACGGCTATATCACTATTCAATCAAGTAAAAACTACACGATGTGATACAGTGCCCTATGGCCGGGGGCTTGCTCATACGCTACGAAATAGAAAATTCAAGGAAATATTATTCCGATCACAATATGAGTTATGTGTTTACATAGCTCTTAGATGTAGTTTTACTTCGGTACGTACGGAACAAAAAAAAGGTGTCGATATTTTATTGAACCTGACTACTGACTTATTTAGATGGTATACAGATAACTTCAAAAAACTTGCTATGCATAGGAGGATAGGTGTCAAAATTCTTTAACTCATTCAATAAGTTTTTGGGTCCTGTTCCAAATTCGAAATTCAAAATTCCCTTCTCACTCAGATTTGTGATCTATACAGGGCCCTTATTCAGATTGACCAACCGTAATGTAAAAGTCGATCGTTCTTATGGTGACAGAGAGCGAGAGATATGCTTTCGGCAATCTCACCTCCGGCAACCAAAGACCCAAGACGGCGTGCGTTTTATTCGGTTCGAGTCCAAAATAAACACCTCCACCGGCTCCGTGGGGAATTTTCGCACGATAAAAAAAAAATTATGACAGAGAAAGAACATAATTATCACCACCCCATCTCATCCAAAGGGATGAGATATCACTGCGAGAGAAGGAAAAATAAAACTCTGTACCACTCTGGCCAGCATGGAAACAGTAGTAGGCTAAAACCTTCCGATATTGGGAGAGGCCTATATCCAGCAGGGAACTGTGATAGGCTTATTGAACGTACATACGCGCCTACGTATTAACCGACACATTTGACTTGGTTTAGTTTTACGCCAGTTCTATCTTAAATATTAACCAATCCAAATCCATCATCCACTCACGTTATAACTGCGTTTGAAACTAATTGTCAAGTAGAATAAGGCCATCTAGTCTAGCATTCATAGAAAGTCCATTGGATGAAATAAATCACTTGAGTGGCAGTTTTCTTCATACGAGTGAAAAGCTACGAGAGTATGAATCGTATTCCGGCCCTGTGAACAAGCCTTTATGCGTAAGTTGACAATTTGTTATAAGGTAATAGTGCTTCTAATATGGGTTGAATTTACTGTCCGGTGATATAACTTTGTTAGAGAACATGTTGAAAGCTTTTATACATAGAATACTTTACAATCTTTTTAAAATGGTTATAAGTTTTTTTTTGGTATACAATAAAGTGCCTTGTTTTGACAGCCTCTGTAGTGTAGCGATAACGAATGCGTCCATTACGTATAAGGCGCCGGTTCGATCCACGCTCAGTGCAAATATTTGTATGCATGAATATTGCAGCATTGGTTCAGTCGTGCCTCGGAGAGCACCTTACACACACGTCGGTCCCGGTTACCATACGAACATCTATGGTAGTCGTTAAAGGATGGATCAGCCGGGGTGCGAGGGATATATCTTCAAAAGTAAATAAATAAAATAAAAATATGTCGATGACAACCTCACCTCCAGCCTAGCACCACGACCCTCAGTCGGCGTTCGAGTCGACATAACCTTCAGGCTCCGGCGGGGGAGGTATCCAAGGGGATTTCCACACGAAACAAAAAAAGGCAGTCGTTAAGGGCAGTTGAAGCCCTAAAAAGTCCAACAACAGATCTAGCTGCAATGCTTCGATATCGTCTTTGGGTTGTAGAGGTCAAATGGCAGTCGTTTCACAGAAAATATCGAAGTTCTGCCAAATCCGCAGTTAGACTACTAAAGGCGTTCCACAGACTCCGAGTTGAAAGCTTCAAATGCGACTGGAATTAACGATGGAATGAAGAAGAAAAAAGTGCCTAGTTTTTAACATAACATAACATAAACTCACGCCTGTATTCCCCGAAGGGGTAGGCAGAGGTGCTAGCACCCACATTTCGCCAGTTTATGTTTAGGTCCCAATGTAATAGGTGGTGAGCCTATTGCCATTAACCGGGCACTTATATACCTGCGATAAATACACACATAACTTCGAAAAGCATCGAAAAGTCATTGGTGTGTGCCATGGTAAACCTGGGATTGAACCCGAGACCTCGTCTCAGCAGTCCATTACCCATACCACTAGGCTACCACAGATAGTTATAGCATAGTTTTTGTTATTCGATAACCTGCCTTAGCTCTATGATACCACGAATCACTTATATATGATACCATGAATGAGAGTTTATGATACCAATTGAAATAAAAATTGGTATCAGACCCTCATTCATCTTCCATCTTGGCTCTATCAGACCATGAATGAGATCACTTCGTTCATGGTATCAATATAGCTAAGGCAATCTGACAAGATGGCAAGCAGTTTTAGTCGGTTCGAGTCTGATATAACGGCTCTCGCTAAATGTATGAAGAGGGAACATAATATATCCGAGGGGATTGGGACAAAAAAATACAACTTTGGGTTGGGCTCAGAAAAGCCCAAGACGGCTACTTACCCACTGGACCCTCAAAATTCGACCTCATCTATAAATATGATCCACTGGACCTCCATGTTAGAATTGGACCCTCAAACCACAATATATTTATTTCTAGTATATTTCTAAATCAATTCATAAGCGTCGGTAGCTTAGCGGATAAGGAGTTAATCTTACAACTAACAGTTCCCGGGTTTAAATCCTGGCCATTACACTACCGAAGTGAACTAACTCCTAATACAAGCAATTTAGCTAAGCTGGAGAGGTTAGAGGCAATAATTAAAATAAAATGCGTGCCAAAAGTCTACTGCATATATTTTTGGAGGTGACGATTCGCACACCAATAAATCAACTTAGTGCGAATCGCCTACTGAAAAAAAAAAGATATATGTAGAGTTGGTTATATGTAGGGATGTTGGATATATGTAGGGTTGGAGTCGATTCGCACGTTTTGTGCGAGTTCAATTCGTGCGAATCGTCCAATAAGCCATATCTATATATATAAAAAAATAATAAAAAAAATATAAAAATCAATGCCACTTTTCGTTGTAATGTTATAACTCAACAACGCCTTTACCAATTTGGCTAATTTTGGTCTTGAATTATTTGTGGAAGTCCAGGGAAGGTTTGTACGTAGAGAAAAATTCGAATAATTGCCGGGAACCGACATCCACGCGGGCGGAGCCCCGGAGCCCAAAAGCTAGTATTCTTTAAAAAAAAAGTAGCGCTTAAGCCTGCATCAAAATTAAACAATACAAAGTAGGGTAAACCTTCTTTTATTCCGTGTACTGTCGTGTTTAACGATGCAGAATATGTCAATCAGTCAAGCTTACAGATCAGTGTTGGTGAACCGAAATAATAGGTCAATTTGACTGCTACGGAATCCAAAGAACTGGGATTGTGAAAAGATACGAAATGGAAGCTGCAGAATGAGAGTTTGTATCCGTACGAAGATACATTACGTACAGTTAGCATCAGAAATAACTTGACGACAGTCTCAAAATGATCTTAATACTTTCCTATTTAGAGCAAATCAAACTGTTTTATTGATTTAAATGGTATTATTTTCGGAACCAAAGGTGTGTACCCAATATCAGGACAATCAACTAGAAGGGGGTAACGTTTTGGGCGATTTCTATCTTCCATAGTACTCAAAGCTAAAATAGTCCCATACAGTTTGTTGATCCCCACAAGAAATAGGATCAATTGGCAACAAAAAAATTTTGGACTTCAGCGTTTTTCTTGCTGACTGTATGAGTTTTCCAAAATCTGTGAATGCGGTTCAAAATATCACAAAAAGTTAGGGAAGGTCTCCTACGAATATTTTGCTGTAACCACACCAGCTAAGATACTGTCCCGTTTAAAAAATATACCCTGTATATTATGTATGTATGTGTATGTATGTATGTGTATGTATGTATGTGTATGTATGTATGTATGTGTATGTATATATGTGTATGTATGTATGTGTATATATGTACATATGTGTATGTATAAAAGGTGATTTTATAGTCGTTTCGGATAAAAAGAATTTGGGCTCAGTTTCGATAGTAGAATCATCTGGATGTATTAATTTGGCGAAAGAAAAAATGTATGGGAATAATGTTCAGGTGAAAAGAAAAATGTATGGGGGTTGTAATTTTTTTTTTCTTTCACCAAATTACTACTTCCAGATGATTTTGCTATCGAAACTGTGCCCAAATTCTTCTTTTCCGAAACGGCTATAAAATCACCTTGTATATGTGTATGTTTGTATACATGGTTGTCCAGTTCTGAAATGTATAAATAATATACCCATAGTATTCTCGAATGCATTAGTGTAAAGTATACAAAATATTACATAACATAACATAACATAACATAAACTCACGCCTGTATTCCCCGAAGGGATAGGCAGAGGTGCTAGCACCCACATTTCACCAGTTTATGTTTAGGTCCCAATGTAATAGGTGGCGAGCCTATTGCCATTAACCGGGCACTTATAAACCTGCGATAAATACACATATCACTTCGAAAAGCATCGAAAAGTTATTGGTGTGTGCCATGGTAAACCTGGGATCGAACCCGAGACCTCGTCTCAGCATTCCATTACCCATACCACTAGGGTATGGGTAATGGACTGCTGAATGAATAGTTGAAATACCATTCCTATAAAACGACTCAACATTTTTACACTCGTTCGAAGATCCATCGCAGTTAAACTAACTTTCAAACTATTAGAAAATTATATAAACATTTAGGAAAGAAAAAACAATACATAACAATGAGTCACATAAATGCACTTATCATTAAGAATTGAACATCTAAAAAAATTAAAAAATTCAGATGCAATCTTTATTCAAAAGTCAAAAGTGCTTGTAATACATCTAAGCAGTTACGTTATTGAAATATTATGAATACTTTTAGGTGACTAATTGAAGTTGGAATGTATAGGGTAAATAAAGGTTGTAATCCACCAATATAAGGCAGAGATTTACCAAAATTATTATGTTTGTTATTCATTCACGCTCTCACGGCTAAACAGAACTGGGTGAAATTTAATACAGATATAGAATATAGGACAGGTCAGAGGATTTGGAACCCGGCAAGTTTGCATAAAAGAATTAATGACAGTAGAGGAAGCTAGTAAAGTATGTACCTTTCCTCCTACCCTTTTTTTTTCGTGCAAAAAATCCCCACTGATACACCCCCATGGAGCCGGTGGAGGCGGTTATGTCTTGGGTCTTTGGTTGCCGGAGGTGAGTTTGCCAAAAGCATCTCTCTCGCACCCCGGCAGACCTAGGACCATCTCTTTCGAGATGGCCCCCTTTGGGTCAGTAAAGTATGTACCTAAGAATAGAATCAAATGGATGGTTTTAGTCTCTGCCTACCCCGGAGGGTATTATTATAGTCTGGAATAACACATAGGCTACTTTTCATCGGAAATAGGTTCCCATCGAGAACCTATTTTCAACGACGCACGACGAGGGAACGCGATAAAAAACAACTTTTTATGTTTTAACAGAACCCAATCAGTTGAAATACCATTCCTATAAAACGACTCAACATTTTTACACTCGTTCGAAGATTCCAATGTTATTTTTCCATTAGTATCTATGTTTAACCTATTTAAAACAACTAGGTTAGCATTGTTACCCACTAATGTTCACTACTTACTCAGCATAATTAAATTGTGTGTCAGTCATTGTGGTGAGGGCTTCGCGGAGTATGTTGGCACACTATTTCCTTAAGACCGCATGCATTACTGTTTTGCGGGCGCAAAACACTTAATACATATCTTATTATCCTTTGCAACTAAGTTAAAGTAACTGAATATACGTTTGGAATGTGTAAGCTTACTATGTGGTGTAATAAATGAGATTTATGTTCATAATTTGCTCAGATTTAAGTTATCTCTGTTTAGAGCTAGAGGTTATAGAAAACCACGTCATAGTAATATTGTAAATTATTTTTATTGCTGTTATTATTTAGCGACTAAACGGATCTTACTGAAATTTGGCACCAGAATAGATTCCGATAGTGGATTAATAATAATTTCCTGATTATACTTATTCAAAGTTTACACTTTGGGACCCAGGGTAAATTTATTATTTTTACTGTTTTTGAATTTTATGAGAGCGAAGGTCGTCCGACCTCTTAATCCCAAAATGAAAACCTACTTCAAAATTTCGTCTGTCATAATACATTCGTCTGTTGCATCAAAAAGCAGGTGAAGTTGATTTGGTCCTCAAAGATGTTGTTATAAGAAACTTATTTTCTTTGAAGTATAAAACTATGAGTTTACACCGCGATGGTTTAAAAATAACATTATTTTCATAAACATAACATAAAGTCACGCCTATATTCCCCGAAGGGGTAGGCAGAGGTGCTATCACCCCCTGAACATAAACTGGTGAAATGTGGGTGCTAGCACCTCTGCCTCCATTATTTTCTTTATCACCAATTATTGTTATTTTATAGAAAACTAGCTTTTGCCCTTTTATAGGAATTTCTCTCGCCGTAAAAACCATCTTTAAACTTCGACGAACATTAAAAAAAAGAATTGGCCTAATTGGTCCAGGCGTTGTTGAGTTATGCGCTTACCAACACATTCAGCGATTCATTTTTATACTATAGATATGTTCTGAATCGCGTAGCTTAGCGTGTAGTTATACCTTTATTAGGTGACTCATTGATTGTTTCAAAGCTATTTTTGGAAATATATGTTTATGTAAGCTTCTAGTATGAGTCAGTCATATCTATTCAAAATATTATAACCATAGATGGACAGTTTAGTGGTGAACAGGTTTATGGTCATGTCGTAATCCTAATGCGTGAAGATCTTTTAAGGTGGTACGAGGTTGATAAATGAATCACTTTAGTTTTTTTTTCATATGTAGGACACGTTAATACCACCTCACCTGATTTTAAGCTGAAGGTAGTCTCAAGATAGTCGCCAGACACTTACATGAGGGTCTCATCAGATGTTTTTCACTCCCTGCTTAAAGGACCCAAGACTGTCAGAAGTTCAAGCAATATTAACCAGAATAGTCTTGGGATCAGTAGCCCCTCGGAAAAAAAACATATTTTTCCTGATTTAGGTATTTAAGGGTCAACATGCAATTAATCGCTGTTAAAAATAAACAACCATTAATTAGTCACACTTTACGCTTATGCACTCTGATCATGGGCTTCCAATAAAGTATCGATGTCTCTTTCATTATTGGAAAGTCGTATAGCCCTGTCACTTTCAGGCGGCACGCTTAATGATTGGTGTAGTATATGTAAAGTGTTCAGATACGATGTGGCATTGTTTTTTGAAATCGTGACCTTTAACGGCATGGTGGTATTTGACTCCTAAGTTGGAGGTTACAGTTTCAACTCCTGCTAACATGATTTTTTTATAGCATTTATTATGCTTACTTTAAAATTCGAATACAGCAGGAAAAATAAAATACTAACCTAAGACTTTTAACTTTAAAAATAAATTTTATAGTGAAGCTCATGCCACTAGTTTTGCAATTGTTATTCATAAAAGCGAAGACTGTAACAAACAGATCAAACCAAATTCAGTCATTTCTAAAACGCTGCACTCGCTCGGTCAACAATGTGTAGCGCTGTTTCGAATTTTTACTACTTCATCTATAATGGTTTTTAGACATGTCATGACTTCATCTTGAAGGTTTTGGATATAGCGGTTTAAAATAGGAATATAAGTTTATTTACTACAATTATTTTGAAGAGATAGAAGTTTGTTATTCAAACTCGCCCAAATAATTAAGCTAATCTGAATGAAAGTTGGCGCAGTAGTAGATTAAGTATGGTCTGGAATAGTAATTATCTTATCTACCTAAACTTAACTACCTAAGTACCATATAGCTAAGTAGCTTAGGTAAACTTAGGTAAGTTAAGTAAAAAAAAACGCTAAATAAACCAGATAAACGGTCGTGATCCATTTTTGAATCCTTTTTTTTATTATTTATTTATTTAATCATTTCGTACACACAAGAACAAACACAGATACATAGGTGGAAACAGTTGTACAGAGGCTCTGCTTATTTCTAATAGAAATCTCTTCCAGCAGACCTGCGAGAGGAGAGAGTCAGAAGTAGAGAACTTAGTGAAAAGTTTGTAGGGAAGACGAAAGACAAATATATAAAAAAAAAACATAAAATATATTATAATAAATATATAAATATAAGTTTACATAAAAGCAATAAAATTGGCTTATTCGGTTATAAATAACTAACATAATAATATATGATCTTGTGTAACAAATAACTACGTGCAATACTCGCATAAACAATATCAAAAAGAAATAAAAGAATTTTTCATCTATAATCCACAAGATTTATGTCCAAGCTCAGCATATACTACAAAACTTTAATTACTAACGTGCGAACTGGGCAACCCAAACTATAACTTGCATGAACGCTGTCCCTTCAGGGGCACTTTTTTATTTCACTCGGTTACTTTTTCTCCACATTTTTGTCCCGTGAACGCTTCGCTTAGCACGCGGGTGACAATTGTCTTTGAAATAAAAAAGGTTCGAGGATGATACTAAGGTGTTTATAAAGGGTTCCGTATCAATATTCAATAATGCAAGGGTTCGTAGCCACGTAAAACTATTTCTGGTGGCATCCTTTTCTAAGAATCTTCCGTACTTAGTTTTTTGTTTAGATTTCTATAAAAATCCTTACTACAACATTCCACATTGAAATAAATGAAATGAATTCGATTAAAATTGTTTTATTTCAATACTAGCTGTCACCTGCGGCTTCGCCCGTTTAAATGTCGGATGTCGCGACTAAAAATTTTCAAAGTCTAATCTATCTCTAAACCAAGTTTCATCAAAATCTTTCTGCGGTTTAGGCGTGAAAGCGAAAAAGCAGACAGACAGAGCTACTTTCGCATGTATAATATTGGTATGGATTACTAGTACCGTCATTAACCCTTCCAGGCTTTCGATTCTACTGAAGCTAAACCACTGTGTGGTTTCGGAGTCACTTAAAAAAAGACATTAAATTTTAGATTTTATTTCTATACCTTTAAAGTTGAAAATGAAATGAAAACAGATTCATTATACTTTTTCAATGACTCTGCAAAAAGTCATTTAATTTTAAACTTGAATGACGTCGCTTTAAAGTCTATTATTTAATGCCAGTGGCACCACTGTGGTTTGACTTCAGTAGAATCGAGGCCCAGTTTAATGTGTATTTTTAAAAAGGTTATCAGAATCAGATATCATAACTAAATCATCATCCACTATTGAATATCTAAAATTATATTTATGTAGTCCAGTGTCATTTGTGATCTAAGGCCCTCATCATCTATATTTAGACGTTGTCCTAATAGCATCCGTGCCCTCGGAACTCAGGGTCCGCCTTCCGACTCTTCCTTACGATCATAGTCCTAATATATTAATTTCCTTTCTCGCCCAAGGAACCCTAATTATAGTTAATACGAAGTAAACCATGGTATCCGGATGCAACGGTCTCTGAACATAAATTTACCTCAATAAGAAAATGTCATCGTAAAGATTGTATTAACCTGGTAGCTTTAAGTAATTTAATGATCAAAAGCGTCCGTAGTTTAGTGGTTAAGGTGTTGGCTTTACAATCGAGAGATTCCGGGTTTGAATCCGTTAATATGCCGTGACCTTTCTCCTAACTTACGCAATTTTGTGTATTGAAGGATTTAGTGCGAATAATTTAAAAGAGTACACCGCTGCGTGTATTTCAAGACATTTATAAATAACTAGCTGACCCGGTAAACTTCGTACCGCCATTTTTTTACCGCCCGCGTGGCATCTGATCCCGTTCCCGCTGCACCCTCTACTATATTAAGCGTGTATTATACATAGAGACCTTCCTCTTAAATCATTCAATATGTTATATGAAACAGCTTCAAAATCCGTTGCGTAGTTCTAAGGATTTAAGCATACATAGGGACGGACAGACAGCTACTGCGACTTCGTTTTATATCATGTAGTGTTGATCAAAGTATCTTGGGTCTACCAAGATCGTTAGACGGCTACAGCCCCTGTGAAAACCGAGTAAATCATTTTACATTCTTAGCACAGTAAAATAACACATTTTTTTACGTAAAGGTTAGTGTATTTTAATATAAATATAGCTATATTTTAATTTATTACGAGTAGTTGGATTTTATTAATTGGAAGAGCATTCCTCCAGTGTAAGGGGAAGGTCGTGGGTTCAAGTCCCACTTGAGTTCATCTTTTTCCAGATGTATTTCGAATTTTAAATATAGTTAGTTAATTCATTCGATTAAAACTTTCATCTGTATATCAAAATTGTTATACCTTTTAACAAGTATACGGTTCTCAAATTCAACGTCCACAAGAATTAAAATTATGAGACATTACAAGAACCACATAATTACAAGCGGAACCCTCTTGAGAGATCGCAGACTCTACGCCATAACCGTCACTCCATCAAACATTTCTGCAAATCTTGCTCCTTCAAATATTATAACTCTCTAAGGCTCCATTCACACTGAAAGAGCAGCGGCTGGTAGCGGCTGGTAGCGGCCTTTTGAGGGACAGTATTACAAAGCATCATCATTTTCATCCTTCTCGAAGTCTGGCGTTCGCTTCCTTTCTTTTTACCCACAACGGAACGGAGACGGTATATGCGTTTGAGTGAGACGATGTTTGTGTGTTTGTTTGTGCAAATCCATGTTGCCATTTTCTCCGAAACTACCAATCCAATTTTGATGCAGTTTTCAGTTTTGGGTTCGGCTTTAATTGGAGCATGTTCTTAAATAGATGTTACAATGACAACAGAGGGCGTTACAGCAAGCATTTTTTATGCAAATCAATTTTGCCAATTTTCTCCAAAAATACTACTCCGATTTTGAAGCAGTTTTCAATTATTAGTTAGGGTTTGATGGGTGCATGTTCTTATATAGGTGTTATGGTGACAACCCACTAGGGGCGTTGCAGTAAACATTTTTTGAATTATTTTTTATCCGTCGTGGCTTTTTTAATTTTTTTAAATCTTATTAGTATCCGTGAAGCCACTGCTATTTGACTTCGACTATCCACTGGCGATATCGCAACCATGCGGTTAGACCAGTTGTCGGACTTTTTAGGGCTCCAAATACCCATAACCATAACTACTGTTCGTATGACAATCAGGACCAACAGCTGATTGTAATAAGTTGATTTCACAAAGTATTACAAGGCATGTTGAATTTTATCTACGAGAGAAAACCTCACAGTCCTTTGCAGGCGAATGACGGATAAGATACCGTGCCGGGAGATTCGTGCAAGCTTCTCTCAACAAATCCCGGCCGCAACCGGCCACTCAGTGAGAATTAACCCTTAAAATCTGCGTGAACAACTCAAACCCGGTTAAATTATTTTTTGTCTTATCAGGAACATAATTGTCGCTTTGTTCAAGAGATTTCTAAGAAGGGCTATGTTAAAATAAACAGATTTAGGAGGGGATTGTGGAAACGGATTGTTTGAGTCGCTTTTTTGGAGTTTGTGAGAGTTAATTAAGTCGTTTTATAGTTAGTGGTACTTAAATGAGCAGAAATTGCCGTGTTGGTTCAAGGTGGAGTAGAATATGCCCACCCCATCGCTTCCCATAAGCGTCCCAGAATGCACCTAAGGGAATGTTCGCCATCGGACAGTAAATAAACAGCTAATTACTAAGTGCCTGTGAGAAGTAGCAAAATGTGGGTATTTTTCACTTCTGACAATTCTGAAGATTAGCAGGCGTGAATGTATGTATGACTAGAAGAGGTGATATCCACATTCTAGAACCCATAGGTTTAGATAGCGTTGCGTAAAATGTCCTAGAATTGTATTTATTTACAATAATATCTGGCTGTAACAAAATAAACTCATCAAGGAAACCAAAGGATTTGTCCTCACAATTATGAACAAAGCTTATAACGTACAACCATCGGAAATACATCCTGAAGGAGGGCACAGTTGACATATTACGACGGACGTACCATCGTCCCGGAGAATCTCTCCGACACATTATTTCCGGTTATTCTCGTACCAACTGCGAGTATTTGCACAGATACGTCTAAATGGCCTATTCATCAGAAAGCTGGCCTTAAAATATTGTAAATTTAGAAATATCTCACCACCTGTAGGGTTGGCCTAGTTCTAGAAAATTAATCTGTTATTTGATAAAGGTTTATAAAAGTGATAGAATATAGATATAGAATAGAATTTATAAAGGTGATAGAAAATAAATGTAATTTTATGATGTAATTCAATAATACTAATAATATTATATTGTAATCAAGTATTCATCTGCGGTAGCCTAGTGGTATGGGTAATGGACTGCTGAGACGAGGTCTCGGGTTCGATCCCAGGTTTACCATGGCACACACCAATGACTTTTCGATGCTTTTCGAAGTTATGTGTGTATTTATCGCAGGTTTATAAGTGCCCGGTTAATGGCAATAGGCTCGCCACCTATTACGTTGGGACCTAAACATAAACTGGCGAAATGTGGGTGCTAGCACCTCTGCCAACCCCTTCGGAGAATACAGGCGTGAGTTTATGTTATGTTATGTTATGATGTAATCAAGTAATTTCATATAAAAAAGAACTTAATTAAATTTACCAATATTGTGATATAAAAGGACAACATAATTATATAAGTATATTATAATATTGCATGCAAACCTACCACGAGACTGAATGTACCTAATACATTTGAATACGGTGAAAAATGCTGCACTAATTAAAATATGTCAAATCATCACTATTGTTGAACCACGTTTCCTGCAAATAAAGATTTCTATTTCTATAGGGCTATTGTTGCTAATAAGCTTGATAATAAAGGTATGATACTGAAGATGACCGCATAGGACAACTGCAGACGCACAGAGCACATACGCGTAATTCATTGCGGTATCCCCTTTATCTGTGTCGAAGTTTAACAATAATGTATGTAATGTGTGTGGTGCATGCGTCGGCAGATGTATATGGTCGGTTTCGGAATCACACCTTAAGTCTGCAAACATCCTTGGATCTTTGTTTCTCAACTCTCAAGCGGCTGAACGGTTCTGGTTGACATTTGCTACAATTTGGTTTTTTTATATCGATTACTCTTAACTTTACGATGTTATCTTTGAAGAAAAATAATTCAACAAATGTTTAATGCAGCGCCTCCTAGTGTGTTGTCACCGTAACACCTATCTAAGAATACGCACCAATCAAACCCAAACCAATAGTTGAAAACTGCATCAAAATCGGACTAGTATTTTTGGAGAAAATTGGCAACATTGATTAAAAATGCTTCCTGTAGCCCCCCATGTTGAGTTGTCATTGTAACACCTATCTAAGAACATGCTCCAATTAAAGCCTGACCATAACTGAAAACTGCATCAAAATTGGATTGGTGGTTTCGGAGAAAATGGCAAAATGGATTTGCACAAACAAACACACAAACATCCTCTCACCCCAAACTTATATACCGTCTCCGTTCCGTCGTGGGTAAAAAATAATATGCACTGTTGTTTCATCTGTACCGGAGATTTATTTCAAACAATAAATTAATTGTCTTAACCACTCACGCCATAAAAGTATTTAGTCTCCGGCTCATCAACTAAAGCAAGCCATCCAGCAAGTTAATCTGCCCCATCAGATTATGCATTCCATTCAATTTGTCCCAAAGGCTAGTCCGGCTAACTGCCTTTAGGGGCTGCGAAGCTTCGGCCAAATTAAAAAGGGGATGGATGTGATTTCACTTTGTGCATTAATGGTTCCGTTTAGGGAATATTTTAAACTTTCCCAGTGCTTTAAATAAATATAGGGGAAGTTTGTACTATTAAATTGGGGTGTTGGGGATAAGGGAGTACGTAAGACGACTCATAAAGTTATAGTTATTATTTAGGTTATTTAGGGTTTGCTTTTTTGTTTATACACTGATTTGTAATTGGTAAAATCTTTTTCATGACCTTCAACTGTAATTTTTCTAAAATTCTGATGTATAATTCTAGCTGCTAGTTTTGCAAATATTCTTACACAATAAAATATTTTAAACACTATTCAAGTTTAAATACTATTATGGTTGTTTATATCAAATTTGATTATGGTGTAATTATGAGAAAAGATATTGTAGAAATGGTACAATCATAATGAAAAGGTCATAACCTCAGAAATATGTTGAAAGCTGTCACTTAAAATAAAAGTGAAGTAAGAAGGTAAAAATATTATTATCTATTCTGTGGTAAAAGTACTGATGTCACAGAAGTCAAACATAACAGTTTTTTGAACCCATTAAGCCTTTAAGGTCCCTTACCTTATCTTGGAAACTGCTCTACCCGCATGTACACAATAAACATTTTTCTTTGTTGATTTAGATAATAATGTCATATTTATTCGTTCCGGTTCGAAACCTGCCCATTACACTACCGACTTGAATAACTAATAACTTCTAGCATATAAGCAATTTAACATAGTTGGATGGAATACTAAAATTCTTAAGTCTGAATAGAAAGGGCAGGCACAAGAAATCCTGGCTTGACGTCATGTAGGGTGACATACGTGCAAATGGTTTCACTACCATGGATGCCTAAGATCATGTGAAGTGAAGGAGGAAGAGCCGGAAGACGGACTCTGAGGTCCTAAGGCACCTTGGCCTCGGATGCAATCAGGAAAATACGTCTGAAGATGGTGAGAAGTAAAAATATAACACTTTCTTAACCAAACTATACCGACATAAGAATAAGTCTATAGATTTTGTAATAGACAACATAAATGACGCCAAATTACAGCATAAAAGCTTCTATTTAGTACGAAATATGGAACGAAATTTTTCGTAACAGGCCAGAGCTTTTTTAAGTTAGCCATAACATAACCCGACGACCGTTTTCAGCCGCTGACAGAACTTTAAAAGCTACCTAAAAGTTTGTCAGTGTCCCGGCTAATTACATCCGCCATGAGTCTGCAGTCATTCTGTATAATTAATTTATACGGACTTTATGTTTGTGGATATGTCCAGTGTTTTTCTTATTTTGGTGTATTTGTTTTAGTAGGTGTAAGCCCTGGGTCACCTGGGATGCAAGGAATATGTTTTTAGCCATCTTAGACCCCTGCATTCGGGGGCTCAGAACGCTATGCAGTTTTCGTCGGTCCGAGTCTGACAAGGCCTCCATCGCCAGGCGTTAGGGTGATGGGTGATATTCATAGGGATTTTTGCACTTTAAAAATGGGGTATTAGTAGAAATAATGATATCTGTGTGTATAAAATTGAAATGCGTATGCCAGGATCGTAACATGTGAATAATTTAGATTTTTTGTCCAATAAGAAAGAGGCGTGATTCTATACATTTATGAATGTAAAGAGAAATGACAAAATTGCAAGAACTCGTTTTGAAGTGATTCCGCTAATGGATCTCACTATGTCTAGAGGCTAGGGCCGACTATAATTTCATGGATAAGGCCAACATTTGGCTGTAATGTTGAATTTAGAAGATTAAATGATCACCACATGATTGGTCTGTTAGACCCTATGTCGGTCTCAGGGCGCATGTAAAAGTAAAACCAAAATAATCCAGACAATTATTTCAACCCTTCATTAGAGCCGCACTCGAGGCGTTTGGGTCTGAAGCCTTTTGTAACACGATACCTTCTACCTTTTCTGTTGTTAAGTAACTGGTTAATCGATGGTATGTTAATTATCATTATTGAGTACTTGAATCATTTATTATTAAATAGTACATATTACTAATGTAATACTTTTAATTACATTAAATTTTCTTGATTTTTGTTGGCGTGTACATTATAACATTTAAATTAGTGACCCGCAATTGCACCACATTTTATTATACCAAGTCAACGCCATCTATCCAACTAAAGCCGTACTACTACGGTATAGATCCTGCATCGCACAATTGCAGTTCTCCGTGGTTAGTATGTACAAACAGAACCTAGGCCTGACCTAGGACCATTTTTAATCAAACCATGAATTACACTAACATAGCTTTTAAAATTGCATGAAAACTTATATCACAAACGGTACTGGTAGCAAAACAAAACGAAAGGGATAAACCAAACTAATTAATTCTAACAAAAAAATATACACGTTAGAAGCTCGAATATACCAATATAAGAGAATATAAGACACAAACGGCTGACACGATCGTAATAACAACATCTGCGAGCCGAGTTCATAATGCCGACGCCATATTGACAGCTACGCTGATCCTGGAAATAATTGTCACCTTGATAAAAAGCTTACTCGACTCGTGCCGAAAGATGAAATATTATTAAATGAAGGCTTCATTAGTGATATTAGGAAATGTTGTGTAATAATAACTGCTTGCGAGTATCATTTTTTGTATGTTGTCATGAACGTTTATTCTCTAAAAATCATCATCATCATCATCTGTGGCGCGGTGGTAGTGAACGCGACTGCACTACGGGTTCGATCCCCACGCAGTGGAAATATTTGTATGCATGAATATGGCTATTTGCATTAGTCTGGGTGTTTCTATATAAAATTATGTATGTGTTTACAAAAAAAAATCTAAGTAAGTTTATCCGCATTCTAGATTCCATAACACAAGCTAGTTAAGCTTACCATGGGTCTATATATAGAGTTGTCTAACTTGTTGGGAAATATTTATTATTATTTATTCTACGGCTAAACTATCGTGATATGCCAATACAATTTGTATGCAAATAATAATGTCTAAACAGACCATGGTAATAGATCACAATTCTTAAAAAAAAACATATTCAATAACGTGAAGTACTCAACTAAATTTATGTTGATATTTTCTGAAAGGTCTCCCTAATATTTATTCTACTTCGTTTTGCTTAGGGTGAACAACATATCCAAGCTTTTTATTGATTTTTCTCACTAATTGCGTCGGAGAGCTGAAAAATTGATCCCTTCGGACAAGTTTCCCCTCCTTGCGTTCCCTGTTCACAAGAACTGATTGTACGCTCAGACTGTACATAAATATACAGGGTGGAAACAGAAAAAAAAGAAATTAGACAATTTTAAAGATATTGTGAAATTTTTGTAAATTCAAATTCAATTTAAAAATAGTTTATTTTGCATAGACCATTAAATCGGCACTTACAAAACGTCAACATAAAGTAAATTTTAAATACTAACTAATACTAGTAAATGGACCACCGGTTCGAAACGCGGCCCAGACCTGAGAAGACTCCGGCAAGAAACTCAGCGGGTATTTTTTTTTTGGTCTATTTACAAAACATTTACTTACTTAGCCTAAAACTTATGGTCTTTTTTTTTTTAACCGTAGAGGAAAATCCTTCATGGATGTTATGCCGGACTCCTACCGACTAAAAACCCCCACGGTAACGCCCAGAAGCCTATGGATGGGAGCCCCGGGTAAGCTCTCGGCAGGATGTCCCAGGACTTCCATCAGACCTACGGCTACAATTGCGGCCTCGCCTTGGGGGTGGTTCGGGTGCTATCCCGCGTCTATGGGGGGTTTTCGGGTGTTATCCCGCTTCTTAGGGGGGGGGGGGGGGGGGGGCGTGCGTGAATCCCTCACGTATCTTTACTGTATTTTTAAATTTATTAACAGGTAAATCTCTGATTTCATTAGGAAGCTTGTTAATTTGTTGTATGCCTTATGTATATCAATGAATCAATCCGATGTATTTCGTAGGTTTTTTAATTTTGTTCACTATCTAGGTTTCTACTTATCATATTACTGAATTAACACTTTAATATTTTGCATCTTTAAAAATTAGAAAATAATCACCTGGACACAATGTCTCCATCCTGTATATAGAATGTACGGGAAGGAATGTACCTATGTAGAGGGTGTATAAATTTCCACTGCTTCCGGCCTAGTGTTTGTGGTATCTATTCAAGTATTGCGTAATGCAATATGTATAAGTTACGATGTTATGCAGTAGAGTGACCATCCGATTTCATGGAGGGTTAGCAAAAAAGTATTCGTAATTTTAAAGAGTTCTTAAAAAAAAATCTTGAAATATATCCAGACTATCATGCTACGTTATTTGTTCAATGTATCAACCAATATCAATAGCGCAGTTTACTTTTGAATGAGTACGACTAGTTGCTAGTATGGGCCAAGTTAAAATCTTTTGAAATAAACTGTTGTCCCGTGACAAATATACCTATTGCTTATCTTAATACGATTTTCTTATATATCGTATATTTGATCACAGTGAAGTATTCTTATGGGTAAGTTCGTCCCTCTTACTGACGGTACTAGTTGCCATCAAAAGGAAGCAAAGACATGCTTCTATATCCATACTAATATCCATACTAATCCATCCATACTAATATTATAAATGCGAAAGTAACTCTGTCTGTCTGTCTGTCTGTCTGTATGTTACGCTTTCACGCCTCAACCACTAAACCGATTTTGACGAAATTTGGTATAGGGATAGGTTAGACCTTCAGAAAGGACATAGGCTATGTTTGGTCGCGATAACCGACATCCACGCGGGCGGAGCCGCGGGCAAAAGCTAGTTGACAATAAAGTGAATTATTTTCTGAAAATACTGTAAAGGGATAGCATAATTTCTAAACTTTGAAGTGCTCTCACGAAGACTTAGGTACCTCTTCAACCAAGTTTCATGCCAGTATGTACGTGGACGTAATGTAAATCCAATAATCCTATGAAGATTACCTCTATCCATTTCAGATCTCGAATTTTTCTACAATCACTTTTTTGCGGAAAGATTTAAACCGGTTATATCGTAATTTGCAGCTAAAATATAGCTGGCACATACAGCTACAAAACTAGACATTCATTACTCACCCAAGTACACGCTTTAACTAAAATACGAGCACTATATTTTCGAAATTTAGGGGAACCGAAACGGTCCCACAGAGGGAGTTTGTCAAATCGCACCGCGCGGCGTTGCACAATCAACAAGATTACACTGCACGTGTTTGTATATATCTATGGTTAGATTAGAACAGCACGCATTTGGGCAATATATCTATACAGACACGCGTTTTCATTGTTGTATAGGCGCACGCATTCATGTAGCTGGGAATCACATGTTTGTATAGTCCGAACAAATACACGCTATTGGATTTTCACGTAGGAATCTGAGCAGAACTACGGCTCTGCACCTGACTGATATATGAAGAGTTTATTCGCTGTAACAATAGAATACTAGGTTAATATTTTACTAGATTCTGAAATGAAGGGTTTGTAGCTAAATTGTCATTGACGAAGAGCACGTTAAGTCATCGGCCCTGGTTACCATACAGATACTTATTTTAGCAGTCATTCTAGTAGTTGGTGTACTAAAAATAATAAATAATAATAATAATAAAATCATTTATTACTCTCATTTACCATTACAGCTTTAGAATTGACACATACAAAATATTCACCTTGAGAGAGCTGGAGTCCGTAGTAGGTGTGATACCTGTATAACAGATCTCCAGGCCCCCCTGATACATTGTCATTATAGGCTCTAGTATATCACGCAGTGTGAGAGGTACAACAAACGTATAATATAAATTTACAGTTATATAAACTAAGAAAAGTATAACATAGGTATATTAAACTATTGTGAGTGTATGTGTATATTATGTGAGTGTGTGGATGTATGTGTGTGTGTGTGTGAGTGAGTGTGTGTATGAGTGAGAGTTGGCGTATGTATGTGCTACAAAAATAAAATTATTCTATTGTTTTTATAATTAGTTCAGTTTCATCGTAGTTCAATTCCGCAAGCCAAATCGTTAATGTTCTTTTACATTCTAAATTACACATCCTAGGTATGTTTAGAGATTTAGAAAAAGGTTGGTCCGTAGTTACATTGAAAGGTTGACCTCAACAATGAGTTGGCAAAAGGCTTGGTATGACTGTAGGTATTGATTCTTTTACATCCTGGCGTTAAACCTAGTCGCATCTAAAGCTTTCACTTCTGGGCCGCTTTAACAGCCTGACTGTGGATTTGGCTGAACTTCGATATTTTCCGTGAAACGACTGCCATCTGACTTCTATAACCCAAAAGCGATTTCGATCCATTGCAGCTAGACCAGTTGTTGTTGTTGTTTTAGGACTCCAACTACCCGTAACGACTGCCAGATATTCGTATGGCAACCGGGACCTATGGATTAACATACTCTCCGAGACACGAGGATTCACTAACCTTAGTACTTCAAAGGTTAAGGTTTGAGTTATGTTACCACGATTACCTGAAACCTTTAACTGTTTGGTAGGAATCTGTGACTACAACATTTGCCAAACATCACACACAAACAGTCCCTCGTTAATTGTTTAATTCGATCCACCCACAGACCCTGAGGCACCCCTACCAATACTATTATTTGTTGAAACCTTACTCAAGGGTTTGGCTGTAAACGGGATGTACTATTCAATATTATAATATCACTAGCTTTTGCCCGCGGCTCCGCCCGCGTGGATGTCGGTTCTCGGCAATTATTCTCATTTTTCTCTAGTACAAACCTTTCCTGGAGTTCCACGAATAATTCATGACCAAAATTAGCCAAATCGGTAAGGGCGTTGTTGAGTTATAACATTACAACGAAAAGTGGCATTGATTTTTATATATATATAGATGCATACGAGTACTTACTAATAGCAAGTCGTAATAACAGCTCTTGATACAGATAATTAAAAGAAAAGTAGTCTTAGTGATTTCTTAGTTATTTCTGAGTAAGCATGAAGTGCTCGATCCGGGAATCGCACGATTCTCGGATCGAGCAAAGTTTTGACAGCCTCCGTGGCTTGGTGGTAGTGAATGCGACTGCCACGCAGGAGGCGCGGGTTCGATTCCCGCTCAGTGCAAATATTTGTATGCATGAATATGGCTATTTGCATTGGTCTGGGTGTTTCTATGTATAATATGTATGTATTTACAAAAAAAAAATGTATTTAAGTATGTTTATCCGCGTTCTAGATTCCATAACACAAGCTAGTTAAGCTATGCTTACGATGGTCTAGATAGCGTTGTGTAGAATGTTGGGAAAATATTTATAAATATTGTGTGTTTAAAGATCCTACTGCCTCACCCAGTAGGCAGCAAACGGACGAGGCGGACAAGTTTATCTCTCAGATTCGGAGGGGCCAGAGGGCAGTCGCCTCGATAAAATACAAAATTAAGAAGAGGAGAAATGAAATGTACAAGTGGAATTTGAACCCACGACCTTTCCCTTACAGGGGAATGCTCTTCCAGCTGAGCTGTTGAGCTACACCTGAATCACTTCAAATTTCCCTTCTCTTTCCTTTCTCTTTCCTACTTGAGCATTTCATTTTTCCCGATTTTTCCAGAAAAAAATCATTCAAACAAGAATATGAGTTAGAGAAAATATCTTACACACCTCATTCGTCTATGTGATGACAATATAGGTTCGCGAAGATTTGGAAGCTACAGTGATACTTCTTTAAGATGATAATGAACGAATCATACCTTTTTATTTTTGATATCATAAACCAAACATCCCAAATAGATAAAACGACAAACAAACAAGCACTACATAAACGTTATTAAATCGAAAATTCATGTACAAGTATAATCCACTCAGTCACGCAAAAACGTCTCTCAGAGAATATATTATACAACACAAGATACTCCTCGCCAGTTCATTACAATAGGGTTTATCTGTATAGAGACATATGGAAAACGCTTCATGATACCGCGGCTCCGGAAAATAATGCGATTATATGGAAATATAATAACGACTTGATTTTCCTCAAAGGCATTGAAAGGATGGGATGAAGAGGTTAAATATGGCAGAATATTGGTGTTGGTATACGCTTCTATCGTTAATTATACATATTAATATGTTATTGTATTTCTGAGTAGTGACTCGGCTTTCTTTGCTCAGGTGAAGATTGTATTTTTGTATATGAAGATTTATCTATCTAGAACCGACTTTAAAATTTTCTGATTGCTTACTGATTTTAAGGTTCTAGCTTTGTTAGTATTGGATCTGATGGATCCAATACTAACAATACTAGCAAATTACATAAAAGATAATTTCAAGAACATGTAAAAAGGCGAGCTTAACTCAATATGATTTCTCTTGCAGCAAACATTTGAGTAGCAGAGAAGTGGTTAGGTAATGAAGGGATGTGAAGTGTACAAATAAATTTTAGATTATTAAAAGGGTACCTAAACACTTCAATTTATAATATCAGTGTAAATAGGTTTCAGCGAGTAATTTCTCGGTGTTAATGTGACGTATAACTTTAAAACAGCGTACAATATTCAATTATTCGATTTTCTACTTGTTTTTTACTTAAATTCATCCATTAGTCAATTTTTATAGCAACGAAAACAACCTGTACAACGTTTAATAAAAGGTATTCAAATACTGAAATAAACTCCACCCATCTTGTTTCTCAAAAGAAAAATAACTGAACTTGTATGTTATAGTATTACTAATAACTCGCATCACTATTTACCTACTACATAGTTTTCTTGTTAACCTTTTATCGATGTTCAATATTCATGTCCAAGAGTATGTTCCAATCTATAGTATACTGTGTGGAGTTGGATACCAACGACTTAGCTATTTTGTTACAGCTACATAGTAAAGTTTAGGTATTTCTCTAGTCAGGCAGCTTGTTCAGTTTCAACGGAAATGCTCGGTATGCTGCTCCTTGTATTCGGACGCTTGCAATACTTGCCCACCAAAGCTTCATGTTTTATTCAGTACAGTAATTGTTGACTACTTCATCTACTCGATGGCATGAGTTTGTGTTGATGTTTGTGTGTAATTGAGGGGTCTTACGACCAATTTCTGACTAGGTATTATGAAGTTTTCTTCGAGATTTTTTTTACACGATAATAGCGCAGTACCCAAACATACATTATATTATTATGCCTGTTGAAATTCAGTTATATTTTTTATAGCCCTTTGATTACAAGAACACAATTATTGCAGTATTGCCCAACTAAAAAGTGACTTTAAAGATAAAAAAATACTATATAAATAATAAAGCGATATTATGCTACGTGATGAACTCATTTTAGTACTCAATGTAAAAAAAAAAAACATTTTAAAAACGTAAGTAAAAAGTGACACGCAATTTTCAGAAAGTGCCTAAAAGTAAAATTAATGCCAACAAAAAGACGCAGCATCATTTGTCAAAATGAAGGGATATTGGAAAGAAAATCGATTCTACGATGTATGTATACCATTATGGAGTTGCACAGGGGAGCATCTTGGGCCCCTTCTGTTGCCAATTTTTACAACAAAACTGGAATCGACTATTAATCTCCGTCACAATTTGCATAGTTGCCGATGATTGAGATCTCAGTACAAGACACTTTGAAATAAGTAGCAGATTTCATATTTTAGCTTATGGCCCGTATTCCTTTATGATATTCAATCATAAGTCTTGACTTGAAATTAGTTTAAAGAACAGACTGTATTCTAAAACAAAACTTGATTTAACGAAAATAAATCACCTGAGCGTTCATATACATAACCTTCATTTAAATTTATTATTATTGAATCTAAAAAAGGTATCGATAGTATCCTTTTTTTTAAATAATAGACAAGATACAAGCTAGATACGAAGAAACAAGATACAAGCATTCAACAATTACAGTATCGTCCCAATGCTATTATCAACTGACGGGTCCATTTGCAAACTTCAGGATGGGTTCTGTAAATTTTCTCACAGAATAATCCAATAACACTTGGCTTGAATTGCAAATTGAATCTCAGACCTCAACATTTAAATTCAGATTTGTTATCGGTACATCAATGTGGTAAATATTTATTACTTTTTTAATAGAATTAAGTAAATGTATCGAATGAGGTGCTTTCAATTAACGTTTCAGTTAGAAAATCTTATTTTGAATCTGCAATATTGGTAGTTCCAGGTAATTAATTTTTTTGTTCTTCATCTTGAGTTTGTAATTACTTGAATGTATTGTCATGGCAATTCCATCCCTATTTAATTAAGTTCACTGTTCTGTTAGGTATGAGTTTTTACATTCGTGTTAGTAGTTAGGCTTTTATTACTTTATTAACTAACTTCCAGAGGAGAACTTCTTTAAATATTTTTTCACGTAGTTTTAACAGCAACCTTTAAGCGGGGCGTGAAAAGGCATCTAATGAGGCCGTCAAGCTGAGTGCCATCACTGTTAATATGGTAAATGTTAACGAAAGTGACCCTCTTTCCGAGACTTTGCCTTTAGCTTAACATCAGGCGAGGTGAAGTCAAATTGACGTGTCCTGTATAAAAAAAAATAGTTTACTAGTTCTATATACTTAGAATATCAGTTGTTTCTATAAATTAAATAGCAGATGTTTGTCAGTAAGAAAATATATAAACTTTAAAATTATTTTTTCTTTTATCGTGTCCAAATTTAACATTAGCCGATGAAATAAGTTTCAAAAGCAAATTCAAAGAAACTGATATTGATGGATTTCTGATTAAGTTACTAAAGACAACGATCGAACATTATCCTACCATCTTTGTTAAAAAAAATTGCAAGATGGACTTGTTGACAGGCAGGCATCGGTAGATCATTTGTCAATGTCTGCCAGAGAGGGGTATTATTAGCTACGACAAATGGTCGGCGATCGTTTATCTATTGATTCGAACATCCATTTCGCGAGATCTGTTAATATTGTATAAATTTTGAGACCGATAGGTATATTCAGACTTGTGCATTTATAAATACCTAACAGTCAATGAAAAATTAGGCGTATGTCTCAGAAGTATAAGTATAATCGCATAATCTACCTTCGAACCAGTAAACTGGTGCAAGTTTTCCTCTTGGGCTTGAGAGTTCAGTAGCAGTTGCTTCTATAAAAGCTAAAAGAAATCAATATTCATAAGCAACAGGAGTGTGGTGCTTGGGCTCCAAAGTTGGACGTTTTTGATTTGATCTATTTTGAGTTATTGAGTTTGTCCTATATAGTTTGATAACTATTAACAAAATGTTCTTTCTAATTCTGAGCTTTCTGAATAAATCGTCTATCGATTATTTACGTTGTCTAATACCTTTCGTTGATATAATGAAGTCCTTGATTTTCAGGCAATATAAGGACGTGAGAAAAACAGTATCTGCTTGGAGCGGATCTTGGCCTTTTGATTTCTCTAATAGAAACTCTACCGATTTAATTGTAGTGTCTCTTCCCTTTCTATTTAAGTATAGTTATATTTAATTTATAACTTAATTCGTTGTAAATTCAAATAAAACTATCGAATGATTTAAAATAAAACCAATTTTCCCCCAATTTAAACTATATATTCATATTGGCGTTATTATAACTTCTAATTAGACGCTCCATATACATTCATTTCTTCTCATAGCTAGATGTTTTTATAGCTAATAAAGATAGGATAAGTACCAGTAATACGTTGAGTTATATCAATAATTAGCTGTTTTATTACCCACATTCATTCTCGATCCCTGATCATTGACTAATTCCTTATTTTTCTTTGGATATTCGTATCTATGATACTATACTAACTCGTAATAGTTAATTATTCATTTTACAAGTCTCTGAGCAAAGTGATAACGGACATCCACGCGAACGGAGCCCCGGGTATCAGCTAGTTTTTAAAACAATACTTGTTTCTCTTGGTAATGACGCCGTAACTAAAATAAAATATTACAAAGGCATCACAATGACAGCACCGATTTAATTTTTAAGTTTTGTAATGGTCGTGGGTTGATTGAAGAATTTTAAAAATACGCAAATTATTAAACAATTTCAGAAAACTTGACGACTGTTTCAGTATCCTATGCGGACAAAGCTGCGGGTAACAACTAGATTTATATAAATTCAGTATCAGTAACAAAATTACTTGCAAAATTTACTCTGTTCCGTGTGCACAACCAAACGCTTTATAAATAATAACAATTAAAATATAAATAGATAGATAGACCTACGTATAATTTGCAGGCATAACAGAATAATGTTATTCCGTTATAACAAACTGAACCTTTTACTTTGAACTGTGCTATTTATAACATGAAAATACATTTCCTCAAAACGTTAATGTTTGCTGGAAATTATTATGATCTTATTATTGTTTCGTTATCGAAGTTATTCACGGTGAATTTATGTAGAGTAATAATATTTATGATATATTATATTATATTATTTATTCATGCTTGCGGTATAAGTAGCAATAACTAGGTACCTAAGAATACGGAGGAGTAGGCGTATAAATATACCCTGAAACGTAAAGGGTGTATCAACCCTCGTCCACGCACTCCACTCTTAACAATCCTGTAGCAGTAATCGGGGCCATGCAACAACAAGTAAACGGGCAAACAAAATTACTTACCACGCGTTGCTTTCCACCAACAGCTCTAGATGTCAGGATACGTATGTAATCACTAGCAGTAATACATTGCTTGTACGCGTCGAGACACTGTCAACTCTTACGAAAGTCAAAGCGAGACAGATGTGTTGTAGGTGGCGCGCGCGGCACGGCCTGTCTTTTGAGATCGAACTACCCACATAACCAGTCAGTGCAATTACCCCCAAATTCAGCTAAACTACAAGAGTAATACCCGCGGCAACCTTCATTCAATCAACGAAGAACACACATTAAAAATGTTGCTACTCTTTTCGACATGCATTATCTCAGCAACTCAGTTTTTGTCGAGGTATTTTGACTATTACGAAATCCGGCGGATAAATTAGGTTTTGTCTAAAGTTTAGCTTACAAGTTATTTATCAATGGGGCAATATATTTACATCAATGTTAATTACAGTGTATCATAAGAGATGAAGATCATAATCAGGCATCATCCGATATAATAATATTGACCTAAAACTAGTAACATATTAGGGAATTGGCTGCCTCTACCTTCAATTATTTTCACGCTTACACGCTCCTTGGTTACAGGAAATCTTAATATGATATTTCCTGTCTTGGATACAAATAATATAATGATGTTTCACATAAAATGAATAAAATGTCGACACGAAATAAAATATACATTGTAGTAACGATACCTCCTCGCTATAAACATCGCTAACTCTCATTTGCATGTACTGTACGGCGATCTCAGCGCTCCTGCGGTTTGTTAATCTTTTAATGGAATTAACCCATGCCGCCAATGTCACTAGCAAAATAGCGCCAAACTAGATCTAGAATACTGGATATGGCAAAATTATTTTTTCAGAGCGTAGTACTCATGAACCTTTTGCTACGATAGAAGACAAATGTGGCCTAGATAGAGGATGAACTTCCCGGCCTCTAATTTAAAAGCCTCAGAAGCAATCGGGACTTATGCAAAGATGATGATGATGATGATAGAGAATGAGATGCTGAGATGGGTGAGAAAGGTAGTGAGGATGGATAAAAGGAAATTGATGAATCGATTTATGAGTGAGGGTAAATAGGTGACCCGGTAAATGACATTTATTAGTTAGTAGTATATAGTAGTATAATAGCATGTGTAATAGTTGCACTTTGAAGGTTCGTGTTCTTGGTTTCAGGTTTGGGAGGACAGACGACAGTTGCTTCCTTAAAAGTGACCCTTCCTTAAGGAAGCGACTGCCGACCAAGTGGAAGTGGAAGTATCGTATGAACCGAGAATGAAGATATGGATGTCATTGATTTTGGAGATGTTGATATTTCCTTGTGTAATGTTATTTGACACGCCAACGTAGAACCCCGTTGAGTCTCCCGTTGAACGGTAGGGACCCTCCAGAACCATTTTGGGAACCTATGGTATAGATACGAGTACCAAATTGTTACAATACTAAAGTAAAAATAAGATCTTTATTCTTTGGACACTCCCATTAAGGATATATGTATAGGCAAATAATATAAATCAATAATATGAAGCAAAAAACCGTCAGCTTCGGTCATTTTAATATTAAGATTATTCTAGGCCCTTCCACCAGCTCTTAATCCTTGTATCTGCCTAGTAGATTGTTTCGTTTCTTGCATAATTACTTAGCTTTTGTTACTTAATTACGCCAGAGGAGTGAGGTTTTTAGCACAATGAGATGAACGGCTAAAAGGCTGATTTATATTATTTGCGTTCACATAAATATCCTTAATGGGAGTGCCGAAAGAATAAAAGAATATCTTACTTTAGTAACAATTTAGTATCTATAGCAAAGGTTCCTAAAGTGGTGCAGGTTGACCGCCAGGAATCCACAGGAGACTTGACAGGGTTCTATGTTGGCGTGCCAAAAGATAGGGAAATCACAATTCGTAAGCACTGAAAATCTGCTTTGAAAGGTAAAGTAAAGTTAAGAACTAAAATTTTAACTTCACAGCACCTATCATGTAGCCTGATAGTAAGAAGTTATATAATAAGAAGAACAGGGAAGTGGCAAAAAACTGGTGGCATTTAATACAGGCTGCAAAATAAATGAAAATCCCGGCGACACTCGCTCCGGCTCGTACAGTTAGCATCAAATTGACCTTGACGAACAAAATACTTAAAACTATATTAATGCCTTGCGCCCACCTTCCCCCTTCCAATTGACTGATTATTCTGATATTTAGTACACACCTTTATATCGGACAATAATACAATTTAAATCAATAAAATGATTAGTATTGAATCTCTCTCTTCAGAGAGATTGCGAAGCGTATGGTCGACGCTTCTCGTGACCAGAGGGCTGGCCTCTTTTTAGGTCAGAGAATAAGCATTGCCATACAACGTGGCAATGCTGCCAGTCTTCTGGGAACGTTGCCACAAGAGGCATGCGATGCGGAGCAATTCTACGACGCGTTTTCATTTTAGTCTTAGTTTTAGTTTTTAATTGGTTTCTTTTATTTTATTTATAATTAGTAGTTTTTTAGTATATAATTATAATGTATTCTGTAAATTCAAAATTAAATGACGTTATTTAGTATCCAGTATACATTTTAGTTACAAAAATTCTTTAGAAACTGTATATTATTTAAATTATATTATAAGTCGAATATAATAAAGAAATATCCACGATGAATGTTGGTTGATACGCCAAAAAAAAAAAATATATGCTTTGTCAAAGTCAAAGTCAGTCTTTGTTCGTTGAATATGGTAGGTACAAAATGGTATTAAGATCATTTTGTGACTTCGTAGTCAAGATCGTTGTTGTAATTGCTGAATCACTGACTGTATATCGTGCAATTTCTACTATTAGGTTTAATCTTCACGTTTTTTTAATCGATTTTTAGGAATTTGGTTTTAGTTTTAGTGCTATAATAGATATGTAGCTGCAGGGGGTCCACAGAAACGACAATATTAAATGGTCTATGAAAATCAAAATAGTTTGAGAAGCTCTGATCTATACTATATCTTAATAGCAGTCTTCATACAACTACTTGGCTGGACCCGAGAAGTATATTCTACCCTCTTTATAGTTTATTCTCACAATAGAACCGTTGTCATTATCGTTTGTTGCTACGTTTAGAATTTTATCTTATATGGGATTTATCTTATCTGTATGGGAAGGAACGGACATGTAATTTTATTTACCTTTATGTACCGATATGTTACAATAATTTTACCTTTTATAAAGACTATTTTCACTTCTGTCGACACTCCAGACTCCCAACTCCTAAATACTGGAGATATACCTAAATTATTATACTCGAAAGAAACATTCATTTAGTTTTAAAATGAAACATTACTGTAAACAAACTATGCATAGTCCTATACCACTCTCGGCAATCGATTCGGCTAAAATCTGAAAATGTCTGTATTCCGTACATTAAAGACACAATCGATAGGGTCAATTAGTTATGAGGATGTGTGACTATTACCTGTAAAGTCAGCATCAGAAAGATGTTACAAAAAAACGTTAACGAACAGAGTACTCAAAATGATCTTAATTTCGTTTTTGACTCCCTTCTCGTTGACCAATTGTTCTGATATATACACACTTCTAGTTCGGGCAATAATACCATATAAATAAATAAAACAGTTTCATTTGCTTCTAATACGAGAGTTTTAAGTTCATAATGAGACTTCATCGTCAAGATACTTATGACGCTGACTGTACCTGTAACAAATTTCTACCAGATCCGTTCAGTAATTTGAGTATGATTGAGTAAAAAACAACTAAACATCTTCACATACTTTCACATTAATAACATTAGCGGGATTTATTTATGACAAACCCTTAAAATTAGGATCGTCTTACTACTTCCATTACCTTACTGATTTCTAGCAAATTTACAGCTGTAGTGCAACATCTGCGGCTTTAAACGATACTGTCAAGCCACTGTAAGCCACGCCGGTTAAGCTGACGAAGTCGGTGGTAAGTAGAGATAGATGTAAGCGCTTCCCATTAAGTCCCAGCGTCCGGCTATAACGACAGCAAAATTGGCTTCAACATCAATCTGTGTAAACATATCCTTAGAAGGGACAACTTCTGCTTTAAGAGGATCGTGTTTATGTCATAGATTTTGTAATTCCTGCACAACTCATAGAACTAGTCCAGGGTTAAAAAGTAGCCTATGTGTTATTTCAGATAAATCTTTCCCGTTTTCGACCTCAACTGCTAACTTTTGAGAATGCATTGACATGTTTTTATCTGACAGCTCAACACTTACTGCGTACACTGACAGCTCTTAAATTATTTTTAACCCCCGACGCAAAGAGAGGGGTGTTATAAGTTTGATATGTCTGTCTGTCTGTGGTATCATAGCTCCCGAACGGATGAGGCGATTTCAATTTAGTAAAATTCAGGGGAGCAGATCCCAACAACATGCCGGTTCACCATCTCCAGCGAATAGAGCTAGTTGGGGTCTCTAGGATATCCTTGCAAGGGTACATCAGATTACCTGTACCGCATGGTTGACAAGAGAGACAATAAATGTGGATGTGTTCACTTTAAATCCGACATTAAGACCTAGTGAGGTGAAACCTGAGAGCCCTTTTATTAAAAAATAGGCAATAATACCATTCGTGCCGCAAATTGGAATAAAATGAAATCGCTCACGCATTCAATGAAACTAAATTTTATTACCCGCTATCAATATAACTATCTTATTACTAATTCAATGAAAGAAAGTACGCTCTATAATCATTCCACTTTAACTTGTTGAACATACATACAAATTATGGTACTTCTATCGACTAAAGTGCGAAGGAATTGCCATATTAACCTTCCTGTGACGGTGACCAATATAATATGAGACCTACGACGGTGTGCGGTGTTAGTCAGCTGGAGTCCAAGATAACCACCGAGTCCCACTCAAAACAATAAATATAAATATTCTTTAAATATCATAGAATAAGCAAATGTTGAATTGTGCGCCATTTTGAACAAGATATGAGTTAGAGTGCTCGCAAGATAACTCTGCGCGGGGAAGAAACCAGAACTATTATTTTTATATTCTTTTGTCTTCAAATTACTTACATTTATTTGTTGTGAATGGAAAAAAAAAATTGTCTCAATCGATTTTATTTTTATGCCAATGTGCTATGTACCTGGAGTACTACTAGGGGATTTCGGCTTCGGGAGCGTTCCCCTTACACCCAGTGTCAAAACGCCTTATTCGTGCACTAAAAATATATTTTCAACTTGCTATTTTTCCATTTATGCTGTCAACATAAATAACTCATCGAAACGACCATTATCAACCAACTCCAATATTTATCCTTTAAAGTAACATGTAAATATTCTGATTACAAAATTGCATTAAAAACATATTTGAGGCCTCTGAGACCGAAACACATTAAAATTTTTCTCTCAAATTGCCTCTCTGAAATTGCAGAGTCGTATTAAATGCCAACGGTCATATAGGCCCCGGATGAATTAATTCCCTCCGCCGAACCGCTGAAGGGTTGAAAGTCTGTCAGCGTTACAAATTCCTCTTAATTAGACGGGTCTCATGGAGCTTTTAACTTTTACATTTGGCTTTGAAATAAAAATACATAGTGAAAGTGAGCGAGCGAAGTGTTAAGTAATGATATGGACATGATATCAGCTGTGTTCTGTTAAAACATATTTAGAATTTATCATGTGTTTTACACAACAGCATCTTTTTGTGGTACTGTATCACGCATAAATAGTTTAACAGATTTGGTTGAAATTTGGTATACCGATAATTTAGTCTAGTTTAGGTTTAGTGTAGTAACACGAGCTGTTTTATCCCTGGAATAGGTTTCCATTGCGGTAATAGTAACAGAAATTCACGCAAGCCTAATCGCAGGTAATAACTAGTATATAATTTTTTTATGTTTTAGTATCTTTTATGTAACTTCAATTATATGCATAATATACTTAATAATTATTATAAATAAATATATAAAACAAGATATGTGCTGCAGGTTCAGGCGTCAAAGAATTCCTCCCCATCGACATCAACCGGGAGGGTGGCCAGAAGGCTGACGGCATTGCCACGTTGAATGGCAATACCAATCCTTTGCGCAAGGAATAAACCAGCCCTCTGGTCACGGAAACGTTTTGATATAAATATAATTCGATATTGGATAATAGTTACAGCGATAAGTGTAACCAATCATCCTTTGAGCTAATGAAAAATCGACCCAACTGAGTTAGTTGGGTTGATTTTTCATGCTAATTGCGGAATGGTTGAATATTACCCCGTAACGACTGCCATAGATGTTCGTATGGCTGGCAACTATGACCGAGATGGGTTAACGAGCTCTGGGCCACATTATCACCCATCTTAAGACCAACCTAGCAAGGGTTGCTTAATCTTGCCTTTAACCTTGCTTACCGCTTAGCCACGTTCCCCTCATCAGTAATAAGTTTGATCATAACTGCAAAAGCCAATTATAAAAAGAAGACTACAGAAAAAAAATAACAACTTTTATTATGCTAATGGAGATTAACGTAACATTTAGTAAAACGACCAGTGGGATTGCTCGCCATTTTCCTGTTACGTCCAAAAAAGATGTCCGCCCTTTTAATTAAAAGTCACTTCTTGATTGACATTTAATTTTTTTATACCCGAATAGATTTTGACGATTAAGAATAATATAGCCAGTTACATTAAATTGGTTTTGGAGCGCCATTATCCTTATTTCACCCTTCATCCGGACGTAAAACGAGGGTGATACCCAATCCTACTAATATTATAAATGTAAAAATTTGTGGATGTGTTTAGATGTTTGTTGCTTAATTCCGATCAAAAAGCTGAACAGATTTGGCTGAAATTTGTCACAGGGATAACCACTACATTTTATTATTAATCGGATTGATATTCATATAATAAATAGATCACTAGTTTCGATCGATCTTCCTCATTCCCGGGGACACGTTCTCTTTCATTTATTCCCGTATTTGCTGAAGGCCTTTCAATGTAATGGTCAAAAAAGATGCCTACGTATTACATATTTTCATATCTCCTTCTTCATCTTAGCGTTAATCCCAGTGGCATCCGAAGTTTTCAGCTTGGAGTCTGGGGGTCTGGGGACTTCGATATTTTCTGTGAAGCGATTGCCATCTGACCTCCATAACCCAAAGGTGATATCGAGTCATTGCAGCTAGACCAGTAGTTGGACTTTTGAGGGCTCCAACTACGGGTAACAACTGCCATAGCTGATGTTCGTATGGCAACTGGGACCGATGGCTTAACGTGCTCTCCGAGACACGACCAGACCAATGCAAATACTCATATCCATGCACACAAATATTTGCATTGAGCCGGGATCGAACCCACGCCTCCTGCGTAGGCGCCTCGTTCACTATCGCTACGTCATAGAGGCTGTCAAAATCTTACTTAGCATATTATATAATACTAGAAAAAATATTACTGCTAATAATTATCGTCTTAATTACAGAGATATTCGAAATCATGGACATCTATTATGCTGCAATAAGAACTTTAAATTTCGAATTGCGCGCCTTTTTGGACTGTCAGTTGTTGTTGAGTTGTCAATTATAGCGGCCATATTTGGTATCTAGAGAAACAATAGTTCGGCCTACTGTGGCTTTTCTCCAAGCGTTTTACTGTATTTTTGAACTCACTTTTTAATTCAAACATTTACAAAAATACTGCATTGCGGGTTAAAAGAACGCGTCAATATAAAGTAAAACAAACCATTACAAAAATTATATATTATCTAGTCCTTTTCGCGTAGGTATTATGTAGCTACAAGCTCTGAAAAACTTTATGAACAAATTTTATTTGAGCGGTTATAAGTGCTCATGGAAAGATAAAAGCGAACTTATCCCTTTAAAAGACCTGCGGGTGTACCTACAGATGAGGTTGCATCTTGATGGGATACTTACCTAATAGCTTCAAGAAGTATGTCTTAAAAAAACAATGAATTCTATTTATACCGAACAAACTGCTGCAGCATGTGTGCAGAAAAAAAAGTCACGGTTTTTGGGTGAGACGGAAATGAATTCTGAATTTCGAGAAGACATACGGCCGTTCCCAATAACACTTACAGTTAAAGATAGATCGCAACAGTCAATTTAAACGTATCGGCTGTTTAAATTCAAAACATGGTAACTGTTTTTTTGCGGGAAAGCGCATCGTGGTATAATTTTATTTTCCGAAATTGGTGTGAAATAGGAGTTACTATGTTTTGAATTTAAACAGCCGAGCACTTTATCCGTAGATGCGATCTATCTAAATGTCAGTATGTTATTGGGAACGGCGGATAGACGGTAGAGGTCATAGTCGTCAGCTACATGACACTGCATACTATTCTATTCTCAATACTATATGATTCTAATCTGCTTAAATACAGCCAGTTTTTAAGTAGTGCAATGAGTAAATATGAATAAAAATAGTATAAAAACAATTTTCATCCCGTATAAGTCTAGAAGTACACACAGAAATAATAGAAAACAAACGGGTAGTGGTTCTTGAACTATAATTACGATTATGGACTTTGAAGGAACACTCTCAATATTTACAGCCGACAAAGGAGATACGGTTGCACTTTTTCATTTTTTTTCCTAATATAGTATACAATACTTTGTTTATATTACAATCTAGCCTATTGTCTAATAAGTAAATAACTTTCACCTAAATTACTACATAAACATAAACTCTAAGAGCGTGTCCAGTAATACTTACTTAGTTTTTGTTAAGGCGAAGACACTTTGTTCATGTGTTTTTTGTGCGCGGCACTTTTCACTGCATTTATTTGTCACTAAAAACACTACACTAATTCAAACGGCTTTGTGCGTTTTAGTCTTCTCACTATATCAGTGTTATCAAGGAGATGGATTGCCTCAACGTTCACGTGATGATGAAATCTCTTTTCATGGGCTTCGGCATACTTTTGAATGACTTGATCTACGACGTCCATGTTCAGGCCCCGATGTAGATCACAGTTACGAATGTACCAGGGTGCGTTGACAATATCCCTGAGCACTTTATTTTGGAATCGTTGAATAATCTGACGATTGCTTTTACTGGTACAGCCCCATAGCTGGATACCATAAGTCCATACTGTTTATATAGTAGGACTTTATTGTGTACTGATACAGGAAAGTTTTTCCTAAGAAGCCAGTACATTTTCTGGTAGTGTAATTTTAGTTCTGATCTTTTCTTCTTGACGTGTGGTTTTTCATATAAAGTTGTAAGTATTTCCTTTATCAAGTGTATTAGTCATATTGATACACATAGAGGTAGTTCATACGACATGAGTGCTTAAAATATTTTCTACCCACTGATAAATTCTATACCCAAGAACAGCAACTTTGTTCCTTTCCACAGTACGCTAAATAAATCCACGTGTTTCTTTTACGCCCTGTTTACGAAGGAAATTAAATCCTCCAACTTCTAAACAAATAAGTTAGTAAATATTTCGCCAAGTTAATTTCTTTGGATTCACCCGAATATTTGATTTCCATGATTTGGTATAAAGAAAACGAAATGACTTTCTGTCTTTGAATGATTTATTAAGGTTTCTTGGAAAATAGGCTAAAGTTGAACCAAATTAATAGAACTTTATGATAAAAGCGATGTAACATAATAGCTACGTGACTTAACATTTTATGTAATAAGCTTATTATTTTGATAGTGAATAATGTTGAATTTTATATAAGCTTATAGATAAATAGTTTTGTGTAACAAATTCAGTATCAACTTCCTAGTGTTTTCATGAATTATGATTTTCATTATCCATATAGACGAAAACAAGCCAATAGCGTAATTGAATGGGCCAGCTTCCCTCAAACTACTGAGGGAAGGTAGACCTATCTAAGTTAATGAAAGCAAAACATAAAGTTGCATGGCCGTTAGATTGAAACACCAACCAGGACAACAAGTGAATCTATAACGGTCCCTGTAGAAATTGATTTCTTAAAAATATTTGAAGTAGAAAGACTCTTTGTAGCATCAATACTAGCTAAGAGAATTGCATGTCTATTATGGTAGAATATGGCGAGACTTGTTAACCTACGAGTTTAACACCCTATGTAACCCATATTTGCATGAAATAAAATGATTTATGATTTATATAATTATAAAGTGGTCGTGTCTGTAAATTGGAGATATTTAAAAAAAAGAACTTGCATTATGTTATTTAACGATACTGAACACGAACCTATTTTTTTTTATTTCCGGTTTGTTCGCGATTTGACGCAAAAACTACTGAATCGATTTTGATGCGTTTTTTTAGTTTTTTTGATGCATTAGAAAGAGCTTGCTCAGACTTAAAATCTTAAATTTGTTTGATCGCAATTGTTTGAGTAGAACCAGAGATGTGAGCAAAAGTATGTCACTTTAATGCTTGAAATTATTATCTCCTTTATTCATTTAACAAAACTTATAAATTATATTTTTAAATACATATATAAAAAAACATCTATTTAAAAATATTAAAAATAGTAGGTACCCCACCGGCATCGGATACAGGGACCAAGCTACCGGTGGTTAGGGCTCCAAGGAGAAGAACCTCCTCACAATGCGTGCCGTGTCGAGGAGTACCGCCTTCTGCATCAGGCCCTTGACCCAACTGTCTATCGCGAGCCTCTTGAGGTGTTGGTCGAGGCTCTTGGCAATCAGTCCGTGAACCGACACGACTATCGGAACAATAATCGCCGAATCCACATTCCACATGTCGACAACCTCGTGAGCCAGGTCCAAATATTTTATTTGTTTATCTTTTTCGGCTTTCACGAGATTCTCATCATGCGGAAAGGTGACATCGATAATTATTGCGCGGCGCTCTAATCGATCTATCACCACTATATCAGGCTTATTGGCTACAATAGTCCTGTCAGTGATGACAGATCGATCCCAGTGCAATGTGACACGACCATCGTCAAGAACTGGGTCGGGCACGTACCTGTAATACGGCACCTCCGAATCTACAAGTTTATATTTAAGAGCAAGTTGCTGATGGACAATCCTGGCTACTTGGTTGTGTCTATGCAAATACTCGCCATTGGCTAGACGAGAACAACCAGAGATTATATGTCTGAGGGATTCTCCGGGACGGTGACATGCCCGACAGATATCAACCGTACCATCCTTAAGGATATATCTCCGATAGTTGTTCGTCATTACAACTTCATCAGTAATTGCACAGACAAAACCTTCGGTTTCTCCGAAGAGATCACCGAAGCGTAACCAGGATACAGATGCTTTTAAATCTACATCGGGCCCATATAAGGCCCGATGAAATCGTCCATGCAGTTCTTTACTCTTCCATACTTCCTTGCGATCATTGATACTGAGTATTGCAGGCTTGCGCCAGTTCTCTTTCGCAAGAGCGAGCGGGGTAAGTCCGCGGTCCACTGCCACTACATCTCGATGGACATCCACATTCACCTTGAGAAAATATTCTCTAAGGTTGCATATCTCGCGGTTGTGTAGAGTCTTAATGTTTAAAAAACCACGACCTCCAAACTTCCGCGGGATATACAACCTCATTACTGAGGAACGTGGATGGTGCATTCGATATGCAGTAAGCAGTGTTCGAACTCTTCTATCCAGGGCTTCCAACTCAGTTTGAGTCCATCTGAGTATTCCAAAGGAGTAGGTTAAGACTGGTATGACCCAATCGTTATAGGCACGCACCTTGTTACCGCCTGACAAAAGACTCTTCAGTACTTTTTTCAGACGGCAGAAAAAGCGCTCCCGTAACGATTGCTTCATATCAGACTCGTTAACACCTAACGCCTGTGATATACCCAGATATTTGTAGGTATCGTTCACAGAGAGGGATCTAAGTTTTGTAGAATCTGAGAGTTCTATCCCCTCAGATTCCACAATTTCACCTTTTTTTACATGCATGACCGCACATTTATCCACACCAAACTCCACCCTAATGGAAGTACTAAAAGTTTCCGTTACCTTTAGTAGCTCCATTAATTGGCGGTTATTGGGCGCAAACAATTTGAGGTCATCCATGTAAAGGAGGTGGGATATAACCTGACTACCTCTCCGCAAACAATAGCCTAGCCCTGAATCCTCTAATATAGTACTTAGAGGATTCAGGGCCAAACAGAACCACAAGGGACTCAAACTGTCACCCTGGAATATACCTCGCTCAATCTTTATAAGCTCACCGTCATCCGGAATATGTCGACACCCAGGATAGCGAAGAGCCGTACTCCATTGCCCCATACATGCCTCCAAGAAGGTGTAAAGAGTTGTATCAACTTTATACAGCTCAAGCACCCTCAAGAGCCACGTATGTGGCACGGAGTCATAGGCCTTCTTATAATCTATCCAGCATGTCGCCATATCTCTCCGATTACGGCGAACCTGCTGGTTGACAGCCGTGTCAATAATAAGGAGCTCTTTTGTGCCACGAGCCCCACTTCTACATCCATTCTGAGAGCAGGATAGAATAGAGTTTCTAGTTATATGACAAGCTATTTTTACTCTCAGAACAGATGTAAGAAGTTTATAAACTGTAGGCAGACACGTGATCGGCCTATAGTTCTTGGGGTTCATGGCACAACCAGACTTAAAGAGCAGATGAGTGATGCCTGTAGTCATAAAACTTGGAAGCGAACCCGACTCTAAAGCTGATTGGAATTGAAAAGCCAAGCGGGCGTGTGAGCTCCGGAGCCATTTTAACCAGAAGTTGTGTAGTCCGTCCAGACCGGCAGCTTTCCAGTTCGGTAGCGAACGAACCACACAAGCAATGTCATCCTCTGATATTATTACAGGCTCCATTGTTTCAATCGCTTCACACGATCGCTTGACTTTTCGCACCCAGTCACCTTCTGTGTGAGCAACGGGAACCGACCAGAGGTTGCGCCAAAATGTGTTTGTGGCAGCAACATCCGGGAAGTGCTCGTCACCCACAGAATCAGCTCGCTCCCAATTTCTATACACCCATCTTTCATCTCTTTGGAATGTGCGATTCAGTGTATATCGGTCACATCTTTTTTTGTACCGCTTTATGCGGTTTGCCCATGCATAAACTTTCTGCTTCAAGAAGTCGATGCGCTCTGTGACTCGGGATGTATAATCGAAGGGACTGACGCCAGTTCCCGAGAATACCCGATTCACAAAGCGCATGACTCTCGGGCGTGTATTGCCCGACCTGAAGCAGATTAGCTTGCCAATGAGTGCCCTGGTCTCAGCAATACGACGCTCAATTCTACACTGCCACCTCGGTTTCCCTGACTTAGGTCTAATAGCGGTGTTGCATTCTGGGAATTTAACACCAGCTACTCGACAGGCTGCATAGGCGGCACAGTACAGAATTGAGTGCGTATCACCGAGATGCTCACAATTATCTAAATAATTAGGTAACAGTGAATCCAAGGCACACACTAGCGCTATATTTCGTTTATGCACTGGCAAACGCGAAATGAAATTATTGTTATGGATGAATTTAACATCCAAACAACTATTTAAATAAATATATTTTATTTCTACATGCAAAAATACATATAAAATCATAAATTAAAATTTAAATTCTACAATTCTTCCTGGGATGTATACCAGAGCGATCAGTCGGAAATTGTGTTTTTAGCAATGCAGTTAAATAAGGGGATATACTGTCACTTGACTTAGAGTTCTGTGTCTCCTGAAGCTTCTAAATCATAGGTAGTGGTCTCTCACACCATAAACGACACAGTTCTCGATAAACAGAGTGAAAAATACATGGGATCCTGGGGTATATACCAGAGCGATCAGTCGAAAATTGTGTTTTTAGCGATGGAGTTAAACAAGGGGATCTACTGTTCCCTAACTTAGAGTTCTGTGTCTCCTGAAGCTTCTAAATCATAGGTAGTGGTCTCTCACACTATGATCGACACAGCTCTTGATAAAAATAGGGAAAAAAACATGGGATCCGGGGATATATATATATACCAGAGCGATCTGTCGAAAATTGTGTTTTTAGCGATGGAGTTAAACAAGGGGATACACTGTCCCCTGACTTAAGGATTTGTGTCTCCCAAAGCTTCCGAATCATAGTTAGTGGTCTCCCGCACCATAATCTACACAGTATCCGACAAAAATAGTAGAAAATACATGGGACCCTGGGGTATATACCAGAGCGATCAGTCGAAAATTGTGTTTTTAGCGGTGGAGTTAAACAAGGGGATATACTGTCCCCTGACTTAGGGATATGTGTCTGTTGAAGCTTCTAAATCATAGGTGGTGGTCTCTTACACCATAAACGACACAGTTTCCGACAAAAATAGTAGTAAATACATGGGTCCCTGGGGTATATACCAGAGCGATCAGTCGAAAATTGTGTTTTTAGCGATGGAGTTAAACTAGGGGATATACTGTCCCCTTACTTAGGGATATGTGTCTTCTGAAGCTTCGAAATCATAGGTGGTGGTCTCCTACAACATAAACGACACAGTTTCCGACAAAAATAGTAGTAAATACGTGGGACAGTCAAAAATTTTATTTTTAGCAATGGAGTTAAACAAGGGGATCGCCTAACTTAGAGTTCTGTGTCTGCTGAAGCTTCTAAATCATACGCAGAGGTCTCTCACACCATAAACGACACAGTTCTTGATAAACAGAGTGAAAAAAACATGGGATCCTGGGCTGTATACCAGAGCGATCAGTTGAAAATTGTGTTTTAAGCAATGCAGTTAAACAAGGGAATATACTGTCCCCTAACTTAGGGATAGGTGTCTCCTGAAGCTTCCGAATCATAGGTGGTGGTCTCTTACACCATAAACGATACAGTACTCGATAAACAGAGTGAAACAAACATGGGATCCTGGGGTGTATACCAGAGCGATCAGTTGAAAATTGTGTTTTGCAATACAGTTAAACGAGGGGATATACTGTCCCCTGACTTAGGGATATGTGTCTCCTGAAGCTTCCAAATCATAGGTAGTGGTCTCTTACACCATGAGCGACACGATTCTTGATAAACAGAGTGAAAAAAACATGGGATCCTGGGGTGTATACCAGAGCGATCAGTCGAAAATTGTGTTTTTAGCAATTCAGTTAAACAAGGGGATATACTGTCACCTAACTTAAGGATTTGTGTCTCTTGAAGCTTCCAAATCATAGTCTGTAGTCTCCCACACCATAATCGACACAGTTTCTGACAAAAATAGTAGTAAATACATGGGACCCTGGGGTATATACCAGAGCGATCAGTTGAAAATTGTGTTTAGCAATGCAGTTAAACAAGGGGATATACTGTCGCCTAACTTAGAGTTCTGTGTCTGTTGAAGCTTCTAAATCATAGGCGGTGGTCTCTCACACCATAAACGACACAGTTCTTGATAAACAGAGTGAAAAAATCATGGGATCCTGGGGTGTATACCAGAGCGATCAGTTGAAAATTGTGTTTAGCGATGCAGTTAAACAAGGGGATATACTGTCCCCTGACTTAGGGATATGTGTCTCCTGAAGCTTCCAAATCATAGGTAGTGGTCTTTTACACCATAAACAATACAGTTCTCGATAAACAGAGTGAAAAAAACATGGGAACTTGGGGTGTATACCAGAGCGATCAGTCGAAAATTGTGTTTTTAGCAATGCAGTTAAACAAAGGAATATATTTTCCCCTGACTTAAGTAATCGTGTCTCTTGAAGCTACCAAATCATAGGTAGGGGTCTCCTTCACCATAAACGACACGGTTCTTGATAAACAGAGTGAAAAGAACCTGGGGTCCTGGGGTGTAAACCAGAGCAATCAGTTGGAAATTGTGATTTGAGCAATGCAGTTAAACAAGGGGATATGCTGTCCCCTGACTTAGGGATATGTGCCTCCTGAAGCTTCCAAATCATACATAGTGGTCTCTTACATCTTGAACGATACAATTCTCGATAAACAGAGTAAAACAAAATTTGGGATCTTGGGGTGTATACCAGAGCGATCAGTTGAAAAATGTGTTTTTAGCAATGCAGTTAAACAAGGGGATATTCTGTCGACTAACTTAGAGTTCTGTGTCTGCTGAAGCTTCTCAATCACAGGCAGTGGTCTCTCACACCATAAACGACACAGTTCTTGATAAACAGAGTGAAAAAAACATGGGATCTTGGGGTGTATACCAGAGCGATCAGTCGAAAATTGTGTTTTTAGCAATGCAGTTAAACAAGGGGATATACTGTCCCCTGACTTAGGGATTTGTGTCTCCTTAAGCTTCCAAATTATTAGTTTGTGTCTCTTACACCATAATCTACACAGTTTCCGACAAAAATAGTAGTAAATACATGGGAGCGTCAAAAAATTAATTTTTACAATTGAGTTAAACATTGGAATATATTGTCCCCAGACTTAGGTAATTGTGTCTCCTGAAGCTTCCAAATCATAGGTAGTGGTCTCCTTCACCATAAACGACACAGTTCTCGATAAACAGAGTGAAAATAACATGGGATCCCGGGGAGTATACCAGAGCGATCAGTTGAAAATTGTGTTTTTAGCAATGCAGTTAAACAAGGGGATATACTGTCCCCTGACTTAGGGATATGTATCTTCTGAAGCTTCTTCTTCATAGTTTGTGGTCTTTTACACCATAAACGATACAGTTCTCGATAAACAGAGTGAAAGAAACATGGGAACTTGGGGTGTATACCAGAGCGATCGGTCGAAAATTGTGTTTTAGCAATGCAGTTAAACAAGGGGATATACTGTCGCCTTACTTAGAGTTCTGTGTCTGCTGAAGCTTCTTAATCATAGGCGATGGTCTCTCACACCATAAACGACACAGTTCTTGATAAACAGAGTGAACAAAACATGGGATCCCGGGGAGTATACCAGAGCGATCAGTTGAAAATTGTGTTTTTAGCAATGCAGTTAAACAAGGGGATATACTGTCCCCTGACTTTGGGATATGTGTCTTCTGAAGCTTCTAACTCATAGTTAGTGGTCTTTTACACCATAAACGATACAGTTCTTGATAAACAGAGTGAAAAAAACATGGGAACTTGGGGTGTATACCAGAGCGGTCAGTCGAAAATTGTGTTTTTAGCAATGCAGTTAAACAAAGGGATATACTGTCGCCTAACTTAGAGTTCTGTGTCTGTTGAAGCTTCTTAATCATAGGCGGTGGTCTCTCACACCATAAACGACACAGTTCTTGATAAACAGAGTGAAAAAAACATGGGAACTTGGGGTGTATACCAGAGCGGTCAGTCGAAAATTGTGTTTTTAGCAATGCAGTTACACAAGGGGATATACTGTCGCCTAACTTAGAGTTCTGTGTCTGTTGAAGCTTCTTAATCATAGGCGGTGGTCTCTCACACCATAAACGTCACGGTTCTCGGTAAACAGAGTGAAAAAACATGGGATCCAGGGGTATAAACAAGAGCGATCAGTCGAAAATTGTGTTTTTAGCGAAGGAGTTAAACAAGGGGATATGCTGTCCCCTGACTTAGGGATACAGCAATCAGTCGAAAATCGTGTTTTTAGCAATGGAGTTAAACAAGGGGATATACTATCCCCTTACTTAGGTATATGTGTCTCCTGATGCTTCCAAATCATAGGTAGTGGTCTCTCACACCATAAACGACATAGTTCTCCATAAACAGGGTGAAAAAAACATGGGATCCTGGGGTATATACCAGAGCGATCCGTCAAAAATTGTGTTTTTAGCAATGGAGTTAAACAAGGGGATATACTGTCCCCTAACTTAGAGTTCTGTGTCTCATAAAGCTTCTCAATATTAGGTAGTGGTCTCTCACACCATAAATGACACAGTTCTTGACATACAGAGTGGAAAAACATGGGATCCTGGGGTATATACCAGAGCGATCAGTCGAAAATTGTGTTTTCAGCATTGGAGTTAAACAAGGGGATATACTGTCCCCTGACTTAGGGATATATGTCTATTGAAGCTTCCAAATCATAGGTAGTGTTCTCTCACGGTATAAACAAGACATTTCTCGATAAACAGAGTGAAAAAAACATGGGATCCATGATACCAGAGCGATCAGGCGAAAATTGTGTTTTTTGCAATAGAGTTATACAAAGGGTGATGCTGACACCTGAATCAGAGTTCTGTGTCTTTTTGTAATATCTGTGTAAATTCGTATTATATGTTGATTTATCAACCTTTTTTGTTTTAACTTTAGACATTTTAAACATAAGGTAATTAGTCCAATAGGTATTTCATACATAAGGTAAATAGTCCAATAGGTATTTCAAAACTTAGAAATTTAGTACGTAGGTATTAGTGGCTTAAGTATTTTAAACCATTAGGTATTTAGATTTTAGGTATTTTAAACATAGGTTATTTAACGTTAGGCATTTTAATTTTAGGTATTCCAATATGTACCCTAAACAGTTCCAGAGGCGAATGCAATTGTTATACTTACCATAAATTTTATTTAACGGCTCATACATCCAACAGTTCCCACGAGACTGTAGGCAACCATTTCGTTGTTTACACGTCCTTATTTACTCCCCAAACCACGGAAACGAACACAAAACAATTGCAAGCAACTTGTTCCTCAATATTTTTACAGGTGAAAAATTAAGTCATGAAATTTAACACGGCACACAAAATAACAACTGAATCTATTACGCAATAAGAACCATTTTTGCTAAAATAAACAAAAGGAACGCAACACTACGGTGCCATATCGTGTATACAGAAAAAACAAATGTTAATTCCGAAACTGAACCTTGTGATCCTTATCTTAAAGTTTAATTTTCAGTGTGGATATCAGATTCATTGTTGGGGCCTGATAACAAAGGATGAATTTGCATAGAAATAAACAAGGGGTTGATTTCTAACGATTTATGAGTCTAACAGCCTGAAATAGGCTTTGTTTTGATCTAACTAATGTCTGTCTTGCCTCAAGCCTGTATCAATTTTAATCTAGGGCAAATGGTTCGCGGTAAAATAGGAATTGGATAAAGGATAATATATTGCGTAGGTCATTTTAGGGGTGTTTAATCTTTCAGAATTGCGTGAGTGTTCCCAAAGGGCTTTGCACCTAACATGGCTTGATTGCCTTATTCTGCCAAGGTTTATAAATACGTTCTAATACCAGGGAACGGGTTCGAAACATTATAATTTTTGTTTAAATTATGACTTTACCAAAAAAAAAATGTAAATCAAGTCAAGTTAAACAGTTTTGTCATAGTTTAATGTGTAAATTGTGGTGACGTTGTTTTTAAATTTGAATTGATGGGGTATTGTTTCAAATACAAGCGTTTCAGTGATTCATTCCTATGCCGCACCACTAAGGCCTGGAATTCCCTGCCAGTTCACGTGTTTCCTTCTTCCTACAGTCCTGGGTCCTTTAAGCGGGGCGTGAAAAGGCATCTAATGAGGCCGTCAAGCTGAGTGCCACCACTGTTAACATGGTAAATATTTACGATGGTGACCCTCTTTCCGAGACTTTGCCTTTAGCTTAACATCAGGCGAGGTGAAGTCAAATTGACGTGTTCTGTATAAAAAAAAAAAAAAAAAAAAAAAAACTTTAACTTTTTTACCTACAGCCTACCTTTACCTTTACCTACAGCTTTATGGCGTGGTGGTAGTGCACGCAACTGCCACGCAGGAGGTGCGGGTTCGATCCCCGCTCAATGCAAATATTTGTATGCATGAATATGACTATTTGCATTGGTCTGAGTATTTCTATGTCTAATATGTATGCAATTACAAAAAAAAAGTAATTATGTATGTTTATCCGCATTCTAGATTCCATAACATAAGCTATAAAAGCTTACCTTGGGTCTAGATAGTATTCGAGAATAAAACGCATTAGAAATAAATTATCTACTCCCAAGGTCAAGGAGGTCGCCTCACACGGGTCGAGTAATTCGAACGCGTCTGTAGTGAAATTGGAAATGCTTGTTATTCCGAGTTTTGACGGACGCCCTGAAAACTGGAATACATTTTATCAGTCCTTTATACCTATTCTCAAAACTAACCAATGACGCATTAAAGTTCACTGCCGGTATTGTTCCGTCAAGTGAGACCTACAGTATAGTTTGGGACGCCTTGATCAAGAAATACCAAGATAAACGTTCATTAGGTTCATATTATCCTAATAATATATTAGACTTAAGGAATTGTTCACCTAGTGTGAACTCACTTGATTCATTTATAGGTATATATTCCTCCTCTATCGCCGCGCTTAAAGAGTTAGGTATAAATGATTTAACGGACTTCATGTTTCTACAATGTGCCTTGAGGAAAATGGACACTCTAACCATCCAAGCCTTCGAACTTTCTGTTCGAGGTGTCGATATACCTACGACGCAACAGCTGATCGACTTTGTACAAGATTATGCTAAGATGATTGAACGGTCAAACCCGCGGTCTTCGTCATATGCGAAGTCGTCCACTGCTGGGACGCCACAGTCTAATGATAGGCGTGTACAGCGTAATTCTAAGTCGTTTGTTGTCAGTGAGCCGATTAATAATAAGTCGAATGCGCCCGCCGCAGTCAACGCGTCCTGTTGTTTATGTGGCGGCAGCGACCACCGACACCTGTATGACTGCGCTCAGTTTAAAAATATGCAAAATGCAAAGGCTAGATATGAGTTTATTAAATCTAAGCGTGGTTGCGTCAATTGTCTAAGCACATTACATAATCTCCCGCAATGTAAAAGTACGTCAGTTTGTTTCTGTCAGAAAAAACATCATAAATTATTGCATTTTGATAATAATGTTAATAATTCGCACTCGCATGCGACGACTGTTGTAGCTTCCCCGCCGCCCCAGTGCGACCATGTTAGTCTCACTCCTGAGTCACCGCTCGCTTCAAGCACTGTGCATTCGTATGCCTCTAGCCATAAGTGTGATATTCTCTTGGCAACCGCTCAGGTGTATGCTCGCCCTAAAGGTAGCACTGGAAATAAATCTGTAGTCAGATGTCTAATTGATAATGGCTCACAGAATAACTTAATAACATTGTCCTGTTGTCGTTTATTAAATTTACCAATAATACCAATGAGTAATTCTGTTGTCAAAGGTGTTGGTTCCACTTCGCATCCGATAGTAGGCTATGTGTATTTGGACATTGAATCTCGTATTTATGCAGATCATAAGTATACTATACATGCGTTAGTTATGAATAGCCTTACGGATCAATTGCCCTCGCAATTAATTAAGTGTGATCGCGAGTTAAATCTTCGCGATTTACCGCTTGCTGACTTAAGCTGGAACATTCCAGGAAACATTGATATAGTATTAGGTGCACAGCTCTTCCCGTATATCTACTTAGGAAATAGAGTCGAGTGTGGTCCCAGTGCCCCTTGTGTACTATCAACCGCGCTTATGGGTGATTACCCACGTAAAGATGTTGTGCCTACAACCGCATCCTTTTCTGCGCTAGCACTAAATGATTTAGTGCAAAAATTTTGGGAACTTGAGGAAGTTCCTGTGAAGCGCCTATTGTCTCCAGAAGAAACCGAGTGCGAGAATATTTTCACATCTACTGTGACTCGCGATGACGTAGGTCGTTATACTGTTGCGCTGCCGTTCTGCAAGGATCCCTCTGAACTAGGGAACTCGCGCGGCGTCGCTCACCGCCGGTTTTTGCCGCTCGAGCGTAAACTTCGTCAATCACCAACCGTACGCGAAAATTACAATAAGGTTATTCAGGATTATTTAGATAACGGTTATCTTAGTCTCGTTGATGACTCTAATTTGTCTATGGATGGTTATTACATACCACATCACGCAGTAGTTCGACATGACAAACCGATGCCACGTATTGTGTTAGACGCGAGCGCTAAAACCCACACTGGTCTTTCGCTCAATGATATTTTACATATTGGTCCCAATTTACAGGCAGACCTGTTTTTATTATTATTAAATTTTAGGCTATTTCCTGTCGCAATGAACGCTGACATAAAACAACATTATTTACGTATTGGCGTACCTGTTGACCATCGTAAATACTTGCGCATCGTATTCAGGTTCAAGGAATCGGATGAAATTCAGACCTATGTGTTTAATCGACAAGCGTTTGGTCTGAAGTCAAGTCCGTATATAGCTATACGTACTGTGCGTCAGCTGGCTACTGACATGAGTCCGCACTTCCCTGACGCCGCGAAAGTGGCAGAGACCTGTCTGTATACTGACGATTTAGTTCATTCCGCACCTGATGAGGACACTGCTGTACACTTAGCTCGCAACTTGATAAAACTGTTCAAGGCTGGCGACTTTGACTTAGTGAAGTGGTCTAGCAATTCTTCTGTGCTGCTAGACTCACTTCCTGATACTCACCGCAAATCGCTTGAGTTTGATGTTGGCAGTCATGTCGCAAAGGTTTTAGGTCTCTCGTGGGAGCCGTGTGGAGATAATTTTTATTTCACATCCACCTTGGTAGATGAGAAGTGCACTAAGAGAAATATACTCTCTATAGTTGCGCGACTATTTGACGTGCTCGGGTTGGTGGCACCTGTGATACTCTACGCCAAGTTGTTAATTAAGGAACTTTGGCTTAGTAAGAGTGATTGGGATGACCCTGCTCCAGAGCATATACGCTCACGCTTTTCCGCTCTCGTTCAAGAATTAAAATTGCTTGACACATTAAAAATTCCGCGATATATAGCTGTCGAAGTTGATTGCGAATTACGTCTTGTCGCATTTTGTGATGCCAGCCTGAATGGCATGGGATGTGTTATTTATGCACATTGTACCTACCCATCTAGCATTCAAACTCGCATTTTGTGTGCAAAATCAAAGGTCACTCCGACAAAGATTACTACGCTTGCTCGATTAGAGTTATGTGCTATTTTGCTTATGTCAAAGTTAATAAGAACTGTACGTGATTCTTATGCATTACGCATTCCCGTTACTGACATTTACGCCTTTTCTGATTCCACTATTGCCTTATCATGGGTTCACTCGTCACCACATCGGTGGTCGATTTTTGTTAGCAACCGGGTCGCTCAGTGTCAAGAAAACTTGAACGCTAAACATTTTTATCACGTCGCCGGAGCCATTAACCCGAGTGATTGTCTATCACGCGGCATGCTCCCCTCGCAACTTTTGACTCATGATTTGTGGTGGAACGGTCCAGCATGGATACGCGGCCCCCCTGATGAATGGCCTATTAAGTCATTCTCTCCCGCCAACTGTTCTGACTTACCTGAGCATAAGGCAAATGTGTTAAGTGTGACAACAAAACACACAGAGTCGCCATTGTTATGTACATTAGCACAACGTGTTTCTTCTTGGCAGAAACTACTACGCATCATTGCATACGTTTTAAAATTCGCACGATTTAAATCTAAGATCGAACCTCATTCTGTATCAGGATTGTCAATCGCTGAGACGGCATTGATTCTCGCCGTTCAATCAGTTCACTTTGCTGAAGATATAAAATTGATAAAGGCTGAGAAGTCACCCTCGAAGAAGCTGCTGCGTCTTGCAGTCTTCTTAGATGAAGAAGGCATTTTGCGCATAGGTGGCAGACTTTCTAAATCGATGCTTCCATTTGAAGCTAAACATCCTGTCCTTCTCCCTAAACGCGATCACGTTGTTGATCTAATAATTCAGCATTTTCACGTTGTCAATTGTCATACTGGACCTGGACTCCTCATGTCTATCATACGCCAACGCTTCTGGATATTAGACGCTAGAACTGTTATCAGATCTAAGTTACGAAAGTGTAACATTTGCTTTAAATGCAATCCAACGCACCCTACACCGATAATGGCTGATCTGCCCAATTATCGTGTATCAGAAGCCAAAGCCTTTTGTCATACTGGGGTTGATTACGCTGGTCCAATAAAGACCATACTTTCTCGTCGTAGAGGTCAGCATTCTCAAAAGGCATACATTATATTGTTTATCTGCATGGCCACACGTGCCCTTCATATCGAATTGACCAGTGATTTAACCACTGATAATTTTTTAGCCGCCTTTAAACGCTTTATTTCCCGCCGTGGACCCGTTTCGTGTCTTTATTCTGACAACGGATCTACTTTTATTGGTGCGAAGGCACAATTAGATGAGTTATACACGTTCCTATTGAACTCCAATTTTAAAACCGACTGTCTGTCAAAGGAGTTGCTGTCTCGGCGTATAGAATGGAAGATGATTCCCCCAAGATCACCTAATTTTGGTGGGATATGGGAAGGAAATATAAAAAGCATGAAAACTCATTTGTTCAGAGTGATAGGTAGTCAATTACTCACATACGAAGAATTGCAAACGGTACTGACTCAAATAGAATGCATTCTGAACTCGCGCCCATTGGGCTTGCTCTCCTCTGACCCTGATCCGGAGGTGTTAACACCCGCACATTTCTTAATGACTACACCTTTGCAATACTTACCCTCGGCTGATCTATCAGATCAACGAATTAGTTTGGTAGATCGAAAAAAATTACTCGACAACATGATCCACTCCTTTTGGAAAAAGTGGCACGTAGAGTATTTGCACACGTTGCAAGTCAGACAAAAATGGGCTACTCCCGACAAACCAGTAGAAATCGGCACCGTTGTTCTTCTAGAGCAGGAAAATTCTGCTCCGTTGAATTGGCCGTTAGGAGTCATTACTGACGTGTTCAGAGGCTCTGATGACGTGGTTCGCGTAGCAATGGTTAAAACGCGTACTGGTACTTACAAACGCGCTGTAACCAAATTGTATCCTATCCCAACGCAATAACTTACAACGCTAAATAGAATCTTAAACTTTAATTTTTAACTCAAACTTTAAACATACTTTAGATAGAATATTGTTAGTCTAAGTTGTTATTTTGGCTATGTGTATTATTATGTTATACAAATTCACTATGGGCTCTAATCAGCCAGTGTTCGCTTGTTTGTTTCGTAACATCTTGCGACGTTCCAAAGCCGGGTGCATGGTGGAGCGCTTATGTACTTTCTTAATTATTTCCCACATAATTTAATTGTATTTCAATTTTTGTAATTTAAAAAACCGCTTTTGTGAACGAATAATGTTTGAGTATTGGCGCTCATTTGTTGACCACTTAGTGTTGAAGAAGGCCAATAGATGGCGCTGTGCACGGATTTTTCGAACTACTTTGAGACGAAGTTCCTACGAGCGACACGCTCTCAAGCCTCACGGCGGACGTTCTCCCCGCATTCTCACTAGTCTCTCACCCGCCGCCGCTCCGAACGGAAGTTGAGTACTAAACTTCAACTCCTCGTTTCTTTTTCTGTGTAATTCTATAAGTTCCTTTGGCCACATTCTCAAGTCAGTATAAGAGAAGTGTATCGGAAGAAAACGACTAACTCAAGAAAATCACCGGCCGGTCGATAACTACCTACCCACCAGCACGTGCCAGGAACCACGCCTGTCTGCAGCTGAATCCTCACGAGGTGGAACTCAGGTCAGTGCCGGTTCTCTTGCGTTTTCATTCATAGAAGCGGTCACATGTGTATTTTCTTTTCATTACAACCTAACTGCAGGTCATAGGTACTTATACGCTCTGTGTGCAAACACACCAGTGGTCGGACTATTTACACGTCCTACCAAATAGTGACAATTAATTAATACGTACAGAAGGTATTAACACCTTGTGGATAGGAAGCGCTACTGGTTTCGTATACTACAATTAAATTGGGCCTTCTATACTTATATCTTCCTACATTTTTTTATGATATAATACTAAGAAAAAATGTATACTTACCTTTTTGGTCGATTTTATTGACCAAAGCATGCGGTTGTCTTTGATATCGAATGTGATTCAGGAGTCTTCCTGAAGTAAAGTTATGCCTTCGTACACAGTAACATTATTAGTATTTGTTAGGAACAGTAACCCACTCCTAAGAAAATTAAAAACTGTCTTCGGCATTTTTATGGCCAACCTTATTATAACTTCAAATTCAAAACCCCCTCTCCATTTAGGGCAAGGTCAGACAACATTTTCCATTTGACATTGATTAATTTTAGTCAGCGATAATTCTTTCAGAAAAAAGCCTCCAGCAAAATAATATTTTATAAAAAAACAGACCTTAGACGAATTTAATTAATTTAAAAGCCACTAGAGCATTAAATACCATGATGTAGCCTTAATAACATAATACAAACACCCTCTCAGTTCTGAAAAGACATTTTTTTCCACAGAGCTTTTCAATAGATAAATGGGCCGTTTTAGACAACACCTGAAAAAAAAAACATTGGCCTGAAAGCTTTAGGCTATTGTTGTTTCTCAGTCAATTTATTCAATGTTGCTGTAAAATTATTTGGCTGAGATTTTAGAGGTGCTTTTAAAAAAGGCATCCAATAATTTCCGCTTTAATTTGGGCTGGAGATAAAATGGATTGAAAAGCTACTTAATGTCTATTTTAAAAGCAAGTTATTAGGGTGAGAGAATAGTACTTTATTTCGCTTTTAGTGTCGTACAGGGTGACTTAAGATGTTTTGGGATGTTGGTTGTTACGAGAATTAGTTACATAGATAAATTGAATTATAATAGGTACTGCTGCGAATATGTTGCTCATTATAAAAAAACAAGAAGAAGGTTTTTTTTAATGGATTTGGGGCTTGATTTGACCTTCAGAGTTAAATCAACCTCACCTCTACGGTGCGCAATCTGGGAATGATCTATCTGCTGTGGTTTCTCCAAACGACTAAAATACATGCAGTTCTTCAGGACTGTGTGCAGTTCAGTTCGGCAAGACGAGGGTGCTCCTGGTGTGTGGTCCGGAGGCCACAGTAACCACATCCCATCAGCTAAGAAAAAGCCTGTAAGTCAGTACACCTACTGATTGACCTACAAGGCTCTGGTATAGGCTTTCCTCTCGGGGTTTGGAAGGCAACTGATAGCTACTGTCATATAGCCCTATTAAAAGTTTAGGAGGAGGAGTAAGCGGGCTCCATGGCAAAATCTTCGGATACAACCAGTAACAACGCTAAAACTTTTTTTATCTTAATCGATTTTAATAGTTAGCATACTTTAAAACTTAATTCTACGCTAAGACGTTCTTGCTAGAATATTAATGCAGTTTGATTTATTTCTCGCTTCCACTTGTGGTCGATTCAGGATAAATGTGATATACATTTGCACAGATAAGCGGTAAATCAACATTAATTTTTAGGTACAACAATAACATAAAAACGAGGAAATACTATGCACTTACACGAGTCATACGTAGTTACTTATTTAGTATGAGAAATATAGCATAACACATTACGGAATGCAAATTATTCAGCGAGTATATTAATAATTAAGCTGGTTCATGCAGCTCCAGGTAATCAATAATAGACATGCAGATAGCGAAAATTGATGGTGGATCGTTAAACGAAGCAGCCTTTTCGAGACTACAAAAAATTTACTATTCAGAACGAGATAGTTTTCTGCACTTGTACAGACGAATCGGTATTCTATGCTATGTATCTCGGTATCCATCACCTAACGTCGATTACGGGTACATTCGAGACGTACTAAATCACAATCAATAAAATTACTTTTAAACGGAATCCATCGCGATTTATTTGGTAGTATTTACATTTATTTTAGATCGACGGTCTATTTTTCAGAAGCCATGGTGGCAACTTAAGTCTATGACTTAAGTTGTCACATAGTTTGAAGTGTAAGCCATCTCAAAGTTCCCAAATTGGGTATTCTACTGACTAGTCAAATTAGTTATTTTTTACTAAACATCAAAACGATAAGTTATAAGGTAACTTGTATGAAAAAAGATTTAGTGACGGCATAAAATGTAATAGTCAAATCAGTTACTATTATTGGTTGGGTGGATGATTAAAAATAAATAAAAACCGATGCAATTTTTACCGTTCTTTTATCGTTCTTAATTTTATAAGCAGTCAGTTGGAAGAGCATTCCCCCTGTAAGGGAAAGGTCGTGAGTTCAAGTCTCACTTGAGCGTTTCATTTTTTCCGATGATTTTCGAATTTTTTCCTAGGTTTAAGATTCTAGGTTCAGGCAGTATCATGCAATCAAGTTTGTGCAGAGAAACTTTTATATTTATAACACTATTAAGATTACAGTCAATTAATTATATCTTAGTGGTTTTTTTTAGTGAATATTGTTAGAATAAAGTATGTATGTTATTTTTGTAATAGTTTTAGTTGAATATAACAACATTACCTAATTTTTATCACAATCATAACAAGCGTGTGTTCTGATTAATGAATTTTCTGGTGACAGGTCCTATGTTGCCATTTGTTAGATCGCTATGGTAGGTATCATAACTTTACTATGTTACATTGAAGTGTAGTAAGTCATTATTAGGCAGGAAAAAATACTACAAAAATAATGTTACACATTTTATTTTGCACTAGCTTTTGCCCGCGGCTCCGCCCGCGTGGATGTCGGTTATCGCGACCAAACATAGCCTATGTCCTTTCTCAAGGTCTAATCTACCATTATACCAAATTTCATCAAAATCGGTTCAGTGGTTTAGGCGTGAAAGCGTAACATACATACAGACAGACATAAAGACAAACAGACAGGCAAACAGAGTTACTTTCGCATTTACAATAATGGTATGAATACTGAGCTGGAAAAAAAATGGTATGGATATTAATTACCAGCATAGATCGTTAATATTAGAGAAGGTCCAAAGCCGTTTCAAACTAAGGAGGTCGTATGTGAATTCGACTCTGAAAGACTAGCCACGCCCGTTGGCTAGCAGGTAAGGTTGATAGAAATATTTTGGGGTCTAATTATGACCCCAAAACATCTTATTTTAGCTCGAACCATACCTATATCCTACATCCATCGGAATTTACTCCTGGAATAAAAAGTGTTAGCCTATGTGTTATTCCAGACTATAAAGTAGGTATTCCTGTATCAAATTTCAGCCAAATCTGTTCAGCCGTTACAACCATAACAAAGATCTCAACATCTTCACAAAATTTCACATCTTACTAATATTATAAATGCGAAAGTTTGTAAGTATGGATGAATGGATGTTTGTTACTCTTTCACGTCTAAATACCTGGACCGATTTTAGTAAAATTTGGCAAGAAATTAGCTGATACCCTGGATTAAAACATAGGCTATGTTTGGTCGCGATAACTGACATCCACGCGGGTGGAGCCGTGGGCAAAAGCTAGTTTATATAAGTGACTAAAATATTTATTGATATAATAGTGTGTGTGAAAATTGTATTGTTTCATTACATAATATTCTACTACTTCTATATTAGTTCTAAAGGAAAAGTTCCACAAAAACAATTAAATTATAATATAAATGAAAATCTTCCATTTATTTTTATCCAAAGCTTTTAATTATCTAACGAAAAAGGTCCATACATCGGCTAGGACCGCTATCTCCGGCTCCAGATTGACATAGTACCAAACAATTGGACTTAATCTTGCTAATAAATTACGTTTATCTAAGTCTTGGGTGCAGCCTTTGTAGTTGAATAAGAGCTTTTATAAATAAGTAGATATTTACTAACTACAGAATACAGGAAGAATAATATATTAAAGAAATTTCACTGCCACCTAAGCGGTATAAAAACAAATAGAAACTTGAGTGTAGTGGATTTTGTATGTTCATTCCTCACAGCAGGTTTTACCAATTACTTCGCGAATCGGACTGTTAATCTTATACCTTTAAATGAGCAATTCTTGTATATATATATATTGGAATCGGCTCCAACGATTTTCATGAAATTTAATATGCAGCGGGTTTCGGGGGCGATAAATCGTTTTTTTTTTATACATTTTCTAAAAAAAATATTCTTAAAATGAATCCTTCGAGGGAATTTTTGTTTTTAAATTTGGTGAGTTAGGAAGTATCAATAATGTAAGAAATTAAACAACAAGAAAAACTAACACAGTGCTTCGTCTGTTGTTCAGCAGGTGTGTGCCAGCTACTTACTTATTACCAGGTGGGGACGCCAATAACCGAACGAGTGACCTGCCCCTTTTCTGTGGGCCTCTTCACCCAATTCTGATATTCTTCCTCCAGGGAAGCTGGGGGCGTCAAGAAATCACAGATTTTGGTCGCACCTACCTACTTCTTTGCAAAATCTAACGACCTTTTCCACCTTCAGATCCTCAAGATCTTCTATGTACGTCCCTATAGTCTCCGTTCTTTTTAATAAGTACATGGGGCATGGTATGCCAGCTAGATGGTGAGATTGGTTTGGGCCCCAAAAGATTTTACATAACATGACATAAACTCACGCCTATATTCCCCGAAGGGGTAGGCAGAGGTGCTAGCACCCACATTTCGCCAGTTCATGTTTAGGTCCCAATGTAATAGGCGGCGAGCCTATTGCCATTAACCGGGCACTTATATACCTGCGATAAATACACACATAACTTCGAAAAGCATCGAAATGTCGTTGGTGTGTGCCATGGTAAACCTGGGATCGAACCCGAGACCTCGTCTCAGCAGTCCATTACCCATACCACTAGGCTAAGATTTTAATAGGTGCAAGCTCTTTGAGCGCATTATTGCACAACTCCTCGTCAAGCATCTCATACGCGTGGGGCCTGATCTGTCGGATAGCCAGTTTGGCTTCCGTCAGGGGCGCTCCACCGTAGACGCGATCATGCGCATTAGAGGCCTGACGGAGGAAGCAGTCTCACAGGGTGAGGTGGTGGTAGCGGTGTCTCTTGACATCGCCAACGCCTTCAGCACCCTGCCCTGGAGTTGCATTAGGGAGGCGCTTATCTACCATGGAGTGCCTCCCTACCTCCGTCGAATTGTCGGGGCCTATCTCTCCGAGAGGGCCATTACTTACCCGAGTTGGCTAGGGCCGGGTCGGCGGGATGTGTCGTGCGGTGTTCCACAGGGATCGGTATTAGGGCCACTCCTGTGGAACATCGGCTACGATTGGGTGCTGCGTGGTCCGTTGCTCAGAGGGGTCACCGTAACGTGTTACGCCGATGACACCCTCGTTACGGCGTGGGGAGCAACGCACCGAGATGCAGCACTAAAGGCCACGGCAGGGGTTGCTCAAGTCATGGGTCGGATACGGCGGCTGGGTCTCGAGGTCGCCCTTCACAAGTCCGAGGCTCTGTGCTTCCACGGACCTCGGATGGGGCCACCTGCGGGATCCAGCCTACAGGTAGGGGGCGTCAGCATCGGCATCGAGCCCTCGATGAAGTATCTGGGACTCGTGCTCGATGGCCGGTGGAACCTCGGACATCACTTCCGAAGTTTGGTCCCAAAACTGAGGGGGGCGTCAGCCGCACTCGCGCGGCTGATGCCCAATATCAGGAGACCCAACGCCCCCTGCAGGAGACTGTACCTGGGGATCGTGCGAAGTATGGCCCTATACGGGGCCCCCGTATGGGCGGAGAACCTGACGGCCAGTAATGTGGCTAGATTGCTGAGCCCACAGAGGGCGATGGCCGTCAGGGTGATAAGGGGATACCGCACGATCTCTGGTGAGGCGGCATGCCTCCTAGCCGGGACCCCTCCATGGGACCTGGAAGCGAGAGCCATTGCATCTCTATTTATATGGCGCAAGGAGGCGCTGGAGCGGGGCCAATGGCCTGCGTCTCGAGAAATCGAGGCCCAGCGGTCCCAGCTCTACCAGGAAACCGTGGAGACATGGAAGGTGCGACTTGAGCAACCAAAGGGGGGATTCGCCACAATTGCGGCCGTCAGACCGGTCATGGACGAGTGGCTGGAGAGGAGACACGGTGCTCTCTCCTACCGGTTGTCACAGATACTTACCGGGCATGGTAGCTTCGGTAGGTATCTGTGGCGAAGACACCGGGAAACCACGGCCGAGTGTCAGCACTGCGAGGACCGCAGCGATGACACAGCGCTCCACACGCTGGTGGAGTGCACGGCGTGGGCGCAACAGCGCCAGGTCCTCGTGGTGGGTCTGGGCGTGGGCACCCTCTCACTCGAGACCATGGTGCGAGCCATGGTCTCCAGCGGGAGTAAGTGGGACTGCGCCGCCTCTTTCTGTGAGCAGGTCATGCTCGTGAAAGAGGCGGCGGGGCGAGAGCGGGAGAAAACTCTCCCACCCGAGTTCCGCAGTCGGCGGCTTGGGCACCGCCGACGTGTCTTCGCCGAGGACGGTGAGTTGGCTGCTCACCGTCTTTACAGAAGCAGGCCCATGACGGCAGCGTGACGTGAGGGATTAACGCACGCCCCCCCCCCCTAAGAAGCGGGATAACACCCGAAAACCCCCCCATAGACGCGGGATAGCACCCGAACCACCCCCGAGACGAGGCCGCAATTGTAGCCGTAGGTCTGATGGGAGTCCTGGGACATCCTTCCGAGGGCTTACCCGGGGCTCCCATCCATAGGCTTCTGGGCGTTACCGTGGGGGTTTTTAGTCGGTAGGAGTCCGGCATAACATCCATGAAGGATTTTCCCCGACGGTTAAAAAAAAAAAAAAAAAAAAAAAAGGACCCCAAACATACGAGGTAGACATACATAAAATCATTAGCAGTTATCGTTTTCATTTCCCTGTTATGATTTTAAAGGGTTTGATTCATAAAAGTTCCCAGCCAATCAGGATTACAATGAGAAAAATAATTGATTTACCACGTCCAATAATTGTCGATTTTTATGCGTACAAAATCATTTACATTTAAATTGGTTGGGCCGGCCGCCGTTACTGAACGTACGTCGGTATTTGAAATTTTGCGTTCTTTTTTTTATTTTTTTATTTTGCAATGAAAATGTTATTATTATAAGTTGTGAAATATTAATTCAGTTTATCCACACAGTTTGAGGAGTAGAAAATGAAAATTGATGAAAATTCGTAATTTGTGTAGATATAAAATCAAAAATTTATCTGTTTGCTTGCGGGTGTGCGTTGTTTTATAGACAAAAGTTTCATATAATTTCGTTTTACAGAAAATGTTTCGCATAATTTCGTTTCATAGAATAATCAATATACATAATACTTACTTTAAAGATTTTTAAATAATTGACTTTTGTTTCACATAAATTTTAATGTTAGAATAATCATTTCATAGAATAACAAATCAAATATTCTTCTTTTTTATATTGGTTATTTCATATATATATAAAACTTATTTGCGCAAAGATATTTTCTGGGTGGTTTAAAAAAAAATAACCACGAAGGCTAAGGCGAGAGCTCCGCTTCGCTTCGCTCTCGCCTTAGCCTTCTAACCTAACCTATCCGAGTCGGGGTATTATCTAATTAAATTAATACAAGCAATCGGGAAAAAAATGTATCTAAATTTTACTGTTTGAAATAGATGGTGGTTAGTGGTTGTTTTTAAGATTCCTTAAATAATAATTCTACAGTTTGATAAGTATGTTAAACAAAAATATGTGAAAAAAAAATCATTAAATTGTGTTTCTGTGAAAAGTGATTCATTGTGGTAAATTGTCTTTGAAACAATAATATTCGAAATAAAATTATAAGAACTAAATATTATATGAAACATTTTCTGTAAAATGAAATTCTATGAAATTTCTTTCTACGAAATAAGGCGCTCCCGTTTGCTTGCATATCCTGATCGTGAACGGAATACTGCTAATCGTGGTCGTGATCTAAAATAGCTGTTAGTTTTAACGTAAACACTCTTAGCATATCTAATAAAACAGAAGCCCCAAAATAAATGAAAAGAAAAATAAACTCTTACGAAGGCTATTGAGCTGAAGCAGTGATACACAGCGATACCTATAAATCAGATGCCCAAACGGACCCCGTCTAACAAGACACTCTTATGACATATGACATCACTTTCCAAAAGAAAAATAAACCTTAACATCAAGCACAATAAGTTGAAAACCGTTCATCAAAAGTTTATAGAGTTTTTTTCCAAAAAAGGTCCCAATAATGGCCACAGCTCTTCTGATAAGGCATAAAATAGTGTCTAAGGCTGTAATTTAAGTGATTTTGATAGAATATATTACCCCCAGGGACGATTCGCTAATACTATTTTATCTGAAATGCTTTATGGGTCAGTGTGACGACCCTTTTTATGGTTCTCAACTGAGCCAATATCAATGTTGATAATAATATCCTTCATTTTCACTTAAATTTTTATTTGGTAATGTTTCAATTATTTTCGGGTGCAACCGCTTTTTGACGTATCGTTTTTCATATCGACTAGTCAAGAATGATTCAAATCGATTAAGAAAGGAAAAACTTTGCGATCGCTTTTGACCACTAGGTACCTTTTATCTGGTAGCTTAGTGGTCAAAAGCATTCTCCCTGTAATAGAAGGATCGCGGGTTCACATCCCGTCAGGACCGATTAAAAAAATCCTTTCTGAATCGATTTGAATTAATTAGCATACTAAATGCTTAAAAAATCCATTCAAATAGGCAAAAATGAAGTTAGTATCTTGACTTGCTTGTTCCAAGCCTTTTAGAACCTATATCAATACAAGATTCTTCTAAATAAAGGGATGGGAAAAACAATACTAATACTTTCAATTGAATTATTTACATATTTTAAAAAATATAAAATTTTTTGAAGCCATTATTTACTCAAATACGAGTATTTACTCAAAATGTAATTCGGTTAAAAAGCGAATCGTCACGAATTCGGAATACCGGACGGAGACTAGTCTCCCTGACTGGGTGTTGTCCGGCTGTAATCCGGGTAAATCGTGACCGTATCCAGGTATGTCGGGTTATGCGGCTCCACAGGTGGGCACAGTGCTTTCAAATCTTCAAGATTTTTGGCGTATAATTTTACGGGTGTTTGGTTATGTAATTGAAATATTGATTTTAAGCCTGACAGGTTGGCAGCCAGCTGAAATAAAATAGTTTCAGTATTTCAATTTAAAACTAGCACTTTGGTGCCATTGTACAAAATGATCCGGCTCGAAGGACCATACCGTCCAATGACTACAATAAAATACGAACCGTTCAAACAGTTTAACTTAGTAGACAAATAAAACAAATCAACTATCCTTATTAAGTCCCCCAATTTGTTCTTAGTCAACAAATCGTAAATCCATCTTCTAAACAGTCAGACAGCAATAGTGAAACGATAATGAGCCCTATTGGTGCAAAATCACGGCCGAATGGCGCTCGTGACACATTCACAGCGAGGGCCGACGTTGGCGTCGGCTGAACTGATTTACGTTGAGACACAACTAGGTTACGTTACAACACAACAGAACGGTGTGCACGACAGTGTTTGTAGTGCCAGTAAAGGGTGAGCAATAGTAGTAAGCAGTCTGTCGTTTTAGTATAGAGGTGGAAGGAATTCTGAATTCTTTGTACCTATACTCATATTTGAAAAGTGTAATGATAATTGTAAAACCTACAACGATAGTAATAAAATATAAAAACTTAATATTTAATGTCAAGTAAGATTCCAAGATTATTGAGGTACGAGAGATACTTACTAATGTGTACCTTTAGTACATTATTGATGGCATTTGGGGCCCCACGGAGATCTTTGAGGTCCAAGACAATCTCACCAACAAGCCTGTACACGTGGTGATTAAAGAACGAAGCTATGTTGTAGACTTTCCTCTCAAGATTAGGAGTTCAAACGGCAGTCGAGCCTAATATAAAATTAACCAAATCCTAGATAAGGAGATACCGGGCTCTAAGATGCAGGTAAAATTGGCATTTGAATGAAAATAAATCATCCAATTTCTCGAGATATTTACGAAGCGAATACTAAGTATGTGCGTTTTTTTATCGTTTGCGTGGTATTCCGGAAAATGCTAAGATAGACAAAGCTCAAATATGTTGTGATTTTATTTTCTAACTTGAGGAAAATTTCGTTTGGGGGAAATGCGAAATAAAAATATGTTTTCGCTCGGTTTATATTTTCAATAAATTCGAATACGTGATGTATTGTATTTATTTTGTTTCCTTTGTAATACTTTGTTCCGAAGTGTTTGTTTTAAATGTCGAATATTCTCAATAGCGAATATATATCAAAAGCAGTATACTTACGATAATCCGTGAAACATGGTTTTGTTTTATTTCCTTTGAAATCTCACGAATATCGGTATTCACATTTGTAGTCTACATTGACAGAATATGTTGAAACTTTTCGTTATGTTTTGATATAACTTCTATATAATTATTATAGTAAAACCAATAGCTTAAAAACAACAATACTTGTCAAAAATACTAAGTCTTACGTGAATTTGTTTTTTTTTTACGTGCACTTACGTGATTACGTGAAATTACGTGAACGTGAATTGTGAAAAGGTGTAAGATCCATGTAATACTTAGTCGGTTATTATTTTATTCAGTCCCTACTTAAGGGACTTTCAGTCCCATAAGTACCAATAACCATAAACCATACCAATATTAAAAATCTTTAAAATTTGAAAGAAATATATTGACTCGACCATCGCATGAAAACATAATACATATTATATCTCACTTTGGTACATAATAAAATTATATAAAGTAGAATGTTTAGTGATAACTCCGTGAACCAAAATAAGGTTGCGATTTGCAATAAAACCATATAAAACAGTATGTATTTTTTTTTTATTGCTGCAATATTGCTGTAAGTATACAGCAATATTGACGTGACCGGCAAAAATGAAAATTCTTCATTCTCATCATAGCATCATCGTGTGACGGTACAGCGCCTAGCCAAAGCTGAGTAAACTTCGTTTTTCCGTATTCGACATGAAACTATGTCGAAGGTGCCAGCCCCCGCCCATTGGCGGGAGATATTAGTGCCCCTCCGACCGCACTGATATTGTGAAATTCATCCAGAGACAGTAATTTCTCCACTGGCTTTAGCCTTTCAATAAATACAGAGAATGTAACAACGAACGAATACGCTGATGTCAGTTACTTGTTTCACATATATTCAATCGTACGTATAAATTCGGTTTACAAGTTACTGTACTTCACAGACCGGTTCCCGTACCGCAGGAGTTGTAGTTCCTGATCTTCCATCTGGCATATCTGGTTGCACCGACCTCTGTGCTTGAGGGAGCTGCACTTCGACGCTAGGTCCCCCGTGGGAATCGAACCTCACCCGGCCATAGTTATCCCAGACGGTTGTAATGACTTTATACGACAATAGGTTGCGGTCTCGGTACGATAACTTGTTCCTAATCTATAAGCACGATGTTCCTCATACGCCATCATCATGTAAAGCCGCCATCGTATCACAGATTACAGGGGAGATGAGCATCTACGACAGGAGGCTATCCTATTGAAGGTATCCTCGGTCTCTGCTATGACAAGTCTCTGGTCTGCCGCCTGACTCATTACATGTGACGCTCTCACAGCCATCCCGTTTACGGTACCACGTAACATACATCAACGGACACGCGACTCAACATATCAAGAGATTAATTATTAACTTACTCATATAAATTACTCAACCCGGGATAGGAATACACATACAATACATAAATAGCACAAAACTATGTGACACAAAGTATAACAGTAATAATAGATAGTATGAAATCAACTCACCGCGTCTGTAGTCTTAATAATGTCACACTTGTAACTTACTCAAGTCTTCCGCGCCTAACTCCCGTATTCCACACCAACTCGTCAACCGCCCTGGTCTCTTGTCTCAACCCGAATGCCCCGACCCTACGCCATCCCGACTCCACGCCGCTCTCCTTGTACCATAATTCCCCGCTCTTTATTATTTTTTACTCACGGTTTTTTGTTTGCTCGACGGTCATAACAAGCGACGCTCTTATTCATATCCCCGAAATCCTCGCAATTGAAACAATGTTTTAATAGGTTCGACCCATCGGCCATAATTTGTAACATTTTATGCTTTGCACATGTTCGACTTTACAAGTATAAGTGTCTATCTCATTTGGGGATTTTTTTACAAGCAACGATGGCGCCAGACGAATGACTGCTAATAAATAACGAATTACTAATGCATTGCAGATGTACCTACTTCAGTTTATTAATTCCTTATTGTGAAGTAACCAGTGTACTATCACATATTCCCCCCTGAAATTCAGACTCGAAGATATTGATGATAGCATCGAGTATGAGATTTCACTCATACCCCAGAATCAGGTATAGTACACCCAGACACATCTTAAATAAACTTCAGCGACCAATCACTCAGTTACACAAAGAATCGTATCGAGTGGGAATCGAACCCACAATCCACGATACTTGAAGATATTGATGGTAGCATCGAGTATGAGATTTCACTCATACCCCAGAATTAGGTGTAGTACTTAACAGTTAGCATAATAAATGCTATAAAAAAATTCATTCAAAGGTGTAGTACATCTCAAATAAACTTCAACAACCATTCAATCACACAAAGAATCGTACCGAGTGGGAATCGAACCCGCAACTCGTGATTCAGAATCACTGTTGCAGCATAACGCTGCAATTTGGATTATTATAGTATCAAGAAAGAAAGAAAGAAAGAAGAAAGAAAGAAACATTTATTTGGTGCAAAGCGGTCACACAATATAACAAATTATAGTATAAACAGTAATGACATTATTATAAATATCAAGTATTGGAAGCATGCTCATTAATAGTGAACATACTTCCAAACTCCAAACGCAACAGACACGCAGTAAGTGACATGCGACACACAGATGCACCAAATGGGTGTCCAGTTCAGCATGTGCCAGGTGGAGACTTGACGCTGGTTTTCAACTAGAACCCTGTTGGGCAGTGACACACGGACGCCGAACCGTCGAAGCCGAGTGTGAAAGAGTGAAAACATGTGAATATGAAAATGTGAACGTGAGAATGAACGGTGTGTGGAAGTATTGTATTTTAAAATTATACAGTTATTTAAATAGTACATTACTAATACCTATCCTACTAATATCATAAACGTGAAAGCTTGTGAGTAGGATGGATGTTTGTTAGTCTTTTACGTAAAAACCACCGAATGGATTTCCATGAATCTTTACTCCTAATATAGCTTATACATAAGAATAACACATAGGCTATATATCACCACGCTACTACTCAAGGGAACGGAGCAGTGACCAACTTTAAATAAATATAAAAAAAAAAAATACATAAAATATACATACAAAATATAACACAGTGTTTGATACTTACACAGTAAATAAATAGAATAGTGATACGGTTGTCAAGCGATTGTACAACTCAAAACAAAGGACCCCATCGATACCGACGACAACCCAAAGTATCAAATCAATGAAACATTCGAGTTAACGTTATCCAGCCTCCTTTGAGCCTCCAAGAGAAACAATCGTAGACGATTTCTAAAGGTGGTAATTGTTTTTATGGACCGCAACGGTGGTGGTAGATTGTTCCATATTTTGGAAGCCGAATAACGAAAACTACCCCTAAATGCCTCAGATCGATGCCGCTGCACTGAAAGTTGTTGGGAACACTGTCTTCTGGCGCACAATCTTCTGCCAGCAACCCAGCCAAGTCTGTCAAACAAATAACGCGGCTCACCGTACTTGATAACACCGAACAGAAGACATGCCACATGCAATTTTCTTCTAGTTTTCATTTTCAATAAAGAATTTTTACTGAGAAACGGCGTGACATGACTTCTGGCCGGTATCGAAAAACAGAACCGAGCGCAGGCATTCAGAACGCGCTGTACTAGTCTTTCCGTTCGAGCCAACAGACGCGGGCCGTAAACTACGTCGACGTAGTTAAGCTTAGATAGCACAAGCGATTCTGTAACTCGAACCCTGAGTTCCTCGGACAAATGCGGCCTCATTTTATAGAGTACCTTCAGGCGATAGAAACAGTTCTGAACCGACTGTGCGATGTGTTGTTCGAATCTTAAGCTAGAGTCAACATATAACCCCAAGTTGCGAGCCTCAATGACCCTATCTATTTGCTCTCCCTTGAGACTCAGGTTAAGATTGGTGGGAACCCTATTGATCAGTCATATTATAATAATTAAAATTAGGAATCTTATTTGATATCCCAAGCTGCCATCTCACAGGTCATCATAATACCGTAGTCCGTAGTAGATAACTAATAAGGTTTTCTAATAAGAATCTTATTTGATAATTCGAGCTGCCATGTCGTAGGTACCGTAGTACCTAATAAGACATACTAATAAGAATCTTATTTGACATTTCAACCATGTCAATGTTCATATTTTAGAGTAGCTAATAAGAGATTCTAGGCAGAAGCTTAAACTTAAAATTTCAACAGGTATTCATCCACTCATTACTTAATGATTTGTACATTTTAACCAGCAGAGGAAATCAGTCTGCTTAACCTCTCATATACTCTTATTTTCCCAAAAGATTTTGAAGATATAGATATACCTTTGTGAGTGAACTAACATTCAATTGCGGTCCATCACAAACACCATTTTGACTTCCATGGCATTACATGCTATCACTCTGACCGACAATCCAATGAATTTAGACCTTGAACTATTATTTCTTTTACTTCATTTATCCTTAAAGTTGAAGGGTTTCTCTTTTTTTTTTTTCAACTTCACATAGGCAAACGAAATAAGTAACAAACTCTATGGATCCCCGCTTTCACAACTCAAGTTCTCTGTTTTTATATCAGTTGCCCACTCCCGGAGCACGTTGGTGCTTAACATATGCTAACTGTATGCTAACTGTTGGCAGTATATATACGAGGACGCATTAGATTTAATATTCATTGTTTTTGATACTCCTTATTTATAAAATGCAATTCCCCCCTCATAATCAGATGCTGACATACGTCATACATACTCAAGTCTACTAGCCATTACACATTAATTGATACCTAATCGTCTAAAACGGATTGTTTTATCTTGTGAATTCATTACATATTTGAATTGGACCATTACATATTTGAAAAGTAAATCTTGTCTAGTCACTACTCAACAGACACGATGCTTCTCTAAATAAGTGATAATAAAATGACTTTTCCCGACTGACTGACCGACTGATTCATCAATGCAAAGCCCAAACCGCCGAACCCACAAACTTGAAATTTCGACAGCAGATGTATCCCTTATTGAAAGCATTCACCAAGACAGGATTCCTTGAAACTCTGCCACCAAAGGGCAGAATAAGGGACGGAAGCTTGCACAAAAATCCGTCACTTCCAAAGCCAGACGTATCAAATCTCATAAATTTGTGTCCTTTTAAAAACAAAGGAACAAAATTTAACTACTAACAGGGCAGAACGTGCTATAAACGTCTGCATCGAAAGTTCGTCATTCAGGTCACCATACATACATAGATAATACGAAACCTTCCCGGGCGATGCCGGTACGAGTCAGCTAGTAAGTGATAATTCCTTTCTTAGCTATTATAGCTGTAGGTAAAAATAAACCTTCTGTCCACACACTGAGGGTTGACGACGGCGTCACTTGACTTTGACTTACTAAATTAGTCCTCTTGGGGGTCAAACAGTCAGCTTATAATTGCATGTTAGATTTTGCTAAATAGATTATGATTAAATTCTAAACACAGGTGCCTACTTAGCTCCACAATACGCTTTCTTCCATCGATGTAACGAAGCTTTGTTCATAGGTACAAATACCTCAACATAATAATATAGGGTTTAAATACCTCAACATATCTGATTTACGTGCTTATACCAGATATCGGGTGATTTGGTCACCGACTAGTTGTCTCTAGTGTAAAGTTTCCCGCGGCCACGATGTTCGGCTACTCTGTTGCTCTGCAAGTCGAAGCACGCTGCGCTCTCTCGATACTGCCCAACGCTGGATTTTCATATTCACGAAGCGATGAGTCTTCCAACAGCCCTCGACGTCACGTCAGCAAACTCGAAGTCCGGTATCACTGGAATGTTATAGCACACGAGCAGAGAATCTGTTGCAAGAGAATCCAGTCATCGAACCACTATCTCGTTAATCCATGTATACTTATATAATGTATTTTCAACCCATTAACTCTTAATAACTGATGTTACTAACAGCTAGCCACCATAGTCTTAATAGTAGCCAATAACTTTTAACATGATTTTATTGTTATTTTTCGGTTTCGAACCAACAATAGCCGCCAGATGGTGAGACAATGGCTAGACCCTTTTTTATGAGATCTTTTGTTAACACTGTCTCCATTCAGCTTTAAACTACCATCTACTTAAGAATCCTTTACTATCTATTTTCAATGTTTTATATGCTCACGCCAGTTCAAGCCAGAAAGGGTGGGCAGAAATGAATCTGTATTTTCCTTGTAAGTAAGAGGTGAGCCTTTCTTGAACGTTATCTTTGGTCTTGTCTCGGAGAATCAAACAACTTAATTTCCGATCTGGGTATCGAACCCTTGAATAGTTGAAGCACTGCTGTCCCACCAGGACAAACCTTTTGTTTACAACACCTGAATATTTTGCCGTATTCTGAAACTTCGGGATTCGAACCCGCTATTAGTCTTGTTTCAGGATAAGACATTCAGCGAACTTTCTACATGAGAAAATTCTTAAATTGAGCTGTGTCGCTAAAACTGTGTCACAAGCGTACAATGCTATAAATCAATAAAAAAAAACCTTCAACTCAAAATGATCTACTATTATAGTAAATCCAAGAGCCATTCATTCAATGTTTTATGCAATACAAACAACGTCAATCTGGGACTCGAACCCAGTACTTTATTATTTGTTATAATAATATAATCTGTAACAGAGACTATTAATTTACTTCAAGTGAAATAAGAAAGAACCATAAAATACATCTTTTACCAATACAAATACAAGTTTAGGATTCGAACCCAAGCAACTCATGCAGATATGCCATTTTAGGCAATATCATTAGGACCCTAAGGTCATTCTCGAAACACCTTAAGCATTTCCATAAGTCATTTCACATTATTACTTTCAGCAACTAAGTACAGTACAGTAGGTAAGTACAACCAATTACATATGATCATCATTCTCATAGCCATTACCTAGTCGCGTCCAAAGTATGAATTACTTTAAGAGCGCGGCGTCCACATGTTATTTCGGGTGAGCCATTAACGGCTTTTCCGGGAGCAACTGCCGTCTGACCTTCCAGCCCCTTAAGCAGCTATTACCATGCGGTTTTGTAGATTAACCGTACGTAACGTAACGTAAGCACGTGAGTAGTTTTAAAATATATATATTTGTATATATATTTAAAACACAAAGTATTATGTCATAACAGTCAAATTTGGCCTTTGTTTGAATGTAGACTGCATTACAAGATATCTTAACAACATTGTCCGTTTACACTACGGACCATTATGGGACCGAATATGTTATGTTATATTAAATTATTCTACGTTGTGTTATTTGTAGTAACCCATTTTAGTTCAACCTCGTTGCAATGAACTGAATCAATGCATTTTCTGACGAGGATCCTGGTCACGGCACCATTTGTGACGGTACAGCGCCTAGCCAAAGCTGAGTAAACTTCGTTTTTCCGTATTCGACATGAAACTATGTCGAAGGTGCCAGCCCCCGCCCATTGGCGGGAGATATTAGTGCCCCTCCGACCGCACTGATATTGTGAAATTCATCCAGAGACAGTATTTCTCCACTGGCTTTAGCCTTTCAATAAATACAGAGAATGTAACAACGAACGAATACGCTGATGTCAGTTACTTGTTTCACATATATTCAATCGTACGTATAAATTCGGTTTACAAGTTACTGTACTTCACAGACCGGTTCCCGTACCGCAGGAGTTGTAGTTCCTGATCTTCCATCTGGCATATCTGGTTGCACCGACCTCTGTGCTTGAGGGAGCTGCACTTCGACGCTAGGTCCCCCGTGGGAATCGAACCTCACCCGGCCATAGTTATCCCAGACGGTTGTAATGACTTTATACGACAATAGGTTGCGGTCTCGGTACGATAACTTGTTCCTAATCTATAAGCACGATGTTCCTCATACGCCATCATCATGTAAAGCCGCCATCGTATCACAGATTACAGGGGAGATGAGCATCTACGACAGGAGGCTATCCTATTGAAGGTATCCTCGGTCTCTGCTATGACAAGTCTCTGGTCTGCCGCCTGACTCATTACATGTGACGCTCTCACAGCCATCCCGTTTACGGTACCACGTAACATACATCAACGGACACGCGACTCAACATATCAAGAGATTAATTATTAACTTACTCATATAAATTACTCAACCCGGGATAGGAATACACATACAATACATAAATAGCACAAAACTATGTGACACAAAGTATAACAGTTGTTAGCGCGCTACGCCATCTAGTGACGGTTGCGAGAACTATGGGTGCGAGCGGCGAAGGAGAGGGGGTCGACCACAGGCGCCTGCGTCGCGAGGATCGGCCGACACAATTTCTCTGACATACCTTCGTTAAAGACAAATTCACACTGTATTTAAAAATTGTAATTACGAATAGATTAAAACCTCAGTTTATCATACTACTCGTTATCATTGAAATTCTCCCGAACATAATTGGACCTTCGGCCGAATCGAAATCATCAGACCACGCTACGTTCTGAAGAATATAGAAGAATTCCGTCGCCACTTGCACCTACGTTGCGGGTGATATCAACCACGTAAGTAGCTTTCGATTCTTGCAAGCTGCTAGGATGAGTGAAGAGGAGTATAGTGAAGCTGGAAATGTCTTAAGTTTAGCTGATTTAAAGAAACAAAGGGCATCGTTAAAGGGTAGACTAACTTTGTTTGAAAAATATGTCGGTAAATTTGAAAATAAATCCCTATCTGAAACGCAGCAAACTGATTTAAGCATGCGTATTGAGTCGAATTCTGTTTTATTTAATACATTTAATAATGTTCAGAGCCAAATAGAAAGTGTTTTGGACGAAACCGAAATGATCAAACAGCTCGACTACAGGGAAACTGTAGAAAATCAATATTATAGCACAATGTCTATTGCAAAACTTCTTATCGATGTAGGTAAAGGCAAAAGTGACAATTCTCAGTGTTCAAATCCGCATTATAGAACGAAAGCTTCAATAAAATTACCCGAGATTAAGTTACCCTCATTCGATGGCACGTTTGATAAATGGCTCGAATATAGGAATTCATATTTGTCTATGATTCATAAGCGAAGTGATCTAGATGCAATAGAAAAATTTCATTATTTAAAACGTTCCCTCACTGGTTTAGCTCTCCAGGTTATTGGCGAGTTAGATTTCACTGCCTCCAATTACGTCCACGCGTGGGCGCTGTTAGAAGAAAGATTTAATAATAATAGGTTATTAATTCAAAATCATGTCCGTTCTGTTTTTACTGCACAATCCATTAATAAGGCTTCAGCTGAAGAAATACGAAATTTGATTGATATTATTTTGCGAAATTTACGAGCACTTAAATCCTTGGATGAGCCAACGGAATCGTGGGATACCCTTATTATATATATAATTGTGTCAAAACTAGACTCATCCACAGAACTCGAATGGGAAAATTATACCGGTTTATTTCCATCTGAATTGAAAAATAAGAAAATGCAATTAAATGATTTGTTGAATTTTCTAAGAAACCGTGCTAATTCGCTAGACATGATTCATAGAAACAAAGCTGAACCTAAAAATAATACAATGGATAAAAAGCACAAAACTACCTCCCACCCACAAAAATCACATAGTTTTGTTTCGATGCGTAATAATGAGGCTAAATCTAACAAGTCAGCTCACCAGTGCATTATGTGCGGTGATAATCATTTACTATATTCTTGTATTCGTTTTCTAAATTTGTCTGTGTCAGAGAGAATTAACTTTGTTGATAACAAGAATATATGTAAAAACTGCTTACGTGCGGGACACCCACTTTCTGAGTGTAGGTTCGGTCCATGCAGGCAGTGTCAAAGTAAACATAATAGTTTATTACACAGCGATAATTATTTAAATGCGTCTAAGTGCGAGCCATCAGTGGCAAGCTCAGTTAACTCTCAATCAGCCGATAAATCGGTTTCAATCGTTTCACATACATTAAATTCCGTAAATCATGCGAATACTGTATCGAGCGTGAACGCATCGGCGTCATCGGTACCGTCACAAGTGTTACTGTGCACTGCCTTAATCGAAGTCATGGATAGTAACAATCATTATCAGACAGCCCGAGCTCTGTTGGATAGTGGTAGCCAAAATAGTTTTATTTCGGAAGAATTATGTAATCGTTTAAACGTACCGGTAATACAGTCCACTATACATATATCTGGAGTGGGACAATCGGTCTCACAGTCGAATAAAGTATGCGATTTAAATATGCGATCTCTAATTTATAAATATAGCACACAATTACGGTGTTTCGTTTTGCCGCGTATTACGTCGAATTTACCTTCATCAACCATAGATGTAAATGTATTTCGCATTCCGAGAGATATTTGCCTTGCAGACCCCACATTTAACGTCTCATCAAAAATCGATATATTGATTGGGGCTGATATATTTTGGGATTTGTTGGACAAAGATATGATCCGACTCTCTAACGGACCATACCTACGAAAATCAAAGGTAGGGTGGTTAGTTTCGGGTCCCGTTTTCTATCATAACTCGCGTGTAAATAATGTCTATTGTCATGTTGCTCAAACATCAATTATTGATGAGCAACTTCGCAAATTTTGGGAATTAGAGGAAGTAGGGTTAGCTTCCACTTTAACGAAAGAAGAATGTTTATGCGAGGAGTCTTTCGTCAAAACTACTGTACGTGACAGTAGTGGTAGATTTTCGGTACGTATACCACTAAAGGAGTCGGCCGACACACTCGGTGACTCATACGATATGGCAAAATCACGTTTCCTCTCGTTGGAGCGTAAATTAGAACGATCACCATCTTATAAAAAGATGTATTGTGATTTTATGCGTGAATACATTGAGTTGGGACACATGTCTCAAATAAAAGACTATAAAAAGCCGTATTATTTTCTCCCTCATCATGGGGTGTTACGAGAGCATAGTACAACAACAAAATTGCGCGTAGTGTTTGACGCGAGTGCCAGTACTACGTCCAATAAGTCATTAAATGACATCCAATTAATAGGCCCGCCACTTCAAAACGATATATTCTCGATATTACTTCGTTTTCGACAGTATAAATATGTGGCCTGCGCTGACGTGGAAAAGATGTACAGACAAATACTGGTACACCACGATCAGCGCAATTTGCAATTAATACTTTGGCGAGAAAACCCATCTGATGAGTTGTGTATTTATCAATTAAATACAGTTACGTATGGCACAGCGTCGGCGCCATACCTTAGTATACGTTGTTTACGACAGCTCGCATACGAAACAGATGATAAGGTAATAGCTAGGGTTATCAATGACGACTTTTACGTTGATGATTTAATAACCGGTCATGACTTTTTAAATAATTTAGAAGAAATATGCGAAAAAACTACCGAGGTTTTAAAGTCAGCCTGTTTCCCATTGCGTAAATGGACATTTAATCATGACGTAAAAGGTGACTTTTTCAAAGAATTAGCAATCGGAGACTATTGTCAAAATAAAACACTCGGATTAGGTTGGCAAATTATGAGTGATGAATTGCATTTTACGACACAATTAAAATTTAGTCCCAAAGTTACTAAACGTACTATTATGTCTGTGATATCTCAAATATATGATCCCTTAGGATTATTGTCTCCGGTCATAATTACGGCAAAAATTATGCTTCAAAAATTGTGGTTACAAAAGCTCGATTGGGATGACGAAATCCCATATGACCTGCAAATTACTTGGAATAAATTACTCACCGATTTTTCAAATATACATAGTATTCGTGTCCCTCGTTACGTCATGAGCGACTGTACTCACAATTTACAATTGCATATTTTTACCGACGCATCTCAGGATGCATATGGTGCCTGTGCATACATACGGACTTATAATAATGACTCATGCGTTTATACAAAATTATTATGTGCTAAAAGTAAAGTTGCACCAGTTAAAAACGTGTGTACCATCCCTAGGCTCGAGTTATGCGGAGCATTGTTAGGCGCAACATTATACAATAAAATTATAAACTCGCTCAGAATGACATTTACTAATGTTTACTTTTGGACTGATTCCACTATAGTCATAGGGTGGATTCGAATGTCACCGCATCGTCTTAAAACTTTTGTTCAAAACCGTGTAGCTCAGATAAATCAATTGACTGGTGATGCGCCATGGTTTCATATAAATGGGACAGAGAACCCGGCAGATATGTTATCTAGAGGTATAACAATAGCCGATCTTAATAACAATAACATGTGGTGGCATGGTCCCGCTTCATTGAAAGACTTAACCTTAACCAACTCTAATGATACATCGGTAGATGAACAATCATTACCGGAATTAAAGTCGGCGAATGTATGTATGATCTCCAATAATGTTACCTATAAAAATGATCTTATTGATTATAATAAATTTTCATCATTTAATCGGTTACGGCGATCGACAGCATACGTACTGCGTTTTATACACAACGCGCGCTCGAGTAAACAACTCCGTAAAACCGGTTTGTTATCAGTCGACGAGTTAGCCGCTTCGATCATTGTGCTCGCGCGCTTTGCACAATTAGAATCCTTTTGTAATGAATACAACGGTTTATTTAAAAATAATGTAGTACGTTCTAAGCGAATACTTAATCTTAATGTTTTTCTTGATGAAAATAAATTAATCCGCGTTGGCGGGAGATTAAAAAACTCACCTTATTTTGATAATAATAAAAAACATCCCGTGTTATTGTGCAGTAAACACAGATTTACAATGTTGCTATTTAAATACGAACATGAACAGTTGTTGCATGGGGGACCTCAAGCGTTATTAGCGTCTATTCGTGAGGCTTGGTGGCCACTCGGAGGGCGAAACCTGGCCAGGAAAACTGTGCACAACTGTGTCAAATGCGTGCGTATGAAAGGAAAAACAATACAACCACTCATGGGTAATCTGCCATCAGAGCGCCTTGAACCTGGGTTTCCTTTCATGCGCTGCGGTGTAGACTACGCAGGGCCAGTGATGATCTTAAATCGGAGAGGGAGAGGATCTACTCTTCTTAAAGGATATATTTGTTTATTTATTTGCATGTGTACTCGCGCTATACACTTAGAGTTAGTCACAAGCCTTACCACAAACGATTATTTACTTGCCTTAAAACGATTTATATCTCGCCGAGGAAAACCGGTCGAGATTATTTCAGACAATGCTAAGAATTTTGTAGGGGCTGAAAAGGAAATTGTATCATGCCTTATGCGTAGTAGTAATGACATTATTAAGTTTACAACAAATAACAATATAAAATTCAGCTTCATTCCTCCTCATTCACCTCATTTTGGCGGTTTGTGGGAGTCGGGGGTGAAATCGTGCAAGCATCACTTGCGACGTGCAGTGGGGTGCACCAACCTCACCTACGAAGAGTTCAGCACTGTCCTGTCGCAAATTGAAGCCATCTTGAATTCAAGACCACTGACAGCCATGTCTACAGATCCAAACGATCTACAACCGCTTACACCTGCTCATTTTCTCATCGGGCGGCCTATGACTGCTCCTGCCTGCAAGGACATGACTGCCACACCGAGTCATCGTCTACTGCGATACGATATAATTGAACAAATGAGACAGCATTACTGGAAACGTTGGGCAACCGAGTACGTGACGGAACTGCAAACGCGGACCAAGTGGAAGACGCACCAAGCTGAAGTTCAACTGAACGGTCTCGTTCTCATTAAGGAAGACAATCTGCCACCTTTAAAATGGAAGTTAGGCAGAATTATACGCGTCTACCCAGGAACCGACGGCATTGCCAGAGTAGCTGATCTGCGCACGGCTTCGGGTATCATACGAAGATCCTTCTCCAAAATCTGCCCATTACCCGTTCTACCTGCGAGTGACCTGATGACATCGTGACATCGTGTTCATCCCTTTGAAACCTGCTGCTTTCAAGGCCGGGGCCATGTTAGCGCGCTACGCCATCTAGTGACGGTTGCGAGAACTATGGGTGCGAGCGGCGAAGGAGAGGGGGTCGACCACAGGCGCCTGCGTCGCGAGGATCGGCCGACACAATTTCTCTGACATACCTTCGTTAAAGACAAATTCACACTGTATTAAAAAATTGTAATTACGAATAGATTAAAACCTCAGTTTATCATACTACTCGTTATCATTGAAATTCTCCCGAACAACAGTAATAATAGATAGTATGAAATCAACTCACCGCGTCTGTATTCTTAATAATGTCACACTTGTAACTTACTCAAGTCTTCCGCGCCTAACTCCCGTATTCCACACCAACTCGTCAACCGCCCTGGTCTCTTGTCTCAACCCGAATGCCCCGACCCTACGCCATCCCGACTCCACGCCGCTCTCCTTGTACCATAATTCCCCGCTCTTTATTATTTTTTACTCACGGTTTTTTGTTTGCTCGACGGTCATAACAAGCGACGCTCTTATTCATATCCCCGAAATCCTCGCAATTGAAACAATGTTTTAATAGGTTCGACCCATCGGCCATAATTTGTAACATTTTATGCTTTGCACATGTTCGACTTTACAAGTATAAGTGTGTGTCTATCTCATTTGGGGATTTTTTTACAAGCAACGATGGCGCCAGACGAACGACTGCTAATAAATAACGAATTACTAATGCATTGCAGATGTACCTATTTCAGTTTATTAATTCCTTATTGTGAAGTAACCAGTGTACTATCACAATCGGTAGGACCTCATGATCGAGACGATTCCAGTTTGAATCCTGAATCACTACTAATATAGACCCATTACAATTACTAGACTAGTACTTAAAAAATGCATGTAATTTGCAGTATGCACTAAAGCCGATTGAAACATTTTTAAAATTCCATCGATAAAAATGCAATTTCGCGCCGCGCGTCCATTGTGACAGCACTGAAAGTTAATCCCAAAGTATAAAATATTATTTTAATCATCGCACGTGAATATAATATAAGGGGCTAAATTGACTGTAGCTTGGATAGTGGATAATAAATAAACTGGCTTCCGTTTATTAAGGAATTAACATTGTTTGAACAAAGGAAATTATACTAACTTTAATCCTATGCCTAACGCTTATATAACTTTAGATCAGAGTTGAGGATTAATATAGGTGTAGACGAATCAAAATAGGGAAACGTACTTCTGGGAAAATATATCAATTCTATGACAATTCATTGTCATAATAGCCTTTAAACTGAGAAATGGACATTTCGGGAAGGGGGCATTTTGGGAAATGGACGTTTCAGGAAATGGACATTATGGTAAATCATTTCAGGAAAGACACTATTTGAAAACTAGGGACATTTTGGGAAGGGGACATTTTTTTTTATCGTGCGAAAAATCCCCACGGATGCCACCTCCACGGAGCCGGTGGAGGCGGTTATGTCGGACTCGAACCGACTAAAACGCACGCCGTCTTGGGTCCTTGGCTGCCGGAGGTGAGATTGCCAAAAGCATATCTCTCGCACCCCGGCAGACCCAGGACCATCTCTTTCGAGATGGCCCCCTTCGGGTTGTGGGGACCAAAATGTCCCCATCTAGCCCCGGTTACGGGGAGGCGCACTTTGCGCCGCCGCCGCGGCCTGCTTCTGCTAGGGTGACAGGCGGCTCCACCGGTCACCCCCAGGCCAGCGCTCATGGAGGACGGAGGTCGTTCTGCGACCTCCGACGTCCGGTTCGCCTTCGCTCTGCACGGGCTTCCCGGGCCCGGAGTCTGGTCCGGACCCGACCGGCCGCCTCCTTCTCAAGCATTACTTGCTCGCAGAAGGAGGCGGCCGCACCCCAAGCGTTTGCGCATCGTACCATCGCTGTGAGCAATGTGACGAGTGTGAGGACTCCCACCCCTAGAGCCGCCACTAGGACCCGCCTCGGCGTGTCCCACGCCGGGCACTCGGTCAGCGTGTGCAGCTCTGTGTCCTCGCTCGCATCACAGTGATGGCACTCGGACGTTGGCTCCTTCCGGATCCGACACAGGTAACTCCCGAAACACCCGTGTCCGGTAATCACCTGCGTCAGCCGGTACGAGAGGCTGCCGTGTGGCCTCTCTAGCCACTCCTCCATGATGGGTCTTACCGCCGCTATTACGGCGTGCCCTGGGAAGGGGACATTGCGAGTCTGAGCCATTTAACCTTTAGACCAACGGAGTGGTAGAGCATTCGGCTGTTAAGTTTTTTTTTGTATACAAGAATATTTTGCATAATTATGTTTACATTGCTTTAGGTTGTTTTGTATGTTGTATACTCAGCATAAACTCTATCTAGACTATCTAGTACTCAAACTCAGCATAAACTCTATCTAGACTATCTAGTACTCAAAAAGATCTTACTACCAGCAGGTCTTTTTGAGCACTCTTCCAGTCAAGGTCGATTTGATAAGGACTGTATGTATTTAGGACAAAAATTGTACCTATGAATGTTTCTTTAGATTCTAAAACCTATATTAAAAACTAGTTAAGCGATGCTTACTTTTGAAAGATTAATGTTTATTATTTTTTATATTGCTCTGGCTAGCTAAATATCATATCACTGTACATGCCAGTAAATAATATTTTATCAATATCCAATAGTTCGAACAAAAAAATACCATCAAAAATGTTTTCGCCGCGCCTTAGAACACTCATAATTTAAACCACCCAAACCATACACAAAGAACCTTCAAAGATAACCATCAATTTGACCTGAACAGCCGGAGCTATAATAAATAGCGCCTCTGAAAGTCCTCCGGCGTCCCTCGAGGCAAATATCTCCAAAAACATAAAGGGCTCTGTAAGACCGCTGGGGACAACCCTAACATGTCAAATAGTCATACTTTGAGAGAAATGTATTAGTTTTTAGGTTACAGCGTTTTTGGGTTAAACTATGTATGTTTATAGTTTATTCTGAGAATGATAAATTGTTGTGTAATAATAAGTTACACGACAATGTACTTACGTTAGAAATTCAACATAATGGTATTACAGTAACCCTTCTAATATTAAACGTGAAAGATTGTAAGTGTGTAATGGATGGATGGATATTTTTTACTCTTTCACATTTAGACGGCTGGATCGATTTTAATAAAATGTAGTATAGAGTTAGCTGACAGTGATACCCTTTTTATCGTGCGATAAATCCCAACGGAGCCGGTGGAGGTGGTTATGTCGGACTTGAACCGATTAAAATGCACGCCGTCTTGGGTCATTGGTTGCCGGAGGTGACATTGCCAAAAGCATATCTCTCGCACCCCGGCAGACCCAGGACCATCTCTTTCGAGATGGCCCCCTTCGGGTTGTGGGGACCACAGTGTCTCCAACAAAGGCTATGTTTGGTCGCGATAACTGACATCCACGTGAGCGAAGCCGTGGGAAAAAGCTAGTTTATGATAAAGGTTTGCTATAACACGTGTCGGCGGCTTCGCCTGCGTGGAATTTTGATGTCACCCGCCAATCCATGGGGATCTATTTTCGGGATCAAACCTCAATGCTATTTCAGAGTTTTGACTATCATTGTTTTCATTATCCAAAGCTTATACATAACATACATCCATATATCTACTCACGTCTGTAAATAACTGAAGGGGTAGGCAGATAGGTATGTATTAACACCCACGTCCACTATGACTTTCGGTCCCACGTAATAGGAGGCGAGCCTATCACCGTCCAGCGGGCTCTTTGTCTTTGTCTTTGTATGTTTACTGTCAGATGGAGAACAGCCCTATCTTTTAGTCGCCTTTTACGACACCCACAGGAAGAGATGGGGCAGTTCTATTCTAATCCATCGGTAACCAATACGGCTTATAATTAACAAAGACTGAATATTTATCTCAAAGCCTCGAGGACCGAAAGGCTGAAAGTTGAAAAACTGCATCTATATATCCCTCGTCAACATACAGACTGCAGGTATACACTTACAGGCATACACTCACGACATACAGAAATTTGTAAATGGTATGTAGATCCTATGCTTTTTTTTATCGTGCGGGAAATCCCCGCATATACCCTCCCCCACCGGAGTCAGAGGGGGAGGTTATGTCACACGTACGACCGTGGGGTCGTAGTGATAGGCCGAAGGTAAGGTGGTATTCAACATATCCCAGCAACCCTACTTACCCCAGGCCATGCCTAGCGGTGTGGTCCTCCTCGGGAGGGTATAGATCATATCCTAGTAATCCTACTCTCTACTAAAAATGTTTGTACGTTTGAAAGTTTATATTTATTTAACTATTGTACTTACATGTAAATTTTCATATTATATTTGATTTCAATTGTGTATAATATTCAACTAACCGGCTTCTCAGTCGCAAGCTAATATAAAGCAATTTACTGTAGGTTGTAGGTAAGATTCACATCCCCAGTCACAAGTCATCGTAATCTAACACTAATTATACATAACTGCGATGATGCATGCGTATTAAGAGGCTCTAAGGCACAAATGAACATATATTAGGAAAATGATAACACATCTTTTACAATTTTATTCATTTTTATATTAGTTTTTACACAAGGTTTTATTCGCGTATGGTTTATAATACGTTGAAAGTGCATGAAGAAGTAAGGATGTATATTACTCAATCACGTTCAAATGACTAAACAGTTACTATTTGCTTATAATAGTCTAATCATACAACAATAAAGAGAAATGTGTACTTTTTTACTTGTGGGAAATCCCCGCGAATACCCCCCCTGCCGGAGCCAGTGGAGGAGGTTATCTCGGGCTCGAACCGACTAAAATGCACGCGGACTGTGGGTTGAAGTGCAAAGCCGAAGGTGAGGTTGTTGGACATATGCCTCGCACCTCACCGGACCCAGGACCATCCCTGTCGGTCTGGCCCTCCTCGGGAGACAAATACGTACAAAGACAAATATGTGGGCATTTTCTGGTAGTGTCTGTCATCTGAACTCCCAATCTAGAAGGAAATCCTGCACCAGAGCTTTATCTGTTGTTTAGCAGTTACACAGACATGTTAGGTTTTGGTCCTCAAGAAAATTAGCAAGTCCAAAAAGGATGGAATGTGTTCACTAAAATAATGTGCACACAAAAAGTTACCATAATTTTAGGTACACTGAACGATTTGTAAACGAACAATTATTTGCACAAAATGTAGTTACATTGTGTCCTATTTAATGCAAGTGTTCAATAAACAAAACATAATTATTAAATGTTCCTGTATTATTGTGAATAACTAGGTCAGCATTGCGAATGGACGCTCCAATACACTTGTTTAATTAAATGTCCATACACACCAATGTGATGACAGAAGACATTTACTTGTATTGACAACTATATAATTTTTTTATTAGTTTCGTGTCCGTGTATTATAGATGTTTTAAGATGTTGTGGCCAATGATGATGATGATTATAGACAAACTGTAGGAGAATCGCCTTCGCTGTGACTTCAGGGGCTGGGATGCTATAGACATCAATGTGCAGGCTTAGAAGAAAAGACCTCGAATGATAACAGTCAGCTCGAACAACGCTCAACGTTCCTTTTGTGAATCGACTCTCATAATGACATTAGAACTGTCATCTAGAATGCAATCTATCCTCAGATCTAGTTATAACTTATAAGTCGATATTTTGAACTGAATATTGTTCGGAAATATGTGTTTAATATTATAATTTACCGTCTCTACTATGGTGAATGTTCTGATGAGCTCTTCCAATCAATCCCACTCTCTCCTTTCCTCCACAGGACAACACGTGTTGGGGTTCGTAACTAAACTTCGAGAGTTTGCTTGCTTGCTAACCTTTTAGTTTGCTAACCTTTTATAAAATTAAACTAAATATGAAATTACCCTCATTTTAATCTTATTCAATTTATTTCCTAGTATGTCAGTTTTATCAGAACTTCCTATCTGTTTGTCACGTACTTTACCTCAATCATATTAGATATTACATTAAAATGGAAGAATTAAAGTTTGTGAAATCTACAAAAGGAAAGAATTTATTGGTATTAGACGGGTTTACATATTCTTTAAATAAACAAGTGTCTGATAAGTGTTATTGGGCTTGTACAGAAAAAACATTATTGAAATGTAGTGCTACGATTAGAACGGTAATAGAAAATTCTAATCATATTTTGAAAACTGAAATTGGATTAGTAGACCACCTTCATCCACCGCGCCCCGAAGAAATCATCGCCAGAGAAATAAGGAGTGATTTGAAGAGAAAAGCGGAGCAATCAATGGAAGGCCCATCACAAATCATCCAGGCTTGCAAACAGGAAGTACCGCTTAATTCAGCTCCTTATATTCCTAATAATGACGCTTTGCGGATGATAATTAATAGAGCGCGATTAAGGAAAACCCCATCAATACCAAAGGAATTAAGTGAACTAAATTACTCTGACATATACAGTGTAATGAAAAACAAGAATTTTTTGATCGGTCATTATATTCATGAAAATGAAAGCGTTATTGTTTTCAGCACCGAAAATAATCTGCGCTTGCTCAATGATTCCGCATATTGGTTATTAGATGGAACATTTATGTGTTGCCCCAATCCGTATACTCAAATGTATACTATACATGGATTTGTGGGTAGTAAAGAAAGCGTTTTTAAATATATACCGTTAGTTTATGGGCTGTTAAGTAAAAAAACTATAAATTGTTATTATATTTTCTTGGAGATAATAACGCGACATGCGTTTAGGGAATATAGCCTGAACTTAAATCCACAATATGTTTTAACAGATTTTGAGATTGCTGCTACAAAAGCTCTTAAGAGAGTATTTCCACATTGCAGTCAAAAATATTGTTATTTTCATCTCCAGCAATCGATTTGGAAACATATCCAACAAAGCTGGTTTGCAAAGAAGTATGGTACAGACATTACTTTCGCACATAAAATGAGACATATACCTGCTTTGGCATACCTAAAGCCAGAAGAAATTCGCCAAACATTCCTTTTGCTTCAAAAAGACGTGCTACCGGAGGAAGTAAATTCAATTGTGTCCTGGTTTTCAAAATATTATGTCGAGGGCACTTTCAAGAATGTCACAACTACTGTCACAAATGAGACTGAAACAAATTCTACCAATTCTTTAAATGTATCGATTCAAAAAGTTCCACCATTGTTTCCACCTGAGACATGGTCATCCATGATCGGTTAGAATTGAACACGCCTAATTCTCAAAATTCTGTTGAATCTTGGCACCACCGCTGGAACGGGCTGTTAGGACGAAAAAAGTGGAATTTGTTCAAAACAATTACAGAAATAGAAAAAGAGCAAAAAAATAATGAATTAATCATTGAAAAAATTAAAGCTCAGGATGAAACAGTTTCACTAAACAAAAAGAAGAAGCAGGTACTCAAGGAAAAAAAGTTGGATAAACTATTAAATCAAAAATCAGAAATGGACAGACTCACATTCATGAGTTCGTTGGCTTACATTTGCCACTTCAAAAATTAATATTATAACGTTTATGTCCCTTTATTTTTTATTTTAATAAACATTATTCACTTCAGTTGTGCTTTATTTTCTTCCTTTTCATAAAATTTCATGTCTAAATCTCATTCGAAATAGCAATCCATCGATTAATAAATATTCGATAAAACGTTCCGTCGAAGTTGCGTTTGGCGAGATTAAAATGAGGGTAATTTCATATTTAGTTTAATTTTATAAAAGGTTAGCAAACCTAATAAATTTAAACCAGCGACATCTATTGTCATAACTAAGAAAACTATTATGTAAAAATTAATTCAAGCTTACATCGACGATTACTAGATGGCATGGCATAATCACGATTCTTTCTTCCTTCAGTTCCGGGTCCTTTAAGCGGGGCGTGAAAAGGCATCTCTTGAGACTCTCAAACTGAGTGCCACCATTGCTAACATGGTACCTGTTTACGATCGTTACCCTCTTTTCGAGACTGCTTTTAGCTTACCATCAGGCGAGGTGAAGTCGATTAACGTGTCCCTTTATAAAAAAATGATATTGACGTAGTAACAATCAAGATTGATTTGCTAACAATAATACAATTTAAATAGGATTTTGATACCATTATTAACATTAACAACAACTCTACTTTGCATTGTCATAATAAAATAGAGTTTTTGGTAGTTCAGGTAACAAGGCAGGTAGGTAATATTGAACTCTTATTCTTTGAAAGAATTATATGTTCGGTTGCGACAGTTTCCTTGCTGTGTCCCTATCAGCATGTTCAACTAATCAGAGCCAGACCAACTTCGTTTTCATGTCCAAGTAGTTGTCATAATGCCACTTTAACCAAAATCGACGGTGAAGTTTAACACAAAATGGAGACATAAGGACAGTTAACACAAAATTTAAATATACCCTCGCATATAAGCGTCGCTTATCTTTCCTGCCTTAAGCCACGCATTTCTCGTGGCACCGCGTTTGTCAATGTCACCGTATCATACTGTTATGATTTGAACCATCTTCAAATAGTGACTTATCTCGGATCTCTTGTGCAAAACATTGTTTGTAGGAATCGTGTTTGGAATACACAATGAAAATGGAAAGTTACTTTTAGATATCTGATCAAAATTTTCTTAAATAAACATATTTATGCTGTAGTATAAATGTTGTAGGTACCTTTTTTTTATTCTACTGAGAGAATGTAGACCTACAAATTTGCCATTAGAAAAAATTGAACTGCGCATACTTACATATACTTAAGTCTGGAAATCCCCGAAGGGGTAGGCAGAGGTTAGCATCCACGTTTCGATAATTATGATTTTCAGCTCCACGACGTAATAGAGGGCGAACCTATAGTCGTCTAGCGGGCCCTTTGTCTTGGGATGTATTATTCGAAAAATTTCCTAAATAAACATATATTTATGCTGTAATATAAATGTTGTACCTTTTATTTATTCTACTGAGAGAATGTAGACCTACAACCTTGCGTTTAGAAAAAAATAGAACATACATACTTACATACATTATACTTACGTCTGGAAATCCCTGAAGGGGTAGGCATAAGTGTACTAGCACCCACGTTTCGCTAATTATCATTTTCAGTGCCACGACGTAATAGAGGCTGCCTATAATCGTCTAGCGGGCCCTTTGTCTTGGGCTGTATGTTTACTGTCGGATGGAGAATAGCCCTATCCCTTAGTCGCCTTTTACAATACCCACAAGAAGCGCTGGGATGGTCCTATTTTACACCACCGGGAATCAACACAGAAATAACAACGGCAATAACAGAAATAAATAAAAAAGAACAGAGTTAAAAGTAATTTGATCTGGTGACTGACGGACGAAAATCTAGTGCAGGTGCAGGGGTTTGGGGGCCAAACTCAGTCATGGAAAGGAGAAGAAGGAGAGAGGCGTTGGCCGTCAACAGATTTTTGCTGCATCTTGCTGCACTTGCATGATTTACGTTTATTGATTTATGACCCTGTTATTACAGCACTAGTCTTTGTTATTAAATAAAAGTACTCTCAAAATGAAATATAATCGATTATATGAAATTAATCGTTGACTGCGAATTGAATTCACAAAACAACCTTCCCAACACTCTCAACCAACCAATAATTTGTTTGCTAAGCTATTAAATTCCAGCTATTAATAATGTAAATTAACATAAAACCAAAGCAAGCCACGTGCTTCACGTAAATCTGTATAAGAAAGAGAAAGGAAAGAAACCACGTATGAATACGTTTTTATCCGTATAATTTAACTCGAAGCGAATTCGCTTCGCCATTATGATACGAGTAAATGAACGATAAATCTTACGGTTTGCACATTATACGATAAATTCTGAATCGTTTGTTTGTTGAAATCGCTCGGAAAATCTATCGGGTGATAAAACTGAGTGCGGTCGAGATCCCTACTATCGGTCCGAACTCGAACGCTGTTTAAGTGTCACTTGGGGGTGAATTTATCCGCATTGTTATTTTACAAAGTATCACATAAAGATTCACATAAAATTTTATTGCTTTCGTTTTTTGAGGTTTTGTATACCTTTATAATATACCTATGTAAGTATGACAGGTATAGAAGAATACTACTTGTAAATTATATAATTTGTCATAGTACTAACTCACTTCTTTAGGCTTTGAACCCTTGTATTCATACATATACACTAAACGGTTTTGAAGATATTTTAAACGGTACATAGTTTTGAACTATACCCAATCTTTTGTTAAATCTGTCAAGTTAAGAAGAAAACAACTAAAAAATTCGAAAATGTAATGTTTACATAATATATAATTACAGTACTAGTAATTTAAGCTACTTATTGGCAGTCTGAATAATTTACTTAATTAGTTCTGTAAGTAGGTACCTACTTAATTGAAGGTATTTTCCAAGAAAAACTAATTTATAGTTATTAAAGACGAACATCTTTAAATATTCTGAGTAGTACTAAAGATGTATTTGAATACTATTTATTATCTTATCACACTTTATAATAATACCATCTGTTACCCACGGCTTCACCCGCATGACTGTTGGTTATCGTAACCAAACATAGCGTATGTCCTTTCTCAAGGTCTAATTCACCTTTATTTCAAATTTCCTTAAAATCGATTGAGAAGTTTAGGCTATTTTCTCATTTATAATACTAGAATGAATTTATGTCACAACTGCATCGAGAGCAGTTAGTAGGGATCGATTCATAAGAGTCTCGAACGGGAGTCTTATGCTATCAAAGCAGAGAGTACCGCACAAGTATTGCATTCCGCTCATAGTCAGGGACCGCAATTGATGGGATAGTCTTTATTCTATTGGATACGAAATAATGATATTTTTGGATTAACATTTATTCATCCCCACACATTGCATCCGAAAACGGTGCGCATCGTGCGGTATAAAAAGAACTTCATCCCACGCACGCTCAAGTTCATAGTTATTCTGTGCTCAAGCTGTGGAATAAACTCCCTGCCGTGATTTTCCCAAGCGACTACAATATGGGGTTCAGCAAGAAGGCCAGTAGAAGGTTTCTTCAGGGCAGGCACCACGAACGTAACGCCCCTTGTGTTGCATATGTCCATAGGCCATGGTAGCCACTTTCAATCAGGTGAACCGTGTGCTTGTCTGCCACCAAAATGGTATAAAAAAATTAGATTAAAATAGAATTATTATATTACAAGCTTTATATAAATAAATAGGAATAGGGCAAGGGTTTAGTCTTCTATGGATAAAATGCCTGGAAGAAATCGCTTCCAGCGATAAGGCCGCCCATTGTACATTATACTGTATAAATGCGCATTATTTACATGACTTACTGAAAATCTGTTGGTGTACAATAAAGAATTATCTGTCTATCTAAAAAATATCCAAAAAAACTATCGAAGATCTTCCTAATATCTTGTGAGGATTGATATTGAGACATTTTTTTTTGATTGACTGTATTCTTATTTGACTGAATTTTTTAAAGCATTAAGTATGCTTACTATACAAATCGATTACGATTCTCTTTTCCTGATTTTTTCGATTTGTATTCTTATTATTTTTACAAACTTATTAAAACCGACTTCTTTGATACCTAATTGATGTGCTCAAAAAGTAAAAAAAATAAACATTTTGAAAAAACGCACTACGTATAAAAAATAATTCAAAAATATTTACTGCAGCGCCCCCTAGTGGGTAGTCACCGTAACACTTATCTAAGAACTTGCACCAATGAAACCCAAACCAGTATTTGAAATTGACTGTATCAAAATCGGACTAGGATTTTTGGAGAAAATTAGTAACATTGATTTGCATTCAAAATGCTTGCATTCAAAATTTTAACACCTATCTAAGAATATGCTCCAATTAAAACCGAACCCAAAACTGAAAACTGCATCAAAATTGGATTGGTAGTTTCAGAGAAAATGGCAACATAGATTTGCACAAACAAACACACAAACATCCTCTCACCCCAAACGCATATACCGTCACCGTTCCGTCGTGGGTAAAAATGGATTTCAATGAAAACACTTAATAATTATTTTATACTAGCGTAAAAAAAATATGGTTCAAAGATTCCGTTACATGCAAACAAAATAAAAACGTTTTTTAAAAAACACACTCCATTCTTTGATAATTTGTATTAAATTAAATGTGGTTTACTTTAAATCCGTTGGCCCGCATGAATTCGCAATAATTTCACAGAATTTATGTTAGCTTCCATTAAAATAGTTATTTTATTAACATGCTTTGGTATTTCCACAAGAATTTAACAAACAACACCACGCTGCAAGCCTTTTATAGAAATTAAACATTGGTTTTATCGAAACATTCATTGATATACCTTATTTATTTTATGGTAATTGGTTTTGTTTCGAAGTATTTCTTTTATTTGTAGCTACGAGTACTTACTCAATATTATTGAATAGAACTGCAAAAGTGCACTTGTACTTTTTTTACTGAAAATTTAAAATAAATGAATGAAAATATAGTGTTTTACTCAAATATGTGTGGCAGATTCCACCGAGTGCCATCAATCAGCAGTATTAAACCCTTATTTAATAACTTGTTGAAACTGGTGTAACCCGTGGCACCGCCGAGATCCTACAACTTCCCCTACTAGCCAGTATACCTGCTGATTAACGCTATTGCGAAAGCTTCCTCTCAGGGTTCGGAGAAGTAGGGGTGGGTTAGTCAGACGGCAGTAGCTTCTCAAAGCCGAGATAGCCCGGATCATGAGAAAGAGTAGGAAATAAACCAATTCTCCTAATCTCTGACTACTCAAGTTGACCTGCCCCAATGACAAGTGGCAACTCGTTGGCTAGCGGCGTTTCGTAAGATAGAAAGACGAATGTATGCGATTTGACGTTTATGACATTCGTTGGCGACTGTCGTAGACGTCAAATCCCATACATTTAGCATTAGCGCCCTTTACACGAACAATCTTTCTCGAAGGACTACCACAGTTGTGTGTGACACAGCACGCATCTAAAGACGTCGCGCGTTCTAGTAGAGTTAGCATAGACATAACCGATTAGCGCGATTGAGTGATCGTATTAAAGTACTATTCCACAGTATGCCACCGGCTAGCGAACTTGTCTAGACGTGCTGGACCCTAATATTATCTTAGTGGGGCTTACAGGAACTTAACGAATTTATCATTTTAGTAGGTCATAAAACTTTACACGTAACCGACTTTACTAGGAACATAAATCCGAATCTCCTCCTTTTTTTTCTAAAAAAATATTAGCAACCGAAATTACTAATATTCTCGCTAACCCCTCGAACTAAGCTAAATTGCTTGTGCTAGGAGTGGGTTCACGTCCGTCGGTATTATAATGACCAGGATCGAACCCGGAACCTCTCGATCGTAAGGCCGACTCCTTAACCACTAAGCTACCGACGCTTTTTAACAGTGTCGTCTCAAAAGAATTTGGTCACTAACGATTATTTTATCTCACGTACAGTGTATGTACTCAACACAAGTTAATCACAATGAACTATAATGTTAAGAAAGGTAAGGAGCTCAACAGAACGAAACTTACAAACTCCTACTTATGAAACTTTTTATTACTTATCCGGTACAAATATAAGGAAACAGAAAGTATGAAATACAAACTGGTACCAGCCTGGCTTTCAACTGCTAACTACTCAAAAAAGAAAAGTTTGAGAAACTTTTTTCCATTTTGTAATAAAAGTATATACACCGGTTGAGGCGCAAGGCTCTATCCGCATGGGATTTCGACCCAGTTCCCGCAGCCTATGGGAACTTATTCCCTTGATAATATGCCTATGTGTTAGGTATTCTTAGACTATAATCTTCCTCGTCCGTTCAGCCATTAAGAGCGTGATACAATCAACCAAACACCTACAAAAATATCCACATCTTCACAGACTTCCACTTTTATAATATTACTAGCTGTTGCCCGCGACTCTGCCCGCATGGATGTCCGTTATCGCTACCAAACATAGCCTATGTTCTTGCTCAACGTCTAATCTATCTCTGTACTAAATTCCATCTCAATCGATGTGGTTAATGTATAAAAGCGCAACAGACAAGCAGAGTTACTTTCGCATTTATAATATTTAGTACGAATGAGTAGGAAGTAGGATACAATCTTAGTCTGTTAAATATTATAGGGCTTAACTTGTACAGTGTTCAAAAGTCTAAACTTTAACTAAGTTTTAATATTTCAAACTCAAGTTAATATTCCAACGTTCAGGGCTGCAGAGAAAGGAATTTCCACAAATGAACGTTCAAATTCTTTATTCGCTGGAATCCATGTTAAATATTATAAATGCGAAAGTAACTCCGTCTATCTGTAATGCTTTCACGCCTAAACCACTAAACAGATTTTAATTAAATTTGGTTACAAGATAGATGAGCCCTTGAGAAAGGTAAGAGGCTATGTTTGGTCGTGATAACCGAAATCGCAGGCGGAGTCACGGGCAATAGCTAGTGACTAATATTTGTGGCTTTGTTCCAGCCTTCCAGTTCAGCTGATAAAAGATTAAATACAAACTTTACGTAAACGCTCCTCTTTTTACAATCAGTAACAAGTTGGTAAAAACAGAAAAGAAAAAATGTGCTGTCAATATGAAATGTCAAAAAAAATGAAGTACATAAACAATGCTGGACAAAATAACTAAAAAAAATACACCAAGATGCTTTTAATATCAAAATCAGTGTGATTCATAATTTTATTAATGTAGCTTTTCCACAATATTTTTTTTTTTCATAATCATATGTTTGTGCCAGGTAATATCGATAATCTCAAGAAAGACATCGGATCTTTCTAAGATGGGCATTGTGAACAGCAAGGATTATTCCAATAGAAGGAGAATTGATGAATCAACTAGCAACTCCAGGTAGGTAACAGTTCAGTATAGAAATAGAGCAAATATTATGTTACTGTGAAGGATAAATGCGAAAGTAACTCTGTCTGTCTGTCTGTCTGTCTGTCTGTCAGTCTGTATGTTACGCTTCCACGCCTAAACCACAGAACGAATTTTAATGAAATTTGGTATAGGGGTGGATTAGACCATGAGCAAGGACATAGGCTATGTTTGGTCGCGATAACCGACATCTACGCGGGTGTAGCCACGGGCAAAAGCTAGTTGGAAGATAAAAAGAGCATCCTAATTTTAATCATAATTAAAATGATGATCAGAATGTAACAACAACTCAAGAAGAAACCAAGTACAAGATTTCACGGTTCACTCATTGTGCAATTCAATGGTTTAATATAGTTCAGGTATTTTGAAATAATTTACACTTAAACTATGAAACAGCTTCCATCATTAGCCGTCTTATCAACATGGTTGCTCAGTTTTATAGGATGATTACCTATTGGTCACTCTACATCTAGTAGAATGCCTGCATTCATTCAGGCTTGAACCTGTAGATCCCAATCCATACTAATATTATAAACTAGCTTTTGCCCGCGGCTCCGCCCGCGTGGATGTCGGTTATCGCGACCAAACATAGCCTATGTCCTTTCTCATGGTCTAATCTACTCCTATACCAAATTTCATCAAAATAGGTTCAGTGGTTGAGGCGTGAAAGCGTAACATACAGACAGACAGACAGAAAGACAGACAGACAGACAGAAAGAGTTACTTTCGCATTTATAATATTAGTATGGATGCGAAAGTAACTCTGTCTGTCTGTATGTTACGCTTTCACGCCTAAACCACTGAACCGATTTAGATGAAATTTGGTATAGGGGTAGATTAGATCTTGAGAAAGGACATAGGCTATGTTTGGTCGCGATAACCGACATCCACGCGGGCGGAGCCGCGGGCAAAAGCTAGTTTCTTATATACCTAAAATGGCTTAAATGCAACTAGCTACTAATCTAGCAATCAAAGAAAGAAGAATCAATGACCCTAATGAAGATACAACGCTTGTTAATGACTCTAGCGTTGACTTAACTCACATGTGATCTGCTGCAAAGTAATCTTATTGTCGAGCGATTCAGATTAGAATACTTTACCAGATTTATTAATTTGCTACTCTTGTTTCAGTTTATCAAATTTAAGATACGTGATAACAGAAAAACCAAAATGGAAAGTTTTTACAAAGAAAGAGTGAGTTGATCTTATATTTTCATGAACTTTCACTGTATTGAGACTTTTATGGTTGATTCATTGTTATGGCCACGTTCTGCGGACATTACCAGGCTACGTGAGTACCAAATGTCTGGCCATATCACCTCCAACGGGAACTGGTGAGAACGATAGACCAAAAACTTCTGGCTTAGCGTCGTAGGGCATGAAATGCATATGTGTAGCAATGATCTCACTACTATGGACCAATGCCATACGAAGTAGAGAACTAAAAGTTGGCTAGTCGGTTTGGATATGAAGGCTTCTGAGACTAAGATGAGAATGACGATCATGGTAGTCTTTGGTACATATTTTTTTTGTGACATGTGCTTCAATTTTAGTTTGATTTTGACATAGGCTTTATGTCTAAAGCAGACACGAAGATTTGATGAGCTTTAAAGTACCCAGAGAAGTAATTGGAGTAAAAAAAGAAGGTTATGCTACGTCGATTAAAAGCTTTTGGTATCATAAATTGTAGGAATGTTCTTCAAATATGAATTCGTTTTGAAACATTTACATGCAAAATTTTTCTCATATCCACTATTTTAAAGAGTATAGTCTATTTCAATTTCAATATTTATTTCAGGATTGTGCCTTTACCTAAGGGTGTTTGCAAGGGGGGATGTCCATGTGGTAACGATGGCCCTTGTAAGCAGAAAGTTACTCCTAAAGGGGTCACTATACATTATCCTCAACGAAAGTAAGACATGTACTTAAATACGATAACATTATAACAATAAAAACATACTTACGAGTTACAACATCATATTAGAAACCTCTTAAATCATCAGTGTTTCTCTACTACATCATAATATTCCACACAACGCTACCTAGCTTATGATATGGAATCTAGAATGCGGATAAACATACTAAGATACTTTTTTTGTAAATCAACACCCAGACCAATGCAAGTAGCCATATTCATGCATACAAATATTTGCACTGAGCGGGGATTGAACCCGCGCCTCCTGCGTGGCAGTCGCGTTCACTACCGCCACGCCACATGTAAGTGTTGTACATGTTTGTATAGCTTCCTTTTCAATGTCTAATAAAAAAGTCGTAGTGTACTCTTTAAAATCCAAGCACAAACATAGTACCAGCGGAAAGTGACATTGTTTTATCTTTTGAAGTGATACGAAATTTATAGGTCTATTTTAAGGCTCTAATTGTTATTTGTTGTTTTTCCAGGAAGAAAAAGTACACTTTGAGACCAAGACATCCTGTGTCGAAAGCCGCAAAAAATATCTTAAACACGTAAGTATTAATAAATAGACACCTTAGCTTTCTAGATATAAATGTTTATTATTAAAAGGATATTTTTCCATAAAAAGATTGCACACTGCCTTCCACGTAAAAGTACCTATGGTGAATTTTGCAAAGCCTCATATGAGCTTAAAAGTGCCAAATATGAGGGTGAAAATGCCAGAAATGAATCTAAAAATGCCACAAGTAAACCTAAAAGTGCCACAAGTAAATCTAAAAATGCCCGAAATAAGTGAAAAAATGTCCGACCTTGGTGACAAAATGTCCGACTGGGGCGAAAAAATGTCTGATCTTGGTCATAGACTTCCAAATATAAGGCAGACAGTGCCTAAGCTACATCTAAAAAAAAGGAAGAAAATGCCAAGGAGTCTTAGTAAAGAATTTATGTTTATGCCATTTATGTTCAATGCGGGAAACAGTAAAAAAACGTTTAAACTGGGTGATAAATTGTCAGACCTAGGTAACAAAGTGTCCGATATTGGTCACAAAATACCCAAAATGACCCCTATGCTGCCTAAATTTCACTTTAACGAAAGAAAGAAAATGCCAAGGAGCCTTAGTAAAGAATTCATGTTTATGCCATTTATGTTCAATGCGGGAAACAGTAAAAAAACGTTTAAACTGGGTGATAAATTGTCAGACCTAGGTAACAAAATGTCCGATATCGGTCACAAAATACCCAAAATGACCCCTACACTGCCTAAATTTCACTTTAACGAAAGAAAGAAAATGCCAAGGAGCCTTAGTAAAGAATTCATGTTCATGCCATTTATGTTTAATGCGGGAAACAGTAAAAAAAAGTTTAAACTGGGTGATAAATTGTCAGACCTAGGTGACAAAATGTCCGACATTGGTCACAAAATACCCAAAATAAGCCATACAGTGCCTAAATTACACTTTAACAAAAGAAAGAAAATACCACGAAGTTTGAGCAAAGAATTCATGTCTATGCCGTTTATGTTAAAATAAGGTAAGCAGTGTACTATCTTTTTAATTTTTTTTCTAGGAAAATATTTACACGAAAATAATAAGGCCTCGAATTAATAGTACCTCGAAGAATATAAGACAATATCTTGATAGCCTGCAGTGAATCTATTAGATAGGTTAAAAAATTACCAGTATTCATATCTTGGTATGGAAAATAGCCATGATGTTTTATTTTTCCGTTAGAATTCTCTGTGTTCTTGTTTCACTATAGTATAACATTATTATTTTTATTTATTAATATTTATTGCTTTAGTATTATATAAGGATAACTACTTTGTAAATGGACAATTAATCTTAAATAAACGAATAACATGGAACAACTATGTAATCTTTTCTAATAAAAAAGTAAATCCGTTTTTTTCCTTGAACCATGACCACTACTAAGTTCGTGATCCATATTTTTATTTTACACCATTATGATTTTAGCCCAAGAACTGTCCAAAAAGTTAAGCTGATTCGACCTAAGAAGATGTATACGTGGAGGCTGGATAATATAAAATATGCAACACCATTTAATGCAACAACGTAAGTTCCAATCATATTAACTCTTGGCAAAAAGAACTCATCACTTTAAAATATGCAATTAGTGCTTCTTGCCGATTTTCACGCAAAATTATCTTCGTGACTTCCACTAAACTTCATATGAACCTTAAAATGTGTACTAGAATGCTACTTACTTGTGGGATCGAATAAAATGCCCAACTCCACGCAAAAAACATAACGCCCGTACCCATACTACATACTACACCATGCCATACCAACTTTCATAATAACGTCATATCTTGGATGAATATTTTACTCGTACATACATATCCCAACAAAATGAGTGACGGCAGCATCATAGACTAAAGTCAACATTCATTTAAAATAGAAAATTGATAGCAAATATTAACACTAGCAGGGATTGCTTCCTCGCCGTGCAATCTTTGCTGTGTAAAGATTTATAAGGTAACCAAAACGATTTGCAAGAACGTAACCAAGATTCTTGCTTATATTATGGTTTAATCTATGTGTTGACGGAGAAAGAATATAAGTATTACCACTTACCGCCCCAATACATATGAAGAGCGTCGTAAGAGGCGACGTGCTGAAAAATACGCAAACGACATCACTGCGAGAGAAGTAAAATTCAAAATTAAACCCAGTACCAACAAGACAGCCTATCTGGCGTGGCGGTAGTGAATGCCGCTGCTACGCAAGAGGCGCGTATTCGATCCCCGCTCAGTACAAATATTTGTATGCATGAATATGGATATTTGCATCTGTGGCCGTGCCTCTAAAGAACGCGTTAAGAAGTCAGTCCCAGTTGCCCTAAAAACATCTATGGTAGTCGTTACGGGTAATTGGAGCCCTAAAAAGTCTACTAACTGCTCTAACTGCAATGGGTTGTGAAGGTGAGATTCTGATGGCGTCGCATCAGAGAAAATATCGAAGTTTAGCTAAATGCACAGTTGGGCAGGTAAAACGGAGCTTAGAATTCGAGGTAAAAGCTCCGGATTCTACTGGAAATAACTCTAAAATTAAAAGAGACCCAGGCCAGCGTGGAAACAGAAGGCCAGAACCTCCCAAAATTGATAGAGGCCGCCTACGTCTAGCAATAATGACTGGACATAGGCTAAGTTAATTGATTATGGTTTAAAATGTCATGTGATGTCTCGGTTGAATAAATTATTTCATCACTCCTTTGTTTTTTCCTTCCTTCATTTTCTCTATCTTAAACATAACATTACCTGTTATTTTTTTCAGACCTCCTACTAAGAAGGCTGCCATACCACCAGAATCACCAACAGCAAAACCCATTGCAAAACCAGCAGCAAAACCGGCAAAGTAAAATTTGCCCATAGGCACCTGGGTCTGAGCATTTATGTTATGTGGACTATTTTTATTTCATTATCATGTTTCTGTCAAAAAAAAGCTTATACACAAGTTTATATTATGTATTGTCTGAAGAAATTCGTATTAAACACTATTATAATTTTACACGAAAATTTGTTTCTTTGACCCGACTACGGTGAGGCCAAAGGAGGGTTATAATTTTGACAGGCTATACATAGCCTATGTGTTCATTTGTTCCCTCATAGCTCCTCAAGTACTTTTTGGAACTGGATAAATGAGCTATCGTTAGAAACGTCTTTATCGTCCAATACGGCCATTCCATGTCTTCCCGTGGATATCAAAGAAGACGATTAAGGGATAGGGCTATTCTCCATCAGACAGTAAACATACAGTCTAAAGTGCCCGCGTAACCAAAAATCATAGAAGGCGCTACACCGAAAATTATTGTTGACTAAATGTGGGTGTTAATTACACCTCTGCTTATCCCTTTGAGGATATACAGGCGTGAATATATGTATGTATGGGTGTTCAACTTTGACTTACTACAGTGAACTTTGATTAGGTTAACGAGAAAACCTTGTAATTTTGTTGACTGTGTCATTAATTTCCATTCTGAGAAGAAAATTTTAGCGAGTAGAACAAACATTTTTATACACAACGCTCACTAATAAAAACTGTGTCTTATGCCAACGTGATAAAGTACATAATGGTTAAAGTGACTATCCACATTCAAATAAATATTTGCCATTCATTACTTGCGCAGTCTATTATATGACGAAAGAGAAAATCTCTTTCTGTTTTATATAAATTATAATGAAAATATTGTAGGAATTGACAAATTTCTATGCTTTCGTGTTTTTTTAGAACCTCCAATCTTATGTATACCTCGGGACACATATTTTGGACCTAAGTCGTGAGACTAACTGGGTCCTGGTGCCATTTTTTTTAATAAAATCTTAGTTGAGTTTTGTAATAATCTATGCTGGGTGAATTTGAGCTCGTCCACCGTGTTATCCTCAACAGGCATCTAAGACACGTATTGCGCGTATTGAGCATATTTTGAGCATATTTTATGTCCGATATATGGTCTGAGGTATATAGCTACAGAAGTTTTCGAACTAACAAAATATATTATGAACAATCATGTACAGAAATACATCATCATCATCATCATCCACATAAAGACGTTAGTCCTGATTGCATCCGAGGCCACGGTGCCCTCGGAGCTCAGGGTCCGCCTTCCGGCTCTTCCTCCACCACTTCGCACGATCTTGGGCGTCCAAGGTAGTGAGACCGTTTTCACGCATGTCACCCTCCACGACGCCAAGCCAGCACTTCTTGGGCCTACCCCTTCTACAGAAATACATCACAGAAATAAAAAACATAAATAAGAAACAAAAAAATTCTAGAATGCGGTCATTTACTTCATCAATAATTATTTCTTTTTATTTTCAAAGTATATATTCAATGACTGTAGCTTATTTTTATTAAATGTCAATTCCTCATAAGGTGATGACTTCAAACAATATAAAATTTAAGAAAACTAGCTGAGGCATGTCACAGGACTTGTTTGCACTTTTGTTGTCTCTCAGAGAAACGTGAGAAACTTTAAAAATATTGAAGGCCTTTTCTGAAGACCTTTGTAACCTTTTGTAACCTTTGTAAACTTTTGAAACTTAATTGATCTTTATATGACTTATATCAGTTAATAAAGCAGTTAAAGCATTCATTTAGTATAAATAACATAAATAAGAAACAACAACATTCTACAATGCGGTCATTTACTTCATCAGTTACTTCTTTTTATCTTCCAAGTCAATATTGAACGACTTCTCTCAGTTAATTAAGCAGCTAAAGCGTTCATTTAGCAGACAATATTCTTTCTGTTCTTTAAAACTAGGTTCTAAATAAAAAGCGACATTCAGAGAATCCTGCCAAAGCACAATAAGGGGATTGGGTGGCTCATTACATTGACAAGGGTCGCTCTTGCAGCGTAGGATTTCTTAAAAACATCCCTCCCTGCAAATGAAGTGGGAACAAAAAATTAAAAGTAAATGAGGCTTGGTTATTTATTATTTTCTTCTTTTTAAAGTCTTTTGATACTGGTTACTGTTTTGGCTTTTAATTTGTTATGAAATCTGTGAAAATCACGGCTGAAAATCGACTAATTGGATTCGAGTTAAATGTGTAACTTTGTGAAATATTTCTGTTTGATGTCATCAACATAATTTCAGCATTGTTCCCGCATGCTTACTTAGGAGGTTTTGCAACTTGGTGTCCGGGGTTCACCTTTATACAGCTTATAATAATGATTTTTTATTTAAATTGTCGTAATTGCTTTTTCATGATGGTCATCCCTGGTGCTGCACACGTCCATATGCCATGGTAACCACTTTTCATCAGGTGAGCGTTTTGCTTGTCCTGCCACCTAAGTGAAATCAAACAAACTACTAAAGGAAGCATTTATTTTGGTTTGAGAAACAGACTTGAAATCGTACGGTTGTTTAATCGCAATTGATTGAGTAAAACCAGAGATATATGACAAACTAGCTTTTGCCCGCGGCTCTACCCGCGTGGATGTCGGTTATCGCGACCAAACATAGCCTATGTCCTTTCTCAGGGTCTATTCTACAGATACCAAATTTCATCAAAATCGTTTCAATGGTTTAGGCTTGAAAGCGTAACATACAGACGACAGACAGAGTTACTTTCTCATTTCTAATATAAGTATGGATAACGGACATCTACACGTGTAGAGCCACGAGCCTAGGCGAATTGTTAATGATTACATCAACACCTTCTCCTATTCCATAATGTCTTATATTCACCGACTAAGAGAATTTGTTGCCTTCTCTCAGACCGAAGACATATTCTTAGAAACACAATACTAGATTTCGCGCCCGAAACCCCCGCAAGGGTTCGTAAAAGCAATTTGTTCTATAATCTGTTACATAGCGAACGTACAGTGACATGGGTTCTTCATCTGATAGGATCTTATAGGAAATGATTTATATCTCACACAGATTTTACGGATGCAGTTATTCTTGTTGGCAAGATATTTTAGGAGTTTTCGGGGATTTGTTAGTCAGCGAATTGTTGGCAACACTGATCGGTGATATACAGCTGTGATATTGGTGAAAATTTTATGAAATTGTACGGTTTGGGTTAACGTTGGTGATGATTTATGAGGTTTCGTATCGATTTATTTGATTTTATAACTAGTCAGCTATGAATTGGAGCAGTGACTGAACGAATGAATTGATAAAACTCGTTGTATAAGGCTTCATAGATTCCAGGCCCTAGCAAACCATACGGTGGTAAACTTAGTTTTAAGCAGAATTTGACGTCAAAAAGCTGTAGTAGTGCTACACAATTTTGAATAAATGAGTTTGAGTTTGAGTTTGAGTTTGAGTTTGATACCTATAACACTTTCTGCTTGACGGATTAGACTCCAGCGTAGTCTTTTGTCTCCAGGTCAAGCGGTAGACGCTTCTGTAAAAGTTAAAATGAATTGGGGCCTGGACAAAGTAGAAAACTGAAGTAAGACTAATAATACTTTTAATTGATGGTGCTTGGTGGAACACTTTGTGCAGTCAGTGTCATAAATATCTTGACGATGAAGTATCAAAATAATTTGAAAACTTTCGTATTAAGCAAATCAAACTGTTTTATTGATTTATATGGTGTTATTGTCCGAACTAAAGGTGTGTACCAAATATCAGAACAATCGGTCCACTGGAAGGGATAAAAAAAAACAAAATTAATTATTTTGAGCACTTGGTTCGTCAACATCTTTCTGCTGACCGTTTTCGCTTCACGTGATTCTCAAAAGTTTATTTATATTGGCGGTTTGAAATACATAATTTCTAAATAATAGTTACTAAGTTAGTATACTATACCTATTTAGAAATAATAACTTTAATTATATCCAATATAAACCTTTGAAAATGTCGTGGGACGAAACCGTCAGGTTAAAAAATGAAATATGGTGTAAAAGGACAAAGTGTCTTAATACTGAACCACAATTTAATAATAATAAAAATTAAAAATAATTTAATACTGAACCACAACCACGAGTGGCAAGTCAGTTGAAGCTACTGAAATTACTGAACCTGTATACCAAGTTTTATCAATAACAAATGAAAGACACGACTTTTACACGAGTACAAACGGAATGACGATAAAAGCAAATTTACCACAATTAAATAGTCTCGACTCTCTCAAATCACCGTTTATTTGCGTATAGTACATTTCAATAATATCTATTTGCAGACCTTAAACTTCGAAATGAAATCAATCATAACTTACAATTTAGTTCTCAAGATCAATTCTATTTACTTTCAATCTTATCATCTGAAATATTTGAACTTAGATGTAAATAAACAGTATTTGCTGCTAGAAACCATTATGAATACGCTTATGTTGAGTTGTGAGCAAATAAATAAGATTCTATCACACTTACATATGAGTATAAGACGAAGGTATAAATTCGTATTTGCTTTGCCAATCTATTTCTATACAAATAAAATAAAAACGTTTTTTTATAGCTATAATATGACAGCTTTGAAGCTATAAATGGATATAGGGGATCGGTGGATAAGTGGTGGCCACAAGCACATTGCAAGGTTAAGCAATACTAACGAGGTCAGTTCATAGATGACCATTCTTAAAACATTGATATTATTCGATTCATTTTTCCTGACACCTATGTATCAGGAAAAATGAATTGCTCAGGTGGGGCTTTTTTGGGCGGAGTAATCAAAAATCAAGGTTTAAAAATGGTTGAAAAATCATTCATAAATTTCAACAGTTCATAAGAGTGTTGGTAGATGACTCCACCGTCGCTTTAAAGACGAAAATATGTAAGTATTTATAGTGTACATGAAATTAATAAAGAGAATGATAATTGATTTAGATAGGATTTTTTTTATCTTTTCAGGTGAAATTCTTTGGGAGAATGCTTTGGCCACTAAGCTACTGGACCATCAATTTGAATAGCTAGCATACTATGCTTTCAAATTTCATTCAAGAGAATAATAATGTCAAAGGGAAATTTATTACACACCGTCACATTAAACGAACAAAGAATGAACAAACAAAATTATGCATAATTTTTAATTAAGTATTACAATTTCATTAATTTTATTGACCTTTCAGTTGAAATTTGTAGTCATTCGTACGTAATACTCCATTGTATAAAATTTAACGAATGTTAATTATTATTGTTATAACCACCGCCGCAGGTTTCCACTAAGATTAAGCCAAAACCAATCTTGGTTTAGGCTTTGAGAATCAAATTTTAGGAGATAAGACGGTAGTCACTCCATACAAGACAAATCTAAAGAAGCACTAGTAAATAGATTCCGGGCCTCTGAAGTGAAAGTGAAAATACGGTAAGATGATGATGAATTAAATATTGCCGCACCATTAAGATCTGGAATTCCTTACCAGCTCACGCATTTCCATCTTCCCACAGTCCCGGGTCCTTTAAGCGGGGGTGAAACATGGGGGAAACCATCTGATGAGGACGTCAAGCTGAATGCCATCCTGGTAGCATGGTACGTGTTTGTAATGGTGACCCTCTTTAGTAAGACTTCACATCAGCTTACTATCAGACGAGGTAAAGTGTATATCAAATTTACGTGTATATAAAAAAATATTACTATATCGATAAAAAATCCTACAGTCCCGGGTCCTTTAAGCGAGGCGTGAAAAGGCATCTAATGAGGCCGTCAAGCTGAGTGCCACCACTGTTAACATGGTACATGTTTACGATGGTGACTCTCTTTCCGAGACTTTGCCTTTGCTTAACATCGAGGTGAAGTCAAATTGACGTGTCCTATATAAAAAAGTATAAAATTTGTGCTAAATCGTAAATTTCTAAAAAAGAATCTTCAAGCATTGGAATCAATTTTACAAAAAAAAAAACAGCTTCTTGATACCAAATTACTGGCGGTCCCTGTTTATTTGCATTTCATCGGGGTGTGTACTCGACTAAGTATGATACCCTGTATTTACTTGAGCTGATTTATTTGCCTATCACCCGTATACATTAAAGGAATGATTGCTTATACGATATTTATTTAGTAATGAAAGTATTTTAACCTTGTCAGAATTTTATGGTCGCGCCTCGGAGAGCACGAAACCGTCGCGTTAGTTTTAATTGTCATACGAACATCAATAGCAGTCGTTACGGGTAGTTGGAGCCCTAATAAGTCCAACAACTGGTTTAACTGTAATGCTTTGATATCGCCATTGGGTTCTGTAGGTTAGATGACAGGCACTGCATGAAAAATTCCCAAAATACGGAATGAAAAAATATGGACCCTAGACTCCGAGGCAAAACGACGCTAGGACGAAGAATTTGAAGACGGAGAAAATTTTTGGTGACACGTGGGTGTTAATACACCTCTGCGACCCCTTCGGGGGTGTACAGGCGTGAGTATAAATGTATGTATGTACATAAAACTTCAAATCCAAAGTATTACTAGAAAATATCACAAATTTAAAATAAATGTTACGCTAAATTGGAAGTGAATTTTTCAACACTTCAAACTTGTGTCAACACAGGCTCGACTTTGCAATAAAAAGTCACAAAGAGCGACACGGTGACTTGCTGTGTCAGTAGAATCTGACGACCGATTGTTGCACTACTCGCCACACAGTTGTGAAAAGCAAGAGAGGGTTTAATTTTGTCTGTATGATATTAATTGTTCCTTTTTGCATTCAACATTCACATGATATTCTCGGAAATTTATGTGAAGTTGCATATTGAAACAAAACTATTTTTAACGGATTACATAGAAAAATGTGAAAGAATCTGTAGAAAATAGAACACATAAATTTGATATGTGATGACACGTAAATACATTAACAATATTAAAATTTGTAAAGTTCCTCTGTGGTTTAGCAGTAGAGCGTTTGACTGTTGAGTCAGAGGTTGCCGATTCAATTCTCGTTCTGTTCATAATTATGTATATTTTTATTGGCCTTGGTGTTTCTATGTATGCATTTACAAAATAATGTATCTAAGTATGATCATCAATACTCTAAAACCCATACCACAAGTTGATGTTAAAGTAACGTGTTATTCGTTCAATTTACCGTAACTTCACTGTAATGGTGGCAACTAAACCAGGTAAGTAAAAGTAAGTTGTGGTTTTTCCAAGTAACCACAATATGGGGTTTTTCAAAAAGGTTTTTAGAGGGTCGGCAGCACGAGTGTCAGCGTGCCTGGTAGTGCACATGTCCATAGGCCATGGTGACCACTTTTACCTAGGAGGTCTGATATCAAAAAGTGGTATAAAAAGACAATGTTGAGTTGAAAAAAAAAGAAAGTAAATCACATATCCATTTAAAATTCTACATTCAAACAAATTGAAGTTGCAAGCACAAAAATAGTGAACCGACGCATTCGCATTTAATGGACGGTCTGACCTCACCTGTTGACGTGGCAACACTGAGTCGAGTTTTTAATTTGCAGGAGTATGATACAGATGTTTTGTAGAAACTGGAGATTTTATATACTACACGAGGATCTTTAAATACTGCTACACTAGGTCTTAATAGATTTTCATGAATAATTATTTAAGTTTAATGAAGAATGGTGGTTATTTTGAGGCTCATCAAAATCTTCAGGTTCTAAGTCAACCTACTTGCAAGCTGGTACAGTCAAACTGTCTTGACAGTCTCAAAATGATCCTAATGTCAAGGTATTAAGAGCCAATCAATGGCTTAATTGTAATTCTGTACGAACTAATGGTGTGTAGCAAATATCAGAACAAACAGTCATTAAGAAAGGAACTAAGGCGTTAAGATCATTTTGAGTAGGTACCTTCTGTTCGTCAAGATTGATTTGATGTCGGTATCAAATTCTTTACACCTGCTGAGTGACAGACGAAGCTCTAGCGAAGGTTGTGATCACGTGCTACTGTTTCCTCGAGGATATGAACTCCAGGACACCCCGTATTAGCGGCGGTAAGACCCATCATGGACGAATGGCTAGAGAGGCCACACGGCAGCCTTTCGTACCGGTTGACGCAGGTGATTACCGGACATGGGTGTTTCGGGAGTTACCTGTGTCGGATCCTATGTCCGCTGGTACCTATGTCGCAAAATCCCCACGGATACCATCCCTACGGAGCCGGTGGAGGCGGTTATGTCGGACTCGAACCGACTAGCACCCTCGTTTCGCTAATTTTGATTTTCGGTTTCAAACGACGTAATAGGGGGCAAGTCTATTGCAGTCTAGTGGGCCCTTTGTCTTTGGCTGTATGTTTACTGTCCGATGGAGAACAGCCCTATCCCTTAGTCGCCGTTTATGACACCCACAGTAAGAGCTGGGGTGGTCCTATTCTACTCCACTGGGAACAAAAGGTTCGGTGAGTAATTCGAAATTGTCATTTACGAAAATCACTTAACGCTCATTTAATTTTTAATATCACACCATCATATGACGTCATAAAATTAATAACACGCATTACTCATTGCATCGCAACCAATTCAGATTCAATTAAAATATACATATTTTAATTTATTTCCACGGACGTTGAAACCTCAACTGTCATATTAATTTGCCAGATTTCACGGATCTGCCATATTACGGTGTGATGTAATAAATGAGCTACTGACGTCATTATATTATATAAGTACGTGATATTTTATGACGGTGCTTAATGTCGCCCTTAAAGTATTTTTGTAAGACGCCCTTGATGGCGGGGTGGGATTTAGTAATCAAATAAAATTATGAAACTGTATATACTTATTTATATTGAAAATACATAAATACATATAATCACGCCTTTATCCCTGGAGGGTTAGGCAGAGGTTAGCAATCATTCTATTCGTTCCCACGTAATAGGGGGTGAGCCTTTTGCCGTATTCCGGGCATGCATCTGAGGCTAAGTCTGGACTGTATATATCTGTTGTTATTTTATGCAAGTTCGGGACTTCACGCGATAAAAACTTCCACTTACTTTTTGCCGATGCTGCACGTGGTCACGACTTGACTGGCCGGCGAGGGTCGCGCGGTATGCCCGGAACATTTTTTGTGTGTCTACCCTCCGTTACTTTCAAAATAAAAGTAAGGCTGGCGACACACTACACTCACTACGTCAGTTTTGGACAGCACAATGTTGTTGGGTTTTAGTGTTTTTATCACTGGATTCCACGTCCCGGATAGTTTGAATCCATCTTCCCTATTGAAATTTTTACACTCATTAATTTCTCTGGTTTCACGCACAATCCTAGAATAGTAGTGGCGATCAGTGGAGAAGACTTTGGGTTGATGAAGCTCAATCCAGTGATTGGTACCCGACTCAAGGTGTTCTACAACTGCCGATTTATTAGACTGACGGTTTTTCATAGCTGCGATATGTTCTCTAACCCTCTAAAATATATCTGTCTGATGTTAAACAGCCCTATACCTTAGTTGCCTTGTACAACACCTCATAGGAAGAGATGGGGTGGCCCAAATTCTATTCTACTGGGAACCACGCGGCTCATCTTGAAAATAAAAATAGTTAACTGAGTTAGTTTAGTTATTAGATCTTCCCGTGCATATCATAGAAGGTAACTAATAGATGACGAATAATAGGTAGCAGATTCCACCAAGTGCCATCAATCAACAGTATAAACAATAGATAGGACTGTTTTCCGTTAGAAAATATGCAAGGTTTTTTGGGTATGACAGCTGTTTGATACCCCAGCCCTGGAAGGAGCGAGCCAAAGGTTCTAAAACGGTAGGAGCAGTTATACTAGTGTATGACTTGAGATTGATATATTCATTTACATTAATAGTAAAACACTTGTCGGGATATTTACCATATGATTTTGGAGTATCCGATATTTTGCCACTGTTGCAAGCGGATCCGTGACCATTGTGCGACAACAGCGCCCAAATATCGAATCCTCATAACAAATATGGTAAATATCACGGCGAGTGTTTTACTATTATAATGCAGTTATATCAGGACCAGAGTAAAGCCAACGAAGCGAAAGAAAAAAGGTAGGTAAACAAAGTTTCAGCGGTTCTAAACATTTATCACTTCAAGCGCATTCCAGACAGGAATGAAATTGCTTGAGAGATGGCGGATTTGACAGTTTAGAACCGCTGTGCTGACAGCTTTCCTGTACTACGAAACACGCAACGACAGCAGTACGTGTGACATGTGCGACAAGGACAAAGAAAATAATCGCTAGTTATCGCAACATAACTCAGTAATGGTAGCTTTGTGTACCTCTTTTCTCTCTCGTCTCTTTGGTTTTACTTTAGCTTGAAGGATACAAACATTTACAATTTAGCAAATACTTTTTAATAATAATTTGAGCGAACACGTCATACAATACGTCCTTATAACATTTTGAGTGGAATAGCAAATTCAGTGCTGGATAAACTTTGACGTGAAACTTGTGTGTTAATGCGCCCCGATCTGTGCGCCCATATTGATTCGTGAAGAATGCTCGTGTCCTAAACAAATAGGCATAACTTTTTGCGAAAATATCTAACAAAGGGAAACTTGCTCAACGCGGTGTCGCAGCGAGTCGATATATATACGTGTAGTCTGAACGAATTCACAAGGGCCGCCTATTCTGAATTAACGTAGATATGTTAGGTTGTGTAATAATTGTATTGTAATTGTATAATCCATAACAGTGTTAATATTAAGTTACGGCACTATCGTATTAGGGCTTACCTGTGAAGATAGTTGTCAGTGTGTGTAAATAAATAAATAAATAAAAAAAAAAAATTTTATACTATCGTTGGAAGGAATTTTGGACACTTTGAATATAACTAAAATTATGTTAATATTTTGTTGTTTTACAATAATCGAATGACTGTGTTGTTACTGAAAACGATCTTCGAGACTAACAATTGGGTATTCTACTGACTAGTCAAATTAGTTACTTTTTGCTAAACGTCAAAACGGTAACTTGTATGAAAAAAGATTTAGTGACGTCATAAAATTGAATAGTCAAATCAGTTACTATTATAGGTTAGGTGGATGATTAAAAATAAATAAAAGCTATAAAATAAGAACTGGCGCAATTTTTACAGCTCTTTTACCATTCTTAATTTAAAAAGCGTGGTTAGATAATTTATTTTAACTATAGGATAATACCCAATTACGAAAATATATAAAAAATAATGATAATACCCAATTAAAAAAACGTAGGTAGATGATAGAATATATTTCCACTGTATGTGGTGTGGGTGTTTATATACCTATTTCTAATCGGGATATACAGGTGGAATACACGTATGTATATTAGTACTATCTTGATATATCTACACTTTTCTCTTCTTTAACTTTTTAATTGTTTTCATATAATGTGCAGTTAGCATCAGATAGATGTTGATGAACAAAGTGCTCAAAATGATCTTAATTTAGTATTTTTACCTCCTTCCAGTTGACCGATTGGTTTGATATTTGGCACACAGCTTTAGTTCGGACAATAAGACTATATAAATCAATAAAAAAGTTTGATTTGCTCTTAATACGAGAGTTGTAAGATCATTTTGAGACTTCGTCGTCAAGATATTTATGACGCTGATTGTACACCGGTTATGGGTACTCTTTTCTCCTTAAACTCTCCACTGGGCTGATCAAAGGTGTATCCTTTGATCAGCCCAGTGGAGAGTTTTTGTGCTGTCAGTGAAACTCTGTGCTTACAGGGTCGGCAGCACAAGTAAGACTCACCTGATATGTACACACGTCCATAGACCACGGTAGCTACTTTCCATCGTCGGATCGTGTGCTTGGCAGGCAAGCACACGGCCAACCTGGTGGACAGTGGTTCACGGCCCACCTCAGTCATATGAAAAAAAAAACCGGAATCAACTTTCCAGTAACAAAAAAAGTAAAAAAAAATACAAAATACACAACGTTGTATTTGTTTCGAATACAAATATTTTTCACTTTGATCATAGCATATTCAATTGCAAAAGGTCCAAACCTAATTTAGAATATTCGGGATAAGGCTTGCTACTAACTATCCCTATTTGGCCTGAAGACCCGTTTTAGTCCCAAAAGGCAATTTCGTCACAAAGTTCTAACTTCGTTTCGCTAACTGTGACCCGTTTGTTTTGGACGTTTGTTGTAGAAGGTTTTTAGGATCAAACATTTTTTAAATATTCTTTTGTTATTTATCTATACTATCATGACAGAACAGATAATAGTAAGTACTAGTGGTACTAGCTTTCATTATGAAGAGGTAAAATTTGTGAAATTCTTAGGTTGTAGGAGTAGATAGTCTCTGTATTTTGACGACTTGGTCTCAAAATGATCTTATAACTCTCGTATTAAGAGCAAATGAAACTGTTTTACTTGTTTACATAAATGTATCTTTTATTGATCTATATGGTATTATTGTCTTATCTAGAGGCTTGTACCAAAGCTGATCGGCTGGATCTATTGAACCGATTTTGAAACCACCAATAAATAGAAAGACAATATTTGTGAATGTCATCACGCTATCGGGAAGAGTTAGTGGCGTGAATGAGATTAGAAGTCTACGCGGGCAGAGCCGCGGGCAACAACTAGTACGGCTTAAATAATAGTATTTTTTTAAAATTCTTAATTATAATATTTTAATCACAGATAACTCATGTGCCGTGGCGGTAGTGCATTCAACTGTTGCACAGGAGGCATGGGTTCAATTCCCCCTCAGTGCAAATATTTATTTACATGAATATCTGTTTGCATTGGTTTGGTTATTTTGTGTGCCTCAAAGAGCATACTAAGCCGTCAGTCCTGGTTATCATACGAACATCTATGGCAGTAATTAAGTACGGGTACCTAATTAGAGTACTAAAAAGCCATATACATATACAGCCCAGACTCAGCCTCGGATGCACTGCTTGAGCCAACAATAGTGCCCGGAAAGCGGCAATAGGCTCACCCCCTATTACGTGCGACCGAATCCAATGATTTGTGAAATGAGGGTGTTAATTCACTTCTGCATAACCCTCCGAGGATAAAGGCGTGATTGTATGTATGTCTGTGACGTATGTCTGTCTATAGTATGAACTATTAATCCCAAACGTTACAATAACAAGAGTTTTTAATAGCAAATATGTGCTCTTTCTAGTACAAAATGTCAGCCTAGAAAGTTACTCTTTCATTTTTCTCTTTCATATTCCAGCTCCCAATCGAACAACTCCAGTTTCTAACAAATATTAACCCAATATTCCCCTCCTTCATCAATATATAATGTTACCTACCAAGCATGACGCGTATACATCTACGATATTCCCTTTATACTAAACAACGTCATGCCCGGTTATATTGATACTGTGAATATCGCTAATTAGCTATCAAATATCGCCGTACAAATAGCATTACATTTCAAAGTACTGTCAAATTGAAATGAAAATTCAAATTGATATCCTTGAAATGTATGCGATTGACTGTTTGATCACAATCTGAGAGATATGTTTGAAGAAAATTGTGTTTGATCTATTAATATTTTAGTAGTACAGTCAACGTCAGAAATATAATTATTATCTACAAGGTCTCAAAATGATCTTAAAACTAAGATATTAAGAGCAAATTAAACTGCAGCCTCAGTGGCATGGCAACTGCTACGTAGGAGGCGCGAGTTCGATCCCCGATCAGTGCAAATAATTGTATGCATGAATATTGCTCTTTGCACTGGTCTGGGTGTTTCTATGTATAATTGTATGTATTTCCAAAAAAAAAGTATCTAAGTATGTTTATCCGCATTCTAGATTTCAAACACAAGCTAATTAGCTATGCTTCCATGGGTCTAGATAGCATTGTGTAGAATGTTGTGAAATATTTATTGATTTAAATTGTATTATTTAATTGTCCTAACTAAAGTTGTGTACGAAATATCAGAACAATCCTTCAACAGAAAGGGGGGAAACCAAGAAATTAAGATCAGTTTGAGCACTTTGTTCATCTACATCTTTTTGATGCCAACTGTACTACCTGTAATTTGACAATATATTCTATGTAATGTACTTATAAGGTATATATTGCTTTGAAAATTAATTAATCCCACATTAAAGGGAATTACCACATTAATCTCATTATTTTGTAAGTATGTATGCATGTTTTTCCAACAAATGTTCTAGTTACAACTAAAACCCAAGCTTGGAAACTCGCAGTTCGCGGTCTCAGCTTCTCCTCTGTGTGAACTTTACGGTAGCGACTACTACCTGACTCCCCAATCCCATCTGTTAACCAACAATTGTGCTGGCTTCCCGATGAGGTTTTTTGGGTCCCAAATTTATTTATTTATTACTTTAAGAAAGGCTTACAGACTATAACATTAATATCTTGATTAAAGTGTGTACATATATTGCTAATTACAAGCCCACACATTCATAAACATTATAATATATTTATTTATTAATTTATTGTTTTAAAAATAAGAAAATTAAAACATAACAGTTGCTATCAAAAGTTATAACGAGTTTTTGTAAAATGACAACATTACAAATTACGTTCCATTACTTTCTACGCAAAAGTAATTTAAAACGATTAGCGTGTTCTATAAACAAAAATAATACGAGATAAGATTTCAAAAATCATAATTCTAAAAGCCAATTTACGTACCACGGAGATGAATGGCAGACATTTAATCCAGCAAATCCGCAATACATTTAAAAACATAGCATGACAAATGATGTTCTATCAAAACTTGGGAGTTGTCAATTGCGTACATTTGTTCCGCGGTCTTAAAAGTTTGTTGTAACATAAGGGTCGTCACTTTGTAAATCACGAACATTTATCAGCGGTTTATGTTTGTCAACGTGTATGTGTTTGTTTGTACCATGTGTGTTATGTATACTTAAGTAGAATAGAATAGAATATAATAAAACTTCATTTGTACACCATTTACATAACAATTTAAGTGCGAAATATATTTTTATACAATTGTTGTACAAAGGGCGGCCTTATCGCCATAATAGGCAATATCTTCCAGGCAATCTTTGGGTGGACTAGAGTTACGTGTAAGAACAGGTGGTTATTGGTGTGTTGTGGACTGTGAGCTGAAGGGATCTGGCTGAAATGTTGTACAGGAAACGATAGTGTAGAATAACACATGGGCTACTTTTACCTCCGAACCACAACAGCCTCCGTGGTGTGGCGGTAGTGAACGCGGCCGCTACGCAGGAGGTGCGGGTTCGATCCCAGCTCAGTGCAAATATTTGTATGCATGAATATGAGTATTTGCTTTGGTATGGTCGTGCTTCGGAGAGCACGTTAAGCTGTCGGTTCCGGTTGCCATACCAATATGTATGACAGTCGTTATAGGGGAATTGAGTGAAATAGCCCCACTTAGAAGGGCTCATTACATGTCTGGTCAAACGGCATCCCCAATGGCAGTAGTAGTAGTAGTTTACCTCCAGGCCTCGGGGTGACAGGTGGAGGTTATACGCCTCCCTCCTCTCCGTTTTTCTGGGAAAGATGGGGACACCGTAGTCCCGCACCTGAGAGAGCCTTTATTGGCCCTGGTCTACCAAGATGTAAGGGATTTCTAGATGCCATCTTACCCTCGGCAACTGATGGCCCGAGAGTGCCGTGCAGTTTTCATCGGTTCAAGTCTGATATAAACATCGCCGCCGACTACAGGTATCCGTGGGAATGTCCACGAGATAAAAAAGTTACTTTTATTCCTGGGTTACGGGAACTTATTTATGTAATTAATAAATTATAATAGTTTGTAGATGTCGAGGATACCAAGAGAGTCCGGCCTAGAGCCCTCTCTGCTAGACCTTCTGTTGACGAGTCACCCGGACCAGTACAGTGTCTCGGTGATTGCTGCTTTAGGTAACTCCGACCACTGTCTGGTCCGCTCCACCGTGCCCATTGTAGCGCCCCCACGACCCGTGCAGGGGAAGAGGCGGCTATGGCACTACTCGTCAGCGGACTGGGATGGATTGCGCGACTATTATGCGTCCATCCCGTGGGTTGAACGCTGCTTTGAGGGTAAGAACCCATCTGAGAGCGCTACAGCCGTCGCCGGTGAGATCGGTCTAGGTATGGAATACTCTATCCCATACACCGATGTCACCGGAGTCCGCGGAGCGCGTCCGTGGTTCGGGCGCGAGTGCGCGGAGGTTGTTGAGCATAAACAGTTTGCGTACCGCGCCTGGGAGCGGGCGCGCGCCACGCGCGATCCCAACGTGGGTCACTTCAAGGCGGCGTACAACAGAGCCACAAAGGTCTGCAAGAGGGCATGCGTCAGGGCGGATGCCCAGCGCATAGCACGGCTGGGCCAAGAGCTAGTGGCGCATCCCACGGGTAGCCGTGGCTACTGGCAACTGGCCAAAGCCGTGCAAGCCAACTTCTGCCAGCCCTCGCTGCCCTCGCTGAGCAATCCCGATGGATCTCTGGCCCATGAGCCGCAAGAGAAAGCAAATTTGCTGGTCAATCCCTTCGCGGCCAACTCCCGAGTCGATGATTGTGGTATGCAACCACGGACAATGCCCACTGGTGACCACGCAATGCCTGATATACGTATCAGGCAACGCGATGTCCGTGCAGTACTGCAATCACTCGATGTCCGGAAAGCCAGTGGTCCAGATGGTATTCCAGCGGTTGTAATTAAAAAAAATGTGCAGCGGAGTTATCTCCTATGCTAACGCGGCTGTACCGACTGTCCTACAGTTCGGGTACAGTGCCTTCGGCTTGGAAGGAGGCGAATGTCCAGCCGATCCCCAAGAAGGGGGATCGCTCGGACCCAGCCAACTATCGACCCATAGCCGTCACCTCAGTACTGTGCAAGGTGTTCGAGCACATAATTAACACACAGCTCATGCGCCACCTAGAGGATCACTCCTTGCTTAGTGACCGGCAATACGGTTTCAGACCGAAACGGTCAACGGGTGATCTTCTGGCGTACATGACCCACCTTTGGGGTGAGGCTATGGAGAAGCAGGTTAGTCACTGGCAATTAGTCTTGACATCGCCAAAGCTTTCAATAGGGTATGGCACAAATCGCTTCTTTCCAAGCTACCAGCCTTCGGCCTGCCTCCTAGACTGTGTAACTGGGTTGCAAGCTTCCTGCAGGGGCGCCGTATTCGCGTCCTTTGTGATGGACGAGCTTCGGAGTTCTTGCAGGTAAATGCTGGCGTGCCGCAGGGTTCCGTCTTATCTCCCACTCTCTTTCTTCTGCATATCAATGACATGCTCTGTAACGGAAACATTCACTGCTATGCAGACGACATCACCTTACACGGGAGTTATTACGCACATCCTGCGGCCAAGCAGTCTGATATCGCGGAAAAAAGGCAGCTTCTTGTCACAGAGCTGGACCGGATCCTGGACCACATTTCTCAATGGGGCGCTAGGAACCTGGTCGAGTTCAATGCCAAGAAGACCCAGGCATGTGCGTTTACAGCAAAGGTATCTCCTTTCCTTCCCCTTCCCACTCTTCAGAGCACACCACTGCCACTGCAGGATCACCTCACTACCCTCGGTATGGATGTTCGCTGCAAACTGAATAACAAAAACTATATCGAGAGTATCATCAAATCAGCCTCGCGTAAACTCGGAGTCCTGAACAGAGTGAGACGTTTTTTCACGCCGGAGCAGCGGTGTCTTCTATACAAGACCCAAATTCGTTCCTGCGTGGAATACTGCTCACATCTCTGGGACGGCTCCGCAAAGTACTTATTAGATGCTCTCGACAGGTTGCAGCGACGTGCGGTCCGCATTATTGGGGATCCTGAGGTCACGAACACCCTCGAGCCTTTGCAGATGCGTAGAGATGTTGCGTCTTTGGCAGTTTTCTACCGTCTCTACCATGGTGAATGTTCTGACGAGCTCTTCCAATTAGTCCCACCCTCCACTTTCCTTCACAGGACGACACGTGCAGGGCTAAGATGTCATCCATTTACGGTGCAGAGTATACCTGCTAGAACCAAGCGTTTCAGTGATTCATTCATATGCCGCACCACTAAGACCTGGAATTCCCTGCCAGCTCACGTGTTTCCTTCTTCCTACAGTCCCGGGTCCTTTAAGCGGGGCGTGAAAAGGCATCTAATGAGGCCGTCAAGCTGAGTGCCACCACTGTTAACATGGTAAATGTTTACGATGGTGACCCTCTTTCCGAGACTTTGCCTTTAGCTTAACATCAGGCGAGGTGAAGTCAAATTGACGTGTCCTGTATAAAAAAAAGAAAAAAAAAATGTACTAAGTAGTAGAAGCAAACGACCTTTGTGGCGTAGTGGTAGCACATTCGACTGCTACGCAGGAGGTGTAGGTTTGTTTCAATCTCATTGCAAGTGTATGTATGCATGAATATCCATTTTTGCATTAGTCAGGGTGCTTCTATGTATTTACAAAAATAAAGGTTTTTATGTAAACATATTCTAAATTCCATAACACAAGCTAGTTAAGCCATGCTTTTGGGTCTACGTAGCGCTGTGTAAAATATTTTAGAATATTGAAGAATATTTTATTACCAAAAGAAATAAAAACAATCTTATGATTTGCAAGAAGATAAAATGTGAGACATATTATCAGTTTATGCTCACTAAGTTGACACACACACAATTTACGATATTTTTTGTACAAAAATATTTCCTAAGGCATAAAATTAAAAAGAAACCTGGATCGTAGTAAAATATTTTCAAAAATACTTTTTTCTCCGAATTCTTGGAAATACAATAAAGTAAAGTCTAGAAACTTTTGAAATACGAACACCCCGTTTAGAGCAATAGCGAATATAGATAAAATCTTATTTGATATCTGTCCTTTACCATTATTGGAAATCTGTCTGGGCTGTGTGCAGGCTAGACTAGTTTTTTTGTTACAATCAAGAAATCTCCTAGTTTTTTTTTTATCCAGACACCATTGTCATTAAAGTCGCAGTAGCAATAATTACTTGAGAATAATTATATCTCCTTTTTATCAATCGATTGGCCTATCGCAGTCCACTGCTGGACATAGGCCTCTCCCAATGTTGGGAGGCTTTGGCCTACTGTTTCCACGCTGGCCAGACGAGTTGGTACAGAGTTTTATTTCGAGTTTTCCTTCCCTCACAGTGCTATCGTCTGCATATTTTTCCTAAAGTCGCCTCTTACGACACTCTTCGGATGAGATACAGTAGTGATGCTTATATTCTTTCTCACCTCAGAATACTATTTTTGTGTGTAACTCGATTCACACTTTTTCACAATTTTATAATTTCAAAGAGCTGTTAAAATGGCAACTGCTGGAGCTTTTGGCTATGTTGTAATCGAATTGGTTAACACATTGTAAGGTTAAGCAGTAGTGACCAGGTCAGTATTAGGATGTATGACCATTTTTAACACATTTAGGTCGTAGGTCTTGGTCGGATCTCAAAAACCTGTTTTCTTTTTTTTTTTATGGATTAGGGAGGCAAACGAGCAGACGGATCGCCTGATGGTAAGCGATTACCGCCGCCCATGGACACCCGCAACAACAGAGGAGTCACAAAACACAAAGTTACATTAACATTGAATCCTTGAATGTCTTATAAGTTATAATCTAAAGTAAAAATAGCTTGTTGTTCAAATCTCTTGCTGAATATAACGAATTAGCTGAGATTAGGCAATCTATCAGTATCGCAGCATAAGTGATGGATTAATCCCAAGATAGTCCCACAGGCAGTAAGGATAGTGATACTGAACGGCTAAAGATGAGTGACTGAATATAAATTATGAGGAAATCGCAGTACGACAATAAATCAAGACTATCCTGATATTTAGGAATATCAAGACTATCGTGATATTTAGGAATATCAAGATAGATCATGAGCTCGAAAAATTTACCATCATTTAATTATTCACATGATTTGAATGAATTTTTTATAGCATTTATTATGCTAACTTTTAACTTCGAAAAACATTGGAAAAAATGAAATGCTCAAGTGAGACTCGAACTCACGACCTTTCCCTTACAGGGGGACTGCTCTTCCAACTGAGCTATTGAGCCACACTTGAATCATTCCAAATTTTCCTTCTCTTTATATCCGTCTATAAGGGCGACGGTGTAGCCATCTACCAACATTCTGCCGAACTGTTGGAAACAATGAATGATTTTTCAACCATTTTTAAACATTGAATTTTGATGACTGCGCCCAAATATTTGAATGAATTTTTTATAGCATTTATTATGCTAACTTTTAACTTCGAAAAACATTGGAAAAAATTAAATGCTCAAGTGAGATTCGAACTCACGACCTTTCCCTTACAGGGGGACTGCTCTTCCAACTGAGCTATTGAGCCACACTTGCATCATTCCAAATTTTCCTTCTCTTTATATCCGTCTATAAGGGCGACGGTGGAGCCATCTACCAACATTCTTCCGAACTGTTGGAAACAATGAATGGTTTTTCAATCATTTCTAAACATTGAATTTTGATAACTGCGCCCAAATATTTGAATGAATTTTTTATAGCATTTACTATGCTAACTTTTAACTTCGAAAAACATTGGAAAAAATGAAATGCTCAAGTGAGACTCGAACTCACGACCTTTCCCTTACAGGGGGACTGCTCTTCCAACTGAGCTATTGAGCCACACTTGCATCATTCCAAATTTTCCTTCTCTTTATATCCGTCTATAAGGGTGACATGATTGTAATAATTATATGTGTATAGGGTCAACAAAAAGCGTTAGTGACTTATTGTTAGGGAATCAGCCTTATGATCGAAATATTCCGAGTATAATACCTGGCCATTACAGTACAAACAATTCTGCTCTGGTGGTGCTGAAACTCTCTGTTATGACAAGGTCGGCAGCATGAGTGCGACTCCCTTGGTGTTGCACACGTCAATAGGCCACGGTAACCACTCTCCATCAAGTGATATAATAAAAGCGCAGCTACAGGGAATATTAACAATTTTGTTTACTAGTAGATATTCTTAAAAAAACAGGCCAAGAGCGAGTCGGACTCGCCCATGAAGGGTTCCGTAGCAGCAAGTAACATAATATAAAAGTTGTAGTAGTTCATTAATTTTTTTTTTTGAGTTAATCGAATGAAAGGCGAAAATTGTGGTTTATGATGTATTAAAAAAAACTACTTACTAGATCTCGTTCAAACTAATTTTCGTTGGAAGTTTGCACAGCAATGTACTTCAAATATTTTTTTAGATTAATCATTCTCCTATTTTAGAAGTTAGATGGGGGGGGGGCACATTTTTCCTCTTTGGAAGTGTTTCTCGCGTAAACTATTCAGTTTAGAAAAAAATTATGTTAGAAACCTCAATAGCATTTTTGAAGACCTATCTATAGATAGGTTTGTTGAAAAAAATATTTTTGACTTTCAGTTCTAAGTATTAAATTTATTGCTTTTTTTCTATTTTTGTGTAATTCTTAATGCGGTTCACAGAATACATCTACTTACCAAGTCTCAACAGAATAGGCCTTACAGTTTCGGAGAAAAGTGGCTGTGACATACGGACGGACAGACGGACAGACAGACATGACGAATCTATAAGAGTTCCATTTTTGCCATTTGGCTACGGAACCCTAAAAATGATGGTGTTAGGGCAAATGGAAGGAGAGGCGCCTATTACCGAAATATCAAATATTTAAAACGACATCATGGATATCCTTTGATAACTCTAATTATAACATTGTTGTGTTTATATTTTCGATTAAAATATTGATTAGGTATTACATTTTAGTGTTTTATTTTTGGAAGTGTCTCACTTTTGTGCGTATCACTTTTGTGCGTGATTGTATTTTAACTTTTTCAAATGAAGATGTACAAATAAGGTCGAATGGAACTCGTTGTTTGACAGAGGGTCTTATGGACACTAAAGTAAAAGTGAAATCCAAGATTGAGGGCCCAATTCTAACATGGAGGTCCAATGGATCATATTTATAGATGAGGTCGAATTTTGAGGGTCCAGTGGGTAGGTACGTAGCCAAATAAATTCACCACAACATTCTACACATCGCTATCTAAACCCATGGTAAGCTTTTATAGCTTGTGTTATAGAATCTAGAATGCGGATAAACATACTTACTTATATACTTTTTTTTGCTGTAAATACAAACAAATTATACATAGAAACACCCAGACCAATGCAAATAGCCATATTCATGCATACAAATATTTACACTGAGCGGGGATCGAAACCCGCGCCTCCTGCGTAGCAGTCGCGTTCACGACCGCCACAAGCAACCAACAAGCAACTTATATAATATTTTAATCCGGATATCATAAGCTGTTTGTTTCAATTATAAAACGCAAAGCTGTGTTGAACGTGTATGACACTAGCACCCTTTGTCTGACGCACTATATGACAAACTGACAAGTCTATAGAGCTATGCCATCGTCGCTCGAGTAACAAGCGCTTAGTTTACTCTCAAACCGGAAACGACAAGTGGAAGAGCTATATAATAACTAGATGTGCCAATAAAAATAAAATATTTAATAAGCCTATGCTAGTGACTTCGCCGGCATGGATACCTCCGGTTCTACTCAACCGATTGCAATGAAAAAAACGATAGATTTTAAGTCTGACCGAAACCTTTTTAATAAAGGAAAAAGCACCAAAATCCGTTTGGTAGTTTTTTGCGTCCTTCGTGAACAAACAGACAAATGGACAAGATTTGCCTTACCTATCTTTTTGTGTAGATGATCAATCAGGTCAATTCACAGATTAAGCTCTAGCACATGCTTTCTTACACAACAGCGTCCATCAGGTCAGACGGAAGTCACTCTAATAATAAAAAAGATAAATCAAATAAATAAACAAAGGAGATATTCTCCTCCAGACCCGGAGCTTCAAGTTGAAGACGTCAGTGGGAAAAGATAATCACCGAGATGATGACATAATATATAAGGCGTCATTTAGACGGTGCCAGTTTCTCACACGTTGGAGCAATAATCTATAACAATAATCGTCGTATCAAAATGTTTACACGCTCAATTTTCGCATACGACTACATCATACGAGTTTCGCCATTTCGCCTTATACCTTATGTCATTGCTTTAAAATCTAACAATATTTAATTGCGAGGCGATTCTCGCCAGGCAACAACGAGGAAGTGGCTATTGCTTCTGCGAGTGTAGAGACAATGCAACTTTTTTCTCTCCTTTCGAGAATAGGGTATTTGACTAAGACGTCGATTCTTCCCAATATTGCTTAATACGATAGCTTGTTCAGAAAAACTATGCCTCGCAAAATAAAATATTGCATATCTAAACTGAAACTATGACTTTTCATTAGTTGAAATTCCCAAAAAAAGTCAAAATATAAACAATCAAATTCAATTCAAATATTTAACTTCTTAGATTCCTCATTAAATTTTAAATAACTTTTATTATGAACTATATACGTGTAAACGCAACGTAGACTGAGATAAATGCGATATTTTCTTGCACTCCATACATTTGCACTACGCGCTACAGAAGCGTTACGTCACAATTTCGTACGATTTTGTATGGAGCGTTTTCGGGTGCGATAAATTGAATTTTTCAAAATCAAATATCTTGAAAACTATTTGCTGTACGAAAATTTTACTTTTACAGTTCATTATATTAAAAGAAAGTGGCCATTTTTCGAAAGTAAAAAAAAATAGTCAAATAGCCTATTCGAGGCGATATACTCGCGATAAAACGACGCTATAGGGATGTATAAAGGTAACAGAAGACAGTCTGAATGAATGAAATAACTGACTTAATGAACTATCACTTCTAGCATCTTAATTTCCACGACTATAAACGCTTTAAAAATAAAATTTTCTTTGTAGTTGCACAGAGGGCTCTAGACAATAGGAAGAGCACAAAGCAATGGCGCTAGGGGCCACTTTGTGGAGAAGACTGTGGTGCACCAGTGTGTCAGAGAATATCGCTTTTTTATAGAAATCTCACTTTTTGTAGAGATGGCTGTTTCAACCTGTATTATTAATAAATAATAATTAGAACAACAGATTATAACAATAAAAGACAAGATCTCTATGGGGTAGTGATAGAGGGTTCGACTGTTAAATTAGATTATTGTACTAAGTCTTTATAATGACTGCGGCAACTTGCGTTCGAGGCATCTATCGCCCGACCCCAATATAGTACCTTTACCTGTATAGTGTTCATATTATTAAATGTCACTCTCATTAATGCACCTACTAATTTATCTATGCACCTTTGGTTGACAGGTAAAGAAATGCTTACGGCATTAAGTCCGCCTTTGTACTTGTGCATAAAGTTGAATAAAACAAATGAGATGTTGCGAATTCTATTATCATTCAGTGGCAATATTTTTTTATACGAATAATATTAATATTTGCATTCCTCTGGATAATTTATGTATGTATATAGGGTGAATGTGTAAAAATATATAAATATGTAGGTATTTAATGAAAACATACTAAAGTATGTTTAACCGCATTCTAGAACCTATATTACAATCTAGCAGCTTACAAAGTAGCAGCAATAGTAGTAGAATGTCCTCAAAATTGATTATATCAGCTAGCTTTTGCCCGCGGCCTCGCCTAGTTGTCAGTTATTGCAACCAAACATAGCCTATTGGTTAACCCAGGTTTTCATCCATCCATCCATATTTACAAAATTTCGCGTTTATAATATTAGTTAGGATTAGTAAGATAGTTAATATTGATGAATACTGCCTACCTAAATTATCATAATACCACCAGAATTAAACAGAATGTTATTTTACGAATAACGTTTCATAATTAATACAAAATCCCTTTGATAATTTGGATGGCAGTGAATTCATAGTAATTCACCAGTTGATGGTGGTCGTATTTCGACGAATAGTTCAAGTTAATTCAATGGCATGTATCTCGCGTTCCATGATATACACGCCAATCATGGTCATGATCGCGTTAATTCCCGTTATAATTATTGTATATTAAAAGTTATTTATTACAATTATTTATTTATTGAGCTATGAATGGAACTAGTCTCATTAGTTGTAGTTGTAATCTCATATTTACAATTTAGATAACTTTCGGTCTATAACATTTCATATTCCGCGTGGTTCCCGGCAGGGAGAATTTGGGCCACCTCATCTCTGCCCATACGATGTCGTACAAGGCGACTAACGGATAGAAAGAAAGAAAGAAGGAAAGAAAAAAATATTTTATTCAAGCTCCTCACAATGTGCATCTCACTAAAAGGGCTGTTTAATATCGGACAGATATCAGCCCAGGCTCAGCCTCAGATGCATAGCTCGAGTCAATAATAGTGCCCGGAATACAGCAATAGCTCACCCCCTATTACGTGGGACCGAATATAATGATTGGTAAAATGTGGGTGTTAATTCACCTCTGACTAACAGTCTGGGGATAAGGCGTGATTATACGTATGTATGTAGGTTAGAATATTGCTCACATGAAAGGTCACAGGTCCGATTCCCGCATGAATATATCATGTTAGCTACATAGTACTTCATTTTCTAAGCAAATAGACGGAACACCCAAACCAATACAAATAACAATATTTGCATTGTCGTATCAGTTTCGTATTGCTAGGTCAACATTCTACATTTCAACTATATCGTGTGCCAATTCTAAATGCTTGTATGCCAAAATAGGAATCGGGATGGGTGTAGGAATTAGGATATAGAAATCAGTGTATAGGAAACATTGTAGGAATTATAAGGTAGGAATCAAACAATTAACCGCTTCTGTGGCGTGGCGGTAGTGAACGCGACTGCCACGCAGGAGACGCGGGTTCGATCCCCGCTAAGTGCAAATATTTGTATGCATGAATATGGCTATTTGCATTGGTCTGAGTGTTTCTATGTATAATAATATGTATGTACGAGTACTTACAAAAAAAAACTAAGTATGTTAAGCCGCATTCTAGGTTCCGTAATACAAGCTAGTTAAAAAAAATACAAGCTAGTTAATGGTATGGATATAATATGGAATAATATTTATACAATACCCCTCCCCCGTCCCACCACTTGACCCAACTTGAACCAACTGAAATGCCTCTCGTCTATGAGTCGTTTGTAGGTTGCTGGAGGTGAGATCGGCAAGAATATCCCTCGCACCCCGGCCGCCCCAAGGCCGTCTCTCTCGATCTGACTGTCCTCTGATGTGGGGACCACGGAGGCCCCAACTCCTCCCCGGAAACCTTTTATATGCTTTTGTATGGTAATCTAATAGTATGATAAGTATACTTATGTAAAACATTAAAGGAATCCGTTACTCATATTTTTTCTTATTTAAACACAACCATTACACATATCCTCCAATCCCGTATGGCCTAGTCTCTACATATCCTCCAAAAGCCGCCTATCTTATAAGTGTCCTTTTTTGCCATCTTAAGGTGAGACCCCATTTGTACGTTGCGTTGCATCGTCGCAACGGTTCAAATACTGTCACCAGCGGTATTTCCGAACCCATACGACCTTCAAACCATCAAGAAAAGAGCGTAGGTACTCTCTTTTAAAAGGAGGGCAACGCACTTGTGACTCCTCTGGCGTTGCGGGTGTCCATGGGCGGAGGTGATCGCTTACCATCAGGTGATCTGTGTGGCCGTTTGGCTCCCTATTCCATAAAAAAATCATTCTTAGAAATTCGTAATCAAATAAAGTTAAAGCCAAGCGATAAATTCCTTATTTTTTTAAGAATAACGCTGCTCCGTTTGCGATGACGCAGTGCAACGCACAAGAGGGGCTCGCTCGGCTTATTCCACTTTCGCCGTTAACAATCCCCGTTGATAGGGATTATTGAACTCTTTTTTCACTATTCCCCGTTGACGCAAAATCTTTGAATAATGGGGATTAGTGACCTAAAAGGTTCTAATTAGTGAACCGTCATGATAAATTCAATTAGAACTAAAAAGTTCAATAATCCCCATTAGGTACGTTAAAAAATACTATAAATGAATCATTTACTTTTTTTTATGGGCACCAACAGGCCTTTCATAATAATATTATTATAACACATTTAAATTTGCTTTGCTAACCATACTTTAGTTGGTACTATGAAGTAGGACAAACATGAATCAAATTTAATATGGGGCAAAAGAAGAATTCTTTGGAATGTAGGACGAACAAATGGGGCCAATGTGGAACAAATCCTTTTTAGTTCTCTTCATGAATGACGAATCCCGAATCCCCATTATTTAAAAAAAAGTGCATCAACAGGGAATAGTGAACAAAAAGTTCAATAATCCCCATCAACAGGGATTGTCAACGGGGAAAAGTGGAATAATCTCGGGCTATAAGTGGCAATGCACACAAAGGTGCTCCTACATTTATTTTATTTTATTGATTGGTTTCTAGATAGGTTACTCTTTATGGTGCATCAAACATATGATACAAGAAAGAAAAGTTAGCTTTAATAAATAAAAGTTAGTTCTAATATTAGTCTACAGTGTTGGATGAAGCAGAATAGGGCCAGCCCAACTCTTTTCGTGGTTAAGGCAACTAGGGATAGGGCTCATCTCTACCCGACAGTACCAATTACATCATCTCTTTTTGAGAGCAATAGACTTGTCCCTTGTTACGTGCGACCAAAAATCAAAGTTGACAAAAATGGATGTTAATATACAACATACTCCAATCAGGGATTTAAAGGCGTGAATGTAATATGTATGTGTGTAACAACAGACGTCCTTTGTGATGGACGAGCTTCGGAGTTCTTGCAGGTAAATGCTGGCGTACCGCAGGGTTCCGTTTTATCTCCCACTCTCTTTCTTCTGCATATCAATGACATGCTCTGTAACGGAAACATTCACTGCTATGCAGACGACAGCACCTTACACGGGAGTTATTACGCACATCCTGCGGCCAAGCAGTCTGATATCGCGGAAAAAAGGCAGCTTCTTGTCACAGAGCTGGACCGGATCCTGGACCACATTTCTCAATGGGGCGCTAGGAACCTGGTCGAGTTCAATGCCAAGAAGACCCAGGCATGTGCGTTTACAGCAAAGGTATCTCCTTTCCTTCCCCTTCCCACTCTTCAGAGCACACCACTGCCACTGCAGGATCACCTCACTATCCTCGGTATGGATGTTCGCTGCAAACTGAATAACAAAAACTATATCGAGAGTATCATCAAATCAGCCTCGCGTAAACTCGGAGTCCTGAACAGAGTGAGACGTTTTTTCACGCCGGAGCAGCGGCTCTTCTATCCAAGACCCAAATTCGTTCCTGCGTGGAATACTGCTCACATCTCTGGGAAGGCTCCGCAAAGTACTTATTAGATGCTCTCGACAGGTTGCAGCGACGTGCGGTCCGCATTATTGGGGATCCTGAGGTCACGAACACCCTCGAGCCTTTGCAGATGCGTAGAGATGTTGCGTCTTTGGCAGTTTTCTACCGTCTCTACCATGGTGAATGTTCTGACGAGCTCTTCCAATTAGTCCCACCCTCCCCTTTCCTTCACAGGACGACACGTGCAGGGCTAAGATGTCATCCATTTACGGTGCAGAGTATACCTGCTAGAACCAAGCGTTTCAGTGATTAATTCCTATGCCGCACCACTAAGACCTGGAATTCCCTGCCAGCTCACGTGTTTCCTTCTTCCCACAGTCCCGGGTCCTTTAAGCGGGGCGTGAAAAGGCATCTAATGAGGCCGTCAAGCTGAGTGCCACCACTGTTAACATGGTAAATGTTTACGATGGTGACCCTCTTTCCGAGACTCTGCCTTTAGCTTAACATCAGGCGAGGTGAAGTCAAATTGACGTGTCCGGTATAAAAAAAAAAAAAAAAACGTGGAAGACTAGTAATTACATTTCCTTCGAGTGTAGTGAGGCCTTAAGTCATTCATATATTATAAGCCATAACATTTTATAAGCGAAAATCCACGACAAAATTTCTATCAAGTGCGTCATACCTAAAATATTTTCTACGAATACAAAATAAGGATATCCTTATAAAAGTAGAATTTGTAACTAATAACTTCCAGGTAATATGTTCTTAAGAAATCTTCTTATAAATGGTATTATAACGTTTATTGTGCTACCAGTCTTGGGAATCTTTTACCTGGTATTGTAGCTGTAGATGTTCTGAGAAGGCGAAATATAAGTTGTTATGTATTGCGGAAACTAAAGAGCGTAGCGCCTAATTAAGTTAATGGAAAAATATACTTATTTGTTAAACATGAATCTATGTGTTCGAGAATTATATTTGGAAAAGATTGTTGGATGACTTCAAACATTTGACATTTTGTACAATAAGGAGAGGAAAAATTTTAAAAGTTTGGGAGTGATCTGGTAACGTTCTCACTGTAAGCGAAGGTATCTTCTTATCTTATCTATCCTCAAATCTCGCATGGACCGATAAAAAACTGTCCTATCTAAATCGATTGCGGGTTTATCGATACGGTTTTATTTTATTGACGATTTTATTCCGGCATGGGGTGGGTGCTTTCAAAACTGATTCACCATCCACCTATTAAATACATAATTGGTTTTTGTAATGGAGCTCTCATATGTTTTCATAAACATGATGGGCAATACGGTTCCCTACAATGGATACACTTTTTCTCTTTTCTCCTGCGGCCGCGGCCGAAGACGCGGCCACAAAAAAACGTGCAAAGTACATGGCCCTTGAGCCCCAATATATCGTGGTACCGGTCGCGTTTGAGACCATGGGCAGCTGGGGCATAGAAGCGAAAAAACTGGTGGCTGACATAGGTCAGCGATTAAGAGAAAAGACTGGTGACTCCCGCTCCGGATCGTACCTGGTGCAAAGGCTAGCTATTGCGATCCAACGCGGAAATGCGGCCAGTGTTCTGGGCTCCTTTGCACCAGACACGACCCGGGGTGGGTTATTTACGTGACAAAAGCATGGCTGGCTACTTGACTACTATTATTATAATTTTAGGATAAATTAATGTTATGTAATTAATGGGAAAAAAAAAAAAAAAATTTTTTTTTTTTTTCGTGCGGATATCCCCTCGGATACCCCCCCTGCCGGAGCCGGAAGGGGAGGTTATGTCGGACTCGAACCGACTAAAACCGCACGCCGACTGTGGGTCTTGGTGCTAGGACGGAGGTGAGGTTGTCAAAGACATATCCCTCGCACCCCGGCTGACCCAGGGCCATCCCTTACGGTCTGGCCCTCCTCAGGAGGGGGGACAACGGTGTCCCCAACTCGCCCCCGGAATGGGGAGGCGCACTATTCAGCGCGCCGCCGCCGTGGCCTGCTTCTGCTGGGGTGACAGGCGGCTCCACCCGTCACCCCACAATGGATACACTAGCACACTCTTCTTCCCCAGTCGTATCCGAAGCTTTTGCCTTGAAGCTTGGCGTCCGCTTTTCAGTCTAACTGTGGATTTGGCTGAACTTTATTTTCTATGAAGAAATTATTGCAGTTAAACCAGATTTTGAACTTTCTAGGGCTCCAACTACCTACGGATATGCCATACATACTGCCATAGATGTTCTTATGATAACTTTTTTTTTTTTCGTGCGGAAATCCCCTCGGATACCCCCCCTGCCGGAGCCGGAAGGGGAGGTTATGTCGGACTCGAACCGACTAAAACCGCACGCCGACTGTGGGTCTTGGTGCTAGGCCGGAGGTGAGGTTGTCATAGACATATCCCTCGCACCCCGGCTGACCCAGGGCCATCCCTTGCGGTCTGGCCCTCCTCAGGAGGGGGGACAACGGTGTCCCCAACTCGCCCCCGGAATGGGGAGGCGCACTATTCAGCGCGCCGCCGCCGTGGCCTGCTTCTGCTGGGGTGACAGGCGGCTCCACCCGTCACCCCACAATGGATACACTAGCACACTCTTCTTCCCAGTCGTATCCGAAGCTTTTGCCTTGAAGCTTGGCGTCCGCTTTTCAGTCTAACTGTGGATTTGGCTGAACTTTGATATTTTCTATGAAGAATTATTGTAGTTAGACCAGATTTTGAACTTTCTAGGGCTCCAACTACCTACGGATATACCATACATACTGCCATAGATGTTCTTATGATAACTAGGACCGACGGTATAAAGTCTCCTCCTAAGCACGACCAGACAAAGGCAAATACCCATATTCATACTGTTAAATTGAATTATATTCTATTTTTGAACTTTGCACCTCTATGGTCTCTTTTCTGTGATATTAAGCGACCACGTATTATAAATATTATATAATAGTATATAGTGTTACGATATAATGAATAGTTATTAAAACCTAGATCTATGTATTTAATTCAATACATGCATACCTACAGTTTTTTTTGCACCTAGTGGCGATCGAACCCGCTTCTCTTGCGTAGTGGCCGCGTTCTACCCCCACGCCACAAAGGCTGTCCCACTAGCACACAGAACAGATAAGAATTGATTTGTTTTGTTACAATTTTCGACTATTATCCTATCACGACATGCATTACATAAACTGGTTAACATAACAGTAGGCACGTCATAAATAACATGAACCTTTTTTTGCGTATAACCCCGACAACCCCGATCTCAGCACCCACATTGATTTGTGGGTAACATTCGCGTCCTAAACAAATAGACATAAATTTTCCACAAAACTTATAACTTGGTAAATTTTCACACTCATGCAGAGTATATATAACAGCTGGCTGCTATCCGCGGCTTCAGCTGCGTGTAATTCCCATAACCCAAGTGTACCTTTTCATGGCATAAAAGGCGTGCTGGTTTTAAATTTCAGAATGTACCTATCTGAGGTTCTGCCGTTACAGCGTGATAGCACCTTATGTGCGCCTCCGAGAACACCATACAGGTGGCAGCACACTGGGAGAAGATAATTTAAGGGCCGAGGCGCCATCACCACGATAAAGAAGAAGATATGGGGTGAGGTGATAGTATAAAAATCATCCAGACATCCACACAAACTTTGACATTTTTAATATGAAGTATAATATGATAGGACTAGTGGGCCACAGTAGGTCACAGGCTGACTGTGACCACGGCCGGTGTATCCTGGGCGAAACGTCACGCAAATTAAAGGTACGAATGTACCTATACCATGATTGCGTTAATTCTCGTGATTATTATTGTACTACGTCAAGTTGTTATTCGTATTATCTTTGATTTCATGGTATCTAATACACCTTGAAATCTCATAATTACAAATCTCACTAAATCGCCATTCGTTTTTCAGCAGCAAATGATATGGCAGTGAAAATAAAGGTTTCTCTCGTATTTATGACGGTGTTGGCTGTCGTGAGTATGCGACATTTTCTGCCATGTCATTAGGACCTTGTTTGTTATTTCTCCAAGGTTACGACTAATAACGTTGTGCAAAAACATTGATCTTTTTATATTTAACAGCTAAGCTAATGGAGAATGTTCACAAATTCTAAATTGTTACCACGAAAGAACGGAGACGGTATATGCGTTTGGGGTGAGAGGATGTTTGTGTTTGTTTGTTTGTGCAAATCCATGTTGCCATTTTCTCCGAAATTACCAATCCAATTTCGATGGATTCCATTTCAGTTTTGGGTTTGGTTTTAATTGGAGCATGTTCTTATAATATAGGTATTATAATGACAACTCAACAGGGGGCGCTACAGTAAGCATTTTTAATGTAAATCAATGTTGCCAATTTTCTCCAAAAATACTAATTTGATTTTGATGCAGTTTTCAATTATTGGTTTGGGTTTGATTGGTGCATGTTCTTAGATAGGTATTACGGTGACAACCCACTAGGGGGCGCTGCAGTAAACGTTTTTTGATTATTTTTTGTCATGGGCCTTTGCAATTTTTTTAATTTTATTACTTGTAGCTTATTGTATTGTATCTTGAAGACAAAAAATAAACCAGAAAAAAATATTTCGATATATCAATTTAGATTCCAAGATGTGGACTTATAAAGTGGTCACGTGGCGTCTGGCTCGCACTAGATGCGTGTGACGTATTTTTATGTAGGCCAGCCAGCTTTAGTTGGCGCTGCCTTACGTTTCACCAGAAATTTGAGGAACAACTGGTCTGATTTCAAAAATAAATTTTGTTTTGAATAGCCCATTTATCAAGGAAAAATATCAATGAAAAATATAGCCGGTAACCTTCCTCGCTAAACTGTATATGCCGAGCAGGTCCGGGACTCGATATTTTTCAAATCTTTGAATGAATGTTAAATCATAACCACTACATATTTTGCTTTTCTTTTTCTTCTTCTAAGCTGTCCTGCTCATACTTCTTGGTTTGTTCACTCTTCTTTTCCTATACAGTCGGTGCTCCTATGGAACGCGCTGCCTCTTGAAATCAGGAAGGCCACCAGTGTTCTAGTGTTCAAGTCGAAAGTTCGCCAATTACTTCTCGATGAACTGGCAGAATCATCTGGGCAATGATCTCAAATAAATTGTACTTTTGTGCCTACGGCATTAAGTCTGCTTTTGTACTTGTGCATAAAGTTGTATAAAAATAAAATAAAAAATTACAAATAAGCGAAACTTTGTGTTAGAGTGCTAAATTTTATCTGAGTAGGTTAACGCATTAGACAGTTACGCACACTAGCCAGATGACATTTCGTTGGCCGACCTTTTCTAGAATAGAATGATGAAGGTATGGTTTTAACAACAAGTATTTTGACTAACTTTAAAACTCCCGCGTTCCATTATATACAATTAATGTTAACGGGAAGTAACACGATCATGGTTAGTATAGGTACATACATACTTTTTGATTTATTTGACGTTTCGACCAGGTTACCCCGGCTGTGATCACAGGCTGTGGCAGTCTGTCTGTGACCCGTTAACATTGTTGTACGTATTTGGACGTTTATTACAACGAAGACAAAACGCCAGCTAAAGAATTGCCACTTGTCTAAGGGCTGATTAGTATCGTCAGTCTTAAGATAGGTGGTCATTTCCAATATATTGAGACACTCTGTGTTTCGAAGAGCAGGATAAGCTGGTCTCGGTCTCGGTTGCCAATATTTGTGGCAAACCGGCAATATGGTATAACTATACATATAATTTTGATGTCACCAATATCATAAATGCATCTGTCATTATGAAGTCCAGCCGTTCAAAGTCCTTATTTTCTAACATTGAGAACCGAACCCATATTTGCTCAAAAAGGGCCCAATGGAGGGGTTTGCTCATGCCCCTGGGTTTTTTTATATTTACTTTAAAAAATGCTGTCCAAAATGTTTATACTATAAATTATAAATTGCACTTTATGTTTGTCAAAAGGTCTGAAAACATTTTGAGTATGAATATAAACGAAGTCTGTAATGGACACGAGTCTAATATTTTACTTTTAGCCCTAAAGGCATCAAGTATAAAATATATATCTCACTATATCTTACATAAAATGAAATATTTTTTGAAAATACTTGTACATATTTTGTCAAAGTAGAGTAGTAGTCTAATACAAGATTATTTAAGTAGAAAGAAAAGGAGACGTAACTAAGTATAATGGTTATAATTGGGAAGAATCCTAAAAGAATATTGTTATTATTTAAATTTTCAAGAACAAATTAAAGTTTTCTTAACATGTTGATCTCATTTTGAAACCTAACTATCAACTATTGAGCCCTAAATTAAGTAGCGAGTCATATAATAATGGAAGTGGCCTATCAAATTAAATAAAATCAAAATAAACGATTCGATCGATCGCAATAAATATTGATTGATTTATTGACTGAATACTTATAATAATATCGTGTGCATGATAGTATCTAAACCCGAAAGCCTAGAAATTGATGATCTCAAAAATGAACAAGTATTATTTATACCCTTAAATAATGTAAGTGTGACAACATCGAAAATTAAAAGAAGTTAAAACAATTACAGGTAACTGATAACTCTAAGCCTTCAGGTGATCTCAAGCCTATTGCGATTCCAAATTTGAGATTTGCTGTAGAAGATTTTTCAGATGAACATACTGAATATGTTCGCACGCCACCTACTCCAACGACTACAGAAAGAGCTTTTTTAATTTCAAAAAGAGAATGCGAGAGAGTTAAGACAGAATGTCATTCAATCTGTAAAGTAAGAGGGCATGTATGTGATTACTGGCATAGATAAGCAAATAATGACGGGTCTTATACTTTAATTAATTTAGAATTTGTTTTATATATTGTACAATAAATGGTTTTGAAATACATCAGCATTATTCTTGCATTAGGGCCAGTCCATCCTAGGTCTTGGAGTCCGGGGCTACTTTTGACGGAATTGGATACGACGATGCATACGACGTCCAGCCAGCACTATATGGGTTTACCCCTCTGACCGGGACCCGGCATGCGGCGGTGGTGTCTTTAGTCGCCTTTACAAGGTCACGCAATCATGCTTTCTTGAGCGTCCAGAATTGTGAGGCGGAATACTATAGGTATAATTGTGAGCGATTATCAAGTTCACAAACACTTTCGCGTAGCATATTGAGATCAGAATCAGAGAGAAGTGCTGAGCGCACGTTCTTTCCCTCTCTTTCTCTCACAATCACGGGGTTTGTGTGCGTGCATTCCGCTCTGCAATCTTGGACGCTGCTAAGAACGAGCGACGTCTTGCGCGCCGCTCTTCCACACACAAATGCGGTTTTCCCTCAAGAAAGACTGTACGTGTAAAGGCGCTAATGTCAGATATTTGTTACTCGCGTGGCTGAGCGGTTTTAGCAAAACGTGGCTGCACCAGTGAAGACAACTCTCCTTCGTTTTATTTTCAATGTCATGGACATGAAGACTGCCGTGAATGTGACGAAATGTGGGTTGCAGTTAATTAGTGTTAATAAACTTCGGCATTGGCATTTTGTTTAAAAAAATGCATACATCGTACATACATTTATCAAGCCTTTATCCCCGCAGGGTTGGGCATCATATATAGAACTACAATAGTTAATTAAGGCCAACGAGACGTGAGAAAGAATGTAAACATAAGTTAAAGGGTTTAAAACATTTTTATTTGAAATATTATAACATAAAATAATATTCTAATCGCTGTCGTCTGTGTTAGACAAAGATGATATATACGTACATATACGCACGCCTGTAATTCCCAGAGGGAATAGGCAGAGTTGTATGCCAATAATTATTATCGCAATGTAACTCATTAACGGTCCCTTTGTTTACATTTTTTCTCTCGACTCGATTTAATCCCGCTTATATCCAAATCTCGGTTATATACAAGTATTTTCTAGTCCAGAAATCGATCACGATTTATAGTATTTGTAGTTTGTGGGAGCAACTGTCATTTATGAAACTCGTACCCCGAGAGGATAACTCATCCCAGCCTCATCCAACATTCAGCAAAATTTTGCAATCCGACTGGGGAAGTATTTTCACCCTACAGAATACAGCGGCCATTATAACCTTGTGTTGTGTTCCCGTGTAGCCATAGTTCACTGGATAGTTTTTGTGCTGTCAGATCTTCTGCACTGATGGCACAGAAACTATCTGGTTTTCCGTAGGCCACGGTGACCACTTTCCATTTGGACGGCCCTGTTCTTGTCTGCCAACTAAGTGGTATCGAAAAAACGTGTCCCGGTTAAACGGTGAAATGACCCTCGGTCCCAAAGATTTTGAAAGCCAATCCCTACTAAGTTGACAAAAGTATCAAAGGAAGAATGCTGATCAAAATAAAAGTAATTATAGAAGGCAAGCCATAGAATGATACTTGTCAAGTTCTTAAGTAATCATTCTTTAATTAAGTGTGAAGGGAAGAATTGCTTCGCTGATTTGCATTGATGTGTCTTATAATACCAGTATCACATCAGTAGTTTACTAGTGAACATCATGGCTTATGTCAAAATAATTGTAACAATTTTATATGCTGTAAGTACCTAAATCAAAACCTTTTAAATTCGTGATTTAAGAATCATTAGAAGATCAGGTATGATTGCTATTAAATGATGAAACTTTAAAGATATCACAGCTAAATATAATGAGGTTAACCTCTGTGGTGTAGTGGTAGTGAACGCGGCCGCTACGCAGGCGGCAAGGGATTCATCCCCGCTCAGTGCAAATATTTTTGTATGCATGAATATGGGTATTTGCATCGGTCTGGTCGTGCCACGGAGAACACGTTAAGCCATCGCTCCCGTTTGACATACGAACATCTATGACAGTCGTCACGGATAGTTGGAGCCCTAAAAAGACCAATAACTGGTCTAGCTACAATGCTTGGATATAGCCTTTGGATTGTGGAGGTCCGATGGCAGTCGCTTCACAGGAAATATCGAATTTTAGCCAAATCTGCAGTTAGACTGGTAAAGCGGTCCTCGGACTCCAAGCTGGAAGCTTCGGATGCGGTTGGAATTAACGCAAATATGGAGAAGAAGACTATTTAAGAAATAAATTTAGAACATTTTTTGTTTCAGGTCAGTTTTGGTTCAATTTGTAACGTAAGTATATATAATTATATTTCAGCTCGATTTCAAATCGTAAATGGCTTATATTACACAAAAACTTGTCTTGACCACAAGAACGATTTCACCTGCAAATAAGCAGAAGATTGCTAGAATATACCGAGTTGTGTTGTTTCGAGTTCCCGATATTTCGGCAATGTTGCAAGTACCATGATCACGGTGGAACTGGGGTGCTAGCAACAGCGCGCAACGCCGAAATATCGGAAAGTCGAAATAATAAGATAAAGATAAGATAAAATATTCTATATTTTACACCATGAAAGTAATAAGAGACAAACAAGTATAATAATGCACAATGGGCGGCGACAGTCATACAACATTTGAATGAAAATTTTATAGCATTTATTATGATAACTTTTAAATTCAAGTCCAACTTGAGAGCTTCATTTTTCCCGATGTATTTCGAATTTAAAAATTAGCATAGTACATGTTTTAAAAAATTCATTCAAATATTTGGGTGGAGTCATCAAAAATCAATGTTTAAAAATGGTTGAAAAATCATTCATTGGTTCCAACAATTCGTAAGAATCGCCCCACCGTCACCTTTATAGACGGATATAAAGAGAAGGGAAATTTGAAGTGATTCAGGTGTGGCTCAATAGTTCAGTTGGAAGAGCATTCCCCCTGTAAGGGCCGGCGCCCAGTGCCGGCATCGGCAAGATTTGTATTAGTCAAAAAGCAATAGATCTTATTGTTATAGATTTAAGGTTGAACTTTAATTGGTATGGTAACCATAACGCTGCAGAATGCTGATCGATGCCGACAATAGTCGACGATCGTCATTGAAATTTCAATTTTATAATGATAGTGATAAGATCTATAATGCTTGGCCAAAAAAAAAACCTGAAGCTAGCCGATGCTGATAATGGGAGCCGGCCCTAAGGAAAAGTTCGTGGGTTCAAGTCCCACTTGCGAGCTTCATTTTTCTCGATGTACTTCGAATAATACAACATGGTAAATATCCCAAAACATCTAATAATAATATAATTATTTCTTCTTCTTTAGAAGTGTTTTATTCATTATAGATTTACATGGAATACCTTAAATCCATAATTCTACCTAAATAAGTTCCTCGAATAGCTTCCTTTGACGACATATCTATGTATTAGTTTGCTCCAAATGCTCGGATTTTGAAATAGCTAAAGTAACTAAAATATTTTTTTTTATTATTTCCACTGTTTCTATTTCCTTTACAGGCAGATAAGAAAAAAAGCTGGATATATCGAGAGCCCCCAATCACAGGTGATTCAATAGACGAAGCTAGAATTATTAGTGAGGATGTTATGCTCATAGGTCAGAGAACTACCACTGAACCTCATCCTGTAAAACATCCATCGAAAAAGTTCTGCGAAGACTTAGAAAATGATTGTCACAGGGATTGTGAGAAAAAATGCCAGTGGTGCATTAAAATGCATCATCCATTGTATAACAATCAAAAAGGCATTTTTATTGAACATCACAAGGGATTTGAACACATGAAAGTGAATAAGAATCTGAAGAAGTTTCTCCTCAAGAAGTCTTGAGCAAGATCCGAAATAAAATATACTGAAATAATAATGTCATCAAATACAAGAATAAAAGACTAATGATTATTCTTTGATTTTCTCTTGATTACTCTATGCCACCTGCTTTACAAACTTTATACTAAGAACTACATCGAATAGGTTATCAAAACGGCGATCCCGTAAATTCGGAGTCCAGATTTTCTCATTGGAACAGTGGTATCGTCTGTATTAGAAACATAATATTTGTTCTTGCGTTATTCTGTTCTCATCTCAAGGTAACTGTTTTGTAATATTGCAAAAATTTAGTGTAATCAACCGTTAAATCAAAAGCCCAGCCTCTTTACTAAACAGCGCCGTTCTTCTTTGTATTGTTTAATTAGCACAGCTTAACTATCTTGTGGTATAGATTCTGGGATGTGGATAAACTATTTAGCTAGTATTAGTATTTAGGTAGTATTTACATACATATTGGTAGTAGTAGTAGTAGTAGTATTTACATATTGCTATCAACAGCAGTTTCAAAACTTAACGTCTTTAAAGGAGTTTGGTAAAAAATTTAGTCGCATGTTATATGGCATAGGTGAAGCGAAAAATATAATATTATTATATTATGTAGTTTAAAATAACTAATACACATGGGGAAGTGAGCTTCTATTCAATTAAATATCGTGAATTGAAAAGAGAGTAAAATAATTATAGAAGACAAAATCACAAGAAGGGACAATATAGTATACATTTTTTTATTCATGTATATTATAAGAAAGCATGACTTCAAATTACTGGGTGCAAGTAATAAAAGAATGTGGAAGCAGTTATTTGTCCGAAGCAATTAGAAGTTTGTTTGCTTTTAATAATAAGATTTAATTATTTGGATAATTTAATTTGACATTTATAATATTACGTATGTAAGTTCAACTATTTTATCCTTTCTTTCATTATAGTAGAGGAGGCGTAGAAGGAAATACTGTGTAACTCGAGCGCGTCAGATTAAGCTAGGGGAGGCTAGTTACATATTGTCAAATTCCTCCAGCCAGTAGGCAGCTTTCAATATCGGTGGGTGGGCAAAATAAAAAAAATTGTTTTACAAATTTACACGTATGCGTCAGATTAAGATAATGTAGGTTAGTTACTAGCTAACGAGTGTCCATTAGGTTCGTGTGTGTGTGTTCGCTGCAAACTGAATAACAAAAACTATATCGAGAGTATCATCAAATCAGCCTCGCGTAAACTCGGAGTCCTGAACAGAGTGAGACGTTTTTTCACGCCGGAGCAGCGGTGTCTTCTATACAAGACCCAAATTCGTTCCTGCGTGGAATACTGCTCACATCTCTGGGACGGCTCCGCAAAGTACTTATTAGATGCTCTCGACAGGTTGCAGCGACCTGCGGTCCGCATTATTGGGGATCCTGAGGTCACGAACACCCTCGAGCCTTTGCAGATGCGTAGAGATGTTGCGTCTTTGGCAGTTTTCTACCGTCTCTACCATGGTGAATGTTCTGACGAGCTCTTCCAATTAGTCCCACCCTCCCTTTTCCTTCAAAGGACGACACGTGCAGGGCTAAGATGCCATCCATTTACGGCGCAGAGTATACCTGCTAGAACCAAGCGTTTCAGTGATTCATTCCTATGCCGCACCACTAAGACCTGGAATTCCCTGCTAGCTCACGTGTCCTTCTTCCTACAGTCCAGGGTCCTTTAAGCGTGGTGTGAAAAGGCATCTAATGAGGCCGTCAAGCTGAGTGCCACCACTGTTAACATGGTAAATGTTTACGATGGTGACCCTCTTTCCGAGACTTTGCCTTTAGCTTAACATCAGGCGAGGTTAAGTCAAATTGACGTGTCCTGTATAAAAAAAAAAAAAAAACAGTCTATGTATGTATGTATGTATGTATGTATGTATGAATGTATGTATGTTTGTTTCTATGTGGCGTTCTAGAGACCAAATGCATAGGCCGATTTTGATAATTCTTACGTCAATCGATTCGTCATAACCCTGCGAGTGTCACTAAAGACATGACAGTAGTGAAAATTCACGACCGCGTCAACCAGACGCCATATTGTCAAAATGAAAAAAAAAAAGTCGATGAAATCAAGTGGGGTATTGTTAAATAGGTATTTTAAAATCATTTTCAGGTTCCTTTTATCATTTTTCATTTTAAATAATAGTTTAAGGTATATAACGATTTCAAGTTTTTTAAGAAAACAATAATTCTCGCTAATTTTCTTACTTACTGATTTTTTTTTTTTTGAATGAATTTTTTATAGCATTTATGCTAACTGTTAAGTTCGAAAAACATTGGAAAATTTTGATTTGAAATTACTGATATAAGTTTTTATTTCAAGTCAAAAACACTAGTAGGCGGGAGGCGGGAGGTGGTAGGCGGGAGGCGGGAGGCGGGAGGCGGGAGGCGGGAGGCGGGAGGCGGGAGGCGGGAGGCGGGAGGCGGGAGGCGGGAGGCGGGAGGCGGGAGGCGGGAGGCGGGAGGCGGTAGGCGGGAGGCGGGAGGCGGGAGGCGGGAGGCGGGAGGTGGGAGGTGGGAGGCGGGAGGCGGAATGCGGTAGGCGGGAGTCGGAGACCCTGAAAACGATACCCATATCAATTTTAGTGAAAAACTCATACACGATATGAAAATTAGAAGGAGATTACAAAAAGATATGTAATACATGTTGTCTTAACTAAAAAGTATAAAATAAAACAAATGATTAAAAAATAAAAACCCGACTGCCACTAAAAAGACCAAAATAAGTTTGGTAGCAGGCGGTACCCATTTGCCAATTATAAACTGAAAGAAAATTAATGGGTACCGCCTGCTATCAAACTTAATTTGGTCTTTTTAGTGGCAGTCGGGTTTTTTATTTTTTAATCATTTGTTTTTTTATGTTTATTTTGGAGTTAAACAAACTATAAAAACTGAAATACATTAGACAAGATCAAAGTAATACAAAACTTTAATTAAGATGGATGATACATGTATTTCTTTATTATTATGCTTTGTATATGCCTCCCTCACCACTAAAACTGTAAACTTTATACACCATTATTCTTTCTATCATGTGACCTACCAATTTCAATAGGTTTCCACGACGCTCGAGTAACTACATATTTAGCTGCGTGGCCTCCCTACCTATTACCAGATTATCGCAGTTCATTCTTAGATAATATCTTCACTAAAGCTTTGAAAAATTATCGATACTGTCCATAACATGTAAGGATATCCAGGATATCCTATAACAAAACCAGCAATGCCATATACAGTTAAGGTTAGCTTATACCAAACGGTCCAGAGATTGCGAAGCTATTCTTCCTGTTACCAGGCATAAAAGATTATTACTATAATATACATTGTTGCTTCGATAGCTGTTCTGAGCGTGTTGGTGGTAAATCCAAAAACAGGAGCTGGTTGTACGTCTTTATAATAATATTTTAAAGAAGGCACAATAAGATTAGAGAAACACGTCCGTACAATTTTGAGGTTATAAGGAAAGAGAGCGTTTGTGTTGCTAGCACAAAATAAAAAGGTAAAGATTAAAATATAAGAAATTAAATGAAAAGGTGTTGCTATCCGCAACATACATCACATATAAAATCATAGCAATATTAAATTTGAATATTACAGGTAAATAATTATAACAGTGATGAATATTAAATTTACAGTGTTTATCAACAACATGCTGCATAACATCAACAATTTGCGATTCAGTAAAGCAATAACAATACCAAATAAACAGACAATTGAAATAATTTCAAGGTAGGTATCCAATTAATTATTTACCATGAAATGGCTTTAATAAGTACAATGCTTGAAAAGAACAGAATGTGATTGCATTATCTTCTGAGACATCAATGAATGCCATTTGAAAAAAATGAAAAGGTATTTGGTAATTACAATGTGGCTATACATCGTGAGTGATAATTTTATTCTCTGTACCTAATCTCATAAAAAGTTATTTGATTTACTGGACTTTACTTTTTTTTTATAAAGGACACGTCAATTTGACTTCACATCACCTGATGTTAAGCTAAAGGCAAAGTTTGGGAAAGAGGGTCACCATCGTAAACATGTACCATGTTAATAATGGTGGCACTCAGCTTGACGGCCTTATCAGATGCCTTTTCACGCCCCGCTTGAAGGACCCGGGACTGTAGGACTATACAATATTAACATGAACATCACATAAGTTTTGGTTTCAATAATTAAGCTTGTATTATTCTTTTCAGGGTACCATTGAAGCTAATTTCAACGTAAGAATGTTTTATTTAAAGATAAATGCAACTAGCAGTCTTGATACTTTTAAATTACATTTAGTAATGTTCATATTATAAAATGATAATATCAAAAATCAACAACGTAATCTGCGGTAGCCTAGTGGTATGGGTAATGGACTGCTGAGACGAGGTCTCGGGTTCGATCCCAGGTTTACCATGGCACACACCAATGACTTTTCGATGCTTTTCGAAGTTATGTGTGTATTTATCGCAGGTTTATAAGTGCCCGGTTAATGGCAATAGACCCGCCACCTATTACATTGGGACCTAAACATAAACTGGCGAAATGTGGGTGCTAGCACCTGTGCCTACCCCTTCGGGGAATACAGGCGTGAGTTTATGTTATGTTATGTATTATGTAAAAATCAACATAATAAGTACAGTCAGCATCAGAAAGATACGTGCAAAGTACTCAAAATGATCTTAATTTCGTTCTTTTACCCCCTTCCAGTTGGCTGATTGTTCTGATATTTGGTACATACCTTTTAGTTTGGACAATAATACTATTTATATCTATAAAAACAGTTTGATTTGCTCTTAATACGAGATTTTTAAGATCATTTTGAGATTTAACTGTAGGTACATACTTTTAGGACCTGAGTAAGCATTTCAAAAGAGATTTACTTTTTTATTGAATTATTCAACGTTATAAAAATAATAACCATTTATAAATTCAAAAACTCCATCACTTTACTTGAGTTAAAATCTGTTTCAGTTTCCTAAAACTACAGTAGATTAGGCTTGTTTAAAACATTTCAAAAGATTAGTGATATCCCTATTTCTTAACTCAGTACTCTTATCAAATAGGTTGGTAGTTTGACACATCGTTCTCCAATACTCAAGGACCCTTTTACGAGATAGCTAAAATTGTTCTATAATTGTGCTCATAAAAGGACGATTAACAAGAGAGAGGACGAAGATTAATTATGAATGAATTGTTGACAGTACTCTCGTTTCCCTTTCCTTTCAACAAATTACTTGATTTGCATAATTTCCTTGCAAACGAAAGTATATTTACTTTTGTTTTAAAAGATATAAAAAATTTAGGTTTTGAGGTAAAAGTTATTAAGTGCGTCATTCAACGTATAAATTACAATTATATTTACCGTGAATCAAAAAGTCAGCAAACAGCGTCATAAATGTCTTGACAACGATTCTCAAAATGATTTTGAAACTCTCGTATTAAAAGCAAATCAAACTGTTTTATTGATTTTATATGGTATTTTTGGCCGAACTAAAGTTATCTACCAAATATCAGAACAACCAGTCAAATCGAAGGGGGTAAAAAGAATGAGAATTAAGATCATTTTGAGCACTACGTTCGTCATTTTTCTGATGCTGACTGTACTATGTAACAAAATGATAGATCAACTCACATAATTTGTATTGTTATACAAGGAATAGTTAATAATATAATTATCAATATTGTGTAGAAAAGTTTCAGTAATATGGATGATGATTTTAGATATGTAGATATTGAAATCCTAACCTTAGGATTACAAGCCCATTACTTAAGTCATCACGCTATTTTTGTTTGATTAATCCCATCCATACCATCACCGCTACATACTTTCCTTTCGTGTGACGATTTGCAAATGTTTTAACTTTTAATAATTTCAGCCTAATTATAAATTTAACTACGTCCGAAGTTCTCAACAAAAAACTTTCTTTAACTTGACCAATTCACTAAACAAAGGATTCTCAGTACCAAAAAGAAATAATGATGAAAACGGAATCAACAACTTACTTAATAATAAAATAACAATTAAATCAGTAAACAACGTGATGAATAGTGAAAACGATAAAGAAAAACAACATTTTAAAAGTCAAACAAGCAAAATATCATTGGATGTAGGTAAAGACATCAATCACAATCATTTTCAACAATATCAATCACGGAATAGTAATAAAGATCAATATAACAAAGAAATTATGATGAGCCAAGCAAGAAAACGTTTAAAAAAGGTCACTGTTAAACCTAAAGTTAAAACATGCGAGGATATGGAAGAGGAATGTTCAGCCCACTGCAAACAAAGGTTAATTTGGTGCGTCAAATGGAAGGCAACTGCCTTGCCGCGTGAAGTACTCTAAGTAACTAACAATAAAGTTTGATTGAATATTGTTTTACTTTGTGTATGTGCAATTACATACAGTTCACACCCACATTTTAGTGATCTCTGTATACAGTGAATGAATATGAGAAAGTGAGCCTCTTGGCGTTTATCAGGCTATTTTTCTTGACATGAGCCACTGAACCCAAATTTGGACCATACCTTTTTTTTTCGTGCGAAAATCCCCTCGGATGCCCTCCTGCCGGTGCCGGAAGGGGAGGTTATGTCGGACTCGAACCGAATAAAACCGCACGCCGACTGTGGATCGTGGTTCTAGGCCGGAGGTGAGGGTGTCATCGACATATCCCTCGCACCCCGGCTGACCCAGGACCATCCCTTACGGTCTAGCCTTCCTCGGAAGGGGGGACAACGGTGTCCCCGACTCGCCCCAGGACCACACCAACAGCTTTACTTTTTATTCACCATTTGCGATACCCGGGGAACGAAATGAAATCGCCTTGTATTTTACTCTAACGGGACCCACAGTGTGTATGTAGATAGTGATTTTATGATAAGTAAAAGTTATTTTCTGAGATATTCTAGTGCGTATTAGATTCCCCGGCCACGGTGACGGAATAACATGGATTTTTTGTTGAAGACTGAAGGGGTTATGGCATGCAAAAAAGGTAGGTACATAAGTGTAAGTGGCAAAATTTGGCAAAATACTCATTACGACTTGAGTAAAGTTTACTCACCAATAATTAATCGAAATTAAGATATCTCTTTTCAGTCAACTAGATAGAAAATCCACACTTAATATTATAAATGCGAAAGTAACTTTGTCTGTCTGTCTGTATGTTACGCTTTCACGCGTAAACCACTGAACCGATTTTGTTGAAATTTGGTATAGGGATAGGTTAGACCTTGAGAAAGGACATAGGCTATGTTTGGTCGCGATAACCGACATCCACGCGGGCGGAGCCGCGGGAAAAAGCTAATTAATATTATAAATGCGAAAGTAACTTTGTCTGTCTGTCTGTCTGTATGTTACGCTTTCACGCCTAAAGCACTGAACCGATTTAGATGAAATTTGGTATAGGGGTAGATTAGACCTTGAGAAAGGCCATAGGTTACGTTTTGTCGCAACGACATCCACGCGGATGAAGCCGCGGGCAAAAGCTAGTAATATAAGTAATATAAATAAATATAAGTGACTGAATCTTACATTAATATGATATGGCAGGTTAAAATACTTCCACGACTCCATTACATTAAATTTATATTTTTCCTTACCCGAAATAACACCAGACCTGCAAATTATATCACAAGTAACATTATCATCAGTAAACCAAGAGTAATAGCTAATTGAACTCGCATTTTCTCAAAGGACCTAACTTTTGAATGACCTGATTGATTCGTTTATAGAATCAGGTAAAACAATAATTCCGATAAAAAAAGTAATTTTGATAGCATCAAAAATGAAATTAGCTTAAAACTAAACACATATTGGAGCAGTACATATTTACACAATTAACTTAAGGCAAGACAGTGAAAGATTGAAGACTTGATATTAAACAACTGTATATGAACAATAGAAAATAAAAAATAATTATTACTTATAAATTTATTGAAATTTTCAATTACAATTATAAAGTCTAATTAAGTGATGTAGCCAGTAAGCCTAGTAGTTTGGTGGTCTCAACTTTACCTATTTTATTTTTATTGTTACTAACACTAATTTTAAGACTATTGTTACTAATACGTTATGGACCCTGGTCTGAAATAAATGATTTTATTATTTATTATTATTTATTATTATTAAAATTGTTAATCATAGTATTGGTGGTCACAAAAGTGCTCGGCAAATAATACTAAATCACATTAGACCATATTTAATCACCTGTCATCTTTTTATTTTAAATAAAGCCCATTTAAATCGGTTCATTAAATCCTTTCTTATCTACCATCTTAAAGGTGTAAAGTTTATAAGGTGTCAAATTGAAAAAAGCCACGATATATTTATGTCGATTCTATACGTCATCAATTAATCGGACTAGGATCATGTTTCTATATCAAATATCGATTTAAACTAATCGATTATAAAGTATTGAAGAATGGTTTCTGATGTTTATCTACAGGAGATATTATATGTTGTAATATTTAATTTGATTGTGCTTGTAATGTGATCTGTTAATGTAATAAACATAGCCTTTTTGCTGCCAGAATGTAAGGAATAGTCCTTCAGATATTCCAAAAAATATTAGTGAAAAAATATTTCTGATAGAATTTGGGTCTGGTTAAAACCGCAAAACATGTGCACATCTCAGCCTCAGAAGGGATTTTGCCTCACTGTGTGTTTTCTACCGCCTATATAATGGTTTGTGCTCAGATGAATTATTGGACATGATGCCCACAGCTACATTCTATCATCGCACCGCTCGCCATAGACAGGGAATTCATCCCCACACATTGCATCCGAATACGGTGCGTACCGTGCGGTATGAAAGGAACTTCATCCCACGTACGCTCAAGCTGTGGAATGAACTCCCTGCCATGGTTTTCCCGAGCGACTACAATATGGGGTTCTTCAAGAGGGGCATTAGAAGGTTTCTTCAGGGTAGGCAGCGCGAATGTAACGCCCCTGGTGTTGCATACGTCCATAGGCCGCTGTAACCACTTTCGATCAGGTGTACCGTGTGCTTGTCTGCCACCTAAGTGGTATAAAAAAAAACATCCATGGAGAAAAACAAACTAAATATTTTGAATATCAAGGGTATGATAGGATAGGATAGGATAGGGGACTCTTTTGTCCGCACTTAGCCTCTCTTTTGGGCCATTGTGCGTAGAGAGTGCTGGCTAGAGCAGCCAGCCTAGCTCCGCCCAGAAACGCAGAAGCTTACTGGGGCTTCACAGGCTTCGCGGAGCGACCTCACTGTGCCGAGGATTTGGGATCGTTGGGCGGCCACTGCCTCGCATTCCAGTATTACGTGGGCGGCCGTTTCCTCGGCGCTGAAGCACCCCCTGCAGAGGGGACTATCCGTGACGCCGATGGTATGTAGGTGCTTGTTGAGGGGGCAGTGGCCCGTTATTGTCCCCATAATTGTCCTTAGACTTGTTCTGTCTAGTCTTAGGAGACGTTTCGTTAGCCGTTTATTTATCGACGGCACAGCCTGTTTTGATTGCCTGCAGTCGATGGTTTGTACCCATCTTTGGTTATGTAGTTCCACAGATCTCTGGCGTATCCAGGTACGGATCTGTGAAAAAGGGATCGGCAGTAGTGGTAGTGGGCCAGCAGTGGTCATATCGGAGCCCCTCCTCGCGAGTTCGTCCGCAGCATCGTTTCCGTAGGACCCACTGTGCCCTTTTATCCACTGTAGCTTTACTACATTATGGGTGGATAGCTGGTTCAAAGCAGTTTGGCATTCTGCCACTAGTGTGCTGTTGGTTGTTTGGTGGTTTAGCGCTTTTAGGACGGCTGTGCTGTCGGTTAGGAGCTTTATGTTAAAACCCCTAACCTGCTTTTCGCTTATTGCCGTCGCTGCTGTTGTTATGGCGACACACTCGCATTGGAAGATTGAGCTGTGTTCGCCTAGTGGAAGGTGGATATTCAAGCCAAGGTCCAAGGAGTGCACGCCGGCTCCTGAACCATTCTTTGTTTTGGAGCCGTCAGTGTAGACGCGCATCTCCTTAATACCAGAGTAGTCCTTTTCCTCGGCTTGCGTTGTCATCTGGTATTTTTTGTTGAAGAAGTGTTTTTTGAAGGTTTTATCACAGGGAGCAGCTATTAGTGTTTTGTATTCCATCGCCCGCCCAAGAATTGTGGTGTGGGGACTATTGTGGTTGTTTCCCCAGAGTCCCAGGTGCCACATTCTAATGGCGGTGATGGTGGCTTCCTGTTGGATGTATAGGTCAAGCGGCGTTAGGTTCAGAGTTACCTCCATAGCTGCAGTTGGAGTGGTTTCCATGCATCCGCAGATTGATGAGCAGGCCAGCCTTTGGAAGGACTTTAATTTGGTAATCACGGTAGACAGTTCCGTGCGGGTCCACCATACCAAAGCCCCGTAGGCTAGCATGGGCCTTATCACCGCTGTGTATAGCCACAGTGCTATTTTTGGCGATAGTCCCCATTTGCTTCCCATCATTCTTTTGCATTGGTAGAAAGCGATTGTGCACTTGTTCAGTTTGTAGTCAAGGTGCCTGTTCCAAAGCAGCTTGCTGTCGAGAATTACACCTAGGTATTTTACTTCTTCCTTAAGTGTTAATTCGGTTGCGAAGAGTTTCGGGAGCTTGTACGGGCCCGGTGCTCTTCGGTTTGTGAACATTACTAGTTCGGTTTTCTGGGGGTCGACCGAAAGTTCGTGCTTTGTGCACCAGGTTTCTATTATTTTGAAGGCCTGTCTCATTCGGTCGCAAATGGCACTTTCGAATAGTCCCGTTATTAAGATCGTGATGTCGTCCGCATAACCTATAGTAAAAAGGCTGTTTGCGTTCAGATCTGTTATAAGCTCATTTACCACCAGGTTCCATAGTAGGGGAGAGAGTACCCCACCTTGTGGGCATCCTCTGCCCACAATGCCCCGAGTTGTGGTGTTGACAGTGAGCTGCACGGCCCTCTGTCTGAGCATGTTATCTATCCATTCGATAAGTGTTGAGGGCACGTCGTGTTTGAGCAGTGTTTTGTTGATGCTGTCAAAGTTGGTTTTGTCAAAGGCACCCTCTATGTCAATGAAGGCACCAAGGGTTGTTTGCTTTGACTTCAGGGCTCCACCGATGCGGGACACCACATGGTGGAGTGCTGATTCTGTTGATTTGCCCTCACTGTAAGCGTGTTGATGGGGGTGTAGAGGTTTCAGTGCTAGTACTTGGGTTCTAATTACCCTATCGCCTAGCCGTTCAAATGTTTTTAGCAGGAACGAGGTGAGGCTGATAGGCCTAAAAGATTTGGCCTGAGTGTAGTCACTTCTACCTGGTTTGGGGATGAATATTATTTTGACTTCCCTCCATTTCAAGGGTATGTAGCGGTTTGCGAGACAGCCTTGTAGCAACTTGGCTAGGTGGTCCGCTATGATTGGTCCGCTCCATTTCAGGAGTCCTGGGAAAATACCATCCAGGCCTGCTGCCTTGAAAGGTAGGAAAGTGTTAATTGCCCATAGCAGTTTTTCTCTGTCTATGGTTTCCCGAGCAACCTCTCAGTCTTGGATGCTGGTTGGACGGTGGTTAGTGTCTACCCATGTTTGTTCATTTGCTATTTTGCAGCCCGGAAAATGGGTAGTTAGTAAAATTTCGCATGTTTCAGCGTCATTTGTTGTGAAAGTGTTGTTTGCTTTTTTGAGGCAGCCAATGGAGTTTCCCTGCTCTTTGGAGAGGCAGGTTTTAACCTTGGAGGCCTGGTTACTATTTTCGATGCTTGTACAGAAGCGTCTCCAGCTTTCTGCGCGTCTCTGTCGTATTTCGGTTTTATATTGTTTTTTTGTGTTTTGATACTTATCCCAGTCAGTCGGTTCCCTGGTGTTGATAGCCCTGTTGAAGAGTTTTCTCAACTTCCGTCGCAGCCTCTCAAGGGACGAACACCACCAGTGTCGCCCCTCCCCAGACTTAGGTGTGGTGAGGGGGCAAGACTGCTCGTAGCTTGAGATAAGTATGGATGTGATTTGGTCTGTGTATAGGTCTAAGTCCGAGACTTTGAGGTCTTCTGATGGTAAGTGTAGGTTGTTTATACTGGCTTTGACTAGGCCTACAAATTTTGGTATGTCTGTCTTGCGCGGTAGCCTACGTGGTTTGGGTTTCGGTAATGCTATGCTTAGATGGTAACGGATCCATCTGTGGTCAGAGCATGAGGCCTCGTTGGACACGTGCCATCTGGTGATGGACCCCGCTATTCTGGTCGATGCCAGAGTGAGGTCAATCACCGTTGCGTGCCGTTTTGTAACGAAAGTAGGTTCTGAGCCTCGGTTTAAAATGTTGAAATTATGCGTAAAAATAAAGTTGAGCATGTCCTCACCTCTGGTGTTGCTGTTTTTGTTACTCCACAGAGTGTGATGTGCGTTCGTGTCGGCTGCGACGATGATGTCCCCTTTTGGCACGGTTGGCGGCTTTTCGAGGAATATCACATAGATATTCCCCATCAGGTAGTATAACCTGCGATCATTCGCCATCACCAGTTGTGCCTCTGCCTCCGTGATGCGGAAGTGCAGACTGGTCTTCGTGCCGTCGGGGTGTACTTTGGTCGCGGTGCGGTCCCAGGTATTTATGTTAAGGTGCCGGTTCTGTCGCGCCAGAAGCCTCTGCATATTTTCAGGGCTTTCTACGCGGCCCGGCACGCTGACCACACAAGGGATTTTCCTAGGTATGGCCGATTGGGGCCGGACCACAAGACCGGTGTTGGGGAGTGGTGACGCTAGGGTGCTGACGGTCTTGACTAGCCACGCCATCGTAAACTCGTCCTCGCACCATGTCTTGAGGACGCCGTCCGAGTGGTGGGGCCGACCGCGGAATCTCAGGTCGTTCGGTGTGGTGGTGAGAGGGGCTTCCAGGTCCGCTAAGAGCTCGTCCCTTAGCTTGCCCTCGATCTCGTCCCGCTTGTGTCTGTGACAGGTCCTGAAAGGGCTCTGTCATGACAGCTACGCAGAGGCTGTTGGCTAGGAAGGTGGCGGCCGCCTCAGCGTACGACCCAGAGGTCCTGCCGGAGTTCCTGGCCTTTTTGCCTTCTCCGGTCGGGGTTACGGTATCCTCTGGCCGTGAGCGCTTCGCCGGTCTCGCGTTAGTTTGTTGGCGTTGGCGTGGTGGCTTTGGAGCAGCTGAAGGGCCTCCTACGGGTTTCCCGGGGTTGGCGGGTCTGCTGCATCCACACGCGCCGCTGTTCGAGCCTTGAGTCGGCGTCTTTTGGCCGCGGTCATCTTTTTCTGCGCCGTCGACCAGGTGGTGTTGGTTGCAGTAGGCGATTGTATGGCCTCTCTGAGAGAGGTCATGTCCATCGCCTCGGTTGTTGCTGGTGGTTGGCCAGAGGTCACAGTCACCTGAGTACGCGAGTCCTGGTTGGCCGGTTTACCCCTGGTTGTCGGGGTCACGCCCTTCGACTCAGCCTGTTCGGCTGGGTTTGGGGGTGTGACGCCTTGCGGCACAGTTTGTCCAGATCCAGGTCTCGACGTATTTGGTGGGACTCTGCTGGGCCCAGCTTCGGGTACAGGACGTAAAGCTGCTCCTGGTAGTTTGCCAGAAGGCTTGTCCTTTGTACCCTTGGCTGTTAGGGTGTGGGAAAGGGATGCTTGTGCAGCTGCTTTCCTGGTGTTTTTAGGTAGGGGGTTTGGACAGGATACTGCTTCTGCAGCAGCGATCTTGCCCGATGGTGGTCGAGTTGGGGCCGATTCTGCTAGTGCAGCAGCAACCGTGCCCGTTGTGGGTTTTGAAAGTACTGCCTCTTCGGCAGCGATCTTTCTGGTGGTGTTGTTAACTATGGCCTCGGAATCCATGTGTTTTATCGAGAGAAGTTTCACCTCAGGAGCTCTCCACCCGCCACGGAGCCCTCACGTCGGGGACGTCGCTTGTTTAAACAAGCGATCGTCAGAGCTACTCCCTCGGTATAGGTCCCCAGAGTTGAGAAAAAGACGCGTCCGCACACAACGAGATGAGCAGGGCTTTCCACAGCATGAGACAGTGCTGCTTCCGTCCAAGCCACCGCGCCGTGCCGACTGTCCCTCCCCAAACCCAGAGACCTCGCTCGGCAGCCCGCTTATGGGATGCCACAGCCGATTGATCACAGGTAGCTACTCTGTGACCTCCCGTGTAAGAAGAAATCCAGACCAAAGCAGCGTGTTGCTTACGGTGTGCAACAACTCCGGCACACCGCTCGCTCAACTACCAGGACTCCTTCATCCCCCCGTACGGGTCCCCGCGCACGGCACAAACACGCGGGAGATCATTGCTATCCACCACCTGCTTTTGTTTGGTGATGAACACGCGAGACATGATCTCTACATCTCTGCGTTGGTTCGTCTGGAGGTTTCTGTTGCGTCTATTTCTTATGAACTAGACAAAGAACGGGACATGACAACCTCGGGAAGGATAGTCCACCAGACTTGCTTTGAGGATCTACACGACCTGCGCTCTCCCTCAAAACCACGTCACCCTACCCCTCAGAAGGAGGGGGAAGGTAGGTCCAGGCTAAGGTTTCCGGTAGTAGTACCGCTGTAGAAACATTAGCCTGCCCCCGTCCCTTATCAAGGGTATATCACCATGCAGGTAAATCTCGCAGGACATATTACTATCTTTAATTTTTTGGTAAATCACTATGCAGGATCATCACACAGTAAGCCTTTTCTATACTCAGTTGGGTTTGGTTATCCAATATAACTGTGAAATTCGAGAAAAATCGATCACTACCAGGATAATCCAAGGAAAATAATTCTTCGAGGACAAAATGACTATTGATCTGTTAATAATCTTCATTCTATTGTCAAAGCTAAACGATTTTCCAATCTGGCAAGTCCATTCAAAAACTCCGTTTATTAAACAATAAAGGGAAATAAATTGGGGGTGTCGCAACATTTGTTTTCGTTAAGATTAGCTTGTTAACGAAGTTGCTTAAAGTTAGCCCATTTTAGCTTTTCAAATGAAAATATATTTCGGTAGGCGTTTTCGGTGTAAGTGAAGGTTACTGCCTGTTTTGGTTCGGATGGGTTCGGGGGCACAATGATAAGATGTATTCCAAGTTTTATAAGAAATTCTTCCATATTTGATATTCGAATTAAGAAAGGATAATGAAATTCAGAGAATGTTTAATGGTGATGGTAATTTTTGTGACTATGATCCATATTATATTATAAATGCGAAAGTAACTGTCCGATTTTGATGAAATTTGGTATAGGGTAAATTTGGTTAGACCATGAGAAAGGACATATGCTATGTTTGGTCGTGATAACCGACATCCAGGCGGGCGGAGCTGCGGGCAAAAGCTAGTATTATATAAATTAGACTAGAAATAACGGCTTCTGTGGTTTAGCGGTAGAACATTCAACTTGGAACGCAGGGTTCAATTCTTGCGCAGTGTACATATTTACATGCATTAATAGGTCTAGTTGCCCTCTGTGTTTTTATGTATTGTTACGAAACATTACATAAAAACACAGAGATTGTTACAAAACATTTCTTTTAAGTATGTCTATCTGCAATCTTTACCACAAACCAATTGAATTTAGATGGCGCTATATAGAATGTTGAAATAAAAAAAGAAACAAGCTTACATTATAAAGATTTCTAAAGAAGTATAACTTTAGCCCAACTATTGATGTAAATAAGAACGTTGGTATACATTTTGCAACTTATGGACATTTCTGAAATATTCTTTGAGCGAACACTCAAGTTCCATTTTCTAGAGTCGGCGTGGGCTAAATCTACGCTTAAACCTTGGCAACTTGACCTAGTTTGAGATAGCTTGGTCTAAGATAGAAGCTGTAAATTGATTTCCAGTCTGAAATTCTGTCTGGGTAAAACATTAGGCGATTGATAGCGACTGTACTTCTTCTGATACTGGACTAAAAGTAGTCTGAAAGCAGGTAATGGTGCATGTGTGGACGTATAAGCGACTTTATGTCCATAATATTGGTTCTATGCTTAGTATAATTCATACATTTGCACGCAGTAGTTGTAGTTAGTTGTAGTTTTGTGAGTGCGGCGAAGAGAATAAACACACCTTGACACATTTTACTCGTATTGTCCGATGTACGGTAAGTATACTGTATATCCTACTAAAAAAGCCACAAAACTAGCACACTCATTCCTATGCTACACCATTAAGACCTGAAACTCCCTGCCGGCTCACGTTTTTCCTTCTTCCTACAGTCCTGGGTCCTTCAAGCGGGGCGTGAAATGGCATATCTGATGAGGCCGTCTAGCTTAGTGCCACCATTGTTAAGATGATACGTGTTTTTGATGGTGGCCTTTAGCCTAGGTGAAGTCAAATTGACGTGTCCTTTCATAGAAAAGCACAAAAATCGTTTTTTCTACAAGCTCACAATTTCTTATAACTTGCACACCGTAATGGGTATTTTGAAAGTTTCCAATATTGACTTGTAAACTTTCCTTTTAGTATCGATTTATTGGATATTTAGTGTTATTCTCTAGTGTGAGAGAGAAAAGATTGCAACTCAGGAAATATTGTGGATGTAAAGAAATATATCCAAGCCATTCATCGCTATTTGCAGAAAAATCAGTTTTCAAACCTGGAGTTAGCTGATTGAAGAAATATTTTCAATTTACAAAAGTTTTCGTACTGGGCTTTACATTTTATGCATTGAGTAAGCACTCGTACTCCATTTTATGTGGTGTTTTTAAGATGCATATTTCTTTTGATTGGTAGCACAGTAATTCTTACACATATTTTAGTGGCTATAGGTTAAGTTAATAGCTGTCGTAGGGTGTTTCCTATCTTCACATTTCTTGATACATCTGGTTCTAGTCAAAACATGTTAAGAATTGCAGCTCTTGGTTTTTTTTTGAGAGTTCATCAGTCGAAGTTCATCAGAAGAAGACTTGCCTCTTTGAATATGCGGCGACTGCTAATATTTCTACTTTCTATGTAACCTACTTAAGTATAGGTATTTATTCTTCTGTCGAATCGAAGGCGCCTCAACTCAAACTCAAACTCAAATTCTGTGTTCCCAGTGTGCCGCCACCTGGATTGCATTTTTGGAGGCGGTCATAAGTTCCTCCGCGGTACAAGTGGACGGGCATGCAGCACATGTCAGCAGGTGGGACATGGTCTGTGGAGTAACTCCACACTCACACCGCAGGTCCGCGCCGTCCGAGAATCCCCATCTTGCCCGATTCTCCTTGCTTCGACCGACCTGTGTCCGAAGTCTATTTAGGGACTTCCACCTGATCCAGGAGAGGTCGTGCCCAGGTGTCGCTGTCGGAGAGTTCTCCGACAGCGGAACGAATGGGGTTGGTGGCGAGCTCCGCGCTCTCCATAGGTCCACCCTGGCCGGGGAGGGATCGCCATCGTCGGCTGCAACGCACGCCCAAAAACTCTTTCGGCTTTTCAGCCTTTTTGGCACGTGATGGTGGCCGTGCATGGGGTGTCGCTGATCCCGTTCCCCCGTTACCCCTCTCCATGGATGACACCACGTCTCTACGTACGCTGGGAGGTGCTATACCGGCTAGTGGATACAGCATCTGTACCGGAGTTGGTTTGAGACAACCTGTTATTATGCGGCAGGTCTCATTTAGTGCTACATCCACTAGGCCAGCATGTGCAGAACGGCCCCATGTTGGACACGTATATTCACCCGCAGAATAACACAAAGCCAGCCCCGTCGTTCGCAGCACCGGCGGTGCGGCCCCCCAGGTTGTGCTCGTCAGCCTTTTTAAGATGTTGTTGCGTGCCGAGACCTTGTGTTTAAGTATCTCGCAGTTCTTTTTAAAGGTAAGGGACCTGTCCAGGGTAACTCCCAGGTATTTGGGGTGTGAGCAGTGTGAAATTTCGACATCGCGCCACCGGATTTTCAGCTCTCGCTTTGCCTGCCCGTTACTGAGGTGGAAGGCGCACGACTGCGTTTTTGCTGGGTTGGGCTTCAGAGCGTTACTGTCGTAGTAGCGGCTCAGCTCCTCGAGTGCGTCATTCAGGTTTTCTTCTACCTCCTCAAAGGATCCCTGTGACGTGAGAGCCAGGTCGTCAGCGTAGAGGAAACGTGTCGTGCGTGGGCTAAGGGGTTGGTCGTTGGTGTAGACGTTGAAGAGCAACGGAGCCAGAACACTCCCTTGAGGTAGGCCATTCTTCAGAACTCTCCAGCGGCTTTTTTCGGAGCGCAAGTGCACCTGAAAGCGTCGGTTCCGGAGGAGTTCCCCTAAGACTGTCGCAAGTTTGCGATCCCCAGTGATTTTCTCCATCTTCCAGAGCAAGAGCTTGATGTTCACAGTGTCGTAGGCTGAAGACAGGTCAACAAAAACTGCGCCAGTCACTTTACGTGACTCAAAGCCATCCTCGATGTGTTGCGTAAGGTTGAGGATCTGAATACAGCAGGACTTTCCTGGGCGAAAGCCAGCCTGCTCTGGGATCAGCTTGGGGTCTACGATGTTAATTAGACGATTAAGGAGCATCCTCTCGAAGAGTTTCATGGTTTGGCACAGGAGAGAAATTGGTCTAAAACTTTTGGGGTCGTCAAAAGGTTTCCCGGTTTCGGAATGGCGATTACTTTGGCCTTTCTCCAGAGACGTGGGATCTTAACAGAAGCAATACAATCATTGAAGAGGGTAAGGAGCCATGACACGGCAAGAGGACCGAGGTGTTGTATTTGCTCCACTAAGATATTGTCGACTCCAAGGGCTTTCCCCTGTTTAAGATCCCTGATTCCGGTGATGATGTCGGACAGTCCAAAAGGTTGGCAAATAGAGGATTCACATACGGTCTCCGGGTGTGCATCCCTCGGGACTCTTTCGAGTCGTTGGGTGGGTTTGCTGTTGACCAGAAGTTGGTGGGCCACTTGGTTTGCTGTTACACAGCCCGGTGGCTCTGCTCGCGGAGCATCGCTTGTGAGCTTCCGAATGGTATTCCAGGCTTTCCTACTGCTATATGTCAGGTTTATCCCGTTAACAGTGTCCATCCATTTGCCGCGACGGCTCTCACTCACCTCAGTAAGCAGTCTCTCACCAGCCTCCAAGGTGTCAGCAGAGAATGGGTCGCTGTCGTACAGTTTCTCGTATTCCTTCAATAGTTGAACAGAGGAAGTAGAGAGACCCGGAACATAGAGGGTACGGCAACCTCTGGGAATACACCTACGAGATATACGCGCAACAGTATCAGCAAATTGGTCGTAGTTTTGCGGCTCTGGTGATACATTTGAGAGAGCATCGTCAATTTCCGCTGCGAATCTTTCCCAGTCTGCTTTCCCGTAATTGAAACGGCGCTTGAAAGGAACAGCAACGGGGCGCACGATCGGCTCAAGGCTACACATCATAGGTCTGTGTTGTGTCCGAGGAATTGGTGGGCACATCGTTTTCTTACACAGCCCACTTATGTTCGCACTGACGAAGACCAGGTCCGGATTGTAACCCCGCTGCCAGCGTCCACTGTTGAAAGATGGCAGGTCTTTTGGGCTATGGATTAACACCAGGTCGTTAGCCTCCGCCCATTCCTCCACTGCGTGACCATCCGCGTTCGCACTAGAGTAACCCCAGTTTTCGCTATGGCTGTTAAAGTCACCAATGATCACCCTGCTCCTTTGGTTGTTCAAGTTACTAGGGGCATTGAACTGGAAAGCCGAGCCCGGGGGCTTATATACTGAGCTCACCGTGCAAGAACCAGTGTCCACTGTGACGATTTCTACGTCATCGACAGATGTACACTGAGCCGATGTTATGCTTACGCCGGGAGCAACAAACACTGCGTTACCGTGCTTTGGGTGACAGATCTCGGCGACAAGCGACAGTCCAGGGATGTATGGTCTGCTCTGACTATCATCTCGATGGGTCTCCTGCACACACAGGATATCGCAGCGGGTAGTTTGGCAGAGATTGGAAAGTATCTCTGCCTTGTCCTGTGAAAAACCTTCGATGTTAATGGAGATGATACGCAGAGCTGACTTTGAGGCTGGACCGTCAGAGTGGCAGAATTGATTTCGAGTTGCCATCGTGGTGTAGTAATTAGTTTCGCGGCAGCGCCGCTACTCACGGAGAGGGCCCGAGCATAGTTATCGCTCTTCGGGAAGGCTTACTACGTCCCCTCCATCCTCCGGTATTTATTTATTATACGTAATGAATGAGAATGGATGAAAAAAATTGTCTGAAATTTTACAGGTCCTCATAAAATTGAAATCGAAATTAAATGATGGAAGTTACAATTTAGCACTATAAAAAAGAAACTATTGAAATGTATAATCATTAACAAAAGCCATTAAAGTAATGGTAAATTTCAAAACTTACCATCAAATAAAATAACAACTATGAAATAAATTACTCCTCTTTTAAAATGCAACCACCATTTGCAAATTGCTTGGCGACCTGCAACTTTCGTTATCGACTGTACTTCGGAACTAGTGATTTATCGAACCTCTAAAAGCACTAAAAAGTCAACCAAGTTTCTACGTCTTGCATCTGTCCCATTAAACTTAACTTTAGTATATATGAGTTTGGCGAGAACCAAAAATACTCGGTAAGTACTTAGAGCAAAAATCAATAGAGACAGTCCTATTACCCGTAGAGTTACGTACATTTTCGAAATGAGATATATTTTAACTTTTATGATACTCTGTGTAATATTTATGAATAATGCTGACGCCTGCAAATACCCGTAGTGGCAGAGTAGGCAGGCATGTATTAACACCCAAATTGGCGAAATAAGCGAACTATGATCTTCAGTCCCATGTAATGGGGGCGAGCTTATAGCTGTCAAGCGGACACTTGGTCATGGACTATAGTCCATACGCACACACACACACACACGCACTCACACACAAACACAAATTTGAAATTTGAAGATTTAGACTACATTCTTTTCACACCACCTGCTCGACAATGCCTCATTATATATCATGCAAACCTTACTCAAAGTAAATCATTATAGCCCTTGTCTTTTGCCGGGGTGTAATGTTGAACTGAATTTCATTATAACCCGCCAGGCAGTAATGTGATTCTCACTTCTCTTAGTTCTTATTGTTATGCATTTAAAGTCTAATTTCGTCAAAATCGCGCGGCGCGCGGCTGCTGCAGCTGCTGGTGGCCGACGCGCCGACACGCCGCCGTCCACCTCCTCGCGGTGGACGGTGGCGTGCGCCGCGCCTCATTTATTTGAAAATCGAACTTATTCGAAAATCGAGCTGGCCACGCCACGGCTAGCCGAACGAAAAAAATCAATACTTAAAACAAAAGCCGCGAGTATTTTTTTTTTAAAGTATTTTAATAATTAAAATACTTTTTCTAGTAGCCCTGGTTTTTATTGTCTCGCAAAAGGTGAGAAAAGTAGAGTATACTCCTTAGGGATAAAACTGATTTTGCCTTGGGCGCGCTTAAATCCTTCACTGCTCTCAGGACTCCATTTTAATTCCCTCACTTCGCTCGGGAATCAACTCAAAACCCCCTCGCTACGCTCGGGAGTTAAATCTGGAGTCCTTCGTTACGCTCAGGATTCAATATCGCGCCCGTGACATAATACAGTGCTTTAACCCCTTGGTGTACAATCTACTATTATTTGCTGTTTTTTTCTATTCTAGTTACTGTTCATTGTTTGTCACTGTTTCATTGAAACTACATTTTGTTACATGTAATTGGGGGAAGGAATTGTCTCCTGAGATACAGGTTAACAACTTAGTTCAGGAGACAACGACTCTGTAAACTCTGTAATCTATGGTTTTATTGAATAAATAAATAAATAAATAAAAAATATATAGTATATATTATTATTATACTATAGCTTATTTCGCCAATTTGGGTGTTAATACCATGTCTGCCTACTCTATGTTTACTGTCGCATGGAAAACTGTCCTATCCCTTAGTCGCCTTCTACGACAACCACGTGAAGAGATGGGGCCCTATTCTACTCCACTGGAAACCAACACAGCCTATAAGATATTTATGAATATTGTTCTTAAAAAGTCATTAATGAGAATAAATCGGGAAAAATGAAATGCTCAAGTGGGACTTGGAAAAAAAATGTCATTAATTATATTATTGAATAAACGTATTTCTGTTTTTCTTCAAGTAAACAAAGCTACCAACCAGCTACAAACTCATTAGAATCATCTAAGTTAGTTACCCGAGGCTTTTGTCCCCTTGACCCTGGTAGCGAGGCCATTGACACCCAATTGACCCCTCCATAGAGGCCCAGCGGCGGAGAGGTCAGAATTAATCATAAATTACCCTATTACCTTCAGTAACACAGAAATTAAATGTCAAAGATGTACCTTTTTGAAAAGTCCCAGATGTGTTCTTGCTTTATACTAAATTCATTTTTGAGAAGATGAGCAGTAAGGGTCTTAAAAATTATAGTTACAACATAACATTCTTAGAAGGCTTGAAGAAAACTTGAGAAAATTCTGAGAATGCAGTTCGTAATATAAAAAAAAAATGATTGTCTCCTAAGAAAGTTCACCATCGTTTTTTTGGGTTTTATCCTACAGCTAAAATAAATTATCTAACCGAACTTATTAAATTAAGATTAGTTAAAAAAGCGGTAGTAATTGCGTCGGTTCTTATTTTATAGTTTTTATTTATTTATTTTTTCTTACGGATCTGAAACGTGGTCCGTCACTATAGGTCTCCTACAAAAGCTCAATGTCGCTCAGCGAGCTATGGAGAGGGCTATGCTCGGTATTTCCCTACGTGATCGCGTCAGAAATGATGATATCCGTAGGAGAACAAAAGTAACCGACGTAGCCCAGCGGATTAGCTCGTTGAAGTGGCAGTGGGCGGGACACATAGCACGCAGAACAGATGGCCTATGGAGCAAAAAAGTTCTGGAATGGTGACCGCGTACGGGCAAACGTAGTGTAGGACGCCCAGCGGCCAGGTGGAAGGACGACCTCATCAAGGTCGCCGGAAAGCGCTGGATGCGGGCTGCTTCAGATTGGTCATTCTGGAGGTCTAGGGGCGAGGCCATTCAGCAGTGCACTATGTGTGGCTGATATGATTATGATTAATTTTTAATCCAATTTTATGACGTCACTAAATCTTTTTTCATACAAGTTACCTTATAAATTATCACTTTCAACATTAGTAAAAAGTAACTAATTTGTCTAGTCTGTAGAATACCCAATTTAGTTAACCTAGTTTATTTGTATATAAATATTGTGTTTTAATAAAAAGTCGCTACAAGATTATTCATCTTCAGTTAGAGTACCTTAATGAGTGGAGTATATTTATGTTTCATAGTGACTGCTAATACATAACATAACATAAACTCACGCCTGTATTCCCCGAAGGGGTAGGCAGAGGTGCTAGCACCCACATTTCGCCAGTTTATGTTTAGGTCCCAATGTAATAGGTGGCGAGCCTATTGCCATTAACCGGGCACTTATAAACCTGTGATAAATACACACATACTTAACTTCGAAAAGCATCGAAACGTCATTGGTGTGTGCCATGGTAAATCTGGGATCGAACCCGAGACCTCGTCTCAGCAGTCCATTACCCATACCACTAGGCTACTATACTACGTACTATAACTGCTAATACGTCAAATTGAATTACATAGATCAGATTAAATTGTAGCACTCAAATTAATTATCATTATTAATTGCATAATTAGCGAACATTACAAGATACTACGGATTATCCTTCTATTACCTACTCGTACCAGTAAGCAGATATCAAGCAGCCTATTGGTTGCTAATACCGTAATTAACGTATTATGTTGTTGTGATAATGGAGTTCATAATGAAGTGCGTTGGAGCATTGTATTCCAATAGTACCGACAGCCTCAGGAAGCACGGGTTTGATCCCCGCTCAGTGCAAATGTTTGTATGTATACCTATAGCTTTTTGCCCGCGGCACCGCCCGCGTAGCTGTCGGTTATCGCGCCTTTGTCCTTTCTCCAGGTCTAATCTACCACTATACCAAATTCCATCAAAATCGGTTTAGTGGTTTAGGCGTGAAAACGTAACATACAGACAGCTATGCTCACCACGGGTCTAGATTGGAATGTGTAGTATGTTGTGGAATATTAAAAATATTAAGTGGTGAAGAGTGAAAATTTTCAAAAGGGAATAAAAATGCCTTCGCTATATACACGTAATACTTATGAACAGTAATGTATGTAGACTATAAATTTAAACATTTCTAGCATCTCTGCAGCAACCCTTCGCTACTGATTTCGATTTCATTGTTATAAGTATTTAAATGAATTGTACTAGGACTAAGTGAGCGGCGGCGTGAGCGAGAGCAGCCGCGTGCGTAGGCGACTCGGGTCCCCCATGAGCGACGTCCAGACCGTAAGGGATGGCCCTGGGTCAGCCAAGGTGCGAAGGATATGACACGTCACCTATGGCCTAGCACAACGACCCATAGACGGCGTGCGGTTTTATAACACTGACATAACCTACCCCTCCGGCTCCGGCAAGGGAGGTATTCGAGGGGATTTCCGCACGAAAAAAAAAGACTAAGATGTATCAATGTGATAGTACCTTCAGTAGAAATATTGTCATCGTCTCTATGAGCATCTTGGTTGCATTTGAAGATATGGGTAGATATTATGCTTTACTTGGGAAACTGGTTTGCATTGCTAAGTTTTTTTTTTTCAACCCGGGCAAACAGATAAATATCGGCAATTATACTTTAATCTTGTCAACCTGCAAGTCGTCAAAATTTTTAAAATTCGAATCAAAAAGAAAAATCGAATTTTGTGGGATTTCTATGTCATCCGTCTATTTGTCTGACAAAATCTTTTTCACAGAAACGCGTGAATGAGGTATGAAGTTGAAACTAAGATGGCCTATACGTCACGAAAAGTGGATGAAAATTTCAACTTCAGAAATGACAGACAGTTTAATTGTTAGAATAATCTCTCAGTATGAAGCTGTCGTAAATTCAAGTCAAATTTACGAGATATTCATATTATATAAGTCACAGGGGCTCAATTCACTAACTTACGTACTTAGTTGCGTAAATTTACTTATGATTTTACTGACGTAAATATACGCAACGTGCGATTTCAGTGAGTAACCTATGTCAGTTTTCGGTACAGAATACCACGTTAATATACGTGACATTTTATGTCATATGACATACGACATTTATGAAAATAATGCCAGACTAAAAATATAACTTGAATTGCCAATTTTTTTTTCAATAAATTCTTATTATTAATTTTTTCAATCTCATACATAAATCTTATGTATGGAATTGTTTTGAACTATGATTTAATCAATATTAGTCTTCTTCTTTTCGTATCAACGATTCACTTTTATGAATAATTACACTATTCGGGAATATAATTATGCTATCTTAATCGCGCTGTCATAATATTGGTTTCTTTTATTTTATTTGTAATTAGTAGTTTTTTAGTATACAATTATAATGTATTCTGTAAATTACCAATAAATAATTAATTATTATAACGGGAATTGACGCGAGAATAATAAAAAAAAGTAGGTACTTTTAACTATTATTATTATTTATGTGCTTCAAAAAATCTATTTATGTTTAGATGAATATGGGATATATTTTTTATCATCATTGCACTGCAGTTTAATAAAATACAATTATTGTAATGCATAAGTCATTTGTATTTTTATTTGACCTAAGAAATAAGTTATACAACTATACACAGCAGGCTGCTAAAATGGCAACATTATAATACTAACTGATCGAATAGTGATATATCCAAGAAGAAATAAGAAAACCTTAAGAAAATGAAGTTGTTTTGTGGTCTATGGTACCTATGATAAACAATTTTCTTACGTTCTGAACATTCATTAAAAACTTTTTGTAGCGGAGCGGTATTGCATTTCTACCAACATAGCATCTATTTAAAGGATAGGTACCAAATATTCCTATTGTTGTACATATTAGTAATCCTCGAAACAAATTTTGGTTGTACTATTTGTTCGGCTTTTTCTACAATATATAATATATTATAATATGTAATTCAGTCAAGAAACTCGTGTTGATTGAGGGTGGCGCTGCGGTGCGCTCGACAGTTACGCAGATGGCGGGTTAGGCCCGTTATGGAACATAATAAAAAAGAGAAGAACCAAAGAGTGAATTTCCTTTATTCAGTTCAGGCACTTACAGAGCACATTTGAATGTCTTTTTTTCTTCGTTTTTTTCGTGCGGAAAGCCCCACGGATACCCGCCGGAGCCGGAGGGGGAGGTTATGTCGGACTCAAACCGACTAAAATCACACGCCGTCTGTGGGTCGGAGTGCTAGGCTGAAGGTGAGGTTGTCATCGATAGCCCTTGCACCTCGGCTGACCCAGGGTCTCCTCAAGAAGGAGGGACGACGGTGTCCCTAACTCGCCCCCGGTATGGGGAGCCACGCTTCTTAGCGCCCCGCCGCCTTGGCCTGCTTCTGTTAGGGTGACAAGCAGCTCCACCCGTCACCCCAGGCCCGCGCTTATGGGGGATAGAGGTCGGTTTGTGCATCCGACGTCCATGTTGCCTTCGCCCGCGGGTTGCGCGGTTTGCGAGTCTATCTCGGTCACGCCGCCACTCCCTTTCCGCCGTCTCCTTCTCGAGCATTACTTGCTCCGAGGAGGCGCCGGCCTCCCATGCATCCGCGCAGCGGAACATCGCCGCGAGTAGGGTGGCGAGCGTGAGAACTCTCACTCCCAGGGCCGCCAGGCTCGGGATTGTATCCTCGCTTCCGCGCCTCCTTTCGGAACCGATATAGCACTGAAAGGGCCCTCGATTGTAGGATCCACGAGACTCGCCACAACGAAGGGTATCGTGCAGTACCTAATTGCCCTGGTAGCCATCGTCTGCTGCGGCGTACGCGGCAGGGGCATGAACCTGTCCTCCAGGTTTCCAGTTTATGGTTTGCAAATGGGTACCACCAGCTATCAAAGTTGTTTCGATATTTTCAGCATAATTTTTTAAATATGGTTTTTAAGTTTATAATATTTTTACTTCTCTCATGTTCGATAAGCAGGTTCTTATTACCTCCAAATAAAAAAAGCCCTAGGGCGGCAAGTAATAAAAAAAACCACTTCTTTCCATAAAAAAGTTCGCGTACATCTAACCATCATACTGGCAATAGACATCATGCATTCAGCCCAAAGACCAAAGAGGTCGCTTTGCTATTCAGCCTTGTCTTCGTGTGCGTATAATAGTCATCTATTTTAAATATCGAATGGCGATACTCAATTTCATCCTTGAAAAAAAAAATTTAAAGTTCTTTACTTGATTCTTTTTAATGAAAAAAGGCGGGAATAGAAAACTTTTACTTTAAATATTGTTTGTTTTGGATTTTTTTTTTTAAACATCTCAAACTATTAATATACCCAAAAAACACCTGTCCTTAAAATTTGAAAATTGTTCTCATTTCACTATACACATTCACACGCAGACTTATCGTGCGAGCACTCTATGTGAAAAGATTATGGTTGACGTACTGATGACACCGGTGATCTCCGCAAAACGACGTTTGGGGGATCACCTGTTTCTGGTACAGAAGGACCCCGACTGAGTGCTATTACTGTGATGCGACCGAGGACTCAGGCGGCGCACGGCGTAACATAGGAGGTAGCTCAATGACCTCTGTCCTGCAGGACCGTAGACTTGGTGTGTGACAATGGTAGCCGCCTGTCACAATAGCAGAAAAGCGGCCCAGGGATGCCAATGCGATGCGCACAGATCGACATTGAGTAGCGAAGTACTCAAAATGATCTCATTATTGCTTGAGACATAATATATCTGGCACCTAAAATGTGCTCTATACACGCGGTACACGTTTCTTGGATGAATTTTGACGATAGCACGGGGTGCTGCTGCGGTAGACGAGCTTCAGTTCACTAAGACAATTATATATTATTACAAAATAATCCGCACGCCCCAGGGCCTTTTATATCTCACGATTTGTGTCACTGGCAATTAGTATTGACATCGCCACAGCTTAGGGTTCAATAGGGTATGGCACACATCGCTGCTTTCCAAGCTACCAACCTTTGGCCTGCCTACCAGATCGTGCAACTAGGTTGCAAGCGTCCTGCAGGAGCACCGTATTCGCGTCTTTTGTGATGGACGAGCTTCGGAGTTCTTGCAGGTGAATGCTCGCGCCGCAGGGTTCCATCTTATCTCCCACTCTCTTTCTTCTGCATATCAATGACATGCTTTCTAATGGTAGCATTAATTGCTATGCAAACGACAGCACCTTACACGGGAGTTATCACGCACATGCACGATTTCACACTGCTTGACCGCAGCCAAGCAGTGTGAAATCGCGGAAAAAAAGTAGCTTCTTGTCACTGAGCCGGACTCAGAGCACACCACTGCCACTGCAGGATAACCTCAATATCCTCAGTATGGATGTTCACTGCAAACTAAATAACAAAAACTATATCGAGAGCATCATCAAAACAGCCTAGCGTAAGCTCGGAGCTCGGAGCAGCGGCGTCTTCATACAAGACTCAAATTCGTTTCTACGTGGAATACTACTCGTATCTCTGGGATGGCTACGCAAAGTACTTACTAGATGCTCTCAACAGGTCGCTGCAACGTGCGGTCCGCATCATTGGGAATCCTGAGGTCACGAACTTCCTCGAGCTTTTGCAGATGCGTAGCGATGTTGCGTCTTTGGCAGTATTCTACCGTCTCTACCACGGTGAATATTCTGATGAGCTCTTCTAATCAGTCGCACCCTCTCCTTTCCTTCACAGGATCCAACAGTCCCGGGGCCTTTAAGCGGGGCGTGAAAAGGCATCTGACAAGGCCGTCAAGATGAGTGCCACCACTGTTAACATGGTACATGTTTACGATGGTGACCCCCTTTCCGAAACTTTGCTTTTAGCTTACCATCAGGCGAGGTGAAGTGAAATTGACGTGTCCTTTATATAAAAAAATAGGTCCAAGATATATGTCCCGAGCTATACCTTGATATTATGACAATTTTGTGCACCTTGCATGCTCACTGTACATACATGGTGGTATTGATTTACGGCGGCGGCGCGCTGGAAAGCGCGCCTCCCCATTCCGGGGGCGAGTCGGGGACCTGGGTCAGCTGCGGTGCGAGGGATATGTCGATGACAACCTCACCTCCGGTCTAGCACCACGACCCTCAGTCGGCGTGCGGTTTTAGTCGGTTCGAGTCCCACATAACCCCTTCCGGCTCCGGTGGGGGAGGTATCCGAGGTTTTCGCAGGCCAAAAAAAAGGTGGGATTGATTTATGAGAAAAAGTTAAATACTATGTTTATCCGCATTCTAAATCACGAAACACAAGTTAGTTAAACTCTGTTTTCTTTAGGTCTGGATAGCGCAATGAAGATTATCGTATAATATTTATCGTGAACTAGCTTTTGCTCGCGGCTCCGCCCGCGTGGATGTCACTTATCGCGACCAAACATAGCCTATGTCCTTTCTCAAGGTTTAATTTACCCTCATACCAAATTTCATCAAAATCGGTTCAGTGGTTTAGGCGTGAAAGCTAACATACAGACAGACAGACAGACAGAGTTACTTTCGCATTTATAATATTAAGTATGGATTTATTCAACGACAAATTTTAGCAATCATTGCAATTCAAATGTAAATAAATACTTACCGAATGATTTTCCTATGATAAAAAACATTTAAACTTTTATAATTTTTGTGAACGTATCTACGTATACAAATCGAGCAGAACATTGTCATCGAGTTCAGAACCATGATTTAACGCCTAAACCATAATTTTGACTTTGACAGATGTTACTGAATACCAGGTTATTAAGTTATCGATTTCCATAACCACACATATGCGATACGTGGTGTTAGTATTTTATGACGTTTGAGCCATTTGTATGGGTGACGTAAGTTGTCAAAATGATAAAAACCTAAGTATTTGTAAACCTATGCTTTGACAGATCGTACAGAATACCAGGTTATCGAAACGAAACTCACAAACTCACAAATACGTGATACGTGGCGATAGTGAATCGAGCCCCAGTAGAGAGCTAATTACTTATCTCTGAACATTGTTAATAATGCTTGTCTATATCATAACTGTCTTTCTGGAAATGAAAAAAATAGTACCTATTTATAGAGGACCTACAGCTCTTGTGGGTTAGGTATACTATTTATGACATAATTAAATTTAATAGACGGTGGTTTGATATCGTTACGAATAATTAAGATGTTTTAAAAAATACCGATTGTTAAGTTTGGCGTTGATTACTCAAATAAACTATAAATGCTGGTGCAAAGGATTTATTACAAAAGAATATAATAATATAAAATGAATGAGCGGCGCACTAGCCGTTGTCTAGCCGAGATGTCAGTGTGCGGGGTGCGGGGTGCCGAGGGCCGCTGTGCTACCTGCGCGTCTCTCCGCCCCCTCCGTGGTCCTCATCATTGGTGGAGCTCTTAACATCCTCCCCCCCCTTGAAAGAATTGCTTTCAAGAGGCTTATGGGAATTTCCATACAGAGCACAAACTTTAGAAAGAGCTCTCTTGATGATGCCTTTCTTCGTATAAATGTCGACAACTCTGACGATGTTGTCTTGACCGGGATACAACTTATGAATTCGCCCCAGAAGCCAGTTCATCGGTGGAAGCTGCTCATCGATAACAACGACGAGATCGCCAATCTTGACAGCTTTGCTCGTCGTTCGCCATTTGACGCGTTGTTGAAGGTCCGATAGAAATTCTTTCTTCCAGCGATGCCAGAAATGTTGACGGAGACGTTCAATAAGTTGATATCTATTGATACTGACTTTCTCGCTCACCGGAGAAGGTAGCGCAGTCAATGGACGACCAATAAGGAAGTGACCTGGTGTTAAGGGCGTCAAATCAGACGGGTCCGTTGACATAGGTGTCAACGGACGAGAATTAAGTAACGCCTCAATTTGACAAAAAAGTGTAGATAATTCCTCAAAGGTTAAGCTACTACTTCCCGCAACTCGCTTCAAATGAAATTTGGCTGCTTTTACGCCAGCCTCCCAGATCCCACCAAAATTTGGCGCGTAAGCAGGTGAGAATTTAAAATCAATAGCTTCGGCACACGCGAAATCGCCGACAACGCTAACGCATGATTTAAGTAATCTGCCTAAGTCATTGCTTGCCCCTACGAAATTCGAACCATTATCGCAATAGATAGTGTGTGGCTTTCCACGACGAGCTATTAATCTACGCAGACATAATATAAATGCATTAGTGGTCAAGTCACTAACGACCTCAAGATGGACGGCCTTAGTACAAAGACATATAAAAATACATAAATAGCATTTCGTCGTTTTAGCTCCGCGTCCTTTACGACTGGATATTAAAAAAGGGCCGGCAAAGTCGGCACCACAAGTCTCAAATGGTGGAGCTGGGTTAACACGAGGTGCTGGTAAGTTACCCATTAATGGTTGGCACAGTTTAGCTTTAAATCTTTTACATTTTAAACAATCATTAACAATTTTAGTACTAAACCTTTTGCCACCAATTGGCCAGAAGCGGTCGCGTATAGCATAAAGCAATTGCTGAGGGCCACAATGAAGCAACCGGATATGCTCATGAGCAAATAATAATTTAGTAAACGGATGTTTTGTGTCCAATAAAACAGGATGAACTTTATCGTAAGGACAATGTAAAGCATTCTGGATGCGCCCGCCAACACGAAGCACACCATCTTTATCCAAGAATGGATTCAAAGGTAAGATATTTGATTTTGAATTTAATTGTTTATGCTTAGATAACGCGTCAATATCAGTAGCAAATGAATCTCTTTGTTGTTCCGCAGCAAGGAACATTAACGAAGCATGAAGTTCAATACTAGATAAACTACCCTTCATCTTATCAACCTCTTTGGATTTACAATTTTTAATAAATCTCAGAACATAAGCAAATATCCTTTGCAAGTTATAAAACTTGGAATATTTGTCGAACGGAACTATACCAATACGATCAGAACTGTGTGTTGTAAGACTAACCTTTGTTTCAGGTAATTCAACGCGCTTTAACGGACTAGCAGGCCACATATTTTCCGGCTTTGTGAGAAAGGAAGGTCCCTGCCACCAAATAGAACTATCGTGCAATTGTTGTGGAGACACTCCTCTAGAAGCTAAGTCCGCTGGATTCGATTCAGTGGGTACGTGTCGCCACGAAGACTCGTCGGTCAACTGGCGAATTTCCTCTATCCTATTACACACGTAAGTTTTGAGCGTTTTAGGCGGAGTTTTGAGCCAACCGAGGACTATAGTAGAATCTGACCAGAAGAATGACCTTGAAACAATTCCTTTAAATGACGTCACGACTTTGGAATATAACCTGGCACGAGTAAGGGCCCCCAGTAACTCTAAACGAGGTATAGTTGCCTCGGGTTTTATCGGAGCAACCCTTGCCTTTGCACACAAGAGATTTACCTGATCATTTGATTTAATATAAATACAAGTGGCATAAGCCTTTTGAGACGCATCTGTAAAACAATGTATCTCAACGTTAGTCAATTTGCTAGGTAAGACACATCTTGGTATCCTAAGCGCAGATAGGTGACGTAAATTGTTAACAAGGGTTTCCCATTCAAATTTAATATTATTGGGAACCGGGTCATCCCATCCTGACTTCAAACGCCATAAATCTTGCGACAAATTTTTGGCGATGATGGTACATGGCGATAATAGACCGAGGGGATCAAAAATTTTAGAAGATGTCGACAATATATTTCTTTTAGTGACTTTCACGGCAGGTTCATAATTAGCAGAGAATTGAAGCGTATCTGAACTGGGTGACCACTTTAAACCTAAAACCGTAGACTCTTTGGAGAAATCTTGTTCCTGATCGATGACAGGAATGTCTTTAAATATCTCAGGAACATTCGATCGGAATTTGCGCAAGTGAAAACAGCCATTAGATAAAGTCTTAACAACTTCATTCACAATGTATTTAAGCTCAGTTTTTGAATTAGAACCAGTATTTAGATCATCTACGTAAAAATCATGTTTAATTACATTTGCTACAACCTCGTCACTGCACTCGTTGGCCAACTGTACCAAACATCGTGTGCTCAAAAATGAAGCAGCAGCGGTACCATAGGTAACCGTATTCAACTGCAATACTTTGAATGGTTGCGATTCATCATTTCGCCAAATAATTAACTGTAAATTACGCTGGGACTCATCAACGTTAATTTGTCGGTACATCTTATCGATGTCACCTGTAACGACGTACACGTTTTCGCGAAAGCGCAATAGAATAGACAATAAATCATCCTGGACCACTGGACCAACGTACATAATATCATTCAATGATTTACCAGTGGAAGTTTTATGGGAGGCATTAAACACTACCCGTAATTTTGTAGTTTCGCTATTGCTCTTTAAAACAGCGTGGTGAGGTATATAATATCCAAAATGGGGACGTGATACTTCACTTAAATGTCCCAATTCCTCATATTCACGCAAAAATGCAGCGTAATCATTTTTAATGCCTGATTTTTTCAATCTTTTTTCTAGATTAATTAGACGTTTCCTAACGACAGGATATGAAGAACCTAATGCATCTTCAGGAGTCTCACGCAATGGCAACTTAACACAGAATCTACCATCTGACAAACGTACAGTATTTTCTGAAAAATGAGCTTCACAATATTCTTCATCCTTTGACAGAACTTTGCAAGAATGATGCAACTCCTCCACCTCCCAGAATTTCGCAAGAGAATCGCGAATTTCCTGTGAGAAATTACAATATGTTTTCTTAGGCTTGCACATGTCACCCATAGGACCGGCGACGAGCCAGCCAAATTTAGAACTTTGTAGAATAGGCCTATTTGGACCCAGCTTAATTTGTTGATGACCAACAATATTCCAAAATACGTCAGCTCCCAGTAATACGTTGATTTCAGAAGGTTGAAAGAAACTAGTATCAGCCAGCTGAATATTAGCGGGTAGGTTAAGCTGAGAAACATCGACAATCGAACCAGGCAGCTTATTGGTTATGATAGGAATGATCAAGCAAGATACATCAATTTCGAAATCATTAACTCGAGACCTGAAACGTACATCACAAAATTTAACAGTATTGGTCATAGTATTATTAACACCATGAATAGAAATAGGCTGAGTACGTGTGCAAGTTAATTTTAATTGTCGTTGCACCTTTTCAGACAGGAACGAGGACTGACTGCCACTGTCAAGCATGGCCTTAACTTTATAAATCTTATTAGTCTTCAAATCAATTAAATCCACCTCTGCTGTACATAATAGAACCTGACCCGTTACCATAGCGGAAAGCGATACACTTTTCGAGGGCGCTAAATCGCTAGGACCAGAATCTGCACTTACTGCTGAATTTTGAGCAGTTTTATTCTTATCTACACCCTTTTCTAATTGCTGATGTAATAACGAATTATGTCTTTTTTTGCAGATCTTACATGGATACAATCGACAACGAGAAGAATTATGACCAGAGCGAAGACAATTCTGGCATAAGTTGTGACGGGAGACTATATCACGCCTTTCATGGACTGACATATCTTTAAATTTATCACATTTATATAGATGGTGACTTTGATCACAGACAATGCAATTATTCTCAAGGTCACCGGTGCTAGCAGCACTAAAGGATTTAACGAACCTATTGTGGTCTTTACTTGTGGTTTTATCGGACTTGATAGGATCAATGCGACTATGCTGAAGCGTTTCAAGTACGTCAGCGCGGTTACGTAAAAATTCAAAAAAATCAAGAAGCTTAGGAGAGGACTCCATCTTATTACGATGTTCCTCCCATTCACGACTTGTGGTGCCATCTATTTTAGATGACATAATATAAATAATTAAAGTGTCCCATAAAGCCACAGGTTCCTTTAAGTCATCTAAGGAGCGTAAATGTTTAGAGTAATGATCTATAATGTAACGTATAGACTTGTAAGATTCCTTAGTAAATCCCTCAAAAGAAAATAAAGACTTGATGTGATTATTCACCAAAATTCTTTTATTATTATAACGGTTGCAGAGCATATCCCATGCCAACCCATAGTTTGAGGCAGAAAAACTAATTGAATTTATTACCACCTTTGCTCCACCCTGTAGCGAGTTTCGCAAATAATGAAATTTACTTATTAGTGGAATAGATTCATTTTTGTGAATTAACGATTCGTACATATCTCTAAATTCTAACCACTTTAAATAGTTGCCGTCAAACGTAGGCAACTGGATAGTCGGCAATTTAACATGAACGGCAGCGCAGGCGTTCGAGTTTGAACACGATGATCGTGTATTGAGGCTACCATTAGAGGAAGACAATTTTTTATTAACTGCATTATTATTATGGTGAGTGTTATATAATTCAATAATATTTTGACTCAAAGAAATAAGTTTGCAAAAAAGACTTTCAATAATCTCGCGTTCCCCAATGGTGGACTCGATATCGGAGACTAACGACTCAATTTTACTTTGACATTCATCAAAAGTAAGTAATAACTCCTGTAAACGCGTTAACTTTAACTGCAATTCACCAAGCGTAATACTATCCATTTTATCGGGCTCGATTAACTTCACTATATCGATATACTTTTGAAAATTAGTTAATCTCGCTTTAATAGTGCCTCGTTGATGGACCAACTCCTTTAATTGTTCTTCCCCCATTACTGATAATGAAGGGATGCTGGGGCAAGCAATGAATTAACGCAGAAACTGATAACAATCAAATAAATAAAAGTATACACGCAATGCACTTGCAATGTACCTACGCGTAACCAAAACAACTTCAGTGCACTGCGGTAATATATGACTCACGCGCATCCTGCTTACTCGCCATACATTTGTCCACTCGTGGCAGCTCGGCAAATTCCAGTGGACAGGCGTAGAAGCAGCGAAAGCCTGGAATTGATAGCAACGATATGTAACGATAACCAATCCAATTTGGCAGGACAATGTTCCTACAATTAAAGTTGAGGTTAACCGCAATATGTTGCCTATTATGTTAACAAACTTTCAGAGTATGTTTATTATATAACTAGCTGTTACCCGCGACTTCGTCCGCGTTAAGTTCGGATTAGCTCAAACTCATCATACATGGTGGAAGATTTTCATCCCAACTGGAACGGAAGTACTCGAAATACTGCAAATAGTGAATTTTACACAAAGGATACATTCCTTCATTTTAAAAAAGAAACAAAACTGTATTCAAATCATTTCGAAAACTCGCTTGACATCTTCCACCTTTTATTTTTCAATGAAAGACTCACTTATAAATACAGGGCTAAACTACTCAAAACTACGAAAATTGACAGACTTCTTCTATGGGCTTAGCAAATACTGCGGAAGGATTTTGAAAAATTCAACATTTTGCTGACGAAATCATTATCAAATATTTGGATGAACATTGTGTGTGTATGTTCATCAGTTTTAATGGTTTAAATATTCTTCCTTCCTCCCAAATTCTTAAAAAATGCTGCCAGCACTTACGAACTGAACAAATTAAAATACATCAAATACACAAAATATTTTCAAGAAAACCCTTAGCCTTACACGCCCTGAGCAGTGAGCAGTGGTCCTCTTCTTTACATAGCCAATGGTGGGTAGTTCCATTCTTATGATAAATTCCATCGACTACAGTCACATCGTTGTTCGTTGCCTTACACACAGGTAGAGAAGAGGGTCGCAGTACGCAAGGGAGCAGATACACCATTGACTGGGATGGGGTCATATAGCCTCATTTTGCTATATATTCCTTGTGTTGGTAAGCTTGTGTCCAGCAGATGATGTAGATACTTCGAAATTGACACTGGAATTGATATCCACGCGGCGGAATTTTTTGGTCTGATGAAATTTACCGGAACTGAGTGTTTCTCTGCCCACATTCAGTCTCTTTTATGTAATAGAAGCAGTGTTATCTTTTATACACCTAATACCTAGATTGGCTTCTCCTGGCATACTGTTATCATTTCTGGGATAGATTTACGTATTACTATTAGATACTTATTAGACGGAATCGATAAGATCGCAGCGGCGTGCGTTGGTAGTCATCAGGCAACTAACATTGTATAATGTCTGCAGTTGCATTTTACCATTTCTGCAGCACCACGGCTAGTGAAAAAGCCTATTAGGAGTCTTTCAACTAATCTCTCCTTCCTTCCGGCACTCACATACAGTAGAAATAATGCCACCTCGAACGGTTTATCAGGCGGTTAAGAACTGAATTGCTCTACGCACACATGTGTTTTCTTCTTTTTAAGACCCGGAGTTTTTTTTATATAGGACACGTCAATTTAACTTTACCTCGCCTGATGTTAAGCTAAAGGCAAAAACTCGGAAATAGGGTCACCATTATAAACATGTACCATCCTTACAATGGTGGCAGTGTTGGCACTCCGCTTGATGGCATCATCAAAAGATTTTTCACGCCCCGCTTAAAGGACCCGCGACTGTAGGAAGAAGTACCTAAACACGTGAGCTGGCAAGGATTTTCAAGTCTTAAAGGTAGGGCATAGGAATGGGTCACCAAACCGCTTAGTTCTTGATGGAATATTCAGATCCGTATGCGGGTGAAATCTGAGCCCTGCACGCAACCAATTGGAAGAGCTCATCAGAACATTCTCCATGGTAGAGACGGTAATACGTTAGGGACAACTAACTCCCAGAATACGTAATGTGTTTCAGAGAAGATGCAACGATTTAGTTCCACCATGAGCGCGGCTTTGATGGTCATGGCTTGGGCTACTCATCACCCCTGCCGAAGCAGTCCCTGCTCTTCACGTTGAGACCGCCTATTTACCTCAGAATACCCCCAATGCCCCATCTCCTCTGTTAAATTTTAATCGGTTTGATTCCAATATTGCGCTTTCCCCGATGTGGTGGAATCGGTATCTATGTGGAAAACCAGTTTCAGTTTTATGACTTCTCAGGCTGGTGAGGCCACCTTTTCATTCTCCGAAATGAAGAATTTTGTAAAGATCTAAGAATATTATATAAGAAGTTAATATAACTATAACTGTCACACACATTGATGTACAAAAGGGTTTTCTAGTATATCAATGGTCACACAGCCTAGTTTTATGTACTACCTATAGAATAATAAGCATAGAATCTATATTTTACTTTAAATAAAACTGTAAATACAATAAAATACAACAAATAAACTATAAAATAAAAAAGTTAAACAAAAGTAAATAAAAAGCCATAAAAAAAAGAAAATTGCATTTCAGATGGATTCGAACGCGACTCAGCTAAGTTGCAAGTCCACCGCAGACACATTGAGCCACAGTTACCATGGAATCGTAGTGTGAAATAGACGTTTACATAATTATGTCATAAAAACATTCTGCCCCATTCCTTATTAAAATAGCGTGATGATATTAATTATGGAAGGCAGGAGTCTTTTTACCGAACCAGCTGCTCACTAATCTGTCGGATTCGAGAGAACATCTTTCGAGAACAATGTGAATTCTGTCGAGACCCTTGTTGTACCGAAGATTTTGCAGTAACCAGACCTGGCTTGGCTGAGATGTAGTAACTTTTGCCTCTCGAAGTTCTTCAGATTCCTATGACCGAAATAAAATCTTCTTAGTGGCATTGTTACTTATTTATTGGTTCGACCTATTCACACAATCACAAATTGTTAGCCGTGATTTGCTATTATTGACATAACTTTTTTATTTATGAACCGATTTCAATAAAACAAACTCTAAATGTTAAGTGAAGCCTACCACAATATATTAGTGAAAACCGCAACCAAATCCGTTTAGCCGATTCTGAGATTAGCGTGCACAAACTCACAGACAAACAGAGAAACAGAGAAACAGAGAAACAGATAAACAGATAAACAGATAAACAGACAAACAGACAAAAATTCTAAAAAACGTTGTTTTGGCTTCTATTACGTTTATAAAGTCCCCCTATAACAGTTTTTCTCATTTCCTTTCCATGTACAGACATCGATCGTTTACAGATTTATTATAAACTCAAACTCAAACTCAAACTCAAGGTATTTATTCAAAATTGTGTAGCACTACTACAGCTTTTTGACGTCAAATTCTGCTTAAAACTAAGTTTACCACCGCTTCCTAGGCACCAGTGGAGAAGAAACGGCGCAACAAACTCCACTGTAGCATTTTACAGACGTCAATTTACAAAAAAAAAAAAGTAAGTTCTTAAGACTAAATATGGACGAATGTACATATGTCTCGTGTCAAGATAATTAAAGTATATAAAAAAAAACTTATAATAAAATAATTAACCTAAGTTAACAAAAATAAATAAAAAAAGAAGTTCGCGTTCCTATTTAAACATTATGCCGTAGTTACAGCAAAGCAATTTAGGAGGGGCCTGCACCATGCTCAAGCCAGACATTTTTGTCTTTAAGGTAATCATCTGTCCTATAGTATGCTTTTTTACATAAGGTGGTCTTCACAAAGGTTTTAAATTTACTGTCAGGCATACCAAGGACTGATTCAGGCAATTTATTATAAAAACGTATACAATCCCCCCTAAAAGAATCACTAACTCTGCAAAGCCGATAGCATGGAAGGAGCAGTTTATTTTTATTGCGCAGATTTCTGTCTGTAATATCACTTACTTTTGTAAAATTAGATATATTTTTTCTGACATACAGTATATTTTCGAGTATATATTGGGAAGCTACAGTTAAAATGTTAATATCTTTAAATCGTTCCCTAAGAGAATCTGTCTTACCTAAACAGTAAATGGCACGAACTGCCCTTTTTTGTAATATAAAGATAGTTTCTAAGTCTGCGGCATTCCCCCAAAGTAGTATTCCATAGGACATCAAGCTATGAAAGTAACTAAAGTACACCAGCCTAGCAGTATCTACGTCAGTCAACTGCCTGATCCGTCTGACAGCAAAAGCAGCAGAGCTGAGTTTATTGGCCAAAGCAGTGATATGGTGATCCCATTGCAATTTCGAATCTATTGTGATTCCCAGAAAAGTAGTGCTATTTACAAATTCTAACCTTTGAGCCCCCAGCACGATATCAATCTGAGCTTGCCTCACATTAGGCAGTGTAAACTTGATGCATTTGGTTTTTTCTGTATTCAACAATAGGTTGTTTGCAGAAAACCAATTTGAAATTACGTTTAAGATATTATTTACATTATTCGCATCTGTACTATTACGATCTACTTTGAATATCAGCGATGTATCATCTGCAAACAATACTATTCCGGCGTGTGCCTCGATCATATAAGGCAGGTCATTGACATAAACCAAAAAGAGAAAAGGTCCTAAGATTGATCCTTGGGGTACGCCTATCTTGACGTTTGACCCATTTGACTTAACGTTATTTACATCAACAGTCTGCAGCCTATCTGTTAAGTAAGATTCTAATAGTTCTATAGATTTGTTGCCAAAACCGTACCGACGTAACTTGAGCAAAAGTGTCTGATGGTCAACGCAATCAAATGCTTTAGATAGATCACAGAATACCCCAATAGCATCCTGTGATCCCTCCCAAGCGTCGTAGATTAGGTTAACTAGGCTAACTCCCGCATCAGTGGTAGATTTTCCACCAGTAAAGCCATATTGTTGGCTATGGAAAAGATTGTTGGTATTGAAGTATAGTTGCATTTGATTGAGCATCACTTTCTCAAACACCTTACTCAGAGCCGGCAAAATAGAGATGGGGCGATAGTTTCCAAGTTCTGACTTAGATCCCTTCTTAAATAATGGTATAATTTTACTGTGTTTCATTAAGGTTGGAAACGTGCCTTCATCTACACATTCATTAAATATTAGTGCTAAATCAGGTGCAATGATATTAATTACATGACTAATTAAACTAACTGACATGCCCCAGTAATCTTTAGACATTTTGATTTTGAGATTTTTAAATGCTTTTAATATGTCATTAGGATCAATGTGTTGGAAGTTAAATTTAGAAGAACTAATATTACTCTCAACTAGGGCAACAGCACTGTGAGCGCTTGAATTAATAGAGGAAGTGAGTTGAACTGGAATATTGGTGAAATAGTCTTCAAAAGCATTTACGACATCTTTTGGGGAGGTTATATCCTTGTTTCCTACTTTAATTTTAGGAACACTATCCCTCAATTTACATCTACCAGACTCTTTGTGAATAACTTTCCAAGTTTCTTTCATTTTGTTAGGAGCCTCAATTATCTTTCTTTTAATGTGAATGGCCTTTGCTTGTCTACATACTTTTTTGAATAACTTTGAGTAATTTTTAACATATTCAGTAAAACTATTGTCGAATCTGTACTGTTTTTGGGCGTATAAATCAAATAGCGTTCGTCTACTTTTATATATACCTACAGTAGCCCATTCACAGAATTTAGATTTCGTACTAAGTTTTTGAATTTTTTGTTTAAATGTGTGTGAAAAGGCGTCTGTTAATTTATTAAATAAACTATTATAATGAACCTCAGGATTATTACCTAAGTAAGCTATTGAATTGAGCTTATTCTCTAACAAGTCTTTGAATTCTTTAATCTTATTAAAAGTTATGGGCCTACACATAATTTTCTCTTTAGGTCTACTATTATTACCTATAGGAAAGGATACTATTTGACCCCGGTGATCTGAGGGCAACTTACTAATTACAGACTTATTTGAGTATACACAATCACAAAAAAAATTATCTAGACAACTGCCAGTCTCAGCAGTGATTCTGGTTGGTTCACAGAAAATATTTTCAAGATTATAGCTCTTGATTATGTTTAAAAATTGAGTACTTCTCTTACAATGTTCCAAGATGTTTACATTGAAGTCGCCGCATACAATTATATTCTTATTATTACTTGATGCTATCCCAAGAACTTTGTCCATGACCCCAATTAAAGTTCCAAAGTCACTCCTTGGTGGACTGTATACGCATACTACTACACAATTATCAAGCTCGGCACAGGCCACCTCAGCACAGCGCTCAACAGAAAGTCTAACAATGTCAATCCGCTCTTTACTGCGGAGACCATTTTTTATTAAGACCATGGAGCCACCTCTTTCAGCAGACTTCCTGTTAAAGCAACTTACAATTGTATAATTATCTATACTGAACATCATCTCAGTCTCCTTTAGCCAGTGCTCAGTTAAACACAAAATATCTACATTTAATTCCTGTAGGAATAACTCAACTACTAATTCTTTGCCAGGAAGGCCTTGCAAGTTTTGATGAACTATCTTTAGCTCTGGCATTCCTGTTGTCTGATTATTTAGTTTAAATCAGTACAACTATCTGGTAAACATACAGAATTACTACTACAAGTACCTGGCAAATCTGTAAGTATTGGGTCGTTCACTTGTTTACAATGTAAACTCGTCCAAAAGTTAATATTATTTGCCACCAATGTAGCAATTTTATGTTTGTCATATTTTGTAAGATAAATATTATCTTTGGTCTTAAAACAATAACTACTAATAAAATTATTAGTGTCAAAAAATATAAAAGTGTCACTATGACGACAAGTCAAGGTATGAATTATTATATGTATAGATTATGGATTATAACTAGATAATATTTATAGTGTCTGTGTAGCCACGGTGAGCATAATATAGCTGATTATAGAAAGGTGACTACAAGACGAAATAAAAGAAATATTAACAGCAATAGGTCGCTCATTAGTAATTTTAATTAGGTATTCGTACTCGTGTTTGTATAGCCACAGGTAGCTATATATTAGCTGAAATAAGATAGGTGACTATAAACAAATTACCGGTCGCGAAATGCTATATTATGATAATTATAAGAATGCAAAACACTAGTATAGCTTTGGCAGCTAAAAAATAGATATAGGCCAGCATACACTAAGCAGAGATGTGCATTTAGAGCATTATTACGCAATTAGTTCACGAGTAGTTACTAATTTGATTATAATTATTATATTAGGTAGTAATTGACTCGACTTATTTATGGCTATGTAAGCGTGAAAGAATGAGCTTTTAGCACAGAAAAATGCTACCAGCATATATGAAAGTACTTGCAGCTTATGTCTAAAGATAGACAGCAGTGTAAGAAAGAATTACTTACGTGAAATATATGAAGAAAACACGGGTGCAAGCGTAATGAAATAATTAGCGGAATTGCGGACTCACGATTGATTGAGAATTCACGAATATTCTGACACTATTTTGGCAAATAAGGCAAAATATTAATAATTTGGGTGTATTAATTAACACTAGGTCACTAAAATTGGGTGTACTTAAATCTTCTCTAATGTACTGCTCGCAGTTCTGTTGTCCGCTTGACCTCCGTACCACCTTGACAGCGCCTTGTGGACTTACACGTAGTAGGTACGTCGTGGTAATTACGAATATTTCTTGCAGCAAAGCACTCCGTCGTATCTCGTCGGGGCCTCCAATGTTAAGTTTGGCGTTGATTACTCAAATAAACTATAAATGCTGGTGCAAAGGATTTATTACAAAAGAATATAATAATATAAAATGAATGAGCGGCGCACTAGCCGTTGTCTAGCCGAGATGTCAGTGTGCGGGGTGCGGGGTGCCGAGGGCCGCTGTGCTACCTGCGCGTCTCTCCGCCCCCTCCGTGGTCCTCATCATTGGTGGAGCTCTTAACACCGATTGTTTTGATTACAATTGAAATATTGTTCCTGGTGCAGAGGATGGCCGTTGCAATCCAGCGTAGAAACGCTGCTAGTGTGATGGGCACCTTTGAGCGGTCAGGGGCGGGTTATTCGATAAAAAAAAAGTTGACATTTAACTTTTACTATTCAATTGAAATTGAAAATTTATTGGTTTATTGGTTTATTTATTTTAAATCCGTGAAAGATTTTACCAAAATGTGAAAGTTTGGGTAGGTTTGGTTGTTAGTTATTTGATAACGCTCTGACGGCTGAATGAATGTGACTGGAATTTGTTATAGAAATGGATAATTGTCTTGTGACTTAAATTATAATATCAACAGCAAGTAATAAATAATAATTACTTAAATAATGTAATACTAATTTGCCATGTTGTTTACTTGTATTAATGTGAATAACTATGTCAATCTCAAATTAATAATTACTTTTCTGACTGATTGCCCAGAAACGCAGTTACTACACTACAAATTGATTCAGGCGTGGCTCAGTAGCTCAGTTGGAAGAGCATTCACCCTGTAAGGGTTCAAGTCCGACCTGATTAATTCATTTTTCCTGATCTAATCGAGAAGTACTCTACAAACTTTAAATCTCGTTGCTAGTATTATTATAAAAAAAATCCCCCCACGAAGGCAGGATGGTCGATGATAATTATTACATACTTATACTATACTAGCTTTTGCCCGCGACTTCGCCCGCGTGGATGTCGGTTCCCGGCAATTACTCGAACTTCTCTCACCGTAAAAAAAATCCTTGAACTTCAACAAACATTTAAAAAAAATAATTGGCCAAATTAGTCCAGGCGTTGTTGAGTTATGCGCTTACCAACACATTTATCGATTCATTTTTATATTATAGATTGTAACTGTAGACTATCGAAATCTATAACTGAAATCGCGCGAAACAAAACTATTTAACAGGTAAACCTGGATATATATTTATTTTCTTCCACATTCTATACTTCAAATAAAAATGCTTAAAATCAGCCCCATTCCTACGTATTAAGAGTTGAAGGAACCGCAAAAATAACTTTGTATTTTCATATTTATAACTTGCATTGACAATGTTATAGTATGCTGTCGAAAAAATCGATAATAGCCCTTAATTGTAAGGCAATAAAAGTGTTTATAGAATGTAGATATTTATGGTAAAGTTTTGTTTTATGAGCATTCGGTATCATTTCTTTAAATAAAAGATTTATGCACTTTAGCTCTTTGTGATCCTGTTTGTATATTTTAATATTGTAACTTAGTTTGGGCACTTTAAGTTGGTACTTTTAAGTTTGGTACTTTGTTTCAGTTTGTAAGCGGTTGCAATCCATAATCCATACTGATCAGTCGTCTACCCAAGTGCGACCGGGCTCGGTCGGCGAGAGATGTCGTGCGGTGTTCCGCAGGGATCGGTCCTGGGACCGCTACTGTGGAACATCGGTTACGACTGGGTGCTACGCGGGGAGCTCGTGGACGGTGCCGCCGTCACGTGTTATGCGGATGACACGCTGGTGACGGCGTGCGGGGCTACATACCGCGAAGCGACCCTGAAGGCCACGACCGCGGTTGCCCAAGTCGTGGAACGGATTCGGCGGCTGGGTCTCGAGGTGGCTCTGCATAAAACCGAGGCCATGTTCTTTCATGGGCCTCGGCGCGTGCCACCGGAGGATTCCAGCCTCATAGTGGGAGACATTTCCATCGGCGTCAAGGCCCAGATGAAATATCTGGGGCTTGTACTTGATGGTCGGTGGAACTTCGGGGAGCATCTCCGAAGACTGGCCCCCAAATTGAAGGACACAGCTGCCGCTTTGGGGCGGCTGCTGCCCAACATGAGGGGGCCGGATGACTCCTGCAGGAGACTCTACGCGGGAGTCGTGCGGTCCATGGCCCTATATGGGTGCCCAATATGGGCGGACACCCTGACGGTCCACAATGCGCGTCTGCTGCGTGGACCGCAGCGTGCAATGGCCAGCAGGGCCATTAGGGGGTACCGCACGATATCCTTCGAGGCGGCGAGTCTCCTTGCCGGATCCCTACCGTGGAACCTGGATGCGAGAGCCCTTTCGATGCTATATCGGTATCGTAAGGAGGCGCGGGAGCAGGGACGGGAACCCGAGCCCGAAGAAATTCGGGCCGTGAGGTCCCAGCTCCACAGGGACATGGTAGCGGAATGGGAGCTACGACTTGGGCGACCAAGCGCAGGGCACGCCGTAATAGCGGCGGTAAGACCCATCATGGAGGAGTGGCTAGAGAGGCCACACGGCAGCCTCTCGTACCGGCTGACGCAGGTGATTACCGGACACGGGTGTTTCGGGAGTTACCTGTGTCGGATCCGGAAGGAGCCAACGTCCGAGTGCCATCACTGTGATGCGAGCGAGGACACAGAGCTGCACACGCTGACCGAGTGCCCGGCGTGGGACACGCCGAGGCGGGTCCTAGTGGCGGCTCTAGGGGTGGGAGTCCTCACACTCGTCACATTGCTCACAGCGATGGTACGATGCGCAAACGCTTGGGGTGCGGCCGCCTCCTTCTGCGAGCAAGTAATGCTCGAGAAGGAGGCGGCCGGTCGGGTCCGGACCAGACTCCGGGCCCGGGAAGCCCGTGCAGAGCGAAGGCGAACCGGACGTCGGAGGTCGCAGAACGACCTCCGTCCTCCATGAGCGCTGGCCTGGGGGTGACCGGTGGAGCCGCCTGTCACCCTAGCAGAAGCAGGCCGCGGCGGCGGCGCAAAGTGCGCCTCCCCGTAACCGGGGCTAGATGGGGACATTTTGGTCCCCACAACCCGAAGGGGGCCATCTCGAAAGAGATGGTCCTGGGTCTGCTGGGGTGCGAGAGATATGCTTTTGGCAATCTCACCTCCGGCAGCCAAGGACCCAAGACGGCGTGCGTTTTAGTCGGTTCGAGTCCGACATAACCGCCTCCACCGGCTCCGTGGGGGTGGTATCCGTGGGGATTTTTCGCACGATAAAAAAAAAAAAAAAAAAAAAAAATCCATACTGATATTATAAATGCGAAAGTAACTCTGTCTGTCTGTCTGTCTGTATGTTACGCTTTCACGCCTAAACCACTGAACCGATTTTGATGAAATTTGGTATAGGGGTAGATTAGACCATGAGAAAGGACATAGGCTATGTTTGGTCGCGATAACCGACATCCACGCGGGCGGAGCCGCGGGCAAAAGCTAGTAATATAATAAATGCGAAAGGACATAAGCTATGTTTAGTGTTAGTGTTTAGTAGTTAAAAGTTTCATGCTTCTAACTTCGAAAATGACGAACTTTCCGTACAAAAGTTTATCACCTATTTTACCCTCTTAGCAGTTAAATTTTGAAAAACGCTGATACATACACGTATTCATTTATTTCTTAAAAGATACAGGTTTATGAAATTTAATGCATCTAGCTCTGAAAATGACAGACTTTCATACAAACTTCCACCCCTTTATTTACCCCTTTAGGAGCATAATTTCCAAAAATCCTTTCTTAGTGGATGCTTATATCATAAAATGTATCTACTCGCGAAATTTCAAGTTTGTAGGTCCAGCGGTTTAGGATCTTGGTTGATGAATCAGTCAGTCATTTGGGACAAGTAATTTAATATGTACCTATAGAATAGTATACTTTGTGAATAAAAAGGTGAACTGTTTTTGTACACTGTGTTAAATTACATTGAATATTATTATATTGATACCTCATTATAACTACTATCGACAGGCGGATGTCAGTCTGTCAGTGCAGATATGTGACTTGGACATAGATTTATTGCATTAAACCGCATGTAGGTACATTAAAGTAACAATGGTATATTAGAAAAGTGTTAGAGATAGGAGACACCTTTTCGAATGTACATGCACTTTTACAAACGTTAACATCAATAGATGGTTTCACTTTTAAATATTTAATACATTATTTTACCATAATTTTGTTGTCAAAGAAGTCTTGAATTATCAAGACTTTGAATATAATAATGTACAACTTAATGCACTTAAAAAATCAATAAGATACAATTATTAATTAGTAAATAAATATTAGCTGAAATACTTATTCAATTCATAGGATGTGATTCAATTCAAAGAAAAAAAACGTGTAAGTCAAAAGACTAAACAACTAAAACAAAAGTCTTCAAAAGAAAACTTCAGAAAACTTTTAGAACTTCATTAAACCAAAACCTATAAGTAACATTATCTTCATTATACCCCGTCCATCATATTATTGTATTTTAGACAGATGAAAGTAGTTATTGCATGAAAATTTAAAATATCGACAAAGTTAAGAACCTCGATAAAAAAAATCGATATATGAAAATATTATGATAAATGTTATAAATGATTTCATGTGGAACTAAAATCTATTATCTTTCTAAACATAATAATAAAGTAGTACTTAGATATTTAGTGTCTGTACAGTTTACAAATGTAATAGAAAACGATTGTGGGCCATAACGCATACGCTAATCTCCAAAACAAAACAACTGACTTCTAGAAGAATATTCCAGCATGCTAATTTCCGGGTATTTATTGAAGAGTTCCGTGGCCTGTCTCTGAAATCCATCATCAGATCTTTATGAAATTTAAATGGGACTATTTTGGAATAAACCTCTTTCAAACAAAAAAAGAATTTTGACAATCCGTCCACAAATGACGGAGTTACAAAAAACATTTTTCCGTAAAAATCATACAAATGTAAATAATTATAAACATCCGAATTGTTGTTTAGAAATCGGTTAAAATCGCCAGTTATGTAATATTTTAAAAAATATATTTTCTGTACTCGATATCAATTCTGACATTTTCAAGTTATTATAATAAAAACACTGTCGATTGACTAACTACATCCCTAAAATTGCTTTCTGGATGACGTGACGATGTCAACGAAAAATGACGTATTGGCGCCTAATTTTTGTTAGGATTTTCAGGTGTTGACGCTAGAACAAAATTATACCGACCACTGTCAGTGAGCTGTCTAAAATACAATAATATAATGGACAGAGTATAGTTATGTTACTTATCTCTCCATCTCCAATAAAGCATAAAACTGATGCGTCTACGTTATTAGTATCGATTGACAATAAACTATTCTATTAGACTCCGCAAAGCTACTTAGAAGTTGACGTCATATCAATAAAGCCCCAAGTTAAGTTGCACCTAATGACTGGTGCACACTAGAGGATGAATGGCTTCAAATTGCACGACCCACGGCATCGATTAATTGAAGGCAACTTTCAGTTTGTAAAGCAGAGAACAGGCGTTCGTAAAAGAGGCAATATATTCATTAACGTTACAAAGTAACAATAATGAACGTGTAATTTTTTTGCTGCACAATAAAGACTTGGAATTTATTGGTAAGACAGATGTTTTTGTCTTTCCATAATTCCAGATCATTTAAGTGGCGCGTGTAAAAGTATAAATAGAAGTCGTTAAATGGAGGGCCATCACGTTAGTATAGTTCACTTACAACTCCTTACCTGAGAAGAAGCGAAGTTATATTAACTTGCTCTCTAGCTCAATAGCTCAGTTGGCAGAGCAATCCCCCTGTAAGGGAAAGGTCGTGAGTTCGAGTCTCACTTGAGTATTTCATTTTTTTCCAATGTTTTTCGAACTTAAAAGTTAGCATAATAAATCCTATAAAAAATTCATTCAAATATTTGGGCGCAGTCATCAAAATGCAATGTTTAAAAATGGTTGAAAAATCATTCATTGTTTCCAACAGTTCGTAAGAATGTTGGTAGATGGCTGCACCGTCGCCCTTATAGACGGATATAAAGAGAAGGAAAATTTGGAATAATTCAAGTGGTGCTCAATAGCTCAGTTGGCAGAGCAATCCTTGAGCATTTAATTTTTTCCAATGTTTTTCGAACTTAAAAGTTAGCATAATAAATACTATAAAAAATTCATTCAAAGTTGCTCTATATAAAAAGTTGGACTAATTTTGTACCACCCGTGTAGCATGCTGATTCAGTTCCCACTGCCCATGGGAACCTGCTTCAAAGTGTATAAAAATATCCGTTGTGTTTTTCCAGACTACAATCTGTCCCACTGTTAAAGGAGACTGAAATGATTACATACAATCTTGGGCCTAGTTGTAAGAAGATGAAAGTGGTGTCAATTAATAGCTTATATATTATCAACCTTTCACTGAAAATTCTGCGGATTTTGTCAATCTGAGAACAGAGATATAAGAGATTATGTAAAAGTAAGGTTATGTTACAATCTATAACTAACAGCTGATTCCTGAAGTGCAAAATGTGTTCTTTTGCACTAATAGTTATTATATTTATTAGAAAATGTTTGAAAAATCATATGAATGAACGTCAACGACTTCAAGCGATAGGTAGGTAACAGGTAAGGAGATAGGGAAAGGATGTCTAAAATAAAATAAAAAATCATTTAATATAGTGTTTTATTCGCCTTCTATTAAAACATTTTACATTTTGAACCTGCCAGGATGGTAGCTGGTTAGATGAGGTTATAGGTATTTACTTACAGACTGAGGTGCAAGCCATTGCCGAATCACTGACAGAATTGTTCCATCGTGTAAGGGCCGTCGGCCCAGTGTATTGCAGTGACCAGTGGATATCCCACAATTCACACAGCGATCCATAGTTTCAATAATACCCAATCCACAAGCCGGCGGTAAAATCCAAAATAACAATTCCAAGTCAAACGTGTGAGCGATCTTCGGTGTCCAAGGTGAAAGCAAGTGTCGTACAAGGTAGGCAGAGTCAGAATCCGTAAAATACAAAGCAGTTGTTGTAAAAAATGACGAATAATCGGGAAAGCACTCAAAACGCATCGGAAAACACGAAACGAGTGAGCAAACAAAAACAGTCAGCAACTGTCTGTTAGTGTCAATGTTAGTCAGCTGTCATGGCTGTGACATAGACTACAAATATAAGAGAGATTTGAATTGATATGAAATCGATAATCATTAATATTGGTTTTTCAGTAATTAATTGATATTTGATTTAATTGGATTTAATAATATGACTGTAATTATATGCACTATATTGCATTTAAGTATATATAGTGCATTTAATTACTTTGAGTTAATTATTTACTGCAAATGTTTTAGTGTAATCGATTACTCAATTGATAATCTCACGAAAACTATTTTCTCATATTTCTCCGCATCCAGATTGAGAATTGAGGTGATTTTTCATATTCTACAATACAAAAATATGACTAATTTTTTAGATCATATCCCAACTTATTACATTTGGGCCCACCGTTTTCCATCTCCTTTAAATTAGATTTGTCTAGCCATATGTGCGTGACTGAGTTAAAGACATTGAAACATTTTAATAAACATTTAGCGGGCATTAATATAATAAACTAAGGCAATATATGTACAATATTACTGTAAATATTGTCCTCAATCCTGTCCTCGGCTTTAGAAATATCAAAAGTAAACTGTATGGAAGTCCAGACACTTGTCAACGAATACCTTTTTCTTTTCTCCGGGTAAAATCTTAGTATTTCTGACAGTCCTCTTTGTGCGAACTTTGCAGAACGAAGGATGTTGTTTTATTATTTAGTGAGGGTTAGAGATCTTTGTATTTTACTTTTAAACTTCATGAAATCATTATAAAATGTACTGTTGAAGATAATAAAAGTAAAATTAATCAACGTTCTTTTATCTCCTATCCTCATCCTTCCCACCCATAATCCTCTATTGCTTCAATGTCACTATAAATTTTTTCGCTATTAATAATTCCAGATTCCAAAATATCAAAATAAATTTACGAAAACTATATATTCGCCATAAAATGAACTAACAAATCGGAGTAAGTAAAAGATGTTTTACCAGTTGGAACAAGATTAATTTATTTGCTATTTACACACTCTTATATACTAATTATTCTACATGATTTTACTGAGGTTTAGAGTGGGGTTTTACTCATATAAGTTTAGTGCTGACATTATTGTTTATTGATACGTGTTGTTTATATAATATTATTTCCTAGTTACAGTGTACTTTGCCTATGACGCATAGCACGTCATAGTACTCCCCCCTTTATAAAAATGTTTGCTGATGTTGTACTTTTTCTGCAGTTGGTTACACTTGTTGCATTTCCTTGATTATTTTGTTTATCTTTTTGTCCATGACTTTGTTAGTTTTCCGTACGAGTCTGGTGATTGTTATTATTATTGCTGCTAGTATAATTATAGCGATGAGTACTCCGATACAGATTTTTATTTTTTCAATTTCTGCTGCCATGTGTGTGTTCTTTTCTGCCTTTGCTGCCAGGTTATTGTTCTGCACCATGTTTATTTGTTCCATTTCGTGGGTTTGACTGCTTCCCATCTTGTGTGTTGTTTCTTGTGGCTTGCTGTGGAGTGACTTTTATTTTCATTTTGCCCTTTTTATATCATTGTTTGAAACGGACGGTGGGTCGTGATATTCTTCCCGAACGTGTTCTTTTTATGTTTTGAATTGGCTCTGCCTTATCTTGCTCTTGATTTTGAGCTTCTATCTTGTCGTCGCTCGTCGTGAATGCTGGCTTTAGCCTGTCAATCGACACGTTCACTTCCCTGCCGTTTCGCTTGATCGTGACTATTTTGTTGTCACGTTTGACTACGAGAAACGGTCCGTCGTACGGTGGTGTGAGCGTAGGACGTAGCTTATCGCATCGTAGAAATACGTGTGTACAGTCGGCTAAGCGTGGGTGTACGAATATGTTTTTGTTTGAGCTTTGTCGTTGTGGAATTGACGTCATGTGCGTTATGTTATCTTTAATTTTTTCCACAAACTCTGCGTATGTTGTGTTTTTAGAACAGTCGCCAAAATATGCTGCTGGTAATTTTATTGTTGTTCCGTAGACCAATTCGGCTGCTGAGTATCCAGTGTCTTGTCGAATGCTGGTACGTATCCCGAATAATACCGATGGTAATTCTTTCGTCCAATTTTCGGTATTTCCTCTTGCCATCAAAGCTGCTTTCATGGTTCTGTGCAGTCTTTCTACTTTGGAGTTTGATTGAGGGTGATATGGTGTAGTACGGATTTTTTGTATACCCAGGAATTTGGTTAGGCTTCTGAATAGTTCAGACTCGAATTGTCGTCCTTGATCCGTTGTTATATAATTGGGGCATCCAAAACGTGTGATCCAGCCATCGTATAAGGTTTTGGCTACAGTTTCTGCTGTGATGTCCGAAATAGGATATGCTTCTGGCCATGACGTACAACGATCGATCATAGTGACGATGTATCTTTTGTTTTGTGATGTCGTTAGGGGGCCCACAATGTCTATGTGTATGTGGCTAAATCGTTCTGCTGGCATAAATTTGCCCAGGGGTGATACTGTGTGCCGCTGAACTTTTGATTGCTGGCATTGTAAACATGTTTTGCACATTTCGTAAATGTCTTTGTGCATGCTAGTCCAGACGTATTTTGCGGTTATCAACTTTTTTGTTGTGTTTTTCCCTGGGTGGCTCATGTTGTGAAAACTATCAAAAATTGTTTTTCTAAACTTTTGTGGTAGGTATGGCCTTGTTGTACCGGTGGATATATCACAATAAATTTTGATATTATTGTTTTGTATTGGTACCAGTGCCATTTTTAGTGACCTATTTTGTTTTAGTTTTGTTAACTCCGGGTCACTGTCTTGGTATTTTTTTACCTCTTGCCAGTTGAGAATTTGGGGTAGTTCTATTGTTTCTATTACCCGTGATAGTGCGTCGGCTACCACGTTTTCGCTGCCCGTGACGTGCCTTATGTCTGTGCAGAATTGTGCAATATATTCTAGGTACCTTATTCTTCTAGGGGATTCATCCACTGATTGCTTCTTGTCGAATGCATGAATCAGTGGCTTATGATCCGTGTATATTGTAAATGTGCGACCTTCTATTAGTCGTCTAAAGTTTTTTATTGCCATGTAAATACCGAGTAGTTCTCGATCGTATGTGGAATATTTTGTTTGTGTCTCGCTTAACCCTTTTGAAAAAAATGATACGGGTTTCCATTTTCCTTGAACTTTTTGTTGAAGTACGGCGCCTACACATTTTAAACTAGCATCTGTCATAATGGCTAGTGGTGTGTCTGTTTCCGGGAATGCGAGTGTTGTGACATCTCTTATGTCCTGTTTGCAGTGTTCGAATGCTTGGTTAGCTTCCGTATTCCACTCGATTGGCGTATTGTCATTCTTTTTGGAGTTTAATAAGTATTTGTTGAGCGGAGCTTGGTGTCTGGCGGCGTGTGGGATACTACTTCTGTAGAAATTCATCATTCCCAAAAATCGACGTAGCTCCTTTACCACCTTTGGTTTTGGGTATTCGTTTATTGCTCGTACTTTCTCAGACGTGGGGGTGATTCCTTGGCTCGTTATATGATAACCTAAGAAATCTATCTCTGTCTTTTCGAATTCGCATTTGCTCGTATTGATTGAGATGCCGTTTTTACTTAGGTGATTGAATACTTCCTCTAATTGTACGTAATGTTGTTCAGTATTTTGACTTGCTATGAGTATGTCGTCCACGAAGACATATATATAGTCCAGGTCTCTGAACAGGGAGTCCATAAACCTCTGGAACGTTTGAGCTGAATTTCTGAGGCCAAATGGCATGAAATTCCAGTGAAATAAACCCATTTGCGTGATTATTGCGGTCTTCTCTGGTTCCGCAACAGGGATTTGGTGGAACGCCTTCTTTATATCAATTTTGCTGAATATTGTTTTTCCACTTGCGATGTATGTAAAGTCTAACAGTCTTGGCAAGGGATATCTGTCGGGAACTGTTATTTTATTTAACGCGCGGTAGTCTCCGCACGGTCTCCATTCCCCATTCTTTTTCTTTACCATGTGGAGAGGCGATGCCCAAGGACTACTGGAAGGTTCTAATATTCCTAGGTTTATTAGCTCTTGGAATTCCTTTTTTGCTGCCTTATATTTGTCGGGTGGTAGTGGGCGCGCGCGGGCATAAACTGGAGGACCTTTTGTTATGATGTGATGCTGTATTCCATGCTCTGTGGGTTTTTTAAATGGTCTTGGTCTAGTGACGTTTACGTATTTCTCTAACAGGCGCTTTATATGTTCGGGTAATTTCGCGTCGATGGATCTAATTGAAGGCATGTGTGTTTCTCTTGCAATTTTCGCAGGCGTCGTTAATTTTGTTTCTTGGTCGATCAGCCTTTTGCCGTATAGATCCACTAATAATCTGTGGTGCTCTAGGAAATCAGCTCCTAAGATAGGCATTTTTACATCGGCGATTACGAACGTCCAAGTAAAAGGTCTGCGTAACCCCAGATTTAGCGTTAATGTGCTTTCGCCATAAGTTTCAATAATTGACCCGTTTGCGGCATACAGTTTGTAGTTGCTCGCGTTTTTCTTACCCTGTGCGTTTTGTAATACAGAAATATTTGCTCCCGTGTCTACTAAAAACCTATAACCACTGTTTGAGTCGGTTATAGTTAGACGGTTGGCGGGTTGTATGGCACAGAGTCCCGTCGTGTTCTGCGCTAGTTCTCGTTTCCCGAATTTTTATCGGTTTTATTTATCCACGAGCACGGCTGATCGCATTTATATGCTTTTGTTTTGAATCGTCTGTGATAATAACATAGCCGTGTACGTGACCGTGAGCGTGATTGCGACCTTGCTCGGAATTTGCTGCGTTGCATCGGTCGGCGATTACTCATACCGCGGAGCTCGTTTATTTCGACTCGCATAGCTGCAATTTGTGACGTCAGCATTGTTATTAAGTCAGCGGATTCCTGTGACGAGTTGTTTGTTTTGGTTTTATAGCGCATATTTTCATAGATTCGGTCAGCCATTTCGCTTAATTTTGTGAGGTCGAGGTCTTCGGAGACTGCCAATATGGAGGTGATTGATACCGGAAGCTGTCTGAACCATAATAATCTGATGGTATCTTCGGTCATTTTGTCGCAGCTGGATTCTTTCATTTTTCTCAACAGCTGTGATGGTGTTGAGTCACCTAGGTCCATCTCCGATAGCAATTTGTGGAAGCGTCGTTGTTCGCTTTCCTCATAGCACGCAATTAATCTTTCCTTGATTTTAAGGTACTTGTCTGCGTTTGGCGGTGACGTCAGGATGTCGCTAACCTGATGTATGACCTCTTTTGGTAATTTTGCGATGACGATATTATATTTATATTCGTCACCTTGTTTTTGGGAGGCTACGATGGCCTCGAATTGCGCGAACCATAAGCGCGGTGAATCTGTCCAAAACGATGGTATTTTCTCCGTAATGCTAATTGTAGCCACCACCTGGCTGTCGCTGATTGATTCAGCTGATGTGCCGGAATTTTTTGACGGTGTTCCGGCTGGAATTATCGGTGCCATGATTGCGTTTAGCCTCTTGAAATTTCAGCTGGTTAGACCCGCTTGTGGGAAGCCAACTGAAATGTGCTATTTCGCTGATGGTGGTGGTCGGTAAGCTGGTGGGCTGTTGGGTGAATTTTCCCAAATATAGCTCCACAGTGATCTGTGATAGTTCCTAGATTTGCTGCTGAAAACCTTTTCAGGGCTGCAGTTGGCCTGCAATTATATCAGCACTAGGAAATCACGTCGGGGTCACCAATATTGCGGAGTAAGTAAAAGATGTTTTACCAGTTGGAACAAGATTAATTTATTTGCTATTTACACACTCTTATATACTAATTATTCTACATGATTTTACTGAGGTTTAGAGTGGGGTTTTACTCATATAAGTTTAGTGCTGACATTATTGTTTATTGATACGTGTTGTTTATATAATATTATTTCCTAGTTACAGTGTACTTTGCCTATGACGCATAGCACGTCATAGTTCACAATTTTATTAAGGAAGTGTTCGTAACACAAATACCCAATCTGAACACATTAATCGAGAAAAATCTACCATTTAACAGATATTTCAACAACGTAAAACACGATCAACATCAGCACTTCTCGAAAAAAAATCGAGAACTAGAAACGTCCGCAACTTGGAGACATAGCAAGCTGTCGGTTTTGACAAATGGACATAAAATCCACGGTCCATTGCGTTACGTTGAGACAGACTTTGGTAAAAAATGACATTTTCTTGTTGGAAAACCATGGGACCGGTTGAGTGTTAGCCGAAATAAATAGCACACACTTGTCTTTTGTGTTAGCTGGATTTGTGTAACAAATTGCATGGACAAACTAAGTGCAAACCCCTTTCCTATAAATAATAGCACTCGCTTTGGTGGATCGTTACAACTTTACGCGTTATCTAATATATAAAATCCTCGTGTCACAGTTTTTGTTGCCATACTCGTCCGAAACGGTTTCACCGATTTTGATGAAATTTTGTGAGCATATTGAGTAGGTCTGAGAATCGGCCAACATCTATTTTTCATCCCCCTAAATATTAGGGGTAGTCCACTCCTAATTTTTTATTTTTTATTTTTTAGACAAAATTTTTAATTTCTATTTTTTTATGATACAACATACAAAAATACATACAATCCTCAATTTTCACCCTTCTACGATCAACCCTTATTTTTTAATAGCCATTTTAGTAATTTAATCATTTTTTCTTTCCGGTGGAAAAATGATCAATCGTCATTTAATTATTATCTATTTTTCATCCCCCTAAATGGTGCAGCGGGAACAGGATCTGACGCCACGAGGGTAGGAAAAAATTGGCGGTACGAAGTTCGCCGGGACAGCTAGTAATAATATGGATATACTGTCTCAGTATAAGGATTATTATAGAAGCATTGTCGGCAACATAATAAATCAGTAGTTTTATTCTTTTTAATTCTTATTTTTAAAGGCCACAGGTAGAATCCTATCACTACTTAGTTTTTACTGCTTAATAATACCGCTAGTACTATAGCTATCTGTTTTGTGATAATAAGATTTTAACTGTGACCAAGACTTTAACAAATGTCATATCATCATAATAACTATCCAGCTTATCAAAGTCAATTTGACGACCTAAACATATTATAATAGAACAGCTGGTCAAGTCGAGCCATAGTTCAAGTAAAATATTTTTATTGCTAAAAGACTTAGAGATATAATTACAGTTTAGTAAGTTCACTAGCCACATAAATTCTTCTTTCGTCAAGCAAATATTTAACGGAGAAACAAAAACGTCCAACAACAAGAAGATTAATAGAAATATGCTGCTTAGTAGAAGAATCACGTTCAACTTCTTTTGAAGTCAATATGTTTTGCTTCTAGATAGACGAGTGACATTGACAAACGAATTGACGTTTGTCGTCACACGTCAATAAGTAGAGACCCTTTAAAAGGTATTCGCTGTACGGCTGTTGTATTAATAGCTGAGTTTACATTGTACTTTCGTACAATTTTTTTGTTACAGTGTTGATAGAAGAGGATGTTTTAAGTCTTCGGGGCCCAAGAAATCTTCGCCAGTTTGCCAGTACACTTGTTTATTGAGAGAGGAGGCACTGATGTTTTTTTTTATGAAGGACACGTCAATTTGACTTCACTTCGCCTGATGGTAAGCTAAAGGCAACGTCTCGGAAAGAGGGTCACCATCGTAAACATGTACCATGCAACAGTGGTGGCACTTAGCTTGACGGTCTCATCAGATGCCTTTTCACGCCCCGCTTAAAGGAACCGGGACTGCAGGAAGAAGCAAACACGTGAGCTGGCAGGGAGTTCCAGGTCTTAATGGTGCGGTGGCACAAGAATGAGTCACTGAAACGCTTGGTTCTAGCAGGTATATTCTGCACCGTATTTGGATGGCATCTTAGAACTGTACGTGTTGTGCTGTGAAGGATAGGAGAGGGTGGGACTAATTGGAAGAGCTCATCAGAACATTCACCATGGTAGAGACTGTAGAATGGCGCCAAAGACGCAACATCTCTACGCATCACAGGCTTTCTTCTTGGGGTTGGGAGGTCAGATGACAGTGATCATCATCATTTTCATTAAGACGTATTATCCTAATTGTATCCGAGGCCATGGTGCTTCCATCTCATCCTCCTCCACTACCACGGGAAGTGAGATGACGGTCGCTCTTACGAAAGCCAAGATAAGTCAAATCAATAAAAATAGGCACAGACCCCGGGCTCTAAGCTTTGAATGCCACCAGGACGGACATCGTGACATTCAGATGTTAACAGGATAACGAGTGTTGATACAAGATCGTTCAATAACTTACAGTTACATGCAGAAATTTTATTTAAAAACATGTCTATTTTCTTTAGAAAAAAATTTATTAGGATAAAATTAATAATTTCTACGTCTAAACCGTCCGACATTAACGGGAGTCTCCTGGTCCGTAGGCACAATTCCCTCGGGGGCTCTCAATATTATCATTGTTCTACCCTCTGAGACGACTACGGCGACATTCTCGCGACTGACGACGCCTCTCCAAAAATATTTGCTATAGCGTTTCGGATCTACGATATTTTCTCAGGGATTTATGGTTTACATGTATTCTTTATTCTTAGATTTTGTTGCGTTAACTTTATTTATAGTGTTAGTTTTACAAGGATTTGGATACTTTATTATATTTGATACTTTTAAATGTGTTTTATTAGAATAAATAGATAGAGTGGAATAATAGACCACCCGAACACATGACCAGGAAAGTGCTTGACATTGAGACCAAACCCCGAGGACGAGGATACCCCAAATCACATGGATGTCCTTAGTAAATAAGAATCTCAAAGAAGCCCAAGTCGACAAAGAGACGACCCAGGACCGTGCTGCCTGGAGGAACATGATACGGAGGGCCGACCCTAAGTAAAATAGGAAAGGGCCGGGCAAAAGTAGAAAGAAGAAGAAGATGGAGTGTCACAAGTAGGAGCTGCGTATCACAGAAATGAAACTGCTGCAGTGGATGTGCGAAGTCACGCATAAAGATCGCGTCAGGAACTTTCGCATCCGTGGCTGATATCGCAGATAAAATGGTGTGGCCAGCCGTCTTGTGGCAACAGCCAAGCTACGTGAGTAAAAAATACCTGGCAATGGCACCCCAAGAGAAGTGGAGGAGGAATAGCAGGTAGGTGGGTCCTGAGCTCGGATCCAGCTGAGGTCGGAGCTTAGGAACCAGACCCCCCCTCAGGAAATTGTATTCCGTATTTAGCAAATTTTAGTAAGCATTTTATCTTTAAATGCAAATAAATATTTGTACTGAGCGGCAATTGAACCACCACACAGGCCGAGGTCCTCTAGGTGTATTATAATATTTGTAATATTCATAAGGGAAGCAAAAGAGTAGTATGTAAAAAATCTGCTACAATCATTAAGTAAACAGCAACTCATGCATATCATTAATTAATTCAAGGAAAAATATTAACATATTAATCAAAAATGATCCAAACAAATACCTACGTTTCCTTTAAAAAATGGGTAATATAAACAGTCAAGTTATTCTGTCAGTTTTACCTTACAGAATAATTAAGTGTACTGCGCACTATGACGGATCGATATTTAACGTGACGGGACCTAAAAGGGTTAAATGAAAATATACAACAAATAATTTTTAACGTACACGTCTCCGTTTGCGTTTCATGTTCATGGTTTTACGGATCCTTATTTTCTTCTTCAGCTTAGAGTTAGTATCTTTCACATCTTTCACCTCGGTGTCTAGTGGCCGCTTCCCCAGTCTAACTGCGAATTTAGCGGATCTTCAATATTGTTGTATGTATGTCTATGAATATATGATCATTAGACTAATGTTAACAAAAAAAACTGTTTTTCTATATTTCGGTTGAATCTTGTTTGCTTCGTTAACAGTCTAAGGTTTTTTTGTCAATTTTGTTTTTATTCTGAGATAGTATATTTTGGGTTGGTCGTCAACTGGCAAGCGCAAAACTTGCTAACGCGTGAGTTGACACTTTTGATTATGATTAATCAAAGTTAATAAAGCCAAATAGTATGTTTGGGTGCTCCCTGTGTTTCTCCTCATCGTTGCCACTGTGGAGAAGCAGTCGACAGCCTCGGGCATCACGGCCTTTCATGCGGCAGGAGCGCAGAACGCATGTCACGTCATGCACATTTAAATGACATTATCCGCCGGGCTCTTGTCACCGCTGGCGTCCCAGCCACACTTGAACCAGTTGATTTGGTGCGCGACGATGGCAAGAGACCGGACGGTATGTCTTTAGTGCCTTGGAAGATGGGCAGGCCTTTGGTGTGGGACGCAACTTGCGTCGATACCCTTGCGCCTTCCCATCTTCCAAGTACGTCGTACTGCGCTTGTGCTGCTGCGGCATCTGCGGAGACCCTCAAACGGCGAAAATATGATAATTTGTCCAGCAAATATATATTTGAGCCGTTTGGGGTCGAGACGCTGGGTTCGTGGGGTCCGAGCGCACGGTCGCTCTACAAAGAAATAGCAAAGCGACTGGTCGATGCTTCGCGTGACCAAAGGGCTGGCTTCTTTTTTGCACAACGGATTGGCATTGCCATCCAACGGGGCAATGCCGCCAGCCTTTTGGGTACGTTACCAGTCGACATCGATGGGGAGGAATTCTTCGACGCCTGAACTGTCCTCCCTCCCCCTTCTTCGACTTTTTTATTTTCTTGTAAATATTGTACTTTATTATTATTATGTTTATTATTATGTTAGTTTTAATTTAATCATTATTTTAGTTTTAATTTTGTGCTATTTTCAACTCTAGAATAAAAATGGAGGAGTAAATATATATTATCAAGGAAAAAAAAATAAAAATAGTAAACTATATATTTTCAGTTCCTTCTGAAGGTTTTCTTTCAGAGCTTGGGGTCCGTTTACCTGTCAGTTATGTTTATACAGCTTTTGTAAGCGACTGACGTCTGGCCTCCCAACTCCTAGAAGCTCACGTCAGAACCTCGATTTTTAAAAGTGTACTGCAACACCAGGGAGTCACACTCGTGCTGCTGACCCGGAAGCACAGAAAGTTTCTGTGCTGTCGGTACAGACGACAAAGTAGGACAAGCCTTTGGTCTTCCCACTGACAGTACAAAAACTCTTCAGTTGTCCTTAAGAAACATTACCTACTATTCTAGTTAACATTATGAAATTTAATATGAAATTCGCATAACAAATTAACTGCGGACTGAACACTCAAAATATTCTCCCGTATATCATCACGCTATGCAAATGAAGGGTCAAACATAAACTTGTAATATTGACTAATTGTTTCCGAAAGACGTGTCGGTGTCTCAAATAGTGTCGAACCCACAGTCTCCTCAGTAATTTATTAAATAGTTGCGCTTGTAAGTTAGTTTGTGTAATAATTCAACTGAGGACTTGTTAATGCATGCATAACTTTGTCCATAATTATTGCGCGGTATATAAAGGGGATTACCAATATGGTTCATTCTAAATTGAACGGTTATTCGGCATGATATTGTTGAAAGTTTTTGCGAATGTTACACATTGGAATAAAACTATTTTAACGGATTGTATAGTGAATTATTTGGTCTTATATTATTACCTATTAGCTTTTGCCCACAGCTCTACCCGCGTGGATATCGGTTATCGCTACCAAACATAGCCTATGTCCTTTCTCATGGTCTAATTTACCCCTATACCATGTTTTAATAGCAATAAATTAAAAAAAAACAAGGTTTAGTGTTTTAGGCGTGAAAGCATATCATACAGACAGAGGACAGACAGACAGAGTTACTTTCGCATTTATAATATTAGTATGGATTAACACTGATCCCGACGTTTTGGTTACTTTTCAGCAGGCTTTCCTTGAGATCATGATCGCTGAAAGTCCACTGAATGAGTGTATGCGTCAAAAATAGTTCCATTTCCAAAGTAAATACTCATCATGTCAATGATGTACAATCATCGTCAGAATAATGTTGAAGACAAAGTCACAAAATCCTTCATACCAAGCTATAATAGCAAAACAAACTTTTTTATTGATACAAAGTGTATTATTACCCGTACTAAAGGTGTGTGCCAAATATCAAAACAATCATTCAACAGGAAATGGGGGAAAATCAAATCAAATCAAATTGCAGCATACTGATACTTAAAGTGAGAGAGATCTGGTAGATACCTCGTGTTCAAGGTGGCCCAGTGAAGTTGAGAAAATAATTACTTCTCAGTTGAAGGGTTGGCTTTTCTGGGAGTGATTACTGTTTGAGCTTCTGAACCCTTTTTGACTCTTTGGATGTGAGAGAGAGTTTAGCGTGCTTCTGCTAGGGTAACAGGTGGCGTTTCCACGTGTCACTCATGAGCTAATATTTCTATTTCTTATGTGTCAATGAATGTTGTTGCGTAAATCGTAATAACAAAATCGAATGCCGTACTTTTGAGAGAAAAGTGAGAAAAAAAGTTCGTAACTCGGACTTTGCCAAGTAATTAATGCATGTTAAGAGGCGAAAGAGAATTCCCAGAGGTAACGTTTGAAAAGTTATTTCCTTTTTTACTTGTAAACTTTCTTTCTTGACATTTTCTTTAATTACTTTATAATTACAAATGTTCCGTTTTGTTGAGCCTGGTTTTGTTTGTTGCTTCATGAATTTTTAAATTTATTCCTTTGGGATATAGGTCATTGACCTATCTGTGGGTATTTTGATAAAATATTATTCGTTGGTCTCATTGCGGTCAGGTTTACATGTGGTACGTATACTCTGTCTAATTTTGGATGATAATTATGACAGATGATGCTCTGATTTTCATACACAATACCTCTAAAAAATATCATAGTACATAGACGCACAATCGACTATAGACAATGTATAAATGAAATTAATATTCATTTAAATACAAGTCACATTATTAAGTATCTAATAAAAAAAATATAATATTACAAGGTAAGTATAATCATCTGAAACTCAAAATTCTACCAGTCAGTCCCTGCCTTGTCCCCCGGTGCTAATCCACGCCAAATCCTCATTATTATGGTATCCCTTCTTTATTCCTTTAATTTTCTAACACCAATACTCTTGCTGAAATCTGTTTTCGTGGATATAGGTACATAAATACAGTGTTATTTTTTATTTGCAATTATTCAGCTGCGTGTTAATACTAAGAATAACCAAATTAGATACTGGATAAATAATATTGGCTCGTTTCGTGGTAAGTTTCGTGTTGGATCGGTGTTACAAATTTCGCTCAGGTTATGATTTTTAAGGGTTTTACATTAGTAGTTTATTACACTGTTGTATAATATGGGTTTTTAAATTGCGAGTGCGAGTTAAAAAAGTGAGCTGTAGACGATTTTTGTTTAATATCACACGAGTATTTTAGGACGAAATTATGTGCAGTTTCATGCCCTACTTCTTTTTTTAAATCTAATCTAATCTCATGCAAAAATTAACATAATTTGTTTTAATTAATAATTTAGCTAAAATAATTATAACGATTAACATTTTTTATTTATTTATTTATCGTAATATAATAAAGTTATATTAAAGTATGAGAGTATAAGTATGATAAAAAAAATAATTTACTATCTTTTTGAATTTAAATTTAATGTGAACGCACCTAGTATTTTCTAACCGGTCCATTCGTTCCTTCCGGTATCCGTACTGGTAGGACGTGTAAATAGTCCGACCACTGGTGTGTTTGCACACAGAGCGTATAAGAACCTGTGACCTGAAGTTTGGTTGTAATAGAAAGAAAATACACATGTGACCGCTTCTATGAATGAAAACGCAAGAGAACCGGCACTGACCTGAGTTCCACCTCGTGAGGATTCAGCTGCAGACAGGCGTGGTTCCTGGCACGTGCTGGTGGGTAGGTAGGTGTCGAACGGCCGGTGACTTTCTTGAGTTAGTCGTTTTCTTCCGTAACTCTTCACTTTAATGACTTGAGAATGTGGCCAAAGGAACTTATAGAATTACACAGAAAAAGAAACGAGGAGTTGAAGTACTCAACTTCCGTTCGGAGCGGTAGCGGGTCAGAGACAAGTAAAAATGTGCGGGGAGATCGTCCGCCGTGAAGCTTGAGAGTGTCGCTCGTAGGAACTTCAGTCTCAAAGAACAGTTCGAAAAATCCGTGCACAGCACCATCTATTGGCCTTCTTCAACACTAAGTGGTCAACAAATGAGCGCCAATACTCAAACATTATTCGTTCACAGATGCGGTTTTTTTCTTTCTTTCTTTGGCCTCGCCTTTTCCCGTTACGCGGGGTCGGTTTTTCTGGTGCTGAGGCGCCACTTATTCCGCTGGTATGCGTCGTCATCTGAAAGCCCCAACTGCTTCATGTCCTTGCGTCCCCATGCGGTTTTTTTAAATTACAAAAATTGTAATACAATTAAATTATGTGGGAAATAATTAAGAAAGTACATAAGCGCTCCACCACGTACTTCGATCAATAGCTGTACCTTAGGTGCAAAAACAAGTGACAGTTCATAGTTCACCGCGAACTTCCCCGCATTTTTTTTTAATCTCGTATAAAAATATGACCGTATAAGCTCTTGCAATGAAATTTCGTGTTTCAATTTCCTTGGACCTGGACTAAACATATACAAAGTTCTTTCTAGTTTGAATTTTGAATTGCGAAGCGATTCTTGTATCTCGTACGGCAAAATTTTTCAAATGACAAATTCCAATTACGTTAACGGAAAACTGTAACAGAACTATAAATGTAAACAAAGTTAAACGCCAGATGTTGGGAAACTAGAAAACGTTTTCCACGTACGACGCTTCTTGGAAGCTGCTGAACCATTCCATATTACATTTAGTTATCGGTTACAGAATATGCTACAAGTCACTCTTCTTGTACTAAATAGTTTAAGGTCAATGACCTTGACGGGCCTACTAAGACCCTACAAGTTCCTAACATCCAAATCCTGGTTTAATGCAAAGTTTGTATTTTGAAGCCCTACTCCACTCTTCAACATGATTTGAATTTTAGGGAATAGATTGCCACCTGATCTCAAAACTCCGAGTGGAAAGCGTACGCTTAAACTTGGTCCTTTAAACGGTTCCCCCCTGCCGTTCAGCACATCCGTTAGGGATGCCCCTGGGTCAGCCGGAGAGCAAGGGATATGTTGAAGACAACCTCACCTTCAGCCTAGCACAGATGACGTGCGGCTTAGTCGGCTCGAGTCTGACATAACCTTCACCTCTGGCTCCGGTATTTATGCAGCTTATAGTTGGGAAGACAAAGGGCTGCCACCACTGGTGTCAAGGTTACTGCACCACAAAAAAAATCAGACACCGCACTCTAAAACTGTAGGAGTAAGTATTGCATCTGGGACCTACTATTAGGATGATGATGTATTATATTTTGTTATGTTTCTCTGTTCCGTGACTCTCGGGACTATGGAGTCCCGGGCCTTTGGAAGGCGTGCGTCGGGCCGAAGCCATGACGTAGAGGCCCTTTTAAGAGAGTTTAATATGCAAGGGATATACACATATATTTTATTATTATTATTGTGCTCTCAAAATTGATATATAATGTTACTAAAGTCAAGGTTTTAGGCCTCCTATAAACCCTTGTCATGGCAACGTCAGGAAATTCTCTCACAAATCCCATTACAATCATGAATTTACCAACATACCATGTTTTTCCCAAGAGACTTCTTCTAAAAGAAAACAGAGACAAAATATGAAGTACTTCAAAAGTCGTCTAATAATATATGAATACCTACATTGCCCAACTTTAATAAAAATACATGTTAGTAGTTTCTTAGAAAAGCGAGGCCCTAAATACACACAGAATAATTTATTTCGCGCACAAAGAGGAACAAAATAAACAATATTGCCAAAAGATTCCGCTCAGAAATCTCTGGAGGAAAAATAAAATATGCAAAAAAAAAAAATTCAAAGGGTAAGTTGGTTTCAAACACCACCCCTGAGGCTGGCATAAAAGGGTCTCCGCGTGCTTAAGTGCCTCCGCGGTTTCATCAGAAAATATGGCTTCTATTATATTTGTTTACTAATAATTCATGGGCTTCAATAGCCGTGCTGAAATCGGCAAAGGAATGAAAAGGTGAGCCTATTACCCTTACAATCTTAAAATACAAAAGTATTAAGGAAGTTATAAAAGGCCTTCGCATAATCGATTAGACAGATTGGCCATTTATTAAGATTATTTTCACCTAAATTAAAAAATGGGTGTGGTATATTTGTACTAGTGTGTATTGACAGCCTCTGTGGCGTGGCGGTAGTGAACGCGACTGCTAGGCAGGAGGCGCGTGTTCGATTTCCGCTCAGTGCAAATATTTGTATGCATGAATATGGCTATTTGCTTTGGTCTGGGTGTTTCTATGTATCATATGTATGTATTTACAAAAAAAAGTATCTAAGTATGTTTATCCGCATTCTAGATTCCATAACACAAGCTGTAAAAGCTTACCATGGGTCTAGATAGCGTTGTGTAGAATATTGTGGAATATTCATTTATTTTATTGTAGTAACTTTGTAGATTATTAAGAGATTAGTAAAGGATACAACTGTACGGTAGATGTAGTAGTAAATAGTAGTCTAGTATAGTATAGTCTACATTATTCGGTGTCTTGAATAGAAGAGACATATCCACACAACTAGAACCCAACTATAACTAGTAAAAGTCTTTAAGCGGGTGTGAAAAGCATCTGATGAGGCCGTCAAATTAAGTGCCATCATTGTTAACATGGTACATGTTTAAAATGGTGATCCTCTTTCCGAGACTTAGCCTTTATCTTACCATCAGGCAAGGTGAGATCAAATTGACGTGCCCTTATATATCAAAAATTAGAAAATGCAGGCAAAGAAGAAAGATATAATAATATTTCTTAGTTTGGGATTTTTTTTTTTTTACACAGGACACGTCAATTTGACTTCACCTCGCCTGATGTTAAGCTAAAGGCAAAGTCTCGGAAAGAGGGTCACCATCGTAAACATTTACCATGTTAACAGTGGTGGCACTCAGCTTGACGGCCTCATTAGATGCCTTTTCACGCCCCGCTTAAAGGACCCGGGACTGTAGGAAGAAGGAAACACGTGAGCTGGCAGGGAATTCCAGGTCTTAGTGGTGCGGCATAGGAATGACTCACTGAAACGCTTGGTTCTAGCAGGTATACTCTGCACCGTAAATGGATGACATCTTAGCCCTGCACGTGTCGTCCTGTGAAGGAAAGGGGAGGGTGGGACTAATTGGAAGAGCTCGTCAGAACATTCACCATGGTAGAGACGGTAGAAAACTGCCAAAGACGCAACATCTCTACGCATCTGCAAAGGCTCGAGGGTGTTCGTGACCTCAGGATCCCCAATAATGCGGACCGCACGTCGCTGCAACCTGTCGAGAGCATCTAATAAGTACTTTGCGGAGCCGTCCCAGAGATGTGAGCAGTATTCCACGCAGGAACGAATTTGGGTCTTGTATAGAAGACACCGCTGCTCCGGCGTGAAAAAACGTCTCACTCTGTTCAGGACTCCGAGTTTACGCGAGGCTGATTTGATGATACTCTCGATATAGTTTTTGTTATTCAGTTTGCAGCGAACATCCATACCGAGGATAGTGAGGTGATCTTGCAGTGGCAGTGGTGTGCTCTGAAGAGTGGGAAGGGGAAGGAAAGGAGATACCTTTGCTGTAAACGCACATGCCTGGGTCTTCTTGGCATTGAACTCGACCAGGTTCCTAGCGCCCCATTGAGAAATGTGGTCCAGGATCCGGTCCAGCTCAGTGACAAGAAGCTGCCTTTTTGCTTGGCCGCAGGATGTGCGTAATAAATACGTGGTATTCTGTTCCCCTTCTTGACACTTTTATTTTTTTTCAACTTTCAGGTTAATAATTAAATCCATACTTCCATACTAATATTATAAATGCGAAAGTAACTGTCTGTCTGTCGGTCTGTCTATCTGTATGTATATTACGCTTTCGCGCCTCAACCACAGAACTGATTTTGATGAAATTTTTGATTGGTATAGGGATAGGTTAGACACTGAGAAAGGACACAGGCTATGTTTGGTCGCGATAACCGACATCCACGCATTCGTAGCCGTGGGAAAAAGCTAGTAATCTATAATTCTCTTAAATAATGTATCAAATTAGGTTTAGTAAATTAAGAGACTACCCCCTCGCAAACTCACAAACTTAACCTGTTAATTATATTTCGTCGCTTCATTCGAAGATATATAATTCTTTACCATGTAGTAACCCCTACTTGCTAGGCAACGACGCACGATTTTAGAGAAAAAATAAATATTTTTTGAATAACGAGTACTTTTCTTGACTTCCTGTCTACCCCGACCCGTATTACTCCGCCATATTGATATTTGTTGTCATTCCTTTTTCGTGCGTGGCAACGTTCGCACGCCGCCTCCGCCACTTCTTAAAAATCAAAAATACTGATAGTAACGACCGTATTGTGTGTTTTAAATAGAAAATTGAAGAATATAGAAGAAAATTAACAAAGAAAACGACGTCGTGTTATCGATCAATGTGAGTAGATAACATTTTAGCTACCTACCGACGTAAAAATATTTACGTGAATTAATATTTTTTATTTAATCGGAACATGCAAGTAGCACATATTGCACGGGACATTATATTGGATCTAAAATGTACAAAAAATGTACTTTATACACGCACTACACTTTTTACGTTTCTCGGGGTCCTTTAAAGTAGTAGCACGGGATGCTACTACGTTGGATGATTGAGTTCTACCAAGCATAGAATAATACAAATAAATTCGCGCGCGCTTCGGCCTCGTTTATCCTCCGATTTAGATCCAAGATACGTGCCCCGAGATATATCTGTAATTTTTTTTTATTATTTGCCTACCTACCTTGATAAATTATATATACATATAATCACGCCTTTGTCCCTGAAGGGTTAGGCAGAGGTCAATTAACACACACATTTCACCAATCATTGTATTCGGTCCCACGTAATGGGGGGTGAGCCTATTGCCGTATTCCAGGCACTGTTATCGACTAGAGCCATACACCTTAGACTAAATCTGGGCTGTATATATCTGTCTGATGTTATATCGGTTGATTATATCTTAGTTAATTTCGAACCAATCAAAATTTGTACTAAGTATGTGCAATCTAAAATAGATGCCACACATCCACGTCAACGTCATCAAATTTATATCGGGGTTAACTGCGAGTTAACAACGATCACGGAATTAACTGCTTGTTAATTACGTACAAATCAAAATAATAAATATGTGCAATCTAAAATAGATAAGACACATCGACGTTAACGTCATCAAATCGGGGTTAACTGCGAGTTAACAACGATCACGGAATTAACTGCGAGTTAATGACGTGCAAATCAAAATACTATGTGCAATCTAAAATAGATAAGACACATCGACGTTAACGTCATCAAATCGGGGTTAACTGCGAGTTAACAACGATCACGGAATTAACTGCGAGTTAATGACGTGCAAATCAAAATACTAAGTATGTGCTATCTAAAATAGATAAGACACATCGACGTTAACGTCATCAAATCGGGGTTAACTGCGAGTTAACAACGATCATGGAATTAACTGCGAGTTAATTACGTACAAATCAAAATACTAAGTACGTGTAATCTAAAATAGATAAGACACATATTGACGTTAACGTCATCAAATATATATTTACAAAATCATATCGGTTATAATAATGTGTTATTATTGAGTGTGTGCAATCCATATTATGTTATTACGATTGGCGTCTGCAAGCATTCCTGGGGTTTAACTGCGAGTTAACACGACGGATGAGTAGATGCTCAAAGATTAAATCTGGAGGTTGACTGAGAGTTACTTGCGAACAAATCAAAATACTAAGTACGCGCTGTCTTATACACGTACCTACATTTTTTATCATCTGTGAGATAATAATGCGTTGTCCTATTTGATTCATGGTGTTACCTATTAAACAAAATATCTACTTATAACTGTAGACAAATTTACTCAAAAAATCATAATACAACTTTACCAGAAGGTGAAGTAGTACAGACACCATCAGATATGTTATTAGACACCCAGTCAGATACTACCTAATGTATCTGGCACAATCGCTCATAGAAAATACGCCAATTGATGCAACTGCATCTCTCGTAATCTCAGAAACTGCCCTCGCTGCGTCAGCTACTGCTGAGTCTGTACCAGCGAATACGCAGCTTTAGGAGTATGCACCTCTGATAGCCCTGAATTTGGTCATACTCTTCTTTAGCAGTGGCGACCATAAGTTAGCTAGGCTGTCATGAATACTTATGACAGCCTAGCTAACTTATGGTCGCCACTGCTAAAGAAGAGTATGACCAATTAAAATAAGGACAAACTCCTAAAACAACATATTTAAAGTACGTACCATAACATAAAAATTAAATACTAAAATTTCGGCAATAGCTGTTCACCGTACCGAACTGCTTGAGTGACAATAAAATTGAAGCGCAAGAACATCTTAGTGATAGATTCCACGGATTCACATTTTTTTTTTTTGTAGAAATGACGGAAAAATTAGTAATATAAATAGGATTTTCTCCATGTTATTTAATTAAGGTCAATAAGACCATTGAAAAGCAAGGCCAGCATATAAAAAAGACCGTTATTTATTATTATTATTTATTAATACACTAGCAGCCTAAGCTGATGCGTGTATATCACTGCACTTGTGTTTTTAAAATTGTATAATGTTTGTCCAGTCTATTTTTAAAAATGTTTACGTTAGGAGCACTTATCACACTTTCTGGTAGGGAGTTCCACATTTGCACCACGCGGTTGGGCAGGAAGTTATACCTAGGGTTGCTGGCACACCGAGGCTTACTTAGTTTCAGTGAGTGGCCTCTTAGATGTCTGTTGGAGTTCATGGTGTAGATGCTTTCAAGGTTTGATACATTGTAATGTTTGCTAAGGATTTTGTAAGTTTCTATGAGATCTCCTCTCTTCCTTCTCTCTTCCAGTGTGGTTAGATTGAGTTCTAGGAGGCGTTTTTCGTACGACATCTCTTTCAAACCAGTGACCATTTTAGTGGCTCTTCTTTGCACTCTTTCTAATAATAGGATGTCTTTTTTAAAGTATGGACTCCAAATTTGGAAGGCGTATTCCAGCAGAGGTCGTATGTATGTTTTGTAAATATTAAGAAACAATTCCTTGGTGATAACATAAAACGCTTTTCTGATCATGTACATCATGGAATTTGCCTTTTTGATAATGTTCATGATGTGCTCTTCCCACTTGAGGTTATGTGTGATGGTTACCCCTAGATCCTTCTGGGAGCTTACGGGTTGCATTACCACTGAGTCTATGGTGTATTGCAATTTTGGGTTGTTACTGCCAATATGTAGGACTGTGCACTTTGCTGCGTTTAGTGTTATAAGCCAGTCCTTTGTCCATTGTACTACGCGATCTAGGTCTTGCTGTATAATATTGTGACTGATAAGAGGATTGCCCATTATTTTGGTATCATCTGCAAATAAAAACAAGTCCGATTTGATAATGCTTCGGAGGTCAGTAATGAAAATACCAAATAGGATAGGTCCAATCACAGATCCTTGAGGAACGCCACTGTGTACACTGTGGGCTTCTGAAAGTATGTCCCCCACTCTAACCTTGAATTTTCTATTTGTTAGGAAGTCAGATATCCACTGCAGCACTCAGTAAAATGACGAATGCCCGGTCTTTCACATCACAGGGAAACTAGTCGGGACCTCCTCGCTCCTCGTTAAACGGGGGGAGGCGTGCATGATATCCTCACCGGCTACCCAGTGCCAACAACACAAAACAGATGCAAACTTCAACCCAGAGTGAGACACGTGCGCAAGAGTGCACATAGGTCGCGTAATATATTTGTTCTCAATGTTTGTTAGAGAGCTGACTAATAGCTCAAGTAGGTATATTAGTAAATAACTAATAAATGGATTGAGTTAGGCGCCGTCAACATGTGTACCTACAGGACCAGTATATATTTAACATTTTCTTAGCTTCAAAACCTAATGACAGCAGTCTTTTATACTAATCTGAAATCAATTAACAAGTTGTGGAAAAATCCCATCTTCAGACTGCTTCTGTTTATGCCACACAATGGTTTCATTACAACCATCGACCTGACAAAGCGTATTTACTCTATTTACGAAGCAGATCTGAAATATACGAGATCTCTATTTCAAATACATAATTCAAATGCAATCAAAACATTTGTTTGCTGCTCTACCATACGGTTTATCCATAGCACGAAAAGTGCTCCCTAAACTTAAGAAAGAGGTGACAGTTTATTTACGACGATAAGTGTTTTACTACCGTCACAGAATGAATATTACATGGCACTGTTTACCCGCTACCGTCACGAATATGTAAAATTTTTAGGTTTCATTAAAATAAATCTATCCGGGTACAGATTCCGGGTTGTCTGATTTAGCTTTATGATTAATCGTATTACGTTTGGGACTACCTGAGTTTGATTTCTTTTCATACCGCGTCAATTTGAAATGAAACATTTTGATACCAAGGTTTCAAGAGTTAGACGCATTTGCCGTTTTTGCATTCACAATTATTTGGAATTAAAAAAAAATATATATATATATAATATATATTTTCCAAATTTTCATGATTATTAAAATGTATAAAAAAAAAAATCAGCGATGACAAAGCGTAAGTTATTATTTCAATCTCATCTCAGCCAGTCCCATCACTTTCACTCCAGCCTCAGCCTAGAAGCTGCGACACGATTTGTATCCCTCAGGCTTTCGTTACCAACCGAAGTCCATACCGTTAACTTTTATTTCCCATTTTCCTTTATCTCTGATAATATATTAAAAATACACACATTAGAAGAATATTAACACCGCTAAAACTCTGGCGAAATTTTAGGGGTTGCTCTTTTGGGACCCTGATAGCTAGAGCGGTATGATCCCTTTTACTGGGATCTGAATATCATCCAATGATTGTAATTAAAGGCTACTGAAGAGCGCTTATAAATAAAACCCAATGTCCTAAAATTTCAACATACCTACTTGGAATCCGTAGTTTGTCTTAAATTTTGTATCTTTATGTTATTTAAGAATTATCGATTGAGAAACTTACTAAAAATTACATTTTTTTTTTAAAAGTGCTTCTTTATTTGCCAAGCCTTAGGGTGGATAAAACAAGAGTTATGTAACAGCTGAGTAGACATAACTAGATTCAGTGCCATAGCACACGCCTCGCCTCCACCTCGGCTGCTACAACTACCGGAGTCTCCATTGACTTGACCCGTAAAGCAGCAGTAGGGACTTCTACATCCTAAACCTTCGAAAGGTTTTATAATAGGCCATTACTCAATGACGACGAAGGGTCCTTTGCAAGAGCCGTTTGCTTATCGTAATTACTATGTGTTGTGTTATGTATGATCATTATATTACATGATCTTAAATATTTTTCTTTTTGATATATTAAATCTTTTAGTTGGATCAAGAACGTTATGAATGTTCTCTTTTATGCCTTTATTATGAAATAAATATTGCTTATAAGACAATATTTTTAGTCGTTATCTTTGAACCGCAAAACTTAGATGTACCTACTCTAAACATCTACATGGTAAAGAATTATATATCTTCGAATGAAGCGACGAAATATAATAGATGATCAAACGAACTTCCGAGCGAAGTTCGATCATTATTATATGAGTCGCTTCATTTGAAGATATAATCACCCTCCCACCCTTTACTTACATTCAACAGCATCACAGATAGATTCTGTATACCCAAATTATAAGTTTTGCTCGAACTCTAAATAGAATGACAACAAATATCAATATGGCGGAGTAATACGGGTCGGGGTAGACAGGAAGTCAAGAAAAGTACTCGTTATTCAAAAAATATTTATTTTTTCTCTAAAATCGTGCGTCGTTGCCTAGCAAGTAGGGGTTACTACATGGTAAAGAATTATATATCTTCGAATGAAGCGACTCATATAATAATGATCGAACTTCGCTCGGAAGTTCGTTTGATCATCTATAATATTCTAAAATAACGATAGCAAGTGTTTTACAGTAAGCTTTGTGTTTTTTGTTCCTCATTAAGACAATATACTGCCTAATTAGGTGTCTACAACATAATTACAAGTTGAGGTCATTAGAGGTACGAATGAGATGCTTGCTTGAGTTTCCAACTAGGTATTATAGCTTACAAACACCTTGGAATGAATTTGTATGCATATGTACCTAATTAACATCGTCAAAGGTCCTGGTTTTCCTAAATTAGACCACCAAATTGTCAGTCCCGATTGCATCTGAGGTCTTCACGAGTCCGGAATTAGCTACCAGACCGCTAATTGTATGATTCTTCGAAATAATTATACTAGACAATAAAATGTATGTAATGGGAATGAAAGCATCTTATGGAGCCATCAAGCTGAGTGCCGCCATTGTTAACATAGTATGCCTTCAGATTATGATCCTGAGGTAATAAAGTATGAGCAAATAATTATAAATAACCCAGTCCTAGCAGAATATTGTTAACTTCGATTCTAACATAACATAACATAAACTCACGCCTGTATTCCGCGAAGGGGTAGGCAGAGGTAGCACCCACATTTCGCCAGTTTATGTTTAGGTCCCAATGTAATAGATGGCGAGCCTATTGCCATTAACCGGGCACTTATAAACCTGCGATAAATACACACATAACTTCGAAAAGCATCGAAAATTCATTGGTGTGTGCCATGGTAAACCTGGGATCGAACCCGAGACCTCGTCTCAGCAGTCCATTGCCCATACCACTAGGCTACCGCAGATGTAAAGTCAAATTAATGGCCCTATATACAAAAGCAGGATTTAAAGTAGATCTATGAGCAATTAAATATAAATAACCCACTCCTAGCACAGGCAATTTAGCTTAGTTGGAGGAGTTAGAGGGAATATTAGAAACTTCGGTTCGTATATTCTTTATATATAGTTGTAGGAAACGTGAGCAGGCCCTCGATCCAACCAAAGCTAAACCATTGTAACGCCGCAGTTACTGCAAAAATAGACAATAAATTTTATACTTTATTTATATACGCCAAAGTTCAAAATGAAATGAAAACACTTTCATTACACTTTTTCAAATACTCTGCAAAAGTCATTTAATTTTGAAGTTTAACCGCATGGCTTTAAAGTCTATTATTTAATTTCGTTTTTGCAAGTAGCGGTAGCACCACTGTAGCTTTAGCAGAATCGAGGCCCGGAGTGTGAATACTAAACAGTTAATTCATATTATACTGAATATTGAAACAGACAATGGCAGCAAAACTCGGCCTCTAGCTGTCAAGAGGATTGAACTAGATTAACTGGAGCGTATAAAGAAGTTACCTATCTATATTGTTCGCTATGAAACAACGCGTACCCCCTTCCGCGTGAACACAATAGACGAAATAATTTTCTGTTAAACCAATAAAGACGTACAAAACACAGCCGACTTAGGCTATTACTGCAGTTTTTACATTAGTCTGCTGGCTCATCGCCAAAGCAAACCTAGCATGGGAAATTGCTGTGAATTCATGGTGAATCATAGTGACTAATAGTGAATATTGTCATCATAAATTTTATTTATAAAAAAAGTATCTAGATATATTATGTCCTGAGAAGCAAGTGCAGCAAAATTAAATTTATTATATTATAATATATTAAATTAAAGTTTATTTTCTCTTCTTTAATCTGATTATAAAATTTTATTGAATCTATTTTTTATAATTGTTTCTCTCATCTTTTTTGCATTTTTTTCTTTTATTGTTTTGTGAATACCTACATACTTTAATTTTATATCATTTATGCAAAAACTAAACATATTCTTCTTCTTTCTTCATATTTTTGCAAAAAATCATGCACTAGCTTTTGCCCTCGGCTCCGCCCGCGTGGATGTTGGTTATCGCGACCAAACATAGCCTATGTCCTTTCTTATGGTTTAATCTACTCCTATACCAAATTTAATTAAAATCGGTAGCGTGGTTTACTCGTGAAAGCGTAACATACAGACAGACAGGCAGACAGAATTACTTTCGCATTTATAATATCAATTCGTGTTTAAATTACAAAATAGTTTTATGAAAATACTAAGCATATTATCGATACAAGTAATACCGAAATTGCCACCGCCAAATTAAATAACGTTCGTCGTCATATCCAAGCCCGTGCTAGGTCTCCTTGCATTATAACTCTTGTACAAAGTTCCTCTCACTATATCTCACTGGATGACTGCAACAGACCACTTGAACCTCCTAGTTTTGATTCAAGAGCTCTATATTGAGGTATCTACCGAAATGAAGTTTAATTCAAATGCTTTCAATAAGGTCTTATAAGTAGAAGTATATTGCTTTTCGGTCGCCGGGAAGCGCTGGATGCGGCCTGCTTCTTCTCTTCTTATTTTCGTGTCAACGATTCACTTAAAAATGACTACACTATTCGGGAATAAAATTCTGCCAGCTTAATGTCAGTGTCAAATATTTACTGTCAGTGGCTATATTTAAGTCGTCTTTAGGGACACGAGACCAAATGCGCCATGAACAGCACGGGGGCACCGCAGTCACGTGCAATTAAGCCCGGGTCTCGCACTCTACAGAGATTTTGTCTAGACCGACCAACCTGTGTACGTAGACGATTAAGAGACTTCCATACGGGTCAAAGGAGGTTCCGTCCGGAAGGTAGTTGTGCGGCCTGCTTTAGATCGGTCATTCTGGAAGTCTATGGGAGCGGCCTATGTTCAGCGGTGGACTACGTGTGGCTGATATGATGATGATGATATTGCTTTTCTGATATAGCCGTGTCGGTTCTCGTTGGAGTGTAGTAGTGCCACCTCATCTCTGCCCGCGGGTGTTATAGAAGGCGATTCAGTGATGGAACTGATCTACATTCAACAGTAAATATACAACCCATGACCAAACCCATTTAACGGCATTAGGCTCATCCCCTTATTACGAGGAATCAAAAATCATAGTTGGCGAAATGTGGGTGATATTGCGCCTCTGCTTACCCCTTCTATCCTAGTCCATGCCACACTTACTCTCTTGCCCACTGTGCCCTTCCACCTGTACCATCGCGGATCTGTGAACCAACAATGCTGTGGCCGTAACCATGTATTGGGCCGACATAATTTAATAGATTGATGAGCCATTGACCGCCCAGCTACGTGGGTAACAAATGCCTGGCAATAGCGCCCTCACTGGGACCAAGTAGAAGAGGTAGGCCCAAGAAGTGCTGGCTTGGCGTCGTGGAGGGTGACATGCGTGCAAATGGTCTCACTACCTTGGACGCCCAAGATGGAGGATGCTAAGTGGAGGAGGAAGAGCCGGAAGGCAGACCCTGAGCTCCGAGGGCACCGTGGCCTCGGATGCAATCAGGAGTAACGTCTTTATGTAGATGATGATGATGATGCGCTATTGACACGACACTTTCAAGGATTTATATTCGTGAATATATATAGGTATCTAATATATAAAATTCTCGTGTCACAGTTTTCGTTGCCATACTCCTCCGAAACGGCTTGACCGATTTTGATGAAATTTTGTGTGCATATTGGGTAGGTCTGAGAATCGGCCAACATCTATTTTTCATACCCCTAAATGGTGCAGCGGGAACGGGATCTGACGCCGATCGCGGGGCGGGAAAAAATTGGGGGTACGAAGTTCGCCGGGATAGCTAGTATATCTATATACTTATAATTGCAATTTTATTGTCGAACTAACTGTGAGGTCTATCAGTGTGTGAACACTTTGTCTCCAACAAACTTGAGTTTGTCTTTCACTCCATTTGTCTTTACGTTAGAGCAATGTTCGACGTTTTCCTAGTTTATGAACTTCTGTGAAGTTAATTATTCTTTGAGATTCGATTCCCGTGTTGGTGAACTATCGATATATTTAAGTATGTATGCGGGCTCCTACCGTTCCGATTACATCTTCTTATATGGTGAAATCAGGGATATCTCACCTAGGAGCCCCAGGTTCATCCCCCTACACTTTAATTACTAGTTTCGGTAACCTTTACGGAGCCCTTATAGCAAGGTCCGCTTACGCGAGATCTACGTTCGTCAATCAATTTAGCACCACCTTACAGCTAAGGTTAGCCGGAGCCTACAAATGGAAGAGTTCATTTTTATACCATCTAGGTGGCAGGCAATCACAGGCCCATCTAATGGAAATCGGTTAATATGGCTTATGAACGTGTGCACAGCACAAGGGACATTACACTCGTGCTGTCAACTTTAGATAATCATGATTTTTGTACTGAATAAGCCATAAGATTTACACCCCCATTTATATCCTACAAATACCTAAATAATACGACAGTCGAAATAAACAATTAAAATTAATGAAGGCAGAACAGAAGGACCTATCTGAATGGCATTCAGTGGTCGCAAATGAACGAAAAAAAAGAAAATGTCAGATTTATGTGAAAACAATAAAACAATGATAAATGCGTTGAATCTGCAGCCGACGCAATTCATGGGATATTTTACCATTGCCCTATGGATTAAAGGGCTTACGGGGCATTGCCGGTTTGTAGAGTAATATAATTTAGAGTGTATTAAAATGTGTGTTGTTTTTAGTACACTAATGATTAGAGAATTGGATGAATTTGTATATGTCTATATTATAAGTAGCACTGAGAGTACGATTCAGATGGCACAATTTAATTCAGAAACCATTTAAATAGTGAATCATTGACACGAGCTGAAGAAATATAATTTCTAGATATTTAGATCCTTTGAGCTCTTAATTATCCACTAAACCACGGCATCTTTATTTATTTATTTATTTTCAAGAAAACCAACAGCGATACAGTAAATGAATTTCAAGAATATAGACTAAGGGTAAGGCTAATAACAGGTTTTCCTTAACTATTACATAAAGATTAAATCGGCTTGTGAACGGATACAATTTGTTGTCTAAATTTTGAATTAACATTAATATAACCTTAATATAAAACCTAATATTTTTACTTACACCCTTCTATTAATTTACAATATCTTTTAAAGTACTAATTATCTGTTGCTTGTATGACTTTTTAGAGCCTGAAAATAGGTCAATGTTATTAAAATTGGCATTATGAGTTCGAGCAATGCGCGCGAGAACAGTGTTCTGGGAGCAGTTAGTGGAGTGACGAGGTGCATGCAACAATGGTGTGTGCCGTGTGCGTCGGAGTGGAGCATTGATTACCACCTGCGCCAGCAAGTCAGGACAATCGAGGCGTCCATTGATTATGTCGTGCAGTAGGCACATGTCTAGGACTTTGCGTCGATCGTCAAGTGGCAAGATGTCGTATGTTGCACAACTTTGTCGGTATGGCGCGGCTGCGGTAATTAAGATGGTTAATAAATATTTTCTGTATACGTTCCAGTTGATTCTTATGAATGATATATATTGGTGACCAAATAAGGCATGCATAATCCAATATGCTGCGTACGTATGCAAAGTACACGGTCTTTAGCGAACCAATATCTTTAAAAGGTTTACAGGTTCTTATTAAAAAAAACACTTTTCATTTACATTAAACAAAATAGTTGCACAGAACAGTGGTAATTGTTAAACAGCTCGCCATCTGCTTCTTCCAACACATTTTGTTAGCTTCCTTTACTGTCATTAAACATATAAAGTAGGCCCGCCAGTTTCAAGTGCTTCTGACCTGCTACTTTCTCAATATATTACCTTAATTTGATTAGTCTATTTTATATAAGGTTGCGAGGCCTGCCGTGCACATGCCCAAAAACAACGGAACCGAAAAGCGAGAATCTTTCAGATTGTTTGCATTTTTATTTGCTGACGGTGCATACTGATGAATACTTAAAGTACATGATAAATAAATGCGTAGCTACAATACGTCACGGTAGAGAACGGAAAATAACTTTTACAGGTGCTAGAAAACAGCAAAATTCGTTAATCCGCAATAAAATTGGTATTTGATTAGATATCTCCTTCAAAATATTTTACTAAAACTTTAGGAAATTCATAATTAAAACTTATTGCACCTCCTCATTTCACACATCCAGGTAAACAAAGAAATAATATTCTCGCGTCTTGTGTATCCAGGCACTTAAACGTATGGTTTTAACTCAATATCCAGGTGAAAAATTACCTTCATTTCGTAGTAAGGTTGCTGACGTGATTGTTTGGCCTGATTAATTGCAGAGAGAAATTCCTTTTGAATGTTTGAAGCAGAGAGTTATTGGTTAGAAGTTTCAATTTGTGTTTCTGTGCTTAATGCATTGATTGTGATCAATCTGTGTACAGTCAGCAACAGCAGAGAGCTGCTACTACTTGCTAACCTAGCAAGTAAATTTGCAAACCTTGATAAACTTACTTTATTATTAATAGCAAATAATAGACATTAAATAACTCCGCCCAAACATTTGATTGAATTTTATAGCATTAAGTATGCTAACTATACAAATCGAATACATAGGGAAAAATTAATATTGTCGGGTGGGACTCGAACCCTCGATTTTTCCCTTACAGCGGGAATGCCTTGATCAACTAGGCTACCGAGACACGCCCTATGTGAATCAAATTTCCCTTCTAAAGACAGATAAAAACTGAAAAAAAAAGGACAGTATAACATGTCATATTCTCTGAGTTAAAAAGAGGTCTCTAGGTGTTTAAAATGGTCTCTCATCTTAAAACTAACCATTACTTACTTAACCTTGCAATAAGCTAATTTAAAAAAATTACCCTCCTTCCTTAGGCAGTCGGGTAAAAATACACGAACTATACAATAATAATTATGTTGTTTATAACAGTGAATTATATTTCCTTTGTATATTGAGGCCGAAGTTTGAAGGTCATTCACCCTTATGTGACGTGACATTTTGATGACGTATAGCTATTAATTATTGTTTCAAAGGGTTCATGAATTTCCAACATACCTATTAGTTAATGACTAATACAGACAGGGTCGTGTTATAATCTGTTATAGCTGGCGTTCTCCATTCGACAGTAAATATACACAGTGCCACTTGATGGCAATAGGCTCGTCTCTCTATTACTGTTCTTACTCTAGGTATCTCACCTGGTATTGCACGTAGGCCACGGTAGCTACTTTTCATTATGTGGGCGGTGTGCATGTTCGTTTGCCTTGCAACTTAGGTCCAGGATATTTGTCCCGAGGTATACATATATATTATTCACACCTTTAAATCCCTGAAGGGGTAGGCAGAGGTGTAATTAGCACACACGTTTCGCCAATTACGGTTTTCGGTCACACTACGTAATAGGGGGCGAGTTTATTGCTGTTTTTCGCCCTTTGTCTTAGGCTGTATGTTTACTGTTGGATGGAGAACAGCCCTATCCCTTAGTAATATTTTACGACACCCACAAAAAGAGATGGGGTGGAAAAAAAAACTTTGTCATGGACTACTCATGTCTGCTGACTGTCTGTTGTATAAAGAACAGCCCTATTTCCATATGATAAGAAAAATTAATACATATTTATAATATACTTACAACAATTTTCAAGGTAAATAATATATCAATCTTATAGCCATAAAATAAATATAATATACACATATTGAGAACATTTGTACTTTTTCCACAGTATTTATTATATGGAACCTGACCGGTTTCGCCTTACGGCATTCTCAAAGGTTTACATTTAGCAAAGGTTTTGTATGTTCTAATTGCTTCAAAACAACGATATTTAACATTTTTCACAGTTATAAAATTTAGTATACCAGTAACAATTTTTTTCCCCAAAATGTGGGGAATAATTATAAGCATCGCCTAAAAATATTTTTTAAAAGATTAAAATAATTATCTAGTATGTAAGTACAGTCAACGCCAAAAGTTGATTAACACAAAAATATTTAAAATCCTTCTTACATTGGAGTGCATGTGCCCACAGAGGTTTAGGTATAAGTTTTAAAATCCCCTAAGGGCAAAGTTCTTATATTGCACGGTTTATTTATAATTTTATAATCAGTTTAACAGTTATGGTAATCAATAAATTACCATTTGTTAAGCTACTTATGGCGCTGACTGTACATACATAAAATAAAATAAAATTGCATTTGAGTTACACGCTAAAATAATCATAAATGTCAAATTAATAAGTCAAAAAATAATAGAATGCCGTAAGGCGAAACCGGTCGGGTTCAATACAATAAATACTGTGGAAAAAGTACAAGTTCTCAATGTGTAACAATGGATTCCACCAAGTGCCATCAATCAACAGTACAAATAGTAAATATAATTAGGTATATCTCAATATATTTCTTCTTAAATAAAAGAGTTCCTGCAATCTCCCACCAAGATTTTCCTATTTTTTTGGGAGCCATATTTTATTGTATTTGTACACAACACAGATCACGTGTTTGTAATATTATTATATTCATCAATCGTTGCCGAATATTCAATATCTACTTCGAAATTATAATTTCAGATATTCAAATACCTCTTTTACCGCACCATTTCGTCCCTAACCAATTATTTGCCCCTAACTCCAACTAACTTAACCCTTACCCTACCGATTTGCCCTATATAACTCTTCATAACCCATTAATCCCCAATAATTTGCTTGCATGCATATTTTGAGTTTTTGAACCACAATAGGCAGGGCACAAACCCGCGGTCGCAAAGGAGTTTTGTTTGCGTCCAACATATTCATGATCGGACGCCTATCGACATGAGTTTGGAATGGCGATAAAATGACGCTTTATTACATTTAAATACAAAAAAATACGAACTACATCGGGAGAAAATAGCTCAGTTGGAACAGCATTCCCCCTGTAAGGGAATGGTCGTGGGTTCAATTCATTTCATTTTTTCCCGGTCTCGAATTATTTATTTAGCATTTAATTTATTTCGAATTTAAAATTTAGCGTAATGAATGCTATAAAAATTACATTCAAATACAAAAAAATAATTTCCATTTCATTGTTAGAAGACATTCTTAATTAATACAGCGCTGGCAAAACAGTTACTTGAAAGTTAAAAAAAAAACTAATAATCAACAAAATTACTAGTATTCCAGCATACCTCCCCAGCTGAGCTAAGTAGTAGGTTCACGTCGACTGTGTAAGGGTGTAATTTCAACCCAGGATCAATCAATCGTAGGGCCGACTTAACTACTAAGTTACTAACTGTTCCTTATGTTACCCCAGTGCTCAAAATAACCCTAAAGCTATTAAATAGGTTGTGATCCCACTAAGATCTTCCAAGGCCCCAAGTTAAACTCATTTGCAAGTCATTCCATCTGCTGATTAGTTCTTGAGGCTCAAGACAAAAGACAAAAATCATGTGCTATTTCAACCTATAATCCATCCCTGTACCAAATTTCATACAAATCTATTTAGCTACTAGCTTTTGCCCGCGGCTCCGCCCGCGTGGATGTCGGTTATCGCGACCAAACATAGTCTATGTCCTTTCTCATGGTCTAATCTACCCCTATACCAAATTTCATGAAAATCGGTCCAGTGGTTTAGGCGTAAAAGCGTAACATAATATTAGTATGGATTTAAGCGCGATTGATTAAGAAATGTCCATTGAAACTTTTCCAAATAAATAGTATTACAATTAATGTAAAATAGTACAAATTTTACGCGTTACCAAAATCAAATGGGACAACTATATCGAGCGCCATTTTAGCGCACCGCTGAAGCCTATCAGTACACATAATAATATATGCGCATATATTTGTGTCGGATGTCGTGTCGGGGCCTATCGCCACGCGTGTAGGAGACCTAACGCCTATGAAAATGTTTTAAAAATATTCCAATAAAGTCGGTTACACGCCGGTGACAATATTCATGTCGGTATATGATTGAACAGATGAATTATGTTGTAGGGTTAGGTTATTTTTTATACGGTTTTCTAGTTCGGGGGTTGTGTGTTTTTAGTATGGGGCAAGGCAGTGTAGGTTACTCTCTCTCACCCAAATAATATTTGTATTGGATTTTTTCAAGTTATGTATATAATAAATTTGAATTTGAATTACATTCATTCAATACAGAGTGTTATCTAGACTCAATCCGAGAATAGCTTGTAATATGAATTAAAATATGCAGATAAATATCCCGAGATTTTTTTTACACAATATCATGCATATTATACATCCAAAACAAAGTACCAATGCCAAATATTTCCACTGAGCAGGATTATCCATACTAATATTATAAATGTGAAAGTAACTCTGTCTGTCTGTCTGTATGTTACGGTTTCACGCCTAAACCACTGAACCTATTTTCATGAAATTTGGTATAGGGATAGGTTAAACCTTGAGAAAGGACGTAGGCTATGTATGGTCGCGATAACCAACATCCACGCGAGCGGAGCCGCGGGCAAAAGCTAGTAAATTATAAATAATAAATATTCCACAACATTCTACACAACGCTATCGCATACGCACAACCCTTGGTAGGCTTTTATTACTTGTGTTACGGAATCTATAATGCGAATAAACATACTTATATACTTTTTTTTGTAAAAATATACATATTATACATAAATATTCCACATAAATATTCCACAACATTCTACACAACGCTATCTAGACCCATGGTAAGCTTTTATAGCTTGTGTTATGGAATCTAGAATGCGGATAAACATACTTAAATACTTTTTTTTTTTTCGTAAATACATACATATTATACATGGAAACACCCAAACCAATGCAAACAGTCATATTCATGCATACAAATATTTGCACTGAGTGGGAATTGAACCCACGCCTCCTCCGTCGCGTTCACTACCGCCCCGCCACGGAGGCCGTGAATATTTCCACTGAGCAGGATTAAACCTATGATTTCTGACGTAGCAATAGGACGCCCCTACCCAACGTACTATGGTTAATTTGGATGTGACTAAATATTGTTACGAGTATTATTATAATGACAATAATCCATACTTATTACTTACTAATATTATAAATGCGAAAGTAACTCTGTCCGTCTGTCTGTCTGTCTGTCTGTCTGTCTGTATGTTACGCTTTCACGCCAGAACCACTGAACCGTTTTGATGAAATTTGGTATAGGGGTAGATTAGACCATGAGAAAGGACATAGGCTATGTTTGGTCGCGACAACCGACATCCACGCGGGCGGGGCCGTGGGCAAAAGCTAGTACTCTTATAATTATAATTCTTACTGAATGAGAGGTATGTTGTCTAAACTATCACCGTATAGATATAGTATATAATCGCAATGTAGAATGCACGGCAATCCACACAAACCTCAGTGGTTTAAGGTTTGCTACGATTGTTATTGGAATGTATAATATTGTTGTAAAATAAATAAATAAAAAAGAAAAAAGTTAGATAGAAAAAAAATCACCAAAACGTAAGCAAGTTTCCCTCTTGAATTCAAGGGGTTAGACTGCAGTCGTTCCCAGAAGCTTTAAGAGAAGATTCCACGTAATATCTTGAACTAAACTGTTTATATTTCCGCAATAATAATAGGAGCAAACTACAAAGATAGTGATCTTGTATCTGGTACTAAGAGCTGAGCAATTAAACGATAACAAAGTTAACCCTCGTGTATGCTACATGGGTCTATGAGACCGACAATAATAAATTTGCGTTGTTTTTAACACGCTTTTGTTGCGCTTAGTTGTGTTTGTATGTATGACATGAATCTTTGAGTTCAATTTTGGAATACTTTAAAACTTCGGAGTTATTTATAATTTTGTACACTTATCAAGGATCGATGCCTATTTGCCGTAGCATAGTAGCTGCATAGTTCGTAAAGAAATAAATGTTTTAGTACATTTTCGATATTTATTAAGGAGAAATCCTTAATAACTTTAAAACTATCGCGTTTCATTCACTATATATAATAAAGCAAACGGAATTAACGTGATCATGGTATAGTTACCTACCTCAGGCAAATCAAAGGTATGTATGTACCTTTACCATGATTTTATAGTAATCGAAACGAATAATATTTTTGTTAATGCCTTCAGCTGAAAAAGAATATTTTGTTAACAATGTGTTTATGGTTCAAACGAAAGGCCATCTCAATCGTGAATTCTTTCGGTCTCATAGACCACACTCAGGTACTTATGTTAAACTTTTTGGCGACGGTATTTGCAGGTTAACGATACACCAGGACCGGCTATTGCTAACTTTAACTGTTATAGTAATACTTAAGTTAAAATGTTGACTTGTAACTTCCACTTGTAAGTGGTTCCGTTGTTTTTAGATAACAATGTAGAACAAGTAAATTTAACTACTTTTCTTGTAGTGCGGTCTCTGAGTTTTTGTATTTAGGAGGGTAGTAAAAATAATTTTCTTAATAAGAAAAGACGAGAAAACAAATTTATAGTTTATGTAATATACGGAAAAAACCACATAGAATCCGAAGCTATTTAGTACAGTCAGCATCAGAAAGATGTTGACGAACATAGTACTCAAAATGATCTCAATTTAGTTTTTTAACCCCTTCCTGATATTTGGTGCACACCTCTAGTTAAGACAATAATAGCATACAAATAAAAAAAAAAGTTTGATTTGCTCTTAGTACGAGAGTTTTAAAATCATTTTGAGACTTCTTCGTCAAGATATTTACGACGCTGATTGTACAAATAGAAGTCTATGGCATGGGAGACACGAACAAATTATAAGAGGTATTCCTTTAAACGCAATTGGACAATGGAGGAGTGGCTAGAGAGGCCACACGGCAGCCTCTCGTACCGGCTGACGCAGGTGATTACCGGACACGAGTGTTTCGGGAGTTACCTGTGTCGGATCCGGAATGAGCCAACGTTCGAGTGCCATTACTGTGATGCGAGCGAGGACACAGAGCTGCACACGCTGACCGAGTGCCCGGTGTGGGACACGCCGAGGCGGGTCCTAGTGGCGGCTCTGGGGGTGGGAGTCCTCACACTCGCCACGTTGCTCACAGCGATGGTAAGATGCGCGAACGCTTGGGGTGCGGCCGCCTCCTTCTGCGAGCAAGTAATGCTCGAGAAGGAGGCGGCCGGTCCGGACTAGACTCCGGGCCCGGGAAGCCCGCGCAGAGCGAAGGCGAACCGGACGTCGGAGGTCGCAGAACGACCTCCATCCTCCATGAGCGCTGGCCTGGGGGTGACCGGTGGAGCCACCTGTCACCCTAGCAGAAGCAGGCCGCGGCGGCGGCGCAAAAATGCGCCTCCTCGTAACCGAGGCTAGATGGGGACACTGTGGTCCCCACAACCCGAAGGGGGCCATCTCGAAAGAGATGGTCCTGGGTCTGCCGGGGTGCGAGAGATATGCTTTTGGCAATCTCACCTCCGGCAACCAAGGACCCAAGACGGCCTGCGTTTTAGTCGGTTCGAGTCCGACATAACCGCCTCCACTGGCTCCGTGGGGGTGGTATCCGTGGGGATTTTTCGCACGATAAAAAAAAAAACGCAATTGGACAAATTTATTTGCGTTCAACTGCTGGACATAGACTTTTCCCAATAATGGGAGGCTTTGGCCTATGTTTCGACGCTAGCCAGATGGGTCGTTCACAGGGTTTTTTGAGTTTTCCTTCTCTCGCAGTGATATCGTCTGCGTATATTTCCGTCGCCAGTACGACTTTGGATGAGGTGGGCTGGATGTACTTGTACTCTTACTCCGTCGCCATAAGGATGTGGTGCATTCCTAATTGGTGCTATATTCATATTTGTATGTTAGGTCCAGTATAAGAAAACCATTCATACTTTCATAAATTTTTTTTTGTACACACAGTAATTTTACAAAAAAAAGGATATTTTGTACAAAAGCGAGCTTAACTTAATGTTGAGTTTTCTTTCAGCAAACCTTAGAGTGATACCATGTTTTAATTATCCATACTTCCATACTAATATTATAAATGCGAACGTAACTCTGTCTGTCTGTATGTTACGCTTTCACGCCTAAACCACTGAACCGATTTTGATGAAATTTGGTATACGGGTAGATTAGACCATAAGACAGGACATAAGCTATGTTCGGTCGCGATAGCCGACATCCACGCGGGCGCAGCCGCTGGCAAAAGCTAGTGTGTAATAAAACAAAAAATCATCATGATTTCAATGAGTTCAGTTCTTATCGTTGTGGAGATCTCGTAACTTAAATAATCTCACGTTTTACACCTAACCAATTCAATTCTAAAACCTAATCTCATTTCAGCTCATCTATATACCTACCTATACCAATAAAATACCCGAATAAACCTCCGGAACTAAAATGCCGCGAAACAATGCACGATATTCTAATCCGATATTGCGTTCAAGATTCCAGAGACCCGTGTACCCAGATTGTGGTCAGTGAATCGCTTTATTAGATACCAGAATTTACCAGAATTTACCAGAGGGTACCAGAATGCTGGTGGAATTTAGTTCACGGCACTATTGCTTAACCACTGGACTTTGGGCCGTAAATTTTCATGAGTTGTTTACGTTTTCGTTGAAGAGTTTTTGGGATAATTTAAAGTATAGGTATGTGAAGTAGCGTTACAGAGCTCACTGGAGAGTTTTTGTAATGTCAGTGAGAAGACCAAAGCCTACTTTGTCTTCTGCACTAACAGCCTAGAAACTCTCTGTGCTTACCAGGTCGGCAGCACGAGTGTGACTTCTCTGGTGTTGCACACGTCTATAGGCCACGGTAACACCTTTTCATCAGGTGGGTCGTGTGCTTGTCTGCCACCTAAGTTTTTTTTTTATAAAGAATATTAGAAGTTACTAATATTCCCTCTAACCCCTCCAACTAAGCTAAATTGCTTGTGCCAGGAGTGGGTTCACGTCGGTAGTGTAATGGCCAGGATCAAACCCGGAACCTCTCGATCGTAAGGCCGACTCCTTAACCACTAAACTACCGACGCTTCTAAAGTGCAAATATTTGTTCGTATTGGCCTGTTTCTAAGGATATTTATAACAAAATGTATTCATAAAATAATTGCATTCTAGAACATCTGTGTGTCTCATAGATCATCACCAAAGTGATAAATCCTGATTGCACTGGAGGTGCTTTAAAGATTACTTGAAGTAGTACCATTTTCGTGACCAATAAAATACTGTCTGATATAAATCATAATATGGAAGTAATTATTTTTTCACCTTTAAGAAACTCTCCCCATGGCTATGGTACATCAAAAACAACTGAAACATCGGGATCACTGTAAATAATAAAACAACATCAAATAAATCACAATAGAGTTTGAACAAAATAGTTTTATTTTAAAGAAAACTGAAGCTCTGCTACACAGCGTAGTAAGTTGCAGAATAGCTACGAATGATCTACGCCGTAGGTGTGCTACGAATTGCAATATGTTGAACGATAAAGGTTCATATTTGTATTACAAATAATGTACATACGGGCTGTTTCTTTGTTCTAAATATACTCATTTTCTTTAATCTCTAAAGAGTAGACATGTATTAGTCCACATTTTCAGAACTACATTTTGATATCATAGATTTCCTGAGTGTTTTTGTGAGACGATAACAACTACTGACTGTCTGAATAATATCTTTTTTATAACCCTTTAATCTATCCATCCTCTTTTAAATTCATTAGATCAATTAAAAACAGTTGTCCGTGAACTAGTTAGACTTAAGGAAAGTTCAAAATATTATTGCGATGTCAAACCTTTTTATGATCATAATAAATCAAAAAGTGAAAATCACGCTGAGTGAGGTTCATTGTGGCACTCTCAGAAAAAATATATTTAAAAAATAACAGTTTTCCCTTTTGAAATGTAACAGGAATTAGCACTTTTTGATGCAAACATCAAAAACAACATCTCCGCGGGTATTGCTTAAGGTAGCTTTTGAGGATACTTCCATCAATTTTCAATCCAAATGGAATAACCATCTTCGTCATAAATGTACATAGTATAAAACACTTGCCGGAATTTTACCATGTTTCTTATATTTTTCGAGGATCCAATATTTCGGCGCTGTTTCAAGCGCCATGATTATGGATGCACTGGTGACCGCCGAGTTAGTTGTCATTAGGCAGTGTTGGCAGGGATGTCATAAACGAGTGCGGAAGAGGGTAGACTGATACGGTCTGCCTAAAAACAACTAACTCGGTGGTCACCAGTACATCCGTGATCATGGCGCTTGAAACAACGCCGAAATATCGGATCCTCGAAAAATATAAGAAACATGGTATATATCCCGGCGATTATTTTACTATGAATGTAAATGACCATGTCAATCTCATATCATACGTCATAAATGTATGCTAAAGAAAGGGAATTCCAGTAGACAAGAAATCCATGCATCCAATCCAAATAAATTGTGTAGAATGTTGTGGAATATTTATTTATTTATTTAAATGGACTTCATCCGCGGCCGACTGGCAATGTCCAAAACGTGCGTGATGGCGTTCAATCTTCGAAGTGGCTGTGTCGGCGGTCCGTACTTCCAAATGGAAATCAGTCAATGTGCCTTTAGTCTCAAGTTCATCATTAGGGAAGTATTCAATTTAGAAGTATTCCAAACAGACTACACTACTGTGGATAATATGAAAGTAGCCACGATTTGTGGCCATTATTTTTCAATGCCAATCAAAAAAATTAGCATATCGATTGATATAACATTGTCATTTCACAATGCTACAAATTATTGCGGTAACAGACTGGTAGACGGTAAGGAAGATTTCAAATTAGCGTATTTTTCTGCATCTATACGGTCGTTTCAGCACTCGCGCTTAGACGAACGCTACATTAATCGCTTCAAAAAACTGGACTCGTGTAAAGAGGCATTTCTTCGTGTCCGCTGGAACTGGTAGTGGGGGTCTAAACAATATTAAGCTTTGACGGGCTTATACGAGCTAAGAAGCGCGTCAACGCTCATACGAGAGGCAAAAGGTGCGCCTATATACGCCTACATGCGCTTTCAAAACGAGCTTATATTAGCGTATAAAACAATAGTCTGAAACCGCCCCCAGGTTGTGTGGAATAATCACTGTAACAATACAAACTTATACTAATTGACTTGATTCCAGATTCTCATAATCTCAACTAAAAACATTCGTTCCTGAAGCTGTCTTACGTGTTTACCCACTGGAGTATAATAGATAAATCGTATCCTAAATTTTCGTGGCTCCTCGACTACAGCCCCTACTTCAAATTCTCGTACAGTAATAAAAGCAAACAACACAACATTGCTTTAATTTCCTCTCTGCCATTACGCAACGTACGTTATCTCGGGGCCTACTGTGGGGCCTTAAAAACAGTGGGATTATAACCACATTTTTCAAGTACCTACAGCGATTTGTTATAATAATTAATATAAAAATTAATTACATAATCTGCGGTAGACTAGTGGTATGGGTAATGGACTGCTGAGACGAGGTCTCGGGTTCGATCCCAGGTTTACCATGGCACACACCAATGACTATTCGATGCTTTTCGAAGTTATGTGTGTATTTATCGCAGGTTTATAAGTGCCCGGTTATTGGCAATAGGCTCGCCACCTATTACATTGGGACCTAAACATAAACTGGCGAAATGTGGGTGCTAGCATCTCTGCCTACCCCTTCGGGGAATACAGGCGTGAGTTTATGTTATGTTAATTACATAAATATGCCTACTCAAGTCTGTAAATCTACGAAGGGGATCACGCTATAGGGTCGAGTCTAATACCGTCTAGCCGGCACATTGTCTTGGGCTGTATGTTTACTGTCAGATGGAGAACAGCCCTATCCCTTAGTCGCCTTTTACGACACCCACAGAGAGAGCTCAGGTGGTCCAGTTCCACTCCACCAGGGACCTACACGGAAAACGATAATGATTTGATTTTGCTACTATTCATATTGAGTAAAATTAGGATATGAATATACACATATTATAACATAACATTACCTCACGCCTATATTCCCCGAAGAGGTAGGCAGAGGTGCTAGCACCCACATTTCTCCAATTTATGTTTAGGTCCCAATTTAATGTAATAGGTGGCGAGCCTATTGCGATTAACCGGGCACTTATAAACCTGCGATAAATACACACATAACTTCGAAAAGCATCGAACGGTCATTGGTGTATGCCATGGTAAACCTGGGAACGAACCCGAGACCTCGTCTCAGCAGTCTATTACCCATACCACTAGGCTACCGCAGATTATATTAACGGCATTATCATACTCATAATACAAACAGGCACAATACCAATATAGTTACAATGGTCTCTTACTAATTGGCAACATGCTCTCAGTGTACTCAGGGTCGCAGGTAACACAGATCGTCTCCCAATCTCTCCAGGTGTCTCATTTATTGGAATCACTAAACTTTGATTTCGTTCAGGTTATTTGTATTCTGGCTTTGACTAAAATTAAAAATTTTAAGTAAGTAAGAATACTATTTAAATTAATTTTATATAATTAATTTTATATTTATTATGCTTACTTTAAAATTCGAATACATCGGGAGAAATGAAATGCTCAAGTTAGCATAATGAAATGTTCAAGGTAGCACAATAAAAGCTTTAAAATTCATTCAAATATTTGGACTGAGTCTTAAAAAATCTATATTTAAAAATGGTTGAAAAATCATTCATTATTTAATTCGTAAGAAAATTGGTAGATGGCTCCACCGTCACCCTTAAAGACGGATATAAAGAGAAGGGAAATTTGAAGTGATTCAGGTGTGGCTCAATAGCTCAGTTGGAAAAGCTTCCTCCTGTAAGGCGAAGGTCGTGGGTTCAAGTCCAACTTGAGCATTCCAAAGAATACTATTATCATTTCAACTGATTCAGATCAGTGTTGAGATGAACATACATAGTTTAGAATAATGGTAATCCTAAGAATTATATTGAACATAGCCTCCGCTAGTATATTTAAAAGTGATAATTTCCACTGAAAATTCTATACCGTTCAAAGATTTAAATCTCGATTTTGTTTCTTGTTCCTAATATAGCAATACGGTAACGGTAAGAATACGGGTATATTTGAGCCAGTATCCCGTACTAACTTGTTGAACTTTGCCTTGCTTGTTCAAACAGCGAGGTAAATATTTGAAACAACGTTTCACAAAAGACGTACCTACGAGTATATATTACTCGTATACATACCTACGTTTTCGTATTTGTGTTAGTTATTTATTGTGTTCCGTTTAATAATAAATATTACTACTCGTATTAAAAAAAAATAATAATATGCATTTAAATGTATATTCCCAAAGAGTAGGCAGAGTTCGAACAGGTTTAGCAATTAAAAATTTCTTATTAGCAACTCTTTACTTATCAAGAAAAAAGAATTATCAGAAAAACTTAGATTATAAACTTTGTACATTGAAAACATTTCTGCATATACAAATTGATACAACTAAAAAACAATTTTCATTGGGAAAATTGAAGGCTCACGGGACTTGAATCAAAATGAAAAATTAAGCTTTTTCAAAAAATGACATGAAAATAACAAAAGTAACAAAAAAAAAAACAAATTAGTAAAGAGACATCGCTTCGTAGCCCCACACTACGCGTGTAGAACAATCATTCGCAAAATGAAATTATCGCACCGCAACTCCCAATGTTCTGTCCCTTACAATAAACGTTTTGTACATACGCGTACACGACTTTTATTTTATTGTAAACGCCATTACACGCCAGCGATAAACTGGGGGTATCAAAATGATTTTACAAAATTATAATCGTTAAAACACCTTTATAGTTGAGGGTAAATGTTGATAATATTACTCGTGTTGGAAATTTGGAAGTGCTTTTTATATTTGTTGGTATATCAAAAGTTTTTAACTAAAAGTTATGCTTTGACAAAAGTATGGTACGGTCGTTCCACTTTTTTTGCTTGCCTCCAGATTATTTTTATACCATTAGCTTTCATCTCCTCATTTTTCTTCATCCTAACGCTAATCCCAGTCGCTCCGAAGCTTTTAACTTGAAGTCTGGGGTTCACTTTTAGCATTTTAACTGTGGATTTAGCTGAACTTCGATATTATCTCCTCCAACGGCCGTTCCCAATAACATACTTACAGTTAAAGATAAATCGTAACCGTCAAATTTGACATATCGGCTGTTTAAATTCAAAACATGGTAACTGATTTTATTGCGGGAAAGCGCATCGTGGTATGATTTTATTTTCCGAAATTGGTATGAAATAGGAGTTACTATGTTTTGAATTTAAACAGCTGAGTACTTTATCCGTAGATGCGATCTATCTTTAACTGTCAGTATGTTATTGGGAATGGCGGTAATTGTCTGAATAGATAAATAAATGGAAATGAAAGCTACTGACAAGTGGCTCTATTTTCAACAAAAATTCAGTCTGTCCATGATGCCTTCACGTCTGAACCACTGAACCGATTTCCATAAAATTTTATACGGACATACATAGCCTATGTCTTTTCGAAACTCTAGTCCATCACTTCTTCATCTTGGCGTTAATCTCAGTTAAAACTTTTTTTACCTATTTTTCACTTTTTTGACAAGCACAGGGCCAACCTGATGGAAAGTGGTTACCGTGGCCAATGTACGTGTGAAACACCAGGGGAGTCATTCTCGTGCAGCCGACCCTGTAAGAACTGAGAGCTTCCGTGCCATCAGTGCAGAAGATAACGCAGGACATGCCTTTGGTCTTCCCACTGACAGCACAAAAACTCTCCAGTGAGCTCTGGCTACCATACTCACCGCCGGGAACACAACACGAGGTTAATATGACCGCGGTATTCTGTAGGGCAGAGGTACTTCAGTCAGACTGCTCAGCTCGGACGAGAATACCGTCATGTCCTACCTCCTATGTATAGTTTTGAAAAGGACAAAGGCTTTGTTTAGTAACAATAACTGACATCCGTGGTAACAGTTACTGATCTAAACTTACAAATAAATATTTTTTTACTTTGATTTTGACTGTGACTTCAGAAGATCCAGATGCTTTAATTAATCAATAGCCTATGCTGAAAAGAAGCCCCTTCCACAACATTCTACACAACCCATGGTAAGCTTTTATAGCTTGTGTTATGGAATCTAGAATACGGATAAACATACTTATATACTTTTTTTTGTAAATACATGCATATTATACATAGAAACACCCAGACCAATGCAAATAGCCATATTCATGCATACAAATATTTGCATTGAGCGGGAATCGAACCCGCGCCTCCTGCGTGGCAGTCGCATGCACTACCGTCACGCCACAGAGGCTGTCAAGTAACGACAACTGACATCCAGAGTAACAGCTAGTGGTCTATACTTGCAAGATTAATGTTTTTACCCGATTGCCGAAGGAAGGAGGGTAATGTTTTTCGAGACTAAGGTACTGTGACATTTATTTGGCACGGCCTACAGCCTGAACGGCTTGATGGATTTGGACGTGTGAGCAAATATTTTTAACAACACACGTTCTGGCGCCAAAAAATTAGCATATTGATTTTCTAGAAATTTTAATGTACCTGGTGTCACTCACACAATCACGACGAATCAATGGCGCCAGAACGTGTGTTTTTAAAAATATTTTTGACTTAAACTTATCGAGTAGGGTATCAAAATGAAGGAAATTAGAAGGAGATTACAAAAATATACACATGTCATATCATAATTTAAAAATATAAAATAAAAAATGTAATAAAAAAATTAAAAAACCTGACTGCCACTGAAAAGATTGAAATAAGTTTGATAGCAGGCGGTACCCATTAATTTTCTTTCAGTTTATGATTGGCATATGGGTACCACATGATATAAAACTTATTTAGATCTTTTCAGTGGCAGTTTATTTATTTTTTAATCATTCTTTTAATTTTATTTTGACTGTGACTTCAGAAGATATAGCTGCTTTAATTAATCAATAGCCTATCGCTATCCACTGATGAAAAGAGGCCTCTCACAATATGGGCTATTACTTCCGAACCTACACCTTCCGCATCCAATACATCTAGGTTCATGTGGATCAAAATTCCTACCCAACTGGAACATGATTCACCAGAGTGCACACACCACAGAATCAATCATTGATTTACCAATCACTATCCACTGTTGAAAAGAGAGTACTGCCAATGTGTGCCATTGCTCCCGATTCACCGCCTTTAACATCCAATATATGTAGATGCTTATGGAACAAAATTACGTCACAAACATGATTCACAAAAGTGCATACACCACAGAATCAATCATTGATTTACCAAACACTAACGGAACCAAAATGCTGGATGTTTCCATGAATAATGCATTGTACGGAACCACTACCGCGTTAAACCAATGCTGAACTACTCATGAATTACATAACTAGGTAGTTATTTATTAATAAATGTTACAATACACATACGAGAAGGGGTAGACAGAGGTGTATCAACACCCACATTTCACCAATTATGATTTTCGGTCCTAAGTAGCCCCCTGCTACTTGCCTATTGCCTATTGTCGCCTACGAGGCATTTTTATGGACTATATTTTTACTATCGGATGGAGAATCACCTTATTTCTTAGTCGTCTTCTATATCAGATACTGGAAAAGATAGGACTGCCTCCGTGGCGTAGCGGTAGTGAACGCGGCCGCTAAGCAGGATGCGAGGGTTCGATCCCCGCTCAGTGCAAATATTAGTATGCATGAATATGGGTATTTGCATTGGTCTTTTCGTGCCTCGGAGAGCAAGCCGTCGGTCCCGGTTGCCATACGAACATCTATGGCAGTCGTTACGGTCGGCCTGGGGGTGACGTGTGGAGCCGCCTGTCACCCCAGCAGAAGCAGGCCACGGCGGCGGCGCGCTGAATAGTGCGCCTCCCCATTCCGGGGGCGAGTTGGGGACAACGTTGTCCCCCCTCCTGAGGAGGGCCAGACCGTAAGGGATGGCCCTGGGTCAGCCGGGGTGCGAGGGATATGTCTATGACAACCTCACCTCCGGCCTAGCACCAAGACCCACAGTCGGCGTGCGGTTTTAGTCGGTTCGAGTCCGACATAGGGGGGGTCCCCTTCCGGCTCCGGCAGGGGGGGTATCCGAGGGGATTTCCGCACGAAAAAAAAAAAAAAAAGGCAATCGTTACGGTAGTTGGAGCCCTCAAAAGTCCAACAACTGGTCTAGCTGCAATACTTCGATATCGCCTTTGGGTTGTGGAGGTCAGATGGCAGTCGCTCCACAGAAAATATTGAAGTCCAGCCTAATGCGCAGTTAGACTGGTAAAAGCGGACCCTAGACTCCAAGCTGAAAACTTCGGATGCGACTGGGATTAACGCTTAGAGGAAGAAGAAGAATACTAGAAAAGAAAGGGTGACCCTATTCTACTCCACCAGGAGCCAACATGGCAATCCACCGCTACGAATTCCGAATGCTTCTACAAATTACAGGCAAAACAGCTACATAGTGAGGGCTACTCGTAACTTTAACAGACTATGTAAGCAGCACGATATTGACCCTTTCTCGACTAGTGTGCCCGCGGCAAGAAGGTGCTTGAGCCTAGCTTTTTTCAAACCCATAAATTGATGTCATATATTGCTAGTATTGGCAGTTAACTAAGGTTTGTGCAATGCGTGTTTATGTTCACAATGTTTTACCTATGCAGCGACTATAAGCGAAAACTTATTACTGGCTTTCTATTGCCTAATCCAACGCTATTCATGTTTTGTAGCTGTAAGTTTTCCATGTAATATATAAATAAATAAATAAATAAATAAATAAATGAAGTTTTTATCCATAGGATAGGCGCTTATGAAATTTGGGAGGTTCTAGAATCAACTTTAGCATAATAAAAACTTTCTTCAGGCTTTACTAAGCTTGTAATATCTCATACGAAACTGTACAAGTGCCAAGTACTCATACAAGTAGCGTCAGCATAACAACAGTAATATCTAAGTAATCCATCTGCAGTACACCCCCCACACAAGTGCCGCTGCTAGAAAATTCCATTTCGTACCGTCTTTGTCCGCACCACTCGCGCCGACTGTCCGATTGTGCGATACTTGACGGATTACATGAATAATGCGGTAAGTGTACTTTTTGATGAAATTTTATTTTTTTGGAGGTAATAGAAAGAATGAAATTGTAATGTGTTGAATTGATATTATAAATGAAAAGGTGAATTATTAGGTATCAGTTTGAATGATATACGTTACTTTTGAATGGGTAGGCAGCTCAATATTTGAATAAAAGTTATTTAAAGGAGTAAGAGAGAGACAGAGAGGGTGAGAAAGAACACTTAAGCGTAGAAGTATGTGAATGAAGTACATTTTCTTAATGTCCTTCATGTCAACCAAAAAAGAAAGAAAAAATATGTATTCAAGCTAAACACGTAAGATATACTTTGTTCTGCGAATTTTATTGCTTGTTTCTACATAGTTATTGCATTATTTATATAAAATATTATTATGTATACTACGGCTATAGTAAAATGTAACAAATTCATTGATTATGTTCGAAGAAAACGACAAAGCGACGAAGGTAGTGTACGAACAAATCTTTCTGGTTTTTGTTACACAACTAGTGCATGAGATCACAACTGTATACTTTTATTGAAAAATAAAAATTAAAAAAGTCCAGAAAACAAAACAAACATTATTTGTGTACATCACGCGCCAGCTGAAAAGGTCTTAACTCAACATATAGCTTGACAAATGTACATATGGCTTGACGCTATCTAGACAGCTGTCAGGCGCTGGTTTTCAGCTAGAGCTATGTGCAGCTGATGCACGGATGAAAATCAGCTGCATCCCAAAAAACTTAAAGATATAAATCTAGAGCGAGCTATTTTTATCCGTCTTTAATAGAAGGGCGTGTCTTAGCAGCCTATTTGATCAAGGCATTCCCCCTGTAAGGTAAAGAACACGGGTTCGAGTCCCGCCCCAGAAGGTTAATCCCACCCCACTCTGGGGAGCATCTCTTTCTGGAAATTGAACTCCTTCATTCAAAACTTCTACTGGGTGTTTTCTACTGTCCCTCTTCTCTTATAAACTACTTTTCTTCCTTCGAACTTATATTAGAAAACCTAGTTCCCTCGTACAGTCAAGCCATAATCATGGGTGACTTTAACACCTGTCTCCTAAAGAACGACTCTCGTTCCTCCACCTTGAACTCCATCATCGAATCGAAAAATTTGACAATTCTCCCCTCGGATGCTACTCACCATTATCCACACTGTCAATCTACTTTACTCGACTTAATTATTGTTTCTTCTCCTGATCGTGTTGCAAAACATGGGAAATGCCCTGCAACCCAGTTTTCGTATCACGACTTGCTATATTTGTCATACAAACTGCGTCCACCTAAGCCTAAACCTAAATTTCTCTGGCTACGTAGTTTTCGTAAAATGGACCTTTGTGCCCTGCGTAGGGATGCCGCAGCCATCGATTGGGGAACACTTCAGAACTCCAGCTGCGTGAACCGAAAGGTGGAACTGCTCACATCCAACTTGACCAATCTGTACGACTTGCATGCACCTCTGCGCAAAATTAAGGTTAAACACCTGCCATCGCCTTGGCTGACAAATGATATTAAATCATTAATTACCAAAAAGGCTGCAGCCAAGTCCAGATACCGAAGTCGTCCTACGGAAGTGAATCGCTGCAAGTATGTAGCCATTCGTAATCACTGCACAAAGGTGTGTAGGAATGCTCAACGCCAATATATCCACAGCTCTATTGAAAACGGGGACCCAGCTCATGTCTGGAAGTTTTTAAGGTCACTGGGAGTAGGTAAGTCTCGGCATAACGTAATTTCCAATAACATAGATATAAATTCTCTCAATCAACATTTTACTGCTCCGTCCGCTTTCGACCCTGCTGTCAAAGTTAAAACCATAAATTATCTTTCTTCCCTTGCCACTCCCGACTGCTCTCCATTCTTCTTTACTCAATTCACTAGCTGTGATGTTAGGAAGAGTATAATGTCGATTACGTCTAACGCTGTGGGAGCTGACTGTGTCGGCCGTAATATGATCCTACCTATCATTGACGAAATCCTCCCTATAATCTGTCACATCTTCAACTTCTCGATCACATGCAGTACCTTTCCAAGTGCATGGAAAGATGCTCAAATTACGCCTATCCCTAAGAAGAGTAACCCTTCCTCCTTTTCAGAATATCGACCTATATCCATCCTATCCTTTCTCTCCAAAGTGCTCGAACGACTGGTTCACTCTCAGCTAAGTGGTTTTCTATCTAAAAATTCACTCCTAAATCCTTTCCAGTCTGGGTTTCGTCCTGGCCATAGTACTACGACAACCTTGGTTCATATTACGGAAGACATCAGATCGGGTATGGAAAGCGGTGAGTTAACTGTTTTAGCTCTGTTAGATTTCACCAACGCCTTTAATAACGTTGATTTTGACGTTCTACTCGGCATAATGCGCTCTCTTGGCATATCTCCAGCAGTGATTGATTGGTTTCAAAGTTACCTGTTTGGTCGCCGGCAGCGCATCCGCATCGAAGACACTGTCTCCACATGGTGCCAAACGTCGGCTGGTGTACCACAGGGTGGCGTGCTATCTCCTTTACTCTTCGCAGTTTTCATAAACTCAATCACTATACATCTCACTTCTTCCTACCACCTATACGCAGATGATCTGCAAATTTATACAAGGGCTACCCAGGATAAACTGACGGATGCCGTCGACACTATTAACAAAGACATGGAAAAGATATGCGATTGGAGTAAGTCATTTGGTCTGAGGTTAAATCCAAATAAGACTCAGTCTATAGTCATTGGCAGCACACACGCTATCTCAAGAACAGACTGGTCGCTCCTCCCCCTAATCACCTGTGACGGTACCAAGGTGCAGTATAGTGACAAAGTCAAAAATCTTGGTATCTACATGGATAGTAGTCTTTCTTGGGGCCCTCAGCTCCAGGAGGTGAGCCGCAGAATGTTTGCCACAGCGGGGTCCCTGCGTAGGCTCCGAAGTTTACTGCCCATTACCACGAAAACTGCGCTAGCGCAATCTCTTTTTCTTCCCACCCTTGATTATGCTGATGCCAGCTATACAAATCTCACCGAAGACCAACTAAACAAACTTGAGAGACTCCAGAACCTCAGTATACGGTTCATATTTGGGCTTCGCAAATATGACCACATCTCCGAATATCGTGCAAAACTCAAGTGGTTACCTATACGCCTTCGCCGAAATGTTCATATTCTTTCCCTTCTCTATAACATTCTGTTTCATCCTCTCACTCCAATATACTTAAAAGAACGCTTCAACTTTCTCTGCGACACTCACTCAAGGACCTTGAGATCGTCAGTGAATTTGAAACTGAAAATGCCTAGACACTCCACAATGTTCATGGATAAATCTTTCACCGTTCAAGCCGTCCGATTGTGGAATGCCTTACCTATCACTATAAGACGTGCACAATCACTGCCAGTTTTCAAAAAATTAGTTACGGCTCACTATTTGCAGGAGGAATAGTGTTCATTTTAACATTATACTTATTTTACCCTTCCTCTCTGTCTTACCAAACTATATATCTACTGTGTCCCATAGTATGTGAATAATAATATTTAAGTCTACTATTTACTGTTCATTATAAACAAATTCTACCGAAATATTATTAGTATGTATGTATGTATGTTTTATTATGTAATATATCGTTCTCTAGGTACTCATCACATTTATCTAATCATCTACACTATAATATTTAATATCTATGTACACCAACTGCCCCAAATCTCTTCATATGTATCCTTCTCCATCCTATGGTTGCCTGTAAGAGATTGCCTCAGTGCGATAAGGCCGCCAATTGTCTACCACATAACCTGTACCTAAACAAAATCTATTTGTTGTATATTGAATTGGTGAACAATAAAGAGTTCTTTATTATTATTATTATTAATATTTCCCGATTCTATTTGTAAACAAACAATCAAACGCAAGTAAGCAAACATAATGCTATAAAATTCATTCAAATTAGAGGTATACTTTTAAAACCAACATGAGATGTACTAGAAAATGTTACATAATACTAAATAAATATTATAAGTACATGGATAGTATAAAATAATAAGAGGTGAAAATAGTTTCAATGTGTTTCATACTGTGCAACTAATATCATCACTAAAATATATTCAATTCAAGCGGGCGTGTATTAAAAGAGCAGTGAAAGTTGCATGGTTATAAATAAAAGTTTTAGAGTTATTATAAACCCTTAATTTGGCATTATGTATCAAATTATTTATTCATGATTTTATTTATGTAACTGTGTTTAGATATTATACAGAACACCCAAAAAATGTAAAATAAATTCTACACTTTTCCATTTCCGTGAAAACACATGTCCGCCACAGCGTACATTGCCAATTACGTAGCGATTTGGTAACGTAAATTCATGTCCGTCCGGATGGACATTGCCAAATTAGGGAAAATAATTTAAATGAGACACATAATGCATATTTACAATAAAATTTATTTGAAAAAAGTGTAAAAGCAATGAAAAATTACTTTAAAACGAATATAATTAAAAATTGATAAGAAATGAAGACCTTCGGTGTCCCAACTTCACTTTATGTGCGATCAGGATCAGGAAGCGATTTCTGGGAGTTTTGCTTGTAACAAAACATAGCCAACATGAGGCTACTTTCTTCCTCCTTCTTCCTTCAATGACGAAAAATGATACCATTTCACAGGAAATAAAGGCTCAATTTCTTGCAGAACAGGTGAAAGAAGGATATTATCGGGTCAATCCATCCATTTTAACAGTCTACAATTTTTACAGTGGTGGACATAGGCCTGTACCAATGTGCGTCATTTCTGCCGATCCTCCGTCTTCTGAATCCAGTCTGCCCCAGCCACCCTTTTTAGTTCATCTGGTCTTACCTTTTGTTTGCCTTTTCGCGGTCTCTACTCTAGGACTCGTTTGCTCCAACTGCCATCTGTCCTTTGACAGATAAGGCCAGCCTACTCCCAATTCAGAATTCAGCTTTCTTATTCTACGTGCTATATCCGAAACTTTAGTTCTTCGTCGGATGACCTCGTTTCGAATCCTATTCTTCAAAGAAACTCCAAGCAAAGCTCGCTCCATAGCCCGCTGCGCGACTTTTAGGTCATAAACTAGCCCCACTGTCCATCAGTGTCCACGTTTCGGCACTGTCAGTCATAATAGGTAGCGCGCACTGGTCGAAGACATTTTTTTTCAGGCACTGCGGTAGGGGTGAGGACCAGACCTGAAGAGTGGATACCCTGGATACCCTACCTCAGGTAGACATATTTTTGAACAACTTCGAGTGTCGTCTATATCTCGGTCTAATCTCAGTGCAACATATTCTATCCAAGTTTACACCCAGGCCAATGCGTCGAGAAGCTTCATATAGGCTTCGCATCATTTCACTCAGTTGCACCAGCGACTCCACAACTATGACGATGTCGTCGGCGAACCGAAGGTAAGTACAAGACATACTCGTGCTAATGTAGCACGATTAGAGTGTTGACAGGCAAAAACCAACATTAAATCAAAACCAAAAATATAAATAATTAAGCACCCATGAATTGGCACTGTCCATCACAGCGGACATAGTATTGTGGTACTATATTTCTACGTAATTCGTAATGTCCACTGGGACGGACAAAGCCCTTTGGAAGCAAAAACTTAGTGAAAATTAGTATATTTGCCTGGTTTTATTATTTTATACTATAATACAGATAAATAGCAAGCAATCAAGCTGAAAATATAATGAAATTATTCATTGGTAAATAAAAAGAATAAAGGGATTACCTTATGCAGAACACATGACCGCTGCTTCGCCGACATTTTGTATCACAACTGACAGAAAAATGATTGCTACAGTCAAAATCTATTTTTTACTGTTATTATATGTATTGAGAAATAGGTTTCACAATATATATTTTTATAAAGTGCACTATACTACGAGCGTTATATGATGATCCCTATGACTGACAGTTCGTTAGCGCTTAACATTGTACTGACGTCCTATCACATCAAATCCTTTAGAGGTCCATTAAAAAGACGAAAAAATCATAATTGTGTACAATTGTAAATTATAAAAATGAATATTAAGAAATTATTACGTAATGTTCGGAAATAATAGAAAAAAACTCAATGCAAATGTACATGGTACGTGCTGCAAAAGTTACGTCGTCAAGCTGTTATCGACTAAGAAGGGACACATCGATAAACAAAATATCGATAATTTGTTGGAAATATAAAACAAATGCTTTGAGTTTGTATTTTATTTATATCAATCTGAATCTGATACAGGGTCAATCGGATCTTCAAAATCTGAGTCTGAACTGCAGCTATCCGTGACGTTTATTATTAACGGTTGGTCAATGATATTGTCGTATTGTACATCTCGATCCCAGTCTTGTAAGCAAATTTTCTTCGTTCTTTCGACCACTTTTCGCCAATCGTCAGCTGTCACTTGAGCGCAAGCTTCTTCCAATAAAACCATCATTTTATTTGCCGTGAATGGCGGAGTTGTGTTATGCCTAGCTGCATGACCTGAAAATATTTGTACATTCAGTAATTATTTTTAGAAATATATGCATAGGGTAAAAGCCGGATAGTTGCGCCACTTTTCAAAAAAGCTATATAATAAAGAAATGTGTGCTTAATAAGAATATTTCAACATGTATATCAAATTATAGGTCTTTGAACCACTATAGAAGCCAATTGTAAAGAACCTAATTATTAAAGGTTTTGAGTAAAACCGGTTTGATTTGACCTCTTAAAGAAAGGATAGTTGCCTACTCTAGCGGATAGTTGCCTAACGTAAATAATACTTCAGAGGATACTTGCCTCATGCGGGGATAGACGCCTCATAATGATTTTTGAAGAAAAACAAATTGATATCGATTTACTCAACCAGTCTTTATTATTTATTGCAATCTTTTATTAAGTACTAATCAACGTTATACAAAATATTAAACCATTAAACTATAAAATATAACAAAACGAGAGGGTATCCCGTACATTCGCGATATTTCGTTGATTCCTTTTTTTTATTCAACTCTTGGAATGCAAGACCTAAACTTTCCTCTGTCCAGCTTATGTGACGCGGCACCACACCTGCTTTTCGCTGATACTTGCGAAGCATTTTGCTCACCTGAAAAGTTAATTATTAATTCATTTTATTTTATTAAACTGTGGAATGAACTCCCTGCCGCGATTTTCCCAAGCGACTACAATATTGGGCCCTTTAAGAAGGGCATTAGAAGGTTCCTTCAGGGTAGGCAGCACATGTAACGCCCCTGGGGTTGCGTACGTCCATAGGCCACGTTAACCACTTTCCATCAGGTCTGCCACGTAAGTGGTATAAAAATAATAAAGAATCTGAAAAAGTACTGACACTGACTGAGAACCCACGACCTGAATACTTATTGTATTCCAGCTAAGTTATAGCCACGATGAGTAAAAAACACAAAATGAAAATATTTGCCTTTGTTCGTTAAAGAAGTTATAGTTGCGGATAGTTGCCCCCAGAGCAACTATCCGCACAAATTTCTAGGGCAACTATCCTTTTAGATACGGATACTTGCCCTTTTCATTTGCAAAATAAATATTAATTATTTTACAATAATATGTAATAAACTTTCCAATTTAAAGCCTAATGCACGCAAAGAAATAAAAGGTGGATTGAAACCACAATTAGTAATAAAAATATTCAACAAAAATAACTTACCAATATAATATCGACGCCTGTCGAAGATTCACCGCGGAAGATTTTCGCTCGCACGAGTGAAACGCGTGAGTATATGGTGACGGTGGACGTGGCACTGAGGTCTGCGGGATGGGTACTTACAACTATAGTAAAGCACTAATGCCACTTACATCCGTAACATAGTGTATTCGAAACCGTGGCAAGTATCCCACTGGCGCAACTATCCGGCTTTTACCCTATACATAATATTATATAAATAAAAAATATAGATACCTTTGATCTGCGCCCATATCAACTCGATTGCATTATATTGGCAGTGATAGGGCGGTAACCGAATTACCGTGTGTCCATTTGATTTGGCCAATTCATCCAAAAAATATGATGGGTGCGTCTGTTGTTTGTGAAAGTTCAACAGTCTAACCAACTCTTTTTTTAACATCTGACTGTCAGTTTCCACACCATTGCCGTGTAACCACTCTATAATTTCAGCTTTTTTGTTATTGCTGCTGGGGGGTTTGTTAATTTGAACTGAGTGATATGAAGCATTGTCCATTAAAATATAGTGAGGCTCATTCAAATTTTCTAATAGTTTTATAAACCATGTCTTAAAGTTTTCGAAATTCATTTCCTCGTGGTACTCCGTTGACATTTGCCTGAAAAAACAGTATTTTATCGAAATTGTTTCGCATAACTAATACAACTGTCAGTTGAAACGTCATAGGGATCATCATTCGGCGTGCGGAGAATAGTAATGAAAAATATTGTTTTTAAATGAATGTCCACCCCAGTGGGCAGTATCAAATTAAGGGTTAAACTTATATTAATAAACAAACAGTAGTGGATGCGTATTCAAATGAACTTGTAAATTTTCTTTTTCATTACATATTGCAATCAATTTTAATTTCTATTTCATCTAAATAGTACTTAATATGGCTTGTTTAAATTTGTAATTTGCGGGACATTTTGTCAAGCAATTTATAATTTAAACGTACTGGGTTCGTTAGGATTCTTTTCATCACTACCTTCTATTAATTAAAGTTGGTCGCTGTAATGCAAATAAATGGTAAAAAAATGGGACTATACAGAACAGTCACAAGCATCTTGCGACTGCGGGGCCCCATTCCAGTCTATGCCACACTTGCTCTCTCTCCCACTGTTTCTGTTTCCAATTATAAATTGCTTGACATTTTGTCAAGCAATTTATAATTTAAACGTACTGGGTTCGTTAGGAATCTTTACATCACTACCTTCTATTAATTAAAGTTGGTCGCTGTAATGCAAATAAATGGTAAAAAAATGGGACTATACAGAACAGTCACAAGCATCTTGCGACTGCGGGGCCCCATTCCAGTCTATGCCACACTTGCTCTCTCTCCCACTGTTTCTGTTTCCCATCCATCTGTACCATCGCGGACCTGTGTAGGGCAACAGATAATGCTGTGGCCATAGCCAGGTATTGGGCTGAAATAATTTAATAGATTTGATGAACCATTGACACGAAAAAGAAGAAGATTAATAAAAAATAAATGAATATTTAATATTATTATTTGATTAATACCGACATACAGAAATTCAAAAAATCTTACTTACTCCACTATTAACAAGTGAAGACGACATAAAGGTGCAGTGACACTATAGCACAGTGCATAATGTATGCCATGCTGCATCGCAGATTTATTCGTGACTCGTAAATGAGTATGCCATGATATGCATAAGCGTTATAAATAGTAAATACACGCTGACCCTGCGAAACTGTACCGACAATTTCATTTCTCCATACGATCCCGTCCCCGCTGCACCCTCTACTTGAATTACTCTATCTATTAAACCGCATCAAAATCCGTAAGTAGCGTAGTTTTATTTTTAAAACTAAGCATAAGCATACATCAAATGTTTGACAGGTAAGAAAAGTTTGTATGGGCAAATAAAATTGTAGTTTTTAGTATTTTAGTCACAGTTTTTCCATATTTTCTCACCGTTTAAACCTTCCCTGATCTTTCACAAATATTTCAAGACTAAAATTAGGCAAATCCGTTCAGCCGTTCTCGAGTTTTAGCGAGACTAACGAACAGCGATTGATTTTTATATATAGTAAATAATTAAATATTAATACAGTAGATTATAGTTATACTAAAGGTTAAAAACAAAATTCGCTTAATTTAGATGTTGACGATAGCATACATATATATTTCGCGCCTACAAATCCCTGAAGAGGTAGGAAGAAATGTATTTTCTATACACACGCATTGTTTCCTTCTTCCTACTGTCCCGGGTCCTTTAAGCGGGGCGTGAAAAGGCATCTAACGAGGCCGTCAAGCTGAATGCCACCATTGTTAACATGATACATGAATGAATGAATGAATGAATAAATGAATGAATGAATGAATGAATGAATGAATGAATAAAACTTTATTGTACACCAGTAATGAATACATAAATAAATTTTACATGTTTACATGTTTCCGATGGTGACTCTCTTTCCGAGACTATGCCTTTGCTTCACATCAGGCGAGGTGAAGTCAAATTGACGTGTCCTATACAAAAAATAAAGCTATGATTTTCGGTTCCATGGGCGAGCCTTTTGCCGTCAAGTTGACACGCTTAACCATTAACATTACATTTATATTTATTGTTAATGAGTAGGTCGTGAATGAATTGGTTTAGAAACACATACAAAAACATTCGCAGGCATGTGAGCCGTAGGTTCACTGTTATGGTAGTGTAAAAAACAATAAGCTGTTTCTAATTAGGAGTATTTGACTGATATTTTGTATAATTAATCTTAAAAACTCCCATGCCTTGTCTGAATTTTGCCAAATTAGTGTCCTTGCTTGTTTTCTGTCTGTGAAATTATTTTACGAATACATTTATAAAAAACTTGGCTTCTTCTTCGAAAAAAGCGAACCCCATACTCTGAAATGAAATCTCCGGATGTGACCGTGATAACGCTAGGATGCAGAAGAAAAACTTGGCTAAAACCTGTTACTACTGGCATTGTAGTAAAAATAAATTTCTCTGTAATACTCGTAAAATAAAATAAAAAACATTTTCTTCTAAAATTATATACTTAAGATGACTTTCAATATACTTATTGAAAATAAATGAAACAGACACAAAAAAAAACCAATACATTCTTCTCATTATAGTTCCTGTATATTACTTATGTATAATATCTTACGAAATTTTATTACATTTTTAAACAAAATAATTTACCGATACAGTGTGATAGAAGCTTTATCTTCCGTTGTCCACAAGATGCCATTTGTAATCTCAAAGGGTGCACCTGAAAAATATCCGCTGCAATTTTATATACTGATACTGATAGGTGCGACAGTATCTGTTAGGAAACTATACAACATTGTATCTTTCAATGCACATGATTTATTGTATTTATTAGGTTCTTTATTGTACACATAAATGACTGTTATACAATTATGTATTGTACATAATATAATGTAATGTACAAAGATTTAATGCGGACGACCGTGATTTGGCAAGCGATGCAACAATAAGATGTTGGCTAGCTTAATTTGAATGAATGCAAACTTTAAAATACGAATACATCGGGAAAAATGAAATGCTCAAGTGGGACTTGAACCCACGACTTTTTCCTTACAGGGGGAATACTCTTCCAACTGAGCTATTGTGCCACACCTGAATCGCTTCAAATTTCCCTTCTCAAGTCTAGTTTAAATCAAAATTATTATATTCTTACTAGTTTGTAGATTTCTGAACCCGATTCCGTAACCAGTAGGAAGTTCTCTAAGATTTACTTTTGTCCTTACTATTAGGAACCTATCCCGTTGATAAAAAGTAACTCCTGTGTTATTCCGGACCATAATTTATACTATGTAGAATAGAAAAGAATAATCAACGTACACTTATCTAGGTGTGCCAGTCCATTCCGTTGTTTAAGCGTGATTGAGTAACAAACAATAACACATTTTCAAAAACTATCACATTTATAATTTTACTAGCTAACCCTGCGAACTTTGTACCTACACTAACTGTTAAAACTCTCGCGTGCCATGATATACAATAATAATAACGGGAATTAACGCGATCATGGTATAGGTACATACGTACCTTTGATTTGACGGACGTTTCGACCAGGTTACACCGGCCGTGGTCACAGGCTGACTGGCTCAGTGATGCACGTCCACCGTCTTCGAGTCCGTGAGCTAGTAGGTTCTTCGTCTACCAGCACATTCTCGATATTTTGTTTTCGCCATGTACCGTCCCTATTCTGTAAGCAAACTGTCCGGTGTTTATCCGACTGCGCAGAAAAGCGAGGTTGCGTGTTTTGTATCAGTGGATTCCATGTTGTAGATATTAAACCTATCTTCCCGAATGAAATTTTGAATGAAAAAAATAAATAAATCGGGAATGAGTTTAACGGTGAAACGTCAGGCAAATCCGCTGCACCCTCTACTATATTAAGCATGTATTATACATATAAACCTTCTTCTTAAGAATTCGCATTAAAATCTGTAGCGTACGCTATCTAGACCCATGGTAAGCATAGCTAAACTAGCTTGTGTTATGGAATCTAGAATGCTGATAAACATACTTAAATACATGTTTTTTTGTAAATACATACATATTATACATAGAAACACCCAGACCAATGCAAATAGCCATATTCATTCATACAAATATTTGCACTGAGCGGGAATCGAACCCGCGCCCCCTGCGTGGCAGTCGCGTTCACTAAGATATAAGCATAAAGGGATGGACAGCCGCGGAAAGCGACTTTGCTTTATACTATATACTTTATACTATATGTACTGTAATCCTACTGGATTGTGTAAAGACTTGTATTACATATTTTAGCTGATTTCTATGAAAAGAAACAGTAACAATTCCCCTAAATTTATTTATTTTATTATTGCTCAGCGAAAGAAATATTATGTGAGTTTTTGACCACGGCTTGTACAGTCGCCCTCAAAAGTTACTGAACACTAATAAAGCAACAAAGTTCAATATTGATTAACAGAAAATCAAAATAACTCTTCTGAAAACCAGAATCACACTATTAGATCCGTTTGAAACAATAATCATATATCGTACTAAATATTTTTAAATGAGAAAGTTTGTAAAGATGTCTGAATGTTTATTACTAAATCTCGTTCAAAGGACTGAACAGATATAGCTGAAATTTGGCACAGAGATAGATTAAAGTTCACATTAACACATGGGCCACGTATTTTCCCTGAAATAGGTACCATAGATTACAGAAACGGGATTAGAAACAGGCGCAGCAGCAGCAAGTTTAACATAGTTTGACAAAGTTGCAAGCTCAAAGGTGCACAGTGCATATTACTTCGAGTAAGAATATTACGTATTCTGTACAATACTTGCATCTTCTCTCAACTCGTTGCTTAGTACGCAGAATAAATAAGGAGCTATGATGTTTACAGTAGGTGCAACATCTTAACCTTACGACTGTACGTGAAGGAATCTACCTATGTGATTTTAGTATAGGAGTTTTCTGGGGAAAAGGTGAATGATTGGGATTACCGACCATTGTATAGATAAATAAATAAATATTCCACAACATTCTACACAACGCTATCTAGACCCATGGTAAGCATAGCTTAACTAGCTTGTGTTATGGAATCTAGAATGCGGATAAATATACTTAGATTTTTTTTTGTAAATATATTTATTATATTTATTATAGCCTTGATTCAGAATAATTACAATTTTGTTGACTCTGGGTCCTATACAGTTGTTGTGTTATTTTTCTGTTATTCTGTGTCCCTTTGGCAAAGGCCTCCCCCAACACTCTCTTCTTCTTGTATTTTTTGTCGGGTTTCCTTAGACTTATTCTTAGCACTGATTAGTTTTCCTCTCTCTTCCTGTATCTTCAGCGTTTCTTTGGAAAATATTTTGTTGTTGTAAATATAATATTATATTATATATACATACTATACATAGAAACACCCAGACCAATGCAAATAGCCATATTCATGCATACATATATATGCACTGAGCGGGGATCGAATCCGCGCCTCCTGCATAGCATTCGCGTTCACTACCGCCACGCCAAAGAGACTGTCGGCTGTATGAAAAAGTAAGTCATTTTCATAGTAGAACACAAGATTATACCTACTTTCTTCTGTTTAAAAATAAGTGTACACGTGTAACGGCTGTCTTTCGGTAGCTCTAATCCCGAAGTTGCCCATAGTTTAAATTCCTGGTTGTGTCCATAGTTTAGAACAGCGGAACCTGGATCTGTCCGTAATTAAAATAATACTGACTTAATTCTTACTGTATCTACGAAGGTAAATTACATATAATTAATACAGGTACATTAATTTAAACTAGAGACTAGAGATATGGGGACATTTCCATAATATTATGGTGGTGGAACATGGTATATGTATCCATACTAATATTATAAATGCCAAAGTAACTCTGTCTGTCTATCTGTCTGTATGTTACGCTTTCACGCCTAAACCACAGAACCGATTTTGATGAAATTTGGTATAGGGGTAGATTAGACCATGAGAAAGGACATAGGCTATGTTTGGTCGCAATAAGCGAAAACCACGCGGGCGGAGCCGCGGGCAAAATCTATTATTAGAATATATTCATTTTGAATTCAATTTGCGTCTAAACGAAATCTATCTAACTAATATACATTATATAGATATCTCAGTTAGCTAGTAGACTGCACTGAAGCAGTAAAGATTTGTGGACATTGTAAAACGAAGCGGCGGTGCCTCGTGCCTCGCCTCACTGGGTATATCCATCATGTGTTGACATGTTCATACGTAAAGATGGTACAGTGATATGCAAAAGTGTTGACAATTTTTAGTGTAAACTTTTAAGTTGTTTTACTTTTTTGTCAGGGCGAGAAAAAAGTCGAAGATATTTTGTTTTTGATGGGCTATTAGGCCTTTTTTGAGGAGTATGATTCAAAATAATCCTTGGCAATTTATATTAAATTGTAGTTACATATCTATTATATACTGTAAAAGGATGTGAATGAAGAATGACGCGTCCGTATATTGTTGTTGTAGTTGTTGCAGTATTGAGCACAAAGATATTTTGATTTTAGAATTCTTATTCCTTTTTCTATATTTTCGCTATGGACGCGAAAACTACCCACTGAATTGGGATGTCGTTTTTTTTGTCGTTGTAAATTCATAGACAGACTTAAAATCTTTTGTTTTATCGCAATTGGTTAAGTAGAACCGGCGATATGACCAAAAGTCGCGTTATCTAACATCCGGGCGGGCAAAGCCAGTTACAAAGGTAGGTTAGTTAGATATAAGTTAGACATTACGCTTCTGAGTTTAGTCTGATTCCTAACAAAGGACAATTCAAGGATTTGCGAACATTGTAAAACAACGCTTTGTGCTTCACCGTGTGTGTACAGCGTGTGTTGACTGTTGACATGCTCAAGTCCATGTGCTGAGGATAGTATTTGGTAGTACAGTGACACACAAAAGTGGTTACGATTCAATAGACATGTATATACTCCGGAATATGACATGTATCCTCGCCCAAATTGAATAAAATTGGACAAGTAGTGAACTATATTATGTTTGAGAATGTCTTGAGGTATAAAAATAAACTCTGTGGAAATGTACAAGTGCAATATTCAAATAAAAAAAAAAAAAAAAAAAAAAAAAAATTATTCAATATGTGAAGTAAATTCCACCAAGTGCTATCAATCTCCAGAATAAACAGGACCAGATGTAATTTAGTGAAATGAAGTGACAAGAGTGGTTGATCCTACTCATATGTACTGTTGTCAATTTTAATATAGATTTTTTTTCCATAGAACACCGATCCTACAATGACTAAATTTAGAGTGCCCATGATATATTTCATTAAGACGCTATGCTCACTTGCGAGATAAAAAAAAGAAAAACAGCCTTATTATATCTCAGTTTATCTTGTCTGATATCTAAATAAACATGTAAAATTACCCTTAATCCGCACTAATATTATTGTATGTTACGCTTTCACGCCTAAACCACTGAACCAATTTTGATGAAATTTGGTATAGAGGTAGAGTAGACCATGAGAAAGGACATAAGCTATATTTGGTCGCGATAACCGACATCCACGCGGACGGAGCCGCAGGCAAAAGCTAATCAGCAATAAACGTAACAAGAAAATTTCACACCACATAGATTGCAATACTAATCAAATAGCGTCTTACATAAATAAATTCTCCCCTTCTCCTCGTGACAACAATTTGACTTTACAATTTACAAATATACTTCAACACTTCTATAATATTACCATTCCTAGCACCTTATTTGCCCCATAACAAGATTGCGTCATTTCCGTCGCCCGCGCGAACAATTTTGTCAAAGCCGAGCAAAATAATAATATATTATCTACCTTTTCATTGTTCGTACAATGACTTGGGTGGAATCAATTTTATCAAATTGCTTTAGACATACGCTTTATAAGGATAAAAAGTATCAAGTATCTGTCCAGTTCGAATGTAATAAACTTGTCTAAAAATAACTAAAAGCTTCTGTTATTGGCAAGTATATACGGGTTTTCTTTTATTCTATCTAGAGTGGGATTGTTGCCTATTTTATTTACTGCATAATAAAGAATCTATTATTAGACCCTTTGGTAGAGTTATAATTATGTTTTCTTATAAGGATTTTTATATCACTTTATTTTTTGCATCAATACAGCTTCAAAATTAGCTGAACTGTCAACGGTCATGAAACTCTTCTCGACCCGTAATGACCATTTTTTTTTATTACCAATGTATTTTTCTTTAAGTACTAGGTTGTATCTGGAGCCCCATTGTAATCTTTGAGTCCTAAACTGACGTCGCCTGAAATTCGGTACACCTGCTTATTGTCGGACTACATTATGGTGCAGATATTCTTCTACACTACACATTCAGTTTCCCTAAAAACTAAAAACAATTCGACAAAGTACGAAAACAATAAATGCAAAAATTTATTTTCATTTAAAATCTACGCAAACAGTTGTGTCTCCGCCTGTACGTACGTATATACACGATGTTTACTCTTCAAACGCTCGGAGAATTGAGTCCCACAATACAAGACCGGGGCTAGACTAGTTTTTCTCTTTTCATAGCAACGTTTCTTTCACACTACTGTCTGTCTGTCATGCTTACTATTTTCTACAGTAAAATGTGTTTCAGAATAACGTTTTTAACTGTAGTTTTCTTATATTTTTTTAGAATGCTAAGCTTTATAAATAACTGAAATATTAGTATACCCTTAACACCTCCAATTGAACTGAATTGCTTGTGTTAGGAAAGTGTTCTTGTTTATAGTTTTTTTAATGGATTAGGGAGGCAAACGAGCAAACGGATCGCCTGATGGTAAGCGATCACCGCCGCCCATGGACACCCGCAACACCAGAGGAGCCACAAGTGCGTTGCCTTCCTTTTAAAAGAGAGTCACTCTTTTCTTGAAGGTTTGAAGGTCGTAATGGTTCGTGACAGTTCATTCCACAGTTTAGTTGTGCGAGGCAGAAAGTTTCTCGAGAAACGCACAGTTGTGGACCGCCAGCTGTCCAGATGGTGATTAGATATATAGTGATTGGAATCGAACCTAGGACCCCCCGAAGACTGACTATTTAACCACTAAGCTTGATATTTTACTGAGGTCGTTTCCTACCTAACAAGACATACAAATAAGATAGCTAACAAACATACAGATTATATCATTACCCACGACGGAACGGAGATGGTATAAGCGTTTGGGGTGAGAGGATGTTTGTGTGTTTATTTGTGCAAATCCATGTTGCCATTTTCTCCGAGACTACCAATCCAATTTTGATGCAGTTTTCAGTTACAGGTGCGGCTTTAATTGGTGCATGTTCTTAGATAGGTGTTGCAATGACAACTCAATAGGGGGCGCTACAGCAAGCATTTTAATGCAAATTAATGTTGCCATTTCTCTACAAAACTACAAGTCCGATTTTGATGCAGTTTTCAATTATTGGTTTTGGTTTGATTGGTGCATGTTCTTAGATATGTTACGGTGACAATCCACTGGGGGCGCTGCAGTAAACATTTTTAGAGCAAAGAGTCGGGGATTTTTAATTTTTTTAATTTACTTTTCTTGTTTTCTATAAGAATTTCTGGTTATATTAATGTACTCGTATGATAGATACAAGAGTACCAAAAACCTACGGTCACGTAAGAAAAGACTTATGAAAGTAAAAGCGAAATATCTATGCCAGGATTAGTCAAAACCTGTTTTCTCTGCCTACCTCACTAGGAAACTGAATATGTGATATACATACTTGATAGCCTACAGTATAAACGTGTATATCATATTATATTAACCTCGTTTGATTAGTATAAACGTCTCAAAATACACTGCTGAGACAGTTGAGTTTGCTGCTTGAACTCGGAACAGCTTACAACACTCGATGTAGAAGTTTATTCTCAAGGAGACACAGGATGTATTTAAAACGAAACAGTAAGGTACCTCAACAGTTATAGTTACAGCTAAACGTTCTTACGAGACTAACTTATTAAGATATTCTGAACTACATTCACAGATTTTTGCAAAATTGTACAGTCAGCAAGAAAAATGTTAGTAATTTTTTTATGTAAATCAATCCTGTTTTATGGGATTAAACAACTATGTGGGACCATTTAAGGTATAAGTACTAGCATTACTAGCAATGACAGAAATCGCCAAAAACATTTCACATACATTTTCTATAAAAAAAGCAAAAAATCAACTTAAATTTTAACTACTTCTTATTGTAATGGGAAGACTTTTTAAGTTCAAGTGACATTTGCGTACGGACACCCTGTATGGTATGTTTTTTTTATCTAGGACACGTCAATTTGACTTCACCTCGCCTGATGTTATGCTAAAGGCGCATGGGAACAAACATTCTGGAAACATGGGAACAAAATGAACTATCACATATAAATCATATGTAATGTAATACGACACACAGTTGAAGGATGATTCAATTGAACAGGTAGTGACGTAACATAAATATAATATGTCGATGGTTGAATAATGTTATGAATGGGATTGTTGTATGAATGGTTCGAGTAACATGCAAAAACTGCTGAATGGATCTCGAATGAAATTTGGTACAGAGATAGAAATATATTAGACATTTTTAACCAACGAGCCATTTTTAAGCCGTCGCGGCTTGGCAGGGGGCGCTTGTACGATCACCGTTCAGAGCAAATATTTGTATGCTCATATGGGTATTTGCATTGATCTGGTCGTGGCTCGGAGAGCATGTTAATCCGTCGGTCCCGGCTACCATACGAACATCTATAATAGTCATTACGAGTATTTGGAGCCATCAAAGTCTGGCTAGTCTAACTACAGTTTTTGATATCCCCGTTTGGTTGTGGAGATCAGATGGCAGTCACTTTGCGGAGAATAACAGTTCAGAAAAAGGTTAAAAGCCTCGAATCTCTGAACAATTAATCACTGTTTTCACATTTCAAGCAACATTCCTTCCATCCTTTAATTTTTTTATATCCGTACAGAATCCTGTACAGAACATTTTCTCTAAGACTAGTCAAAAAAAACTTCAAAATAAAATTACAACAGCAACGTGACCCAAATACTAAGAAAGAAAAAAAACAAGGCCTAGCAACGCAAGCAACCCCTTAGTAATAAATATACACGGTGTGTTTCCCCTTATTTCTATGCAAATTTCGTTTTATCGCCGACATAGCGGAATTCTCGTCACTTATGCGTTACAACCCTTTAGCATGATAATTTAGTTTAATTCTCATTATAATATTACTTGCTTTGGATATAGGTGAACGATAATGGCATATGAATAGATTTTTGTTTATCCATTCACTAGATGACCCACCATGGTTTTGCTCATGGCATACTTCGAAACCCCGCTCGTGTCTGTCTCTGCTTTATACAACAGCAAAAGATTAATTGTTAAATCAGCATCATCAAGATGGTGACGATGAATTTTCAAAACATCTATAAAAATTATTACGTGATTCCCGGCAGAGCATAATTTGGGCCACTCCATCTCTTCCCATGTGGTGTCGTACAAGGTGACTAAAGGCTATTTAACTTCAGACAGATATATACAGCCGAGACTCAAATTTAGATGCATGGCTAGAGTCAATAATAGTGCCCGGATTACGGCAATAGGCTCATCACCTATTACGTTGGTTAGTACGTCTCGGTATAAAGGCGTGATTGTATGTACGAGTATGAATATAAATCTGCTCAATTTCTTGACATTGAATGATTATTGCTCCACTTCCTTGGGTAGTAAGCATGATGTTCTGTAGTTTAAAACCTTTTTCTATAAATAAACTATTTAACTCAGAAACAATATTTTAATTCGACATGCAATGCGGAGCACAACCAAAAATTCTTTAGCTTTGTTATATTTCCGTTTGATACTCGTGCAATACTGATCTTCTAAATCTTGCATATAGATTTGAAACTAGCTGTTACTCGCGACTCCGTTCCCTTGTAACTAATTTTTGTATAATGTATAACTCTTCCTTTCTTCTCTTTTCTAAATCCAGATTACAAAGACAAAAAGTAAAGTAAAAGTGCCACGCACAAAAATAAATAAACGCTATGATTTCAATCAAAACCATTTAATAATAAAAGTAATAAATATTCTTTATTGTACACCAAAAGAAATAATTTAACACAAATGTTATACAATCTAATGAACGTACAATGGGCGGCCTTATTGCAAACTGCAATCCCTTCCAGGTAACCTTTGGATGGACAGGAGTGTATAGAAATCACACGTCACATAATCGCTTGAATGCAATTGAGTAACAAACATTTAAACATAATAAACAAACTTTTATCCAACCATATACTCAAGTCTGCAAATCCCCGAAGGTGTAGGCAGAGGTGTATTAGCTCTTACGTTTCGCCAATTATGATTTTCGGTCCCACGACGTAATAGGGGGCGAGCCTATTCGGCGACGGCGCGCTGAAAAGCGCGCCTCCCTATACCGGGCCAAGTCGGGGACACCGTGGTTGCGAGGAGGGCCAGATCGTAAGGGATGGCCCTGGGTCAGCCAGGGTGCGAGAAATATGTCGATGATAACCTCACATCTGGCCTAGCACCACGACCCTCAGTAGGCGTGCGGTTTAAGTTGGTTCGAGTCCGACATAACCTCCCCTTCTGGCTCCGGCGGGGAAGGTATCTGAGGGGATTTCCGCACGAAAAAAAAAGGGGGCGAGCCTATTGCCGTCTGGCGAGCCTTTGTCTTGGGCTGTAAGTTCACTGTCGGATGGCGAACAGCCCTATCCTTTTCACACACTTTCACGTTTATAATATTAGTTTTTTGCCGATTAACCACAAACCCATTCACAGAAAACCGTATCTAAATCGGTTAAACCGTTTCCAAGATAAATGGGAACATTTTCTTTGGGCACACAAACAACCTCCCGGTACAGTCGCGGATAAAAACGTTTCAAAAAAATAAAGTTCGTTAGAATTAAGTGGTTTTAATAACGTAACCTTTTGAAGTTTTCTTGTAAACGTTACCAGCTCATAACCATTTTGTTCAAGCTTAATATTATAATGCTTTATGGTTCCTAAAAACATTATGGCGTTTTTGAATATTATAATGTTGGTAAACTTAATATTGTATTTTTAAATGAAGCTGTATTTTTTTGTATATAAGATCTGCGGTAGCCCAGTGGTATGGGTAATGGACTGCTGAGACGAGGTCTCGGGTTCGATCCCAGGTTTACCATAGCACACACCAATGACTTTTCGATGCTTTTCGAAGTTATGTGTGTATTTATCGCAGGTTTATAAGTGCCCGGTTAATGGCAATAGGCTCGCCACCTATTACATTGGGCCCTAAACATAAACTGGCGAAATGTGGGTGCTAGCACCTCTGCCTACCCCTTCGGGGAATACAGGCGTGAGTTTATGTTATGTTATGTTATGTTATGTTATGTTATGTATTTTATAGGACTTTTAATAAATTCTACTTGAAGATATTTGGACATTTGTTATTAATTCTTGTTGAGCAAATCTAGCTGAAATTTGGTACATGGATATATTACAATCTGTTAGCCCAAGAATAGTAGTTCACAAGGTGGAAATGGGACCAAAAATCCAATCCACAAAATTTCAAATAATTTGATCGAACACACGGATCAGAAATAAAAATCTTGGGAACTTTACTTGACGCAATGGGTGACATTGATTACGATGTCAAGCCACGTATTGCTCCCGCTTCCTTTAAATGGAGTGAGGTAGCTTGTCTCAATTTTGACCCTACAATGATTAGGTTAAATACCGTACTTTATCCATTGAATCTGTTATCTGTGTGCCTAAAAGCGGACAGGGACAAAACATAATTCAACTAAAATGTGGTTAATCAGCTTTTTGAACAAGGTGTTTACCCTTTTTTTCAGTGAGAGGCTCCTATTGTACTGTAAACTTTTTGGCAGCGAATACTTTTGGCAACCATATTGACAGTTTAATATAATTTATCGACTAGTTCTGACTATCACTTTTTATTGACAATCGGAAATTAGATTTTTACTAACGCGGTCGTTAACTGTTCCGGTTAAATTCTAAATTGGATTACGCTTTTGTGGTTGAACAGAATAGCAAATTAACTAAATATATACAGAACTTAAAGCCTATGACCTAAAATACTCGTCATTAATTTAAGGAAACTCTATTTACGATAGGTTTGAAAATTGGTTAAACAGAGAGAGAGAGAGGGGATCCGGTTGTCAGCATTCCATGGATTCACCGTGCGGTCGCCGGGTCCATGACGTGGTACAGAGAGGAACACTGTGACGGCGCCTGGGACTTGCGACCCAGGTGTAGGTTTAGGGTCAGTCGTGTTCCCCCCTCTACCTATCCAAATTAGGCAGTTAGGAAGTGTCGAAATACAGTAATATACCTAGGTCAGAACTAATTTTCATCTTAAAATCAGAGCTCCGAGTTTCATTCAAATATTTTTATTAACTGCAATAGATGCCTATTTATAAAAATAAACAAACACTCCGGATATTAAACATGACTTAACTTAGATATTAAATGGGGAAGAGTATGAACCTTGTTGGCTAAATTTTTTCTTCAAATGTCAAATTTGAATGTGTGGAACCGGAATTTATTTAACTGACATAAACTGTTATGTATGACTTTGATTTATTTATGCTGTTAAATGAAATGTGATGATGATTTAAATGACGATTTAATGGTTTTGTTATGTATAATGTTTTATTTTATCTGATTTTTATTTATATTTCTTTTTCTGGTAATATTTTGTTTATATGATATTATTTTGTACTAGAGTACACACGAACAACAAAACGGGTGAACGATGTGCAACCGGACAGCAATCTAGCGCCGACGACGGCGGCAGTTGAAAACCAGCGTTGCAGATAGTAATTATTATCTGTAACATTAGCTGAACTGCGGCCCTTTAGACACACACACACACTGACACATATAGAAGGCTTATTTGTGTAACGGAATATGGTCCTTTCTAGGATCAAGTATTCTTCATCCTAGTTGTCCTTTGTATTGTTTTGCATACTTGAATTGTTCTGTTGTGCTATTGTGAGTTGTTTTTGTAATTATTATTTTTTTGGTGGTGGATATACTCGTATTTTATTTCATTTTATGTTTAGAGCCATTGTTAGTGTGAGTGAGTGTTTAATAAATGTTATTTTCTTTCTTTCTTTCTTTCTTTCTTTCTAAATGAACGCCATAAAATAAATAGATTTACGGCTATCGTAAAATGTAGAATGAATTTTCAACGAACTTTTACTACTGTATGAGCCATTAACTGCTGTCTGAAATTCGCCGTGTGGAGTTAGCATGTTAAAAATTTGTTAATTTTTTTGATGTTGGAGGTAAATCAATTAGAAATTATAGAGAGACATTTCCTACAATCCTGGGTTATTTAAGTGGGGTATAAAAAATCATATCTAATGAAGCCGTGAAGCTGGAGACCACCATTGGAACATTATTAGTTTCTGTATTGGTTACCAAGGTTACCCTCTATCCTAAGACTGCTCTCAGGTTATGCTCAGGCGAGGTGCAATAGCAATATCATCGCGTATCATTCGTAAAATGAATCGCATATATTTTTTGTGACTGCTGAAAAAGGCTTACACTGGTACTTTATCTATTCTGCGATACTGGAGTGTCGTCCTTTGTTTACCGTGTGCTTGACTGTAATGTTTATCAAAATTTTACGTTTGGCCCTGAGTTATGAGTAGCAACTTATGTACATAACTGTACTATTAATCAAATCTGTACCTTTGTGCTGTACTTACCCCACGTAAAGGGTGATTTATGTCAAAACTTCCGTGATTTTTAAAATACGAAGCAATAAAATATTCTTTACCATTCTATAAAAATATAGTACTTAACATCTCACCATAAAAAGCCGTGCAAATTACGTAAAATAACCAAGTTTTTACATTCTTTATGACTCTAGAGAGGGTGTGAGGGCAGTACTAACAACTTTTTAAATTAATGCGACTTGTTTGTTGGAACTTGCGTTTAGTAATTGCACCACGTGGGGGTAGCTATGAATATTTTTCTTTAGTATTATAACGTTGATTTTTTTATAAAGACAGTGAAACGGATGTCAAGGAGCAAATTGAGTTTTAACAACAACAGAGGATACAGCTAGTAATCATTTATGCCTATTTGGGACTTCACGCGATTAAAAATTTCACTTACTTTTTTAAAGCTACTTAACTACTATTTAACATACAGCTAGTTCAGAGGAATTCCACGACGCATTATGTATGTAAATAATTTATTTATTTCTTTATTTTCTTTTTTTTTTGTCTATTTAAATACAATTATAGAGTTGTGACCGCGAGAAGGTAGGAGGCCCCCAGCCAGATGACTTGGAAAAGGTGGCAGGGACAGATTGGATGCAGAAGGAAGGATTGGGAGAAATGGCACATATTAAGATAAGCCTTTATTAAATTAATTGATTGATTGATTATATAGTGGTTAATAGGTAACGGAGTAGGTTAATATATTATAAAATGAAACAACACTAGCTTAGTCGATTTTAGAATCGATGAACGAGATTTTGTGTATGCTAATGAAGGGACTGTTCACTGGTTCAAGTCCTGAGATGTTCATTTTGTCTGAACTATATCGTCCCAGTTGTCATACGAACATCTATGGCAGTCGTTACGGGTAGTTGCAGCCTTCAAAAAGTCCGACTAGTCTTACTACAGACCTTCAATATTGCCAAATGGTTATGGAGTCCCGATGGCAGTCACGTAACAGAAAATATCGAAGTTCAGGCCCATCACAGACTGGAATCAACTATTTTCGGGTGGAGCCGCCTGTCACCCCAGCAGAAGCAAGGCACGGCGGTGAACAACCTCACCTCTGGCCTAGCAATACGACTCACAGTCGGTTTCAGTCTCTAGTCCAACATAACTTCGGCTCCGGCAGGGGAGGTATCCGAGAGAATATCTGCACTGAAAAAAAGGAATCAACTATTTTGGGAAAAGGTTCAGAGAATGATGACTGAGACTAGAATTTTTTACCGACATCTTTCACTATCTGCATCAACGGAATGTCACGGCTAACTACTCAACTAAAAACTTTGAACGCTTTTAAACTCCATAATAATACTTCCTGGCCGACCAAGTTCTTAACCGCTACAAATGCGGTGCCTCGCACGCTTCCCAAAGCAATTTTAAATGCAGCTATCAGTGAATCTACGTTCTGAAACTTCACGTTTTCTAATTACTAGGCAGAACGGGTTAGTTCCCTTATCTGTAGTAGCTACATTTAAACTGATGTTAATAGCTTCAACTTTATATATAGTTTTGTATGTTAGTGGGGCTGTGTTGTCTAAAAATTAAGTGATTTGTGTTATGGAACTAGCGTGGAATTCTGGTGCCTGGTGCCAATAACCTATTCCAGGGATAATATATAATAATCTTTGCTCGCGAATCCGTTCGCGTGGATGTTAGTTATCGCGACCAAACATAGCCTATGTCCTTTTTGAAGGTCTAATCTACTCTCATACTAAATTTCATAAGAATGGTTCAGTGGTTTAAGCGTGAAAGCGTTATAATATATACAGACAGACAAACTGAGTTACTTTTGTGTTTATAATATTATTATGAATATTTTCTTTCAGACTATGATCTATCGCCGTACCAAATTTCAGCCAATTCCGTTTAGCCGTGAGAAGGTATTGGATTATCAAACATCTAATCCTCCGAATATCCAAATATATTCACAAAATTTCACATTATAATATTTCATAGGAATACTACAGATAATATTCAATAAAACAATTTCCAAATCTTATAACTTATTCCCAAAAAGCCTTAGTTGAAAAAACTATTCACAACATTTTGACATAATGAAAACAAAAGAGTGTGACTTTAATCAAAATATACTTAGCAATTTCTCTATTTAAATATCTTATGAAATCAAACTTAGCTCTTTTAATAACTTCATACTAAAAATGAAAAAGACAAGCCTTGATTGTTATTTAGAAAGCTAACTTTTATAATAAATAATATTTTCACGTCGTTAGTCCAATGAGGCTTTAAAAGATTCAGAACTTTGTGGATAAATTTCAAAATATAAAACTGACATCAATATTCCTTTGTTCATTATTTTTCTTCTCAAGAGACACTACTTTATTAGTGCTGCCATTAATCCTTGTGATTAAATTAAAAGTTTTTTGCTAAGAAGGTATGTACACTATTTTATAATCTTGCTAATAAATAATGCGAAGATTTAGATAGATAGATGTATGTTATTCAAACCCAATAAGAACAGCTGAACTGTTTTAGAAGAAATTTAGCTCACATGGTTAAATGTTGGTTATTTAGTCAATTATTAAAATACCGCCTTAAGTAACTCTGTCTGTTTGTCTGTCTGTATGTTACGCTTTCACACCTAAACCACTGAACTGATTTTGATGAAATTTGGTATAGGGGTAGATTAGACAGTACGAAAGGACATAGGCTATGTTTGGTTGCGATAGCCTACATCCACGCTATTGCATTCTAATTATAAATTTAATAAATACATAAGGAATAGCATTTGATATTCATGCGCCAGGCTATGTCTGATATCAAAGGTGTATCACCACTACAGTTCGAAGTGGAGAAGGAAAAGTCAGAAGGCGGACCCTGAGCTCCGAGTTAACGTCGGTCTCAAGTTTTTTTTAAATTTATTTATTACCATTATTGATTATATTTTATATAAATGTTATCAATAATGGTAACACATTAAAGCAATCCTTAATAAAAAAAAAGAACGAATATTAATCTCCTTCTATCTACAATGACTCTAAAAAATATTGTTTGAGTTTAGTTTCTACACGTGACATAGTATTACATTTTTGTATATTTGACGGTAGATTGTTACGAGTATGCCTAGGGACAATATAGCCCAACAAGATACCATCAGGAAAATAGGTTTTGATATGAAAATATTTTAGATTTTCATAATTCATGTTCATGATAATAAAAGGTTTCAACTGCCTCAAGATTAGCCAGTAGTTTAGGCTTTCCGTTGATGCTCTTCCGCACAAGCTCACGGAATTAAACCCACGGCCCACCTAATGGAAAGTAGTAATCGTGGCCTATGGATGTTTCCATCTTGCAACAGTCACGGGTCCTTTAAGTGGGGCGTGAAAAAGCATCTGATGAGGCCGTCAAGCTGAGTGCCGCCATTGTTAACATGGTACATGTTTATTATGGTGACCCTCTGTCCGAGACTTTGTCTTTAGCTTACCATCAGGCGAGGTGAAGTCAAATTGACGTGTCTTATACAAAAAAAAATATATCAGGGGCGTCATACTCGTGCTGCCGGTATAGGAACCTTCTAATGCGCTTCTCGAAGAACCCCATATAGAAAGAAAGAAAGAAAGAAAGAAAGAAAGAAAGAAAGAAAGAAAGAAAGAAAAAATATTTTATTCAAGCTCCTCACAATGTGCATCTTACTTAAATATTATATTGTAGTAGCTTGGGAAGATTAAGTAATTATAAAATATACTTATAGACAATGGAAGCATTATTAGCAGGCTTTACTTATTTGCGATTTTAAAAGAAAAAAAAAACATTTCCTTAGCAACACTGATGGATTGATCCTCGCGGTCGACACTTAGTCACGGACCCCATTAGGAGAATATTTATAGGATATTATTTATAGTGCTCTTTATATTGTTTGGGCAAAATTCGTTATTACCATTAACAGTTCGAACTTAGTAGGTAAGTATTCAAAATTCGATCTTCAAGTAGACTAAATACTGGTTTTACAAATTATTTTAAGACTAAATAAAGGTTCGGTATAGCCCCCGACCATAATATCCCTGGGCTGTATAGTCGTTGGGTACCTTTTTTTTGTGCAGAAATCCGACATACAGAGACAGAACCGACTGAAACCGCCGCCGACTGAGGGTCGTAGTGCTAGGCCGTTGGGTACCTATAGGATCCCCATCTAGATCCTCATCTAGACAACCTTTGAATGGATTTAGTATTGTACTTCCAGACAGAATACAGAATGCAAATGTGCACTTAGTATGTATACTATATACTCTAATAGGTATTTTCAAAATTAAATTTTTAATTTAGACGTTAGAAGTATGCAATTCTATATTAAAACATCTCATAGTTTATAATTCACAATTGAATGAATAGGCAGCGCTGTAATATAATAGCATTTAAGCATGCTAACTATACAAATCGAATACATAGGGCAAAAGAAGAATCATCTCGGGCCTAAAGACGTATAAGATGGGAAATTTGAATCAGATCGGGCGTGTCCCGGTAGCCGAACTGGTCAAGGCATTCCCCCTGTAAGGGAAAGACTGCGGGTTCGAGTCCCGCCCGAGATGATTCTTCTTTTTCCCTATGTATTCGATTTGCATTTAAGCAATTTTGTTCACCTTCGAAACCACGGCTACTAGGTTTAGTCCAGAACATAAGATAACATCTTTAGTTATTCTAGTATAATATTATAACATGCTGAATTGACAGCATTAAGCAAGTTTGCTCGCGTTTGAACTTGCGTATAATGAGATTAGAACGTTGAAATATGTAAACTAGCTTTATTATATACGATAAGTTGGTACATGTATTGTGTACGGGCTTTAGGAGTCCTACCAAGACCAGGAGCATGTCAACCTTACCTGCAAGCTGGGGGACCTGCTGTTGCATGGACGAGACTCTGGTGCCAAGCTTTCCTTTCGAATTAGGAGGCGTATAAAAAAATCGTATCAAATAATCAATGAATGGACCCTGGACACCGAAGTGATAGCTTCAGATGCGGACCAAGCGCAAGGATGATGATGAGACGAGAGATAAGACGAGAGATTTCAACGAGAACGGTGAGTACAAAAAGTGTCAAGTGAAATATAATAAGTAACTTGTGCTTGTCTGTACAAGTTTTTGAATTTCAAAGAAATTTGTGAACAATTCATTTTCTGGGGGAATCGGTAAAAGGGGAAATTGGGAATAAGCCTTGCCTGGCGATCAGATTCTACTCCTGGACTTAAGCCTATCCCAATGTACGCCCATGATATCGATCCTTCACTTTCCGCATCCACTCCAAAGTGAAAACTTTGAATGTATTCAGGAATTATTCTCAGATGATGATGATTAGGTACAGTAAGCCGTCACTATCATTGACGTTATTGCACAAAATGAGTTTATGATGGCAATAATGAAATAGAAATACACTTTATTGTATATCAATCAACACAAAAGTGCAAAACACAAATAACACATAACATACTCAATATCAGCCTTATAGCTGAAAGTGTATTACTGTTCGTGTGGTTACGGAGAAAGAATAAGGTATCACCATCCCATCTCATCCGAGGGGTGTCGTAAGAGGCGACGAAAAATACGCAGACGATATCCCTGCGACGGAAGGAACTCTCTATATAAAACCCTGTTCTGCCGGGGTGCGAGAGATAATGCTTTTGGCAATCTCACCTCCGGCAACCAAGGACCCAAGACGGCGTGCGTTTTAGTCGGTTCGAGTCCGACATAACCACCTCCACCGGCTCCGTGGGGGTGGTATCCGTGGGGATTTTCGCACGATAAAAAAAAATATATATATAAAACCCTGTACCAATCCGAGAAACCACCAAATTTCCAGTAGGCCAAAGCATCCCAACATTGAAAGAGGCTTATATCCAGCTGTGGACTACGATAGGTTAATTAGTTAATTGATTGAATTCTAGATGATAGATACCCAAAAGAAAATGATTAATATACATATCATATAAGGGGTAGGCAGAGGTGCTAGCACCCACGTTTCGCCAGTTTATGTTTAGGTCCCAATGTAATAGGTGGCGAGCCTATTGCCATTAACCGGGCACTTATAAACCTGCGATAAATACACACATAACTTCGAAAAGCATCGAAAAGTCATCGGTGTGTGCCATGGTAAACCTGGGATCAACCCGAGACCTCGTCTCAGCAGTCCATTACCCATACCACTAGGCTACCGCACACACTCCGCCGGTGGCGTTCCACTGTGGATGCCATCATGCGCGTGAGGACTCTGGCGGAGGATGCGGTTGCCCGGGGCGAGGTGATGTTGGCGGTGTCCTTGGACATCTCCAACGCGATCAACACCTTGCCCTGGAGTTGCATCAGGGAGGCGCTCGTGTACCACGATGTGCCTCTCTACCTCCGCCGCATAGTCGGGGCATACCTGACGGAGAGGGCCGTCATCTACCCAAGTGCGACCGGCGTCGGTAGGCGTGAGATGTCGTGCGGTGTCCCACAGGGATCGGTCCTGGGGCCGCTCCTGTGGAACATCGGATACGACTGGGTGCTTCGCGGTGAGCTCGCGTTCGGGGCCACCGTCACGTGCTACGCGGACGACACGCTAGTGACGGTGAGTGGCGCTACGCACCGCGAGGCGACCCAGAGGGCCACGACCGCTGTTGCTCAAGTCGTGGATCGGATCCGGCGGCTGGGTCTCGAGGTGGCTCTGCACAAATCCGAGGCCTTGTTCTTTCATGGTCCTCGGCGCGGGCCACCCCCGGGATCCAGCTTGACAGTAGGAGGTACTCCCATCGCCATCAAGCCCCGGTTGAAATACCTGGGGCTCGTACTCGACGGTCGGTGGGACTTCGGAGAGCACTTCCGAAGTCTGCGCCCCAAACTGTTGGTGTCAGCTAACGCGCTGATGCGGCTGCTGCCCAACTTGAGGGGCCCAGAGGACTCCTGCAGGAGACTCTACGCGGGTGTCGTGCGGTCCATGGCCCTGTACGGGTGCCCCGTGTGGGCGGACGCCCTGCAGGCCAGGTTCGTGCAACTGCTGCATGCGCCGCAGCAGACGATGGCCTGCAGGGCCATTAGGGGGTACCGCACGATATCCTTTGAAGCGGCGAGTCTCCTAGCCGGATCGCCACCGTGGATCCTGGAAGCGAGATCCCTTGCGGCACTGTATCGGTTCCGTAGGGAGGCGCGGGAGCGGGGATACGATCCTGAGCCCGAAAACATTCGGGCCGAGAGGGCCCGGCTCCACGGGATCATGGTGGCGGAGTGGGAGCGACGACTTGAGCAACGACGCGCAGGGCATGCCGTCATAGAGGCGGTAAGGCCCATCATGGGGGAATGGCTCGAGAGGCCACATGGCAGCCTCTCGTATCGACTGACGCAGATTATCACCGGGCACGGGTGCTTCGGGAGATATCTGTGTCGGATCGAAAAGGAGCCAACGTCCGAGTGCCATCACTGCGACGCGAGCGAGGACACGGGGCTGCACACGCTCACCGAGTGCCCGGCATGGGCCGAACCGAGGCGGGAGCTAGTGGCGGCCCTGGGAGTGAGAGTTCTCACCCTCGCCACCCTGCTCACAGCAATGGTCCGCTGCGCGGACGCGTGGGCGGCCGGCGTCTCCTTCAGCGAGCAGGTAATGGTCGTGAAGGAGACGGCGGAGCGGGAGAGGCGGCGCGAGCGAGAAAGACTCGCGGATCGCGCCGCCCGCGCGCGCAGGCAACTCGGGCGTCGGAGGGCACTGACTGACCTCCGTCCCCCATGAGCGCGGGCCTGGGGGTGACGGGTGGAGCCGCCTGTCACCCCAGCAGAAGCAGGCCACGGCGGCGGCGCGCTGAATAGTGCGCCTCCCCATTCCGGGGGCGAGCTGGGGACACCGTTGTCCCCCCTCCTGAGGAGGGCCAGACCGTAAGGGATGGCCCTGGGTCAGCCGGGGTGCGAGGGATATGTCTTTGACAACCTCACCTCCGGCCTAGCACCAAGACCCACAGTCGGCGTGCGGTTTTAGTCGGTTCGAGTCCGACATAACCTCCCCTTCCGGCTCCGGCAGGGGGGGGTATCCGTGGGGATTTCCGCACGAAAAAAAAAAAAAAAAAAAAAAAGGCTACCGCACACACATAATTATTATTATTAGGTATATTAATTAAGAAAAATAGTATATAAAGCAATTTGTTCAACATATTGGTAGCAGTCCAAGTTTTAATGATTCCCAGTAGCTATTACTGAATTAAAAATTGACCAACGAAACTCCGTGGGTTTTTAATTTGCTAACAGCTGGTCTAGATGTTCGGTAACAAATTACTTTGAAAGAGCAACAGGTTCCGTATTTTTGTGTTTTTTATTACTTCACCAGACGTAGTATTTTGTTGAAGTTTCTTTCACAGTTTTAGTATTTTATTTGTAATAGTTATTTCATGTACTAGAATATAAAGGGCCCTACCAACGGATCTCAAATCAATCTTATCTGGCTAATCGGTAATACAACCGCATTAAAAACTGGAAAGGTTATGGTTATACATACTAATTTTATAAATGCGAAAGTAACTCTGTCTGTCTGTATGTTACGCTTTCACGCCTAAACCACTGAACCGATGTTGATGAAATTTGGTATAGGGGTAGATTAGACCATGAGAAAGGACATAGGCTATGTTTGGTCGCGATAACCGACATCCACTTGGGTGGAGCTGTGGACAAAAGCTAGTAGTGATATATTATCGCTTTTAAACTATCGCGTTCCATGATCCATATCCATACTAATATTATAAATGCGAAAGTAACTCTGTCTGTCTGTCTGTATGTTACGCTTTCACGCCTAAACCACTGAACCGATTTTGATGAAATTTGGTATAGGGGTAGATTAGACCATAAGAAAGGACATAGGCTATGTTTGGTCGCGATAACCAACATACACGCGGGCGGAGCCGCGGGCAAAAGCTAGTATACAATAATGTTAACAGGATTCAACTCGATCATGGTACAGGTACCTACATACATACCTTTGATTTGCCTGACGTTTCGACCAGGTTACACCGGCCATGTTCAGCCTGTGACCACGGCCGGTGCCGTTAACATTATTGTATAATATATTATAAACTTGCGGTTGGTTAGTAGTAGTAGGTAGGTAGTAGTAGGTAGTAGTTGGTAGTTTTCAGTTTTATGGAAAGGTAACTACTGCGCCGAAACGTGCTGGTTCAATTTCCACCCGGTGTAAATATTTTCGCGTCAGACTCTCGATTTCACAGTCCAAAATCAGTTTTCCGGGCTTTTATTTCTCGACTTCATACAATCTTGAAGTCTTCAACGTCCATGATCAGGCCTAATTATGGTTTTTGGACCTATCCTCTTCAATCTTTGATACACATTCATACAAATGATTGGAATCAAATCCAAGACATCTGTCACAGCAGCCAAACACTCTACGAGAACAAACATCACCTAATTTTGGTGTCTAAAAGGCAGTGTTATCATTATGTCGGCTTTTAAGCTCAAATAAAACATTTGGTCCACCCACCGAATTGCCTGTGTTAATCCCGAACCCCTTTGCAACCCTTCTGCCAAAAAATCAATGTAAAACAATGATATGTTAATACAGGGCAGAACTAAATTATTCATGCGGCGTACCAGGGCTGAACTGAGGTGAGCGTGTTGAAAAAAATATTACGTTTCAAGGAAATACGTGTTTTTTTGGCAAATAGATTTTTGTACATTTCTTTTTCATGTTTGTAATTTCAATCATGCATACAGGTCCGTAATTGGAATAGATTTTTCGGTTATTAAACAATTTTGATAAGAGAATATCAAAACAAAAGTGAGTATAAGACCTAAAAAGGAAATTTATCGACTTGAAATTTAATTTTGAGTACAGAGTGAAATCCAAATCTAAACTTGAGTAGAGATTTTATGAAAACTTAGGTGATTTATATGCATAAAATCTATTTATTTATTCTATTAGGTCTGGAATACAATCTGTATTTAAAACTAATTACCATCTCTTCGTGTGGGTGGCGTAGAAGGCGTTAGAGCTATGGGGCTGTTCTCTATCTGACAGTAAACATACAGCCTATTGCGGAAGTGAATATAGATACATACCACAGTTGGGATAATCGTTTTTATTTACCGACTCTACTTATTTATTTACAATTAGTGCTAGCTTATGTAGGATGCTAGGACGTGTTATTTATATAATACATCATCATATCTGCGGTAGCCTTTTTTTTTTTTTTTTTCGTGCGGAAATCCCCTCGGATACCCCCCCTGCCGGAGCCGGAAGGGGAGGTTATGTCGGACTCGAACCGACTAAAACCGCACGCCGACTGTGGGTCTTGGTGCTAGGCCGGAGGTGAGGTTGTTATAGACATATCCCTCGCACCCCGGCTGACCCAGGGCCATCCCTTACGGTCTGGCCCTCCTCAGGAGGGGGGACAACGGTGTCCCCAACTCGCCCCCGGAATGGGGAGGCGCGCCATTCAGCGCGCCGCCGCCGTGGCCTGCTTCTGCTGGGGTGACAGGCGGCTCCACCCGTCACCCCCAGGCCCGCGCTCATGGGGGACGGAGGTCAGTTAGTGCCCTCCGACGCCCGAGTTGCCTGCGCGCGCGGGCGGTGCGATCCCCGAGTCTTTCTCGCTCGCGCCGCCTCTCCCGCTCCACCGTCTCCTTCACGACCATTACCTGCTCGCTGAAGGAGACGCCGGCCGCCCACGCGTCCGCGCAGCGGACCATTGCTGTGAGCAGGGTGGCGAGGGTGAGAACTCTCACTCCCAGGGCCGACACTAGCTCCCGCCTCGGTCCGGCCCATGCCGGACACTCGGTGAGCGTGTGCAGCCCCGTGTCCTCGCTCGCGTCGCAGTGATGGCACTCGGACGTTGGCTCCTTTTCGATCCGACACAGATATCTCCCGAAGCACCCGTGCCCGGTGATAATCTGAGTCAGTCGATACGAGAGGCTGCCATGTGGCCTCTCGAGCCATTCCCCCATGATGGGCCTTACCGCCTCTATGACGGCATGCCCTGCGCGTCATTGCTCAAGTCGTCGCTCCCACTCCGCCACCATGATCCCGTGGAGCCGGGACCTCTCGGCCCGAATGTCTTCGGGCTCGGGATCGTATCCCCGCTCCCGCGCCTCCTTACGGAACCGATACAGTGCCGCAAGGGATCTCGCTTCCAGGATCTCGCTAGCGATCCGGCTAGGAGACTCGCCGCTTCAAAGGATATCGTGCGGTACCCCCTAATGGCCCTACAGGCCATCGTCTGCTGCGGCGCATGCAGCAGTTGCACGAACCTGGCCTGCAGGGCGTTCGCCCACACGGGGCACCCGTACAGGGCCATGGACCGCACGACACCCGCGTAGAGTCTCCTGCAGGAGTCCTCTGGGCCCCTCAAGTTGGGCAGCAGCCGCATCAGCGCGTTAGCTGACACCAACAGTTTGGGGCGCAGACTTCGGAAGTGCTCTCCGAAGTCCCACCGACCGTCGAGTACGAGCCCCAGGTATTTCAACCGGGGCTTGATGTCGATGGGAGTACCTCCTACTGTCAAGCTGGATCCCGATGGTGGCCCGCGCCGAGGACCATGAAAGAACAAGGCCTCGGATTTGTGCAGAGCCACCTCGAGACCCAGCCGCCGGATCCTATCCACGACTTGAGCAACAGCGGTCGTGGCCCTCTGGGTCGCCTCGCGGTGTGTAGCGCCACTCACCGTCACTAGCGTGTCGTCCGCGTAGCACGTGACGGTGGCCCCGAACGCGAGCTCACCGCGAAGCACCCAGTCGTATCCGATGTTCCACAGGAGCGGCCCCAGGACCGATCCCTGTGGGACACCGCACGACATCTCACGCCTTCCGACGCCGGTCGCACTTGGGTAGATGACGGCCCTCTCCGTCAGGCACGCCCCGACTATGCGGCGGAGGTAGAGAGGCACATCGTGGTACACGAGCGCCTCCCTGATGCAACTCCAGGGCAAGGTGTTGAACGCGTTGGAGATGTCCAAGGACACCGCCCACATCACCTCGCCCCGGGCAACCGCATCCTCCGCCAGAGTCCTCACGCGCATGATGGCATCCACAGTGGAACGCCACCGGCGGAAGCCGTACTGCGTGTCCGCTAGGTCCGGCCCCACTCTAGACAGGTGCTCGATGAGGCGCTTGGCAATCACTCTTTCGAAGAGCTTGCCCACCTCGTCGAGCAACACTATGGGCCGGTACCCAGACGGCTCGTCCGCCGTGCGTCCGTCCTTGCGGATGAGGACCAGTTTCCCCGTCTTCCACATCTTCGGAAACTGGCCCCGCTCCAAGCATGCGCTCAGGAACCCTCGCAGTCGGGGTTCGAGACCGTCTTCTCCTAGAGCTAGGACCCACGCACGGCCTGGAATGCCGTCGGGTCCCGGCGCGGTGTTCTTCTTGGCTCTAAGCCGTCGCACCGCCAGCTCTAGTTCCACCCAAGTGACCTCGGGCACGTCGTCGTCAATAACCACGCCGGGCGCATCAGGCGACCGAGGTGCGGAGTCATCTGCGGCGGAACGTGTTCCGCCCGCGCCGGGAATAGGGATACCACCACTCCTCCAAGCAGAGCCGGCTCGAGAACCTGGGTCAGGGGAGGGGCCCGGGGGCGCAGCTTTCCTCTTACCAAACGGTAAGGCCGCCCCCATGGGTCCCGCTCCAGTGTCTCCAGCAGCTCCTTGTAGGAAGCTGCCTTGGACCGCTTGATCTCCGCTCGGAGGGCATTCCTGGCTTCCCTGTATCCCTCTTGCAACTCCGCCACTAGGGGATCTGTATTTGCGGGGCGGCTACGCCTCCTACGGAGCCTGAGTAGTGAGTTATTGGGCATTCTACCCCACCTTAGTTCCTTCGGTTATCTTCGATAACCTCAGTCACGGTGGGATAGAATTCCCAACAACTCTTTGTAAAATCATTTACCTAAGCCAACGTTCCACATTTTAATGCCGTTCATTACACTACCGTTCCGTCGGCTCTCTGCGATCCCCTGCGTCGTAATTGCGCTGAAAGATGCTCTGTTAGTTAGCGATAGAGTTATTTCATAAACAGTACAGTCTTACGTTTGCCTATTGCGTTGTCTATAAGCAGTTTGGTTTAACTATTTACGGTTATAAATACATAATGTCATAATTACATCTGTTCATAACCAGTCCGTCAGCATTGCATCAAACATGAAATTCATTAAACAAGCAAAGTCGTTACAGATTAGTTTAATCTGTAATGATTTACCAAAAATCAAGTTACGCCATGGAGAATTATTGCCGAATACAGTACGTTGCATCATTTGCGGACCATCAAATTGTGGAAAAACCAATTTGTTAATTGGTCTCCTTTTGCACGAAAATGGATTGACATTTCAAAATGTTTATGTATATTCTAAAACTCTATATCAACCAAAGTATATTTTTTTAGAAAAGGTTTTACGAGGAGTACCAGGAATCAGTTTTCAGAAATATCAGGCAAATGATGACGTTATGAAAGTTTCAGATGCAAAACATAATTCAGTGATTATTTTTGACGATGTAGCATGTGAAAATCAAAGTAATATGCGTGATTATTTTGCCATGGGAAGACATAAATTGATTGACAGTTTTTATTTAAATCAAACATATAGCAAAATACCTAAACAACTAATAAGAGATAACGCTAACTTAATTGTGCTTTTTAAGCAAGACGAAATTAATTTGAAACATGTTTATGAAGAACATGTTAACACTGACATGACCTGGTTGGAATTTCGTAACATGTGTTCTCAAATATGGAAAGAGCCTTATGACTATGTTGTGATTAATAAAGACTCTCCTAAAAACAATGGGTGCTATAGAAAAAAGTTTGACACTTTTGTAGAATTAGATAAAATTTGAATATTTAAATAGACTGCTTTCAGTTTCTTGTTATTCTTTAATCAGCTCTTATTGGATTACCATCTATTTTACAAAATGGAAAAATCATTGAAAAAACAAATTGTAGATGCAACACAAGCTGTAAGGAAAAAAATACGTAACATGAAGGATTTTGAAGATAATAACAGACAAGTGCTTGATACAGTTTTTAAGCCTGTTACAGAATCTCTTAATTTAATAGCCAACACCAATAACCAACTAGCTCTAACAAAAAATGAAGAAAAAGGAGAATTTCATGATCAAATTTCCAACCACGACTTACAGAAAGATCAAGATATAGAAGAAACAATTGATACCAGTGATGAATCAGAAGCTGACTCTTCATTTCAGTCATTAGTCGATACTAATCCAGTTCATGATGTATCATCTTGGTCATTATCTTCAGAAATATTAGCGGATGTGCCATTTGGTGTAAGAAATGAACGTGGAAAGTTAATGTTAGGTTCCTCTAGTATAACGATTGGTGATGATGTTATTACTGTAGCCGGACACAAATACAAATGCACACCTGGCTTGCGACAGTTGCTCTTAAAAAAAGACGTTGATCTGAGCTTTGTTACAGACTATGACATGCAAAATTATAAGTCGATGTTACTTGTAACAAATGCACATCGTCGAGATTTTGATTCAAGAAAACCAATTAAAAGTAATAAAGGACAAAAATATATGCAAGTTATTAAACCTCTTTTCGATCAACAAAGTAAAAGTCCAAGCTTTGAACCGAAAGTAGGAAAAGGATTACCTTTAACAAAAATGTGGAAAAAAGACACAGATTTTGTATATTGGGATGATCCAAATGAATTGGTTGATAGATTAAAGTTATTAATTGCTTCTCGAGATGCTGGCAACACAGGACTAGATAATGAAATAATATCTATCGTTGAAGAACTACGTGAAAGCAAAATCATTAAATAGATTTACTAATAAGAAATGTGTATCATTTTATTGTACACCGTTCAACACAATACATCTTAAATATGAATGTGGACAAATTTGGTCATTATATTCATAAGCGATTACGTATATCAGAATTGCTTGAATTTTATGATAATGCATTGCTAAAATCTGAAAATGGTGATTACGATTTGAAGACATCGAAGCTAACAGGGGTCAAACCTCCTCAAGATGCGGATGATGCAGTAAACAAAGCATATGTAGATGAATTGAGAACCAAACTAATAACCGACTTACAAAAATTGCAAAATACTTTGGTGTACGATGTTCAGAACGATCTGGAGAAAGCTTTAAAAACAATAGTATCTGAGGCAGTGGTTCACTTGGAAAGCAAATTTTATAGTCGAAAAGCAGTTGATGAGATAGTTGAAAACGCAGTTAAATTTGTATTAGATCAAAAGTATAAGCTTGAAAGTTCCTCAAAATGACAAAACAACAAGTTGTTAATGAAATACATAAAGCTGCACGAAAAAATTATCCTCGTCGATCTGTAATTTTAAAAGGCATTGATGATTTGTGGCAAGCTGATTTAATCGACATGCAAAACTTGAAAAGATTTAATAAAGGTTATAACTATATTTTAATAGTTATTGATTGCTTCTCAAAGTACGTGTGGATAGAATCACTAAAAACTAAAAATAAGCATGATGTTTGTAACGCATTCGAGAAATTGATGTCGACTAACCATCGGATACCAGCTCATCTCCAAACTGATTTGGGTACCGAGTTCTATAATTCATCATTTCAAAAACTTATAAAGAACTATAACATTAATCACTACTCAACGTTTTCAACGAAAAAGGCTTCAATTGTAGAACGCGTTATCAAAACTATTAAAAATAAATTGTATAAGTACTTTAGTCTCAGCGGGCACTATAAATGGATAGATTTTGGTTTGGAGAGTGTTGTAAAGACATATAACAACACAAAACATAGCACTACTAAATTAGCACCCGTTGATGTCAATAAATTGAATGAAGTAGATGTTAAAAATAATATTAAGAATTCAATGAAAACGGTATCCTATAAACATAAGCCCAAGTTTATGATTGGTGATAGAGTTAGAATTAGTAAATACAAACAACTATTTGAGAAAGGTTATACACCTAATTGGTCAACGGAACTATTTACTATAAAAAATATCAATAACACTGTACCAGAAACATATCACATCGAAGATCAACACAAACAAGTTATATTAGGAACCTTTTACAAACACGAACTTCAAAAGTCATCTTGTCCAGGTGTTTATTTGATAGAAAAAGTTTTACGAAGGAAAGGAAATAAACTGTTCGTAAAATGGTTGGGCTTAAGTAATAAAGAGAATAGTTGGATTGATAAGACTGCAATAGTAGAATAAGTATACATAATAGTTATTAATTACAACATTTTGTTCATTATACTTTGAGCTATGCAAGGTGGTGGACTACTCAATAGTGTTATTAATCATTTGCCATTTGAACTGCACTTACCTGGCTATAATTATTGCGGACCTGGAACAAAACTTTCAAAACGTTTACTGCGTGGTGACAAAGGTGTAAATAAGCTAGACGAAGCTTGTATGTATCACGACATTGCATACGAAAACTATACAGACTTGTCTAATCGTCACAAAGCCGATTTACAACTTTTAAATATGGCCAAACAAAGAATGAAAGCAAAAGATGCTAGTAAAGGAGAAAAGCTTAGTTCGTGGGTAGTGAGTAAAGTTATGAAAACTTAACTCAAATCTGGTGCTGGTGTTAAGACATTTCATAATTTCGTTACAAAAATTAAAAGAAAAATCAAGAAACGCTTACCCAAAGATGGTAAATCTTTAATACATGCAGCTTATAGGGCTGCTAAAAAAATTGTTCCGTGCGCTCCAAAACTTCGAGTACCACGCGTCATACCTTTACCCAAAACAGGAGGCATTCTACCTTTAATCCCGATTTTTGCTGGTTTATCAGCTTTAGGAGCTTTGGCTGGTGGTGCAGCGGGTATTGCAAAAACAGTGAATGATTATAAAGAAGGTCAAAAAAAATTACAAGAATCTGAACGTCATAATAAGACTATGGAAGCTATAGCATTAGGTAACGGTTTATACATTAAACCACACAAAAAAGGCAAAGGATTGTTTATTAAATCGTCAAAAAACTAAGTAATAAGCTACCTAATCGTGCCTTAACTAATATTGATATTCAAAATTACGCATATGGTATTCCTTATTTTCGAGGAGTTTACATGAAGGATCAGTTACCAAAAATCCCTAAAGGAATTGAATGTGGTATAGTTAACCTAGATAATTCAGAAAACGATGGAACGCATTGGGTAGCTTATGTTAAGGTAAATAATTATTGTGAATATTTTGATAGTTTTGGTGATTTAAGACCACCAATCGAATTGATGCGATATTTTAAGAACTGCAATATTAATTATAACTATACAAGATATCAAAAATTTGACACACTAATTTGTGGACATTTGTGTTTAGAATATCTACAATCTTTTTGGAATAAATACTATAAATTTTATTCTGTTCTTTAATTTTAGTCATTTGCAAGATGACACTCACCTTATCTATAACTGGAAACTCATCGGTATTAACTACCTTCTATCCAAATACGTTACAATTAATCGGAGAGTATGAATGTGCATTATTACATTTATCCACATATAATTCTATTCCAAATATTGATAAAACAAATAATAAGTTATACTATGGTTCAAATAATGTTATTGAAATACCTGAAGGTACTTATGAGTTGCAAGATATCAGTGATTATTTAAAATCTGAAGTAAAGGATGCATCCATAAAACTCCATTGCAATAACAACACCTTAAAAACTATGTTATTTTGTACATCAACTATAGATTTTACTAAAGGTTGTTCGTTCGGAGGTTTGTTGGGGTTTAAAAAACAAGTCTTGGAAGCCAATAAATATCATGTATCAGAGTTTCCAGTCAACATTTTGCCTACAACCGTGATAAGAGTTGAATGTGATATAGTTAGCGGTTCCTATATAAACGGACAATCCAGTCACATTCTACATGAATTCGCACTTAATGTCCCACCTGGATACAGAATTATAGAAATACCAAAAAACGCAATTTACTTTCCAATCAACCAAACCAACATCAGCTGCATACAAATCAGACTTTTGGATATAAATAATAACTTAATAAATTTGCGAGGTGAAGAAGTACAGTTGTATCTACACCTCAAAAGAAAAAATGATTGACTATAATAAATATAATATGTTTCTTCCAATTCAAAATAGCAGTTCTGCTCAAACTCTCAATCAAGTAAGAGCTCGACGTAAAAGGAGAATAAAGTTGAATAAAAACAATAAAGCATTTCTTAAGGCGATTGGTTTGTTAAAATGAATATCCTAGATGTTTTATCCGCTCCAGCCTACGACAACTCTGTGGAAGGAATTGAAATTCACTCTTACAAGCCTTACGTAACAAGTTTTAATAGAAGCGATGAAATCAGGATACCTATTAATCAGCAAGACTTGTATATATTACCATCAGAAAGCAGTTTATTTTTGGAAGGAACTGTTATTGTAAACAAGGCTGACAATTCGAAAGAGAGAGTCAGTAGCGTTCATTTCACAAACAATAGTTTACTTTACTTGTTTCAAGATATAAGGTATGAGATAAATGGAGTGGAGATAGACAAAATAAAAAATGCTGGTATAACTAGCACGATGAAATCATTTATATCAATGAATGAGAGCGAAGCTAAAACATCTAATGCTTGGGGTTGGAATATCGGCGGAATAAAAAGTACTAATGGAGGTAGCTTTTCTGCTTCTATACCACTTCGCAACATTCTTGGTTTCGCAGAAGATTTTAAGAAAGTAGTAATAAACAGTAAACATGAACTAATCTTATTACGAAGTAATACCAATCTGAACGCATTAAAACTCAACTCTGGTGAAATTGTAGAAGATATTATCATAAACAAAATAATATGGCGTGTACCGCATGTTAAAGTATCTGATAAAGAAAAAATAAACATTCTAAAATTGTTAGAAAAAGATCGACCACTTCAGATGATATTCAGGAATTGGGATTTGTATGAATATCCAATGTTGCCTAAAACCACCAAACATACTTGGTCAATAAAAACATCTTCACAAATAGAGAAACCAAGATTTGTCGTTATTGGTTTACAGACAAATAGAAAAAATAATGCTAGACTTGATATGTCTCAGTTTGATCATTGTGAGATTCGTGATGTTAAGGTATACCTTAACTCCACCTACTTCCCATATGAAAATATAAATACAAGTTTCTCGAATAATCGAATTGCTTTAATATATGAACAATATGCTAAATTTCAACAGTCTTATTATGGGCGTCGCGCTGAGCCTTTATTAAGTGAGGAACAATTTAAAAACGTTGCTCCGTTATTCGTCATAGACTGTTCTAGACAGCCAGATAATCTTAAGTCAGGTCCTGTTGTGGACGTAAGAGTGGAAATTGAAAGTGATATTGATATCCCAGATCAAACTTCGGCATATTGTCTTATATTGAACGACTGTATAATTGAGTATAAACCATTAAGCAGCACTGTGAGAAAATTATCATGAATCCGAATACAATTATAGTGGATGTCCAGGGGTTTAAAGACACTTGTAATAACTTTATAGTCAAGGAATTAGCTCTGGCCACCCGTGTTTATACCCAAACGTTCTTAATAAAGCCCCCATACTTATTTAAATACTTAACTACGAATGAAAAAAAACAAGTTACGTGGTTGGAGAGAAACAGGGGGATTTACTGGAATGAAGGTTATATCGACTATAGAGAATTTCGACGTATAATTGTTCCTTATTTAGAAAATAAAGAAATTATTGTGAAGGGCTTAGAAAAAGTTAAGTGGATTCAAGATCTATGTATGAATTGTATTTGTATAGATCTTGGTGAAGACAAATGTCCAAATTTATCACTGTTGCATAACAAATATTCAAATAATGAAACCAGTTTTAATTGTATTAATCATACTAAACAATGTGCACTTAAAAATGTTTTATGTATAAAGAATAATTTAATAGAGCAAGAAAGTCAACCTATACGCAGTTTTAATAAATAAAACATTTTTTTAAAGTAAATGGTTTTTTATTTTTTAACCCACATTTTTAATATTTATAATATTTTAACACATTTTCACAGTAAATAAAATCTAAATATGTCATCACTTTATCTACTAGTTACATTAATGAATTATTACCTAATTAAAAAACATGATCTGAGTAGCCCCACAATTATTACCTATGGTTTTTATTTTTTAATACACTTTTTTAATATATATAATTTTTAACACATATTTTCACAGTAAATAAAATTATAATAAAATCTAAATATGTCATCACTTTATCTACTAGTTACATTAATGAATTATTACCTAATTAAAAAACATGATATGAGTAGCCATACAATTATTACCTATGGTTTTTTATTTTTTAACACACATTTTTAATATTAATTTTTTTTAACACATATTTTCACAGTAAATAAAATCTAAATATGTCATCACTTTATCTACTAGTTATACTAATGAATTATTACCTAATTAAAAAATATGATATGAGTAGCCACACAATTTTTTGGAAATATTGTGAACTAATTTTTCAGCTTGATCCGATATCTCATCTACCGTATCTTGTACAACATACTGTGCAGTGATTATCTCCTTAACTTCATCTTCGTTGTCTCTTGACTCACTGAGTTCCTTGATCGTAATTTTTATTAAACGTCGTCCTTTTCTTCTTTCACTGTTAATAATATAGGAATTCAATGCACTGCGTTTGTTTGTAATTGGTCTTCTTCGATTAGTTTTCTTTTTGTTTGTTTTTACTTCTTCATTGGGTGTTATTATCCAAGGTCTATTCATTGCGTTGTCCAAGTCGAACTGATCTTGCAGGTTTGGAAGATATTCAGGAGAGCTCTCTTCTGTTCCGTTTGAAAATTTGTTTAAGTTGGTATTCTGAAAATTATTTAAAACATTAGTAATAAATTATACTAAGAATTTTGTAAATAAATTGAAATTTCCAATAGATTGAAAGTTATAAAATATCTACCATGTTGTTAGATATGCTCGTCTTGACTGTTTAATAAATAATGAACTAGGTAATAATATTTTTTCTAACGCAGTTGATATATCAAATAATGCTAACATAAAGTATTTATTGGTGTGATGATCAAGTTAGAACTTGAAATTCAACCATTCAATATTTCGTATGGTGCATAATGTTATTGTTATGTACCTACTTAATACTTAGTTGTGAAATTCTTATGAATTTCAAACGTGTTGTAACGTGAATGATGACGTATTTCGTTATCAATATCAGGTAACGAATATAATATAAACACAATAATTAGTAATTGCTTATTTTAATTTATTCGACATACTAATACAGAATCGGGTAACCAGTAGATACCTATAGGCACCTTAACAGTTAGTATCATACGAAATGAACTACAATAAGTATTCCTAATATTTCATATTTTGTATTGTCTAAACTCTCCAGCTATTCTATAGAATACCTACATTATTCCTTACTGATGATATTATATTCTACAACTTCTTTGGGAGCTACTCTAATTGAGTCACCAAAGCCTATTCAAATTTGGTAAAATATTTTACGTTATGTACAATTACGTGCTACTTTAATTTTACACTAAGGAATGACTAAAATATATAGGTATCTACTTACAAATTGATTACGTGGTTCACCGCTCAGCCCATGAGGATTCCCCGTCAATTTCTTCCGTGATGATAAAATATCTGAAAATAAAATTAAATATAGGTTTAAGTCTAATTATTGAAAATTGGTAAATGTAGTTCGAATATGTTGAACCTACAACTTCTTCGGGAGCTACTCTAATTGAGACACCAGAGCCTATTCAAATTTGATAAAATATTCTACTTTATGTACAATTAAGTGCTAGCAAGAGATTAAATATTTCAGCGTTCATTATTTTGTTTACAACTTTTTGAATTTTGTACAGAACTTAAATTTTATAAGTACGAAAATTAAGGATAATCGTATAAAATTAAATTTAAAGGACTTCCATAGAAAACTACGTCGCCTAATAAATTAGATATTTAGTAGGTAAACTAACAAGGAATTATATATCAAATAATTAACATATAAGTAATTACTTACATGACATTGCTTTTATTTTGGGTCTTCCTTTTAATCCTCTGAAGGACGTAGTGCACTGCGTGGTTTGTAGCTCGATGCAAATGGTAGATTTGACTCATCCACTTATACTTGTGTTTCTTTTAAACACAGACGTTTTGATTTATCAACATAGTCTGTTCCTTTTACAGCATTTAAATAAAAGCAATCAGGAAAAAATATAGCATGCTGCATCCAAGGATCATCGTAATCCTCCCAATCTTCGATGCCACCTCCGCATGAAAAGCACATAACTTTATCGGTAAAACCACTTCCACAGTAAAAAAAACCTGCATCAGCCATTTTCATCACCAATCTTCGTTTTGAATCTGCTGTAGCCCAATAATGTCGAAATGAACATAATCGAATTTTATGGTCATTATATATTTCATATCGGGGGCTTAAATAATTTTGAATCATTCTTAAGCAGGTGTCGATATGTGATTGTGTAAAAGAATAATGACACTTTGTATCTGATGTTCTTAATTTAAAAGGATGAGGTGGTCCGAATAGTAATGGGACAGGAATGACCTAAAATTATAGCACATTTCGTTGCATTTATTAAGAGGCAACCCCAGTTTTCACTATTCATTCAATTCATTATATCATTCATTAATATACAGTTTTGCATTTACTCAGTAATACCTAATCATTTTCTTCGATGAGGTCAACAAGATTATTATGTATTCTAATTATTCGAGCCCATAACTTTAGATCTTTGAAATAGATTTTAGGCCATCTACCTTTCTCTCTCTGGAAAGGTATTAATATAGCATTATACTGTTCATAGTTTAATATTTTCGCAATATGTAGTCCACATAATCGGTTCTCTACTATCATTATCTGCACTCGGTCTCCAATATTCAACACCATGATAACTTAAATAGTGCTACAGCTTCAAGTTCTCTAGCAAATATAAAGAACGGCACTTTTCATACATTAGGGTTGGGAGGGGACAGTAAAATAAGTTTTTTTTTTAATTTTTATGTCAGAATAATTTTATTATCAAGACACCAATTATTTAAACATAATACATTTTTAAAGCACATACAGAGCTATGATAAATACAATGATAAAAATCTTGAGAATATTTATAATAATCACATAGACTTATCAAACTAGGACAACCTTTATCTTCTAAATTAAATATATTACTATTTTCTAAAATGTACTTCAACCATACAACTTTTTCTGAACCTTTAACGTAAATATATTTGTCTCTTAATATATCTGAAACCAGTTTGGTATTCGGAATATGGCACAAATCCTTCATCCCAATGTATCTTTCTGTTACGTTCAATCCAACTAACTTGCTTTTTCTCTGTTTTCGTTAGTTTTTTAAATGGAAATGGTATATGTGTATGTATGGTATTTTGCTATATGTTTGATTTAAATAAAAACTGTCAATCAATTTATGTCGAATTATTGCCGAATACAGTACGTTGCATCATTTGCAGACCATCAAATTGTGGAAAAACCAATTTGTTAATTGGTCTCCTTTTGCACGAAAATGGATTGACATTTCAAAATGTTTATGTATATTCTAAAACTCTATATCAACCAAAGTACATTTTTTTAGAAAAGGTTTAGCGAGGAGTACCAGGAATCACTTTTCAGAAATATCAGGCAAATGATGACGTTATGAAAGTGTCAGATGCAAAACCTAATTCAGTGATTATTTTTGACGTTGTAGCATGCGAAAATCAATTCAACGCAATTACGACCCAGGGGATCGCAGAGAGCCGACGGAACGGTAGTGTAATGAACGGCATTAAAATGTGGAACGTTGGCTTAGGTAAATGATTTTACAAAGAGTTGTTGGGCATTCTATCCCACCGTGACTGAGGTTATCGAAGATAACCGAAGGAACTAAGGTGGGGTAGAATGCCCAATAACTCACTACTAGCCTGGCCCACCGGCGGTGCGCGATCACGCAGGCTTGACGCAGCCTCGCGATCTCCGCAGTCCACCATTAGACCCGGCGCTTCGGACTATAGGCTGGAGCCCTAGACATACCCGCATCGCAAACAACAGTCATGGCCTCCCGGAACCACGCCGCCTCGTCATCAATGTCGTCAGGCCTGTCCGGCACCATGGCCCAGGCCTGCACGGAGGCGGCTTCCAAGAGAGCATCCCTATTCAGTCCCCTAAGCACCCAGCGCGGCTCGCGTGGGGCCAGTGTGACCGGCGCATCACTCTCGGGAGGGGAGACATCAAACCGAACGTATCGGTGATCCGCTAGTGTCTCCACCTCCACGACGGCACGCCAGTCCCGCACACGTTGCGACAGCGAAGCGCTCGCGAACGAGAGATCTACGATCGAACTCGCTTCGCGCTCCGCCGCCCAGAACGTGGCTTCGGCCCCGCGATTCTGGAGAACCAGACCGAGAGTAGCGGCCCAGCTCTCCAGAGCCCTGCCTCGCGGGTTCGTGTGCCGGGACCCCCAAGCCTCAGACCAGGCATTGAAGTCCCCAAGCACAAGAACCGGGCGAGGGTGACAGGCATTGACGACGTCGGTCAGCCGCTCCAGCGACCGTCGATACTGCCCTATGCGTCGGTGTAATGCTGGCGTGAAGTAGACAGCCACGACCGCAATCTCCCCCACACGCGCCGCTACGATGCCATGCTCCCTTGCGATCACCACAAAGGGAGGGGCACCCGCAGCGGCGTTACGCACCAGTGCCGCCGATCCATCCAGGTCGACCACCCAGGCAGGCCCGGGGGGGCGGTGGGTGTATGGATCGGCGACAGCGGCGACGTGTATGGCCCACTGTGCCATGCTCTGGAGCAGAAGTGCCTGAGCATCGACACCGTGGCCCACGTTCGCCTGCAGGATGCGGAGCTGGGGATCCATTATGGAACCATCTCCGCATCCCGCTGCGAACAGTTGGCGGAACGCCCGCCTCGCGGCTTCGGCTCCCCTCCGGTGCAAGCCTTGCTGCCAACCCTATGGTCGGCCGTTTTGCCCCCCGCTGCACACCTGAAACAGTGCAGCGGAGCCTCGCAACCACCGGCCTTGTGACCGGGTTGGCCACAGCGGAAGCAGCGGTCACCGACCGTCACCCCCGCCGTGTACTGCACCCCAACGTGCCCGACCGATAGGCACCTGAAGCACCTAGCCGGCCGAGCCTCTTGGGCTGCTGCGATGGGGCAGCCGACAACTACCGCCCCCTGTCCGCGACGGCCGTAGCGGATCGCTCTGACCTTTACCGCCTCCAGGGGGCAGCCCCCGGCCTCCGCCACGGTGGCCCGAATTTCTTCGGCCGTGATGGAGTCGTCCAGGTCCGATATGCGCAGTTCTGCGCATTTGGTGGGCCTGGACACCCGGACGTCGGCTGCATCCAGCGTCTCCCTCAGCTTGGCCGCAATGGCACCAGCCTGGGGACCGCTGGAGGCACCTGGGACCTGGATAAGCCGGGCACCCGTCCGAGTTTGTGTCACTCGGAGGGGCCTAGCCAGGTTGAGGGGCCTCATGTCTATGAGGCCTCTGGCCCGCTTCACCAGGTCGGGATACTGCAGTCCCCTCTCCGCCGCCTCCGGCGTCATCGTTAACACGACGGCCGTTGTGCGGGGGACGCGCAGCCTCCCCGGTGCTCCCTTCGCTGCAGCCTCAGCCTTCTTGGCCTTTTTGGCTGCCCTCCTCTTGGCGTTCCGCCTCTTTCGAATTTCGCCGACTACCTCCCAACCTCCTGCCGGTGAAGCGCTTGTAGAGGCAGTCGGAACCGGAATTGAGACTGGGGCCAGGGCTGGGGTTGGGGCAGAGGACGTCTTCCCCTTGCCCTTTCCCTTTCCCTTGCCCTTGGGCTGGGCGCCCTGCGCGACCCGCGGGCCCCCGGCCCCCACGGCGGCAGCGGCCGAAGCCACAGGCACAGCGGACGGGCCGCCGGCTGACCATATCTGCGGTAGCCTAGTGGTATGGGTAATGGACTGCTGAGACGAGGTCTCGGGTTCGATCCCAGGTTTACCATGGCACCTAAACATAAACTGGCGAAATGTGGGTGCTAGCACCTCTGCCTACCCCTTCGGGGAATACAGGTGTGAGGTTATGTTATGTTATGTTATGTATTTATACAATTCAATTTCCATATAGTAATCAACAGTGACTCATTCTTATGCCGCACCATTAAGACCTGGAACTCCCTGCCAGCTCATGTGTTTCCTTCTTCCTACAGTCCTTTAGCGGGGCGTGAAAAAGCATCTGATGAGGCCGTCAAGTGCCACCACTGTTAACATGGTACATGTTTACGAAAGTGACTCTCTTTCCGAGACTTTACCTTTAGCTTACCAACAGGCGAGGTGAAAAAAACGTCCCGCCTATTCATGACTGCCGTACAGCCCATGAGAAAGCACCCATTTGACTGAAAAATGCTCCCCGTATTACGTGGGACCGAAGAACATTGTCCGCGAAGTGTGAGTGTGTGAGACCTCTGCCTACCCCTTGCGGATTTATAGGCACGAGTATATGTATGTAGGTATGTATGTATAAAATAAATCGAAACTGACTATCATTAAACAGTACAGCTATAGACGGCAACCATAACACGGGTTCCGCATGCGGTTTGTATTTATACAACAGTGTAGACATGCGGGCAGCATTGTGCGGGTACCCGCAAAGTGTTATGGACCGGCCAGAATCAACCTGATCAACTAACTAGGCCAATACTTCTCTCCTTAAATATAATTGGCAAAACGTTCCTGCACTCATCCATACTAATATTATAAATGTGAAAGTAACTCTGTCTGTCTGTCCACATTCCACAATATTCCACAACATTCTACACAACGCCATCTAGACCCATGGTAAGCTTTTATAGCTTGTGTTATGGAATCTAGAATAAACATACTTATATACTTTTTTTTGTAAATACATGCATATTATACATAAAAATACCCAGACCAATGCAAATAGACACATTCATGCATACAAATATTTGCACTGAGCGGGAATCGAACCCGCGCCTCCTGCGTGGCAGTCGCGTGCACTACCGGCACGCCATAGAGGCTGTCATAGAGGCTGTCCGTCTGTATGTTACGCTTTCACGCCTAAACCACTGAACCGATTTTGATTAAATTTAGTATAGGGTTAGTTAGACCTTGAGAAAGGACATAGGTTATGTTTGGTCACTATAACCGACATCCACGCGGGTGGCGCCGCGGCCAGAAGCTAGTGCTTTATAACTACTATCCTAGGGGAATACAATTTTTCATCATTCAATAAATCTGTGTCTTACACAAACTTGTCTACAAAAGACTTTAATACTGGTGTAAATTAATAATTGTCTCACGTTATTCAAGATACAATAGAGTTATTTATGACACCATTGAGGAGGTAATTTTGGTCCAACTAGCTTTTACCCGCGGCTCCGCCCGCATGGATGCCGGTTATCGCGACCAAATAATATAACCTACTAGCTTTTGCCCGCGGCTCCGCCCGCGTGGATGTCGGTTATCGCGACCAAACATAGCCTATGTCCTTTCGCAAGGTCTAATCTACCCCTAAACCAAATTTCATCAAAATCGGTTCAGTGGTATAGGCGTGAAAGCGTAACATACAGACAGACAGACAGACAGACAGACAAACAGACAGAGTTACTTTCGCATTTATAATATTAGTATGGATGTCCTTTCTCAAATTCTAATCTACCCTGCAGGACGAACAAATGGGGCCAATGTGGAGCAAATCACCCCTATACCAAATTTCATCAAATGGTTTAGGCGTGAAAGTGTAACCTAGAGGCAGACAGACAGAGTTACTTTCGTATTTATAATATTACTAGTATTACTAATATGAAAGTATGGATTTACAGTGAAAATTTGAAGTGAATACATTTCACAGAATAGATAAAATGTGCAGTAATAATTATATTATGTCATACCTTCCACCCGCAGTGAATAACAGAAAAGTTAAATACTAATAACTCTGCCTATTGATAAATTAAATTAGGTTGTAGGAACAACAACCTAAGGCTATATTTCACCAGTGAATATCCTTTTAACTAAACTAGGTTCTCATAATATTTCTTTTGCTGCGTAAATGTGGCAATTTATTGAGTGCTTGATGTTTTAGTGTGTGGCCCTCCTTATTGTTAAATAAATCGAATCTAGCGTAATTATTTATTGGTCTCTGTCTAATATCTTTTTAAACATTAGTCAACCTCAACTTTTAGTTACGTTTAGTTAACAAAATCTAATGAACATTTATTTAAATAGTTCAGTGGTGTCCGTATCAAGAAAATTAATGTAACATTGATATTGACGGCCATATAGCGATAAAGTAGGTCAGTAGATAGTCCAGGAGCTTGTACGTTGCTTCAGTTATTGACATAAATATTTTCTTTTATATTACATACAGTCTCGTGTCTTTTCCATTAGGGTAGGTAAAGACCACGCGTTTCCTTCTTCCAGGCCGTCAAACTGAGTGCTACCATTGTTAACATGGTACATGTTTGCGATGGTGACCCTCTTTCCGAGACTTTGCCTTTAGCTTAGGCATCAGGCGAGGTGAAGTCGAATTTACCAGTCCTTCATTAAAAAAAAACTTAAACTATATGGTATAATATCTTTCCCGTTTTCTAATTTCGTAATTCTTTTCACCCATGCTCGCTAAATGTGGATACTATTATGTAACAGTGCTCAGAAATACACACACACATTAAAAAAAGTTTGCGATCACTTTGAAAAACTGAAATCTTTTTTGTTACTGTAGATTATATTATGATTTTTTCTTCTCTTTAGATTCTTTATTTAAAAATAAAGAATTAGAACACAAAACAATGACACCGTTCAATTGTTTTTTCTTACAAAAAGGCTTTCAGTCCTAGCTTACGCTCATTCAGAAATCTGATTTAGTGAATTATAACCGATTCAAGATATTTTTCGCGGAAAGTAGTGATTGAAAAAATGCCAAGAAGATTATCAGAGGTTTTACGAGCTAAAATAGTAACTTTGAGGGAAGAAGGATACACCACGAGAGTAATAGCACGCAGACTTGCTATATCAATCCTGTGTCGTGGCTACGTTGCAGAGGTACCACGGAATGGAGAATTTAGCTGACCGACCCCGCAGCGGTCGCCCAACTGTTTTGACAGCTGCCCAAAAGCGCTATATTAGATTGCTGGCAGCCCGTGATCCCACAATCAACGCCACTAAAATAAAAGCAGAAGTCAGGGCCGCCTCTGGGCTTGAAGTTAGCACGCAGACCGTTCACAATTGCTTGCACCAGGCTGGATTACGAGCACGGAGGTCATGGCGAGCTCCGCTCAATTCCCGGCAACGTCAACAACGAAGATTGCAGTGGGCTAGACTTCGGCAAAATGAAGAAGGTGAGGAAGAAAACATTTAGCAAAACTGTCTCTTCGTTGACGAATCCCGAATCTCCACTCATCCAGATAACCGACGTGTCCGTGTCTGGAGAAGACCAGGCGACCGTGAAAGACAAAGAACTGCCACTGGAACAGTTCAGCAAGGCGGAAAATCGGTGTCTTTTTGGGGTGGCATTATGATTGGAGCTAGAACACCTTTGATCCCGTATCGGGGCTTCATGACAGCAGACATGTACAAAGCATTCGAAAAATCATTTTTTACAATGTTTTTCGAACTTAACAGTTAGCATAATAAATGCTATAAAAAATTCATTCAAATGTACAAAGCAGTTGCTATTGATGATATCGTCAAACCATTCCGAGTAAACCATGGGCACCAATTTGTACTGGTCGATGATAATGCGCCCGCACATCGAGCTCAAGGAGTAAATGCTGCTCTTCAAGAATACGATATCACACGATTAGACTGGCCTGCCGGCTCGCCTGACTTAAACCCAATAGAGCACGCGTGGGATGCTCTTAAACGAGCTGTATGGAACTATGGAACCGTGAGCCACATCCCCAGACAGTTCCAGAGCTCAGGGAAGCCGCTATTGAAGAATGGGATAGGTTACCCCAAGAAATACTGGATAACATGATCCTCAGCATGCCCAGGAGGATCTCCGCATGTGTTCGAGCCAGGGGAGGAGTTATTTTATATTGAATTTACACCTTTTAATAATAAATTGTAGTTTAAGTTTAATTAAACAGTCTTTTTCTTTCTATGTAATTTCTATCACAATTGCATTATGATTAATGGCTCAATTTTTTTAAATGAATAATAACAAATAGTTCAAATTCAAATTCAAATTCAAACAGGGTATTCCTATTTAAAGAAAGCATACAACATAGATTTTTTCTTGATAAAGTTAAATTTAAAGAACTCTAGGAGCTTATGCCATTAATCGCAAACTTTTTTTGATGTGTGTATATATGAAAAACCTAATGACAGCCAGTTTGACTCAGGAATAGATCTTAATACCGAGAAATAATACAGAACAATATCACAAGGCTGCCAAATCAGTTGCAATAGTATACACGATACGTTTTTAATCAAAGCGTCGGTAGCTTAGTGGTTGAGGAGTTGGCTCTCGATCGTAACGAGAGATCCCGGGTTCGATCCTGGCCATTACACTACCGACGTGAACCCACTCCTAGTACAAGCAATTTAGCTTAGTTGGAGGGGTTAGAGGGAATATTAGTAACTGGTTCTAATATTCATTAAAAAAATATATATCACCCAACAAATTGATCACCAAGCTTCTAGACTACAAAAAAACGCTCCTATAGTAATCGGTTTAATTTCCCAAAACATAAATCATTCTACAGCGTTTTATAATGAATCATTTACACCGGGTTGGTACAAAATGGAACAAAATGAATAAAATTGGAACATTTTACACTGCAATTAACGGTCACGGGAATGGGTTAGGTGAACCGAACACTTAGCTTTCTTTTTTTTAATTAAGATATTCTTTGTTGGGAGTTACTTCGTTATGAATGCTAATAGAATTATAGACTACAAATTATTTGTAGATATTATTATGAATAATAGTCGTGATAGTGTTTGAAGGGTAGAGAGGTATGATGCCAGTCGCTTTCGGAAAATAAAAAATACCAATGAAACAATAATAAGTGGATACACAATTATGAAATCATCTATGGTATTAATAATCATACATAGATAAAAATTTAAAATTATTTTTGAGAAGTATATCCACTGCAGAAAACTCTGCCCGCATACATGTTTCCCTCTTCTTACAGTCCCGGGTTTTTCAAGCGGAGCGTGAAATGGCATCTATCTAGGCCGTCAAGTTAGAGACCACCATTTTACGTTCAATAGCATTGAGATTTTTAGTACCATCTAACGGGGTGCAGTCAATTACGGACCAAATTATATAAAAAAAAATCTATACGTATAAAAATCTTTTATTGCCCATATTATCATTTCGTACAAATCGAATACATAGGGAAAAAGAATCTTCTCGGGCGGGACTCGAACCTGTCTTTCCCTTACAGGGGGAATGCCTGACCAATTCGGCTACCGAGACACGACCGATATGATTCAAATTTCCCATCTTATACGTCTTTAAGGCGACGTGGCGTCATCTACCGATTTTCTTTCGAACTATCAGAATCAATGAATGATGTTACAATCATTTTTAAACATTGATTGTTGATAACTGCGCCCAAACAATTGAAGGATTTTTTACAGCATTACATAAGTATGCTAACTATATTTAGCATACTTAATGCTGTAAAAAAATCCTTCAATTTCGTACAAACTATATAAAGACCTATACATACATTCAAAAGGTCCATTTTATTACAAAGTTACTTCACCACATAACTACTGCAATCATCAAGTAATGCCCATCAGGGGACACACTTGATCCACTTTGACAACTTAAAACACACTTAAAAGACGGTTCAGGGTTATATCCAGGCTTCGCACCTGGGATCTCATAGACCCTTTTCATAGCAAGATTAATATCTTCGGTGATAGGTGGCGGCGTCGTTGTGGTCGAGTGCCAGGATAGTGATTGCTGCGTTCTCAAGGGAGTTAATTAGATAAGGTTGTACACAATTAGCCGGTGAAATTAACAGGTACTTGAGATATCTGTTTTTTGATTCTGGAGTGTGTTTGTTTCAGATATATAAGGGAATACTTTACTACGTGATTATTTTGAGGGTTCTGTACTTAAAGAAGAAAAAAACTGAACCCTTATAGGATCACTTTGTTGTCCGTCTCTGTAAGTCAGTCTGTCTGTCATGACCTTTTTCTCAGGCATGTTTTTGTTTTTTGTTTTTAAAATATCTTTAATGACAGAACTTGGGAATACAAAGTAATAGTGTGGATTAACATCCTATTAATTTATAGTAATGAGTTATATACATACGTTTACAGGTAACCAAGTCCTTTTGAAAAACACTTTTCTGGAGAATATAGATAAAACTGATACGTAACTACTATTATATCCTTTGGTACACACTTTGTACATAACATAGGTTCAATTCACTGTACGCTTAGTTTTGGCACTAGAATTTAGAAAGTAATTATGGAAAAAGTTATATTTACCAACGTAGGGGGTAGTTAATAAGCAGTCTGTCTGTCATGACCTTTTTCTCAGGCATGTGTGGAGGTATCAAGTTGCAGTTCATACTACATATTTGGGTCTTGAAGCCGTGCAAAAATCAAACTTCTAAGTCAACGACATCAAAATATATTTTTGTTTATGTAGCTTAAGTTACGGGAGACAAACCAAGGTATTAAGATCATTTTGAGTACATTATACGCCAAGATCGATCTGATGCTGACTGTACACCTACTGATTACTGGAGGAGTCTCGAGTCTCGGAGTTGGAAGGTTACATGGTAGTACACCCACGTTGCCCTCGGTTTCACCGGCGTGGAATTTAGATCACATTTCCACAACCTATGGATTCCAATGCGTTATTCTAGACTAAAATCTATCCCTGTAACAAATTTCAGCTATTTAAGCGTGATTGAAAAATAAACATCCAGAAAACATCCAGTTGGATTTGAACACAAGTATTATTAGATTCCATTGATCGATCTGTCGAATTTAAAATAGTATTGCCAGCTTTGTAACTTCAGTGATATATGGTAATGTTCTCAACATTTCAAAACTCCCAACTCCATCGAATCGCAGCTCCAACAGCCAACCAATATCGACTCATTAATTATTGCTATACCTAGAGTGCTGGCTTTAAAATAAACCGCTTTACCCACTCTATTTAACTGGCTAAATTATTAACCAAACATTTGCCAAGGTGAAATAATACTGGCCTAATATTTAATTCATGGAATTCACGATCGAAGAAAATGTATTTTCTTAATTATTTACTTTTACTTATTCATTGAAAATTTTATCTAGAATGTAGTCGGTTCAACAAATAAGAATTGGCATCTTATAGGCATTGTACTTTAACGTTTATCTAGAATTAAATTTGGACTAGAATTAGGTATTATCGTAGGAATCGTGTTTAGGCGGATTAAGAAAAAGATATAATTATGATGAAATGACAATCTATATCTTAATTAGATATTTTATCTACTATATAAAAATAAGTCGGGTTTTCCTTCCTGACGCTATAACTCCAGAATGCACGAACCGATTTGGCTAATTTTGGTGTTGAATTATTTGTGGAAGTCCAGGGAAGGTTTGTACGTTGAAAAAAAATGGAATAATTGCCGGGAACCGACATCCACGCGAGCGGAGCATTCGGACATTTTTTTTATACAGGACACGTCAATTTGACTTCACCTCGCCTGATGTTAAGCTAAAGGCAAAGTCTCGGAAAGAGGGTCACAATTGTAAACATTTACCATGTTAACAGTGGTGGCACTCAGCTTGACGGCCTCATTAGATGCCTTTTCACGCCCCGCTTTTATGGATCTTATATTTTAAAATTACTATTTATTTCTAAAACTTGTTTTCAGTATAGTAAGATTTATTTTCATTTATCAACACACTAACTAATTACAGTATTATAACTACAATAACTATATGCTAACTAAATATACAATATATACAAAAATGAGAAAAAAAGCAGGGGTGGAAAAGACTGTAACTTTAGGCATCGTAGAATTTCTAGCTATTTATCGAAAAGAAAACTTCCAATAGATCGTCTCAATTTGTCATACAATACTAAACAACAACTCACAAATATGTTAAATTAGTCTGTGATAAAAAATGTACAACAATAACAAAAACAGTATTCCAAACTAGAAAACACATTTCCTTAAACTCCACAGCAAATTACATGCCACATAACGCCCACATAATCTTTAAAGCAATTAAGAAACATACGTTGCGATTAAGAAGAAAGTTAAAATAGGTTTTAGATGTATATAATATTAACAATTCTGAGCACGAATTTTTAGTCGCAAGACCTTTGGCAAATTAACCAAAAAGCTGTCGGGTTAAGGGGGCCTTATAAGAATAAATAATGAGGTACCCCTCTAGGATCACAAGGAATTCAACGTACCCTCTCAATTAACGTGAAGATGAAATTAATTTATTCTAACTAGGGGATTTTTGGGTACAGTCCGTGTGTAAGCAGAGGTCGTTTGTGTTAGGTTAGTCAATTTTAATGAGAAACCTTGCAATATAATAATTATGCTTGAAGAGGTGTTTATAATTGCTGAAACTCAGGCTCGAACTTTTGTTTGGAAAGTTTTCTATTGTTGGTTCCTTTCTGTAGGAAGTTTAGTACTTAAGAATATAAGATTAATAATAATACTTGTACTTCAACTGAAACAAAATAGCAACCATTATTCTGATTTATAATTCATTTGATGTTTTTTTGAATTAAAATCTTATAGCATATCATTAATCTTTGCTATCGTTTCTTTTTTAGTTTTAACTGCAAAAATTTGTAATTTTTTACCAACATACTTATCACTTACATATAATCACGCCGTTATCCTCGGAGGGTAAGGCATAGTTGAATATTAACAACACCCTCATTTCACCAATCATTGGATTCGGTCCACGTAATAGGGGGTGAGTCTATTGCCGCCTTCCTGGCACTATAGTTGACTCAAGCCGTGCATCCGAGGCTGAGGCTGGGTTGTATATAGGTATTTGTCTGATGTTAAACAGCCCTATCCCCTATATAGTCACCATGTACGATACTGCTTGGGAAGAGATGGGGTGGACCAAATCTGCACCATTTCTGCATAAACCATTATTAACATATCTATCGGTGGCTATCATTGGATAAACTCACTTCCATTTTCTTACCACCTCGAGTTGATTGAAATCATTTTATATATTCACGAGGTCTAAAACAATTCAATTGCCCAAAATCTGAGATGAAAATCTTAGAAGTAACCAGAATCTATATAAAACACAAATTGCAAAAGTCCCCAATACGATGGAATTAGTGTGAATAATGAAATAACATCAAATAACGATTTATTTAACGATATAACGCTTCAAATATTTTTAATTCAATGTATTTTTTTCATGTGCACATAATCTACTGAATTATTATTATAATAATACCATTTTAAGTGGCTGCTGCAGTTGTCGCTGTCACTTGGACCCCACCCTTTGGGTCTCAAAAGCTTTGCTTTAGAGATGTAACGCATCTTTGTGTCACCTTAATTGTGGACAGGATAATCTTAATAACAAACAAAATTACCTGTTTAAGGTGCGCCATTACGCAAACATAGGAAAGGGTACAATTTTATAAGTATTTAACTTTTTCCCCATCCGACAGTAAACATACAGTTGAGGACTAAATGCCCGCTGAACGGCAATAGACTCGCCCCCTATTACGAGGGACCGAAAATCATAATTGGTCTACCCCTTCCGGGATTTACTGGCTTGAATAATATGTATACATACTAGCTTTTGCACGCGGTTCCGCCTACGTGGATATCGGTACCAACATAACCTATGTCCTTTCTCATGGTCTAATCTACCCCTATACCAAATTTGCTCAAAATCGGTTCAGTGGTTTAGGCGTGCAAGCGTATCATACAGACAGACAGAGTTACTTTTGCATTTAAAATATTGGTATGGATGTAACTTTTCCTACCAGGAATTTTTCATGTGAGTTGTGTGATTATTTAGCCGAAGGTCCCGAGCAGCGATATTAGTTGTGGTTATGTCTATCTATATTGATCTGAGTCTTATTATTAGTTAGTTAAACTATGCTCACTATGAGTCTAGATAGCGATGTGGATGTAAAAAATAGTACTTAGTGTAGAAGGTGTAACGGCGTGAGAGGTATATTGGTTTTAATATAAACAGTTGACTAATTGATCTAGTTGAGCTGTAAGAATGTTAAGTAATTAATGTATCTAGAAATGTAAAACGTCTGTACCGACTAACGGCTAGGGTATGAGCAGAGAAAAATAAAAATATTAGATTACAATTGAATTACAATATTGTAATTGAAGTTAATTGTAACATGAATTTAAAGAGGTATTGAAGAAATGATTCTCAGGGGATGGATTCTTAAAAAATATAATTATTTGATCAAATAAATAAATATAATATCACTAGTTGTAAATTTAAATAAAATATATTGTGAAATGTAAACTTAAATTTTGATATGCCCAGCATGTTTCCTTTGTAGATAATGAAAGTGCATATCTACAAGTTTGCTCTTAGATTTTATTTTTCAAAATTAAAAACTATCCTTTCCAAAAATTATAAGACTATTTGGCCAAAAAACTAATAGCTATCGGTGGCGCAGCTGTAGAAGGTGCGAGTTTGATTCCTGCTCAGTGCAAATATTTACATGAATGAATATGTATTTTTGCTTTGGTCTAGGTGTTTCTATGTATAATATGTATGTATTTATAAAAAAAAAAAAAAAGTATCTAAGCATGTTCATCCGCATTCTAGATTCCACCACACAAGCTAGTTAAGCTATGCTTGCCATGGGTCTAGATAGCGTTGTGTAGAATGTTATAGAATTTAAAAAAAATACTGAATACATAGTAATAACCTTTGGCTATTAGATAAATAATCAGGCGTGCATTATGATTTTTTCATCATCACTTACTAGGGTAATCCAAGTTGTAATTCCAAATTTAATCCCATTAAAATTACCTGAGATTTTATCCAAAAATTACTCATGTAGACCATTTGAACGCTATATTCAAATCAAAAATCTAAGAATTCAATAATATTAGAGAGACATTAGACACTGTGCCATACACACAGGTGAACTAACGAATGTGCAGAATATTGCTGTGTGCAAGCGATACAGTGCAAGTACAAGTTTCTAATCTGCACTATGATTTTCAGTTGCAAAGAAGGGCGTCGTTACACCAGATTGTGTGCTGATTAGAATATTAATTAATAATAATAATCTTTATTTATTCACGCAAAACAAAACAATATACAATACAATAATACATGTTGTGTCTACAGTAGAGGTATTGGTTTTTGTTTTAAGATATTAATAATGTTCGCAACTGGTACCTTAGCCAGGATACGTAGTAGCCTGTATTAAAGATACCAGTTATCTCCCTTAAACTTGTACCAAACAAGCAACCATAAGCATAACGGGTTTCAACCAGTAATTATAATTTATATAATATATAACTAAAGATTAAGCTGTTAACAAAATAAAACTTAAAGCAATTAGTTTTTTAATTTTTTATTTATTTTTTATTTGTTAGACGACGTACTTGTGATTTCTTATCTTTCAATACTAACTTCAACTTAACATTCATGTTGTTTTTCGCTAAATAATAGAACTGAAACAGGTTTTAACAAAACTATACCTTCTACAAACAACTGTTGCTTAAGCTATTAACTCGTTTGCACGATTGCCAAAAATATTTGTGAACTTTTCTAGCCTTTTATCCGAGAGAATTGTGATGTAAAAATAAAAATGTCGGCAATTAAATTAATGAACTCAAATTAATCTGACTTGTCAAGATAACAGCGGAATTATTCAGGTTAGGGATTCAAATAAATTTTGCACTTTTTTTTCTTATTTTGATCTGAATTCATACACGAGTGTCACTTTAAATTTAGAAGTCATGTTCATTGAATACTGTAATGTTTTATTAACCTAGGAATAAGGCTTTATTCAATTAAATATCATGAGACTTTGTGATGTAAAGTAAAGCCAACGAGACGAGAGAAAAAAGGTAAACAAAGCGACCATTACTGAGTTACGTTGCGATAACTAGTGATTATTTTCTCAGTCCTTGTCGCACATGTCACACGTACGCGATAATTGCCTACCATTAGCTGTCGTTGCGAAAGCTGTCAGCACAGCGATTCTAAACTGTCAGATCCGCCATCTTATGAGCAATTTCATTCCTGTCTTGAATGCGCTTGAAGTGATAAATGTTTGGAACCGCTGAAACTTTGTTTACATTTTTTTCTCTCGCTTCGTTGGCTTTACTTTATTGTAACCGAAACTGTTCATTTACGAATTCATTGCTTATCTTCTGCGCAAGGCATTTTTGAATTTTGAATTTTAGATCGATGAAAATATCAAAAGATTACTAAAAAGAGAGAAAGAGAGAAAGGTAAAGAAAATGAAACCTTCCAGCTCCAGTTCTCTTGGAAACCATTCGTGACAAAAAAAACCGCTAACCTATTAATTTCAACCAAATCTGTGTAGACTGTTTTGCGTGAAAAAATATCAGAGATACCTATATTTTTAAAAACGCTCAGATTTATAATCTTAGTAGGATGTGCAAAGTGTTACACTACGGTGTGATGTCAGCCTTTTGTAAGGTGCTTAGAACGCTCAGTTTGGTACTTACCGGGTTATAAGCGTTAGGTACGTAATCAACTATGAGAGTTGCAGCCCCTCATATTAATAACTTCTTGTTAGTGTAATTAAATGCTTATTGTTTTTGTTCTACTATTATAAATGTGAGAATTTGTGAAGATGTTTAAATGTTTATAACTTACCAGATCACGCTCAAAAGGCTAAATGGATCTAGCTCTACACTACACAATTATACATAGATTTAGATAAATATAAAATGACACAATTTTTTATCCCTGAAATGGTTCCTGTGGGGTGAAGAGTAAAAATGTGTTATACTAACACTATTTTCACCTTTAAGTACCGGGAACAAACCCTAGGAACCTTCGTATGTCAGCTAAAAAAATACCTAAAGTTATAATGCAGATAAAATTCTACTTTATATTAATAATATAAAATAAAAGAAGATTCCGAAGATATTTTGAATGTTTGCGCGTTCGAATGTTTTTTACTCGATCACTCACAACAGATTATTATAGTCTAGAATAATATATGGACTTTTTATCCCTTGAATATGTTTCCATAGGTATTGGGAACGAGATCAAACATTTCAACGAACTCACAAGCATCAGGTAGTAAGGAATAAAACTAAGAACAGAAGGCATTAAACTAATAAAATGAAGGTACAAATGATAAACCAATAAGAATCACACTGAAAGCCTTCATTTAATTAAAACGCTACTACTCAGTCTTTCCTAATCTTGGTGAAATCCAAGCTTAACATCGTATTTAGTAAGTTCGCGTGGCTAAAACCACTTTAACTATGTCATTTTGTTTGGTCCTGATAAGATTACTAAACTAAAACACGGTTTTAATAGTTCGCTAAATTTTGTATGATAACTAAATTATGAAGCATATATGTGTGGCCAGCATAAATGTACTAGTAAAATTTACATATATGGGTGATTTTCAACAAGTGATTTTTTTGTATCATTTCGGTGAGATTTTTCTATTACATTGTCTTGTTAAAATATTTTGTAACGAAAATAAACTTTAATCTTATTTGTAGCATATGCGTGAGTGGACATCATGTAACATCAAAACTTGCTAAAATATTTAAGATTGAATTTTTGGGAGCCCACAGAAATGAAAAGTGTCCACTGAAATGATAAATCGTCCACCGAAATGACTAGACTGTGCACCGGAATGAAATTAGCCCACTGAAATGATACAGCCAAGGACATCATTTATTTTTAGGTGGATTCCGTAGATTGTCTGAAACGAATCTAAATAAATTCCATAGAGATATCACTAGACTGTATTTGGGATATTTATTAAATATAAGATCAAACTATTATATTAGAGAAAAAAAGTTATTTTTTTTTGCGGAACGAGTGTTGTGTTTTTACCCGACTGCGCGACGCAAAGTAGGATAATGTGTTTATCAGTCTATGTATGTATGTTTGTTTCTATGTGGCGTTCTAGAGACCAAATGCATAGGCCGATTTTGATAATTCTTACGTACATCAATTCGTCTTAACTTTGCGAGTGTCACTAGAAACATGACAGTAATCAAAATTCACCACGGCGACAACCAGACGCCATATTATCAAAATGAAAAAAAAAGTCGATGAACTATGTCAAGTGGGGTGTCGTTGAATAGGTATTTTAAAATCATCTTTAGGTTCCTTTTATCATTTTTTATTTAAAATAATAGCTTAGGATATAAAACGATTTAAAGTTGTTTAACGAAACAATCGCTAATTTTCTTAGTTATTTATTTTAAGTTATAAGTTTTTATTTCAAGTATAAACGATATGAAGGAACTTAAAAGGAGATTGCAAAAAGATATACATGTCATATCATAACTAAAAAGTATAAAATAAAACAAATTATTAAAAAATAAAAAGAACCCGACTGCCACTGAAAATACCGAAATAAGTTTGATAGCAGGCGGTACCCATTTGCCAATCATAAACCGAAAGAAAATTAATGGGTACCGGCTGCTATCAAACTTATTTCGGTCTTTTCAGTGGCAGTCGGGTTTTTTTATTTACTGGTAATAATAATAGTGTTTTGTATGTAAAACTACTACTACTAAACTACTACTAAATCAACTCTTATATTTTTACGACACAATGATTTAATAAGAAAAATTATAAAAATAATGTAAGTATGTTCAAAAGAGCTAAATACATAACAAAAAAAAATTAGATCACGTTATTGTAAATTATTGCAAACAGTTTGGCTATATAATCCGATTATGTACTTATGCGAAAAGAATGAAAATAGTGCAATCACTAGTCACTATTGCAACAGAATGAATGAATTCAATGAATCGATCCTGCTTCTTTTTTCTAGCATATCTCTCCCTGTCTTTTCTAAGAAACTCTTCGCGTGTGACGTCATTGCTCTTAATTCTCTCTTTTCTTCTTCTTTCATATAACCTTCTTTTTTTCTAACCTTTTCTTTCTGGTCTGTAGCTTAGGTCGCGGCATCCTAAAATCCAAATCATAATTTTTAAACTTTGAACGTCACATTATCGTTGAGAATACACATTGTCTAGAAGTAAGTACATCTATTATCCATTTTCTAACAAGATATTTTAAACTGTTTTTTTATTGTATTGTGATAAATAAAAGAAAAAAAAAACAAATATTAACACATCAAATTAATCCCAAATATCGAACCTACAATATCTAGAATTATCTCACCAAATTTTTATGATTCAATCTTAGACTCAAGGATCTCTAAAACTTATGATTTTATCATTTCTAAGTTAAATTTCATTTAAGTGGACTGTTGTCGGTATTACAGTCCACCGAATCCACTGAAATGATAACACCGAGGTGATAAAAATAATAAGTTTTACATTTAACTCCGATATTAGAATTAATATTTAAATGTCAACACTGCTGTAACAAAACATATCTTACGGCGAATTTAAAACACAATTTTGAAATAAATTGAATGAACCTAACACGAGCTATAACGGCCACAGAAATGACACTATTTTTGTCCCCATATCACTGAAATGATATACTTACTTTTCGGCGGGAATCCACGATGATTTTGTGACGCGTTCGTGCGCTCCAACGAATGGAGGTGGCCTGATTCGAAGTAAGGAAAGGCACGGAGGGCGCAAAAACGCTATGTTGACGAAGTTACTCTACTAAAACTTACTGTCCACCAAAATGATAACTTTTTACAGGACAAAAGTAGACTGTTTAATACAATGTATAAGAAATAAGATAAACAAACAATATTAGTTTTTTTCTATGGGTCATATTATAATTTATTCATACAAAATTCGATTTTAGTCCAAATGTTAAATACAACTGCAGGGCAAGATATTTTACGAGTGAAATTCGATTCAGGACAGGTCACCGAAATGATAAAATGACACTTTGTAATTAATTTTTTTATGTAATAGAGGACATTACTCAACAATTTTTTTTGCCATGGTAGAGAAGTACCTATTATACTATGAAAAGTAATCAAAATCGTAAAACCAACACATTGCACTACCGTTCTCAGGCTTGCCGTGTATTTTTTTTGCTTTTGCTATTCACCCATATATGGATGTGAAATAAGTTGATAAAATAAATAAACAAAACTTATAGTTTGGTCATGATTATTTTGTTCATTCGGAAAAAAAATACAAGTATCACCACTAAACTTCACCTGAACGGCGTCGTAAGAGGCGACTGACGAATTAATATGTAGACGATATTACTGCGAGAGATGGAAAACTCGAAATAAAACCCTTTAACAACCCGTCTGGCCAGCGTGGACAGATACTCCAAATCCTTGCAGCATTGGGAGAGGTCTTATAATGTCCAGTAGTAGCCTGCGATAGGCTATTGATTGATTGATATCTTGTTCAATCGAAAAGGTTACATCACGCATAGATATTACTTTTCACATGGATATTACTTATGGACCTTACAAGGTTACATACATAATGCACAATGCCATCTAGCGAATACAAGTTGAATTACTTGAAAATGACTAATCCTGCATCGCGATATAGAAGTTTTTTTATACCGATTCACTTATATAATCCCGATTACAACTGGTGAGCCAAATACCTACTCAATTTAACATCACGCCCTAACTAAAATCAAAATATTATTTTTGTAGTCAAATTCGTTTAAGACTAAAATAGACTTTTGCTTTTTGATTTACTTAAATATTTCTAATCAGTATAATCCATGATACCAGTTTGAACTTCGTATCTTCCTAAATATTGTTTAAGGAGAACCCAGTATAAAATGAGTGTATATTAATTTTAATAATAATAATTATAAGTAGATCAAACCTCTTATCTTCAAAACTAGAATTACCTAACAATAAATCTTTTGGAGGTTTGGCCAAGTGCCAGCTATTAAATACTCCCTGAAAGGAGACAAATGAGACTTTAATCTCTAACGTCTTAATGTCATTTTAGTTCATATGAAAAATTAATTAGATTCATCACAATTAAAAAGTAAGATTAAAAAGTTTTCGTATATTTCCTACTTCCTTCCTATCTTATTCTTCCTAGGTATATTATAAATGTACAAGTTCCCCTTTTTTGGCAGTGAAAGGACACTCTTTATCCTGGAAATATGTACCCGGAGGGTTGCGGGAATGGGATCAAAATACCAGGTAACCGTTCGCCATACGAAAGTAACTCTGAATGTCTGTCTGTTACGCTTTCCGGCCTACCACTTTCCGGCTTACCACTGAACGGATTTTAATGAAATTTAGTATAGGGGTAGCTTAGACCTTTAGAAAGGACATGGGGTATGGAATCTATATATGGTCGCGGTAACCTAAATCCACACAGGCGAAGCCGCGGACAACAGCTAATATTTCATAAATTTTCCAGAAAGTAGAGGATAAAAATTTTTGCTGTAGTACAGTATTAAACTTAAATCGAATAATACCATAATGTTAGGTTTCTATAATGTCGATTATTCAGTCACTAGGACACGGCATATTCAATAGTTCCGCTACCGATAGCTGAATGAAAATTGAGTTATCAATGAAGGAAGATATCAACGCTAAATATGTCACAGGTTATCATACGAATATGATATTTCTTTTAGTATAACTAGGGGGCTACCATGAAAAATAACTACGTAACTTCAGGCCTGCGTGAAACCTGTACAAAATACAAATACTAATATATATATTTTTTTGAAATAAAACCACTTTTTACGGATTCTATCTATTTTTACCTCTACCTATTTTTAAAAAAGGGAAGCGCAATGACTTTGACAACTATAGACCGATAACCCTTCTTTCTACAGTGGACAAAATTGTTGAAAGGTACGTGTGTGAACAAATGCAAAATTTTTACAACAAACATGCAGTTCTATACTCCAATCAATTTGGTTTTCAACGTGGTAAAGGTACAACAGAACTCATGTCGAATTTTACGGACGAAGTTAATGCCCACTTAAACGACAAAAGACACGTATTGGCCCTATTTGTCGACTTCTCCCGTGCGTTTGATACCCTAAATCATAGGCAGCTTGTAAACAAGCTTGAAACATGCGGTATACGTGGCCCCCTACTTGGCTGGTGCCAAAATTACTTAAGCAATCGAACATTCCAAGTCAGAATCAACGACACGCGTAGCGAAACGGTAACCACTACTGAGGGAACGGCACAGGGATCGGTAATTGGCCCATTGCACTTTCTAACATATGTCAATGATATGAGTGACCACCTGGAATACTCCAAATGCTACCAATTTGCTGACGATACGTGCCTAGTAGTTGCCGGTAGTGATCCAAATGAGGCCTGCAAGCTACTGCAAGCAGACTTCAATGTGTTGAACAGATGGTGTCATGACAATGGTTTAGTACTTAATGCAAACAAGACCAAGCTCATGCACATTAAGTCACCCTACCAGAAGTCTCTGCTAATCAACACAATAACGGCACACAATCACACATGCCTCCACCGCGGTCTGGACAACGCCTCTTCCTGCTGTTGCCCTGCTATCCAACTCACTGACTCCCATACATACTTGGGTCTCAAAATTGACACCAAGTTAAACTGGACACATCATATTGAACACGTTTGCAACAAATTGAGACAGTTCCTGGCTAACATTACTTTGTTGAAAAGCCGTATACCGTACAAGGTCAGGCTTATGTTATATAATTCACTAGCCGAATCCCATGTACAATATTGCCTCAGTAGCTATGGTCGCACGTATAAAACACATTTAAATAGAATTTACAATTTGCAGTTGCGGATATTGAAGACCATAGTATCACCGAAAACCAAATCACAGTACCAAAGCGATGAATTAGGCCTTTTTAAACATTGCAATACATTACCCGTTCAGCTCCAATTTAAATTAAATTTAATTAAAGAACAATTTTTTAATCCCAGTTTATTCACCAAAGTGGAGCACTCTGTATATACGAGAAGTATTGCACAAAACAAGTTTTGTACTATGCGCGCTGATAACACGTTCGGTGAAAGAACTACTCGATACCTGGTGCCTCGCTTAGTGAATAAACTACCTTCAGATGTGCGAAATAATATGACCAAAAAAAGTATTAAATCAGTACTAAAAAAATTCTTTACAAACAATGCTGACATCTATAAATACTGACACAATTATTATATTTAATATTTCATAGGGATCGGGTTTGGAGGGGTTTTTGGATGTGTATTACCTATTTGGTCTTACTTGTATTTGACGCCTACCTACATACTAAGTGCCCTCTTGTATTGTTATCGTTCTCTTTTTAATCGTTTGTGTATGTAAGTACCTACCTCCAATAAAACTGTACTCCGTTTGGTTGGGTGTTTGATAGTCTTGATGTTTGTTTTAATATGTTTTATTGTGAAACCCGGTTTATTAAAGTTTTTCTGCTTAGAAACTCATTTTAAAGACTAAAAACCAAAATTGAACCACTAGTTAGCCGTTTAGCTAACCTAATTTATTTGTTATATAAGTATTGTGTTTGCTTAAAGAGTCGCTACAACATTGTTTACCTTTGGTTGGATGCCTAACCGAATGGAATATAGTTGTCGTCGATCTGCGTGTCTTCTATTGGTCATTGTAAAAAAAAAAAATGTTTTATTGTTAGCATAAGGACAAACCTTTGTGGTTTTTTTGTGCTACTCTGTACAATTTTAAATGTTTTTCAAAACACGTTAATAAATAAAAAAAAAAAAAAAAATATATTTGTTATTGTTACTTTTTAACCCGACGTTTCGGCTGCTTTGCAGCAGCCATTTTCGCGGTGTGACTCACGATGGTAGTTGTCACATAGTTTGAAGTATAAGTTATCTCAAAATACCCGAATCATGGTGAATTATATTGGTGTTCATATTTACGCAGAATGAGCTCACTGTGTTGTTAAGTCTTGTTGGATTTTGCCGCTTACTGGGTTTGATTAAGTGGATGACTGGGTCCCAAGCTGGTGGTACGGTCCATCCATCCTCTCTATTAAAATTTGGGTGTTTTTTTAATTTCAATAGCCTCGCGGATCATTCTAGGAATATATCGGTGTTCTTTGGCGAGTATCTGTGGTTTGTCAAACCTTAGGTTGGTGCCTTTTTGCGCGTGTTCACATACAGCTGACTTTGTTGAGCGTTGGTGTTTTATGTCAGCTATGTGTTCCTTGACCCGAGTGCCAATGCTTCGCTTGGTTTGACCAATATATGAGAGCCCACAGTCACAGTCTATTTTGTAGACCCCTGCATCTTGTAGAGGTAGTTGGCACTTGACAGATGGTAAAAATTTACTTATCTTCGTTGGCGGCTTGTAGTATGTGTTGATTGAAGCTCGCTTCAAGATGTAGCCAATCTTGTCAGTGACCCCTCGTACATACGGTAGTATAGCAGGCTGGCGTTCGACCGTGGCTGGTTTTTCTCGGGATCTGTGACTCAGGCGCGGTGGTTTGAGCTTGCTGTCTTGCAGTACTTGCTTGACATGTTGAAGCACAGCGTTCAGGTGTTTCTTGTCACAGATCCCACGGGCTCTCTGAAACAAAGACATTCCTACGGTAGCTAACTGTTTAGGGTGGTGGTGAGATTCACCGTTTAAGTACCTATCAGTATGAGTCTTTTTCCTACACACAGTGTGGCTCAAGGTATTATTAGGATTTCTGATAACAAGAACATCTAGGAAAGCTAATGAATTATTTGCCTCTGATTCCATAGTGAATTGAATGTTGTTATTAATGGAATTAAGATGGTTCAGGAATGTATTTACACTATCTGTTGGTAGTATTGTGAAAGAGTCATCTACGTACCGTTTGTAAATCCGTGGTGTGAAGGCGGCCGTCTGCAAGGCTCGGGCCTCGAAGGCTTCCATATATATATCAGCTACGACGGCGAGACTGGAGAGCCCATCGCCATCGATTTGTAGGTAGTACTTGTTGTCCCACAACAGATAAAAAAAAACAATAACAAATATATCGCGATAGAATCCGTAAAAAGTGGTTTTATTTCAATGAGTGACATTCGCGTAAACTTCAGAAAATATCATAATTTTTTTTGTTTAACCTCAACAGCTAAGCTTAATTTCTTGTATTAGGCATGTGTTAATGAACTTACCGAAATTTCGGTGCGCAAATTCGGATACACATTTCATGGTAGGTGTCCCTAATGTCTCTATGATAAAAATATGGTAAACATATCGTTTGATCAAGGACTCTGGATCACGTTAAGAATCGAAGCTATTTACAATTCAGAATAGACCCGTGACGCGCTGTAACATATTACCGACCGAATACATTACTAACTTTCATTTATCATCGTTTGTAGGAATATTGATGATATCTTCAATACCGATACTGTATGAAGATTAATATCCTTATTCACTGTACGGAACTAAGATGATTTGAATTAGTTTTTAAATACGAAATAAATGGACTTTGAAGTATTTTTTTATACTACTTAGGTGGCAGACAAGCACATGGCCCACCTGATGGAAAGTGGTTACCGCGGCCTATAGACGTATGCAACAGCAAGGACGTTATACCCGCGCTGCCTACCCTTTTTTTTTTCTTTTTTTATCGTGCGCATAATCCCCACGGAGCCGGTGGAGGTGGTTATGTCGGACTCGAACCAACTTAAACGCACGCCGTCTTGAGTCCTTGGATGCCGGAGGTGAGATTGCCGAAAGCATATCTCTAGGACCCCGGCAGACACAGAACCATCTCTTTCGAGATGGTCCCCTTCGGGTTGTGGGGACCTCGGTGTCCCCAACTGCGCTGCCTACCCTGAAGAAACTTTCTAATGCCCTTCTTGAAGAACCCCATATTTGTAGTCGCTTGGGAAAACCACGTAGGGAGTTCATTCCACAGCCTGAGCGTGCGTGGGATGAAGTTCCTTTCATACCGCACGGTGCGCACCGTTTTCGGATACAATGTGTGGGGATGAATTCCCTGCCTATGGCGAGCGGTGCGATGATAGAATGTAGCTGTGGGCATCATGTCAAATAATTCATTCAGTATATAATCTGCGGTAGCCTAGTGGTATGGGTAATGGACTGCTGAGACGAGGTCTCGGGTTCGATCTCAGGTTTTACCATGGCACACACCAATGATTTTTCGATACTTTTCGAAGTTATGTGTGTATTTATCACAGGTTTATAAGTGCCCGGTTAATGGTAATAGGCTAGCCACCTATTACATTGGGACCTAAACATAAACTGGCCAAATGTGGGTGCTAGCACCTCTGCCTACCCCTTCGGGGAACACAGGCGTGAGTTTATGTTTATGTTATGTAATATAATCTTGGTTGTGTCCTGCTCAGGCATATAATGCTCCATGTTTACTGTCGGATGGAGAACAGCCCTATCCCTTAGTCACCTTTATGTCCTTCTATGATACCCACAAGAAAAGATGGCGTTGTCCTCTTCTATTTCACCTTCAATTAATCATTCAATTAGCCTATTGCAATTTACTGCTGGATATAGGGTTGTTTTAGAGAGATTTGATCCTTATGATTGCCACTATCGGTTGAAGCTATAAAAATACAGGATGTATTTTTTTCGGGGTTTGATCCGTTCGATTGCCAGTTTGTCAAGCGCGTTTTCGTAAATGTATGAATGCAGTTTTGTTTCTTATTAACAATAAAGGAATGTTTCCTTTGAGTGAAATCTTCCACCTTGTTAATATATCTCTCCTAACATGCGTCATTGCTCCCAATCCTTCGCATTTCGCATCCAGTATACCGCAGCCAACTTTTTCAGGTCATCATACTAAATCCCTGAAGATCAATATTTTGTCTTATTTCATATGATAAAGGACCAGCGAATGCAAATCTTTCTTAAACTTTCAAGACAAACATTTAATTGATCTGCAAAGGATCTTGTTCAGAGCTTATCGTGTTTGTAATGCGATGATCATTGAAGTTGCCATCCCGACTACCCAATAACACTCAATATAACTATAGTAAAATGTAATATTGTTTTTATAAGTTATGATTGGTATCACTTTACATTGCATTGGCAATCACACTAGTATTATAAACACGAACTCGTTTGTGACCCGGATCAGCCAGGGTGCGAGGGATATGTCGAAGACAACCTCACCTCCGGCCTAGCACCAAGACCCTCAGTCAGCTTGCGGTTTTAGTCGGTTCGAGTCCGAAATGACCTCCCCTTCCGGCTCCGGGAGGGAGGGTATCCCAGGGGATATCCGCACGAAAAAAAAACACGTTTTTGAGTGTTGGTTACTTCTTCACGTCTAAACGGCTAGAGCGATTTTAATAAAATTTTGTATGGAGTTAGCTGATACCCTGGATTAACACATAGGCTATGTTTGGTCGTGATAATCGACGTCCACGCGGGTGGAGCCGCGAGCTAGTGTAAAGTGTTGGTGTTGGTTTCCTGTGGAGTAGAATACGGCCTTTGGACTGCAATTGGTTGATTGGCGGGATTCCAAGGGTTTCGGTACTAGGATACACCTGGTTCCCTTTTTTTTCCGTGCGGAAATCCCCTCGGATACCCCCCTGCCGGAGCCGGAAGGGGAGGTTATGTCGGACTCGAACTGACTAAAACCGCACGCCGACTGTGGGTCGTGGTGCTAGGCTGGAGGTGAGGTTGTTATCGACATGTCCCTCGCACCTCGGCTAACCTAGGGCCATCCTTTACGGTTTGGCCTTCCTTGGGAGGGGGGACAACGGTGTCCCCGAACACCTCGTTCCCTAGTGTGATTAGTTTGATTTAAACATACCCATTCAAACTCAAGATAGTGTCTATTAATACACCAATCTCTACAACTATTGAATTATATTCCAGCTTCTATTGTCTATCTAACTCTGAATCACACACTGGCTTAAAACAATAGAATGTTTCATATCAACATAGAATGGAGTTGCAACCGAACATGACTGCAAATAGCACAGTGGGACAGGAAATTAAAAACTTTAGCATTTTGCGGCTTCAGTTGTGGAGCGGGTATTGAAAATTTGTTACTATTGGGTACTCGAAGATACAGGTGGGAAACTGGAACAGGTGAATAACTGGGACAGAGTAGCAGCAAATGTTAATGTACGTCAATACGCTTAGTACGGTAGCTTAAGCACAATTTTCGAAATTAAGGTTTAAAAAATTCAGATAGATATGGTTTTTTCTAAAGATTATTAGCAACTGGAATTACAGTACTAATATTCCTGCTAACCCCTCCACCTAAGCTAAATTGCTTGTGCTAGGAGTGGGTTCACTTCAGTAGTGTAATGGCCAAGATCGAACCTGGGACCTCGATCGTGAGGTCTCTTAAACCACTAAGCTACCGATGCTTCGATAACTAAGATACCGAATTTGGTTGATGGTTTATATTAGCACAAGCTTATCGAAACAAGCTTTAATTGGAGGTAGCCTAGAGGGAACAAGGTGTATCAAGTTGTTTGGGCTTAGGATTCAGAATGTGATTCCATTCTGATTAACGGACAAGATCTTCCTGTCAGGGCGAGACGGCAGTGGCTGCCGTAGAAGTCAAAATAAATCAAATCTGGATAATAAATCAGAGAGTGGACCTCGGAGTACATCGGGACGCATCGAGACTAACACTATGATGATGATGATGATGATTACCCTGGTAGCTAGGGTTTCAGATTATGTTGAAGTAACCGGACGTCGGAGGTGATCGGTGGAGCCGCCTGTCACCCTAGCAGAAGTAGGCCGCGGCGGCGGCGCAAAGTGCACCTCCCCGTACCCGGGGCTAGATGGGGATACTAAGAGATGTACCTATTTGTACTTAAGATGCCCACTGTGTAGAACTTAAATAAAATATTTTTCTTTCTTTCTTTCTTTCTAGATGGTCCTGGGTCTGCCGGGGTGCGAGAGATATGCTTTCGACAATCTCACCTCCGCAACCAAGGACCCAAGAAGGGGTGCGTTCTGGTCGGTTCGAGTCCGACATAACTGCCTCCACAGGCTACGTGTGGATTTTTTGCACGATAAAAAAAAGGTTTAAGTAGTTAGAAAACATGAAGAAGTAAATCATCACTATCAAATAGAAAAAAATAAAAATTTAAAAAACCCCCGTCACAAAAGCAACCAAAAAGTTGAAAATAAATGAACAAATTTTAATTCAACGGTTGCCATGTCGGGGGACCGTAACTGGTTAAGTACTCCTTTATATCGTAAGGTGCCCCGACATGGCAACCGTTGAATTAAAATTTGTTCATTTATTTTCAACTTTTTGGTTGCTTTTGTGACGGGGGTTTTTTAAATTTTAAATTTAATTTTTATTTTATTTTTAAATTGATCTACTAGTCAAGTTCTTTCATTTGATACCCATATTGAAGGAATTATAAAGAAATATGTATTCCAACATGTTGTAGCGGCGGCCATCTTAGACCGATTTTTTTCAAACATACCTAAGAACACTCCCGACTAATACACCTTTCAAACAAAAAAAACTAAATCCAAATCGGTTCATCCGTTTGGGTGCTACGATGCCACAGATAGACAGACACACACACACACACACACACACACACAGACACGTCAAACTTATAACACCCCGTCGTTTTTGCGTCGGGGGTTAAAAATTATCATATACGAGACTTTATCCAACAATCACATAGAATGAATATACAAACCTTTCTGACTCAATGATTATAATATAACCCAACCCCTCCACTCACCAAAACACGAATCGAAAAACCAATCCCCTCATTCACGAACCAATAAAATGCCCACAATTAGTAGACAGCCGGTTAATCCGAGTCGCAGGTAATATACTGTTATTGTGCCAATAACAATAAAATAAAAACAGACGTATAAATAGGTACAAATAAATATATTTTATGTGTTGCGCGCTAGAAGAATTTATACTGTTATTTTTCGCCTGTTTTTGGAACAATGTGTTGTGAAAATACGAATGTTCTTTTTTTGATGAGGGAAGTTTTTGGCTGGTAGTGACCTGGTCTTTTGTTAGAGTTCTTTAAACACAACAAATTGAAAATAACACCAGTGGTAATTTGAGTCTCTCACTGACCCGGCGAACTTCGTACTGCCAATTTTTTTCCAAATGCAAGCATGTATTATACGTATAAACGTTCTTCTTGAATTACTCAATCTATTATAAGAAACCGCATTTAAATCTGTAGCATAATATTGAAGATATAAGCATTCATAAATGCGGAAAGCGACTTTGCTATAAACTATGTTACCTAAATAAGTCCTTAGATAAAATTTGTTGAATCGACATGAATTAAGGCAGGTGAACTAGTGATGCAAAGCGGACCCATCGATATAATATCCATCATCGAGTGTCTACCCTATCTATAATCAGCTCGGCGAACCTTGATCCCTATGACAGTTCATACTAGTGACGGGTCGTGTCGATATATCGCAACTTTTTATAGGCAAAGGCGTGACTTGCATTCAGCCACATCGATAAACATGTTTTTAAAATATAATCTACATTACTATAATTATAATGCTTGTTATATTTACAAGTATCCGTGTATTTGTATATGGGGTTGCCAATATTCCGATGCAGAGGTAACATGGTCGGACTGTATAATTTTAATGTGAATTAAAATTTTAGTTATAGCAACACTATCTGATCTGCCACTACGCTAGTACTGTCAGTTCGCTACGCCAGTACGAGTGCTAAAGCCTTGTATGCGCCACGTGTTTTGTTGTGTCAACGGAATCCTTTGTTTATTACTATTGTTGTTTTCTGTTTTTGTTATTGTTGCTGTTTTGTTTTTGTTGGTGTTTCAAAATGCCGAAAAGACTGAGAAAAACTGTACTCAACAGTGAAACGCGGGAGTTTGTTGTACGCTTGCGTGACTATTTTGCTCGCGAACTACAAAATGGCGGACCTTTGTTGCCACTTGACAACGTACGCGACCGTGTTGCTGATGCTTTGGGAATTGGCAAAGCTACCGTTTCCCGAATTACAAAGGAGAAGTTCGGCGAATCGTCGATGGAGGAGAACAAATTATCAACTCCAAAGAAGAAAAAACATAATAGGGCACGACCCGTAACTAACCCCGATGATTTCGACATGGCAGCGATACGAAACCATATTTACGGCTATTATTTTCGAGGTGAACTGCCGACTTGCACAAAATTATTAGCGTCGCTGAAATCGGCTGATTTATTTAAAGGTGGATTCACTTCTCTCAGACAGGTTATAAAAAAATGTGGATTTCGTTATGGGAAGTGTGACAAAAGAAAAGTGATAATGGAGCGGAAGGACATTGGATTGATGAGGTGTGATTTTCTACGACAAATAAAAAACATCGAGAACTGGGACAAGGTGGTTTATCTGGACGAAACGTGGCTCAACGCCAATCACTCAGTCTCCAAAACATGGACAGACGACACAGAGAAATCCTGTACCAAAGCACCAGAAGGCAAGGGCCAGCGTTTGATTATCTGCCACGCTGGCACAGCCAAAGGTTTTGTACCTAACTGCTTGTGGGCCTTCAAATCCGTGAAAACAAGTGATTATCACGAAGAGATGAATAATAGCTAATAAAATGCTTACGTTGCTACAAGAGGCATGTAGTCAAGTGACTCCGGACAATTGGAGGAAAGTGGTTGAAAAGACGAAAAAACTATGCTTAGATGATTGGAATCGAGACGTGCGATACGACAATATAGTAGACCAGCCGTTTTTAATAAACATAGGAGAAAGCAGCTGCAGTTCGGATTCCGAGTCTGAGACGCAATCGGTGACACCATTGTCAGATTCAGATTAATGTATATTAAAAAATCATAAATAAACCGCTTTTGTTTTATTTGAGTAGGTATATACAATAAATTTGTTAAATCTCCTTTATTTTATTATCGCAAACAACTTAAATGATTATAAATCTGACACTAAGAGCGTAGGTGCTCTATTGATGTATTTTGTACACTCGTTTCCATTTTCGATATTTGTTTATCGATACTTTTCCGCACTAGTCGATATCTTCCAAACGGAGTAACTTTTGCAGGACGTCAACGTAAAGTCTGATTGAGATAATTTCTTGTAAGTGTTAATAATTATTATAATTCCAACGGGATATTATTGTAATTGCATATATCTGCCTAAAATTAATAAATATCATTTTTAGACACCGCCAATTCGATTATAATATAACGGTGACGCTACTACAAGGTTGTGTCGTGGGAATAACTGTCAGTGTCATAGGGATCAAGGTTCGCCGAGCTGATTATAGTGTCTAGTATATGGGTCAAAATGCGTAATGACAACTTTACAGGAGAGGCTTCCAAAGATTGAATTATTCTTGTCACATATGCCGTTATACTTCAGTAAAAAATCGTGTTTCCATGTAGAAATCTTATTTTTTTATAGCTCACATGATTAATTATATCGATAAGATGCGTTAACCATAAAAATCAAAATGGCCATACGTAGACCCCATCGATATTTTATTGTATAAATAATAAACTGTAAACACCTGTATTTATACGCATGTAATTTGTATTTTGTGTTCGCCACAATAAATGGAGTACGATACATGACTTATATACAACGAGAGATAACAGGGAGATTAACTACTCTATATAAAAATATCTCTTCATACAAAAATAATATAATTTAAAGTCATATAAATTGACATAAAGCTGTTTTTTTATCTTCAAGTCAGCAGAATCTCGACTTCCGTGTTCATTCAAAACAAAAAAAAACCAGACACATTTTTGACATACGAGCTATTTGAGCGACTGTATAAGCAGACAAGGTTGTTTACTCTTGGGCCATAAAAGATCACACACCACACACCACACACCACACATAAATACAATGTTTTATTCACAGCAATTATGTATAGCTACTTATTATGTGCTTTTCCTATTTTTTGGGTTCCGCACCTCAAGGGAAAAACTTTCAACCCCTTTTTCTCGGGAATGCGTGGAGGTATGAAATCAAATCAAATCAAATCAAATTATATTTCATAGAACATGGTTACAATATTAGGTTTTATAATATTCATAAGTAGGTACAGCACATTCTGCCGTGTGGCGTTGAAATAATAATAATATTGCGGGATACAGCACAATCATAACTACCTAATTACATCAATTTCATTAGGACTCCATAATAATAATAAAAAGAATGAATTAGTGAAACGTCAAATAAAATTAAATTAAAATAAATGAGATAGAACTGCTAATTGTCGAATAATCAATTTGAAGGAATTCCATTAAAAATTTAATTAAACCAATCAATCAAATATTAATAAATAATAAATAATGTAACTATCCAATATAATAATAAAATTAACTATCAATATATAAAAAAAACTAAATTAAAAACAAACAAGATCAAAATATTATGTCAAACAAATACCCAATGTCGAAATCAAAATTTGAAAATTCAATTAATTAATCATTGACTTTCAGCTATTAAATCATCTCTTAGATATTCGTCTACCGCGTAGTAGCCCTTTTCGCTTAGGATTTCATACAATTTCCTGCGGAATGGGGATCCTTCAAGTTCTTTTAACCAGTCTGGTAGATGATTAAACAATGTTATGCACATACTAAATGAGTTTCTTTTGCACAGTTCTAAGGTCACCTTTGGGATGTTGAAGTTGAAGTTGAAACTCATAACACATACTCAGGTCTATAACGTCTTGAAGTACTGTCTGTGCAAAAATAAATCTTCTATGTCAACGCAATCAAAATATATTGAGTTTCATGTAGTTTAAATTACGGGACCCTAAGAACGCAATTTCGACTCGCACTTGGCCGTCTTTTTTATTAATGGAATACATGAAATACCCAAGTCAAAAGTTCCCCCAACCAGTGTGCATCAATGAAATCAAAAAACCGCAGCGGACGCTGGTGAAAACCGCTCCGTGAGTTCTGAGCGTAAATAAGAATATTTTTTCGCACAGCTTCGCCTAAATAGTGTATCTCTACGTTGCGACACCGTGAGATCTTTCTCGAACAAATTCAATTTGTACTCCATCAAGGTGATATACGTAGTTTGAATTGTAACGCGTATTTGCATGTTAAAATGAGTTCGCTTTACTTAGTAGGGGCATGGAAATTGAACGAAGACTCGATATGTATCTAGTCGCTTTTACACAATTATATTTTTTGGTCGGAAGTGAATGATTGCGTCAAAGGAAGTAAGTGCTTTCAAATTTGAGGATTTGGGATTGATTTACTGATTCACTTAGTTTAGATTCGAAACTGATATTTTCGCGATTTACCTGCGAAAAGGATCCAAGGCGCTGCGTCGAGTAGATATTTTGATAATCTTGAGTAGGTTACATTTGGAGGTGAGTCCGGGAATACCGTTGTCACGAGAAGGGCCAGACCGTAAGGAATGGCCCTGGGTCAGCCGGGGTGCGAGGGATATGTCGATGACAACCTCACCTCCGGCCTAGCTCGACGACCCACAGTCGACGTGTGGTTTTAGTCGGTTCGAGTCCGACATAACCTCCCCTTACGGTTCTTGGGAGTCTGCGGTTCGCTTTACTAGTCAACTGCGGACTTGGCTGAACTTTGATATTTTTCTGTGAAGTAACTGCCATCTGACCTCCATAACCTGCAGTGATATCGAAGCATTGCAGTTAGACTAGTTGTTGGACTTTTTAGTGCTCCAACTACCTGAAACGACTGCCATAGATATTCGTATGGCAACCGGGACTGACGGCTTAACGTGCCCATATTCATGCATACAAATATTTGCATTGAGCGGGAAACGAACCTACGCTTCTTGCGTAGCGGTCGCGTTTACTACCGCTACCCCACAGACGCTGTCTGCTTTTTGACTGAGACTGTCTTGTCTCTTAGGAGAGTAACTGCTGTCTAAGAGAGGAAAGACCAAGCTAAATTCTTGTATTTTTTTAAATTCACGAATGAGTAATTGAATCCCGAAGATCTTCGTGGATCCCATGCACTAAATCTAGAGCTCGTGAAAGTATGAATGAAATGGTTTGACCTCTAAGCTACCAGACCACTAAGCTACCAGGTGTTGTAGCTTAATGGTCAAAGCAGTCTCCCTGCAAAGAAGGATCGCGGGTTCAAATCCCGCCTAAGCCGAATACAAAATTTTCCTTTCTAAATCGACCATGTATGTACTTGGAATGGTTAATTTTTCTAGTCTCATTTTAGTCAAAAAATAGTACACTATAGGGTCAAGTAGTAAAGTCGACAAAGGATTTAAAAGTTTTGTAACTTTTTAAGTACGAAACTGTATCGACATATACATCTCTGCTCACCCCTAATATACTCTGTGATATTTTTACTAGAATTTGGGCCACCCCGTCTCCTCCCATGCGATATACCTTGTATGTACTATAGTGCAGAGCAACTAAGGGATAGGGCTGTTCAGACAGATATATACAGCCCAGGCTCAGTTTCAGATATAGGTTCAAGTCAACAATAGTACCCGGAACATTATGGCAATAGGCTCACCCCCTATGGGACCGAATACAATATTATTGGTGAAATGTGGGTGATAATTCACCTGTGCCTAACCCTCCGGGGATAAAGGCGTGATTATGTTTATGTATGTGTTACACTTTTACACTTTTTACTACACTTGCAATATAGCATTAACTTCGTTTTTCTAACTGAAATAATACTATTTAAACTGAGTTCTTTATTTTTTAACTATGCATAGCGCTCAGAGCGCTTTGACTCTGCTGGGGTCCAATTTTGTGAACTCATGTATTCAAAACGCGTGTTTTCAAATCGATAACTAGCACACGTACTTCCTTCTTCCTATAGTCTTATGTCCTTTATGCGACATTCAAGATGGAAGATCGCGTTAAAAGCGTACATTGGGCTAATTGGGTACTATCCTACAGTTAAAATAAATTATCTAACCGAGCTTATTGAATTAAGATTATTAAGAACGGTAAAAGAGCGATAAAAATTGCGTTGGTTCTCATTTTTAACCCCCGACGCAAAAACGACGGGGTGTTATAAGTTTGACGCGTCTGTGTGTGTGTGTGTGTGTGTGTGTGTGTGTGTGTGTGTGTCTGTCTGTGGCATCGTAGCACCCAAACGGATGAACCGATTTGGATTTAGTTTTTTTTTGTTTGAAAGGTATATTAGTCGGGAGTGTTCTTATCTATGTTTGAAAAAAAATCGGTCCAAGATGGCCGCCGCCACAACATGTTGGAATACAAATTTCTTTATAATTCCCTCAATATGGGTATCAAATGAAAGAGCTTGACTAGTAGCTCAATTTAAAAAGTATAAAATAAAAATTAAATTAAAAATTTAAAAAACCCCCGTCACAAAAAACACCAAAAAGTTGAAAATAAATGAATAAATTTTAATTCAACGGTTGCCATGTCGGGGGACCTTACGATATAAAGGAGTACTTAACCAGTTACGGTCCCCCGACATGGCAACCGTTGAATTAAAATTTATCCATTTATTTTCAACTTTTTGGTGTTTTTTGTGACGGAGGTTTTTTAAATTTTTAATTTAATTTTTTATAGTTTTTATTTATTTTCAATCATCCACCCAACCTATAGTAATAACTGATTAGACTATTAAATTTTAAGACGTCACTAAATCTTTCTTCATACAAGTAACCTTATAACTTACCGTTTTGACGTTTAGTAAAAACTAACTAATTTGACTAGTCAGTGAAATACCCAATTGATTGAGTGAGGCTGTCAAACTGAGGGCCGCCATTGTAACATTATTTATTGGTGTATGTAGTAGTAACCTTCTTTCCTGAGACTTTATCCTTAGCTTATCTTCAGGCGAGGTGAATTTATACAGCCGTAACTATAAAATGTAGGTACATAATGCATAGTCTGCCAAAATAAGATCTAAGTTATCTTTATGGTTTTTTATTTGGATTTTGTAATGTATGCGATTAGTCCGCAATAAAAACAATTTTTCTTTTCTTTCTTTAAGTTTTCATGAAGTTATTAAACCTACAAAAACACTCATGGTCAGATTCGTTTCCATACAAATTACAGACTCTGTGGCGTGGCGGTAGTGAACGCGGCTGCCACGCAGGAGGCACGGGTTTGATCCCCGCTCAGTGCAAGTATGCATGAATATGGCTATTTGTATTGGTCTGGGTGTTTCTATGTATAATATGTATGTATTTACAACAAAAAAAGGTATCTAAGTATGTTTATCCGCATTCTAGATTGGAATCTAGAATGCGGATGGATATGGATAACACAAGCTAGCTAAGCTACGCTTACCATGGGTTTAGACAGAGTTGTGTAGAATGTTGTGAAATATTAAAAAAGAAAAAAACCATAATAAGTTTTTGAAATTTTCATTAGTTTTGTAACCCCACGTTTTAAAAACGTAACTTAAAGAATAGCAAACCAACCCAGCAACGAGCGAGCAAGCCAAACATATGTAACACAATAAATGAAAGTTTCAGCCAAAACAACGACGGAATTCTAATGAAGCTGGACCTTTGTCCACTGTGAGTAATTCTATCCCGAAAAAAGCGTCTTTGTTACGTTTTTAGGACTAGTATATTATACTCATGCGCTATAACCCAGATGGGGTTTACAGAGGTGTATTCTCTATACTCCGATTAGGTACCTAACTAAACGTAAACATTCTTATTGTATCTTTCCAATAAGTTTTATTTAATTAAGAAAAAATAATTGCTAAGGTGGGACGTGAACCCACGACCTTTCCCTTACAGGGGGAATACTCTTCTAACTTAGCTACTGAGCCACACCTGTATCAATAGAAATTTCCCTTCTCTATATACCCGTCTTTAAGGCGACGGTGGAGTCATATGCCTTTCTTTTTTTTGTTTTTTTTCGTGCGGAAAACTCCTCGGATACCCCCCCTGCCGGAGCCAGAAGGGGAGGTTATGTCGGACTCGAACCGACTAAAACCGCACGCCGACTGTGGGTCGTGGTGCTAGGCCGGAGGTGAGGTTGTCATCGACATATCCCTCGCACCCCGGCTGACCCAGGGCCATCCCTTACGGTCTGGCCCTCCTCGGGGGTGGAGTCATATACCAACACTCTTACGAACTGTTGAAACATTTTTCAACCATTTTTAAACATTGATATTTGATTACTCCACCCAAATATTTGAATGAAATTTTTATAGCGTTTATTATGCTAATTTTACAATTCGATTACATCAGGAAAAATAATTACTCAGGTGGGGCTTGAACCTTTCCCTTACAGGGGAAATGCTCTCATTTTTGAGAGCGTTTTTCGAGCAATGTTTTATTTAAATTCTCCACCCGACAGTAAAAATACAGCCCAAGACAAAGGAAAGAAAAAAAGAAAATTCGTATATTACACTATTTACACTACACACTGAGCAAAAGAAAATATTACAAGAAAAAAAAAACAAACAAAAAAAACACCAAAAAGGTAATACAAGGGATGCGCTTGACGGCAACTGGCTCGCCCCCTATTACGTCTTGGGACCGAAAATCATAACTGGCGAAACGTGGGTGCTAATACACGTCTGCTTACGCCTTCGGAGATATACAGAGGTGAATATAATAATATGTATTTATGTAATATTTCTCTGTTTAAAACACATTTCAAAGACTTAAAACCGTAATCTTACCCTAGTGGAAGATAGAAGCACTAGAAAACTTGCTCGCATGAAAATTCGAAGGATATAGAGAAAGCTCGTTAAGTATATAAGATTAGAAGTAGATGGCGGGCTGTTGTCTCTACCTACCCCGGAGTAAAATAAGCGTGAGTGTATGTGAGTAATGTATGTAAAGGAAGACATAAAACATGTATAAGATGAACGGCGCCTCTGTGGCGTGGCGGTAGTGAACGCGACTGCCACGCAGGAGGCGCGAGTTCGATCCTCGCTCAGTGCAAATATTAGTATGCATGAATTTGGCTATTTGCATTGGTCTGGGTGGTTTTATGTGTTATATGTATGTTTCTGAAAAATAAGTATCTAAGTATGTTTATCCGCATTCTAGATTGCATAACACAAGCTAGTTAAGCTTACCATGGGTATAGATAGCGTGGTGTAGTTTTGTGGAATTTTTATAAAAAAAACACGTTGTTTGTCCCGTTATTAAACCCTAAGCAAAACAGTATTTGGTAAAATGTAAATTTACTTGGTGAAATAAATATAATAAGCTTACAAACTTCCCGGTTAATGTAATTCCGAAGTCACTAGGCAGAAATCTTGCACTTCCATAATTTGTTTTATACTTTCAATAAACGTCAATCTCACTGAGAAGGGGTGAAAAGGGGTGAAAATAAATCAGGAGGCGTTAACTAATCACTGAGCTGCGTGTCTGCGACCCTCCGTGGGAAGGTTGCGAAGAAATTAAATTATTCTCACCCAGCCATCTGTGTGAGCTGAAAATTCGTAATTAAGATGCGAATTTTGGACTCTAAAGATACATACAAAGCTGTTTGCACTTCATAATTTTGTAGGGTAATTTGAATACGTGTTTTTTACTTGAATTCGAGAATTAGCAAGCCCAAAAGCTGTCAAAATATCCACTTACAATCAGTACACTGAATAATGATCTAGTTCAGTTATGACAGGGATGGTATAGATTCACTATAGGTTCATGCAGAGTCAATGGGATCGTTGTGTGTTGTTTTGCGTTTAGCTACGATTATGTCGATATACTGAAATAGGTAACATCCATACTACACTGACGGACTCATAAACTGCATCAAAGTAATAGACGACTTTGAAATAAATATTTTAACCAAGTATGCATACTTTCTATACAGATTTAAATTGAAACCTCTAGATTGGTTCGAGAACTTTAAAACAGCGTAGGGTCATATCTTTAAGTTTAAGTTTATGTACTGGAAAGGACCTTAAGACTTTTTTTGAAGAAAAAACAGAAATTTAAGAAAAATTGGTTGAATTAAAAAATTGGTTTTAACAATAGACACAAACTTAATGCAAGGGTTTATTTGTGTTTTAATAAGGTGTATTACCCCCACGTGCCCTTATTACGGATTCTAATCGGTTCCGCATAGATTTTATAAGGGTTTTTAAAAGATCTTGCGGAATATTGTCCCATTCTTCTGAAAGTGCTGTTCTTAGTGCTGCCACTGTCGTGGGCGAAGGGTTTCTCGCATATACAGCTCTTTTTAAATTGTCCCAAACATGCTCGATGGGATTAAGATCCGGGCTGCGTGCTGGCCAATTCATTGTACGTATCCCAACCTCTTCGCAATAATGTTGAACTTGTGCAGCTGCATGCGGCCGGGCATTATCCTGCATTAAAGTAAAATTTTCGCCCATGAATCCCATGTAAGGCACCACGTGATCTTCTAATATCTCTGTTATGTAGCGATGTGCTGTCAAACCCCCTCTATTACCGTTTTGACGGACCATGTCTATGAACACAAGTGCTGTTCGCCCGTTCATCGATATGCCACCCCAGACCATACATGAACCGCCTCCAAAAGGAACGCGCTCCTCAATGCAACTTTGAGCATATCGCTCCCCACGTCGACGATAGACTCTTCTGCGACCATCTGCACCATATAAACATGTCCTACACTCGTCCGTGAACAATACAGAGGCCCACTGCTCTTCTGTCCAATTCAGGTGATGACGCGCAAATCTTAAGCGAGCTTGTCTGTGAGCTGTAGACGACTTTGGACCATTTGCTGGTCTAAAAGGTGTGATATCCGCTTCCTTTAACCTTCTTCTTATTGTTCGTGCACACACGTTTACTCCACGCACTTCATTAAGCTCGGTTTTGATGTTAACTGACGTGAGGAAACGATTTCGCAGGGAAGTTATACCAATAAATCGGTCATCACGACCTGTGGTTGCTCGAGTTCTGCCTGTACCACGTCTCCTCCTGTAAGAACCTGTCTCTACAAACCTTCTGTATATTCTAGAAACCGTAGACTGGTTTAAATTTAAATTTCTACCAATCGTTCGTTGATCCAAGCCCTCCCGCACCAATGCTACAATTTGTGCCGCTTGTTCGGACGAAGTATCCATATTATGGTTCAAAAACTCTCGATGTGTTAAAAAACTAACCCAACAATTATGCTGGTAACAATAATTCAATTGACAAAACAAAAAAAAACAATGAGAATCAATTTAAAACTTTGCTATAAATAACACGCAAATCTGATACTACAAGTAAATTTTCTTTTCCCGGCTATATTCATTTGTTTTACTGCAGTTCTATTTTTAAATTTAATTTTTTTTTTAAGATTAAGAGCCAGTCTTTCCATATTTATATAATTTAATCTAAAAAGTTTGCATACTTATTATAAAAAATCCTTTTAGAGTAAACCTGAACTTTGATGCAGTTTATGAGTCCGTCAGTGTAATCCATACTAATATTATAAATGCGAAAGTAGCTCTGTCTGTCTGTATGTTACGCTTTCACGCCTAAACCACTGAACCGATTTTGATGAAATTTGGTATAGGGGTAGATTAGACCTTGAGAAAGGACATAGGCTATGTTTTGTCGCGATAACTGACATCCACGCGGGCGGAGCCGCGGGCAAAAGCTAGTATTATAAATACCAAAGTAACTCTGTCTGTCTGTCTGTCTGTCTGTATGTTACGCTTTCACGCCTAAACCACTGAACAGATTTTGATGAAATTTGGTATAACGGTATATTAGCCTACGAGAAAGGACATAGGCTATGTTTGGTTGCGATAAGAGACATCCACGCGGGCGGAGCCGCGAGCAACAGCTAGTTTATAATAAAAATCACCCTGTGTACCACAACTTGAATAAATTGTGGTCTTCTTTTTCTTCGTGTCAGTGGCAACAATTTAATTACTTAGATCTGAAACTTCGATAACTTTAACCGCACCTTCCGTCGCTTCATTTAGGTCGGCAATCGTGCAGGTTTAGATGGCAGTTGCTCTCATAAAAAAAAAACAGTTAGAAATCTACCAAAAGAGGAGCGTAAGAGTGGACTTCAGGCTCCAAATACGAGCATTAGACACAAAATGGGATTCCAATATCAGTTAGTTAAAAGTTCCAGAACTAAAATTGCTTATGATAGCACCAAAACCCAGATTCTTCTAGACCAGAAACTACTGTGTAAAGCTAAGTATAATATTAAAAAATGCAACCCTAACATTTTTTCTTTTGTTCTCTCTCTCTCTCTCTCTCTCTCTCTCTCTCTCTCTCCCTTTAATTTCATTACTCCAATGGTCCATCAAATACTTGGCAAATTTTAATCAAACCCATTGGTATCCAACGGCACTTTCCAGCTATTTTCCAGTGTATGCGCGGTAATAAAAGCCTTCGTATTATGCAAATGACAGGTAACTAGTCCATCCCGTACTCCGTAGGGCGTATTCACAATTAGGTCACTGATTACCCGTGTACCGCGTACCGCTAAATACGCGGCGTTTGTTCATGGTTACGTACTTTTGTGACCGATTTTTAGTCAATGTTATGACCCGGTTATGACTTGTGTCTGGTATGTGGTCAAAATCTTGGATTTTTTTACCAGCACACATGTTTCTTTCTTCGTACAGTCCCGGGTCCTATAAGCGGAGCGTGAAAAATCATCTGTTGAGACTATTATGCTGTCACCATTGTAACATTTTTGGTATTTTGGTAATGTTGACTCTCTTTCTTAAAGCATTCTGAAACTATTTCGGCGATTTTTCCAAACCATTACGACCTTCAAACCTTCAAGAAAAGAGCGTACTCTCTTTTAAAAGGAAGGCAACGAACTGTGACTCCTCTGGTGTTGCGGGTGTCCATGGGCGGCGGTGATCGCTTACCATCAGGCGATCCGTCTTCTCGTTTGCCTCCCTAATCCATAAAAAAACTATGTTGCAGCGGACACATAATATAGTTGCCGAACCGCTTGGAATCCATACTCCATACTAATATTATAAATGCGAAAGTAACTCTGTCTATCTGTCTGTCTGTCTGTCTGTCTGTACGCTTTCACGCCTAAAAAAATAAACCGATTTTGATGAAATTTGGTATAGGAGTAGATTAGACCTTGAGAAAGGACATAGGCTTTGTCGCGATAACCGACATCCACGCGGGTGGAGCCGCGGGCAAAAGCTAGTGGAAATTAAAAATGATTCCTCCTTAATCATGGCACTTGCAACAGCGTTTAATTATCGAAAGCCCAAAATGGCGCATGGCAAATATCCCGAAATCTCAAAAAGGTAGTAATGTGGTAATAAATCAATAATTCTTTTTATGTGTAAACACGTAGAAACTCGGATTTCGATACAGTAGCCGTAATAAATGTTTACCAGAATATTTACCATGCTTAATTAACCATTTTAATGCACCAGTAACGGTGCATAAAATTAACATAAACTGAATGACGCTGAGTAGGCTAGGCACGCATCAACAGGAAGATATAAAATGGTATTAATGACATGTTTTTGTAGCTCCAAACGAGTGTTATTAATAATGTAGGTAGTAGGTACGTTATTAAATAAATGTCAAACAATGAAATATTATGTGGCTACTTAAGTTATGTTATGGTACTTTTAGAAAATATAATAGATTTAGCTTTTGCCCGCGACTCCGCCCGCGTGGGTGTCGGTTATCGTAACAAAACATAGCCGATGTCCTTTCTTAAGGTTTAATCTACCCCTATACTAAATTTCATCAAAATCCGTTCAGTGGCTTAGGCGTGAAAGCGTAACATGCAGACAGACAGAGTTACTTTCGCATTTATAATGTATGGATGGATTATGTCTGGTCATGTTCATCATCATCATCATCATCATATCAGCCACACATAGTCCACTGCTGAACATAGGCCTCTCCCATAGACCTCCAGAATGACCGATCTAAAGCAGCCCGCATCCAGCGCTTCCCGGCGACCTTGACGAGGTCGTCCTTCCACCTGGCCGTTGGGCGTCCCACACTACGTTTGCCCGTACGCGGTCGCCATTCCAGAACTGGTCATGTTATTGTTCTATTATCTATGTATCTATGTATTGGGAGAGACCTATTTCCATCAGTGGACTGCGATGTGCTAAATTGATGATGATAGTTATAAAAAACCCGAGCGGCACCAAAAAATTGGACTATTGGCATTTTTCTTGCAGACTGTACGATTTTTCAAAAATCTGTAAATGCAGTTCAAAATCTCTAAAAAATTAGGGAAGGTCTTCTAAGAACATTTGGTTGTACCTACAACAACGGTTCAGGCCTTTACTGCCCCGTTTCAAAATACATCCTTTATATCTTAAAGTGTTAACTATGTTCATCATCAGACAGCCTCCGTCGCGTGGCGGTAGTGAATGCGTAGGCAGGGGGCGTGGGTTCGATCCCCGCTCAGTGCAAATATTTGTATGCATGAATATGGGTATTTACATTGGTCTGGTCATGCCTCGGAGAACACGTCAAGTGGTTTTCATCATGGAGTGAGAAACTCGCTTTGTACTGGAATCCCTTGAACTGTAATGAGGTGCCTAGTCCCTTAGTCAGCAAGTGTACGTGAAAAAGACCTTGGCAGCATTGTTACGGAAAGCATGAATATATTTCTGTTTTTTTTTTGCAAGAATATTATACATATAAACCCACCAATCCGGCGCTTATATAATTACATACATATACATAATCGAGCCTTTATCCCGGGAGAGTTAAGCAGAGGTGAATTAACACCCACATTTCACCAATCATTGTATTCGGTCCCACGTACCTAATAGGGGGTGAACCTATTGCCGCATTCCGGGCACTATTGTTGACTCGAGCCATGTATCTGAGGCGGAGTGTGGGCTGTATATATCTGTCTGATGTTAAACAGCCCTATCCCTTAGTCGCCTTGTACGACACCGCATGGGAAGAGATGGGGTGGCCCAAATTCTACTCTGCCGAAAACCACGCGGCTTATATAATTAGGCACATAATATTTTTATATTTTCTACATGAACTTTTACATTACAACTAAAATTTCTCAAAAACAGCTCTCCAAGAAATCTAATTTATGATTTGATTACAGTTTTTACCGCTCAAAGCTAAAGAAATATTCTGTGACGCGATAACCTGAAACTTTCGCTGAATCTGACCTATTTCTCTTCCATTTGACCTTTTTACACATTCCTGCCGTGAGGCTTTTAAGTTATAATAAAATTTTACATTAGAGTAATAAACGTTATGACTTATAACCTTGTGTAGATACTTTTCACTTTGCAGTATGAAATAATTTGCAGAATTATGATAAAGAAAATACTTAGCTGCAGAAGTCGTGCCAGTAAATTACTTAAAGTGGGTTTCGTGGTATTGCAAGTATAAACAATACTAGCCAGGTCAGTTTTAGGATGGGTGATCGTTCTTAACATATTGAGAACCCTTCTAGTCTCGTCTAGTCCCGCTTGCTATACTCTGTGCCTTGAGGAATCAGTACCAGAAATCCATGTGAATGGTACCACAGTGGGACCGAGTTTGGGACCAAAATTACTCGTAGATGGATACATATAGTGGCTTAGTAAAGATTTTTTAAACTGTTATACTAATTCTATCCTACTCACCTACAAAATAACCCAACCTTACTCGCAATATTTTTATTATCTCAAGCAGTTCTATTTCATAAATTAAATTTTCGCTCCGTTATATGCAACGTACCCTAAAATAATTTAATTACCAAGGGTACTTAAACAAGCTAATATGAAATAAGTTAGCTTAATAAACCTTAAAAAATACATAAAAATTTTCCTCATAGTCGCTCATTAAACGTAAGCTTTAGACTTAATTAAAGCGTGTTTAAAATTCAACTGTATCTATAGATGCGTACATTGATATTGGTACTTAATTAATTAAGGCTAACAGGTGTGGGATGCTGGCTTTATATTATAACGGTTACACTTTTTTTTATCTAGGACAAGTCAATTTGACTCCACCTCGCCTGATGTTAAGCTAAATGCAAAGTCTCGGAGAGAGGGTCACCATCGCAAACATGTACCATGTTAACAGTGGTGGCACTCAGCTTGACGGCCTCATTAGATGTCTTTTCACGCCCCGCTTAAAGGACCCGGGACTGTAGGAAGAAGAAAACACGTGAGCTGGCAGGGAGTTCCAGGTTCCTTTTATTCTTATACAGTCAGCATGAGATTGATTTAATTCCTCGATTTCTCCTCCCTTTCTATTGACGAATTGTTCTGATATTTAGTACACACCTATATTTCGGATAATAATACAATTTAAATCAATAAAACAGTGATATTTGCTCCTAATACTTTGGTTATAAGATCATTTTGAGACTTAGTCAAGCTCGATTTGACGCTGACTATACAGTAAGTGAATGCAAGGCAATTTATGAGTTTTCGACACAGAAATATTATTAGGATAGAACGGCCATGTGAGTGGCAAACGTGTGCCAACACATAAGAGAACTCCTGTCCTATGAGACAGTAAGTTTCGAACGCTTACTCAGTATTTTTTAAGACTAGCTTGTAATAAAATCGGTAAAAATAACGTCAATGTGCCATTTTGTGCTATTTCCAACTGTAGAATAAAAATGGAGGAGGAAATTCGAAAAATAGATGCATTTCTCATCTCTCGTGATTATTATTTACAGTGAAAAAATTGACACGCGTGATATGCAGGTGATCATTGCTTAAAGCCGTTCTATCCTAATATATTTCTATGGTTTTCGAAGACTGATTGAATTAAAATCTAACGAAATGTTACATCATGAGTATCTTCTGGGTATTGCTTGTGCGGTTAGATATGATTCAGAAGCCGACCACATACGATAACTTCTGCATGTAGTAGATAAAGCGTATACATTACTTGTTAAACTTCGGTACGCATAAAGGAGACCATTGAGAAGACACAATGAATTATGCGTATCTGCTGCATGCATAGGCAGTTCTTTTATGCGTTCAGCTTCGAAATCATATCTTCATAAAGATTTTCACAACACTAACACAACACTATTGCTTGTCAAAAATTATAGTCAATAATATTATAAGTAACGTGGTTGGTACAAACAAAATATAATTGATGAAAGCATGGCTTCTCTTGGCGTGTTCTGGTCAGTCGTGAGCCAAAGTATTTGGAGTAAAAGTATAAAAACTTTGCAATAAAACGTTATAAGAACATTGCTCGACTAATCACTTCATATTCTTAAAACATTCTCTGGGCGTCTAGCGTCCAAAAATACCTATATCAAATTATGTGGGATAACTAAAAGTTAATTAAGTACTGCCTATTGAATACTTTCATAATAGCTATAGAAAGCTTTTAATAAACCTGAAGAGAACATGAATCACAAATGAATATATTACAGTACCCGGATCTACTGTGTTTGAATGAAAAGATTTTAAAGTGTAGACTTCTGTAGACGCGTTCAGCATTTTTGACGGAAAAACAAAAATCTTAGAACTCGCGTCATCGTCATCATCCCGTCCCGTCACGACTAACATCTCTTCAGGCGCGTTGAACACTATTAAGGTGAATAAAATGCTTCTAGTTCTATCGTCTATGTATGTATGTACTTTTTCTACAGTACATAAATACCTAAAACCGCACTCCTACTTCATTGACTGACGTTTCGAACTGACTGTCACGGACCACTGTCTCAGTGGTGCACGCCCGTTTGGTTGGCTATGACCGCGCGGTCCGGCTATGACCGCGTGGTCCGACCGCTTCTTTTGACTGGACATCCACGTGGTAAAGGTTCTTCAGCCACCCGTACATTTTCGATATTTTGGTTATTTTCTTTTCACGATATACTGTCGCTCTCATCATGGTAAAAGTTATAGGTACATAGTTCAAAAAGTAAATAGGTGGAATGCGCGTGTTTTTATACAAACTGTTCTTACTTCATAAAGGTGGTCTTTTCGAGACTTTGTCTTTAGCTTACCAATAGGCAAGGTGAAGTCAAGTTGACATTATCCTTTAAAAAAACATCTATCGGCAGGCCCCAGACACTGTGACATATGTTTTTTTTGGCAGATGAATATAACCTACATAATTACAGAGACACAGAATTTATAACGAAATAAAACACGAATTCTGGTTGCCACAATTTTCACTTCATACGTAATACTGATTGCAATAAAAAAAACCTTTTAAACAATTATATTTCTCGTTTGAATGTTAATTTTGGGCAGTATTGGATTTGAAATGAAAATTTATTTAGGATTGAACCGCTTTTTTCTGTTTCGCATTTATATAGGCTTTTATAGGCAATGTGAAAATATTGAGGTATTCCACGAAGCGCACCCAAACGAAGCGCACCCAGACGAAGCGCACCTAAAGTCAATCACCCTCAAATGACTGAACGAATATATAATTATGTAGTTTGGACTAACACACAGGCTGGATTAACACTTTTGTTTCCGTGGAATGGGTCTGCTACCCACGAGACGCCGTTCCACTCGATCAAAATTGCAAGCAGGTGGAGCCACGGGTAACAGCTAGTTCCCAATAATTAACAACTTCTTTCCTAGACTTACTTCAAATTATTCACTAAATTCCCATACCCCAATCCATTGAACTGCCATCCAAACTTCTCACAAGGTAAACTCATACAGACACATACATTTATAAGGCCAAAAATTAAAACAAAATAAATAAACAGAATAAGGTACAAAAAAGTGGGTCGTTGATAAGCTTAATCACTGGCCCCATAACGGACTTCAGTTTTAATCACTTGGTCATACTTTTAAAGACTTTTTGTAATATGCTGTATGAATATGCTTTATTTCGGGAATGAAAATTGGTCGAAATGCTTATGAGTTTAAATTCTCATTTTATTGGGGAGCTGTAGCATAAAGAATGGTTAATACCTTATAAAATGCCTTAAAACATAAATAAAATTATTGTTTAAATAAACTAGTTGGTAGATAAGTACTAATAAAAAAATTCACCGCTAGAGTGTTATTAGAAAAGAATTCACAATAAAATTTCAGTGCCATCGAACGAAGACAGCCCGAATTACAAGTTCTTTTAGTAAGTTTTTCTGACTGACAAAAACTTTTGAATTATGCTGCCATTTTGAACGATTTCAAGTTTTTAAATTCACCAGCTTGTAGGTGAGTATTTGTAATAGACACCTGTTGACTGATTAATCTGATATTTCGTACACACCTTTGTACGAAATATCAGATTAATCAGAGTTTCGATTATAACACAATTTCAATCAATAAAAAATTACATTAAAAAAATTAGGCCTTACTTGAGAGCTAATTTCCCGATATAACACATAGATTTCGACCACCTCACTAGACATATCCTAACAAGGTACCCTTCATCAATTCATCCATAATTCTTACATACATTTTCTACAAAGGGTTTCCCTGTATGAGCGACCTATATTTCACGGCAACCGATAGTAGAGTAATAGCCAGGATGGTCTCCGAGACTACAATAAGAATTTCATACCTTTTTTCCGAACCAGTAGGTTTTTAAGCACACCGTTACGGTACATTGGACTCGAGGTGGAAAAAGAGGGACTATGTTAGTTTTTTTTATGTTCAAGTTAGGAATTTATCTCCGAGTTATATTTCATGTTGTTGGAGAAAGGGGTGAATGCTTCTTTTCTTAGAAGTGGACAATTCGATATTGAAAATATATTAAAATGGTTGCGCCGAAAATTGGCGTGTCATCGGTCGTGTTGTCGGTTCAGAATACATTATACTTATATTCACGCGTGTAAATTCTCAAAGTGTAGCCGCGTTAACACCTATATTCGCCAACTGTCCTTTTAGGGCCTATGGATTAGGGGTGAGTCTATAGTAGCGAGGGCTTCTGCGCTTCTGGGCGGAGCTAGGCTGGCTAATCTAGCCAGTACTCTTCACGTACCAGTGTACGTGAAGAGTACTGGCTGGGCCAGTGCCCAAGAAGAGAAGCTAAGTGCGGATAAAAGTGTCCTACTAGCGAGGGGTCCTTAAAACAGCCCTATAACTGCCGGCATGCCAATGGACTAGATCCAAGTAAGTCTTTTTCCATCGGCTTCCCACTGGAACCTATTGCTGTCAAGCAGGTACTTTGTAATGGGTTTGATGTTTACTATCGAATGGAGAACAGCTCTATCCCTTAGTCGCCTTCTACGTCACCCACAGGAAGATATATGATAGCCCTATTATTCTCCACCGCGAACCAACACGGCAAAAGTGTCCATGCTAATATTATAAATGGGAAAGTAACTCTGTCTGTCTGTATGTTACGCTTTCACGCCTAAACCACCGAACCGATTAAGATGAAATTTGTTATAGGGGTAGATTAGACCATGAGAAAGGACATAGGCTATGTTTGGTCGCGATAACCAACATCCACGCGGGCGGAGCCGCGGGCAAATGCTACTAAGATAATATGTGTAGTTTTTATTTCAATACTTTTAAGTCATTGTAGTATTTGAATGTCAGTAATTTCAATACGGTCACGTACGAATGGTCAAACTTTATTTTAAAACCTTTTTTTATTGCCTTTTTGAAGATTCCCATAATATTATAGCCTCTTGGGAAGTCATGGCAGGAAGGTCATTCGGCAATTTGAGGCAATTCCTGTCGAACCGTTTAGTACGTGATTCGAATTTAAAATTCTCGATTTTAAGTCTGATAGTGAACTTTCTGCTTTTGAGAATCAATGTGATGGCAGAAATTAACTGGGAGTATTTTCTCCAATATTTTTTTTTTACAAATCGATAGTAAACGACTCTTAAGGCCCGTCTCTTATAGACTTTAAAAAAGGGTTCCCGATACCAAGTCCAGTTGTTAACTTGCTCTTTACGAAGCATAGATTTGTTTATATTATAGGTTACAATTTTATTATTATCGTGTTGTATATTGCTGTGTTGGTGAAGTAGAATGGGACCACCCCAGCACTTCCTGTGGGTAAAAGGCGACTAAGGGATAGGGCTGTTCTCCATCCGACAGTAAACATACGGCCCAAGACAAAGGGTCCTTTAGACGGCAATAGGTTCGCTCGTGGGACGGAAAATTATAAGAGACAGAGATAATGAGTAGGGGATAGGGAGGCATTTTAGAACAGAGGAAGTTTTGTTTCTTTTTTATAAAATGACATGTCAATATGAATACACCACCTGATGGTAAGCTATAGGCAAAGTCTCGGAAAGACGGTCACCATCATAAACACGTACCATGTTAACAACGGTTTCACTCAACTTGACAGCCTCATCTGATGTCTTTTCGCGCCCCGCTTAATAGACCCGGGGCTGTCCGAAGCAAACACGTGAGCTGGCACTGCTGGCAGGGAGTTCCAGGTCTTAATGGTGCGGCATAGAAATGATTCACAGAACCTCTTGGTTCTAGAAGGTATATTAGGCAATAGGTTCACCCCTTATTACGTGGGACCAGATACAATGATTGGTGAAATGTGGGTGTTATATCACCTCTGCCTACCCTCCAGGGATAAAGGCGTGATTGTATGTATTGTATGCATGTGTATAGAAGGATAGAGACATAAAAAGAAAAAAAAAATAAGTCAAAACAGTTTCCCTTTCCCTACTGTTCGAATAAGATTAGTATTATACTTTCCAATCATATACATGTATATATAATAGTTAAACAAGGCCTCCCATTGGCCTCCGTCATTTAAAGTTTATTTCAAACCGTTTCCTACATTATAACATTCATAATTAGTTATATGTATGTTTAATTAACCAACTCAACTGAAACTCGTTTCATGTATTAAATTTTCAAGCCAAAGTGGTTTAGATCTATGTATTTATGAGCGTTGGTTAATTAGATATTAACTTCCATTTGTTGATATAAAAAGTTTTTTGAATTTTGTTTTAATTAGATTTCATTATATTGATATCATAATATTATTATTCCTATTATTCGTTTTGTATAGTTGCATATTATACAAGAAGACATCCATACTAATATTACAGATGCGAAACGAACTCTGTCCGTCTGTCTGTATTTTACGCTTTCACATCTAAACCACTGAACCGATTTTGATGAAATTTGGAATAGGTATAGATTGGACCATGGAAAAGGACATAGGTTATGTTTGGTCGCGATAACCGACATCCACGCGGGCGGAGCCGCGGGCAAAAGCTAGTAGATGCTAAGCTAACTCTGTCTGTCTGTCTGTATGTTACGTTTTCACATCTAAACCACTGAACCGATTTTGATGAAATTTGGCATAGGTGTAGATTGGACCATGGAAAAGGACATAGGTTATGTTTGGTCGCGATAACTGACATCCACGCAGGTGGAGCTGCGGGCAAAAGCTAGTTTGAAATAAAACCCTGTACCAGCCATTGTGTAAACATTAGGCCAAAGCCTCCCAACATTGGGAGAGGGCTATGTCCAGCAGTGGACAGCTATAGGCTAACTGATTGATTGATTTAAGTATATCAGCACTGTCGAACCCATAACAGAAGCTAGTTTAGAATGTGCTTTTTTAACAAGCTTCCTAATGAAATCAAAGATTTACCTGTTAATAAATTTAAAAATACAGTAAAGAGCAAACTGTGCCAGAAAGGCTATTATAAAATCCAAGAATATTTAAATGATAAACAAGCTTGGAAATGAGCTGTTCGCTCTGCTGTGCTACTCAAGCAAAACATTGTATCTATAGTATGATTTTTAATTCGAGTCAGTAAAATGACATTTTCAGTGTTGCAGGTTTTTTGTCTCAAATAAATAGTGATGTGGTTGAATCGAGTTTTACAATTTAAAGTTAGTCAAGATTATATTTTTTTTATAAAGTCACGTCAATTTGACTTCACCTCGCCTTATAGTAAGCTAAAGGCAAAGTCTCGGAAAGGGGGTCACCATCGTCAACATGTACCATGTTAACAGTGGTGGCTCTCAGCTTGACGGCCTCATCAGATGCCTTTTCACGCTCCGCTTAAAGGACCCGGGACTGTAGAAAGAAGGAAACACGTGAGCTGGCAGATAGTTCTTGATCTTAATGGTGCAGCATAGGAATGAGTCACTGAAACGCTTGGTTCTAGCAGGTATATTCTGCACCGTATACTGATGGCATCATATCCCCGCACGTGTTGTCCTTTGAAGGAACGGAGAGGGTGGGACTTATTGGATGAGTTCATCAGAACATTCACCATGATAGAGACGGTAGAATACTGCCAAACACGCAACATCTCTACGCATCTGCAAAGGCTCGAGGATGTTCGTCACCCCAGTAATGCGGACCGCACGTCGCTGCCAACTGTCGAGAGCATCTAGTAAGTACTTTGCTGAGCCATCCCAGAGATGCGAGCAGTATTCCACGCAGGAACGAATTTGGGTCTTGTATAGAAGACACCGCTACTACGGCGTGAAAAAACGTCTCACTCTGTTCAGGACTCCGAGTTTACGCGAGGCTGTTTTGATGATGCTCTCGATATAGTTTTGTTATTCAGTTCCACAGGGGAAGGTATCCGAGGGGATTTCCATACGAAAAAAAAGGAGTGTTAGGTTATTACAATAACAATATTAAGGGTTTAAATACCATGACGGCGCAACAACGGCTTATGTATGGATTGATGGTTATAAAAAAATAACCACGAAGGCTCCGCTTAGCCTTCTAATCTATAATTTATCGATGTCGAGGCGCGCAGTGTTCTCTCATATTTATCATAATACCTAATTAATCAGTTGGTCCATAACATTACATCGCATCGACGGCCTCCGTGGCGTGTCAGTAGTGAATGCGACTGCTGCGCAGGAGGCGCGGGTTCGATCCCCGATCAGTTCCAATATTAATATGTATGAACATGGCTATTTGGTTTGGTCTGAGTGTTTCTAATATATGACGTATGTATTTAGGAAAAAATATCTAATTAAGTTTATCCGCATTCTAGATTCCATAACACTAGGTAGTTAAGCTATGCTTACCATGGGTCTAGATTCGCTCGAGACCATGGTGCGAGCCATGGTCTCCAGCGGGAGTAAGTGGGACTGCGCCGCCTCTTTCTGTGAGCAGGTCATGCTCGTGAAAGAGGCGGCGGGGCGAGAGCGGGAGAAAACTCTCCCACCCGAGTTCCGCAGTCGGCGGCTTGGGCGCCGCCGACGTGTCTTCGCCGAAGACCATCGGCCTCCATGACCGGGGGCCTGAGGACGGTGAGTTGGCTGCTCACCGTCTTTACAGAAGCAGGCCCATGACGGCAACGTGACGTGAGAGATTCACGCACGCCCCCCCCCCCCCCCCTAAGAAGCGGGATAGCACCCGAAAACCCCCCCATAGACGCGGGATAGCACCCGAACCACCCCCGAGACGAGGCCGCAATTGTAGCCGTAGGTCTGATGGGAGTCCTGGGATATCCTTCCGAGGGCTTACCCGGGGCTCCCATCCATAGGCTTCTGGGCGTTACCGTGGAGGTATTTAGTCGGTAGGAGTCCGGCATAACATCCATGAAGGATTTTCCCCCACGGTAAAAAAAAAAAATAAAAAAACCATGGGTCTAGATAGCGTTGGGTAGAATCTTGTGTAGTGGAATGTTATTAGTATTATTACATACTAGCTTTTGAAACGTTTATTCCCAGCTTTTATAATAAGATGGTAAGATCCATATTTCTCCAATAATATGGTTTAATACATACCTATTACATATTTACAAAAAAAAACGCTTTCATACCTAATAAAATAAAATATGACTAAAATGTCATAGTCTATTGATTGTCGAACATCACTATTGTAGCGGGTCACCCTTTTTTGTATCAGTGACAGTTGCACTTGTCATTTTACTGACTCGAATTAAAAATCAGACTATAGACCATAAGTTTTAGGCTAAGTAAATGTTTTGTAAATAGACCAAAAAAAAAAAGCCCGCTGAGTTTCTTGCCGGAGTCTTCTCAGGTCTGGGCCACGTTTCGAACCGGTGGTCCATTTACTAGTATTAGTTAGTATTTAATATTTACTTTATGTTGACGTTTTGTAAGTTCCGATTTAATGGTCTATGCAAAATAAAATATTTTTGAATTTTGATTTTTTTTTGAATTTTGTGTAGAATGTATTTGTAGAATGTTATGTTAGTTTTTCTTTTTTTGTTTCGTGCGGAAATCCCTTTGGATACCGGCTGACCCAGGGCCATCCCTTACGGTCTAGCCCTCTTCGGGAGGGGGGACATCGGTGTCCCAGACTCGCCCCCGGAATGGGGAGGCGCACATCTCAGTGTGCCGTCGCCGTGGAATGTTATGTTAGTAACAAAAATTAATAATGTAATGGCCATGTCACTAGTGCAAACAGCCCGGACTCGACACGGGATCCATAAATCTACACCACTAAAAATAATGATCTTCAAGTAATATTATTATTACTATTTATTTTTAAATCACCACATGACATCACAACAACTACAGTGATGCCAATAGCATAGGTAACTGCAAAAACAAAATGTCATGGCAACCATTTTGCACGATGTCGGCAAGTTCAATGACGTATGACATATCAAAGCTTTGTGACGTCACAAAGTGGCTGTGACGTATGTATCAATCAGGTGGAAACTCGTGTGCATCTGCACTAACCGTTTTACAATACAGTTAGAGGCAAAGCTAAATCAAAGCTAGATAGTAATAAACTGATTCGATGTATAGAGTAAGTATAGTAGGTTTATAGGCGATTAATTAAGCTGTTGTATCATACATATTCACACCTGTAAATCTATGAAGGCGTAGGCAGAGGTATATTAATACCCACATTTCATGGCACCAACTTTAAGCTTCGGTTCTAAGTAAAAGCCTTTTAGCAATTTCTCAGTTGCGTACAAAGTTTTCATTTGGAGCCCGAATCTGGCTTTGCCTGCTGAAAAATAACCAAAACGTAGGATCAATATAAATAATAAAATAAAACCAACTAAATAGTGATGAAATAAAATTTAACATTTTTTTTACAATAACTATAAAAATTAAATTTAAAATTTAAAAAACCCCCGTCACAAAAAACGCCTTCAAAAAGTTGAAAATAAATTTTGTTGGTTATTAAATGTCAGCGTCTCGTTTACATCGATCGTCGTCGTTTGAAATAGGGATCGAACCAGTGATTTCAGCCAAATCGATTTATATAAGTATTATAATTCAAATATCTGATAAAAAGGGTTGCCATAAAGGCCTGAATTCTCTTTATTCTTTTAGGAAAATCGGAAATTGCGGATGAGGCTAGGTAATTAAAAAATAACTTTTCTCTGTAGCCGAATATTTTCGTTGTGGCTAAAATAACGTGAACTTTTGAAGGTTTGTTTGGTTTTAGAACGAATTAAGAGAATTGATAGAGTTTCTTTTTGAATTAGACATCGTTCTTTGTGACTTCGCTGTCCATAAAAGACACCCAATAATCGCGTTCTGCATATTGAGTAAATTTAAATGTACAATATATATGGCTAGAGGTGTACAACTGTTTAAATGACGAGGCATAAGAAGCTCCACCTAGAGCTTCATAAAGCATGAAAATACAAATTAAATTTAAATTATTAAAATAAAATAAATTCCTTTTTTACCCGACTGCCGAAGGAAGGAGGGTAATGTTTTTCGAGACTATGTATGTATGTACGTATGTCCATTTATTTGGCACGGCGTACAGCCTGAACGGCTTAACGGATTTGGACATGTGAGGTTATTCGATTGTGTGAGTGACACCAGGTTTATTAAAATTTCGAGAAAATCAAAATGGCGGATTTTTGACGCCAAAACGTATATTATCTATACATCTATACAAATAAATAAAATTGGAGTGTCTGTTTGTAATATTAAAATAACCGCTTTCTACTACATGCATATGAATGTATATACGGTACACATACCAAAATATATATTTTTAAATTTTTTGTCTGTCTGTCTGTCTGTCTGTCTGTCTGTCTGTCTGTCTGTCTGTTTGTTTTGGCTAATCTCTGGAACGGCTGGACCGATTTGGGCGGGACTTTCACTGGCAGATAGCTTATGTAATAAGGAGTAACTTAGGCTACTTTTATTTTAGAAAACTGATTTTTTTTATTAAGTACATTCCACGCGGACGAAGTCGCGGGCACAGCTAGTCAAAAATATTTTTGGCTCAAATTTATCGAGTAGGGTATCAGAATAAAGGAAATAAGAAGGAAAAAGTATGAAATAAAACAAATGATTAAAAAAATAAAAAACCCGACTCAGTGGCAGTCGGGTTTTTTTATTTTTTTAATCATTTGTGATAAAAATGGATTGAGAATTCCATCTCAAAAAAGGTAACTATATTTCCGGAGGCAGAAAGTATAACTCAAAACTTCACTGCACGTATCATTGTCGTAATATTTTTTTTTTTTTATAAAAACGTCCTTTAACCCTAATCCACCGCTAACATTAAAATCAAAACAATATTGAACGAAATTCTCGCACATTGCGAATATTGCGACTCTCACATAACCTTCCCCAATAGCTCCACAATCCCACAGCAGTATTTCAGTGGAATCATCGGGCGTATGACGTCACTCACGGCATTAGCGCGCTGTGGAAGGTGAACTTAGCAAACGAGCGCATTAAAATGGAATCGTGTTAGGGCGAACGGGCACTGAGCAATAAAGGATAATAGACTGTCGAAGGTTATTGTGTGAATTGAGTTTTGTGTTCACTCAATTAATTTTGAAATATCTTTTGTAAAAGTTGCGCTGTCATTTTCGTAGTTAAATTCGTGAATACATAATTAAATGCCAATAATTAAGGGTTTTGCTCCCCTTCCGGCCCCGGCAGGGGGGTATCCGAGGGGATTTCCGCACGAAAAAAAAAAGGTTTTTCCACTTAGATATATGAACAAGCATAGTATGTACGGTTATGAAGATCTTGGTTATGATTTCAGTCACTACCATGGTGAATGTTCTGATGAGCTCTTCCAATTAGTTCCACCCCGCTTCTTTCCTTCACAGGACAACACGTGCAGGGCTAAGATGCCATCCGTATACGGTACAGAATATACCTTCTAGAACCAAGCATTTCAGTGACTCATTCCTATGCCGCACCATTAAGAGCTCGAACTCCCTGCCAGCTCACGTCTTCTTCTTCTTCCCACAATCCCGGGTCCTTTAACCGGGGCGAGAAATGCCTACAAGCCGAGTGCCACCACTGTTAACATGGTACATGTTTACGATGGTAACCCTCTTGCCGAGACTTTGCCTTTAGCAGGCGAGGTGAAGTTAAATTGACGTGTTCTGTATAAAAAAATATATAAAGCTTTCTTCTTTATACCTATAATATTAATATAGATATTGATTGAAACTATGATGGGCCTGCACTTCTCATTTTATAACAGAAACTGTTTAAACTATGCCTTTTTCAGTACATAGATATAGGCAACAAGAACTCTGTGGCGTAGCGGCCGCTACGCAAATATTTTTGTATGCCTGAATATGGGAATTGGTCTAGTCGTGTCTCGGAGAGCACGTTAAGCTGTTGGTCCCGGTTGCCATATGTTTATATCCTCGTATGGTAGTCGTTGCGGGTAGTTTTTTTTTCCGTGCGGTAATCCCCTCGGATACCCCCCCCCTGCCTGAGCCGGAAGGGGAGGTTATGTCGGACTCGAACCGACTATAACCGCACGCCGACTGTGGGTCGCGGTGCTAGGCTGGAGGTGAGGTTGTCATCGACATATCCCTCGCACCCTTGCTGACCCAGGGCCATCCCTTACGGTCTGACCAAAAAGTTCAACAACTGGTCTAATTGCAATGCTTCAATTTCGTCTTTGGGTTGCGGAGGTCATATGGCAATCATTTCACAGAACAAATCAAAGTTCAGCCAAATTCGCAGTTAGACTGGTGAAGTAGACTACAGACTCCAAGTTTCAGATATGACTAGGATTAACGCTAGGTGAGCAAGAAGGCATAGGCAACTGGAACGCAGTAATACCACATTTTATTTTATTTTCATCCTATGTGACCAGTTCCGTTTTTGCGTGATTGAATACAAAATAAACCAACTAAGATATACTAACTCACAATGAAACGTAATGAATCAAGATTTAAGGAAAAACTCAAGGAAAAAGATTCAATGCCATTTGTACTGTGCGCCAACCCTAACCTAACCTCTTGCCGCCGTAGAATTCGCAAATTGCAGCGCAAAGCACTTTGCGGCCCTTTCCGAATGCTAAGTAATAATTATTCTCGCCAAACGGCGCGATTATTGCTACATAAACCCTCTAATGCTATGCCCAAAATAATAAAGATTGATGCGAGATTTGGGGTGCTAAGGTTACTGGTAGGTCAGAAATAATTTTGTTTATCGGGAATAAGTCTCATTAATTGATTCCCCTAAAACTGTTTGGGGATATCGAATAATGATAATCTAGTTTGTCTTTTGCACATTAGAAAGAAGCATAAATGTTCAGCAGTGGACTTTAATTTATTGATTTTCTGAGCTACTCAATAGCTTTACCTTGCCTCAAAATAATTTGAATAAAAAATAAAGTAAGTATAAACTAAAACTTACTCTAACAAAACAATATATTCTAGGGAAAAGTGGCACACGACCACGGCTATCCTTGATATTTTCTTGTTTGTCACTTTATAAAGCGTGATTTTTCGGTAGTCGGGTTTTAGTTTAAACTTTATTTTTTAAGGAATGTTCTGCTTTTCATCAGATCGCAATCTCCAATCTAACACTCGTTCGTTTCTTTGGTTATTACCACTAGCACTTCCAACCAATCAACCCATTTCACCAAACTTGCCCTGAGACCTCAATGTATTAAGGAACTTTCAGGTCGACCTTTGCATACACACATCAGTACTTAACTACTGACGTTACCAAAGTCAGATCTAAACGTTAGCCACTAGTAATCGTTAAAAAATAGGCCTAACACATACATTCACATATTCAAAGCTATTATTCATTATCACGCACGACGCACACTCGCGCATACATTCGGAGCACAATGCAGATTTATCCGGAAATTACCGGCTTGTGACACCTCAGTGTCACTGTAATGGCGTCATGCTCATCACACCAGCGCGTTGAAAGGGTTAATTTATGCTGCTTTTGAATAAATAATCATGGATGGAAATAAATTACTAGAAATTAAAAAAAAAGACCAACACTACGGGAGAGTATTGTAAATACGATAATGGGAATTAACATGATTATGGTTTCATTGAATGGTCTGATGTATTTTTTAAGTGTGTTCCTCACGGACTCGACGAATACACCATTGATCTAGTCAGCCTATGATTAGTGCATTTTTGAAACTTTTTAGTAGTAAACTTCAGACGGTTTTATGGAGTAAGTATTGCGATACCATTGTCTGTTTGATCGGTTTAGTAGGACCGGAGATTTATGAGCAAAAGTCGCGTTAATCGAATTTTGCACAGGCAGAGCTCAGAGCCGAAGGGTAATTTTATAATAATAGGTTACATTTAACTTACAACAATTAACATATTCACTCTGAGACTAACTTCACAATATTGTTAAGCTCTTATAGAATATTTTCAAGTTAATGAGCAAGTTCGCAACCATAAAGCTTTGTAACTCTTTAGTTATGGAAGCACTTAAAATGTAAACTAAAACAAAATGGGAAACTTTATCAAGATTAGCGTCGTTGAGAGTTTGACTTGCGAACAACACTTTATTACTTACTAGCTGTTGCCCGCGGCTCCGTCCGCGTGAATATCGCTTAGTGTTGAGTCAAAGTTATTGAGCATAATCAGCCGGATCGGTTTAAAATTGACAAAGGTTTAATAAAAAATTTCATCCCCTATTTTATCCCCCTGGGGGTAGAATTAATCACAATCCTTTCTTAGCGGATGCCTACGTTATAACATCTACCTGCATGCCAAATTTCAGCCCGATCCGTCCAGTGGTTTGGGCTGTACCTTTGAGTTATATTTAGATTAGCTGTTACCTGCAGCTCCGTCCACGTAGAGAAACCTATTTTATAGTTAAAAGTAGTCTATGTGTTCTTCCAGACAATTATCTTTCCCAGTACCATACAACCCATAGAACATACAGCCCAAGACAGAGTGCCCACTTGGCGGTAATAGACTTTCTTCCCATTGCCAAAAACTTTTTGGCGAAATGTGGGTAGTTGTTGATACTCCGTTGCCTACCCCTTCACTAATTTAGAGACGTGAATACAAATATAGGTATGACCGACAGATCAATTAGTATTGGTTATTGCGTTAAGTTATATTTTCAGTTTTTTCTAGAATAGTCCAATTGCCTATTAGAATACTATTATTTTCTTTATAATCTCAATCTTAGAAACGTAATGTATGTTTTTCGTTCACCAAAAATCAAATAAGTTTCGGCAAAACTCCTCACAATGTATTCCTACACAAAGAAACACAACTGTGTGTTATGATATTGCAGGAGTGGGAGCTTGTGACATGAAAAATTACTATCCAATGGTGGCATTTTTCACCTTTCTTTGCAGGAAACTCGCAAGGTTAAACATGATGTACAAAACTAGATGTGGCTTTGATAAAAATGTTGAGGGAGCTTGTTGGTGTGACAATTTTGATATCCGTTTACGGTAGATTTCGTGTAGATAAGATTGATTTTTCTATGAAGATTCAAGTGATAGAGCTTTGCTTTTCACACATTTATATACTCAACTCATCATGGCTTATTGGAATTAAGATATTCCCAAAAGAGTAGATAGAGGCGTTATAATTATGTATCATTTTTTTTTTATATACAGCCCCGTCAATTGAATGGTAAGAAGCTAGGGTGAATTCGAGATAATAAGTACGTCCAGATGCCGAGAAACCCACCATCTACCTTGACGGCCTTCACGCTCCACTTGTAATAGACCAAAAAAATGCCCGCTGAGTTTCTTGCCGGAGTCTTCGAACCGGTGGTCCATTTGCTACTAATATTTAACATTTATTAGTATTTAATATTTACTTTATGTTGACGTTTTGTAAGTTCCGATTTAATGGTCTATTCAGAATAAACGATTTTTAAATATTTTTTTCGAATGTGCGGGACTGTTAGAAGAAGGAAACACATTTTATATTCCACATTTTTACTGCTATTTGGTCTGTTTAGTGTGTCATTCTACGATATTTACTATGTATATGGCTCAGACTAAAAAATAACAAAGATGGAACGTATATTACTAAAGAGTGAAGCCGCATAAAGGAATACTAAAGCAGTACTATTTCACTCGCACTCGTGCATACACACAAAGAGTGCGAGCGAGTGGGAGCGACTTTTAGTATTCCTTTATGCTTTACTCTTTAGTTCTATTACTATTCTTTAAGTCTAAGGTAATAGGTAGAAATGATATCGATAATCTGCTGATACCGCGTTTATTAAGGGGATATTACTGTATATTTATATTAAAAAGCTCTCGAAAAACATCGGAAAAAATGAAATGCTCAAGTGAGACTTGAACTCACAACCTTTCCCTTACAGGGGGAATGCTCTTTCAACTGAGCTATTGAGCCACACCTGAATAATTTCAAATATTCCTTCTCTTTATATCCGTTTTTAAGGGTGACGGTGGAGCCATCTACCAACATTCTTACGAACTGTTGGAAACAATGAATGATTTTTAACCATTTTTAAACATTGAATTTTTGATGACTCCACCCAAATATCTGAGTGAATTTTTTTAGCATTTATTATGCTAACTTTAAAGTTCGTCGCCCTTAAAGACGGATATGAAGAGAAGGAAGATTTGAAATGATTCAGGTGTGGCTCAATAGCTCAGTTGAAAGAGCATTCCCCCTGTAAGGGAAAGGTCGTGAGTTCAAGTCTCACTTGAGTATTTCATTTTTTCCGATGTTTTTCGAGCTTTAAAGTAAGCATAATAAATGCTATAAAAATTCACTCAAAAATTAAAAAGCTCTGTTCATAATACATTGCACACATTCAAATTATAAATTACTAGCTTTTGCCCGTGGCTCCACCCGCGTGGATGTCGGTTATCGCGACCAAACATAGCCTATGTCCTTTCTCAAGGTCTAATATACCCTTATACCAAAGTTCATAAAAAAATCGGTTGAGTGGTTTAGGCGTGAAAGCGTAACATACATACAGACAGACAGAGTTACTTTCGCATTTATAATATTAGTATGGAAGTATGGATTCTCAGACCGATTAAGATAGGAAAAATTGAATCGTTTCAGGGGAGATTTGTACCCGCAATCTTGATCTTACACTCCGTGTATAGACATACTAAATGCTTAAAAATTCCATTGAATTGTCCTCATACATTATTTTCTTGTACCAGAACATACCTCTATAATGTACGACAACAGCATAACATGAAACCGATATCAAGCAAGCAACGTTCTCGAGTCTGACAAATTTCCAACTGGATGAGCCTCTTGGCCATGTTACGGACTGCAGTGTCTTTGTAAAACGTCATCGGCTGCCAGCACTGCACTCCATTTAAAGAGATAGCACATCTCACTGTCTATTGCATTTAACGTAGTACTATAAAATACTTTTTGAGGAAATTTTGAAGCGATTAATACTTTTCTATAGGGTTGGAAAAAGTGAATGTCCAAGCATGATTTTTATTGGTAACCAGTCCCTAATAGGTTCTGCCTTGCATCATCCCAATGGTTATCAGAGAATCTGGTCGAGTTCAATGCCAAATAAACACAAGCGTGCGAGTTCACAGCCAAGACCTCCCCCTTCCTTCCTCTCCCTACTCTACAGGACACACCGCTAGCTCTACAGGGCCACATTGACATGCTCGGAATGGATGTTCGTTGCAACCTGAACAACAAGAATTACATCGAGAGCGTCATCAAAACAGCGTCGCGCAAACTCGGGATCTTGAACAGGGCGAAGCGGTTTTTCATGCCGGAGCAGCGGTGTCTTTTGTACAAGACACAGATTCGCTCTTGTGTGGAATACTGTTCTCATCTCTGGGAAGGTTCAGCGTAATACCTGTTAGACGCTCTTGACAGAATGCAGCGACGTGCAGTTCCTATCATAGGTGATCCTGAGGTTACCAACACCTTGGAACCTCTGCAGTTGCGTAGAGACGTTGCTTCTATGGAAGTTTTCTACCGCCTCTACCACGGCGAGTGTTCTGAGGAGTAATTTCAGTTGATCCCACCCTCTCTCTTCCTATCCAGAACAAAACGTGCTGGTCTGCGGTGCCATCCACACACGGTGGAATCCATATTATCTCGCACTAAACGGTTTGGGGGCTCTTTCCTCTGCCCCACAATAAAGAGCTGGAATGCTCTGCCCGCATACGTGTTTCCCTCTCCTTACAGTCCCGGGTTCTTCAAGCGGGGCGTGAAAAGGCATCTATCAAGGCTGTCAAGTTAGGGACCACCATTATACGTCCAATGGCACCGTTCAGTTCTGGACTACATCTAGCGGGGTGCAGTCAATTGACGGACCAAATATAAAAAAAAAACTGTGACTAACCAACCTACTCAGATCCGTCTTGGACTGCAAAGGAGAAATTCTTGGACTGCAATTGCTTTGATTCTGGTAAACTTTCAGTTTCATTTTTTTTTTATTCAAAAATTATTTTCATATAATTATGTTCACCGGTTGCGAAACCTTTTTTTTCTTTAATTATTATGGGGTTTGATCCAGTAAGGACATGTCAACCCCCCTTTTTTCGTGCGGAAATCCCCTCGGATACCTCCCCCGCCGGAGCCGACACGGGAGGGTATGTCAGACTCGAACCGACTAAAACCGCACGCCGACTGTGGGTCGTGGTACTAGGCCGGAGGTGAGGTTGTCTTCTACATAACCCTCGCACCCATCGTACCTTATGCATAGTGGACACATTCTCACAATAATTGTTACAGTCTAGGTAGGTACATTTATATAGGGTTCGTAAGTCCTCTTAACCTGGCCTTTCTTTAAAATCATCCTCATCTGGTTAAAGGTCTCACTGGATTCACTTCATCTGTTTCATCAATATTAATTTCCCTAAACTTTTATCGAATTATCAACACAATAATCTTTATATCCATGTAACGACCATGATTTATGAAAGCCATGCCCCCAAACATTTCAATTAGAAGTTTGACAAGCCACTCCCTACTTATATTGATTTATTTCAACCAATTGACAACTAATTTACTAAGGAATGTAAACAAAACTTTCAGACTAACCTCATTCAGACAGTGTTGAAAAACAAAGGAGATGATTTTGCATGGTACGCAACAGCTTGGCCTGACATTCAGAATATTTCTTGCTCGAAATGAGAAGTCGCTAAGTGCTTTGTTTCGTATATTTATTATAAACACGAACTTTTACTCTGTTTGTTTATTTAGAGAAGGGCAAACAGTTGCAAACAATTCTCACCTTTCAGTCAAGGATATAGAGTGGAAGTGAATAAGTAAATAGAATAAAATAAAACTAACAGTGAAATACATAGGATAGATGGCTGACCTAGTTTTTTTTTACTACTTAGGTGGCAGGCAAGTCGTTCAATCAATCAGTCAAACAATTAGCCCACCGTAGTTCACTGCTGGACACAGAACTATGACAGCCTCTGTGGCATGGTGGTAGTGGACGCGACTGCTACGCAGGAGGTGCGGGATCGATCACCGCTCAGTGCAAATATGGCTATTTGCATTGGTCTGGGTGACTCTATGTAGGTATAATATGTATGTATTTAAAAAAAACGTATCTAATTATGTTTATCAGCATTCTAGATTCCAGAACAAAATCTAGTTAAGCTATGTTTACCATGGGTCTAGATAATGTTGTGTAGAATGTTGTGTATAATGTCCCATGAGATGCACACATTGACAGATAAAAGAACATTATTCACATTAGTTTACACAAAACGCGTTTTTACAGGCCGTTTTTTGAGATGCACTTTGTTAGAACAGCAGTGTCTATATAGTATATCACAGGAATATCTGAGGTTACGAGAAACAACGCGTATTTTTCCGACGCGAAAAATATAAGGTCACATTCATTTCATTGGTCATTAGGGGGTCTACAATGATAGCATTAATGGAACCAAATAACGATGATGCTTATTACAGAAACCTTACCTTACCTTTCAGCTTAAGGCTTCAGGCGAAATGGGGTCTCAGCTTGGAGTCTGGGGTCCGCTTTACCAATTTTACAGCGGATTTGGCTAAACTTCGATATTTTCTGTGAAGCGATAACCATCTAACCTCCACAACCCAAAGGCGATATCGAATCATTGCAGCTAGACCAGTTGTTGGACTTTTGAGGGCTCCAACTACCCGGAACGTCTGCCATAGATGTTCGTATGGCAACCGGCACCGACGGCTTAACATGTTCTCCGGGGCACGACCAGACCAATGCAATTACCTATATTCATGCATACAAATATTTGGATCGAGCGGGTATTGATCCCGCGCCTCCTGCATAGCGGCCACGTTCACTACCACTACGCCACGGAGGCTGTCTACCTAATAATATACAAGCAAAAATATTACTAAGGTATCATTAGTCGTAGCAACAATATTTACTCTAAGAATTGTTATGTCTACGGTTTCAGTAGAATTTCTTACTCTTATTAATATTATTGTAAGCCGTAAATCAGTTTACTGAGAAAGGAGGGTGCGATCCGAGAAACAGTATTTCTTCCATGGTACTCCTGGTTTTGTTATTCTTGGGAAACGTTCGTATAAATTCTAGTTAATAATCAAACTTCTTTACATGTAATCGAAGTGAAAAGGTAATATGTTTTGTGTATATATAAGTACTATGAAGTAGGGGAAGTTTGACGGTACTTTAAAATATAAATTAAGGCAGTATCAAAACTATATGTTAGTGGTAGAACATTCGACTGTAAATAGTTAGAGTAAAATAAGATATCAAAAGATATATGGAAAGTTATAAGAAGCCGTGTAGGTACCGTGTAGGTAATCTCATTGGAGATTATGACTATGTGCCGATTGGAGTCGAAACTTTTGGACCATGGGGTCCGAGTGCCTGTAATCTTTTCAGGAAGATTGCGAGGCGTCCGCTTCTAGTGACCAGAAGGCTGGCTTCTTTTTAGGTTCTAACAAAGTAGCAATGCTGCCAGCCTTCTAGGAAGGCTGCCACAAGAGCCATTTTAACGTTTAGCTATATGTTGTTATGTAGCTATATATACTTTGAATACATCGGGAAAAATGAAATGCTCAAGTGGGACTTGAACCCACGACCTGGGGAAATGCTCTCCGCCCTGTAAGGGAAATATGGTTATGATTAACTTTTTTTAGTATTGCAGATATATTATACCTACATTAATTTAAATAACTAATCCATACTACTATCATAAATGCGAAAGTAACTCTGTCTGTCTGTCTGCTACAGTTTTTTGATGAAATTTGGTACAAGGGTAGATTAGACTATGAGACAGGACAAAGGCTATGTTTGATCGCGATAACCGACATCCACGCGGGCGGAGCCGTGGGCAAAAGCTAGTTGTTAATATAATCTGTGATAGATATTCAAATATAAAAATATAATTTGGAGATTGAATAAAAAGTGACGAAATCTTCAGATTATATAAATCAGTGTCTACAGCTCAATATAATCCAGTAGGTGGCGCTGCCATCGAACTCTAGGAATTCTTTACCGGCCGGGATGGGTAGGCCTGTCTATAACAGGAATTATTTATCAGCAAGTTGTAGTTTCAATATCAAAACTGCTAAAATCATACTATTGGTTTTTGGCCGGCTTCATCAAAGGGCACAGGTCTCGTTAAAGGGTTGTCAAAAGTACAATACAAAATTATTGAATATTTTTACTTTGAATGAAATTTTTATAGCATTTATAATGCTAACTTTTTAAGTTCGCAATACATCAGTAAAGAGAAGCGCTCAAGTGGGATCATTCAAATATTTGGGCGTAGTCATCAAAAATCAATGTTTAAAAATGGGTGAAAAATCATTCATTGGTTCCAACAGTTCGTAAGAATGTTGGTAGATGGCTCCAAGGTCGCCCTTAAAGACGGATATAAAGAGAAGGGAAATTTAAAGTGATTCAGTTGTGGCTCAATAGCTCAGTTGGAAGAACATTCCCCCTGTAAGGAAAAGGTCATGGGTTCAAGTCCCACTTGAGCGCTTCTTTTTCCCGATGTATTTCAGATTTTGACTTTGGTTGGGTGAACTGCAACCTACCGACATCTTTGCAAAGACCAAATCAATGTCATCTGCTAGTCAGTAAGTCTACTGATTGTTAGACGTAATTCTGGCGTAGTCGTTTAAAATAAATAAATTGGAGTTCTAACCTTAAGTGGACCTCTACACACTCTTCATCATCATCGTAGTGTTTAGCCTCAATTAGTTCTGAGACCTTGGAACCCGGGGTCCGCGTTCTGGTTCTTACTCCTCCACTTTTTTTCTATTATGCACTGCGACAGTGCAGAGGAAAAAATTGAATCGACTTTTCGCGCGACTTTCATCTGACTTCTCTGCCAGAGTTGTGGTTACTTTACACTGATAGAGTATTGACAACCGAGACCGACTTGCCGGAAACGCTCATATGAAAAACCACTAAGCGGTCACCCATCCAACAGAACCGCACCTAAGTAGTTTAACCTATTGATAGTTTACCGTGCAGTAATCGCACCTGGCTAAGAGCATTTTATTGCAATCATAACATAACATAAACTCACGCCTGTATTCTCCGAAGGGGTAGGCAGAGGTGCTAGCACCCACATTTCGCCAGTTTATGTTTAGGTCCCAATGTCATAGGTGGCGAGCCTATTGCCATTAACCGGGCACTTATAAACCTGCAATAAAATATACACATAACTTCGAAAAACATCGAAAAGTCATTGGTGTGTGCCATGGTAAACCTGGGATCGAACCCGAGACCTCGTCTCAGCAGTCCATTACCCATACCACTAGGCTACCGCAGATACTAAGGGTTAACAACGCGGAAAGTATTTCAGTAACAATGGGGTAGTGTCAAAATAACTGGGCCAATAAAAAAGATTGAGAAACACTGGTGCAAGGTGTTACTTGGTACGATTACGACAGCTTGTATCATTATTTAATTGCAAATATCTATTCACCGTAATAAGTGAAATGGCAACCCTATTAATATTATCGTTACCACCCAGGAAATGAGCTTGAATCTTGTACAAGGGTTAAAATAATTAAACGTTGAAGCTCTCAAACGAATTACCCGTTGTGTTTTCCTATTACGTAAAAGGGTTCATTTTGTATTTTATAATATGTTTTTGTAAGTCTGTATATTTTAAAGGTTGAAATTTAAACTGTGGGTGGTATTTTTTTAGCTGTTCAGGTAATTTTGAGAGTTTATCTCATGGGCGATATCATTTCGTTTACCCGTGTACAGAAACAAAGTACTCACTCAAAATTATCTTAATTCCTTGGGTTTCCCTCCTTCCTGTTTACTGATGGTTTTTATGTTTGGTACACACCTTTAGTACGGACATACATACATAAAATCACACCTTTTTCCCAAAGGGGCAGGTACAGATCACGGATCTCCATTTGCTACGATCCTGACATACTACTCTCGATTCATTCACTCTCATTACATTCTTTATGCATGCTCATTTTCTAAAACTTTCCCAAATTGGTCCAGGTATGTGCGCCTAGATCTTTCCCTTCCAACGGTACTATCCACACTCGCTGGCCACTACAGTCCATCAAATCTTAGAGGTACCGTTTGACGTTTCATATTTTTCAAACCGAAACAACTTTGTTCATACGTACATTATTCAGTTTCGATAACCTTTTTCATAAAACCATGAATTTAGAAAGATTTCATTATTGTATCTAAAAATGTACAATTCTTAATATCTAAATGTAATTGAAAACTTTCAAACAAAGCAAAATAACACATATTTACACAGTAAATAATTTCTAATAGTTATATTCTTGACCTCATTACAAAGTTACGTAGTTAGGTCACTGCACGTAGTGTTGCGACTCTTCGGATACACTTGTATGCAAAAAAATCGTTTACATATACGAAAAATCGAATGTATTATTTACAAATTACACTTGACAACCAAACAAATATTTTTTCATGTGAATGGGATTTATCTCACATATTACGATTACATAACTAAATAGTTATGTAATCGTAAAATATGAGATAAAACCCATTCACCAAAAATACGTATTTATAAATCCATACTTCCATACTAATATTATAAATGCGAAAGTAACTCTGTCTGTCTGTCTGTCTGTCTGTCTGTCTGTCTGTCTGTATGTTACGCTTTCACGCCTTAACCACTGAACCGATTTTGATGAAATTTGGTATAGGGGTAGATTAGACCATGAGAAAGGACATAGGCTATGTTTGGTCGCGATAACCGACATCCACGCGGGCGGAGCCGCGGGCAAAAGCTAGTCAAATATATTTGCTTCTTTAAAAAGTTGTCGAAAGCGATTTGTCGATTTTTGATTTTCGCGCCCAAATAAGTCGGGGTTTCTCGCGCTAACGCTGTCGAAATAGTAAATGGAGTCAGGGATAGTGTTTTTTACATTTATTTTTGTGTGATAGTATGGGTTTGCATATTACAGAGAAATAAACAAATTTTTAACAAGCACATCCATTGATTTTACAATTACAATTTTTTCTTCTAAGTCTTATTTCTACGTCTAAAACTAATAAAAATAAGGTATGTAGAACCCATTCACAAAAATGTTGTTGCCTGATGTTATAAATTAACGACGTTACTGCGCGACCGCATAATGCACTGAATACACAGATACCCTAAAATAAATTAATTTAATTATTTTTAGGTCAATAGGCAAAATCGCAGGTGTCCAAGTCTCTACAATTTTTTTTTTCTGGCAACACTGCCAACTACAAGCGCACGCGGTCCGCTCGGTCGGTTCGGCGTCAGCAGTCTCTCGCCATCTTGGAAGCTGACTGTGCGCGTACTTGCTTTCTCGTTTGTGTTTTACAATTTGTGACTTGGCTATTACTTTTCTGGACTGATCATTCTTTATCCGTTTACCTTGGCAATATTTATACTGGACTCCGAACTAAGCAAGTGTTTATTAATAATGTCGAAAAGAGGACGTACTTTGAACAGCCAGGCTCGTGAATTGGTGGTGAAATTACACGAGTATTTTGAGCGTGAATCTCAAAATGGTGGACTTCTACTGCCAGTTACACAAGTTCGGGATCGCGTCGGTGAAGCTCTCGGTATTGGTAGCCGCACCGTTGGCAAAATATTAAGTGAAAAATATGGGCCTTCGGGGAGTGACAGTAACGTACTTCACACACCGAAAAAACGAAAAAGAAATAAACCTGTGACAGGCATCGATGAATTCGATAGTCATGCTATTAGAAACCATATATACGGGTATTTTACAAGAGGCGAATTTCCAACATTGGCAAAGTTATGTGCAACTTTAAAAGATGCCGGGCTGTATAAGGGAAGCATAGAGTCGTTGAGAACGGTAATAACAGGAATTGGCTTCAGATACAAAAAAGTTGACAAACGAAAAATTGTTATGGAGCGACATGACATAATTATGCAGCGACTAACATTCCTGCGCGAAGTTAAACAAATTATAAACTGGGATAATGTAATATTTTTGGACGAAACTTGGCTAAATTCCAACCATTCTGTGCCGAAAACATGGACTGATGATTCTGAAGCTTCGTGCTCGAAGGTGCCGATAGGAAAAGGTGGACGCCTCATAATATGCCATGCTGGGTCAGCGTCTACAGGCTTCGTGGAAAACTCTTTATTAGCTTTCCAATCCAAAAGCACTAAAGAGTATCATGAAGAAATGGACGCAGTAAGGTTCCGAGAGTGGTTCTTAAATTTATTACAGAATATCCCTCCTAACAGCACAATTATAATGGATAATGCCCCATACCACTCTGTGCAAATTGATAAAGCACCTACGTCAGCCAATAAGAAAGCAGATTTGGTGGCATGGCTGCAAAGAAAAGGAGTGGATGCCGACATGTCACTATTAAAAGCTGAATTATTACAGTTAGTGAAATTGCATAAACCACCAAAACCGACATATGTAATTGACCAATTGGCCGAAGAGCACGGGCACAAAGTCATACGACTTCCTCCGTACCATTGCCAATATAATGCCATTGAACTGATTTGGGCCCAAGTTAAAGGTAATATTTTATAATATTATAATAATAACACGAGTACTTCTAACATTTATAATTTAAACAATGGTTTTCGTCTGCTATCAAATAGTTACATTATTGTTTTACAGGTTATGCAGCAAGACACAACACAAAACCACCCTTCAGTGTCAAGAAAATGGAAGGTTTATTAAAGGAAGCATGTGCCCAAGTTACACAGGAAGATTGGAGTAAAGTAGTACAAAAAACAAAGAAAATAATAATAAGAGACGTACACTTTGATAATGTAATGGACAATCAACTGGTCATTAATTTAAATGACGATGATGACGAAGACGACGATACTAGTACTAGTAGTGAATAAAAAAATATCCTAAACATTTCTTTTATTTAATTATAACAATTGATTTCTTAAAATTCGGATATTATAGTAATCGATCTCTTAAAGTTCGGATATTATAGTAATCGATTTTTTCATCCCATCCCTATCATTCAATTGTCAGAACTGTCAAACGGTACTTCTTAGATTTGACGGACTGTAAGTGCGGACAATAATATTATAATTCCAATCAACAAAACCGTTTTATTTGCTCCTAATAAGTTCATATTTGAAGAGACCCATGACCAGCAGTGGACTGTAATAGGCTAATAAATTGATGGATTGAATCGAAAACATAGGGAAAAATGAATCTTCTCGGGCGGGACTCGAACCCGCGACCTTTCCCTTACATCCCCTGTAAATGCCTTGACCAACTCGGCTACCGATGGATTGTAGTTCAATATGAGATTTTGTAGTCAATATATTTATTATAGCGACGGTAGCTTAGCGGTTAAGGAGTCGGCCTTACGATCGAGAGGTCCCGGGTTCGATCCTGGCCATTACACTACCGACGTGAACCCACTCCTAGCACAAGCAATTTAGCTTAGTTGGAGGGGTTAGAGGGAATATTAGTAATTTCGGTTCTAATATTCTTTAAAAAAAAAAAATTTTGACGCTGACTGTATTCCAGGTGCAAGGGGAACACTCCCGAAGCCGAAAGCCCCTAGTAGTACTTCAGGTACATAACACATTGGCATAAAAAATCTCTATTACGATAAAAAAAAATGATTTTTAATTTTGCATTATTTACTCTCCATCGTGTTAGTAAAGATAAATGAAACGGTAATTTCATAAAAAAACATCGTATTTTATTTTTATTGTAGTTCAATATGAGATTTTGTAGTCAATATATTATTATAGCGACGGTAGCTTAGCGGTTAAGGAGTCGGCCTTACGATCGAGAGGTCCCGGGTTCGATCCTGGCGATTACACTACCGACGTGAACCCACTCCTAGCACAAGCTATTTAGCTTAGTTGGAGGGGTTAGAGGGAATATTAGTAATTTCGGTTCTAATAATCTTTAAAAAAAAAAAAAAATTTGACGCTGACTGTATTCCAGGTGTAAGGGGAACAGTCTCGAAGCCGAAAACCCCTAGTAGTACTTCAGGTACATAACACATTGGCATAAAAAATCTCTATTAGGATAAAAAAAGGTTTTTTAATTTTGCATTATTTACTCTCCATCGTGTTAGTAAAGATAAATGAAACGGTAATTTCATAAAAAAACATCACTATAAAAAAACCACTAGCGCCAGGCGTGTGCTTTTTTGTCCAAATCGACTTTTTTATGCCAATGTGTGAGCTTGGAGTACTACTAGGGGTTTTCGACTTTTGGAGTTTTCCCCTTACACCGCGTATAATACAACGCGTGTTCTGTGAGTAAGTTAATTTTATTTCGAACTTTAAAGTTAGCATTAAAATGCTATAAAAAATTCAGTCAAATATTCGGGCGGAGTTATCAAAATTCAATGTTTAAAAATGGTTGAAAAATCATTCAATGTTGGCAGTTCGTAAAAATGTTGGTAGATGGCACCACCGTCGCCCTTAAAGACGGATATAAAGAGAAGGAAAATTTGAAATGAATCAAGTGTGGCTCAATAGCTCAGTTGGAAGAGCATTCCCTCTTAAGGGAAAGGTCATTTCATTGTCATTTCTTCCGAAGTTTTTCGAACTTTAAAGTTAGCAATAAAATGCTAAGTATAAAAAAAAACAGTCAAAAAAAAAGAGTATAAATTGCTGCTAATTCTGTTGTTACATCTCTAAACTTAAAATTTTCTAATTGCATCTGTTTCTTTCATTATCAGATAGAAAAGGACAGATGATTTATTTTAGTGAACACCTGTCAAATTAAGGCGGTGCCTTGACGGTACGCTTCAATTTTAGTCGACATCTACGAACATGCGACTTAACTTACGAGTACTACGCACCAACAAGGCGCTGTCTTAATTTGACAGGTCTTAACTTAAATAAAATCATCTGTCCTTTTTATCTGATCACGAAAGAAAGAGATGCAATTAGATTTTTTTAGAGAAATTTAAGTTTAGAGATGTAACAACAGAATTGGGAGCATTGTCTACTTATACCGAAGTAGCAGCCATTTTTACGCCACTTAGAAATGACACTTGCTGCGTCTGTAGAGTTTGTATACAGTCTAAGTTTCAATGTAAATATAGCTTCTAACTTAGGCGATTGGCACACTGCAACGCTCGACGCGGCGTCGTTCGTCGACGCGCGTGGACGCGGGAGAGCTAGCATAGTCCGAGAAATATTAGAATTTTTTTGGTAGGTAGGTGTGTGAAGTAATCTAAAATTTTGAAAAAAGTAAAGTAAAGTCATCCGACCATTAGCTCGATGGCCCAGACTATATTAAGAACGCTAGTGATGAAAAGAAAATGATTAGAAGTGCAAGCTATTTTCGACTTATTGACATGACATAGTAACTAATTTTTTTTCTTGTATTCGTGATCAGCGTCATCTATTAACGCGAAAAGAGACATAACTAAGAAAATGCCATTTAAGTTAAAAGTCGCTTGCAGTCTCTGCGTGTTCCGATAACGAGCCAAAACAGTGGTGTCGGCTCCAATACCCGATATTGGGCATCGATATTTGACTTCCTCCGATCTCGGATATCGGATATCGAATATCGGGCGTCAGTTGATGTGAAAGCGCTCTAAATTTGCCGTTAAATAGTCATGTTGCATTGCAATTATATTAATTTAAAATTCGTCTCAATTCCCTACACAGAAATTTCTAACAGCTCTCGGACTAAAATTCCCTCGAAAAACACGCGCGTGGTGGCAGATTTCAGTGTGCCATACCTCGCGTTTTCTACTTGTACGCGCGTATTCTGCGGCAACGCGCGTGATTGCGTTGTCAGTGTGTGGAACCCCGCGTTGTTCTATACAAAATGAGCTCCGTAGAGGCGACGAGCGCGACGCCAACTTTTTATTTGACTAATACACACACGACTTCCAAAAGCATTGTTTGTAATGCTTTAAGCAGGCTTTACTGTGTCCACAAGAGGATTACAGAAATTGTGGTACATACCAGGGTATGTACCACAATTTCTGTAATCCTCTTGTGGACACAGTAATGTCCCAATCTGTAGTTATATTATATTGCCCTGATATATATACTGCATAGCACCTTTCATCGCGACTGTACCAAGTAGGAACACCATGTATTGTATCCACTATCTATTTACCTACCATTAGATCTAAATAATTCATAATTGGTGTGGGTTGGGAAAGGTTGTGCTTCACCAAGATCTATAGGGCCGAAGCCTACGTCACGTGGAAGCTGAAACAACTAATTGATGGATGAAGCTCCGAAGCAGGTTTCCCTCTGGGAGTCAACGAACAATAAGAGCTAAAATGTTGGTATAAATTCCTTCTTCACTGCAGCTGTTTGACCTTGCTATTCTAAAAGAAAAGTCTAGGTCAAAGCAGTCAATAATTAGGTATACGAGGTTAAAGCTAGGACGCGCCACGCCGGGCCCTCGAAAGTCGTGAAGACGACTCAGACGTCTAAACTCGCTCAACAACCTCAGTCTTCCATGAGCGCTGGCCTGGGGGTGACAAGTAGAGCTGCTTAAGGAGGAAAATACTTTATGACCTCGTGAACTTACATCTCGGCATTTGAGACTCAATATGGTGTATGGTTTTATCAGTTCGCGTCTGACATAACGACCCAAAAGCCGATATCCGTGAAGATTTTCCCCCGAAAAAAGAATATACCGGCTTAAAGTGATATTGACTTGGTCTTGGTAAACCGACCGTTTCTTGAGAAAGAGAGAGGTTTAAAATATGTATAATATTATCTCGAGTCCAACAGAATCCCTGGTCAGTCTACCTCACATACGCAGGTAATCCTAATTGCATAGATTGCAACCTGGCAAGGGCCCAACGCTGTCGTCAGCCACTGCTTTCATATTAACAATGCAGTATCACGACAATATATTATTATGCGGTGAAATTGTGAAGGTCTGAGAAATTTAGATTTCGGGATGAAAATTTACAGTATTAGAAGAGCTGAGTCAAAGTCAAAGTTCTTATTTACGTCAATAATAATTCTACTTAAAACTAAGTTTACCACCGCTTTTAAGGCACTGGTGGGGTAGAAACGCCACTGCAGCATTTTTAGAACGGCTGAGAGGTAATTAAAGATTAATTTTAGTATCGTAGTAGTATCGGTATCAATATTTTAAGAAATAGAAATAGAAATAGAAATCTTTATTTGCAGGAAACATGGTTTAACAATAATGATGGATTGACATATTTTAATTAGTACAGCATGTTTCACCGTATTCGGTGTGCAAATGTATTAGGTACATTCAGTCTTGTTAGGTTTGCATGCAATTAATATACCTACCTAAATATTTTGTCCTAGATTAATCATAATTTTGGTCAATTACATTAAGTTATTTTTTACATTAAATTACTTGATTACAATTTATAATTAATTATTTGATTAAATTAGTTACATTATTAAATTACCTTATTAAATAGTAAGTATTATTGAATTACATTATAAAATTTAATTTCTTAATAACATCAATAAATTGTATTATTTAATTGCATTATAAATTCATTAGTATATATCACAGAAATGTCAAAATTTAATTCAATGAGTAAAAAAATAATAATATACATAGAACATGCAAATTATAGAAATGATTGATCTTATAAGTGGATGTCCAGCTGGAGATAAATTAAATCGATTTAAAATTTTAATTTTATGTACCATTTTATTTATTTGTTTTTACCAGTCATAAATTCCCGTATTGTGTAGAAACCCTTATCGACTAGCCACCTTTTTAGTGTAGGCGAGAAGCGATTTTGTGGCAGTTTCCTAATCTCTCTAGGTATGTTGTTGAATACCCGTATACACATACAAAAACTGTTATTTCGTTGTAGCGTTGTAGATATCTGTGGTAACCTCAGCTTGGTAGGATCTCTACTCAGAAACTTTTATCCACGCATGCTTTCATAAACAAGTCTGGTTTTTTTTTTACAAATATTCCTATTTCATGTATGTACACAGATGTCAGCGTTAATAAGTTTAATTTTTTGAAAAGTGGCCTACAGGAATCAAGTGGCGCAGCTCCACAAATAGCCCTGACACATTTTTTTTGCGACACATAGACTTTATTTATTTAAGAATTTTAAAGGAAGAAAGCAAGAAGGAAAATGCATTTAATTCTTGCAGCTGCAGCCAGAAATTCCGACAATTAAGGTTAATAAAATATATAATAAATAGTTTTTATAACGGCAACACTGCCCACCATAATCTCCTTCAGCCCATAGATTATGACTATGTTTTTTTAAATTATCTGTATGTGTGTTCTACGATAGATCCATTTTTCTTAACACATCGATATCCCTTCGGTCTTCGGATAGCACTTAAAGCCATCACTCTCGACATTCCAAGGATCCTACTATTGTATAGAGGGATCTTGAAATGTTACAATGATCACCCATATTAAGATTAACCAAGCTAACACAGCTTAAGCTTGCACTCTCGTTTATGACTTAGTTCTAAACCTGAAATCAATGAGCCCAACTAACTTTTAAACTCTCGCGTTCCATAATATACTATAATATACATAACATGCAGCCTCGCTTTTCTGCGCATTCTCATAAACAACGGACAGTTGGCTTTTTTTTTTTTTTTTTATCGTGCTGTTACGGGAGACTTTTGAGTTCGCTTTTTAAAAAAAGATTTAATTGATTTCACTGGTTTATTACTTTTAAAATACACAATAGAAAATAATTATTGAGAACTGGTAGATGTAGGAAATAGAAGAGTTCGCGGTCAGAGTTGAGACGAGACTGAGGCTCAAGTCCGGCGGATCTTGGGACTGAGCAAAAGTGCTGACTTGAACAGTAGGACGGGGCGAGAGCTGACACAGCCCTTTCGTTAACATTAGGGATCCGTAACAGCCCCCCGATTAAGAGGAAACTATACCTTTTAAAGGGAAGTTTACGGTAAAAGAAATAGGAAAGTCGAGAAAAGAAGAATAAAAATAATTGGAATGATATATGGCAATCAGCCAATGCGAAGAGAAGGAGCAGGGATAAAATCGGGAATTTCAATTCCTTCATCTTCAGATTCAGGGTTTTGATTTCTAGCAGTTCTTAAAAAGGGGAGATTCCTATAAATACTAGTTCTCTTACAAAGTTTAAATATAAAATAACTTAAAACTAGACATAGAATTAAAACAATTATAATAGTATAATAGTCTTCATACAAAACAATTTTGGGTTTATCAATTATTTCTCTAAGTTCTTTAAGTAACTTTGGATTTTCAAATGCAATAGTATCTAAATCAATATTTTTTAAGTTTACAGATGGGAGATTTGGTGCAATATTCGTATATTTTAATTCGTTACAGCATACATCATTTATAATGTTTAATTTGGTGTACATAGGTCTTAAAACTACGTTTACATTGTTCTTAGATATTAATCTTGTATCTCTACTATATGCAAGACATCCTTGAGGTAAGTCCATTATTCCAGTACCACTTATATTTATTTCAGTAATTGATGAATTACATTCTATACTTAATTTAGTTTTTTCAGACATGACAAATAACCATTTGTTATTTTTTAAAGGTTGCCAAATATTTACATTACCAGTAAAGAATTTAGTTAAGCAGATATCGGGAATTGATGTAAGTATTTTACTAATGATCTCCGTCTCACAAGAAGGAGTGGCGAGAGAAGAATAGGAAATAGAAGTATCGCAAAGGTAATGACCGTCTTTTATTGATTTGCAACCATTTAAGTTATCTAGTTTGCAGTACGTGGACTTATCTTTACTTATTCCTAAGTATTTAGAAGAAGGTATGATAGTAGTATAAGAGACTGGATCCTTAGGGCTGTAAGGCGCCGGACAAGGTAAGTTATGATATAAGAGAAAATTAGTTGGATTCACTAAAGGTATTTCGAGTACGAATACTATTTTATTCTCGCTTAAATAGCATGAAACAGAGGATACATTAATAATGTTTTGAATATTAATCAGGTTTAAAAGAACGGGCAGTCGTCGAGGTCTGGGAATGAATTTGTAATTTTTATTTAGTTCATCGTAGAGTTCTTTAGGTGTTAGAATTGTGGGGTATAGAATATTTGATTTGCTGAATAGTATCGCATTAACAAGGTCTTCTACTTTAAAAGATAATGTTAAGAGACTATTCTCGATCATTGAGGTTAGTTCTACTATGCGGGATCTGATATTTAATTCGTTGGTCAAATACGTTAAATTTCGAACATCTATGTACAAGGCGTCAATGGCAACATTTAATTCATGTTCGTTGGATTTTATGGTTTGGATGGTTTCATTAAATGTGTTAAGGGTAGAGGAAGTTATGAGAATACTTTGTTCTACAAGGGATGCTAATTTCTTCTGATCGGACTGAACTTCTTGAATCGCTTTATCGTATCGCGAAGCATCATCTTCATCCATGGTTCCGAATAACTTTTTGGATAGTGTACCGACGATGCCTAGAAGGGCTCCTCTTTTGACTTTGTTAGAAGTGAGATATAGAATGGCATCGCTATCACGAGTTATATCTTCGTAACGAGTTATTAGAGGTTGAAAGAGGTTGTAGCATTCTACGTTATTTAAGATTCCAGAGTTTTCACAGAGTGATTTAGAGGCATTAAGAACATAATATAAATTATTAATATGTGGTTTTATATATGATATATCCACAGGGATGATTACATTAAGGTTACTATCTATTAAGTTTAAAGACCCCAGAGGGTCAAAGTAAATTCCTGAATTGTTCGTCAGGGGCTCGATGAGTTCTTGGCTCAAGATTCCCGAAGTAGAAATACTGTAATGAAAGTACAACTAGCATTAGTTTTACTGATTTTGAAATAATTTATTTTATCATAATTTGAGGTTAGCTTTCAGCTCTACGAGCTAATTTTAGTTGATCGTAGTGGTGAATCACATGACGTCTATTTATGAGCAAGGTTAATGTATTTCTACCATTAATTTTAACCACCTTGTAAGGTCCTTTCCAGATCGGTGAAAGGGCTTTACGAAGGCGTACATGATTCTTGAGATAAACGTAATCTCCAACTCCATATTGAACTGGACGGGAGTGAGCATCGTAATAGCGTTTAGATCTTTCTTTAGATATTTGAATGTTTTCTAGAGCTTTCTCTCTTGACAATTTTAGCCGATGATTGAGTGCCTTTACATACTCTGGGTATGTAAGGTCTGCCCTTAATTCATAAACAGAATCAGGTATGAAGGCTTTCTGGCCAAACACGAGTTCGTATGGCGTGAAGTTCGTTGTGCAATGAACAGCTGTATTATAGGCCAACATTGCGGTGTAGACGTATTTGTGCCAATTTGATTGGTTTTCGTTTACGTATGACTTTAAGTATTCCTTAAGAGTGGAGTGGCTCCTTTCGAGAGCACCTTGGGTTTGTGGATGATATGGAGAAGACCATAGTTGTTTGATTTTAAGGAAATCACATGTTTTCTTAAATAATTCTGCTGTGAAGTTGGTGCCTTGGTCAGTTAAAATCGATTTAGGAATGCCAAAGATTGAGATAAAGTGTACCAGACATTCACATGTATCTTCTGCTGTAGCGTTAGACACTGGATAGGCGAGGGAGAATTTTGTTAGGTCATCTTGTAGAGTGAGAATGAATTTTAGGTTAGTTAGACCTGCTTCGGGTAATGGACCTACAAGATCAAGGCTTAATCGTTCAAAGGGTTTAGTAGAAGTAGTAGTGATTTGCATCGGGGATCTATTTATCTGTCGTAGAGCTTTATTGCTCTGGCATAGTGAACAATTTCTTACATATGTATCTATATCGCTACGCATGTTTTTCCAGTAATATCTTTCCCTGATTCTGTTAAACATGCGGCCTGATCCTAAATGGCCAGCGATAGGAATATCGTGATTTTCTCTGAGTATTTTTGCTATCTCAGAAGGAGTGGGGAAAATTGTAGTATTGCGGTAAATATGAACTGGGATTTGTGAATTATTGAATATGTAGCAGAACATATTATATATTTTTATCCAGGTGTATTTATCAAATGGGTTTCGGAAATCTGTAATGGCGAAACCACAATCAATTTCGGGATTTAGCAGTATTTCGGATTTAAGGTTAAGTAGTGATTTAAATATATCCTGATATGAGCTGTTACTAAAATGGTAAACTTTTGTGAATAAGAAGTATATTTTCTTTTCTTTATGGGTAAAAGAGATAGTGGAATATAAGGTTCTCTCTTGATTTAATATAGTTTGAGAGTTTTCCATTTCGCTTAGTATTTCTTCTATATATGGATTTGAGTTATCTAAATCTATGGAGGTAGGTATTACAATAATTTTGTTGTTGCATTTTAATATGCTATCATTATATTCGTGAACTATTGCATTGCTATTAAATTGTTTATTGGACATTGTTTTTAGGAAGTTACTATAGTTTTCGTCTAAAGGAGTACTAGTGTCAGGAGGAGAGGCATTAAGGGGAGGAGAAGTAGAAGAACTAGGAACACTAGCAGGATTTGGAATACCAGAGGGTCCTGGTATTGGTTCAGGAGATTCTGCATCAGGATTTAGTGGAGTGATCTGTAATTCAGGACCAAGAATTTCTAGTATATCATCATCATTCTCTAGCAAGTCTACAGAGGGTATATCGTAGGAATCTAGAGGTTCGGAAGGCAGTTCTATGTCGAGGTCGTCTAAAGTCAACGGTGAAAAGGTAGGAGAGGGAGACTGGCGGTTCAATCCGGAAGTAGAAGGAATAGGATTGTCGTAAGGGTTTTGAATTGGGTTTACAGGAAATCTGGATAATGCATCAGCGTTGCTGTTAATTACTCCCTTTTTGTATTCGATCTTATAATCAAATTCTTCTAGTTTCAGACGCCATCGGACTAGACGTGAACCGGGATCTTTGCAATTGAATAACCATTTTAAAGGTCTATGGTCCGTGACAATTGTAAATTTGTAGCCATATAAATAGGGTCGGAATACTTTGGTACCAAATACTATGGCCAAACATTCTTTTTCTGTGGTGGAGTAGTTTACTTCGGCTTTGTTGAGTGTTCTAGACGCATACGCAATAGGACGGTCTTTTCCAATATCCCCTTGTGACAAGATAGCGGATATAGCATAGTTTGAGGCGTCACAAGTAAGAACAAATGGTTCAGCAAAGTTAGGATAGATGAGGATCGGTGCGGATGCTAGTTTTCGTTTCAAGTCTTCAAACGCTATTTGTTGTTCATTAGACCAATTAAAGAATGTGTCTTTCTTTAGTAATGTAGTCAAGGGTTTTGCGATTTTGGAAAAGTCTGGAATGAAACGCCGATAGTAAGATACGAGACCTAGAAATGATTTTACGTCTTTGGGACATTTAGGAACTGGGAATTGAGACACTGCTCGGGTTTTTTCAGGATTTGGACTAACTCCTTCGTCACTTATTACGTGACCAAGATAACAGACTTCCTTGCGTAGGAATTCGCACTTGTCAGGCTGTAATTTGAGATTATGTTGACGTAGTCTGTCAAAGATTTTGGATAGTTTGTCACAGTGGGAAATAAGATCATGGCTGTATATGACTATATCGTCGAGGTAAACATAGCAATGGACACCTTGTAGACCAGCGAGGGCTGTATTCATGAGCCGTTGAAATGTTGCGGGAGCGTTTTTAAGCCCAAAAGGCATCCTTTGGAATTGGAAATGACCTTGGGGAACAGTGAAAGCAGTCTTGGAGGCATCTCTTTCAGAGATAGCAATTTGATGAAACCCAGAGCAAAGATCGAGAGTGGAGAAATATTTACTATGTCCCAATTGATCTAATATTTCATTTATTTGAGGTATCGGGTAATTCTCCCCAATGGTTATATCGTTTAATTTTCTGTAGTCGATAACGATTCTCCATTTCTTCTGTCCAGAAGAGTCGATTTTCTTAGGGACAATCCATATTGGGAAAGACCAAGGAGAAACGGAAGGTTTGATTATGTCTTGGGAAAGCATTTTCGAGATTTGTGTATCGACTTCTTTTTTATGGATTTCGGGGAATCTATATGATTTTACGTTAATGGGTTCCGAAGGAGATGTGTTTATTTCATGTTGTAGCAAGTCAGTGGTCGACAATTTGTCGTGGGGAAGGTGGAATATGTCGGAGTATCGTGAACAAATGTCTAGAAGGTGGGACTTTTCTTCCTCATTGAGGTGATCTATTCGCAGCATATTTAGTACTTCATCCCTTCTATCCATGGATGATTTGGGTGAACTAGAAATACTAGTCTGGAGAGAGGCGATTTCGAGAGGTTGTAGTTTTATTTTTATATCTGAAGATACGGTGACTGGTTTTTCGGAAATGTTGACTACTGATATATTAACTCTATTGTTTCTTTTGACTTTGACAACACAGTTAGCAACTAAGAGTGAGTCAGAAATGTGTTGATCTAGAACGAGTCCTTCGCGGCACTCGGGGTTATCCACTGTGCATTCTATTATTGTTTCAGAACGAGGCAGAATGTTATAGATGGGTTGGCTGTATTTTAGTTTAATCACAATATGTCGGATTTGGAGCGATGACCCGTTGTAGTTAATTATTGCATCGAGGTTGTCTAAAAGGTCGGTTCCAATTATACCATCGTAATTTAGATCTATTTCTTTAATTACGTGAAATCGGTGTGTTAGCTCAGGTTCGTTTAAGAATAATTGCAATTGAAAGTGACCTAAAGTGGGCATGGTTTCTGTGTTGGTATTAATTCCTTTAAGTTGAATGATATCTGGTTCAAGAATTGGCATGCTTTTGATTGACTGTTCTTTTATCAAACTAACGCAGGAACCTGTGTCAATTAAAAAGGTAAGTTCACGACTATTCACTTGAGTGTTGAGGACTACATAAGGTAAGTATCTTTTCGTGGAGTTGGAAGTGATTTCGTATATATTATTTTGATTATTGTCTTTTGTTTCAGGTTTTGAGGATGAAAATGACGTTGAATTAGATTCTAAGTTTTTCACGTGATTTGTTGTAGAAGGAACTGGCGATTGGTAAGATTTAGTGGATATAGAAGGGTTTGTAGTCGTAGATGATTCGGTAGGTACAGGATGTTCAACGGGTGCAGGGGGTTTGGCAGAGGCAGTGGATTTAGTAGAGGCAGTGGATTTAGTAGAGGCAGTGGATTTAGTAGAGGCAGTGGATTTAGTAGAGGCAGTGGATTTAGTAGAGGCAGTGGATTTAGTAAAGGCAGTGGATTTAGTAGAGGCAGTGGATTTAGTAAAGGCAGTGGATTTAGTAGAGGCAGTGGATTTAGTAGAGGCAGTGGATTTAGTAGAGGCAGTGGATTTAGTAGAGCCAGTGGATTTAGTAGAGGCAGTGGATTTAGTAGAGGCAGTGGATTTAGTAGAGGCAGTGGATTTAGTAGAGGCAGTGGATTTAGTAGAGACAGTGGATTTAGTAGTGGTGCCATTGACGTCTAAGGAGTTGTTCTTTTGTTGAGGTCTCACGAGACACCGCCGTGAGCCTGTTATTCGTTTAAATGACCTTGATCATCTTGGTTTTGGTTGGAGTCCTCGTTCACGTTGTGAACGCGGGGTTGTTGCCGGTTTGATTGGCCCGGAGGATTATTATTTTGGGTAGGAGATTGTTGGTTTTTAGCGCGGTTATTATTATATTCGCGCTTTCGGCACTCTTCAATCGAGTGACCTATGTTTTTGCAATATCTGCAAATTTTGGGGTCGCCTTTAGGGTCTGTTTTTACATTGTTAACGTTTTGGCGACGTTGGGGGTTTGAGGTATTATTTTGATTTTGGTTATTCGAAGCGTTTCTTTTATACATTATTTTTTGTATTTTTTCCTCAGAGATGGCGAAACTTATTGCTTCGTTTAGATTTCGGGGAGATTTGCATCTAATAATGTTTGAGATGCGTGGTATTAGTCCAATAAGGAAGTGATGGAGAGCCAGGTCTTCCATGGCCGCGGTACGGCCTGGTGCCTCTTTGGCTTTTGTGAGAACGATTTCTGTTAGCAGTTGTGAAAGACATTCCTCGATTCTAAAACCGAATTGACTTACAGTCTCGTTAGCGGCTTGCTTGCTTTCTTGCAGTTCCGCTAAAAGATGTGAATAGTGTTTAGTGTCTGCAAATTGAGTTTTTAGGAATAACTTCAGTTGTTCCCATTGAGTAAAAGCTTTAATTGAGCTAGCGATCTCAGCTTTCCCTTGCAATTGACTTAGAATGTATCGGAATAGTATGGGCTTTTGTTCGGTGTTAGCGAGCTCATAGGCGTTGTTGCAATTTGCTAGAAAAGAGTTCAAAGTTTGTCTATCGCCATTATATGGTTTTATAAATTTAAATAAAGTATTTAAGTCGATGTTGAGTGGTTGTATTGGTATGGATTTACTGGCTCCAGGTACAGATGTTTGAGCTGTGGCCGCAGCTCCTGTGGCTACGGCTGCCTCTTTAGTGCTCATTTTCTAATTTAGTTAAAATACACAACAAAATTGATAAGAATACACAGGTAAAATACACAGAATTTAAATATAGTACACAGAAAACAAAAATACAACACACAAAAACAATTGGTAAATAAAAAACGAATAAGCAAATAGACAGATTACTGTTCCTTCTTTTTTGAAGTCGGATAAAAGATTCAGTGATCTAAAAATAGACGCGCACAAAGTTAGTACAAAGTTCACTTGTAAGCGCGAGTGTCCGGCGTCTGGAACTGATAAGAGCGGCGCACAAAGATTCGGCGAATTAGCGGATGTTATGACTACACGCGTATGGTGTACTTCACTGCACTAGACATCAAATCTGCACTTACAGAATACTGATGATGATGATGTGGGGTGAATACATGTTCACCTTACTGGGTACTTATGGGTTTGCAGGACCGGTGTATTCCCTTCTTAGGGAATGCCAACACGTACTCAGCACGGCTCAGCAAGACACAGCACAGCACACAGCACGCGATCACTCGCGGGATACGGAGAATACACTCACTTATAGTATGTTCACAATTTGCGCGTTTTACGGATATCGGAGGGGTAACCAGGATTTATAAAATCCCTTTCCGCTGCCACCAATGTTACGGGAGACTTTTGAGTTCGCTTTTTAAAAAAAGATTTAATTGATTTCACTGGTTTATTACTTTTAAAATACACAATAGAAAATAATTATTGAGAACTGGTAGATGTAGGAAATAGAAGAGTTCGCGGTCAGAGTTGAGACGAGACTGAGGCTCAAGTCCGGCGGATCTTGGGACTGAGCAAAAGTGCTGACTTGAACAGTAGGACGGGGCGAGAGCTGACACAGCCCTTTCGTTAACATTAGGGATCCGTAACAGTGCGATAAATCCCCACGGATACCACCTCCACAGAGCCGGTGGAGGTGATTATGTCGGACTCGAACCGACTAAAACGCACGCCATCTTGGGTCCTTGGTTGCCGGAGGTGAGATTGCCAAAAGCATATCTCTCGCACCCCGACAGACCCAGGACCATCTCTTTCGAGATGGTCCCCTTCGGGTTGTGGGGACCAAAATGTCCCCATTTAGCCCCGGTTACGGGGAGGCGCACTTTGCGCCGCCGCCGCGGCCTGCTTCTGCTAGGGTGACAGGCGGCTCCACCGGTCACCCCCAGGCCAGCGCTCATGGAGGACGGAGGTCGTTCTGCGACCTCCGACGTCCGGTTCGCCTTCGCTCTGCACGGGCTTCCCGGGCCCGGAGTCTGGTCCGGACCCGACCGGCTGCCTCCTTCTCGAGCATTACTTGCTCGCAGAAGGAGGCGGCCGCACCCCAAGCGTTTGCGCATCGTACCATCGCTGTGAGCAATGTGACGAGTGTGAGGACTCCCACCCCTAGAGCCGCCACTAGGACCCGCCTCGGCGTGTCCCACGCCGGGCACTCGGTCAGCGTGTGCAGCTCTGTGTTCTCGCTCGCATCACTGTGATGGCACTCGGACGTTGGCTCCTTCCGGATCCGACACAGGTAACTCCCGAAACACCCGTGTCCGGTAATCACCTGCGTCAGCCGGTACGAGAGGCTGCCGTGTGGCCTCTCTAGCCATTCCTCCATGATGGGTCTTACCGCCGCTATTACGGCGTGCCCTGCGCTTGGTCGCCCAAGTCGTAGCTCCCATTCCGCTACCATGTCCCTGTGGAGCTGAGACCTCACGGCCCGAATTTCTTCGGGCTCGGGTTCCCGTCCCTGCTCCCGCGCCTCCTTACGATACCGATATAGCATCGAAAGGGCTCTCGCATCCAGGTTCCACGGTAGGGATCCGGCAAGGAGACTCGCCGCCTCGAAGGATATTGTGCGGTACCCCCTAATGGCCCTGCTGGCCATTGCACGCTGCTGGCCATTGCACGCTGCGGTCCACGCAGCCGACGCGCATTGTGGACCGTCAGGGTGTCCGCCCATATTGGGCACCCATATAGGGCCATGGACCGCACGACTCCCGCATAGAGTCTCCTGCAGGAGTCATCCGGCCCCCTCATGTTGGGCAGCAGCCGCCCCAAAGCGGCAGCTGTGTCCTTCAATTTGGGGGCCAGTCTTCGGAGATGCTCCCCGAAGTTCCACCGGCCGTCAAGCACGAGCCCCAGATATTTCATCTGGGCCTTGATGCCGATAGAAATGTCTCCCACTATGAGGCTGGAATCCTCCGGTGGCACGCGCCGAGGCCCATGAAAGAACATGGCCTCGGTTTTATGCAGAGCCACCTCGAGACCCAGCCGCCGAATCCGCTCCACGACTTGGGCAACCGCGGTCGTGGCCTTCAGGGTCGCTTCGCGGTATGTAGCCCCGCACGCCGTCACCAGCGTGTCGTCCGCATAACAAGTGACGGCGGCACCATCCGCGAACTCACCACGAAGCACCCAGTCGTAACCGATGTTCCACAGTAGCGGTCCCAGGACCGATCCCTGCGGAACACCGCACGACATCTCTCGCCGACCGAGCCCGGTCGCACTTGGGTAGACGACTGCTCTCTCCGACAGATACGCCCCGACTATGCGGCGAAGGTAGAGAGGCACCTCGTGATACACGAGCGCCTCCCTAATGCAGCTCCAGGGCAGGGTGTTAAACGCGTTGGCGATGTCCAGTGACACCGCCAGCACCACCTCGCCCCGAGCGACGGCGTCCTTCACCAGAGTCCCCACGCGCATGATGGCATCCACGGTGGAGCGCCTCCGGCGGAAGCCATACTGGCCATCCGCCAGGTCAGGCCCCACTCTGGATAGGTGCTCGACGAGGCGCTTTGCAATCACTCTTTCAAAGAGCTTGCACACCTCGTCGAGCAACACTATCGGCCTGTAGGCGGATGGTGAGTCCGCCGGGCGTCCCGCCTTTCGGATGAGGACCAGTTTCCCCGTCTTCCACAACTTCGGAAACTGGCCTCGCTCAAAACATGCGCTGAGAAACCCTCTCAGTCGGGGCTCGAGAGCGTCTTCTTCGCCTAGAGCTAGGACCCACGCTCGGCCTGGAATGCCGTCGGGTCCCGGGGCGGTGTTCTTGGCCTTAAGCCTTAGCACCGCCAGCTCTAGCTCTACCCAAGTGACCTCGGGCACGTCGTCGTCATCCACGCTGGGTGCCATAGGCGACCTAGGTGGCGGAGTCATCTGCGGTGGAATATGTTCCACCACCCGCGCTGGGAACAGGGAGCCAACGACTCCTCCGAGCAGCTCCGGCTGGAGACACCGGGTCAACGGCGGGGCCCGGGGGCGCAGCTTGCCCCTTACCATAAGGTAAGGCCGCCCCCATGGGTCCCGCTCCAGCGTCTCCAGCAGCTCCTTATGAGCTGTATAGATGATCCGACGCTGTCTCCACCTCCTCAAGGACACGCCAGCTCTGCACACGGCCTGAGAGCGGGGCGCTCGCGAACGAAAGGTCCACAATTGAGTCGCCCCGTCTCTTCACGCACGTGGCGACGGCCCCGCGATTCAGAAGAACTAGGCTGAAACTATCAGCCCAGCTCTCCACTGCCCTGCCCCTCGGTCTAGTGCATCGGGAACCCCAGTTCAGAGACCAAGCGTTAAAGTCCCCGAGCACCAGAACCGGGCGAGGGTAACAGGTATTGACGACGACGCCCAGCTGATCCAGCCACTGCTGGTACTCAACTAGGTCTCGGTTCGGCGAGAAGTATACTGCCACGACCGCTATCTCCCCCATAAGTGCCGCCATGCAGCCATGCCCCCTTGTCACGACAACAAGGGGTGGGCTGCCAGCAGCAGCGTTGTGCACCAGTGCCACCGATCCGTCCAGGTCGATTTCCCAGGCAGGCCCGAGAAACCGGTGAATGTACGGCTCGGCGACAGCGGCGACATTAATGCCCCACTGTGCCATGCTCTGGAGCAGAAGTGCCTGAGCATCGACACAGTGGTTCGCATTTGCCTGAAGGACGCGGAGCTGAGGATCCATTATGGAACGCCCATCTCCACGCCCTGCCGCGAACCGGAGACGGAGCGCCTGCCTCCAGGCTTCGGCCTCCCCGCGGTGCAGGCCTTGGCACCAACCCTGTGGTCGGCCGGCTTGCCCTCCGCTGCACACCTGATGCAGTGCAACGGAGCTTCGCAATTACCGGCCTTATGACCGGGTTGGCCACAGCGGAAGCAACGGTCACCGACCGTTACCTCCGCCGTGCACTGCACCCCCACGTGGCCCACCGACAGGCACCGGAAGCACCGTGCCGGTCGGGCCTGCAGGAGCCGTACCTGCACCTTCTGGAAGCCTCCGATGAGGAGGCTCCGCCCATCGGCAACCTTTTGGGCTGCCGCAATGGGGCAGCCGACAACTGCTGCCCCCAGTCCACGACGGCCGAAGCGTATTGCTCCGACCCTCACTGTGTCCTGAGGACAGCCTCCGGCCTCCACCACGGCGAGCCTAAGCTCCTCGGCCGTGATGGAGTCGTCCAGACCCGATATGCGCACTTCTGCGCACTTGTTGGGCCTGGACACCCGGACGTCAGCTACGTCCAGCGTCTCCCTGAGCCTAGCCGCTAAGGCGTCGGCTTTAGGGCCGCTGGTAGCGCCGGGGACCTCGAAGATCCGAGCTCCGGTGCGCGTGGGCTTGCACACCAGATCCGGGATCTCGAGGGCTCCCAGGTCGATGCAGGCCCTTGCCTGCCTCACCACCTGGGCGTACTCCACACCCCTCTCCGACGCCTCCGCCGTCAGTGTAATGACGACGGCCGTCGATCGAGGGACGCGGAGCCTCCTCGGCGCTGTTGCCATCGCAGCAGCCTTGGCCCTTCTGGCCAATTTGGCTGCTTTTTTGGCGGCGCTCCGTCTCTGTTTATTGGCTCCGGCTACCTCCCAGCCCCCTGACGGGTGGCTCGAGGATTTAGCCGGAGCCAAGGCCCGGGCCGGGACTGAAGCCCGGGCCACGGGCGGGGTTGAGGCCAGGGCTGGGGACTTCTTCCCCTTGCCCTTGCCCTTCCCCTTACCCTTGCCCTGAGTGGGACCCGGAGGACCTGGAGGGGGGCGGTGAGCCGGCACCGCCGCCGGGGAGGCAGGGCCCCCCCTCACTGCAGCGGCATACCCTGCCGGCGTCGCGAGAGGTGGACGCCGGGCGACGTCTAGGATCACCTCCAGCCGCCGATTGGTGCGCTCCTCCTGCGCCACCATCTCGGCGCGTATGGCCGCCATACATGCGGCCAACAACGCCGGCTCTGCCGGTCGAGTCGGCGGCTGCGCAGCTTGCGCTGGCCGCGGTGGCTGCGCGGTTTGCGCTGGGTGCGGCGGCTGCGCAGCTTGCGCCGGCCGCTCCAGCTGCACCGGCCGCCCCGCCAGTGCCAATTGCGCCGACCGCTCCAGATGCGCCTTCCGCATCGACCGAGTCACCACTCCCGGCAACTCGGTCAGGTGTTCCACCCTTCTCTTGAGGGCCTCCAGCTCCGCCGTAACTCTTTGGAGCTGGCGCCGGGACTCGGCCTCCCGCCGTTGGGCCTCAGCCTCCCTCCTCGCCTGTTCCTCAATCTGGGCGGCCAGACCCTCACCGGCGGCTGCGATCTGCTCTACAATCCCGAGCATTTCTGCCTGCTCGGGAGTCGCATACTCCGCTTGTCTCGCCATTATCTGGCCAAGGCGGTGAGTGAGGATCATTGTCCTCCTGTAGATGGGCGAGTCCAGCGCCACCTCCCTCTCCGGGCTGGATGCACCAACCCACGGAGAGGAGTCCCGAGGGGGGGCGGCCCTCCCACCGCTCCTCCTCGCCCTTTCACGGCCTGTAGCCTGCACCTTCGGCTTAGGGGGGCACGGGCGCTCCTCTTCGCTGCTGCTGTTACTGCCGCTGGCGGCCGACCCAAGACCGGGAGGGATGAAATCCTCATCCCGCTCGTCCACCAGCGGCAGGGGAACCTTTTTATTCCCCTTCCCCTTGCGTTTTTTGGCTGCAGACCTCGTCTGCAACCCAGGCAGCGCCTGCCTGTCCTCCTTGGTGGTGACGCCAGATTCCTCTGACGTCACCGCCGCCGCTGTTGGGGACGACGAATCGTCCAGGTGTAGCGCGACCTCCGCGCTACTGGTAGAGTTGGGGCCGGATCTAGAGCTCGGCGCCGGGCTCAAATGATGGTTGTCCCCCCCAGAATACGAGTGGGGACTGCCGTTGCCGACTGGCAACGGGAGGGACTCCCCAGCTAGGCTGAACGGACAGTTGGCTTACAGAATAGGGACACTGTAAGTATGGTACGTGACGGTACATGGCGAAAGCAATATTGAGAAAGTGCGGGTAGATGAAGAGCCATCATCAACCTACTACCTCACGGACTCGAAGACGGCGGGCGTGCACTACTGCGCCAGTCAGCCTGTGACCACGGCCGGTGTAACCTGGTCGGAACGTCAGGCGAATCAAAGGTAACCTATACCATGATCGCGTTAATTCCCGTTATAATTATAGTATATAAATGAGCCCATTTAACTCCGTAATATATAAAGCCAAATAAAAATGTAAGTACTCAAGCCCAAATTAACTTGTCCAAAACTATTACGTCTACATTCAGGTAATTCTAATTGCCTGGATTTCGACCTGGCATAAGTCCAAATGTCTACGCGGAGTGCCTGGGAGATTAATTACATAGATTTAAGGTTATAGGCCCCTGTTGGCAAACGTTCTTATTTATAGTACAGATGATTTGTTTTGTTCAATTCGTGTGTTAGATTCATTGGGCTTTAAGTTTTTGGTGAAGGTTGTTGTTTCGATTCAGGGGTAACAAATTGATCAACAATTTTGGTTTATATTGTGTCCATTTTAATAATATGTCCAATTAAATATATTTTTTCTGAATATTATAACATAAAATAACATAACATAAACTCACGCCTCTATTCCCCGAAGGGGTAGGCAGAGGTGCTAGCACCCACATTTCGCCAGTTTATGTTTAGGTCCCAATATAATAGGTGGCGAGCCTATTGCCATTATCCGGGCACTTATAAACATGCGATAAATACACACATAACTTCGAAAAGCATTGAAAAGTCATTGGTGTGTGCCATGGTCATATAATGGCCGAGACCTCGTCTCAGCAGTCCATTACCCATACCACTAGGCTACCGCAGATATTATCTAATCTAAGCTAAGAATATTATCTAAGCTAATAAAATTAAAGTATTATTTGACTGAATTATTTATAACATTTTAATGCTAACTAAATGAAACGCTTTAAGTGAGACTTGAACTCACGACCTTTCCCTTACAGGAGGCTTTTTCGAACTCAAAGTATTATTATTATTATTTATTTACTTTAAGTCCAAGTGTCCGCTTTACGGCAAATACTCCTGGGCTCGCCCTCTGTTACGTTGGACCAAAACTTATAGTTGTCTAAATGTTCGTGTCAATACACTTTTGCCTACCCCTTCGGGGATATACAGGCATGTGCATAATTATGTATGTATGTTTAATCCGAAAGAAATAATTATGCGTTTCTTAAGTTTAACTTTACGTCGCCTGATGGTAAACTAAAAGTAAAGTCTCATTTAGTTGTTTATATTTATAAAATTACACTAAAATACCAAGGTATTAAGAAGGTTCTATCGAAACTCGAAAGTCAAACTGTTAGTCAGAGCTACAAAATTCGATTTAATTTTACAAATAGGGTGACAATTTTTGTCGTGTTACGCTACGCTGATTTATAAGCTCCAAGACTAGAAATATTAACAACTAGCTTTTGCCCGTGGTCCCGCCCGCGTTGATATCGGTTATCACGACCAAATATAGCCTATGTGCTTTCTCAAGGTCTAATCTACCCTTATACCGAATTTCATCAAAATCGGTTCAGTGGTTTAGGCGTGAAAGCGTAACATACAGACAGACAGACAAAAAGTTACTTTCACATTTATAATATTTGTATGGATTCTCTAACATAATTTGCTAAAATAATAGTTCACAAAAGTCCTAAACTATTCTAGCAACCATTACTCAAAGCTTACTAATTCTATTTCCTTTGACGCACACACCACCTACGTATTAACACATTTGAATAATTTACAAGAAAACGGTTCGGTTGTCCGTCCGTCCGACATAACTTCAATTAACGCCTCACAAAGGATGGGTTTATGCAAGGAATATTAATCTGGAATATACGGATAGGGATTTTCGAAACGTGAGAATATAGTGTGGTCGGATACTCGCATCATTTGAACGGTATTCAGAGCGTATACCTATGATACTTCTGTACTGACTTGAGATATCTTCAAATCGTTGACCAGAAATGTATGTATGTCTAACTTTTAAACTTCGTTTCATGATATACAATAATAAGAACGGGAATTAACGTGATCATGGTATAGGTACATACGTACCTTTGATTTGCCTGACGTTTCAACCAGGTTACCTCAAGGGGAGATGTACCGGCAGTGCCTTTTTACCTCAGGGGGAGACGCTGTCGCCTGCGGCCAATTCTAACCGCCACATGCTGCTCGGAGGTGTTCCACGTGTTACCTCTACTTAACTAGCAGAGGTAACAAATGAGAGCAGATAAGAGGCGGACTCCGGTCGCCAAGAACAGGAATGGGGTAGGGCACGCCGTAATAGCGGCGGTAAGACCCATCATGGAGGAGTGGCTAGAGAGGCCACACGGCAGCCTCTCGTACTGGCTGACGCAGGTGATCACCGGACACGGGTGTTTCGGGAGTTACCTGTGTCGGATCCGGAAGGAGCCAACGTCCGAGTGCCATCACTGTGATGCGAGCGAGGACACAGAGCTGCACACGCTGACCGAGTGCCCGGCGTGGGACACGCCGAGGCGGGTCCTAGTGGCGGCTCTGGGGGTGGGAGTCCTCACACTCGCCACGTTGCTCACAGCGATGGTAAGATGCGCGAACGCTTGGGGTGCGGCTGTCTCCTTCTGCGAGCAAGTAATGCTCGAGAAGGAGGCGGCCGGTCGGGTCCGGACTAGACTCCGGGCCCGGGAAGCCCACGCAGAGCGAAGACGAACCGGACGTTGGAGGTCGCAGAACGACCTCCGTCCTCCATGAGCGCTGGCCTGGGGGTGACCGGTGGAGCCGCCTGTCACCCTAGCAGAAGCAGGCCGCGGCGGCGGCGCAAAATGCGCCTCCCCGTAACCGGGGCTAGATGGGGACACTGTGGTCCCCACAACCCGAAGGGGGCCATCTCGATAGAGATGGTCCTGGGTCTGCCGGGGTGCGAGAGATATGCTTTTGACAATCTCACCTCCGGCAACCAAGGACCCAAGACGGCGTGCGTTTTAGTCGGTTCGAGTCCGACATAACCGCCTCCACTGGCTCCGTGGGGGTGGTATCCGTGGGGATTTTTCGCACGATAAAAAAAAAAGCACAGGAATGGGGTTATAGGTGCTGCCGCATTTCCCACGATCACGCCCACCGGCGTGAGTGACATCGTACTTCCCACCCTATACGGCGCCATGTTAAAACCATAGATGACCTGGTAGGACGGATGTTCTCTAAAAAACCTTAAACCTTGGCATCTAAAGACTCCAGATGACGTGCGGCTTAAGTTGGTCTGATAAAAATCTGATGAAAGTAAATTATAACTTATAAGCTTGCAAAAAAATATCAAAAAATGGTTCTCTCTCAGATAAGGCAATCTCAATTAGCGGTGAGGTGACAAATTAATGTAGTCGATGTATACTAAAGGTGTGGCTCCCTGAGCTGTGCTTGTCAGTGTCCCTGCACTATTACCCTAGTGGCAACCCTAGTGGATGTAATATAAGAAGATCTGGATAGACAGGAGACTACTTTTATTGAAAGGTCACGTTGAAAAGAAATACTGAAGACGTCGATGTTGTTTTTTTTTTTCACAATTACGCCCAAACTTAACGCTCTAGTGCCCGAAAACCGATTTTGATTGGTATATCGCCGTTTCCAAGCGCGATCGCCGTCTGAAAATATAACCCCAAGAGGGTTAGTGGGGGTCACTGATTAGCAGGTGAAGCTGGCTGGGACTCCAAAGCTTAGTAGAACCTTCTTATTTCATATCCTGTTTTGAAAATAATGTCTTACTAAAATGTAATAATAGGTAGACCCAAAATTTTTTTTTTTTCAACATTCTGCACAACGCTATCTAGACCCATGGTAAGCTTTTTTTTATAGCTTGTGTTATCTAATCTAGAATCTAGAATGCGGATAAACATACTTAAATACATTTTTTTGTAAATACATACATATTATACATAGAAACACCCAGACCAATAATGCAAATAGCCATATTCATGCATACAAATATTTGCATTGAGCGGGAATCGAACCCGCACCTCCTGCGTGGCAGTCACGTGCACTACCTCCACGCCACAGAGGCTGTCATTAGAAATTAGATGTATTTGAAATGACAAGAAAATCACCATTAAGTACTTTTGTATCTGCACCAGAATTAATACGATGACTTTATAAATATTATAAATACATTCATGCCTTATTTCTGAAACAATAATAAAATTACACCACGAAAAGTGAAATATTTTAATCAATTCCCCATCAACAATTTCCTCCAGCTACCCCAGTTTTACCAAACATCCATAAATTTTACAAGCTATAACCTAAAAAAACATACGTTTTATACGGCCAATGTTATGAAAAATAATAAGCATTTATTGGCCTATAATTTTCACAAGCTATTTGATGGCATAAGGGTTCATGGCTAGTAAAATAATCCCGTAACGAATACGATAAAATGAAACGAAAAACAAATATTCTGTAGGTTTTTCCACAGCCAAGCCTTAGGAGAATAAAAAACAAAGATAAAATAAAATACTGGATGTGTCGTACTTGATATCACTTCACTCCTGGGTCAGCCGGGGTGCGAGGGATATGTCGATGACAACCTCACCTCCGGCCTAGCACCACGACCCACAGTCGGCGTGCGGTTTTAGTCGGTTCGACATAGTATAAAACAAAGTCCCTTTCCGCGTCCGTCCGTCCCTATGTATGCTTATATCTTCCAAACTACGCTACAGATTTTGATGCAGATCCTTTTAATAGATAGAGTAATTAAAGAAGAAGTTTTATATGTATAATACATGCTTAATATCGTAGAGGGTACAGCGGGAACGGGATCGGATGCCACACGGGCGGAAAAAAATTGGCAGTATGAAGTTCGCGGGGTCAGCTAGTTTATTTATAAAAGTAAATTTCTAGATTCTCTTTGTTTTCTTCGTCCTAACGTTAATCACAGTCGCACTTGATGTTTTTTTTTTAATTAGGTGTCCAAGATGGACCGCGACTGGCTGGAAAAAGTGGATTGAAGTGGCGTGAATGATTGAAGAACATCATTATTTAGCAGAAAATGACTGCCTTCTGATCTACACAAACCATTGACGATGTCGAAGTATTGGAGTTGACCAGTTATTGGACTTTTGAGGGCTCCAAATAACCGTAACGACTGCCATAGATGTTCTTATGACAACCGTGATCGAAGGTGACGGCTTAACATGCTCTCCGAAGCAAGAGAATACCCAGAGCAATGCAAGTGGACATATTCAGGTATATAAATATAGGTATATATTCAAGCTATGTCCACTTCATAACGTCGGATTAATTTGCATTTCGCACACCTATTAAGTACAGATGACAAACATACAATAATAACATAACATAACATAAACTCACGCCTGTATTCCCCGAAGGGGTAGGCTGCTAGCACCCACATTTCCCCAGTTTATGTTTAGGTCCCAATATAATAGGTGGCGATCCTATTGCCATTAACCGGGCACTTATAAACCTGCGATAAATACACACATAACTTCGAAAAGCATCGAAAAGTCATTGGTGTAAACCTGGGATCGAACCCGAGACCTCGTCTCAGCAGTCCATTACCCATACCACTAGGCTACCACTAAAAATACGTTAAAATAAATAAGCAACCCCTGTCTAAATAATTGTTTTTTTAATCTTGATGTGAAACTAAGATGTCTTCAGAACGACTCATAAAAATTAAACAAATGGTAATTATTCTCATCTGAAGGGTCTCGTAGAAGGAGACTAACGGAAAAATAGGCAGACTATACCCTTCTGGCTTGGGTAGAAACCATAGGCCAAAGCTTATCAATATTGGGAGAGGTCTTTATCCAGCAGTGGACTGCGAGGCTAAATTGATTGATGATGATGATGGTGATGAATAATCTCATTTCATCGCACTTATCTCATAAGTACACATTAAGTGTTGCTATATCCACGCTAGAGTGTACAAACACGTGGCTGCATTAGTAAAGTGAATACCGTTCCAATTACTAATACGCCGAGTGTACTGCACAAAATAAACATTCATGTAATCCACAGATTGTCTGGGCAAATGCTTTTAATGTCGCTTATTGGAAACGTGTATATATGTTAAACACTTAGGTATACTTAAAACTTCAAGAATCAGAGGGTTCTTGCAGGGTTGGCAGAACGAATGTAGCGTTGCGCACGTCCATAGGCTAAAGGTAACCGCATCAGGTCACCCGTATGCTTGTTTGCCACATATTTTGTTTTTTATTAAGGACACGTCAATTTGACTTCACTTCCCCTGAAGGCAAAATCTCGGAAAGAGGGGCACCATCGTAAACATGTACCATTTTAACAGTATTGGCACTCAGCTTGACGGCCTCGTCAGATGCTTTTTCACGCCCCGCTTAAAGGACCCGGGACTGTGGGAAGAACGTAAGTGGTATTAAAAACTATAATTTCCATTTAATCATCATCAAAACGTCTTTTATTTGTGTTGTAAGTATCTTTGCACTAAGTAAGAAATCTTTAAAATGTCACCCCTAAATATTTTCATAAAGAATGATACAGTTGTAATTTTCCGAAAAAATAATATGTCAAATGAACTGAAGTTGATCTAAGTGTATCGTGCATATTACCTCTAAGAGATTGGACATCAAGTTTATGAAGTCAATGTGAATAGACTCATTCAATTACAAGAATTGGCTTGTTTCTTCACGTCTGTCTTTCAATAGAGTTCAGCTTCTAGTTTGATTGCCAGATGCGGCTGTATATTAGTCTACCGACTCTCGACACCTTTTGTTTGTATTTTGTCAGGATACATATGAAGAGCAAGGCAGTCATTTTAGGGCTATTGAGAGTTATCCTAACAGCCGGGACGGAAACGGTTTAATCTATGTTTCGAGAATAAAGGTGTGAATTTTTTAATTGGTAACTAATTATTATCTTAGAATTTGGATTAATACCTAGGTATGTCAAAATCAGATCGATCTTGATTATCAAAGAGTTAGGCGCATAAGGGCTAATTCTAATTATGGCAACCAACTCGCTAATGTACTACTTCTCATTATCGCCACTTCTCAATTTGTACTCATTCTGATATTTGGTATACACCTTTGGTTCGGAAGATAATTGTTTACAATTAAACCAATAAAACAGTTTCGTATTAAGATCATTTTGAGTACTTTATTAGTCAAGATCAATTGATGCTGATTGTACCGAAACACATAACAATAACTATATTTCTTAGGGGTCAGACTGCAGTTGCTTCCATAGAAGCGATATAAGCCGAAACAAAAACAGTGAGAAGTAAATAGACCTCGGGTACGTAGGAGAAAACTTCGGATGCAACTGGGTTTATTGTAGATCATAATGACTGTGTTCAGCAGAAGATATTTGTTAGCTAAGATCATGATGATGTACCATCACTTGTACTAATAGGAAACTCCACAGTACAATTAAGGAAACAGCAAGGAATGCTGCAAAACTCGAATTAGAGCTCAATGTATCGGTTGTCAACCGCGAGCTTAGAGAAGCCTTTGCGGTCGGCGTGCTCAGCGATGCCACTAGAAATGCTGACTGACTGGTTTATCAATACATCTGCGGTAGAAATAAATGTGGATATCGTAGGCTTACTTTAGAATTGTGGTTTAAATAGTTTATAGATGCTGGCGTCTATTTTGATGTTGTGTAATTCGATTTAAAATTTATGGAAGGTTATTGTGTGTGTATTCTGTTGTTTCGAGTATTGAACCTGCCTGATCATTTTGGCGATAGTAGTAATCTGAGTAGTAATAGTATGGCAATAACTCAGGAGGACCAGACCGACAGGAATGGCCCAGGGCCAGCCGGGGTGGTGAGGGATATGTCTAAGACAACCTCACCTTCGGCCTAGCACAACGACCTAAACGGCGTACGTTTAACTTACATAACATAAACTAACGCCTGTATTCCCCGAAGGGGTAGGCAGAGGTGCTAGCACCCACATTTCGCCAGTTTATGTTTAGGTCCCAATGTAATAGGTGGCGAGCCTATTGCCATTAACCGGGCACTTATAACCTGCGATAAATACACACATAGGTACTTCGAAAAGCATCGAAAAGCCATTGGTGTGTGCCATGGTAAAACTGGGATCGAACCCGAGACCTCGTCTGAGCAGTCCATTACCCATACTACTAGGCTACCGCAGATCTTTACGTTTTACTTGTACCAGAATAACCTCCCTTTCGGCTCCGGCTGTGGTATCCGTGAGGATTAGGCGTACAATAACAAATAATATGGTAAGGCAGACTACGATTTTTGTTGTGGTTCTAAAAGAAATTTTTGGAAGGAGTAATTAGAGTTGTATTGCCACCATTGTCTTTGACCTCACGTAAACTGCATGAGCAAGCTTTTCCTGACCCCTCTTCTTCATCCAATGGGTGGCCAGAATGAAGAAAGAAAGCAATAAACAAGATTATTGAAAAGCTTTCCTTCTACATCCAATCCAAATTGCACCCCTTTTTTTAGATTTTTATTAGATAACACTATTGAAATTTACGGCAGCAACTGTTACCTCAGCTTACAACTGCTGTTTCTACCAATGCACATGATGTTGAATTGGGTTCCGAAGATCTGGGTACAGTCCATTACACTCCACACAACAGCATCACAGATTTTCTCACAGAATATTTAAAGGACTACAGTTAAAACCTTTTCAAGCCCGATTAATCTCACATTATCACCTAACATTATCTCAGTCGTTAGTTCTTAATTATTGTAGCTTCAATCACTCTCATCTCACTTAGATTTACCGTTTTTTTTTTCCTTACAATTGAAGGGGAAAAAATAGTAAATGAGCTTTTGATGATCGCACGACTAATGCCTGAGATCTGTCTAAGAATCGCGCGCGAATTTACTATATAGAATATGTGTAGTTTTATAAAGATGACGATTGAAATATTTATTACATCATCATCCAAAATAAAAATCATTTTTTTTAAAATGATTGAAAAATCATTCATTGGTTTCAACAGTTCGTAAGAAAGTTGGTAGATAGCTCCACCGTCACCTTTAAAGACGGATATAAAGAGAAGGGAAATTTGAAGTGATTCAGGTGTAGCTCAATAGCAGCATTCCCCTGTAAGGGCAAGGTCGTGGGTTCAAGTCCCACTTACATCATCGTACTTATTTATGTAAAAGTTAAATATCGTGAAGATTTATTGATATTTGTTATTCAATCACACTCTAACGGCTAAACGAATCTAGCTGAAGCCATTTAGGGCTTATTGGACGATTCGCACGAATTGAACTCGCCCGAAACGTGCGAATCGACTCCTTTTAAAATATATTATTTTTCTGTAGGCGATTCGCACGAAGTTAATTTATTGTCGTGCGAATCGACTCCTCCAAAATTATGTATTAGGCGATTGGCACACATTTTATTTTAAGGAATAAACAATTAAATAAAGTACAGTCACTGAAATAAAACTAACAATAATCGAATCTGGGTAATGGACTGCTGAGACGAGGTCTCGGGTTCGATCCCAGGTTTACCTTGACTTATCGATGCTTTTTGAAGTTATGTGTGTATTTATCGCAGGTTTATAAGTGCCCGGTTAATGGCAATAGGCTCGCCACCTATTACATTGGGACCTAAACATAAACTGGCGAAATGTGGGTGCTGTGCTAGCACCGTGGCGTCCCCCTTAAGCGACGGTCGAAGCAACAGATGCGATTCACTACGATTGGCTACCTGGAACCTCGGTTCCATGACTGGAAAAAGTACAGAACTCAGCGAAGTCTTGAAAAGACGACGCATCGATGCATGCTGTGTGCAAGAAACCAGGTGGAAGGGGTCGAAATCTAGACAAATCGGCAATGGCTACAAACTGATATATCACGGTACCACCAGCGGCAGAAACGGCGTCGGCATAGTGCTATCAGAGAAACTAACTCAAAGATTAGTGGCTGTAGAAAGAGTAACTGATCGACTCATGTCAGTGAAGATAGCCCTAGAAAACCAGCCCGTGTTGAACATTATATGCGCATATGCCCCACAAACTAATAGTTGTGTTGATGATAAAGATGCTTTCTGGGATAACTTATTTCTCCTGACAAACAACATCCCCAAAGACGAGAACATTCACCTAGGTGCAGACCTGAATGGCCATGTTGGTAGATCAAATATAGGAGCAGAAGGTGTGCACGGAAATAATGGGTATGGCACTCGAAATCCAGACGGGGATAGAATTATACACTATGCAACCAGCTGCAACCTAGTAATCATTAACACCTATTTCAAAAAGAAAGACACCCATTTAGTTACATACTTTAGCGGGGGCCATTCAACACAAATTGACTACGTGCTGGCAAATAGAAAACAGCTTGGAAAATACAAGGATAGCAAAGTTATACCGGGTGAGGCATTGGCTTCTCAACACAGACTGTTAGTTACGGTTTACAAACTCCCCAAGCCAATCAGACTGGATAAGAAGTTAATTCCAAAACTAATGTGGAAATCTTTGAAGGACGGAGTGGGCACGGCATTTACACAGGACATGGAGGAGTACCTGAAGTCAATGGCAACGAGTAATTTGACAGCTAATGAGATGTGGAATGATTTCGAGCCGACCTGTAGAACTATTGCCGAAAAACACCTAGGCAGAACTAGAAATAAAAAAGGCCCATTCAAAGAGACCGAATGGTGGAATAAAGAAGTCCAAGAAGCTGTCCATGCCAAGAAGATAGCGTTCAAAAAATGGCAGAGTACAGGAGAAGAGTCAGATCGGGACGATTACAGAACAGCGAAATCCTTTGCAAAACAAATTGTCGCGATTCATAGAGCAAAATCAAACTCAAAGTTCTACGATGACCTCGAATCTGCTCAGACTAACATAGACATCCACAAGCTTGCAAAAACTCGAAACAGAAATAGCAAGGATATTGACACTGTGAAGTACATTAAAGATGAACACAATACCTTGTTACCTGCTAATAGCGACATCAAAAATAGATGGACTAAATACTACGAGGAGCTACTAAATAAATCCAACCCCAGAGAAGAAAACTACACCAAACTACCCCATGTTTCTGGTCCAGTCCCTGAAGTTACGATCGAAGAAGTCAAAAAAGCAATAAAGCTAATGAAGAATAATAAAGCCCAAGGACCCGACGAAATTCCAGTTGAGGTTTGGAAGTCTATAGGCAATGAAGGAATTCGATGGTTGCAAGACCTATTCAACAAATTAATTATTGGGCAGCCAATACCGGACCAATGGCGCAAAAGTCATCTAATCCCCTTTTACAAAGGGAAAGGCGACGTTCGTGACTGCGGAAGCTACCGGGCAATTAAACTCATGGCCCATACGCTGAAGATCTGGGAACGGATTATAAATAGTAGAATAAACAGCATGGTGGAACTGACACCTAACCAGTGCGGTTTCGTTCAGGGCAAGAGTGCGTCTGATGCCATACAAGCCATTAGGATCCTTGTGGAAAAATCAAAAGCCAATAAATCCAATTTACATATGGTTTTCATTGACTTAGAGAAAGCCTTTGATCATGTACCCAGGGACCTAATATGGGAGGCACTCAGAGCGCAATCTGTTCCGGAGTATTACATATACCTGATTAAGGATATGTACAAAGACGTTACAACACAGGTAGTTTGTCCAGCAGGAATGTCCAGAAACTTTTCACTAAAAGTTGGCGTTCACCAAGGCTCAACCCTAAGTCCACTCCTATTTAACTTAACAATGGACTACCTCACGAAGAAATGTCAACAGCCTGTCCCATGGAACGTTTTATATGCAGACGACGTTGCCCTTATTTCCGACTCTGTCGAAGATCTCCAAAACAGTTTAAATTCTTGGGTTCTCGCACTAGAGCAAAACGGCCTCAAAATTAGCCGAAAAAAGACAGAGCACATGTCCTGCATATTTGATGGTTCCACGCAACCACAAAGTATACAGATTTTCATCGACAACACCAAATTGCCCACTGTGGAACAGTTCAAATACTTGGGGTCAGTTATAAGTAATGATGGTAAAATAGATTCTGACATCACGCATAGGACTAACACTGGCTGGCTCAAATGGCGCGAACTCACCGGCGTCATGTGTGACAAGAAGATGCCTCTGAAAGTAAAAGGCAAAATATACAAAACCGCCATAAGACCTGCAATGCTATACGGTTCCGAGTGCTGGGCTACAAATAAATGCCATCTAAATAAGCTGCACACTACAGAGATGCGCATGTTACGCTGGTCAGCGGGTGTAACCCTTCTAGATAAGATCAGGAACCAATACATCAGAGGCAGTTTTAAAGTCGCACCGATCACAGAGAAGCTGGTCGAGAAACGACTGCGGTGGTTCGGACATTTGCAAAGGCGACCTCCGGATCACATGGTCAAAATAGCATTGGCGATTCCCACGACGACGCGAAAAAGCGGGAGACCACCAACCACCTGGACGACAACGGTGAACAAAAACCTGCAAGAACTACAGCTAGACGCAAATCTAGCTCATAACCGTGCTGAATGGAGAAAAAGGACAGCGAAGGCCGACCCCAAATAAATGGGATAAGGTCTAGGAGGATGATGATGATGATGATGTGCTAGCACCCACATTTCGCATCTCGGTCATTTCGGTCTCTGCCTACCCCTTCGGGGAATACAGGCGTGAGTTTATGTTATGTTATGTTATCACTTAAAACGTGGTTGCTTAATAATACAAAACATTAAGAACAAGATAGTAATATTCGCCTACTTAGGGAAAATGAAAGAGAACGCTTTATATGCTATCACGCTCACTCCTTTTGGTCTACACTTGGTTTAGTTTTATGTTGCAAGATTAACTGTTATATTTTGTGATGTTACACAGTGTTGTGTGCTAGCAGGAAATTAAAGTAATGTGCAGACGTTAAGCAAGTAAGTGTAAGTAATGCAATTATTATTAACTGTTATATAAATATTAATACCTTTATTCTGGTTGACCAAGAATTAAAAAAATCATTAATTCTTCCTTAGTTTTTGTAAAACTACATTTTATAATGATCTATTATAGTTAAAATAGTATTACAAAGCTTGTATACTACAGTTTGTATTTAATACCATATAAAATTATAGTAAATAAGTACAAACTATAGTCGTTAAAGAACTAGTGGAAGCGCCACCAAAATATCGATTACAAAAATTAGACGACATAAGTAGTGCAGCATACTGAAGGGATAAACCTTTTTTTTTTTATACAGGACACCTCAATTTTACTTCACCTCACAGGCGAAGTCTCGGAAAGAGGGTCACCATCGTAAACACGTACCATGTTATCAGTGGTGGCACTCAGCTTGACGGCCTCATTAGATGCCTTTTCACGCCCCGCTTAAAGGACCCGGGACTGTAGGAAGAAGGAAACACGTGAGCTGGCAGGGAGTTCCAGGTCTTAGTCGTGCGGCATAGGAATGAGTCACTGAAAAGCTTGGTTCTAGCAGGTATACTCTGCACCGTATATAGATGGCATCTTAGCCTTGCACGTGTCGTCCTCTGAAGGAAAGGAGAGGATGGGCCTAATTAGAAGAGCTCGTCAGAACATTCACCATGATAGAGACCGTAGAATATTGCCAAAGAGGCAACATCTCTACGCATCTGCATAGGCTAGAGGGTGTTCGTGACCTCAGGATTCCCAATAATGCGGACCGCACGTCGCTGTAAATGATGTGAGATGTGAGCAGTATTTCACGCAAGAACGAATTTGGGTCTTGTATAGAAGATTCCGCTGCTCCGGCGTGAAAAAACATCTCGCTCTGTACAGGACTCCGAGTTTACGCGAGGCTGATTGGATGATGCTCTCAATATAGTTTTTATTATTCAGTTTGCAGCAAACATCCATACCGAGGATATTGAGGTGATTCTGCAGTGGCAGTGGTGTGCTCTGAAGAGTGCGAAGAGGAATAAAAGGAGATACCTTTGCTGTAAACGCACATGCCTCTTGTCTTCTTGGCATTGAACTCGACCAGGTTCCTAGCGCCCCATTGAAAAAATGTGGTCTAGGATCCGGTCCAGCTCAGTCACAAGAAACTGCCTTTTTACCGCTATATGTGACTGCTTGGCCGCAGGATGTGCGTAATAACTCGCGTGTAAGGTGCTGTCGTCTGCATAGCAATGAATGCTGCCCATAGAGAGCATGTCATTGATATGCAGAAGAATGAGAGTGGGACATAAGACGGAACCCTGCGGCATGCCAGCATTTACCTGCAAGAACTCCGAAGCTCGTCCATCACAAAGGACGCGAATACGGCGCCCCCACAGGAAGCTTGCAACCCAGTTGCGCAGTCTGGGAGGCAAGCCAAAGGCTTGTAGCTTGGAAAGAAGCGATTGGTGCCATACCCTATCGAAAGCTTTGGCGATGTCAAGATTAATTGCCAGTGACTCGCCGTGCTTTTCCATAGCCTCACCCCAAAGGTGGGTCACGTACGCCAGAAGATTACCCGTTGAACGTTTCAGTCTGAAACCGTATTGCCGGTCACTAAGCAAGGAGTGATCCTCTAGGTGGCTCATGAGCTGTGTGTTAATGATGTGTTCGAACACCTTGCACAGCACTGAGGGGCCGGCTATGGGTCGATAGTTGGCTGGGTCCGAGCGATCCCCCTTCTTAGGGATCGGCTGGACATTCGCCTCCTTCCAAGCCGAAGGCACTGTCCCCGAACTGTAGGACAGTCGGTACAGCCGCGTTAACATAGGAGATAACTCCGCTGCACATTTTTTAAGTACGACCGCTGGAATACCATCAAGACCACTGGCTTTCCAGACATCGAGTGATTGCAGTACTGCACGGACATCGCGTTACCTGATATTGATATCAGGCATTGCGTGGTCACCAGTGGGCGGTGTGCTTATTGTTTTTGCATACCACAATCATCGACTCGTAGGTTGGCTACGAAGAGATTGACCAGCAAATTTGCTTTCTCTTGTGGCTCATGGGCCAGAGATCCATCGGGGCTGCTCAGCGGGGGCAGTGGGGGCTGGCAGAAGTTGGATTGTACGGCTTTGTCCAGTCGCCAGTAGCCACGGCTACCCGTGGGATGCCTGACGTAAGCTCTCTTGCAGACCTATGTGGCTCTGTGGTACGCCGCCTTGAAGTGAGCCACGTTGGGATCGCGTGTGACGCGCGCCCTCACAAAAGCGCGGTACGCTTACTGTTTATGCTCAAGAGCCTCCGCGCACTCGTGCCCGAACCACGGACGCGCTTCGCGGACTCCGGTGACATCGGTGTATGGGATATAGTATTCCATACCCAGACCGATCTCACCGGCGACAACAGTAGCACTCTAGATGATGGGTTGTTACCACGGGATGGACGCATAATAGTCGCGCTATCCATCCCAGTCCGCTGACGAGTAGTGCCAAAGACGCCTCTTCTCATGCACGGGTCGTGGGGGCGCGCGACTTAAAGCAGCAATCACCGAGACACTGTACTGGTCCGGGCGACTCGTCAACAGAAGGTCTAGCAGAGAGGGCTCTATCCTTGTGACCTCGTGCACCAATCAAGTCAGGGCAAATGCGTGAGTGGCTCTTCCCGCATGGTTTGTTCTGGTGAAGCCCAACCAGATCTCGTGGTGGGCGTTAAAGTCTCCCAGAAACACCGATTCGGCGTTCGGAAACCGCTCCTGCGCATCATCTGCCGCGTGACTCAGGTATTCAAAGAGTCGAGTTTTCTCTGCATCCCCTGTATAGGAGCGGTAAAGGCACACATAGATCTGACTCGTGGAGCCATGGTCTACGTGTACCCACAGGATGGAGAAGGATGGGTCCTCTAGACAGCGGTGTCTTCGTCAGAATCAGCATTGCTGGTTTGGCCGTCTCCAGGTGTTGGTGGACGACGTTGTCGTTTTTATGGAGCCCACAGAAATGTTAGTGGACTCACCTCAAATAGTCGTGTTGTGGGAGACTCCCTAGCCACTGTCCTGACTATCTTTTTGGTGCGCTGTCATGGTAAAGGTAAGGGAACGTGAGAAAGAGAGGTGACTGTCACCTCAGCACCGCGTGACAAAACATGGGACATTGGTTTTGTCTATGAGTGTGACGGCATGACGAGAGCCGACGCGCCGAACGGAAGGGCCCCCATACCTCCCCGAATATGGTCGCCGGGCTCCCATCCGGTTGCCAACCGGCACGACGAGCCATATCGGGATTATGCGCGACCTGGTGGGGCAGCCTCCCAGGGTGGTTAGCCCCAGTTGGTCCCCTGTATTATGCTGCGGGTCACACCCCACTAGACTACGCCAAAGCCCACCGGTCCCACTAGTGCTGCGACTACCATCACCTGGCCTGCACTTGCTAATCTCTGAACGCAATCCAACCGAGATTGGATTACTATGGAGGGCTTTTCGCACGGGTGCACGGTGGTACCGTTACCGAGTATTTGCTTTTAGTATTGCATTAATAGTGTTATTAGGGCTAATAAATGGGTGCTTTTGTATTAATACCAATATTCATATTATCTTATTTCTTATATACATTTATCAGGAATGTTTAAAGTAATGTAGGTAATTCTGGTAAATGCTGCTTCATTAAGCGACGACCATATTGGAACGATTTTTTTCAAACATAGCTAAGATCACTCTCGACTAATATACCTTTCAAACAAAAAAAAATATCAAATCGGTTTGTCCGTTTGGGCGCTACGGTGCCACAGACACACAGACACTTCAAACTTATAACATCCTGTCGCTTTTGCGTCGGGGGTTAAAAACACAATATCTATGCCAATCGTCTGCGCACTACTTTGATTTCCTGCCAGCACACAACACTGTATAACATCACAATATAATCTAAAATTATCGACTAGCTACGCATAGTGTTACAACACAAATCTAAACCAAATTTTAATGTGGATGTAGACCCATGACCAAAACGACTGAGCGTGATAGCATATAGACTATATTGAGCTTTCTCTTTCATATTCCCTAAGTAGGCAAATATTACTGTCTTGCTCTTATTGTAAACATAGATATTCCAAGTTTTACTTATTTAATGCACATTTTTCTCACTTTCAAGTAAACATAATCTTTTATTAACTTAGATTATTTAGTTTTATTTCAGTGTTTTATTCCTTAAAATAAAATGTGTGCCAATCGCCTACTACATAATTTTGGAAGTGTTGATTCGCACGAATTCGTGCGAATCGCCTACAGAAAAATAATATATTTTTAAAGGAGTCGATTCGCACGTTTCGGGCGAGTTCAATTCGTGCGAATCGTCCAATAAGCCAAATTTAGTATAGGGATAGATAATAGCCTGGACTAACATATACCGAGGTGTTTTTTAATCTCGGGAATAGGTTCCCATGATATGGGTATAATAAAATAAGGGAAAAAAAATTAATTAAACTCTCGCTATCGGTAGTCGAAGTGTCGGGATTTTTACCATGTTCTATAGTTTCGAGTTTCTGATATTCCGGGGCTTTCGCAAGCACCGAACACTAAATATCGGAAGCTCGAAACAAACAATATGGTAAATATCCCGATACTTCTAATAATAAGCTTTCCATCAGTTGCCGGAACCGGATCAAAAAACATTGTCCCTTTATATTTTAAAGGGGTCAGAATCAATGTTTATAATAGTACAGCTTAAGCGTTGGTCGACACTGTTAACCAGTAGAACAAATCATTCCCAGTAGTTAACGGTGTTGATACCGGGATATTGACCAACGGGAATGACCCAAAGTTATCTACAAGTTTAAGGAGTACAATCTCTTTTCATTTCGTCTACTACATAACTAATACTGCAATAAATCGTAAATTCGTTATTGAACTAAGTATTGTAACTGCAATAAATACCTATCACCAGTTTAATGCACGAAACAGTAAACTCAACCAACCAATAGAAAATTAATTGCTTTGAATTCTACATTGAGTTATTATCGCTACACTTGAATGGAATTCTGAAATGCGATAGGACTGCAAGTAAAGTCAACATCAGATAGCTATAAGTATGTATTAACTTCATCAGTAGGTATTCATTCATTTTAAGTACTTTTCTAGTCAAGATCTATCTTATTTTTTTTATTTATTTAATTTATTAAAAAATACATATAAAATAATTGGAACTAAGCGCGTGCATTAAAAAAAACCACTGAGGTTTGTGAGAAATGCAACACATTCTAGTGCATATACGTATGCATTACATTCAAAAATAGCTCGATCCGTACATCCTGGACCCAGCTTGTGCTCAAAAGTACTCTTTACGTGCAGTACACGTTTCTTGGTTATACTTTGAAGATAACACGGGGTGCTACACTGTGGTGGACGAGATCAAAATCACCAAACATAGGTTCGTTATTTAGGTCCAAGATACACGGCCCGACCCATACTTCAATCATACAGTTTAATAGAATTCATCATTGTGTAGGTAGTTGAACACAGTATTCTAGGTGTACGTACCATAGTATTCGTTTCAGGTTCAAATAATACAACATTATGTAATAAAATCAAAGTTTTATTATCCTATCCATTAAAAATAATGACAATAATAATCGCATGCAAAGAACAAAAACACCGTTTCATGCAATATTTTTTATACATTTTGTTTATTTTTCAACAAAACAAAAATATGTTTTTGCCATTATATGCCCATATATTGAGGTTTAAATACTCTCGTAAAGCTTTTTTTCTGTATCTTTATACGTATTTACATTTTATGATAATATTAATTAAGAGTGGCACACGAAAATTACATAAAATAATTCATTATTTAAAAATTCGATAAACTTATCAAGATTGTCACACAGTTTTCGGAATCTTACCTACATGGAACTATTTATGCAATCCTAATTTCTCTTTACTATATAAATTATCACAGAAAATATGATTTTTCTACATCATTGATATTTTAGCTAAACATTTTAAACTATCTAAATAAGATTATTAATTTGCCGTAAAAAAATCTGACATCGCAAGTAGTAGATCGACTTTTATTTGACAAATGAAATTAAACAATATAACTAGTTTTATTTTTCTATAAAATTTATAAAATATTTTACTTTCAGTCTGTATATTATATTAACAAGTGATATTTTATACTAAATGGAAAGAATGGAATTATTCAAAATCGATATAAATACATAACCATTATCGATTTATTATTATGTTGTGCAATTGTAATGCCAACGGAGTGGAAAAATAAAATCTGTAACTAAATAAAATCACACATTAAAATGCATAAATATATTTTTATACAGAAACGTTATTTTTCATGCACTGTATAACTTCTATTTACATAAGATATTTTTACAAATTTTCGTAAGAAAATAATCATGATGTAATTTGAAAATAAATTTCATAAAATCTTCAAATAAATTATCCAGTCAAGTATGTTCTAAGCACAGAAAGAGGAACGCAAGAAATTACAATATCAACGCAAGAACGCTAATTAATGTACTCTATCTTTGATGGAGATCGATCTTACGAAAGCAAGGTGTAGATAGGTAAAAAATGCTCTTGCTTATAAAGATATCACTGGACAACAGGAAAAGAATTTCACCTGTTCCTCGCTTTTAGATTCATTTCGAAGTAACGATTTAATCGATAATTATAATTATACAAGTCGTAAGACAGTCAGACTTAGCCTATCGTATATACACCTCAGTCAATAAAAGTTTAGGAACATAGTATATCAAACATACAGTAGTTCAATAAACTGTATTTAATATGTTAAAGTCTTGTGTAGCGCCTCAAGGTTTGCGAAAATGTGGTTCCACACTAACCGGGATGAGATGAGAAATACTGTCAAAGTTCTCAATATTTATTATCTGATTTTTGCATCTCCATCTATCCCGCACTGCAACGCACTTTACACTGAGCTTGTTCTTGCACTTTACACAAGTCTTGCATGAATTCGCCTTCGCTATACGTGAGTAGCTTGCGCCTGGCCGTTACCTGTGAAAAATTATACCAATTAACTTAAGTGATATTGAGAAAAAAGCGTTCTAGTTAGGCGGGAGAGGTCATTTATTATTTTTAATACGGGATACAAATTGGGCGAGATATTTTATGTAACTTGCGTCTTCCGTAAGTAAAATTATTTTAATAACATGACACGGTCCGTAAAAAAATGGCTTTTACAAACAAATTGGATGGTAAAACGTTTAGGAAATGGCTAAGATAATATGGTATTGAGTAAATGATCCTGATTTATATCATATAAGTAATGAATTATATCTGATTCTAGCATCTCGATCTATCCCGCACTGCAACGCACTTTACACTGAGCTTGTTCTTGCACTTTACACAAGTCTTGCATGAATTAGTTCAAACAATGATATGAAATTTATTTCTTAATTAATTGTTTGGTATCTCTTTCTTATACCTCATTAATCGTTCAAATTCCCACCAAAAGTCAAACCCATCTGTTACAACACTCAACCCCTTACTTCTAAATAAAAAGCAAAGCAAGCAAGAAGTAGCTATAAATTATTCACTCTAAATACAATGAGATTTATGCGAGTTCGACTTCAAAACCCGTTGTGGGTAACATCGATCGTAATTTCGTAGTAACTTCTAAACACAAACAATTGGTTGGAATTAAGCTAGAACTTGGTAATATAACTTTGCAGACTGCCTAGACATTAGGTTGCAACTTACAGTTTGTATGATATAGTTTTATGTGGTGTTGTTGGAAGTAATTTGCGAAGAAATATTGCTATGTTGAAAAGTAGGGTTTGGTCTGATTAGAGCGCTCCCAGACTATATAGTCTGGAAGCGATTGAGTTTTTTAAATGTGATGATACTTTTTGTTTATATTTTACTAATAAATATATTAATTCTATGAAATTATGAATTTGAATATTTTTTTATTTTGTAAATGATATGTAATCAGCAGCAATTTAAAAAAAGGTACATAAGAGCTAATTACTTGCCGTTACTAAAAATACAGGTAATAAAATAAAGGTTCTAATCAATTCTAAATAATCAAATTAGTGAATCCATGCAGGTAGCATTCGCTGTGTAATAGTTATGGTATTCTAATTAATAAAACCGTTAAACAATAAAATGTTGCTTTCAACCATTTTGTTACCAAATAAATTAATGGTAACAGATCGCTTAGGCATGTATGCAACTAGAACTTTTAGGGAATTACTCTACAGTTAGTAAAATAAGCGAACGAAATTACTAATAAAAATAATTAGGTACTTTAATTATATCTATTTATCATTCCTTTTCAATTAAGTCGTCGTCGTCGTTGATAAGGATACTAGTAGCACAGAACAGATAGCCAGTAGCGTTACTGCGGGACTAGTTCTAGAAAATATTAAAGATTTACCAGGGCTAAGCTTAAATTTTCTTAGAAGACATGGTTCAACAGGAAAATAACAGAGCAGGATTTGGAATTTTTCATAAATAATAATTAACGTGGACATGAGATTATAGTTTTATATTCAAGTAAAATCAAAAACATCGCTCAGTTTCTTTTCGTTGAACCTAATCATCAATTTTACCAGAAAGTGAAGAGATATTAGTGTGGAAAAGGTCAGTCCAGTCTATCAGGCACAGCATTCTCAGTATCCAAGTAATGCTTACCCCCACAACAGCAGATGATTGCTAGCTTGCTAATTACCTGTGGGTATAACCACTGAACTCCTGACTGCGGAGTACGGTGGTGGAGCTGGCGTGGACGCTGGCTTGGCGGTGTGAACTTGATTACCGTAACCTGATGAAGAATTTTTAGGATGATTTAGTGTTTTTAATCATAAACTTATAATCTACTAAGATATGACACATTATGCCATGAAGTCCTCATATTATAATAATGACACGCATGTTTAATGAATCGTTTTGTGTAACAGTAACAGCAGAACACTGACTCCTAAGTCACAGGATTACGTAGTTTGGGAGCCAGGGTTAATTATTTTTTTATTGTACTACCTTAACTACATTGTATTGTGTATACCATTTAAGAATTGATTGTATAACTTCAACACGGAAGCTAAACCTGCGACAGTTTTTTACTAGATTACCTGAATCTGTTCTAGATAGCTGAAATTCTCATTAACAAAACATCTTAAAGTTAAGCTAGAGCCATCTACCAAAAATCTGTTTAATTTTCTTAATTACTCCGCCTCCTAAAACGAGTAAAATTTGAAACAACTTCTATGAAAACTTCTGACTTAATGATAATATTTCTTCAACTTACCAACATTACTATTCCTTAAATAAGGGTTCCCGTAGGTGGCGGCGTATCTCAAGTCTACGTTCGCTTGAGGCTTGATATTTGGCTGAGCGTATATAGGAGCTGGCGGGGCTGTTGGAGCAAATATAACAATTAAAATTGATAAATGTATGACATTTGGATATATTTGGTACGGTACAGTCAACTATGGTACATTTAGCCTCAAAGTAATTGACGCACTAAAAGTTATCACTATAGCTCTAAAACTTATCATAATGTAATAAACGGAACATAAAATAACACATGTCAATTCTGATGATTACAAAAATACTTTATATCAGTTATTTTTGGGTAATAATAGTAGATATGTTAATACCTTATTGATTCTTACATTAGAGAGGTATATCGAAAATATGTGACAAGAAAAGTGTGCAAGTGGTAACCAGTGGTAACCAATGGTAACAATAATTTTAAGTACGATCAACTAATAAATCAAAGCGATGTAATCAATAGTTTTAGAATTTTTAAACAAATGTAGAAATGTTGATAAAACGTTCTGAGCTAACACTTTTTCTATTTAAAGCAAGACATTTCAAGAAGCCTTTTATTTGATTTAGCCCCAAAGATCGTCGTTTTAACTGATCAAAATGTTCATTCCTGATAAAATAAACGCTCCAACACCCCTCCCGAAGATTCCCGATAGCATAGGAACATATACAAACATTCAATCGGAAATATGTCAATATTTTTTCGTGCGGAGAATGAGCCCACGTTTTTGAGGCAAAAACGGCCTTGTTTTGTGTGCATAATATATACTGTATGTTTAAAATCGATTTCATTGCACACAATTATCGCAAAACCTTTTCCAACTATTTGGATGAGAATTTGTATTTATATAACTTTTTTTTTCTATGTATTTATAATTTAAACCCCTTAACAATTCGATCAATAGTATTCACAAAAAAATTAGCGGAATTTTTTATAAGCTGAATCCGTCTCTGGATTTCAGTTCCCTCAGAAGCTTTCGTTTACCGTAGACTAAAATTATTTATGAAATAATTTATTGCGAAAAAATCAGAAGATTTGTTCCTTCACTGTGAGTCGAGATTAGGATTATAGGAAGTACGATATAAAAGGAATTACACAAAACCGCGTGGTATTGCGGATATTGTGACTAGACGTTTGAGAAAACACGCTAACAAGTTTAGTAACACAATAAAGCACATTTATATTTGATGATGCGAAGTCAAAATTATTATACCTAAGTAAATTTTAAAAGAGTACAGAGTGATTTTTCTTAATAACATTTTTATTTCTTATTAGTTTTTAAAGAAGTTTCACTTTGCATTGCACTTACCATCTCCGCCAACTGGAAGTCCCAAATTATTAATAGCGTCTGTCTCATCCGGAGACTTGTTCGTTCGTTGTAAAGTGTTGTTTTGCGATCCATTGCCTGCTGACAACGGCAGTGTAGAAGCAGTGTCTATGCTGCGCGTCAATGAACCTTGAAGTGACCTGTGTGTCGAAAAAGTTTAACGTGAATGATGTTGTCAAGTCTTAACAAGGGATTTGGGATTTAGTGGTGGATTTGTGTGAGAGACTGTTTTTAGGTTTGAATAAAGACGTTTTACATCGTGTCGTTTGAATGGAGAAATAATCTTTATTGCTTGTGTGATTGGTTGTACATCTTCGTATTCGACTACTAACAGATTTCGTTTTAATACGTTTATCTCTATGGTTTGATTTACTTGTAGGTAAACATTGATCTGATCTTTAGCCTTCTTGACAAGCTTCTCTCGATGAAAAAGGAAACTGGCATAATATCGTTGGTGATAATATAGAGAAGGATGTAGGAGATGTGGAAATTTTGGAAGCTACCGGGGCCAATGTTTAGGATGATAATGATGTATACACTGACGTGCCTCTAGATAAACAAAGGAATAAATAGTATGAAACTGGTAATATAATATGTTATGTTCAGACACTCACCGTGGTGGAGGAACTTCAATGCCCGGAGACTGCACCCTCAAATGAGGAGGAGGTGCGTACCCTTGTGGGTAGTCGTATACATATGCTGATGGATTCTATAAAAAAAATATATTTTTATAACAATATCTTTCAAAACCTCTCAGATAAAATAGTGCTGAATTTGAAATCGAGGAAAATTTTTGAATACATAAAGCATTGGCAATGTTTAAAATAAAGCCAAACCAAAAGGATAAGTACGGCATTATGACAAGCTGTTTTTAAACTTGATCATATAATCTCACAAACCGTTTATATTTCTCTTTACAACTACGAATTATAATTATTTAATTAATAAAACACCATTACAGGTACGCGCAACAAATTAGGCAGAGAATAACATGGTTTACGTTTTACAATTACGGCCCTCAAAGATATTCAAATGAGAGTTTTACATTAAAATTACAAAACATTACAATTACATAAGGCATACATTAGGTACATTAACACGGGAAGCGACGACGTCTTGTGTTTTCAATGTCAGGCTTTTGAGCCAGGTATGTGAATACGTGAACGTGATGGAATTTTTGCTATAAAATTTATAGCGTTAGGTATGAAACCTCATTTCACTAAGACGTTGACGATTTGACTTCTATGTTGCTGTGTTTTTTTAATTAAAGTATTTTTAAGGTGGCAGTTTCATGCTTTTGATTGTTCGAATGGTTTAGCTTCGCCGGGGAAGTACCAGTTTCTGATTTAAACTCGACTATTCAAGTGTGCTTTCCCTTAATTTTATAAATTCTACTGAATTTATTTTTTAACATACGTCAAAACGACTTCACCTGGCCTGTTGGTATGCTGAATGTAAAGTCTCAAGAAAGAGGGATACCATAACAGATACCAACAATGTTACAATAGTGGCCCCTAATTTAAAAGTCTCATCGGGTGCTTTGTCAGGCCTCGCTTAAAGCACCCAGGATTGATGGATTCTAAGACTTCATGTTGCGGCAAAGGAAAGTGTCTACAAGAGATGGTAAATTGTAGAAAAGTGTTTGAAAAAAATCAAACCTTGAAATAAGGATCACTATAAGTTGGATCGGAATAGTCATTGCTATACCGAAACTGCATCAAGGGATCATCGTGTCGAATATTTGGTAAATGTACTGGGCCGGCTAGTGGCAAGCCTGCATGCATCTTGCTGTCTGAACGTTCGGAGCTCGTGTATTCCTGAAATAAATATTTAGTTAATAACTTGATTAAGGAATATTATTATATTACTAATTTCTTCATGTATAACTATCAATAGCGTCGGTAGATTTGTGGATAAGTCGGCCTTACTATCAAGAGGTGCCTGGTTCAAATCCTGACCATTACGCTACCAACGTGAACCCACTCCTAGCATATACAATTTAGCTTAGTTGGAGGGGTTAGAGGGAATATTAGTAATTTTGGTTGCTAATATTCTTTAAAAAAATGGATGGATGAAGCGATCACAAATAGTTCAAAATATTGAATAATAAAGTAATCAATCGAAAGTATCGAACCTGTCGAATTGAATTTGGTCTAAACTGAGGAGGTATCATCTATTCATTTAATATCAAAGCAATAAATATCGACACTGTGTCCTTATTTTACTATCTTTTTAAAACTTACTAATTCATAACTTCCATCGCTATGTGGTAGATGCGGCTTCAGATCACTAATATTGGAACTCCTATCTGACTCCTTGTACATATCGCCTGTGGTGACTGTTACATCAGGTTTCTCATTCATCTGGCTCTTCTTGCGTCTGCGTCGATGGCAGATGACAACCAAGATGATAAAACCAGAGAAGATAATGATACCAGATGTGACTCCAATCAAAATTATGTATAATGGGAGAGATTCTACAAATAAAGTATCAATTTATTAATTCTAAACAGGATAATAAAAGCAGATTTTGAGTGAATGTGATAAAATAAACAAGAATGAAATTAGTAGTGTAACACTCAAGAGCACCGAGATTTCGGTTATCTAATAAAAATAATATACATGGTAAATATCCCAGTGAATATTACACTATTAATGTTAATGACCATGTCGCTTTCAAATCATACAAAGAATGAAATTTTAAAGCATTTAGTATGTAAATCGATTTAGATACGATTCGAATAATTCAATCAGGTCAGGTGGGACTCGATCAAACCCGCGATCTTTCTCTTACTGGTGTGAATCCTAACACCACTGATTCACCTAGCCACGACCGAAGCAATGCAATATTTTTCTTAAATATCCGTCTTTTCAAGTTCGTGCAAACAAGAATGCTCTTCGTTATACTACTTACTCATAGGCTTCAACATAATAGCTACGTTTGCGTTCCCGTATTCGTTGGTGATACTGCAGTTATATTGTCCGTAGTGTTTCGACTGACTTGATCTAATCACAAGGCTTGACTTAATAATACCATCAGGAAGACGTTCTTCTAAAGTTGCGTAATCCTGTAATACATGTTTTAGTTTAGTACTCTCGCCACTGCAATATTAATTTTTCTTTTTTTTTGTTAACAATTCTTACCGGATCTTGGATGATATTGATTTCTCTGTTTTCAAAGTACCATCTAATATCGTCAGGCTTGGGTACTGATAATGCAGCACATTCTAATGTAACATATTCACCTTCCGTACCAAGTTGTGTTCGGTTCGATAAGATTTTTGGAGCACCTATAGAAAATTAAAAATAATTTAAAAAGTGCCTCAAAACAAAAAATCGTGATAGAATCCACTAATCTCTTAGCTTTTTCAATAAAAAATAATGGTAGTGCTTCACAAACCGCAGTTTCGTGATAATTATTATAATTTAAAATGTAAGCATTTATATCACAACAAATAACTAAAGTTGCATGTTATCTAATCATAGATAAATCAGAACCGTAATAATGTCTGCTAGCATAATGCAAGTTTAACACGAAACTATGATTGAGACTTCTATATTTTGGGTATAATAAGTTTTTATCACCAATTATGTGCATAAAGATAAAAAGTTTGATATAAAAAAATTTAGTAAACACATCAGACATTAAGTAAGTAATAGACACAGATACAAAAATAAGCCTACTGCAAGCAATGCTTTTTGTTACAGAGTATATTTCTCTGTGGTTATTGGACTAGTCCTACCAGGCTGTAATAATTATTAAAATATAAATAGCGCATCACAAGAAGATTTGATGGTAGTCGGTTCCATAATAACTAGTCTAAAGGAGTAGATAAACTTATTAGACCCCGGGATCTGAGGTGAAAGACTCTGATGTAACCAGGAACCGCGTTAAGATTATGATATACCTAAAATTCGTACAGTTAACACTACTAAGTTTGACTGGCAGAAAATGCCTACGGCATTAAGTCCGCCTTTGTACACATTTTATATTTGTGCATAAAGAATAAATAAAAAAAAAAAAAAAAAAAATAACACATGAAACGAAGTAAATACATAATTTATTATGAGCTGACTTACTTTTAATGAAGACAGTAGCTTCAGCTTCGATCTCAGGGTATCCTTCAACATTCGCTTTACAGATGTACCGCCCTGCAGTCTTTTTGGTCACATGCACTTTTAAATTTGCAGCCCTCACTCTAAACTGCTGAAAGAACAGTAGGTTCACATAATACTGTCTGAGTTTCCAAAACTTTTAATTGTCTTAATAAAAGGCACTTTGTACTTCTTAAGTGGTGTCTTGTTATTGTGAAGTTACAAACTGTTGAAATCGGAGCTGTTCGGTTATTTCCTTATTAAAGCAAACATTTACTTTATCAACTGTTTCCAATAATAGCGCAAGTAAATAATTGGACACGAATTCAAAACAATATTATTAATCTGTGTGATGACGTAGAAAGAAAGAATACAAGGGTGTAAGAGCTAAACGTTTGACAATATAGGCAGACGATACTATTGCAAGGGATAGAATTCAAAATAAAACCCTGTACCAACTCGTCTGGCCAGCGTGGAATCAGTAGGCCAAAACCTCCCAATGTATCCTCGCAATAACCTATGTCCAGCAGTGTACCGTTAAGATAAAAACATTTCAATGTTGCCATCACGGTATTCACTTACCTCTAATCGTCCAGGTTTTTCAACAAAAAGCCATTTAAGTTCAGGTTGGGGCTGTCCATCTACATCACAACTCAAAACTACAGAAGCACCTATTTCTGTGGCTACATCTTGCGGTCTTGTTCTGAAGGTTGGTGGGTCTGAGAATGAGAAAGTCAATGTAAGGCGATTGCGTGACGTAACTATTAATGAAAGTAATGTTTTAGAAACAATTTAAGAATTTGAAAGCTTTAAACTACACTTTATATTAATTCATGAAAATATAAAGCTTGTGGGGTTTTTTTTAGCCGAAATCTCTTTTTTTCCTATTGTACAACATCAATCCATAAAACAGTTTTAACACCATCTTAAATTAAACGAAATAAGAGAATATTGATCTCTAGAAACTGTACTGCAAATCTTTCGTATGCGTCAGCGTGATTTTTCAGTACAGTTCAAGAAAAAACCGGAATATTTATGTTGATGATCGAACGGGCTATAGTTGTAATGTTCAGGCGCCCACATCATGGGTTTATGACGTCAGCCATCGAGATAATGACGAGATGATTACATTTGTTGCTCACTTTTTCAATCTCAAAAAGCTGGTGAATGTTGATTAAACTGATGAAAAAAAGAAACCAGACGCTTAAAGATCATCTACTAATTTAAATTACTATATATTTTACTTTTGAAGATAGTATTCACAATTCTCGGTACTAAAATAGCTAGTTACAGAAACTATATCAATAAGGGTTGAGACACACTGATACCACGTCGAGACAATAAAGGATCTGAAAATTTAACATTATTGGTGATATGAAACTTACAAGTGACTTTCAGTGAGATGTTCCCTTCGCTTGTTCCAACTGAGTTGCTGACCTCACATCTTATCAAAGCGTTGTGATGCTTACGGGTAACATTGAAGATGATCTAGAACAAAAAGAAAGATGTCAGAATATCGCGGTTTCTCGAAATTGCATAAGTTTCCTGTTAATATTTGGAATATTCAGAATATTGGCAAATCCATACTAATATTATAAATGTCAAAGTAACTATGTCTGTCTGTATGTTACGCTTTCACGCCTAAACTACAGAACCGATTTTGATGAAATTTGGTATAGGAGTAGATTAGAGCATGAGAAAGGACATAGGCTATGTTTGGTCGCGATAACCGACATCCAATTTTCCGACATCAAAATCAAATTTTATTTCTCTCAAAAATAATGAATAAAATAAATATATACATAATATAATTACGCTTGATAGTTTCGCCAACTACAATTTTTGTGCCCACAACAGGTAGTCTCCACCTACGCCGCTGGGAAAAAGGTGTGACTGTATGTAGGTAAAAAATAAGACGAGCCTATTGCCGTCGGGCGGGCACTTAGGCAAGGGCTGTCGGATGGAGCGCAACCCTATCCTTCCGGGAACCAATTTGGCACGCTACGATAAAATACGAGTACAAAGACATTACAATACTTGTGTTGTTAGATATCAAATAAGATTTTATCATTCAAAACTTCAAGCTCCTTGAGTACTCTTACAATCTACTGACGCTTTTCCCAATTTCACCTACCCAACGAGCAATAAACTAAAAGACGAACATTGAAGCAATAATTCAGAACCACCAGCTCCCAAAACTAGAATAAAACAATACAAACTGACTGAAGATAAAACAAAAGCAGCTACTGCAACGGCAGCAACAATTTCAACTTTGATGTCGTTAATTAAGCAACTGAGGGTAATAAACGTTAAGTTAGCCATTCAACTGAATTTCACGGCACACGAGATATAACCATGCGTTACGTTTATAAAGGGTGTTATACACATCCTCAGATATTTATATACTAAGCGTTGAGTACCAGTTATATCTAAGGCTTCAGCTTCCGCAGTGAAAAGTTCAGGTGTGGCTCAAGGCTTTGAACCAGGGTCTATTACACGATGAAAATGCTCACTAAAAGAATCATTAACCCCCGACGCAAAAACGACGGGGTGTTATAAGTTATGGCATCGTAGCACCCAAACGGGTGAACCGATTTGGATGCAGTTTTTTTTGTTTGAAAGGTATATTAGTCGGGATTGTTCTTAGCTATGTTTGAAAAAATCGATCCAAGAAGGCCGCTACCACAACCTCTCGGAATGTATTCCGATATGTCGGGGGGCCTGGAATTATTCTGATAATATAACGGAGTGCTTAACCAGTTAGGGTCCCTCGACATGGCAGCCGTTGAATTACAATATTACTAGGTATATCAAAAGTTACAAGTCAAACATTATTTATTTTAAATTTTAAAGGTGTTTTTGTGACGGGGGTTTTTTAATTTTTTTATTATTTTTTTTAGCATTGTTCTCGGCTATACAAATATTTTCGAGAACCACTTCTTACTCCTTATGTTTCTTTGGGTTTAAAGGTCTGGTCTCCTAATTAGAGGAAAGCTTGCACCAGAGCCATATCCGTCAATTAGCAGGTAGTATGCCGGTGAGGTTGGCTTGACTTGAAGGTGATGTCACGTATAATCGTCTTCCAAGCCCTCTTTCCAACTCACTTGGGAACCTTACATCTAACTACGAAACGGTGGAAATTCGATATTTTCCGTGAAGCGTCTATCATCTGACTTTTACAACTAACTGGTGACATCTTAGTTCTGTAATGAAGCCATCTTTTGAACGACGTTTTATGTTAAGACAAAAATATTATACAACGTCATGTGTACCGCGCTTTACAGTTGCGTTCAAAAATTTACGCTGATAACTTTCTGCAGTCATAAGCGTACGAGCAGACCGTGGTGGCTTGTTACGTTATTCACGAAATTGCCTGCAGTTGTACTACAGACGGTACATTTGAAATAAAGAACTTCAAATTATAAACCGAGATTGTTTTGTGTTGTAAAATAGCGCTTATTATCTTGTTAGCCTTTGCACGCGATTGAGATTGCTGCTAAAGCAATGCACTTTAGGGAACAAAAAGATACATTAAAAACATCCGAGCGCTTGCATTAAGAACTCCACTAATCTAGTGTCAGTCGCTGAGGTTAAAAAGGAATCATCATCATTTGTGCACCAATTATGCATACAAAGGTTGTGCTTTGGAGTCCACGATCCGTTCTCCTACTCCTATTAACTATATTTGTTTATCTTGGTTGTTATGGAAGCGATTGTCGTCAGAACATCGAGATAAAAGTCTGCATCAGATCCTTCTCAATTATACTGTAGGAATACCAGTAACCAATTATTTTCTACCAAGAATGAGAATTTAACCTTGAATTTAACAACATTCTATACTGTTTGTGAGAGTGCATATAGTCACATCTAGAAAAGCCGACATAGGTACTCATCAAATAGAATAAATGAATCTGTGCCAAGCGTAAAACTTGGACTGGGAAATGGCTATATGAATGACAAGTCTCTTGAATCATCTAAAAACAACAAAGCCCTAAATACTTTGATAGACAAACAATATATTTACGGTCAAGTATGTAATTATGTCCAATTTATTAATATAACCCACTTTATAATTAGTCTTACCAATAATTATGTTAATAAATCTTCGAAGACGATTCCGACCTACTTGTAAATGTCGTACTGATGCGACACTTTGCATATATTAATATTACGGCAATTTATATTATACAATTAAGCTTTATAATGATAGATCCAAAAATTCAATATTGAAATTATACAGTCAAGCTTATATTTTGTATTTGGTTGTTTTGTTAATCTATAGAATATATGTTTTGTGACGAGGGTTTCATGATGAAGCTGGAAGGTTTAATATAATTAGGAAAATAAGATTTGAATGATTTTTTTAGAACATTTATTATGTCATCTTTCAAAATTCGAATACATCGGGAAAAGTGAAATGCTCAAGTGGGACTTGAACCCACGACCTTACCCTTACAGTGCAAATTCTCTTCCAACTGAGCTATTGAGGCACACCTGAATCACAATATGACATCGAAAATTTATGAAAATTAAATGCTAATTGTAGTACAAAAGTATCAATTGTGAAATATGATTATATTTTATTTTAACAGTTACAGTAAAACGTATATTCAAAGTTTAATGAACAATCTGTTACTGAGAAGAATCTTTGATAGTTCAATTAACGTAAAAGAAGAGAGTAACTAGTAGTTCAATTAACAAGAGAAAGAAAGTAAAGGTTTCATTTTCATCTCTTTGTACGTATAATTTCCGTACTAGAGGTATTCTCATTTCTCTACTTTTGTAACATACCTAATACCTATGTTTCACAGAATAAATTACCATGAATAGCAAGGATTTCAGAAACATAATAATACAATGAACTGAAATAAAACAATGCAGACTTAGAACCACTATCTGTAAATCACACAAATAAATTGCACAAAAGGGAAATGCAACTACTGCATTCTAGTTAGCGAGATATAGAATGTAATTTAATTATGTATGGCTGGTCGTACCGCGTCCATTTAAGGGTTAAAAAATTGCTTCGCATGAGACTGACACACCATTTTTATAAGTGACTTTTTGTTTTATACAGGCTGTTCAATAAATTGACTTACAGACCTACATACTAAAGTAATTATTTTTAGGTGCTTTTATGCATTGGCTTTTTATTCGATAATTATAAATCAAACAATTTTAAAGGAGTGCTATTTGAAATGTATTTGACTGTAATTGTAGTACAGTCGTGTAAAGAATTTGTGCGCTCACAATTCAGTGTATTGAAACAATGCTTTTATTGTTTCGCTGCGCAGCGCGCTACGCTGTGAAGTAAAATCAGAGAAAACGTCACCATTAGCTTCGTTGTCTATTGGCACTCGGATATTACTACAGTCTTTTATATTTAAAGCTAATTAACGAAAATTTATTACATAATAGAAATATTAGGAGAACAGCGACAGCAGATGCCGGTCGGGGATCCCTGCTATACCATTTCCAGGGTTCACCAGATTCCCCGACCAGACAACGTCGTATTGATGTGAATATAACCGTGTATAATACTTTATTTTGTTTTTACATTAGTTGCTATTGCCACAGCTGAAATACATCTTCTGTGAGAATTTCCACTACTGTTCATGAGATACAGTCTGGTGACAGACAGACAAACAGGCGGCCGGTGGTGTCTTAGAAATAGGGTGTCATTTTTACCCTATGAGTTCAGAGCCCTATAAAATGGTTTCTAAAGCTAGTTTAAAAATTATCCAGGATCAAATTAAACTCACCATCTCATCATTATAGTCTCCGATCACAGGGTTGTTGTTGATGTACCATCTATACTTCTGTGCTATCGGGTTCGCATCCACGTCACACCGCACCCTGAGCTCTGAACCCTCAGGAATCTTGCTTTTCGCCGCTCCAGAACTTATTGTTACTTTCACTTTCGGGGCGTATTTTACCTGTGAAAGAAAATTACACTGTAATGTTTTTCAAATAAGGTTGTCGCGATGCAGGATACACCTAGCACCATCTAGTATAATGAAGTCGAACTACTTCGAAACTACTGATCTGATAACACGTAATTAAAGTTTATACTGACTCTGGTTATCGTAATATACAGGATGGAAACGTTAAGTGTCCACATGATTTTTAATTATTTTTAAAGATAATGCAGAACTTATTTGCATCGGTCAATGCATACAATTTTGTAAATACGTTTCATAATTGCTGATGCAAGTTACTATAGCCAAAAAATAAACTAATGTATAGGTCCAATACATCAAACGCACAAGAAGCATTCATCCATCTATAACTAACACACAATCCTAACATGTCCGACCGCAATTAAACGGATGCAGCAAACCTTAACATACCTACTGGTGTATACAGGCTGATTTAACAATAATAAATTATAATAGGTTATACTATTGTGAAATACCAGATTTATCATTATATACTTGATAAAAGCCTGTTACACTACCTAAATGAATCCAAAAACAATTTTATTTAACTTTGCTGGAGCAGTTTACGGGAATCCTTGCGGAAAATTTGACATTTACCATTATTAGAATGTTGTGTGATGTAAAGCTATGTGTGTCGCATATACATTACACATACACGTCAGGAATAAATAAAGAAACAACCTGTATATAAATCTAATGACTACTGTTACATACCTCAATATGCACCGTAGCCATCCGAGGCGCCCTGTCAGCCGTGTTCTGCGCCTGACACGTGATCGTTTGGTTGTGGTGACTCTTGTTAGGTGTTAGCCGCAACACCGACCTGGTATCGACAAATTGTGTCGTTATAGTGGCACCATAGTGGCACTAACGATTGAAGTATGTGCCATCCGATTCACGGATTTTATAGTATCCGATGTTGAGGATTATTAAACGTGCATACATATATTTACGCCTGTAAAATCTGCCTGCCAGAGGCGTATCAACACCATCATTTAGTCAAATATGATCTTCGGTCCCATGTAAGTAATAGGGGCCGAGTATATCGTCGGTAATGAAGGAAGGGAAGGCAGAGGATCGGACAAAATGCACATGTAGAGAGGCCTATGACCAGCAGTGCAGCATTAGGCTCAGGCACAGGCTTTCCTTTGGTGGTCAAGCGGCAGTCACTTTCAAAAAGGCCGTATCAGCCAAACCAGCCGTATAAGAGGAGTAAGCGGATCTCACACTCAAAAGTGAGCCTCAGATACAACCGAGATCAATGCTAAGATGAGTTCGGTCAAGCACAACCTCAATCAATTCCCAAAATGCCTGATTGCAACGATATCTACTATACTATAAACGATACTATAAACGATTTTCAATTCGTCTGTTTCCCGAAATGTCTGAATTCAATATTATTTATGGTGATGGTGATAATGAAATATAAGTAAAGCTTACCTAACTAAGTATCGTTGTCCGTCTGGTAGTAATTCCTGTGTGTTGTTCACTGGTTTCTTGATGACTGCCTGGTTTCCATCAAGCCAAGTTATCTGTATAAATTGGAATTCATTTCAGATATACAGCGAATAAAATACGATCAAACAAACATTGATTTTTAAGTATCAAATACGTAGGGAACCTTCAAACCTAGACATGTAAAAGCAGTAAGGGTTCATTGTGATCCATGGTTGATATAGTGGATTTTGTGACACTTGTAACCACCATACAGTTAATAGTTGATTTACTATTGGATACATTTTATGCTTGACTAGTAGATTGAACTGCATTCAAAGATATTTAAACTATCATGGTCACTGATATTACTATTAGAGATATCGCGGAGGAAGGAGAATGGTGCTTGCAACAGCGCCGAAATATCGGACACTCAAAACAACTCATAACATAAACTCACGCCTGTATTCTCCGAAGGGGTAGGCTGAGCTGCTAAAACCCACATTTCTCCAGTTTATGTTTTAGGTCCCAATGTAATAGGTGGCGAGCCCATTGCCATTAACCGGGCACTTATAAACCTGCGATAAATACACACATAACTTCGAAAAGCATACAAAAGTAATTGGTGTGTGCCATGGTAAACCTGGGATCGAACCCGAGACCTCGTCTCAGCAGTCTATTATACACGGTAAATATCCCAATATCTCTAATAGTAATGCACTCAAAGACTTTAGGAAGATTCAGTACTGACCTTCGTGGAGCTAAGTTACTTTAATATCTATTTTAATACCTAGAATAATGTTTCTACAATTGCATTGACTTCCAGATCACAAAGCAATATTAATGTCTGAGAATATTTTTATGCATTCTGGTAACGTATTCACAAGAATCTAGGAGAAATCAAATCGACTTTTACTTGTATTCTATCACATATCTACGATTGCTACGATCAAAACGTTGAGACATCAGAGTAAATCAACCGAAATGTGTATATTTACTTTTAAAATGCGATCACAACCCATTCAATACTAAACTCAATTTGAACCTTATTTAGGGTCGATATTTGAAAGGTTATTCTGCTCTGCTTTTCTAGCTCTTTATTTAGAACTCAGTGGAAGCAATAACTTCTATAATGAAGCTGTTTAGGACAAAAATTTTACATCACAGTTTCGAGAGTGAGTTGAAAATGAATTTTGAATTTGAAAACGTGGAATGAAGTAATGAATTTTGGCTCCTATCTGGATTGTCATTTATTTGACAGCTACAAAAAGTAGGTAGTCGTGTTATATCGTGACCATTTTTTTGCTTCATCTGCCCGTCTAGAGGAGTACCATCGTCATTAAGCAGTGGAACATGGGGTTACTTGGGTGCAGTGGATGGAAGTTGTGATTATACACACCTCCGCAAACAATATCCTATCATCTATCGTGTCCAATATGCCTTGCACAAGTGAGGATTTGAACAAAGTGACTGCACGAATCATCAGTACCTATCATCCAATTTTGGGTTGGACACATCTAATACCACTGAAAATTGCCATAAGCCCAACGAAAAAGAAGATTGAGCGAAAAGTTCACTGACCTCAGCTGCAGGTTTTCCACCACTTGACACACATTCAATATCTACAGTGTGGTTCTCAGTGGCGTCTATGAAAGCCCCGCTAAGGATCCGGGGTGCATCCGGAGCGACGAGCACTGTCAGTCGGGCGTCGCGAGATCGGATAGGTGGAGCCGCATCTGTAACAAATAGATGGATATAGGAGGTGTAAAGAAGAACTCGAATCAATTCTTTGTTACAAATTGAAAAAAGCTTGCTTTAAAATTTAATACAAAAGATTCTAGTGTCGCTAGCTACCTTATTTTCTCTGATTTCTTCTCTTCTCTTCATCTTAGCATTAATCCCAGTCGCATCCGAAGCTTTAAGCTTGGAGTCTGGGGTCCGCTTTACCAGTCTAACTGTGGATTTGGCTAAACTTCGATAGTTTCTGTGAAGCGATTGTCATCTGACCTCCACAACTCAAAGGCGATATCGAAGCATTGCAGCTAGACCAGTTGTTGGACTTTTAAGGGCTCCAGCTACCCGTAACGACTGCCATCGATGTTCGTATGGCAACCAGTACTGAAGGCTTAACGTCCTCTCTGAGGCACGACCAGACCGATGCAAATATCCATATTCATGCATACAAATATTTGCACTATTCGGGGACCGAATCCGCACCTCGTGTGTAGCGGCCGCGATCACTACCGATGTTGCAACTGATACTGAAGCTGCTACACCACATATGCTGTCATTCAGTAACCCTTTACTAACTGTACTCAAGCTATTTTTTTTATTTAAATAACTCCTAAAGGTGAACTCACCGTTCTTCAACGCGGAGCTCACTTGGCACTGGTACACCCCATCATCTTCTAGAGTCACGTCCTTGATGTCTAGCGAGAAGTCCCCTGCAACAAACCAAAAATAGCCAATCATTAATAAGGCTAATACCTATTAACTAAATTTATACTATGACACTAGCAAAAAACTACTCGAATCCTCACAAAACTTGGGTTTCTTCTTCTCGATAACACATTTAGATACAAAGTCATTTAACTATGTTAAAGCACAAATCTATAGACATGATTTAGTTTGTCAGTAAATGATACCACAAAATACTCGAGGTCAGACAAACCGACACAAAGTCTAGCTAGATAAACCTCTCAGGCCAAAAATTGTGTCAGTTCCCGAGTGGAATTTATGAAATGGAATGCGGAATCAATATATAAATCGGGTCGTACGAAACACGATACTTAATAGCGGGTCGTACGTGGCCGTGGGTCCAAACTCGGTGGTCGTACGAGAACGTTACCATATAAATGAGTTTTGACACCTATCCTAAACAAATCACACATTTTAGTAATGTCTTGTAACAAATAAAAGTCCTTTGAATGATAGGTACAAAAAAGAGTAGCACATATTGAGAACACTCGTACTTTTTACACAGTATTTATTATAATATAACCTGACCGGTTTCGCCTTACGGCATTCTCAAAGGTTTACATGTACTAAAGGTTTTGGATGTTCTAAGTCCTAATTTTAGGAATTGAATTGAAACCATGAATTCCACCAAGTGCCATCAATCAACAGTATAAATAGTAAAAAAAGGAGTTTTTCCGTTCCTTACACTCGAAACCACGAGTTAAAAAAGTGATAATTATTCCATCTTCTACCACCTGCAAAAGTTCATTCCGAAATCTACTCTGACGTATTGTAGCTACGCATAGAGGTGTTAGTCCACGGAGGACAAAATTTAATTGCTCATATTTTGTTGGTTATTCAATCAGTCTAAAGGTATAGAAGTTAATCAAAAATTTACTAAAAGAATCCCATTTCTTCCATAATAAAATCGTAGAAAATTACTGCAGCGGAAATCAGTTCGACGAGGGATTTCTATTTAATAAGCTGACTAGCTTTTTGTGCATTCATATAAAAATCGCTCCGGCTCGGATTGCTGGTTTTCAAATGATTTAATTAACCATTGTCGGATTGCTCCGCATATAGTTTATTAGGTCAGATGCAATTCTATATTTTATAATAGTTGACAGTTTTTGTTTATACTGGAGATTGATGGCGCTTGGTGGAATCTGCTACACATATTGAATAACACACTTGAACTTTTCCACTGAGTTTATTTTATTTCGATTGTAATTCCGAAACACTACAATATTTGCATTTTTTCATGTTTCAAATGCAAATATTGTAGTGTTTCGGAATTACAATACTTAAAACATCAATGTAAACCTTTGAGAATGCCGTAAGGCGAAACCGGTCAGGTTTAGAAATAAAATAAACTCAGTGGAAAAGTACAAGTGTTTTATTCAATATGAGTTGATAGTTTTGGTTTGACTGTCTTTAGATGTTATTATTCCACGTGAGTATAATAGTAATAGTATATATATTATAATAATAATACCAAAAATTAATCTGGAAATTTTCAGAAATTATGTTTACTGCATGTGTATTAAAATATATAACCATGTACCTGATAGTCTTAAGAAATTACCATTGACCCTATTCCGCAAAAAAATTCGTGAATTTCTATGTAACAAGAATTATTACCACATAATGGAATATTTTGATGACAAATTTTTAAATGTATAAATTCTATATTCCTAATTATTATTTTTTGTCATATAAGTAAATTCTGACATTAAATTAACATTGAATTTTGGTTTAGACGAATTAGAACTTAGCCTATGAAGCAATTATTAATTCCAATTGTGTAGAGGTAATTAAATGCATGTAGAAATCTGTAATGATAGTAAATTTAATATTTGCACGCCACAATTGGCAGAATATGCTGTATATCCTAAATCACCCCATAACATAACATAAAACAATTAATTTAATTAAACAATTTTTGGAATTTGCACATTCTGGGATTTACATATTTTTGGACTAGTATATTTTGGGACAATATGGACGTTTTGCACCCTCTGGAAATTTTGAATAAACGCATCTGAAATTGGGGCCACTATGTATGTAAGCGCTAATTTCACAACATATACGATACAGTACGCAGAGCGGGAAACTTGCATTTGTGTACACGCAGGCAAATGGATGGCCTAAATGTAGTATGAATTTCTGCACCCACGTGCTATTTTAGCGCCCTTAGTTCATTACCCGGGTCGAACAAAATCCGTTTAATGCAAATTAAGTTTATTGTCAGAAAATTGTCAGCAGTAAGTACTAATTTATAAACGTACCTAAAGTAAAGCCAACGAAGCGAGAGAAAAAAGGTAAACAAAGTTTCAGCGGTTCCAAACATTTATTACTTCAAGCGCATTGCAGACAGGGATAAAATTGCTTATAAGATGGCGGATCTGACAGTTTAGAACCGCTGTGCTGATAGCTTTCCTGTACTACGAAACACGCAACGACAGTTGTCGCTCGGCTATTGTCGCGTACGTGTGATATGGCGACAAGGACAGAGAAAATAATCGCTAGTTATCGCAATGTAACTTAGTAATGGTCGCTTTGTTTATCTTTTTTCTCTCGTCTCGTTGGCTTTACTTTTTTGTAGATTCGATGAACTTGCATATACCTATATCAAGTAGGAACAGAAATATATGTAACGATATGGGTGTTCTAACATCACTGCCTATACTCATATCAATTTAGATACACAGGTATCTAATCAGAAAAGAAGTTGCATAGGTTTACTTTCGATTTCTTTTTCGTTTAAGAAAATAAACATTCCAGACGCTGACATCACCAACATATTTGTATAATTCGCCAATACAATCTCGAAAACTCATACCTTTCATAAATAAGCAATGGAATTATTTTTATCCTGAAAAAGAAAATCCTATTGCTTAGTAAAATAACTTCCCTAGGAATTTTGGAACAATGTAGCGTGGCGGTAGTGAACGCGACTGCCACGCAGGATGCGCGGGTTTGATCCCCGCTCAGTGCAAATATTTGTATGCAGGAATATGGCTATTTATCTTGGTCTGGGTGTTTCTATGTATAATGTGTGTATTTACAAAAAAAAAGTATCTAAGTATGTTTATCCGCACTCTAGATTTGATAACACAAGCTAGTTAAGCTAAGCACTATGGGTCTAGATAGCGTTGTGTAGAATGTTATGGTATATTTATTTATATAATTTATTTATTCAATACGGTTGCAAATTACTATTTAGTAGGATACTACCTTTTGACAACTTCAATCTTTATACAGTGTCAATCCTGGTTGCTCCACATTTTGGAGTCCGAGTTTCCGTTCTCTTACTGCTATTTTCCACAGTTTGGTTTATTTTGGTTTTTACAGAAGAGACTGCCTTCAGATACATCAGTGCAAGGGTTATCTGTACCAGGTTCTCGTTCGTAAACGTATAAATGTACCTTTTTTTTTTTTTTTTTTTTTCGTGCGGAAAACCCCTCGGATACCCCCCCTGCCGGAGCCGGAAGGGGAGGTTATGTCGGACTCGAAACGACTAAAACCGCAAGCCGACTGTGGGTCTTGGTGCTAGGCCGGAGGTGAGGTTGTTATAGACATATCCCTCGCACCCCGGCTGACCCAGGGCCATCCCTTACGGTCTGGCCCTCCTCAGGAGGGGGGACAACGGTGTCCCCAACTCGCCCCCGGAATGGGGAGGCGCGCTATTTAGCGCGCCGCCGCCGTGGCCTGCTTCTGCTGGGGTGACAGGCGGCTCCACCCGTCACCCCCAGGCCCGCGCTCATGGGGGACGGAGGTCAGTCAGTGCCCTCCGACGCCCGAGTTGCCTGCGCGCGCGGGCGGCGCGATCCGCGAGTCATTCTCGCTCGCGCCGCCTCTCCCGCTCCGCCGTCTCCTTCACGACCATTACCTGCTCGCTGAAGGAGACGCCGGCCGCCCACGCGTCCGCGCAGCGGACCATTGCTGTGAGCAGGGTGGCGAGGGTGAGAACTCTCACTCCCAGGGCCGTCACTAGCTCCCGCCTCGGTCCGGCCCATGCCGGACACTCGGTGAGCGTGTGCAGCCCCGTGTCCTCGCTCGCGTCGCAGTGATGGCACTCGGACGTTGGCTCCTTTTCGATCCGACACAGATATCTCCCGAAGCACCCGTGCCCGGTGATAATCTGCGTCAGTCGATACGAGAGGCTGCCATGTGGCCTCTCGAGCCATTCCCCCATGATGGGCCTTACCGCCTCTATGACGGCATGCCCTGCGCGTCGTTGCTCAAGTCGTCGCTCCCACTCCGCCACCATGATCCCGTGGAGCCGGGACCTCTCGGCCCGAATGTCTTCGGGCTCGGGATCGAAACCCCGCTCCCGCGCCTCCTTACGGAACCGATACAGTGCCGCAAGGGATCTCGCTTCCAGGATCCACGGTGGCGATCCGGCTAGGAGACTCGCCGCTTCAAAGGATATCGTGCGGTACCCCCTAATGGCCCTGCAGGCCATCGTCTGCTGCGGAGCATGCAGCAGTTGCACGAACCTGGCATGCAGGGCGTCCGCCCACACTGGGCACCCGTACAGGGCCATGGACCGCACGACACCCGCGTAGAGTCTCCTGCAGGAGTCCTCTGGGCCCCTCAAGTTGGGCAGCAGCCGCATCAGCGCGTTAGCTGACACCAACAGTTTGGGGCGCAGACTTCGGAAGTGCTCTCCGAAGTCCCACCGACCGTCGAGTACGAGCCCCAGGTATTTCAGCCGGGGCTTGATGTCGATGGGAGTACCTCCTACTGTCAAGCTGGATCCCGGGGGTGGCCTGCGCCGAGGACCATGAAAGAACAAGGCCTCGGATTTGTGCAGAGCCACCTCGAGACCCAGCCGCCGGATCCGATCCACGACTTGAGCAACAGCGGTCGTGGCCCTCTGGGTCGCCTCGCGGTGTGTAGCGCCACTCACCGTCACTAGCGTGTCGTCCGCGTAGCACGTGACGGTGGCACCGAACGCGAGCTCACCGCGAAGCACCCAGTCGTATCCGATGTTCCACAGGAGCGGCCCCAGGACCGATCCCTGTGGGACACCGCACGAAATCTCACGCCTACCGACGCCGGTCGCACTTGGGTAGATGACGGCCCTCTCCGTCAGGTACGCCCCGACTATGCGGCGGAGGTAGAGAGGCACATCGTGGTACACGAGCGCCTCCCTGATGCAACTCCAGGGCAAGGTGTTGAACGCGTATAAATGTACCTGTATATTACAGGTGAAATTACCTTACCGTTTTCCTAAACCCTTTCCATTCAGTAGTCATCAATATGTAAGGCACTTCTGGCGTAAAAAAACTTAGGCGATTGAAACCACGGTTTTAAACGACTTATCCAGCAAGGTTTTAGGGCAATTATCCTAAACACCTATGACCCATTATGACTACTCTCTACACTACCTACATCTACTTTGAACGGACTCATAATCATATCATGCACTTCTTTGTTACCTTAGCAGTACACAAAACATACCACTATGACTAACACAACACTTTAAAAAGAATTTGTATACTTACGTTGAATACAGATAAAGCGTGTATGTCAGACTCATCTCGAGGGGGCTGACCAAAAATAACTTTCTATTTCAAACACTACTTCAAATATAAAGTTTGCTTTTGCAGTTTAGAAACGCTTTTTAATGGTTGCTTTTTGTCAGGATAAAAGACAAATAACAAACATCTTTGCGGACGGATCCAAGTGTGAAAGTAAGTATTCATACACGAGAAAAAGTGATCAAATAAGGGTGAATACCGTTAGAACAAATAAAAATACCTATGTCGTGATTCAACATTAATTATATTAGTGCCATCTAACGAAGATAGGCTAAACTATTTCAGAACTACAAATCCCACATCACGCTATGAAAATTCTCATATATATTATCAAAAAACAGCCTAATATCTATCTATTGGTTTGTAGCCTGATCGAGGCATCAGTATGTAATCTAGAAACTAGTAATGAATTTTGTTTTTTCAACATCAAAATAACTTTAGCAGTTCGACTAGACAGAATACCGCGGCCTTAATGAACTCATGTTATGTCCCCGATCGGTGGTGGGTAGGGTAGCCAGACTGGTCTGCTGTCAGTGGGCAGACCAAAGGCTTGTCCTGCTTTGTCTTCTGCACGACGGTAAAGAAACTCTTTGTTCTTTTAGGGTTGGCAGCACGAGTGTGATTCCCCTGGTGCTGAATACGTAACGGCCACGGTAATCACTTACCATTAGGTGGTCTGTGTGTTGGTCTGCCACATAAGTGGTATAAAAAATACCAGCCAGTAAGTCACTATTGCCATCACCCAAGAGACCAAATTCTTTTTTCAATAGTTGTTTATAGTATACACATAGAAGAAATTTGTGTACAATAAAACAAATAAATCGCTCAACATTAGTCCAATTGTACTTGTCTGTCTGTATAGCATCGAAAAGAAAGTTTGTCATCTAATTTGTCTGCTAAATTCCACCGAAATTGGATTTCCTTCCACATTACAATAACAGGAAATAAAAGAATAGGGATATACTACACATAAATGTCAACGCCTACGTAAGATTATATTTGTGTATATTATGGATTACATCAATACACGTTGTTATACATTATTCAGTAGTACACTGAGTATTTCGCTTTTATATTAAACTAACCTATGCTCACTTCTCCACCCGTATGGATGTCGTTTATCACATAATTAATGTAAGATTTAAAGACTGACTAAGAACTTTCAAACGAAAAACGCTCATGAGCAGATGGCTTAAATGTAAAGTGAGAATCAAATCGATATTGACGAACAAAGTGCTCAAAATTATCTCAATGCCCTAGTTCCCCCCCCCCCCCTCCCCCCTCCTGTTGACTGGTTTTCAGATATTACACACCTTTTGTTCGGACATTAATATTATTTAAATCAAGAAAACAGTTTGAATATGCTCATAATACCTTGGTTTTAAGATCATATTGAGACTTGGTCGTCAAGATCGTTCTGATTAAATTAGATTAATCTTTATTGTACACCAATTAATACAGTAAATGTATTGACAATGTAATATGGTCTTATCGCTAAGAGCGATCACTTACAACCTGACGCTGATTGTACCATGAATTTCTGCTTCTATTTACATACTAGTGCTAGTAATTTATATAAACAGACAAATTACATTTCAGAAATCAATAGTCAGTGTCGTTAATATAACCCTCTATTCCGTCAAGCTGAGTGCCACCATGGTTAACATGGTAAATGTTTACGATGGTGATCCTCTTTCCGAGACTTTTCTTTTAACTTACCATCAGGTGAGGTGAAGTCAAATTGACGTGACCTTTTATAAAAAAAATATATTCCACAACATGCCACATAACGCTATCTAGACCCATGGTAAACAAAGCTTAACTAGCTTGTGTTATGGAATCTAGAAAACCACGGATAAATATATTTAGATACTTTTTTGTAAATACATACATCATATTACAAAACCCAAGTATTTTTTTACAAGCCAATGTACAGACACGATCACTATCCAATTATATAGTAGTATCTATATTATCCTCGCAAAATTATCTTCGGGTACGGCACATGCATTATGAATGTTCGGCGAAATAAAGCGATTATCTGAAATTACCTGTATTGATTGAATTCGTCGTAAAAGAATTACTGAATACCAAGAATGGTTGATATTATAACAATAATAATACTACACTATGATTTTCTCTTTTCGAGGTAGGTAGAGGTAGCAGTTGGTCATTGCCGACTTATTAATTGGAACAGAGGCGGCTCTTTATAATTAGTTTACAATTAAGGTTAAAAAAAAGAATGTCGGCTAAAAGGAGTGGCTATAAAATTATTTTTTCTAGCGAATCTGTCTTTAAATATATATGTTCACGTTCATAAGGGTTACTTTGTGTCCGAAATGAAAAAAACTTTTTTGATACACTATTTCTTATATTAAATATATTGTATCAATACTCAGTATATTATTTATCAGCCTCTCAACTTGCACAGATTGTTTACTTGAGTGAAAATTTAAATACCTATATCACCTGAGTATTCATAAAACCTTCAGTCGATTTTAGTTCTAGAATCTGTTCTTATAACTAGTCTCAATTCGAGTTTCGCGACTGAGTGGTTTGTTTGCTTTAAATACACTTTCCTGGTAGATAGACTAAGTATTGCCCTAGGATACTACCCTTCATCAAAAACTAAGTAAAATCTTAAGGATGATAAAGATGTACTAATTAATTTATATACTTACCGAAATAATTTGTTACTCCAACGAAGCAACTCCTCTTTATAATTAACAGTACAAATAATTAATAAGGGCTCCGGCTAACAATAATTCAGAAACAATTAAAGCTCCATGAATTAGGAAGCAAAAAGCTTTTAATAGTACATTAATTTTTAATATTACTGTTGTAGCAAATAAGTACACGGCCACAATATTGGGAAGCAATGATCTACTTCACCCAGTTTTTGACGTATCAAGGTTCTAGAGATATCAAAAACTGAGTGAAGCAGAACCGAAAAAGTCTGAAAATTAACCATTATTTCCAAAGATGCAACCGGGAAGGAGGATGTCCCCGTTTCCGGGGAGGAGTGGCGGACTCCGTGGTTCCTCTTTCCGAGGAGGGCCTGACCGTCAGGGATGGCTTTGGGTCCGCTAAGGTGCGAGGGAATAACCTACAACCTCACCTTTGGCTTTGCACTTTGACCGACAGACAGCGTGCGTTTTAGTCGGTTCGACTTAGACTATATGGAATTATCAGCACGTAAAAAAAAATTATAGATCTAAAATCCTCAAGCTATTCGAATCTGACATTTAAATACGACAGTGACACTTTACTATGTCAAATAATTCCAGGAAATTCGAAATTCAAAATCAAAACCACAGAATATACAATCTAGAGCGGCTTAGATTAAAATTACCTATTTTTAAACTAGCACAAACCAAGTATTTGTTCTCACCATCCCACGTAACCGTAAAAACATCCACAGGTCTTCAGAAATAAGGTAAATTCATTTTTAACTCGGTGAAAACGCTCTAGCCCACTTAAGATGATCTTTCATCGTTGTTTGAAAACGTTGAGATACATTTTTCATCGCTGGCGTAGAAGTGGTGTAATCTTCTACATCCATTACCTTATAATTTGTAAATAGAGAATGTTTATAAGGAAGTTACCTGTATGGTTGACCATTAAAATTGTGTACATACCCTTTTGATGTGAATAGAGTGAATTAGTTGCTAATGCAGTTATACCAAATTTAGATTTGGTTTATTTTCCAATAAGTCCCTCCCTCGTTGCCATCTATGCAGTGAAAAATGGGCAACCTAAAGTATTAAATCTAGTCAAATCAATTTAATATGCCACTTTTCTAGAAACAGTCAAAGCTTTGGTGCCATTTTACTAAGATAACACCATTTGTCTGAAATTAGCAAGTCTAAAAACTCTACATGGAGCGATTCTGCTGAAACGTGACTAGAAGCTCCACAAAGAAATCAAAACTTTATTATTATTGTTATTGGGCTGCCAAATAAATCTTTTGAAACCTTGAATCTATTTTTCTTTCGTCAAGCAACAGTTATTGCTGCCGCGAGCCAAGAGAGGTCATCGACTTGTTGCGTGGAAATCTAATAATAAAACTGTATTGCAAATGTATGAAATGAAAAATTAAGGGATTCATAGAAGTCAAGTATTCTCGTACTAGCTAATACTCGCGATTGCGAGACATTGTTCTCGAGACGTTTGATCATATCTCTGGTATTACTCAACCTCAATCAATTAGCCTATCGCAGTCCACTGTTGGACATAGGCCTCTCCCAATGTTGGGAGGCTGGCTAGACAGGTTGGTACAGGTTTTATTTCGAGTTTACGTTCTCTCGCAGTGATATCGCCTGCGTATTTTCCGTTAGTCTTCTTTCTTATTCTTTCTTCGTTACCACTTTGATGACTTTAGCCAACCAATTTCGACCAAACAAGTGGTAGATTTTAAGTCTGATCAGTGTCTTTCTAATATCAAAAACTGTATTGAAATCCCTTCAGTACTTATTGCAACCATCATGAACAAAATAGACCCGAATTTCACAAAAGTGTGTCCAAACCTATCTAACGTGCAGACACAACTTTACACTTTGATCTTAGCCAAAAGGCCGAGAACGTGTCTTCACCTATGACCATCGGCCTCCATGTTCGGGGGACTGTCTTCAGGCCGTGAGTTGGCTGCTTATCGTCCTTACAGAAGCAGACCTATGACGGCAGCGTGACGTGAGAGATTCACTCACGCCCCCTCGACACCCGAAAACCCTCCATAGACGCGGGATAGCACCCGCATCACCCCCTAGACGAGACCGCAATTGTAGCCGTAGGTCTGATGGGAGTCCTGGGACATCCTTCCGAGAGCTTACCTGTGGCTCCCAACCGTATGCTGTTGGAACCTCCATACGGTTGGGACCGTGACGGTTTTTAATCGGTAGGAGTTCGGCATAACATCCATTTCCCCTCATGGTAAAAAAAGATAACTTTACAATTTGTATTATATTAATAGATAAAATGTACGCACCATTCGCTTTTATTTGCACCGGATAGAGAGCTGGACTGAGGCATGCATAACTTTTGATGTTCGATCGAATCGAATGTAAATTTAAAATCCCTACCTCGCTGGGAGTTTTCCACAAACACTGAATACGTATTTTTTATCAACTTGCATTCTGATTAGTCTTTTGCGACTGAAAGAGCCAGGAAAATTAGATTTTTTCATTTGAAAAACTTATTCGACTGGCGCTGGGTTCCTTGTCAATGTTTTTTCAGGTTGAAGCCTCGTTTAAAATCGGTGCGGTGATGGCACATTTGTTAAACAGTAGCATATTTTTTAAACTCTGTTCAATAGTTCCAAAAGTAATGAATTTGACTTTGACCTCCAACCCTGAGACGAAACCCTACGTCAAAACTGATTCTACCCTTCGTAAAACTTTATTGTCCCGGGTAGCTTGTAGAAAAGTATTTCTTAGTACAGGCCTCGTTTTGTTATAATTTTTTTATTATTAGAATATTTTTAGTATAATTCATTCCAGTGTATGTTTATTCTATAAGTCTATGTTTACCTAAGTCTTACTAATATCACAGTATAACGAGAGATCTTATAATGTAGTATGAATCGTTAGACTGTGCTAATATTATGTGTAGATTGAACGTCCATTACTGGGGGGGCATCCTTCTGTGTGACATTGAATTTTCAAACGCAGTCGTCGAGAACACTTTCGAGTCATAGAAGACATAAATGGCGTAAAACTAGACTAAATCAAATGTGTTGGCTTACATAGTTACAGGCAACTAGTAAGTAATCTGTGGTTACGGTACGGTTTGTCACTCAGAATAAGGGTCCAGTATAATATTTATATTTCCTTGCTAAGGATAGTAACAGTTTCGTCCATTATATACTATTGATATTATCAGTCGGCGACTTCCATTACTGGCCGAAGGTTATTGCTTTTGGGAGGAAATCTTTTCGCAGATATTATATACAGGATAATAATGTATTGGTACGAGTGAGTTTTCCTCTGGTAACTATTTCTTAGAATATTGGTTTTACTGTTACGTTACATTTATTTCTTACTAAACCAAATAAAAGAGATAGAACTACTTTGAGCTAGAAATTAAAAGTTATGATGAATAATGTCAACTACCTGATGCTAACACTGCTACCACTGGATTATATCGCATAGAGAGAAACACTTATAATATGCTTGTAAGGTTAAAAAATGCTGGCTAGGTCCGTCGTAAGATGGGTGAGACTTCCAACTCATTGGGATCCCTCCGTGTCTCGGAAGTACGTCAAGTTGTCGGTTCCGGTTACCACAAAAACCTCTATAGCATTCGTTATGGGTAGTTTGGAATCCTAAAAAATCTTACAACCCATTAGAACCTGATCTAATTACAGAATTTCGATATCAGCAGTGGGTTTCGGACGTCACATATGAGTTGCTTTAAAGAAAATATCGATATTCGACCATTTCATACCTAATTAGACTCAAAAGCCGACCCTAACTCGATGAAATTTTATGCCGCACCATAAAGACCTAGAACTCCCTGCTAGCTCACGCGGTTCTTTCTTCCTACAGTCCCGGATCCTATAAGCGGGGCGAGAAAAGGCATCTGATTAGGCCGTCAAACCGAGTGCCATATTGTTAACATGGTACATGTTTACGATGGTGACCTTCTTTTCGAGACTTTGCCTTTGGCTTACCATCAGGCGAGGTGGGGTCAAATTGGCGTGTCCTTTATAAAAAAAAGAATTGAGTTCTTAGAATTAGATTCCACAGCTATATCGTTTTAAATTTCCTCTCTTTCACGTAAACCCAACTTCTATGAATACATACAGAGTGTATAGATTCCTGTTTTAGTTGAAAGGAAACAATAAACATCTCACAGTATTGATATCATATTTCCGCAACGGTTATCAGAATCTCAAGCTTATACAACGATATACGTTACAATGGTTACAACTATTTGAAATATAACCCTATAAAGAGGATTTCCGTACATCGATACATACCTATTGTTTTCAATATTGATTTGTTGAGACACTATTCTTGGATTTGAGTCGTTACTATGAGTTTTCACTATGTGACGTATTATAAAACTATTTATATTTTCAATAAGTCCCCGCTTCACTTTACCTCGTGCCAAATGGATTGAGAATAAAGGTTGTTGACCGAGTTGACCTTGCGACCAGTTTGGTCGGTTACTTAGGGGTTGTAAAATTTTTTCCCGCTATAGCGAAACTGACTGCAGCGCCACGTGGCGCCCGCGAGAACCTCTTTTTTATTTATTTAAAAAGAATACTGGCTTTTGTTTTTGTTACACATAAATCGCTACTTATATTATGATATTTAGTGCATACTTCATTCTCAATCTATCTGGCACGAGGTATAGGACGCCATGGTCACGTCACCGGCCAAGGTGTCCAAGCAATTAGTATTGAAATGTATATCACCTCACTCACTTAGCGACGGCTTGGCCACCGTATATTTCAATACAAACTGCTTGGATACGTGACTGGCGATGTGGTCATGGCGTCCTAGTAAGGCAGAGTATGGAGTCCTATCACATTCTTTAGAGTCCAAACTAACCTCATCTGTTATTCAGTACACATGCTGATCGAGAGACTCTTGTGCAGGTTGCCGGGGTTTGCAAGACAGACTGTAATGGCTCCCGTAAAAGCCAAGTAAAATAAGTTATGGAGGAGGAAAAGAGTGCTCTCTGGGTTCCAAAGTGTGAACTGTGAATGCTGATCTGCGCGACCTAGGAAAATAGTTCCGCAAAAAACTTCGTACTGTTCTAATAAAGAAAAAAACTTTTTAAGAATTAAAACATCCAAAATCTTCGTTAATTGTAAACCTTTGGGAATGCCGTAAGGCGAAACCGGTTGGTTAGCGTCAATATAATAAATACTGTGGAAAAAGTACAAGTGTTCTCAATATGGATAACAATGAATTCCACCAAGTGCCATCAATCCACAGTATAAATAGAATAAAATATATATTTTTGATACTTAGTAATTTTGCGAATACCCAGCTCAAGAAATTAATACTCAGCTCTAAGTCAGTTAATAAGATCGAATATCAACATTTAAATACAGTAACTGTCTGTAAAAGTGCGTTTTATTTACACTGTGAGTTAGTGAGTCACTGCGAAATACGTAGCGATGACCGGTGCGAATATTTTCTTTTATTGCTTATATGGTTCGCTATGTATAATTTGTGATGCGGGTAGGTTGTATTCGCTCAAATATTTGTTATATGATGACTAGCTGTTGCCTGCGGCTCCGCCCGCGTGGATGTCGAGTTTCACACACTTTCATCCCCTATTTTATCCCCTTGGGGGTAGAATTAATCAAAATTCTTTCTTAGCGGATGCTTACGTCATAACATCTACCTGCATGCATAATTTCAGCCCGATCCATCTAATGGTTTGGGCTGTGCGTTGATAGATCACTATGTCAGTCAGTCAGTTACCTTTGAATTATATATATTTATATGTGTCAAATAAACCAAATATAATGTGTTACTAGCTATTTCCCTCAGCAGCAACAGCAATAGACCGACGCTGTACCGCGACTTGGGTATGTAATTCGCCGCAAAACGGGGAAGTACCGACCAGTCGACCGTCAGATTTGGTCACCTCTTCACCAACGCTCGCAACGGTATTTTGGTCGTCCTTAACTCATGCTTTTCAATTTCTCTTTCAATAATACGTCCCCCGACAACGCTGCGCTAGTACAGAAATATAAAAATGTGTTCCAAGCAGTTACATTATGTTATCAAGAAGTTTGCAATCTACACTCTTTACACTAAATTAAGCAAAAACTATAAGATCATACCTTCTTCGTCGCTCCCAATCATAGCGTATCGGTCGTAGCCGCTGAGGTTGCGGTGCGTGCCAAGTCCGAAACTGTCTTTGGTCCATTGTACTGCGCCCTCCCTGTTCGCCACGCGGCAGGGTAAGGTCACTCGCTCCCCAACTATGGCACTCTGTAAAAAAAAAAAACAAATTTTAGAATACATTAGATGTTCAAAAAGTCATTCGTGGTCAAAATCATGAATATAGAAGTTCGGACCAGTGGAATTTTGTACCCGTTCCTATGGGATCCTATTGCCTATAAATAAATTCTATCCCTGTACCAAATTTCAGCCAGTTCCGTATAGCTTTAAGAGCGTGATTGAATAAAATATACATCCAAACGTCTTTACAATCTTTCATATTATTTTTTTTTGGGACTATTAGTGGGATTTAGGTACAGTTCGCCGTGTCCGCTGAAAAATCGCGTAGGTATAATAAAATATCTAATAGCTTCACGGGAAAAATAAAACACAGGAAACCGTTAACAACTGTTCCTCGAATTGTGTTATTGCGAAACAATATATTTAAAAAAAATAACGCAAATAAATAACGTAATTGTGGACCGAGTTGACGAATGAAAAATAAATAAAATAATTCGGGGCAACTCGACGCCGAGTGACGAATAAGACATATTTTTTATGTCTCATTTATAGTTTCAACTTGCAGGTGTGATAAACAACAACCATTTTTCTTCACGAAAAAATATTTCATAGAACTTTACATTATTCGTGTTAAAACAGGATGAGATGAAAAATTATTTTATAAATTAAGCACAATAGATTTCAAAGATAAGATATTTTTGACCAATACACTAATGTAAGACTGAATAAATCAATCTGATGTTTTCTGGTATGAAAGTTCTTATATTTTTAAGTAGATACTTCGAATTAAATGTAATTTTCTAGTAAATAATAGCGTACACTTCCTAGAAATTAAAGGTAAACTAGAAAAATATAATTTGATATAGAAAACTAACCTACTCATAATAAATAATAACGTTTGCGGTAAACATTTCTACGTAATCGTTACGCTTTCCGCTTATTTTAAAATCACAAATCGTATGACTCAACTCAGGATATGACGAATCACCTTAGATTTATTATCATTACGCCAAAAAAATACACCGACTGCAGATTATTTTAAAACTAGCATAAAGCTAGCAAAGTATATGATTCTATTCCATTCCATCTCATTGCACCGCCCGTCAAACTCTTCATAACTTTTTTATCATTACTCAGCTCCTAATAGTCCTAACGTGATGGTGTATAGCCTATAACCTGCCCTAATAACTGAGCTATCAAGAGCAAAATAGTTTTTTCAAAAAGCACATGTAGTTCTAGCGATACATTCGAAAAACCAACTCTTTCGTTTGTTATTAGTAGAGAAGATTTAGATATTATAATAGATCTTGAGGTAATCTCAGATACACACATAATTACATCAAAATTTATTTAAACAATTTACTTATTTTATAAAAAAAAAATTTTTTCTTCTTTTTTTATAAAGGACACGTCAATTTGACTTCACCTCGCCTGATGTTAAGCTAAAGGCAAAGTCTCGGAAAGAGGGTCACCATCGTAAACATGTACCATGTAAACAACAATTTTAAAGCTATTAGCATGTTAAATATTCAGAACGTTTTAGACTAGAAAAACTGAATGCTCAGACGGGACTTGAACCCCGGTCTCTTGTAGGGAGAATGCCCTGGTCACTGAGCTAGTGAGCCACGTCTTGAGCATACAAAATAGGACCTATCTCTCGATATTCATACGAACTATCGAATATATACACGGAATATATCAGATGTTTGTGATGGTTCGATTAAAGTGTACGGTCCACACAAGCCGGACTCTAGTGCAATCGATAGTAGCGAGTACACAGAACTCATGCCGATTCCAATTAGGCAGATTTACACGTAAAAATCCAATTTACTTTCGAATCTCTTACTTTTAAAATACTTAAATAGCACTTTCCTTTGTTTTTATTGGATCAGTCTTTTTTTCTCTGCCATATTACATTCTCTGAATCTTTTCCCTTTTTTGTCTTCTCTAAGAACTAAGATGCGACTGGATTTATATTTTCAGTAAAGCAACTGCTATCTGACTTCAAAAACCATTTTTTTAATTTCCCATTAAAGAATTTAAAATGTTCGAATACATCGGGAAAAATGAACTGCTCAAGTGGGATGTATTCGATAAATGTATTCGAAATTTAAAGTTAGAATAATAAATGCTATAAAAATACATTCTAATTAAAATGTTAATAGAAGTTTTTGTTAGTTTACATTATAAATAAGTAGAATTATATTAAACTCTGCGGTAGCCTAGTGGTATGGGTAATGGACTGCTGAGACGAGGTCTCGGGTTCAATCCCAGGTTTACCATGGCACACACCAATGACTTTTCGATGCTTTTCGAAGTTATATGTGTAATTATCGCAGGTTTATAAGTGCCCGGTTAATGGCAAAAGGCTCGCCACCTATTACATTGGAACCTAAACATAAACTGTCGAAATGTGGGTGCTAGCACCTCTGCTTACCCCTTCGGGCAATACAGGCGTGAGTTTATGTTATGTTATGTTATGAACTTTGTGGAATAGAGGAAAATGTTAATAGAAGTTTTTGCTAGTCCACATTATAAATAAGGAGAATTACCTATATTATTTATTTCTACCATTTAACATAATATGAAGATTCTGACACCAGCTTTATTCATATCGCTAGAATGTTTTTGCTCATTGTGAAATTCAAGCCTTGGTTGCAATCTATCAAGTATTATTATCCGGTTATTACAATTTGTACAAACTGACAGCACAACCCGGTATTAATGGGTTGAAAATTAATAATAGTCGGATTATATTAAGGTATAATGACGCGATTATGACACAAGCAACCGCATAATAAATTACAAATATTTGTTAACCCTATAATCGATTATAGTCTTTGAAACAGATTTTATGAGACTAATTTGTAAAAAAAACATTTACACGTCCATATAACTTCACCTCGCCCGATGGTAAGCTGAAGGCAAAGTTTTAGGAGAGACAATGGTGGTAATTGACATTCAACATTCAGCAGTTTAGCAGTCAGGTACATCGGGTTCCATCAAAACCCTTGAGGTCAAAAAAACCTCACCTACTGCTTTGAAAAACCGTCGGTAGCTTAGTGGTTAAGGAGTCGGCCTTACGATCGAAAGGTCCCGGGTTCGAATCCTGACCATTACAATACCGACGTGAACCCGCTCCTAACACAAGCAATTTAGCTTAGTTGGCGGGGTTAGAGGGAATATTAGTATCTTCGGTTCTAATTTTCTTATAAAAAGAAAAAAAGAAGTTGGGAGTTTAAACGTTAGTTGAAAGAAAGAAAGAAAGAACGAACGAAAATATTTATTAATTCAAACATGAACCTACGATATATAGAAAAAAAGAAAATATTTGCTCTCATGAAAGCCGTTTAAGACAAATCCTAAGGCAGAGCAGGAGTAAGCGAGCTTCTAGAAAATATTAAATAGACACGTTCGTATTATTTTAATAAAACCTAAGTCAACTAATCTTATCTCTACTATTACTAAAAGTGGAGTCACAAAACTAAGTTTAAACCCTAATTTTCATTAATTTATGATTAAAAACCACATAATACATGTGTAATTGTAATTGAATAAAATTTTAAAGCACCTAGTATAATATCTATCCCACAAAACTTAATATAAACATAACATAACATATGTCATAAACTCACGCCTGTATTCCCCGAAGGGGTAGGCAGAGGTGCTAGCACCCACATTTCGCCAGTTTATGTTTATGTCCCAATGTAATAGGTGGCGAGCTTATTGCCATTAACCGGGCACTTATAAACCTGCGAATAATACACACATAACTTCGAAAAGTTATTGTATATCCTAACGTAAATAAACAAACAGACTTCTCTTCTCATTTCTGTGCTTCCAAATTTGAAATGTCAGTATTGATCTATCCCGCCTGAATCGATTACATTTTTCCTATCTTAAGCAATACATGTAAATATTCCACGTCACAGGCACAGCGAATTGAGTGCACAATGAACAAAAATCCTCCGATACAGTAAGTTACAGTTACCATGGTTAAACATAGTGTCTCCTTCAAAATTGTAACATTGTCTATATTTCAATTTTGATCAAACACTACACAATAAAGCGCAAACTTCAATGCACCTTACAAAAACATTTCAATAGAACATATTCACTACATATCTGACTCCGAGAGATTTTTTTTATTTGATTACAGCCTGTGCTCTAGAGCTGAGGATGCAATTCGAGAAATTTTGCATGGTTGTTATAAAATAAATAAAACTCAACGAGAACTACTCGAATGACTCGAGTGGTTTTAACTCAGTCCCGTGACACAGTACCCTGTATGATACTCAAATTAGCAGACCGCACGAGAGTTGATTCTTTTTATTTATTTGATTGTAAACTGTTAACGATCCCTGGTGAAACCGGCCTGTATGCGGTTGAACATGATTTTAGTTACCTACAAATTTTTTTTATGTTTTTTTTTTGTATTTTGTATGGTGTACATACCTGTACATCGATACCAAGTGTACTATCTGCTAACGGCCGTTCCCAACAACATACTTTACAGTTAAAGATAGATCGCAACAGTCAAATTTGACGTATCGGCTGTTTAAATTAAAAACATGGTAACTGATTTTTTCGCAGGAAGCGCATCACGGTATAATTTTATTTACCGAAATTGGTGTGAAGTAGGAGTTACTATGTTTTGAATTTAAACAGCCGAGCACTTTATCCGTAGATGCGATCTATCTATAACTGTCAGTATGTTATTGGGAACGGCGGTTAAACGCGCTAACGACTTGTTCATCTATAAAACGCACGTCATATTTTTTTTTTAAATCGTCATTTACAATATTAAGAGCAGTTGTGACGGACTCGAATTGATTAAAGACGCATGCCATCTTGGGTTTTCTAATGACGGGGTGTACGCATGTGCAAGGGCGCTAAGAAGCTGTCTTAAAATAATAATATGTATGCAATCTCAAATAAACAATCCATAAAAAAATATTTAAAATAGACTAGTATCGCCTGGCATTTTTGTCTGTATAAGTCCTGGTGGGTCATTCATCAACTCGCGGGCAATAAACTTGCGGGAAACCGCGGGTTGGCATTTTTGAATTTTATTTTATTTTGCTGTCGTCAACTCGCGTGAATATTAAAGTACAGTCAGAAAAATGGATCGAAACCGAAAATTTAATATAAAACCAATTTTTATACTCGCGCATTTATACACCCGCATTGGTTAAAGTAACTGTTTACTTTTTTATATTAATTTATCTTAGATTTCGATATAGACGTGCAAAATGAGGTGAGGGGGAGACGGCCAATGATGCATAAAACATGCTATTGGTTATGGTTATGACAACGATGTCATATATGAATGAAACGTCGTAGGAATATCGTCTTTTTCTTGTGGTGATTAAATTTTATTGTAGGACAAAGTACATTTTAAGCTAATGAAAAATAAGCTTAAATATTGATAAGACCAAAATAGGATAAAACTAGGGGTAAAAAGTAATAGTGCAGTTAATTTTTTATACATTTAAGATTTCGTCTAGTAAAAATGTGGAAGTTTTTTTGTGTTTTTATGTATTGTGGAGATAAGTTTATATTTTTTATATCACAGTGGCAGACAAGCGCAGGGCCGTTTTTTTATCGTGCGAAAAATTCCCACGGAGCCGGGCCACTCGAACCGACCAAAACGCACGCCGTCTTGGGTCCTTGGTTGCCGGAGGTGAGATTGCCGAAAGCATATTTCTCGCACCCCGGGCAGACCCAAGACCATCTCATTCGAGATGGCCCCCTTCGGGTTGTGGGGACCTTAGTGTCCCCATCTAGCCCCGGGTAGGCGCACTTTGCGCCGCTGCCGCGGCCTGCTTCTGCTAGGGTGACAGGCGGCTCCACCGGTCACCGCCAGGCCAGCGCTCATGGAGGACGGAAATCGTTATGGGACCTCTGACATCCGGTTCGCCTTCGCTCTTTGCGGGCTTCCCGGGCTCGGAATCTAGTCCAGACCCGACCGACCGCCTCCTTCTCGAGCATTACTTGCTCGCAGAAGGAGGCGGCCACACCCCAAGCGTTCGTACATCGTACCAACGCTGTGAGCAATGTGGCGAGTGTGAGGACTCCCACCCCCAGAGCTGCCACTAGGACCTGCCTCGGCGTGTCCCACGCCGGGCAATCGGTCAGCGTGTGCAGCTCCAACTGGGGCAACAACATGCAACTCCGTTAATCACCTGCGTCAGCCGGTACGAGAAGCTGCCGTGTGGCATCTCTAGCCATTCCTCTATGATGGGTCTTATCACCGATATTACGTCATGCCATGCGCTTGGTCGCCCAAGTTGTAGCTCCCACTCTGCTACCATATCCCGGTGGTGCTGGGACCTCACGGCCTGAATTTGTTCAGGCTCGGATTCCCGTCGCTGCTCCCGCGCCTCCTTTCGATACCGATATAGCATCGAAAGGGCTCTCGCATCCAGGTTCCACGGTAGGGATCTGGCAAGGAGACTCGCCGCCTCCAAGGATATCGTGCGGTACCCCCAATGGCCCTGCTGGCCATTGCACGCTGCGGCCCACCCAGCAGACGCGCATTGTACTGTCAAGGTCCCGCCCATATCGGGCACCCATATAGGGCCATGGACCGCACGACTCCCGCATAGAGTCTCCTGTAGGAGCCATCCGGCCCCCTCATGCCACCCCAAAGCGGCAGCTGTGTTCTTCAATTTGGGGGCCAGTCGTCGGAAATGCTCCCCTAAGTTCCACCGGCCGTCGAGCACGAGCCCCAGGTATTTCATCTGGGGCTTGATGACGATGGAAATGTCTCCCACTATGAGGCTGGAATCCTCCGGTGGCATGCTCCGAAGCCCATGAAAGAACATGGCCTTGTTTTTATGCACAGCCACCTCGAGACCCAGCTGCCGGATCCGCTCCACAACTTGGGCCACCGCGGTCGTGGCCTTCAGGGTCACTTCGCGTTATGAAGCCCCGCACGCCGTCACCAGCGTGTCGTCTGCATAACACGTGACGGTGGCACCGTCTGCGAGCTCACCGCGAAGCACCCAGGCATAACCGATGTTCCACAGTAGCGGTCCCAGTACCGATCCCTGCGGAATACCGCACGACATCTCTCGCCGACCGAGCCCGGTGGAAGCGCAGGGCCTACCTGATAGAACATGTTTATAATTATTTTACATTTTGCTTAGTTACCTTAGTTACCTATACAAATAAATTAAATTGGAGGGTCTGTTTATAACGTTAAAATAATAGCTTTTTAACTGGAAGTGTAAAGCCAACAGATGGATAGACAGAATTACTTTCGGATTTATAATACCTATACTACACTACGGATACAAGATACTATAAAAAATAGCTTTTTTGGAAATTTTGTCAATCTGTCGGTCTGATATTCTTTTTGTTTGCTAAGTAAAGTGACTTAGTCGATTTGGAGAGGATTTTTATTGTTATTAGTTGAAAGGTAATTCTCGTAACAAAAATCTGTTCAAAATCCTGATCTAATCTCCCAAATGTCTACAATGGTATTCTCGTTACACACTTTCAAGATTTAACGCTATGCAATTCAGTCCAAAAAATCCAAAAAAAAACTGCAATGTTATTATATTGAACTAACATTTGAAAATGTGCAAATCTATCAAAAAATGGTATTCTAATCGAATACATAATAATTAAAGATGGATTTTTCCGATTCGAACGTGCGGGGTGAGGAAATCTGCGCGGGCGTGTGAGCTTCCATTCTGTACGCTAGTACCATTACTTATTCTGTGATACCTTTTTCGTGGTAAGTCCATACCACGACAGTCACTCGCTTTTCTTTTTTCATTCCTTGATACACCTTACAAACTTCTTCTATTATACTATATTCTATAACATAGCATAAAATCTACACTAATATTATAAAGAGGAAAGATTTGTACCTATTTTTGTATGTTTGTATGTTTGTAATGAATAGGCTCAAAAAGTACTGGGCCGATTTAAAAAATTCTTTCACCAATAGAATGCTACATTCTTCCAATATGACATAGGCTACATTTCATTTTGAAAAAAAATTAGGGATCCTTGGTAAAATTTGAACAATGTAACCGAAGGTGTAGTAAAATGAGTCTTAAAATGTCTTTCGTCGAATGCGCTGCCGAAACTATAAATAATTGTCTACCCCGTGCGATGCCGGGACGGGCTGCTATATCTTATAAAGTACCTACATTTTAAATAGGTACCAAACTATATAAAATGTATTACAAAGTTTTCGTAACTGACTGTACACAAATACGTCAATTTTGACAATCACGCGAGTTGACGACAGGAAAATAATCAAAAATTGAAAGTTGCCAACTCGCGGTTTCCCGCAAGTTTATTGCCCGCGAGTTGATGAATGACTCGTCCTGGTCTCATGGCAATATCTGAATACCTACTCATATGCTACTCCTAAATAATGTGCCTTATAATAGTAAAAACATTCATAAAATTAGTTCAACACTTTTAGGATATATTCTGTAAAAATGATTTAAAAAACCCGACTGCCACTGAAAAGGTCGAAATAAGTAGCAGGCGGTACCCATTTGCCGAAAGAAAATTAATGGGTACCGCCGGCTATCAAACTTATTTCGATTTTTTCAGTGGCAGTCGGGTTTTTTTATTTTTTAATCATTTGTTTTATTTTATATTTTTAGTTATGATATGACATTTATATCTTTTTGTAATATCCTTCTAATTTGCTTAATTATGATACCGTAGTCAATATTGGTTTTGGCGCCAAAAATTCACCATATATATTTTCTCGATATTTTAATATACCTGATTGTGTCACTCACACAATCACGGCGAATCAAATGACACCTCACATGTCCAAATCCGTCAAGCCGTTCAGACTGTAAGGTCGTGCCAAATAAATGGAATACACACAGTCTCGAAAAACATTACCTCCTTTCTTCGGCAGCTAAAACATACAAATCTTTTCTCTACGTAATATCAGAATGGAGGCTGTATTAGATGTTTTAAACTAAATTAAATATCCATGTTTTGATACAGATGTTTAAATCACCTGCTTACACAGTACCTGCATTTATATTTTCCGTGGTAATAAGTCAACAAGAAACCTGTTTTCCTCGGGTTGCATGAACTCTGAGAGGATATGGGATATAATGCAATGTTCCGTTCGAATTTCGAACCACCTGTCTGGAATTAGAAGTACGGTGACTTGGAAAAGTAGCGACTGACTGAAATATATTTCGGTGAATTGGGTTGGTACTTTTAGTTACGTGCGACTGAAAAATATAGTTGGCAAAGTATCTCTGAATACTTTTTTGGGGGCACATACAGATAATATTTGATAAGAATAAGATAAAATTTTGAATATTAATAAATAACATATTGTTGGGATCAAGCCAAAATTTGAATGCAAATCGGTATATTACTGATTGATTGATGATGCTTTTGGATCAAGTATTCCTCTCGGAATTGGAGGGTCAGGCAGCAATTGATTCCGTAAAAGCCTTGATAAAACATTCAAATAATAAAGCGCTCCAGGGCTCCAAAGAGCTAGTTGGGTGCAACCGGGATTAATATTGAGACGATAATGATAACAACTTTAATGAATTTTACAGCTTAATGCTAACTATAGGAATCGAATAGGTACATTTTTGATAACTAAGTATGTGTTATCAAAAATCAATATTTAAAAATGATTGTAACATCATTCATTGGTTCCGATAGTTCATAAAAAGATCGGTAGATGACTCCTACGTCCTCGTCGTTATCCGTTCTTACGCCGTAAGAACGGATAAATAGAAGGGAAATTTGAATCCCATCGGGCGTGTCTCGGTAGCCGAATTGTTCAAGGCATTCCCCCTGTAAGGGAAAGACTGCGGGTTCGAGTCCCGCCCGAGGAGATTTATTTTTCCATATGTATTCGATAATGATAACAGATTCAATTTGAAACAAAAATAAAAATACGAAATGGCGGGCTCTTGTTTCCGCCAACCCCAGAGGGAAATAGGCATGAGCAATTATTACGTATGTAATATTCCATAATTTGAGACCAATTCAAAGAAAAGTAAACATTTAGAGTTGTTATAATTAAAATATCTTTCAAAATCTCTCTTGTACTGCACGTAAGTACGGTACTTCTCAGCTTTGCGTTAAATTTTCTCCCGACTTACATCTAGCGACTTCCTACACGTCATTACTTAGTGCACAAAATATAAGCTCGTACGCAAAAGTCTTTTGGTTTCTAAGAACAGTGTGGAAGGCTTGTTTTCTTTAAAATATGGTATTAAAATTATGTGTATTCCTAGAGTGCATTTATATGTAAAATGTGTTTTAGTATCCTGTTTTAGTAATATATGGGAACATCAGCTTATGTGCTGTAGTACATTTTGAAGAAGTATGTTCTCAGAAATATTATAGCCATTTTGTATATGAGTATGAGTATGTGCTGTTTGTAAATTTAATCTTTCAGACTACGGAACAGATTCAGTGATATTTGTGTCATTCAGATCTGACTCAGGTGACTTCATTGGCAAAATATGTGGTAGGATTTTCTTAGACCCCAATACTATTTTGAAGTTTAGTACATTATGATAACTTCTACTTGTTTTATTGATACATTTTTCATTAGTTGATTATCTTCATTGTATGGTGTAATCATTATAAAGTTATAGCACTTCTAGATTCTAGTTATAGCATACGGATAGACTGACAACTGAGCTGATGCAAAAGACAAGGTTTTATATGTATGTATGTTTATATGTGGTGCGTGTGCATAGGCAAAACAGACGTGTGAGTATTGTGTGTGCATGTAAACGTATATGCACCTATGTATAATTACTGTACTGTAATAACTATTGTATGTTTGTAGTAGTACCTAAGTAAGGTTATGCTTAAGGAATGCTAAGGAATCGCAATAGGCGTAGGAATGCATTATGTATTCGGAAAGCTAAGTCAACCCTTATGTGGAGTAGTATATTTTGTTTAGCTCCAAAAATATACAATAAGATACCTGATAGCTGGAAAAAATTGAGTGTTGACATGTTTAAAAATAATTTAAAGGACATGCTATATGATAAATGTTATTATAATATTGAAGATTTTTTAAATGATACAATCTAATTAAACACTGACATCTTAATTTTAAATTGTACCTATTGCATGTGTTGATTTTTAATGATAAATAATGAGATGTATTCAATGTAAAATTTTGTACGCCAGAACCGGCAGAATATGAGATCTGAACATTATGTACCTAAACACCATTTTGTACCATATTCAACGAATAAAGACTTTGACTTTGACTTTGACTTATGCTCAAGTGAGACTCGAACTCACGACCTTTCCCTTACAGGAAAACTTAAAAGTTAGCATAATAAAGGCTATGAAAAATTCATTCAAGTAAGATATTTTATTTTATATGTACACTTTAACTTTAAATTAATTAAGAGAACTAGATGCCGACAAATTGCTAGGCAGTTAGGCAACTGATGATTATTGTTAAGAAGTAATAATAACATGACATAACATAAACTCACGCCTGTATTCCCCAAAGGGGTAGGCAGAGGTGCTAGCACCCACATTTCGCCAGTTTATATTTAGGTCCTAATGTAATAGGTGGCGAGCCTATTGCCATTAACCGGGCACTTATAAACTTGCGATAATTACACATAACTTCGAAAAGCGAATAGTTGAAAAGTGAAAAATAAATAAATAACATAGATAAAAAAAGTAAAATAAATAAAAAAAGAAGAAAAAAATAATAATATATATATAGTCAGCGTCAGAAATATCTTGACTACAAAGTCTCAAAATGATCTTAAAATTAAGGTATTAAGAGCAAATCAAACTATTTTATTGATTTATATTGTGTAGGTATTACTGTCCGAACTAATGATGTGTACTAAATATCATAACATAATAACAATCCGTCAACAGGAAGAGAAGAAAACGAAGGAATTAAAATCATTTTGAGCACTTTTTTCATCAAGATCGATCAGATATTTTTTTTAAGCGTCTGTACTAGTCTGTAGTCAGTGGTTAAGGAGTCGGCCTTACGATCGAGAGGTCCCGGGTTCGAATCCTGGCCATTAGACAACCGACGTGAACCCGCTTCTAGCACAAGCAATTTAGCTTAGTTAAATGGGTTAGAGGGAATATTAGTAACTTCGGTTCTAATATTCTTTAAAAAAAGATACTTTTTTGAAGCGTCTGTAGCTTAGTGGTTAAGGAGTCGGCCTTACGATCGAGAGGTTCCGGGTTCGTATCCTGGCCATTACACAACCGACGTGAACCCACTCCTAGCACAAGCAATTTAGCTTAGTTGGAGGGGTTAGAGGGAATATTAGTAAAATGGGTTCTAATATTCTTTAAAAAAAACACAAAGATACTTTTTTGAAGCGTCTGTAGCTTAGTGGTTAAGGAGTCGGCCTTACGATCAAGAGGTCCCGGGTTCGAATCCTAGCCATTACACTACCGACGTGAACCCACTCCTAGCACAAGCAATTTAGCTTAGTTAGAGGGGTTAGAGGGAATATTAGTAACTTCGGTTCTAATATTCTTAAAAAAAAAAGATACTTTTTTGAAGCGTCTGTAGCTTAGTGGTTAAGGAGTCGGCCTTACGATCGAGAGGTTCTGGGTTCGAATCCTGGCCATTACCTACCGACGTGAACCCGCTCCTAGAACAAGCAATTTAGCTTAGTTGGAAGTCTTAGAGGGAATATAAGTAACTTCGGTTCTATATTCTTAAAAAAAAAGATACTGACTGTATATTGAACCCTACTAACAAAATAATATTGAACATCTGCCCAAAGCCTGCCGCTTTACACCAAATAAACTCTACTAATCCCAAGTATTACCACATTATCAGATTTAAAACTAACTTTATAGTCAATTTGCATTCATTTCGGATTATAAAAAGTATGTTAGATTTAGATTCCTCAAATACTGTGGCGCTACCGAAGATTGGACGATAGCGTTGACGCGGATGGCCATGGCTAACAAAATACCAATGGAAATGGGACAATTATACATTCAAATTTATTCTGTGATAGGGTGTAGTACAAGTGATAGGAAAATTTAACTGAAGATAGGATTATTAGGCTGGTTTTATCGTTACGCGTTTCGGCAGCGCCGTTGGAGCGCGCGCGTTCAGAGATATATGGGAGTAGAAGTTGCGTTTTTGTGTCGCGCGCTTGGGCAGCGCCGTTTAATAAACGCGTGATGTTCGACAGCGCTGTCCAAACGCGCGCTGCTCATTCGCTTCTACGGCCAGTGTGCGTTTTAGTGTGACGCTGTTGAGACGCGCCGTAGGTATAATTGTGTAAGAAATGAATTACATCGATAGGGGACGAGTAATCGAGGAAGTTCGATCCAGAAGGTGTTTATGGAACCCGGCCGATGAATTATACAAAAATAAGGATGCAAAAAATAAAGCCTGGGAAGAAATTGGAAAGGAATTGGAACTACTCTTTTTCGCCGTTGCCTTCTTTTCCATAAAAAGTAAATAGCCAGTACTCGACTCGCATTAACCTTCATAATATTGTACACGACTGTCTCGCAGCAGCGGAACGCGTGCTACTAATCTCGTTTTATAGTGCACCGCTGTTCAAACGCGTGCTGTTAACAGCGCGCTGCTCAACAGCGCGCCTAGCGGCGTGACGATAAATCCAGCCTTAACCTTATTTATTGTGATTATAAATGTATATATATAATGTTTATAACAATTTATCAATATATATATTGAACAAATTGTTATTTTGAATTTAAATCTTTATACTTGCAATTAAATTAAAGCTAGTTTTGCGTATTATTTTGTGTTATTTCAATTTATTCAACATCTTGCCACATCATTCCAATATTTTCAGCAGCCATGATCTCATAAAGTTATTTTATTTTATGACGTCACAACAACTTCTTCCCATACAAGTTATCATAAAACTTATCGTTTTCACGTTTAGTAAAAAGTAACTTATTTGACTAGTCAGTATACCCAATTAAACATTGGAATCGCAAAAATGGGCGAGTGAGTTCATGTTACCTGATTGTTTTCGCAGATAACTGTGTAAATATACATTGCAGAAGCAAAAGCAGTGTATTTACTATTATAGACTAAGTACTAGCTTTTGCCCGCGGCTCCGCCCGCGTGGCTGTCGGTTCCCGGCAATTATTCGAATTTTTCTCGCCGTAAAAACCATCCTTGAACTTCAACGAACATTTAAAAAAACAATTGTCCAAATTGGTCCGGAAGTGGTTGAGTTATGCGCTTACCAACACATTTAGCGATTCATTTTTATATTATAGAAGATAGAATAAATACATACTAATATTATAAATGCGAAAGTAACTCTGACTATCTGTCTGTCTGTATGTTACGCTTTCACGCCTAAACCACTGAACCGATTTTGATAAAATTTTGAATAAGGGTAGATTAGACCTTGAGAAAGGACATAGGCTATGTTTGGTCGCGATAACCGACATCCACGCGGGCGGAGCCGCGGGCAAAAATAATCGACTCAGATGGATTCAGCCATTTTGGAGTTCATGAGTTTATGAGGATGGATGGATGGTGTAAGGACTAGCCCAACCATATTATGCTTTATAGTGGTAAGATAATAAATAAATGTGAGAGTATAAAATGTGAGAAAATATACTTAAAACAAAATTCCCAGTTTTATTAAATTCATGGTTCAAGCCAAGGCTCTTTACTTTTATGTCTAAGTAGGTATATGTGTTCCCTGTCTGAAAATATTTCAACTAACCAACTCTGGAATGTGTTACCTGCCGACCTTTATTCCTGTTATACGAAAGAGTTGGGAAATTCTGGAATCTTCTATACAGAATTTTACTCTGAAGTTACTCTATTTAGTACGTTAAACCACACTATAAAAATAAACATGGAATAATGCTGTTGCTTGCTTGAAGTTAAATACCATTCCTTAGTTTAAAAATAATATAACCTATTTCTTAACTGATTCTATCTAGATGAAGGATAATGCTTTAGTGTTTTGAAATAGTCAAAAGATTTTTGTTTGATTTATTGAATCACCTTATAATTTTCTATAATATAAAAACGAATCGCTAATGTGTTGGTAAGCGCATAACTCAACAACGCCTGGACCAATTTGGCCAATTCTTTTTTTTATGTTCGTCGAAGTTCAAGGATGGTTTTTAGGGCGAGAAAAAGTCGAATAATTGCCGGGATCCGACATCTACGCGGGCGGAGACGCGGGCACAAGCTAGTATGTAATAATTTTAATAAGGGTATTTCCGCACTTCTAGAGTGCGATCCCCAATATTAAAAATTAACATGGCATAACATACCTACTAATTTACAAATAGATAAATACACTTTTTCTAAAAACTTTTAGACAATTAGGTACCTATCTATAATTATCTTTCTTTGCCAAGATCGGCTTTTTTAATTTTCGTCCTGTTATTTCTTGATACTTTTTATGAAGAACCTTAGTTACTAGTATTCTTCATAAGACCGCAGCCAAGCTTAATCGTATGTGGTAGGAATGGGGTTCATGTCAGTAGGGTAATCGTAAGTAGGGTAGTTTGAACCCGGGATCTCCCAATCGTAAAGTTGACTTGAATTTAATTTTATTTTGATCAACTGTATTCCTTACTATATGAATGCACATAATTTAGGACAGATTCAAAAACCGATTCTCAGTAAAATTCCCTGAAAAATTCTTACATCGAGTTTTGTCCACACATTTATAACTACTCCATTTATTTTTTCAATATTACTATATCCATCTATCTACATTTAGTCTGAAGTACCCCTACTTAAATATAAATGCTCAGTATACTTAGTTTACGGATGTCACCCTAAATCATTTTGTCACCCTACTGATGCGGAACTATTTTAGAATGGAACTATTTATAGATAAAATACTTTAAAACTATATTTAGTAGGTAGGTACTTAGTCACAAATGTAAAACTTTGCACATATCGAAGCCAACTGTCCAAATAAGCTGGTTATTCGATGCCTGACTAGCATTCAGTTATACGACTGCTTCTATCTGAGCGCTTCCGTGCTTAGGAGAAGAAGCACATTAAAAGAAGGTCCCGGTTGTTATAGTCGTTATGGTCAACATGGAAGCATATATGGGCGACCTAAAAACTGTCAGAAGTTGGCCACAAACCAAAACTCAGTCAAATGGCATTAAGACCTGAAACTCCCTACCAGAACACGTGTATTCGTCCCACAGTCCCAGGTCCTTTAAGCGGAGCGTGAAAAGGCATCTGATGAGGCCGTCAAGCTGAATGCCACCATTGTTAACATTGTACGCCACCATTGTACGTGTTTATAGTGGTGACTCTCTATCCGAAACTTTATCTTTACCTTACCATCGACAAATATTCTACAACATTACACACAACTATCTAGACTCTATCTCTCTATCTAGACTCATGGTAAGCTTAACTTAACAGACCAATGCAAATAGGCGGTTACCTAACGTGTGATAAGTGGATAGGCATAGTTAATCCACCTTTTGTGGCTATAGGTAGTAGGTGGTCGGCTGATATTTTACCAGAGAGAGAGAGAGTTTCACAAGGGTATTGATGCCGTATTATCATTACATAAAGTAAAGCCAACGAGACGAGAGAAAAAAGGTAAACAAAGCGGCCATTACTGAGTTACATTGCGATAACTAGCGATTATTTTTCTGTCCTTGTCGCACATATCACACGTACACGACAATAGCTGAGTGACAGCTGTCGTTGCGTGTTTCGTAGTACAGGAAAGCTGTCAGCACAGCGGTTCTAAACTGTCAGATCCGCCATCTTATGAGCAATTTCATTCCTGACTGGAACGTGCTTGAAGTGATACGTAATCATTTTCAAATAAAAAAGTTTGGAACTGCTGAAACATTGTTTACCTTTTTTCTCTCGCTTCGTTGGCTTTACTTTAGTATGAAATAAAATCACTTGTACATGTATGTTTAATTGCCTGCTAACTGCTAAATTACAGAACAGTGCCCCGAGCAAGAAAAATATCATTATCATATCGTATACGTATCGAGAGAACGGAGCACTACAATTGGAAGGCTTCACACGTAGACAGATTCACAGTTTGTGCAGGCAATATCAGGCCTGTTGTACATACACGTTTTCACATTCGCCGTGTGTAGCCACCATCGTCAGTGTTGTATAGAACACAGCTTGTCTTGTGCTGACAGCCACGGCGCACACGGCGTCGTCGTACCGTAGCGCTACCGTGCCTGTGAACAAACTTCCTTAGTGGTCCATACAAAACTGACGATCACGGCAAATTAACCGTGAATTTTTACGGCGAAAATATGTACACAATAGCACTTTTTTTTTATACCACTTAGGTGGCAGACAAGCACACGGCCCACCTGATGGAAAGTGGTTACCGCGGCCTATGGACGTATGCAACACCAGGGGCGTTACACTCGCGCTGCCTACCCTGAAGAAACCTTCTATTGCCCCTCCTGAAGAACCCCATATTGTAGTCCCTACTAATAGTACAAATGAGAAAGTAACTCTGTCTGTCTGTATGTTACGCTTTCACACCTAAACCACTGAACCGATTTTGATGAAATTAGACCATGAGAAAGGACATAGGCTATGTTTGGTCGCGATAACCGACATCGACACGGATGGACCCGCGGGCAAAAGCTAGTTTTAAATAAATCAGAATGGGGTATGACTGACACCACGGCGCGGCGTATAGATAAATAAACACTTTAATTCCGTGTCTCGGTGTACACGTTTACTCGTCGTGATGGCAATAAGAAATACCAGTAGTTTTTATATCTATGAAAATACTATTGTTTTGCCGTTGCTCTCATCACTTGGACCACAACACAAAATACTTTGTTTACAGGCGGGAACTATTCAAAAAGTGTCGCCTCTCGTGTTAACCCGAGATCAGTCGTAACGTTGGCATAGCGCATATTTGTATGGACGTAATTCTAATTCCATACATGCCTAAGTTACAATTTCAAGCTACAACACCTTATTTTGTTTATGTTAAAGAGATAACTCCCACATTTTTTCTAGACAACTATTTTGACCGGTGTAACGAAAGTCAGACGTTTTTAACCCCCGTTACTAGTTTAAAGAAATTGCATGAAAGGTCTATAAAGGAAAGAAATGAAGAAAAGGAAAAAGATAATTGAATAGATAAGGTTAAAAAATTGGACATTGATAATTAGCGATTTAGTATTATTTATTAGGTTTTGGCCTAATTTTATCCTACTTACTACTCTTTCTTTCTCCTAGCTATTATCCCATTTTAGTTGGGGTCAGCTCTCCTAGTATTTCCGTGCGGTTGCGGGTTGTCTCTTCCTTTATGTTAGTACTAATCATATCCCTCTTTAAAGATTGTAGCCAAGTCATTGGTGGTCGTCCTCAGCCTCTTTTCTCCTCCCCCATGGTCAAAATTTTCTTGGTCATGTGGTCATCATTTCGTCTCATCACGTGCCCGTACCAGCGCAGGCGGTTTTCGCGTAGTTTGTCTTGTATCGGAGCAACTTTATCCTACTTCCTATTACTGCTTTTAAATGTGAAAGTTGAAAAAATATTTAGATATTTGAACGATTGGATATCGTTAGTTAATCAAGCTCTAACGGCTGAACGGAGAACCGTCAGCCATATATGGCTGAATATATATTATGTACTCTTTTATCGAGGTAATGAGTTCCGGGGTTGAGTTGCGCATCATCTAGTAACAAATAAGTGGTCAATTTTGTCAAATTTGGTCATAAAACGGATGGCAACTGTACATAAATCTTCGCACACGAAAAATTTCAAATCCAATATTAAAATTCTCTGTACCGTAACTTCCATCACATTTGAATGAATTTTTTATAGCATTTATTATGCTAACTGTTAAGTTCGAGTGCTCAATAGCTCAGTTGGCAGAGCAGTCGCCCTGTAAGCGAAAGGTCGTGAGTTCGAGTCTCACTTGAGCATTTCATTTTTTCCAATGTTTTTCGAATTCCATCACATTTTTCGGTCAGCGTTGTAGTAAATGGATACCATAGCAAGTTCTTATTTAAATAATATCAATAAATTGAAATGTTGAGTACGTTAGCTATCCGTTTAAAATAAATATCATTTCACAGGTGACAAGATCCAATATCCATATTCATTAATTTAGAAACAACACATAATAGTGGTGATAAACTATTAGACAGATTATAATCTCCATTAATTTATTCAACCAGATTTATTTTATCTGTGGACTCAATGACCTCTAATTATTAGCTTATATTTTATAATTGTAATATTTATCATGTCATTTAATATAATATCATTTAAATGATTTCTAATTATAAAAAAATTAGCTAGATACGCGTATTTGATCGATTGATATACATTATTAAATTATACATTTCGTTTCGCGGCGGTTTTGCAACAAAGTGCCGAAATTATCTAATTTATACCTACTCATTATGAAAATAGAGGCAGGATGTAATTTCGATAATATGTGGAACACTTTTACGGTTTTTTATATTTTTAAATACCATTACAGTACAGGTTATTGACTGATATAGTTTTAAGAGATTTACACCTGTTGTTTCAAGGATAAGATTCTGGCGTATGCTTGTCTGTCGGGTTTATGACGTCAAATAGCATCGCTGTAGATAAAAAAAGAAATAAAAGAAAGGAAACAGACAGGGCTCCAATGCCAGCCTGTTTATTTCAGGTAACCTCCACAATAACTGGGTCTGCTTAGACAGGATATTTATCGTAGAAAGCGCAACACAAACTCCTTTGCATATGAAAAGGAGGTTAGGTTGTACACGTCTAGAAGGGTTTTACATCACTTCTTGGCACATTATTTATATATATATATATATATATATATATACATAAAAACAACAAAAAAAATAAAACAATAATAAACAATAATAAAACATACATATTTTGTTATTTATGGAATAGGGAGGCAAACGAGCAGACGGATCGCGTAATGGTAAGCGTTCAATATGCCATATGTAACGTCCAGTATCGTGAGCCAATAAAAAGTAGAATATAAATTCAGGTGCATGTTCACACAGACGTACTCGCGGGCTTTGCTAGTATCAATATATTAAGTTGTAATGTATTTCGTAAAAACACTGAATAGTACCACGCCTTCAATCAACCGTTTCCCAGCACTCATTACGAGTACTTAATCAAAATTACCCAATACTTTCTTACTGTTCTCAATAAGCCATATTTCGATCTACCGTCATGTAGTTCAATAACCTACCATTAAAATGAGCTTGATAAACGCGGAGGAGTCGTTAAACGGCACTTAACTTCGGTTAATGTGACACTGTTGCATTAACGTTAGATTAAATTAAATGTGTATTAAACACGAGCTTTGAGTGGGACCGACGGAGATATCGGTATTATGATAGAAGTCATAATATCGGAATTATTTTTTTGTTGTTTTTTTGTAATTAACTATCTTATAAGCCTTTGCGTTCTAATATCTATTAGGTATATTTATGTAACACTTTCATCACCTAATTTATTTATTTTATTTTTAATTTTTATGCACAAAATATATGTACAAAGGCGGACTTAATGCCGTGGGCATTTTCTACCAGTTAACCTTTGGGTGATGCTGGATGCAGAGATTTGTCAAGGTAGGTGCTCGAAGTATTGATCTAGTAGGGTACTTACGGTATAAATAATAAACATACAAAGAGTAAATATAAATATACTTAAATATATATATACAATAATACATACATAATATAATGTTTTCTACACTCTAAAAAATAAAAATAAAATAAATTCTAAAAAACCTAAATTTTCTAATCATTAGTAGATGGTCAGTAGTAGATGGGAACTTAAGAATTATTGCAATATTTTACGCCGCGGAGCTGAGGGCAATAGCTAGCTAGTATATCCTGTATAGCTAGCTAGCTATACAGGATAATTCCCGTTAACATAATAGCATTCTTTTAATAGTTGGTTTATAAATCGTTTATAAATAGCATACTTAATGCGCTAAAATTCATCCAATTTGGTTTTTAATTATCTGTCACCTCGAAATTGGTATATTTCCTTTATTGACATGTAAATATGTATGCATTTTACCGTTGAATATACTTAAATGCGTTTATTAGATAAACTACGTTAACTACGTTTTACTGAATGAACCTTTTAACGTTACTACTGTCACAAAACTCTTTTCCTATAATACTCTTTATCATAATACAGAAAAAAAATCACACCTCTATTTTTTAATGTTGTTTTATACTTATCAGTCGTATTTTTCCCAGGGTTAGTGACGTTCTTAAAATAATGATATCGATAAATTTTATTGTGTATAATATTTTTCGAACTCACCGCGCCGCATTCGAGTATTTCAAATACAAGTAGCAACTTTAACACCGGTATTTTGGAACAACTCAGAAAACCCATTAAATTAATTACTAACCATCGTTCTCTATCACTGCAATGTTAATTTTTAATGGTGTTATCCATTTAATTTGAGAGCAGTTTTAGTACATTTCTCCGTTTATTAAAAAAACCGGAATTTTACGGTTGAGATTATTTGGTTCGGTTTTTTTACGGCTCGTGTTCTAAATAGACTTTTGACCGATAAGTACGTGGTCAAGTCACTATTTTTTTTATTCTTTTTTCAGGTTAAATGGCATTTAAAATACAGTACGAAAATGAACTTAAATCCTAGCTTTTTAAGGAGTATTCAATGCTAATACAGTTATCAGCTCAAACTAAGACGCTATAATTTTCTCGAAAACGCGGCTGGTTTTATAATGGCGGTCATAATGTAGTGTTAATTACTCACTAATTAATGAACAGAGCTAGGCGTTTATACATCATTTGAATTCTAATTAATTTGTTAAGTATTTACATGGCCAACTTTTTCTAACTTGCTTAAAAAACAAAATGTAAAGTATCTAAGTTTGTTTATCCGCATTCTGGATTCTATAGCACAAACTAATTAAGCCATGACCTAAAAGAATTATGTAGAATGTTGTAGAATATTTATTTAAATAGCAAAAAGTTAACAATGCCTCGGTCGGGGTTTGAACGCACAACAGGTTTAAGATAGGGAATTATTCTACTTATTAAGCTACTTGGTACAGCAAAACATGAGCAAGGGAAAGGGAAGAGAATAAGAGATAGCAAAGGGAGTAGCTGTATAAATAATAAAGCTAAGACTCATATTCTAGAATGACGCTCAGCCTGAATCACGATTTATCTGATGACAGATTGTAAGACAGATTGAAAGTTTGACATATGGCCTGTACAATCTGTCCTCAGATAAATCGTGATTCAGGCTGCGTATCATCCTAAAATACGGGCATAAGCTAACTAAAGTCGATATGAAACAAGAGGTTGGTACATCCCTATTAGAAGTAGTAGTTACATCCATACTTTAATAGCGCGAGTGAACATTCAATCATAAAACAGAATTAGCAAACAAGCAGATCTAGATAATGGCATTCCAACTTTTAGTAAATCTTCTATTCGTAGGAGACAGCTGGTAAAAAAAATTAGAGTAAAAAATATCACACCATGCCGATTTAAAAAAATGAAATTTTTTGTTCTACTGTTGTGTACGTAGAATTGCAATATAATATGTTAGGACTATAACACAGTTCGACCGACTAAAATATAAACAAATGCCTTCCAAGAACTAAAAACCATTGTTTATAAAACATTAAACAAATATCGACAGTAAAACTAACCTGATCTTGCGGCTCCATGGCAAACCTCTGTTCTTGGTAGCCATGGCAACCGGCAGCTAAGACAATCAACAACAGGAACAGCACCCCGACATCCGGTCGAGCCCATTTCCGGCGCCTTTCCGTTCTAAATTTGAATTCGGATCTGCGCACGCGCAGCCCTATAAACGGCGTTCCATTTTCGAATGTCTCTTTGAGTTGAGCCGCCATAGTTTATATGTATGAAGCATATTGATGACAGTTAATCTGTGTATGTCTCATTTGTATAGTTTTTTTTTTCAGGATATCTTGGAGCACATATCTGTAACAAAGAGAAAAATAATGGTGTTAACTATCTATACTATTATATAAATGTAAATTGGAAATGTTTGTTCGCGATGAACGCAAAAACTACTGAGCGGATTTGATGTGGTTTTTTTATTAGAAAGGTTTTTTTTTTTTATATAGGACACGTCAGTTTGACTTCACCTCGCCTGATGTTAAGCTAAAGGCAAAGTCTCGGAAAGAGGGTCACCATCGGAAACATGTATCATGTTAACAGTGGTGGCACTCAGCTTGACGGCCTCGTTAGATGCCTTTTCACGCCCCGCTTAAAGGTCTTGATTATACTTAAAATCTTAACGTTTCTTTGATTGCAATCTATAGTGACTCATTCCTATGCCGCACCATTAAGACCTGGAACTCCCTGCCAGCTCACGTGTTTCCTTCTTCCTACAGTCCCGGGTCCTTTAAGCGGGGCTTGAAAAGACATCTAACGAGGCCGTCAAGCTGAGTGCCACCACTGTTAACATGGTACATGTTTCCGATGGTGACCCTCTTTCCGAGATTTTGCCTTTGCTTAACATCAGGCGAGGTGAAGTCAAATTGACGTGTCCTATATAAAAAAAAAAGTTGCTGTGGGTCGCGGTCACGGGATCAGTATTTCTGTGACCCTGGTACATTGGTATGAAGTACCAGGCTCACAGAAGTTATAAGGAACTTTATCTTAAAATATTTCTATTTCGAACTCAACGCGGACGAAGTCGCGGGCAAAAGCTAGTTAGCAATATTATTTTGCAGTTTCTTTTAAAAGTATGCCTTTAAGTTTTATTTTTATTGGTATAATAATATGTATTCTAGATTAAGAAATAATTCACTAAAATTATTTTGTAAACGCTAAACGCGTGCATTTTAAATAGAAAAGTCCATACATAACACAACATAAACTCACGCCTGTATTCCCCGAAGGGGTAGGCAGAGGTGCTAGCACCCACATTTCACCAGTTTATGTTTAGGTCCCAATGTTATAGGTGGCGAGCCTATTGCCATTAACCGGGCACTTATAAACCTGCGATAAATACACACGTAACTTCTAAAAGCATCGAAAAGTCATTGGTGTGTGCCATGGTAAACCTGGGATCGAACCCGAGACCTCGTCTCAGCAGTCCATTACCCATACCACTAGGCTACCGCAGATCAATTAAAATACATAATAAATATAATTATTCATGACATAATTCACTCGGCGGGAATCAAACCTCCGACCATATATTTAAACCTGAAAATATATAGATTCAATAACATCAGGTACAGTAAAAAGTATATCAATATTTAAAGGGCTCACTATTTAAAATACTATTCATAAATCTAATAAAATAAATCTCAAAATTCTGCGAACTCACTCCATAAAGAGTACATATGTGGGTGTTTGACATTTAAAACTATAATCCAATGTACTAATCCCCTAATGAACGTAATATGTATACAAAGAAAACAATTTAGTTACATATGAATATGTATGTGCAAAAATTTGCATGAACATTACATACTTGTGTTATGGACGTTTGAAGTTTTATTGAACGAGTTTAAAGATATTTATCAGACAATGCACTTTGACTGTAGATTTTATGAAGTGATGTCTACATACTCGTATTAAAATTATTGTAGGTACTATTTATAAATGAACTAGCTTTTGCCCGCGGCTCCGCCCGCGTGGATGTCGGTTATCGCGACCAAACATAGCCTATGTCCTAATCTACCCCTATACCAAATTTCATCAAAATCTGATCGGTCAGTCAAAAGACACCCAAGAAATCTGTACTGCACGTATATAGAACATTATCACATTTTAGGTCCAAGATAATAATATGTCCCGAGTGAGGGTTGTTATTTCAAACTCCAAAATTTACTAAATCCGCATATCGTCTTGAGGTTTTTTTTAAGAATATTAGAACCGAAGTTACTAATATTCCCTCCAAACCCCTCCAACTAAGCTAAATTGCTTGTACTAGAAGTGGGTTCATGTCGGTAGTGTAATGGCCAGAATTCGAACCCGGGACCTCTCGATCGTAAGGCCGAAAGCTACCAACGCTTATTTATTGACGGCTGTGACTTACTTACTAGCATATCCCTCACAGCTGACCCAGGGATGTCCATATTGGACGTGAATCCGTGAAGATATCCGCACAATAAACACAAAACAAAAAGGGACAAAAACAAAACAAAAGTTATAAATAAATATTTTCAGTACTTCCCGTGGGAGTCGGGAAGGGTGAATCATATACCGGATTCTGATCATCAACACTCTGTCCATTGATGCCATGTGACAAGACAGCACATTTGCGGGTATAATTAACATATGTTGACATTATTAATGATCAATATATTATATTTTTATATAAAATCCTTCTGAACGTGTGTATGTCACTGAACTTCTACGGAAGAACATACTTTAATATAATTTGGTATTTGTTTTTGGTTCCTTGTGGAGTAGAATAGGACCACCCCTGCTCTCCCTAAGGGTGTCGTAAAAGGCGACTAAGGGATAGGGCTGTTCTCCATCCGACAGTAAACATACAGCCAAAGACAAATGGCCCGCTAGACGGCAATAGGCTCGCCTCCTATTACGTCATGGGACTGAAAATCAAAATTGGCGAAAGGTAGGTGCTAATACACTTCTGCATAACCCTTCGGCGAATTACCGACGCACGTGAGTATATGTATGTAATGGCTAGATTCATAATTTGATAGGTGACGTTCTTCAAAGCTCTGGCTACATAATCATTTATCAAGATAACCTTAGCTGTTTAGTAGTTATGAACGAACAAAACAATGGACATAATAATATCCACACAATTCCAACATAATATGAATTGTCCGTATTTATGAAGATAGAACCACGCAATTCCATTCTAGATACTGGTTCCTTTCTACATAAATAGTGGCAATTCTACTTTTTGCCTTCACTGCAATTGTATAAAAACATACCTAGGTACTGAATTAAATCGATACCTGCTCCAGTGACGACGGGTTCCAATAACCCAATTCCTGCCGGCTTCCCTTCCGAAAATTTTCATCCAACGTCACTGACCTCCTCGGTCGGTTTATAATTGGCGGAAATATCGATGAACACACATTTAAAAAAAATATTATGAATAAAGACGAATTGAGAACCTCCTCCTTTTTTGAAGTCGGTTAAAAATACATTCACATGTTTCATTCAATCAACTCAAAACTTCTCTTTTCATTCATTTGAGTACAGGATGAGAATAAATACACTTCAATACGTTCACATTAGGCGACATATCATTTCACATGCCCGCCATGTGTGACAGATACCAATGAAATACGATAGATAGATGGGACAGACGCTTATGTTGTCACGGCTGATTATTCTGGAATTTAGAGTATTGATAACTTGATTGCAGAATGCGGGAAATAATTCTAAACTAGTATGTAATAGAGTTGGCAGCGCGAGTGTGACGCCAACCACTTACCATCTGGTGGGCCGTGTACTTGTCTGCCATCTAAGAGGTATAAAAAAACGAATAGACTAAATGGCTGAAGTTACGAATAGATTTGTGTCGGTAATGTTCTAGAGAAAATTGGAATTCATTACCCCGCAACGACGCTGTTCGGAAATATTACAAAATCCCAAGGTCATAGCTTAAAATAGTATAGTCGACGCCATCAAGGTAGGAACCGTCACTATTCTTTAAACTGGACCTCAACTTATCATCGGGCAGGGTGCAGTCTATTTGACGACCTACGCATATACAAAAAAACAGTAGGTATCTTCTTTCAGAGACTGGCAGTAAAGCGTTCCACACATGTTCCACAATTCAAGAACCTTTAACTACTATTTTAGGTTGTCACAGTTTATAAGAATTTGAGGATTCTAATGTCAAAAATACACAAATTTTACTTTTTTGGTACCGACTCCACCGACAGTTCCCTACAAATTAAAAGATTTTTTCGCACAATCATTTTAATCGCTCTAACTACGAGTACGTGCCATACGAGTCACGTACTGACTGCACCAGAACGAGTTCACTATCAATTCTAACGCTACAATCATTACGATACTACCACATCAAATATCTGTACAATCATTTCACATTCAAAAAGATAAAAAAAACCATTTTTTTTTGTTATTAGAGCAGTCACTTCTTCAACGTAAGTGCGCTTAATACACACCCAAATTAACACTCATAGCGCTTCCATTAACTCGACATCCTTAGGACAAACCACATGGCCATTACAATTATTATTTTAACGCCTACTTTTTATAATTATGTGTACTTCAGTTAATTATCCCTTGTGTTACCAACATGGGATTTCATATTTTGGTCCTTTTTATGATAGACAAGTTTATCTTTCTTTAGTTTTTTTGTACGTACGTAAAAGGACTTAGAGGTTTGTTTACGGGAGGTATTATGACAACCATAATGAGTAAGAGACGGTACTGTTTTATGTCTGTTTGTATTTATTTGGATGCATATTCTGTGAAGACTGGACTTTGGACAAAATTAATATGCTCGAAGTTTTTTTGGAGACTACTTTTTAAAATCATGAAAATGAATTCATTAAAATATGTTAATTAATACAGTTTAATATTTATTTTATACTAGCTTTTGCTCGCGGCTCTGACAGCGTGGATGTCGGTTATCGCGACCAAACATAGCATATGTCCTTTTTCATGCTCTAATCTACCTACCAAATTTCGTCAAAATCGCTTTGGGGTGTAGGCGTGAAAGGGTAACATACAGACAGACAGACAGACACACAGAGTTACTTTCGCATTTATAATATTAGTATGGATTGAAGTTTTATATTCCATCGGATGGTCTATGCAGAATAAATGATTTTTGAATTTTAAAAAAAGTATCACAAAAGTTTCAGAAAATTTGGGCTGTATTGGACTATTCTTTGTTACAATGGCTGCTAATTGTTTACAAGAGAAACTTGCTTTGAACCATTGACAATATGATGAAGAAGAAGAGAAACCTCTATTTTTAAATTCTTGTTTATTGCAGGTATATTCATCGCAAACTAAATATGAAACTATATCGCAACAAAAAAAAAACAGTTAAACTCAAATACAGTTTAAATATACTTAATGACAAAATGTAAATTTCAAAAAGGGTTTCAATTAGGTAGGTAGGAGAAAAAAACATAAATGACATTGAAGCACTTTGAACTTTCATTATTCAAAGTCATCACCTTATAAACATTGATAGCAAACAGACGCATCTAAAGCATCTGATAAACCCACTTTTTAAATCACCAGATAAAACAACTTAATCCTCGCGATAATCACCTCCAACTTATCATTCATCGCCTATCATCATGTGTGGCACCACGGCATCACCACGTGTGTGGCCACTATCATCTTCTAATGTATAAGATGATAAAAGATTTACAAACTGATTATGGAGGATTAATGGTATGATGTATGGAAATGGAAGACAGACTATTTAAAACAGACAATGATCTTATGTTTAAAGAGGTAGATACGGCAATGGCGCTTAGAACATCCCTTTTTAGGTAAAGATTTAAGATTATGTTTCCACAATTCCATTGCCTTAGACAGTAGGTACTGTAGCTTATGCACTTTACCTCTTTAATGGTATGTTCTAAGCGCCACTACCGTATCCATCTCTTTCATATATATCAGAATGGCGTGGCTTGAAAGAGAATGTTGTAGCATTATCTATTCTGTGGTTGTAGCTAAAATTGAGAAGGGTCTGCTAAGATAGTTTAGGCATAGACAACGAATAAGTGCTGAACGAATGACATTATTATCAAGTATTTAAGAAACATATAAGTAGGTATTAAAAATTAAAACTAAGAGTAATTAAAGTATTATTTTCCAATTGGTTTCTTTTATTTTTATTTGTAATAAGTAATGGATATAAAGAAATAATAAAAAATGGTGATATGTATATAATAATATATCAGAAAAAAAGTAGGTATTTCCCTAAATTATATATACTTTGCTAAATTAATGACGCATTAAAAACAGGCCAGGTCAGAAGCACTGGAACTGGCTGACTTGCAAGAAAGATTTAATGACAGGAGAGGAAACTCGTTGAGTATATAAGGACAGAAGTAGATGGATGGCGGTCTGTTGTCTCTGAAAATATATGATTCAGTATCACACAATTCATGCGTTTCAGTTACTATGCCGCACTATTAAGACCTGGAACTCCCTGCCAGCCAACGTGTTTCCTTCTTTCTACAGTCACGGGTCCTTCAAGCGGGGCGTGAAAAGGATTCTGATGAGGCAAGCTGAGTGCCACCACTGTTAACATAGTACATGTTTACGATGGTGACCCTCTTTCCGAGACTTTGCCTTTAGCTTACCATCAGGCGAGGTGAAGTCAAATAGATGTGTCCTATAAAATACAACAAAAAACACCGGATTCAAAATTAAGAATGATGTTCCTACCAAAACAACGGAGAATAATGACGATAATATAAACCAAGCAGCGAACTACAATAAAATCTATCGTCTGTCCCATTACCAATGGTGCCATGAATATCCAAAGAGCGACTGAATAGAACTAATTATGAGTATCTAACGCCAAAAGTGTTCTTAAAATAATCCAGATTGCTCTTAGGGAATGTTCGTATGATCTAGGTAGAGAATAGAACGGTTCATTAAACCATGTAGGCGTCGTCTGAGAGAATCAAATATATAGGGAAAATGAATCTTCTCGGGCGGGACTCGAACCCGCGATCTTTCTCTTACAGGGGGAATGCCTTGACCAAGTAGGCTACCGAGACACGCCCGATGTGATTTATAATTTCCTTCTATTTTTATCCGGTTATGGTAAGGCATATTTCTGTGTAAAAAAAGGGTTAGAGTTAGAGTCCTGCCCGAGAAGATTCATTTTTCTCTATCCTATTTGATTCTTTTTTTTGATTTAAGGGTACAATTTTTTTTATTTAAAGCTAGTATACAATAATTATAACGGGTCGGGGTCACAGGCGACAGTCAGCTTGTGTCCACGGCCGGTGTAACCTGGTCGAAAAGTCAGGCAAATCAAAGGTATGTACCATGCATAATATGCATGGTACATACCTTTGATTTGTATGTACCATGCATAATATGCATGGTACATACCTTTGATTTGCCTGACATTTCGATTACAACGGGAATTAACGCGATCATGGTATATAATATATATCATGATCGCGTTAATTCCCGTTATAATTATTGTATATCATGGAACGGGAGACTTTAAAAGTTAACTTTAAATATTTTTGTAGTCTAGCTGTTACTCGTCGCTTTGGCTACGAGTAGTTCTTATTACATTCCTGATCATCATGGTGTTCAATTTCAGGGGTGGAAAGCAGCCTATGTGTTTTTCCAGACTTTAATCTATTTTAGTACCAAATTCCAGCCAGATTTGTTCAGCCGTTTGATTAAGTAACATTTTCACAATCTTCCAATAATATTTGTAGGATGGCATAAAATACTTGTAAGAAAAATTAAATTAAAAATTTAAAAAACCCCCGTCACAAAAAACACCAAAAAGTTGAAAATAAATGAATAAATTAAATTCAACGGTTGCCATGTCGGGGGACCGTAACTGGTTAAGTACTCCTTTATATCGTAAGGTCCCCCGACATGGCAACCGTTGAATTTAATTTATTCATTTATTTTCAACTTTTTGGTGTTTTTTGTGACGGGGGTTTTTTAAATTTTTAATTTAATTTTTATTTTATGCTTTTTAAATTGATCTACTAGTCAAGCTCTTTCATTTGATACCCATATTGATGGAATTATAAAGAAATATGTATTCAAACATGTTGTGGTGGCGGCCATCTTGGACCGATTTTTTTCAAACATAGCTAAGAACACTCCCGACTAATATACCTTTCAAACAAAAAAAACTAAATCCAAATCGGTTCATCCGTTTGGGTGCTACGATGCCACAGACAGACACACACACACACACACACACACACACACACAGACACGTCAAACTTATAACACCCCGTCGTTTTTGCGTCGGGGGTTAAAAATGATATCATCTTCATATTCTAATTACTTAAAAGGAGATGGAAAATGGTGGGCCCAAATGTAATAAGTTGAGATATGATCTAAAAAATTAGTCATATTTTTCTATCTTAGAATATGAAAAATTACCTCAATTCTCAATCTGGATGCGGAGAAATATGAGAAAATAGTTTTCGTGAGATTATCAATTGAGTAATCGATTACACTAAAACATTTGCAGTAAATAATTAACTCAAAGTAATTAAATGCACTATATACATATACTTACATGCAATATAGTGCATATAATTACAGTCATATTATTAAATCAAATATCAATTAATTACTGAAAAACCAATATTAATGATTATCGATTTCATATCGATTCAAATCTCTCTTATATTTGTAGTCTATATCACTGACATGACAGCTGACTAACATTGACACTAGACAGTTGCTGACTGTTTTTGTTTGCTCACTCGTTTCGTGTTTTCCGGAGAGTTTTGAATGCTTTCCCGATTATTTGTCATTTTTTACGACAACTGCTTTGTTGTTTCACGGATTCTGACCCTGCCTACCTTGTACGATCCTTGCTTTTACCTTGGACACCGAAGATCACTCACACGTTTGTCTTGGAATTGTTATTTTGGATTTTACCGCCGGCTTGTGGATTGGATATTATTGAAACTATGGATCGATGTGTGAATTGTGGGATATCCACTGGTCACTGCAATACACTGGGCCGACGGCCCTTACACGATGAAACAATTCTGTCAGTGATTCGGCAATGGCTTGCACCTCAGTCTGTAAGTAAATACCTGTAACCTCATCTAACCAGCTACCATCCTGGCATGTTTAAAATGTAAAATGTGTTTAATAGAAGGTGAATAAAACACTATATTCAATGATTTTTTATTTTATTTCAGACATCCTTTCCCTATATCCTTACCTGTTACCTACCTATCGCTTGAAGTCGTTGACGTTCATTCATATGATTTTTCAAACATTTTCTAGTAAATATAATAACTATTAGTGCAAAAGAACACATTTTGCATTTCAGGAATCAGCTGTTAGATAAAGATTGTAACATAACCTCACTTTTACATAATCTCTTATATCTTTGTTCTCAGATTGACAAAATCCGCAGAATTTTCAGTGAAAGGTTGATAATATATAAGCTATTAATTGACACCACTTTCATCTTCTTACAACTAGGCCCAAGATTGTATGTAATCATTTCAGTCTCCTTTGTCGCGTTTAGCTACGTCAATAAAACAATCGCCGTCATGACAGTTCATGACGGCCATCTTAAATTGAGTTCATAAATCCGAGTAAACCAAGTTCCACGTATTTTGTCCTATAAATTGAAATAAAAAATATTTTTTGAAATATATTAAGGAATCGACACTATTAACTTGAATGTCGTTTCTTTGTTTTACAGGTGAGTTTAATTAATTGTATTCTAGTTCACAATGGGTAAGGATAGGTATCTAACTGTTTAAGAAAATCTATAATATAAAAATCAATTGCTGTTCGTTAGTCTCGCTAAAACTCGAGAACGGCTGAACGGATTTATCTTATCTTGGTCTTGAAATGTTCGTGGAGGTCTAGGGAAGGTGTGAAAGGTGAGAAAAAATCGAATAATTACCAGGAACCGACAGGAATCCACGCGGGCGGAGCCGCGGGCAAAAACTAGTGTTGAATAAAAATAAACTTTGTTTTACACGGCAACACGTGAAGTTTTATTGAATGTGTCGATATATGCTTCAATCCATATGTCCATGGTATAAATGTTTGGCATAATAATATTTACTATGACCATACTTGAAACTGATATAAAACAATACCATCGAAAGACTTCGTAAACACATATTGAGAACACTTGTACTTTTTCCACAGTATTTATTCTGTTACACCTGACCGGTTTCGCCTTACGGCATTCTCAAAGGTTTACATTTACCAAAGGTTTTGGATGTTCGTAAACGTCACAATTGGGTCATAAATAATTAAATTTTAATACATAGTCGCCATAACAATGGCCGCCAAATAAGTTAAAATTCGTAACATTTCAGTCGTGGGACCTAAAAGTTAGGGATTTATTTATCTGTTCCCAACTTTAAGGTAAAGTTAATGAAGGAGAGCTAAGCTTTAATGGCTAAGTTGGGATTATCCATTTATGTTCTCTTTAGTGTCAGTCCATCCATTGTATAGATTATAATATAAATTTATAGCTTGTGTTATGGAATCTAGAATGCGGATAAACATAGGTTAAATACTTTTTTTTTTGTAAATACATACATATTATACATAGAAACACCCAGACCAAAGCAAATAGCCATATTCATGCATACAAATATTTGCACTGAGCGGGGATCGAACCCGCGCCTCCTCGCAGTCCCGGCAGTCGCATGCACTACCACCACGCCACAGAGGCTGTCAACTGTTCAACTGTACTTTACGACTGTATAAACTAACAATAATTCAGTATTTTCTTATAAGCACGCGGTTAATTTTGTTCATAATATTATTATGACTGGTAATACTTACTTGTTTCAATTATATGACATCAATAAAGATAAGTTAATTTGCAAGATAGATAAATCACGTAACTATTAAAGAACGCGATAGGCCTACAAAAATTACAAACCTTTTTTTAAGACAATTAACAATAGAAACTAAATTTCTTGTGTTAGGTAGTGTATGACCTGACGGATTCGAACCCGAGACCTCTCGATGGCAAGGCCGACTCTTTAACCATTAAATGAAATTATGAAAGTATTCTAACGATACCCTATACATCAAAATCTCTTCAGAGAAACTATAATTGTTTTCTGTAGCCCACATGAACCGTCAATATACAATACTCTTTTTTATAAATCGTGTAAAAATAAACTACTCTGCCTACCCTCTAAAAAGGCTATATAGATAAACAAGGGGACTTCAGTCCGTAAGATACTGTATCGCTCAACTGTCATATATCCAAATTGCTGCTGTCACCAAATGAAGTCTTAAATCGACTAAATCGGTTCTCTTGAAGGGAAACCGTGAGAGGATATTAGTCTATTTATACACCAACCACTCGCTCTTACCCACCAATGACATGTAAAATAGATGATACGAGTGTCTTAGAGCTTAGACTATACAAACTCTATAGATGCAGCATGTGTCATTTCAAAACGGCGTAAAAATGTGTACTATTCGGTGTAATTTGACTTATTATACATAATACATAAACATAAATATGAAAAGTAATTTGAACCGTTACACAACATATAACAGTGTTCGCAATTGTCATAAAATATGCATTCCTCAACATAGGTCGGCCCTGTATGATAAGAGTATTTTCTGTATGGCTCCTCGTCTGTATAATAAGTTACCGCGATACATTTTAGAAGTTGAAAACCCAAATGTATTCAAAAAGAAAGTATTTCACTTACTTGTAACGAAAGCATACTACAATATTGACGAATATATTAAGGACAGTTTATAATTAAAATGACTAAGTATTATTGTAATTATTAAACGTAACAATTATTTATTTTGAAATTATGACATTATTAATTATTTTGACATTATTTTTCCTATCTTAATTTTGACATCATTAAATTTATCCTTGTTAATCGATTGGAGATACTTAGTTGACATTTAATTTGTATTTTACTTTATATAATGAATTGTAAATTTGCATGCCTTTTAGGTGGAATACGGAATGAGGACTTTAAACAAATGTAATACCATAATTTATACCTGTATTCGCAAATAAAGATTGATTATGATTGATTATGATTATAACATATATGAAAGACGGATATAAGGAGAAGGGAAATTTGAAGTGGTTCAGGTGTGGCTCAATAGCGCAGTTGAAAGAGCATTCCGCCTGTAAGGGAAAGGTCGTGGGTTCGAGCCCCACCTGAGGAATTCACTTTTCCTGATGTGATCGGACTTCAATAGTTAAGTCCCAATCTAATTGTGGTGTCTTATTTAATATTAGTTTATTCATTGCATTGTTGATAGTATAGAGTTCCATAATTTTCCACTCGTACAGTCAGCATCAGAAAGATGTTGACATACAAAGTCCTCAAAATTATCTTAATTTCGTTTTTTACCCCCTTCCATTTGATTGATTGCTCTGATATTTGTTCGGATACTAATCCATACAAATATTATAAATGCGAATGTAACTCTTTCTGTCTCTCTGTATGTCACGCTTTCACGCCTAAACCACTGAACCGATTTTGATGAAATTTGGTATAGGGGTAGATTAGACCTTGAGAAAGGACATAGGCTATGTTTTGTCGCGATAACCGACATCAACGCGGGCGGAGCCGGGGTCGAAAACTAATACCATATAAATCAATAAAACAGTTTGATTTGCTCTTAATACGAGAGTTTTGAGATCATTTTGAGAGTTCGTCGTCAAGATTTTTAAGACGCTGACTGTACGTACAAAACTTTGTAGCTGTACGTTATGTTCATTGCGTATGGAGTGGAATGCTCTGCTTGAGTTTGTGTTTTCAGAAACTGTAAACCGGAGTCATCATGTCTAGTTCGAATAAGTAGCTTGCTTATTGGCAAACGTGTTGCATTGTTAAACTATCCTTAGGTAGAAACTGACAAGACATAGTTAAATTTTTATCGAAAGGATATAATCACGCCTTTATCCTCGGAGGCTTATGCAGAGGTGAATCAACACCCACATTTCACGATTAATTGTAGTAGGTCCCACGTAATAGGGGGTGAGCCTTTTGCCGTAATATTCCGTGCACTATTGTTGACTCGAGCCTATATCTGAGGCAGAGTCTGGGCTGTATATACTGTCTGATGTTAAACAGCCCTATCCCTTAGTCGCCTTGTATTGTACGACACCGCATGGGATGGGGTGGCCCAATTTCTTCCCTGCCAGTACCACAAGTTTGAATGTTTATTTCTCAATTACAACAGAACGACTGACCAAATCTGGATGAAACTCGGTTCAGAAATAGTTTATAGTATAAAATAGGAGGTATATAGTATACTTTTTAACTGCTGCACTGCTGAGACGAGGTCTCGGGTTCGATCGCAGGTTTACCATGGCACACACCAATGACTTTTCCATGCTTTTCGAATTTATGTGTGTATTTATCGCAGGTTTATAAGTGCCCGGTTTATGGCAATAGGCTCGCCACCTATTACATTGGGACCTAAACATAAACTGGCGAAATGTGGGTGCTAGCACCTCTGCCTACCCCTTCGGGGAATATAGGCGTGAGTTTATATTATGTTATGTTTTTAACCCAGGAATATTTCTATGGTTGCTGCGAAAGGGATCAGTACTCGCGGGTGAAGCCACACGTACAAAATAAAGAGAAGGTGTGGCTCAATAGCTCAGTTGGAAGAGCATTCCCCCTGTAAGGAACATGTCGTTGGTTCAAGTCCCACTTGAGCATTTCATTTTTCCCGATGTATTAAAGAAAGAAAGAGAAATTCTCTTTCTCCTAAGTCTTTCGTTCAAAAAACCTCTCGAGTCTGGATCATTAGCGTGAAGATATATAATTTCTCTCAGTTTTGTTGTACATTCCGTCTATATCCGTACGATCGTTGAACTTTCAATGGCTAGTCTCTTGTTCTCGAATTATCTCTTCACCGTTATGGTTCTATTGCTTTGCTCAAAGCCCTGCTGCTGTTAAGCTTTCTAGAGAAAGATATAGTCTTTAACCAGGTACAATGTTGAGCGGTATATGTGAAGAAAATTTTGCGGTACAACCAATGATATTACAAACTATTAGATTATATAGATAGGTTATTCATGCTCTAAAATGTCATCAAAAAATGGTGACTAAATGGTCATAAATTTTTCAGTTTTTCTTTTTTATTTCACAAGCGATTGCTGTGATTTGCCTGTTATTTTTTATTTTATTTTACAAGCAATTGCAGTGATTGAAATATTTTTCTTTTTTATTTCATGGGAAATTACTGTTATTCGCCTGTTTTAATCTTTTTTATTTCATGTTTATTCAATAAAAGATAAATTCGTCAATTTTGATTGGTTTTTGTATTTACATTTTACGGTAGTAACATGGGTAATTTATTTTTACCGTTCTAACAACTTCATCATAATTTCATAATTTTATTTGCGAATACAGGTACAGTAAGGTTTACATTTGAAAGTCACGTGATCATTCCATATTCCACCCAATGGGCATGCAAATTTTAAATTAAATTTCGACCTAAAGTAGTCAGAATCAAGTGAAATGAATTACATAAATATCAAAATTATAGAATGTCAAAATAACTAAAATCTAAATTTAATGTGACAACACTGATAATCCTGCCAAAGCCGTAAATTTTCAATTATATTTCGAAATAAAATTACTTTCTACTTTAGTAGTAAGAAGAGTAACTCAATTACCGGTGTTACTACTAGTAGTAAGATTGGTAGTAACACGGGTAATAAACGATTTTTTCAACCAATCAGAGACGCAACAGTTCGCTACCAAAAAATGTTTTGTAAAAAATGTTCCGAATATTTGTAGAAAGTTGCGAAAAACATGAAAATAATGCCGTCGTGTGTATTTAATAAATGTACAAATCGCACTAGATACAAAAAATTTTCATTTCATCGATGTGCCGTTTCTAAAAGTTTGAATGTTCCTGGATAATGCGTCTATTAATATAATACGTCATTGGGTACAACCGTTTATCATAGACAATTCCTTCTGCCTATGGCTTCATTAGCAGTTTACAGAAAACATAATATATTTTTTCAATTACTCTCTTATTTATATCATTATTTTTATTTTAGATGTAAATTGTCTGCCACTATGGTAAACTGCGCTATAGTTGCGTCAGCAAGCCACTAGTGTACCTACAGGATGTTTATTTTGTCACTATTTTATTTCTTTTTTAATTTTCATTTCAAAAATTCTACCATTTTTTTAACCTTCCATATGACGTAAACGTTTTTAGCTTGCTATACTACATTTCAGACTATTCTCTACAACTGTAATTACTCCCGCAGTGTACATAACTTTGGGGTCATTCTTCCTCCAGTAAACATAGTTCACTTTAACAATAAATTATTCTACACACACCTAAACATTTGTACGGTATCTTAGATAAATGTTGTCTTAAAGTATTTGCTGTTTTAACTCACTGTCCGGTAGACAAAGTATGCACTGGAAACGATTTTATCTTATGACTTGAATGTATTGTGGAGACTATGTGGCCTGATTGCTGACTTTTATACATCAGGGTTACTGCTAGATAGCTTCAGAGATTTTGAAATTTATTTGGTTAAATACAAAGTTAGTTTCAAGTTATATTATCGTATGACAAGCGGTCATTTTTGGTAAAGCGCGTTTGATTTTTGCTGGTTGTCGGACATATTTTTCCACTTAGTTTTAACGTATTAGATGGACTTAAGCTTCGTAAAAACTAATTGTAAAAGAGTGGATGAAAAAAAACATCCACGACAAAAACTGATATTTAATAACCAAATAAACAAAAACTTTCCTCGCAGTATTTATATGTTAATTATGCAAATAAATAGCCTTACATACATATTAAAGTAAACCAAGATTTTATCAAAGAATCTCTTAGAATGAGAAATATTAAGTATGTGTAGATCAAGCTAATGATAGGAACTGAACTATTTTTTTACTTTGTCCATACATTTATTTTATGTTTTAATAATTTTATAGTTTTAATGGATGAAATAAAATGAAGGAAACTGTTTAGTATGCATATATAATACAATTTTACCATAAAGACTAATCTTAATAATAATGAGATACCTATTAAAATGTATCAAATATGTTGTTTTTTGATATAAATAGATTATTACCCTATAATACTATACGCTACTTTTCATCAAACGCTCTTTCATTTTAATTAATCTTAAAGAACTTGGTCTTAATCCATATTAGGAAAATTTAAACATTTTTTAAATTATAAAATACAGAGATAAACATACATGATGATCTAAAATTTTAAAATAGGCAGGTATTACAGTTCTAAAGGTTGAATTGTGGTCCGTATAATATAATACAATAATAATAATCCCTTTTTAATGTAATTATTCGTAAATCCTCCTTTGTTTATAAGTTAAAAAAGTTTTTAGAAGCTCGTTAATTATTTTTTATTTATTATTCAAGAGAAATAAATTAATTGTGCCCTCGCGTCCATACGAGGCCACAGCCGCTCGCTCTCTAGGCACGTCAGCTAAAAAACAGTAATGCAATTTTATCTTGTTTATGTCATCAACATCGGAATTCAAATCACCCTGTATATTTTATTCAGGTATTATTATGGTTATTTTAATGAGATTAACTATTTCTTTTTTGAGGTTTTTGGGTTGTTCGAACACAGGTTGTTGTACCTAATGGTGGTGAGGAATTCGAATAAAATGATTTTAATCGGCTTCTGTTTAAAATATTGTCAACGAATTTTTATAAAAGTTCCGATATACTTATATTAAACACCAACTGGTCCTAAACTAAACATAGCTTATATCCTAAGTTTTAGGATGGATGCACATACCTGCAACATTTATACATACAATATTTTTTAAGTAAACAACGAAACCTAAAATAATCAATAACAGTATTCGCATCTAGTCAAGCCCAGTTACCTTTTTCAGTTCTTTCGTTCATCTAGCTGGGAGATAACCCGACCTCTCGTTCCTAGAAATTTCTGGGTTATTTTTCAAAAATACACTCACAAAATATTTTTCAAAATATATACTTTTTTCTAGAAATAATCCACAAACATCCTGTATAACATGTTTATATAATTCATTGATGAGGTCTAGTTGTGTGACAAAAGCTGTTAATCCGTTAATTTACAGACAATTAGGATGTGTCATAATATCAGCGTGATGATATAGTTGCGAAATAATCGCTCATGTTGTATCATTTAGGAGGCTGCGTACCAACACTCATAATAGGATGACATCTTTACTTCGTGAGCTCATAATTATGAGCTTGGGCAACATGTGCTAGTTAATTTAACTTCATAGAAATCATAACAATGTATTATTCGTGTTATTGAAACTGTCACAGAAACAGGCGCCAGCCTAGTTTGTGATCCTATAATATCTTAATATATTGTAACTCTCAAGATTGCTTAGTTTATTTATTTATTTTATTCTTTATGTAAACATAAATTAAATTTATATAAAATAGTGAGATGAGATGTACAAAGGCGAGCTTAACTCAAAGTTGAGTTCTCTTCCAGGAAACCCGGGAGTGCACAGAGGAATTGCAATATGAGTGGCAAAGTTTATTACAGTAACAGATGTGTTTCAATAAAACTTGATCATATTAATATGTATTAAAATATGATCTCGGTAGCGTAATAAGACAGTAATGGTGGTTACCAGTATCCTTAAAACAGTGCGAGTTTTTAACCGAAATTCATAGTTCATGAAAACTTCTGCCTATCAAATACATAGCGAAAAAGAATCTTCTCGGGCGGGACTCGAACCCGCAGTCTTTCCCTTACAGGGGGAATGCGTTGACCAATTCGGTCACCAAGACCTGTACGGGAAAGACTACGGGTTCGATTCCCGCCCGAGAAGATTATTTTTCCTTATGTATTTGATTTGTATAGTTAGCATTAAGCTGTAAAAAATTATTCAACTTCTGCCTATCCCTTCAATAGTCGTATCCATATATTTATTATTGTACTATGTATATGTATTGTGCTATGTTTGTATGTAAAAAGGCAAACCAAAATAATTCATAGCATATCAACCCTCACAAGGAAACAGTAGCAGCTTCTTTCAAATCAGAGCCGTCCAAATGAGAGCCGGAATTGTTCTCTAGAGAAAAATAAAAACTTTAGGAAGGAGGTTTACCTGGGGTAATATCTTTTTATCATTCTGACATGTCGCACGTACAATGGTTTATTGGCAACACTAAACTAGAGTAACTAGTGTTGTTTTGTCCCAATAGACGACAGATAAAATATGCAGAAGAATCCATACTAATATTATAAATGCGAAATTAACTCTGTCTCCCGGTCTGTCTATCTGTATGTTACGCTTTCACGCCTAAAGCACTGAACCGATTTTAATAAAATTTGGTATATGGGTAGATTAGATCTTGAGAAAGGACATAGGCTATGTTTGGTCGCGATAACCGACATCCACGCGGGTTGAGCCGCGGGCAAAAGCTAGTAGATTTATATTGGAAAAAGTTTAAGCTCAGACAGGATTTCAACACGGGATTAATTGATCGGACGCAAAGAACAAAGTACATAATAATCATGTATTTATCCCAGAGGGTTAGGCAGAGGTGAATTTAAACCCACATATCAACAATCACGGTATTCGCTCCCACGTAAGAGGATGTGAGCCTATTGCCTTCAAGCGGGTACTTTGTCATGGGCTATGTTTCCTATCAGATGGAGAACAGCCTTAGTCACCTTCTACGTCTCATCAAACTATAATTATGACAGCCTCTGTGGCGTGGCGGTAGTGAACGCGACAGCCACGCAGAAGGTGCGGGTTCGAACTCCTCGCAGTGCAAATATTTAAGTAGGTATATAGTATGTTTATCGGCATACTAGATTCCATAACAGAAGCTAGTTAAGCTTACCATGGGTCTAGATGGCGTAGAATGTTGTGGAATCTTTTTTTATTACTAGCCTTTGCCCGCGGCTCCGCCCGCGTGGATGTCGGTTATTGCGACCAAACATAGCCTATGTCCTTTCTCATGGTCTAATCTATACCAAATTTCATCAAAATCAGTTCAGTGGTTGAGGTGTGAAAGCGTAACATACAGACAGACAGACTGAGTTACTTTCGCATTTATAATATTAGTATGGATTATTATTAGCATATTATTTATTCAACTTAAGTAAACAGCACAGCAAACAATCTCGTTAACTTTACAAAGGTTATGTCTATGACACATAATTACAATTCTGTCAATTTCTACAATAATTAATCTAGCAAGTCTCAGCAGTTCCTTGTTCCCTGATTAAATTAACTCCGACAGGAACGCTTGAGCACTGACGTTTAATTTCACAGGAATCACAGGAATTTTCGCGCAGTACATTTTGTTCTGAGTGCACAGAAGGCGGAACATCCGGCTCCGTCTAATTTTATAGCGAAAAGTATAAATTTTATAAGACTTTTGAGATATCCTACTACTAATTTTATTTCTTTTTTATAGAATACTAGCTGTCCCGGCGAACTTCGTACCGACAATTTTTTCCTGCCCTCGTGGCATCAGATCTCGTTCCCGCTGCACCATTTAGGGGGATGAAAAGTAGACATTGTCCGATTCTCAGACCTACCCAATATGCACTCAAAATTTTATGAGAATCGGTCAAGCCGTTTCGGAGGAGTACGGTAACTAACATTTCATATATTAGAGTAGCAACTGAAATTAATACTAATATTCCTTCGAAGCTGAGCTATATTGCTTGTTAGAAGTGAGTTCACGTTGGTAGTGTAATGGCCAGAATTCTAACCCGGGATTTCTCGGTCGTAAGCCCGACCCCTTAACCACTAAGCAACCGACGCTTCGACAATATTATAAATGTGAAATTATGTAAAGAAGTTTCCTACTCGATCACGGTCTAACCGCTGATTGGATCAAGTCAAAAATTTGTAGACAGATAGTTTATAAATACTATATAAAATAACAAATAAGTAGGCTACTTTTTAGTACTGAAAAATGATGCGCGTGCGGCAGTGTAATATATTTTATCCTTTACGTATTTAGAACATATTATGTTCTAAATACGTAAAGGATTTTTCTTTTCAACCTAGTTTCAAATATAAAAATCTTGGTAGGTAGGTAATTCATGATATTATGTCGCCATCTGTTAAATTATAATCTGAATAAATAATTATCAACAGAGTTCCACAACTATGATTGACTGTTATCATTGAAGTTTTTTATTCAATAATAAAATTGTGCTCCTTTTTTCAATCTAATTTACAGTTTAACACACAATTTATAAACATAAAAATTCTCTTTATAGATGCGAAGATCTCGTCAAAAAATAAATAAACTATTCCCAGCTTCAAATTTTATAAACCAGCAATTAAGTCCGAAAAATAGGCATAAAATATTTTCCCCAGTCCATTGTGCGAAGAAACGTTCGCTCAAAGAAATTCTACACAGAACACGGTAATAGTTTATTATTGTATGTATTTAGAATTTAAAGAGGTCGCCGGGTTTTTATATTTACATAAATAACACAGCTACGCGGTACATTTCGCACTTTGTTTAATTCTTTACGCACTTTCTACTATAAAAGAAACTTTTTTATCTATTTGCAACACTGATTAAAAAACTTACCTTTGGATTAAAATCCACAGTTCGAAATTTGAAAATTTAAGCACACGATGTTATCATGGTTCGCGAACAAAAGGCGAATTTTTTGGGGCTAGGGGTGTCTGGACCGCGTATCGCGGACGTGATGTACGCGTCGTGACTGAAACGCGTATTGCGTTAAATTCTGTGGCGTATTTTTAGAAAACGCCCCCTTGTTAGAATATGCGTGCGCGCAGGGTAACACGTGGTCGGTATCCGGTCGGAGGGCTTTAAAATTGTTTACGCTTACAAAATTATTTAGTTGGGTTAAAATTTTCTTTGTTGGCGCCGTATTCACGACTGATAAGTGATAAATCATAGGATTTTTAGATTTAGATCTCTCAAGATATGTATGAATCATCAAGTCATAATAAATCTTGAAGGAAAACAAGTTATCGATGTTACTCACTGGTTTGACAAGGTCTTAAAATGTATAACATGTTCAAAAGATAGTGGGTCCAAAAGCAAGGTTGGGCTGTCCCCTAATAAACTGCTCTTGTAATAGGTACACTAGGTAAGTATATAGCTATTATATTTATGAAGTACACTTACCCATAGAATTTATAAAGATTTAACAAAACGTCTTCACTATCATCATCATCACTACTCGTACATAATATACAGCAAAGTCGCTTTTCGCGTTTGTCCGTTCTTATGTATGCTTATATCTTCAAAACTACGCTACAGATTTCGATGCAGTTTCTTTTATTAGATATAGTAATTAATGAAGAAGGTTTATATGTATAACACATGCTTAATATAGTAGAGGGTGCAGCGGGAACGGGATCTGACGCCACGCGGGCGTAAAAAAATTGGTGGTACGAAGTTCGCCGCACAATTACTTACGCCTCTTCATTATCCCACAAACAAAAAAAATATTCATATAATATTGCACTAATGATTTAATTTATTATTGGACTGTATTTAGTGCTCACACAAATTGAGTCCATTAACTCATTGTATTCAATTAATTTTTATTTGATCAATAACTGATGAAATAATGAAAATGTACCTACTACTGCACTAGCTTTGGCTCGCGGGTCTGACTGCATGGAAACTCATTCCATATCCACTCATTAACTAATTTCTTTTTTTCAAGGGCGGATATATCATTCCATCAAGTAGGGGATTCTATATGTCGTATTTAAACTGACTAAAACCGCACTCCGTCTCGATTCATCAGTTGTTGAGGGTGAGGTAGAGCTAGCGTATCTCTCAATCCCCGGCGGACCCAGGGCAATCGAAGGCTCAGAATTTTTTGCCAGAATAAGATGAGTAAGCCCGCAGTCGATGTTTGTATGGCAACCGGGACCGACGGCTTAACGTGCTCTCCGAGGCACGACCAGACCAATATAAATACCCATATTCATACATACAAATATTTGCACTGAGCGGGGATCAAAACCGCGCCTCCTGCGTAGCTGCCGTATTCACTACCGCTACACCACGGAGGCTTTCAACAAACATTAAATATAACGTTACTAGCTTTTGCCCGCGGCTCCGCCCGCGTGGATGTCGGTTATCGCGACCAAACATAGCCTATGTCCTTTCTCATGGTCTAATCTACCCCTAAACCAAATTTCATCAAAGTGGTTAAGGCGTGAAAGCGTAACATACAGACAGACAGACATATAGACAGTTACTTTCGCATTTATAATATTAAGTATAGATAAACTGGTATTTCCTCGCGGCTTTATCTAATTAAGTATTTAAGTTCCCACCTTTTACGATTGAGCTTGGTTTTTATATCTGAAAGAGGCTAAAATCGTTAGGTCAATACTACAAAGACTCGAGCGAATAAAGGCAATTCACGGCATTATCAAGGAAGCAATTAGCGAAAGATCTTCTGCTTTGTGTAAATTTCTATAAAAACGAAATAAGTAGGCGTATTTATTATTATAAATTTGAAAAGATCTGTATGAAATAAAAATCACAATCTAAATAATAAAAATAACTTTTATATTAACGACATGGTATGGTCATGCTTGTGCTAGGAGTGGAACAAGCACAAGCAATTTAGCTTAGTTGGTGCGGTTAGCGAGAATATTAGTAATTTCGGTTGATAATATTCTCTTGAAATAAATACCTCGTACAGACAGACACGACCACTTCACAATACTTATAATTTTTTTTTTAATAAATATTCCACAACATTTTTTTTTAATAAATATTCCACAAAATTTTGAAATATCTGATTTCAGATTGAATGAATTTTACAGCATTAAAGTATGCTAACTATACAAATCGAATCATATCGGGCGTGTCTCGGTAGCCGAGTTGGTCAAGGCATTCCCCCTGTAAGGGAAACATCGCGGGTTCGAATCCCGCCCGAGAAGATTCTTTTTCCCTATGTATTTGATTTCAGAATGACATTATTCATTAATACTACTATAATAAAAGTCAACGGAATATTTACCATGTTCGTTGGTGTATAAGTGTTTCCGATATTTCGGCGCTGTTACAAGTTCCATGATCACGGTGTACTGGCAACTGCTGAGCTAGTGTTTATTGTGCAGACCGTATCGGTCTACCCTCCTTCTCACTCTTTTCACGCGTCACCACTACCACTGTTTACGTTCTCACGTTGTACTCGATCGCGACACACAACACTGTATCGATAAGAGTTCCATCGTGTAAAGACAGCGTTTGTGGCGAAGCGGTAGAATGTTCGTCTGATAAGCAGGAGGCGCGCGCGGGTTCGATTGCCGCTCAGTATAAATATTTGTATGCATGAATGTGAACATTTGCATTGGTATGGCTGTTACTATGTATTTATTTACACAAAAAAATATGTAAGTATGTTTATCAGTATTCTAAAACCCATAACACAAGCTAGATTAGCTATGCTTCATGTCTCGATGGTGCTGTGTAGAAAATCTCTATGAGATCTTATAGAGTAGAAAACAGAATCGTTCCGCCCGCGTGGATGTCGGTTATCGCGACCAAACATAGCCTATGTCCTTTCTCATGATCTAATCTACCCCTATACCAAATTTCATCAACATCGATTCAGTGGTTTAGTGGACTTTGGAGTTACTTTCGCATTTGGGTGATATACTTGGATTGAAGTTTATAATTACAGTTAGTAAATTATAATTACATGTCGAAAGAAATATGCGGGTGATAAATTCTAAAACGTGTACAATCCTGAAAGAATGGCTAAACGTATTTAGATAATGACGTCATATACGCCAGCTATAAAATTAGTTTCGCAATAACTGTCAAAACAACCCATATGGTATTTAGTTCCCAAACTGAGTCATACAGCATTGATAATTAAACGATAGCATGGAGGACAATGGTATAATAGTAGAACATGTTACTGATATGTTGTCTCGTTTTAATAGTTTGGATTTAGTTACTATCTACTATCCGTAATTTTTAGTTACTATCCGTAATAGCGGCGGTAAGACCCATCATGGAGGAGTGGCTAGAGGGGCCACACGGCAGCCTCTCGTACCGGCTGACGCAGGTGATTACCGGACACGGGTGTGTCGGATCCGGAAGGAGCCAACGTCCGAGTGCCATCACTGTGATGCGAGCGAGGACACAGAGCTGCACACGCTGACCGAGTGCCCGGCGTGAGCCATTTCTTTCAAGCTAAGTCTGGGCTGCATATATCTATCTGATGTTAAACAGCCCTATTTCTTAGCCGTTTTGCTCGACACGGCCCCCTGGGAAGAGATGAGGTGGACCAAATTCTATTCTGCCGGGAACCACTAAAATGCTAGTAAGTGGTTTAATTCGTTATCTCCCTTGTTGACTAACCTTCCCTTCCTTCCATCCTTACGTCCTCCCTTTCTCGCTTTTCACCGCTCTTCCTTCCTCCCTTTCTCTCGTTCTTCCTTCTTCACTGCTTTCTTCCTTCCACATTACCTGTACTTTAGTTTGTTGCTGCTAAAGTAGATAAAGCTATTACATTCTCTTCCTTGAGTCTATGTTTACCAGAAAGTCCGTCATCATCACAGCGTTCCAGTTACATCCAGAGCTTGCAATTTCGAGCCTGGGGTCCACACTCCTCCTCCTCTGTTATAAATTAGTTTATCTTGGCTTTTACGGGAGCTACAATCCATCAACTCTTAGGACTACATCATTGATTAATCTTATCATTTAAAATCCCATAAAATTAGCATGGATAATTCTCTTTCGTCTCCTCAACATTATTATGAACCAAAAGATTGTTTATAGCTTACTAAGAGACGATATTTCAAAGTTATTAAAACCATATGGGTCATTAATAGTAAAATAATAGCTTCTATTAAAGACATGTTTATATTCCTAAACCACAACAGCAGTTTAAAATAGATTAGTACAACTATAAAAGTTGCACCACATTTGGCAAAGGCCAATGTTCACAATAATCTAATAATAACTGTGACTTATATTAAATGACTGTCTGTCTTTTTAATAGTATTACAAGATGTAACAGCAAGCATTGTTTTGCCGTTATTAAAACGTTTTCTCTGTCAAATCATAATGCATTTTATAAAATAGACAAAAAAAAATTAACACACTTACACTTGGAGGTTTGAAGAATAATTTACGACCGATTCTCAGATCATCTAAATTTGCATAAAAAAATTCAATACAATCGGTAAAGCCGTTTCGGAGGAATTTGCAGACAAACACTGTGACACGAATTTTTTTATAATACTTAGATAATAGGTAAAAAACTATCTTACTCAGTTACTGGTAAGAATTACTGTTATAATTATAATCTACTAGCTTCGCGACCAACATCAAAATTGGTTCAGTGGTTGAGTCGTGAAAGCGTAACACACAGACAGACAGACAGACGAACAGACGGAACGACAGACAGAGTTACTTTCGCATTTATAATATTAGTATGGATGAATACTTGCAATATACATACTAGAAATATCTACCGAGTGAGTAGGACCCTAGCAATTTCTTTAGGGCCCAAAACAAACATACAAACCAGTATATTTGCTGATTGAGAGCCCAGGCTGAAATAGGTTTTTCTCCCAAAAAAGGCCTTGTCCATTTACTAAGTGATTAGTCCCACTCTCTCCTTTCTTACATAAGACAACGCGTGCAGGGCTTAAATGACACCCACATCAAGAACCAAGCGGTACAGTGACTCTTTCCTTTGCCGCACCATTAAGATCTGGTACTCCCTGCCAGCTCATGCGGCTCTTTCTACAATCATGAAAAAGCATCTGATGAGCCCGGCAAGCTGAGTGCCACCATTATTAACATGGTACCTGCGTATTTGTTATTGTGACCTTCTTTCCTGAGATTTGCCTTCAGCTTACCATCAGGCGAAGTCAAATTGACGTGTATTAAATAATATGTTTTTTAACAAATCTCAGGTGAGATTGGCTTGTGCTTCAAAGATCTTGGCTCCATACCTCTATGCTGTTTTATGTGACGTTATAATACATGACAGTTTTCTATAGGTACTAATGAGCTTTAAGGGCATTTATCTCTGAGCCCTGTGTTGTAACTTCTAATCAAGAACTACTTTTTCATCTAAAAGCCAAAAATATAGACACGTAGCTAGCCCGGTGTATTTGTTGCGTATTAATCATCGCGTCTGTTATTTCGTGTGGGTTGTGATGTTAGCGGGAATATAGATTCAGACTATCTGGAGCGTGTTGCGACTTATTGCGTATACTTGCGATTTAAAGGAGGTTATGATAATGATATCGTAAGGTCATGACCTACAAATAGTACCTACAGTCAGCAACAGAGCCATCTTGACCAGCAAGGTACTCTACTACTACTAATTTGAATGAAATTTTATACCATTATTACCATTCAGGAAAAATTAACTGCTCAGGTGGGGCTTAAACCCACGACCTTTCCTTTACAGGGGGAATGCTCTTACCAAATGAGCTACTGAACTGTGAACCAAAAAAAAAAGAAAAAGAGGACTTGAACCCACGACCTTTCCTTTACTGGGGGAATGGTCTTACGAAATGAGCTACTGAGCTGTGTACCAATTAATTTTTCCTGATGTAATCGAGTACACATAACTTTTTTTTTTCATAAAGGACACATGAATTTGATTTCACCCCGCCTTATAGTGAGCTAAAGGCAAAGTCTCGGAAAGATGGTCACCATTATAAACAGGTACCATGTTAACAATAGTAGCACTAAGCTTGACGCCCTCATCAGATGCTTTTTCACGCCCCGCTTATAGGACCCGGGACTGTAGGAAGAAGAAAATAAGTAAGCTGGTAAGGAGTTCAAGTCCCGAACCGCTTGGTTCTTGAAGGAAGGTTCTGCATTTTATGCAGGTGACATCTAAACCCTGCACGTGATATCCTTCTTCTTTGTCGTCACGATCTTAAAAGCATGGTATTACTTGCGAGATGATACGCTATAGGGAGGGGCAGCAACGGGAACGGGATCAAACTCCACGAAGACAGAGATTATAACAACTCAAGTGCACATATAATAACGTGCTTGACTTCGCAACTAGCAGTATACATAATCGAGAACAAGTTGCACTATTTTGCAATAAAAAATCACCAGTTTCCGCCACTATTATAACTGCAATGACTGGGCAAGTATAACGATGTTATTATCAGTCTAGTAATGACCATACGGCGACTGAACGATTTAATTTAGAAAACTACAGGCTTTGTGAATTCTCTATTACTAAGTTTACGCTTGCCGTATGTCGCTAGGCGTGTCTTTTGAACCGTTAATCAACTTGGTTATTACCCTTTCTCTGTCTGTCTTTCTCTTAATACAAACAGTCATTCCAGTCGCATACAAAGCTTCCATTTTGGATCCCGAAATTCACTCTTCTATAAATATACCTTGTGTATCTACCGCCATCTAGCGCAATTATACTGAACTTCTAAAGACCTCCCGATCCTACATCGCGCTATCTAATTTTTCGCACTAATTAACTTTATTTACAACTTCTAACTTCTTCCGATTGGTTATCCAATCACGTTGGATCGTAGTCATAGGACGCACGTCGCCCTCGTGATTGTGATCTAACACGATTGAATAATCTAACTTTTTATACGGGAGGATCGGTTGCAACTAACAAAACTAGCCTTATTTATTTATTTTATTTCTTTCTGAACAATATTTACATTGTGTTGAAATGTTTAAGTGAGACAATTATTAATTCAAATTCTATACATTCATGCTTAAATAAAATGTCATGCAAATGGTAATGTAAAAAAAGTAGGTATGGCAACACTTGTAATTTTTTTCTATCTATATCCGACACAATTACAATTTAGAACCCAAAACCACTCATCTTCTTTTCTATACATATGCCACATGTGCAACGCCATCTAGCGTAATTACACTGAACTTTTAAAGACTTACTGATCCTACATCGCGCTATCAAAGTTTTCGCACTAGTTAACTTTATTTACAACTTTTAACTTTTTCAAATTGGTTATCCAATCTTGTTGGATCGTAATCATAGGAGGCACGTCGCCCCCGTGATTATGATCTAACACGATTGAATAATCTAACTTTTTGTACAAAATGTACCACCACCCTACAGAATACCGCAGCCATAATAACCTTGTGCTGTGTTTACTGCATTGAGTAGATTAAGAGTAGAATTTTTTTGTGCTGTCAGTGAGAAGACCAAAGGCTTGTCTTCTACACTGATAGTAAAGAAAGTCTTTGTGCTTACAGAGTCAGCAGCACGAGTGTGACTTTCAAGGTGTTGCACACGTACATAGGCCACGGTAACCACTTATCATCAGATTAGCCGTGTCCCTGTGTACCACCCTAAAGGTATTAAAAAAACAGGACGAGCTGTTGCGACTTGAAACATCAGATAATATAGTTTTATGGCAATTTTAAAATGTTAGCATGGCTTTTTTTCGTGCGGAAATCCCCTCGGATACCTCCCCTGCCAGCCGGAAGGGGAGGTTATGTCGGACTCGAACCAACTAAAACCGCACGCCGACTGTGGGTCGTGGTGCTAGGCCAGAGGTGAGGTTGTCTTTGACATATCCCTCGCACCCCGGCTGACTTGTAATTTCCCTTTATAACCGAGCATATCCAAGGCTTACACTATAGAACTCAAAACCCACTCATCTCATTTTGTATACATATAGTAATCACATGTATTCACCACCATTTATCACAATTACCCTGCACTTCTAAAGACCTGCTGATCCTACATCGCGCTAGTAAATGTTTTCTCACTAGTTAATATGATTTAGAACTTCTAACTTTTTCACATTGGTTATCCAATCTTGTGGGATCGTAGTCATAGGAGGCTCGTCGCCTTCGTGTATATGATCTAACACGATTGAATAATCTAACTTTTTATATAGGAGGAACTGTTACGACTGGCAACACCAAACTTATAGTTTTATGGTAATTTTAAGATTATAGTATGGCAACACTTGTAACCTTCCTCTTTCTTTATGCGAGTAGTCATTTCGCTCACATCCGAAGCTTCCGCTTTGGATCCTGAAATCGACTCATCTTCTTTTTAACACAAATTACGTCGCAGCCAACTTGCTTAACCAGTCATTCTATTGACTGCCTAGGCTGCTAACAAAATAGAATACGACCCCGAAATAAGACCGAAAATAACATAGATACATACATAATATCAAACCTGTAAATCATCGAGAGGGTAGGCAGAGGTACATTAACACCCACATTTCCCCATATTTTCATTCATTCACATAAAATTAGCAATTCTTTTATTGAAAAAGGTGCGCAATCTGACTTGGATAAGTTAGGTTAAAGGAGTCATTTGTGTTGTTGATTAAATGGCTAAACAAGTAATTAAACGTCATTCCTTCAAGCCATTCACCTAGCCGTTTCATCATTCAAGCTGTTAAAGTGTATAACAACGTTTAGTAAAAAAACTAGGCAGTTAATTGAACGGCTAATTATGCTATTTCGTTACCACACATTTACCACATGTATCTACCGCCATCTAGCGCAGTTAAGTTGAACTTCTAAAGACCTACCGATCCTACATCGCGCTATCTAAGTTTCCGCACTAAAAACATTATTTACAACGACCAACTTTTTCACATTGGTTATCCAATCTTGTTGGATCGTAGTCATAGGAGGCACGTCGCCCCCGTGTATATGATCTAACACGATTGAATAATCTAACTTTTTATAAAGAAAGTACCTCCGCCCTACAGAATAACGCTGCCATAATAACCTCGTGTTGTATTCCCGGTGGTGAGTAGGGTACAACACTTCAGTCACTGAGAGTTTTTTATATCAGTGGGAATACTAAAAATTTGTCTTTGTCTTCTACACTGACGGCACAAAAACTCTCTGTACTTACAGGGTCGGCAGCATGAGTGTGATTCCTTTGAAGTTGTAACTTGTGTGTTGTGCTTGTTTGCCACCTTAGTGGTATAGAAAACAGTAGGAACTGTTGGGAATTGTAACACTAGATACATAGTTTTATGTTTTTTTTTTATAAAATGACACGTCAATTTGACTTCACCTCGCCTGGTGGTAAGTTAAAAGCAAAGTTTCGGAAAGAGGGTCACCATCGTAAACAGGTACCATTCAGCTTGACAGCCTCATTAGATGCCTTTTCACGCCCCGCTTGAAGGTAACTTTAAGATGATAGTATGGCAACACCTGTGATTTCTCTCTCTCTCTCTCTATATCCAAACACATCCAAAGCTTTACGCTTTTACACTACACGTTAGAACCCAAAATCTGCTCATCGCCTGATCTATAAATATACTACATGTATTTACTGCCATCTAGCGCGGTCAAGCTAAACTTCTAAAGACCTACCGATGCTACATCGCGCTATCGAAGCTTTTGCCCTAATTAACTTTATTTACAACATTTTACTTTTTCAGGTTGGTTATCCAATCTGGTTGGATTGTAATCAAAGGAGGCACGTCGCCCTCGAGATTATGATCTAACACGATTGAATAATCTAACTATTTATACAGGAGGAACTGTTGTGCTTGCAACACCAGATTTACCTTTATTTTTATAGTAATTTCAAAAAGTTAGCATGGTAACACTTATAACGTTCCTCTCTCTATATCCGAGCAAGTAGTCATTCCAGTCGCATCCAAAAGCTTACATTTTATAACCCAAAATCCACATCTCTTTTCTAGATTATTTAATAATGTCGTAATCCACTAAATATACATTATTCAGCCACTTAATTAAATGGCTAGGCTAATGTGGATGAATGACGTTTAATTTACTTGCCTAGCCATTGAATCAAACGGCTAGGCAAATGACTTATTTCTACATGATTATGAAAAAAACCTACGAATGCCAATGTAGGAGCTTATCCAAGTCGGATTGCGCAGATTTCTAAGGAAACCTTTCACTAATTTTCTGTGAATGAATCAAATATAAATATACAGAATTGACATGTATGTTATAGGTATGTAATTTTCTGTATTATTTTGGGGTGCTCTATCGTATGAATGGCCTAAGAATTAGCCTTTTGGTTTATTCAATGTTGTAATAAACGTCACGGCTGAATACCATTCACGCCATTAATTGAATGTTGCCAAGCCTAGGCAGTTAATTGAATGGCTGATTAAGCTGATCGGCTGTGACACATACACCACATGTATTTACCGCCATCTAGTGCAATCAAGCTGGACTTCTAAAGACATACTGATCCTAGATCGCTCTATCTAAGTTTTCGCACTAGTTAACATTATTTACAATATCCATCTTTTTCACATTGGTTATCCAATCTTGTAGGATCATTATCATAGGCGGCACGTCGCCCTCGTGATTATAATCTAACACGATTGAATAATCTAACTTTTTATACAGGAGGAACTATTGTGACTTGCGACATCAGATTTATGGTTTAATGGTAATTTTGAGATGGCTACACTAGTAACCTCCCTCGCTCTTTATTTTTCTATATCCAAATTACACTATGAATCTCAAAATTTTTCAACACTTTTCCTATATACCACTTATAGCTAACGCCATCTAGCGCAATAACGCTAGACTTCTGAAGACCTACTGATCCTACATCGCGCTATCAAAGTTTTCGCAGTAATTAACTTTATTTACAACTTCAAACTTTTTCCTATTGGTTATCCAATCTCGTTGGATCGTTATCATAGGAGGCACGTCGCCCCCGTGATTATGATCTAACACGATTGAATAATCTAACTTTTTATACAGGAAGAACTGTTGTGACTTGCAACATCAGATTTATGGTTTAATTTTAATTTTGAGATGGTAACACTAGTAACCTCCCTCGCTCTTTACTTCTCTGTATCCAAATTACACTTTGAATCCCAAAATTTACTCAACACTTTTTCTATACATATACTACAATATACTACTTATACCTAACGCCATCTCGCGCAATTATGCTGAACTTTTATAGATCTACTGATCCCTAGATCGCGCTATCAAAGTTTTCGCAGTAGTTAACTTTATTTACAACATCCAACTTTTTCACATTGGTTATCCAATCTGGTTGGATCGTAATCATAGGAGGCACGTCGCCCTCGTGATTGTGATCTAACACGATTGAATAATCTAACTTTTTATAGAGGAGCAACATCACAATATAATATTCGTATATCATAATCATTGAGATCTTTTTTATACCACTTAGGTGACAGACAAGCAAACGGCCCAAGTAATGGAAAGTGTTTACCTGGGCCTAATGGACGTGTGCATAACCAGAGGAATCACACTCGTGCTGCTGACCCTGTAATCAGAAAGAGTTTCTGTGCCGTCAGTGTAGAAGACAAAACAGGACAAGTCATTAGTCTATAATAACTTTTTTAAACTATATTTTTTTTAAAGAATAAAAGAACCTAAGTTACCAATATTCCCTCTAACCCCTCCAACTAAGCTAAATTGCTTGTGCTAGGAGTGACTTCACGTCGGTAGTGTAATGGCCAGGATTGAACCCGGGACCTCTAGATCGTAAGGCCGACTCCTTAACCACTAAGGTACCGACGCTTCCATGATGTACCTATGATGTGATCGCGTTAATTCCCGTTAACCTTAGGTATTGTAAAGTCTTGTCTTCCCACTGACTGCACGAAAACTCTTCAGTGAACTCTGGCTACTCCACTCATCTTCGACTTGATTTAAACGTTTTGTTTTTTTACAGCTATAACTAGACTACCCGATCCAGCTTCGGTCACGGCATACTTCTAAATCCCGTATCACCAGCCACATGTAAGGTAGTAAGTTTAAAATATTGTATGGGATTCTGCTGGATTTGTGGACATTTATGATTACTGCTCTGCTCCCTTAACCAGCCGCGTAATGATATATAGCATATAACCTTCTTCAAAAAATGGACTATACAACACAAAAATAACGTTGCAATTTGAACCAGTTGTTCTCGAGATAAGTGCGTTCAACCAAACAAACAAACTTTTGAGCTTTATAATAATAGTATAGATAATACAACAAAATTAGAACGGTTACCTACGACAGGAAAAAGTGAATCGCTCAGGCGGGACTCAAACCCTTACCTTACAGGGGGAATGCTCTGGACCAGAGTTACCGAAGTTCGAGACCCGCTTGAGCGACACACTTTTTCTTAACTTAATCGATTTGTATGGTTGGCATATTAAATGTTTTAAATGTATATATAAATTAAAACGTTTTATCAATTAATCGTCATAAAATATAGTTACAATAAGCCCAAATTAAAACCAATCAAATTAATATCCAACCTAATGACATATAACTGTCTTCTTCTAACCAATAAAATAACACTCACAAGAAAGAGATTGCCCCTCATTATTTAATTCCACAGGTTTTAAATTTAGAAGACAGCCATTCGAATTTTGAATTGCTTCAAGATTTCTTCAACAATTCTACATTTCCTATTACTCAACTAATTAGTTGAGAAGTGATTTGATTTTCAAAGGAATATGACCTTTAGCTAATGATGTTAAGATGTATTGTTGCTTACAGAGATGTTGATATAATTAATCTTGTCGTTCAAATAAGAAACGCCTTGGAATAATGCTTAGCAATTAAAGATACCATTTTGTACTATTTCAGGTACATCAAAAGTACTTTATTGTCAAAGTATTGTAATGTCAAGGACTAATAATGACTGGCAGTTAAAATAGGTGAACTTTGATCTGGTTCCGCTAGTAGGGTTACAGGTTCGAGTCTTTCTGAAAACACATGTGAACCCACTTCTATGCCACAGACACATTAACAAATCTTTAATATAAAATGAATCGCTAAATGTGTTGGTAAGCGCATAACTCAACAACGCATGGAAAAATTTGGCCAATTCTTTTTTTTAAATGTTCGTTGAAGTTCAAGGATGGTTTTACGGCGAAAAAAAAATCAAATAATTACCGGGAAAAAAAAGCTAGTAGTCAGATAAAAAATCAATTTTTATTATAGTAACAATTAATTGCCCCCCAGTGGTGTAATTGTGTGTTTAATTTTAGGTAAAAAAATATAAGAAAAATAAATGAAAGGTAATTATTTTATTTTATTTATTTTTAAACTTTATGCACTGTTATACAAAAGTAGACTTGTCATAATTATTGCTATTAAATCTCATACTAACACAAACTAATTTAAAAACAATTTAAAATAGTAAACAATTCAGAGTAAATAATTTTAGAGAACTGAATAGCAATCCCTTCACAAAAACTAACTTTCAAAAAAGAAACAATACTGAATACAGTATCAACACGCATAAACAAAGCGTACAATTTATTGCTAGGCGCAGTCGGTGTTACCAGGTAATAAAAAAGATTTCAATCGCACCACATCAATTTTTTTAATAATATTCGAGTATAATTTTTTTTTTTTTTTTACACCGGACACGTCAATTTGACTTCACCTCGCCTGATGTTAAGCTAAAGGCAAAGTCTCGGAAAGAGGGTCACCATCGTAAACATTTACCATGTTAACAGTGGTGGCACTCAGCTTAACGGCCTCATTAGATGCCTTTTCACGCCCCGCTTAAAGGACCCGGGACTGTAGGAAGAAGGAAACACGTGAGCTGGCAGGGAATTGCAATCTGTTGTGCATTTAAGAATGATAATCTTGTTTAAATATTATGCTTAAACACTATATACTTAGAATACGATCTTATTAATTTATTAGCACATAATACACAACACTAAAGTATTCCAGAATACATTTTTATAAAGAATAGAATAGAATCTTTATTTTTTTTATATTAAATATTTTTATTAGTCAAGTCAGTTAATATTGTTGTATGTCTGAAGGAGGTTACGTAATATTGGTTTCTAAAAGCTTGGTGTGTCACTCCGATCCGTCGACATGCAATTTTTTTATACCCTTTAGGTGGCAAACAAGCACCAATTATTATCAAAACGTTCCAATCTAACTAACGGGAACTCAAATAACTAAGTAATACATTATTATATCTGTATTATTAAATATATATTTTCCTCAAACGGGAATATAGCCTCCCAACATTGGGAGAGGCCTATGTCCAGGAGGGAACAGCCATAGGCTAATTGATTGATTGATTGATTATTCGTATAAATTCATATTTTCTTAGCCAACCACTTAAGCCACAACATTACTCCATTCGTGATATAAAAGTTTTAACAACTCAACTTCCATTCCTAGACATCTATTGCTTTAATAATCAATACATAGACTAAACAATAGTGACTTGGAATTTTCTGTGTCAGGCATATAAATCATCGTGTGATGAGAGACCTACATATTTTAATATTGAGACAGTACATCGTAGCTTTGTTTATTTTAGAATTTAAAAGCATTCCTTAAAAGAACTGTTTGCTTACATATTTGCTTTTGTTTTTTTTTTAACGTACAAATTGTTTAATTCATACTAGTTTTCTTTTTCATTTCATATACGACTATCTATATACTTATTTATATTATTAAAATAAAAATAAAACGAATAAACCTATTTACAAATTATACTAAAATATTATTAAAATGCGTCATGAAATTCCTCCGCATCGCATGCCTCTTGCGGTAGCGTTCCCAGAAGGCTGGCAGCATTGCCACGTTGTATGGCAATGCCTAATCTCTGACCTAAAAAGAGGCCAGCCTTCTGGTCACGAGAAGCGTCGACCATACGCTTCGCAATCTCCCTGAAGAGATTGCGGGCTAAGATTTGTTTATATTATTAATAAGCGCTTTAAAGTTGAGTTATATTTTTTTCCCCAAATGGGAATATTTTTTCTACTTGGCTATACAGAATACAGCCTGGTGATGAATCCCATTTCAATATATAGAATATATTTCTTACCAATAAATCAATACATAGACTAAACAATAATAACTTGGAATTCTTTGTGTCAGACATTTAAATCACTGTGTGATTTATTTTAGAACGTGAAAGCATTCCCCAAAAGAAATATTCGATCTGGTTGATACTGGGACTCCAATGTGTTCAACCATCTCCAAAGAAAGGAAATTCTGTATTCATGAGGATTCATATTTTTGTATACAGGTGGCAAATGAGAAAAGTATATATACCTTTATATACATACCTTTTCATATAAACTCATATAAAAGGTGTACAATTGACAACTCGATAGCTAAAAATGGTAAATAAATTATTTGCCTAGTCGAGATATCTGTCTTTTTATGTTAGTACCTATTGCAAATTGCAGTTATATTATACATGGAGCTCCGATCTTCGGCATCCAAACATACCACATTTGTAAATTAATATACCTGCTAATTCACGAATGAGCCTCTCTTTTCGGGGTTGAGAAGTAAAAGACAATCTTGTCCAGGCAGATAACAATTGTTCACCATAGAAGTGTAATGGCTAAGATTCGAATCCAGGACCTCTCATTAGTAAGGCCGACGCCTTAACAACTAAGCTACTTTTGACACCATACACATCAAATCAAACGTCGAACATTACTTAAGTCACAAAGTAACACCTATGAACGTCAAAATTATTGCTCCTACATTTACAACATATTTATGAAGTCCGAAGTGCTCTAAGTATACAGTATTGCAATACAGAGCAATTTATTGGTCCGTTTGTTTGTTCAACACAGCATCCTGTTCGGATTTGTGAGGAGCAAAATAAACAACTAAAATTAGCAGCTTTGGGTACACAAATAAATAATCAACGGATGACGAACCAATATGGCGGATGGAGTGAAAAAATTCTACATTTATGTTGACTTTCTTAGAATGCTTTAAATAATGCTTTTATATTCATTGTCTCATACTTTGTGTGAATAAATAAAAAATACTAAGATATATTCATGCCTGTAACACTGTGAAGTGGTAGGCAATAGTATATTAAACTCACATTTTGCAAACGTTCATTTTGGTCCTACGTCATAAAGGGCGAGCCTATTGCCGGGTGCTTTATAATAGATTGTATGTTTACTGATGAAGAATAGCATCCCTTGATCGCATGCTACAATACTCTCGGGAAGAGATGGGGTGGCCCTATCCTACTCCCCCATGAACCAACAAAGAAATGGTGGAATACATGTATAGGTATATTATACTACACAAAAAACGCCAGACCCATGATAATGCTTGTTCATGCCAACAAATATTTGCACTGAGTAGAAATTGACCCAAAAGGAGTAAAGACTTCTTTGAAATATTTACGCCCGCATTACAATTAAAAATTCTCTTCCTGCATCGTAAAAAAATACATCAAAAGTTAAAAATACTCGCCGTTTTCTGTGTATGTTTAATTCCTGATGTAGCTGGAAAATTTACCTTGAAAAAGGGGTGCGAACGTCTGAACTCAGTTTTTGCTCGTTTTGTGCTCTCTCGCTAAATTTGTCTGCAACAAAACACACCGCGTGCTGTATTTTTTGTTCCGTACTAGCAGAATGCACCACTGTGCAGCACAAGTAAAACTAAACCCTATTCCGATAACACTAGGCTCTAATACAAAAATATCTCTAGCTGCATTTAATTTTGATCTTTATTTAGCAAGATTAAAAGTGTATTTTTATTTTTATTTTCGAATTTGGAATTGAATATCAGAAACGTATTTTGCCCTAACCCTTAAATGCGATTCTGTTGAGCATTTTATTCTGACTGTTTTACGAGCTATGTTTGATACGTAGTTGTTCATTTTTATTACTCCCATTACCACTGTGTGGTGCAATGTAGTTTGTTTTTATTTTTGGTTGAAAATTGTCCGTATGCAGAACACTATTTATTAATAAACCAGACGAGGTATTTGATTTAGTCTGTTCAGCTGTTTCAGCGCTTGAAAATGAATGTAAGGAAATAAATTAAAATGAAATTGAAACGATAAATTACAATAAAAATTATATTCACGCTTGTGAGAAGCATTTCAAGCGGCAAATTATGATTCATGTCTTTCAGTGGCATCTTATTAGTAGACACTGACTTCCAAATCCATCCATAGGTACTAATATTATAAATGCGAAAGTAACTCTGTCTGTCTGTATTTTACGCTATCACACCTAAACCACTGAACCGATTTTGATGAATTTTGGTATAAGGGTAAATTAAACTTCGAGAAAGGATGCTATGTTTGGTCGCGATAACCGACATCCACGCGGGCGGAGCCGCGGGCAAAAGCTAGTTTATAATAATTTAAATGTTTAAGGTTTATCAGCTTCTTTTTCTGTTTGTTAGTTAACTAGCAAACTGAATAACATCATTTTACCTACAGATTTGACTATAATTTTGCGTACAAATAACTTGGACAAAGAAAGAATAGATAGATACCTTAGATTTAGATTTAATTCATCTAAGATAGATACCTTTTACTTTTTACTCCTTTTTACTTGTCACCCCAGTGTTAGTTGTGAAATAAAATGTGGTGCTACTAAAAGCTATTTACATAACCCTTTAGTTGTATTGCAATGCAACTAAAGCATGCTTGTGCATGTTGCATGGATCATAATATAGGCAAAATTCATACCGTGTTAAGCATAACATAACATAACATAAACTCACGCCTGTATTCCCCGAAGGGGTAGGCAGAGGTGCTAGCACCCACATTTCGTCAGTTTATGTTTAGGTCCCAATGTGATAGGTGGCGAGTGTTAAGCTTTCGTTAAAATTGTTGATTAATTTTATTCATGTCCATCCGATGTCCATCCATTATCTTAGTTGTAAGGTAAGTATATTAGTGCTTTTACTAGTATTTTTTTTTTCATTTCAGTTATGTTTATTTATCTAATCAAATCAAATCAAATCAAATCAAATAAATTTATTTTCGTTTTCTTACATGATAGCATTTAAACAGTGTTTGAGGCACTCCTTTTAAGTAAGTAATACCTGTGTTAGGAGGCCTCGCTCTCCACATTACAAAAGAAGTAGCTAGTCAGGTAAGTACCTTTTTGATTTTATATAAAATAACAATTTGAATGTGTGTGTGCGTGTGTGTTTGCGCGTGTGTGTGTGTGTGTGTGTGTGTGAGTGTGTGTCAGAGTGTCAGAGTGAGGTAGACAATTAGGTTAGGGATAATGTTAAGATATAATATGCATGAGCTCTTCGGTTTCGCCATAATTCATGGATTTTAACCAAGATAACAGGGTTATTTTACAGTCATGAAAGACCATGGGGTAGATGCTTAATATTTTGTTGATCTTGTTATATAAATAAGCTGACTGTCTTTTAAATTGACTACTGGCAAATGTTGTAGCGACAGTATCTGCTGGAGCAACATTGTGGTAGACTCTTTTGTTAAGAAGATTAGGGTCAAAGTTCAGTCTTACATGAACTTTTAGAACAGTGAGCAAGATATACAGTTGCCTCACTGTTAATAGGTTACTAGTTTGATACAACTCAGTAGTCGGGTATTTGTAAGGTTTAGAATAGATTACTTTTATAATCGATCTTTGAGCTCTTTCCAATTCAATAAATTTAGTTTTATTAGCACCACCCCATACTGGTATGCAATATGAGAGTACTGATTGCACTAGAGCAATATATATTTTGGTTATTGTTTCAAGAGGTGTAACATGGCGCAAAGTTTTAAAAACCCATTTAAATTTTCTTACCCGATTTGCAAGTAGTTCTAGGTGAGAGTGCCAAGAGAGTCTCTGGTCAAACATGATACCAAGATATTTTAGATGTTGTACTTTCACAAGTGGAATACAGTTGCAGTCAGTTGATTGGGAATCATTGCATTTGTGAATTCGGAGCTCAAAGTCTCCTGGAGGTTGAAACGAGTTATAAATTGAGAAACACATATAATTCGTTTTGGCAGTATTTAAAGTGAGAATATTTTTATCCAGCCAGGCGGCCACATTGGTCAAACCCACCTCCGCAGAGCGCCGTACTTCGTCCCATGACCGTCCAGTAAACACAATTGCTGTGTCATCGGCATAAGAAAATATACGTCCAGAATCTAGATTTAAATTACATAAGTCATTGATATAAATCAAAAAGAGAGTGGGGCCGATGACACTGCCTTGGGGCACGCCGTAAGCCACATTTTCACACCCACTGGTGTGCGTTCCTATCCTCACTTGCTGTTGTCGTTCTGATAGATAACTTGTGAAAAGAGAAAGAGAGTCACCACGAATACCGATGCATTCAAGCTTCTTTATTAGGGTGGGTACAAAGACGGTGTCGAAAGCCTTTTTTAAGTCCAAAAAGATCGCCAAGCATTTCTTACCCATATCTAGGCTCGTCACAATATGGGAACTAATAGAACAAACAGCATCTTCAGTTGATAGCCCTTTTCGAAAGCCGTATTGTGAGGATGACAAGATATTGTAGTTACTAAGGTAGCTAATTAACCTTTTATTCAGCAATCTTTCCAATATCTTAGAGATTACAGGAAGAACTGAAATAGGCCGGTAATTATTAACGTCATCTCTGTCTCCACCCTTATAGACAGGAGTTACTAATGACCTTTTCAAGGCTTTTGGAAATACACCAGTTCTAAAACAAATATTGGCCAAATGGCTGATTATAGGAATCAGTATAAATCCAGCTAGCTTTAGAAATTGGGTCGGAATGTTGTCCCAACCTGGGGAGCTATTGGAGTCCAGGCTCATCAGTACACATTCCACTTCAGCAGGATCTGTGTCCAGCAGAACAAATGATGTCAACATAGTGCTTGCTCCTGTAGAAGTGTTATCACGAATGTGTCCACTGTGATTTATAATACATTCCGCCAGATGTTGACCGATATTCGCAAAGAATTTGTTAATGGAGTTGACCGACTCAATAGGGGATGTATGATTTTTTAATAAATTTGTATTTGGTACTTTAGGGGGCTTGTAGTGCACAATATCATTTATAGTTTTCCATAATGTTTTATTATTATGAGTAGACTCCGATAGCTTTTCTGTATCGTATTGACGTTTTAACTTCTTTATAAGATTGTTGCAAAAATTTCTATAGCGTCGATAGGTAAGCCTAAGAAGTTCATTATTAGTATCATTTTTCAGAGTTCTTTGCATGCGGTTTCTATTTCTTATACACCGAAGAACACCTTCCGTAATCCAAGGTTTGACAATACGCCTAGAACTTGGGATGGTTATTTTTTTTGAATGCCTTGTTAGAGAATCTGTGATTATCTTAATAAGAGCGTCAGTACATAAGGTGGGATCATCATAAAGATAAAATTCCTGAAGGTTAGAATCTTGTAGGGTGTTAATTGCCTTCTCATAGTCTATAATTGTTTTATATTTAGAGTGTGATGGTAGGGGTAGTTTCGTTGCATAAGATATACTTAGTAAGATAGTATGATGATCTGTGATGGTAGTGTCAAGCACAGCAACAGACGCGGTGGTATTATTTTTATTTATTTTCAATAGAAAATGGTCTAGGCATCTAAAATCTCTTGTAGGGAAACAATGTGCAGGGAGTAGGCCGTGATGAGAGATCATATTGAGGTAGTATGCCCTGTTATTCTTATCGTAGGTGCTAGTGTTAGTACACTCAATCAAGTTAATGTTAATGTCTCCAGTAATAATTATACGACTATGTGTTTTAATATTTTCAAGGTGAGTATCAATCGATTTTATAAAAGTATCCGCATTTTGGTGAGAGGGAGAACGGTAAATACCCAGTATGGTGCAGTCCGGGGTAGTGATTTGGAGACATGAAGCATGCTGTAAGATAATCTCTTGTACATTACATGTAAGATTATTTTTTAAATAGGCAACCACACCATCATTTTGGTTCATTAAGTTTGTCGTATAGTATGAGTTATAATTAGCCAAATTAGGAATTTGTTTATCGAGATCAAGTCGGCATTCAGTAAAAATCATTATATCTATATTTATCTGTAGTTCGAACGATGAGATTAAAAAATCATTAAGGTTACTATAAATACTTCTAATATTCTGCGTTATTATGTTTAAGTTAGAGTTTAGGAAATAGGGATAATAGTTTTTTGTCAAATTTTCAGCCGAGCATTCTACGGCGTATGCAATTTCCATATCATCCAATTCTTGAAAGGTTCTATGAGAGCAAGCCATGTCGGGTGAGTGATATATTTATGAATTGAGGCCGGCAGGGGATATTGTTTTTATTAACATGAGTCATAAGGTTCAGTGTAAAAGTAGGTCGATAATCTATCAGGACTAGTACTGGTCGTATATTCAGATATATGGATGCAATGAAGTACATTTCACTGTGCATAAAATAGTTTTGTGAATCTGAGTGGTTATTGAATATCTCAACAATATATGTGTCATGTAGAAAATATATATTATGTATTGTTATCGTTTTAGTAGTATAAAGGCTCGAGCTCGTAGTATAATATTCATATTTAAAAGTGTGTAAAATATGTTGTAAATACTTAATGAGAAGTGAGTTATAGTGAAAAGTTGTATATATTGTGTAGATTTGCGTGCGAGTGAGGTTAGTATGATTACTTAATGCTAATGTTATTTTTATGATTATTAATATTTGATACAAGCAACTAAAATTATTTAAAACTATGCCAAAATTCAAATGTAGATCCGTGAGTCAATCTTCTGAGAGCAATTGTTGTATTTGGGCCTCATTTTTAATATTGATGGTGGGTGATTCGTCGCTCCTCTTTATAAACACTTTGCCAAACGAAGTCCAGCAGTATTTATATCTTTTTGAGGCCTTCAAGTCTCTGGCTAAGAAGAATAGTCTTGCACCTCTTGCGGTTAATTGTTCTGCTACATAAATTGGTGTATCCTCATTATTTTTCAATCCCAGATGTTTTGCTTGAAGTTTACAATTATTGTGAGAGTTAAAAGCTTTACACATAGTTAGAAAGCTCTGTTTCAGTATCGAAGAGCCAGTTTCAACGATGATTGGAGTATTCATTGTCTCCTTCTTTTTGGTCGGTACGCGGTAAATATCCTTAATATCTGAAAAATCTATTTTACACTTGATATTTGTAGACAACTTCATTACCATGCTCGTTAACTCCTCTTTGGACTCTCGCTTACCCATAGGAACGTTTTTTATTTCGAGGTTGCCCTTACGTAATGTGCGTTGCAATTCCTCATTTTTTTCTTCCAGGATGAAAATATGGTCCCTATCCTTTTTAGCTTGAATTTCGAGCTGATCCAATCTTTTTTTAAGTTCCTCATTCTGCTGGGAGATAAAACTAAGCGATTCTTCAATATTTCGATTGGTTTCCCTAATTTCCTTTAGACTAAATTTTATTTCTGCGAGTTCCTTTTTCTGAGCACTCAGTAAGGAATTCTTCATTTTTTTGATCTCTTCCTTAAAACTATCAAGTTCGGCAGGCGACTCTGAAGTTTTCCTCCTTTTCGAGCGTGACACGAAATTTTGAGGCGTAGTGTTCGAATCACTCATTTCATTTATATTCGAATCTGAGAGTGATTTATCCATTGACGTACCAGGCGATAATAAATTATAAGGATGATATTATATTATCCGAGCTTAGAAGTGTCCGCAGTACAAAAGAATGTCAGGAGCCAATAATAACGGAGTTGAAGTTTTGATTTAAATATGGCGTTGCAATCTTAACGCAGCAGCCAATAACGCAATTATGTAGGCGTGACCTTATAGGAGGTCAGTGCAATTGGGCGTGGCTCCGGTAGTAGGTACTTGGTAAGGTACCAGGACAGCAGAAACAACGAAGAGTAGGTACTCACAGATATAATAACTGCGAGCGAGCTCCTTTACTTCATGAACTTCTGGTACACTGCACTATTATTTTATTTTAATTTTTAATTTAAATGATTTTAAAATAAATCAAAAATACTCTTAGGCACGTTTACACCTGTAGGTGGTCCGGGGGGGAGAGGATCTAAACGATCAGCATTCACATAAATTGACTCAAAATCACTAGCTCATCACCACTATCTGATCACAATTTCAATGATAATTTTAAACTCACAGGCACCCTAATGAAGCCATTATGCTTGGACGTGAAATTAAAAATTATGTCGTGACAGTACTACGGCAGCGTTCGTTAGCTACTTTGCTTTTAAAAAGTTTACAAAAATTTTACTTTAATGATGTAGGTCGGAGGACTTAGTTAGGAATCTCCATATAGTGCTCACAGAAACGGTAGCGTCTCTCTCCTAAGGTGGGGTGATGCCGACGGTCAACTCCCTGCACCCGAAATAGAAGGGTTTACTCAAAGTTCAGTGATATTAGAGGAAGCTCAAAAAGTAGGACAAAAGTTGTGCAGGCTTTCTCTGCCTACCGCTTAGAGTACTCTAAAAGTGTCCTCAAAATTGTGTTGTATATAATCCGTACTAATATTATAAATGAGAACGTAACTCTGTGTCTGTATGTTACGCTTTCATGCCTAAACCACTGATCCGATTTTGATGAAATTTGGTATAGAGATAGAGTAGACCATGATAAAGGACATAGGATATTTTAGGTCGCGATAATCGACATCCACGCAGGCGGAGCTGCGGGCAAAAGCTAGTACTATTATATGCTTACACCTTTGTCCTTGGAGAAAATATTACATCTCATGTATTAAAGCGTAGCCGTGAATCGCGAAAGGCTTTCAACCTTAACTATAGGCCATTTAATGTCCCACGGGTGTCTCCCAACCCCTACGTATAGTCGCGTCCACTACCACCAAGCCACAAAGGCTGTCAGTTCGTCACATTATAACTATCCTTATAAAATTCATTAATTAGGTCATATATATTTGTTAAACTAATAAATAAACGTTTTAAACTATGTAAATAAGATTTTTCATTAGGTAATTGATAAAATCACAACTTCGATAAAAAGAAACCGATATTAAAACATTAGTTCCCAAATCAACATAATTATTGTTAAAAAGGTACTTACTTAAAATTTAATCTTACAACACTTCTTACACGGAAAGAGTTAAAAAATACATTCAATTTACATATTTATCAATCAACAATAAAAATCCTCATTTTCGAATACAAATTTAAATACAAACGAGGTAATTTTGTCCAGATTTTGATCACCGCTCACTGTGCAACGAGTATTCAAATATTGTCCTATATGAGACTTTCATCTTGGATCAAATTTTGTCCCGACGCCGACACTGTGCATTGAGGTAACTTAATACTCTGATTCTTAAGTATCGATAAGGCTACAACACTCTTTCATAATTAAAACTAATTGGTTAGTCAACCGGTTAGAATTTATGTACTTTTTATACGACCCGAAAGTTTTAGGGGGCGTTTTCGATAACAAGTGGAGCGATAAGTGGGGCGATTTTACGATAACATAAAACACTTTTTTGGGGCTAAAAAAATCAGTGGTGATATTTTGAAATTGAAAGAATTAGACACGGGACATTGTCACTTTCGTTGTAATCTGTGCCTTAATATAATATGCTGACTTTCAAAATGCAAAGAAACTTTTATCGTAAGATTACATTACTTTAAAGTTTGAAATTTCTCAGGGTTAGGATTTAAATATATCTTCCCCAATAATATTGTACACCTAATATCCCATGTGACTATATCAAATTAATAGTTGTGTGTAAATACATTATTCATTTACCTGTTTATAATTGAGCTAGAATCAAACTTGTGGCCTGTATCAAGGCAGTCAAAAGCTGTGATGCTCAACCAACTCGTCGAAGTTGGTGTTTTATTTTAAAAGCTTTTTTATAATACATTAATGCAAATTGTCCCTTGTTATTATACTTATCCCAATATTAAACAAGTAACCAATTCTATTAAAGTAAATGGAGTACCTAATCCATTAACTTTTCAAACAACGTGACAGGTACTGAGCTAGACTTTACCACACTATCGATATAATATTCATATAGCATAGTAATAGTTCAGTAAATCTGCACCTTGTTCAACTTAGAACCACTATATTGAGTCTGTGCATTGAACACGATGCAGATAATGTTAAACGAACTCGATTATAATAATACATTTGAAATACGTGACTGCATGAATAGCGCAACGGTTCCTGTATTTCTTGGAAACCTTTGCAACTGGTGTTTTAGGTTTAATTCTCACGATAAGTATTGATAGTATGAAATAGAATAGAAGTATCTTTTGTCTCAACGATTTTTTTTAACTACTCACGGCCTACCTAATGGAAAGTGGCTACTATGGCCCATGGTCGTGTGCAACAACAGGGGAGTGCTTCCTAAATTTACGCCTTGGAACATTGTTTTAAAGGTAGTTAGAGCCTTAAAAAGTTCGATAACTGCTATAACTGCAGAACTTCACTATTGGCAATGGGTTATGAAAGTCATATGGCTGTAACTTCTCGGAAAATATTGAATTTCAATCAAATCATAGTTATATGTAAAAGGTAGACCCCAACTGAGTTGTGAAAAGACTCCAAAGATGATGAATAATATGTTATTCCTAACCAATCCACCCGGTTCGCCCGTAGCATACTTCGAAATAAAATACCCGTATTAATTTACTTTTCAAAAAATGTTTGAAAATCTGCTGTAGACATTTATAATTACTGCTCCACTCCTTTATGTAGTCGTGTGATATGTATATGCTTAGCTTATAATCACCCTCGATAAATATAGGTACTGTTTAACACAAAAATAATTTTGTCAATTCGAACCAGTAGGAGATGAGATTGGCGCGTCCAATCAATCAAACAAACAAACTCTTCAACTTTATAATATTTAATAAAGATTTCTTTTTTTTGTGTAGTCCACTTAGAGCACCCAACTGAATACCACCTGTGCGAATAGCACCTAGCCATGTCCACGAAGAGCACCTATCAAGATTTTTCGCAGATGCTATTCGTGGAAACTAATTTATTTTTACAACATGTCCGCGAAGAGCACCTAGGCTAGTGCTGGGATGTATAAGGTGCATGCTTACTCATAACACGTGTTGTTGAGACCCTTAATGTTGTTACTAACCGCTATCGCTTATGCAATAAAACCACAACCTAGTCTGATTAATTATTATACTAATCAAACACAGACTCACTACCGCGCTGTACATGTAATTATACTGGTTTGTTCCAATTTTAATAGGTAGCTTCTTCAAATGTAGGATGTCATAAAGTTTATGTCTACCGCTTAAATAAATTAAAGGGTAATGTTGCCGACGAGAAATTACGTTCACTTAAAAAAATTATGTACGTTGGTTGTAAAATATTTATATTATGCGTATGTAATTAATATTGTTCATAATAAATCAGATTTTTCAATTAAGAAGCAGCCTGTCTCCGGGTCGATTCTAACTATTGAAGGAATTTTTACAGCATTAAGTATGCTAACTATACAAATCGAATACATAGGGAAAAAGAATCTTCTCGGGCGGGACTCGAACCCGCAGTCTTTCCCTTACAGGGGGAATGCCTGACCATTCTAACTTCTATTCTAACTAGATTTTTTGTCTATAAATGTAGCTTGGAGTAGGTGTGTCTTCGAAGACTTATATCGCACTTTGAAATTGCGACACCAGTCTTCTTTAAAATAATACTAATCTTAATACTCCTTTGTAATATTAATTTAAGCATTTTTCTTGCTGACGTTACTTTATACAAATTTTGTAAAAAATGAAGAAAAAAAAAAATCAATAGGACGAATCACTGAAGGAAAACTTTAATTATTTTTAATTTCTAATTTCTCTTTAGAGGACGAAACACTGAACTTGTCTGTCTTCGGATCGATTTTGTTAGATTTTTTTAGTATGTTACACCTGATTGTAAATGGTTATCATGTACGTCACTATCTTACTTACAGGCAGTAGGAGACGCCATTGAACGGACGAGAGATCTGCCATTTTTCATGGGCCTGTCCCTTCGACCAAAGTAAATGAATTCATTTAAGTATTTTGGTCGCAGTATTGTCCGGCTTATTGGACGATTCGCACGAATTGAACTCGCCCGAAACGTGCGAATCGACTCCCTATTCCTCCCCCTAGCGTGAATATAATTATAATGCGTTTGATGCAGCACGATAAATACCAGACATACATTATACATCATTATCATGATCATAATCTCAATGCCAATCTTAGTAGCATCCAAAATTTACACTCTGTAGCCATTTGGGAACACCCTTACTCCTTCTTTCGATAATTTGGTTTAACTTGGCTTTTACAGAAGCGACTATTATCTTCACACTCCCCAAAATGAAGCCTACAAAAGAGAGTTATCTGTCAGTTTGTAGCCTTCCTAAACCAATGAGAATTCGTTGGCCGGTGTATTGTAGAATATAATGGAGAATGTATGAGATTGTAATGTATTTTGACGTTTATGACATTAGTACGTTGATGACTGTTAGACTGTGGCCAAGGTAAGTTGGCGCAAAAAGTAGGCGCCAAATTTGAAAACCAACAGTTTGCAAAAATCTGCGGTAGCCTAGTGGTATGGGTAATGGACTGCTGAGACGAGGTCCCGGGTTCGATCCCAGGTTTACCATGGCACACACCTTTTCGAAGTTATGTGTGTATTTATTGCAGGTTTATAAATGCCCGGTTAATAGCAATAGGCTCGCCACCTATTACATTGGGACCTTTTTTTTTTTTTTTTCCGTGCGGAAATCCCCTCGGATACCCCCCTGCCGGAGCCGGAAGGGGAGGTTATGTCGGACTCGAACCGACTAAAACCGCACGCCGACTGTGGGTCGTGGTGCTAGGCCGGAGGTGAGGTTGTCATCGACATATCCCTCGCACCCCGGCGGACCCAGGGCCATCACTTATGGTTTAGCCCTCCTCGGGAGGGGGGACAACGGTGTCCCCGACTCGCCCCCGGAATGGGGAGGCGCGCTTCTCAGCGCGCCGTCGCCGTGGCCTGCTTCTGCTGGGGTGACAGGCGGCTTCACCCGTCACCCCCAGGCCCGCGCTCATGGGGGACGGAGGTCAGTCAGTGCCCTCCGACGCCCGAGTTGCCTGTGCGCGCGGGCAGCGCGGTTCGCGAGTCTCGCTCGCTCGCGCTGCCTCTCCCGTTCCGCCGTCACAGCGGATCATTGCTGTGAGCAGGGAGGCGAGGGTAAGAACTCTCACTCCCAGGGCCGCCACTAGTTCTCGCCTCTGTCCGGCCCATGCCGGACACTCGGTGAGCGTGTGCAGCTCTGTGTCCTCGCTCGCGTCGCAATGATGGCACTCGGACGTTGGCTCCTTTTCGATCCGACGCAGATACCGCCCAAAGCACCCGTGCCCGGTGATAATCTGCGTCAGTCGATACGAGAGGCTGCCATGTGGCCTCTCTAGCCATCCCCCCATGATGGGCCTTACCGCCCTATGACGGCATGCCCTGCGCGTGGTTGCTCAAGTCGTCGCTCCCACTCCGCCACCATGATCCTGTGGTGCCGGGATCTCTCGGCCCGAATGTCTTCGGGCTCGGGATCGTATCCCCGCTCCCGCGCCTCCTTACGGAAACGATAGAGTGCCGCAAGGGATCTCGCTTCCAGGATCCACGGTGGCGATCCGGCTAGGAGACTCATTACATTGGGACCTAAACATAAACTGGCGAAATATGGGTGCTAGCACCTCTGCCTACCCCTTCGGGGAATACAGGCGTGAGTTTATGTTATATTATGTTAACTTATGTATGTTGATGACTGTTAGACTCTGGCCAAGGTAAGTTGGCGCTAAAAGTAGGCGCCAAATTTGAAAACCAACAGTCTGCAAAAATCTGCGGTAGCCTAGTGGTATGGGTAATGGACTGCTGAGACGAGGTCTCGGGTTCGATCCCAGGTTTACCATGGCACACACCAATGACTTTTCGATGCTTTTCGAAGTTATGTGTGTATAAGTGCCCGGTTAATGGCAATAGGCTCGCCACCTATTACATTGGGACCTAAACATAAACTGGCGAAATGTGGGTGCTAGCACCTCTGCCTACCCCTTCGGGGAATACAGGCGTGAGTTTATGTTATGTTATGATTATGCAACATTAACTAAGACTCTGGCCATGTACATTATTAGGCTAGTTTTCATGCATGCCTTATAGGAAAAAGATTCTAGTGTCGACTCCGTTATTTCGGTGAATATTCAGTGTTGCAACGTGTTGATTGTTTAAATTTGGCGCCAACTTTTTGCGCCATCTTTCGTTGGCCAGAGTCTGCTTAGAAATACTTGGCAATCCCCATGTATTCGTCATTCTATTTTACAATACGATAGCCAAAAAATTGTCACTGGTCTAGGGCAGTCATACTCAAAGTGTGTTCCGCGGAACCCTAGGGTTCCGCGATACCGCTGCTGGGGTTCCGTGAGAGGTAAAAAAAATACCAAAACACTACATTCATAATAAATTTTTATTCAACTTGCAATAGCCCGAAAATATGTCAAACAAGGAATATCTTTTAGAAATGTGATCACGAGTATAGAGCCTCTGTTCAAAATAAAAAAGATTAACGAGCAACGATTTTTGAGTCCGTGATGAATATCCAACGTTTGTCAAAATGGCTCTAAATATATTCTACACATTTCCCAACAACATATTTGTGCGAAATCGGATTCTCAACCTATGCAGCCACAAAAACAAAATACCCCAATAGACTGGACTGGATGACGATACGGAACCTGATGTAAGACTTCAATTTCTTCGTCTTCGTCATCTATGCGTTTAACCCAGTCGCATCCAAAGCTGTTTGGGGAGTTTGGGGTACACTTTACTATTTTAACCACAGATTGTTTAATTGTAGATTTGACTGAATGGATTATTCCAGAAAGCCCTACCGACAAATTCCCACCAGTAGGGATTGTTATTTTCTTTCCAGTAATCCCTACTAGTTACATACAACTCAGACTAGTGGGGATTTTTGGAAAAATAAGTAACAATCCCCACCAGATGTTGTTGTTTTAAAATTAATTAACGTAACATGCGAGTCTATTTATTTTATAAAAGACACGTCAATTTGACTTCACCTCGCCTGATGGTAAGCTAAAGGCAAAGTATATCATCGTAAATAACTTCTGGTGGGGATTGTTATTTATTTTTCCAAAAATCCCCACTAGGCTGAGTCTATTTAACTGGTGGGGATTTCAGGAAAAAAAAGTAACAATCCCCAGTGGTGGGAATTTGTCGGTGGGGATTTCTGGAATAAACCGACTGAACTTCGATATTTTTCGTGGAGCGACTGCTATTTGACTTCTCTTACTCGTTGCTTACTTTTATTCCCTCTTTTCTTTTATTCCCTTCCTACTTTAATTTAAGCTTCATAACAAAAAACACATTTATAAAAAAAGGTATTTACTATAGGGTTCCCTTAAAATTTAGCTTTCTAAAAGGGTTCCATCACCAAAAAAGTTTGAGAACCGCTGGTCTAGGGGGTAGGTATACCAGGTATATTCCCGACAGCTCCAAAAGATCTTGGTGAGGAATACCCTAGTTTAAGATTAATATTGTATACATAATGTAGGTATAACAATCGTACAAAAGCAAGCAATTTAGTTGAACACAACGACAGAACCAACTGAGTAATGTATATGTTTATGTGTAAACACATAGTGGCAGGGCTGTCACTAAACATTTTATGTACCTTGAATAAAATTATTGGGAGTTTAGAACTATACTTTAACAGATATGTGGCAACCCTATTTTATACTTGTTTTAAACGTGTTTTTTCATGAGCAGAGATTACTAAACTTCTTTACATTTTCCATAACCCTGGCAAATATAATTCGCATCGTCTACCTTCATTTAAGTTTCATAGGTACGTATCCTTCGAGGTACGTTTTCCTGTTCTTTATGGTAAAAGTAAAGCTGCTAGTGTATTAATTAATATATTTGTATGTAGATGTTTATGTACCTTTATATTTTTACAAATTTATATTGTATGTAGAAATGTATATATTTTATGTATGTATGTATATTTATATTTAAGTAGGTATATATTTGTGTAATTATGTATTTATATAAATGTGTAGGTATATTATATAAATATATAATTGAACGCCAACAACTACCAGTTAAGTACTCCAACCAACATACATTTCCATCCAAAGGTTGCCTGGCAGAAATTGCGTAAAGCGATAAGGCCGCCCTTTGTACTGCTCTTGTGTTCCTAATTTCCATACTATTAATAATGTAATTGGCGTACAATAAAGTATATAATAAATAAAAAATAAAAAATAAAAAAACAAAGGTATATTATTCTGGCCACGAATGTAGGTACCTTCTTATTCAATCGGAGAAGAACCACTTTTTTAACGAATATTTGAGTTATGTCAAGTATGATGCACTAATTCCAACAATACCACAGGCCTTATACATCCTTTTACCCATACTAATTTTGTAAACACGACTGTCTGTATGTCGCTTTCAAGCTTAAAACATAATCTTGATAAAATTTGGTACAGAAATGGACTAGATCTAGGGAAATAATTTGCTACCTTTTATAGCTAAAAAAATAATAAAAGTTTGTAAGTGTTCATAATTTTCAAAGATATAAAATAATACGCAGATAGATTAAAGCCTGGGAAAGAATATATGGGCAATGTTGGTTGCGATAATAGAATCCACGCGGATAGAGCCGCGGGCAGCAGTTAGTTTATGATAAGTTTAGGTGTTCCACAAGCACATAATTGTCTTTCAAAGTTGCTGTGTTGATTTATTGTAGGCTCACACGCGATAATACTGCTTTTTTGTAAACGAGACTTGCACAGACCGGTTATACGAAAAAGGTGTTAGACAAGGTCATAGAAAAGGCTTAATACATTGTTTGAAGAAATTCTTTATTCGGCAGGCCATTCGTGTCTCTTTTTTAAAGAATTTTTGCAACCGAAATTACTTTAACTCTCTCTAACCCCTCCAGCTAAGCTTTCTTGTGTTAGGAGAGGGCTCACGTCAGTAGTGTAATGTCCAGGATTCGAACTCGGGACCTCTCGATCGTATGGCCGACTCCTTTACCACTAAGCTACCGATGGTACGAAGCGTAGAATACTATATTAAAATCCATTAAGTAGTATATAAGATCTAAGCGAGAAAACACGAGAAGCGACTTGATTTTTATGCCAAGTAAAGATACATTAACTATTCAAATTAAATAAGATAGGAACAATTGAATCGGTTCAGGCAGGATTCGAACCCTCTATCTTTTCCTTACAGAGGAATGTTCTGACCACTAAGCCATCAAACCACGCCTGAGGCTCTCCAAATTCGGTGGCTTAAGGAAAGATCGAAGAAATCTAGTTTTCAGGTTTTAATTTTGACGATAAATCTTATAAAACGTTCGAAAAACATCGGAAAAAATGATATGCTCAAGTGAGCGAGCAAGTATAAAACGTTAATAGTATAACACTCACCGGGATATTTACCATGTTTATAATTGGTATTTGGTAACCGTGATCATGGCGCTTGTAACAGCGCCGAAATATCGGTTACCAAATACCAATTATAAACATGGTAAATATCCCGGTGAGTGTTATACTATTAATGTTAATGACCATGTCAATCTCAAATCAAGTATAAAACGTGCTCAATATTCTAGTTACGTCACAATACATTCGTTACAAACGCCTAGGTGGCTAGAAACCTCAAAACAAAGCCCCTCAAAATTACCACACACTAAGTTTCATGCGACAGCCCTAATCACTCCACATTCGTGTTAAAAGCATTTGCCTAATTGCTGAGATTTGTCTGAGGTATGCCTACAATGCATCTTGAGGAGCATTTGCACTAAAAGTGGTACTTGCCTACAAGTAGTGACGGGAGAGTAAATGGGTTTGGTATGTGACGGTAAAATAATATTTCTGGTGTGGTAAGTGATAATAATACTAGTCTAATAAATATAGTATCGTACCTTTTTATTGACATCTAATAAATGCAAATGTTTTTTTTTTGACAGGTTCTTTGGTGGGTTAGATTTCTGCACAGTGCATATATTTGTTTCCATGAATATAATTTCTATTGGTCTGGGTGTTCTATGTGCATCTATTAATAAAAATCTAAAATATGTTTATCCGCATTTTAGAACCCATATGCTATAGTTACTTTAGGTTTAGGTCTTATATTTGATTTATTTATTTTACAATGTGCCACTTATGTATATCAATATAAATTCTTCTGTATTTTATATTTTAGTCCAGTTAAATTCACAAAGTTAAAGCTGCGAGGAAAGAATGAGGCAATAAAAACTTAATTCCACTCTTCTCCGAAGCTATTTTAGATCAAACGATAGTGATTAAAAAACATTTTTTTAGGGTAATTGGCAGGACAGGTATTCGCTGTATTAAACCCGCTGTATTACCTATATTGGTTACTGGTCAAAAAGCAAGCAAGATAATCAGGTATAACATGCATAGCAACCCTGAATTGGTAGATTTATGTAGTGAAAAGTAATTAAATAGACATAAATATGCTGTAGTATGTAGACAAAAACAATCGAGCTTGTATGTGTGTGTAAAATGATATGAAGTGGTATGTATGTGTGTAATTTATGCTCTCGGGCTTGCTCCGGAATGATAAATATGTGTTTATTCAAGCTAAAATCAAGATTTCATATCTAAAATCTAAGAATTTGTTTCCATTTCATCCTTGTCAAAGGATATATGCCTATTGATATATCTTTATAATGATATATGGGTACAGGTCTTGTTTTTAACCCCCGACGCAAAAACGACGGGGTGTTATAAGTTTGACGTGTCTGTGTGTGTGTGTGTGTGTGTGTGTGTGTCTGTCTGTGGCATCGTAGCACCCAAACGGATGAACCGATTTGGATTTAGTTTTTTTTGTTTGAAAGGTATATTAGTCGGGAGTGTTCTTAGCTATGTTTGAAAAAAATCGGTCCAAGATGGCCGCCGCCACAACATGTTGGAATCCATATTTCTTTATAACTCCCTCAATATGGGTATCAAATGAAAGGGCTTGACTAGTAGATCAATTTAAAAAGTATAAAATAAAAATTAAATTAAAAATTTAAAAAACCCCCTTCACAAAAACACCTCCAAAAAGTTGAAAATAAATTTAAATTCAACGGTTGCCATGTCGGGGGACCTTACGATATAAAGGAGTACCTAACCAGTTAAGGTCCCCCGACATGGCAACCGTTGAATTTAAATTTATTTTCAACTTTTTAGAGGTGTTTTTGTGAAGGGGGTTTTTTAAATTTTTAATTTTTTTATCTCCTGTTAGACTTCGATTATTGTTAGTTTTATTTCAGTGACTGTACTTTATTTAATTGTTTATTCCTTAAAATAAAATGTGTGCCAATCGCCTACTACATAATTTTGGAGGTGTCGATTCGCACGCCAATAAATTAACTTCGTGCGAATCGTCCAATAAGCCAGAACTAACACTGTTTCTTCATTCTTATGAAGTAAAACCTGAGCTCGATTTTATTTTTGTGTACAGAAACCCACTTATACAACCAGTACCAATATACCAATATACTTCGAATACATCGGGAAAAATGAAATGCTCAAGTGGTACTTGTGTGATTCAGGTGTGGCTCAATAGCTCAGTTGGAGGAGCATTCCCCCTGTAAGGTAAAGATCGTGGATTCAAGTCCCACTTGAGCATTTAACTTTTCCCCATGTGTTCGAATTTTAAAGTTAAAGAATTCATTCAGTACCAATATATAATAACAATGTGCAACCAGCCCAGTCTTTCCGGAAATTACCTGAAACAAGTAATAAAATATAAATATAGTACAAATATTCCACAACATTCCACATAATGAATGCTATTTAGACTCATGCATGGCAAGCATAGCATAACTAGCTTGTGTTATGGAATCTAGCATGCGGGTAAATAATACGTAGATACTGTTTCTTTAATACATATTTGATCGACAATCAGCAGCGTGCTGTTTTGTGGGTGAGATTGGCTTGGGTTTTAAAGAATTTGACGGGCGCCAGGCAACAGTATTATTAAACAATTACCTTTGTAAAATGACATCTAGCGAATGCCGTATGAAACTTGCTTGACTCGTTTCCCCGGCAATATTTTATATTGAAAAAAAAATGCCAATTTATTTTATAGTTTATTGCCAATGTATTTTAATGAATAAAAGTCTAATGTATATTTTATTAATATATTTGTAACCCAATATAATTGTATAATAAATTTAATGTTATATTTTTAAAACATCTGTCTAGGGTACAATAAAAATGCTTTAACAAAATTGATTTGTTTGTCGTTTGTGTCAAGGATCATGTTTTGTTATCAGACTTCACACGGCGGGTGTTTTTTTAATATATGATGACAGAATAGTATACCCATAGATCATTATAATGATAGTGTTTGGTATGCCAAAATGAATACCTATCATTAAATTTTATTGATAGGATACTATGAAAGTAATAAATTAGTTCGCGTCAAAAGAATTCGATATCTAACCTTCAATTGTTAAGAATTAACTACTAGAGCATTTTTACAATTATCATCCGTTATTTAGGCAACGGGACTGTATATTACATATAATCTATACTGTTATATGAATGAAAAATGGTCATGTCTATACATAGAAGAAAAATACTTGGGTTATGTGGTAACGATAACGATAAATAATAAATAATGAATAACGATTAACAATACAGAACACAAAAAGAATATTTTTGTTCGCAATGTAGGTATGCAAAAACTACTGAACGGATATTGATGAATTTGAATGAATTTTTTATAGCATTTATTATGTTAAAAACGAGTCATTCATCAACTCGCGGGCAATAAACTTGCGGGAAACCGCGAGTTGGCAACTTTAAATTTTTGATTATTTTCCTGTCGTCAACTCGCGCGATTGTCAAAATTGACGAATTTCTGTACAGTCAGTTACGAAATCTTTGTAATAAATTTAATATAGTTTGGTATCTATTTAAAATGTAGGTACTTTGTAAGATATTTTAGGCTATATTATAGAATATAGTATAATAGAAGAACTTTGTAAGTGGTATCAAGTAATGAAAAAAGAAAAACGAGTGACTGTCGTGGTATGGACATACTATGAAAAAGGATCAAAGTAATATCACAGAATAGGTAATAGTACTAGCGTACAGAATGGAAGCTCACAACCCCGCGCAGATTTCATTTCCTCTCCCCGCACGTTCGAATCAGAAAATTCCATCTTAAATTATCATGTAATCGATTAGAATAATTAATAGATCAGTTACAAAGTTTTGCAGAGTAGGTACCATGTTTTGATCGATTTGCACATTTTCAAATGTTAGTTCAATATAATAACATTACAGTCAACGTTCGATCTTTAAAAGTGTGTAACGAGAATACCATTGTAGACATTTAGGAGAATAAATCGGGATTAGATTTTGAACAGGTTTTTGTTACGAGAATTACCTTTCAACTAATAACAATAAAAATCCTCTCAAAATCGACTAAGTCACTTTACTTAGCAAACAAATAGAATATCAGACCGACAGATTGACAAAATTTCCAAAAAAGCTATTTTTTATAGCATCTTGTATCCGTAGTGATTTATAGGTATTATAAATCCGAAAGTAACTCTGTCTATCCGTCTGTCGGCTTTACACTTCCAGTTAAAAAGCTATTATTTTAACGTTATAAACAGACACTCCAATTTTATTTATTTGTATAAGTATTATAACTAAGCAAAATGAATAATAATTTATAAACATGTTCTATCAGGTAGGCCCTGCCGGTGTTCTGCAGGGATCGGTACTGGGACCGCTACTGTGGAACATCGGTTACGCCTGGGTGCTTCACGGTGAGCTCGCGGACGGTGCCGCCGTCACGTATTATGCGGACGAGACGCTGGTGACGGCGTGCGGGGCTTCATACTGCGAAGTGACCCCGAAGGCCACGACTGCGGTTGCCCAAGTTGTGGAGCGGATCCGGCAGCTGGGTCTCGAGGTGGCACTGCATAAAACCGAGGCCATGTTCTTTCATGGGCTTCGGAGCATGCCACCGGAGGATTCCAGCCTCATAGTGGGAGGCATTTCCATCGGCATCAAGCCCCAGATGAAATACCTGGGGCTCGTGCTCGACGGCCGGTGGAACTTCGGGGAGCATTTCCAACGACTGGCCCCCAAATTGAAGAACACAGCTGCCGCTTTGGGGCGGCTGCTGCCCAACATGAGGGGGCCGGATGACTCCTACAGGAGACTCTATGCGGGAGTCGTGCGGTCCATAGCCCTATATGGGTGCCCGATATGGGCGGAGACCCTGACAGTCTACAATGCGCGTCTGCTGGGTGAGCTGCAGCGTGCAATGGCCAGCAGGGCCATTAGGGGTAGCACCTATAGGATATCCTTGGAGGCGGCGAGTCTCCTTGCCGGATCCCTACCGTGGAACCTGGATGCGAGAGCCCTTTCGATGCTATATCGGTATCGAAAGGAGGCGCGGGAGCAGGGACGGGAACCCGAGCCTGAAGAAGTTCAAGCCGTGAGGTCCCAGCTCCACCGGGATATGGTAGCTGAGTGGGAGCTACGACTTGGGCGACCAAGCGCAGGGCATGCCGTAATATCGGCGATAAGACCCATCATAGAGGAATGGCTAGAGATGCCACACGGCAGCTTCTCTTCTTCTTCTTCTCGCTGACGCAGGTGATTAACAGAGTTACCTGTGTCGGATCCGGAAAAAGCCAACGTCCGAGTGCCATCACAGTGATGAGAGCGAGGACACAAAGCTGCACACGCTGACCGATTGCCCGGCGTGGAACACGCTAAGGCGGGTCCTAGTGGCAGCTCCGGGGGTGGGAGTCCTCACACTCGCCACATTGCTCACAGCGATGATACGATGTGCGAACGCTTGGGGTGCGGCCGCCTCCTTCTGCGAGCAAGTAATGCTCGACAAGGAGGTGGTCAGTCGGGTCCGGACTAGACTCCAGGCCCGACAAGCCCGCGAAGAGCGAAGGCGAACTGGACGTCGGAGGTCGCATAACGATTTCTGTCCTCCATGAGCGCTGACCTGGGGGTGACCGGTGGAGCCGCCTGTCACCCTAGCAGAAGCAGGCCGCGGCAGCGGCGCAAAGTGCGCCTTCCTGTACCCGGGGCTAGATGGGGACACTAAGGTCCCCACAACCCGAAGGGGGCTATCTCGAATGAGATGGTGTTGGGTCTGCCGGGGTGCGAGAGATATGCTTTCGGCAATCTTACCTCCGGCAACCAAGGACAAGACGGCGTGCGTTTTGCTCGGTTCGAGTCCGACATAACCGCCTCCACCGGCTCCGTGGGGATTTTTCGCACGATAAAAAAAAGCCTTGCGCTTGTCTGCCACTGCGATATAAAAAATATAAACTTATCTCCACAATACATAAAAACACAAAAAAACTTCCACATTTTTACTAGACGAAATCTTAAATGTATAAAAAGTTAACTGCCTAGTTTTATCCTATTTTGGTCTTATCAAAATTTAAGCTTATTTTTCATTAGCTTAAAATGTACTTTGTCTAATCCTACAATAAAATTTAATCACCACAAGAAAAAGACGATATTCCTACGACGTTTCATTCATATGACATCGTTGTCATAACCATAACAAATAGCATGTTTTATGCATCATTGGCCGTCTCCCCCTCACCTCATTTTGCACGTCTATATCGAAATCTAAGATAAATTAATATAAAAAAGTAAACAGTTACTTTAACCAACGCGGGTGTATAAATGCGTGAGTATAATAGTTGGTTTTATATTAAATTTTTGGTTTCGATCCATTTTTCTGACTGTACTTTAATGTTCACGCGAGTTGACGACAGCAAAATAAAATAAAATTCAAAAATGCCAACCCGCGGTTTCCCGCAAGTTTATTGCCCGCGAGTTGATGAATGACCCCTAACTTTTAAGTTCGAAAAACATCAAAAAAAATTAAACGCTCAAGTTCGTAAGAATGTTAGTAGATGGCTCCACCGTCGCCCCTTAAAGACGGATATAAAGAGAAGGAAAATTTGAAGTGGTTCAGGTGTGGCAATTCCCCCTGTAAGGGAAAGGTCGTGAGTTCGAGTCTCACTTGAGCGTTTCATTTTTTCCGATGTTTTTCGGATATTGATGAAGTTCTTTTTTTTAAGTTTCTTAGTCTGATTTAAAAACTTGAACTTGTTTAATCGTAATTAGTTGAGTAGAACCGGAGATACGAATGAAAGTCGCGATAACCGACATCCACGCAAGCTATTTCAGGATTTATAATTATAGATATAGAAATTGAAACTCGAGCTAGTAGATACTAAACGCAGCACAAACAGCTTCAAGAGAACGCAATATAACTCGCTACATTTGCTGAAGATCCAACAGCAGACACTATCAATTATATTAATTACAGTCCCAGTGCTGAATCAGTTTGCATGAATGTTAGGATACAAACAATTTTAATTAAAATACGCTTGGAATATGAATAAAATGTTTAACTGCTCAACTAAAACACAACAACTTCTCTAATTTGCTTCTGGTTAAGTCTACTGCGGATGTTTCAGGGAAGGAAAACTGTAGGGTGATTTCACATTTGAGGACATGAAACCTCGTTTAAGCCCCGTGTTCATGGGTTTGGAAAAGTAACTGGGAAATAATTAAAATACTAAATGTATTCTATATCTAAAATGAATTTCTCAGTCCTGTAGATAATGATGCCAATTCTGTGTTGTCAAAACTAACTAAAATACGCTAAAAATCTCTAAAATGGTATTATACACCCAGATTGTATAGTCGTTTCCTAAAAATGATTTTAGACACAGTTTCGATAGCAAAATCGTTAGGTCGGGACTTGAACCGACTACAAGGACTACTCAGAATAGAAAAAAGATTTTCGACCTTATCAACATTTTCTTAATTATATATCATTTCGCATAAATAGATGCCGCAGATCACGAATATACGAAAACATACTCTGTTTTAAGTGATGTCAATAAGGTTGAAAATAGCTTGCATTGTCGGCCGGCCGACTGATTGAATTTTCGTTTGCCTCACGGCCATGTACTGTCCGGCCAAAATCTGTCTGTGCTGAGCGGAATCGGCCACACACTATAATAATCTTTTTCTACGAAAAGACTATGCAATCTGGTTGGATAATACATTTTAGAGATTTTTAGTGTATTTTAGTTAGTTTAAACACAACAGAATTAGCACCAATATCGTACTAATTTTATAAACGCAATAGTTTGTAAGTATGGATGGATTTTTTTTACCGTGCGAAAAATCCCCACGGATACCACCCCCTCGGAGCCGGTGGAGGTGGTTATGTTGGACTCGAACCGACTAAAACGCACGCCGTCTTTGGGTCTTTGGTTTGGTTGCCGGAGGTGAGATTGCGGAAAACACATCTCTCGCAGCCTGGCAGACCCAGGACCATCTCTTTCGAGATGCCCCCTTCGGGTTGTGGGGACCTTAGTGTCCCATCTAGCCCCGGATACGGGGAGGCGCACTTTGCGCCACCGCCGCGGACGGCTTCTGCTAGGGTGACAGGCGGCACCACCGATCACTGGATGGATTTTTGTTACTCTTTCACGTAAAACTACTGAATGAATTTTAATATCTGAATGTTTTTTTATAGCATTTATTATGCTAACTGTTAAGTTCGAAAAACATTGGAAAAAATGAAATGCTCAAGTGAGACTCGAACTCACGACCTTTCGCTTACAGGGCGACTGCTCTGCCAACTGAGCCATTGAGCACCACTTGAATCATTCCAAATTTTCCTTCTCTTTATATCCGTCTATAAGGGCGACGGTGCAGCCATCTACGAACATTCTTACGAACTGTTGGAAACAATGAATGATTTTTCAACCATTTTTAAACATTGAATTTTGATGACTGCGCCCAAATATAGCTATTTTGTAACATTTCTGTGTATGTGCTGCAGCTGCGAGAAATAAATGTATTTTCTTTCTTTCTTTTCTTCAAATATCTGAATTTCATTTTTTCCAATGTTTTTTGAAATTTAAATGGAGTTAGCTGACACCCTGGATTAACACACAGGCTTTTGTTAAGTCGCATCCATACGGTTCGAACCAGCGGCAAAAGCTATAAATAATAATTAAATTCTCACTACTAACCAACAAATATAAACATATGACAGAAAGATTACTGTATGCACATTGGGTTGAGGATCGTAAGTGCCTATGGACTTGCTGATTTCATTAATGAAGATGTTGAATATTTTTATTCAATTCGTACTATACGGTGGATCGAATTCTAACGGATATGGCTGAAATTAGGTAGAGGGTTAGATTATAGCCTGAAACAAAATATTGGCTATTCTTAACTCAGCAACAGGTTCACCTAGGCTACGGGAATGAGTGAAGTCGCGGGTAACAGCTAGTTAGTTTTCTAATTTGTATGTGTACACGATAATAAACACGATTGACAATATAAAATGTTAGTTTATCGGTAAACAGTTTCCCTGAAGTCCACCTATTTTATAATCTGCCGCATTTTACGATACTTTAAAGGAGTGCCACCGGGAAATAGCTGCCAAAGAGCTTATTTATTGGCGTGTTCAGAACTATATTGCGATAAAACAGTTTCTATAGTGTAGTTAACCCCATTTATTATGAAGTGCCTTGAAGTTGGTTACACCTGGATATTATGATTAGCACTTTTTTTGCTTATCGCGTGGAAATCCCCTCGGTCATCCCCACAGTTTTTTTTTATACAGGACACGTCAATTTGACTTCACCTCGCCTGATGTTAAGCTAAAGGCAAAGTCTCGGAAAGAGGGTCACCAAAGGTTTTGGATGACCCAAAACCTTTAGTAAATGTAAAAAAAAAATTGAGAAGAGAAAAAGTACAAGTGTCTCAATATGTGTAACAGTGAATTCCACCAAGTGTCACCAATCAACTGTATAAATAATATCGAACATTTATGTGTATGTAATGCGTATCTTAAATCATGTCAAACCTTTACAACTAATTAGTTCATACTATTAGCAATTCATGTCCCATGTAATCCCGATTACTGTAATTGATTACAAACGTCTATCTGTGTTGTACAAAGGTTTAATACCTACTAAGCAACATACTTACCTTATGCCGTATGGCAGCATCGACACAAGTTAATAACGTGTAAGTGACATCGACTTTCCAAAGTGAAAAGGACCTAAATAACACTTTCCAGTGTAGTTATGTGTATTTGCAATGGGCTGGGTGTTTCTATACAGGTGTAACATTATTATATATGTATGTAGGTATGTTATATATTTACGAAAAAAAAAGTCTATAGATGGCTGTCATTATCATCATCCTTACGGTAAGCCAGTCGTATTTGATTCTATAACCCAAGAGTCTGGGGTTCGCATTTTCCAATCTTAACGCGTGTTGGCCGAGCTTCTATATTTTCCTTTCAAACATCACCAGTCGAATAAAACCTTGTCGGTATTGAAGATAGTTCCGCCATTCAAGATAAAATTAACGTTCCCCTGTTCCAAGACGACATTTACGACTCTATTGAAGTTACCTGACGTTAACTGCCACGTTCACTATATCGTCTATCAATAATCGAAGAAATGAAATATACTAGGATATGCGACAGCCTCCGTGGCGTAGCAGTAGTGAACGCGGCCTCTAAGCTAGGCGCGAGTTCGATCCCCGTTGAATGCAAATATTTTTATCCATGAATATGGGTATTTGCATTGGTCTATTCGCGCCTTGGGGAACTGAAATGGGTTGAAAATAAAGTTTGTTGAAGGAGTTGACCTTGCGACCTGTTTGAACCAGTTACTTAGGAGTTGGAAACGTTTTTCACACTGTAAGAACTGCAGCGCCACGTGGCCCCCGCGTGAGCCTTTATTTTTGTTACACAAAAATCACTACATATAGTACGATATTTACAGCAAACTTTATCCTCAATCGATCTGCCACGGCCGATAGTATTTTAAACCCTAATCTACACAAAATTATATACAGGAAATACGCTACGCTCCATTCACCAATCCGGCTATGAAGGACCTACCCCAACAAACTTCCAATTATACTACAGCTAAAGGATCCATGGTTCGTCTCCAAGTATTCAGGGGTAACATTCCTAAGAAGTTCACTTTGTGACGAGCTACCCACTTCATTAACAACCGCTTTGAAGTTTTTTTATGTGCAAGTAATTTCTGAAGTAATTCTCTTTTATGCAGGCAAATAAATATAAAAAGGAAACTTGTTCCTGCATTTTTAGTGGCCATACATTTATGATTTCCTTTGATAATAAAGTTTTTTGTTGTTTTTTTTATTCAGGCAAATGGTTGCAGCTGCTGGGGTAATATTTTTTGGGAGAATCTGGAAGAATCCATACTAATATAAGGTATAAATGCGAAAGTAACTCTGTCTGTCTGTCTGTCTGTCTGTCTGTATGTTACGCTTCCACGCCAAAACCACTGAACGGATTTTGATGAATTTGGTATAGGAGTAGATTAGACCACGACAAAGGACATAGGCTACGTTTCGTCGCGATAACCGACATCCACGCAGGCGGAGCCGCGGGCAAAAACTAATTGATCGTTATATCCAAAAGACACAGTAGGTATTATTCATGCATATTAGTACTGAATGGAAATTGAACCCGTGACCTCCAACGTCGAAGTCAAACACGCTACTAAGAGAGAGGTCATCAAAAAGAGAATTTATAGAAACCTACATAATAATATTTTAAATTTTTTTATGGCAATAACCACAGATGTTCGCCCAAGTAAACATTAAAATTAATAATGCCAAAATAATTAGTTGCCAAAGCAATAATCGTGTATATTAAAAAAGCTTAATAATGTACATAATAGTAGATACTATTATAAATAGTAATTAAATGTCCAATTAGCTACGAAAGTGTAAATCGATATGTCTGGCCAGAGCCATTACTATCAAACACAACTGAAATGACTTATCCCTAATGACTATCATTAACTTTTTAAACATCATTTACGTATCAAAAGCAAAAATGACAAAACAGAACCGCCTATCGGACTATCACTTACAAGGTATTGACACCTTCCTACCTATATGACACTTGTTCCATTGTAATAAAGTTTAAAATCCTATAAATGATTTTGATAGCTGGATTTTGCATTTTACTCAACCCTGTTATTACGGGTGTATATTCAACTTTTTGAATATGACAGATATTTACCATTTGACATTGACAGCTTGGCAAGAAATATGAAGGTTTTATTTTGTCTGGCTTCTCGTATTAAGTGTATTACTGTTTAAATTAATGGTATATGATGAATATTTTCTTATCATTGTGTTTAATTGGAAGAATAAAGCGCGTAAAGGGATGGTGCTATCAGATATCGAGTTAACATGATTACTTGATTAAATTTTTACAACATAAGTATATGATATACTTGCTTTTGCCCACTTTGAACTTGATTCAACTCCCACATCCCATGAGAACCTATACTTACCAGGGATAATAAAAGTGGTTTATTATTTCGGAGAATAATCTTTCCTTGCAGGATTAGTACTTTCATCGCAATTTTACTTGTCCTAATTAACAAGAGACAGTAGTACAAGAAAAAAACTATAAAAGCTAATCATCATACAAATATATAAAATTGAAGTGTCTGTTTGTAATGTATGTTTTCTGGATAATCTTCGAAGTGTTCCGGTTCCCTTCGGCCGCGTATGTATTTTGATAGAAAATCCCTGATGAAATTGTAAGACATAACCCAGACTGCTTTTGTTTTGCAAAAAGTATAAGGTCCCACCCAAAAAAATACCTTTAACTCAGATCTGCTTACAGAGTTACGTGCAATAGCTACTAAGAAATAAAACCTACCCTTTTTTGTTAGATATCATTATTTCATTATCATATATCATTATCCTCAAAGGTTAACGGTTCTTAAATCCTGTTAAGATGAGATATCTATTAAATATATTAAGCGTTTTATAACGGTAAAAAAACTATAAATCGTTCAGTATCATTGTCCTTGGATAGATAGATATATAATCACTGTTTCTGAACGCACATGTCCGGTTTTGAGATAAACTATTTAGGTTAATGTTTTTGCTTATACATATTAGAACTTATAGTTGAATTACGATGGTTTTTTTTAAATAGTGGGCAAGAAGAACGTCCATCTTATGCTAAGCAGTGGCATATTAATGGTTACTAATAAAAGAAATCATTAGTGTTGAATGTGACGGCAAAAATTTAGGACTCATAGACCCGTGTCCTAGAAAGATGCTCAGTCCTGAATAAGTAAGTAAAGTAAAATATTCTTTATTTTACACCAAAATATACAAATTATAAAGATACAAAACATACATAAAATACTGTACCGCGATTTATCTTACGATAGATTGACAGATTTGACAGTTTTTTTATAATTATAAAGGACACGTCAATTTGACTTTACCTCGCCTGATGGTAAGCTAAAGGCAAAGTCTCGGAAAGAGGGTCACCATAGTAAACATGTACAAACAGGTTGTCTATACAATTGTTTATACAATCTGTCCTCAGACAAATCGAGATTTAGAACTGAGTAACACTCTGGAATACGAGTCATAGACTTGTGAAGAAATGGGCTGAGGAGCTCCTCCGACACAATTTGAGGATCTCCTGATCAGGCAAAAGAACAAGGCTGTTCTCCATCCGACAGTAGGTAAACATACAGCCCATTATTGCCCACTTGGTATATAATAATACGCGTCCCTTATTACGTGTGAAAAACTAAAAAACTTAGTTGATAATTGTTTTTTTTTTCATTTATTCAATATGTAAGATAAACATTAGCATTACATTTTTTTACTACCAGTAAACCGAAAGGGTTTCAATCGGCACCCATTCACATTCTTTCACTTAACTACTAATAATGCTTCTAATTCACAAAATACTTATCTACCTACTAACTCGGAGGGAAATAGGTACGAGCGTATGTAGGTATTTATCTATTACTAGCTGTCCCGGCGAACTTCGTACCGCCAATTTTTTCCCGCCCCGCGATCCGCGTCAGATCCCGTTTTCGCTGCACCATTTAGGGGGATGAAAAATAGATGTTGGCCGATTCTCATAGATACCGGATAAGCACAAAAAATTTCATCAAAATCGGTCAAGCCGTTTCGGAGGAGTATGGCAACGAAAACTGTGACACGAGAATTTTATATATTAGATAGTTCCAGAATCATTCACAAGTTTCATTTCGCAAGCATCTGTTCGTCGGATAATATTATTTGTGTTCGATAGTATGCTGTGCAAACAGCATCGCTGCACCCGTGCGTGCCGACATAATATAATATGCGGTTTATGCGTTAGGAAGTGGGAGTCAACACTTCTGCTTACTCCTTCTGGGATTTATCGACGAGAATGTATGTACGATTTAAGTTTTAAATCACTTCTAATTATTTGACAGATATAAAAAATAGCTTTTTATGTAGGTATGTGTTATAATCTTTGTAATTGGAAGCTCCAGATAATATGATTACGTTTTTTTATTATTTTCCAGCCATGGAGATCTGATGTAGAATATAATGTGTTATGTCATATAAAAACAGGTCGATTTACCATTCTACTTCAGATAAACTAGTTGATAGGTGTGTTGAAAGTGAGTAATAACATGTTTGTCGAACAGATAATATGTTAAAGAGATTAGAGTAAGATTCATTTATAACTATTATTTGTTTAGAGGTAATAATTTAAGTTGAAAAATTACATACATTTATTTGGAATAGTTTATGAGATGATATCAACTATCTCCATTTAAACCAGAGTAATTCCAACTGGTAGGTACTAGTGGTAGTGGTATAAACAAGCACAACGTCTGCTTGGCGGTAAGTGATAATTGTTGCCATAAACGCTCACAAGAAACAAGGCGTTTGAAGAAGAGGGACTTATTAATTATTCTTTGTAATTGTTGCAAGTTACAAAGGATGCATCGTTTTGCAAGTGTGTAAAATATATTAGTAAAATTGATATATTAAAATTCAGTCTTCAAGCTCACGAGATCTTAAAATCTTCGGGGCTTTAAAAACCTTACCTCTTCTCTTACCCGTCTTACCCGTCCTTCCTGTTCCTACTCTCTTAAATTACGTTTAGGGAAACCGGCAGGAATCGAGGTAACCTTTACTAAATTCTCATATGGTTATGGTTGTTATATGGTATGGTTGCCTGGAAGAGATTGCCGCAAAGCGATAAGGCCGCATAAATTAATATTATGTGCTGTTTTTACCCGACTGCGGTCGCGCAGTCGGGTAACCACACAAACACATTACCCTCCTTTGCGTCGGCAAAGGAGGGTAATGTGTTTATCAGTCTATGTATGTATGTATGTATGTATGTATGTATGTATGTTTGTTTCTATGTGGCGTTCTAGAGACCAAATGCGTAGGCCGATTTTGATAATTCTTACGTCAATCGATTCGTCTTAACCTTGCGAGTGTCACTAAAGACATTACAGTAATCAAAATTCACCACAGCGACAACCAGACGCCATATTGTCAAAATCAAAAAAAAAATGTCGATGAACTATGTCAAGTGGGGTGTCATTGAATAGGTATTTTAAAATCATCTTTAGGTTCCTTTTATCATTTTTCATTTTAAACAATAGTTTAGGATATATAACGATTTAAAGTTGTTTAACGAAACAATCATTCTCGCTAATTTTCTTACTTATTGATTTAAGTTTTTCTTTCAAATAAAACGATATGAAGGAAATTACAAAAAGATATACATGTCATATAATAACTAAAAAGTATAAAATAAAACAAATGATTAAAAAATAAAAACCCCGACTGCCACTGACTGAAAAGACCAAAATAAGTTTGATAGCAGGCGGTACCCATTAATTTTCTTTCGGTTTATGATTGGCAAATGGGTACCGCCTGCTATCAAACTTATTTTGGTCTTTTCAGTCAGTGGCAGTCGGGTTTTTATTGTTGTTAAGTTCAGAAACAGATCTGTCACCATAATTTTCCGAGACAGCAAAATCATTGGATGTAATTCACACCAAAAAACAAATGCCATAGGAATAAAGCTAACGCCTTATTATCACACAACACATTTGAGCAATTTGACAAAACTCGTAACAGTGTAATTCAGGCAATTTGCCCACGTAATGATATAGAAAATTGCACCAAACATCGCACCGACGTAAGTGACTCACAAACGATGATTTTAGTTGCGCCATTAGGTATGACTCTCACGGTATTGTGTGAAAAAGGGAGTGGGCAGAGAAAGGTCGTGTGGAGAAAGCGTGCAAGTTAATTTGTGAAAAGACAAATAGCCTTAGATAATCCCATCACAGTTCATTTGTATGTAAAAGGGAGGAGAAATTGGTGTGCAGAAATCCATGGTTACAAGGAGCCAGCAGAGCTTATATCGGACTCGAAACGACTAAAACCGCACGCCATCTTGAGTCATTATTTGCCGAGGTGAGATTACCTCCAGCATATCCGTCACAAATTTTGTAGCTACCGTCTTTTAGTGAACTTGAAAACTCTCTTCTCCAACTGAGTGCAGTGAGTGCCAATGCTTAGAGGCGTCGCCATCGCTCGGTAGCTGAACTACTAAGCTTTAAATTTGTTAACACTGGCTATTGTATTGATAAAGCTTGATGCTTAGATCTTTTTATTGCCAGAGTTTATCAAGTGGAAACTTCCTAAGGTACGCTTGACTTGGGGCTATTATCTTGGGGGGTGTGTTGGTGAATGCGTTACGCAAATCTTCACAAAGTGTTAGTCTTCTAAAATTAGTAGTAAGTTTAAATTAGGTGAATGCATGATCATGCTTTCCATACCTTTTAGTACCTCTTGCATTGGGGTCAGTTAAAAATGGATTTTAGAATCAATTAAGAATATAAAATAAAAATTTAAAGTGGGATGGAAAGAATGGGATCAATCTTCGTGGGATCAATATGGAACAACCCAACATTACTAACGTTGCGAATGTTCTCGAACGGTTATAATACGGCAAGTAGTAGGTACCTATTTGACCAATTGAACGAAAGTTTTTTTTAAATTTTACCAAATTGTGATAATTCACATTATGTGACACCTTTTTGTAGTGAAACCTTTTTAGGCATGTTGAGCGCTTTTCTTGTGACGTGAAATATTGTTTATACAGACTGTTTTCACCTATATCGGAATTTATGGATTCGCCACAATATCTGACTTTTTTCTATGGAAGTATCAAAGTGTTAATATGATTTATGTTTCACATAACTTTATGACCTATTTGAATATAGACATTCAAGTTTTGGCAATCTTGTAGACCAACGTTCAAAAATCAATCATAAACTCATCGGTCTTTAACGTCGTTTTATTAAGGCCATAAATCTATCCAGCATGGCCATAAAACACGTCTCCTAATTATCACATTCCATATTTAGCATAGAAGTTACAAGAACCTACTAATGAGTACTGCTAAACTTAGTTTTTTTTTTAATTATGATTAATGCTATTCATATCTAATTTCTAAAGGAATTAAGACGTTATTTCGATGGTTGATTAAAGTTTTGTAGCATATATGGACATACAATAAATAAAATTAATTAAAAATTTAAGGATTCACACCATTTTATAAGCGATTAGGTATTCTATGACTAGAAGTATACCCGCAGTTCTGCCTGCTTGATATATTGGTTCTGTTCCTACCATTTTGAACTGTCTGAACCAGTTTAAAATAAAAAACTGATGTTGTGTTTTACCTCCGCCCAAAATTTGTTTAATATTAAAAATGGCCGCCTATCCTAAGGTGAAAGTGGTTAATATTATTTAATTTTTAATTAATATATTATTATGCTGACCCAAAGTAAAGCCAACGAGACAAGAAAAGAAAAGGTAAACAAAGCGACCTTTACTGAGTTACGTTGCGATAATTAGCGATTATTTACTCTGTCCTTGTCGCAAATGCCACACGTACGCGACTATGGCCGAGCGACAACTGTCGTTGCGTGTTTCGTAGTACAGGAAAGCTGCCAGCACAGCGGTTCTAAACTGTCAGATCCGCCATCTTACGAGCAATTTTATTCCTGTCTGGAATTCGCTTGAAGTGATACGTAATAATTTTCAAATAAAAATGTTTGGAACCGCTGAAACTTTGTTTACCTTTTTTCTCTCGCTTCGTTGGCTTTACTTCACTTTGTAAGACACTGGTCTGCTACGCTATGTTACCGACTACTCTTTTTCAAGTCAATCAATCAATTAATCAATTTGCATGTTGCAGTCCACTGCTGGACATGACCCAATGAGCGCCATTTCGTCCTCCTAATAGAAACTAGTAAAGTCCTAGTAAAGTATTTTATAAGAAAAAAATCCATATAGCAACTATTTATTTTCATTAGTCAAAGAGATACGAGATACCTACAAACCTTATACGGCGGTAGGCAACATAAACAACAATAATGTATTCTCGTTATCCTCACTATAGTTTTTCTATACAACTGGATGCACTGGGTGCACGGGTGCACTTAATGAAAGTGGGTTCATCTCTTTATCATAAACTCACATTATGTCTGTGGGATAACTATTTTATTGAATCCATACTAATATTATAAATGCGAAAGTAACTCTGTCTGTCAGTCTGTCTCTACGTTACGCTTTCACGCCTAAACCACTGAAGCGATTTTGATGAAGTTTGGTATAGGGGTAGACCTTGAGAAAGGCCATAGGCTATGTTTGGCCGCGATAAGCGATAACCGACATCGCCGACGGAGCCGCGGGCAAAAGCTAGTTCTAATTAAATTTATGGTGAACTAGAGAATCGAACTTGGGAATGCATAGCGAAGAATCAAAATACCAAGTTATAAAGGAGATTAGTAGTAAATCCATTGGGGAAACATGACCACCTTAGTACTTCTTCCACCGGCCACTACGGCCACTTCCCGTTCTGAACTTCGACGTCCATCTATAAACTTTGGGAAGGCTTTCCGCTTACAAATCCCATAGGAGTGTTTCAATGCGCACATCACGTCCGTACATACGATGCAGATGCCTATTTACTTTAGCTGTAGACCAGAAAACAGCAAAAACTCTTCGATAGCTAACCCTGAATACATCCAAATGGACCAAAAGAAAGACAGAAGAAAACACCTTAAGTACACCCACGTTTTATAGACCCGCGGCACTGCCGTGAGTCTACAAAACCGTGCGAAGTGGACAAGTATGTAATTGTCTAAAATCGAACCCTAGCCTTCGCGGTGACCACCTCGAATGCGATTGAAACACGAAAAAAGTGTTCTCCATCCGACAGAGAACATTCAGCCCATGAGTAAGGGCCCGCTGGGCGGCAATTCGCTCGCCTCCTATTACGTGAGATCGAAAATCATAGTTAGTCAAATGTGGGTGTTAATACACCTCTGCCTACCCTTCGAGTATTTGCAGGCGTGAGAATATGTAATATATTTATGTATGTAAAAAAAATCGTCACAAAATGAGACTATTACTATTACAAAACCTACTCAAACTAAAAACTAAAACCTTGCTCAAAATAATGTCAGTTTGTATGCAGGTAATCTTAGCTGCCTAAAGCTTAGTATCACAGACTGACCTCGGTCCGCCATGGCCACGGGCCTAGGGATGACGGGTGGACCCGCCTGTTACCCCAGCAGAAGCAGGCGCCGCGGCGGCGCGAGCGCGCCTCCCCATTCCAGGGGTTAGTCGAGGACACCGTTGTCCCCCCTCCCGAGGAGGACCAGACCGTAAGGGATGGCCCTGGGTCAACCCGGATGCGAGGGATATGTCGAAGACAACCTCACCTTCGACCTAGCACCACGACCCTCAGTCGGCGTGCGGTTTTAGTCGATTCGAGTCCGACATAAGTGACATAACCCCCCTTTCAGCTCTGGCGGGGGGGACATCCGTGGGGATTTCCTCACGAGAAAAAAAGCATAAAGCTTGGTATAAGACGCAAAGAATAGCCTAAGATCCTCGTTCCCTCATTTTGCAGCTACATATTTCATATCATTTTAATCGGGAAGGCACAGCTGTTCAATCTGTGCAGCTATGCAATCGTAAATATCTACCTGCCTCCGATGAGACTTTGTTGAACCCGGGGTATTGTGAATAAGCTCTTGTACGGCTATATGAGATTCAGCACTATTCTGATTCATTGAATATTGTGCTCTAGGGATCGATTGTAGTAGCTATTGTTAGTAGGTACTAAGTAGTTGCAGAGCCAAGAGTATAAAGACGTTTTAGAATGAAATAACTTGTGTATTTACTTTGCTAAAAGTTTTTTAGCAGCTTATTTGGGTCAAATTCGTTGAATTATTTTAGCTTGGAGTATGTAACGAACACTAAATTATTATTCATTTTTATTGATATTTGGTGTGGGAATAAAAAAATGATGAATGAAAATGATTTTTTTATTGAAATAAGACCACTAGGTATTGAACGAGTGCATAATTTCATTCATACACTTGATGACAGGCAAGTCAGAAGTACTCGAAACCGGCGGGCTTGCATGAGACTATAACATCATTTCGTTTTAATTTTGACATTATGGTTCATAATCAACAATATAACCAATAATTAAATTATAATATTTGTATAACATATTAAAAATCCTGTTAGAATGGCATTAGATTGGAATAGATCAAAGATCCCACTTTTTTATTATTACGGTACAATCGATGCACGACTTGAATTGAGAAACGTATTTTTTTAAACAAAAGACACATTGCCAGATGTTCACAAAAAGATGCTATCAATCTTAAACAACGAACAACAGTTAACAACACATAAGGTATACGTAAGACAAAACAGAACTGTGTACCGATTAACCATCTTTTTTTTTTTCAACCAAGAATTTATCGATTTGATCCGAAAATTAACAAAGGTCTGGTACAGTCGGGAGCGAAAGCTACAGAACACTGACAAATCTGCATTAAGTTATGCTCGCCTTTGTACTTACATATAATTTCGTTCATTTGCCTGACTGACATTACTGAAATATATTTATATAAATGCCATTTATGTTCACAATAAAGAATAAATAAATTAGAAATAAATATTATTCGTATTCCGCAACGCTGAAGATGAATGATGAGGATGAATGATGATAATGTATTCGCTATAAATAATTTTAATAAATAATAATAATTCGCGATAATGTTGAATTTATAAGGATCGAAAGGCGATCCCCGTTCCAGTATATTCAGTAATTTTTGAAGGGAAAGCAGTGGTTTTACTTTGACTGTGATATGAAAGTAAATATATACTGTTTTATTGGAAATTGATGAAAATTTAATTTTGAATTTAAGTTGAAATTAGTTTATCTTCTTTTATTGCTGACTGTACAAATCACAAACTAATTATTCAAAGTGAAAATTCGGCATCACACGTTATCCATCCCGAGATTCCAACCCGAGATAGTTGAAACAAAATATCGCATCTATAAAACAATATATCGAGTTTATCGATCGATATCGGTATAAATCGATATTCTGTAAACATTAACACTGGTTAAGATTACAGATAACGTTATTTAACGGCTTCGCATCGTTATTTTTGTGTTATCTACTGTTATAACGAATTAAACTAATGAGCTGGACAGATGATCTTTTGTTTTCTTTGGAAGTGTTACTATAAAAATGTTTCTGTGGACATTTTATTATTATTTTATTTGATGAATTGAAATTAAGAAAGTAGTAACCCTCAGGAATGAACAAGGAACTCCTTACTCTCAGTTCATCCGGATTAATTGCCAAAAATTCCAAAAAAAGGAGTATAAAACCAAACGTTGGAGTTCATTCTGCGTAAATAATAACAACAGTATTATTTGAATAAAATCTTAAAGCATGCTAATTATTCAAATCGATTTTAAAACATCAGTACTAAACAAATTTCTCCAATTTTTAGAAATTTTTACATTTTGCTCAATATAGTCTAAAACCTAAAAAAAATATGTTCAGTATCTTTCTTTTATTATCTCCAATGTACTGTCACAAGTACTTTACGGTTTATTTTTGTATATCATGGCATTTTCACGGTATTCATGGTGATTTCCCGTGAAACCCGAAGTCCGCTTATGTCTTTTTTGCCTGTACTGCAGACCTGCGCCATAGCACAGATTACCTAAAAATTGGCCATAGGCTCGTCTGCGAATAGTATTAATATTGTAATTGGCGTACAATAAAGTATTATAATAAAATAAATAGTCTATAGATATATATACCTGTATACAGATGACGTCAATTTGATCCCGCAGGCCTTATTACGCCACACACAGCCACAAAATTATACAAAATAACTTTATCTAACCAGTAAAATATAAAAATAAAATACAATTTCAATACACTTATAGTCAACTAACAACAGTTGGTAAGCGATGGTCTGGCCAGACTTGTTTTAAATGCAGACTAATCATATGCGCAAGAGCAACTTGAAACGCGCAGAAATTACCATAGCTTGATGTCAGCAATTATTTTAATGAGATCTTTGAGACACCCTGTATACCAGGTTATGAGTTGTTATCTTCGGGATAGTGGTAAAAATGTCGGATTAGCAAGACACTGCAGAATCATTTGGTTTGTTGTAAACTGTTGCATGATGGTCGGATGATCTTCGGGGCCCAAAAACAGTAATTATCATGCTTCCGAGGTTCGCTTTTTTCAATCTAATTATACGACGCGGCTGAACTGTGATATTTTCTGTGAAACGACTGCCATATCATCAATGCGTTGTGGAGATCTACAACCTATTATCTCTATTTAGACCTCTCTCTAGTTAGACCAGTTGTCGGAATTTTAGGGGTCTATCTCCCCATAACGACTAACATATGATATGATGTTTGTATAGCAACCAGGACCGATGGCTTGACGTGTTCTCCGAGGCACAGAAATATTCAAAAATTTTTTTTTATTAAATATAAAGAACACGTTAATTTGACTTCACCTCGCCTGATATTAAGCTAAAGGCAAAGTCTCGGAAAGAGGGTCACCATCGTAAACATGTACCTTTTTTTTTTTTTTTTTTCGTGCGGAAATCCCCTCGGATACCCCCCCCTGCCGGAGCCGGAAGGGGAGGTTATGTCGGACTCGAACCGACTAAAACCGCACGCCGACTGTGGGTCTTGGTGCTAGGCCGGAGGTGAGGTTGTTATAGACATATCCCTCGCACCCCGGCTGACCCAGGGCCATCCCTCACGGTCTGGCCCTCCTCAGGAGGGGGGGACAACGGTGTCCCCAACTCGCCCCCGGTCGTAAACATGTACCATGTTAACAGTGGTGGCACTCAGCTTGACGGCCTCATCAGATGCCTGCTCACGCCCCGCTTAAAGGACCCGGGACTGTAGGAGGAAGGAAATACTAGAGCTGGCAGGGAGTTCCAGGTCTTAGTGGTGCGGCATACATATTTGCATTGAACGGGAATCGAACCCGGGCCTTCTACTTAGTAATCAAATGAACTAGCGCCACACCACAGAGGTTATCTATTTGCAATCTATGTATAACTAACTTTACTCTAATGTTTTGTTTGTTGATTCTTTTTACAGCCTAAAGGTACGCTAGTACTATTATCTATTCTGTGGTATAGGGGTTGCCATTTAAAATGCAGACTTGACTAAAATAGAAATAGCTTCATTCAGCCCACCGATGTTCAGTCTTGTTCTTACCTAACAATACACGGAAAGGTACTATCAATAAATTATCATCGAAAGCCGTTTTTAAAGTTCTTTATAAAGATATAAACCGATGATAACACATGCGGTTTCACCCTTGGGGAATACTGATCCCGTTCTTGTAATAGGACAGAATAGGACCTATTCTCGGGCTAAAAATATTTTTTTAAGAAAATTTTAAAGCAATAAGTATGCTGACTATTTGAATTCATTTATATTTAAAAAAGTGATTAAAAAAATATATTTTTATACTCTCAAGCTATTAAATACAAATTCTTAAATAAAACAATAATATTATTATTTTCTTAGTGTGCCATAATGGCTATACAAAAACACTGTAATTGTGAGACTGGTGCCTAAACTAGATACAACAATTTGTATCTGTATTTATAGGTCACCAGGAAACCCACGCAACCAGTAAACTTATGTAAAATGAGTACAATTAATTAATTTATTACATTTTATTACGTCTAATTATTTAAACAAAAGCAAACTACATTAAGGATTTATTATACCTAGCTATTTTATAGATTACATTTAACATAGAACCTCAAGTAAATACTCCGTTTCATCATAATTTAGATGTTGCAACCAATTTGTAAGCATTTTTTTGCATTCGTATCTAGATTTAGTGTACAAGCTTATGCTTCTACTAGCTCTATTGTAAAGTCTTGGACCCAGGACGTAACACTGGCGAGCCGCGAACGAGGTTCTGTGCTCAAGCCTTGAACCTGTGACCTGTCTCTTACAGGGGAAAGTTTGTAGGTATGGATGAATGCATGTTTGTTACTCTTTCACGTCTAAACGGCTGGAACAATTTTAATAAAATTTGGTGTGGAGTAAGCCGACACTCTGGATTAATTCTAGCATATGTTTGGTCGTGAAAACCGACATCCACGCGGGCGGGGCCGTGCAAAAGCTAATATACAAATAAATCTGGATTCAGTCACATTATAGTAATAAATTAAAAACCAAGAGAAACATGTTTGCAATAAAGTTAAGTTACGTTTCTTTGATTTTTTTTTATACAGGACACGTCATTTTGACTTCACCTCGCCTGATGTTAAGCTAAAGGCAAAGTCTCGGAAAGAGGGTCATCATCGTAAACATTTACTATGTTAACAGTGGCGGCACTCAGCTTGACGGCCTCATTAGATGCCTTTTCACGCCCCGCTTAAAGGACCCGGGACTGTAGGAAGAAGGAAACACTTTGATATTTTATTTAAGTTATTATGTACTTCTAGTGTACGTAATACTGGGTATTATGGAAGGTACCATGAAGGTTCTATGTGGTGCTTCAATAATCGATATTTGTTCTCAATCCTTCGTACGAAGTTGCTCAAGAAATTTTTACTTCGTACCAAGTTTAATGTTTGAACTGAAGTATCATGAAAATAAAATCAATTTTGTTAAGTTCATATTAAGGCTTGGAAATATTTTTGGTAGGATTTCGCGAAACGTAAGCTTGCTCTTTTTAAATGAAAAGTAAGTTTCTCTATATAATTTTTTTTGAATACCTAATCCTAATTTAAAAAATACATAATTTTTTTTATCGTGCGATAAATCCCCACGGACCCTGTGGAGGTGGTTATGTCGGACTCGAACTGAATAAAACGCACGCCGTCTTGGTTCCTTGGTTACCGGAGGTGAGATTGCCAAAAGCATATCTCTCGCACCCCGACAGACCCAGGACCATCTCTTTCGAGATGGCCCCCTTCAGGTTATGGGGACCACGGTGTCCCCATCTAGCCTGTTACGGGGAAAAAAATATATCTACCAGGTCTGTTCCAGAAAACATTGTAGTTACCTGCACTTTTGGTCTTAGTAGTTCTTACCCGACCTTTTTCTTTATCAGACTGCTGATAAATTTTCCAAATATCTGTTCTGATACAGTGCAGTACCATATAATACTTGTAGAATATAAATTTTTTCTTTCTATTCCGAACAAATACCAATTCGACCACCGAAGTCTGTCTAACAGTTAGAAAAAAAAATGTCCTACTAGTTCGATTATCGAAATATCGGACAGGATGGAATAAGCGCAGTTTTGAAGCTATAAAATGATTAATAGTAATCTATTCCTAACGAATACCAAAGTAATGCCAGCAGAATACCTAATTGTCATATTCAAAGCCAAAGTCAAAAATAATTTATTCTAAATAGACCAATAAATTGGCACTTACAAATCTATCGCCTATACCATGGGGAGTACTCCGAGGAATTGTTCAGATTGATCCCCGCCGCCTCTTTCCGCCATCGTTCCACGCGACAGCAGTTCCACACTCACCATCTGGACAGCTGGCGGTACACAACTGTGCGTTTCTCGAGAAACTTTCTGCCTCGCACAACTAAACTGTGGAATGAACTGCCACCAGCGGTATTTCCGAACCATTACGACCTTCAAACCTTCAAGAAAAGAGCTTACCATCAGGCGATCCGTCTGCTCGTTTGCCTCCCTAATTCATAAAAAAAAGTCACAATAAAAATAAATATCAATGACTATTAGCACCGCCGGCTCAAACTGCGGCACCAACCTGAGAAGACTCCTGAAAGAAACTCGGCGGAAAAGTCAATTTGTCAGTTTGATCATGTAAATATATACGTACCTTCCCTTGCTTCCACGGAAATATCTACTACATGAACGAATAAACCACTTACAATCTCGGCAAGATAATCCATATAATATGATCGTACCAGTAGGTGCTTATTACAACCCCTGCAATTATTCACGACTGCCTATTTTGATCAGAATCTTTGTAATCACGGGTCACTACGAACTAGTAATCTATATTCCACCGCTTAGTGACCGGAAAATGTCTAATTAATGTAAGAATAAATAAAAATATTATAAGTGCGACAGTAACTCTGTCTGTCTGTATGTTACGCTTTCACGTCTAAACCATTGAACCGATTTTGATGAAATTTGGTATATTAGACCATGAGAAAGAACATAGCAAAAGCATGCTAGTATGTAATAAAAGTGCGAAAGTAACTCTGTCTGTCTGTCTGTCTGTCTGTCTGTCTGTATGTTACGCTTTCACGCCTAAACCACTGAACCGATTTTGATGAAATTTGGTATAAGAGTAGATCAGACCTTGAGAAAGGACCTAGGCTATCTTTGGTCGCGATAACCGAGATCCACACGGGCGGAGCTGCGGGCAAAAGCTTGTAAAATATAAAAAAGAAATAATAACAAAGGCTATTTGTTATTATTTCTAACCCCTCGACTAAAACCCACGCCGTCTTTGGGTCTTTGGTTGCCGGAGGTGAGAATGCTGGAAACATATCTCTCGCACGTCGGCAGACCCGGGACCATCTCTTTCGAGATGCCCCCCTTCGATTTGTGGGGACCATAGTGCCTCCATCTAACCTGGGGTAAGGGTAGCCGCACTTAGTTCGTTCTGCGACCTCCGACGCCCGATTCGCCTTCGCTCTTTGCGGGCTGTGCGGGCCCGTCCCGACTAGACGTCCGGGCCCGACCGGCCGCCTCCTTCTCGAGCATTACTTGCTCGCAGATGGAGGCGGCTGCACCCCAAGCGTTTTTCTGCCACCTTAGTAGTATAAAAAGAATTACAATGTAGTTACATAAGTTTATTTAGTTTTAGTTTTCGACCACAGAATAGATAATAGTACTAGCTTTTTCGACTACAGTGTTGTGTAATATTTCCTAGACTATTTATTTATTTGCGTTAAAAAAGTTAAGGTAAAAACCAAAAACATCTTTGTAAAATGTCCTTATTTAGCCTAGATTAGTACACTTTGCACTACAAATGGGATAGCGAATAGTGAGGCGTGTTTATACATCTTGTAAACATACGAGTGCTTGTTTTGTAGAGCAATGAGCAGTTTTCCAGTAGGTAATTTACAGTTGGTTTTTAAAATCATCAAGAGATGGCGCTAGCATAGCTTTTGGTAGTTTTTTTTAATTTGCATTGTGGAGGAGGCCAATTTAGTCTGTGGCAAGAAAGAACTGAACGAAAGTAGTGAGTTATTGGGCATTCTACCCCACCTTAGTTCCTTCGGTTATCTTCGATAACCTCAGTCACGGTGGGATAGAATGCCCAACAACTCTTTGTAAAATCATTTACCTAAGCCAACGTTCCACATTTTAATGCCGTTCATTACACTACCGTTCCGTCGGCTCTCTGCGATCCCCTGGGTCGTAATTGCGTTGAATTGATTTTCGCATGCTACAACGTCAAAAATAATCACTGAATTAGGTTTTGCATCTGACACTTTCATAACGTCATCATTTGCCTGATATTTCTGAAAAGTGATTCCTGGTACTCCTCGTAAAACCTTTTCTAAAAAAATGTACTTTGGTTGATATAGAGTTTTAGAATATATATAAACATTTTGAAATGTCAATCCATTTTCGTGCAAAAGGAGACCAATTAACAAATTGGTTTTTCCACAATTTGATGGTCTGCAAATGATGCAACGTACTGTATTCGGCAATAATTCGACATAAATTGATTGACAGTTTTTATTTAAATCAAACATATAGCAAAATACCATACATACACATATACCATTTCCATTTAAAAAACTAACGAAAACAGAGAAAAAGCAAGTTAGTTGGATTGAACGTAACAGAAAGATACATTGGGATGAAGGATTTGTGCCATATTCCGAATACCAAACTTTGGTTTCAGATATATTAAGAGACAAATATATTTACGTTAAAGGTTCAGAAAAAGTTGTATGGTTGAAGTACATTTTAGAAAATAGTAATATATTTAATTTAGAAGATAAAAATAAGTCTATGTGATTATTATAAATATTCTCAAGATTTTTATCATTGTATTTATCATAGCTCTGTATGTGCTTTAAAAATGTATTATGTTTAAATAATTGGTGTCTTGATAATAAAATTATTCTGACATAAAAATTAAAAAAAAAACTTATTTTATTTTACTGTCCCCTCCCAACCCTAATGTATGAAAAGTGCCGTTCTTTATATTTGCTAGAGAACTTGAAGCTGTAGCACTATTTAAGTTATCATGGTGTTGAATATTGGAGACCGAGTGCAGATAATGATAGTAGAGAACCGATTATGTGGACTACATATTGCGAAAATATTAAACTATGAACAGTATAATGCTATATTAATACCTTTCCAGAGAGAGAAAGGTAGATGGCCTAAAATCTATTTCAAAGATCTAAAATTATGGGCTCGAATAATTAGAATACATAATAATCTTGTTGACCTCATCGAAGAAAATGATTAGGTATTACTGAGTAAATGCAAAACTGTATATTAATGAATGATATAATGAATTGAATGAATAGTGAAAACTGGGGTTGCCTCTTAATAAATGCAACGAAATGTGCTATAATTTTAGGTCATTCCTGTCCCATTACTATTCGGACCACCTCATCCTTTTAAATTAAGAACATCAGATACAAAGTGTCATTATTCTTTTACACAATCACATATCGACACCTGCTTAAGAATGATTCAAAATTATTTAAGCCCCCGATATGAAATATATAATGACCATAAAATTCGATTATGTTCATTTCGACATTATTGGGCTACAGCAGATTCAAAACGAAGATTGGTGATGAAAATGGCTGATGCAGGTTTTTTTTACTGTGGAAGTGGTTTTACCGATAAAGTTATGTGCTTTTCATGCGGAGGTGGCATCGAAGATTGGGAGGATTACGATGATCCTTGGATGCAGCATGCTATATTTTTTCCTGATTGCTTTTATTTAAATGCTGTAAAAGGAACAGACTATGTTGATAAATCAAAACGTCTGTGTTTAAAAGAAACACAAGTATAAGTGGATGAGTCAAATCTACCATTTGCATCGAGCTACAAACCACGCAGTGCACTACGTCCTTCAGAGGATTAAAAGGAAGACCCAAAATAAAAGCAATGTCATGTAAGTAATTACTTATATGTTAATTATTTGATATATAATTCCTTGTTAGTTTACCTACTAAATATCTAATTTATTAGGCGACGTAGTTTTCTATGGAAGTCCTTTAAATTTAATTTTATACGATTATCCTTAATTTTCGTACTTATAAAATTTAAGTTCTGTACAAAATTCAAAAAGTTGTAAACAAAATAATGAACGCTGAAATATTTAATCTCTTGCTAGCACTTAATTGTACATAAAGTAGAATATTTTATCAAATTTGAATAGGCTCTGGTGTCTCAATTAGAGTAGCTCCCGAAGAAGTTGTAGGTTCAACATATTCGAACTACATTTACCAATTTTCAATAATTAGACTTAAACCTATATTTAATTTTATTTTCAGATATTTTATCATCACGGAAGAAATTGACGGGGAATCCTCATGGGCTGAGCGGTGAACCACGTAATCAATTTGTAAGTAGATCCTATATATTTTAGTCATTCCTTAGTGTAAAATTAAAGTAGCACGTAATTGTACATAACGTAAAATATTTTACCAAATTTGAATAGGCTTTGGTGACTCAATTAGAGTAGCTCCCAAAGAAGTTGTAGAATATAATATCATCAGTAAGGAATAATGTAGGTATTCTATAGAATAGCTGGAGAGTTTAGACAATACAAAATATGAAATATTAGGAATACTTATTGTAGTTCATTTCGTATGATACTAACTGTTAAGGTGCCTATAGGTATTTACTGGTTACCCGATCTGTATTAGTATGTCGAATAAATTAAAATAAGCAATTACTAATTATTGTGTTTATATTATATTCGTTACCTGATATTGATAACGAAATACGTCATCATTCACGTTACAACACGTTTGAAATTCATAAGAATTTCACAACTAAGTATTAAGTAGGTACATAACAATAACATTATGCACCATACGAAATATTGAATGGTTGAATTTCAAGTTCTAACTTGATCATCATACCAATAAATACTTTATGTTAGCATTATTTGATATATCAACTGCGTTAGAAAAAATATTATTACCTAGTTCATTATTTATTAAACAGTCAAGACGAGCATATCTAACAACATGGTAGATATTTTATAACTTTCAATCTATTGGAAATTTCAATCTATTTACAAAATTCTTAGTATAATTTATTACTAATGTTTTAAATAATTTTCAGAATACCAACTTAAACAAATTTTCAAACGGAACAGAAGAGAGCTCTCCTGAATATCTTCCAAACCTGCAAGATCAGTTCAACTTGGACAACGCAATGAATAGACCTTGGATAATAACACCCAATGAAGAAGTAAAAACAAACAAAAAGAAAACTAATCGAAGAAGACCAATTACAAACAAACGCAGTGCATTGAATTCCTATATTATTAACAGTGAAAGAAGAAAAGGACGACGTTTAATAAAAATTACGATCAAGGAACTCAGTGAGTCAAGAGACAACGAAGATGAAGTTAAGGAGATAATCACTGCACAGTATGTTGTACAAGATACGGTAGATGAGATATCGGATCAAGCTGAAAAATTAGTTCACAATATTTCCAAAAAATTGTGTGGCTACTCATATCATATTTTTTAATTAGGTAATAATTCATTAGTATAACTAGTAGATAAAGTGATGACATATTTAGATTTTATTTACTGTGAAAATATGTGTTAAAAAAAATTAATATTAAAAATGTGTGTTAAAAAATAAAAAACCATAGGTAATAATTGTATGGCTACTCATATCATGTTTTTTAATTAGGTAATAATTCATTAGTATAACTAGTGGATAAAGTGATGACATATTTAGATTTTATTTACTATGAAAATATGTGTTAAAAAAATTAATATTAAAAATGTGTGTTAAAAAATAAAAAACCATAGGTAATAATTGTATGGCTACTCATATCATGTTTTTTAATTAGGTAATAATTCATTAATGTAACTAGTAGATAAAGTGATGACATATTTAGATTTTATTATAATTTTATTTACTGTGAAAATATGTGTTAAAAATTATAAATATTAAAAAAGTGTATTAAAAAATAAAAACCATAGGTAATAATTGTGGGGCTACTCAGATCATGTTTTTTAATTAGGTAATAATTCATTAATGTAACTAGTAGATAAAGTGATGACATATTTAGATTTTATTTACTGTGAAAATGTGTTATAATATTATAAATATTAAAAATGTGGGTTAAAAAATAAAAAACCATTTACTTTAAAAAAATGTTTTATTTATTAAAACTGCGTATAGGTTGACTTTCTTGCTCTATTAAATTATTCTTTATACATAAAACATTTTTAAGTGCACATTGTTTAGTATGATTAATACAATTAAAACTGGTTTCATTATTTGAATATTTGTTATGCAACAGTGATAAATTTGGACATTTGTCTTCACCAAGATCTATACAAATACAATTCATACATAGATCTTGAATCCACTTAACTTTTTCTAAGCCCTTCACAATAATTTCTTTATTTTCTAAATAAGGAACAATTATACGTCGAAATTCTCTATAGTCGATATAACCTTCATTCCAGTAAATCCCCCTGTTTCTCTCCAACCACGTAACTTGTTTTTTTTCATTCGTAGTTAAGTATTTAAATAAGTATGGGGGCTTTATTAAGAACGTTTGGGTATAAACACGGGTGGCCAGAGCTAATTCCTTGACTATAAAGTTATTACAAGTGTCTTTAAACCCCTGGACATCCACTATAATTGTATTCGGATTCATGATAATTTTCTCACAGTGCTGCTTAATGGTTTATACTCAATTATACAGTCGTTCAATATAAGACAATATGCCGAAGTTTGATCTGGGATATCAATATCACTTTCAATTTCCACTCTTACGTCCACAACAGGACCTGACTTAAGATTATCTGGCTGTCTAGAACAGTCTATGACGAATAACGGAGCAACGTTTTTAAATTGTTCCTCACTTAATAAAGGCTCAGCGCGACGCCCATAATAAGACTGTTGAAATTTAGCATATTGTTCATATATTAAAGCAATTCGATTATTCGAGAAACTTGTATTTATATTTTCATATGGGAAGTAGGTGGAGTTAAGGTATACCTTAACATCACGAATCTCACAATGATCAAACTGAGACATATCAAGTCTAGCATTATTTTTTCTATTTGTCTGTAAACCAATAACGACAAATCTTGGTTTCTCTATTTGTGAAGATGTTTTTATTGACCAAGTATGTTTGGTGGTTTTAGGCAACATTGGATATTCATACAAATCCCAATTCCTGAATATCATCTGAAGTGGTCGATCTTTTTCTAACAATTTTAGAATGTTTATTTTTTCTTTATCAGATACTTTAACATGCGGTACACGCCATATTATTTTGTTTTTGATAATATCTTCTACAATTTCACCAGAGTTGAGTTTTAATGCGTTCAGATTGGTATTACTTCGTAATAAGATTAGTTCATGTTTACTGTTTATTACTACTTTCTTAAAATCTTCTGCGAAACCAAGAATGTTGCGAAGTGGTATAGAAGCAGAAAAGCTACCTCCATTAGTACTTTTTATTCCACCGATATTCCAACCCCAAGCATTAGATGTTTTAGCTTCGCTCTCATTCATTGATATAAATGATTTCATCGTGCTAGTTATACCAGCATTTTTTATTTTGTCTATCTCCACTCCATTTATCTCATACCTTATATCTTGAAACAAGTAAAGTAAACTATTGTTTGTGAAATGAACGCTACTGACTCTCTCTTTCGAATTGTCAGCCTTGTTTACAATAACAGTTCCTTCCAAAAATAAACTGCTTTCTGATGGTAATATATACAAGTCTTGCTGATTAATAGGTATCCTGATTTCATCGCTTCTATTAAAACTTGTTACGTAAGGCTTGTAAGAGTGAATTTCAATTCCTTCCACAGAGTTGTCGTAGGCTGGAGCGGATAAAACATCTAGGATATTCATTTTAACAAACCAATCGCCTTAAGAAATGCTTTATTGTTTTTATTCAACTTTATTCTCCTTTTACGTCGAGCTCTTACTTGATTGAGAGTTTGAGCAGAACTGCTATTTTGAATTGGAAGAAACATATTATATTTATTATAGTCAATCATTTTTTCTTTTGAGGTGTAGATACAACTGTACTTCTTCACCTCGCAAATTTATTAAGTTATTATTTATATCCAAAAGTCTGATTTGTATGCAGCTGATGTTGGTTTGGTTGATTGGAAAGTAAATTGCGTTTTTTGGTATTTCTATAATTCTGTATCCAGGTGGGACATTAAGTGCGAATTCATGTAGAATGTGACTGGATTGTCCGTTTATATAGGAACCGCTAACTATATCACATTCAACTCTTATCACGGTTGTAGGCAAAATGTTGACTGGAAACTCTGATACATGATATTTATTGGCTTCCAAGACTTGTTTTTTAAACCCCAACAAACCTCCGAACGAACAACCTTTAGTAAAATCTATAGTTGATGTACAAAATAACATAGTTTTTAAGGTGTTGTTATTGCAATGGAGTTTTATGGATGCATCCTTTACTTCAGATTTTAAATAATCACTGATATCTTGCAACTCATAAGTACCTTCAGGTATTTCAATAACATTATTTGAACCATAGTATAACTTATTATTTGTTTTATCAATATTTGGAATATAATTATATGTGGATAAATGTAATAATGCACATTCATACTCTCCGATTAATTGTAACGTATTTGGATAGAAGGTAGTTAATACCGATGAGTTTCCAGTTATAGATAAGGTGAGTGTCATCTTGCAAATGACTAAAATTAAAGAACAGAATAAAATTTATAGTATTTATTCCAAAAAGATTGTAGATATTCTAAACACAAATGTCCACAAATTAGTGTGTCAAATTTTTGATATCTTGTATAGTTATAATTAATATTGCAGTTCTTAAAATATCGCATCAATTCGATTGGTGGTCTTAAATCACCAAAACTATCAAAATATTCACAATAATTATTTACCTTAACATAAGCTACCCAATGCGTTCCATCGTTTTCTGAATTATCTAGGTTAACTATACCACATTCAATTCCTTTAGGGATTTTTGGTAACTGATCCTTCATGTAAACTCCTCGAAAATAAGGAATACCATATGCGTAATTTTGAATATCAATATTAGTTAAGGCACGATTAGGTAGCTTATTACTTAGTTTTTTGACGATTTAATAAACAATCCTTTGCCTTTTTTGTGTGGTTTAATGTATAAACCGTTACCTAATGCTATAGCTTCCATAGTCTTATTATGACGTTCAGATTCTTGTAATTTTTTTTGACCTTCTCTATAATCATTCACTGTTTTTGCAATACCCGCTGCACCACCAGCCAAAGCTCCTAAAGCTGATAAACCAGCAAAAATCGGGATTAAAGGTAGAATGCCTCCTGTTTTGGGTAAAGGTATGACGCGTGGTACTCGAAGTTTTGGAGCGCACGGAACAATTTTTTTAGCAGCCCTATAAGCTGCATGTATTAAAGATTTACCATCTTTGGGTAAGCGTTTCTTGATTTTTCTTTTAATTTTTGTAACGAAATTATGAAATGTCTTAACACCAGCACCAGATTTGAGTTTAGTTTTCATAACTTTACTCACTACCCACGAACTAAGCTTTTCTCCTTTACTAGCATCTTTTGCTTTCATTCTTTGTTTGGCCATATTTAAAAGTTGTAAATCGGCTTTGTGACGATTAGACAAGTCTGTATAGTTTTCGTATGCAATGTCGTGATACATACAAGCTTCGTCTAGCTTATTTACACCTTTGTCACCACGCAGTAAACGTTTTGAAAGTTTTGTTCCAGGTCCGCAATAATTATAGCCAGGTAAGTGCAGTTCAAATGGCAAATGATTAATAACACTATTGAGTAGTCCACCACCTTGCATAGCTCAAAGTATAATGAACAAAATGTTGTAATTAATAACTATTATGTATACTTATTCTACTATTGCAGTCTTATCAATCCAACTATTCTCTTTATTACTTAAGCCCAACCATTTTACGAACAGTTTATTTCCTTTCCTTCGTAAAACTTTTTCTATCAAATAAACACCTGGACAAGATGACTTTTGAAGTTCGTGTTTGTAAAAGGTTCCTAATATAACTTGTTTGTGTTGATCTTCGATGTGATATGTTTCTGGTACAGTGTTATTGATATTTTTTATAGTAAATAGTTCCGTTGACCAATTAGGTGTATAACCTTTCTCAAATAGTTGTTTGTATTTACTAATTCTAACTCTATCACCAATCATAAACTTGGGCTTATGTTTATAGGATACCGTTTTCATTGAGTTCTTAATATTATTTTTAACATCTACTTCATTCAATTTATTGACATCAACGGGTGCTAATTTAGTAGTGCTATGTTTTGTGTTGTTATATGTCTTTACAACACTCTCCAAACCAAAATCTATCCATTTATAGTGCCCGCTGAGACTAAAGTACTTATACAATTTATTTTTAATAGTTTTGATAACGCGTTCTACAATTGAAGCCTTTTTCGTTGAAAACGTTGAGTAGTGATTAATGTTATAGTTCTTTATAAGTTTTTGAAATGATGAATTATAGAACTCGGTACCCAAATCAGTTTGGAGATGAGCTGGTATCCGATGGTTAGTCGACATCAATTTCTCGAATGCGTTACAAACATCATGCTTATTTTTAGTTTTTAGTGATTCTATCCACACGTACTTTGAGAAGCAATCAATAACTATTAAAATATAGTTATAACCTTTATTAAATCTTTTCAAGTTTTGCATGTCGATTAAATCAGCTTGCCACAAATCATCAATGCCTTTTAAAATTACAGATCGACGAGGATAATTTTTTCGTGCAGCTTTATGTATTTCATTAACAACTTGTTGTTTTGTCATTTTGAGGAACTTTCAAGCTTATACTTTTGATCTAATACAAATTTAACTGCGTTTTCAACTATCTCATCAACTGCTTTTCGACTATAAAAATTGCTTTCCAAGTGAACCACTGCCTCAGATACTATTGTTTTTAAAGCTTTCTCCAGATCGTTCTGAACATCGTACACCAAAGTATTTTGCAATTTTTGTAAGTCGGTTATTAGTTTGGTTCTCAATTCATCTACATATGCTTTGTTTACTGCATCATCCGCATCTTGAGGAGGTTTGACCCCTGTTAGCTTCGATGTCTTCAAATCGTAATCACCATTTTCAGATTTTAGCAATGCATTATCATAAAATTCAAGCAATTCTGATATACGTAATCGCTTATGAATATAATGACCAAATTTGTCCACATTCATATTTAAGATGTATTGTGTTGAACGGTGTACAATAAAATGATACACATTTCTTATTAGTAAATCTATTTAATGATTTTGCTTTCACGTAGTTCTTCAACGATAGATATTATTTCATTATCTAGTCCTGTGTTGCCAGCATCTCGAGAAGCAATTAATAACTTTAATCTATCAACCAATTCATTTGGATCATCCCAATATACAAAATCTGTGTTTTTTTTCCACATTTTTGTTAAAGGTAATCCTTTTCCTACTTTTGGTTCAAAGCTTGGACTTTTACTTTGTTGATCGAAAAGAGGTTTAATAACTTGCATATATTTTTGTCCTTTATTACTTTTAATTGGTTTTCTTGAATCAAAATCTCGACGATGTGCATTTGTTACAAGTAACATCGACTTATAATTTTGCATGTCATAGTCTGTAACAAAGCTCAGATCAACGTCTTTTTTTAAGAGCAACTGTCGCAAGCCAGGTGTGCATTTGTATTTGTGTCCGGCTACAGTAATAACATCATCACCAATCGTTATACTAGAGGAACCTAACATTAACTTTCCACGTTCATTTCTTACACCAAATGGCACATCCGCTAATATTTCTGAAGATAATGACCAAGATGATACATCATGAACTGGATTAGTATCGACTAATGACTGAAATGAAGAGTCAGCTTCTGATTCATCACTGGTATCAATTGTTTCTTCTATATCTTGATCTTTCTGTAAGTCGTGGTTGGAAATTTGATCATGAAATTCTCCTTTTTCTTCATTTTTTGTTAGAGCTAGTTGGTTATTGGTGTTGGCTATTAAATTAAGAGATTCTGTAACAGGCTTAAAAACTGTATCAAGCACTTGTCTGTTATTATCTTCAAAATCCTTCATGTTACGTATTTTTTTCCTTACAGCTTGTGTTGCATCTACAATTTGTTTTTTCAATGATTTTTCCATTTTGTAAAATAGATGGTAATCCAATAAGAGCTGATTAAAGAATAACAAGAAACTGAAAGCAGTCTATTTAAATATTCAAATTTTATCTAATTCTACAAAAGTGTCAAACTTTTTTCTATAGCACCCATTGTTTTTAGGAGAGTCTTTATTAATCACAACATAGTCATAAGGCTCTTTCCATATTTGAGAACACATGTTACGAAATTCCAACCAGGTCATGTCAGTGTTAACATGTTCTTCATAAACATGTTTCAAATTAATTTCGTCTTGCTTAAAAAGCACAATTAAGTTAGCGTTATCTCTTATTAGTTGTTTAGGTATTTTGCTATATGTTTGATTTAAATAAAAACTGTCAATCAATTTATGTCTTCCCATGGCAAAATAATCACGCATATTACTTTGATTTTCACATGCTACATCGTCAAAAATAATCACTGAATTATGTTTTGCATCTGAAACTTTCATAACGTCATCATTTGCCTGATATTTCTGAAAACTGATTCCTGGTACTCCTCGTAAAACCTTTTCTAAAAAAATATACTTTGGTTGATATAGAGTTTTAGAATATACATAAACATTTTGAAATGTCAATCCATTTTCGTGCAAAAGGAGACCAATTAACAAATTGGTTTTTCCACAATTTGATGGTCCGCAAATGATGCAACGTACTGTATTCGGCAATAATTCTCCATGGCGTAACTTGATTTTTGGTAAATCATTACAGATTAAACTAATCTGTAACGACTTTGCTTGTTTAATGAATTTCATGTTTGATGCAATGCTGACGGACTGGTTATGAACAGATGTAATTATGACATTATGTATTTATAACCGTAAATAGTTAAACCAAACTGCTTATAGACAACGCAATAGGCAAACGTAAGACTGTACTGTTTATGAAATAACTCTATCGCTAACTAACAGAGCATCTTTCAGCGCAATTACGACGCAGGGGATCGCAGAGAGCCGACGGAACGGTAGTGTAATGAACGGCATTAAAATGTGGAACGTTGGCTTAGGTAAATGAATTTACAAAGAGTTGTTGGGCATTCTATCCCACCGTAATAATACATTGTAGTAAATACTATTTTGTAGTAAATCTTTGTTACATTACGAAATCAATGGATTAGGGCACACTCTACTTACCAAAAGTGCCGACTGCGCCATCTAGCCCGTCTCTAGGAAAGCTTTAAATACCTACTAGAAAACTGTTCATTGCGGTGTTGGACAACTTGATCATTTCAATATGTGTGAATTTTTATTGTTAGATAGAGAACATATTATATCTCATTGTGAATGCAATGTTTTTGTTCTATTGGGAGTAGTTTTCTTATGTGAATAAAGTATCACAATGTAGCTATGAAATCTTAGACTAAAACAAAAAATAAGTATTGTTCTATTTTTCTTACAGGATGTTGGGTATAACAGTATCCTGTGCAAATAATCCGTAGCCATTCTACTTCTGAAAATCAGCACTTGTACTAGCTGGCAGGCTACGATGGTTTAGCATACGTACATACATACTAACACCCCTCTTTCGGATGTTTCCACTTTTTACGACCCTGGCATCCAATAAGATGTTTGCTAAAATCGTAACTCTGTGTTTCTCTCCGTTCAGTGCTTCTTCTAATTTGAACGTGGTTTTAAATGTATAACATGCTCACAAAAACCTTCGCCCGTATGTCCACATATGTTTTTCTTGTACCGGTGCCCCTATCTATGCAAATTGCGTTACAAACGCCACCGCTACCGGAGCCTTCCTTCGTTTTTACGCAATACAAAATAGCCCGTTTAATACGGTTTTGTATAAAAAAGGAGGATTTTTTACGTAAACAAGTAGTGCAGGCGTTGTTATATCAAATTGGGGGGATTACACTTCAATATTATGATAAGTTAGATAGGAGTTGGATAGTTAGAGGGGGGAACACGACTGACGGTGAAGGTGAGCGCTGATGCATCACAAGGTGGCCACCCTAAACCTACATCTGGGTCGCAAGTCCCAGGCGCCGTCACAGTATTCCTCTCTGTACCACGCCATGGACCGACGACCGCACGGTGAATCCATGGAATGCTGAGAACCGGATCTCTATATAAAATATTCCTGTTGAGAAAAGCCGTGTCGCTTCCTGTGGGTTTCGCAGAAGGTGACTAAAGGATTGGGGTGTTCTCCATCAGACAGTAAACATACAGCCCATGTCTAAGGGAAATATATGCAGATAATATCACTGCGAGAGGAGGAAAACTCGAAATAAAACCCTGTTCCCACCAGTCTGGCCAACGTGGAAATAGTAGGCCAAAGCCTCCCAACATTGGGAGAGGCCTATGTCCAGCAGTGGGCTGTGATACGCTTATTGATTGATTGATATGAAAAATAGTAGTCATGGAGATTTCTGAAGAACTCATTACACCTTTTTTTTCGTGCGGAAATGACACAGACACCTCCCCCGCCGGAGCCGGATGGGGAGGTTATGTCGGACTCGAACCGACTCAAACCGCACCCCGACTGATGGTTGTTGTGCTAGGCTCCAGCCTCAACCTGGAGGTGAGGTTGTTTTCGACATATCCCTCGCATGCCGGCTGACCCAGGGCCATACCTTACCGCCTGACGGACCCTCCTTCCTCGGGACTCATTACACCATACCAAATATTCATTCATTCGTTCATTACTTTAACTTCACTTATTTCTGAAGTTCTTACCTACCATATTTAAACGTCTTTACTTAAAAACACCACCAATTTGGTCACCATTGTTAACACTTTAACACCCAATAAATAAATCTTATACCGTTCCCATTAAAGAATTCCCAACACTCGTACAAAAACACACACTAACCCGTTCGCGCCCACTTTTCATCTTATAACTGTATTTTATACCGAGCCGAAGTTTGTCATTCCCCTTTAGCAAGGAACAGGTTTAAAGTATGTACGTGTATTACATATAAGTACATGTGCATGTGTTTTTTATTGAGAGAAAGGTACTTGACTTTTCTGGACATGAATCCCGCTAATATTATTAATGGGCATGGTTTTATTCGGCTGCAAAGTCGGCCTCACGATCGAGAGGTCCCGTGTTCGATCCTGGCCATTATACTACAATTTAGCTTAGTTGGAAGGGTTATGATAGGACAGGGGTTAGCGGGAATATTAGTAATTTTGGTTGCTAAAATACTTTATAAAAAAAAATATCTGAGTCTTTTCCCAAGTCACTTGGGATCGGTTTCCCCATCAACTGCGAAACGGCTGAACTTCGGTATTTTAAAGCGACTGCCATCAGACCTCCACAACCTATTTACTTTACAACATTAAATATATGCAATCCATACTTCCATACTAATATTATAAATGCGAAAGTAACTCTATCTGTCTGTCTGTATGTTACGCTTTCACGCCTAAACCACTGAACCAATTTTGATGTAATTTGGTATAATGGTAGATTCGACTGCGAGGCAAGGCTATGTTTGGTCGCAATAACCGACATCCACGCGGGCGTAGCTGCGGGCAAAAGCTAGTTAGGTATAATAATGAGCCCTCTGGTATCCGATGCCTCTGACCTGCTAATTTTTAGGGTTCTCTACCTCAAAAGGGAAAAAGGAACTTTTACTAAGTCACTTTGTTGCCTGTCCGTCTTTCTGCATGTGTGCCTGCTAGCCCATCTATTCTTTCAGTCTACCTGTCTTTCTTCTTGCTCATCCATCACTCCGTCTAGTGTCTACCCGTCTGGGTATCCAGACGAGAACCCTCACTGTGACCCTACTCATACTTAGCCGTTTTTAAACATCTATTTGATCAATGCACGTTACATTCAAAGTAACGTCACACCCACCCACATACAATTGTTTGCTTCTTAACGAAGCTGATCGAGTATTACTTGTAATACCTGTCTTGAACCATCCACCATATATGGACTTGAATGTACAGACAGCATCAGAGCGATCTTCACTAGCAAAGTACTCAAAATGAAATAAATATTCCACAACATTCTACAAAACGCTATCTAGACCCATGGTAAGCTTAATTAGCTTGTGGAATCCAAAATGCGGATAAACATACTTAAATACTTTTGTTTGTAAATACATACATATTATATATAGGAACTCCCAGACCAATTCAAATAGCCATAATCATGCATACAATATTTGCACTGAGCGGGGATCGAACCCGCGCCTCCTGCGTGGCAGTCGCGTGCACTACCGCCACGTCACAGAATTTTAATACCTTAGTATTCTCCCTCATTCACTCTGCAAAAAAGTCATTTGATATTGAACTTTGAAGTCTATTATGTAATGCCGTTTTTTGCAGTAGCTGTAGCACGACCGTGGTTTGGCTTTAGTAGAATCGAGGCCTAGTTTAGTATTAATATAATTAGTAAGTATTAAGATGTTTTTGAGTACTTTGCTAGTCAAGATCGAACTGATGCTGACTGTACCTACATACAGAGCCATCTAGTTGTCTTATAAAGAAACTAGTTTTAAAAACTATGGTTAGACGTTATACCTTTTATGATTTTATTAAGCTTAAAAAAGTAGCAGCTAATGGGCTGCATTCTTTGCGATGCCCTTAACTTTTTTAATAGCTAAGGTAGCAAATAAGACGGGGTTACCACACTCTCTGAAGGTGGGTGTATGGGGCCTTACTAAAATCTTTTGAGTTCAAAGAATCTCACCTACTATAAGCCGTGCCAGATCGATTGAGAATTAAGTTTTCAGTAAAGCTTTGACAGCAAAACCAAATATGGTTTAAAAAAGTTTTGAAGACTTATGTGAACTGACTTATGTTGACTTACAAGAAAGATTAGTACCGGACAAAATAGCTACTACTTTACTACAAGGTGGCTGGGACTATGTTCAGTCCACTGCTGCAATGGGCTTAATGATTGATTGATATTATTAGTAATCACTATTTATTATACATTAGTCACAGTTAATAATGTATCTTGGACCCAAAATGTGCACAATACGCACAAGTAGGTACACGTTTTTTGGATGTATTTTAAAACTAGCACGGGCTGCTGATGCGGTGTATGAGCTCAAATCCACAAACTATAGATTACTAGCTTTTGCCCGCGGCTCCGCCCGCGTGGATGTCGGTTATCGCGACAAAACATAGCCTATGTCCTTTCTCAAGGTCTAATCTACCCCTATACCAAATTTCATGAAAATCGGTTCAGTGGTTTAGGCGTGAAAGCGTAACATACAGATAGACAGACAGACAGAGTTACTTTCGCATTTATAATATTAGTATGGATTACAAAACAATCTGCACACTCCAGGTCCTGTTCTATCTCGCGCTTTAGAATCAAGATATAATATATGATTCGAGCTAAAAGAACTATATTAAAACTCCGACAACACTAACAAGTAATATATAATACATCCTCTTCCTGTACCTACGTAAACAAGTTTTTCTTAAATTCTAGTTACGACAAAAACATTGTATAATACCCGTTCTGCATACCATCGCGAGATACAACACAATTACACGCCGCCTTAATTGTTTGTTGAACAATGTGTACGAAATTGGTAAACATCCAACAATTCTTTCTCACGGGCGAGATGTGCCGCGGCCATACTATAAGACTTATTATACTTTCGGCAATCTCGCCTCCGGCAACCAAAGACCCAAGACAGAGTGCGTTTTAGTCGGTTCGAGTCCGACATAACCGCCTCCACCGGCTCCGTGGGGGTGGTATCCGTTTTTCGCACGATAAAAAGCCTAGTGGTATGGGTAATGGACTGCTGAGACGAGGTCTCAGGTTCGATCCCAGGTTTACCATGGCACACACCAATGACTTTTCGATGCTTTTCGAAGCTATGTGTGTATTTATCGCAGGTTTATAAGTACCCGGTTAATGGCAATAGGCTCGCCACCTATTACATTGGGACCTAAACATAAACTGGCGAAATGTGGGTGCCAGCACCTCTGCCTACCCCTTCGGGGAATACTAGCGTGAGTTTATGTTATGTTATGTTATGTAAAAAAGAAAAAAGAAACTATAAGACTTGAAAATCCACCTGAGTTAATACCTCACGGCACATTATCTTGCAGAGGACACGACGTGTTCGATTCCCGCTTTTGCTTCAGAGTGTAAATATTTGTCTCTACTTCTTTTTCATCTTAGCGTTAATCTCAGTTGCGTCCGACGCTTTCAGCTTCGAGTCTGGGGTCGCCTAGATTTGGCTAATATAGGATATTTTTTCTTCAGCCAAATACGCAGTTAGAATTCTGTAGCGGACCCCAGACTCCAAGCTGAATGCTTTGGATGTGACTGGGATTAACGCTAAGATGAAGAAGTAGAAGGAGTTTTTTTTGTTTTTTTTTTATACAGGACACGTCAATTTGACTTCACCTCGCCTGATGTTAAGCTAAAGGCAAAATCTCGGAAAGAGGGTCGCCATCGTAAACATTTACCATGTTAACAGTGGCGGCACTCAGCTTGACGGCCTCATTAGATGCCTTTTCACGCCCCGCTTAAAGGACCAGGGACTGTAGGAAGAAGGAAACACGTGAGCTGGCAGGGAATTCCAGGTCTTAGTGGTGCGGCATGGAATGAATCACTGAAACGCTTGGTTCTAGCAGGTATACTCTGCACCGTAAATGGATGGCATCTTAGCCCTGCACGTGTCGTCTTGTGAAGGAAAGGGGAGGGTGGGACTAATTGGAAGTGTGTGTGAAGTGCAAATAACATACATACATACATAAAATCACGCCTGTTTCCCATAGGTGTAGGCAGGACGTGGACGTGTTCCCTGGACGTGGACGGACCGTGCCTCGTCACGAGCTTAAAGAAAAAGTCCCGGGTACGAACTAACACGTCCCGGTGTGGATAGACCTTTATCCTCGCGGAACAGGCAAGCAGCGGAACTGGGCGGAGCCGCGGGAATCAGCTATTTTTGAAATACTGTTTTAATTTCCTTCATATTGCAATGTGGGTAGATGTAAGTAAAATGAAAATAGTATTGATATTACAGATTTCTTTTGATAGCGACGAATCAGCACTTATAGGTTATCTTTATGTAAGGTTACCATTGATGCACATACCAATGTGGTATAAAGATAATTTTAATTAAATGTCTACTACTCGTGCGAGTTAACATGGCACCTGGCTCGGGGCTTTGCGCGGGTGAGCGGGAGGGGTGTATGCTGACGCTACTAGCCTCGCACGGCGAGAGCGGGGTCGCGCGCGGGGAAGCGGGAGGTGGGTGTTTTCGAGGCACGTGCCATGTTAATGCGCACGAGCTATACATTTATTTACAGGTGGGTAGTAAATAAATGTAGCATATTTAGACATTTTATTAAACTTAATACACAAAATATACATATTATGCTCACGCCTGCTACTAGTATAATAATAATGTCAAAGTTTGTGCAGATATTTGGATGTTTGTTATTCAATCATGGACCCGGCAGAAAATTTGCTACAGGGATTTTGAGTTGAGTTTGGAATAACACATACATTTAATCCCGGGAACAGGTTCCGAACCAAAGGGGAACGGGGAACGACATTTGAACAACAGCTAGTACTGTAAATATACCTTGGGAAATTGTTAAAATTCATAGGTTTTGTATAATATATATATAATTTTCACTAAGTATCTACTTGAGGTAGTTAGTGAAAAGTTAACTTTTCAATACCCTCGGACAAAAGACCAATTGTTTAATCAAAACTGTAAGTGTACAAATAACTTTTAAATAAAATCCATACTAATATTATAAATGCGAAAGTAACTCTGTCTGTCTGTCTGCCTGTCTGTCTGTCTGTATGTTAGGCTTTCACGCCTTAACCACTGAACCGATTTTGATGAAATTTGGTATAAGGGTAGATTAGACCTTGAGAAAGGACATAGGCTATGTTTTGTCGCGATAACCGACGTCCACGCGGGCGGAGCCTCGGGCAAAAGCTAGTATTGATATAAACGCGGTTTCGATATAAAGAAAATATTTGTATACGTAGCTTTATGATACAGTTTCGTGTATAAAATGAATTTACTTTTTACTACTTTATCAATGCATTTAATTTGAATCAATATGTCTGAATGGATATCAACCAATATGTCATTTATTATTACAAACGACAGCAAACAGACCGCCTGATATGGATGTAGCCTTAGATCTAATAAGATTTGGACATTGAACATTTGAAGGACTTCTATCTGTATTGAGTTGTACATCTGTAATCAGATTAGGTTGATAGAACGTTTAAATCTCAAGGGCGACGCAGAAATTGTATTAAATTTAGGCTTTTTGTAGCGGTTTTGCTTCGTTTACATTAGGTTTATCTGTGTGGTATATCAACCTATTTGATAAAGGAAACCGGTATTCTTAGCTCTTACTTGATTGAAATTAATATCAATAGCATTGCCATATTTTATCTATCAACTTATGTTTGACTAACTAACTAACGCCAATTATTTTCCACCTGCGTGACGTCCGATCCCGTTCCCGTTACACCCTCATATTCAATAATATAGTTATCTAAACAGCAACAGAAATAACCACACTGTCACTTCTGCTTATATGCCGATGCCAGCCGAATTTGTTGACATTAATGATCACTGCTCTGTTTCCTTGAGTAGTAGCGTGACGAGATATGGCCTATGTGTTGTTCTGATGTATAAGCTATATTTTTGTAAAGTTTCATGAAAATCCATTCAGTAGTTTTTACGTAAAAGAGTAACAAACATCCATCCATCCATACTCACAAACTTTTGGGTTCATAATATTAGTAGGCATTAAGCATTTAAGGCACAAAAAAGATGTCTAAGAGCCCTGTGTAAATTGCAACAGACAGACACATGCAAACCATACTTTATACAGTTAGAAATACTAACTCTACCTTGTCTGTATATATATGAAATTATGGCTTTTGTGAAAAGTAATTTGAACCGTTACACAACATATAGGTAACACTGTTCGCAATTGTCATAAAATATGCATTCCTCAACATAGGTCGGCCCTGTATGATAAGAGTATTTTCTGTATGGCTCCTCGTCTGTATAATAAGTTACCGCGATACATTTTAGAAGTGGAAAACCCAAATGTATTCAAAAAGAAAGTATTTCACTTAATTGTAACGAAAGCATACTATAATATTGACGAATATATTAAGGACAGATTATAATTAAAATGACTAAGTATTATTGTAATTATTAAACGTAACAATTATTTATTTTGAAATTATGACATTATCAATAATTTTGACATTATTTTTCTTATCTCAATTTTGACATCATTAAATTTATCCTTGTTAATCGATTGGAGATACTTAGTTGACATTTAATTTGTATTTTACTTTATATAATGAATTGTAAATTTGCATGCCTTTTAGGTGGAATACGGAATTAAGAAACTTTAAACAAATGTAATACCATAATTTATACCTGTATTCGCAAATAAAGATTGATTATGATTATTATGATTATGATTAGGATATAGCAAAATATTTCTTGATTGTTCAATGATTGACTGAAATTTTTTAATATTATGTCGGTAAATCCTCAGAAATAGTATTAAATAATAGCCATATTATTACTATATCAATCAATCAATTAACTTATCGCAGTCCTCTGCTGGACACAGGGCTCTTCCAATGTTGGGAGGCTTTAGCCTACTGTTTCCACGCTAGCCAGACGGGTTGGAATACGGTTTTATTTCGAGCTTTTCTTCTCTCGCAGTGATATCGTATTATCTACGATAATACGAGAATCTATACCCACTGACAAGCAAATAGACCGTGCTCTTTATACTAAAAACGGCCGATACCCGAGCAAAAATACTGTACCTAATTTAAAATTAGCAAGTTGATTTAGTATGCTTGTCGGTGACTCCTCAAGACCTTGGAAGTTTCCAGACGTAGTGACTTAGTAATGGATTTTAATATATTATAAGCTAAACTGTTTACACCTAGATTTGTGCTTGACTTTCGTGAAGACGGTGTAATACAGTGGCTTATACTTACGTACAAGTGTTTCATCCCCTTCTACTGAGATTATGGTGTACTAGCTTTTTTGAATAAAGAATCGTTATAGAATTTCATTCAAAATTGCCATAGGAGGGAAGATTTTTTACCACAGGTTTTTCCTTTCCTCCACAGGACAACACGTGCAGGGTACATATCACTCGCATACGTTGCAGAAAATACCATCTAGAACTAAGTACTTTGGTGAATCATTCCTGTGCTGCACCATTAAGACCTAGAACTCCCTGCCAGCCTGGAAGTCAAATTGACGTGTCCTTTATAAAAAAAAAAGTTTAGTATAATTTTCTCTGTCCAAAAGAGATAAACATAACATAACATAAACTCATGCCCATATTCCCCGAAGGCGTAGGCAGAGGTGCTAGCACCCACATTTCGCCAGTTTATGTTTTTAGGTCCCAATATAATAGGTGGCGAGCCTATTGCCACTAACCGGGCACATATAAACCTGCGATAAATACACACATAACTTCGAAAAGCATCGAAAAGTCATTGGTGTGTGCCATGGTAAACCTGGGATCGAACCCGAGACCTCGTCTCAGCAGTCCATTACCCATACCACTAGGCTACCGCAGATAAACAGACGACAGTTACGATATAATTGAAGCAAAACGTTTGGTATGCAGCGTTTTAATTATCTTTAATGATATGTTCCTGTGTCTGTTTGGATGAGGCATATACACAATATGAGGAAATGTATCATGTTTAATGATTAACTAAATGGATTATACGCCCTTTTAATTGTGACAGTCATCATCATCCTTATGGTGATAGACCAGTTGCGTCCAAAGTTTTTACGTACTTATATTTTGGTGAAGGTGAAGTAGAATAGGACCACCCCTGCTATTTCTGTGGGTGTCGTAAAAGGCAACTAAGGGATAGGGCTGTTCTTCATCTGACAGTTAACGTACAGAGCCCACTAGATGGCGATAGGCTCGCCCCCTATTACGTCGTGGGACCAAAAATCATAATTAGCGAAACATGGGTGCTAATACACCTGCCTACCCCTTCTGTGATATACAGACGTAAGTATACGTATGTATGGTAGGTATGATTTGTCAACTTTTTCGGGAACGACTGCCCTCTGAGCTTCCAACCCAGAAAAGAAAGCCTTTGATTGTTCAGTAGGTGCATAGATTTAAAATTTGACTTTTTAAAAGGCATGCGGCTAAAACGCACGCGGCAAAAACGTACGCGGCTAGACCGCACGTGGCTAAAACGGACACTGTCTTTAGGTCTCCGGTTGCCGGAGTTGAGATAGCCAGAAAAATATATCTCGGGCCCCGGCTAAGCTTTCAAATTCACTTAGCCTACAGGACATTCATAGGGCCATCAAAAAGATATTGACGAACAAAGTGCTCAAAATGATCCTAATTTCGTCTTTTACCCCCTTCCAGTTGAACGATTGTTCAGATATTTGGTACCCACCTTTACTTCGGACAATAATACCATATAACTCAATAAAACAGTCTTATTTGCTTATAATACGTGAGTTTTAAGATCATTTTGAGACTTCGTCGTCAAGATATTTATGACGCTGACTGTACACATAACTTGACACTTAACTTTAACGTTTTTTTTCGATTCCGCGCAAATCCGAGCCATTATTTAGCATAGGACTATTTACATTAACACAGAGTGACAAACGTACAGATATTACTTTGGATACTTTTCATCCCCTGGGTCAGCCGAGGCCCTGGGTGGCTGTGTCACCCGAGGTGCGAGGGATATGTCGATGACAACCTCAGGTTCGGCCTAGCACTGCGACTCACCACAGACGGCGCGGCGTGTGGTTTTAATCGGTTCGAGTCCGACATGACCTCCCCTCCAGCTCCGGCCGGAGAGGTATCCGAGGGGATTTTCACACGAAAAAAAAGGTAAAACTTTGATGAAGAAAAGTATCTTTTTTTTTTCAGACCAACTGTGAATGAAAAATTGATAGAATTTCGTCCTTGAACCAAACACTCAATCGATTTTGACCCCCATTGTATAACATTAATGTTTTAGTCATAATAGTAGACACTAATTACCTACTATTATTTCATGAGACATTATACCTTTTTTTAAGTACGGCACGTCAATGTGACTTTACCCCGCCTATTAGTTTGCTCTGTAGCAGTTTTCATGCCTGTTATTAATTATTATTGTTTTTAATAAAAATTTGTTATTAACTTAGATAAATACATACTTAAAGGTTGGTATTTTTGTCTGTATGTTTCAGCTAAATTCCAAGGTAGGTATTTGGACCAATTTCCATGTTGATACTGTGATGTTACAATCGAAACCTAGGTTAGGTTTTTTTTTTTTAATTTAAATAAGACTCCTTCAACTATAATAAAACCTTTCTATATATTATATAAAACTTTACATATCATAACATAACATAAACTCACGCCCGTATTCCCCGAAGGGGTAGGCAGAGGTGCTAGCATAAAACTTTACAAAAATATTATAATATGTATATTTTGTCGCGGTCGGAGCCGCAGGCAAAAACTACTAATTGATGTAGATGTTTATTTATAAGAGTTAAACCACATGTTTTATTTTTTACCATCGGTACGAGTACAATTCACTTAAAATTTTCATATAAATTCTGCTAGTCACGCTCTTGCCGTTTAATTGCATTTTTTATTAATTACTAAACATGTTGCTCAAGTGTTGCCACCTGCTGAGTTGAAATCATGTCACACTTATCATACAAAACAGTAAATGTAAATCCTCGAAGGGGTAGGCAGAGGTTTATTAACACCCACCGGTCGCCAACTATGATTTTCGGTCCCATGTAATAGGAGGCGAGCCTATTGCCGTTAAGCGGGCATTTGTCTTGGGCTGTATGTTTACTGTCGGATGGAGAACAGCCCTATCCTTAGTCGCCTTCTACCACACCCACAGGAAGAGCTGGGGTGGTCCTATTCTACTCCACTGGGAACCAACACGGCCAACAAAACAGTATAATTACTAAGTAAAAAAAAAAAGTTAAATTAATATTAATATTAGGTCCTTACATATGAAATTGGCGTTTTTCGTACTGGCCACTTTAATCACGATTTTCTCCTCTTTGGCCAGACTATTACGGCTGATGTCTATTGTCAGCAATTGCAAACAATGATGGAAAAGCTAGCGGCTAAACAACCTACGCTGGTCAATCGCTCCATGCCACTGCTGCTTCACGACAACGCTAGACCACACACCGCACAACAGACGGCTACCAAATTAGAAGAGCTTCAATTGGAATGTCTAAGACGTTCTCCGTACTCCCCGGACCTTGCTCCAACAGATTACCATTTTTATCGAAATTTGGACAACTTCTTGCAAGGGAAAAAATTCAACTCTCATGGGGCAGTCCAAATCGCCTTCACAGATTTTATTGATTTCCGTCCGACTGGTTTTTTTAGTAAAGGGATCAATGAACTACCTATGAAATGGCAAAAGTGCATAGAAAACAATGGTTCATACTTTGATTAATTAAATATATTATATTTAAAAATATTTGACTTTTTGTTCCTCCCATACAAAACGCCAATTTCATATGTAAGGACCTAATATTATATAAACGTACATATCCCCGCGTGGTGACGGAGAAAGAATACAAGTATCAGCACCCCATTTCATCCAAAAGTTGTAAGAGCCGACTAACGGAAAAATAAGGTCCAACCATACCAAACGGATCGCATCGGCCCGCATCGAAACGAATTTTACAATCTTTAAACGAAATTAAATCTTGTATACAGTGTTTAAAGTTTATATTACCAAGTCAAGGGTAAACACAGCGGGTGACATGCCGCGACACAAGATCGGCTCCGTCCGCGTGCGTACGGACCGTGCGATGCGATACTGGCCGATGCGGACTGTTTGGTGTGGTTCCACCTATACGCAGACGATATCACTGTGAGAGATGGAAAACTCGAAATAAAACCGTGTACCGACCCGTCTGGGTAGCATGGAAACAGTAGGCCAAAGCCTCCGAAGATTGGGAGAGGCCTATGTCCAGCAGTGGACTGCGATGGACTAATTGATTGAAACATATTGCCTAAGGGCATTTATACCTACATATTGACCAAGCCATGGTTTTCCCAAGCGACTACAATATGGGGTTCTTGAACAGGGCCTTAGAAGGTTTCTTCAGTGTAACGCCCCTGGTGTTGCATACGCCCATAGGCCGCGGTAACCACTTTCCATCAGGTGGGCCGTGTGCTTGTCTGCCACCTAAGTGGTATAAAAAAAGACATACATATATATCTACATGATGCCTATAAAAGCATCACAATATTCACTTATTACGGCAATAGACCCTTCGTTACCCGTGTTACTACCAGTCTTACTACCAGTGTAGTAACAGGGGTAGTTTTTTTTGCCTGTGTTACCACTAACTGCTGCAGTAGTAACACGTGACAATTTTAGTTACCAGTGTTACTACCAATCACTACCAGTAGTAACACGGGTACTCCCTATTACATAGGACCGAAAATCATAGATGACGAAGTATGGGTATTAAGAAACCTCTGCCTACCCCTTCGTGAATTTACAGGCGTGAATATTTATGTACCACTACAATCTTTATTTTGTACTAGCTTTTGCCCGCGGCTCCGCCCGCGTGGATGTCGGTTATCGCGACAAAACATAGCCTATGTCCTTTCTCATGGTCTAATCTATCCCTATGCCAAATTTCATCAAAATCGGTTCAGTGGTTCAGGCGTGAAAGCGTAACATACAGACAGACAGACAGACAGACAGACAGAGTTACTTTCACATTTATAATATTAGTATGGATGTTTGTGTATTTGAAACTGCAAACAAATTGTTACCTACACAAAAACATCGGAATGTTTTGTTATGTGGTTTCTAAGCAAGCTTGAGATTAAGCTTATCGATTTTTGGGCTTAGTCTTGGTTATATAAAGACCCTTACAGAAAATCTCTTCCATAACAACCTTGTTTTGTACCAACTTGGTTGCAAGTTTAAAACAAACATCCTTACAACATGCCGTATACATATTTTATGATCATATTGTATGAATAAAGGTTGTTTGTGCTTATTTGGAAGGTTGTAAGGTCCAACTATTATTAAGGAGAAGAAAGATTGGATGGCAGTCGCTTGTATAAAAGCCATAACGAAACCAAAATGAGGAGAAGTGACCGGACCCTAAGCTCTAAGCTGAAAGCATCACACCCTAGCAGAAGCAGGCCAAAAATGCGCCTCCCCGTAACGGGGGCTAGACGGGGACACTGTGGTCCCCACAACCCAAAGGGGGCCATCTCGAAAGAGATGGTCCTGGGTCTACCGGGGTGCGAGAGATATGCTTTTGGCAATCTCACCTCCGGCAACCAAGGACCCAAGACGGCGTGCGTTTTAGTCGATTCGAGTCCGACATAACCACCTCCACCGGCTCCATGGGGGTGGTATCCGTGGGGATTTATCGCACGATAAAAAAAAAAAGCTGAAAGCATCAGATGCAACTGAAAACCACAACTTAGATGTTTACGATATCCCATAAAACGATTTTTTGCGTTTGCAGCATTCGCGTGACGTTTTTAAGATAGGACTTATGACGTTATAACTATATACAAGCCTCCTCAGAACGGTACATTAGACAATCTAACGTTTGCCAGAAAATAGCCAGTTGAAAAAAATATTTTCTAATTCAACTATTTATTTCTTTTTTTTTTCAGTCAACCTGTGCCGTTGTAACCCGGTCGAAACGTCAGGCAAATCAAAGGTATGATCGCATTAACTCTCGTTATAATTATTGCATATTTTTTTCATCTTTGTTCTATAAAGAGTTAAGAAGGATTCTGATGCTCAGCTATCCAAAAGTTCAATTATCTAGCTCATCAGGGAGTTGATTAATTTTTTTGACAAAATTCCATTCGCACAGAATACAAGACATAACAACACCATCGTAGTAAAAAATAATAAAAGACGGTTCAACGATACCTAAAGCAAACGCATGCCAGTGTTAGCTGGCTGATAATAAAAAAAAGAAACATCGTGACATTCAAACAAAGAACACCAAGTATTATCTGTATCGTTGACATATGAAAATGGCCTCTAAATAATTATCGTCTAATTACAACTGTATATCATTCGTGACAGACTATTCAGAGCGTTTAGCACAATACCTGAACCGGTACTAACTCAAACAAGAACGATTCTATGACGATACGTTTTTAAAACGTGGGATTTCAATCCGATAAGACAGAAAACGTTAATAAAGCTATAGTCTTCTGTATCAATTAATCAAATCGATCTATAAGCCTATTCTAGCCAGTCCACTGCTCGATCTGGAGAAGGATGTATGGAGTAGTTGGAAGAAAATTATTTCGTAAACTTCTTAAATCTTCAGAATCTCTTATAGTTTGATTAGTTTTCAATAAAATTCTGAGATTTTAATTTGATATTCTCCGTAAGTTTCGAAATCACACGTTTTTACTGAATCAGACCCAGTTATGATCTATCAAAACAAAACCTTCCTACATTTTCATACCTCACGCATAGTTTGAATCGTTTAGGGGGAACTGCCCTTACAGTTTAAGATTGCTTTTTAATTAACCCCCGACGCAAAAACGACGGGGTGTTATAAGTTTGACGTGTCTGTGTGTGTGTGTGTGTGTGTGTGTGTGTGTGTGTGTGTGTGTGTGTGTGTGTGTGTGTGTGTGTGTGTGTGTGTGTGTGTGTGGTGTGTGTGTGTGTGTGTGTGGTGTGTGTGTGTGGTGTGTGTGTGTGTGTGTGTGTGTGTGTGTGTGTGTGTGTGTGTGTGTGTGTGTGTGTGTGTGTGTGTGTGTGTGTGTGTGTGTGTGTGTGTGTGTGTGTGTGTGTGTGTGTGTGTGTCTGTCTGTCTGTGGCATCGTAGCACCCAAACGGATGAACCGATTTGAATGTTTGAAAAAAATCGGTCCAAGATGGCCGCCGCCACAACATGTTGGAATCCATATTTCTTTATAACTCCCTTAATATGGGTATCAAATGAAAGGGCTTGACTAGTAGATCAGTTTAAAAAGTATAAAATAAAAATTAAATTAAAAATTTAAAAAACCCCCTTCACAAAAACACCTCCTAAAAGTTGAAAATAAATTTTAATTCAACGGATGCCATGTCGGGGGACCTTACGATATAAAGAAGTACCTAACCAGTTAAGGTCCCCCGACATGGCAACCGTTGAATTAAAATTTATTTTCAACTTTTTGGAGGTGTTTTTGTGAAGGGGGTTTTTTAAATTTTTAATTTAATTTTTTTTAAAGTGTCGTCGTTGATTTTGAAAACATACGTTCCAAAAACGTGTTCCAAATAGGGCCACTGTTTCGTATGACAACCGTAGGCTAAGTACACCAGTAATGTGACGTATGACTGAGGTAAGAGGCCCAATTAACGAACTTTCTCCGTGCCACTGTTTCCTGTGGCGTGTTGTTAACAAGTGGCACCGTGTGGGGTCCACCTTTTTATACTTGATTTGTCTGTCAATATTCTACATGTCACGTAATGATGGATGGGGTATAAACTTGGATTGGAAAGGTACTGTGTTGTGGAATTATAACGGTAAATATATTGCATAAGTAATGGAGGGCAGTTGATAATGATCTTGAATCGCGCTAGTAACATTTTTGCTACATTTTCAGTTTTGATATACTAGATCTGTCTAAAATAATTATCATGCAAGATTAGGTTAGTTTGACTCCAATAAGTAGGTACATGTAGATATAACTTTACCAGCAAAACCTTGATACCCTTGATCTTAAAACGCTGCAAGAGGACATATGAGTACCTAACCATCATTGTGCGAATGTACGCTGCCAGAATCATAGGAGAAGATAAGAACGTGAAAATAGAAAATGCCTCTGAAACCTGCCGGTGCTCAAAGTCAAAGCTATAGTGTAATACATATAGGTACCACACCAAATAGTGGCTGAGTTGTTGGAAGACTCCAAAGTGGAGGAAGAAAAGTTAGATGATAGGAAAGCCTCTGAGATGGTGATGACTCCAAGCTCTAGGGGACTTCTTCTGTTGATGAATAGCATCTAGAAAAACATTGTGCCGTTTAAATACCCCAAGAAACCAAAACGCCACAAACAATAATTTTATTCGTCCTTTGGGAACATTTTCATTAAGTCACTACGGCTATAAAATGGTCTAATGAGGCCTGACTCACTCAACAATTGAGCAGTCTGCATTTTAAATGACACATGCATTAAACATAGAGAGATTTGTTTCTTATTTCTGGGAATAATTAGCGAGTTACATTAATTTTATGGAGGACATTGAATGAGTATTGAGGAGAACTTCATTCCACGCACGTTCAAGTGGGGAATGAACTCCCTGCAGTAGTTTTTCCCTGCGACAACAATATGTGGGGTTCTTCAAGAAGGACATTAGAATGTTCTTGCAGGTGTCCATTACAATGGCGGGACCAAGTCCTGAATTCTGTTAATTCATATTACAGTGTTTAGTACTAAATTGGTACTATTTGCTACCTTTGGTAAAAAAATTAGTACCTCTTCTATTTCAAAGTTATATTTAAAACAGTCTGGTCCCGCCATTATAACGTTATAATGGCGGGACCAAACTGTACCACTCGTGTCGGCCATTGTTAGCTGTGATTAGTTTTATGAATATTTAGTACCTAAATAGTACTCTTGAAAAATGTGTAAAAAGTGTGGCTGGGTACAGCATGTACTGGGCTGTTGTATTAAAACACTGATCCCGCCATTATAAGTAAATTTTTCAACTACCTACATTTTTAAATAATAGACCGTTACACGTTTAAACATAATGGCGGGATCAGTGTTTTAATACAAAAGCCCAGTACATGCTGTACCCAGCCACACTTTTTACGCATTTTTCAAGAGTACTATTTAGGTACTAAATATTAATAAAACTAATCACAGCTAACAATGGCCAACATGAGTGGTACAGTCTGGTCCCGCCATTATAACGTTATAATGGCGGGACCAGACTGTTTTAAATATAACTTTGAAATAGAAGAGGTACTAATTTTTTTACCAAAGGTAGCAAATAGTACCAATTTAGTACTAAACACTGTAATATGAATTGACAGAATTCAGGACTTGGTCCCGCCATTGTAATGGACACTTCTTGCAGTGTTGGCAGGGGTAGCAGTTTTTTAAGGGTTAGAATCTCGAAGGGTACAAACGGAACCCTATTACTAAGTCTCCACCATCTGCCTCTAACTGGAGAACCGTAATAGCTAGACAGTTGAAATTTTCACAGATGATATAGCGGTAGCCTAGTGGTATGAGTAATGGACTGCTGAGACGAGGTCTCGGGATCGATCCCAGGTTTACCATGACACACACAAATGACTCTTCGATGCTTTTCGAAATTATGTGTGTATTTATCGCAGGTTTATAAGTGCCCGGTTAATGGCAATAGGCTCGCCACCTATTACATTGGGACCTAAACATAAACTGGTGAAATGTGGATGCTAGCACCTCTGCATACCCCTTCGGGGAATACAGGCGTGAGTTTATGTTTATGTGATGTATACAATAATAATAACGGGAATTGACCGGGTTGACCTTGCGACCACTTTGAAGTGGTTACTTAGGGGTTGTAAACATTTTTCACACTGTAGTGAAACCGACTGCAGCGCCACGTGTGCGTGGCGCCCACGTGAACCTTTATTCTTGTCATACATAAATTACTACTTATAATACGATATTTACTGCAAACTATATTCTCAATCGAACTGGCGCGGTCTATAGTTATCGCCAGTTTTTTAGATTCGCATTCCTTCTTCGTAAATAAATCCACCTAATAAATGCATAGATCTTATGGACATAAACACCCCAACTATTGTAAATATACATAACATAACATAAACTCACGCCTGTATTCCCCGAAGGGGTGGGCAGAAGTGCTAGCACCCACATTTCACCAGTTTATGTTTAGGCGAGCCTATTGCCATTACCCGGGCACTTATAAACCTGCGATAAATACACACATAACTTCGAAAAGCATCGAGAAGTCATTGGTGTGTGCCCTGGTAAACCTGGGATCGAACCCGAAACCTCGTCTCAGCAGTCCATTACCCATACCACTAGGCTACCGCAAATATACATATTCATAAAAAAAATTGCATTGCACAGGAATCAAACTCACGGTCTCCGACGCTCTCAATCCCTCTACCGACACATCGCATTATTAAACTTTAGTTTACTTAAGTTAAACTTAGTAAGTAAGACGCGAGGGGGCAAACAAGTATACAAGTAGTTCAAACAGAGTAGTAATTACTCAAATACACGGTAGGCGCAAGGTTAAGTGGTTACCACCGGTAATAGGTGGCGAGTGTGTTTCAGAACTCGTATTTTTATTACCTTACACTAAAATATGTATGTGGAGTGTGTTGATGGAAATGTTTTTAATACGGGATTTTAATTTAACGTAAATATTCGTATGTTGTTTTATTTTTTACAAATTTAACATTCACTTGAACGTGCGATTGGTCTAAAATTTTACGATATAAGCATCTTGATACAACTGTTTTTTTTTTAATTTGAGTCACTCAATTGACTGCAACTCGCATGATGCTAAAAAAATATACTGACGAAATTGAGAATCTCCTCCTTTTTTGTAGTCGGTTAAAAAATAACGACAGTAGGTAAATTCAGATTTATTCGTGTATGGACTTCAGTGTACCACCGACTCAGGTAGGGGGAGGGGGGGGGGGGGGATTTTTCACACGTAAAAAAAGGCGGTCCATCATGATGTACGGGGCCAAAACTAATCGATTTATAAGGCTCTAACGCAAACCCTCCTTTAGGACTTGGGAGGTCTGTTAGCAGTCGCTCTCATAAAAACCAAATCTCAATGAGGTAGGTTGATGGTACCGGGAACCATGCTGAGATGATGATGTTCTTCTAGTATAAAAATACTACGCATTTTCTAAAACACAAAAATGATTTAATATCACGACCTTAAAATTTATACAGTTTTCCAAAAACGGAGACATTTCTTACCCATTTAGTCCAGTAACAAAGACCTCTGATAGTTGTCAAACTGCTAACAAAATTCAAGAGTTTAGTAAATCATGTCAGTTCAACTTATATTGGTCGGTAATAATTCTATTATTATCTCAACTACTTGTAGAAACAACTTTGATTGTGCGTAGGTGTGTTTTATTGCAACGATTTGTTCACTAATAATCGATATTTAACTTTATGACCTACCAATAAGGTTCAAATAAGTTTGCTACATAAATAAAGGTAACATGTATCAAGAAACTATAATGTCAAGAGACGTTTAACGGTCGATTTTAAACATCGAATGAAAAACGACAGTTTAAAAGTTGTGATGGCCATGTTCCAGCTATTTGAATATAGAACACCAATAAAATCGTTTAAAAACTAAATAAGTATTGGTTGTATGTAAAGAGTTTTATGTCGATATTTGATATTTTAAGTAGATTAAAATATAATAGTTATCTGTGGTTATTTTAACAATAATAAAGAAGATAGAATATTGGTGTCGTAACTTTTTTTATGTTTTTTTAATACAATGGTAGCACCATGGCTTTATAAGAGGGAATTTTGAATTTGAAATGGGAACCAGAAACTAGATGGTACTAAGTATATAGAAGGTGTTAACTTTTTTAAATCTCTATTATGCATGCACCAAGAAATCCCTACTAATATTATAAATGCGAAAGTAACTCTGTATGCCTGTCTGTCTGTATGTTACGCTTTCACGCCTAAACCATTGAACTGATTTTGATGAAATTTGTAATAGGTGTAGATTAGACCTTGAGAAAGGACATAGGCTATGTTTGGTCGCGATAACCGATATGCACGCGGGCGGAGCCGTGGGCAAAAGCTAGTGTTTTATATAAAAACAGTGGCAGAAGGAAATTAAAACGTGTCAGGTTATGTGAATGGTCGCAATCTGTCATAAAAGGTGTCGGTAACGGTGTCGCGTGTTTCATGGTTCCTTCTCATTTCAAAAATGCTCTACAAAAAAATTTCACTTCAAAAATTTACCGAAGACGGGTCTGTGTGGTATTTTTTTTTATATTTTATCATTACAAAGGTATCCAAAATATTCTGGAATTTTAATTTACGCTTAACATTCCAAGCAAAGTATCCCCTAAGCATAAACTTTTAAAATTTCAATTAAAAATACTGTTCGCTCTTCATTTATTTGCATTATTGAGTGTAAAGCTGTTTACATTTGTTTTGAACTTATTCTGCTTTTCATTTTCATGGATCTTCTGACCTTTTTAAATTATTGTATCGATTTAATAATATTGAAAAAGTAGGCCAAATACTTTACTATGTTGAAGTTTTTTGAGAAAGAACTGGCGTCATTATTTCTTAGCATAATGCGTTTTTTTTTTGTAATAAGAATATTAGTAAATAACCGTAATTATTAATATTTAGTTCAGCATGAATTATTGACTTGAGTTTAGCTTAGAAAGGTAAGTAGTTATGGGTTCACGTCGATAGAGTAATACCTTGAATTTGAACCTGGCACTTCTGGATCTGTATCGTAAGCCCGAGTTAGCTACCCTTTTTTTTTCGTGCGGCAATCCCCTCGGATACCCCCCTGCCGGAGCCGGAAGGGGAGGTTATGTCGGACTCGAACCGACTAAAACCGCATGCCTAATGTGGATCGTGGTGCTAGGCCGGAGGTGAAGTTGTCATCGACATATCCCTTGCACCCCGGCTGACCCAGGGCCATCTCTTACGGTCTAGCCCTCCTCGGGAGGGGGGACAACGGTGTCCCCGACTCGCCCCCGGAATGGGGAGGCGCGCTTCCTAGCGCGCCGTCGCCGTGGCCTGCTTCTGCTGGGGTGACAGGCGGCTTCAAAGTCGAGTTAGCTACCCAGCTTAACGTGTATTCCGAGTTACCGAGGCACTCCTCTATTTAAAATACCGTAGGAATATCATTAATTCATCTTACATTAACCCAGTTCTACATTGATTGAACTTCAAGCCTATGCATATTAACTACTCAATTCTAGGTCTGACTAACTGACATGGCGTCAGTTAACTAACTCAGAGATTGACGTGCGTTATCATTAATTGAGAATGAACTAATTACTGGATGAGTTAAACTGGGTTTCACCGATGATACGAACGCGTTTAATTCTATTTGAACTTGGTTAGCTTAATCAACGGTTAAACTGTGGGCCATCATTTTTACATGGTTTTTTTTTGTGCGGATTTCCCACGCATACCTCCCCCTCCGGAGCCGGAAGGGGAGGTTATGTCGGACTCGAACCAACTAAAACCGCACGCCGACTGAGGGTTTTTTTATCGTGCGCAAAATCCCCACGGAAACCACCCTGGCGGAGCCGGTGGAGGCGGTTATGTCGGACTCGAACCGACTAAAACGCACGCCGTCTTGGGTCCTTGGTTGCCGGACGTGAGATTGCCGAAAGCATATCTCTCGCACCCCGGCAGACCCAGGACCATCTCTTTCGAGATGGTCCCCTTCGGGTTGTGGAGACCTCGGTGAGGGTCGTGGTGCTAGACCGGAGGTGAAGTTGTCTTCGACATATCCCTCGCACCCCGGCTGACCCAGGGTGTTAACATGGTACATGTTTATAATGGTGACCGAGACTTTGCCTTTAGCTTATCAACAGGCGAGGTGAAGTCAAATTGACGTGGCCTTTTATAAAAAAAATTAGATAGCGGGTCAATAGTTCCCCATGCTATAGTCCTATAGCGCATATTAGAGGCCTAAATTCTTCAAGAAGGCCACATTCGTACTGCCGACCATGTATGAAACACTAGTTTTTGCCCGCGGCTCCGCCCGCGTGGATGTCGGTTATCGCGACCAAACATAGCCTATGTTCTTTCTCAAGGTCTAACCTATCCCTATACCAACTTTCATCAAAATCAGTTCAGTGGTTTAGGCGTGAAAGCGTAACATACAGACAGACAGACAGACAGACAGAGTTACTTTCGCATTTATAATATTAGTATGGATTCTACAAGGTCGGCAGTAGAAGTGTGACTCCTCTAGTGTTGCGCACGTCCATAGGTAAACGGTAAACACTTACCATCAGGTGGGCCGTGTGTTGGTCTGCCACCTAAGTATAAAAACACTATGGATATCAAAATACATCGGAAAAAAGAAGCGCTCAAGTGGGACTTGAACCCACGACCTTTCCCTTACAGGGGGAATGCTCTTCCAACTGAGCTATTGAGCCACACCTGAATTAATTCAAAGTTCCCTTCTCTTTATATCCATCTTTAAGGGTGACGCATGGTGGAGCTATCTACCAATTTTCTTAGGAACTGTTGGAACCAATGAATGATTTTGCAACAATTTTCAAACATTGATTTTTGATGACTCCGTCTAAATATTTGAATGAAATTCTTATAGCATTTGTTATGCTAACTTTTTAAGTTTGAAATAAATCGGGAAAAAGATGCACTCAAGTGGGACCCACGACCTTTCCCTTACAGGGGGAATGCTCTTCCAACTGAGCTATTGTGCCACACCTGAATGCTATAAAATGCTATAAAAATTTCATTCAACTATGATATCATTAAAATAAAACCACTTTTATGGATTCTATCGCAATATATTTGTTATTATCATGCCTGCAGAAAAACAGCCGAAACGTCGGTTTAAAAGTAAAGAACACATTCGCGTAAACTATAGAAAATACTATGGATATTAATAAGCTATATACTTTTCACTCACAGAACAGGGCTTTTTAAAAAACATACACTATACAAAAACGTTTTGTCAGTCGTATGTTAACAGATTTTATTGGAAAATAACGGTTCTGTTAAAACGATACAAAGAAAACGTAAAACTGCCACAAATGACATAAGTGCCTGTATCGTAAAGTATGGTGTCTGTATCAAAGCAGTGCATACATTGCTGTATTTTACACACTTAAGTCAAAGTACACACTACGATTGTAACTTAGCAATTAAGAAGCCCAAAAAACATCCAAAAAGTTGAAAATAAATTGTGTTTGCCCTTTTACTTTGATATACTTTAGACACATGTTATTAATATTTTGATTCAACCGTTGCCATGTCATGGGACCCTAACTGGTAAAGTACTCCGTCGTATTATTGGAACGATACATGGTGCCCCCGATCATGAAAAAGAACACTACCTAATGGTCCTCAAGATGTTTTCCTGGTACCTATTTATTTTAATTTTGAATCTCCCCATGCTATCAAAGTGAAAAGAAGATACCTACACTGTATGTTCTAATAATTTCCTCAAAACAACAAGGCAAAAAAGGCGTGTATTCAATATGTATAACAAAAAAAATATAGAGATAAAATCTGTGAGATTCCAGCACGAATAAATGTGTATCCTGAAATTACGCATTTAATATTAACAGAAACTCAATGTACCTACATAAATACAAAATGAGCTTGCCTCATTTCTGGAAACAACCAAAACTGGTAGCGAAACAAAATAAAAACATTTCCACAAAATTCGTTTCATCCCGGCCACATCTCGAAATGAGAAAAAATCAACTAGACACAACAAAAAGTTACCGCCGCGCCCGGTGAACACCTGCCCTAATTACGATCCCTAACGAGTAAGTATCAAACCTGTTTATTACAAAAAAATAAAACACATTTGGTTCCACCACTTCAATAGAACGATGACCCTTATTACAATATACTAAGGTACATAATCGCCTATTGTTTTCTTTTCCAAATGCATTCGAAGTACAAAAAAGTCTAACTTACTAATACAGCTGTCATGTATTCTTGTAATCTGTATTACAAAGGGATAAAGGCGGGTTTTCAATGAGTTTTTTTATGCTGATGTTCGAAGTTAATGTTGTATTTTTGATCTCGATTCTTATGTCTTATGTTTTTTTGGACACCGACTACTTTATAATGTCTTTTTTATTGAAACCTTATGGCGGGTTTGTTTTAGGCACTGATGCCACTTTTAATTCAAATTTGGAATCCATTGATAAAAATTTGATTAACTTTTCGAGACTTTTTTTGATTGTCACTTGTCACTTAGATTACAGTTCTTGTAACTAATTATGTTATTATCATTATCTCAATATCTTGATTGTCTTAAATTTATAAAAGCATCCAAGTGAAAATACTTAATTTCTGTTTTGTAGTCATTCCAAAATTATATGTAAGTAATTCATATGATTTCGGATTGAAGAAAAACTAAATACAGCAAGGAATTGCAACCCGCGACCAGTTCCTTTCTAAAGCCTAGAAGTTTAAAAAAGGAGTGGTCGGTTCGAGTCCTGTCGGAAGTCTGGAAGTTGACCTCTTCCGATATAATTTTGTAGGCAAATATTGAGTCAAGCTTCCAAATTCCATCAAAATAACATGGTGTATAACATTAAAGTAAGTGTAAATCTTTTCTTTTACCTATATTTATATCATCGTTTACATATACTATAAAAAAATATTGAAATAAAAATTTAATTCTACACCCCTTACACTATAATTATAAAAGGGTGATTAACAGGTTCAAAAAAATTTAAAAAGCTAATTATGAAAACTTACCATTCAAAGTGTCTTTTGACATAAACACAACTTCAAAAAATCCAATCACACAACAGCTGACTGCGTAAGTCCACACAAATATCACTTGACACTAACAATCCATTTGCACTAACACAAAATAGTACAATAAATCCATTGACACTTTAAAACTGTCAACAAAACAAAATGTTCATTCAAAAACAAAGTTAATTTAATAAAATAAAATATAAAAAAAAAAATGTTCTTAATTCAAAAACAAAGTCTTAATAAAAAAAATCTGCGCAAAAAAGTTCCACATGTTTAAATTCCGAACTTTTTAGTGTAAATCAAAATGTTTATTTATCGGCGCGAAAGCCCTTTGGCGCGAAATGTCGTAACATCAAACGCGAACGTCTGGCTTGGCGCCTCGTTGACACCGCACTGGGCGGTTAGCTGGTCACAAGTTACAATGGGCGATGCAACAGAATATCATTATGAGTACCTTGGTAATAAAAAGTTTACAATATCATTTTTAGAAAATGCTGCCCTTTAAACATAAAGCTATGTTTTACGTGGTATGTAAAGCTGTCTTTTACGTGGTATGTATATTTTAGGAAAGGCTGTCATTTACGTTATACGTAATTTTTAAGAATAGATGTCTTTAACGTAAGATTAGATAAGATAATAATTTATTTCCATACGCTGATTAGAAATTTCTCCTTATAACAATGTTACATTAAGGTACATTATAGTTATAGAGTTAAATAAAATTACAAGGAGTGCACAGGCATTCGTACTAGGTGAACCCTGTATCACGAATGCCCAAAACGTGGTTACATACGTGGTATGTAATTTTTATGAAAAGCTGTCCTTTACGTTAAACTTTTTTAGGAAAAGCTGTCTTTTACGTTATATGCCAATATTATGAATCCCGTAGAGCACGAAAAATAGTTTTACTTGTTGCTGCTAGAGATTTTCTTTTCTTCTTTCTTTCTAGAATAACACCGTACAGAGTAGGTATAGACCGTGCTGTCTTTAGCGTAACGATAGATAGAGCATTTGACGACTACGGTGGAGGTCTATTCATTGCCTATATTTGTATGTATTGATACATATATTTCTGTTATTATATACCTACCTATGCTATTTCTGGTTTATATATATGGTCATTCTCTCGCTAAAATAATTGCCCTAGTGCTACGAGGTACTCAAGGCTACGACCTGCCACAGATGTCACGCCAAATTACATGTAGGACCAATTAGGAGCGGGTTTAAGATTCAAATTCGGGATTTGAAAGCCGAGTCCTTAGCCGACGACTTGCAGTAGGTTTTAGCAGGATTATTTTAATATCAATGCTGTCATTAGAGACTATAGGCGAGGTGAAGTCAAACTGACGTGACCTGTATAAAAAAAGAAATAGACCGTGAATATCGTATCATGAGTAGTGATTCGAAAAACAACGGAAAAAATTAAATGCTCAAGTGAGACTTGAACTCACGACCTTTCCCTTACAGGGGCAATGCTCTTCCAACTGAGCTATTGAGCCACACCTGAATCATTTCAAAATCTCCTTCTCTTTATATCCGTCTTTAAGGGCGACGGCGGAGCCATCTACCAACATTCTTACGAACTGTTGGAAACAATGAATGATTTTTCAACCATTTTTAAATATTGAATTTTGATGACTACGCCCAATTATTTGAATGAATTTTTTATAGCATTTATTTTTCGTCTCACTAGTCTCACTCATTTTTTTCGATGTTTTTCAAACTTAAAAGTTAGCATAATAAATGCTATAAAAAATCATTCATGAAGTAGTGATTTTTGTGTAACAACAATAAAGACTCTCGCGGGTGCGCACGCTACAATGCAGTCAGTTTTGCTACAGTATGAAAAATGTTTACAACCCCTAAGTAACCGGTCCAAACTAGTCGCAAGGTCAATAACCTTTATTCTCAATCCATTTGGCGCGAGGTATAGCATAGTATCACTATTGAGTAGAAGTTTAACAGCGGTATACATATTGGGTCCACATCTTGAGATGATCCGTTCAACGTAATCTGGTTGGCAAGTCATGATAAATTGCCACCACATCTATCAGATTGATTGGGTGATATCCACTCGCTTCATCGATATGCATGAATTATCACCTGCTTTTAGGATGCTGATGGGATTTCTCAGACACTGTTGCAATTTTTTTTACTGTTATAGTTACAAATAAACAGATAGGAGCCTCTGATTGTATGTCATTATACTAATCTTGATATAAAATAATTTCAAGACGGTTCAAAGGACCCTAAAAGGGAGGTCGAACGGGTGTTTTGTGATAGGGTCCAAATTTCAAGATATTTCTGACGCAGACTATAATAGCGTCAGCAATATCTTGATAGCCCGAAGATATTGCTAACGAGTTGATAATTGCAGATAGAAATGGAGGTTGAAAATCATTTTTTCTTCCAAAACATCTGGACTATAGATAAAAATATTTGAATATATAATAAATCGGTACACAATAAAGTTGTATGTACATTTAAAAGCACATATTGGCCGAACATGCGCAAATATTGCCAACCAACGACAAGTTTACGCAAATGAAGCCCGTTCAATTTTCTGATAGTGGTTGGAGTGCTATGCCGCACATTGGGTTACGTAGGCCCAACGTTTGTACCAGCATAATATATCTACGTCAAAATGTTCGAACGAATCCTCATAGAAAAAATAAATAAATGTTCTACGTTGTTCTACGCAGCGTTCTTTAGAATTCTAGACACAAAGTAAGCATAACTGTGTTATGGTTTCTATGCTAATAAATTTAGTTGACATTCTATTTATACTGTTGATTGATGGCACTCGGTTTTAGGAATTAGGATATCTAAAACCTTTGGTAAATGTAAACTTTTGAGAATGCCGTAAGGCGAAACCGGTCAGGTGTAATAGAATAAATACTGTGGAAAAGTACAAGTGTTCTCAATATGTTTGTTGAATTTTTTTTTACAAATACAGTAAATATAAGAAAATTACTTGCCCTTCTTATTACCCTCACAGCGATTGTCCAGTTTAATCCAATACTAGCGCCTTACCCTTCTAACCTATACTATCAGAGTCGAACTAATATTGGATGAATAATAACTAATATTCGAAGTTTTAAATAAAATGACAAATAGACTTGGTTTTTTTTTATTACAAAGTTCTTATAAGCTCAACAGTACTAATAACGCCCCCGATGTTGCATACATCCCACAGATTGCACAGGTCACGGTAAATACTTCCCACCTGGTGGGCCATGTGCTTTACTGCCACATAAGCTATCTAAATCTATCCTGGAATACTGATTTCTTCAGCTATATTGTCTTAAGGTGACAGAACAATTTTATAGCTTACTAGTATCTCAGAGCTCTATGAAATTCCATATTCTACTGTCCATGGAAATGACATTAAAAGCAGAGTGAAGGTCACCATGTACTTAATATTGCCGTTGCGGGCTTTAAAACAGTCAACTAGAGTACTCATTGAGCGATGGGAACACACCATTGATGAGTATATGAAGACAAAGACGGGAATCGCAACGGTATATACTTATAGTCTCAAGGTCAGGAATGGTATTTAGTTCACACAGTTATTGTGTTTGCTTGTATCCAATTACTTCTACATACTAAACAGTTAAGAACAAAAAATTGTGTCATGGTGTGAGGCGGTTTATTTTTAAGTTGGTACGGGATGCAGAACTGCGAAAGGAATTCTGTCTGTCTGTCTCTATGTTACGCTTTCACGCCTTTTTTTTTTCGTGCGGAAATCCCCTCGGATACCCCCCCCCCCCCCCCCTGCCGGAGGCCGGAGGTAAGAATGTCATCGACATATCCCTCGCACCCCGGCTGTCCCAGGGCCATCCCTTACGGTCTGGCCCTCCTCAGGACGCTTTCACGCCTAAACCACTGAACCGATTTTGATGAAATTTGGCATAGGGGTAGATTAAATCTTGAGAAAGGACATAGGCTATGTTTTGTCGCGATAACCGACATCCACGCGGGTGGAGCCACGGGCAAAAGCTAGTTTAGTATTATGAGTTTTATTTGCGTTGTGGAACAAAAAAATTGGAATCGCGAAAGACCATTCCATTCTTTTGCAATTTCAAAAACTTGTTGCTTTTAAAACTTAGACATTCAATAAGCTTTATTAGTAGGCCGTGTTGCATTCGTTAGCTTCATTTTGAATCAAAAGATCTAATTAACTGGACAATATTCAGGTGATTACAGATACAAAGGAACATTGAAATAATATCATTTAATTTTGGTACTCACTTCTATAAATTGATGAATATCATAATTTATAATGTCCACGGTAATTTGTGATAATATTATTTTATATTATAACGGACCTCACGAATGGGCTATTTGACTAAGTCGTCGATTCTTCCCAATACTGCTTAATACGATAGCTTGTTCTTAAAAAATATGCCTTGCAAAATTAAATATTGCATATCTAAACTGAAACTATGACTTTTCATTAGTTGAAATCTTGAAATTCCCAAAAAAAGTCAAAATATAAACAATCTAATTCAATTCAAATATATAACTTTTTAGATTCCTTATTAAATTTTAAATAACTTTTATTATGAACTATAACGCAACGTAGACCGAGATAAATGCGATATTCTCTTGCACGCCATACATTTGCACTACGCGCTACCGAAACGTGACGTCACAATTTCGTGGGCTTTTGTATGGAGCGTTTTCGGGCGGTGCAACAAATTGAATTTTTCAAAATCAAATATCTTGAAAACTATTTGTCGTACGAAAATTTTACTTTTACAGTTCATTATATTATATGAAAGTGGTAATTTTTCGAAAGTAAAAAAAAAATAGTCAAGTAGCCTATTTCTACGAATATCGTCAATTAGGGCCTTATTTGAAGGGCCGTAAGTGAGTACGCGAGTGACCTGTGCAATCTGTGGGATGTATGCAACATCGGGGGCGTTACTCCTACTTTTGAGCTTATAAGAACTTTGTAATGCCCTTCTTGAAGAATCCCATAATCATAGTCGCTTGAAAAAATCAATTCCCCTGGAGGCTAGCGAGTGTTCAGGATTTGAAAAATTTACATCTTATAAATAGTCATAATTTTTTTCTGATTTAAATGTATAACAAAAGTTCACATGTTAATAAATTCATGAAAAAATTAAGTGTCCGAATATTTGTTAAGAGTTCTGTAACTTAAGCTAAAGTTAAGCCAACGAAGCGAGAGAAAAAAGGTAAACAAAGTTGCAGCGGTTCCAAAAATTTTCATTTGAAAATTATTTCGTATCACTTCAAGCGCATTCCAGACAGGAGTCATAAGATGGCGGACATGCAACGACAGCTGTCGCTCGGCCATTATTGGGTACGTGTGACGTGTGCGACAAGGACACAAAAAATAATTGCTAATTATCGCAATGTAACTCAGTAATGGTCGCTTTGTTTACCTTTTTTCACTCATCTCGTTGGCTTTACTTTACATAAACCACAATATATTTTGATTGCGTTGACTTAGAAGTATGATTTTAGCACGGCTTCAAGACGTTATAGACCTGAATATGTGGTATGACTTTCAACTTGATACCTTCACGCATTCCTGAGAAAAAGGTCTTAACACAGACGGACATCGAAGTGATCGAAGGGTTTCATTTTTTCGTCTTGAGGTATGAAACCCCAAAAATGGAGTACCTTCCTAAATAGAACACGTTTTTAGTACCTACCTACCTAATAGATAACAAATATGTTCTCAATATCACGCCATACATTGCGTGGGAGTCGGCAGAAGTTACGAAAACCGGTAAGAATCTCATTATGATGTATTTATAATGGAACAACGGTTGTTGTGATAATGTTATTATGGTTATTTATATTTATATTTCTTTCCTTTTATAAAAGACTTTGAGAAAACATAATTTATGTAAAGTATGTATTTTTAATAGTGTTTTGACTATTTTAATGTGCTCTTATGTTTTAGTTGGAAGCATTGACGTATTATTTAATAGACAGGCTATGAAAGAACATGGCGGCTTTCATAAATAGCACAAAAGCTAAGTAAAAAGTATTATAGTTAAATACTTACTCGTGTGAACAAATAATACGTCATTATTATTTATTAATATGAATTATGTTATATTGAATGAATAAAATTATTATCATTGTGAATTTATTATTAACGACATAAGTATTTTTTTGCGTAGTGCACTGTCGCGTATCTGATTGGTGCATAAAATGAGGACGTTTTGTCTTCATTTTATACCGCTAGTTTATAGTACCAGGTGTAAGGGGAACGCTCCCGAACCTGAAAACTCAGTAGTAGGTACTCCAGGTACATAAAACATTATGGACAAAAAATGACGATATTTTTTTTGCATATTTTTATTTTTTATTTTGCATTATTTACTCTCCATTGTGTTAGTAAAGCTAAATGAAACGGTAATTTCATAAAAAACATAACTATAAAAAAGCAACTAGCGCCAAGCGCGTGCTTTTTTGTAAAAATAATTGTTCAAATAGTTTTTTAATGCCAATGTGTTATGTAACCTGGAGTACTACTAGGGGGTTTTCAACTTCGGGAGCGTTCCCCTTACACCCAGTATATCATTGGTTGGAAATAAGGCCAGGTAATTCAGCAGAGGCCGCATTTTGAGTTTTTTAAAAGCATTTGAATCATAGGGAAAAGTGTTTTAAATTTCGAAAAAAAGATATATATTAGTTAAGGATCCAGTCTAGTCAAATTCGCATTCAGTTACCAGATCTGATGAACTTCACTCGATATAAAAAAATCCCAAAGTTACCCCTTTTCGTTATTTTTTTTTTAATATTATGACTAAATTACTTATGCTTTCTATAAAATTTTTGTACTAAACTAAAGCCACTACATATGTCTAGACATTTTCGCAGATTTTGACTATATTATGAAATAATTTTTAAAGTTATATTTAAATACCTACTAAATTCGCGAGTGCTCGCGCCGCTGAGGCCCGAAAAGTTGCGCCAGTCGCGCGCTGGCGCTTACCGAAGTAGGACCTGTGTCAGTTTTTGCGCGACAGTTTCGTGCACCAATCAATCGGTTTTACGTATTTATAATAAATTTTTGCAAGTCATTCAATATGGGCAATAAACAACGCTAGCGAAAGAAGTCGTGCAAAGCCATAAACTAAATTTCTAACTCCGATTGGTAATTTAAAAATTATCATACCTAAATATTACGCTCATAGCGCCATAGTATAAGAATATCAGTATTACTGCTGAAGATGCTACTTACGATTTTCTATAATTCATATTTTATCTATATCAGTACAGGGGTACCTAGTACCTACAATATTCGTACATTGTATATAATTTGTGTGTGTGTAAATAAATATAAATTAATAATAATATAAAAAATAAAATCTTTATTGGAACCATAAAACACAGGAGTAATAACACAACAGTGTGATAGTGTCTGCATTAGTTTAGAACTGTGTCGCAGACACTAACGCCACCTCCAGGCCGAACTGGGCACCAGAGTTCCATCACAAACATGAAAGTACTTATTCAACATTGGTAAGAAGAAGCTTAGAGAAACGTAACCTAATCTTAAAATTAAATTCAGAATTTAGTGTGTGTGTGTATGTGTGTATTAGAGGGGGTGTTGTGTGTGTAGGTAGTGAAGTGTGTAAATGTAACGTGAGATGTTAATGTATGTCTGAGTGTATGTGTGGTTGTGCAACTTGTGTTAAATAGTGAACATTTGAGGAGGAGTTTAAATGCTATTCGTATAAGAATGGTTGAGCTACGTCTTCCAGCTCATTATAGTCAAGGGTTTGCAGCCATTTCTCAGTGATCTGTTTGCAGGCCCTCAGTGTAAGAGGGTAAACATTTAGAATTCTATTGACGCGGTTGTATATAATGGGGCTAACATAATGATACTGACGTTTGACAACTGCAAGTCTAGCTAATTCGATATGGCAGACCCTGTCAGACCTACGAGTTCTTGAGGTGAATTCCGAATCGAACGACAATTCCGAGTGCTTGCGCAATATGGTACCAAGTACAAATGCATGTCTCAAGGTAGGAACCTTACATAGGGCATATAGTTCCCTAGTTGGAAAACGAATAGGTTTACGTGTCATGACCTTCAGGATTGCCCGCTGCGCCCGCTCCAAGGACAGCATTTGGGTCTTTAACGCACCACCCCATGCGGTAACACAGTAGGTCAGTATAGAATGGGCGAGGGCAAAGTAAACCATTTTCAAGGTTGGTAGGTCAGCAGCTGTTCTTAGGTTTTTGAAAACGAATATCAGTTTTCGCACTCTTGGCACCAAAGATTCTATCTGGTCATTCCAGGTTAGCATACTATCAACGCAGACGCCGAGATATTTTATAGAATGTGTGCGCGTAATATCAACACAAGAGCAGTCTGGGTCAACAAGTCCTGTGCACTTATGGGCAGTTAGGGTAAAAGATGACGGTGGTTGTGATGCAATTTTTGGGGAGAAAGTGATAAATTTTGTTTTATTTAAATTGAGAGTGAGAAGATTTTTGTCTAGCCAGTTCATAGTAGTCCGGAGTGCAGACACCGCGTGCGAGTGTGCGACATCCCAATTTTTACCATGGATCAGAATCACCGTGTCATCTGCGTATGTTATAATCTTGGCACTATCCAAGGGGATCTTACATAGGCCATTTATGTAGATCAGGAACAAGGTAGGCCCCAGCACGCTGCCCTGAGGAACGCCATAACTTATGCATTCCTCCTCACTTGTATAGCCACCGATAGTAACGCTTTGGGTCCGATCGCATAAATAACTTTTAAAGATGTTCAGAGGCAGACCCCTAATGCCTATTTGTTCGAGTTTCGTCAGCAAGAGTGGAACAGAGACAGTGTCAAATGCTTTTGAGAGATCCAGGAATATACCTATTGTTTTTAACTTTTTATTAATGTTTTTTGTAACAATACTGGTTAATTCCAGTACGGCATCTTCGGTGCTTTTACCACGCCTAAAGCCATATTGGTTTTCGGCAATGATTTTATGCGTATCCAGGTAATTAAGAAGTCTATTATTTAAGATTTTTTCTAGCATCTTGGATAGAATACTAAGGACAGAAATAGGTCTATAGTTGTTGACACTGTCTCTATTCCCATTCTTGTAGATAGGATGGACTATCGCCCTTTTAAACACGGCTGGGAACACACCAGTAGTCATTATAAGGTTAAAGACATGACAAATGACGGGTATAAGAATATGTCTGGAAGCCCGAATGAGTGTGGCAGAAATACCATCCCATCCCACTGCACTGTTTAATTTGAGACCAAGTATAATTCGTTCGATCTCCTCAGCATCCGTAACGAAAACTCCCATAGAGTTTAGAGGTGGAATTGCATTATTAGATTCGGGCACCTTTGGGTGCTGGATCTGCCCTGAAACGATTTTTGAAGCCAGATTTTTACCCACATTGGCAAAAAAGTGATTAACAGTAGCAACAGACGCTGAAGGGTCATTAGATAAGGAGAGCAGATTGACTGCTGATGTTTTATTCTTCTGGATATTGGAAATTTGTTTAATTAAATTCCAGGTGGCCTTTGGGTTATTTTGATGCTTTGCAAATTCCTTACGTTCATATTCGCGTTTCAATTGCTTAATTAAATTATTACAGTAAGTCCTATACCGCAAGTATGTAAGTCTCTGAGTATCGCTACAGGTAATGTGTTTGGTTTTCTTGTACAGGTTGTCCCGATTACGGATACACCTCAGCACACCAGGTGTAACCCAAGGTTTTAAAATTCTCTTTTTAGATGGAATACAAGAACTACTCGTATTTTCCCTAACTATAGCTCCAATCGTATTGATGAGTTCTGTAGAGGCTTTGCTTGCATCATCGCATTGATATATTGGTGAAAAGTCTATATGCTCTAGAGCCCGCACGCAAGCCTCCACATCAACTCTCCGGGTTCGTGTAGTCCCTTTAAACGTGTTAAGTTTAAAGTCACATGAGACTATCACAGGAACATGGTCAGTAAGGGGTGAATCCAATACCAAGGTGACCGCTGGTTTGCTAGTTTTAATGGCTGCGTGATCAATACACCTATGATCTCGAGTAGGAAAGAGATGTCCCGGTAGCATGCCATGTCGTGCGAGTGTATCAAGATAGAAATCAGCCTCAGGGTCACTATATCCTGGAGATATACTTATATTGATGTCTCCAATTAAAACTATAGTTTTGAAAGCTCTGAGGGTGTTCAAAGTAGAATCCAAACTGTAAATGAAATTTTTTGGCTTGTCAAAGGATGGTGAACGATATATAGCCACTATGGCAACCTCATTCCGTAGTTTGACTATAAGGCAGTTCGAGTCAACGACGACTGGCGTCTCCATAGTGAAACGAAGATCCGACCTTACAAATACCACTACTCCTTCATTTTGGTTGTTATAATCTGACTGAAACGATACAAAACCAGGTATGGAAGGAAGGTATGGACATTTTGACAACCAGCATTCAGTTAAAACAATAATATGATATTTTAATTTAGTTCTATGCAATAGGAGTAGAAGATTATTGAAATTGCGAGTGCAACCAATACTACGAATGTTTACATGAAAAATATTAAAACCATTTGAGGTATTTTTTAAGTACGTATCACATTTTTCGACCTCAGACTTATAACAATCTGAAACTGTTAGTTGTTCAATATCATACGAAATCATAGTGTTGTCATCCATTTTACTAAATGTATATCGAGAAGATAATATACAAGATAGCAGTTACGAGTACATTCATATGTATCTCTCAGGAGTGGGCACAGATCATTGGGTAGCTTCCAGCACAGTGCGAAGCTCCGTAACAGATTATTACTAAGGGAATAGATTAGAACAAAATATCTCCTCCATAGAAAGTATTTATGTGTGTGAATGAGTAGGAATAGTGCTGTTGTATTGATTTGTGAGAGTAGTGTTGAGTTGTGTGTCAGTGGGTCTGTTGTCTTGTGTAGTAATTTGATTAACAATATTTGAAATAGTTTAACAATAAGTGATATGAATATTTTAACAATTAATGATATTAATAGTTTAGCAATAAATAATATTAATAATTTAACCATAAACGATATTAACAGTACAGCAATAAACAATGACAAAAATGAATAACAATCAAAGGTATATAGTCATTTCTTTGGAATATCCGGTTCACTTCTAATTAATATATGTGGGGCTCCCTGCTTCTCACGGATATATATTTTGCCATTAGTAACCCAGCAGTATTGATAATTATTGCTGCTCGCAAAGTCCCTAGCAAGAAAAAATAATCTTTTCATTCTTGGTGTTAAATTTTCTGATACATAAACAGGTTTAGCAGGTCCACTTATTTTTAAATGCTCTGTTGACAGATTGTTTGCTTTTTTAAACTTTCTGTGCATTCGGAGAAACTTTTCTTTAAGGAGATTAGTAGTAAACTCCACAATCATTGGTCTGTTGTTTACATCATTAGACCCGGTGCGAAATACGTCCTTCACTTCATGGAGCTGTACTGGAGCATTTATAATAGAACCGATCTTCGTAACCAATTCTGCGAGAGATTCCTTAGACTCATGGGATTTGGTAGGAATATTTCTTATCTCCACGCACGACGATCTAGCACCCTTTTCAAGTCTCTCCAGACTGTCTTCCAAGGTCTTTAGATGTTGCAAATTGGTTCTCTTTTCCGACTCCAGCTGTATCTCTAGTTGTGTAATTTGGTTTTTCAACGTATCATAATTCTGTGATAGGAAAGTAACAGTAGATTGGATATCCGTATTTTGAGCTTTAATCTCCTCAATTGAATTGTAAATCTTCTCCATCTTTTTGTCCTGTTGTTCCTTAAATTCAAGAAACATGGCCTTCATATCAGACATAAAAACGGATATTTCATTGTCGTGGGAGGCATCCAACTCCAAACATTTGCGTTTATTACGTTGTGAAATTAGTATTCCTTCTGGACGCTTGTCGCGCTCCTCAATCACTATATTCTGCGCTGAGGTACTTTGTTCCAACGGAGTCAGAGGCGGCGCAGTGGTAGTAGAAGAGGGGGTAGGCGTGTTTAGTTTTAGTTTAGGATAGAATAATTTTAATATTTAGGTAGGTTAGTTTAATTATTGGCCTTTTTTTATCGTGCGCAAAATCCCCGCGGATACCACCCCCACGGAGCCGGTGGAGGCGGTTATGTCGGACTCAAACCGACTAAAACGCACGCCGTCTTGGGTCCTTGGTTGCCGGAGGTGAGATTGCCGAAAGCATATCTCTCGCACCCCAGCAGACCCAGGAGAATTACTGCCCTTGGGTCAGCCGGGGTGCGAGGGATATGTCGATGACAACCTCACCTCAGGCCTAGCACCACGACCCACAGTCGGACTCGAACCGAATAAAAAGTCGGTTCGAGTCCGACATAACCTCCCCTTCCGGCTCCGGCAGGGGAGGTATTCGAGGGGATTTCCGCACGAAAAAAAGAAGGTACAGTGTAAATTTATATAAATACTTCATAAAAACTAGCACCACGACCCACAGTCGGCGTGCCCACAGTCGGACTCGAACCGACTAAAAAGTCGGTTCGAGTCCGACATAACCTCCCCTTCCGGCTCCGGCAGGGGGGTATCCGAGGGGATTCCCGCACGAAAAAAGTTGTTACTCTCGTTAACTTTAGGTATTTAACTGCCCTGTCGACGACGAACGGTGCGATGATATAAAGTAACCGTTAGCATCAATTCAAGCAAATGTTTGTAAAATTACAAGCATTATTATTATTATAATGTAAGTTTTTTTCGCCCATGCAACTAAACACATAGAACAAACAGTTCTCAAACTCATACAGTTTTTTTTAATTTCGTATTTATTACTTACTTAATATAATCATATAACTAAATAAAGTTAAAAAAACTGCATTTAATTTTCTAAGTCAAATCAAGTTTTCCTACTGCATATTTCTATACTGTGACGCTGGCGGGGTCATCGCCGAGTTCACCGTCACTGCGTTCGCGCGTAATATTTTACGAGCGGCCGGGATCGCTATAAATTCCTACTTTTGCAGGAATACAGGGCCTTAAGTGCCAGTCCCGCTTACTTTGAAGCGGATCCCGTAAAGCGGCAGCGACTTCTGTCTGAGCCCTCAACTCCGTGAGGTAAGCCAGCAGAGCCTCGTCCGTCAATCAACAGGTTTACCGGCTTGCAAGTGGGGTTGGCTTGAGCCTCGAAGATCTTGTTGAAACCTCACATACCCCGTAATTATAATGTAACTAAGTTGATTAGAAATTCACCCGCATCATGTTAGCTGATAGTGTCACATGGTTTTTATCTATAACTTGTTGCACAACAAAACCTTGTGTGTAACAAACAAATAAATAAAAAAGAATGTGTTAATGCCCCTATGGTGTGGTGGTAGTGCACGCGAGTGCCACGCAGGACGCCCGGGTTCGATCCCCGCTCAGTGCAAATATTTGTATGCATGAATATGGCTATTTGCATTGGTCTGGGGTTTTTATGAATAATATGTATGTATTTACGAAAAAAAATGTATTTAAGTATGTTTATCCGCATTCTAGATTCCATAAAACAAACAATAAAAGCTTACCATGGGTCTAGATAGCGTTGTGTAGAATGTTGTGGAATATTTATTTATTTATTGGGTAGAAAGCGGAAAGAAGGGTTGAAATAGGAAAACATATTGTGGGTAGAAAACGGAAATTAAAGTGCCTATTTGTAACACAAACATTACAGTTTTTTAATTTTCTCGAATATTTCCTTATCTTTGACTAACTTGAGCGTAAGGGTAGAGAGTTTGACTTCATCAATGAACCACTTCCCATCAACTGGCTATAAATTGCATATTCACTCACCAAAAACTATATTCTTTCAAACGGGTGGCCTTTTTTTCGTGCTGAAATCCCCTCAGATACCTCCACCGCCAGAAGAGGACGTTATGTCCGACTCGAACCGACTATAACATGCCAACTGAGGGTCGTGGTGCTAGGCCAGACGTCAGATTGTTTTCGACATATCCCTCGCACCCGGCTGACCCAGGGCCATCCCTTACGGTCTGGCCCTCTTCGGTAGGGGGGGCAACGATGTCGGAATGGGGGTGCGCACTTCTTAGCTCGCCGCCGCCGAACGGGTGGCCTTTCAATGGACTTCTTTTCATAAGTAAGGACAGATAAATATCTAATTAGACCAATATTTCATCCGACAGTCAACATGGAAGCCTTAATAAAGAAATATAATTAATTAAAGCACACAAGCAGTCACGAAGTAACGAATAGGATGATTTAATTCTAATGACTTTCCGATCCGATGTATTTTATGTAATTAATTTGGGCTATATCATTTTGAAAGTACGATTCGTAGATGAGCCCTAAGGCGTGTTACACACAGTTGGATTTAAATAGAGTGTTTATTATTTGTGCTTACGACTAAGGATTAACCCTGAGATTTCCATGTTCAATTGTCTAAGGCTCTGCTTGTCTCTACCGGGAGATGGTGTCCAAAAATTCTAGGTTGTTAGTCTTTTATGACACCTTTTTAGAACCCTAATTACCTTATGACGAAAAGGAAAATGATAGGTACAGCACTGCAATTTTGTTATTTTTCACACATAATTTTTTTGATCAGTTATTTGTATGATCAAAAATAGAATTCTTATAATGACAAGGTGGCAATTGAGTAAATTTTTTTTTTTTTTTGAAATCGTAAGATTTTATGCGTATTTCGAATGATTCGTGTCAAAATGTTCAATTAAATTTTCCATTGAATAAATAAGCAAATTTTAGTTTCGTTCTATTTAATACGAATACCTACCATTGGTGAAATCCAACTTAAATTTTCGTGTAGCATGTTAAGACTTCAATTATATTCTAATTTAGTATGATAAAGAGAATTGTCTCGTGTGTAATCCGCCTAACGTAACTATTTTATATTTTGGTTGTTCATTAACCTAAAGCTACAAACTGCTGGCTTAATTACTGGTGTAATTAGAGTAAGAGCATATATCTTAACGCCGCATTCATTAAAGGGCCGACAGAGATTATAAACTAGTTTAGTTTCGTTTTAGTTGTTTTAAATTTGTACCTACACTACCTACTAAAATTAACTAAGATAGTAGGTGTATCTAGTGGGTATATACGTTAGGGAAGTGTACCTACTATGACAAAGATTCAACCTAACCTAAAAGACTACACCTTTCATAATAGTGTTAGCGTCGATAGCTTTTTTTTATCGTGCGATAAATCCCCACGGAGCCGGTGGAGGTGGTTATGTCGGACTCGAACCGACTAAAATGCACACCGTCTTGGGTCTTGGGTTGCCGGAAGTGAGATTGCTGAAAGCATATCTCTCGCACCCCGGCAGACCCAGGACCATCTCTTTCGAGATGGCCCCCTTCGGGTTGTGGGGACCATAGTGTCCCCAGCGTCGATAGCTTAATGGGTAAGGAGTCGGCCTTATAATTGAGAAGTCCCAGGTTCACTACTTAATGACACTATAGACGCGACGCGAATCCGCTCCTAATACAAGCAACCCAGATTCACTAAATGACTTTATTGTCCAGAAAAAACGGCACGTTCCATAATATTGTTTGAACACTATGTAGACTTCTTTTGTGTCTGTGTCGTTAGCTATACACCACCCTATGGTTGACTGGCAGAGAATGCCTACGGAATTTAGTCCGCTGATTCATTTTGTGCATGAAGTTAAATAAAAAGAACAAAAAAAAACAGTGGCACTCCGGGAGTGCCAAAAGAAGTGAAAACTCGACCAATATTTACGTATACATACATACAAACAGAGGTCTCACATGTAAATTAATTGTCACTACCTATGACAACAGGTGTCGGTAACGGTGACGCAAATTCAATAGTTTCCCCCATTCCAAAAAATGTTCTACGTAAAACCCCCAACTAGCTTATAGTACACTAGTGTTTGACCGCGGCTCCACCCGCGTGGATGTCGGCTATCATGACCAAACATAGCCTAAGTCCTTTCTCATAGTCTAATCTATCTCTATACCAAATTTCATCAAAATCAGTTCAGTGGTTCAGGCGTGAAAGCGCAACATACAAACCGACAGAGTTACTTTCGCATTTATGATATTACAATTTATCTCAAAATTCATTAAGCGGAAGCGGTATCAATTAAATGGTTATTTTGATCGCGTCCAGACAGAAGCTAAAATATCTGAGTACAGAAAACAAAACAATACTAAGAATCGTAATAATTCACTGCTGTGTACTCACGAGTCGCGACTGTCGCGAGCTATATATATGCGAGGTATTCGGCGAGACATACTGACTGTGTGTAACGGGACTTATTCATTAAAAGTACTCACGATTAAAAAGTCAATTATGATTAAAAATTATACAAATAAATACTATTTTGAAGCAGAAGTTTGGGTATAGTATGCTAGTACTATGATAATAATGTACATGGTAAATATAATAGTAATAATGAACATGGTAGATATCCCGGTGAGTGTATCCCGGTGCAGAGTATACCTGCTAGAACCAAGCGTTTCAGTGACTCATTCCTATGCCGCACCACTAAGACCTGGAACTCCCTGCCAGCTCACGTGTTTCCTTCTTCCTATAGTCCCGGGTCCTTTAAGCGGGGCGTGAAAAGGCATCTAATGAGGCCCTCAAGCTGAGTTGGCACTCAGCCACTGTTGACATAGGACATGTTTACGATGGTGACCCTCTTTCCGAGACTTTGCCTTTGCTTAACATCAGGCTAGGTGAAGTTAAATTGACGTGCCCTATATAAAAAAAAACACTATTTATGCTAGTACTATTATCTATTCTATGAGTATAGTCTACATAGAGCACCATAGGCCACGGAAACCACTTAACACCAGGTGGATCGTGCGCCTATCTGCCACCTGAATGGTAATAAATAAAAGCACTTAGCCGATATTTGGCAGGTGCTATTCGTAGTAAAATATTTTACATTTTTGTTGAGCCAGCAGCAATGCTGTGTCAATTGTGAAGATGTTCAGATCTTTGGATGTTTATTACTCAACCATGCGTAAGACAGGTGTAAATTGACCCAAATAGACCATTTCTTGGATTAATTTACAGCAACTACTCCATAATGAAGTCTCGTCTAAGGAGACTCCAGGAAGAAACTTAGTGGGCTTATTTATATGCATCAGGCGTTTTTAGGCATATAATTATTTTCTAGTAACTTCCTTTTTAAGATATATCCGAAAATACAGGCTACCGTCACGGCACACTAAAAAAATAGTGCATAAATTCTACTAATATCTATCATAACTTAGGCAATGACGGTTTCTTGAAATATATTACAACTTTTTAACTATCCAGAAACGATACGGGGTGGGTTATTTGACGTGACAAAGGATTGTGAATAATATTATTTATGTGTACAGTCAGCATCATAAAGATGTTGACGAACAAAGTACTATAAATAATCTTAATTTAGTTTTTTTACCCGCTTCCAGTTGACCGATTGCTCTGATATTTGGTACAGACCTTTAATTGGGAGAATAATAGGTACCATTTAAATCAATAAAACAGTATGATTAGCATTTTGAGACTATGTCGTCAAAATATTTATGAAGCTGACTGTACGTTACCTAAAATATAATTTAAAATGTTCTGTTATCATAATTAAGACTATTATTTCTATCTGCATGTCAATCAACATTAGTTTCGTACAAAGAGAGTCACAAATAAACCAACACAATTGTTTTTGTGATTCTATTTCTGTAGCCACTCGCCAGACATACAGTTATTTCTAGTCAGACTTTCTGGTACGTTACGAAGAGTAGTTTATTTGAATGATTTTTTATAGCATTTACGAGTATTATGCTAACTTTTGAATTCGAAATACATCGGGAAAAAATGAAGCTCTCAAGTTGGGAAAAAACATTTATTTGGGATACGCACAATGTACATAGGTAGTTACTAGGCAAAGAATTACAGTACTATTCATCTTGCGAACCTAAATGGGCCACCATCTCAGCATGAATGCCTTGTACACCCTCGTGCACCAGGGTATACGAAGCGCTGGTTTTCAGATCACTTCAATTTCCCCTTCTCTTTATATCCGTCTTTAAGGGCGACGGTGGAGCCATCTACCAAGTTTCTTACGAACTGTTGGAACCACTTGATTTTTTCCACGCTTCATTTTTTCTCGATGTATTTCGAAGACTAGTTTAATTTGCTAATAAATATTAAATTCCAATAAAAAGGTATTTAAAACATTCGTGAAAGTATTGCTTCCAATTTAATTGTTATTTGAAATTTTACCAACATACCTACATACATACAATCACGCATTTATCCCTAGATGGTTTGCAGAGGTGACTTAACACCCACATTTCATCAATCGTTGTATTTGGTCCCACGTAATAGGGGGTGAGCCTATCACCGTATTCCGGGCACAATTTTTTACTCGAGCCATGCATCTGAGGCTGAGTCTGGGCTGTATATTTCTGTCTGAAGTTAAACAGCCCTATCTCTTAGTCGCCTTGTACGACACCGCATGGGAAGAGACGGAGTGCAGGGAACCACGCGGAATTTAAAAAAAAATCTAAATAATTTAGTTCGTCATAATCTTATTAGGACCACCCTAAGAAGATTATGACGAACGAAATTATTCAAAAAGATTCAAATGCCACTGGGATGGTTCGTCATAATCTTTCTCCTGGAGCCTGGGGTGTAGTCCTCTGTTCTATTGTTTGGCAAATATGGCTTTTAAGCAAGCAACTGCCGTCTGGCCTCCCAACATCGAGAATAATACCAACCTCAGATCCTCGTATGTCAAGCCACCAGTTTGCAGGTGAGATTTGCTTTTACCCCAAAAATCTTCCTCCCAACACAATATTTTCCCAATAAGCGGTATATAATTATAAGCCATTCACTGATATCTTTCAAAGATTAATAGATCGGCCGTTTTCCTTAATAGCCTGGATAAGGAGTCCATTTCAATAAGCCTAACAATAATAGTCTGAGCTTATTGTGATGAGCTTCTAATCTAAGCTTCAGGTAATCTCTTTAGCCTTTTCTTGTTATTTTACTACTAAAGAGAAAAAATAGCATACAGGGAAGAGTATGCAGGGTGGAAGATTTTAATGCACCGCGCGTAATAAACGCGAAAGTTTGTAAGTATTGATGGATGGATGTGTGTTAATCTTTCACGTCTAAACTGCTGGAGCGATTTGAATAAAATTTGGTATGGAGTTAGCTGATACCCTGGATAACACATAGGCTATGTTTGGTCGCTATAACCGACATTCAAGCGGGTGGAGCCACAGGCAAAAGCTAGTAACACATAAAACAATGAACCAAACATACTTATACTTATAACATAATATTGCAAGCAACCTTTCAAAATCATTGCACCTTCGGAAGCCAGACAAGCTATCTTATTATAACTGGATTATTAAATAAAACAAGCAAGGTATGTTACGCTGTCTTCTTTCCACGCCACGCGTCTCTACATCCATCTTTTTTCGTCGTATGCGTTTTTGTATGTTTTTCTCGCTCTCTCGGCACGCTTATATTGCCGTCTTGGTCGGCTTGGGTGAATGCTCGCCACATCCGTTGGAAACTGGTCCGAGATGAGAAGTGACAGGTGTAAAAACAACCTCATCTCGAAGGCATTCCTTGACCAGAGCGCTGGCAACAGATGTTTGTACCTTTAAGTTTTATACTTAGAATTTTTAAATTGGTATAAGCTCTTTATGGATTATTTTTTGTTTGCGATGTTACTTTGCCTATATTGAGAGTTATGGTAGGTTCTAGTTGTTTAAGTTTATTAATAGCTACCCAATGGTAGATATCCATATCCATACTAATATTATAAATGCGAAAGTTACTCTGCCTGTCTGTCTGTCTGTCTGTCTGTCTGTATGTTACGCTTTCACGCCTTAACCACTGAACCGATTATGATGAAATTTGGTATAGGGGTAGATTAGACCATGAGAAAGGACATAGGCTATGTTTGGTCGCAATAGCCGACATCCACGCGGGCGGAGCCGCGGGCAAAAGCTAGTATTATAAATGCGAAAGTAACTCCGTCTGTCTGTCTGTCGATCTATCTGTCAGTCTGTCTGTCTGTCTGTATGTTACGCTTTCACGCATAATCCACTAAACGGATTTTGATGAAATTCGGTATAGAGGTAGATTAGACCCTCAGAAAGGACATAGGCTATGTTTGGTCGCGATAACTGACATCCACGCGGGCGGAACCGCGGGCAAAAGCTAGTTAGACTATATATTAGTTTCCGTGAAGAAGGTCGAGAATAAGGTCATCAAATCTCTTCCCATGGATATCCCAGAACGCGACTAAAGGATAGGGTTGTTCTCCATTTAATAGTAAACATAGTCCCATGACAAAGTGCCCGCTTGGCGGTCATATGCTCGCTCCCTATCACGTGTGGGTTCGAAAATCACATATACATAACATAACATAAACTCATGCCTATATTCTCCGAAGGGGTAGGCAGAGGTGCTAGCACCCACATTCGCCAGTTTATGTTTAGGTCCCAATGTAATAGGTGGCAAACCTATTGCCATTAACCGGGCACTTATAAACCTGCGATAAATACACACATAACTTCGAAAAGCATCGAAAAGTCATTGGTGTTTGCCATGGTAAACCTGGGATCGAACCCGAGACCTCGTCTCAGCAGTCCATTACCCATACCACTAGGCTACCGCAGATTGAACCGCAAATTGAGATCGAAAATCACAGTTGGCAAAATATGACTGTTATACACCTGTGCCTACCCTTCGTATTGTAAAATTAAAGGGACCGTGAGTCATGATCATGGTGTTGACGGTCGAAAAATAAATAACTACTATATATACATATACGTAAAATTTTGAGAAAAGTGTAACTGCAGAAATCGAAATACTTACTGTTTCCCCAACCCAGACATCAAACTATATACAGCCATGTACATAATTTACATAGCCATCTCACTACGCCTACACCATAGGGGCAGTTTTACATAAAACTCATGATTGTAAGCTAAAGGTAAAATTTTTTTTAAAGAATATTAGAACCGAAATTACTAATATTCCTCGAATACATAGGGAAAAAGAATCCTCTCGGGCGGGACTCGAACCCGCAGTCTTTCCTTTACAGGGGGAATGCCTGACTAATTCGGCTACCGAGACACGCCCGATTTGATTCAAATTTCCCATCTTATACGTCCTTAAGGCGACGTCTGTGGAGTCATCTACCGATTTTCTTACGAACTATCGAAATCAATGAATGATGTTACAATCATTTTTAAACATTGATTTTTGATAACTCCGCCCAAATAATTGAATGAATTTTACAGCATTAAGTATGCTAACTATACAAATCGAATACAATAAATCGAATTCTTAAAATGCTGTAAAATTCATTAAATTTACTAATATTTCCTCTAACCCCTCCAGCTAAGCTAAATTGCTTGTGTTGCAAGTGGGTTCACGTCGGTAGTGTCATGGCCAGGATTCGAACCCGTGAACTTTCGATCGTAAGGCCGACTCCTAAATCACTAAGCTACCGACACATTAGCAGTGTAGCGTACTCTAGTCATTAAACATACTGCTCATAATTATGTTAACCATAGATCAATGGATTACAAGCAGGTGCTAAACTCTTCTATATTGTATCCCACGCTGCCTCACTGTAGGATAATAATGACTGATGATGTTACATTCTTACCTGACAACGGCGGGATCGAGTATTTTTAAACCAGTAAGTATTAACAAATAAACTCCATACTAATGTACATGTCTACTCTTAATAAACATTTATTAACATAATATACATAATAATTATCTGCGGTAGCCTAGTGGTATGGGTAATGGACTTCTGAGACGAGGTCTCGGGTTCGATCCCAGGTTTACCATGGCACACACCAATGACTTCGATTCTTTTCGAAGTTATGTGTGTATTTATCGCAGGTTTATAAGTGCCCGGTTAATGGCAATAGGCTCGCCACCTATTACATTGGGACCTAAACATAAACTGGCGAAATGTGGGTGCTAGCACCTCTGCCTACCCCTTCGGGGAATACAGGCGTGAGTTTATGTTATGTTATGTTATGTCATGTAATTATTCTAAATAAAAATATAAAACAAGATATGTGCAAAACTGCAGGTTCAGGCGTCAAAGAATTCTACCCATCGACGTCAACCGGGAGGGTGGCCAGTAGGCTGGCGGCATTGCCACATTGAATGGCAATGCCAATCCTTTGCGCAAGAAATAAACCAGCCCTCTGGTTATGGGTAGTGTCTATTTTAAACGTTTTGATGTTATCATGTCTATTTAAGTTAAATAGTGAACAAAAACTGAAAAACTTTGTTGTTAAAAACAGCTGCTAATCCGAAAATTTCAATGAAATCGATCAAGCTGTTTTGAAGTTTAATAGCAATAAACGCCATGTGTTTTTGCTAACAACTCAAGCTAGGTTAGGATTTAACGTAAATATTTATCGAATCGAAAATGTATGGTAGCGCCATCTCTTGACAATAAAATATATTAACTTGTGTGCCTAAAATATAGTCAAGTAGATAGTGTTTTAAAAGACAAGCAATCCAAAAGAGCATAACAATAGAAAAACAACTACTTAACTGTTTTATTTTTATATATTTCTTTGCCAAGGTGAATATATATCTCTGTTTACCCCATCAGGAATACACATGCGTGAATTATCTTACTAATATTATAAACGCGAAAGTTTGTAAGTATGGATGGATAAATGGATGGACGTTTGTTACTCTTTCACGTCTAAACCACTGTACCGATTTTAATGAAATTAGGTACGAAATAGATTAGACCTTTAGAAAAGACATAGGCTATGTTTGGTCGGTAGCTTGGTTGGTGGTTAAGGAGTCGACCTTACGATCGAGAGGTCCCGGGTTCGATCCTGGCCATTACACTACCGACGTGAACCCACTCCTAACACAAGCAATTTAGCTTAGCTGGAGGGGTTAGAGGGAATATTAGTAACTACGGTTCTAACATTCTTTAAAAAAAAAAATTACCGACATCAACCCGGGCGGTTCCGCGGGTAACAGCTAGTGTGTATTAAATAAGTCATGATATTACTCCCATAATACCCGTGTAACCAAGATCCCCAAAGATAAACTACAAAACCAAAGGATTATCCAAAAACAAACTTTTGATTCAAATCACCCTTATTAAACCCATACATACAAGACTTATTCGTTTAAAGGTCTTAAAATATACCACGGAATACCCTAATAGTTCACGTTGAACCAGATTAAAATAATAATTATCCTATATTAACCTCAAAGACGGGAACTTTCCGTAGTTAAGGATTCCTTTATAATCCGGGATTAAGTGCAAACTGAATAGATCAGGGAACAATTTCCATACATTTGTTGTAGTGTTTAGTGGGTGTAAGCGGTCGATAGTATGGGTCATAGCCTAAGGGTTGGGTACACTGGGAGACAAAGGTTTCAGAACTGTAACAAAGGTTGCCAACCACTCCTGTGGGTTCTCCAAGCGGCTACAAAGAACTCCATTTCTTCAAGAAAGGTGTTAGAAAGTTCTTACAGGGTCGGTAGCACGAGTGTGACGTCTCTGGTGTTGGTAATGGTGACCCTCATTCCAGAGACTTCATTTTTTACTCTCTCTCATGACTCATGATAAGCCAGGGTGCGGTTTTAAGAACAGTGACCGCCATTACAGATGCTGTCCCTACCCGTGGAGAGTCAGACCGTAAGGGATGGCCCTGGGTCAGCCGGAATGCGAGGGATATGTCGAAAACAACCTAACCTAGCACCACGACCCACAGTCGGCGTGCGGTTTTAATCAGTTCGAGTCCGACATAACCTCCCTTTCCGGCACCGGCAGGGGAGGCATCCGAGGGGATTCCCGCACGAGAAAAAAGCTGTCCCTACAATGGCGTTATCTACCTATTGTGTCGACATATGTATTTTCACACCTCGCTTATAGGACCTGGGCACCTGGGCGGGACTGCACGAAGACGGGAACCTTTTTTCTCTCCCTGCTTGATAGGTATGCATATAATAACAGCCTGATGGCTGGGAGACAGTTATTGACGTTGCCGTTATTTATAAAACAAGATAATATAACATTTTACGATATACATACACTGTACTTGATATGGAACGCGGATAAATATGCTTAAATACACCTTCTTTTATAAATATCCACATAATAAACTTAGAAACACCCAAACTAATTCGATTAAATGACATATCACACAATTTCAAAGTTCGAAATCTCGATGAACGGTAGTGAGAAAGTACGTATATAAATAGACGTATATCCACAAATATTTATACTGAACTAAACTCAAACCTACGTCCACTATATTTCAACAGAGAGTACAAAAAAAGGCTTCATGGTGACGCAAAAGAATCCGCAGCAAATTGCTAGTATTAATTTCATAAAATGAACGGTTGCTATAAAATCAAATATGACGGTTATTAAATTAAAATTTTTGTACACCGGCATGCGTCAGTGAGCTGACCTCAATTTTGACTTCGTGTCGTCAATTAGCGCTGCAACATCAATTTCTTGGTATTCTGATACGAGGAACCAATTTTGTTGCCAAAAGATATACCTTTAACATATTTTTTCGTTATTACTTGAACTAGGTGTAAATTATCCCCGCTTCTACAAGTATAAAATAAATAAAGAGTACACTGTGACAATTACAAAGTCAACTTTCACGTTAGCCCACTTTCGGGTCTGAGTTTGACAGGCATTTTCTGTATTTTACTTCTTCACTTTGCACGGTTTTGGACATCCATGGCAGAGATACCTTTTCACGCATGTCATTTTCGACGACACCTGCTATCATTTCTATCAAGGCCCGGTGGAGGCAGCACGGCCAGACAATTGTTAACCACGTAGGTAGCCTGGTGCTTACCAGTGCCTTTACAGCATTTTAATCGAAATAACGAACACAAAATAAAATTAAAGCTACTTCTTTCAGTCTTCACTCTTTCGACTCGTTCAGCTGCTTTATAGTCGAACTGTATCGACATTAGTTTACCAATAACATCACTAGTTAGTTCTCAGTGTGTCTCCTACCGCGCAGTAATTTCAGCTAATCCGTAGTGCGGGGAAGGCTTAAATATATTTACAGTGAAGTTCCGAGGATCCTTTACTTATGGATCATAGTGGGTATTGTCACAGTTTATGAATAGAAAACTAGTTATAACGTCTGGATATGCTTGAATTTAAAAAGTACAGTGATATTGAAAAGTTATAGGCTCGTGGCTCCAGAGGGGATTATTTGGAAACTGGAGCTAGCCGGGTGGGAGCGAAATGCTTTATTGGGTCACCTTTTTTTTAACATGCAGAAAAATCCTTCATGGATGCTATGCTGGACTCCTACCGACTAAAAACCCTCACGTAACGCCCAACAGCCTACGGTTGGGAGCCTTGGGTAAGCCCTCGAAAGGATGTTTCAGGACTGCCATCAGACCTACCGCTACCACTCACCATAAACTGGTCAGTTCGAGTCCGTGGGGATTTTCGCACGAGAAAAAGGACCTCATGGCAAAGTGACAACCGAGGAGCTTAGGACAATCCAAGATTAAACAACACTAGCCAAGTCAGGTGGAGGTGTGATCATTCTTAACACGTAGGACGTAACCTGGTCTAAAATTATGGAGGTCAGATAAAAGTCGCTTCATGAAAAATATCGAATTTTGGCTATTTCGATATTTAGACTAAAAACCGCCCAGTCGAGCAAATATTGGAAAATACTACCCACTCACCTCATCATAAACATCTTCGCAATATAATACTTAAAAACTTCATTCAGTATTTTGAGACATATCTAATTACGGACCTTGATTTCAATCAAACGCGTGTGGGCAGTTCAAACCAATTCTATACCAAAGAAGAAATACTTCCTACTTACGCTCTGTACTCTGTTTGATTCAAGTTTGAATGATGTAATGTTAAAAATAAGTGTAAATATATATTTTTTTATTTTATTCTTTCAGAAAAAACTTACAGCTAGAATACAGAGTAGAAACAAATTGTAAAAAAGATGGCCAATCATAAGTTACGCACAAAGCATATCATGTATTTTACTAAACTGCGAAGTATATTTATACAAATTATAAAACAAAGAAAAAACAGGTTATTAAGTGAACTCCATTAGTACCTATATAATTTAGTAACATAAATCGAACATGGGGTCTTGAAACCCCGCGAAATTTCAGTAAATCATTTCATTGTTACTAACTCATTGCTTCAAAAGGCAAAGATTATAATGACGGAGTTCATCTATAATAATAAGTAGGTACTTTACTATAACTTTCTTCGTTAATGGTGTGTTTGTCTGCACTGTGGTGTTATAAACGGTTGGTTTATAACACCACTCATTGTCATACTCATTGTCTGTAAAGCTCCAAAGGGGTAGGCAGAGGTGTATTAGCACCCACGTTTCGACAATTATGATTTTCGGTCCCACGACGTAATAGGGGCTAGCCTAATTGCCGCCTTTTACGACACCCACAGGTAGAGAAGGGGAGGTCCTATTCTTCTCCACCGGGAACCAACGGTGTTTTAAGCGTGATTGTAAAATAAAAAAGTGTAATCATCATTTGGTGGTTTTTGGGGCCTATAACAACATCATCTGCAAGCCGGTACGGTACACTTTCTGAAAGACGGATGATGGAGTTTTCCTTTGGTGCAGTTTTATTCTCGGGGTTGAAAGGGCATTATAGCTCCCACTAAAAACAAATATCCAAAAATAAAAATAAAAAGGTATGTGTAATATAAATAGCTAATCTAATATTTCTATTCTTAGTGTTATTTTTATTTATATATTCCATACTTTACTTTAACAGCAATAAATTAATTGATTCAAAAGTACTTAGTAATATCACATAGTTGAAAGGTCTGTACAGCTGAACGTGCTCGTTCATTTAACATTTTTTTCCTTTTTTGCGTCAGTCAATTGCTTCTTGAGCAAGGTTTACTGTCTATAATACCACGTTACGGACACCCTAGCAGCAAAGTAATTTAATTATGAGCATAATTTTATTATGTACAGGCAGCACAAGTAAGTCACGGGACTCGGTTATCTTATTAATCCTATTTAAGTTTAAATGGGAAAGTTTGTGAGGAGGAATTGTATGGATATTTGTTACTCCTTCACATCAAAACGGCTGAACGCATTTAGATGAGATGTGATACATAGATCCATACTAATATTACATATGCGAAAGTAACTCCGTCTGTCTGTCTGTATGTTACGCTTTCACGCCTAAACCACTGAACCGATTTTGATGAAACTTGATATAGGGGTAGATTAGACTTTCAGAAAGGACATAAGCTATGTTTTGTCGCGATGACGACATCTTGTCTGTCATAGTACATCGATTCCTGTGGATTGCGTCTTGGGCTACACCAGTTTATTCAGAATCCAAGTCATTCTTACTTACAAGCTACTGATTGATGGACGAAGTTCTAGCGTAAGTTATTCTCTTGTGATTGGTAGCACAGATGGCAATCGCTTCTATAACAGCCATGTCTATAACACCTAAAAGGTGGAGAAGTAATAAGTGGACAAACGTGAGTGTAAAATCCTTGAATCCATAAGATGATTATTTAATTATGATGACTAATTTACCCCGGTAGTAGATTCCTAAGAGCTGGCAACAGAATCTGCATCAGTTCCATAAATACAACCAATCATATGAAAGGTAAACAAATACAATACGATTGTACGCAGACAACACAACTCAAATATTAAACCTGCCGGTGAACTACGTCATGCCTGCCGTAACGAGACATTGGGGCTGATTCTGGTGTCGTAAGACTATGAACTAAACTAAAAATCTTAAACGGGAGTTATCACGGTCATCCTGCGGCCAAGCAGTCTGATATCGCGGAAAAAAGCAGCTTCTTGTCACTGAGTTGGACCGGGTCCTGAACAACATTTCTCAATGGGGCGCTGGGAACTTGGTCGAGTTCAATGCTAAGAAGTCACAGGCATGTGCGTTTACAGCAAATGTATCTTCTTTCCTTCCCCTTCTTACTCTTCAGAGCACGCCACTGCCACTGCAGGATAACCTCAATATCCTCGGTATGGATGTTCGCTGCAAACTGAATAACAAAAACTACATCAAGAGCATCATCAAAACTGGGAGTAAACTCGGAGTCCTGAACAGAGTGAGATGTTTATTCACGCCGGAGCAACGGTGTCTTCTATACAAGACCCAAATTCGTTGCTGCGTGAAATATTGCTCGTATCTAATCGAATGAAGTTCGTAAAGTCTAATAAATATTTTAGAGATGCCTATTCGCAGTTTAGTTAATCGAGATGTCCAACAGAATGAACGCCATTGTAACAACCGTTCACTAGCCCCTTCCAATTATTTATACTCGCTACATACATATAATATACTCCGTCTGTACCCGCACGCACCCTATCGTGGGAAGACACCGCTTGCTCCTGACGTGGTGGAGTAATTACCTCGGGGAGGAGATTTTTTATATCGCTTAGTAATTTTGTATTTTTTTCACATTACAACGTGGTAGTTTTACTCAAGTAGTTTGTTGCAAGGGGCAGTAAATGCTTGAATAGTTTGCATTTATTGCGATATTTAACCCTCTTTCGCGGAAGGGATACATAACTTCTTATTAAACTTTCAAAAAAATTGTTATTACACTTTTTAATGGATTTTAGCGCGATTTTTAGGGTTCCGTAGCCAAATGGCAAAAAACGGAACCCTTACAGATTCGTCATGTCTGTCTGTCCGTCCGTATGTCAAAGCCACTTTTCTCCGAAACTATAAGGCTTATTCTGTTGAAACTTGGTAAGTAAATGTATTCTGTGAACCGCATTAAGAATTTTACACAAAAATATAAAGTAATTCAAAGTAGAAACATGTCTGTCCCTCTTCCTCTAACTGCTATAATAAGAGAATGATAAATCGAAAAAAAATATGATGTACATTGCCATGCAAACTTCCACCAAAAAATTATTTGAACGAGATCTAGTAATAGTTTTTTTTAATTCGCCATAAACCGCAATTTTCGCTTTTCATTTATTTCTTTATATTATCTTGCTTGCTGCTACGGAACCCTTCATGGGCGAGTCCGACTCACACTTGGTCGGTTTTTTATCATATAAATAGTAACTATTTATTGTTTGCCACCGGGGATGGTTAGCTATGTCAGACTCGAACCGTCTGATACCACGTACCGTCTGAGGTCCCTATCTCGCTCCAGCAGGTAATGGTCGTGAAGGAGACGGCGGAGCGGGAGAGGCGGCGCGAGCGAGAAAGACTCGCGGATCGCGCCGCCCGCGCGCGCAGGCAACTCGGGCGTCGGAGGGCACTGACTGACCTCCGTCCCCCATGAGCGCGGGCCTGGTGACGGGTGGAGCCGCCTGTCACCCCAGCAGAAGCAGGCCACGGCGGCGGCGCGCTGAACAGCGCGCCTCCCCATTCCGGGGGCGAGTTGGGGACACCGTTGTCCCCCCTCCTGAGGAGGGCCAGACCGTAAGGGATGGCCCTGGGTCAGCCGGGGTGCGAGGGATATGTCTTTGACAACCTCACCTCCGGCCTAGCACCAAGACCCACAGTCGGCGTGCGGTTTTAGTCGGTTCGAGTCCGACATAACCTCCCCTTCCGGCTCCGGCAGGGGGGGTATCCGAGGGGATTTCCGCACGAAAAAAAAAAAAAAAATGGTCCCTATCTCGCTCCAGAAAGACAGGGTCCTCGTTATACCGCCCAATAACAATATAACCCCTACAACAGCAATGAAGGTCCCTATAACCTCCTGCCGGCTTTTCAATGGTCATATGTTGTATGACAAACAAGATCGAGACATGTTTTTTCCACCAGCTTTCCTTTAAATCATTCCACCCTTGACTACTACCCTTTTTTTTCATGCGGAAATCCCCGCGGCTACCTGCCAGAGCCAGAAGGGGACGTTATGTTAAACTCGAACCGACTAAAACCCCACGCCGAATGAGGGTCGTAGTGCTAGGCCAGAGGTGAGGTTGTCTTCGACATATCCCTTGCACCCCGGCTGACCCTGGCTACTGCCCTACAACGCTCTGGTGAAACTGTACAGACGCTTCAAAAATAAAAAGAATTGCATGCAGATAATGAAACGAAAACCACCGGCACCTTATAACAACGTTCTCTCGTTTATCTGTAGCGACATAATAAGTTCATACACGTATGTGTGTTACAGGAAAAGGCCAATTTAGTTGGCAGACGAAGTTGGGTAAAAGTTTGCCAACGCTCGCCTTCCTTGCGTGCTGTAATTGCTACATAATATTGCACTTACTGTACTGTTGAAAACGTGAAGGAAATCAGGTGTTAATTATGTCCTATTATAAGCTTATAGAAGCCAATGTTTATAGAATTATTATAGAAACCTATTATTATTGTTATCGTGCCTGCTCGGATAGCATACAATAGGTTGAAATGTGAATACTATTCCTATATATTAGTAGATAGTACTATTTCTATTATCATATTCTATTTTACTATTAAAGAAAGTTAGTGAAAATATGCCATCCGTATACGGTGCAGAGTATACCAGCTAGAACCAAGCGTTTCAGTGACTCATTCCTATGCCGCACCATTAAGACCTGGAACTCACTGCCAGCTCACGTGTTTCCTTCTTCCTACAGTCCCGTGTCGTTTAAGCGGGGCGTGAAAAGGCTTCTGATGAGGCGGTCAAGCTGAGTGCCACCACTGTTAACATGGTACATGTTTACGATGGTGACCCTCTTTCCGAGACTTTGCCTTTAGCTTACCATTAGGCGAGGTTAAGTCAAATTGACGTGTCCTTTAGAAAAAAATATATTTGTTATTGAATCACACTCTAACGGCAGATAAATTGGTTACTTGGTTACGAGAAAAAGTAGTAGTAATAAATTGTAGTAGGAGTAAAAAGTAACCAATATGCGGTTACTTTTTACTCCTAGAATCAAACTGCCACGTGAAATTGTGAAGATTCATTGAATAGCATTTACTATTAGCTTCATTAATTACTCTTGTAACGATCTTGGATCTTACACAAATATCACTTTGTTTGAAAAATGTAGTTATAATTAGCTAAACAATAAGGTACTTCGAATAGGAATAGTCTGACCTATTAGGAATATTAAAAACATATGTAACTAACATAAAGGACAGCCTCCGTGTCGTAGCGGTAGTGAACGCGGCCGCTACACAGGAGGCGCTGGTTCGATCCCCGCTTAATGCAAATATTTGTATGCATGAATATCGGTATTTGCATTGGTCTGGTCGTACCTTAAAGAGCACGTTAAGCCGTCGGTCCCGGTTGCCATACGAACATCTATGGCAGTCGTTACGGGTAGTTGGAACCCTAAGAAGTCCAACAACTGGTCTGACTGCAATGCTTCGATATCGCCTTTGGGTTGTGGAGGTCAGATGGCAAACGCTTCACAGAAAATATCGAAGTTTAGCCAAATCCGCAGTTAGACTGGTAAAGCGGACCCCAGACTCCAGGCTGAAAGCTTCGGATGCCACTTGAATTAACGCTAAGATGAAGAAGAAGGACTTAACATAAAGGACCAAAAAACTTAAACAAAAAAGGTCAAAATAGTTGGTGTTTGGATAATATCTTATCAGTTTTAGGGTTTCGGACCACTAAAGAGAAAAATGGAACCCTAATAGTATCGCGTCATTGTCCTTCTGTCTATAAAGAACTTTTTCTCACAAATACGTCAAGATATCAAGCTGAAACTAACATCAAATATTCAGCAAATATCTTAGAAACCTTGAACTTACGAAAAAAAGCTTTTAAGTAAACACGCCCATTTATTTATTGTTTTAGTTAGAAAATCACTGGCTATTTTACACTTGACATGCTATTATGACAATCAATTTAGATTCTTTACCATATCTCTTGCTCTGTAAGTACACCCTTACACCCCTGAATGCCGGGGTGTATGACTATCATTACAGCATAGGTTTTGGAATTTGAAAAAAGAACTGTCATACTCATACTGCACGAAGAATATTTTTAAAAAGTTAATTTTTTTTTCGGTATCGATTAATTACTCGAATCGGAATCTAGACAATTTATTTTATAAAGATTTTATTTTAAATATGGAAATATTTGTTTCCACATCGTATGTTAGATGGAATCGATTTAAAAATCAAACTGGCCAGCAAGATTTGACGCGCTTGCGTGCGTGAAAAAAAAAAGGCAAGAACCTCAAGTCACTCAAACTCAAGTCTTATCATCACAAACTCATATTCAAACTATAAATATTCCTAAAAAGAACGTGACCATATCTCTTACAAATTGTAATAATTTTACTATTAATTTTAATTAAATACACATTTTATTCTTCTTAATAAATGTTCATTGAAACCTGCTGTCTTGTTGTTTACTTACCTCACAATCGATATGTAAAGCAGAGTATTTATCTCGGGCGTAAGCATCAATTGCATTCGCTTCGCTCAGGCGCCAAAAACCTCGTATGCAATTGATGTCATACAGCCCTTGGTTAATAATCTACTATTATTTATTTAATTTTGAAGTTTGGAAGGCTTACAGCTAATTACACAGGTTATAATAATAAGTTTAACATCGATCAGCCAATTATAAGTCCTCGCTTATAGACATAGAATACAGGGATGATTATGAAAACTTAGCTGAATATAGCATTTACTTAGGGTAAAATTAAATTAAAAATTTAAAAAACCCCCGTCACAAAAACCCGTCCAAAAAGTTGAAAATAAATGATTAAATTTTAATTCAACGGTTGCCATGTCGGGGGCCCTTAACTGATTAAGTTCTCCTTTATATCGTAAGGTCCTCCGACATGGCAACCGTTGAATTAAAATTTAATCATTTATATTCAACTTTTTGGACGTGTTTTTGTGACGGGGGTTTTTTAAATTTTTAATTTAATTTTTATTTTACACATTTTAAATTGATCTACTAGTCAAGCTCTTTCATTTGATACCCATATTGAGGGAATAATAAAGAAATATGTATTCCAACATGTTGTGGCGACGGCCATCTTGGACTGTTTTTTTTTCAAACATAGCTAAGAACACTCCCGACTAATATACCTTTCAAACAAAAAAAACTAAATCCAAATCAGTTCATCCGTTTGGGTGCTACGATGCCACAGACAGACACACACACACACAGACACGTCAAACTTATAACACCCCGTCGTTTTTGCGTCGGGGGTTAAAAAGTAAGCTAATTGTAATGTTTCATGACATTTGTAGACGCACGTGATTTTAAAAGTGGCAGCAGCAACATTTATTAAGCAATTAGTTCATTGCTGCAGTTGCGGCCGTAAAAACCAAACAAGAGACAAGAGAGCGAGGCAGGAGAGTGAATCCCAGGCTCTAAAGTGTACCGAAGGGGGCCATCTCGAAAGAGATGGTCCTGGGTCTGCCGGGGTGCGAGAGATATACTTTTGGCAATCTCACCTCCGGCAACCAAGGACCAAGACGGCGTGCGTTTTTCGTCGTTTCGAGTCCGACATAACCACCTCCACTAGCTCCGTGGGGATTTATCGCACGATAAAAAAAAGGCTTTAAAGTGTAAGCTTTGGACCCAATCGGAACTAATGCTGTGATGATAATTATTCCATGGTTCAGCTTAGCAAGTTCCAGCTTCGAAGCGTCGTCGGTAGCTTAGTGGTTAGGGAGTTGGTCTTACGATCGAGAGGTACCGGGTTCGATCCTGGCCATTACACTACCGACGTGAACCCACTCCTAGCACAAGCAATTTAGCTTAGTTGGAGGGGTCAGCGGGAACATTAGTAATTTCGGTCTTATGTAAACATCCTAACCTACGTTTTTCGTAAGACAAAGATTAGTCAGATAGTTGACAACTAAATTCAACGATAAAATTAAGCTAAGTTATACGCCATTAAGTCATTATACTATATTTGGTACGAGACGTTACATTTTACGGCAGTTATAGTCATTTATTTAACAGTAAAAGAACTTAATTTGGGATGTTGATTGATGACAAACAAGTATCTAAAATAGTTAAGACCCATTACGATTTTGAACTTTTATGTGAATTTGTTGTGTTTTTATTTCTTTTGTACTGCTGTGGAGGTAACAAATTTGCCCACCTACAGGAAATTTGAAGCAAGGAACCTTGCATCATTTTATAAAATAAATTAATAAAATAAAATAACATAACATAAAATAACATAAACTTACGCCTGTAATCCCCGTAGGGGTAGGCAGAGGTGCTAGCACCCACATTTCGCCAGTTTATGTTTAGGTCCCAATGTCATAGGTGGCGAGCCTATTGCCATTAACCGGGTACTTATAAACCTGTGATAAATACACACATAACTTCGAAAAACATCGAAAAGTCATTGGTGTGTGCCATGGTAAACCTGGGATCGAAACCGAGACCTAGAACGAGAAATAAAATAAATTTGTTTAATTCAAGCATTGCCCATAAATGTTAGTTACAGAAGGCCTTATGATCTAGGTATATTAGTACAAAACAGAAACAAAACTTAGTCGTACACATAGACATAATTAATGTGTGTGACTTTGGCAAGGTGAACCTGTGTCCAATGCTGCATAATAGCACTGAAGCCTTGCCGCAACACACTGCAGGAGGGTTTTGGAGCTGGACCGCACTCTATCGATCAGGGATGCAATGCGCTTTCTTACGGTGGCTGCAAAGCTATCAACGCCAGCCTCTGCGAACATCCCTGAAGCACTACAATAGCGGCGCAGCCCCATCAGCATCCTGAACGCATTATTATATTGAGTGCGCAGGGCCCTGTACAGAGGAACAGAGTGGCGATAAAACGGTAAGTAAAACTTATAAGGTTCCCGTTGGAGCAGAATATGGCCATATGGCAGACAACTAAGGGATGAGGCTGTTCTGCATCCGAAGTAAAGAGACCTAAAGTTTAGGGAGTTACGGCCCCCAAGGGCCCATCTCGTAACTGGAGATAGCCCTGGGCTAGCTGGGGTGCGAGGGAAATGCATTAGGCAATCTTAAACTCATCTGAAGACTCGAGATCGCACGGCGACGTACGGTTCTGGTCTAGTCCGTTGGAGTCCGATAACCACCCACAGCAAGGTATGCGAAGAGATTTCCACACGAATAAAAAGAGAAAGAATGGAGTTACGATCTCCGGTGGTATCCAAAACCGTGCAATATGCAGCAAAATATCCCAAACCTTTCAGGTCTAGATCACATTATCTGTTTTAAATATACCTGTAATGCCGAAACATTTTACGCTATTTTACTTACGAGTAATCACTCTGTCAGCGATACTGATGCTGCTACGCTGTCTGCTTATCCTCAGATAGAAAAACCGATAAGAGATTAAAAAACCTATGTACTTATTACAAGAGCCTCTATGTGTGGTTAACATCCCACAACCAAGATTCACTTCACTAAGCTCGGTTACCGCGCTCATTAATTTTAAGTACTTCTAAGAGAATTGTTTGCGTACTTTCCAACAAGTAGTACGCATAATTATATAGTATTTGTACCTGTGTTCAACCCCATAATACCTACATTGTACTTTACGCGGTGAGGTGTATATGTTACCGGAAATGTGTATAATCCGGAATTCTATACAATGCCTAGGCATTCTATACAATGCCGAGTGCGCAGCAGGAAATGTATGAAATGGTATCAAAGAATATTGATGGTGGTTTTAAAAAATGCAACTACTTAGGCTAATGCTGGAGCCTCGCTTTCGCTTCAGTCTTCTAACCTATAATATATCCAGGTCGGGGCGCAGTGTCCACACCACGCAATTTAACTTGGATAGATTAGGTTAGAAGATTAATGCAGGAGCTTCGCTCCGCTCCGCTCCCGCATTAATCTTCGTGGTTATTTTTTTTATTTTTTCAAAAATATAAATTTTCCACAAAATCATCCGCAAATATAGACAATAACCCATTTATTTCACACATTTCCGGTGGAACGGCAGGAATTCTATGTATTAACACACATTTCCTAGAATTTAACACATTAACACACATTTCCTAGGAAATTTTTTATTCATTCAAAAATATAAATTTTCCACAAAATCATCCGCAAATATAGACAATAACCCATTTATTTCACACATTGCCGGTGGAACGGCAGGAATTCTATGTATTAACACACATTTCCTAGGATTTGTATACAATTCCTTGATTTCATACATTTCCGGTAACATATACATATCCCGGTATATATCTTGACAACAAGTTGCAAGATAAACGAGGTTCTAGTGCATGGATTGGTTTGATATAGGTAATCTATACTGAGTAATTATACAGTCGTTTTGGATAAGAAGAGTTTCGACACAGTCTAGATAGCAAATTCATCTGGAAATATTAATTTGACGAAAGAAAAAGCTTTTTTTTTTAATAATGTATTTATATAATGTTCATGTGAAAAGAAAAATTTATGGGGATATTAAATTTTCTATTTTGCTTTTGCCTTTTTTTTAAACCACTTATGTGGCAGACAAGCACACGGCCCACCTGATGGAAAGTGGTTACCGCGGCCTATGGACGTATGCAACACCAGGGGCGTTACACTCGCGCTGCCTACCCTGAAGAAACCTTCTAATGCCCCTCTTGTCTTCAAGAGGGGCATTAGAAGGTTTCTTGAACCCCATATTGTAGTCGCTTGGGAAAACCATGGCAGGGAGTTCATTCCACAGCTTGAGCGTACGTGGGATGAAGTTCCTTTCATACCGCATGGTACGCACCATATTCGAATGCAATGTGTGGGGATGAATTCCCTGTCTATGGCGAGCGGTGCGATGATAGAATGTAGCTGTGGACATCATGTCAAATAATTCATCTGAGCACAAACCTTGATTTTGCTTTCAAAACTGTGCCCCAATTCTTTTTATCTGAAACGACTATACAATCACCCAGTATAAAGCGTCGGTAGCTTAGTAGATAAGGAGTCGGCCTTACGATCTAAAGGTCCCGGGTTCGAATCCTGGCTTTAACACTACCAACGTGAACCGACTCCTAGCACAAGCAATTCAGCTTTGTTGAAGGGGTATATTAGAACCGAATTACTAATAATCCCTCTAACACCTCCAACTAAGCTTAATTGCTTGTGCTATGAGTGGGTTCACGTCGATAGTGTAATGGCCAGGATTTGAACCCGGGACCTGTCGATCGTAAGGCCGACTCCTTAACCACTAAGCTACCGACGAATTTACGTGATTATAAATAGGGAAATACAGCGTCGACACTAACCACTGAACCGATTTTGATGAAATTTGGTAGTTATAGGAGTCGATTAGAACTTAAGAAAGGACATAGACTATGTCTCAGCCTAAAATAATAACATAGACGGAACGTATAGAACTAGCATGTGAAGCCGCAAAAAGGAATACTAAAGTAGTGTCATCTCGCTCGCACTCGTGCGTGCTCACAAAGAGTTCGAACAAGATAGCACTAGCGCTTCATTTTTTCCGATGTTTTTCGAACTTTAAAGTTTGCATTAAAAATGCTACAAAAATTCAGTCAAATATTCGGGCGGAGTCATCAAAATTCAATGTTTAAAAATGGTTGAAAAATCATTCATTGTTTCCAACAGTTCGTAAGAATGTTGGTAGATGGCACCACCGTCGCCCTTAAAGACGGATGTAAAGAGAAGGAAAATTTGAAATGAATCAAGTGTGGCTCAATAGCTCAGTTGGAAGAGCATTCCCCCTGTAAGGGAAAGGTCGTGAGTTCAAGTCTCACTTGAGCGCTTCATTTTTTCCGATGTTTTTCGAACTTTAAAGTTTGCATTAAAATGCTACAAAAAAATTCAGTGAAAGATAGCACTACTTTAGTAAAGTCCTCATACCTCATACTGAGGGCTATGTTTGGTCGCCGACATCCACGTGAGCGGAACCACGGGCAACAGTTAGTTATGAAATAAATGTTAGGGACCGTAGGTACAGTCGCAACCAAAATAACTCAAAACATTCACACACTATATCATTGAATACAGTTTCAAAGCGAATGGTACAGTTTATTTGGTCGTTGTTGATTCTGACTGTTGACAAAACGGTAAAGTTTGCAGCTTTAATAAAAATAAATATTTGATGGCAATCGATTCACATGCTTTATAACAAGCTTCAAATACTAAAACAGAAAACTGTAGCTATAACCAAGTTATGCCGACAAAATTTGAAAATGTAGCTGTATGTACCAAAACAGCCCTTGACTAGATTTCGAAATGCATCGAGAAACAGAAGCGCTCAAGTGGGACTTGCACCCACGACCATTCCCTTACAGGCGGAATGCTGTTCCAACTGAGCTGTTGAGCCATACCTGAATCACTTCAAATTTCCCTTTTTTTTAGATTCGTCTTTAAGGGTGACGGTGGACCCATCTACCAACTTTCTTACGAACTGTTCGAACCAATGAATGATTTATCAACCATTTTTAAACATTGTTTTTTTTTATAGTATTTCGAACTTAAAAAGTTAGCATAAATGCTAAAAAAATTCATTGAAACATTTGAAACATTGACTCGAATGTCAAAATATTTATAACAGCAGAAAAATGTAAACTGTTTTGTTTGAAACTAATTATTTTCATAGAAAAAATGTTTAAAATCTGTTATTTGTTACGCAGTTTTATGTTTTCGGAGTTAATAAAATTATAGAAAGCGTGAACTTATACAGAAAAGTCAGGTTTAAAGCGAGCTTTAAGAATCAATTTCATTTATTCGGTTTAGGCACGTAAAGAGCGCATATGAACGTCATAATGTTACATTGATGTATGGAATGTCAAGAATAATAAATAAAATATGTAAATCATTTGAAAATGATTCGTTCGCTGGTTCGGTAGGTTGGTTCTACTGAGAAGATACCTGCGAGAAACTCAGTGAACTCGATTAAGTAATCTTCCTTTTTTAAATAATGCTTTTATTTATAACAAATTTATACAGTGCGAGCAAGAGATTAAATTAGGATAACCATGCATGTTTATCATTTAAGTATTCGTCCACTTTTTAATAACCTTTTTCATTAAGCAATTTTACAATTTAATTGTAAATTTATTAAGTGGCATGTCAATCAGATCCTGAAGAATTTTATGAAACATTTTTATCCAATTGCCTACAAACGAATTACCAACCTTATGGAGCCTGAATTTGGCACTGCAAGTTTATTTTTATTTCTTGTATGTATTATACTTGTGAGGAGACGATGAGATGCGCTATTAGAGAGGCTGGCTTTCTTGCATGCATGTCTCTTACGCGTTCCAGTTCACTTCCAAGTCGCTCCAGTGTCGCCTGTAAGCATCGTAGAAGAAGCTACCAAGACTTTTACTTAGGTATGGGACTAGGTAGAAGTCTCTGGGTAATATGATCAATAACATTCACAACTATGACATTTGGTTTATTTTTTAACTTGCTCTCTATTCTATGCCACTATAGTAAAAGCAATAAAAAGATAGCATGTGGAAAAACTATGATATTTTTCAGGATCAGTGATTCGAGAAACAGTAAAAAGCTTTAGAACCTGAATTATTGGGATTTTCTTTAATAGTGATTTTCACATCGTACTTTCCCGCACGTGTTTTTAGAAAAATAGTGTAAGATTAATTAATTTATATATAACTAGCTGACTTGGCGAACTTCGTACGGCTAATTTTATCTACCCGCGTGGAGTCAGATCCCGTTCCGCTGTACCCTCTACTATATTATGCATGAATTGTACGTATAAACCCTCCTCTTTAATAACTCTAACATAACATAACATAACATAAACTCACGCCTGTATTCCCCGAAGGGGTAGGCAGAGGTGCTAGCACCCACATTTCGCCAGTTTATGTTTAGGTCCCAAATTAATAGGTGGTGAGCCTATTGCTATTAACCGGGCACTTATAAACCTGCGATAAATACACACATAACTTCGAAAAGCATCGAAAAGTCATTGGTGTGTGCCATGGTAAACCTGGGATCGAACCCGACACCTCGTCTCAGTAGTCCATTACCCATACCACTATTAAAAAACCGCTTTAAAATTCATTGCGTAGTTTTATAGGTTTAAGCATAAATAGGGACGGACAGATAGCGACAGCGACTTTGTTTTATACAACAGCCCGGGGTTCTACTACTCTCTTTTTTGGCATATCTAGACTTTTGACAGCGACTGCCGCCTGACCCCTCAAACATCTAAAGAGAGAGCATATAATCATCAGGTGTACAGGCTAGCAAGTGGAGTGGGCCTGGGTCCCGAATATCTCTGAAGATACCCGAGGACACCTAAAGACACCTCATTACATACCCACAAACCTAGCCATCCATACTTCCATACTTGCATACTAATATTATAAATGCGAAAGTAACTCTGTCTGTCTGTCTGTCGGTCTGTATGTTACGCTTTCACGCCTAAACTACTGAACCGATTTTGATGAAATTTGGTATAGGGATAGATTAGACCATGAGAAAGGACATAGGCTATGTTTGGTCGCGATAACCGACATCCACGCGGGCGGAGCCGCGGGCAAAAGCTAGTTATATTCTAAATCTGTTATTGCATAGAATCTGAAACGAGATGTCAACAAATTCGACTCAATTTTGTGTATAAAAATAAAAGTTTTATTTGCATTTTGCATATAACTGTACCGCCATAAAGAACTCACTTTACCAAACCGTTTAAAAAGCGCGAACTGTTTTTAAACACTCAACATATTTTATCGAATCACCATTTTAGCATTCGACTTGAAACATTCAAAAACCAACTCTAACAGTGGGTAATTAGATTCATATTGCGTTAACTATAATGTACAATCTATTTCAGCAGCCACCTGGTCGATTTCTTATTAATGCAAGTAAACCTATAAACCACGGATACGCCCAGCTTGTAAATCTTCACCTGCATTAGTGTAGGATTAAGTTTTCGATAAGAATACCGGATTATCTATATAATGAGGGTAGATGTTTTTTGCGGTGGAATAAATTGCGAATTATTATGATATAGTTAGGGTTCCGTAGCAAAATGGCAAAAAATAGAACCCTCAAAGATTCGATATGTCTATAAGGCCTATTCTGTTGAAACTTGGAAAGTAGATGTATTCTGTGAACCGCATTAAGAATTTCACACAAAAATTGATTACGCGAGAGATACTTCCAAAGTGGAAAAATGTGTCCCCCCCCCCCTCTAACTTCCGAACCAAGAGAATGATAAAAATCTAAAAAAATATATATATTATCATGTACATTGCCATGTAAACTTCCACTGAAAATTGGTTTGAACGAGATCTATTCAATACTTTTTTTTTAAGTACCTCATATACCGCAATTTTCGCCTTTCATTCAATTACTTGTTGTGGTCATCATTTCTTCCACCAATCAGAGACGCGACAATACGATACCCAAAAAATATAAACTCATATATAACATAAACTCACGCCCATATTCCCCCACACAAATGTGCTAGCACACACATTTCGCCAGTTTATGTTTAGGTCCCAATTTAATAGGTGGCGAGCCTATTGCCATTAACCGGGCACATATAAACCTGCGATAAATACTTACACACATAACTTCGAAAAGCATCGAAAAGTCATTGGTGTGTGCCATGGTAAACCTGAGATCGAACCCGAGACCTCGTCTCAGCAGTCCATTACCCATAACACTAGGCTACCGCAGACCCAAAAAACGTCCATAATAAATTAATCGGTAACACTAATAATATAATTAAATAACAATATCATTCATACAAAAATTTTAAAAACCCCCGTCACAAAAAACACCAAAAAGTTTAAAATAAATGAATAAATTTTAATTCAACGGTTGCCATGTCGGGGGACCGTAACTGGTTAAGTAGGTACTCCTTTATATCGTAAGGTCCTCCGACATTGCAACCGTTGAATTAAAATTTATTCATTTATTGTCAACTTTTTGGTGTTTTTTGTGACGGGGGTTTTTTAAATTTTTAATTTAATTTTTATTTTATACTTCTCAAGTCAAGCTCTTTCATTTGATACCCATATTGAGGGAGTTATGAAGAAATTCGTATCCGTCCGATATGTTGTGGCGGCGGCCATCTTGGACCGTTTTTTTCCAAACATAGCTAAGAACACGCCCGACTAATATACCTTTCAAACAAAAAAAAACTATATCCAAATCGGTTCATCCGTTTGGGTGCTACGATGCCACAGACACACACACACACACACACAAACACACACACACACACACAGACACGTTAAACTTATAACATCCCGTCGTTTTTGCGTCGGGGGTTAATAAAATTGATGTATTATTATTATTACGGAGCTATAATTTTTTTACAAGTAAGTAGTGTTAACGCCATTTTTGATAGCGGCCATGTTCCTGCATGATGTATCTACAGTCTATAGAACATCATTGTGTGTACATAAATAAAAAAATATCCATTTGTGTACGGAGACGGAAGGCGGAGGATCGGGTGAAATAGGTAAAATAGCGCACATTGGGAGAGGCATATCTCCAGCAGTGGACTACGGTGGGCTAATTGATTGATTGTACATAAATACGTCATAAAAAAGTGTCACACTTTGGGACCGACTTCCAAACACTACGCAGAAACAATTGCCGAACTATCCACTTATACACTGACGGACTCATAAACTGCATCAAAGTTCAGGTTTACTCTAAAAGGATTTTTTATAATAAGTATGCAAACTTTTTAGATTAAATTATATAAATATGGAAAGACTGGCTCTTAATCTTAAAAAAAAAATTAAATTTAAAAATAGAACTGCAGTAAAACAAATGAATATAGCCGGGAAAAGAAAATTTACTTGTAGTATCAGATTTGCGTGTTATTTATAGCAAAGTTTTAAATTGATTCTCATTGATTTTTTTTGTTTTGCCAATTGAATTATTGTTACCAGCATAATTGTTGGGTTAGTTTTTTAACACATCGAGAGTTTTTGAACCATAATATGGATACTTCGTCCGAACAAGCGGCACAAATTGTAGCATTGGTGCGGGAGGGCTTGGATCAACGAACGATTGGTAGAAATTTAAATTTAAACCAGTCTACAGTTTCTAGAATATACAGAAGGTTTGTAGAGACAGGTTCTTACAGGAGGAGACGTGGTACAGGCAGAACTCGAGCAACCACAGGTCGTGATGACCGATTTATTGTTATAACTTCCCTGCGAAATCGTTTCCTCACGTCAGTTAACATCAAAACCGAGCTTAATGAAGTGCGTGGAGTAAACGTGTGTGCACGAACAATAAGAAGAAGGTTAAAGGAAGCGGATATCACCCCTTTTAGACCAGCAAATGGTCCAAAGTTGTCTACAGCTCACAGACAAGCTCGCTTAAGATTTGCGCGTCATCACCTGAATTGGACAGAAGAGCAGTGGGCCTCTGTATTGTTCACGGACGAGTGTAGGACATGTTTATATGGTGCAGATGGTCGCAGAAGAGTCTATCGTCGACGTGGGGAGCGATATGCTCAAAGTTGCATTGAGGAGCGTGTTCCTTTTGGAGGCGGTTCATGTATGGTCTGGGGTGGCATATCGATGAACGGGCGAACAGAACTTGTGTTCATAGACATGGTCCGTCAAAACGGTAATAGAGGGGGTTTGACAGCACATCGCTACATAACAGAGATATTAGAAGATCACGTGGTGCCTTACATGGGATTCATAGGCGAAAATTTTACTTTAATGCAGGATAATGCCCGGCCGCATGCAGCTGCACAAGTTCAACATTATTGCGAAGAGGTTGGGATACGATCATTCGCTAGATGGCGCTGTCTGGCTAGGAGCAACTAAAAAGAGCTCTGTGTATTTATTTAATTTAAAAAATAGTTATCAGTGTTTATCCAACCAAAAATTGCTATAAAACAGTTTAAATATAGTAAATGAAGGTGTATAAACGTTTTGAATTATAACTGTGTAAGAAATGAACGAAAAACGATGAAACTAAACTCAAGTGTATAAATAATAGAAATATACTGGAAACGGTGATTAAATAAATAAGAACAACTAATATCTAGTATTTCTAAACAATGTCATAAAGAAACAGTGGTGCTATTAAAGAAAACACAAAGTGTAGACCTATCAGTTTTAAATACAAGTTGTGCGGAATGTGAAAAAATGTGAAAAAAATTCCTAAACGATGACTCATAATAACTTATTTGCACAATTCAAAATTCATATCCTTATATAGTAGTGCATAACTTCGCCAAGCGATATTAAGTGATCCGTAGTTGGTACTGAAGTGCAACGGACTTATAAAACCTATACGTCGGGGGTTCGGAACTCAGCTGGGCCGAAAAGTTCTTTTTGAGATTGTTTCCAATTCATTATATTGTTAAATAAAAGACAAAATGAATTTCTTTGATAACATCACCTTTAGGAAGACCCGAATGCATTCCTCACTATCAGACAATAATGACAGTGTACCCGACCGATCACTAGATGGCACTAGTCATAGCGTGCCATGTATGTCGGAGCTCGAAGATACGGAATTAATTGTTAATCTAAAAGAGGAAATTGACACTCTCAAATCGAAATTAAACAGTGCCAATGATGAAATAGACAAGCTTTCCATTGAAAATGGTGCATTGCGAGACGAAATTCAGAGTTTGCAACGAAAGAATGACTTATATAAGCAACTGGCTAGAAGTCCTCTAAAGTCAGCCTTTTCAACACCAAAAAAAATAGACGCAAGCACAAGGAGATTAACAGAATTGGACCTGTCTTTACAGAATACATCGCACATTGCTCCCAAAATTATGAAACTAAACGGTGAGGACTCCTCGCATTCATCCCAAATACACCTACAACATGAACAGAATGCAAACTACAATCAAAATGAAGGCTGCAAGGACCTGACTCAAGACAATCCAGTTACTCAAAATAAAATGTATTTCATAAGCTCAAATAAGAATAATAACATCTTAGCGCTGGCAAAACACTATTTTGGTGAAAAATATAATGTGTGTCACTTCTTAACACCCAATGTGGGGATAAAACAATTGTTAATGAATATTAGTAATAAAATAAAATCATTTACTATGAACGATTTCTGTAACATAATAATAGGCGAGGATGATTTTAGAGTGACAAAGAACTACATTGCAGTTGTAACCAACATTAGAAATATGTTACAAGCTCATACTCACACCAACATTATTATTACTTTGCCGACATTTAAAACTGCTAAATACTGTGATTTGTATAACTCTAGAATAGACATGTTTAATCAATTATTATATATGGACAATCTAACTTATGAATATGCCTATATCTTAGACTCAAACTGCAATTTAATTTATGACAATGTTATGTTTAGAAAATCAGGCGCCCTAAGTAATAATGGTATGAAAATATTATTTAAGGATCTCCACAACTTGACATTAGACATAATAAAAGAAAATCTGACACTCTGTAATACTTCACAAGCGATAGAACAACCTGAAATTGACAATATATGTACACATAGTAATAAGCTTTTTCGGAAATAAATTTCTGAATATAATACATCAGAATATTGCGGGCCTAAGAAGTAAATCAAATGAGCTTTTTGTTTGTTTACAGGATCTGTCAGAAATATGCACTGATATAGATATAATCTGTATAACAGAGCACAATATGATGTCGGGTCATGAGGACATATGTATGATTCCAAATTATTACTTGACAGCGTATTGTAGTAGGAGTGATATTAGTAGAGGAGGGTCATGTATCCTAGTAAAAATAGGACATCTTTATAAAAGTATTCCCGAAATCGTAAATTTTTCTGTATCGGGAAGCTTTGAATGCTGTGCCATCGAACTGGTTGATTATAGTATTATCATTGTGTGTATATATAGAACTCCTTATAGTAGTAACCTGGATATATTCTTTAATAGACTGGATGGAGTGTTGATGTACATAAACAAGACTTATAGGAAACATAACATCATACTGGCGGGAGATTTTAACATAGATATTCTGAAACAGAACAATGTAACATCCGAATTTGAGTGTATGCTCCTTAACTATAACCTAAAACTAGTGTTGAGGCAACCTACCAGAATTATTACCCAGACCTGCATAGATAATTTTGCTCATAGCCTCCCCCATGGTTGCAAGTCGAGAATTATAGAATTCGGACTATCTGACCACACAGCGCAAATAATACAATGTCGTGTTAAAAAAATTTGCCTCATTAAACGGTGGAGAATTCGGCGAAGGGACTATTGTTCAGCTAACCTGAAGAAATTTAAAGAGTGTGTGAGCCAATTGAGTTTCTCTGAAATTTATACTACTGAGGATCCTAATCTGGCTTTCACCACCTTCCATGATTTATTTAGGCTGTTTTATGACCTTTGTTTCCCGCTCAAACTAATAACTGTGAATGCGCATAAAAAACAAAAATGGGTCTCACATGGAATAAAGGCATGTAGTAAAAAGAAACGGGCACTCTTATGGCAATATAGAAAAAAGCCTAATGAAGTCAATAGAAATAAATTTAAGCAGTACTGTAGAACATACAAAAAGATTATTAAACTAACTCAGCGAGCACAGAATACCTATTCCATTAATACAGCAACGAACAAAGCAAAAACTGCTTGGAGAATCATTCAAAGTGTAAGACAAAATACTCCAATGGAATCAATAAATAGTATAGTAATAAATAATCAAACTGTAATGGACCCTATTGACATATGTAATGCCTTTAATAATTACTTTGTTGATAGAATAGTTCCAAATACATCTAAAAATAAATTGCCGATTTCCTCATATGTAACTTCCAAACAAAAGTCTATGTTTTTGAAACCCTGCTCACCTCTTGATACTCTACACATTATCAGAAATTTAAAAAACACAAACAGTGTAGGTTATGACGGTATATGCACTAAAGTTATAAAATATGTAGCAGGTGATATTTGTCATCATATTTGCCATATTATTAACTTATGTGTGGCTAATGGAGTTTTCCCAGATAGACTTAAAAAAGTGATCATAAAACCAATATTTAAAAAAGAAAATAGAGATAAATTAGAAAACTATAGACCCATAGCCTTGGTACCTATTTTTTCAAAGATAATTGAGAAATATATATATAGAGAACTGAATGACTATCTTGAAAGTAATGATATCCTGGCAAAAGAACAGAAAGGTTTTAGGCGTAATAAGTCAATAAATATGGCTATATTTGATTTTTTGAAAATTATAATGAGGAGTGTTGACAGTAAGATACCTATTTGCTCCATATATATGGACATGACCCAAGCTTTTGATTATGTACATCATGACACTCTACTAAGCAAATTAAATATGTATGGCATCAGAGGAAATGTACTAGATCTAATTGAATCCTACATAACCGGTCGAACTCAGTATACTCAGATTACAAAACTCAATTGTTTCTCTAAAACAGAGGAAGATTATCAATCTGAAACACGCACTATACAGTATGGTGTGCCTCAAGGCAGTGTGCTAGGACCTCTACTGTTCCTGCTATATATTAACGACTTACCTAATGTAACCGATAACCCAATAGCTCTCTTTGCAGACGATAGCACTATCACTATTAAATGTAACTCTAAAGACACTTATGAAAGTGACATAAATAATGCATTGAGGTCTGTTCTGGACTGGCTAGATATCAATAATCTAAAAGCCAACATAGGAAAGACGATGCTCATGCATTTTAGCCAGCGAATTCCAATTATGGAAAATTTGCAGATATGCGCAAATGACCAATCGCTAAAACAAGTAGAATATACAAAATTTCTAGGTATATTAATAGACAACAAGTTAACCTGGAAACAACATATAGAGCACATATGTAAGAGGGTCAGCAAATCTGTATACGCACTACATGAATTGTCGCAAATAATCCGCACAGATGCACTTCTAACTGCATACCATGGCATGGTAGCATCAGTTCTTCGCTTTGGTGTCATTTTTTGGGGTAACTCTGTACACAAAAACAAAATATTCAAAGTACAGAAACGCTGTGTGAGGGCAATGTTCTTGTTAAAGTCAACTGACAGCTGCATGCCCTATTTCAAAAAACACAATATATTAACACTGCCGTCCCTCTATATCTTCGAGGTGGCTCTATTTGTTAAACTTAATCCCAACTTATTTGTTTTGGCGTCTGAAGCGTCGGGCCGGATGCAAAGAGACAAGAGTCGATTATGCCTATGTAAGTCTAACACTACTTTAATGCATGACAGTGTTTTCGCCATGGCTCCTAAAATATATAATAAACTGCCAAAAAGCATAAAAGAGTCAAATGTACCTACTTTTAAAAATAATCTCAAAAAACTACTGAATGACAAATGTTACTATGACGTAAAGAGCTTCCTCCAAGATAAATTATAATTTGTTAGTTTCAAAATATTTAATTGTTATTAGGTATTTACTTTTTACTTTCCCTTGATTCATAGGTACTCGTGACATTAAAATGTGATTATCCTTCTTAATTTATCTAGTTGACATTATTAATTTTGACTTTATTGATTGTTTTGACATTGTTAATTTTTAACCTTATTATTTTGACATTGTTAATATTGACATGACTAAATCTTATGTTATTAATTCTCATTATTGTTACTTAATTATTGCTATCTCTAATCATTATGAATGCCAAAATTGTCATGTTGCATGTAAATATTTGCACACCTTGTACTAAGAGGTTATAGTACAGCGCACCTATGCACATATATAAATGTATATTGTACCATCCCAATACCTGTATTATGCAAATAAATGATTTGATTTGATTTGATTTGATTTGATACGTACAATGGATTGGCCAGCACGCAGCCCGGATCTTAATCCCATCGAGCATGTTTGGGACAGTTTAAAAAGAGCTGTATATGCGAGAAACCCTTCGCCCACGACAGTGGCAGCACTAAGAACAGCACTTTCAGAAGAATGGGACAATATTCCGCAAGATCTTTTAAAAACCCTTATAAAATCTATGCGGAACCGATTAGAATCCGTAATAAGGGCACGTGGGGGTAATACACCTTATTAAAACACAAATAAACCCTTGCATAAAGTTTGTGTCTATTGTTAAAACCAATTTTTTAATTAAACCAATTTTTCTTAAATTTCTGTTTTTTCTTCAAAAAAAGTCTTAAGGTCCTTTCCAGTACATAAACTTAAACTTAAAGATATGACCCCACGCTGTTTTAAAGTTCACGAAACAATCTAGAGGTTTCAATTTAAATCTGTATAGAAAGTATGCATACTTGGTTAAAATATTTATTTCAAAGTCGTCTATTACTTTGATGCAGTTTATGAGTCCGTCAGTGTACATTACACCATCCAGTCCGCATAATCTGATTTTAAATGAGAAATAAATCTTTCAGTTGAATAAATTATGGTGTAGGCAGCTACGTAGACACGCCCATTGCGAGCAAAGACCACGATAAGAGCTTGCATGTTGATATATGAGATTACTGTGAGTGTTACTCATTGATGTATAATTCCCGACATTTTTTTTGAAATGGACACGTCAATTTGACTTCACCTCGCCTGATGCTAAGCCAAAGGTAAAGTCTCGGTAAGAGGGTCACCATCACAAACATGCCATGTTATCAATGGTGACACACGGCTTGATACTATTATCGACTCGAGCCATGCCTCTGAGACTGAGTCTGGGCAGTATATATCTATCTGATATTAAATAGCCCTATCTCTTAGTCGCCTTGTACGACACCGCGTGGGAAGAGAGGGGGTAGCATGACACAGAAGATCGATGAAGTCAATTGCTGCCCTAATAACCACAACGCTACAAGTGATACCTAAAACAGTTTGATATAATGAAGGATTAGAGCACATCCGTCGCCTTAGCAACCCGTGCATGGGGAACCATAGTTTAGCTAAGAAGCTAAATTTGTTAGAAATGGGTTCACGGCATGGGTAGATTAAATACCACGATTCGAACCCGGACCTCTCGATAACCAACTCCTTAACCACTGATCTCTTTATTTCCTACAGATAAGTGAAAGGATGTTTACAATAATCAAACACAACTTCAAAAATCCCTTAACAAACTCCTCCTCTAATCCTTAATATGCATCGTCAGCAGCTCTCAAAAATTAAAAAGAAACATTTACCTCCCGCTCCATTCACAAAAATGGTAACAAAGTTTCGCTACGTAGTGAAAAATAACAGTTTGAGAGGCTGACTCGAGGAATGTAACCTCCCCCGATAACGCGCGATAACTTAATTTGAATTTAAAAATGAATCCGCCGAGAGACAGCTTCGCATGATTCTTGGTGGGGCCACTAAACCAGCGATGTAAGAGGTGAGAGGTAATTCACCTCTATTTTGTTTGGGTGAGAACCGATCGATCACTTTACGATGTCGAATGGGATGGAACTGACTAAAACCACACAGTGTTCTTTCAATATAAGTATTTTACAAAGACCCTAAGTATACCCTAGGGAAGAAAGTCACCCAGTACCCTGGCAGGCTTTGATCTTCAGTTATAAGATTCAAAAAAATTCAAAATTCAAATATAGTTTATTCTGCATAGACCATTAAATCGGCACTTACAAAACGTCAACAAAGTCAATATTAAATACTAGTTTAGCAAATGGACCACCCGGTTCAAAACGCGGCCCAGACTTGAGAAGACTCCGGCAAGAAACTCAGCGGGCAGTTTTTTTGGTCACTTTACAAAACATTTACTTAGCCTAAAACTTATGGTCTAGATACAATGCTTTGCTTGAGAAGCATAGCTGAGCGAACAGCTCAATTCCAAGCTTGTTTATCATTTAAATATTTTTGGATTTTATAATAGCCTTTCTGGCATAGTTTGCTCTTAACTGTATTTTCAAATTTAAAAGAAAAGTGGTCTCTCTGAGAAATTTGGGGGCCGGTCTCATGTCTGGCCTGGTTCCATTAGGGTGCGAGATAGCTCTATCAGGCTCTCAGGCCTGTACTCATGGTGGTTTTTTTCGTGCGGAAATCCCCTTCGGATACCCCCCTGCCGGAGCCGGAAGGGGAGGTTATGTCGGACTCGAACCGACTAAAACCGCACGCCGACTGTGGGTCTTGGTGCTAGGCCGGAGGTGAGGTTGTCATCGACATATCCCTCGCACCCCGGCTGACCCAGGGCCATCCCTTACGGTCTAGCCATCCTCGGGAGGGGGACAATCGCTCATGGAGTGCCATTGTTATCTAGAGAAAGTATAGAATTAGAAGAAGTCTAGTCCAAACCAATATTTTACTGTGTAGAGAGGTTAAAGGTAATTTGACATCAATTTTATACTGTCCAGTGCCAAATTTTTCCCAATTTCTGTGAGCTACCTGGGCCTGTCTGAGTCAACCGACATTATCGTTAATATACGTCTTACTGCGCAAAATGATATCGTTAAACTTGGGTGAAAGAAGAAATCGATATGGTGCAAAATTTATTGCGCCGAACCGCGTATTCTCTGGCCCAACAAAGAATTACCCATTTCAATTGATATGCGCTCAGAAGCACTTATTAAGAGCGAGGAAAAGATTCCAGAAAATGCAATCGGATTATATATATTGCCGAGAATCGTACATGTGGCCTGAAGGGCACATAATATATGATCACGTCGAGCAATTTGGTCTTTTAGGAGGGTGATGACTGTTGCCTTAGCATTAAATTTTAAAATTTAAATTATGTTTGCATTAAAATATAGACGTTAAAATCACTATTTTGCTTTACAATGATGGGAGTGGTTCTTGTAAAGAAGACAATCATCCATAACATAACATAACATAAACTCACGCCTGTATTCCCCGAATGGGTAGGCAGAGGTGCTAGCACCCACATTTCGCCAGTTTATGTTTAGGTCCCAATGTAATAGGTGGCGAGCCTATTGCCATTAACTGGGCACTTATAAACCTGCGATAAATACACACATAACTTCGAAAAGCATCGAAAAGTCATTGGTGTGTGCCATGGTAAACCTGGGATCGAACCCAAGACCTCGTCCCAGCAGTCCATTACCCATACCACTAGGCTACCGCAGACTATCATCCGCTTCTTCTAATTGTCATTGAACCTTTTAGGGATATGTACAGTTAGCTGCAAATTTCACAACCAAATCAAACAGTCAGAAAGCCAAAAAAATGCTTGCAGTCCTGCACACGTAGAAAAGCTGTTTTATTTTTTCATTTATTAGTATTCACAAACATGGTCATTATGGCGTATCCTTGGTTGTCAAAGGACTTTGAATATTTGAAAGTGTAGAAACAACACTGGAATTTTATTTTCTTGTAACTTTTTTTTAATTGGCTTACCAAGTAAAAAAATATCAAAAGAAAAGATGTATCGCATGCAAAAACAGAAGTAAAGCGTAAATCTGTGTGTTTTAAAGCCATGTTTTCCCAGCACCAAGTGTAAGACAGCCGGAGGCTTTGTGTCCCTCCCTTTATCCTCTCAGATTCGGATCCGTGAATTTTCTTAAACCACGTGAATAACCACCGAAATGAAAATACTTTTAACCGTAAGTTAACTCACAAGTAACAAGTACCTTTCTTTTGGTTTGATTGCCTTTCAGACACGTTTTTATGGACTCGTTTACTTACTTGGCTGTCCGTGCGTAAATGTGTAATTGATTTTAAACTAACTTTACGATGCTTGGGAGTGATAGTTCGGAAATACTAAAATTTATTAACTGTGGAGCCTGGGGTTCGACAGATAACAGGTTAAATATATTTCATGTTTTTTTTATGACAGATAAGGACACTTGACAATGACTGGACTGTAAATCCTACTAATATTATAAACGTTTGTGAGTATGGATGAATGTATGTATGAAGGGATGTTTGTTACTCTTTCACGTAAAAACTACTGAATGTATTTTCATGTAACTTTACAACAATATAGCTTATACATCAGAATAACACATAGGTTAAATATCATCACGCTACTACTCTAGGAAACGGAGCAGTGATCATTAATATCAACAAATTCGGCCGGCATCGACATATAGGTAGAAGTGACAGTGTGGTTATTTCTGTTGCTGTTTCGATAATTTAAGAGGGTACAGCGGGAACGGGATCAGTGGAAAATAATTGGCGGTACGAAGTTCGCCGGATCAGCTAGTTCCAAATATATCTAAGACGTTGCAAAATATTGTCCAAGTACGTAAAATATACAAAAATTTTAAAAACCCCCGTCACAAAAAACACCAAAAAGTTTAAAATAAATGAATAAATTTTAATTCAACGGTTGCCATGTCGGGGGACCGTAACTGGTTAAGTAGGTACTCCTTTATATCGTAAGGTCCTCCGACATTGCAACCGTTGAATTAAAATTTATTCATTTATTGTCAACTTTTTGGTGTTTTTTGTGACGGGGGTTTTTTAAATTTTTAATTTAATTTTTATTTTATACTTCTCAAGTCAAGCTCTTTCATTTGATACCCATATTGAGGGAGTTATGAAGAAATTCGTATCCGTCCGATATGTTGTGGCGGCGGCCATCTTGGACCGTTTTTTTCCAAACATAGCTAAGAACACGCCCGACTAATATACCTTTCAAACAAAAAAAAACTATATCCAAATCGGTTCATCCGTTTGGGTGCTACGATGCCACAGACACACACACACACACACACAAACACACACACACACACACAGACACGTTAAACTTATAACATCCCGTCGTTTTTGCGTCGGGGGTTAATAAAATTGATGTATTATTATTATTACGGAGCTATAATTTTTTTACAAGTAAGTAGTGTTAACGCCATTTTTGATAGCGGCCATGTTCCTGCATGATGTATCTACAGTCTATAGAACATCATTGTGTGTACATAAATAAAAAAATATCCATTTGTGTACGGAGACGGAAGGCGGAGGATCGGGTGAAATAGGTAAAATAGCGCACATTGGGAGAGGCATATCTCCAGCAGTGGACTACGGTGGGCTAATTGATTGATTGTACATAAATACGTCATAAAAAAGTGTCACACTTTGGGACCGACTTCCAAACACTACGCAGAAACAATTGCCGAACTATCCACTTATACACTGACGGACTCATAAACTGCATCAAAGTTCAGGTTTACTCTAAAAGGATTTTTTATAATAAGTATGCAAACTTTTTAGATTAAATTATATAAATATGGAAAGACTGGCTCTTAATCTTAAAAAAAAAATTAAATTTAAAAATAGAACTGCAGTAAAACAAATGAATATAGCCGGGAAAAGAAAATTTACTTGTAGTATCAGATTTGCGTGTTATTTATAGCAAAGTTTTAAATTGATTCTCATTGATTTTTTTTGTTTTGCCAATTGAATTATTGTTACCAGCATAATTGTTGGGTTAGTTTTTTAACACATCGAGAGTTTTTGAACCATAATATGGATACTTCGTCCGAACAAGCGGCACAAATTGTAGCATTGGTGCGGGAGGGCTTGGATCAACGAACGATTGGTAGAAATTTAAATTTAAACCAGTCTACAGTTTCTAGAATATACAGAAGGTTTGTAGAGACAGGTTCTTACAGGAGGAGACGTGGTACAGGCAGAACTCGAGCAACCACAGGTCGTGATGACCGATTTATTGTTATAACTTCCCTGCGAAATCGTTTCCTCACGTCAGTTAACATCAAAACCGAGCTTAATGAAGTGCGTGGAGTAAACGTGTGTGCACGAACAATAAGAAGAAGGTTAAAGGAAGCGGATATCACCCCTTTTAGACCAGCAAATGGTCCAAAGTTGTCTACAGCTCACAGACAAGCTCGCTTAAGATTTGCGCGTCATCACCTGAATTGGACAGAAGAGCAGTGGGCCTCTGTATTGTTCACGGACGAGTGTAGGACATGTTTATATGGTGCAGATGGTCGCAGAAGAGTCTATCGTCGACGTGGGGAGCGATATGCTCAAAGTTGCATTGAGGAGCGTGTTCCTTTTGGAGGCGGTTCATGTATGGTCTGGGGTGGCATATCGATGAACGGGCGAACAGAACTTGTGTTCATAGACATGGTCCGTCAAAACGGTAATAGAGGGGGTTTGACAGCACATCGCTACATAACAGAGATATTAGAAGATCACGTGGTGCCTTACATGGGATTCATAGGCGAAAATTTTACTTTAATGCAGGATAATGCCCGGCCGCATGCAGCTGCACAAGTTCAACATTATTGCGAAGAGGTTGGGATACGTACAATGGATTGGCCAGCACGCAGCCCGGATCTTAATCCCATCGAGCATGTTTGGGACAGTTTAAAAAGAGCTGTATATGCGAGAAACCCTTCGCCCACGACAGTGGCAGCACTAAGAACAGCACTTTCAGAAGAATGGGACAATATTCCGCAAGATCTTTTAAAAACCCTTATAAAATCTATGCGGAACCGATTAGAATCCGTAATAAGGGCACGTGGGGGTAATACACCTTATTAAAACACAAATAAACCCTTGCATAAAGTTTGTGTCTATTGTTAAAACCAATTTTTTAATTAAACCAATTTTTCTTAAATTTCTGTTTTTTCTTCAAAAAAAGTCTTAAGGTCCTTTCCAGTACATAAACTTAAACTTAAAGATATGACCCCACGCTGTTTTAAAGTTCACGAAACAATCTAGAGGTTTCAATTTAAATCTGTATAGAAAGTATGCATACTTGGTTAAAATATTTATTTCAAAGTCGTCTATTACTTTGATGCAGTTTATGAGTCCGTCAGTGTACATTACACCATCCAGTCCGCATAATCTGATTTTAAATGAGAAATAAATCTTTCAGTTGAATAAATTATGGTGTAGGCAGCTACGTAGACACGCCCATTGCGAGCAAAGACCACGATAAGAGCTTGCATGTTGATATATGAGATTACTGTGAGTGTTACTCATTGATGTATAATTCCCGACATTTTTTTTGAAATGGACACGTCAATTTGACTTCACCTCGCCTGATGCTAAGCCAAAGGTAAAGTCTCGGTAAGAGGGTCACCATCACAAACATGCCATGTTATCAATGGTGACACACGGCTTGATACTATTATCGACTCGAGCCATGCCTCTGAGACTGAGTCTGGGCAGTATATATCTATCTGATATTAAATAGCCCTATCTCTTAGTCGCCTTGTACGACACCGCGTGGGAAGAGAGGGGGTAGCATGACACAGAAGATCGATGAAGTCAATTGCTGCCCTAATAACCACAACGCTACAAGCGATACCTAAAACAGTTTGATATAATGAAGGATTAGAGCACATCCGTCGCCTTAGCAACCCGTGCATGGGGAACCATAGTTTAGCTAAGAAGCTAAATTTGTTAGAAATGGGTTCACGGCATGGGTAGATTAAATACCACGATTCGAACCCGGACCTCTCGATAACCAACTCCTTAACCACTGATCTCTTTATTTCCTACAGATAAGTGAAAGGATGTTTACAATAATCAAACACAACTTCAAAAATCCCTTAACAAACTCCTCCTCTAATCCTTAATATGCATCGTCAGCAGCTCTCAAAAATTAAAAAGAAACATTTACCTCCCGCTCCATTCACAAAAATGGTAACAAAGTTTCGCTACGTAGTGAAAAATAACAGTTTGAGAGGCTGACTCGAGGAATGTAACCTCCCCCGATAACGCGCGATAACTTAATTTGAATTTAAAAATGAATCCGCCGAGAGACAGCTTCGCATGATTCTTGGTGGGGCCACTAAACCAGCGATGTAAGAGGTGAGAGGTAATTCACCTCTATTTTGTTTGGGTGAGAACCGATCGATCACTTTACGATGTCGAATGGGATGGAACTGACTAAAACCACACAGTGTTCTTTCAATATAAGTATTTTACAAAGACCCTAAGTATACCCTAGGGAAGAAAGTCACCCAGTACCCTGGCAGGCTTTGATCTTCAGTTATAAGATTCAAAAAAATTCAAAATTCAAATATAGTTTATTCTGCATAGACCATTAAATCGGCACTTACAAAACGTCAACAAAGTCAATATTAAATACTAGTTTAGCAAATGGACCACCCGGTTCAAAACGCGGCCCAGACTTGAGAAGACTCCGGCAAGAAACTCAGCGGGCAGTTTTTTTGGTCACTTTACAAAACATTTACTTAGCCTAAAACTTATGGTCTAGATACAATGCTTTGCTTGAGAAGCATAGCTGAGCGAACAGCTCAATTCCAAGCTTGTTTATCATTTAAATATTTTTGGATTTTATAATAGCCTTTCTGGCATAGTTTGCTCTTAACTGTATTTTCAAATTTAAAAGAAAAGTGGTCTCTCTGAGAAATTTGGGGGCCGGTCTCATGTCTGGCCTGGTTCCATTAGGGTGCGAGATAGCTCTATCAGGCTCTCAGGCCTGTACTCATGGTGGTTTTTTTCGTGCGGAAATCCCCTTCGGATACCCCCCTGCCGGAGCCGGAAGGGGAGGTTATGTCGGACTCGAACCGACTAAAACCGCACGCCGACTGTGGGTCTTGGTGCTAGGCCGGAGGTGAGGTTGTCATCGACATATCCCTCGCACCCCGGCTGACCCAGGGCCATCCCTTACGGTCTAGCCATCCTCGGGAGGGGGACAATCGCTCATGGAGTGCCATTGTTATCTAGAGAAAGTATAGAATTAGAAGAAGTCTAGTCCAAACCAATATTTTACTGTGTAGAGAGGTTAAAGGTAATTTGACATCAATTTTATACTGTCCAGTGCCAAATTTTTCCCAATTTCTGTGAGCTACCTGGGCCTGTCTGAGTCAACCGACATTATCGTTAATATACGTCTTACTGCGCAAAATGATATCGTTAAACTTGGGTGAAAGAAGAAATCGATATGGTGCAAAATTTATTGCGCCGAACCGCGTATTCTCTGGCCCAACAAAGAATTACCCATTTCAATTGATATGCGCTCAGAAGCACTTATTAAGAGCGAGGAAAAGATTCCAGAAAATGCAATCGGATTATATATATTGCCGAGAATCGTACATGTGGCCTGAAGGGCACATAATATATGATCACGTCGAGCAATTTGGTCTTTTAGGAGGGTGATGACTGTTGCCTTAGCATTAAATTTTAAAATTTAAATTATGTTTGCATTAAAATATAGACGTTAAAATCACTATTTTGCTTTACAATGATGGGAGTGGTTCTTGTAAAGAAGACAATCATCCATAACATAACATAACATAAACTCACGCCTGTATTCCCCGAATGGGTAGGCAGAGGTGCTAGCACCCACATTTCGCCAGTTTATGTTTAGGTCCCAATGTAATAGGTGGCGAGCCTATTGCCATTAACTGGGCACTTATAAACCTGCGATAAATACACACATAACTTCGAAAAGCATCGAAAAGTCATTGGTGTGTGCCATGGTAAACCTGGGATCGAACCCAAGACCTCGTCCCAGCAGTCCATTACCCATACCACTAGGCTACCGCAGACTATCATCCGCTTCTTCTAATTGTCATTGAACCTTTTAGGGATATGTACAGTTAGCTGCAAATTTCACAACCAAATCAAACAGTCAGAAAGCCAAAAAAATGCTTGCAGTCCTGCACACGTAGAAAAGCTGTTTTATTTTTTCATTTATTAGTATTCACAAACATGGTCATTATGGCGTATCCTTGGTTGTCAAAGGACTTTGAATATTTGAAAGTGTAGAAACAACACTGGAATTTTATTTTCTTGTAACTTTTTTTTAATTGGCTTACCAAGTAAAAAAATATCAAAAGAAAAGATGTATCGCATGCAAAAACAGAAGTAAAGCGTAAATCTGTGTGTTTTAAAGCCATGTTTTCCCAGCACCAAGTGTAAGACAGCCGGAGGCTTTGTGTCCCTCCCTTTATCCTCTCAGATTCGGATCCGTGAATTTTCTTAAACCACGTGAATAACCACCGAAATGAAAATACTTTTAACCGTAAGTTAACTCACAAGTAACTAGTACCTTTCTTTTGGTTTGATTGCCTTTCAGACACGTTTTTATGGACTCGTTTACTTACTTGGCTGTCCGTGCGTAAATGTGTAATTGATTTTAAACTAACTTTACGATGCTTGGGAGTGATAGTTCGGAAATACTAAAATTTATTAACTGTGGAGCCTGGGGTTCGACAGATAACAGGTTAAATATATTTCATGTTTTTTTTATGACAGATAAGGACACTTGACAATGACTGGACTGTAAATCCTACTAATATTATAAACGTTTGTGAGTATGGATGAATGTATGTATGAAGGGATGTTTGTTACTCTTTCACGTAAAAACTACTGAATGTATTTTCATGTAACTTTACAACAATATAGCTTATACATCAGAATAACACATAGGTTAAATATCATCACGCTACTACTCTAGGAAACGGAGCAGTGATCATTAATATCAACAAATTCGGCCGGCATCGACATATAGGTAGAAGTGACAGTGTGGTTATTTCTGTTGCTGTTTCGATAATTTAAGAGGGTACAGCGGGAACGGGATCAGTGGAAAATAATTGGCGGTACGAAGTTCGCCGGATCAGCTAGTTCCAAATATATCTAAGACGTTGCAAAATATTGTCCAAGTACGTAAAATATACAGTGAAACTGTATACATACTTAATTATACACAAATGCTACGATATTTTCATGTCTGTCTGAAATAATACAGACCAGTAGAATTTACGGCCATTAACCTAACCCAATAAAACATAAAAAAGCGTCCCGAAAATAAAAACATACACAGAAATACTAAAAGTCACATCGCTTATTCTTATATCTACATAAAGAAACAAAATTATTCTCCATACTTAAACATAACTATAAAATGGCCATCAAAGATACGGTTCTTTAGATAATCTAAAAGACAGAAAAGCTCTAAAGCATGATTATCTTTGAGATATAAACCTTCTTGGACCCAAACTTGGGGTGCAACCAACCCCCTTGAGCCCCACCTTCGCACACCCAAAGAAAATTGAATTTATACTTCATTTCCCATAAAATGCCTATGCCAAATTTATTTTAGACCATTAGCATATTAAAACGGCTCTTACCTTGGTAGCGTTGGCAAAAAAGTGATTATAATGTTACGAATACTTCAAGTTAAGAGGCCGTTCAGGAATTTGAGCGTTATAATGTGTATTTTTTTGGGTATTTTTCTTCAGTTTAGTTACAAAAATCTGGTTGGAAAATATCTGGTTATGGCACAGCGATATAATGAGTGTTGATCTGCTTGAGATTTTAGATTTGATTCTAAGTAAGAGTGAAATATTATTCGTTTTTATTTTAGAAAACTTTCAAGTGTACTAACTCCGTAGTTAGTAAATAGTGTTCTATTGCCAGCAATAGGCATATACTATTTTACGCGATAACTAAAAATATAGTTTTAGAAAGTTTAATAAAATAGTGAGGAAAAAAAATAGATAAAAGGTCATAAAACATTAATTATTTGTCGAAAAATAATCGACAAAAAATAGTTTTTTTACTGACCGTACCCTTTCGTCGTACTTTAAATAATAAGATCAGTACTTTTATATGACGAATAAAATAAGGAATCGCGACCATTAGAGACGTTATGGAGCACCAATGTTATGCCAATTGTGGATTAATCGCTTTTAAATTGGGACTAGATTTATGGGCTGTAAAAAAAATGAAAAAATTTGCTTTTTAAAACGTCCGGGCACTATTATTGACACGAGCTATGCATCTGAGACTGAGTCTGGGCAGTATATATTATATCTGTCTGGCGTTAAACAGCCCTACTCCTTAATCGCCTCGTACGACACCGCATGGGAAGAGATGGGGTATGCTTATATCTTCAAAATTACGCTACAGATTTTGATGCGGTTTCTTTTAATATGTAGAGTAATTCAAGAGGAAGATTTATATGTATAATTCATGCTTAATATAGTAGAGGGTACAGCGGGAACGGGATCTGACGCCACGCGGGCGGAAATGAATTGGCGGTACGAAGTTCGCCGGGTCAGCTAGTAATTTATCCAGACTATTATAAATACGAAAGTAACTCTGACTGTCTGTCTGTATGTATGTTACGCATTCACGCCTATACCACTGAACCGATTTCGATGAAATTTGGTATAGGGGTAGATTAGACCATGAGAAAGGACATAGGCTTTGTTTGGTCGCGATAACCGACATCCACGCGGGTGGAGCCGCGAGCAAAAGCTAGTAAAATAATAAGTAAAGATGATAGTGTAAAAGCTACACAATTTTTCAGACTATATTTTTACAAAGTGAGCCACAACAAGGCGTCGGTAACATGCAGGTAAACTGGCGATATTGGAACAAAGCAAAAGGTCCGTATCGTCCACACGCTACGCGAGTGTTTTTAACTTACACGCCCGAGGCGCTAGCTACTTCATTTTCATTGACAAAGAATAAATAACCTACAGATAGTCTACTCCGTAGAAGTTATTATTATTTGATATTGATCTCTTCTCGAAGTTATTTTATGCAATCGTTTAGTCAATGATAAGGTTCACACACGCTTGACAGTTTTTGTGGGTTGGCGGCAGTGCATTCGACTGTTACACAGGGTGCATGGGTTTGATTCCCGGTTAGTGCTGATGCATTGATCTGGATATTTCTGTGCCTCAGAGAGCACGTAAAGCCGTTGGTCCTGATTTTTATACGAACATCCATAGCAAGAGTTACAGGTAGTTAGAGCCCGAAAAAGTCCGACAACTGGTCCAACTGCAACCCAATGACATGGTGAATATTATGGAGCTCAGATGGCAGTCGCTTAAAATATTGAAATTCAGCCGTATCGCAATTAAACTAGAACTTTCCTATAACAAATTGCACTTAACTGAAACTTTAGAAACATATTTAAAGGGTTTTATGTGTACCTTTCAACTAACCAATTTACACTAAGTGTAAAGTTAGAGCCTTGACAGTCTTTAATAAATAAGCCTCAAGGAAAGACTGCACTTCTGATTTGGCACGAAGCCATACTGCGTATATAGTTTCTTCTTGGTACGAGTCTTTGCTTTACTGAATTAAAAAAATCCTAAGTATAATAATTACCATTACATAAAAAGTAGGTTGATACTTATATTCCATTTAGAAATATTTGAATTTATTTTCAAGCATGACATAGACTGTTATTTTTTGTATTTTAGGTAGAAGTAAAATATAATATGAAACAAAAACGCTATTATACGTGTATTATGCCGGTTCTGCATAAAAGTTTTATTCATTTATTAAATATAATTAGTTATAGTCGTTAATAAGTATGGCGTCAATGTCGATGTAGAAGGTTCCAAAATTCAACTCAAAATACAAGTTTAACAAAAAAGGCTGAAGGCAAAATATTGATAACATTTCTCATATTATAATCGATTCAAAGCGCCTCTACATAAAATACTCTATGATTAAAAACCTTTTCTATTTTGTACACAGTGTTTTAGTCTCGTTTGTTAACAAAAGTCTTTTGTGAAAGTGTTGCCAGGTTAACGCGTCTAGTATACAAATTACATTGATCAGGTTTTTATCCACAACCACTTTATTTCTTGTCTTTAAAATGTACCTTACCTGAATAGGTATTCCGTATTGTGTCAATAATTTTTATAATCTTTTCTAAGCAAAAATCATTTTTTGCATAATTATAATCGATTTATAAGTAAGCAGGTGTTTCAAATATTTATTTTTAAGTGCGAAACGTTGTTTCTTGCATATTTTTGTTTGCTAATGGTCCGTTACTACGAAATTCTTAAGAAACTAGTTAGTTCTTTACAGAGTGGTAAAAAATCTGATGCATTTATTGTACAAAAGAAATGTTTTACTAACCGTCATGGTTGACTTCATTGTATTTTTTCAAGACAGATATAAATCAGTCGTTTTATCAGTACTAGATGAATTCTTTGTCAATTTAGTTTGTTTGGGTCACTCCAAGACCTTCAGAGTTCAAGCTAATCCCATCTATAGGCTGGAAGACGGACGTGGCTCTGACGCAAACTATCCCCTCGGGATTGGACAGATGGTAGCTGATCCTGGACTCCAACTTGTGAGCCTTAAATACAACCAAGATTGACACTCAGATGAAGAACAAAGAGATAGAAATTTAGTCATAAAGGGAACATAAAATATGGAATTTCAGTCAATTCCGCAGTTAGACTGGTAAAAGCGGACCCAAGACTCATAATTAAAAGCTCCGAATGCGACTGGGATTATCGCTAGTATTAAGAGGAAAAGACTCATAAAATAAACAGGAGCAAAACATACACACTGTATTTAAAAAAAAAACATACTGACCCGACAAATATCGCACCCCATTTAAAACCACTATGAACACATGATGTTATCATCGTTCTGCATGGCGAACGCTATTCGCGCAAAAACTTTATAGTTCAAGCGAGTAGTGGATATAGGTACATTTTTAAATAAATAAATAAAAATAAATCACAACTTCATTAAATGTATTTAAAACAAGCCCTTGTTAACCCTCTGACAACCAGCTTCAGCGTCGGTAGTAGCGCACCTACTACCATGTGTAGTGCCTGGTGTGTGAGGGAAGTTATAAAAAAGACATTATCCATACTACACATCAGATCTTATTTAAATGTCACTGTGTTTAAAAACTCTTGTTAAAACTAGACTAGACATTATCCATGCTACACTGAACTGACAAATATCGCACTCCATTTAAAAACACTATGAACTCATCAAAACTTCGCCGTAATTGCAAGCCCTAGCGACAGGTGCTTGAATTTGTGAAAAATATTTTGCTGAGAACTACTGAACTAAAATGGTTTCCACCAAGCCTGACGTACTGCCTTTCCTACTAATGGGGTGCTATTTTTGTGCAGTATTTTATATCGGAGAAATGTTAGTGTGATAAATTATAATGAGCTTATTTGGATATCGATTTTGAGCAAAAGATATGATGGAACTTTGATTTCAGGTACATAACTACATTATTTAACATTATAATTGAGTTGACGATAACGACTGTTGTATGTATGGTAATTATTTTCAGAAGAGATGAAAATAGTGTTGAGGAAAAAATTCAAAATATCAAGTAGGCCTTCTGTAGCAGAGGTAGGACTAAGAACAGATGGATGAAATTTGTTAACAATGAAAAATTATATGGCAAGGAAGTGTCCCCGCGACAGTAGTTCCACACTCACCATCTAGACGGTTGGCGGACCACAATTTTGCGTTTCTCGAGAAACTTTCTGCCTCGCACAACTAAACTGTGGTATGAACTGTCACCAGCGGTATTTACGAACCAATACGACCTTCAAGAAAAGAGTGTACTCTTTATTGAAAGGAAGGCAACGCACTTGTGACTCCTCTGGTGTTGCGGGTGTTCATGGGCGTCGGTGTTCGCTTACCTGCTTGTTTGCCTCCCTATTCCATAAAAAAAAGACGGAACTTTCGACGGACAGAAAATACCTTCAAATTTTTCGACTAAGTCTGAATAGTCAAATTTATTAGCTTTTTCATTTAGAATATCAGCTTCTTAAAGCCTGGTTACACAAAATCGTCATCACACTAAACCAAAATCCAAAACGGCAATCAGCAGTAATTGGGTATCTCTCCACGTGAATTCAGTCGCCATCAATTCACCTAAACGCTCTCTTTTGAATTTCAAATCTACCCTCATTCAAATCTGGAGTCGTATAAATGGCATCTTGGATCAGTGCTCATTATGTCAGAAACGAAACTCCCAATATCGATTCGGAGTTTATGGTAAGTTGAAATGGATGATCTAGACAATTTAGCTCGTGATTTGTTGGAGAGTTTAGCGGAATCTGCGCTGGAATCGGAGACTGGAGTAAATCACAGAACAGAAGGTTTAATACAATCGAGATTCTTGTTTAAATTTGGTTTGGATTTGGATTTTTCGTGCGAAAATCCCCTCGGATACCTCCCCCGCCGGAGCCAGAAGGGGAAGTTAGGTCGGACTCGAACCGACTAAAACCGCACGCCGACTGTGGGTCGTTGTGCTAGGCCAGAGGTGAGGTTGTCTTCGACATATCTCTCGCACCCCGGCTGAGAGAGGAAATACCTGTAATTTACAAAAACTAGGTCATTTATCTACTATCTATAAGCCTACAGGACTGTATGGAAAGTTTGCAGTAGAATTTATATTAAAACTAGCCTTTTCCCGCGGCTCCGCCCTCGTGGATGTCGGTTATCGCAACCAAACATAGCCTATTTCCTTTCTCAAGGTCTAATCTAAATTTCATCAAAATCTGTTGAGTGGTTTAGGCGTGAAAGCGTAACCTAAAGACAGACAGACAGAGTTACTTTCGCATTTATAATATTAGTATGGAAGTATGGATACCGAATAATATCGACTAAGGCGATAACTGTTTTTTTTTATACCACGTAGGTGGTAGAAAAGCACATGGCTCACGTGATGGAAAGTGGTTACTATGATGGTGGTGTAATTCTGTTTACAGTGAGCAGTATTTTTGGTTCTTACGAAAATAAATCAGGCAAATTGTGTGGAAAAAGTGTATAACGCGGGCAAAGTCACGAGCAACGACTAGTAATACTGTGTTTACTTCTCTTTGTTTGGTCGGTGTGTATCCATTTTGTAGTAATATGCGAACGTCTTCTAAACATACTGCTTCATTTGTGATATATACGTATTTTATGGTGTTATAAAAGCGTACTGAGCTCTAACTGGCTTGCGGTGTAAGCAGTACCCCAAAAACTGCGATACGACCGTAAACCCTTTTTTCGATACGCCAAACCCCCAAATAAACGAACACACACATTATTTATTGATCCTTATCAAGCACCTATTCCGTTAAACACCCTTATAACTAAATAAAGAGGTATATTCCGAAGCCCTATAAGCCTCCGGTTCAATAGATTAATTCCTTGTCAGACCCCTCACAAGATTAAGTAGAAAAACTTTAGGGTTAAGTTACCCGGCACGCCAGGGTTAACTACTCTGTTTCCGAAGTTCGCTGTGTAAATTTTAGGGTTCGTTAGGTAGGTAATGATATACTATTATTATTTTGTATGGGAGTACCTAAGTTGTTACGTATGTAGGACTTACCTTACATTAACCCTATAAACGCTCGAAATAAGTTTAATTGACTGGGTGGATGATAAAGCGGTTTAATAGTCATCTCGCGTACTACGACATAGTCTAGTGTTTTGTTCCAGAGCCAAATAATGAAATTTTCTAACATAACATAACATAAACTCACGCCTGTATTCCCTGAAGGGGTAGGCAGAGGTGCTAGCACCCACATTTCGCCAGTTTATGTTTAGATCCCAATGTAACAGGTGGCGAGCCTATTGCCATTAACCGGGCACTAATAAACCTGCGATAAATACACACGTAACTTCGAAAAGCATCGAAAAGTCATTGGTGTGTGCCATGGTAAACATGGGATCGAACCCGAGACCTCGTCTCAGCAGTCCATTACCCATACCACTAGGCTACCGCAGATCTACTAAATTTTCTATTAACAATTATATTAAATCTAACAAATGCCCACACACCACAGTGGTGCCGCAGTCACTGCAAAAAAACATTTTATTTTAGACTTTATTTCTATACGCTTAAAATTCAAAATGAACTGAACACAGTTTTATTAAACTTGTTTAATTACTCTACAAAAAGTCATTTAATTTTAAACTTATACGCATCTCTTTAATGTCCTATTATTTATTGTGTTAGATTGATGGAAGTCTAGATTTGTAAGCAAAATAAAATAACTTAGAATTATTTCATACTATCTTCTTCTTCTACTTAAAAAAACCCGGTAAAGAATTATGCATAATATTACATCAAACGAGGGCATTAAGCTAAAGGGCACGTGTAAAATAGTCACTTTCATTCCTAAGACAACCCAAACTATTTATTTGTATCGAGACATTATGAGTATAACCATAAGCCCTTTGTTTAAAACCAGTACGCCTACCATAACATATCTGCATTTGCAATTAGTTCCCCGGAACCCTTAAAAAACGGATCCGACGATACTTCATGGTTTATGACTAAACTAGCTTTTGCCCGCGGCTCACCCCTGCGTGGATCGCGACCAAACATAGCCATCTCCTTTCTCATGGTCTAATCTACTCCTATACCAAAATTCATTGGTTTAGGCATAAAAGCGTAGACAAACAGACAGAGTTACTTTCGCATTTATAATGTTAGTACTAAAATGTACTAAATACTACTTCTTTCGTGCATGTTCCACGGTAGCCCTCCAGGACTTCTAGAGGATTTAAGAAACGATAATGTTTATCATTTCTTCTTCATTAGAATCACATTCACGTAGTAATAATTAGCACCTGTGTACTTCAGGGTAAGCAGATTTATCGTTCCCGAGCGCATCGCGAGGCACAACAGCCGTAGGTACTGTAACGGTCCGATTCATACCTGAACTAAGGGATTATTCATAATGTGTACAATACAGGAAAGATATAAGGAGGCAATTGTATGAAAATCCTTAAAAAAGCTATACGAATACATAGAATGGAATCATTCAAATATTTGGGCCGACTCATCAAAAGTCAATGTTTAAAAATGGTTGAAAAATCATTCATTGGTCCCAACAGTTCGTAAGAAAGTTGGTAGATGGCTCCACCGTCGCCCTTAAAGACGGATATAAAGAGAAGGAAAGTAATTCAGGTGTGGCTCAATAGCTCAGTTAGAAGAGTAAAGGTCGTGGGTTCAAGTCCCACTTGAGCGCTTCTTTTTCCTGATGTATTTCGAACTTAAAAAGTTGGCATAATAAATGCTATAAAAATTTCATTTAAATGGAATTCATTTCTAGGTGAAGGTGATTTCTAGGTGAAGGTGATTTTGGGGAGCTTTGAAGCGTCGGTAGCTTAGTGGGTAAGGAGAGGTCCTCCTGGCCATCACACTACTGACGTGAACCCACTCCTAACACAAGCAATTTAGCTTAGCTGGAGGGGTTAGAGGGAATATTATTAACTTCGGTTCTAATATTCTTTTTTTCTTAAAGCTTATTTTTAGTCCGAGCAACTTGCTATCACCGGTCAGGATTGATTAATATTACGCTTGTAATATTTATGGTACTAAAATATGTAATGCTTTCCAAATGTACCCAAAGTATCATAATGATACAGAAGAACACTTTTTAATTTTGAAACGACTAATTTACGTTAGGATAGAATAGAATATGATACTATCGGATGTTAACGGAATATCACTTTTTTTTATATACCAGGCACGTCAATTTGACTTCACTTCACCTGATGTTAAGCTAAAGGCAAAGTCTCGGAAAGAGGGTCACCATCGTAAACATTTACCATGTTAACAGTTGTGGCACTCAGCTTGACGGCCTCATTAGATGCCTTTTCACGCCCCGCTTAAAGGACCCGGGACTGTGGGAAGAAGGGAACACGTGAGCTGGCAGGGAGTTCCAGAATCGTATAATAAGTACAAAATAACAATATGTTCTCTCCTTGTTATTTTCACAAACACCACGGCTATACAAGTTGGGTCCCATAGACCCAAAACATTTTACAGTAGGTAATAAGCGCGTATTAGGATATGGGTTACGATGAGGGTTAACTGTCAAGGGGTATAAAACCGATCAATCATTATTTATTTCACGTCTTTGAGGATACAAGGATGATAATAATATACGTGTAATTTTTTCCTGTTTGGCCTACCGTGAGGGGGCGTGTGAAAAATGAGTTTTTTGCTACTACAAGTGTCAAATGTCTATAAAAATGTTTTAAGAATACTTACTGGTAAAGTACATACCTACGTACATACATATACTCACATTCAAAAATCCCCAAAGGGGTAAGCAGAGGTGCACCCCCGTTTCGCCAATTATGATGGGGGCGAGCCTATTGCCGTCTAGCGGGGCCCTTCGCCTTGGGCTGGATGTTTACTGTCAGATGGAGAACCTGTCCCTTAGTCGCCTTTTACGACACCCACAGGAAGAGCTGGGGTGGTCCTATTCTTTTTTTTTATCGTGCGATAAATCCCCACGGATACCACCCCTACGGAGCCGGTGGAGGCGGTTATGTCGGACTCGAACCGACTAAAACGCACGCCGTCTTGGGTCCTTGGTTGCCGGAGATGAGATTGCCAAAAGCAAATCTCTCGCACCCCGGCAGACGCAGGACTATCTCTATCGAGATGGCCCCCTTCGGGTTGTGGGGACCACAGTGTCTCCATAAAACATCGGAAAAAACGAAATGCTCAAGTGAGACTTGAACTCACGACCTTACAGGGGGAATGCTCTTCCAACTGAGCTATTGAGCCACACCTGAATCACTTCAAATTTTTCTACGTCTTTATGGGCGACAGTGGAGCCATCTACCAATATTCTTACGAACCCCCTGCAAGGTCGTGAGTTCAAGTCTCACTTGAGCATTTCATTTTTTCCGATGTTTTTCGAACTATAAAGTTAGCATAATAAATGGTATAAAAAATTCATTCAAATAATCCCATATAAACTGCCCTTTACATTAAAGCAAGCACTAAACAGCAGCGGCGCCGTGCACAAGACACTAGCTCACCGTGTAACTAATTAAACAGACACCTTACTCCACTTAGTGCACATAATATAATGCACTACAGGTTTATCCGATCGGTAACTAGACTAACTATAAACACCTTATTGTGTGTTTTTACTTACCGGATTACTAATATTTGCCTTTTTTATCAGATAACTCAGTTGCTAAATGTTCATTGTGTAAAATAATTATTTATTGCATATTTTTGCGTTGATCATTTGGAAAAGTGAGTAATTTATAAAATGATAAGTAGTAAAATGATCAGTCGGCGAAACCATTGTTTACCAAACGTTGTTTGTCAAGTGTAATTTTGCCAAATGCCAAACCCAACTACTGAAAACAGGAGTAATGTTTTTGGTATGAGATCAATGTTTTAGAATCACACGAATTGCGGGATCCAAATCAACTTCAACTACACAACATTAACCGGAAGCTTGGTGCAGGTTTCTTTTTTCTTACAGTCCTGGGTCCTTTAAGCGGGGCGTGAAAAGGTATCCGATGAGGCCGTCAAGCTGAGTGCCACCATTGATAACATGGTACATATTTGCGATGGTGACTCTCTTTCCGAGACTTTGCCTTTAGCTTACCATCAGGCGAGGTGAAGTCAAATTGACGTGTCCCTTATAAAAAAGATATAGACAAGGTCCTGGCACAGGTTTTCATCACGGAGTTGGATTGGAAGGTTAAATGGTAGTTGTTCTTTTTTTTATAATACAATAGTAAGGGAAAGGTCCTGGGTTCAAGTCCCACTTGAGCATTTCATTTTTCCCGATGTATTCGAAAAGGTAGTGGTTCTAGTAAGAAAAACAAATTATGAATAGAACGAGAGCGGGCGGGCTCTTGAGTGCAAGCTTGTAACCATATTACGGTATTGGGGCGCAGATTATAATGACCAAACTGCACTAAAAGAGAGGTTATGTTTTGCTTATGATATTTATATTGAATAACTTAGAAAATGGATTTTTCATTTGAATTTGGAACTATTTCTGGTTTTTCTGGTTGTCTGGAAGAAATCGCAGATCGCGATAAGGCCGTCCATTATACAACTTTCTATCATGCATGTATTCTCTGTATATATTCTATGTTTGGTGTGCAATATAGAGTATTCTCTCTCTCTCTCTCTCTCTCTTTCTCTCTCTCTCTCTATTTGAAAGGGATGGAGCAGTCCACTCAGATAGCCCAGTCAAATAGCATCTAACCTAGTCTACGAAACGCATCTACTGCAACATCGTTTTCCCATTTCCATTCACCCAATAGCGGTTTAATGGAATTTCACTCAGCTTTAATTCACCAATTACTATAAATGCACTAAAAGGGATTTCAGTCGTGCATAACTAACCTATTCCCCTACCCAAGAACCTCTATCAATCCCATCAATCATCGATCCAAGTACATCAATGTTTGCCTCATAAATTCTGACATCAACTAAGATTAACTTGACGTAGTCTATAATATTAAGACTTATGTACACTGCAGCCAGTGTCGTAACTCAAGTGTAGTAACTACCTATGTTCAGACGACTCAGACTATCGATATATGTACACATATTGGTTCATAACTCTTTGTTAATGATGGATACGGTCCAGAATATTCCATCAAGAACCAAGCGCACCATTAAGACCTGGAATTCCTTGCCAGCTCACGTGTTTCCTTCTTGCTACAGTCCCAGGTCCTTTAAGCTGGTATATGTCTATAACTGTGACCCTCTTGCCTGAGTCTATGAGCCTTCAGCTTGCCATCAGGTGAGGTGAAGGTCTTTTACGGACACTTAAAAAAGTGTGTGAACAGTTTACTTCTAAGCACGCGTCGACCACGTCGTCACTAAAAGTACAGTATCTCAAGAGGTCAGCGCGAGCCTTTTATCGTTGCTAATAAAAGAAAGAAAGAAAGATATAAGTTATGATTATAAAAAGCTGGTCCGTTTTGACCCCGTGCTTTCTAAAAGGACCATAAAAGAAAGAAAGAAAGATACGTGTTATGATTATAAAAAAACTGGTCCATTTTGCCTGCGTGCTTTCTAGAAGGCGCACGGGTAGCGCTTCTGAATATCTGACGTATTTAATAGATGATTTAATTATAATCTTCAGTGTAAACTTAATTTATATCATGTAGGTACAACAAAGTATTAACACATCTTGATTAATTCAAACTTAATTAATTTGATCTATTATTAGTAAACTACATTAAACTAAAGTGAATTATTGTTGGGGTATTATGTTACTTTAGATAATTTCAGTTTGTAATTCAATTATTAACGATTCAATCCTTCATGTTTAGAATTTAATTAGAGGCATGTTATATCTTTGTGAAGAAATTCACGAGAAAAGGTACTTACTTAGAATTCAGTTTGATGTTTTAAAATAGTTAGTTATAATATACTAGCTTTTGCCCGCGGCTCCGCCCGCATGGATGTCGGTTCCCGGCAATTATTCGAATTTTTCTCTACGTACAAACCTTCCCTGGACTTCCACGAATAATTCAAGACCAAAATTAGCCAAATCGGAAAAGGCATTGTTGAGTTATAACATTACAACGAAAAATGGCATTGATTTTTATATAATTACTAGCTTTTGCCCGCGGCTCCGCCCGCGTGGATGTCGGTTATCGCGACAAAACATAGCCTATGTCCTTTCTCAAGGTCTAATCTACCCCTATACCAAATTTCATCAAAATCGGTTCAGTGGTTTAGGCGTGAAAGCGTAACATACAGAGAGACAGACAGACAGAGTTACTTTCGCATTTATAATATTAGTATGGATATAGATTATTATTTTTAACTATACTCACTCAATATTTTTAAATATCAGTAAACAAAAAATTCACGAGAAACGGTACCTACGGGTACTTAGAATTCATTTTGATGTTTTAGTATTTTTTTTTAACTATACCCAAAAAATATTATATTTGTAGAAAAGTTCTCTGAAACCAAGTAAATAGACTTTTGCACTAGTATTCTTTGGAATTTTGTGCCAAATGAGAGGATTTATTACAAATACTGGACTTAAATTAAATAAAAAGGACCTTAATTTTTAAGATACTTGATTTGTTCAAATTTTTAGAAGATGGTAGAAAAGCTCAAGTAAGCTTGGCAAGGACTCCCTTGCCTGCACCAAAATTCATTGCTCGGAGTTGGATACTCTATCAAAAGATATATCTGAACAGAGTAGGCACTGTTATAACATATTAATTTCAAAAAAATACTATGCTATTCAACAAAAACACTAAACCAGGTAGAAAAACGCGAATGACCCTAAATTAATTCCACCAAACAAGGCCCCAGGGTACAACAGGAACATAAAAAATATTCCACACGTGTCGGCCATTTTGGAAAACTCAAACATAACATGAATCCTGCAAAACGGTCCCACTGAATATATTATTATACGCTACCATGATAAATTATTAAGAGAGGGAGACGGGTGAGGAGGGAGGGGCGAGGGGGTACTGTAACATTGAAGTACCAGCTTTAATTACAATTATTGGTTCGTACTTAAAATGTACATAGGCATATGTACAGTTAACACCAGATCGATTTTGATGAACAAAGTACTCAAAATGATCTTAATGCCTTTGTTTTCCACCCTTTGTATTGACTGATTGTTCTGATAATTGGTACATACAATAATACAATGTAAATAATTTATCAATCAATCACTTAGCCAGCCGCGACTGCCTCCGTGGCGTAGGGGTAGTGAACGCGGACGCTACGCAGGAGACACGGGTTCGATCTTCGCTTGTTGCAAATATTTGTATGCATGAATATGGGTAATTGCATTGGTCTGGTCGTGCCTCGAAAAGCACGTTAAGCAAGCGGTCCCGGTCGCCATACGAACATCTATGGCAGTCATTAAGGGTAGTTGGAGCTCTTCAAAGTTCATTAACTGGTTTAACTGCAAAGCTCATGTGGCAGTCGCTCCACGGAAAATATCGTAGTTTAGCCAAATCTGCAGTTAGACTGGTAAAACGGACCCCAGACTAAAAAGTTGAAGGCTTCGGAGGCGACTGGGATTAACGCTAAGATGAAGAAGAATCAATTAGCCTATCGCAGGCTGGACATAGGCCTCTCCCAATGTCAGGAGGCGCCTTTTGTTGCCACGCTACCCAGACGGGTCGGTACAGGGTTTTTTTTAGAGATTACCTTCTCTCGCAGTGATATCGTCTGCGTATTTTTCTGTAAGTCACCTCATACGACACTCTTCGGATGAGATTTAATAATGATACTACCAACACGTTGGAATCTCTGCAGTTGCGTAGAGACGTTGCCTCTCTGGCCGTTTTCTACTGCCTTTACCACGACGAGTGTTCTGAGGAGTTATTTCAATTAATCCCACCCTCTCCCTTCGTATCCAGAACCACTTGTGCAGGTCCATCCGCACACGGTGGAATTCATACTTTTTTTTTATACAGGACACGTCAATTTGACTTTACCTCGCCTGATGTTAAGCTAAAGGCTAAATCTCGGAAAGAGGGTCACCATCGTAAACATTTACCATGTTAACAGTGGTGGCAATCAGCTTGACGGCCTCATTAGATGCCTTTTCACGCCCCGCTTAAAGGACCCGGGATTGTAGGAAGAAGGAAACACGTGAGCTGGCAGGGAGTTCCAGGTCTTAGTGGTGCGGCATAGGCATGAGTCACTGAATAGCTTGGTTCTAGCAGGTATACTCTGCACCGCATATGGATGGCATCTTAGCCCTGCACGTGTATGCATACCATCTCTCACTAAACGGTTTGAGGCCTCCTTCCTCTGCCACATGATAAAGAGCTGGAATGCTCTGCCCGCATACGTGTTTCCCTCCTCTTACAGTCTCAGGTTCTTCAAGAGGGGCATGAAAAGGCATCTATCAAGGCCGTCAAGTTAGGCACCACCATTTTACGTCCAATAGCATCGAGAATGGTGGTCTATATCTTCTGGACTGCACCTCAGCTTTATTACCATCTAGCGGGGAGCAGTCAATTGACGGACCAAATATATAACAAAAAAAAATTGTTTGAATGAAGCCCTTAAAGACGGATATAAAGAGAAGGGAAATTTGAAGTGATTCAGGTGTCAATAGCTCAGTTGGAAGAGCATTCCCCCTGTAAAGGAAAGGTCGTGGGTTCAAGCCCCACTTGAGTTCTTCTTTTTCTTCATGTATTTCGAAAAAATACTTCAGACACCATCTGGATTAATTAATTTATTTAAATCATTAACACATGTTTGAATTGATTCTAAAACCTTGCTATTGAGATCGTTTTAAGATTTTAGTAGTCCAGATCTTTAGTATCTGTGTTATGCCAATAGTTGACAATTATCAGAATTGCGATCCTGGTGAGGCGGTACACCTTGGGTCACATATATTGGGTAACAGCCGCACCAGCGCGCTAACAGTCACCAACAATTTGGAGCACAAACTTCAGAAAATGCTCCCCGAAGTCCCACCGATCATCGAGTATTTCAACCGGGGCTTGATATCGATGGGAGTACCTCCTACTGTCAGGCTGGCTCCCAGGCCTGGCCTACGCTGAGGGCAATGAAAGAACGTGGCCTCAGATTTGTGCAGAGCCACCTCGAGACCCAGCCACTGGATCCGATCAACGACTTGAGCAACAGCGGTCGTGGCCTTCTGGGTCGCCTCACGGTGTGTAGCGCTACTCATCATCATGCTCTCTAAGCGCATTACTCAATATCTCAGTCCATGCCACACTTGCTCTCTTGCCCACTGTGTCCTTCCACCTATACCATCGCAGACCTGTGCAGGGCAACAGACAATGCTGTGGCTGTGGCCAGGTATTGGGCCGACAAAATTTAAGAAATTGATGAGCCATTGACAAGAAGAAGAAGAAGAAGCGCAGTACTCGTTTCTTGGATGTCTTTTGAGGTTAACAAGGGGTGTTACGGTGCAAATACGGTTCAAATTCCCCAATCATGAATTCACGCAAGGGCCTCGTGTCCCGAGGTATATATACCCGTTAGAGACTGCACAGTAAGACAAAGAGTATTTATTTATTTTTTATTAAATTTATTTACACACATCATACACTATCATTACAGATTAGTCCAAATCAATTGTGTAGAATTAAAAAGAAAAAAAAAACAAACAAAACAGTTATCAAAAATACAGTCAAAAGTCTACATAAATCACAATTACAATTCTTAAAAAATAAAATCAAAATAATTCACAGAGCAATAAACAATTGAAAATACACATTATAATCAATTAAAATTAATAACAGATGATAAAATCTATAACATAAAAACTCTTTAATATGGTATATAAAGGGGTAGGCAGAGGTGCTAGCACCCACATTTCGCCAGTTTATGTTTAGGTCCCAATGTAAAAGGTGGCGAGCCTATTGCCATTAACTGGGCACGTTTAAACCTGCGATAAATACACACATAACTTCGAAAAGCATCGAAAAGTCATTGGTGTGTGCCATGGTAAACCTGGGATCGAACCCGAGACCTCGTCTCAGCAGTCCATTACCAATACCACTAGGCTACCGCATTTAGGTTAGGATAGGTTATAATTTTATTGATTAAATATGTCATCCCAGTTTGTATAAATATCAAATGGGTCTTCACATTCTTCTTCGCTGTTACTTACAGTGCCAATCGGGCATGGGTCATCAGTTTCCCTCTTCTGAATTAAATGCTCCTTCGAAGGCAAGGAAGCACTTTTTGCCTCAGTGAATGCGGCAACCATCACGATTAGAAGAAGTATCAAGTGGAGAAGCTTCATCGCTGCTGATACTCGCCCTGTAAAGTGAATAATATAATGATAACCGCGTGGTTCCCGGCAGCGTAGAATTTTGTCCACCCCATCTCTTCCCATGCGGTGTCGTACAAGGCGACTAAGGGATAGGTTATATATTTAAAATCAGACAAATACATACAGCCCAGACTCAGCCTCGGATGCACGGCTTGAGTCAACAAAAGTGCCCGTAATGCGGCAATAGGCTCACCCCCTATTACGTGGGACCGAATCCAATGATTGGTGAAATGAGGGTGTTAATGCATCTCTGCCTAACTCTCCGGGGATGAAGGCGTGATTGTATGTATGTATGTAACCATTCTACTATAAAAAAAGTATATCACACTAATATTATAAAAGTGAAATTTGTGAGTGTGTATGTTTGTTACTTCTTCACGTCTAAACGGCTGAAGCTATTTAAATAAAATTTGGTTTGGAGTTAGCTGACACCCTGGATTAATACGTAGGCTATGTTTGGTCGAGTTAACTGGCATTCCCGCGGACGGAGCCGCGGGCAAAAGCTAGTAAAAATAAATGTAATGAACAACTTTGTTTTTGTATCAATGAAAGCCTTGGTGGAGAGGCGGCAGTGAACGTGACTGCTACGTAGAAGGCACGGGTTCGATTCCTACTCAGTGGAGATCTGAGTGTTTCTGTTTCTATATTATTCCTATGCCGCACGATTAAGACCTGAAACTCCTCAACTCAAATTGACGGGTCCTTTATAAAAAAAATTGTGTATTTACAAAAAATCTAGGTATGTGTATCCGTATTCTAGATTCCATAACACAAGCTAGTAGAGCTATGCTTACCATGGGTACTATTATCTATTCTGCGCCATGGGTCTAGGTAGCGTTGAGTGGGATTTTGCGGAATATTAAAAAGTAAATGAACCGAGACCAATGCAATTAGCCATAATATTTATTCATCAAGTTTGCCTGGAAGAAATCGCTTCCAGCGATAAGGCCGCCCATTGTACATTATACTGTATAGATGCACATTATTTACATGACCTACTGTAAATCTGTTGCTGTACAATAAAGAATTATCTATTTATCTATCCATACAAAATCAGCACTGAGCTGGTATCGAATCCGCTCCCCATGATGTAGCACTCAAATATACTGTTACGAATGTGACGTAACATGTCACAGCATTGGAACGATAAATTCGAACTCTTTGTCAATAGCAGCTGTGAATGAGCGGTTTAGACAACGCCTGCCAAAACGATGGTCGACGAATCGAATCCTGGTTGTTATGTTATGTGGTTTTTATTTTATTTGGTAGAGGTAACAGAAGATTCTATACTTAAATTTTTCTAGTTATTAGCAGAAGATTCTGGAAGAATAAAAATGAGAAAAGAAATGAAGATCAAAAATATAGTTACACTCTTCTAGTAGATCAGATTCAAAGTGAACAGAAGAAGAAGAAGAAGAAGAAGGAAAAAGGAAGAGAAATGGGAGAAGAGTGAAAAGTGCAAGTAAAGTGCAGTCGCGCTGTGAGTGTCGCGAATAAGACTGTAAGTGCAGTAGTGCATCGTGTGGTACAGTCGCGCCGTGAGTGTCGTGTTCAAGATTTGGCTGTTGGGGTGTGTAAATAAAGCGGTCTCACATACGAAGCTGTTATGGCTATTGGCATAGGTCTGGTCGTACCTCGGGAGAGCACGTTAAACCGTCGGTCCCGGTTGTCATACGAACATCTATGGCTTTTTTTTTCATGCGGAATATTCATCGGATACCTCCCCTGCCGGAGCCGGAAGATGAGGTTATGTTGGACTCGAACCGACTAAAACTGCACGCCGACTGTGGGTCGTGGTGACGAACATCTATGGCAGTCGTTATGATTAGGTGGAGTCAAAAGTCCGACTCGTCTAACTGCAATGCTTCGACGTCGCCGTCGACGTCGTTTATACCACTTAGGTGGCAGACAAGCACACGGCCGACCTGATGGAAAGTGGTTACCGCGGCCTATGCACGTATGCAACACCAGGGGCGTTACACTCACGCTGCCTACCCTATACCCCTACCAAATATCGAATATTAGTCAATCTCGCAGTTAGACTGGTAAAAACGGACCCCAGACACCGAGATGAAAACTTCGGATGCGGCTGGGAACTCTAAGATGATGAAGAAAAAAGAAAAAGAAAAGAATTAAAGTATATATAATAATAAAAAATATAATAATAATAAATCTAATATATAAAATTCTCGTGTCACAGTTTTTGTTGCCATACTCCTCCGAAACGGCTTGACCGATTTTGATGAATTTTTTTGTGCTTATCCGGTATCTATGATGTTAGGGGTAAGTCCACCCCTAAATTTTTAATTTTTATTTTTTGACAAAATTTTTAATTTCTATTTTTTTATGATACAACATACAAAAATACATACAATCCTCAATTTTCACCCTTCTACGATCAACCCTTATTTTTTAATAGCCATTTTAGTAATGAAATCATTTTTCCTCTCCGGTCGAAAACTGATCAATCGTCATTTAATTAGTTTGAAATTTTGTGAGCATATTGAGTCGGTCTGAGAATCGGCCAACATCTATTTTTCATCCCCCTAAATGGTGCAGCGGGAACGGGATCTGACGCCACGAGGGCAGGAAAAAATTGGCGGTACGAAGTTCGCCGGGACAGCTAGTATAATATAATAATAAGTATAGTAACTTACTTTATAGAATGAAAGTGAAGAATTATTTTTACCTCCGCAATCAATACTCAAAACAAAACTATACAAACTCAAAACTTGTTCAGTATTTATATGAGATCAGAGTATTATCAAATCCGTACCTAAATCGAATAATATAAATATGTACACAAATATTATAAAGCTGATCTTTTTGCCCTTTATGATTACATCCAGTGATATAAGACTGTCTGTGAGTCACGTAAAAACCCAAAAGGAAATATACTTCGAAAAAAACGTTATTTTGTTATCAGTAATGTAACATAACATAACATAAACTCACGCCTATATTCCCCGAAGGGGTAGGCGGAGGTGTTAACACCCACATTACGCCAGTTTATGTTTTAGGTCCCAATGTAATAGATGGCGAGCCTATTGCCATCAACCGGGCACTTATAAACCTGCGATAAATACACACATAACTTCGAAAAGCATCGAAAAGTCATTGGTGTGTGCCTTGGTAAACCTGGGATCGAACCCGAGACCTCGTCTCAGCAGTCCATTACCCATACCACTAGGCTACCGCTATCAGTAACGTCTAATAATAATAATATTAGTAGACTTGTAATTTGTACATCTGTGTGTAGTGGATTGCGGTAGTACGTCCGACTGCTGCGCAGGGGCTTGGGTTCGATTCACGCTCAGTGTAAATACTTGTATGCATGAATATGAGTATTTGCATAGGTCTAGGTGGTTCTACGTATATCATGTATGTTCGCTCCGACCTCGTGCTCTTACTGGATGTCCCGGTACTCCTATTTAACATAAGAGAAGATAAGACACAACAGATTTTAAAAAAAAAAAAGTTTAAAACTAAAACCCGACTACCGAAAAATCACGCTCTAAAAGGTATCAAACTTTTCCCTAGAATGTATTGTTTTGTTACAGTAAGTGGCATACGACCACGGCTATCCTTGATATTTTCTTGTTTGATACCTTTTAGAGCGTGATTTTTCGGTAGTCGGGTTTTAGTTTTAAACTTTATTTTTTATTTATATTATTTTGGGGCAAGGAAAAGCTAATAATTTATACATATTCGAAATGTGCTTAATAAGCCCTATCATTTGATACCAAACACGGCATATTTATTACAAATTTATTTTTTAACACAGTACCTTATGAGCGCTAGAGGGCGCCACACAAGATTGAGTGACACGTCATATAGCCTATAACCGCATATAGCTAATAAAGCCGCTTGTAACGATACCTCATTTGTCCAGTTCTAATCAGTAGTTGAGGAGCTATGAGGGAACAAATGAACATACATACATATATACATATATACATACATATATACATACATAGCCTGTCAAAATCATAACCCTCCTTTTGGCTTCGCCGTAGTCGGGTAAAAATATCATAGAAGGGAAGGTAGAAGAAGAGGTAGACCAAGAGGAACTTTTATGCCACAAATAAAGGAAAGGATACAAGTCGCATCGTATCGGGAGGTCAAAAGATTGGCGGAAGAGAGAGAAGGATGGCGATTACTCCACCGAAAAGAGCGCAGCTCTTAAGTTTAGAGAGAGATTTCCTTTTGCTCGTTACATATTGTACAGTCCATCGAAAAACACTTAGGAAAGTCCCGTCATAAAAGCGACTAAGGGATAGCCTGTTCTCCATCCGACAATACACATATTTACAGTTCCTGTCTGAATAACGCTGTGCTAATATTTATTTCTAGACATTATTAGATAACAAAACAATGTTTTTCCAAGTTTATCTACACTAATATAACCCATGTCGATAACTTCTGGTTTTACCCTCCGGGCTCTCACGTGACATAAAAAATCTTAAGTCTTATTTTTTAATAATAAATATCACTGAATTTAACGATAATGGGGTCAAAAAGATCAGCTTTATGAACTAGCTCAGCCCTCGGCTCCGATTGCATGGAGCTCGCGTATTTTTTTAATTTAATAGAGGGAATACCTACCTATAATACCTCTGCCTACCCCTACGGGGAATATAGGCGTGTGTTTATGTTATGTTATGTTTAATATCAGTAACTTCGGTTGTAATATTCTTAAAAAAAGCTATACAATCCATAACTAAAAAACTATACTATACAAGATTATAAAATGCGAAAGTAACTCTGTCTCAGTATGTTAAGCTTTCGCGCCTAAACCACTTAACCGATTTTGATGAAATTTGGTATAGAAGTAGATTAGACCTTGAGACGGGTATACGTTTGGTCGTAATAACTGACATCCACACGGGCGGAGTCGCGGGCAAAAGCAAGTATTATATAATTGTATATTGGTGGTGTCTGTACATTCAAGATGTTGACATTTAAGGTTACTGCTCCGTTCCATAGGGTAGCAGCGTGATGATAATAGCCCGTAACCTTTCTCTACAGTTTCGCATTCAGCACTGTACAGACTATCAAACACAAAAAGATATTTTTTTATTCGAGCCAGATTCGATTAGCGCGTTCAAACAAACAAACAAACAAACTATTCAGCTTTATGATAGTAATAATGAGTATAGATATTAGGTATATGATAACGGTCCAATCTCATATAAATATTGTGCCTAAGCTTTGCCTATGTGTAGTTTTGGTTTGAGTCTTGTTTGATTATTGTTTGCGCAAGCGCAAATAGATCTTCACTTTCATTCTATAAAGTAAGTTACTATACTTTAATTCTCTTCTTCGTCATCCTAACGTTAGTCCCACGTCGTAGTCTGGGGGACCGCTTTTTTCCAGTATACTTAACTGCGAATTTGGCTTATCTTCGATATTTTTCTTTAAGTGACTGCCATCTGACCTCCAGAACCCGGTGCGATATCGAAATTCTGCTGTTAGACTAGTCGGACTTTTGACTCCTACTTTGGACCGACGGCGGCGGCTTAACGTGTACCAACCAATGACCATATTAATGGTACATGGTATGTACTACTACTCAATAGTCTAAGTTTGATTGGTGATAGATTACGATACGAACACCTATTGCAGCGGGTCTGCTGATAATAATGCTCCCTGCATTCTTACCTCCAGCAATCAAAGACCCAAAGATGGCGTGCGTTTTAGTCGGTTGGAGTCCGACATAACCACCTCCACCGGCTTCAATTGGGGGGTGGTTTCCTTGGGGATTTTTCGCACGATAAAAAACTATTGCAGTTGTAACGGGTATTTCGTAACTGACTGTACACAAATACGTCAATTTTGACAATCGTACGAGTTGACGACAAGAAAATAATCAAAAATTGGAAGTTGACAACTCGCGGTTTCCCGCGAGTTTATTGCCCGCGAGTTGATGAATGACCCGTTGGAGGGGTTGGAGCCCCCAAAATTCCAACAACTGGTTTAACTGCGATGCTTCGATATCACCTTTGCAGATTCTCTCTCTCCTTAGATCAGATGGAAATCGCTTCACAGCGAATAAAATTTCAAACAAAAATATCGTAGCTTAGCCAAATTCGCAGTTAGACTGGTAAAGCGGAACCCAGACACCAAGCTAAAAGTTTCGGAAGCGACTGGGATTAACGCAAAGATGAAGAAGTCAAATTTGATTGATACAATGAAGTTATTGTTATGCTATTCACTTCACAGGTCGAGTGAAAGCAGCGATGAAGCTTCTCCACTTGATACTTCTCCTAATCGTGATAGTTGCCGCATTCACTGAGGCAAAAAGTGCTTCCATACCTTCGAAGGAGCATTTAATTCAGAAGAGGGAAACTGATGACCCATGCCCGATTGGTACTGTAAGAAACAGCAAAGGAGAATGCCAAGACCCATTTGACATTGATTTACTTTTTGATGACAATGATGACATAAATAATAAATCATAACCTTTTATCTACTCTGTGTTTTACTGTAAAACCCTCAACGGGTTTGTATACCTCGGGAGGCATATCTTAGGTCTAAGTCGCGAGACAAACGGTTGGCGGCGCGGGTTGTTTTGTTATAATCTACCAGCTTTTGCCTGCGCCAATGTCGGTTACCGCGACCAAACATAGCCTATCTCCTTTCTCAAGGTCTAATCTACCCTTATGCCAAATTTCATCAAAATTGGTGCAATGGTTTAGGCCTGAAAGCGTAACATACAGACAGACAGACAAACAGACAGAGTTACTTTCGCATTTATAATATTAATATGGAAGCTTTTGCCCGCCGCTCCACCCGCGTGGATGTCCGTTATTGCGACAAAATATACCCTATGTCCTTACTCAAGGTCTAATCTACCTAATTTCATCTAAACCGATGCAATGGTTTAGGCGTGAAAGCGTTACATACAGACAGACAGAGAGACAGACAGACGGATAGAGTTACTTTCGCATTTATAATATTAAAGTATTAGTGAATTTGAACTCGTCTACCAACGTAGTACCCTGTGTGCACCTCAAAAGACACCCAAGAAACCATTGTTAACATGTTTGTAATGGTGACCCCTCCTTCTTTACCTTCAGCTTACCATCAGGCGAGGTGAAGTCAAATTGACGTGTACTATATAAAAAAAAATCTGTTGATGGCTCCATATATACACAAGTCATCAAATTATTCCAAAATACCAGAATAATAATTATATTATCACTTCAGATTGATGTCATGAACAATTACTATGCAGATGATCACAGAAAAAAGAATCTGTCAGGTTCCCGCAACAACCCAATCGAGCGTCAAGTGCAAAATAATTGAAAACTATGACACAGATCATCATTAATTCGTAGAGCTTAAAATCAATTTAGTATTAACAGTTAAAATAATAGAACCTTATTACAATGAAATAAGAATCAAGTTCGTCTAGCAGGAAGTAGGGTTTGAACTTGGCATATTTAATTTTCACTTAGCAAAACATGCAACAAACAAAAATAAACTTTATGCTAAGGAGTCAAAGTGGAAAATTGTAGTTAGTGGTATTGGGATTGCCGCAGTTTTTTCCTTTATTTGTTTAACCATCGAAGCGTAAATGATTAAGAAACGCGATGTTCGAAAGATTTGTAAGAAATGTCTTCACTGGGCAAATTATTTGCTGTAGATTTTTTGCTCTTTTTGACCATTGTCAGCAGTTCTCAAAAACAGTTACAGCATTGCAGGTAACAAGCTCCAAATTGGGGATTAGTATTCTGTTATCCATACTAATATTATAAATGCGAAAGTAACTCTGTCTGTCTGTCTGTATGTTACGCTTTCACGCCTAATCCACTAAACCGATTTTGATGAAATTTGGTATAGGGGTAGATTAGAGCATGAGAAAGGACATAGGCTATGTGTAATCGCGATAGCCGACATAACAAAAGCTAGTATTTAATATAGTTTATGTGTGGGAAATAGGGTATCACAAATCTCACCTGTAAGCTCAGGGGTGCTGGTTGGGTAACCTCCACGTTAGCCTTTCCGTTTCTTCCCCCTTTGGACCGCGGTCCTGGGGAGCGGAAGCGGGAGGGCTGGTGCACCCTGGACAACGGCTAACAGACTCCCACCTTGGGAGTTCTGTTGGCCGTTGACAAATAACCCATCGGCGGACCCCACTGAGGTGGGGTCGTGGGATGACGGGCCTGTAAGACCCGTGGTCGTCCACGTCTCTCCCAGTATCCCTCTGCTTTCAGAGGAGACAGGCGAGAGACGCTTAGACAATCCAGGCGGGAGTGGCCCTGTCAGGGGCCGCTCGTGGGCCCTCCACATGTCCCTCTGTTTGCAGAGGACGTAGTGGAGGGCGCTCTAGGGCGGACGGGTTCTCCACCTTTGGCTTCGTCCAGAGGTGGGGGACATGGTCTGCCGATCAAATTATTCCAAAATACCAGAATAATAATTATATTATCACTTCAGATTGATGTCATGAACAATTACTATGCAGATGATCACAGAAAAAAGAATCTGTCAGGTTCCCGCAACAACCCAATCGAGCGTCAAGTGCAAAATAATTGAAAACTATGACACAGATCATCATTAATTCGTAGAGCTTAAAATCAATTTAGTATTAACAGTTAAAATAATAGAACCTTATTACAATGAAATAAGAATCAAGTTCGTCTAGCAGGAAGTAGGGTTTGAACTTGGCATATTTAATTTTCACTTAGCAAAACATGCAACAAACAAAAATAAACTTTATGCTAAGGAGTCAAAGTGGAAAATTGTAGTTAGTGGTATTGGGATTGCCGCAGTTTTTTCCTTTATTTGTTTAACCATCGAAGCGTAAATGATTAAGAAACGCGATGTTCGAAAGATTTGTAAGAAATGTCTTCACTGGGCAAATTATTTGCTGTAGATTTTTTGCTCTTTTTGACCATTGTCAGCAGTTCTCAAAAACAGTTACAGCATTGCAGGTAACAAGCTCCAAATTGGGGATTAGTATTCTGTTATCCATACTAATATTATAAATGCGAAAGTAACTCTGTCTGTCTGTCTGTATGTTACGCTTTCACGCCTAATCCACTAAACCGATTTTGATGAAATTTGGTATAGGGGTAGATTAGAGCATGAGAAAGGACATAGGCTATGTGTAATCGCGATAGCCGACATAACAAAAGCTAGTATTTAATATAGTTTATGTGTGGGAAATAGGGTATCACAAATCTCACCTGTAAGCTCAGGGGTGCTGGTTGGGTAACCTCCACGTTAGCCTTTCCGTTTCTTCCCCCTTTGGACCGCGGTCCTGGGGAGCGGAAGCGGGAGGGCTGGTGCACCCTGGACAACGGCTAACAGACTCCCACCTTGGGAGTTCTGTTGGCCGTTGACAAATAACCCATCGGCGGACCCCACTGAGGTGGGGTCGTGGGATGACGGGCCTGTAAGACCCGTGGTCGTCCACGTCTCTCCCAGTATCCCTCTGCTTTCAGAGGAGACAGGCGAGAGACGCTTAGACAATCCAGGCGGGAGTGGCCCTGTCAGGGGCCGCTCGTGGGCCCTCCACATGTCCCTCTGTTTGCAGAGGACGTAGTGGAGGGCGCTCTAGGGCGGACGGGTTCTCCACCTTTGGCTTCGTCCAGAGGTGGGGGACATGGTCTGATGCAGACCACCGTGCGGCCAAACCGTAAGCCTGACCTAGGTCAGGAACGGTGGCCTCTAGTGGGCTGCGAGGAAGACAACCTCTATAAAAAATTACCCCCAGGGGCGGACGGACTCGGTCTGGTGCAGACCCCGTTCGGCCCGGCCGTAACCCTGAACGGACAGGACCGGTGGATCTTCGGATCCGCGAGGAGTTAACCTCTATAAAAATCCCCAATCCTAAGCTCTGACGCCTGGCGATAGGATGAGTGGCTGGAGGGAGTCCAGTCCCAAGGGCGTCAATGTCGGAGGACATAAAACTCAAAAAAACACATGCAATGAGTAAAAATACCGATAAATCTACCCAGGAGGGTCCCAGCCTAGCTGGGGAGTCCCTCCCGTTGCCAGTCGGCAACGGCAGTCTCTCAGTGTATTCTGGGGGGGACAACCATTGCCTGAGCCCGGCGCCGAGCTCTAAATCCGGCCCCAACTATAACAGTAGCGCGGAGGTCGCGCTACACATGGACGATGCGGCGTCCGTATCAGCGGCGGCGGTGACGTCAGAGGAATCTGGCGTCACCACCGAAGAAAACAGGCAGGCGCTGCCTGGGTTGCAGACGAGGTCTGCAGCCAAAAAGCGAAAGGGGAGGAAAAAGGTTCCCCTGCCGCGGGTGGCCGAGCTTGATGAGACATTCATCCCACCCAGCGGCACGAGCAGTAGTGAAGAGGAGCGGGAGCACAAAGTCCAGGCCACTGGCCGCGAAAGGGCCAGGAGGAGCGGTGGAGAGGTCCGGGGATGGATGTGCCGTTGGTCCCGGCCAACTGCAGAAGGACCATGATCCTTGGCCATCGGCTTGGCCGGATGATGATGGCGGGGCAGGGGGAGTCTCCGACTCCCGAGCAGGCCGCAATGCTCGGGGTCGTGCAGCAAATCGTTGCCGCCAGCAAGGGCCTGGCCGAGCAGGTGGCCGAGCAGACAAAAAGGGAGGCCGAGGCCCAAAAACAGGAGGCAGAGTCCCGGCGCCAGCTCGAGAGGGTCACAGCGGAGCTGGAGGCCCTCAAAAGGCGTGTCGAGCACCTGACCGAGTTACCGGGGGTGACAACTCGGTCGATGCGGAAGGCGCAACTGGAGCGGTCGGCGCACTCGGCGCCGGTGGGGCGGCCGGTGCAGTCGGAGCGGCCAGCGCAAACTGCGCAGTCGCCGCGGCAACCGGTGCAGCCGCCGACTCGACCGGCAGAGCCGGCGTCGTTGGCCGATTGTATGGCGGCCATACGCGCTGAGATGGTGGCACAGGAGGAGCGCACCAACCGGCGGCTGGAGGCGATCCTGGACATCGCCCGCCGTCCTCCTCTCGCGACGCCAGCCGGGTACGCCGCCGCAGTGAGAGGCGGCACTGCCTCCCCGGCAGCGGCGGCGGCCCCGTCGGTGCCAGCTCGCCGCTCCCCTCCAGGACCTCCGGGTCCCGCACAGGGCGCCCAGGTCACCCAGAGCAAGGGTAAGGGGAGGGGCAAGGGTAAGGGGAAGAAGTCCCCAGCCCTGGCCTCAGCCCCGCCCCCAGCCCGGGCTTCAGTTCCGGCCCGGGCTCTGGCTCCGGCCCCGTTAGGGGCATGGGAGGTAGCCGGAGCCAATAAACAGAGACGGAGCGCGGCCAAAAAAGCAGCCAAATTGGCCAGAAGGGCCAAGGCTGCCACGATGGCAACAGCGCCGAGGAGGCTCCGCGTCCCTCGATCGACGGCCGTCGTCATCACACTGACGGCGGAAGCGTCGGAGAGAGGTGTGGAGTACGCCCAGGTAGTAAGGCAGGCAAGGGCCTGCATTGACCTGGGAGCCCTCGAGATCCCGGATCTGGTGTGCAAGCCCACGCGCACCGGAGCTCGGATCTTCGAGGTCCCCGGCGCTACCAGCGGCCCTAAAGCCGACGCCTTAGCGGCTAGGCTCAGGGAGACGCTGGACGTAGCTGACGTCCGGGTGTCCAGGCCCAACAAGTGCGCAGAAGTGCGCATATCGGGTCTGGACGACTCCATCACGGCCGAGGAGCTTAGGCTCGCCGTGGTGGAGGCCGGAGGCTGTCCTCAGGACACAGTGAGGGTCGGAGCAATACGCTTCGGCCGTCGTGGACTGGGGGCAGCAGTTGTCGGCTGCCCCATCGTGGCAGCCCAAAAGGTTGCCGATGGGCGGAGCCTCCTCATCGGAGGCTTCCAGAAGGTGCAGGTACGGCTCCTGCAGGCCCGACCGGCACGGTGCTTCCGGTGCCTGTCGGTGGGCCACGTGGGGGTGCAGTGCACGGCGGAGGTAACGGTCAGTGACCGTTGCTTCCGCTGTGGCCAACCCGGTCATAAGGCCGGTAATTGCGAAGCTCCGTTGCACTGCATCAGGTGTGCAGCGGAGGGCAAGCCGGCCGACCACAGGGTTGGCGCCAAGGCCTGCACCGCGGGGAGGCCGAAGCCTGGAGGCAGGCGCTCCGTCTCCGGTTCGCGGCAGGGCGTGGAGATGGGCGTTCCATAATGGATCCTCAGCTCCGCGTCCTGCAGGCAAATGCGAACCACTGTGTCGATGCTCAGGCACTTCTGCTCCAGAGCATGGCACAGTGGGGCATTAATGTCACCGCTGTCGCCGAGCCGTACATTCACCGGTTTCTCGGGCCTGCCTGGGAAATCGACCTGGACGGATCGGTGGCACTGGTGCACAACGCTGCTGCCGGCAGCCCCCCCCTTGTTGTCGTGACAAGGGGGCATGGCTGCATGGCGGCACTTATGGGGGAGATAGCGGTCGTGGCAGTATACTTCTCGCCGAACCGAGACCTAGTTGAGTACCAGCAGTGGCTGGATCAGCTGGGCGTTGTCGTCAATACCTGTTACCCTCACCCGGTTCTGGTGCTCGGGGACTTTAACGCCTGGTCTCTGAACTGGGGTTCCCGATGCACTAGACCGAGGGGCAGGGCAGTGGAGAGCTGGGCTGATAGTTTCAGCCTAGTTCTTCTGAATCGCGGGGCCGTCGCCACGTGCGTGAAGAGACGGGGCGACTCAATTGTGGACCTTTCGTTCGCGAGCGCCCCGCTCTCAGGCCGTGTGCAGAGCTGGCGTCTCCTTGAGGAGGTGGAGACAGCGTCGGATCATCATACATTCGGTTCGACGTCTCTCCCCCCGCGGGCGCCGCGCCGGTTACACCGGCTCCACGCGAGCCACGTTGGGTGCTTAAGCGACTGGATCCTCCTGGGGGCCGCCATCGTACAGGCCTGGGCCTCTGCGCCGGACAGGCCTGTCGACATAGACGATGAGGCGGCGTGGTTCCGGGAGGCCATGACACGTGTCTGCGACGCGGCTATGCCTAGGGCTCCGCCCTATAATCCGAGGCGTCAGGTCTACTGGTGGTCAGCGGACATCGCGAGGCTGCGACAGGCCTCCGTGATCGCTTTCCGCCGGTGGACCAGATTCCGAAGGAGGCGTAGCCGCCCCGCAGATACGGAGCCCCGAGAGGCGGAGCTTCATGCGGGGTACAGGGAGGCCAGAAAGGCCCTCCGAGTGGCGATAAGGCAGTCGAAGGCTGCAGCTCATAAAGAGCTGCTGGAGATGCTGGAGCGGGACCCATGGGGGCGGCCTTACCTTATGGTAAGGGGCAAGCTGCGCCCCCGGGCCCCACCGTTAACCCGGTGTCTCCAGCCGGAGCTGCTTGGAGGAGTCGTTGGCTCCCTGTTCCCAGCGCGGGCGGTGGAACATATTCCACCGCAGATGACTCCGCCACCTAGGTCACCTATGGCACCCAACGTGGATGACGACGACGTGCCCGAGGTCACTTGGGTAGAGCTAGAGCTGGCGGTGCTAAGGCTTAAGGCCAAGAACACCGCCCCGGGACCCGACGGCATTCCAGGCCGAGCGTGGGTCCTAGCTCTAAGCGAAGAAGACGCTCTCGAGCCCCGACTGAGAGGGTTTCTCAGCGCATGTTTGGAGCGAGGCCAGTTTCCGAAGTTGTGGAAGACGGGGAAACTGGTCCTCATCCGAAAGGTGGGACGCCCGGCGGACTCACCGTCCGCCTACAGGCCGATAGTGTTGCTCGACGAGGTGTGCAAGCTCTTTGAAAGAGTGATTGCAAAGCGCCTCGTCGAGCACCTATCCAGAGTGGGGCCTGACCTGGCGGAAGGCCAGTATGGCTTCCGCCGGAGGCGCTCCACCGTGGATGCCATCATGCGCGTGGGGACTCTGGTGAAGGACGCCGTCGCTCGGGGCGAGGTGGTGCTGGCGGTGTCACTGGACATCGCCAACGCGTTTAACACCCTGCCCTGGAGCTGCATTAGGGAGGCGCTCGTGTATCACGAGGTGCCTCCCTACCTTCGCCACATAGTCGGGGCGTATCTGTCGGAGAGACCAGTCGTCTACCCAAGTGCGACCGGGCTCGGTCGGCGAGAGATGTCGTGCGGTGTTCCGCAGGGATCGGTCCTGGGACCGCTACTGTGGAACATCGGTTACGACTGGGTGCTTCGCGGTGAGTTCGCAGACGGTGCCGCCGTCACTTGTTATGCGGACGACACGCTGGTGACGGCGTGCGGGGCTACATACCGCGAAGCGACCCTGAAGGCCACGACCGCGGTTGCCCAAGTCGTGGAGCGGATTCGGCGGCTGGGTCTCGAGGTGGCTCTGCATAAAACCGAGGCCATGTTCTTTCATGGGCCTCGGCGCGTGCCACCGGAGGATTCCAGCCTCATAGTGGGAGACATTTCTATCGGCATCAAGGCCCAGATGAAATATCTGGGGCTCGTGCTTGACGGCCGGTGGAACTTCGGGGAGCATCTCCGAAGACTGGCCCCCAAATTGAAGGACACAGCTGCCGCTTTGGGGCGGCTGCTGCCCAACATGAGGGGGCCGGATGACTCCTGCAGGAGACTCTATGCGGGAGTCGTGCGGTCCATGGCTCTATATGGGTGCCCAATATGGGCGGACACCCTGACGGTCCACAATGCGCGTCTGCTGCGTGGACCGCAGCGTGCAATGGCCAGCAGGGCCATTAGGGGGTACCGCACGATATCCTTCGAGGCGGCGAGTCTCCTTGCCGGATCCCTACCGTGGAACCTGGATGCGAGAGCCCTTTCGATGCTATATCGGTATCGTAAGGAGGCGCGGGAGCAGGGACGGGAACCCGAGCCCGAAGAAATTCGGGCCGTGAGGTCTCAGCTCCACAGGGACATGGTAGCGGAATGGGAGCTACGACTTGGGCGACCAAGCGCAGGGCACGCCGTGATAGCGGCGGTAAGACCCATCATGGAGGAATGGCTAGAGAGGCCACACGGCAGCCTCTCGTACCGGCTGACGCAGGTGATTACCGGACACGGGTGTTTCGGGAGTTACCTGTGTCGGATCCGGAAGGAGCCAACGTCCGAGTGCCATCACTGTGATGCGAGCGAGGACACAGAGCTGCACACGCTGACCGAGTGCCCGGCGTGGGACACGCCGAGGCGGGTCCTAGTGGCGGCTCTAGGGGTGGGAGTCCTCACACTCGTCACATTGCTCACAGCGATGGTACGATGCGCAAACGCTTGGGGTGCGGCCGCCTCCTTCTGCGAGCAAGTAATGCTCGAGAAGGAGGCGGCCGGTCGGGTCCGGACCAGACTCCGGGCCCGGGAAGCCCGTGCAGAGCGAAGGCGAACCGGACGTCGGAGGTCGCAGAACGACCTCCGTCCTCCATGAGCGCTGGCCTGGGGGTGACCGGTGGAGCCGCCTGTCACCCTAGCAGAAGCAGGCCGCGGCGGCGGCGCAAAGTGCGCCTCCCCGTAACCGGGGCTAGATGGGGACATTTTGGTCCCCACAACCCGAAGGGGGCCATCTCGAAAGAGATGGTCCTGGGTCTGTCGGGGTGCGAGAGATATGCTTTTGGCAATCTCACCTCCGGCAACCAAGGACCCAAGATGGCGTGCGTTTTAGTCGGTTCGAGTCCGACATAATCACCTCCACCGGCTCTGTGGAGGTGGTATCCGTGGGGATTTATCGCACGATAAAAAAAAAAAAAAAAAACCTGTAAGCTCATTACCCCTGTTGATTTATAGATGGAGTTTTGTGGGGTTCTGGTGGTAGCTTTTCTCTCGGGGTCAGGGAAGTAAGATAGCAGCACTCCCACAAATAATGCGAAAATGAAGTCAGAATCTTGTTCCTACAGTCCCGGATCCTTTAAAGAGGACTCGGAAAAGCATTGTCGAGGCCTTAAAGATAGGTAGGGGACGCCATTCTTGTGACAGCATCTGTAATAGCGGCCACTATACTTCGTACTACTCCCCAACTTCTTCAAGCGAGGTCCAGTCAATTTGAAGATCTAATCAACAAACCTGGGCTACAAAATGTAAGCTACGGATGCAGCCGAGATTGGAACTCAAATGAAAAGGAAAAAGTACTAAACAGTATGTGGGGACACAGCCTTACATACTGTGAGGACACAGTTGTACTGTAACATGCTAAGTAAGCAAAATATTGTATTGTAATAAACGAAGACCCAGTCTCGGGCTTGTCGGGCTGTGTGTGGTCATACACTCCAATAAATCACATTATTCACAAACTTACTCTATCATTGGTTCCACTAATTAAAGTCCGACCCCGGGACTCCACAAGTACTTCTAGTAAAGTTAAAGTAAGCCAGCGAACTAATAGTCTTATCTGAACGTGCACTCAACACTGGACTACGCAAATATCTGTTAATTCAAAGTAAATAGAAATAATGCCGTAACTGTTAAATAGCATGAAACCCGTCGTAGTGAAGAATAGTGTAATTGTTCGCGACAGACAAAACTGTTTAAAAAAGTGATTCGTGTGTGTGTGTAAAAAATCAAAGTAATCAGTGAAAACTAAAGTGAACAAGTGATCATAGTGCAATCGGACCCTTAGATACATAAGAACTGTAAAATTCCGTCTTCCTATTGGTCGAGCCATGAGCCGATCACCCCACCTTATTGTATAGTAAAATTAGCTTTGTAATGTTGGCAGCATGTAAACTTAGTTAAGATGTAGTTTTATAGCAAGAGTAAATCTGTATTAAAAATACCTAATAAATGTTACGAGATCGTCTTAAAATAATGTGTAAAGAATGTGCAATAATATGTAGATAATGCCTAAACATAGTTTTGTAAACAGTACATAAACAGTTTTGTATAATTTAGCTTTAAAGTAGTAACATAGACCCCATTCCCTAACATTTTTAGATTAAAATCGATATTGTGAATTATTAAATATATATACAGTCCAGATGACCTTACCATGGGATGGGTAACCACTTTCCACAACCCTAAACAATAGATACATGAACAATTGTAAATAGATATAAATTTAGTATAAGAAAAATGTTGTGAACAATAGTAAAAACAGTTGTGCAAAATGAATAAAAACGTTCTCGGAATTAGCGGCCCTCGTTAAGGTAAAGTTTCGGAGTACTTAAGCTGGCGCGATCTGTAAACAAATTGCGAATTCTTAGCCGAGTCGCCAGTAGTAGTCTTCGAGACTTTGTCTCAGACGCTACACCCTGAATGGGCCGATAATCCCGAACATAACTATTCCTTGGAATATTATTGTTTTATTTTATTGGCATTTTCAGGAAATAAATCGGAATCGGGCCGTAACTGGCTGATTCAAGCTATCAGTAGAGACGCACGGAAACCACTTTCCTGCACTCGTCCACTATAGCTTACAGTCCACCTTTACCTCAGGGCAGGGAAGTGTGCAAACTGATACCAACGGTCAATCGCTTATCACCCATGTAGACACGGACTTAAGCCGACCAGTGGTGTTCAACTCTGTCGCGAGACAGTTTCTGACACCCGCGCGAGGCCGTCCGCTACATTTCTGGTCCATTCGAGCCGGATATATTTCTGGTCCTTGCGAGCCGTATATCTGGTTCCTGCGATCTGACGATTGAATTGCGAGCCGGCACATAGGGTCGCTGTCTGTATAGGCAGCTTCCGGTCGGACGTATCGCATATTCTAAGTCTAGTCCATCCAGACCGTTGTGTCCATTGCGAGCCGGCAGAAAGCGTTGCTGTTCCGTAAGGTCAGCTTCCGGTCGGATAAATCGCACATAGCTATTGTTGATTTCCGTGTGTCTAACCCATTTATTTCAGCATTTTTATATTCCAATTAGAATTAATCTAATAGGAATACTTAGAGTCAGTGTTGCTAAACAGTATTAGAGTCAGTGTTTTATAATTTTAAATAGAGTCAAATACGTTAAAAGTCCGTTCAGTTACGTCAGTAAAAGTTTGATATGTGTTTATAACCATAGTATATAGTGCCAGTTACGTGTATGCGATTTTATACTCGTTCAGTATCAGTCAGTTAGTACAGTTAACAGTTACGTGTGCGTGATTGAATAGTAAAGTATATAACAGTAAAAATAAACTCAGTGCACGTTACGTTTTAAAAAGCCAGTAAAATAAACAAACAGTTCAGTATAAACTCAGTGTCGTTCGTGCGTCAGTTAATAGTAGTGCGTGAATTAATAACAGTCGTTCGCATTTAGACAGTACTTATAAACAGTAAATAGTAAAATAAACAGTAATATTTTTTTGTGCGTACTGTCGACTTTGTGTAAACCTACGTAAGTGAAACAGTGTCAGTGATCAACATGCCGACCACCAGATCTCAAGGCAAAGCAGCAGAGCAGACACGAGACCCGATCCTGCGCCACGAGCAGCCTCCACGCTCTCCATCAGTACCAGTTGGATCAGAGGTAAGCGCGCCATCGTCCATGGCTCAACCCTCAACCAGTACACCACGGCCCTCCAGCGCTAAGACGCAAACAGATTTAAGTAAACAGCCGTGGTCTCTGGGAGAGAATAGATCAGACAATACGTTACGCCCTGTTGAACAGATAGAAGGGGTACGTACAACTGAGCCAGTGAGCCGTGAACCAGGCGTTACTATAAGATCTAGATCCTCTTTGCATAATAAATCGATGGCGCGCAAACGAGCGTTGAAGGCACAGGAGGATATGCTCAGAATTAAATTACAGTTAGCTGAAGTTACCTTACGTAGGGCTGAAGAATCGGCCGATGACACTGACTATGATGATGATGCCCATTCTAGAACAGAATACGTTCGTTCGTGGTTACAAGAAGGTTCGCCCTCGATACGACTCGGCAATGAACCACGTATAGTAAGTGGACACCTCCAGAAGGAGACCCACGGAATAGAGCCTCAGTTGGAAGCTCCTATGGTGCCCCGGGTTGGGGGCACAAATCCGAAACTAGATTTAAATAAGCTCCAAAAGGAGACTCCTCTGGTACCCCGGGTTGGGGGTACAATAGAAAATATAGATTTAAATAAGCTCCGAAAGGAGACTCATCTGGTATCCCGGGTTGGGGATACATCAGCTTATCAAGAGACTCAACAAGAGACTCCTCTGGTACCCCGGGTTGGGGGTACAATAGAAAACATAGAGAAACCTTATACACAGACTGCTCCGGCGCCCCGGGCTGGGGGCGTAACAGAACATTATATAGATCAAGCTAATAGTAACGATATGTTAAAACCGTTTATATCTGAATTAACTTCCGCTATAGCCGCACTTGCTGATAGAAAACCGATGGAGTCTTCATTTTCGTATCCATCGGCATCGAAGGTCATAATGACATTACCCATATTCAGCGGGTCACATACCGAGTGGTTATCATTTAAAGCAATATATGACACCACTAAGAATTATTTTAATGACATAGAAAATACAGCTAGGCTCAGACGAAGTCTTAAAGGCAGAGCTTTAGAAATCGTTAGCTCAGAACTGATAGCCAACGCACAACCAGATCATATTATAAGAGAACTAGAACTCCAATTCGGACGACCCGACTCAATAGCCCAATCAGAAACTGACAAACTGAGAGCATTACCGCGATGCACCGAAGCACCTAAAGATATTTGTACGTTTGCCAGTCGCATTAGGAGTAGCGTCGTCACACTTCAGGCGTTGAAAAAGAGCCATTATTTAATGAATGCTGAATTATTACGCATACTAACAAAAAAACTACCGAACTCATTGCGTGTACAATGGTACCGAGTCTATACAGAGAAATATAACTCCACACCTGACTTAGCATCTTTTAGCGAGTACGTTACGGAATATGCCCGTTTCTGTAGTGCCTTTGCTCCAGCTGAAACCATCAGAGATTACCAGACGACCCGGCGTGTCCCTCAGAGAGCATTCAATGCCACTGAGAGGCACACTGGGGAGAATATTACATCTAAATGCCGTATATGCGACTCTGAGGGACACTACGCATCGAACTGTGAAACATTCAGAAAAGGAAACTCGGACAAGAGGTGGGAGCTCGCTAAAAAACATAAACTTTGTTTCCGTTGCCTGAGAACACGTCAACAGGATCATAAATGCCAGCTTAGAAAATGTGGAATTGATAACTGTACTGCATCTCATAATAGATTACTCCATTATACGAAAAAAAGCAGACCAACAGAGACAAAACCAGACACGCATGAGGAAACAGTCGCCAGTTCAAATTATAGATCACCTAGACAAGCTTACCTGAAAATAGCGCCTGTCAGACTTTCAGGACCGGCGGGAGATTTGTTGACCTACGCTCTCCTAGATGACGGATCAACTATCTCACTTATAGACGAAGACATCGCTGCCAAGCTGGGAGCCCGAGGTAAAACAGACCCATTTAAAGTCAAGACCATAGGGGACACAGCCATCGACTTTCCGAACTCGCGAAGAGTTGAAGTATACATAGGAAACCCCGACGGAACTAGCATCCCATTATCCGTGAAAACTGTACCGAAGTTAGACCTGTCATCCCAGACCATCACCGAGTCCGACCTAGAGGGCTGCGAACATTTACAGGACATCAAAGACCAACTCATATACACAGCGGGAACCCCTAAGGTACTCATAGGCCAAGACAACTGGCATCTTCTTATATCAAGTTACGTCAAACGGGGAAGCCGCCAACAGCCAGTCGCCTCACTTACAACACTAGGATGGGTCTTACACGGATGTTATGGTAGAATCCTAGGCCAAACAGTACATTTTATTAATCGCCTCTCAGCCGCTGATGACAGCATAGACAATCAACTGAAACAATATTTTTCACTTGATTCGCTTCTGTTAAACCCACGCCGACCGAATTCCGATCCTGAGAAACAAGCAGAAAACATATTAGAACAACACACGACGCGACTAACAGACGGTCGTATACAAAAAGCTCTCCAGATAGAAGATAGTCCAGGCTGCACAGAGATAGTCAGCATAAACTCGAAAGAGCAAGAAGAAAACAGTAAAACTACAGACTGGAGATGGCTCCCGTCAAAGTCTAACATAGCAGACGCAGCCACTCGCGACGTTCCCACTAATTTTAATTCGCAGCACGAGTGGTACAGCGGTCCGGCCTTCCTTCACAAAGAAATGACAGAATGGCCGATGGAGCAGCCTACACCAACTGAGGCTACGGGAGAGGAACGAGTCACCTCCATAACAATCAAAGTAAGTTCAGCCATACCCGATGTAAATAGATTTTCCAAATGGGAAAGACTTCTACGCACCACTGCTCGGGTGCTACAGTTTATAGATCTGTTAAGAACAGAACAGGTGGCCTACAAGAGGACAACAAAAAATCCACAAAAGGATCCCGACTGGCGCAACACTCAGCAGGTGAAGTTGAATAAAGGGCCAGCGGTATCACAGGCCGCTGTACCCAGCAATAGTAACCGTAAATTTAGAATACTCACCGCCGAGTACCTCCGAGACGCCGAAAAATTATTAATAAAATGTATACAATTCGACTCGTTCGCACTAGAGGTGCAACAATTAAAAAATAATATAGACATGCCATCAGATAGCAGACTCCGAGAACTCCGTGTCGAGCTTCAAGACGAAGTAATCGTCCTAAGCAGCCGCATAGCAGCCACAGAAGGGGTGTCCGATGCAGTCAAGAGACCGCCGATACTTGACGGCGAACACAAAATAACCAAGTTATATATAGACTGGACACACCGCCGACTACACCACGGTGGCACAGAAATTACCATCAACGAGATCCGGCAGCACTACTGGGTGCTGAGACTCCGACCGACTACAAAGTCGGTAATTAATAAATGTCTAAGTTGTAGAATACGAAAAGCACAGCCGCCAAAGCCAGCCACCGGCGACCATCCGAAGACTCGCCTTGCGCACCACCGCAGGCCATTCACATACACCGGGCTCGATTACTTCGGGCCACTCAGCGTGACCGTCGGGCGACAGCACCAGAAGCGCTATGTGGCGCTATTCACCTGCCTAACTTCCCGGGCAGTTCACCTGGAGCTCGCCGCCAGCCTGAGCGCAGACTCCGCAATCCTAGCTTTGCGGAGGTTCGCTGCGCGCCGAGGCTGCCCCACTGAGATCTACTCAGACAACGGCACCAACATGCACGGTGCCGACCGCGAGATGCGCGAGGCCATGTCTCGCGAAGCTGCACGTCGAGGCATCGTGTGGCGCTTCATAACCCCTTCTGCTCCCTTTATGGGGGGTGTATGGGAGCGCCTCGTCCGCTGCGTAAAGACCGCCCTAACTACGGTCTTACATGAGCGCCACCCAACTGAAGAGGTGCTCTGTACTTTGTTGTGTGAGGTGGAGCACACCGTAAACAGTCGCCCCCTCACACACGTCTCCGTGAACCCCGAGGACGCCGAGGCCATCACTCCGAACCACATCCTACTCGGTGGTTCCTCCCGACTGCCATCACTCGGTGAGTTTGACTCAACCGACATCGACCACAAAAAACATTGGCGACGCGCTCAGGCGCTCGCTGATATGTTCTGGCGCCGTTGGGTACGCGAGTACCTTCCCGAGCTGCAACACCGGCGGGAGCCCCGTGGGTCGGGGCCACTCATCGCGGTCGGCGATCCCGTCCTGATCGCCGACGGACAGCTGCCTCGCAACACTTGGCCAAGGGGCCGAGTCACCGCAGTCTACCCAGGTGCCGACGGTCAAATCCGGACCGTTGAGGTGCGCACAGCCGGGGGCGTACTCAAACGCCCCACGATGAAAATAGTGCCACTACCCAAGTAGTGTCGCTCACCGGAGGATGCAGCGTCACAAGCGGCCGCGCCTCACTCCGCTGCACGGCGGGAGAGATGTTCGCGACAGACAAAACTGTTTAAAAAAGTGATTCGTGTGTGTGTGTAAAAAATCAAAGTAATCAGTGAAAACTAAAGTGAACAAGTGATCATAGTGCAATCGGACCCTTAGATACATAAGAACTGTAAAATTCCGTCTTCCTATTGGTCGAGCCATGAGCCGATCACCCCACCTTATTGTATAGTAAAATTAGCTTTGTAATGTTGGCAGCATGTAAACTTAGTTAAGATGTAGTTTTATAGCAAGAGTAAATCTGTATTAAAAATACCTAATAAATGTTACGAGATCGTCTTAAAATAATGTGTAAAGAATGTGCAATAATATGTAGATAATGCCTAAACATAGTTTTGTAAACAGTACATAAACAGTTTTGTATAATTTAGCTTTAAAGTAGTAACATAGACCCCATTCCCTAACATTTTTAGATTAAAATCGATATTGTGAATTATTAAATATATATACAGTCCAGATGACCTTACCATGGGATGGGTAACCACTTTCCACAACCCTAAACAATAGATACATGAACAATTGTAAATAGATATAAATTTAGTATAAGAAAAATGTTGTGAACAATAGTAAAAACAGTTGTGCAAAATGAATAAAAACGTTCTCGGAATTAGCGGCCCTCGTTAAGGTAAAGTTTCGGAGTACTTAAGCTGGCGCGATCTGTAAACAAATTGCGAATTCTTAGCCGAGTCGCCAGTAGTAGTCTTCGAGACTTTGTCTCAGACGCTACACCCTGAATGGGCCGATAATCCCGAACATAACTATTCCTTGGAATATTATTGTTTTATTTTATTGGCATTTTCAGGAAATAAATCGGAATCGGGCCGTAACTGGCTGATTCAAGCTATCAGTAGAGACGCACGGAAACCACTTTCCTGCACTCGTCCACTATAGCTTACAGTCCACCTTTACCTCAGGGCAGGGAAGTGTGCAAACTGATACCAACGGTCAATCGCTTATCACCCATGTAGACACGGACTTAAGCCGACCAGTGGTGTTCAACTCTGTCGCGAGACAGTTTCTGACACCCGCGCGAGGCCGTCCGATACAGTAATGAGTGTAAAAAGTTTGGCGAGCCACTTGTAATGTCAAGTATATCTATTGAGTAGTACATTCTTGTTTTATTAACTTCCTATACTTATGTAAATATCAACCTGTCAATACTTTTGTATTGAAGTTTATGAAGAAGTACAGTTAGCATCATATCGGTGAGGTTGAACAAAGTACTCAAAATTACTTCCAAAAAGTTTAAAATAAATGGAGTTTGACTTTTAACTTTAACGGTTGCCATGTCGGGGGACCGTAATTGGTTAAGCACTCCGTTATATTATCGAAACAATTCAAGGTCCCCCGACATGGCAACAGTTAACGTTAAAAGGCAAACTCCATTTATTTTAAACTTTTTGGAAGTGACTTTTGTGACGGGGGTTTTTTAAATTTTTAATTTAATTTTAATTTTATACTTTTTAAAGTGATCTACAACTAGTCAAGCTCTTTCATTTGATACCCATATTGAGGGAGTTATGAAGAAATTCGTATTCCGATATGTTGTGGCGGCGGCCATCTTGGACCGTTTTTTTTTCAAACATAGCTAAGAACACTCCCGACTAATATACCTTTCAAACAAAAAAAACTACATCCAAATCGGTCCATCCGTTTGGGTGCTACGATGCCACAGACACACACACACACACAGACACACAGACTCGTTAAACTTAATAACACCCCGTCGTTTTTGCGTCGGGGGTTAAAAATGATCTTAATGTCTGGGATTTTAAGATCATTTTTGAAACTTTGCAGTCAAGATATTTCTGATGCTGAGTATACAGTAGATTTAGGCCCATATTCTAGAATGACACTCAACCTGAATCTCGATTTGCTTGAAGACAGTTTTTATAGGTGCTATGTAAAATCTATCATTGATCTGTCTACACAATCTGTCTCTGTGGCCTTAGTTTTATAGATATTCTGGTACTATTCAACCAACTTATGTCATTCTCTGAGCCTGTTTCCGACTCAGTTGGGGTCGACTTTCCAGTCTAAGGGAACGTTCATATCTGACGGAACTTGCGTCGCGTATTATCGGTCGCGTAATGCCAGAACAGACAAATGTATAGAACGTTCCCTACTGTGGTGAGGCTGAACTTCGATATCTTTTTTTAAACGAGCGGAATATCCCCCGGATACCCCCAGCCTGAGACGGGGGGGAAGGTTATAAAGGACTCAAACCGACTAAAACGCACCGCACGAAAAAAAAAGGTCGTAGTGCAAAGCCGAAGGTAAGGTTATCGAGTATATCTCGCAAACCACGGCTTACCCAGAGCCATCTCTCCCATATTAGCCTTCCTCGAGTATAGCACGGGGACCCCAACTTGTCCCCGGACACGGGGAGGTGCTCAGAGTGTACCGCCGCCGCGGCCTGCTTCTGCTAAAGTGACAGGCGGCTCCATAAGTTACCCGCAGGCTCGCGCTCTTGGGAGACGGTCTCCTTCGCTCTGGCCGCCATTCCCGTTCCACCACATCCTTCACAGGTATTATTTGCTCGCAAAACGAGATGTCAGCTGCCCACTTATTAACATATATCAATCCCATACATCTATTCTATTCTACAACGCACTGTCACTTATCTACAGAAGCTGCATGTATAAAATCCATTAGAGTAGATATGAACTCATGCTGCACTTAGACTCTATATTGAATTTTCAATTCAATGTTAGATACGTGCGGTTAAAGAGCGTATTCAACTAAAACAGTTATTCGATGTGGGGCCGCTAAATTAGCGGCTACACTTTTGATAAACTCTACTAATAAAAAAATATTATATAAATTTCTTTAAGACGGCGCGTTAATAAATAATGTGTGTGATCAGAGTGAATGAAATTCACTCTGGCGTAATGCAAAACTGTGCAAAACACTAGTGCTCTATGGCCGAATGAACGAATGTCGTCGGTGACGATATTCGTTCATTCGGTCTGTCACTTTTAGTTTGACAGGTGGTTGGGTTGACATTGTACGGCGTGCGGAGCGCGCTGCTGTCAGTATCGCTTTGCAGCTTGATCTAGTACTACAGTCCGTCAAATCTAAGAAGTACCGTTTGACAGTTCTGACAATTGAATGATAGGGATGGGATGAAAAAATCGATTACTATAATATCCGAACTTTAAGAGATCGATTACTATAATATCCGAATTTTAAGAAATCAATTGTTATAATTAAATAAAAGAAATGTTTAGGATATTTTTTTATTCACTACTAGTACTAGTATCGTCGTCTTCGTCATCATCGTCATTTCGCCCTCCCCGGCGAATAATATCGTATTGTGCTATTACCACAGTTTAGGTTTTATTGCATTTTCGGTTCTTAGAGCATCGAATACACATTGTAAATTTTTTTTGTAATTTTTCAGTGGATATTTTTGAAAATACAATAATTCCCATAGGTCCATAATGAACATAACACTTTTGTTCAGTTAAATTAGAAATACAATTTGAACACGAATAAAACCGTAAACGATAATGCATAGTTATTTTTTTCCGTTGGTTTCGGTAATGCATTTTTACAATAAATTACAGATTTTAATAAAAACGGTAATGTTTCTTACCGTATTATATAGATAAAATTCTAAAAGTAACGGGTTTTACATTGAAAGATTGCAATTATGTTGGAACGCAATGCAATAACCCACTACTATTTTCGGTAGTATTAGCAGAGCAAAAGCGCTCACATATTTTGTTTCCTTATTTATGAAAGGTACCTATAGTAAAAAAAGGAATACTATATAAGGTAGAAAAAATTGAAGTATCAGGAATTGGTCTTTCTATTCAGATGGGTGTTCAGGGCAAAGTAAAAATCGGTATATTTTTGCTTTATACCTCCATGCAATAAAAGCCCATGATATGCAAACTATAATACATAGGTTCTTCGATACTAGACATAGCCAAAACGAAGGCGATAGCATGCATTCATGCATAGAAAGAGCTTTAAAAAATACCAAATATATGAACTAATTGTAAATGCGAGATCTCAAGAAGCACCAGGCTCAGCGATATGAGCCTATTGAATCAGCCAGAAGAACCAAGAAATTATGTGGTATCAACGAAAATAATTTCGGTACGGCTACCACAGTCTCGACCGGCTCCGCGACACAATGCGCGACAAATGCAATCACCATCCCGACAATCATCGCCTCACAAAAACTCTCCAAAGATCGACATACGATTGAGAGACTAGGTACAAAAAAGGCAAATCGAACACTTCATCTTCAAGAAGAAGAAGAATAAGAATAGTAGAAGAATCTATGATTACGAAAATACGGATCGTAGCCACTGATGCACGCATTCGACTAAAAGTCATCAGTGGCCGAGTCTCTTCGAAGAAAGAACATAATTGCAATAATCTCACATTTTCGAAACTACGGAAACAAAAAAAAGTCAAACGATGACGCAACGCAACAACCTACATAATGGCAAGTTAGCAAAAATGCAGACGGAACTATATGCAACTTAGCGCAATAGCAGAAAATGTCGACGCAGCACACGCCGTCATAGCAATCGTCAACAATGTTAACGTCAAGGAAGCACCGCACGCGGCCCGCATCTAAGGGACCAGCGGTTAGTCTTGAAATTACGATGACTACTGAAGAAAAGTACTCCGCAAATTAGCGGCACCCAGTTCCGGCGAAATGGAACTGCCCACAACTGGCATTGGCGCGCTCCAAAGAGAGATAAGACTGCTGAATCTTCAAAAAGCCATCGAGACCAAAGTGACCAGCCAGCATACACGGCCACAACAGGGGTACCACTAATTGCAGCGACCGCGTAGCCTGGATCCTACGACCACAGCAGCGTGTCGGCACTTATAGCAACTGCACACACGGTTAACGAAAGAAGAAGACATCTCTCTCGTTAAGAAGCAGTCAGCAAAAAAGCCATACGCAGCTATATTTACAGTCTACTTCTCTTCTCAACCTCGCAAGCAACGTGCCGTCGTAAGCTTGGTGGAGTGGTACCAGCTAGTGGATACAGTCTGTTCAGGGGAGTAGGCTTAAGGCAGCCCGTTATAATGCGGCATGTGTCGTTTAGGGCAGTATCAACCTCCTTAGCATGCGCAGAGCGGTGCCATACTGGATACGCGAACTCACCCGCTGAGAAAGAGAGAGCGAGGCCGGTTGTCCTGACAACATGTCCAAGACGTGGATGTTAACGTTTGCATCAAATTTTGCCTGCTCGCCACTTTTTGTTTGGTGTTTCGGCAGTGGGTTTTATAGGCGAGAGCTCGGTTGAGAGGAACGCCGAGGTAACGTGGCTTTGGGCAGAGATCGAGCAATCTCGACCCCTCGCCACGAGATGTTAAGGAGTTGGTTTACCTCCCATTTTTAGTTTATTAGTCCATTATATGGTTATTAGTACATTCTCTTTGCGGTACTGGTCTGGGCTTTCTAAAGCTGCACCCAGTCTTAATTCAGCCTCTTCGAGATTTTAGGCAGTTGTTAAAGACATCAAGAAGCCAGGACACTACTCTGGGCCCAAAATGTTTTATTTGGTCGACAGTGATATCGTCTACGCCTGCTGCCTTACTCGTTTTTAGTATTTTATGGTGTCTATGATTTCCTGCAGTGAAAGGGGCTGGCCCATTTGGTTGGTTGGTGAGATGACTGTCGAACTTAATGGGTCTTAGGTGTTGTGTCTTCCCGTTTAGGAGGAGTTGGTGGGCCGCTTGGTTTGACGTCACTCGACCAGGGTTGGCAGCGGCTGGTGGGTCATCTGTGAGTTTTCTCACAGCTCCCCATGCCTTCTTCAAGTCAGTGAGAAGATAGGACGTGACCACAAGCATCGCTCCCACTCCACCAATGGTGGATAAATCAGTATATAAGCCTGTTATTTAGTTTGTAAGATATTGCTTTATTAAATCATTGAGTAGTAATAAATATACTGCAACCTGACTGTGGTAGCTCTCTTCATTCCCGCAATATTATGTAATTTAACTAATTATTACTGTATTGTTTGATCAAATATTATATTTGCAATATAATATTACAAATAATCAGTTGACACAATATATTGATGAATAGTTTTGCAAAGTAATATTACCGTAGACACTATCACATGCATTTCCCCGAATAATATGGTAATGTTCATTTACCGTAAACATTTTTAGCTCCATATTTACATGAACAATACTGTAATGTATTATTACTGACCACGGCAGCAATGGGAATAACACGCGAATAATATGGTAATGATACATTGTGTACTATAATTTTTATCTACATTTTCGGTAAAATTACTTTATTCCAATAGCCTAATGAAATAAAATTAACATAGAAACTAGTCTGCACAAAAATTAGCTTTCTTTTGATATATAAATTATTGCCATACAATCTACCTGCACTGAGATATAAGCAAAAAACAGTTATTTGCTTCTCCTGTAAAATTTGGAATTTGCGATTACCATTTTATTCGCCGGGAAGGGCGATTTAAATTAATGACCAGTTGATTGTCCATTACATTATCAAAGTGTACGTCTCTTTCGAAGTCGTCCATTATTATTTTCTTTGTTTTTTGTACTACTTTACTCCAATCTTCCTGTGTAACTTGGGCACATGCTTCCTTTAATAAACCTTCCATTTTCTTGACACTGAAGGGTGGTTTTGTGTTGTGTCTTGCTGCTTAACCTGTAAAACAATAATGTAACTATTTGATAGCAGACGAAAACCATTGTTTAAATTATAAATGTTAGAAGTACTCGTGTTATTATTATAATATTATAAAATATTACCTTTAACTTGGGCCCAAATCAGTTCAATGGCATTATATTGGCAATGGTACGGAGGAAGTCGTATGACTTTGTGCCCGTGCTCTTCGGCCAATTGGTCAATTACATATGTCGGTTTTGGTGGTTTATGCAATTTCACTAACTGTAATAATTCAGCTTTTAATAGTGACATGTCGGCATCCACTCCTTTTCTTTGCAGCCATGCCACCAAATCTGCTTTCTTATTGGCTGACGTAGGTGCTTTATCAATTTGCACAGAGTGGTATGGGGCATTATCCATTATAATTGTGCTGTTAGGAGGGATATTCTGTAATAAATTTAAGAACCACTCTCGGAACCTTACTGCGTCCATTTCTTCATGATACTCTTTAGTGCTTTTGGATTGGAAAGCTAATAAAGAGTTTTCCACGAAGCCTGTAGACGCTGACCCAGCATGGCATATTATGAGGCGTCCACCTTTTCCTATCGGCACCTTCGAGCACGAAGCTTCAGAATCATCAGTCCATGTTTTCGGCACAGAATGGTTGGAATTTAGCCAAGTTTCGTCCAAAAATATTACATTATCCCAGTTTATAATTTGTTTAACTTCGCGCAGGAATGTTAGTCGCTGCATAATTATGTCATGTCGCTCCATAACAATTTTTCGTTTGTCAACTTTTTTGTATCTGAAGCCAATTCCTGTTATTACCGTTCTCAACGACTCTATGCTTCCCTTATACAGCCCGGCATCTTTTAAAGTTGCACATAACTTTGCCAATGTTGGAAATTCGCCTCTTGTAAAATACCCGTATATATGGTTTCTAATAGCATGACTATCGAATTCATCGATGCCTGTCACAGGTTTATTTCTTTTTCGTTTTTTCGGTGTGTGAAGTACGTTACTGTCACTCCCCGAAGGCCCATATTTTTCACTTAATATTTTGCCAACGGTGCGGCTACCAATACCGAGAGCTTCACCGACGCGATCCCGAACTTGTGTAACTGGCAGTAGAAGTCCACCATTTTGAGATTCACGCTCAAAATACTCGTGTAATTTCACCACCAATTCACGAGCCTGGCTGTTCAAAGTACGTCCTCTTTTCGACATTATTAATAAACACTTGCTTAGTTCGGAGTCCAGTATAAATATTGCCAAGGTAAACGGATAAAGAATGATCAGTCCAGAAAAGTAATAGCCAAGTCACAAATTGTAAAACACAAACGAGAAAGCAAGTACGCGCACAGTCAGCTTCCAAGATGGCGAGAGACTACTGACGCCGAACCGACCGAGCGGACCGCGTGCGCTTGTAGTTGGCAGTGTTGCCAGAAAAAAAAATTGTAGAGACTTGGACACCTGCGATTTTGCCTATTGACCTAAAAATAATTAAATTAATTTATTTTAGGGTATCTGTGTATTCAGTGCATTATGCGGTCGCGCAGTAACGTCGTTAATTTATAACATCAGGCAACAACATTTTTGTGAATGGGTTCTACATACCTTATTTTTATTAGTTTTAGACGTAGAAATAAGACTTAGAAGAAAAAATTGTAATTGTAAAATCAATGGATGTGCTTGTTAAAAATTTGTTTATTTCTCTGTAATATGCAAACCCATACTATCATACACAAAAATAAATGTAAAAAACACTATCCCTGACTCCATTTACTATTTCGACAGCGTTAGCGCGAGAAACCCCGACTTATTTGGGCGCGAAAATCAAAAATCGACAAATCGCTTTCGACAACTTTTTAAAGAAGCAAATATATTTGATTTATAAATACGTATTTTTGGTGAATGGGTTTTATCTCATATTTTACGATTACATAACTATTTAGTTATGTAATCGTAATATGTGAGATAAATCCCATTCACATGAAAAAATATTTGTTTGGTTGTCAAGTGTAATTTGTAAATAATACATTCGATTTTTCGTATATGTAAACGATTTTTTTGCATACAAGTGTATCCGAAGAGTCGCAACACTACGTGCAGTGACCTAACTACGTAACTTTGTAATGAGGTCAAGAATATAACTATTAGAAATTATTTACTGTGTAAATATGTGTTATTTTGCTTTGTTTGAAAGTTTTCAATTACATTTAGATATTAAGAATTGTACATTTTTAGATACAATAATGAAATCTTTCTAAATTCATGGTTTTATGAAAAAGGTTATCGAAACTGAATAATGTACGTATGAACAAAGTTGTTTCGGTTTGAAAAATATGAAACGTCAAACGGTACCTCTTAGATTTGATGGACTGTACGTGTCCTGTTGAACGCTCTTGCCCTCGGTTGAATATACTTTGTTATAGATCGCGAAAGTGTGTCTGTGAAACGTGTAATCAGTGATTGATGTAATTGAAATATCGTGATTCATGTATTTGGATGTCCTATCACCTCGCCCGTTTATCTACGCGGATTGTAAGTGCAAGCTTACAATGCCCTGGAATTTGCAATGGTCTGGTCGGTCCCGGTGGCCATGGGAACATCTATGGCAATCCTTATGGGTAGTTGGAGCACTCAAAAGTCCAACAACTGGTCTAGCTGCAAACTTTCATATCGACTAAACTTTTGGGTTATGGCGGTCAGATGAGCCGTGAAGTTACTGTACGAAACTATTTCCCACCATCTAGGATCCGCTTTATACAATATCTCATGAATCACTGCCAACACCAAAAGCCTTTCTGCTACTTCAAAATCGACCACTTCTGCGGTTGTTCGCAACTGTTGTGCTCTCGAACTCGGTTCGAATTATGTTCGCGTCGGTGTTCGGATTTGTCGTTCACATTGTTTCCCAGCGTCGCCGTCGTGTTGATGCCCGCGTGGAGTACAATCGGGTCACTCCATCTCGTCTGTGGTGTCGTAGGCGCCTAAGCGATAGTGCTATTCTCCATTCAACAGTTAAAATACAGCCCATGACTAAGGGCCCGCTTAATGGCAATAGTCTCGCCCTATTACGTGGGACTGAAAATCATAGTTGGCGAAACTTCGGTGTTAATATACCTCTGCCACCACATTCCGGAATTTACAGGCGTCAGTATATGTATGTATGTGTGTACGTTCAAACTAATTGTTTATATTTGATGTCTATGTTCTCCACGCCACGCTTTGGGGACTGACCTGATTAGTATGAATTAACCTTACGATGATTTAACCTACTCTACTCACCTAGTACTTAACCTATACCACGATTTAGTACCTTTTTTTTTTTTTTTTTTTTTTTTCCGTGCGGAAATCCCCTCGGATACCCCCCTGCCGGAGCCGGAAGGGGAGGTTATGTCGGACTCGAACCGACTAAAACCGCACGCCGACTGTGGGTCGTGGTGCTAGGCCGGAGGTGAGGTTGTCATCGACATATCCCTCGCACCCCGGCGGACCCAGGGCCATCACTTATGGTTTAGCCCTCCTCGGGAGGGGGGACAACGGTGTCCCCGACTCGCCCCCGGAATGGGGAGGCGCGCTTCTCAGCGCGCCGTCGCCGTGGCCTGCTTCTGCTGGGGTGACAGGCGGCTTCACCCGTCACCCCCAGGCCCGCGCTCATGGGGGACGGAGGTCAGTCAGTGCCCTCCGACGCCCGAGTTGCCTGTGCGCGCGGGCAGCGCGGTTCGCGAGTCTCGCTCGTTCGCGCTGCCTCTCCCGTTCCGCCGTCTCCTTCACGACCATTACCTGCTCGCTGAAGGAGACGCCGGCCGCCCACGCGTCCGCACAGCGGACCATTGCTGTGAGCAGGGAGGCGAGGGTAAGAACTCTCACTCCCAGGGCCGCCACTAGTTCTCGCCTCTGTCCGGCCCATGCCGGACACTCGGTGAGCGTGTGCAGCTCTGTGTCCTCGCTCGCGTCGCAATGATGGCACTCGGACGTTGGCTCCTTTTCGATCCAACGCAGATACCGCCCAAAGCACCCGTGCCCGGTGATAATCTGCGTCAGTCGATACGAGAGGCTGCCATGTGGCCTCTCTAGCCATTCCCCCATGATGGGCCTTACCGCCTCTATGACGGCATGCCCTGCGCGTGGTTGCTCAAGTCGTCGCTCCCACTCCGCCACCATGATCCTGTGGAGCCGGGATCTCTCGGCCCGAATGTCTTCGGGCTCGGGATCGTATCCCCGCTCCCGCGCCTCCTTACGGAAACGATAGAGTGCCGCAAGGGATCTCGCTTCCAGGATCCACGGTGGCGATCCGGCTAGGAGACTCGCCGCTTCAAAGGATATCGTGCGGTATCCCCTAATTGCCCTGGAGGCCATCCTCTGCTGCGGCGCACGCAACAGGGGCAGGAATCTGGTCTCCAGGGTGTCCGCCCACACGGGACACCCGTATAGGGCCATGGACCGCACGACACCCGCGTAGAGTCTCCTGCAGGAGTCCTCCGGGCCCCTCAAGTTGGGCAGCAGCCGCACCAGCGCGTTAGCTGTCACCAACAGTTTGGAGCGCAGACTTCGGAAGTGCTCTCCGAAGTCCCACCGACCGTCGAGAACGAGCCCCAGGTATTTCAACCGGGGCTTGATGTCGATGGGAGTACCTCCTACTATCAGGCTGGATCCCGGGGGTGGCCTGCGCCGAGGGCCATGAAAGAACAAGGCCTCGGATTTGTGCAGAGCCACCTCGAGACCCAGCTGCCGGATCCGATCCACGACTTGAGCAACAGCGGTCGTGGCCCTCTGGGTCGCCTCGCGGTGTGTAGCGCCACTCACCGTCACTAGCGTGTCGTCCGCGTAGCACGTGACGGTGGCACCGAACGCGAGCTCACCGCGAAGCACCCAGTCGTATCCGATGTTCCACAGGAGCGGCCCCAGGACCGATCCCTGTGGGACACCGCACGACATCTCACGCCTACCGACGCCGGTCGCACTTGGGTAGATGACGGCTCTCTCCGTCAGGTACGCCCCGACTATGCGGCGGAGGTAGAGAGGCACGTCGTGGTACACGAGCGCCTCCCTGATGCAACTCCAGGGCAAGGTGTTGAACGCGTTGGAGATGTCCAAGGACACCGCCAACATCACCTCGCCCCGGGCGACCGCATCCTCCGCCAGAGTCCTCACGCGCATGATGGCATCCACAGTGGAACGCCACCGGCGGAAGCCGTACTGGGTGTCCGCTAGGTCCGGCCCCACTCTAGAGAGGTGCTCGACGAGGCGCTTGGCAATGACTCTTTCGAAGAGCTTGCCCACCTCGTCGAGCAACACTATGGGCCGGTACCCAGACGGCTCGTCCGCCGGGCGTCCGTTCTTGCGGATGAGGACCAGTTTCCCCGTCTTCCACATCTTCGGAAACTGGCCCCGCTCCAAGCATGCGCTGAGGAACCCTCGCAGTCGGGGTTCGAGACCGTCTTCCCCTAGAGCTAGGACCCACGCACGGCCTGGAATGCCGTCGGGTCCCGGGGCGGTGTTCTTCTTGGCTCTAAGCCGTCGCACCGCCAGCTCTAGTTCTACCCAAGTGACCTCGGGCACGTCGTCGTCAATAACCACGCCGGGCGCAACAGGCGACCGAGGTGGCGGAGTCATCTGCGGCGGAACGTGTTCCGCTCGCACCGGGAACAGGGATTCCACCACTCCTCCAAGCAGAGCCGGCTCGAGAACCTGGGTTAGCGGTGGGGCCCGGGGGCGCAGCTTTCCTCTTACCAAGCAGTAAGGCCGCCCCCATGGGTTCCGCTCCAGTGTCTCCAGCAGCTCCCTATAGGAAGCTGCCTTGGACCGCTTGATCTCTGCTCGGAGGGCATTCCTGGCTTCCCTGTATCCCTCTTGTAACTCCGCCACTAGGGGATCTGTGTCTGCGGGGCGGCTACGTCTCCTACGGAGCCTGGCCCACCGGCGGTGCGCGATTACGCAGGCTTGCCGCAGCCTCGCGATCTCCGCAGTCCACCAGTAGACCCGGCGCCTCGGACTATAGGCTGGAGCCCTAGGCATACCCGCATCGCAAACAACAGTCATGGCCTCCCGGAACCACGCCGCTTCGTCATCGATATCGTCAGGCCTGTCCGGCACCATGGCCCAGGCCTGCACAGAGGCGGCTTCCAGGAGAGCTTCCCTATTCAGACCCCTTAGCACCCAGCGCGGCTCGCGTGGGGCCGGTGTGACCGGCGCATCACTCTCGGGAGGGGAGATATCGAACCGAACGTATCGGTGATCCGCTAGTGTCTCCACCTCCACGACGACATGCCAGTCCCGCACACGTTGCGACAGCGAAGCGCTCGCGAACGAGAGAAGACGCTATGGGGCAGCCGACAACTGCCGCCCCCTGTCCGCGACGGCCGTAGCGGATCGCTCCGACCTTTACCGCCTCCAGGGGGCAGCCCCCGGCCTCCGCCACGGTGGCCCGAATTTCTTCGGCCGTGATGGAGTCGTCCAGGTCGGAAATGCGCAGTTCTGCGCATTTGGTAGGCCTGGACACCCGGACGTCGGCTGCATCCAGCGTCTCCCTCAGCTTGGCCGCTATGGCATCAGCCTGGGGACCGCTGGAGGCACCTGGGACCTGGATAAGCCGGGCGCCCGTCCGAGTTTGTGTCACTCGGAGGGGCCTAGCCAGATTGAGGGGCCCCATGTCTATGAGGCCTCTGGCCCGCTTCACCAGGTCGGGATACTGCAGTCCCCTCTCCGCCGCCTCCGGCGTCATCGTTAATACGACAGCCGTTGTGCGGGGGACGCGCAGCCTCCCCGGTGCTCCCTTCGCAGCAGCCTTAGCCTTCTTTGCCTTTTTGGCTGCCTTCCTCTTGGCGTTCCGCCTCTTTCGGGTTTCGCCGGCCACCTCCCAGCCCCCCGACGGGGGGCTCGAGGAGGCAGCCGGCGCTGGGGCCCGGGCTGGGACTGAAGCCCAAGCCGGGGGCGGAGCTGAGGCCAGGGCTGGGGACTTCTTCCCCTTACCCTTGCCCTTCCCCTTACCCTTACCCTTACTCTGAGCGCCCTGTGCGCCCTGAGCGGGGCCCGGAGGACCCGGAGAGGGGCGGCGAGCCGGCCCCGATGGGGTTGCCAGCACCGCCGGGGAGGCAGGGCCCCCCCTCACTGCGGCGGCGTATCCAGCCGGTGGTGCGAGAGGAGGACGGCGGACGATGTCCAGGATCGTCTCCATCCGTCGGTTGGTGCGTTCCTCCTGCGCCACCATCTCGGCGCGTATGGCCGCCATGCACTCGGCCCAGGACTTCGGCTCCGCCGGTCGAACCGGCGGCCCCACGATTTAGTACCTATTGTTTTACAGTACAATTCATGCATATCATTTATTCATTCGCAAAACAATGCAAACGTATATTTTGTAACAAAACGTCATTCTCGTCCAAATATCCATGCATCTGAAAGTATAATTTATTTCATTGTAACCATTGTTAATGAAACTGCCCAGTGAACATTGTATAATCAAGTGTCATAATGAAGAGAACCGTAACTCAATAAAGAGCTAACTACAACAAGCCAATCTTCGCACAAACATCAAAAGCCCCAACTAAACCTTTGTACTATATTTCCTCTTTTACACCGCAAATAAAGCCCCTATAAACATCAAACTTGTACATTGACATACATTTAATCCCGTATCTAAACCAACGAAGCTAGTTGCTATAAAAATGAACTATACACTAAACCAAGATGGCCGCTCAAATTAGAATGGCGGCGACAACCCGCCAACTTAATGGCCTCAGATAAAGTTTACATAGTCACAATGTTACTTTGATTACATTATCGAAGTCGGCAGCTGAATTGCAAGTAGAAATAATATTTGAACTGAATGCGGGTACTTTTTGATGTTATTTTGTTTATTTTGGGAGATAAACACAAACACAAGATACGGTGAATAAGCTTGGAGAATTCCGCTTATTGAAATGGCACTGTTTAAATCTATATAAATAAAAATGATTCGCTAATTTTGTTAGTAAGCCCGAGTTTCTGAACGGCCGGTTTTGTATGTTTCTTAACGTGACAACTTTTTTTGGCACCATTTTGGGTAAACACTATTGATTACCGTAATTAACTTTATATAAATACTAGCTTCTTCGTACCGCCAATTTTTTCCTGCCCTCGTGGCGTCAGATCCCGTTCCCGCTGCACCATTTAGGGGGATGAAAAATACATGTTGGCCGATTCTCAGACCTACTCAATATGCTCACAAAATTTCATGAGAATCGGTCAAGCCGTTTCGGAGGAGTACGGGAACGAACATTGTGAAACGAGAATTTTATATATAAGAACTAGCTGTGCCCTCGACTTCGTCCGCGTGGAATGTACTTAAATAAAAAAATCAGTTTTTTTTTTGCATTTTTTTTTTAGCCTAAGTTACTCCTTATTACATAAGCTATCGGCCAGTGAAAGTCCCGTCCAAATCGGTCCAGCCGTTCCAGAGATTAGCCAAAACAAACAGACAGACAGACAGACAGACAGACAGACAGACAGACAGACAAAAAATTTAAAAATATATATTTTGGTATGTGTACCGTATATACATTCATATGCATGTAGTAGAAAGCGGTTATTTTAATATTACAAACAGACACTCCAATTTTATTTATTTGTATAGAAGATCTACATATAATTATATTGGCCCCTTTGACACAAGAGTTAAGTTTTTCACTTCTGCAGGCACTCCCGGAGTGCAACTTTTTTTGTTGTTACTCGTTAGTAAACGACGTGGACGTACTTTGTTTCTAGAAATAGATAGTTAAGGATAGAATAATAATGGCTTTTTTTAAGTAAGGCACGTAAATTTTACTTCCCCTCACCTGTTTAAATGGACTTTGGACATTTATGTAACCGAAGCCGCAGTCATAAGCCAGTTTATACATAATTATTATATATATATATAATGAATCTATGTACGTATGTACATATAATAGACCCGAGTCTGTATTCTCTTGAGGTTTTCTTTGATAGAGGTTACAAAGTTTTAGAAATTCGCTTTTGTAATCCCACTGCTCAAGTTAGGTAATAAATATTGCGCCGAAAACCAACGACCTATATCAAAACTCTACTTATTTGAGTCTTGGAATTATAAGCGACCATGTACAAAGATTGCGGCCATATTCAAAGAAAAAAATCGTTTATTAGGTATAGACCTGTTACATGTTCTATAAATGAATAAAATATTCCACAATATTCTACACAACGCTATCTAGACCCTTGGTAAGCTTAACTAGCTTGGGGTATGGAATCTAGAATGTGGATAAACGTCCTTAGATACCTACTTTTCTTTTTCAAATACATAAATATTACTAGCTTTTGCCCGCGGCTCCGACCGCGTGGATGTCGGTTATCGCGACCAAACATAGCCTATGTCCTTTCTCATAGTCTAATCTACCCCTATACCAAATTTCATCAAAATCGGTTCAGTGGTTGAGGCGTGAAAGCGTAACATACAGACAGACAGACAAACAGAGTTACTTTCGCATTTATAATATTAGTATGGATATGGATACCTACATGGAAACACTCAGACCAATGCAAATAGCCATATTCATGCATACAATAATATTTGCACTGAGCGGGGATCGAACCCGCGCCTCTTGCGTAGCAGTCTCGTGCACTACCACCACGCCAAAGAGGCTGTAACAACAGCTAAACTACTACAATAAAATATCTATCTATCTACCTATCTTGCATCGCGAAAGGTAGGACACGATGATATTTCCATCCTACTAAAGCAGTCTGTCTGATGAAGTACTGCCGCCCTACAGAATACCGCGGCCATAATAACCTCGTGTTGTGTTCCCGGCGGTGAATAGAGTAGCCAGAGTTCACTGGAGAGATTTTATGCTGTCAGTGGGAAGACCAAAGGCTTGTACTACTTTGTCATCTGCACTGATAGCACAGAAACTCACTGTTCTTATAGGGTCAGGAGGACGGGTGTGACGCCCGTGGTGTTGCACAAGGAGCCAATCTTGTCAGTGTCACTGACAAGATTGGCTACATCTTGAAGCGAGCTTCAATCAACACATACTACAAGCCGCCAACGAAGATAAGTCAATTTTTACCATCTGTCAAGTGCCAACTACCTCTACAAGATGCATGGGTCTACAAAATAGACTGTGACTGTGGGCTCTCATATATTGGTCAAACCAAGCGAAGCATTGGCACTCGGGTCAAAGAACACATAGCTGACATAAAACACCAACGCTCAACAAAGTCAGCTGTATGTGAACACGCACAAAAAGGCACCAACCATTACCTAAGGTTTGATAAACCACAGATACTCGCCAAAGAACACCGATATATTCCTAGAATGATCCGCGAGGCTATTGAAATTAAAAAACACCCAAATTTTAATAGAGAGGATGGATGGACCGTACCACCAGCTTGGGACCCAGTCATCCACTTAATCAAACCCAGTAAGCAGCAAAATCCAGCAAGACTTAACAACACAGTGAGCTCATTCTGCGTAAATACGAACACCAATAATTCACCATGATTCGGGTATTTTGAGATAACTTATACTTCAAACTATGTGACAACTACCATCGTGAGTCACACCGCGAAAATGGCTGCTGTAAAGCAGCCGAAACGTCGGGTTAAAAAGTAATAATAACAAATATATCGCGATAGAATCCGTAAAAAGTGGTTTTATTTCAATGAGTGACATTCGCGTAAACTTCAGAAAATATCATAGCTAAGAACACTCCCGACTAATATACCTTTCAAACAAAAAAACTACATCCAAATCGGTTCATCCGTTTGGGTGCTACGATGCCACAGACACACACACACACACACACAGACTCGTTAAACTTAATAACACCCCGTCGTTTTTGCGTCGAGGGTTAAAAATGATCTTAATGTCTGGGATTTTAAGATCATTTTTGAAACTTTGCAGTCAAGATATTTCTGATGCTGAGTATACATAAGTAGATTTAGGCTCGTATTCTAGAATGACACTCAGCCTGAATCTCGATTTGCTTGAGGACAGTTTTTATAGGTGGTATGTCAAATCTGTCTCTGTGGCCTTAGTTTTATAGATATTCTGGTACTATTCAACCCACTTATATCATTCTCTGAGCCTGTTTCTGACTCAGTTGGGGTCGACTTTCCAGTCTGACTATGTTGAGGCTAAACTTCGATATCTTTTTTTACGAGCGGAATATCCCCACGGATACCCCAGCCTGAGACGGAGAGGAAGATTATATAGGACTCGAACCGACTAAAACGCACGCCATCTATGGGTCGTAGTGCAAAGCCGAAGGTGAAGTAGTCGGGCATAATCTTGCGAACCACGGCTTACCCAGGGCCATCACTCCTGTACTGGCCTTCCCCGGGTGTTGGGACCACGGAGTCACCAACTCGTCCCCGGATGAGAGGTGGCACGTAGAGTGTACCACCGCCGTGGCCTGCTTCTGCTAGGCTGACAGGTGGCTCCACCCGTTACTCCCAGGCCCGTGCTCTTGGGGGACGGTCTCCTTCGCTCCGGCCGCCGCCGTTCCCGTTCCACCGCCTCCTTCACAGCTATTATTTGCTCTCAAAATGAGGTGTCGGCCGCCCACTCATTAACATATATCAATCCCATACATCTATTCTATTCCATTCTACAACGCACTGTCACTTATCTACAGAAGCTGTATGTATAAAATCCATTAGAGTAGATATGAACTCATGCTGCACTTAGACTCTATATTGAATTTTCAATTCAATGTTAGATATGTGCGGTTAAAGAGCGTATTCAACTAAAACAGTTATTCGATGTGGGGCCACTAAACTAGCGGCTGCCCTTTTGATAAATTCTAAAATAAAAAAATATTATATAAATTTTTATAAGTATGATGGTGCGTTAATACCTTGTGTGTGATTAGAGTGAATGAATTGCATTATGCAAGAGTCACGAAATCCGTTCATTTGGTCGGTCACTTTAAGTTTGACAGATGGTTGACATTGTATGGCGTGCGGAGCGCGCTGTCAGTATCACTTTGCACCTCGACCTAGCACTACGTGTCCCGTAGAACGCTCTTACCCTCGATTGAACATACTTTGTTATAGATCACGAGTGTGTCTGTAACACGTGTAATCAGTGATTGATGTAATTGAAATATAGTAGTAATGATTCATGAATTTGGTTGTCCACGTGGATTTTAAGTACAAGCTTACAATGGGTTACCATGAGGTCCGAGATCCGAAGTATCGCCCGTGTGCCTACAAGTACAATATTTTGTTATAACAGCTGTACACATAAAAATAATAATTTGAAAAATACGCTGGAATTAGCAATGTTCTGGTCGGTCCCGGTTGCTGTTGGAGCAGTTGGAGCCCTCAAAAATCCAACAACTGGTCTAGCTGCAATACTTCAATATCGATTTTTGGGTTGTGGAGGTCAAATGAGCCGTGAAGCGACTGTACAAAACTATTTCCCACCATCTAGTATCCACTTTAAACAAAATCTCGTGAATCACTGCCAACACTAAAAGCCTTTCCGCTACTTCAAAATCGACCAATTCCTCGGTTGTTCGCAACTGTTGTGCTCTCGAACTCGGTTCGAAGTATGTTCGCGTCCGTGTTCGGATTTGTCGTTCACATTGTTTCCCAGGGTCGCCGTCGTGTTGATGCCCGCGTGGAGTACAATCGGGTCACTCCATCTCGTCTGTGGTGTCATAGGCGCCTAAGCGATAGTGCTATTCTCCATTCAACAGTTAAAATGACTAAGGGCCCGCTTAATGGCAATAGTCTCGCCCTATTACGTGGGACTTAAAGTCATAGTTGGTAAAAAATGGGTGTTAATACACCTCTGCCACCACATTCCGGAATTTACAGGCGTCAGTATATGTAGGTATGTATGTGTGTACGTACAAACTAATTGTTTATATTTGATGTCTATGTTCCCTATGTTCGTTTTCGTACGTTACTCATAGTTATAAGAACGTCACTCTTATCACGCCAGTTTTGGGCACTGACCTGATTTGTATTACTTAACCTTACGATGATTTAACCTACTCTACTCACCTACTACTTAACCTATACGACTAAGTGTCTATTAAATTAAATAAAATATGTTTAGTCCGCACTATTGTATTAGGTTAGCCTGTAAGGATATTGATGTGAAGAAATAAATAAATAAATAAACTATTATACAGCCTCTGTGGCGTGGCGGTAGTGCACACGACTGCCACGCAGAGGGGCGCGGGTTCGATTCCCGCTCAGTGCAAATATTTGTATGCATGAATATGGCTATTTGCATTGGTCTGGGTGTTTCTATGTATAATACCTATGTATTTATTTACAAAAACAATATATATAAGTATGTTTATCCGCATTCTAGATTCCATAACACAAGCTATAAAAGCTTACCATGGGTCTAGATAGCGTTGTGTAGAATGTGGTAAAAAAAAATTCATTTATTCATTCACAAAACAATGTAAACGTAGGTATATTTTGTAACAATACGTCATTCTAGTCCAAATATCCATGCATCTAAAAGTATAATTTATTTCATTGTATGTAACCGTTGTTAATGAAACTGCCCAGTGAACATTGTATAATCAAGTGTCATAATGAAGAGAACCGTAACTCAATAAAGAGCTAACTACAACAAGCCAATCTTCGCACAAACATCAAAAGCCCCAACTAAACCTTTGTACTATATTTCCTCTTTTACACCGCAAATAAAGCCCCTATAAACATCAAACTTGTACATTGACATACATTTAATCCCGTATCTAAACCAACGAAGCTAGTTGCTATAAAAATGAACTATACACTAAACCAAGATGGCCGCTCAAATTAGAATGGCGGCGACAACCCGCCAACTTAATGGCCTCAGATAAAGTTTACATAGTCACAATGTTACTTTGATTACATTATCGAAGTCGGCAGCTGAATTGCAAGTAGAAATAATATTTGAACTGAACGTGGGTACTTTTTGATGTTATTTTGTTTATTTTGGGAGATAAATACAAACACAAGATACGGTGCAAAGCTTGGAGAATTCTGCTTCTTGAAATGGCACTGTCTAAATCTATATAAATAAAAATGATTCACTAATTTTGTTAGTAAGCCCGAGTTTCTGAACGGCCGGTTTTGTATGTTTCTTAACGTGACAACTTTTTTTGGCACCATTTTGGGTAAACACTATTGATTACCGTAATTAACTTTATATAAATACTAGCTGTCCCGGCGTACTTCGTACCGCCAATTTTTTCCTGCCCTCGTGGCGTCAGATCCCGTTCCCGCTGCACCATTTAGGGGGATGAAAAATACATGTTGGCCGATTCTCAGACCTACTCAATATGCTCACAAAATTTCATGAGAATCGGTCAAGCCGTTTCGGAGGAGTACGGGAACGAACATTGTGAAACGAGAATTTTATATATAAGAAAGATCTACATATAATTATATTGATCCCTTTGACACAAGAGTTAAGTTTTTCACTTCTGCAGGCACTCCCGGAGTGCAACTATTTTTTTTGTTACTCGTTAGTAAATGACGTGGACGTACTTTGTTTCTAGAAATAGATAGTTAAGGATATAATAATAATGGCTTTTTTTAAGTAAGGCACGTCAATTTTACTTCCCCTCACCTGTTTAAATGGACTTTGGACATTTATGTAACCGAAGCCGCAGTCATAAGCCAGTTTATACATAATTATTAAATATATATATAATGAATCTATGTACGTATGTACATACCATAGACCCGAGTCTGTATTCTCTTGAGGTTTTCTTTGATAGAGGTTACAAAGTTTTAGAAATTCGCTTTTGTAATCCCACTGTTCACGTTAGGTAATAAATATTGCGCCGAAAACCAACGACCTATATCAAAACTCTACTTATTTGAGTCTTGGAATTATAAGCGACCCTGTACAAAGATTGCGGCCATATTCAAAGAAAAAAATCGTTTATTAGGTATAGTATAGACCTGTTACATGTTCTATAAATGAATAAAATATTCCACAATATTCTACACAACGCTATCTAGACCCTTGGTAAGCTTAACTAGCTTGGGTTATGGAATCTAGAATGTGGATAAACGTCCTTAGATACCTACTTTTCTTTTTTAAACACATAAATATTATTAGCTTTTGCCCGCGGCTCCGCCCGCGTGGATGTCGGTTATCGCGACCAAACATAGCCTATGCCCTCTAATCTACCCCTATACCAAATTTCATCAAAATCGGTTCAGTGGTTGAGGCGTGAAAGCATAACATACAGACAGACAGACAGACAGACAGACAGAGTTACTTTCGCATTTATAATATTAAGTATGGATATGGATACCTACATGGAAACACTCAGACCAATGCAAATAGCCATATTCATGCATACAATAATATTTGCACTGAGCGGGGATCGAACCCGTGCCTCTTGCGTAGCAGTCTCGTGCACTACCACCACGCCAAAGAGGCTGTAACAACAGCTAAACTACTACAATAAAATATCTATCTATCTACCTATCTTGCATCGCGAAAGGTAGGACACGATGATATTTCCATCCTACTAAAGCAGTCTGACTGATGAAGTACCGCCGCCCTACAGAATACCGCGGCCATAATAACCTCGTGTTGTGTTCCCGGCGGTGAATAAAGTAGCCAGAGTTCACTGGAGAGTTTTTGTGCTGTCAGTAGGAAGACCAAAGGCTTGTACTACTTTGTCATCTGCACTGATAGCACAGAAACTCACTGTTCTTATAGGGTCAGGAGGACGGGTGTGACTCACGTGGTGTTGCACATGTCCATAAGCCACGGTAACCACTTTCCATCAGATATGTTGAATGCTTGTCTGCCACCTGACTGGTATGAAAAGAAACACGCTGGTATGTAGGTATACGACCTTCCAACGTCTGCCTCTGGGCCTCGACCCGCCAGGCGTGATCAACTAACCTGGTTGGAATAACACATAAATTTTATAAGGAAAGAAGGATTGACAGCCTCCGTGGCGTGGCGGTAGTGCACGCAACTGCCACGCAGGAGGCGCGGGTTATATTCCCGCTCAGTGCAAATATTTGTATGCATGAATATGGCTATTTGTATTGGTCTGGGTGTTTCTATGTATAATATGTATGTATTTCCAAAAAAAAAAGTAAGTATTTTTATCCGTATTCTAGATTCCATAACACAAGCTATAAAAAAAACTTACCATGGGTCTAGATAGCGTTGTGTAGAATGTTTATTTGTTAAAAAAAAAATGTAAGCGGGAAACGCATGATAACTTTTTAGACAATTCCTGTCCTATGAAACAGGAATTTTAGAACGCTTACTCAGTACTTTTAAGACTAGCTTGTAATAGCGTCGTTAAAAATACCGTGAATACGCACATTTGTGCTATTTTCAACTCTAGAATATAAGATATTTTCTGAAGTTTACGCGAATGTCACTCATTGAAATAAAACCACTTTTTACGGATTCTATCGCGATATATTTGTTATTATTACTTTTAAACCCGACGATTCGGCTGCTTTGCAGCAGCCATTTTCGCGGTGTGACTCACGATGGTAGTTGTCACATAGTTTGAAGTATAAGTTATCTCAAAATACCCGAATCATGGTGAATTATTGGTGTTCGTATTTACGCAGAATGAGCTCACTGTGTTGTTAAGTCTTGCTGGATTTTGCTGCTTACTGGGTTTGATTAAGTGGATGACTGGGTCCCAAGCTGGTGGTACGGTCCATCCATCCTCTCTATTAAAAATTGGGTGTTTTTTAATTTCAATAGCCTCGCGGATCATTCTAGGAATATATCGGTGTTCTTTGGCGAGTATCTGTGGTTTATCAAACCTTAGGTAATGGTTGGTGCCTTTTTGCGCGTGTTCACATACAGCTGACTTTGTTGAGCGTTGGTGTTTTATGTCAGCTATGTGTTCTTTGACCCGAGTGCCAATGCTGCCAATGAGCCAATCTTGTCAGTGTCACTGACAAGATTGGCTACATCTTGAAGCGAGCTTCAATCAACACATACTACAAGCCGCCAACGAAGATAAGTCAATTTTTACCATCTGTCAAGTGCCAACTACCTCTACAAGATGCAGGGGTCTACAAAATAGACTGTGACTGTGGGCTCTCATATATTGGTCAAACCAAGCGAAGCATTGGCACTCGGGTCAAATAACACATAGCTGACATAAAACACCAACGCTCAACAAAGTCAGCTGTATGTGAACACGCGCAAAAAGGCACCAACCATTACCTAAGGTTTGATAAACCACAGATACTCGCCAAAGAACACCGATATATTCCTAGAATGATCCGCGAGGCTATTGAAATTAAAAAACACCCAATTTTTAATAGAGAGGATGGATGGACCGTACCACCAGCTTGGGACCCAGTCATCCACTTAATCAAACCCAGTAAGCAGCAAAATCCAGCAAGACTTAACAACACAGTGAGCTCATTCTGCGTAAATACGAACACCAATAATTCACCATGATTCGGGTATTTTGAGATAACTTATACTTCAAACTATGTGACAACTACCATCGTGAGTCACACCGCGAAAATGGCTGCTGCAAAGCAGCCGAAACGTCGGGTTTAAAAGTAATAATAACAAAGATATCGCGATAGAATCCGTAAAAAGTGGTTTTATTTCAATCTAGAATATAAATGGAGAATTAAAATTCAAATAGAGGCATTTTTATCTCTCGTGATTATTGATCGTGATTACATGCAGGGTGCATGCATGCTGTAAGGCTGTAGCATTATAATTCAAATCACTGAAATATTTGCACAACATTGTAACTAAAAAATCTACACCCTCTTTACCTGCATTCTGGCAAATAAATTATTTAATTTTATTTATTTACAGTAAGAAGTCACCGTGCGTAATATGCAGGTAAACACTGCTTATGGGAGAGATTGGCTTTGGCCTCAAGGATGTTGGGGGTGACCGGTGGAGCCGCCTGTCACCCGAGCAGAAGCAGGCCGCGGCGGCGGCGCAAAGTGCGCTTCCCCGCACCCGGGGCTCGATGGGGACACTAAGGTCCTGACAACCCGAAGGGAGCCACCTCGAAAGAGATGGTTCTGGGTCTGCCGGGGTGCGAGAGATATGCTTTCGGCAATCTCACCTCCGGCAACCAAAGACCCAAGACGGCGTGCGTTTTAGTGGGTTCGAGTCCGACATAATCACCTCCACCGGCTCCGTGGGGGTGGGATCCGTGAGGATTTTTAACACGATAAAAAAAGGGCCTCAAGGATGTTAGAAAGACCGTTTATACGTTACGAATATAGTTTGTAAATTTGTTAATTTTAGCCAACTTTTGTTGCGGACTATACTACGCAATGATCATTATAATCCTGGCACTACACAATAAACATTACACAAGAAACACTTATTCTAAATTGATGACCGTATCAAAATGTAAATGTTACCATTAGAATTACATCGCTAACTAAATGGCCATAGTTAAATTAACTTCTACATGGCCACACACACTTCTTTTTTAAGATATGCTGGTAGCAAACAAACTCTCGGCCTGCCTATGTTATTCTGAGTCTTGGTCCATCTAGACTAGACCCTATGTAAGCTCAGGAGTAGCAGCCAGATACTTTACTACCACACCACATCATTACCACCATTTACTAAGTGGCACCCAAGGAAGCGTCGGTACCTTAGTGGTTAAGGAGTCGGCCTTACGATCGAGAGGTCCCGGGTTCGAATCCTGGCCATTACGCTACCGACATGAACCCACTCCTAACACAAGCAATTTAGCTTAGCTGGAGGGGTAAGAGGGAATATTAGTAACTTCGGTTCTAATATTCTTTAAAAAAAAAATGATAAAGATGCATGATCATCCTAATCTCATCTCTTGCTCGCACTGTATAATTTTGTTACAAATATACCAATTTAAAAAAAAAGAAGGATATTCGAGTTCACTGAGTTTTTAGTTGGTATCTTCTCAGTAGCACCAACCTACCAAACCAGCGAAAGAATCATTTTCCAATGATTTTTTTATTTATTTTTTTCTATGATTCCTGACATTAATGTAAAATTCTGACGTTCATATGTGCTCTTTATGTGCCTAATCTGAATAAATGAAATTGATTCTTTGATTCTTTCATTCTTTGATTCATTTTTCTTCTTTTGGCCCAGCAGACCGGTAACCAGCAAATGGGTTTTGTACTTAAACAAGGTACGAATCGACCACAAAAGAAAACACATTGTCTAATTGCGGAAAAAAGAAAACTGTCTGGTCCCTTTCAGTTTTAAAACTATTTTGTAGTAATTGACTTAACCCGGCATCCATTCTCCACAGAATTAGCAGTTCGGTTCAAAATGAAGGGGTCCATTTAATCCCTGCTTCGTAAGTGTCCCCGTCAAAGTTAGGTATTATACTTGGAATTGTATTGACTGAGCGGTTTGCAATCTGCTTTTAGTTACTACACTTGGCTAAAGTTGTTGCATTGATCGGGTTAAAGTCAAAAACACTGGCATAGCATGTATTGAGAATAAACTATGGAAACACTAGCTGTTTCCCGCGACTCTGCCTATGTCAGTTATCGCGACCAAACATAGCTTTATTTCCTTTCTCAAGGTCTAATCTACCCTCTTACGAAATTTTATCAAAATCGGTTCGGTGGTTTAGGTTTTAACAGAGAGACAGACAGAGTTACTTTCGCATTTATTGGACACAAACTTATCCGACCAAGGTTGAGTGAGGGTTCCGTGGCGTAGCGGTAGTGAACGCGACTGCTACGTAGGAGGCGCGGGTTCGATCCCCGCTCAGTGCAAATATTTATATACATGAATATGGCTATTTGCATTGGTTTGGTATAATATGTATGTTTGTACAAAATAAAAAATACTAAGTATGTTAATGTAAAATAAGCTACCATGGGTCTAGATAGCGTTGTGTGGAATGTTGTAGAATATTTATATATTTTATTATCTATCCTTTTCTACCCTAAATTTAGAAATACATTTAATAAATACATATAAAGGTCTAATCCATTATGACTTAACTCTGTTAGATATAAATTACAATTTATCAGATATGTTTCTATATTTAATGGAATCGCTGAAAATGTGATATGTAAGTATTTCCAAACGATATTATTTTCTTTGAAAGCATTGGAGCGGTTACATTGAAATTTCTTATTATCTTTTGAACTTAATAACAAATTTATATATATTTTCATTATAGGTTTTCATGAGTAATACAGACGTTGCAAAAATATAGATATAATTTCATATTCTTAATTTGTTTATTTGAAATATATCTGAGTATAAAATATAATTTTGAGGGAGGTATAACACACATACATATTATACGCACATTTTTCTTGTGTAATATGCCTATATTACACGTTTTCAGTCTTTACCTTCTTTTTAGGTGGCCCACCTGATGGAAAATGGTTACCGTGGAGTCACACACGTGCTACCCACCCATCCCAATAGGAACCTTTTAATGCCCTTCTTGAAGAATCCTAATTGTAGTCGTAAAATCACAGCAGGTTGGTCATTCCATAGCAACTACCTGCGTTTTTAAAGACACGTCAATTTGACTTCACCTCGCCTGATGGTAAGCTAAAGGCAGAGTCTCGTAAAGAGGATCACAGTCGTAAACATGTACTATGTTAACAATGGTGGCACTCAGCTTGCCAGCCTCATCAGATGTGTTTTCACGCCCCACTTAAAGGACCTGGGACTGTAGGAAGAAGGAAACATGTGAGCTGGCTGGGAGTTCCAGGTCTTAATGGTGCGGCATAGGAATGGATGGATGTATTTAAATGTCAACTGATACCGAAGTAGTAGCCATTATTTATGCCGCATTGAAATGCTCAGTCTAAGTATGGAGTTTACATAATATAGTCTAAGTTTCCAACCTATAACCTTGAGGCAGCGTATTGTGGAATTGATATTCCAGTGTATTATAATTTAAAAGAAGCCATAACACCATAGGTGGTCCCAAGTTGATACCATCATTAAAGTGTCAGTAACAACTTTCATTGATAACTTAATTTGTTCTCCAAAACATTAATATATCAAAACGTCTACGGCAGCCATTCAGATCCACTATAATTCACGTTAAGGTGAGGTTTAACCTGAGCTGAGCGAAGCGAGGAATTTTCAATCGTTTGGATGCAACCATTTTTAGAGTTCATATGGTTTTAAGGTGAGTCTGTTGCGCGTTTCGAACCAGTGCAGTGGTCAATTTGATAAACTAGTTTTTCTGACGTTTTGTAAGTGCCATTTTACAGATTAAATGATTTTAACCTTTAACTTTTACCCAAGGAAGCGTTGGTACCTTAGTGGTTAAGGAGTCGGCCTTACGATCGAGAGGTCCCGGGTTCGATCCTGGCCATTACACTACCAGCGTGAACCCACTCCTAGCACAATCATTTTAGCTTAGTTGGAGGGGTTAGAGGGAATATTAATAACTTTGGTTCTAATATTCTTTTTTTTTTTTAAAGAAAAAAAAGGAAGAATTTTGTTAGCAGCTGGGACTGTCAAAAAAAATATAGATGGGATATGACAGCGCGATCTTGTAAACTAATTTATGCATTATTTAATGCTCTAAATGGACTAAACCTAGAACTGTACCTACCTACATAAAATTGTCCTAGAGATCCGGTTCTTAGCATTCCATGGATTCACCGTGCGGTCGCCGGGTCCATGGCGTGGTACAGAGAGGAACACTGTAACGGCGCCTGGGACTTGCGACCCAGGTGTAGGTTTAGGGTGGCCACCTTGTGATGCATCAGCGCTCACCTCCACCGTCAGTCGTGTTCCCCCCTCTACCTATCCAAATTTGGTAAGATCCTATCAACGCCGTTTTAGATATTCGTTTGAGTAGAGAGCTTACTGAAGCTCTTGGCAATCCGAGGTCTTTAAATAAGTTATACAGGGATTTAGCTGGAATTCCCCTTGCTCCTACTTCCACGGCGTAGAGTTTAACCACATAGCCATTTTTGGTTAACTCGTTGGTCAGGTCAAAGTATTTGTTTATTTTTATAGCGTGGTCTTTAGGTGTGTTAGTTTCCCACGGTACTGTGAGTTCTACTAGTACTGCACGCTTTTGCTGTTTTGAAAATAGGAATATATCGGGTCTGGATGACGAGGCACTCTGTACACCTCTGTATAAATTTGTAAAACAAACTGATGTATGTATGTATAATAGTGAATTATATCAAAAAGCAAGAGGCATGTTAGTATTTTACAGCAGTATCTGAAATGTATGTATCATGCAGTATCTTACGTATTAAGTTTACGGTATAAACATGATTTCCTATTCGTTATGTAATGTAAGAATTAAAAATAAACAATATGTTAACTTTCTTCCGCGGTTTCTTCTCTGTTGATCAGAGTAATGTCCTATAAACAGAGAGATATGGATCTCTGATTATCGATTAGTGATCTCTATGGTGTAAAGCGTGAACTACAGTAGATATTTCGGCAAATCGTTAGCAGGAAGAAAGCTACATCTTTCTATGATCTGTCGAGACTGTAGACTTCTATTTACAGGAGGTACAGTCAGCGTTATAAATATCTTGACGACGAAGTCTCAAATTGATCTTAAAACTCTCGTATTATGAGCAAATCAAACTGTTTATTCTCCGTACTAAAGGTGTGTATCAAATATCAGAATAATCGGTCAACTGGAAGAGGGTCAAAAATTAAGATCAATTTGAGCACTCTATTCGTCAACATCTTTCTGATGCTGACTGTACTACAATTCTAGATATTATACCTCGTTCCAAATGAATTGGGCATAAAGTTTATTGACCGAGTTGACGTTGCGACCAGTTTGCACCGGTTACTTAGGGGTGGTAAACATTTTTCACACTGTAGCGAAACCGTAAGCAGCGCTACGTGGCGCCCTCGTGAACCTTTATTGTTGTTACACAAAAATCACTACTTATAATTCGATATTTACTGCAAACTTTGTTCTCAATGGATCTTGCACGGCTTATATTTGTTTTGTTTTGTTCTGAGTGTCAATTCTCCTTGATTTGTTAAAAATTTAAGTGCTTTTATGTTTTACTGCGATAGACCAACGGTGTTTGCTTTATTGGCAATAAATTTATTATTATGTATTAACGTTCCTTGAGTTGTTAAATAATAGTTAGCGCTTTTATGTTTGATAGCGATAGACCAACTGTGTTTACGTTTAAAGTTTATTATCAATACAATAAATTTATTATTATTGTTAATCCTTTATTATATAATGCCTTTGTCAGGAGTACATTTTTTTTATACCACTTAGGTGGCAGACAAGCACACGGCCCACCTGATGGAAAGTGGTTACCGCGGCCTATGGACGTATGCAACACCAGGGGCGTTACACTCGTGCTGCCTACCCTGAAGAAACCTTCTAATGCCCCTCTTGAAGTAGTAGAAGAGTATACCCCTTCATTATAAAACTTGACATTTAATGTACACAAGACTCCTCTCAAGCCTCTCATTGGATTACTATTCCTCTGTGCACTCCCGTGTTTGCTGGAAGAAAACTCAACCTTGAGTTAAGCTCGCCTTTGTACATACAATAAAAATTTGATTCTAAATTGTTTTTCATTTTAGTTATAACGTTTAAGCCGAAGAATGGGGGACATTCTGAGAAAGCGTCATTTTGGGAAAGGGACATTTTGGGAAGTTGACATTTTGGGAAAGGGACATTATGGGAAGTTGACATTTTGGTACCAGGGGACATTTTGGCAAGTTGTTTAAATGCCTTGTAAGTGTACAATAAAGTATAAATACATAAAATGCTTGAGTAGAATTGAGTCGTTAGTGTGTAGGTGTGTTGATTCCCTTCATCCCGTGGAGCAAAAACCACAGATTACCTAATAGTTCTTTTCTTTTCTTTCTTTTCTTTAAAAGGAATATTAGAACCGTTGTTACTAATATTCCCTGTAACCCCTTCAGCTAAGCTAAATTGCTTATGTTAGGAGTGGGTTCACGTCGGTAGTGTAATGGCCAGGATCGAACCCGGGACCTCTCGATCGTAAGGTCGACACCTTAACCACTAAGCTACCCTGGTATTGCACACGTCCATAGGCCACGGTAACCACTTATCATGCTTGTTTGCCACCTAACGGGTATAAAAAAACTACTATATTTGAGCGTGCGTGTAAAACTATTACACTGCACATTATGGCATGACGTGTAATAAATAGTACTTAGGTTTTGTACATTATGGTGGTGAAGGTTATTTTCAGTGTACGGTTGATAGAGGGTCGAACGGTCTGTAGGGAACTGGCAAAAAACAAAAGTTTGAGGTTCAAACCATGCAAGGAGGTTGAAAGGTACATGGTTTTCTCAAGCGACTACAATATGGGGTTCTTCAAGAGGGGCATTAGAAGGTTTCTTCTGGGTAGGCAGCGCGAGTGTAACGCCCCTGGTGTTGCATACGTCCTTAGGCCGCGGTAACTACTTTCCATCAGGTGGGCCGTGTGCTTGTCTGCCACCTATGTGTTGTAAAAAAACATAGAACATGCAGACCGTACGGGCACATAAGTTTGGCATTTTCTGTAGGATTGACTATGGGTACGATCGTTTTTAGAGTAAAATTGTTCAGCGTCAGAATTAATAATAAGGTATTAAGAGCCAAATCACTGTTTAATTGATGTAAGTACCTAAATTATAATTTATTGTTCGAAGTATAGAACAATCTGTCAATAGGAAAGGGGGAAACGAAGGAATTTAGATCGTTTTGAGCAGTTTGTTCACCAATATCGATCTGATACTAACTGTACCACTTTGCTCCACTCCGCTCCAGCTGCCACGTTCCTATCAGCTTAGTCGAAAGCCACCTTTATAATTCACGTATATCAATCAGTGCAATCGCTTTAGCCTAGAGGCTTGGCATCTCCGAAATAACGTCATAATATGAAATCTCCTTTGACATGTTAGAATTGATTACATTGTGCGCTCTGAATCGGAGAGGTTGTTCAAAGGAATAGAAAATAAGCAATGGATATTGAACGCAATGTATAGCTAATATTTATCATCTGTCGTAGTAGAGGTGTGTAATCAACTTTGTTGGGTGGTCCAAGTGTTAGGTTTGAGCGTGTGCCGTTGTGAATGCCATATAGAAGTAGTTTAAAGCTTTTTTAGTTAGAACACTAATATTCTTCCCTCTTAAATTAAAAAATACCTAATCTACGATATTCTACACAATGTTATCTAGACCGAAAGTAAACTTAGTTTAACTACCTAGTGTTATGGCATGTAGAATGCGGATAATGAGGCTTTTATACTTGTTAATGAATTTTATTACGGTCTCGTACTCTAAGTTTGTAGATTTATTTTGTTTTTAGAGAATTATTGTGGATTTGAAAAAAAAAGCTTATATTGCCAATATTATTATTAAGGTGGTACATGGGTACGTAACGAAGTTAGTTTTTCAAAAAAAGATAAAGGTTACAGAAAATTAAGTACTTAACAACTTTTTACGATCATAATATTCAATTTTAAAAACCTCCAACAATTCCCATCCCCACTTTAACCCCCTTTTTTTTTTTTTTTTTTTCCGTGCGGAAATCCCCTCGGATACCCCCCTGCCGGAGCCGGAAGGGGAGGTTATGTCGGACTCGAACCGACTAAAACCGCACGCCGACTGTGGGTCGTGGTGCTAGGCCGGAGGTGAGGTTGTCATCGACATATCCCTCGCACCCCGGCGGACCCAGGGCCATCACTTATGGTTTAGCCCTCCTCGGGAGGGGGGACAGCGGTGTCCCCGACTCGCCCCCGGAATGGGGAGGCGCGCTTCTCAGCGCGCCGTCGCCGTGGGGCCCCCATAACTTTTAAACGGCTCAACCGATTTTCATCAAATATATCTAAGAACACACGCACAGAAATCACCTTTAATACAAAAAAAAAAACTAAATTGAAATCGTTTTATCCATTCAGGAGCTATGATGCCACAGACAGACAGACACGTCAAACTTATAACACCCCTCTCTTTGCATCGGGAGTTTAAAACTTGGGAAATAGAAAGCCAATGTTATTTTAAAGCTATCGCGATGTAAACTCATGGTTATTTATGCCTATTCGGGACTTCACGCAAAAAAAAATATCACTTACTTTTTGCCGACGTTTCGGGTGCGACGTCAGCCAAAGTAAGTGAAAAAATATTTTTTTGCGTGAAGTCCCGAATAGGCATTTAACCATGAAATAGAAAGCCAGTTTCAATTAAAGACATTCTACATTGCCTTTCTTATTAACACGCTACCGCTCATCGCTGCCTCTTATAAGTCAAACCACACACATCCAGTAATAATCTAGTTTGGAATTACTGGCGTGATACAATGTTATTACGGGTAATGCCTTCAATTGATTTAACCATACACTTATTATATACCGTGGGCTCCTCTCATTGGTACTTACGCTTTTATTGCTTCGAAACCATAATGTGGCAACTATTGTGAAATTAGACCACCCCACTTGGAGTACCCATTAAGTGGCTGTTTTTTTTTCGTTCTACACAGCGCTTGTGTTATGAGTTCTAGAATGTGGATAAACATTAAACATACCTACTTCACTACGGCTATTCAGGCTTATCAGGCTAATTAGTTATAATCAGCCGGATTATACTCGTATTCTTGTAAGTCAGCTTGCAAGAAAAATTAATGTGATGCCAGATTCTTGCATAATGCAAGAACGTAGCACCAGGCTGGTAAGCATTTTGACTAAACAATGGAGAGCTGTAATGGCGGCTAACGTAGGCTACCCGTACTGAGTACAGACTGCAAAAAAAGCAGAAAAATCTCTATAGTCTCTATAGTATGTGGTATTATTCCACAAGATTCCTCACAATGCTAAGTAAGAATTGAAAGTGATGATAAGTAAAAATATAATGTATACAGACGAATTGAGAACCTCCTTCTTTTTCGAAGTCGGTTAAAAATTGAATACATAGGGAAAAATGAATCTTCTCGGTCGGGACTTGAACCAAATTTTTCCTTACAGGGGGAATGCCTTGACCAACTCGGCTACCGAGACACGCCCGATGTGATAAAAATTTCCCTTCTATTTTTATCTCTCTTTAATGCAACGGTGGAGTCATCCACCTACGTTCTCACGAATTCATGGTAAGTATAGCTTAAATAGCTTGTGTTATGGAATCTAGAATTAAATATACTTACTTAGATTATAGGTAAAATATACTTAGATTATTTTTTTATTACATAGAAACGTCCAGATATACCTACATATACATGCATACAAATATTTGCACTGAGCGGGGATCGAACTCGCGCCTCTTGCGTAGCGGCCGCGTTTACTACCACTACGCCTCAAGGCTGTGTGAATACTCAGACCTACAACTGACATATTGTATTTTCTTCTTAAGCAGACAGCAGCTTGGAGTAAGGAGAAAATGTATAAAACTTGTGCGTAACCAGGGATTTGCTCTCCTACTTCTGTTTTCGGGTTGGATTATTCTGGCTGACCCACCAACATGCCTCAATCACGACCCGAGGAGGGCCAGACCGTAAGGAATGGCGCTGGGTCAGCCGAGGTGCGAGGGATATGTCGATGACAACCTCACCTCCGGCCTAGCACCACGACCCTCAGTTGGCGTGCGGTTTTAGTCGGTTCGAGTCCGACATAACCTCCCCTTCCGGCTCCGGCGGGGGAGGTATCCGAGGGGATTTCCACACGGAAAATAAAATAAGCCTCATTCGCAAATCAGCCGGTGTTCTGGTTCTTAGTGGGGTCCTATACAACTTGTAGTGTGAAATATTGTAATCGCGTGATTGAATCTAAAACCTTCAACACACACAATCCACTACACTTTCCACCTTCTCTGAAGTCTAAGAATAACACGAAGTTCATAGATCACCAATATAAAATGTCAGCTACATTCATCATCATTTATACAGCCGCCTTTTGTACAACAAATTGTATAAAAAAATATATTTCACTCTTAAATTTAAGAGTGAAATATATTTTTTATACAATTTATGTAAATGGTGTACAAATAAAGTTTTATTCTATTATATTCTATTCTATATTCAGGTAGGGAGGTTTTCGGGACCGTGGTCCTGGTCCCGGATTCCCCTTTTGAAGACAATTATTATTTTTGGGGAGTATTTTGGGACCGCGAACAATAACACGATACCTCTTTTCTTTTATTTATTCTATTTATTTTATTCATGCATATTTCACAAACTAAGTTTTTAATTCTATGTACGAAAATTAACAATTTAAAATAAATAAAAAATACATAAAATTTGTTTGTTTGAAAATGTATCCATATTTTTCTGCTATCGGTACCAGCAGATGGTGAGTAAAAAAAACTGGTGCAAGGAAGAAAAGTGGTCGGTTTTCCTGTATTTTGTGCAAGACGCCTGAGAGCTTAATCATGCACAAGATAAGCAGGTCGCTTTTAGGGATGCTCACCATATAGGGGAAAATTGTCAAACATTATAAATGGATTTGAATGAAATTTGAAAGCATAGTGCACGCGACTGCCACGCAGGAGGTGCGGGTTCGATTCCCGCTCAGTGCAAAAAATTTGCATTGGTCTGAGTGTAACATACAGCCTCGCTTTTCTACGCAGTCGGATAAACACCGGACAGTTTGCTTACAGAATAGGGACACTGTGAGTGTGGTATGTGACGGTACATGGCGAAAACGAAATATCAAGAATGTGCTGGTAGATGAAGAAGCTACAACCTCACGGACTCGAAGACGGCGGGCGTGCACTACGGAGCCAGTCAGCCTGTGTCCACGGGCGGTGTAACTTGGTCGAAACGTCAGAAAAATCAAAGGTACGTATGTACCTATACCATTATCGCGTTAATTCCCGTTATTGTATATCATGCATGGAACGCGAGAATTTAAAAGTTAGTGTAGTAGACTGTTTATAGACTGTTTATACTGTAGATTGATGGCGCTTGGTGGAATCTGCTACACATATTGAATAACACACTTGTACTTTTCCACTGACTTTATTTCTAGACCTGACCGGTTTCGCCTTACGGCATTCTCAAAGGTTCACATTGATGTTTTTTTTTTTTTTTTTTTATTTTAGTGTAGTACATAACGCCAAATCTACAGTTAGACTGGTTAAGTGGACCCCAGACTCCAAGCTGAATGCTTCGAATGCGCCTGGGATTAACGCTAAGATGAAGAAGATGTGGTAATAACGCCCGGGTTATTTATGTTCTGCAATTATTTTATGTACGGTCAGCATCAGAAAGATGTTGACGAACAAAGTACTCAAAATGATCTTAATTTCGTTTTTTTAACCCCCTTCCAGTTCACCGATTGTTCACACCTTTAGTCCGGACAAAAATACCATTTAAATCAATAAAATAGTTTGATTTGCTCTTGAAACGAGAGACTGTCCTCAAGATATTTCTGACGCTGACTGTCCAATAAATATTTATCTTATCTTATCTTCTTTTTAGTATGTATGTATACGATGCACGATGGTGACCCTCTTTCCGAGACTTTGCCTTTAGCTTAACATCAGGCGAGGTGAAGTCAAATTGACGTGTCCTTTATTAAAAAAAAACCCTAGCAAAATAAACTAGTAGATAGTTTCCATCAGAAATAATATACAGACAATTCCTACTCATACCTATATACACGTATATTCACCCCTGTAAATCCCCAAAGAGGTAGACAGAGGTATATTACCCACGGGAGAGGCGGCGCGAGCGAGAAAGACTCGCGGATCGCGCCGCCCGCGCGCGCAGGCAACTCGGGCGTCGGAGGGCACTGACTGACCTCCGTCCCCCATGAGCGCGGGCCTGGGGGTGACGGGTGGAGCCGCCTGTCACCCCAGCAGAAGCAGGCCACGGCGGCGGCGCGCTGAACAGCGCGCCTCCCCATTCCGGGAGCGAGTTGGGGACACCGTTGTCCCCCCTCCTGAGGAGGACCAGACCTTAAGGGATGGCCCTGGGTCAGCCGGGGTGCGAGGGATATGTCTTTGACAACCTCACCTCCGGCCTAGCACCAAGACCCACAGTCGGCGTGCGGTTTTAGTCGGTTCGAGTCCGACATAACCTCCCCTTCCGGCTCCGGCAGGGGGGGTATCCGAGGGGATTTCCGCACGGAAAAAAAAAAAGGTATATTACCCACATTTTATCAACTACTAGCTTTTGCCCGCGGCTCCGCCCACGTGGATGTCGGTTATCGCGACCAAACCTAGCCTATGTCCTTTCTCACGGTCTTGTCTACCCCTATACTAAATTGCATCAAAATCGGTTCAATGGTTTAGGCGTGAAAGCGTAACATACAGAAAAACAGACAGACAGAGTTACTTTCGCATTTATAATATTAGTATTAATGATATTCGGTCCGAGGGAGTAAGACTATTAGAGTCAAGCGAACAATTTTTTTTTATACCCCTTAGGTGGCAGACAAGCACACGGCCCACCTGATGGTAAGTGGTTACCGCGGCCTATGGACGTATGCAACACTAGGGGCGTTACACTCGCGCTGCTTACCCTAAAACACTTCGTCATGGCCATATCTATGTAAGCTATCCATCCTAGTTATAAAGCGTGTCAAGGTTATTTTAAAGTCATTTACGATATCTTTTTCACTTTATATCCCTCCCTACATAGCCATTACACTGTCTAAACGGTCAGTCTTTTGTGGTCGCTAATTGAGCACACAAAGGTAACCCGACAAAATGGAGTCTATCGAACTAAAAACAAAATTTGAAAAGTGTATTGTGAGGGTTATTTATTGTATGGTACGGGGTTATGTTGAATTTATTTTTGTCATACTAAATAAATTACTAGAGAAATTGGGGGTATTAAACAATTAGCCTATCGCAGTCTCAATTTTCCGTTAGTCACCTCTTTCGACACCCTTTAGATGTCACCACACGTTGGAGTATATGAAGGCTATATTAAGACCACCTCTTATACCGAACAATAAAATTGTTTCTTATTGACGTCAATTTTAATTCTACTTAATCTAAGTTTACCACTGCTTCCAAGGCGCTGGTGGAGAAGAAACGGCGCAACAAACTCCACTGCGGCATTTTTTGGAAATCAATTTACAATATTTATTTTCTTAAAGCTAAATGTGGACGAATGTACATTTCGCGTCTGGTAAATCTCAACAAGTATATAAAACTCTTTATAATTAAGAATTATCACAAAGTTACATAATGTAAAAAATAAGTCACGTAACTAATACAGTATCATGCTGTAATTATAACATTTTACGAGGGGCCTGCACCATGCTCAAGCCAGACATTTTTATCTTTCAAGTAATCATCTATCCTATAGCATGCTTTTTTTGTTAAGGTGGTCTTTACAAAGGTTTAGAATTTATCGTCAGGCATACCAAGGATCGATTCTGGCAGTTTGTTATAAAAACGTATACCATCCCCCTTAAAGGATTGTATAGTTAGCATACTTATTGCTGTAAAATTCATTCAAACACTTGATGTATATTATTATTCGTTTCGTACCTACTTATTGCTAAAAGGAAAAGGAGTTAGCGGATCCCGGACTCCAAGCTAAAAGTCTCGAATACAATCAGAAACAATACTAAAATGATGATGATCCTTACATTAAATTCAATAAAGAGCTTACTTTTAGTTCCCTCAATAATATTTTTATTTCCAACAAACAGGAAGCAACCCTATCGAGAATTTCGCCTCTAACACCGAGCCCTTTTGTCCCTTACCAATTCAATTTAGTGATAAGGGATATAAGTGAACGTCTCGCGATAAACAGAAAGACAAATAAAGTAGCCATCGGTTGAAATGCGAGGAGGTCATCTCGTAAGTAAGGGGCGTGCTTCGAATTGCAAGGGGGGTTATTAATGTCACATTTTCTTTTATCTGAATCAGAACCACAGAAATATTATTAGAATAGAACGGCCAACTTTTGACACAATTCCTGTCCTATGAGACAGGAGTTTTCGAACACTTTCTTAGTACTTTTAAGACTGGCTTGTAATAACATTGTTAAAAATAACGTCAATTTGCCATTTTACGTTATTTCTAACTGTAGAATAAAAATGGAGGAGTAAGTTTGAAAAGTAGAGGCATTTCTTAAATCTCGCGATTATTATTTACAGTAAAAAAGTCGGCACGCGTGACATAACAAACACTGCTTATGGCCTTAAAGACGTACAAGATGGGAAATTTGAATCACATCGGGCATGTCTCGGTAGCCGAATTGGTCAAAGCATTCCCCTGTAAGGGAAAAACTGCGGGTTTCAAGTGTCGCCCGAGATGATTCTTCTTTTTCCCTATGTATTCGAACTGCTTATGGCCGATTCTATCCTGATATATTTCTATGTTCAGAACGTTCCATACTTCCGAATCTTAGAATCTATATCTGGGAGATTCTGGTCAGGTATACAATATATAGTATTAGAGTATACCCGAGAGAGAGGATTTATTTTACTTCTTTTGGTCTTACTTTACAGCAGTATAGTAATAATGTAGTTCTAATAGTCGATTTCGTTTGTTTCTTAGATAGTTTTGTTATCAAAATTATTTATGTTTTATGATTTTATTAACTTTATCTGAGTCTAACTAATGATCTAACTAATTATGCCTGTTAATAAATAATGGAAGTAGAATTTAAACAATTTCTTTACACATCATAGCATTATTAGCCTCCGTGGCATAGCAGGTAGTGAACGCGGACGCTACGCTGTAGGCGCGGGTTCTATCCCCGCTCTATGCAATTTGTATGCTTGAATATGGATATTTGCATTGGTCTGGTCGTGCCTCGCAGAGCACGGGTCCCGGTTGCCATACGAACATCTATAGCAGTCGATACGGGTAATTGGAGCCCTCAAAAGTCCAACAACTGGTCTAGCTGCAATGCTTCGATATCGCCTTTGGGTTGTGGAGGTCAGATGGTAATCACTTCACAGAAAATATCAAAGTCTGGCCAAATCCGTAGTTAGACTGGTAAAGTGGACCCCAGACTCCAAGCTGAAAGCTTCGGATGTGACTAGGATTAACGCTAAGATGAAGAAGATGAAGAATTAGTCTTCCTACACTTTTTCATTCCAATGTGAGTTAATTAGAATAGGCTAAATTGCCATCCTTAACCCAGTTATTCGGCAGGAGTGAGATAGATTTGAGCCCTATAACACCTATACATTCATAAATCATACCTAACTGAAGTTCAGTCACGTCGCGGTTTAATTGGAAGAAGCAAACCCCGGCAGTAATGCCTCAGATGCAACCGGGATTAATGCAAGAATGACAATGATTCATAAATCATAAGAATTACATTATATTTATAAAACTATAAGTGTTAATTCCATAATTGAATCAAAACTTTCAACTGTCATTAATAAAATGGCCAAAATTACGAACCAAACAGGAACAAGCGCGATTAATGCCGAGCTATCTGGACAAATCGGCCGACAATCGCAATGATCGAGTGACGCATTTAAATCGACTAAACAGTATCGAGTTTAATACCGATTGTTTATCGTAAACACTGTTCGGCGGACAATGATTAATCGGATTTGTGTTCAGTCGATATTTATAACAGTTTAACTAGATATTGCACTTGCTTTGTTGAAATGTTGTTTCAATATCAGAACTTTGGAAAATCCATTTTAGGTATGTGGGCATATTATTAGCGTCACTTTTACTTTTTTGAAAAACATGTGCTGAGATGGATGTGTGATGTGACATATTCTGTTAAATAACATTGCGACTGTGAAGGTAATACCGATTACAGGAATAATAAGGAGACAGCCTCTTTGGTGTGTGAACGCAACCTCTACGCAGGAGACGCGGCTTCGATCCCCGCTCAGTACGAATATTTGTATTTTTTTTATATTGGGCCCGTCAATTTGACTTCTTTTTTTTTTTTTTTTTTTTTTTACACAGGACACGTCAATTTGACTTCACCTCGCCTGATGTTAAGCTAAAGGCAAAGTCACGGAAAGAGGGTCACCATCGTAAACATTTACCATGTTAACAGTGGTGGCACTCAGCTTGACGGCCTCATTAGATGCCTTTTCACGCCCCGCTTAAAGGACCCGGGACTGTAGGAAGAAGGAAACACGTGAGCTGGCAGGGAATTCCAGGTCTTAGTGGTGCGGCATAGGAATGAATCACTGAAACGCTTGGTTCTAGCAGGTATACTCTGCACCGTAAATGGATGACATCTTAGCCCTGCACGTGTCGTCCTGTGAAGGAAAGGGGAGGGTGGGACTAATTGGAAGAGCTCGTCAGAACATTCACCATGGTAGAGACGGTAGAAAACTGCCAAAGACGCAACATCTCTACGCATCTGCAAAGGCTCGAGGGTGTTCGTGACCTCAGGATCCCCAATAATGCGGACCGCACGTCGCTGCAACCTGTCGAGAGCATCTAATAAGTACTTTGCGGAGCCGTCCCAGAGATGTGAGCAGTATTCCACGCAGGAACGAATTTGGGTCTTGTATAGAAGACACCGCTGCTCCGGCGTGAAAAAACGTCTCACTCTGTTCAGGACTCCGAGTTTACGCGAGGCTGATTTGATGATACTCTCGATATAGTTTTTGTTGTTCAGTTTGCAGCGAACATCCATACCGAGGATAGTGAGGTGATCCTGCAGTGGCAGTGGTGTGCTCTGAAGAGTGGGAAGGGGAAGGAAAGGAGATACTTTTGCTGTAAACGCACATGCCTGGGTCTTCTTGGCATTGAACTCGACCAGGTTCCTAGCGCCCCATTGAGAAATGTGGTCCAGGATCCGGTCCAGCTCAGTGACAAGAAGCTGCCTTTTTTCCGCGATATCAGACTGCTTGGCCGCAGGATGTGCGTAATAACTCCCGTGTAAGGTGCTGTCGTCTGCATAGCAGTGAATGTTTCCGTTACAGAGCATGTCATTGATATGCAGAAGAAAGAGAGTGGGAGATAAAACGGAACCCTGCGGCACGCCAGCATTTACCTGCAAGAACTCCGAAGCTCGTCCATCACAAAGGACGCGAATACGGCGCCCCTGCAGGAAGCTTGCAACCCAGTTACACAGTCTAGGAGGCAGGCCGAAGGCTGGTAGCTTGGAAAGAAGCGATTTGTGCCATACCCTATCGAAAGCTTTGGCGATGTCAAGACTAATTGCCAGTGACTCACCGTGCTTCTCCATAGCCTCACCCCAAAGGTGGGTCATGTACGCCAGAAGATCACCCGTTGACCGTTTCGGTCTGAAACCGTATTGCCGGTCACTAAGCAAGGAGTGATCCTCTAGGTGGCGCATGAGCTGTGTGTTAATTATGTGCTCGAACACCTTGCACAGCACTGAGGTGACGGCTATGGGTCGATAGTTGGCTGGGTCCGAGCGATCCCCCTTCTTGGAGATCGGCTGGACATTCGCCTCCTTCCAAGCCGAGGGCACTGTACCCGAACTGTAGGACAGTCGGTACAGCCGCGTTAGCATAGGAGATAACTCCGCTGCACATTTTTTAAGTACAACCGCTGGAATACCATCAGGACCACTGGCTTTCCGGACATCGAGTGATTGCAGTACTGCACGGACATCGCGTTGCCTGATACGTATATCAGGCATTGCGTGGTCACCAGTGGGCATTGTCCGTGGTTGCATACCACAATCATCGACTCGGGAGTTGGCCGCGAAGAGATTGACCAGCAAATTTGCTTTCTCTTGCGGCTCATGGGCCAGAGATCCATCCGGATTGCTCAGCGGGGGCAGCGAGGGCTGGCAGAAGTTGGCTTGCACGGCTTTGGCCAGTTGCCAGTAGCCACGGCTACCCGTGGGATGCGCCACTAGCTCTTGGCCCAGCCGTGCTATGCGCTGGGCATCCGCCCTGATGCATGCCCTCTTGCAGACCTTTGTGGCTCTGTTGTACGCCGCCTTGAAGTGACCCACGTTGGGATCGCGCGTGGCGCGCGCCCGCACCCAGGCGCGGTACGCAAACTGTTTATGCTCAACAACCTCCGCGCACTCGCGCCCGAACCACGGCCGCGCTCCGCGGACTCCGGTGACATCGGTGTATGGGATATAATATTCCATACCTAGACCGATCTCACCGGCGACGGCAGTAGCGCTCTCAGATGGGTTCTTACCCTCAAAGCAGCGTTCAGCCCACGGGATGGACGCATAATACTCGCGCAATCCATCCCAGTCCGCTGACGAGTAGTGCCATAGCCGCCTCTTCCCCTGCACGAGTCGTGGGGGCGCTACAATGGGCACGGTGGAGCGGACCAGACAGTGGTCGGAGTTACCTAAAGCAGCAATCACCGAGACACTGTACTGGTCCGGGTGACTCGTCAACAGAAGGTCTAGCAGAGAGGGCTCTAGGCCGGACTCTCTTGGTATCCTCGTGACCTTGTGCACCAATTGAGTCAAGTCATGCGCCAGGGCAAATGCGTGAGTGGCTCTTCCCGCATGGTTTGTTATGGCGGAGCCCAACCAGATCTTGTGGTGGGCGTTAAAGTCCCCCAAAAACACCAATTCGGCGTTCGGAAACCGCTCCTGCGCATCATCTGCCGCCTGACTCAGGTATTCGAATAGTCGAGTTACCTCCGCATCTCCTGTATGGGAACGGTAAAGGCACACATAGATCTGACTCGTGGAGCCATGGTCTACGTGTACCCAAAGGATGGAAAAGGATGGGTCCTCTAGACAGCGCAAACGGCGACAACAAATATCCGCCCTAACAAACACGCACACCCCGGCTTTTGCTCGGAAATTTTCCTCGATAACATAGCCGGGGTAAAGCAGGTAGGTCGTGTCGTCAGGGCGGCGTATTTGTGTCTCCGTTAGAAACAGCATAGCTGGTTTCGCCGTCTCCAGGTGTTGGTGGACGGCGTTGAGGTTTTTATGGAGCCCACAGATGTTCGTGGACTCCACCTCAAATAGAGTTTTTGTGGGAGAGTCCCTAGCCGCTGTTTCAACAGATACTGTATTGTGCGCTGCCATGAGGTGAAGGGTAAGGGAAGGCGTGAAAAAGAGGTGATTGTCGCCGCAGCATCGCGTGACAAAACATGGGAGATTGGTTTTATCTATGAATGTGAGGCGTGACGAGAGCCGACGCGCCGAACGGAAGGGCCCCCGTACCCTCCCGGATATGGTCGCCGGGCTCCCGTCCGGTCGCCAACCGGCACGACGAACCATATCGGGATTATGCGCGACCTGGTGGGGCAGCCTCCCAGGGTGGTTAGTCCCATTTGGGCCCCTGTACTATGCCGCGGGCGGCCAGCGGCACCACCGTTTCTACGGGTCTCCCTGCCCGGCGCGGCGCCCCGCGTCACACCCCACTAGACTACGCCAAAACCCACCGGTCCCACTAGTGCTGCGACTACCATCACCTCGGCCCGGCTATGCACTTGCTGATCCCTGAACGCAATACAACCGAGATTGGATTACTATGGAGGGTTTTTCGCACTTGTGCACGGTGGTACCAACCCGGTCGAAATAAGTGTCACATTTGTGCCATCAAATTTCTACCACCTGTAATTCACCTCGGCTGATGTTAAGCAAAGGCAAAAAGAGGGTCACCATCGTAAACATATACCATGTTAACAGTGTTGGCACTCATGTATACATGAATATAGGTATTTACATTGGTCGTGCCTCAAAAAGGACGGTAAGTCTCGGTTGCCATACAAACATTTATGGCAGTCGTTGAGAGTAGCTAGAGTCCAAAAAAGTTCAACAACTGGTCTAACTTCAAGGCTTCGGATATTGAAAAATTTCTTGAGCAACAGACCGACAGACAGATAATTTTCCTTTTATGGAACCCTTTATATAACGAAGCCTCGCCCTTGCTGTTAACCGAACGTTATGCAAGAGTTCCTTGTACAAAGGTCCATATAATATTATTATAGGACAGCATATACCTACACCACACTACGGAGCCCGAGGGATGTAATATTTGTTCTAGGGAAGCGGTTTTAACTGCCCCCTGTATCACACCCTTCTTTTAGGGACTGTTCAAATTGGAGTACTGTAAATTAATACCATATTCGAAAAACATTGGAAAAAATGAAATGCTCAAGTGAGGCTCGAACTCACGACCTTTCCCATACAGGGGGACTGCTCTTCCAACTGAGCTATTAAGCTACACTTGAATCATTCCAAATTTTCCTTCTCTTTATATCCGTCTATAAGGGCGACTATAAATGCTATAAAAAAATCATTCAAACTAATACCATATTCTAAAAACATCGGAAAAAATTAAATGCTTGCGCAATCACTTGAGCATTTAATTTTTTCCGATAAAAAAATCATTTTAATACCATATTATTTGACTTTTAGGCTAAGAACTGACGTGACGGAGTGGTTTTTATCCTTGCCACCGTGGTTGTGGGCGATTCTCCGATTTTCTCGCGGCGGAAAATCTGTAAAATCGCCGGCAAACCGCGGCAGACACGGGTAAAAATAGCTCCGTGAGTTCTTAGTCTTAAAGGGGTTCGTTGTTATGTATCTGAATGTATATATTGAAACTCGTACTAAGTATTATTATACGATTTTTGGGGGGTTTGTGGTTAAATGGTATGGTAAGTGAGTGGGTTAGCACACTGTATAGTTGAACATTACTAGCCAGGTCTGTCTTAGGATGGGTGATCAGTAATCTTACGATCCGTTGAACAATACTGGCCAGGTCAGTCTCAGGATGGGTGACCAGTAATCTTAGGATCCCACCCGTATTATCACTACTATAACTCTACTACTACAAACTGCGGCAAAGAAATACTGACTATACCTTGTTCCAAATGGATTGAGAATAAAGGTTATTGACCGAGTTGACCTTGCGACTAGTTTGAACCGGTTACTTAGGGATTGTAAACATTTTTCACACTGTAGCGAAAACGACTGCAGCGCCACGTGGCCGTGAACCTTTATTTTTGTTACATAATAATATGATATTTACTACATACTTTATTCTTAATCGATCTGGCACAGGGTATAGGTATCAAATTTCTTAATCGCATAGAGAGCTTTGTCTTCTTATTTGTGTAACTTAATAATAGTCGTCCAAGAGGTGGGAGCCTGGGGATCTGTAACACAGGTTTTCCTACTACAGACTCCAGTCTCTCATAAAGGCTACCGAACTAATTTTAAAATTAGAAAAAACTAGATTATGCTAATTTTGTACAGTACCTTTGTGAAAGAGAAAATAAATTCTTATTATTATATTATTATAAAATCCCAGATTCTTCAAACGGGTCGTGAAAAAGCTAGTCATGGATCACCATTGAGGGATTTTTTTTAATAATATTGGAACCGAAGTTCCTATTATTCCCTCTAACCGTCACGTCGTCGTTCACGTCGCGTCGGTAGTGTAATGGCCAGGATCGAACCCGGGACCTCTCGATCGTAAGGCTGATTCCTTAACCACTAAGCTACCGACGCTGCCACCAAATCTGAAAGCAAAATAGAGCCAGCTGCTATCAATAAGCAAATTACTAGCATGCTGATAAGGTGGGCGACGATTTTACCGAGACTTCAAAACACCCTTAAGAAATATCTTCATAATCTCAAAAAGAAGCATTATATAAAAAGGTTTAAACTGGCATCTTCATCTGAACACGGCTCGCTCAGTGAGCTGTCGTAAATTTTGATGTCCGTTGAAATGAACTGCGCGAGTCCACTGCGAATATCAATACATGCCGCAAACTGGTGTGGGTGCCCGCTTGCTACAACTTTGCAGTTTGTAGTTCCATGAAAAATAGCTTTGTTTTCCAGTAAAAGGATAAATAAAATAAAATAAATAAATTTTCCACAACATTCTACACAACGCTATCTAGACACCATGGTAAGCTTAACTTGCTTGTGCTATGGAATCTAGAATGCAGATAAACATACTTAGATTTTTTTTTTGTAAATACATACATATTATACATAGAAACATCCAGACGAATGTAAATAGCCATATTCATGCATACAAATATTTGCACGAAGCGGGGATCGAACCCGCGCCTTCTGTGTAGCAGCCGCGTTCATTACCGCCACGCCACAGAGGCTATCAGAGGATGTGAATGTCTTCATGATTAATAAAGCTAATCTATCTGTTAGAACAGAATAATAATATAGCTATTATTCTGTAATATATAGGTAGGACATTGGGAGAGACAGTCAGATGAAACAAACTGTATTCTACAGACAAAGAGTTCTATTTTCAAATGTTGTAATAAATTTTTAAATATTGTTTATGTAAGTGGCCAGTTCCGGAAACTTTTAGTGTAACCTATGTATAAAGAGAGAAAAGATTTGGATTAGTTCGGCATGGGTCTGGTAGCTTAGTGGTCTAAAGCATTCTATTCTATCATTCTCCCTGTAGAAGAAGTATAGCGGGTTCAAATCCCGCCTGGATCGATCACAAAATATTACCTTTCTAAATCGATCTGTACAAATATCTACTTATATATAGTTAACCAATTTTTACTTGATATTTTGTTTACCTCTTTGCGAAGCTTAACTTAATAGGTAAAAAGTGGGTCTTACGATTGAAAAGTCACGAGTTTGAATCCTGGCCATTACACCACCCGGCTGATTTATACCCCTGACCAGTCCCTTAGAGAGGGAATTATAACAACTGAGGTACTGAACCACGTCTTGAGTAAAAAGTGCTCATTTACAATCATCTTGTCGTGACTGTAAGGGATCCGGTTTCAAGTCCCGTTTTAGCATACAATTCAGGTAATAGTTCCAATCCAAATGAACGTCATTTATAGGTACCACTAGGGTGACAGACAAGCACACGGCCCACCTGATCGAAAGTGGTTACCAAGACCTATGGACGATCTCTATTGATAGCATACTAATTGCTTTAATACTTCACTAAATCCATCCATCTTTTATTGGACCTACCACTATTTATGATTCACAATTCCATCCATACATCCATATACTTACGTCTTTAAATCCCCGAAGGAGTAGGCAGAGGTGTATTAGCACCCATATGTCGCTGACTGTGGGTCGTGGTGCTAGGCCAGAGGTGAGGTTTTCTTCGACATATACCTCGCACCCCGGCTGACCCAGGGCCATCCCTTACGGTCTGGCCCTCCTAAGCTCTGGCTAACTTACTCACCACAGGGAACACACCACGAGGTTATTATTGCCACGGTATTCTGTAGGACAGAAGTATTTATTTCCCCAGTCGGACGCTCAATTGGGACGGGAATACCGTTATGTCCTACCTACATTGGTTGGAACAAATAATTTCTTTCTTTCTTTCTATTGTTAACGGTGAGAAGTGAGTGTTTTCTACTACAAGGTTGGCTGTAACAGTATTATATAAAAGTAAATAATTTGAATGAAATTTTTATAGCATTTATTATGCTTTCTTTTAAATTCGAAATACATCGGGAAAAATAAGAACTCAAGTGGGACTTGAACCCACGACCTTTTCCTTACAAGGGGAATGCTCTTCCAACTGAGCTATTGAGCCACACCTGGATCACTTCAAATTTCCCTACTGTTTATAGCCGTCTTCAAGGGCGACGGTGGTAAAAGTAACATAACATAAACTCACGCCTGTATTCCCCGAAAGGGTAGGCAGAGGTGCTAGCACCCACATTTCGCCAGTTTATGTTTAGGTCCCAATGTAATAGGTGGCGAGCCTATTGCCATTAACCGGGCACTTAGAAACCTGCGATAAATACACACATAACTTCGATAAACTAAAACCCGACTACCGAAAAATCACGCTTTAGAAAGTGATAAACAAGAAAATATCAAGGATAGCCGTGGTCGTATGCCACTTACTCCAACAAAACAATATATTCTAGGGAAAAGTGGCATACGACCACGGCTATCCTTGATATTTTCTTGTTTATCACTTTCTAAAGCGTGATTTTTTAGTTTAAACTTAATTTTTTATTTAAATTATTTTGAGGCAAGGTAAAGTTAGTAATTTATACATATTTGAAATGTGCTCATTAAGCACTTTCATTTGATACCAAACACGGCATATTTATCTCAAATTTATTTTTTAATACAGTACCTTATGAGCGCTAGAGGGCGCCACACAAGATTGGGTGACACGTCATATAGCCTATAACCATCGCACGATCAAGCCGCTTGTAACGATACCTCATTTGTCCAGTTCTAATAAGTATTTGAGGAGCTATGAGGGAACAAATGAACATACATACATACATACATACATACATACATACATACATACATACATACATAGGCTGTCAAAATCATAACCCTCCTTTTGGCTTCGCCGTAGTCGGGTAAAAAGGATCGAAAAGTCATTGGTGTGTGCCATGGCAAACCTGGGATCGAACCCGAGACCTCGTCTCAGCAGTCCATTACCCATACCACTAGGCTACCGCAGATTCCGCATTATGTACATTGTACACATAACAAACAACCCACTATATTATTTGATCCGTGTATAGTTAATCTGATTAGCCTGAGAGCCTACTCAGTGTCCAGAATTATAATTATAGGTAAGTATCCCTCAATGTTTTCTATTAGCTACGTATTAGAGGATAATGAATATTTTGGTCAATATATATAGTATATTTGGGTAATAGGTATGTGTTTTGTGTACAAATATTTGAGCGGAGTAATCAAAAATCAATTCCAATTAGTCCCACCCTCTCACTTCACAGGACGACACGTGCAGGGCTAAGATGGCACCCGTATACGGTGCAGAGTATACCTGCTAGAACCAAGCGTTTCAGTGACTCATTCCACCGCACCACTAAGACCTGGAACTCCCTGCCAGCTTACGTGTTTGCTTCTTCGCGGGTCCTTGCGGAGCGTGAAAAGGCATCTAATGAGGTCGTCAAGCTGAGGGCCACCACTGTTAAAATGGCACATGTTTAGGATGGTGACCCTCTTTCCAAGGCTTTGCCTTTAGCTTAACATCAGGCGAGATAAAGTCAAATTGACGTGTCCTTTATAAAAAAAAATGTTCAAAAATGATTGAAAATTCATGCATTGGTTATGACAATATAACTCGTAAGAGCGTCGGTAGAGTACTCCACCGTCGCCTCAAAGACGGATATACGTGGGGCGCACTATAAGTTTCCGGAATGAATATGAAAAAATACTATTAAAGGTACAAAATTAATTTATTGTTTTTCAAAATAATCTCCTTTGGCGTCTATGCACTTTTTCATTCGATCAAACCAGTTTTGAAAACTTTTGTGCCACTCCTCTGTGGTGACCTCTGAAACGTGTTTTTCATACTCCTCGACAGCCTCTTCTGGTGATGAAAATCGTTGGCCGCGTAATTGGTTCTTAATTTTTGGGAACAGATAAAAGTCACAAGGTGCCAGGTCGGGACTGTATGCAGGATGACTCATGAGTTCTACATTTTTCGCCTTCAAAAAGTCGTTTGTCTGTCTGGCCGTGTGAGAACTAGCATTGTCGTGGTGCAGGATGATACGGCGTTTACGGTTATTTTTACGGAGTTCGTCAATAACTTCCGGCAAACAAATGGTCGTGTACCAGTCACTATTCACGGTACGACGATTTTCTAAAGCAACAGTAGCCACGTGTCCAGTTTTATTAAAAAAAGAAGCAATCATCCGCTTAGATGCACTTTTCACGCGCGCCACTTTGGTTGGTTTCGGCTCATCTTGAAAGACCCATACGCTGCTGCTTTGTTTTGGGATCGTAGCAATAAATCCATGTTTCGTCACCTGTTACTATGTCCCAAACCAAATTTGACGCACCTTCGTTGAATCTGGTAAGCATGGCACTGCACCAAGTGACGCGGTCCGTTTTTTGATCCTCGGTCAAGTTATGTGGGATCCACCGCGAGCACAGCTTTCTCACACCCAAATGTTTGTTTAGGATTGATTGTATTTGACTCATGCCTATTACTAAGGATGCGCGAATTTCATGGTAGGTCACATGCCTGTCTGTTTCAATCATACGGCGCACAGCATCGATGTTTTTGTTGGTCACAGCGGTGGACGGCCGACCATCGCGAGATTCGTCACTGAGATTGATACGACCACGCTTGAATTCTGCAAACCAGCTATAAACAGTCGTCTTGCATGGTGCTTCATCGCCAAAAGCTGTTTCAAGCCGAGCGATGCTCTGTTGAGCCGTCAAATTACACTTAAAATCGTAGAAAATCATACTACGATAATTTTCCCGAGTTAAATCCATGTTGATGCAGGCACACAATTTTTTAAATGGCGCCACAAGGCGCCAAAGACAGTCAGATGAAACAAACTGTATTCTACAGACAAAGAGTTCTATTTTCAAATGTTGTAATAAATTTTTAAATATTGTTTATGTAAGTGGCCAGTTCCGGAAACTTTTAGTGTAACCTATGTATAAAGAGAGAAAAGATTTGGATTAGTTCGGCATGGGTCTGGTAGCTTAGTGGTCTAAAGCATTCTATTCTATCATTCTCCCTGTAGAAGAAGTATAGCGGGTTCAAATCCCGCCTGGATCGATCACAAAATATTACCTTTCTAAATCGATCTGTACAAATATCTACTTATATATAGTTAACCAATTTTTACTTGATATTTTGTTTACCTCTTTGCGAAGCTTAACTTAATAGGTAAAAAGTGGGTCTTACGATTGAAAAGTCACGAGTTTGAATCCTGGCCATTACACCACCCGGCTGATTTGTACCCCTGACCAGTCCCTTAGAGAGGGAATTATAACCACTGAGCTACTTAGCCACGACTAAAGCAAAAAAAATCTCCTTTACAACCATCTCGGGGTGACTATAAGAGATTCAGGTTCAAGTTCCGTCTGAGCATACACTTCTTGTCAATCCAAATGAACGTCATTTATAGGTACCACTAGGGTGACAGACAAACACACGGCCCACCTGATCGAAAGTGGTTACCAAGACCTATGGACGATCTCTATTGATAGCATACTAATTGCTTTAAAATTTCACTAAATCCATCCATCTTTTCTTGGACCTGCCACTATTTATGATTTACAATTCCACCCATTGCATATACTTACGTCTTTAAATCCCCGAAGGAGTAGACAGAGGTGTATTAGCACCCATATTTCGCCAGTTATGATTTTCGGTCCCACGACGTAATAGGGGGCCAGCTTATTGCCGTCTAGCGAGCCCTTTGTCTTGTATGCCCTATGTTTACTGTCGGATGGAGAACAGCCCTATCCCTTAGTCACCTGTTACGACACCCACAGGAAGAGCTGTGGGGGCCCTATTCCTATTCTACTCCACCGGGGTGGTACACAGTATTCACATTTCTAATTCCAAGTAACTAAATTGCCGTTCTTAAACATGTATCCACTAAACCCGCATCCAACACGCATCGTCCGACCTTCCCGAGAACAAAGTATTCTCAGAACTACACATAACGTTATTTACGTCGGCCGAGATGCGTTTTTTGTCGGCCAAACCGATAGTTAGCATCCGCGTACGACGGATAATCGCCGGATGTGCGCCCGAAAATCGCGTCGTTAGTGCTTAACCGGATTTGTGGGCGCTTAATGTGGAGACGGATTTTGTTGTTTAACAAAAATTTACTTCTTTCTATGTGAACCTGAAAATGTGGATAAAATACCTGATAAATGCCATCATTATCATAATATTCTGTACAGTCAATTTCTATTCAGAGAATAAATTATAACAAGTTTTGTAAAAAAATGTTAAAATAAAATATTTACAAGAATATTGAGATCGACAAAGGGGGAGGGGGGAGTTCTGCGTTGAAATTTTTTGAATGAATACAGCATTAACTATGCTAACTATACAAATCAAATACATCTTAATGTCGAATAAAACTTCTCGGGCGGGACTCGAACCCGCAGTCTTTGCCTTAAGGAATGAAGCCAAGGAATGCCTTGCCTAGACCAATTCGGTCAAGCCGAATTCCCCCTGTAAATTCGGTTCGAGTCCCGCTCGAGAAGATTTTTTTTTCCTATGTATTCGATTAGCGGTAAAGGTATAAAACCTTTTCTAAAAAGTTTTTAAGGAGTGATGTCATCTCCAGGTGGTAAAAATCTTACTCTCACAGCCAAGATTAGCTCCATTTCCAGCCTCTGTGGCGTGGCGGTCGTGAACGCGACTGCTGGAAAGGAGACTTGGTTTCGATCCTAGCTCAATGCCAATATTTGTATGCATGAATATGGCTATTTGCATTGCTATGTATTATATTATATGTATTTACAAAAAAGTATTATAAGTATGTTTATCCGCATTCTAGATTCCATAACACAAGCTAGTTAAGCTTGCCGTGGGTCTAGATAGCGTTGTGTAGAATGTTGTGGAATGATTTCTTACCATAAAAACACGTCATGGGCAATAATATATTATATGTTTTCTGAATGTTTTGACGGCCAGTTTTTACCCGAATACAGAAGTATAGGAGACATAGATAAATAAATCTTGAAAACATTTTTTTTTAATTTTTATACTATCACTTTTAATTTTTGTTTGTCACTGGAAAATAAAATTTAAACACCCACCCAATACAAAAATCTGCCTCCATACAATCGCATCTAATTTATTTATACTTATAGCTACCACACGTACGCTAAAAGAGTGCCACAAAAAACGTGAACTACTCCGAAATGAAAGGTATCAGGTTTGATTCTCTGTTGTTACATACGAATTATTGTACCTCTAATTGCACTGTGGGAGTCTGTATCATTGATTCAGTGACTTATGTATTAAAAAAGTTGAAAAATGACGGTATGTTTATCTAATGTCTACGCACGATCTTATTTGTCTGTGTAATTGAGAATTAGGGCTATTATTTCAGTCACGATTCTACTATTGATAGGGTTTTTATAATCAAATATCCTTTTTTTCACGCACGTACTGAATTATATTGATATTAATAAGAATGGTTATGGTACTTTGCTTTGTTTTACGTTGGAGGCCAAAGTTTTGGCTTATTTCATACCTGACCCGAAAACCTGATCCGGTTGCGTGTTAGGTTAGGAACTTGAAACAAATGTGATATTTGTTCCGAACGAAACATGACCCGACATCTCGTTCCTATCATAACCCGAATTATGCAGATTTCTGTTACTTTTAAAAGCCGAAGTGCGGTAATTCCAACTTTTGTAGGTTAGGTTAGGTTAGAACTGTAACCACAACGCATGAGCCGAGCGAGCGAAGCGAGCGTGCCGCGGCAGCGCCCGGTGAAGTGCCATATTCGGTTATGATAGGAACGAGACCGTCGGGTCAGGTTAGGAAGAGGGTTACGTTCAGAACAAATTTTTCAAGTTTCTAACCTAACACACGAACGGGTCAAGTTTTCGGGTCAGGTTCGGAATAAACGAAAGGTTTACATGTAAGCAAAACTTGGAATTTTGCTCGAAATATGATTTGTAGTTTCACCTCACGCCTGTACATTCTCAAAGGAGTACGTAGAGATGTATTAACACCCACATTTCCCCAACTTTGCGAATCAAGCATTAAACTTTAACCATCATAAACGTCATGTTGTAGCCAACAAAAATAATATCATTTCACTACATGTTTTAAGTACGTAATGACATTGAATCTAACAGTTTCATGATCAAAATCATTATAATAGTTTTATCAAATTAGCATAAATAATTTGATAATGTATTTAATTAGAATTATACATGACTAATGACTATACTCATAACAGTGCTTTCCTCATTTTTATATGAAATACGCGCGACTCAGTATTCTAGTTTGAGAAAAAAAATCTTATATATTCATAAAAGCTCTTGAATTTTCATGGATCATGAATGTGTAATCCAAGTATATTCAGTTATTGTAATCCATATTATTGGTAAGTTTCAATCGGTTTTTTTTAAATTAAATTTGCTTTATCTTTGTATTCGCGCGCAGTTATTGATATTATTTCCTTTAGCTATTCTTCTTTTTTTTAAGATTCTGTTTTTAGAAATTATTAATCGTCACAGTTACATCTTTTTTTCTCTTTTGTTTGAGAAATATGTTAAGTTATGTACCTACATGTTTTGAGTATATTTCGCACATTTCTTTCACATAATTTGAAACTTTGTTTTTTTTTCTCTATAGCAGTATCTAGCTGACTAGTTAATAGAAATTTCTGCTATGAATCTTATTTGTGTGATATATTTAATTTCAACATACCCTATCAGATCAATTTATATCAAACTAACCTTCAATGGATATCAGCTTCAACTGAAAAAATGATTTCATAATGTAGTTGCATTATATACTTTTATCGACATAAATTTCATTTTTGTTGACAGAATATTAGCTACTCTAAAGAGGTCTCAACACTCTTCAAACCGCGAAGCTGCAACTATAAAGATGTTTAATGGAACTAAATATATGCCTAATGGAACCGAATATATGACTAATGGAACAAAATATATGTCTAATGGAACCGAATATATGACTAATGGAACAAAATATATATCTAATATAACCAAACATATATCTAATGTAACCGATCATGAACCAATAACTTACCAGATAAATAGAATTTTGAAAATTGATAGAAGCGATATAATATTCCCAGTGGGTTCTGGACTGATGACAATTCTTATAATATCATTGATGATTTATTTTGGAATGCGTTCAGCATTTCCTCGAGATGTGTTTAAGTTTTTATCGTTGCAACATATGTTAGCAGGTTATGTACACACTTTATGTATAACATTTTATAATACACCTAAAAACCCTAATTTTGTTGTAGAAAATATCTATAGTTTTATGTTAGAAACGTCTTCATGTATAGATCTTATTCTTGTATTCACTACTGCTTGTATATCATGGATAATATTTTTAAGATTATTTTTGTTCAGAGACGGGGAAAAATTGTACGAAATAAAAGGAATGACTTTGTTTTTAACATTTTTCTTAAGTATTATCGGAAGTTATGAGTGGTTATTGAGTCTTTTTGGTTGTACTGATTTCTTAACATCTACTTTAAGATTAACTTCTATACTTTTGATCATGGCTGTGTCCGTGTCTGTATTTTGTTTGTTTTTTATATGTGCTGTAACTGGTGTGATGTCATTATCGAAATCTCTATCATTGTTTGCTTTATGTCATTTACTTATATTAATTTCAAGCGATGTTTTGTTAATTAGATTTAACTTTGAAACATATAGTCATGTTCTCTGGTTATGGAATTCACTGCTGTATGTTCGGTTAGTGATGGAGGTAGTTTGGTATTTCGTTCATGATTATTATCTGAAAGAATTAATATTTTGAATTATTGTTGAAAAATAGTTTTACGTAAGAGTTACTTTTCAAGTATTATTGAGTTGTTAACAGTTTGTATTTTTGCGTAAGTATAAAATTACTTGATAACACTATCGATAAATCTCTTGAATAATGTACTTTTATTCTTCAATTCCATCATTGCCACAATGTAGTCTTTTTATTTTTTTTAACTGATAAAATAAATTGTCTTTTAATAAAGAGGAAAGATTTTTAGTACGTAACCAATAAACGCTAATACTACTGGACCAATTTGAAGCGTCGATAGCTTAGTGGTTAAGGAGTCCGCCTTACGATCGAGAGGTCCCGGGTTCGAATCCTGGCCGTTACACTACTGACGTGAACCCACTCCTAGCACAAGCAATTTAGCTTAGTTGGAGGGGTTAGAGGGAATGTTAGTGACTTTGGTTCTAATATTCTTTTACAAAAAAAATTGAAATATTTTTGTGAGGGGAGCAACGAGCAACTGCTATTCTACATATACACCGGGAAGCCGTGAAGGTCATCTGGGGCTTAGACTGAAACAACTGGCCACTGCCCACAGCAGTCCACAGCTAGACACAGGCATCTCTCAATAATTCTGTGGCTCTGTATAATTATCAGTTTTTTTGTTTATTTGCCTGCTGCTCTCAACAACTCCGCTTGCATGAAATACTGATCCCGTTCCTGCAATTTGGGATAAATAGTAGGCTATGTTCTATTCTGGACTACATCTATCTTTCACAATGAATTTCACGACATAATTTATCTGCAACCGTTCCGCAGTTATTGCGTGAAAGAATAACAAATATCTATCGATTGTCACGAACTTCCAGATCAGTTGGATTTCACGTTATATATTTATTAGTATTAATAATATGTAAAAAAAAGAACTTTGTACGAAGATTAAACAAACATATATTATAAAGGTTCGTGGCTTTGTTTTCTTGTTCATTTCATAGTACCTTTAAAGGCAGCTGCGCGTAATATCAGTTATGGTCTAAATTCGGGTCACAAAAGACGTGTTATGAGTCAGCATGCACCCTAGACATCCCAGCACTAGCCTAGGTACTCTTCGTGGACAATGTTGTAAAAGTAAATCAGTATCCACGAATAGTAAAGTCAACTACAAAAGTAGCTTAACAAATTCTAATTTATTGAACACTGTGGCCCATAAACCTTATATAAAATTGTGAAAAAAAAAACATTTTATATGTAAATCATATTCTGGGAATCATAACACTACATTTACTATAGACAGATGCATTCCATTATAAGAAAGATTTGTAAAATATTTTAGTGTTAATCAACTTATGGCGTTGACTGTACCTGCCAAAAATCTTGATAGGTGCTCTTCGTGGATATGGCTAGGTACTATTCGCTCAGGTGCTATTCAGCTGGGTGCTCTAAGTGGACTACACCCACAATTTTATGGGTGTGTACAATACAGACCTGTACAACTTCTGACTTGAACCTCATCTATAAAAATTATGTAGTTCGTAGTAGTATGCGTACCGGTATTTTATAATAAGGTACTTATAACCATATAGGAATGTTCAAGTTTAGGAATAGAGAGCGTTCGCTAGAAAGATCATGAAAATAGCGATATGTTTGGTTCTATGCTTGGCTCGGTTCGTTATTCTGTTCAACAAAGGACATCATTAATTTTGATCCAAAATTGAAGGCCGTCCAAAGGATAAAATGATATTCCGATAGAGCTCGTTCTCACTAGTATATTTTATTAAGGTGACAAAGACGCGGCAAATGTTGTTCGAAGTTGAATTACAACTGAATGCTCCAGGCTGCGTATATCTTTGAAGATCTTTAAGTTTCATGCACTCTTATAGGTAAGTCATCATCATCATCATATCAGCCACACTTTCCCATAGACTTCAGAATAGCGCTTCCCAGCGACCTTGATGAGGTCGTCCTTCCACCTGGCCGTTGGGCGTCCTACACTACACTTGCATGCTTACTACAAGTAAGTATAGAATTCTTATCAAGGATCTTCAACACAGCCAGCCCGGTCAGTGGTTTTATCACACAGAACTGTGCACAAGAGCCATACATCACCAAACAAAGGTCCCTTACGTTAACAGTTTACACACAAACTCTCGGACTAGCTGTAATTCTTCTAAACACGTTAGGTGCTGCGCAGACTACGCAACTTTAATTGAAGTTGCTGGCAACTTTTTACAACGTTTTCATTATAATTAAGGTATAATAGTTATACAGTAGAAGCAACTTAGTAAACTGCGAAACACTTTCTTGTTTGTAGTCACTGCATACAACAAATGCAAAATAAATAAATGACCTTATCGACAAGACTGCCGAAAGTTCAATGTATATTTCAATACCGCAATTATATGCAATTATGCGCCCATTGGGCAGAGAGACGTGTCCATAAAGACCAAACAGGAGAGCAGATCCTGGGCTCTCTCTGGATGTGCTTGGGATTAGTGCTCGTATGAATGACAGATACAAGTGTAGGTATACCAAGTGTGGATCGCATACATATAGAAAAATAAATGAGATTTTTTAATAAATGAGATTAATTGGTTAAAAAAAAAACAATAAAAAAAAATGTTAATTGTATGGGTTTGATATAAATAGTTTAGAAACTGTGTGTCTTCGACTTATATAATTTACATTTACACTAGCGGCACTATTGTATTAGGTTTGATATGTACCTGTAATGATAGTGTAAAAGTTATAAATAAATAAATAAAAAAATAAAAAATCTTCTCGGGTGGGACTCGAACCCGCAGTCTTTCCCTTGCAGGATACCTTGACCAATTCGGCTACCCAGACACTCCGATGTGATTCAAATTTCCCTTTTAGTTATCCGTTCTTACGGGGACGGTGGAGTCATCTACCGATCTTCTTACGAACTATAACTATAAGGGAAAGACTGCGGGTTCGAATTCGATTTGTATGGTTAGCATACATAATGCTGTAAAATCCATTCAAGTATGTGAAGTTATGAAGGGAGGAGAAAAACTAATAGTATGTGTGTACAGATGAACTGTGTGAAAGATATGCGTTTTAATATGTGGAAGTTATTACATGAATTTTTTACTACACTACACCTTATATGGTTTTCAGCGGCCAGCAGTAATGAGCTACCAGCTAGAACCAAGTATACCAGTATACCCACCAGTATACCAGCTAGAACCAAGCGTTATAGTGACACATTCCTATGCCGCACCATTAAGACCTGGAACTCCTTGCCAGCTCAGGTGTTTCCTTCTTCCTACAGTCCCGGGTCCTTTAAGTGAGGCGTGAAAAGGCATCTAATGAGGCCGCCACTGTTAACATGCAGGCACTCATTGTTGGTGGTAGATACTTCTACAATAATCTTGACCATGCTTCTCTTCCTCCGGTCTATTACAACAATACTGTGATACCGTATACCACTGTGGTCAAAAATCTAGGGGTCTACATTGACTGCAATCTGTCGTGGACTAAGCATATCACCGAAGTTAGCAGGAAAATGTTTGGTACGCACCACTCTCTTAAGCGCCTTCAGAATTTTCTTCCTTTTAAGACCAGAATCTGTCTTGCTCAATCTCTTCTCCTTCCCCTATTGGACTATGCTGATGTCACCTTTCTCGACGCAACCGAAGAAGTCTGGAACAAGCTGGAAAGGTTACAGAATCTTTGTATTCGGTTCATATTCGGTCTACGAAAGTACGATCACGTTTCGGAGTTCCGAAAGCAACTAAGATGGTTACCAATTCGGCGGCGTCGAGATGATCACATTCTTTCCTTACTCTTTTCTGTTCTTCATAATCCCAAATCTCCTATATATCTTCGTGAGCGTTTTGAGTTTCTTGTCCCCAGGGGTAAACCCTGTCGCACTTCATCTTCTCTACTACTTCGAACTCCGTCCCATAGTTCTTCTTACTATGACAATTCCTTTACTGTCTCTGCTGTGCGGTTGTGGAACTCTCTTCCTCATTCCATACGCGACAGCCCTTCTTTAAATATCTTCAAAAAACGAACGAGTGACTACTTTCTCTCTCAACAATAGCAGACATAATATGTATTTAAGTATAATATATATATATATATATATATATTTATATATATATATATATATATATATATATATATATATACATATCAGCTACCTCCCATTATTATATATATAATTATATATATATATATATAATTATATATGTATGCAGGTATGCAGGTATATGTATGTATGTAGGTATGTATGTTTATATATTCTTAATTATTTCTACTGTACTGTATGTGTATGTAGGTCTAAGATGTTTATACATGTATGTAAGTATTTATTATATAATGCCTTTGTCAGGAGTATACCTTTCGTATACCCCTTCACTATATAACTTGACATTTAATGTACACAAGACTTTTGCCTCTCATTGGATTGCTATTCCTCTGTGCACTCCCGGGTTTGCTTGAAGAAAACTCAACATTGAGTTAAGCTCGCCTTTGTACATATTATTTCTTTTCTATGTTTAAATGCCTTTGTGTACAATAAAGTATAAATAAATAAATAAACATGGTACATGTTTCCGATGGTGACCCTCTTTCCGAGACTTTGCCTTTGCTTAACATCAGGCGAGGTGAAGTCAAATTGACGTGTCCTATATAAAAAAATGAGCAAATAAAGACAGTCACCATTTCATGTCTTGACGTGTATAGTTGATTCGCAGAACCCGAATTATCTTGTAAGCTATCAACATAATATAGAAGATCGCATTGCAACTAAAAGTTGCCAGTTAGCGACAGTCGAAACTATAAGTTGCTGTATCTGTGCAGTGCCTTAACGATAGCATGGCACAAGTGGAAGTTGGGCCACAAACGCAAACTCTATGGGAAAGTTTGGAGTTCACGCCCGTGTCGGTTGAATTTATCGATCTTGTTTTAAAATGTTCGGGATTTCGGAGGGAATGTGTTCCTCGGAGGTTTTGTTGGAATCCTCCTCTCAGGCAATTGTTGCGAGTTAGCTTTTTAATTCGTCTTACAATGTAATTAGTTGTTTATTTAAATTTACACAGGTATTGTTTGAACTGGCATGATTGCTCACTTACGCTTTTGGACTATTATTTAAGGTAAGAACACCTTTTTTATACGACTTATAGGTACCTATGGCAGACAAACACATGCCCATCTGATGGGAGGCAGTCATCAAGACCTATCGACGTGTGTCATACCTTCCAACCCCGGGAGATAAGCCTGTGCGTAAAACAGTTGAAATTTTCACAAATGATATATTTCTTTTATCGCTATAATAACAAATACTAAAAACGGATAATGGTACGAAACCCTGCGTGCGCGAATACGACTCTTATTTGGCCGATTTTTTTGTTTAATTTATATTACTGTACAAATACTCCTATTAACGCTAGTAGGTATTAACACAGTATCATCAAATTTATACACAAACCTTGATTCCCTTGTTAATTACTACAAAAATTGTATTAAAATTCAGCGGCTCAAGGCCGTTTTTAGTCGATAATTGGCTTCAGCTAATTAATCATTTAAATCCAGTTGGGCCTTCAGGGTAACCTAGTTGTTCGACTAAAATTTACTCCAATCTATAACAAAAGATCTGGTTATGTAATTACCTTCGCATATTTTATTCATTTATATACCGTATCCGTGTGGTGACGGAGAATGGACACAAGTAGCTGTACCACTTCACCTTACCTATCCGAAGGGTCTCATAAGAGGCGACTAACGGAATAATTTTATAAAATAGTTTAAAGAACTAAAAAGTTTAGCACGCACTATAAATCATAGCCTGTCCGCCATCTTGGGAAGGCCGCCATATTGGATTCGTAATGACGTTTCTTAGCTAGTTATGTATTGTCATCAGAACTCAGAGCGTGTGCAAAATTTCATCCTAATCGAAGACCGGAAAGTGGGTCAAATTAAGATTCCAAGATTTTCTTACATACATAGTAACAAGTGAAGTGAATAAGAGAAACGTATTAAAAATACGCAGACGATATCACTGCGAGAGAAGGAAAACTCGAATGCGATAGGCTAATTTATTGATTTATATATCCCACTCGCTGTATTATATGCAATTATTACAAATTTTGGCCAAATATCCGCGTTATACATCCGTGCTTAGAAATATTATACGGTAATTAAGATTACCTACAGGAACTTGAAATCCGATTGCAGTATTTTTTAGTGCATACGTTGTGCCTTAAATCCGCCATTTTGGTTTTTTATCTATCAACTAGCGGACCCGGCGAACTTCATACCGCCCGCGTGGCGTCCGATTCCGTTTCCGCTGCACCCTCTACTATATTAAACATGTATTATACATATAAACCTTCTTCTTGAATGACTCTATCTATTAAAAGAAACCGCATCAAAATCTGTAGCGTAGTTTTGAAGATATAAGCATACATAGGGACATAGGGACGTAGAACGCGACTTTGCGTTATACTAAGTAGTGATGACTAATCGTGATGAACTGATTCACCAATGCAGAGTTTGAAATGTCGACGGTATTTGCTTTTTATGGAAATTTAACTTAACACCTGTAAGTAATCATCTACTATGAAAGGACGTTACCGTTTTGGTCAATTTCATCCAAATTTCAGAGTTGACATCTACGGATGCTAATGTAGGCTGCAGGGGCGCCGTATTCGCGTCCTTTGTGATGGACGAGCTTCGGAGTTCTTGCAGGTAAATGCTGGCGTGCCGCAGGGTTCCGTCTTATCTCCCACTCTCTTTCTTCTGCATATCAATGACATGCTCTGTAACGGAAACATTCACTGCTATGCAGACGACAGCACCTTACATGGGAGTTATTACGCACATCCTGCGGCCAAGCAGTCTGATATCGCGGAAAAAAGGCAGCTTCTTGTCACTGACCTGGACCGGATCCTGGACCACATTTCTCAATGGGGCGCTAGAAACCTGGTCGGGTTCAATGCCAAGAAGACCCAGGCATGTGCGTTTACAGCAAAGGTATCTCCTTTCCTTCCCCTTCCCACTCTTCAGAGCACACCACTGCCACTGCAGGATCACCTCACTATCCTCGGTATGGATGTTCGCTGCAAACTGAATAACAAAAACTATATCGAGAGTATCATCAAATCAGCCTCGCGTAAACTCGGAGTCCTGAACAGAGTGAGACGTTTTTTCACGCCGGAGCAGCGGTGTCTTCTATATAAGACCCAAATTCGTTCCTGCGTGGAATACTGCTCACATCTCTGGGACGGCTCCGCAAAGTACTTATTAGATGCTCTCGACAGGTTGCAGCGACGTGCGGTCCGCATTATTGGGGATCCTGAGGTCACGAACACCCTCGAGCCTTTGCAGATGCGTAGAGATGTTGCGTCTTTGGCAGTTTTCTACCGTCTCTACCATGGTGAATGTTCTGACGAGCTCTTCCAATTAGTCCCACCCTCCCCTTTCCTTCACAGGACGACACGTGCAGGGCTAAGATGTCATCCATTTACGGTGCAGAGTATACCTGCTAGAACCAAGCGTTTCAGTGATTCATTCCTATGCCGCACCACTAAGGCCTGGAATTCCCTGCCAGTTCACGTGTTTCCTTCTTCCTACAGTCCTGGGTCCTTTAAGCGGGGCGTGAAAAGGCATCTAATGAGGCCGTCAAGCTGAGTGCCACCACTGTTAACATGGTAAATGTTTACGATGGTGACCCTCTTTCCGAGACTTTGCCTTTAGCTTAACATCAGGCGAGGTGAAGTCAAATTGACGTGTCCAGTATAAAAAAAAAAAAAAAAAAAAAAAAAAGTATTGCCGATGTAACTTTGGTTGGAATTGAACCCACTTCAAAATTCATCTGTCAGAACCCTGTCTACTTGTCACTATCGACTTTATATGCTTACTCGTTGAGAGTTCAACGTTGATCAGTAATTAATCAAAATAATATCGACGAATTTCTTCTCTGATTTAACTACCTCTGGGGCGTTGCGGTTATGCCTTATGAGGGTTTAATTACCACTAAGTGCAAATTGCTATGACTATTTTAGGTCTAGAAAGCGCTGTGTAGAATATCTTAGAATATTTATTAATTTATTTAATCTCACATCCTTTGCCATTTAATATCAAATAATATATGTAATTCTGAACTTAACATAACATAACATAAACTCACGCCTGCATTCCCCGAAGGGGTTGGCAGAGGTGCTAGCACCCACATTTCGCCAGTTTATGTTTAGGTCCCAATGTAATAGGAGGCGAGCCTATTGCCATTAACCGGGCACTTATAAACCTGCGATAAATACACACATAACTTCGAAAAGCATCGAAAAGTCATTGGTGTGTGCCATGGTAAACTTGGGATCGAACCCGAGACCTCGTCTCAGCAGTACATTACCCATACCACTAGGCTACCGCAGATACAGGCGAACTCTCATTTTGAAATCGAGACACATTATTAGGGTCATTCCCGTTGGTCAATAGGTATCCTGCTGTTAACAAGTACCTACGTAGCCGCGTAGCTACAATAATAAGGAGAAAAAAGGAATCGATTTTTGCGGATGGATGAAAACGGAATTTTAATTACTTCTTTTAATTCGTGGGTTGAAAATGGAAAATATTCATGATAAACAAATTCAAGTATACTCAATACTTGTGCAATAATTAAAAATATCCAAGATTGCACATCCGTATTCGCACTTATCGTGATGGAACCAATTAATTACGAGCATAAGCGAATTCAATTAGGAAATTAACCGTACATGGGTTGTACAGATTGTTAATTATAGAGCACAATCAACTGCAGCAAACCGCAGCCTACGACCACAGAGGAGCAAATACGATGTTGCTGAATAAGGCCTACGACACATTGATGCCAATTCTGTTGTGTTCAAATTAACTAAAATACACTAAAAATCTCTAATATTTATTATACACCCAGATTGCCTAGTCTTTTCGTAGAGAAAGATTAGGATGTGGCCGATTCTGGTCAGCGCAGACAGATTTTGGCCGGACAGTACATGGCCGTGAGGCAAACGAATAATCAATTAGTCGGCCAGCCGACTAGTGTAAGCAATTTTCGACCTTATTGACATTACATAAAACAGAGTATTCGTGACCTGCGGCATCTATTTTATGCAAAATGACGTGTAATTAAGAAAATGTTATTAAGGTCGAAAATCGTTTTCCTGTTCTTAGTAGTCCTTGTAGTCGGTTCGAGTCCCACATAACATGCCTACCTAACGATTTTACTATCGAAACTGTGTCTATTTTTTTTACGAAACGACTATATCTGATATAATCTGATTGTATAATACCATTGTAGCGTATTTTACTTAGTTTTGACAACACAGAATTGGCATCATTGTATCGGATATAAACACTTACACAGCATATTTGTAAGACCCCTCAGATTCACTATGAGAATACCTAAATCTAATATCTAGGCAGTCTCTCACAGACGACGCTGAGAAACAGAGGTATACCTTTTCCTTTTATCATTCTTCTTTTACTGTCTTTTTTTTTTCTCCTCCTGAACATGATAGCGAGCAGGCTGGACTGCTGCTACATGTTTTACTGCAACAAGGTTTCAGCTGCGCCTGTTACACTGCTGCGCTGAGCTCTGTATTGTCATAATGTCATTTAATTTCGGAATTACAATTAGATTATTACTAACATAGTTCTATAAGCTTTAATCGTTACTAACACAATGAGTCTTTGTCACTTAAATAAATAAATATATTATTATATTATTATTAATAATCACTGAATTAAGTACTTCCTCCTTTATGTAGGTATTTGAAGTCAGTTACTAAAAAACTAGCGTAAAAACTGACGCCGCTTACTAATATTACTGGTTTATACTGTTAACGGAACACCTTGACGGTCTCAAGTAGTTTTTTATATTAAAATATGTCTGTAATCTATTGGTTTGTTATAGATAGATAATTCTTTATTGTACACCAACAGATATACAGTAGGTCATGCAAATAATACGCATCTATACAGTATAATGTACAATGGGAGGCATTATAGCTGGAAACGATTTCATCCAGGTAAACTCCAGCAAAGTTGTTGTCTAATTGCTGGTACTTGCAAATGTTAATATGCCTCTTAAACACTATATATTATAGTTACAAAACTTAATATGGTAATGAGCTCAGTGTTTTGAAGTCCTGTACAGTCAGTGTCATAAATATCTTGATGACGAAGTCTCAAAATGATCTTAAAACTCTCGTATTAAGACCAAATCAAATTGTTTTATTGATTTAATTGATATTATTGTCCAAACTTAAGGTGTGTACCAAATATCAGAACAATTAGTCAACTGGATTTAAAAAAAAAACTAAGTAATGATCATTTTGAGTACTTTCTACGTCAAAAATTTTCTGATGCTGATTTACCTACTTAGTATTAAAGTTTCGTGAGCTTAAAAAAGTAAATGACTGAATGAGAGAGTGCACTTTGGAGACCAGGATTTGCTCTCGCACTCATCCTTTACTTATGAATTTATTTATATCGGGTTCGATCCCCGCTCAGTGCAAATATTTATATGCATGAATCTGCCTATTTACATTGGTCTGGGTGTTTCAATGTATAATTATGTATGTAGGTATTTACAAAAAAAAAATATCTAAGTATGTTTATGCGCATTTTAGATTCCATAACACAAGTTAGTTAAGCTTACCATAGGTCTAGATAGCGTGGTGTATAATGTTGTGGAATATCTCTATACTACCATTCCTCTCTAAGGTCATGGAGCGCCAAGTTCACAACCAACTTAGCATCTTCCTTAATAGGCACAACCTTCTGAATCCTTACCAGTCTGGTTTTCGGCCTGGGCATAGTACTACAACAGCACTAATAAATATTACGGATGACATCAGAACACGCATGGAAGGTGGAAATCTCACGGTGCTAGCCTTACTGGATTTCAGTAACGCATTCAACACCGTTGATTTTGACATTTTGCTGGCCATGCTCCGCTCGCTTAACATATCTCCAACGGTGATTGATTGGTTTCGTAGTTACCTGTCTGGCCGCCGCGCCGTCAGTGTACGCGCATCAATGATTCATTTTCATCCTGGTGCAACACTTCTATTGGTGTGCCACAGGGTGGCGTCTTATCTCCCTTACTCTTCACAATATTTATTAACCCCATTTCCTGTAAACTACTTTCGTCCTACCACCTCTATGCTGATGACTTACAAATATACACACATGCTCCACCAGGGCAGCTATCTGAAGCAATTAATGTAATAAATAGAGATTTATCGCATATTGCTGACTGGAGCGCAGATCATGGTCTCACAGTAAATCCACTAAAAAGTCAAGTCATTATTGTAGGTGGCACCAGACTGGTTGCGCAAATTGAATGGGATAAGCTCCCTCCCATTATATTCAATGGTAACATCATCCCTGTTAGTGACAAAGTGAAGAATCTGGGAATCTACATCGACAGAACGATGTCATGGACCCCTCAACTGCAAGAGGTAAACCGTAAGGTTTACGCTTCGGCTGGGTCTCTGAGGAGACTGCGTAATTTTCTACCCACTGCAACGAAAACAGTGTTGGCTCAAACTCTCCTACTGCCAATCCTCGACTATGCCGATACAAGCTATTTAGACCTAACCGAGGAACAACTTAATAAACTTGAGCGACTCCAAAACTTCTGTATTAGGTTCATATTTGGCTTACGCAAATATGACCACATCTCTGAATTTCGTGTTAAACTCAAGTGGCTTCCTATCCGTCTTCGCCGAAATGCTCACATTCTATTTCTTCTTTACAATATACTATTCAATCCTTGCACACCCAGCTATCTGAAAGAACGGTTCTCGTATCTTAGTGATACACATACCAGGGTTCTAAGATCATCGGAAAACCTGCGCCTGAAGTTGCCAATGCATTCCACGAACTACCTAGATAAATCTTTTTCGGTACAGGCTGCTCGTCTGTGGAATGCTCTACCAGTGCATATAAGGCGTGCACAAACTCTTCCAATTTTTAAAAATATGGTCAATAACTACTACCTTTCATTATAACTGCCTTTATCACTATTTTGTTTTCCATAACATGTATAACTATAATATAAGTACTTCTATTCAGTATCTGTAAGTATTAGGTTAGTAGTAGTATATTTCAGTGTATATAAAATTATTTTTATATAGGTAATTATTTTGAATATTTGTTTTTATATAGTACTTATAGGTATTTCATCTATCTACGTATGTATATATGTGTATGTATATGTATGTGTATTTATATCTGTGTGTGTGTATATATTTATATGTGTATGTACCGTATATTTTGTATTAATATAAATAAAACAAAAATATTGACGTTTTGTGCACCACTAAACTGCCCATGCATAACTCCACTGCACAGACTCCATTGCCACAGGTTGTCTGTAAGAAACCGCGCCTAGCGATAAGACCGCCATTTGTACTGCCTCTTATCATGTTGTAATTTGTATGTAACTTTTATGTCAATATTGTTTTGGTGTACAATAAAGAATATTGTATTGTATTGTATTGTATTATCCTAAACTTTATTAGTCAGTCGTACTAATAACAGTTGAACACGAAAAAAATATCTAGTAAGGTAGAATCCTAAATATAAATTTTGTTTTTGGGCATAATACCTATTAATGGGTAACAAATGAAAGGGTGAGAATAAAAATCTCAGGTATCACCATAAATTTTATATCCCCAGATATCTTATCCTCTATAACGCATTTAAATCCGAGGATATAAAAATGGTTGATATCGTGCGATCATCTTGAGATAGTATACTATGGGACTTTCGTTTTTATAGACTACTTCATTTAATAATATATCTTTACTACCATTTGATAAGATAAGTTAGGTAAAAACAGTAAAATATAAGTCTTATCATCAACCCACACAATAATTCTGTTCAACAAAATCATTAGGTACAAATTAATTTTGGATATAATACTTAGTTAGTTTTACGAGTTTGTTAATATCGTAGTAATGGATTCTGCTGGTTCTAAGAACAGAGGTAAGCGCTATAGTAAAGTCGAATCAATAGTTTTGCCTTATTTGGTGACACCTACGCAAATTCTACGAGATTTTTTATGTGTTACGTTGGTTTAGTGTGGATATTCTCTCTTGTTAAGTGTTTTATTTTATGTTCATTTATAAGTGGTAATGTTTATTTGGTTTTTTTTCTTATCACTCTGTATGTATTTTTGTATTTAAAGATTCGCAATGTAGTTACGACGTGAAATGACAGACAATATCTTTATAACAATATTGATTATTTTAAGTTACTTCAAAAAAAGAAGTTCTATATTCGACGTATTTATTTTTTCAGCTAGCGACAACTTTCTAAATTTATATAGATTTGTGTATCTAACCAATTTCTACAGAAACTTAGAGGACTTAATGCCTTTGTTGAATGGTAAACGCAACCATTTATCATAATGTTAGTACCACAGTATTCTAGCGAAAGCTCCTTATCCACCCTAAACTAACGTTACCTATGCGCCGTTTGGCGCCCGACAGTCGAGGCCAAATCGCAAACTAACCGTTATGCCACACGTCTGTCGCGCTGCAAGCGACAAGCGGTAGCGGAAGCGGAAACGAGAGCGATTTATTGATTAATGAAGCATTTATCTACAGATAGTATCTTAAGTAAAGTTAATACCCGGAACGTAATTGATCTTTATAATGTCATATGCTGTAAAATCTATGTTAGTGGGTCTACTTTTGCATATATCATGGGCAGGTTTCAATAAATTGAGATGTTGTGTTCTATGTGTGTTAATTAGGTATTTCATTGATAAAGATCATCAGATTCATCCCCGATCAGCTTCCCGGTAGAGAAGAATTTTGTCCATCCCATCTCTTCCCATGCGATGTCGTACTAGGTAACTAAGGGATAACGCTGTTTAACATTAGATGTACATACAGCCCAAACTCAGCCTCAGATATAGGCTCGAGTCAACAATAGTGCCCGGAATACGACAATAGGCTCATCCCCTATTACGTGGGACCGACTATAATGGTGAAATGTCAGTGTTAATTCACTTCTGCCTAACTCTCCGGGGATAAAGGCGTGATTATATGTATGTATGTACATTTAATGTAAGGGGTCCTATTAGACGAAGACGTTTACTAAGCCTGTTAGCTTGCATACGATCAACGGATGATATCATGGTGTTTCTTCTCCGAGTTGAGTGAATACTCGGCAGTCACTCCTCTAATAACCAAACATAAAAAAGGAAACCCGAACCCAGATTCGAGGTGGATAATACCAGAATCATAACTAAGACTAATAATGAGATATACATACATATACACACGCCTGCAAATTCCGAAGGGGATAGGCAGAGGTGCATGAACACCCACGTTTCGGCAAACTAAGATTTGCGGTCCCACGTAATAGGCAGCGATGCTATTGCCGTCTAGCGGGCACTTGTCTTGGGCTGTATGTTTACTGTTGGATGGAGAACAGCTTTTCAGCTAAAAGATAAACAGACATTTTTATTATTTGGCTCTACTCAAAAACTTACTGTACTTTTAAAAAGCTGTTTAGTTTAGCTTAAAAACACTCCTAAAACAGACATAGCCTTCCACATCCTCAATTAAGGAAGCAGTTCCTCCACTTAAGTGTCCCTAGCTAAAAAAAGTTACGTGTGACTGTTAAATGGGTCTCCGGGTCCCTTTATGGAGGCGATGTAGTGACTTTGGGGAGGAATTTTACTATCAAAAGCTAGCTGCCTCATTTTATTTTGTTTTTGAATTGTCTATTAAATCATGCGGCATTAAGCAGTTATTCATAAATTAAATGTTTGTTTAAATAGAAGTAAAGAATACGCTTGCTGTTAAATGTTATTAAATATTAAGGCATTCAAATTGATCACCCCAAAGAGGGATATAATAAGGAATGATTTATTTTGAATTAGTTCGGGTGGGATCCGGTAGCTTGGTGGTGAAAGCATTCTCCCTGTAAGTGAAATTTGAATCCCGCCTAGACCGATAAAAAATATCCCCTCTTAATCAACCAAACGAACACATTGTTAATCTAAAAGCTAACGTAGTCCATTGTGTAGTCCGTATCACTGAATGTATTGGCATAATTATAGTACCTTAGAATCTAGAATTGCGCAGAGATTGAGCCACTCGGGCTGTATTTCACCACCTTTACCATGGCGAGTGTTCTAATGAACATTTTCCACCAATTTCATCAAAGGACTAGAGAGCCCTTCCTATCCAAAATAACATCCCATACTCGCATTTGAAATATAGGCCCGTATTTTCAACTTCACCCTTGGTTCATACCATTTAAAGTAAAGCCAACGAGACGAGAGAAAAAAGGTAAACAAAGTGACCATTACTGAGTTACGTTGCGATAACTAGCGATTATTTTCTCCGTCCAAGTTGCACATATCACACGTACGCGACAATGGCCGAGCGACAGCTGTCGTTGCTTGTTTCGTAGTACAGGAAAGCTGTCAGCACAGCGGTTCTAAACTGTTAGATCCGCCATCTTATGAGCAAGTTCATTCCTGTCTGATATGCGCTTGAAGTTATAAATGTTTGGAACCGCTGAAACTTTGTTTACCTTTTTTCTCTCGCTTCGTTGGCTTTACTTTAGTGAGTTTTAATATTAGTATTAATACTAGCTAACAGTAGAGGTTGACTTTGGAGTCGAAGGCCTTGGTTGCTAAAATATAGCATTTTAAATCAATATTCAGTGACAATCTAGAACTTTTCCGGCTACGCTAAGTAATCTTTGCCATAAAAAGCAAGCTTAGGTTGCACCTGCCCAATCTTATACGTAGCAAAATACACAAGAATATATATTTTCTGTACACAACAAAGTATTAAGTTATAAAAACATTGGAAGTACAGTTCAAGCAAACAAACTAAGTCAAACTCAGGTAAAAACGTACAAAAATGGTTTCCAAAACCGCTTATATCGGTGAAAGCCGTGAGTTTGACCGACAGGCGACCCTATTATTATAAGTTGTAAGTTTATAACTTGTTCCCGGAAAGTTTTTAGGCGATGATTTGTTGAATAGATCTAGCTAGGGCTGTCAACGTCCAGGATGTCATTTGAATGTTTTTTTAAGAAAGAAATCGAGTGTTTTTTTTAACATAAGATGACCTTTGTTGTGAATGTGTGAATCATATCCGTGACGGATGTCTACGTAGGTACTTTATTGATAGGTATTTAAGATAATGGTGTTATTTATGAGTTAATGGGTGTTCAGATTCTACCAAGATCTTTAAGGGCCTCACATCATTGTCTGAGCGTCGTTCCCAACTCTTTTCAGTCCAACTGGGATGCGTCTAAACTGATATTGCCCGTGAAGTGACAACCATTATACCTCCACAACAAGGGAGCTTCTATGGCACTATGCCATAGAAACTCCCTTGTAGTGAACGCGACTGCCATGCAGAAGGCTCGGGTTCGATCCCCGCTCAGTGCAAATATTTGTATGCATGAATATGGCTTTTTGCATTAGTCTAGGTGTTTCTATGTATGATATGTATGTATTTACATATATATCTAAGTATGTTTAGCCGCATTATAGATTCCATAACACAAACTAGTTAAGCTTACCATGGGTCCAGATAGCGTTGTGTAGAATGTTGTGGCATATTTTTTTATTTATTTATTTTACAACCGATTAATCTATATCAAAGTTCTGTAATCAGAATAATCTTTTTTTTTTTCAGGGCTTTAACTATCGTAACGATTGTCACTGACAACGGACAACCGGGACCGATGGCTTATCGTGCTCTCCTAGGTACGGAACATTTTGTTCCACATAAAACTAGTTCGCAAGAAGTGCCTTTAGTCCCGCAATTTGAGGAAATTACTACTGCACGGTGTCTAACCGTGAAACGTTTCCTATAACAAGCTTATTTGGAGATGTTAAGCAAATTGTTTACTAGTGATATTGAGTTCAAGTAGTTACTTTTTGTTGTGGTTCTCGGCAGACTAGAATTTGGGCCACCCCGTCTCTTCCCATGCGGTGTCATAGAAGGTTAAGGGATATGACTGTTTAACACCAGACAGAAATATACAGCTCAGACTCACCCTCAGATGCAGCCTCGAGTCAATAATAGTGCCCGGATTACGTGGTATACCCCCATTACGTGGGACCGAATACAATGATTTCTGAAAGGTGGGTGTTAATTTCACGTCTGTGTGGCCCTCCGGGGATAAAGCCATGATTATATAAAAGTAACTACATACTTTTACTAACAATTTCGATGTGGTGAGTTCGAACTAGCAATATAGCTGAGAATAGAAGCATTTTCCAGCCAGCCGGGCCCGGGCCCATTTTCTTCGTATGGAAATCCCCCCAGAATCTCATGGGAAATCCCCGGGAATAGGGATATTTATCCCTATTCCCGGGATAAATGTCCTACGTGTTCGTCTTCTTTATCCTAGCGTTAATCCCAGGAGCATCCGAAGTTTTCACCAATCTAACGATATCGAAGCATTGCAGCTAGACCAGTTGTTGGACTTTTTAGGGCTCCAACTACCCTATTTAAAGTCAAATTTTTTATTGCGTTCATGTATTGTATCTCTATTGTATCTCATGTATGTACTCTCCCTGTATAAAAATTTCAGCCTGACCCCAAAAGGCAAGTGGCAATACGCTGGCCGGCGTATCGTGGAAATTGAGGTATATGACAGTCGTCCACGAATATCTTATACGTCTGTCACGTAGCAGATCCGTTAACCCTTATAACGTGATTGAATAACATTCATCTTCACAAGTTTTTGCATTTATAATATTAATAGGAAGTAGGATAGCAACCCTGCTAAGTTCTCTCAATTCGAAGCAGTTCTTTGTCCGACTGTCGCCATACTTGAGCAATAAGCAAATATTGTGAAACAAATCAATTTTTACTCAAAACTTTTCGTCAATATTTGAAGGTTTTGTTCCAAATTTTGTGTGTGAAAGTATATGTTCATGTTTTACTAGCTGTTACTCGCAGCTCCGCCCGTGCTTCTTCTTCTTCTTATCGTGTCGTTAGCAAACCTAGATGGTATCGGCCCAAAATTTTGCTACTAAAATCGCATTGTCAGTAGCATTCATTAGATCTTCCTGCGTGCAGTTATTGGGGCACGCAGGGCATGAAGTCAAGTGTTTCATCGTTTGGGGGGCAGCACCACACTTGCACTCCAAGTTAGAGCCATCTGAGAATCCCCACCCGAACAAGTTCTCCTTACTTCGGCCGACCTGAGTCCGAAGTCTATTTAAAGACTTCCAGGTGGGCCATGGTAACTCATGTCCAGGTGGCGGGCTTTCAGACAGTGGGACGAAAGGGCTAGGAAGATCGACAGTCTCCCGCCACAGCCGGCATCTCTCCTTTGACCGGTCGTTGACTTTAAGAGGGGAGACACACTTCATAAAGCTGTTGCGGCTTTTCAGCCTTTGTGGCACAGGATGGTAATCGAATAGTGGGTGCCGAGTGTCGTCTAGCAATTTGGTCTTTTCGGAAGAGCCTGCCACTGTCCTGCGAACCTCTGGAGGCGCTATTCCAGCTAGCGGATACAGCATTTGTACCGGGGTCGGTTTTAGGCAACCAGTAATGATCCGGCAAGTTTCATTTAATGCTGTATCCACCAACTTTGCATGGGCTGAGCGGCTCCATACTGGGCCTGCGTAATCGCCTGCAGAGAAGGAGATCGCCAGGCCAGTGGTCCGCAGAACATTAGGCGAAGCTCCCCACTTTGAAGCAACCAGTCGACGCAAGAGACCGTTCCTAGAATGCACCTTCTGCTTAAGGCTCTCGCAGTTTTTCCTAAAAGTTAGTGACCTATCCATAAAGACGCCCAAATACTTCGGGAAGTCGTTATGCTCAATGGGCACCCCACGCCATTGGATGGTAAGCTTGCGGCCCGCTTCTTTGTTGCGTAGGTGCAATACGCACGTTTGAGTTTTGCTCGGGTTCGGCCTTAAAGAATTTGCGTCATAGTACTCACCCAGGCTTTGCAGGGCATTCGATAAATCGAGTTCGACCTGTTCAAAGCTGGAAGCTTGGGAGGTCAGAGCGAGATCGTCTGCATATAGGAAGCGGGAGGTGTGGGGAGATGACGGTTGGTCGTTGGTATACACGTTAAATAAGATGGGTGCCAAGACGCTGCCTTGAGGCAGACCATTTTTTTGTGTTCTCCAACGACTTTTGTCGGATAGGTAATGGACCTGGAACCGGCGATTGTGCAGGAGTTCGCGAAGTACGTTGACAAATTTACTGTCATTGGTAATGGACTCCACCTTCCACAGCAATCGTCTCAGGTTGACGGTATCATAAGCTGCAGATAAATCGACGAACACAGCACCTGTAACCATCCCTGCCTCGAAACCGTCCTCGATATGCTGCGTTAATTTGAGAGTCTGGTTGCTGCAAGATTTCACAGGTCTGAAACCGGCTTGCTCAGGAATCAGGTTTGGGTCAATCAAGCAGGTTAGCCGGGCAAGCAGCATCCTTTCGAACAACTTGTACGTATGGCACAACAATGATATTGGCCGAAAGTTTTTCGGGTCGTCTGCCGGTTTGCCCGGCTTAGGAATCGCGATGACCTTTGCCTTTCGCCAGAGCCGATGGACAGAGGCGTGCTCTAGGCAGTGGTTAAGCATTTGTAGCAACCAGGACATCGCAACAGGACCGAGGTGTTTTAATTGCTCCACCGAGATGTCATCGACTCCAGAGGCCTTACCGCATTTAAGATGTTTTATTGCGGTAATGACATCAGTCAAGTTAAAGGGTTTGCTGATTTCGTTACAGGTGTTTATTATGCCTTTCAGTTTGGGGACCCTGCCGAGGCGGCTCGGTGATTTGCCACTAAGCAGAAGCTGGTGAGCAATCTGATTGGCAGTAACTTGACTGGGCGATGCGGGTTGAGGGGGTTCGCTTGTGAGTTTGCGGATAGTAGTCCAGGCCTTTTTACTATTGTGCGTCATATTGACACTAGTAACTGTATTGACCCAACTCTCCCTTCGCTTTTCACCAATATTTGCCAATAGCTCTTCGCCTATTAAGGTGGTCTCTTCTGAAAAAGGGTCCGAGTTATATAGTGACTCGTATTGCCTTAGTAGTTCTGCAGAATCCCTCGACAGCCCCGGGATGTAAGACGTCCTGCACCCCCTAGGTATACAACGTCGCGAAACGGTTGATACGATTTCCACGAAGCGGTTGTAGTTTTCCGGATTAGGCAAGACGCTAACAAGGGCATCATCGATGGACTGTGCGAACAGCTCCCAGTTTCCTTTGGTAAAGTTGAACCGGCGACTGAATGGGACATTAATGGGTCAGACAATAGGCTGTACCATACACAATACATGATGGGCCTGTGTTGGGTACGGGGTATGGGTGGACACACACTTTTGACACATTGTGAGCTGATAGAAGAAGTGACAAAGATTAGGTCTGGATTGTACCCTTTTTTCCATCGGCCGCTGTTAAAGGAGGCCGGTTGCTTGGGATTATGAATCAGACTCAAATCATTTGTTTCAGCCCACTCCTCCACCGCATGTCCACTCGAGTCCGTGTCTCTGTAGCCCCAGTTGGAACCCCGGCTGTTAAAATCTCCGATCACAACTTTCACTGGCTGGTTGTCAAAATTTTCTGGAGGGTCGAATTGGAACAGTGTCCCAGGAGGCTTATACACAGAAGTTACAGTGCAGTTCCCAGTTTCGATGGTAACGACTTCAATGCCGTTATGGGACGAGCTCGAGGTGGACACGATGCTTACGCCGGGAGCAGCAAACACTGCGTTACCGTGCTTCGGATGTTGGATCTCGGCGATAAGCGTGAGTCCAGCTATTTGAGGGCGTCTTTGTGGCAAATCTCGGTGGGTTTCTTGGACGCAAAGAATGTCACATTTAGTTTCGCGGCAAAGATCAGAGAGATCTCTGATTTATTTTGAGAGAACCCTTCGATGTTTACCGAGATTACACACAGAGCCGGCTTGTTTAGCGGACTAATTGGTCTTTGGTTTGCCCGTGCTGATGTTAGTTATCGCGACGAAATAATAGCCCTTGTCCTTTTCTATATTTTTTACAGCAATATAACTTATACAAATCGAAAACATCAGCAAAATGAATTTTCTCGAGTGGGACTCGAACCCCTGTAAGCGAAAGATCGCAGGTTCGAGTCCCACCCGAGAAGATTAATTTACGATATTTCCCTATCCCCACTTTAACCCCTATAACTTTTATCGGCTCAACCGATTTTCATCAAACATATCTAAAAACAACATATCAAGTCACCTTTAATATTAAAAAAAAACTAAATTGAAATCGCTTTATACCACAGACAGACACGTCAAACTTACCCCTCTCTATGCGTCGGGGGTTAATAAACTGATTTTGATGCAGGTTTTCCTTATTAAAAAGGTCCTAACCAGACTTCAAACCTACCGTATTGATCGCAATTATTTCTGTACAATCGGAGATATGACCAAAAATATAATCATCAAGGTTGGCCACTCCAAAATCAGTTATTAGTAGGAACTAGTATAAAATAAGCTTAGTTAGACAGCCTCTGTGGCGTAGCGGCAGTGCACGCGACTGCCACGCAGGAGGCGCGGGTTCGATCCCCGCTCAGTGCAAATATTTGTATGCATGGCTATTTGCATTGGTCTGGGTGTAAAAAAGTATTTAAGTATATTTATAAGCATTCTAGATTACATAACACAAGCTTGTTAAGCTTACCATAGGTCTAGATAGCGATTTTATTTTTATTTTATACTAGCTTTTGCCCGTGGCTCCGCCCGCGTGCATGTCGGTTATCGGGACCAAACATAGCCTATGTCTTTTCTCATGGTCTAATCTACCCCTATACCAAATTTCATCAATCAAATCGGTTCAGTGGTTTAGGCGTGAAAGCGTAACATACAGACAGACAGACAGACAGACAGAAAGACAGACAGACAGGCAGACAGAGTTACTTTCGTATTTATAATATTAGTATGGATATTTTATTATTTAGTTCCCACTGAAGTAGAATAGGACCATCCCCAGCTCTTCCTGTGGGTCCTATAAAAGGCGACTAAGAGATAGGGTTGTTCTCCATCCGACAGTAAACATACAGCCCAAGACAAAGATGACAATAGGCTCGCCCCCTATTACTCGTTGGGACCGAAAATCATAATTGGTGAAACGTGGGTGCTAATACACTTCTGCCCACCCCTTTGGGGACTTACAGACGTGTGTATATGTATGTATATACTTAGATAATACTGATAAACCTATTAATGTTTATGCAGCCGTTATCTACTGTATCCCAGCAGATTATAGTGACGCAAATCCATATAAATCACATCACTAATCAGTCCCTTAAGATAATATTATACCAATTAAATGAGATTGATAAGGTAATGTAAATAATCCATACTAATATTATACCTAGATGCGAAAATAACTATGTCTGTCTCGGCTCGCAATGCGTGCCTCCCCATACCCAGAGCACAGTATTAGCGTACCCGGGGGTTGATGGCGACGACTCCATGGTCCCACTACCCGAAGATCAGCACGACCTTTCCAGTTCGCGGTGCAAGAGACATATCTCGAATAATCTTCTCTGACACCTACTGCAGCCTAGGACTCACAGATCGCGTGCGTTTTATTCGGTCTGGGGGAGGAGAATGTATATCGTGGTGATTTCGCGCACTATAAAACAATAACTATATGCACTGTATCCAAGATGTCAAGACTTCCTAGTTTTTAAGACTTATAATGTAACAAATAGAAAGAAAGAAAGAAAACGCGTTTTTAAGAATCACCATAAAATAGCACACACTATACACAAAAAAATAACGACAGAGAAAGAAAAAGACCAAAAGGACTAAGTGACGTATGCTGACAAGAAGTCTGACAAATTATCTAAATGTCACTGTCACTCAGGCGGTCAGCCATACGTCACGGGTCACGAGACGTGGCAAATAACTATATATTACTATATATCATGATATTTAACCTCAAAAATAAACGAATTGAATTGAATTGAATGTTTAAAGATTGTAAAATTAGCTCTGATCCAACGGAATACTTTTATCATCGCGGTATCCTAGTAAAATTATTTGCATCACACACTTAACCTTTAGCTGTAACTATCTGTTGTGAAACTAATTCTGTCAAAGTTCAGGGCACAATGATTATAAAGAAGTATAAATATCACAGGCTAATAAGGACAAAATGTCATTTGACGAAGTCGTTTGTTAGAAGCATTCATATTGTGTATTCAATTATGTGGAAAATAATCATTTCAGTCGTTTGTCTCGTTACTGCAACACCTGGAAATGCAAGTATTGAAGATATGTTGGGCGAATGGGTTCCAATTGCTGTATATCCAGATGTATCTACCGGTCGCCAAAGCTGCTTGAAGATTAACTTCCTTAGACACTCTGGAAATCTAGAATGCACCGATGACAAGAAATTTGAGCTTATAGACATTAAGGCATCTGATGATCCCAAGACGCATACTGTTGGAATGATGTTTGTTGAAGATATGAGTCAAGGGGCAACTTCGTTTAATGCCACTTGTACTCTTGAAGGTCAACAGATCCATGTCTTAATGGTTGCAAAATTAATAAACAAAGACCATTTGTTTTTCTACAAGCCAGATTACAACGATAAAGAACCTCTCTCTATCTACATTTACGGCAGAAATATCCCTACGAGTGCAGAACTGACGGCCGTCGTGAATAATATTGCTGAAGTACGAGGCAAACCTGTTGGGGTAATCTGCACCAAAGATTAATTTATCAATCAACATTTATCAAAAGTATAACCCAGAGATGCGTCCATTCTTGACTAATTTCAAATGTAATTTGTGAAAAATTTAACTATGAGATGCGTCATTTTCTTTCTAATTTCAAATGTGATTTGTAAAAATATACCTAACATGCGTTCTTTGTTTTCCACTGTCAACTGTTATTTGGAAAATATAATCAAGAGATGTGTTCCTTCTTTTCTATTTCAACTATGAATTTTGAAGAAAATAAAATAAAACGTAGGTAGCTGAATTATGTGTTTTATTTGTAAAACATATTGAAAATAAATATATTAATCACACATCAAATAAACCACGAATTTATTTACATCCATAAATTTCTCAGAGAGTCTCCAGGGACCCTGCAGCCTGCGGCAAGCTGGGGCTCCAGACAGGTGGAGCCTGTCGTATTTTACTTATTTTGATTTGGTTAACTTATATTTTACGGGTGCAACTGGTTTCTGACGCCCAGGATAGTACAGCAGGTTGACTTGGAGCGAGATACCCCCTCCCCATGTCTCGGAGAGCATGAACATCTGTGGCCTATGTGGTAGCCCTAAAAACTCCCGCAACCTAGTCAAGCTACAGAATTTCGATAGTGAGATAGGAGGTCAGATGCCAGTTGCTTCACGACCTTGAGCTGTTTCGTATTTTAGGTACTAACAGCCGACCCAAACGGAGTTCAGAAAACATTTAGAGGAAGTTTACTTACTGCTTTTTTTTTATCGTGCGCAAAATCCCCACGGATACCACCCCCACAGAGCCGGTGGAGGCGGTTATGTCGGACCGACTAAAACGCACGCCGTCTTGGGTCCTTGGTTGCCGGAGGTGAAATTGCCGAAGGCATATCTCTCGCAAGGTTTACTTACTGCCAACTAAAGTAAACATGTGCTAAGTAAAATTTTATTCGCTCATGTAAGCAAATCAATTTACTTTTTATATACTCTACTTATAAGACGTATTTATATGTTTGTACCTTCTCACATTCAAATAAAATCTATCGCTCATAACGGTACGATTACATCGAATACATGGGTAAAAATGAATCTTCTCGGACGGGACACAAACCTGCGATCTTTCCCTTACAGAGGGAATGCTATAAAATCCATTCAAGCATTTGGGCGGAGTTGAGTTGAAAAAAAAAAATGATACTGATACCACTTTTTTTTTTATTACCTGACCCGGGACCGGGAAGAGAGATCGTCTCAATACTGCGCCTACTCACAGGATGGGGTGGCTTAGATTTTGTTATGATAAGTAGTCGATTTCTCTTAAAGAAATTTCACACTTTTTCGACCTCTCTTTAAATATGACGCGCAGTGCTTAGTGCCTCTCAAACTTACACTTTAAACAAAATTATACTTCTTAATACTAATATAGAAAGTATTGTATAGAATCGGACTGGATCGGATCGAACTGAATTAGATCCAACCGAATTGAATTAAATATCGTTGCAATTTAAAAATTGCAAAATTCGCTCCGTTCCGAGGGGATGCGGGTCTTTTGATAAGGTTAGACATTTAATCGTCCCAGAATCCTAAGAAAAATCAATATATATATATTTTAATAATAATAATATAATAATAAACCTTTTATTACATGTAAAAGAACGACTACATACATATTAATGTTATTTACATGTAATTTACTTAATTTCTAAATTTCTAAAAATGCTTAGATTAGGTTATAATATAAAAAGAAGTTTGGTTGCATGAACCATTCTTCAAGTGAACGTGAAAGCCTCCTCTAAAGAATTCCATATTTCTCTCTCTTGGACTATTTGCGGCCAGCAGGGACCAGCTATTTTTTCCAACTCGTCTGCCCATCTCGTGTAAGGTCTGCCTTGGAGACGTTTGCCGATATAATATACCTACATCTTAATTAGCTATAATTATTTGTTTATGAAACTAATTCTCTCAAAGGTTAGGCCACAATGATTATGAAGAAGTATAAATACCAATGATAAATAAGGACAAAATGTCATTTGAATAAGTCGTTTGTTAGGAGCCTTCATATTGTGCATCCAATAATGTGGAAAATAATCATCTCAATTGTTTGTTTAGTTACTTCAAACCCTGTAAATGCAAATATTGAATGTATTTTGGGTGAATTGATTCCTATTGCTATATATCCAGATGCAACTACCGATCGCCAAATCTGTGAGAAAGTAACGTTTCGTAGACACTCTGGAAATCTACAATGCACTGATGATAGGAAATTTGATCTTGTAGACATTAAGACACCTGATGATCCTAAAGTTTACACAGTTGGAGTGTGGGTTATAGAAGATCAGAGTACAGGAGTCGTCTCCTTCAATGGCACGTGTACCCACGAAGGTAAAAAGATACAAGTTTTAATGGTTGCGAAAATGATAAACAGAGACCATGTGATTTTTTATAAGCTAACAGATGACAATGATAAAAAACCATTCGCAGTGGCCCTTTATGGCAGAAATATTCCTACTCGTGCAGAACTGACAAACGTCGTGAATAATATTCCTGAATTCCGTGGCAAATCCGTTGGGAAAATTTGCACCAAAGATTAATTTATCAGTTAACATCATCACTATCAATCTTAGCAAATATACCCAACTATGAGATGCGTTCTTTTTTTTCTAATTTCAAATGTAATTTGTGAAAAATATAAATAATAGATGTTTTCTAATTTCAAATGTGATTTGTGACGAAAATAAAATAAAATGTTAAAACATCAGCTAAACTTAGTATTTCATTTGTGAAACAATTCTAAAAACATTCATAAATGCACGTCAAATCACCCACAACTTTACATCCATCATCATCATTTCTCAGAGAGTCTAGGGTCCCAATAGGATTCAAGAATCTGCAAGCTTGCTACTGTTGGAGCCTGCTGTTGGAGTTTGTAGTATTCTATCGATTTTGGTTTGTTGTGACAAGTCGTTCACTGTCAAGGCCGTGCGCTTATGGAACGCATTATCATTGAATATAAGACGGACAAAATCCCTAGACTATTTTAGTTTTAGTAAAAAATAGTAACTAAAAAAATCCCTAGACGTTTTTAAAAGAATGATAAACCATTACCTATCATCTTGTGCGTTATGATAACTCACCATTATTATATGCTCTCTCACTGTTCTCTCTTAATATCAGTAAGTACATAAATACTATTTACTTACGTAATATCTATCTATTTACTCCGTATTTAACCGTATATTTACTCTATTTGTACTTCTCTGATTCTATTCTATTTGTACTACCTGATCCCCGACAAACAGGCATACCTAGTTTGGGGATTCAGAAAATCTATATCCATATCAAGTAACCATGCGATGGCTACAATTGTGCTGTTTGAGATTATCCTTAACCTACCTGTAACTAACACAGTTATGTTACTAGCACGGGAACGGGAGGGGCTAGTCTTGATGGCTGTTGCGGCTAGACAAGTAAAGCTGAAACGTTCACAGTGTTACTTGATGGATAAATGTTAAATTGTTTTTTTTATACAGGACACGTCAATTTGACTTCACCTCACTTGATGTTCAGCGAAAGGCAAAGTCTCGGAAAGAGGGTCACCATCGTAAACATTTACCATGTTAACAGTGGTGGCACTCAGTTTGACGGCCTCATTAGATGCCTTTTCACGCCCCGCTTAAAGGACCCGGGACTGTAGGAAGAAGGAAACACGTGAGCTGGCAGGGAGTTCCAGGTCTTAGTGGTGCGGCATAGGAATGAGTCACTGAAACGCTTGGTTCTAGCAGGTATACTCTGCACCGTAAATGGATGGCATCTTAGCCCTGCACGTGTCGTCCTGTAAAGGAAAGGGGAGGGTGGGACTAATTGGAAGAGCTCGTCAGAACATTCACCATGGTAGAGACGGTAGAAAATTGCCAAAGACGCAACATCTCTACGCATCTGCAAAGGCTCTAGGATTCCCAATAATGCGGACCGCACGTCGCTGCAACCTGTCGAGAGCATCTAATAAGTACTTTGTTTTGTTTTATTTGTCAATAAAGTTATCTTATCTTATCTTCTCTCTATCTTGTTGTTCACCTAGAATATACATACACCTTGTATATTCTAGTGTATCCCATAACTACACCATAACTTCTATTTTTATCACGTTACTGTCCATCCCAATGTTGCCTGGAAGTAGGTAATCGCTTCCAGCGATAAGGTCGCCCATTGTACATTATACTGTATAGATGCGAATTTTTTACATGACCTACTGTAAATCGATTGGTGTACAATAAATAATAATCAGTCCTTTAAGATGACATTATGCCTGTACCTAACAATTAAATTATTAAAGAAATAAATATTCCACAACATTCTACACAACGCTATCTAGACCCATGGTAAGCTTTTATAGCTTGTGTTATGGAATCTAGACTGCGGATAAATATACTTATATACTTTTTTCTTTGTAAATACATACATATTATACATAGAAACACCCAGACCAATGCAAATAGCCATATTCATGCATACAAATATTTGCACTGAGCGGGAATCGAACCCGCACCTCCTGCGTGGCAGTCGCGTGCACTACCGCCACGCCACAGAGGCTGTCAAATGTCAAATGTAATTGACATCTGTCTATTGCATTATATCTCCCACACGGATAATCCGATTATGGTTTTCCGTATATTTGTTTTAAAGTTGAGAGGAATTAAAGTGATCATGTTGGCTCTTGATTTTTGTAAAATTTGCTCTGATACAACGGGATGCGGGTTGTCTAGTGGGGTTGGACCTTTTATCATCGCGGAATCCTTCAACCCTCGAACTGTCAACCAGAGTAGACGTGTTTTATTCGTTGCTGTGAACATTTGCTTACTAAAATTTACCTAACAGTGTTACAAAAATAATAAAGTGATAAATGGTTGGTGAGATCATCGTTGATTGTGTTGTGTCTACTAAATAGACGAAACATTCGTGATTCACCCAGATTCAACGCGGTTCGATTCCCGCTCAGTGCAAATATTTGTATGCATGAATATGGCTATTTGCATTCGTCTGGGTGTTTCTATGTATAGTATGTATGTATTTACAAAAAAGTATCTAAGTATGTTTATTCGCATTCTAGATCCCATAACACAAGCTAGTTAAGCTATGCTTACCTAAGCTATGCTAGATAGCTTTGTGTGGAATGTTGTGGAATATTGTATAATGTATAAAAATAGAGTGCCTCTAATAAATTTTATAGCAATCCGCATAATCGTTGTTGCGAGTACGCCTGGATGATTATTTATAGCATCTCGTATAAGCTGGGTCTCCTACTTCAACAAGTCTAGGAGCCGACATTGCGTGAACGAAGCAGCCCTTATTACCTAATCGTACGTGCCTTCTTACGCCCACTGGTTGTCTGCCAGTATTGTACCTGGAATCTTATATTCATTTTTTTGGGGTTTTCTACATCTTTGTATACCATCGGCTGAAATGTAAAAATCGTTTATTGACTTCAAAAATTAACAAAACAGACGGTTTGAGCAACTCTAGAACGCCTGGAACGTGGTGCCAGTTCGTCTTGTCTTGAAATTAAGAACATTCCGGTTGTTGAGCACTGTTTTTAGGATTGGATCGGCCCATAATGTCAACATTGAGAATGAAACACTTGTACTTTCTGGCTCGTGACTTTGCGAAATCTCATGAGTATCGCTATTGCTGGCTAAAGAATGGAAAAATATTCCTGCACAAAGAGGAAGGAAAACAGCACCAGGTGATCACTGATCTCAGTGACCTTGAGAGTATCAAATCCAACAAGTAACTAGGCATTTGCGGTCACTTTACTTGCTGTAACGTTATCAAGATTGCCTTTGGAAGAAACTGTCCTTGTCTAGATTTAGAGTTAGTTGATAATATGTTTACTTTATATTATACACACACACCTTATCACGCAGACTCACTATATCTTCGGAAATATACACACCTTCAACTTCACACAAACTCAAAATATACTCTCACACCCATTGCAGTCGCATCAGTTACGTCCCTATGGTAAAGGCGTCACGGTTTCTGCTGATGTGTCAATTTAAAAATATTATGGATGAAACTGCCATGGATATTACTGACGATGTTGAACAACAGAACTGTTGACATTGACATCGTACCAATGCTTACCAGAGCAAGTGAAATCTTACTCAAAAAAGTTTAACACGCTTTTAAAATATTACATATGAACATTCGAAGCATAGGCAAAGATAAAAACTACAATAGCTTTCTGTTTTTATAACAAAAAAATGGATATAACAGTTTTGACCGAATGTTGGCTTCAGGAAAACCTGTTGCACCCGTAAAAGCTAAGATAACCAAATCAAAATGAGTAAAAGGCTGAACGGATCCTAGAGACTCTCTTAGAAATGCATGGATGTAAATAAATTCGGCGTTGATTTGATGTGCGATTTAAAAATATTTATTTTCAATATGTTTTACAAAATAACACTTATTTAAGTTACCTACGTTTTATTTTCTTCACAAATCACATTTGAAATTAGAAAACAAAGAACACATCTCTTGGTTATATTTTTGACAAATTATATTTGAAAAAAAAAAAATATTTGCCAAGATTGATAGTGATGATGTTAATTGATAAATTAATCTTTGGTGCAAATTTGCCCAAAGGATTTGCCACGGAATCCAGGAATATTATTCACGACGATTGTCAGTTCTGCACGAGTAGGAATATTTCTGCCATAAACGTAGACAGAGCGTGAATGTGGTTCTTGATCATCATAATTTGGCTTATAGAAAAACACGTGGTCTCTGTTTATTAATTTTGCTACTACTAAAACGTTTATCTTTTTACCATCGTTGGTACAAGTGACATTGAAGGGGACGACTCCTGTACTCTGATCTTCATCAAACAACATTCCAACAGTGTTCACCTTGGGATCCTTAGATAATTCAATATCTATAAGCTCAAATTTCCTGTCATCAGTGCATTGGACACTTCCAGGGTTTCTGTTTCTAAGGAATGTAACTGTCTCGCAGGGTTCGTCATTGGTAGTTACACCTGGATATACAGCAATAGGAAACCATTCGCCCAATATATCTTCAATACTTGCATTTCCTGGAGTTGCAGTAACGAGACAAACAACTGAGATGATTATTTTCCACATAATTTAATCCACAATATAAATGCTTCTAACAAACGACTTCGTCAAATGACATTTTGTCCTTATTAGCCTGTGATATTTATACTTCTTCATAATCATTGAGCCCTGACCTTTCACAGAATTAGTTTCAAAAGCAGATAAGGTTATTAGTAAGTATTTATTATAAAGAAACAGTAACAAAAGCGTACAATAACAACGTGCGTGTGTGCGTACGTCGTTTATCAACCTGTGAACGAAAGATAAAATGACATTTTGCGAACGTTGGTAAAAATGTGTTTCCCAAATTAATGTCCCACCATGTACCTACTACCCGTGATATTTCTAGAAGATCGAACGCTACATTGCCTCCTAATAACTCCATGGTCATCCTTACCAAGGACAATGAAGAAATAGATAGCCTTGGCCTCAAACAGGGCTTAGCCGTGGTTGCTGCTCAGAGAGTCTAGAGCCCCACCAAGATCCAATGAACCTGATGGAGCCAGCTGTTGGAGCCTGTGGCAATGTACTCATTTTGATTTGTTCTTAGATTTTTGTTACGTAGTCGATTTCTCCAAAAGAAATTTCTGCACTTTTTCGACCTCCACCACGTGCAGTGTTTAGTGCCTAAAAACTTTAAGAGGATATTGGCATACTACGAGTGATGATGATCACTGGTCACCGAGAAGAGGGAGGGTCGAAAATCTAAATAAATAGGTCCCGCTCTTATTATGGTGACATTTTATAACTTACTAATTTATGTAGCCGTTATCTATTATATCCTAACAGATCATAGTCATAGTGACGTAAATCCATCCATATAAATCGCATAAATAAATAAGATAGTAAATAGATCATTCCTTTAAGATAACGTTATGCATGTACCAATTAAATGTAATTGACATCGTGATATACGATTAAACAGTGTGCCTGGGTGTCATGTCTGTCTGTCTATTGCATTATAGCTCCCGCGGATAGTCCGATTGAGGTTTTCAGTGTTTTTGTTTTAAAGTTGTCGTGTTCAAGTTGGTTCTTCTTGCATCAGTAACAGGTACCGTGTGACGTTTGAAGCTGTTTATGATCCTAGCAGCAGCGAGGCTCGGTGATGGTGCAATAATATTTATTCAAATAATGATGTCAATATAATAATTCAATTAAAAATGTCAATACAATAATTCCATTAATAATGTCAAAATAATAATTAAATTAAAAATGACAAAATAATATATTCAATTTATAATGTCAAAATAATAATTCAACTAATAATGTATAAATAATAATTCAGTTAATAATATCAAAATAATAATTCATTTGTCAAAATTACACATATTTACTTGCAAATTCGCAATAATTTTATGTCAAAAATTATGAAAATTCCATTGAAATATTATTACATTACAACATTATCAAAATACCTATATTATAAAATACTAGCAATAAGCAGATTATGTTGATTTAACCTAAAATCCTTCGCGAATTCATTCAGGGAGCATGAAAACAAGCACAAATCTAATCTGTCAGCAATCATAAGCGCACGCAGCACACGCTTGCAGGGGTGGCCATAGATACCTCCATCGTAACTTCCAGCTATAATATTCTGTCATACCTAGAAGGAACGACGAACTAATGTACTGGCGATTAGGATTTTAGGATAGAACTGCCAAAAATAGTGTTAACCTGCAGTTCCACACGTGGCGACTTGTCCTGTAAATAAATACTCATGGGAGATAAGAAATAATAAAAAAAAAGTTTTCGTCTCATAGGACAGAAATATTTTCTTAAAAGTTTCCACGCATTTCCTACTCACATGGCCTTCTATCTTAATAATATTTCTGTGAATGTAGCAAGCAAATAAATGAGTGTACAGAATTCTGTTTAAAGATTAGCTCCGATCCAACGGGATGCGGGTGGTCTAGTGGAGTTTGACTTTTTATCATCGCGGAATCCTAAGAAAATTAATAAGCAACACACACTTAACCTTATCTGTTTATGAAACTAATTCCGTGAAAGGTCAGAGCACAATGATTATGAAGAAGTATAAATATCACAGGCTAATAAGGACAAAATGTCATTTGACGAAGTCGTTTGTTAGAAGCATTCATATTGTGGATTCAATTATGTGGAAAATAATCATCTCAGTTGTTGTTCTCGTTACTGCAACTCCTGGAAATGCAAGTATTGAAGATTTATTGGGCGAATGGGTTCCTATTGCTGTATATCCAGGTGTAACTACCAATCATCAAGTCTGCGGGAAAGTTACGTTCAATAGAAATAAAAACCTTGGAAGTGTACAATGCACTGATGACAGGAAATTTGAGCTTATAGATGTTGTGTCATCTGAGGATCCCACGGTGTACACTGTTGGAATGTTGTTTGATGAAGATCTGAGTACAGGAGTCGTCCCCTTCAATGTCACTTGTACCAACGATGATAAAAAGATAAAAGTTTTAGTAGTAGCAAAATCAATAGACAGCGACCACGCGTTTTTCTATAAGCCAAATTATAATGATGAAGAACCACTGACTATCTTCGTTCATGGCAGAAATATTCCTACTCGTGCAGAACTGTCGACCGTCGTGAGTAATGTTGCTGAATTACGTGGCAAATCCCTTGGAAAAATTTGCACCAAAGATTAATTTATCATTCAACATCATCACTATCTTGGCAGAAAAGTATAACTCAAAGATGCGTTCTTTGTTTCATAATTTCAAATGTAATTTGGGAAAAATATTACCAAGAGATGCGGTCCTTCTTTTCTAATTTCAAATGTGATTTGTGAAAAAAATAAAACGTAGGTAGCTAAACTGCGTGTTTTATTTGTGGAACATATTGAACATAAATATTTTTAATCGCACATCACAATATCCCAAAGGAGATGGATAAGCTTTTATACATTCTAGGGCCTAAATCTCAAAATATGTGAGTGGTCTCAATTGAGAGCTTATAGGTATTTTATTAAAGCATCGCTGAAAATTTCACAGATTTTGGCAATATGAGAACAGAGATAAAAGAGATTTAGTAAGTGAGCATAAGCAAGAAATTAACATTTTTGAACTGCGATTTCTATGTTGTTGTTGCTTTTATTATAAAAGTATTTTATTATATTGAATAAGTACGTTAATTTTAAAATAACTCACGATTACTGCAAAATATAGTTGGTTTAGGTTTCATGTTACATCTATCATCAAAGTCAGGGTCAGCTGTCACAGAACAGATTAAAAACAGTTGATAAAGACGAGAAATAATTAATCTATTAACGAAAACTAATTTAGAATTTGTTTTTGTTAACTAATTATTCTGTATTTTAAATTGGTATTATTATATTTTTTAATTTTTGCAATAATTATTTCACAACATTCTACACAACGCTATCTAGACCCATGGTAAACTTAACTAGCTTGTGTTATGGAATCTAGAATGCGGATAAACATACTTATATACTTTTTTTTGTAAATATATACATATTATACATAGAAACTCCCAGACCAATGCAAATAGCCATATTCTTGCATACAAATATTTGCACTGAGCGGGAATCGAACCCGTGCCTCTTGCGTAGCAGTCGCGTTCACTACCACCACGCCACAGAGGCTGTCCGTAATAAATATGATGATTATGTTTTGTTCACTTTAACAGAAATAATACTGCGATGCAAGTGCTTTTATGGATAATAATGTTTAAATCATTCCCAATAATCGATATTTTAATGTATTAGTGCAATAAACTTACTTTTAAAATGTTTCGACTTCCAGATGTTCAATTGAGCTGGTCTTTTTAAATATTGAAATATATTACAATACCGTTTTTTAAGTCATATCTCAATTCATTAATTATTGGCCCAGAGATTCTAATTAACATTCATTAATTTCTCAGAGTGTCTCTAGGGTCCTACCATGATCTTCATAGCCCAAGCCAACCTCATCTGCAAGCTGGGGCACTGCAGGTGGAGCCAATTGTTGGAGCCTGTGGCATTCTCCTTCTTCTTCTTTTCGTGTCAACGATTCACTTATAAATGCCTACACTATTCGGGAATAAAATTCTGCCGTCTTAATCGCACTGTGCCACTGGCTTTATTTCTCCTCATTTTGATATAGTTATCTTAGCTTTTACAGGAGCAATCGGCATCTGACGCCCACGATAGCATAGCAGGTTAGTTTGGTCCCCGAACGTGCTCTATGAGGCCTTAGAGAGCATAAAAATCTGTAGCGTTTGTGCTGGTAACCCTAAAAAGCCATGGTCTAATTACAGGTCTTCGATAATACCGGTGGGCTCTGGAAGTAAGATGGCAGCTGCTTCACGAGAAACTTCTTTTACCTACTATTAACCACAGCCAACGAACGTACTCCAGAAGTAGAAGCTTCGGTAGCTTAGCGGCTAAAGATTCGACTTGATGATAGCGAGGTCCCGGGTTCGAATCGTGGCTATTGTATTACCGTTGAACTCACACCTAACCTAAGCAATTTAGCTTAACTGGAGGGGATAAGGGGAATACAAGGAATTTCAATTACTCAATAAGCTTATCGGCCTATGTCCACTGCTGGACATAGGCCCCTACCAATATTGGGTAATTTTAGCCTACGGTTTCCACGTTGGAAAGACGGGTTGGAACAGGGTTTTATTTCGAGGTTTCCTTCTCTCGGTTTCTATAACTATTTAAAAAACTGTTACTCATGTAAGCAAATCAATCTAAAATAAATTATCTAACCGAGCTTATTAAATTATGAATGGTAAAAGAGCGGTAAAAATTGATTTGTTCCGCGTTCGCCTCACGAAGTTTTGCCCCACATAAAAAATTCCGTAGGTATTCGCCCCACATTTTATTCCTTTTTCGTCCCAAACGTAAAAATTTGCATCGGTTGTTATTTTATAGTTTTTACTTATTTTTAATCATCCACCCAACCTATAATAGTAACTGATTTGACTATTAAATTTTATGACGTAAGTAAATCTTTTTTCATACAAGTTTCCTGACTTATCGTTTTGACGTTTAGTAAATATTACTAATTTGACTAGTCAGTAGAATACCCAATTCACTTCACACACATTGTACGTATAAGACGTATATGTTTGTGCATTCCAACATTCAAAACAAAATCCATCCGTTGAAGCGGTACGATTGAATCCGCCGGGAACTCGCAAATAAATAAAACTTATAGTTTTCTATACAAACCTTTGGATTGGGGAAATTTAATCTAAACTTGTGGAATATTCAATATGTTATTTTTCCGTGTTTTCTTTTGAAAGGAAGGAAAGTAGGTCATTTAAGTAGTATTGTGTTGTAAAACGGTTGCAATATTACAAAACTTACAGAATAATCAGTCATTTTCATGTTTATACCTACAGGTATTCACGCCTTTTATTCCCCAAAGGGGTAGGTAGAGGTATACTAACATCCCACGTAATAGGAAAAGAGTCTATTGCCGTCAATCGGACACTTTGTTATGGACTGTATATTTATTGGGAACAGGATGTTGCTTTAGTCGCCTTCCAGGACACCCACTGAAAGAGACTGGGTGGCCCTATTGGGACTTTTAAGGGCCCCACTAACTAACATCTTTCGAGTACAAGCCAATTGCAAGCCGGTATACCAGCTGATGGGCAGACGAGACTCTGATACAGGCTTTCCTTTAGTTAGGGGTTAGGAGATTAGATAGCAATTGCAATCAATAAATGTCATAGATTATGTCAATTTTTATTTTGTAGGCTGCCAGCATTGTAGACAGAGAAAGCTTATTTTTTACTGGTATCTCTAAAGTAAAAAAGTATTTATTTATTTATTTATTATCAAATTTTGCAAATACAGGTAGATACATTGGATGTTAAGTTCTCATATTAAGTAAAACTGTATTTAGCCTTGCGGCGTGCATTTTATAATTTCAATAATTAACAACAACAAACTAACAACCAAATCAACTGTAACTTATACAATCATGCTAGTATAAATTACCATCTTGTAAAGTATTATGTGATCACTACTTTATGGATTAGAAATTTACTTTTGGTATTGCTTAATTATTATCGGTGATAACTTGTAAAAGGCCTTCACTATGTTATATGAATTTACCTAAGGTTACGAGTATGTTTTAGCTGTAAGTTTTCCTAAAATGATTAAATAAAAATAAATCAGTTGTAATCTTTAAGCTACAGATGAAAGAGGTAATGTAGGTAGTGTTGTCTTTAAAAAATATATTTTTCGTAATTATTGTTTTTGGTTTGTTTATTTATGCTGTATTTTGTAAATCGGTATGTGACCCAAAATCATCTCTCTCGATCTGGTTCTCCAAGGGTATCGAACAATGGACTCTCCAGGTGTGCCTCGGAGTATTCCACCCATCACATCACAACGCCTTAAAACTTTATATAAATTTCACTTCTGTCGCTAATATTAAAGTTCTTACAATCCTTTCAACATATCAAAGCCCATTCATATCTATATGGCATCACTACATCACTAAATTTTTTGCCCACCCTTAGAAGGTCCACTATCGTACATAAAACGTACTGGTACGATAATGGCACACGCAAAAAGGGGTTGTAAGGACAAAAGGGGACGTATGAATGTTATTAGCAAGTTTTTGTTGAGTTTGTCAGAAGTTGTGTGTTTTACATCGACTTATTTGAGAACAGCCCACACGATAACACTAATTATGCATGTACTGGCTGTACTTTTAACTGGTTTATAATGTAATGAAGTAATTAAGTATGTTTGGTAACGTGTTTTATTTGAATCTTGACTGATGGATAATTATGTGGCCTTATCTACCCTGATGAAGAGCCTTTTTTAAAGAATATTAGAACTGAACTTATTAATATTCCTTCTAACCCCTCCAACCAAGCTAAATTGCTTGTACTAGGAGTGGGTTCACGTTGGTAGTGTAAAGGCCAGGATTCGAACCCGGGACCTCTCGATCGTAAGGCCGACTCCTTAACCACTCTCTCAATATAGAGGGTTACTTTTGCAGGCATCAATCCATACTTCCATATCCATATCCATATCCATACTAATATTATAAATGCGAAAGTAACTCTGTCTGTCTGTCTGTCTGTCTGTCTGTCTGTATGTTACGCTTTCAGGCCTCAACCACTGAACCGATTTTGATTAAATTTGGTATAGGGGTAGATTAGACCATGAGAAAGGACATAGGTTATGTTTGGTCGCGATAACCGACATCCACGCGGGCGGAGCCGCGGGCAATAGCTAGTAATATTATAAATGCGAAAATAACTCTGTCTGTCTGTCTAAACCACTGAACCGATTTTCATGAAATTTGGTATAGGGGTAGTAGACCATGAGAAAGGATATAGGCATGCTTAGTCGCGATAACTGACATCCACGCGGGCGGAGCCGCGGGCAAAAGATAGTAATGTCAAAAAAGTGGCCCTCAGCCGGCCTCATCAGTTGCTTTCACCAACATCGATCCCCGCACAGTGCAAATATTTGTATGGTTGAACATGGCTATTTGCCTTGTCTGGGTTTTTCCATGTATAATATGTATGTATTTACAAAAAAAAAGTATCCAAGTATGTTTATCCGTATTCTAGATTCCATAACACAAGCTAGTTAAGCTTACCATGGGGACTAGATAGAATGTAGAATGCGGGGGTCGAACCAGGAGCCGCGGCTCCTGCGTGGCAATAGCATTCACTACCGCCACACCACAGAGGTATGGGATTTGACGTTTATGACATGATACGGCAGTCGTTAACGCATGTCATTAACTTCTAACCCCATACATTCGTCATTCTATTCTACCAAATGCTGGCCAGCGAATTGCCACTTGTCTTCAGGAGCAGAGACGTTGCAATCGTGCTACCAATTGACGAATTCCATATTATTTTTGTTATTCGTTTGAGAAAACCCTACTATGGTTTTCTCATATGTATGGTCGGTCTATTCAGGATGACGCTCCATATGCTAATTGGGTGTTTTTATATAAAAAGACATGTCAATTCAACTTCACCTCGCCTGATGGTAAGCTAAAGGTCGAAAAGAAGGTCACCATCGTAAACATGTACTGGTGGAGCGCTTATGTACTTTCTTAATTATTTCCCACATAATTTAATTGTATTTCAATTTTTGTAATTTAAAAAAACCGCTTCTGTGATAGAATAATGTTTGAGTATTGGCGCTCATTTGTTGACCACTTAGTGTTGAAGAAGGCCAATAGATGGCGCTGTGCACAGATTTTTCGAACTATACTTCGAGACTGAAGTTCCTACGAGCGACACTCTCAAGCTTCACGGCGGATCATCTCCCCGCCACTTTTACTTGTCTCTCACCCGCTACCGCTCCGACGGAAGTTGAGTACTTCAACTCCTCGTTTCTTTTTCTGTGTAATTCTATAAGTTCCTTTGGCCACATTCTCAAGTCAGTATAAGTGAAGAAAACGACTAACTCAAGAAAGTCACCGGCCGGTCGACACCTACCTACCCACCAGCACGTGTCAGGAACCACGCCTGTCTGCAGCTGAATCCTCACGAGATGGAACTCAGGTCAGTGCCGGTTCTCTTGCGTTTTCATTCATAGAAGCGGTCACATGTGTATTTTCTTTTTATTACAACTAAACTTCAGGTCACAGGTTCTTATATGCTCTGTGTGCAAACACACCAGTGGTCGGACTATTTACACGTCCTACCATAATTTATGGTCCTTACGAGTCGGATAGGCCAGTAAATAACATATTCACGTAATTATTGGTGAATAATATTTCTTTCCTATTCATTTAATTAAAAGATTCACGTAATTTTGGTGAATTCTTTCCGCCATCTTAGTTTCATTACTTTCATTCGCTAACAGATTTACGTAAATTATTTGGTAAATTCTGCATTTACAACGCTAAATCTACGTAATAATTGGTAGATATTTATAATAGTTGGTGATTTACGTATTAATTGGTAAATACTCATCATTCTATTCACATACGCGTAACTTTGTAGGTACCTATCTAGGTACGTAGGTAGTTACATTCCCGCTCCGCCGTGCTACTTGCGCTATTATATAATAAGCCGTAGTACAATTTTCAATAAAAAGTATATCTAAACTGTTTGTGTTAGATAATCTTCTTGTTATATTTCAATAGGTAGGTCCTACCTATCGTTAATTTGCAAACATGTCGTCAGATCTCGAAACGAAGCTTATTATGTTGAATCAAAAAAGGAATTATTGTTTGCACGCATTACTCGTTGGTATAAATCTTCAAAATCCATTGTTTGTTTTGATATAACGACGCGATCTAATGAGGATGTTTTGGCTGAGACCGAGACCATCGATGATGTTCGCGATAAGTTCGAGTCGATTGTAGATCAAATAAATAGCTCAAATTTATCATTAGAATCCCCTGTGGAACCCGACTATTCTTGCCTTGACTCATTTGATGAATTGTATTCGAGAATAAAACGCATCAGAAATAAATTATCTACTCCCAAGGTCAAGGAGGTCGCCTCACACGGGTCGAGTAATTCGAACGCGTCTGTAGTGAAATTGGAAATGCTTGTTATTCCGAGTTTTGACGGACGCCCTGAAAACTGTAATACATTTTATCAGTCCTTTAAGGCCAATATTCATTCAAACAAATAATTGTCTGATTCGCAACGTGTGCAATACCTATTCTCAAAACTAACCAATGACCCATTAAAGTTCACTGCCGGTATTGTTCCGTCAAGTGAGACCTACAGTATAGTTTGGGACGCCTTGGTCAAGAAATACCAAGATAAACGTTCATTAGGTTCATATTATCTTAATAATATATTAGACTTAAAGAATTGTTCACCTAGTGTGAACTCACTTGATTCATTTATAGGTATATATTCCTCCTCTATCGCCGCGCTTAAAGAGTTAGGTATAAATGATTTAACGGACTTCATGTTTCTACAATGTGCCTTGAGGAAAATGGACACTCTAACCATCCAAGCCTTCGAACTTTCTGTTCGAGGTGTCGATATACCTACGACGCAACAGCTGATCGACTTTGTACAAGATCATGCTAAGATGATTGAACGGTCAAACCCGCGGTCTTCGTCATATGCGAAGTCGTCCACTGCTGGGACGCCACAGTCTAGTGATAGGCGTGTACAGCGTAATTCTAAGTCGTTTGTTGTCAGTGAGCCGATTAATAATAAATCGAATGCGCCCGCCGCAGTTAACGCGTCCTGTTGTTTATGTGGCGGCAGCGACCACCGACACCTGTATGACTGCGCTCAGTTTAAAAATATGCAAAATGCAAAGGCTAGATATGAGTTTATTAAATCTAAGCGTGGTTGCGTCAATTGTCTAAGCACATTACATAATCTCCCGCAATGTAAAAGTACGTCAGTTTGCTTCTGTCAGAAAAAACATCATAAATTATTGCATTTTGATAATAATGTTAATAATTCGCACTTGCATGCGATGACTGTTGTCGCTTCCCCGCCGCCCCAGTGCGACCATGTTAGTCTCACTCCTGAGTCACCGCTCGCTTTAAGCACTGTGCATTCGTATGCCTCTAGCCATAAGTGTGATATTCTCTTGGCAACCACTCAGGTGTATGCTCGCCCTAAAGGTAGCACTGGAAATAAATCTGTAGTCAGATGTCTAATTGATAATGGCTCACAGAATAACTTAATAACATTGTCCTGTTGTCGTTGATTAAATTTACCAATAATACCAATGAGTAATTCTGTTGTCAAAGGTGTTGGTTCCACTTCGCACCCGATAGTAGGCTATGTGTATCTGGACATTGAATCTCGTATTTATGCAGATCATAAGTATACTATACATGCGTTAGTTATGAATAGCCTTACGGATCAATTGCCCTCGCAATTAATTAAGTGTGATCGCGAGTTAAATCTTCGCGATTTACCGCTTGCTGACTTAAGCTGGAACATTCCAGGAAACATTGATATAGTATTAGGTGCACAGCTCTTCCCGTATATCTGCTTAGGAAATAGAGTCGAGTGTGGTCCCAGTGCCCCTTGTGTACTGTCAACCGCGTTTGGGTATGTACTTATGGGTGATTACCCACGTAAAGATGTTGTGCCTACAACCGCATCCTTTTCTGCGCTAGCACTAAATGATTTAGTGCAAAAATTTTGGGAACTTGAGGAAGTTCCTGTGAAGCGCCTATTGTCTCCAGAAGAAACCGAGTGCGAGAATATTTTCACATCTACTGTGACTCGCGATGACGTAGGTCGTTATACTGTTGCGCTGCCGTTCTGCAAGGATCCCTCTGAACTAGGGAACTCGCGCGGCGTCGCTCACCGCCGGTTTTTGTCGCTCGAGCGTAAACTTCGTCAATCACCAACCGTACGTGAAAATTACAATAAGGTTATTCAGGATTATTTAGATAACGGTTATCTTAGTCTCGTTGATGACTCTAATTTGTCTATGGATGGTTATTACATACCACATCACGCAGTAGTTCGACATGACAAACCGATGCCACGTATTGTGTTAGATGCGAGCGCTAAAACCCACACTGGTCTTTCGCTCAATGATATTTTACATATTGGTCCCAATTTACAGGCAGACCTGTTTTTATTATTATTAAATTTTAGGCTATTTCCTATCGCAATGAACGCTGACATAAAACAACATTATTTACGTATTGGCGTACCTGTTGACCATCGTAAATACCTGCGCATCTTATTCAGGTTCAAGGAATCGGATGAAATTCAGACCTATGTGTTTAATCGACAGGCGTTTGGTCTGAAGTCAAGTCCGTATATAGCTATACGTACTGTGCGTCAGCTGGCTACTGACATGAGTCCGCACTTCCCTGACGCCGCGAAAGTGGCAGAGACCTGTCTGTATACTGACGATTTAGTTCATTCCGCACCTGATGAGGACACTGCTGTACACTTAGCTCGCAACTTGATAAAACTGTTCAAGGCTGGCGACTTTGACTTAGTGAAGTGGTCTAGCAATTCTTCTGTGCTGCTAGACTCACTTCCTGATACTCACCGCAAATCGCTTGAGTTTGATGTTGGCAGTCATGTCGCAAAGGTTTTAGGTCTCTCGTGGGAACCGTGTGGAGATAATTTTTATTTCACATCCACCTCGGTAGATGAGAAGTGCACTAAGAGAAATATACTCTCGATAGTTGCGCGACTATTTGACGTGCTCGGGTTGGTGGCACCTGTGATACTCTACGCCAAGTTGTTAATTAAGGAACTTTGGCTTAGTAAGAGTGATTGGGATGACCCTGCTCCAGAGCATATACGCTCACGCTTTTCCGCTCTCGTTCAAGAATTAAAATTGCTTGACACATTAAAAATTCCGCGATATATAGGTGTCGAAGTTGATTGCGAATTACGTCTTGTCGCATTTTGTGATGCCAGCCTGAATGGCATGGGATGTGTTATTTATGCACATTGTACCTACTCATCTAGCATTCAAACTCGCATTTTGTGTGCGAAATCAAAGGTCACTCCGACAAAGATTACTACGCTTGCTCGATTAGAGTTATGTGCTATTTTGCTTATGTCAAAGTTAATAAGAACTGTACGTGATTCTTATGCATTACGCATTCTCGTTACTGACATTTCTGGAGTGTCAGTGAAAAGTGATTTATCTCGAAAATCATAGTTTTGAGAAAATCCAGTTTAAAGTTTTAAAAAATTGTCACTCATTTTACAGTGAAATAAAATGAAAACATGCTACTGCGATTAATAGATACAATAATAGCGAAGGTTTTTATGGCCGAATTGGAGGATTTATATGTATAGTTTTTTTTTTAATTTATGAAAATATACAGTTATATCAATAAACACATCAAACATTTACTAAACAATTTTGTGACCATTAATACAAATTAACTTGACTTACTTTACACATTGTCTATTGGTTTCATGACAAATGGTATAAGTTTTTTACATTCTATTGTTGTGCTCTAGACAAATGAAAAAATAGAAAGTGTTGAAATAAATATTATTCATTTAAGTAATAGTGAGTTGTATTGAGCGTTTAATTATAATTTTGACAGAAAAAACACATTCATATCATTAGACACCTCTAGAGTCTGTAAAAATATGATGTGTACTTTGATACAAAGTGTGGTTAAGATGATACAACTGAACATATCGCACCCCCAGTGGAAAATAGGCATAAGTGATCTTACTTTGATTCGTCGATTTTATCATATTTGAAAGGTACGTTTAAAGATACATATGCTAAATTTTTTTCATATTTTTATTGTTAAATTTGACGAATTAAAACAAGAAATTCGTTTTGAGAATTTTGGTTCCATTACATTTTTTCTTACGGATTAGTAGATTATGTGATATAACGCAAAGAATAAATTGAGAAATATGACGTATTACTTATTATTACGTTTATCCCTAATATTTTATGTAGAAAATTAAAAGTAACAATTGTTATGATTTAAATGCGTTTGTTTTTTTTACATCGTTAGTCTTGTATACACGATTATTTTTTTATTTGTTATATTAACTAGCTAAGGAAATTATCTTAAATGCGCTTACTTAGCCTAAAAGATAAACTTAGAAAATAATAACAGCTGTATGACTGTTTACTTTTTATGAACATAAAATAAATTAGAATAAGAATAAATACTGCTTTCTTCCCCTCAAAACTTTTCTATACGCCGAAACATAAGACTACATACTGCGGCACGGCTGTAAAATAAGAACGATTACTTCTTTCTTTCACTAGAATATTTTCCTTTCACCGAGAAGTAAGAATAGATACTGCGGCGTGGAAGTAGACAGTGCTAACATAAGTGTGAATACATCGATGCGGGGGACGGGGCGGGTGCGTATCCACGCGCTTGACAGTCAGTGCCCATTTCTAGGTCAAGGTAATACCTGCGTTAACGCATTTGCGAAAGCAAAACAACAACAATTGAGTGGTTTTTCTTCTTATTTTAAAGTAAAGTGACCTGAAATGTATAACCGGACGCAGCACAGTAGGGCGTGAAGAATTTTGAAGTTATTAGGTGAGTATAAGCTAAAATGAGATTATGACACAATGTTTTTTTTTATAGGACACGTCAATTTGACTTCACCTCGCCTGATGTTCAGCAAAGGCAAAGTGTCGGAAAGAGGGTCACCATCGGAAACATGTACCATGTTAACAGTGGTTGCACTCAGCTTGACGGCCTCATTAGATGCCTTTTCACGCCCCGCTTAAAGGACCCGGGACTGTAGGAAGAAGGAAATACGTGAGCTGGCAGGGACTTCTAGGTCTTAATGGTGCGGCATAGGAATGAGTCTCTGAAACGCTTGGTTCTAGCTGGTATACTCTGCACCGTATATGGATGGCATCTTAGCCCTGCACGTCTCGTCCTGTGTAGCAATGGAGAGGGTGGGTGTAATTGGAAGAGCTTGTCGGAACATTCACCATAGTAGAGACGGTAGAATACTGCCAAAGACGCAACATCTCTACGCATCTGCAAAGGCTCGAGGGTGTTCATGACCTCAGGATTCCTAAAAATGCGGACTGCACTTCGCTGCAACCTGTCGAGAGCATCTAGTAAGTACTTTGCGGAGCTGCTCCAGAGATGTGAGCAGTATTCCACGCAGGAACGAATTTGGGTCTTGTATAAAAGACACCGCTGCTCCGGAGTGAAAAAACGTCTCACTCTGTTCAGGATTCCGAGTTTACGCGAGGCTGATTTGATGATACTTTCGATATAGTTGTTACTCAGTTTGCAGCGAACATCCATACCGAGGATACTGAGTTGATCCTGCAGTGGCAATGGTGTGCTCTGAAGAGTGGGAAGGGGAACGAAAGGAGATACCTTTGCTGTAAACGCACATGCCTGGGTCTTCTAGGCATTGAACTCGACCAGGTTCCTAGCGCCCCATTGAGAAATGTGGTCCAGGATCCGGTCCAGCTCAGTGACAAGAAGCTGCCTTTTTTCCGCGATATCAGACTGCTTGGCCGCAGGATATGCGTAATAACTCCCGTGTAAGATGCTGTCGTCTGCATAGAAATTAATTATTTGCTACCGTTAGCATATCCAGCATTTACCTGCAAGAACTCCGAAGCTCGTCCATCATAAAGGACGCGAATACGGCGCCCCTGCAGGAAGGCAGGCAGGCAAGGGAGGTCTGGGAGGCAGGCCAAAGGCTGGTAGCTTAGAAAGAAGCGATTTATGCCATACCCTATCGAAAGCTTTGGCAATGTCAAGACTAATTGCCAGTGACTCGCCGTGCTTTTCCATAGCCTCACCCCAAAGGTGGGTCACGTACGCCAGAAGATCACCCATTGACCGTTTCGGTCTAAAGCCGTATTGCCGGTCACTAAGCAAGGAGTGATCCTCTAGGTGGCGCATGAATTGTGTGTTAATAATGTTCTCGAAAACCTTGCACAGCACTGAGGTGACGGCTATGGGTTGTTCCGAGTTGGCTGGGTCCGAGCGATCCCCCTTCTTGGGGATCGGCTGGACATTCGCCTCCTTCCAAGCCGACGGCACTGTACCTGAACTGTGGGACAGTCGGTACAGCCGCGTTAGCATAGGAGATAACTCCGCTGCACATTTTTTAAGTACGACCGCTGGAATACCATCAGGACCACTGGTTTTCCGGACATCGAGTGATTGTAGTACTGCACGGACATCGCGTTACCTGATATGGATATCAGACATTGCGTGGTCACCAGTGGGCATTGTCCGTGGTTGCATACCACAATCATCGACTCGGGAATTGGCCGCGAAGAGATTGACCAGCAAATTTGCTTTCTCTTGCGGCTCATGGGCCAGAGATCCATCGGGGTTGCTCAGCGGGAGCAGCGAGGGCTGGCAGAAGTTGGCTTGCACGGCTTTGGCCAGTCGCCAGTAGCCACGGCACGTGAGATGCGCCACTAGCTCTTGGCCCAGCCGTGCTATGCGCTGGGCATCCGCCCTGACGTAAACTCTCTTGCAGACCTTTGTCGCTCTGTTGTACGCCACCTTGGCCTTGTTGGGATCGCGTGTGACGCGCGCCCTCACCCAAGCGCGGTACGCAGACTGTTTATGCTCAACAGCCTCCGCACACTCGCACCCGAACCACTGACGCGCTCTGCGGACTCCGGTGACATCGGTTTATGGGATATAGTATTCCATACCCAAACCGATCTCACCGGCGACAGCAGTAGCGCTCTTAGATGGGTTCTTACCCTCAAAGCAGCGTTCAACCCACGGGATGGACGCATAATAGTCGCGTAGTCCATCCCAGTCCGCTGACGTGTAGTGCCAAAGACGCCTCTTCCTCTGCACGGGTCGTGGGGGCGCTATAATGGGCACGGTGGAGCGGACCAGACAGTGGTCGGAGTTACCTAAAGCAGCACTCACCGAGACACTGTACTGGTCCAGGCGACTCGTCAATAGAAGGTCTAGCAGAGAGGGCTCTATGCCGGACTCTCTTGATATCCTGTAATGCTTGATGTTTGTTTTTCCTGTCCGGCTGCTCTTGGGGAGTCCGGGGTCCGCTTAAACAATGATTTGTCTGGGTTTATATAGTCTGGTAATTACATTGAAGCGACTATCGTCTGACCTTCGTAACCGGAAAGGCGAACCTTAACAATATTCCACAATTCCACAACAATTTACACAACGCTATCTAGACCCATGGTAAGCTTTTATAGCTTGTGTTATGGAATCTAGAATGCGGATAAACATACTTATATACTTTTTTTTTGTAAATACGTACATATTATACATAGAAATACCCAGACCAGACCAACAGGATCCTGGTTACATATTAAATATGAATGAATGTGCAGTTTCCTCGCGATGTTTTCGCTTACCGCCGAGCTAGTGGTACAAGTTTAGTATATCATAGCAATCGTTTGGTCTCCAAGTAGGGGAACCCCTGTAATATGAGTACAAGACGATGACTCGTACCACTAGGCTGATGAATGATTCGCAGTCTAGTCTGTAACATCCTTTTCTATTTTAACTTGTAAAGGGTTCACTATCCATTTGCATAAAAAATAGCCATAACATAGGCTTATGTTAATTTATACTAATGATATTAATAAACTCTAAACTAAACTAAACTAGTAGGTGAAGGATAATGCCACCACTCGGGGTGCCTAGCCTTAATAATAACATGTGTAATAACAAAATATGTATTATAACTCGTTACCTTGATTTGTTAATGATTTTTGCTTGTTACCTTTGATTTTTATTGAGAGATCATAAACATTTTGTTGTACGGAGCCAATAAAAACTTATTTAAGTTTAGTCCTAACAAATTATCTACTGATTATTTAAGAGTTTATAAAAAAATCAATAGTGGGAGTAATCCTCACCGAAACTCTACTATTCTGAATATTATTGTGCAATTTTATTGTTGCTAGTACGAACTTTAATTGTTACCAAAATATAATTAGTATTTTGCCTGAAATAAAAAATAGTGAATAAAAAAAAAGGCATTGCCTTTTTTCCCTGTAGTCATAAATAATAACTCTAAGTAATATGTCTTAATATGCAGCTAACTTTTCTATAACATATAATGGAATAAGTAATTATTATTGTTTACTTAAGTTATCTTAACAAGCCCTTAAATTGAAAAAAGGGGTAAGTATTGCTTGTGCATTTCAAACATAATTTTTATAAAGGAAATAATGCAGTAATCTTACTTATACTACCATAAATGTTCATATTCACAAGTTCATTACTGCTTTAATATAACATACTTTTTGAAATATATTTTACTTTTCTGGCAAAGTCTGGCATAAATTTTGATACTGAAAATCTTTTATTTTATTGTATTCTGAAAAATAGCATAATAATTTATTTTTACAATTCCTAATAAACTATAAACATTAGCACTAGCTTAAATACAACACGAAGTGCAACATTTTTTTCTCCTTTTTTTGATATAAGAATAATTCTTCTACGTTTGGAAATAAAGTAAATATGCCCATAAATTCAGTTTTTTCACCATACTGAAAAATCAGCATTTTCGTCTTATGCCTTTTTTCCACTGAGGGTGCGATATCAGCATGTTTATTGATATTACTTAAGTATATAGGTAGTACTACTAGTGAAATAATATGTTCTATGTTACCCAGTTGCGTAGAATCGTTGAAAGCTACTAGTGATGATGTACAATCAATCAATCAACTAGCCCACTGCTGTCCACTGCTGGACATAGGCCTGTCCCAATGTGCGCCATTTCATCCGATCCTCCCCCTTCCGCTTCCGTCTATCCCAGCCACCTTTGTGGCCAGCCCATTGCCACTTGAGCTTGCTTATTCTGCAAGATATGTCGGTAACTTTGGTTCTGTGTCGGGTGATCTCTTTTCGAATTCTATCCTTCAAAGAAACTCCAAGCATAGTTCGCTCCATAGCCCGCTGCGCAACTTTTAGGTTATAGACTAGCACTACCGTCAAAATACAAACGTGTCCACGTTTCAGCACCGTAAGTCATAACAGGTATGACGCACTGGTCAAAGACCTTTGTTTTCAGGCATTGCGGTAGGGGAGAAGAGAAGACTCAACGTAGTTTGCGAAATGCTGCCCAATCCAGCAGGATAATTTTCTTGGTAGTTCTTTCTTGAAGGTTTTTTATTTATTTTATTTATTTATTTGTTTTATATATTTAGATACATCACCCTTACAGTACAAACCAATACGGCAACGATCTTACCAGTTTTATACAATTTAATCGTACGTTGTTTTTACCGAGCTGGATTACCTTGCCCAGGTATACATATTTTTGCTCAACTTCGTGCGTCGCCCCTTCGATGGCAATCGGTTTCGGTGCAACGTGTTCGTTGAAAATTATCTTGGTTTTATCCAAGTTTCCACTGAAGGCCGACGCGTCGAGAAAATCATACAAACATAGCACAAATCTCTTCTTTCCAAGCCACCAGTCTTTGGCCTGCCTCCCGGACTGTGCAAATGGGTTGCAAGCTTACTGCAGGGGCACCGTATTCGCGTGACGGACGAGCTTCGGAGTTCTTGCAGGTAAATTCTGGCTTGACGCAGGGTTCTGTTATATCTCCCACTCTCTTTTTTCTGCATATCAATGACATGCTTTCTAACGGTAGCATTCATTGCTATGCAGACGAAAGCAGCTTTACACGGGAGTTATTACGCACATACTGCGGCCAAGATATCACGGAAAAAAGGCAGCTGCTTGTCACTGAGCTGGACCGGATCCTGAACTACATTTCTCAATGGGGCGTTGAGAAACTGGTCGACTTCAATGACAAGAAGACGCAGGCATGTGCGTTTACAGCAAAGGTATCTTCTTTCCTTCCCCTTCCCACTCTTCAGAGCACGCCACTGCCACTGCAGGATAACCACAATTTCCTCGGTAAGGGTGTTCGCTGCAAACTGAATAACAAAAGCTATATCGAGAGCATCATCAAAACAGCCTCGCGTAAACTCGGAGTCCTGAACAGAGTGAGACATTTTTTCACGCTGGACTTCGAGACTGAAGTTCCTACGAGCGACACTCTCAAGCTTCACGGCGGATCATCTCCCCGCCACTTTTACTTGTCTCTCACCCGCTACCGCTCCGAACGGAAGTTGAGTACTTCAACTCCTCGTTTCTTTTTCTGTGTAATTCTATAAGTTCCTTTGGCCACATTCTCAAGTCAGTATAAGTGAAGTGTATCGGAAGAAAACGACTAACTCAAGAAAGTCACCGGCCGGTCGACACCTACCTACCCACCAGCACGTGCCAGGAACCACGCCTGTCTGCAGCTGAATCCTCACGAGGTGGAACTCAGGTCAGTGCCGGTTCTCTTGCGTTTTCATTCATAGAAGCGGTCACATGTGTATTTTCTTTTTATTACAACTAAACTTCAGGTCACAGGTTCTTATACGCTCTGTGTGCAAACACACCAGTGGTCGGACTATTTACACGTCCTACCATGTACCATGATAATAATCGTGGCACTCAGCTTGGTGTAGCATATATACAAAAAAATACTTTTTAGTTCCTGCTGAATCAAACGATAAAATTCTAATTAAGTCAAAGCTATTACTAAGCGAAATGTAAATATACTTCAGTAACACTATAAAAACTTGGTGAAACCATCTACATACATTATTAATGGTTTAAAAAACTAAAAGTGCCTTACACAATAGCTATAGCAATACGCTTATTGGTTAATTACAGGCCGTCAAGCTGAGTGCCACCATTGGTAACTTAATACGTACTTGTAACGGTGACCCTCTTCCCTAAGACTCTGCTTTCAGTTTACCATCAGGCGAGGTGAAGTCAAATTAATGTACAGTCTGCGTCAGATATATCTTGATTACAAAGTCTTAAAATGCTCTTAAAACTAAGGTATTAAGAGCAAATCAAACTGTTTTATTGATTTAAATTGTATTATTGTCCGAACTAAAATCGTGTATCACAACAATCCGTCAACAGGATGCGTATAAGTTGAGCAGTTTGTTCCTCAACAACTTTGAGAAGCTGACTTTACCTACCCTATTAAAAAAAAACAACCTAGGTATCAAAAATTACTTCCTGAGGAGGGCCAGACCGTAAGGGATGGCCCTGGGTCAGCCGGGGTACGAGGGATATGTCGATGACAACCTCACCTCCGGACTAACCCACAGTCGGCGTGCGGTTTTAGTCGGTTCGAGCCCGACATAACCTCTCCTTCCGGCTCCGGCAGGGGGGGTATCAGATGGGATTTCCGCACGGAAAAGCAAAAAAAAAGGTATCAAAAATTACTGTACCTTTCTCCTTTGTTTCTCTATACTGTCACATTGAATAGGTACACTTAATTTCATGGACGCATAATGAAATAACGCGCCAGTAAAACACTATACAGTAAAATTCATCAAAAGCTCCATATTGATGAAAGGCTGCCAAAATACATGATTAAAGTGGCACGCAGTGAGGTGCGCGCTCATTTGTCACTTCACTAAATATCTATACCAACGTTTTGTACTTGATGTGTTATTATTTATGATGCGAAAAATGAACGTTCAAATTTATTTTGCTGGTACCGTAATGGTCTATGACGAGGTATAGCGCTTTGACTAACTATATAGGGCGTTATTTAACTAATAGACTACTTAGATAAAATACCTGGGATTATACTTCACGCGTATGGTGATTTGGTGACATCGATTGTGACGTCAAGACACTCGTATTGCTGTCTCGTGGGTTGAAAGACCGTGACGTATCTGGTGTACTTTATGATCCCAAAATACCAATTAGATTAGGCTTAGGCCTGTCCTTTTTGCACGGCTGTGTGCCACCTGTACTAGTATGATTAAAGCAGGAATAAAGTAACCTAACATAGAGGTAAGATAGAGGTTTGGCAAGCCCTCCGCCATACCTTTCTAACCTAATGCTGCTAAGGGGCGATACCATGGATGTCAGATTTCCTTCTCCATGTACGATACACACTCAACTCAACTCAACTCGCTCCTACGGCGTTTATTGTATAACTTAAGTGTCCAATTTAGCAGGCTTTTCTTTTTTTTTAACCGTGGGGGAAAATCCTTCATGGATGTTATGCCGGACTCCTACCGACTAAAAACCCCCACGGTAACGCCCAGCAGGAGCCCCGGGTAAGCCCTCGGAAGGATGTCCCAGGACTCACATCTACAATTGCGGCCTCGCCTAGCGGGTGGTGCGGGTGCTATCCCGAGTCTATGGGGGGGTTTTCGGGTGTCATCCCGCTTCTTAGGGGGGGGGGGGGGGGGGCGTGCGTGAATCCCTCACGTCACGCTGCCGTCATGGGCCTGCTTCTGTAAAGACGGTGAGCAGTCCAATTTAGCAGGCTAGTTCAACCAAAATATATAAGATATAAAGATATAATAGCCGACATATACCAGTATCACTCAGCAACGTATAAATGGTGTTAACAAGTAAGTTCCTTCTCGTACAGTTGCCATCGGTAGTACCATAAAACGTTCTAAGTTACTGACTACCTTAACTCTGAAAATCTGTAACAAAACTTGGAACGTTACACGACCAGTGACAGTTGTCCTCTTTTACCATGAAATGAAATGGTTTTATAATGGTTGCCTGGACGCGGGGGGCGGTGGTCGTGACTGTGTTGTGCCTGCGCTGTCGATAGACCACCTCCTGTCGTGTCCGCTGTGCCCCTACACCTATTCAATATCACTAAGTTTTTGACTGGACGTAAGTTGATATTTTAAATTGTTACGAGTGACACAGGAAATAATCGAGCCAGTTTGGTGAGTTGATTGGTCAGCCTCGACCCTGCGTCACCTAATCTAGCAGCTTCTAGAGGCTCCTTCATGCAACATTACATACCACAACTATTTAAATATCGACAGCTGCCTCTGTGGCGTGGCGGTAGTGAACGGACTGCAATGCAGGAGGAGCGGGTTCGATCCCCGCTCAGTGCAAATATATAAATGCATGAATATGACTATTTGCATTGGTCTGGGTGTTTCTATGTATAATATGTATATATTTACAAGAAAAAAAAAGTATCTAAGTATGTTTATCTCCATTCTAGATTCCATAACACAACCTTATCATGGGTCAGAATGTTGTGGAATATTTATTTATATTTATTTATTACAATGGGTTGTAGTGTTCATTATCTTCTGCGTGCTACTGTACAAGAAATTAATCGTTAAAAAATGTTGTTTACTATATTAATATAAAACAATAATCAATTGTTGTACTGTGTGTTTACAATCAACATTGTTGTGTTGTGATACGAGCCGAAGATATATACTTATAAGAGTCGGATGATAGTGATATCCTCAGTAGTGAAAAGTATGTGAGAGTGATATATCGAGAACAGTGCAGGCGACATTTGGAATATTTATATAAAAAGAATAATGGTAAGTGAAAATACTGTCTGAAGTTCACGCTAATATAAGGCATTGAAACAAAACTGTGCTCATGGTTGTTGAAAGGTTGCCAAAACGTCGGGAATGTCCTAAATTATATCAAATATCAGTTAAAAATTGGTTTTATTTCAATTGTAGGTAAAGTTTAGTAGGAGCGTATAGTCAGCATCAGAAAGATGTTGAATGAACAAAGTGCTCAAAATGGGTTACTCTTATTTGATCGAAAAGAAATTGTCAAATTTATCACTTTCCAAGAATGTTTCGCATAATTTCATTTGCCGAATTATTACTTAGCAATAAATCTCTTCACAAATAATTGTACCGCAAACGTTATGTTTGGTTAGTGAATGTTTAAACAATTACTTGTTTACCAACTAGTATGTACTTTTACCAATTTTTATTTATTCATATGTTTTTTTTTGTGCTTTACTAAGTAAAATATGTAATGTTCTTTTTCATAATAAAAGAAATAAAATAGAAAACTTGGAATAACACAAACGTAAAATAAAATAAGGTAATATGTATTTCATATCGTCAATTTTCAAAGCACCATTTCTATTCAGTCATTTATTTAGTCAATCTCTGGTCAAAAATATCTGGATGGTTATTAAAAAAACGGAGCGGAGTGGAGCCTTCTAACCTAACCTATCCAAGTTGGGGCGCACAGTATTCTATTTGGAACTGTTTCGGAGTTACACCATCGATATTGGTAATTAAAATGGAGTCTTAAATAAAAGCTAATAATTTGACCAAATGTTTCTTGTCTAAAGATTGTTTGCGGTAATAAATCGTTTGATTAAAAATCAAATGCCATAACGATATTGAAAGTTTGTGAAAATGTATGTTATTGAATCACAGTCCAACAGCTGAACGTATGGGGCTAAAATTTGGAATCTTATCTGGAAATTATATAAAATCATTTCACTTTTTCTGTCGTAGATGGATAAAAACTATTCATAGGTATCATCACAGGGCTACCTACTTACATTTCCAATTGATTAGCCTATAGCAGTCCACTGCAGGCTGGACATAGGCCTCTCCCAATGTGTGATATTGCTCCCGATCCTCTTCGACCTTCCTCATCCAATATCCAATCGATCCATAATCCTAATGCAGTCGACTACTCGCCATAGCTCACTCCCAATATGTACTCCCAGTATCCAATACTTAAACTTCTTATAGTAATCAAAACTTATTAAACTGTTTCAGATGGAAAAACTGACGTTATGCTTCCTTTCGTTAATCGCAACAATTCTGGCCAACCCTGTCATGACCAGACAGGATCTCATGCGACAGAAGACTCAAGAAGCATTCTGTCCATCGCTTTTGAACTTCAACAACTATTATTACTCTTTAGAAGAACAGAGGAACCTCACTGGTATACCAGCAGACATGAGCATTCACTGGAAAACTGGCAAAGTCTTCTTCACTCTGATCAGCGATGAAATGAAAATGAGCCTTCAAATCATGGATAATAGCGGAGAACTTGTTACAATTAAAGTGGCCGGCTTGGGCCAGTCGTCTTGTGTCGATAACCTCAATGACATAGTTTATTTAGCTACTGATAACGGGGTCTATAAATATAAAGATGACAGCTCATTGGAACTGTACACAGCTTTAGGCGAAGATGTGATGTATGTAGCTGTTAATAGCGATGGAACTGCAATGTATATCGCAACATGGCCTCAGAATCGTGTACACAGAATAACAAATGGTGGTCAGAAACTGGAAACTTTCTCAGCCATTCCAAATGGTCATGGTCTGACTCTGGATCCAAGAAATAATATCTACTTTGTTGCTACTAAAACGTCTTATATTTTGAAGAGTGGGTACAGCATTCCTATCAAAATTAAAGGTTTGCCAAGCGATAAAATGACTGGGGTATTTGTCACAAGATCTGATGAAGTTTTTGCAATGGATGAAAATAGTAATTTGTATCTTCTTGATCCTGATAACATTAGTGCCAAGTTTCTGGGGTCTTTCAAAGTCACTGGTGTCAATACTTTTGCTATGGATTCGGCGGATAATGTCCTGATAGGTGTTAAGGGAGCCATTTTGAAATTTAAGGCGCATGAGAAAAATCCTTGTCCGTCTGGTGCAAAGTGAGCTGTTCTTTAATATTGACTCTTAAATGTGAGATTAGTGATTAACTTTTCATATAGTTTTGATAATGTAAATAACACTGCTAATCTTGTACTCGTTTTTATTTTCTTTTTCTACTTTTTCATCGTTCCTTGATGCTTTTAGAGCCCGAATTTAGATATTTTCGATCCTGTACCCCTTCTAAGGCACTCTACGCACCAAAAGGTAAGAAAACGCTGTAATTATGTTATACTGTAGTGTGTATGTGGATCCCACCAAAAACTTCGAGGTGAGCCAATCTCAACTGCAAGCCGGTACACCTGCTAATTGACGGACGAGGCTCTGGTACAGGCTTTCTTTCAGGATTGGGAGGTCAGATGGCAGTTGCTACCATAAAAATCATACTATATAATTCTGTAGGAAATTGGAAGTGTCTAAGACTTCGAGGTGAACTATGCCGATAATAGGGGAAATATTATATTGCAATACATTTTATTAAGACTGATTCGGTACCTTACGTGTCTACCAGTTGCAAAGGATGAATATTTTCAAAAGGGAAGCCAGTTGAAAACAAGTACTTAACTTTAAAATTCGAAAAATATCGGGAAAAATGAACTGCTCAAGTGGGACTTGAACTCACGACCTTTCCCTACAGGGGAATGCTCTTCCAACTGGGCTATTGAGCCACACCTGAATCACTTCAAATTTCCCTTCTCTTTATATCCGTCTTTAAGGGCGACGGTGGAGCCATCTACCAACTTTCTTACGAACTGTTGTAGCCAAAGACTGATTTTTGAACCATTTTTAAACATTGATTTTTTACTTATCTCATAGTTCGTCATGCTCCATGCGACCCTAGGGTCTCGTCTAGACAAGGGAAGCCGGCAGGAATCGGGTTACAGGGATCCCTCGACCTATCCTCGAGCTATCTACGCCAATCCAAATTAGCACTTTACTTAGAGCCTAAGTAATTCGAATAATACATAGGGAAAAATTAATCTTCTCGGGCGGGTCTTAACCCTGCGACCTTTCCCTTACAAGGGGGAATGCCTTGACCAACACGGCTTCTCAGACACGCCCGATGTGATTCAAATTTCCCTTCTATTTTTATCCGTCATTAAGGCGATGGTGGAGTCATCCACCGATGTTCTTACGAACTATCGGAACCAATGAATGATGTTACAATAATTTTGAAACATTGTTTTTTGATAACTCCGCCCAAATATTTGAATGAATTTTACAGCATTAAGTATGCTAACTATACAAATCGAATACATAAAGAAAAATTAATCTTCCCGGGCGGGACTCGAACCTGCGATCTTTCCCTTGCAGTGGGAATCATGCCATGACCAACTCAGTTAGGTACCGGGTTCGAATCCCGCCTAAGAAGATTAATTTTTCCCTATGTATTCGATTTGTATAGTTAGGTAAATCCTGTAAAATTCTTTCAAGCCAAATTATTTATTTAAAAGCATAGTAGAACGAATCGTTTGATTATGGTACATAAGACTGTAATATCCTACAGGTCATTCTAATCAAAACCAAAAATTAAACTTGTTACATTTTTACAGAGTTAGCAAGAAAGGCAAAAGACACAGCAAGAATAAGAAACGAAAGCACAAGAAACAAACAACTTCAACTACCGAAGCTACTGAAGAAGATGAGGAAGAATAAACCAAGATTAACCACTTCATCTACACAATGCAATTAGTCTCTCTCTTTTTTTGAATTGTTACTTCATTTTAATGCACTTGTTGAGTTTGCCAATAAAACTATTATTATTCTGAATTATTTTTTAGTTATAGTGACCTCTAGTGAATGATACATGTACTATTACAACTGTTGGAAAACGACAACAAAATGAAGTTTATTTAGCTCAAAACTACTTGACTTGGCCGCAAGAGGGCAGTAATCTGAAATATGAACAACAAATTGATTCAACAAAATATTTTCTATTATATTAATATTTTTTTGCTTTTACAATATAAAATATAACAATAATATTACATTATTGTATTATATTGCACTTATTTTTTTATGATTAGTATTACTGAAGCTATAATTCCTTTCAAATTTCTATAATCGCTTCTATCCATCTTAGCAAAAACAAAACGTATATCAGCTGTATTGCTAGCATATAATTTATATGGATACCTACGGAAAATCTTAACTCTATGAGTAAAATAAATATAAAAAAGGTAATTGACAGTTTCTTGATTTAGTTTTTTTCATTGGTTTCAAAAAACATACTCGTGAGGTCTAATTGTTACGAAATTCTAGTCAAATCATTTTAAAGCCATTTTTGAAGTTTCATCAAAACTCGACGACGTAACCTTATTACGGAGGAATATAATATTTGAAAGTTAGAGAGAGAGAGTTAGCTCTCAAACATTTTTTTAACTATCAATCATTTTATAATTCAAAATACATAGGAGATGTCTTGTTTTAAAAAACTGAACGTCTTTACCTGGTTACGTCAGTGAATCCTTTTTCTTTATAAACACTAGATACCCAATACCCTATGTATAAAACGTATTTACAAAACTCAGTAGGTATCTACTACACAAAATCGCCAATAATTCTCTGATGATAAAAAAATGAGAGTGAAATAGGTTCCGTCAATTTGATTTCACTTTGCCTGATGTTATGTTGAAGGCAAAGTCTCAGGAAGGATCACCAATACAGACACGTAACACATACACATGGTAGGTTTGTGTACAATGATAGCACTCAGCTTCAGGGCCTCACCAGATGCTTTTTCAATGCCCATGACTTATCAGACTCCACCTCAGAAGTACAGTAAGCTTCAGAGAAAAGGAACCCCCCTTGATAATAGTTTTATCCTCAAGGGGGGTTCCTTTTCTCTGAAGCTTACTGTACCATGGGGAAAAGGGGCCCACCTATTATATGTTATATGTAACGCGGGCTCAGTTTCTCAAGGATTTATTCCACACTGCCTGCTCACGGTCGCGTCAGAAACAGCGACTGATTACCGATTATTAGCGTTAAATTGACGGTGATAGGGAGGCAATCTTATGATTTCATACCCATGTTCTAAGACTAGATTGTCAATTACATAGCGTGGTTTGGACGACTTAGTTACATTTACCTACTGAGTGTAATAACTCCAGTTTCACTGAGGTTGGACTTGTTAGAAAAGATGCATTCAATTCAGTTTATTCGATTCACAGAGGTTTGAGGTCCTTATTGATTTCTCCCATTTCATTGGATTTTTAAGTATGTCACCTTCACTATGCAGCAAACGTCAAAAATGTCTTTTTTTAAATGATTTGACTGTACTTAATGAAAGGTTGGTTGGATGTTCGTTAGTAAGCTATTTATTACGTACACAGTTACAAACCACCAAACAAACAAAATCAGGGCAGATTTATTCCTTGCGCAAAGCATTGGCATTGCTATTCAACGTGGCAATGCCGCCAGCCTTCTGGCCAACCTCTCGGTTGACGACAATGGGGAGGAATTCTTTGACGCCCGAACCTGCAGTTTTGCACATATCTTGTTTTATATTTTTATTTATAATAATTATTAAGTATTATTACTATTGAAGTTGAAGTATATAATTTAAGGTAAATAAATAAAGTACTTTCAATAGGAATTTATTATAGATTACAGGTAATTAAGTACTAGGATTAACATAGAACAAAATCTTATCTTGGCTGGGAAAAAAACAGAAACGAAGACTAATAGGGGCGGTGAAAAAAAATCTATGTATCATAATACCCAGACTGTAATTATATATGATTTAATATAGAAGACCGTTCACATACATAACATACACTTAATATATTCTTTCCGTAACAAATGCCTACATAAAAACATTTTTTATTCCGTACAACAAATACCAAACATTCTTAAGTTTTGATCCTTTTGATGAACCAATTTCAATAATAACTTGAACTAGATAGCGCCTGCAGCTCCACCCACGTGGTACATATTTTGATAAGGTTTCCGTATCACATGGGAAACTATTCCTGGGATTAAAATTAGTAGTTATGTGTTCTTCCAGTTATTGATTGATTGATTGATCTATCTCTTGACGACTGACAGCCTCTGTGGCGTGATGGTAGTGCACGCGACTGCCACGCAGGAGGCGCGGGTTCGATTCCCGCTCAGTGCAAATATTTGTATGCATGAATATGGCTATTTGCATTGGTCTGGGTGTTTCTATGTATAATATGTATGTATTTACAAAAAAAAAAGTATATAAGTATGTTTATCCGCATTCTAGATTCCATAACACAAGCTATAAAAGCTTACCATGGGTCTAGATAGCGTTGTGTAGAATGTTGTGGAATATTTATTATTATTTATTATCTCTGCACAAAATTTCAGCCGTTAGAGCGTGATTGAATTAAAATATACTAATATTTAAGCCCTTAAGGATATAGAAACATACACATAAAAGTTTATTAGAGTAAAAATTGTAAAAATGTTATTTTATGGTAAATATTTATTCTTTATACGGCAACACTAAATTGTCCTCCAAAGCAACCTACAATCTTGCTGTCACTTGGTTCATTCATTTTAATTGTCAAATTGTCATACGCGTCGCCGATGTGTCAGTGAACGATCGTTAGATAGTGCGATATTGTGTCGTAAATGTGGTTCGATTATGTGATAATGAGAAGACACGCGGTCTACTACATTATTATTAAGTGATGCTTGTGTTTTGAGTTCAGTGTCGTGTTAAAAAACCTTGTTTTCATTTGTATGTCATCGGACTCTTCAATATGGCGGCCCCTCGTCACAAATCACAACAGAAAAACATTTCTTCGATATTTTCGAAGTTACATGGGGCATTCTCTGACGCAGTATGTCCCACAAAGCTTGCTACCGACAAGAGGACTTTAGACAAAACTTGGAAACTAATGGATAAAGTTGTAAAACTGTGTCAGCATCATAAGATGAACTTGAAGAACAGTCCTCCGTTCATTTTGGATATACTACCGGATACATATCAGCGATTACGCGTTATATACTCGAAATACGAGGACAATATGCAGGCTTTGAACAGTAACGAACATTTTAACATATTTATAATTAACTTGATTAGAAAATGTAAGCAGGCTATTAAGTTGTTTAAAGAGGGCAAGGAAAAAATGTTTGACGAAAATTCTCACTATAGACGTAACTTGACGAAGCTTAGTTTAGTGTTTAGTCACATGCTGAGTGAGTTGAAGGCGATGTTCCCTAATGGGACGTTTGCTGGTGACCAGTTCCGCATAACCAAGAGTGATGCTGCTGAGTTCTGGAGGACCAACTTCGGAAACAGGTGAGGCTATTTTTCTAATGTACTACATACTAGCCCCCCGTTCCCAACCGACCACCTGAGTTGTCCACCTGGTTGGTCAGTTAGGAATAAATGTTCCTAACCACCCACCTTGTGCATCTGGTGGGTCAGTTAGTAACAAAATATACTAACCGACCACCTGTGACTGTATAAAATGCTTAAAAAAACAAATTGTCGTAGTATACACTTATCAGAGATCACAGATTGAAAAAAACTATTTGTATTTTATTTGCATGAGAATATGTTCCTGCACAAAAATTAATCTTTTGCGGCTTAAATCTAAACATACGACTGGCTCGTATGTATAGATTTAAGCCGCAGCATTTATACAGTCACAGGTGGTCGGTTAGTATATTTTGTTACTAACTGACCAACCAGATGCACAAGGTGGGTGGTTAGGAACATTTATTCCTAACTGACCAACCAGGTGGACAACTCAGGTGGTCGGTTGGGAACGCGCCATACTAGCCATACGTAACACATACCTACCCTGAAACCTCAAAACCTATCACAAAATCTCTCATACAATATTTTAAGTCCCATCTATGTTGTTGTCACACTACATGGTGCCGAATAACAATATTTTCTTTCTTTCTTATGAAGTCCCACAAGTATGTAGCTACGAAAAGACACCTGTTTGGGGACTTAACCTAAATGGTATTACTGCTAGTACTTAATTTCACAATTAGTACTATGTTTACCGTTAAAATCATTATTGACTTCTTGGTTCCTTCTATCCTAAGCCTTCAATTTTATGTATGATGGCAAAGGAGTAAGGTTTTTTATTGAAAGGTTGTTGATGCACTTAACATCACTGATGTGAATAAATGTGAATACAATTTAACCATTAACCATTTAACCATTTGAAAATAAATTCTACAGTCATGTAACGAGATAACATGTCATGAACTTAATAAGTAGGTTTGATCCTTTTTATGAAAACAGAACTGACTTGAATGAAGTTTTCATAATAAAAAGGTTTAAGCATGCTTATTAACTCCTTCAAGTGTTAATCCCACACACATCCAAAGTTTTTACCTCGGAGTCTGGGTTTCACTTTACCAGTTTAACTGCAGATTTTACTTAACTTCAATATTTTCTGTGCCCTCTGAGCTCCCAAAGGCGATTTCGAAGCATTGAAGTGTATTAATAATTTATTCTAAGTACTATTTCTAGGTCGCACTCATTGATAGAATGCCTTGGGTGAAACCTACTAACAGTATTTACAAGGAAAATCCAGAATTCTATGTCTTATAGGTATAACATTGGTGCATATAGGAGTTATATTATGATCTTCAATGAGTAAATACTCATTTTGCATTCATGGTATTGTTTTCATGGTATTCACTGAGAGACAGCCCTGTCTTCTGTAATGATGTTCAGTTCTGTATCTTGATTTATCTGAGAACAGTTTGTATAGACAATCTGTAAAGGGTCAGTTTGACCAAACGCGAGTAATATTTATTCCTAGAATAAACAGCCAATATGTGAGTGACATTGCCTGTTTATTCTAGGAATAAACTTTACTCGCATTTGGTAAAATGTACCATAATTCTGTCAATTTGTCTATACAATCTGTCGTCAAATAAATTCAAATTCGGAGCAGTCTTTTTGTTTTTTTTAAATGTGCGATAAATCCCCACGGAGCCGGTGGAGGTGTCAGTATGTCAGACTCAAAGCGACTAAAACGCATGCCGTCTTGGGTCCTTACCAACCTCCAACATCCGGTTCCTTCGCTCTGTGCGGGCTTCCCGAGCCCGGAGGACAGAGTGTTGTTCTAGAAAACAGGCCTCAGTTTCTCAGTAGATAATTTAATGTCTAGACACACACAGTACAATGCAAAATCGAATTAACTTTTTTTTTTTAATTTTAGACATTCATTTATGCTCAGGTTCAGGCTTTGGGCACTTTGGGTGAATGTGGTGAAGGGTTTATAGTTTTAAAGTATGTATGGCCTCCAATTAGGACGTTGGCTCCCTTATTTTGTAAACAAAAATAAGAAGCAAATTGTGAATGTAATAAAAATATAAAAAAATTATCTATAAGTAGCTTGTTCAATTTAATATTACAACTGTGATAAGACAACATTTATTGCTGGTTGGATTTTGTTATCGTATTTTATAAAGATGTTATCCGTGGTATTGTTGCGTACTGCATTTGAAAAGTTACGTTATCCTGCATATCCCATGTTTGTGAGATTTCACTGAAGTTTTAACCACAGTTTCTGGTTTTATCCAAAATTTTCAGTTTGGAATAGGTTCCAAACTGAAAATTTTGGATAAATTCTCCTCTTCATTATGTGATGATCCTCTTCATTCTTCATTTTATTGGCTTCTGTGTCAATCAGCAAGTATTTCTATAACCCCATGAAATAAAACTAAATGTTTTAGTACTGAAATTTAGCAAAAAGATCAATTAAAATTAAATTTTGCTAGACAAAAATATATAAAGGCTTTGTAAAGCAAAACATTGGCAGTATGATAAATTGTTGGTATTTTATTTCACAGTGAAATAAATCCACAATGAACTTCAATAGTCCTTTTGTTGTGTTTCACAATATAAGGATAAAATTCATAACAACCCATTGATGAATATTACATTACATAAATAAAATTGTGTCCTCCTAATATGAGAGCCTATTACTTCATATTCTATGTATATGTAGACAACATAAAATTCAATCCTTCACATAGTAACTGAAAAGTGAGTATGAGATTCTATATTTGGCATATTACATATATTCAAGGAAGCTATTTAGTTATATGTTGGGCTAAATATATCAATGAATATAAGTAAATTATATATTCCAAACGTATAATAACATACTAGCTTTTACCCGCGGCTCAGCCCGCGTGGATGTCGGTTATCGCAACCAAACATAGCCTATGTGTTATTACAGGGTGTCAGCTAATTGAATACCAAATTTTATTAAAATCACTCTAGCCATTTAGACATGAAAATGTAACAAACATCACCAACAACATAACATCCATCCGGCATCCATACTTACAAACCTTTGCGTTTTTAATTACTATTAATAGGATATCTTTAAAACTATTGGTTCTGGTTAACCAGTGGACAAATGAAACTTATTAATACTTCACTAGTAAATACTACTTTACTACTTACATACTCTAAAAAATAATCCCATAAGTCTACTGGACTGAAAGAAATTACCAGGTTTACCAATTCCAACAGAACTCATTTGTCCCAAGATCTTGCAACGCGGAGGAGCAAAAGCTATAAGATGAACCATATGCTCCTAAATGAGGCCTCAGATGCAATCAGAACATAGCTCTCTTTTCTTTGATCTAACCAACCTACCTACTAGAGTACTATAATCAGTTCCACTTGTAAATGTGACAAACATCCATGTAACAAACATCAACAACAGGGCGAACCGGGTAATATGGGGTTACCTGGACTCAGGGGGTGGTGTCTGTGACTGTGGTGCACCTCAGCAGTCGATGGACCACCTCTAGTCGTGCCCACTGAGCCCCTATACCTGCACGATTGCCGACCTAAATGAAGCGACGGAAGGTGCGGTCTAAGTCGCCGCGTTTTGGGATACTCGCATCTAAATATTTAAATTGTTGCCACTGACACGAAGACGAAGAAGTTCGAAGAAGCTCGAAGATAGTTTTGCTAGAAAAAAAAAGAATTAGACTTAACAATGTAACCCTTCCTACTACACATTTAAACAAGGAACACTAAACAATGCCGTAAAGCTGTCTGCAGACAGCCATTGTCATACAATATCTCCAATTAAGTACTTGTAAGACAATAGGGACATTCTCACATGCTATCTGAAGCTTCCTTATTGAATGTCAACATATTCCCATAGGAAATTATCTACATTTTTGCAGCTTTGTTTGTGATTTCTTCACCTTTTTTATGCTTACACAGTCATAGGGATGTGTGGAGCTTATATACACTTGTCTTCCGGAATCGGGTAACAGGCTAGGCCATAATAGTTGTCAGAAAAAAAAATCTAGGTCTTGTATTTTATAAATCATAGACGGTAACCACAGGTACATCAGGATCACTTCTAAGTAAAGTAATGAAACACTTAAAAAACTGTTTTCTTTTTTTTGAAAATTATTATCCGGCTTGACGTGGACTTCTGGGACACCTGTATAACCTAAATCTACTAAGACCTCTCCTGAACGGATTCCGTACGAATTTTTTGAGGACATTTTTGTGAAGTCAGTTTCTTCAAAGACTTTTTTCGAGCTATTTTATACTAATAGTTATATACTCAAATTTAAACGTTCCTACAAATGGACTCCTTTCCATAGATATGCTAAAAGATCATATTACATTATGGGGATAGGCGTGTATTAGAACATCCTCTCAACTTCAGGTGAATTCTTAGCCATCTTTGTATTAAAATTACAAAATAATAAATATTTTTCATAGGTATTTTTTGAATTATCTAAATCATTGTAAGTATCGAGTCAATATCCATTTATCAAATTCAATCAAAGTCCATCTACAATGGTTTGTATGAATGAATAAGCCTCTTATCACTACGTTAAATGATATCTGCTGCAGGTAATACCTACTGATAAGATACAATCATTCATGAAAATATGCTACCAATCTGAGCTTGAGCTAATAATACCTAATGTAAAGACATGTTTTCCGGTGGAGATTTGTATCATTAATAAGTGATAGCAACGGTATTTCCGGCACGGATAAAGCCTACTTGACAGGGGAAGTAGGCACTACCTATTCATTTGACTTACTATCGACCACAGCAAATTAGTTATTTTTTAAATAAAGGTCACGTCAATTTGACTTCACTTGATGTTAAGCTAAAGGCAAAGTCTCAGAAAGAGGGTCACCATCGTAACATGTACCATGTTAACAGTGGTAGCACTCAGCTTGACGGCCTTATCAGATGCCTTTTCACGCCCCGCTTAAAGGACCAGGGACTGTAGGAAGAAGGAAAAATGTGAGCTAGCAGGGAGTTTCAGGTCTTAGTGGTGCGGCATAGGAATGAGTCACTAAAACGCTTAGTTCTAGCAGGTATACTCGGCACCATATACGGATGGCATTTTAGCCCTGCACGTGTTGTCCTGTGAGGGAAGCAAGAGGGTGGGACTAATTGGAAGAGCTCATCAGAACATTCACCATGATAGAGTGTTTACGTTTTGTACAATTTGCAAAGGGTATGCTAAGGTGGTTTGATCGAGAGCGTAGAACGGATGAGTACGAAGCGAATGACATACCAGGTATGTAAGGAACGGGTGAATGGGCAGAACAGTTGGGGTCGATCTCGCAGCACACACATTGGCCAAATTAATAAAATTTTGAAACAGAAATACGCAAAACCGTCGCGGCGGACTTGCACGAAATTTTCTGAGTCTATCAGTGACTTTACTGCCAGCCGGGGACGCTGTTGATCGGACGGGAGAGTCCTTGCCCCCATGTATACCATTAAGATAGCAACCCAATTCACCTGATGGTAAGCAGTCCCCATTGTCGTTGCTTGCAATGCTAGATCACCTAACCTAACTTAGCGGAGAGCAAAGGAAGCATATAAAAAATTATCGCGTGAAGTCCCGAACTATTATAAAAAACTATGAATATTATTATATATAACAATAATTTTCTCCCTGAAGAGTAATCAGAGGCATCCTCCCACCTTTCACTTCTATCCTTACATCTACACGAGTCATTAACATTTCATACAAGTCCACCGGTCTCACCCCTATTACCATATTGCAAACACTCCAATTCACGCTAACTCGCTCACCTATAAATCGACCAATTTCCTTTCCTCATATCGCCCCCAATAAATTCGATTTCCGCTGTGTATATCGATTGTGATGGCTGTAATGTATCATATTACATATTACCGGATGTGCGATACTCTAATCTGTGACGTCATTAGCGATGATAACGACAATGGTTGGTGATTTTATATTGTAATCTGTCCCATTGTGAAATATTATTAATTGGATATATTTGAAGGTTATCTTGTATTAGAGATTTTTCTGCTTTTTTTATTTTTATATTTTGATTGGTACCTAATCACTGTTTATACACCAAGTTCTTCACAACATTAAAACCCAAACGTCCTGCGATTTGCCTTCAGGTTACCACCATGTGAGATGTAGTCAAATTGACGTGTCCTAAAGGAACAAACAGTATTTAATACAGGAAAATGGGGCATATAATTTTATCCATTAGAAAAAATTATGGTCATTCTAGGCAAGCTTATAAAAAACCGAGAGCGCCTGCCATCTAACCTCAAGTCCCAACTTCGGGAGAAAAGCCTACCCCAAATCCTTGTTCATTGTTTATGAGGTCCCTGACTAAAAGGTGAAGCTGTCTTGGGCCCCCAAGGCAGGGAAACAGGAAGGAAAAAGCGATGAGTAGGGCTGGTACAAAGGTAGGTAAAGTAGAGCACTACAAATTGTTTTTTCCTTCTTGTTTCCTTTGGTAGGTGACCCCATTTCCATGTTTCCCCCTCTACTTGTGAAAGACACACCTTTGATGCTACAAGTTTCATAGACACAGAATCTCCCATGGCAAGTATTGAGTGAGATCTCTTGATCGTCTATTACGTATACTAGTCGGCCGCTCGAGACAAAAGCTTTGCAGGGGAATGTAAGACCCGGGCTCGACCGCATGTGAATGCGGAGCCCCCTTGGAGCTAATGGCGAACTTGGTTTGCGTCCCTATGTCCTATCTCCTGGATTAAAGAGGATATAAATTAAGCCACTGACAGGGCAGTAGAGATGGCACAATATTTCCGAATAATTTCCCTGGAAACCAGAGTACGCTAAAAAAGAGTTGTAGTTGTGCGCTACTTTGGTACTAAATATTTTGTTTCTTGGTAGTATACCTGTCTTATTTATCATTAAAATACAAAGAGGAGGGTGAAAAGCAATTCAGTAGAGTGTAATAAACATGATTATTTGTCGCCCTTGCGTTCTAAGCGAGCCCTCGGGACCCGACTAACGTGTGCCGGAGCAATAAATGGAAAAGTGCCCAGGTGGGCGATAACACTGATCTCCTGGATAATCTATCGTTTACGAACGATACTTTTGGGAAATAGAGGCGACTTTATCTAAATCGGCATTTTTATATGAAGATTAAAAAGGCCCACAGACAGCAAATATTACATGACATTATCTTATAGCCATACATTCTTTTTTCTATCCATAGGATTATTTATGTCATTTGTTTGTTCGAGCACCATACTAAACCCACTGAACCGGTTTTGATAAAGCTTTTAAATAGCTTATAATTAGACTTGTTTTATCTTGCTAATCGCAATCATCACACGGAAACCGGAGATAATATATCTATCATAATGTATGTAGGTAATATGAATTTGTCACAAGTCTTACGTGATTGGAATCTAAAACTAGTTTCCGTAGTGTTTAAAACGATTACAAACCAAAAATTAGGAAGTTCTTGGTAGATATATATCGATAAATAACACTGATCGTTATAATCATCTTCGTGTTAGTCCCGGACGCATCCGAAGCAAGGAAAACGTCGGTAGCTTAATGGTTACAGAGTCATTCTTACGATCGAAAGGTCTCGGGTTCGAATCCTGGCCATTACACTACCGACGTTACTCCTAACACAAGCAATCTATGAATGATTTTGTTCACAAAAGGGACAAAACAAATATACATTAATTTTTATAGGCACATGTATAAAACCTAGTTTCATTCATGTCCCATAACTATTAAATAAATCAAACATCCCATGGAGCAAGAATCATTGTTAGAATTCATCCAACGGAAACGTTAAATATTACTTATACTAACTAAACTTGCTACTAACGAAATGTTAGTGCACACGATTCGACTGGTCAAAATAATATTATCAAAGGAGCTGGAAATTCCGAACGGTTTTGCTAGAACTTAGAAATTTGCTTGTTTGACAGCGTTTGTTTGCTCTGCCGTAGGAATTTCATGAGATCAATAGCTGTAACATACAAGGTATTGAGGCTTTTCGCGCGTGAAATATTGGTTACAATTTTGCCCGTCAATGTACAGTCTTTAAAGGAGAAACCTTTACATAAAACTTTATATGAAAAGTGCGACACTATCTCCTTTATCGACTTTATCGACTGTACCTACCGGCTTGCAGGTGAGTTTGCCTTTGGTTGAAGATCGTGCCAAAAAACCGCTTACCAGAGTTACTAAATGAAATATGAAGTTATAAACTTGAATCATCGAAAATGGCTGTTCTTCAGCCTGTATATTAAAAATAAAGGTTTTTATTATGATACATTAGTGACGCAGGTGTTACGTTTGGAACGGAGAACGCAATATCGTAATGTAATTATGTTTTAATACAGACAGATGCTTCATTTTGTTTATGACGTTCCTGGAAAGCAGTGCAATGCACTCAAAATGGCTGATGTAAGAGGATTTTTTGTCTGCGGTTTCGTTCACGATAATGTGCAAACTACAGTCGACATTTCTGTTATAGCGAATAAATAATCCTTTTTGGATGATAGGTTTCCTGTCTCCATCCGACAGGAAACATACATCCCAAGACTTGCAAGACTTGCTAGACGGCAATGGGCTTGGCACCTATTACGTCGTGGGACCGAAAATTATAATTAGCGAAACGTGCCGACACTCAGCCTACCCTTTCGGAGATTTCCAGAAGTGAGTCGTTGCGATTCCACCCGAGTGGTAACCCTTATCGCGGCAAAATCACCTTTTTTTCATAACACACATTACGAGTATGTTCTGTAAGATATAAGCTATCTTAAGCCAAGTTTTAACAAAATCGGCTCAGTATTATGACGTTCGTATGCTTCCGGATTTATTAATAATAACAGTATTATTGCAAAGTATTACATCATTTGTGGTTTCAGTACTGATAGGTCTCTTGAGTTCGCAAAGGAAGTAATCCATCTTGGGTATTAATAGAAATCGTGAAGAAATTTCAGTAATGTAAACATGTTAATTCCTTGGTGAAATGGCATGACGGATGCGTAGATTATATAATAATTATTAGATTAGATGTGGGTGTTATCTACGTGGATCCTATAAATAGTCAAAAACAAGATAGTTCGATAACTCTTCTTTGTTCTGTTATCGGTAAAAAAAAGTTTTTCGATTATGTTTTCGAATTTTATGTACTATCGTCGAATTTCGATCACTGAGGGGGAACACTACTTCTATTAAAATGCCTTTTAACATTTGGGAATAGTTTTAGAGGCCATTTTTGGTTTCCGTTATTATTAATCTATCCGAATTCTACACCTAATTATTTTTTCTCCTAAATCTTATTTTTCTGTTACTTTTTACTGGGACAAAAGCTGTTTAATATTATCAAACGAATTTACCCCACAAAAAATGAAGGAAACATTACTCCTTTGTATTATTAAATTCACCAAAAAAAATGCTCTTAGGTAGAAATGAAGTCGAAAAGCAAATAATTTCCCAAGAGTCGGAAAATATGCGACCGTAAGCTTATTACACCTGAAATTAAATTTAAGAGAGTGGTCTTGCTTTTAGGGACACCGTACTCTCAACAATATGCCCTAGCTGTTGCCTGCGGCTTTGTGGGAATTTTGATCCTATTCCCGCAGCCCTTGGGACTATATTCCCGGGATAGAAGTAGCTTATTTGTTGTTCCCCACCGTGATTGAATAATAAACATCCGATCATCTGCACAAACTTACATATTTATAATATTACTACGAATAGAAAGTAGGATAGGATAGGAAGTTAGATAAAATACATACTACATACATAAAATAAACAATTGTGTATATTTATGCGGACCGTATTGTTGCCCCATTACACGTAGTATTTTTTCACTGTATGTGCTTTATTGAGTGTGTTGTACTTGTCTCTTTTTCCAGAGATGAGGTTGAAACTGGTCGCCAAAATTGTAGCTGCTAAAATCTGGAGTCGAAATTGGTAACTAAATTGTATAGCAGTCGAAATCTGGAGCAAAATTGGCAACCAAATAGCAGCTAAAATCGGAGCATCGTCTTCCGATTTTAGCTGCTACAATTTTACTCCCGATAATGGTGCTATAATTTTGGCATTTTTGACCATTTTCAGTCTCATGTGGGGTTCTTTTGAGAGTATTAAATTATATTCTCTGTGTCTCATGTGTATGTACCGGAAAGTCCTTAAATGTAATTTTGTGAGGTGACTGACGGAGTTGGGACGACAAGCGGGATCCGAAGCCAAACTTCGGGACGAGACGCCGAAGAATCTTCGTAATTAAAGTTCTTCTAAACTTGTGAATTATGAATTGAGATGCCTGGAGTTGATGAATTTGTTATTGAACTCCAATTTCATGGTATATCATGTTCTAATTGATTAATCAAATGATCTTGTGGTACCTATTTAAGTTATTACTTATTAGATAACGTTGTTATTATTCCCAGCTTCGCGGTAACTAATGGTACAAAAAAAACATTTTAGTTACTCATCTTTAGATACATCACCATTGTAAAATAGAATGGCCCTTGTATGAAATATTTTGTCAGTTTTCTCTATCTATTAGAGTTTTCGACATCAAAAATGTAAATTGGACGAACTAGGAATCTAAAACCACTGAGACACCCTTGCTTTTCGTTCTATATCCGAGTTAAAGAAAATTCATTTCATGTTCCGAGTGCGATAGCAACTTGCATTTCCGTTCGTCACAATCCATCAAATACGAGAAACACAAAGTAATTGGACTATTACTGCTGCGTCTTACAATTTCCTCGTGACAAAGTCAACTAAAAAACTACCGTTAGTTTGCGAAAAGTCATTAAGGTAACAGGATGACAGGTGGTATTTGCACACCTTTGTGCGAAGGGAAAGTACTTGAAAGTGTAGGGGTAATAATGACGTGCGACCGGTCCACAATGAATAAATGGAATATCAGAGAGTTCGTTACCTTTTAGAATGTTTCGTATTCAAGATGGCAGTTGCGATTTTTCATTGGACGCGCGTGACTCTTGTACTGAAAAGTAATGATGTTATGGAATGTTTCTGGGAATAAAATTTTAGTGGGCTATTGAGAAAGTATGTTACATTAAACTGAAATGGAAATGGTTAAATAATGGTTGTGGTTTATCCATGAAAGTACAATGTCCAAGAGTCTCTTCTCAGACTGATTATGTATCTATTATAGTCTGTCTCACAAATCTAGTGCGAATTAGCAGACTTCACCAAGCTTCCAAAAACATCTGACAATTTATTTTTTGACTAGTTTGTGCTGCAACTCGTGTTACTATAGGACATTTGCTATCCGCACTTTTGTTACTATAGGATATTTGATATTCGCTAACAGCACTTTCGACGTGTATGACAAATAAACACACATTCATTTATAATATTAGGTTACATTTATCATTCAATCATTGTTACGGATGATCAAACACGTACAGAACTGATCTCTGAGCATGTTTTGAGTACACATGCAATTCGTGAACTTGTATGGCACCAGGCAGTGCAAAAACCTCTGTATCACAACGACGGGATGTTCCGACTTGCCCAACGCAAGAATGTCTGGAATGTACATCCGTCCGCTCATCACATACTCAGAAGTAGTTAGTATCAATCCTGTACCTAATGCTCCATATTAAATACCAATGGTTAAATCGCCTGTGATATCCTTCATGAGAAACACAATTCGGGTACGAGTATCTAAAGGAAACAGTTCACAGTATGAAAAAAAAACTGGTGTTGGAAAAAAAATATTGACTACATTATTCTTTGTCATTAATCTGGACAACCTACTGGTACGAAATTACCATGGCCTATGAAGCTACGTAAAAAAAAATTTATGGTACTCGATGGTATTCAACTGCAGCGCGCAAATAACGATCCTGTGAAAGATTCACTTCGAAAACATTATCCAAATTGAACTCGAGCGAAATCGTAAGAAACATCTATTTTATTGTATGTGTATACTGATTTATGTACAGTACCAGTTGTCAGGTAAGCTGAACAAGCGCAAAATGAATGCTAAAATATTCCATTTGCTTACAAAATATTCAGGACACCATTCAGCTTGTGCTCTGTAAGTCGAGGCTGTCACTTTGAGCGACTGACAGTTGTTTTGTACATATTGCAGTATACAGTATCTGTATTAGCCTCGGGTACGGTAGGTTTATCTTTCTGGCAAAACTGTTTCGTTTCGTCTAACACCAGATTTTGCGTCCGGGTTCACCCTCATCTGTCATGTATTATGTTATCTCTGGCGTAGGACATTGTAGTCGAATGTGTGTGACATTTTTGATGTCAGTTTATAAGCCTTTGTAAGTGGTAGTAAGAATGTGTCGGTTTAATTAAGTTGCTGTATGCTGAATGATTTATATGGGGGCGGGCCTTTTCTTACTTTTTAATTTTAGTGCTAGTTTTAGCGAATTGGCGTTATTCTTTTACAATGCAAAAATATCGCACTATATTAAGATTATTTGGCATTGTTTTAGCCCTAGCGGGGCAAGACAAGCAATTGATAAGTTTCAACAGAGTACTAGATTGCGTTTTATCGTTTACTCAGCAAAACTTCTGCGAGTTTCTGTTCGTAAGTCAATACCGTCGCAGTAGCGTCAGTTTATTGTTTCACGATTGTGAAAGTAGGAAAATGTTTTATTGAAAAATTAGTTTCTTTCAATTTCTATAGATAACTAGCTGCTGAGTTAGGACAATGGGAGCCATGGGCAACAGTTATTTCCTTATATATTATTGCGTGTCCACCCCTGATCCGAGGTTTTCAAGTCGGAACTCGAACTCCGCTTACTTCTTCTCTTCCTCTTGGGTTGGTTTATACGGTTTTTTTGAGAGTAACTTCCGTCATTGGTCATATTTTCTGTCCGTTTGATGGTGACACTAATATATATATATAGCTCCTAACGAAGTTAAAGCGTATTTCCTTTTGATTTTATGATATATACCTACATATATTTATATTCCGTGATATTTACGTAAACACATTTTGTTCACAACAATGAAAGCGTGCCAATCAGCAATTTGCAACAAACAGACTCGACACCACTTGCCTGCGGATGTCATAATTAAACAACTTTTAATTGTTCTGCGAAAGAAAAATGGACGGCAAACATTGTTCAATTTATATATTTATCACTAGCTGTTCGTGTTTGGCGTCACTCTATGCCAACATTTTCCGAAATTTTCCGTCTAGACTATACTCTTTCACAGTATAAAAGTGATGATTCGAATCAGTTGTGCCCTTCTCAAGTTTTACACATCAAAATGACAAACTGAACTGAGCCTCCCTGGTAGACAAAATTACGTTAGCTTATTATTTGTTCTATAAACTCCCACAAATCTCACCCTTACAGTGAAATATGTAGTAGGCGTATTATGTAGTTGTTTTTGTCTCGTATTTCTATACGTGCGTGTCTACTTTCGCGGTATCTTGATATTCAACAATTTGTATTTCGCACGCAACTGACCAAGGTTGACTCCCACGGTGATAAAACTTATGACATAATTTTGTATACAGATATGTTGCTATTCCATGTGAATAGAGACTTAATTACAGCTGGTCTTGCAGCGCAAATTCATTCAACAGCTACAATTTTCTATTATGAATGAGCTTGAAAAAGTAATGAGAGCAAACAGTGCTGGCAACCCGATTGTAAGTGTAGTACCTCAGGTTGATGGTTTAAGTTCGATCCCAAGTCTGTTCTCTGACTTTTGAAGTCTCAAGAAATTATATATTTAGTTCTATAGTATCTAATGTCTAATGTAGCTATAAAAAAACCACGACTAAATGACTGAAACCTAAGAAATTTTCTATTTCTGAAGAGTGTCTATGACCTATCCATAATAATCTGGGAAAAAAGACACTAGGCTCTGCAGTGTAGTGCTGTAAGATTCATGAAAGAAAATCTTTAAAGTGCTCTAAACAGTCAGGTCTGATCTTGACTACATTTATATGTGAGGTGGTCAATCTCTGTGCGGCTTGCATTGAAGTAAAAAGAATATCGCTGAACATTCCCTTAATTTTGAAGTCGGTTTAAAAGAAGGATGACGTTAGCAAATTCATAGAACTCTTTCTTTTGAAGTGGCGTTTGATGAATATCCTGTACAGTGTGTCGCTAGCAAATACTAGCAATGTTAAATGACTCACAAGGAAACATTAATTGAAATATCGTAGGCGATAGGATTGGTGCTGAACAAGCTTACACACGCCATAGTTTTATACTATTGCTTTTAAATATTATATCATCAAATTACCAGACTATTCCTAGTTCACTTTTGGACATCGGCTCTCCCAATGTGAGCCATAGTACCCGGTGCGTTGCGCATCCAGTCTATTCCAGCTAGTTTTTTCAAATCGCCCGACCAGTTTGCTGGAGGTGCCGATACGCGGTCTTCACTCTAAAACTCTTTTGTAACTTTTAATTTTGCCGACGTTTCGGGTGCGTTGCAGCATCCGTGGTCACGACTTAACTGGCCTGCGAGCGCCGCGCGGTGTGCAGGACTCTTTTGCTCCAAATATGACTTGATACACCAAAATAATAACGGTCATTATATAGGTACATACGTACCTTTGATTTGCCTGACGTTCCGACCAGGTTACACTGGCCGTGGTCACCGGGTGACTAACTAAAAAAATAAATAAGTTGATACAGTTATAATATTAAGAAGTCTTCTCAGAAGTTGCTTGCACTACAAACGTTATAGCTACGACTATTTACTATTAGAAATTAGTCTCTATCTACTCTATTTAGTACTTAAATTCAAAAGCTAACTGTAGGCATACTGTATAGTAGTCTATAGCCACTGTAAGTAGGTTGTCGCATTCAATAGCATCCTAAAGCAGTTAGAAGAGCGCCATTAGTTATGCGTTGAGGCTGAAATTGGCTGTCGAAATTGTAGCAGCCAAAATGTCCGAGATCTTCTTGTAATGTGTTTGGTTGCTAAGTATAATTTTATTGCCAATCTTGGCTGCTGATTTTGCCTGCTAAAATTTTAATTTCAGTGTTTTTAGGCTAACCATGGTCATGAACTCATTCATGATCAAAGGGATTTTGCCCCTATCGAAAATCTTTCAGCGTATGTAGTGAGTTTGATATCTGAGTCAGAATAATTGATAGAATTTTCTGCCTGGATATTCTCAGAAACACAACAGAGTCGATTATAGATATGCTCACCTTTTTTGGTGGAACCAAAAGCATACTTAGTTGAATACGCCGCAGACCTAAGCGTTAAAACATCTATGTCTATCTCTTTGGCAATATACAGGTGGACGAAAGGCTTACAAGTATAGGATAAATACGTAGTCTTACGGTATCAAATCAGTGCTAAATGACGTCATATAGTCTGAATGGGGTCGCTAAGACCGCCGTATGTTTTAGGCGGATATAGTCCGGACGGTATTCCATGACTATAACAGTTATGATGTTCTATTTTTAGTGTTTCCTCACCGGAATTTGTCTGGGTAAAGTATCCTTGTTTCCTTTGTACAGGAATGGCAGCAGACTTCCTTACGCACGGTTTTAAATTACTAAGATGACATACAAACTCACAGTTCGCTTATCGGTAGATAGTTAAAAGAGCGAGAGAGAGATGCATATTTTTATTGACTCAAAAAGAAGCTGTCTCCAAGAAGTGGTCACTCCTACTCTATATATAACATCTTGCATAATTGTTTTTTTTTATTATTTCCGTGGGTAAGAATATTATCTGCAACTCAATTCACAATGAAAATAAAAATCATTCAGGCACGACTCCTCAATTCACTAGGCACGTATTACGTCTGTACGGCAATGTACGTATCTGACGTCATTCCACTTACCTTCTAGAGATGAATGTGAAATATTAGTTGTAGTTTTTCTTAGGTAGCTTTTACATATTGTCTACTATTAGGTCTAGTCTATTGCCATTTTTAGGACACGATTGTTAGTTCTTCTAGTTTTCCAATAAAGAAACTACTGAACTGAACTGAAATTTAAAAAAAAACCGGGAGTCAAATTAACCTTAAAACTAGGAGCCGTACTCGCCTACATCTGCGCTACTAAATAAAGGTATGAAAGAATACTTATTCTGTTATTTAGGTAGGTACAGAAGCTATATTACAAGCTATGCTTGGTTCAGATAGCGATGTTATAGTAGCTAATATCCTAGATTTGACCGTTAGAATATTTTTTATTATTTTTCGCTCTATCTACCTTTTCGGCTATGATTTCATTTACCCAGTGAGGCCAAGGACAAAATCTATCAAGGACTAAGTATCTCGTGGGTAGGTCGTTAAAATTATAACGTGATATAGATTAATGATATTTTGGTAAACACTTCAGAATAGTCGGTCCCACGCCTCCACGTAAAGATTTTCCTAATTAGATTGGCGTTTATTTTCTTGTGTACTTTGTCCCTCATTAATATATGAAGACGGTACTTCTGACTCGAGATTGTCGTTTCCGGAGAAAACAAGTTTGTTTTTCCAATATTTTTTATGATTGGTGTTAGTTTAAATGTAAACAATCTAATAATAAAATCAGCTAGGTGCGAATTGCCCGTGTTACGTAGATATGGAACTATTTATAGGCAACCTATTCTTATACGTACCTGATTTTAATGAGAATGTACTGCGATTAGACGAAGTTTAATGCTACTTAAAGATTTCTAAATATACCAGCAGCCACAACATGGCGACATAGACATAACTATCTTCGTTTTCTCTTAGACCAATTAAATCAAAGAGAAACAAATATATATATATACAAATAGGGCCTTGGGATTGTTCACTCTAGACTAGACAATTTCCATAACTATCCCCATGCTCTTTCAAAGTCTTGATGAATGAAACATATTATTACATGGTATAAGTATCAAACAACCGTTATTATAAAATGTCTTATTCCGCGACATATTACTGACATTTACTTTTGGTAATATTTTTTCTCCTTTGATCCTAAAATAACTTTTCCTCATTGAAAGCACATAAAGTGAAAGCGGAAATGAGTTACACATATATCCAGAGTTGAAATGTATTTCATTCATTCAGTATTTGGATGATTTGATGTCATGAGCAAATGTGTCACCTTTGTTGCGGTAAAATTGTCGATATCTTCCCTTGTTCGAGTACCAGTATTACGTAATATAGCTGTGCTTGTCTGGTTTCCTTTCTAAGGCTGTTACTATATTTTGAATGAAGCAATTTGATGTTTCGTGGAATAGGAATTGAGTTTATAGTTTGTTATTACTGTGTTCTTCACCGATATATTACTAAGCTTTGTGAACTCAATTCCGATCATACTGTTTGTGCTAAGGTACAAATTTTGCAATAGGTTTTGAACTTTTGAACTAACCTTTTGGTGAGCTGATTTAACATTTGTAACAATGTAGAATTGTTGTTCACTTTACCGGTCTATTGCATGCTAGAAACTTGAAATGGATGATTTCTGTAAACCTAAAAATAGATAAATGAAATTATGTTATTAGTTTGAACTGTTAGTAACGGGGCATTTTAGACTTAAGATGGATTAAAAGAGCGTATCGCTTCACGGAGTTTTTAAATCGTAAAAGCAATAAGTATCTCAAGAAGCTAGAAGTCGCATCTCTGTAACGCGAACTGTTACCGTAAACTCCAATTCTTAGAAAAAGGATCTGTTTACTCTTTCAAGTGTTCTTTAATTACATTTTCCTACGCTATCGAATCTCTTCAGGACAAATATACTGTAATTAATTAAAATGGATCCGATTCTAAGAAGGTCCTGAAATTACTGGGGCGTAGCGGGTAGAATGTTCGCCAGCTAAGTCAAAGGGGGCAGGTTTCATTCCCTGCTCAGTATAAATGTTTGTATGCATATGCTTGCTTGCATTGGCCTAGTTGGTTTTTACGAACTATGTGTATCTATGTTATCTATCTCCACACTATTTACTCCACCTATATGGCGAGCACTTCTTCGTTTGCACCAGATGACGATGCTTAGTAATATAGTTACAGAATCAATACGTACCTTACACATTACAAATACGCAGGTTACTGTCGTCTCTGAAAGTTCCCGAATCTATATTAGGCACAACAAGTCAAACTTTGACACGTTTGCCAAAGTTTGTACATGTTTGCGTCCTAATTAAATGGTTTTGTCAAAATTAATAACGTCACGCCTTTGATAAATCTTGCAAGTATAACGATTGCGACTGCTGTGTATGAGATTCGGATTCGATTAAACTAAAACATTCAATAGGAACAGTTAGGAGATAGTATAAAATATCCGATTCGCGAAATAGGCTGTAGGCATAATTCACTGAATTCTGAGCTAAAATTTGGTTTCTCAAAACTCAGTTGAGCAATTTCGTTGAGAAACAGTACTCCTTTCTAATTATATATATCCATTGGACCAGCTTTATAACGTACTTATTAACGGAGATCGTGATATTCGTGATCGAGTAAATGTCAAGTAGTATGCTGACATTTAAGAGCGTCCAGCCCAGTCGCACGGCTAATTCTCATACTTTGATATGGGTCGTGATGTACCTGGGCCTGGCCTGTTTTGTCTTTTGATGGTCGAGTGGAGATTTCACGGTACAAGTACATTATATTTATTATATTGTTAAGGGCTTTTCTCGGAATAGCCAGAAGCTTAAGACAATTCTATACGCTTTGACAAAGTATAATTTGTTTAGCAACTTTGTTATGAGTTGTAGCGGGCCCGTCCAATATCTTCGATGCCCAAGCTAACCTCACTTGTAAGTAGATGCATCTGCTAAACAACGGATGAGGCTCTGACACAGATTTTCTTCTCATAGTTGGGAGTTCAGTCAGCAGTTACTCCCATAACACATTATAAGCCACACCAAAATATAAGCGGGCCTGAGGCTCGGATGCAACTATATTAACGCTAAAATGACAGCGATTTATAAACTTCACATTGGTATTATTATGACAATGCACTGATTCTAGTGCTGCTGGCGAACAGATAAATATTCACACTTACTTTACTACTACTGTACTACTTACTAATAGGAAAAGAGACAAGTCTGATTATACTAAGTACTCGCATAGCTAGTTTCACGACAGCGATAACAATTCCGGCCCATGTTTTTCATTAGCCATCGACCGAAGTTATGAATGAAAATCAAGGTCTTTGTCTGTTACATAACTGAGACTCGTTCTATGTGTGAGATGAGGAGAAAATACAGAAAATATTATTAAGTTTGCGTTCGAGATTAAGACGTAATCAGATCTCAATCTCTGTGTTTGTGACGATAATTTGAAAGAAAATCTGCAGAAAGGTTAGGTACTGAAGGAAATGAGGTGAATTTAGCGACTTATGGACGTTTTCAACACAATTGTAAGTAATATTTTTTAAACACATTATTGATGACGTTCAAAGAATGAAGTATCGATCTGTCAATGAGCGATGGTGCAAATTGTTTTGATAATATTTTTATTACTCCAATCAATTCAGAATGAACAAGAATTTGAATAAGCACTCATTGGAACCTTTTTGGTCAGAAAATTCCGTCTTTTGTCGGCTCGTTAAGTGGGATCATTGTTTTGTATGTTTTGGAGTTAGATTACATCGGCATCGGATTAAGAATCGGCATGCTCTTGATGTCAACGTAAATGTGAAAGAGTGTTTATCTTGTACCCTTATTTGTTATTTTTCGTAAATTGTTGTCTGATGGGTTTAAAATGACTAATTGTTTTATTTTTTTGAGTGTATTTTTACAGTTGTTTAACTTGTTTGACATCTAAATGTTCCCTAATTGTAGTAATTGCCTACATCTTGCGAACTGTTTCAGTTCTACGCAATATTCGGTGAGTGTTTTACCGTTTACTGGGAATCTATTTTATTTACTCAGCGCTTATGGCTAAATCAATTGATTTGACCAATGATAGTAACCGCAATCAATTCATACTACTCTGGGTTTCCAACTCATTTTCCATTGATAGAATCTAAGATAAATAAAAGTATGACAGCATAAAATAAGAAAATTTACTTTTGCAACTAATGCAACGCCTGACCTATTTGGTTGGGCGTTGCAAAAGTAAATTTTAGAATCACAAATTATGTTAGTGAATGGTAAATATTTGTTGTAGTGTAATACTAGAAGTAGATACAGTAAATTAATATTTTGTACTGTCCTAACCACGTGAACTTTGTTATTTTTTTAGCCTACATGTTCAGTGTTCAAGTTCATACTATAAAGTCATACGGTTTTCTTCCAGAGGTGGGATCAAGAGCAATAAACGTATGGTTAAAAATATCATCGTTGATTCCCGCTAAGTAATAAATCAATTGCGAACTTGACCCCTCATAAAACTGTAACGATACGATCCTTTTGCAGTTTTTCAACCGCACACTGTCAGCGAAATATCGTCTTTATCCTAAGCCACTAAAGTTCTAATTTATATTAGGATTATTTAAGAATTCAACTCGAATTTCCTCAACATTGAAGTCTCCACCTTTGTCTTTGTTCCATTGAGCTTAGATTTGAATGAACCAGTGTTGGCATTCATTGATTTCTTCATTCCACCTTGCGTCTCTTGAATGGAATATTTTTGTTGCCATTGTAGGTACTTCATATGTGTCGTACTGGAATCGTGCCAAGGGGTTTCCGTGATCGGATACAAATACCACTTTTTACTTTTTTAGCGTTCTTTATTTATGTTTATTGTATTCGAATGGGATTCGGTGCGCAAATAACTGTGAATATTGAGTTGTAGAGGTTCTTAGAAAAGCTATTTGAGCCACTGGATGGGCTAAAGGTTACTAAAAATAGGGGAATGAATGCGGGAGACTTTTATTTTGTTCTACTGAATATTTTATCGTGGTTGAGTAAGTTGAATGTTTCATTCATGTTGTTTGTGACTTTCGGTTCTACTAAATAGTGAAACTGAGCTATTTTTTTTATCTTGCAGCATAGCGATGTCCTTGTAGATTTACCGACTACAATCCTGCATTTATTAATTGTTTGAAAAGACGTTCAAGACAATTTTTTCACAGATCATACATTTGGAATCCTCGAGTCCCACTGAACTAACATATTCTTATTTTTCATGGAAATAACATTTACTTGCACCTAAAGGTAGAAAAACTAATTTAGAACAGGTAAAACCGCCTCTTTCATTATAAAATGGTACAGTAGCCATTTTCATTTATATCTCAAATCCTTTTCAGGGTTAATAGGTTAGAAAACCGCTCGTGATGACGACCATCCGACCCTTACCGACTCAACATGATTTTTATCAATGTCCTGTAATATTTCCCCTGTTCCCAACCGACCACCTGAGTTGTCCACCTGGCTGGTCAGTTAGGAATAAATGTTCCTAACCACTCACCTTGTGCATCCGGGGGGTCAGTTAGTAACAAAATATACTAACCGACCACCTGTGACTGTATAAATACTTAAAAAAAACTAATTGTAGTAGTATACACTTATCAGAGATCACAGATTAAAAAAATTACTGTATTTTACATGCAGGAGAATATGTTCCTGCACGAAAATTAATCATTTGCGGCTTAAATCTATACATACGAGCCATAGCATTTATACAGTCACAGGTGGTCAGTTAGTATATTTTGTTACTAACTGACCCTCCGGATGCGCAAGGTGGGTGGTTAGGAACATTTATTCCTAACTGACCAACCAGGTGGTCGGTTCGGAACGGGGGTAATATTTGTATTGTACGGAACCACTCTGGAAGTTTGGTTTTACAGACTCTATAAGATTTTGAAATTATAATGTTATATTTGAATGAATTTTTAAGCATTTAGTATGCTAATTAAGTCTTAGTTTCTAATTACTAATTTTATTTTATTTACTAATTGAAAATTTTCTCCTGTGTATAAAGTGGGTGTTTCTATTTTTTTTGTTTCTATTGTTTCAACCCACTTTTCCAACCAGCTAATATTATTTGCCGAATATTACATACCATACATAATAAATTTAATTCGTTTTCCCAAAGCATTTCCCTGTTTCCACCTAAGTAGACAAGTAAACGCGAAAAGAGACTATTTATGTCGATGATTCTTTATAATTTTAAAACTTCCCTTTCATCGCAAGATATTTTTAATAATATTACATGCTTTGGGAGGAAATCACCTCATTTGGGCCCCGTCAAACGATGGCGTATATAGTTGAACGTGGATAATATGTTATAATCCATACTAATATTATAAATGCGAAAGTAACTCTGTCTGTCTGTCTGTCTGTCTGTATGTTACGCTTTCACGACTAAACCACTGAACCGATTTTGATGAAATTTGGTATAGGGGTAGATTAGACATTGGGAAAGGACATAGGCTACGTTCTGTCGCGATAACCGACTTCCACGCGGGCGGAGCCGCGGGCAAAAGCTAGTAATAAATAAATATTCCACAACATTCTACACAACGCTATCTAGACCTATGGTAAGCTATTATAGCTGGAATCTAATATTCGGATAAACATACGTAGATACTTTTTTTTTTGTAAATACATACATATTATACACAGAAACACCCAGACCAATGCAAATAGCCATATTCATGCATAAAAATATTTGCACTGAGCGGGAATCGAACCCGCGCCTCCTGCGTGGCAGTCGCGTACACTACAGCCAAGCCACAGAGGCTGTGTTATTTAGAAAGAAGCAACTATATTCCGTCATTTCCTTCGAGGTTAAGTTTTTGGGAACGGAGAGAAGGATAATAGTTAGTGGCTGTCGCACTACGAAAGTGCAAAGTAAAATGAAGAAAACATTTGGAATTGGCTCATATACTGAATAAAATGTAGAAACAATCTATTTTTAAATCGCCTCATACAATACCAACGGGAATAGATGAAATAGTCCTTGTTTCCTACTCCACCGGGAACCTCTAAATAGATTACACAAAACCCATTTACGTGTCCACGTAGATATACTCAAGAAAAGTCACGTTTCAACACAGTTATCGAGATTTAAACGATTTGTAAACGTTTCAATATCACTTCTTGATGGTTGAAGCTCCATAAATGACGTTTATAGTCTATCATTATTTAATAGGGTTATCGTTAGAACTTCAGCGTTTATTAACTGAGTAAAATGATGAGGCTGTTGGGCGATTACTTGGTACTTTGGGTGATTGACTCCATAATCAATAAAGTAGGTTGGTATTTAAGTAAAACACTTTTGTTAGTCTACTTAGGGCCGGTTCGACCAAACGCGATTAAAGTTTATTCATAGAATAAACAGGCACTATCACCCATATATTGGCTGTTTATTCTAGGAATAAACTTTACTTGCGTTTGGTCGAACCGGCACTTAATGACTATAATTGGTACATAATCAAAACTTATTTATGTACCATTTACCAGTACCCGTAGCACGAAAAACTGTTTAGTCGCGTTTGGTCAAATACGCATTTGGTCCAATTGTCAAAAAACGACTTGGATAGGTTAGGTTAGAAGCATTAGGCCTTCGTAGTTAACCGAATAGAATGTACGCGATTTTTTCCTGTTTTTGAAAATTGGACCAAATGCGTATTTGACCAAACGCGTCTAAACGCGAAAAACTATCGTAATCATATGAGAGAACGGAACATTGCGATTGGTCGGCTTCACAAACAACAGGTTCACAGTAGTCAGGTGGCCAATGGCAATGCTCCGTTTTTTCAATACGAACATATATCTTACCATTACGATAGTTTTTCGTGCTAGAGGTACAGTACGACGGCCGCTTGTAATGATTATCAAATCTTATATCAATTCAAATATCAGTAGGAAGGTCCTCAATAAAAAAAAATACAGCTAATATAAAAATCACGTACTTAGGTACTTACAGCTGTTCCTCTCCATTTCTGATCTCGGTAATGGTTTTATTAATGAGGCTTCTTCCGTGAGGCTGTGTTGGACACCCGTCCTTTTCACTTCTGGTTCCGGTTAATATTACTGTTGCAAGCACCGGATTTCATTGAACATTCCTGAGCAATTAAATGAAAAGTAACACTAGAGGGGGCCACCTCTAGGGTTGTTACTTGTCAGTATAGCGTTCTTCGAAAAAGTAATTAAGTGCATTTAACTGTATGTACATGATATATAGACGGTTGACGGCAGTAGGCTCACCTCTTATAACGTGGGAACGAATAATATAGTCGGCGAAATCCGGGTGTTTAATACATCTCCGCTTACCCCTTAAGGATTTATAGGTGTGAATATATGTATGTATCTTATATATTCTCGTGTCACAATGTTCCCGTACTCCTCCGAAACGGCTTGACCGATTCTCATGAAATTCTGTGAGCATATTGAGTAGGTCTGAGAATCGGCCAACATCTATTTTTCATCCCCCTAAATGGTGCAGCGGGAACGGGATCTGACGCCACGAGGGCGGGAAAAATTGGCGGTACGAAGTTCGCCGGGACAGCTAGTTTATCTATAAGACAAGGAATCATCAGCATGCACAAGCTTTTCTGGCTTGGCGACTCTAAAATGATTTCATCACATACGTTTCTACCTTGAGATTGTAGATTCAAATATATTAAAACTATTTTGATTTCAATCCAAAACAAATAATTTTTGTATTTACGTCACCATTGCCAACAATATTATGTAAATTTACATTTTGATATCCGTGTTATACACAAGCCATTTGTAATAATATACATATCCACCTACGAATGTAAATAGCTTTCATTGAAAACGATTCCTCAATGCACTAAAACAATATAAAAACACTCGAAATAATGATTTGAAGTGAGCGAGAATATCGACTAGGCATTCCTACCTGTCTAAAGATACTCATGTGCAAACATTATAGGCGAAGCTAATAGTAAATATCCATCAATGTTTCACTTGCTTCTAAAAGTATCAGTGAATACGCCAATACACCGATGGATATACGACGTTACAATATAAACATGTCGAAATATGAAAAAGAAAATGAAGAAAATATGCACAAAAGGTGGCTAGCATACAAAAATTATACCGATGACGTATTGAGAACGTTTGAGCCTAATCTAAGTATAATTATAGCGACAGGAAACGTATGTCTATCGTATTTTGACGCCCTTGAGACATTCGCTGTTTTGAACGTGCCGACGACGTACATGAATGGTTTAGTTTCATTGATACACAGCGAATGGGTGTGTCTACTTTATTGAATTAGAACAATACATACCTATAGATAAGTATTTCCACTGGCCATTGATAATTATATTCTATCATTGTTTGTTCCATTCATCGATTCCTAGGAATATCATTTGTTTATTCTGTAAAGCAATATTACGTCTAACTTTTCCTTCATTGCTTATTGATAAAGTTTCAGAGATTGATTACTGAAGCTCGTAAAGTACCAATACTTCGACATGTTGTGATGATTTTTTTGCGTTTGTGGAATATTGTTTATTCAGAAATGTAATCATGTTTGTTGTTTACTGTTTCGTGAAGTCTGTTTGCGTAGAATTTTATTTTGTGTACGTCACAACAACATGTACCAATCTAGCATAACTTACTGAAATAGAATTCATGGAAATTTATTGAGTACCTGCTAACAGCTTCATTTTGTTTTCATGAATTCACTTCTAACACAAACATGGAGTGTAAAGGGTAAGCTGGAATACATTATGTGTGCAACTCATGTCATGTATACATAATAATAATATTCTTGGACAGTTTACACAGCGTTATCTAGACCAAAAGTTAGCTGTGATTGTACAGACAATATTTCAAATCTGTTAATCTGTCTATACAATCTGTCCTCTAATTCGAAATTCAGGACTGAGCGTCGTTCTAGAATACGCACCTTAAGGTGTAAAGTCAAGGATTTTTCAAGATAATTGAACCAGAACAGTATTCACTTCTTGTCAATTGCTTATTTCTGTTTAAACTTTTACAGATCCTCGAGAAACAAAACCTAGATATTACCCACGAAGAAAAACTTTAAAAAAGATTATATATATTTTAAAAATTGCTGCATATTTCTAGAATTGTACCAAGGTTAACATAAATCAAATGTGACTGAACACGTAAATATGAATTTTCCCCGGCAAAAGTGCACTTTCTGGTTCTAGAGCAATTTATTTTCCCGACGGCACTGTGAATGAACCTCCCCATTCCACCCCTGTCCACAGGGGGATCGTGAAAGCGACCAAGAATTTATTGAAAGAATTGCCGACCGTGTCGACCTGTGAACGACATCAAAATAGAAGGAAATTAATAAAATGGCGATGTAATAAATAAATTATAAAATTGTAACTATTCTTGATAATGTTATCAGAGAGCATTTTTAGATATCTTCGGTGATTGTGGGGAGTACGATCCCTGAGGGTCGCTATTTAACCAATCGTAGATTTGATTAAACTAATCAAAGGGCACACGTCATTGGTTGAACAGACAGGATGTAAACTTGCCTGGTTTTGACAAACGAAGGACATAAATATTCTTTGGATTTTAATTCATCTGAATTCCATTAATGGCAGTCTCACTGTTTGGAGATCACACTCACGCCTGGTAGTTATTTTATTTATATATTTTTTTATTTATTATACACTAAATTGTACACCATTAATCCCAGTTATCCCAGAAAGGAATGGAAAGGTACCCATATTTCGCCACTTTTCGGACCCAAGTAATTTAGTTCGTCTAATCGTCTATAGACGCAACCGTGTGCCTACACTGCCTACCATGACGTGATAATATAAGCGTGCCGACTTCAGGACGAGATAGATGGAGGATGGAACTCTTCACCTTATATTATAGTTCCATCTCCCATTCACACCCAGAAAACAAATGCTTAATGTTATGGTAAGACACTGAACCGCTACTTAAAATTTGCAAAAAGATAAAACCAATAGCAATTTATTTGTGTATTTCCGTTTGCTGTAAAATTATTGCAGTAAACAACAACTGACGTATTAGCTGGTCATAAATATATAGGGTAATACAATTTATTACATTACTATTATAAAGATAAAACGTCCACGCGCTACTATAGCTATGCATAGTAAATTCATAAATATGACCGCATAACTAAGCAGTTACGTTATACCAATAAAATTTCGGATGTTTTGTATCAGCCCACACTATAGCCAGGATGTTGCTATTTGATAAACGCAAGTCTCGCGTGGGAAGCTTGATTGTTTACGTCCTTTGACGCCATTTTGTTTTTGTTTTCACGAATGAATGAATACTTTCGATTCAGTGATTGATGTTCAGTGAGAGATGCGAGTTGGTATTTCACTATCGAATTGGGAATTTTCTGGCTTGATTTTGTGGGACTGTAATCTCTTTAGAGCAATCGATTACTATCTTTATGTATGTGAGATTGTGTAACTAAACGATTGCCTTAAAAGGAGTAACGTATTCGGTGTTCCTGGATGTCAGTATATTTTTTTTCGTGCGGAAATCCCTTCGGAAACCTCCCTGCCGGCGCCGGAAGGGAAGGTTTTGTCGGACTCGAACCGACTAAAACCGCACGCCGACTGTGGGTCGTGGTGCTAGGCCGGAGGTGAGGTTGTCATCGACATATCCCTCGCACAGTATATTAGTTTCCATGAATTAAAATGCCTGCACGATTAGGAGTGGAACATCCTTACATAATCCTGAGCGCCAAACCTTGTAAGTTGTCCAAATGGAAAATTTTACATGGCGAATTACAGATTGAATTCTAGAGGACAGTTCAGATTGTGAGACTCGATTCCCAACGGAGCGTTGTTCTGGAATACGGACCTAAATACACTTGTTTAATGACCAACAAGGCATTATAATTACTACCTCTCTATTTATACTAATAAAACGGCAATCCGTCTGTCTATTAATATTCATACTAGACAGCCCAATGTATTCTAGACTGAAATTCCGCAATGCATGAATGGCCCTAATACACATTCGCGATTTTGTACGCGCGCAACTGTGTAGAGAAACATTGCCAATCGGATGCGACTATTTTAGTTTAGTAGGTCATTAAACGAAACGTGCACATTGGGGGCACGTTTTAGAGTGTACCTAATAAAAATACTTCAAAACTATTACCTGGTTCTCTCTAGGCAGTAGGTATTGCTAGGTTTCTTGCTGTTACGTGAGGTGAAGTGCCCATTTCTAAGACGACTGCGTTATTTTTGTCGAACAAATATGCAAAGCAGCATGATTAGGATTGTTTATCTAATTTAAATCATCAACAAAATCATTTACATTCTTTACATAGGTTACAATAAAATTACACCCGGAAATTGAAGAAAGGCGTGAAAAACATCTAATGAGTTACAAATCTAAGGGTTAATATTGTATCATTTATTGATATCTGTAATGGTGATTGACTTAGCTTACCATTATCTGGAGTGACGTCATATTGATGATGACGTGCCTGTCATAAAATAGAGGATGACATACTTACGCGATTAATAGGTCTCTGTTAATGACCATTGCAGGCCAGGATTACCTTCATATCCGGATATGATTAAACATACATAAGTCAGTATTAATGGCTTATAAATCACTAGTTTTTGCCCGCGGCACCGGCTGCGTGGAGGTCGGTTATAGCGACCAAACATAACCTATGTTAATCCAGGTTTCCAGCTAACTCCATACCACAGCCACGTCATATTTAAGCGGATCTGGAATCCGAGGTGAAGGCGAATGCAACTGGGACTAATGCAAGGATGAAGATGATTATAACTATTATAAACGCAAAAGTTTGTAACTATGGATGGATGTTTGTTACTCTTTCACGTCTCAACCACAGAACCGATTTTGATGAAATTTGTTATAGGGGTACACCATGAGAAAGGACATAGGCTATGTTTGGTCGCGATAACCGATATCCACGTGGGCGGAGCCCCGGGCAGAAGCTAGATAATTCATCATAAACTTAGCTAAAAATACATTACAGCTTAACATTATTTTGTTGGCATCGGGTAAAAAGTATACCTAAATAATGCAATTCTCTACTAATTGTACATGAGTACACACCGTGTCAATTCAAACTGCGAAGCTCCGTCCTTAAAGCCAACCCACGCAGATCAAAAGAATAAAAATAAACAATTCCAACAATTTGTGTCGATGATGAATGCGAGAGGATTTAAATGTAAACAAAATAAACTCCGACTCCCCCCTTCAATACGGTTTGTCTCACGCGGTCAGTTGCACGCACGGAAATGTTTTCCAGCTTGTACCGTTTGTGCACTGTGTTAATGATTTTGTTGGAAGATTTATCTGTGTTAAAACGTTTCTTTATTGTGTACTGCAGATTAAAGAATAGTTCCTAATAACGAATTCTTGCTAAGCAGCGATGTTTTTGTCTCTGTAATTACGCAGCAAGAAATTTAAAAATCATCATCAATTTAAAAACACGTTAAATGCAGAAGGCAAGCAGCATAACTGTTGAAAAGAAACCAACGTTGGTTTCTTCCAAAGACATAGTTGGATTTTATCAGCGAAAGTAAATTGCATTCAGGTTGTGCTGACTAAACTAGGTTTTCATATTTTAAACATTGAAGTTTATTGAGTTGTTCTTTTTTGTTCAAACATTGTAACTTGGTATTGCTGGCAATAATCATGGCCACTACCACACCTGTTATTTAAATCCTCTCTTTAGATATGTATAATGATCGCGGTGCTTCTGTTTAAATTTAAATAAACACAACCATTGAACCGAGTGTTCAGTCTCCAAACCATTTTTAAAATGAAACGTACGCATCAAAAAAAATATTATATAAACAATAATAATATAACAGCTGAAAATAATTTTATTTTTAACTGTTCAATGAAACTAAATTTACAGAGTCGTTCATAAATGCAGACTCAAAATAAACACAGTGTGATTGTACAGCAAGCGTTCCATTCAGCTTCCCGCCAAAAGAGCAAAAAGGCGCGACCGGTAATGGTTGCGTTCAGCGTCATCTGTTCACCGCTCTCTGGACGCATCCGTTTCCTTTCAAACGTATTGGAATATGGCTGTGTCTTTCAAATTCTCATCCTGATAATATTGATTCTAAACACTTGAAGCTTTTATTTATCTATACTTAAATATTTAATTGATTATTTTTGTTACAGGTAATGACCAAAAATCTTTGAAAAAAGGATCAGATCAGCCAATGTACCCATCAGTTGATGCCATCTAGTAAGAAAGCTAAGAAGGTATTTTTCATAACAAATTAAACAACTTGTCATCATTGCATATTGTTAAAAAACTAAAACAACTATTTTTGCTAGCTTAAAGCAGAAAACGTCATTGAATGAATTCTCTCTAAAACTCGTTACGAAGGCGCAGTATTGTCAGCTCTTTATTTGTTTATTACTTACTCCAGCTACTTCTTTGATAAACTTTTTTAATTTAGCAGAGCGCAGTGCCTTTTGATATTGCTACTTGCTAGCATCTAAAAGCTACTACAGTAGATCTTATTACCTTTATAATGTTATACAAAATTTGCCTCCCAAAATGTAAGTCTTAATCTTTAAAATTTTCAACTATATCATCGATAAATGCATCAATTTGTCTAAACTATGTGAACTGAATCGCGTGTTTTTAATTTTCATACTTGCTAAGGCGAGTTTTTGTTCGAACGTAAAGCATTGTTCTTATGATAGCGTTTAGCGATTATAATTGAGTTTAAGAGTTTCAGTTTGTTGAGAAGGATATGGAAACAAGTAACTAATTTACATAAATTAACAGGGTTATATTAAACTCGCCTTTAGATAATAGATCGCCTAAACTAGATCAATAAATAAAACATATTGTTAAGCGTCGCTTGTGTAGACTTCTGTATAGACAGTCTTTGGTTGACAAGTCGATAATGTATGTAGATCTTGGATTATCCTTGCTTGGCTTAAGTGACTACTAGACCGTACATTAAGTTGTAAGCCGTATGTAAATTCACTGTCACCTTATAGGTTTATGGCGAATATTTTATGAAAATATGTGACTATCTTATAGAATGAGTAATTATCCCAAGATTACATTTTAGCAATCAAAAGCTAACGTGAACCGCATGACAGACTTTTCGTTCTTCCGTCGTGCGGCCTCGAAGTTTCCGATGTATATTTTCATAGCAACTTCCCAGTTTGGAAAGTTTTGTACAGTCAATTACAAAAGTAGCTTAACAAATTCTAATTTATTGAACACTGTGGCCCCTAAACCTTACATAAAATTGTGAAAAAAAAAACATTGAATATGTAAATTAAGTTTGTCTTCTGGGAATCATAACACTACATTTACTATGGACAGATGCATTCCAATATAAAAAAGATTTGTAAAATATTTTAGTGCTAATCAACTTATGGCGTTGACTGTACCTTCTCGCTTGCAGTGAGCCCAGATCTTAGAACCATTGCAGCTCTAATTAGAACCGTTTCGCCGACAATAGGCATGTTGCATGATTGTTCTCAGAATTACTGTGAGATGTTTAATTTTTTTTTTCAAAAGATAGACGTGTCTGTATTCGGTTTGGATACGCTCGTTAATTTTTGTATAATCAAACACTTATGTAATGAATGACATAAATCGCATTCTTTTGCTTGAAAATTCTTCTTCTATCGTGGCGATGGCGCCTCGGCCCTCAAATTATCTTCTCCCAGTGTGCTGCCACCTGTATGGCGTTCTCGGAGGCGCACATGAGGTCCTGCGGTGTACATGTGTATGAGCATTTAGCACATGTCAACAGATGGGCCATTGTCTGTGGAGTAACTCCACATTCACAGTGCATGCGACTGCCACGCAGGAGGCGCGGGTTCGATTCCCGCTCAGTGCAAATATTTGTGTGCATGAATATAGCTATTTGCATTGGTCTGGGTGTTTCTATGTACAATATGTACCTATGTATTTACAAAAAAAAAAGGTATATAAGTATGTTTATCCGCATTCTAGATTCCATAACACAAGCTATAAAAGCTTACCATGGGTCTAGATAGCGTTGTGTGGAATGTTGTGGAATATTTAAAAAAAAAAATCGCAGTTCCGCCCCCTCCGAGAACCCCCATCTGGCCCGGCATTCCTTACTTCGGCCAACCCGAGTCCGGAGTCTGTTTAAAGACTTCCATCTGGTCCAGGGCAGATCATGTCCAAGCGGGAGCTCCTCCGAAAGTGGGACGAAAGGGGTTGGTAGTGGACCCTGTGCTCTCCAGTGTTCGGTTCTGGCTTGAGAGGGGTCACCGACAATTGGGCCAACGCAGAAACTCCTGTGGCTTTTCAGCCTTAGTGGCACTTGAGGGTGGTCACCCTCAAGTGCCACTAAGGCAAGAGTCACTAAGGGGGTGTCGCCGGTCCGACTCCAGCTTACCCCTCTTCACGGACGACGGTTACCACTTTCCACAAGGCCGTATACATACTTGTTTGCTGTAGTAATATAGAATTAATTATATAAGTAGGTAATAAAATGAAACAACATTATTTTAAAGATTATTTTATTTTAAAAAAGTACTGTAATCTCTATCCCGGGTATCTTCCTATTTGGCTGTACAAATGCTTACACTAGGACTTAGGTCTTTCCTCCCCTTTTTAAGCATCATCATAGTTTATTAAAATATTGTCAAGAAACTGTGCAGGAGGTGTTATATTGTCTTGGAACCGTGCCCTACCGAGATACCATATTACACTCATTATGTGGGCACAGCACCCGACTGTTCTCTTACCTACAAAACAAATATAGCATTCCTCCCGCTCAAAGAACTGTCAACTAATATATATACGTAATAAGTTCTACTACTTATATGCCTGGACTTTATTTTTCCTCTTAACAACCAAGTCGTTTGAGATATTGACAGTTCTTGTAGGAGGTCTCTATCCACCTCGCTGCACACTTCAATGACATACAGAATACACACTTTTCTGTGCCCCACTGGTGATTGTGCTGGTCTGTTCTCATCCAAACATGCACATTGAGCTTGAATCCAGCAAGATTCGCAAATGATGTCATTTGCATTCACCTTAAACAGAGATCATGTTATATGTATGATATGTAGTTCTTCATGAACGTTACACATATCAGTCAAAATACATTGTCATATACAAAAGTTGGCATAATTATCTACGGGATTAGGTAGACTCGAAGAGCGAGAAATAATAAAATACGAATAGGTACTTACTATATGTGGTGCGACCCATTCACGTATACAAGCTAGTATCCCTGCATCGTTCAATAAATGTCTGCCTATAATATTGCACCGATCGGTAGCGATTCCACAATTCACACAGAGACTCATTGTGATAGCTTTTAACCGATGTGGTAAAGTCTAGTCCAGTTTTAAAGCCAAGGTCAACAAATGTAGCAAATAACGGTGTCCGGTAATCAAGCAAGGGTCAATTAGTTCGAAAATCATATACAATTCACAGAGTAAAAGCAGCAAAACACATGATCTCAGGGAGCCGAAGGAAAGCGAATGCGACATTTTCAATGACAGGAGTGAAAATGACATATGATGTTACAGATTATTATGAATTCTATATGATCGATTATTTAAATAGACTTTGAATACACTACGATTATTTACAATCGATATTTTGACTTCCATTATGAAAGAGACAGGTGTCTTTCTGATTAGTAAACTGAATTACGAAAATAAAGATGCTACATAGATATTTTGAAATCATTTAATAAAGCCACGAATTTTAAATTCATAGTTATTAGTTATCGATTTGATTTCATAATCGAATCGATAAAGCAAGCATAATCATAGTGCATTTACGAAGATCGGATTAAGTATTACATTCAACGTTTACGAAGCTTGTTGATTAATGAAAATCACATTTTTAAACTTTTGTCGCACTTGGCCATTGCTGATTGTAATGAAGTCTAAACAAAATTATAACACAAAATAGACGAATTTTTTGAGGTAGGTTTGATGTCTGTACACTCAGGCCCAAAGTGGGGTATCTCCTTTTATGCAAATCTAAGTTATCAAGTCCTTTTCAAAGTCTACCTAATGACCTAAGCAAGAAAAGTCTAGATATTGTAATCACTACACACTACTGAACTATAAACTCATTAGCCAAATTAGTACGTAAAAGAAGATCGTACTAACGAATTGCTTAACCTATAGGTAATGAAGCAGTTACAACACTGGCAATACTAATTGCTTTGTGCCACTCAAAGACACGTTTCATATCGGGCGTAATTAGTGACCGGTTGGTTAAACTTGCGACTGTTACTAACTGGGCTAGCTAGCTTAGTCCATTATAGTGTAAGAAACTGGTGAAGTTGCTAAAATTTTCTTAATAGTAGGTACATTGTTATTTCCCCTGACTTATTCATCAACGTATATCCTAAAACGTTGACGCTGTACGTATAATGAAGGAATACGTAATTTTCTCGTGTGAAGATGGAATCCCTGCTACCCACTGCTGGACATAGGCCTCTCTCATTATCATCATTATCTAGGATATGATTCTCTTGAATGAGAGAAGAATCCTCTGCCCGCACACGTGTTTCCCTCTTTTTACAGTCCCGGCTCCCGGCTTCTTCAAGCGGGGCGTAAAAAGGCATTTAACAAGGACGTCAAGTTAGGGACCACCATTTTACGTATGATTAGCATCGAGAATAGTGGTCCGTATTTTCTGGACTGCACCTCAGCTTTATTACCATATAGCGGGGTGCAGTCAATTGACGGACAAAATATATAAACTTTAAGGATTAGAGAATTTCATTTTCATCAATTTTCAAAATTTAAGATTTTGCTAAATTAGTCAACGAAAATCATTTTAAAAGTGATTGCTGTCTAACTCTTCAACTTCAAAACGAGGTACATCGTCAGAGCATCGTCCATCAATCAGCAGGTGTATTAGCTGGCAGGTGGAGCCCCTTACACCTAATTCTAATGTCATATCCGTTCTTCGCCATTCAAAAGGCTACAATACAAAATACCTTGGTCGTCTCGCACTATTATATTGGCATCCTTCGCAAAATGTAGAATTGTGTGGTCTTTCTATTGCAATATGCCAACATTATGTACAATTTCGTGCCTAACGATGTAATACGCTTCAATTGTCAATTACGAATGTCTTTTTATTTCCATCCAAGTCTGTAATTTAATTCTAGGGAAAGAAAAATGCTATTCAATCTTACGTTTATTCCCTTGACTAAAATAAAACGAGACGTGACTTTGTGAATTACAGTACAAAATGTTATGAATGATTTGGCAAAGTTAAATTATTTTGGGATGTAAATCTCTGGGCCTGTAAATCTCTGGAGAGATAGGCAAACATGTTAAACACCCATATTTCTCCAGCCTTGATTAACCTATTACCCTATTGTCGTCAAGCAGGCACTTTATCATGGGTTGTATGTTTACTGTTGAATGGAGAACCGTATCACTTAATAGGCAGCTACAATACCAATGGGAAGAGATAGGGTGGTATACTTAGAAAGCTTTTTGGGAAAACTTCAGAATAAACGCTTTATTACGTCAAATCTCAGTCAAAATATAAGTTGTTTGAACAAAGATGATTTTCTAAGACATCAGAATAACTAATCAAAGGCTACTTGTTCATTAAACAGCCTCTCGGGGCGTTGAGCTTTACGCCTGTTGTCTTAGTTAATGTTTTCATTATTGTTTCATCAAATTCCAACTTTATCATGTGCTACAAAGGATTTCAATTTGTTTGAAAGATTGAAGTTCAGGAGAACCATAAAGTTTGATACAATTTCGTTTCACACTGCTTAACTTTTACTCTTTGTATAGATTGCACGTTAAATGTAAATATAATCTACTTACTTATTTTAGGTCGTATCTGCGTAGATATTAAGTTATTATTTGATTGGAGTATGTTGTACAGGAATAGATAATGATCAAGAATAATATTATATAGGTTACTTTTTATCCCAGGAATAAATTCCTATCGGATATTATTGTTTTTTTTACTCATTAAGGAAGGTATAAGCGTTTGGGGTGAGAGGAAGTTTTTTGTGCAAATCAATGTTGCCATTTTTTTTCTCAAAAACTAGAAGTCCAATTTTTTTAATATAGTACTTAAAGTTTACGTTTTACGTTACGTAAGATCAAAGTTCTCTTTGCAAACCCACCAAAAGGTGAAAGAAACCAATTTTCCCAAGTATTTCGACACTTCAGATAAATTAAACAAGGAGTTTCAATCCCTTCGAGAGGATTGCGGTACTATCCAAATAGAAAACAATGCCTCCAATATCGATTCAAGTACGCAAAAATAAATGGACCAGCACAAGTTAATTTAATAGTGTTCGTGTTCAATTTATTCGCAAGATGTTGGAATATATTCGCTCCCCTAACGTACATATTTGATATAGTGTCTCTAGAGATGCCATAGTGCTGGGGGCAGGCCACTGGGACATTTATATTATGTCATTTACTATAGATTGTGGTCAATACATTTCATGACCTCACACCGGCAGCAATAGAATAGACTGGCTTCGCCAACTGGACGTCGACATGTGAGGACTCGAGCAGAGGCCATACGAAATGATGATGTATACATTTTTTCAAAAGCGTCGGTAGATTAGTGTTTAAGAAGTCGGCTTAACAATCCAAAGGTCCTGAGTTCGAAACCCGGCCAATACATTACCTATGTAAACCCACTCCAAACACAAGCAATTTAGCTTAGCTGGTGGGGTTCCAGTCAATATTAGTAATTTCCGTTCTTATATTTTTTTTATACCAAATGTGACAGTTTGTGAAGATGTTGCTTGCAGGAGGTAGAACATGGAATCTTTATTATTCTTTTAGCTTGTGGGGACAGTTTTGTAGGTACAGAATAGAAACATAAACATAACATAACATAAACTCACGCCTGTATTCCCCGAAGGGGTAGGCAGAGGTGCTAGCACCCACATTTCGCCAGTTTATGTTTAGGTCCCAATGTAATAGATGGCGAGTCTATTGCCATTAACCGGGCACTTATAAACCAGAATAGAAGAACTCGGTTATTCAATCACTCTTTATTTAACGGCTAGTTTTGATGCAGTTTTCTGTTTTTTGTTTGATCGCAATCGGTTGAGTAGAACCGGAGATATGATCAAAATAATAACCGGCATCCATGCAGTCAGAACCGCAGAAATCAGCTATTAGTTAAATAGAAACAAAGTTATTCTATAGACGCTCCACTCCCCGCGCCCCAATCCGATCTCCTGACTACAATTTACCGCGAAGTTCGAAGGCTCTCAATAACTTTGTTAGCATTTTGCTTTGTGCGAGCGTCTGCATCGGTTGATAACTTGATGTTCTTGTTATGTTACTCTATTAGTTGACACAATACATCTAAGTAGGTTAAAGCTACATAGAAGCTTCTCGACTTTGATTGAAATGACATTAAAACAAGCCATGTCGCATGTGGGTGGATATCTCATTACTTTGATGTAGTATTAGACGTCACACGTCAGTTTAGTGGTGGCTCTTTAGGTTTATATGTGTAAGAAATATGTGACAGGTAGGTAATCTGGAGGAGTAACAAAAGATATCCTTAATATAACCTTAGGTCTTGTAACATTATCTCCCTTACCACAATAGACAATGAAAGTATTAAAATATATTTACGAGCGTTCAGATAGATATTATACAAGTGGTTTCTTGTGACTCTGCCCACGTTGAAGCTTTTTGTAGCGGAAAATTGCTATAATCCACCAGAATGAAAATTTGTTTCTATGTTTTAAGTATGTTTAGCTATCACTATGCTATTTAAGAAAATCACTTTAGTCCTCTAGGCGTCGAAAGATCACAGGTAGACAAAATTGCTTTCGCATATCAATATTGATGAACTGCACTAATATTGACAATCTAGAAGAGTATTGAGCATCTGAGCTTTAAAAACTAATCTTTAAATGTCGTATGTATTCGTAACATAAGTACCTACCTAATAAGTAAGTCGGTCATTTCGTTCGTTTACAAATATGAAATATAGCACCTGTCCACTGCTTATCATATTTTTATGACAAAACTGCAGCTTCTCATCGCTATAATAACCTTTCGAAACTGTTCTCTCAATTGCGTTCCCACAATTCGGCTTTTACGCTTTTTATGTTTTACAATTACAGCTATTGGACACTCATTACTGAACTTATTACTTGGGATTCGAAATGACTCGACAAGACGACTTCTCTCTTATTAGGTACTTGGCCGCTGTAATCGAGATTACAGTAAGTCAATAAAGACAAGGAAAAATGGCTACTGATATTTTGTTTCAATGTACCACACATTGAAACAAAATATCAGTAGCCATTTTTCCTACTGTCATGATGAGAAGGAAACCTCCTACTGTTACGAGAAGGAGGAACTTTAGCAGGTGGTAGAAAACGTAATAAGGGTAGAGTTTCGTGGGTTGAGAACAGAAACTGTCATCTTTACTATGAAAACGTCGGTAGCTTAGTGGTTACGATCGAGAGGTCCCGGGATCGAATCCTGGCCATTACACTATCGACGTGAACCCACTCCTAGCACAAGCAATTTATTTGAAGCATTTATTATGCTAAGTTCGAAAACATCAGAAAAAATTAAATGCTCAAGTGAGATTTGAACTCACGACCTTTACCTTACAGGGGGAATGCTTTACCAAATGAGCTATTGAGCCACACCTGAATCATTTCAAATTTTCCTTCTCTTTATATCCATCCTTAAGGGCGACGAGCTGCGACGAGAGAACTAAGCAATTTAGCTTAGTTGGAGGGGTTAAAAGGAATATTAATAATTTCGGTTGCTAGATTCTTTAAAAAAAAAAAACTTGTTTCTCTGTAAGTGTAGTAGTCTGGTAACTAGCTATATGTTTCTATCTCGTATGTTGTTATTATAAAACCTATCATAACTTATAACTTTAAATTCATCATAATCATCTTTCTGTTTTTTCTTTGTGTATTTTTTTGGCAAATTTTATTTTTCTTTGTATATAATTGCTTAGTTTGTATAAGAATTTACTGACAGATTACAGTATAAAACTGTTGATTTATGCCAAATAACAATAATACTACTACTCCATTACTCACTGTCATCAAATGCGTTAAGTATTCGATTTAAGATGTTTTTTCTCACGATATAAAACTCATTACCGTCTGCAAAATAAGTAAATTTGTATCGGATTAACAGAACGATGTAAAATAGAATCACAGTATAGAATTTTGCTGAGTTGTTCTTTGCTGTAATCCTAACGATATCCACAATTTTCCTACGTTTGTTATTTAAAAGTTTAAAGCTTTCGAATTGGGTTACCGTACAGTTCTTAAAAAAGTAAGTACTTGTGTAGTCAGTACTTCTTTCTGTGTGTTTTCCATTAATTAGCTGATATTGTTTATAGACCTGAATCGGGTATAGTCTATTATCTTGTACTTAAAACTATATTATGTATAGTGTACAGTCTCTCAAAATCTTTCCTTAATTCTTTAGACAAATCTTGATAATCGATTAAGTGAAACGTAAATCATATACATATATCATATACATATACATATACATAGATGGGACTTATGTATTTAATAGAATTGAATAGTTAGCATAGGAACTGCTTTAAAATTAACTTTTAAACTCTCGCGTTCCATGAAATATACATTAATAATAACGGGAATTAAGAGGAATAAAAATGATAAATCAGATTTTTAGGCGTATGTTTAGAGACCAACTCCTTTTTTATTTGTGGACGTATTTGAAAACTGTTTACACTGTTTTATTTGTTGATTTCTAGTCTACATTTGGTACATTTTTAATTATTCTCACTTTTTAATTACTATATGAAAATCATTCCCAAAGCAAAAAGGTCACTGAAAAGAAAACTGGCAACTTCTTCTAAACGGAAAAGAATTTTTACGTAATTTTTTAACTAAAAGAAAGACAAAGATCTGAAGTATAAGTGGTACATTTTTCCGTTCAATACATTGACTTTTGAAGTCACAGGTCACGTTTTTGTTACGTTCTCGAGAGTTTGGCTTAGCGGGTGCCTATGCGGGGGCCGGGCGGCAGTGCCGTGATGGCTTTTGGACGGGGAGGTTGTGCTTCACGTTTTCGCAGCTTTGACAGCAACACAATTCGAGACTAATGCATAAGTGGACAGATAAGACACTTCTATGAGACGCCGAAAGTAAATTCGGTAAAAAAGCTAACGCTTTAAACTATCAAGAAATACATGAAAATGTTGTGTTGATTATTTTATTCGCACACTTTATTTGTTAACAGCTGTTGCCCACGGCTCCAGCTACTTAGATTTTGGATGCCGTTCTGGATGGTGATCCTCACTCATAGTGTAGTGATATAAAACCTATGACACTGATAAATACTTAGTGTGGGTTTCTATTGGTGAAATAATTCTTAGAATTGGTTCTGTAGATCCAGAGATTAACCTATATAACGTCACAAACTACGTCTGTATAATAATATATGTATATTAGAATACTATACATACCTATAGCTACATATATAAATATATAATATTATAAAAAAATTATCACTACATATCATCACTAGTATAAAATAATTCACTTCCCGCTATCTGTCTGTCTCTATGTATGCTTAGATCTTTAAAATTACGCGACGGATTTTGAAGCGGTTTTCTTTAATAGATAGTATCATTCAAGAAGTAGGTTTACATGTACAGTAAGCTTCAGAGAAAAGGAACCCCCCTTGAGGATAAAACCATTATCAAAGGGTGTTTTTTCTCTGAAGCTTACTGTACAATACAATCTATATAATATAAAAATGAATCCCTATTTCCCAATATCAGATAGATTCATTTTTGGCTGGACTGGCTGAGGCTGGACCAATTTCGCTTTTTTTCATTTTATGTTGTGTTTGTTATAAATTGTCTGGAGGTTTTTACGAAAGAAAAAGTAAAAAATATGCGCGGCAAATAGAAACATTTAAGAATACCTAACCATTATATAAAATATCTGACCCGAAAGACGTTGTTATGTCCTATTGGTGTCAGGGTCTCCGTGGGCGTATGGAGTCCCTGTCGTAATGCTTTCTGTTCTCAAAATAATTAGGACAACTTAATACAGCCAATTGAGGTAAATTCTAATTTTTAAGGTGAAATGAAGTTTGCCGGGCCAGTTAGTGTATAATATAAGAGGTTTGAATGTGATGTCATTTAGATAAACACATTTTTAGGGCTTACGTTGCAAACGATGGCACTTTGAGAATGTGTAATGTGTGTGAATTGTTATACCTATAGCATACTTATAGCTTTCATATTCACCTACCTCAATGTATCTATGCAATAAACACCCTAACCAATGGAAATATACACTGACGGACTCATAAACTGCATCAAAGTAATAGACGACTTTGAAATAAATATTTTAACCAAGTATGCATACTTTCTATACATATTTAAATTGAAACCTCTAGATTGGTTCGTGAACTTTAAAACAGCGTAGGGTCATATCTTTAAGTTTAAGTTTATGTACTGGAAAGGACCTTAAGACTTTTTTTGAAGAAAAAACAGAAATTTAAGAAAAATTGGTTTAATTAAAAAATTGGTTTTAACAATAGACACAAACTTTATGCAAGGGTTTATTTGTGTTTTAATAAGGTGTATTACCCCCACGTGCCCTTATTACGGATTCTAATCGGTTCCGCATAGATTTTATAAGGGTTTTTAAAAGATCTTGCGGAATATTGTCCCATTCTTCTGAAAGTGCTGTTCTTAGTGCTGCCACTGTCGTGGGCGAAGGGTTTCTCGCATATACAGCTCTTTTTAAATTGTCCCAAACATGCTCGATGGGATTAAGATCCGGGCTGCGTGCTGGCCAATTCATTGTACGTATCCCAACCTCTTCGCAATAATGTTGAACTTGTGCAGCTGCATGCGGCCGGGCATTATCCTGCATTAAAGTAAAATTTTCGCCTATGAATCCCATGTAAGGCATCACGTGATCTTCTAATATCTCTGTTATGTAGCGATGTGCTGTCAAACCCCCTCTATTACCGTTTTGACGGACCATGTCTATGAACACAAGTTCTGTTCGCCCGTTCATCGATATGCCACCCCAGACCATACATGAACCGCCTCCAAAAGGAACACGCTCCTCAATGCAACTTTGAGCATATCGCTCCCCACGTCGACGTTAGACTCTTCTGCGACCATCTGCACCATATAAACATGTCCTACACTCGTCCGTGAACAATACAGAGGCCCACTGCTCTTCTGTCCAATTCAGGTGATGACGCGCAAATCTTAAGCGAGCTTGTCTGAGAGCTGTAGACAACTTTGGACCATTTGCTGGTCTAAAAGGGGTGATATCCGCTTCCTTTAACCTTCTTCTTATTGTTCGTGCACACACGTTTACTCCACGCACTTCATTAAGCTCGGTTTTGATGTTAACTGACGTGAGGAAACGATTTCGCAGGGAAGTTATAACAATAAATCGGTCATCACGACCTGTGGTTGCTCGAGTTCTGCCTGTACCACGTCTCCTCCTGTAAGAACCTGTCTCTACAAACCTTCTGTATATTCTAGAAACCGTAGACTGGTTTAAATTTAAATTTCTACCAATCGTTCGTTGATCCAAGCCCTCCCGCACCAATGCTACAATTTGTGCCGCTTGTTCGGACGAAGTATCCATATTATGGTTCAAAAACTCTCGATGTGTTAAAAAACTAACCCAACAATTATGCTGGTAACAATAATTCAATTGACAAAACAAAAAAAAACAATGAGAATCAATTTAAAACTTTGCTATAAATAACACGCAAATCTGATACTACAAGTAAATTTTCTTTTCCCGGCTATATTCATTTGTTTTACTGCAGTTCTATTTTTAAATTTAATTTTTTTTTTAAGATTAAGAGCCAGTCTTTCCATATTTATATAATTTAATCTAAAAAGTTTAAAAAATCCTTTTAGAGTAAACCTGAACTTTGATGCAGTTTATGAGTCCGTCAGTGTATATTCATGTCTTAGATTATTAATAATCTAAGATTCATGTAATTATGAATATAAGTGCTGAGTGGGCATCAAAGCCACAAAATTATTTTTATTTAAAAGGTTTTGGTAGAATGCTACCAGAGATAAAACCAAAGTTGCGATAATAGACATCCATACGGGCGGTGCCGCCGACCTTAGCTGTATTAAAGAATCAAGAATCAATCAACATTGATTTCAAAAAAATACCAAATCAGTTAGGTACGTGAAGTTAGGCAGAATATGATGTGTCCACTCTGTACCCTTTTTACCGACATCTTATATAATATTTTTATATTATAATCACTTTAGTGACATGAGTGCGGGGTGGTGCGGGGCTGCGATTATTACGTTCGTAGACTCCACCCATTTGCTCTGAGGCATCGTCTCTAGTAAGGACCTTAACGTTAACCCGGTCAATTTGAACCAATAACTTTTTGAATCGGTATATCTCAGAAACGGTGGCTCGTAGGAAAAAACTATTGACACATTTTTATAGATAATTTTATAATCAACAATTTGGTCTGATGTACTTTTATGATAAACTTACCGTTTTGCTGAAAATCGCGAAAAACTCATTTTTTTGACCTTTGACCTTGAATTTTTTTCCTTACACGAGAATGATGGGGAACTTTCAGGTATTGTTTATAATTATGTTTTGAACAATTTCACTAATTTTCAGCTTGTTGGGAATTATGTACGTAATTTATGTACCTTCGAATGTTTAAATTGACCGGGTTAACGTTGCGTTAATTCCCGTTATTATTATTGCTTTAAAATTTCATTAAATCTCTATAATTAATTTTTCATGCTATTTTTCTTTTCTTATTTCTTTTTTGTCAACCGGTGGGCTTGCATGAAAGAATTAATGAGAGTGGAGGAAGCTCGTGAAGTATGTACCTAAGGATAGAGTCAAATGGCGGGCTGTTGTCTCTGCCTACCTCGGAGGGAAATAGGCTTGAGCGTATGCATTCTTTTCATGTGGTTTTTGCTCCTTTTGATTCTGATTATACCGCATCTAACTTTCGAGTAGTTTTCATTTAACACTGTCTCGTATAAAATTACTATCTTACCCGGTTCCTCCTTATTAGCATATAAGCAAATTTCCATTTTACATTCTCGTATTCATTCAGCACGGAATCTCGTGACCCAAGATTTCTCAACCGCTTCTTCATAGCGTATTATCATCCAACGCGACAAGAAGTTTTGCATTTCTAAGGTACTCGTAGAATAGTTTGAAATACTTAACGGCAGCCACAATAATCTGAGTTACAAAGTTGGTATTATGCTTCTAAGTTGAAGTTAAAGGCTATTTATAGTTGTTGTTGAAATCAAATTGGAGATTATGAAACGACTCATTATCTGTGATTTTAAAAAAAAAGGGTAGCTGATGTTTAGTTTGAAAGTTTATGCAAAAGTAAATCGAAATGAAACGTTTACGTATACCTAAAGGCAAATTAGTTGATAGTCAATTAAAAAACTAATTTGGAAGTTGTTAACTTCACAGGCATACAGGCATTTACACTTAAGTGGGGAAAACGATAAAAATCCGAAGGCGAAATCCAGTCAAACAGACTTATGACACCTTTGAAGTATAAACTTGATTGACATTTAATCATTCGGATGACCCATAGGAACCTATTTCCGTAATAACATGTATAATTAATGTTTAAATGTCATCCATGTTCCAAATTTCAACCCGAACCGTTCAGCCGTTAGAGCATGATGGAATTCTTTCTAATTCCATAACTTACATTTATATCATGAGTAGGAAGTAGGATAGAATTTTAAATATGTCGTGTAGCAACGACAGGAACATCCGATTTGTCAACACTATCGGTGTCACTAAGTATTCTTTTTACGATGATTGCAATTACGTTACAAATAGGTTTAGATAATGAGTAGTTTAGCTTCGGTATCGTTGAATGGAATTGCTTCGTAGTAATTACGTTCACTTCCTTAAACACTTAGTATTTCGTAATGGAAGAATGTGTTAATGGGTTTACGTGTAATTCTAGGTATTGTTTAAGATTCAGGACGATAGGAATAAGCTTTAAACTAGTATTGAAATGTCCAGATACCCTAAACAAGTGGCAAAAAAATCAGGATGGGGCATTTGGCCTAAGTGGTATAAAAATTGTCGTTTTCATTATGAAATTATTGGCAAACAGAATCCCAATGAGCAAAGAAGCATACTGCTCAAGCTTTTACTCTATTTAAGGCCAAGCCACGTTCTGCCCGTCGCGACTACACCGCACCACACTTTAATATGTTCACTTCCCTTCAATTATTGCCCGGCCCCTCTTTCGAACCTGTCTCTCGACGGTATGGCACAGGGATTCCTCTCACGGTAGATCCGAGCTTGCCTCGTTGAATTTTTCATTACTTTGTCCATTACTTTATTGTGTGCAATTTATATTATCTTTTATTTGCTTTTTTTATTTTTTATAAGGGCGGATGTAACTGTCCACCTGTCTGTTACGCCAATGCATTGATCTTGATGAAATTTAGTACTGTGATATTAGGAGGGACATAGGCTATATTTTATCACGAAAAATTGCATTTAAATAAGGTGAGTGCTCCCATTTTGTACCCACAAAACTGTACCCACAAGCTAAAAGAATAATAATTATTGCATCTTCTACCTCCTGCAAAAGTTCATTCCAAATTCTACCCTGACGTATTGTAGCTAGGCAATTTATGAAAGTTAGTTATTTTTGAACTTGAGATAGATAATCTCGGTTAGGAGAAACACAAACTATGTATATGTAGGTATATGATATCTATCCCTGTAATAGGTTCCCATAGGTTGCGCGAATTGTAAATTTCCATGCGAGCGAAGCCGCGGTCAACAGCTAGTAGTACTATATTGAAGCGGTATCGAGTTTTATGTCAGCAAATTAATGACAGTAGCCTGGATTTCGGGATTAGGTCCACAGGATGACATATGTGTCGTCCCTTATTACACGGGACGAGATGTTTGTATAGGATACGTAATAATAAACCTTTATGTAGCCCTACGGCTTGCCGCAGTTGTGTTGTTATATCGTATTTAGATATAGGTATGTATTACTTATTACATTTTATGAAGCTATGGTATAGTATCGTCAAAAATATTCAGGATTAATTCCTCATCATCGTAGCAATTTTGCAGTAGGGTCCAAATTTTGCACTTTTAAGAGGCCTAGGTCCGCTTGTTGTTTTTAAGTCCTTCCAATTATAGGAAGTTAGCCTGCACCAGGTCTCCTACTTGCAGATCCTGACTTGGGTCTCAAGGATGTTGATGAAGATGTTTGATATGGCCTGGTCGCGTGGTTCTCTGCAGAGAAGAATTTTGGGCCACACCATCTTTTTCCATGTGGTGTCGTACACGACGACTAAGAGCTGTTTAACATCAGACAGAATATACAGCCCAGACTCAGCCTCAGATATAGCCTCGAGTCAACTAGTTACTAATAGTGCCCGGAATGTTATGGCAATAGACTCACCTCCTATTATATGGGACCTGCTACAATTATTGGTTAAATGTGCGTATAATTCACCTCTGCCTAACCCTCCAGGGATAAAGGTGTGATTATATGAATGGGTCAAAATCATGGTCGACAAAGAAGATACGGTTGCACCTTTACATACAACAAAGTATTAGTACACTTTTTCATACAAGTTATACTAGCTGTTACCCGTGGCTCCGCCTTCGTGGATGTCACTTATTGCTGAATTAAGATGTAAACTATCCTATCTTGCAAGTTGGATCAAACTGCACACGGTGTGTAAATTTGATTAAAATCGGTTAAGTAGTTTAGGAGTCCATCGCGGACAAACAACGTGACATGTATTTTTTTTTTGAAGAATATTGGAACCGAAGTTACTAATATTCCCTCTAACCCCTCCAACTAAGCTAAATTGCGTGTATTAAAATGTAAAGGTGCAACGGTATATCTTTTGTCGATTGTTTCTATAAAAACTGACTACAATTAGTCGGGTACGTTGTTACTAAGCAGACTCCTAGCTGTATCTCCGTTAATGGAAATAATCTAAGTAGGTACAAAGTTAATTGCTTTTTCTCCGTTATTTCAGTAGGTATTCTCATTTCGTTTATCTTTAGCATTGTCTTATGGAAAGTTGGTAACCAATGTTGGTAAATATACTTACCTACCTAGTAAGTGCTTACCTATATTATATTACTTTGTATTCAGCTAGGTTGTAAGATTTCATTTAGATTGATGTTTTGTTAATCTTGATATTTTATTCCAATATATGTTTGTCCAGATTTTATAGTAAATGTTAAAAAGTGTTCTTTAGTTTTTACCCGACTACGGCGAAGCCAAAAGGAGGGTTATGATTTTGACAGGCTATGTATGTATGTATGTATGTATGTATGTATATATGTATGTATGTATGTATGTATGTTCATTTGTTCCCTCATAGCTCCTCAACTACTTATTAGAACTGGAAAAATGAGGTATCGTTACAAGCGGCTTTATCGTCCGATGGTTATAGGCTATATGATGTGTCACTCAATCTTGTGTGGCGCCCTCTAGCGCTCATAAGGTACTGTGTTAAAAAATAAATTTGAGATAAATATGCCGTGTTTGGTATCAAATGAAAGGACTTAAGAAGCACATTTCAAATATGTATAAATTATTAGCTTTACCTTGCCCCAAAATAATATAAATAAAAAATAAAGTTTAAAACTAAAACCCGACTACCGAAAAATCACGCTTTAAAAAGTAACAAACAAGAAAATATCAAGGATAGCCGTGGTCGTATGCCACTTACTCTGACAAAACAATATATTCTAGGCAAAAGTGGCATACGACCACGGCTATCCTTGATATTTTCTTGTTTGTTACTTTTTAAAGCGTGATTTTTCGGTAGTCGGGTTTTAGTTTTAAACTTTATTTTTAATACAGTAGTCTGCAAGTATATAAATTACGAGTCTCGTTGTTTGTCCGCGATGGACTCCAAACTACTTAACCGATTTAAATCAAATTTGCACACCGTGTGCAGTTTGATCCAACTTGATAGATAGGATAGCTTATATTTTAATTAAGCGATAAGTGACATCCACGCGGGTGGAGCCGCGGGCAACAGCTAGTATTAGTATATTATGTTGTAGGTATGCAGTCGCCGGAAAGCGAATCTGAGACGTATCCTCAATCATGCCGTCCATCGCATCGTCACCATAGTTATTCGTAATTTTTTATGTGTAATAGAATGAGTAATTTTCATGCAATCCGTAGATGGTTTGGATTCAGAATGTCCAATTCATAAAATGACCGGACGTTGCAAAACGTCCATATCCCAGAATGTCCAGGTCCCAAAAATTTCCAAATTCCAGAATGTTGAAATCTATGAAAGTCCAAGTCCCAATTGGTCCAAATCCCCGAATGTCCATTTCCCAGAAAGTCCAATTCCCAGGTTGTCCAAATGCCAGAATGTCCTAATTATGGCCTTAACAAGGAAAGTAAAACTATGTAAGTACTTTGAACCTCTAACAGAATTAATCTCACCTCTTCTCATGACAAGTCTATTTGTTCCATAGTTCATGTCACATGACCACTGCTTGTTGCTTTTTAACAATATCTGATTAAACTGATTGGGATTGCTGATATGGTATGCACAAAGGTGAATGAATGACAAATTGAGCTGTTAATTCACTAGTGAGTTATCTATTGTTTTATCTTCATACATAATAAATTAACACAGGTAATAAGGGGGCCCGGGCCTCTGTTTGCTTGATAAGGGAGAACTAATGTTACTGCGGTCAAAGGTCCTTATACTGCAAAAGTTGCCAGTGCGATGTCATACATAATACAAGTGGTGTCCGTCTTCCATCGAGAGGGTGTGCGAGTCTATCTCGAATTAGATGATAAACAAGCTTGGAAATGAGCTGTTCGCTCCGTTATGCTCAGCGAGCTCAAGCAAATCACTCTATCTACTAGACTATAAGTAATAGACTAAGGCCCATATTCTAAAATGACACTCAACCTTAATTTCGATTTATCTGAAGACATATTGTAGGCAATGTCAAATCCATTTTTTTTATTTATTTATTCTTTATGTACACATAAAGGACATCCAGGACGCGGCCTTAGACTGTATATAACTATGTAATATGTGTAATATGTACCTACTGTATTGTGTTATATTATGTATACTTATATATATAATGTATATGGTATATAAAGTATATAATAAGTATATTTGCGCTATTTATGATGTGTATATTGTATCGTTGTGTATATATATAATATTATGTATTGTTCATTAGTATGTATATTTTATGTAAGTACACCTGTTTACTTAGGTATATGTATCTAAATTGTATACCAGACATTATAGGTGCATGCCTGTCGTGAGGTATGTTGGTATACATGCCTCATGGCAGGTATGTACTGTATGTATGGTACGCTCTCTCCATACAATGTTACTTTAATAATGCACCTACTGAGTCTTTCTCTGCACCACCTTTGGTTGACTGGTAGAGAATGCCTATGGCATTAAGTCCGCCTATGTACTTGTGCATGAAGTTTTATAAATAAATAAATAAAAAAATAAATTATATTTATATAAAATAGTGAGACGAGATGTACAAAGGCGAGCTTAACTCAAAGTTGAGTTTTCTTCCAGCAAACCTGGGAGTGCACAGAGGAATTGCTATATGAGTGGCAAGTCTAGTGTACAAGAAGCATCGAATTTGATTTAGGAGGTATACGAGACGTATACCCCAGGTAAAAGGCATAAATATACATAGATACAACATATACATACATGCAACATGCACATATACATACATACATACATACATAAATACATACATACATAAATACATACCTACATACATACATAAGTACATACTTACATACATACATACATACATAAATAAATAAATAAATAAATACACACATACATACTTACACCTACATACATATGTCTGCTATAGTTGCGAGAGAAAGTAGTCTCTTGTTCGTTTTTTAAAAATGTTCGAAGATGGACTATCGCGTATGGTGTGAGGAAGAGAGTTCCAAAGACGCACTGCAGAAACTGTAAAAGAATTATCGTAGCAGGAAGAACTATGACAAGGAGTTCGAAGTAGAAGAGAGGAGGAAGTACGACAGTCTATCTATACAATCTTTCCTCAGATATATCGCGATTCAGGCTGAGTGTCATTCTAGAATATAGGCCGAAGTGAATGGTTGTAAATAAACAAAAAAAATGCCCGCTGAGTTTCTTGCCGGAGTCTTCTCAGGTCGGGCCGCGTTTCGAACCGGCGCCATGGTCCATTTGCTAAACCAGTCTTTAATAATTATTTTTATATTGACGTTTTATAGAAAATCAAACGAACTTACCTGTAAGTGAGTTTCGATGATTATTAAACGATGTGATTCACCCGAGAGATTACATTATAATAGAAAATCAAACGAACTTACCTGTAAGTGAAGTTCGATTATTATTAAACGATGTGATTCGCCCGAGAGATTACATTTTAATTTACTTGTATTACGATGGCAGCACTCACGCGTGCTACTACAAGTAAATTATAATGTAATCTCGAAGGGCGAATCACAGAAGTTTAATAAGCGTTTCAGTGACTCATTCCTATGCCGCACCACTAAGACCTGGATCTCCCTGCCAGATCACGTGTTTCCTTCTTCTTACAGTCCCGGGTCCTTTAAGCGGGCGTGAAAAGGCATCTGATGAGGCCGTCAAGCTGAGTGCCACCACTGTTAACATGGTACATGCTTACGATGGTGACCCTCTTTCCGAGACTTTGTCTTTAGCTTACCATCAGGCGAGCTGAAGTCAAATTGACGTGTCCTTAAATAATAATAGTATAAAACCACTAATTAAACCCACTTCTAATACGAGAATTCGTTCAAAATACCCTAAGTGTAGTGTATATATAGCTAAACACTATCGAGTATCATAAGCTGTTGGATGCTGACAGTATTTCTCCTCTGAGATGTGTCTAGCTGTAGGTACTAGGTTCGAGTGCCGATAAAAATGTCGTTTCCGATTTATGGTGAGAGTTTCTTCCTTGATTAAAAGAGTTAGTAGATACTATAGTTTGTTTATTGCGCTAACTTGAGTGCTTCAGATAGAACAATACTTCATGCAGGGGCGGTGGCTTAGTGGTTAAGAAGTCGGCCTTACGATCGAAAGGTCTCGGGTTCGAATCCTGACTATTACACTACCGACGTGAACTTTCTCCTAACACAAGCTATTTAGCTTAGCTGGAGGGGTTAGAGGGAATAGTAATAATTTTGGTTCATAGTTCATTCTTCAAATATTCACGGCACCCCTCCAGAGAAGTTGAAACGTACACTATACAAAATAAACCCGATAAATGTATCAGTATATATAATAACTCAGTTTACAGGTGTTAAAAAGTATGGGTATGAATAAAAATAGAATTTAGTGGTTTGAAAAAAAAAAAGTAATATTTAAGACAAATTATTTTCATCTACTCAATTGTCTAAAGAGATATACGAAAGTAAAGACCTTATCTTAAAAAACAATTCAAAATCGATAATGACATTATTATAGTATTTCATTCATTATTTATTTGATTATGTGTGTTTGACATTGTTTAAAGTATTTAATATTTATTTGATTATGTTTATTTGACATTGTTAAAGTGTTCACTATTATTTAATTTTTATTTTTGGTATGTTAATTTAATTTGTACACCATATTCCATGGTAGGACATAGCGCACTGAAATGTAACTTAGAATAAGAACTGTACACAAACCTATGATCCACAAATAAACAATTGAATTGAATTGAATTGAAGAACCCCCTCATTCTGGCTTATAGAAAAATTTAAATAGTCCCATGTTTATTAAACGTCCAAGTGACTTACATGAACAGCAAATTCTAATAGCAGGTTTGACCAGTTTACGAACAGAAAAAAGTCACTTCAATATTCTAAACTAAACAAACCAATATCTTTACAAATAAACCTTATGAGATTGTTTGTTTGTTTCAATGCATAAATCTCTGTAAAGGACTATCCGATTCGAAAAAAATCTTTTATGTTTGATAGCTCAGTTCTCGGGGAAGGTTATGTGGTATTTTAGATTATGCTACAACTCTTAGGGACCGAGCAATAAGAAAAAAAGTCAGAAGTAAGCGGGCTAGCGGTGGCGCAAATTGACCCGATCAAGGCGAGTGAAACCATGGGACACCGCTACTATATTTATAAAGCATTCCTTTCGTAACCTATTGAAGATAAACAAAGCTATAAAATCTAATAAATTAGTGTAGTTACTTTTTTATTTTTAAACCATTTTGTTTTTTCTAAATACTTACGCGCGACTGTCTCTGGAATACAGAAAAGAGGTTCGTATTATCTTTTAAGTAAATAGTTCAGTGATAATAATTATTACTTCCTTTATCAGAACCCAACTTAAGTTTTTTTTTGGGTTAGAAAAGAGATACCTTCGATTCCTTAGCAAGAAGGGCTGCATTGGGGATCATCTATGGCTCAAATTCTTTATCTTTAATACAAAAAGCATCCCCGCGGAGTAGTATGTGTGGGAACCCTTATTCATACATCGCCATAGACAGGGAATTCATCCCCACACATTACATCCGAAAATGGTGCGCACCGTGCGGTATGAAAGGAACTTCATCCCACGCACGCTCAAGCTGTGGAATGAACTGCCGTGGTTTTTCCAAGCGACTACAATATGGGGTTCTTCAAGAGGGGCATTAGAAGGTTTTTTCAGGGTAGGCAGCACGAGTGTAACGCCTTGGTGTTGCATACGTCCATAGGCCGCGGTAACCACTTTCCATTAGGTGTGCTGTGGGCTTGTCTACCACCTAAGTGGTATAAAAAAAACTTTACAACTCCCAAATGGCCTGCATATTGCCTGAGCCATATATCTTGGACCTAAAATATGCTCAAAATGTTCTTTATACACGCAGTACATGTTTCTTTTGTGTATTTTGAAGATAGCACGGGGTGCTACTGCGGTGGACGATCTCTAATTCACCAATTATATTCGACCATTACACGCTCATGCAAGCGACATTCATGCCATCAGTCAGTGAATGATGGTTAGAACAAAAATACTGCATTCAACCATCAGTCACTGCATTAGACGATAGGCTATCCATCAATCACCGTGACTGTGGTGAAACTGACAGCAAAACCTACCGGCTACTGTGTAATGGACGCTGGTTCCCAAATAAATAGTTTTTTGATGATTATTTATTATTTTATTTTTAAGTACTCTTCCCTTTTCATAATATGCTTTTGTTTTTGCACTTTTGTCACTTGCCTAAAAATATATCTATCTGTTACCAGCCTGAGACTTTTATTTTCATTAAATATAGGCACAATAATGAGGACAAGTGGCTATTGGTAACAGACGCCATAGATTATAACAAAACAATCCGCGAGCGCCAGGGCGTTTTATATTTCGCGATTTAGGTCCAAGATACATGATTCGACTTCCAGCTGAAACCTTGTACTCTTTGATTATATTATTAGTTTGTGAGAATATGTTAATTCAGAAGACGCAGAAGGTTCACAAGTTAAAAGGTTAATTGACGTATTTAAGCGTCTTGTTATAAATATGCTTTTAACAGCCATTAACATTTTAATAGCTTTTAATATGAGCTTGTTGACATACAATTATATTTTACCCGGTGGGATCACGCGGGAGCGGTTTGGGATGATGTTTTGATATGATTAGGTAAATTTGCACTGTGCAAGTAGATGTATGGGACAAAAACTACTACAATAGGCTATTTGACTATTTTTATTTGCTTTTGAAAAATGACCACTATCTTATAATAAAATGAACTATAAAAGTAAAATTTTCGTACGACAAATAGTTTTCTAGATATTTGATTTTAAAAAACACTTCTGTAGCGCGTAGTGTAAATGTATGGAGTGCCAGAGAATATCGCATTTATTTCGGTCTACGTTGCGTTTACACGTATATGGTTCATAATAAAAGTTATTTAAAATTTAATAAGGAATCTAAAAAGTTATATAATATATTTTAATTGAATTTGATTGTTTATATTTCGACTTTTTTTGGGAATTTCAACTTATGAAAAATCATAGTATCAGTTTAGATATGCAATATTCTATTTTGCAAGGCATATTTTTTCAGAACAAGCTATCATATTAAGCAGTATTGGGAAGAATCGACGACTTAGTCATTTACCCTATTAGGCAATTTTACCTGCTAAACCGGTATAATATAGCTGTAGATTGATAGACTTAGAGTTTCTGGCGAGTTTCTTGTATCCTTTTGAGATTGAGAGGTCAAACGGTAGTCGCTCTCGTAAAAGCCAATATAAACGAAATAATAATGTAAGAGAGCGGGCCCCGGGCTCTTAAGTGCAAGCTCGGGACGTAACCGGGACTGGCTCTCCTAATATCAACAATCTTCGATTAAAAAATAATACTCATAATTAAAAAATCGATTCATAAATGACATAAATAGAGTAAAATAGACATCGAATACATGACCACCCCCTTTTTGAAGTCGGTTAAACAGCAGTAATTAATGTGCAATTTAATGTAAGGCAATTTTAAACTAACTTAATATTTCAGTATCTACGCATATCCACAGAAATAACAAGACAGACATGATTATTGCAACATTTCTGTAATAAAACATGTCTTACTTACACCTGCATATAAATCTGACTGCATAATTACTTATTATACTGCTTTAATATCTATGTAATCGTCTGGGAAAATACTATTCTGTAAGTAACTATTGTATACTAAGTCTCAACGTATAAAGATACAATCAACATGTGATTAGACTAGTTTATATCTGTTTTATCGTTTCTAAACCGCAGTATAATAAAAAATAATAACATAATACAACATAGTTATGCAAGTAGTGAGCGTGCCTTTATATTAAGCCCGCACCACACTGTAGTGAAGTTCTTCAGCCGTTTATGAATGTGATTCGATTTCTTTTTCAAATAATTTTGATGAATCTAAATTGTTCTAGCATTAGTGTAGTTGGAGGTAAGGATAGTGAACAGCTCTTCATTCGTTGATAGTGGAAACTTTGGAGTTGGGGCCATTTTTTTTTGTACGGAAATCCCCTTGGATACCCCCCCTTCCGGAGCAGGAAGGGGAGGTTATGTCGGACTCGAACAGAGTAAAACCGCACGCCGACTGTGGGTCGTGGTGCTAGGCCGGAGGTGAGGTTGTCATCGACATATCCCTCGCACCCCGGCTGACCCAGGGAGTTGGGGCCTGAGACGTAGGTGGAACATACTAATTTTTATCTACACTTCACAACCCCTTCACTACCATAACTTCGCTGCTACTCAAACGTTTGCTGGTAGAGAACTCATTTTGAGTTAAGCTCGCCTTTTTACATGTTATTTGAAATGTTTTATGTATGATCTCTGTACTTTTTGTGTGCAATAAAGAATTAGGAATTAATTCATATCACTACGTCATCTGAGTAGGTTGTCTTACTGATGTTAGTGGTGCTTTATAACCCGTTTATGTAATTGGTCGCACTTTCAATCCAGTTAGCGTACAACCCATTAAATACACCAATAAAATTTCAAGCTTACGACCGGGTGGTAAGTATATTTACATAGGTCTGGATTTCTATGTATAATATGTGTGTTACAAGATAAGTAGTTTATTTATTTATTTATTCAGGAAACATACAGTCATGTACATATTTTTCATAAAGACTTAGAGTACTATAAGATCTATAATTTATAACAATAATAATCTGCGACACTGCCGCACAAATGATACCTACACAAAGAAGAAAAGAACGAAAACGATTATTTTACTCTATATCCGTGAGGAACATAGCTCTTAGTTTTTTTTTATATACAAAACAAACTACTGTTGAACACGTCCAAGCTACTGCATTTAACGTAATAATACTGCTACTTCTAAAGAAGTTGTACCGGTATACATAGTTTTATACAAAGGAACATTTTACGTTTAACCGCAGATAGATTTCATAACACAGGCTAGTTTACCGATTTGAATGTTGTAGAAAATCATGTTATATGCAGCAAATTAAACACAACAAATAAACACTAACAGTGATTAATACTAAAATCATTGTAAACGTCGAACTGCTTCAGGTTTCGACCAGGTTAGGTTGTAATATCCATCGCAGGCTAATCTAAGTTCTTTATTTTATTCATGGTACTTTCGACCAAACCCGAGTAAAATTTATTCCTAGAATAAACAGCCAATATGTAGGTGATATCGCCTGTTTCTGTGTCGAACCGGCCCTTAACCGAATAAACCAGTTTGGCACAATTTGTATCTTCGTATTACTACTGTGTGGGTGTAGCTTTATCCGATATTACAACATCAGAAGCCACAAACCGCAACATGGGAGACAGGGTTTAATTAGTGTAACATTGGATTCGATAGCGATGCTTTCCGATTTGTGTTATTTTGAAAGTTATATGAAGGACTTCTTTCATTTCGATGTTTGGAAACTTTGAGATTGAGTGTTTATTGACCCGTGTAGTATACTAGTAACACTGATCGTACATTCATTCAAAGGTACTTTAGTATGTGCAGTCAGGATAAGAAAGATGTTCACGAACGAAGTACTCAAAATGATCTTAATTTAGTTTTTTGTCCCCCGTCCATTTGACCGATTGTTCTGATATTTGGTACACATCTTTAGTTGGGACAATAATCCATACTAATATTATAAATGCGAAAGTAACTCTGTCTGTCTGTCTGTATGCTACGCTTTCACGCCTAAACCACTGAACCGATTTTAATGAAATTTGGTATAGAGGTAGATTTGACCATGAGAAAGGACATAGGCTATGTTTGGTCGCGATAACCGACATCCACGCGAGCGGAGCCGCGGGAAAAAGCTAGTACCATATAAATGAATAAAACAGTTTGATTTGCTTTTAATACGAGAGTTTTAAGATCATTTTGAGACTTCGTCGTCAAGATATTTATGACGCTGACTATACTCAGGAAGTAAAAACCTCGAATGCGGAACCCGAACTGAAAATAGGGGTGAAAGAAGGTGCGGCTAGGACTAACGCAAAGATGATATATAGGTACTTTAGTATGACATAAATGAAATCAAGCGATTTACTGAGGTTTATAGAGCTCTACTTAGATTTTCTAGCCGTAATCAATCATACAGAAAAAGAACTGGAAACACGGTTAACGGCAATGAGTAGACTCGTCCCTTATTATATGGCACGGAAGAAATCGCAAAATAAAGGTGTTAATAATACTGTTCGGATGTATAAAGATGAAATGAGTGTTTCTGTGGAGGAAAGGTGTGTAATCCTTTGATCTTGATCAGGCAACATGAACACGCCTGTCGAGTCGAGGTCCAACAGCTGTCGTTTGTATGTTGAATACTATGAATATTTATGTTATACCATTGCGTGATTTTCAATAGCGCGATTCAGGATCTTAATACAGTTTACTGTCATTAAGTGACGCTGGGTACACGTGTTTAAAAGAGAATGCTTCCAAATGTAAATATGCCGTGAAGTAGTACCGTTGTCCGATAATGTTATTACTAACGGTTCAGTAATTTGTTATACTTTAACTTACTTGAATAATAATCAAGTTAATTTCACGACCACCGATTTGGAGTAGCCAGATTAAAATCATACATAAACTCACGCTTGTAAATCCCCGAAGGGGTAGGCAGAGGTATATTTATGCTCAAATTTCGCCAACTATGATTTTCGGTCCAACCTAATGAAGGGTGAACCTATTGCTATCAAGCGGGCACTTAGTCGTGGCCTGTATGTTTACTGTCGGATGGAGAAAAGCCTTATTTCTTAGTTGCCTTCTACGACACCTACCTACATAAAGAGATGGAGTGGCCCTATCAACTTCACTTGGAACGAACACGGCTAAAATTCTATGAAAATACTGGATGTTATTGGAGCGTATGGAGCCCAACCAAATGTTAGGTCCACCAAGCCAACCTCATCTGTAATCTGATGCCCCTAATTAAACGAATAAGGCTCTAGCGCAGGCTATCCTTTTGAGGTTGAGGGGTTGGTAGACGTTCCCGTAAAAGTCAAGCAAAGAAATATATGGAAAGTAGGATAGTAGACCCCGTGGCTCTAATAAATAATAATAAAATATTCCACAACATTCTACATACGCTATCTAGACCCATGGTAAGCTTAACTAGCTTGTGTTATGGAATCTAGAATGCGGATAAACTTACTTACATTTTTTTTGTAAATACATACATATTATACATAGAAACACCTAGACCAATGCAAATAGCCATATTCATGAATACAAATATTTGCACAAAGCGAGGATCGAACCTGCGCCTCCTGCGTAGCAGTCGCGTTCACTACCACCACGCCACAGAGGCTGTCGGCTGTAACATAGTATCATTGCAACTGGGGTCTAGTTTATCGAAAACTCTAAAGTCTAAATTAATTGTAAAGTTCCAATAGAAACTTTGCAATGAGCACAACTGTAGAGGTCTTCACAACTAAGATGTACTCAGCTTAAGGGTCCGTTCACATAGACCGGCTCGGAGAGGAGAGCAGATTTTTATCATGTTGGAAACAAAGTTTTAAGTAATTGTAGTAAAGTTTATTTTTGCATGTCCACTTTTCTTGTCTTCAGCCGGTCGGCTCCGATTGCGCGCTCTTTCTCTTCAAGCCAGTCTATGTGAAAGGGATTTTTTTTATCGTGCGCAAAATCCCCATGGATACCACCCCCACGGAGCCGGTGGAGGCGGTTATGTCGGATTCGAACCGACTAAAACGCACGCCGTCTTGGGTCCTTGGTTGCCGGAGGTGAGATTGCCATGTGAAATGGTTGGCGGCTCCGCTCCGGCTAACTCCAAACGTATACGATCCGGTCTGTGTGAAAAGAAAAAGCGGGCCGATGCTCTCCTACCCGGTCTGTGTGAACGGACCCTTATGCAAGACAAGTACAAATAAATTGTGCAGTAAAAGGTTCTTTAGAATCTATCTCAAACATTCGCGTAATTGAGAAAGTACTGCTCTTCATTGAATGAGGCTTAAGAGGGTACCACATAAAACATAAATGAAAATACACGACCAATCCTTTTAAAGAGACAAGAAAATAACAACCAATCAAATAATCCATTCAATCATCATAAAAGTACAGCCTACCGCGAAATTTTATTACCAAAATAGGGTCATACGCAAATAGCCTCCATGAATCAATGGTAATAAATGATATTTTACTTTGTGGTCGATAACGGTATAGATGGCACAGTTAGACTTGCAGGCTTGCATTAAACCTGTTCTGTTGATCGAAGGTTGTCGAAGCCAGGAATAGATACAGCGGTCAACCACATCCCTCAACTTCTTCCGAGTGACAAACCGTTTCGTAACTATGCGCGTTTACTTATTGTACACCTAGTAAAAATACATAATTGAAATCTATAAACCTACGGAAGCAGATTTCTGCCAGCAACCTTTGGATGGTAATTTTGGGTGTAGAATTAAGTGGTAGTTGTTGTCATACTTTTGCAATTTAAATATAATAGGTAGGTACAGCCGATAAAGGATATACGGTTGCACCTGGATATACAACATTATATGAAAAAAGCAACCTCATCTCTATTCTTGTACGTAATACACAGGTTTATTCTACCAAAAAAATCGCGTTAGTTAAAGCCAACACATTTAAGTTACTCTAATTTTACGCTATTGAAGTTCGTACGAGTGCAGATTTAGGCCAATCGGCTTTTGTCTCGCTCTCTTTTCTCAAACTCCATTGGCTGGAACCCGCACACATACGAACTTTTGAGCTGCCATTAAGTTTGGTTCGAAGTATAATCGTGTTCTTACGTTATGACTGCGTTTGAAACTCGATGTCACTCAGAGTAATGCCCCAAACCTGTTAAACGTTGTAGATTGTGGCTAATTGGTAATTAGCGAGAAATGATGTAGGAATGTTGAGAATATACATGTTTGTTTGCTTTATTATGCAGATATTACTGTAATTGCTTCAAGGATTCACTAATAGAACAAACAAGTCGCTATGTAACTTTATATACATTTAACAATATGCATTTCACCACACGACTTCAAAGTACTAATATTACGAGTACATACGGAGCTGGGTAATATGAAGAACATAACATGAAGTCAGTATTTCTTTCGTTTTTATTTTAAACAGTTTTTCTTTTTACCCAACTGTCAAGTATCTTGTATATGTTTGTAATATTCTTTATTACCTCATATCTAACCTAACCACTAAACGAATTTTGATTATTAATGTCTCAAATTAAAGGTTTTCATTGGCCAAGTGTTCTTAGGTACATAAAATGAGAATAAAAAGCTATAATGTAGTGTAGCTATAGTGCCAAAATGTGTCAAAAAACAATTTACTCAAACGTATCGAGTAGGGTATGAAAATGAATGAAATTGAAAGACGATTACAAAAATATAAAGTATCATAACTAAAAAGTATACAATTTTTTTTTATTAAAAGTGAAAAACTTGCCTGATAACTGAACATATTGAAACAAGTTTGATAGCAGGCGGTACCCATTGGTAAAACAAGGACCGGATGAAAATTAATAGGTACTGCCTATTAGTCGGGGTTTTTATAAAATAATTAATAATTTGTTTTCCGTTCAATATGTTGCACAGGTGTACAGGTGATATGCAAATACACAATTTTAGTAATCTGGAACTATATAGAACAGTCACAAGCACCCTGCGACTGCGGAGCCCCATCCCAGTCAATGCCACACTTGCTCTCTTGCCCACTGTGCCCTTCCACCTGTACCATCGCATACCTGTGCAGGGCAACAGACAATGCTGTGGCCGTAGCCAGGTATTGGGCCGACATAATTTATTAGATTGATGAGCCATTGACACGAAGAAGAAGTAAACTGGAAACTTGAGGAAATAAGTAATGCCAACTTCTTATTTAGTAGATATCGACAGTGGCACTGTATATTATTGGTTGAAAATTCTGTTCCTGGTTCGGTAGTGCTGGAGTGTCATTTAATCCGCCTATCCTATTTTGTAAGTGACAAGTAGATTGTGAAGGTCAGATGGCAGTCGCTTCATGGAAAATATCGAAGTTCAGCCCATACCGCAGTAAGAGCGAACCCCAGACCCTGACATCAAAGCTTTGGATTCGACTGGGATTAACTCTAAGATGAAGATGAATAAAAATAATGTAGTACCTAAGTATCCCAAGTTCCACAGACAATGGCCCACCTGTTGACATGTGCTAAATGCCCATACACATGTACACCGCAGGACCTCATGTGCGCCTCCGAGAACGCCATACAGGTGGCAGCACACTGGGAGAAGATAATTTGAGGGCCGAGGCGCCATCGCCACGATAGAAGAAGAAGAATTATTAAGACTCGTAGAAATGTTAAAGCTAACAATATTAATATCCACAAAATACTTTACCATAAAATATTCATAATCAAATTCTAAATCATTAACAGGTATTACGAAACTGTTATACTTACTTGGTATTAAATAACAGGTGTACGGTCCGTAAAACGGAACGTAATAACCCATTTGTCAGTAATTAATGTTTGTTAATAACGTTAATAGAAGCCTGCGGAACGAAAGCGGCTTTATCAAATATCTAAGACTTTTTTTGGTATTTTAATACTTATTCGGATTTCGTTTCAAGGCTGTGTGATACAAAAATACGTGAGTATTTTAAGGGAGCTTATGAATTCATTCATTGACGTAAGTAACGTTCAATGAATGAATTCATTCAATACTTGTTTTTATGAATGAATAGCTTTTGCACGCGGGCGAAGCCGGTTATCAGGACAAAACATTTCTCAAAAGACGTTGTGCGAAGTTTCATACTTCTAACTTTAAAAATGACGAACTTTCCATACAAACGTTTATCACCTATTTTACCCTCTTAGTAGATAAAATTTTGAAAAATTTGCTGATACACGTGTTCACTTTTTTCTTATAAGACACACTTTTATGAAATTTAGTGCATCTAGCTCTGAAAATGACGGACTTTAATACAAACTTCCATGCCTTATATTACCTAACAAAATTTCCAAAAATCCTTTCTTAATGGATGCTTATATCATAAAATGCATCTACTGTCAAAATTTCAAATTTGTAGGTCCAGCGATTTAGGCTCTGCGCTGATGAATCAATTAGTCAGTCAGTCGGGACAAGTAATTTTATATGTATAGATGAATGAATTTGTATTTCTTTACAGCAAAACCCTATTACACTACCCAACCGGTTATCAACCTCGAGGCATCAAATATGACGAATGTGCATAAGACAAGATAGCCGTCAAATTTTGTACTGCAATATTTAAAAAAGAAAAACTTATAAAAGTTAGTAAATTTCGACATAAATCGGTGAACATTAACTGTACCATCATCATATTTCCCTCACATAACTAACTTCATTAATTCTAACTTCGAACGGACTTTGCGTCTATCTGCATTCGATGCGTATACATCAGAAAATTACCATACGATTGGTTTTAACTTTCGGACCCTTGTCAAGTTACATGTTTGGCGTTATCGATCGCCTTCTATCACATACCTTTTACCTTATTTTCAAGTTTATTGATGAGAAAGTATATGTTTGAACTCCGTCTTTGTGGATGTCGGTTATCGCATCAAACATAGCCTATGTTCTTTCCCACACACAAAAGAACCGTTTTAAAACATTAAATTACCCAAGGTAAGACCCAAGGTTTTACTAAGGGCTCAGACGCAGAATGTCCACTTCTCAAAATGTCCACTGGTCGCAAAATGTCTCTTTCGCAGAATGTCCCTTTCGCAAAATGTCCCTTTCGCAAAAAGTCCTTTTCTCAGAATGTCTCTTTCGCAGAATGCCCACTTCGCAAAATATCCCTTTCCTTTTTTTTATTTCTAACTTAATATCAATAATAATATCACAGTCTAAAAGGTCGAAACGACGTGCGGTTTTAGTTGGTATTAATCCAACACAACGGGTTGCATCCGTGAGGATTTCTGAACGAAATAAGTTTGAGTCAAACATATTTTTGACAACATACATTTTGGCGCCAAAAATCTACCGTTTTGATTTTCTAGAAATTAATGTCACTCACACAATTACGACGAATAAAATGACACCTCACATGTCCAAATCCATCAAGCCGTTCAGGCTGTAGGCCGTGCCAAATAAATGGACATATAGATACCTACATAGTCTCGAATTACCCTCCATCCTTCGGCAGTAGGGTAAAAAAAGGAGACGGACTGGTTTTTACCCGACTGCCAAAGCCGAAGGAAGGAGGGTAATTTAATAGTTTTGTTTCAAGCCATTTGGAACAAACATAATTTACTTTTCTCCACCCATCCTTACAAGTGATTCGTAACTTAGGGATTACAGAATAAAGAGATAACACAATAACACTACGTAGTTAGTTTATTTATAACACAATAACATTTTCCTGGTCTAAAACAATAAGTAGTTATCGCTGGCAGAGAGTGTGAGGCATTGCAGTTGCCAATTGTGATTGAGCGTCGATCACTTATCAATTCTTGAAGAAACCTTAACTATATGTATATATACTAACCGCCGTTCCCAATGCCATACTGACAGTTAAAGATAGATCGCATCTACGGATTAAGTGCTCACCTTTTTAAATTCAATATATACTCGTAGTAACTTCTATTTCACACCAATTTCGGAAAATAAAATTATACCGCGATGCGCTTTTCCGCAAATAATCAGTTACCATGATTTGAATTTAAACAGCCGATACGTCAAATTTGACTGCTGCGATCTATCTTCAACTGTAAGTTTGTATGTTATTGGGAACGGCCGTAAGTGGAATCCGTTTTATTAACATCCGTTTTATAAATCTAAAACAGCTAATACCTACATTTTGTTTGGCGTATTGTACCGTGATGCTCTTGTCTCTGTAGCTCTTTTCATTTCTGATGCGACACAAAAGAAGTCGTCACAACACATTGCATCAGAGAAATGAGAACGCAAGCATATACATGGGATACTTCCAGTTTGCCCCACCAAGCGTTCCCACCTGATATTTGTTAAACTAGCGATTAAAACATTTAGGTTTTTTTTTTGAATGAATTTTTTATAGCATTTATTATGCTAACTGTTAAGTTCGAAAAACATTGGAAAATATGAAATGCTCAAGTGAGACTCGAACTCACGACCTTTCGCTTCGCCCTGTAAGCGAAAGGTCGTGAGTTCGAGTCTCACTTGAGCATTTCATTTTTTCCAATGTTTTTCGAATTTAGTTTTTTATTTATTTCAAAAGACCTTTCATTTAAAGTTACCAACCCTAGTGGGGTCGATTGCAACAGTAATTTAAACGGGGTATAATTTTCCCTACCAGAAATAATTTAGTGGAGAAATGTAAATACAGTCAACTATCGTTAATTCAAATTTGCGATAGTTCGAACCACTCTATAATTCAAAGTTAGTTCCCTAGAAAATATTTAGATATTTCGAACTAAATCAAATCATAGCTGTGTAAGAAAACGAGGAATTAATTTGATCTCATCGCTATGAAACACTCAACAATTCGTAGTGTAAACAAGAGCGAGTAATTAAAACCATCAAATTCAAACTTGTATGTTCGTACAGTCAACTACAACGAAATTTTATTTATTTTTTTATTTATTTCTATCAAATCATACATTGCTATTACAGACTAAGTCCAATACAACAATGTAGTACCCTAATATAATAATAACTATTACTTTATAAATTTGTTTGTGTGAGTGTGAGATGTTTTCTAGGGTTATAATCCTTAGAAAACTTCTTTCTACACAGCGAAAAGGGATGAAAAAGCATTGCAGGCACATTTCTCTTAAAAATGTATTTAGCAGTCTGAGCAGCTGCAATGAGCTTTGAAGCCAACTGATATACCTAGGTACTGCTATTATTTTATCATTTTGTCGTTATAAAAGAATAGCATTGATTATATTTATCAACATTCCAAATTCGAAGTTTAATTTATTTTTAACCCCCGACGCAAAAACGACGGGGTGTTATAAGTTTGACGTGTCTGTGTGTGTGTGTGTGTGTGTGTGTGTGTGTGTGTGTGTGTGTGTGTGTGTGTGTGTGTGTGTGTGTGTGTGTGTGTGTGTGTGTGTGTGTGTGTGTGTGTGTGTGTGTGTGTGTGTGTGTGTGTGTGTGTGTGTGTGTGTGTGTGTGTGTCTGTCTGTGGCATCGTAGCGCCCAAACGGATGAACCGATTTGGATTTAGTTTTTTTTGTTTGAAAGGTATATTAGTCGGGAGTGTTCTTAGCTATGTTTGAAAAAAATCGGTCCAAGAAGGCCGCCGCCACAACATGTTGGAATACAAATTTCTTTATAATTCCCTCAATATGGGTATCAAATGAAAGAGCTTGACTAGTAGGTCAATTTAAAAAGTATAAAATAAAAATTCAATTAAAAATTTAAAAAACCCCCGTCACAAAAAACACCAAAAAGTTGAAAATATTTTTTAATATATTTTTTTTAAATATTTTCCAACATTCTACACAACGCTATCTAGACCCATGGTAAGCATAGCTTAACTAGCTTGTGTTATGGAATCTAGAATGCTGATAAACATACTTAAATACATTTTTTTTTTGTAAATACATACATATTATACATAGAAACACCCAGACCAATGCAAATAGCCATATTCATGCACACAAATATTTGCACTGAGCGGGAATCGAACCCGCGGCCCCTGCGTGGCAGTCGCGTTCACTACCACCACGCCACGGAGGCTAGAATGAATGAACGGAGAAAATAAATGAATACATTTTAATTCAACGGTTGCCATGTCGGGGGACCTTACGATATAAAGGAGTACTTAACCAGTTACGGTCCCCCGACATGGCAACCGTTGAATTAAAATGTATTCATTTATTTTCAACTTTTTGGTGTTTTTTGTGACGGGGGTTTTTTAAATTTTTAATTGAATTTTCTCTTAAAAATTTCAAACCATTTCACATTTCAAATCACTCGATAATTCGTAATATTCAGAGAGTCCCTCCAGTTTCGAATTAACGACACGTCGACTGTATACATTTTTTAACATTCCACTTTGCTCCACGATTGGGGACGCTTGGTAGGGCAAACTGGAAGTACCTACTCATAAAACGTATGAAATCACTACACGTCAGGCAATATAAATGTGTCCTAACAAACACACCTTCATCACAGTTCATCTTTAGCCGGAATCACTTTCCCCATTGGATATTCTCTGAGCTTGTTATCAAATTCAGTCAGTATTTTATCCATAACTTTTTTCATAATTATGCCAAGGTCTTCTAGTATTTGTGAAATTGGATCGGGCACTGCAAAAAGATAAATGCGTTCATTAACATTATCTCCCTATCCTTGTCATCATTATCCTTGGGTTGGTCCCGGTTGAATCCGGGGCCTTCATTTTCCGGCTTTTATTTCTCAAGTTCGCACGGTCTTGTATTGGCACGCATTTCATCCCCTACATTAGCAGGAGCGTTGTTGTGCAAGAAACGAGTTTCAGATGCCTCGCCGGTCGATGCTCGCGGGATTGGGTCAAACCCCGCAAAAGCCGACGTACCAATCACGAACAATATGCGGACCAAAGTACCTACGTAACGTACATGGAAGCATTTAAAAAATATTTCCGAGCATGATGATGACAACATTTTATTAGCTAACCCAGAATATTTATAATTACTAGCATTTGTTCGCGACTAGATTCTTATCCCGTTTCTGCATACCATGGATACGAATTTCAGGGATAAAATGTATATAAAGTATACGTAAGCGTAGTATATGTATTATTCCAGATAATAATCTTGATTTGGATTTTATGTAAATATCTCAATATTATGTATGATTTGAGATTAACATGGTCATTAACATTAATAGTATAACACTCACCGGGATACATCATGGCGCTTGAATGAAACAGCGCCGAAATATCAGTTACTCAATAAAAATAGTAAACATGGTAAATATCCCGATTAATGAGTGAGTGTTATACTATTAATAATATCACAACACTTTATATTATATTAATCTTTTGTTTTAAACGTACCTGGCGCTGGTACAGGTTGAGAGCAACAAGTACATGAAAAGCAATATGTTACATCTCCTACGAGTTTAACTTTTCTGCAAACATTTTGCACATAAAAATGAGGCATATTGTCTCCTTTACTGATAAATATCCCATATTTTATTGTGTTTTCTATGTCGTAATCACCTAGGTAAAATAAAATAGTTATAAATTTTGTATCTACACAAATAAATAACATTGAAATCTGGCTCTGTAATACCTAAAATCGGGACACAAGTGTGACAAGGACATCTATAGTGGTTGAAAAAGGCTACAGTCTACAGGGACATTAAGGACTTCAAAAAGTGACTGATGACCGTACAGAGCTGTGAAGGTACCACTAAGAAAGCTGCAGTCAACTAGTGACCACTTTGAAACATTCATCTGCAAAAGGACAAAAGCATCACTGGGTATTTCCATGTGCTGTTAGGTGAAAGACACTAAGTGCAATCTAATACATATAGGTATGAGGAAGTCGCGGTGAAGGAGACATGGCGCTCATAGGTCTACTAGCTGCTGAACAAGTAGCTAAAAAAGGTGCAGCCACTGTACCTATCTTTGAATATAGTGCAATAGTTATATATAATGAGACAAAAATACGTGTGTATGCATGGAGTCCCATTAAGAACTTCTGGGCCAAGCCATCTTCACCCGCAAGTCGGTACTTCTGCTGATTGAAGGATGAGACTAAATTATAAAGGTGATGGAAGGTAGGTACGGTAGTCACTTGTATAAGAACCAAATCCAAAAGCGGTTTAGTAAGAGGACTCCGTGATCCGAGTTAAGGGCAAGATGGTACAATTCATCTCAGATTTGTGTTTTAGCGAAAGTTGAAAAATACTTACATGCTGTTAGTGAAACTTGGACGTAAATGGGGTCATTGCACAGTAACGAATTTTTTAAATACAAATCATAAGTCACGCCCAATTTAGGACAGCTCAAAAGCTGTACATACGTATTTTCATTTATGTTAACGCTAAAAACAAAGATAAGTCAAATCTCATTATATTTTTTTATTGAAAGAAGATCATAAGAAAAAGTCATAATTGAATTTCAGCCAAATTTCGGCTACATCTCGTTTCGTAACGCTCATTAAATTTATGCGTTGTGGGGTTTGGTATGTCCTTTGCAGTTTTCGCCAAGGCCGCTAGAACGTTTGATTACTTCATAAATAGAAAGATGAGTAGAAAATATTTTGGAAAATATTACTAGTGGTATCGGGATATTCACCATTGTATTGGTTGTGTAAGGTGAGTGACCAAGACAGTTTATGCATGCCAAACGAGATGTAGCCTGAGAAAAAAGTTGGTGAAAAACCTGTCCAGTGTGAGTGAGGCCTTCGAAGCTATCCAAAAGCTCCCTAAAGCTCAGCAGTTCCTATCATAACTTTTTAAGGACACGGTCCAGTAACAAACCCAGTGCAATATTACTTACTTCCCTGTCTTCACATCGCAGTCGCACAATCCTGTTATTTTAATATTATTTAATTTATAACTCGTTGATCCATATGGGCGGTCGACATTTGTTAAATATAATGGGTCCATACCACACGGTCCACACACTATATTCGTATACAAAGCTTGAATTCCTTTGTTTACACATTCGTCATCATCAAGGACACATATTTTAGGGCCTAAAAAAAATTAAACAATCAAATAGGTATTGTGAGCTCAGTGTCGTCACGACTACGGCTGGTACTATAGGAATATTTGCATATAATTTTCCTGAGCCTAGGCGTAATTGAAATCGTTATTTATGAAGTGTTAAAGTCACAGCAATAGTTGCTAAAATATATATTTAAGAATTTTTAAAGCAATTTTCAATTAGTTATACAATATATTTTTACTTACAACAGTCAACAGGAGTCGAACCGGTGGCGACGCTGCTGGCCGCTAAAGTGAACACAAGCCAAAAAGATAGCACAACATTCATTTTGCCTAAAACAAAATTATCATATGATCAGAAAACCAAGGAAAGAAGTATAAAAGGCGTCACGATAACTGAGCGCAAAAGAGCAGATGATTAAGGAACATAACAGATGGAAGATGTAATAAAGCAAAACAACTGAGTGGAAATGAACAAAGCACATAACAAGAAGTAAGACCACAGAGACTAAAATCAAAAGAGAATGGCAACGCTAAATGTAAAAGAAACAGAGGTAGATAGGCAAAAAAATTGAGATGGGAGTCAGCACAACTACCAGACTTACCGAGGGGTAATTCTCGTAATAAAGATTTGTTCAAAATTCAGAGATTCAGAGATTGAGACGAATGAATGGAAGTAGTTCGAAGATGCCAGATGTCATAGGACATGGTGACCACTTAACTATTATCTATAGTTAAATGAAATATAACAAATAAAATCAAATAGATCGATCGAAAAGGGTTTGGTTGCGAGTTTAAGTCTAATCTTGAACATTCACTTTCTCCTATGTAAATCGAAGGGGTAAATTAGACCTTGGGAAAAAATAACTGGTCACGATAACCTACATTGACGCGGGCAGAGCTGGGGTAGAGCTAGTATGATATTACTTAGTTTTGTATAGATTGTATTGTATGTTTAATTTCTACAATAGACATTTAAAAGCGAGTATAATACAATATTGTCTCACCAGGTGTATGCGACTCTTGTTGTGTTCAGTTTGTGAATTTAAATTATTTGGTTCTTTTTATATACCATACAGTTATTTACTTTAGAATGTATTTAATTTTTATATACACAAATACATCTGATACAAATAATGCAATAAACAGATGTAAAGTCACAAGTGTATTTATCTATTTACTTATTGCAACAAATACTATTGTCATTAAAGGCGTCCAGGGCAACAATACAGCTGGTGAAGTCATAATAGTAGGTATAATTTATACAAATAAATAAAGTTTTAGTGTGCTAAGCTAGGTTTTTCAATAAGCTATACTTATGTCCGCGGCTCCGCCTGGATGTCGGTTATCGCGAGTTTTGGTCATAACTTCAGTTCTACTCAATCGATTGCAATCAAACAAACGTAAAATTTGAGTCTGACCAAGACCTTTGAAACTAAAATAAAACACTTAGACATCTATACAGTAGTTTTGCGTCCATTTCGTGTTCAATATCGCTAATATAACATTCCCCAAGTAGTTCTTAAATCTACAAAGGATTGCAAAAATATTCTATAACTTCTACAAGGTCTACGCATGTAGAGTATAGCGCGATGTTCCGTCGCATTACTTTTTTTTTTTTTAAAAGAATATTAGAACCGAAGTTACTAATATTCCCTCTAACCCTTCCAACTAAGCTAAAATGCTTGTGCTAGGAGTGGGTTCACGTCGGTAGTGTAATGGGAGACCCCGAGTTTCATACCCAGAAACCCCACTAGGCTCTTTATCTTAGACCGTGCTGTGTACCTACACCAACCTACCCAAACCTTTGCAGGGGAGCCTTGAATTGTTTTTTCCTCAATATATAGGCTAACTGTAATTTAGCCAATTTTGAGCCGGGAGGAAATGACTGATTTTTTTCAATGTTTTACATGTTTGAGAGGTCATCGCTGCTTACCCCACCAACAAAGTGCCAGCTGACAACCACGAAAAATCATAACCATACCAACCGTACAAAGTTTCACCCGGGAGGCGATTGGTCATGCGAACCTGTCGCTGGATTGCGGACCATAGGTACAAGCAGTAAATATTGATATTCATTAGCATTCTTTTGAGATGGAAATGAATTCAGATACGTGAAATGCGACCTTTGTTCACGCTGTTGATTGTTTATAGAAACTGGAAACAGTAAAATCACCCTGTATGTCTAAACAAGCTTTTAAACAATAAAATAACGGGAATTAACGCGATCATGGTATAGGTACATACGTCCATTGATTTGTCTGACGTTTCGACCAGGTTACACCGGCCGTGGTCACAGGCTCAGCCTAATTCCCGTTATTATTATTGTATATCATGGAACGCGAGAGTTTAAAAGTTAATAAAATAGCAGTTAAGAATATCTGATTTACACTTATTGCAACATAAGTAAGGTAGGCGGTTGCTTTTCTTAAGTTAACCTGGCAGATTAGGTGTCAGGCTTATCAAGACGTATTACAGCGTTCGCATTCCAGATGAGAAAGAGACTTGAAGGTATACTTAGGTGAAGAAGGTAGTAGAGTGTGTATCGTGTATATATACTCCATCCATCTTCTTTCGAAACACTGATTGATTGAAACTATATAATGTCATGTTTGTCCGCATTTTTTGTCACATATTTTGTTTGTTTCTTGCTCGATCCTTGTGCGAGAGTGAATTTATGTACCCTGTGAAAAAAAAATGTTTCCTTTTTCATTTGAATTTTTTAGTAGGTAGGTGTAGTTATTTTATATGTGGTTGTATGCTTGTAGTTACTCACCCTGTTAGGTAAACTGCTGTTTCTTTTTTATCCCAAATGTATGTAAATATTTTCACTATCAATAAATATAGGACGCGATATTGCTTAGCGACGTTAGGCGGCATTTGAGGTTGGATCTGAAAATCAGTACTGTGGTGGATCACATCCATTGCAGTGTATGCTGAGCATCCAAACCTTTTTGGGAATACAGCGTACATGTTATGTGTTAACATAATTATAATGATTATGATTATAAATAATGTGCTTAACTCGGCCCTTTGCCACTCTTGCCACGTTTTGTGACACGTCTCAAAATTTACGTCAAATATGTCAAATGTCAAGTATGTATATGTCACAATCGACTGTCTGTATTGGCAGAGAGAGAGGTGTTTAGTGGAAAGTTTTCGCGCTGCCCGCCCGGCGGCCATAGACAGCGAATCTCATCTATGGTCAGGAAAAAAAAAACTACATTATTTTATTATTATTTTTTAAGCATTCTTGTATGTAATCCTTTGTGTGTTATTATTTCGAAAATGTGCGCTGTTTTCTAAATAAAACATATTTTCTTTCTTTCTTTTCTTTCTGAAGCTTTCACACGTCGTGATAAGTTCTCTGCACAAATGAAGAATTAAATGCCTGTGGTATTCGTGAAAATTTGTCTACATTACTCAAATTGATTCTTGGAAACTGCTAACAAATTATAGTAATAAAAAATGGAACAAACCTGACTGAAGTATCATACAAGTCCGGTTCTAGAACCGTGCTAGAACCATAAGTTACGGAGTACCACAGGGTAGTATACTTGGTCCACTTCGGTCCTATATTTATATTAATGGGTTACTATCAGCCACGTAATTTCCAATGATCATGTTGGCCACGTATTATTATGACAACGTACAGCTGTCCAATGATATACCTACCTACATTAAGGTAAATAACATGTCCCGTAAACATATTAATACAGATGTTCTTTTAATTGAATATATAAACTAATAAACGAAGTGCAAACAACTTAATCTTATAACGTTGCCTCGATATTCCGTTCGCGATCGTCGAGATGCGTCTGCGCATAACGGTTTAGAGCATTAATTGATCCATGTAAACGGTGCCGGTAACGGAGTGCGACCTACAACATAGTAATGTCTTATTCCTCCAGCAAACAGATTAGTAGAATCGCCAATTGTAGTGATTTGTTAGTTAAGGGAAAGGTGGCGACTTGAATTCAAAGTAAAAAAAACATTACCCTCCTTCCTTCGACAGTCGGGTAAAAAAAAAGTTGGAGTGTAAACGTAATTGAAATCGTGATTTTGTGTGTTTATATGTCTGTAAGTATGTGTAACTGATCATTAATTACTTATTTTAATAGTAAATCCACGTGAAATCTTATATTGAGGCATTTAGTTAGTGTTCGAGGAAATATATTTTATAAGATACTTGCTGTCCCGGCAAACTTTGTTTCGCCTTAGAAATTAGAATCAATTAGCTGTATCAAATTTTCCTAAATAAGTTGAGAACGGAAAGCATTTCGATTCGGGCCCCATACGCCCACGGAGCTCCCGACACTAATAGGTCACCGGGGCCCATACTTACACCTACGGAGCCTATATACCTATGGGACCCATACAACCATATACTTCTTACGCTCAAGGGCGTTCATACTACCACAAACCATCAATTTTTCGACCTAAATAAATAAATTGCCACCATAAATATTTTCGCGGCCCAAGCAACGGGCATTTTGTTAATTCCGAAGAATGTCTACTAATCACCCTCTGACGATATTTGCACGCATTATGTCAATTCTATATCAAACGTCAGATAACATAGAAGAATATCATACAGCAGTATTAGAATAATAAACACATTTTTTTCCAATTCGTATTCCAAATTCAAAATTTAGACATGGCGTATGTCGGATCAGCTATTTTATACGGTGGTTAGATATTCTTAATTTTTTTTAATTTTCCGCGCAATTTTCTTCATTGTTTCTTTCATAAGAACCTTCTCCTAACAATAACGAACACAACAAAAAAAGAATTAGTGAAATCACTCCAGCCGTTCACGCGTGATGTCGTGACCAAGGGAAATAGGGATTCATTTATATATATATATAAGATGGACCTATTTTTAATGTTTAGAAATTCTCCGTGAACAATAGCCTAAATAGGTAATTCATACAGTCTAATGATGCATACCTGTAGTCCACAGACAGTATTAAACTTTCCCTTACCAGGTCAACAGGTCACATCCGGACTCATTGAAAGTTAGCACCACCATTGTCCAACACGAGTTTAGTTTTTACAAATTGTTGCAAGTTTTTACGGGAGTTTTATGGATGTTCTTAGATTGCTGTTATAAAACGTCAAAAGCTTGAGAATTTAAATAATAAAGCTGTGTGTCGAAAAATATCAAAAGTTAGACTTATTAGTATGTCTTGAATGTTTTTAGGTATACAGATGAATTTATGAAAACTGAGGTCTGTATATCATCGTCCTCGTAGATGAATGTTTCATCATCATTTTATCCCATTCCCGGTTTCATCCCTAGCTACCTTGAAGCCCGAGGTCATTAGTAGGTACAGTAAGCTTCAGAGAAAAGGAACCCCCCTTGATAATAGTTTTATCCTCAAGGGGGGTTCCTTTTCCCTGAAGCTTACTGTACATCAAATTTGCTTTCTGAGTTGGCCTGCGCAGACGAGGAACTTTTATCGGTTCTACTTTTCATTATTAATGTCGTTCTCTCTTACAACTGTATTGAATACCGCCCACGGCGGATCAAAAGTAGGTACCGTACAATCCAAGCCATCGAGAGAAAAAAGGACACGATTCCTTGAAAAAATAGAATTAACAGTATTTTCTTTTTAAATCATAAGTTTTCGAGCAACAAAAAAATGATCGCAGGTACTAACACTGTATGCTTTGAGTCCGCTGCCGAAGTGCCGAAGTTTTAAAAAGATAGTGTGTTCGAGATTCATAGACTTATCCTTAGCTGTAAGTATCTCGTCTGCGGAGCCCATTAAGTGATAAAATTGTTATTTCAAATAGCAAAAACGATTTTGGTCGTTCATTAGCGTGTGTGGGAGCTATCGATTGATCCAAATCTACTGTTGAGAGTTATTATGTGGGCGTATTCATTGAACGTATTGATAAAATGTATTGGACTTTATAATATTTGTACTTATTTTACATATGTCACATGAAGTGTGGAACTAACCTTGGGATCAAGGAATTAGAACTTCTCTGTGAATGTTGATACCGCAATTAAGGTATGATTCCGAAGCTGCACGTATACAACTGTCGGCGCATGCAGCACATACATTACCTGTTAGTCTTCGATACGGATAAAGGATACCATTGAGAATCCGCAATGAATAATGCGTATCTGCTGTGTGCATCTGAAGTTGTATGCGGTCACCTTCGAAATCATTCCTTTCCCTCACTAGATAGTGGCTATTCAACAGCCGAAATAGGTACAGTAGCAATTTAGGGTTTGCTTTTCCAGCACGACTATTTTGCGATTCTTCTTCGAGTTAATGGTTAGATCTGGCATATTATTTAAATTTTATGGGACATCGGTAGTACAGGTGAAGGGGCACAATGAGCAGGAGAGCAGATGTGACATGAACTGGGATTGGGTCCACAATCGCAGTTTTGCGATTAAATGAGTATTACTGTGTCTGGTCATCGTCAGACTGTGTCATCGTCAAAAGGTGATTAGCGGAGTGACGTCATCACGTCCTTTGTCAGGTAAGAGGTTTATTCATCCGCCCTCGCATTTAGTTTCTTTAATACTCATACAGTTACTCATGAATGGTACTTACTACTTTATGACTGGTATGAAAAACATGTCGCACAGTTTTTGTGTAGGTTTCATTGTCTTGACTACAGGATCTCCATTATCAAGAACAATGGAATTTGACCTGTTTTACGGTTACGAGGCATCAATAGAATCAAAGAGATGGATAATATCGTGCGTTGATTCAACTTTAGATACATACTGTTACTGTGCGCTTTTTTATTTATCCTGATCCGGTAAACCTCACATAACCGTGCTTCTTCCCTTATAACTGTAGTGTCACTTTCCATATATACGTTACCATCCTTGCTGTAATTTTTCCAAACAACTAAAATGTTGTTATTTTATGCAAGTTCGGGACTTCACGCGATAAAAACTTCCACTTACTTTTTGCCGACGTTTCGGATGCGATGCTGCACCCGTGGTCACGACTTGACACCGCGATAGCTTAAAAAACTAAAATGTTGTTCTTCAAGAAGGGCATTGGAATTTTCCGACAGGGTCGGTATCACAAGTGTGATGCCCTGGTGATGCACACGTTTATAGGTACCGGTAGCCATTTTCCATCTAGTGGGCCGTCTGCTTGTCTGCCACCTAAGTGGTATACAAATCCCTTGTCCCATCGGTTATGCTGGTTGTGCAATGCGTATTACAGATATTAAAATCACAAGAAAATATTAAAAAAAATTGTAACAACAGCTACTTATCTACATTAATTTAAAAGTAGTACCTACTTGCAAACAGTCTCATACATAAATATCGTTGAAATGGTCCTCGATTATGTATGCATTATTATGATATAAACATGCTGACGCTGACGACAGGACGTGTGAGTTTTGCAAGTGTATGCCAGCTTCGATGCATAATGCAATTTACAGTCCAAGCTGTCGTTTGATAAATACTACATTTTTATATCTCTTTCCCTAAAGGTGTAGAAAAATAAGAGTCAATCAGCCTATTGCAGGCAACTACTGTACATAGGCCTCTCCTAATGTTTGGAGGCTTTGCCCTACTATTTCCACGCCGGCGCTGGCCAAATGAATTGGTATAGGGTTTTCGAGTTTCCCTGGTCTCGCAGTGATAATTATAGTCTGCATATTAACCGTTAGTCACCTTTTACGACACCCTTCGGATGAGATGGGTTGGTAATACTTGTAGGTATTATTTCTGCCTTTTTTCCGTGCGGAAATCCCCTCGGATACCCCCCTGCCGGAGCCGGAAAGGGAGATTATGTCGGGCTCTAACCGACTAAAATTGCACGCCGACTGTGGGTCGTGGTGCTAGGCCGGAGGTGAGGTTGTCATCGACATATCCCTCGCAACCCGGCTGACCCAGGGCCTGTATTATTTCTGCCTGGGGCCCAGGGCCTGTATTTTCATAATTTCACGCGCTCGCCGATTACGAGTTCTATTGACCATGGCATTCATTCTCGATATAATAAGTACCTCTAGGTCGGCATTTACCATATTTTCTTGTTATATTCATATGTTAGGTAAATATTCTGCGTAAAATCACATAACAGAGTTCAAATAACTAGAAGCCTATTTACCTATTCATATCGCATGTTAGCTAATATGCATAGCGTTCCATTTGCACTTAATATAATGTTCTTTGTTTAACACACGTAAGTATATATGGAATACACGATAATTATAGGTTTTGCTTATGACTGTTAGTCTGATTAATACCTTATAATGAGATCTAGTGTGGGATAATTCGAACCACTGTTTTTATTCTATTCTTATAATTAGAGGTGTTAGTTATGAGTTGACAAGAAAACTCAGTAAAAAAGTGTGCCCGCATTCTTGATTCAGTCATTCTATTTAAAAAAAAAATCCGTATCAAAATCCTTTGCGTAGTTTAAAAGATCTAAGCATACATAGGGACAGACAGACGTGGAAAGCGACTTTGCTTTATACTATGTAGTGATGATGTGAGGAAAGATTGTATTCTAGATAACTCTGTCATTGCGAGAGTCGATTGACAACTAATCGGCCTAAAAGTTGTTACATTCTTCTACGGAACCTCAGTAAGACACTGAAGTTCCGTTCACCGGGAGAAAGCAGTTACCAAAAGGGCGAAGGCACACGATGCGTTGCGGCGCCGCACCGCAAAAATTTCGACCTATCGGCGGGCACACGCACCGCACGTGGTCGAAATTTTTGCGGTGCGGCGCCGCAGCGCATCGTGTGCCTTCGCCCTAAGGAGCTCAGTCACTCCCCTCCCGAGGAGGGCCAGATCGCAAGGGATGTCCCTTGGTCAGCCGAGGTGCGCGGGATATGTCGAAGACAACCTCACCTCCGGCCTAGCACCACCCCACAGTCGGCGTGCGGTTTTAGTCGGTTTGAGTCCGATATAACCTCTTCCGGCTCCGGCAGGGGAGGTATCCAAAGGGAATTTCCGCACGAAAAAAAAAGGGAGCTCAGTAACTTTAGCGTATATCCCTTATGCCTTAGTCATGAATTATACAGAAAAGGCATAATTCATTTAACACGGTAAGTGATTATCAAGACTTGATGTGTCATGATGATGTAGGTGGAATTAACACTTGATTGACGTTACTCATGTTTTAACATTAGCCTGTGGAAATGACAGCTTATCGTGAAAGAAAAGTTCTCCATCTATCGTACTTAATCGACAATTACCTATTGATACTGTTATGATTTATCGAAACTATTACCAAGAGTTTGAAATATTTTAATGAATCATGCTTTTCGGGCAGTCAATAAATAGGTGGTAGCGAGACTGAAATAAGCCAAAAGGAGTGAACAAACACGAAAGTTGGCTCAACTCTTTCAATGCTGATATCATCAGGTTGATAGGACCGTATATGTATGACAGGCCTGTGGCTTAAAAGAGGAAGTAATCACGGTACTTAACTGAAACAGTTATGTTGAGGTGATTAGGGCATAAACAGCTATAAATATGTATCTAATAGCAAATCAAGTTTATGGAGCTGGGCAAGTCGGCCATGGACCTCGAACAAATAATGGCGGATGTACTTTTTCGTTTTTTTTTTAACATAACATAACATAAACTCACGCCTGTATTCCCCGAAGGGGTAGGCAGAGGTGCTAGCACCCACATTACGCCATTTTATGTTTAGGTCCCAATGTAATAGGTGGCGAGCCTATTGCCATTAACCGGGCACTTGTAAACCTGCGATAAATACACACATGTGTGTGCCATGGTAAACCTGGGATCGAACCCGAGACCTCGTCTCAGCAGTCCATTACCTATACCACGAGGCTACCGCAGAAAATTGAAATGTGTCATAATACTGTTATGAGACCTCGTAGATGTGTGGGGCCTATGGGACCAAGTCAATCTTACCTGCAAGCTAGTATATCCGCTGACGAACTAGGCTTTGGTGTAGGCATTACGCTTGAGATTAGTTATAACGCGAGCTTAATCTAAGGGTCTTATTCTGGAATGACACTCAGCCTGAATCGCGATTTATCTGAGGACAAATTATATAGGCAATATGTCAAACTATCAATCTGTCTATACAATCTGAATTCAGATGAATCGCGATTCAGGCTGAATGTCATTCTAGAATACGGGCCTAAATCTGGCAAGCGCAATTCAGACTGCAGTCATTTTCAGAGTGCCAGACTGAATGGCCGGACTACGGTCTAAATGGATATCACCAGACTTAAGCTCCTATTCTAATAGCTGAGTACAGATTGTATAGACAAATTGACAATTTTGAAAAATTTTCTATACAGTCTGTCTTCAGCTAAATCAAGATTCAGACTAGGACTATTACTTTTGGAGTGCAGCAGAGGAACCGCGACACTCAAAAAGTTAGGGTTACACCGTTGGGAAATACAGCGTACATAAGGTTGATATTTACATGAATTCCCCAAAGTGTGACTATACAAACATTTTATGTTTTACTTCTTTTGTTTCAGGTAATTCGTGAATTTCACATTTTGGCCGCGTATTGTTTTCTTGGAGTCCCCGGTGAGTTTTTGTGTACCAAGTGTATTGTGTTGAATATTGTTGTGTAGTGGTTTTTGGATTACGCTTTCGAGGGGACCTATTATTTGTTTTGTGTACAGGTTTTTGTTTTGTGAAAATCATTTTCATGGTAAATTTAATTAGTTAAAAATTGTACCATGGGAAATTAATAATGCCTGATGGTGGGATGTAGACAATGGACGCTGGCACTAGACAATACCAGAGGCTGTAAAGAAACTCCAGGGTGTTGCTATACCTAAACTTTGTAAAGCCTTTGTTGAATAAGTCCCATCAGTCATTTTGAAATTACCATTTTCATTTAAATCGTGATTTCTAAAATCTAAATAATGGCGGTTTGTAAACCACCTGAACCAATAACTTTGACATTGATTAATTAATACGAACAAAGGTGTATCTAATCAATATCCGATGGTAATATTTATAAAGATCTATTAGCAATAATGTATTTTTTATTCAAAGTAATACATTTTGTAGGTACATATAATACTAAACAATAAAAATAAAACGAAATCTAAAGGACCTATTATAGAAATGATAGCGAAAAAAAGGGTCGTGAAATTCCTTCACATCGTATGCCTCCTGTGGTAGCGTTCCCAGAAGGCTGGCAACAACAGCATTGCCTTACCACGTTGCCTAGGCCAGCCTTCTGGTCACGAGAAGCGTCCATTAGAATTGTATAGATTAATAAGTAAAATAGCAGTGTTATTAATGAATAATAATCGAATAGTTCCATGTGATTTATATTCCTTCAACATGAATAAGCATTAAAAAAAAATTTAAAAGTATGGTGAAGAAGAAGATAACGCTCGGCGGAAGGAAAATTTATACATCTTGTATAATTTCACCAATTATTTAATTTGTATGAAAGTGCTGAATGAGCTAAAATACCTACGTAACCAATTAGGTACAGTCCCATACAAACACCCAATAACGTGCTTCCGTGACCATTCAATGGATTACAGCGCCACCTAATTACCAACGGCAATCTGCTAAAATTCAGGTCGAATGCTTAACAGTTAACACCTTTTATGTTGGTCAAGTACAGTCAATAATAAAATTGCTACTTTATGTATGAACACTAATGTGTGAATTCGTTAAAATATAGAGATGTTTGTATTAAGGCCAGGTAATCCAGCAGAGGCCGCATTTTGAGTTTTTTAAAAGCATTTGAATCATAGGAAAAAGCGTTTTAAATTTCGAAAAAAAGATATATCGCCCTCCCCGGCGAATAAAATGGTAATCGCAAATTCTAAATTTTACAGGAGAAGCAAATTACTGTTTTTTGCTTATATCTCAGTGCAGGTAGATTGTATGGCAATAATTTATATGTCAAAAGAAAGCTAATTTTTGTGCAGACTAGTTTCTATGTTAATTTAATTTTATTAGGTTATTGGAACAAAGTAATTTAAGAAAAACATTTTACCGAAAATGTAGATAAAAATTATAGTACACAATGTATCATTACCATATTATTCGCGTTTTATTCCCATTGCTGCCGTGGTCAGTAATAATGCATTACAGTATTGTTCATGTAAATATGGAGCTAAAAATGTTTACGGTAAATGAACATTACCATATTATTCGGGTAAATGCATGTGATAGTGTCTACGGTAATATTACTTTGCAAAACTATTCATCAATATATTGTGTCCGTGTATTTATTTTTGTACCGTGTATTTGACATATAATTTTATTGTAATATTCATTATCATTATAATAAATATTATATTGCAAATATAATATTTGATCAAATAATACAGTACTAATTAGTTAAATTACATAATATTGCGGGAATGAAGAGAGCCACCACAGTGAGGTTGCAGTATATTTATTTCTACTCAATGATTTAATAAAGCAATGTCTTACAAACTAAATAACAGGCTTATATACTGATTTATCCACCATTGGTGGGAGTGGGAGCGATGCTCGTGGTCACGTCCTATTTTCTCACTGACTTGAAGAAGGCATGGGGAGCTGTGAGAAAACTCACAGATGACCCACCAGCCGCTGCCAACCCTGGTCGAGTGACGCCAAACCAAGTGGCCCACCAACTCCTCCTAAACGGGAAGACACAACACCTAAGACCCAAAAAGTTCGACAGTCATCTCAGTATGAAAACCAAATTGGCCAGCCCTTTTCACTGCAGGAAATCATAGACACCATAAAATACTAAAAACGGGTAAGGCAGCAGGCGTAGATGTTATCACTGTCGACCAAATAAAACATTTTGGGCCCAGAGTAGTGTCCTGGCTTCTTGATCTCTTTAACAACTGCCTAAAATCCTCCAGGATTCCAAAACTGTGGCGAAGAACATAATTAAAAGCGCTCCTCAAGCCTGCCAAGAGCCCCAACGAACCTAAAAACTACCGGCCCATTTCTCTACTCTGCCACACCTTCAAGATGTTCGAGAGAATGTTGCTGAACCGTCTAATACCAATACTGGAGGCTAACCTCATTACCGAACAGGCTGGATTCAGACCCGGTAAATCGTGCACCAACCAATAACCCCGAACACAAAACACTATCTATACGCGGACGACCTGGCGCTTACTGCTCAAACAAAAAATGTACCAATAGCCATATAATGGACTAATAAACTAAGAATGGGAGGTAAACCAACTCCTTAACATCTCGTGGCGAGGGGTCGAGATCGAGCACTGCCCAAAGCCACGTTACCTCGGTGTTACTCTCAACCGAGTTCTCACCTATAAAACCCACTGCCGGAACACCAAACAAAAAGTGGTGAGCAGGCAAAACTTGATGCAAAGGTTAACATTCACGTCTTGGACATGTTGTCAGGACAGCCGGCCTCGCTCTCTCTCTCACGGCGGGTAAGTTCGCGTATCCAGTATGGCACCGCTCTGCGCATGCGAAGGAGGTTGGTACTGCCCTAAACGACGCATGCCACATTATAACGGGCTGCCCTAAGCACACTCCCCCCGAACAGACTGTATCCACTAGCTGGTAACACTCCACCAAGCTTACGACGACACGTTGCTTGCGAGGTTGAGAAGACAAGTCGACTGTAAATATAGCTGCGTATGGCTTTTTTGCTGACTGCTTCTTGCCGAGAGAGATGTCCTCTTCTTTCGTTAACCGTGTGTGCAGTTACTATCTGTGCCGACACGCTGCTGTGGTCGAAGGATACAGGCTGCGCGGTCGCTGCAATTAGTGGTACCCCTGTTGTGGCCGTGTATGCTGGCTGGTCGCTTTGATCTCGATGGCTTTTTGAAGATTCAGCAGTCTTACCTCTCTCTGGAGCGCGTCAGTGCCGGTTTTGTGCAGTTCCATTTCGCCGGAACTGGATGCCGCTAGTTTGCGGAGTACTTTTCTTCATTAGTCATCGTAATTTCGAGATTAACCGCTGGTTCCTAAGATGCGGGCCGCGTGCGGTGCTTCCTTGACGTTAACCTTGTTGACGATTGCTAACACGACGTGTGCTGCGTCGACGTTTTATGCTATTGCGCTAAGTTGCATTTAGTTCCGTCTGCATTTTTGCTAACTTGCCATTATGTAGCTTGTTGCGTTGCGTCATTGTCTGTTTTTTTTTTTGTTTCCGTAGTTTCGATAACGTGAGATTATTGCAATTATGTTCTTTCTTCGAGGAGACTCGTCCACTGATGACTTTTTGTCAAATGCGTGCATCAATGGCCACGATCCGTATTTTCGTAATCATACATTCTTCTATTATTCTTATTCTTCTTCTTTTTGAAGATGAAGTGTTCGATTTGCCTTTTTTTGTACCTAGTCTCTCAATCGTATGTCGGTCTTTGGAGAGTTTTTGTGAGGCGATAATTGTCGGGATGGTGATTGCTTTTGTCGCGCATTGTGTCGCGGAGCCGGTCGAGACTGTGGTAGCTGTACCGAAATTATTTTCGTTGATACCACATAATTTCTTGGTTCTTCTGGCTGATTTAATAGGGTCATGTCGCTGTCTTGAGCTAGGTGCTTCTTGAGATCTCGCATTTAAAATTAGTCCATATATTCTGGTCTGGAGTATAAAGGACTTTATTTTTTAAAGCTCTTTCTATGCATGAATGCATGCTATAGCCTTCGTTTTGGCTATGTCCAATTTCGAAGAACCTATGTGTTATATTTTCCATATCATGGGCTTTTATTGCATGGAGGTATAAAGCAAAAATATACTGATTTTTATTTTGCCCTGAACACCCATCTGAATAGAAAGACCAATTCCTGATACCTCTATTTTTTTCTACCTTCTATGGTATTCCTTTTTTTACTATACCTTTCATAAATAAGGAAACAAAATATGTGAGCGCTTTTGCTCCGCTAATACTACCGAAAATAGTAGTGTGTTATTGCATTGCGTTCCAATATAATTGCAATATTTCAATGTAAAACCCGTTACTTTTAGAATTTTGTCTATATGATACGGTAAGAAACATTACCGTTTTTATTAAAATCTGTAATTTAATGTAAAAAGGCATTACCGATACTAACGGAAAAAAATAACTTTGCATTGTCGTTTACGGTATTATTCATGTACAAATTGTATTTCTAATTTAACTGAACAAAAGTGTTATGTTCATTATGGACCTATGGGAATTATTGTATTTTCAAAAATATCCACTGAAAAATTACAAAAAAAAATTACAATGTTTATTCGATGCTCTACGAACCGAAAATGCAATAAAACCTAAACTGTTGTAATAGCACATTTCCATATTATTCGCCGGGGAGGGCGATATATTAGTTAAGGATCCAGTCTAGTCAAATTCGCATTCAGTTACCAGATCTGATGAACTTCACTGGATAGAAAAAAATCCCAAAGTTACTCCTTTTCGTTATTTTTTTTTTAATATTATGACTAAATTACTTATGCTTTCTATAAAATTTTTGTACTAAACTAAAGCCACTACATATGTCTAGACATTTTCGCAGATTTTGACTATATTATGAAATAATTTTTAAAGTTATATTTAAATACCTACTAAATTCGCGAGTGCTCGCGCCGCTGAGGCCCGAAAAGTTGCGCCAGTCGCGCGCTGGCGCTTACCGAAGTAGAACCTGTGTCAGTTTTTGCGCGACAGTTTCGTGCACCAATCAATCGGTTTTACGTATTTATAATAAATTGTTGCAAGTCATTCAATATGGGCAATAAACAACGCAAGCGAAAGAAGTCGTGCAAAGCCATAAACTAAATTTCTAACTCCGATTGGTAATTTAAAAAATTATATACCTAAATATTACGCTCATAGCGCCATAGTATAAGAATATCAGTATTACTACTGAAGATGCTACTTACGATTTTCTATAATTCATATTTTATCTATATCAGTACAGGGGTACCTAGTACCTACAATATTCGTACATTGTATATAATTTGTGTGTATGTAAATAAATATAAATTTAGTTTTAGTTTAGGATAGAATAATTTTAATATTTAGGTAGGTTAGTTTAATTATTGGCCTTTTTTTATCGTGCGCAAAATTCCCGCGGATACCACCCCCACGGAGCCGGTGGAGGCGGTTATGTCGGACTCAAACCGACTAAAACGCACGCCGTCTTGGGTCCTTGGTTGCCGGAGGTGAGATTGCCGAAAGCATATCTCTCGCACCCCAGCAGACCCAGGAGAATTACTGGCCTTGGGTCAGCCGGAGTGCGAGGGATATGTCGATGACAACCTCACCTCAGGCCTAGCACCACGACCCACAGTCGGCGTGCCCACAGTCGGACTCGAACCGACTAAAAAGTCGGTTCGAGTCCGACATAACCTCCCCTTCCGGCTCCGGCAGGGGAGGTATTCGAGGGGATTTCCGCACGAAAAAAAGAAGGTACAGTGTAAATTTATATAAATACTTAATAAAAACTAGCACCACGACCCACAGTCGGCGTGCCCACAGTCGGACTCGAACCGACTAAAAAGTCGGTTCGAGTCCGACATAACCTCCCCTTCCGGCTCCGGCAGGGGAGGTATTCGAGGGGATTTCCGCACGAAAAAAAGAAGGTACAGTGTAAATTTATATAAATACTTCATAAAAACTAGCACCACGACCCACAGTCGGCGTGCCCACAGTCGGACTCGAACCGACTAAAAAGTCGGTTCGAGTCCGACATAACCTCCCCTTCCGGCTCCGGCAGGGGGGTATCCGAGGGGATTCCCGCACGAAAAAAGTTGTTAATCTCGTTAACTTTAGGTATTTAACTACCCTGTCGACGACGAACGGTGCGATGATATAAAGTAACCGTTAGCATCAATTCAAACAAATGTTTGTAAAATTACAAGCATTATTATTATTATAATGTAAGATTTTTTCGCCCAAGCAACTAAACACATAGAACAAACAGTTCTCAAACTCATACAGTTTTTTTAATTTCCTATTTATTACTTACTTAATATAATCATATAACTAAATAAAGTTAAAAAAACTGCATTTAAATTAAATGCAGTTTCTAAGTCAAATCAAGTTTTCCTACTGCATATTTCTATACTGTGACGCTGGCGGGGTCATCGCCGAGTTCACCGTCACTGCGTTCGCGCGTAATATTTTACGAGCGGCCGGAATCGCTATAGATGCCTACTTTTGCAGGAATACAGGGCCTTAAAATTAATGTTTGACTAGAATGACACAAACTGGTCATTGTATCCAATATAATCAATCAGATAGGAATAATATTTTTTTTTGTGATCTATCATTGAAAACTGCGATGTTCTTATAGCTAGACCCCAGAAGTATCCTTGCGTCTCTATTTATATGGCGCAAGGAGGCGCTGGAGCGGGGCCAATGGCCTGCGTCTCGAGAAATCGAGGCCCAGCGGTCCCAGCTCTACCAGGAAACCGTGGAGACATGGAAGGTGCGACTTGAGCAACCAAAGGGGGGATTCGCCACAATTGCGGCCGTCAGACCGGTCATGGACGAGTGGCTGGAGAGGAGACACGGTGCTCTCTCCTACCGGTTGTCACAGATACTTACCGGGCATGGTAGCTTCGGTAGGTATCTGTGGCGAAGACACCGGGAAACCACGGCCGAGTGTCAGCACTGCGAGGACCGCAGCGATGACACAGCGCTCCACACGCTGGTGGAGTGCACGGCGTGGGCGCAACAGCGCCAGGTCCTCGTGGTGAGTCTGGGCGTGGGCACCCTCTCACTCGAGACCATGGTGCGAGCCATGGTCTCCAGCGGGAGTAAGTGGGACTGCGCCGCCTCTTTCTGTGAGCAGGTCATGCTCGTGAAAGAGGCGGCGGGGCGAGAGCGGGAGAAAACTCTCCCACCCGAGTTCCGCAGTCGGCGGCTTGGGCACCGCCGACGTGTCTTCGCCGAAGACCATCGGCCTCCATGACCGGGGTCCTGGGGACGGTGAGTTGGCTGCTCACCGTCTTTACAGAAGCAGGCCCATGACGGCAGCGTGAAGTGAGGGATTCACGCACGCCCCCCCCCCCCCCCCCCCCCCCCAAGAAGCGGGATAACACCCGAAAACCCCCCGATAGACGCGGGATAGCACCCGAACCACCCCCGAGACGAGGCCGCAATTGTAGCCGTAGGTCTGATGGGAGTCCTGGGACATCCTTCCGAGGGCTTACCCGGGGCTCCCATCCATAGGCTTCTGGGCGTTACCGTGGGGGTTTTTAGTCGGTAGGAGTCCGGCATAACATCCATGAAGGATTTTCCCCCACGGTTAAAAAAAAAAAAATAAAAAGACCCCAGAAGTATTAACTTTAGACGTTATCTGGTGTGAGTTGGTCGAAGTGGCTATTACAAAGCTGTAGAAGTAAATAAGCCAAAAAGAACTTAGACCAATAAAATAGACATGTTTATACATTCAATAATTATTTGTACAAAGCGAGAAACGAATCTGTGACCCTTGAAGTCGAACGCTAAATTGTTGTACTAAAGAGGCAGGTATATACATAGCTATATCCCAAAACACCTAGATAAGGAAAATCGTGCCGGCGACGTCGCATTTAACGGTAGAAATTTAGTTGAAGCGTTTTTGTCCATGATTGTACAAATATTTTGTTTTGACACCTTTTCAGTCAACATATTTCCCGGCTTTACGGCTACTTATTAGCTAATAAGGTTAAGGTACTTAGAGGAAGTCGTTAAATGTAACTGTTATGACTTCGGCGCCTAGGTGTGGTAGAATAGCCAAATATAAAGAGAAAAATAATATTTGGCATTTCGTATATTGCCTATTAATTTTATCTGGGATTGTCCTCTTTATTAAGCTTAGTTGTAATAAATACTCATATTAATTTATCTGTCCTCGTCCTAAAAAGGATTTACGAGTATATTTTAGTAGGGAAAAAGTCATATTGAAGGCACTTTGACCGAAGGAAGGCTGCCTAGATGAGCAGAGATACATTGCCCAGGCAAAGGTGTAATGGACGACGGTACTAATATTATAAACACGAAAATTTATAAGTATGGATGGATGGATGTTTTATTACTCTTTCACGTCTAAACGGCTTCTGGAGCGATTTTAATAAAATTGGTATGGAGATAGCTGACACCCTAGATTAACACATAGGCTTGTTTGGTCGCGAAAACTGACATACACGTGGGCGGAGCCGCGGACAAAGGGTTTTTTTTATCGTGCGATAAATCGGAGCCGGTGGAGGTGGTTATGTCGGACTCGAACCGACTAAAACGCACGCCGTCTTGGGTCCTTGGTTGCTGGAGGTGAGATTGCCAAAAGCATATCTCCCGCACCCCGGCAGACCCAGGACCATCTCTTTCGAGATGGCCCCCTTCGGGTTGTGGGGACCACAGGGTCCCCATCTAGCCCCGGTTACGGGGAGGCACACTTTGCGCCGCCGCCGCGGCCTGTTTCTGCTAGGGTGACAGGCGGCTCCACCGGTCACCCTCAGGCCAGCGCTCATGGAGGACGGAGGTCGTTCTGCGACCTCCGACGTCCGGTTCGCCTTCGCTCTGCGCGGGCTTCCCGGGCCCGAAGTCTAGTCCGGACCCGACCGGCCGCCTCCTTTTCGAGCATTACTTGCTCGCAGAAGGAGGCGGCCGCAGCGGGGAAAGGGTAGATCATAATATTTCATGTCGATTGATCGAGCGATCATAATATTTTCTGATTTCCTCGCGCCGGTATACAATGCCTATGCATTATATAGAATGTCTGCATTATACACATTGCCGGTAACATATACATCAAAGCAACGCCAACACCGTCGATACAAAATCCTATTTACATATTTATTTATTTATTTATTTATTTCAACTTCATGCACAAATGTACAAAGGCGGACTTAATGCCATAGGCATTCTCTACCAGTCAACCTAATAGGTGGTGCAGAGAACAACAGAGTAGGTGCATTATCGAAAGGTAAACTAGTTAAATACTTAATTTACATAAATAAGATAGATAGTACCTAAATAGGTACTAATATACGCATACATATTATAGCCAAATATAGTAATACATAGATACACTCAACTACCCATACATAAATATAAAATAAATATATATACCTACATAAATATATAAATAAATATAAGCAAATAACATGTACATACACACATATAAATAACCATTAATATTTACATGAGATGACTATCAAGTTTCCCCCAACTTTTCGAGCATGAGTTTCCGAACCCCCAGTTTGAACGTGCAACGGCTAGTGGCCCTCCTGATCCCAAGATATCCGGACTCCAGGGTCACAATAGATAATTTTTATCAAAGATAATCGGATTAGATATACCTATTCAATTACTTACGTTATCTATAACATGCATTGTACCTATTTTTAAAGACAACTACTTCCCTAGAGAAAAATATGTCCACAAAGTATAAAAAGCTTTTAATACTAAGAACAGCGGAGTTCTTGTTAAGTGCTGGCCTTATCGGGTGAACATAATGTCATAAATAGCAATCGAACCTTCTTCAGAGAAAAACATTAATCTAATTTCCTATCGATTCCGAGATATCGATGACGTCTGTTCTGATAGCGTACCGGTTTAAATGGTTGCTTAGTTTACGGGTGTTGTGTAGGCTTTTTGTTGGTTGTCCCACATGTTTTACTAGGTCTGTGTGTACGTCTACTGCATCGGTAAATCTTTGTGTTTATAAGCTTTTCTACCATGCAAAGATAGTCATTAATGCGCTTATCACGCAGTAAAAAACTGCACTTGAATGCATCTTCAGCATGCTCTAGGCAAGTTTAGTTTAGAAGCAACGTAAATCGACGCACTCCCACGCTGCGTGATGAGGGGCAGTGTGTCAATTACCATAATCAAGACTCGGACTATCATTTAACAAAGTTCAAAGGAATTCTGAGTCCTGTCGGCTTATTGCTTATACTCCCTCATGCTGTGCATGCAATGCATTATATTTCTTGTATATCGTATGTAGTTTTTGCATGAAGGAGGTGTATGTGCACGCATAAGACCATGCGCTGTTTAACAATACTAGGCTTTTGATTAGAAGACGCACGCTACTAGTTTGTGTGCATTTTGTAATCAAGATTTAAAGCTTTGTTTTTGTGAACGCTGCCTATTGTTCACTTCTCACTTTTAATGAAAAGCTTTGAACGTCTTCTAGCACAACATGATGCTTGTTAATGATGATGTTGCTTTAGATTGTAAGCTCGTTGTCTCTCGCTCCTATTCTTTTATCTCTAGCAGAAGACCTTTTTTATTTATTTATTTATTTAAATACAATTGCAAATATGGGTTGTAGACAGTTGTTATATATAATGATTATGTTTCGCCATATTTTACCATGATAGGCATGCAATTTAACATTAATTTATTCGAAAAAGAAATAAAATAAAATTAATTCTCATATTCTACCATCAATAATATCATAATCAATCTACACAGTATGTCATAAATATTGTTGAATTTACTTGTATAATGTCAATTTAATCTATGATGTCAATATTACATAATAAGCATGTCAATAATACATTATATAGAAGCATAAATTGTCAGTGAATCAAAATGTCTTCTTAATACCTACCTATTAATTAAAATTGGATATACAGTGTCAATAGTTCCATGGTTGTTATTCATAATAAAGTCATAATTTTATACTGCTCAGTTCACAATGTCAATTATATTTATACATATAGGAGCTACCGTTCACAATCCATGCACACCGAACACATCATAACTAAGGCACCTTATATTGCCGCAATGAACTATCTGTCAAGAAGTCTTCTAACGTGTAGTAGCATTTGTTTACTAACAGGTCATGTAATTGTTTTTTAAATATTTTCAATTCTGGAGTAGTCCTGATACATTCTGGAATATTATTAAAAATACGTGGGGCCAAGCAGAAAACACTCTTATGCATCTGTTCGGTCTTGCTAGCAACTATATGTAATTTAGTCTGATGTCGGGCACGTGTGCGGTAGTCAAATAATTCCGAGTTATTTTTTACAAATACTGCAACCTCAAATATATATATACACGGAAATGTTAATAATTTCATTTTTATGAAGTATGGCTGGCATGAGTCAGGTGGATAAAATTTAAACATTGCCCTGATGCATCGTTTTTGTGCAATAAACACCCTTTCGTGGCAAGTACTGTTGCCCCAGAATATTACACCGTATCTGAGAGCAGAACTCACGTAACCATGGTATGCTGTTACTAAAGTAGTCGTGTTTGCTACTTTTCTTAATTTTTGCAGCGCATATGAGAATTGGGCTAGTTGTTTACAAACATTCTCGACTTGTACTTCCCAATTGATATGTTCATCAATATGTAACCCTAGAAATTTAGTAGTTTCTACCTCTTCTACGTCACTACCTTGATAGCATATTTTTAAGGGATCTGTGCGGCAAACTCTTATTCTAAAATTCATTATTTTGGTTTTTTCTATATTGATCGTCAAATTATTTTTATTAAGCCAGTCTATAATTCGCTCTAGAGATTGGTTAATGTCTAGTTCTAAATTTATTGTATTGTCATTTGTAAAAAGTACAGTACTGTCGTCAGCAAATAATGTAATGTCATGTTGTATTACCGACGGCATGTCATTAATATATATCAGGAAGAGAAGAGGGCCTAAGATACTCCCTTGTGGAACGCCTAATTGAACAGTCCCAGTTTCAGAAGCGCAGACTTCTTCAGTTTTCGTAATAGGGTTGACCCATTTTATTTCGGTTATTTGTTGTCTGTTATAAAGGTATGATTTAATCAGGTCATATACATTACCTCTAACACCATATGAATACAATTTACTTAATAGAATATTATGGTCAACACGGTCAAACGCCTTGGACATATCCATGTATAATGCCACAGCCGGTAGTCCTTTGTCCAGATTGGTAACCACTTTACGTAAGAAGTTAAACATGGCTACGTTTATTGATTTACCATTTCTGTATCCGTACTGGCAAGGTGTAAGAACATCATGCTTTTCAAAAAAGGTATATAGGCATCTGTGTATCACCTTTTCGAATATTTTAGCGAAGATTGGTATTAACGCTATGGGCCTATAGTTACCCATATTTGTTTTATCACCCTTTTTAAATATTGGCTTAATAACTGATATTTTGAGTTTATCTGGGAAGTTGCCCTGTTCTATGCTTAGGTTAATAATATGGCTTAAGGGTGCGGATATAATATGGCCGACATCTTTAATAATGTCTGTCGAAATGCCATCAAAGCCGGTACTGTTCGTTCTTTTCAAATTTATTATTATTTTATAAATGTCATCTGCAATAGTTGGTGTCATAAAGACTGAATTAGAAATGAGAGCAATTTTGTTAGTAGGATTATTGGATAGATCATTGCGTTTGTTATTATTCTTGTTTATGTCAAGAAAAAAATTATTAAATGATTCTGAAATTTCTTTCGGATTGTTAATTATTACGTGATTACTTATTATTTGTTTTATGCTTTCTGTCGGATGTTTATATTTGGTTTCATTTATCACTTTCCAGGTTGCTTTGGTTGTGTTAGTTGCAGTTTTTATGTAGTGATCGTTTTGTGACTTTTTTGTCAACCTTACTATAGATTTGTACCTTTTTGAATATGTTTTAAATATGTTTTTGTTTGTTTGGTTTTTATTATTTCTATATTGCCATAGAAGTTGAGTTTTACGTTTGCTGCATATTTTTATACCCTTTGACATCCATTTTGGTCTTGTTGTGTTATAGATTCGAATTTTTACGAGAGGAAAGCATTGTTGGTACAACATATCAAAGTTTTCATGAAATTTGTTATAGGCGTTATTTGCATCTTTACAGCTATAAATATCACTATTGGTAAGCTGTTTTATATATTTAACAAATATCATTCTATTATCTATAGAGTAGTCTCGTTTTACAATATACCAATGCTTAAGAGTACATGTTTTATTGACCGGGACCTTGATAATTTGTGCATTGTGGTCCGACAACGCTAGTTCCTTTAGTGTACCCTTGCATGTTGTGATATTGTGGGCTATATTGTCTATGCAAGTTTTACTTGCGAATCTAGTTATTTCATTAAATTGCAATTTTAGATTATATGTCATTAAAGTTTCTTTAAATTTAATACAGTGCTTGGTTTGCTTCAAAATATCAATGTTAAAGTCTCCACATAAAATTATCCTTTTGTTATTAAAACATAATTTATTTAGAATTTTATTAAGTGCTACAAAAAAACTTCCCAAAGAGTTAACAGCGTAGTCTGGTGGTCTATAGATACATATAATTATAATTTTATGTTGTGGTATCTCAATGGCAGAGCATTCTATGATATTTGGAATTGAAAGTTCTGATATATCATTACGCACGCTAAAATTTAAGTGTTTTTTTACTAGTATACATGAGCCTCCGTGTCTACTACTTCTCATATAATAGGAACCTAGTTTGTAATTCGGAATTGTGAGATACACTTCATCGCCCTCTACCATGTTGTGTTCAGTTATACATAGAATGTCAATAGTAGTACCTTCTGTAGTCACATTATCAATACAAACAGAAAGCGCATCAGATTTGTTGATTAAACCATCAATGTTTTGATGGAGAATTGTTATAACATTATACACGAAATAAATTAGTCACAAGGCTCGGAACACAGTCATGGTCATTGCTGGGTTCATTTACAGGGTCACTATTATTTACATTGTTAACTAACAGGTTTTGTTCAAGATCTAAATTGACCTGAGTATATTGATCTACAGATTTTTTATTTTTATTTCTTATCATTATCTCATGCTGTGAAATCTTAAAGTGATAGTCCAGACACAATATTTCCCTTAGCAATGACCTTGCGAGATTTACAACATAGCGTCGTCTAGTTGGTATTAATCTAGAGTAGTGCATATCCATGAATAGTACATTTTTAAATTTGTTACAGATAAATCTAAGTTGATAATTGAGTTTACTTTCTTGCAAAAACCTGTTTTTCGGTACTTCACTTATTATCACGTTAGTATTGGCAGTTGAAGTTAGCCATCGATGCAGATTGATATCAATATCGTAAGGGTTTTTTTCACAGCAACCTCCCAAAACAATAATGTAGTCAGTTTTTGTCAAGACACTAATCTCACTGTTGGAGTGTCGCAAGATCTCATTTAGTGTAGCTCCAGGTTTTATGTATGAACATACTGCAAATTTTGGTCCAAGTAGATTTTGTAGTGTGTCGCGTAGGCCTCTTCCCTGACCGTCGCCTAGGATGATTACTTTATGCTTCTTGTCATGTGTGTCAGCTAATGTAGTTTGAGTCGATGGGCGTTGCATTTCCTTACTATTGTCCTTCCAGTTAGATGGTAGTTGTGGTTTGGTGTGGGTATCGCCCTGTGGTGTTTGTTGTATATTACGCCATGTCAAAGTATTCGTGTAGCTGTTCGTGCTCGCAAGATGTAAAGGAGAATGTCGGGGAGTTTTTATTCTCATGTTTACTATTCTACTAGAGATAGGTGATGAATTGTTCTTTTGCTGTGGAGTATTACAGCTAACTTTTTTCAGAAGATCTATTTGTCTCTGCTGAGCCTGGATGTCGTGTTTTAGTTGTGTATTTTCATGGTTTAGGTTTTCAATTTCATTATCCGCACTTTTTAGTTGTTGTTTAATTAAGTTAATTTCCCGTCGTAAGTCGTCAGCAACTGATTGTTCAATATATTGTGTTGCACTCTTCATACTCATAATACTAGTGTCTAACATGGTAGAATTTAATAGGTCTTGACTTATTGTATGTGTCAAATCCGTGTCCGATTGCGTTCTTTTCATCTTATTTCGAATAGTTACATTTTCCATTTTCTTAGATTTATTGTTATATTATTTAATATTTTTCTGTAAAAAAATATTACTAAAATTCCTGAAGTAATATAATGTAGTTCCCGTTATGATAGAACTTTGTAAACAAAACAAAGTATGAAAACCAAGATTTTAATAATCAAAAAGAAATTCCTCTTGTATGACTCGAAACCACGACCTATGGATTTCAGTTGCAGTAGCGTTAACCAATACGCCACGGAGAGATGTACATAAAGTGTTGAATTAATCAACTGCTTGTGTAAAGCTTTTGTCTTTCTTTGATTAATTCCTAAGTATGACTCATGTAGAAAATATTTTTTACACTTCAACACACGATGAGTCCGTTTATTTGAACATAATGATTTGAATATGCAATAATTTACTTTCACTATTATTATTTGTTTAGTTATTTGATGCACTGAATCACTTTATCACTATTTAATTTTGGTTTTAAGTCGGTTATTATTATGATTTCACTTTGTTTATTGGTATAATGATGTAAAATTTTCTAGTTATTTTGTAATGCAATTTTTTTGATTTGTCTATTACTCAATTTCCTGGATAACATTCTCACTAGAACATTGTGTAGTTTTACACATGTTTTATATTTGATAAACTTTTATTCACTGTTTTTATATTTTTTTAACGCAAAATAGTACGGACTCGATATGTACGTGACAGCTAGCGCCATCTGTTGTCCTGAGAGACTTCCATCACTTGTTTTATTACCTACTTAAACCGTCTAAGTACAGTTGTAGAATTTTGTTATTCATATTCATAAATAGATAAAACAGTAAGTTACAGATCGCTACTCAGTCTATAAATAATTAAAATTATTCATTCATACAAAACAGAAGCAATTCTAAAAATAATTACCAAAGAGTTTTCAACTTTTTAAAATTTCTTATTAGCCCACCGGTTATTTTGGGAACGTGAATATAAAAGTTTATCGCATTGTTTTACTATTCGAAATGTTTTTCGTCAAACTTTTCTTCTTTTTTCCATCTTCCATCGTGCTGGTGAATAAAAATGAAGTGTGGCGGGAATTGGTAACGTGAATTAGGAATTTTTGTAGCCTCCTTGTTGATTTATGGGGCGATTTTTTTCCTCTGTTTAATGTCCACCCTGTCCAACTACTTAGCTGTTTCCAGTCTAGTTTTTGGGTGTACCTAATATTTGTTTTTATAACCTAATATCTCACTAGTTTTCTTTGTTGTATTTTACCAACTTAGCCTGGCGGTTCTTACAAAACGTCGCCGCAGCAGCGAAGGTTTGTGAGAACCTCTCTGTATTGTCTACGATGTCACTGACATGAAGATCGACGCGAATGGAGTTCCACATGCGATCTATACGCGTGACTCCAAACATCCGTCGTAGTATTTTCATCTCCATGACATTTAACTCCACTTCAGCCTAGCTGCACGATGAGAGAGAGAGCGAGAGAGAGTCTCCTACAGACCACACCGATGGCCCTACTTACCTATAGAAAAATTATATTTTCAAATTTATTGCTCAGTAGCAACAAGCTCTTATAAACAACCGTCTCATGTTCTAAGTTAGATGTAAATTTTCATTTAAATGAAGGAGAGATAATTTGACGGAGGTAGGTACACCCGAGCCGGCGGTTATTAATGAGGCGGTGTCGAAATACTAAAGGTGGATTCAGGCTTGGTGATTTTCTTTGTAGATAACTAGCTATTGCCCGGGGCTCTGCGCGCGTAGAATTATTTTCCGTTTCCGCAACCTATGTGAACCTATTCCAAGGATGATAAATGTAGCTAGAACATCCGATTTGGCAGAGAGACAGACACGGAGGAAGTGTAAAGAGACTGTGGCTGCCTACCTCAATGTGAAAGAGGTACCTATAGCAATATGTATGTGTGTGTTAATCAATCAATTAGCCGGCAATACCGTCCTATGCTGGACATAAGCCTCTCCCAATGTGCAGTGTGTGTGTGCGTGCCATATAAACCAATATGTGTATATATATAATTATATTACCATAATATCTTAAGATGCTTAAGTTAATAAAGTAATAAATGATATATTCGGCTCTGATTAACGTTAGGATGAAAAAGATTAACCGCCTAATTTAATTATAAATTCTGATTGAAAATCTCTATATTTACGATATCACGTATCTATTTTATAGACTTATTAGTTCTGTTTTTTTATATCGATACAATAAAATTATTCCTGAAACCGGGTTTGTTGAGTCACCAAGATCTTTTTAGAACCTTCTAGCCTCACTTTCAAGCCAGTGTAGCTTCTCGGAAGTGAAGTGAGATTAGTTCTTAGCTTGCTGAATAACGGTCCAGGCTTAAGAGCAGTATTTCAAAGTCAAAAGTCAAAGTAATTTATTCTCTATCTTGAACAGTAAAATTATATCATAATGACGTCAAATTTAATTCTACTTAATCTAAGTTTACCACCGCTTCCAAGGCGCTGGTGGAGAAGAAACGGCGCAACAAACTCCACTGCGGCATTTTTTAGACATCATCGTCTTTCTCTTTTATTTGTCTGAGCGGATCCAATGGCACACGCTCTTGCATAATCTAAATAAACAAACTTAGATGAAATAAAGACGTATCTACATCATTAGAGACATATTCCTTATAGGACATATATAGGCGAGGTCGTGCATTTTTCTACACTCCGTGCAGCTATTAAGAAAGGTAGGAAATCCTTGGTCCCCTAATATTCGTACCCGGCACCCTCTCGTCCCCTCAAGCATTTGAGGCGCCCATTCGTCCCCTTTACTGTTAAGTATTTGTCCGAACAGGAAACATATTGTCCAGCTCGGAAATCGAATTCGAACCTCAAAAAATAGAAGCACAAACTTTTTACCCCACACGATTTAGAGAAAACTATTTATATTCATCTAATCATTTGACTAACATCATTTGCATTTATTCAAACTCGTCTCTGCCCGACATTCTATCGCACCGGTTCAAGTTTGATATCCGGTCACGCACACTATTTGAATTTTATGTAGTAACGTATCGGAAATCAAATATCACCTGCTATCATGAGGAAGAGAAACCAGAAAACCGTAAGGTTTTTTATACCACTTAAGTGGCAGACAAGCACACGGCCCACCTGATGAATGGTGTTTATCCGACTGCGCAAAAAGCGAGGTTGTACAACTGGATTCCATGTTGCAGATAATTTAAACCCATCTTCCCTGTTAACATTTTTGTATGTGTGAAGTCAAGAAGCACAAAATTTTCAATCGGGAAGATGGGTTTAAATTATCTGCAACATGGAATTATCAGTCTCACGTATAACGGGGACGAGCCTCTTGCCGTCTAGTGGGCACTTAGTAATGAACTGTATGTTTACTGTCGAATGGAAAACAGCCCTATCCCTCTGTCGCCTTCTACAACATCCACAGGAAGAGCTGCAGTGGCCCTATTCTACTCCACTGAGAACAAACACGGCCGGGACATGAGTGCTAGTCTAGTAAATTTCTGTTTTAAAGTTCTTCGCAAAATATATATGGCACATTTCTAGTAAATGATTTGCTCGAATGAGGGTTCCAAGAATTGCTTACGCTAAAAGCTCTTTTCGGAAATCCAATTGATTATCAGGATATACTCCCATCCCTTTCAGACATCTTGTTTCTAGTTTCGCCCAAAAGCAATCTCATTTATCTTAACTAGATAACGTTTTCTATCAACCAAAATAGATAATAAACAGTTCAGTGGATTAGAGTCAGAAATTGACAGCATAACTGTTAGATCATTTATATAAAAAAAGTAAATATTATACTTTATTATAAAACTGAAGACTGTTTAGACCTGTAAAATATTTCAGACCAATGCGTATTTGCACCGAGCGTGTATCAAACACACAACCTCTGTCTAAATCTCTACCGCTACGTCACACTGATTATATTATGAAGCCGTATACATATATCAATTTACTGGAACATAAAAATTATACCAATAGTACGTAATATTTTAAAAACGTCCTATACTAATCCAATTTATGTACGACAAGCTTTTTACGGGCAATAACTCCCACTTAACGGCTTAACTCGCGTCGGGTTATGGCACGCATTAATATTATATCTGGCCCTTAATTAGGCCACATATCTACGTATACACAGATGATTTGTAACCTGATAATGTGGCCATATAGAATGGTTTCAACGAGCTCCTTTTTTGAAATGTATTTTGGGAGGAACACCTTCGTGAAAATACTGTTTTTTTATTGTACGCTTTGCACGCCGTTAGTCGATTGCCGGAGGCGAGATTGCTGGCGACATATGTCTCGCACCCCTTCTTTTTCGTGCGGAAATCCCCTCGGATACCTCCCCCGCCGGAAGGAGAGGTTATGTCGGACACGAACCGACTAAAACCGCACGCCGACTGAGGGTCGTGGTGCTAGGCCGGAGGTGAGGTTGTCTTCGACATATCCTTGGGCCATTCTTACGATCTGGCTCTCCTCATGTCTCGCACCCGGCCGACCCATGGCCACTCATTCGAACTGGCTCCTTCGGACACATACGTATGCTCACGCCTTTAACCCTCCGGCATAGGCAGAGACAGAGTCCGCCAATTGCTTCTATCCGTACACATTTCACGAGTTTCCTCTACTGTCATAAACTTTTCAAACAAACCCGCTGCGCTTGTTTGGAATGCTTTTGTCCTGCCCTTATTTCAATTACATCAACTATTTATTTACAGAAAGTCTTTCAAGTTTGGCAGGTGCTTCCTGCAGCTCTAGAAAGTAGAAAACTAAAACCAACAACTGTACAAGATTTGATTCTAAGAGCGCCATTTCTACAAAACAATCGAACAACCAATTGGTTTCCCTTCTATTTATCCGTTCTTACGGCAAGGCATTCCCCCTGTAACTGCTGGTTCGAGTCCCGCCCGAGAAAATTTATTTTTCCCTATGTATTCGATTTGTATAGTTGGCATACTTAATGCTGTAAAATTCATTCAAACCTATTGGTTATACGAGTATACTAGGTACTTGTCATTGTACATTGAACAGACTATGGTTAAGGTTTCAATGGTGTTGGCAGCACTAATGTGACGCCCCATGGTATTGCACACGTCCATGGCATAAACATTGTATGTACGACTGCGAAAATATATATTTTTCATATCATATATTTTATATTACACGAGCAATTATTATGATACCACGCGGGGGGTCTACAGGTGTGCCCCATACTGTATACAAACAATGTATTATCACGAGATCCAGCTGTGATATCGTTAACTATTTTTGTTGAAGGTACAATTACGAACTATTTTATGGTCCGAGACCTCACGACATGATACCTACTACGATGATATGTTGTTCAACTTAATAGATATAAAAAATATATGTTTATTTATTACTCAATCACGCAGAATCACTTCACGGATTTAGTTGTAATTTGGGAAAGATGGTTAAAAAAAATCATGACCAATGGTTTAATTTATTAGACTATTGGGCGATTACTCAAAGTAGGACGTCAAGACAAGAAAAAACTCAAAAAGAAGTCTTTAATCTAAAATTAAAGACTTCTTTTTGAGTTTTTTTAGTTACAGGCGCATTGATGTCTTAGGCATTTTGGCAGGGTCCGACCAGCCCCTCTGGACAAGGGGTAATACATTTGCAGAATAGAATAGAGGGATTGACATATGTTCACGCCTGCCGTATACGTCATAAACGTCAAAATTCGTGTCAATTTCATACAAAACGATGACCAACAAATTGCCACTAGTCTAGAAGGAGCAGATAACGCAGCGGTACCATATTGTAATTATCAATAAAAAGTAAATTTTAATTAAATATAGATGAACATTGAAATCATCACTTGAAATCTCGGGTTATGGTGTAACGTTATTGTCGACATTATAATGGCGGCTCTGTAATAATCTTGTTCACATACCATGGCCCATGGGTACCTACATCGGATTTTAATTACTTTAATTAATGCTATTGCACGTATCTTGTCTTTTGAGACAATTAAACAGGGGTATTGAAATAAAACTCATTTTGTATGGGAGGATAAATCCGTTAATGCGTGAAAGTTGAGATTGATAAATGTTTGTAGTGCAATCACAACAGAACGACTGGACGTATCTGAATGGAGTTTGGCACCGAGATATAGTCGGGAAAAGCACATAGGCTAGTTTAACCCTGGAAATAGCTTCAATGATATCAATTTACCACGGGATAAGCGGTGCTTTGGAGTTTACGAAATAATATTGGTATATTATAAGCAGAACATCCGTAAAAAATATATGTAGGTACCTAATACTGACTAGTTGTACCGTCGGAGGCTGAATAGAAAAAAAACACCTGTTTAGTGGATAGGTAATAGAGACCATTCGTTAAAAAAATAAATAGACGCGATTCCGCCTGGAAAAATCATGATATTATGAGGGGATAAACAATTCGGGGGGAATTCGCGACTAATCCAAAAAAAATTAACTTTAATAGGTACTTACGCGTATTATATTGGATTTCTAAAAACGTGATCTTTGATGTTTATTCAAATAAACAGGAATCTTCCCACGATTCTGTTGAGGGCCACATTTATCCATGTTTGTGTGAGAAGTATACCTTTGTACTATATTTATAGCTCAACAAGAACGGAATTGCTAAGTCTCGCCGAAATATTTCAATTATTTTTCAAGTTATTCGTGTAGATAGCGTAAAGAATAAATGTGTATTATTTCTGAGTATTTCATAGCTTGCGTTCTGGTACGCTTTATAAATAAATAAATATTCCACAATATTCTACACAACGCTGTCTAGACCCATGGTAAGCATAGCTAAACTAGCTTGTCTTATGGAATCTAGAATGCGGATAAACATACGTAGATACTTTATTTTTGTAAATACATACATACTATACATAGAAACACCCAGACCAATGCAAATAGCCATATTCATGCATACAAATATTTGCACTGAGCGGGAATCGAACCCGCGCCTCCTGCGTAGCAGTCGCGTTCACTACCACCACGCCACGGAGGCTGTCGATTTCGCTTTTTTCTAATGATTTGGATTTTCTTAACTTTTTTACAGGAGTGGAAAGTCTGTGGCAGGGTCTCGTTCATTAAACAGTAGCCTGGCTTTGACCCCAAGTATCCTGGCGGGGTCCTATACACCCACATTTTTTTTGTTGGAATTTCTTGATTAGACTCAATCTTACGTTTATTTAAGCGCAATTGGTAGAGTAGAACCGGGGATACAAATGAGCAAAAGTAGCTATAAACGACATCCACTAGGGTTGTATTCGCGGGTATTTTTTTTATAAAATGACACGTCAATTTGACTTACCTCGCCTGTTGGTAAGCTAAAGGTAAAGTCTCGGAAAGAGGGTCACCATCGTAAACATGTACCATTTTAACAATGGTGGCACTCAGCTTAACGGCCTCATCAGATACCTTTTCAGCCCCGTTTAAAGGCTCCGGGAATGTAAGAAAAAGGCCACACGCGAGCTGGCAGGGAGTTCCAGGTCTTAATGGTGCGGCATAGGAATGATTCACCGAACCGCTTGGTTCTAGAAAGTATCGATCCTGGCCATTACACTATCGATGTGAACCCACTCCTAGCACAAGCAATTTAGCTTAGTTGGAGGGGTTAGAGGGAATATTAGTAACTTCGGTTCTATATTCTTTTTAAAAAAAAAAGTTAAATATATATTATGCATCGTATGCGGGTGAATAAGCCCTGCACGTATAATCTAGTATTAGAAATAATTATTGATTTCATGAACATATGCCCGTCAGTACTTTATAGAGGACAATACCAACAATCTATTTACGGAAACGTTCGGAACATTCGCAACCGCGAACATCTCGTCTGTGTATTTCGCAAACAGTGGTCCCATGTCGGGATTATCATTCGACACGGCAAATAGTGAGGTGACTATGTAAATACTACATTATTCATAGGATTGGGGGATCTATAATACCGTATTGCGATATATTACTGAACACAGTAAACAATGTACCACTTCTGTTCAGTAGAAGTTCAATAGGAGCCCCTTCGATAATGACAACTTCAGAGCCCAACATAATTTCTCCCTTTTCTCTAACATGCTCAAAATCGCCACGGATACCAGCCGGAGCATGTGGGGGTGGCTATGTCGGACTCGAACCGACTATAATACACAATTTCCCCTTTCCGATCAACCGATCAACGGGTGACTCTCTCTGGTACAAGTTTTCCTCTTTGACAGTACTTCCATTATAGACAAAATTGATGACCACTGAACATCATATGCCTGATTTTGAAATCCATATCCATACTACATACTAATATTATAAATGCGAAAGTAACTCTGTCTGTCTGTCTGTCTGTCTGTATGTTACGCTTTCACGCCTAAACTACTGAACCGATTTTGATGAAATTTGGTATAGGGGTAGATTAGACCATGATAAAGGACATAGGCTATGTTTGGTCGCGATAACCGACATCCACGCGGGCGGAGCCGCGGGCAAAAGCTAGTATTTAATATTATAAATGCGAAAGTCTGTCTGTCTGTGTGTTACGCTTTCATGTCTAAACCACTGAACCGATTTTGATGAAATTTGGCATAGGGGTAGATTAGACCATGAGAAAGGAGGAGGAGGCTATGTTTGGTCGCGATAACCGACATCCACGCGAGCTGAGCCGCGGGCAAAAGTTAGTACTAAATACAGAAACAAATAAAAAAGTCGCTTTTATCTAGCTTCTTGGGACGGACTGAGCGCGGCATGAATTTGGTATATTTACGTAAGAAATTCCCGTGCACCTGTCCCTAACCTGCGTTTTTATCTCAAAGATTAAAAACAAACCTGCTTTATAGTATTTTTTCTTCAGATATGTTTTAGAAGAGATAACTCCTAGTGTAATGTCATAATCGTATTAAAGTTAAATGACATTTATGTTCCAACATCGTGACGGTTGCTATATCTACGTGACCAGGGTAGGAATTGCTCTGATGGTAGCGATTGGTTGGCATTGTGTGTATTATACACTTGGATGGATATTTTCTCCGCTCGCGTGGAATTTTGATCCCGTTTCCGCAACCCATTGGAATCTACTCCCGGGATAAAAAGCACACTTGTTATTCCAGTTTATAATCTACCTCTGTACAAAATTTCAGCTAGATCTATTCAGCCGTTAAAGCATGATTGAATAACAAACATCTCCACTAACTTTCCCAGTTATAATATTATTAGGATAGGACTGAGGAAGTTTTTACTGACAGTGTCTCGTATGTCCTTTAACATGTGCACTTGGCTTGAGGCTTCTCCCGAAGGGATTGACGAGGTCTTGTCATGAACCTCATATAGCTAACCTAAGCCCTAGAGGTATTATTTCGAAGGTATACGACAACTGTACGCATCAGTTACGCGTAATTCGTTGCGACTTCTAAATAATCCTCTTTATCCGTATCAAAGTAATATATGCACTGTATCTTCTGCATGCCTCTGCAGTTGTATGCTGTCGGCTTCGGAATCACACCTTAAAGGTTAAGTTTTAAACCAAATACATTTTGTCGTCGATAGCATACTGAAAATTGTGCAAGAAGGTACAACATCTTAACAAAAGGCAGACATTTTGTATGATTTTGAGTTTCAAAATGTGGGGAAAAGGAAACTGGATACAGTGAATCAGGAGAGTCACGTTAATGAATTGATTTCCAACTCTAATACTGGAATCAACTCACGCGCACCTCGAAATTAGCCCCGGGGCCACATTAACAAGTTTTTGCGACCAAACCACCGGATCCAGCTAATTAAATATACATCTGGTTAAACATTTAGTAGCTATAAACGAACGCAGCAAAAAAACTGTCAATGGTGAGTTGGATTTGGACACAGGGTTCCGTACCATCGTGCACAATAAATACTTATGGATTGCAGTCATTAAAATTATTCAAAATATGCAAAAAAAATCTCTCACCCCTTCTTTTACATGCGGTGTTAGCTCACTGGAGCTAACTGACTAAAACCGCATGCACGACCCCATACTGACTGTCGGTTCTTTTTTTTACTAAAACTGCAATAGTAAAACATGCAGAAAAATTGAACTTAATAATGGTAGTTTACACAGAAAGACATTCAGGGAATGCCTAATTCTAAAATGACTTCTCATTTTAGAGTTCCATTTTCATCATTCGCTTACGGAACCCAAAAAAGTAGATTTTCTAGTTCAGTTCTCTTGCTAAGGAAATTCATGTAGATACTTAGTACTTACTACAATATCATACTAAATACATGTTTTTTCTCTCAAACTTGTTGAAACCATACTTTGTAATCTATCTTTGCTAACATACTTATTTTATACCTTATATTCACAGCAATAGATTTCAAATTTAAATGACAGCCAACTGCTTGTTGATACTGATCAAGTCAGGTTGCAATGGCGCCAGTGTGTTCACTATTTACATAATATGAAGTAAAAAATAACAGGTTTCAAGTGCTTTTAACAGGTTTTGTTTGTAATTTGGTCTTATTAATGGTCGTTAATTAAAGCTTATAGATCGCTAGTAATAGTTCATTACCCTCGATGAGAAAACTATAGGCAGGGTGTATGGGGCCCTCATCAAGGTCTTTGGGGCCATAGTCAATTTCATCAACAAGCTGGTATACTTGCCTCCCGAGGAGGGCCAGACCGCAAGGGATGGCCCTGGGTCAGCCGGGGTGCGAGGGATATGTCGATGACAACCTCACCTCCGGCCTAGCACCACGAGTACCACGACCCACACGCGGCGTGCGGTTTTAGACGGTTCGAGTCCCACATAACCTCCCCTTCCGACTCCGGCAGGGGAGGTACAGGAGGGGATTTCTACACAAAAAAAAAGGTTTACCTGCCTGCGACGCTGGTGTAGACTTTTCTTTTAAGGCTTGAAGGATCAGGCGACAGTTACTCCCGTTAAAACCAGAATTAACCAAAAAGAAAGGGGGTGTACCTAGTGGACCCCAGGCTCTCCAGACTTTTGAACCCGGTTGGGGTTAAGTGAGTGATGATGACTATAAAAATTTTAAACGTTTACAATTAATAGTAGATATTTGTTATAATTAAGTTTTTATAACTTCTTATCTATAGAAATATCTTTATTGTACACAAATGTGGCGCAAATTATGTTCAACATTGAGTAACCCTTGCACAAGCGCCCATATTAGCATAATAACCAAAGTTTATGAGAACTTGACACAGAAAATTCGTCCTTGAGTCACTAAAACTAAAGACGATAGCTTTTAACAGCTTTCTACTAAAAAGCATGGTTCTGGGTATGATAGTCGACCTTAGCCTCGTATCCCCTATTATGTGGCATAACTAAAAAAAATAGTTTTTTACCCTGTTGCTGCTATGCCTTTGCTATCAGCCACTATGTTTGTATAGGGTCACACCTAGATCCTTTGTATACTTCGAACCAAACTTAATAGCTCCGAAAGTGGAAGCCTTGAATACAACTAAAAATAACGCTCAGATAACGATGATGATCGGACTCCTCCTACTGTAGTGACTCATGAGTGCAGTTAACTAAGGCAAAGATGTGCGTTGTATTAAATAAGTGAAGAGACCGTCCATATCTTACGGTAACAACTTTCCATCAGGGCCCACCTTTTGCTTGTCTGCCACAGCAGTAATGTTATTATAACTAAGTACTATCTCCCACGAGGGTAAAATGCTCCCACTCGAGCCCTACATTCTCCGCAGAGGCGTGAGTAGGTGTGACCAGTGATGTCATACTCAAGTAGCGCCATAATACTCATTGCTGGCCTGTTGATACCTATCAGCCATTACCATGATCGAATGGCTAATTACTGGAAAGCTTCTGACCTCCTTTACATCTAGAACTAGGCATGGTTGTATAATTCATTGGTTAGGTGATGCTATACCGTATATCAACACCTTCGGGGCTGAAGCAAGGGTTACCTGTTAAGGTGTTCATCCCAAAGGTAAGGGTCTGAGTATGAGATCATTCAATGCTAAGTTCATTTTAGAATTGACTAATTGCCGTTCCAACAGTCAAGTTTGAAGTATCTGTGACTGTTGTCTTAATATCATAATTACAAATTTCTATCTGTTTCATGGGACAGGCCCTACAACCGATATGAAGTAGGGTTACAGATAGTATGATGATAATAGTACTAATATTAGTATCCTAAAATCAGAGATTGATGCCGTTTTCTATCTTTAGTACCCGAAATTGACAGTAGATACGTTATTGGGAATGGCCGTAAAAAATTGTGGCATCTATACGCCTTCGGCCAACGTAACGCAAGCCAACGACATGGTGCATTCTGGATTGCCTGGTACGTAATGGTTTTAACAAGAGAAACAGCACTCCGAAACCAAATCCTCTACCATAAAAATAATTGATATATCTTTCGGAAACTAACGGCAATTTCAATAAACACCAACTTAGGAGATTTATACCCAACATAAAATATAACCGAGTTAGCTTAACTTTTATGGGTAATATTTTTGCTATGTGGTTTTATTGAAAAGCCAATAGCGATGGGGGTAGCCGTAAAATTCTTGATAAGGCGATGCTGCTTGGTTAAATATTTGTCAACGATTCTCTTACTACAAAGAGCTAATGTCATCACAACAGCTTTGTACCTGTCTGCTAAGGAAAAGTAATATTACATTGCAACTTGAAACAGTACACACAGTCAGGTATGAAAAGAACTTCATCTCCCACACGTTTAAGCTGTGGAGTGAACTCCGTGCCCAGGTTTATCCAGGTGACTACAATCTGGGGATTTTCAAGAAGGTCATTTGAAGGTTCTTACAGGGTCGGCTGCGCGAATGTGACACCCTTGGTGTTAGGCCACGGTACCCACGTTTCATCAAGTGCTAGTACCTATTAAGTGGCATAAAAAATACCTAATAATACTTCTTAGCGCATGTGTACATTCACGCCACCATCACTTAGGCAACAGTCATGCTGGTTCGGTTGGTAAAATTCCCCCTCCTTGACCAATGGCCTGTAGAAGAAGAGAGAAAATAGCATATTTGGCAATAGAACAAGAAGCTTATTTCTGTTATCTCCTTTTCTTCTCAAGTAGCGCCATTTAGTTAATTATGTTAAGTACTAGTGAAATAGATGATTTCCGAGTACCTAGAGCCTTAACTTGTTAGACTTAACCAACGGGAGAGCCTTACTATAATACCTTAAATTAATAAAGAAACAAGAAGGAACGAGTTCATCCAATACCATAAAAGTTTATACTTTAAAGAGAACACCCCCACACTATTAATCTCAACTCCTTGCACTCAGCTATACGGTAGTAGTTTCCAACTATCCGACACCGTGTTGAAGATTAGATGGATTGACCTAGTTCCGTGGCTCTTGTAATATAAGAGCCTGACACTGTGATAAATAACTGGAGTGGATTGCTTTTCAGTTTATTTTCTTCAGTAGGTACACTTTTAATTATGTTTGATTAGATGATGTCAGAATGTAATACGTTACTTTCTTGTTAGACTTAGATCTTCTTTTTAATTTAATTGAAATGTGTTATCACTTTTGGTCTGGAACACTGTCTCGGAGGCGCAATGACAGTGAGTTCGACTACTAGTAGTCCCGGGTTCAATATCCGCAGCAGGCAACTATCTACCAGTGCTACTAGCGTTTAATGGAGACTTGATATTTGGTATATGGGGTCCCTCCGAAATCTCTTAAACCAACCTTTACTGCTAGCTGGTACACCCGCTAATTAACAAATCAATTTCTGACGCAGGTCTTCCTCTCGGAACTAGGGGGTTAGATGACAGTCCTTTCCTTAAGAAACCGAATCGAGAGAGGATGAGGATAGAAGAGGGGACTCTGGACTCCCAATACAACTAAGACTATTGTTGTGATCACACTTCACCACTTGCACTTATACCTAAATTAAAAAGGCCAAGGTGTTAAGAACTAAGAAAATAGGGAACATCATAAGCTTTTGAGATCCTTTTCGTTTCATTCAATTTTTTATAATACAACGCGAATGAAAACTTTTTTATTTTATTCTTCTCTCCAGGGAAATTTCAGACGAATTAGAAAAAAAAATCTAGAAAGGTTTTAACAAGGATCTTAATAGGTAGTTCCGAAAGTAGGTCACACCAACCAAGCTCCTTATTCTGGCGAATTTACATTTGACGTCCCTTCCGTGGTCGATTCTACTGAATATATGAATTAGAAGAGTGGGTTTACGTGCCTACATAATTTAAATTTAGTTTCCCTTACCCCACCGCCAGAAAAGTGCGCAGTAATTCCTTATCGGCATAAAATCGGTATTTGTTTTATTTTTGCAAAATTACTTACGTAAATATACTTATGCCTGGAAATCCCAGAAGGGGTAGGCAGATGTGTATTAAAACCCACGTTTCGCCCTCTGATTTTCGGTCCCACACAATAGGGGAAGCGCCTATTGCCGTCTAACAGGCACTTTGTCTAGCTATATGCTTACTATTGGACTTTCCATATTATATCTAATGATGATCATAGCGAAAGTATCATGGCAATAGATAATGTGTTTTCTTTATCTCGAAGAACATTCTTATTTTGGAAGCTGTAGGGGTACATAAAATTGTAGCCCAACGTGGGACACTGATTTGTTGCTCAGCTAACAATGTATAGTTTTATTCTTGAAACCCTTAGGATCGTTCTCGATGAGCAGGTGTAAAGGCGTCAGTAGCTTAGTGGCTAAGGAGTCGGCCTTACGATCGAGAGGTCCCGGGTTCGATCCTGGCCATTACACTACCGGCGTGAACCCACTCCTAGCACAAGCATTTTAGCTTAGTTGGAGGAGGGGTTAGAGGGAATTTTAGTAACTTCGGTTCTAAATGAGGTTGACTTGACTCGAACGAATTTGGTGCTACCCTGTACACGCCACAGGGCTCCTTTTATACTATTATTTTCAATCAATCAGCTTATCGCAGTCCATTGCTTGACATAGGCCTCCTCTCCCAATGTTTGGGAGGCTTTCCTACACCTACTGTTTCCACGCTGGGTTGGTACAGGATTATGTTTCGAGTTTCCTTCTCTCGAAGTGATATTGTCTGCGTATTTTTCGGTTATTTACCTTTTACGACACTCTTCAGATGATATGGGGTGGTGCTACTTGTATTCTTTCTCCGTCACCACACAGATGTATATACTACACTTTAACTGGATCTAAATAAATTATAACCTCCAACGGTAAGGCAAACAACCTACAACTGTGCAAACAACCAAAATTATTTTACGTTCCACCTAAACGCAGTGCAAACTCTACATCCTTGCTAATAAAGCACTAACTAATTCAACAGCTCGAGGTAACCAGGTTACTCGAGAACTTGACCTTAATATATTCACCAAATGTTTGCTCATAAACAACAAATAACAACCCCCGTAAACAATTCATTCCGTGTCTTCAGACTCCCATTGTGTAATGTTTAAATTTTACATAACTGGTGTATTTACCCTGGCTCTGGCAATGTGCCAAGGACGCAGGCAACTTCACGGGGTCACACTAACACTTACTTGTTCGGAAACTTGAGTAGTTGGGTGTTTTGACACTAGTTTGGATGCTTTATGTTTGTAATAGTGCGTTTTATTATTCCACTGAGGTCGCCGTTAGAGTGGTTATGTGGAAATCGAATTTATTGAAGCTTTACATGTTACGTCACGACAGCCTGTTGCTGGAAATCCGTGTTTACCCTACGGAGGAACATTTCAGAAACCCCAGCAGCAAGTGATCGCACTGTAAAATGAGGTCCCCTCTTCATTGCTCCTTATTTGCTACACTCATAAAGGCCACAACGGTATTGTATACGGTACTATAATACCTACACATCAAGCACAGGGTTACTATAGCTATAAAACTAAAACAAAGTGGGTACTTTTACTTTAGAAAATATTTAAAATATTTACGTAACATCACAGAGCATCGCATCAAATATCGCGAAAAATCCTGTCTATTTAAACATTAAACGGCTCGATTAAGCTTAGTACACATGCTGTGAGCCGCAGCGGAACTAATTGTGCGAATGGAACGAATCGTAAGAACGATTGAACGAACAAGTCTTGCGAAACGTCAATAATTTGGATAATCGTTCACTAGAATCACGTTTACCCGATTTGATTGGGATATTCACACGGTTCGCCGTGGCCAATAAGATTATAATTTGTCACGGTATGACACGTCGGTTGCCACGCAGATTCGTGCGTGACGAAATACGACTGAGAATTTCAGGTAAGTATGTAGTTGACTTGTAACATAATTTAGAATTTGTTGCGACAAATTTGCACATAATAAAGAGCGGTTAGTAAATATATTTTTGATTCTAAGAAATCTAGTTATTATAAGGTTTTAACCTTTATCCATTACCAGCTATCTATCTTTGGGTAAACGAACCTTGTTTGAATCCTAAACTAAACTACTAAATAGTTGCTTGTAGTCTATGAATACATTAAGATTATATTAGGAGACTAGCTTTTGCCCGCGGCTCCGCCCGCGTGGATGTCGGTTCCCGGCAATTACTCGAATTTTCTCACCTTTTAAACCTTCTCTAGACCTCCACGAACATTTCAAGACCAATATAAGATAAATCCGTTCAGCCGTTCTCGAGTTTTAGCGAGACTAACGAACAGCAATTGATTTTTATATATATAGATAGAGCTTTCTACATAGAAGTGACCTATAACCTCTTCTTCATGCAGCAAATTACTCAGTCGTAATATTGAACGAAGGGGAAATTTAGCACAAATGACTGAAAAGCCAGTATTTGTAGTCCATTCATTGTGATCGATTCGATCGATTGAAACTCATTTGCTTAAAACCTGTTTCTTCACAACAATCGATTGATTTATTGTTTATGGATATGGTTTTGGTGATTATCGATTAACGTAACTACCTATACACTCGTATATTTAAGTCACAAATCAGCTAGACACAAATTCTATGATTCATTTCTACGCTAACGACCCCAACATTTTAGCGACATTTTCCGCTTCGCTTCTCTCGTGTGTTCCGGGGCTAACGTCCATTCACCTTTACTTTATCGCTTGTTAACTAAATGGATTCGTCTTTACGCCATTCCAAGATGTTTCATTAAACATCGATTCACCATTAGAAGGGAGATGCTCTTACAAAAGAGACACAGTTTTTAGGAAACAAGTTTAACTGCATTTGCTGAGGTATTGAACCATTAAATAAGATTGCCTACGTAAACTCGCTCCACTGTAGTCACAATTAAAATTGACACACGTTTCAATCAATGAATTTTATTGAACAACTAGCTTTTGCCCGCGGCTCCGCCCGCGTGGATGTCGGTTATCGCGACCAAATATAGCCTATGTCCTTTCTCAAGGTCTAATCTACCCCTATACCAAATTTCATCAAAATCGGTTCAGTGGTTGAGGCGTGAAAGCGTAACATACAGACAGACAGACAGAGTTACTTTCGCATTTATAATATTAGTATGGATATGCGAGAACCCAGTTTAGTTGAACTTGAACGTAAATTCGTAACGTAAACGTAACGTAAACAGCTGCGTGGTTCCCGGCAGAGTAGAATTTGGGCCACCCCATCTCTTCCCATGTGGTGACGTATTAGGCGACTAAGGGATAGGGCTGTTTAATATCAGACAAATATACAGCCCAGACTCAGCCTCAGATGCATGGCTCGAGTTAATAATAGTGCCCGGAACAGGGCAAAAGGCTCACCCCCTATTACGTGGGACCAAATACAATGATTGGTGAAATGTGGGTGTTAATTCACCTCTGCCTAACCCTCCAGGGCTAAAGGCGTGATTGTATGTATTTATGAACGTAAATATTTGTACTGGTGAAATATCTAAGTCGTTGATTGGGTCTAGTACATTTTCATAGGAATATTCCTTTGGTACTTCTGTCGGTATTCTGCTGGTAGTTGTGTCTCTTTCTCGTTGTCCTTATTCCTTTACAAATAAAACAGAAGATAACAATATAGCCTCAATATGCATGTCACAGTAATATTTTACTATTTACCTTTTCTCACGAATATTATTACTAAAGTGTGAAGTAAGTAGTAGGTACACCTCAATAGGGATATAGTAAATACCTGAGCTAAAGAAGCCTATAGTACCTACCTACACTAGCCTTAAGTACCCCACGTCCTATAAACCCTAAAGGTTATTAGCACATAACTTGTAACATTATAAATAAATTCACGACTTATCTGCACCGCTCGGCCCGAAGGTATACAGGTTCCGGTCCGCTCACTAATCACATCGAGATGTTTACAATAATTTACACTCATACCTTTATGTCTAGTTTATATGCGTATTTCATTCGTAACATTTATTATTATGAGGTGGACAATCATCGTGCGAAGTGCAATGTACAGAGGATTGAACATTCAAAAGAACAATATTCCAGTTAGTGTATTGCTAATTCTTCGTTCTACCATCTCACAGCGTTATAATCACTTGATACAACTACACTGCAGGTCCACGACTCTTACTCCTAAAATAAATTCGTAGAAGAATATTATACGAACTTTCCATTTTACCCTCTTTCCAAAAATTCTTTCTTAGTGGATGCTAACACCATAAAAGGTAACACTTGCCAAAATTCCAATTTTATAGGTCTGCTTTGATGAATGAGTTAATCGAGTGCTTCCATTTTGTACCCACAAAACTGTACCCCACAAGCTAAAAGAATAATAATTATTCCATCTTCTACCTCCTGCAAAAGTTCATTCCACATTCTACCCTAACGTATTGTAGCTAGGCAATTGTTTATGATGTTCATCAGTACGCACCGTCAAATGAAATTTATTTTGCTTGCAGTATGGTAAATATAACAAGCAAAGTAGCAAACAAAGTAATAGGTACTTTGAGGACAAGCAATTATATATGTTTAGATTAAATGGTGAGAAATTTATAGTTCTGTACAAATTACTTATCAGTATATGCAAATTTTCAGATAACGAACGGCAATAAAATTCTTTATCTCACAACGGTTTTGGAATATTAATTGAAATTTAAAAGTGGATTCAACATTAAAACGGTATATTAACTATTGGGATGTAGGTAACCTATTCCAAAGTTAGTGATGTTTGTTTTTCTTTGTGCAATATCAAAGAATATTATGTAGTTCCAAAGTCGCTGTCTGGGGCTACGTACCCGCTCGACCTCCAAGATTCTACCCTCTCACAAAAGTACCCACTGGACCTCACTTTTAGGTCCCACTAGACCTTCAAAATATAATAATTAATGTGCCCACCCGACCTCTTTTTAAGTGCCCTGTCCGTCCCTATGTGTGCTTATATCTTTAAAAATAAGCAAAAGATTTTGATGCGGTTTTTTAATAGATAGTGATTCAAGAGGAATTATATGTATAATACATGCTTAATATGGTAGAAGCTGTAGCGGGAACGGAATCAGACACCACGCGGGCGGAAAAAAATATCGGTACGAAGTTCGCCGGGTTAGCTAGTTTAAAATAAACGTTATCCTTGCACTGATTGATGGCCTATACTTACGTTATCTATAAATAGAACTATGTCACTATGCCAACTGTTTTACATTTTGGTAAAACATTTACATTTATAATACGAACTGTTGAATCGACTTTGACTTTCAGCTTCGCATTGATATGCGACCTAGAACTTGTTCTATTCTTTTTCTATGATAATTTTCAGCATAAAATAGGAGTTAGACATATTGACCAAAGAAAGAGCGATTTAAGGCAATCTTTTTATTCTAATAAGTTCTTTTTCGTCCAGTATTACCCAATACTGGATGAAAAAGAGGTTATGAAAAGAGGTTGAGGAACACGATATGCCATGTCTATCCTAACTTGTAAGTACTCTGGAGTGTGCCCCTTTTGCATACCACCTAGATGGCATCCAAGCGTACGGTCCTGATGAGAAGCTGCTACCACATTCTATCCACGTGTGCAATACCAGAAGACGTCACATTCGCGCTGCCGACACCGTAAAAACCTTCTAATCTAATGCCCTTGAAGAACCCCACCGTCCGCGAGCTCACCGCGAAGCACCCAGTCATAACCGATGTTCAACAGGAGCGGTCCCAGGACCGATCCCTGCGGAACACCGCACTACATCTCTCACCGACTGAGGCCGATTGCAGTTGGGTAGACGACTGCTCTCTCTGATAGATACGCCCGCTTGGGAAAAATGGAACCTCTAGTTGGGAACTCCCAAAGTCTTACAAATAATACTGCTACCGTTCCGAGTGTAGGCATACATATATATGCATTACATTTCTTCCCTCTCTTTCTGAAAATGTATTTGCCTAAACATAAAAGAATGTGACAGCTCAAATAAAACATTACTAATATATGCGCATTATTCAAATACATTTTCATTCAGATATAACATCTCTGACAAAAATCCAAATCTATTTTTGCCCATTGATATCTATCTAATAAAACAATTCCTATTCATATTTCGATATCCTTTGTGTCGACTTTTTCCAAACGATAGTGAACATATTTCAATATTAAATTGGTAAGGAAACAGAAAGCCAACTTTCTTAATAAAAATATTTTCAAGATTAAGTTTCGCACTACTCTTTTACTCTTCCAACTGTCAATTTTGGCTTGATGTTTCCTTGAAAATTGTGTTAAGAAAAAAAAAATTTCACATTTAATTTGATTTTGACAGATCGGAACTCAACATTGAATATCTTTTCATTAGGAGAATTGGCGTTCTGATCGTTCGTCGAGTTCATTAGTTTCACATTTCGCACAATATATAGCACTGTACACTTCGATATTAATCTGATACCCCCATTGTTGCGAACTTGTGTTGTGTCTAATGTATCTCGATATGGCTGTGCGATGTTTCTGTTTCAACGACACGATACCGATTTTATAGTTACTAACTCGACAACGATGAACAAGTACATACGAGTATAAACTAACAGTTAAACACAAAAGCTATAGCAATATTGTCCAAGGGACAATAAATCTCTTAACAAATATCACTACTCACTACATAATATATAACCCTCCTTTTGGCTTCACCGTAGTCGGGTAAATACAAAGTCGCTGTCGCTGTCTGTCCGTCCCTATGTATGCTTAAATCTTTAAAACTACGCAACGCATTTTGAAGCGGTTTTTATAATAGAGTGATTCATATCACTCATAGTGTTCATATGTATAATAAACGTTTAATATAGTAGAGGGTGCAGCGGGAACGTCATCAGACGCCACACGGGTTAAAAAGAAACGAAGTTCGTCGCGTCTGTTAATTTTTTATTTATTTATTTATTTATTTATAATAATAAGTACGACCACATTATATATATTGACACAATTAACACAATTTTAGTTATAGGCAATCTTTCCGATACATATAAAAATTACGGTGTACATAGCATTTAGCTATGTAATAGTTTTATAATACACTGACGGACTCATAAACTGCATCAAAGTAATAGACGACTTTGAAATAAATATTTTAACCAAGTATGCATACTTTCTATACAGATTTAAATTGAAACCTCTAGATTGGTTCGTGAACTTTAAAACAGCGTAGGGTCATATCTTTAAGTTTAAGTTTATGTACTGGAAAGGACCTTAAGACTTTTTTTGAAGAAAAAACAGACATTTAAGAAAAATTAGTTTAATTAAAAAAATGGTTTTAACAATAGACACAAACTTTATGCAAGGGTTTATTTGTGTTTTAATAAGGTGTATTACCCCCACGTGCCCTTATTACGGATTCTAATCGGTTCCGCATAGATTTTATAAGTGTTTTTAAAAGATCTTGCGGAATATTGTCCCATTCTTCTGAAAGTGCTGTTCTTAGTGCTGCCACTGTCGTGGGCGAAGGGTTTCTCGCATATACAGCTCTTTTTAAATTGTCCCAAACATGCTCGATGGGATTAAGATCCGGGCTGCGTGCTGGCCAATTCATTGTACGTATCCCAACCTCTTCGCAATAATGTTGAACTTGTGCAGCTGCATGCGGCCGGGCATTATCCTGCATTAAAGTAAAATTTTCGCCTATGAATCCCATGTAAGGCACCACGTGATCTTCTAATATCTCTGTTATGTAGCGATGTGCTGTCAAACCCCCTCTATTACCGTTTTGACGGACCATGTCTATGAACACAAGTTCTGTTCGCCCGTTCATCGATATGCCACCCCAGACCATACATGAACCGCCTCCAAAAGGAACACGCTCCTCAATGCAACTTTGAGCATATCGCTCCCCACGTCGACGATAGACTCTTCTGCGACCATCTGCACCATATAAACATGTCCTACACTCGTCCGTGAACAATACAGAGGCCCACTGCTCTTCTGTCCAATTCAGGTGATGACGCGCAAATCTTAAGCGAGCTTGTCTGTGAGCTGTAGACAACTTTGGACCATTTGCTGGTCTAAAAGGGGTGATATCCGCTTCCTTTAACCTTCTTCTTATTGTTCGTGCACACACGTTTACTCCACGCACTTCATTAAGCTCGGTTTTGATGTTAACTGACGTGAGGAAACGATTTCGCAGGGAAGTTATAACAATAAATCGGTCATCACGACCTGTGGTTGCTCGAGTTCTGCCTGTACCACGTCTCCTCCTGTAAGAACCTGTCTCTACAAACCTTCTGTATATTCTAGAAACCGTAGACTGGTTTAAATTTAAATTTCTACCAATCGTTCGTTGATCCAAGCCCTCCCGCACCAATGCTACAATTTGTGCCGCTTGTTCGGACGAAGTATCCATATTATGGTTCAAAAACTCTCGATGTGTTAAAAAACTAACCCAACAATTATGCTGGTAACAATAATTCAATTGACAAAACAAAAAAAATCAATGAGAATCAATTTAAAACTTTGCTATAAATAACACGCAAATCTGATACTACAAGTAAATTTTCTTTTCCCGGCTATATTCATTTGTTTTACTGCAGTTCTATTTTTAAATTTAATTTTTTTTTTAAGATTAAGAGCCAGTCTTTCCATATTTATATAATTTAATCTAAAAAGTTTGCATACTTATTATAAAAAATCCTTTTAGAGTAAACCTGAACTTTGATGCAGTTTATGAGTCCGTCAGTGTAACTAAGAAGCAATACATATTTCTATATATGTATCACTTCTGTCGAATTGCCAGTAATAGTCCACTGCTGGATATACCTCTTATCATAGACTTTTTACCGTCAACCATAGTTAAAGTCAATCAAGTAGGTATTGCTACTGTTCTGCCGTTTTCAGTAGGTACCTTCAAAATATCGGAGTCGAATCGTCATCGTATCATGTAAAGAGTCATTAGTGTATTGTATGAATTTTAAATGCAGAACCTTATAAGCAAAGCGACGACGTGACATAGATACGTGTTCACTGAGTCATGGAGCTGTGTTGAAACTTGACGTTTTAGATGCATTTCATTAATATTTCAGTACTGTTTGTTAGAGAAAATATAAGTACACAATAGTCATTATAAGTACGACTAATTGTGACCATCGTTTAGTGAATTCATCATGACTACATAGTATATAGCAAAGTCGCTTTCCCCGTCTGTCCGTCCCTTCCCTATGTATGCTTAAATCTTTCTACCCAACGGATTTTAAAACGGTTTTTTTAAGAGGGGGTATAAAGGAAAATTGCCGATCTTTGATCTGATTTTTATACCCGAAAGTGTGCCACAAATGAGCTTGTTTTTTTTTAAATAGAAAATACGTTATATCTGAAAGGTACTCAATTTGGCGAAAACATAAAATAATAATATTTTGTCGATAAAATAAGATCACAAAGTTAGGCCTAATTTTTGATTAAAATTAATTTATTTTCAAGATTATTCATATAACAGAGTCAATTTTTATGTACAAAGTATAAAATTATAAAATCTAGTGACTCAATTTTTCACTTTGTTAAAATTATCTGGAATTTACGAGTAATTTAAAAAAAACTAATTCGGCGCTTACGACGTTCTTATTCCGCGCATAACGGTCTATTGCTATCGCACCTGACGCGAGGTGCCGGCCATCTGTTGTTTCATCAATTAGTCGGGGTTGCCCCGTTGAGACGAGAGGACTGTTTTTCTGTTTTCCGTCGAAAAAGTTCGTCGAAATTATGGGAAATTAAAAAAATCAAAAGATAAACTCTAAAAGAGAATATAAAAAACTAAGAATTCAACTCATGGCTAATTGTCGAAAGTAATATTTCTCTATTTTCTTTAGTTTGTTACTAAGTAAAATTTTTGTATCAACCGTTGCCAGGCAGCCCGGGTATAGTATATGAAAATCAAATAGATGTCTTAGACCACCTCGCGTTTGAAGTATGTAACTAATGTTATTTTTATAGCAGTAATATAATTATATTTTGCGAAAGTACTTATACATTGTATTATCAATTTTAATGCTTTTCAGAGTTGCTTCAGCTCGTAATATAACATAAGCTGATGAATCCGATCCAGTCGCATCGCTTAGTAAAAACTGTAACTTGTAAGCTGATTGCAATTGTTTTTTCTCACATTCAGTAAACATTTAAGATTCTATTCACTAAATAGAATTAAAAAATAAGCAACGTTGTATAATCTAGACACGCAGTAGCGTGTAAGCTAAGTCCATGCAAAGGAACTGGCTAGCCAGCGTCGAGTGTAATATAAACAAGTAGAATGGTATGGTTTGAGATTCACATGGTCATTCACATTAGTAATGTATGTAGTGTGATTACTCACCGGGATATTTACCATGTTGTTTTAATTATTTTGAGTAACTGTTACTATGTTACGATAATGATGTAAATGAAGTTATTAGAACCATGACTATTTATTTTGCCTTTTTTCAGATCAACTTCTAATGTAGAGAACATCCCGACTAGTTTATAAAAAAATATATTAGATAAGTGAGTTTCAAAATCTCACTACATAATAAGCCATTTCCTTTGCTTTGGTTAAACATTCATTTATATAAATCAAGCAAATCAAATATAAAACAAGTAATAGAAAAAATCGACCACATTGAACACGGACGACCGCCCGTGGAAGGCTAGCTCAGAATAAGAGCACTGGAACGCCAGGGTTCACAACTCTGGCGTTGAAGTCCCATTGTGGTTTGAATTTTTCGAAAAATTTGTCCACATTGAATATTTTTAGTTTCATATTCTGTATGAAATAGTTAAAAGTAATACACTCAAGAAATATATAGTTATCAGGATTATACGTCGTAAGTTTTTCACACTGTTTAGCCGTCAAAACAATAATTAATAGGTCATTTCCTAAACCTTTTCCTCAAAAATTCACAAATAGGCGTAGGTTTCAGGTAGAATAATCAAAATCATGTAATAAAAATAAGTAAACACCGTACCTAGCTCATTTACTCATTAGTATTTGAGATGATCTTTCTTATTTATTCATTTAAACTCGAATTAATACAGTTTTTAACTATGAAATCACATTTCTAAAATCACAAAGGTCGAGGAAAATACAAAATTTCGTAAAGGGCCTCGTAATATCCACATTATTGACGTCATATTCATAGAATAGCTTCAACTCTTTTTGTATTTCCAATTATAGATTAAAAAGATATTTTTTCAAATTAAATTTCTGCAGTGATCGTCTACTTTTATGAACTGAAAGTAATATCTTTAGGCGTCTTGAACCAATTTCAGTATTAAATATACATTTGTTTAGCTTATTCTTATCTACCTATAACAAAATTGAAAGTATATTACATGTAAGCATTTTGTAATTATTATTGAAACAAATATTTCTTTAACTTACTTTTTCGTATTATTTATGCACTACCTGTAAAATGATTCAGCGAATCGTCAGAGTTCTCAGGGAGATTTTATTTAAAACACAACAAATTATAATAATACAGTGAAAATTTATTAAAATTTATATCGTGATAAAAATGTCTTAATATAAATATTTGACGATTTCATTAAATATGCATTCATTTTTTGACCACTATATTTTAAGCTGTTTATTAAAGCTAAGCTGCTTATGTTTATTTTACAAATCGCACTCATTTTATCTATCACCAAAAATAAATTTATATATTAACCCTTAACTTGGCAGCGGAAAAAGTAATCGATTTTCTTTCTCTATCTTAGTTTATTTAGCTTCTAAGTGATAATTATACATGGAAAAAATAATATAAACATTTTTTTATTTATATTTTTGGATTTATGACGTGTATCTTATAATATACATCGCCAAGAGTTCCATATTTTAGTAGAAAATAATCGTGTATCTTTAAAGATACATTGCCTGCTGGTAAGAGAAAAAAAACATAGTGTTTTGGTAAGGAAAATAATTTATATTATCTTAAGTCACAGCCATTAGTTAAAAATTACTTGTAATAATAACGCTTCTTAAGATTACATCACATATTGAGATCATACAAGAAACGATTTGAGAATCCAATGTTTTCATACTCTATAAAACTCTATAAAAAATTAAACGAAACATAAATGTACCTTTTAACATTGCACGTATAAAAAAATGCTCTTCTAAAACAACATTATCAAAAAATAAACATGTGTTCTCTTACATTACACTTTAAAAAAATCTAACACTTATACATATTGAAAGCAAGTAGGAATCTAAGATGTAGTATGATACTCATAAAAACAATTGCGATCCTCAGTCAAGCACAGTCTTACATTGCATTTACTGCACAAAAATTTGGTCTGCCCTTTGATGCATTTTTTACAGCGGCCTTTTGTTGTAAATGTTGGCAAATGACCAACATGGTCGTAACGACTGTCAACTTGACATCCAGGAGTCAGAAATCTCTTATGGCCGCCTGAAGTCATTTTTATCGCTCTTTGTAACGTGACAAGACTTTTGCTTATGGCACATCTGAATTCTTTAAGTCTCATTGGCTTAGAATCTTTGGTCTCTCTTCTATAGACCAGCCAAGCGTTGTTAACGCAAATGTCAAGGACCTGGGAGAAGAGTGGCAAGTACCATCTATGTGATTTCATCTCCGTGCGGTACAAGGCAATGAGCATGTCGGCGAGATCAACACCTCCCATGCGCGAGTTATAATGCCGAATCATGTTAGGACAAGTTACTTGTTGTCTGGACTTAGTCGTCTTATTATATCGTAAAATCGGTTGAGTCGGATAAGCATCCACGTAGGTACTTGCTGCGGTGACGCACTTGTTGTCGAACCATTTCACAACAGCGATCTTGCTTTCGTTCGAGACAACTTGAGCAAAAGCGCCACGGCCCCTCTTCTTCAAAATTTTGTCAGTGGGTAACTTGTTGTTTGCTTCACGTAGGCGATTCGACCTTATAGTGCCTAAACTGAAAATCCCGTACTCATTCCTCAAGTGGTCGAGCAACTCTAGTGAAGTGAAGAAGTTGTCGAAGTAAAGTACTTTACAGGCAGGCTGTTGAATCGTTTGCGATAGTGCTATAACAACTTTTGCTCCTAAACCCATGCATTCTTCTTTATCAGTAAATATATGGTGACGAAAGGTATCTTCCCCTCCGTAAATCAAAAAATCATACACGAATCCGGTCATTCCTGCTCGCACAAATATTTTATACCCCCACTTCCGAGGTTTGCTTTTTATGTATTGTTTCCGTGAGCCTGCTCTGGTCCCTTTGTATGGAACCATCATTTCATCAATGCTGAAATGGTTTTCCTCTTCGACTTTCAAGCAATTAAGACGAACTCTTTCAAGGAATGGCCGGATTTTATAGTACCGATCTCCATCCTCCCTTAAATTATCTGCAAAATGCAGAAATCTTCGGATTTGTTGAAACCGTTTTAGGCTCATTACATCCGCTACTTTGTCAAACCTGAGAAAAAACGACCAATAGTCGGTGTAAGCTGGCATATCAACGACACCCATAAGAAGGTTGATGGCAATGAAATCTTTTATATCGTCGGTTGTCACATTCAGCGAAGTGCCCTTTAATTGAACATGATACAGATTCGTTTGGTCCACCAATAATTCTATTATATCGTCAGAAAAGAACATGCGAAAATATTCTGAAGGTGACTTGGTATCAAAAGGTTTACTAAATGTTTTTTCTTCGATATTTGCAGTGCCACAAAAATGTCGAGTAGTCCATTTCACATCAATCTTCTTTTGTTTCGGTGGTTTTTTTTTAGGCGCCGTAGTTTTGTTCTTCTTGGACCGTGTTGCATTAGACGGTGAAGGAGCCACATAATTAAACGGGGTCACGGGAGCAGCAAATGGTGAATATGGATGTAGGGCAGAAGTGGCCGAATTACGTTGTACCTGCAGATTTTCCGGAGTTGCAGTGTTGGGTTGAATCAACGGAGTCAGGGGTGAGTACAATGGAGCCAGAGGACTTTCTTCAGAACAAGACGTAGTTATGGAGGTAACTTGGACGGCTATTTGGTTTGCATCTTTAATTTCGTCATTTGGGCTATCACTGTCTGAAAGTAAATGCAAATTTTCCAAAGACGAAGCTATAGACGGTGCTGAAGAGCTGTTGGAATCATTTATACACCTGGGTAGATTCAGTTCATCTTCAGAGGAATCAGTCTTTTCTAGATCTGAGTCTGCTCCTGGCTTAGGTACTAATGCTAAAATTCGCTGAGATCTTGTGATTAGCTGCAAACGTGAAATAATTGCACATTAAAACAACGAAATAAAAACAATTTTTATTTAAACATGATTTTTATCTCAAATTATAACAGAAAAACTATTTCACACATTTTGTCGAATCCTTGGCAATGTTGACATTAATGTACACGACTAACCGCAAGTAATAATATACGTAATCTGGCAATGTATCCTAAAATGCACACGACCAAATTAACGTTACTATATGCATAACCTGGCAATGTGCATTTATAGATACACCAAGAAAAACGCTAACGATTGTCGAACAAAATAAGTTTTTTTCTGTCAAATTGAAATTAAAACCGTAAGTTCATGTACTCAACTATAAGATGAAGTTACTAGCTTAGGGCCAAACCAGTAAAATAAGGAATTATTGCATGTTATTACCTTGAGTCTCGTAATCGTACGCGCACGGTCCACCATCTTGCGAGCAACTGTCGAATAATGTTGCCAGAATGCTAAAATATATTTTTTGGTAGAAAGTTTAGACGTTATACTACCATTTCAAACAAAAGAGACAGTTGAAAACGAGCGATACTACTCGCAATATTTTTTTTTACAAAATGTGCATTATTAGATACGCTGCCAAGTTAAGGGTTAATATATTAATTTTTAATTTATTAATTTATTCCTATAATTAATTATTCCTAGAATGATCCGCGAGGCTATTGAAATTAAAAAACACCCAAATTTTAATAGGTCGGATGGATGGAACGTACCACCAGCTTGGGACCCAGTCATCCACTTAATCAAACCCAGTAAGCAGCAAAATCCAGCAAGACTGAACAACGCAGTGAGCTCATTCTACGTAAATTTGCAGCAGCCGAAACGTCAGTTTAAAAAGTAAATAATGACAAATATACGTGATAGAATCCGTAAATAGTGGTTTTATTTCAATGCTTATGTTTGTTTTACAAATCCCACTCATTTTATCTATCACCAAAAATAAAATTATTTTGTGTTCAAAGTATAGGTACCTTATATAGATAATGATACAGCTCGTACTTTGCCAAATTTTATCTGATTTTTTTTGGGTATACTGTGCGCCTGCGTACTAAACACGGCGGTTAGCTGCCACACAAAATACTGCGAGACGACAGACGTGTGGACAGACGAGAGCGGGACGTATGAAGTGTGCGGGTGAAATCTGACTTTTTTCTAGCTTTATGCGCGCTCTTAATGGATAGAGTAATTCAAGAAGAAGGTTTAAATGTATAATACATGTTTAATATAGTAGAGGGTGCAGCGGGAACGGGAACGATAGCCACGCGGGCCGAAAAATTTGGCGTTATGAAGTTCGCCGGGTCAGCCAGTTCATAATAAAGCATAAGAAAATTATAACACTGTTGGTTCCCGGAAGAGTAGAATAGGGTAATCTGGGTCACTCTATCTCTTCCAGTGGTTGTAGTAGAAGCAGGCGTAGGAAAGAGATAGGGCTGTTTTCCATCCGAAAATAGGTAAACATACAGTCAATGACAATACCTGCTTGACCGCTATAGCCTCACGTACTTAGGACCGAAAATCATATTTGGTGTAATGTGGGTTTTAGTAAACGTCTGCCTACACCTTCGGGGATTTACAGATGTGAATACGAGTATTATGTATGTGTATGTTTAAAATTTTGATAGTGATTTTTTAATCACTAATTCTGAACTTTGAAGGAATTTTACATAACATAACATACACTCACGCCTGTATTCCCCGAAGGGGTAGGCAGAGGTGCTAGCACCCACATTTCGCCAGTTTATGTTTAGGTCCCAATGTAATAGGTGGCGAGCCTATTGCCAGTAACCGGGCACTTATAAACCTGCAATAAATACACACATAACTTCGAAAAGCATCGAAAAGTCATGGGTGTGTGCCATGGTAAACCTGGGATCGAACCCGAGACTAGCAGGCAGGGCCTTTTACAGCATTAAGTATGCTAACTATACAAATCGAACACATTGGTATGTAATGTAACTCATTGGTTACGATAGTTCGGAAGAATATCGGTAGATGACTCCACCGTCACCTTATAGACGGATAAGAAAGGAAATTTGAATCACATCGGGCGTGTCTCGGTAGCCGAGTTGGTCAAGGGATTCCCCCTGGAATTGAAAGATCGCGGATTCGAGTCCCGCCCGGGAAGATTCTGTTTCCATATGTATTCGACTAAGTCTGAACGCTGGATATGGACACAACAGTCTCCGATGTTAAACTCTATATTATTTGCACAATTTGCATAGTAATTTACCTTTTCCTATTAAACCAGAACCAAATTACTCTCATTAAACATTCAATCACTAATTCACGGCACTCCAGCCGAATATTCGGTCCGTTTATTTTATCCGCGTGATCATAGATGTTCCCTGTTGATATGACCCTCGCCATTTCCGCTGACTACGTCGCTTCGTCGGCGCGACATCTGTATACAGCATATTCACAACGTACATACATCCCTACTTACATGTTATGTGTGTACAAATCCGTTTTAGGGTAGCAATGGATTTCAAAATTTATTTTCGGACGTTTTTATAACACTCTGTACCCCCTGTTGCCGGTATTAAATATTCAGGAAGCAACTGAATAATTTGGGCTTGTGTATCTGCAAATGATTATGTACTTACCCTTTTTTTTTGGGTCGTTATTATCGTCATGGATACTGTATATTTGACGCTAGCTGTATATTTTTGTACAAAAACCTACTTAGAATTTAATCTGTGAAAGAAATTATTACGTACAGTTTCAAACTCGCTAATGCAGTTTAGTTCGACTAGATTGCATTTATTTTCATTGCTGATGTCTGCAGAAAGACGGTAAACAGATATATCTACGGCCTACGTGGTAAGCGGTAACCGTAACCTCTACACGTTAGCAATATCCACCCTAAAACAGGTCCAGCAATATTTGAGTTTCAGTCATACATAAATTTCACCTCGTCATGACATTACAGTATAGAAATAGGTACTCCTCCTGTTATTACACGATATCATATTTCACCCTCTACAATAGGCTGGAACAACAACACACCATTTGCTTGTTTTACACGCCCTACAAGCTTCCTTCAGTGCATTAAGCCTTTTGTACGAACACGCTGATTTAGGGCGCTTCCGACTCCCCCTATCTTAAAACAACACTCATTTAATCGGTGTGTCTTCCTCAAGAACGAGGTTAAAATAATATAACACGAATTATGAAAAGCAATATGTAAATCTCGTACCCAATTCACTGCGCCAAAGGCCTTGAATTTGGACGTTGCGATACATCAATTGTTTTAAAAAGTACGTGGGCTATTGCTTTGTATGCAAATGTAATGTAACTTATATGGAACACCGTATCAAGAGATGCATTTTATGGTGTGGCTGGTCGTCAAGTATAGTGTCTTTAAATGACGTTTAGTGGTTTTAAATCATGTGCTTGATAATTCAATCAATCAATCAGTAAGTCGATTGCGGTATGCTGATGGACATGCGTCTCCCAGCAAAGAGTGAAAAGAAATATGAATTCCTCTACTTTCTGGTCGAGATGGGCTCATTCGTGCTGATTACAGAGTTTGGCCCTTTCATTTTGTATGTACTTACCTATGTACCTATAGCCTGTCTATATCTGTCATAGAGCTACTTACTTCTGATGGGTTTCAATTGTACTTTTTGAGCATGTATGGGTTGCCTGGCAGTCGGAGGGGAGAGGAGGGACTTATAGCATTTAATTTCGCCGTTCGGTCATCAAATTAGCTTTATGAGTGTGATGCGGTCTGACCCCCATGTACCACAATGTTTCTATTTCATGGGATTTAATAATGCAATCATTCATTATGCAAGTGTTAGGATCTATACTATTCCATGGTCTATAAATAAACTCATCACAGACATGCAACACAATCTTTTCCTTGAAGGTACCTTTAAGGAAAATGTCTAAACAAGAATAAATCTGTTGTTCATAGGCAATGATATTTTATACAAGATATGTTACGTTCATAGTAACTGACACCTCAAATCTGATCCAGCAGTCTGTCAGTGCACAATAGTTGACAATTAGCGTTAAAGTAGTACGAAAGATGGGATAAGCACGTGAGTAAAAAAGATAGCTATAATTCGGAATGATTCGGAAGATTGCACTTCGGATCGCTCCGAAGCATAGATTATGATTTTGTTGAACAGAAGGGCTATTTCTTTGGTAGGCAAGAAATGAAATTCGATGAAAAAACAATACGTCATTTTTTATTTCGGAAAATGATAATAATTTATTTATTTATTTATTTAAATACAATTGCAAATATGGGTTGTAGACAGTTGTTATATATAATGATTATGTTTCGCCATATTTTACCATGATAGACATGCAATTCAACATTAATTTATTCGAAAAAGAAATAAAATAAAATTAATTTTCATATTCTACCATCAATAATATCATAATCAATCTACACAGTATGTCATAAATATTGTTGAATTTACTTGTATAATGTCAATTTAATCTATGATGTCAATATTACATAATAAGCATGTCAATAATACATAATATAGAAGCATAAATTGTCAGTGAATCAAAATGTCTTCTTAATACCTACCTATTAATTAAAATTGGATATACAGTGTCAATAGTTCCATGGTTGTTATTCATAATAAAGTCATAATTTTATACTGCTCAGTTCACAATGTCAATTATATTTATACATATAGGAGCTACCGTTCACAATCCATGCACACCGAACACATCATAACTAAGGCACCTTATATTGCCGCAATGAACTATCTGTCAAGAAGTCTTCTAACGTGTAGTAGCATTTGTTTACTAACAGGTCATGTAATTGTTTTTTAAATATTTTCAATTCTGGAGTAGTCCTGATACATTCTGGGATATTATTAAAAATACGTGGGGCCAAGCAGAAAACACTCTTATGCATCTGTTCGGTCTTGCTAGCAACTATATGTAATTTAGTCTGATGTCGGGCACGTGTGCGGTAGTCAAATAATTCCGAGTTATTTTTTACAAATACTGCAACCTCAAATATATATATACACGGAAATGTTAATAATTTCATTTTTATGAAGTATGGCTGGCATGAGTCAGGTGGATAAAATTTAAACATTGCCCTGATGCATCGTTTTTGTGCAATAAACACCCTTTCGTGGCAAGTACTGTTGCCCCAGAATATTACACCGTATCTGAGAGCAGAACTCTCGTAACCATGGTATGCTGTTACTAAAGTAGTCGTGTTTGCTACTTTACTTAATTTTTGCAGCGCATATGAGAATTGGGCTAGTTGTTTACAAACATTCTCGACTTGTACTTCCCAATTGATATGTTCATCAATATGTAACCCTAGAAATTTAGTAGTTTCTACCTCTTCTACGTCACTACCTTGATAGCATATTTTTAAGGGATCTGTGCGGCAAACTCTTATTCTAAAATTCATTATTTTGGTTTTTTCTATATTGATCGTCAAATTATTTTTATTAAGCCAGTCTATAATTCGCTCTAGAGATTGGTTAATGTCTAGTTCTAAATTTATTGTATTGTCATTTGTAAAAAGTACAGTACTGTCGTCAGCAAATAATGTAATGTCATGTTGTATTACCGACGGCATGTCATTAATATATATAAGGAAGAGAAGAGGGCCTAAGATACTCCCTTGTGGAACGCCTAATTGAACAGTCCCAGTTTCAGAAGCGCAGACTTCTTCAGTTTTCGTAATAGGGTTGACCCATTTTATTTCGGTAATTTGTTGTCTGTTATAAAGGTATGATTTAATCAGGTCATATACATTACCTCTAACACCATATGAATACAATTTACTTAATAGAATATTATGGTCAACACGGTCAAACGCCTTGGACATATCCATGTATAATGCCACAGCCGGTAGTCCTTTGTCCAGATTGGTAACCACTTTACGTAAGAAGTTAAACATGGCTACGTTTATTGATTTACCATTTCTGTATCCGTACTGGCAAGGTGTAAGAACATCATGCTTTTCAAAAAAGGTATATAGGCATTTGTGTATCACCTTTTCGAATATTTTAGCGAAGATTGGTATTAACGCTATGGGCCTATAGTTACTCATATTTGTTTTATCACCCTTTTTAAATATTGGCTTAATAACTGATATTTTGAGTTTATCTGGGAAGTTGCCCTGTTCTATGCTTAGGTTAATAATATGGCTTAAGGGTGCGGATATAATATGGCCGACATCTTTAATAATGTCTGTCGAAATGCCATCAAAGCCGGTACTGTTCGTTCTTTTCAAATTTATTATTATTTTATAAATGTCATCTGCAATAGTTGGTGTCATAAAGACTGAATTAGAAATGAGAGCAATTTTGTTAGTAGGATTATTGGATAGATCATTGCGTTTGTTATTATTCTTGTTTATGTCAAGGAAAAAATTATTAAATGATTCTGAAATTTCTTTCGGATTGTTAATTATTACGTGATTACTTATTATTTGTTTTATGCTTTCTGTCGGATGTTTATATTTGGTTTCATTTATCACTTTCCAGGTTGCTTTGGTTGTGTTAGTTGCAGTTTTTATGTAGTGATCGTTTTGTGACTTTTTTGTCAACCTTACTATAGATTTGTACCTTTTTGAATATGTTTTAAATATGTTTTTGTTTGTTTGGTTTTTATTATTTCTATATTGCCATAGAAGTTGAGTTTTACGTTTACTGCATATTTTTATACCCTTTGACATCCATTTTGGTCTTGTTGTATTATAGATTCGAATTTTTACGAGAGGAAAGCATTGTTGGTACAACATATCAAAGTTTTCATGAAATTTGTTATAGGCGTTATTTGCATCTTTACAGCTATAAATATCACTATTGGTAAGCTGTTTTATATATTTAACAAATATCTATACCTATAGAGTAGTCTCGTTTTACAATATACCAATGCTTAAGAGTACATGTTTTATTGACCGGGATCTTGATAATTTGTGCATTGTGGTCCGACAACGCTAGTTCCTTTAGTGTACCCTTGCATGTTGTGATATTGTGGGCTATATTGTCTATGCAAGTTTTACTTGCGAATCTAGTTATTTCATTAAATTGCAATTTTAGATTATATGTCATTAAAGTTTCTTTAAATTTAATACAGTGCTTGGTTTGCTTCAAAATATCAATGTTAAAGTCTCCACATAAAATTATCCTTTTGTTATTAAAACATAATTTATTTAGAATTTTATTAAGTGCTACAAAAAAACTTCCCAAAGAGTTAACAGCGTAGTCTGGTGGTCTATAGATACATATAATTATAATTTTATGTTGTGGTATCTCAATGGCAGAGCATTCTATGATATTTGGAATTGAAAGTTCTGATATATCATTACGCACGCTATAATTTAAGTGTTTTTTTACTAGTATACATGAGCCTCCGTGTCTACTACTTCTCATATAATAGGAACCTAGTTTGTAATTCGGAATTGTGAGATACACTTCATCGCCCTCTACCATGTTGTGTTCAGTTATACATAGAATGTCAATAGTAGTACCTTCTGTAGTCACATTATCAATACAAACAGAAAGCGCATCAGATTTGTTGATTAAACCATCAATGTTTTGATGGAGAATTGTTATAACATTATACACGAAATAAATTAGTCGCAAGGCTCGGAACACAGTCATGGTCATTGCTGGGTTCATTTACAGGGTCACTATTATTTACATTGTTAACTAACAGGCTTTGTTCAAGATCTAAATTGACCTGAGTATATTGATCTACAGATTTTTTATTTTTATTTCTTATCATTATCTCATGCTGTGAAATCTGAAAGTGATAGTCCAGACACAATATTTCCCTTAGCAATGACCTTGCGAGATTCAAAAAGATAATTAGGAAACTTCTCGAAAATAAAACCATAGTGACGTACTGACGTTATAATCAAAAATTAAACTCCTTCAAATAAATTTAATTTATTTCTTTTCTACCTCTTAGAAAGTTTTTTATTTTGGGGTTATTTTTATGAGCAGAATGAAGCCGAACAGTGGTATATTTGTCAGTTATTTATATTCTTCCTGAGCAATGTTCCTTTTTTCGAAGTATATCTCTCAGTAGCTTCAAAATTATTGCTACAAATTCTGTGCTTTTTGAAGGTGTCCAGTCAAACTCATTTCGTTGTTCTTTAACAATTGCAATCCATTCTTGAGTCGAACTTCATTAGTCGGAAACCTTGAAAATAAATTTAGGTTATTACAATTATTTAAAGGACAACAAATGAATAAAACAAAAATTTTGTTACTCAATTTTAAATAACAAATAAAACTGAACAGCAGGTCAAAATTATTACTTTAGTAGGCAGTAAACTGAAAATTACCCTATGTCGCATCTGTACTGATAATCTATGCAAGCAGTATTGTTGTGTCCTTGTCGTGCTCATATCAAAAAGTATTTCTGTCCTTTTCTTTGCCGCCATTATTTTAAAAATATTATTAAACTAATTTTATTGAAATACACTAAAAAATCGGTAATATTGTATGTACTTACATGTGATAGAAGGTCCTTCGTGTTTTATTGATTTTAGTGTCGTAATTTGTTTTTTTTTTAAATACACGGTGGCATTTTTATTGCAATTTTATTATGCGCTTACATACGTGACAACTCGGCGTATGCCAGACATATACTAAATGCGATACGTCCCAATTGGGACGTTTTCGCGTCTTCACCAGGCGCAGTCTAATAACATATCTGCCTCTTTTTTGTATGTAATATCATTGTTCATAGGTATTTATTGTACTTACTCTTTGTTCTTGTAGGCAATAGCCTCTATCCAAAGAGTTGCAGGTACAAAAATCAAAAATACCATTAAGTTATTCATTGATTCTAGCGCAGCATTTCCTCTCGAGGTATTTGGGTCAAATGCCAGTCGCTCCCTTAAAAAAGCCAAGGGAAGTAGAGTAATATATTCGAGGCTTCGTGGTACTGATTTCAAGTCAACCAGGTACTAATTTCACGGTACGGTACGAGGGATAGGATGTCTTAGACAATCTTACACCCCGACAACAGTATCCCTAGCACTAACAACTATTGTAATTGTTCGTATATTAAGTGTATTGAGAGAATAGAGCAATGCGATTGGCCGCCGGCCTACTGTGAACCTTTTTGTGTGTGAAGTCGGCCAATAGTAATGCTCCGTTCTCTCAATACGCTTACTATACGATTACAACAGTTGTTTTGTTAGGAGTACTGAAGACACGAGACGGCATGCGGTTTTAGTTAATATATAATATAAATAATAACACCCCTCAGGAGGGCCAGACTGTAAGAGTTGGCCCTGGGTCAGCCGGAGTGCTAGGTATATGTCGAAGACAACCTCACCTCCGGCCTAGCATCATGACCCTCAGTCGGCGTGCGGTTTTAGTAGGTTCGAGTCTAACATAACCTCCCCTTCTGGCTCCGGCGGGGGAGGTACCCGTGGGGCTTTCCCCACGAAAAAAAGGCCTTGGTGGAATTTGAGGGGATTGCATACGAAAGAAAATTACTAATTTCGATGAAACTATTATTATTTTGGTCGCCCCTCTTCCATAGAAGCTTGTCACCCTACGCGTGATCATTTCGTCGCTTAACCCATGTCTGTCATACGCAGTTCCTGTTGCATATAGCTCCCTATTCAATCAACAGCCTTAATTAATAATTACGTACATAAAAATGTGAGTTATTTATAGATTGTGAGCCAATTTAACCATTGATGTCACTCAAGGAGGATGTCTACATCGTGTACTATATTTATTTGTCACTCATTTGAAAAGACTTCACTTTATTGGGTATGTTTCTTTTTTTATAAAAGGACATGTCAATTTGACTTTTCCTAACTTAATGGTAAGCTGGTTAGGCAAAGTCTCGGAAAGAGGGTCACCATCATAAACATGTACCATGATAACAATGGTGGCACTCAGCTTGACGGCCTCATGGAGATGCTTTTTCACGCCCCACTATAACCATATTTGGTAAAACTTGTAAATGATCAAAGGTGCTCTTCATGAGGCTACGTCTTATTCGAGAACGATACACTTTCAGACATAAGGTATCCAGCATCTTATGGATCTTAGTCTCACCGTGATCATGACTGCTCAATAGCAACCAAAAAGTCGGGAGTAATAAACTAGCTATCCCTGAACCAAATGTACTGACATTTGAGATTATTTCAGGTGCTAGAGCCTCAGACTAAAATAATAATATAGACGGAACGTATGGAACTAGCAAGTGAAGCCGCAAAAAGGAGTACTAAAGTAGTGCTATCTTGTTTGCACTCTTTGTGAGCATGCACGAGTGTGAGTGAGATGGCACTACTTTGGTATTCCTTTTTGTAGCTTCACTTGCTAGTACTATATGTTCCGTCTATATTATTCTTTTACCGCCACCGTTCCCAATACCATACTGACATGATTCAAATTTCCCATCTTATACGTCTTTAAGGCGACGTGGCGTCATCTACCGATTTTCTTACGAACTATCGGAATCAATGAATGATGTTACAATCATTTTTAAACATTGATTTTTGATAACTGCGCCCAAACAATTGAAGGAATTTTTACAGCATTAAGTATGCTAACTATACAAATCGAATACATAGGGAAAAAGAATCTTCTCGGGCGGCCGAATTGGTCAGGCATTCCCCCTGTAAGGGAAAGACTGCGGGTTCGAGTCCCGCCCGAAAAGATTCTTTTTCCCTATGTATTCGATTTGTATAGTTAGCATAGTTAATGCTGTAAAAATTCCTTCAACCATACTGACAGTTAAAGATAGATCGCATCTACGGATAAAGCGTTGCGCTGTTGAAATTCAAAACATAGTAACTCCTATTTCACACCAATTTCGGAAAATAAAATTATACCGCGATGCGCTTTACCGCAAAAACCATTACCATGTTTTCAATTTAAACAGCCGATACGTCAAATTTGACTGTTGCGATCTATCTTCAACTGTAAGTATGTTATTGGGAACGGCCGTTAGTCTGAGGTTAGAGCGTGATTTAATAACAAACATAAAACCATGTTCACAAACTTTTACATTTATAATATTACTAGCGAACTTAGTACCGCCAATTTTTTTTCCGCCCGCGTGGCGTCCGATACCGGTACCGCTGCACCCTCTGCTATATTAAGCATGTATTATACATATAAACCTTCTTCTTGAATTACTCTATCTATTAAAAGAAACCGCATCAAAATCTGTAGCGTAGTTTTGAAGATATAAGCATACATAGGGACATAGGGACGCGGAAAGCGATTTTGCTTTATACTATGTAGTGAAAGTAGAAAAGATAAAATTAATCACATCGCGATTAAAGTCTGTAAAATTAATTTTATTTCAATATTGTTAACCATAATAATTACATTGGAATATAAATCGAACGTTTATGCATATTGCATGTGAAACTGTCGACGTACGTGACAGTACTCTGTTCCGTAAAAAAGATCTGGGTTATTAAAGGGAAAATCGATTTGCAAGGGTTAATCAACTTTATCGTGGTTAGAACTTTGTTGGATTCATTTGATTAATACACATGACCCGTTCGTTAAACTAACCGTAGTAACATAGTTTGTCCTTTATAAAGTTTCACGATTTGTAGCTTAGACATGCCCGAGACAAAACTGAATTCCATTCGCGTGTTTAGTGAATGCGATTTCAATGAGAACCTTAGTTCGTGTGAGCAGTCCGTAATCTCAGATCCTGAGGTTTGTGGTTAGAGCAGAAGAAACTTTTGCGTATAGGTAAGTGATTAAATATGTAAAGGTAGTCAAACACTGGGAGTATTCTTGTATAGTGTAACAGTTCAGATTCGAGCATTTCAATATCAGGCTAGACTGTAGAATGAACTTTTGCAGGGGCTAGAAGATGGAATATGCATTATTCATTTAGCTTGTGGGTACAGTTTTGTGGGCACAGAATGGAAAACTCCTTACCTGAAAGCATCTTGAAATAAGTGTAATAGTACCCAAGGAACCACAACCCTTACTTAATTATGACCAATTTTAATCCTTTTAGATGAAGACCGTAATTTATGAATGCGAATGTAATTCACTTTTCACGTAGATCAATTGTTGTGTAAAAGACTTGATTGAAAAAGACCTACTAACATAATATCGGCAGCCTATGGACATTCGTAGGCGCCTGTACAATTATACAAGTACCAGTTCAATGCAGTTTGCCTTCAGAGTACTTGGGATTACTATCCCGGCTGCCTCTCGACGCCTAGTTCCCTCTTTATAAAATGCCTTTACGGTATTAAAATGTTAGCTCAATAATAGCCCTCACTCTGAGTCCTGACCTATCCCGACCGCCTCTTTACGCCCACATATGCCTGCACAATATTAAAGTACATAACTGATTCCATAATACATGTCCGATTACTCACACCCGTGCTACAATTACTAACTTATTCACAATTCAATCGAATGCTCTTCAATCAGTGAGCTGAATTAGCGCAGTATTGTAACATAAATGCTCAAAATGTAACAATGTACATTATACTCGCATGCTATTCGTGAATGACTGCCTTAATTGACTGCTCGAATTAATGACTGGAAAATATTTTGTGAATATAGGCACTTCATCGCATGACAGGTGACATATAATCGCCATTAATAAAATACTAAAGCGCACATTAATTTAAGAGATTGAAACGCGATCGCGAGACTGTCCTGTGACTTTATTTAATTGGGATAATATATCGAATATCGTCTTTCCATGTTGGAATATACGGACAGAATTCTATATTAAACTCGATGTATTTTTGTTGACAAGGCATATATTCCGTTCTGCCTGGAATACGGTTCTCCTTTCTGAAATGGCTTAGTATACTCTTGATAGCTTGTAGCGACGTACTATTCGCATTATTGAGTCCTGAGGCCACCTCAAACTTTATTACAGTTACGCAACATAACCCCTTAATACTAAGAGGGCTTAGCACACGCGGATTGGTTTGATATTATCTATGATTGGGGGAGGGGGGTGGGGGGTTGAGCTCTTACGCCGCCGTAGCAGCCTGTATCATTTTCAAAAGACATACCAAAAACGCGTACTGTGCATAAAGAGTAGCTGCATTTCGTAACGTGACTGAGGTCAAGATATAGCGTCGGGGGCAATGACTGACCTCCGTCGCCCATGAGCGCGGGCCTGGGGGTGACGGGTGGAGCTGCCTGTCACCCCAGCAGAAGTAGGCCACGGCGGGGGCGAGTCGGGGACACCGTTGTTCCCCCTCCCGAGGAGGGCATTACCGCAAGGGATGACCCTGGGTCAGCCGGGGTGCGAGGGATATGTCGATGACAACCTCACCTCCGGCCTAGCACCACGACCCACAGTCGGCGTGCGGTTTTAGTCGTTTCGAGTCCGACATAACCTCCCCTTCCAACTCCGGCAGGGGAGGTATCCGAGGGGATTTACGCACGAAAAAAGAGGTCAATAGGTACCTATAGAGGTAGAGGTAGCACAAAAAGACGCTAACAACATTAATAATATTAATTATAATAAGAAACTTGTTTAATTTTCTCACCACAATATCGTTTACATAATTACGAGTTGACTTAGGTCACCAGTGCAATCCTCATCTAGGGTCAATAGCGAAAGATTTAGTAGATATTGCTAAAAGCAACATCCGCCAAACCTTGCACTCCAACCTCTGTGTAAATAGGTCAGTACATCTATAAAGTTGGATCAACTGAATGCAACTACATGATATTATTAAAAATAACATTTTGGGTAATGTTGGGGTTATTTCTCGATTGTGTCTGTGCGTGTGCGTGCGCGTGCGCGTGCGTGTGCGTGTGCGTGTGCGTGTGCGTGTGCGTGTGCGTGTGCGTGTGCGTGTGCGTGTGCGTGTGCGTGTGCGTGTGCGTGTGCGTGCGTGCGTGCGTGCGTGCGTGCGTGCGTGCGTGCGTGCGTGCGTGCGTGCGTGCGCACGTGCGTGCGTGCCATCTTCGCCATGAGCCATTCTTTGATATTTTGTTTGCATTTTGATTTCGTGAGCGCGTACACACATTGACAATTGATTTTAACAACAAACATCGAAAGAAGCTGCATCGTTACATTGGGTGTGCCGTCATACCAAAATGACCACTCACAATCAAAGCATAATCAGGGAACATTGTATAATGGCCGTTGCAGAGGGCAAATTGTCACACTTGATGTGCTGTTTATTCAATTTATTTTACCACTTGCTATTGCCTGCGGGTCCACCCGCGGCGAACACTGGTCCCTTTCCTGCGAGCTTTTAGAATTTGTTATTCTTTCACGCAAAAGTGTCGAAAGTTTAGTGATTGACTCCTCTACGATTGAAAGGTCTCGAGTTTGAATCCATAACACTACCGACGTGAACCCTCTCATAACACAAGCCATTTAATTTAGCTGGAGGCGTTAAAGAGAATGTTAGTTATTTCTGTAACTATATTATTCTTTAAAAATATAGGTAGGATATTTAGCAGTCAGAAATTCGATGCAGTTTGGAATATCAAAAGCTACTTATCCGGGAAATAAGTTTTTGTGGGTAACTGGATCAGTATTTCATACGGGTGAAGCAGCGGCAAAAGCCAGTCTTCTTGCATTTATAATATTTGAACATTGAGAAAGGACATAGGCTATGTTTGATCGCGATAACCGACATCCACGCGGGTAGAGCCGCAGGCAACAGCTAATTAAACATAGGGTTAATCATCATCCTCCTAGACCTTATCCCATTTATTTGTACAGGTTAATATGGATTAAATATGAAATGCATATTTCAGAATTATGACTATAAATTTTTAGTTATCCTATACCTACCTTATTATCTACTAATAACTTTTCCAAAACATATTGCGGTAAAAGATTATGCTATTCAAATTATTTTATGAGTAATTGCATTTCATTAAAATGAAATTAATTTATAACGGTAGATGAATTATGTTTCTCAAATAATAAGATGAGTTTGCAGATTCGTTTTTAATTGGATAAAATAATTTCTAAATTATTAATGTGATGATTTAATAATTTCTTTCGTAATTGAATCTTTGATTCAGTGATAAGTTAAGATGAAATCTGCTTTGTCATCAAGAGATGTACGTAAACCGGTTTTCTCTTCATTCGAGGGTTAAACCCGGTTGCATCAAAAGCTTGCAAGCCTTAGATGCACCGGGATTGCATGAGACGATGCCAGAAAAATCCATTCTCTCACTCCATAATACTGTAATGGGAGCGATTTACGACTGACCTGCTACACCTCGTTAGTATGGAAATTAATGACGTCAAACCTCTTACATATTCAAGTAATGACGTCACACAAAACAGTGACGTGATGGCTTAAAAGAAATGTCCGGATTATACTGTGTTATGTTGAAAATCTTGACAGCTTTCAACATAATCGGTAGGCGTTGGGCACTTCCTCTATCACGCTGATCAAACCGAATGGTCTGTTTCCGTAGGACGGAAATAGACCCAATATTCCAGCCCTCCAGGGATTTTAGATAGACACATTTACACACCATCCCTTCTAAATTTAATGTACAGTGGGCTCCAGAACTGCCTGGATGATTGTAAACTAGCCTTTGCCCGCGGCTCCGCCCGCGTGCATGTCGGTTATCGCGACCAAACATAGCCCATGTCCTTTCTCATGGTGTAATCTACCCCTATGCCAAATTTCATCAAAATCCGTTTAGTGGTTTAGACGTGAAAGCGTAACATACAGACAGACAGACAGAGTTACTTTCACATTTATAATATTAGTATGGATATGGATTAAAATTGTATCAAATGACTCAAGGGTCGGCAGCGCGAGGGTGACCATATCCAAAAGGCACGGTAATCACTTTCCATGAAGTGGGACGTTTGCTTGTCTACCACCCAAGTGGTATAAAAAATACGCCATCTAGTGTTAAGATTAATACGTGGATACGTGGTTGACAGAGTAGATTTGTTTGGTTGCCTTTACATATATGAAAAATTTCAACCGTATCTCCTTTGACGACTGTGCATATTAATAGTACGAAAATAAGTCTTACATAGGTCGAAAAAGGATTATAGACCTTAAAATACGTGGAGCATTATGTACCTGACTGTACATATTCCTGAGAGGACGGCCCAATAATCGTCCGGCCAGCCGATGTCCCATCATCGAATATTGGAAATTAATTGTGCTAATTGGAAAACAGGCGGTGCTTCCATTGGCATTTTGTATAACGCACACACGTTGTTCAGTCACGATCGATATTATTGATTGCGACGGACACATGACTGCGATATCGGTAACAGTGCAAAAGCATGTAAGCATTGTGTGTATTGCATAATGAGACACAAGTTTTATTGGAAAATGTGCATGTGCATATCTAGAACAAAATACTCCTCATTGCAGTTCACTGCTAAACATAGGCCTCTCCCAATATGCACCATTTCTGCCGATCCTCCGCCTTTTACATCCAGTCTGTCCCAGCCACTTTTATCAGTTCATCAGTCCATCCGTTTACCTTCTCGCGGTCTTCACTCTAGGACTCGTTTACTCTAATGGCTGTCGGTTCTTCGACAAATGTGGTCAGCCCACTGCCACTTCAGCTAGCTTATTCTATATTTATAATTGATTGATTGATTGATCCGTTCGTTTGAAAGAGTTTCCGGTGAAATATAATACAAGGACTTATTTTTGGTCCAACAGTGCCAATAATAGCTATAGGTTCGCTCTCCCTATTACGAGGATTCGAAAAATTGGATGGGTGATAAGTATTTCGATGATACTACCTATAGATCTGTTTACTTTGTGAATATAAAAAAAAAACGAATATTGAATATTAGGTACCTTTGGGGAAGGTGGGTTGCTCCACTAAAAGGGATCTGATGTTGCAAATATTTAATAAAGACCAGTAATCACTTGCTATCATGCCGGCAAATCAGCAACATCTGTGAAAACAATACCTTAAAAGGTCAATGACTGACAATGGCCTTTTGTCACACTGCATATTGAACGATTGCCTTTTTTGGAATTATAAATTGGGTGGCAAAGACATGACACTTTTGCTAGTAGACATTTAAGGTCTACGATACGCTCAGAAGCTGTATATAAATGCAGTATACTGTTACTTTATTGTTGATATTAAAAGTTGAAATAAAAAGAGCAGGGCTGTACTTGATTGCTGTTAAAAATGGTCTTTAACATTCGGTAATTGTTGAGAACAGGGTTCTTCAAACAAATATTTATCTTCATAGCAATTTCTTCGTTACGTTGCGTTGCGTCCCAAGTTTCCACTTTGAGCTCGGGGTCTGCTTTATGGTATTTATTATTGATAGTGGCTTTTCCGGGAGCGACTACAATCTGACTAACCTGGACTAACCAATCCCAAAAGGCAAGCATGCGCCAGAACCTTGCCCGTTGTTTTAACATTTATTATGGTAAATTCTTGGAAAAAAAAAATTACTTGTGCTGACTCGCTATGACTCACTTTGCTAGGGGCGCCTTCTGAAAACCAGCGCTTCGTACACTCGGGTGTGCGAAGCATTTATGCTGAGATGGTGGCCTATTTAGGTTTGCACGATGTACCTTAATTACCTATATCTATAGATTTAATCATTATTTCTGTTGTAACTTCTGCATTATGTGTAACATAAATAAATGCTTTTTCTTTCTGTCTTTTTTTCTTGTTTAGCAAGTAGGTACACCACCTAGCTGATAGGTTGGCTTGGGTCCTAAGTCGTAGCGCCTACAGAGAGGTGATCTTCAGACAAATCCTGTCAGTAAAATATTCCAAATAATTAATAATTTATTTTCATTGTCCGCAGCACTCTGGTGCCTTGGAAGATCTTTCGTGAAGAGCTGAACAACGTGCACCCGATATCTTCAGGACTGGAGACGATGGCACTGAAAACTACGATAGATCTGACGTGTAACGACTTCATATCCAACTTTGAGTTTGATGTATTCACAAGGTAAGAACTGTTAAATAGTTTTTAAACAAATAAATTGGTGACCAAATCTATCGACATCTGCCGAAGTATGAAGAGAATCAATACTCAGGGGTCTCATTCCGTAAACTTAAGTTTTGAAAATTTACGGTTTCTTTTGACAGATCATGTGAAATATAAAAGATTTTTTAAGTTTTGAATCCAGTACAGCCTTTTCACGTTCTGAAAACGAGGCTAACAGCTACTGCGTTTTAGCCTTTACACTAATGTACAAATTATAACAGTATTTTCTTTATAAAATTTGTATCTAAAGAGTTCAGGCAGCAACAGGTTTGTTAATATCTAATGATAATTATACTCGCCGAAGATGATTTGCATTTCTTTTGAGAGCAATCGGCAAGGCTTCCTGTCATCGCTTTAAACATTTTAAAGCGGTTTTAATAACAGATGACACTGCAGACTGCGAATATTTACAATGTCATTGACCCATGGTAACTAGATGCATAGATAGGCATCAACTTTCATTCGTATTCGTTCAGCCGTTTTTCGTTATTAAGCTACAAACATAAATTTCACATAATTTATAACGTGCTCCAGCTTAATATGAAATCTTCTAATTTCAGGTTATTTCAACCCTGGAGTACCCTACTCCGCAACTGGCAACTCCTGGCTGTGACGCACCCTGGTTATGTAGCGTTTCTTACGTACGACGAAGTAAAAGCTCTCCTCCATAAATACATACACAGACCTGGCAGTTACGTCTTCAGGTAAGGTTACACACATACAAAAAATTCAGACCTTTTGACCTCCAGCGTAGGTAGAGTCATGAGGGATATGCCAAAAACAATCTTACCCTCAGCAGCTGATGACACAAAATGATTTGCGGTTTTAGTCGGTTCGAGTTTGACATAGCCACGGGACCCGGTTCGGTATGTCACTATGAAAAGTGAGTAGGCAGAGAACAACTTGCCATTTTGAGTGGAGATACCTACCTTCACGACTAAAGATATTTGATTTAATTTCACTGTCGTCATCTTCAAGAAGTTTTTCTTGGCGGGTTCCGACGCTTACACCTCGGAACCCGCGCTCCTTGTAGACCTTCTCTTCCTTTTGATTTGGCTTATACGGCTTTTATGGGAGCAACTAGCATCAGGCCCCCCAACCTCCAGAGAAGAGTCCGCGCACACTATTAAATCTTATAGGTGTATAGTTATTTTTGAACTTAATTTTTTTTAATGATTTTTTTTTAAATAATTTTCAGGTTATCATGTACGCGGCTAGGCCAGTGGGCGATAGGTTACGTCACAGTCGAAGGCGAAATCCTTCAGACGATACCACAGAACAAGAGCCTCGTTCAAGCACTCTTAGATGGATATAGAGAGGGATTGTAAGTACCATATTATCTGTAGAATTTTAGCTATTTTGTTCCATCATGCTGCTAATTCTGTTGTTACATCTCTAGACTTAAATATCTAAAATTTTCTAATTGCATCTGTTTCTTTCATTATCAGATGACAGATGATTTATTTTAGTGAACACCTGTCAAATTAAGTCGGCGCCTTGACGGTACCCTTCAATTTTAGTCGACATCTACGAACATGCGACTTAACTTACTACGCACCAACAAGGCGCTGTCTTAATTTGACAGATCTTAACTTAAATAAAATCATCTGTACTTTTTTATTTGATCATGAAAGAAACTGATGCAATTAGATTTTTTTAGAGAAATTTAAGTTTAGATATGTAACAACAGAATTGGGAGCAATGGGTATCACATGTGTTGCGCACCCCCTTTGTGGGGAAAAGATAGAGACACTAGTTCATAAACCCGAAGGGAAGGGTCATCTAGGTTAAAGGGATATGTTTTAAGCAATCTTACAGCATCTGAAGACCTGGGAGGGCGTGCGGTTTTAGTCGGTTCGAATCCAATATAACCGTACGAGTCTGAGAGGTGTTCCGTACGACGCCATACGGGTTATCTGTTGTTAGCTTCATTCATCTGTATATAAGTAGGTCCTTAGTGATATAGTGGCTTAATGTTAATTTTTTTTGAAGGAATTTTTATAGCATTAAGTATGCTAACTATACAAATCGAATACATAGGGAAAAAGAATCTTCTCGGGCGGGACTCGAACCCGCAGTCTTTCCCTTACAGGGGGAATGCCTGACCAATTCGGCTACCGAGACACGCCCGATATGATTCAAATTTCCCACCTTATACGTCTTTGAGGCGACGTAGCGTCATCTACCGATTTTCTTGCGAACTATCGGAATCAATGAATGATGTTACAATCATTTTTAAACATTGATTTTTTGATAACTGCGCCCAAACAATTGAAGGAATTTTTTTTATAGCATTAAGTATGCTAACTATACAAATCGAATACATAGGGAAAAAGAATCTTCTCGGGCGGGACTCGAACCCGCAGTCTTTCCCTTACAGGGGGAATGCCTGACCAATTCGGCTATTCGGAAAAAAAAAATTGAATCATATCAGGCGTGTCTCGGTAGCCGAATTGGTCAGGCATTCCCCCTGTAAGGGAAAGACTGCGGGTTCGAGTCCCGCCCGAGAAGATTCTTTTTCCCTATGTATTCGATTTGTATAGTTAGCATACTTAATGCTATAAAAATTCCTTCAATTGTTTGGGCGCAGTTATCAAAAAATCAATGTTTAAAAATGATTGTAACATCATTCATTGATTCCGATAGTTCGTAAGAAAATCGGTAGATGACGCTACGTCGCCTCAAAGACGTATAAGGTGGGAAATTTGAATCATATCGGGCGTGTCTCGGTAGCCGAATTGGTCGGGCATTCCCCCTGTAAGGGAAAGACTGCGGGTTCGAGTCCCGCCCGAGAAGATTCTTTTTCCCTATGTATTCGATTATTTTTTTTTGTTGAAGCTCTGAAATGACAGCGTCTGTGGCGTGGTGGTAGTGAACGCGACTGCCACGTAGGAGGCGCGGGTTCGATCCCCGCTCAGTGCAAATATTTGTATGCATGAATATGGCTATTTGCATTGATCTGGCTGTTTTATGTATAATATGTAGGTATTTATAAAAAAAGTATGTAAGTAGGTTTATCAGCATTCTAGATTCCATAACACCAGCTAGTTAAGCTTACCATGGGTCTAGATAGCGTTGTGTAGAATGTTGTGGAATATTTATTTATTTATTTGTTGCCATTTTTAGGTACGGACAACGCATCTATAGTTCTATATCATTAATATAAAATATAACCCAACATAATATTTAATTGGACTCATATAATTTCTATAAATAAAATATATATCAATCAATCAATAAAAAAAAAATCTGCGGTAGCCTAGTGGTATGGGTAATGGACTGCTGAGACGAGGTCTCGGGTTCGATCCCAGGTTTACCATGGCACACACCAATTATTTTTCGATGCTTTTCGAAGTTATGTGTGTATTTATCGCAGGTTTATAAGTGCCCGGTTAATGGCAATAGGCTCGCCACCTATTACATTGGGACCTAAACATAAACTGGCGAAATGTGGGTGCTAGCACCTCTGCCTACCCCTTCGGGGAATACAGGCGTGAGTTTATGTATGTATGTATGTATGTATATAATTTCAGCTACCTATATCCGGCGGGTAAAGACTTGAACCCGGATCTGAGCAGTGCGATCATATCACCTTCAGAAGACCACATCACCGTTACCCAGGAACAATACGAGTTGTACTGTGAAATGGGTCAGTATATTGTTTGATTGTTACTATAATTATAGCTTGACATCGCACAATTTTGCACTTGGTTTATCCTGGGTCTCCCGGGGTGCGAGAGATATGCTTTCGGCAATATCACCTCCGGCAACCGAGGACCCAAGACGGCGTGCGTTGTACCGCCGTTCCCAATAACATACTGACAGTTAAAGATAGATCGCATCTACGGATAAAGTGCTCGGCTGTTTAAATTCAAAACATAGTAACTCCTATTTCACACCAATTTCGGAAAATTAAATTATACCGCGATGCGCTTTCCCGCAAAAAAATCAGTTAAGTACCATGTTTTGAATTTAAACAGCCGATACGTCAAACTTTACTGTTGCGATCTATTAAGTAAGTTACTGTAAGTATGTTATTGGGAACCGCCGTTAGTCGGTTCGAGTCCGACATAATCCTCCACCAGCTCCGTGGGGGTGGTATCCGTGGGGATTTTGCGCACGATAAAAAAAGTTGGAATACTATTGTTTTAATGAAAATTTGTAGCAACTAAAGGCCGTGCCAGATCGATCAATAATAAAGTTTGCAGTAAATATCGTATTAAAAGTAGTGATTTTTGTGTAACAAAAATAAAGTATCACGCGGGCGCTACGTGGCGCTGCATTCGGTTTCGCTACAGTGTGAAAAATGTTCACAACCCCTAAGCAACCGGTCCAAATTGGTGGCAAGGTCATCTCGGATAACAAACTTTATTCTCAATTCATTTGGCACGAAAGTTAGTTATTGCTTCACAATTTCGTTGAAATAAATTAATAACGAAATTATGAAATAGTATTTCATATACATAATAGCATAGTTCTGATATGTAGGCAGGCTAATATTATTAAAAAATAGTAAAAATTAATTTATTATGCATAGATCATTAAATCAGAACTTACAAAATGTCCATATAAAAATAAATAATATATTAAAGACTAGTTTAGCAAATGGACCACCGGTTCGAAACGCGGCCTAGACCTGAGAAGACTCAAAGCAAGCAAGAAGCTCAGCAGGCATTTTTTTGGTCTTTTACAAACATTAGCACAAAAAAGCATTAAAACAAATTTAGGTCTATTACATATAGGCCGTATTAAAATATCTAAATAATTCTTTGTACAATTTCAGGTAGCACGTTTCAACTCTGCAAGATATGTGCGGAAAACGACAAGGATATCAGAATAGAGCCGTGTGGACATCTGTTGTGTACTCCTTGCTTAACTGCGTGGCAAATTGTGAGTATTACTTTATAGTTTATACTGCTGGGGTCGCAAATAAGCATCGTGAAGGAGAGCCAAACAATAAAGCAGAAAATGCACCAAAGTAGTTCATGCTTCTTGACATCTCTTGTCTATTTGCTGTGTGCTCAGCAAATGCTTTGGTGTGTAACCCCCTAAGGCCACTGCTGGAAGCTTGCTGCATACTGCTTTTTAAGATTTACGATAACAATATAATACTAATATAAACTTTAAATACCTTGATATTCGGTTAAAAGTACAGTGGCGCCAATAAAGTGACCGACACTGAAGTATTTTAAAAAAATACTTTATTTCAAGAGACAGAGTAACAGCATAATAATAAGATAAAACAGTAATTAATTCTATTGACAAAATATTGATCTTATATACTAGTTTTTACGATTATTCGGCATTTAACAGAATGACGGTCGACCTAGATAGAACTGTCGATGTGCATCGAATGTTCTAGAACCTTATTTGCTGACAAAGCTATAACATGTGTGGTTTGGGGTTCCTTAACTCGCGCGTGCTCTCGTAGCCGCTCCGGGCGCAATTTATTCTTGATATACAGTTTTTGACCGTATATGAAGGTGGTTAAGGTTTATATTATATTGGCATGTTAAAGTGCGCGCCGCCGCGCTTCCACAGGTGTTCGCTAGATCTAAGTGGATTACTGTAGCCGTAGACACTTGCGATATTAGAATCATCTTGATCTGGAAGAAAAATAGGAGATTAGACAATTAAAATGAATGGAGAATGTTTGGGACCTTACTAAGATCTTTCGGACTGACTAATGTAACTTGCTGATAGATAAACGAGCGTCTGGCGTTGGTTCTCCTCTCGAGTTTTGAAGGTCATATGCACTGTAAAAAACCTATAAACCACAGATAATAAAATATAGTTCTTTACAGATGCACAGCCAGGAACAAAAATCGGTAACACTCGTTACTTCCAAAAGCAGGCAGGCAGCTTTTGTTTCCAAGCGTTGTTACTAGATGGCGACAATGTTTAGGCAATCTTTTCTAATTTATGCTATTAATAACTAACCTATCAAAAATAATAAAATCCACTGAACACATTATTGAATATGACTGAAAAAAGTATAAATATTCTAATCTATATTGATTCTGTAGTAATTTGGATGGTTATAGACAACTTGGACGATGTTGCTAGATGGCGGTTTCTTAAATTATCACTTTTGTCACGAAATCTTTATTTATTATATTACCAACGAGTTTAAGATGCTTAAATGCTTACATTATCATGTTTTAAAGTTCTGAAATAATTTACGTGATTCTAAATGGGGAAATAATTGTTTTAACTTTTTATTTTTTCAAATGAGACCACTAGTGCCATCTATTAGTTTTTGAGATATACTAAAGATATTTTCTTAGCGTTCGTACCCCATGTATAAACCAAATCAAAAGCTTTTGACTAGTAAGCGAATACCTAGTCTGAGATTTTATGTCAGACTAGGTATCCACTTACTAGTAAATCTCGAATCCAACAAGCGCTATACATGATAATATTTATTTTAATAAGAAATTGTAATGTTTCAGGATTCGGAAGGGCAAGGATGTCCGTTCTGTCGCGCGGAGATCAAAGGTACAGAGCAAGTCGTGGTGGACGCCTTCGTGCCACCTCGCCCGCCCAATACTTCTTCGGACAAGTGAGTGTGACCAAAGATTACATAGTTACTGATCACTAGATATCGTCAAAAACTACCTAAGCTGAAAGCCTCGAATGCTACCGGGACTAACGCAAAGATGATGATGATGATGATAACGTTGATATGTATTTTATTTATTACTATCCTTTGCCCGCGGCTCCGCCCGCCTGGATGTCGGTTATCGCGACCAAACATAGCTTATGTCCTTTCTCAAGGTTTGACCTATCGCTATATCAAATTTCATTAAAATCAGTTTAGTGGTTTAGGCGTGAAAGCGTAACTTACAGACAGACAGACAGACAGAGTTACTTTCGTATTTATAACACTAGTATGGAAGTATGGATTTTCGATGTATGGAAGTATGGACATTCCATTTATCAATGTAAAATTATGACGTTCATATGTGCTTTTGATGTGCCTAAACTGAATAAATGAAATTGATTCTTTGATTGTTTGATATTAAAATCCATACTAATATTATAAATGTGAAAGTGACTCTGTCTGTTTGTCTCTTGTCTGAACCACTGAACCGATTTTGACGATATATTGGTATAGGGGTAGATTAGACCTTGAGAAATTATATAGGCTTGATGGCGATAACCCTTTTACCCATTGATATAATATATTGTTACTAAAGTAACCTTTTACCACTAATTCACACTTTTCATAGCGTTTATTGCGTGTATAGCCGCGTGATAAGAATTTGGACATCTCTTCCCATGCGGTGTTGTACAAGGCGACTAAGGGATAGGGCTGTTTAACATCGGACAGATATAATAAGCTCAGCCTCAGATATAGGCTCGAGTCAACAATAGTGCCCGGAATATTATGGCAATAGGCTTACCCCCTATTACATGGGACCGGCTACAATTATTGGTGAAATGTGGGTGTTAATTCACTTCTGCTTAACCCACCGGAGATAAAGGCGTGATTATATGTATGTATTTATTGCGTGTATTATATCGCATCTGCTAGTTTGCACTTAAAATGTCATGCAATTTAAGATCTCGTTAACCTTATTGTGATCACAAATTTCCGTTGACATATTTTTATATCAAAACTACATACTATGAATAATGGTCTGTTATTTCTAGAAGCGGCAACACAAAGACTGCAGTGAAATCCATGTCGTCCAACTCGTCCGGTTCATCCGGATCGTCGGGCTGTAACGGATCAAGTGAGTTAACACATATTTACATACAAAAATGATTATTATTAGTATAGTTAAATTTGATGACAAACAAACATTAAACGGTTTGAGGGCTCCTTCCTCTGCCGCACGATAAAGAGCTGGAATTCTCTGCCCGCATACGTGTTTCCCACCTCTTACAGTCACGGGTTCTTCAACCGGGGCGTGAAAAGGCATCTATCAAGGCCGTCAAGTTAGGGACCACCATTTTACGTCCCGTGGAGAAGGGAATTTTGAAGTGATTCAGGTGTGGCTCAATAGCTTAGTTAGTAGAGCATTCGTAAAGGTCGTGGGTTCAAGTCCCACTTGAGCATTTTATTTTTTCCCAATGTATTTGAATTTTAAAAAGTTACCATAATAAATGCTATAAAAAAAATCAGTCATATTATCAGTTACTCATTTACTGTTAGCTAAACGGTATATAAGGTGTGTCTATCTGTTTAGGTGTTGACGTCACAATATCTGGCAACTCGAACGGCTGGTCTTCTAGGAACACAACTTTCAACGGACTGACAGATGATATTGATGATACTGAGGTAAGCCTTACTTCCTAACAGATCAACTACTGAAAATAAGTAAAGTAAAACCAACGAGACGAGAGAAAAAAGGTAAACAAAGCGACCATTTACAGTTACGTTGCGATAAGTAGCGATTATTTTCTCTGTCCTTGTCGCACATGTCGCACGTACGCGACAACGGCCGAACGACAGCTGTCGTTGCGTGTTTCGTAGTACAGGAAAGCTGTCAGCACAGCGGTTCTTAACTGTCAGATCCGCCATCTTATGAGCAATTTCATTCCTGTCTGGAATGCGCTGGAAGTGATACGTAATCATTTTCAAATAAAATAGTTTGGAACCGCTGAAACTTTGTTTACCTTTTTTCTCTAGCTTCGTTGGCTTTAGTACTTTAGACCATTGTAAGATTGACAGTGAGTGAAGGGTGTTTGGCCCTGGGTAAGCCGGAATGCACGTGAAATACCTTATGGGCCTTTTATACCTCGGTAACTGAAGTCTCGTAACGGCGTGCGGTTTGAGTCGGATTGAGTCCGATATAACGGTCCCCGACCGCTGACAGGGGTGAATCCGTGAAAATTAGTTAAACCTAAACCTGTAGGAAACTGAATGTGATAAATATACACTGTATATTTCAAATACATCGGGAAAAGAAGAACTCAAGTGGGACTTGAACCCACGAACTTTCCCTTACAAGGGGAATGCTCTTCCAACTGAGCTATTGAGTCATTCCCCCTGTAAGAGAAAGGTCGTGGGTTCAAGTATTTCAAGTCCCATTTGAGTTCTTCTTTTTCCCAATATATTTCGAATTTAAAAGTTTGCATTACCATGATATCACTGAATATTTTGGTTAAAAATATATGCCTGCCAGTGATAAATTCCATATTTCTCTTCGTATAACAGTTGGATATTACTCACTGGTGGGTTGAAGTGACTATTTGCATACAACCAATGCCAATTGACTTACCCGCTTACCACCAGGTTGGTTAGGTGGTCAATTTTAAGCAAACCAAGTACTAGTCATAAGTGATTCATACTTATTTCTTTCATACATCGATCAACCGGCCGTGATAGAACGTTGGATATTTTATCGAATACAGGTGTGTCAACAAATAATTCTATTGAATTTGACTCAACTATAATCATTTTTGACGAAAATAACTATTATTACCTAACGCTAGTCACAGATTAGTGATACTCTTCAACCTGACCCCTCCAGGTTAAAGAGTCAGTCTAAGCGTAAGCACAAGCGTCGGTAGCTTAGTGGTTAAGAAGTCGGCCTTATGATCGAGAGGTCCCGGGTTCGAATCCTGGCCATTACACTACCGACCTTAACCCACTCCTGGAACAAGCAATTTAGCTTAGTTGGAGGGGTTAGAGGGAATATTAGTAACTTCGGTTCTAATATCCTTTAATATATATTAATACACTAGGTATTCAAAGAGGGTGCGTTTTTGTACACAAATACCTATGTTCCCTATAAGTTTCAATCGAATTCGCTTCTGCACCAATATAGCATAATATTTATTCAGACATCTTTTCATTATTATAGACATATTTTGAGTTTCTCTTTTTTCTGCCTTTAAAAATGTGTGGTATAGTGTATGCATAAAGCATGTTGTGTGCATTTATATGTTTGCACGTGGCATGTTTTTACATTCATAGATGCTTATTGACGCGCTGTGTTATTTCTGTTTGTTTTGTATCTCATATTATCAAGGGTTGATGTCTATCTGTGATTTTATTGACTGTAATATATTTATTGGTAATTCGTAATAATGTTATGTACTAAAAATCTTTTTGTACAGCTTTGATCCGATATCGGTTTTAATAATACACTTCGGCATTCTTCGTTTATCTTTGAAATACCGCGTCATGTGTTTATATGTGCAAAAGAAGCGGAAAACGGCAGTTCCTTGATTTCAAATTATTCAAATTATATGAAGACTAATCTCCGAATATATCCGAAGATTGCCGAAGACTTATATTATCTCCTGTAAGTTACATTTTAATTTTTTTTAGTCATACCCTCATTTTATCATTTAAATCTTCTCAAGTCATTTTTTAACGTCATAGTTTTTTTTAATTGTCACTAAAATCACAGATATTCTTCAACTCGTGCATGTACAACATATACATATAAACATATTTTATGTCTGTTTGCAGAGAGTAAGGCGAAAGTCACCGCATGCTTAGCTTGCACGGGTAGTTTGGCTTGACAACGGCGACGCAAGGATCGTTATGTACTTATGTACTATGTATTGTGAAGCATGTGTTTGTGTGTTTGTTTTGACAAAAATATGGAACGAAATTGGCTGCTAGGTAGACTCGCATAAGTCGCTTATTGGTTAAAAATAAACGTGCCCACGTTAAAGAGGTAAAAAATTAGTTTTGTACAGGTTAAAGAGGTAAAAGATGAGTTTTTGTTTTTAAATTGTACTTTTACTGCATTTCTTTTATTCATGTGATTTCCTCTAGCAAAATTAAATGCTTAATTAATTTCTGCATTTTTTTACACTAAAAATATGCATTATAGTTTTGATTGTACAAAAATCTGAAAGGAAGTAATTAATGAATTTATAGAATTTTATTTTATATTAAAATTCAATCACGTTATTTTGACCAATAGCTTGTACATATTTTGATGCATTTTATTTTAAATTGTACACATTTTTTATTTGAGTTCTAACTGGCCAGCCTAATTCGTTGAATATGAGTGTCGTTCGAATTAGATTTGTTAGTGGTGGATTCAATTGCGACAATGTACCTATTTAGTGGTTATAAAATGTGGATATGAACCACCACTGCAGTTCTAGTTTTGTTTGTGACTGTTTGTTTTTATTATTTATAAAATTGTAATTCATTTTGTGTTACACCATAGTCATTTGTATTGTTGTTAAGTGACTTTTTGCGTTTGTGTTGAGTGGATTGTATTAAATGTAATTTTGAGATTACAGCCTCTGTGAACGCGACCGCTACAGGAGGTGCGGGTTCGATCCCCGCTCAGTGCAAATATTTGTATGCACGAATATATACGGCTATTTGCATTGGTCTAGGTGTTTTTACAAAAAGAAAAAGTATCGAAATATGCTCATCCGTATTCTAGATTCTATAACACAAGCTAGTTAAGCTTACCGTGGGTCTAGATAGCGTTGTGTAGAATTTTGTGGAATATTTTATTAAAGAATATCGCCTATTTAGTATAAAGATATGTACAGTCAGCTGCAGAAGTATGTATACAACTTAAATTCAATCATCCTTTGAGCAGGTGCTTAGGTAAGTTGAGCACAAAAATTGATTTTATCACTTACTGTCGTACTTAACTACTTAAGTGAATAAAATACAAACTCATGCCATTTATTATATCAGACCTGCAGAAATTGATTCAGCTCGTTGAAATATGACAAAATTTATAATGATGTAATAAAAATATAATAGCGGTTTGCATCCAATTTTATAAATACTTTTTGGCTGCGATGGAAAGATAGCTCTGTTTTTTTTAATAACTTTCAAAAAGAAGGGGTATTTTTCGTAAAACATTTATTGAGATGAGGAAAATACCATTCAATCTGCTATATATTTTACTAGCTTTTGCCCGCGGCTCCACCCGCGTGGATGTCGGTTATTGCGACAAAACATAGCCTATGTCCTTTCTCAAGGTCTAATCTACCCCTATACCAAATTTCATCAAAATCGGTTCAGTGGTTCAGGCGTGAAAGCGTAACATACAGACAGACAGACAGAGTTACTTTAGTTTTATTTAGTATTCCATATATTAGTATGGAAGTATGGATTAAATTTACGTAAACGTATAAAAGTCACTTAATGTTTGGTGCAATCGCGCTGAATATCATTTATTAGAAGTCATTTGCTTTGCTGCAAAAGATGTGTAGGTACGTGCTTTTGTAGTCAAAAAATTGTTAGTATTTATATTTATTTTTAATTTAAACTTTTATGTTCGCGACAGTATTAGATTTAACATTTTCATTAATTTTCAAGATGACCTACCACTTTTGCAGCCAATTATTTGCTTTTTACATAATTTAAACCGCAAAAATTAGTTTTTTTCCAATTTTTGCGGTTTAAACCGCAAAAGTTGGATTTTTCATGATTTGCAAATTCAAAAAAATAAGATTTATATTAAATTAGTGCTTTTTATGCAATAGTATTAGTTAATTTATCATTTTGTATTAGAATCTTGTATTTAAATAAATTGTAAATAGTTTTTTTTTATATTTGACATTTTAAGATTATTTATGTATTGAAAATAATGTGCTCAATGCAATAAGGTCAGATCAATAGGTTTAAATTAGATGTATTAAGGTGCTAAATGGGCAAAGTGTCTTTGAATGGTTGTTTATTTTAGGTCATGTTTTGAACAGTTTCCCGAGTTCTGAAATTAAAGTTTCCATGATATGTACCTAGTAATGTTAACTGGAATAAACGCGATCATAGTATAGATCGTTTCGGCCAGGTTTGATCAACCTGACCGGTGTAACCTGGTCGAAACGTCAGGCAAATCAAAAGTATGTATGTACCTATACCATGATTACGTTAATTCCCGTTAACATTATTGTACAAAGTTGAGCCTCCTCTACTCCTACTTTTGGACAGTCTGCGAGAATAGTAGATGAGTTATTTAAAAAAAAATATCTGTTTGAAAATTAATTCTATTTTCAAAAGTATTATGTAATCTATTATAATCAAAATACAAAATATGTACCTCTATAGAGTCCATGAAATAGTTACACAGTATTGAAGAAAAAAATACAGTCCGGTACAAACGATACAAGATACCACCGCGTGTGTTGGCGACGGACTGACCAAATCTGACGGCCGATATACCCCTTATCTCCCCGCGCACATACCTAAGGCACAGTACAGCGGTATCGGTCAAACTGGTTTTATTTCAGTGACAGTACTTTATTTTTTTTATTCCTTAAAATAAAATGTGTCCCAATAGCCCACTACATATTTTTGGGGGTGTCGATTCGCACACCAATAAATTCACTTAGTGCGAATCGCCTACAGAAAAAAATAGTGTATTTAAAGGAGTCGATTCGCACGTTTAGTGCGAGTTCAATTCGTGCGAATCGTCCAATAAGCCCAAAAACTATGTTTAAAAATATAAAATGATAATCTACTTTTAACGCTGACTGTACAATAGTACACTTTGCGTAATTATAGAGACGTTGAGGAGACCAAACTTCAATTACTCAATTCAGAAACTGACCAAGACGTCTTTAAAATTAGGTACAGTATTCATGAAAAGGAATTAAATATTGATTAACAGAAGTCAGGATTAAAACATTGGACTCTCAATTTCCGTCATATTGTTGTGTTTACGTTTAGTACTTTTAGGCCCGTATTCTAGAATGACACTCAGCCTGAATCGCGATTTATCTGAGCACACATTGTATATACAGGTTGATAGTTTGACATATTGTCTATACAATCTTTCCTCAGATAAATCGAGACTCAGGCTAGAATACGGGCCTTAGACTTAAGCAATAAATTAATTTAATTACTTATTTTACTTCATTATTTATTTCTATGTTGAAAATATACGCTTGGTGATATGTGCTTTGTGTGTTTTTGTTTACCTTTTGCTTTTTGGTTTTTTTTTTTGCATTTTGCGGTATGTTTATGGAATATCCAACAATTCATTAATGTAGCATGAGTCATCATAATAGTCATTTGGTATGTCTTGGTAGTATTCGGGGTCCTCTTTCCTGTTTTTTTTTGTCATCAGAAGTATCTTTACCTTCCAAGTCTCAAAATGATTTTAAAACCAAGGTATTAAGAGCATTTAGATTAGATTTAAATTGTCACAACAATCGATTAACAGGAAAAGGGGGAAAAATATCATTTTGGAGCTTTGTGCATCAACATCTTTCTCATGCTGACTGTACATCAAGTTAAAATATATAATTATAAGCTATAAACTACAGAAACAGTATAATGGCTGGCCTTATTCTAATTCCTTATGATTTGGTTTTGGCGACTTTGCGATTTTTTCGTTTATTACCCGTGTTACTACCAATTTTACTACTAGTAGTAACACCGGTAATTGAGTTACCGTTCTTACTACTAAAGTTGAATACCCCGAGAGGAAGACATCATAGTCATGTCTATCATTCTAGCAGGCAAGGTTTGGTTGGGCCCCAGATGAGGTTGGCCCCCATTCACTTCAGCATGCATGATTGGTGTCCACTTTAGCTTAGTGAGAGATATAAAAAAGGAAGTACTAGTATTAGTATTATAAAAGCTAGAATTACTAAGTAAGCATGTAAGGCATCAATTCCAAGATACAAAATATTACGAATTTTTGGCTGATATTATTTTTATTTCAGTCTATTATCATGAGAGTCAATCCCCAAAGTGCAGTAACCGGCGGCTTCCAGAATTTGTTACTAGAAATTATTGCGAACAGGCGCCTTCACCGTCAAATGACTATGATCCTTTTTCCCCCGTAGATAAGGTTCAAAATGGTTTGTAATATTTTGTCTTGAAAAGCCGCTGCCGGTCGCTGCTCTTTCGGTAAGAATTGACACTCATCATTATCATCACAAAGATTGCATAGTTGCGTCTAAATTTTGCTTTGCATTCTGATATCGGCTGATGGTTTTAGATTTTTATCTCACTTTTCCGAGGGCCACTGCCGTCTCCCATTCCCGAGGGGAAAATTTCCTCCAGAACCTCGTCCGTTTTTACTAGGTAGCACCGCCTAGCTGATGGATCCGACAGAATAAATGCCTTTCTTGTTCTTCATTTGGACCATAAAGATTTTGGTGGGGCCCTTATTAGTTAGCCATGAATAAAGTAGCCGGATGAATTAACGACCTGAGAACGAGAGAGAACTGAGAGCTAAGATGAATGTGTAAAGCGAGATTTGTGAACCGTATGGCAATCAACTCGAAGACATTTTAAAGAAAGGCTAGGTCTAGACTCAGTCTAGAGTGTTCACAACAGGTGAACGTGTATAAAGTATGAAGTAGCTGGGATAAACTGGATGCGGAAGGCGAAGGATTGAATACTGTGGTATATATTGTGAGAAGTTGTCAGTGGGAAGACCAAAGGCTCGGTAAAGGGTAAAGGGTCGGTAGCACGAGCATGACTCCCCTGGTGTTGCACACGTCTATAATCCACGGTAACCATGGTGGATTGTGTGTATGTCTGCCACCTCAGTACTACAAAAAGGGACTAAATCCAATCACGTGGTTCCCGGCAGAGTAGAATTTGGACCACCCCATCTCTTCCCATGCGGTGTCGTACAAGGCGACTAAGGGATAGGGCTGTTTGACATCAGACTGATATATACAGCCCAGACTTAGCCTAAGAGCATAGCTTGAGTCAACAATATTGCCCGAAATGCGGCAATAGGCTCACCCCCTATTACGTGGGACCGAATTCAATGATTGGCGAAATGTGGGTGTTAATTCACCTCTGCCTAACCCTCCGGGGATAAAGGCTTGATTATACGATTATATATGTATGAAATGTATATATATACACTGGTATGGGTATTTATATGTATTTACAAAAAAATACGTATCTAAGTATGTGTTTCCGCTTTCTAGATTCCATAACCCAAGCTAGTTAAACTATGCTTACCATGGGTCTAGAACCGTCTTCCATCTAGCGTTGATTGGAATGTTTTGGAATATTTATTATGTTTATCTTACAGGATTGGGCTGAATTCAATGCTGCAACATCTACAATAGACGCTTTGCGACCGTCAGTCCGATCACCAGGCGTCTCACCTCGCCACAGTCCTAGGGCACCACGGCGAGCTCCTCAGCCAGCGGAAAACGCTTACGGAGAACTTAGGGCTCCGCCTTTACCACCTAGGAAGAGCCTATCGCCGGCCGAACCAGTTATTGCATCTGCATCAAGTGTTCAGGATATTGCTGCAGCAAGTTCACAAGGTATGCAAGGCCCCTTTTTTCTCCGAACGCCATTTTTTTTTTCGTGCGAAAATCCCCTCGAATACCGGAGCCGGAAGGGGAGATTATGTCGGACTCGAACCGACTAAAACCGCACGCCGACTGAGGGTCGTGGTGCTAAGCCGGAGGTGAGGTTGTCTTCGACATATCCCTCGCACCCCGGCTGACCCAGGGCCATCCCTTACGGTCTGGACCTCCTCCGTTCTTTGTATCTAAAGCTTGTATATAAGCCCAGGGCCCGTACTTTCATTCCCTTCATTTATTAATTCATGAATTATTTAGATTTTTCCGGTAACAGACTACCGTATGACCTTCCAAACAAGCAATGTTACCTCTAGCGACATATATGGAAAAGAAACGTACTTCATGTAGTACCGGCTACGTCTTGAGGTTTCATCCGCGTAAATTCTGCTTTGTGGAATATCGGGATAAACAGTAGCCTACTTTAGCCAGCTATAATGTAGCATGGGGTTCTTTTATAACATTGGTTGAAATAGAAGATTTGCCAGAAAGTATTTTGACAAATAAACTTAAACTTTTTGAGACTCTAAACCTATAATAGACTCCTAGTAATATACTTACTATAAATTTATATATTTAGCATCAGCTGAGCCTAGAAGACGTTCATCATTAGAACCGGAGCCAGACTCCAGACATCGCTTGACTTCCATCATCACCGGATCTACTGAAACCATTACTGGGGTCATAGACACAAGACATGAGGTTTGTACCATATGTTTTATTACTCAGAGGACTAGTCATAGATTTAGCTGGCTAGGAAAGTACGTCACAGAGATCATTGCCGTGCTTATATTAGGTTGGTTTACCAATATTGTAATGATGTAAAGTAAAGCCAACGAGACGAGAGAAAAAAGTTAAATAAAGCGACCTTTACTGTCCATTACCGTCCTACATTCTCTGTCCTTCTCGCACATGTCACACGTCCGCGACAATGGTCAATGGTCGAGCGACAGCTGTTGTTGCGTGTTTCGTAGTACAGGAAAGCTGCCAGCACAGAGGTTCTGAACTGTCAGATCCGCCATCTTATGAGCAATTTCATTCCTTTCTAATCCATTTGAAAGAATATTAGAAACCGAAATTACTAGTATTTCCTTTTAACCTATCCAGCAAAGCTAAATTGCTTGAGTAGATTGGGTTCACATTGGTACTGTAATGGTCAGCATACAGACCTGAAATCTCGAATGTAAGGAGAAAGCTAAGGGTAGTTTAACGCTCGTTACACCTTATACAACTGTTTACCCTTGAATCTTTTAAAACAAATAACAGGCTTGTATGATGCCGCACTATTAAGACCTGGAACTCCCTGCCAGCTCATGTGTTTCCTTCTTCCTACAGTCTCGGGTCTTTTACGGGGCGTGAAAAGGCATCTGATGAGGCCGTCAAGCTGAATGCCACCACTGTGAACATTGTACATGTTTACGATGGTGACTCTCCTTCTGAGACTTTGCCTTTATCTTACCATCAGGCGAGGTGAAGTCGAATTGACGTGTCCTTTACTAAAAAAATACCATCAATTTTGTTTACAGGTGCCACCAGACCCCAGAGCATTTGAAAAACCACGCCGAGCCTGCACCCCTCAATCAAACAGTAGACCATTACCCGCCACCCCACCAGAACGCCCAACCGAAGCACCAACCCCAACGGAACCGAAACCCGACAACCGACTCCTAGCAGACAACAGACCTATACCAGACAACCGGTTTCTACCAGAACGACACGATAGATACGTTCCAGACAGACAGGAAAGAACCGTACCTGCGTTACCAGACAATAGAATAGAAAGACCTGTACCAAACCCACCAGAAAATAGAGAACGATTACCTGTACCTGTACCAGATACCAGGCAAATAGAAACCAGGCAAGATAGACACGTGCCACCAGACACCAGACAAGAAAGACTACCAGAAAGGCACCAGGAAAATCGGTTAGCAGATTGGCACGTACCAGAGAGACAAGACAGACATATAATACAAGACAACAGGCAAGAAAGACACTTGCAAGAGTCTAGACTGGATAACAGACATATAGAAAGTCAGAAATTGGATAGACATGGGTTGGATAGGCATACGGATTTCAGACTCCCGCCAGAAAGACCACCAGAGAAACCGGAATTTAGAGCTCAAATTGAATCTAGGAATAGTTTTGATAGGGAAACGAGGGTTGAAAGTCGGGCTCCTCCTAGACAAAGGTCTTTGCCTGCGTCTTCGAGTGGGGGGGTTGAGCAACCTACTAAGTCGAAGACGATGCCTAAATTTCCTTCTGAGGATGTAAAGGATCCGCCTTATGAGAATGTGGGGGTCGAGAAGAATGAATTGGCGGTTGCACGTAAGTTTCTTCCTTTAAGTATTGACTATTTTAGCTGTGGGGATTGTCAAGTGTATGTGTGGTCTAAGGTTCGATGCCCGAGTTGGTTTATTGGGAGTTTCTGTTAGAAAATATAATAGTATATAGTGTTGTATAGATGATGAATACTTAAGTAAATTTGCGGCTATATTGAATGCTTCAAAAATTGCATTCTTCACATTTTCAATTTGTGACTATCCTAACTTTTTGATTGTAAAATAATTTCCGTGGTAATGAGTTGTGGGTTTGACTCCCATCCAAACATAAAAAAGTCAACATGTTTTTTATTATTAATATACGAAATACATCGGAAAAAAGAGGCGCTCAAGTGGGACTTGAAAAATCATTCATTGGTTCCAACAGCTCGTAAGAAAGTTGGTAGATGGTTTCACCGTCGCTCTTAAAGACGAATATAAAGAGAAGGGAAATTTGAAGTGACTCAGGTGTGGCTCAATAGCTCAGTTGGATGAGCATTCCCCCTGTAAGGGAAAGGTCGTGGGTTCAAGTCCCACTTGAGCGCTTCTTTTTCCCGATGTATTTCGAATTTAAAAATTAGCATGATAAATGCTATAAAAATTTCATTATAATATTATATACTTAAAACAGAACAATAAATTTCATTTCAGTTCATATTTGTTTTTCAGCCAAGAAAATCAACCCCCTAACCCACGACAAGCACGGAAGAAAGTACGGCGACAACGTGTCGTATGAAAACATAAATTTAGACTACATTGCTCGGTTAGTAGGCGAAGGCTACCCTAAAGACATAGTTGTACGCGCATTGGGCATCACACGAAACGACTTAGAGATGGCCTGCGACATATTACACGAATTTGGATCTAAAGTACCTAGTAAGTGTTAGTTTTTTGTTAAATTATTGTTTGGTGAGGTGAGTAGGTTCGATATTATCGTTTATACTACTAAGGTAAGGATAATTACGCGGTTTATTTGATGGTAAATGGTTACCGTTGGTTAAGTATGTTTTTAACAAGAGAAGTATCTATTCCGTAGGACCTGCAGAGTAAATGAAAACGATGGATGCCTAGCACTTTCATAAGCCATATAAAAGAGGCATACTGCTATTTAAGAATCGATATTAAGTTAGAAAATAGGACTTACATTCGAAATACATCGGGAAAAAGAAGAACTCAAGTGGGACTTGAACCCATGACCTTTTCCTTACAGGGGGAATGCTCTTCCAACTGAGCTATTGAGTCACACCTGAATCACTTCAAATTTCCCATCTCTTTACATCCGTCTTTAAGGGCGACGGTTGGTTCCACTAGGGAAGTACCTTTTGCAAATATTACCTTTCAGGTAGTAGTAGTTGCATTTAGCTTACCATCAGGTGAAGTCAAATTAACGTATTCCGAATAAAAAAATGGTTTAGTTAATCTAAGTTTAGTGAACCAGTGACAAATTTTCTAAATAATCTTCTGTGGGTGACACATCTGGTCTAGAAAACGTACTTAGACCATGGCAACTACTTACCATCAAGTAGGGGTGTGTTTATTACTCTAGTAGTATAAAATGTACCTAGGCAACCTGTTTCCATTCATTATAATGACAAGGTCGCCCTGTCATCGTAAAACAGAGAATTTGGTTCCCTTCTGCGTTGGTAGCTCAGTGGTTAAGCAGTCGGCCTTACGATCGAGAGATCCCGGGTTCGAATCTTAGCCACTACACTACGGACGTGAAGCCACTCCTAAAACAAGCAGTTTAGCTTAGTTGGAGTGGTTAGAGGGATTATTAGTAATTTCTGTTGCTATCTTAAAAAAAAACTATATATAATACTGAAAATACTTACCTCACTAAACATTGTCAGGTTTTAATAGAATTCGTACCTTATGAGAATAAATATAAGTCTGATTTTGTGGTGTACATATTTCGATGTCTATCTCAGCTGTATAACGTTTGAACACATTAATTATGTAATAAGAAGCCGCTGTGCAATGACTACAATATTATAATGAATACATGTATATATAACATATTGTGTGAACAGTTTTGTCATCAGTTTTTACATGCATAAGATAGTGACAGTGAAATTTCGCAGTGTAACATTGGAATTAATTTCAACTAATTTATTCTACAATAATAATTAACTGAAAATATTAATAATTAAGTTTTTTGTGGTCAACTGGGTCAATATTCAACTCAACCAGTGGGCTCAGTTGACCACTGTCTTATTGGTTGACTCGACCTACTTTTAAGTAACTCGGCTCGCGGTCTCAGTTGATCTTAAGGAATTAACAAAGGTCACCTGATCCCGCGGGTTACTGAGTTGTAAGTAGAGTCAACCGCTGAAAGACTAGCATTGGTCAACTCAGCTTGCGGGGTGAATTAACCCTCGGATCAGTTGACCCTAACGTCTAATACAGATTGGACTAATGTAATATATCTGACAGGTACCCAAAGGTGGAAGAATAAAAAAAATTGTAATGTTATACTGTGAAATTGAATAAGTACATTCATTTGGTTTTCATCTCTACAAGCAATAGGGCTTCGGCCCAATGTCTGTACGTGCCTAGAATTAGCTTAGGCTGTGAATTCTGGTTTGCTTAGTAATAGATCTGTAGGCTATTTAGGCAAGTACTCAATACTTTAACAGTTTTATTTTAGTACTAACTGGAAGTTGGAATAAAATATTACTTTTGAAATTCAATTACTTCTAAAATTGTATGACATTAGTACCTGGTACTATGTATACTACGTTTCCATGAAATTGCTGCCAGTTAATACTATAATAAATATGTTGTTCATGATATTATTCCCTATGGGTGCGTATCCTGTCGTACTAAATAAAATAATTCACATATTTTATAATAATGCTGTCCTTTTAAAATAATACCACGAAAAATACATATTTCTCCTTGTCCCATTACGACCACACCTGAATCAATTCAAATTTCCCTTCTCTATATTGTAATTCCCCACTGAGTAATAAATCTTACCTAATAAATCAAGATAGAATCCGTTAAAAATAAGTTCAATAGTGTATTGGCACCATGAAGATATAAATATATTCCTTTAATAATGCTTTTATATTATCTAAAACAGTGTAAAAAAGTCAATGGGGTGACGAGAAATACGTAAATCATGTGGGCACCTTAATGGGACAGTCAAGAAACTCAATATACCTAATACTATTTAGCCTTTACGATTGATACATCTTATTGTAGAAATGAATACTTAGACATCACTATTTAAAGTTTAAATATCAAATACACATTACTAGTTTTAATAATCAAGTCACTAAAATATGGGGAGCTATGGATCTAAATATGTACCGATAAATTACGGTTTTTGACAGTCGCTGTCAAAACTGTCAAACAGCAGACAAGTCTACACACGGCCAAGGTATGTGTACATTATGTACACAACTTTACATGTAAGAGTAATATGTAAAGGTGTATACTTTTCTCATTGGCCGAATTTACCATTGGTACCATTTCATCCTATCATCAGGAACCGGTCAGTTGGAGTTCTAAAATCGTGTGATAGTATTATAAATAAATTTATAATAAGCTACGCTAAGGCACATTAGTTTTTATTTATTTCGCGTCATTTAGTCACAATAAATCTTATTCCAGTGGATTTCTATTAAATCAGTATTCATTTAACTCAATGTAATATTTACAATATATAAAATAATCTTTGTAAATAGTTACTTGTAAAATATTATCTATATTTTCATATAAAATCGCTGTCTCAAATGTTAACTTAATAACGGTTCATATAGAATATATTTTTTCATATTTTATGTCGTGCGATATATTGAGACACAAGTTTTGACACCTTGACTTATGATACTTGCAATATTTAATATTTAGCATAATACTAATTAATTTTGTTGATGTATATAATAATTAATATTTATATTTTTTTGGAATAGTACGTGTTGCATAATGATCTTCCTTTCGGTATAAAAATTTAATAAAACGTAGCTAGTTGGATAAGTTTTTATTAAAAACCAAAATTCTTTTTTGAATTCGAAGAGCTTATAATGGCACCAAACTTCCTCAAATTTTTATTCTCTTCGTATTTTTCTAAATAAGAAAATATTTTGTAAAGTGCAATTTTACTAATTGTTCACACATTTTTTTTTTCTTTTTGCTTTTTTGCTTGTAAGAAAACTGCGTCAAGAAAATTACGCTTTGTTAGTTCAAATCTTGAAATAATATTTTGTTCGACAGTGTTTAGGTAACTAATGTTGATGCAGTTTTTGCAAGAGGAATAATGTGCTTAGTGAATGACATGACTGAATTTTTAGATTATAATCTATCTAGTCTTAGTATTTTCACTTTTTTTGCTATTATTATCTGTTCGTTTTTAATAGGTAAATTAATCGAAGACGCTATAAATTGTATTGTCTGTAATTTTTAATATTACAAATTGTAATAGACATAGTTTGTAGTATTACCCACTGAAGTTCAGATACCTATTTATGAGTGAATACATATCCACCAGAATACTAGTCAAATTACATTTTTTTTATAAAAATGTACCACATTTGTAATATGTATACATTTTTATTTAAAAATGTGTAATAATAGTACCTTGTGATTAAAAGATTGTGTATACATTTAATAATAATTAAGTATACAGATTTATAAATATTACTTTACTCAATGAAACTAAAGATGCCTTGTATAATATAATGATATGGTCTTCTTTTTATAACGTTGTTAAATGTATACATGTCTCCATTGTAATTCTCTTATAACCGTAAATAATATCAAATACGCGAGCTATATATTGTCATTTTAATTTTCATGACACACGTAGGGCTTATTAATATATTTGTTGTAATAAAATTTTAATAATTATTTATATTTAGCAAATAATTGTTTATATTCTCACAAAAAGTCGGGTAGGTTTAATAAAAATAATAAAACGAACAATTTTTGTCAACTCTATAGATATAATCAGAATATCAAACATATTTATATACATTAACTGGCATTTAATTCAGCACATGTTAGGAAAGAAAAGTGACAGCCGGCTGGAGATCGGCTTGCTTCGGCTTTGTATAGCCCTCTCTCTATCGTGCATGTATAATATAGTATGTATTTACAAAAAAAGAAGTATCTATGTATCTTTATCCGCATTCTAGATTCCATAACACAAGCTAGTTAAGCTATGCTTATCATGGGTCTAGATAGCGTTGTGTAAAATGTTGTGGAATAATTTATTATTATTATATTATTATTGAACTGGCAAAATAATACCTTTATAGAGTGGATAAAACCGTTTCGCAAATTTTATTGTTCCTTATTGAAGAAGGCTTACAGACTAATCAATACGAACAAGTACTAACAATATTATTAAATCGCTATTTACAAGCCTTCAATAATTAAAAATATACGAAAAATCTAGATAAGGACAACGTGTAATGAGTGGATCAAATTTTAAAGCTACAGCTTCGGTTATACCTACTCTAAATAAATATCAAGCTGTTGACTTGCACTGTGCGAAAGAGAAGGCGCTTCATAATGCCGAAACAATCCGAACATATTCGAAATCCTTTTACCCACACGTAGTGCCAAATCAATTATTGGGTACTGTTGACATTGACCGGTGGATATCCGAAAAGCAGTGTTGGCAAAGTGAAATAATACCGTCTTTAAGCGTATTTCCCATTTTCTTACCATGAGGAGAAGAATTTATCGTTTGATGTTGTGATTATATTGTTAAGTAGCTTCGCACATTATGCAGTTCTGGCTTTTGCCCGTGGCTCCACCCGCGTGGATGTCGGTTATCGCGACCAAACATAGCCTATGTGTTAATCCAGGGTGTTAGCTAACTCCAAACCAAATTTTATTAAAATCGCTCCAGTCGTTTAGATGTGAAAGAGTAACAAACATCCATTCATCCACTTACAAACTTTCACGTTTATAATATTTATAGGATTGAATTGGGTTTTAATATTACTATATAACGTTAGGACCACAAATCGAAAAAAACTCTACTACTTTTTAGGAAATAACAGGAGCCTCACCATATTACCTACCTATTATTATAACATCCTACTAATATTATAAACGCTAAATTTTATGAGTATGGATGAATGTATACGACGGATGTTTGTTACTCTTTCACGTAAAACTACTGAATGGATTTTCATGAACCCTTACAATAATATAGCTTATACATCATTACAACACATAGGCTATATATCATCACGCTATTACTCAAGGGAACGGAGCAGTGATCACGCGGGCGGAGCCGCGGGCAATAGCTAATCTGGTCCAAATTGGTCCAACCAGTTCGAAGATAACCTGAAAAATCAGACAGAAAGGCAGACTAAAAATCTATGTTTCTTGCATGTATGTACCATTTATACATTCATTAAAAAGCTGGTATTTTGATATTAGAGACACACTTAAATTTTATTTATTCGTATAGATTTGTCGGAATATAATGGTAAGAATCAACTGCATAGTGTGCGGAGTATCATCGAATTTTACTAATTTATTGTAGGTTCGGAGAGCACACTTTTGGGTCTACCCTAGACAGAAATGCCGATACGGATCTCCTAAACTGAACGCCAATACGAGTTATTTCTAGTAAATGAGCTTCAGTAAGCTCTTTACTCAAACGAATATCTAATACGACTGACGGTGGAGGTGAGCGCTCTTCTTCTTCTATCGTGGCGATGGCGCCTCGGCCCTCAAATTATCTTCTCCCAGTGTGCTGCCACCTGTATGGCGCTCTCGGAGGCACACATAAGGTCCTGCGGTGTACATGTGTATGGGCATTTAGCACATGTCAACAGGTGGGCCATTGTCTGTGGAGTAGCTCCACATTCACATCGCAGGTCCGCCCCCTCCGAGAATCCCCATCTGGCCCGGCATTCCTTGCTTCGGCCAACCCGAGTCCGGAGTCTATTTAAAGACTTCCATCTGTTCCAGGGCAGATCATGTCCAGGCGGGAGTTCCTCTGAAAGCGGGACGAAAGGGGTCTGTAGTGGACCCTGTACTTTCCAGTGTTCGATTCTGGCTTGAGAGGGGTCACCGACAATTGGGCCAACGCACGCCCAGAAACTCCTGCGGCTTTTCAGCCTTAGTGGCACTTGAGGATGATCGCTAAGGGGGTGTCGCCGGTCCGACTCCAGCTTGCCCCTCTCCACGGACGACGCCACGCATCTTCGGATATTGGGGGGTGCGATGCCAGCCAGTGGATATAGCAGCCTTACCGGGGTCGGCTTGAGGCAGCCAGTTATTATCCGGCAGGTTTCGTTTAGAGCTACATCCACTAGCCCAGCATGGCTGGATCGGCACCATACGGGGCAAGCGTATTCCCCCGCAGAATAACATAGTGCCAAGCCCGTTGTTCGCAGTACCCGTGGTGTGGCCCCCCAGTTTGTGGTCGTCAGCTTCCTAAGAAGGTTATTGCGTGCTGAGACCTTCTGCTTGACGTTTTCGCAGTTTTGCTTAAACGTGAGGGACCTGTCCAGGGTTACTCCCAGGTATTTGGGGTGCATGCAGTGGTCAATGCTGACGCCACGCCAGTGTATGTTCAGCTTCCGTTTTGCCTGCCCGTTGCTCAGATGGAATGCGCACGACTGTGTTTTTGAGGGGTTAGGCTTCAGTGCGTTGCTCTCGTAGTAAGAGCTTAGCTCTTCGAGTGCGCCGTTCAAGTTTGCCTCCACCTCCTCAAAAGATCCCTGTGACGTGAGGGCCAAATCATCGGCATAGAGGAAGCGGTTCGTGCGTGGGCTCCTAGGTTGGTCGTTGGTATATATGTTGAACAGTAGGGGTGCCAGGACACTGCCCTGAGGTGAGCGCTGATGCATCACAAGGTGGCCACCCTAAACCTACACCTGGGTCGCAAGTCCCAGGCGCCGTCACAGTGTTCCTCTCTGTACCACGCCATGGACCCGGCGACCGCACGGTGAATCCATGGAATGCTGAGAACCGGATCTCTCTACACAAACCGGCACATTGTGTGGATGTGCTGTCGCTCTTTCTCCTCGTCATTTACATTCAATGCAATGCCTCGTTTGCAATTCAATACCATTGAATATACTGGGTGGTTTTATAGTCTTTTCGGTTATAAAGAATTTAGTTTCGAAAGCAAAATCATCTGGAAGTATTAATTTGGCAAAGAAAAAAACACTTTTTTAAACCTCCATACATTTTTCATTTCACCTGAACATTATTCCCATACATTATAAAAAAAAATATTTTTTTTCTATAGCCAAATTAATACTTCTAGATGATTTTTCTATCGGAACTGTTCCCAAACCATTTGTATCCGAAACGATTGTAAAATCACCCAGTTAAGGTATTGGCGTTCCGATCCGGAAGATCCGTGATGGCATTTCTGTAAGTGTGGCATAGGCCTTTAGGCTGCGGTTATGAACTCAGCGGTAAGCGGCAAGCCAATGAGAACTCAAATCATTTATTCAAAATAGTGTAACTCTATTACTACTTTTTGACGTCAAATTCTGTTTAGAACTAATTTTACCACCGATTCCTAAGCAGAGAAAAAACAGCTCATCAAACTCCACTGTGGCATTTTACAGACGTCAATTTACAAAGTTTTGCATCTGTGGCGTGGCGGTACCGAACAGGACTGCCAACACAGGAGGCGCGAGTTCGATCCCCGCTCAGTGCAAATATTCGTATGCATGAATATGGCTATTTGCATTGGTCTGGGTGTTTCTATGTATAATATGCCTGTATTTACAAAAAAAGTATGTTTATCCGTATTCTAGTTTCCATAACACAAGCTAATATAGACTCCTATTTTATGAACTGGACCAATTGAGAATTGGACATTGTGAGAATTGGACATTGTGAGAATTGGACAATTTGCGAATTGGACGTCGTGACAATTGGACAATTTGCGAATTGGACGTTGTGAGAATTGGACAATTTGAGCCCGCTGGACATTTTGCGAATTGGACATAATGCGACTAAAGGGTTAAGCCTTCTTACCATGGGTCTAGATAGCGTTGTGTAGAATGTTGTGGAATATTTATTTATTTTTATTAAAAAGTAATTTCTTGAAAGAGACCGCTTGCCGCTGAGCTCTCGCTCTTATTATCTTACCTTGCCGCTTTGCTCGCCGCTGAAGCCTTATTGTTTCGCTCACCGAACATACTTAAAATCTTTTCCAAATGAGAGAGATATTTAGTAGAATTTCATATCAAGAGACAATATAAAGTTTGCCAGAAAACCTTAATGTACAAGCTCTTATACCAGTGTTGAATTGTTACTGGATGATGTTATGTGACGGAAAGACTTGGTGAACTGTTTTGGTATGGTAAAATACGTTCTGAAATACCTATCTGTTTTTAATAAAAAAGGTACATGTTTGTAGCTGACCGCAAACAACAGCAGTACACGACGTGTTGATGCCACTAACACTGCAAAAATGCCTTTTATTATAGACTTTGCCATTATACCTTTAAAGTTTAAAATTAAATGTCATCTTGTAGAGTGAATGCAAAAATGTAATGAACAATTTTTCATTTAATTTTGAACTTCCAAGGCCCGTATTTGAAAATAACACTCGGACTGAATCTCTTGGTGGAGCGCTTAGGTACTTTCTTAATTGTTTCCCACATAATTTGATTGTATTTCAATTTTTGTAATTTAATAGACCGCTTCTATGTATCGAGAAATGTTTGAATATTGGCGCTCATTTGTTGACCACTTAGTGGAAGAAGGCCAATGAATGGCGCTGTGAATGGATCTGTTCGAACTATATTTTGAGAATGAAGTTTCCTACGAGCGAGACTCTCAAGCACCACGGCGGATCATCTACCCGCTCGCATTTTTTAATCAGTCACTAAAACGCCCCAGCGCCGAAAGGTGTCTTTGACTCCGCTACCGCACAAAAACGGAAGTTTGATTAATTCAACTCCTCGTTTCTTTCTGTGTAATTCTATAAGTTCCTTTGGCCACATTCTCAAGTCAGTATAAGTGAAGTGTATCGGAAGAAAACGACAAATTCAAGAAAATAACCGACCGGTCGAAATATACCTACCCACCAACACGTGCCAGGAACCACGCCTGTCTGCAGCTGAATCCTCACGAGGTGGAACACAGGTCAGTGCCGATTTTCTTGCGTTTTCATTCATAGAAGCGATTACATGAGTATTTCCTTTCTTACAACCAAACGCCAGGTCATATTAGGTTCTTTACGCTTTGTGTGCAAACACACCAGTTTGGCAGGACTATTTACACGTCCTACCAAAATTTATGGTCCTTACGAGTCGGATAGGCCAGTAAATAACATATTCACGTAATTATTGGTGAATAATATTTCTTTCCTATTCATTTAATTAAAAGATTCACGTAATTTTGGTGAATTCTTTCCGCCATCTTAGTTTCATTACTTTCTTTCGCTAACAGATTTACGTAAATTATTTGGTAAATTCTGCATTTAAAACGCTAAATCTACGTAATAATTGGTAGATATTTATAATAGTTGGTGATTTACGTATTAATTGGTAAATAATCATCATTCTATTCACATACGCGTAACTTTGTAGGTAGGTACCTATCTAGGTACGTAAGTACATAGTTACATTCCCGCTCTGCTGTGCTACTTGCGCTATTATATAATAAGCCGTAGTACAATTTTCAATAAGAAAGTAGGTATATCTAAACTGTTTGTGTTGAATTACTATTATATTATAGTAGGTACCTTACAGATAATCTTCTTGTTATATTTCAATAGGTAGGTCCTACCTATCGTTAATTTGCAAACATGTCGTCAGATCTCGAGACGAAGCTTATTCTGTTGAATCAAAAAAAGGAATTATTGTTTGCACGCATTAATCGTTGGTATAAATCGTCGAAATCAGTTGTGTGTTTTGACATAACGACGCGAGCCAATGAAGATTTTCTGGCTGAGACCGAGACCATCGATGACGTTCGCGATAAATTCGAGTCGATTGTGGATCAAATGAATAGCTTAAATTTATCATTAGAACCCCCAGTGGAGCCCGACTATTCTTGCCTTGACTCATTCGATGAATTGTATTCGAGAATAAAACGCATTAGAAATAAATTATCTACGCTCAAGGTCAAGGAGGTCGCATCACACGGGCCGAGTAATTCAAACGCGTCTGTAGTGAAATTGGAAATGCTTGTTATTCCGAGTTTTGACGGACGCCCTGAAAACTGGAATACATTTTATCAGTCCTTTAAGGCCAATATTCATTCGAACACACAATTGTCTGATTCGCAACGTGTGCAATACCTATTCTCAAAATTAACCAAAGACGCATTAAAGTTCACTGCCGGTATTGTTCCGTCAAGTGAGACCTACAGTATAGTGTGGGACGCCTTGGTCAAGAAATACCAAGATAAACGCTCATTAGGTTCATATTATCTAAATAATATATTAGACTTAAAGAATTGTTCACCTAGTGTGAACTCACTTGATTCATTTATAGGTATATATTCCTCATCTATCGCCGCGCTTAAAGAGTTAGGTATAAATGATTTAACGGACTTCGTGTTTCTACAATGTGCCTTGAGGAAAATGGACACGCTAACCATCCAAGCCTTCGAACTTTCTGTTCGAGGTGTCGAAATACCTACAACGCAACAGCTGATCGACTTTGTACAAGATTATGCTAAGATGATTGAACGGTCAAACCCGCGGTCTTCGTCATATGCGAAGTCGTCCACTGCTGGGACACCACAGTCTAATGATAGGCGTGTACAGCGTAATTCTAAGTCGTTTGTTGTCAGTGTGCCGATTAATAATAAGTCGAATGCGCCCGCCGTAGTTGATGCGTCATGTTGTTTATGTGGCGGCCGCGACCACCGACACCTGTATAACTGCGCTCAGTTTAAAAATATGCAAAATGCAAAGGCTAGATATGAGTTTATTAAATCTAAGCGTGGTTGCGTGAATTGTCTAAGCACATTACATAATCTCCCGCGATGTAAAAGTACGTCAGTTTGTTTCTGTCAGAAAAAACATCATAAATTATTGCATTTTTATAATAATATTAATAATTCGCACTCGCATGCGAAGACTGTTGCCGCATCCCCGCCGCCCCAGTGCGACCTTGACGGTCCCACTCCTAAGTCATCGCTCGCTTCAAGCACTGTGCATTCGTATGCCTCTAGCCATAAGGGTGATATTCTCTTGGCAACCGCTCAGGTGTATGCTCGCCCTAAAGGTAGCACTGGAAATAAATCTGTAGTCAGATGTCTAATTGATAATGGCTCACAGAATAACTTAATAACATTGTCCTGTTGTCGTTTATTAAATTTACCAATAATACCAATGAGTAATTCTGTTGTCAAAGGTGTTGGCTCCATTTCGCACACGATAATAGGCTATGTGTATTTGGACATTGAATCTCGTATTTATGCAGATCATAAGTATACTATACATGCGTTAGTTATGAATAGCCTTACGGATCAATTGCCCTCGCAATTAATTAAGTGTGATAGCGAGTTAAATCTTCGCGATTTACCGCTTGCTGACTTAAGCTGGAACATTCCAGGAAACATTGATATAATATTAGGTGCACAGCTCTTCCCGTATATCTACTTAGGAAATAGAGTCGAGTGTGGTCCCAGTGCCCCTTGTGTACTATCAACCGCGTTTGGGTATGTACTTATGGGTGATTACACACGTAAAGTTGTTGTGCCTACAACCGCATCCTTTTCTGCGCTAGCACTAAATGATTTAGTGCAAAATTTTTGGGAACTTGAGGAAGTTCCTGTGAAGCGCCTATTGTCTCCAGAAGAAACCGAGTGCGAGAATATTTTCACATCTACTGTGACTCGCGATGACGTAGGTCGTTATACTGCGCTGCCGTTCTGCAAGGATCCCTCTGAACTAGGGAACTCGCGCGGCGTCGCTCACCCCCGGTTTTTGTCGCTCGAGCGTAAACTTCGTCAATCACCAACCGTACGCGAAAATTACAATAAGGTTATTCGGGATTGTTTGGATAACGGTTGTCTTGGTCTCGTTGATGACTCTAATTTGTCTATGGATGGTTATTATATACCACATCGCGCAGTGGTTCGACATGACGAACCGATGCCGCGTATTGTGTTAGACGCGAGCGCTAAAACCCACACTTGTCTTTCGCTCAATGATATTTTACATATTGGTCCCAATTTACAGGCAGACCTGTTTTTATTATTATTAAATTTTAGGCTATGTCCTATCGCAATGAACGCTGACATAAATACTCACCGCAAATCGCTTGAGTTTGATGTTGGCAGTCATGTCGCAAAGGTTTTAGGTCTCTCGTGGGAGCCGTGTGGAGATAATTTTTATTTCACATCCACCTTGGTAGATGAGAAGTGCACTAAGAGAAATATACTCCCTATAGTTGCACGACTATTTGACGTGCTCGGGTTGGTGACACCTGTGATACTCTACGCCAAGTTGTTAATTAAGGAACTTTGGCTTAGTAAGAGTGATTGGGATGACCCTGCTCCAGAGCATATACGCTCACGCTTTTCCGCTCTCGTTCAAGAATTAAAATTGCTTGACACATTAAAAATTCCGCGATATATAGGTGTCGAAGTTGACTGCGAATTACGTCTTGTCGCATTTTGTGATGCCAGCCTGAATGGCATGGGATGTGTTATTTATGCACATTGTACGTACCCATCTGGCATTCAAACTCGCATTTTGTGTGCGAAATCAAAGGTCACTCCGACAAAGATTACTACGCTTGCTCGATTAGAGTTATGTGCCATCTTGCTTATGTCAAAGTTAATAAGAACTGTACGTGATTCTTATGCATTACGCATTCCCGTTACTGACATTTGCGCCTTTTCTGATTCCACGATTGCCTTATCATGGGTTCACTCGTCACCACATCGGTGGTTGATTTTTGTTAGCAACCGGGTCGCTCAGTGTCAAGAAAACTTGAACGCTGAACATTTTTATCACGTCGCCGGAGACATTAATCTGAGTGATTGTCTATCACGCGGTATGCTCCCCTCGCAACTTTTGGCTTATGATTTGTGGTGGAACGGTCCAGCATGGATCCGCGGCCCCCCTGATGAATGGCCTATTAAGTCATTCTCTCCCGCCAACTGTTCTGACTTACCTGAGCATAAGGCAAATGTGTTGAGTGTGACAACAAAATACACAGAGTCGCCATTGTTATGTACATTAGCACAACGTGTTTCTTCTTGGCAGAAACTACTACGTATCATTACATACGTTTTAAAATTCGCACGATTTAAATTTAAGATCGAACCTCATTCTGTATCAGGATTACATCCTGTCCTTCTCCCTAAACGCGATCACGTTGTTGATCTAATAATTCAGTATTTTCACGTTGTCAATTGTCATACTGGACCTGGACTCCTCATGTCTATCATAATATATAAAACGCGTACTGGTACTTACAAACGCGCTGTAACCAAGTTGTATCCTATCCCAACGCAATAACTTACAACGCTAAATAGAATCTTAAACTTTAATTTTTAACTCAAACTTTAAACATACTTTAGATAGAATATTGTTAGTCTAAGTTGTTATTTTCGCTATGTGTATTATTATGTTATACAAATTCACTATGGGCTCTAATCAGCCAGTGTTCGCTTGTTTGTTTCGTAACGTCTTGCGACGTTCCAAAGCCGGGTGCATGGTGGAGCGCTTAGGTACTTTCTTAATTGTTTCCCACATAATTTGATTGTATTTCAATTTTTGTAATTTAATAGACCGCTTCTATGTATCGAAAAATGTTTGAATATTGGCGCTCATTTGTTGACCACTTAGTGGAAGAAGGCCAATGAATGGCGCTGTGAATGGATCTGTTCGAACTATATTTTGAGAATGAAGTTTCCTACGAGCGAGACTCTCAAGCACCACGGCGGATCATCTACCCGCTCGCATTTTTTAATCAGTCACTAAAACGCCCCAGCGCCGAAAGGTGTCTTTGACTCCGCTACCGCACAAAAACGGAAGTTTGATTAATTCAACTCCTCGTTTCTTTCTGTGTAATTCTATAAGTTCCTTTGGCCACATTCTCAAGTCAGTATAAGTGAAGTGTATCGGAAGAAAACGACAAATTCAAGAAAATAACCGACCGGTCGAAATATACCTACCCACCAACACGTGCCAGGAACCACGCCTGTCTGCAGCTGAATCCTCACGAGGTGGAACACAGGTCAGTGCCGATTTTCTTGCGTTTTCATTCATAGAAGCGATTACATGAGTATTTCCTTTCTTACAACCAAACGCCAGGTCATATTAGGTTCTTTACGCTTTGTGTGCAAACACACCAGTTTGGCAGGACTATTTACACGTCCTACCATCTCTGTTTATCTGAGGACAGATTGTATAGGCAAAATGTCAAACTATCAATATGTCTATACAGGTTACCTATCTTAATCCCGAATTTTAATATTCCGAATATCATAATCCAGAAAACGTTTGGCCATTTATTCATAATCCCGGTTTTCCAAATTCCGAAGTTTTATTTGCCATATAATCGCAACTCCGAATTTCATTTTCCTATTTATTCATTTGTACGACGTTTTATAATCCAGACGAATGAATTTCAGACACACGAAATCTAAATGCACAAAATCCAGATGACCGTAATCCACATGCACGAAAGCCGAATTTTTAAAACACAAATTTTTGAAATGCAGTTTATTGATATCCAGACAAACAAAAACAAACACAAAGACAGACAAACAAACAAACCTAACCTACTGAGTCGAATTTTTCTAGCACTCGCCGGCCGCTGCCGCGGCACGCTCGCTTCGCTCGCTCGGCTCGTGCGGGGGTCGCAGTTCTAACATAACCTAACCTACTGAGTCGAATTTGACACTTAAACCTATCTGTAATAGGCAACTAATACAATAAATTTACTGACTGGCAATTGAAAATTTGGTAATAGTTTATTTGGAAAATGGTACGATGGGAAACAAAAAAAAATATTCTGAGAATCTGGTATAACTATATTTGGATTATGACACTATGGAAAACAAAAAAATACTATTTGAAAATTTGGTTTTAGTGCACCTGGAAATTGATTCATCTGGGAAATGAAAAATGGAATTATAGAAAGTTGTCATTCATTACATCTGTCTTTTAAAAGTTCTACCAACCGTTTTCGGGGTTTTAAGATTCGGGTAACAGAAATTCGATATTTCAATAGGTTACCGTCTATACAATCTGTCGTCAGATAAATCGAGATTCAGGCTGGGTGTCTTTCTAGAATACGGGCCTAAGTGTATTTCAATAAAGTCTATGTATTGACATATTTGCAATGTAAGTGGTCACTGCAAAATCGGGGTCGTACTTTCTATGCATTTCTATAAAATATCGTCCGTAGTACAGTCAGCATCAGAAAGATGTTGACGAACAAAGTGTTCAAAAAGATCTTAAAATCAATAAACCAGTTTGATTTGCTCGTAATACGAGAGTTTTAAGATCATTTTGAGATTGCGTCGTCAAGATATTTACGCTGACTGTATCTTCGTACATATGGACGTATTAATTTGCTGCTGTGTCGTCACTACGACCTCGTATCTTAAGTTTGATATCTGACTTCAATGTACCTACTCTTCCTGCGGGCCAATTCTAGTAATAAAAATATGTTCCAAATTTAGTCCCGATCTAATCTCACTCTTCCGAATGGTAAAACGGTATTCGCCTGTCAAAGTCGAACACGGACATCGTCTGGATTTCAATCGAGACTAGATTTTGAACAAATTTTTATTGTGACAATTATATCGGCCCGATGGACCTGCCTGTTATATTATAAATTAAAACGATATTTGTTATTATTTCGGTTAGATTTATAATCTGAATATTATTAAAAATTAAAGCAAATGTTAACAAAAATTACTATTATCAATGTCATATATTTGGTATTTTTTTTAATTTCCAATAATTTCGACAATATAGGATTATGTTTTGAATAAGCACCTCACTAATGAATTAAAAAATGTTGATACGAAAATGTATTGTTATTATTGTTTATTGAAACTTAAAAACGTGTTTAAGTTTATACTTTTAGTGAATTTGTTTTATTAGAAAATTTGTATCAATTATTATTTTTGGTCTGTAATGAAATCCAAAATGTCAAATATTATTTATAATAACGCCATCTAGCGGATGAATGTCAACGGAGTGTTTTGGGAGGATGCGTTTTGTTTTACGCTTTAGTGAAAATACGTTGCAAATATAATTAAGTATAAAATTATTTGTCGTTTTTTTTATTTCTTCATCCTGGTAGTAAAACCTAAACTACTGTCGACTGTGGGTTGTGGAGGTAAGATGGCAATCGCTTCACTGAAAACATTGAAGTTCAGTATCTAGGTAGACTGGAAAAAGCGGGCCCCAGACTCCGAGGCTTCGAATGCGATTGAGATTATCGCTAGAACGAAAAATAATAGTAAAACCAAGAATTCCATGTACAGAAAGAGCGTTGTGGCTCAGAGTGCCAACTTCCCAAAATGTCCCCTGGTACCAAAATGTCAACTTCCCAAAATGTCCCCTGGTACCGAAATGTCAACTTCCCATAATGTCCCTTACCCAGAAAGAGGCCGCCACTTTTCATTCAATAATGTCAAATCGTCCTAAAGTGTCATTAATTTGAATTTGCTTTAAGGCAGTAGAGACTGTCCTACTCCCAAAGAAGAATCAAGAATCAATTTCGTATAATCAGTTTAGGAACATAAAGAGGACATATGAACATCAAAATTTAACAATATTATGTCAAGAAATAATAAAATTACAAGAAACGTACTAATATTATAAACGCGAAAGTTTTGTAAGTATGGCTGGATGGATAGATGTATTCTTGTTACCCTTCCACGTCTAAACGGCTGGAGCTATTTTAATAAAATTTGGTGTGAAGTTAGCTGACACCCTGGCATAACACATAGACTATGTTTGGTCGCGATAATCGACATCCACGCCGGTGGTATTAACACAAAGGTAGTATTAAATAATGTAAATAAATCATTTGAAAATGATTCGCTGGTTCGGTAAGTTGGCTCTACGAAGAAGAAACTCAGTGAACTAGATTATCCTTTTATTAAATATGGTTTTATTTAAAATAAATATTTCTATAGGTCGATACGTGCCATGCTAAGATACGCGCGGCTTCGTAGTCAACGGACTCCCTAAAGAAAGAGCATGACCGTGAACGCTTACGGAGGTATCTCGCTTGTTATAGGTTAATACTCTTTCTTTCTTTTTAACCCCCGACGCAAAAACGACGGGGTGTTATAAGTTTGACGTGTCTGTGTGTGTGTGTGTGTGTGTGTGTGTGTGTACGTCTGTGGCATCGTAGCTCCTAAACGGATGATCCGATTTGGATTTAGTTTTTTTTGTTTGAAAGGTATATTAGTCGGGAGTGTTCTTAGCTATGTTTGAAAAAAATCGGTCCAAAATGGCCGCCGCTAAAAATGGCGGAGTACATAAAAATTTCACAAGTCCCTCAATATGGGTATCAAATGAAAGGGCTTGACTAGTAGATCAATTTAAAAAGTATAAAATAAAAATTAAATTAAAAATTAAAAAAACCCCCGTCACAAAAACATAAAATTCAAAAAGTTGAAAATAAATTGTTTGCACTTTAACTTTGATATACCTATTATTATTTTGTTTCAACCGTTGTCATGTCGGGGGGACCATGTCTCGTTCTGATAATATGACGGAGTACCTTAACAGTCAGGGTCCCCTGACATGGCAACGGTTGAAACAAAATATTAATAGGTATATCAAAGTTAAAGTGCAAACAATTTATTTTCAACTTTTTGCATTTTATGTTTTTGTGACGGGGGTTTTTCTTTACTCCATCTCCCGCCACCCCCTCATATCATCAATCAATCAATCTCACCTCCGGCAACCAAGGACCCAAGACGGCGTGCGTTTTAGTCGGTTCGAGTCCGACATAATCACCTCCATCGGCTCTGTGGAGGTGGTATCCGTGGGGATTTATCGCACGATAAAAAAAAAAAAAAAACCCCGCATATCATGAGAGCGGGGCATGATACGTGTGGGCTGGCGGAGGACCCGCGGTTGTATTATGGTGGAAGTAGACATTACAGCAACCACAGTGCGCTGTGAACAATTTTTTGATCAAAAAGTAAATGCTTTTAGTTTTTGGCGGATCATACTAACTTTAGGCTCTAGAGGACTTAAGGAAACTTTAAAAATTATCACTGTAGTAGGTATTTCTTGTGTAATCGACAAAAATGCGCAGTATATCAAATAAGTCTGTTAAATTGGGTACCTAACGTCAATCTCAGTAGTCAGCCATTCGGTGATTGGAATATTTTACGAGGTTTTTTTAATTAAATCATTATAGCACACATGATATTATGACTTCAGTATTTAATTTCAGGATGAACATATACATAAATACAGAAAAGTGAACTGAACAATGTTTTTAATCATACTATATGTTTTTATTTTAAAGGTGAGTAGGAACTAATTAAAAAAAATTGTTTTTGATAAATTAAACAAGATTGATTTAAGCCATCTGTCTATTAGACCATGAAACTAAAAAATAGGCCTATATAGGAAGAGAAACGAACCATGGGCTTACAAAGTGAAAACTTGGGATGGCCCCGCAAAGTACTTACCTACTAGATGCTCTCGAGAGGTTGCAGCGAAGTGCGGTCCGCATTATTAGGAACCTTGAGCTCACGACCATCCTTGACCCTTTGCAGATGCGTAGAGATTTTGCGTCTTTGGCAGTATTCTACCGTCGCTACCATGGTGAATGTTCTGATGAGCTTTTCCAAATAGTCCCACCCTATCCTTTTCTTCACAGGACGAGACGTGCAGGGCTAAGATGCCATTCGTACCTATACGGTGCAGAATATACCTGCTAGAACCAAGCGTTTCAGTGACTCATTCTGAAACTCCATGCCAGCTCACGTGGTTCCTTCTTCCTACAGTCCCGGGTCCTTTAAGCGGGGCGTTAAAAGGCATCTGATGAGGCCGTCAAGCTGAGTGCCACCATTGTTACCATGGTACATGTTAACGATATGACCCTCTTTCCAAGACTTTGCCTTTAGCTTAACATCAGGCGAGGTGAAGTCAAATTGACGTGTCATTTATAAAAAAAATGCAACTGAGATTGTAGGGATGATAATGATAAGGATTAGGAATACAGGAGTTTCTTGTTTCACATGTAATGGTCGTTGACAGAAAAGTTTCGGTTAATAATTTGTGATGGTAAAAATCATATCCACTTTTTATCGTTTTTTTTAATTTAGTTATCCACCAAACCTTAACATATCATGGTGTGACGTCATTCCTTGCCAGTTCATAAAATTTTCCACAGAGGTCATCGTTAAAATGAATAAACTGAAAACGGAACTGAACTACTACGTTATTACTCGAAAATTCTACAGCTCAATGAATTGAATAAAAATTGGCTACATCGGTAAAAATACACTATATTTCATAACTCATATGAGCGATTATATTGGCACAATCGCACCGAATCAACGGTGTGATAATTATAAAATCCACTGGACGCGATGCCGTAGTGTTTTTTGAAGAGCATTATTTTCTAATGACTAAAGAAGTCACTACTTATTCTTTGCAGCTCGACCCATCAATATCACACTTTGTACCGCATACGGACTTTCAAAAAGTAGGAGACGCTGTATTCAATAATGAGAAGTATAATATTTTGAAAATTTCAACACATTCAATATCAGATTTTTTTGAAAATTCCGTGTTAAGAACCAAAAATGACGAATTCCCATCGAAAAGGCTATTTGTCGATGATAATGGCTTTAGACATTATTGGAGTGGATTTGAGAAAAAAAATAAAAGTCTAAGAAAAACTGAAATTATAACAGATCCAGTAGATAACATACTAGATAACGTAAATGACGCAGAAAATCCACCAGATGTAGTAACAGACAAAGGTAAAAATCAAAATAGTTTTGAAAGTACTACTACAGAAGGTGACGATATTGAAGTGGTAACAAAAAAGACTCATAAAGAAGACAAAGCGATATCTGGACTACTATTACGAAAAGGAAAAAAAGAAGCCAAAACTGAGCAAAAAGAAGTTTTAGAAGAAAAAAATGTGATCCAAACAACTTTTTACTGCCCATTCTTTGGGGTTATAACTTTATCGACTTTTGCTGATCCATAATATACCGTCTAACTAGTTTTTAGTATTAAAGTATAAGTAATATAATAAAACATATTTTTGGTTTGGTTTCATTATTAAGTTAACACAGTGTTGAAGTCTCAGACTAACAAATTATACTTACATCATGTTGATGCAGATGATTGCTACTGATATCAAGATAATAAAAAGATTCAAGAAATCCCAAGGCCAGTTAAGCTGTTTTGGATCTGTACTGTAGTTATTTAGAAGTATAAACTAAAAGAGTTCATAACAACAAAACTTAAATTATTGTGCAGTTTATTATTGGGTATAAAGAAAAACCTTGACAATAAAATCTTAGGATTAGATGATTTTAACCAAAGCAATTTTTCGTAAACAACATTTTAATACAATCTAAAATTCACTCTTTATTCTTCTTAGTGTCATCGTCCATAAACCGCCTGTTGAACCGCCGCGTCATATATGGATCAAACTCATCCGCTGTTTTAAATCTATCAAACGTATTAAGAAAGGTATTCATAGCTGTGTTGAAAGCTCTTCTATACGTATTAACAGGCATTCTTTCTTTTAACATCACTACAGGTTCAAACGGTATTATAAATCCAGCGGCAGATGCTACTAATGGTAGAAAAGCAGGTGGTAAATAGAAACTAAACAGTTCCATTGCACCATTAACCATACACGTTCCGATATTTCTCAGTACTTCATTCACTTTAGGGGTTCTGATAACTCTAACTATTGGATCAACGATAACTTTATAAACTTTGTCTGAGAAGCTAACATCTGAGTCGTTTGTTTTTCTTAAGATTACACCCTTTTCATCAGTTGTATTGGGGTCAACTGGTGCAGTCACTGTATCTGTTATTTCAAGTTGGTCGTTTGTTGCTGATTGTTGTGGCTGTTGATTTAGAAAATAATTATTATAAAGTTAAATAATAATTTTGTCATTATTAACAAAAGCTCATCACCTTCTTAAAAGCCACACGGATTCCTACATGGAAAATTTGTTAAGAGTAAATGGTGGGCTACCTACCTTGGCTGAATTAAGCGTGAGTATTGTATAAATGTATGATGTATTGATAAGATCTCATCGTAAATGTAATCAAATTCATCAAAATGATAACAGCTCAGATGTTTATAAATTTCACCACTGGGTCTAGTCTCAAATTTTATTGACAACGATCAAAAAAAAACTGCTTCTCTTCATCATTTTTATATAGAAATATTGAATATAGGTATGTACCAAATACTTACAGCAATAATTATTAAATAAAATAGAGGCAAAATAAATAATAAACAGAGATTTTTACACATTTTCGTGATATATTTGTGCCTACATTTCTATACCAAATATTTTATGTAGGTACTTTTGAATATTCAGAGAAGAAGTATCTAACAATAAACGGGTAAAGTACTAAAAGTAATTTCCTATAATATAATTTTTATTGTTAGTGGGCAATTTTACAATTTACAATTGCTTATACTGCTGTATATAAATAATAACAGGCTATTTTCTGAACAAAAATTCTCAACATCTTGTTCTTTGCGTACAATCTCGGTCTAAATTCCTAGGACAGTAGGACTATGTCTTTTTTTATACCTCTTAGGTGACAGGCAAGCACACGGCCCATCTGATGGAAAGTGGTTACCGTGGTATATGTTGGTACATGTGCAACACCAGGGGAGTCACACATGCGCTGCCGACTCTGTACGCTTAGAGGGTTCCTGTGCCGTCAGTGTGAAAGAAGCAGGACAAGCCTTTGGTTTTCCCACTGACAGACAGCACATAAACTCTCCAGTGAGCTCTACTAGGCTACCCTACGCACCGCCGGGAACACAACACGCGGTTATTATGGCTGCGGTATTCTGTAGGGTGAAGGTACTTCCCCAATCGGACTGCTCAATGGGGCAGATATACCGCCGTGTCCTACCTTCTACCTTCAGATCCCTCTCTGTTTGAAAGCCTGTCCCAGTTGCAAGCTACCAGCCCTTGTAGCTACTTTAGAACACGGGATCTGTTCATACATGTCCTCTTCCACCCGACAGCAGTCTGTCTTTAGATCAATAACTATTCAAATCAAATGGCCTAAGTTTCAATTGATCAATCAATCCCCACTTGCTAAAGGGGGGCTCAAGAATGATGGATAGAGTTTTCATTACATAGGTGTCTGTATAAGAGATAGTGATGATGAATACTTCGAAAAGTAATGAAATAATTCCGCTCGATACATAATTTTTATATGATATCCAACAATATGAAGATCAACCAAGGGGGAATGAGGGCTGTTCATCATAAAAAGAATATTATGTTGAGTCGTAAAGTTTTGTTTTTAAGAATATTAGTAACAGAATTACTCCAACCCCTTCATTCATCCCCTCTAAACTCTCCAGCTATGCTAAATTTGCCTGTGCATTCCCGACACTTGTGTAATCACCAGGACTTGAACTCGGGATAACTACGCTACCGATACGCCAATCGATATTTGGACCTATTTCAAGACATTCAGGTAGGTACTATTATCATATTTTGTCAGTAGATACTATCTTGCCATTTGTACCTTTCATGGATTTAGTATACTTACCTACTGAAATAAAAGTTGATTGTCTTTTGCAATAATACGGATATTTTGGTCTCTCATAACACTGCGATCTGTCGCCAATGGGACATTTATCAGAGGGTTGGTTGGATTTTTTCATGACATGCATTGCGACTTGTGTCACATCCTACTTTATTTAATTGTTGCGATATGAGTGTGTCTTGAGGCATCTTCCGCTACAATCTGCGAGTTGTGGTGTAGTCCTCCATCAAGGCATTGGCCAGGCTGTTTGAATGGTCTTTAATTTTTTCCTTTTACTAGTCTGTATGAAAGAGTATTTCCTGTTTGACTGTGGCCATGTGCAGGTCGTGATAAAGTGATTCATTTGTGACGAACTAGGCGGCGCCGGTTATCATCCTCAAAATTAATATGAAATAGAAATGCTAAGTTCACTTGAATAAACGAAATATTGCAATAAATCTCTGAATGTTGGTTGTTATGAAATCGCGCACACCTCCGTCAATTTTTAATTAAAGAAACGCCAAAAGGCGTAAAACAGCCGTATCGATTGCTAGTGCGCAATGCATTTGTTTTATTTTTTATTATTCATCTGTGCTTTGCTGTTCGTATCCGTGGAATGTGCTCCACAGGTAATAAACTTATCCTACTTAAAGTGAATGATTGTAAAGATGTTTCGCACTCTAACTGCTTAATGAACCTGGCTGAAATTTAGTACAGAGATAGATTATAATCTGGAATAACATTATAGAATAACACATAGGATTTATTTAACACAAATAGGTTCATTTGGGTAGCGGGAAATGGCTAAAAATTGCAGCCGAGGGCATCAGCTAATATATCGATATTTATGAAGTTGGATCTCTTGTACTTCATCAGAGCGTCCAATCTCGGCTGCATCTAAATCTTGCATTTTGGAGCCCGAGTTTTGCTCTCTTACTCATCCCTTCCCTAATTGGATTTATTTGGTTTTAATGGGAGCGACTGCCATCTGACCTCAAGAAGAAAGCATGCTCCTCCATCATTCAGTATGTGAACTTACCTAGGAGGCTTGCACTTGGGCACCAAAAAACTTGAAGGGGACGTAATAAGGTAGGTAATGGATACCTACCTTATTACATTGCCAGCGAAAAAAGAACCAGGTAATATAATATCATGGCCACTCTTGCGCAACAGATCAAATTGGAAGTAGATGGGAAGAGGAAGACCTAAGAGGACGTAGATGAACTATTAGAAAGTGATGATATGGCTACAAATGGAGTGAATGTTGAGATGACTGCAACCAGAAATAAATGGAAAAGACACACGTGTTGCGCGACCCCAAATAAATATGTAGTCTAGCAAATGAATTCTCACAAGGGGGGTGTGGATGGAAAAGCCGAAAGCAGAAACTTTAACTTAGGAACTTTGTTTGGACTAGTTAGGAGATAAACATGCTAAAAGTCCTGATCCCTCCGAGGTGAGCCCGAGGGAGGAGGGCACAAAGACGGTCCCGTTTTTTGTTTTTTTGCTTACTTCTCGAAAACGGTGCTTTGTACGAAATTGTGTTGTAGGACATAATTAAAGCTAATTAAATTCTCTACAACTTTGTCTTTCGCACTTTGTATCTATCTCCAATCCGATTCGATATTGACATGTACTGTTTTTATTTTCATGAAAACAGGTACCATATGACTACATACCAATAGGACGCCGCAGTGGCCATGAAAACCAGTATGCGCACGCGTCTGACATGAGCCATATCTACGAACGGCTGTACCCCTCCGGGCGCAAATTCATGGACTCAGACAGGTCAGATGTTGCGAGGTACAAGTGAAAATGTCTAATAATTAGTGGAAGTATTGTGTATTGTTACAGTTGATAAAGTTTCAAGGAAGTGGCCTTTTTTTCTTTGTAGTCAATTATAAAACACTAGCGGACCCGGCGAACTTCGTCCCGCCAATTTTTTATTCCGTTCCCGCTGCACCCTCTACTATATTAAGCATGTATTATACATATAAACCTTCTTCTTGAATTACTCTATCTATTAAAAGAAACCGCATCAAAATCGGTAGAGTAGTTTTGAAGATATAAGCATACATAGGGACATAGTGACGCGGAAAGCGAATTTGCTTTATACTATGTAGTAAAGTATTAGTATCCTGTTCTAGACAAGCTCCGGTTAAGATCATAATTATTGTTCACTTCATAAAGCTGCAAAATCTTTAGTGATGGAACTTAATTAAAAACTGTAGGTAGGTCCTAAACTGCAGTCTGAACGAGGAAACCGCTGCCTCAAGGGTATTCATCTATTTACAACGTTAACAAGGTCTCAACAGCGATTGTTTGTAATTGAATTATATTTATAATGAAAATGCAGAGCGCTCGACGGCTACAACGTTTAGGAATAGGTACACCTGGGCCGGTTTTCTAGAATGACACTCAGCCTGAATCGCGATTTATTTAAGGACAGATTGTATAGACAGTTTGATAGTTTGACATATTGTGTATACAATCTGTCCTCAGATAAATCGAGATGCAGGCGGAGTGTCATTCTAGAATACGGGCCTTAATTTAGTAAGGGGCTTCACGCAGATACGGAATATTTTGTTAGGGTTTTTGCTTTAGGCAGTTCCAACAGCTTGCGTTAGACTGGAGTCTGTGGTCGACACTCCTACTCATTATCTTGATTTGACTCATCTTAGCGTTTATTGGAGCAACTTACGGGAACAAAACTAGAAGTGGTGCCTCTTTGTTTTATCCGGTTCCAATAGACATTTTGGTCGGCTCACCTACTTTTTATCTTGATTGGACTACTGTCAGTTTATATGTTCGTTCGTTCATTTTTAAGTTCCACTTAGACCGCCCACCTGTACTTCTAGACAAGTGACATTTCATTAACCGGCGTATTGTAGAATAGAGAGATACATATTTAGAATTAGCATTTATTTTGATGTTTATGACAGATGTCAACGTGTATGTCACTCCCACCCACACATTGATCAATCTATTCTATTCAACAAACATTGCTACTTGCATAATGGGGCTGATTGGAAACGATAAGCGCCACCGACCATGTGAAAACATTTTTGAGGAACTCCATATTGTACCTACTTGCTTAGGAATATCACAACAGGCATATGATTCCTCTACACAAATTTACACGGAATAAATTCCTTTCATACCTCACTCCACTTGTTTTGGTTACACAGCATGTGTAGGGATCTCTTAGTAGGTTAAGTTGACTCAAGCTCGAAGAAGAAAAAGAAAAAAATAACTACTAACTTAATGATAGACTAAAAGAAATAAGGTTACACCGGCCGTGGTTACAGGCTTACTGGCTCTGAGTCCGTGAGGTAGTAGCTTCTTCATCTAACAGCACATTCTCAATATATTGCTTTCGCCATGTACCGTCACATACCACACTCACAGTGTCCCTATTCTGTAAGCAAACTGTCCGGTGTTTATCCGACTGCGCAGTAAAGCAAAGTTGCATGCTTTGTATCACTGGATTCCATGTCGCAGATAAATTAATCCTGATTGCGAATCATTGGGACTTATGTAGATATATCATGATCGCGTTTATTCCCGTTATCATTATTGTATATCATGAAACGCGAGAGTTTAATAGTTAGTAAAGGAAATAAGTAAAGAAAACACAATTTGACAAGCAAACTAACACTCTTTAATATAGTATACACATAAATTCAGAAACTTTCAACAATTTATACACCAACAATAAATATACTATTACTATATAACAATTTTAAAGTCAATTTGGCATCAGTGGGACTTATATTGCTAAGCGCTTCGAAACGCGCAAACCTAATATCTCAATAATTTGACCACGTTATTATAAAATTTTAGATGTTATTAGTGCGTTGTTTATATTAATATAATCACACATTGATCTATATTTATATTCAAAGTTAGTTTTTTAATTTATTGATTGCAACGCACAATCCTTTTCGTAATCAGAAGAAGTGTGGTCATAAGTAAGTTTAAAATTTAAATTGTTTGAGGAAGAGTTGGTTTGATGGCCTATTCCTGATGACCATCTCTCAGCGTAGCCAGCAGATCTCCTACGTCCACGTGAGGAGGCACAGCCGATGCCAGCTCTGCATAACGGCTGGTGTAATCATTATCTTGAGCCTGAAAGGTATTTAATATTTTGATTAAAAAGCTATTGAAATCAAATGATAAAAATCATTGATATCGGCGAGTTCTTGATCAGTTTCATATTTAGAATTTTAGTTTTTGAAGATAGAAATAACTAGGTAATTTAAGTTAAGGCCACAAAATATATAAATAGTAGATACGTAAGTATGCCATGCCACTAGTGCGTACTCTGCCTTAATAATATTATGTTGATAACACAGTCTGCTATGGTTACGTCGAAATCGTTTTTGGTAACTTCTGGTCATATCTACGGCTCTACTCAATCGATTGCAATAAAAAAACGTGATTAATTCTGACCAAGACCTTTTAAACAAATAAAACTTCATCAAAATCCGTAGTTTTCGCTGCCATCGCGAACATATGAACAAATCCATTCGTCCATATACCTACTCACGTCTGTAAATCCCCTAAAGGGTAGGCAGAGGTGTACTAGCACCCACGTTTCGTCAATTATGATTTTCGTAAGCCTATTGCCGTCTAGCGGGCCCTTTGTCTTGGGCTGTATGTTTACTGTCGGATGGAGAAAAGCCCTATCCCTTAGGCGATTGGCACACTGCAACGCTCGACGCGGCGTCGCGCGTCGTCGCGCGTGGCCGCGGTAGCGCTGTTCTACTGTCACGCATGGAGCGGCGTTTTTAGTATAGTCCGAGAGATATTAGAATTTTTTGGTAGGTAGGTATGTGAAGTAATCTAAAATTTTGAGAAAAGTAAAGTAAAATATTGCTGCTAATTTTGTTGTTACATCTCTAAACTTAAAATTCTCTAAAATTTTCTAATTGCATCTGTTTCTTTCATTATCAGATAGAAAAGGACAGATGATTTATTTTAGTGAACACCTGTCAAATTAATTCGGCGCCTTGACGGTACCCTTCAATTTTAGTCGACATCTACGGACATGCGACTTAACTTACTACGTACCAACAAGGTACTGTCTTAATTTGTCAGGTCTTAACTTAAATAAAATCATCTGTCCTTTTTTATATGATCATAATCAACCCGTAAATAACCTTAGTTACGCGGACGATATGGTCCTGTTGAGTCCCTCTATCAACGGCTTGAACAAACTGATATCCATATGTGAAAAGTATGCTAGTGCTCATAAACTGACTTATAATGTGAAAAAGACGGAGGTAATGGTATTTAGAAGTGATAGGTCACACATGTTTGCGCCCCCTGTCACACTAAATGGTAATCTACTCAAATATGTCACTAAATTTAAGTACCTGGGGCATATACTTAGGGATGACCTAGGAGATGATGATGATATGGAAAGACAGAGAAGGAGTATAGCTGCAGTGGGCAATATGCTAGCTCGCAGATTTGCTCAATGTAGTGATGCGGTAAAAATCACTCTGTTCGGGGCGTACTGTCAGTCGTTTTATACATGTCAACTATGGAAGAAGTACACTCAACGTAGCTACCACGCATTACGCGTGCAATACAACAACGCCTTTAGAGCTATGCTACAACTTCCATGGCGGTGTAGTGCGTCTGGTATGTTTGCTGCGAACAGGGTTGATGACTTTTTTGCAGTGATGCGTAAGAGGTCGCATTCCTTTATGAATCGCGTTCGATCTTCAAGGAATGCGACAGTTCGAGCTGTGTATGAGGCATGTAAATATAGTCCTTTCTGTGGCCTGTAACAAAATTATAGTACCTACCTACTTATTTTCTAAAAATAAAAATAAACGTAGTTCATAACTTTAGTAAAACTGTGCGGAACTATTGTTATACATTATGCCTGCTTTAGCCTGTACCTAAGTGTAATTTAGTGTTATCGATTTCGGACTTTTTTCTTTGCCCTAATTGCTGTTTGATAGTAGGTAATATATTATAATGTTTTAATGACGTAGGCGAATTAATTGGAATGTTATAATTATTATTATTTATTTTTTATTTTTTTTGTATTTATGTTATTGTTTTATTATTATATTAATATTATGAAATTGTATCTGATTTTTTAATTTAATAATTAATTTTTAATTTTTAATTTTTAATTTTAGATTTTTTGATTTTTTGATATTTAATTTTCAATTTTGTAATATTATTATTACTTTAATTTAATTTCTAAATAATTATGTAATAATAATTTTGTGTAATAAGAATATGGGATGTTAAATGCCTGAAATAAATGAATATTTGAAGAATTTTTTTTTTTTGTTTTTATAGCATTAAGTATGCTAACTATATAAATCGAATACATAGGGAAAAAGAATCTTCTCGGGCGGGACTCGAACCCGCAGTCTTTCCCTTACTGGGGGAATGCCTGACCAATTCGGCTACCGAGACACGCCCGATATGATTCAAATTTCCCATCTTATACGTCTCTAATCATATCGGGCGTGTCTCGGTAGCCGAATTGGTCAGGCATTCCCCCTGTAAGGGTTCGAGTCCCGCCCGAGAAGATTCTTTTTCCCTATGTATTCGATAAATGAATATTATTATTCTCTTTATTCATTTTAAAAAACTTATAAATTATATTTTTAAATACATATAAAAAAAACATATATTTAAAAATATAAAAAATAGTATCCCACCGGCATCGAGTACAGGGACCAAGCTACCGGTGGTCAGGGCTCCAGAGAGAGGAACTTCCTCACGATGCGCGCCGTATCAAGGAGTACTGCCTTCTGCATCTGGCCCTTGACCCAACCATCCAACCCGAGCCTCTTCAGATGTTGGTCGAGGCTCTTTGCTATCAGTCCGTTGACTGATACGACTATCGGTACAATGATTGCTGAGTTAACATTCCACATGTCGACAACCTCGTGGGCCAAGTCCAAGTATTTAACTTGTTTATCTGTCTCAGCTTTCACGAGATTCTCGTCATGAGGAATGGTGACATCAACAATCAATGCTCGGCGTTCGGATCGGTCTATCACCACAATGTCAGGCTTGTTAGCCACAACAGTCCTATCAGTGATGATAGACCGATCCCAGTACAATGTGATATGACTATTTTCTTGAACTGGCTCAGGAACATACCTATAGTACGGCACCTCAACTTCCACAAGGTTGTATTTCAGAGCAAGTCGCTGATGGATTATCCTGGCTACTTGATTATGTCTGTGCAAGTACTCGCCGTTAGCAAGACGAGAACAACCGGAAGTAATATGCCTGAGGGATTCACCAGGTTGGTGACACGCTCGACAGATGTCAATCGTGCCATCCCTCATGATATACTTCCGGTAGTTATTCGTCTTAATAACTTCATCTGCAATTGCACAGACAAAACCTTCAGTTTCCCCAAAAAGGTCACTGAAACGTAGCCAGGCCACGGACGCTAGTAGATCTACTTCGGGCCTGTGTAGGGCCCGATAGAACCTGCCATGTAGCTCCTTACTCTGCCATACCTCCCTGCGGCTGTCAGTGCTAACTATTGTAGGCCTGCGCCAGTTCTCTTTAGCCAAACCGAGCGGGGTGAGCCCGGTATCTACGTTGACTACATCACGATGCATGTCCACGTTCGAATTAAGAAAGTAGTCTCTGAGATTGCACACCACGCGATTATGAAGGGTCTTAGCATTTAAAAAACCTCGACCCCCACATTTCCGCGGGATGTACAATCTCATGACTGACGACCGTGGGTGGTGCATTCGAAATGCAGTCAACTGAGTCCGGACTTTCCTATCGATGGTATCGAGTTCAGTCTGAGTCCACTTGAGTATGCCAAAAGAGTACATCAAGAGTGGCATGACCCAACTGTTACAGGCACGCACCTTGTTACCACCTGACAAAAGACTGTTAAGTACCTTTTTCAGGCGGCCAAAGAAACGTTCCTGTAACAGTTGTTTCATGTCGACTTCATTGATGCATAACGCCTGTGACATACCCAAGTATTTATAGGTCTCGGTTACGAGGAGTGATCTTAGGTTAGTGGAATCAGAGAGCTGTATACCCTCCGACTCCACCACCCGCCCTCGCTTTACATGAATGACTGCACATTTGTCCACACCAAACGCCATTTTAATAGAATTACTGAATGTTTCTGTTACCTTCAGTAAAGCTATTAATTGAGGATTGGTGTGGGCAAATAGCTTTAAATCATCCATGTAAAAGAGGTGGGATACCACCTGACCCTCTCTTCGTAGCCTATAACCTAACCCTGAATTCACTAGTGAAGCACTAAGTGGATTCAGGGCTAAGCAGAACCAAAGGGGACTCAGACTATCCCCCTGAAAAATACCCCGCTCTATTGTTATCGGCACGCCGCCACCCAAAGCCTGACGACACCCTGGATAGAAAAGAACCGTCCTCCATTGCCGCATACACGACCTTAAGAAGGTACATAGAGTTGTATTCACTTTATACAACTCCAGCACCCTCAAAAGCCATGTATGTGGCACGGAGTCAAACGCTTTCTTGTAATCGATCCAGCATGCTGTCAGTTAAATGAATATTTGAAGAATTTTTTTTTTTTTTTTATTATTATTTTATTTTTTATTATTATTATTATTATAAAAGAAACAGATGCAATTAGATTTTTTTAGAGAAATTTAAGTTTAGAGATGTAACAACAGAAATGGGAGAATTGAATAATAAAGCCATCCGACCATTAGCTCGATAGCCCAGGCTATATTAAGAACGCTAGAGATGAAAAGAAAATGATTGAGAGAAAATGAAGTCCAAGCTATTTTCGACCTTATTGACATGACATAGTATCTAATTTTTTTCTTATATTCGTGATCAGCGTCATCTATTAACGCGAACAGAGACGTAACTAAGAAAATGCCATTTGGTTGAAAGTCGCTTGCAGTCTCTGCGTGTTCCAATAACGAGCCAAAACAGTGGTGCCGGCTCCAATACCCGATATTGGGCATCGATATTTGACTTCCTCCGATCTCGGATGTCGGATATTGGATATCGGACGTCAGTTGATGTGAAAGCGCTCTAAATTTGACGTTAAATAGTCATGTTGCATTGCATTAATATTAATTTAAATTTCGTCTCAAATACCTACACAGAAAATTCTAACAGCTCTCGGACTAAAACTCCCTCGAAAATCAGGCGCGTGATGGCAGATTTCAGTGTGCCATACCTCGCGTTTTACGCGCACTCACGCCCGTTTTCTGCTTGTACGCGCGTATTCTGCAGCAACGCGCGTGATTGCGTTGTCAGTGTGTGGGACCCCGCGTTTTTCTATACAAAATGAGCTCCGTAGAGGCGACGAGCGCGACGCCGCGCCGCGTCGCGCGTCGCAGTGTGCCAATCGTCTAGTCGCCTTTTACGAAACCCACAGGAGAAGAGCGGGGTTGATCTTATTCTTCTCCACCGGGAACGAACACGGCAAAATGGAATGAAACCTACATAAGTTTTGGCCAACAATCACTGCGACACAAAATTTTTATAGAACACTTATAAAACATTATATAGATCGTTTAGATAGATACTGTATACGCTAATAGCGTATACGCTGTATACGCTAAAGCTTGTTAAAATAGCGTAACGCTATTTTAACAAGCTTCCTAATCAAATCAGAAATTTACCTGTTGATAAATTTAAAAATACAGTACAGAGCAAACTGTGCCAGAAAGGTTATTATAAAATCCAAGAATATTTAAATGATAAACAAGCTTTGAAATGAGCTGTTCGCTCAGTTATGTTACACAAGCAAAACATTGTATCTAGACCATAAGTTTTCGGCTAAGTAAATGTTTTGTAAATAGACCAAAAAAAAATGCCCGCTGAGTTTCTTGCCGGAGTCTTCTCAGGTCTGGGCCGCGTTTCGAACCGGTGGTCCATTTGCTAGTATTAGTTAGTATTTAATATTTACTTTATGTTGACGTTTTGTAAGTACCGATTTAATGGTCTATGCAGAATAAACTATTTTTGATTTGATTTGATAAAAAAATAATAGAACACTTACCAGAGCCGCAAACACACTGATAAACAAGCACAGTAGTACGAGCCACTTCATCTTGACAGGTACCTCTCGTCTGGGCTGCCTTAGTCCACTTGCACCACGCTTTTATATCATGGCTCCTAACAGCCGTGACCATCACACACCACAATTTAATTATTTACTTTCCAAAGTAAGGCTAATCGATTTGATATAATATACACAATAAATAAAATCGGGTCATAAACGTAATTATCTAAGTGTATTTATGTTAGGGATGTCCTTGTCATCATCACCTAAACGTGGTTTACATTTGCATCTGAGATTATTTTGGAGCCCTATTTTAGTTGTCTTTTTCTGTTCTTCTGTCCATCTTAGCGATCCGTTCCGGACTCTTTCTTTTGCCTTTGCGGCAAAAGAAAGAGTCCGGACCGTCAAAAAGAAACAGTCCGGAAAGAGACGGATATTGAAGACATCCGTCTCTTTCATATGTCAGGAAAAATATATCTCATTACACAAAAGTAAGTGACATTACAGACAGAAATCTGCGTAACAAACATAGACTTTTACTTCCATGTTATCGGCTTAGCAGGGTTAGTGATTCTTTTAAGGGGGATGGTATACGTTTTTATAACAAACTGCCAGAATCGATCCTTGGTATGCCTGACGATAAATTCAAAACCTTTGTAAAAACCACCTTATCCAAAAAGGCATACTATAGGATAGATGATTATTCGAAAGATAAAAATGTCTGGCTTGAGCATGGTGCAGGCCCCTCGTAAATTGCTATAATTACAGCATGGTACTGTATTAGTTACGTGACTTATTTGTTACATTATGTAACTTTGTTTTAATTCTTAATTATAAAGAGTTTTATATACTTGTTGACATTTAGATTTAAGAAAATAAATATGTAAATTGACGTCCAAAAAATGCCGCAGTGGAGTTTGTTGCGCCGTTTTTTTTTTTTTTTTTTTTTGTTTTTTAAAAAAAGAATATTAGAACCGTAGTTACTAATATTCCCTCTAACCCCTCCAGCTAAGCTAAATTGCTTGTGTTAGGAGTGGGTTCACGTCGGTAGTGTAATGGCCAGGATCGAACCCGGGACCTCTCCACCAGCGCCTTGGAAGCGGTGGTAAACTTAGATTAAGTAGAATTAAAATTGACGTCAATAAGAAACAATTTTATTGTTCTATATTGAAAAATAAATGACTATGACTATGACTATGACCATGGAATTCCTTATTTTTCACGTGTTGTCTTCATTTTAAAGTTCCAGGAGGATCTGATTTTTCACGCCCCATTGATAGGATTAAACGGGGCGTAAAAAAGCATTCGATGAGGCTGTCAAGGTCACTGCCACCATTATAAGATGTTACGTGTCTGTAATGGTGTCCGTCACTCCTGAGGATTTGTTTTCAGCTTACCACCATGCGAAGTGAAGTCCAATTGATGTGTCCTATACAGGGTGTAATCGTTAAGTGTGTCTAGGCGATTATTCCGTAACTATTACAGATATCAAAAAACTGTAAACTGATATCGAAAGTACGTTACGTAATGCGCAAAATGACATCAATAACTTTAAAAAAATCAAACGATAGGTATCTAACATTTTGACACTAAACACTCCCATACTATTAGTATGAGATTGATAGAAAGGTTTTAGTTTCCTTAGTTTATTAATAGTTTAATAATATCATGAATGTGCATACATTATTAAACTTATCGATTATTGTAATTAAGACATTCCTTTTATGTCTGTATGAAAGCCAGCGTATATGACCTCGCCATGTGTACGATGCACTGATATCGTAGTTGGACCGACTAAAACCGACTGAGATATCGGGAGGTGGTTCATCCACGGAGTGGAACGTTGGAGAACTCGCATTTTTGGAGGTGAGCAAGCCTTCCTTCTCGTTCGAGAAACGTGTATCAAGAAGCACCAGAATTCAAATAATATTGATTATGTAGAGTAGGAGCATAATACTCCTCAAAATCGTAAAAATTATACACACACCTTATCAGTATCACATAAACCAATCAAAACATTGAGCACATTAAATCTATGAAAACATCACCAAAGATCCATTCAGAAGTAAGTTGATTTCTTAATTTTTTTAAATCATAGCAAGAAAATACTTAGAACTCTTCTTCTTACGTTTCTCTTACCTAGTTTGGTAATCACATACGGTCACAGTAAATTACTTATTTAATACAATATTTTTCATGCAAACAAGCCATAATGTAATAGTAAAATATTCCGATTTCCACGCGTTTATATACGGTGCTAATGAAAAGTGACTCACAATATTAAGATGGATGTTATTGAACGCGAGATATTACCAACAATTTTCATTTCTCATTTGCCACCAGTGGTAAAAGTTTGCGCTATTCTGAGTGATTTTATAGTCGTTTCAGATAAAAGGAATTTGGGCACTGTTTCGTTAGCAAAATCATCTGGAAGTATTAATTTGGAGGAACTTATGACCGCCTCCAAAAATGCAATCCAGGTGGCGGCACACTGGGAACACAGAATTTGAGTTTGAGTGTTTGAGTTGAGGCGCCTTCGATTCGACAGAAGAAGAATTTGGCTAAAGAAAAAAAAAATGGATAATGTATGGAAGTAATGTTCAGGTGAAAGGAAAAATATATGGGGTTTTTTTTTTCTTTCGCCAAATTTTGCTTTCGAAACTGTGTTCAAATTCGCTTTATCCGAAACGACTGTAAAATAACTCTCCTATACTTTCTAGCAAAGGAATTCTGAGGTAGAGACTGTGAATCGGTAAATGAAAATTGGGATACTCCTAACCAGGTGGATGGACGACCTGAAGAGATTACCTGGGAATACTAGGATATACTGCATGTGCAAGGTGTAGGATCAAGATTTTTAGTGTGCATTATAGAAGACTATGTTCAGAAGTGGATATCAATAGAGTAATGAATTGGGTCTATCCTACGCGCTCCTCCGTAACCCTTGTATGTCTTTTTTTTTCGTGCGGATATCCCCTCGGATACCCCCCCTGCCGGAGCCGGAGGGGGAGGTTATGTCGGACTCAAACCGAATAAAACCGCACGCCGACTGTGGGTCGTGGTGCTAGGCCGGAGGTGAGGTTGTCTTCGACTCGGGGTTCCCTCGCACCCCGGCTGACCCAGGGCCATCCCTTACGGTCTGGCCCTCCTCGGGAGGGGGGACAACGGTGTCCCCGAGTAACACTTGTACACCATGCTTAACAGCAGTGACCCATGGGGTATGAGTATGCCGTGTAATGACTCCTGGGAAGTGTGGTTTATTTATGTATATAAGTAATTCTGGGCTTCAAGAGGGTACGCTTGTGGCATTCAAGAGATTATGATTGTAAGATTCAGATAAGCCACCAGTATATTCATTACAACTAACCCCGCAATCAGTCTATTCATTGTGACTAAAAATATATAGCGAGTGAAATTAGGTCAAATAGCGAGTTGTCATCATCAGCTGGAACTGTTAAAAATCTCTATCATTTCTGCAAAAAGAAGCAAACAGGACGATTCCGGTTATAGAGACCCCTTGCCACCGTAGCTAGGTGTTTAACAATATTATCAAAAATTATCATCAATTTCAAATCGAAATTTATTTATAGTATTCAAATATAAACAGCGTTATTTCTATCACAGCGGCTATGATGAGGGCGATGCAAGATGCTACACGACTGTACAGCTTATAGTTACTCTGCACCAGCGTTGTCACCACCTCTGGTAATACTGCTACTTCATTGGTATCACGACGAGTTCGAGGCACTAGGGGGACTATAGCGCGCCATGGGGAATCCTGGAACAAACGTTGACTTGGTAAAGGAAATTATCCTTAGCTGCAAACTACCTTTTACCTAATGATAGACGAAAGAGACTCTGGTAGATACTTTCCTCTCACGGTTAAAAGGCCAAACGGTAGACGTTAAAACTTAAATTAACCATTATGAAAAGGAACAGTACTAGAGCTGACCTTGGGCTTCAAAGTGTATGTTTTGAACCGGGAACCGGGATTGGCACTTGGATGATTATGAATGAACGTGGTAAGACAAAAGATTATTAATATCTGTGAGTCTTTTCAGTGATGTAGGGAAGTTGTCTCCCATGGTGAGAGTAACAATTACCATTTTGCATAGTGGACAAAGGAGATAGGATCGTACTTTTGCTTATAAAGTTGTATGTAAAGATGCAATCGTATCTTCTTTGTCGCATGTACGTGTAGGAGACCATGCCATCTAGAAATAGCCCGTATAGTCTTCTTTGCCTTAACACCAAAAAATGGAGTTCTTCAACAATATGCATTTTTATTTCGCTTCCATTCTTTTTTATTGTTCCTAGATCCTTTAATGGAAGGATATTTACTCAATGTTCTAGTTATAAAGTTTAGTCCTACTAGATTATGCATTGTGAAGGCAAAATCGATCATGCAGTAAGGCGTAAAATTGAAACGTGCATGAAATTCTGGCTGACTTGATGCACGATTTTTTCCGTGGAGGCGTGCACAAACTGCAGAGTAGTTTTAGAGTAAGTGTAGTGTGTCATCATTAAATAGCCTAGGTTCAGCTACTGCTGGTTTCAGTAGTTAATATATCAATTTATTTTATTAAAAAAACAATAGGTAAGAACCGAAATCTACTAAGATGATTACTTTGATTTTCAGAATCACGTTATTTTACCAAGCTATCCCCAACCCAATTGGGGTCAGCATCCATACTATAATATTATAAATGCGAAAGTAACTCTGTCTGTCTGTATGTTACGTTTTCACGTCTAAACCACTAAATCCATTTTGATGAAATTTGGTATAGGGTAAGGTTAGGCCGTGAGAAAGGACATAGGCTATGTTTGGTCGCGATAACCGACTACCACGCGGGTGGAGCCGCGGGCAAAAGCTAATTCAGTCTAAATCCGAAACTGCTGAACTAACGATGTTTTTTCAAACATCGACTACCATCTGACCTCGATAATCTCCGGTGATTTAAAGCAAGTCGTTGAGCTTTTTAGAAGCCAAGTAACAAATGCCTCGCATGTTCGTATGGCTACCAGGATCGACAGCTTAACGTGCTCTCCGAGGCGCAAATGCAATAGAAATACAATATATCCTTACATCACTCTTACGCGCAGATTCCTTGCCGGGTATAAATTGGGTGTTCAATTCTTGAGGCATCAACTCTTGTTGTAAATCTGCATCGTTCTTTAGTTCTAAGTTCTAAAACCAAAGAAGAAAAATTATTATCATCAATTACAAAATGTCCGACTGACGATCGTAGATGACTTTACTACGAGAGATTTCAGTGTAAAACTCATTTCAGATTTGTTGCAATAACAAGTTTCATGCATTATTACCTATATATTCTTAGGTGGTGGAAAAACATAAGAAAATGATTATTTTTATTTTAAATTCATTACAGTTTCGACAAAATGAAAAAAAGAGTATCTTTTCCCAGTCCATACCGCATTTATCCACTGTACCTTTGTAAATACCTGTACCACTGAGGTCATATGTTGGAAAGGTGGGAAGGTGTAACAGGAAACTCTGTAGGTATGGCCGATAAAATTCAGGAAATATATACAGCCAACATCAAATCGATCTTGACTAGCTAAATACTTAAAATGATTTGAATACCTTGATACGAGTATTAAGATCATTTTGAGTAAGACATTACTGTATCGATATGACAATGACTGTACGTAGCCATTGGCTCGAAGGAAACAACAAAGTATTGATTTTACAATTACAGATATCGGAAAGTAGTCTATTTTATATGCAAGTAATGACCACGCAACCTTGTTGGCGATTGCAGATGGTGTAAAAGTATCGTGAATAAAACCCTGTTGGATTTGTTTTTGAATAAATAATGGTTGCATGCAGTGGCTACATAGAAGCTCCCCCATAAAATATTTGTGGAGAATTGCGGTAGTGTTTTAAAGAAATATCATTAAGTATTCTCTGTGACTGCAATATGGGTTTTCGGGCCTCGCCAATGCCTTTGAGATCAAGTCAATCTCATCTGAACCTTGCTGACTGCAAGCTGTTAATATGCTGTTGATTAATGGATGAGGTTCTGGTGTTGGCGTTCCGCTCGTGCTAAGGATGCCAGACAACATCGCTCCCAGTAAAGTTGACACGTCAATCAAAAACAATAAGCGTATGCGGAAATTTTCGATACAACTGGCAAATGACTGGCTGATTATGAGTCAGCCGGACACAGACCCTCTTAAGAATAAAAATTAGATAATATGTCATAGAGTACCAACAATTCCGTGAAGTGAAGGAGACAATCACTGTCCCTTTAATAATGTTAAATCGTGCTCGTCTTTGATTTGCAATAAAACAGTGTTGACATTTGAATGGAGTTTTTAAGCATTTAGTATGCTAATTATTCAACTCAATTTAGAAAGTTTTTTTTTTGATCGGTCCAAGCTTGGTTGGAACCCGCGATCCTTCTCTTACAGGGAGAATGTTTTGACCAATAAGCTACCAGACCAAACCTGAACTAATCCGAATCTTTTCTCTTTATATATCCGTCTTTGAGGCGACAGTGGAGCCATCTACCAAAGCTCTTACGAGCTATCGGAACCAATGAATGATTTCAATCATTTTTATGCATTGATTTTTGATTAAACCGAATTTTTCCTTTTTAAATCGATTTCAACAGTATTGACAGTGAGATTCGTAGTTTCGTAGGTAATTTTCCAGCTACAACTATGTATTTTCGTCATAATATCTCTAGGCAACATTCTGGCTTCACTGTAGTTAGGGTGAACCCATTCCTGTGAATAGGTCTTTGTCATCATACCAATTCACTAATGTATTCTGATCGATATCGTGTCAGCGTACGTAAGGTACGCCTTCAATAACCCATCTATAGTTTACCGTCAGCCCCCGTTAGGGCTGGAAGAAAGGGGTTTAAAACATTCAATAGATTTTCTACCTACTATTAGTTTTGTACGTTCACTATTGTCAGTTCAGTGATTTTTTAGAATTACCTTCCGTAAACTCAGATTACTTTGTGGCAAATGGCGAACTTTGGGATAATTTAAAATCTATTTTTTAAATTATAAAGATAATATGAAACGTTAATTATTATCATGACTTTCTTCAGAAGTTGAAAAGCTTTTTCTGTCAGTCGTCTGGTTCTTACGTTTAAAATATTTTAAATTTTAATTGTCCCAAAGTTTCTCAGCTATCACATAGTAACCTCAGTTTAAGGCCATGATTTTTTTCAATGATTGTCATATTCTGTCAGGTTTTCATGAACACTTTTAAATTAACAACAAGGAAAAGTATAGCTACAAAGCACAAGTATGTTCGTCTATTACGGCACATATCAAAATGTTTCAGCATATATTTAGTGCATGAGGCCCCATGGATAAAAAGCCAAGCTATCCCATCCTGTAAATCGATTCACGGGCTTATCCGATTTTTACGGTAGCGACTGTCGTCAACTGAAAGAGAGTGAGTAAGTAAACTGGTGATTATAACTTCGGATACAACCGAAAATCACTCTATGTAAGATGACGGTCAAAAGAGAAGTGAGAATTAAGTGAGTATTTTGAAAGACCCATTGTTACTGAACACCCTACTTAAATTTTTAAATGACTGCTTTAGTTTTGAAAGGTTTTCTTAATAACATCCATCCTACCTGCTACATCCTGTTTAAAAAACGGACCTAATAAGGCGGTCGGTGGAACGGCAAGATTTCCCGGCGGGCCACTAAATTTTCTAATATATTGTTGGACTAATGTTTCTCGTTTGTTCGATTCCCAACCCAACCACTTTTTCAAACTAAGTGAAGATAAATTGAACGTGAAATATATCGGGCGATAAAACACTGAGTATCTGATTTAATAGAGAATCCAAAAGCTTGGACTAAGTTTTACCAGACAGTAGGTAATCGCAATCAAAATACATACTGAGAAATAGTGACTGGATTATATTGGTATTTGGATATTGAATATTAAAGACAGTTTTATTTATTTAATATGCATAGTAATTATTATAAATAAAAATATAAAACAAGATGTGCAAAACTGCAGGTTCAGGCGTTAAAGAAATCCTCCCCAAAATTCCTCTTTTCTTCGTGGTATTTGGATATTTTGACCATTTGGGGCTGTCATTGCATATTTTTTTGTTCATATTTTACGGTGTTGATGAATTTTTGAATTTCTTCTATAAATACGCGATTTTGTTACTTATTTACATGTCTTTGATCTTTGAGATACATATTTGCATTATTATTATCACCAGTGTACCGAGTCCTAAGCATAAGTAGTTAACTACGTATGCTTAGTTTACATGAGACCTACCTTTTTGCGTATTTTTAACCTACTTCTAAAAAGTAGAAAGTTCTCAATTATTATGTTTGTATTGTGCATAACACCTGTCTTCTTCCTATTTTTTTCTAAAAAAGTTTATTCAAAACTTTAGTCGAATCAGGTTTTAAGTTCCAACCCATTAAGTTTTCTTCTTGAGTATTACTCTACATTAGTTCGCGACAGTTTTATAAAATGAAACCGGGACCTTCTATTGCAGATAAAGATCGCAATATCACCGGAGCCTTGTTCAAAAAATGGTTTCATTAAGTTTAATTAACTCTTGGCCTAAATAAGCCATCGTGACAAACCTTGAAGGGCACAAAGCAACAATTTGTTTTAAAGTGAAGATAACGAAAAGTTTAAATTACCTACTACTAAAAAGTTCAAATGCTTTTAGGGTACGGTTGCTTTGAAAAGAATCTGTATTCAGTCAAGAGTAAGGGAGTCGGTCTATTGATCCCTCTCTGCCAGTCATCTTTCACTCCATGTTTTACCATGGTCGCAACCTTTTCAGAGGATATCAGTGTCGGTGGGTATGAGGGTGAACTACAGTTTTGCACGTCAGAAAAAAGAGTGAAGACTTTTCTGCCATTTCGAGGTGTTACTGTAGCATATTTTATTAAATAAATAAAATTATACCCAAATATTTTCCTGCATCGTTATATTTCAATACTCTTTTTAAATTAAACCAGCAATGACTCACGAAAACGCGAGCATCGTAGGTACTTAGTGAGTCCCTGGAAAAGTTAAATTATCTTCGAGTTCGAGCTTTAATCAAATTTGAACTAACGCAATTGAAAGTGTAGTTAGAAGTTCTAAGCAATAACATGCTGTTGGAAATATATGGTAAGTTCCATCCAACGATCAAATTGCTAATGTTTTCATAAAATCTAGACATGTGGTAATGTGGCAAACTAAGTTCGAACCAAAAATACATGCGATGAAGTGGCTGTGTGTTCATTTAATTCACCGGATAGGGTACAATTTGGATAAAAATTGGCCAGTTTCACGTGATTTCGTGTTATATCGGAATCGAATCGACTACCAACTCTTGGGTCATCATTGCCAATAGCCTATCTCTTCACACCCTGGCTGTCCATACTGCCTAGCCCATGAACAATAGTGCTCAATACTTACTTGCTTTGTATGATAACATACTAAATAATTATACAGTATAAGAAGGTACTTACATTGTGATTAGAATGCCCTAGTATATTATGAATTAAATATACTAGGAAAAAAGTCAACATTTTCGCCATTTTGATTCTTTGCAGATTCTGCTAGATACTATAAAATATTGAGTTATTTTCCATCGAGGAACACTTAAAATCGTATATTTTTATAACTTCTTTCAATATGTTATACATTATTTTACGATTAAGATAAAATTCTTGTAAGTTTTATGTATAACGAGTTAGAACAATGTTGAAATCATGAAGACGCGTATTTTATTGGTATTGTCTATGTCATACTTTGTTTTAAGTCAACATGAAAAGAAGGTAAGGCCTAGGCTTTAACAATAAGCTGAAGTAATTGGTCTTATCGATTCAGTTTTTCATTTGGCCACGGTTACAACAGAATCAATTGCCCTAGTCCGTGATAGGTGGAAGGCACTGTGGGCAAGCGAGCAAATGTGGCATGGACTGGATAGGGCCCCACAATCGCGGGGAGCTTGTGACTCTTGCAGCCCCATTTTGCCAAATTGGCCTTACTGCCAACTTGGCTCCGTGGGCGAATTAAGAATTTCCAAGTTGGCCACGGGAGATGGTGTCCAGGCGGTAAGTTTTCTTTTGGTCTAATGAAACCTGCCTGGATGTTTGTTTGTCCACATTTGCTCTCTTGCTCGCCGGGGGAGGTATTTGTAGTGAAAGTAGTTCTTGAAAAGCTCTGGCGGCTTTTTAAACGGACGGGAGGGACTACGTAGTTATGGAGTGGGTGTCAGGGTCTGTTTGTTGTTTTTGTTTCTCCACCGAACATCTGGCGGAGCTAATACCTTCCAGAGCGTATAGCATTAAGTGGGATAGGTTTGAGACAGCCTATGATTGTTCTGTATGTGCCATTCAAGGCCACATCGACGTGCTTGGCATGGGCGGAGTGGTGCCATACTGGACACGTGTATTCTCCCACGGTGAATGATAATGAGATTCCAGTTGCTTGGAGAATATGAGGGGCTGCCTCCGTCGAAGGCGCCTCAGTAGGTTGTTTCTGGTCTCATTCACAAGCAGTTTCACCTGCCAATTGATGAACTAGACTCTGGCGCAGGTTATCCTTGTGGAGTTCTTCAGAAGAAGCCAGTTACACATACATACATCACAACCCTTATACCTACTTCACCATTTTTCTAGAACAGTTTATTGATAGAAAGATTAGTGATACTTACAAAAATTCTTCTTTAAAATTATCCAGAAGTCACAACCAAAAGCAGAATATTCGAGAGCGAAGCGAAATGCGGTGGGAGCATTACACATAGTGACGAATCATGCGCAGCCCATACATGCAGATGTTAAGGCTGATATTGAGGCCACCGAAAAGGTAATTCAGTACTATTTGCTGACAATTGAGTTCATGAGATAAAGCATTATATTTACTGGCATAAATCTTGACCACAAGTCACCAGAGAAACGAGGCCCTGGTGCATGGTTTGATATAATGGTGAATTTGAGCTCCATCGCCAACATAACACCCCGTGCTATACTCAGAAGATACTCAAAATCGCGTACAGCGCATATAGACTACATTTTGTATCGTGGCTGGGGTCATTTAATTCCTTGGTAATTTCCAGCCATGTCCAGAGGATAGTAGGCCTTCACACATTGAATCTGGCGTTGGATTTCAGGTAGGATATTCATTAATAGTGATAATAATCTTTTTTCTAGCGTTTTTGGAGGCTGGAGGCAAGAAGAGGAAAAGTTCACATCAAGATTCTGTACTCTAGCATTTAGCGTTAATTTATATAAAAATGCATGTAAATAATTTGTAAAATGCAAATGCGTATTGGCGAAATCTCGCCGCAATTGAATAAACTTGATATTGAACTACCATTAAAACGTACTTGACGTTTTCTCTGATCTGAATGGTCATTTATATGAGGCAGAAGGGTACCACATCTCAATATTTTTGATAACCCCGCCGTTTTTTTTAGGTTACACCTCCAGAAGATGTGAACTTCGTAGTAAAATCGCTTCGTAAATCGTTACCTCTTCAGCCACTGTCAGAACTCAGCTACCCTCAGCTGCCGACATCCCTGCAGTATTTACGAAACGCCACTAGAATTGTCACATTCATCGTACTATTCTTATCTGCGGTGTACGAATGCTATTCAATTTTTGCAACCTTGATGACTAGAAATATATAATCAATTTTCAATACCTTTTGTATTATTTTAATGTGTATTGTGTACAATTTAAGACTGCAGGAGTAAACAATTTATGAGCTATGAATATTAATGCAGTTTTAAGTGTTAACTAAGTGTCAGTTTTATTTCATTAAGACTAAGCTTAAATTAGTACGTGCAACAGTCTTACCATACTGATGCTACTGTATACTTATAAAAAGTTATCATTTAAAAATCAACATGGCAATGCAGGCAGCCTTCTGGGTACGTTACCGGTCGGTGACGATGCGGAGGAATGGACGCATTATGTATGTAAATATTTTAATTATTTCTTTATTTTCTCTACTTTATTTTATCTAAATTAATTCAATGTTGGTAAATAAAATCAATCGATCTTAATTGATCGATTAAAAAGTGCTTAAGTATTTTCCATCTGGTTTAAATTGGCCCTAATGCGTTCTCACGTATATTATTTATATTTACTGTTTGTGCGATTATTATGCCAGATTACATATAATTTGTATAAAACCGTACACAGACCGATGTAATATATAATACAGGTACAAAAATATATTCACTATTCAATCTGTTCGTTTGTGGAATGCATTGAACAGTATGAATAATCAATTATTATATTTTTAAATATTTGGAAAAACATTAGATTAGAATCAGTTAGTAGTTTCTTTTCTTTGGTTATGATAACATGTGTTCGTGCTTCCATAAAATATTGAAAGTATGGGGCTGTTTCAAGTTTTCTTAGTTTATTTCGTTTTTATCACAATATTCTTGTATACAGATGCTCAAACTGTAAGTAAAAATTTTTTATTTTGACATTAAAGTATGGTGAATAATTAGCTCAATTGCAAAATTCAGTAAAGGCAGAGACAATGTTTGTGTAGCATTTTTATTATCTTTATAACTTACGTACTGGATTATCTAATATAAAAAATTCATGCCCGTGCGTTATGTTTCAAATCACGAAAAATTCATTTAAAATTCTTAATTTAAAAATTAGTTTTTATTTATTCGATAAGATAGCATATTATTGTTATGTGTACTTTAATCAAGCATTAAACTTGCAGACTGATCTAAATTTATCAATGAATGGAACTAAAAAATCAGAGAAGACACTTTTAAATGAGATTGTAGGAAACACTCAAAAGGTTGGACGAGATCTTTGCCTAGATAGTAAAAAAATAAAAGAGAAAAGGCCACTCAACCTCCGTATAGATTCCAAAGGATCATTAAAAGAACTGGATTCTAATTTAAAGCAGAAACGTACGCAGATACCACTTAATTTTGTTATTGATACTAAACCACGAACTATACCTATTAAAATTCCCTTAGTAATAAAAACAGGGAATGTTAAACCAGGTCTGGCGCATTACAAGCGCTTAAAAGGTGATACAGTGAGAAAGAAACCCTCAAAACATAATTCAAATAAAGAAAATGTTCGAAAAAAAGTAACTCCTATAGACATGACCACGCCTAAAATAAGAAGTAGTAACTCTTCTTACAAACATAAACATAAAAATTCCCATTTCTTTGAAGATGATGGTAATACATCTTTGCCGGTTTCCAAACCATCAAACCGTATAAAGCAAAAAACAACGGCAAATAAATCTGATACTCCAATAGACCTAAATTCGGAGAAAATCATTAACAAAGAAATATTACAAAGAGCATATGAAATTGAAATAGAAAACAATAATGAAACTACACATATTGAAAACGGAACACATTCCATAAGTGTAAAGAAATTACCAGAACCGATTCAGTCTGAAACTGAATCTAAAACAATAAATGAAGAGAAAGTAGATGAAAAATTGCAAGAAAACATATCAAATGATACACCGTTAACTCCTGAAGAAATAAAAAAATTATCAACATCAACGAACGAAGATGTTACTATAGGAGTAATGACTAATGAAGATTATTATCAACGAACTACGAACAACCCTGACAAGAGTATGGAAGAGCCTTTGTATGAGTTTCCAATTGTTACAGCTGACGATGAAATTGGTAAGTTTAACGTAATTTTGTTTTTTGTTCTTGAATATTTTACTATGTATGCATTTATAGTTAAATTAGAAATATTCATATTTGGTTTGGGAATTGAAGTAGCTGTAGTAAAAATATTGGTTGTCGATATTAAGCATCTAGATTTATGGCAGCCGATAAAGAGAACAAATAGCTCGAAATACATCGGGAAAAAAAGTGCTCAAGTGGGACTTGAACCCACGACACAGGCGGAATGCTCGTCCAATTGAGCTATTGAGCCACACCCGAATCACTTCGAATTTCTCTTCTCTTTATATCCATTAGCATAATAAATGCTATAAAAAAATTCATTAAACAAAAGACAAATAGTGCTTAACGCTTGAAGGAATTTTTATAGCATTAAGTATGCTAACTATACAAATCGAATGCTTAACGCTATTTTGAAGTTCACTTAAATGGTTGTAAAGAAAGTTGTGAACCATAACCATTTTTATTTTGTTACAGACTCATCTGATATAATTACTATAAGAGATCACAAATGTGAGGAATGTGAAGAAAGGTCATCACCAACTGTGTATTCTGAACCAATAAATGTGAGTGAAAATATAAACGATCCACGGGAAACTCAACCATTGAACAGTTTATATCGAAACCCCTATGATAATTCCTTTCAAGATTACCAGACAGCATATGATAAATATTCAAATTATATGGTGGACAATAGAGATTATTATCCGTGTAATGAACTATTGCAGCCTCCAGTAAGTAAATCAGCACTCTCACAAATAGTTAGTTCTCCTGAAACAGAAGAAATACAGGATATATACGGTCAGAGGTTAGAAACTCCAAACAACGTTATAGAGGTTCGTCCTGAAAATATATTGGAAAGAGTTTGGCGGAAGTGGAAAAACACTGAAGTTGAAATTCGGAAACCCTCTAATGGTATCAATAAACCATTCAAGCTGGGAAGAAATTGGAATACGTTTAACTATGGAGAAATTAATGGTAAAACACCAGCGCTGTATGGACCACAAGTAATGGGTATTAACGGATATTATAATAATGTAAACAACGCATGGCCGTCTTCGTATTCAAATAATAATCGATATATTGCAAGTTGTTTATAGTTTTATAATGTAGCTTTCATTAAAACAGTTTTTTTAATATTCCGTGTTAAGATTGAATTCATTTTTGTAAAGAACGCCTGAATATGTGTGTAAAATGGATTTTTATATAGCATTGAGACCATATTAACAAAAAAAAACTAAGTTCTGAAAGAATATTGAATCTTATTTTTCGCAGTCTTTGAAATACCCCTCTTTCATGCCTCAACAAGCATGTTAAGTTGTCAGTCGGGATCCACGAATATCTTTGGCAAACGTTGGAACCCCCTTTTCTCTTGTGCGGAAATCCTCTCGGATGCCTCTCCCACCTGAGCCAGGGGAAGAAGGTTATGTCGGACTTGAGCCGACTAAAACCACACGCCGTCTGTGCGTCGTCATGTTAGGCCAAAGTTGAGGTTGTCTTCGACATAAATCCTTCGCACCTCGGCTGACCCAGGGCCATCCCTATAGGTCGAGCCCTTCTCGGGGGAAAGTTGTAACCCCAAAAAATCGAAAATACGGAACTTTGATATCACCATTGTGGAGGACTGATGGCAGTAGCTTTACGGAAAACATCGAAGTTCGACCGTTTTATAGTTGAATAATAAGCCAATCTCAGTTGAGTTGGGAAAAGACTTGAAGGATGAAGATGATAAGGTGATATCTCCTGTCAATCAAACTTATTCATCCAGCGGAAAATATCCAAAGCTCTACCATAAAACAACAATAAATGAGGAGCTCTATTTATTAAAGAATCACAGTTTATCCTCATTTAGGAACTAATGAATGGCGGGTCTGGGAACGCGTTGATGCGCGTGATTAGAGTTTTACCCAAAATTCTGTTTTAACAACTTATTCCGACAGTGGCAATTTGTAAAGTCTCTTAAGTACTTATTGTGATTTCGTTATTTTACTAAAGAAGTGTTCTTACTAAGCTAACTACTGAAGCGGCTCATGTTTGTGGATCAAAGTTAGTGCTCTCGCAGTACTGAGTAGATATGACTCTCGACGGATCCCGGAAAAATGTGAACTGTCTTAGAATGTATAACAATCAGCTGTACCATTCTCTAAGCCTTGATAGGATGGTTATAGGTAGGATTGCCTTACGTCACTGGAGATAGAACAATGACAATATCTATTATGGTTGTCTCAACTGTTGTGTTGTCTGTCGGTCGACACTGTATGCAGAATTAAACAGCAGCAGCTTACCTACTACCTTTTACTCATCCACTTTGCATGGTTCTTGGCTTAGTTTCTTATGTGAATGCATTTTTTTATAGCATTTACTAGCTTTTGCCCGCGTAACCAAACATAGCCTATGTCCTTTCTGAAGGCGTAACCTATCTCCATTCCAAATTTCATCAAAATCGGTTCAGTGGTTTAGGCGTGAAAGCGTAACATACAGACAGACAGACAGACAGAGTTACTTTCGCATTTATAATATTAGTATGGATTATGTCAATTTTAAAATGCGAATACATCGGGAAAAATTAGATGATCAAGTGGGACTTGAACCTTTTAATGGGAATGCTCTTCTAACTGAGCTATACAAAAATCATTCAAATATTTGGGTACAGTCATCAAAAATCTATATTTAAAAATGGTTGAAAAATCATTCATTGGTTCCAACAGTTCGTAAGAAAGTTAGCAAAAGGCTGCACCGCCGCCTTAAACGGATATAAAGAGAAGGGAAATTTGAAGTGATTCAGGTGTGGCTCAATAGCTCAGTTGGAAGAGCATTCTCCCTGTAAGAAAAATGTCGTGGGTTCAAGTTCCTATTGAGCATTTCATTTTTCCCGATGTATTCAAATTTTAATTTCTTATGGTTAAATAATTTGTTTAAATTAAAACTTAGGTTCTATCACCGGCCTTTCTTTCCAGGTCAGACAGCAGTCGTTTCATTAACCGTATAGTTAGGTTGGTTTGAGCTCTAATATCTTGATCACACGCACCGAGTGAAATGGCAAGACAGTGCTATCGGGCGAATGCGATGTAACTGCAAAATACTCGGCGTTCACACGCACTGAGCATGGGCCGAGTGCACTGTCTTGCCACACTACTCGGTGCGTGTGATCAAAGCATATAGGTGTTGGTCCTATTGTATCTATTCAACAATTTATTTGCGTCTGTAAATTTCTATTTAGTTTACCATAAACTTATGTCCATAGCACCTTAAGTAACTGACGTTGATAAGGGTTAAATTAGTAAAACCCACGTTTTGATAAACGACGCGTTAACACCAAAATGGGATGCGGGGGTTAAAACCAAAATGGTTTCTGTCTGCTACACGTCCTTATTCTTTGACCAAATTTTTGAGCTTTGTTTAAATTCAGTACCTGTTTTTTATATTTTTCTTGACGTGGGTAATACGACTTATGCTGTGGCTACACTACCGTACCGTCTTCCAGACTGTTTACCGCTATATGTATGGTAAAAAATATAGAGAAAAGTCTCGATGTGTCTAAAAATTTTGGCGGTAAATCGTTGCTACACCAATTGTTTTTGACAATATGGCAGTAATGATGGCATATTCACGGTACTGTGGCCGCAGCATAACGGATATGGCTATTCTCCATTCGATAGTAACATACCTTATCAGCTGTTGCTCGCAGCTCTGCCCGCATTGATGTCGGCAATCTCCACCAAATATAACCTAAGTATATTCATTTATTTATTGAACTTCATGCACAAAAACATAGGCGGACTTAATACCGTAAGCATTCTCTACCAGTCGACCAAAGGTGGTGCAGAGATATATTCTTGTGTGTGTATTCAAGTTTCTTCAAAATCGGTTCAGTTTTTAGAATAGACGGTTAGGATAATAAATACAATATGAAACAACAAAATAAATATGTAATATAGGCGAATATTAAATACTTTATTTAATATAAACCCTAAACATACCAGCAATTTACAGGAAATTTCAGCGAGATCGTGTAATAAATAATAACATATTACTATTTTAAATGAACAAATGAGTGTAAATAAATCGTTTTGTTAAAATTGAATAATATTATATATATTATTAAAACGAAGCTGTTCGGATACTACTAAATCTACTTAATCTTAAAACTACATTAATTTAAAATAATAGATTTTTTAACAAACATTGAAGAAAGGAGATGGAATGTTACAACAAAAATAAAATCGCTGTATCGACTTAAAAATGCACAAAGTAGTGTGATTTTAATATTTATAAATAGAAAAACGGGATAAATACCTAATATGTTTTATAAATAGTTCAATTCATTTCAATCAGTATTTTGTATTCATGAGACACGTCAATCCTATGCTTATCATTCAAACATTTTAATAAACAATATTTATCATATTAATTTGTAATAATAATGAAAGTTACATCGTAATTAATCGCAAAAAATGTAACGTACAATTTTGTTTTTCGCATATAGACACACATTTCATAATCTGTATAATATAATAATGATAAGTACAAGACAAAAATTGACAATCTTTCAACAGTAAAGAATTGACATACCATACACGATTACTCACTTTTGCTTTACTAATAAACATTCAACTACTGACTTCGTATCACGATTAAAAAAAGGTTCAATCACTTCATAAAACATCATCTTTACACAGTATTGACTAGACATGTAATAGACCAGAAAAGTCTTCTAGATACACACATAATACAACCTCAGAACATGTATTTTTAAACATACCTAACACGATTATATAAATCAACACTCATGTATTTACATTCCAATCCAGCAAAATTACATTACAATTAATTTTATTATTATTGTAAATTAATTAAAATTATTACACAATTTTTAATTCACCAATTTGAATGAAAAGTTTTTGAAAATCGAATGCATAAAATAAAATGTGGTATTATTTCACGTGTTTACGAAGTCAGAGGTAATCCTGCCCTGTTAAGGCCTGGTGGCCTTATTTGTCCTTACGCACTTTGTGGCCTCGGAACGAGGCCTGGATTTTGGTGGCGGCCTTGTTGAGATCCGGGTCAGTGAGGTCAATATTTTCGATGTCCTCCTGTAACAGAATTAACCTACAATTAATTTAACGTCGCAAAGATCGCAGAGGATTTTTAGGGAATGGAAAGGAGTATACTGGAATTCGGTGTTTCATATTGAAATTACAGCTATATTTTTTGATCCCAATAACCATGCCTTCTATTCTTCTTTCACATTCAACAAATCTTCTCCTTTCGTGTACATCAAGAAAAAGTGAATTGTGTTTGAAGAAAAAGAATATCGTTATACTCCTTCGTCGCCTTAAAGACGGATAAGGCCCAGCGAACACCTGTGGAAGCGCGGCGGTGAGCACGTTAAAATACCAATATAATATAAACCTTAACCACCTTCATATACGGTCAAAAACTTTATATCAAGAATAAATTCGCACGCGGCGCCAGGAGCCGCTAAAAGAGCACGCGTGCCACTTGTACTTTTGACCTTATAACAAGGTTCTTAAAGTTTATTTTAAAGAGTTATCTCAAAGTGTTCGCCACCGCTTTTCCAATGGTGTGCGCTAGGCCTAAATATACAAGAGAAATTTGAATCTCTTCGGGCGTGGCTCGGTGGCCTAGTGGTTAAGGTATTCCCCCTGTAAGAGATAGATCGCGGGTTTGAGTCCCGCCCGAGTGATTCACTTTTTCCTGATGTATTCTATTTGTTTATTTAGCATATTAAGGCCCGTATTCTAGAATGACACTCAGCCTGAATCTCTATTTGTCTGAAGACAGATTGTACAGGCCCCATGTCAAACTATCAATCCGTCTATACAATCTGTCTTCAGATAATCATTATTCAGAATGAGTGTCATTCTAGAATACGGGCCTTAATGTTAAAAAATAACATTCAAATCTCTTTTCTTTGGCGTGTATAAAAGTGTAAGAAACTAATTTTATTATTTTTTCTTTGTAAAGAAATCGATGATGACGTTACCTTATCCTGCTGTTCTTGGTCCTTTTGAGCCTGTTCCTTCTCCTTGCGCGCCTGGTGGCCTCTGAACGAGGCCTGGATCTTGGTTGCGGCGCTACATAGCTCTGTGGACAAAGAAAGGAAAGGCTTTAGAAATAATATCGGTATCAGAAATAGTTTAATTCCACGGACCAATTTTCTTAATAATATAAAACAAAGCCTAACTAAAGTGAAACCAACGAAGCAAGAGATAAAAGGTAAACAAAGTTTCAGCGGTTCCAAACATTTTTATTTGAAAATTATTACGTATCACTTCAAGCGCATTCCACATAGAAATAAAATTGCTCATAAGATGGCAGATCTGACAGTTTAGAACCGCTGTGCTGAAAGCTTTCCTGTACTACGAAACACGCAACGACAGCTGTCGCTCGGCCATTGTCGCGTACGTGTGATATGTGCGACAAGGACAGAGAAAATAATCGCTAGTTATCGCAATTTAACTCAGTAATAGTCGCTTTGTTTACCTTTTTTCTCTCCTCTCGTTTGCTTTACTTTAGTACCCATGTAGGTACATATTTATTAGCACGAATGAGCGGGTTTAGCTAAAAGGGGTATTACATCTTCCTAAATTCAGAAACCGGAATTTAGGAAATTCTGAATTTATAACAGTGTAATTGCATTTAGGAAGCAAAGCTTCCTAATTAGGAAGCTATTTAGGAAAAGAATGGTTTCCGACGTCCTAAATGGCTAAATTGGATGAGTGTAATTACGTTTCCTGAATTCAGGACGCTCAGTCGCCGCGCGCCGGCCGTCGAGAGCGCACGTTCGTCTTTCCCTCCCAATATAATATTGCGTATGTACCGACGAAATAAATGAAATTTTACATCTTCTAGTATGCTAATTATTCAAATAGATCAAGGAAAAATTATATGATCAGTCCAGGCGGGATTTGAACCCGCGATCCTTCTTTTACAGGGAGAATGCTTTGACCACCTAGCTACCAGACTCACGCCCAAACCAATCTGTATCCGTCTTTAAGGCGATGGTGGAACAATCTACCGACGCTCTTACGAGCTATGCTATCGGAACCAATGAATGATCTGTCATTCATTTTATTCATTGATTTTTTATTACTCCGCCCAAATGTTTGAATGAAATTTTACAGCATTCAGTACCTATGCTAATTATTCAAATTGATTATGAAAGAAAAAATTCGTTCGTCGTTAAGCTAACCGCAAGGGTTATGGCAATATCAATATTTTGGTTTTTTTTTTATAGTACCTATTGAGGGCATTTTGTCGCAATTCACTCGACAGTCGACACGTCCGTCCCTTGCCGCTCGTCCTTCAAAAATGATTTAGGATCCTAAATTAGTGAACGTGTAATCGCGAGCTTCGGTGACTGAATTTCTTTTCCTAAATAGCTTCCTGAATTTAGAATTCTGAAATCAGGAAGATGTAATACCCACTTAAGGAAGTACCGGCTTCACGTCTTAATTACCGATTTTAAGTAGGTACCTGTTTGAGATACCTAACCTTGATATCTTTTTCATTTCTCCTATTCCCTCTTTACACTCAATCACGCTTTTAATTTCGGAGGGTTAGGCAGAGTTAAATTAACACCCACTTTTCACCAATCATAGTATTATGTCCCACGCAATAGGGGGTGAGCCTATTGCCGTATTCCGCACTCTATTTAATTGTTTGATACGAGCCTATATCTGAGGTTGAGTTTGGGCTGTATTTAACTGTCTGATGTTAAACAACCCTATCCCTTAGTCGCCTTGTACGTCACCGCATCCAGTCTAATAGGATCAAAATTTAGTTGATTAGAAGACAGAATCACACGTCGGAAGCTCTCGACAAAATGTATGAAAAATTTGAATTGTAATTACTACATTCATAGATCGTGCACATGCACGGTAGTGTTGATGTGTGGGAGACTTCAAAATGTTTGGGTTGGCATTATTTGAAATTGTAACCAATATTTGAGCGAGCTAGCATGATTTTTCTCGCTCTATCCCTTTAATGTCATGACTTACGTCACATCCGACAACGGTGCCAATCCTGTTGTTACAAACGTATTCCATCTTTGTCTTCGTTTCGAAAAAAAATTGATGGCGATACATTTTAGTTCCCTCAAACCACAGAATCAGCACCAATAACAAAACACTACTACAACGATATCTTTATAGAGTAGTTAAAACCGATTGTGTCCATGAAAGACTAACTATTGCTCGCGACTTCAGATGCATAAAATTTTCATCGGACTGAGATCTGATCTTATGACCCACATAGCCTATAGCCCACTATACACTAAAAAATATATACAATGTTGTAATTCGATGGCAGAAAACGTAATTTCTCTTAGTAGCCAAAATGGGTTTAAAATACCATTAGAATCAGAAAAAAAATACTGCGTCAAATAATGTGGGTCTCATTTCGATATCTTAAAAAAATACTTACGTCGCGTTGTCACTTTTAAGACCATTACCCCTGTCCATTTGCCGTAAGCATGCAATAGTCTCGTCTGGACTTCTTTTTCTACCTCATAAACTGATAGCATTTAATATTCTGTTTCTTGTATTTAATAACGTAAAACCATCGATGTTAGGCCTCGCCATACACCTGTTCACAGCTTATGACATTTTTACGTTCCGAAAATAAAAACTGAATTGCTATATGTGCCCAATATCCTGTTAATAACAACTTTAGCAATTATTTGATAATTCCATTTGAAGGATAAGAATAATTCCATCATCTACCTGCGATTTATAGTTAATGAGTAATGATTTTTTCTAGATTTTTCAAAAGATTTTCGGCTCTTCTGAAAAGTTTGACATCTCGTACTTAAAACAATTACGTTTTCTGCTATAGAATCATAATTCAAAAGTTTTATATAAATTTAATTACTAAAAAATAAAAACACAACTGCCGAGTGAAACAAGTATGATAGCAGGCGGTAGTCATTTTTTTTCATTCAGTTCATGTACTATTAGCTACCATCATTTTCAACCGCAGCGCAGTCGGATTTTTTTTTTCTAATTTTATTTTCACATTTTATGTACGTTCTTAGGTACATTTTTTTTTTAATATTATTGCATGGATGAAAATAACTTGTGCGATGAATACCTTTAATTTGAGACATCAATAATTCGAAAAGCATCGGAATAGATGAAACGCTCAAGTGAGACTTGAACTCACGACCTTTCCCTTACAGGGGGAAAGCTCTTCCAACTGAGCTGTTGAGTCACACCAGAATCATTTCAAATTTTCCTTCTTTCTTTTTATATCCGTCTTACGGTGGATTTTTCCGATGGTTTCTGAACTTAAAAGTTAGCATAATAAATGCTATAAAAAATTCATTCAAATATCAATAATTGAAATCCGTAAAATGGTTCTGAAGATAATATGGTAATAAGGAATATTACAAACATACCTATATACATGCATACACACAAGTTGCACGCGAAAAACAAACCCTTCTTGACTGTGGGATAATGTGCTACATTCTAAAACCGTATTTTTATTTAAAATTTTTATTGATACAAACGGTTTTAACTACTCTATACCTTGCAAAACTCACGTCTATAAAGTTTCGTATTTATTATGGCACAAATGTATTACAGATAATGTCGTACTTTATTGACGGGTAATATAACCCTTCAACGCACACTCATTTACTGACGTGGAATTGCAGTAGGTATTTATTTATAAATGTTAACGAAACGAAACTATATATTATCATTTTTAATGAATTTTCATTATTCGCGCACTATTTGAATTATATTTTTTTCCAATGTGGGTGCTTAATAAAATTAAAAAAAAAATACCTACATAAAGTAGTAATAGGTCTTGTTGGTTGGCCCTGCAACTTTGATAATAAAACCCGACTACCGAAAAATTACGCTTTAAAAAGTAACAAACAAGAAAATATTAAGGATAGCCGTGGTCGTATGCCACTTACTCTAACAAAACAATATAATCTATGGAAAAGTGGCATACGACCACGGCTATCCTTAATATTTTCTTGTTTGTTACTTTTTAAAGCGTAATTTTTCGGTAGTCGGGTTTTAGTTTTAAACTTTATTTTTTATTTATATTATTTTTGGGCAAGGTAAAGCTAATAATTTATACATATTTGAAATGTGCTTATTAAACCCTTTCATTTGATACCAAACACGGCATGTTTATCTCCAATTTATTTTTTAACACAGTACCTTATGAGCGCTAGAGGGCGCCACACACGATTGAGTGACATGTCATGTAGCCTATAACCATCGGACGATAAAACCGCTTGTAACGATACCTCATTTGTCCAGTTCTAATAAGTAGTTGAGGAGCTATGAGGGAACAAATGAACATACATACATACATACATACATACATACATACATACATAGCCTGTCAAAATCATAACCCTCCTTTTGGCTTCGCCGTAGTCGGGTAAAAATACTTCGTAATATTTTGAGCCAAGCGTCGCCGTGTCGGGGGACATTTGGCTCTTTGTTTACATCAAGGAGTTAAATATCCAATGTCAAATGAACGTATGTATGTTGCAACTTTTCTACGTTTTGTAAAATCCATTTTAATGGTATAGATATATATAATAAATGATTTTTGACTTTGACTTTGAATACAATCAAAGCGGGCGAAGTCGCTGGCAGAAGCTACAATAATTCACTAAACACTCACCCATCAAAATATTTTTGCAAAAACCATTATTGTGCCTACATGTTTGTGATTTCAATAACAAATAGTAAGATTGAATTGTGATATTGTGTTATAATTTATCTATTTTAGAATTCATTAAAATCTACATTTGCACATAAGATATATTATCCCAGAAATAGACACACACAGACCCAGAAACACACAGAAATAGGTAATATTTTCTATTATTTAAATTTTCTGATTCATAAACATGTAGTCTCCCAATGTGCGCTATTTCTCCCGAACCTCCGCCTTTTGCATCCAGTCAATATGTTACAGTGAATGTCCGAAATGCAGCGTATGTTAAGATAAATAATTGTCTTTTGACTTTCTTATTGTATTTTTTGATGTAAACGAAGGGTAATTGGTAATGTACTCCGAATTGATCATCTCTCAATAATTCACGACTCACACTGCAATCAGTTTTGTAGGACTTTTAACGAATTTAATCCCCGACTAAACCGGTACACGGCCTGCGGTAATTATTTAAATAAAAAATTCATGCATTTCAGGGTTAAATCAAAGTGTGGGTTGTGCGATAGAGAGGAAGCTTTAAAAAATCGAAGTAAGCCGATCTTCTCACTCTTCTCCTCGACGTATCGTACTAGGCACCTTTGAAAGGCACATCCCTTGTATTATGTGCCTTTAATCGTACCTCTGATTCGAACGTGCGGGGTGAGGAAATGAAATCTGCGCGGGGATGGGAGCTTCCATTCTGTACGCTAGTACTATTATCTATTCTGTGACAGAATACTATCAACTTGATCTATCTTCCTGACGTAAACTCGAAGTCTAAACAGACATTTTAAAACAACCACCCTACAATAGGCCAAAAAAGACCTTTAATAAAACAAAAACGATCAACAAAATTGAGCACGTATCTTATTAAAACGACCCAAACAAAATCCTCCAATTTGTCACGAACATTAATTTGTTATGACGAAGAACATTAAAACCTTTCGTAGCGAATTTGTTGGATTGGTAAACCAATCTCTGCCGACTGGGCACAGGGTGGTATTTAAATATCAAACAAACGACCAAGAAGATAAGTACCTTTTTTCGTACGGAAACGCTACGCCGCCGTACATCGGGTTAAAGGTCGTCACATACGTGACGGATTTTTGCACGGACGGGATGCCGACCATGTTTAAGTTCAATCTTTTCTTATTGACAACATCGCATCATTGGGATCCAACGTTGCGAACTAATGTTGTAAACCAGGAAAGATTATTTTTGTAACTATCATGATTCCTATAAACAGCACATTCAGCCACGTGACATCCCGTCCCGTCCGGTTTGCGGTCTTTATATCGGGCTCAAAACCGACTAAAATAGCGCACCATCTTGAATCTTCAGATGAATGTGAGATTGCCTAAGGCATATCCCTCGCATCCTGACTGACCCATGATAATCTTCGGTTTTGAAATGGCCCCTCTCGGCTGTGAAAATCATGATCTCCACACTTACCCACAGAAAGAGAGGTCCATATCGCGCCGCTAAGAGATAAGTACTCTTACATACTTACTTAACATGTAAACACTCTTTATTATACACCAACATCAGAATTACAAGAGTTAATAGTATGGATTACAGTAATTATAGTTAAATACTTACAGGGGGAAAGCTCTTCCAACTGAGCTGTTGAGTCACACCAGAATCATTTCAAATTTTCCTTCTTTCTTTTTATATCCGTCTTACGGTGGATTTTTCCGATGGTTTCTGAACTTAAAAGTTAGCATAATAAATGCTATAAAAAATTCATTCAAATATCAATAATTGAAATCCGTAAAATGGTTCTGAAGATAATATGGTAATAAGGAATATTACAAACATACCTATATACATGCATACACACAAGTTGCACGCGAAAAACAAACCCTTCTTGACTGTGGGATAATGTGCTACATTCTAAAACCGTATTTTTATTTAAAATTTTTATTGATACAAACGGTTTTAACTACTCTATACCTTGCAAAACTCACGTCTATAAAGTTTCGTATTTATTATGGCACAAATGTATTACAGATAATGTCGTACTTTATTGACGGGTAATATAACCCTTCAACGCACACTCATTTACTGACGTGGAATTGCAGTAGGTATTTATTTATAAATGTTAACGAAACGAAACTATATATTATCATTTTTAATGAATTTTCATTATTCGCGCACTATTTGAATTATATTTTTTTCCAATGTGGGTGCTTAATAAAATTAAAAAAAAAATACCTACATAAAGTAGTAATAGGTCTTGTTGGTTGGCCCTGCAACTTTGATAATAAAACCCGACTACCGAAAAATTACGCTTTAAAAAGTAACAAACAAGAAAATATTAAGGATAGCCGTGGTCGTATGCCACTTACTCTGACAAAACAATATAATCTATGGAAAAGTGGCATACGACCACGGCTATCCTTAATATTTTCTTGTTTGTTACTTTTTAAAGCGTAATTTTTCGGTAGTCGGGTTTTAGTTTTAAACTTTATTTTTTATTTATATTATTTTTGGGCAAGGTAAAGCTAATAATTTATACATATTTGAAATGTGCTTATTAAACCCTTTCATTTGATACCAAACACGGCATGTTTATCTCCAATTTATTTTTTAACACAGTACCTTATGAGCGCTAGAGGGCGCCACACACGATTGAGTGACATGTCATGTAGCCTATAACCATCGGACGATAAAACCGCTTGTAACGATACCTCATTTGTCCAGTTCTAATAAGTAGTTGAGGAGCTATGAGGGAACAAATGAACATACATACATACATACATACATACATACATACATACATAGCCTGTCAAAATCATAACCCTCCTTTTGGCTTCGCCGTAGTCGGGTAAAAATACTTCGTAATATTTTGAGCCAAGCGTCGCCGTGTCGGGGGACATTTGGCTCTTTGTTTACATCAAGGAGTTAAATATCCAATGTCAAATGAACGTATGTATGTTGCAACTTTTCTACGTTTTGTAAAATCCATTTTAATGGTATAGATATATATAATAAATGATTTTTGACTTTGACTTTGAATACAATCAAAGCGGGCGAAGTCGCTGGCAGAAGCTACAATAATTCACTAAACACTCACCCATCAAAATATTTTTGCAAAAACCATTATTGTGCCTACATGTTTGTGATTTCAATAACAAATAGTAAGATTGAATTGTGATATTGTGTTATAATTTATCTATTTTAGAATTCATTAAAATCTACATTTGCACATAAGATATATTATCCCAGAAATAGACACACACAGACCCAGAAACACACAGAAATAGGTAATATTTTCTATTATTTAAATTTTCTGATTCATAAACATGTAGTCTCCCAATGTGCGCTATTTCTCCCGAACCTCCGCCTTTTGCATCCAGTCAATATGTTACAGTGAATGTCCGAAATGCAGCGTATGTTAAGATAAATAATTGTCTTTTGACTTTCTTATTGTATTTTTTGATGTAAACGAAGGGTAATTGGTAATGTACTCCGAATTGATCATCTCTCAATAATTCACGACTCACACTGCAATCAGTTTTGTAGGACTTTTAACGAATTTAATCCCCGACTAAACCGGTACACGGCCTGCGGTAATTATTTAAATAAAAAATTCATGCATTTCAGGGTTAAATCAAAGTGTGGGTTGTGCGATAGAGAGGAAGCTTTAAAAAATCGAAGTAAGCCGATCTTCTCACTCTTCTCCTCGACGTATCGTACTAGGCACCTTTGAAAGGCACATCCCTTGTATTATGTGCCTTTAATCGTACCTCTGATTCGAACGTGCGGGGTGAGGAAATGAAATCTGCGCGGGGATGGGAGCTTCCATTCTGTACGCTAGTACTATTATCTATTCTGTGACAGAATACTATCAACTTGATCTATCTTCCTGACGTAAACTCGAAGTCTAAACAGACATTTTAAAACAACCACCCTACAATAGGCCAAAAAAGACCTTTAATAAAACAAAAACGATCAACAAAATTGAGCACGTATCTTATTAAAACGACCCAAACAAAATCCTCCAATTTGTCACGAACATTAATTTGTTATGACGAAGAACATTAAAACCTTTCGTAGCGAATTTGTTGGATTGGTAAACCAATCTCTGCCGACTGGGCACAGGGTGGTATTTAAATATCAAACAAACGACCAAGAAGATAAGTACCTTTTTTCGTACGGAAACGCTACGCCGCCGTACATCGGGTTAAAGGTCGTCACATACGTGACGGATTTTTGCACGGACGGGATGCCGACCATGTTTAAGTTCAATCTTTTCTTATTGACAACATCGCATCATTGGGATCCAACGTTGCGAACTAATGTTGTAAACCAGGAAAGATTATTTTTGTAACTATCATGATTCCTATAAACAGCACATTCAGCCACGTGACATCCCGTCCCGTCCGGTTTGCGGTCTTTATATCGGGCTCAAAACCGACTAAAATAGCGCACCATCTTGAATCTTCAGATGAATGTGAGATTGCCTAAGGCATATCCCTCGCATCCTGACTGACCCATGATAATCTTCGGTTTTGAAATGGCCCCTCTCGGCTGTGAAAATCATGATCTCCACACTTACCCACAGAAAGAGAGGTCCATATCGCGCCGCTAAGAGATAAGTACTCTTACATACTTACTTAACATGTAAACACTCTTTATTATACACCAACATCAGAATTACAAGAGTTAATAGTATGGATTACAGTAATTATAGTTAAATGCACAACGGACGGCCTTTTTTTTTCCTAAAGGACACGTCAATTTGACTTCAATTCGCCTGATGGTAAGCTAAAGGCAAAGTCTCGGAAAGAGGGTCACCATCGTAAACATGTACCATATTAACAATGCTGGCACTCAGCTTGAAGGCCTCATTAGACGCCTTTTAACGCCCCGCTTAAAGGACCCGGGACTGTAGGAAGGAGGATGATCCACAGAACCGCTTGGTTCTAGAAGGTAGGTATATTCTGCACTGTATGCGGGTACCTTATCGCTAAATGCGATCTCTTCCAGGCATCCGTGGGACGGAGAAATATTCAGTAACACGTACCATAGGTGCAATAGTTCACAATATATTCATTTTACATCCAAATGTCATAAATCAAATGAATTCGTATAATGTTTTATCTGTAGATAATTAGTGTAAGCGGTTTGGCAATATGGCGGTATAAACCTTAGCCAAAGTTAGTTCAATCGTGTTCCATTGGCCGGTTTCGTGAATCTTAACGACTATGGCCTACATGTTATAAATACGTACTAACATTTAATAAGGCCTGGTATTTTTATAGGTGTTTTGTTACGGCAATAATGCGGTGATAGCCTGGTGATTGGTGGATAGAGAAAATAGAAATATGTTTAAAATATGTAAGGGTATAACGTATTTCAATTTACTATACACTCAGCTGGATGGTTAGAAGTGTGGTGATATCACATGTACCCAGCGCCATCTAGCGACAGCCAGCCGAATTACTACGTCACTACGAATCCTGCATCACGAAAGTGAAGTTCTCGCGCTTGTACAATATATGTACAACATCCCACCGCGGCCCGCCAGACGTGATCACCTTGCCTGGTCGGAGTATCCGCCCTTTGTGTCGGAGGAACATCACACCTCGTTCCTCCACAGAAGCTAGATTGTAGTCTAGATGATATTGTCACCACTCCAGATGCTGACGGTCTTGAAATAGAGGGCCTTATCTTAAAGGCCTCGGCAGATACTTTTCAGGTCTCAAAGAACCTGGGATTGGAAGAAGGAACCACGTGTCCGGACCCGACCGGCCGCCTCCTTCTCGAGCATTACTTACTCGCAGAAGGAGGCGGCCGTACCCCAAGCGTTCGCGCATCGTACCATCGCTGTGAACAATGTGGCGAGTGTGAGGACGCCCACCCCCGGAGCCACCACTAGGACCCGCCTCGGGCATTCGGTCAGCGCGGTAAGTATGTGTTGGACATATGTGGGTAACACCGCAGTCCACCACTTGTCGTTCCGTTATAGGCGAAATAGGTCTCTCTCAGAACAACTGATGATTGGAATAAATGTATGTCAAAACGGAATTGAGAGGAGTGTAATTGGATGGTAGTGAACGTGACTGATACGCAGGAGGATGTGTAGAATGTTGTGGAATATTGTGGAAAATTATAAGACAAAAGATAGAGTAAGACAAAAGAACATAAAGGGCATAACAAAATTTAAAGATACGAAACACATATGGCAAACATTAAAATGGCGATGAGTAGGACACATTCTGGACAACGCTGGGAAGATGAAATTAAAAGAGCTGCTGGTCCAAAGTGGATGAGGATAGCGAAAGACAGAGACAGATGGAAGTCTTAGGATGCCTTTGTCGAAGGACAAGCTATTGAGTAGAAACAGAAAAAGCACCGATTGTCAATTTATTTCGTGTTTAACAGCAATAAAGATTGTTTTTTTAGGTCTTTCTCTACTTCTCTTTACACTTTTCTGTCCTACTGTGGTAGCTAAACAAGCCGAAGAAGATTATTAAATACCTACTATTTATGTAATCCTACTGGAAGGTTCTACACGAATTAAATGTTGGAAATAAAACAAGATGGATTACGGTAGCTCACAATAAATCAAATTTATTTACATGAAATTGAATTTCCTGCCAACAAATATCCTGTTATTAATCTTTTTGTGTTGTTTTACTTGGTAATTTAATATGGAAATTGTATTTCTCTCGCTATGATTCTTTATTGCGTAGGTATAAAAACACAGATTGCATTCTAGAAGACCGTTACCACCATATTTTAGGTTGCAGAGATTTGTGTGGTATCTGGTAGAGAGAATCTTAGTAGGATCCGATAGGTACGCAAATAACTCACACAAGCTTAGCTTAGAGAAACTTCATCAGAGCGTTTCCGTGCTTTGGAGAACACAGTTGGTCAAGATGGAGGTCTTCACCACATCATATTTTAAGCGGAGCAGGAATCAGAAGTGAAGACCTTGGATGTGGCCGGGACTAACGCAAAGATTATGATGAAGTTTACAGGTAGAGATCGAACTAATGTAATGTGAATCTGCCGGACAAAAAGACTAACCGCCGTTCCCAATAACATACTGACAGTTAAAGATAGATTGCATCTACAAATAAAGTGCTCGGCTGTTTAAATTCAAAACATACTAACTCCTATTTCACACCAATTTTGTAAAATAAAATTATACCGCGATGCGCTTTTCCGCAAAAAATCAGTTACCATGTTTTCAATTTAAACAGCCGATACGTCAAATTTGACTGCTGCGATCTATCTTCAACTGTAAGTATGTTATTGGGAATGGCCGTAAGTAACTTGTGCATGCTTGAACAAGTTACTTAGGCTTTTTGTCCGGAGTTTTCGGGGGGAAATCGGTAAAAGGGGGAATTGGGAAATTGTGCAATTGTATTGGGAAAAGCTTTAAAGAAACTTGTTTTAAATATTCATTGCTATTTCTTTTTATAAAACTAAGTAAGTTTAATGAATTTATTTCTCCAAAGACTTACATGTCACTTAAAACTTCTGTTTATAAAAACAATTTCTTAGCTCAAAGCAAAACGCTTTTACGAGAATTTAAATTGTGTCTCACTGCTCGCTAAGCTTCAATCTCGAAGTAAACCTAACACAACAATATATAAATATATATTGAGAAACATCCTTTTGTTCTCACGGCGTAATAGAAACATAATACCACGCCTAAGAATCTTGTTTCGTTGCTAATCATTCCCACATTTTCAAGAAACGATTTTGTGAAATCGCTTTCTAGTGAACTAGGTTAAGGAAGTTTAGTTTTTAATTAACTCGCTTTCTTGAATTTTTGAAAATGAGTTTCATGATGTGTTGCAATGAAATATAAATTATCTATGTCTTCTTCTTCGTTGAGCCGATGGTTATGTTAATGGATGTTCAGACCAAATTTCAGCGACACTGGCAGCCACCTTGCAAGTCCTCAACGGTGCAGGTATTTGGACACAGCTGAATATGAGGTGGGCCATTATTGTTTACAGATGTGCGACACAGCCACACTCTTTACATCCAATTTTTTTTATTATATAACTTAGGTAGCAGACAAGTACACGGTTCACCTGATGGAGAGTGGTTACTGTGGCCAAGAGACGTGTGCAACACTAGTGCTGCCGACCCTGTAAGCACAGGGAGTATCTGTGCCATCGCTGTAGAAGACACAGTAGAACAAGCATTCGGACTTCCTACTGACAGCATAAAACTCTCCAGTGATTCCAATGGGAAATGGGACTTCCATTTCACCAAGTATGCCCTGTAGGAGCCAACCGCGACCTTACCCGGGAGTGATTCTGATGTAGATTTTCAACCAATATTAGCATAAAAGTGACTAAATATGTTATTTATCAACATACCAGCCAAGTAATACTGTTAATAAAGCTATAAAACTCAAAAACTTTTCACGAATGTTAGAAAAAAGCCCCCATTTTTTCGCATAACCTAAAAACTTCAACTTTACCACTTAAGTTATGTTACACAATCAGTCTGGCGCAAATAAGAACAAAAAAGAAAAATGGCCGCCCAAGTTACGTTGTGAATTTTTTAATTTGGCAACTCGAGCACGGGCTATCTGTAGATTGAATGAAATTTTAATAAAGCATACATTTCAGGGAGACTGTGCTGCCGAGATTGGTTGGTTTTCCGTCTGTTGTGTTAGGTAAAATGTATTTTTTATGGAAGTTTTTATAAAATGTTGTACCTATGTACGATGACAGGTGTGTGTTGCTTTTTTAGTCTGCTATTGCTTTTTCAGATAAAATATAGATTAAATTCTTATTATAGTCACGGGCAGTCTCTGTGGCGTAGCGATAGTGAATGCGAGCCACAGAGGCCACTAAGGAGGCGCGAGTTTGATCTCCGCTCAAATATTTGTACGCATGAATATGTGTATTTGCATTGGTATGATGCCTCGGAGAGCATGTTAAACCGGCTATACGAAGCAACTGGAACCGGTTATATTATATATCTATGGTAGTTGGAGCCCTAAAAGTCCAACAACTGGTCTAACTGCAATGTTGCGATATCGCCTTTAGGTTGTGGAGGTCAGTGGCATGGCGCGAAAATATTAAAGTTCAGCTAAATCCGCAGTTAGACTGGTAAAGCGGACCCCAGACTCCAAGCTGAAAGCTTTGGATGCAACTGGGATTAAAGCTAGGATGAAAAAGAAGATAATCACGGTGTTATATCCAGACCGAAGTTTTTTCCAATTCGACTCCAGATTACAAGAAAAAAGCTCAATATATTTTGTATTTCTATTATACATAAACATTTACATAATATTATGTAAATATTTTTATTTTTATTTTCATTACTTTATTTTTTTCTAAATTGTACCTATTAAGTGTATTTATCTAGTGATTAATAAAATTATACATAAATAGTTATAACGCATCCTATTTTTTATACCCAGAATAGTTCACCATTATGTAACAGTTACTTTCATGCACAGGTATTACACAACAGTAAAGTGGGATATGCAAGTTTAAAGTATCGCAATCGACGCTATTGCAATTAATGAATATTTTAAATGTTTGCTAAAGATAAAATGTAGTTTTATAAAAGTTTTTATAACACCATGGGCTTTATGAGATACCTAACCGTATTTACAACCGAAAAACTTTTATCGAGTATTAAATAACAAAGTTTATAACCTTAATAATTTTCAAATCGAATACTTTTTGGGATGTTCAGCATCTGCAAATGTTTATTTAAATGTTAAATGTCGATGCCTAAACTTTTAAAGTTTTCTGTATTTTATATTTAATTTTTTGATTGATTATTTATTGGTATAATGATATTCTAATAAAAAAAAATATATCGCCGAAACGTACCTATATACGCGCATAGCTTCCGAACGTCTATAATAAATGGAATATTGTTTATTACTATTTAATTTAATAGTCAAATCAGTTACTATTAAAGGTTGGGTGGATGATTAAAAATAAATAAAAACTATAAAATAAGAACCAAAGCAATTTTTACCGCTCTTGTACAATTCTTAATTTAATAAGCTCGGTTAGATAATTTATTTTAACTATAGGATAATAACCAATTTACAAATCACTACACCAAACATCACGAAATTACAAACACTTTAACCTGTTGAAAAATATAAAATCACCGACCTCTATTTCCCTTGTTTATACAGATTAAATTATTTGTACCACATCGATTTCGCCGCTTCCTGAAAGGTTCGATGACTCCACTCGCAATAAAATCGATTAAATTATCCTTGTCTGCTGAGTATTTCTGAGTGCTTTTTGCGATACTTAGATAAGTTATAAAGGTATTGGGGTTGTAATAAGAAAGTAATTGAACATAAAATTCAATATTCAGAAATAACGTCACGTTCTTATCGTACCTTTTCGACTGTAAAGAATTCGAAATGTAAATTGTAAAGTTTATTTTCATACAATTTAAAAATAACTTTTATGTATAGGTACAATCAACCTCAAAAATACCTTGACGACGAAGTCTCAAAATGATCTTAAAACTCTCGTATTAAGAACAAATCAAACTATTTTATTGATTCAAATAGTCCTATTGTCCGAAATTAAAGTATGTACCAAATAGCAGAACAATCAGTCAACTGGCAAGGAGTAAAAAACTATATTAAGATCATTTTGAACACTTTGTTCTTCAACATACTTGTGATGCTGACTGTACCTCCTACTGAACTGGCTCTACGGATAAAAAAATTTGGTATAGCGATAGTGTTGCTGGTTCTTAACATTTTACAACGATTTGTTATTTATATGTAAACTCGTAATATCATCAGCTCATGTTTCTTAGTGTAATAGAAAAATACAAGTAATTGTTGTACATTTTATTTTACAAACTTGGCGTACAAAAAAATTTCAAGAACGACTTTTAGGGACACAGTGTTTCAAATGAGTCACAATATTTTTCTTTTTCACTTTGTTCAAAAACTCACAGAATACAACTGGATTTTTTTCACAGAACTGCATAAAAGCGATTGTCTCATTTAAAGACCAGGGAGGTAGCAAAAATCTTTGCTTCGGTTCTGTACATCTACCTTTGCACGCGCTTTGTAAATATTGTATAGTCGTAAGGCTACATCCCTTACAATATTTGTATATACCCTTTAGGCAAAGTGAATGGCAATCACATTGTTTTTTAGCAGTATTTTTAGAAGAAATTTTTAGTTTTAATGTTTCTGGTGACGTGAGTTTGGCATTGGAAAATTCTCCTCGTGGTGGTACTGTATTTGCTTGTGTAGTAGCTTCAATTAGAGGTCTAGGTTTTAGATAATTTTTACAATGTATTCGAATTGCTGCAGGTGTTTTATATTGCTGTGAAAATTAAATTAGATTGTATTTCTTATAGCATTTATTATGCGGACTTTAAAGTTCGAATAACATCGGAAAAAATGAAATGCTCAAGTGAGACTTGAACTCCCGACCTTTACCTTACAGGGGGAATGCTCTGCCAACTGAGCTATTGAGCCATTCCTTCTCTTTATATCCCCCTGTAAGGGCAAGCTCGTTAGTTCTCAAGTCTCACTTGAGCATTTAATTTTGTTCGATGTTTTTCGAACTTTAAAGTTAGCCTAATAAATGCTATAAAAAATTCATTCAAATATTTGGGCGGAGTCATCATAATTCAATGGTTGAAAAATCATTCATTGTTTCCAACAGTTTGTAAGAATGTTGGTAGATGGCTCCACCGTCGCCCTCAAAGACGGATTAAGGGAAGGTTCATATCTGACGGAACATGCGTCGCGTATTATCGGTCGCGTAACGCCAGAACAGACAAATGTATAGAAAAACACTTGACCGTTCACACTCGACGCACTAACGTAACATCGCGATGTTACGTTAGTGCGTCGAGCGGTTGAGTGTGAACGGTCAAGTGTTTTATGAACCTTCCCATAAAGAGAAGTAAAATTAAACTATAACTTATTATTATATCTATTGGGGACTAACATCGCCTCGCGTCAGAACACGTTAGTCTTGTAAGAATATCGGGACAAAAAATTGTTTTGCTACTCAGAGATAATGAAGCACTTTAATGGGATACAATTTTTTTAAATCGGTTCAATAATTTTTGAGTTTATTTTATTAAAAACCAACAAGTTGTTGGTACAATTGTTGGGTTAGTCTAAAAGTAGGTAGGTACATAACGCGCCCAATAGGTACAGCCAGACGTCTGTAGTGGCATAGTTTACTATGAAAAAGGTACCTACACAGTCTGGCAAAACGAAGTTATCTTTAAGGGCGATCTGAAAACAAAATATGGTTATTCTTAAATGATAAATATCTTGTAGGTATTGCAAACGATGAGGTGACGTCTCACAGACGTATTTAATTACACTATATAAAATATGATTTAGTTTCAGTATTATAGACACATATTTAAGATACGGTATAAAAGGGATTGTTTTTTTTAATTGTATATTGAGAATTAACTACACTTATTCATTTTTATTTTTACCACTTTTCTCAACAATTTGCTCAATTTTAGGAACTTATTTAGATCGCTTTTACAGTATATTATAAATGTAAAAATCAACAAACACACTTCAATTTTCTCTTCCTCATACTATCGACGAGTTCGTCACTACTTAACGGATATATCTACTTTTAATATCTATTATTCGATTTTATAGTCTCTAGTGACATTTAGAGCCTTTTGTGGCCTACGTCAATCTGTCGTGCAAGCCGGCACAGATGCTGATTGGCGGTCGAGGGTCCTCTCGGGGTTGAGCGCGGCCGTTTTGTTTAGTGTCCCAACTGAGTTGGGTAAAGACTCTGTGGTGATAGTATTTTTGCTCTAATTGTACTTACGATGAATATTATACATGTTAGTCGCCCCATTGAAATTGAGGCAGACGCAGTTGTACTTCATTCACTCTGTTCAAATGATAGAGTTATCGCAAACCAATAACATGGATACTAATTAATTTTCGACAGTTTGAAATTATCTACCTATATACCTATATTGAACCGTGTAAAGTCAGTACCAGAAAGATGTTGACGTACAAAGTACTCAAAATTATCTTAATTTAGTTTTTTTACAATTTCCAGTGAAAAAGAGGGCAACACCTGTACCGGTTTGTTTTGGATGCGATTGTAATTCTTATATAATTCTATGAATGAATCAATAATGACAATTTGACAGAATGTATTGTATTGTAATTTATTTTATTTATTAATTAGTTGGACATGATATTTTATTAAATTGTGACGTAGTTGTTTGCTATAGTCATATTAATATACTTACTAATGTACGTATGCAAAAAAAAAATATAATTTGTTATTAATATTAAATTTAATACATGAATTTTCAACACTCGTCTATCTCCCAGATAGCCGGAATTCATTTTTTTTTTTGTTGTTATAATGCTTGGCTAATGTAATTCTGGTATTAATAGTTTGACATTTTTGGTGTTAATCAATCTTAACTGCATCTAGTTATTATTATACATTACATTATATTGTACAATGCGTATATAAGTATAATTAAGCACAGTCTAATGTTGATTATCTGCGGGTGGTCGTGTCGGCGGCCGTTCTCTGAGATTATTATTTTCTGTTGAGTTGTTTTGCTTCAGCGCGTCACTAACATGAGTGAACTACAAACGACATGCCCACACTGCCCGGGGTCGTCGCGCACTTTCAGCACGCGCGGCCTCAAAATCCATATTACCCGCATGCATGGTAGGCTGCCACAAACTGGACCGGTCAATGATTCCTCCCATGTCGATGTCAGTCGGCAGATGCACGCGGAGGCGGTTCCTCCGCTGCGGAGCCCTTTGGAAAAGTTAGCCACGCTGAGAGAAGGGATACCGGTGATGCGTCACATACCGAAGGGCGCACGTAACCAAGCAGCTGGTAAGCTGAGCGACGCTATAGACAGGTGCGTAAGCAGTAACAGTGTGGAGGACTGGTACGCGCTACTGTCTTTTGCTTATGGCGCGTTAAGGGTGCCCTCTAAGTCCCTGCCGGGCAATATGACGTCGAAGGTGAAGGCGAACATCGATTCCTCGGGTTCCCACAGATTCGAAGACGAATACGACAGTCCGGTGGCGAGTCGGGGGTCGTATTCTATGAAAAAAAAAATCGAGTCTAAGGTATTCGAGGGTGACCTGAGGGGGGCTGTTCGCCTGCTGATGTCGGATGACAAATTCGCCCAAAGCAGTCCCGAGACGCTGGCTGCTTTGAAACTCAAACACCCCGGGCCGTCGCGCCCTCTCAGTCCCTCACCTGAGCCCGATACGTCGTGCACGCCTGTCACGGCAACGCCTGACGATGTGGCTAAAGCACTGAGCTCCTTCTACAGCGGTTCCGCGGCAGGTTTGGACGGTATTCGTCCGGGGCACCTTAAGGAGCTCACCTCTAGGGCAGCTGGCGAAAATGGGCAACGCTTGCTGGGCAGTCTGACCAAGCTGTCTAACTTCTTACTTGGCGGTCAGTTAAACTCCGAAGTGTGCCCGTTCATGTACGGGGCTTCGCTCTGTGCCCTTAATAAAAAGGATGGTGGAATCAGGCCGATCGCGGTCGGTAGCACTTACCGCCGTCTGACTGCTAAGCTGGCTTGTTACTCAGTCAGGAAGGAGATGTCTGAGCATCTGCAGCCGCGCCAGGTGGGTTTTGGCACGCCACGGGGCTGCGAGGCAGCTATCCATGCCACTCGAGCCTATGTGATGGAGCCGCAAAATGCCCATTGCGTCGTGTTAAAAATTGACATTCGCAACGCTTTTAACACGCTAGAAAGAGATGTTCTGCTGAGCGCAGTCAAGGAAAAATCCCCTTCCCTCTACCCCTTCCTTTTCCAAGTCTACCATTCTCCCTCGAACCTCTTCTTGAACAAAGACCTCGTTCTTTCGCAAGTGGGAGCTCAGCAGGGGGACCCACTTGGCCCATTAGTCTTCAGCCTAGCCATCCACGAGGCCATCTCAGAGCTTGAATCGCCTCTTAACCTGTGGTACCTAGACGACGGTACAATCGGCGGTGAGCCTGGGGTGGTCGCCCGGGACCTCGAGGCTTTGATCCCGCGCCTCAAAGGGCTGGGCTTAGAGGTGAACCCGGCCAAGTGCGAGTTTTTCCCCTGCAGTACAGAAGCTCGCAAACACTTCACTCACTTCAACACACTCGTTCCTGGCCTCAGCGAACTTACTACCGGTACCTTTAGCCTATTGGGTTCTCCCATTTTTCCGGAGGCAGTTCCTGAGGCCATCACTTCCCGTCAACTTCTTCTCCTTGCCGCTCGGGAACAATTAAAGAACCTTTCGGCCCACGTTGCTGTCCTCCTGTTGCGAATGTGTTTTGCGGTTCCAAAAATCACATACCTGCTGAGGACTACACCAACCTGGCTCTGTCCGGAGGCTGTCTCCGCTTTCGACAGTACTTTGCGAGATACTGCGGAGTCAATCCTCAACGTCTCGCTCGACGAACGACAGTGGCTCCAGGCCTCTCTGCCAATAAGGTGTGGGGGTCTCGGTCTACGGCGTGTGGCGGACGTTGGCTTGCCGGCCTTCCTGGCATCGGCTCATGGGGTGGCGGACCTGGTCACTATTATGCTTTCCACGGATGGTGCTCGGGTAAGCATACCCTATATGTACGAGGCGCTGTCGGCATGGTCCGCCCTCAACCCTAATAAACCGTGTCCGGGAACCCCAAACGTGCAGCGAGCATGGGACGAGATTGGTGCTGAAGGGGCGATGAGTGATATGCTGGACCGTGCGACGGGCGTCGATCTGGCGAGGCTCAGGGCTGTATCTCAGCCTGAAGCGGGGGCATGGTTGCACGCACTACCATCACCCCACCTGGGCACCTTATTAGACGATGACTCATTGCGTGTGGCAGTGGCGCTTCGCCTGGGCTGCAAGGTGTGCGAATCACACAGATGCATCTGCGGCTCCATGGTGGAGGGGGACGGCCATCACGCACTGAGTTGTCGTCGCTGCACAGGCAGGTTTCCGCGCCACCATGCCCTCAACGACATAGTCCGAAGGGCTCTTATTTCAGCCAACGTACCATGTGTGCTGGAGCCCCCGGGTCTTGACAGATCAGACGGGAAGCGACCTGACGGTTTGACTCTGGTGCCGTGGAAACATGGCAAGTGCCTGGTGTGGGACGCTACTTGCGTCAGCACTGTCGCGGCCACGCACTTGAGTCGCACCGTCAACGCACCGGCGGCGGCTGCTGAGGATGCGGCGAGTAGGAAGAGGTCTAAATACGCCGCGATGGAGCCACAATATTATTTTGTGCCCATCGCGGTGGAGACTTTGGGTAGTTGGGGCTCGGAGGCAAAGAGGCTGATCGCAGAGATTGGCCGCCGTATTCACGACCAGGGTGGTGACTCCCGCTCTGGCTCGTTCCTGGGGCAAAGGATGGCTATTGCGATTCAGCGAGGCAACGCGGCCAGCATCATGGGCACCTTTGCGCCGGGAACGATACGGGGCGGGTTATTTGATACGACATAACCACGGAAGCACTCCGTGTATTTATTTTTGTACCGTGTATTTGACATATTATTACTTATACTAATTATTATTATAAATTATCATTATTTTCAATTGAAAACCAATGTAATTACACGTATTTCCAGTTGACTAATTATTTTAATATTTGCAGACAGGAAAGTGATTTCTATAAGGAAATTAGAATGCACAAAATAATAATTATTAAAGCTAAGAAATCACGTCCTCTGCCATAACACAAAACATGCAAGTCAGCAAGGACGTGACCACAAGCATCACTCCCACTCCACCAATGGTGGATAAATCAATCTATAAGCCTGTTATTTAGTTTGTAAGACATTGCTTTATAAAATCATTGAGTCGTAATAAATATACAACAACCAGACTATGGTAGCTCTCTTCACTTCCGCAATAAATACCATTTAAATCAATAAAACAGTTCAATTTTCTCATAAGACGCCAACGGGAGTTTTAAGATAATGCTGAGACATAGTCGTCAAGGTATTTCTGACGCTGATTGTACGCACATAAGAACACGAATATAGTGAACACAAACATCAAACATGAACACAAATTTGGTTTATACGTATGGAAGGCATATCCTAAGAGATAACAGTGCACTTTTTAATTTTAAACTAATAGCAAGTATTTTATGACAGAGTTTTGATATTTTTATATTGAAATTTAAAGAAGACATGTTCCGATTAAGTATGGAATAAAATATCCGGTATTTTTATGAAATTTTCCATGACTTTTGCACTATCTCACCGAAGACGCGTTGGATTTTCGATTTAAGCTCAGGATTGCCAAGCGCCTCGTCGAGCACCTCTCTAGAGTGGGGCCGGACCTAGCGGACACGCAATACGGCTTCCGCCTGTGGCGTTCCACTGTGGATGCCACCATGCGCGTGAGGACTCTGGCGGAGGATACGGTTGCCCGGGGTGAGGTGATGTTGGTGGTGTCCTTGGACATCTCCAACGCGTTCAACACCTTGCCCTGGAGTTGCATTAGGGAGGCGCTCGTGTACCACAATGTGCCTCTCTACCTCCGCCGCATAGTCGGGGCGTACCTGATGTAGAGAGCCGTCATCTACCCAAGTGCGACCGGCGTCGGTAGGCGTGAGATGTCGTGTGGTGTCCCACGGGGATCGGTCCTGGGGCCGCTCCTTTCGGATACGACTGGGTGCTTCGCGGTGAGCTCGCCTTCGGTGCCACCGTCACGTGCTACACGGGACGACACGCTAGTGACGGTGAGTGGCGCTACACACCGCGATGCGACCCAGAGGGCCACGACCGCTGTTGCTCAAGTCGTGGATCGGATCCGGCGGCTGGGTCTCGAGGTGGCTCTGCACATATCCGAGGCCTTGTTTTTTCATGGTCCTCGGTGCAGGCCACCCCCGGGATCCAGCTTGACAGTAGGAGGTACTCCCATCGACATCAAGCCCCGGTTGAAATACCTGGGGTTCGTACTCGACGGTCGGTGGGACTTCGGAAAGCATTTCTGAAGTCTGCGCCCCAAACTGTTGGTGTCAGCTAACGCGCTGGTGCGGTTGCTGCCCAACTTGAGGGGCCCGGAAGACTCCTGCAGGAGACTCTACGCGGGTGTCGTGCGGTCCATGGCCCTATACGGGTGCCCCGTGTGGGCGGACACCCTTCAGGCCACCTGGCCTGAAGGGTGTCCGCCTTCGTGCAACTGCTGTATGCAACTGCAGGATGGCCTCCAGGGCCATTAGGGGGTACTGCACGATATCCTTTGAAGCGGCGAGTCTCCTAGCCGGATCGCCACCGTGGATCCTGGAAGCGAGATCCCTTGCGGCACTGTATCAGTTCCTTAAGGAGGCGCGGGAGCGGGGATAAGATCCCGAGCCCGAAGACATTCGGGCTGAGAGATCCCGGCTCCACAGGATCATGGTGGCGGAGTGGAAACGACGACTTGAGCAACCACGCGCAAGGCATGCCGTCATAGAGGCGGTAAGGCCCATCATGGAAGAATGGCTAGAGAGGCCACATAGCAGCCTCTCGTATCGACTGACGCAGATTATCACCGGGCACGGTTGTTTCGGGCGGTATCTGTGTCGGATCAAAAAGGAGCCAACGTCCGAGCGCCATCATTGCGACGCGAGCGAGGACACAGGGTTGCACACGCTCACCGAGTGTCCGGCATGGGCCGGTCCGAGGCGGGAGCTAATGGCGGCCCTGGGAGTGAGAGTTCTCACCCTCGCCACCCTGCTCACAGTAATGGTCCGCAGCGCGGACGCGTGGGCGGCTGGCGTCTCCTTCAGCGAGTAGGTAGTGGTCGTGAAGGAGACGGCGGAACTGGAGACGCGGTGCGAGCGAGAGAGACTCGCGGATCGCACCACCGGCGCGCGTAGGCAACGCGGGCGTTGGAGGGCATTGACTGACCTCCGTCCCCCATGAGCGCGGGCCTGGGGGTGACGGAGCCGCCTGTCACCCCAGCAGAAGAAGGCAACGGCGGCGGCGTGCTGAAAAGCGCGCCTCCCCGTACCGGGGGCGAGTCGGGGACACCGTTGTCCCCCCTCCTGAGAAGGGCCAGACGGTAAGGGATGACCCTGGGTCAGCCGGGGTGCGAGGGATATGTCGATGACAACCTCACCTCCGGCCTAGCACCACGACCCACAGTCGGCGTGCGGTTTTAGTCGGTCCGAGTCCGACATAACCTCCCCTTCCGACTCCGGTAGGGGAGGTATACGAGGGGATCTCCGCACGAAAAAAAAAGGGTAGCAGTCACGTTCACTACCGCCACGCCACAAAGGCGTCTTTCTTTGAATATATTATATGCCCGTACAACGATACATAGTACAGAAATCAACATTATTCCTTCTCATAATCTTTCACAATCATAGATACCTTCACAGATCATTTGTCATAGTCTTATTTTATTTGCGGACTCTTTGGCAATGGCCTAAAGATATCTCCGACCATACGAACTAGGATGAATTATTACCTAACTATTCATTTGAGCAGAGTTAATCAATATCAGAGGAATTTATTCAGTGAGATCACAGAGTGGTAATTTGTGGATGGATAATTTGTAATTAACTTAAGTTTCTTATCGTAATGAATAAATGGAAGTCATTGGTATACATTATTTAATACACCCAAGTGTACAAACTTAACCTAGAAATTCCACGTTCGACTAGTAGGGACACAGTGTCTCAGGAGTTACTGTACTTATATTTCCTTCCTTTCTTTTCCTTATGGCAAGGTGTACAAACCCACAGAAAAGAAAATTATTTCTTTCACAGAAACGCAAAAAATCAGCTGCGTCATAAAAAGTCCACGTAGGAATCAAAAATCTTCTCTGTGGTCTTTTACATCTTCTGTCAGGACATGCACTTTGTAAAATTCTCACCATTTTGCGGTTACATCCCCCAAACTTTTCACATTCTCGTATGACGCCATTATAACAATTTGTGAGGCAATTTATTCTCCCGCAAGGACGGTTTGTGGCTGGAGTACTAAACGGTTTCTCAACAGTAGGGTTGTAGAAAATTTCAGAAGACATTGTAATGTTCACTATTTCTGGTGATGTGAATTTAGTATTAGAAAATTTTCCTTGCAGCGGCGGTACTGTATTTGCTTGTGTAGTTCCAACTGGAGGAGGTATTTGAAAATTTTTGCAATGTCTTCGAATTGCTCCAATTGTTTTATATGGCTGAAAAATATAAATTAACTGATTATATTTATTAGTGACTGGAATCCTCTTGCACCACAACACGTAAGACCTGATCCCGTCGGAAAATGGAAATTAAAAGTTGTATGTGCTAGTTAGAGATGCTGGAGCAATCGTGCGGTGTGAAAAATTTTGAAATTGGTTCATTTATTTATTGATTTACTCATTAAAAAAATTGTAGGTGGGGTTGACTTGGCCGATAGAAAGAAAGATAGAGCGTGACGTTTGTACTGCATATTTTATAATGAAAAAGTTACCTACACAGGACCTATTATACGCCCCGTATGTGCTATGTGGTAAAACCAAGTTATATATAATGATGATCTGAAATCAAAATATTTGGATTATTCACGTTAATTTGTCGTGCAAGGTGGCACAGTTGGACCGGGGGCCTGAGGACCGTGAGTTGGCTGCTCATCGTCTTTACAGAAGCAGGCCCATGACGGCAACGTGACGTGAGGGATTAACGCACGTCCCCCCCCCACCCTAAGAAGCCCGCAAACCCCCCATAGACGCGGGATAGCACCCGAACCACCCCCTAGGCGAGGCCGCAATTGTAGCCGTAGGTCTGATGGGAGTCCTGGGACATCCTTCCGAGGGGCTCCCAACCATAGGCTGCTGGGCGTTACCGTGGGGGTTTTTAATCGGTAGGAGTCCGGCATAAAATCCATGAAGGATTTTCACCCACGGTTAAAAGAAAAAAAAAAGCTGGCACAGTTTGGCGGCCGAGGACTTTACACAGGCTCTCCTCTTGGGGTTGAGAACGGACGTTTTATTTTGTGTCCCAACTCAGTTAGGTAAAGACTCTGTCGTGAAAGAATTTTTGCTCTGACTGTACTTACGATGAATATTGTAAATGTTAGCCGCCCCATTGAAAAGTTAAACTGGACGCAAGCACACTGGACGTTTAGCACCAATCAGTAATAGCTGTGTTGAATTTACTTAGTTATCCAATAGATTGGTGTCGAAAACCAATAACACGGATGATACTAATTGATTTTTACAATTTCAAATTATCTATCTGCCTGTTTATATTACGTGGACTAATTCAAACCAATATCTGTATATCCCGGAACATGTAAGCAGAAGTGTATTGAAGAGATCCGGTTCTTAACATTCTATGGATTCATCGTGCGGTCGCCGGGTCCATGGCGTGGTACAGAGAGAAAGACTGTGACGGCGCCTGGGACTTGCGACCCAGGTGTAGGTTTAGGGTGGCCACCTTGTTATGCATCAGCGCTTACCTCCACCGTCAGTCGTATTCCCCCCTCTACCTATCCAAATTTGGTAAGATCCTATCAACGCCGTTTTAGATATTCGTTTGAGTAAAGAGCTTACTGAAGCTCATGGCAATCCGAGGTCTTTAAATAAGTTATACAGGGATTTAGCTGGAATTCCCCTTGCTCCTACTTCTACGGCGTAGAGTTTAACCACATAGCCATTTTTGGTTTACATTCGATCCACTGGTGGAGCAAATAAGGAGACGCAAGTATCACAGGATCCACCGCAACAATTGGTGGATCACAGTAAACTTCGGCGTGCTATTCGATCCACTGGTGTGGATCTTACCAAACTCCCTGAATTACGTTCGATGCCCTGGTGGAGCATATTATGAGACTTAAGTATCACAGGATCCACCACGACAATTGGTGGATCACAGTGAACTTCGGCGTGCCATTCGATCCACTGCTGTGGATCTGTGGTTGTTGTGTATAGGCTGGGTATAGGCAGCAAATAATAATGAACAACACACGGTTTCACTGAGTTTATATTATTATGATGAAACACATTACACCTTACAGTCAGAAAGAAGGAAAGAAAGTCACAGAAGATTTCACAAGCACAAGCAGATAGATAGGCGAAGTACGAAAACAAGTTAGCATATTATATTATTACGAGAATAAATAGAAATAGGTATCTAGATGCGCAAGCGCTCAGTATTAGCGGTAGACTGTCTATATCAGGTACGCGGCGCCCGACGGCCGGTGGCTGTGACGTAGGCTATTGTTCACTCGCCGACCGAGGATCAATGCAGCCTTTATACCGTACGATACGATATGACTGCGTTCCGACTTTTGTCTAGCGTTAATTGTTTTTTACTATTAAATAATTAAGTCTATAAATAGGTAAGTCTGCCACAGATCTTACTAAACTCCCTGATTTGCATTCGATCCACTGGTGGAGCATATTATGAGATGAAAGTATCACAGGATCCACCGAGAGAATCGGTGGATCACAGTGAACTTTGGCGTGCTATTCAATCCACTGGTGGATTGAGATAGTGGATCCTACGGGACAGAGGGGGTATTTGATGTGTTTAATAATAAATTACTTTCGTTGAAGACTAGCGTAGATGTCGGTTATCGCGACAAAACATAGCCATAACATAGGACATAGGCATAGGTTAGAATCATCATCATAGGACATAGATTAGAATCTATCCCTACACCAAATTTTATCAAAATCGGTTCAGTGGTTTGGGCGTGAAAGCGTAACATACAGACAGACAGACGGAGTTACTTTCGCATTTTTATAATACTAGCTTTTGCCCGCGGCTCCGCCCGCGTGGATGTCGGTTATCGCGACCAAATATAGCCTATGTCCTTCCTCAAGGTTTACTCTACCCCTATACCAAATTTCATCAAAATCGGTTCAGTACTTTAGGCGTGAAAGCGTAACATACAGACAGACAGACAGACAGACAGACAGACAGACAGACAGACAGAGTTACTTTCGCATTTATAATATTAGTATGGATATGGATTAGTATGGACAGTGCCGGTTCTAACACTACCAGCGCCCTGGGCGACATTTCTACAGCGTCCTCCAACTGCAATTCAAACCCATACGAAAAAAGGGAAAGCATATAATGAAATAACCATTTATTAAAAGAAATAATTACTTATTACAAAAAATAACAGTTTATTAGAAAAAAAGCTAATAAAATTTTTCTTTTCTGGTCTTTCTGTCAGCGAACTCTTTTATAAGGTTGTCAAAGTCAATGTTTTCAGCAATTTCGTTTTCAATTGACAAAGTTGCTAAGTTTGTCAATCTAGATTGAGATATTGTTGATCGAAGATAGGTTTTTATCAGCTTCAGCTTTGAAAAACTCCGCTCCCCACTAGCAACCGTTACAGGTATAGTCACTAATATTCGCAATGCTATCCATACATTTGGATACAGTTCTTGTAAGTTGCGAACTTTTATGAAATTTAAAACAAAAATGGGAGTAACATTCTAATCAGGCAAAAAGGATATCAGACTTAAAAGTTCATCACACAACATACAACCACCTATGTCTGATTTAGAGTATACAGTTAATTTTAATTGGAGATCACTACAGACCTTGACAAGATAGGGTTTTTCTGGAATCTGTTTAATATTGTACAAAAAAGACCAAGTTGGGGGTTTCGCTTGCGGCGCCCTTTTTTATCCGGCGCCCTGGGCGATCGCCCAACCGCGCCCTACCCTAACACCGCTACTGGTATGGATATTAGTATGGCAGTATGGATTTGCTTTCCAGAAAGACAACATTAAATTGAAGAAGCTGTCTATGATTTTTCCTTTTTAGCGTAAATATTGTTAAAATCTTACCTCTAATCCTTCTTTCGATCATAGTTACCCATATCACTTTTCTATCATATCATATCAGTGTCCATCACTTTTCTAGCTGTAAAGTTTCTTTTTGGGCATTGTTGAGGTGCTGAACCAGGATCCAAACAACTTGCTGAGCACTTGTGGTTATCAAACAGAATCCATTTTCCATCGCAGGTAACAATGCGGTTCAAAATTCCTACACTTGTGTGTCTGTTGAGCAGTGCAAGGCACGTCTCGAAGCGTACTTCGTGCTGGCGATCATTGAGTTCGTGGGGCACCCATTTGTCAAGCTTTTTTACCTTGCCAATTTGACGCAAATGGACCAATTTTTTTTTGATGATAACGTTGAAAGCTGCTGCTAATTCAGCCGTAGATTGTGTATCATCAGCTTCCACAATTGCCTTTAACTCATCATTGTCGACCAAAGTCTTCGGACGACCGCGAGGTCCATTTTTCAAGTCGAAATTTCCATAACAGAAGCGAGCAAACCCATAATAGGTGGTTTGTTGGTTTGTAGTGTTAGCTCCGTAAACATTGTTGATGTTGCGTGCCGATTGTGCCGCGTTGCTGCCACGACAGTACTCATATTCCATAATTACTCGAATTTTTTATGTATCCATGATGACGAAAAGGATTGAAATGCGATTAACAGTAATCAATAAACAAATGACTACTTTGGGAAAAAGAATTCCATATTTTTTAAATAAAATGATTTGAAATTACAATTCTCCAAACAAAAATTATTTTGATTTGAAATGGCCAGTACTACAGAACGGCAATTTCATAGGTAAATACCTATATTTTTTTATGACATAGGGAGGCAAGCGAGCATTATTTCTAACAGTTTATGTAGGAATTAAAAGTGCTTTGACTATGTACTTTATAGATACAGTATTTTTAACAAAATGCATCACAAGAGAGGGCCCTTCATTTTTTAGTTTAAGGGCACCTTTCATATTGCCCTTAAACTGTCAATGTGTGCATAATATGAAATCTATAATGTTAACTCAAACTTGATTCAAGTAGTAGGCATTTTTACGTTGTGTTGTAGTGGCCATTACTGTGTATATAGAGTTTGATGTATAGTCTAAGCGTTCAGGGTACCCATGAAACTATGTGACATTATTTATTATTCATGTTATTAATTTGACAAGTAAGATCTACAGCTCTTGTATTAAAATCTGCAGTCTCAGCCTAATGGGCTACAAGTGTAGACAATTGTTCTAAGGACTTTTTCATTCAACAGATCCTAACCTTCTGCTTTAGTTGAATCCCAGGCCATAAACTCTCCTCTATGGGATGGGACATTGAAGCATGTGAATCCCCAAAGGAGGCAGAATGGTATTATTTGACACTCATGCCAGGTATGTCTTTTTTAGGCCCATATAACAGTTGAGGCGAAACTGTTGCTTTCAAGGGAAACTCATGGGCTGATACTATTGGATGGAGATCAGCCGTATCCCCTAGTAACCCATACCGTGGGAACTTCGACTAATTAGTTTCAGTACCATATTATAACAGTTCTCTTCTAGTTGCAGACAAGACTAATTGTTTTGTCTCAGTTAGAGATGCTGTAGGGCTGCTACCAGGGTTCTATTTTTAAATGCTGTGCACATTGATGCGGCTCCAGGTAGATTCCGAACCGTCCGGGGGCGAGTCGGGGACAGCGTAGTCCCCCCTCCCAAAGAGGGCTAGACCGCAAGGTGTGGCCCTGGGTCAGCCGGGGTGCGAGGGATATGTCGATGACAACCTCACCTCCGGCCTAGCACCACGACCCACAGTCGGCGTGCGGTTTTAGTCGGTTCGAGTCCGACATAACCTCCCCTTCCGGCTCCGGCAGGGGGGTATCTGAAGGGATTTCCGCACGAAAAAAAAATGTAGATTCCGAACCGCAGTGGCCTTCGAAAGTCGGTATGAAAACATGCATAAAACATAGATTATAAGTTGAGAAAACTGGATGTCAAATAGGTAATTAAATTTAATGTTATGAATATGATATAACATACAACATCTTTGTTGTTGTTTTATTGAAAATATGATTATGATTAATAATTATAATAATGACTCTTTTTTCATTCACATGCCTTAATAATACTGTGTTCAATTATCTTATCAAATCTATTATCAATTATCTTATAGCATAGCGTTATACACCATCACTAGCAGAAACCAAACAGATCTTCAATTTAATACTGTCTTTCTGGAAGGCAATTATTAGAATTGTTTTACATAAAATAAAACAGCTATTATATGCCGAAAGGAAAACAGTATTCGAGCAAGGTTCTTGCTGATGATAAGACACTACAACTATGAGTCTATGGTATAGAAGGATTGGCCGCCTGGACAACAGCAGTGCCCCTTGGTGGTGATATGGGTAGCTATGATCGAAAGAAGTATTACACTCATCGCAATCTAAAAAGTCCGTTTGGACAGATGTATTTCTCTATTCTATGGGTGACGCCCATGAAGTTTTATATTTTTACCGATCGAAATGTTCTGAAGTGAATAAAATTTTTCATTTTTCATTTCACCACAGTGCTGGGCATAACGATTATTTCATATTTTCCACAGGCTATTCATAATCGGTTCAGGAAAAAACAAATCGATCTAAATATATTTATCAAGGCCTTATTTATTTGAATATTTACTGGTGTTTAGGCCAAGAATTCGTAAATTAGATACAATTATGTCATTTATCGATTTCTTTTGGTAATTGAGTGAATTTTATTATGACAAACATATAATATGCCTTTCGTAACATTTTCTCATTTGAAAATACTTATAAAATCAAAGTTTGAATTAGTAGCAAGTCGTCATAAACGCAAAGTCGTCATGCTGCTCAACTGGTCATTTTCGCAACTAGTCATTTTCGCAACTCGTCACAGCCTTTCGCATCTCGTCATTTTCGCAACTGGTCATTTTAGCAACTCGTCATTTTCGCAATTCGTCATACGAACCTATTCTCTCTCATTTCAAAAAAAAGCTTGTGATTGTTTATTATCTCTTCTTAGGTAGGTACAAGCCGGCGAATGGATTTGGATGAAAATTATTGGGTAAAATAACAAACTTAAAATTAGAATAAGGCACAATGGGCGACCTTATCGCTAAAAGCGATCTCTTGCAGGCAACCTATTACTTATGATTATTAATAAGTAAAACCCCTTACAAAATAATATAGCAATATCCGATGGAAATTAGTATTGCTATAATAAATTTATCATCAGGCGTATAAAATATAATTATGATTTATGAGGGTATATTGGAAATAATAATATTGATTATTGTGGTGGTCACTACTCATTTATTAGTGCTATTGTTTGAGAGCGGAAAATTGCTTAGTTTAATTAAAAACGCATCATAGTAGTTAACTAGTGCTGTTAAAATGGATCAACTATTTCAATTTGCATCAACACAACGAGGAAAACGAACGGCAATGAGAGAGAATAGGTTCGTATGACGAATAGCGAAAATGACGAGTTGCGAAAATGACGAGTTGCTAAAATGACCAGTTGCGAAAATGACGAGATGCGAAAGTGACGAGTTGCGAAAATGACCAGTTGCAAAAATGACCAGTTGAGCAGCATGACGACTTTGCGTTTATGACAACTTGCTACTAACCCCAAACTTCAATGCACTTTACAATGTATATTTAAATCGATTAAATACTCAAGCAAACTTGAATCGTTTAATCGTGAGTATCGAGTGACGAGTCGTATGGTTATATCACTAGTTACATCAAGACTGCAAACGTCAAAACGGACCTATTAAATTGCTGAGACGTCAATGCGTCCGAAATTCAAATCGTCCTCATGCCAAAACGTCTGAATCCCAAATCGTCATAGGACCAAATTGCCTGATTTTCCAATAAACCTAATCCCAAAATGATTAAATCCCAAATGGACTGAGTCCTAAAATAACCAAAATAGCAACATGACTGAATTCGGCAGGCGCTGACATTTCTGATTTATAGTCCGTTCAAGCATTAAGTTTAATTTGAATATAGACTTTTATAATATACTACGTTTTTGAAGGATAAATGAACGTGAAATAGTTATGTGCCAGCACATAATTCGCAAGTGGCAGCTCAGTAGGGGGACCCGCGGGGTCCATTGGTCTTCAGCCTAGACATCCACGGGCTTGTCTCTGTGCTTGAATAACCCCTTAATCTTTGATACCTAGATGACAGTATCATTGGCGGCAAGCCTCAGACGGTCCCCCGAGACATTGAGGTTTTGATCCCGCGCCTCGGGGGACTGGGTCTTCCGGCCAAGTGCGAGGTTTTCTCCTGCAGCAAAGAAGCTCGCAATCACTTTACACAATTCAAAACCCTCGTTCCTAGCCTCAGCGAATTTACTCCCGGCACCTTCAGCCTCCTGCAGGTAGTTCCTGAGGCCATTACTTTACGCCAGTTTCTTCTCCTTGCTGCACGGGAACAGTTGAAGAATCTTTCAGCATACGTTGCCATACTGCTGTTGCGAATGTGCTTTGCTGTTCCCAAAATCACGTACCTGCTGAGAACAACACCAACCTGGTTCTGTACGGATGCAGTCTCTTCCTTCGACAGCGCTTTAAGAGATACTCCTGAGTCGATTCTCAACGTCTCCCTGCCAATAAGATGTGGGGGTCTTCGACTACGGCGCGTGACGGACGTTGACCTGCCGGCCTTCCTAGCGTCAGCTTCTTTTTCTTCTTCATCCGAAGCTTTCAGCCTGTGGTCCACCTTACCAGCCTAACTGCGAACCTATATTCATGCATAAAAAATTTGCATTGAGTGAGGATCGAACCAGCACCTCCTGCGCAGCCAGCGCGTTCACCACCGCTGCGCCACAGAGGCTGTCAAAATATCTTTGTATTAAATATGTAAAACATATTTTCAGTCATTATATGAATAAGGCATTAGGAATTTCAGGCATAGTGGGAAGAAGACATTTTAGGATTCAGGCGAATCGGGCCTAAGTCATATTGAATTCAGACATCTTGGGAAACAGACGGTTTGACATTCGTTTATAGTGGATCAGGCATTTTGGGAATAGGTTGTACTCGACCGGACCCATTGTTTTTAGTTCTATATATTTAAGGTTGACATTATAGTCTGAGATTAGAAAAACTACTGTTACGAATTTTTTGGGTATGGCCGACCACACGACCTAGCCTTACTGAGCAGTAGCTATTTATTTGAACAAAGTTATTTAGTTTCAGAGGAATTAACTTAGTCCGATTTCGGAGAGGTATTAGTGTAATTAATGAATAGAAGTCATTTTTACACATTATTTAATACACTTGGTGCGCAAATTTAACCTAAAAATTCCACGTACGACCGTTAGGGACGCAGTATTTCAAATAAGTAGCAATTTTTCAGTTAAGTTCAAAAACTCACAGAAACTAGCTGTATTTTTTTCACAGAACTGCATAAAAGAAACTGCCTCATGAAATGACCATGGAGGATTCAAAAATCTTGCTTGAGGTCTTCTACATCTACCGGTGCATTTGGATTTGAAATATTCTAAAGCAAAGTTGCTACATTCCACACATTTTTCTTGGACGCCTCGTATGCAAGTTTGTCGGCAATCTTCGCCTGGTACGCAAGGTCCAAACTTTTTATCTTCATCAAGGCCTATTATACGAGGAATGTCATTACCTATATTTACTACTTTTCCGCCTTTAACTACTTCGGTAGTAGTTGCTCGTGTAGTAGTTGCTTGTGTAGTAGATTCAACTATAGGTGTTTGATAATAATTTGTGCAATGTATTTGAATTGCTATGTTATATATTACATATGGCTGAGCTGTAAATTAAAACTGAATATACTTATCAGTGACTAGCATCGTTTCACATCACAACACAAAATGGGGGATAGGGATAAAAAGTTATGCTACTGTCCAGTACGCCGAGCAGCTACTCAGAGATAATGAAGTACTTCAACGGGAAACGATTTTTCGAAATCGGTTCAGTAATTTTTGAGTTTAATCATTACAAACAAACAAATATTGTAAGTGTCTTAGGCTTAGTTGGCTTGGCCTAAACGGACTGTAGAGGCATTTAATTATGAAAAGTTACCTATTACCTACACAGGGCAGTATATAGGTCTCGTATCTGCGATGTGGTAAAACCAAGTTATCCGTTATGGTGATCTGAAATCAAAATTTGGATTATTGTTATTAATCCGAAATTCACTATTACCAATTTTGTTATATTTTATAGTCACAGTCATTTTTGTGGTAACGAAGAAAGAATACAAATGTCACCACCCCATGTCATCCAAAGAGTGTCGTTGATTGATTGATTGAAAGAAAGAAAGAAAGAAAGAAAGAAAGAAGAGAGAGAGAGAGAGAGAGAGAGAGAGAGAGAGAGAGAGAGAGAAGAAAGAAAGAAAATCGTGTTTCTTTTTTGCATAGTATTAACATTAGGGGTCCCTTGTGACCTAAATATGCAATCTGTCGTGCAAGTCATCACAGCTGCAGATTGGCGGCCGAGGGTCTTACCCCTCTCGGGTTTGTGAACGGACATTTTATTTTGTGTCCCAACTGAGTTGGATAAAGACTCTGTGGTGAAAGAATTTTTGCTCTGACTGTACTTACGATGAATATTATAAATGTTAGTCGCCCCATTGAAAAGTTATACTAGACGCAGGCACACTGGACGATTAGCACCGATCAGTAATACGCTCTGTTCAATTTACTGAGTTATCCAATAGATTGGTATCAAAAACCAATAACACGGACACTAATTGATTTTCGGCTAGTTAAAATTATCTACTTACCTATTACGGAAAATTCTTCTAAGGCTAACCCAATGCGACAAAGTAGCAACATACTTAATTATAATAATTACATTCACAATTCATAATGCTTCAAATATATTCTATAATAAATAATAATTCTTACACAATATTTATACTGAAAAATTAATAAAAGTAGATATAACTGTCATTTTAAATGAATGATGTCAAAATAATAATTCAATATATCATGTCCAAACAATAATTAAATGAATAATATGAAATATAATAATTCAGGTACTGGTGTCAAATTTAATAATTCAATAAATCATGTCAAAACAATAATTCCAATAATAATGTCAAAACAATAATATATTAATATAATATATTCCACAACATTCTACACAACGCTATCTAGACCCATCATTTCTATTTTTTCTTAGCTTTAACAATAATTCCAATAATAATGTCAAAATAATAATTCAAATAATAATGTCACAGTAATCATTCAATTTATAATTTAATTCAATTAAATTGTCAAAATTACATACATAATGTCAAGAATTCACAATAATTTAATGTCGAAAGATTATATTAATTTCACCTAGAATCCTTCGCTCAAAATACAGTAACTGGCCCTTGTGAACTCATTCAGGGAGCATGAAAACAAGCACAAATCCAATCTGTCAGCCATCATATTAAGCGCACGCAGCGCCCTCGTCAGCGGTGGGGTGCCCCTTTTTTCGTATAACATTTTCTATCCTAATGTCGAATGGCATAAAATGTTTAGCATAGTAGTCACTTCGCATAATGGTTTTTTGGCATAATGGTCTTTACGCATAACGTATTCTTTGGCATAATTATCAATTTCCCTAATTGTCTTGACCATAACTTTGTTATCTATAAATTTTAAAGTCATAATAATCTTAACGCATAAATGAAACAAATACGATAAATCAAAGTATGTAATGTCATGCATTATTGATTGTGTAATTGTAATTGTGTAATTTTTGCCAAACTATGTCGCTATGGTTTCTGTAAAAGAGAAACAAAAATGTTATTATAAAAATAAATTGGGTGTCCCTTGATTGGCATAATCTAATTGGCAATCCACCTGTAAACCAGCATCCACAGCCGGCACGACAGACGACATTAAATGCAGAAGATTTCCAGTCGTCCCCCACCCGGGGCGGAAGCCATGTTGCGCATCGGCCAACTGGGAGCTAATTTGTCCGTACGAACACCTTCGCCGGAGTACTAAGCACTGCCACGGGCCTATAATTACTAGGGTTTGGCCCCCCACTACCTTTCGGTACGGGTATAACTCGCGTGAGTTTCCAGCGTTCAGGGAATTTTGCGTTCTCGATGCAGGTGTTGAATAAGTGCAACAAAGGTTCAGCTAGTACCATGCGACAATCTCTGAAAATGAACGCCGGTATACCGTCCGGTCCCATGGAGCGCTTGGGAGGCTTCCTACAGTCCCGGGTCCTTTAAGCGGGGCGTGAAAAGGCATCTAACGAGGCCGTCAAGCTGAGTGCCACCACTGTTAACATGGTACATGTTTCCGTTGGTGACCCTCTTTCCGAGACTTTGCCTTTAGCTTAACATCAGGCGAGGTGAAGTCAAATTGACGTGTCCTATATAAAATAAAAAGACGAGCCAGCGCGGTCCTCACATCTCCCAAACGTAGGCGAGTGAGGTTAACCCTTGCACCCGGCGCCTGTGTACCTACCGAGCTGGCCGCCGCCACATTCAATTCTGCAGGCTCCTGGTTGTAGACAGATTGAAAAAACTGAGCGAACTCGTTCGCGCATTCCAACTCTGATAAAGTGTGGTCATTTTTAACTAACCTGGGTTTACCTGAGCTGCCCTTTCTACCCCTCATGTAACTCCAGAAAGCTCGCGGGTCCGTAGCCAGGTGGGTCTGCACGCGTTCGCGGTACTGGTTAATTTAAATAAATTTAAATCCATAAATGTATTTGCTATAATTTTCGGTTTCAATAATGCCATTTTCCATAAATTTTATTCACCTTAATATAAATAAAGATAATTTTAGTATAAGCACCTGCAATTTTTATGTTAATGAGTAAGTTAATATATTTTTTGCTATTAACATATTCACACTTAAAGTATGAGGGTAAAATCAATGATATTACATACAAAAAAGAGGCAGATATTTTATAAGAGTGCGTCTGGTGAAAAAGCGAAAACGTCCCAATTGGGACGTATCGCATTTAGTATAATATGTCTGGCAAACGCCGAGTTGTCACGTATTATTATGCGCTTACCTTAATAAAATTGCAATAAAAATGCCATCGTGTGTTTTTATAAATGTACAAATTACGACACTAAAATCAATAAAACACGAGGGATCTTCTATTACATGTAAGTACATACAATATTACCGATTTATTAGTGTATTTCATTTAAATTAGTTTAATAATATTTTTAAAATTATGGCGGCAAAGAAAAAAGACAGAAATACGACAAGGACACAACAACACTGCTTGCATAGATTTATCGGTACAGATGCGACTTAGGGTAATTTTCAGTTTACTTAACACTCAAGGAATAACGCAAGACGTCTTATAACTTATTGGTGCCAAGCCCAGGTATTGAAGCCAATGTAGAGGTTATCCAACCTCGCATCTCCAATGCGATGTCGGGTAACCTCTACGTTGGTTTTCCTGTTTCTTGTGCGTGGGCGGCCGTTGTCTCCTTCAGCGAGCAGGTAATGGTTGTGAAGGAGACGGTGGAACGGGAGAGGCGGCGCGAGCGAGAGAGACTCGCGGATCGCGCCGCCCGCGCGCGCAGACAACTCGGGCGTCGGAGGGCACTGACTGACCTCCGTCCCCCTTGAACGCGGGCCTGGGGGTGACGGGTGTAGCCGCCTGTCACCCCAGCAGAAGCAGGCCACGGCGGCGGCGCGCTAAAAAGGGCGCCTCCCCATTCCGGGGGCGAGTTGGGGACACCTTTGTCCCCACTCCTGAGGAGGGCCAGACTGTAAGGGATGGCCCTGGGTCAGCCGGGGTGCGAGGGATATGTCGATGACAACCTCACCTCCGGCCTAGCATCACGACCCAAAGTCGGTGTGCGGTTTTAGTCGGTTCGAGTCCGACATAACCTCCCCTTCCGGCTCCGGAAGGGGGGGTATCCGAGGGGATTTCCGCACGAAAAAAAAGGGGACAAAATAGGTGACTAACCGTTGTATTTACAGTCGTTTTTTGCAAAGCGGATTTTCATGATCTTTATTTTGTTGGAAAGGGAATGGTCCAGGGAGTCGAAATCGGATTCGAATGACGGGATTCTATGAAAATTCTCAAAATGCAGGCAGAGATACTGTTTCTGGTGCTTTTACATACTCGTAATTTAATGTGAATTTTTGATTCTGAAAATCATATTGTTAAACTGATGATAAAAACCTAGGCAAATGATGAACGATATATATAAATCTGTTTTAAATTTCTACTAAATAAATAAAATTTATAAAAGTAAAACCTACTTCGAGAAAAAAGAGAGGCCCTGCCCTAACGGAACTTACAGATTCACTGATCTGTTAGAAGTATCTGGTAGGCGGTAGGTGGAAATATATTCCCTAGTATGGCTCTACTGGGGAATATACTCCCTATCAGAGCCACTTAAAACACGTAGTTGAGTAAGACTATTAGGTATAAATAACAATAGAACATATATATTGATTAATACGTATGCTGTAAAATATAATTACTGGGCTATGTTTTATAAAATTTTACTGTTCTAAAGTTTAAGTAGATAGCGCCTGGACATTTGTTTTTTTTTGAAAACGAAACGACATTATACAAATGATTGCCAACATAACTAAGTAGGCGCGTAGCCAGGCAAGTTTTCCTGTAATTTTTAGGTTTTCCTCCTATTTCTCCAGTTTCTCAGCATCAGATCCGTACTTCTGGGATATGAGACCACTATGACATACGCAAGAATAATAAAATTATTTAGTATGTATGAATTTGGGTATTTGCATTGGTCTGGTCGTGCCTCGGAGAGCACGTTAAGCTGTCAGTCCCGGTTACCATACAAACATCTATGGCAGTCGTTACGTGTAGTCGGAGCCCTATAAAGTCTAACAACTGGTCTAGCTGCAATGCTTCGATATCGCCTTTGGGTTGTGTAGGTCAGATGGCAGTCGCTTCACTGTAAATATCGAATTTTAGCCAAATCCGCAGTTAGATTGGTAAAATCGGACCCCAGGTTCTAAGTTGAAAACATTAGGATGAAGAAGAGAATTGATTCAATCTTGATCATGTCAAACATCATCGAATCGCTCGCCATAGGCCGGAAGTTCATCTTCCCACATTCCGACTAGAAACGGTGAACACTGTGCGGTAAGCGGTTAGAAAGGAACTTCATCCGAAACACGCTCAACCTGCGGAATGTTTTTTTTTTTCTACCACTTAGGTGGCAGACAAGCACACGGCCCACCTAATGGAAATTGGATACCGCGGCCTATGGACGTATGCAAGACCAGGGGCGTTACACTCGCGCTGCCTACCCTAATCGCGCTGCCTACCCTACTCGCGCTGCCTGCTCTGCTCTGCTCTGGTTTTTCCAAACAACTACATTATGGGGTTTTTCAAGAAGGGCACTAGTTAAGATGGTTTCCTAAGGATCGGCAGCATGAGTAAGATGCCCGTGGTGCTGCATAGGGCATACGTCCATAAGCAACAGTGACCATTTTTCCATCAAGTGGGCCTAAGTCGTATTAACAAAAATATATAGCCGCGGCGTGCGCGCCGCCGCGATAAACGACGCGTAGGACGCGTCGGTGCCATCCGCGGGCTCGGCTGCAAAAAACGCCCCATTTCAAACAAACGCGTCTAAAATCGCTGCTCCGTAAACGCACTCATACAACGCCATATATTTGAATTCAGTGTGGGCCGCGCCCACGGAGGAGAGAAGTAACGGAGATGCCCCATTGATATTTCTCTTAACAAAAGCGCGTCGCCCAATGCGGGTGGGAAGTAGCCGGGGAGGGGGGAGTTCATGACTTCCATCTAGTGTGGCATAGCGAAACCGAAAAAAAGCAGAGCTTAAACAATTATCATTGTAGTTCGACAACTCGCCACTAAGCGCTGCACAGAATTCTAGAATAATCTATGTGTGTAATGACAAGCGGGAGTGCGGGACCACTTATTTACCTATTGAACACTTCTATTTTGTACTAGCTGTTACCGCGGCTCCGTCCGCTTGAATTCATATACCTATAAGGATATAACAAATTTCTTAGGTCATTTTTACATCTTGGGTTAAACTTAATGGAGTTTTCGTTTTAGATATTTTTAAAAATACGATTTAACGTACTTTAATGAATAAAGGGAATAATAATGTTCATGATAATTATAAAAACCTTACAACATTAGTACATAATATACATATAGTTTATAGATGTTAATATTGTTAACTAAAGGAAATGAAGAAATGCACGTTTTGTATATTTTATTTAATCAAAATAATCCGGGTAGCTTGTTTACAATCAAAGTGAATTTATGAATACTCGGTACTGAAAATATTAAATCTATAATATAAAAATTAATAGTTAAATGTGTTGGTAAGCGCATAACTCAACAACACCTGGACTAATTTGATCGGTATTTAGGTAATACCTACACCTTGCCGCAATTTTTTTTAACCCATTTTTGTCTTGTAAAAATCCTCTTCACTAAAGTGCTTAGAACATAGTTTAGCTGGTACCCCACAAAATAATTGGGGGGTACCAGCTTGTAGATTTATTTAAAATACGAACCCACGCATTTTTAATTCCTGGATAGCCAGGAAATCTAAAATGAATTGTAGTAGCAATAATACCTATATGTTGACATTCGACAACTATAATTTGAATATAGTGGTCTCGCTATAATGATGAACAACATTAATTTGAAATGGGCATGATATTTTTTAATAAGGCCATCTCTCGGATTATGGCAAAATCATTTATAAAACTTAAATGATTTGGCCTTACACCAACAGATGGCCCAATGTTTTTATATTGAATTTTAGCGAAATATACTATTTTTTAAATAAAATAACATGTTTGGAATTACTAATGACCTCGGGTGAAATTATTGTAGTGAAATATTCATGAAATGGATTGAGATATTATTACAACTCTTTTATATGTACGACAAAGTTACATATTACTATTCTATACTAGATGGATCTGTCAAGATATTTTTTTCTAATAATGAAAATAAAAATATAGCGGACTTACTGATGAAATGTTATATCACTAAAATGCTTTAATTGCTTATCTGTATAATTAGTACACCCTTGCACCGCACACTTCATTCTTAAACCACGTTTAAGCAATTTTTATTGCTGAACTTTTGTTCAAAAAGGACAACCGCTCGCAAGGACGTTTACTTGACGTTTATCTGGTGACGTCACCGACAATAGAGTCCATTTGACGTTTGGATGGAACGCGACTCTATTGCCTTGCAACAACTCCGCTATCATTTCCTTCTCCGTGGCCGCGCCGCTCATCGCAACGCGCGACGCCCCGCGTCTCCGTAAATGAGGCTTAACCCTTTTTATACTTCCGTTGTGAACGAAACCATATCTAGTTCAAAATCGCGTTATCGCCATCTAGTTGTAATTTTGTAACTAAAACATAGAAAAAATTTTTTAATTTCTTTAATACCTACTTCAGTTGTGAACCAAACCATACTTTGTTTAAAAACGCGTTATCGCCATCTAGTTTAATTTCGGGAACTAAATTATAGAATTTAAAATTTTAATTTCATCATTAAATATGTATTTTTTAAACGATTGTGCATGTAAAAATAAAGTACATTTATTTACTTAGTTCTTTGGATGTAAAATTCATCCAAAAGAGTAATTTAAAAAAAAGTGACATATTTTTGCTCACATCTCTGATTCTACTCAACCGATTGCGATCAAACAAATGTAAGATAAAATCTAACATTTGTTTGATGTAATGTAGTCGATTTCGAGTTCGATGTGATGTAGTCTGAGCAAGCTCTTTCTAACAAAAAAACCGCATCAAAATCCGTTCAGTAGTTTTTGCGTCCATCGCGAACAAACAGACAAACAGACAGACAGGAAATGAAAAAAATATATTTTCGTGTTCAGTATCGTTAATATAACATAATGTAAGTTTTTTTTTTAATATCTCCAATGTACAGACACGACCACTTTACAATTATGTAATAGTATAGATAATAGTGCAAGTAAATAATTATGATCGGGGATGATTATGGCAAACAATATTAGTGCCTTTCCTGATCACATTACCTAAAAAGCAAAGAAAGAGTGACTAACTTTTAATTCGCCTATGAAGCTAAATGCCTAAATCGCTAAACGACTTATTTTCAGAATGCCGTTAGAGTAAATAGACTAACTTACTAGAAAGACTAAAACTTGAAATGACTTCGTTATAAAATGACTTAAACGTAAAATGACCACTATTTTAAATGTATGACGAACGATAAAATATTCTATCTCAAGATGTAATATACATCACTATCCCATAGTCAAAAGCCGACTTTGTTATTATTTTAGGCATTTTTCTTGGTAGGCTTTCTGGTTCTTAGACATGTTTAGACATGATTAATTTTAGGCAATTTGCTTCGTAAGCTTTTTGCTTTGTAGGCTTCATAATTTTTAGCCAACTTACTGTTTGGGCATACTGAGTTATAGGTAATTTGCTTTATAGGGATTTAGCTTTTTAGACTTGATCTTTAGGCATTTTGCTTCGTAGTCAATTTGATTTTTAGGCAACATGATTAGGACTCAAAATAAACAAAATAAGCTAGTTGACACTTTTTTCACGGTGAGCTTAAATGCTTACTGACACGATTTGTGATATCACCAAATTCTTATTTTACTTTGCTTTGTAATTATGTATAAAAAAGGGCTATATTATTGAATTTCATATTCCTTCCATTTAAAAGAAAACTACATGAGTACCAGAAAAATATCTTTTATCTGATCATAAATTAACCCACAGGAAATCGACGGAAAAAGCTAACTCATAATTTAAGCCAGTGATTAATTGGAGAGTTTCCAAACGTAATCATGTCGGTGTGCCCTCAGGAGGTCGCTCGATGGCATTTTACACGAAAAAATGGGGAGTATTTTCGGGATCATTATTTATAAGACCCTTAATATTTAGCACCTGTTTACTGATGCAGGACTTATACTATACTCTTGTACATTACCTAGAATTTGAGTGTTTGAGTGGCGATATCAGATTTATTTAGCGACATCTAGTAGTAGCAAACTGAACTATGTGTCTCTATTAAGTTTATCAGTTTGTGGTGACGCAGAAAGAATTCAAGTATCACCACTGATCTTATCTATTAATCTGATCTACTGATCATATCATTGAGAAGAAAATCTCGAAATAAAACCCTGTGCCTATCAATCTGGCCAGCGTGGAAACAGTAGACCAAGGCCTCCCAATATTCGAAGAAGTATATGGCTATGTCCAGCAGTGGCCATTGATTTATGACAGAAATTACTAGTATTTATTAAACCTCTCAAACTAAGCTAAACTGTTTTTGTTAGGAGTGGGTTCACATTTAGTTTAGAGTATAATTACGTGATACTTATACCACTAATACATACGTGATTACATACATACATACATAATACGTGAGGCGTTAACTTTAGCGGTAGCTAGAGAGAAAAAGGGTTAACCACAAACCAAAGAAATGACGTCACGTTTGTAAAGGAACGCTGCTCAAAAAAGACAAATCAAAAGCCGTACTCAATTTTGATAGCAGCCGCTGATTGGACATTACTCGCAGATTCGTATGAGAAACACTACAGAATGTTTGTGCTTCGTCATCCAAACCCAATATATTTCTATTTTCGAAACAGCATAAGCGTGCAGTACTAGTAGAACTCACAGTACCGTGGGAAACTAACATACCTAAAGACCACGCTATGAAAATAAAGAACTACTTTGACTTGACCAATGAGTTAACCAAATATGGCTATGTAGTTAAACTCTACGCCGTAGAAGTAGGAGCAAGGGGAATTCCAACTAAATACCTGTATAACTTGTTTAAAGACCTGGGATTGCCAAGAGCTTCAGTAAGCTCTTCACTCAAACGAATATCTAATACGGCGTTGATAGGATCTTACTCAATTTGGATAGGCAGAGGGGGAATACGACTAACGGTGGAGGTGAGCGCTGATGCATCACAAGGTGGCCACCCTAAACCTACATCTGGGTCGCAAGTCCCAGGCGCTGTCACAGTGTTCCTCTCTGTACCACGCCATGGACTTGGCGACCGCCCGGTGAATCCATGGAATGCTGAGAACCAAATCTCATACAATCGACGCGAATAAAGTTTACTCCTAGAATAAACAGGCAATCACCCACATATTGGGCTGTTTATGCTAGGAATAAACTTTACTCTGCGTTTGGTCGAACCAGCCCTTAGGTGGCAGACAAGCTGCCCATATGATTAAAAGTGGTTACCGTGGCAACACCAGGGGAGTCACACTAGTGAGTCACACCCTGTCGCAACGTTCTAATTGCAGGGATGACAGAAATTTAAAATCATCTGTAAGTACATGACTAAAACCATTTTAAACGTGATATTATACTGGAAACTGCTCAAAAACTCTCAAAGAAGTTATAAGTTATTCTCTGTATACAAAGGCGTTCTTCTAAAGTGCCAAAAACTTCGTAAAATACCACCGCAATTAGTGTAAGTTAACTTTGTAAATACAGTACAGTAAAGAACATAAAACAATCTTAGTGGTGTTTTATGTTCTTTATACATAATATATAATAACACGTGGGTACGGGAAAAGCAACCTTGTGATCTTCGCAGAACGACCTCCGTCCTCCATGAGCGCTGGCCTGGGGGTGACCGGTGGTGCCGCCTGTCACCCTAGCAGAAGCAGGCCGTGGCGGCGGCGCCAAGTGCGCCTCCCCGTAACCGGGGCTAGATGGGGACCCTGTGGTCCCCACAACCCGAAGGGGGCCATCTCGAAAGAGTTGGTCCTGGGTCTGCCGGGGTGCGAGAGATATGCTTTTGGCAATCTCACCTCCGGCAACCAAGGACCCAAGACAGCGTGCGTTTTAGTCGGTTCGAGTCCGACATAACCACCTCCACCGGCTCCGTGGGGGTGGTCTCCGTGGGGATTTATCGCACGATAAAAAAAAAAAACCTTGTGATCTTGAAATTTGTTTATATATTAGTCTGTGTTACCGTCAACCCTGGTAGGATAAGAAAGACCCAAGAAGTGCTGGCTTCCGCCACAGTGTCGTAGGGGATGACATATTATGGGATAACACTGACTAAGTCGTCGATTCTTCCCAATACTGCTTAATATGATAGCTTGTTCTGAAAAAATATGCCTTGTAAAATAAAATATTGCATATGACTTTTCATTAGTTGAAATTCCCAAAAAAACTCCAAATATAAACAATCAAATTCAATTGAAATATAGGTATAATTTTTTAGATTCCTCATTAAATTTTAAATAACTTTTATTATGAACAACATAAGTGTAAACGCAACGTAGACCGAGATAAATGCGATATTATCTTGCACTCCATACATTTGCACTACGCGCTACCGAAGCGTGACGTCACAATTTCATACGATTTTGTATGGAGCGTTTTCGGGCGGCGCGACAAATTGAATTTTTCAAAATCAAATATCTTGAAAACTATTTGTCGTAAGAAAATTTTACTTTTACAGTTCATTATATTATAAAACAGTGGTCATTTTTCGAAAGTAAAAAAAAATAGTCAAATAGCCCATTATCTACAAATCACTGAAGAACTAACAGTCACATTTTGCAAAATAAGTATAACTTTCGGTTTTATGTAACAGGCGACCCTTTTGCCGTCAAACCCTGGACCCTTTGTCATGGGCTGTATGTTTACTATCGAAGGGAGAAAATCCCTTCGCTTGGCTGCCTGCTACGACGAAAAGTGAGTGGGTGGCCATAATCTAAGAGAACTTAGAAGGCACGGTAGCAACAGGGCATGGCCCAGAAGTTCCAAAAATTTAATTTACTTTATGTTACTTTCAATTACTATAAAAATAGGTGTTTATTTTGTAAAATTTGTATGGGTAGCAGTAGTAAAGAGGCCCCAAGGAGATGGATAGGTTGGACTCGTATCGACTAATACCGCACGCGATCTTGTGTCAGTTGTGCCTGGAGGTGAGATTGCTATTGCCATATCCCTTTCACCCTGACCCAGTAGGGCCATCGATGCTCCGATATCGCCTTTGGGTTGTGGAGGTCAGATGGCAATCGCTTTACAGAAAATATCGAAGTTTAGCCAAATTCACCGTTAAAGTCTGGTGTCCAGACTCCAGACTCCAAGCTGAAAGCTTCAGATGCGACTGGGATTAACGATGAAGAAGAAAAATGACTTTATATATATATATATATATATATTTTTATACAGGACACGTCAATTTGACTTCACCTCGCCTGATGTTAAGCTAAAGGCAAAGTCTCGGCAAGAGGGTCGCCATCGTAAACATTTACCATGTTAACAGTGGCGGCACTCAGCTTGACGGCCTCATTAGATGCCTTTTCACGCCCCGCTTAAAGGACCCGGGACTGTAGGAAGAAGGAAACACGTGAGCTGGCAGGGAATTCCAGGTCTTAGTGGTGCGGCATAGGCATGAATCACTGAAACGCTTGGTTCTAGCAGGTATACTCTGCACCGTAAATGGATGGCATCTTAGCCCTGCACGTGTCGTCCTGTGAAGGAAAGGGGAGGGTGGGACTAATTGGAAGAGCTCGTCAGAACATTCACCATGGTAGAGACGGTAGAAAACTGCTAAAGACGCAACATCTCTACGCATCTGCAAAGGCTCGAGGGTGTTCGTGACCTCAGGATCCCCAATAATGCGGACCGCACGTCGCTGCAACCTGTCCAGAGCATCTAATAAGTACTTTGTGGAGCCGCCGATATGCTGTGTTGGTTACCGGTGGGGTAGAATAGAACCACTCTATCTCTTCACATGGATGTCGTAAAAGGCGACTAAGGTTCTCCGTCCGACAGTAAACATACAGCTCAAGATAAAATGTTTGACGGCAATAGGCTCGCTGTATATCACGTGGGACCGAGAATCATAGTGTTCAGTGCAAATATTTGCATGCATGAATATGGCTATTTGCATTGGTCTGGGTGTTTCTATGTACAACATGTACATACGTATTTACATAAAATGTATATTTATCCGGATTCTAGATTCCATATGACAAGCTAAATTAAGCTTACCATAGGTCTAGATAGACACTGAAGAGTGTTGAAGAAAAAAATACCTCTGGAGATACCTTCGGGGATTAGCAGGTGTGAGTGTGTGTATGTGTGTGTGACTTTATACTTTCGAATTACATACATAATACTTAGGTAGGCCTTTTTTACTCCTTTCCTTTGATACACAATTTAAATAAGTTCCTTTAAATGCAAATGTCTATTTCGCATGTTGCCGAAATAGCCCGTCAAACAATTTGCCCAAGCTGGTTGGTTCATTAATTCCAAGGATTTGGCGTACATTGATCCAAAATCGGTTCCGGCTTAGAGTAGAACAGTCCAATAGGTTTATCTTTATTAAAGTTTGCTTTAGAATAAGCCCATGCTATAAATTTATTGTTTGATTAGGCTCGCACCCTATTACGTACTACTAAAAATCATGATTGGCGAAATGTGGGTGTTAATACACTGCCTACCCCTTCGGGAATTAAAAGGCATGAATATATCGCTGGTTAAATGCCAAAGGGCCACATTACGGAAATGGTAAATTTTACAGGAGAGCCCATCAAAGTTTTCGCCGCGATATTTTTAATTTTTTTAAGAATCTATAAGTGCTACATCTATGTGTTATATATCATTCGATGCGTATTTTAGATCTTTATTAACGTAATACAAACTAATTTCAGCAGCTTGCATCTACGAGAGTATAATATCACATGTGTCCGTTTTGCTTATAAAAATGAGTGTTGAATCTGTGCATATTTATTTAATAAAATGCCACATAACGAAAGATAAGTAATGTTTAGTGAATATTTTTCTTGAAAATCCAATGAAATCAATCTTATCTAAACATAAAAAGAATAAGGATAACACAACATGATAGAATAAAGAATCACGTCTTTATTAAAATAACTAAAAAGTTAAAATTCTAGAAGAAAAATAAGGAAAGTGTGTTATTGCTCATAACATTGTGATTCACAATGTTAAAGTCATCTAAGCCTTACAAGGAACTAAACTTATAGACTACACATTAAATCAATTAGCCTATCGCTTTCCACTCCTGGACATAGGCCTCTCCCAGTGTGCGCTATTTCGGCTGGTCCTCCGCCTTCCACATTCAGTCTGTCCCAGCCACTTTTTTAGGTCCTCAGTCCACATCGGGCTAGAGGGCGCCCTACTTTCCATTAACCTTCTCGCGGTCTCCACTTTAGGACTCGTTGGTCCAACGGCCGTGAGTCCTTTGGCAGATGTGGCCAGCCCACTGCCATTTCAGCTTACTTATTCTGCGAGCTGTGTCGTATGTCGTACAGTTGTATTTCTTTGTCAGATGACCTCGTTTCGAATTTTATCCTTCAAGGGGAATGTAACATCCCCATGCCTCTACGCTGGAGGCTTATGGGTTCTGGTCTTGGAGCTGGACGGACATTGTGGCGGTATCATCCAAGCATCTCAGCACCTCGATGTATCACCAATCGACACGACACCGCTGTAGGACATCCAGAACTACCCAGGTTTCGATAGAGTCGAAGGCTTTTTCGTAGTCCACAAACGTCATATACAGCGGCTGACTGTACTCTTGGGTCTCTTCTACGATCTGCCGAACAGTATGGATGTGGTCTACGCTGCTATAGCCTTTCCGAAACCTGGCTTGTTCTGGTAGCTGGAACTCGACGAGCTTACACGCGAGGCGATTTGTGACGACTCCCGAGTTTGTAGACATGATTCAGTAGTGAGATGGGCCTGTAGTTCTTCAGCAAGGCATTATCACCTTTTTTGAAGAATAGTACCACCGCAGTCCCGCTCCATGCCCTAGGTATAAGGCCCTGCTGGATGGAACTAAAGAGGCTCGCTAGCTCTTTCAGTATAGGAACCCCGCCTGCTTTCAAGAGCTCAGTAGTAATTTCGTCATCACCAGGGCACCTGTTATTCCTCAGTTGCTTGAGAGCCGCCTCTATCTCGCACTGCTCGACATCGGGTATCTCCTCGGTGTAATGGCGCGTGAGTGGGGCTCTATGGTTTTCATCGTTATGTCCCTTCGGTTGAGTCATACGTGATGCATACAGCTGTCCATAGAATTTATCGATCTCTTCAAGAAAAGTGTAATTTATTGATTATCTTGTTCGGTATTTATATTGTTCAGACTGTTTAGTATCGGTGAGCTCAATTTTTGATGAACAATATTGGGAGTTGAGTTGAATTTGTTATTTTGTGTTGAGGTAGTTTGAAGATCTTCATTTTCGGCTATTACCACCACACGTATACCAACACAGACCCTACTATCCACTCCTAATGATTTCATCATCCACGGCAGCAGTAAACAGTCTGCGAGTCAGGCAGCACAGTTATTAGTGGTACCTATAGCTCTCTAAACTGAAATAACGTTCATATCATATTCAGTGTAAAAATAGTAAAATGTTCCATTGTTTCAGGAATTTTATCGTCAATAGGTATAATTTGTTTGTGTACGTGAGAGAAGTGATTGGGCGCGTCATTTGGGCTTAGACAAGCTATACCTAATTGTTTAGGTAGGTAAATTTACTAACTGGCAAAAAAAACATACAAGCGAACCATTACACACACCAATACAGCCATAAAAGAAACATGTCCAATTTTCGTAAAGAAATAGTAGTGTATTTACTTTTTTCTTATGTACAAAACTCTGGTTCTGCGCTTTCATCTTAAAAAAAATATAATAAGCTCATGGCATGAAAATGCAAAGCGAACACATTTTATAATATGGTCCTTTGGCTTATAAAATAATGATGTACTCACTTGATATTTATATTCAACAACATTTAATTAAAAGTAAGACATATTTCGCAATATGGCCCTTTGTCTTATAAAATACGTGCACTTACACCGATTACGAGGGCTCAACTGAAAATGTGGCTGTTTCGTCCGGAAGTGAGTCACCAAAGTCGCGGAATGCCAAAAAGGCGTTTGTCTGATTTTGCCATTTTTGATACTAAAATCACGGGTGTCTTTTTCAAATTTAAAAGTTATATTGATTTGGATATATATATATATCGCTGGTTAAATGCCAAAGGGCCACAACGCAAAAAAATCTGTGGCCCTTTGGCATTTAACCAGCGATATATATATATATATATATATATATATGTAAGGTCGTGAGTTCAAGTCTCACTTGAACATTTCATTTTTTCCGATGTTTTTCGAACTTTGAAGTTAGCATAATAAATGCTAAAATGTCATCAAAATTCAATGTTTAAAAATGGTTGAAAAGTCATTCATTGTTTCAAGTCGTAAGAATTTTGGTAGATTGGCTTCACCGTCGCCCTTAAAGACGGATACAAAGAGAAGGAAAATTTGAAATGATTCAAGTTTGGCTCAATAACTCAGTTGGAAGAGCATTCCCCCTGAAAGGTCGTGAGTTCAAGTCTCACTTGAGCATTTAATTTTTTCCGATGTTTTTCGAACTTTAAAGTTAGCATACTAAATGCTATAAAAAATCATTCAAATATATATAACTAGCTTTTGCCCACGGCTCCGCCCGCGTGGATGTCGGTTATCGCGACAAAACATAGCCTATGACCTTTGTCAAGGTCTGATCTACCCCTATACCAAATTTCATCAAAATCGGTTCATTGGTTTAGGCGTGAAAGCGTAACATACAGACAGACAGACAGACAGACACACAGACAGACAGACAGACAGAGTTACTTTCGCATTTATAATATTAGTATGGATATGGATAATAGCTTTTGCCCGCGGCTCCACCCGCGTGGATGTCGGTTATCGCGACCAAACATAGCCTATGTCCTTTCTCAAGGTCTAACCTATCCCTATACCAAATTTCATCAAAATCGGTTCAGTGGTTGAGCCGTGAAAGCGTAACATACAGACAGACAGACAGACAGAGTTACTTTCGCATTTATAATATTAGTATGGATATGGATATGTATGTTTGATTTAAGTCATTAAATCACTTCAAATAAGCTATCATCTTACGAATTTTAAAGCTCAACACGTCGCTTGAATGAACATTCCAAAAACATATTTTTCCCACTTCCTGTCTATTTGACTAAGATGGCATGAAAAATGATTTTTTCACGAAAGTTCATCTCTCTAGATGTAATGTATGGAATGGGAAATCGTAAATCATCCGTGTTTAATCGCGCCTATCCGTGAGTTATGAGTTGTCGATGCCGTGCCGGTGTCCCACCCGGTGCGGTAGTGTGACAATGAGATAGAGATTATTCGGACATTTTCATATTGCGTTCGCGATGACAACGTGAGGATAATTATTACCATCTCGTTCACATAGTTCAACGCGGGAAGGGGATCGCGGGAGGTGTTCGCTGAGGATTTGTATTACTTTTCACTTAATTTTAGATGATGAATATATTTGAATAAGCTTGTGTTTTTGGTACAACTATAATTTTATTATTAGACATTTATACCGGCGTTGTGTTTATATTGATACTAATTTAGTTATATCACTCGACACATATAACGATTGTAATAATATCATGGTGTTAATTGATTCTCTAAGAATTGTATCATTTTCCACATAACTTTATTAAAATTAATTTGTTTTTTTACGTCATAAATATAATTGTATCACTTTTCACGAACGAATGTAATAGTAAATTTAAAATGTATATTAATGGAAGTGTACTTATATTACAATGCACTAATTCTAATCTATACATCTACATTGTGTTAAACTCGTTAATTCAATTTGTATCATTATATAATACAGAAATAAAAAACATTGTTTAGTTCAATTTGATATGATTTTAAAAGTATTATTTTACACAATTGAAATGGTAAAAAAAAACGTTCAGGTATATCATTATACTCCAAATCAACTCGCTCATTTTAAACCCTAGAGATACGGGGATAAGAGTCAAAGATAGATATTTTTTTATAGATCTTCTATATGAAAAAATATGATAAGTAATATAACTCAAGATGTATCACTTTTCACTGACGCTCCAGATATGTCTTAGGTAAATTCACAACCCGACGCAAATACCCAAGACCAAGTATGGTTCTAGTCGGTGGGTATCTGAGGCAATTGCCAAAAGAAAAAAAAAATCATACAGTGCCACTCACCACGTCACATGCCATCTTGATGTCAGCCAAACCTTTTTATTACTTAGCTCTTAAACGTTCGTAGTGGAATATTAAGTAGCCTATAGCCAAAAGATGGGCTACCAAAAAATGGGAAATTGAGTTCACGAAATTAATTTAATAAACCTGACCAGTTAAGAACAATGATTAAAGTTCATTAGCTTTCTTATTCTGGAAATGTTTACAGAAAGAATAAAATAAAAATATTTGAAAGAATTTTTTATAGCATTTATTATGCTAACTTTTTTAAGTTCGAAAAACATTGGAAAAAATGAAATGCTCAAGTGAGCCCTCATAGACGGATATAAAGCGAAGGAAAATTTGGAATGATTCAAGTGTGGCTCAATAGCTCAGTTGGAAGAGCAGTCCCCCTGTAAGGGAAAGGTCGTGAGTTCGAGTCTCACTTGAGCATTTCATTTTTTCCAATGTTTTTCGAAAATAAAAATATTCAAAAACAAAATAAACAAAAAAGATATCAACAAAAATTGGCTTACATTTTTGACTAAATTTTTGATTAAAGATGACTTATTTGCTAACTACACGGTATTGCCTCTGTTTTACTGTAACTGTATCATGCTACCTACTTGTTCTAATGAAAATCTATTGGTGTACAATAAACAATTATCTATCTATCTATCTATCTAAATTTTACGGTTATATGTACGTATGAAGAAAAAAATTAAAGAAAACAGTTTCCTATTAAACACTTGGTCGCCCTACTGGTTCACAGAATAGCTCTGCTACGGTACCACTTACATCGACAGGTTTTGGTGCTCATAATAAATTCGCGTTACCGGCACTCGCAATAATAGGCAGGCGATGATATTTATGGTAATGCCATTGGATAGAGTCTATGGGAATTTTGTTGACAACACTAACACTGAAATGTGGTTTTAATTAAGCTTCAGAGATCCGGTTCTCAGCATTCTATGGATTTACCGTGCGGTCGCCGGGTCCATGGCGTGGTACAGAGAGGAACACTGTGCCTTGCGTCCCAGGTGTAGGTTTAGGGTGGCCACCTTGTGATGCATCAGCGCTCACCTCCACCGTCAGTCGTGTTCCCTCCTCTACCTATCCAAATTTGGTAAGATCCTATCAACGCCGTTTTTGATATTCGTTTGAGTAAAGAGCTTACCAAAGCTTTTGGCAATCCGAGGTTTTTAAATAAGTTATACAGGGATTTAGCTGGAATTTCCCTTGCTCCTACTTCTACGGCGTAGAGTTTAACCACATAGCTATTTGTGGTTAACTCGTTGGTCAAGTCAAAGTATTTGTTTATTTTTATAGCGTGGTCTTTAGGTACAGTTTATTAGGAGTAACGTAACCTATTTCTTGCATTTGACTAGATGACCAAGAGACACTATGCGCTCGGTCTCACTATTCAGTAATCGCAGGTTGCAATTCTGTTGTCTGCTTAGCGGTACTTCATCTGAACACTTTCGAGTTTCGGAGAGCAGAGGTTAGGTGGCAGTCGCTTCCAATATAGCTGAAAATACTCAAAATGTTGGATAACAAATTGCATACGTTGCTTACAAATTTCTTTGAAGAATAAGTAGATATTAGGAGATTTCAATTTAAGAGAGACAGGACAAACTTTTTTTTTAAATGAATTTTTATAGCATTTATTATGCTAACCAATCATATCATCCCTTTCTTCCTTCCACCACCGTCGCTCTTAAAGACGGATATAAAAGAGAAGGAGAATTTGAAGTGATTCAGGTATGGCTCAATAGCTCAGTTGGAAGAACATTCCCCCTGTAAAGGAAAGGTCGTGGGTTCCAGTCCCACTTGAGCATTTCATTTTCTCACTGTATTCGAATAGGACAAACTTTCGCTATTTTACGAGTATTTAAAAAAGAACTGGCGACCAATTGCCTTATGTTCAATTATGAATTGTCCGAATCGACAGTTCAAATACAATATTCGAAAATAAACACACAGAATTGCTGATTGCGTAGCGAGCTTATCTGTATTCCTATCCGCCATATTTTCCTTCTTTCCAGCCGAAATTCAATAGTTATAATAGAGAAAATAAAAGCCGTTCTGTTTACTATTCCAGTTGCGTAGTGAGTTTAGTGATGCTAAAGTTATGGTGGCATTATAATCGGGGGCGAGTCGGGGGCACCTTTGTTCTCCCTCCTGAGGAGGGCCAGACCGTTAGGGATGGCCTTAGGTGCGAGGGATATGTCGATGACAACCTCACCTCCGGCCTAGTACCTACCACGACCCTCAGTCAGCGTGCAGTTTTAGTCCGGCTCCGGCAGAGGAGGTATCCGTGGGGATTTCCGCACGAAAAAAAAGAAAAAAAAGGTGGCATGATAATCAAAGGTATAACATCACTAATCCTATAAAATCTGGGGCATAGTCGCCATTTTGTTTTATGTTCAAAATGGCGAAGGAAATTGAAATGTTTTTTGAATTTACAACATTATTCCATCAATTATTAATAAATGTTTTCTTCGAAATACATCGGGAAAAAGTCCAAAAGGAAAAATATTTATTAATAATAAGCGCTCGAGTGGGATTTGAACCGACGACCTTTCCCTTATAGGGGTAATGTTTTTCCAACTGAGCTATTGAGCCACACTTCAAATTTCCCTTCTCTTTATATCCATCTTTAAGGGCGACGGTGGAGCCATCTGCCATATTTCTTACGAACTGTTGGAACCAAAGAATGATTTTTCAATAATTTTTTAACAGATTTTTGATAACTCCGCCCAAATATTTGAATGAAATTTTTATGGCATTTAGGTATTATGCTAACTTTTCAAGTTCGAAATATATCGGAAAAAAGAAGCGCTCAATAGCTCAGTTCGATGAGCATTCCCCATGTAAGGGAAAGGTCATGGGTCCCACTTGTGCGCTTCTTTTTCCCGAAAAATTTATTCAAATATATTTTCTTTCCCCTTTTTTCGACTCTTTTATTTAGTTTTAGTTTACTAAGTTATATTTCATTTAATGTAAAAAAACCTTATATATTCTTTTATATAAGCAGAGGAACGGGATGAGATGTTTATTTTAGACGAAGGGAGGGTCATCTGACAGGACAACGTGATCACACCAGCCCAGCAACTAATTGGTCGTAGATCGGATGTCAAATCATGGCTCAATAGTGTGGTCCTTGAGATGTGGCTATCCAGCCATTTCTGAAGATAATAGTGCAAATATACTTTGTATACGTCTTTATTTTTGTCAACATTAATTTTCCCCATAAAGTGTAGCTTTTTCCCGTTGGGTGTTATCATCAAAATATTAAATCAAATCGATATTTTAAACAAAAAGATTGTTTAACCTAAAAGGTCTGTACATTTACAATAAACATAACATAACATACATAACATAAACTCACGCCTATATTCCCCGAAGGGGTAGCCAGAGGTGCTAGCACACACATTTCGCCAGTTTATGTTTAGGTCCCAAGGCGAGCCTATTGCCATTAACCGGGCACTTATAAACCTGCAAAAAATACACACATAACTTCGAAAAGCATCGAAAAGTCATTGGTGTGTGCCATGGTAAACCTGGGATCGAACCCGAGACCTCGTCTCAGCAGTCCATTACCCATACCACTAGGCTACAGCAGATTCTTCTTCTCTTTACAATAAAGTCGCAGTTATTTCAGTGAAGTTATGTTACTTGATACTTTAATCGCATGGCTAGAAATTGTATCTAACACAATATACTCCGTGACTAACATTGCGATACCCTCTACAAGACGAGTTAAGTGCATCGTCTCTATTATAGATAGTAAACAGTGTTACCAGTAATCAAGTTTACCAGTAATATTGTTATGGTAAAGGCTTTCAATGTACTTATAGGGGTAAAGTGAGACAGAGTTGTTGTGTAACTTGTTTAGGTTTTGTTTTGGTGAGCTACTGGTTTTATTAGCCTGCTAGTGTAGATTACATGTTATAATAATGATTTATTGGTCATACCTATATTCGAAGATATTTTTAAACGAATAATCGGTAGTTCAGTGGTTATACGACGTTTTGATCAAGAGTTCCGGGGTTTGATCATGACTATTAGGTACAGTCAGCCTCATAAATATCTTGACAACGAAGTCTCAAAATAATCTTATAACTCTCGTATTGATGGCAATTCAAACTGTTTTATTGATTCATATGGTATTACTGTCTGAACTAAATGTCTGAACTAAATATTAGAACAATCGGTCAACTGGAAGGAAGTGAAAACTAAATTAAGATCATTTTGAGCACTTTGTTCGTCAATATCTTTATGATGCTGACTGTACACTACCGACTTGAACTCATTATACAAATAGAATAACATTAAAATTAAATATTAAATTAATAGTAAAACATTAAAATTAATTATGTACAGTATATTATATCTAAATCTACAATATATACAAAAATAAGAAAAGGAAAAACAGGGGTGAAAGAGACTGCAACTTTAGGCATCGTAGAATTCCTCCCCATCGACCTCTACCGGAACCGTGCCCAAAAGGCTGGCGGCATTACCCCGCTGAATAGCGATAGCAATTCTTTGAGCGAGGTAAAGGCCAGCCCTATGGTCACGGGAAGAGTCAATTAGACGCTTCGCCATCTCTTTGAATAGCGCGCGCGCACTTGGACCCCACGGACCCAACGTTTCGACTCCAAACGGCTCAAATATATAATTATCAGTTAAATTGGTATATTTGCGCCGTTTGAGAGTCTCCGCTGATGCAGCGGAAACAATTATACAAATTGTTTAGCTTAGATAAAGATGTTAGGATGATTATTAATTTAAAAAAAAGTAACGTTTATCAGCATTGTCAATGAATTAGTAGTTACGATACCTTACCTTAAAACATTCTATTAGCTGTAATTTTCATAGTTTTTGTTTTTATAACGTACCTGAAAAAAGAGAAAGGAGAATTATTAATGGGTGCCAATTACAGTCACCGGTAAATCTAAGCTATGCAATAATAAATCGTGATATTCAGATGAATTAAATACATATAACATAACATAACATAACATAAACTCACGCCCGTATTCCCCTTATGTGTAGGCAGAGGTGCTAGCACCCACATTTCGCCAGCTTATGTTTTAGGTCCCTATGTAATAGGTGGCGAGCCTATTGCCATTAACCGGGCACTTATAAACCTACGATAAATACACACATAACTTCAAAAAGCATCGAAAACTCATTGGTGTGTGCCATGGTTAAATACAAAAGTTAAAAAAAAAACGCAGCTGTCATTTTGATGGACTAAGATAAAACAGAAACATCAGTACTATGATATCAAGGGTTTTTATCAACTCCAGGCTATCAGTCAGGGCCGGGGGTGTGGCCGACCCTGACACGTGCGACCTCGGTACGTTCAAAACGGTTCACAATCGATCGCACGCTTCCTGTAAATGTAACCTATTGTTTGATGACTGATATAAGCGTTCAGTCAAACGTGTATGAAATAAGATGCTACTAGCAAATGACGTATTATTTTAATAGACATGGCATATAAGGCTTCCAAAAGTGTATAAAAAGTATGGATGTGTATGTATAAAAAATATCACTGAGTACTTTAGTGAAAAAATAATACCGCATTGGTTAGAATTTATCTAAGAATTATAAATTACTAGCGGACGCGTACTTCGTACCGCCAATTTTTTACTACCCGCGTGGCGTCCGATTCCATTCCCGCTGCACCCTCTACTATATTAAGCATGTATTATACATATATACCTTCTTCTTGAAATACTCTATCTATTAAAAGACACCGCATGAAAATGTGTTGCGTAGTTTTGAAGATAATAAGCATGCATAGGGATATAGGGACGAGGAGAGCGACTTTGCTTTATACTGTGAAGTGATTTATTAATGACGTATTTTTTCCATGCGGCGCGTAAAATCAGGACAGTCTGTTGCCCTCATTAATTATTGTTAGCATTTTAGAGGGCGGGTAACGCACGTATAGTTTACTTTAGGGAAGGTTCATATCTGACGGAACTTGCGTCGCGTATTATCGGTCGCGTAACGCCAGAACAGACAAATGTATAGAAAAACACTTGACCGTTCACACTCGACGCACCAACGTAACATCGGTTGAGTGTGAACGGTCAAGTGTTTTTCTATACATTTACAATGACTCTATAATGTTTTCATTTACAATGATTCAAAATGATTCTATACATTCCGTCAGATATGAACCTTCCCTATTATTGCTCCAAGTCTAATATTATTACGTTGTAATAATTTTGGAGGAGTCGATTCGCACGACAATAAATTAACTTCGTGCGAATCGCCTACAGAAAAATAATATATTTTTAAAGGAGTCGATTCGCACGTTTCGGGCGAGTTCAATTCGTGCGAATCGTCCAATAAGCCACCACAACATTCTACACAACGCTATCTAGACCCATGGTAAGCTTTTATAGCTTGTGTTATGGAATCTAGAATGCGGATAAACATATTTATATACTGTTTATACTGGAGATTGATGGCGCTTGGTGGAATCTGCTACACATATTGAATAACACACTTGTACTTTTCCACTGAGTTTATTTTAGACCTGACCGATTTCGCCTTACGGCATTCTCAAAGGTTTACATTGATGTTTTTTTTTTAAAAAACGAAGTTTTGATTGAGATTGATGTTTTTTTTTAAAAATAACTTCAATGTGAACCTTTGAGAATGCCGTAAGGCGAAACCGGTCAGGTCTAAAATAAACTCAGTGGAAAAGTACAAGTGTGTTATTCAATATATTTATGTACTTTTTTTTGTTGGAAATACATACATATTACACATAGAAACACCCAGACCAATGCAAATAGCCTTATTCATGCATACAAATATTTGCACTGAGCGGGGATCGAACCCGCGCCTCCTGCATAGCAGTCGCGTTCACTACCAGCACGCCACAACTGACTATTGCTTGTGGCTCTGCCCGTATGGTAGGTACTCTGATCCCGTAATATTACCCCTGGGAACTTGTTTCAGGAATAGTAACTTAGGTATTGTACCCGGTAGGTGGCACAGTCGCCTTCAATACTTGGTGAACACTATCTAATTTAAAAAATGATCTTTTACATTGAAATATATTATGGGTTGCGAAAAATAAATGGGAAAATTCAAGAAAGGAATGCCACGCGGGCAGAGCCACAGGCACATAGCTAGAGAAGATTCTACCGTTTCTACCTTGGTGAATGTTCTGATGAACTCTTCCAATTAGTCCCACCCTCTCCTTTCCTTCACATTACAACACGTTCAGGTCTAAGATGCCATCCTTATACGCTGCTGAATATACCTAGAACCAAGCATTTCAGTGACTCATTCCTATGCCACACCATTAAAACCTGGAACTCCCTGACAGCTCACGTGTTTCCTTCTTCCTACAGTCCCTCTTTTAGCAGAGCGTGAAAAGGCATCTGATGAGGCCGTCAAACTAAGTGCAACCAATGTTAACATAGTATATGTTTACGATGATGACCCTCTTTTACCATTTAGCTTACCTTCAGGCGAGGTGAAGTCAAATTGACGTGTCCTTTATAAAAAAACAGTCTTTATATTACTTTTTCCACTCATATACGTTTTAGTACGTATACTAAAATAGAAAAAATGTTCTTATACGAATGATATCTGAGTCAAATAGGACAAAATTTATGTCGGCTGGACAAAAATGTTTATTACAGTAATAATTTATGAGCTTATTGTTATTTCTTAAGTGATAGCTTTTGTCCTTGAATGAGTAGTGGCTACAAAAACATGTCTCCGATATCTTTTTAAATAGTTTATTTTTCTGTTAGACCTTACTTTCTAAAATAAACACGTTAAAAAATATCGAATTGTGCATTGTATAAGTATCTTCTTGAATTCTATCATCATAAAGTCTGCACACCAAATTGCCAGAATAACCTTTTCTTTTTTCTAAGGGACTTTATAGCGAAGTTCTTGGGACTTGGGAGTGGGGCAAGTTCAAGAATTTCAATTTATAGCATCTGTCGAAAGAACTGTTGCATTGTTACAGAAAATTACTAAATACAGTTTACTTTACTTAACTCTACATAAAATATATTAACGTATACAAATATATTAAATTTTAAACTTTATTTCTATACACCTAAGTTCAAAATAAAATGAAAACTGTTTCATTATACTTTTTCAATTTATCTGCAAAAAGTCATTTAATTTCGAACCTTAAAAGCATGGTTTAAAGTCTATTATTTAATCCAGTTTTCTGCCAGAATCGAGGCCCAGGTAGCTCGGCCGGTCAGCACGCAGCGGTTCAACTTTCCTTTTGAATGTCGATTTTTGCGAACTTAAGTTTACAGAAAAAGTTTGCATACTACAAGTGGCTGAATTTAAAATTTCTTTAATTTCAACAAATACTTGCAAATAAATACATTTGAATTGTACCTACTTTGATTCAAACAAAACCTGAACTTAGAAGTATCGTCCATACTAATATTATAAATGCGAAAGTAACTCTGTTCAGTGGTTTAGGCGTGAAAGTGTAACATACATACAAATATGTATGTTACGCTTTCACACCTAAACCACTGAACCTATTTTGATGAAATTGGGTATAAGGGTAGATTAGACCTTGAAAAAGGACATAGGCTATGTTTGGTCGCGATAACCAACATCCACGCAGGCGGAGCCACGTGCAAAAGCTAGTAATACTATAAAAACACTATAGTAAGTTTGTACATAGTAATAGGTCATTAGAACTCGTAATCTCCAACGATTAATATGGCCTAAATACCTATGTACGAGAACTGGCAACACTAGATGAGCAATGGTTGTTGTTTCTTGTTGATTAAACTGTGTATTGTATCCTCTACTTCGTACGCTATGTGTGTTAGTTACTTGTAACATTCTCCCCACGGAATTACAAATGTGTACTGTACAAAATTATCCTAAATAACCATATGTGACTGCGGATATATGGCTCTGTTTTTGATATCTTTTGGTTAGAAAATCAGTCTAGGAAAGTTCGAAAATAAATATTATGCCTACCTACAATATTGCAAGGTTAACCTATTCTAACCAGGCATATTTTGACAGCTTCCGTGGCATAGCTGTAGAGAACGCGGCCGCTGCATCTTCGTACTTCAAATTTCCCTTCTCTTTATATTCGTCTTTTATCACTTATTTTGAAGAGATACAGATGTGGCTCAATAAATAGCTCAGTAGGAAGAGCATTCCCCCTGTAAGGGAAAGGTCGTGGGTTCATGTCCCACTTGAGCATTAAATTTCTCTCGATGTATTCGAATTTTGAAAGTTAGCTTAATAAATGCTATAAAATCATTCCTACCTATAGGAACAAAATATCAATGATTTTCCCCGACTAATTTTCGCTATTTTTTGTTCGTTAGTTCCATTACCGTCGATAAGTGTTTAAATCTTAAAAAATACAAACAGAGACACTTACTTGCTTTACCATTATTTATAACGTTAGTGTCGAAAGTTAATTACTTTTGTGCGCCCCTCAAGAGCATTAAAAATAATGTAACAAAGGTTTTTCCTTAACGATAAAAGCTGTGTAATGAAAGCGAAGTGACTGTCATTCATTAATTTATTCCTACGTACAAAACTAGGTGTTGGACGCGGCTCCACTCGCGAGGATGTCGCAACTAACTTTGATACAAGATTTCATGCCTTAATTGAATTTTTTAAATTTTTTCTCAATGAAAGGTTTTTTTTTCTAAAGGACACGTCAATTTGACTTCACCTCGCGTGATGTCAAGCTAAAGGCAAAGTCTCGAAAAGAGGGTCACCATCGCAAACATGAACTATGTTAACATTGGTGGCACTCAGCTTGACGGCCTCATCAGATGCCTTTTCACGCCCCGGTTAAAGGACCCGGAAAAGTAGGAAGAAGAAGAAAAGGTTCCAACAGTTCGTAAGAAAGTTTGTAGATGGCTCCACCATCGCCCTTAAATACGGATATAAAGAGAAGAGAAATTTGAAGTGATTCAGGTGTGGCTCAATAGCTTAGTTGAAAGAGCATTCCCCCTGTAAGGGAAAGGTGGGTTGGGCATTTAAATTTTCCCGATGTTTTCGAATTTTAAAAGAAAAAATAAATGCTATAGAGATTCAGTCAAATAAAAGGTAACTTAAACTCCTTTCCAAAGCTTAGAGACGGGATCTCTCTCTCTCTCAATTAATTATCGAAATAGCTTCTTGTTTTAGGCATGAGAACGTAAAGCTGTTCATTTCTTTAAATATACAGTATCGAGCTCAGCGTTGTGACAGCCTCGATGAACAGTGCCATTGGCCGGACTGGAGTGACGCAGTGGTGCTCAATAGCTCAGTTGGCAGAGCAATCTCCCTGTAAGGGAAAGGTCGTGAGTTCGAGTCTCACTTGAGCATTTCATTTTTTCCAATGTTTTTCGAACTTAAAAGTTAGCATAATCAATGCTATAAAAAAATCATTCAAATATTTGGGCGCAGTCATCAAAATTCAATGTATAAAAATGGTTGAAAAATCATTCATTGTTTCCAACAGTTCGTAAGAATGTTGGTAGATGGCTGCACCGTCGCCCTTATAGACGGATATAAAGAGAAGGAAAATTTGGAATGATTCAAGTGGTGCTCAATAGCTCAGTTGGCAGAGTAGTCCCCCTGTAAGCGAAAGGTCGTGAGTTCGAGTCTCACTTGAGCATTTCATTTTTTCCAATGTTTTTCGAAGTCATTTAATTTTGAACTTTAACCGCATCGTTTTAAAGTCTATTATTTAATGCCGTATTTGCAGTGGTGGTGGCACGACAGTGGTTTGGCTTTAGCAGAATCGAGGCCCAGATAGAGTTACTTTCGCATTTAAGTATATAACATTAGTTTGGTTATTTGCCAAGTCTTCGAAACTAGGTCACTTATGGGCACATACATAAGATAATTTTATAAGATTTGTACGTATTCCAGCTTTTTAAGTTATGGGGCGTAAGTAACACCAGAATAATAAATTCTGCTTTTCTTCCATCTTAATATTTTTCGAACATAAGTGTAGCATGATTTATTTATTGTATAGCATGTATAATATATAGCAATACCACTACTATACTATACTATACCACCCGAGTTCCTTGAGTAGGGTAAACGTTTACCATTATGTTAGACCATAAGCTTGCCTGACTGAAAATAATTTTTCATCCGTCGTTCATCGTTACCTTTGACAAGTTAAGGTGAGTGATGGATTTCTCACCTCAATTAATATTTTATTAAACATTCCCCGCCATGGTAAGCCTTAATTTGATTTAATATCACGTTGGCCAGACTTAAACGACGCGTCGTCAATCTTCATACTTACGCGAAAACTTTAATGAGAAAACTGACAGTTAGAAATTAGGGTTATTATTATTATTATTATATTTCAATTCATTTATTATCAAAAGAGAACATTACATATATTTGACGCACAAAAAAAATACTAAGGTTTGTACTTGTGCTAATACAATACAGTCGCTAACATAGGATATAAAATAAAAAAAATTAAAACAGGGGAGACCAAATCTCTACCTACCCACATTACAAAAAATAAATATATAACATACGTCGTTATTACTTAAAGTTGTCACAAATTATTTTAAAACAATCACAAAACACAAAAACAAAATTATTGAACATATCTACAATGAACTCAAAAAGTATTCTTTGAGTTTACGTGTAAATCCGAAAAAAATTATTACGCTAATATTTAAAATCTTAAAAAATATCATATCACACCTGTAAATCCTCGAAGAGGTAGGCAGAGTTGTATTAACAACCGCATTTTGCCAACTATGATTTTCCGTCCCGCGTAATAGGGGGCTAGCCTATGGCCGTCAAGCGGGCACTAAGTTATGGGCTGTATGTTTACTGTCAGATGAAGAATATCCATTAGTAGCCTTCTACGACACCCACTGGAAGAGATGCAGTGGCCCTATTCTACTCCACTGGGAACATCAGACTCGAAAAGACTCCCAAGGATTTCCTCCATTTCATTTGTGGCTAACTCATTCTGCAAACCTTTTCTTGTCTTTATTGGAGAATCTTTCAGTCTAACTACAAAACGGTTGACTTTCGAAGCTGTTTATTTTCCGTGCAGTGCCTGCCACATGACCTACCAACACAACCCATTTGCCATATCGAGATCTTTTTAGGGTTCTAACTACCAGTAACTGATTTCACCGATGTTCGAATGGCAGCCGGGACCAACGTGTCGGTCTCATTGTGTTAAGAACCGTCACCTATCCTAAAACATGGTTAATTGTTTAACCTCGTAATACGCTAACTTAATCACCACTTAACGACGAGTCCTTTTTACCCACGACGGAACGGAGACGGTATATGTGTTTGGGGTGAGAGGATGTTTGTGTGTTTGTTTGTGCAAATCTATGTTGCCATTTTCTCCGAAACTATCAATCCAATTTTGAAGCAGTTTTCAGTTTTGGGTTCACCTTCATTGTAGCATGTTCTTAGATAGCTGTTACAATGACAACTCAACAGGGGGCGCTACAACAAGTATTTTTAATGCAAATCAATGTTGCCAATTTTCTCCAAAAAGCCTACTCCGATTTTGATACAGTTTTAGATAGGTGTTAACGGTGACAACCACAAGGGGGCGCTGCAGTAAACATTATTTTAATTATTTTTTATATCGTAGGTTTTTTCAAATGTTTTAATTTTATTACATGTAGTATTACTACTCAAGGTAAACTACAAACTTAAACCAATATTAGTCATTAATTTTAGTAACAAACTCGACATATAAATACCCACTCTTAAAATATTTTTTCTTCCCAATTTTTCGGTAGATTTGTTACGCTGGCAACGCTTGAGAGTGCGGCTTTTCAACCATGTGATTAATGTGCTGCGATTGTAGGTGATATTGGAGGTAGGCCTGACACATATCCTTGTGAATGTAAGCCTCTTTATCCTACTTAACGGACTACAAAAAATCGAGGGTGTCAAATCGACTGGATTTGTACGTGCGAGGTAATTTTGGCGATTGTGTGTCGATAGCAATGGATTTTTTAATGACGCAAAGAGAAGGGGTTTTAAGTTTGATGTGTCTGTCTGTACTGAGGAGGGGCCCTGGGTCAGTCGGGGTGCGAGGGATATGTCGAAGACAACCTCACCTCCGGCCAAGCACCACGACCCACAGTCAGCGTGCGGTTTTAGTCGGTTCGAGTCCGACATAACCTTCCCTTCCGGTTCCGGCGGGGGAGGTATCCGAACGGATTTCCGCACGAAAAAAAAAAGATGTGTCTGGCTGTGGCATCATAACTCCTGAACGGATGAAGTGATTTTAATTTAGTTTTTTTGTATTAAAGGTGACTTCTATGCGAGTGTTCTTAGATATGTATGATGAAAATCGGTTGAGCCGTTTATAAGTTATGGGGGTTAAAGTGAGGATGGGAAGTATCGGGGGTTTTTTAAATTTTTTATTTATATTATTCACGTGGTTGTTACGAAAGGGTTATGTTTCTTACATTGATTTATACTGTGAATATGTCTGTCTGATCACTGATACCACATGTCTAGTAGTTAAGAACAACAGTTGTATCATAATTCTTTGGTGAGACGCGAATGAATTTTAAATTACGAGGTTTAACTACGGACTATAGGAATTGGATAAACGATAATTATGGTGCTCTTTCTGTGATATCACTTGTATGATAGCTAAAAAAAAGGTAGTGGACAGTTTGTGGTCTTTATTGTCATCGTCATAAAAATAATAAAAAAAAATAAATAAAAAAAAAGTTTATTTATTTAACAAAATACAATTTTTTTATCACTATACAATTAATATAGTTTTGGCATAATTGTGAGATGTTACAATATGAATAGGTACTGAAGTGGTACAAGAGATTATAACCCTGTTACCTAAACTAGGCTCAGGGGTGTTCGGCCAAGTAGTGGTATAGTTTATGAACATATAAAGTAGACGAAGTTGTGTGTCGCAATGATAGGTCTGTACATTGGGCACTTCTTCTTCTGTCGAATCGAAGGCGCCTCAACTCAAACTCAAACTCAAATTCTGTGTTCCCAGTGTGCCGCCACCTGGATTGCATTTTTGGAGGCGGTCATAAGTTCCTCCGCGGTACAAGTGGAGTGGACGGGCATGGAGCACATGTCAGCAGGTGGGACATGGTCAGTGGAGTAACTCCACACTCACACCGCAGGTTCGCGCCGTCCGAGATACCCCATCTTGACCGATTCTCCTTGCTTCAACCGACCTGTGTCCGAAGTCCGTCTATTTAGGGACTTCCACCTGATCCAAGAGAGGTCGTGCCCAGGTGGCAAACTCTCCGACAGCGGAACGAATGGGGCTGGTGGCGAGCTCCGCGCTCTCCATAGGTCCACCCTGGCCGGGGAGGGATCGCCATCAGCGGCTGCAACGCACGCCCAAAAACTCTTTCGGCTTTTCAGCCTTTTTGGCACATGATGGTGGCCGTGCATGGGGTGTCGCTGATCCCGTTCCAGCTTACCCCTCTCCATGGATGACGCCACGTCTCTACGTACGCTGGGAGGTGCTATACCGGCTAGTGGATACAGCATCTTCAATTCAATTGGGCACTAATCCTTAGTGACAATCGTTATCGTCATTGCACTAGTTTTGGTTGTAACGTGAAGAGAGAGGTTTTAGCGAAAAGGATTGCCGTTTGACCCTCTAACCCGCCCTCTAACCAAAGGAAAGCTTATAGAGTCTTGTAAATTAATTAGCAGATACGGTTTTCTTGTAAAATAAGTTTTGACCATCAACATAGTCTTGCCCCCAGCAAGATTATGCCCCAGCTCCCATACACCTTCAGTATACAGAGTATTAGATGTATTTCACATTGTGTTTAAAAGCTTTGAAACAGTAGATCGCGTGTTATACAACCTAGCATTACCGGAAATCTGAACAATACAACTGACAGCGTTCATTTATTATTAATTGTATTTTAATTTTACTTTGACTATAAATGTGGCTGATTAAAAGAAAATTATAGGCCGTAGTAATGAGGTTTTAATTGTATATATGTGGCATGTTCGGCAATAAGTGTACTGAAATATAAACATTTTTGTATATAATTTCACAAGTGTTTAACATCAGACAGATATAGGTATATAGCCCAGACTCAGCCTCAGATATGGGTTCGAGTCAACAATAGTGCCCGGAGCATTATGGCAATAGGCTCACCCCCTATTACATGGGACCGACTACAATTATTGGTGAAATGTGGGTGTTAATTTAACTCTGCCTAATCCTCCGGGGTTAAAGGCGTGATTATATGTATGTATGCATGTAGGTATGTATATTTCCTTTTCTCTCTCCCCTTCTTGCATCACAATTGTATGTTATTTAAGCGGGACATGAAAAATGGCGATGCGGCTGTCAATCGAAGCTTTGGTGCAGCAACTGCCATCTGACATTGACAACCCATGAGGGTCCGTGGCCGAGGCCCTCGGTGGTCGACGCCCTCTTGGCCGAGGCCACGGGCCTTCGTTCTTTAAAATCAATTTTATACAAGTTCGCCAGTTTCGGGTACTCTTGAAATGTCCTTTGTTTAAAATACCTTCGATCTGTTTGATATACGCAAGTCTAGGTCGGCCCAAAATTGCATACAAAAAAAATGCAGTCCATGGCGCACTAGGTTTCGTGTCCTTCATCTCCTTCCTCCTACACTAAAGACGATTTGGATAAAGCCACTGACACGGTTTGAGAGGGCACACTTTTATTCAGGAACCATTTAGTGGCAACAGTGAGTTATTGACACGAGAAGAAGAAGTAGAAGACGGCTGTTTTTAATACCTTATAGGCATAAATAATTACATTCGTCATCTGTGCGTTAATCCTAGTCGCATACAAACCTACCAGCTTGGAATCTGGGGTCCGCTTTACCAATCTAATTGAGAATTTGGCGAAACTTCGATATTTTCCGTGAAGCGAAAAATTCGAAGCATTTCAAGTATAGGCGTAAGTAATAGTATCGTGTTCAAATCTGTATTTTAGCGAATATGTGATACCCAAAACCCTCATAATATTTAAGAATACATCACGTTGCCTTATCCAAACTTACCTACGTAATACAAGACCCAAATCGTATATTGCCTTCACAAATTTTATTCCGTCGGTCGCTTTATTGAATTCTGTCCCTCTCTATTGTTTATAGCTTTTGTGGCGCGTATTTTATTGTATTTCTTAGTGCGTATGTCAGCTGGCTTCTGTAGAGTTACTGGATGTAATGATTTTATATGTCCCAGTGCGAACACCATCAGATTGAACTGGTTTTAAACTTGATGTATGTGTAGCTTAGTTTAAATTAAATGTTTATCCTCATACAAGCAAATTTTTTAAGTTGTAGTTTTGAACCCGAGATTCGGTTTATTTATTTTTAGCATACCATTAATATGGCAGTCTAGAACATGCCCAAGCCTTGCGCACCCAGGGATAAAGTTCAAAACATTGTTCATTCAATGTTAGAAATACTAGTATCAAAATAATCCTAAACCTAAAGTAGGAAAAGCAAATCAAAATGTTTTGATTGCTTTAAATTGTATTTTTTTCGAACTAAAGGTGTACTGAATATCTGGCTTATTGGACGATTCGCACGAATTGAACTCGCACGAAACGTGCAAATCGACTCCTTTAAAAATATATTATTTTTCTGCAGGCGATTCGCACGAGTTAATTTATCACAACAATCCGTCAACAGAAAGGAAAAGAAATTAAGGAACCAAGGAATTAAGATCGTTTTGAGCACTTTTGTCATTAAGATCTATTTGATGCTGACTGTACTACAAGCTTGCTTCTTTTTCCATGCAATAATGACTAGCGAAATTGCACTATAAATGTCCACTTTTACAATCGACCATAATAATTACAGTATTTCAGATTCTAAACGGTCTGGTAATTGTAGCGTTTGCATTGTATAATGATATAGTATGATAGAATGTAGTAGGCAGGGTTGTAATCATGCTTTTAATTGAATTCGTAATCAGAGTCATACCTATTCACGATTAACGTCAGTGTTATTACAAAATTGCTTGAAAATAGCGGAAAAGAAGTAGAAAATTATGAATAAATGGGAATATAAAATAGCTATTTTAGTCATTTGCGGTAGGCTAGTGGTATGGGTAATGGACTGCTGAGTGCTGGGGGCTTACTCCGAAAAACGAAACTATTCGTATCCGTTGACGTTTCTGTCATTTAGCTACCCCGAAAGTGTTTCGTTTCGTGCTTCGAATCCGTCTTCGTACGTTTGACACTGACTTTGTCGATCGTTGTCAGTGTACCTACTCCCAAAATACATTTGACGTTTTCGTAGTCGTTGTCAGCATGGTTGTCAGTCGTTGTTTGACAACTAATCTTGCGGATTATTAGGGTAAGCAGGGGGAATGGCGTTCACTTATGGCAAACAAGGTATATTTTTTAAAATATCTATTAAAAATCATAATTAAGAAATGTAACAAAGTCTTTAACTATCGAGGAATCAATATTTCAACAACAAAAGCATATATCTTTTACATATATTTTTTTTCTGAATTCCACGCACATAATACATTTGTTATAATTTTTATCGCCTGCATTCATTTCGTCATCACAGTCGTCTTCGTCATAACTCTCCGAAGAACTTTCTTGTATAATAAGTCACTACGGAGTAATGGCGTTCGACTGAGCGGTAAAACCCCAAACGGTCGTTTTATAAATAATTTTAAAATAAAAAGAAACCATACCCACTTATTGAAAATTTATTTTATTATCACAAAATTGCAGTTTTACTGTCAGAAAAGTAAAAGTAAAAACTAATTAACAACCATAGTTCTTAACTTACCAACAACACCACGTAACCAAAAATTACATCAGTGCGGCCACAATAAAAAAACGCACTTACAGTCGCATGACATGCGTTGACTGGCCGTTTGCATCCCAATCTGTTAAGAGGCCTCTACCCCGCGTATCTCACTCGGCGTTTCATGTTGCTACATTGCATTTTGACAGAGTTACAGGGGTGAGCGCCATTACCCCTGCTTACCCTTTTTGAAATTCAACGACGTCTATATAACTATCGTAAGATTTTTGGAGTTGAATTTTAATCGAATAAAATGGCGAGATTTTTATTGTTGGACCAAAACCATAGAACAATATTATGGCACAAGGGTTTTTAAGTTCGTTCACATTAAATCACGTAAATCCTTGAAAAATTACATTTTGGTGATCTAATGGTAACTTTAGAACCAAAATATCATACATATTTTAATTTGACGCTGTTTTCATAAGAATACAACTATATTTTTTGATTTTTCATTTGTTAACGGTTTTTAGATTTTTAAAGTATACTAGCTGTTGCCCGTGGTTCCGCCCGCGTGGATGTCACTTATCGCTAAATTAAGATTTAAACTATCCTATCTCTCAAGTTGGATCGAACTGCACATGGTGTGCGAATTTTATTATAATCGGTTAAGTGGTTTAGGAGTCCATTGAGGACAAACATTGTGACACGAGATTTATATATATTAAGATTGGTCCAAACTATTTATCTAGATTCGAACGTTTGTCTATGATTACGAAAACGGCGGAATCCGTCAGTCGTCAACGAAAGGTTTTCGGAGTAACTTTAATGGATCGTGTTCGTTCGGGCTGTCGTTCGTTCGTTCGAACGTTCGTTCGTTTTTCGGAGTAAGGCCCCTGAGACGAGGTCTCGGGTTCGATCCCAGGTTTACCATGGCACACACCAATGACTTTTCGATGCTTTTCGAAGTTATGTGTGTATTTATCGCAGGTTTATAAGTGTCCGGTTAATGGCAATAGGCTCGCCACTTATTACATTGGGACCTAAACATAAACTGTCGAAATGTGGGTGCTAGCACCTCTGCCGACACCTTCGGGGAATACAGGCGTGAGTTTATGTTATGTTATGTATTTTAGTCAATTTTGAGCAAGTTTCTACTACCGAATATTATGATATCGCTTACAAATACTGTCTTAAGGTACGTGGCATAGGTACAGTCAGCATCAGAAATATGTTGACGAACAAAGTGCTCAAAATGATCTTAATTTCTTTTTTTTTACCCCCTTCTTGTTGACGGATTGTTCTAATAATTGGTACACAAGTTTACTTTGGACAATAAATTAATTTCCAAATGCATCGGGAAAAAGAAGCGCTCAAGTGGGACTTGAACCCACGACTTTTACGCAGAGCGTGTTGTGACCCACGACACGCTCTTCCAACTGAGCTATTGAGTCACAGCTGAGCGCTTCTTTTTCCCAATGTATATCGAATAATTTTGAAACTTCGTCGTCTAAATATTTATGACGCTGACTACGTAGCGGGAAGAACCAGCGGGATGTTAATGCTTAAAAACCGTCAGTGATTCGGATCTAAGGTTGTGAACAAGGAAAGATGATTTTTTCATTTCGAGAATTGGTTTTAATCTTAAACATATCGTAACCCGGCCCGCACGTGGCACATTCCCGTCCCGTCCGTATCACCTTCATATATGCACTTGTGCATATATTTTGTATGAAACAACATTTCCAAAACTTCATGCCCCGTCCCGTCCGTGTAAAAACGCGCCAAGTATGCAAGTATGCAGATCGTAAGGGATGGCCCTGGGTCAGCCGAGGTGCGAGGGATATGTTGAAGACAACCTCACCTCTTGCCTAGCACCACGACCCTCAGTCGGCGTGCGATTTTAGTCGGTTCAATTCCGACAAAATCTCCCCTTTCGGCTCCAGCGGGGCAGGTATCCGAGGGGATCTCCGCACAAAAAAAGGGGTGCGACCGATATGTCGAAGACAACCTCACCTCCGGCCTAGCACCACAACCCTCAGTCGGCGTGCGGTTTTAGTCGGTTCAAGTCCGACAAAATCTCCCCTTTCGGCTCCGGCGGGGGAGGTGTCCGAGGGGATTTCCACAAGAAAAAAAAAGACTGCCATAAATATACGTGTGCCAACAAGGATCGACCGGCTGAACGAGCTCTTCACTTCTATAATGGAGTCTATAATCAATCAATCAATTACCTGTCCACTGCTGGACATAGGCCTCTACCAATGAGCGCCATTTCTGCCGGTCCTCCGCCTTCGGCATCCAGTCTGTCCCAGCCACCTTTTTCATATCTATAAGTCCTTCCTTCTTCCTACAAGCTGATGAGGCCGTCGAGCTGAGTACCACCACTGTTAACATGGTCCATGTTTGCGACGGTGACCCTCTTTCCGACACATTGCTTTTAGCTTACCATCAGGCGAGGTGAAGTCAAATTGACGTGTCTTTTATAAAAAGAAAAAAAAACAAGACATTTAAATATAATTAAAACCAACTTGTTAAGTTTGAGGGACTCAAAAACACTCGTATTACCCATTCCTATATTTGACTTACGTGAATATGATCCGAATTCCGTAACACACTCAAGTGGTCTCCAATTCGCCTTCGATGGATCACTCATATCCTTTCTATATTATATAGGGTGTTGTGTAATCCCTGAACTTCCTTTCATCTCAAAGAACGGTTCAAGTTCCTTTATGACACATGTACAAGGTCTTTAGGGTAGCGACGAATTTGAGAACTTAGTACATTATAGAAGATTCTTTGACTGTAAAATCAGAAGAATACAGATGGTCCTACAAACATAAGCGGGCCGTGAAAAGGCATCTGATGAGGCCGTCAAGCTGAGTGCCACCACTGTTAACATGGTACATTTTTAAGATGGTGACCCTCTTTCCGAGACTTTGCCTTTAGCTTACTATCAGGTGAGGTGAAGTCAAATTTACGTGTCTTTTATAAAAAGAAAAACGTCCTTGAAGCCTTAATGAACCTCACCAGTAAGTTCATGTACCTAGCTGCTAAGCAACGGATGGTTCTCTTGTAGGCTTCCTTCTCAAGGTTGGGAGGTTAGAAATGAATTGTTCGACATGATGCCCACGGCTAAATTCTAGTATTGCACCTCTCGCCACAAGCAGGGAGGCCATCCTAACACGTTGCTACTTCAAACAGTACGCACAGACAGGTATGACAAGAACGCCATGGTTTTTCCAAGTGGTTAAAGGTTCTTCAAGAAGGGCATTAGAAGGTTGGCAGTGCGAGTGTGATACCCTTAGTATTGACCATGTCGATAGGCCATAGTAACCACTTTTCATCAAGTGGGCTGTACGCTTGTCTGCCACCAAAGTGGTATAAATAATACAAAAAAAAATCAGCTAGAATTTGCACCCGGATAAGGATGATGGTAAGTAAAATTTTGAAGAGAGACCCAGAAGGTACGAGACAAAGTAGACTTAAAAGACCAACATATTCGTAACACAAAATAATCTAACTTGCTATAAATGCAATTCAATCTTTCACCCCTTTAAAATCCCATTCAAATAAAGAATAAGACGCATAATATCCGAAAGTAAACTTCAATTTGGTTACAAAGAACAACCTGTATAAATTCTGCAGATGGCTGCCAGCAAGTGACAGATGAGCACGTCATGTATAATTCCTTGGCTCTTTCCTCTTAATCCATTTGCGCAGGTCGTGCCGTCTCATTCCGACTCAGGTAGTTTAAGTGAGAGGTGTAGATGTCTTTTGACATGGTGACGGCTGAAATAAATTATTACCTAGAGAATGCACTACTACGCCTGCTTTTATGAAGCGAAGTATGCTTGAGTGAAGTACTCGTATGTCATAGATGAAGTTAGTGTTTGGTGGACTCAAGTACGAAGTTGGGTAGATGTAAGATTCCATTTTTGTAGTTCTACTTTTAAAAAAAGGTCGTTTACTATAGCGCAAGTGACGTACACTCGAGAGTAAAAAAAATGACTCGATATTTTCCCAGTGAAAGAGTTTTAGCACTAAATTAAAATCTACATTTCCACAAGAGTCATGCGACGCGCAAGAATTCTGCGGTGCGTTTTAATTTTAGTTATTAAGTTAGTTTTAATTTAATTTCGGATTTAGTTCTTTGAGCCTTTACTCTCGAGTTTAAAATGATCTTCGGACATTATTACTACAAGTTAAAACAATAAACCAGTTTGCTTTATGATCATTTTGAGACTTTGTAAGTATTTGAATGAATTTTTTATAGCATTTATTATGCTAACTGTTAAGTTCGAAAAACATTGGAAAAAATGAAACCGTCGCCCTTATAGACGGATATAAAGAGAAGGAAAATTTGGAATGATTCAAGTGGTGCTCAATAGCTCAGTTGGCAGAGCAGTCGCCCTGTAAGCGAAAGGTCGTGAGTTCGAGTCTCACTTGAGCATTTCATTTTTTCCAATGTTTTTCGAACTTTGTAAGTAGTCAATATATTTCAGACGCTGAATGTATACAACGTCATATTATAGTTATCCATGAAACACCTTTTAGTTAATATCGTTTAGAACTGTTAGTTGAACCACAGGTAAAACATTTTGTTCCGAAGCACGTCCATGAAGCAACTTTTAGGCTATCACCATATTACAAGGCTCTTTACAAATATCAGAACCAAAAAAGTTTGAGTCTAGATAGCGCCTTCTTATGTTCCAGAATATAAATAATACATCTCAAACATGATGTATTACGGCTATGAGTGATCGTTTGACACCTCTGCTGTTTATCAATCCCAGTAAACAAGGGTAAATCTCTCGTAAAACTTGGGTCATAGCCGTCGAGAGATAACGTAAGTCGGCACAGAAACAAATGGGACACATCTAGTACAGCCTCTGATAAACCAAATGCTTTTTGTTTGGGAATAGTTTAACACAATCTCTGTTGTTTTTGCCGAATCAAGAGTAATAGTATTCGTAGCTGTTACTGAGCAGAGTCTGCACTTAAAAGTAGGGTCGCTATGGTAGGTTTTATGGAAGCCTTTGGAGCCTACAAGCCGGCTAATTGATGCACAAGGTTCTGGTGCAAGTTTGCCTCGTACTGTTAGACGTTGGTAAGGAGGAGAATCAGTAAATGAACCCCGAACTCAAAAGTGAAAGCCTGGTAAGTAACAGGGAAAAACGTCACCTCTCGAGCTGTTGGAGGGGACATAGTAAGTCTTCCCCTAGAGCGATACCTATGCTCGGGTACTCTCCTTGAGTTTCGCTACCGCGAAACTAATTACTACACCACGATGCAATTATTACACCACGATGGCAAAAAAAAACCTATTTTCTTGTGTTTTATTTCGTGATTTTATTTTGTGTTCTTTTATTTTGTTGCTTTATTCTGATTAGTTTTGATTATTACTGTGTATGTGTGTTCTTAATTGAGCATATTGTAAGATTGATAGTTATAAGTATTTTTTAGATCCAGTACTGTTTTGGGGGTTGTCCCTGTCAGGGTGGTGGATAAGTGTGTAAATAAATAAATAAATAAAACTCGAAATCAAGGTGTTAAGAAGTCGGCAGAATCAATACAGCTTAGGTTTAAGGTTTTCAGTTCGTTGGACAAGAAAGGATTTAAGTTACATGGCCTTTTTTTGATGTTGATGAATGATAGGTTGACAGTAGGTCCGTCCGATATGAGTTCTTGAGACTCAGGCCGACACCTTTATCGGACCCCTGAGTATAAAATATGACAATAAGAAGGTTCATTGAGAAGATAGAAGCTTTGTTATCTGTGTTATCTAATATATAAAATTCTCGTGTCACAGTTTTCGTTGCCATACTCCTCCGAAACGGCTTGACCGATTTTGATGAAATTTTTTGTGCTTATCCGGTATCTATGAGAATCAGCCAACATCTATGTTTCATCCCCCTAAATGGTGCAGCGGGAACGGGATCTGACGCGGATCGCGGGGCGGGAAAAAATTGGCGGTACGAAGTTCGCCGGAACAGCTAGTGTAATATAACTTACTCTTCTCTGTAAATAGAACGCACCAGTTATTGTACAACAAATAATAATTATCATTAAGAAGTCGACTCGGAAGACTAGAATATTCCAGCTTTGTTTTTCTTATTTATTTGTTCCTTTCTTTTGTACGAAGTATTTACTTCGCGTCACTGATAGGATATTTTGTTTGTTTATTGTACTTACATAATTCATCTTTGTTTTTGTATGATGAATGAGCTGTCTAGTGTAGCCGACAATAACAATTGTTTTGTTGTCTAGCATCATGGAAATAGAACATATCGAATCTGGATCCATTTTTCTTTAAAACTTAAAACTACGGTTTTACAAAACGACCACAAGATAGGATTCTTCAAGAAGGGCATTCCACAACATTACACAACGCTCTCTAGACCCATGATAACTAGCTAGCTTGTGTTATGGAATCTAGAATGCGGATAAACATACTTAGATACTTTTTTAAAAATACATACATATTATACATTGACTCAGACCTATGCAAATAGCCATATTCATGCATACAAATATTTGCACTGAGCGGGGATCGAACCCGCGCCTCCTGCGTGGCATTTACGTTTACTACCACTACGCCACACATGCTGTCTTTATATTTTAAGTTTCTTACTGGGTCGGCAGCACAATAGCGACTCCCTTGGTGTTGCATACGTCCATAGGCCACGGTAAACCACTTTTCAGCAGGTGGGTCGTGTGCTTATCTGCCACCTAAGTAGTATATTAAAGAAAAATACCTAGTGAAAATAATATCTCAGTTTTATTTATCTCGTTCCTGTGTAAGTTCCTAAAGTGGACTGTTTTACGACAGCGGTCGAGGTCGCCTCATTAACTACACCTGCACCAGCTGCCGTAACACCGTCTTAATTACCTTAATTACATAAACATACAATAATATTATTGTATCACTCTATACATAATCCTACTAATATTATAAACGCAAAAGTTTGTAAGTATAGATGGATGTTTGTTACTCTTTCATATCTAAACGGCTGGAGCAATTTTAATTTTGGTATAGCTAACACATAGAATATGTTTGGTCGCGATAACCGACTTCCACGCGGGCGGAGCTGCGGGCAAAAGTCAAATAAAAAAGATTATTTTACTACAGATTCATTAAAGCATACTGTTTAATATGTTTTAGAAATAATGATAAATATATTAATAACTAGCTGTTACCAGCGACTGTCGTCTGCGTTTAGCTCGGAATAGCTCATACTCATTATTAAAAATGGTGGAAGATTTTCATCCTAACTGAAACGGAAGTACTCGACATACTGGAAATGACGAATTTTACGCAAAGGAAACATTTCTTTATTTTAAAAAAGAAACAAAACTGTATTCAAGTCATTTCGTTTTTTTTTTTAATAAAATATTATGAAGACAGTCTTTTGAGTGAATGACTTATAAATACAGGGCTAAACTACTGAAAACTACGAAAATTAACAGACTTCTTCTATGGGCTTGGCAAATATTGCGGAAGGATTTTGAACAATTCAACATTTTGCTTACGAAATCATTATCAATGTCATATAGCCTCATTTTGCTATATATTCCTTGTATTGGTAAGATTTGTCCAGCAGATGATGTAGATACTTCCAAATTGACACTCGAGTTGATTTCCACGCCGCGGAATTTTTTGGTCTGATGAAATTTACCGGAACTGAGTGTTTCTCTGCCCACATTCAGTCTCTTTTATATAATAGGAGCAGAGGTATCTTTTATATACCTAATACATAGGTTGGCTTCTCCTGGCGTGCTGTTATCATTTCTGGGATAGATTTACTATTAGATACCTACTTATTAGACGGATCGTTATTATCGCAGCGGCGTGCGTTGGTAGTCATCAGGTCACTAACATTGTATAATGTCTGCAGTTGCATAAAGACGTTTTCTCTCTGGCTGTATTTTACCATTTCTACCGCACCACGGCGAGTGAGAGAGCCTATTAGGAGTCTTTCAACTAATCTCTCCTTCCTTCCGTCAGTCACATACGGTAGAAATAATGCCACCTCGAACCAAGCTGTTCGGAACTTAATTTTTTATCAGGCGGTTAAGAACTGTATTGCTCTGCCCACACATGTGTGTTCTTCTTTTTAAGATCCGGAGTTTTTTTTATACAGGACACGTCAATTTAACTTCACCTCGACTAAGACTCGGAAATAGGGTCACCATTATAAACGTGTACCATCTTAACAATGGTGGCACTCATCTTTATGGGAAGCCTTTTCACGCCCCCCTTAAAGGACCCGGGACTGTAGGAAGAAGTAAACCGTGAGCTGGCAGAGATTTCAGGTCTCAATGGTGCGACATAGGAATGGGTTACCAAACCGCTAGGTTCTTGATGGAATATTCTGATCTGTATGTGGATGACATCTGAGCCTTGCATGCGTTGTCCTGTGTAGGAAAGGAGAGGGTGGAACTAATTGGAATAGCTCATCAGAACATTCACCATGGTATAGACTTTAATACGATAGGGACAACTATCTCCCAGAATGTGGTAGAATCGGTATCAATGGGGGATACCAGTTTCAGTTTTATGATTTCTCAGGCGGGTGGGACCACTTTTTCATTCTCCGAAAAGAAGAATTTTGTAATAAGTTCTACTATTACTGTCACACAGCCTAGTTTTATGTACTACCTGTAGAATACTAAGCATAGGATTTATATTTTACTTCAAATAAAACTATAAATACAATAAAATACAACAAATACACAATAAAATAAAAAAGTTAAACAAAAGTAAATAAAAAAGGAAAATTACATTTTAGATGGAATCGAACGCGACTCAGCTAAGTTATAAGGCCACCGCAGACGTATTGAGCCACAGTTATCATGAAATCATAGTGTGAAATAGACGTTTACATATTATGTCATAAAAATATTCTGTCCCATTCCTTATTATAATAGCGTGATGATATTAATTATGAAAGCCAGGAGTCTTTTTACCGAACCAGCTGCTTACTAATTTGTTGGATTCGAGAGAAAATCGTTCGAGAACAATGTGAATTCTATCGAGACACTTGCTGTGCCGAAGATTCTACAGTAACCTGACCTGACTTGGCTGAGATGTAGAAACTCTGGCCTCTCGAAGTTCTTCAGATTCCTATGACCGAAATAATATCTTCTTGTAAGCATTGTTGCTTCTTTATTTGTTCGATCTATTCACACAATCACAAATTGTTAGCCGTGATATGCTATTATTGTCATAACTTTTTTTATTTATGAACCGATTTCAATAAAACAAACACTAAATGTTAAGTGAAGCCTACCACAATATATTAGTGAAAACCGCAACCAAATCCGTTCAGCCGATTCTGAGATTAGCGTGCACAAACTCACAGACAAACAGAGAAACAGAGAAACAGAGAAACAGAGAAACAGATAAACAGACAACCAGACTAAAATTCCAAAAAACGTTGATTTGGCTTCTATTACGTTTATAAAGTCCCCCTATAACAATTTTTCTCATTTCCTTTCCATGTACAGACATCGATCGTTTACAGATTTATTATATGTATAGATTAAGTTCCTTTTATTTTTATTTTATTCTTTATCGTACACATTTATACAAAATAGAGAGATGTAATGTATAAAGGCGAGCTTAACAGAACTCAAACTCTCTTCCAGCAAACCCGGGAGTGCACAAAGGAATTGCAGGGTCAGAGATTTTGAAGTAAGAGGTATACGAGATATATACCCCAGGTAATAGGTATAAATATACATACATCTTCCTTAATCATTTACATTTAAAGTACATTTTTCTTAATCATTTACGCTCGTCCAATAGATTAAACACCAAATATAACAAACATAATGCCTAGTAGGTACTTCAGAGATTTGGTAAATGTATTGCAATCAATAGGTATAACTTTAACTGAATTTATTATCTACTAGCTTCTGCCCGCGACTTTAACCGTGTTAAGTTCGTAATAGAAAGGTATAGGACACACTGTTTCTGTTCCCGCGACCCAGATAAAGTTCCTTAAAATTTCTGTGAGCCTGGTACTTCATGCAAATGTATCAAGGTCACATAAATACTGGTCCCGTGACCGCGACCCACAGGATCCTATACCTGGGATATAGGATCCTGTGGGTTACACAGATTCATACAGTCTCTGTCTCCCGAACTAGGTCGTTACCCTGTATCTCAGGAGACAGTTCCTTCCACCTTACACGTTTCACAATGTGGAATCATTTAGAAGAAAATAAGTAATAGGAAAAATATGATACGAATATAAAAAAATTAAAAAATTAAAAAAAAGGTATACAAAATAAGTTTTCCCAACAATGCCAGGATTAGATTTCTATACTGCCTAAGCCTATTTTGTTCGATGTATGTGCGTGCTTGTGGGGGTTGTGTTAGTGTGTGCATGTGGGTGAAGTGTGTATATGTGGTGAGTGTAGGTGTGTATATCTGGCGAGTGTAGGTGTGTTTATCTGGCGAGCGTAAGTGTGTTTATCTGGCGAGTGTAAGTGTTATGGAATGGTCGGGCGGTGTATGATTGTATTGATTGTTAGTAGTTAGATAAACTGGTTTAAAATGAGAGCTTCAATCTGATCATAGTTCATGTTATTAGTTAGGCGAATTAGTAAGTATTTTTTAAATTGGTGATTATTGAGTTTATGTGTATCTGTATTAGTAAGTAAGTTGTATATTCGCGGTGCATTGTAGTCGTAATGTCGTTGTGCAAAGCTGGACCTCACAAATGGCACTGGACATCGGAATCTTCTTTTAGCGTTTTTAGGTAGACATGGGATAGAAACCCGGTGGTACCTACGCAGTGCCTGAAATATAAACAGTTTGCGAACGGACAAGACCCCTGTATCACCATAGATTTCTGCTGTTGGATGACGAAAAGGCCTGTACAAGAGAACTTTTAGGACAGCACGTTGGGCGCGTTCAAGTTGGATTGTTATTGATTTGCCGGCTCCTCCCCAAGAACAGATGCAGTAATTTAATAAACATTCACAGAGTGCTCGATAGGTTTGTATGAGGAGTTTAGTAGGTGCGACTGTTCTTAGTTCCTTGAATATATATATCATGCGTCTTATCCTGTTGCTCAGACTTATAATGTGCCGATCCCAGCGCAGACAGTCATCCACGGTGACCCCCAAGTATTTGATTGAAGACGCCCGAGTCAAAGACTCGCAATTGCATTGGGAGGCCAAAGGGCGCTGATTGCATGGGTAGGTGTGAATTTTTATATCATAACTTGAGTTAGGGCGTGATATACCGGTTTTAGAAAAACATAGGTAATTAGTCTTGGAGGTGTTGAGGGTTAGCAGGTTATTGTCTAGCCAGTCAGTCACCCTCGCCAATCCCTTTTCCGCAATTCTCTTGGCATGCTCCCACGTATTGCCGTGGAAAAGTATGACCGTGTCGTCCACAAACATAAAAATCTCCGCATTCTCAAGGGTCAATTCGGCTAGACTGTTAATATATGTTAGAAAGAGAGTCGGTCCTATTGTGCTTCCTTGAGGAATGCCGAAGGTACATTTGGCTGAGTCACTTGTATGCTTGTCCACTCTCACTCGCTGGTCCCGCTCCGCTAAATAGTCCCGGAACCACTGATGGACATGCCCCCTGATGCCTAACGTATGCAGCTTTGCCATGAGAATAGGTATTGAAACCGTGTCGAAGGCCTTTTTGAGGTCCAGAAAGACTCCGATTACCTTTTTTTGTGTATCTATGTACTTGGTTATGGTTGAAGTGAGCGTCAGGACTGCATCGTTTGTAGACAGTGCTCTCCGAAATCCAAATTGCCGATGTGTGAGTAGTTGGTTTTTCTCCATGTAACTTACAAGTCTTCGATTAACAAGTTTTTCCAAGACCTTCGATAGACACGGTAGCAATGAGATTGGCCTATAGTTGGAGATAGTTCTTTTGTCACCAGATTTGTGTATGGGGGTGACGATGGCTGTTTTAAATTTAGTGGGGAAAATCCCTTGCCCAAGGCTGAGATTGCAAAGGTGGGTGATCGGACCAACGAGTGTACTCCTTGCTGACTTCAGTAGTCTACTGGTGATTCCATCATAACCCGGCGCACATTTAGTTTTTATTGACGCTATGATGTTGTCGATCTCATGCGGGTCCGTAGGTGTAAACGACATAGATGAGAGTTGTGTTCCTGGGTGATAGGATTGTGCGGCCAGTTCAACCTCAGTCCTATCAAGTTTTTGGAGCGTAGCATCCGCCAATTTGCTGCCCACGGTGGTAAAATAAGTATTTACTTTGTTTAAGGAGTCCTTCGATGTGTCTCCCACAGATAATAGCTCCTTGGGTGTATCGTTTGTTGTCTTAAAATTGCATATGTCCTTTATAATTTTCCATGTATTTTTTAGGTTGCCGCTGTATTTTTCCAACTCAGTCTGGTAATATTGTTTTTTTAAGTATTTTAATACACGCTTACAAGTATTTCTGTATTGTATGTATTGTGTTCGTAGTTTGTTGTCATAGGGATGTTTCCTGGAGTCACGATGAAGTTTATCTCTTTTTAGGATAGATTTCACTACACTCGAGGTTATCCAAGGTTTAAGTGGTACTTTCCGCCTGGCTATGGTTGTTATTTTCGTATGCTTATTTATGGTGTCCTGAATGGTGTCTACTAGGAATTGGGTCGCTAAATTAACATCATCCAGAGCGAAGTAGTCCGACCAATCCACAGTTCTCAATTCTCTAGTGGCAGAATCATAGTCCATAGTCTTGTTTACAACGCGCTTCTCTGCAGCAGCCCCTTTAGGGTAATTTATATGAAGAAGAATAGGTCTATGATCGGTTAGAGGTTCAAAAACTAAAGTCTGCCATTTGAACTGGGATCGGATCATAAAATGATCTAAACAATTATCTTCTCTAGTCGGAAAAGTGATACCCGATTGAAGTCCATGCGATCCCATGAGGCATAGGTAGTCGCTAAGCTCCTCAGTCATTACACTTCCAGTCAGTGTGTTGATGTTTATGTCACCTGTGAAAATAATGTCCTTTTTGGGATAATTTTTAAATACTTTATTTAGCGATTGCATATATTTTCTGGGATCGTGAAAGCAAGGTGGTCTGTATGAGCAGATAATTGTGTATTTGTCAGTATCTAACACTAAGCAATTGCCATCGGATATTATAGGCTCGGAAGCAGTTACACATATTTCTTTTTTAACGTACGCTATCACGCCATCGTTTTGGTTTATATACGTTTTTGTATAGTATGTGTTGTACTCATTTAGACTCGGCGATGTAACATCATCTTTCGACCAGCTCTCAGATAGTACTATAATATCTATAGATACCCCAAGTGTTGATATAAAAACAAGTAATCCGTCGAGATTGCAGTTGACACTGCGTATATTTACGTGCAGTACGCATAGGGAATTGAATTCCGTAGTATTGTAGTTTAGGATACGCGAGCACTGCGACGAGTCCTCAATTAGGATACAGTTGGCGGCACATGTTTCGTCAATTTCATCTATAACTTGAATTTCCGAGTTATTGAATTTTGTTTTCTTAGATGGTATGAGCACGTATTCAGTGTGCCTGGGTATGAAGATGTAGTAAGTTGACTCAGTGTATAAATTATAACGTACCTGGATGTACAGGGCATTAACAATTGAAGCTTCGTTATAGTGAGAATGAGTGCTAGTGTGTGTTTGTTATGGAAATGAGTAAAGTGTATTTTTATGTGAATGGTTGTGTTTGCATGAGCGAGTGTTGTTGATTGAGATGTAGTTGTATTCAGTTGAATGTGGATCGAACAGTATACAGATGGTGATTTTATACTTATTAATTTCGTTAAGTATTGAAGTAATAAGAAAAACGGTAACAAAACATTATAAAAAATTTGCATGCATCCGGTCAATAGTACTAATAGTCATTTTTCCTTTAAATCTCTAAGATCACTTTCACTATCAATCTTCACATGCGGAGCTCCCACAGCTTTACGTAAGAAGATTCGCCCATGTGTAATCCAGCAAAACTCGTACTGGTTTTCTTTAGCAAAAATACGACACAGATAGTATAACCTTTTACCATTATTTGTGAGCATTTCCGATATATATATTGGTTTCGGCGCTCCTCCCAAAGAGATATGAGTGGTGTTGAATTTATTATTTTGATGCGTCTTGTTAAAAATTTTCAACGAATTCAGAACAGCTTCTTTCTTCAGATTACTCGTGAACTCCACTATTATAGGTTTATATGTGTCTGATTTTGTGTTTACTCTGAAGATATCCCGGATATCTTCTTTCTGCAGCTCGACTTCGAGGGCTTTACTCGCTCGTTCGACAATACTCAAAAGGTCTCGCTTTGTCTCTTTCGTGCCAAGTATAGGTATGTTTCGTACTTCGATACTAGTAGACTTTTGACTACGTTCCAGGTTTTCCAGTCTCTCTTCGAGTGTCCGAATGTATTTGTGCTGGTTACTTCTCTCTAACTCCATTTGTAGCAGTTTTCCATTGACCTCGTCGTATTTTTCAGATATAAAATTGACAGTTTTGTTTAATTCTTTGTTTTCTTCTCTCAGTTCATTAATTATCGATAGTATATGATCAATTTTTTGGCCCTGCGCATCCGACATATCATTTAACAGTTTCTTTATCTCGATTTTAAATGTACTAAACTCGTCCTTGAGTTCTTGATCGTGCTTTCGTTTTTGCCTGCGTGCGGTGGGCTTGCTCGACAAGTCGTCTATTTGATCATTGCCACTTGCTGGTATGTTCAAGTCGGGATTCAGTGGGCCGGCGGAAGCCTTGTCTGGGGATGGAGGAGGTGTGCGCTTTGGAGGCATCCCGACTGTATGCAAATCAGTGTCTCAGTTCGCTAATAGGCGTCACCGTTATAATCAGTAGATATAAATAGTGTTACTAACACGACTTTCTTTTTTTATAATTATATAGATTCGTGTTTCATGACAGCTCACATTTCAAAAGCAAATCCATTCAGAAATGGATTGATTTCTACTCGCTTCGATTTACTATGTACGAATTCATACAATAGCTACAAAAGCCTTGAGCCTCAACTATATCTTGAGGAATAATCGTCTCGATTCACCCTTGAACCAGTAGAACCCATTTGTATAAGCTGAAAGTGCCAAATCGAAACAGCCATTCTTGAATTATAAATAGTGTTACTAACACGACTTTGTTTTATATATATAGATTCGTGTTTCATGACAGCTCACATTTCAAAAGCAAATCAATTCAGAAATGGATTGATTTCTATGTACGATTTTCTATGTACGAGGGCATACAATAGCTGCAAAAGCCTTGAGCCTCAACTATGTCTTGAGGAATAATCGTCTCAATTCACCCTTGAACCAGTAGAACCCATTTGTATAAGCTGAAAGTTAAAAGAGGCAGTTTTCAGTTTCTTCAACATAAAAGACGGGATAGAAAAAGGGTTTGCAACGTTACAAAAAGGTCCCTATTGTCAGTCAAAGATCGATTGGTCCATAGATTTCAGGAGTCAGGGTAACAATCTATCAGTATCTACAGGGAATAGTCCTATTTATAAGCATTACTAATAAGTCCTATCGAATTCAGAAAAGTAGGGCAGCCTAAAATACTGAATCCGGGCTTGTTATACGGTTTTTTCTGAGGATATTTTGGTAATGCTAGTTTTTTTTTTGTAGAATTGAGAAAGAATTTTGCTAGAGGATATATAAAATCAAAAACAAATGATTAAAAAATAAAAAACCCGACTGCCACTGAAAAGACCAAAATAAGTTTCCTAGCAGGCGGTACCCATTAATTTACTTTCGGTTTATGATTGGCAAACGGGTACCGCCTGCTAGGAAACTTATTTTGGTATTTTCAGTGGCAGTCGGGTTTTTTAATCATTTGTTTTATTTTATACTTTTTAGTTATTATATGACATGTATATCTTTTTGTTATTTCCTTCATATCGTTTATATTTTAAATAAAAACTTAAATCAATAAGTAAGAAAATTAGCGAGAATGATTGTTTCGTTAAACAACTTTAAATCGTTATATATCCTAAACTATTGTTTAAAATGAAAAATGAGAAAGGAAACCTAAAGATGATTTTAAAATACCTATTCAATGACACCCCACTTGACATAGTTCATCGATTTTTTTTTTCATTTTGACTATATGGCGTCTGGTTGTCGCTGTGGTGAATTTTGATTACTGTAATGTCTTTAGTGACACTCGCAAGGTTAAGACGAATCGATTGACGTAAGAATTATCAAAATCGGCCTACGCATTTGGTCTCTAGAACGCCACATAGAAACAACATACATACATACATACATACAATACATACATAGACTGATAAACACATTACCCTCCTTTGCGTCGCGCAGTCGGGTAAAAAGTAAAAATATGCAAGCGACATTGATTTTTCATAGAAAAGATATCCTTAGCTATATATAAAGCAAAGATTTTCAGATGACGATATCCTTAGCTATATATAAAGCAAAGATTTTCAGATGACGTATATACCTACTCACGCACATAAATACTCGAAGGGATAGGCAGGTTGTATCAACCCACATTTCACAAACTATGAGTTTTGGTCCCACTCCCACGTAATAGGGGGTGAGCCTATAGCCGTCAAGCAGGCACTAAGTCATGTATGGTTTACTGTCGGATGAAAAAACTTCCCTATCCCTTTGTCGCCTTTACTACACCTACAGAAAGAGATGGAGGACTGTTATAAGAAAACTTCCTAGTAAAGCATAGAAAATAAATAAAAAGCACCAAGTTTATTATAAGAAAATAAAGGAAATATTCTACTGTTTCATTATTTTTAAACCTGTATACCATATTCCGCCATAAAGCGTTGAATGGATCCATGAATTCATGTATAAGGAGTTATTAGATCCATTGTTATCCCGAATATAACAAAAATGTTACCTACTTAACATAAATGTTACGTTTATGCTCAATTTTTGCCGGCGAACGATAAAGATTACAATTTATATTCATCGCTTGGAAAATTCTACATGAAGAGTAACGACTTTATAATATAGACGGTAGTGCCTGTTGTTGCCCTAATGGTTCCTAGTGTAGTAAAATGGGGCCACACCATCTCTCCCCATGGATAAAGTAAAAGGCGCCTAAGTGATAGAGCTGTTCTCCATTCGACAGTAAACATACAGCCCATCACAAAGCGCCTACTTGACGGTAACAGGCTCGCTAGCTATTACGTGGGACCGAAAAATACTCGTAGTTAGCGTAATGTGGATGTTAATAAACCTCTGCCTACCCCTTCGAGGAATTAGATGCGAGAGTATGTGTATATATGTAGTATAAAAGCAAAATAAAGTGACTTGAAGTTTTATCATCCCAGGCCTTCGTGCGTTAATGAAGAAGGTATAACCTGCTGTGGGCAGTTAAGTAGTTCAATTTATAATTGTAGATGGAGAGCAATGGGATCTCCAAATGGGCTCCAGAGCCGCAATATTTTGTGAAAGCTAGCTCATTTATAACAATAAACCAAAACTTCCTAACCTACCCAACTCAGAACCCAGGCTCGACTCTTTGGCACTGTACTATGGAGAGTGCTCCGAGGTATTGTTCGGATTGATCCCCGCCGCCTCTTTCCGCCATCGTTCCAAGCGACAGCAGTTTCACACTCACAATCTGGACGGTTGGCGGTCCACAACTGTGCGTTTCTTGAGAAACTTTCTGCCTCGCACAACTAAACTGTGGAATGAACTGTCGCCAGCGGTTATCCGAACCAATACGACCTTCAAACCTTCAATAAAAGAGCGTAATCTCTTTTGAAAAAAAGGCAACGCACTTGTGACTCCTCTGGTGTTGCGGGTGTTCATGGGCGGCGGTGATCGCTTAGCATGAGGCGATCCGACAGCTTGTTTGCCTCCTTATTCCATAAAAATGCTAGCTATCCTACTTCCTACTAACCTACCTACTAATATGAAAAAAAAACTAGCTTTTATTGATATACCTCGGGTTCTATTCAACCGATTGCGATGAAGCTTGCACAAAACTTTTGGTCCTTTCAAACAAAAAATCAAAAACGTATCAAAATCCGTTCAGTAATTTTAGTAATTATCCTATCTTTCAAGTTGGATCAAACTGCATACGGTTTGCAAATTCGATTAAAATCGGTTAAGTAGTTTAGGAGTCCATCGCAGACAAACAACGTGATACGTAATTTATATTTTACCTATATTAAGAAGATCTAGTTGTAAAAAGATTGGGAAAATAAAATTATTCTGTACGCTTGTTACTCGATCATGCTCTATTGGCTGAATGGATTAAGCTGGGTACACACATAGACCCTATACTCCGAAATAACATAATATGCTACTTTTCATCTTTAAAAACTTATAGGAACCTATCAGTTGCAGAAACGGGCTTAGAATGCCACGAGGGAACCGCGAGGTAAAAAGTTATTTACTATCTCGTGACCTAAGACCGTTTATATCTAGACAAACGGAATTACCGTCGTCGTTCCGTGACGAGACTGTTATCGCTTTGTCGATAATATTGTTAGTTCTGTCCCAATGTGCTTTACAATATACACAAGCTGTATACTTACTGCCTAACTGTATGTTTTTGCCTAACTTTTAGGAGTAATATGTGAAGCCCGTCGTTCCACCAATTTTGATCCTTTTTCCCACTACCCTTGGTAACCTAATGCCAGGATAAAAATGGTTGTTATGTAGCGTAGCTATATATTATTTCAAACTAATCTATACCTGTACCAAACAGCCAAATCCGTTCAGCTGGTTGAGTGTGATTGAATAACAAACATTCAACGATCTTCACAAACTTTCTTAATTATAATTTTTAATTACATAGGGTTAACGAAGTGACCGACGAAACGTGGCCATAATAGGCCTCACATATAGACGTGATGCGTGTGTATTCAGTGTGTTTTACGCTTAGTTTTATTAATACCTTTTCGCTTACTATAATTGCGACATAAATAAATTAATCAAAAGAATGTACAACGATGATAATACATAACATCATAGTCTATATACTAGCACATCGCGTGGCGTCTCTCCAACGATCCAATTACCCCAGACACGTTCTTACTTCTCGCCAAATTACAAAGATAATTTACATCGGCCCCTCCATTTATAAGCCGCTACGTTTTCGGATTCAATGTTCGCCAAATTGTCAAGTATCAAGATGGTTTACGCTCGTACATTTTTATGTAACATGTTTGAAAATGTTTTACGTTTAAAAATTGTTACACTGATGTATAAAATTCTATGTTTTGAAGATACACAAGATGGCCAGATAAATATTATTGAAGTGTATAATTTGTTATGTTTGAGTGTTATCCTAAATATAAGTACATTTGAAATTCTGACCAAAATTTTCAGGACTCAAGGCAATAGCGAGTCATAGACGATGATATTTTTGGGAATTTTCTTCGTTTGTGGCAACTTACCAACCACCGTGTAGTCTGCCACAAACTACTTTTTTAAATCAATTTTGTTACTTAATTTGTACCAGGCCTAAAACTTTTTGATCTATAAATTTTTAATTACACATAATATTTATACCTTTGCCCAATATATTTTTCATGAAAGGGTCTACAAAGCCTATTTTCGATTAAATGACGTCATAAAAATCATATCAACTTTTATTAGGGTGATTAAAAAGTTACGGGTTTCCGGACGAATTGTGGGATTAAATTTTTAATTTGAATGTTAGATTTATTGCTTTGAGTTACCTTTAGAATATATTACTGGCAGACTGGTCAACTAAATATAATCTTATGACTATTGACCAATGAAAATAAAGACTTTAAACTATAAGACAGCCACCATCAAGTATGACAACATTGGGCAAATTTTAATTGCTATTTAAAATATTAGAAAATAAAAAGCAAAAGAAAAAATCGAAACACGTTGACAGCAGGTCATTAATTTTTATGTGAACCTCCTGCTGTCAACTTGTTTCGATTTTTTTGACAGCAATCGGGTTACTTGCAAGTTTAATTGCAATTAAAAATTGTCCATTACTGCCCTGTGACCATGATTGCTGAAATGTATGACTTGACACAAGATAATGATATAGCAATTAAATAGTTTTTCTTTTCTATACAAAGTGTAGGTAACTTTTAAAGGCAGTATGACAGTTAATTGTTATATTAACCCTTAATTTGGCAACATGTATAAAATTATTTATTCATGATTTTATTTATGTAACTGTGTTTAGATATTATACAGAACTCCCAAAAAAATGAAAAATAAATTCTACACTTTTCCATTTTCGTGAAAACACATGTCCGCCACTACGTACATTGCCAATTACGTAGCGATTTGGTAACGTAAATTCATGTCCGCCGGGATGGACAATGCCAAATTAGGGAAAATAATTTAAATGAGACAAATAATGCATATTTACAATAACTTTAATTGAATAAAAGTGTAAAAGCAATGAAATATTACTTTAAAACGAATATAATTAAAAATTGATAAGAAATGAAGACCTTTGGTGTCCCAACTTCACTTTATGTGAGAGTTCAGGAAGCAATTTCTGGGAGTTTTGCTTGTAACAAAACATAGCCAACATCTCCTTCTTCCTTCATTGACGAAAAATGATACCAGTTTTCTGGAAATAAAGGCTCAATTTCTGGCAGAACAGGTGAAAGAAGGATATTACCGGGTCAATCCATCCATTTTTACAGTCTACAATTTTTACAGTGCTTTTATTTTATTCTGCCGATCCTCCGTCTTCTGCATCCAGTCTGTCCCAGCCACCCTTTTTAGTTCATATGGTCTTACTTTTGTTCGCCTTTTCGCGGTCTCTACTCTAGGACTCGTTTGCTCCAACTGCCATCTGTCCTTTGACAGATAAGGCCAGCCTACTCCCAATTCAGAATTCAGCTTTCTTATTCTACGAGCTATGTCGGAAACTTTAGTTCTCGGAGGACCTCGTTTCGAATCCTATTCAAAGAAACTCCAAGCAAAGCTAGCTCCATAGCCCGCTGCGCGACTTTTAGGTCATAAACTAACCCCACCGTCCATCAGTGTCAGTCATTATAAGTAGGGCGCACTGGTCGAAGAGATTTTTTTACAGGCACTGCGGTAGGGGTGAGGACTAGACCTAAAGAGTTTGCCAAATTCTGCTTAACCCAGTTCCAAGACCCTTCTGACTAGTTCTTCCTTAAAATTGTTTTTAGTTAGCTGGATACCCTACCTCAGGTAGACATATTTTTGAACAACTTCGATTGTCGTCTATATCTCGGACTAATCTCAGTGCAACATATTCTATCCAAGTTTACACCCAGGCCGATGCGTCAAGAAGCTTCATATACCTAGGCTGCGCATCAGTTCAACCAGTTGCACCAGCGACTCCACAACTATGACGATGTCGTCTGCGAACCGAAGGTACAAGACCTACTTGTGGTAATGTAGCATGATTAGACTGTTGACAGGCAAAAACCAAAATTGAATGAAACCCAAAAATATAAATAATTAAGCACCCATGACTGTCCACCACAGCGGACAAAGTATAGTGGTACTATATTTCTACGTTATTAGCAATGTCCACTAGGACGGACAAAGCCCTTCGGAAGCAAAAAAAAATAATGAAAATTTGTATATTTGCCTGGTTTTATTATTGTATACTATAATACAGATAAATAGCAAGCAATCAAGCTGAAAATATAATGAAATTATTCATTGGTAAATAAAAAGAATAAAGGGATTACCTTAAGCAAAACACATGACCGCTGCTTCGCCGACATTTTGTGTCACAACTGACAGAAAAATGATTGCTACACTAAAAATCAATTTTTTTACTGTTATTATGTGTATTGAGAAATATGTTTCACGATATATCTTTTTTATAAAGTGCACTGGGAATGAAAAATATTTTTTTTAAATGAATGTCCGCCCCAGCGGACAGTATCAAATTAAGGGTTAAAGACCCCATTCATTCACAAATGTAACGGAAAATTCAGTATAATTTATGCTCATTCCTAGAATAGTACTCAGTGGACAAATAATTTGTTACAATCAGTGGCTATTAGTTACATTAGGAATATGATAAAAAATTAGACACTAGACGCGAAGTTCTTATAACGGCGTTGTTCCCTTTACAGCTGAAATAAGTAAGACACCACTGTCATTTTTGATTATTTCATTGTCATAAGAATTAATATAGAGTAGGAGTGAGAAGTAATACTCCTTATTAGCGTAATATAATAGAACTCAGAATAATAAGCAAATTTAAACCCTGACAAAATCATCAATCATGTTAGTGTTGAATTCCCACAACTGGGATTCTAGGTATACTTCAACCCCTAACACAAAAACGTATTCATAGTAAAAATGATAAAGCCAATAATTAGCCGCAAATTGTTTGCATAACACAACGTACCCTTTAACATATAGTACTTTAATGTAGACTTATAGCAGCGATAAAACGATTACTGCCCTGCGTTATAAAAGTCCGGATTAACGCAATTTCTGTGTGAAAAGCTATTTAAACCATAAATGTCAGTTAACGTTAGAAAATTTACCGCTTTCGTGTTAAGAGGGCATTGAGAGGAAATTGAAAGGTGTTAATTGAAATCCTAGAAATACTTTCTTATTGGTACCTACCTACTAAAGTATTAGTAGCTTACTATTGGTAGGTAGTATTTATTGCTTAGTTCTTGGTTAGTGGGCCTGGTTGGTTACCCGACCAGCCGATGTGAACCCACTTCTAAAAAAAAACAAATTATTTGAATGAATTTTTTATAGCATTAGGTCTCGGGTTCGATCCCAGGTTTACCATGGCACACACCAATGACTTTTCGATGCTTTTCGAAGTTATGTGTGTATTTATCGCAGGTTTATAAGTGCCCGGTTAATGGCAATAGGCTCGCCACCTATTACATTGGGACCTAAACATAAACTGGCGAAATGTGGGTGCTAGCACCTCTGCCTACCCCTTCGGGGAATACAGGCGTGAGTTTATGTTTTATGTTATGTTTATTATGCTAACTTTTAAGTTCGAAAATTCAATGAAAAAACGGACTCATCAAAATTCAATGTTTAAAAATGGTCGAAAAATCATTCATTGTTTCCAACAGTTCGTAAGAATGTTGGTAGATGGCTCCACCGTCGCCCTTAAAAACGGATATAAAGAGAAAGAAAATTTCAAATGATTCAGGTGTGGCTCAATAGCTCAGTTGGAAGAGCATTCCCCTGTAAGGGAAAGGTCGTGAGCTCAAGTCTCACTTGAGCATTTCTTTTTTTCTGATGATTTTCGAATTTAAAAGCAATTTAGTTTAGTTGCCCCTCTAGTTACGCGAATTGAAAAATTAAGGCTAAATCCATACTATTATTATAAATGCGAAATTAACTCGGTCTGTCTGTCTGTCTGTATGTTACGCTTTCACGTCTAAACCACTGAACCGATTTTGATGAAATTTGGTACAAGGGTAGATTAGACTTTGAGAAAGGACATAGGCTATGTTTGGTCGCGATAACCGACGTCCACGCGTGTGGACCTGCGGGCAAAAGCTAGTGAAACAATAGAAGTAAGAAATACTTACATACTGTTAAGTTATATGTGCACCACCATAATCCACAAAAAATCTTAGATAATGTTGTTTACCTGTAATAAAACAAATTATGGTTAATATCAAATTAAAATTAATTTATAATCTTCAAAGATAATGAAGTACGAAAATCAATAAAAGGAACAAAATATCAAACTGCATTTTAAATTTAATACTGATCAATGACATGACTTTTAAATCCAAATAATTAAAGTATCTATAAATGGTACATTCGACCAAACCCGAGTAAAGTTTATTCCTAGAATAAATCGGTAATATCACCCACATATTGGCTGTTTATTCTAGGAATAAACTTTACTTGTGTTTGGTTGCACCGGCTCTATAATCAGCTCGGCGAACCTTGATCCCTATGACACTGACAGTTATTCCCACGACACAACCTTGTAGTAGCGTCACCGTTATATTATAATCGAATTGGCGGTGTCTAAAAATGATATTTATTAATTTTAGGCAGATATATGCAATTACAATAATATCCCGTTGGAATTATAATAATTATTAACACTTACAAGAAATTATCTCAATCAGACTTTACGTTGACGTCCTGCAAAAGTTACTCCGTTTGGAAGATATCGACTAGTGCGGAAAAGTATCGATAAACAAATATCGAAAATGGAAACGAGTGTACAAAATACATCAATAGAGCACCTACGCTCTTAGTGTCAGATTTATAATCATTTAAGTTGTTTGCGATAATAAAATAAAGGAGATTTAACAAATTTATTGTATATACCTACTCAAATAAAACAAAAGCGGTTTATTTATGATTTTTTAATATACATTAATCTGAATCTGACAATGGTGTCACCGATTGCGTCTCAGACTCGGAATCCGAACTGCAGCTGCTTTCTCCTATGTTTATTAAAAACGGCTGGTCTACTATATTGTCGTATCGCACGTCTCGATTCCAATCATCTAAGCATAGTTTTTTCGTCTTTTCAACCACTTTCCTCCAATTGTCCGGAGTCACTTGACTACATGCCTCTTGTAGCAACGTAAGCATTTTATTAGCTGTGAATGGTGGAGTGGTGTTAAGCCTGGCTGCACAACCTGAAACAATAATGGTTTAGATTGAAAATGATGCAAAGTCAAAGAGCGAGATCGGGGTAAGTACATTATAAGTACATAATTTTGTACGTTAAAAGTGTGTAATTGATATAAGCACATGGATAAAAATAAAAATGCAATTTGCAAGTGAAATAAAATAGCTTTAAATAGTACTAGCCGACTAGACAGTCACCAGTGACCTAAATAAAAACATGTTAAAATAAATACAAATCAACCCACCTTTGATCTGCGCCCATATCATTTCGATTGCATTATATTGGCAGTGGTAGGGCGGTAGCCGAATCACGGTGTGCCCTTTTGATTTTGCCATCTCATCCAAGAAATATTTCTTCTTTGTTTGCTGTTTATGAAGGTTCAACAATCTAACTAATTCCTTTTTCAGCATTTGAGTATTAGCTGCCACACCATTGTTTTGCAGCCACTCTATTATTTCGCCTTTATTGTTGTTCGCGGTAGGCGCTTTATTAATTTGCACAGAGTGGTATGGGGCGTTGTCCATTAAAATGTAGTGGGGCTCGTTTAAATTGTCTAATAGTTTTGTGAACCATTTCTTGAAATTCTCAAAATTCATCTCTTCGTGATAATCACTTGTTTTCACGGATTTGAAGGCCCACAAGCAGTTAGGTACAAAACCTTTGGCTGTGCCAGCGTGGCAGATAATCAAACGCTGGCCCTTGCCTTCTGGTGCTTTGGTACAGGATTTCTCTGTGTCGTCTGTCCATGTTTTGGAGACTGAGTGATTGGCGTTGAGCCACGTTTCGTCCAGATAAACCACCTTGTCCCAGTTCTCGATGTTTTTTATTTGTCGTAGAAAATCACACCTCATCAATCCAATGTCCTTCCGCTCCATTATCACTTTTCTTTTGTCACACTTCCCATAACGAAATCCACATTTTTTTATAACCTGTCTGAGAGAAGTGAATCCACCTTTAAATAAATCAGCCGATTTCAGCGACGCTAATAATTTTGTGCAAGTCGGCAGTTCACCTCGAAAATAATAGCCGTAAATATGGTTTCGTATCGCTGCCATGTCGAAATCATCGGGGTTAGTTACGGGTCGTGCCCTATTATGTTTTTTCTTCTTTGGAGTTGATAATTTGTTCTCCTCCATCGACGATTCGCCGAACTTCTCCTTTGTAATTCGGGAAACGGTAGCTTTGCCAATTCCCAAAGCATCAGCAACACGGTCGCGTACGTTGTCAAGTGGCAACAAAGGTCCGCCATTTTGTAGTTCGCGAGCAAAATAGTCACGCAAGCGTACAACAAACTCCCGCGTTTCACTGTTGAGTACAGTTTTTCTCAGTCTTTTCGGCATTTTGAAACACCAACAAAAACAAAACAGCAACAATAACAAAAACAGAAAACAACAATAGTAATAAACAAAGGATTCCGTTGACACAACAAAACACGTGGCGCATACAAGGCGTTAGCACTCGTACTGGCGTAGCGAACTGACAGTACTAGCGTAGTGACAGATCAGATAGTGTTGCTATAACTAAAATTTTAATTCACATTAAAATTATACAGTCCGACCATGTTACCTCTGCATCGGAATATTGGCAACCCCATATACAAATACACGGATACTTGTAAATATAACAAGCATTATAATTATAGTAATGTAGATTATATTTTAAAAACATGTTTATCGATGTGGCTGAATGCAAGTCACGCCTTTGCCTATAAAAAGTTGCGATATATCGACACGACCCGTCACTAGTATGAACTGTCATAGGGATCAAGGTTCGCCGAGCTGATTATAAGTATGTACTACTAATTAGGATATTCGTGTTGGTTCCCGAAGGTGTAGAATAGGTCTACCCCATCTCTTCATGTGGGTATTGTAGAAGGCAAACGAGGGATAGGACTGTTCTCCATCCGACAGTAAACAATAAATATATGCACAAGACAAAGCGCCCGTTTGACGCCAATAGGCTCGCCTCTTATTACGTGGGACTTCTGCCTACATCCACGGTGATTTACGGGCGTATTATACCAAATTAGTAAACAAACAAATTCTGTAACAATCTTCAATTAGAATTAAACCTGTTCAAATACACTGTGATAGTGTTTACCTGTTGGTTATACTTAGTGGAAACTAAACGCGTGCGAGATTGTCTGTGTATGGTTAGCAAACAAATTTGTTTTTAACCCCCGACGCAAAAACGACGGGGTGTTATAAGTTTGACGTGTCTGTGTGTGTGTATGTGTGTGTGTGTGTGTGTCTGTCTGTGGCATCGTAGCACCCAAACGGCTGACCCGATTTGGATGTAGTTTTTTTTGTTTGAAAGGTATATTAGTCGAGAGTGTTCTTAGCTATGTTTGAAAAGAATCGGTCCAAGATGGCCGCCGCCAAAACATTTTGGAATACATATTTCTTCATAACTCCCTCAATATGGGTATCAAATGAAAGAGCTTGACTAGTAGATCACTTTAAAAAGTATAAAATAAAAATTAAATTAAAAATTTAAAAAACCCCCGTCACAAAAAACACCTCCAAAAAAGTTGAAAATAAATTGTGTTTGCCTTTTAACTTTTGATATACCTAGTAATATTTTGATTCAACGGTTGCCATGTCGGGGGGACCTTGAATCGTTCCGATAATAGAACGGAGTGCTTAACCAGTTAGAGTCCCCCGACATGGCAACCGTTGAATCAAAATATTACTAGGTATATCAAAAGTTAAAAGGCAAACACAATTTATTTTCAACTTTTTTGGAGGTGTTTTTTGTGACGGGGGTTTTTTAAATTTTTTTATAAATAAAAATCTTAGGACTTAAGTTCTACAAAGATTTGCAATTATTATTTTTTCTTTTGTAAATAATATAACCAACCTAAATTACTAATAATCCCGCTAACACCTCCAACTAAGCTAAAAAGCTTGTACTAGGAGTGGGTTCACGTCGGTAGTGTAATGGCCAGGATCGAACCCGGGACCTCTCGATCGTAAAGCCGACTCAACCACTAAGCTACCAACGCTTCTTCTTAACAAATTAGCTCCAGAGATAATAAATACATGTAGCTTGTCTAAACTGAAAGCTGGGTAGCATCATGCTTCCCATATATTCGCCTCATCTGTGTATAAACATGGATTTTAACATGTACCTGAAACTTGCAGTTGACTAATTGCCTAACAGCCTCTTTGTCGTAACGGTAGTGAACACGCCTGCTAAGCAGGGGGTGCGGATTCGATTCCCGCTCGAGTGCAAATATTTGTATGCATGAATATGGTTTCTGCATTATTCTGCTCGTGGCTCGGCGAGAACGTTAAGCCATCGGTCCCAGTTGTCAAACGAACAACTATGGCAGTCGTTAGTGCCCTCAAAAATCCGACTAGTCTTACTACAGAGCTTCGATATCGCCAATTGGTTGTCGAGGTCAGATGGCAGTCGCTTCACGTCAAATATCGAAGTTCAGTCGCATCACAGATAGACTCAAAAACCAACCCTAGAGTTGAATATAGGCCCAAAGCAATTTTGTTGTATCACAGCGCAGTTTTTTTTGCAGTCTGTATTTAGTCTCAGCAATCTATGTCCAATAGTGGAAGTAACGACCGTTTTACTAACGTCTAGGCGCTGTCTAGATTACCTTCGGCATTGTATATAAACTGTTATTGCAGGCATGTACCTGGATTAGCTGGATTTGTGGTTCAATATTGTTGGGATTGTCTTGGCAGCTTTGTAACTTAGGACCGGCGCTCATTATCGGCATCGGCGAGCTTCAGGATTTTTTGGCCAAGCACAATAGATCTTATCACTATCATCACAAAATTGAAATTTCAATGACGATCGTCGACAATCGTCGGCATAGATCGGCATTCTGAAGCGCTATGGTTAGCAATTAAAGTTCAAGCTTATATCTATAACATTACGATCTATTGTTATTCGACAAATACAAATTCTGAAGCTGGCCGATGTGGTCACTTGGCGCCAGCCCTAAGGCGCTCTGTTAGGCCGCGTCCTGGACGACGGCGGCTGGAGCGGGCGGCGCGGGCGACGACACCCGCGTCTTTATCAAAGTCGTACATTTGTGTGAAGCTGTTCTCGATGACAGCGGTGCGGGCGGCGCGGCGTGGCGAAGGATACCGCGCACACCGCCCGCACCGCTCGCTCCGCCCGCTCCGCCCGCCGTCGTCCAGGACGCGGCCTAAAGGTGAATTTGTATAGTCAAATGTAGGTAACAAGCTATAACCTGGACGTTTTCAAGAATTGAATGGATTGCTTTAGTCTTCTACATAAGTTTGTGATAAGATCGTGGGTCTGTCGGGATGTGAGAGATAGGTATGTTTCCTGCATTCTCACCTCCGGCAACCAAAGACCCAAAGACGGCATGTGTTTTAGTCGGTTAGAGTCCGACATAACCACCTCCACCGACTCCGGGGGGTGTATGGTACCGATCAATAGGGCTGGAGGTGCGAGGGATATAATGTTCCACAACCTCACCTTCAGCTATGCACTACGACCCATATACGGCGTGCGTTTTAGTCGATTCGAGCCCGAATAATAACCTCCCCCACCGGTTCTGGCAGGGAGGGTATCCGCGTGGATATTCCGCACATAAAAAAGGGGTTTGGGGTCAAGTCAACCTCTTGTGATAGCAGTATCGATGAATGTAGCTCTCGCGCAGACTATCCCTAGGTTGGGAGATAAGATGGCATTCGTACCTATGAAAACTGTTGTCACTATGCCAAACAGAGAAGTAGGAGTGAGTGGACCGTGGGATGTAAAATGAAAGCCTCGAATGCCACTGAAAACAACGCTGATGGCGAGTGGGCAATTGTTAATATGCTGTGTATTTACAATACATATGTGCACCTTGTGGAGGAACGAGGTATGAAGTTCCTCCAATACAAAGGGAGGATCTTCCGACCAGGTAAGGCGATCACGCCTGGCGGGCCGCGGCCCGACGATTGTCGTTGGGATGATGTACATATATATTGTACCAGCGCGAGAACTTCACTTTCGCGATGCAGGATTCGTAGTCACATAGTAGTTGGGTACATGTGGTATCGCCACAACCTTATTCATTGGACAGTTTCATTACATACTGTATATATGGTTCTGCATATTATTAGTGAAATACCGTCTCTGAATAATGCATCTGGCTGGAGGAAGGCAGCGAAGCGTGTGTGACGACACAACAATGTTCAAAGGAGACGTGTCCGTTATTTGTGTACCTATGATATACGTTTATCTAGGCATCCTACATGTTATGTAGAAGTACTGTGTATCTCAGGTATTTCAGAGAGCGATTTCATTTAAATTGCTTATAACAAATTTCTCAAGAGTATAACTAACCAGGCGTTGTTATGAAAATAATAATTGCATTGAGTCACAGCATTGAAATTAACTAATCAACATATGATCCCGTTTGAGCTTTAATTTAGACTTATTGATTTGAGGAATTAGAGATAAATTATTGAAAGCTCAGTGGTAAAGGAGTCGACAGGTCCCAATTTCGAATGCTGGCCATTACACGCAAATATCCTTCTGAATGACAGTTTGGTTTAGCTAGGGGGGTTCACGATTCAATTTTCTGTTATTAGTACTCTAAAAAAATTCCATTGTCTTAGAAACCCCTTTTTTCATCTTATGTGATTCTATCAAACGTAAACTTTTAGATAATTTTTGTAAGTAGAAAACATTTTTACATTCATTTCTTTCGAATTATAATAAAATATAAAATGTATATAAAATGTGGTCTTGTATAATCCCTTATAACATTCCAGCGAGCAACAAATAAAATACCCCATAAAGAATGCAGGTTTTATCTCCGTGCCATTACCCAGAGTACTTCATCAGCCTGATGGAACATACGGAATTAACTGTACAGCATACAATCAAGTGAATACATAGACTTGTGTGTGTACTAGACGCGTATGGGATTACATTTTGGATATTTCGTTCATTTTTGCTTTGTTTTCGTTTAGTTTAGTTTAGTTTTGTTTGACTTTTGTAAACTTGCAAATATTTTATGCTCGTCCCGCAGTTACCTACAGCCTCGGTTCAACGCGTTCAGCTCGCGTCGGCGGTGGCCTGGCTTTACTGTCTACCGGGCTGTTATCGCAATAATTAAGGCATTTTAAAGTGTCAATGTCATATCAATCAGTATGTGAATATTTGAGTGCCATTACTGACAATTGCCATATTGATTGGCAATGTAAAATTAAGGCCACAAATAGTGATTACATCTAAGCGTTGTTATGGCTATAATTTTCGGCATATCAATACTATAGCATTTATAGAGGTTTTTTTTATAAAATTTGCATACATATACTCACGTCTGTAAATCCCCGAAGGGGTAGGCAAAGGTATTAGCACCCACTATTCACCAATTATTTTCGGTCCCAACGACGTAATAAAAGGCAAGCCTATTGCCGTCTAGCGGGCCCTTTGTCTTGGGCTGTAGGTTTACTGTCGGACGGAGAACAGCCCTGTCCCTTAGACGACGACACCCACAGGAAGACCTGGGGTGACCCTATTGGGGCCACCAACACGGCATAAAATTTATCCGTAATATATGCGAGTGATTAGTGTAGACATTATTATCACTGTATTAAGTCTCCGTTTCATTCAAAGCTTGCACTTTGGATTCCGGGGCTAAGTATGCTTCTACTCTTTCTCTTGATTTAGCACAAATCAAGAGAAAGAATCTTGGTGTTGGTTCCCTAAACTCAGAGAGGACCAATAGTACCTACCGGCCTGATCATCACCTGGATGTTACCTTGGTCCCTAAGGCCTTAATGAAGCCACATGTACTTTAATGAAATAAAAACTAGATACACTATCTAAATTATATTCCATTTACTCTTCAGCTGTGTCCATAAATTGGAAATACATTACTAAAATTGCCCTGAAAACGTAGATACTACTACAAATAACGTTAATAAGATCTCCCTTTAGTGACGGTTAATCTAATTCGAGAAATAACTTCTCGAATAGTCTACGAGAGATTATAGAGCTATATACTACTAGAGACGCTATTTCGAGAACGGAATTCGTGTTCCATTTTGTTAAGTGTTGAAAGTTCGCTGAAGCGCTGAAATAAATTAGTTATTTGATTGATAGATTTGAACGTGCAGTCCTAGATCGCTTCTAGGACATACCTAGCGTTTAAAAAAAATACGTTTTACAATTTTAAATAGGTTAGGTACATTAAGGAAATTCATTTATTATGCAAATGCAAATAGGGAGTTGGTACATGTTCATTACATACGTATAACTATTTACTTCACTACAGTTGGCCTTGGCTATATATAAATTAAACTCACGACCTTTCCCTTACAGGGGGAATGCTCTTCCAACTGAGCTATTGAGCCACACCTGAAACACTTCAAAATTTTCCTTCTCTTTATATCCGTCTTTATGGTCGACGACGACGGTGGAGCCATCAACCAACATGCTTTCGAACTGTTGGAAACAATGAATGAATTTTCAACCATTTTTAAACATTGAATTTTGATGACCCCACCCAAATATTTGAATGAATTTTTTATAGCATTTATTATGCTAATTTTTAAAGTTCAGAAAACATCGGAAAAAATGAAATGCTCAAGTGAGACTTGAACTCACGACCTTTCCTTTACAGGGGGAATGCTCTTCCAATTGAGCTATTGAGCCACACCTGATTCACTTAAAATTTTTCCTTCTCTATATATCCGTCTTCATTTTTCCGATGTTTTTCGAACTTTAAAAGTTAGCACATAAATACTATAAAAAATTCATTCAAATATAAATTATATTATCATTACCTAACCTGCGTAATATAGTACACCTGTGTTCTAAAAGTTAGTATCTACATATAAGTAGGTAGATACAATAAATTGCTAGTAGTTATTTGAACAGTGACTCGCGGTGTGCACAGGAATATAGTGGCCAGAATTGCAATAGCTAAGCAAGCATTCAACAACAAGAAGCATTTACTCAAGACAAAAAATATTTCATTATTAATAAGGAAAAGATTCATAAAAACTTATGTTTGGAGCATTGCACTCTATGGATGTGAGACATGGATAATGACAAAGGGGGACAGAGACAGGCTGGAAGCGTTCGAAATGTGGTGCTGGAGAAGAATGGAAGGGATAAGCTGGACAGAAAAGATGACGAACGAAAGAGTACTAAATAGGGTGCAAGAGGGAAGGTCTTTATTGAGAATAATCGAGAACCGAAGAGGAAAGATGATTGGCCACCTGATAAGACATGACTTGTTCATAAGAAACATCATAGAGGGGAAGGTAGAAGGAAAGAGAGGAAGAGGTAGGCCAAGAGGAACATTTATGGCATAGATAAAGGAAAGGATACAAGTCACATCGTATCAGGAGGTGAAAGGATTGGCGGAGCAGAGAGAAGAGTGGCGATTACTCCACCGACAAGAGCGTAGCTCCTAAGTTCCAGAGAGAGTTATTTTAAGTGGTAATTTATGTATAAAAATACAATTAATCATTCATTAACTCACTACGTGATAACAACTCCTAACTTTGACCTATTTCTCCCCTCCTTTATCAAAGTCCCAATAACATGAGCCCTTTATATTGCGAGCACGAAACTCGTGATAGCGAAGATTACAGACAAACGAGGAAAAACTCGATCGCAGACCGAGTGTCGCCATAGCGAATAAAAAAATATTATTGTGACGTCACACCAAAATAATAGAAGATTCTCATGTAATCTTCTTCATCCTAGCGTTTATCTAAGTCGCATTCTCGAGTCTGGGGTCCGCTTTAGCAGTCTAACCTCTAACTGCAGATTTGGCTGAACTTTAATATTTTTCGTAAAGCGACTGCTAGATCTCCACAACCGAAGCATTGCAGCTAGACCAGTTCTTGGACTTTTGAGGGCTCAAACTACCCGTAACAACTGCCATAGATGTTCGTAAGCCAACCGGGATCAACGGCTTAATGTGCTCTCCGAAGCATGCAAATACCCATACATATAAATATTTAGCACTCGATGGGAACCGAACTCACGACCTCTCATATTATCAACACACGTTAAACCACCGAGCAGTCATTCTATATCCCCCTTTATTCGTTATGGCGACACTCAGTCTACAATGTTGCCCTCCCCTAACATTTATAATCCCTGGTTCTACAGTTTCCCGACCATATATTCACAACTTGCGCTACAGCTAGTTTTATTATAGGGGGAAAACGAGGTCAATAGGTTAAGGGGCTGTTCTCACGTTTCATGATTGGATGGATGATCATTTACATAACATAACATGACATAAACTCACGCCTGTATTCCCCGAAGGGGTAGGCAGAGGTGGTAGCACCCACATTTCGCCAGTTTATGTTTAGGTCCCATCCCAATGTAATAGGTGGCGAGCCTATTGCCATTAACCGGGCACTTATAAACCTGCGATAAATACACACATAACTTCGAAAAGCATCGACAAGTCATTGGTGTGTGCCATGGTAAACCTGGGATCGAACCCGAGACATCGTCTCAGCAGTCCATTACCCATACCACTAGGCTATCGCAGATCATTTACACATTTTTTTAATAGCTAAGCCAAATTGCTTGTGTTAGGAGTGGATTTACGTCGGTAGTGTAATGGCCAGGATCCAAACCCGGGACCTCTCGATCGTAAGGCCAACTCCTTAACAACTAAGCTACGAGGCGATATGTTGGTTACCTAGCTCTTGCCCGCGGTTTCGAAAGTGTGGAATTATGATTCAGCAATTCACAAGAATTTAAATACCCTAAATAAAATTAGATACCTACCTACATACCGCAATTAGTGGGAAGGAATGTGTTCCCGGGATAAAAATTATCTCATATGATATCCCCAGTCGTACTCTACTTGTGCTTAAAATTTTAGCGAAATCTGTACAGCCAATTTTGCGCGAATGAGTAACAAACGAAGTATCTGAACGAACGTATCTGTTTGATAGACAAAGCACTGGTACCCATTTTCTTCCCTAGGTTGGGGGGAGGGGGGGGGGGGGCAGACGGCAGTCGCTTTTGGAACAGTCAAATACTAAACTCGGAAAGTAAGACCAGACTACTCACTTATCCATACTCCATACTAATATTATAAATGAGAAAGTAACTGTGTCTGTCTGTATGTTACGCTTTCACGTCTAAACTACTGAACTGATTTTTATGAAATTTGGCATATGGGTAGATTAAACCTTGAGAAAGGACATAGGCTCTGTTTGGTCGCGATAACTGACATCCACGCGGGCGGAGCCGCGGGCAAAACCTAAGTAGTTGTATAACTTCCTTACTTATCTTCGAGGATACAAAATTGAGTATATAATATGTATATACTTTGCCATAAACATCTTTATAAATACATGTAATGTTTTACGTGACCTGACTTCAATAAAAAATATATAACTCGTACAAGCAACCAACAAATTACTTATTTATCTTATTACTACGCAAAAGAGGATGAAAGAGTGTATACAAGTTTTTTTTTGCTGACGCTACTGGTTTTATTACAGACGATGCTAATACTGATGTCGATATTTCCAGAATACTGTTATATAAGTAACGATAACACGAAAATGTAATATATATTTTTTGTGTAATAATATCAAGGCGGTATACTGTCTCCATTATTATTTTCGTTATTCATTAACCTCCTAACCAAAAATCTTCGATGTGCGTATCATTTGTATGCCGATGATCTACAGGTCTACGCACAGGCAGGTGTGGGAGATATACATGATGCCATTAAGGACCGGGTCCGCGGAGCGCACGACTCAAAATCTGTCAAAATACAGACGCAGCCGTGCACGCACACATCACCGAGATGCACAGTGGGCTGCAAGACGCTCTTTACCAGTCAAAATAATGGTGAAAATTGTCTTACCAATGATGAAAAAACTAATTTAAGCCTTGTGGTTAGAGTGCATTTTTGAGTAATATGATTTATTGTGACGTATTACGTCTGTCAATTACATTTCGTATCTCTTTTCTTCTTATACATTCATCCCTGTCATATTATGTTACGTGACGTCATTGGCATATCTTTTGTTTCAGTGTCATACATAGCATGTTCAACTTTTCACGGAGATTATGAGATTTCGAACAAAATAAGGCTGGGGACATACCTATACCTAATTGTTGATATCTGAGGATACTGAAAATACTCATAAAATTAATATGCCCACCGCGTAGACAGACCATACCTGCCAGTTACGTACAAAAGAAACGATATTTAAAAGCCCGAATTACAAAATTCCGAAGTTCAAACCTGTACGAAATATCAAACTACGAGATACCGAAGATCACATTAGTTTATATTTTATGTATAGAGCGCGCATATTAATCTAAATGTATAGGAGCCGAGCACGACAATTTGACTTCTCGTCGCCTGACGGTAAGATAAAGGCAAAGTGTTAAGAAAGGGCCACCATTACAAACACGTACTTAGTTAACAATGGTGGCACTCAGCTTGACGACCTTACTAGATGCCGATCCGATTGTCGTTTAGTGGTAGTGGCGTGCTCTGAAGAGTGGAATGGTGTAAGAAAAGAAAATAGCTTTTTTTTTATACAGGACACGTCAATTTGACTTCACCTCGCCTGATGTTGAGCTAAAGGCAAAGTCTCGGAAAGAGGGTCACCATCGTAAACATTTACAATGTTAACAGTGGTGGCACTCAGCTTGACGGCCTCATTAGATGCCTTTTCACGCCCCGCTTAAAGGACCCGGGACTGTAGGAAGAAGGAAACACGTGAGCTGGCAGGGAATTCCAGGTCTTAGTGGTGCGGCAGAGGAATGAATCACTGAAAGGCTTGGTTCTAGCAGGTATACTCTGCACCGTAAATGGATAGCATCTTAGCCCTGCACGTGTCGTCCTGTGAAGGAAAGGGGAGGGTGGGACTATTGGAAGAGCTCGTCAGAACATGGTAGAGACGGTAGAAAACTGCCAAAGACGCAACATCTCTACGCATCTGCAAAGGCTCGAGGGTGTTCGTGACCTCAGGATTCCCAATAATGCGGACCGCACGTCGCTGCAACCTGTCGAGAGCATCTAATAAGTACTTTGCGGAGCCGTCCCAGAGATGTGAACAGTATTCCACGCAGGAACGAATTTGGGTCTTGTATAGAAGACACCGCTGCTCCGGCGTGAAAAAACGTCTCACTCTGTTCAGGACTCCGAGTTTACGCGAGGCTGATTTGATGATACTCTCGATATAGTTTTTGTTATTCAGTTTGCAGCGAACATCCATACCGAGGATAGTGAGGTGATCCTGCAGTGGCAGTGGTGTGCTCTGAAGAGTGGGAAGGGAAAGGAAAGGAGATACCTTTGCTGTAAACGCACATGCCTGGGTCATCTTGGCATTGAACTCGACCAGGTTCCTAGCGCCCCATTGAGAAATGTGGTCCAGGATCCGGTCCAGCTTAGTGACAAGAAGCTGCCTTTTTTCCGCGATATCAGACTGCTTGGCCGCAGGATGTGCGTAATAACTCCCGTGTAAGGTGCTGTCGTCTGCATAGCAGTGAATGTTTCCGTTACAGAGCATGTCATTGATATGCAGAAGAAAGAGAGTGGGAGATAAGACGGAACCCTGCGGCACGCCAGCATTTACCTTTGCTGCGCCTGCGTCTTCTTAGCATTGAACTCCACCAAGTTCTCAGAGCGCCATTGCAAAATGTGATCTACGATCCGGACAATCTCAGTGATAAGAAACTACCCTTTTTCATCGATATCAGACTGTGTAGCCGCAGGATTTCCGTGATAACTCTCGTGTAAGGTGCTATCATCTGCATAGCAATGAAAGCTGAAGAAAGAGAGTGATGGGGAGAGAGGACACGAATACGGCGATCCTGCAGGCACCTAGCAACCCAATTGCACAGTTTCAGGGTCCGTCTTGCAGCTCTTCTTCCTACATTTCCTCCCCGGCTGGAGCCGGGTGGGGAGGTTATGTCGGACTTGAACCGACTAAAACCGCACGCCGACTGAGGGTCGTGGTGCTAGGCCGGAGGTGAGGTTGTCTTTGGCATATCCCTCGCACCCCGGCTAACCATCAGGGCCATCCCTTGCGGTCTGGCCCTCTTCGGGAGGAGGAAAACCAGGACTCGCCCCTAGAGTGGGGAGGCGCGATTCTTAGCTTCTGCTGGGGTGACAGGCGGCTCTATCCGTCAGAGTTGCCTGCGCACGCGGGTGGTATGATCTGTAAGTCTCTCTCTCTCACGCCGCCACTCCCGTTCCGCCGTCTCCTTCACGACCATTAGAAAGAAAAAAAAAAGGAGGACGCAGAAGGAGACGCTGGCCACCCACGCGTCCGCACAGCGGACCATCGCCGTGAGCGAGGTGGCGAGGATGAGAACTCTCACTCCCAGGGCCGCCACGAGCTCCCACCTTGCCGGCCACTCGGTGAGCGTGTGCAGTCCCGTGACGTCGCTCGCGTCGCAATGATAGCACTCGGACGTTCGCTCCTTATCGATCAGACGCAGATTGACGTGATCGTACCAACGAAGGCGGGTCTCTTGCGTATCTGCGACATTGCGATACATAAGGCTTCTAATCCAGTGCACCAGGTCTACTGGTGGTCGCACTAACTGATACCCGCGACTCCTGCGACTCTAATGATGCTGCTAAATATGAATCAGTATCTTTAATATAACATAAGCCAACGAAACTTTTTTTATTACTAATATGTACGGAAACAGCTACTTTACAATATACAAATGTATATACCTACTTACCTATACAATCATGTAAAATAGACCATGAAGTTAGTATCTAATTATAATTTCATTACAACAGAACCTAAAAATATTGTTTCTACAAAAAATATTTTAACTAGGTATATCCCCAACTTTACAGTTCAAACCTTAAAGCAAGTATGTCAAAATCTGATACATTATGCTATAAATATACCAACGAAAGTGTGAAATGGCTAAAATCGGAACTATGGTTGTCACTGTAAAATGCATACTATTTTATTGCCGTCCAAATGATTATGAAGACGGTGGCGCCATTTTTCATTTCATATATTTCTTGGTAGGCCTATTTGTGTATGCATGAACTGTCATCACGCGCCAAAGAGACGTGCTCCTGCTTCGAAGGCCCGTGGGCGACTGACGGGCGATGAGAATAAATATGGCAGAAAAAAGACACTATTTTACGCGTTTTTCAGTAACTTTGAATTGATTTTTTAGATTGATTACTAAATGTATCATCAAATAAGTTTTGTCTTCCCTATCAAGAAGTCTTTGACTTTCAAATGTATACCGGTTCATTGCTAAAATCACTCATTTTCAATATGAATTTACTCAAAAACTGGAGCCTATTTCACTTAGCCTGTATGGAGAATTTACGTAAAACATATCTAGATTTTAGGGCTTTAAAAGAGGAAGTCCTTGTTTGTAAAGGTACAAAAAACGTACACACTATATTTTATTGGTTTCTTCAGTGTTCAAAAAGTGTTTCTTTTTATCAATTTGTGTTGATTTATTGGGTTAAATCTGAAAAATACGAAGGCATGTTTTTGCATTTTTTCTCAATTTTGTGCGTTTGTTGACGTTTATTATATAACAACTATTAGGTTTTAAGAGTTTAATATAAGCATACCATAATTTTTGGTCTTTCATTGTAATATATACAAAGTATCATTGATATCAATCATATCTAAATAGGTTAAATATGAAAAATTGTAACACTCTTTTCGGTGATTTTCACGATCTGGCCCCTTAATAGCGTTAACCAGGACCTAGAGTCAATAAACAGCTGGGCAAGCAGATTTGGATTGACCGTGAACCCAACTAAGTGCCAGGCTATCATCATTGGAAGCCATTGGCTCACTAACCGAGTGGATACGCTGTCTCTTCCACCTGTCGTATTTGACGGATCGACTATACAACTGAGCAATGTAGTAAAAGACCTAGGTATTTTCATAGACTCGACCTTGAGCTGGCGAAAACAAGTGTCTAATGTTAGCCAAAGAGTAACTGGGACGCTTCGTGCATTTTATCCCCTACGGACCCTTCTACCAACCGAGACCAAGACTATGCTCGTTCAGGCTTTACTGTTCCCTATATTCGACTATGGTGATGTTTGTTACTTCGACCTCAATGCGGAACATCTCGACAAATATGACAGACTTTTAAACAACTGCATTAGGTTCATTTTTAATCTCCGCAAGTATGACCATGTGTCTGCTTCTCGATCCCAACTAAACTGGCTGCCAATTCGTCAACGTCGAAACTTGCGGGCACTAACCACTCTCTTCTCTATACTCACATCTCCTACTACTCCTATCTATTTATCTCCTTTCTTTCAGTACCTTCACACCGTTCACAATAGAGATCTTCGGTCAAAAAATAACCTAACTTTGTCTTGTCTTACTCACAAGACTAATTTCGTGCATTCTTCCTTTGCTGTCCAATCTGTTTTCTTATGGAATGCGCTACCTCTCGAAATCAGAAGGGCTCCCAGCCGACAGATATTCAAGGCGAAAGTTCGCCAACTACTGTTGGATAAATTGGCGGAATCATCGGAATAACATAAAGTTAGTTTTTTACTGTATATAACTATGTAATATGTGTAATATGTACCTACTGTAATAAGTTATATTATGTATAATATATATTATGTATATAAAAAGTATATTTGTTGTATCTATGATAATTATGTATATTGTATCGTAGTGTATATATGTAATATTATGTAGGTACTATTCATTAGTACCTATGTATAGGTTATGTATGTAAGTACACCTGTTTACTTATATGTATCTATATTACCTATACCAGACATTATAGGTGCATGCCTGTCGTGAGGTATGTTGGTATACATGCCTCATGGCAGTGTACCTATAGTGTCACTCCCTAAAATTATTCGGTACGCTTTCTCAATACAATTTTACTTTAATGATGCACCTACTGAGTCTTTCTCTGCACCACCTTTGGTTGACTGGTAGAGAATGCCCATGGCATTAAGTCCGCCTATGTACTTGTGCATGAAGTTTTATAAATAAAAAATAAAATAAAAATAAATATGTGGTCGTTTGATATTGTTTTTTCAAAGACTTGGGATTAAAGCCTACAGCGTTTCTTATGCAAAATCTCTTTTTTTATGGAATAGGGAAGCAAACGAGCAGACAGATCGCCTGATGGTAAGCGATCACCGCCACCCATGGACACCCGCAACACCAGAGGCGTCACAAGTGCGTTGCCTTCCTTTTAAAAGAGAGTAAGCTCTTTTCTTGAATGTTTGAAGGTCGTATTGGTTCGGAAATACCGCTGATGACAGTTCATTCCACAGTTTAGTTGTGCGAGGCAGAAAGTTTCTCAAGAAACGCACAGTTGTGGACCGGCAACTGTCCCATGATATTTTATAAACTATAGATAATATGTTGTCAACACTCTGAAATGTCAACAAAAATGATGACCAAATGGTCACCATTTCTTCCACCAACCAGAGACGCGATAGTGCGCTACCAAAAAAAAACGTCTTTAATAAATTAATTAGTAACAACAATAATAATATTAAAATAAATAACAATATAATTCATATAGATTATTAATAATGATGTATTATTATTAATAAGGCATATTTTTTATATGTAGTGTTAGCGCCATTTTTGAAAGCAGCCATGTTCCTGCATAACGTATCTACAGTTTATAGAACATCATTGCAAAACCTCGAAATACGTTGTGAAAATCTTCTCCTTCTGTTTTAACGACGGCACATAATTGGGTATTCTACTGACTAGTCAAAATAGCCAAATAGCCTTTAGCTTAACATCAGGTGAGGTGAAGTCAAATTGACGTGTCCTAGATAAAAAAAAAAGCTAAACGTCAAAACGATAAGTTCTAAGGTAACTCGTATGAAAAAAGACTTAGTGACGTCATAACATTTAAAAGTCAAATCAGTTACTATTATAGGTTGGGTGAATGATTAAAAATAAATAAAAACTATAAAATAAGAACCGACGTAATTTTTACCGCTCTTTTACCATTCTTAATTTAATTAGCTCGGTTAGATAATTTATTTTAATCATAGAATAATACCCAATTTTCCAATGTGCAGCTATCCTGATAGCGCTCTTATTGTTTTACACCACATAGATGGCAGACAAGCACAGATCCCACCTGATGGATAGCAGTTACAGAGGATACAGAGGATGGACGTTTTCAGTCTTTGAGCTTAACACATAAATAACTCCACACACAACACAAACATACAACACACAATGTGTTGTATTATAACATTTTCTGTTATAGTTTTTGGCCTTCGTAGCGAAGCACGTCTGTTACTGTATGCCAGACACGTTCGTAGTATGTAGGCCAATTAACAAGCTTACAATAACAGCCCAGATCGAAAAATCTTTCGTCGTATAAAAAGGCTTTACACAGAATATAAAAAAGCTACCCTGAATACGAATACATCGGCAAAAATGAAATGCTCTTTTGGGCCTTGAACCCATGACCTTACAAAAAGTAAGAAGTTACGAGAAGTTTCAATGTGTATGGTCACCAACCAGTGGTGAAGGGTGAAAAAGGGAAGCCAGTCGGAAAAAATCTTCCCTCTTACAGTAATTTTATATGGAACCAGCTGACCCGGCGAACTTCATACTGACAATTTTTTTCGGCCCGCGTGGCGTCCGATCCCGTTCTCGCACCCTTTACTATATATTTTTTTTAATCATCCACCCAACCTTTAATAGTAACTGATTTGACTATTAAATTTTATGACGTCACTAAATATTTTTAAGTAAGTATTTATTTTTTCATTCCCCAGTTATTTTCTTACATGTATAAATCTGAGGCAGAATAGAAGGAAAGCAAAGTCGTTTTCCACTCTGTCCTTCTCTAATACATAGAGAAGGACAGAGTGGAAAACGACTTTGCTTCATACTAATTAGTGATTATTCTTTTCTTTGTAGAGTAAGCCGTGAGGACCGTGTCAGTAAACCGTGTAAGACTGGTGAGGGGTCCCTATAAGCCGAGTCGACTTATAGGGACCCCTCACCAGTGTCACCACCGCCACCACCGACTTTTTTAGTATTGCTAAACTTTTCTCAACATCAACAAACATACGTATACTCCCCGCAGGGGTAGGCAGAGGTGTCTGGACACTTACATTTCGCCAGCTATGATTTCCAGTCCCACGTAGTAGTAGGGCACGAGTCTATTGCCGTCAAGAGGGCTTAGTCGTGGGCTACATATTTACTGTTGGATGGATAACAGTTATGCTTACCATGCATACATAGTAGGTATAGTAAGAATATGTTATGGGTACATAATAAACTTCTTCTTCCTCTTCATTCTAGCGTAAATCCCAGTCGCAACCCAAGCTTTCAGTTCGGAGTATGGGGTCCGCTTATTTGCACTGAGCGGGAATCGAACCCGCTAATAAACGTTCAATGGCAAATAACAATTATTTTGTAGATAAATTGATTTGATAGTTAAACAAATAGGGTGTAATCACAAAGGATACAAAAACCCATTTCAGTAACAAGTATTATAACCTCCCTTAGCGACGAAATCTAGTTCAAAGATTCCAATCAGTAAGATATTTATAGTTATATTCCAGAAACTTCCGCAAATAAACGGAAATAATCCGTTTTGCAAATAGTTCGGTAACGTTATCTGAAATGCGAAGGAAATAGCTCACGTTTTGGTTGTTAAATCAAAGAAAATATTAGCTACATACATAATACAAAAGTATTGCGTAGTAACAGAGATTGTATTTTTCTCTTTAAAGTTCAGTACCCAGAGGTTAAAACGGAACCCTTTACTAAGATTCATTGTGTGTCTATCTGTCACCTGACTGTATCTCATGACCCGGGATAGCTAGACATTTGAAATTTTCACAGTTATTTTACCTCTATTACAATAAATACTTACAATTCCAAAACATTCTACACAACGCTATCTAGACCCATGGTAAGATTAACTAGCTTGTGTTATGGAATCTAGAATTCGGATAAAGAAAGTCAAAGTCAAAGTTCTTATTCAAAATTGTACAACTACAGCTTTTTGACGTCAAATTCTGCTTAAAACTAAGTTTAAGTTTACCACCGCTTCCTAGGCATCAGTGGAGAAGAAACGGCGCAACAAACTCTTTCTCTCTTCAAAAAAAGGCTTTGACAGATCGTACTGAATACCACAATAACACGTTATTGAAATGGAAATCACACGTATGAGAAAGGTGGCGTCGTGTCGCAAGCAACTGTTTAGTATATCTTCTATGCACAACCCATGTACGGAGTCACGTATATTGCTAAAGAATTCCAGCTCTTTATCTTACAACAAAGGAAATGTACCTAGTTCGTGATAGTATTTATGTTGCAACGTTTGAGGGTGACACCTCAGTTCTGCATGTATTAGGTATTTTGGACAGGAAGAAATATATTAGAGTCCAACATTTTCTGCAAATAATACTAAAATATTGTAGTAAAGTTCCATTTCATTTAAAATAGCTGTCGTGTGCATTAATTTTGTTTATTCTACATTATACTGTATAATATAAAAATAAGTCGGGTTTTCCTTCCTGACGCTATAACTCCAGAACGTACGAACCGATTTGGCTAATTTTGGTCTTGAATTATTTGTGGAAGTCCAGGGAAGGTTTGTACGTTGAGAAAAATTCGAATAATTGCCGGGAACCGATATCCACGCGAGCGGAGCCGCGGGCAAAAGCTAGTACTGTATAAATAATGCCGTATTAAAAATAGGGTATAAAAATGCCCGTTATATTTTGCACAGGAAGACATACGGGCTGGGGTCTAACTTTTCTGCAAATAATCCTAAATATTGTAGCATTTGCAAAAAAAAAAGTACAAAGTACCTGTTGACGATGCGTATACATTGTGTATCCATCCATACTTTAATCCATACTAATATTATAAATGGGAAAGTAACTCTGTCTGTCTGTCTGTCTGTCTATCTGTCTGTCTGTATGTTACGCTTTCACACCTAAACCACTGATGCGATTTTGATGAAATTTGGTATAGGGGTAGGTTAGACCTTGAGAAAGGACATAGGCTATGTTTGGTCGCGATAACCGACATCCACGCGGGCGGAGCCGCGCGAAAGCCAGTATTTTATTTACGAGAGTAACTCTGTCTGTCTGTCTGTATATTACGCTTATACCACTGAACCGATTTTAATGAAATTTGGTATAGGGGTAGATTACCATGAAAAAGGACATAGGCTATGTTTTGTCGCGATAATCGAGATTGGAGCCGCGTGCAAAAGCTAATAGTAAATAATAATGCCTGTATACTGTATAAAAACAGGTACCTGTATAAAAATGTGTGTATACAATATGTGTTTTATATAAAACATTGCGTTGGCAATTCTACAAATATAACTGAAAACAACACTAGAATGTGCAACGTTGCGGACAGTTCCAAGAGGGCGCTCAAGTAACTTGTTGAGATTCTCCAGCTACTTCTAAATTGAATAAGTTTCATGAAGATGTCTGTCGCCAACTGTGAAGGTGACTTCTAGCTTCTTTACAATGTAGTTAAAGGTTTCAAGAACGGATTATTATGCTAAAATTGTCTTTTTGTTCCTACTATTAACCGCCGTTCCCAATAATATACTGACAGTTAAATATAGATCGTATCTACGGATAAAGTGCTCAGCTGTTTAAATTCAAAACATAGTAACTGCTATTTCACACCAATTTCGGAAAATAAAATTATACCGCGATGCGCTTTCCCAAAAAAAAATCAGTTACCATGTTTTGAATTTAAACAGCTGATACGTCAAATTTGACTGTTGCGATCTATCTTTAACTGTAAGTATGTTATTGGGAACGGCCGTAAATGAGCATAATACGAGAAAGATAGACATTAATACTCGTATTGTCATATAATTATGACAATATTAATGTCAGTCTTCATTATATAGCTAGCTTTTGCTCGCGCCTCCGCCCACGTGGATGTCAGTTATCGCAATGAAACATAGCCTATGTCCTTTCACGTGGTCTAATCTACCCTTATACAAAATGCGTTCAGTGGCTTAGACGTGAAAGCGTAACATATAGGCAGACAGTCAGAGTTACTTTCGCATTTATAATATTAGTGCATTATGAAAAAGATCTCTGAAAATTTGAATACTATTTCTTTTATCTCGTGCGAAAATTTTCATGTACAGTCAGCGTCATGAATATCTTGACAACGAAGTCTCAAAATGATCTTAAAACTCTCGTATTAAGAGCCAATCAAACTGTTTTATTGATTTACATGGTATTATTACCCGAACTGAAGGTGTGTACCAAATATCAGAACAATCAGTCAACTGGAAAGGGGTAAAAAAACTAAATTAGGATCATTTTGAGTACTTAGTACGTTAACATATTTCTGATGCTGACTGTACTTGCTGCACTTACTGCACACCTTTTATTTTTTCGTGCGGGTATCTTCTTGGATACCTCCCCCGCCGGAGCCGGAAGGGGAGATTATGTCGGACTCGAACCGACTAAAACCGCACGCCAACTGAGGGTCATGGCTGACCCAGGGCCATCCCTGACGGTCTGGCCCGGGAGGGGGAACACCCGTGTCCCCGACTCGCCCGCGGAATGGGGAGGTGCGCTGCCCAGCGCATCGCCACCGTGGCCTGCTTTTGCTGGGGTGACAGGCGGCTCCACCCGTCACCCCCAGGCCCTCGCTCATGGGGGACGAAGCTCAGTCAGTACCCTCCGACGCCCGAGGCACTTACTGCACACCTACTTAGGTCTCCGGGGTGTAAGGTTACCTAATGAGCTATTTACGAATAGGATGGGATGTCGTGAATGTTAGAGATATTGTTTGTATTTGTTTTAATGTTGCCAGCCAGGACACAGATCATTAAAATTACTTTCAACCCCTGTAATACGTGCCCATAGTGAGGTCTTAATTTAAGCATTAAATACCAATCGAATTAAAAACTTACTCTTTTTTAAAATCGGTTAAAAAGACTTGTCGCTTACGCCCGCTTACGTCTTGTTCCATTTACAACAAACCAACTTCTTACAAGAAAGTTTCGTAAGCCCGTCATCTTCATAAATATCTCTCTGTGTACCAACTCTCTCAAAGTCTCAGTGCCTCACAAAGTGTTTTCCCTAAATACAACTTTTATTAAACGTATTACGTCACTGTTCAATAAAAACACTCGAAACAAAAGGTCTTGTTTCGAAGTTGGGTGGTGTAAAAGTATAGGTACAAGTGTGAGCGATTAGCGGGGCGTATCGCTTATGGCGAGGACTTTAGCTTCGTTGAATTTTTTTAGTACTACATTATAAAGAGCCTATAGACAGCACACATGGCTAAAAACAATATTGGTATTAATTCTTTGATGTTGGTACATTTTTTGCAGAATTAAATAATGTAATGATAGCAACCCACACCTCTAGGCGTGTTGTTCGCGCCTAACGCGGTCTATTGCCAGTACGCTATGCGTCTTTAGCACATAGTACTTCGCTCTATGCGCGTACGGCTAGTTTCACATTATGGCTGCAAGATCAGTCCGCCGGTAACCGCACATACTTTAGGAGGTTTGAATTGAGAAAATAGTTTTATTTGAATAGTCCGTTTATCGACAAAAGGCTTAATTCATAATATTTTAGTAGCTGCCTCATTCCAGATTCGGACTTCCCAAGTTTCCCAATTAATCGAAGTGCATGAGTTTTTCGTTAGAGAACATTCTCCTGGTGCATCGTGCTTGGACATCCTCCAAGAATTTTTCTGTAAAGTAAGTGTCCATTTTACAATCAACCGGCTAAGTATTCCGCTTACAGTGGCGGCAGACCTCGAATTTGAACTAATCTCTTACGCAAGTACAAACTTGAACAAACTTCTTTACCCCGACCCCGGTACTATGGAAAGTGAATAGCTTAATTGAAAAGCTAGCGGACTATTGACGAAAACAAGTTTTTTTCTTACTTGGAGAAATGTAAACAATAGACAATTCCGATTCGCGACTCGCACATAGCCAATTTTTTTTTCACCTTTTAACTCACTTTCTATAGTTCCCTCTTAAAATCACGTTTTTTGTATGGTAGCCTCTCTTCAATAGTTATTTTATTCTGTTAATATTTTTTGTTATAGCGGTATCAGAAATACATCATCTATGAAAATTTTCAAATGTATAGCTATCACAGTTCACGAGACACCTTCCGACTATTGACAGACAGACAGACGGATAGTATAGTCATAATAATAGGGTTCCGTTTTTACCCTTTTTTACTTTTTACGTGCCCAAAATGCCCGCGGATACCTCGACCCCACGGGAGGTTATGTCGGACTCGTACCTACCAAATCGCATTCCTTCTGTGGGTTGTTGTGCTAAGCCGAAGGTGAGGTTGGCACGCGTATCCCTCGCACCCCAGCCGACCTAGGGTTCCGTTTTTATTCTTTGCAATTGGAACCAACTCATACAATTCCATGCATTTGTCGTGACGGTAAGAATCTCTTGCACCAGATCAAAATTGCTCGAAATTCTATACAAATGAAATCGTATTGACGTCAATTTTCATCCGACTCTAATAAATTAATTAGGAAACTCGAGCCATCTGACTTCCTTAATGTAAAATACAGTTGGTCACAGTATCCCGTAAACTTCTGTAATCCAATTAGGGAAGAAATCCGAAACTGGGATTTGGTTGGTATGGTATTTTTGCAGATTGTAACTATCGATTACCAAATAAAAATAATGAACATGGTAAATGTGTCGGTGAGTGTTAGACTATTAATCAATCTCAAATCATATCTTTACAAATACTTGTTTTGTTGTGACATTTAGGCCGCCTGCTACCACGTACGGTGTCATAATGCATTCTGCAATTCGCATGGACGAAATTATTTCACCAAATCATTTACACGTAAGAGACGGACGCATTTATGCATAATATGCAAAAATTCATGTTTCAAAAAGCATCATGCATATTATGCTTTTTGAAATTTAGGCAAATATATCACTCATTACGGGCCAGTTCGATCAAACGCGAGTAAAGTTTATTACTAGAATAAACAGCCAATATATGGGTGTCTCTTTATTCTAGGAACACGTAACCACTTTAAAACGAATTCTATAGTCAGAAGTTTCGTCTACTTTTTGTATCCATGGTCGCGAGGTAACCAAAGTAAACGACAACAAATAAATCGCGATAGAATCAGTTGAAAAGTAGTTTTATTCCAAAAAATGGTGGGTATCGGTTAGCCTTAGCCTTAGCCTCTGTAGCATAGCGGTAGTAAATGCGACCGCTACGCAGGAGGCGCAGGAGGATCCCCACTTAGTGCAAATATTTATATGCATGAATATGGGTATTTGCATTGGTCTGGTCGAGCCTTGGAGAGAAACTGTCGGTCTTGGTTGCCACACGAACATCTAAGGCAGTCTTTACGGGCAGTTAGAGCTATAACAAAACAACCAAAAATTTGTCTAAGTGCAATGCTTCGATATCGTCTCTGCGATGTGGAGGTCAGATGGCAATAGCTTCTCGGAAAATTCGCAGTTAGAAGAAGTGATTAATGTCATAACGTGCTAAAATAATCATATTTTGGATCGTGATCCAGAGGAAAGGAGACGAATAGCTATTTAAGGTGTATAGCGTCATCTCGCTCCCTCCGGGTCGCTCAATTTTTATGATACAATTTGGCGAAAATTGAAACGAGAAAGTCTTTGTATAACAGGATTTATTTTATTGAATACCTATCTATAACAATAATAGTAGGTATATAGCCAATATATCTAACTTATCAAGTAGTTCCCAAGACGAAAGTAACTTTCCAAATATATTTATTGGGTATCAATAAAACATTGTAACATAATATATAGAAGATAATCGAGATTTTCGTACAAAATACTATGTTTGTTGGTCAGTGGATTTCATTGGCGGAATGTTTTTTTTTTTAAGTTTAAGTTTTAAAGTTTATATCACGTGAAGTCCTAAACTATTATAAAACATGTTCATTAGCAAAAATCTATAAAGTTTAACTAAATTGATTTCTGACGTAAATCTTGATGAAAACTGATCGCGTATTCGATTGCCGTTTAATGCAATTATGTGCATGATTATATAGATTACATATTTGTGTATAAGTTTGTACAAAACCTGTTAAATTCTAGATTAAATACTAGAACCCTTCCCAAAGTCCTAGGTCCCAGAACATTACTTATTTATGAAGCTATTTGGAAACATTTTTGACAATTGTCTCAGCGTACCCTGTAGAGTGAAAGTCGTGAGTGTACTGTGGGTGAGGTTGGTATACTGGGCTGGATGAGGGTTTAAAAAAAATATTTCGCCAAATTAATACTTTGAGATGATTTTGCTTTCGAAACTGTGCCCAAATTCTTTATATTCGAAATGACTATAAAATCACCCAGTGTAATAATGTATATAGAATTATTACACCGAAGATTTTTCGTATGAAAATTCTGATAGATTCCAAATCAAATTCTCATAAACTTATCTGATTAAAAGTTTTCCGTATTCAGCAATTTGTAACTGTAATTGATACGGTTTTGGAGTTTGAAGGGAAGCTCTTCTAGCTGAAATATGATTAAGATATTGTTTTATAATTTGGGTTTTTTTTTTCACCGTGGGGGAAAATCCTTCATGGATGTTATGCCGGACTCCTACCGACTAAAAACCCCCACGGTAACGCCCAGAAGCCTATGGATGGGAGCCCCGGGTAAGCCCTCGGAAGGATGTCCCAGGACTCCCATCAGATTATAATTTGGGTGCATGAAAGCCTCATCAAGACCGCGTGATTTCAGTTCGATTCGAAAGAAAAACTTAGAAACGTTAATCATGAGGTTATTGAACTATTTTTTATACCACTTAGGTGATAGACGAAGCATAGGGCCCTGACGTAAAGTGGTTACTGTGGCTTAAGGATATGTGCAACACCAGGGGAGTCATACTCGTGGTTGCCGACCTACAGGGTTTCCATCGGTATATAAGACAAAGCAGGACAAGCCTTTGGTCTTCCCAACGACAGTACAAAAACTATTCAATGAGATCTTACTACCCTGTTCATCTTCAAAAGCATTCATAGTTTAATTCATTGTCAATTACATTTCGAAATATTCATCTTATATTTCTAAAGTTATAAAATCTTTTCTTTTTTAAACGTTATTTGGATGAATTGGGATTTGAACCACGAACATCAGACACATCTTCCCGCAATAACTGAGTTACTAGACAACATTAGAACTATCTACTATTAACACTATGAATATTGTAATGTCGGCATATTTTTTCTTGATTATAAGTGTGTGTAACCATTATTTTATGGTTTAAATAACTATGGAATGTATTGTAAAGTGCATTGGATTATAAAATAATAATAATAATAAAGAACTCTTTATTGTTCACCAATTTATATACAACAAATAGATTTTGTTTAGGTACAGGTTATGTGGTAGACAATTGGCGGCCTTATCGCACTGAGGCAATCTCTTACAGGCAACCATAGGATAGAGAAGGATACATATGAAGAGATTTGGGGCAGTTGGTGTACATAGATACTAAATATTATAGTGTAGATGATTAGATAAATGTGATGAGTACCTAGAGAAAGATATATTACATAATAAAACATACATACATACATATTAATAATATTTCGGTAGAATTTGTTTATAATGAACAGTAAATAGTAGACTTAAATATTATTATTCACATACTATGGGACACAGTAGATATATAGTTTGGTAAGACAGAGAGGAAGGGTAAAATAAGTATAATGTTAAAATGAACACTATTCCTCCTGCAAATAGTGAGCCGTAACTAATTTTTTGAAAACTGACAGTGATTGTGCACGTCTTATAGTGATAGGTAAGGCATTCCACAATCGGACCGCTTGAACGGTGAAAGATTTATCCATGAACATTGTGGAGTGTCTAGGCATTTTCAGTTTCAAATTCACTGACGATCTCAAGGTCCTTGAGTGAGTGTCGCAGAGAAAGTTCAAGCGTTCTTTTAAGTATATTGGAGTGAGAGGATGAAACAGAATGTTATAGAGAAGGGAAAGAATATGAACATTTCGGCGAAGGCGTATAGGTAACCACTTGAGTTTTGCACGATATTCGGAGATGTGGTCATATTTGCGAAGCCCAAATATGAACCGTATACTGAGGTTCTGGAGTCGCTCAAGTTTATTTAGTTGGTCTTCGGTGAGATTTGTATAGCTGGCATCAGCATAATCAAGGGTGGGAAGAAAAAGAGATTGCGCTAGCGCAGTTTTCGTGGTAATGGGCAGTAAACTTCGGAGCCTACGCAGGGACCCCGCTGTGGCAAACATTCTGCGGCTCACCTCCTGGAGCTGAGGGCCCCAAGAAAGACTACTATCCATGTAGATACCAAGATTTTTGACTTTGTCACTATACTGCACCTTGGTACCGTCACAGGTGATTAGGGGGAGGAGCGACCAGTCTGTTCTTGAGATAGCGTGTGTGCTGCCAATGACTATAGACTGAGTCTTATTTGGATTTAACCTCAGACCAAATGACTTACTCCAATCGCATATCTTTTCCATGTCTTTGTTAATAGTGTCGACGGCATCCGTCAGTTTATCCTGGGTAGCCCTTGTATAAATTTGCAGATCATCTGCGTATAGGTGGTAGGAAGAAGTGAGATGTATAGTGATTGAGTTTATGAAAACTGCGAAGAGTAAAGGAGATAGCACGCCACCCTGTGGTACACCAGCAGACGTTTGGCACCATGTGGAGACAGTGTCTTCGATGCGGATGCGCTGCCGGCGACCAAACAGGTAACTTTGAAACCAATCAATCACTGCTGGAGATATGCCAAGAGAGCGCATTATGCCGAGTAGAACGTCAAAATCAACGTTATTAAAGGCGTTGGTGAAATCTAACAGAGCTAAAACAGTTAACTCACCGTTTTCCATACCCGATCTGATGTCTTCCGTAATATGAACCAAGGTTGTCGTAGTACTATGGCCAGGACGAAACCCAGACTGGAAAGGATTTAGGAGTGAATTTTTAGATAGAAAACCACTTAGCTGAGAGTGAACCAGTCGTTCGAGCACTTTGGAGAGAAAGGATAGGATGGATATAGGTCGATATTCTGAAAAGGAGGAAGGGTTACTCTTCTTAGGGATAGGCGTAATTTGAGCATCTTTCCATGCACTTGGAAAGGTACTGCATGTGATCGAGAAGTTGAAGATGTGACAGATTATAGGGAGGATTTCGTCAATGATAGGTAGGATCATATTACGGCCGACACAGTCAGCTCCCACAGCGTTAGACGTAATCGACATTATACTCTTCCTAACATCACAGCTAGTGAATTGAGTAAAGAAGAATGGAGAGCAGTCGGGAGTGGCAAGGGAAGAAAGATAATTTATGGTTTTAACTTTGACAGCAGGGTCGAAAGCGGACGGAGCAGTAAAATGTTGATTGAGAGAATTTATATCTATGTTATTGGAAATTACGTTATGCCGAGACTTACCTACTCCCAGTGACCTTAAAAACTTCCAGACATGAGCTGGGTCCCCGTTTTCAATAGAGCTGTGGATATATTGGCGTTGAGCATTCCTACACACCTTTGTGCAGTGATTACGAATGGCTACATACTTGCAGCGATTCACTTCCGTAGGACGACTTCGGTATCTGGACTTGGCTGCAGCCTTTTTGGTAATTAATGATTTAATATCATTTGTCAGCCAAGGCGATGGCAGGTGTTTAACCTTAATTTTGCGCAGAGGTGCATGCAAGTCGTACAGATTGGTCAAGTTGGATGTGAGCAGTTCCACCTTTCGGTTCACGCAGCTGGAGTTCTGAAGTGTTCCCCAATCGATGGCTGCGGCATCCCTACGCAGGGCACAAAGGTCCATTTTACGAAAACTACGTAGCCAGAGAAATTTAGGTTTAGGCTTAGGTGGACGCAGTTTGTATGACAAATATAGCAAGTCGTGATACGAAAACTGGGTTGCAGGGCATTTCCCATGTTTTGCAACACGATCAGGAGAAGAAACAATAATTAAGTCGAGTAAAGTAGATTGACAGTGTGGATAATGGTGAGTAGCATCCGAGGGGAGAATTGTCAAATTTTTCGATTCGATGATGGAGTTCAAGGTGGAGGAACGAGAGTCGTTCTTTAGGAGACAGGTGTTAAAGTCACCCATGATTATGGCTTGACTGTACGAGGGAACTAGGTTTTCTAATATAAGCTCGAAGGAAGAAAAGTAGTTTATAAGAGAAGAGGGACAGTAGAAAACACCCAGTAGAAGTTTTGAATGAAGGAGTTCAATTTCCAGAAAGAGATGCTCCCCAGAGTGGGGTGGCTGAGGGGAAATGCTGATAACAGTGAAGGGAATCTCAGTACGTAGGTAGATGGCAACACCACCACCCTCACCAACTGCCCGGTCATTTCTGATCAGGTTGAAACCAGGTAAAGAAAATGAGGCAGTGGCGTGGTGTGGGTGCAGCCACGACTCCGAGATGAGAATTGCATGTATATTTGTACAGTCAAACGCTGCCAGCATATCCGGGAAATGAGCCGAAATGCTTTGTGCATTTATGTGGACAACGTTGAAATTCAAGGGAACGTCAGTGAATTGAGATTCAAGGATTTCTGCAAGTGACATTTGTGATGGTATACTACAAAAACTTGCATCACCACTGCTCAGAGAACAGTAGTCATCACTGTCACTACCACTATCTGTGAATGACATGCGTCTGAAATATATAGTCTGTTAATAAGAACAGAAAATAAAATAATATAATACAGTATAAAATAAATAAATATTTGGCTAAAGCGTATATATACTATACCTCCATCTGCCGGTGGCATGTAGAAAACTACAACACAATGAGAGTAATTAATTAATAACAAAGTAAGTAGCGAAATATACATATTTTTGTAAAAGACACGTTGCAGAAATAACATAAAATATAACGCTTTCGGTCTAGGTAGGCATACTAACATCAACTATATTATAGTTCTGTTTAGACAAGATCTAAATGCGACAATGTTACGAAAGGTAATTTTCTGTTCTTTATTATTTTTGTCACAATAAAATTCACTCAATTACCAAAAGAAATCGAAAAATGACATAATTATCAATTCTTGGACTAAATACTAATTATAGATAATTTAAATAAAAAAAATAAAAAAGTTAATACTGTAAATTATAGTCATTTCAATGTCAGTAATACAAATGTTAAGTGCTTTATCTTACCAGAACTGATCAATTTACAGATACCGATCGTTTTCTGAAGGTAACATTGTAAATGACTCCATTAAGGGGCATCCCATGGCAAAATTTAGTGAAGTGCTCGTTGTTTCATTGAGTCAAATATTTTTGAAAAGTAAATTCATGATTAAATTCGTTGAAAAGGATTACGATTGCTCATTGTACATTCCACTGTATACATGCTACCTACTTGTCTCTACTGTAATTATAATGGTGTACAATTAAGTAAGTATTATCTAAAGTAAAGCCAACGAAGCGAGACAAAAAAGGTAGACAAAGTTTCAGCAGTTTCAAACATTTTTATTTAAAATTTATTACGTATCATGTAACGGAACGAAATCTGTCATCTGATGTAGTAGAAGTACATTCTTAATCACACAGATGGCGTTAATATAAATTATGTTTATTTATATGAGATATGAAGAAAAACCTTTTTGAATATAAAATTACGTGATAAATTATTACAATAATTTGGTTTTAAAGATTAATTAAACAAATAAGGACATTTATAAATCAGTTATTTATTTGAATATTCAAATGCCGTGTTTTATTAAACTTTAAGTTTTTGAACGAAATTCGTATGTGAAGGAAGTTCTGGTCGAATATCAGAGATATACGTTACATATTTAAGCAAAAATACTAAATGGATAAGATTTTGTCGATATTAATTGATCGCAGTTAATTTGAAAATAAATACAATAATTTTAAGTTATAGTTTGAACGATTTCTAGGAAGATAAATCCAAATTAGAATTATTTGTGGATATATTGATTTGACAATGATTTCAAACAGCGCTACGATTGGCTGGTTGGAATCGTACGATATTTTGTTTCGAGAAGTAGGGATCATTGCGGTTGGGGTGAGGATAGTTGAGGACAGGGAAAAGATTAATTATTAATTGTTGGGAGCTGCTGGAGAGAGGTGGTCAGGAGTAGAAAGTCTGGTGGGTCATTTCGCGTTTTATAAATTGTGTTAAGAGGGTACTGGGAGGTTACTATGTTAAAATTCCGTTGTACATTAATTTTATTCGCGTTTGAAATTATTTGAGAATCTTAACGTAACTTCAAGTGTTGAGAATATATAAAACTCGCATCGTTTCATGCTGAGATAGGACACCATTTCTGTGATTGCGAAGTATGGGCTCAAGGGCTCATATGGAGTAGTTACTCACGCCTGGGAGAGTCTTCCCCGTGACTTCATGAAACAATGCAGGATGGGAACGGAGATTTGGAAATCTACCTGTCGAGTGGATTGTTAGGATTTTGAATATCGAATTGGGGTATTAGTGAATATTATATAAACCCGCCTTGATTTATGCTGAGATAGGACACCAATTCTGTGACTGCGAAGTATGGGCTGAAGGGCTCATATGGAGTAGTTACTCACGCTTGGGAGAGTCTTCCCCGTGACTTCATGAAACAAGGCAGGATGGGAATGGAGATTAGGGATTCTGAAGTGGGTAGAATCAGTAGATAACATACAAGCAGCAGTGATGGGGGGGGTTTTAGCTAGGAGTCCCTTAGGAAAGCCAATCGAAGTGATCGGTCTTGGGTGGAACATCTAACGGTGCCAACGAAGCCCTTGTCCTCTGTCTAGCTAGGGAGCTGATCAAGTTAAGGCGAGCAGCTATTCGATTTTACCTGTCTCAGGGTCGAATAAAGCCTTCTGGGTATCGGTGACCAGTGGCCCGAAGTATCGGTGTCGTTGGAGCTGATAGCTCAGTCTTTATTTATATATTTATTTATACACACAATTATATATCTCGTTAGGGCTTTAGTTAACATCCCTGGCTTCGGCCGTTAACTAAGGCAAGCACACAGTCATAGGTCATACAAAATCAAGTCTGACTAGCTTGTTCCCTTACAGAATAGGAGTAGGTACATTACACACCACACGTTTATAATTAACTAAAGGGAGGAGTTTATTGGGGTTAAAACACATATATAGTCCTTATAGGTAGAAGGAATAGGTACACATTCTTCTCGCGGTAATATAGGACGTCGGCTATGTAGGTAAAATCGAATTTGTATAGGTTTTTGATAGTCAGTTAATTGCGTTTAAGTTATGTGAACGGTTCTCATTATAATGAAGTTATTAGGCTATTATTTTGGTGTGAATGAATACTGGGGGATTTCGGGATACCGGCTGCCGCGGTATAACTTGAACAAAGTGGACTAGGCCAAGTGGCGTCTGCTATATTAATAAGGCAGAGGGGAGTTGATCTGTGTTGGTGCAACTCACTGTCATGGCGTATTGGAGGAGCCCTGACCTCGGGAGGGGCAAATAAAAATATTTGTGTATTATTACGGTTCGCTTCACTTACATACTCTGTTGCTAAAATCCTCGAAATAAGTCTTATTACGCTTACATTACGTCGATAGAAAGTTTATTCATTATCATATTCTAAATTTAAATTAGTAACCTAAAAGTAGGTTAGCCTAGAAATTTGGGTAGGTAATTTTATTAACAGTTCATTACATTCTGTTTTCCAAATAATCACGATAGGTTATATGTTGCGATAATTAAGTAAATTAAGTAGGTACAGAATTATGTTAGGAAGGTGAATTGGATAAGTAGGGACTTAATTTAGGACAACAGCACAAGCTACCTCTATAGAACGAGGGGGACTACTGGATCATAATAAGAGTCCTAGTTCCCACTAGAACGATCATTGGCCAAACTAGTTACTAAGTAGGTAGGAAATCGGAAACGTTTGAGTATAAGTATGTTTTTATAATAAATCGGAAGTCTAAATAGGTAGGGGATGGTTTAGGTTAGGGAGGGTGTTACAATCACTTTAAGCGCATTCCAGACAGGAATGAAATCGTTCATAAGATGGCGGATCTGACAGTTTAGAACCGCTGTGCTGACAGCTTTCCTGTACTACAAAACACGCAATGACAGCTGTGGCTCGGCCTTTGTCGCGTACGTGGGACGTGTGCGAGAAGGACAGAATATAATCGTTAGTTATCGCAACGTAACTCAGTAATGGTAGCTTTGTTTACCTTTTTTCTCTGGTCTCGTTGGCTTAACTTTACCTATCTATGTGCTACCTACCTAATTTTAATAGTCAAACAACATCTTTCTGATGCTAAAAGCTTTTGGATGTAATGCGGCCTCACCAAGGTCTTGGGTGCACTTGGTGCAAGGGTCTTCTAATTGAAGCATGAGGCTCTGGCTGGATTATCAACACTATTAGATAAGCAATATAAAAAAAAAACTAGAATGCTTTACCCACATAGGGTCCTCCTGCTTCCTGGAATCCTGAGGATTTTTAAACAGAACGTGTTAAAGCAACTGCTGAGGTCACCAAGGTTATGACCACCATTCTAGGGACAACTTCTGCAATGGGTTACCAATTTTCTTTGAAATTCACCTTAACTTACTTTAGATTTAGTCATATTGAAAACATATAAAATAATAAATTGCTTGCTATTTTGCTCAAATCTGTTACTTACTATATTATCGCAAGACCAGTAGTTTTATGTCAAAGAAGAAACGAAGGAATTTTGGTTGGATATCTCCTTAAACTCTTGATAGATCAAAACCCTTCAGCTACAAGGAAGTTACGAGTACTGATACCTAAATAAATATCATCATAATATTTACAAGATGGCGTCTAAATTTTGTTTATAACGCAGTTAGTAACCCGTAACAAACATTATGACTTAATTATTTAATAAAAATTGAACCGAAACATTAAGAAAAGGCGTTAAATTAATTTCTTCAGTTATGTTTATGGCAACATTAAACTCGTAATCAGGGAGCAGCGTTCGCTTTCCGTCGTTAAACTCAGAGTTGTCAAAATGGGGAGGTACCTTTAAGCCGAGCTTCTTCAAAGGTGGATAAAGGTTTATTAACTTTTCGAGACAAGAGAAGCACAAATAGGTTCAGTCCGCATCAGAAAGACGTTGACAAACAAAGTTCTCAAAATCCCTTCCAGTTGACCGATTGTTCTAATATTTGGTATACATCACATATCCTTGTTTTCATAATAGCCACGATAAAAACTTATTCTAATTAAGACATATGGACAACAAATAGCAGACTAAAACGGTTGTTTCACCAGTTACAGCGACCTCATTAGGTAGTGTCGAAATAGTGCAAGAGCTAGCGTAGTGACTTTAATGAGCTCCGAGTCTATATACCGGCTACATGGTAATGGGTGGCGCATTCGCTACAATAGTTACCCAAAAGGTCTATTTGAGGCAGTTGCCTGTGATTTAATAGGTTTTGAAGACTGCTAATTTACTACTATTAAAATTGTCGTTTGATTATGAAATAATATGATAGTACTGAGAGTTTAGTGTAACGATTTAGTCGCGATTCCCCTCGAAAATGATTGCTTTATAGAAAGTACCTATGTTAAAATGCTGTTATAAAACTGTTGGAAGTTTGAGGGAATCGCAAATAACTTTTGGTAACTGTAATATATTCAAAACGGAATGATTGCGTTTTACTAAATACAAGTCATTAATTAAAACGAGTGAGTGATAGCCTAGTTTCATTTATGTGATTTAAGTTAAAATGTATTTTCAATGGTGAAAATCAATATTTACATAAAATTTGTCAGCGCATTACTTCATGCCAAATAGACCTAATGAGAGTGTACCTTAGGCATTTCACCCGCTACTATCCCTCGTCAGTGCACGGCCTTAGGGGGCTTTATTTAAAGGAATAGAGGAAAAGTAAATGAAAAAATCCCAACAAGGACTTATGACCTCAAGTATTTCCCTAAGGAGATAACCAGGGGAAATCGCAAGCTTCCCCACATAAGTGGATAATAATACTGGTGAACGAAATATTTTGCCCAATTCTAAAATACCTTCTATTCCAAGTGTTGCCATTTGAGAGCCTATTGTAATCCCGTTGGCCACTTCAAAGGACAAACTTATATACTCCTCGTATTGTCTGCGGAACCTTTTGTTTGAAATATAGGGGCCCCATGGGGTTTTGAAATACAGGAGGCGTGATTTTTGCACAAACCCGTATGCCTACTTTAATAAAACATACCATAATATTTAACTAGGTACGGAATGTTTTCGAATTGATTTTTTTTTATACAGGACACGTTCACCTCGCCTGATGTTAAGCTAAAGGCAAAGTCTCGGAAAGAGGGTCACCATCGTAAACATTTACCATGTTAACAGTGGTGGCACTCAGCTTGACGGCCTCATTAGATGCCTTTTCACGCCCCGCTTAAAGGACCCGGGACTGTAGGAAGAAGAAAACACGTGAGCTGGCAGGGAATTCCAGGTCTTAGTGGTGCGGCATAGGAATGAATCACTGAAACGCTTGGTTCTAGCAGGTATACTCTGCACCGTAAATGGATGGCATCTTAGCCCTGCACGTGTCGTCCTGTGAAGGAAAGGTTTATGATTGATCCAGCAATTTGTCTATACCTCGTCTGATGATAAACTGAGCTGAAGTACAAAGAGTAGTAAGTACAATTTCAGATGCTGTCTCTAAAATGACCTTATTGTTAGTGACCACGGTAGACGGCGTTTCACACCCCACTCAAAAAACCCGAGATCTCTCTACTCTTAAACACGCTGATATCTACTTTAATAAACCAGTAATTGCGTATCTAATAAAACAGTTTAAAATGTCCTACTATCTCACACGGGTTATTCCGCAAGCCATTTAGAGATAGTAATATATTTTTGAATATACCTTACGAGCAGCCGCTCCGGCGAGAATTTTCTTGAAAACATTCTCGAGACTTTCTCGGTAATAAATAAAATCTTAAATGCGTTATTATAATGGCCTCGTAGGTCGCCGTATGCCCGACGCGTAAAACCCACACACAGGCTGCACGTCTAAAATGATTGGCAGTATGCTTTAAACCTTTACTTGTTTAGTACAACGTGCAAACCTGCGGGCGAGCCTGTTACACCGGACAGTCAACGACCTACGATCTCTCACAATGTCCAGGATCTTTGAGATCCTCCGGGGCCCAATGCCCCAAATACCTGAACCTATCGATGCAATTTGAAGGCTAGCCACATAGTGACACTTCGGGCAGCTTAGTATAGGTCTTTGGACCCGCTCAATATTAACAGTAATACTCGCTCATGGGGGCGTAACGGACGATTCGTAGCCACGACAGTAAATTAAGCCTAAGTATGCTGTACTTTAGATGTTAGATTTGCTTGTAAAATTCGTAATGGGAAATGTTGTAAACACATTTACTACAAAGCAAATAAACAAGATCATTGTCATTTCAACGTCGTTCCCAGTTGCATTCAAGCTTTCGCCAAGGAGCCCGGATTACTCCTTATTCCTTTTTTTAATTTGGCTAGCTTATAATATTGTTTTTATGTAAGTGATTATCATCTGACCTGCCTGCCCCCACAGGAAAGCCTGCTGGCTTGCTCTGTGAAGGGTAACCGCGGTAGAGATTTTTACATCTTTTTCATCAATTTTGTCACCCGTCGCTAGTGAAGCCTACACCAAATTTCCTTCGTTAATTGACGCACAACCTCACTCGGTCGTTTGTCCATGCGTGTACACAGATATATACTGAAACTACTATGCAAATAAAGAGGCGGTTCAAAACTGTGCGTTTCTTGAGAAACTTTCTGCCTCGCACAACTAAACTGTGGAATGAACTGTCAGCGGTATTTCCGAACCAATACGACCTACAAAACTTCAAGAAAAGAGCGTACTCTCTTTTAAAAGGTAGGCAACGCACTTGAGACTCCTATGGGCGGTGGTGATCGCTTACCAGCAATGAGGTTATTACCGTGAATCGTACCTCTCACTGAGGCAATTATCTGAAGTTGCCTGATCTTAAAATTCCAATTCCCGGACTTCTTTCAAAACTTGGAACAGTATGAATTTAATATTTTTCATTGTATTGTATTCAACAAAGGAATTCTCAACGCAATAATATTCCTATTTTCCAGAAACTGGTAGTTATAATAAAGAATTCTCGGGCATCCCTACTAATAAAGTGAGTTTCCCCATTTTCTTGGAGACATTGTTTCTTTCCCGAAGGTGCAAATAGCGGTTAGCGCATATTACTACATACCTATTTATATTTCACTTGGTCGTAAACCTTGCTAGTAAAAGTATTAAGATGTTTCAACAGATTTATGGTACTAACAACACATTGTAAGTAGATTATGTTGTTGCGGGTGTCCATGGGTGGCGGTGATCGCTTAACATCAGGCGATCCGTCTGCTCTTTTCCCTCCAAATTCCATTAAAAAAATTGTGAAAATGAAATGGACCAAAAATGCCCCTTAGTCAGTGTTTTAAGTAGAAGTTGCGTTGCGAACTAACTTAAACCAATTTTGAACTAATCAGTTAGTGCTTTTTAATTAGTCTTCCGACAAAATGAAAATTCTGTACTTAGATCCATTTGAAGTATGTACGCTTGTAATTTCAAAGACGAATGAATTAACTTTCATGATTTTTTCACAAATTTTGATCCTTAAAGTCTTCTTTTAATATTCATTCTTTATCAGTTATTCCAAAGTCTTTTTCCTTTTTGGCATTTTGATCCAATTTTACACGCGTTCGTCGATTATTATCTTAAGATGGACGCGTATGATTGACTGCCTACTGAGTGGCACAAAGTAATATATTTCTAAAAGCTCTATATTCCTTCTCATCAAATGGATTACTTAGTTATGATAACATTACTTTAATAGTAACGGAAATATTATGGCGCTGTTTTAAAGAAACGCCTGAAAAGTATTGAGTAAGACACTTTGTAATTTTCCACTATATTTTATTTTTCACCTTTTTTTCACTTCAAAGATACCTATGATGTAAAGTTACATCATACCTTTGAGAATGCCGTGAGACGAAGCCGGTCAGGTGAAAAATAAAATACAGTAGAAAAGTACAAAGTGTCTTTCTTTATGTAGCAGATTCCACCAAGTGCCATCAATCAACATCCTGAAAAATAATTAAAAATGGCTGAAACTATGACTCATCATGGTTTGGTGGACTTCACAAAAAGTAGATATTTTGCTAACAGATAAATATACTTTCCAAAACCGAAGTACGTCAACTTCACTTGGACTATCATAATTTATTTCAAAGTATCAAAATTAAATTACAGTACATAATGTTACTACACTAAATTATTCCACAGCAACCTAATTCGGCAATAAAACGCCAAAAAGCATATCACACGCAATTTTACTCGCGAATAGAGTAACGGCCTTCACAACCTGATTTCAACGCAGTCCCCTGGCCTGAATAAAACATACCAGTACCCTGTTAATTTCCCAACTTTTTGGCTATACGTAGCGTGCTACTGAATAATAAACTAGATAAATAAGCATTATAATGTGGTTGAATTTGTACTTGACTCAATATTTGTGGAATGAACCGAGTAAAAGTGGCTAAATATCGGTGGATTCGTGTATGAATGTAAGTGTAATGAGTTTACGAATAAGTAAAGGGGTTTTCTTAATATTGAAGCTGTAAGCTCCTTGGTAATAACAACATGAATCCGAATTTAATAATCATTATCTTTGCGTTAATCCTGGTCACATTTGAAGCTAGCACCTCGGAGTCTGGGGTCTGTATTTTTCAAGTCTAACTACTTTACGACTGATTTTTGATATTTTCCGTGAAACTACAACCATTTGACCTCCACAATCCAGTAATATTGCAGTTAGACCAGCTGTTGGATTTCTTTAGGGCTTTAACTACCCGTAACGACTGATATAGATGTTCATATGACAACCAAGACAGACGGTTTAACGTGTTCCACGCACGGGAATACCTAGACTGCAAATATACATATTCATATCCAGTAATTGCAAATGAGATTCAGATTAGTGGTTGAAGCCTAGCCTAGCATCTGTTACTTAAACTAGGGCTTCAGTTGCAGATTTGGGGCTTACGTTAAAGACAATAGCTTCAAATTCAAATGGTATTTTGGTATCAACAAGACTTATGGTTGCTTTTACTTCTAGTTGTTTCATAAACAAGAGTGCTTCTATCTAAAGGGTAAGGATGTGTTTCCATGGAAGCGAAGACGAGTAGTGGAGAAGAAGCTTGTAGAAAACTACCAAATACAGCTTTAGGTTCCAGTTGCATCCAAAGGAATATTCGTCATCTATGCGTTTGTCCCAGTCGTATTCGAGACCTTCAGCTCGGAACCCTGTGTCCGCTTTTCGTTAATGCAACTGTGAAACGGTTGAACAATAAACGAATCAAGGGAACCTTATGTTACTGATGATGTTTCTCTAAGATACTGATGAATATAATGAAACAAGACTGAAGTGGACTGCGGTGGGCTAATTGATTGATTGATTAAATGAAACAAGAGTACGAAAATAATGTTTGGATATGAAGCAATACACATATATATCGGCACATAGACATATCGTTTCTGTCCGACTTCACCTATCCAAAAAGAGAAATAATGTTCCCTATACTGTGGTCCGAATCAACCCATTACCAAAAGTTCTTGGGCGCGGTGCGAAAGAACTCATTTAAAAAGAGCTCTTGGGCAATTCATACCGCGGTTCGAACCGCTCATGGTGCGAAACGACTAAGGAACCGAATTCACAACCTTGGTAGCGAAACAATGCCTTTATACCTACGAGACTGAAGACAAACACATATAGATAAATTGCCTTCAAGTCCTCAATAAATTGAAAAGATAACCCAAAGACAAGTCTTTAATCATTAAATAGGGTCCCTAAGCGAACGCTTGTAAGTGATGGCTTTTTAGATCTGGAAAAGGCATTTATTTCAAATATCCCTCGTCTATCGGACTTGATAAAAAGTAGTTCTTGTACAAAAAGTTATACAAGACGAGGCCGGGTGGCCCATTTCCGTAATTAAATTCATTTAAATTTAGGTCTAATCGTTTCCTTATAGCTTAGCATTATCTAACCGACCGTGACCGCTGTACCCTGCCCTGGGCACACGCGTCGTGGCAGCGGATGAAGTAAAGAAAGAAAGTGAGCGACATACCGCCGTGAGTGTTCTTGGCTTTCACCAAATCTGACGGTCTAGTGGCCGATACTCCTCCCGTTTCACCGCGCACATACCCAAGGCACAGAATAGATAATAGTCCCAAGGTGCGGTATAGCGGTTACTTTCAGTATAGATAGAATAAAAACTAAAACGATTATCTAAATAATATATGACTCAAAGGTGACTGACTACTGACGTAGCGATCTATCAACGTACAGCCCAAAACACTGGACGGATCGGGCTGAAATTTGGCATGCAAGCAGATGTTATGATGTAAGCATCCGCTAAGAAAGGATTTTTGAAAATTCTGCTACTAAAAGGGTAAATAAGGGATGGAAGTTTGTATGAAAGTCCGTCATTTTCAGAGCTAGATGCACTTAATTTCATAAACCTGTGTCTTATAAGAAATAAATGAACACGTGTATCAGCGTTTTTAAAAATTTTACTACTAAGAGGGTAAAATAGGTGATAAACTTTAGTATAGAAAGTTCGTCATTTTCAAAGTTAGAAGCATGAAACTTCATGTTCGTCTTTTGAAAATGTTTTGTTGCGATAACCGACATCCACGTGGGCGAAGCCACGAGCAAAAACTAGTGAATAATACACTCGTATTGAAAATAGTTTAATTTTGGGAATTGGAATATCCAAACCATCAATGTAAACCTTTGAGAATGCCGTAAGGCGAAACCGGTCAGGTTCAGTAACAAAATGAAACCCTGTGAAAAAGTACAAGTTGAGTGAAAATTCAATATGTGTGGTTGATTCCACCAAGTGCCATTAATCTCCAGTATAAACAGTCTAATACGATATTATTTAACCATGCTCAGTTTAGAACTAGCTGAGACTAGCTGCTTTTCTGTCAAATTTATTTTTTGCCAAGTGGTCTTTTAGTCTTCATCTTCAAGTAGAAGCAAAGTTTACGAATATACTTAAAGATTTAATAAATAAACACACGTAATTTCATCCAAAACGATTCAGCTGTTGATAAGGAGTTTACTGTCATACACACGTACAGAACTTTTATATATTTCTCTATATAAACTGAAGTTCACAAAGGCGTTATTATAGGTAGCTACTGCTATCTATGAACAAGCCCTAATTCAAGGACCGTGTCTAATCCAGCTGAGGGGGATTCGGTACGGTACTTAGCTAGCAAAGTATCTCTGCATCTTGAGACGGTTTTAAATTACGCTTGACATTTTTAGGACACATATTTACGCCTGTAAATCGAAGGGATAGGCAGAAATGTATGGACACCCTTATTTCGCCAACTATGATTTTCAGTCCCACGTAGTAGGGGGCGAGCCTATTACCGTCAAGCGGGAACTTAGTTTTCAGGTCGACATTTTTAGGAGGGAATAAAAAATCATCATAGTTTTCCTAACTTTTTCTCAAGTCATTTGAGGTCACAATTTTAGTCTAACAACAAAAAAAAGTGAGTGTGTTTTTTTTTTAATTTACCCCCTTAGGGCTGAAAGTGTCAAGATTCAAAAATCTTTCCTTTGGATGCATGCTTAGATCATAAGGTATCACCTGCCAAATTTCGAGTTTAAAGCAGAGCTATCCGTTGGTAAATCAGGCACTGACAACATGTACAAAAATAAAAAAATATAAAAAAAGTTTTTCAAAAATGTAACCAAATTCATTATTTATGGACATTTCCACTGTATATTTTTCCTGTCAGTAATAATATCTTCAGATATAGTTCTATTATCGCATTCCCGGGAAACATGTCTACGAAATTGACACCCACGTCCCACATGTATTACTGAGATGGAAAATTCCTATTTGTCACGGTAATATGTTCGTGATATATTTGATGTTATGAACGTTTATCAGCGCCGGTAACCGCTTAACTTAAGGTAGGTCGTTTACCTTCTTTTAGTATAAACACAATTCAAAAGAAATATATTTTGTATTCGAAGAACGACTCCACATTTACCCTTTGAAAGAATTCGTTGAAAATAAATTACATTAGATTAGTATGGACTTGCTTCGCATGCAGTTACTCTACTTTTTTTTGTTTACGTTGTATTGAATACTGAATATTGCAGTATTTTTTTTTAGTTATTTATCACACGTAACAGATTACAACCAATAAGAAATATACTAATACTACGAAGCAATAGGATTAGAGTGCAGGTTGCATTCCACAAGGAACAGAGTGAAAAGAGTTCAAGTAGGAGGAGAAGCCTCTTACTTCCAGAGGGACGTGATGGCTCATCAGGGTCAAGAGGGAGAGGAAAATACAAGGGTGTGTTGAAGTCAGAATTATGTTTTTATCGTCGTGACAGTGATTTACAAGTGCCCATTTAATACTACACTGACGGACTCATAAACTGCATCAAAATTCAGGTTTACTCTAAAAGGATTTTTTATAATAAGTATGCAAACTTTTTAGATTAAATTATATAAATATGGAAAGACTGGCTCTTAATCTTAAAAAAAAAATTAAATTTAAAAATAGAACTGCAGTAAAACAAATGAATATAGCCGGGAAAAGAAAATTTACTTGTAGTCTCAGATTTGCGTGTTATTTATAGCAAAGTTTTAAATTGATTCTCATTGATTTTTTTTGTTTTGTCAATTGAATTATTGTTACCAGCATAATTGTTGGGTTAGTTTTTTAACACATCGAGAGTTTTTGAACCATAATATGGATACTTCGTCCGAACAAGCGGCACAAATTGTAGCATTGGTGCGAGAGGGCTTGGATCAACGAACGATTGGTAGAAATTTAAATTTAAACCAGTCTACGGTTTCTAGAATATACAGAAGGTTTGTAGAGACAGGTTCTTACAGGAGGAGACGTGGTACAGGCAGAACTCGAGCAACCACAGGTCGTGATGACCGATTTATTGTTATAACTTCCCTGCGAAATCGTTTCCTCACGTCAGTTAACATCAAAACCGAGCTTAATGAAGTGCGTGGAGTAAACGTGTGTGCACGAACAATAAGAAGAAGGTTAAAGGAAGCGGATATCACCCCTTTTAGACCAGCAAATGGTCCAAAGTTGTCTACAGCTCACAGACAAGCTCGCTTAAGATTTGCGCGTCATCACCTGAATTGGACAGAAGAGCAGTGGGCCTCTGTATTGTTCACGGACGAGTGTAGGACATGTTTATATGGTGCAGATGGTCGCAGAAGAGTCTATCGTCGACGTGGGGAGCGATATGCTCAAAGTTGCATTGAGGAGCGTGTTCCTTTTGGAGGCGGTTCATGTATGGTCTGGGGTGGCATATCGATGAACGGGCGAACAGAACTTGTGTTCATAGACATGGTCCGTCAAAACGGTAATAGAGGGGGTTTGACAGCACATCGCTACATAACAGAGATATTAGAAGATCACGTGGTGCCTTACATGGGATTCATAGGCGAAAATTTTACTTTAATGCAGGATAATGCCCGGCCGCATGCAGCTGCACAAGTTCAACATTATTGCGAAGAGGTTGGGATACGTACAATGAATTGGCCAGCACGCAGCCCGGATCTTAATCCCATCGAGCATGTTTGGGACAATTTAAAAAGAGCTGTATATGCGAGAAACCCTTCGCCCACGACAGTGGCAGCACTAAGAACAGCACTTTCAGAAGAATGGGACAATATTCCGCAAGATCTTTTAAAAACCCTTATAAAATCTATGCGGAACCGATTAGAATCCGTAATAAGGGCACGTGGGGGTAATACACCTTATTAAAACACAAATAAACCCTTGCATAAAGTTTGTGTCTATTGTTAAAACCAATTTTTTAATTAAACCAATTTTTCTTAAATTTCTGTTTTTTCTTCAAAAAAAGTCTTAAGGTCCTTTCCAGTACATAAACTTAAACTTAAAGATATGACCCTACGCTGTTTTAAAGTTCACGAACCAATCTAGAGGTTTCAATTTAAATCTGTATAGAAAGTATGCATACTTGGTTAAAATATTTATTTCAAAGTCGTCTATTACTTTGATGCAGTTTATGAGTCCGTCAGTGTATATTTACGTTTTCAGGTAATATCATAAGTGTAGTTTTTATATAAATGGTAATACTAAATGAAGAAATCGTCGGTATCAGTGGCTTAGTAATTTAGAAATCGACTTTATGATCAAGATGAATCTGATAAAAATCCTAGCTCTTGCACTGCTATGGGTTTACATTTGAATGACGCTGCTAATGTGAACCCACTATTACGATGACTATTGACCCTCCAAACCTCAAATAAAAGCAGCAAGTAATATACCGTTTTTTTAGTGAGGTTGGCTTATTATGATGGGTCCCCATACACCCATACAAAGTCCATTGGTACCAAAATTTCGTTCCCTATAAAATACGACGACGAATTTTCGTTCATCTTATTTCCAGTAACGTAAATGAACTGCTATTACATTCTGTAACCTTGGATATCGATCAGCAATTCGATTGTGTTATCGCTCGCGACACGGTAACTGAGTTCTCATACATAATTTATTGCTGGCTTTATGGTACAGTAACGTTGCGATCGAGAAGTCGCAAACGTTGGATTAGTGTGGATTATCCATGACATGAAATATTTTTTTTTTATTATAGAACTTTTGTATTATTTCTTTTCTTTGCCACTCCCGAATGTCTTGAAATTCTTCACCAGTACACGTGTTTCCTTCTGTTCACATAGTTCTGGCCTTTAAGTGGTGACATAGCATCTAATGAGGCCATCAAGCTGAGGGCCACCATTGCAACATTGTCACATTGTTGATGTATGTAATGGTGACTCTCTTTCGTATGACTTTATCTTCAGCTTACCATCATGGGAGTTGAAGTCAACTGACAGGACCATTAGGAATTTGTTTTTAATTGGAATAAAGAGTATAGCCAATATCCAATACTACAAGGCTATAGCGTAACATACGCCCATATTATTTTCAAGTGGAAGAACATTTCGTTCTATTATTTTTTTCCTTTTAAAACTGGTTTATTAAACTATATTGTACTTTAAAGTCACACGCACAAAGTCTATATTGCCATACAATAGTAAACATTGCCACATACTAGTCTATTTTCTTTTTCCAGTAGATTACTTTAGCGATAAAAATCAAGTGCTTTTAATCGATATTGTGCAACAGTAGAAAATTCTTTCACAAATGACATTATACAAGTACATATAGTAGGAATAAAATACTTCTAACTAAGTACTGAGAAAGTATGAGTATCGATATTTATAGTAGGGGAGGCGTAGAAGTAAATACTGTAGTAACTCGAGCGCGTCAGATTAAGCTAGGGGAGGCTAGTTACATATTGACAAATTACTCCAGCCATTAGGCAGCTTTCAATATCGGTGGGTGCGCAGAATAAAAAAATTTGCTCTACGAATTTACACTTATGCGTCAGATTAAGATAATGTAGGTTAGTTACTAGCTAACGTGCCATTTTGAAAATCTCGCGATTTAAGCTGAACCTTAGGGCGTGGAAAACTTGCAAAGATATGTCTTTATTTACTCGAACGCGGTCTTTTTTATGTTTTTTTTTGGAGTTAAACAAACTATAATAAGTGAAATACATTAGACAAGACCAAAGTAATACAAAACTTTAATTAAGATGGATGACACATGTATTTTTTTATTATTATGCTTTGTATATGCCTCCCTCACCATTAAAACTGTAAACTATTATTATTTATGCACCATTATTCTTTCTATCATGTGACCTACCAATTTGAACAGATTTTCGCGACGCTCGAGTATCTACATATTTAGCTGCGTGGCCTCCCCTACTATTAACCCATGTGCAACTATGCCAACCAGTATGGTTTAAATGGGATTTTAGTTGAGTTTTCTATATCTATTTATTAGACTAGCTTTGCCAGTTAAAGCTTAGTATTATTTTATGCATGGAATCGGGTATCCTATTGGCTTACTATTGATGTGTATTTTAATAGTGACATTGTTGAAAATTTATGTGAATATAGGTTGAAATAAATCTATTTTTCACTGCAAAATACGCAGGCGAGATGAAGTCAATTTGACGTGTCCTTTAAAAAAAATACCTGTGAGAAGTGGTAGGCAGAGGTGTAACACCCACATTTCGCCAATTATGATACTCAGTCCCATGGGAGGGGAGAGTATTGTTGTCAAACGGGTACTGGAGAACAGTCCGATACCTTAGTGGCCTTCTACGACACCTACACTAAGAGGCCCTATTGTACTCCACCTTTTTTTTTCGTGCGGAAATCCCCTCGGATACATTCTCCACCGGAGCCGTAGGGGAGGTTATGTCGGACTCGAACCAACTAAATCGCACGCCGACTGAGGGTCGTGGGAACCAACTCGATAAATTGAATATTACTGGTACAAAATTTACTTCATAACAAAGTCGTTTAAGCCTAAAAGCTCAATTCTGAATTACCTTCTTCACCAAACTCGCGATTTGCATGTTTTATTTTGTTGCAGAATAAAATGGCCTATTCACGGAGTTTCCAAGTCACCAACTCGGAATGATTTTAATATTTAAGTGCCTGAATCGAATACTTCCGACTACTATATTATGTACAGTGTTGCTATATAAATAATTTATTAGGTTAGAATGCTAATATTATTATTTTATAGAACGTAGAGTTCAAAATAACCCATTGGGTTGGTGCTAGAGTGACTTAAAATTGCTTGATTTACACCCTTTGGGGTTTTAGAGAGAAGTTAGCTACGGGGTTCTTTCTTCTTAGTAATATCATAAAATGTGAAAGTTTGTGAAGATGCGAAATACATCGGGAAAAATGAAGTGCTCAAATGGGACTTGAACCCACGACCTTTCCCTTACAGGGGGAATGCTCTTCCAACTAAGCTATTGAGCCACACCTGGATCACTTCAAATTTCCCTTCTCTTTATATTCGTCCTTAAAGGCGACGGTTTGTGAAGATGTTTTTTTATTTCAATCACGCTCCAACGGCTTAACGGATCTGTCTAATATTTGGTACAGGAATAGATTATAGTGTAGAATAACACATAGACTACTTTTTATCCCCGGAAAAGGTTGCAATCCCCTGAGTTGCAAGTCCGCATTATTGGGAATCCTGAGGTCACGAACACTCTCGAGCCTTTGCAAATGCGTAGAGATGTTGCGTCTTTGGCAGTTTTCTACCGTCTCTACCGTGGTGAATGTTCTGACGAGCTCTTCCAATTAGTCCCACCCTCCCCTTTCCTTCACAGGACGACACGTGCAGGGCTAAAATGCCATCCATTTACGGTGCAGAATATACCTGCTAGAACCAAGCGTTTCAGTGACTCATTCCTATGCCGCACCACTAAGACCTGGAACTCCCTGCCAGCTCACGTGTTTCCTTCTTCCTACAGTCCCGGGTCCTATGAATGATGAAAAGGCATCTAATGAGGCCGTCAAGCTGAGTGCAACCACTGTTAACATGGTAAATGTTTACGATGGTGACCCTCTTTCCGAGACTTTGCCTTTGGCTTAACATCAGGCGAGGTGAAGTCAAATTGACGTGTCCCGTATAAAAGAAAAATACGGTCTCACATGTACCTGCAGGGAAGTCGCGGGCAACAGTTAGTATTAGAATAGGATTGTAAGTAATTTTTTTAACTCTCTCGTTCCATGATATACAATAATAATAATAGGAATTAACGTGATCATGATATAGGTACAGGTATTTGAATGATTTTTTTATAGCATTTATTATGCTAACATTTAAGTTCGAAAAACATTGGAAAAAATGAAATGCTCAAGTGAGACTCGAACTCACGACCTTTCCCTTACAGGGGGCCTGCTCTTCCAACTGAGCTATTGAGCCACACCTGAATCATTCCAAATTTTCCTTCTCTTTATATCCGTCTATAAGGGCGACGGTGCAGCCATCTACCAACATTCTTACGAACAGGTAGTCAGCCTGTGACCACGGCCGGTGTAACCAAGTCGAAACGTCAGGCAAATCAAAGGTACGTACCTGTATAATGGACGCGTTAATTCCCGTTAATATTATTTTATAGGATTTTAGACAGTTTCAATACTCAATACTCAATACTCAATACATTTATTGCGTTCCATAATGTGATACAGATGTCATGTTAATAATATTAAGTTACAATTATGGACCCTGTCGGGCACAGCACAATGTTTGGAGCGAGGAAGAATCTGTTATTGTACAGTTTAGTTTCCATATTTTAGTTTTGGATGTTATTATCATGTACCTACATATTTATCCTTCATTTATTTATTGTAATAATGTACAAATGCAATTTCTATTTTATATTTTTTTAAGCTGCTAGATTAGTGTTGATGTGAGTAGCGGATGTAATTTAATATTTGAGAGTCAACAATAGTATTTAAAACAGTAAAAGATTATAATAAGAATTTAAATTGTTGTTCCATGTCCATTTATATCAATCATGCAAATACATATTGCTTTAAAGAATATTGTAATTTATGGATATGTGTGTCATGAAAGACGTTCTAAGAATATAAAGTTAGTTATAGATTTTTATCCCTGGAGTAGGTTCCACGCGAACAGAACGCGTCCACGCGACGGGAACAGAATTCCACGCGAATGGAATACGATCTAACAGTAAATTATGATAGACAGGCTCACCCCCTATTACGTTGGACCGACAATCATAGTTGGAGAAATGTTAGAGAAATGAGGAGGCGCGCGTTCGATCCCCGCTCAGTGCAAATATTTGTATATACGAATATGGCTATTTGCATTGGTCTGGGTGTTTCTATCTATAAACATGTATGTCCTTGCAAAAAAAAGCATCTAAGTTCCGCATTCTAAATACCATAACACAAGCTAGTTAAGCTATGCTTACCCATGTCTAGATAGTGTTGTGAAATATTTATTATTTATTTATTTCAATATGGATGTTTGATAATACACCTCTGCCTACCCCTTCGGAGATATAAATGTGTTTGTCAACATTGATTTAATTTGTCTATAACGAACAAGGAAATATAAAAATGCGGTACATTTGTACAGGTAAATCAATTTCTGGTTAAGCCCGATCTCAATTCCGTCAACATTGCTTCAGAATTCGATCAGGCGACCGGCGTAATTGATTCGGTTCCATTTCCTTCCGTTTAATTTCCACTTGCTTTCAAATGTACGTCACATAACTGCGATTTTATATCTGTAATAGCTGCTGTGGGCGATTTATTGGAAGTTTAAACGATTTCTACGTCAGAAATTACTAGAGTACGTGGTCTCATAACTTGGTCCAGATCTCATAATAGGGTTCTCAAAAAGTCCAAAGACTAAATAATGAAAAATTTAGGATATAAAGTATTCACAGAATATATTGAAATTTAGTCAAATCCGCAGTTAGACTGGTAAAGTGGACCCCAGACTCCAAGCTGAAAACTTCAGATGCACCTGGCATTAACGCTAAGATGAAGAAGAAGGAGGATAAAAAACAAACCATAAGGTAAGGACGAATAGTTCTTTAATTGAATAGACTTAAATCTGGAAAGATGTGCCAATTAAGTTTAAAAAGGAAAATCTACATCATAATCTCTTCTTACTAAAGAGATGTCCTCTCTAGGGAGTTCTGTTGACGATAATATTTCCAGAATCATAGATTCAAATATCTGCAGTGAGTAAGCTCAGTTCTGTAAAGTTAACCAATACAAACCCAATCAGTCTTAGAATAAGAGACCATTCTTAAAACAATGAGGAAAAGTCTCCGTGCCTTGGAGAGCATGTTGAGCCACCTTTTCCAGTTGATTTCCAACCGTCTGTAGTATTTGGACACGTAGTTGGCGCTCTAAGAAGTTTGATTAATTGGTTAGACTATACAGTACTTCGATGTTCAACAGTGGTTTTTAACCCCCTACGCAAAAACGATGGGGTGTTATAAGTTTGACGTGTCTGTGTGTGTGTGTGTGTGTGTGTGTGTCTGTCTGTGGCATCCTAGCACCCAAACGGATGAACAAATTAGAATGTAGTTTTTTTGTTTGATAAGTATATTTAGAAGTCAGATTGTAGTTGCTTCAAGGAAAATATCGAGGTTTGGTGAGTTCGTAGTGAGGCTGAAAGCCAACCTTGGAAAAAATCCAGAAAATACCTAAATAACCTACATTTGAACGTAGCATGAAAAAATACTAACAAATTTTGCTACAAAATTACTTGTCGCCACAATCCGCGAATAAATAAAATTACGTTTTTGGAGAAATCCGAGGGAAAGATTTAAGAAATTCTGCGTTTACAAAAAGTTCTTAATATATCTTGGTGGATTCTAATCTTGGAAAATTTGGCATTCCGACTGCCGATCTGATACTACGTAAGGTACAATGAATCCGTAGCCGACCGCAAACCGCAGCAGCAATTAATGTGGCCAGAAATATACTTGTATGTCACAGTTCCAATATTGTATAATGATTTAATTCATTGCGGCTTTTCAATGGCGCCACTTGCCCCTATCAAAGTATAACAAATAATGTATGTGCAAAGACGACACGTCATTCGACCGCACATATGGTTCATAGAAATAAAATATTATCAATCCCGCAATCTTCTAATTTGTCTATAACTACACATTTAATTTCTGTTTCACATACAGTACTTGCTAAACTTCGATATGAGTAAACGACACCATTGGGAAACCGCAGTGAATATAAGCAATAAACAATGTTATTACAATCAAGTCCATTACACGGTATGCTGTATCATGTATGATGCTGCCGTCTGCGGTCGACTGCGAACAGTTTGATTTTGCTTTTGTCTCTTTATTTGTAAGATCATTTTGAGACTTTTAGTCAAGACATTTCTGACGTTAACTATACCTTAAGGGACGATAAAATATTCAGGAGAAATAGAACTGTTTTCACATCGTTTGTTGGCATTTTATCTAAATTGCTGTAGTGATTTATGCTATGTGATAATTTTGGTGAGAGAGAATTCTCTCCAAGATATATCCGAATTGGATAACTAAGACAATAATATATCCAATCTAGATCTAATCTTAATATATATACAGGAAAGTAACTTTGTTAGGATGATAGTTAGTCGTGATATCAAAATATTACCGTGTATATCAGGGTTATAGGAAACTGGATTGTCCAATAATAGAGTGGACGTCGAGGACACAGCTATAGTCAAAACTATTTTTTTCTTTTGTTCCGACAGTTTCTAGAAATGTTGAGATATAGAATATTGAAATAAAAGTAATACAATGGATTCTATCGTGATAATAAATCATGATGTTTGTGAGTTTACTAATTGTTTTAAAAGTTCATTTCCCAGTGGAGTAGAATAGGACCACTCATCTTTTCCTGTGGGTGTCGAAAAAGGTGATTGTGGGATAGGGCTGTTCTCCATCCGACAGTAAACATACACTCCGTGGCTATGTGCCCGCTTGATGACAATAGGCTTGCCTTCTATAACGCGAAAATCATAGTTGGCGAAATATGGGTGTTGACACGCCTCTGCGTACTCCTTCGAGGATCTAATGTCGCGAGTATATCACTACATAGTGTGAAGCAAAGTCGCTTTCTACGTCCCAATCTGCCTATGTATGCTTATATCTTCAAAACTACGCTACAGATTTTGATGCGGTTTCTTTTAATAGATAGAGTAATTCAAGAAGAAGGTTTATATGTATAATACATCTTGATATAGTAGAGGGTGGACGAACGAAATCGGACGCCACGCGGGCCGTAAAAAATTGGCGGTACGAAGTTCGCCGGGTCCACTATTATTATGTAAAATGTAATAGTCTTGATTGTAACTGGTACATGTACATTTAACATAACATAACCTTAACATACTATAAACTCACGCCTGTATTCCCCGAAGGGGTAGACAGAGGTGCTAGCACCCACATTTCGGCAGTTTATGTTTAGGTCCCAATGTAATAGGTGGCGAGCCTATTGCCATTAGCCGGGCACTTATAAACCTGCGATAAATACACACATAACTTCGAAAAGCATCGAAAAGTCATTGGTGTTTGCCATGGTAAACCTGGGATCGAACTTGAGACCTCGTTTCAGCAGTTCATTACCCATACCACTAGGCTACCGCAGATGTACATTTAACATTAAAATTAAATTATTCAATTCATCAAAGGCAAAATCTAATTCGATAAACACTCCTGTATTATTTTTATGAGATTCTTGGGAAGACTTTGTGAATAACTTTATGCATTACCTTACTTTGTTTACCGACTCATTTTTCATTTCTTGGGTAAACTTTTGCCTTCGGATAAAAACATAAAACTGGCACCACACTTTGTAATGTGACATATTTTGTTAGATTGGCTTTATTGGCTCAAATATTGGTCTTAAATGCGAGCGAAATGTCATATAATGAATTATTAGTCTCATTTTTATTCATGTCTTTTGGAACTGAACAATCCTACTAATTTTATAAACGCGAAAGTTTGTAAGTATGAATGGATGAATAGATGTTTGTTACTCTTTCATGTCTAAACGGCTAGAGGGATTCTAACACTCTTGCCGTTTAGACCAACAATTTCAAAACCCGTGCTAGTCGATCCAGTGAGTGTTGTATGTCGTAATTGCGATCGAGTACAGTGCGAGAACGCGGACTGCGGTAGGGACGACGCGCGTAATAAACGAGTGCGGAAGAGGGTAGACAGATACGGTCTGCCCAATAGTAACTAGATCGGCGGTCATAAGTACACCGTGATCGTGGCGCTTGAAACAGCGTCGAAAAATCGGTTCAGTTCCTCAATGAAAATAGTAAGCATGGTAAATATCCCGGGGAGTGTTATACAATTAATTTTAATAAATTTGGTATGAAGTTAGCTGATACCCTGGATTAACACTTAGGTTATATTTGGTCGCGATTCGCGATAGCCAACACCCACGCGGGCGGAGCTGCGAGCAAAAGCTAGTTGAATATAAATACCACGCCACAGTGTAGACAATTTCGCTAGCATTATGCGCAAGCGCTGCAGGTCGGCCTCTCCGCGGTAGCCCTGACACGCTGCTAAAAGTATTTGCATTGAGGTGGGTGAGTCCGCTGCTCAGGTGTTAAATACAGATTAAGGCCATAAAGGTGTGCATGTGTCTCCGCATTCCTTGTATTTTTAAATTTTAATTTTGTGAGTATGCCTCATTCATTCATACTAACACCACTATGGAATCCAGTCCGCCATAAATTTAAACAGCTCCCCAACTAAGTATTTCCATCGAGTGTATTATAGGCCTAAGATTCTAAATCCCCTTACCTTTATCGTCGGCCCTGAACTCGGCCTCTAGCTCGGCCCTGGTCGGCTCCTTCTCCTTCTCCGGCTGCTTGCTGGTCTTCATGCTCATTGACTTCCTTTTCTGGTGGCCACGGAACGCTTTTTGGATCTTTCTCGCCGCTACCTCTTCTTCTTCTGCCTCTGCAAAACAGAAAATACTAACTTTAAAATCTCGAAGTTTAGATTAAGACCCAGTCTTTTTTTCCCATGATGGCGAGGTGAAGTCATAATGACGTCATTATAAATAAATAAAAATCTTTTATGTAAGACAACAGAGGCCCATATCATGTTAGTAATTATTCTTAACATCTATGTTATATGCTATTGTATGTTAGTAATTTTAGTTTTACATAATACTGCAGTTTAGTTCAACATGCTTAGATTTATTTTATTGACTTTATTTACTTATTAGATAATCGTCAATTGACTGCTACCCGCTAGATGGTAATAAAGCTGACGTGCAGTCCAGAAGATACAGACCACCATGCTCGATGCTATTGGCCGTAAAATGGTGGTTCCTAACTTGACGGCCTTGATATATGCCTTTTCACGCCCCGCTTGAAGAACCCGGGACTGTAAGAAGAGCAAGAGGGGTTCACAACCTACAGCCTCTCGATAATAAGCCCGACTCTTTACTCACTGAACTAGCGAGGAAATCGATTTAGCATAATACCTCTATACAAGAGATTACAAATAATGAGAAATATCAAAAACGTTCTTGTTAAGTTCATTCAGTTAGGTACTTGTTAAGCTGCTAGATAGGGACAGGATTAAGATTGGGGATTGGGTGCGATTCAATCTAAGGTTCCCTCGGTCACAAGTCTTTACCTTAATCCCTTACGCCAATAGCTTAGTGAAATGATACTACATTTTAGTAATTCATTCGTGATTTATCAGACTTTTTAAAGATTTATTGTTGATATCTAGACGGTTTATTATTTAGGTTTGTACTAAGTACAACAAGAGCTTGTGTTATTGTCTGAATACAAATCTTATAAAAATATTTAGGTACAAATAAACATAGTACTAAATTCCTCAGTTAACTATTTGTATAAAAACTTCTAAGATATACAGAGTGAACTTCTGAAACGGGGCATAGTATGTCTTATAAGAACATTTGCTAGAACTACAACGGAGAGATCCGGTTCTTAGCATTCCATGGATTCACCGTGCGGTCGCCGGGTCCATGGCGTGGTACAGAGAGGAACACTGTGACGGCGCCTGGGACTTGCGACCCAGGTGTAGGTTTAGGGTGGCCACCTTGTGATGCATCAGCGCTCACCTCCACCGTCAGTCGTGTTCCCCTCTCTACCTATCCAAATTTGGTAAGATCTTATCAACGCCGTTTTAGATATTCGTTTGAGTAAAGAGCTTACTGAAGCTCTTGGCAATCCGAGGTCTTTAAATAAGTTATACAGGGATTTAGCTGGAATTCCCCTTGCTCCTACTTCCACGGCGTAGAGTTTAACCACATAGCCATTTTTGGTTAACTCGTTGGTCAGCCTATATATATACCTGCCTTCACTGCCCCGTTTCAAAAACTTAACCTGTATAAACTTGGGCCACCATCAAAAGTGATATATCTTGTTATACCACAAGCGTGTGTTTGGTTTGTCACCTGGCGGAAGGTGGTTACCGCGGCCTATGGATGTATGCAACTCCAGGGACTGCAGAAGACAAAGCAGGACAAGCGTTTAGTCTTCCCACTGACAGCACAATTACCTCATCACCGGGAACACAACTCGAGGTTATTATGGTTGCGGTATTCTGAAGGGCGGAGGTACTTCCCCAGTTGGAATTCTCAATTGGGACGAGAATACCGTCGTGTCCTACCTCCTTTTAGACAGTTCCATCTCTCCCACTTTGCATTGTGGCCCAAAACACGAGCGTCACCATAACGTGCTATAAACGATAGTGTTGGCAAAATTAAATGTTCCGGAGTTCGGGAGATTGGATCCAGAACTCCGGCGAGTATTTGATTTCCCGGTCTTCGTATTTACAGATATACTACACATTTTCATATTTTGATGAGCTCAACAAAATAGTTCAACTAAAATACAGTAAATAACATCACTATGCTAACACTGTTTAACGTACAAAGAGCTAAAGAAAAGCCATCTGTGTTTTTTTAATTACCCGCATAAAAACTAACCTCATTTTCTTTTATAAAAACTACATCCGATGCAAGCTTAATAAGTGCCTCGCTCAATCACTGTGATGCGAGCGAGGACACGGAGCTGCACACGCTGACCGAGTGCCCGGCGTGGGACACGCCGAGGCGGGTCCTAGTGGCGGCTCTGGGGGTGGGAGTCCTCACACTCGCCACGTTGCTCACAGCGATGGTAAGATGCGCGAACGCTTGGGGTGCGGCTGTCTCCTTCTGCGAGCAAGTAATGCTCGAGAAGGAGGCGGCCGGTCGGGTCCGGACCAGACTCCGGGCCCGGGAAGCCCGCGCAGAGCGAAGACGAACCGGACGTCGGAGGTCGCAGAACGACCTCCGTCCTCCATGAGCGCTGGCCTGGGGGTGACCGGTGGAGCCGCCTGTCACCCTAGCAGAAGCAGGCCGCGGCGGCGGCGCAAAATGCGCCTCCCCGTAACCGGGGCTAGATGGGGACACTGTGGTCCCCACAACCCGAAGGGGGCCATCTCGATAGAGATGGTCCTGGGTCTGCCGGGGTGCGAGAGATATGCTTTTGGCAATCTCACCTCCGGCAACCAAGGACCCAAGACGGCGTGCGTTTTAGTCGGTTCGAGTCCGACATAACCACCTCCACCGGCTCCGTGGGGGTGGTATCCGTGGGGATTTTTCGCACGATAAAAAAAAAAAAAAAAAAAAAGTGCCTCGCTCATGAATACGAAGACAGAATTACGCTGCTAAAATGTTATGAACAAAAATCTGTATGAGGTTGAAATTTCAATTTTAAAAACAAGCCATTGCGAGTATCAGAAAGTGTTCAAAAATAATCTGATCTGGCAAAAACAGGAGAGAATTAATGTAGATTATTTGAATATTACATAAAATTATATATTCACTCCTGTAAATCCCCGAAAGGGTAGGAGAGGTATACTAACATCCACATTTCGCCAACTAGGAGACGAGAATATTGCCGCCAAGCGGGCACTTTATCTTCAGCTATATGTTTACTATCTGATAAAGAACTGCCCTGTCACTTAGTCGCCTTCTACGCCACTCACGGAAACAAATGGGGTCGCCCTATACTGCACCGGGAATAATTTCATCTAGGTAATAAATATCTGGACGTTCACACTATGAAACATTTCAATATATATTCTATAGTGTAATATCGAACCAAAATATATAAAAACGTCAATTCCAAAAAACCAAGCTTCAACTAGTTTTAAAAATAACGTTTCAGGTTCAGTGCCAAATAAATATGTTAGCATAAAATTCAGAATACAGAAGTGCCGTTCTTACAAATTGGGCACAATTCCGAATATAGGTCAACCTTATCATATATTTTCTGTAGATACCTATATACGAATACATTTACAAAGTAATTCTTAAGTAACTTTACTGGAAGTTATAATAAGGCTCCATCTTGAAAAATTTGGATTTTATTTGGTCGGCTGAGCAATTTTTGCTGAATATATTTTTATACTTCATCATTAATATTCAGAATTTTACTTGTATAACTTTATATTTAAGTGATTAATATTAGATTATTTTAATACTAGCTGTTGCCCGTGGATCCTACTGTGTGGATGTGTATATAACATGACTTTTAGTCACACCTCCAGTTATATTCAACTAATTACAACCAAGCATACCGACCAAGCTCTTTTTAATCTCAAAATACCGCATTAAAATCCGTCCGGTAGTTGTTGCGTCTACCGAAAACAAAAAGTACCCCTACGACGAACAACTATCGTAATCTATACATATAATAAATCTGTAAACGATCGATGTCTGTACATGGAAAGGAAATGAGAAAAATTGTTATAGGGGACTTTATAAACGTAATAGAAGCCAAATCAACGTTTTTTGGAATTTTTGTCTGTTTGTCTGTTTATCTGTTTATCTGTTTCTCTGTTTCTCTGTTTCTCTGTTTCTCTGTTTGTCTGTGAGTTTGTGCACGCTAATCTCAGAATTGGCTGAACGGATTTGGTTGCGGTTTTCATTAATATATTTTGGTAGGCTTCACTTAACATTTAGTGTTTGTTTTATTGAAATCGGTTCATAAATAAAAAAGTTATGTCAATAATAGCATATCACGGCTAAAAAATTGTGATTGTGTGAATAGATCCAACCAATAAAGAAGCAACAATGCTTACAAGAAGATATTATTTCGGTCATAGGAATCTGAAGAACTTCGAGAGGCCAGAGTTCTACATCTCAGCCAAGTCAGGTCAGGTTACTGCAGAATCTTCGGCACAGCAGGTGTCTCGATAGAATTCACATTATTCTCGAACGATTTTCTCTCGAATCCAACAAATTAGTAAGCAGCTGGTTCGGTAAAAAGACTCCTAGCTTTCATAAAATATCATCACGCTATTATAATAAGGAATGGGGCAGAATGTTTTTATGACATAATAATTATGTAAACGTCTATTTCACACTACGATTTCATGGTAACTGTGGCTCAGTACGTCTGCGGTGGATTTATAACTTAGTTGAGTCGCGTTCGAATCCATCTAAGATAATTTTTCTTTTTTTATGGTTTTTTATTTACTTTTGTTTAACTTTTTTATTTTATTGTGTATTTGTTGTATTTTATTGTATTTATAGTTTTATTTGAAGTAAAATATAAATTCTATGCTTAGTATTCTATAGGTAGTACATAAAACTAGGCTGTGTTACAGTAATAGTAGAACTTATTATATAATATTCTTAGATCTACCTATACAAAATTTTTCATTTCGGAGATTCCATCACATCGGGGCAAGCGCAATATTGGAATCAAACCGATTAAAATTTAACAGAGGAATGGGACATTGGGGGTATTCTGGGGTTAGGTACCCCAGTATACCTGCCTTGGTTACTTATCATAAATAGGCGGTCTGAACGTGAAGAGCAGGGATTGCTTCGGCTAGGGCGATGGGTAGCCTAAGCTATCACCATCAAAGCCGCGCTCATGGAGGAAGTAAATCGTTGCACCTTCTCTGAAGCACATTAAGTATTCTGGGAGATAGTTGTCCCTATCGTATTACCGTCTCATCGGTGAATGTTCTGATGAGCTATTCCAAATTGCCTTTAGCTTAACATCAGTCGAGGTGAAGTTAAATTGACGTGTCCTATATAAAAAAAAAATCGGATCTTAAAAAGAAGAAAACACATGTGTGGGCAGAGCAATACAGTTCTTAACCGCCTGATAAAGAAATGAAGTTCCGAACAGCTTGGTTCGAGGTGGCATTATTTCTACCGTATGTGACTGACGTAAGAAAGGAGAGATTAGTTGAAAGACTCCTAATAGGCTCTTTCACTCGCCGTGGTGCGGTAGAAATGGTAAAATACAGCCAGAGAGACAACGTCTTTATGCAACTGCAGACATTATACAATGTTAGTGACCTGATGACTACCAACGCACGCCGCTGCGATATTATCGATTCCGTCTAATAAGTAGGTATCTAATAGTAAATACGTAGATAAATCTATCCCAGAAATGATAACAGTACGCCAGGAGAAGCCAACCTATGTATTAGGTATATAAAAGATACCGCTGCTCCTATTATATAAAAGAGACTGAATGTGGGCAGAGAAACACTCAGTTCCGTTAAATTTCATCAGACCAAAAAAATCCGACACGTGGACATCAACTCCAGTATCAATTTGGAAGTATCTACATCATCTGCTGGAAACAAGCTTACCAATACAAAGAATATAATAGCAAAATGAGGCTATATGACCCCATCCAAGTCAATGCTGTATTTGCTATCTTGCCCACTGCGCCCCTCTTCTCTACCTGTGTGTAAAGCAATGAACAACGATGTGACTGTGGTCGATGGAATTTATCATAAAACTGGAACTCATTGGCTCGGCAAAGAAGAGAACCACTGCTCACTGCTCAGGGCGTGCAAGGCACCGGGTTTTCTTGAAACTATTTTGTGTGATACTTGATGTACTTATTTTAATTTGTTCAGTTCGTAAGTGGTGGCAGCATGTTTTAAGAATTTGGGAGGAAGGAAGAATATTTAAACCATTAAAACTGGTGAACATTACCAAGTCCACATATAACAATGTTCATCACATACTTGATAATGATTTCGTCAGCAAAATGTTGAATTTTTCAAAATCCTTCCGCAATATTTGCCAAGCCAATAGAAGAAGTCTGTCAATTTTCGTAGTTTTCAGTAGTTTAGCCCTGTATTTATAAGTCAGTCACTCAAAAGACTGTCTTCATAATATTTAATTTAAAAATACAAGGTGGAAGATGTCAAGCGAGTTTTCGAAATGATTTGAATACAGTTTGTTTCTTTTTTTTTAATAAACAAATGTTTCCTTTGCGTAAATTCATTTTATTATTTCCAGTACTTCCGTTCCAGTTGGGATGAAAATCTTCCACCATGTTTAATAATGAGTTTGAGCTATTCCGAACTAAACGCGGACGAAGTCGCGGGTAACAGCTAGTAGTATAGTAAGCGTATTGAGAGAACGTAGCATTGCGATTGGCCGCCCGCATACTGTGTACCTGTGTGTGTGTGTGATGCCGACCAATCGCAAAGCCTCGTTCTCTCAATATGTTTACTATATGATTACGACAGTTGTTCGTGCTAGGGGTACAGACAAGAACGTGACCTAAACGATTATAATTTGGGGTTCTTCATGAAGGGCATTTGAAGCTTCATAAGGGTTGGGAGCGCGAGTGTGATGCTCCTGGTTTTCCACACGTCTATAGGCCACGCTACCGCCACTGCAACGGAATTAAATAATAGACTTTAAAGCGAGGTGGTAAAATTTCAAAATTAAACTGATTTTTTGCAGAGTAATTGAAAAAAGTGTAATAAAACTGTTTTCTTTTCATTTTGAACTTCAGGAGTATAGAAATAAACTCTAAAATCTTATGTATTTTTTTACAGTGACTACGGTACCACAGTGGTTTAGCTTTAATAGAATCAAGGCCAGGTATTCCGTGTCTATCACCGAAGTGGTATAAAAAAAAACAAATATTTTGTACTCAAAATCGTTTCAAAACATAAATCAAGTATTTTTCTAAATATCTCCAATGTATAACGATAACACAATAACAATAATTAATGTACAATTTTATGCCTACTAGTATATTAAAGACCGGTTAAACCAAACGCGAGTAAAGTTTATTCCTAGAAGAAACAGCCAATATGTGGGTGATATTGCCTGTCTATTCTAGGAATAAACTTTACTCCTAGTAGTAATATAATATTAAAAAAGAGAACTATATTTATATTCTTTGTATCGCTATTCAACAATACAAAATCTCGTATATATCTTCAAAAACTGAGAATGGTGTCGAGAATATAAAAAGAGCTTTGTTTTATGTCTCGCAGTGTCCGCAATATAAGCCTTTTAAGGTTTTTTGTAGGATAAAAAGGGCGGATGGTTTAATGGAGAGAGTTAGTGAGTGATAACCTTTATAGTAGCTGTCAAATGTGGAGTTGGAGGTCACTCTTACTTGTAGGTATGTTATATTTTTAGTTGGAATTGCTTTTTTTTACAAACAGAACTAAGTATGCTGGAATACTACTTTTTTTTATAAAGGACACATCAATTTGACTTAACCTCGCCTGATGTTAAGCTAAAGGCAAAGTCTCAGAAAGAGGGTCACCATCGTAAACATGTACCATGTTAACAGTGGTGGTACTCAGCTTGACGGCCTCATCAGATGCCTTTTCACGTCCCGCTTAAAATACCCGGGACTGTAGGAACAAGGAAACACGTGAGCTGGCAGGGAGTTAAAAGGTCTTAGTGGCGCGCCATAATGCGTGTGGTTTGTTCAAGCACGTTTAAAACAATGGAATAATGTGACCACAATAATTCAGTCCAGCACTGGACTGATTAATTCGCTGGATTAATGAACTGGAATAGTGAAGCGGGCATTAACGCCTAAGGATACCCGCGGCAAACAATTACTTTTTTTTGTGCGGAAATCCCCACGGATACCTCCCCCGCCGGAGCCGAAAGAGGAGGTTATGTCGGACCCGAACCGACGAAAACCGCACACCGACTGAGGGTCGTAGTGCTAGGCCAGAGGTGAGGTTGTCACCCAACCCCGGCTGACCCAAGGCCATCCCTTACGGTCTGACCCTCCTCGGGATGGCAAACAATGTCGATATTAAACTGACTGAAACCACTTGATGTTCCGTCACAGTAATTAGGTATTTACTTATACAGGGACTTCGGGTACATACCAGAAAAGAGTTGTACAGTATCCTCATCAGGCATTAGTTGCCAAAATTTCGAACAGACAACATCATAGAGAGAAAAGAACCTTGCCCCCCCTCCCCCTTAATGAGAAAGGCGTTTGACCACGATGCGCCAGCTTCTACTTTCAACCTCATAATAACTCCTTTTGTGATAACAGATACTACGATGCTATCTCTACCTACTCCAGGGGTAGAAAACCGTATGTGTATGTAACTAATACGTAACGTTTTGTCCTGAACTAATTAGGTATAATTAATATCCTTTTCACAGAAAATCAAACCCATTTTCTACTGCTGAGCAATAGCTATAATAAGTAACTTACTTTTTTTCTTAACTGCTATAATTACGCTCCATTTTAAGCAAATGGCTTAAGTAGAAAGTTTTCACATTTTTTTCATGCGTATTTTGTATAATAGCCAAGCCATTTATGCCAAGTTTTGAATATAGTATGATGAAGAGAAACTTAGGAATAGTTTTGTGGTTAATGGCCGAAGCCGTTACAAGATGGCGGCAGTATGTGAACATTATTTGTGCTTTTATTTTGTTAAATTATATTGCTCTGATGAAATGAAACTATGCTAAAGGAAATGAAATGATTCACGAGAGATGTGATTGCGATGATGTCGTTGAGATATGGATGGATTGAGATGTATGTTTCATAGTAGCTTCCTGTTTATTTGAATTTTATACACAAAATACGGTAGACAAATCATATTATTATAAATATACACCTTTTACACAACTTTATATAAAAAGGTGTATACTTATGTCCTTTGTCGACTGTATATTGGCGAATCTAATGCCACTAGATTCACTATGAGATTGAAATTTTGACCGTAGATTTAGACATGAGATGCCATTAGTCGACCATAGGACATACATTCGGTTCAGTATCATTCAATCAATCAATTAGCTTGGGAGAGGCCTATGTCCACAGTCCATTGCCTGATATAGGCCTCTCCCAATGTTGGGAGAAAATAGCCTACAAGCAATATTAATATAAAATAATTACATATAAATAAGCAAACATATATCTACAAACCTACATACTATACCATAATATGTTCACAATTTCTGTGTAGAAATTGGCAGCCATCAAAAGCAATTTCCACAGTTACATTGTTCAATTTCATTGTTCCGAAACATGCAGCCTTGATAATTGAATCGGTAATCAATATAAGCGTTCCGTACATTCCGAAATCTTTAATAAATACATAACTGGAATCCTTTACGTAACAAACCCTCTCAACAGAAAGTAGGTCGAAGTAGTTAGTGACAGTGAAGGATGTCCAGGGGACGGGCAGGGAAATATTCAAAGGTATACTGGCCTGAATTGGCTTAAAATACGGAGTTGGAGCCTTGATTGCGATATTGCATGTCATCGAGCACTCGATGTTTTGGAAGAACCCAATGAATGTGGATCTAGATGATGAGGCATTTTTTTGTTTTTAGGAGGAGTATTTCCTGGTCGATCCGTCGTGATCAAAAAATTTCATGAAAGATGTTTGAATTGAATACGTGTTTTTGAATAAGTCTTGCGTGAAATGAATGTTTGTCATTTAGGATCGGTAATAGGTGGTATACATGTGCAGGAATTATAGAGATATGTTTTTTTAACTTTTATAATTAACTAGCTTTGGTTCGCGGCTTCAATCGCGTGGATGTCGTTATCGCGACCAAACATAGCCTATATCCTTCCTTAAGGACTAATCTACCCCTTATCGAATTTCGTCAAAATCGGTTCAGTGGTTTAGGTGTGAAAGCGTAAGATACAGACATAGTTAATTTCGCATTTATAATATTAGTATGTATTAGTACATCGTGAAAAGTTATCGTTTAGGTAAAATCTGTGTGAATCGAGTTCCAACCTTTTTCTTAGCAGGCTTCGACTGAAAGAACGTCAAAACGTACTTTAAATGTTAATTCTGTTAACAAAACTAGCGATTATTATTCGTTGAAGAATATTCCAACGAGTATTTTTCCTGGCAGGTTAATTTGATTGTATTTCCCCAGCTCCGAAGCTCATCCACCTGGTATAATCTAAGTCAATTATAACGCTCCAGGGGAGAATGAAAGATGGGTTATTTAAAGACGATAAATGGAAGTAAGTAGGCATTATATTGATTTTGTCTGTACTAATTTAATTTTGATAAAGATATTTCTATAAAATGAATTGTGTTTATCTTTACAGAAATATGTAAATCCTCCAAATAGTTATTATAAATGTGAAAGTTTGTGTGTTAAGTACCTACTCTTTCTCACACAACTTACCGGTGACCGGTGGAGCCGCCTGTCACCCTAGCATGACAGCCTCTGTGGCGTGGCGGTAGTGCACGCGACTGCCACGCAGGAGGCGCGGGTTCGATTCCCGCTCAGTGCAAATATTTGTATGCATGAATATGGCTATTTGCATTGGTCTGGGTGTTTCTATGTATAATATGTATGTATTTACAAAAAAAAAAGTATATAAGTATGTTTATCCGCATTCTGGATTTCATAACACAAGCTATAAAAGCTTACCATGGATCTAGATAGCGTTGTGTAGAATGTTGTGGAATATGTATTTATTTATTTATACTTCGGAATACCACAGACCATAGGCTAGGAAACTCTACGCCTTAGCCTTGTTCTTAAACCAGGTGGTTTACAAACTCACAGGCATAGTTGGCTTGGGCTATATACATCTGAATGGGGCCCCATAAACCCTAATGATTTAACTCAGTGTACATAAAAAAGTAAATGAAAAATATTTAGCACCACACTGGTACACCAATTAATAGACTTTAAGACCCATTGCTGCTGCGCTCACTACAAGCAGACCAGAATACCTACTTGTATATAGTAAAATATCTCAATATTCCAAACTAGATGAACCATATGCTAAAACAATTAACACAAAAATTGGTCAACTGAAATTAAGTGTTCCTATATAATCACAATATTTACTCCACGACCTAATACAGAAAAGGGTTTCCGATTATGACCAAATTGCTATCAAATAAATAATGTTTCCGATTACGGAACCCCAATTTGGCGCGATCGTTATTAGTTCGAAAGTAAATAGCCGCGTAATATTCATATAATGAGTTCAGATCACGCTATTCTCATTGTTTCTCGAGTATTGCATAGGTTTGATTTTTATGTATATTTATGTAAGTATTTACAAAAAAACAAAGTTTTTTATGTTTTATCTAAAATCTATAGTAGCTACAAGTTATTTTAGGTAGGTTCTAAATAGCACCGTGTCGGTAGTTTTGTGGGCTAATTCCTAGTTGTACCATTGATTACTGGATATTTTTGTCGCACTAGTACCAAGGAAAAGATACAAGTCACAACGTATCAGGAGGTGAAAGGAATGGCGGAGCAGAGAGAAGAGTGGCGATTACTCCACCGACAAGAGCGAGAGAGTAACATTGTACACTATACTAGTATTGTTTTGTGGTTACGGGTTCCCGGGTTCAAATTCTGGACAATTACGGTTGTTTCTAAGAGTTCTCCGACACTAAGTGCGTTTAGAAGAGGATCAAATTAGAGAGATTGAAAAATATGCTTTGAAAAAGTTTTTTTCACAGCGAAGGGAAAAAAGCGTCTCAATTTTAGAAGTGATTTTTAATTTGTGTTCATTCGTCAGTTTGTTGGTGTAATTGAAAGCCAAACCTGATTCCTGTATGTAAATAAAGATGATTGATACACTACTGGAAATAACACTCTATATTTTACGTTCACGTCAAATCAAATCATTTATTATGAGATACCATAGTGCTATGCTATAATATGGCGTTCAACTGGCGTAGTGTACACTGATAAAAAATAACGTTTTGAATCCCAATTTCTACACATAATACAATTTTATTATTTCTTGTAATAGGTGATTTATTACAAAAAAATAATAAAATTGTAATATGTGTTGCCGGGTTGGTTCCCGGTGGAGTAGAATAGGGCCACCCCAGCTCTTCCTGTGGGTGTTGTAGAAGGAAGACTAATGTACTAATGTAACGGTAGCTTAATGGTTAAGGAGTCGGTCTTACGATCGAGAGGTCCCGGGTTCAAATCCTCGCCATTACACTACCGACGTGAACCCACTCCTAGTACAAGCAATTTAGCTTAGTTGGTGGGGTTAGAGGGAATATTAGTAACTTCGGTTCTAATATTCTTTTTTAAAATATATAAAAACACCTCTGCCTACCCCTTCGGGGATTTACGGACGTGAGTATATGGAGTATATGGAGATCAGTCGTCTATTCTGAACCAACGAACGTTATATAATTAATGACGATGACTATTAGACAAGCATTATCGAATGTCGCTTTCGTCGATATACTATCCATCGTTCATTTCAATGCTATCCGCAGGCAATGAAATGGCACTGCATCGTCTGAATACCAAAATTTATGAGCCACACAGTCGGAGAGGCAAAACATGGGAGGCTCTATCTCGTTCGGCACAAAACACACTGTGCTATGTAAATGAGGTTAATTTCTGAATAGTGCAGCTACCATTTATCGTTTGAGAGGAACAGTGTAAGACTTGCAATTTGAAATCTTATTATTTGAAGTAAAGTGTTGGGGTTTTGTTCCTTGTGTTTGTAATATGTAGTTGTGGTAATGAATATCTTGGTGTAGTCCACTTTGCCCCTGGGGTCAGTCGGGGTGCGAGGGATATGTCGATGACAACCTCACCTCCGGCCTAGCACCACGACCCACACGCGGCGTGCGGTTTTAGACGGTTCGAGTCCGAAATAACCTCCCCTTCCGGCTCCGGCAGGGGGGGTATCCAAGGGGGTGTCCGCACGAAAAAAAAAAGATGTAGTCCACTTATTTTTTTATTTAATTTTTATTAGTAATTACAGTCCAAATATTACGGTCTTTTAAATAAACAAGGCCCCACAAAACCGTTTCCCCGGTTGGACTATTTCGAATAGAACCTGAGCGAATAGCTCCTGAGCGAATTGCACCTGAGCGAATAACACCTAGCCTTCGTTTGTTTGATTGGTAAGCGCAACATGCGGCCGCCTCCTTCTGCGAGCAAGTAATGCTCGAGAAGGAGGCGGCCGGTCGGGTCCGGACCAGACTCCGGGCCCGGGAAGCCCGTGCAGAGCGAAGGCGAACCGGACGTCGGAGGTCGCAGAACGACCTCCGTCCTCCATGAGCGCTGGCCTGGGGGTGACCGGTGGAGCCGCCTGTTACCCTAGCAGAAGCAGGCCGTGGCGGCGGCGCAAAGTGCGCCTCCCCGTAACCGGGGCTAGATGGGGACATTTTGGTCCCCACAACCCGAAGGGGGCCATCTCGAAAGAGATGGTCCTGGGTCTGTCGGGGTGCGAGAGATATGCTTTTGGCAATCTCACCTCCGGCAACCAAGGACCCAAGATGGCGTGCGTTTTAGTCGGTTCGAGTCCGACATAATCACCTCCACCGGCTCTGTGGAGGTGGTATCCGTGGGGATTTATCGCACGATAAAAAAAAAAAAAAAAAAAAAAAAAAAGCGCAACATAAAAATGATAAAAATAAGACATTAGACACAACGTACGCCCGGCATTACCTCCAGACACAGAATACAGATTTACAGGTTTAAATATTAAAGTCTAACGAGTTCCCAGGTAACTGACAAGCATATTTCGTGCACGACTGTACGAGAAGGGGCAAAATTTCTAAACTCTTTGCCGCAATATCTTGCAAAGTTGAGCTGAAACAAAGGCTTCCTAAAATGTACTGAAACGCAGACACTTTGTGGCGAGTACAAAGGAATTGCTGCACGGCGCATGACGTCATAATCTGACAGAAGAGGTGAGTGTTAGAAAAATGTACGCAAATGAGAGTGCTGAGGCTGAGAGGTGTGGAATTTATGAAAATACTAGCTGTTGCCCGCTTTTGAAAACCTTTTTCAGGGGTAATAAAGGTTTATGTGTTATTTTAGACTATCATTTCAATGAAATAAGACATTAATGATCCCTAAAAGAAATTTAAACAAAACATTACTATTTAATTGACCTCTAGTGTTTGGCGGATTAATGAAAAAATGGGGACAGATGGTAGAGGCTTCGTAAAATCTACAATAAGCCAAATAAATACGATAAGTAAACTCTGGTTTTTACAGTGTTGCAGTCAGGGATATCGCTTAGACTTGTTCTTAGACTTGTGTTTAGTAATTGATTGAAACCCTTAAAATACAATATTTTGTTCTTCTTAGAATCATGGGTCCTTTAAATGCGAAAATCATTTGTCGAGGCCATCACGGTAGGCTAGACCATTCTTAGGATTGTTACCATCTAGAATGGTGGCCTCCATCATCTGGACCTCACCCTAGCCTTTTACCATCTAGTATCCAGTTGACGAACCGAATATTAAAAAAAAACAATAGAATTCCATTGAATCCTTCAATTCCAATTTTAAATTAAACATTCGAAATAAATACAATCGACCCCTTATCACAATGCAACCGTTGCACAAAAAGCCGCTGCATCAATATTCTATGTTTGTTCTTCTGTTGAGCGTCTATGAACGTGTCGTATTGCACTGACGGAGTCAGTCTCGAGGGCGCTCTAGCCGCTCTCGAGACTGGAGGACTTTGTAACGAACTAAGAAGCTGTGTATGTTTGCTTTGAACTTTCTGAGATGTTGTGGTTCGAAAAATGGAGATAATAAATCATAAAATGACGGACGGAATTTTATAAATATATTGATAGTAATCTTATCCTACTTATAATTTTTATAAAATGAAAGTTTGTGAAGATATTCGGATGTTTGGATATTTATTCACGCTCTAAAGGCTGAACGGGTCTGGCCTAAATGTGAGACAGAGATGGTTTACATTCTGGTATAACAAAGCTACTTTTTACTCAGGGCATTTTTTTAGGAAATTCACAGTAGCAGCATAAAGTTCTGAAAAGTGCCCATCCACATAAATATACTTTAGTCAAAAAAAAAACATTTATTCTGTTAAAACAATTGGAACACAAAATTAGAACTTCCAAAACATCAATGTAAAAAGAAATATAGGTCCATTTACTAGTTTAGTAAATGGACCTCCAGTTCGTAACGCGGTCAGAAACGCACCTAGTTCTCCATAAGAATATTCTTAAGTATTATAGAACACAGCTATTTAATCCTCATTGAAGAATGTCTAGGGAAAATTAGTAAGCTATCCACTAACTGACCGGACTATGATGCTAGCTATACACAATCTCCCTGAATGTAGGGAAGCTAGCTCGATGGAGGCCGCAAATATTTGTCGCAAATAGTTCGGGTTCTGTACATTTTCTAGCGTCTCGCCGAGAACGCCGGATAGATAATAGGAATGTGGGGGAAGGGGATAAGTTTTTAGTACCTATAATACTGATATGTAGTGACTTCCAGCTATTGGATAACTCAAAATGAGGTTCGATTAAAAAACAACAAAACTTTAACAAAAACAATGACACAAATCATCACTATCTTATACTAGCTTCTGCCCGCGACTTTGTTCGCGTTAAATTCGGAATAGAATTCTTCTTCTGTTCCTACGACCCTCATAAAGCTCCTAAAAGTTTCTTTGAGCTTAGTACTTCATGCAAATGTACCAAGGTCTCAGAAATACTGTTCCCGTGATCACGACCTACAGAAACCTATACCCGGGATATAATAAAGGTCGAACGGGATGAAAAGTATTCTATGTCCGTCTCCTGGTTCTAAGCTATATCCTCACCAATTTTCAGCCAAATCGGTACAGCCGTGCTTGAGTTATAAATCGTGTAACTAACACGACTTTCTTTTATATATAATAATATATAATATATTATTAATATATATATATATATAGATATAAGATAAGATAAGATTTGGCTTATAGGGCTTTTATGGGAGTGACTACTGTCTAATCTCTCAACTACATATATTATGAACTATAAGTATAACAGTCGGACTGAGAAAGAAGAGATGGGGTAACCCTATTCCACTCAGTAACCAAAACGACCCTTAGCTGTCTAACAAGCACATTCCACCTGATGGAAAATGGTTACCGCAGCTTAAGAACGTCCCAGCCAGGGGAGTCACATTCTATGTGACATTCAATGTGATTCCCCTGGGTGGGACGTTCTTAAACTACGGTAACCACTTGCGGGAGGGCACAGAAACTCTCTGTGCCCTCCCGCATAAGATAAAACAGGATCACCTGATGGAAAATGGTTACCGCAGCTTAAGAACGTCCCAGCCAGGGGAGTCACATTCTATGTGACATTCAATGTGATTCCCCTGGGTGGGACGTTCTTAAACTACGGTAACCACTTGCGGGAGGGCACAGAGAGTTTCTGTGCCCTCCCGCATAAGATAAAACAGGATCACCTGATGGAAAATGGTTACCGCAGCTTAAGAACGTCCCAGCCAGGGGAGTCACATTCTATGTGACATTCAATGTGATTCCCCTGGGTGGGACGTTCTTAAACTACGGTAACCACTTGCGGGAGGGCACAGAGAGTTTCTGTGCCCTCCCGCATAAGATAAAACAGGATAAGCCTTTGGTCTTCCCACTGACAGCACAAAAGCTCTCCAGTAAGCTCTGGCTACCCTTCTCACCGGGAACACAACACATTGTAATTTTACCGTTGTTTAGAATTTGAGCGAGTATACCCACCTAGAGAAGATAGAGAAACGAGGTCCAGGCGCTCGCGGATTTGTTTGACAAAATTTATAATAAGTTGATTTGAGCTTGGACCAAGAAGCCTTCATAGCATTCCTACCCTCAAAATTCTATAAAAACGCACTCTGTGCATCCATACTAATATTATAAATGTGCAAGTAACTCTGTCTGTCTGTCTGTACATTACGCTTTCACGCCTAAACTACTGAACTGTATGAATGAAATTTGGCATAGGGGTAGAGTAGACCTTGAAAAAATTTAAAAATAGAATAGAATAGAATAGAATAGAATAGAATAATACTTTATTTGTACACCATTTACATAAGAATTTAAGTGCGAAATACATATTTTTATACAATTGTTGTACAAAGGGCGGCCTTATCGCCATAATAGGCAATATCTTCCAGGCAACCTTTGGATGGACTAGAGTTACGTGTAAGAACAGGTGGTAGTTGGTGTGACTGGGAATGACAAAAATGATATATGAATACTCAAACTATATACACATATATACATATATACTCATATACGTACATATATACATCTATATAACATACATACACACATACATACATACACACATACATACATACATACATACATACATATTCCAATGTACAGCAAAGTGACATAGTGAAAAATTGAAATGTCTCTCCGGATATATAGTTATATACGTACTACAGTGACATAAAATGCTCATATAAAAGCTTTTTAAAGCTTGTAATAGATTGTGCTCGTCTGATACCAACCGGCAACTCATTCCACAGACGAACCGCTTCTACGGTGAAAGATCGCCCAAAGTAATTTGTGGAATGCGTCGGCATTTTCAGTGTCAAGTTCTCCGACGACCGTAGGGACCTCGAATGTGTCTCATGTAAGAACCTAAAACGTTCTTTAAGGTAAGGGGGTGCTTTGGGGTTAAAAAGGATATTGTAAAGAAACGTTAGAATATGAGTATTCCGGCGAAGGCGAATAGGAAGCCACTTGAGTTTTATACGGTATTCGGAAACATGATCGTATTTGCGTAGGCCAAATATGAATCTTATACAGAAATTTTGAAGCCGCTCAAGTTTATCTAATTGTGCTTCTGTGAGATTTAGATAGCTGACATCGGCATAGTCGAGAATTGGTAGAAGGAGGGCCTGTGCAAGCGCAGTCTTTGTTGCCGTGGGCAGAAAGTTTCGTAACCTTCGTAAGGAGCCCCCTGAGGCAAATAGCTTGCGGCTTACCTCTTGCAGCTGGCGATCCCAGGACAACGTTTTGTCAAGGTAGATCCCCAGGTCTTTCACACAATCAGATAAAGGCACTACTGTACCTTCAAATTGTATCAGTGGCATAGCGGACCAATCTATATTAGAGATCACTCTGGGACTACCGACAACAATTAACTGAGTCTTTGATGGATTAATCTTTAAGCCGTAATTTTTACTCCATTCACTAATATGCGCTAGATCCAGGTTCATTGTGTCTAGTGCCTCTGATAGCTGGTTAAGTGGGGCCTGGCTGTATATCTGTAAATCATCTGCATACAAGTGGTAGGATGAAACTAGTTTCTGGGAAATAGAATTGATAAAAATCGCGAAGAGTAGTGGGGATAAAACGCCGCCCTGCGGTACGCCAACTGTTGTATTGCACCATGAAGAGAATGACTCTTCTATGCGTATACGTTGTCGACGACCAGACAGGTAACTTTGAAACCAATCAACTGCCGTTGGAGATATGTTAATAGAGCGAAGTATACTCACCAGGACGTCGAAATCTACAGTGTTGAATGCATTGCTAAAATCCAGGAGCGAAAGAACTGTTATGTGTCCTCGATCCATGGCTAGCCTTATGTCATCTGTGATGTGTACCAAAGCAGAAACAGTGCTGTGCCCAGGTCGAAAGCCGGATTGAAATGGATTTAGTATGCTGTTTCTACTAAGGAAGGAGCTAAGTTGGGTATGGATTAGGCGCTCAAAGACTTTGGAGAGGAATGGTAGAATAGAAATAGGTCGATAATCAGAAAATGTGGAGGGCTTGGATTTTTTTGGAAGGGGAGTAATTTGCGCTTCTTTCCACGCAGATGGGAATTTGCCACAGGATATAGAGTGATTGAGTATATGACACAAGATGGGTAGGATTTGGTCGAGGATAGGGAGTATCATATTCCGACTGACACAGTCACTGCCTACTGCGCTGGATGTTATTGACGTTATGCTCTGCTTAACACCACAAACCGTAAATTGATCAAAGACAAAAGTTGGATATTGAGGAGTTGGAAGAGATGAAAGATAGTTAAGTGTGTTTGCTTTAGTTGTCCCGTCAATATTGGACGAAGATGAGAAGTGATGATTCAGTGAATCGAGATTTATATCTTTAGGAATTGAGTCATGGCGAGATTTTCCAACTCCTAGTGTTCTCAGGAACTTCCAAACCTTAGCTGGTTCTCCATTTTCCACAGAGGTATGAATATGCTGGCGTTGTGCGTTCCTACACATCTTGTTGCAGAGATTCCTAATTGCTACATATTTGTCTAAATTATATTGAGTGGGACGGCACTTGTACCTACATTTAGCAGCAGCTTTTTTAGACATAATTAGCTTTATTTCATCGGTAAGCCAAGGAGAGGGTAAATGTTTGATTTTGACAGCTCGGGCCGGTGCATGGACATTATAGAGACTGATTAAATTGTTTGTAAGCATTGCTACTTTAGTGTCAATACATTGGGTTGCTAAGAGAGGGGTCCAGTCAATGTTGAGGGCATCTTCACGAAGCTTGTCACGATCCATAGCTCCAAAACTGCGCTGCAAAAGAATTCTCGGCTTTGCCTTGGGAGGTCGGATTTTATAAGACAAATATATCAGATCGTGGTATGAGAAAGCATCAGCTGAACATTGGCCATGTTTGATGGCATGTCCAGGTGAAGAAACTAAGATGAGGTCTAGAAGAGTAGGGATACAGTTAGGAAAGTGGTGGGTTACATCAAGAGGAAGTATAGACAAGTTGCTAGATTCAACTATGCGGGTAAGTGATGACGAACGATGGTCATTTTTCTTAAGGCACGTGTTGAAATCACCCATTATAATAGTGTGTGTATAAGTTGGAGTCAGATTTTCTAGAAGAAGTTCAAAAGAGGAGAAGTAGTCAATATTTGAAGAAGGAGAGTAGTACACGCCAAAAAGAATCTTAGTGTGATACAGTTCTACTTCCAAGAAAAGATGCTCACCTGCGTTTGCCGGTGGTGGTTGTGCAGACATATTCACTATTGAGTATGGAATATAAGAGCGTAGATATATAGCTACACCCCCACCACGACCAATCGCGCGATCGTTTCTTATAAGAGTGAATCCTGGAAGAGTGTAAGAAATTGTAGGCAGAAATGGCCTGAGCCACGATTCTGTGATTAGGATTGCATGGATGTTTTGACAGTTAAAGGTTGCCAGCATATCTGGGAAATGGGCTGGAATACTCTGGGCGTTTATATGGACTGCATTGAAATTCCTCGGCACATCGGTAAACAGAGACCGTAGGGTATGTTCAAGTGTTGTTGAGCTAGTAAAGCTATCATCAAGACTGTCTGCTGTGTAAAAACTTTCATTATCACTACAAGACAAATCATCAGACATATTATATATATAGAATTGTAATTTAATAAATAGATAAATATAATATATATATTATATACTACTTGTAGATTAAATAAATTAATGAATAAAATAATATAAATATGACACTCAAATAACACTCAAATGTATTAGTCCACCGGCCAGTTGCGTGTTAAAATAGTTAAAATATACAGGTAGAATAAAATACCTACTATACTAATAATTAAAATACAAGAGCAAAATTACAGTTGATACAATGTATTAAACAAGTTTAATATGAAATTGTCCAGGTTTAAGTGTTGGCCCAAAAGCCTCTTGTCCATTGTCAATTTTAGAGCTCAGAATTATGATGAAAACGAAACGCGTAATATGACATTTAGACGTGTTTACATGAGTGAAGTGAGTTGACCATGACATTGACAGCGTTGGAAAGTTTTTATAACAATAATATGATTACAATAGTTTTATTTTACGGTAACCTTAGAATTTCGCAAAGTATCACAATTTTATAGTTATTTTTATAGTTTAAGAAGGTAGTGAAGGAGACAGAAAATATTTAACATAGTGAGGTATAAATTGATCGTTAAAGTGAACAGAAAAGTGGGTACAGGATTAGCTATCAATGGCCTGCAATAATAAAAACTATATGTACCTGGACAATGTTCGGAGCAACACTAATATTACTTTTTCGCCAAAGCAGCAGCTCTTCTTGTCTTGGGGGCCGGCCTAGTTGATTCTGGGATATTATTCAGGTCAGCGACAGATGCTATCCGGTGTCTGTTACGATCGGGACTCAGGACATAAACAGAGCCCTCTCTGGTCCAGCATTTTATGACCCCATACTTCTCGCGCGCCGCCATGAATACTGCGTGTCGCGTGCGAGTCAAAAACTCAGAGAGAGTTACACCTGTGCCCTTCAATTTCTTCTTCGACATCCAGATATGATCCCTCACTAGCACCGAATGAAACTTCACCAGTATGGGCCTGGGCTTGCCTCCAGGTGCTATTCGGCCCATTCTTTGACACCGTTTGATGTCTGCGGCTGTGAAAGTTTCCACCTTGAGTTCCCGCTTGATTGTGTTTGCCACCACCTGCATAGTCTGCTCATCCTTCTGCTCAGCAATGCCATGAAGAAGCAAGATCTTGCGGCGGCTACGTGTCTCTATGCTGTCCACCTCCCGAGCCAAATAAGCCATCTGAAGCTGAAAAGCCTTGAGACTTTCCAGCACAAACACCTTGAAAGTACCAAACTCTTCTGCCAAATTGTTCAAGTTGGATGTACCTGGGGCTCTCCTTTGAAGCTCTGCCTCGAAGCTAGCCATTCGCTCCATGAAGTTAGCTTGCATATCAATCATAGACTGCTTCATGTGATCCATATTGATAATGTGTAACTGCTGCCTTAATCTGCGTAGATATTTTGGAGATAACACGGAACCAGCGGGTATGCACACTTATACACTTATTTTTGTCATGTAACTTGAATATATAATAGATTATATATTTTAAATTTAAATTTTAAATAGGAACAATTTTATATGTGTGTTGTTGTCTTAAATAAATGGAGTTTGTCTTTTAACTTTAACTGTTGCCATGTCGGGGGACCCAATTGGTTAATTATCGGAACAATTCAAGGTCCCCCGACATGGCAACAGTTAAAGTTAAAAGACAAACTCCATTTATTATAAACTTTTTTGGAGTGATTTTTGTGACGGGGGTTTTTTAAATTTTTAATTTAATTTTTATTTTATACTTTTTAAAGTGATCTACTAGTCAAGCTCTTTCATTTGATACCCATATTGAGGGAATTATGAAGAAATTCGTATTCCGATATGTTGTGGCGGCGGCCATCTTGGACCGATTTTTTTCAAACATAGCTAAGAACACTTCCCGACTAATATACCTTTCAAACAAAAAAAACTACATCCAAATCGGTTCATCCGTTTGGGTGCTACGATGCCACAGACAGACACACACACACAGACACGTTAAACTTATAACACCCCGTCGTTTTTGCGTCGGGGGTTAAAAAGGACATAGGCTATGTCTGGTCGTGATAACCAACATCCACCACGGGCGAAGCCACGAGCAAAAGCTAGTATAGAATACATTTTGTGGCATGACTGGGATGAAGATCTTCTTCTTCCTCCCAGCGTTAATCCCAGTCGTATCCGAAGCTTACAGCTCGGAGTCTGGGGTCCGCTATTACAAGTCTAACTGCGGATTTGGCTGGACTGATATTTTCTGTTGAGCAACTGCCATCAGACCTTCATAACCCAAGGGCGATATCGAAGCATTGCAGACTTTTGAGGGCTCCAACTACCCGTAACGACTGCCATAGATGTTTATATGGCAACCGGGACCGACGACGGCTTGCTCTCCGAGGCACGACTACACCAATACAAATACCCATATTCATGCATATAAATATTTGCACTGAGTGAGGATCGAACCCGCGCCTCCTGCGTAGCGGCCGCGGTTGCTACCGCTACGCCACAGAGGCAGTCGAAAATGAAGATATTTTCCGGTAACTATTATAGCTAGGTATTGCAGTAAAATACTGGCTTTATTTAATCAAAAGGAACGAATGTGTATTTATGGGAACACGCGATGCAATTACGGGTTCCCATTGTTCGATCGAAACTCGAACAATAAAATAATTATTCATGCATTTGCTTAACACCGGGTATTTTAATTATTTATGCATCCGATTACCACATATATATTATATTGAACGAATATTCATTTCGGTTCGGTTCGGTGAATTATTCTTATGCCGCACCATTAGGACTTTTAATAGTCATAGTCATAGTCATAGTCATTTATTTTTCAATATAGAACAATAAAATTGTTTCTTATTGACGTCAATTTTAATTCTACATAATCTAAGTTTACCACCGCTTCCAAGGCGCTGGTGGAGAAGAAACGGCGCAACAAACTCCACTGCGGCATTTTTTGGACGTCAATAACTTTCCAATTCCTACTAAAATACTAATACATCGGGAAAAGTGAAATGCTCTAGTGGGACTTGAACTCACGACTTTCCCTTACAGGGGGAATGCTCTAAAATACTTAAATGAATTTTACAGCATTAAGTATGCTAACTATACAAATCTTACTACTAAACAAATAAAAATAGCATACTTGATGCTGTACAATTCATTCAAGTATTTGGGCAGAGTTATCAATGTTTAAAAATTATTGTAATCTCATTCATTGGTTCCAATAGTTCGTAAGGAGATCGGTAGATGACTCCGCCATCGCCGTAAGAACGGATAAATAGAAGGGAAATTTGAGTCACATCAGGCGTGTCTAGGTAGCCGAATTGGTCAAGGCATTCCCCCTGTAAGGGAAAGACTGCGGGTTCGAGTTCCACCCGAGAAGATTTATTTTTCCCTATGTTTTCGATTTGCTCTAAAATATTTTCCCAATTCCGCCTTCAATAGTCGACTTTAATCACAAGGCATGTTTTCCCAAGGCGCTTTTAAGGTTCAACCGCAATAGTTCACATTGCAATGGTAAATCGATTGATGGGTCTAATGTTCTGAAATTCCTGGGGGGAACAAGCGGGTATTCCCCTACGGTGACTGGTAGAAACAACTGTTGAAAATAGATTGAAATTTTATATATTTATTGTTGGTTTGTTTGTTGAGATAAGTAATGTAGGCTTTTGGTTGCGTTTTTTTTTGAGATGGAGAGAAGTGGTAGATGTATAGAAATCGATTATTGATATTGGTCGTAATCCAAGTCTCATTATCAATCTATTTCAGTTCCTAATATTCCTAACAAAAAAATATTACACAATATTCTACACAACGCTATCTAGACCCATGGTAAGCTTTTATAGCTTGTGTTATAAAATCTAGAATTCGGATAAACATACTTAGATACATTTTTTTATAAATACATACTTAATTTACATAGAAACACCCAGACCAATGCAAATAGCCATATTTATGAATAAAAATATTTGCACTGAGCGGAGATTGAACCTGCGCCTCCTGTGTGGCAGTCGCGTTCTCTACCGCCACGCCACAGAGAAAAAATAGTTTCGTCATCATCTCTAAAGTTGTAATTCTTATCTCTTGTAATTTTTGGTGTACAATAAAGAGTTGTCTATCTATCTATCCATTATCATCATCATCATCATCCTATAGGTATTATTCTCCGTTTCTATTGTAGCACCTTGGAGCACACAGTTCGCTTACTCCTTCTTCTCAGTTGAATTTACCTAGTACGGCTTTTATAGGAACGACTGCCGTCCGCCCTTCCAACCACAAGGGTAAAGTCTTCTCCAAATTTGGCAGTTTAGCTAACCTGGGACTTCGGTCATAGTAGGGCCCTCAACACAACATAACGAAATGCAGCATTCTGTAATTAAAATTCGACGTTTTGCGTAAAACAAGGGGGAGGTGAAAACCCCCAGTTAAATTGGACACGTTTCTCATCATAATTATACATAACTACGTAGAGTGTGCTACGCCGTAGCGTGTGCTACGAATGTGCTACACAACAATATAAGTTTTTTTTTTTTATACAGGACACGTCAATTTGACTTCACCTCGCCTGATGTTAAGCTAAAGGCAAAGTCTCGGAAAGAGGGTCACCATCGTAAACATTTACCATGTTAACAGTGGTGGCACTCAGCTTGACGGCCTCGTTAGATGCCTTTTCACGCCCCGCTTAAAGGACCCAGGACTGTAAGAAGAAGGAAACACGTGAACTGGCAGGGAATTCCAGGCCTTAGTAGTAGGGAATTACAGAAGTATTTTCTTTAAAAACTTATACCATATGTGTTTCTGATATTTTTGTAACAAAACACGTTTGTTAATTCTTCGAAGTAATAGTGACTGTTTTGTTGTACGTCTCTCTAAACTCATCACCTTCATACAGATTTCCTAGTTGCGTCCAAAAGCCGAATCAAAATTCGCAGCTTCTTTTTCTAACGAGAACATTCAAATCTCAAGTAGACAGTGTCACTTGGATACAACTGTTATTTGCCATATTGGCTTCTGGCGGAGTAAAATACGGCTATTCCTCTTCTTGTGGGTGTCGTAGAAAGCGACTGAGGGATAGGGCTGTTCCATTCGACAGTAAACATATTAACCAGTGACCGGTGACAAAGCACCCGCTAGGCAGCAATAGGATCGCTCCCTATTACGTGGGACCGAGAATAAAACTTGCCAAATGTTTATACACCTCTGCCTACCACTTCAGAGAATCACAGACGTGAATACTAAATAATAGCATATTGAAATAAAACCACCAGTTAAATTTGAAATGCATATTCTGCCTGGATTCACTGTAATTGAGTACTGAATTTGTAATAGTCAGAATCGATTCCAACTCTGAATGAATATAACTATCGAGGTAAATGGCGGGGCTACGGCTCACTGCGGCGACAAAAGGCGAGAAGCGGTGAGAATCGGCGAGAATCAGTGAAAACTGGCGAGATTTAAACAGCTAGCAGCCATCACTGTCAGTGCCAGCTGCAAATCGTCTAAATAATAGGCTTTCTGGTGACTTACCTTGTTTGATTTATTGGATAGATTTATTGTTCCGATAGTCTTATCGGTTCACGACCTGATTGCCAAGAGACTCGACCAACACCTCAAGAGGCTCGCGTTAGACAGTTGGGTCAAGGGTCTGATGCAGAAGGCGGTACTCCTCGACACGGCACGCATTGTGAGAAGGTTCCTCTCCATGGAGCCCTAACCACAGGTAGCTTGGTCCCTGTATCCGATGCCGGTGGGGTACTATGTTTTAGTATTTAAAAATATAACTTATAAGTATTTTAAATGAATAAAGAGGAAATTAATAATATTCTAGGATGAATTAGCTATGGATAGGACTATTCTCTATCCGACAGTAACCATACAGTCCATGACTGACGGGGCCGTCAAGCTGAGTGCCACCATTGTTAACATGGTACATTTTTATAATGGTGACCCTCTTTCCAGAACTTTGCTTTTAGCTTACCATTAGGCGAAGTGGAGTCAAATTGACATGTCCTTTTATTAAAAAAAAATGACTTGGAATTTTGATACCGTTCCCGCAACTCATGAGGACGTATTCCTGGTATAAAATATCTGGCTTGGGCCGGCCGAGGCGGGAGCTAGTGGCGGCCCTGGGAGGAAGAGTTCTCATCCTCGCCACCCTGCTCACAGCAATGGTCCGCTGTGCGGACGCGTGGCCAGCGTCTCCTTCAACGAACTGGTAATAGTCATGAAGGAGACGGCGGAACGGGAGCGGTGGTGCGAGCGAGAGAGACTCGCGGATCGCAACGCCCGCGCGCGCCTAACTCGGGCTTCGGAGGGTACTGACTGACCTCCGTCCCCCATTAGCGCGGGTCTGGGGGTAACGGGCGGAGCCGTATGTCACCCTAGCAGAAGCAGGCCACGGTGGCGGCGCGCTAAAAAGTGCGCCTCCCCATGCCGGGGGCGAGTCGGGGACGCCGTTGTCTCCCCTCCCGAGGAGGGCCAGACCGTAAGGTCAGCCGGGGTGCGAGGGATATGTCGATTACAACTTCACCTCCAGCCTAGCACCACGACCCTCAGTCGGCGTGCGGTTTTCGTCGGTTGGAGTCTTACATAACCTCCCCTTCCGGCTCGGGTATCTGAGGAGACAACCGCACGAAAAAAAAGGTATAAAAAGTCTGTGTATTATTCTAAACTACTTTTAATCTATTCCTGTACCTACTAAATTTCAGACAGATCCGTTCAATCCAGAGAGCGTTATTAAACAACAAACATCCAAACTCATCTTCCCAGACTTCCCATCATGGATCCTGGACCTTTTCTAACCTAATTCCTAAACCTAATTTATAACATTAGCAGGATATACAGATATAGATAAACATTTCCACTCTCACAAGATTAAACGCCGCGGTTGTCTATAGTCGATCGAGGCACAACCACGTCACAATCGTTCGCCGGCAGTGGCCGTAATTGCCTCACGGAATCCGAGCAAAAACCGGAGATTGAAATGTAGCTTCAATATCACGTTGTTCGTGAGGATAAAATAACTTATAACTTTATTCGAGGATATTTTATTGGAATATCGAGTGTGGATTCGTTTGGAAACATGTTATAGGATAATATTTTTATAATCGAGAAGATAGTTGTGATTCAGGTTGCATCACGAGGTTTAAAAGGTCTTGGAGCTCGATGTTACAGTAATCGCCCCATTCGATGAAAGGAGACTCTGTGGCAAGCTACTAAATCGATTAAGATAGGAAATATTATTGATCAGTCCAGGCGGGATTCGGACCCGCGATCCTTCTCTTACAGGGCTGCTTACACCGCTAAGCTACCGGGCCACGCCCGAAGTAATAGAAAAATTCTTTCCTTACATATTCGTCTTTGAGGCGACAGCAAAGCCATCTACGAACGCTTACTAGTGCGGCGGTGCGCTGAAAAGCGCGCCTCCCCATTCCAGGGGCGAGTCGGGGACACCGTTGTCCCCCCTCCGTAGGAGGGCCAGACCGTAAGGGGTGGCCCTGGGTCAGCCAGAGTGCGAGGGATATGTCGAAGACAACCTCACCTCCGACTTAGCACCACGACCCTCAGTCGGCGTGCGGTTTTAGTCGATTCGAGTCCGACATAACCTCCCCTTCGGGCTTCGGCGGGGGAAGTATCCAAGGGGATTTCGGCACGAAAAAAAAACACTTACTAATTATCGGAACCAATGAATGATTTGTCAATCATTTTTAAACATTGATTTTGATTACTCCGCGGACTCCGCCCAAACTTTTAAATGAATAGTATTTTTTGGATCCATTTGGATAATTAGCATACTTACTAAATGCTTAAAAAACTTACAAAATTGTCTTTAGAAGCTGGTGGGTAGACTTGTTTCTTTACGCTAGACGCTTCTTTGTTTATTTTGTTAATATTGTTAAAATACAATATAATATCTTGTATTAATCAATGTACTTACCATGAAATTATTCAATGTTCATAAACTAAACCATATTTGAATCACTTAGTGTATTAAGTTCATTGTTGTTTGTTAAAAAATATCGATTCCACTGCAAAAATGGCTGAAATTCAGGTAGAAAATGTACCCTTTTCAGACCTTTGCCCTATGACACCCACGCGTATAATAGTCTATTTATAATATATAAAAAGGGATCGACTGTTTCTACCCCGTGAAGGGTAGAATACTTAATAACCAATTCACCCGGACGACAGTCAATAAAAACATGTCTATAGGTTTATTTTAAATTGTAACAAAAAAATAATTTGAATTTTTTATAGCATTTATTATGCTAACAGTTAAGTTCGAAAAACATTGGAAAAAATGAAATGCTCAAGTGAGACTCGAACTCACGACCTTTCGCTTACAGGGCGACTGCTCTGCCAACTGAGCTATTGAGCACCACTTGAATCATTCCAAATTTTCCTTTCTTCCCTTTCCAATGTTTTTTGAACTTAACAGTTAGCATAATAAATGCTATAAAAAATTCATTCAAATATTTGGGCGCAGTCATCAAAATTCAATATTTAAAAATGGTTGAAAAATCATTCATTGTTTCCAACAGTTCGTAAGAATGTTGGTAGATGGCTGCACCGTCGCCCTTATAGACGGATATAAAGAGAAGGAAAATTTGGAATGATTCAAGTGGTGCTCAATAGCTCAGTTGGCAGAGCAGTCGCCCTGTAAGCGAAAGGTCGTGAGTTCGAGTCTCACTTGAGCATTTCATTTTCCAATGTTTTTCGAAAATCCAAAATGTTGAAAATAAATTGTGTTTGCCCTTTAACTTTGATATACCTATTAATATTTTGTTTCAGCCGTTGCCACGTCAGGGAACCATATCTGTTATAGCACTCCGTCATATTATCGGAAAGATACATGGCCCCCCCGACATGGCAAGCGTTGAAACAAAATATTAATAGGTATATCAAAGTTAAAGGGCAAACACAATTTATTTTCAACTTTTTGTTTTTTTGTTTCTTTTTTAGATGACGGGGGTTTTTTAAATGTTTAATTTAATTTTTATTTTATACTTTTTAAATTGATTTAACAGTGAAGCCCTTTTATTTGATACCCATATTGAGGGACTTGTGAAATTTTTATGTACTCCGCCATTTTGTAGTGGTGGCCATTTTGGACCAATTTTTTTCAAACATAGCTAAGAACACTCTTGACTAATATACCTTTCAAACAAAAAAAACTAAATCCAAATCGGTTCATCCGTTAAGGAGCTACGATGCCACAGACAGACACACACACACACACACACACACACACACACACACACACACACACACACACACACACACACACAGACACAGACACGTCAAACTTATAACACCCCGTCGTTTTTGCGTCGGGGGTTAAAAACAAATAGCATTCAAAAAAATGGTACTGAAAGGTGTATAAAATAAAATATATAAATATTCCACAACATTCTACGTAACGCTATCTAGACCCATAGCAAGCTCAACTAGCTTATGTTATGGAATCTAGTATGTGGATAAGGGATAAACATACTTAGATTCATTTTTTGTAAATACATACATATTACTATTACCCAGAACAATGTAAATAGCCGTATTCATGCACACAAATATTAACACTGAGCGCGGTAAGACCCATCATGGCGGTAAGACCCATCATGGAGGAGTGGCTAGAGAGGCCACACGGCAGCCTCTCGTACCGGCTGACGCAGGTGATTACCGGACACGGGTGTTTCGGGAGTTACCTGTGTCGGATCCGGAAGGAGCCAACGTCCGAGTGCCATCACTGTGATGCGAGCGAGGACACAGAGCTGCACACGCTGACCGAGTGCCCAGCGTGGGACACGCCGAGGCGGGTCCTAGTGGCGGCTCTGGGGGTGGGAGTCCTCACACTCGCCACGTTGCTCACAGCGATGGTAAGATGCGCGAACGCTTGGGGTGCGGCTGTCTCCTTCTGCGAGCAAGTAATGCTCGAGAAGGAGGCGGCCGGTCGGATCCGGACTAGAGTTCGGGCCCGGGAAGCCCGCGCAGAGCGAAGGCGAACCGGACGTCGGAGGTCGCAGAACGACCTCCGTCCTCCATGAGCGCTGGCCTGAGGGTGACCGGTGGAGCCGCCTGTCACCCTAGCAGAAGCAGGCCGCGGCGGCGGCGCCGAATGCGTCTCCCCGTAACCGGGGCTAGATGGGGACACTGTGGTCCCCACAACCCGAAGGGGGCCATCTCGGAAGAGATGGTCCTGGGTCTGCCGGGGTGCGAGAGATATGCTTTTGGCAATCTCACCTCCGGCAACCAAGGACCCAAGACGGCGTGCGTTTTAGTCGGTTCGAGTCCGACATAACCGCCTCCACCGGCTCCGTGGGGGTGGTATCCGTGGGGATTTTTCGCACGATAAAAAAAAAAAAAAAAAAAAAAAACACTGAGCGGAGATCGAACCCGCACCCTCTGTGTGGCAGTCGAGTTCACTACCGCCACGCCGCAAAGGTTGTTATTGGCTATTCGTCTATGTTGGTGTATTTTAGTTTAACGAAAACACTGATAAGAATGCCTGTGTCAGTGTTTCCCCCATCAATCAGCTAGGATACTGTCTTATAGGGGCTCCCTATTTAACTACCTGGTGTATAAAGAGCTTAACGTTTTCTTATATTATTATTTTTTTATAAAAGGACACTTCAATTTGAATTCACCTCGCCTAATGGTAAGCTAAAGGCAAAGTCTCTGAAAGTGGGTCACCATCGTAGACATGCACCATGTTAACAATGGTGGCACTCAGCTTGACGGCCTCATCAGATGCCTTTTCACGCCCCGCTTAAAGCGTCTATTCCACCTAGTTACATTGTAGTCACATTGATGTAACTAGTTGGATATTTTTGTTTCAAGTAGTTATATTATAGAAATTTAGGACCCGGGACTATAGGAAGAAGGAAACACGTGAGCTGGCAAGGAGTTCCAGGTCTCAATGGTGCGGCATAGGAATGATTCACCAAACCGCTTTGTTCTAGAAGTTTTTTTATTTTTATTTATTTATTTATTTATTTAACCAACTTATACTTACAGCTAGCTAGTCATATAAGTTATAGGTTTTATTATTATGATTGTTTTATGTTCTGTTTTTATATTTCTTCACAGTTTAAAAACATTTTCTAAACTGCAAAATAATTGCAAGATTTATAATATAACCCTCGCATGCTACACGAACCAATCAAGGTTCACATGTGAAATATAATAGGTTTAGTTTAAAAGTTCTTGCAAAAACTACAAACAATGGGCTCTAAGTTAATGTTACTGTATTACAGAAACCCGTGTAAACGTAATGAAAAGGCAAATTGCCTTTTTGTTTGTATTTTCGCGTAATAATATTACTCTGTATGGTGACTGAAAATCTCATATTTAAAAATTTAATCAAAAGTTGAGACTAAGATAAAAAAAAAATACCCAGAAATCGAACTAGGTTTCACTGTGCCACTAATGTTGTTTTATTTACATAGTGGCAGTCTTTCACTATTTCTACTATGGTGAGTTATCCTGTAAGCTCGTCCTATTAAAACCACGCTGTTCTCCTTTCCTATACAGGACGAATCCTGTGGGGCTTCCATGTCACCCGCATATGGTGCAAAGATTTCTATCAAGAACCAAGCGGGTCGGTGATTCTTTCCTTTGTCACACCATACACCATAAATGGAATGCTTTATCATCACACCTATTTTCTTCTTTCAACAGTACCGGGTTTCTATAAGCAGGAAGTGATGGTTAGGGCACGCCGTAATAGCGGCGGTAAGACCCATCATGGAGGAGTGGCTAGAGAGGCCACACGGCAGCCTCTCGTACCGGCTGACGCAGGTAATTACCGGACACGGGTGTTTCGGGAGTTACCTGTGTCGGATCCGGAAGGAGCCAACGTCCGAGTGCCATCGCTGTGATGCGAGCGAGGACACAGAGCTGCACACGCTGACCGAGTGCCCAGCGTGGGACAAGCCTAGGCGGGTCCTAGTGGCGGCTCTGGGGGTGGGAGTTCTCACCCTCGCCACCCTGTTCACAGCAATGGTCCGCTGTGCGCACGCGTGGGCGGCTGGCGTCTCCTTCAGCGAGCAGGTAATGGTCGTGAAGGAGACGGCGGAACGGGAGAGGCGGCGCGAACAATAGCGCCGCCCGCGCGCGCAGGCAACTCGGACGTCAGAGGGCACTGACTGACCTCCATCCCCCATGAGCGCGGGCCTGGGGGTGACGGGTGGAGCCGCCTGTCACCCATTCCGGCGGCGAGTCGGGGACACCGTTGCCCCCCCTCCCGAGGAGGGCCAAACCGTAAGGGATGGCCCTGGGTCAGCCGGGGTGCCTCCGGCTGACCCTCACCTCACCTCCGGCCTAGCACCACGACCCACAGTCGGCGTGTGGTTTTAGTCGGTTCGAGTCCGACATAACCTCCCCTTCCAACTCCGGCAGGGGGAGTATCCGAGGGGATTTCCGCACAAAAAAAAGACACGATGCGCGAACGCTTAGGTTGCGGCCGCCTCCTTCTGCGAGCAAGTAATGCTCGAGAAGGAGGCGGCCGGTCGGGTCCGGACTAGACTCCGGGCCCGGGAAGCCCGGCAAGAGCGAAGGCCAACCGGACGTCGGAGGTCGCAGAACGACCTCCGTCCTCCATGAGCGCTGGCCTGGGGGTGACCGGTGGAGCCGCCTGTCACCCTAGCAGAAGCAGGCCACGGCGGCGGCGCAATGTGCGCCTCCCCGTAACCGGGGCTAGATGGGGACCCCGTGGTCCCCACAACCCGAAGGGGGCCATCTTGAAAGAGATGGTCCTGGGTCTGCCGGGGTGCGAGAGATATGCTTTTGGCAATCTCACCTCTGGCAACCAAGGACCCAAGACGGCGTGCGTTTTAGGCGGTTCGAGTCCGATATAACCACCTCCACCGGCTCCGTGGGGGTGGTATCCGTGGGGATTTAGCGCACGATAAAAAAAAAGGACGTAATGGTTGTAGAACCACGCCATGTTGACGTTTCCTATACAATAAATAAATACTTGAAAGAAAGAAAGAAAGAAGGAAACCTCAGCCATTATTTATTTGAGAATCAGCAGAAAATAGCACACAAAATACACAAAAACTATTTACGACAGAGAAAAAAAAAGACGTAGTCCCATATTCTAGAATGACACTCAGCCTGAATCACGATTTATCGGATGTCAGATTATGTAGGCACATTGATAGTTTGACATATGGCCTACAAGCTTTTGCCCGCGGCTCCGCCCGCGTGGATGTCGGTTATCGCGACCAAACATAGCCTATGTCCTTTCTCATGGTTTAATCGACCCCTATACCAAATTTCATCAAAATCGGTTCAGTGGTTTAGGCGTGAAAGTGTAACATACAGACAGACAGACAGACAGACAGAGTTACTTTCGCATTTATAATATTAGTATGGATACAATCTGTCCTCATATAAATCGCGATTCAGGCTGAGTGTCATTCTAGATACGACCCTAAATGGACTAATGGTACTTTCGACCGATCGCGAGTAAAGTTTATTCCTAGAATAAACAGGTAATATCACCCACATTATTAGTGTTAGTGTTAGTGATTCCTTTAAGGGGGATGGTATACGTTTTTATAACAAACTGCCAGAATCGATCGTTGGTATGCCTGACAATCAATTCAAAACCTTTGTAAAACCACCTTATCCAAAAAAGCATACTATGGGATAGTCGAATACTTGAAATTGAAATGTCTGGCTTGAGCATGGTGCCCCTAGTAACATGCTATAATTACAGCATGGTACTGTATTAGCTACGTGACTTATTTGTTACATTATGTAACTTTGTTTTAATTCTTAATTATAAAGTGTTTTATATACTTGTTGTGATGTATTGTTTATCCAGATGCGAAATGTACATTCGTCCACATTTAGCTTTAAGAAAATAAATATTGTAAATTGACGTCAAAAAAATGGCACAGTGGAGTTTGTTGCGCCGTTTCTTCTCCACCAGCGCCTTGGGAGCGGAGGTATACTTAGATTAAGTAAAATTAAAATTGACGTCAATAAGAAACAATTTTATTGTTCTATATTGAAAAAAAAAAGACTATGACTATGACTATTGGTTGTTTATTCTTGGAATAAACTTTACTCGCGTTTGGTCAAACCGGCTCTAAGTGACGTAAGCTGGCAAAAAGTCTTAGAAGTAAAAAAAGTTAAAATTATATGTTGCTTCAGTTAGACCGGTGAATTGATAAAATGCTAAAATAAAACCCGCAGCGGTGAGTGGTCAATATTGTACACTCAAAAGGGCTGATAGCACTCAATCGGTTTGATCGCTACCCTCTCGATTCGAGTGGAAATGTCACACCCGTACGCAATATTTCATAATAGTATACTTATCTAAAGTTGTGTATAGTTTGTTGTATATTCTGTTCCAATATTCTAATCGTTCTTCTAATTAGTCCCGCCCTCTCTTTTCCTTCACAGGACGACACGTGCAGGGCTAAGATGCCATCCGTATACGGTGCAGAGTATGCCTGCTAGAACCAAGCATTTCAGTGACTCATTCCTATGCCGCACTTCTAAGACCTGGGACTCCCTGCCAGCTCACGTATTTCCTTCTTCCTACAGTCCCGGGTCCTTTAAGCGGGGCGTGAAAATGCATCTGATGAGGCCTTCAAGCGGAGTACCACCACTGTTAACATGGTACATGTTTATGATGGTGACCCTCTTACCGAGACTTTGCCTTTAGCTTAACATCAGGCGAGGTGAAATCAAATTGAAGTGTCGTTTATAAAAAAAATTGTGATACTGATAGACACTCATCAATAATATTGGATTAATTAAAAGCCTACCAGTTGTGTCGGTTCCCAGTTGAGTAGACTAAGGCCACACTCTTCCCGGGGGTATCGAAGAAGGTGACTAAGGGATAGGGCTGCTCTCCGTACGTAAGTAAATATACAGTCCAAGACAAAGTACCCCTTTGACGACAAAAGGCTCACTCCATATTACGCTGCACCGAAAATCTTACTTAATAAACCTCTGCCTACCACTTCGAGGATTTACAGGGGTGAACATATAGAAATCGTTCCGAAAATTAAAAATCAATTTTTAAAAAACATAACGTAACATAAACGCACGCCTGTATTCCCCGAAGGGGTAGGCAGAGGTGCTAGCACCCACATTTCGCCACATCTATTTTTATTCACCAAAATATCACTTTCATTAACCCCCAAACCTTCAACCAAAACATTGTACCCCTGTTACTACCTAACCTGCAGGTCCAAGGTATACTCATCAAGTTGAACAAAAAAATATTCATCCCAAAAAACATGGCCTCCCAATGACCCTTCAAAATTATTTGAGCGTGTACAAACATTAAGCCAACTGGCCCCGTTACCATCCATGTTTAGCGTTGCATGTCGTACTTTTCTCCCCCAATTTCCCCCTTCAACATACATTCACCCCCCAGAAACTGCTTTTACCCCCCTTTGAAAAATGATACGATGTTTTTATAGCCAGTTCATAGTTGGATAAAACACCAATTTTATTGTAAACAAAATAACTTCCACGTGGAAGAAGCCGCAAATGTCAGTTAGTAATTAAATAAAATTAGTCAACGTAAATATTTTAAATGTAATGAAGACCATATTTCCATTCCCTTACAGGGGGAATGCCTTGACCAACTCGGCTGCCGAGACACGCCCGATATGATTCAACCCTTCTTATCCATCTTTTAGGCGACGGTGGAGTCATCTACTGATATTCTTATGAACTATCGGAACCAATGAATGATGTTACAATCATTTTTAAACATTGCTTTTTGATAACTCCGCCCAATTAATTGAATGAATTTTACAGCATTAAGTATGCCAACTATACAAATCGAATACATAGGGAAAAAGAAAGAGAATCTTCTCGGGCGGGACTTGAACCCGCGATCTCTCCCGTACAGGGGGAATGCCTTGACCAACTCGGCTACCGAGACACTTCCGATGTGATTCAAATAAAAGACGGATAAGCAGGGAAATTAAGAATTAGAATTAGAATAAGAAGGAAAAGGTGTAAGGTGTAAGGGAAAGGTCGTGAGTTCAAGTCTCACTTGAGCGTTTCATTTTTTCCGATGTTTTTCGAACTTTAAAGTTCGCATTAAAAATGCTATAAGAATTCTGTCAAATATAATACATGTGTTTTATAATAAACTAGCTTTTGCCCGTGGCTCTGCCCGCGTGGATATCGGTTATCGTGACCAAACTTACCCAATGTCCTTTTTCAAGATCTAATTTACCCCTATGTCAAATTTCATCAAAATCGGTTAAACGGATATAAGGTTGAAATTACCACCTGTAATATTATGTGTCAACCTGTATATTGTTATGTACGTAATTAGTGGTGAACATGCGAACGGCCGCTTGCATTAAGTGGTTTAACATGAAACCTAGTTTGAATAAATATAATAATTGAGTATTTGGACAGTACGGGGATGATAGCCAGGTGCCTTTGATGCCATAGCGTACTATTTAATTAGTCTGTTGCACCTTAAACTGCTATACCCTGTAATTTTAACTTACTTTATCTAATCGCAAACTGTATGCCAACATAAAAAAAAAATAAAGCAAAGAATTAAAAATAAATTTAAAAATACATTAACTCTTCTACGGCAACCTGCATCATGTTTTTTTTTTTCTAGTACTATATAGTTCCAGCTGGACTCAAGGAGGTGTGAACGCATTTGTTCTCTAAATAATCTGTGAACGCGGCGTAACGCGTGGCATTCAGAAGATGGATTTTGGCGCGCAAATAATAATTTTCTCATGAGATTAGATAAAGTAGTGTGTCTTAAAACACTTATGTGATACTATAAACCAACGGCTCGATTTTTTAACTCACACTCGTATTTAAAGTACATAGTAAGCAACAGTTTATAATACTCTGTGCATAATCTTGACTGACTGTCATTAAAGACTGATTTAAGATGTATTGTTAGATAATAGTATTACCCAACATGTGAAAAAAAGGTGAATGCTTTTTGAGGCAAGGTTCAATTCTACCGTAGAAACCTGAGTGGATCGAGGGGTACAAGAGCCGAGATAAATTATTTTTTCACGTGTAGGTACTCTACTTGTTATCATTGACTACGACAAAATGTTTACTCTCTGATTATAAATATTATTTTCTTAATTTAAACTGAGTCACATTCCATACAGCCTGTTCAGTTTTTTTGGTGGTTTTAATAAGTTCTTATACAGAGAGTGTGCAACTTCTTTGCATGTTTTTTTTCTAACTGTGCGTAATCCATATATTTACGCATGTTCCAAATTCAAATATTTTCTTTCACTCAGTGAAAACAGAGCGTTTTATTCACTATTTTTGATGAATCACGGGCCCTTTTTCGAGAGTCAATAGTAAAAAATATATTACGTCACTTCTTTTAATAAATATATTATTCATAGCTTTACTTCCTACTTTTATCCAGAAACCATATATCTTGAGAGGAGGGAAGCAAATCTCAATATGCAAATGTCCTCGAGGTGCTATATAACGATTTGTGTCTCCAGCAAAGTCAGACTGTCAGTAAACCACCGGAATTACAATGCTGAGATATCCGTAAACTTTCTACGAAAAGAGTGGCCTTTATTGGATTTCTCGTGAACACATAGTTTTGATAGGTAAATAGATAAGAAATTACTTATTGTACATCAAAATGGGCTATTCGACTAAGTCGTCGATTCTTCCCAATACTACTTAATATGTTAGCTTGTTCTGAAATAATATGCTTAGCAAAATAAAATATTGCATTTCTGAACTGAAACTATGACTTTTCATTACTTGAAATTGCCAAAAAATGTCAAAATACAAACATTGCTGCTGCAAAGCAGCCGAAACGTCGGGTTAAAAAGTAACAATAACAAATATATCGCGATAGAATCCGTAAAAAGTGGTTTTATTTCTATAAACATTAAATTTTAAATAACTTTTATTATGAACTATATACGTGTAAACGCAACGTAGACCAAGATAAATGCAATATTCTTTTGCACCCACGCGCTACCAAAGCGTGACGTCACAATTTCGTGTGATTTTGTATGGAGCGTTTTCGGGCGGCGCGGTAGCGCGACAAAGTGAATTTTTCAAAATCAAATGTCTTGAAAACTATTTGTCGTACGAAAATTTTACTTTTACAATTCATTATATATTATAAGAAAGTGGTCATTTTTCGAAAGGAAAAAAAAATAGTCAAATAGCCTATTAGTATAGATATCATAGTTGATTGTCAGTTAAATGCTTACTGCACTTCGCGAAGCTTTTGAAATGGCTTACTTTGACTCTTACGGGAACGACTGTTACTGCCGTTCTGACATAATCTTCAGAGGAAAAGCTACGCCGGAGATATACTCATACGATCACAATAAATTATTTGTGGCAATATTTTATAGTAATTCATCATCATTACATCCATAATAGAAGCCCCTATCGTGCGATGGGATCTTTGAAGACTGAAAAACGTTTTACTGAAGCCGTTCCTTTACAAAAACGTATAAATCGGGTACAAAAAGAAGTAGTTTTCGAAGGTATTCATACGGCGAGGTATTCAGGCACTAGAATCGATGACAAGGCTAAAGTAAGCTTTTTCATTACTCTTTAAGCTATCAATCTTGAGCTGTAAGCGGTGGTTACTCAATACATGATTGGTCGTATAGACAAATCATGGTGATGTTCTGATTCTCTTCCAATTAGTCCCACCCTATCCTTTCCTTCACAGGACAACACGTGCAGGGCTAAGATTCCATCCGTATATCCGTATACGGTGCAGAATATACCTTCTAGAACCAAGCGTTTCAGTGACTCATTCCTATGCCGCACCATTAAAACCTGGAACTTCCTGCCAGCTCACGTGTTTCCTTCTTCCTACAGTCCCGGGTCTTTAAAGCGGGGTGTGAAAAGGCATCTGATGAGGCCGTCAAGCTGAGTGCCACCACTGTTAACATGGTACATGTTTACCATGGTGACCCTCTTTCCGAAGGTTTACCTTTAGCTTACCATCAGGCGAGGTGAAGTCAAATTGACGTGACCTTTATAAAAAGAAACGGACAATACTCTGGCGAAATATTTCTTAATACAGCGTCAATTTGACTTCATCCATTCGGATGGTAACAAGCTGTAAGTACTTGAGAACCCTCTTAACATAGGGTCTTACTTTTGTAGATATTGTAACACAATCCATTGTAGATAACAAGCATTAAGGCTGAGAGCAATCGCTATACAAATACAACCTCAATCTCGCAATTCTGGCACAAACTAACAAGCCCTTATTTTCAACAAATAGGCTTGTTACTATCTCCGAATGAGAGCGTTTTCACATTGTCCAATCGAAAATCGATGTCGGACGACCATGGACCACACATACGGACGACACAGTTGATAATGTTAAATACAAATCTACATATCTCATACATTTTAATAATGACAGCCTCTGTGGCATGGCGGTAGTGAACGCGACTGCCACGCAGGAGGCGCGGGTTCGATCCCCGCTCTGTACAAATATTTTTATGCATGAATATGGCTATTTGCATTGATCTGGGTGTTGTTTATATGTATAATATGAATCTATTTACAAAAAAATATATCTAAGTATGTAACGCATTCTAGATACTGTAACACAAGCTAGTTAAGCTATGCTTACCATGGGTGGTTTGTGTAGAATGTTGAATTATTTATAAAAAAAAGTAGATACATAATAATTATGAGGAGTAGCGTATAAAGGAGCTATTCTTTATAGGTAGGTATGTTTTATACTAGAACTCGCAGTTATTTGATAAAATTGCTAACAAACTTGCACGGCTTTGTTAATTAAACTAACAACAAATTGTTAGCAAGTACAGTCTAGTTTGTGGTTTCTTTAACTATGCGTAAGTACAGGTTATGTAATGTAACAAATTAATCGTGATTGATTGTCTGTCTGTGAACTGTAAAAGTAAAATTTTCGTACGACAAATAGTTTTCAAGATATTTGATTTTGAAAAATTCAATTTGTTGCGAAACCGCCCGAAAACGCTCCATACAAAAGCCCACGAAATTGTGACGTCACGTTTCGGTAGCGCGTAGTGCAAATGTATGGAGTGCAAGAGAATATCGCATTTATCTCGGTCTACGTTGCGTTTACACGTATATAGTTCGTAATAAAAGTTATTTAAAATTTAATAAGGAATCTATAAGGTTATATATTTGAATTGAATTAGATTGTTTATATTTTGACTTTTTTGGGAATTTCAAGTAATGAAAAATCATAGTTTCAGTTTAGATATGCAATATTTTATTTTACAAGGCATTTTTTTTAAGAACAAGCTATCGTATTAAGCAGTATTGGGAAGAATCGACGACTTAGTCAAATAGCCCATTCCTCGGAGCACTCCCCATAGAATAGACGATAGAAGATGCAGAGCAAAGCCACATCTCTGTGCCAAAGAGTCGAGCCGATTTGAAACATCCTGGCAGTTGACGATTCGACCCTGGGAGTGATGCCAGGGACGTACCTGGTTCCCAGACAAAATAGCTAAAACGTAAATGTATTTTATAAAATACATAAGCCAAGCCCAATAGCATTACGAGTAAATTCTTATAAAAATAGGCTCTTATTTATTCTAACTCTGATTAGTCTAGGAGCCGACCTGAATTGTCTTAGAATAATAAAGAAATGGAGACGGCACTTTACTCCGATTACTTTACAAGGAAAATGGTTGAAGATAGTGTTACGTAACTGGTACAAGTACATTTTATGTTCAAGAGTGTTACACCAATATAGTAGAAATTGTTATCGTGTTATTTTGCTGTTCTAGATACATCATGACTAATTCTTTATTATTAGTTTCAAAAAGCAAAATCGTTTTATTGATTGAAATTATATTATTATGCAAACTAGCCTAGCCTAGAAAAAATTCTTGCAGATATTATACCTTCTTACAAAAAATATCTATTCCTAGAAACTCAAATAAGTTACAATTATTAAAATATTTATCTAAATAAAAAAATATATCTACATTTAGAAGCAATTGCAATTGTTTTTCACGCGTGTACCTACAGTAGAAGTTGAAGAAAAGGCGATAAATATTAGTTAGGTGCTATATAAGGATAGAGAATCGGACGTAAGGTATAGATCGGGAGAGGCCTATGTCCAATAGTGGACTAAATGAGGGATTGATATTATAAAGGCAAAGTTTTGAATGAATATGAGAGAGATGGAGATATGTGTATTTAAATTTTAGTTATATTACTTAATCACTTCCAATGGAAGTTAAATACTAACCAAAATTTTTATACCTAGTTGTTTCTTTGTATAAAACTTGCTAACATAGTGAAATACAATACCTACCTTTTTAACGAAAATATACGATACGCTGATTGATATTTGATATCTTTATATACTTGAATGATACCTACAGATAGAAATATTTATCATAATAATATATAATATGGAATTTACCAAATATGGTGGCGGTCTTCAAGGTGTGAAACTCGGATGCAATTACAATACGAAGATGACGATGATAATTTTCAATGAAAGAAAGATAGAACTAAGAAGATTAATACGGTTAACTGATTATTTTATCTCAACAACAGTCAGTCAAATTCATAAAATCATTGTATCGCATAACTATGTATTTCGAGTTCGAGTTCGAGTTGCCATCGTGGTCTAGTAATTAGTTTCGCAGTAGCGCCGCTACTCACGGAGAGGGCCCGAGCATAGTTATCGCTCTTCGGGAAGGCTTATTACGTCCCCACCATCCCCCATCTACTTGTATAACGAAAGAACTTATGAGCGCCTCCGAAAATGCAATCCAGGTGGCGGCACGCTGGGAACATAGAATCTGAGAGTTGAGGCACCGTCGATTCGACAGAAAAAGACTATGTATTTTATATTTAGTTTATAGAAAGGAATTACGAGTCAAATCTCTAGATCTTCAAGTTACGTAGTTAAGGAAAATAAAATATTATTTCATTTTAACTGACAATATAATATATTTAAACAAAATATTGCAAATAAACATAAATATCAAAATTTCATAGCACGCAAAATGGAAGTCGCATGAACAAGTTACAGTATTCTAAAACGTGACTGTCCGTATTTGCACAAACCAAATGTAAATCTAGTATCATAAATCATAATATATTTTGGACGCGCTCAAGCTTATTGAGTTATATCTCAGTGACATCGGCTCAGTCGAGGGTAGGCAGAAAAGGGAATTATGCGAGTGTAGCTCTAGTGGCCATTGGCAAAAAATTACGTAGTCTATGCACGGATTCTGTGAATGTGAAAAGTATTGTATGGCCCAAAAAGCATTTTCGAAAAGAATAACCCAATTCTTTACATTCGTGCTCATAGACAACTAGCTTTTGCCCGCGGCTCCGTCCGCGTGGATGTCGGTTATCGCGACAAAACATAGCCTATGCCCTTTCTCATGGTCTAATCTACCCCTATATCGAATTTCATCAAAATCCGTTCAGTGGTTTAGGCGTGAAAGCGTAACATACAGACAGACAGACAGAGTTACTTTCGCATTTATAATATTACTAGCTTTTGTCCGCGGTTCCGCCCGCGTGGATGTCGGTTATCGCGAACAAACATAGCCTATGTCCTTTCTCATGGTCTAATCTACCTCTATACCAAATTTCATCAAAATCGGTTCAGTGGTTGAGGCGTGAAAGCGTAACATACAGACAGACAGGCAGACAGACAGAGTTACTTTCGCATTTATAATGTTAGTATGGACTAGCTTTTGACCGCGGCTCCGCCCGCGTGGAAGTCTGTTATCGTGACGAAACATAGCTTATGTCCTTTCTCAAGGTCTAACCTATCCCTATATCAAATTTCATCATAATCGGTTCAGTGGTTTAGACGTGAAAGCGTAACATACCGACAGACAGACAGAGTTACTTTCGCATTTATAATATTAAGTATGGATACAATACTATTAAAACCTAAACTCTCATGTCAATTTAAAATACTCATACCAATAATAATGACTGATCATTATCATCCTCAAGCGATTTTCCAATTGCATCTAAAGTTTCCAACCTCAAAAAGGTTGGCTTATTGCCTTTGATTGGTATGTTTACATTATCGCGCCGCCCGCGCGCGCAGGCAACTCGGGCGTCGGAGGGCACTGACTGACCTCCGTCCCCCATGAGCGCGGACCTGGGGGTGACGGGTGGAGCCGCCTGTCACCCCAGCAGAAGCAGGCCACGGCGGCGGCGCGCTGAACAGCGCGCCTCCCCATTCCGGGGGCGAGTTGGGGACACCGTTGTCCCCCCTCCTGAGGAGGGCCAGACCGTAAGGGATGGCCCTGGGTCAGCCGGGGTGCGAGGGATATGTCTATGACAACCTCACCTCCAGCCTAGCACCAAGACCCACAGTCGGCGTGCGGTTTTAGTCGGTTCGAGTCCGACATAACCTCCCCTTCCGGCTCCGGCAGGGGGGGTATCCGAGGGGATTTCCGCAAGAAAAAAAAAAAAAGGTATGTTGACATTTCTGGAAGAGACTGTCACCTAGCGTCCCAACCTTGAGAGGGAAGCCTTCGCCAGAGCCTCGCTCGTGGTTTAGTGGAGTACCAACTTGTAAATTGTCAGTGAGGTTTATTTGAGCCTCAAGGATGTTGGCAGGGCCCTGTATACTCTTGTACTTCGATTTATAAAAATAAAAGTATGAATGTAAACACAATTATTTAAAAAATATGTACTTCCTTTTTTGCTGATGGTACCCGGAACCACAACAAAGTTGAGATCAGACGGATAGCAAAATAATAACAGAAGTTTAATGTTGTAGGTGCCCGAGTGACGTAGTCGAAATAAATGACTGAAACTTTGTGTTTTGTATAGTAGGTAACTAACTTTTTTTTCCCGGTTCCGCTTACGTCATTGTATGCAAATTATGAACTATTTGTTATGTTATTTTTAAGCTATCGCGGTGTAAACTCATTGTTATTTTATGCAAGTTCGGGACTTCACGCGATAAAAACTTCCACTTACTTTCTGCCGATGTTTCGGGTGCGATGCTGCACCCGTGGTCACGACTTGACATTTTTTGTGCGTCTACCCTCCGTTACTTTCAGAATGAAAGTAAGGCTGGCGACACACTACACTCACTACGTCAGTTTTGGACAGCACAATGTTGTTGGGTTTTAGTGTTAGTGAAATAATAGCTAAGATAGCCGCCTTGTAGTTAGGAGACTGTAATTCTTTTTAAACTTCTTAGAACACTATCGACGCTAGCCCCCTCCACTCAAGTACTTACACAAGCAATTTAGCTTAGTTAGAGGGTTTAACGAGACACTACTTCGGTGTTATTTATTTTTCTTTATGTTCACACCTTTATCTCCGTGCACAGGTAAGCAAAGGTGTTTTACACAGACGTTTTTATCTGTTCTTATTTGCTCCCATATAATGTAAATAGGTACTTAGGACGGCACTGAAAATTACTAACAGAAAAATCAACTATACCCGAATCTGCCATTACACCCATAATGCCGCAAACTTACAGACAAAGCCAAACATACATACATACATATATTCACGCTTTTTTTCCTCCGGGGTAGGCAGGAACAATCGCCCACCATCTGTTTATATCTTAACACACTATCTGACGTCCCCGAATTAGTAAGCAAGATTGATTTCCGTGTGCCTTCAGCATTCCTGCGAAGAACAAATCTCCTAAATGTACCAGCTGTCAAAACCACATATAGACAGAACTCGTGTCTTATTAGAGCATGCCGCTCATTTAACACGGAGTGTCGTAGGGTATTGATGAAAAGAGACCTTAGCTCTTGTTTCTTTGACAATAATTAAATACTATATTTTTGTGTATCCATTTTGATGATCTCGGCTGTTTCCTGCTTCATCCCTTTGTATTTTAGGCCTGCATATAATATTGTGAAAGTAAATTGTCTACCTAATACTTACTACATAATTTGAACTGCTTAACAGTGAGAACTTTTAATTGGCCGTCTCTTAGCATAATGATATATTTAACACTACATTATTAGCTGTAAGTTTTCCTAAAATGTAATAAATAAATAAATAAAAATAAATAAACAGACTGAAAATACTGAAATGGACTGCGGGGGTGGCTGTCATAATATCAAACGTATGATAAGCACCTTTACAGCCACACTGAAGGGACTTCAGCCTCTAATTTTTAATTTACCGTTCCCATGCCGTGTCGTACAAGACGACTAAGGGGATAAGGCTGTTTAACATCAAACAGATATATACAGCGCCGATATACAGCGCAGATATACTCAGCCTCTGTTGCATAGCTCGAGTCAACAACAGTGCCCGGAATACGGCAATCGGTTCACCCCCTATTACGTGAGATCGAAAACATTGATTAGTGTAATATGGGTGGTAATTCACCTCTTCCTAACCCTCCGGGGATAAAGGCGTGAGATTTTATATGTATGTATTGATTTGTAATATCTCTAATGATAACAATGTTCATATCGTATTCGACCATTTCGGCAATCTCAATTACGATAATGAAAAGTAAAAAGTTCAAAAGGTCTAATGCTGTAAAACCTTTTTTTCGTGCGGAAATCGGACTCGAACTGACTAAAGCCTCACGCTGACTGAGCCGTGGTGCTAGGCCCGAGGTGAGGTTGTCTTCGACATATCCCTCGCACCTCGGCTGACCCACGGCCATCCCTTACTGTCTGGCCCTCCTCGAGAGCGGGGACAACGGTGTCCCCGACTCCCGACAGCAAACTTATACTGAATCTAAACTAATCTCATAAGTTATATTGAACAATTCTGATTACTTGAGAACTATTATTCTACAAATAGTTCTCAAGCAAACGAAATTCGTAAGCCAAATTGTGCTGACTTATTCGAAATACGCCATAATTTTAAACAACTTCAGGAATTTGTGTAAGCACGTCCGATCTAAATGATGAAGCAATGGAATCGGGATCTAAAAGTTCTAGAAGTTTCAGTAGCAAAACATTAATTGGGCTCGGGTTTACTGAATTAAACTTGTGGAGATCTGAGTCAACTATTTAATTTATAAAGCTGGTAAGTGGCAAATGCTTTGTTGATTGAACTTGTTTATTTATTTAATTCAAAAACATTACCCTCCTTTCTGTGGCAATCGGGTTAAAAAGAAATCATTGTACATTGATTTATATTTTTATTATAATTCTATAATACCTATTTATTGCAAATGTTTTTAAGTTTAGTGTTTATTAATTTGCAGAGTATTTATGCCCGGCGCCATGGGAATCTAGTCAATTCAAGCAGAACTTAATGAAAGGAAAATCCGTTGAGGTTTGAAGTCTATCATGTTCTCCGTCATCATTGGTAGAGTGATTCCCAGTTGCGATCAAAGTATGCCTTGGAACCTGGGATTCAATTATTGTTTTTGATTAATCTTTCTTCATTATTCATTCATTCATTCTTTCGTCATCATCATCTATGAATTTGTTATATATATAGCTTCAGCCTCCGGGGTTGGTTTTTGCAGTATAAATGCGAAGCGGGTGAACTTTGATATTCTCCGTGAAACAACTGCCATCAGACCCCCACAACCTATGTGCAATATCGAAGTATTACAGTTGAACTTTTCATATGCCGACTAGGAAGGCTAAACGTGCTCTCCGAGGCACTCAGGGGCACTTAATGTCTTAAAGAATGGTCACCCAATACGCTGTAAAGTGCTGTGGTATAATTTAAAAATTTAGTTTCATCTCGCCCTATAATTTAATTGCAAAACTTTTAAATTAATTAATTAGATCTATTTGGGACCAAACAAACTTAGTACCAAACAAACTTTGTATCAAATATTACAAAACCCATGAAAATTTATCGAATAACTTAGAATTGCCGCACTTGTAAAATGGTTATGAGCTGTTCAAAATTCGTGCAAGTGATTTTGCAAACAAAATGCTAGTAGGTACAGTCAACATCAGATCTACCTTGACGAAAAGTACCTAAAATTATCTTGATGCCTTGATTTTCCCCCCTTCCTTTTGACTGATTATTCTGATAATTAATACACGAATTTAGTTTGGACAATAATACAATTTAAATCAATAAAACAGCTTGATTTGCTCTTAATATCTTTGTGTTTTTGAGTACTTTGTTCGCCGAAACCGTTCTGACAGTGACTGTACATTCAAAAATGGTGTGGGGGGGAGTGTCAGGTGGGCTTATGACGTCATACCAACCCTCCCTCGGATAATGTGACGGCCATTGTGCGCCGTAGGGTACTTTTTTATTGTAAATGTGTTGTTCCGCATTTCAGAATACGTTCCAGGGGATATTTTTTGAATACGCGTTTGGGTAAAATATCTATTTCACAGCAAATAAACTGTACGTTTGTTTGCGTGGAAGTTTTTTTTGTTTAATTAAGCAAACAGGCCATGCTGTGTTATGAGCTGTGTGGCATGTATTTTCAGGAAGTGTGTTCATGGGGAATGGCAATATTGCTGCCAACACAAATTCTGATATACTGCCGTATTACGGAGAAAAGGCTTAACTAACATTTTTTTCAAAATTGAGTTATATACATATTTGGAATCAGGAGAAAAAGGTGCATCTACCCAATTTTTTGTGTTATTTTATCTCTAGAATCTACGGAAATACATTAAGCCCGAAAGGCACATCTAACGGCTAAATTGTTATTGAATAAATTAAAAAGGCTAATTTGACACCGATTAAGAAGAAACAACATAATTACGTACTTATGTCTTGAAAGTGTTATAAAGAGAAGTCACAAGTGACCAGTTGTGCCTTTTCTTTAGGACGCCAGTAAGGTAGGTAAGGAATGTGGAGGTGTCCTTGCGCTCATCATTGCGCCAATGTTTTCAATTCAAGGTAAAAGCAAGCTGATTTATTGGTAAGCAATGTTGTTTCTTTCATTGTAAAATCTTAAATTAAGTTATGATTATGTAATCAGATGTTTTTGCTTAGATAATCATAACTTTTCAAATGCATTCTGATAACTCAAATAGGTAAATAGGTAAACATATAACAGTAGTATGAACAGAGGGTAGGCTAAAAATATTAGCTTGCCAAAAAAATTATAATATTTTAAATCATGTCATCCAATTTTTGGAAAATGGAGTAATATTTTCAACCTACCCTCTACGCACGACGCACGCCCTTGTAAGGTGCCTACCCGCGCGCTCTTACGACGTATATTATAAGTAAATAGTACTTAACTGTCACTAAAGCTTTTGTGCCGGATATCTGAAGTTGTGTTTCTAAATCTATTTCAACGCAATGGACGAAAAGTCTTATTATATTTAAAAAATTATAACTCAAAGAAATAAACAATTGTTGACAATGGAGTTGTTTAGCATTTTAATTAGTTTATATTTAAATTTTTGTTTGCTTTGAATTATTAAGGTGCCGTACCTAATGGGTAAAAATGGGACTATATTACTAAGATTCGCTATCTGTCTTTCACCAGGTTTTGGTATTATTTCATGAACCGTTATAGCTAGATCATTGAACTGCAACACTTCGTGCGTGAGTCCGGCCCCGTAGAATTAGATTTTGTTCCAAAATCAGAGATAATGCGGTAGTTTAAAAATTGTAACGTCAAATTTATCATTTTATTTGAAATAAAGAGTTTTGATTTCCAACTTTTTGTTATTTGTTCAATGTTCATAATTAAAAAGTAAGTGAAAAAGTCAATCATTTTAAAAGTAACAATTTTATGTAAAATTTACACTCTTTTAAACTCGCAATGAACCTATATGATTACGTTACAAAGACATAATTACATAAATTATGTGTCCTTTCATTTTAATATTGAATTGTTTTTAAAAAGAAAAGACTTATCTGGTTAGTTGTGCCTTTAAAACGATAAAAAGATATTTTATTTGAAATTATTTTGTTAAGATGAAAGGGAAAATTGGGATTATCTGTATAAAACATTAATAAATAAATATATTCCTATACATGGTTGGATAGGTATTTCGATTGTGTACCTTAATTAATAACTTGTTTTTCCCAATAATACACAAAGGATTATTTTTGCTAAAAAAACCTTGAAAAATTTCAAACTCGATTATCTTACATTTCTGTTTTTGTTAGTTATGCCTTTTTACAATAATATGGCAGTATAGGTATTAAGATACGAGTCAGGTTTATCTACTTATTAAGTAAGTATTCAGTTTTAATCTTTTAATACACCTCCGTGACAGCCTCCGTGGCGTGGCGGTAGCGCACGCGACTGCCACGCAGGAGGCGCGGGTTCGATTCCCGCTCAGTGCAAATATTTATATCCATGAATATGGCTATTTGCATTGGTCTGGGTGTTTCTATATATAATATGTATGTATTTACAAAAAAAAAGTATATAAGTATGTTTATCCGCATTCTAGATTCCATAATACAAGCTATAAAAGCTTACCATGGGTCTAGATAGCGTTGTGTAGAATGTTGTGGAATTTATAATATTATATTTTTGTATCTTTAGTTCTGCAATATTGTCAATAGATGGCGTTTGAACTCCTGTATCTGAATTGCGCTATTAAAATTTTCGAACATGTATGTAAATAGGCTGAGGTTTAGTAAATGAGTGAGTTTCTGTTCTGAATGTACTGTTTCCTTTGTTGTTTTTAGTATAGTAAAAACTATTATTCAAAAGAAGAATAAGGATATAACTCAGAAGATATTTTTATGTAGACAACGTTAAGTATCGATCGACAGAATGCATTTGAAATTGACGCCAAACAAGTCTTCTCCAAGTAATTAAATACAAAACCCAACTGCAGAAATATCAAATCAATGTCTCGAAAAACATTATGTGTTTTAACCTATCCAACTTCTAAAACTCTTAAAATAGATACCCGACACTGTATATTACTTTAACTAAGAAACTGATATTTTATAAGGTAAACTTTCAATGTAAACAGCTTTGATCTAAAAACAGATTGCTTTACATAAACAAAGATATAATGTTGCAATCGTGAGTAAAAACTGTAAATATTTGCTTAAGGTTATGTTTACAATGGGCAAAATATTTTTAGCTGACACTTTGCTGGCTGACCCTGAGCTACATATGGGGCAGGGGGCCGTGTTACAGCGACCGGTAAAAATCGATATATCGTGAAATGTAACGCTGTCGTTCGTCGTAACAACGAGAATATTTAGTTTTTGTTTTATTGTATGATTCAACAATTTGCATGTCATGTTATGATTTTAGTGGGATTTTTTATTGGATTTTTTATAATATGTTAGATCTATAGAGTCATTAGGTACTTATGTATTGTAATATTTGTAATGTAACATTTATTTCAGACTGTGTCTGACTTTAATGCATGCGATACAAATCCACCGCCCCAGGATCGGGGAGTCCCACCGATTGGTGCTCTAAGATTAGTATTGGGACTGGCGCGGATAAGGCGAGAAAGTGAGGCGCTTCTTTTGCGCATGATCGCCGAAAAACTGTCCACGTTTGCCTCGGCAACCATAGCAGATGCGCTACAAAAACGCGGCAGTTACATTAGCACTCAGAACGCGTTGTTGTATTGTATACGCAGATCGTTGTATACCTTCTGCGTAAAGCCCACCGACAAGCCGCACGTATAAAAACACTGGCAGAAAGCTTTGAAAAGATTTTAGGGCATATCTTATAAGATATATAGGGCACCACGAGAATCTATCAATCAATGTGTACCAACATTTTTTACCCGACTGCGGCGAAGCCAAAGGTGGGTTATTGTCTTTTATATTTCACACTTCTTGATGTAAATATACAGATAATAATATTCTTTATTAAATGACAATCATATTATCTACCCACAAGCCACGGATAACATATAAAAACTTTCATACTGCGCAACTCCTTGTGAGATAAACTATTAACTAAAGAGAACTGTGTTATTAAAACTTGGAAACTTTGTGCTACATATCGTGTCTACACACTGCATTAAGGATACTCAAGGCAAACACTCATTAAATATGCAGATTCGCTGTCGAGTGAACGGCCGAATTAGGTCAGTGACCTAATTTTCGTCTAATTATAACATGCGCTGTCACAGAGAGCGTTCGACAAAGAGTTTGCCACATACTGTTAGCTATCAACGACAGTAACCTAATAGTTTAAAATGCCGCCATGTTTGCCAAATGTACAGTGCTTGACTTTTAATTTGGCATAATGAAAAGTTAATAAGAAATTTTCATGCTTGGTTTTGTAGAGTATTCTTTCTGTTTAATACCTTTATGTAGTAGTTAATACCGTTTGTGTTTAAATAACTGTTGCTCTGCTCGCGTGGATGTCTCTATTTCTCTCTAATTGGTACAGTGATTTAGGCATGAATGAGTGACAAACTGACCGACAGACTGATTGACAGACCGAACGGTTCAGTCTTAACTACTCTATTTTTCGGTTTTAATTACTCTAAACGTATATCATGTGTACACATGCGCTGCATTAAAGACAACACTTAACAAAAATCTTGAACCTGGAACTTCCTGCCTGCTCACATGTTTCCTTCTTCCTACAGTCCCGAGTCCTTTAAGCGGGGCGTGAAAAGGCATCTGATGAGGCCGTCAAGCTGAGTGCCCCACTCTTAATATGGTACATGTTTGCGATGGTGGCCCTCTTTCCGAGACTTTGCCTTTAGCTCAGGTGAGGTGAAGTTCAATTAAGGTATCCTTTATAAAAAAAAATCTGAGCCGTGCTCTCATTATTATTCTGCGAACGTGCCAATTCAAAAGCCGGATACTGTACTCAACAAGATTAAAGAAAAGTTTAGGACATAAAGTTTGCTTTGAAAATAGAATAGTCTCAAGTAATTACGTAAATGTTTATTTCTTCCGAGGCAAGGTTGTTTCCATACTTTTTTATGGCATGAGTGATGAGTTCTATATTTGAACATTAAATATTTCGATATACTGTGTTAATTTGAGGCGGGAAAACAGCGGAGAGCAGCGGAGTTTCTTTTTTGTGAAATAAGTGTCTTTGAGTCTATATGCAATATTATACAATAACTAGCTGTCCCGGCGAACTTCGTACCGCCAATTTTTCCCTGCACCCGTGGCGTCAGATCCCGTTCCCGCTGCACCATTTAGGGGGATGAAAAATAGATGATGGCCGATTCTCATAGATACCGGATAAGCACAAAAAATTTCATCAAAATCGGTCAAGCCGTTTCGGAGGAGTATGGCAACGAAAACTGTGACACGAGAATTTTATATATTAGATAATAATGGGAATTAACGCATCATGGTATAGGTACATACGTCACACATAGGCCGGTGTAACCTGGTCGAAAGGTCAGGCAAATCAAAGGTACGTATGTACGCATGTATTGTATATCATGGAACGCGAGATTTTAAAAGTTAGTATAAGCAATATTTTGCAGGTTTTGCATTGAATTTTGTCAATAACTTATGCCAATTTGACGCGGGAAAATGTTTTCATTGAACAAGGAATTTCAAAAAGATTTACATTTTAAAAAGCTTCTATATTTTCATTTCTTTTTTAGTAAATTAGCATTGTGATTTTAATTTTTTAAATTCAATTAGTTATATTGAATTTGTCAATGGCCTGGGTTAATTTGACGAGGTTTATTTTAAACATTGTTATAATGCTTTTATTGACAAAAATCTAAGTAATTTTTTTTGAAGGCGTTTGAGCATATTGAATAACAAACATAAATAAACATTTCAATGCCTTTCACATATACTACATTTAGTTGCAAAATAATTCAATATTATTGCATTAAGTTTGTCAATAGCCAGGTTAATTTGCCACAAGAAAACAGCTGATTTATATCAAACAACGTTGAAAACTTGAAATGTTTCAAGAGGCATTTCATAAATGGTTATTTCAGAACGTATTTCGTTGCACGCGATCTAGCGAGTAGTGTTGAGTTGATTATTAAAACCACAACCATCTACATTCAACGTCTTAGTAGGTCGCCTTCGTAAACATGTACCATGTTACCAATAGTGGCACTCAGTTTGACGCCCTCATCAGATGCTTTTTTACTGTAGGAAGAAGGAAACACGCAAGCTGGCAGGGAGTTCCAGGTCTTAGTGGTGCGGCATAGGAATGACTCACCGAACCGCTTGGTTCTAGAAGGTTTATTCTGCACCGTATGCGAGTGACACCTAAGCCTTGCACGTGTTGTTGTGTGGAGTAAAGGAGAGAATGGGAAGTTTTTAATGGTCTTTTTTTTTTTATACAGGACACGTCAATTTGACTTCACCTCGCCTGATGTTAAGCTAAAGGCAAAGTCTCGGAAAGAGGGTCACCATCGTAAACATTTACCATGTTAACAGTGGTGGCACTCAGCTTGACGGCCTCATTAGATGCCTTTTCACGCCCCGCTTAAAGGACCCAGGACTGTAGGAAGAAGGAAACACGTGAACTGGCAGGGAGTTCCAGGTCTTAGTGGTGCGGCATAGGAATGAATCACTGAAACGCTTGGTTCTAGCAGGTATACTCTGCACCGTAAATGGATGACATCTTAGCCCTGCACGTGTCGTCCTGTGAAGGAAAGGGGAGGGTGGGACTAATTGGAAGAGCTCGTCAGAACATTCACCATGGTAGAGAAATTATGACTTGTTAGCTGTAAGCAGTAGTAACCTAAACCTAACAAAAATTGATATTGGCATATTTATATCCAAGCCAAAGATATGTTAAACCCAGTTATAATAAGTGCGAAATTCGTGTGACAAAAATTCCGTTCACTGCAGAGCTGCTGAGCATAAAATATTCACGGCTGACTTGAGAATGGCCTGCGGTTAGTTGGTTTTAGGCGAAGTTGTTTTTTCTCTCGGGTATTACGCAACTGTAAGCCTAAGCCGTATCTAAAATATACAGGAAAAGTATTTCTTAACAAAATAGTACTATATACATACCTACTCACACTAACACTCACGAATATACACGTACATGTTTTCTCCGCTTGTAGTTTTTTATTCCATTCCTGGGATAAAAAGTAGCCTATAATCTATGACAGCCTCTGTGGCATGGTGGTAGTGAACTCGACTACTACTCAGGAGGCGCAGGTTCGATCCCCTCTCAGTGCAAATATTTGTATGCATGAATATGTCTATTTGCATTGGTCTGGGTGTTTCTATGTATAATATGTATGTATTTACAAAAAAAAAAGTATCTAAGTATGTTTATACGCATTCTAAATTCCATAACTCAAGCTAGTTAAGCTTACCATGGGTCTAGATACTCGTAGCATTGTGTAGAATGTTGTGGAATATTTATAATCAAGCCACGTGGTTCCCAGCAGAGAATTAGGGCAACCCATCTCTTCAAATGCGGTATCGTACAAGGCGACTAAGGGATAGGGCTGTTTAACATCAGACAGATACAGCCTCAGATGCATGGCTCGAGTTAACAATAGTGCCTGTAATACGGTAATAGGCGTGATTATATGTATGTATGTATATGTTATCCCTGTATCGAAGATCTGTTCAACCATTGAAGCATGAGTGAATACACATCATCATCACGGAGATTGACCAATGACAATCGCAGTGCAGTCGCAACTCAGCGCTCCTCTCTATATGCTTAGAGAATTATTCAAATTCAAAGTATTTATTCAAAATTGTGTAACACTACTACGGCTTTTTGACGTCAAATTCTGCTTAAAACTAAGTTTACCACCGCTTCCTAGGCATCAGTGGAGAAGAAACGGAACGGCGCAACAAACTCCACTGTAGAATTTTACAGACGTCAATTTACAAAAAAGTAGGTTCTTAAGACTAAATATGGACGAATTTACATAATATGTCTCGTGTCAAGATAATTAAAGTACTCATAGAAGTTTGCGTTCCTATTTAAACATTCTGCACCATGCTCAAGTCAGAAATTTTTGTCTTTTAGGCCTGTCCTATAGTATTGCACAGCAGTCATAAAACAGGTGATCACTCAAACTCCCCCGTACTTTGGAGGTCACGTTAAGCCACCGTCGGTTCCAGGTAATATTCATTACTGTAATTGTAGCCCAATTATGGTCATTGCAATGCAATATCTTTAGTGGATTGCAGAAATTAGATAGCAGTCACTTCATAGAAAGTATATTTTTGTTAATCTTTTGTCGCAAAAACTTCAGTCGCGCTAACGTTTGTCTAATTTTTGCGCTTTCGTACCACTACTTATCGATTAGGTATGTTGTATGTTTGTTTTTTTTTATAGTACACGTCAATCGCCTGATGGTAAGCTAAAGGCAAAGTCTCGGAAAGAGGGTCACTATCGTAAACATGTACCATGTTAACAATGGTGGCACTCATTTGATTTCGTAGTTCGATTGAAAGCGGACCCCAAGTGAGTCAAATAAAGTTGATAAGAACGGTTCGAGAACACGAAGTTTCACTTGGTAATAACATGTTATAACACGCCAATAACAACAGTCTGTACATACCTTTATATCCTATTACGCACTCAGAACTAACAATATTTCTTTATTTCAGGATACAGGAGAGACATTAGGGCAAACACTCTTATTGCGTTCCCTCAAGTGTAATAGAATATTATGGGTTGAGGTGTTTTGTCGCAAAGAATGGCCGCCCACGGACACTCAATTTTCACAACGGCCTCGCTGTCTTTGTTGAGCATAGTAAAAAGTTTGCATGAGACATCTGGAGTATTAAGCCTCCTTACGGGTGTAATTATCGGTTGATAATACCGGACGCGGTATTACGATATCTGTTTTACATGTACATTTTTTTTTATGGAATAGGGAGGCAAACGAGCAGATCGCTTGATGGTAAGCGATCAGCGCCGCCTATGGACACCCGCAATACAAGTGTCACAAGTGCGTTGCCTTTCTTTTAAAAGAGAGTACGCTCTTTTCTTGAAGCTTTTAAGGTCGTGATAGTTCATTCCACAGTTTAGTTGTGCGAGGCAGAAAGTTTCTCGAGAAACGCACAGGTGGACCAACAGCTGTCCAGATGGTGAGTGTGCAACTGCTGTCGCTTGGAACGATGGCGGAAAGAGGCGGCTGGGATCAATCCGAACAATTCCTCGGAGCACTCCCCTAATTCCCGTTAATAATAGTGTATAACATGGAACGCGAGAGTTTAAATGTTAGTTTGTGATAAGTGCCTATCGCTAGTGGTTAGTGGGTTAGATGATAATAGGCAATAGAAGATGCAGAGCGAAGCCACATCTCTACGCAATGCCAAAGAGTCTAGCCGATTTTCGGTATGCTTGCATGAAAGGATAAATAAGGTAGAGGACGCTTGTGAAGTATGTATTTAAGGATAGAGTCAAATGACGTGCCGTTGTCTCTGAATGTGTATGTATGTTTTAATACATTATGAATGAAGCCTATAGTATTCACTAGGCAACATTTTATGTGCGTTATGTTGCACAAAAAAGACGCATAACAATGTTTCTGTCTACGCATCATAATAAATTTTCATCTATAGCATAGAACAATAAGCCGCACGTCTGATAGTAACATCACGCATGTTGTGCAACGTTGAATTTGTTGAGCAACAACGGTTGCACGTCAAATGTTACCTAGTGGATACAAGGCTTTAGTACGGCGGACGGCTACACGACACAGGGCTGCGTAAATAACTATGCACGCAGGTGTGTATAAAGAAAAGAGAAGCATTATTAAAACAACACGTACAATATTATCGCCCGATATTAACGCGACTGTGTGGGGGAGACTTTGTGCGCATTTCATAATAGCTAGGAGCAATTTTTACACCTTACAGTTTCTTCAATTGGTTTAATATCAGTATTACTGGGTAGTACTATACCTTATGCGCTTAGAGCTGCACAGAAATATTCGTTTTGCATACCTGTAAAAGAAATAAAATAGTTAATACTCAATATGAATAAATAGAATTGGATTTACTATGTTTAATGTTAAGATTATTGGTCTCATGACGTAATAGGGAGGGGAGCGAGCCTATTGCAATCTAACGGGCCCTTTGTCTTGGGCTGTATGTTAACTGTTGGATGGGGAACAGCCCTATCCCATAGTCACCTTTTACGACATAAAGAATATTACAATATAAGGTAAACAATATAAGGTGTGTACCACATATCAGAACAATCGCTCAACTGGAAGGGGGTCTTAATTAGAAATTAAGTTCATTTTGAGCACTCTGTTCGTCAACATCTTTCTGCTGACTGTACCTACTACAACCATCTCGTCAATTAAGAATAAAACTCATCAATCAAAAGATTATATTCATGAGATCCCTCAGGATGCCATTTGCGTCAAAATTACCCGTAGAATCATGATTTAATTACAATAGATTAACTTTGTACCGCGTTCGGGCAAGCGTAGAGTAGGACGCCCAAGGGCCAGGTGGAAGGACAACCTCATCAAGGTCGCCGGGAAGCGCTGGATGCGGGCTGCTTTAGATCGGTCATTCTGGAAGTCTATGGGCGAAGCCTATGTTCAGCAGTGGACTATGTGTGGCTGATATGATGATGATTGAACTTTGTTCAACATAATTTTAATTTCATGTGCATACATATTATCTATGACTGATAGTATAGGGCTGAGGACCTAAAGGATCACGCCAACTGTATCTCTGCACTCTGAAGTAGAAGAATCTCGGGGTTGTGAAGTTAGAAGGCAGTCATTTAAATAAAAGGCATTTTTTTGAAGTAGTGGCATAGATTAGATAATAGTTAGGTAGTATACTAATTCTGCTTATCACCACTTCAGGTCGCATCAATATCAAGAATCATTATCATCCTTCCGTTAGTCCCGGTCGCTCTGAGGCCTTGGAGTCCGAGGTCCACTCACAAAATAATGAAACTTCAAAAAACTTGAAGGATTTTTTTTTTACAGCATTAAGTATGCTAACTATACAAATCAAATACATAGGGAAAAAGAATCTTCTCGGGCGGGACTCGAACCCGCAGTCTTTCCCTTACAGGGGGAATGCCTGACCAATTCGGCTACCGAGACACTCCCGATATGATTCAAATTTCCCATCTTATACGTCTTTAAGGCGACGTGGCGTCATCTACCGATTTTCTTCCGAACTATCGGAATCAATGAATCATTTTTAAACGTTGATTTTTGATAACTGCGCCCAAACAATTGAAGGAATTTTTACAGCATTAAGTATGCTAACTATACAAATCAAATACATAGGGAAAAAGAATCTTATCGGGCGGGACTCGAACCTCGCCTCGCCTTAAAGACGTATAAGATAGGAAATTTGAATCATATCGGGCGTGTCTTGGTAGCCGAATTGGTCAGGCAATCCCCCTGTAAGGGAAAGACTGCGGGTTCGAGTCCCGCCCGAGAAGATTCTTTTTCCCTATGTATTTGATTCAAAAATCTTATTATCCAGAAAAGATTTTATACTGCAATCGTTCCCGGTGGAGTAGAATTGGACCACTCCAGCTCTTCCAGTAGATGTAGTAAAAGACGACTAAAAAATAAGGCTTTTCTTCATCCGACAGTAAACACACAGCCCAAGACAAAGGACCCGCTGGACGCCAAATCGTAATATTGGCGAAACTTGGTAGCAAATATACCTCTACCTACCCCGTTGGGAGTTTACGGACGTGATTATATGTATATAGATAGAGACACTTAATCCTAATAGATATTTATGTACGTACTAACATAATTATTATTAGTTTATATTGCTAATATCACGTGATATCACGTAGATGAATGGCGGATATGAACAGAATTCGACCGTAAAAATCTAATTACCTGCTGCCCGAATTAAGGGTCTCTATAGACGTGAGATTACATGATCAATAACTTTGTGTTTACGTATTACTACCTCTAGCCCGTGGCTTTGCCTGTATGGAATACCGATACCGTTCTCCCAACTTCCTTCCACAATGCTATTTAGACCCATGGTAAGCTAAACTAGCTTGTGTTATGGAATCTAGCATGAAAAAATCGATTTGGACAAAAACATTTTTCAGTTTTTTTTTTATTTTACATTATTTACTCTCCATCGTGTTAGTAAAGCACCTGTGCGAATAGCACCTAGCCATTTCCACGAAGAGCACCTATCAAGATTTTTGGCGGGTGCTATTAGGGTAGAGATGAGTACCTATTTCACGTGAGCAAAGCCGTGGACAACAGCTAGGTATCCAAAAATGTAATATCATGCTACAAATATCATTACAGAAATTAACGTCCGCCCAGGTATGTCGAGTCATCAGTATGGCAGGTTTTATAATATGTAAGCAACGTGGGGGTACAAGGCCAGGTGGGGCCCGGGCCTTTATTACCTACAATAATTATTCATTTGCTATGTTTGTTTATAATTATGTAAGCGCGTTTCAGGCATAATGTTGTGTTAGGAGAGGAACGGCATGATTTACATTTTTTGGTTAGGTTTAAGTTTTAGTTCTTTTGTTTTTATTAAGTTAGATATTATAAAGAGAAAAGAGAAAAGGAGAGCGGTATTTTACCTGACATAGACTCATTATCATCGATTTTAAAAAATAAGTCATCCTTTTAAGGAGAAAGTCTAGAAAGATTCTAAAAAACACGCAGTCCTGAATTTCCATTTCTCTGAGGACATATTGTATAGACAGATAATAGATTTAAAAGATTGTCCATATAGTTTATCCCAAGATAAATCGAGATTCAGAACTGAGTATCATTCTAGAATACTTGCTTCAGAATCTTCTTCATGCCAGCGCCAACCACGCCAGGAGAACACTTTTCCAAAAGAAGAACTAGTAAAGTGATCCACGGGCATTTTGATTTGGTATATTTGGACTTGTTTAGAAGAAAGTAAATTATGCTTTATAGACAGACCGTAAAACATCCCTATATCCCTAACTAGATGATCTGGCAAACTTAGTATCGCCAATTTTTCATTTCCTGCTGCACCCTCTACCATTAAGCATTTATTATAAATATAAATCTTCCTCTTGAATCACCCACAACATCTATTAAAAACACCGCTTCAAAATCCGTTGCGAAATTTTAAAGATTGAAGCATACATAGGGACGGACAGACAGCGACAGCGACTTTGTTTTATACTATGTAGTAATGATACTGTAAACACCTCAAGGTCAAAGTAATCACTATCTATCTGTCTATTAATTAATTTGTCGATATCAAACTAACATCGAAAGTAACTCTGTCTGTCTGTCTATCTGTCTGTCTGTATGTTACGCTTTCACTCCTAAACCACTGAATCGATTTTGAAGAAATTTGGTATAGGGGTAGATCAGACCTTGATAAAGGACATGGCTATGTTTTGTCACGATAACCGACATCCACGCGGGTGGAGCCGCGGGCAAAAGCTAGTAGTATATATACATTAGTTCGACTCCATATTCAAATTATAAACAAAAACTTAAACTTAAATTCAATAAAGTAGACAAAATAAGCCGAGATATCTATGTACGATATGAAAATGTCCAATGAATTACTTCTCGGCGTTATCAAGGACTAACGTCATGTTTAAAACCGCTTGTCTTATTACAGACACTGACACTCAAAGCCGAAGACTGAACTATTTTAATTAGTTAAGTGACGTCTGTTTAAGTGTAGTTGATAGGGGTTAGGCAGAGGTCTACTGCGGTTCATTTAACCTTATAGCATGGTAGGGTCAGTGCAAGAAAGTGACCAATTAAACTTTGAAATGATAAATAAAATATTTACATACATAATGCGCCGTGGAATTCCTCCGCATCGTCACCGACCGGTAACATACCCAGAAGGCTGGCTGCATTGCCACGTTGAATGGACTGACTGATGTCGGTTATCACGACCAAGCATATCCTATGTCCTTTCTCATGGTCTAATCTAACCCTATACGAAATTTCATCAAAATCGGTTCAGTGGTTTAGGCGTGAAAGCGTAACATACAGACAGACAGACAGACAGACAGAGTTACTTTCGCATGTATAATATTAGTATGGATATGGATATGGATTATTTTATTATTAGCTTAACGTTTTTCCACAACATTCTACACACCGATATCTAGACCCATAGCCAGCTTCTAAAGCTTGTGTTATGGAATATAGAATGCGGATAAACATACTTAGATACTTTTTTTGTAAACACATACATATTATACATAGAAACATCATAATAATATTCATGGATACAAATATTTGCACTGAGCGGGGATCGAACCCGCGCCTCCTGCGTGGCAGTCGCGTTTCAATTGATTTCCAGCAGCGGTCACGGAGTGTAAATTTTGAAAATTAAATTTTCTTTTGTCAGAACTTTGTTAATTTTTACGAGTTATTTTATTTTTAGCATTGAGTATCTTGTAAATGGTTTTTCCGCAGCGCTGTCTTGGGCAAACTATCCGTCGCACAAAACAATTTTTGTTGCATGACAAATTTCTACCACTTTAGTTCTGTGACTTCAGTCATGTCACTGTCGGGATTTTCGAGGAGGCTACAGTCTATGCTACCTAGATACCATCGACCCAATGATATTAATCGACCACAATTTCCACCGCCTGCCAACTCAGGCGCGGCGATAGATCTCGAAGTTGAAAATATAACCGTTTCATCTATGGTCAGGCTAAATTAAAACAATAAAAAAATATTTGAAGGAATTTTTAAAGCATTAAGTATGCTAACTATACAAATCGAATACATAGGGAAAAATAATCTTCTCGGGCGGAACTCGAACCCGCAGTCTTCCCCTTACAGGGGGAATGCCTGACCAATTCGGCTACCGAGACACGCCCGATATGATTCAAGACGTATAAGATGGGAAATTTGAATCATATCGGGCGTGTCAATAAAAAAATAATTTAAAAAATACTTTGTTTTAAGATTTAGTTGTTACCTAACCAAAATATTAAAAAAATGTGCACTGTGTTTTTTTTATATAAAACATAATATTCTTTCTCTTTATTCTTCTTTCTTTCATAATATCAAAAATATAAAACCTATCAACAAAATATTTAAAAAAATTGCTATAGAGGTTTAGAATCGAAATAGTACAAAATCGATAAAACAAATATTTTGTTGTAACAACACCACACTTCTCAAACGTGTCGATTAATCAGCGTTTACAACAAAACCCAAACAACACAAAACACAACACAACAAAAACTGGAAACTGCCACGTAACTCTTCCCACCTTAATTTTCTCCGGGAAAGTTGCACAAGATGGCCGTTTTCCCATAATTGAATATACCACCTCCCAACGCTAGGGCTGTCATCGTATGCTATTTTAAGTATTTACCTCAAAAGAAATACTTAATTCTACTGATATTATAAACTAGCTTTTGCCGGCGGCTCCGCTCGCGTGAATGTCGGTTATCGCAACCAAACATAGCTTATGTCCTTGAAGTTCAATCATACTTAACAGCTGAACGAATCTGGCTGAACTTTGATGCAGGGATTATAATCTGGAATAACACATTGGTTGCTAACTATTTGTCCGCCTCTGCCAATGCAGTCTGCCTACACTAAAACGCGAACAGTATAGTTTAAACCATTTATCTAGGACCTAAAATGTGCTTTATACGCGCAGTACATGTTTCTTGGATGTATTTTGAAGATAGCACAGGGTTAACCAGCTACCAGGGCTCGGAGGAGGCGGTACCACCAACTCCTCCCCCCCCCCCGTAACCGGGCCGGGCAGTAGACGCGGGGGCGTCTGCTGCCCTTACATAGGCCTCGAGGTTGAAGGCGCACGTCGTGTCGCGTGTGCCTTGCCTAGGCGGGTGGCAGAAGGACTCCTCTTCTACCGCACCAGAGACGGGCCTGCCGTCGATCAGTGGCGGGCGACCCACACGACGATGGCGGAAGATGTTGTTCCCGCCATCGTCGATATGTGGTGACGACGGACACCGTGGTGGTTTAGTGGGTAGTCTGGCCTCCTTCGAGCCTAGGAGTCCCACACGAAGCCCGCTCCCTGTCCCCGTGGGGGGTGAGCGAAGTGCTTAAAAGCGTTCCACCACGTAAAAAAAAAATGGGTTAACCAGCTCAAATTCACCAAGCATGGAACAAAACAATCTGCGCGCACCATCGCTAGAGCCTTTTCTATCTTGCGATTTAGGTCCTAGATATGGCTCCAGCAAAATTACGCTGAGACGCGACCATTATTTTACACGGTCCAGAAGTGTGACAGCCCATTGTCTTGTTTGACAGCCTATGTGGCGTGGCGGTAGTGAACGCGGCCGCTACGCAGGATGCGCGGGTTCGATCCCCGCTCAGTGCAAATATTTGTGTGCATGAATATGGGTATTTGCATTGGTCTGGGTGTTTTCTACGTATAACATGTATGAATTTACAAAAAAATCTAAGTATATTTATCCGCATCCGCAACAAGTCTAAGAACAATTATGAGGACAATAATTAAGACCTGGTACTCCCTGCCAGTTAACGTGTTTCCTTCTTCCTACAGTCCCGGGTCCTTTAAGCGGGGCGTGAAAAGGCATCTGATGAGGCCGTCAAGCCGAGTGGTACATGTTTACGATGGTGACCCTCTTTCTGAGACTTTGCCTTTAGCTAACCACCAGGTGACGTGAAGTCAAATTGAATCATTTATAAAAAAAAATCCTCACTATTTGGTACCTAAGATAGATCTAATTTTAAATAGGTCAGAAGGTAGTATCCGTACAAAAAATACATATTTACATACGAGTATATAGAAAGGGACAAAAATATATTCCAATATTGGAACTAGACTGCTACTAACGATATTTGTTGTTAAAATAAATGCCACAAAAATATACAGTGTGAAAATTTCCTGACCTACATAGTCGCGTTGGTCGCGTGTCGCGCTTCAATGGTTACTGCGAACGACTTAAAAAGGTATATCTATGCATTTTATACCAGTTTGCTTTGATGCCCCATTTCACCGCACAAATCTTTTGTATATACTCACACCCTGTAACTCTAAAGTAGTGAACAGAGGTGCATTTAGTATACTCATATATAATTTTCTTAGATAGTTTTTGGTTCTATGTATCGGAGAGCTTTCTAAACTTCGTGTTAATTTAGTTATTGAATAATATAATTAATTTATTGAAATTGAAAGAAAGAAAGAAAGAAACAACATTTAATTCTAGATTAATTCTATAATAATAATAATTTATAATTGAGAAGATATGTTATAAGGAGACAACTTATTTAATGCAAACCTACCACGAAACATGACGAAACTGTGTGATATATACATCACACCGAATATGTTGAAACATGCTGTACTACTCAAAATATGTCAACCTATTCCTATTGTTAAACCATATAATATCCTACAAATAAAGACTTATTTTCTTTACTTTACAAGTGGCATTTTCAAGGAAAGGAGGAAGGGAGTGTGGCTACGAATACTTCAAAGTTAATCTTTTGAACTGCAATATATCATCACTATCGTCATCCATCCATCCTTCTAGTATGTGTTTTGGGCCTCGAATCTGCTAAAGGTTCAGATGTGTGTTCACCACAGAGGTGCTACCACCAATGCAAAAAACAGCATTAAATAATTGACTTTAAAACAATGCGGTTAAAATTTTTGATGGTGATGACCTCCACACCACTGCAAATAAGCACGCGCTATCATTTTTCGATAAAAAATTTCATCGACCTATCTTTTGTCGCAAAAACTTCAGTCGTGCTAACGTATGTCTAATTTTTGCGTTGTCGATTAGGTATGCTGTATGTTTGTTTGTCACGACTATGAGATACACTCCAGAGTTATATGTATATAGTAGAATGTCTGTGTACGTAAAGTCCAGGGTGGGTAAGTGTCTGTAATCATAATAACGTAAAGAAGGCATTAAACATTCCACAGAAACAATAGAAACACTAGTAAAACAGTACTGCTTATTTTCTGTACCATTTGTTCTGTGGTCTGCTGTTTAGCAATCTCTCTTTACTCTTTATACCTTTTAAAAATGCTATAAAACATTTTCTGGAAAGTTTAGGAGAGCCATATAATAGAATATGCTCGGTTTTCTGTCTGCACGTAACTAAAAAATTATAAAATTTATTCAGGTATTATAAAATGTGAGCTTACTTAAATCCCACTGGCACTTAAGGAATATGCAAAGGTGTTTTATAACCCTATGTTTCGTCTGCAGTTGTTACTTGTTCTCTACAAGTTTATGGCAAAATGAAAATTTGAAAAATGTATTCTATACGTTCACATTTTGCTAAGTATATTTTTGTCTCCTACTCTTGGCTTTGAATTATTATGTTCTACTAAGAAACTGCCCATTAATATGAAAGTATTGTAAACAGATTTCATTGCGATATATTTTGTGTTGTTTTATTATTTACACTAAACCCAACGTTTCGGTAGTTTTCAGCCGTCGTGGTCACGAGAAAATAGGCAGGTAATATCATTCGTCCGAAATATGTTGTTAATATTTACGCAGAATGATCTTAAGGTATGTGTGACAGGGCTACGAACCCTTTAGATACAAGTTCGAATAAATTCAATAGCGGCCTTCCCTAAGGATGAAGAGGTCATACAGCAGTCGCTTCTCTAGAAGCAAAAATAAACCATAGAAAAGAACAATGGTGATTCGATGTTCCAAATTGCAAGCTTCGGATGCCACCGGAATTGGCTGTAGAAAAGTCGAATAAATAAATTTTATACCAAATAAGTACCCCGGTCCACCTGATGGAAAGAGGAAGAAGATGTGTCAAGTCATGACCACGGGTGCTGCATCGCACCCGAAACATTCGCAAAAGGAAGTCAAAAAATTTGAAATCGCGAATTGTTTTAAAAACCATGAGAAGTCGTTTCCGTGGCCTATGGATATCTGCAACATATTATATTACCGACCCAGTAAGAACCTCCTAACTCTTCTTGAAGGTAAGGCCTTTGGAGTCATTTACACTAACAAATTTTATTCTAAAAGCATTATTTTAATTAAACAACTCCAAAATTTCAGTTCCAACTAACTACCCTACACTTTGAGGAAATATTTAAATGGAAGTTCAAAGGAATTAAATGAGTTAAAGTTCACCGAGTTGTTCGTATACCGAAAGTTAAAAACATACTTCAAAGCCACTGAAACACTCGAGTTTCATAGCTCGGTGAATTGAATATGTGGGATGCCACTCCACTTGAATTTACACATCAAATTTTGGTCTGAATCAATGATTTATATAACGTATACCTACTTGCCTGGCTGTATGGATCAATACCGTGAAAGATTACAACCACTACAACCCGACCATTAAGGCCTGCTTTGTCTGTATTGATGACAAAATGAATTAACTTATTTACCTGATTTTTGTGCAGAATATTCCAACAAGAACCAAGCGGTTCGGTGACACATTTCTATACCATACCATTAAGACCTGGAACTCCCTGCCAGTTCACATGTGTCTTTCTTCCTACAGTCCCGGGTCCCTAGCGTAGCATGAAAAAGATTCGTTGAGGCCGTCAAGCTAAGTGCCTCCATTGTTAACATGGTATATGTTTATAATGGTGACCCTCTTTCTGAGACTTTGTCTTTAGGCGAGGTGAAGTCAAAATGACGTGTCCTTTTATAATAAAAAATAGAAGTTCCGTTCCAAATCCATTACCTATCACTTCACCCAGGAACCTATACACAATTATTGTTAACACAGCTTGTCTTATTGTATGCATATGTAAATGGCATTAAGTTCTAATACTTATTCACAACTCTCTATAACATAACCTTCTCTTGTCAGATAGAAAGAGACAGCAGTACATAAAAGTAATCCCGTCTTCTTCTCTCTTCAACAAATGCAAATGAAGGTACGGTAATTATAATTTTAATTCATACTCGTTAATCTTCCTAGGGGGTTACCCTCTAACGCTATTTCATATCAATCAGGCCTAAAATGGTTAAATTACCCACGTCACCTTCCAAAGGGAAATTAATAGCCGTCAATAAAGTTTCAATCTTTTGGCGCGAAACTACGAATCCATTATGGCCGCCATTTTGTGGAGTCCACAGAGAATGTAGTAAAATGGCGGATGACTGGCAGTTTTGTACGGATACACAATTTATTCTTGGTGCGCCTTTTATGTAATTTGTTTTTTAACTAACGAACGTGGATTTAAGATTAACTACCTGAAGGCTGTTGCGTGTAAAACAGGTACTTCCGCATTTTGACATTTTGATATATTTCCCTATAATCTTTTTGTTGTTTTGTGAATTGAACGTTTTCAACGGCTTTACAGATTAATATCCGGTTGGTGCGTATTTTTATTCGGAAATGACAAAGGTTTTGTATTGTTGTATGTGGGTATTCTTTGTATGTATGAGTTTTATTGACTGAAGAATATTTTGTGGATTTGTGTGAAATATATAGCTATATAGTTAAAGGGTGTATCCTATCATTCTTAAGCTCCAGCAAGCTTAACAATCGACAAATTCCTGGCAATCTTGCCTCTCTGAGTTTAGAGATCAGGCATTAATCACTCTCATACCAAAAATACTGAGTAGACCTCGGGTTCCAGTGTGTAAGCTGTGAATGTGACTGAGAAATCACTCAGAAGATGATGATGTGTATTATGTTTTCTGTATATGTTTTTCACGAATAATATATATGTAAAAATATTGTGCAAATTTTTCAAATTCAAATTCATTTTAAAGCGGTTTTACATTATGTTATAATGGTTTTTTTGTAGCACATTATACTTTTTTTGGCATGCAAACATTAAAGTACACGTTATAGCTAAAGCAATAGGTACTTACTGCTCTATAAACGAGTGGCAAAGCACGTCAAGGCATTCAGTCAGAAACAAATACAGGGTGTAGACAATTATGCCTAGTATGTATTCAATATTTAGTAGAAGCACCAATTTGTGTAAGTAAACACAAAAACGTTACGTCATAATCCCATTTCCCGAGTCTGGTGTACAATTACAAATTAGTGTCGCCAAGTTTAACAATCAAGGTAAGCCAGTTACCGAGTTCGTGGTACAATAGGTAAACTCATTAATAAAGATAAAGTAGAAGACATTGTCTGTATAATAATACGGTAGAATTAGAGGTCAGGTGGTGGTTGTTTCGTTAAAAGTAGTCAGTTTAAAGTATAAAAGTATTCAGTTATACCTCGGAGCCCAGAGTTTGCTAATCTAGCCCTTTTCCAACTTATGGGAGGTCAAATGGTATTCGCTCCTAACTTTGCACTTTGAATCTCGGGATCCACCCTTTTTTATAAAGTACACGTCAACTTGACTTCACCTTGCCTGATAGTGAGCTAAAAGCAAAGTCTCGGAAAGAAGGTCACTATCGTAAACATGTGGCATGTTAACAGTGGTGGTAATCAGCTTGACGGCCTCATCAGATGTCTTGTCACGCCTCGCTTAAAGGACCCGGGACTGTAGGAAGATGGAAACACGTGAGCTGGCAGGCAGTTCCAGGTCTTATTGTTGCGGCATATTCTTCCATAATCATATTTTTTCCATAATTAGTTTTATTTTCTTTTTACTAGAGTAACTGGCATCTGACCTCCAACCCAGATTGGAAAACCTGCATCAAAGCCTCATCATTCAATCAGAGGTATACCCGGCTTACAGGAGAAGTCAGTATGACCCCAAAAATCTAGATATTGCCACCCACACGACCCACTAATAACGACACACACCCACATAAAAAAATCAATAGGTACTAAAATAATAATTAAAACGATAAAAACCACCCACATTTATACATTTTCCACCACCCTGTATATAACATAAAACAAGGTGATCGGCTATTCGGAATCGCATCACGCACTCGATATTAACCTCGTGATGTGATGACCCATTGTCGGTGAATGTTTACGATGTATCGATTACACTCGAAACGATTCTCGATATAAAATCGGCTGAGTCAGTATTGGACGGATGAATTTTACGGTTGGAGTGTTTGTTGAATATGTTTGGTTGGAAAAAAATAGTAGAGAGGTAGGTACTATTGCTCGAATAATATATCTCAGACTTCGATCACAAGATAAAACTAGCTCATATGCCATTTTAAGTCAAAGTCAAAGTAATTTTATCTCAACCTTGAATAATAAAATTGTCTCATAATGACGTCAATTTTAATTCTATTTAATCTAAGTTATCACCGCTTCCAAGGCGCTAGTGGAGAGAAACGGCGCAACAAGTTTTGTTTCATTTATTCCATTTACGAAATCCATGGAACTACCACAGTCTAACGATTCAAGATCACTCGTTATACTGTGAAACTACTGAGAAAAAAAAATCTCACTAGTTCCATGAAACTAATTATTGGAGGTGCTAGTAAGAATGATCCACATGGCATTTTTTGACGTCAATTTACAATATTTATTTCTTTAAGGCTAAGGGAAGGTTCATATCTGACGGAACATGCGTCGCGTATTATCGGTCGCGTAACGCCAGAACAGACAAATGTATGGAAAAACACTTGACCGTTCACACTCAACCGATGCTACGTTAGTGCGTCGAGTGTGAACGTCCGTCAGATATGAACCTTCCCTTAATGTGGAAGAATACAATTTAAAAATACTAATGGAATTAAAGTCCTATAAACCTAACTTCCAAGTAAATTTATTCTACATGAAAGAAATATCGTGCGTATCATGCGAAACCAGCCAGTCAGATCATTTGAAACACTATAAATAAAAATGTCCGACAAACTAAAAATAGCCTCTAAAAGGTGAACAGCCCACCTTACATAATCTATTAAGCCGCTTACACACCCACGGGTGTGCCTGGCCAGCAACTAAATTGGATTTCTGTTTTTAAACTAAAAGCATAGGGTGAAAGTAGGTTGGATAACACTACGTTCACATGGAGACATGACGAATCTGATTTTTGCAGGATACGGTTCATTGTTGGATCTTAAGCTTCTTCCTACAGTCCCGGGTCCTTTAAGCGGGGCGTGAAAAGGCATCTGATGAGGTAGTCAAGCTGAGTGCCATCACTGTTAACATGGTACATGTTTACGATGGTGACCCTCTTTCCGAGGCTTTCTGTAGGAATTGACACTGATTCCGAATGCACGTGTGAACTATATTGTGACTAAACCATCAACACCATCTTTGTCCCAGTGATATCCGAAGCCTTCATCTTCCGAGGTGTTCAGCTAAAAGCTGAAAACGTGAACTCTGAAACGTAGTCCGTTTTTTTGGCTCGTGACTAAACCGTATCCTGTGAAAATCTGTTTAGCATTTCTCCGTGTGAACGCATCGTTACACAGTACAATAGATGACCCAGATAGCTTACAAAATATTAAAAAGGAAAGTGTTTCTTGATATTTAGACTACATAGCGCTTCATAGACCCAAAATTAACATAGCTTAACTAGTTTGTGATATTTTAGAAATTAGCAATAAACATACTTTTTGGAAATACATTCATGCCGTACAAAATATTTCTATTTACATTGTACATAATAATAATTAGATATATCATAGTTTTTTTATTATGGGTACAGCCAGCTTCAGAAATATCTTGACGACGAAGTCACAGAATAGATAATACTTAGTACTAGACGAAGCCTTTTTTTTTTTTTTTTTTTTTTCTTGCGGAAATCTCCTCGGATACCCCCCCTGCCGGAGCCGGAAGGGGAGGTTATGTCGGACTCGAACCGACTAAAACCGCACGCCGACTGTGGGTCTTGGTGCTAGGCCGGAGGTGAGGTTGTCAAAGACATATCCCTCGCACCCCGGCTGACCCAGGGCCATCCCTTACGGTCTGGCCCTCCTCAGGGGGGGGACAACGGTGTCCCCAACTCGCCCCCGGAATGGGGAGGCGCGCTGTTCAGCGCGCCGCCGCCGTGGCCTGCTTCTGCTGGGGTGACAGGCGGCTCCACCCGTCACCCCCAGGCCCGCGCTCATGGGGGACGGAGGTCAGTCAGTGCCCTCCGACGCCCGAGTTGCCTGCGCGCGCGGGCGGCGCGATCCGCGAGTCTTTCTCGCTCGCGCCGCCTCTCCCGCTCCGCCGTCTCCTTCACGACCATTACCTGCTCGCTGAAGGAGACGTCGGCCGCCCACGCGTCCGCGCAGCGGACCATTGCTGTGAGCAGGGTGGCGAGGGTGAGAACTCTCACTCCCAGGGCCGCCACTAGCTCCCGCCTCGGTCCAGCCCATGCCGGGCACTCGGTGAGCGTGTGCAGCCCCGTGTCCTCGCTCGCGTCGCAGTGATGGCACTCGGACGTTGGTTCCTTTTCGATCCGACACAGATATCTCCCGAAGCACCCGTGCCCGGTGATAATCTGCGTCAGTCGATACGAGAGGCTGCCATGTGGCCTCTCGAGCCATTCCCCCATGATGGGCCTTACCGCCTCTATGACGGCATGCCCTGCGCGTCGTTGCTCAAGTCGTCGCTCCAGTTTGCCCCCCGCTGCACATCTAAAACAGTGCAGCGGAGCCTCGCAACCACCGGCCCTGTGACCGGGCTGGCCACAGCGGAAGCAGCGGTCGCCGACCGTCACCTCCGCCGTGCACTGCACCCCCACGTGCCCGACCGACAGGCACCTAAAGTACCTGGCTGGTCGAGCCTGCAGGAGCTGTGCCCGCACCCCAACAACACCGTCCACCACGAGGACCCGCCGATCGGCAGCCTTTTGAGCTGCTGCGATGGGGCAGCCGACAACTGCCGCCCCCTGACCGCGACGGCCGTAACGAATCGCTCCGACCTTAACCGCCTCCAGGGGGCAACCCCCGGCCTCCGCCACGGTGGCCCGAATCTCCTCGGCCGTGATCGAGTCGTCCAGGCCTGAGATACGCAGTTCTGCGCACTTGGTGGGCCTGGACACCCGGACGTCGGCTGCATCCAGCGTCTCCCTTAGCTGAGCCGCTATGGCATCAGCCTAGGGACCGCTGGAAGCGCCAGGGACCTGTATGAGGCGGGCACCCGTCCGGGTCTCCGTGACTCGGAGGGGCTTCGCCAGTTTAAGAGACCTCATATCTATGAGGCCTCTGGCCCGCCTCAGTACTAGACGAAGCCTCAAAATGATCTTAAAACTCTAGTATTAATAAATATTCCACAACATTCTACACAACGCTATCTAGACCCATGGTAAGCTAAATTAGCTTGTGTTATGGAATCTAGAATGCGGATAAACATACTTAGATACTTTTTTTTTTGTAAATTCATACATATTATACATAGAAACACCCAGACCAATGCAAATAGCCATATTCATGCATACAAATATTTGCACTGAGCGGGAATCGAACCCGCGCCTCCTGCGTAGCAGTCGCGTTCACTACCGCCACGCCACAGAGGCTGTCAAGAGCAAATCAAACTGTTTTATTGATTTAAATGGTATTATTGTCCAAACTAAAGCCGAGTACCAAATATCAGATCAATCAGGCAACTGAAAGGGGGTAAAAAATATATTTTGAGTACTCGGTTCATCAACCTCTTTCTGATGCTGACTGTACAGAGCGATAAAATATCTGGGCGAGAATCGAACCTCTTAGCAGTCAAATAAATCAATGTCAACGTATAATGACTCAAACAAGTTAACAGCCTTAATAACTTAGGTAAGACTTAACAAGATTTCTCGTACAAATTTCAAAGCGCTGGACCGGAAAGGTGTCTGGTTGAGGTTTGAGGTATTTACTTCACTGAATATATTACGGTGTTCCAGTTTCGTGACTAAGTTTGAGAACCGTGGTCAAATATTGTTACGTCATAGTTTTGTATTCGTACTGGCAAGTAGGGTTGGCAAACAAAACGAGATAAAAGCTAAACATTGACCGCGGCTCCAGATTATCGCTGTGAAGCTCCGTAAACAGGTAGTTGAACACAGCAATCAAATTTATTGCGGCAGCAGCTTCTACGTCCATTTCACGGCGAGTTTCATGACCGATTGAGTGAATGTGGAGGGCGCGTGTTTATACATCTCTGCAAAGCTTTCGACCCTCTTGCAGAGGTGTATAAACACCCACATTTAAGCTACTATGATTTTCCGTAACCACCGATAAACAACATGGGTACCTTCCTACCTACATACCTAGATAGATATTCTAGATGGTCCAGCAGTGTGATAGACTAAGTGATTGATTTGCCTATTCTAAAATTCTTAAAAGCTAGTTACGCTAGCAAGCTATGTACCACGGAGGACAGAATATGATTAAGTAACGGAGATGCCCAATTGATATTTCTCCTAATAAAAACCCGTCATCGAATGCGGGTGGGAAGAGAGACGCGCGGGGTGTCAAAAGTCGAAGGAGGTCATAGGTATAACGTTCCTACCGAATGAGTCCATTTTGACGTTTGGATGGCACGCGACTCGATTGCCTTGCAACAACTCCGCTATCATTTCCTATGAATATACTTTGTGTTTATATATATACAGGGTGTATTTTTGAAACGGGGCAGTAAGGGCAAGTACCTTAACCGTTGCAGTTACAGCAAAACGTTCTTAAAAGACCTTCTCTAACTTTTTGGGACATTTTGAACTGCATTCACAGATTTTGTAAAAAACTTACAGTTAGCAAAAAAAAATGCAAAAAGTTCAATTCTTTTTTGATGCCAATCGATTCTATTTTATGTGGGAATCAAAAAACTCTATGGGACCATTTTAGCTTTCAGTACTAGAAAAGACAGAAATCGCCAAAAACGTTTCCCATACATTTCGTACGGAAATATGATAAACCAACTCGAAACTCATAGGTCAGGTAAAATTTTGAACTTTTTAAATAAAAAAAATCATTTAAACATTTAAGAAATTGGTTTATGAAATAAATTGCTCAAAATGATTTCCATTTTCACGAATACATAAGTCTATCCTTTTTTGCACTGAACGAATGGCGGCTAATAATGTTCTGGGATGAATATTACGTAAAAAAATACACCCTGTATATATATAATTATATACTTTGTGTACTAAATACCACCTGTATATTAAGGAGCCTCGGTGGCTTGGCGGTAGTGAGAGCGGTCGCTACGCAGGAGGCGCGGGCAAATTTTTGTATACATGAATATGGGCATTTGCATTGGTCTGAATGTTTATATATATAATACCTATGTATGTATTTACAAAAAAAAGTACTTATCTCAGTATGTATATCAGCATTCTAGATTCCATGACACAAATGGATCTAGATAGCGTTGTATAGAATGTAGTGGAATATTTAAAAAAAATCCTAGAACACGATAATTCATTTTACCAACCATATTTTCGCAACCCATTTATATACTTGACCACAATAGCTACCTACCGATATAACATATAAAAGACGTTCTATCCGTCCTTCATACAAAGATAGTATTCTGTTCTCACTTGAAAAATGATCGCCATAGAGGTTCGACAGGGGACCAATGCCACATCCCTCGAATCTATTTATAGTGGCATCAATACGATCTAGTAACATAAAAAGGTGATATTTTGCGAGCAAGGACAGATAATTTATCAATGATAATAACTGGACGTTTTATAAGTGCCTAATATTGGTAGCATAAAACGATGAACGAGTGCAATATTCTACCCAAACACGTGTTTTTTTATTAATTTTTTTATCGTGCGAAAAATCTCCACGGATACCACCCCCACGGAGCCGGTGGAGGCGGTTATGTCGGACTCGAACCGACTAAAACTCACGCCGTCTTGGGTCCTTGGCTGCCGGAGGTGAGATTGCCAAAAGCATATCTCTCGCACCCCGGCAGACCCAAACACGTGTTTCTTTTTACAATCCTGAATTTGCACTTATATGGAAACCGTCAAGATAGGGACCACTCTTTTTTTCTTTTTTTTTAAAATATTAAAACCGAAGTTACTAATATTCCCTCTAACAGCAAAGCTAAATTACTTGTGTTAGAAGTGGGATAATGTCGTTAGTGTAATGGACAGGATTCGAAGCCGGGACCTCTTGATCGTAAGGCCGACTCCTTATTTACTAAGCCACTGACGCTTAAATGTATACTGAAATCTGACTCTCCGTGTCAACCATCCTTCGAATTAATTCATGATGCAGCTAAAGCTTGCAATTTAAAGCACGGAATTGGCTTATTGGACGATTCGCACGAATTGAACTCGCACGAAACGTGCGAATCGACTCCTTTAAAAATATATTATTTTCTGTAGGCGATTCGCACGAAGTTAATTTATTGGCGTGCGAATCGACACGTCCAAAATTATGTAGTAGGCGATTGGCACACATTTTATTTTAAGGTGTCTCTCTTTATTGTACAGTTTATCCTCGCATTTTACGGGACGGTAATTGCTCCCGCAAAAGTCAAAGTTAACCAAATCAGGGAAAGAACGAGTGGGAGAACCTGAACTCCAAGATGCAGAATTATATTGTATCGTGTAACAAGGGTTGCTATTCGGACGAGGAAGACAGTTATGATTTTCTTCTTAGTCATTGAAGAAATAAAAGCTCTTTTTATTAGCGAATTCTATCGGGATTAATTCTGTATTATTTACATTTATCCCGAATTTTCGATTACTGTCATGGTCGCGGGTAATAAAAATTGAATACATTGTCTATCGTTTATTGAAGCATGCTTTCACAAATTTATTCAATAGAAAATTCGTATTTGAAATCATTGGCCGGAGTCACGAGCTGTTAAGTCAGATACGATTAATGTCAGTTCAGTGAGCTCGATACTCCACGCTAACAAACAATACGTACTATCTATTGTAGTAGATATTCATAAGTCTCTCTATTATTTTATAGGTACTAGCTGTGTCCGCGAATTCTTCTGTCTACAGTCTAGGTTTTATTTGTTTACGCGGAACCATAACCCTTTTTCGAAAATAATAGTAGCCTATGTTATGTCTTATAATATCAGCTATCTACAGTTCAAAATTTAGTCAAAATGGATCCGGATATTGCGTAGATTATCCGTGACAAACAGACAGTCAGACAGAAATTTTAAAAGTTACTTTTTTGTTTCAGTATCGTGTATACAACATTCATTGAAAGGCTGTTATTTTATCATTACAAACAATATCTTGACGACGAAGTCTCAAAATGATCTTAAATCTCCGTATTAAGAAGCAAATCCAACTGTTTTATTGATGTTTATGTTATTATTATGCGAATTAAAGGTGTGTACGAAATATCAGAATAATCTGTCAACTGGAAGGGAGTTAAAAAACTAAATTAAGATCATTTTGAGTACTTTACTTTGTTCGTCAACATATTTCTGATGCTGACTGTACCTATAAAAAATACAGAAAGAAAAGGTACCTTTGCCTCTTTCCACCCGCTCCATGATTTACCCTATTGGTAAAATTACCCCATTAGCGTTTATACAACTAACATAAAATAATTAGCAGTAAATTTCAATCTCTCCACGGGGTCAGTCGGTACTAAATAAACATAAGCTTGACTTTAAATTGACCTAGTTCCAATAATCAATCAGCTATCGTAATCAACTGGCCCTCTCTTTGATTACGAGTACAAATTTAATACTGTATTCTATAGGTGACTTCTTTAATTTTGTTTAAAGGTATTCTCCGTAGTGTGATTACTATAATCGTATGGTGCTTCAAGCAATTGCCTTCAATACTGTCTGTTTTTCTAACTATGTATATTAACTGTATACTAGCTCTTCCAATTAGTCCCACCCTCTCCTTTCCTTCACAGGAAAACACGCGCAGGGCTTAGATGTGCCCCGCTTACAGTGCAGAATATACCTGAATTATTCTTATGCCGCACTTAAGACGTGGAACTCCCTGCCAGCTCACGTGTTTCCTTCTTCCTTACAGTCCCGGGTCCTTTAAGCGGAGCGTGAAAAGGCATCTAATGAGGCCGTCAAGCTAAGTGCCACCACTGTTAACATGGTACATGTTTACGATGGTGAACCCCTGTCCGAGACTTTGCCTTTAGCTTACCTATCAGGCGAAGTGAAGTCAAATTGACGTGTCTTTTTATAAAAAGTTATCATGTGGAGGCAACAATGGGTTTATCCGATCAGGTAAGGTGATAACACCTGGCCGGTCAAAGTCCAAAGTTTACACAAGGATGATAATAATGACTCAAAGGATTTAAAAAAACCACAGGCAATACCATTTACTACTTACTCGTATCGATAAATTAAATGAACAACATTCAATAGTACGCCGACTTATTATCATAAATTGACTGTGAATAACCCATTTATTCTTCCCCGGAGTGTTGTAATTGAGTTAAGATTATGGCCGTGGATGAAAATCAGTGCCCGGGAATAAAATTTAATTAAGTCCATCGTCTATTCCAAAAAATATTCAGTGATATATTTATTTTTAATGAAAAATTGATAATAATAATAATAATAATAATAATTGTCTTTATTGTACACCAAGGATATAGCATAATAACAAGTAATAACAATTTGGCAGGTAAATACAATTGGCGGCCTTATCGCTCTGCGGCAATCTCTTCCAGGCAACCATAGGATGGAAAGAAAAAAATAGAGACAATGATTTCAGGGTAGTTTGGTGTACATAGATAATAAATAATCAAGTGATAACAAATAAAATAAATAAACACAATAGCTACCTAAGTATAGGTAGATATACATAAATATATCAAACATACATACATACTATTACGAGTAAGATTATGGCATAACATTAATATACACATAAATATAGATACTAACATTTTCCCATATTATAATCAAGGAAATTAATTAATTATTTATTCCACTTCGGTCAGAGAGACTAGGTAGTGTTCTCTGACTTGTCTTTTAAATATAGGCAAGGACTGAGCTCGCCTGATAGTTGCTGGGAGAGCATTCCACAACCGAACCGCTTGAACTGAAAAAGATTTGTCGGCAAAATTGGTGGAATGACTCGGCATTTTCAATCTCAGATTCTCTGATGATCTCAAAACCTTCGAGTGTGTGTTGTGCAGGAACTCAAAACGTTGTTTGAGGTATGAGGGAGTTAAGGGATTAAATAAAATGTTGTACAATAAGGAAAGAATATGAGTATTCCGGCGAAGGCGTATAGGTAACCACTTGAGTTTTTTTCGAAATTCCGAAACATGATCATATTTGCGTAGACCAAATATGAATCTTATACAAAGATTTTGGAGTCTCTCAAGCTTGTTAAGTTGGTCTTCAGTGAGATCGAGATAGCTGGCATCAGCATAGTCAAGGATAGGGAAAAGAAGGCTTTGTGCAAGCGCAGTCTTAGTGGCAGTGGGTAGAAAATTTTGGAGCCTGCGCAGGGACCCCGCAGCGGCAAAAGTTTTGCGCTTTAATTCCTGGACCTGTGGACCCCAAGATAAGTGATTGTCCATAAGTATCCCCAGGTTTTTAACCTGGTGACTATAAGGAACATTTACTCCATTACAAGTCACGTGTGGAAGAAGTGACCAATCTACTTTCTCCATCATCCTAGAGCTACCAACAACAATGACCTGTGTCTTGCGTGGATTAACCTCAAGTCCGTGCGAAGCACTCCAGTTACATATTGATGCAAGGTCACTGTTAATGGTGTTGACAGCATCCTTCAATTGATCCGCTGGAGCCCGAGAATATATCTGAAGATCATCTGCATATAGGTGGTAGGAAGAAGATAGGTCGTTGGTGATTGTGTTTATAAAAACTGTGAAGAGTAAGGGAGATAGAACGCCGCCCTGTGGTACACCAACAGTAGTTGTACACCATGAGGAAGAAGTATCCTTGATACAAACACGCTGTCGGCGATCAAACAGGTAACTACGAAACCAGTCAACTACCGTTGGAGATATGTTAAGAGAGCTCAATATGCCAAGTAGAACGTCGAAATCAACGGTATTAAAGGCATTACTGAAGTCTAACAGCGTTAACACTGTCAGCTCACCTTCCTCCATAGCCGTTCTGATGTCTTCCGTAATATGAACCAGTGTAGTAGTAGTACTGTGACCAGAACGAAATCCCGACTGTAGAGGGTTCAATAGTGAGTTTTTAGAAAGGAAAATAGTAAGTTGGGTGTGAACAAGACGTTCGAGTACCTTAGAGAGGAAGGGCAAGATAGAAATGGGACGATACTCTGAGAAAGAGGAAGGATTTTTCTTTTTCGGAATAGGGATAATTTGAGCATCCTTCCAAGCCACAGGAAATACGTTAATAGTCACAGAGAAATTCAAAATATGGCAGATGACAGGAAGAATTTGGTCGATGATAGGGTGGATCATATTACGGCTGACACAATCACTTCCCACCGCGTTAGACGTAATTGACATTATGCTCTTCTTGACATCACAAGCAGAGAATTGACTAAAGAAGAATGGAGAGCAGTTGGGAGTCGAGACAGATGAAAGATGCTGTAATATATTTTGTTTTGTCAGTCTATCAAACTTTGACGAAGATGAGAAATATTGATTAATTGATTCTAAATTTACATTGTTAGGGACTGTGTCTTCACGAGATTTGCCAACTCCCAATGTCCTTAGAAATTTCCAGACTTTTGCTGGATCTCCGTTTTCCACAGAGTTATGGATATGTCGGCGTTGAGCATTCCTACACACCCTATTGCAGTGATTTCTAATGGCTATATATTTATCCCGATTTATATCCGTAGGACACCTCTTATACTTCGACTTGGCTGTCGCTTTTTTTGATATGAGGGATTTGATTTCAGTCGTTAGCCAAGGCGACGGGAGGTGTTTCACCCTTATCCTACGAACTGGAGCATGTATATCAAACAACTGTAATAAATTAGACGTGAAAAGCCTTACTTTCTCATCAATATTTTCGGAATTGTAAAGAGGACCCCAATCGATGCTATCGGCATCCCTGCGCAGGTTGTCTAGGTTCATATCTCTAAAATTGCGCTGAAGAAGAATTTTAGGTTTGAGTTTAGGTGGACGAAGTTGATAGGATAGGAATAGTAAGTCATGGTAGGAAAACTGATCAGCAGCATACGTACCATGCCTAGCTACACGATTAAGAGAGGAAACTATGATAAGATCGAGAAGAGAAGGAGTAAGGTGAGGAGCATGATGAGTTGTTCCAGTAGGAAGAATAGTTAGATTACAGGATTGAACAATAGACTGAAGAGTGGAGGAACGAGAGTCGTTTTTAATTAGGCAGGTGTTGAAATCACCCATGACTATACTTTGACCGTACGCAGGCACAAAGGTATCTAAGAGGAGTTCGAATGAAGAAAAGTAGTTTATGTTAGACGAAGGACAGTAAAAGACGCCAAGTAGAAGTTTAGAGTGTAGGAGTTCAACTTCCAGAAAGATATGTTCGCCAGCCTGCGGTGGTTGTGGTGACATGCTCAGAATGGTATATTCGATTTGCGTGCGTAGATATATTGCAACGCCACCCGCCCGACCCTCGGCACGATCGTTTCTGATGAGGTTGAATCCTGGTAGAGTATATAGTGGGGTGGGTAAACATGGCTTTAGCCATGATTCGGAAACAAGAATAGCATGTATGTGCGCACAGTCAAAGCTTGCCAGCATATCGGGGAAATGAGCCGGAATACTTTGTGCATTAATATGTACAACATTGAAGTTATTGGGAACATCAGAGAATTGAGCAGTGAGTAACTCTGCAAGTGGAGGTTCTCCCTGGTCACTTGCATTGCTGCCAGCAGAGAAATATTCATCACTATCACTAGCAGCACTGCTGTAGTCCGAAGATGGCATTTACAGATACCAATCCTATAATATGCCTTATGTATGATAGTTAAATACTTATAATACTATAGTAATAAAGTAGATTTTTTGAAGCTAGAGTAAGTAATTAAATATAATATAAATATATAATAATAATAATATAAAATATAAGTAAGAAGTAATAATATTGAATAAATATTAGATAGTATATAAAAATGAATAGTGAGAATATCCAAAAAATGTGTAAAAACTATTTGCTTCTACATCCATCTGCCGGTTTTACAAAATAAATAAGAAAATATATTAATCTCATAACCTCATAACAAAGAACTCAGAGCAGCTCAGAGCCACGCAGAAATCTATGGGTCCAGGTATTCAGATCTAGCCTACAGATTCACTAATATAAGAGAGAGAGAGAGAGAGCGAGAGAGAGAAAGAAAGAGAAGTTAGGATAAATAGGACAAATGATTAAGTATGTATCGCGTATAGCGTCATATTTTAGCGAAGATAGAAGTTACACGTAGTGTTAATAAGTCTATGAAGTTATACGTTGGATCGGAACGCACAGCGCAGCGCACGTCACAAAGACAGATGCTAAAATGTAATGGTAATTGACTAATGAAAAGGCAGCATGGTGATAGCACCTTAGCCTATTCCGAAAGGAATATAAGGAAAAAAAAAAGTAATGTCAATTGTCACTGTCAGTATTGTCAGTAATGTCAGATAATTGTTTACATCGTTTTGGAAGTATTATTTAACAATTTTGCAAATGTAGATACATTGAGAAAAGATAGTAAATAAGAAAAATACTTAGATACGTAAGAACTTGTATACGAGTGTGATTTATATGAGCGGTTTCATCCTGGCCGTTACACTATCGACAAATTCACAGCCATTGCAAAAAATTATATTAAATTTTAGACCTTATTTCCATTCGAATAAAGTCCAAAATGAAATAAAAAAGTTTCATTACACTTTTTCATTCACTCTGCAAAAAGTCATGTAATTTTGAACTTTAACAACAACGCTTTATAGTTTAAATTATTAATGCCGTTTTTTGCGTTGACTGTGGCACCAAATTTAGCCAGTCGTTTAGCTTTTATAGAATCTAAGGGGCAGGTAAGTAAGGCACAGGCAGACCAGGCGGGGTCGATCTCGCAATACACATATTGGCTAAATTAATAAAAATAAAAAAGTCAGGTAAAAAAGGATTAATGACGGTGGAGGAAGCTCGTGAAGGTTCGCGTCAAATGGCGGGCTCTTGTCTCTGCCTACCTCAAAAGGAAATTGGCGTGAGCTTATAATTGAAGTGAAAAATTGCTTAATGAAAAAAGGTTATTATAAAATGATAAAGATGCATGGTCATCCTAATTTAATCTCTTTCTCGCACTATATAAATTATGTTATAAATAAAAGCATAGTAATAAATTAAAAAAGGAAGATAATCAAGTTCACTGAGTTTCTTACTGATATCTTCTCAGTAGAACCAATCTACCGAACCTGCGAAAGAATCATTTTCAAATGATTTACATGCATTTTATATATTACTAGCTTTTCACCCGCGTGGATGTCGGTTATCGCGATAAAACATAGCCTATGTCCTTTCTCAAGGTCTAATCTACGGCGTAACATACAGACAGACAGACAGAGTTATTTTCGCATTTATAATATTAGTATGGATTCTTGATATTCCATTCATCAATGTAAAATTATGACGTTCATATTATGTGCTCTTTATGTGCCTGAACTGAATAAATGAAATTGCTTTTTTGATTGATTATTTGATTCTTGAGCGTATGGATGGGTGGTTATTAGTGTGGATTGGTACTTTGATAAACAAATCATTTTGATTTCAACTCTAAATACAACCTCCAATATCCAAAAACCGTTTTACTTCACGCAATACTACCATTTGTCTATACGACCAATCATGTATTGAGTAACCACCGCTTACAGCTCAAGATTGATAGCTTAAAGAGTAATGAAAAAGCTTACTTTAGCCTTGTCATCTATCATTCTAGTGCCTGAATACCTCACCGTATGAATACCTTCGAAAACTATTTCTTTTAGTACCCAATTTATACGTTTTTGTAAAGGAACGGCTTCAGTAAAACGTTTTTCAGTCTACAAAGATCCCATCGCACGATAGGGGCTTCTATTATGGATGTAATGATGATGAATTACTATAAAATATTGCTACAAAAATAATTTATTGTGATCGTATATTAATAATATTTATGGCGGTCGTTTATTTACCACGTGTGGAGTTTTTAAATGGTATAAAATGTTTAATGGTGTTTATTTATGATCGAAAGTGTTGTGGGTCTATTTGTCTATTGGTCTATTTGTCGGTCTTTGATTTGTCCCGGTCGTATTCAAGGCCTTCATCTTCAAGTCCGGGGTCCGCTTACGATGTTAATCTATTCCTAACATAAGTAATTCAGTTTACCAGGAGGAATATTGGTCGTTTCTGTTACTAAAGGCATATTAGTGAATACGCAGCTGTGCATCGAATCCAATGCTTCAAAACAGACCAAGTTAGTAGATTTTAAGAAGTCTTTTGCGAACAGACAAACGCAGTATGGGACTTCATTTTTTGTAATATGTAGTTAAATCGACGTTTTTTGTTATCTATACTTTAATTTTCTTATTCTTGCGGTCCTAATAAATGATTATAAAAGGGGAATAGGGGACCGCGGTCCCGGTCCCGAAAGCCTACCCGTGATATGATCCGCAATAAAAATATCTTTTCCTTCTTTTTATCTTTCCCTTTCCTTTCGTCTCTTTTTTTTTTGTCCATGTTTGTCTATCATGCATGATGAGATCCGCAGATTCTCCCACCGTGGAAGACCGCCTTTACACAGCATTAATTAATCAATATCATAAAGTCAAAGGACTCGTTAAATTATAACAAAGCTTTCAAGAGTCTTATCCAACTCAAACGAAGATGTTTTTAATATAATAAGTTTAATATTTGTGAGTCCGTCAAAGTCTCTTGAAGTTTGAGCTTAATTAATTTTGGATCCAGTTTTAGTACTTCTCAGTTTTGACTGATTAGTTTTGATACTTTAAATTTTGGTAACTGCTGCGTTTTGAATACTTATAATATGTCTGTATATAATTTATCATTATTGTTTTGTTCACGCTGTGCTCAAAATGTGCTTTATCAGATACTAACTTTTGCCCGCGGCTCCGCCCGCGTGGATGTCGGTTATCGCGACAAAACATAGCCTATGTCCTTTCTCAAGGTCTAATCTATCCCTATACCAAATTTCATCAAAATCGGTTCAGTGGTTTAGGCGTGAAAGCGTAACATACAGACAGACAGACAGACAGAAAGAGTTACTTTCGCATTTATAAGATTAGTATGGATTATAATATTAGTATGGATTATTGTTAATATTGCATTATACACACATTACACAATTCTTGGATGTCTTTTATACTATAGCACAGGATGCTACGGAAAACGACGAGCTCAAATTCACCAAGCATAATAAGCGCCGGTAGCTTAGTGGTTAAGGAGTCGGCCTTCTCCGGCAACCAAGGACCCAAGACGGCGTGCGTTTTAGTCGGTTCGAGTCCGACATAACCTCCTCCACCGGCTCCGTGGGGGTGGCATCCGTGGGGATTTATCGCACGATAAAAAAAAAAAAAGGAGTCGGCCTTACGATCGAGAGGTCCCGGGTTCGAATTCTGGCCATTATACTTCGAGTACCAACGTGAACCCACTCCTAACACAAGCAGTTAAGCTTAGTAGGAAGGGTTAGAGGGAATATTAGTTATTTTGGTTCTAATATTCTTCGAATACATCGGGAAAAATGAAATGCTCAAGTAGGTTCAACCCACGAACTTTCCCTTACAGGGGGAATGCTCTTCCAACTGAGCTATTGAGCCACACCTGAATCACTATAAATTTCCTTTCTCTTTATATCAGTCTTCATGGGCGACGGTACGAGTAGTATTATAACATTTCATTCAAAGTTAGCATAACAAATGCTAAAAAAATCATTCAAATCTAATATTCTTAAAAAAAATTCTTGTCATGGTTTTGTTTATCTCGCGACATAGGTCCAAGATATTATGTGTCCTGTGGCATACCAACATTAGATGACATAATACAAACTTTTCTGACAAAATATATACTACCCAAACACTACATAACACTTATCGGTATATATAGTATTTGACATAAGTGAACTTTACCCTACAAGTAATGAAATCAGGCCACAGTCATAGGGGCTTATGGGCCTTGTTTGCCAGGTGAATGAGCCCGCATAGACTTAACTTCGACGAGATCAGATAACACCAGTTCAGCAATCAGGGTTAGTTTCAACTGTAATCTACCCACATAATCATTCACTCATGAAGGAAATTGACGACTTCTATAGATTCAAAGTATGGCAGTTGAAATGTTGGTAGTTTGGTAGAGTACTGATCCAAGGATTTGAAGGTATTCGAAATTATATTTATCCATACTTCCATACTAATATTATAAATGCGAAAGTAAGTCTGTCTGTCTGTCTGTCTGTCTGTATGTTACGCTTTCACACTTAAACCAGTGAACCGATTTTAATTAAATTTTGTATAGGGTAGGTAGATTAGACCGTGAGAACGAACAAAGGCTATGTTCGGTCGCCATAACCGACATCCACCCGGGCGTAGCCGCGGGCAAAAGCTAGTACTCCATATTTAAGCGGAACCCAGAATCCGAGATGAGGCCTCATGCGACTGAAACTATCAAAGATGATGATACTTTTTGCAACCGAAATGAACAATATTTTCGCTAACCCCTCCAACTAAGCTACATTGCTTGTGCTAGGAGTGGGTTCACGTCGGTAGTGTAATGGCGAGAAATCGGGACCTCTCGATCGTAAGGCCGACTCCTTAACCACTATGATCACACAACTCTGATGAATGATCAAATATAATTCCCAAATCAAAAAACTATACGAAGCTCACTGACCGTTTGAATATTGTTTAAAGCTCAGCGAGACAGCGAGGCCAAAATAATTCAATATTTTCCCGGTGGAGTAGAATAGGACCACCCCAGCTCTTCCTGGGGGTGTTTTAAAACGCGACTAAGGGATAGGGCTGTTCTTCATCCGACAGTAAACATACAGCCCAAGACAAAGAGCCCGCTAGACGGCAATAGTCTCACCATCTATTACGTCGTGGGAACGAAAATCATAATTGGTGAAGCGTGGGTGTTGATACACATCTACCTACCTCTTTGGGGATTTACAGACGTGAGTATATGAATAACAAGTCGTGAATCATTTACTGATATTTATTTATAACTAGCTGACCCGGCGAACTTCATACCGCAATTTTTTCCCGCCCCTGTGGCATCCGATCCCGTTCCCGCTGCATACTCTACTATATCAAGCATGTATTATACACTAAATATGAACTTTATTGAATAGTAATAAAGTTTAAATTGACTCTACATTTTATTTAGAAAACGTATATATGGGAAATAAAAAATGGCTGCTTTCCTGGTTTCCCCGTCAATTATTCGAATTTTTCTCACCTTTTAAACCTTCCCTAGACCTCCATGAACATTTCAAGATCAAGATAAGATAAATCCGTTCAGCCGTTCTCGAGTTTTAGCGAGACTAACGAACAGCAATTGATTTTATATATAACTAGCTTTTGCCCGTGGCTCCACCCGCGTGGATGTCGGTTCCCGGCAATTATTCGAATTTTTCTCTACGTACAAACTTTCCCTGGACTTCCACGAATAATTCAAGACCAAAATTAGCCAAATCGGTAAAGGCGTTGTGTAGTTATAACATTACAACGAAAAGCGGCATTGATTTTTATATATAAAGATTTAGATAGATAATTCACAAAGTATAGATATACAATTCACAAAATACGTGTATTAATAATTATACTTAGGTAACAATTTATTATAACCTCATGAACGACCATCGGAAGTAAATATTTCAAACATTGCCCCAATAACTAAAATGTGGGAGGACCATCTGATGCATTCTAAATTAGATGTGTTAACATTTTCGTTGCTAATTTAAACATACTGTGCGGTAGAACAAGGTGCATTTAGTATGCTAACAGAGTTTAGTGAGCTTGAAATGTATTATTGTAAGCATGAGTTGGAGGGCTACTATGAAGCATAACTACAACCGAAGTTGCAGAACAAAGTTTCGCTTGAAGGTATCATGAAATGTACCAGTTAGTTCCTGGTGTTGTTAAATAGGGCTTTTTTCCAAGGGTATATTATTGCCGTTCCCAATAACATACCTACAGTTAAATGTAGATCGCACCTTAAGAATCTAAAAAGAAGAAAAAATCATAATATTAATCTACAGTAACAAAAAAGATTTCAGTTTTCCAAAGTGATCGCAAACTTTTTTTGATGTGTGTACGCGCTGTGTATTTGCACAATATAGTGCCGATTTTTTTTTTATCGTGCGATAAATCCCCACGGATACCACCCCCACGGAGCCGGTGGAGGTGGTTATGTCGGACTCGAACATAAACTGCGCCTGCTGTCCTAATCTCTATCTGTTTCATGGGACAGGCCCTACAATCGATAGGCAGTAGGATCACAGATCAACAGTAGAATTTTTTTAGCCTAGGGGTACTTATGGGTAATGGACTGCTGAGACGAGATCTCGGGTTCGATCCCAGGTTTACCATGGCACACACCAATGACTTTTCGATGGTTTTCGAAGTTAAGTGTGTATTTATCGCAGATTTATAAGTGCCCAGTTAATGGCAATAGGCTCGCCACCTATTTGTATTTGTATTTGTATTTATTTATTCATTAACAATTTTTACATTGTGTTTGAACATCGTTTGTACACATAAATTGCATATTATAAATAAAAAACATAAGAAAATCAACAATCAAAAGAAGTGAAAAATATTATGAAACGCAAAAAATAACAGTGTAATTACATTATACCTCTGCTGTCAGTATAAAATCTATTTATTTAATATCTCATCGACTGAATAGTAACACCCCTTTAACAGAAAAGCCTTCAATTTGTCGTGGAACTCTCTTTTGTAAATAATGGTTTTTAAGTCTAGAGGCAGTTTGTTGAAAATTCTGATGGAGTTGTAAAGCGTACTATGCTTTACGACGTCCAGGCTAGGCACTATTTTGTTTTGAAAATCTTTCCTGCGAGTGCTTTCTCTAACCCTTCTTATTCTATTACATTAGGACCTAAACATAAACTGGCGAAATGTTGGTGCTAGCACCTCTGCCTACCTCTTCGGGGAATACAGGCGAGAGTTTATGTTATCTTATGTATGTTATTATTTTCTTATCTTTTTTTCTTAAAAGAATATTAGAACCGAAGTTACTAATATTCCGTCTAACCCCCCTAACTAAGCTAAATTGCTTGTGCTAGGAGTGGGTTCACATCGGTAGTGTAGGCCAGGATCGAACCCGGGACCTTTCAATCGTAAGGCCGACTCCTGAACCACTAAGCCACCGACGCGACGCTTTGGGATTGGGACACTAAAATCAGAGATTGATAATCTTTAGTATCCCAAAACTGACAGTAGATACGTTATTGGGAACGGCCGGTAATTGTAAATAAAAACGTTTTCTTCTTCCTACAGTCCCGGGTCCTTTAAGCGGGGCGTGAAAAGGCATCTAAAGAGGCCGTAAAGCTGAGTGACCCTCTTTCCGAGACTTTGCCTTTAGCTTAACATCAGGCGAGGTGAAGTCAAATTGACGTGTCCTATATAAAAAAAAAGTAATAATTTTCTTTCAGTTTATCATTGGCAAATGGGTACCGACTGCTATCAAACTTGTTTTAATATTTTGACAGTAGTCAGGTATTTTTTTTGGTGTAGGTCCTAGAAATGGCACACTTTACATAGAAGGTTTTAATTAATGCCCCTATAGTATAGTAACCCAGTGTATAACTATGGTAGTATATTGTATGTGTAGGTTGAACGGTGAAGGTATCCCTAGCCCACCCCTAAGCCACGAAATGTTTACTTTACATATTGAAGTTACTTCACCCAACGAGTAATATTGTTGGATACCGCTAAATATTATTCTTTAATATCATTATACGTTCATAATATTGTTCTTTAGAAGCATATGTTTTGGAATAGTAGGTACTGTACACAAACAGTAGGTACTGCAGGTGAAAAATATTCTGAAATATTTGAATGAAATTTTACAGCATTTAGTATGCAATTATTCAAATCGATTCAGAGGAAAAATATTAGATAGCTTAGCTTGTAAGAGCTTCGGTAGATTACTCCACTGTCGCCTCAAAGACAAATATAAATATAAAGAGAGAAAGGATTTGGATTAGTTCGGCCGTGGGTATGGTAGCTTAGTGGTCAAAGCATTCTCCCTGTAAGAGAAGTATAGCGGGTTCAAATCCCGCCTGGACCAATCATTTTTTTCCCTTCCTAAATAGATCGACAGTATACTCACTGAAATATTTATATAGTAGTAGCCATTATCCGTGGCTCCTGTTCCCGCAACCCATGAGAACTTATTCCAGGGATAAAAAATAGTCTGTGTTATTCCAGGCTATAATCTATCCTAGTACTAAATTTCAGCCAAATCTGTTTAGCTGTCTGAGCGTGAATGATCGTACATCCAAACATCTTCGTAAACTTACACAGTTATAATATTAGGAATCCATACTAATATTATGGATGCGAAAGTAACTCTGTCTGTCTGTCTGTCTGTCTGTATGTTACGGTTTCACGCCTAAACCACTGAACCGATTTTGATGAAATTTGGTATAGGGATAGATCGGACCTTGAAAAAGGACATAGGCTATGTCTGGTCGCGATAACCGACTTCCACGCGGGTGGAGCCGCGGGCAAAAGCTAGTTTTTAATATTAATAAGATGTATGATACGATGACCTACCATTTGCTATAATATTCCACCAAAATGCTCACGTCTGTAAATCCCCGAAGAGGTAGGCAGAGGTATATTAAGCACTCACGTTTCGCGAATTACGATTTTCGGTCCCACGACGTAATAGGGGGCGAGCCTATAACCGTCTAGCAGGCCCTTTGTCTTGGGCTGTATGTTTACTGTCGGATGGAGAACAGTCCTATCCCTTAGTCCCCTTATACGGTACCCACAGGAAGAGCTGGGGTGGTCCTATTCTACTCCACTTAGATCCAACACGGCAATAATATTCATTACAGTAAATGCTCTGTATGTATCAAATGAACTCCCTACTGTGATTTTTCCAAGTGATTACATAATGGGGTTCTTCAAGAAGGGCATTAGGTTTCTACAGTGTCGGCAACACAAGTGTCTCTGTTATTGGGTTTCACACATCCATTGACTATAACCACTTTATATCAGGTGAGCCGAAGGTTAATATGCGTTTAGAAAGAAAGAAAGAAAGAAACATTTATTTGGTGCAAAGCGGTCACACAATATAACAAATTATAGTATAAACAGTAATGACATTATTATAAATATCAAGTATTGGAAGTATGCTCATTAATAGTGAACATACTTCCAAACTCCAAACGCAACAGACACGCAGTAAGTGACATGCGACACACAGATGCACCAAATGGGTGTCCAGTTCAGCATGTGCCAGGTGGAGACCTGGCGCTGGTTTTCAACTAGAACCCTGTTGGGCAGTGACACACGGACGCCGAACCGTCGAAGCCGAGTGTGAAAGAGTGAAAACATATGAATATGAAAATGTGAACGTGTGAATGAACGGTGTTTGACCACTATCTCACCTATAAATAGTGTTTTTTTTTTAGAAATAGCGTCTTTATTTGCATGAAACACAGTGTGAAGGATGTTATATACATAGTATGGTTTCTAAGAGTGCGGTGTGTCTCGCCGATCTATCGACATGCAAACTTTGTCATTTTAAAATTGTCAAATTTTAGCTACAGTCACAAAATTCTTCCTCATTCTAATTTTAATATTTTTTTTTTCATAATTAGTTAGCCGTTAGGTCATTAGGTATTATATAATGTTATTTTTGTTTATAAGATATTACATCAAAAAATGGTAATTAAAAATAAGAATTTAAATAAATAATAGAAAAAAGTCAATATGAAATTAATTAGAAATACAATTTTTTACACGAATTAGGCATTATTTTTTTTTTCAATATACTGTTTTATTTAATTATTAGGTACATTTATTATCTAGATATTTAGAAACCTAGTAAAATAAAAAAATTACAGCACCATTAGGTACATGACAAAATCTAAACTTAAACAAATACGTCCCTAAATATTAAGACTACCATCAATCACTCCGCATTAGTTTCAAAGTTCCGAACATCGTTTAAACTTCCAAAGAGATTTCACCACAAAAATCCAAGTTTTGTACAAAATATAATGGTTTTTATTTTATTCAACTACAATACACCCGAAAATTTTTGAGAAGTAACTTTGACGAAACTGGCTTAATGTTTTTGGTACTATGTACCTTCTTCAATTTTGATTAATTGGCATACATACATATTATATTCACGCCTTTCTGTATGGATCGGAAACCTGGATTGCAAAGGTGACGGATGAAAGACAGTTGCATGTAGCCGAGATACGAATGTTGAGATGGATGTGTGGTGTGACAAGAATGGATAAGATTAGAAAATGAATTTATTAGAGGAAGTTTGAAAGTTTTCTTTTTTAACCGTGGGGGAAAATCCTTCATGGATGTTATGCCGGACTCCTATCGACTAAAAACCCCCACGGTAACGCCCAGAAGCCCATGGATGGGAGCCCCGGGTAAGCCCTCGGAAAGATGTCCCAGGACTCCCATCAGACCTACAGCTAGAATTGCGGCCTCGCCTTGGGGTTGGTTCGGGTGCTATCCCGCGTCTATGGGGGGGGTTTCGGGTGTTATCCCGCTTCTTAGGGGGGGGGGGGGGGGCGTGAATCCCTCCTCACGTCACGCTGCCGTCATGGGCCTGCTTCTGTAAAGACGATGAGCAGCCAACTCACCGTCCTCAGGCCCCCGGGTCGATGGTCTTCGGCGAAGACACGTCGGCAGCGCCCAAGCCGCTGACTGCGGATCTCGGGTGGGAGGCTTTTCTCCCCCCGCCGCCTCTTTCACGAGCATGACCTGCTCACAGAAAGAGGCGGCGCAGTCCCACTTACTCCCGCTGGAGACCATGGCTTGGACCATGGTCTCGAGCGAGAGAGTGCCCACGCCTAGAGCCACCACGAGGACCTGGCGCTGTTGCGCCCACGCCGTGCACTCCACCAGCGTGTAGAGCGCTGTGTCATCGCTGCGGTCCTCGCAGTGCTGACACTCGGCCGTGGTTTCCCGGTGTCTTCGCCACAGATACCTACCGAAGCTACCATGCCCGGTAAGTATCTGTGACAACTGTACGAGGAAATCGTTTGTCCTAGTTCGGACATGTAATGCGCAGGGATGAAAGTAATGTCGTAAGGAAGGTATTAAGGTGGAAGTGGAAGGCTACAAGGGGAAAGGGAGACTTAAAAAGAGGTAGATGGACTCTGTGAAGGATGATATGGTTATGAAGGGAATGAATGTTAAAATGACTACAACTAGAGATGAATGGAAGAAACACACATGTTGCGCCGACTTCAAATAAACTTGGGATAAGGGCAGGAGGATGATCACATATAATCACGCTTGTAAATCCACGAAGGGGTAGGCAGAGCGCAGAGGTATTAACACCCACATTTCACCAACTGTGATTTTCCATCCTACGTAATAGGGGGCGAGCCTAATACCGTCTAGCGGGTACTTTGTCTTGGGCTGTATGTTTCCTGTCGGATGGAGACCAACCCTATCCCTCAGTCGCCTTCTACGACACCCACATGTAGAGCTGGGGTGGTCCTATTCTACTCCAGCGGGAACCAACACGACAATGATTAATTGGCTTTTTTTTAAATTCAGTCCATCAACTTCACCCCGCTAGCTGGTAAGAAGCTAAGGTGAAATTCAGAAGATACTAGCCATCCTTAACTTAACGGCCTTGGCAGACGTCGTCGTAAGAATAGAATATTATTGTTTGTATTTCTTTTCGTGTTTTTAACTACATAATAGAATGTCAATTACTGTGAAATTGTGATTTATCACGAAAACTGCAAATGTTTCTTTTAGCTAAAATAATAATACATCGAAATTTAAGCTCTTTTTTTCAACTGGATCCCATGTCACCTTCAATTTTCAACCATAGTAAGCGTGAATTTAAATTAATTACAGTTTCTCATCTGATAGAGTGCCAAACATGTTCTATTAAGTGCTAGTTTTTTTCTATAATACATATAACTATGCCTATTCCAATAGGTCCTATCCATCCCATCCTTCCGACGGCCTACCCGGGGCTCCCAACCATAGGCTGCTGGGCGCTACCGTGAGGGCTTTTAGTCGGTAGGAGTTCAGCTTAACATCCATGAAGAATTCTCCCTCAGGGTAAAAAAGGTCCTATTTTAAAAGGCAGTCTAAGTCAAGGCAGACATTTTACTTTTCACCTCAAGTATTATTAAGAAATCAAAGACGAAGCAATCTTTCTGTGTCAATAAATGATATTTTACGAAAGAATGGGGAGCCTTTTCATGCCCTAGACTCTTTCGGAGCATTGTCTAAGATACAAAAGGCTGTCTGTCTACCAGATAGTGAGTGATTTAGGACTTTTCTATCTTGAAGCCTAACTTCAAAGGCACGATATCTGTGTAGAGTAGGTATTGTATTTTAATACATTTCAATGTGTCTGTCAAAAGTGTCTGTCTCAAGAGATTGAAGGTTTTATGTTCGAATATAATATAATTTTGATCATACATTAACTATCATTTTTCAATTAAATTTTTATTAAACCAATATTTTTCATGTTGGTTTAATAAAAAGTAAATTAAGAATTTAAAAAACCCCCGTCACAAAAAAGACAAAAAATAAATAAATTGTGTATGCCTTTAACTTCTGATGTACCTAGTAATATGTTGATTAAGCGGTTGCCATGTCAGGGGACTCTAATTGGCTCTAAAGCACTCCGTTATATTATAGGAACGTTTCAGGAAAACTTCCCCCATTAAAAAAACTACATCCAAATCGGTTCATCCGTTTGGGTGCTACGATACCACAGACAGACAGACACACACATACACAAACACACTCACAAATATCAATCAATTAACCTATTGCAGTCAACTGCTAGACAAAGGCCCCTCCCAAATGTACTTATTATGTATTATTAACTAATAATAGATCCTACAAATTAATCACTTTTGAAATTTTACAGCCAGAGATACTTAACAAATTGCAAAAGCGAGGCATGCAAAATCGAACCTCTCAAAGTAAGTGAAAAGTTTTGCTCACTGGGGGTGGTAATTACCTCCAAACCATTAAGAGGCAGTATTCGGCATGAAATAAAACTTGTGCTTATACATTGACAGAGGAATACTATCTTCTTTATGCGATGCTACACCTTTTGAGCTATTTAGACAAAAGATCGTAATTTGCATGATTTTTTATAGCATTTATTATGCTAACTTTCAACTTCGAATACATCGGGGATATTGAAATACCGCTGCCCTTAAAGACGGATATAAAGAGAAGGGAAATTTGAAGTGATTCAGGTGTAGCTCAACAGCTAAGAAAAGCATTCCCCCTGTAAGGGAAAGGTCGTTGGTTCAAGTCCCACTTGAGCATTTCATTTTTAGCCCCCGACGCAAAAACGACGGGGTGTTATAAGTTTGACGTGTGTGTGTGTGTGTGTGTGTGTGTGTGTGTGTGTGTGTGTGTGTGTGTGTGTGTGCGTGTGTGCGTGTGTGTGTGTGTGTGTGTGCGTATGTGTGTGTGTGTCTATCTGTGGCATCGTAGCACCCAAACGGATGAACCGATTTGGATGTAGTTTTTTTTGTTTGAAAGGTATATTAGTCGGGAGTGTTCTTAGCTATGTTTGAAAAAAATCGGTCCAAGATGGCCGCCGCCACAACATGTCGGAATACATATTTCTTCATAACTCCCTCAATATGGGTATCAAATGAAAGAGCTTGACTAGTAGATCACTTTAAAAAGTATAAAATTAAAATTAAATTAACAATTTAAAAAACCCCCGTCACAAAAAAGCACCTCCAGAAAGTTGAAAATAAATGGAGTTTGCCTTTTCACTTTAACGGTTGCCATGTCGGGGGACCTGGAATTGTTCCAATAATAATATAACGGAGTGCTTAACCAGTTAGGGTTGCTCCCGGCATTGATGTCGGATAAACAAAGCCTATGTCCTTTTCCACGCTTTAGTTCATTCTTTACCTTTTTATTTCAGAATTAGTTTCGTGGTTTACACGTGGAAGTCACAGACAGATAAACGGGCTGATGTAGTAGTATTTATAATTATATTTCGTCGCTACATTCTTCAGATATAAGATTATTAACAACGTAGTCCCTTTAGCCTACATGGTAGCAACGCACTTTAATTAGAGTAAAATCGATTTATTTATTTAATTAACATAAAAAGAAAATCGATTTCTGATATTACCTTTTTTTATAAAGGACTCGTCAATTTGACTTCACCTCGCCTGATGCTAAAGGCAAAATCTCGGAAAGAAGGTCATCATCGTAAACATGTACCATGTTAACAATGGTGGCACTCAGCTTGACGGCCTCATCAGATGCCTTTTCACGCCCCGCTTATAAGACCCGGGTTAAAGGTACCTATTATAATAATTACTTATTATAGTTATAATTATAAATAGTACTGTGATTGATGATAGAACAGATAGATAGTTGCCAAAAAGCAAGTTATTGACCCAACATTTGAAAATTTCCAGGTTACAGCTTTAGAATACAAAAAAAATACAGGTCGATGACAGTATAACAGGCTAAAAAAAAGAACGCATAGATATACGACATACAAATGTCATTTTCATTTCCAACCTGATGCTTTACCGTTCAATAAAGTTCAATTTTATGCTCTTTTCATTTGCTTGCCTCGTTCACTGACAATATTGACATGGCATTGTCATCGCGTTCGAGCGAACAAAATGAAAATATATTGTTGGTGGCACAGTATTTCACTTGTATTTTAATTTTAGTTCATTTTGTTTGCTGTCACTTTAATTATTATTTGAGTGTGTTTATTTCTGACATGATTGGCAAACGATTATTTTTTGTTGTTGGTCAGTTTGTTGGGCGGTACGATGGAGACAAGGAAATTACTTATCGAATGCATCAGAAAAAGAGAACCTCTCGGGCGGGACTCGAACCCGCGATCCTTCCCTTACAGAGGGAATGCCTTGACCAACTCGGCTACTGAGACACGCCCTATGTGATTCAAATTGCCCTTCTACTTTTATCCGTCCATACGGCGACGGTAGAGTCATCTACCGATCTTCTTACGAACTATCGGAATCAAGAAGATTCATTTTTCACGAGGTATAGTTATAACATGAATTATAAAATATATTAGGACAACCTTTGCCTAGTTACGTCAGTAGCCCCGGTTTATCAAACGAGTAACCAGACCGGACACATATCCTACCTAGAAACATATTTAGGGCAATGTTACGCTGACCGAGTGCCCGGCGTGGGACACGTCGAGGCTGGTCCTAGTAGCGGCCTGGGGGTGGCAGTCCTCACACTCGCCACATTGCTCACAGCGATGGTACGATGTGCGAACGCTTGGGGTGCCTGCCGCCGCCTGCCAAAGACGGCAACCAAAGACCCAAAGACGGCGTTTGTTTTAGTCGGTGCGAGTCCGACATAACCACCTCCACCGGCTCCGGTATCCGTGGGGATTTTTCGCACAATAAAAAAATAGCCCTGGATATTGACTTTTGCCGAATATTTTATCAGTCAAGTTACAACTCCTAGGTTAGGGGGAAAATACACCTACAATCCAAAAATATGTCTATTTATATCTCTGACACGAAATCATACAGAACAGTAATTTTTACGGTCCGCTGTGCTTGAATTTTATCCACCGAAATTAGTCCACCGGAAATATTTGAGGAAGGTTTCCGAACATATATATTTTCTATGAGTAGGAGGAGCACCGTAGTATTAAAAATAACTTCTTACATGTTCTTACTCTTAGTTTATTGACCCCTAACATGGTAACATTTCTAGGTAATGAAATTGTAAGTTATATTATAAGATACTTTTCATTAGATTTCACTGAAATAATGTCAATTCCAAACAAATTTATAATTTTTATGGAATACATGACTTTTGAAAAAATATTTTTTTATGAAAGTCAACATCCGGAGCAGTCTATTTGACTCACATTAAATTTTAAGAGTATTCCTCGTATTTCTTACATTATTTGTCTTACAAAACCAATATATATCGAATACAGCTAATAAAACTATCAGATGGTTGTATACATTCCATTTATTGTTTTAATTGTACGTTTTTTTTATAATTTCTCTAAAATCCCTGTCAACCATTATGTGATGTCATCACGTCATACAATTTGTAAACAGAGTAAATGTCATCCGCATGACACCCGTCGAATGTAGTGAAGTAAATGTCATGCGGATTTACTCTGTTTACAAATTGTATGGCGTCACAGCATGGATAATCTACAGATCAACATGGCGGACAGCGTTTTCGTCAGCTTAACAAAAACATATTTAAAAAAATATTATTTGAAATATTTAAGACCTACTTGAAGTAAGTGTCAACTAGCCTATTGTTTTTAAATTCAAATCCGGAATAGAGGAATTTTCCACTCATTCTGTAATTATGTAACTTGTTTTATTTTGTAATTGGTTTTATTATTTTATTACTACCTTACAAAATTATCTTTTCGTTTTAATTAATAACATATTACTTACAGCCCATGACTCAGTGTTTCCGGTGATATACAAACAGACAGATAGATAGATACAATAATGACCCAACAAAAGCTTATTTTCAAAGAATGAATATTATAACATCAGAAATCGTCTCTCACTGCCAGTAAATTGGGTTTTCAGGTCAGCACTTTAAGGGGCAAAACTCCTGGGGCGAGTCTAATGGAAATTTTGAGAAAGGGATGACCCGGATGATAGACAAACAAATATTGTATAGCGTGTTGTTTACGTTTGCGTAACTACTTTCTTATTTATTGGTCACGCTCTGAATCAACCAGGATTTATACTTTTTTTTCCTAACCTAACTTTATTCACTTATATACTATACTATTTTCCTTATTTCTTTCTCTCTCACTCTCTCTCTATGGCTCTCTCGCACGTACTCTCTAAATTATTAGTATAACTTGAGCAACAATTCCAGCTAAACTGTGTTATGAATGAGTTCACATCGGTAATGTAATTTCTTTTATCGTCCGTCCGGTTACCACCCCCAACTGGAGGCACCCCGGCAGACCCAGGACCATCTCTTCGAGATGGCCCCCTCCGGGTCCCCATCTAGCCCTGGGTATGAGATCGGTAATGTATAGGCGAGGATTTGAACCTAGATCTTCTCTATCGTAAGGCCGACTCTTTAATTATTACGTTACAGACACATTCTAGTAGGACCGCGAATCGACTGAACTTCGATATTTTTATTGGTGTTATCAAAGAATTGCAGTTACCACTTGTCAGATATTTTAGGACTCCAACTACCCGTAACGACTGCAATAGATGTTTGTATGACAACTGGATCCGACGGCTTAATGTGCTCTCCGAGGCACAAGTAACAGAGAGGCGAACAAAGTACTCTTACAGTACAATTCCCTCATGAATACAAGTTCAATCTTCAGTGTCAACTTTTCCAATTAAAATTCCCGAGACGACTTACCATAATAGATGGTTCGAAAAATTTATTCGTAAATTAAATGTTTTATTCACAACTTCAAGATGGATCCAACAGCTCTTCGCGTTATAAACTTTGCACACAATTTAAGCTAGGTCCACACGACAGCGATTTAAATCAACAGCAACTTCAAAAAAAGATTCTATTGCAGTCCACTGTAATACCGTTCTCCACTTTAGGACTTGTTTACTTCGTGTAGAATATACCTGCTAGAACCAAGCGTTTCAGTGACTCATTCCTATGCCGCACCATTAAAACCTGGAACTCCCTGTCAGCTCACGTGTTTCCTTCTTCCTACAGTCCCGGGTCCTTAAAGCGGGGCGCAAAAAGGCATCTGATGAGGCCGTCAAGCTGAGTGCCACCACTGTTAACATGGTATATATTTACGATGGTGACCCTCTTTTCGAGACTTTGCCTTTAGCTTCACCATCAGTTGAGGTGAAGTCAAATTGACGTCTCTTTTATCAAAAAAAAGCAGCCAGCGGAGCTTCGACGGATGTGGCCAGCCCACTGCCACTTCAGCTTACCTATCAATTGCGTGCACGTAAATATTAACGTCGATTTATTGTCGCTATGTCGTATATAGCTGGGGTCACAAAGAGTGAGCAGCGGGCATTTACCGCGCGAGGAAACTGCTCCCGAACGACAATGGAGGCTCAGTATTTTCATTCGCCTGCGATAGACTGAGCAAGCTGCTTCCTTGGAAAGTTAAGAATTAGGAAGCGGCCAGCACTCACGGCGGTATATCGCTCCCTCTCGGCTAATGCTTTTTCTTTCTCTCTCTTCATAGCGTCCCCTGTCACGCTCTAATTATGGGAGAGGTACAACATTTGCGATTAGACTATAAAAGCCGACACCACTCGCTGTGTGGACCCGGTTAATCGCTATTTTTTCAATTTTTATATTTGGTCCGTCAATTGCACCCCGCTAGATGGCAATAAAGCTGACGTGCAATCCAGAAGATACCACCATTCCCGGTGCCATTGGACGTAAAATGGTGGTCCCTAACTTGACGGCCTTGATAGATGCCTTTTCACACCCCGCTTCAAGAACGCGAACTGTAAGAGGAGGGAAAAAGCTATCAACGAACTTGCATAAAATAACAATGAGTTTACACCGCGATAGCTTAAAAATAACAAAAGCTATCAAGTCAACTCGTGTTGGCGTCGCAGGCGAATCGCTGCCGTGTGGACCGGGTTTTATACTGAACCCAGTCTAATGCCCTGAAGTTGCCTGCGGACCCATTCTTTACCGACTCAAAACTAACAAAAGGTCCTAATTAAAACGCCGGCGGCCATTGTGTGAGGACATAGTAACCTGATTCTGTTGTTGAACCTTAGATTATCGCGGTTAAAGAATATTATCGCGTACAATGCGCCGGGTAAATATAGTTTAATATTTTGTTGATAGCCCTCCTTTGACTTCGCCGTAGTCGGTTAAGTGGGGAGAAGGGGTGGTAGTGTAAAATATATTGGATTTTCACAGCAACGTAGCTGTGTCCGCGACTTCATCCACGTCTTTTTTTTTTCGAAAAGTTAAGTAGTCTACGCTACGCCTTATAATATCAGCTATCTACGATAATACTTTCCATAAAACCAACCCAGCCATTTCAGAGATTACGTATTACAAACCTGAGTGTTTGTAATACGTAATCGTTTACGTATTACAAGCACTCAGACAGAAAACAATTTTAAAAATCTACCTACAAGAGCCATAGGTATACTGGTTTACTACCTTACTACTTGTTTACTACGAGTTCCTTTTATACTCTTATTTTCCATTAACAAAATATTGTACCTACCTCACTCCTCTTTGCATTTTTTTTTTTCTTTTTACACTAGATAGCCCTGACCAAACTGAATAATTAACTGCAAACTTATCCAGATTTGTCTAATAGTGTGACTGCAATTCGTGTCACACCGAACGAACCTCTCGCATCACTAAGACCTGGAACTCCCTGCCAGCTCACGTGTTTCCTTCTTCCTACCGTCCCGGGTCCTTTAAGCGGGGCGTGAAAAGGCATCTAATTAGGCTGTCAAGCTGAGTGCCACTACTGTTAACATGGTACATGTTTATAATAGTGGCCTTCTTCCCGAGACTTTGCCTTTAGCTTAACATCAGGCGAGGTGAAGACAAATTGACGTGTCCTATATAAAAAAAGGATAGGCACCAGTACAACACACCATAATAGTTGATTCAAACAATACAAAATATTTGAAGTATTCAACAATGCGAAAAAGGACGCGGTTTTGAAATAAAATTCAACTACGGCACTCCACTTTTGATATCTCGACCATTCCTGAGGGAATACAGTATCTGGTTGTTCTAAAAGGGAATTAAATATTTTACAGGGCCGGCAATACATATATCCCTGGAGTTTTCAGCCTAACGTAAACAATTTCCATTATGAAAAATCAATCTTGAAAATATCAAATCAAATCATTTATTTTGCGTAAAACGAGGTTACAGGAGGTTGTTATTATGAAGCTATTAGCCTTGTTGCGACCCCAGCTCTTCCCGTGGCTGTCATAAAAGGTAACTAAGGAAAAGGACTGTTCTACTTCCGATAGTAAATATACATCCCAAGACAATAGGCTCGCCCCCTATTACGTCGTGGTACCGAGAATCATAATTGGCGAAACGTGGATGCTAATACACCTCTGCTTACCTCTTCCAGAGACTTTGCCTTTAGTTTACCATCAGGGAGGTGTAGTCAAAGTGACGTATCATTTTATAAAAAAAGTATCTAATTTGTACTTTGTACATCGGAGATGTTAGTTTGCGATGGACGCAAAGGCTACTAAACAGGTTTTGAAAAGACTCCCGCAAAAAATTTAGCCGATTCTTTTTGTAGTACATTTGAAAATAATTTACCACATAATTTTTCAATCATTCCAGTCCACTGCTGGACATAGGCCTCTAATGGCGGCCTCAATGTGCGCCATAGCAACCAGTCCACCCTTAGCTGTCCTAAAAACATGTTTACTTAACCTAATTACATTTTGTTGTGATTGAAAAGCCTGGTGCGGAAGGCGTTTCCAAGCTTGTTTGCCTTCCAAATATTAAGACTTCTTAGTTTCATTTTAATCAAACTTTTTTATTCATTTATGTGTAGATTTCTAATTTCATTGGGGAGTTAGTTATAGAAACGTATATAATAAATAAATAAAATATTCTAGGATATTCTTCATATCAAGAACCAAATGGATTTTTGAATACGTCCATAATCCATACTAATAATATTATAAATGCGAAAGTAACTCTGTCTGTCTGTTTGTATGCTACGCTTTCACGAATAAACCACTGAACCGATTTTGATGAATTTGGTATAAGGGTAGATAACACCTTGAGAAAGGACATAGGTTATGTTTGGTCGCGATAACCGAATATATCTATAATCTATAAATTATATAAAATCACTTGTCCCGACTGACTGACTGACTGATTCATCAACGCATAGCCTAAACCGCTGGACCTACAAACTTTGACAGTAGTTGAAATTTTGACAGTAGTTGCATTTTATGATGTAAACATTCACTAAGAAAGGATTTTTGGAAATTCTGCTACTAAAGGGGTAAAATAAGGGATGGAAGTTTGTATGAAAGTCTGTCATTTTCAGAGCTAGATGCACTAAATTTCATAAACCTGTGTCTTTTAAGAAATAAATGAACACCTGTATCAGCGTTTTTCAAAATTTAACTACTAAGACGGTAAAATAGGTGATCGAATAATTGCCGGGAAATGCCTAAAAACAGCAAATCTTTTTGACAGAACGAAGTCTGTCGGGTCCGCTAGTTCTTGCATACAAATATTTGCAGTGTGTATCCGAGGAATTTGAAAATCTTTCATCCATTGAGAACTAAAAGGCTTTCCACTTCCTCTTTTCAATAATTCTTCCTAATCTACGTCGCATGACCTACTAACGTTTGTCTGTTTGTTGGCTGAAATACAAAACCAAATAAGGAAAAAAATATGTCTGGAAGGAACTAATCAAGGAAATAAGAAAATACTACTCCATTTACGTAAAACGATACTACAGATACAACTATTGCCAAATGAAATACGAAAGAGTTTTTATGGAGACAAGAAAGAAACTGTTTCAGTAACTTTCTATACAGGGTGTTTTTATAGTCGTTTCGTTTAAAAAGAATTTGGGCACAGTTCGATAGCAAATCATCTTTTTTTTTTATAAAAAGAATATTAGTATCGAAGTTACTAATATTCCCTCTAACCCCTCCAACTAAGCTAAATTAAATCACGTCGGTAGTGTAATGGCCAGGATCGAACCCGGGACCTCTCGATCGTAAGGCCGACTCCTTAACCACTAAGCTACCGACGCTCTCTCTGTCTCATCATCATCTGGAAGTATTAATTTGGCGAAAGAAAAAAAAAATAAAGCCAACAACAAAAACATTACAAAAAAAGTCTTTCACCAAATTAATACTCCCAGATGATTTTGTTATCGAAAATGTGCCCTAATTCATTTTATCCGAAACGACTATGAAATCACCCTGTATAAATTGTTTATATCCGTACTTATAGAAGCAGTATAGAATCTTTCGACGCTACGAAGCCAAGATCGGCTTCTAGACTTAAGTGGTACTCCGTCGAATTCGTAATATAATTGATCGATTGATGGATTGAATTTATATTGTATACACGAAAAGGCCCTCAATTCTACTAAAGCGTGTACTAAATAAACCCGTGCGAGTCGATTCAGTGAGTGTTGTGTCGAAATTGCGATCGAGTACAGTGCGAGAACCTGGACAGTGGTAGGGGCGATGCACGTAATAAACGAGGGCGGAAGAGGGTAGACAGATACGGTCTGTCCAATAATAAATGGTCAGCGGTCGTCAGTGCACTGTGATCATGGCGCTTGAAACAGCGCCGAAATATCAGTTCCTCAAAGAAAATAATAAAAATTTACCATTTTTATTATTTTCTTTGAGGAACTGTCGGATATCCCGGTGAGTGTTATACTACTAAAGCTAAACCATCGTGGTGTCGCGGTCACTGCGAAAAATTACACTTTATTTCTTTACAACTAAAGTCCAAAATGAATTGAAACAGTTTCATTACACTTTTTCAATTACTTTGCAAAAAGTCGTTTAATTTTGAACATTAACATCACTATAAAGTCTATTATTTAGTGCCGTTTTTCGCATTGGCGGTGGGACTACAATGGATTGCCTTTAGCAAAATCGAGGCATAGGGCGGTGAGTCCCGCTCCAGCTCGTTTCTGGGGCAAAAGATGGCCATCGCGACTGCGTGGCAATGCTGCCAGCGTCTTAGGCACCTTTGCGCCGGGAACTATGCGGGGTGGGTTATTTCGACGTGACATAATCACGATTAACATGTTATTTTTTTCATTATTTGTGATTTTTAACTGGTTTGTTAACAGTGTATTATGACAAAAGACAATATCGAAATAAAATTGAAAATAGATCCTACCTAAGTAATAATGAACTACTTACGTAATAACACCTGGCAAAGCGGTATATTTTTTTACTCCCTTTGCGATCGAGACGATCGGTAGTTGGGTTGCCGACGCCAAAAACTTAGCTAGATTTGGGGCGCAGGTTGAGGGACAAAATAGGTGACTCTCAGTTCGCCTCATACCCGGGGCAAAGGTTGACCATCGCTATCCAACTTGGTAATGCCGCCAGTGTGATGGGCACATTTGGCTCGGGTATGGTGAGGGGCGGGTTAATAAATTAGATTTTATGACCATATAATTTTGACCGTGTAATACCCTTTTTTCTGAAAGTAGTATAACGTTATAACATATAAATAATTACCACTAAATTAAATTAAAAAATTCCGAGCAATTGAAATTAAAGCCTTATCTATCTTTGTTACTATCCTTTTTTTGTATCCTTTTATACATATATTTTCACTAACTGATGCCCGCAGCACCGCTTGCGTGTATGTCTATTATTGCAAATTTTTATCATAACCCTGGTTCTACTCGATTTATCATTATTTAATATTACTCACGAAAGGTTTTACATTTTATAAAAGCATTCTAAAAGAAACTACATCGAATCCGTTAATTTATGTGTCCGTCGCGTCCGTCTAAGTGTAAAATATTAAAAGCATTATGAACCCAAAACAAATTTCCATCTTTTTGAAGCAAATATTTTCCAAATCTACATAATATTTTTTTATTCAGAAAGACATTGTACACCTTCAAAGGAATATGAAAGAGAATGAGAGGCACAAAAATACATTTTAATCGTATTAACATCCCTGTGAACTGTCACAGGTGACATCAAAGAAAAATAGGCGGTATTATCAACTCTATACGTGTACAATAAAGGTAAAAATAGCTTGGAGGAATACAAACATTCAAAAGGTTTCACCCTATTGAGGTGTACCTACTCGATAAAAGCATATTGGACTTTTGAAAGGTCTTTTTACAGGTCCTTTTGTATAGGCGAAATGTGGGTATATTTGAAAAACAATTTGTAATAAATCAGTGCCTCGAAAGTTGAATACAAGTATTTTTTTTATATAAGGAGTGGGAGTCACTCCATGGCTGACTCAGGGCCATCCCAAATATATTATAGCTGTTGCTCGTGGCTAGAATTCTGTTCCCGTTCCGCAACCATGGGAACCTATGCCTGTGATAAAAATGAGCCTACAAATATATTATAGAATAATCAATCCCTGCTCCAAATTTCAACTAGAACCGTTCTACCGTTTGAGTATGATTGACAATCATCTAAATATTTAAACACTTTCATAAACTCACATTTTAAAATAGATACTCGTATTAGTACAATAATTTATTTTGAACCATTATTCCACCTTGTTATAATAATAGTCAAAATATTAATTTGGTATGTGTTTCATTCTTCCTACAGTCCCAGGTGATCTGATAAACCCGGTAAGCTGAGAATCACCATTGTACCATTGTTGGTATCAACGGGGTTCTTTGCGTGAGAGAGACTTTGCTTACCATCAGGCGAGGTGAAGTCATATTGACGTATTATAAAAAAATACATCTTTATATAGTCTACATATACCTATGTATTATTCATACCCATCACAAATTCAACTCGTTCTCTCTAACTAATCTAAAAGGTATTGGAATTGTTAGACTTACTTTGCAAGTGTCTTCACCCCGGAATCGATTCCAAACACACACACACACACACATAGGCTTATAATACTACTACACGTTGTGTTCCTTGCGAGACCCGTCTCCTTCCAACTTTGTCCAAATAAACTATTTACATGGTTCACCCTAGTTGGGAGTTTGCGGTAAGTAACAAGATTCTGCTATGCATAACTAAAAGTTAAAACTATGTGCTGTTTTGCTGACATTTTATACACTAGATAAACAATCTAGGAATAAAAATACATACCTATTAAACAAATATCGGTTTTCAGTCTTCAATATATAGTTTCTAATCATGGAGAAGGAAATGATAGCGGAGTTGTTGCAAGGCAATCGAGTCGCGTGCCATCCAAACGTCAAATGGACTCATTCGGTAGGAACGTTATACCTATGACGTCCTTGGACTTTTGACACCCCGCGCGCCTCTCTTCCCACCCGCATTCGGCGACGCGTTTTTATTAGGCGAATTATCAATGGGGCATCTCCGTTACTTAATCATATTCTGTCCTCAGTGTTTCTAATCTATCGCGGAAATTGGTTACCGTATCCATGACAAAGTGGTGACTCCCGCTCCGGCTCATTTCTGGGGCAAATGATAGCCATTGAGCGTGGCAACACCCCCGCCGCCGCCAGCATCATAGGCACATCTGTGCCAGGAACGATACGAGACAGGTTATTTAACGTGACATACATGGTTAATAACGCTTGACGAAATATGGTATTATGAATAATGTTATGACATTTATATTTTTGTGAATTGTTAAATAAATTATATTGTTTCTAATCAGAAAACTAATTTTAAACTGACTTTTAAAAACATATTGAAAAAGCACATCAATATTGAGTAACACACTTGTACTTTTCCACTGAGTTTATTTTACTTCTAAACCTGACCGGTTTCGCCTTACGGCATTCTCAAAGGTTTGCATTGATGTTTTAAGTATTGTAATTCCGAAACACACAAGTGTGTAGCAATATGTGTAGCACCAATATTGTTTATGTAAAGTAAACACTAATTAATTGATAAATATTTAAAACAAAACATGAAACATTTTAACTTTGTCCTCTGGCGATTATAAAACTATTTACCTATACATAAAATATTGTTTAATTCTTTCCGATGTAAAAAAATACATTTTAGTATGGCTTGTGGGAATTCTGCACCCATTCCCACAAACCACCTAGGTATGTGCCAAAATTCATTCAAATCCATTCTGTAATTGAATAATCAAAATCTTCACAAACTTTCGGATTCTATAGGATAAAATGTCGCTGCCTTTCAGTGCCTCAAAGAGCACAATCATCAATTTCACTTATCATGAACTTGATTGTCGATACGAATATTTACAACCCTTCATAAAACATGAAGCAACCCACTTACGCATACAATAATAATAAGTCTAGAAGGGTTATCGTTCTTTGTCCAAATAAATTCGGTACATAAAATTACTATTATTGTTTTATAGACGTTCATGAATCAATATTATATTGACATTCACGAAGCAAGCTAGGTACCTACCGAATTTTTGGAGGTGGGGTATATAAAGTAAAGTCTAATGTATGTTTTTGAAGTCTTTTTAACAATTATTACAACTACATACTATTTTGTTATACCAAAGACTTCAAAATAGACTAGACTTTTATAAATAAAAGGTTAAACGAAACAACGATTTGTTAATTCACTGAGGTTATTCTGTATACACTATTAGACAACACTTCACTGCGACAATTGATATTTATATCTCTAAAAACCTTTAGCATACCATGATGCGAGCTGAAGTCATATTGAAGTAAACGTTATAAATAAAAGAAAAAAATTGTTCCCAACGACCACCACCCCGAGGCGGTTGAAACAATTTTTAAAATTTTGTCTCAACTACCACCGGCGCGCGGTGGTCGCTGGGAATAAGCCGTACTAAGCAATAGATGAAGTCTCAAGAATAAAGGTCACCATTATAGACGTCTTTATATAGAAGAGTAGTAAATGTGGTTTACATGTACTCTTAATTAGTAGAAGTAATTTCTCAGCTTTCAGAACTAAAGAGGCCTCTTTGTTGTTATGTTTTGTCTTTTGTAAACTTAAACCTTGATGTTGTTGAGGACATTATTTTATAGAAACTAACAATGTTTAGATAAACTTGGTACAGCAATTTGGGACACCACAAACGTATTATTTCAAACAAGAATCTAACAACTGAAGTTACTGTGGCATCTGTGAAATACTAGTAAATGTAAATGTTTGAAAATATGTCCAAATAGCTACAATCTGGTAAAGTCAGCATCAGATCGATCTAAAATTGTCTTAGGCTATGCCTTGGTATCCCTCCCTTCCTATTGACTGATTGTTCTTATATTTGGTATATACCTTCAGTTCGAACAGTAATACAATTTAAATCAATAAAACAGTTTTATTTGCTCTTAATACCTTGTTAAGATCACTTTCAGACTTTGCAAGATATTTCTAACTGTTCAGAATAGAAGCGTCAGTATCTTAGTGGTTAAGGAGACGGCTTTACTATCGAGAGGTCCCGGGTTCGAATCCTGGCCATTATACTACTGATTTGAACCCACTCCTATCACAAGCAATTTAGCTTAGCTGGTGGGGTTAGAGGTAATATTAGTAACTCCAGTTCTACTATTCTTAAATAAGACACAGACTTTTTTTATCCTTTAGGATAGGTTTCAACCGGTTACAGGAACAAGATTAGAATTCATCATCATCAACTTCATGGAGACGGATTTTCCTGATTGGTGGGGTTTCCGGGGGGTCGCCATTACCAGACAGACGTTGAGAACGAGATTTAGAATTCCACACGGGAATAGTCTGACAGTTTGGAACTAATATTTTATATAGTTACTAGATTTTATCCGCGACTTCACCCGCGTTAATTTCAAAATAGAAAGGTTTAAGACACACTGCTCCTCTTCCCGCGACCCAGATAAAGTTCCTTCAAATTTCTGTGACCCTGGTACTTCATGCCAATGTACCAGGGTCATAGAAATACTGATCACGTGACCGCGGCCCACAGCAACCAACTTACATTTTGATTGATTGCAATCAAACAAACGTAAGATTTTAAGTCTGATTAATACCTTTCTAATATAAAAAATCGCATCATGATCCGTTCAGTAGTTTTTGTGTCCATCGCGAACAAACATTCCCAATTTACAATTAATATAATATATAGATTTCACAGGTTATAAGAACCAATTATAACCTTAACACCGCGGACATAAACCACAAATTGCAGCTCCGAGGAAACACCTTGATATACAAATTACTAAGTCAGAAGTTCATACATTTTCAAGAAATTTCATTTACCTCTTCCGTCATGGTTTCATATTAATATTGAAGAAGGTTTAATAATTTAAGCGCAGTGGGAGTGCAATATGAACTTTAGTGTGGTCTCGACTATGCTCCGGGTAGAACATCGCAACCTATACCAAGTGACCTACAGAGTCCACTGCAAACAGTACACTAGACGGGCGTTTCAGTTTTCAACCCAAGACAACTTCGAGTTTGGAATGGGAGGCACTTTAACACCTTATAGGTTCAGTTATCTAATTTCAGCGCCCCGTTAAAAATTTGAAATTCAATACGATGATTTGAAAACAGGAGAAGGATTAAATCTTCCAGATTTATTGATATTGATGATTATCGTTCCGCTCCCTTGGGTAGTAGCGTGATGTTATATAGCCTTATTCGATAAACGAACTATTCAACACAATAAATATTTTCAATTCGATCCAGGAGTTCCTGAGATTACCGCATTTAACCAAACAAATGAACTCGTCAGCCTTGTATTGTTTACTGTTATTACCTATTATTATGTATATTAATATGTAAATAGATAAGTAAAGATGTTAAATAAATATAAGCAAACATAATACAAATATGTCCTCACATATAAATTTGTTGTTAAACCTATATTGACACGACAAAAATATATTCACAGTTACATTTGAAAAATTGCAAAAATTTGATTTCCTCGCTTGAAAATGTTTGTGAAAGGTACACAAAAATAAGACTTTGCAAGTCGAAAGTTGCTGAACACATCCGTACCTTTGCGTGGACCTATCTTGTTTGCATAACGACTGCTCATCCGTAACGCTGAGGACAGAAATGGCGCTTGTTGACTAGACGGGACAGGTTTATGAGGATTTGTTTTTTTAGAGTCGGGTATCTTTTTACCCGACTGTGCGACGCAAAGGAGGGGAAATGTTATTTTTGAGCTATCGCGGTGTAAACACGTGGTTTTTATGACAGGACTTCACGTGATAAAAATTTCAAGTCAAGTCGTGACCACAAGTGCAGCATCGCACTCGAAACGTCGGTAAAAGTAGGTAATTTTTTTTTAACGCGTGAATTCCCGAATTGAAATAAAAAGCCATGCGTGGTAATGTATTGTGTTTATCAGCCTATGTATGTTCCTTTGAAATACTATACAGACCAAACGCCTGTGTCGATTTTTATGATTCACACGTCAATCGATTCCTCTTAATCCGGCGATTGTCACTTAAGACATAACGTTAGTGAAAAAATTCAATATGGCGACTACTAGACGCCATATTGTGAAAATGAAAAAAAAGATGTGCGGATATCTAAGTCCTTGTTTTTTTCTTTTAATTTTTTTTTTTATTTTGTATATACCACGTAGTTTGATTCGCTTTTTATTTTACGTTTTCGGGTGTTCTGATTTTTTAAATTATTATTAGCTTTTATAAAAAAAAAAAAATACATTATTTCCATACCTGCTGACTGACGAACAAAACTCTCATGTAAGTATTTCTCTCTAAGTTAGTACTCATAAAATAAATAGTAGGAAAAGCAGTAGCGTAGCCTATGGATGCATCAGGGATTATGGCTCGTATTGAGAAATTCAACGACAGCCTCCGTGGCGTGGCGGTAGTGCACGCGACTGCTACGCAGGAGGCGCGGGTCCGATTCCCGCTCAGTGCAAATATTTGTATGCATGAATATGGCTATTTACATTGGTCTGGGTGTTTCTATGTATAATATGTATGTATTTACAAAAAAAAAATATTAGTATGTTTATCCACATTCTAGATTCCATAACACAAGCTATAAAAGCTTACCATGGGTCTAGATAGCGTTGTGTAGAAAGTTGTAGAAAAAAAAAATTCTGTGAAAGCGGCTCTCTTGCATTTTATCTGTAGAAATACAATGTAAAGGGGTACCTAATACTTTTCCGGTTGAGCTCACCTATTTAACCTACGCACGTACACCATGTGTGGGAAAGCCGAGAGGTTCCAGGCAAAGTAGAATTTGGTCCACCCCATCTCTTCCCATGCGGTGTCGTACAAGGCGACTAAGGGATAGGGCTGTTTAACATCAGACAGATACATGCAGCCCAGACTCAGCCTCAGATGCAAAGCTGAGTTTTGAGTCAACAATAGTGCCTGGAATGTGGCAATAGGCTCACCCCCTATTTTTTTTTTTTTCACCCCCTATTACGTGAGACCAAATATTTTTTTTTATTGAAATAAAACCACTTTTTACGGATTCTATCGCGATATATTAGTATGGAATATTATAAATGCGAAAGTAACTCTGTCTGTCTGTCTGTCTGTATGTTACGCTTCCACGCCTAAACCACTGAACCGATTTTGATGAAATTTGGTATAGGGATAGATTAGACCATGAGAATGGACATAGGCTATGTTTGGTCGCGATAACCGACTTCTACGCGGGCGGAGCCGCGGGCAAAAGCTAGTATCATATATTTTTTGGTACAATTTGGGTGTTAATTCTCAACTGACTAACCCGGATAGAGGCGTGATTATATGTATGTATGTATTTACGTACACCATCAAAATACCCAAAATAAAACGAAACGAAAATGTATTCTTCCGCTAAAACACCATCTATTCATAAACTATAACAAAGCGAAAGGCATAATTTACATTGAGCAAGTTTCCTACCGGTAATTTCAAGCAAATTGCAAGGTCCGATATAAGGGAATGTTCTATTGTGTGCCGACAACAATGTATAACATTTGTGTGGTCGTTATACATGTATTATGTACAGTTATGAATGTATAAACTTATTTATTGTTTGAACAAGTTTGGGTATGATATACATGTACAAGAATCACTCGGAAGTGAATACACCTGCTAATTGATTGCTCTTGACTAGTTAAAATAAACTAATATAATATTACTAGTTGATGCCTTCGGCTCCGCCTGTGTGAATGTCAATTAGCGTAACTTTAAGCCTTATCTCCCGTTCTACCACGAACAAACAATCATAAAATTTTAGACGTGACCAAAACAAGTTTAATTTCAAACAAAAAACTCATGTTAAAATTTGTTCATAACTAGGAATTAGCGTTTGAATGATGACAGAGTATATCTATCATCATCCTGTTATCTGTAAATGGTTAGACAGAGGTAAATAAATACCCACATTTCACCTATCTCTATACACCCAGATAACAGTAGTTACAGTTTATTTGGGCGGGACCAGATATTAAAAAAAATTAAAGGTTCATGTCATGTCTTCCCTGGCTAGGACCAACCATTTGACAGGCAACCGTGGGGTAAAAGGTACATTTAAAATAACTGTGAAACACCTGGGTCCAAAAAAGTTACCCGTGTAACACCTAGTGGTACCACGAGGCTAAGTAAATAACCATGGTACACTTAACGTGAACCACGAAAATTAAAATGTTTTCGTTAAACATCTAGGTCATTCTGGATTATCCACAATTTTTTTTTCGTGTGGAAATCCTCTCGGACACCTCCCCTGCTGGAGCCGGAAGGTAAGGTTATGTCGGGCTTGAACCGAATAAAACCGCACGCCGACTATGGGTCGTGGTGCTAGGCCGGAGGTGAGGTTGTCTTCGACATATCCCTCGCACCCCGACTGACCCAGGGCCATCCCTTACGATCTGGCCCTTCTCGGGGGATTATCCACACACATTGCTTCATCCTACTGTTAATCTGAAATTTTCAGCTTGGACTCTGGTATCCGCCTTTTGCAATCTAATCGCGTGTTTGGCTGAACTTCGACTTGAAAAAAAAAAAAAAAAATTGCGACTACTATCGAAAGCTAACACACTAATACCCCTAATAAAGCTCGATATGGAAGTTTTTCCTAACACTCCTATAACTGAACTGCTGACGTCACAAATGAGAACTGCTAGCATAGTACAAATTACCTAACTTTGTCCGCATTGGCAGTATATTTGGCAGTAAAAATGATCGTTAAACCTGACTCACCTTGGTGAAATCGTTCTGTTAAATTGGTTTATGATTGGTTAAGTATAGACGTCTTACACGTACCAACGTAGAGTATTTTTCTGCCAAATTGAATTATAATTTCTTCCGGCAGCAAAAATCCTATTATTTCTACTAATCCTACTAATATTATAAACGAGTCTGTAAGTACTCGTATATATGGATGGATGTTCGTTACTCTTTCACCTCTAAACAGCTGGAACGATTTTGATGAAATTTGGTATGGAGTTAGCTGACACCCTGGATTAACACGTAGACTAGGGATCCACGAGGGCGGAGCCACGGGTAAAAGCTAGTCTATTAATATTATAAATATGAAGTTGTTTGTTTCTAAGTCACGGTCAAACGGCTGAACGGATCTGGCTCAAATTTCGTATAAGGAAAGGTTGTAGTCCGGAATAAGACATAGGCTATTATATATCCCGGGAATAGGTCCCCATGGGTTACAATAACGGGATCAAAATTCCACACAGGTGGAGCCGCGGGAGACAGTTAGTTAAGGTATAAAGTTGACGTTACACTACTTGATGGGAAGTTCCCCGTGAAATTCAAATTATAAAGACCCCACCCTCTCCTTTCCCTCACAGGACGACATGTGCAGGGCTAAGATGCTAAGTATCCGTATCTATACAGTGCAGAATATACCTGCTAGAACCAAGCTTTTCAGTGGCTTATTCCTATGCCGCACCACTAAGACCTGGAACTCCCTGCCAGCTCACGTTTTTCCTCCTTCCTACAGTCCCGGGTCGTTTAAGCGGGGCGTGAAAAGGCATCTGATGAGGCCGTCAAGCTGAGTGCCACTACTGTTAACATGGTACATGTTTACGATGGTGACCCTCTTTCTGAGACTTTGCCTTTAGCTTAACATCAGGCGAGGTGAAGTCAAATTGACGTGTCCTTTATAAAAAAAAAACACTATTTCAGTTGCAAAAGCCTCTAAAATTACGATTTCCAGTTTGACAACCTCCGAAAGCGTATTTTCACGCCCGGTTTAAAAATCCAGGATTATATGTCGACGGATACACGTGTGTGAAAAAGAATTCTCAGTTTTTATCGTGCGACATAAAGGATTAGTTATTTTATTAGTTCGAGGTAAAATCGTTTCGACTTTGTAAGGTTTTCACCTGAGCCATGTACCTGTTAGACAGGAAAATGAAGCGAAAAGCAATATAAAATTTTGGTACAACTAATTTTTAGTCGAAACGTCTCGGTAGTCTATATCAAGGAGCCTATATAAAGGGTTACGATTTCTAAATCTTCTCTAAATCTAAAGACTTCTAAGTCTCGGGTTAGAATTACACTGTCTCTTATGATACAGGATCCTCTAGTATAAGAGACAGGGTTAAATATCTAATGCAACTTGCTTCTAAATGTTATCTACATAATAATTGTGTTCACCGTCTGTTCAACCGTCTTGAATTGTTGTTGTTTCTTAATGTATGATTTCATTATGTTAATAAATAAATAAAATAAAATTCTGGTCATTACAACACTGATATGAACCCATTTTTAACACAAGCAATCCTTCTTTTTCTTCTTTTATTGAAATGGCGCCTTGCATTGGTTATATATGGGTACCAATGATTCTACCAACCTCAAGGTGGAGAGTAGGTTTAATCGTTTATAAAGGTCTCTAGGTATATAAGGGGCAACTATAATGGTGGTGGCAGTAACTTATTTTAGAGGGTAAGATTAGTTATTTAGTGAAGGGGAAGGAGGGGGGAGATTATAGTTTTAATTCCTTTATGGAGAAAAATTTGTAGAGGATCTTGATAAAGGGGGAGGATACCAGAGTGAGTAAGTAGGCCAAATTTACAGGTCGAGGAATCTCTTGTAGGAGGAGATCATATAATGGTACCACTAATCTTGGACAGGAATAAAAAATATGCTCAAGAGTGCCTTCATCCTTCATACTGGTGTGCAGACAAATCCCAAGCGGAGGCGTATTATGACGCCTCAGTCATAATACGCCTACGCTTGGGATTTGTAACTTAATGTTAACTTTTTGAACCGTTTGTGCTTGAAAAACCAAGGCTTGGAAGGGATAGATGGTTGTAATGACCCATAGAGTTTGCCTTTGATAATTTTAGAGGATTACCATAAGTCATTCCAAGATTTATCGCGGAAAGCGCCGGATAACTAAAAGTAATTGAGCTTAATGTATATTGACACCAAGTATTCCATTACCATAGAATGCAAAATTATACAAAGAAATAAAATGCAAATATACAATAACATATGCAAACTTTTTGTATTGAGCAGTATTCAAAACCGCGATCAATTTTCTTAAGAATTATGTATATTTGCAAATTAATTTTACGTTTTCGTTTCCATCTTCTCTAGAGACAAACAGATAGATACACAAACCCTCTGCTAAATTGTGATTCACGTAAAATTTATGTTGGTGAATAAAACCTTGAAAATTTACAGGACCATGATTAGGGTTAAAGTGACTTGCAAACTTTAGGGTTGCATGATATATGGATCTACCCCAATGAATTATATGCTCATACCTTTAAAATACCTGATATTTTGACTAGGTTGCAATGTGTTACAAAAACCGTAGGTTGGGTAAAAACATGATTTTTACTGTTACTAATCCATTTATGCAAACCCTCTGGTTTGTCCCCTATGTCATGGGACCGAAAACCATAATTGGCGAAATGTGGGTGTTAATACGCTTCTGTCTACCCCTTCAGGTATTTATAGGCGTGAATACATTCTATGTATGTAGCGGTTTGCAAGTGAGGTTAGCCTTGCTCCATAGATATTCGTAAGGCTTTATCCTTCTATACAAACAACTTCTACAAAAAGTACTGAAGAACCTATTTTAAAAAGAAGCAACTTATATCCATATATATTTCACCAAAGTATTGTTAACCAACATGCATTATTGCCAGCCATTTGACCTCTAACAGACACTTTTAAACTCGTAAAAAATTAGGGAGCCGACGTTATAAAAGGCAGGCTAGGCTTTTTATGGTTACTTGGAGTACCATTTTAAGATTCTGGGTAAGCAACCAGACCAATTACAAAGTCTAAACATTGTGTGAATAGCCTATTGACCTTGGTCTCAAAATATCCAGCTTTTAGCTAACTAACTTATTTAAAACAAGCTGTTGTGTCCGCAGCTGTTGTCCTGTTCAAGCAACCCATGGCAACATATTTCCGGGATAAATGCGTATTTGTTACTCCAGATTTGTCATCACCCTTTGCTAAGTTTCAGCCCGATCCATCATCTTTCACTTTCATAATATTAATAGGTAGGATTGGATGGGATAGGAAAGGATGTAGGTTACAATTTATTCATAGTAATATTATAAATGCGAAAGTAACTCTATCTGTCTGTGACGCCTAAACCACTGAACCGATTTTGATGAAATTTGGTATAGGGGTAGATTAGACCATGAGAAAGAACATAGGTTATGTTTGGTCGCGATAACCGAAATCCAGCGGAGCCGCGGGCAAAAGCTAGTGTTTAAATAAGGTTTAAAATGTTATGCGGCACCAATATATGCAATAGCGTTTTTGATCTTTTGTCAAATTATAGTTCTCTTTAGTATAATAAGTCCAAAGATCGCATTGGATTTTCTTACCGTGGTGCGAAACGACCACTTCAAAAAATGGCGTGGTGCGATTCACACCACTGGTTCGAATCGACCACTTCAAAAAGCGGCGTTGTGCGATTCACACCCTGGTGCGAACAGCTTGTGGTGTGAATCGACGACAGACCCATACAAACGATTCACCGCATTTTTTTTTCTTTTTTTTATCATGCGAAAAATCCCCACGGATACCACCCCCACGGAGCCGGTGAAGGTCGTTATGTCGGACTCGAACCGACCAAAACGCACGCCGTCTTGGGTCCTTGCTTGAAGGTGAAATCGCCGAAAGCATATCGGGGTGCGAGACCCCGGCAGACCCAGGACCATCTCTTCCGAGATGGTCCCCTTCGAGTTGTGGGGAGCTCGGTGTCCCCATCTAGCCCCGGGCTGCGGCCTGCTTCTGCTAGGGTGACAGGCGGCTCCACCGGTCATCCCCAGGCCAGCGCACAGATTCACCCCTTTGTAATGTTTATCCAATTTTGCAATCTTTTGGAACGTATTCCGGGAATATAATCCCTGTACCAAATTTCAGTCAGATCAGTTCACTGTTAGAACGTAATTGAGTAACAAAAATACAAAAACCCAAACGTACACGTATCTTCACAATATTTCACATTTATAAAATTAAGTAGAATTAATTATGTCTTTTATCAATCATCTTAAATTGTTGAAACTAAGCTTAAATTAAGTTACATACTGATGCTGAAATGCACAATTTCTTACACCATAGGCAATGATCCATACTAATATTATAAATGCGAAAGTAACCCTGTCTGTCTGTCTGTATGTTACGCTTTCACGCCTAAACCACTGAACCGATTTTAATGAAATTTGGTATAGGGGTAAATTGGACCTTGAGAAAGGACATAGGCTATGTTTGGTCGCGATAACCGACATCCACGCGGGCGGAGCCGCGGGCAAAAGCTAGTATATTATAAAATAAAGATAAGTTGTCCACACTCTAAAATATCAACAAAACATTATGAGCAAATGGTCACCATTTCTTCCACCAATCAGAGATGCTACAGTGCGCTACCCAAAAAAACGTCTTTAATAAATTAATCAGTAACAATAATAATATTATTAAGTACGTAAAATAATAATATAATTCATATAAATTAACAATATTGGCGTATTATTAGTAAGTGGCAGTAGTTTTTGCGCCATTTTAGACAGCCGCCATGTTCCTGAATAACGTATCTATAAAATAATATCTAAGGTATTGACCATACGTACTTTATTATTCTGCCAGAAGTTCTTAAGAACACAAAATTAATATAATCCTTTCTAATTGTATATTCTTCAAAGAAATACATAATTTTAATTCCCCTTTGTTGTCCTAATATCGTAAGACTACGGCACACCTGGGTTAATCCAATGCCTTAATTACCTGTCTGTCTGTTTGCGTGAAATTTTAAGCTTTTTGTAAGATATGTTAGAACATGGCAGCCATCTTGTTCGTTGACGTACATGTTTACGGTTGATGAGAATTGCTCAAATGATTTGATAGATGTTTGATAGGCTGACAAATTCGGATGATTAAGTTAAGCCAGTGATAACTTTCGTACGTAACTTCTTTTTTACACGCTTTTATTAGCTTCACCTGTAACTATGTATGCAAGAAAATCTTGGAATCTTAATTTGACCCAATTCCCGGCCTTCGCATGAAATTTTGCACACTCTGAGTTCTAATGACAATACATGACTAGCTACGAAACGTCATTACAAATCCAATATGGCGGCCTCCCCAAGATGGCGGACTGGCTGTTTGAAATCCACCCCCATGATGTTTCGTGTTTTTTAGTTTTCAAAATAGTATTATTTATTATTTCCGTCTTTCTTCTTTTATTGGTATGTTTCTTTACTTTGAATAATCAAAAAAACAGTTTGATTTGCTCTTAATACGAGATTTTTAAGATCATTTTGAGACTTCGTTCTCAAGATATTTCTGACACTGACTGTACATACTTAGTTGTGTTATTCCACTCTATATCATTATAGTGGAATGTGTTTGATAGTAGTGATAGTTTCTTTGTGATTATTTTGGTAGTTTAAATAATATTGATACTGTATTTACAATTAGCGTCAATATTTATACTATTCGGCAACATAATCATATGGTGCAGGCGTTGATATAGAAATGTGATTTAAAGACATTATTAATTTGATACAAAGTGTTGATAAATTCATATAACAAGCGAGAAATTCTGTGAGATTTGGAAATGGTTAAGCTCCATTGTTGAGCATCACAATGAAGATAGACTAGATCTGAATTAGTTTGTATTATCTCGATGTTATCATTTTCTATAGAAGACATTGGATTTGAAGTTTCAATAGAATTTATATCTAAATCTATCACATCAATGCATAAGCGAAATATCCAGCGGAATATTTTAGAAACAAAATTGCTTATGCTGTTCACTTATGGAAAGAACTCTAAAAAGCATAGGCTTCTTATGTTCAGCTTAAGCTAAAAACATAAGATTTATGCTAATAAAAAATGTTATATAATATTAGTATCCCGAAGCAAAGTATCTCTTTTGTATCACTTTTGAAGCAAAGCTTCTGTAACATCACCTTCGCTGTAAGTTTTTTCATATATAGTGCGTTATCACTACTACCACTTACAAGTTTTGTACTTTGTAATTGTGCTATTGTGCTGCGTGCTTCGCAGGTGATGCGTAAAAGCTTTGCTTCTGTTTGGATCTCACTTTTCTTTTAATCGTGCCTTGTGCATGTACTTATGTGTGGTGTAAATTGAGTTTGTATCCAATTTTCCGTAGTTTTATTGACTATACTTTGTCTTTCAGGATACTGTGTTAAATAATATAAGCATAAGCTTATATATGCGGATATATGGACCAAAATCTATACAATATTTACTGACCTTCATTCCAACAGCTGACGAGTGTTGGCCATTCGAACCACGGTAGCATATACATTCTAATTTTCTTAACGCCGCATGAAAGTAGAAAAAAATATACTGCAATATATTTCATGTCACCCTACAACAATGTAAAATGTGGTCTAAAAATGAATCCAGATTATATAACAAAACATGTTATAAAACTTATATAACATGTTATATTACTTGACGATAAGTATTATTAAGCAAGTTATATAAGAAATGTTATATTGCAATGTTTCTGTGGACTTTTTATATAGCATAAGTTATACAACATGTTACGTAATCTGGACTCACCTCCAGGATTAAGTAGTAATTGATTTGATTTTATATTGTTATCCACTTATTTCAGTTCTTGTGAAAATGTAATGTGTTATAATTTAGAATTTTGTACTTTTTAGAACCCTGTTTATATATGGCTGATTGAAATAAAAAAGAAATTAAAGGATTAAGTAAAAGAAAAAAAAGGAGAGAACAAAAGCAAAGAAATAAGATTTTAAATGAAGAAAAATTTATTCTATTGATGGTATCGTAACATAAAAATGATGTCATCGTTGTCTTTTAGTTTGTTCGGTGAAGTTTTATTAGGTTAAGTACGTTGTGTGATTTTTGTATTGTTAGACCATATTTTTTTAATCCAACATTATTACGAGCAATTCTTATAAATAGTTTAATACACTGCAATCTTAGAAACCATTCTAACAATATATTTATTTCAATAAAGTTAAGTATCCTTTTCATTTAATGCTTGTAATTTTATTGTTCCTGAAAAAATACTATTTTACATTAAAAAAGATATGAAATTATACAATTTATTGTATATCATGGATATCATGGATACAATTTCATCATGCCACTATATTTCCTGAATAGTTAATGTAGTATTGAAATATTTTTTGTTAAGATTTTATTTCAATGTAAACTTTAGAAAATATCATTATGTAGTAATACTATTACGGTCTATTAAATCAAAAATTCACAAATGGCGTTATTAAATATAAAAAATCGAAGCGAAGCATGGTCGCACGAAGTATACGCTTTGCTTCGCGTTTTTTTTTTGTTTTATTTGTAACGATGAATGAACGCTTTTGCTATTTATCACTGCTCCGATTAATAATGTCCCATGTATTGGTAATCGAAAACCACATCGCCATTCCAAACGTCAAATATATTTAATGGTTTTATTTGTGTGTTTTGCGATAACTCTGATGGTCAATGATACGTATCGGCGTAATTTCCTTTTTCGAGGACGTTTTTATCCGCCATTTTGGAACATAAATACAGTATAGAGTGGAAATGTAATTTATTTTCATAAAGTATTTGTTACGTGTATGCGTGATAGATACTTTTATATATCAAAATTTAATTTAGATTTTCGTATTGATATGAATTTTATTGAAGCTTTGGCGCATACTTTTCTTGTAAGATTCGGAGGTCAGGTGGATGTGGCTATCGGAATAGATGACATGCCAATTCCAAGCTTGCAATTTTGAGACTTATCTTGGCTTTGACGAGAGCGATTAACCATTAATCCATAGAGGAAAGTCTGTACAAAAGCCTCATCCGCCAATCAGCAGGTATAGCGGCTTGCAGGTTAAGTTAACTTGGACCCCAAAGATTCTTATGGTCGTATAACTCGGGACACATATCTTGGGCCTAAGTTGCGACACCCTATGGTCTTTTTTAAAGTGCGAAACATCCCCATGGACGAAATTTATAATTCTGAGATTTACAGCCACTGTACCACTTTGTGCCGATAGCAGATCTTGGGATGCTGGAACAAGTAGGCCAAAAGCATTGTAAAAGAAATCGGAAACAGGGTTATAGAAACAACTGGTGACTCCCGTTCCGGAGCGTTCCTGGTGCAAAGGCTGGCCATTGCAATCCAGCGTGGCAACGCGGCGAGTGTGATAGGCACTTTTGCGCCGGGAACGGTCAGGGGGCGGGTTATTTGATTAATTTATTGACTTAATGTAAATATTATGTTTGATTATTAATAAAATTAATAAAATGCGGTAGCCTAGTGGTATGGGTAAAGGACTGCTAAGACGAGGTCTCGGGTTCGATCCCAGGTTTACCAAGGCACACACCAATGACTTTTCGAAGATTTTCGAAGTTATGTGTGTATTTATCGCAGGTTTATAAGTGCCCGGTTAATGGCAATAGGCTCGCCACCTAACATTGGGACCTAAACATAAACTGGCGAAATGTGGGTGCTAGCACCTCTGCCTACCCCTTCGGGGAAAACAGGCGTGAGTTTATGTTATGTTATGTTATGTTATGTTATGTTATATTAATAAAAACATTCTGATATAAAACTTCCCAACTTTTAACAACAACCACTAATTCGTGACAAAGCTGTGAAAACTTTTTGATTAAGAGTTTTACAGAGAATACTTGAAATCTATATTACTTATATTATACCTACTAGCGAATGCCCGGGAACTGTAAAAGAATTTCACGCATGCGAAGCCGCTTGCCTACGTGAAATTATTTTAACATTCTCGTTCCTGTGACCGGTGGGACCGTTTTTTTAACCTTACGTGGACCTTAAAATATAACAGAATTGGTCAAGCCGTTGTCAAGTTTTACGCTCAGCATTCATTTTCATTTATATAAATTATCTTCTTCACCTTTGCGTTAATCCCAGTCACATCCAAAGCTTTCAGCTTGGAGTCTGGGGTCAGCTTTACCAGTCTAACGGCGGATTTGGCTAACCTTCGATATTTTCTGTGAAGCGATTGCTATGTGACCTCCACAACCCAAAGGCGATATCGTAGCATTGCAGCTAGATATGTTGTTGAATTTTTGAGGGCTCCAACTACCCGTAACAACTGTCATAGATGTTCGTATGGCATCAGAAACCGACATACGACTGAGGACGCCTCTGAGGTTCGACCAGACTAATGCAAATACCCATATTCTGGTATGCATGAATTTGCAGTGAGCGAGTTCGAAACCGCGCCTCCTGCGTAGCGGCTGTGTTCACTACCGCTACACCAAAGAGGCTGTCATTTATTTCATTTATATAGATTACAACTCGTGCGAATTAACATGGCACCTGGCTCTCGGCTTCGCGCGGGGGAGCGGGAGGGGTGTATGCTGACGCTACTAGTCTCGCACGGCGAGAGCGGGGTCGCGCGCGGAGAAGCGGGAGGAGGGTGTCTTCGAGGCAGGTGCCATGTTAACTCGCACGAGCTATACACACCCATAAATTACGCAGGTGACATAGCGGCAGAGGGTTCGTTCAAGACAGAGGTAGCGGCTTTGATTCGTTCAAGTCTGGGTTTTTCTAAGGATTATCAACAGTGAAACTCATGTTTAAATAACAAAAAAGATCCACATTCTTAATACTCCTAACTTTATCCTACGATCGTACTAAAAAAGAGAAATAGCCATAATAAAATTTCAATGGTTCCGTATAAAACCAACTTCGCAATGTGTATTTACAGTGAAGAACAGACATGGCGGCGCCATAGACATTAGTATAAAATTTTGATGGCGGTACACAGTAGTGAGTAGTTTTGCTATTATAGTAATCACATAGATAAACCTGCATAAAAAATTAAGGTTGGATATATGCTTCGGGACATATATTTTAAACCTTCGTGCCTCGGAGAGCACATTAAACCAGCGGTCTCTATTGCAATACGAATATCTGGGTGAATTTCAACATCTATGAATTTTTAGCTAATTTTGGTGATTTTTTTATTTCTAGGTATTTAGGTAATCTCTTTCAATATTTAGCTAGAAATACATATTTTATGCCTATTATGTTTGAATAGTCTAATTAGCCCTGGGAATTACTTGTTTATTTTATACACCTGAATTTTCAATACACCGAAATTGGTGCCTAACACCAAAATTGCATATCAACTTATTTTTATTTTTTATTTATTATTACTTATACTATTTCTTTGTTTTTTTTCTAGAATTTGGCACTTAATGGTTACATATAACCCTTAATTTTTACCCTTTTATCACCAACTTCATTATTATATGGCAAAACCACTTTAGTTGTTAGTAGTATCAGTATAAAAGCAAAACATTTGATTGTTCTATCTATCCTTGCTTCTAGCAAGGATTATATTTTACTCTAATGGCGCCAATATTATCGACGAACTTATTCAAGATTGCTGGGAAAAGATTTAGGCAGTTATTCTCAAAGTGGGAGAGGTGGTACTCGGTATGCCTAAGGGTGGACGGAAGATATGCCATGGACACTTGGTAGTGGCAAGACAAGTTGGTAGTGTGATGTCTATTTCTGAACTTACAGGAGTCCTTCAACTAAGTTTCTCACGCGGTGAGCTGATGGGCATTGCGGTTCAAAAGGGTTCCAGAGGTTTACACCATCCGAGACATGTACCACGATTCTGATTCCGTTGTTCGAACCGCTGTTGGCAATATGAGAATCTTCCTTATCACTGTCTCTGTGATCTGTCCTTAGTCCATTCCCAATCAGCGTGGTATTTTGGTCGGATAGCATCAGACAATCACTCCATAACTGCCCATGTATGCTGTTAATATCGGTGGTGGACGCCGATAGATTGGTGCAACATGTGAGGATGTGGATGTAGGAGCTTGAGGACGGTAGAGGTCAGAAGCCTTCTGTGGAGAAGATTGAGTACCTTTTACACGATAGCAAAGTGCTAGCTGCTGGAGCAACATAATATGGTACTCGGTATGCCTAAGGGTGGACGGAAGATATGCCATGGACACTTGGTAGTGGCAAGACAAGTTGGTAGTGTGATGTCTATTTCTGAACTTACAGGAGTCCTTCAACTAAGTTTCTCACGCGGTGAGCTGATGGGCATTGCGGTTCAAAAGGGTTCCAGAGGTTTACACCATCCGAGACATGTACCACGAATACCACAATTCTGATTCCGTTGTTCGAACCGCTGTTGGCACTATGAGAATCTTCCTTATCACTGTCTCTGTGATCTGTGATCTGTCCTTAGTCCATTCCCAATCAGCGTGGTATTTTGGTCGGATAGCATCAGACAATCACTCCATAACTGCCCATGTATGCTGTTAATATCGGTGGTGGACGCCGATAGATTGGTGCAACATGTGAGGATGTGGATGTAGGAGCTTGAGGACGGTAGAGGTCAGAAGCCTTCTGTGGAGAAGATTGAGTACCTTTTACACGATAGCAAAGTGCTAGCTGCTGGAGCAACATAAGCAGGAGTTGCGTGTCACCTACATCTTCGACTTCATCGCTTTGTTGCGTGGAGTCACGTGCAAAAGATTGCATGAGGCACTCTTGCATCCACGGTAGCTTTCATGTAAGTGAGAAAGCAGAGGAAGAAAAGCCAAATGATGTTGACAGTGGAGAGGAGGGAAGAAGGATGGGCAGGTTTTAATGGCGTAGGCTTAGTAGTAAAGAGTGAGGCCGCCTTTCACGCCAGTAGAAGCAGGTGACGGAAAGAGCGCACGATGCTCCACCACACCGGCCTGTCCCTACTGCGGCATTAGCTGACTTCACCCAACTACTCGCCCGTCTTTTGTATGCGTAGTTCATATGCTAATGGTTAATCTGAGAGAAAATTAGGAAAGCTTCCGAACAACCCTCAACAGCCAACAACCTCTTTCCCACCTAGGGAGAGAGGCGGTGGTTTCTCCATTGCCCAGGGTATACTACGTAGAGTTCACCTGACCTAGTGGCCCGTCGGACTACGTAGGAGCTTAATCAAATAACTATGAAAACAAATTTTGGTGTAAATATACAATTTTGATGATTAGTAAAACCCCACCAAATTCACCAAAATTGCTCCACCAAAATTAGTTTCACGTCTAAAAAAAATATTTATAAAAATACTATTTAGAATATAGTGGTTACATTACCAAAATTTAATACACATTCTGAACCTGTACACTATACTTAAATATTAAAACATACAATGAGAATAAACCGTTTTAAATAATCAACACAAAAATTACAATATTTTTGTCCGATGCTTATGAAACGACCTACTTACGTGTTTGGCAGAAAAACGAAACGGGACTGGGGACAACTGGCACTGGTGCTCATTAACACCCAACTGAACGTTTCCAATGATGATAGTGTCGTCCTTTCAATACGACTCCTTCGATGATTTTATAAATCCCACCAAAATTTTACATTTGCCGCGGACGCATCTTATAAATTATTTTTAAGATAAAGTATAGTACTAAATACTACGAATGACAGTATCGAAGATAGCTAAAATATTGCCGAATCGAATTATTATTAAGTATACTCAGTAAACTAATGAAGTTTTGATTAAACTGTGATCATTCCCAAGAAAACAGGTTGTGGACGCGCCACCAAGTTTAGAATTTAGGTGAAAATACATTTTTTACACACTCACAAGAATAGTTTCAATAATATAATTTATACGTGCATATAGAGAAAAACGATATCTTTCTTACAAAAAATAATCATTACTATATGTTAACTTCAAGGTATGATTTTCAGTCACGCCGCGAAAATTTTACGTTTGAGAAATTCACCCATCTATGGCAGTCGTTACGGATAGTTGGAGCCCTAAAATGTGCAACAACTAGTCTAACTGCAATGCTTCGATATCGCCTTTAGGTTATGGAGGTCATGGCACGATACAGTCGGTCGCGGCTGCCAACAATCGTTACGTAAAAACGGCGGCCTGAACCAACCTGAACCTGTGTTTGGCTACTAACCACTCAGGCTGGGAGTTCAGAGGGCAGTCCCTAACAATATAGATGAAAAATAACAAACCATATCATATTGAAACGAAATCTGTGACCGGGACTAACGCAAGGATGATGATGAAAGCAAGTATTTTTTATACTAACCCCTAAAAGGGCATTAAGCTAGTCGTTCATTTTGTAATATCAATACATATTACAAAAGATATTACATTCCCCGTAAGGAGTTATTGGAGATTCAAGAACTCGTGGTATTTAGGTCCATGAATATTGGTAAATACCACGCACGGCAGTAAAATATTTGAATTAAACATTACAGGAATATAATAACAGATATCTGTCGTACCCTCAGGCTTATGGAAAAAAACCTTGAAAGTTTAAGACCTACATTATTTAAGAATTCATTATTAAATGTTTTCTTTTGAATTTTTCTTAACTTTTATATCAAATGGTCTAAATTGAAGATCTTGTAAGAATCACCCCCTATTAAGTGGGACCGAATACAATGTTTGGGTGCTTTACAAGCTTCCTAATGAAATTAGAGATTTACCTGGAAATAAATTTAAAAATGCAGTTAAGAGCAAACGTTGCCAGAAAGGCTATTGTAAAATCCAAGAATATTGATAGGATAAACAAGCTTGGAAATGAGCTGTTCTCTCAGCTATGCTACTCAAGCAAATCACTGTATCTAGACTATAAGTATTAGACTAAATGAATGGTTGTAAATAGACCAAAAAAATGCCCGCTGAGTTTCTTGCCGCAGTCTCAGGTCTGAGCCGCGTTTCAAACCGCGCCATGGTCCATTTTGCTAAACTAGTCTTTAATTATTTTTTTTATATTGACGTTTTGTAATTTCCGATATAATGGTCTATGCAGAATAAATTATTTTGAATTTTGTTAATTCACTTCTCTCTGCCTTACCCTGCGGGGATAAAGATGTAATTATTTATTATGTTTAACCAGAATTTTTATGGAATCATTGAAATAAATGGGTTTAAACTTTGATTAATAAAGTAACTTAAGTGTTTAAGTTCCCTCTAAGACCTTCGGAGCAAAACTATCCACATCTTTGAGCTGGTACTCTTTTCCTTTTGATAATGTAACTTTTGACTTTATAAGTGCAACTATCGGCTAACCACGGTAGAGAAACCTGGGTCAGGTTTTCATAATGTCAATTTACAGGTTTCACCGGCTTCCAGGTGAGATTGATTTACACAATACACCCATTACTAATATGTTAACAGTGAAAGATGTTCCATCTGGTTAATCCATACTAATATTATAAATGCGAAAATAACTCTGTCTGTCTGTCTGTATGTTACGCTTTCACACCTAAACCACTGAACCGATTTTGATGAAATTTGGTATAGGGGTAGATTAGACCCTGAGAACGGACATAGGCTCTGTTTGGTCACAATAACCGACATCCATGCGGACGAAGCCGCGGTAAAAAAAAGCTAGTAGTTAATCATTTTAATTCCTCCCACGTTTCTAGCAGTCTGTCTTGACATCCTACTTCACCATCACTGCGTAGTATGAAGCAAAATCGCTTTCCGCGTCTGTCCGTCTCTATGTATGCTTATATCTTCAAAACTACGCTACAGATTTTGATACGGTTTATTTTAATAGATATAGTAATTCAAGAAGAAGGTTTATATGTACAATATATGCTTAATATAGTAGAGGGTGCAGCTGGAACGGGATTGGACGCCACACGGGCGGAAAAAAATTGGCGGTACGAAGTTATAAACGCTTAAGTTTGTGGGTATGGATGGATGGATGTATTTTACTCTTTCACGTCTAAACGGCTGGAGCAATTTTAATAAAATTTGGTATGAAGTTAGCTGACACCCTAGATTAACATATAGGCTATGTGAGGTACACAGTAGCCGACATCCACGCGAGCGAAGTCGCGGGCAATAGCTAGTAATATAACATAGCTACTATAAAAGGTAGTAATAGCTCTGTGCCTCAAAGTAAAAGGCAAACATATAGCAATTTTATTTTATAACAAATTGCCTAAATAAATCAAATAATAGTAACGACTTGAAATTGCTTTGTGCAAATTTGCGTATGGACACGCAAATTTGCGCACGGGCAAAGTGCCAAGTGAACAAGAAGCCAGTTGTACAGTCGGTATCAGAAAGATGTTGGCGTACAAAGTACTCAAAATGATCTTAATTTTGTTTTTTTTATCCTTCCAGTTGACCGATTGTTCTGATATTTGGTACACATATTTATTTTGGACAATAATACCATTTAAATCAAACCAATACTACCCATACCTCAAGCGCAAGTCAAAACTTGTTTGCGAAAAAATACAAAAGAATCCCGTGAGTTCGAGTCTCACTTGAGCATTTCATTTTTTCCAATGTTTTTCGAACTTAACAGTTAGCATAATAAATGTTATAAAAAATTCATTCAAACATAAGAATCCCGTCAAAAAGAATGGACAAACACTGAAGGATACAGGCAAGCCATATAAATGTATAAAATATGTAGTTTCATTTGTTATTAATACGAGAGTTTTAAGATAATTCTAAGGCTTCGTTGTCAAGATATTTATGACGCTGACATTACTTAAAGCTCCACGTCACTTAGAAAACTAGTTCGTGTGTGTTACTGGAAAAGGAGTGTATAGAATAAATAGAGTGTTCGGGACATATATTTTGGACCTAAAATACGTGCAATACACGTATTTTGGGTGTTTTTTAAGACCACTGAGACGTACCTTCATAGGCGCGTATTCATCATCATACGTTTGGTGTACCCTTGCTTGCTGCTTCCATACAAAACAAAGCGTACCGCATGTTATACACCCAGGCGAACAACGACTGAACGCAAGTGTTTCTTTTCTTAAAAATAGCGACAAATTAATGAAAAGTATGAAAACGTACGCGTGCAATACGCCTCGTGGATAGTGTTCAGTACGCTGTTGGGCTGCACAAGCAACACATCTTATTTTGAAGCATCTATGAAGCTACGCTGCCGTGGACAGTGGGCCTAAGGATAGCACGGGGTGCTACTACATTGTAGGAGATCTAATTTACCAAATATAGGGTCGCGCTAGGGTCTCGATTGTCCCGGCGGCGGCGCGCTGAAAAGCGCGCCTCCCCATTCCGGGGGCGAGTTGGGGACACCGTTGTCCCCCCTCCTGAGGAGGGCCAGACCGTAACGGATGGCCCTGGGTCATGGTGGTGCGAGGGATATATTGATGACAACCTCACCTCTGGCCTAGCACCACGACCCACAGTCGGCGTGCGGTTTTAGTCGGTTCGAGTCCGACATAACCTCCCCTTCCGGCTCCGGAAGGGTGGGTATCCGAGGGGATTTCCGCACGGAAAAAAACAAAAAAAGGGTCTCGTTTGTCCCGCGATATAGGACCAAGATATAATTCTGTACAGAAAAGGTAGAAAAATATAAAAATTATATGATCAACGACCGAGTAAAGGTCACAGATTTGATGCCTGTTGAGTACAAATATCTACGAGAAAATTCATATCTGTATTGACTTGCTATAATTATATAAAGGAGGACTGTACTGATTATAAATTGATGATGACATGAAATAAAGTTGAAATGATGATTTTGAATTAAAATGATGTTAGGATTCTACTGATACAACATTCACACATCAAAATTTGTTCAGGCATTTATAAGTAGGTAAACTATCGTCGTTTTAATAACATTTTAAAGCAATTGGTATGCTTTCAAATTCTTGGACGGATGTAGGAGAATTTGGAATGCACCAGGCGTAGCTCGAAAGCTCAGTGGTTACAGCATTCCCCCTGTAAGTGACTGGTCATGGGTTCAAATCCCGCCTGAGCATTCCTTTTTTCCACTATTATTCGATTTCAAAATGGATTAAAGAAACTCACAGGGTGTAAGATTTTCCTGCCCCAGGGGACATTCATGCCCCCTGGAGGGGACGTATTAGAAATACTGGAAATAGAGAATTTCACTCAAAGGAAACATTCCTTTATTTTTTAATATAAACCAAACTGCATTCAAAGATTTTCGAAAATTCGCTTCACACACCCGGCAATCGAACCGACTAAAACCCGAACAAATTACAACCTATGGCTTCGATCGATAGTGACATAAAGATCAAATCTCTCTAACAAACATGGTAAATTAAATGAAAGGAAATCTCTGAAATCTATGTATAATGCACCCTGAAATAAAACACTCCTTTTTGGTGGTTGCGTAAATGGAAAAGCTTCTTCTCCTTTTTGTGTCAACGATTCACTTTTATATAACTACACTATTCGGGAATAGAATTCTGCCATCTTAATCGCGCTTTCAGTGGCTTTATTTAGATCGTCTTTAGTACATGAAGTAGGACATAAGGGACACGAGACCAAATGTGCCATGGACTGCACGGGGGCACCGCAGTCACATGCAATTAAGCTCGGGTCTCGCATTCCAATCCAATGGAAGAGCAATTACATTTATAGTTTTTATATTCTATTCCTAAAATAAATACCAAATGTTCCAATGTTCCACTCCATTGGCTATGTTAGACATTGGCTATGTTAAACAAAATTTTTGTTTAACGGAGCGACTGAATTCCGACCACAGAAGCTTGGAAAGTGTGATATTGATTTATTTGGTTAGATACGAGTAACAATTCAAAAGCTTCTATATATTGGTGAATGAACCGACGAATATCGACAAATAAAAATATATCAATACTTAATAAAAGTAAAGAAATTAAGTTTATAAGTGCCTGGTTAATGGCAATAGGCTCGCCACCTATTACATTGGAACCTAAACATAAACTGGCGAAATGTGGATGCTAGCACCTCTGCCTACCCCTTCGGGGAATACAGGCGTGAGTTTATGTTTTTTTTTTAAGTAAAGAGTATTTTGGAGTTGCTGGTTAATGATTGGTTGTATTTTCTAAAGGACTCATTAGAACGCTCATTGGAAAGATCATTGCATACCTTTGAAGAGTGTTTATAAATAAATATTCCACAACATTCTACACAACGCTATTTAGACCCATGGTAAGCTTCACTTGCTTGTGTTACGGAATCTAGAATGCTTATAAACATACTTATACTTTTTTTTTTAATACATACATTTATTATTATACATAGAAACACCCAGACCAATGCAAATAGCCATATTCATGCCTACCAATATTTGCACTGAGCGGGGATCGAACCCGCGACTTCTGTTTAGTAGTCGCGTTCACTACCACCGACCACAGAGGCTGTCTACCAAAAGTCGGATACTGTATTTTCGCCCCATTTTTCACGCAATTTTGATAACAATGACAGTATTAAATGAATATAAAAATTAATAAAGTCTCATGGGGAAAATAAAAATGGGACACGAATACACATCGGATATCCGAAATATTCGTATTTTGCGGATATTTAGCATTCGCCCGTACACAAATCCAAGTGAGTAAATATCGTTTGTTTGTATTTCATCGGAAATGTTTTTTCCTTTTAATTTCTGACCCAAACTGCTCGTTTGTATTGAACATTTCATTTCGGTGGTCTGCGGGCGATTGTAATTTGCAAAATGTTCGCATTATTTTTTTGTTTCAGCATCAGAAAGATGTTGACGTACAAAGTACTCAAAATAATTTTAATATAATTTTATTACCCACTACCAGTTGACTGTTTGTTCTTATATTTGGTACATGCCTTAGTTCCGACAATAATCCATACTAATATTACAAATGCGAAAGTAACTCTGTATGTCTGTCTGTCTGTCTGTCTGTCTGTCTGTCTGTCTGTCTGTCTGTCTGTCTGTATGTTAAACTTTCACGCTTAAAAAACTGAACCGATTTTGATAAAATTTGGCATAGGGGTAGATTTAACCATGAGAAAGGACATAGGCTATGTTTGGTCGCGATAATCGACATCCACGCGAGCGGAGCCGCGGGCAAAAGCTAGTACCATATAAATCAATAAACCAGATTTTGGAATTTGATTTCCTCTTAATACGGGAGTTTTAAGATCATTTTGAATCTTCGTTGTCAAGATATTTATGACACTGACTGTACCATGAATCAAATTTTGCATCTAGTTCGTTTTGAAATAATATAATTATTATATTATAGGTAATTACATGTTTTACCTGACTGTCAAAGGAAGGAGGGTAATGTTTTTGTATTTAGTAGTAGTGCTGTGATAAACCGAGCAATTACTTGTTTTTATTTTGTGATTATATTCATAGTTCCTCATCATCATCTTTATAACAATAAAAGAGCTTCGTAAACCAGAAAGCGAACCCTGGACTTAAAGTGAGAGCCACGGATGCTTCCAGGATTATAATGTCTAAGATAATGAGGATAACATACCACGGATAAAAATAAATATCATTACATGTCGGAATTACAAAGAAAGAAAATGCATTTATTTTCATAACTGCAGCACATATCCAAAATTCACAAAATAATAAGTAAATGAACATTTTTTTTTAACGGCAACACAACATTACTTCCTTCATCTGTAGCTTTTTTTCTTTTACCCGACTGCCTAAGGAAGGAGAGTAATGTTTTTCGAGACTATGTATGTATGTCCATTTCGATGGCTGCGGGGAATAAAGCCACAATCGACAAATCTCAATTTTACAGGAAAAAAGATTTAGTGAAAATCTTGAATAATTTCTAAACTACAAGGTGCATCAAAACGTTTACTATGTCAAACGATGCGTTATTTTTTTCTGGAGTCACATAAATGTACGTAAAAATGAAAGATGCACAGGAAATAATTAAAAAATGAAAAAAAGCAGAATGCTGTTTTATACATTGAAAGTTTTTGACATATGAGTCCATTATCGTTTTATTCCGGTAAAAAGTGCAAAAACAATCAAACAGCAATAGTCTATTGCGTCGTTGTTCGCTGACCTTAAGCATGTGTGGCACTGCAGTAATAGCATTTTGCATTGTTATTACGTTATTTCAATGTTCGATTTGAAAAACGTATTCCTTATTGCTGTGTAGGAACATTGAACGAATATAGTTGTATTATAATGAATACAGAGACTATTTAGATTATTACGTAAATATCTCAAAATAATTTGACCTTATTTATTGTAGAAAGTCTTAATAATATCTTTTATTGAGTAACTTAATAATATCATTATGTGCAAAATCACTGCAATCAACAAGAAAATTACTAAGTATTACATATTTTGTTTTATACTAAGAAGAAAATGTAATTAATACACAATGTTATTTTGACTAGTAGTGCTATAAACAGTTTAAACTCCATTCAGGGTTGAATCTGTATTTTGTAAACAGATTCGACCCTGAGTGGAGTTCAAACTGTTGCCACCTCTGAAGTTTTGTTTTTTCCCACCGAATCTTGGGTCTAATTTTGGCCCTCGAGAAGTAATTTAATGTCTAAAAAGTCAGATTGTTCCATCTCGATGACATTGTATTTCTAGTCACTAACTTTGCCATTCATATGGGCAGCTATATACGTCAGTTAAACAGCCCGCGGGCATGGTTAAAGATCCAAGAGCCAAGTTTACCCGACATCATACAGAAGACATCCCGGACATCAGCCTGTACGAGATTAGGATGGCTCTCAAACAGCTAAAAAAATAACATAGCGGCGGGTGAGGACGGAATTACAGTAGAGCTTCTGAAAGCGGGCGGAACGCCGTTACTAAAGGTCCTTCAGGGGCTTTTTAATTACGTCCTACACGAAGGCATAACGCCGGAAGCGTGGAACGGGGTGGTGGTACTTTTCTTCAAGAAAGGCGATAATACTTTGTTGAAGAATTATAGGCCCATCACGCTCCTGAGTCACATTTACAAGCTGTTCTCAAGGGTTATTACGAACCGTCTCGCCAACAGGCTCGATGACTTTCGACCTCCCGAACAAGCCTGATTCCAGAAAGGCAACAGTACCATAGACCACATCCACACGCTGCGACAGGTTATACAGAAGACTATAGACTATAACCGGCCAATCTGCTTAGGATTCGTGAACTATGAGAAACCCTTCAATTCGATCGAAATATGGGCCGACTCGGCTGGGCAGCGTTCGGGAAACTAGGAGATGTCTTCTCGACCGACATACCTCAGTGCCTAAAGACGAAAGTCTTTAACCAATGTGTGTTACCAATGATGACTTACGGATCTGAAACGTGGTCCCTAACTATAGGTCTCCTACAAGCTCAAAGTCGCTCAACGAGCTATGGAAAGGGCTATGCTCGGTTTTTCCCTACGTGATCGCGTCAGAAATGATGATATCCGTAGGAGAACAAAAGTAACCAACATAGCCCAGCGGATTAGCTCGTTCAAGTGGCAGGCAACAGGCAACAGATGGCCGATGGAGCAAAAAGTTCTGGAATGGCGACCACGTACGGGCAAGCGTAGTGTAGGACACCCAACGGCCAGGTGGAAGGACGACCTAATCAAGGTCGCCGGGAAGCGTTGGATGGCTGCTCGGTCATTCTGGAGGTCTATGGGAGAGGCCTGTTCAGCAGTGGACTGTGTGTGGCTGATATGATGATGATGATAAAAAAAATGTACTGACCTATCTACATACTTACATAATTAAAATATCAGATTTTTTCTTTTATCTAAAGGTTTATTTTTGTTTGAAATAAAATACTAAGTTTTCTGGTAGGATTAAATAGGTTACATTTTACAGCATTATTTCTTGAATATTTAGTCGACACACTTTTATTTCCTGGTAGAATACAAGTATTTACTATTAATAGTGACAGTTTAAATTATTTTGTATAGCAATGTTTATTGTGAATCGGAAATCAAAGTTTTTTCGGGGAACAAAGCTACAATGGCCGCTGCTTGTGCAAAGTTGTTTCTTTATTATTATTATTGCACATTGCACGATTATCCCGGCAAAATATTCAGTGATTATATTCGAGGAATAATGGGGTTTTACCCAATGCACCTTTGCTAACTTGGCCAGTTTTCAAGATAAAATTCTGAAAAAAATTCACAATGTGTAATAGGGTTCGTAGATTACGAAAATGGCTTAATCGGAAAAGTGCTGCTATGGCTATTGCAGCAATATTCCCCGCAGCCATCGATTTCTTTGACACGGCCTACAGCCTAAACGACTTGAAGGATTTTGAAATGCGAGGTGTCATTTGATTCGGCGTGACTGTGTGACTGACACTGAATATATTAAAATTTCTACAAAATGAAAATGGTGGATTTATGGCGCCAAAAGGAAAAGCTTCAAAATTTTTCTTGCATGCTTTACAGCCTGATTACACCAGGTATATGAAAAATTTCTAGAAAATTAAAATGGCGGATTATTGGTTCCAAATTTTTTGACGGCAATTGACGTAAAAACTACTGAACAGATTTCAATGCTAATTGTATTGTATTTCTACTTTGCAGCCGGGTTTTTGTCTTCTTAATAATTAAATTTATTTAATTAAATACTAATATAAATACGTATAGGGTACAAAAGCGATACATATACACCTTGAGATACAACTTTATATGAAAAAGTATATCTACACTTGTTAAATACACATTTTCATATATTATTATATGTAAAGGTCTTTGTCAACTACGTACCACGATCATATATTAATTGCCAGAAATATAATCGTATATGTTATACAACTATAGATGTATACGGATTGCTAGAGTTTAAATTAAATGTTAGTGTACTCCGAGTGGTTTATATTCACAAAGAGAATAGTTTGATACGCAATATGACATATTAGACAGTATTCCCTTTATGGTTTACTCAACCATATCTGTTAGATGGTGAATTCCTAATAGGTAATCACTCGGAAGATTGGTTTGGAGAGTCCTTTCATTAATCATGGAAATAAAACAATAACTCAATTGGGTACTATCCTATAGTTAAAATAAATTATCTAACCGAGCTTATTAAATTAAGAATGGTAAAAGAGCGTTAAAAATGGCGTCGGTTCTTATTTTATAGTTTTTATTTATTTTTAATCATCCACCCAACCTATGTAACTGATTTGACTATTATATTTTATGACGTCACTAAATCTTTTTTCGTACAAGTTACCTTATAACTTCTCGTTTTGAAGTTTAGTTTTAAGTAACTAATTTGGCTAGTCAGTAGAATACCCAATTACAAATTTGTAGTATTTAAGGAGAAACGTGTAACAAATTGAAATTTTATTTTTTCGAAATACATTGGGAAAAATGAAGAGCTCAAGTGCGACTTGAACCCACGACCTTTCCCTTACAGGGGGAATGCTCTTCCAACTGAGCTATTGAGCCACACCTGAATCACTTCGAATTTCCTTTCTCTTTATATCTTTCTTTAAGGGCGACAGTTGAGCGCTTCATTTTTCGTTCCTGATTTAAATTCTTTTCCATCCCAAAAATCATTCAAAGAAGCTGAAAGATCATTTTTGAATGAAATGCTGTATAAGTATATTTCCCTCAAAAAAATGCTTCAAAATATTCTTGTTCATTTAAGTGACACCAGGTGAACAAGGCAGAATTTACAGTCTCATTATTGCATCTCGGGACCATTTCAGCAGAGTAACATTACCCAGGTGAATTGATCCAACCTTTTTGGTGATTGTTAACTTGTGGTATAAAGTAGGAAAGGGAAACTGTTAATTCAAAATTAAATTTAATAACGTCATTTTCCTATTGCAATTTCTATAAGAAAAGACTGTCTAATAATTGCAAGGAAATGGCTTTAAATAATAAAAACAATCGACTATTTTTTCTAAATCAGATTATCTATATTTTGTAGCTTATTCGTGAAAATTTTTACCTTATAAAAGCATGATGAAACCTGATTTTATTCGGGAGGAATCGTGAATAACAATATTTTGCTGGAGGAGCGCAGAATCAACGCTTTTAAAGTATTAATCCACAATGGCCAGGCAATGTAATTTATTATGTACACTTTGAGGGAATTATGGGCATACCGTTATCTATAAATTCAAGTTGTTTGCTTTCATTTAATATTTCATTTAGCTTAACACTAACCTTTTATACGAGCCATACCATATTTTTAATTTTGGATTTATAATTGATTGTACATGAATAATTAATATATATTCATTTCATTATAAAATGTACCAACAAATCTCTTATTATTTCATTTTTCATCGATATATTTCGATATAAATCAACATATATAATTGAAATATCGAAATTTGACATCGCATTTGACGCCCGTATTTTAAGCAGAAGCGAAAAATTTTGCGGATAAAATTAACCTGAAAATAAACCAGAAAAAAATCATACACGTAAGTAATTATAAGTCCTGGTTGCCAACCATATAGCCACTAGAATAACTCAACCACTCACACGTAGCCTCTATAAATATAAACAAGAGAAGAGAAACCCTCCCATACTAATTAGTTCTAACCTAATTAGCGTGCCCTTCTTCAACCGACCTTTAAATATATCCAACAACGCTCCAATGGTTCGCCGATATCAATTATTAATAATTTTAATCCAAAATATTGATTGGTGATCCATCCAAATAATACTTGTTTGATCTTCTAATTTCAAATTCGTTAATCAAAAAAATTATTCATTTAAATATGCACTTACCTGGTTTTTAATCAGGAGACGCGCGATCCAAATTTAAAATTCACAAATTCGATTCGCCCGGCGGTCAGGTAGTAGTCGGAAATTAAGAGGGGTGTAAGTGCGATCGTTCACTTATACGCGTGCGGCCACCTGGGCTGCCCGAAGGACTGTGACGCGCGGCGCGAGGTATGGCGGCGTACTTCACGGTATTCGGAACTGAAATGTACTGCCTTTGTAGATGCTCGCGTTATATCAATAAGTTGTAAAGATTTATTATATCTTCGTCCGCTCGTCATTATTTTGAGTTTGTAGATATTACGTCTTGAATAATAATTAACTAAAACAGTCTAGCTACAAACTGTGCTATAATAATATACAGTGTTTATTTAGACTTGAGGACTGACAGCTGTATAATTGGCGAGTTAGAATAATAGTGGGCCAAAAATTACATACATAAAGGCAAAAATATATACTAGGTTTTATTTTATCTAATTCCGTCTTAAATATATTATTCTCGCTTCTGTGTAACTGTATATACTTGTTGCGATCTATCAATGTCTATCATAATAACGTCCATTATATATCAGTGTTCTTTTTGATTTCTTTCTGTGAAGAAAATAGTGGGTTATTAGGTGGAACTCACCCTTTTACATTCTTATTATTTCCTAAGAATATACAAATGTTTGTATTATGAATTAGACAAAAATCTATAAAATAAACAAGTAAAAATTAACAATTTTGGAAAAAATCCCACGACTATTAAAAAATAATTTAATTATAAAGCTGGTATGGGGAATAGTCACCCTAACACCTATCTAAGAACAGGCAACAAACAAATGCTAACCCATAACTGACAACATGGATTTGCGCTTAAAATATTTACTGCGGTGCCCCCTAGTGGTTTGTCACCGTAACACCTATCTACGAACATGCACCAAATATACCCAAACTAATAACTAAAAAGTGCATCAAAATTGGATTGGTAGTTTCGGAGAAAATGGCAGCATGGATTTGCACAAACAAACGCACAAACATCCTCTCACCCCAAACGCATATACCGTCTCCGTTCCGTAGTGGGTAAAAATAGTATTAGAATCTTGAGCCTCTCGATTTCAAAATTCTTTGTTTTAAGTAATAAGTGCCCGGAGATATAGTCTTCTTTTAAATTATACATGTATTCATAATGAGTCAACTACACAATTATTTTTAAAGCACCGGAAATTCGTCATATTCCGGAGCAACGGGACGGGAAAAGGAGGCAGTATCAAGAATGGCTATGGCTGTGATTAGGGCTAAAATAAACCGACAACAAGCCATATCATAATACTAAGAACTAGGTTTGTATTAATTTTATAGGGTGAATGACTTCCATATATTAATATTTCGGTTATTTAATGTAAATAAAAGATTTTTTTTAAACCAAAATAAGGTTACGGGTTCTTAGTGAGGCGGATTTGAATTTGGAACAGAGTGAAGAAACTAGATAAATTAATTAATATATTTTGAAACTATTCTTTATATTAAGCACCTTTTTTACCCACGACTGAACGGAGACGGTATACGCGTTTGGGGTGAGAAGTTGTTTGTGTGTTTGTTTGTGCAAATCCATGTTGCCATTTTCTCCGAAACTACCAATCCACTTTTGATGCGCTTTTCAGTTATGGTTTCGGCTTTAATTGGAGAATGTTTTTAGATAGGTGTTAAAATGACAACTCAACAGGGCTGTAGCGCTCCCTGTTTGCATTTTTAATGCAAATCAATGTTGCCAATATTCTTCAAAAATACAAGTCCGATTTTGATGCAGTTTTCAATTATTGGTTTGGGTTTGATTAGTGCATGTTCTTAGACAGGTGTTACGGTGACAACACACTAGGGCGCGCTGCAATAAACATTTTTAGGGCAAAGTCGGGGGTTTTTAAAATTTTTAAATTTTCTTTCTTGTGGTAATATCTGTACGACAGCTACAAAAAGTTTATAGTAGGGTTGTGGTCTTTTACGATTTTCTTTTCATCTGTACCCCTAGCACGAAAAACTATCGTAATTGTAACGTAAACGTTTTTTTACCCCACCTGATGGTAAGCTGAAGGCAAAGTCTGACGAAAGAGGGTCACCATTACAAACACGTACTATGTCAACTATGCTGATACCCAGCATGACGGCCTCATCAGATGCTTTTTCACGTCTCGAAAGAACGGAGCATTAGATAGTGAGAGTAGACCCCAGGCTAAAAGAGATCGAATAACAAGGTGGACCAAGGGTAAATAAATTTGCCTGTAGTCCACTTTAGTCCACCTGGGTGAACCAACGGTTTCTTTACCGGTACCGTAATGTCCGTGGTCCACCCAGGTGAACTAATGAGGTGGACCACGGGGCGGGAGCGCTTCACATTAACACAGGTTCACAGTAAGCGGGCCGCCAATCGCAATACTCCCTTCTCTCGCTCGATACGTTTATGATTACAATAGTTCTTCGTTCTCGGGGCACTGACCTCTCAACTCTGAAAACCTATTTGGCAGCCACGCCCGGAATAACAGATAAACCAATAAAAACTATATCCAGACCACGGACTTCAAAACAGAAACTTTGAATGCAACTGGTTAACGGCTAGGAGGCTCAGGTTGATTCTTAGTTTAATTGGTAGTGTTAAAAGAAACCCACATGCATAGCTACGGAATAGGTAAAAGAATGGGCCAGCGCCAACATATAACAGACACACAAGACGCTGCCAAAATAAAAACTGCATTCAGCCGCCAAGTCTATAGAAATACGAGGCAAGGAAGAATTTTCTGGAGAGAATTTATTGTTATTAGGCTTGATGAGAACTTAACAGTGAGCACACATACTGATTTTATTTTGATACTTTTGAGATGGTGTACTGCAGGGTCAACTAGCAACTAGCAAGATCAGTCTTAGGATACGTGAGCATTTTAAACAGCCATCAATTGTCATACGAATATTTATGAAAATGAAATGAAAATGAAAAATTTTTATTCGAAAAACATTGGAAAAAATGAAATGCTCACGTGAGACTCGAACTTAAAAGTTAGCATAATAAATGCTATAAAAAATTCATTCAAATGTTTATTTGACTCAAGTTTACATTGTATATGAAGTTTCATTCAAGAATCAATCAGAAAGGTTTTAAATACATACTGATACTACATATTTTCATACTAGGCTAATACCTGTGTTATGGAATGCAGCAGTCAGACTTGAAGATATGTACAGTACGGAGTAAATAACACAATGATGTGAGTTCGCAGTCTAACAGCTGCGATTTCAGGTACGTATTTTTATTTAAAAGTTGTACAGTTTTATCTTTTCGTATTATAAATATATCTATAGATATTATGACATTCGTTACGGGTAGTTAGTGCCCTAAAAGTTAAACAAACCGAACCGACAAGAAATCGCCAATAGTTTATGAGTTCAGGAGGTCCGTCAATAAACAGGCATATCAGCTACTAGTAGATACGATTGGGTTTAGCCATCTGAGATATTTTTGTTCCTAACATAGCGAGACCCTTTGTACCTTAGATAGCACGTATGCCAGTTACCATATATGAACATTTTTGGCATTCATCACAGATAGATCCATAAATAGTAAATAGACCTAGCCACAGGGCTACCTTAGCTACTGAAATAACACAACTTAAGTTATTTGAGCACTGTTGCACCATACACCCACCCACACACACATACGTAAACTATCATGACCACTCGAAAAACAGAAGAAACGGAAACAGTGAAACGCTCAAGTGAGATTTGAACTCACGACCTTTCCCTTACAGGGGGAATGCTCTTCAAACTGAGCCATTGAGCCACACCTGATTCATTTCAAATTTTCCTTCTCTTTATATCCGTCTTTAAGGGCGACGGTGGTGCAATCTACCAGCATTCTTACGAACTGTTGGAAACAATGAATGATTTTTCAACCATTTTTAAACATTGAATTTTGATGACTCCGCCCGAATATTTGACTGAATTTTTATAGCATTTTTACTATAAAGTTAGCATTGAAAATGCTATAAAAATTCAGTCAAATATCATAACCACTTCTAGCAAACTATAACATAAATTTAAAATTTAAAAAACCTCCGACACTCCCCATCCCCACTTTAACCCCCATAACTTTTAAACGGCTCAACCGATTTTCATCAAACATGGCTAAGAACACTCGCACATAAGTCACCTTGAATATAAAAAAAACTAAACAGAATTCGCTTCATCCGTTCGGGAGCTATGATGCCACAGATAGACAGAGTCATAACGACAAAGTTATAAAACCCCTCCCTTTGCGTCGGGGGTTAATAAAGCACAATATATTTCAATCAGAAAAACAACTGAAGCTAAAAAAATGGAGCCAGTCAATGCATAGTCAACTCGGTCAGTAAAGCGGTTGAGCTGACAAATCGTTCAGGAGTTAATTATAAAATAGCGGACGTCCAGTCAGCCGTAGAACACAATCACTTCAATCTGACACAGATATAGATCTAAGGCTGACTGCACACTAGCATTGCACTGCAACATATTATACTGACAATAAGATACTATCAAACTGTTTATTAAGCTTGAATGAATTTTAACACATTAAGTATGCTAACTATACAAATCAAATACATGGGAAAAATAAAACTTCTCGGGCGGGACTCGAACTCGCGATCTTTCCCTTACACGCCCTATGTGATTCAAATTTTGCTTCTATTTCTTTTTATTCTGCTTTAAGGCGACTTTGAATCACATCGAGCGTGTCGCAGTAGCCGAGTTGGTCAAGGCATTCCCCCTGTAAGGGAAAGATCGCGGGTTCGAGTCCCGCCCAAGAAGTTTCATTTTTCCCTATGTATTCGAATTTGTTTATTAAGCTTTTTCAGAATGGGTGAAACCGGTAATAAAATTGTGTGCAAAAGAATCTTTTGTATTTTTTCTTGCGGAAATCCCCCTAATATTCCCCCTTGCCCTCGAAATCAAAGCAAATAAAACCTAATACTATTTCGGGTCTTCTGATTCCTATTATAAGATAAGGCATTTTCCTAGCACTCCACAGTCTAGAATAGTACCTCAATCGCTCATGCTCTAGAATGAACTCCCTGCCGTGGTTTTCCCAAGCGACTATAATATGGGGTTATTCAAGAAGGGCATTAGAAGGTTTATTCAGGGTAGGCAGCACGTGTAACGCCCCTGCGATTACACACGTCCTTAAGCCACGGTAACCACTTTCCATCAGGTAGGCCGTGTGCTTGTATGAATTAGCCTATCGCAGTCCACTCATGGACATAATCCTTGCCCAATGTTGGGAGGCTTTAGCCTACTCTTTCCACGCCTGGCCAGACAGGTTAGTACAAGGTTATTATATCGAGATTTCCTTCTCTCGCAGTGATATCTACTGCGTATTTTTCCGTTAGTAGCTTTTTACAGCACCCAATATTTAAAGTAATTTATTCGAAATTATGTAGCACTACTACAGCTTTTTGACGTCAAATCAGCTTAAAACTAAGTTTACCACCGCTTCCTAGGCACCCGTGGAGAAGAAACGGCGCAACAAACTCCACTGTAAAAATCCATAGTAAAAATATTGTGTGATCTTATAATTAATCCATCCATCCATATACTGACATCTTATAAATAGGTTTGCTGGAAGAGAACTCAACTTTGAGTTAAGCTCGCCTTTGTATATAACATGTCACTTATTTTGTAAGAATATCAAAGTGTACAATAAAGAATAAAATAAATAAATAAAAATAAATAAATAAATCTCCGAAGGGGTAGGCAGAGGTGTATTAGCACCCACGTTTCGCGAATATAATTTACGGTTCCACGACGTAATAGGGAGCGAGCCTATTACCGTCTGGCGAGCCTTTTATCTCGGGCTGTATTTTTTACTGTTGGATGGAGAACAGCCCTATCCCTTAGTCACCTATTACGACAGCCACAGGAAGAGCTGGGGTGGTCATATTTACTCCACCGGGGAACAAACACGGCATCCTAGAATTAGATCTGCCGGGGTGCGAGAGATATGCTTTTGGCAATCTCACCTCCGGCAGCCAAGGACCCAAGACGGCGTGCGTTTTAGTCGGTTCGAGTCCGACATAACCGCCTCCACCGGCTCCGTGGGGGTGGTATCCGTGGGGATTTTTCGCACGATAAAAAAAAAACCTAGAATTAGATTGCAAACAAATCCCCCCAAATACCCATTACGACAAAAAGGTTTCTTATAAGCCTTTTAAATAATTTCTAACCATAATTTCCCTTAATATCTGAAGCCTTAATAATTAAATATAATGTTTGCTATCCCAAAGCCAAAATGAGATAATTAAAGTGACATTATATTCCCTAAATGGTTCCTGAGTTTCAACAGCCTTTATCAGAATATAGTTGAGTAAAATAATATCGTGAAATCGGTTATAAATGGAGTGTTTATTGTCTCTCTGGGGGCGCGGGATATTATCTCCGAAAAGAGAACAACGGTATTTCATACACTTGCACTGTCAATCATGGCCAGGGTCTAGAGAAATGGTGCAGGAACTCCCCGAAGCAGCCATGTCTGGTGAGTACCTGCATCAGCGTAGGAGTAGGAGAAGCTATCGTGACGCCTATCCTACAGGACCTGACTAAACATCATTATACCTTCACCGCTTCACCCCCGAAAAGTGGGTAGTCGTACAAATAAGACACAGAAATTTTCGTCCCACTAATATAATTATTTTAAATTAGTAAATACATTTATTTATTACTTACATGATACCAAAGTATTGCTAAACATCACATCTGCCGGATCACATAATTTCCAACTCATAACACTATCTCTCATTTCCACCGCTTCACTTTTGTTATTGTGCCATGGAGAAGATGCAAAGCACTTTGAATGATATGAGTGAATCCATCAACAAGAGAATGGAGGTGTTCGAAGCTCAACTGCATAAATCATCAGCGGATGTAAGTGTGTCCAGTTTGGCTGCAGAATTTACTGCATTCAGAGGATTTGTCACACAAGCACTCAAAATGCTGCAGCAGCAGGTGGAGGTGCTTTCACATACTGTGGATGGGGTGGAGACTCAGAGGCGCAGAAAGATTTTGCTGCTGCATGGTGTGGATGAGGCAGAAGAGGAGAACCCAACGGATACTGTAGTCAGAGTTGTGAGACAGAAGCTCAGCATGCCGGATTTCAACTCCAGCCATATAAAGCGTTGCCAGAGGATGGGCCAGGCAACTTCCACAAAAAAGCCCAGGCCCCTACTGTTTAAGCTTCAGGATACAGCTATTCGGGACCAACTGTGGTTTGCCAAAACCAAACTTAAGGGCACGGGGGTCACTATGTCGGAGTTTCTAACCAAGTCCAGGCACGACGTGTTCATGGCAGCCCGTGAGAAGTTTGGTGTCACGAAGACTTGGACCAAGGATGGCACCATCTATATCTTGGGCCCTGATAACTCGCGGCATCGGGTGGTAACTCTCACGGACCTCCGGAAGATAAGCAACATCCCATCGGCATCAAAGTCTACGGTCCCAGCTTCGGGGACGACCAGCGCAAGACCCAAACGCACAGCTACCGCCAAAAAGTGAAGTTTATTCTTTCTTAACCACGGCACAATTCAGGTAGATCCCAATTATAGTTGCAAAACTTCTGAAAAATTCCGAATAATTCCCGAATACTTCTGGGAAAGTTTCTTTAGCTCAGAATTATTCAAAATGAATTTAATTCTAATATTCTTTAAAAAAATTAAGTTTTTTTTTTTTACTGAAATATCGTATTTTGCATCGATCGTCGATCGCCGCCGCCGCTGCCCCTCTGTGCGTCCGCCGATGGCGCCGCACGCGCCCGACTGCCACGCGAATGCGTGCAGGCAGGCGATGGCTTTGCGGGGTGCGGTAACAGGGGAGATGCTGGAGAAGTTTTCCCTCGCCCCGCGAGAAAGATTCGTACCCCCGCATTCGAATGTTTCCGCTGAATGTTTCCGCCGAATATTTCGCCAGAATAATTCAATGGAAATAAACGTGTTTGTTTGTGGTGTGGTGGGTGAGTTAATTATTGTTCAGTGGAACATACCTAGGTAAAATATAAATGTTTATTTTATTATAAATGGGATTGATTAAGTATATTCTGATAGGATTTTTATAGATTAACAGGATTTTTATTCTTCTGTTTTTAGGTAGGTACCTACTTATTTCGAAATCGAATGCTATCTTTATATTAGTATCAGTTGTGGAATAAAAAACCAGGTTTTATTGGATTTGTTTTTTGAAAAAGGGTTGCCTATTTTTAGGTTAGTTTGTATGTAACTAGTATGTATTCGCTAATCGCATAGGTAGGTAATTAATACTTAACGCGTATAATATAGCCCAGTCAATAAAAACAAGTAAAGGCAAACCTTGCAAGCGAACATGTTTTGATGCCGTTTTCAGAAAAGTATTTGTTATACTTAGGAGCAGGTTTTGGTATGTTAACCCACTTCAAAAAAAGGAGGTTATGAGTTTGAAACGTACGTATGTGTGTATGCCTGCGATTATCTAGTGTTTGGCTGAACTGATTTTCATGCGTATTTCAGGAAGGTATTTACTATACTTAGGCCTGTTTTTCTACGCTAACCGACTTCAAAAAAAGGAGGTTATGAGTTGGAACCGTATCTATGTAATGTATGCATGTTTGTCTAATGTTTGTCCGTGATTATCTCGCGTATGGCTGAACCTATTTTGATTCGGTTTTCAGAAAAGTATTTATTACACTCAGGAGCAGATTTGGTATTATTAATCGACTTTAAAAAAGAGGTTATAGGTTTGAACCCTATGTATGTATCACAGTTTGTCCACGATCATCTCGCGTTTGGCTGAATCGATTTTGATGCAGTTTTCAGAACAGTATTAGTAGTCAAATAAATGTTGAAATAAATATGTTTGTTTGCTTGCTTGCAGTCACAACCATAAGCTTCAACTAAAGAAGATTAACTTCCAAGCGTGAAATAAGTTTATAAGGTCGATTTTCCTCGTTTATTTTTTAACATAACGTAACATAAACTCACGCCTGTATTCCCCGAAGGGGTAGGCAGAGGTGCTAGCACCCACATTTCGCCAGTTTATGTTTAGGTCCCAATGTAAAAGGTAGCGAGCCTATTGCCATTAACCGGGCACTTATAAACCTGCGATAAATACACACATAACTTCGAAAAGCATCGAAAAGTCATTGGTGTGTGCCATGGTAAACCTGGGATCGAACCCGAGACCTCGTCTCAGCAGTCCATTACCCATACCACTAGGCTACCGCGGTTATTTTTTACAGTTGAAATATTCCCAAAGTTTCGGAATATTTCGGAATACTTCCGAAGTATTCGAAGGGAATGATTCGGAATTTTTCCCGCCAGCATCTATAATCCCAATATTTATTACATTTCACCTCACATACCTTCATTCTACATCTAACTATTTAATTATTATTATCACTATCTCACTCAATGCAAACTTAGTAAACTTAAATGACAACAAGAAACGAGGAAGTGACGTCTGTCACTGTCATTTGTCAACTAACGAAACCTGTCAACTTCAACATTTCAGTTTAGCTTAGTTCTTAGTTTATGGATGGTTTATGGCTTCGCTTTAACTTCAACATTTATTTTTTCCATAGCATACTTTAACCTCAACCTCAAATGCCATAGACAATTTTCTAATACAAGTGTTTGACTTTTTCTACATATTTTTTTTTGTTTCTTTTATTAATGATTCTTTCACTAATTGGGAGCTTGGACTGTGCATCGATGTTTTTTACTTGTTTACAAACTTACCATATTGTTACATAAGTAGGTATTCTTCGTTTTTGTGAACTCGCAGCCGGCAGATGGAGTTTAAAGCATATTATTTAAATTTGATTTTTGTTTTTACTTTAAAAGTCTTATTATAGTATTGTTTTTGCCACCGTAAATCTACATAATATCTATAGTAAACGATTATTTATTTAACTAATAGTATAATTACCTATTTAATTTAACGTAGCTTATCATCATATATATTATTTTATGTCGTCTTTAAATTGTAGCAATGATGATTATTTGTCGGCGGACAGTGATATCTGCGACCAAGACGTTTCACTTGGCGATTTTCTCTCAAGTCAGTTCTCTGCCGTTCCTGAGAATTTTAATATCGTACACATAAACACCCAGAGTCTTCCGGCTCACTTTCCTGAAATGCTGGCATCTTGCGACTGTAAAGATATACATGCAGTACTTATGTCAGAATCGTGGTTGAAACCATGTCTGCCTTCTACTGCATATATCCTACCTGGGTTCAACCTCATAAGAAACGACCGTACGCCAGTCACAGGAGGTGGAGTGGCCATTTACTTGCGTTCTCATCTTCCCTATGCAGTCATTAGTTCCTCACCGCAGCCACCTCCACCGCATGCTGGAGAGCATCTGTTTCTGGAAGTGGAACTTTCCCACACGAAAATTCTTCTAGGTGTCTATTACTGTCCTTCTTCTAGCATAAACTATTTCTCTTCCTTCGAACTTCTTTTACATAACTTCACTTCTACTTACAGTCACACAATAATTATGGGTGACTTTAACACATGCCTTCTTAAACACGACTCCCGATCCTCTATCTTTCAGTATATTATCCAATCTAACAATCTATCCATACTCCCAACTAAAGCAACCCATCACAAACCAGACTGTGTCCCCACTCTGCTTGATCTTATAATTGTATCCTCTCTAGATTGTGTAGTGAAGCACGGTCAGCGCACAGCTGATGAGTTCTCCTATCATGATATACTTTACCTATCCTATCGCCTTCGCCTATCTAAAACTAAATCCAAAATCCTGCTGCAGCGCAACTTTGGTGGTATTAACTTAGATAAATTGCGTAGGGATGCCGACGGTATTGACTGGGATTCACTTCTTCATGCAGACTGTATTGACGAGAAGGTCAAACTGCTCACATCAAATTTAACCTCCCTATACGATGTTCACGCCCCTGTTCGCAAGATTAGAGTGAAACACTTTCCTGCACCTTGGTTAACTGCAGATATCAAAGCACTCATAACCAAAAAGGCCAGAGCCAAGACAAAACATAAATATTGTCCTACAGCCATGAATTGGGAAAAGTATGTGCTAATCAGGAATCACTGCAGTAAGGTGTCTAGGAACGCACAACGCCAATACATCCATAGCTCTGTACAAAACGGAGATCCAGCTAAAGTATGGAAATTTCTCAGGTCACTGGGAGTAGGCAAATCTCGTCAAAAATCTATTCCTGCAAACCTAAACTTAAATTCACTTAATACTTTCTTCTCTGCTTCGTCAAATATTGATAGAATGACAAAATGTACCACGCTCAAACATCTTTCAACTGTACCTACTCCCGACTGCCCTCCATTCTTCTTTAGTCAATTTTCTGCTTGTGATGTTAAGAAGAGTATAATGTCAATCAGCTCAAATGCGGTAGGCACCGACTGTGTAAGTCGCAACATGATTCTCCCCATTATCGATGAAATTCTTCCCATCATCAGTCATGTTCTAAATTACTCGATAATCTGCGGTGTCTTTCCAGAGGCCTGGAAGGATGCTCAGATTACTCCTATTGCCAAAAAGAACAACCCTTCCTCCTCTCTGACTATCGCCCGATCTCTATCTTACCATTTCTCTCCAAAGTTCTCGAGCGACTAGTTCACACTCAACTCACTCATTTCCTCTCTGAAAACTCACTATTAAACTTCTTCCAGTCCGGGTTCCGTGCCGGACACAGTACTACTACCACTTTAGTCCATGTTAAGGAAGACATCAGAGCTGGTATGGAGAACGGTGAGCTGACAGTTCTTGCTCTATTGGACTTCAGCAATGCGTTTAACACCGGGGACTTCGACATCCTACTAGGCATACTACGCTCTCTTAACATATCTCCAACAGCGATTGACTGGTTTCACAGTTACCTGTTTGGTCGCCGGCAGCGTATTAATATCGAGGATACTCTCTCGTCCTGGTGTACTACAACTGCCGGCGTGCCACAGGGAGGCGTTTTATCTCCCTTACTCTTCGCTGTTTTCATAAACACAATCACAACAAATTTAACTTCTTCCTACCACCTGTACGCAGAAGATCTCCAAATATACTCGCAAGCTCCACTGAACGAACTGAACAACGCAATCGACACCGTCAACGCTGACCTCAACTCTATCTGCAAATGGAGCGTATCGTACGGTCTAAAGGTGAACCCGAGCAAGACTCAGGTCATCCTTGTTGGCAGCCCTTGGATGGTCGGAAGAATAGAGTGGTCAACGCTCCCGCGGGTTACGTGTAACGGTACAAGTGTTGCATACAGTGACAAGGTTAAAAACCTAGGGATATATATGGACAGTTGTTTAACCTGGGCTCCTCAGTTACAAGAGCTAAGTCGTAAAATGTTCGCGGCCGCAGGCTCTATGCGTAGGCTACGTAATTTTCTACCTATTGCCACCAAAGTTGCGCTAGTAAAGTCTCTTCTCTTTCCCATCCTCGATTATGCAGATGCCAGTTATCTAGATCTCACTGAAGACCAACTGAATAAGCTTGAGAGACTCCAAAACTTCTGCATAAGATTCATATTCGGTCTACGCAAATACGATCACGTTTCTGATTACCGAAAAAAGCTCAAGTGGTTACCTATCCGTCTTCGCCGGAACGCTCACATACTCTCATTATTGTACAGTATACTTTTTAATCCTGCCACCCCCTTTTACCTTAAACAACGATTTGAGTTCCTGGACGCTACACATTCCAGGTCTCTGAGATCGGCAGAGAATTTGAAATTAAAAATGCCGGGGCACTCCACAAAGTACACAGACAAATCCTTTTCCGTCCAAGCTGTTCGTCTGTGGAATGCTCTACCGGTAAGTATTAGACGCGCCCAATCCATAACAGCATTTAAAAATTCCGTCAATGATCACTACCTGCGGGACATCGGCTACATTTAGTTTATTTTTAATTTTTTCCCCACTCCGTAAACGACAAGGTAGGTCATTTTATATTAAGTGTATATGTGTATGTATCATATTGCATGGTGTATGCATGTATATCTTGTATAAATGTATGTGTGTATATATACAAGTATATTGTGTAAATTGTATGTAGGTATATTCAGGTATGTATATATATATTATAAGTACTCGTGTACCAAAAACTGACTTTGTACACCATACTGCCCAAAGATAGACTCGAACACTCTTCTCCATCCAAAGGTTGCCTGTAAGAGATTGCCACTAGGTGATAAGGCCGCCTATTGTTAATACCCACGATGTACGACTAAATAACACATGTTTATATCCTTGGTGTGCACAATAAAGATATACTATACTATACTATACCCCCCCCCCCCCCTCGTTACGGGGTTTGATAGGACCCATGCTTCCTACAACTGAGGGTTAAAAACATATCAGCCGGGTGCGAGGAATATGCTTTAGGCAACCTTACACCCTGGTATTACCTGAAGAAACAAGATGGCAAGCGGTATTAGTCGGTTCCCGATGGCCAACGGGGGCTTTTGCTAGCTGCGTATAGATTAGAGCGAAGAGCGACAGGCCTACCTACACACTAGTAATTAATATAAATAGATTTATGTAGAGGTAGAGAAGAAGAAGTTAAGGAGAGAGAGAGGTAAAGAAGAGATTTAAGTCGGGTCTCTGACTGCATTAATCACGAAATTAATTTCGAATTATACCTAACTGTACAGGCAAGCACTAAATATGCATAATTGCATAAACTACAAATTATAAATGCTTTTAAGTTATCCAATCAGTTGTCAATCCATACTAATAATATAAATGCGAAAGTAACTCTGTCTGTATGACTGTCTATCTGTATGTTAACCGGGATAACGGGATAACCGACCTCCACGCGGGTGGAGTCGCGGGTAAGAGCTAGTTAAGTTATACAATACTGTTAGTTTTCCAAATAAAATAAAAGCAGTACTATTTGTAATGAAGGTTTTAATCTCGAATAATTCCTACTAAAAGTTTCCATTTCTATCTACTTTTGTAAAAGCCACGTGCAAACATTACAATTCCAAACTCTCACGATCTCAATAATGGCGACTATTAAATTTAGTTTCATCCATTATTAATAAGAATATTCTAGCAGTGCGCTCCATTAGTAAACTATTTTAATAACCCCACGCGAACGTGTGGGCTGATATATTTCTGATTTGAGACTAAATTAACTTCTCTAGTTTTTTATAGCATTTATTATGCTAATTTTAAAACTCCAATACATCGGGAAAAACGAGATTCTCAAGTGAGACTTGAACCTACGACCTTTAACTTACAGGGGGAATGCTCTTCCAACTGAGCTATTGAGCTGCACCTGAATCACTTAAAATTTCCCTTCTCTTTATATCCGTTGGAAGCATAGTTGGAAGAGTATTCCCCCTGTAAGTTAAAGGTTGCGGGTTCAGATCCCACCTAAGCATTTCATTTTTCTCAATGTATTCGAATTCTCTAGACATATCAATATTCTTTATGGTATTTTATTTCTAGGGATTTCATGATTGAGTGTGTACGATGTGCTCGTATCCTTAAATATTTTCAACAATGCTTTAGTTAGAAGAACGCTGAAGTTTCTTCACCTTTTTTTAAAACCACTAAAGTGGCAGACAAGATCAGGGCTCACGCGATGGAAAGTGGAGAAATTTTAAAAATATGTAGTGCTTCTATAGTCGTAAGCGTATGAATTGATAATTAAATGAATTGGGTCTCAACATCTTCATATTATCTTTATTCTCGGTCGATTCCCGTAAGTTCTCATGGGTTTGAATTGGGTGCCGAAATCTCGATAAGGCCTGGCGTATATCGTATTATATTCTTCTTTAGTTCTTTAGTTCTTTAGTTCCTTCAATATAAGTGATAACATTTGACTGACTCCACTGATTTTGAACTAGTAGTTTGAACAAAATTTAATATTTATTCCCTATTTAAGTAGAAATATACCCCAAAAAACGAAAACCACACTAAAATAAATTGGGGATCAAACCCAAGGGAATGTCCCAAACTATAACTAACCTACTTTAAGAAAAAAATACCAAAGTCTACGATCGTAGACTGCCAAGGCAAGTCTGTAAAAATAAAACTAAACAACGCTACGGGCCTACGAGTGCACGTAGCATGTGCTACGAAATATGTAGGCGTAGGGCTACGAAATACCATAGTATAGATAAAAACAGTAGCACAAGTTAGTATTATCCTGGGGTACGAACGCTAAGAAAATATATTTTACATAATTCAAAAACTAATAGAGGGCACTAGTAGTCTTTTAAGAAATAAAAAACTTTAAACGCTTCTTTGCATATTTAGAACCACGTACATTATTTCAGAACTTTAAATCATGTAAGCATTTAAGCATATAAAACTCGTTGGTAATATAATAAATAACGATTTTGTGACAAAAGTGATAATTTAGGAAACCGTTATCTAGTGCCAATTTTGTCCAACTGCCCATGTTGTCTATAACCATCCAAATTACTACAGAATCAATATAGATTAAAATATTTATGGTTTAATTCAGTCTTTTTTAATAATGTGTCCACTGTATTTTTTATTTTTGATAAGTTAGTTTTTAATAGTAAAAATTAGAAAAGTTTGCAATATTTTCGCGTCGCATTGGCGCCATCTAGTAACAGCGTTTGAAAATAAAAGTTGCCTGCCTGCTTTCGTAAGTGTATTTTACAAGTGTAGCCGTTTTTTGTTCCTGATTGCGCATTTGTATAGAGGTCTATTATATTATCTTTGGTATTATATACCGATAGCCGTTTGAGCTATCGATTCTTAAAATGGAGACTGTAAACCGGCAAACGGAAAGTGGGACACCCACAGCCAGATCGATAGAGAATGAATGAGAGAAAGTTTTTGACTTTTATAGGACCGACTGTTGTCTAATACTCCATCATAGAGGAGAAAATTTAAGGCTCATCAGATGCTCTATACATCTCTTAATACACTCACGTCTGTAAACTCCCAAAGAGGTAAGCAGAGGTGTATTAACACCTACATTTCAACAACTAGGATTTTCAGTCACACGTAATAAGGAGCGACCCTATTGCCGTCGAGTGGGCCCTTAGTCATTGGGTGTAAGTTTACCTTCGAATGGAGAACAGCCTTATCCCTTAATCGACTTCATGACACCCACAGGACGAGATGGGGTGACCCTATTCTACTCCACCGCGAACGAACATTGCACGGTCTGTTAATAAATATCATACATAGCTCTTTACTCAAACGAATATCTAAAACGGCGTTGATAGGATCTTACCAAATTTGGATAGGTAGAGGGGGGAACACGACTGACGGTGGAGGTGAGCGCTGATGCATCACAAGGTGGCCACCCTAAACCTACACCTGGGTCGCAAGTCCCAGGCGCCGTCACAGTGTTCCTCTCTGTACCACGCCATGGACCCGGCGACCGCACGGTGAATCCATGGAATGCTAAGAACCGAATCTCTACTAAATGGGATTTAACCCGTGACCCCTGAACGAACCCTCAATGATACGGTTAATAATTTCAACTAAAACAATTAACGGGTTGTTTACAGTTAATCAAAACACTGCAACTGTTTATTTTCACTTAAATTGTAAACACAAGCTCGCTTCTATGCAATTATTTAATGCATCGTCTTAATTACTGCTCTCATATTATTTTACAACAATTGGGTTAATTACTTTCTCTTTTAGTTTTTATTAGTTATAACTACACTAGCTGTTGCCCGCAGCTCCGCCCACGTGGATGTCGGTTATCGATCGGTTTTAAAATTGACAAAGTTTCATACAAACTTTCATCATCTATTTTATCCCCTTGGGGGTAGAATTAATCAAAATTTAGCGGATGCCTACGTCATAACATCTACCTGCATACCAAATTTCAGCCCGATCCATCCAGTGGTTTGGGCTGTGCGTTGATAGATCACTATGTCAGTCAGTCAGGCACCTTTATACTCCAGGAGTTATATATATTTAGAACTAGCTTTTTCCCGTGGCTCCGCCCGCGTGGATGTCGGTTATCGCGACTAAACATAGCCTATGTCCTTTCTCAAGGTCTAATCTACCCCTATACCAAATTTCATCAAAATCACTTCAGTGAAAGCGTTAAATACAGACAGACAGACAGACAGACAGAGTTACTTTCGCATTTATAATATTAGTATGGATTAACAAAACCCTTGTATTAAACCCATTATTATAACGACATTCACCTCGGAGTCCAGTATTCGCTGAAGTGTGATTTGGTTTTGTTTTTTGGCAAAATTGGGAGCAAGCATCTGCCCTCCCAGCCTGAGACATGGCCAACCAATGACAGAGTTGTTCAGATCACCTATATAAGGCGCCATCTTCTTCTAACGACTATTTGACAGCCGTGACCGCCTTTTAATGTACCCTCCGAATCACGGAAGCGGTCAAATGAAATACCACAAACAGTTCCCATCCAAATAGCAACCGTACTTAGGTAGCTATAAGGTATGATTTCGGACTCTGCAGCACGCAGTAGTGCTGCACAGCAGTGTCGCGCTGTTCGTGGTAATGTGCTCTTGATTATTCATTCATTTGCACGCAGCAGCGCTACGCAATACTACTGAGCAACAGTGACACTGCTAAACTCCGTCCCCCATGAGCACGGGCCTGGGGGTGACGGGAGGAGCCGCCTGTCGCCCCAGCAGAAGCAGGCCACGGCGGTGGCACGCTGAGAAGCACTCCTCCCCAATCCGGGAGCGAGTCGGGGGACACTGTGGTCCGCCCTCCCGAGGAGGGCCAGACCGTAAGGGATGGCCCTAGGTCAGCCGGGATGCGAGAGATATGTCGAAGACAACTTTACCTCCGGCCTAGCACTACGACCCTCAGTCGTCGTGCGGTTCAGGAAAAAAAAAGCTGCACAACACTAATTTCACATAAACTTATTATAGATTATATGAGGACCAGTGCTGCACAGCACTGCTATTTGCTGTCGAGTTTGGAATCATATCGCACAGTGATAGCGCGCCGCCACCGTGGCCTGCTTCTGCTGGGGTGACAGGCGGCTCCACCCGTTACCCCCAGGCCCATGGGAGTCGGAGATTAGTCTGTGCCCTAACAGTGAGAGCACCAGGCCACGAGAAAAACAACTAGAAAATTGTACGCGTATTTCTATCATATAACCTACTGTATTTCATTGTATGTGGTGACATTCCGTAATGAGATGTATTGTATTTGCATACGCTAGCGGAAATTTATCGCGAAAACATTTGAATATTTCGCATACACAATGCCCATAGAATTAAATGGGATTTATGGGATATGCGTGATAAATTGCGTGTATTAATTTATTGAGCCTCGCTATAATATATTTTTAAAATATTTTAGTACCTACCTTCAATTGTGGTTTTTATGCAGTACTAGTTGATAAACGTGGCTTTGCCCGCATTGATGTCGTATATCGCGGGTATTGGTTCCAATGTCTCTGGTTCTACTTAAACAATATACGGCATAACTCTATGATAATTAAATTGATTTATTTATATTTGTTATTTGACTTTTTTTGATGATTACCATCTTTTACCCGACTGTCAAGGAAGGTGCCAATTATCCATTTCTGTTATTAAAAAGTGCCCATTTGACAATAAGCTCATCCCCAAAAAATATATATTCAATTTACCAATTATAATAATAATACTAATAACTATACATTGACATGTCGTAATGAAGTTATAGAATCCGTAGATGATACAATTTTTTTGGGAATTTCAATCGATAAGCACTGCAATTGGAAGGCACATGTGTCTGGAACATGTAAAAAGCTAAACCGATTTGTCTTTGCGCTTAAGAGACTTAGACACATCTCAGGGCAAAAGACAGCTATGACTGCATATTACGGATACGTCGCCTCAGTTTTGAGATATGGTCTCATCCTATGGGGAAACTCCACTAACGTAAACGCAGCGTTCATTATTCAGAAGAAATGTATAAGGGCTATCTGTGGCGTAAGTCCACTTACATCATGTAAACCTCTGTTTAGGAAACTGAAGGTGCTGACATTGACATGTATGTATATATACCAGGTTGGATGTTTCGTGAGGGAGAATGAATCATTATTTAAAAAATTTAGTGACGCCATTAATTCTAGACTAAAAAGCAGAGATCCATCAAGATTGATTCTTCCAAGCCGAAAAACGGCGCTGTGTCACAGAAATTGCTACATTATGACAATTAAAATTTACAATCATCTACCTAAATATATAAGGGAGTTACCTACACGACAGTTGTTAAAGTCAGCTTTATATAGATGGCTAATTGACAAGTGTTTTTATAGCGTGAATGAGTTTATTACAACTTGATATCTAACATTAATAAAACTCAAATAAAAATTAAACCGTCAACGTCCCTGACTGAGCTGAATTAAAATAAGTTTGTATTTATAATATCTATTTGTATATAAATGTAATAAGTAATTAATAAATCCACTATGGAATTAAATTTATATGGGTTAAATATGGGTCAAATGCTTAGACTGGATTTTGAATTATGTAAGTAATGCTGTCAAGTACCTAATGCTAGACATCAATGCCAAATTTTGCATGTCGGGCATCTTTCCGGCGGAGTATGTGATACAAACTACCGTTTAATACCAACATACTTAACTGTATATTTACCATACTGCAAGCAAAATAAATTTCATTTCATTTCATTTCATTTCATTTCATTTCATTTCATTTCATTTCATTTCATTTCATTTCATTTCATTTCATTTCATTTCATTTCATTTCATTTCATTTCATTTCATTTCATTTCATTTCATTTCATTTCATTTCATTTCATTTCATTTCATTTCATTTCATTTCATTTCATTTCATTTCATTTCATTTCATTTCATTTCATTTCATTTCATTTCATTTCATTTCATTTCATTTCATTTCATTTCATTTCATTTCATTTCATTTCATTTCATTTCATTTCATTTCATTTCATTTCATTTCATTTCATTTCATTTCATTTCATTTCATTTCATTTCATTTCATTTCATTTCATTTCATTTCATTTCATTTCATTTCATTTCATTTCATTTCATTTCATTTCATTTCATTTCATTTCATTTCATTTCATTTCATTTCATTTCATTTCATTTCATTTCATTTCATTTCATTTCATTTCATTTCATTTCATTTCATTTCATTTCATTTCATTTCATTTCATTTCATTTCATTTCATTTCATTTCATTTCATTTCATTTCATTTCATTTCATTTCATTTCATTTCATTTCATTTCATTTCATTTCATTTCATTTCATTTCATTTCATTTCATTTCATTTCATTTCATTTCATTTCATTTCATTTCATTTCATTTCATTTCATTTCATTTCATTTCATTTCATTTCATTTCATTTCATTTCATTTCATTTCATTTCATTTCATTTCATTTCATTTCATTTCATTTCATTTCATTTCATTTCATTTCATTTCATTTCATTTCATTTCATTTCATTTCATTTCATTTCATTTCATTTCATTTCATTTCATTTCATTTCATTTCATTTCATTTCATTTCATTTCATTTCATTTCATTTCATTTCATTTCATTTCATTTCATTTCATTTCATTTCATTTCATTTCATTTCATTTCATTTCATTTCATTTCATTTCATTTCATTTCATTTCATTTCATTTCATTTCATTTCATTTCATTTCATTTCATTTCATTTCATTTCATTTCATTTCATTTCATTTCATTTCATTTCATTTCATTTCATTTCATTTCATTTCATTTCATTTCATTTCATTTCATTTCATTTCATTTCATTTCATTTCATTTCATTTCATTTCATTTCATTTCATTTCATTTCATTTCATTTCATTTCATTTCATTTCATTTCATTTCATTTCATTTCATTTCATTTCATTTCATTTCATTTCATTTCATTTCATTTCATTTCATTTCATTTCATTTCATTTCATTTCATTTCATTTCATTTCATTTCATTTCATTTCATTTCATTTCATTTCATTTCATTTCATTTCATTTCATTTCATTTCATTTCATTTCATTTCATTTCATTTCATTTCATTTCATTTCATTTCATTTCATTTCATTTCATTTCATTTCATTTCATTTCATTTCATTTCATTTCATTTCATTTCATTTCATTTCATTTCATTTCATTTCATTTCATTTCATTTCATTTCATTTCATTTCATTTCATTTCATTTCATTTCATTTCATTTCATTTCATTTCATTTCATTTCATTTCATTTCATTTCATTTCATTTCATTTCATTTCATTTCATTTCATTTCATTTCATTTCATTTCATTTCATTTCATTTCATTTCATTTCATTTCATTTCATTTCATTTCATTTCATTTCATTTCATTTCATTTCATTTCATTTCATTTCATTTCATTTCATTTCATTTCATTTCATTTCATTTCATTTCATTTCATTTCATTTCATTTCATTTCATTTCATTTCATTTCATTTCATTTCATTTCATTTCATTTCATTTCATTTCATTTCATTTCATTTCATTTCATTTCATTTCATTTCATTTCATTTCATTTCATTTCATTTCATTTCATTTCATTTCATTTCATTTCATTTCATTTCATTTCATTTCATTTCATTTCATTTCATTTCATTTCATTTCATTTCATTTCATTTCATTTCATTTCATTTCATTTCATTTCATTTCATTTCATTTCATTTCATTTCATTTCATTTCATTTCATTTCATTTCATTTCATTTCATTTCATTTCATTTCATTTCATTTCATTTCATTTCATTTCATTTCATTTCATTTCATTTCATTTCATTTCATTTCATTTCATTTCATTTCATTTCATTTCATTTCATTTCATTTCATTTCATTTCATTTCCAAAAATCAAATGTAAATGTAACCTCTGCTGCCCCCTTTGGGAATTTACAAGCGTGAATGTATATATGGGTGTTGCTTGTATAGTCGTTGTATTGTGCCGACCTATGTACTATGTACCTATACAATGTAATAAAAAATGTAAATAATAAATGTATAAAACACCTATTTTAATCCACAATACTCAACACCAAATAAGGAACAGTATATATGTAAGTAATAACGTATATATTTTCGTGATGATCAGTTGTTACCAAGATATTTTCCCGAAATTCCCACCTCATAAATTATTATGGTCCGGAAAGTGTAAATAAAAATTGTGAAATTCCTGTAGGATGTAGGGAGCCATTCCACGTTATGGGGCAACTGAGGGGGCCGTGGGCCTTAACCAGTAATTTATAACCTGTTTCTTTTAGGAATTAATGAATTAATAGTGGTAGACTCGAATAAAAGAATAGGCTGTATTCTATTGTGTGGGATCATAAACCCTTCAAACGTTATTTATTTTCCTCAAATTCTCATACTTATATGTATAGCATTTTTCATCAGGTGAGAATCATGGTTATAATTACATATTCATAAAAAATACATTTTTGGTAGGTAAATATGGAAATTTAGGTTTTTTTTATATTTTTGGAATTATTGTAAGTTTTCGTATATGTTTTTGGTAAGTAAGTATGGCAATTTTAAAATGTTTTATATTTTTGGAATCATTGGAAGTTTTCTTATATGAAACTAGCTTTTGCCCGCGGCTCCGCCCGCGTGGACGTCGGTTTCCGGCAATTACTCGAATTTTTCTCGCCGTAAAAACCTTCCCTGGACTTCCACGAATAATTCAAGACCAAAATTAGCCAAATCGGTAAAGGTGTTCTGGAGTTATATCGTCAGGAAGGAAAACGCGACTTATTTTTATATAGTAGATTTGTGGAAATTTTGTTAAGTTTGGATTTTTGATAAGTTTGTAATTTCTGGTATTTTTTCTAGCTTTGGAATCGTTTTGCCCATATCATATTACTAGCTTTTGCCCGCGGCTCCACCCACGTGGAGTCGGTTATCGCGACCAATCATAGCCTATGTCCTTTCTCATGGTCTAATACGGTATTGATTAATTAATTTATCATTACATATTATTATCCTTTTATTGAATTAATTATTATAAACTAAAAATTAAACATACATATATACCTAATAGACAAAATGTATTGTAAGAAGTGAAGGTTTTGACGTGTAATATTCTTAAGAATAAATGAGTTATGAGTTATACCAAATTGCATCAAAATTGGTTCAGTAGTTTAGGCGTGAAAGCGTATCATACAGACAGACAGACAGACCGAGTTACTTTCGCATTTATAGTACTAGCTTTTGCCCGCGGCTCCGCCCGCGTGGATGTCGGTTATCGCGACAAAATCCTATGTCCTTTCTCAATGTCTAATCTACCCCTATACCAAATTTCATCAAAATCAGTTCAGTGGTTGAGGCGTGAAAGCGTAACATACAGACAGACAGACAGACAGACAGACAGACAGACAGACAGACAGACAGACAGACAGACAGACAGAGTTACTTTCGCATTTATAATATTAGAATGGATTAGTATGGATTTCTTCTGCCAACGATTCTTCGCAGCTCACACGGTGACTGGGGCCTTACTCCGAAAAACGAACGAACGTTCGAACGAACGAACGACAACCCGAACGAACACGATCCATTAAAGTTACTCCGAAAACCTTTCGTTGACGACTGACGGATTCCGCCGCTTTCGTTATCATAGACAAACGTTCGAATCTAGATAAATAGTTTGGACCAATATACTTTAAAAATCTAAAAACCGTTAACAAATGAAAAATCAAAAAATATAGTTGTATTCTTAAGAAAACAGCGTCAAATTAAAATATGTATGATATTTTGGTTCTAAAGTTACCATTAGATCACCAAAATGTAATTTTTCAAGGATTTACGTGATTTAATGTGAATGAACTTAAAAACCCTTGTGCCATAATATTGTTCTATGGTTTTGGTCCAACAATAAAAATCTCGCCATTTTATTCGATTAAAATTCAACTCCAAAAGTCTTACGATAGTTATATAGATGTCGTTGAATTTCAAAAAGGGTAAGCAGGGGTAATGGCGCTCACCCCTGTAACTCTGTCAAAATGCAATGTAGCAACATGAAACGCCGAGTGAGATACGCGGGGTAGAGGCCTCTTAACAGATTGGGATGCAAACGGCCAGTCAACGCATGTCATGCGACTGTAAAGTGCGTTTTTTTTATTGTGGCCGCACTGATGTAATTTTTGGTTACGTGTTGTTGTTGGTAAGTTAAGAACTATGGTTATTAATTAGTTTTTACTTTTACTTTTCTGACAGTAAAACTGCAATTTTGTGATAATAAAATAAATTTTCAATACCGTATTTCAATAACCGTTTGGGGTTTTACCGCTCAGCCGAACGCCATTACTCCGTAGTGACTTATTATACAAGAAAGTTCTTCGGGGAGTTATGACGAAGACGATTGTGATGACGAAATGAATGCAGACCATAAAAATTATAACAAATGTATTATGTGCGTGGAATTCAGAAAAAAAATATATGTAAAAGATATATGCTTTTGTTGTTGAAATATTGATTCCTCGATAGTTAAAGACTTTGTTACATTTCTTAATTATGATTTTTAATAGATATTTTAAAAAATATACCTTGTTTGCCATAAGTGAACGCCATTCCCCCTGCTTACCTTAATAATCCGCAAGATTACTTGTCAAACAACGACTGACAACGACTACGAAAACGTCAAATGTATTTTGGGAGTAGGTACACTGACAACGATCGACAACGTCAATGTCAAACGTACGAAGACGGATTCGAAGCATGAAACGAAACACTTTCGGGGTAGCTAAATGACAGAAACGTCAACGGATACGAATAGTTTCGTTTTTCGGAGTAAGCCCCCTGTACCTAATTGAATGTGCATTGACTATAAAATATTCTTGTTAATATTTTAGTCAGCCAACACTATTATCATAACCTCCCCTAGCGGATTTGTGCCAATATACCAACTGAGGTTACTCCCAAATATTTATTACACTAATTACAAATTTAATGGTTTAAGTGGGTTTAAGTGGTCAGCTGGCCGGCTGCCGCTAAATCGAGCGCGCCGGGGGATTCCCACATGTGTGATTCACAAATAGTTACACGGAGTTTGAGTAATTAATAATGTTTTATGCATGGTATCAGTTATCTACCAGTCATATGTTTACAAATAAATATAAACGCCGACCTACACAAGACAACTACACTAAATACATCACCATACGCAATCACTGCAGCAAGGTGTATAGGAAAGCACAACGCCAGCACATTCATACTTCTGTACAAAACGGTGACCCAGCCAAAGTTTGGAAGTTTTTAAAATCGCTTGGAGTTGGAAAGACGCGACAAGAAATATCACCCAGCGACTGTAATTTGGATTTATTAAATCAACATTTCACCACTTCGTCCAATTTGAATAGGGCAACTAAAGCAAAGACTTTAGACTCTCTTTCTTCCCTTCCAACTCCTGATTATGTTCTTTTTACTGTTAATGAAGTCACTGCTTGTGGTGTTAAGAAGAGTATATTGTCAATTACATCCAATGCTGTTGGGAATGACAGTATCAGTCGTAATATGGTTGTGCCTATTTTGAACGAAATTCTACCTATTTTATGCCATATCTTTAATTTTTCTTTAACCAGCTGTGTCTATCCTTCTGCATGGAAAGACGCCCAAATCATACCCTTACCTAAAAAGCTTAATCTCACATCTTTTTCTGAATACCGGCCAATCTCCATACTGCCATTCCTCTCTAAAGTTTTTGAGCGTCAAGTACATAACCAGATTAGCATGTTCCTGAATAGGCACAACCTACTAAACTCTTACCAATCTGGTTTCAGGCCTGGGCACAGTACTACCACAGCCCTTATTAATATTACGGATGACATCAGATCAGGTATGGAGAGCGGGAAACTTACGATACTTTCCTTGCTGGATTTCAGCAACGCATTTAACACCGTGGACTTTGACATCTTACTTGCCACTCTTCGCTCTCTTAACATATCTCCCACAGTGATCGAATGGTTTCATAGTTACCTGTCTGGCCGCCGTCAGTGTACACGAGTTGAAGACAAATTTTCAACGTGACGTAATACTACTGCTGGTATGCCGCAGGGTGGCGTTTTATCTCCTTTACTCTTCTCAATATTTATAAACCCTATCTCCTCTAAACTTCTTTCATCCTACCACCTCTACGCTGATGATCTGCAAATTTACACACAAGCTCCACTCGAACAGCTATCTCAAGCAGTTGAGGTTATGAATAGCGACTTGACACACGTAGCAGACTGGAGCACAGAACACGGCCTCACCGTAAATCCTTTAAAAAGTCAAGTTATAATTGTTGGCAGCCCCTGGCTGGTTTCAAGGATCCCGTGGACTCAACTGCCTCAGTTTGTTTTCAATGGAAACCAAATCCCTATTAGCGACAAAGTCAAGAATTTAGGGATCTACCTTGATAATACGATGTCCTGGGTCCCACAGCTACAGGAGGTTAGTCGCAAAGTTTTTTTGCATCAGCGGGATCCTTGAGAAGACTGCGTAACCTTCTGCCAATTTCTACCAGAACTGCGCTGGCTCAATCTCTCTTACTGCCAATTCTTGATTACGCCGATGCCAGCTATCTCAATTTAACAGAACAACAACTTAATAAACTTGAGCGTCTTCAAAATTTCTGCATTAGGTTCATATTTGGGTTACGCAAATATGACCATATCTCCGAATTTCGTATCAAACTCAAGTGGCTTCCAATTCGACTTCGCCGGAATGCTCATATTCTATCTCTTCTTTACAATATCCTGTTTCACCCATGTACTCCTACCTACCTTAAGAAACGCTTTGCGTTCTTAAGTGATACACACTCTAGGCCCCTGAGATCTTCGGAAAATCTGCGTCTGAAGATACCTCTGCACTCCACAGTTTTCTTTGACAAATCCTTCACAGTACAGGCTATACGTCTGTGGAATGCGTTACCTGTGGCAATAAGATGAGCACAATCACTGAACATTTTTAAAAGTATGGTCACTACTCACTATCTATCGTTATAACTGCTTCTTATTTTACTTTATTTCCTAATATTTTATCTATTTAAACTCATTATTATTATTTATGTTGTATTTATTTATTTATTTACTTATTTACTTATTTACTTATTTACTTATTTACTTATTTACTTATTTATTTATTTATTTATTTACTTATGTATTTATTTACTTATGTATTTATTTACTTATGTATTCATTTATTTATTTAGACTTATATTTTAACTGTGTACCCGGAACTGCCCATACACCAATCCATTGCACACGTGTCCATTGAGGTTGTCTGGAAGAAATCGCACCTAGCGATAAGACCGCCATTTGTACTGTCACTTTTACATGTTATTCTCTGTACTTTTTTTCACATGGTGTACAATAAAGTATATTGTATTGTATTGTATTGTATTTAAGGCGACGTGGCGTCATCTACCGATTTTCTTACGAACTATCGGAATCAATGAATGATGTTACAATCATTTTTAAACATTGATTTTTTGATAACTGCGCCCAAACAATTGAAGGATTTTTTACAGCATTAAGTATGCTAACTATACAAATCGAATACATAGGGAAAAAGAATCTTCTCGGGCGGGACTCGAACCTCGAACTCGAACTCGAAGAGAAGATTCTTTTTCCCTATGTATTCGATTTGTATAGTTAGCATACTTAATGCTGTAAAAATTCCTTCAATGTATGGATGGATGTAGATACGACACCCGTCCTAATTGAGCAGTCCGATTAGGGAAGTACCTCCACCCTACATAATACCGCGGTCATAATAACCTCGTGTTGTGTTCCCGGTGGTGAGTAGGGCAGCCAGAGCTCACTGGAAAGGTTTTGTGCTGTCAGTGGGAAGATCAAAGGCTTGTCCTGCTTTGTTTTCTGCACTGACGGCACAGAAATTCTCTGTTTTTATAGCATGGTAGCATGGCAGCATGGGTGTGGCTCTCTGCACTTCTCTGCCACCTAAGTGGTAAAAAATGCATTCATTACTGCTCTAACATCACAATTCACTTGAAACCAGCATAATTTACGATTAATCGCCACTATAAATTACAACTAACGCGAACGGTGATTGGACACGACTGTACAGAGCGTATCCGTAGATATGTCTCTATTAACATTGTTTATTGAACTGCGATTCGAGATAATAGAACAACAAGTTGTACAGTCAGTAACACAAACTAATATAGACAATTTAATTTTAAAGGTGACATTTTTTTTCGTGCAGAATTCGGATTCCTCCCTCGCCGGAGCTGGTAAGGGAGGTTATGTCGGACCAGAACCGACTACACACGCTAACTGAGCGTCGTCGTGCTAGGCTGGAGGTGAGGTTGTCTTCCACATATCCCTTGCACCCAGGCTCACCCAGGGCCATCCCTCACGGTCTGGGTCTCCTCGAGAAGGTTCACATTTGACCCGAACACAATGGTGTGTGGCAATAGGCGTCCATTACACGGTAAGTTTTGCTGTCATTTTTGCCACAGTCACGGCCGTGATTGACCGTGTTTGACGAACCTATCGTCTAATGCGGTGACTGATGGTTGAATGAAGAATTTTTGTTCTGACATGATGAACTCATCTAATTCTGTTACTTGCATAATTCTATGTTATTAGGTTTGAGCGCTAATATTGGACTGTGTGAGTGAGTTTCATTCCTTAGTCACTCATGAATGAATGTCTAAATCCATATCCATACTAATATTATAAATGCGAAAGTAACTCTGTCTGTCTGTCTGTCTGTCTGTATGTTACGCTTTCACGCCGTAACCACTGAACCGATTTTGATGAAATTTAGTATAGGGGTAGATTAGACCTTGAGGAAGGACATAGGCTATGTTTGGTCGCGATAACCGACTTCCACGCGGGCGGAGCCGCGGGCAAAAGCTAGTACAATATAAACGACTTTTTCATTAGTTACAGGCTGGGTAAAGAAATCTTGCTTGAAATTTGAATTTTGCTGAAATTTGAGTCAAATTAGTTTCTATGTACTAAACATCGAAACGATAAGTTATGAGGTAATTTGTATGAAAAAAGATTTTAGTGACGTCATAAAAAATACTTAATCAAATCAGTTACTACCTATTATAGGTTGGGTGGATGATTATAAATAAATAAAAACTATAGAATAGGAATCAACGCAATTTTAACCGCTCTTTTACCATTCTTAATTTAATAAGCTCGGTTAGATAATTTATTTAAACTATAAGATAATACCCAATTTCAAGAAACTGGTCAGGCGCGAGTTGCATATTCTAGAACCTGTTCAATTCCTCAGTTCTGAATCTCGATTTATATTGACATATTTGACAAATCGTCAATGACAATTTCACGTGAATAATAAATCATTCCAAAATCTCGCTACACTTGTCACAAGACCTTTTGCGCCGACTCGATATCGGACTCAAATCGACTAAAACCGCACGCCGACTCGGGTTTTCAGATGCTATGATTATGAAGTGTTTCCTTCGCACCCCGGTGGACCTGTCATAGGGCCTTTATATATATAAAATATAAAAAGAATTCGCTCAATGTACGGTGCTCTAAATAAAAACCAGGAAAAAACAGCAAGCCTCAAATAGCGAAGCAGGCATAGCGATTTATTCATGTTGATATTATTTATGGAGGGGCGGGAAAGCCCCGAGTTCTCACTCCAAACAACTTGTTTGTACATATTTTATCATCACAATAGGACAGGAATACCGAAATTTATTTAGTGAAGGTGTGAAGGTTATTGAAAAAGTTTTTAAAGAGATTGGTAAGATTCCAGCGCAAGTATTTAATGGATATGTTACCGGAAATGTATGAAATCAAGGAATTGTATACAAATCCTACGAAATGTGTGTTAATACATAGAATGCCTGCAGTTCCACCGGCAATGTGTGAAATAAATGGGTTATTGTCTATATTTGCGAATGATTTTGTGGAAAATTTATATTTTTGAATGAATAAAAAAAAATAACCACGAAGATTAATCTTCTAACCTAATCTATCCAAGTTAAATTGCGTGGTGTGGACACTGCGTCCTGACCTGGATATATTATAGGTTAGAAGACTGAAGCGAAAGCGAGGCTCCAGCATTAGCCTAAGTGGTTGTATTTTTTATAACCACCGTCAATGTTCTTTGATACCATTTCATACATTGCCTGCTGCGCACTCGGCATTGTATACAATGCCTAGGCATTGTATAGAATACCGGATTATACACATTTCCGGTAACAGATATACATACATATTATGTAAAATCACGCCTCCATCCCCAGAGGGTTAGGCAGAGGTGAATTAACGCCCACATTTCACCAATCATAGTATTCGGTCCCACGTAATAGACGGTGAACCGTAGCCGGCAGACCGATGTATACCGTATTATAAGCTTCATTATAATTCTCATAGTAATTTCATATATACTTACGTCTAAAATCATAACATAACATAACATGAACTCACGCCTGTATTCCCCGAAGGGGTAGGCAGAGGTGCTAGCACCCACATTTCGCCAGTTTATGTTTAGGTCCCAATGTAATAGGTGGTGAGCCTATTGCCATTAACCGGGCACTTATAAACCTGCGATAAATACACACATAACTTCGAAAAGCATCGAGAAGTCATTGGTGTGTGCCATGGTAAACCTGGGATCGAACGCGAGACCTCGTCTCAGCAGTCCATTACCCATACCACTAGGCTACCGCGGTGACTCAAAAATCAGCACTTCGGATTTGAAGGCTGAATAATTTTTTTAACACCTAATACTAGTAATACAATGATATCTTTAATAATAACTTCTTAAGAAAAATGTATTACAAATATATAATACAATTCATCTCAAATATTTACTGGAACCCAATGAATTCTGTTACCGCTACGATTTCTGCTACGATATTCGTAGACATTTCGTAGCAGTCAAATACTGGTCTGGGTGTTTCTTAGGTATATTATGTAATATGTATTTACAAAAAAAGTATGTAAGTATGTTTATCCGCATTCTAGATTCCATAACACAAGCTAGTTAAGCTTACTATGGGTCTAGATAGCGTTGCGTAGAATGTTGTGGATTATAAATACAGCCCGTAAAATAGTACCGGTTGACGATAAACGTCGTTGACGAAATGTGGGAGGTAATTACATCACTGTCTATACACAGGTGGAAGTATGATTGTATGTATGGTTAGGCGATTGGCACACTGCGACGCGCGACGCGGCGTCGAGCGTTGTTGCGTCGACGCGGCGTCGCGCTCGTCGCCTCTACGGCGCTCATTTTGTATAGAAAAACGCGGGGTCCCACACACTGACAACGCAATCACGCGCGTTGCCGCAGAATACGCGCGTACAAGCAGAAAACGCGAGGTATGGCACACTGAAATCTGCATTCACGCGCGTGTTTTTCGAGGGATTTTTAGTCCAAGAGCTGTTAGAAATTTCTGTGTAGGTAATTGAGACGAATTTTAAATTAACATTATTGCAATGCAACATGACTATTTAACGGCAAATTTAGAGCGCTTCATCAACTGACAAATCCGAAATCCGAAATCCGAAATCCGAAATCCGAAATCCGAAATCCGAAATCCGAAATCCGAAATCCGAAATCCGAAATCCGAAATCCGAAATCCGAAATCCGAAATCCGAAATCCGAAATCCGAAATCCGAAATCCGAAATCCGAAATCCGAAATCCGAAATCCGAAATCCGAAATCCGAAATCCGAAATCCGAAATCCGAAATCCGAAATCCGAAATCCGAAATCCGAAATCCGAAATCCGAAATCCGAAATCCGAAATCCGAAATCCGAAATCCGAAATCCGAAATCCGAAATCCGAAATCCGAAATCCGAAATCCGAAATCCGAAATCCGAAATCCGAAATCCGAAATCCGAAATCCGAAATCCGAAATCCGAAATCCGAAATCCGAAATCCGAAATCCGAAATCCGAAATCCGAAATCCGAAATCCGAAATCCGAAATCCGAAATCCGAAATCCGAAATCCGAAATCCGAAATCCGAAATCCGAAATAGAAATCGAAAGGAATCGCGTGTAAAGTACCCAGACCTATGTCATATGTACACAAACAAACATATGCACTAAGCGAGAATTGAACCCGTGCCCCTTGCATACCATTCTCATTTACTACTGTCACGCTACAGAGGCTGTCAAAAAAAAAACAATTTAATTATACCTAGGTGATTTTTTTGGGAAATTTTCCTTGTAGCTGGTATCATATTTACGCACACAGAAGCACGAATGCAACGTGTAAAACACGGGCCGCACGCACACATGTTTGCACAGGTTGACTCGTTTTATTTCCGTTGAGGCGTTGACAGTAGGACGAGGCTCTATCTAGACATTATATAATCAAAGTTTAGTAGTTTCCATTGATAAGGTAGTTTCATCCTGTTTCATAAACAGCACAACCAATTAATAATAATAAAATGGTATTCTTTATTATGTATTCTTTCTTGGAGTGTAGCATGCAGCACGAGGTGATTTCTAGGTGTCTTTGTTTCTTAATTTGACAATACGTATAATCTAAAACTTTTAAGAGTATAGTAGTTTAAAAATCTTTCTTGAAGGCTGGCAATGTATTGACATTATATCCTGTGTCACAGATATCCATTGGGCTGCGCTGATCAGGTAAACTATCTGCCCGTTTGCCACCTACTTCATGGAAAAACATCATAAATAACTAAAAAATAACGCCTGATAAAAAAGTATAGCAATCTATAAAACACTCTATAACTACGCTCTGTTATGGTTGGCGGCCCTAATTCTTTTTGCTATTAATATCTTGTACAGTCTTTTAACATATAACGTATGTTACATCTCTGGCGAAAAAGAAAAAAAAATCATGCCAGCTATGTATGGCAAAAGTTGCATTGACCTTTATGTGTAGGTATTTGAAATTAATATTTTTGCAATGCAACATGACTATATACGTCAAATTTAGAGCACTTTCACATCAACTGACGTCCGATATCCAATATCCGACATCCGAGATCGGAAGAAGTCAAATATCGATACCCAATATCGAGTATTGGAGCCGACACCACTGTTTTGGCTCGTTATCGGAACACGCAGAGACTGCAAGCGACTTTCAACCTAAATGGCATTTTCTTAGTTACGTCTCTTTTCGCGTTAAAAGATGACGCTGATCACGAATATAAGAAAAAGAAATAGTTACTATGTCATGTCAATAAGTCGAAAATAGCTTGCACTTCTAATCATTTTCTCTTCATCTCTAGCGTTCCTAATATAGTCTGGGCTATCGCGCTAATGGTCGGATGGCTTTACTTTACTTTTCTCAAAATTTTAGATTATTTCACACACCTACCTACCAAAAAAATTCTAATATCTCTCGGACTATACTAGCTCCCCGCGTCGACGCGCGTCGACGAACGACGCCGCGTCGAGCGTTGCAGTGTGCCAATCGCCTTAGTCTACTTTGTGGACCCAAGTGTACAACGCGAAATTTATAGTGCATTTATTTAACCTCAGAACTATTGCACCTAATTGATATCACGAAGTTAGGCGATTGGCACACTGCAACGCTCGACGCGGCGTCGGGCGTCGACGCGCGTTGGCGCGATAGTCCGAGAGATATTAGATTTTTTTTGGTAGGTAGGTGTGTGAAGTAATCTAAAATTTTGAGAAAAGTAAAGTATCCGACCATTAGCTCGATAGCCCAGACTATATTAAGAACGCTAGAGATGAAAAGAAAATGATTAGAAGTGCAAGCTATTTTCGACTTATTGACATGACATAGTAACTAATTTTTTTTCTTATATTCGTGATCAGCATCATCTATTAACGCGAAAAAAGACGTAACTAAGAAAATGCCATTTAGGTTGAAAGTCGCTTGCAGTCTCTACGTGTTCCGATAACGAGCCAAAACAGTGGTGTCGGCTCCAATACCCGATATTGAGCATCGATATTTGACTTCCTCCGATCTCGGATGTCGGATATTGGATATCGGACGTCAGTTGATGTGAAAGCGCTCTAAATTTAAACGTTAAATACATGTTGCATTGCAAGAATATTAATTTAAAATTCGTCTCAAATACCTACACAGAAATTTCTAACAGCTCTCGGACTAAAAATCCGTCGAAAATCACGCGCGTGAATGCAGATTTCAGTGTGCCATACCTCGCGTTTTCTGCTTGTATGCGCGTATTCTGTGGCAACGCGCGTGATTGCGTTGTCAGTGTGTGGGACCCCGCATTTTTCTATACAAAATGAGCTCCGTAGAGGCGACGAGCGCGACGCCGCGTCGACGCAACAACGCTCGACGCCGCGTCGCGCGTCGCAGTGTGCCAATCGCCTTACAGACAAAGATGATGATAGGGAAATCACAATAAGATTCTCTAAAAAAATCTACATACAAGCAAAATATTTCAACAGTTCTTAATACTGTTCAAAGCGCCATCTAGTAAATAACATTTAACATCACAACAGAAAGAAACAAGTGTAAGAGTTCCTTTAAACTGTTACAATAGTAATGGGAAAATCGAATAGATGGCGCTATTTTCAATGTCATTTTTCGTGGAGCTATAGAAAAATCTTGTGAAGTGTGGGACAGGAGCAGATGGCGGTCTGTTGTATCTACCTACGCCGAAGGAAAAAAAAAATTCCTGTATGTATTTAGAATAATATATTAGGACTGAGTCTCCGAAAGGTTATGCGTTGACTGAGCTTCTAGGCTGACGTGCTGCTCCCAAACATACATCATCACTTTCTATCAGGTAAGAACTATCTCACATAGGCGATTGGCACACTGCGACGCGCGACGCGGCGTCGAGCGTTGTTGCGTCGACGCGGCGTCGCGCTCGTCGCCTCTACGGAGCTCATTTTGTATAGAAAAACGCGGGGTCCCACACACTGACAACGCAATCACGCGCGTTGCTGCAGATTACGCGCGTACAAGCAGAAAGCGCGAGGTATGGCACACTTAAATCTGCCATCACGCGCGTGTTTTTCGAGGGATATTTAGTCCGAGAGCTGTTAGAAATTTCTGTGTAGGTATTTTAACGGATTTTAAATTAATATTATTGCAATGCAACATGACTATTTAACGGCAAATTTAGAGCGCTTTCACATCAACTGACGTCCGATACCCAATATCCGACATTCGAGATCGGAGGAAGTCAAATATCGATGCCCAATATCGGGTATTGGAGCCGACACCACTGTTTTGGCTCGTTATCGGAACACGCAGAGACTGCAAGCGACTTTCAACCTAAATGGCATTTTCTTAGTTACGTCTCTTTTCGCGTTAATAGATGACGCTGATCACGAATACAAGAAAAAAAAATAGTTACTATGTCATGTCAATAAGTCGAAAATAGCTTGCACTTCTAATCATTTTCTTTTCATCCCTAGCGTTCTTAATATAGTCTGGGCTATCGAGCTAATGGTCGGATGGCTTTACTTTACTTTTCTCAAAATTTTAGATTACTTCACACACCTACCTACCAAAATAATTCTAATATCTCTCGGACTATACTAGCTCCTCGCGTCCACGCGCGTCGACGAACGACGCCGCGTCGAGCGTTGCAGTGTGCCAATCGCCATAGTTCTATCAATAATTAAGAAAACTAATACTTTTCTCCCGAATAAAATTGTCTACTAAGCACGTCATCCTTCCATCCTACTTGTTAAGTAGGTCATCCGTCACCATCGCTCTGGCATATCGAGAATATCTACCGATCATGCTCCCGTGTTACATTTTTTTTATATTCCCAGAACACATATTTTCTTCTTATAAAGACAATACACTCAAATAACATAATAATAACATAGTCTCACGTACCTGTCTGTTTCTCTTCCTTCTGTTCTTTCTCTTTCTCCGGCTTGGTCTCGGAACTCGTGTTGCAGCCCATTCTTAAAGTTTTAATACACTATGGTCAAAATAGTTTTATTCCTAAAGAACACTACGTCGCTAGTTTTGGGCCACTATGACCTATTCCATAGTTAATGTTAAGCTCCGGTTGTTTTAGAAATACCTGGAACAAGAGTAAATATGTTTTAGTATAATACAATAGGTAGCTGGCTAAAAAGGCTTAATATTATACAAAAAAAAATAAAAAAAAAACAAAAAAAACAATGGGGCGCTAGGAACCTGGTCGAGTTCAATGCCAAGAAGAACCAGGCATGTGCGTTTATAGCAAAAGTATCTCCTTTCCTACCCCTTCCCACTCTTCAGAGCACACCACTGCCACTGCAGGATCACCTCAATATCCTCGGTATGGATGTTCGCTGCAAACTTAATAATAAAAACTATATCGAGAGTATCATCAAATCAGCCTCGCGTAAACTCGGAGTCCTGAACAGAGTAAGACGTTTTTGCACGCCGGAGCAGCGGTGTCTTCTATACAAGACCCAAATTCGTTCCAGCGTGGAATACTGCTCACATCTCTGGGACGGCTCCGCAAAGTACTCGACAGGTTGCAGCGACGTGCGGTTCGCATTATTAGGAATCCTGAGGTCACGAACACCCTCGAGCCTTTGCAGATGCGTAGAGATGTTGCGTCTTTGGCAGTATTCTACCGTCTCTACCATGGTGAATGTTCTGACGAGCTCTTCCAATTAGTCCCACCCTCTCCTTTCCTACACAGGACGACACGTGCAGGGCTAAGATGCCATCCATATACGGTGCAGAGTATACCAGCTAGAACCAAGCGTTTCAGCGACTCATTCCTATGCCGCACAATTAAGACCTGGAACTCCCTGCCAGCTCACGTGTTTCCTTCTTCCTACAGTCCCGGGTCCTTTAAGCGGGGCGTGAAAAGGCATCTAACGGGGCCGTCAAGCTGAGTGCCACCACTGTTAACATGGCACATGTTTCCGATGGTGACCCTCTTTCCTAGACTTTGCCTTTAGCTTAACATCAGGCGAGGTGAAGTCAAATTGACGTGTCCTATAAATGAAAAAAATAAAAAAATAAAGACAGACAATGCAAATAGATGCCTGTACCTAAAAAAACATTTACAATGAACGGAAATCAAACCCGCTACCGCTGACGCTTTACCCCATGTCGTGTCTATAAAATACCAGACATTTGTTGTAAAATATAAAAATAACGTATTGTGGCGCCATCTCTTATAAGTAAATCTAAAGCATACAACGCCATCTATAAAATGTTACAAGAACTATAGTACTGATAATTTGGCCATCTATTCTGTGCCAAAACACAATAGCGCCATCGTAAGTTTCTGGCAGCACTGGGTTTTATAATGGCGACCTCTATTGAGGCTCTCTCCTCCACCTTATGCAAGGCTTTTGTAGGAGCGACTGCCGTCTGACCTTCTTGTTGGCCAGTATCTTCAGCGTCAGAGTCTCGTTCATCAATCAGCAAGTGCACCTACTCACAGCTGAGGCTGATTTTGGCTCCAGACGTCTTAATAGAATCTCACAAACACACCAATCGCATATAGCAGTATACTTACTGTTCAATTTTAATTTCTAATTGACGCGTAAAACATCAATTAACATTAGCACAAACAAAATGTAATTGCTTGCCACAAAAGCTCGCAGTAAACACAACGCTAGCCTTCAATTTGAAACACAAATAACAAGCTTCTACAAATCTGCATGAAATCAAATATCTTTCGGTTGCTATCACAGAAAAGCGCAGCGGAGCGGGGAGCAGATTACTTTGCTAAAATTTTGACATGAATTCATTTTTTAGGCCGTCTGTACGGGTACGTATCATAATACATAAGTTAAAAATACATATGGTTGAAATATATAAAGTTACAATACCGAAAATCAAAATATATAATGCATCAAAATATATAAAGTTGTTTGACATAAGTTCTAAATTTCAAAGTTTGGATGCCTTTTTTTTTCTCGTCTGTATAGCAGTATGTATAGCGGCCTGCAGGTATGGTGGAAAACCTTGATGGGGGCCCAATACACTACACTCCATTTTGTTACAAATTATGTTATTATGTACCTACTTTTAATGATGTATTTTCTATATTTGTGGTAAATTAGAAAAGCATTTCCATTTTATGTTGCACTTACTAACATTTTTTATAAATAACAAAAAATAATTTATATTACTTATCAATTTGCGTTTATCTACTTATTATATTTGAAATACCCATTATATGTAGTAGAAATTTTCTATGGCTACAAATATCCCGCCCCGCTACACGCTCCGCTTATCCAAGTCCTCATCATTCAAGTTCTAACATTCGCGCTAAGGGATGAGCAACAAACAATGGACTGACGGCGGAGTACTAATGAATCCTATTCAAACCGAGATAGGGGGACAGACGGCAGTTGCTGTAATTATTCATATATATGATTCTTTTCCATTTATATAGGTATATTCCTGTTGTCTCGTGGAATCGATTTTGCGATTGCTGAGGGTATGAATAAGGGGTGTAGACACCGTGACATTCTACCAGCGGATCCGATTTGAAACGAATTCGTGTCTATTAAGACACTTTTTTTAGCCACTTACATGTTAGACAAGCACACGGCCCACCTGATGGATGAAAGTGGTTACCGTGGCCTATGGACGTATGTAACACCACAAGTGTAACTTGTGTGCCAACCCTGAGGAAATCTTCTAATGCCTTCTTGAAGAACTCCATATTGTAGTCGCTTAGGAAAAATTTGATGATAATGTTAATTTATATATAAATTAAGTGTCACGTTGCTTGTTCGATATGGACTCCTCAACTACTCAACCGATTTTAATCAAATTTGCACACAATGTGCAGTTTGATCCTACTTGAAAGATAGGATAGCTTACATCTTAATTTAGCGATAAGTGACATCCACGCGGGTGAAGCCGCGGGCAACAGCTAGTAATTTATAATCATACGTTTTAGTACTAGGTTTGAATATAGGTATTATAAATTTTGTCACATAGACTTTGGTTCCGGAAAGAGGTTCATGTATTTTGTGATTTTACAGCTATTCATATTGAATAACACACTTGTACTTGTGTGGTATTCAATATGTGTAGCAGATTCCACCAAGCGCCATCAATCTCCAGTATAAACAGAATTTTAAAGCATTAAGTATGCTAACTATACAAATCGAATACATATGGAAAAGAAGATTAGAAGGAAAATTTGAATCAATCATGCAAGGGAAAGATCGCGAGTTCGAGTCCCGTCCGAGAAGATTATTTTTCCCTATGTATTCAATCCCCCCGTTCTTGTTTTATCGCGTTATAAAATAAACATTTTGGGGGAATCGCGACTAATCGAAAAGACAACCATTACACTCCCTCATTAACAGTTGGTTATAAAAAGATCTGGACAAGTTTGCGGATGTACAAGTAAGTAAACAACTTTTTCAATTTATCGGTTTTGTTTGCTCAGGGTCAAAAATATTTGGGTTCCTTTGCAATGGTTGCTGGAAGGCATTTTAATAGATTGGAAGACGTGTTTGGAATCCAAATGCGTGTTTTGCTTTTGGAGATTATTTTCAGTTTTAAATGTTGGCAATATTTTTATTATCAATTGCCGTGATATTTTCAAAAGTTTACGCGAATGTCACTTTTTAATGATTCTATTGCGATATATTTGTTATTATTTACTTTTAAACTTACGTTTCGGCTGGTTTTCAGCAGCCATGCTCGCGGTGTGACTCATGATGGTAGTTGTCACATGTATGTGCTGGACATATCGACGTGGTACAGTTAGCATAGACATTGATATAATTTTTATGAAATCTTGAAAACCGAATTTTAGGCAATTAGCTACCCAATATTTTGGAAAAAATTACTTACACATATTAAATACTAGCTTTTGCACCGCCGCCCGGTGGATATCGGTTATCGCGACCAAACATAGCTTATGTCTTATGGTCTAATCTACCCCTATACCAAATTTTATCAAAATCTGTTCTGTGGTTTAGGCGTGAAAGCTACAGACAGTCGGATAGACAGACCGACAGACAGACAGACAGACAGAGTTACTTTCACATTTATAATATTCAGTATGGAAGTATGGATTGATCACACATAGTTCTGAAAGTATATTTTATTACACTTTATATTGTGGCATGTTTTTTTTTTCAGCTATACTGGGAGCAACTGTTTATTTCAATGTGCATCACTGATATAGCACAATCGATATAAAAGACGTAGGCGTACCTATGTCAATCACATCGAGGACAGGAGAATAGCTAGGTCAAGACCCTCAATCGACGACAAGACAATATATGAAAATCGATATAGATATTCATAGTTTTTTTATAAATCAATGTTTAAAAATGGTTTTAAAGTCATTCATTGGTAATAACAGTTCTCCACTAGTGGCTCCACCATCGCCCTTAAAGACGGATATAAAAAGAAGTGAAATGGAGGTGTTTTTAGGGACGGGGATTTTTAAAATTTTTAATTTTAATTTTTTCGCGTCTTTTGAGAATAGCACGGGGTGCTGGCGGTGGACGAGCTCAATTTTTTCAATCATAGATTATATCGAAATGCCATCAATCAACACTTTAAACAACGATACTATAAATTTACATACATCACGGAGAACAAAATAAATTGCTTCAAAAATTTCGTTCACTTTATGAAAATTAAAATCTTGCGTGTTACTTCTAAATACCTCTGATGCATTATAGTGAAGGTAGAACTAGTTAAACTTTGTACAGTTTACGAAACTATTTGCAAGAGCCTTAAATAGCTATATACTACTCAGCTACAGAACTATATTCATACCGTGGCCTTTACGAAACGGTGGGCACGCACGCGACGGGCGCATCTAGGTAATGACGGATTGGCTTCATAATCAAAATAAGTTGAAGCTTACTTCAATGCAGTTATAAAAATCTGCGTTAGCCTAGTGGTATGGGTAATGGACTGCTGCGACGAGGTCTCGGGTTCGATCCCAGGTTTACCATGGCACACACCAATGACTTGTCGATGCTTTTCGAAGTGATGTGTGTATTTATTGCAGGTTTATAAGTGCCCGGTTAATGGCAATAGGCTCGCCACCTATTCTCGCCACATTGGGACCTAAACATAAACTGGCGAAATGTGGGTGCTAGCACCTCTGCCTACCCCTTCGGGGAATACAGGCGTGAGTTTATGTGTTATGTTATGTAATGCAGTTATGATTACCATTATGATATTGACTTACATAGACGGATTTTGAACCTCCGTGGACTGCCTCCGTGGAGTACCGGTACTGAACGCGGCCGCTACACATAGCATAGTAAACTATTTGTATATCACTAAAATAATTTATCAATAATCACTTGAAGTCATCATAAATTCACAAACACCATTGTCGTGGACTGTATGATGGACTTTTATCGTTGTCAACCAGGAAATAAAACACACGATTCTTCGATAGCTCTTGATCTTTATTGCGTACTTCGTTCTTAACTGCTGATAATAGCTGAACTGTACTGACAATATTCTTAGCCGTGGTTAACAATTGAAGTGAAAAATAAAAGTGATTTTTATAGAGATACGTGGAGCTTAAGTACCCCTTTTTTCTATAGCCCGCAAGGGGACTTAAGGAGCGGGCTAATGACATATTTACTACTAACATTATTTACAATATTTGTTATTTCTGTCTTAGCCTACTACAATAACAACTTATAAACTACGCTATTTACATCGGTAGACGTTCTTCAGGAGGCGTGGCTCGGCGTACTGGACAACCATATTACGAAAGTTAACAGTTCATATTTTACAATTTCAGTCCTGAAATAATAATTACAAAAACCGGACCATTGTAAAATTTGTAAAATTCCGCAGTAAAAGCTATCATTACGTATTCATGTCTGTTCCCTGGCCGTCTCCCCTGGCAGGGATAATTTTAATAATCAAATTTGTATGTATATTACTTTTCTTTTTCCATTAAAACGTATACACATGTCATGGAGCTATATAAACATAAATATACATGTATGGTAAATATCATATCATAGAGCTATTATATCAACGAATGTTTCAGGAATTATAGCAGTGTTTGATAACTGTTAAAAAATAATGAAATCATGTTTAGTGCACCCGGTTAGATTTCTATAAGGGCTGCGATTGACTGGCTCGATAGCGGAATACATCTTACACTAAGTAGGTATATCGATGTTCAAGTATTGGTATGAAAGTTAACAAAGTCTAGTGGTTAAGGAGTCGGCCTTACGATCGAAAGGTCCCGAGTTCAAATCCTGGCCATTGCACTAGCGAAGTGAAACCACTCTATGTCAGCAATTGAGTTCGAATAGTTGGAGAGGTTATAAACTAATTTCGATTTGTTTTTTTATGAAATAGGGAGGCAAACGAGCAGACGGATCGCCTAATGGTAAGCGATCACGGCCGCCCATGGACACCTGCAACACCAGAGGAGTTTGAAGGTCGTATAGTTCGGAAATCGATTAGTTATACATAAAATAAGTTTGATAGCAGACGAGATCCCCCATTTTTTTCTTTCAGTTTATCTTTTGCAAATAGATCTCACCTGTTATCAATATTCTTTCGGGTTTCTTTAATAATTACACTTTCTTCATTTTTTAATATACAGTTCGTTAATTGCTGTACCCAATTGAATATTAATTAATTAGGAATGTAAATGACATTTTAATTATTTTTTATTATTTGGGAGTTTTATTTATGTAGTTGAAATAATTAATATCATTGTATATAATTACTTATAACAAATAAAAATTGTTACATTTATCAAAAGACTGTACCATTTCATCAAGAGTTATTCATCTATTTATCTAAACCTCCACGAACTGAATAATTTCATTAAAATATCGTCCATTACGTTACAAAGCCGCCACTTTATCAGGAGTCGCAGCTGATTGAGATTTATTCGCGGTGCGTGTCTCCAAATGCTTCCAGTGTCGTCATTCTGAGGAGTGCCGCGAATTAGCCTCCCCTGTTATATTGGACTATAATTTGCTATAGAAGAGAATAACATTGAATAACATTAATAATTATCTTCCATTAAAAACTAGTTGAGGCTCACGGGAGCCGCGTGGATGTCAGTTATAATATATTATCTCCTGGTATCTTGAGATCAAACAAACTTAATCAATCATAGTCATTAAATTAGTGTTTAAAATGGTTGAAAAATCATTGATTGGTTCCAACAGTTCGTAAGAAAGTTGGTAGATGGCTCCACCGCCACCCTTAAAGACGGATATAAAGAGAAGAGAAATTTGAAGTGATTCAGGTGTAGCTCAATAGCTCAGCTGGAAGATCATTACCTCTATAAGGGAAAATTCGTGCGTTCAAGTCCCACTTGAGCATTTCATTTTTCCTGATGTATTCCAAGAAACTTTAGATTTTAATTCGGACCAAAACCTTTCAAACAAAGAAGCTACATTACACGGGCCAGCCAGGGTCTGCCTCGCGGTAATTCACTTTTATTGAAAAAAGGCAGGTCAAAAACAGTCGAAAGGCTTGTATGAAAGCTAGCAGCGAAAACTCTTATAGATTGTAGGGACGGGAGGCTATTGTCCTAATTTTCGTGGCAATGACCACATATGACCCCCAATCCCCAGACCCGGTTATTTAACAGATATATAAACTTACAAGCGAGGTTAGTTTGGGCCCAAAAGTTCTAATACATCTATCACATAAATAGCAATATAATATAAGTTTTTCCCCTTTTATTAGTCTGTAACTTTCATGTAAATATTCAATAGTATCGTAAATAAAATATATAGAAAAAGCTAAATTAAATCAATCCATACCACACTTCTTTTGGTTCTTTAATCAACGAATTATACTACACAAACACACCAAAAACAACATGGCCGACCCTTTCGTTCAAAAGCTTATCCACTAAGAAAGCGTTCTAAATTCTTAGCGAAATAACCACAGAGATCAGCAGTAAATAAATAAAGAGGAATCGGACCAATCGATGAATAGACCCCGATGCTTTACCTTTTCATGTAACAAAGTTGACTTAAAGGTTGTATCACATTGCAACGAAACACTACATTCAATTCTAAAAAAAATATACATATTTTTTTTTACTTTAACTAATTTTCACTATTTGTATTTTTTTATTTTGTTAATTTAGTTTATTTTAATTATAGTTTAATTTGTATATAAACGTAAAATTTAAATCTTGTTGGTGGCTCGTATTAACAATTAAGTACGTTTTCTCCTAGGGGTCAATATTATGAGCATTATAATACCCATTATTTTTACTTTGATTGTAATTTGTAATCAGGTGAAACGATAAATCAAAACTAATCAAAAAAATCAATATGTCGACATTATATTAAAGTAATTATATCCATACCTATATTATAAATGCGAAAGTTACTCTTTCTGTCTATCTGCCTGTCTGTCTGTATGGTAGACTTTCACGCCTAAACCACAGAACCGATTTTAATGAAATTTGGTATAGGGGTAGATTAGACCATAAGAAAAGACATAGGCTATGTTTAGTCGCGATATCCGACATCCACGCGGGCTGAGCCGCTTGCAAAAGCTAGTCTACTATAAAGAGTTACTTTCGCATTTATAATATTAGTATGGATATGGATAACTAAAAGATATAATTTTAATATTTGATAATCTAGCTCAAGCTGCGCGAAGCGAGCTGAGCGAATCTGGCAGACATTTCGTACAAGGATAGATTTTTGTCTGGAATAACTCATAATTTTATAAGAGTACTTGAAGTTCCAATGTGTTGCAAGACCAGAATTTACGCGTCCGGCCGCCTTGAGCAACAGCTAGTTTTTTTAAAAGTAATTTGGGATTTTGGAATAAAAATGGAAGCGAATGCTGGCAACCAATGCAAAATACCACCAGAGACTGCACACTAATGAAATGAAGATGCTTAGATGGTCCGGTGGAGTAACTAGACTCGATAAAGTACCAAACGAGTACATCAGAGGAAGTTTCAAAGTCGCCCCTTTTACAGATAAGCTCCGAGAAAGTCGCCTAAGATGAATTTAGTGAATAAGAACATTCTGTGAACCGAGCATTAGCCATACCAGAACAAAAGCGTTGCCAAGGCCAAACACTCGCCACATGGCTCTCTACTGTGACCCATGATTTGAAGACCCTCCATATTGACAACCAGACAATTCAGGATATAGTATCCTGGCGCCGAGCAACGAGGAGAGCCGACCCCAGGAAGAGGCAAAGGAAAAGTAGAAGAAGAGGTATTTTTTTTTATATTACACCTCAGCGTACTACAAGCCTAACTTCTCTACCTGAAATAAATGTGCCCGAATATTCCACCTTTGTAAATAAAATTCGACTGTAATAGGTACTGCAGGGCCGCGGTTACCCACCCATCCGGGTCCGGGCTGTTTTTAAACGTTGCTGGCCATGGGTCAAAGGGAATGTGATAATTACCGGACATGTTCTAACATCACTTTGTTGTTATATAATTTAAAAAAATAATTCTTCATAATAAAAAAACTCCACTGATACTGAAAAGATCGAAATGGGTTTGATAGCAGGCGGTTCCCATTAATTTTCGATCTTTTCAATATCAGTCGGGTTTTTCTTATATTTGGTTTGTCAATTGACTGCACCCCGCTAGATGGTAATAAAGCTAACATGCAGTCCAGAAGAGACTACCATTCTCGACGCTATAGGACGTAAAATGGTGGTCCTTACTTGAAGAACCCAATTAAATAAAAAAAAATTAATACTTTTTAGCTACGATAATATATGTTAAATGTTTTTGTAATCTCCTTTTAAATACCTTCATTTTGATACCCTATTCGATAAGTTCGAGTGAAAATATTGTTTGACAACATACATTTTGGCGCCAAATGGTCATCGTATAACTTTTTTATAATTCATGTATCTAAGAACACTTGGGCAAAAAATACCTTTAATTTGAGACATTAATCATTCAAATCCGTGTAGTGGTTCAGAAGATATGAGGTAATCCATAGTCCATACTTAAAATTATAAATGCGAAAGTAACTCTGTCGGTCTGTCTGTCTGTCTGTATGTTACGCTTTCACGCCTAAACCACTTAACCAATTTTGATGAAATTTGGTATAAGGGTTGATTAGAAATTGAGAAAGGACACAGGCTATGTTTGGTCGCGATAAACCTCATCCACGCGGGCGGAGCCGCGGGCAAAAGCTAGTAAAGTATGTTACAAACATACATACCTACAAGATACTCGCGAAAAACATAACCCTTCTTGACAGTCGTGTAAAAAAGACGGGTTTAAGAATAACTTCTTTGTTTACATAGAGCATGTCAATATAATGTAACCTCCTCTGATGACACGCTAAATTGATTTGATACATAATCATCTTCACAGCATTTGATCCAGTTCAGTAATCGGAGGCTAGTCTATGCGTCAAGCGGGCACATTGTCACAGGCTGTATGTTTAATGTCGAATGGATAATAGACCCATCTCTTAGTCAACTTCTACGAAATTCCCTATTCTACACCACCGGGAACCAACACGACAAAAGGAGGAAAAGTTCCTTTCCAAAAAGAGGTTTATCTTCGCCTTTACGAAAACGGCTTTTACCCCTTGAATGAGGTTTTATAGGTCACGCGAGTGGAGCTATCACCCAATAGGTTTACGAGGATAGTCCCACTACAATTATAATTAATTATATTCTCATTAATTAGTACGAAATACTATATTTCACTTTGACTAATTAATTATTTTCATTGGAAGTTAGTCATGGCTGACGTGACCATTTATTTAGACTTAAAATGGGACAGTGGCCTGTGACTTCAAAAGTCAATGTATTGAACGGAAAAATGTACCACTTATACTCCAGAGCTTTGTCTTTCTTTTAGTTAAAAAATTACGTAAAAATTATTTTCCGTTTAGAAGTAGTTGCCAGTTTTCTTTTGAGGGACCTTTTTGCTTTGGGAATGATTTTCATATAGTAATTATAAAGTGAGAATAACTAAAAATGTACCAGATGTAGACAAGAAACCTACAAATAAAACAGTGTAAACAGTTTTTAAATACGTCCACAAATAAAAAAGGAGTTGGTCTCTAAACATACGCCTGAAACCAGATTTATCATTTTTATTCCTCTTAACAAGGACGACAGCTAGTTTTAATTCAGACGAATCTAGAATATAACCAGACTGAATCCAGATTATTCCGGACTTAATCCAGATTGAGTCGAGTTGCCATTATGTAAATAGTCATATTGGTAAGAGCCCCGGGACACCCATGTCGTGGAGCTCCTACTATAAAGGCAACAGTGAAGTGTCCAGTAGGAGTGCCAAAACATTACAAAAACAGAAGTACTCATACACATACTGTGATTCAAGTACAGATGAATGCAGATATCTACAAGTATCACTTTGTGATGTAATTAAGTATTACACACTTGTACTTTTCCACTAAGTTTAATTTTATTTCTGAACCTGACCGGTTCCGCCTTACGGCATTCTCAAAAGTTTACATTGATGATTGATTAAATTACCGTATCATTAAGCTTTACTAACGCGATGGAGAGTAAATAATGCAAAAGAAAAAATCAAAAAAATCTTTTTTTTTTTGTCCAAATCGATTTTATTTTTATACCAATGTGTTATGTACCTGGAGTACTACTAGGGCTTCGAGAGTGTTCCCTTTATAATCTCCCTCAGCCTCGTAGACGACAAATCTTTTCATGTTTAAAGTTGTTCTTTGGAAAAATCGCAGAATATCGTAACCCGAACTTAATTTTTTTGGAATTACGGGGATGGAAAACCAGCTGTTTGAGACCGCGTGAATACCTATAGGGAAATGTCTACCTCATCAGCAAGCTTGCAACTTGTTTCTTGACAGAAAAGGCTTTTTTTCCCTTGGATTTGAGAGGTTGAATGTTAATCCCTACCAAAAAAGGTGTATAAACTTAATTAATGGCGTTTTAGCCTGGTGCAGCGACTCGGGTTCGACCACAAAGCCATTAGGACTATGTACATCCATGAACCAATAAACAGGACAGTCCTGTTCATATCGGTGACTCTTTCCTTTGCTAGACCATTAAGACCTGGAATTCCTTGCCAGCTCACGTGTTTCCTTCTCCTTACACTCCCTAGTCGTTTAAGCAGAGCGTGAAAAAGCATCTGATGAGGTCTTCAAGCTGAGTGCCACCATTGTTAACGTGGTTACCGGTTTGTAATGGTGACCCTCTTTCGCAAGATTTTATCTTCAGCTTACTTTCGGGCTTCGGGTAAATAAAAAAAATAAAAAAGAAACGGGATGTGTGGTCACATTACTCATAGCTGAACACTCCCAGGGTAATTTGTTTGTTACGAACATGGCGGTACCGTATCGAGGTTGAGGTATGTGGGAGTTTTATAGTTTCAAGGTAGCTTTGGTATGTAAGTAATTGCTATTCTTTTAGTACTCTGTTATCTTTAAAGGTTTGAGATACCAAACCTTTTTACCCTTTTTAGTTGACTGTGTTGCAGTAATAAAAATAGTGTTATGTTTTTGACCAGTACTCTCAATTAATAGCCTAGCCTATTTACTAAATGGTCATATAAATAAACAGCTAAGCTGACATGGATTGGTGACGTTCCATTACTTGCGTAGCTTAATCCGATCCCGAATTAGCCTTTGTGTTAATTCATCTCTGCCTACCCGTTCGGGGATATACAGGTTTAAATATAAATATGTATATGTTTAATCCATACTTATATACTAATATTACGAGTATAAATGAGAAAGTAACTATGTCTGTCTGTCTGTCTGTCTGTATGCTGCACTTTCACGCTTAAATCACTGAACTGATTTTGATGAAATTTGGCATAGGGGAAGATTAGAACTTAAGAAAGGATATAGACTATGATTTTCGCGATAACCGACATCCACGTGGCCGGAGCTGCGGGCTAAAGCTTCGATAAACACCAATTACTTAATAAATCATTTTATCATCTCTAATTAGTTAATTTTTTATCAAATCAAACCTATTACGAGTATGTCCTTAGCGTGTAGTAGGCTCTACATCTCACTTACTATTAAGTAGGTATTTGTGACAACAACACAACAATATTGAATCCCAAACTAAATCGAATGAACACAATAAAAATTGAACTGTTCAATTTGAGCAGCATCTGGGCCATCGATACTCTGTTACGTTATTGATTTGAGCCTCTCCTAATTAAATACAGACCCCCAATCCGTAAATTTCCGTATAATTGATACATCTTGATCGAAACTCCGTCGCCATGTTCTAATTATACGCCGAACCTCTTTAATTCAATCATGGATAATACGTAAACTGCTCAAAAGATATTCCCGTTCGTTTATTTGATTGTGAGAGGAGAAATAAGGATTTTTAACACGCTTTTAGCTTCACTTGTAACTATGTATGTAAGAAAATCTTGGAATCTTAATTTGACCCACTTCCCGGTCTTCGATTAGGATGAAATTTTGCGCACGCTCTGGGTTCTGATGACAATATATGACTATCTAAGGAACGTCATAACAAATCCAATATGGCGGCCTCCCCAAGATGGCGGACTGGCTGTTTGAAATCCACCCCCATGATATGGGTATCAAATGAAAGGGTTAAAAACGTGTTTTTTAGTTTTTTAATTTAAACTATATTAAATTATTTATTACTGAAAGGACTCAAAGAACTCTTTTTAACGCCCGACGCAAAGAAAGGGGTGTTCTATTTGCCTGTACCCCTTCTCGTACGGACTTCTGAGCCGCCATAAGTTTGGTTCGAGGTATAAGTTTACTAGGTTCCTCCTTTCCGGGGTAAGATGGAAACACTGTGATTCCCACACCTGCAGGGGTCATCTTGAGCCAGGAGATGGCCCAGGGCCAGTTGGGGGTGCAAGACGTATGCCTTATGGCATCTTATGGGCCCCTTGCTCATCGGCAATTGAGTCCCAAATTGTCGGTTCCAGTCCAATATAACTGGTATCCGGCGCGGTATCCATAGGGATTTTCACACGAAGAAAAAGAATATGCTACGTTTTCTTTAGCCATAACCAAGTAGGGTATATTGACGAGACGAGTAACATTAAAAGACCTATAAAGTATTTCTTCTGATAGATCTCAGATTATGATAGACTAGAGATATTGTTTAGAAAACCGATCATCATATTTCCAGTGACTTCCAAAATTTACACTTTGGAGCCCAAGGTCTGCTTATGTTTATGTGGGCTTCGGCAGGAGCGAATGTTGTCTAACCTCCAAACCCTGATATATCTAGATTCATATATCTTGGACTTAAATCGCGATATATTTATGGCCCTGTCCCTGTGTATATATACAGGACACGTCAATTTGACTTCACCTCGCCTGATGTTAAGCTAAAGGCAAAGTCTCGGAGAGAGGGCCACCATCGCAAACATGTACAGTCAACGCCATAAGTTGATTAACACTAAAATATTTTACAAATCTTTGATATATCGGAATATTGCATTCTATGCGTCTATAGTAAATGTGATGTTATGATTCCCAGAAGACAAACTTAATTTACATATTCAATGTTTTTTTTTCACTATTTTATGTAAGGTTTAGGGGCCACAGTGTTCAATAAATTAGACTTTGTTAAGCTACTTTTGTAGTTGACTGTACCATGTTAACAGTGGTGGCACTCAGCTTGACGGCCTCATTAGATGCCTTTTCACGCCCCGCTTAATTATAGTGTTTTATATACTTATTGTTTATCCAGACGCGAAATGTAGGTACATTCGTCCACATTTAGCCTGTAAATAACTATTATAAATTGATGTCTAAAAAATGCCGCAGTGGAGTTTATTCTCCATCTGCGCCTTGGAAGCGGTGGTAAACTTAGATTAAGTAGAATTAAAATTGACGTCACTATGAAACAATTTCACTTTGACTTTGATTTAAGGTTTAACATACATGAATAGAGCTATAGCAAAGTTTACCCAAGAACCTCATCGTTTGTTGAGAAAATCCACTGACTACCTAGCAGGTGATATTGGGTTGGCCCCTTCAAGAACATTTTTTTTTCATCATATCAAAAGTTTAACCAACCCCAATTTCGCGTTAACCACACGATAGCATGTTAACTTGCCACGTTCACAGGTGTCACGTTAGATAACCGGGTCAAACAAGTTAAAACTGGTAGTTTCCGTGGTTTATCGAACAAACGAAGTAACAGGTAACCTTGGATCTGTGGAAGCGTTAGCATGCAAATACAAACGATTATAAATAGATATTTTTGGCTCAAACAATAAAATATTCAAGGATTTGAAGGTAGCTGACTGTCAAAGCGAATTATTTTCGTTTTAGTAAATGTCAGAATGGTAAGTTCTGTGAAGTTCATAGCATGCTGTTTTATGTAGGACTGAAAATTATAGTTGGTGACATGTGAATGTTCAGACAGCCTCTATGGCGTGGTGGTAGTGCACGCGACTGCCACGCAGGAGGCGCGGGTTCGATCCCCGCTTAGTGCAAATATTTGTATGCATGACTATGGGTAATTGTATTGGTACCCAGACCAATACCAATGTCCATATACAACATGTATGTATTTACAAAAAAAAGTATGTAAGTATGTTTATCCGCATTCTAGATTCCATATCACAAGCTATTAAAGCTTACCATAAATATTCACACATAAATATTCCACAACATTCTACACAACGCTATCTAGAGCGTTGTGTAGAATGTTGTGGAATATTTATTTATTACTTATTTATTTCTGCCTACACCTTCGGGAATAAACAGGCGTGAATATGTATGTAGTATGCTGTTTTTTAGTAATTCTTCTGATCTTAAAAAATGCGAAAAACCGATACTTCGAGCACCTATCTCGACAAATCTCTGCATCACCCTAGATTGACTGGTAGAAAATGCCCACGGCATTAAGTCCGCCTTTGTACTCTTATTTTTATATTTGTGCTTATATATATTAATTTCAAAAAAAGTTCATGAAGGTGTTTTGATGTTTTGTACGGCTCAATGGAAATGGATGAAATTTTGTACACAGTAATTCTCGAGGGCGACGCCTTGAGCCACAGCTAAGCATAGTAGGTATGAATACATAATAAACCCACAAAATACAAGTAATTTAATTACAAATATTTTCCATAACCCTTTATCCAAGCTAAATTTTAACATCGGTAATGTAATTTTTTTTGCCAAGAATCGTACCCGGGACCTCTCGGTAATAACTGACTTTTTAACCACTAAATTACCCCCACTTTAAATCAATTCTCTTAAGTAATACACCTCCACAAAACCACAGTGCTGGTTTATTCCTAGCGCAAAGGATTGGCATTGCCATTCAACGTGGCATGCCGCCAGCCTTCTATCTACCCTCCCGGTTAACGTCGATGGGGAGGAATTCTTTGACGCCTGAACCTGCAGTAGATGTTGTTTAATATTTTTATTTATAACTAGCTGTCCCGGCAAACTTCGTTTCGCCTTAGAAATTAGAATCAATTAGCTTTATCAAATTCTCGTGACTATTTTGAGAACGGGAAGCATTTCGATTCGGGCCCCATACGCCCACAGAGCTCCCGACACTAATAGGTCACCGGGGCCCATACTTACGCCTACGGAGCCTATATACCTATGGGACCCATACAACCATATACCTCTACGCTCAAGGGCGGTCATACTACCATAAACCAACAATTTTTCGACCTAAATAAAAAAATAGCCACCATAAATATTTTCGCGGCCCATGCAACGGGCATTTTGTTAATTCAGAAGAATGTCTACTAATCACCCTCTGACGATATTTGGACGCATTATGTCAATTCTATATCAAACGTCAGATAACATAGAAGAATATCATACAGCAGTATTTGAATAATAAACACATTTTTTTCCAATTCGTATTCCAAATTCAAAATTTAAACATGGCGTATGTCGGATCAGCTATTTTATATGGTGATTATGTATTCTTAAATTTTCTAATTTTCCGTGCGCAATTTTCTTCATTTTTTCTTTCATAAGAACCTTCTCATAACAATGACGAACACAACAAAAAAAGAATTAGCGAAATCGGTTCAGCCGTTCAGGCGTGATGTCGTGACCAAGGGAAATAGGGGTTCATTTTTATATATATAGATAATTATTATGTAGTTAGTTAGTTAGTTTACCTGGGCCGTTCCGCACTTAGCCTCTTGATTGGGCCATTGTGCGTATCATCTTACCTCTCACTCCAACCAACCTAGATCTTCCCAAAAAGCCAGCAGCCTTTTCAGGTTTCCACATGCTTCCCGGAGAGACGCTGGTGACTGGAGGAATTTCGCCCGTTGTTCGGCCACGCTCATGCACTCTGTAAGCACATGATGTGGCGTTTCTTCTGCCCCCATGCAGCCTCTGCACAGGGGGCTGTCCGTCACACCTATTGTAAATAGATGCTTGTTTAGGGGACAGTGACCGGTCAAGATGCCTATGACTTTACGGATCTGGTCCCTTTTTAATCTAATGAGGTTTCGGCTAAACGTTTTTGATGCTACCGGAACTGCATTCTTTGTTTGCCTGCATCCTTCAATGTTTGTCCAATCTTTTTGATGGGTTTCTTCCGTATTTTTCCGCAGCCAAGTTTTGACCTGTGCTTGAGGTATAGGTAGTATTGGTTCCGGTCCATATACTGTTGCCCCTGATCCTCTCTTGGCCAATTCATCGGCTGCGTCGTTGCCGAGGGAGTTGCTGTGTCCCTTGATCCATTGCAGCGTGACCTTGTTTGTGTTTGCAATGGATTGGAGTGTATTGTGACATTCCAATATGAGGACAGAGGTTATGGTGTTGCTTTTCAGAGCTTGGAGTACGGATGCACTGTCTGATATGATCTTTATATCTAGATCTCTGACGTCTCTGGCGGCAATCGTCTCCGCCGCTCTCGTTATGCCAATACATTCAGCTTGGAATATTGTACTTAGCTTGTCCAGGGTGGTTGTTATTTTGATGTTTAGGTCATTCGAGAAGACGCCTGCTCCGGTACCATATGTGGTTTTAGAGCCGTCTGTGTATATCCTAACTTCTTTGACGCCAGAGCTGTCTCTTTTTTCTTCAGTAAGTTGGATATGATAGTTCCTTTCGAAGACGTGGTGACATGGTATTCTGTCTACGGGCGCCTCAAGAAGTGGTATCTTCTTTAGGATTCCCTGTAGAATTTTTGAATGCTTTGTTCCAGTATTCTCTTTCCAGAGCCCATTACTTTTCAGTCTTAAGGCTGCTGCCTTGGCCTCCTCCTGTATGATTAGATGCAGCGGTCTCAGGTTTAGGAGGTGCTCTAGTGCGGCTGATGGAGTGGTTCTCATGCATCCAGTGGCTGCTGTACTCGCTAGGCGTTGTAGACTCTGGAGCTTTTCTTTCACAGTGATCAGTTCTGTTCTGGGCCACCATACAACTGATCCATAGGTTAGAGAAGGCCTGATAATTGCCGTATACAGCCAAAGTGTTATCTTTGTGTTAAGACCCCAGTTCTTACCAACGAGTCTTCTGCATTGCCAAAAAGTTATGCAGGCCTTTTTCATTTTAGCATTTATGTGGCTAGTCCAATTCAAGTTATTGTCAAGTATGATGCCCAGATATTTAACTTGAGTTGTTAGGGCTAGTTTGGTATTAAATAGTTTTGGTAGTTGGAGTTCTGGTAACTTTCTTTTGTTGGTGAAAAGGATAAGTTCTGTTTTTTTCGGGTTTACTGATAATCGGTGTTCTTCGCACCATTCTTCCACAATCTGAAGGGCTGAGCGCATGACTTTGCATAGCACGTTCTCAGCCGTTCCGCTTATTAGTATTGCAAGATCATCCGCATACCCGATGGTGGTGTATCTTCTCTCATTTAGTCTCTTTAGAAGACTGTCTACTACTATGTTCCATAAGAGTGGTGATAGGACGCCTCCCTGGGGGCATCCTCTGACTACCTTTGCTCTTGTGGTGGTGTTACTCATCACTATCTGGACTGCTCTTTTGCTTATCAGCTGAGTGATCCAGTCCCTTATGGCTGGTTCTACCTTACGCTTCCGTAAGGCTTCGTTGATGCTGCTGTGTACCGTTTTGTCGAAAGCCCCTTCTATATCTATGAAAGTAGCTAGTGTTGAGGCTTTATTTGTGATAGCCGATTCTATCTTGTGCACTACCATGTGAAGTGCGGACTCTGTTGATCTACCTTTCCTGTATGCATGTTGCTGAGGATGTAGTGGGTTGTCTTTTAGTGTTCCATCCCTTAGGTATCGATCTACTAGTCTCTCCAACGTTTTGAGGAGGAATGATATGAGACTAATGGGCCTGAATGATTTGGGATGTGTGTAGTCCTCCTTACCTGGTTTTGGTAGGAAGACTACTTTTGCCTCTCTCCATAATCTGGGTATGTATTTGAAGGCAATGCAGGCCCTGTAGATTGGAAGTAGGTATTTTGCTATTTGTCAGTTGCCATTGTAGTAGTGCTGGGAATATTCCATCCAGCCCTGCAGACTTAAAGGGTTTGAAGGTTTTTATGGCCCACTCTATTTTGTCTGCAGTTACTACCTTGTTTGCGATTTCCCATTCTTGGGTTGTTGGTACACTATAGTGTTCTGGTGGCCAGTCAATGGACTCGATGGATGGTGTGACTTGACAACCAGGGAAGTGTGTTTCCAGCAGTACTGCGCTGGTTTCATTTTCCGTATTGGTGTAAGTGCCGTCTTCTCTCTTAAGTGAGCCCATGAGGTTGAGTTCACCTTTGGCCAGGACTTTCCTTACTCTTGCGGCTTGGTTTGTCGAGTTTATGCTACTACAGAAACTCTGCCAGGCCTCAGTTCTACGATACCTGATGCGTTTCTTGTAGTATTTTTGTGCATTTTTGTATTTGTTCCAGTCCTCAGGGGTTCTGGTGTTTTTTGCTCGGTTGTAGAGCTTTCTCAGGCCTCCACGTAGTCGCTCGAGTTCTGGCCCCCACCAGGAGCTCTTTTCTGGACCTTTGGGTGTTACAACAGGACACGCTGGCTCGTAGCTTTCCAGCAGAGCTGAGCTGTTTCTTCCCCGGCCTGCGCTTCTTCTTGGGCGAAGAAGCGAATATACCCACTTCCCGACATGTGGGCAACTCGGCGGTCTCTCCTGGTTATCGCCTCTTTCTGGTCCTCGGGAATTCCCAGAATTAAGTGTACCACCTTCTCTTTGGAGTTCGGGTCGGTGGTTTGGTCGTCCACTGTCATGTCGTAACACTGCCAGGTATCTACTTTGTACCAAGGGTTTTGGGCACAAAGCACTCTGCGTAGTGTTACGGCTTCGGTGATGCGGGTGTGGAGAAGAAGCCCTGCTTTCAGTCGCTTCTTCATGTCGGACTGCTTGATGACGGCCAAGGTGGTTTCGGGTATCGGGGACGTTATGCTTCTTACAGCTTTTTCAAGCCAGGTAAGAGCATTTTCGTCTTCACACCACATCGCCAGCACGCCTTCCAATTATTATGTATATCATGTGAATAAAAGTTTTTCCTCCACAAAATAACTCACAAACACTTTGCCACAAAGTATCTGCCTAACAAGCCATATCCTTTAACTCCTCACATGTCATATCAGACTACATCATTATGCGTGAACCCCATATAATAACGCTCACATGTCGGTATCAGGTGGGATACACGCATTACGTAGTTAACTATATATACCCCTTTGAGTTACCAGTAAGGGCTTAGGTGGGTAACTTAAGGGTTAACGGCTGTGACTGTTGACAGGGTTAAATAATAGATAAATATTCCACAACATTCTACACAACGCTATCTAGACCCCATGGTAAGCTTAACCAGCTTGTGTTATGGAATCGAGAATCCGGTTAAACATACTTAGATAGTTTTTTTCTTGTAAATACGTACATATTATACATAGAAACACCCAGACCAATACAAATAGCCATGTTCATGCATACAAATATTTGCTCTGAACGGGGATCAAACCCGCGCCTCCTGCGTGGCAGTCGCGTTCACTACCGCCACGCCACAGAGGCTGGCAAAAAAAGTGACGAGGAATGGATTATGTAGCACTATGAAATCAATCTAGTGGAATTTTGTAATTGACTTTAGGACAAACTGCCTAGACTAGACTAGACTTTGAAACAAAATTCTGCGCGGGTGGTGCCGTGGGTGACAGCTAGTATTTTGTAAATCTTAAGACTAAAACCACCTACTAAGACCTCGAGAGAGGTGCGGCAACCGACAGGATACGTGGTTATCAAATACCTGGCAATGGCGCCCCCGCCAGGTCCCAGTAGAGATGGTAGGCCCAAGAAGTGCTGGCTTGACGTCGTGGAGGGTGACATGCGTGGAAATCGTCTCACTACCATGGACGCCCAAGATCAACCCACAGAATGCGTTTGAGTCCGTTCGAGTCCGACATAACCTCGCCCACCGGTTTTCCGCACGTAAAATAAAACAAGGACGCCCATGATCGTGCGAAGTGAAGGATGAAGAGCCGGAAGGCGGACCCTGAGCTCCGAGGGCATCTTGGCCTCGGTGCAATCAGGACTGACGTCTTAATGTGGATGCAGCCTCATGACAGCCACTGTGGCGTGGCGGTAGTGAACGCGACTGCTACGCAGGGGGCGTGGGTTCGATTCCCGCTCAGTGCAAATATTTGTATGCATGAATATGGCTATTTGTGTTGGTCTGGGTGTTTCCATGTATAATATGTATGTATTTACAAAAAAAAGTATCTAAGTATGTTTATCCGCATTCTAGATTCCATAAAACAAGCTAGTTAAGCTTACCATGGGTTTTTATTTATTTATGATGATGATGAAGATCTCGAGACCCATGTGCAAGTTGCGAAGATAATTTAAATGCTTGTTACTCAATCACACTCAAACGGCTGGGTAACCATAGGTATATGACTCAAATTACAGTCTGGCATTACACTTACTTTTCATTCTTATAACAGGTTCCAGGTCTCCATGGATTGCAGTAAAGGCATGAAAATGCAACGCGGGTTGCAACTAGTTTGTATTTCGAATATCAACTTGAATCAATATTTAATTTTACATGAAATAATTACCTATTATAGCAAGGTTGACCACGGAACTTGACAAAACCTGACGATTCTGCAGTGTTCTCACTTTTTAACCTGGCGTGCGTCGCCTGGTTTTAGCTAACCGCAAAACAACGGTGTACAACTTCGATGACAGCTTAATCAAAGCTACACCACAAATTGGCGTGTTGGCATCAGTGTCCTCAACCTGACATTCATTCTACGTATCTATACTAAAGGCTCCTTTAGACGAGGAGAGTTTATCGCCTCAAATATACGATTCTCAAAAGGAGAGAAAAAAATTGTATCGTCTAAACACTCGTACAAGCAATAACTCGCTCGTCTTCGCCTGGCGAGAATCGCCTCGCAATTAAATATTGATAGTGTCGGTCTAAACAGAATTTTAAAGCAATGACATAAGGCATAAGGCAAATAATGGCACTTGCGGAACTCGTATGATATAATCGTATGCGAGAATTGAGCGTGTAAACTTTGACAGGGCGATTATTGCTAGTGATTAGCGCATACGACTTTATCGACTCGAACGTGCGAAAAACTCGCACCGTAAATTACGCCTAATACTACTTTGTTAAACAAATTAAGTGAAGTTATGTTTTGCAGCAAAAAATCACTTGTAATTCTAACATAGACTACAGAACACATTGAATGATTCCATATCACGAGACATGAGAAAAAAAAAACGGTGTTCGAAATTCAAAATCACTTTGTTCCTTCCAAGCAAAAAACGATTTCTCTATCAGTTTTTACACACAAAAGCTCCCTTTTCGTGCTATTGAGGTGAATAGAAACATACATTCATAAAAGTAAATGTCTGTGTGAGGTAAAATAAAACAGGTAAGTATTTGTTTTACGACTTATTTCGTGCAGAAAATAAAATTTGTTTCAGTGTAGAAAGTGACGTTTATTCTTTCAAAAGTAATGTATCCTAGAGGGGTCGGCGGCTAGCGGAGTTCAATGGTATCAGGGTTGTCAAAATGGAGTTTTTGACACACCTTTATACTTTGCTAGCTTTTGCTCGCGGCTCCGCCCGCGTGGATGTCGGTTATCGCGGCCAAACATCAGTACAGTGGTTTCTGCACTCAGCCTGAAACGCGATTTAACTGATGACAGATTGTACAGACAGTTTGATAGATTTGACATATCGCCTATACAATCTGTCTTCAGACAAATCGAGATTCAGGCTGAGTGACATTCTAGAATACGGAATTTATTCAAACTCATAAGTTACTAACTTTTGCCCGCGGCTCCGCCCGCGTAGATGTCGGTTATCGCGACCAAACATAGCCTATATCCTTTCTCACGGTCTAATCAACCGCTACACCAAATCCTTCAAAATCGGTTCAGTGGTTTAGGCGTGAAAGCATAACATACAGACAGACAGAGTAACTTTCGCATTTGTAATATTAGTATGGATATGTATTCGGTTTAGCCATATCTTTAGTACATAATATCTCATGGTAACTTAGATATATAACTGGGAATATACGAAACATTTTAGCAAGTAATAAACCAAACGAACCTTCTGAAGATAATTATATTCCCTCTAACAACCATTTGTGTCCATTAATAGTATTTGTACAGTCCCCTCTAATTCCCTAGTGGATAGTGACCTCTGCTAGGCAAACTTAATTGAATTAAAACAAACGTTCGCCCATACATTTCTGTTGAGGTAGATTGCAAAACATCACTTCAATGACTTCAGTTATTTAATTATCCATACTAATATTATAAATGCGAAAGTAACTCTGTCTGTCTGTCTGTCTGTCTGTCTGTCTGTCTGTCTGTCTGTCTGTCTGTCTGTCTGTATGTTACGCTTTCACGCCTCAACCACTGAACCGATTTTGATGAAATTTGGTATAGGGATAGGTTAGACCTTGAGAAAGGACATAGGCTATGTTTGGTCGCGATAACCGACATCCACACGGGCGGAGCCGCAGGCAAAAGCTAGTTTAATTATAAACGGTTGAATAGTATGTTTATCTATTATCTACTACGGTCAAATATGGAAGGTATTTCGAAATACTTCGGGAAAGACAAGAACTCAAGTGGGACTTGAACCCGCGACCTTTCCAATACAGGGGGAATGCTCTTCCAACTGAGCTATTGAGTCACACCTGAATCACTTCAAATTTCCCTTCTCTTTATATCCGTCTTTTAGGGCGTAGGTGGATTCAAATATTTGGGCGGAGTCGTCAAAAATCAATGTTTAATACGACTTGTGTCCCGTGAGGATATGCAGAAACGTATCATACGACTATATTTCACCTCAGTCAAATATTTGGTCTAGTGTGGCCAAAAATATGGCTGAGCTGAAATAAGAATTTTTTAAACTGTATAAAATCTAATCACATTCATTTTAGTACCTAACTAGCGTACCCAGCGTACTTCGTACCGCCAATTTTTTGCCACCCGCGTGGCGTCCGATTCCTTTCCCGCTGCACCCTCTACTTACTATGTTAAGCATGTATTATACATAATATATAAACCTTCTTCTTGAATTGCTCTATCTATTAAAAGAAACCGCATCAAAATCTGTAGCGTAGTTTTGAAGATAAATAAGCATACATAAGGACAAGGGGACGCGGAAAGCTTTTTTTTATACCACTTAGGTGGCAGACAAGCACACGGCCCACCTGATGGAAAGTGGTTACCGTGGCCTCTGGACGTATGCAACACCAGGGGCGTTACACTCGCGCTGCCTACCCTGAAGAAACCTTCTAATGCCCCTCTTGAAGAACCCCATATTGTAGTCGCTTGGGAAAACCATGGCAGGGAGTTCATTCCACAGCTTGAGCGTACGTGGGATGAAGTTCCTTTCATACCGCACGGTGCGCACCGTATTAGGATGCAATGTGTGGGGATGAATTCCCTGTCTATGGCGAGCGGTGCGATGATAGAATGTAGCTGTAGGCATCATGTCAAATAATTCTTCTGAGCTGAAACCATCGTATAGGCGGTAGAAAACACACAGTGAGGCAAAATCCCTTCTGAGGCTGAGAGGTTTATACCATGTAGTGATTATAGTTTCTAGTTTTAAATTTAAGTTGGTATTACTTATGTATTGTACATTGGCAACCCTAAGTCAATGTAATAAACCGTCACAACACCACGTGCAATGTCTCCCTAGAGACGCAACAAGAATTTTGTAATTCATGCCTAAATTGAGCCAGTTTCTGTGTGAATGTTTTTTTCACCAACAATAATTTAGAATTGTAGTAAATATTTAAAAAAAAAAGAAGCTCTTTCGTATTCTCCTTAGTAAAATACTACATTCGAAAAACATTGGAAAAAATGAAATGCTCAAGTGAGACTCGAACTCACGACCTTTCGCTTACAGGGCGACTGCTCTGCCAACTGAGCTATTGAGCACCACTTGAATCATTCAATGATTCAATGTTTAAAAATGGTTGAAAAATCATTCATTGTTTCCAACAGTTCGTAAGAATGTTGGTAGATGGCTGCACCGTCGCCCTTATAGACGGATATAAAGAGAAGGAAAATTTGGAATGATTCAAGTGGTGCTCAATAGCTCAGTTGGCAGAGCAGTCGCCCTGTAAGCGAAAGGTCGTGAGTTCGAGTCTCACTTGAGCATTTCATTTTTTCCAATGTTTTTCGAACTTAACAGTTAGCATAATAAATGCTATAAAAAATTCATTCAAATATTTGGACGCAGTCATCAAAATTCAATGTTTAAAAATGGTTGAAAAATCATTCATTGTTTCCAACAGTTCGTGAGAATGTTGGTAGATGGCTGCACCGTCGCCCTTATAGACGTATATAAAGAGAAGGAAAATTTGGAATGATTCAAGTGGTGCTCAATAGCTCAGTTGGCAGAGCAGTCGCCCTGTAAGCGAAAGGTCGTGAGTTCGAGTCTCACTTGAGCATTTCATTTTTTCCAATGTTTTTCGAACTTAACAGTTAGCATAATAAATGCTATAAAAAATTCATTCAAAATACTACATTTTGCATCTTACATGTAAAAAACTGAGTTAGATTACATTACAAGATGACAAAATCAGAACTATAGATCAACACAAATCAATAATCACACAATACATACATTATACAGTCACGCTCTTTTCCCAGCGGGTTAGGCAGAGACTACAGTATTCCACTTGTTACGATCCTGGCATAGATCTTTCGACGACTTGAGCAACGACGCGCAGGGCATGCCGTCATAGAGGAGGTGAGGCCCATCATGGAGGAATGGCTCGAGAGGCCACATGGCAGCCTCTCGTATCGACTGACGCAGATTATCACCAAGCACGGGTGCTTCGGGAGATATCTGTGTCGGGAAGGAGACGGCGGAGCGGGAGAGGCGGCGCGAGCGAGAAAGACTCGCGGATCGCACCGCCCTCACCTCCGGCCTAGCACCAAGACCCACAGTCGGCGTGCGGTATTAGTCGGTTCGAGTCCGACATAACTTCCCCTTCCGGCTCCGGCAGGGGGGGTATCCGAGGGGATTTCCGCACGAAAAAAAAAAAAAAGGCATAGATCTTTCGCTTCTTCTAATTTCATAATTGCTCATCTTTTCATACATGCTCGCTCTTTTGTGTACTTATTTCTATATCAAAGTAAAAAAAAATATATTTTACTTAAATCTTTTAAAAATTTGCACCCTTTGCCACTGAGGCATTAACGAATAAATGTGTTGAGTTGTTTAACGAATTCCATTGCGATTTTATAATGTATACTGATCCTGACGTTTCAGTTGCTTTTCAGAAGATAGATCTTCCCAAGTCTTCCCTTGTGACGATCTATCACGGCTGCGAATATAATTATTTGGTCACGACCAGCAGTTAAATTCGTGTTAACTTCGGCCAATATCATATCGAACTATACGGACAGCAAAAATAATACGACACATTGCCAAATTTCAGCTCAATCAATTTTAAATAACAGTGTCCCAATGTTTATAACGAAAATGCAACCTGAATAAAAGTTTATACTGGAGATTGATGGAACTTGGTGGAACAAAAGTCGGGGTGCGAGGGATATGTCTATGACAACTTCACCTCCGGCCTAGCACCACGACCCACAGTCGGCGTGCGGTTTAAATCGGTTCGAGTCCAACATAACCTGCCCTTCCGGCTCCGGTAAGGGAGGTATCCGAGGGGATTTCCGCACGAAAAAAAGGGTATAAAAGTTTGTAAAAAATGTCAACCCTAATACAACACAAGAGACAAATCTAACGCTCGTAGCGAAGATGCTACATAAAATATTAATGGAGGAAATATCACTCGACAGTAATCAAAATATCAATTGTTTGTGGATCATATTATTCTCGAGCTATCCCCTTGATTCCCATAACGTCTGGAGTCTGGATATTGATTAGAATGAAACATTATAAATTAACTTTTTTGATATCGTCACAAACTTTCATTTGCTCATAAGCAGGGTAAATTTTTCAAGTGGATGTGAATGGCCAAATCTGAAACTATGGGAGTGAACTGTTTTTAATGTTATTTGATGGCACTTGGTGGAATCAGCTACACATGTTGAGTAAGACACTTTGTACTTTTCCACTTAATTTTATTTTTCACCTGACCGGTTTCGACTAATACCTTGGAGAATGCCGTGCGGCGAAACCGGTCAGGTGAAAATAAAATTAGTTAAGTGGAAAAGTACAAAGTGTCTTACTCACTCCATATGGGAGTGTTGAACTCGAAGCAGTGTTGGGATGGATTTGGATAAAAATTAACAGGAATCTAATCAGTTGATTTTGAAAATAAAACACAAATTATTTATTAGGAGCCTATACAGTTATGCGTACCAATAAAAGTTTTATAAGATTGAAGGTTTCAAATATATCAGGAAAAGTTTTTTAAAAAAGAGACGAATTGGTTCCAACAGTCCGTAAAAAAGTTGGTAGATGGCTCCACCGTAGCCCTTAAAGACGGATATAAAGAGAAGGGAAATTTGAAGTGATTCAGGTGTGGCTCAATAGCTCAATTGGAAGAGCATTCCCCCTGTAAGGGAAAGGTCGTGGGTTCAAGTCCCACTAGAGCGCTTCTTTTTCCCGATGTATTTCGAAAAAGTGACGATTTCTTAATGTATTATCCTATTGATTTGAATTGTACGCAAGAGAAACTCAACAACTTTGTATGTAAGCGACTATATAACATTACTGTATTATATGATCTGTGTTATTATCTAGGTATGTTACACAACGGCACACACAAATTACACCGGCATTGTGTAAACTGTGTAAACAAAGGCGCGCATGTGTGCGTGTAGTTGAAACTGTTGAAAGAAACATTGTTGCGGCACACGTCATATCGCTCGAAACGCGCAACGTCGCCAAACCGCCTGCCACAGTCTGGCAACGTCGCTCGACCTCGACGTGTCCCCGTTCCGCACTCAGTCGGCTGACTGACATTACTTGCTCAGTATACGCGTTTTATATAATCTGTGATTCAGTTTATTATTGTGTTATAATGTGGACTAATAGTACAGTATTACGACTCATTGACTTTTATAAATCATACGAGTGCTTATGGGATACAACTAATGATGGATATAAGAATAAGAAGAGAAAAAATGAAGTATGGGAAGAGCTTGCTGTTAAAATGGATATGACACGAACCGAAGTGGAAATGAAGATTCATGGTTTACGTTCACAGTTTCTTAGAGAAAGGAAAAAGAGAAAGCTAGGAGGGAAAGTGCCGCAGTCTTTGTGGTTCGCGTATGAGCCGTTGTCCTTCTTAATTAAGCTTGAAACTGGGACTGACGCATTGGACAATAGTAAAAACGTGAGTTTTATTGATTTATGTAACGTTTATGCGGAGAAAGTTGTGAATTCATCAGAATATTGATGTTTACATTTGGATAAGCAGTATTTTCTTTAAGTTATAATATAAGTTTATACCTAGGTAGGTACTTATTTAAACTGAGATGAGAAACCTGCGGTAGCCTAGTGGTATGGGTAATGGGCTGCTGAGATGAGGTCTCGGTTTCGATCCCAGGTTTACCATGGCACACAGGCACACACCAATGACTTTTCAATGCTTTTCGAAGTTATGTGTGTATTCATCGCAGGTTTATAAGTGCCCGGTTAAAACATAAACTGGCGAAATGTGGGTGCTAGCACCTCTGCCTACCCCTACGGGGAATACAGGCGTGAGTTTATGTTATGTTATGTTATGTTTAATTAATAATATTCCCTCTAACCCCTCCAACTAAGCTAAATTGCTTGTGCTAGGAGTGGGTTTACGTCGGTAGTGTAATGGCCAGGATTCGAACCAGGGACCTCTCGATCGTAAGGCCGAATCTTTATCCATTACGCTACCGATGCTTCATAGTTACTATCCATAATCCATTCTAATATTATAAATGCGAAAGTAACTCTGTCTGTTTGTCTGTATGTGATGCTTTCACGCCTAAACCACTGAACCGATTTTGATGAAATTTGGTACAAGGGTAGATTAGACATTGAAAAGGACATAGGCTATGTTTGGTCGCGATAACCGACATCGCCGCGGGCAAAAGCTAGTCATTAATAAAGCCAACGAAATATTTATCATGGTAGTGTTTGTTTTGTTCCAAAGTCATTCACCGTTAACCGCCAATACTTACTGCAACAGCGCCAAAATATGTACACGTAACACAACACACAATGCTCAATAATATACTTCATTATATTCACGCCTGTGCACTCCAGAAGGGGTACACAGAGGTGTATTAACATCCATATTTCGCAAATTATTTTCCGTCACATGTAATAGGGGGCGAGCCTATTGCCGTCATGATGTCACTACGAGTATGATTACTGTCCACAGTCTAGTGCAAACATTAAAAATATATATTTTGCAATCGCCGTTATCGGTAACATGGTAAAAATCAAATAAGAATTTATTAAAAAGCAGTTCTTTTATCATTAATCTACACAGGTGGCTCAGTGGGCGTAGTATGCGCCGGCTGTGCACGAGGTTAGGGGTTCGATTCCCACACAGGACAAAAATTTGTGTGATCCACATATAGTTGTTCTGAGTCTGGGTGTACTTTGTGTCCGTTAGTTGTATGTTTGTAAAGCCCCCCGCGATACAGGGCTTGTTCCCTAGTGAGGGAGTTGTCTTTTTAAAAAAGAAAAAGAAAACAAAAAAAAAACAATTTTATTTTATTTGTAAACAGTAAATAATTTGGATTTTATTTTTCAGGAAACTTCTCAAGACTCCCAATCCAACGATTCCGAATTACAAAACAATCAAACTGTAGAAATACCTATTGAAGAACAAAATTATCGACCAAAAACAAGCCGAAAGAGGCCTAATGAAGACGAAATATCACCACCTCGGAGATATAAAAGTGAATTAGACGAATTAGAACTCTATGGTCAATATATAGCATCGGAATTGCGAAATGTGAAATCAGAACAAGAAGTCTTAATGGCCAAATATCATATAAATAATGTAATACTGGATGCAAGAATGGGAAAATTTAAAAGTAGTAATGAATCAGCAGGACAGTCTTTAAGCCAGCCAGTTACACCATTAATTCCTTATAGAAAGACATCAAGACCTTACAATCTGGAAGTGAACAATGATTCTAATAGTGACGCTGAATTATTGTTTGTGAAAACTGAGTATGAGTTAGAAGAAGCTGATTAAATGATTGTTTGACCTTGTCCTTGACCTTTGTGGGGTCAAGGTCATCGATGTCGCCTGCTGATTAACGAACGATGTAGGTTTTCCAGACGGGGTTGGGATTGGGTATTGGGGTTATACGACAGTCGCTCCCGGGAAAGTCATAGTCATAGTCATAGTCATTTATTTTTCAATATAGAACAATAAAATTGTTTCTTATTGACGTCAATTTAATTCTACTTAATCTAAGTTTACCACCGCTTCCAAGGCGCTGGTGGAGAAGAAACGGCGCAACAAACTCCACTGCGGCATTTTTTGGACGTCAATTTACATATTTATTTTCTTAAAGCTAAATGTCAACATGTATATAAAACTCTTTATAATTAAGAATTAAAACAAAGTTACATAATGTAACAAATAAGTCACGTAACTAATACAGTACCATGCTGTAATTATTACAATTTACGAGGGGCCTGCACCATGCTCAAGCCAGACATTTTTATCTTTCAAGTAATCATCTATCCTATAGTATGCCTTTTTGGATAAGGTGGTTTTTACAAAGGTTTTGAATTTATCGTCAGGCATACCAAGGATTGATTCTGGCAGTTTGTTATAAAAACGTATACCATCCCCCTTAAAAGAATCACTAACCCTGCTAAGCCGATAACATGGAAGTAGAAGTCTATGTTTGTTACGCAGATTTCTGTCTGTAATGTCACTTACTTTTGTATAATGAGATATATTTTTCCTGACATACATTATGTTTTCAAATACATATTGGGAAGCTACAGTTAAAATGTCAATATCCTTAAATCTTTCCCTGAGGGAGTCTCTCTTGCCTAAGCAATAAATGGCACGAACTGCCCTCTTTTGCAATATAAATATAGTTTCTAAATCTGCTCCATTTCCCCAAAGTAGTATTCCATAGGACATCAAGCTATGGAAGTAACTAAAGTATACGAGCCTAGCAGTAGCTACATCAGTCAACTGCCTAATCCGTCTCACAGCATAAGCAGCAGAGCTAAGTTTATTGGCCAGAATAGTGATATGGTCACCCCATTGTAATTTAGAATCTATTGTAATTCCTAGAAAGGTAGTGGTGTTTACAAATTCTAACCCCTTCCCCCCCAGCACAACATCAACGTCTATTTGCCTCACATTGGGTAGTGTAAACTTCATACATTTGGTCTTTTCTGCATTCAACAATAGGTTGTTTGCAGAAAACCAATTTGACATGGCATTCAGAATATTATTAACATTATTTGCATCTGTACTATACCTATTTGCTTTGAATATTAACGATGTATCATCGGCAAACAGTACTATGCCAGCTTGTGCCTCGACCATATAAGGCAAGTCATTGACATATACCAGGAACAGAAAGGGTCCTAGGATTGATCCTTGGGGTACACCTATTTTGACATTTGACCCATTTGACTTTACGTTATTCACAGTAACAGTCTGAAGCCTATCCGTTAAGTACGACTCTAATAGTGCTATTGATTTCTTATCAAAACCATATCGACGTAGCTTGAGCAAGAGTGTTTGATGGTCAACACAATCAAATGCTTTGGAAAGATCACAGAATACCCCAATGGCATCCTGCGATCCCTCCCAGGCGTCGTAAATTAGGCTAACTAGGGCCACTCCCGCATCGGTGGTAGATTTCCCGCCAGTAAAGCCATATTGTTGGCTGTGGAAAAGATTGTTGGTCTTGAAGTACAGTTGCATCTGATTGAGCATCACTCTCTCAAACACCTTACTCAGAACTGGCAAAATAGAAATGGGGCGATAGTTTCCAAGTTCTGACTTGGATCCCTTCTTAAATAACGGTATTAGTTTACCATGTTTCATTAAATTAGGAAATGTACCGTTATCAACACATTCATTAAATATGAGTGCCAAATCAGGTGCCATGATATCAATTACATGACCAATTAAACTGACTGACATGCCCCAGTAATCTTCAGACTTTTTCATTTTAAGTTGCTTGAAAACTTTTAAGATGTCACTGGGATCAATATGTTTGAAGTTAAATTTAGAAGAAGAACTAATATTACTCTCAAGAAGAGCCACAGCACTGCGGGCGCAAGAATTGATTGAAGAAGTGATTTTAAATGGAATGTTGGTAAAAAAGTCTTCAAACGCATTTACAATATCTTTCGGAGAGGTTAAATCCTTATTTTCCAATTTAATTTTAGTAATACTATCCCTCATTTTACATTTACCCGACTCTTTATGAATGACTTTCCAAGTTTCCTTCATTTTATTAGGGGCCTCAATTATTTTCCTTTTAATATGAATGGCCTTCGCTTGTCTACACACTTTTTTGAAAATTTTTGAGTAATTCTTAACATATTCAATGAAATCATTATCAAATCTGTACTGTTTTTGGGCGTATAGATCAAATAGTGTTCGTCTACTTTTATATATGCCTACAGTAGCCCATTCACAGAATCTAGATTTAGTATTATACTTTTTACATTTTTGTTTGAATGTGTTGGAAAAAGCATCAGATAATGTAGTAAATAGACTATTATAATGAGCCTCAGGATTATTACCCAAATAAGCTAAAGAATCAAGTTTATCCTCTAACACATCTTTGAACTTTTTAATTTTACTTGAGGTTATGGGCCTACACAAAATTTTGTCCTTAGGTTGACTATTAATACCCTTGGAAAAGGATACTATTTGACCCTGGTGATCTGAGGGCAACTAACTTACTAATTAGAGACTTGCTTAGGTATCCACTATCACTAAAAAAATTATCCAAGCATTTGGCACTCGTAGCAGTGTTTCTAGTCGGCTCACAGAAAATATTCTCAAGATTATAACTTCTGAACATATTTAGAAATTGGGTACTTTCCCTAGACTGTTGTAAGATGTTTACATTAAAGTCACCGCACACAATAAGATTTTTCCTACTACTTGATGCAATCCCCAGAACTTGATCCATGACCCTAATAAAAGCTCGAAAATCACTGTTGGGTGGACTGTATACGCAGACTACTATACAACTATCAAGCTCGGCACAGGCCACCTCAGCGCAGCGCTCAACAGAAAGTCTAACAATGTCAACCCGCTCTTTACTGCGGAGACCATTTTTTATAAGGACCATGGAGCCACCTCTAATAGCAGACTTTCTGTTTAAGCAACTTACAATATTGTAATTGTTTATACTAAACATCATCTCACTCTCCTTGAGCCAATGTTCAGTCAAACACAAAACATCCACATTTAATTCCTCTAGGAATAATTCTACTATTAATTCCTTGCCGGGAAGGCCTTGTATGTTTTGATGAGCTATCTTAAGCTCAGGCATTCCTGTTGTCTGAACATTTAGTTTAAATCAGTCGTATTAGTAGTTAAACATATAAAATTACCAGAGCAAGTACCTGGTAAAACTGTAGATATTGGGTTATTTATTTGTTTACAATGTAAACTTCTCCAAAATTTAATATTATTTGCTATTAATGTAGCAATTTTATATTTGTCAAACTTTGTAAGATAGATACTATCTTTCGTCTTAAAACAATAATTACTAATAAAATTATTAGTGTCAAAAAATATAAATTTGTCACTATGACGACATGTCATGGTATGAATAAAATTATTCATGTAATGTATGTTCGTTCGTTCAACCGAAATGATGCTGAATGAATATTAAATGTCGATTTATTGAAAAGTTTTTTTAATTTTTTCGTGATAATGATAACTAGCTGACCCGGTGAACTTCGCCCTGCAATTTTTTTTCCGCCCGCGTGGCGTCAGATCCCGTTCCCGTTGCATCCTCTACTGTATTAAGCATGTATTATACATGATATTTTCTGAAGTTTACGCGAATGTCACTCATTGAAATAAAACCACTTTTTACGGATTCTATCGCGATATATTCCGGCGGAGACACCGCGAAAATGGCTGCTGCAAAGCAGCCGAAACGTCGGGTTAAAAAGTAATCATAACAAATATATCGCGATAGAATCCGTAAAAAGTGGTTTTATTTCAATGTATTATACATTTAACCTTCCTCCTGAATCAGTCTATGTAAAAAAATCTGCTTCAAAATCCGTTGCGTGGTTTTAAAAATTTAAGCATTCTTAAGGACGGACAGACAGCGACGGTGACTTTGTTTTATACTATGTAGTGATGATGATATGTAAGATTATGAAGAAGGTGCAGGAGCAGGGCCCTAAAATACCATGGGGCCCCAAGCAAATATCACCTGCTAAAGAACGGATGTTTTTTTATCGTGCGCAAAATCCCCACGGATGGATACCACCCCAACGGAGCAGTTGGAGGCGGTTATGTCGGACTTGAACCGACTAAAACGCACGCCGTCTTGGGTCCTTGGTTGCCGGAGGTGAGATTGCCGAAAGCATGTCTCTCGCACCCCAGCAGACCCAGGACAACTCTTTCGAGTTGGTCCTCTGGTGGGACTCTGGTGCCTGCTTTCCACATGGGGTTAAAAAAAATCCAATGACAGTGCTCCCTTATTCTTTATCGTGTCGATGGCAATATTTGTGGTATTATATATAACCAGCCAAAAACTCAGCGACTTTTACCGCTGCTTTGTACAATCAATTGTACTGGTGGGATAAATCAGTGCCAATTGTACCATCAATGGTACTGAATAATGGTACAGGTGGTTCGGCGTGCTTCATTTGCTGCGTTGAGGTCTAATTGTGCAAGTTTGAGGGCACCTCGGGCACGACAATAGGTGGTCCATTGTTTGTAGAGGTACACCGCATTCACAGCCCCCACTCCCTGCGTCCAGGTATCCCCATTTAACTCGGTTTTCCCCGCAGCAGCCAACCTGGGACCTCAGTCTGTTAAGAGACTTCCAGTGCTCCCTAAAAAGCTGGACAGCCGAAACTACCAACCACAAACAATAAGATGATCTAGGTTTCCAAAGAGCAAACTCGTTATGAGGATAATGATTATTAAAATCCCTGAAATTGTCACTTATCAGTGGCATACATTTTTGCTAGAGACTTTCCCTAAAAATTGTTAACTCCATACTTACCAGCGGCGTTTTGTTGCCAACAGTAAATGTGTAGGCGTCTTACAGTAAACGACTAATGTTTTCGTGCTCGTGGGTTAAGCTATTTAGGCACCGTTGCCATTCAGATGGGTAACCGATTAATGGTATTTCATCTGGACGTTTCCGTCCATCGGAGGTTACGTTAATATCGGTCCCGGGTGTCAATTATTGAAAGGTCAAGACGGATTCCAAATGGGCGACCTGAACGAATCTGACCACGATTTAATTTAATAACCTTCAAACCTTCAAGAAATGAGCGTACTCTTTTTTAAAAGGAAGGCAACGCACTTGTGACTCCTCTGGTGTTGCGGGTGTCCATGGGCGGCGGTGATCGCTTACCATCAGGCGATCCGTCTGCTCTTTTGCCTCCCGAATCCATAAAAAAAATTGATGTTATTTTCTTATAAACTCGACATTTCGGTTGCTTTTCCCGCTTTTCCGAAGCCATGATCACAGTGAGCCCTTTACTCAAAGTGCAACATTCGCATAAACTTCCAACAATATCAAACAAGTATGACCTTAAAAAATACTGAGATAAAGTCACAATAACAAAACTTGTTGAGAAAATCTCTTGTCAAATATAAAAATGAATTCAGTTTCGGTTTGCCCGTTTTTGGGGTTTCGTATTAAAAGACGAAAAAACGGGACCCGTACAGGATCATTTCGAGGTCCGTCTATCTGTATGTCTGTCACCCTTTCCTCGGGAATGTGTGGAAGGATCCAGTTGAAAGTAATAAGAAATACTGAGCTGATCTGGACAAATGACAATTCGCTGGCCACCGTACCGTGGAATAGAATCCATACTAATATTATAAATGCGAAAGTAACTCTGTCTGTCTGTCTATATGTTACGCTTTCACGCCTAAACCACTGAACCGAATTTGATGAAATTTGGTATAGGGGTAGATTAGACCATGAGAAAGGACATAGGCTATGTTTGGTCGCGATAACCGACATCCACGCGGGCGGAGCCGCGGGCAAAAGCTAGTAACAAATATATGAGATTTGACGTTAATGACAGTCGTTAAGGAATGTCATACACGTCAAATCCTACATTCATCATTCTATCGATACGCTTGCCAGCGAATTGGGTATTCTACTGACTAGTCTAATTACTTACGTTTTACTAAACGTCAAAACGATAAGTTATAATGTAACTTGTCGCCGTCCCCGGGGAACAAAATGATAACTACCAGTATCTTGATTTTAATGTTATGTCATTTTTGAAATCTTTGAGTGTTAATACATCTACTTAATTTTTTTCGCAATTTTTTTACCGTAATTTACAGAGTTGCAAAAACTTACAATAGTATTCGAAGATTCATGACAGGCCTAATAGAACGGGAATAAAAAGATAATATAATATTACCATAAACGTATCCTCACTTGCTATATTGACAAATAGTAATAGAATTATATTCTCGTAAAAAGATATAAAACTTAATATGATAAATGCATGTTATCATTTTATTCTCGTTCAAAACCATCCACTCGTTTCGTATAAAGGCGTTAAGTCATCCCAAGAACTCGTAGAAGGAAATGATAAGTAACGAATATCATATTTCTTTCTAATCACGCTGAACGGAGAATAAAATGATAATTGACATTATGCAACTTTGATGATTATTCATTTACACTAACTTTTAATTCTTTGAATATCTTAATTTTGACAGGTATTAGGCAAATTTGACTAAAACGATGCAAGTAAGCAAAAAATTACGTTCTTAAAAACATAACTATCACGCATCTATTCCTAGTAATGCCGGAGTAATCGTTGAAAACATGTTTTTTATTTTTCCTGAAAAGTTGTGTTTTTGCAGTTATCATTTTATTCTCCGGGGACGGCGTTGAATGAAAAAAGATTTGGTGACGTCATAAAATTCTTCACAAAAACTTCTTCTTCGTCACAAAAATCTGCGGTAGCCTAGTGGTATGGGTAATGGACTGCTGAGACGAGGTCTCGGGTTCGATCCCAGGTTTACCATGGCACACACCAATGACTTTTCGATGCTTTTCGAAGTTATGTGTGTATTTATCGCAGATTTATAAGTGTCCGGTTAATGGCAATGGGCTAGCCACCTATTACATTGGGACTTAAACATAAACTGGCGAAATGTGGGTGCTAGCACCTCTGCCTACCCCTTCGGGGAATACAGGCGTGAGTTTATGTTATGTTATGTATGTTATAAAATTTAATAGTCAAATCAGTTATATACTATTATCGTTGCGTACCTTATTGTACCTATATATATTTCGAGATCTGCATTGACTGTTCCGAAACTGATATTGAAATCTATTTCACCGAGAAGGACCGAAAAGTTCACAAGATTGAAATACCACGAATTTCAAATACTAGAAAGTGTCAGTTTTCAAAAAAAACTTAGAGGACGTACTCACTGAGAAATTCTGGCCTGAATCTAATGTATTTAGAGTATACAAAAACAGCAGGAGTTCTCGGTCAGAACAGGCAATGGAATCAAATACCTAATCAAAAAAATTATAATTAAAGGTTGGGTGGATGATTAAAAATAAATAAAAACTATAAAATTGAATAAGAACCGATGCAATTTTTGCCGCTCTTTTAGCATTCTTAATTTATTAAGCTCGGTTAGATAATTTATTTTAACTACAGGAGTACCTATAGGATCAGGTCTGGTCAGGCCTCTATAGGAACAGGTCTACAACCTCTGTGAAAATATCAAACTCCCAGATCAACACAATAAAATTATATTACCGTTTTTGTTAGGTTCGACCCTCTATTCAGTTTAGTACGGGACCCTCAGGGCGCTAATCCGAGTCGTACTTGACTGGTTTTTTCTCGTTTACTTGCATGTAGTATTGATCTCGTCTAACTGCCAGCTAAACGCAATTTGCTATTTAAACAAAAGCTGAGTCTAGACTAGACAGTAGACAGTTATTGCGATGAGAGTAGAATTTACGTTTGTTTATGTAACAGATAAAATTAGATTAGATAGAGAGGTTATTCGTTTTACTTATTTTATAGATCTTTTGCCCGCGGATCCGCTCGCGTGGATGTCGGTAATTGCGACCAAACATAGCCTATGTCCTTTCTCATGGTCTAATCTACGCCTATACCAAATTTCATCAATATCGGTTCAGTGGTTTAGACGGCAAAGCGTAACATACAGACAGACAGACCGAGTTACTTTCGCATTTATAATATTAGTATGGAAGTATGGACTAGCTGACCGGGAGAACTTCGTACCGCCAAATTTTTTGTCCCCGCGTGGCGTCAGATCCCGTTGCCGCTGCCCCCTCTACTATATTAAGCATGTATTATACATATAAACCTTCCTTTTGAATCTCTATCTATTAAAAAAACGCTTCAAAATACGTTGCGTAGTTTTAAAGATTTAAGCATTACATAGAAACGGACAGACAGCAACTTTGTTTTATATTAGACTAGCTTTTGCCCGCGGCTCCACCCGCATAGGTGTCGGTTATCGCGACCAAACATAGCCTATGTCCTTTCTCAAGATCAAATCTACCACTATACCAAATTTCATCAAAATCGGTTCAGTTGAGGCGTGAAAGCGTAACATACAGACAGGCAGAGTTACTTTCGCATTATACCTATGGATAAGCCAATTTTTCGCCCAGGCCGTATTTTAACTTAACCTTGCGGACATGAGCATGTCTGTCAACATCAATTTATTAGGTTATCCGTCAAGTTTTAGGACGTATTCTCATTAAGCAAAAAGTTTGCTAGCGAACTATGTATTGTCATGTTACGGTACTAGGAGCACGTTATTTGCACCTAGGAGTTTGATGTCCGCTCTCCTTAATTTCCTTTTTTCAACGATCGAAACGACACAAAACTTGGGCCCCGAAATCTTTTATAGAATTACCATATAATTACATACCAGCACTTATTTCTCTCGGAGTTATAGTTCTCCTAACGGCTTTTATTCCCAATTCCCCCTTCTACCGGTTTCCCCCGAAATTTAAAAAGTTGTACAGTCAAGCACAAGTAACTTAATTTTATTTTAATCAGAACGGCAATTGCTTTGAATTTTAAAGCAATTATAGGTATAACTTTTGCTATTGATCGGAATTTTTTTTATTTAGATACTTGTTAAGAACTGGTCGAAGTTTCAAGTCTGTATGTTGAATTTTTGGGAAACGAACCCCAGACTTCAAAGTACAAGACGCAACTGCTACTACACTGCGGTAATGATATCTTCTTCTTCTTCTTCAACCCGTAGTCACCCAATGCTGAGTGTAGGTCTCTTCCAATTCCCTCCACTGTTGGCGGGACATTGTTTTCGCCAGTGCCGGTGATGACAACAGTACGCCACAAACATTACGCCTAATATGCACATACTCTGTGTTAGTAAACAGAACATAACCTGTTTATCGATACACTGATTGATGTGCCACCAATGTCGAAATAATAGCAATATCGATGTACGCACGCGACGTGTATTGATTCATCCATCTTTGTATTTTACTACAAGCACAGAGTAAATTTGCGATACAGATAAAATGTACCATGGTGTAGTCTGATATAGCGATAAAATAATATTTTAATGATTTTTTATTGCATTAATTAAGGTAACTTTTAAAATTCGAATTCATCGGGAAAAATGAAATGCTCAAGTGGGACTGGAACCCAACCTTTCCCTTACAGGGGGAATGCTCTTCCAGCTGAGCTATTGAGCCACACATGAATCACTTCAATCCGTCTTTAAGGGCGACGACGGTGGAGCAACTTTCTTACGAACTGTTGGAACCAATGAATGATTTTTCAACCATTTTTAAACATTAATTTTGCTATAAGGGAAAGGTCGTGGGTTCAAATCCCACTTGAGCATTTCATTTTTCCCGATATATTCGATAAAATACGACAATAGAAACCTTTTTGAAACTATCGAAAGAAACTGCTGAAAAGTAGCCGAAACGTCTTCTACCTATCATTGCACCGCTCGCTACGAGTATAGGCAGGAATTTCACCGTCACACACTGCGGCCGGCAACGGTGCGCACGGTGCGGTATAAAAGGAGCTTCATCTTCTTTTTTTTTTCATGCGGAAATCCCCTCGGATACCCTCCCAGCCGGAGCCGGAAGGGGAGGTTATGTCAGACTCGAACCGAGTAAAGCCGCACGACGACTGTGGGTCGTGGTGCTAGGCCAGAGATGAGGTTGTCATCGACACATCCCTCGCACCCAGGGAGTTTCATCCCACATACGCTCAAGCTGTGGAATGAACTCCCTGCTGTGATTTTCTTCAAGAAGGGGTTCAAGAAGGACATTAGAAGGTTTCCTCAGGGTAGGCAGCATGTGTAACGCCCCTGGTGTTGCATATGTCCATAGGCCACGGTAACCACTAAATTCCATCAGGTGAGCCGTGTGACCAGCCACCAAAGTGGTACAAAAAAAATCCAAATAAATCGAGATTGAGGCCGTTTTAATTCAAAAAGGTACCTTTTTCGTGCGGAAATCCTCACGGATATCTCATTAACATATTTACATAAACTCACGCCTGAATTCCCCGAAGGGATAGGCAGAGGTCCTAGCACCCACATTTCGCCAGTTTATGTGTGAGTCCCAATGTAATAGGTGGCGAGTCTATTGCCATTAACCGGGCACTTATAAACCTACGATAAATACACACACACCAACCTACGATAAATACAACTTCGAAAAGCATCGATTGGTGTGTACCATGGTAAACCTGGGATCGAACCCGAGACCTCGTCTCAGCAGTCCATTACCCATACTACTAGGCTACCGCAGATTTTTATCTGCCTTATATCTCCCTTCCGTAATATCGAACTTCAACTTACTAAAATCGCAGGGCATCTCGGGTCTTATATGGGGAGTAAGATATTTCCCTCTTTGTATAATATACCTACCTCAACGGTTACAAAGCACACACACACACACATATAAAATCACGCCAAGGGTTAGGCAGAGGTGAATTAACACCCTCATTTCTCCAATCATTGGATTCGGTCCCACGTAATAGGGGGTGAGCCTATTGCCGCATTCCGGGCACTATTGTTGACTCAAGCCTTGTATCCGAGGCTGAGTCTGGGCTGTATAGATTTGTCTGCTGTTAAAACGCCCTATCCCGTAGTCACCTTGTACGACACCGCATGGGAAGAGATTGGGTGGCCCAAATTCTACTCTGCCGGGAACCACAGATATCGTATACATATCACATCTATGGTTATAACATTAATTAGCGGTTGTCAGCAGATAAGTAATATCGATTAGTGATATCTAAAGCTTGTGAAGTGGATTATCTATTACAGCCGTGAAATGCAGATGAAGCTGATTAATCTCAGGTAGATTTAATACAGATTGTGCGGGTTTTAGGTTGAGCGACTGCCGTCTGACCCTCAATTGGGTATTCTACTGACTAGTCAAATTACTTACTTTTTACTAAACGTCAAAACAATAAGTTATAAGGTAAATTGTATGAAAAGAAATTTAGTGACTTCATAAAATTGAATAGTCAAATCAGTTACTAGGTATTATAGGTTAGGTGGATGATTAAAAATAAATAAAAACTATAAAATAAGAACTGTTGTAATTTTTACCGCTCTTTTACCATTCTTAATTTAATAAGCTCGGTTAGATAATTTATTTTAACTATACGATAATACCCAATTTACTTGTAGAGGCAACCCTAGTTCAAAAGAGTGAGAAATACTTCATACACATATATTTATTTTTACCATTCCTCTGTATTTTTGGAAGAAATTTGTACGTGCCCTGAATAATAATCTTACGTGTTTGGCATTTTTTACCCGCAAAGAATATGACATAATAACAAGGTATATGTACGTTCATATTCGTATATGTATACTTATAATATATCATCCGCGGCAGCCTTCATGTCCGTGACATCGCAGATAAAATGCAAGAGGGCCACCTTCGCTGGTGTGGCCACATCCTGCGGCAACAGCCAGGCTACGTGGGTAACAAATACCTGGCAATGGCGACCCCACCAGGTCCAGGTAGAAGGGGTAGGCCCAAAAATTCCTGGTTTGACGTGTCATGGAGGGTGACATACGTGCAAATGGTTTCACTACCATGGAAGCCCGTGCGAAGTTGAGGAGGAAGAGCCGGAAGACTGACCCTAAAGTTCGAGGGCATTTCGGCCTCGGATGCAATCAGGATAACGTCTATATGTAGATGATGATGATACGTGGTATATAGCCACATAATAAAGCAGTAAGTACCCAGGCGCTTATAGTTTTTTTTTCCTGTGGAAATAATGGGACCACGGTAGACCCACACCCGACACCTCAAGGGGGCCACCTAGAAAGAGATGGTCTTGGGTCTGCCGGGGTGCGAGAGATGCTTTCGGCAATCTCACCTCAGGTAACCAAAGACCCAAGACGGCGTGCGTTTTAGTCGGTTCGAGTCCGACATAACCACCTCCACCGGCTTCGCACGGTAAAAAACCTCAAATAACAACTAAACTTTAATTATTTGAAGTAAACATTACGCTCATTTGCGGTACTGTTACTAGTATGTAAAGACATTTGATACTATTATAATAACGTAGTATACCTATTGCAACATTTTCTCTTTTCACAAGAAAATCCTCTCACTAGTAAATGTACTTAAAAATAAAAATGTATTTGAACAAAGGCGTCAATGAAACTACGAGCTAGAAAGCCAAGTTCTCAGACCCTAAGCTTTATTCAATAAAAGCACATTAGACCGAGCGTGTCAATACAGGATGAGGTTTTAAAAAAAACTGATATGGCGCATTACCCTTATAATTATTTTATTACTCTTAGAGCCAGTTCGACCAAACGCGAATAACGTTTTTGTACTAGAATTTATTATATTTGTTTATAAGCGGCTGCATATTCGAGGGTAAACAAATTTCAATTTTACCATGCATAATACTGGGATTAATGAACTTATTCGGGAATAATATACCACCGTTTCACATGGAATAAATAGCTATTCTAAGAATAATTAAATGCGGTCTCATACTGTCATTTTTTAACTCTACGTTCGTCTAGATCTACGTGACAAGTTCTGTCACACGCTATAATACGAGAAAAACTAATTAACATTACTTGCACTTAACACTGTGCCTTTTTAAAACATCGTATAATTGCCGGGTACTTTTTACATTCATTCCTCATTCGCTTTAGATTAGCTTTAGATTAGGATTGCATAGAAAAACGTCTATTTATTTACTCGAGGATAAATCATGGAATAGATTCATTCTGAAATAGTAATTCATGTAGTGTATTAAGGTTTGGTCGAATGCACCCTTGGTAAGTAATACAAATTAGTAGTGAACATAATGTAGAAAGATTACGTCACATAGTTAGATACAACTTAATGTAGAATAAAATATATAATCATCTACCTGCCCTAGTGCCAAATATTTGGGGTCGTGGTCGGCGCAACATGTCATTCTCCTTCATACATTACTGTCAGATTTCATCTCCACAGTCAACTCCTAATGCGTGAAAAATGATATAGCAAAAGAAAGCTTGCGATATCATTTTTTACGCATTCCATCCATCTTTTCTTGGAGCTACCTTTACTCCTAAAGCCCTGTACATAATTATATACCTACTTTTAATCATAAATCGTGTAAAAACACTGAAATAAAAACATTTTTAACAATAACAGTTGTCGTTATTGTACACCAAGGATATAACATACAACCGTTAATCACTACTATACCGTTATTTATGCCTGCACTATCTAATTTGATAAATATATCATAGAAAAATTAAAAAAAACGAATGCTATTGCAATATATTTGTTTTTTGTTTGCGTGCAGATATTTAGTTTTATTTCAATGAGTGGCATTCACGTAGTTATCATTAGAAACTATCATGAAATAAAAATAAAAAGAACACGAAAAAACGCAAGCAAATATCAATTTCATACAATTTATTACACCTAAATGCCAGTCCTACATACATTATGAAATGTGCGTTAAAAAACTCAGCCTGTATAATGCTTTTGTAACAGGATTGTGTGTAGTTAATGCGATTGAGATTTTTTGCTGACCACTCGAAAGGGATCGTGACATGAATTAAGTAGTTTACATAAACACACACACGATACACATACTACCATATTATGTGTGAGTACATAAATGGAGATTGCAAAGAATGACTTTGCAAAATTTGATGCAAAGGACATTTTTAACAAGGTTTTCGATAATGCTCCAGTTCCGTCGGTATGGTGTAGTTTTCCCGATCCCATCCCACAGGAATATAATTATAGTCGGAAGGAAAAATAGCCTAAGTGTTAATCCAAGAATTGATCTATTATGTGTCAATTTTCAAATCTAAATTCCAAACCTGTCTAACAGTATACACGCGCTATTGGCTAAGAAAAAGAATCACATTTTATGTTAAAACAATTAGTATTATGATTATCCAAGCTAGTTTTACTCCGTGGAAATCACAGGTTTTGGGAACGGGATCAGAATTCCCTCAGTCAGAGCCGCGGGGAGCAGCTAACCAAATATGACATCACTGAATCAATTTAAAAAAAAATCACTCATCAAGTCATCATGCAAACACACGCCCGCAAAATAAAACTAAAAGACACCGGACTGAGTGTATTTCTAGAATACGGGCCTAAGACACAATCTCTGAATATTCAAACAAAGCAGAATGCACTCAGACTACGACGATAGAAAAGCAACAAGTATTTTCGCAGACGAAAATCCCACTCTTTTTTATTTCAAGCTCTCTCGTGTCGAACATTTTTTACATCTGTTTAAACATCAAGAGTTGTTTGCGTACGACTCGAGCCTTCAATTGCAAATCTACTGATGTTACACACTCCAAGATACGAGTAAACCTGTCTGGGGTTTGTAATTTTGTAACATAATAACACTGTACTAGACATGCCAGTTGTGAAGGGTGAGAGTTTCCAAAAGCGAAGCCAGTGAAAAATAAATTTACGATGGCAGTTTATCATGCAACATACGACATTGCGACCCGTAAGGATGTTCACAGGAATTGGGTTATAGGAACTCCTCGCCAATGAGACAAGATGTTTAACACGTTCACTGCCATCGCGGTCAATGTTGGGCGACGTTTATAGACTCGATCAGGCTAAGTAAAAAATCTATTTTTTTTTATTTAACATATATTATTTTTATTATTTATTTAGTCACCTTATGTACCTAAATAATATGTTTTAATTAACACACAATAATTTAATCAATTTATAAGTAGTTATTATACATCGCACAACATTGACCCCCATGGCCTCTGCGGACGCAAAATCAAAAATTCGTTAGCGCGGGCCGCGCGGTCATGTTGCCGCTCACCCGCGCCCGCGCCTCACTCCCGTGCATCGCCTTTCGGCTCGCTGCGCTCGCACAGTAGTCGTGATTTAGTTGCGATTAGTGACGTAGGTACTTGTGACGTATGTTTGACTATTTGTTTATTTACGACATTTTTCATTGTAATAAAAATGGATAGTTTTGACGACTTTGATATAACGCAAGAAGATATAACACAGATTGAAAATATCGAGTTTGATTTGCTGAATAGAAGTCTCCATTTAAGTTCTGATGAAGAAGACAATATTCAGCCTCCTCGCTCTAAGCGACGTCGCGTCATACCATCTGATAGCGAAGACAGTGATACTGCAACCAACCGAGCCATTCAAGACCTAGCAAGATGTTCACCACCTTCAATATGGACGGATCCTAAAGGTAATCAGCGTGCGCTTATTGCTTTTACTGAGTATCCTGGAATGCAGCTAAATTTACGCATGACCATGATAAACAAATGCCCAGCTGATTTTTTTCACTTTTGGTGACGGACGAGGTTTTAAATAAAATTGTTTTATGCACTAATACCTATGCCATTAATACAATAACAATGTCTAACGAAGCTTCGAAAGCAGCGCGCATTCGTGGTTGGATCCCTACTAACTTGATTGAAATAAAAAAAATCTTTGGGCTGATTATATACATGGGTATATTAAGGCTTCCGAAAATAGCTGATTACTGGAGCACAGATACAACCTTTGGACAGCATTTTGCGCGGACCGTCATCATGTCTCGCAATAGATTTGAACTTTTACTTGCAATGCTTCATTTCTCACAAAGTGATGAGGAAAATACAACTGATCGCTTACACCGTGTCAGAGACTTGATTGAAGTATTGAACGAAAATTTTAAAAAAGCTTACACACCTGGCGAAGATTTGTGTATTGATGAAAGTGTGGTTCCTTTCCGCGGACGATTAATTTTCAGACAATATAATAAGCAGAAACGCCATAAGTGTGGTATTAAATTGTTCAAGCTATGTACCTTGCCTGGATACACATACAAACTTAGCATTTATGGTGGAAAACAGAATGATGACGTTAATACAACGCCTTTTAATGTTGTTATGGCGCTATGCGATGATTTACTCAATAAGGGACATACTCTATACAATATGGATACGACATATAGGCATTAATTGAAGCCACATACTTGGTACCCTGTTAGCATGAAACGGGCAAAGTTTGAACAAAATCGGTCAAGTATTAAGGTCAAAAACAAGAGTTTTAATTTTAGTGAATTTTGATCAGCTGTGAACACTCTGTAGAATAGCAGTTTTCAATGAACTTTAAATTCTCATTCAATTGTATGCCTACGTATAAGGACTCTTTCACACTCGACATCCACGCGGTACGGCGATAGACGCGCGTAGCGCGCGCCTATGTATTTAACGCGGAATTGACCGGTTCGATCATAGAGTGGTTATGCGTATGCGCGTGTGAGGCACCGCACCTCCGCGCGGACGGCATGGCCGCGTCAAGGGGCAGGCAGAGACAGGATTTTTCGACCTCGCGGTCGATGATGTACCGCCGTAAACCGCCTATGCTTAATAATTTCACCAGTAGTGTTTATGTTTATTGATCATGAATACTTTGAACTTTACATACAGGAAAAGACCGACTTGAAATTGTTACAAATTTTAAGATAAATTTATTTCTACATTCACGATTCAGATTTAATTCAGAACAAAATGTAAGCGAGTGTGTAATCGGCATTAGAAACGATAGTCGTAAAATTTTTATTACTATTAGTGTTACCATCCGTCCGGGCTTCCCCGGATTTGTCCTAGTTTCGACGCAGTCCTCAAGAGTCACGACCCTAAGTTGGGCGCTGTAGTCTTTCATCTCCAAAATGCTGTCACGGAGCTTCGGAGAACACTATGACCACTCCTACTTGTCCATGTGAGTCCATCGGCTAGTAGCTGTCGCCAATGAGTTTTTTTTTAATAACAGACACGTCAATTTGACTTCACCTCGCCTGATGGTAAGTTAAAGGCAAAGTCTCGGAAAGAGGGTCACCATCATAAACATGTACCATGTTAACAGTGGTGGCACTCAGCTTGACGGCCTCATCAGATGCCTTTTCACGCCCCGCTTAAAGGACCCGGGCGTGTAGGAAGAAGAAAACACGTGAGCTGGCAGAGAGTTCCAGGTCTTAATGGTGCGGCATAGCTTGGTGTTGGACCGTTGAAACTGTTTCCTAGAAACGGTGTACACTGTAAGGTATGAAAGAAACTTTATCCCACGTACACTCAGGCGGTGGAATGAACTCCCTGCCATGAGTCTCCCAAGGGACTAGAACATGAGGTTCTTCAAAGAGGATATTGGTCTTGCATACATCCATATGCCACGGTAATAACTTTCTATCAGGTGGGCCGTGTGCTTATCTGCCACCTTAGTAGTACAAAAAAACTTCTTGTCCTGATTTGATTCAAGATATGGAAAACCTAATTACCTACTATAGAAATTGTAAAATGCGACGTTGCCGCACTGTGTATTCATTCAAATATTCACTCGCTATTCGGGGATTCCCCCGTGACGTGCATGACGTTTGCTCGCCAGTGACCGCGAGCACGCGCGCATGTTCGCATCGAGATTTTATTCGACATAGTTTTTTAGAGTGAAATTGACACTAATTAACTTTTATGTATTTTTAAATAGTGTTATTTTCAACTATTATAATAGTAAGTATTTATTTCGTGTTGTGCCATCCAGTGTGAGTGTTTTCTTCATAACTATTGTGTATTTTGAAATTGTGTGTTATTTAAAACTATTATTACCTATTGTATTTTGTTATTGTGCCATCCACGTGTGTCTGAAAGTCAAGAAGCACTGCGCAGCCGAATTATTGAGGCATTTAACAAATTGAAAGCTATGGCTTTGGATCCGAATCGAAATCGGGACAATATTGTTCGGCGATGTAATTTGTGTATTCAAGCAAGTGGCGGACATTTTGAAAATTTCAAAGATTTGTATTTACAATCTACAGTGTTATTAAAAGTTCTGCGTACTATACGTCTTAACCTGTGATTCTACGGAATCTGGTGGTACCTACTTACGTACGTAGGTACGTGAGCGCGCCCAACCGGCGGCACGGCCCGGCGGCGGCGCCGGCGCGTCGGCGTGCTTTGTTTGTTGCCGCTCCGCTTTCCGAGTAAGTTACCTACCTACTACACTACCCCCTATTGTCGTAAACCGTGCGTATGTGTGTGTGTGTAAAGGCGTGTGCGTATTTATTAATGACTTAGTAACTATCAATGACATTATACGGATAGTTTCATTTTCAATATTTACTTTGATAATTATTTTGTTAGAAAATTTCGGTTTTTTAAAATTTGGGAATTTAAGTTTAAATTTTGTTTGGTTACATTCCTACGGACCAGGATGGTTAGCGGTTTTCGTAAATGCCTATATGTCGTATCCATACTGTATACTGACAATTGGTACACAGGCGTTGGATTAGCCAGAGAACTTTTGAAGAATGAGACACATCTAGTTGGCACTTTGAGGAAGAATCGCAAGCATTTCCCGAAAGAAATAGTTTCTACAAAATTGAAGAGAGGAGAATATATAGCAAAAGAAAGTGATGATGGAATCACTGTAATGAGATGGAGGGATAAACGAGATGTATTGGTTCTCTCAACGAAACATTCTGTACGTTTTCAAACTGTCATCAAACATCGCAAACAGATATCTAAGCCTAAAATTATTCTTGACTACAATAAAGCAAAGGGCGCAGTTGATTTATCCGACCAAATGACAGCATATCAAACACCTCTGAGTAAGAGCGTCAAATGGTACAAAAAATTAGGCATAGATTTACTTTTAAATACCGCTATGGTAAATGCTTTATCAGAGTGTGGCCAAGAAGAAGATATCAGTTCTCGAGTTCAGAAAATAAATTTTGAAGAGCTTTGTTTATTCCAATACTAATGATAATGCTTCATCAAATCAAAGACCGAGAAAAGTGAAGCACCAATTGAAAAAAAAGGAAGGACCTTCCAGTAAAACACGTTGTGCATGCCAACAATGCTATAAGAATATGGTGGCTTCCCAAGGACGTCTAATAGCTAAAAATAAAACTAAAAAAGTTAACACCTTTTGTGCTAGTTGTCCTGATGAACCCTATCTATGTGTTGAATGTTTCACAAAAGTTCATTAACGGAGCTGATTTACATTTTTATAAGTTTTTTATTATAGGTATACCTTTAATTTCATATTCATTGCTATAGAGAGGCTCTTTTGATAAGGATGTGTCTATTTTACTTATTTTAATACAGCTGTTAAAATAATTTTTATTTTATTTTTATCCCAAAAAATCCTATCAATGTTTAACATTTACTTTTCTAAGATCAGCACATTTTTTTACTAAGTTCGAAGTCTTTTGCGAAAACCAACCTATTTAGGATAAACTAGAGGGCCGCGCGGGTCACTTTATAAGCCCATTACGTCGTTAAGAGTCCGTACTACCTCAAATGACAGCATAAACGTGTATAATATCAAAAGTTCTAAAGCATGGACTTTTTAATTCATGTGTGGTAAAGTTGAGGATAAATACTAATGTTTATGTGTGGCAAAAACACGATTACGTAAAATTTTCTTGATAGAAAACCATTGCAAAGTTACCTCTAAACCGTACAAATAAAACGATATTATGGATTAATTACGCAAAATAGGATCACTAAACTTACACAATAAGTGCAGTTTAGTGGTTAAGATACATTATGTGTTTCAAATTTTACAAATATACATTGGTTTCTGCGTAACTAGCAAATATCTAAATTTTTACTCAAGCGATACTATTAAACTTAGAACCGCCCTGCCGCCCGGCCTCCTCCTCAGTGTTGCTTCGGCTATCATACGAGGAACTTGTGTCGCACGCGCTCTGCGCAGACGATTATGATAGACGATACGAAAGTATTCAAGTACCTACCTTTAGACAGGCGAAATGGGTTAATAAAGTAAACCGAAAGAGGAAAATTGTATGTTGGCGTAAAAAAACATTAAAACATATGAATATGAATGATGTCTTATGTAGACAGCCTCTGTGGCGTGGTGGTAGTGCACGCGACTGCCACGCAAGAGGCGCGGGTTCGATTCCCGCTCAGTGCAAATATTTGTATGCATGAATATGGCTATTTGCATTGATCTGGGTGTTTCTATGTATAATATATATATATTTACAAAAAAAAGTATATACGTATGTTTATCCGCATTCTAGATTCCATAACACAAACTAATTAAGCTTACCATGGGTCTAGATAGCGCTGTGTAGAATGTTGTGGAATATTTATTTATTTATTACTAGCTTTTGCCCGCGGCTCCGCCCGCGTGGATGTCGGTTATCGCGACCAAACATAGCCTATGTCCTTTCTCATTGTCTAATCTACCCATATACCAAATTTCATCAAAATCGGTTCAGTGATTGAGGCGTGAAAGCGTAACATACAGACAGACAGACAGACAGACAGAGAGACAGACAGACAGACAGACAGACAGAGTTACTTTCGCATTTATAATATTAGTATTGATTATAGTAAGTATCTAATCTACCTACCTAAGTAGCTTATACTGTACATAACAATTTGCAATAGGTACTATATTAGTAGAAAGTAATAAATAGGTCAGTAAAATACCTACCTATTTCAAAATTTTGGATTGACATAGGCCTACCTGCCTATGTATAGACAAAAATAATCTTGCAGTAGCAGCCCAAGTCTTTCAGGCAGGTCCTGCCTACTACAGGTCGCTCACTGCGACGACGCGACGGACGACGCGGTTGGGCGACTCAGAGCCGAAATTCGAAGTGCCGTAACTCTAACTTCTGTAGGTTAGGTTAGGTTAGAACTGTGACCCCAACGCATGAGCCGAGCGAGCGTAGCGAGCGTGCCGCAGCAGGCAGCGGCCGGCGAAGTGCCAGATCGGGTTATGATAGGAACGAGACCGTCGGGTCAGGTTAGGAAGAGGGTTACGTTCGGAACAAATTTTTAAAGTTTCTACCTAACCCGCGACCGGGTCTAGTTTTCGGGTCAGGTTCGGAATAAACGGAATATTTCTGTAAATACATGAGTACCTACCAACCCGAATGATCATAATATAAATATAGCAGTAGTTAGGTACTACTACCATACATATTCCTATATTTATTATAGACAGTACGTAATTATGAATTTCCATTCATCTGTTTCTATTGTAGGGTCATCGCCCTCTGTGGGCTCAGCTATCTAGCCACATTACTGGCCGTCAGATTCTCTGCCCATACGGGGGCCCCGTATATGGCCATACTTCGCACGATCCCCAGGTACAGTCTCCTGCAGGGAGCGTTGGGTCCCCTGATGTTGCGCACTCGCGCGGCTGATCCCCCCTCAGTTTTGGGACCAAACTTCGGAAGTGATGTCCGAAGTTCCACCGGCCATCGAGCCCCAGATACTTCATCGTGGGCTCGATGCCGCTGCTGACGCCCCTTACCTGTAGGCTGGATCCCGCAGGTGGCTCCATCCGAGGTCCGTGGAAGCATAGAGCCTCGGACTTGTGAAGGGCGACCTCGAGACCCAGCCGCCGTGTCTGACCCATGACTTGAGCAACCCCTGCCGTGGCCTTTAGTGCTGCGTCTCGGTGCGCTGCTCCCCGCGCCGTAATGATGGTGTAATGCGAACCGGACGTCGGAGGTCGCAGAACGACCTCCGTCCTCTATGAGCGCTGGCCTGAGGGTGACCGGTGGAGCCGCCTGTCACCCTAGCAGAAGCAGGCCGCGGCGGCGGCGCAAAGTGCGCCTCCCAGTAACCGGGGCTAGATGGGGACACTGTGGTCCCCCCAACCCGAAGGGGGCCATCTCGAAAGGGATGGTCCTGGGTCTGCCGGGGTGCGAGAGATATGCTTTTGGCAATCTCACCTCCGGCAACCAAGGAATTGGGACGGCGTGCGTTTTAGTCGGTTCGAGTTCGACATAACCACCTCCAATTTTGCTGACAAATCTTTTTCGGTTCAAGCGGTTCGGTTGTGGAATGCTCTCCCAGCAACTATTAGGCGAGCTCAGTCCTTGCTCATATTTAAAAGGCAAGTCAGAGAACACTATCTAGGCTCTCTGACAGAAGCGGAATAAATAATTACATTATTTTCCTTGATTTTATTATGGGAAAATTTTATTATCTATATTTATGTGTATATTAATGTTATGCCATAATCTGTGATATTACTCGTAATAGTATGTATGTATGTTTGATATATTTATGTATATCTACCTATACTTAGGTAGCTATTGTGTTTATTTATTTTAATTGTTATCTCTTGATTATTTATTATCCATGTACACCAAACTACCCTGAAATGATTGTCTCAATTTTTTTCTCTCCATCCTATGGTTGCCTGGAAGAGATTGCCGCAGAGTGATAAGGCCGCCAATTGTATTTACCTACCCAATTGTTGTTACGTGTTATATGCTATATCCTTGGTGTACAATAAAGACAATTATTATTATTATTATTATTATTATTATAATAAAAAACGAGGGTGTCATCGGCGGAACACGTTACGCTGACCCCTCTGAGCAACGGACCACGCAGCACCCAATCGTAGCCGATGTTCCTCACCCTCCGTAACTACGGGCACGTCGTTCTCCACCACCTCCCCTAGGTGCCGTCTTCTTAGGGGCGAAGGCCTTGGCTTGGGACCAGGAGCACCACTGGGTGCAGCCGTCGTCGCTCATGACGCGACGACGGGTGCCGCCAGCGGTGGGCGGTATGCCCGGTCCTCGAGGACGCCGAGGCGTCGCTCGATGACCTCCAGCAGCTGGACCACCGTTGGTGTTACCTTAGATGGAGCACGGGGAGCGGGGGTGTTCACACCCCGAGCCTCCCCGGCCCCCTGGACCAGCTGCGTCAGCTGACCGATCTCCTCCCGCATCAGCCGTTGCTGCTTGTGGGAGTCAGCAATCTCCGTCTCCAGGCTCGCAACCCGAGCCCGGAGTTTCGCCTCCTCGCTGGAGACCCTCCTTTCCAGTTGCTCCCCCAGCGCTTTGGCGGCACCTTTTATCGCGTTCGCCACGACCCTCTTCTTTCCCGTAATTTTCTGGCCTTTTACGGCGCCAGAAATGCGGGAAAGCGCCAGGATGTTCTGCACCGCCGGTAACTCCGTGTCCTCCTTTGGTAGCGGGGACACAATCGCTGGCGGCTCTGCTACTCTCGCTTTCGCTGTGTAGAGGTCGGCTTTCGACCTCTACTCGCGCCTAAACGTCTAGCGTAGCCTTACTAGGAAGGTCCTCCTCGCTGTTCGATGATTCAGACCCACGATGAACCTGGGCGGGGGTCGCCATGGCTAGTCACCGAATGGGTGTCCATTCGATCACCAATCACAGCTAGGGATTCCCCAGACGGAGTCCGGGTACCCTCATGGGTAGATTTATCCGTTATCGTTTCCATAGCCATATTTTGTTCAGTCGTCTACCCAAGTGCGACCGGGCTCGGTCGGCGAGAGATGTCGTGCGGTGTTCCGCAGGGATCGGTCCTGGGACCGCTACTGTGGAACATCGGTTACGACTGGGTGCTTCGCGGTGAGCTTGCGGACGGTGCCGCCGTCACGTGTTATGCGGACGACACGCTGGTGACGGCGTGCGGGGCTACATACCGCGAAGCGACCCTGAAGGCCACGACCGCGGTTGCCCAAGTCGTGGAGCGGATTCGGCGGCTGGGTCTCGAGGTGGCTCTGCATAAAACCGAGGCCATGTTCTTTCATGGGCCTCGGCGCGTGCCACCGGAGGATTCCAGCCTCATAGTGGGAGACATTTCTATCGGCATCAAGGCCCAGATGAAATATCTGGGGCTCGTGATCGACAACCGGTGGAACTTCGGGGAGCATCTCCGAAGACTGGCCCCCAAATTGAAGGACACAGCTGCCGCTTTGGGGCGGCTGCTGCCCAACATGAGGGGGCCGGATGACTCCTGCAGGAGACTCTACGCGGGAGTCGTGCGGTCCATGGCCCTATATGGGTGTCCAATATGGGCGGACACCCTGACGGTCCACAATGCGCGTCTGCTGCGTGGACCGCAGCGTGCAATGGCCAGCAGGGCCATTAGGGGGTACCGCACGATATCCTTCGAGGCGGCGAGTCTCCTTGCCGGATCCCTACCGTGGAACCTGGATGCGAGAGCCCTTTCGATGCTATATCGGTATCGTAAGGAGGCGCGGGAGCAGGGACGGGAACCCGAGCCCGAAGAAATTCGGGCCGTGAGGTCTCAGCTCCACAGGGACATGGTAGCGGAATGGGAGCTACGACTTGGGCGACCAAGCGCAGGGCACGCCGTAATAGCGGCGGTAAGACCCATCATGGAGGAATGGCTAGAGAGGCCACACGGCAGCCTCTCGTACCGGCTGACGCAGGTGATTACCGGACACGGGTGTTTCGGGAGTTACCTGTGTCGGATCCGGAAGGAACCAACGTCCGAGTGCCATCACTGTGATGCGAGCGAGGACACAGAGCTGCACACGCTGACCGAGTGCCCGGCGTGGGACACGCCGAGGCGGGTCCTAGTGGCGGCTCTAGGGGTGGGAGTCCTCACACTCGTCACATTGCTCACAGCGATGGTACGATGCGCAAACGCTTGGGGTGCGGCCGCCTCCTTCTGCGAGCAAGTAATGCTCGAGAAGGAGGCGGCCGGTCGGGTCCGGACCAGACTCCGGGCCCGGGAAGCCCGTGCAGAGCGAAGGCGAACCGGACGTCGGAGGTCGCAGAACGACCTCCGTCCTCCATGAGCGCTGGCCTGGGGGTGACCGGTGGAGCCGCCTGTCACCCTAGCAGAAGCAGGCCGCGGCGGCGGCGCAAAGTGCGCCTCCCCGTAACCGGGGCTAGATGGGGACATTTTGGTCCCCACAACCCGAAGGGGCCATCTCGAAAGAGATGGTCCTGGGTCTGTCGGGGTGCGAGAGATATGCTTTTGGCAATCTCACCTCCGGCAACCAAGGACCCAAGATGGCGTGCGTTTTAGTCGGTTCGAGTCCGACATAACCACCTCCACCGGCTCTGTGGGGGTGGTATCCGTGGAGATTTATCGCACGATAAAAAAAAAGCCATATTTTGTTTTACGGTTAATGTCCACCGACATTGAGGTGGAAGTAGAGAGGTTGGGAGTGTATGTGAGGATGGGAAAGGTGGGAGTGAGTGGGTGACGCCCTAGGCACTGAGTTCCCCCCAGTGATACATCCCATTGCCAGGCGTGGGGTTCGGGGTGATTTTTTATAGAGGTTTTCTTCCTCGCAACTCCTAAGAGCTACCATGCCCTTCTGTTGCCAGACGGCGGTACGGCTCGGCCGATCGATGGTCCGGAATTGGTCCCCATGGGACCTTGCATTTCACCACTGATCGTTCAGTGGCAAAGTACTCGTCGCCCTTAGAGTTCTCCGCTAGGCTTAGCAGAGCGCGTGCGGAGAACTCGAAACCGACCATAAAGGCCCCCCCTCCTTGGTGGACTATTGGCCATGGGCGACGACGTGCGCCTCGCGTGAAGCCCACGCCGTCGCCCACGTTACCAGGGTGCACCACGCGGAGGTTTTCCTACCCAGCACCTCTACCAATATGCATTGGGTTCGCGTGGTGGAGTATTTTATTGTACCTTCAGGTGAGAGAGCAGTGCCCAACAGTGAGACATTGAAAGGGCTGCTATTATTATATTATACTAGCTGCTGCCCGTAGCTTCGCCCGCGTGGAGTTTTGTTCCCGTTCCCGCAACCCATGGGAACCTTAACCCGGAATAAAAAGCAACCTATGTGTTATTCCAGGTTCTAATCTACCCCTGTATCAAATTTCAGCCAGATCCATTTAGTAGTTTTTGCGTGAAAGAGTAACAAACATCCATACATACAGCGATACATACTCACAAACTTTCGCATTTATAATATTAATAGGATAAGTATAAATATATTATAAGTTTTATGTAAATTATCATTACAATATGCACACTTTTCTCAAAAGTTTGTTTATTGCCATAACTTTCTTGATGTCTAATTACTAGCTACTTTACCCTATCGATTGATACACGCGTGAACTCTTGCACGCCGGCCAGCCCGGGGTCATCGCGGGAGTGAGATAGCTGCATCTGCGCGCGAGCAGTGCCGGCGCGCGTGCGTTGATGAAGCGCGCGGGGGTAAAATTTGAATTCGAGCTGGAGTGGTACGGACTCTTAATGTTGTCCATCGGCGCAGCAGAGAGTTTAGAACTCATGCCTGACGCGCGGTCAACGTTGTCTGACGCGGCTTGAATGGAAAACGTTAGTGTCGCTCAACATTGTCCCCCATGGCCCGAACAGAAAAAGTTCACTTTTATAACGGCAATTAACGTGTTAAAAAAAGAAGGGGAAAACGGTTACTGCCTGGTAGAGGCGGGAATGAATTTTAAATTTCGAATGTAGCATGGGACGCAGAAATTAGATAAATGAGCATGAATTTTAACACCTATTTTACTGACAGGTGTCAAAATTCATACTCGGACAAAGACATGGCGTGCCTATTTGTAATGTCATCCATATGACAGCTGTCAAAAGTGGCGCAATGTTGCTGGTCATGTAACAAAAGGGTTTATCCAGTCCATCTACGTGGAAGTTATTGACCAATATGGACGATTTTTAAGGCCCGACGCAAAGAGAGGAATGTTTTAAGTTTGATGTGTCTGTCTGTACGTCTGTCTGTGGTATCATAGCTTCCGAACGGATGAAGCAATTTTAATTTAGTTTGTTTTGTATTAAAGGTGCCTTAGACATGCTTGATTAAAATCGGTTGAGCCATTTAAAAGTTATGAGGGCTTACGTAGAGATGGGGAGTGTTGGACGTTTTTCAAATTTTTAATTTAATGATTTAGCTTGTTCTTTCATCATTATCATCAATAAATTATTTTGAAATTAAGCAGAGTATTCTTTCCATCAACATATTACGTCAGATAATTTGCAATCTGAATGTTCCAATCCAATCTAACATGCAACTTTTATGTTTTATGTGTGTATGCGTAACAAAACATACAAGATTCCCCTTTCAGCGATATTAACATGAAATGATACACATACAGATAACAGATACACTCCATCTTTTGTCATGGGATTCGTGGAATAAACCCATTACGGAGATAATGTCGGAAATATGATATAGTGAAGATACCTGCTTGTATGACTGTGTAATGATTTATTGGGTTTACGGTATCTAGCATGATATATTACTGAAGATTGCAATATACGACTTGCTGTAATGGAGGTTAGCTGCAATGACTCTTATGTATACCAATATTTTATGTTTATGTATATTTATTAACATTATAGCCAGTGTATTAGCACTGTGTATGCTATAACTGGCTGTAAAAAACAAAGAAATTGTATCGTAGAACGCAACTTTTTCCATCCGGCCACATAGGCAACTGAGATTCTAGCGGTCACATAGAGATGATTTACAAAATTCTATTCTTATTTGCCATACATTCTTTATTTTGCATTGAGGCTGTCAGCATAGCGAACATCGACAAAATCGTGTTAGTAAAGCTAAATGAAACAGTAATTTCATGAAAAGAACAATACTACAAAAAACTACTAGCGCCAAGCATGGGCTTTTTATTTATTTTTTTATTTTTATTTATTTTGTCATTTTAGGAAAACTTACAGCTAAAAGATAACAATAGGTAAATTCATATAACAAAGTGAGGGCCATTTACAAGTTTTCACCGATATAAATTTAGTATAAAGTTTTTAAAAGATTTTACGGCAACACAATTCTACGGACGGTTTACATTAATTTGTTACATTCAGAATGATGTTCACCTTTAGAATTGCTAACCATTGCCATCTAGCAATAGTAAGCAACACCAAAAGTAAATTCCTAATCCATAAAGTAGTGATCGCATAATAATTTCTTTACTTTAGAGATACCAGTAAAAAATAAGTCTATATCAACATCCCGACATGCCACATTGTATGCACGGCAGGCTCGCAGTAGATAGGAATTTTGCCTATAGGTGGTTCTTGCCATAGGAATGTGCAGCAAGTTTGGCTTGCGTAAAAACAATGGAGGCGCGTAAAAGCCTACCTTGTTTACCAGCTCCGGTAGATCTACTGATCCATTACAAATGGACATTAGGAAGGTTAAATCCGCTATCCTACGACGCTCAACCAGAGGTAAAATGTGAAACTTTTTACAGCGAGTATGATAATCGGGCAGAAAACAGTTAGATCGGAATTGAATGTACCTTAAAAATTTCCGTTGTATACTTTCAAGACGCTCATTATAAGTGTTATAAATCGGGTTCCACACTTGTGAAGCATACTCAAGGATACTACGAACAAAAGAGCAATACAAAATTTTTATAGTTTTAATACTATTGAAATCGGCCGAGATTCTTAGAATAAAACCCAGTGCTTTCGTGGCTTTGCTAATGGTGTTATTAATATGTAAGTCAAAGAGAAGTTTACAGTCAAAAGTAACACCTAGATCTTTGACAGAGTTAACCCTAGCTAAAGGAGTATCGCGAAGAGTGTAAATACAATCAATAGGCTGTGGTTTACGCGTAAAAGTGCAAGTATAGCACTTGGACACATTTAAGTCGAGCTTGTTCACTACGCAATAATTCTGAAATCGGTCCAGATCCTCCTGCAGCGCAAGAGCATCTGCGAGAGTGCTAATCTGCTTCATGATTTTCATGTCGTCAGCGTACAGCAATATTTTGGACGACTGAAAACAACACGCTACGTCGTTGATAAAAATATTGAACAAGAGTGGTCCCAGAAGCGATCCCTGGGGCACACCCGAAGGGATGCGCATTGCTCTCGATGAATATCCATTTAGCACTACAGTCTGGCACCTATTCTCCACGTAAGACGTAAACCATCTGAAGAGGTTGCCCCGAATACCCATAGCCGACATTTTATCCATAAGTATGGAGTGATCTATTTTATCAAAACATTTGCAGTAGTCCGTGTATATAACATCTACCTGGGATCTTCGTGACATGGCATCGGATAGAAAATCACTACATAGTATAAGGTTTGTAGCAGTCGACCGACCTTTTAAGAAACCATGCTGGTGTTCGCTGAAGTTAAGTTTTAGAGCCGAGTACACCTGTTTGTATATAATTTTTTCCAGGACTTTGGCGAACACACACAGCTTAGAGATTGGCCTGTAATTTTCTACAGCAGCTCTTGATCCTTTTTTTAAAATAGGTGTTATATATGCGGACTTCCAGATAGCGGGAACTACTCCAGCGGTGAGAGAGTACTGGAAAAGAATTGAGAGTGGCACAGTGAGACTTACTGCGCAGTTAACAATGAAAGCAGGAGGTATGTTGTCTGGACCTGAGGATTTTTTCAGGTCTACCTGCTTCAATAGTCTACCGACCTCCTCCCTGTCCACCTCAATGGACCCAATATCCGCGCTCCCACAGCCAGCGCTCCCGCAGCCCGGAAGTGTTGAGCCGTTACTGTTAGTGCTTGGTTCCAAAAAGTTAGAGTAAAAATAGTCACTAAACATGTTGCATATGACATCGCCGTCACCAGAAGAATGCTGTCCATACTGTAGAACAGATGGATAGCAGTTGGAGTGCTTTTTTGATTTTACATAAGCCCAAAAAGCGCGAGGGTTACGATTTATGTTGGATTCAATCTTAGAGATGTAAGTTTTAAAGGACTCCTTTTCAAAGTCTTTTACTCGTTGTCTCAGGATAACGAAAGAGTTGTAATCCGAAAGGTTCCCATATTTTTTGAATTTTGAATGATATTTTCCCTTTTCCTTTATCATCTTAATCAATGAAGAATTATACCAGACCGGATATTTTGAATTTATGGTAACAGTTTTAGATGGTATATGAGTATTACGTAAGTCATTTAGAACACCATAAAAATATGCCACAGCATCCTCCAAGGTCCTACTGTTCAGTTCGTACTCCCAGTTCTCAGAATTCAGCTCGTGCTTTATGGCATCATAATCACCCTTATTATACATGTACTGTATATAAGGACGAATTGGTAAGCTGTGTAAGTGAACAAACTCGACTGAAATGCAGAGTGATCTGTGATGGCAATCTTCGCGTACAAGGGGAAGATCACAATGAGTAACGGAAACTTCATTGTTCGATAGTTCGATAGACGGAAACTTTTTGTATTCGTGTATTTTTATGAAATTTAATTACTGTTTCATTTAGGGGTTACCCTCATTTAGCTTTATTTGTTAGTAAAGCCAAATAATGCAAAATAAAAATTTAAAAAAGAAATCGATTTATTTTTGTCAGTTTTATGCCAATATGTTATGTAGGTACCTGGAGTACAACTAGGGGCTTTCGGCTTCAAGAGCGTTTCCCTTACACCCGGTATATGTAGGTATGTACCCGTATGTATAGCTCGTGCGAGTTAACATGGCACCTGCCTCGAAGACACCCACCTCCCGCTTCCCCGCGCGCGACCCCGCTCTCGCCGTGCGAGGCTAGTAGCGTCAGCGTACACGCCTCCCGCTCCCCCGCGCAAAGCCCCGAGCCAGGTGCCATGTTAACTCGCACGAGTTGTATGTATCTTCAACCAATGAAATCGCTGAAAGAAGGTATCATCATCATCATGACCAAAACGTCATGATATATATCTCATCAACTTCATTGGTCGAAGAGAAGCGAAGAGATATGTCTATGCCACCGTGCCAAGGTTGCAGAAATTCGATGTCATCAGTGTGTTATGAAGGTCCGATGGCAGTCGCTTAGCTTCACCGAAAATATAGAAGTCTAGCCTATTCGTAGTTAGTAAATGCAAAACTAATTTATTAAAACTATACTTATTAGGCGGTAGCCTAGTGGTATGGGTAATGGACTGCTGAGACGAGGTCTCGGGTTCGATCCCAGGTTTACCATGGCACACACCAATGACTTTTCGATGCTTTTCGAAGTTATGTGTGTATTTATCGCAATTAATTGCCATTAACCCGGTTAATGGCAATAGGCTCGCCACCTATTACATTGGGACCTAAACATAAACTGGCGAAATGTGGGCGCTAGCACCTCTGCCTACCCCTTTGGGGAATACAGGCGTGAGTTTATGTTATGTTATGTTATATTAGTAGTTAGTATGTCAGGATCGTAGCAAATGGAGATCCGTGAACTCTGCCTACCCCTATGGGAAATAGGCGTCATTTTATGTATGTATGTATGTATACCTACTTATATTAAAGTGTGACATCATTGCAATCTGATTAATTATAACATGGCTGTAGTAATTGCATCGCAGCTTTCAATATTAATTATGTTCATTTAATCAATTTTAATTATGTAAATGTTAATAAGCCGCCATGTTGACTGGCGCTTGTTAATTACATTTCAGTGACAGAATATTACTTGAAACTGTCGGAAGTGTGTGCGAATATCGAAATATCGAAATAAAGCCACATTTTAACGAATTAACGATTGTCTCTGCTGAAAAGTCGCCGAAACTTCGAAATGTAAATAATAAAACAATACCAGAGAAGAAAGTGGTTTTAATTTGAAAAAGACTACTTAACTACACTCGTTTCGCTCAAAAATATGAAATAACTTTTATATCCTCGGAAGATTATGCACAAAAGTAATTAATTACATTAATATTCAGCTATTTTTAGTCTCATTAAAGAAAGAAAGATAGAAAATTTATATGCATGAGACTTTGTATTTCTGCAAAGCTAAATCCTCAACCTATACACATGCACATAGATTATTTATGAAGTCCTGCATGTAAATAGTAGGAGGCGCGGGTTCGAACCCCGCTTATGTATATGTATGTCTGGATGTTTTTATGTATAATATGTATATATTAACAAAAAAAAGTATCTATGTTTATCCGCATTCTAGATTCTCTAACACAAGCAAGTTAAACTATGCTTACCATGGGTCTAGATAGCGTTGTGTACAAAGTTGTGGAAAACCAACAATTCCGTGAACTGAATGAGATCGCCATTTTCACTTAAACAATATCAAATCATGCAAAAATAAATCTGTATCATATGGTAGTGGCAACCATAGTTTCTCTTATTCCTACTATTGGTTTTATAATATTTTCTTTTTTTCTTTTTTTAAACGACATGTCAATTAGACTTCACCTCACCTGATGGCAAGCTAAAGGCAAAGTCTCGGAAAGAGGGTCACCATCATAAAAATGTTCCATGTTAACAATAATGGCACTTAGCTTGACGGCCTCATTAGATGCCTTTTCACGCCCCGCTTAAAGGACCCGGGACTGTAGGAAAAAGGAAACACGTGAGGTGGCAGGGAGTTCCAGGTCTTAATAGTGCGGCATAGGAAAGATTCACCGAACCGCTTGGTTCTAGAAGGTATATTCTGGACCGTATTCGTCTGGCAGCTAAGCCCTGCACGTGTTGTCCTGTGGAGGAAAGGAGAGGGTGGGACTAATTGGAAGTGCCTGGCAGTGGGAAAATATCAAGTCGAACCGTAATTTCTTGATCACACGCACCGAGTGAAGCGGCAAGTGGACAGCACTGTCTCACCACTTCACTCGATGCGTGCCAAAAGAGGCTCAGTAACCAGGATGAACTAGTCGACAAATATTTAGTAAGTAATTATATTATGGTCAAATTTCTACCTATAAAAAACACAACTGTGCGTTTCTCGAGAAACTCTCTGCCTCGCACAACTAAACTGAACTGTCACCAGCGGTGTCTCCAAACATTTACGACCTTCACACCTTCAAGAAAAGAGCGTACTCTCTTATAAAAGGAAGGCATCGCACTTGTGACTCCTCTGATGTTGCGGGTATCCATGGGCGGCGATGATCGCTTAGCATCAGGCTCGTTTACCTCCATATTCCATAAATAAAACATGCATTATATTTACACTTATTACCAGTTAGGTTGCACAGTAGTGAAAAGACCACGGAGGACAGAATATGATTAAGTAACGGAGATGCCCCATTGATAATTCGCCTAATAAAAACGCGTCGCCGAATGCGGGTGGGAAGAGAGACGCGCGGGGTGTCAAAAGTCGAAGGACGTCATAGGTATAACGTTCCTACCGAAAGAGTCCATTTGACGTTTGGATGGCACGCGACTCGATTGCCTTGCAACAACTCCACTATCATTTCCTTCTTCATGGAATAGACACATTATTTCATCAATTTCGGCGTCTGTCCAACCACTAATTTTCCATAAAGGCTTTTCCTTGCTAAACGTCAATTATTCCCGCGTCAAAATATCACATACGCACACACATACACACAAAAGCAAGCATCCATTCCAGCGGTCCGTAAAACGTTTGCACAATGGACAGGGGCTGTCATAGTGTGCGAGCACCCTTACGGTGTATTGTTTTACACAAGAATAGCTCTGACTGTGATGTGCAAATGAGAAGGGGGTGTTTTGACGGTGGTGGAAATTTAACTGAGCAGTCACCTTACTACCTATAATCCGCACGCCGAATGATGATCCCTATGACAGTTCGTTAGCGCTTAACATTGTACTGACGTCCTACCTATATTTATCTTATATATATATAAGATAAATCCGTTCAGCCGTTCTCTAGTTTTAGCGAGACTAACGAACAGAAATTGATTTTTATATATGTAGATTCGGCAAACTTTAACCTGTTTTTTTCTAGGCTAAACCTGCAATATACACCATCCGATCACTAGAGGCAAAGTTGAGGGAGCGCTGCAGGAAATTGGACCACGTGCGCTGATGGCAACATAACTTTTTATATAGCTGCTGAAGATCTCAGGTGCACGAATCACAAAAGATTATGCGGTTCGTGAAATTTCCGAACGACAAGTCATTTTTCGCCTGCTCTATAATTTATTTTATCTAGTTTCTGTGTCCCATTCCAAATTCGAAATTCATTAATACCTCATCATGCCACAATTGGGTCTATCCTATAGTTAAAATAAATTATCTAAACAGTTCTAAACAGTTTGTTTAGTTAGGTACATAAGAATCATTGTTGAAAATAATAAACCAGTGCTAGAAAGTTGTCTGGCCAGCGATCCATTACAAGGTAGCTACTACACGGTAGGTACTCCATCATAATGACGTCAGCTGCGCCAGAGAGTCTGCCACTAATTATAATTGAGCTTACTCTCATTAAGGGTGCTAGGGAGGAATTGTATTTCTACTGTAATATTTATTTTCACCTTGGAACCCGACCAAGGTGAAAATAAATATTACAGTGTTCGGGTAATTTTCTTGATTATGAGTATAACAGTTGGATACTAATTAATTCAGAGATTGGTGTGCGAAATGTAATTAATTACAAAAGTATGTATGGCAGTATATTTATCCAAGCCCTGATGTATCTACTTATGGACAGAGTGGACCGCTAGAAGGCAAACGGAAGGTAGGACAGGACACCCCCTAGCCAGATGGACTGACGACCTGCAAAAGGTAGCTGGGACAGACTGGATGCGGAAGGTGGAGGAGCGGGTGAAATGGCGCACATTGGAAGAGGCCTATTTCCAGTAGTAGACTGCTGAGGGCTAATTGATTGATTGATAACAATAAGAAATAATTTTGACATCAAAATTATGTAATTAATTATATTTGCATGAATTTTTTATAACATTTACTATGCTAACTTTTAAGTTCGAAAAACATCGGAAAAAATGAAATGCTCAAATGAGACTTGAACTCACGACCTTTCCCTTACAGGGGTGAATGCCACACCTGAATCATTTCAAATTTTCCTTCTCTTTATATCCGTCTTTAAGGGCGACGGTGGAGCCATCTACCAACATTAATTAATTATATGTTAAAAATTACACTTATCGCTTTGTTTATTCTGGGAGATTTAATTTCCTATTTGATTCAGACTGTTTAATATTATATCAATTCCATATTACTGGTTCTAAATACCATTCTCATTTTATTGAATAGAATCCCATAAGTATAGCAGTACCATAATACCTACTGAGAAAAGGCGGGATTATGCTTACTTTATAAAAATAAAAAAAGACCATCGTATCGCCCTCCTCATATAAATACTCTTTGATCAATTTCAGTCGTTTAGAAATTTGAATATCGAAAATAATCTAAAGAAAGATGGCCGCCCACTTCTATCCTTAAAATGGTTAACGATGTTTCAAATTGCAAACTCATGGATTCACCTCGTTAAGCCTCAATTACACCATCGTGTAATTCTATCACCAAAGCATCACTCATCAAAATATATTTTAGTCTTTCGTTTAAAACATTGAAAATTTTACAATTCGTGTGGTGGTTAGTGTGGTGAATGAATGAATCCAAGTATTACCACCTCTTCTCATCCGCAGGATGTAGTAAGAGTTGACTAAAGGGAAAATACGCAGATGATATCATTGGGAGAGAAGAAAAACTGAAAATAAAAACCCTGTACCAATCCGTCTGGCCAGGCCCTCGATTCTAAAAAAGCTAAACTATTGTGGCATATTATTATTATTGTGCCATAGTCAGCGCAAAAAACGACATTAAATTTTGGACTTTATTTCTACACTTCTAAAGTCCACAATGAAATAAAAAGTTTCATAACACTTTTCCATTCACTTTGCAATAAGTCATTTAATTTTGAACTTTAAGAAATCGATGCCGTTTTTTGCAATCGCTGCTGCACAACTATGGTTTGGCTTGGAATGAAATTTGAATCGAGGCCAGGCTTGGAAACAGTAGGCCGAAGCCTCCCAATATTGTGAGAGGCCGCTTTCCAGCAGTGGCCTGTGATAATGATAATTATTTGAATAGTGTTAGTGTTAGTTAATTTAGACACAGCACATCTTATTATAATGTCTTTTTTTCGTGAGGAAATCGCCACGGATTCCTCCCCCGCCGGAGCCGGAAGGGGAGGTTATGTCGGACTCAAACCGAGTAAAACTGCACGCCGACTGAGAGTCGTGGTGCTAGGCCGGAGGTGAGGTTGTCTTCGACCTATCCCTCGCACCCCCTAAAACTAAACCTCCTCGGGAGGCGGACAACAGTGTCCCCGACCCGACCCCTTATTGCAATGTCATCTAAAACCAAGTTGGAAATTATGGGTGGTGTAGTAATACCATTAAACGTTAGAAATCTCTTAATAAGCTAAAAGTAAATAAGAACAAAAACAAATAAAAAGCCTACACAGACGTTATACTAACTTCGCAAACAATCTTATCTTCTCGGGTAAGAAGTTACATAAATAAGTAATTTACTACGCTGAACTAACAAATAAAATACTTTATTAGATGTTAGACATAATAAATATTAAGTAGAATCCGTTTATTATGACGCCGCTTCTTATATTGACCAACCGCTTAATATGATTTAACCACACTGCGAAATTTGGTTTACATATAAAATTCTTTGTAAATAAGTCGCATATAATGACTTCGCTTTATCGCATATATACATGCCACTTAATAAAACTGTTCTATGTAATAATTCCCATCGAACACGTTTTGCCGACCTAGCAACCTAACTCGGCCGCGTCAATTGCGTCGCGGCCTCAGTGCATATTCCGATAGCAAACCGGGTGCATTCATTACATCATTTTAGCAATTAGCCTAGCATAGCTTATAGTTATAGTTTTCACTGTTTTAGCAATACACATCGTTAAAGTCTTTAAAGTTTTTAATTCCATAGTAATCAAATAGGAACCACTTAGGTTGCGTCCCCTACAATGACAACCACAAGTTTCGATGATTACGAGTAGCAGTTGTAACAAACAAATTCTTCAGCTTTATTATTAGATAAATATTCCACAACATTCTACACAACGCTATCTAGACCCATGGTAAGCTTTTATAGCTTGTGTTATGGAATCTAGAATGCGGATAAACATACTTATATACTTTTTTTTTTTGTAAATACATACATATTATACATAGAAACACCCAGACCAATGCAAATAGCCATATTCATGCATACAAATATTTGCACTGAGCGGGAATCGAACCCGCGCTTCCTGCGTGGCAGTCGCGTGCACTACCGCCACGCCACGGAGGCTATGAAATAACAGTAGACCTATAAACTATAACAATACTTGTAGGATACTTCCAAAGTACATGCTTACAGGGAAGTAGTTAAAGAACCCATAATTCGTACGAGCAGTTGTTGGGGGCTGTATAAGTTTTGATGGCTCACTCAAACAGTCTGTTTGCTAACTTGCTTTATTATGAGACAACTGAGTACGCACTTCAGTGTAACGTTGTCTGAGATAGTAACAAATTATACAACTAGACATGACTAGGCTTCTCAAAGGCAGTAGTAGGCATGGAGCCAAACATTACTGTACGTTTTTTTTTTTTTGCTTCAAATGTATTGAAATCCAAACATCCAACACCCACGGATATGTCCAAAATAACCACTATCGTAGGCCATATCGGACTCAGACTTTCCGCCATCGTTCCACGCGACAGCAGTTCCACACTCACCATCTGGACGGTTGGCGGTCCACAACTGTGCGTTTCCCGAGAAACTTTCTGCCTCACACAACTAAACTGTGGAATGAACTGTCGCCAGCGGTATTTCCGAACCAATACGACCTTCAAACCTTCATGAAAAAAGCGTACTCTCTATTGAAAGGAAGTGTGTGATGTGTAGGTAGGCGTCTTACAGTAAACGACGAATGTTTTCACTTTCGTGGGTTAAGCTATTTAGGCGCAGTTGCCATTCAGATGGGTAAAACCGATTAATGGTATTTCATCTGGACGTTTCCGTCCTTCGGAGGTTATGTTAAAATCGGTCCCGGGTGTAATTATTGAAAGTTCAAGACGGATTCCAAATAGGGCGACCTGAACGAATCTGACCACGATTTAATTTAATAACCTTCAAACCTTCAAGAAATGAGCGTACTCTTTTTTAAAAGGAGGGCAACGCACTTGTGACTCCTCTGGTGTTGCGGGTGTCCATGGGCGGTGGTGATCGCTTACCATCAGGCGATCCGTCTGCTCGTTTGCCACCCTATTCCATAAAAAAAACTGCACGCCGGCTCATGTTACCCATCATGTCACCCGATCCTGCAGGCTGCACCCGAAAAAAAGGCCTTTCTTGGCACCCTGACTGGCCAAAATCGTAGATGGCTCATCCATCTACGATTTAAGGCCTTGCCTGCCCTCCACTGTGCCCACTGCTAGTCAGAGGGACACGAGGAGAGCCACCAAGCTGCCCTCTAGACGGCTACTTCCACCTACAAGGCTGTTCTGTCCTCGGCCACAATTTAACGTAGTCAGTAGCGTCTCCCCTGCGGTAGAAAGGTGCTGACGTATCTCTTGCCCAACTCGGACCCCGACTCGTTCCCGTCTATAATATAAAATTGAATCGCTAAATGTGTTGGTAAACGCATAACTCAACAACGCCTGGACCAATTTGGTCAATTCTTTTTTATATGTTCGTAGAAGTTCAAGGATGGTTTTTACGGCGAGAAAAATTCGAATAATACCCGAGAACCGACATCCACGTGGGCGGAGCTACGGGCAAAAGCTAATAATATATAATTTTAGTACCGTGTTGTGCTCTGTACCATATTGGTTCCCGATGGATTAGAATATGACCACTCCATCTCTTCCTTCCTTCCTTTTCCTAAGAGATAGGGCTGTTCTCCATCTGAAAGTAAACATTCAGTCCAAAACACTTAGTTTTGGACTGAATGTTGACTGACTGAAACCCGCTAGACGGCAATTATACACCTCTCGTTAATACACCTTTTACCTCTTTGGGGATTTACACACGTGAGTATATGCATGTATGTATAATTGCAGTGAAAATTTTTATCCAAGAAGATCTTAGTGGATCCATTCTCACCAAAATTGTGTATGTTTTAAAAGTACTTTAGACGCCAGAATAAATAAAGTAGTGAGGTTATAAAGAAAGGATTTATGATCGCGGTAAAGTACATAAAAAGTTAATTTTTAGGATGCGATGTTTGCCGGCAGTAATAACATCTTTTGCCTGTAAACTTAACGGGTTTCGCGTGCGAAGTTGCCTCGCATCTCACGTTCCACACCACGTACGGTGGAACATTATTGTCAGTAAGTACTCTGTTATGTTCCCTAGAATATAAAAGATTAAGTGTGAATCTGAGAAACATGATTAAAATATACTATTTTGAATATAAATATAAATAAACATTAAAGGAACATTGTGGCTCGGTAGAAGATGTAGACAGAGGCGTGATTGCATTACCCAATGAGCAAACTACCTATATTAAACAGACTTCGAACTCAGCGGACTTGACTTCGAAAGCCTGTAAGGACTTTCAGGTGGTTCAATGAATGAATGAAATGAATGGAATAAAATTTATTGACGTAAAATATTTCCCTAAATTACAGTTTACGTCTGCCAAACTGTAAAACAGTTTGTTGGTAGAATAAAACTCCCTATAGGTATTTAAGCCCATATTTCACTCATATTACAATTAGAGATAACCGGGATATTTACCATGTAGAGCTCGAAACAATACATGGTAAATATCGCGATATTTGCAATAGTAATGAAGCCCCCTGTTTATATCATTATTATTTTTAAAACATATTTGCTCGTAAAGTGGTTGTAATTACACCAATTTCAATATCGTAATGTATCTCATTACGTACTTGTGCGATAATGTAATGTAAAAGGCACGTGTTTTTTTTTTAATAAAGTTATAAGATACTCCGTCTAAAAATGAACGATACTTTTAAAAATCTTAGCAAAGAGGTTTTATGTCAAGAAAGTTGTCAATATTTTATGAATAAAATTAACTTTGGGAAATAAAATATAACAAATAAACATTTAATTCTTTAATTTAATTAATTTTGACAATAAATTACAACCATTTATCTGTAACAAAAACACAAAAATATTAATTTACTTTATTAGTAATACTGGCTGTTTTTGTACCTTTGCCTTAAAAAAAAAAAACGTTGATGCGCGCGCATCGCTTATTTGTGGACAAGTAAAAATAATTCCGCGCGCTTTTTCTTTTCGCGGTATTGTTTTTATTTGACAAAGTCAGAGTTTTATTAATTTCCTCGTAAATATGTTATAAAACGTCGTATGACATACGTGCGCTTTGAAAATTACAGCCTCTGCTTCCTTTATAGCCCTCGCCGATGGCTCGGGCTAGTAATATCGCCTCGGCTGTAATTTTCAACTTACCGCACTTATATCATAATGTACTATTACAATTTAGCATTCTATTTTATTTATTGCTACCTTTTGCCCGCGGCTCCGCCCGCGTGGATGTCGGTTATCGCGACCAATCATAGCCTATGTCCTTTCTCATGGTCTAATCTATCCCTATACCGAATTTCATCAAAATCGGTTCAGTGGTTTAGGCGTGAAAGCGTAACATACAGACAGACAGAGTTACTTTCGCATTTATAATATTAGTATGGACTGTAAGGAGGCCCCATGCAATAAAAGGTGGAAGGAAAATAACATCAATACAATTACTTTCTTAAGCTCATTAAACAGTCGTTAGTTAAAGTTTTCATCAAAAAACTTTTCTTTGTGATTCCTAATGAAACTCACCTTGAGACTGTATGTAACAAACTGTTTATTTACATCAAAAGTTTGACCTTCTTGTAACCTTATTATTTAGACTCAAGAAAATAGGTTTTATCATTATTTTTATAGGTTGAGTTATCTCGCTAGAGTCGCTAGACTAAAAAGCATATTTGTCCATCGAGTAACGCAGGCAAATGCATTCATTTCTAAATCAACATTTTCAACGTGATTATTTCTGACCTTTTTTTCAACCTTAGTAGCTTTATTGCATAGGTACGGCAACTCGCTTGGGGTTACGGCAACACGTACTTACCAACTAAAACCGCAAGGTGAGTCACCAAATATGCCTATGTGACCCACATGTGTATCAGATGTACACGAGCATAATCGTGCACAGAAAATTATACAACTTACAGTATTCCTATTCTATGTATGGTATATATGAAATCGATTGATTGCAAATCGATATGTCAATACAATACATACAAAATTACACTGAAATTGGTGCTCATCTTTTCAGTGGGGATAACGGTGTGATAGTCGTCCATAAAAAACATCAAAGGGCCAGCACTGAGGGTTGAAATGAGGGTGTCACCAGAATTTTCCTAATTGAATAATTTGCACCCTAGGTAACTTGAAATTATCTCCCAAATCGAGCTTTGTGTTAAACGTAATTAGGCTGAAAAATCTAAGTAAGGATGTGTATGTTTTTGTTTCGATGCAAATTATTTTACTAGGTGATACCGGCCCTACCCGCGTTGTTATTTTATTAAATTTTTGATGATATAGGTACGGTTTTACTGAATAAATAATTGTGATCGGCGATATACGAGACCTCGGATTGCCAAGAGCTTCAGTAAGCTTAGCTTAGCTTTACTCAAACGAATATCTAAAACGGCATTGATAGGATCTTACCAAATTTGGATAGGCAGAGGGGGGAACACCACTGACGGTGGAGGTGAGCGCTGATGCATCACAAGGTGGCCCCTAAACCTACACCTGGGTCGCAAGTCCCAGGCGCCGTCACAGTGTTCCTCTCTGTACCACGCCATGGACCCGGCGACCGCACGGTGAATCCATGGAATGCTAAGAACCGGATCTCTTTATATTAAAATACTACATCAAACTCCATTGTGGTGGTTTTTCAATTTTTTTTTTTGTGTTCATAGTCCTAGGATCAGTAAAAAAGAGTTTTATTTCAATATATGATTCGCGTAAACATCCGACAATGCGTAAACATCCGACAATAGGTATTATAACAAAAGTATATTTCGTGCAGCCTACAGCAAAAACTTGAGCTTTGTCTACACCGCAATTAAAACAAAAACGCTGAATACTATAGAATTATCAATATTAGCTAAAATACTGAGTGAAATAATTAACTGGCCTTTGTCAATAACGGTAAAACAAAGCTCCCTCATACGCCATGGAAAGGTACAAAGCAGGCCCTCCCAGACAGAGGGATTATAATCACTCAGTGAATTGTTTGCCCGGTGAGGGACGACTCTGTTTTATACATAATCCGTGTTATAGTTACCGGCATATATTTTGACTAAAAACTTGTCACAATTTTTATAACGCGTCTTTTGGTTTGTCTTTTGAAGGCAACTCGGAGTACTACGAAGGTGGTGGAGCTCAAATTCGAGACATTCCGTGAAGCACACCCAATTATAGCACACCCAGACGAAGCACACCTAAAATATTTTACTTAGCACACCCATAGGTGGGCTTCAAATAAAAAAATAGATTAAAAAATTTCCTATTCCACGAAGCACACCAACGAATATCACTCGCATAGTGTGGAGCCGAAGATTAAGATATTGACTTCTGTTTGCGTCGAAATGGACGTCAACTAGATGGCTACAATAGTTTCACCAATCATAGTTTATATTAAACAACTCTGCGCGCGTGACTTCGTTCCTCCCACGATTTGGGGTCAAAATATATGCCGGGAATTATATTATATTTTTTAATACATGTAATGTAGATGGTTCTCTACTTATAATCAATGAATTCTCTCTCGCAAATTCGTGTATTTTTTTTTTCTTAAAGTTTCTTCGGGGTGAAGTCATCCCCGTACCAGCCGGTGGAATTGGTACTGGGATTCCTTTTAGAAGTGTTAAGTTAAACCTCATGACTGAGCATCGAGGTATTCCATGAAATGCACCTAGACGAAGCGCACCCAGATAAAGCGCACCTAAAGTATTCAACTTAGCGGACCCATAGGTTTAATTTAAAATAATTAATTTCCTATTCCATGAAGCGCACCTAAAGTATTTCACTTAGTGCACCCGTTGGCTTTTCATTTCATTTATTTATTCATTCGCTTGTAATGTGGTACAATAACAGATGATAATAGGTATAAAATATAGTAACTATGTCTAGTCCAAGCATATTCGCCATAAAGTTGGCATGCCAACTCAAATAATTTAAATAGTTTTCGTAAACATTTTTCAAGATAGAACATTAATAATAGATTGAGGCTTTTGAAAAAATTGTTATCATCAAAATTGACCCTCTTTTCATTGTAATTACGATCGTTTATGACATTTCATTCGATTTTGACAGATCAAGACTGAATTTGGAAATTTGCCTACTGTAGACTATACCTATTATATCTCAACGAAGCAGCTTCTAAATGTGTTTACTTGCTAAAAATCTTTACTAGATACCAAATTCACGGACAACTTCCCAAAACTTTCTTTCCGACGAACAATATTCAACTTAACTCAAAAGGGACTGTTGCGACCTGTTAAGGATTGGAGGGGTTTCAAAATCTGTGAACAGATTTGCGCACAAATAGGTATAGACAATGTTTGATATTTAACCCTTTAGTTGTCTGAGGGTGCAAATTGGAGCTACTGAGGGGTGAGATACTGAGATTCGGGTTATAAAGCAAGCTATTAAATGAGTTTGTTTGTTTGTCAAATCATGATTCAAATCGATTTGATGCTGAATAATTACCGTTACTATAATAGGGATATTTACCACGAGTGTGTTTTGAAAGTAGAAAACACACACATACATGATTAAGTACCTATAGGAATATAATTTGAATCACGTTGTCGACCTGAAAAGTAAGTACTACCAAGTGTTAATTGTTAATAGTAATTATTGATTATATGTATAAGGTTGTATTCACGTGTATAATCCTTCTTTTATTGTTTTTAACCCCCGACGCAAAAACGACGGGGTGCTATAAGTTTGACGTGTCTGTGTGTGTGTGTTGTGGTGTCTGCTGCGGCATCGTAGCACCCAAACGGATGAACCGATTTGGATTTAGTTTTTTTGTTTGAAAGGTATATTAGTCGAGAGTGTTCTTAGCTATCTTTGAAAAAAAACGGTCCAGGATGGCCGCCGCTACAACATGTCGGAATACATATTTCTTCATAACTCCCTCAATATGGGTATCAAATGAAAGAGCTTGACGAGCAGATCAATTTAAAAAGTATAACTAAAATAAAAATAAAAATAAAAAATTTAAAAACCCCCGTCACCAAAAACGCCTCCAAAAAGTTAAAAATAAATGGAGTTTGCCTTTTAACTTTTGATATTCCTAGTAATATTTTGATTCAACGGTTGCCATGTCGGGCGACCTTGATTTGTTCCGATAACGGAGTGCTTAACCAGTTAGGGTCCCCCGACATGGCAACCGTTGAATCCAAATATTACTAGGAATATCAAAAGTTAAAAGGCAAACTCCATTTATTTTCAACTTTTTGGAGGCGTTTTTTGTGACGGGGGTTTTTAAAAATTTTAATTAGCCCTATTTAAATCTAAACATCATAGAATCATCCAAGCTGAGATTCCCAATGAAGATTCGTGCATTTAAACCGGATTGTGATATTTTATTCAATGAGATTCATTAACCAAACTTGATAAAACCCTTACTCGTTGCTAATTAGAATCAAAATTCAAATAAGTAGGTATACGTTCAACTTTTGTACTTAAAACAAACTGTATTGCGGGAAATAATAACGAAACAAGCATATATTTTATCTCAACTTATTACTTAAACTTCATTTCAATGAGATTCATTAACCAAACTTGATAAAACCCTTACTCGTTGCTAATTAGAATCAAAATTCAAATAAGTAGGTATACGTTCAACTTTTGTACTTAAAACAAACTGTATTGCGGGAAATAATAACGAAACAAGCATATATTTTATCTCAACTTATTACTTAAACTTCATTTCAATGAGATTCATTAACCAAACTTGATAAAACCCTTACTCGTTGCTAATTAGAATCAAAATTCAAATAAGTAGGTATACGTTCAACTTTTGTACTTAAAACAAACTGTATTGCGGGAAATAATAACGAAACAAGCATATATTTTATCTCAACTTATTACTTAAACTTCATTAAGTGAAAGCAGAGTGAAGCTTATAAGGCTATATTAGGGTGAAAAGGTTGTATCATCTGTGCTTAAGAACTTTTCATACTAGCGCAGAGCTAAAGTGTAGTTCTTCACTGTAAAAGTCAACTTAACATTAAGAGCGGTACCCACGCAGCAGTGCGTAGGACGCGCACGAATTCGCGAGTATTTTTTTTTTATTATTAACACTAGCTTTTACCCGCGGCTCCGCCTGCGTGGCTGTCGGTTATCGCGACCAAACATAGCCTATCGTCCTTTCTCATGGTCTGATCTACCCCTCTACCAAATTTCATGAAAATCGGTTCAGTGGTTTAGGCGTAAAAGCGTAACATACAGACAGACAGACAGAGTTACTTTCGCATTTATAATATTAGTATGGAAGTATGAATTAACACGCTTTTATTAGCTTCACTTGTACCTATGTATGTAAGAAAATCTTGGCATCTTAATTTGACCCACTTCCCGGTCTTCGATTAGGATGAAATTTTGCACACGCTAAGAAACGTCACTACTAATCCAATATGGCGGCCTCCCCAAGATGGCGGACTGGCTGTTTGAAATCCACCCCCATGATATGGGTATCAAATGAAAGAGTTTGCTGTCGGTAGGAATACGAAAAAAATCGTCACGTGACTTAAATCCAATATGGCGGACGTCCAAGATGGCGGACAGACTATTTGAAATGTACCCCCATGATATGAGTATCAAATGGAAGGGTTAAAATAAAAGCGTGTTTTTAGTTATTTAATTTATCTGAAAAGAGATACCAGGGTCACGTTTCTATTAATTTTATGTCATAGCAAAATTACTCTCATACTTAACCCCGACACTGCAAGAAAATACATATTATTCTATACTTTACTGTTTATATACTTAAAGACTAAATTGATATAAGGACATTATAAAGAGTGAATAAAAAAAATGTAATGAACTACTCCAGAACGCGAACGTTGTCAAGATAAGGGTGAATTTCCTATTTTATCATTAAAATTTTCGCTTCAATGCGCTTTGACTCTGCGCTGGTACGAATTAATCCTTAGTTTCACCGCAAAACTTAACCGCTTTGTGAGCATGTACTTAGTTCAGCTATTGCGGGTACAAAATACCTTCTCGTATTACTTGAAACTGACTTGCTCGGTAGCGAGCTCAGCTCTGTATACCTACATATGATTTAAATTAAGTATTTCGGTACAATTTAATAGATGCGTGTGACTCTTGTGACTCAACGGATAGAGTTGAAATCCGGTATGGGGAGAGATTATAAGTAATATGTAATAAGTATAAACCTATAAACCTGTTATCTGTCGAATAGGTCTATCAAATGAGCAGTTAAACATTAACATGACGTTAAAATATGCAAGATGTTCTCGTTTTAGGTAACTTAATAAATCCATACTTAATATTATAAATGCGAAAGTAACTCTGTCTGTCTGTCTGTCTGTCTGTCTGTCTGTATGTTACGCTTTCACGCCTCAACCACTGAATCGATTTGGATGAAATTTGGTATAGGGGTAGATTAGACCATGAGGAAGGACATAGGTTATGTTTGGTCGCGATAACCAACATCCACGCGGGCGGAGCCGCGGGCGAAAGCTAGTGGTAATATATTTTGATATTTATTTTTTTGCTTTTTACCGATTCCTCCCGAAAATCATTTGATCGAGTTTTCCTTCGTTCATTCAAACTAAACAATATACGCAAATGGCGATCTTACTCTTGTATATGCAATGCAAGACTTTGTCGATACATAGAATAAAAAGGACGATATCCGATTTGAAACGTTAACAAAACAATGTACGCCAGCTGATAGCATTATTTATTACACAATAAATGATTAAAAAAAAATTGAACCGACTTCAAAACCAAATAGGAAAAAAATGTTTAAAATATCAGAATTTAGAGAGAGAGTTTAGAGATTATCGATCTGTTAGAAGTCGGTGCCAACATACAAAAATATTATGTATACAGACGAATTGAGAACCTCCTCCTTTTTCGAAGTCGGTTAAAAATGAAGTCAAAAGTCATCAAATGTCAAAAGGCCTAAAACTAAATTCTATAATTCACTTCTCCTCTCTTCTTTATCTTAGCGTTAATCCCAGTCGCAAAGCTTCCAGCTTGGAGTCTGGGGTTCGCTTTACCAGACTAAACAGATTTGGCTAAACTTCGATATTCTATCATTCACTAACTACTCAATTTCCTAAGGTGTCTCAGATAACCAACAAAAAATTCGTGTCGAGATAAATTAATAGCCTAAAATCTAATTAATTCTCCACAGAATTAGCTTCACGTGATGTGTCTGTCTCTATCAAAGCCGCACCTCTCCGCCCAGCTCATTAAGGGTCTATTTCAGATAGGGAGTGCCCAGTGAGAGCGCACGAGAGGGCTTTACCAGTGAACCTATTAGTGTTTTAGTGCTAGAGCTTAATGAACATTATAACTGCTGTGAACATGTAATTTATTTCAGTTAAGTTTAGTTGGATTCTGTTGGATGGTTACGCGGATATCACACTTTGAAATAAAACTATTTTTAACGAATTCTCTCAAGGTTTTTTTTTATTTGTTTTTTAAATATTCCTCAACATTCTACACAACGCTATCTAGACCCATGGTAAGCTTTTATAGCTTGTGTTATGGAATCTAAAATGCGGATAAATACACTTATATACTTTTTTTTGTAAATACATACATATTTGAGCTTTCTGAACCTCGTTCTATACGTGCTGCTTGTGGGCCAGGTATTTCAGGTATTTCAGAGTGCTGTTGGGGCTACCCCGCTACTGCAGCGCATCAGGGATGTTCGCGGAGGCCCGGGTTGATTGCTTTTACGCAACGATGAGGAGTAGATGCGCGTCCATGGTGCGTAGGGTGCGGGCGAGCGACAACAGCATCCTGAACATGATCGCGCGAAGGCTGGACTGCCTCCACATAGAACATTGCTGTACCATAGCAGGGGGGTTGGTACAGCAATGGCCCTTATAATAATATTATAAATATACTAACTTAGATATAAGTGATACTAACAAATATGAACCTCTGTTGTTTTAATAAATCAATTATTCATTCATTCATTCATTCATTCATTCATTATACATAGAAACCACAGACCAATGCAAATAGCCATATGCATGCATACAAATATTTGCACTGAGCAGTGCCGTGACTAAGGCTGCCAAAAAGGAACCAATACGTCAGACTCAGAGTAAATAATAAACTACACAACGGTAACTGATGACCCAAAATAGATTATAGTCGGTTCGAGTCCGACATAATACCTACTATAAAAAACAAGTTATTATAAATAAAAAACCTGACTGGTAACTGGAAATATTGAAACAAGCTTGATAGCTTTTTATTTTATTTTTTTTTTTCGTGCGGAAATCCCCTCGGATACCCCCCCTGCCGGAACCGGAAGGGGAGGTTATGTCGGACTCGAACCGACTAAAACCGCACGCCGACTGTGGGTCTTGGTGCTAGGCCGGAGGTGAGGTTGTTATAGACATATCCCTCGCACCCCGGCTGACCCAGGGCCTTCCCTTACGGTCTGGCCCTCCTCAGGAGGGGGGACAACGGTGTCCCCAACTCGCCCCCGGAATGGGGAGGCTCGCTATTTAGCGCGCCGCCGCCGTGGACAAGCTTGATAGCAGGCAGTACCCATTAATTTTCATCCGGTTTATGACTTTCTAGCCACGGAGCCGTTGGAGGTGGTTATGTCGGATTCGAACCTACTAAAACGCGCGCCAAAGACCCAATCTTTGGTTGCCGGAGGTGAGATTGCCGAAAGCACCCCGGCACCCCGGCAGACCCAGGACCGACGTATCGTGCTGAAATATAGCACAAGGATTATATTCTGGAATAACACATACCTACACTTTTTGTTACTAGAACAAGTTTCCATAAGTTGCGAAAACGGAAACGGAATTCCACGCGAGTGAGCCACGGGTGGTAGTTCTATAAAAATAACTAAAACGAGGCTATGGGGCCATTATGAACCGTCTGCGAACTTTAACTGCAATAGTTTCTTCAATATGCAAAACGTTTTCAATATGGAACTAAAAGTTCAAGGAGTTGCTCTTAGTTTATTTATTTTAGAAAGAGCTTCATGATATCTATCTGTATGATGAATTAAATTGAAGTATTTGTTTGAATGCTTATCTCTCGAATAAGCTCAGGGATTTCTCTGTCAGTGACTGTTGGTATGTAGTGCTGCGCGACAAGGAAAAGTCTTAAAAACCCGACAGCGAAGTCGTTTAAAACCTGTGGACACCAGGGGACCTCCACAGTATGTACCCCGCTTCTCGGAAAGAGCGTCACCCGGGAAGTGTAACCTTTCGTCTCATGCTCGTGGGAACATTTATGAAATCTGCTAACCATAAAAACCCCCCCCTACCTAGTGAAACAGACTGCGCGGAGGTCGCGCAGCGCCACGACGCGGAGGTCGCGTCACCAACTGCGGCGGTGTCGGAAAACTTCGACACCGCCACCGAGAAGAGCAGGGCGAACAGCCCGGTGGGTCTGCAGACCCGAAAATCTGCACGGAGGAGGAACGGCGGCAAGAAGGCTGCTCCTCCTCCACGAAGGACTGAGTCAGACGCAGCCGTCACTGTGACCGACTCGTCCTCCAACGAGGACAACCAGGGCAGCGAGGATTCCCCTCCGCCCAAGGTTGCGATGGTCGGCCGGGGGAAGACGCGAGGTGGCAAGAGGCCCATCCCCCAAACGCCCTCCTCTCGGGTCCCGGACCTGAGAGATGCTGCGGCGCCGCCGAGTCCCTCCACCTCGGCGGCGCCCACGCCCATGCCGCGTACCGACCCTACGTCTAGGGAGGTACTGCAGGCCCTGGAGGACGTAATAGGGACCCGTGCTGGGTCTATGGGGCCGGAGGAAGTCCGGCTGCGACGGGCGACGACGCGCCTTGTTGAGGAGTTCGGCCTGCTCAGAGCGGAGCTGGCTGACTCGCGGAACGAGCGGGCTCAGCTAGGCAGACGGCAGGTCGAGCTCATCGAGGCCTCGGAGCGGCAGGCGGCCGAATACAGGAAGGGGATGGGCAAAATGGCAGCCGACTTTGCCGATCTTCAGAAGGTCGTTGCCGGGCTGCCGGAGGGGCGCGTCACGCGGTCGGCGCGGCGGAAGCCGGTCGCGCAGCCGGCAGCGCCGAAACCGTCGGCCCGGCCGGCTTCGCCGGCGCGGTCACCGGTGCGGTCGAGGTCGCCGCTGCGGCTGGAGGCACCGGTGCAGCCGGAGTCGCCACCGCCGGCGCCTGTCCGGCCGCAGTCACCGGTGCTGGTACCGGCCCGGCCCGCGGACCCGTTGGCGGCCTGCATGGCGACTTTGGCCGCCATGGAAAAGCGGATGGAGGCGGCTCAGGCTGCGCAGGAAGCGCGGCAGGCGGCCCACGAGGAGCACACACGGCGCTGCTTGGAAGCCGTGATGGACTCCATCCGCCGTCCGCCCCTGGCGACCCCGACTGGGAGTGGGTATGCCGGAGCACTCAAAAGGGGCCGCCTGGTAGCGACGGGGACCCCACAGGAGTCGGCCAGCAGTCCATCCGCTGAGCCATTTGCTCCGGCCGCTACCAAGGGCAAGGGAAAGGGGAAGGGCAAGGGGAAGACGTCCTCTGCCCCAGCCTCAGCCCAAGCCCTGGCTCCAGCCTCGAAGTCGGCTCCGGCCCCGACCGCCTCCACAAGCTCCGCACCGGCAGGGGGCTGGGAGGTGGTCGGAGAGTCGAGGAGGAAGCGGAACGCCAAGCGAAAAGCAGCCAAAAAGGCCAAGAAGGCCGAGGCTGCCGCGAAGGGAGCGCCGGGAAGGCTGCGCGTCCCCCGCACCACGGCTGTCGTCTTGACGATGACGCCGGAGGCCGCGGAGAGGGGCGTGCAATACCCCGACCTGGTGAGGCGGGCCAGAGGCCTCATAGATATGAGGTCTCTTAAGCTGGTGAAGCCCCTCCGAGTCACGGAGACTCGGACGGGGGCCTGCCTCATCCAGGTCCCTGGCGCCTCCAGCGGTCCCCAGGCTGATGCCATAGCGGCTCAGCTAAGGGAGACGCTGGACGCAGCCGACGTCCGGGTGTCCAGGCCCATCAAGTGCGCAGAACTGCGTATTTCGGGCCTGGACGACTCCATCACGGCCGAAGAAATTCGGGCCACCGTGGCGGAGGCCGGGGGCTGCCCCCTGGAGGCGGTTAAGGTCGGAGCAATACGCTACGGCCGTCGCGGACAGGGGGCGGCAGTTGTCGGCTGCCCCATCGCGGCAGCTCAAAAGGCTGCTGATCGGCGGGTCCTCGTGGTGGACGGCGTTGTTGGGGTGCGGGCACAGCTCCTGCAGGCTCGACCGGCTAGGTGCTTTAGGTGCCTGTCGGTCGGACACGTGGGGGTGCAGTGCACGGCGGAGGTGACGGTCGGCGACCGCTGCTTCCGCTGTGGCCAGCCCGGTCACAGGGCCGGTGGTTGCGAGGCTCCACTGCACTGTTTTAGGTGTGCAGCGGGGGGCAAACCGGCCGACCATCGGGTTGGCAGCAAGGCCTGCACCGGAGGGGAGCCGAAGCCACGAGGCGGGCGTTCCGCCGATAGTTCGCAGCGGGATGCGGAGATGGTTCCATAATGGATCCCCAACTCCGCATCCTGCAGGCGAACGTGGGCCACGGTGTCGATGCTCAGGCTCTTCTGCTCCAGAGCATGGCACAGTGGTCCATACACGTCGCCGCTGTCGCCGATCCGTACACCCACCGGCCCCCCGGGCCTGCCTGGGTGGTCGACCTGGATGGATCGGCGGCACTGGTGCGTAACGCCCCTCCCTTTGTGGTGATCGCAAGGGAGCATGGCATCGTAGCGGCGCGTGTGGGGGAGATTGCGGTCGTGGCCGTCTACTTCACGCCGGCATCACACCGACGCATAGGGCAGTATCGGCAGTCGCTGGAGCGGCTGACCGACGTCGTCAATGCCTGTCACCCTCGCCCGGTTCTTGTGCTTGGGGACTTCAATGCCTGGTCTGAGGCTTGGGGGTCCCGGCACACGAACCCGCGAGGTAGGGCTCTGGAGAGCTGGGCCGCTACTCTCGGTCTGGTTCTCCAGAATCGCGGGGCCGAAGCCACGTTCTGGGTGGCGGAGCGCGGGGCGAGTTCGATCGTTGATATCTCATTCGCGAGCGCTTCGCTGTCGCAACGTGTGCGGGACTGGCGTGTTGTTGTGGAGGTGGAGACACTGTCGGATCACCGATACGTTCGGTTTGATGTCTCCCCTCCCGAGAGTGATGCGCCGGTCACACCGGCCCCACGCGAGCCGCGCTGGGTGCTTAGGGGACTGAATAGGGATGCTCTCCTGGAAGCCGCCTCCGTGCAGGCCTGGGCCAAGGTGCCGGACAGGCCTGACGACATCGATGACGAGGCGGCGTGGTTCCGGGAGGCCATGACTGTTGTTTGCGATGCGGGTATGTCTAGGGCTCCAGCCTATAGTCCGAGGCGCCGGGTCTACTGGTGGACTGCGGAGATCGCGAGGCTGCGTCAAGCCTGCGTGATCGCGCACCGCCGGTGGGCCAGGCTCCGTAGGAGGCGTAGCCGCCCCGCAGACACAGATCCCCTAGTGGCGGAGTTGCAAGAGGGATACAGGGAAGCCAGGAATGCCCTCCGAGCAGAGATCAAGCGGTCCAAGGCAGCTTCCTACAGGGAGCTGCTGGAGACACTGGAGCGGGACCCATGGGGGCGGCCTTACCGCTTGGTAAGAGGAAAGCTGCGCCCCCGGGCCCCTCCCCTGACCCAGGTTCTCGAGCCGGCTCTGCTTGGAGGAGTGGTGGCATCCCTGTTCCCGGCGCGGGCGGAACACGTTCCGCCGCAGATGACTCCGCCACCTCGGTCGCCTGATGCGCCCGGCGTGGGAACTAGAGCTGGCGGTGCGACGGCTTAGAGCCAAGAAGAACACCGCCCCGGGACCCGACGGCATTCCAGGCCGTGCGTGGGTCCTAGCTCTAGGAGAAGACGGTCTCGAACCCCGACTGCGAGGGTTCCTCAGCGCATGCTTGGAGCGGGGCCAGTTTCCGAAGATGTGGAGTGGAAGACGGGGAAACTGGTCCTCATCCGCAAGGACGGACGCCCGGCGGACGAGCCGTCCGGGTACCGGCCCATAGTGTTGCTCGACGAGGTGGGCAAGCTCTTTGAAAGAGTGATTGCCAAGCGCCTCGTCGAGCACCTCTCTAGAGTAGGGCCGGACCTAGCGGACACGCAATACGGCTTCCGCCGTTGGCGTTCCACTGTGGATGCCATCATGCGCGTGAGGACTCTGGCGGAGGATGCGGTTGCCCGGGGCGAGGTGATGTTGGCGGTGTCTTTGGACATCTCCAACGCGTTTAACACCTTGCCCTGGAGTTGCATCAGGGAGGCGCTCGTGTACCACGATGTGCCTCTCTACCTCCGCCGCATAGTCGGGGCGTACCTGACGGAGAGGGCCGTCATCTACCCAATTGCGACCGGCGTCGGTAGGCGTGAGATGTCGTGCGGTGTCCCACAGGGATCGGTCCTGGGGCCGCTCCTGTGGAACATCGGATACGACTGGGTGCTTCGCGGTGAGCTCGCGTTCGGGGCCACCGTCATGTGCTACGCGGACGACACGCTAGTGACGGTGAGTGGCGCTACACACCGCGAGGCGACCCAGAGGGCCACGACCGCTGTTGCTCAAGTCGTGGATCGGATCGGGAGAGGCGGCGCGAGCGAGAAAGACTCGCGGATCGCGCCGCCCGCGCGCGCAGGCAACTCGGGCGTCGGAGGGCACTGACTGACCTCCGTCCCCCATGAGCGCGGGCCTGGGGGTGACGGGTGGAGCCGCCTGTCACCCCAGCAGAAGCAGGCCACGGCGGCGGCGCGCTGAACAGCGCGCCTCCCCATTCCGGGGGCGAGTTGGGGACACCGTTGTCCCCCCTCCTGAGGAGGGCCAGACCGTAAGGGATGGCCCTGGGTCAGCCGGGGTGCGAGGGATATGTCTTTGACAACCTCACCTCCGGCCTAGTACCACGACCCTCAGTTGGCGTGCGGTTTTAGTCGGTTCGAGTCCGACATAACCTCACCTTCCGGCTCCGGCGGGGGAGGTATCCGAGGGGATTTCCGCACGAAAAAAAAACGGGAAGTAGTGTTATACCTAATAGCAGAGTTATTATTAGGTTAGTCTACTCACATCATAGATCACCATAAATCATAAAAAAAAGCAAATGAAATAAATAAAAATACGACCAAATACTAAGGTAATTTAATGGAACCAAGTATGACAAAATCTTCCTCTCTCCAAACATTGTGCTGTTTTTTTTTACATGCGTTTTTACTAAAACGCCCGTCTTGGGTCTTTGGTTGCCGGAGGTGAGAATGCAGGAAACATACCTCCCGCACCCCGGCAGACCCAGGACCAACTCTTTCAAGATGGCCCCCTCGGGTTGTGGGGACCATAGTGTCCCCTTCTAGCGCCGGGTACGGGGAGGCGGACTGTGCGCCAAACATTGTACTGTCCCCGACAGGCTCCATCATGATAACCTAATTGCTAGCACGAACAACTGTACTATATTATAGAATGCAATAAATGTATTGAGTATTGATTTTAATCATTTTCCAGTTACCGTAGTCTAGCTGACCTGGCTAACTTCTTACCACCAATATTTTTCCGCCCGCGTGGCGTCTGATTCCATTCCCGTTGCACCCTCTACTATATCAAGCCTGTATTATACATATAAACCTTCCTCTCGAATCACTCTATCTATTTTAAAAAACCGCTTCCAAATCCGTTGCGTAGTTTTAAAGATTTAAGCATACATAGGGACGGACAGACAGCGACAGCGACTTTGAATTATACTATGTAGTGAAGGCGACTAAGGGATAGGGCTGTTCTCCATCTGACAGTAAACATACAGCCCATTATTGAGTGTTCACTTTACGGCTATAGTCCCATATTACGTGGGATTAAAAAAATATAATTGCCGCAATGTGGGTGTTGATAGACCTTTGCCTACTACTTCAATAGACCTACCATCCATCCGTCATGACAGCCTCTGTGGCGTGGCGGTAGTGCACGCTTCTGCCACGCAGGAGGCGCGGTTTCGGTCCCAGCTCAGTGCAAATATTTGTATGCATGAATATGGCTATTTGCATTGATCTGAGTGTTTCTATGTTTAGTAAGCATGTATTTACAAAAAAAAGTATTTAAGTATATTTATCCGCATTCTAGATTCCATAACACAAGCTCGTTAAGATTACCATGGGACCAATAGCGCAGTGTAAAATTTTGCGGAATATTTCGTTATTTATTTATAAATACCACTAACTCTCACCCCCACTCCACTTATCCGTGAATGGAGTATCTTCATTATTACGGAAACGACTGTAGCTGATCCCTTAACCCCAGTAAAACCTCCGCCTAACTCATCCCGTCTGTTCCATCCTCATTTTCAAGCCCTCCGTCCCCTTAACAAGGATTGCTTGTCAATATATCGAGGTGACAAAGAAAAACAAACTTCTAGACATATTTGATTCTAATTTTAACAGGTTCACTAGAACTCTGAAAGGCATCCTCCATAGCAGTTAGGCCTTATAAGATATTAAATATCTTGAACACGATATTATTATTCATCTACTAATTTTGAAATTTTTCTTATCTTTGTAGTATTGTTTTATCTGCGTGCACATGTAGTTATATTAGTACGGATCTGTATTTTATTATTATTGTTATTGAAAGATTATAATGTGTTTTGTGGGCCTGAATAAATAAAGAAAAAAAATGGCTATGTGGTACATACCCTAATAGGTAATACATAGGTACTTTTTATATGTATAGGTATCTACAGACCAATAATACAGTCCTCAACTATTGGGCAGACACAATTACCATATGTATCACTCATAACTAATTCAGTGCATTGCATGTGCATCGTGTATTATGCCTCAATATACTCTCAATGCTAATTTTATCGTATTGAAGCAACATTGCGTCTCCTTGCTTCAATTTAGACGGTATGTCATAGAGTTCTGCGTGTAACCCTACTGGATTTATAATTGAGGTTTATTAATAAACGTTTCAATCCTATAAATACGAGATGTTCCTCTAACCTGGGCCTCGATTCTACTAAAGCAAAACTATAGTCAAACCACAGAGATTGCAAAAAGCGGCAATACATTTTAGACTTTAAAGCGATGCATTTAAAGTTCAATATTAAATAACTGTTAGCAGAGTGAATAAAAGAGTGTAATGAAACTTTTGTAATTAAATTTTGACCTTAGTGTATAGAAATAAAGTCTAAACTTTAATGTCGCTTTTTGCAATCTCTGTGGTTTGACAATAGTTTTGCGTTAGTAGAATCGAGGCCCTGTTCCTGCTGGCTTCCCAATAAGTCGTAAGTATTTATTCACCGGCTTCCCCTTTGAAAATAATCATACTTTACCACTGCTAAACTGCTTTTATTTATTATAACGGGGCTTATAATCAATCAGCGGGCCGCACATGACCACATTCGCACTCGTTCATTACACTCCGTCAATTGGGTATTATCCTATTCTATAGTTGAAATAAATTATCTAACCGATCTTTTTAATTAAGAATGGTTTAAGAGCGGTAAAAATTGCGTCGGTTCTTATTTCATATTTTTTATTTATTTTTAATCATCCACCCAACCTATAACTGATTTGACTATAAAATTTTATGACGTCACTAAATCTCATCGTTTTAACGTTTCGTAAAAGTAATTAATTTGACTAGTCAGAAGAATACCCAATTGTCACATTGACACCATACAAACATAAACGTCAAATACATAAATTCGTCTATGTCTACCTATCAATGTATTCAGTCCCACGTAATAGGGGGTGAGCCTATTGCCATATTCCAGGCACTATTGTTGACTCGAGCCATGAATCTGAGTGAGCTTGGGCTGTATATATCTGTCTGATGATAAACAGCCCTTGTAAGGTATAGCACCAACATTTCACCAATTATGATTTCAGTCCCATTACGTAATAGGTGGCGAGCCTATTACCGTCTAGCGGGCCCTTTGTCTTGGGCTGTACGTTTACTGTCGGATGAAAAACAGCCCTATCCCTTAGTCACCTTTTACGACTTTTTTAGCGGTAGATTAGACCTTGAGAAAGGACATAGGCTATGTTACACTGAAAATCAGTTCTGCGGTGGTTGATACCCACCTCAGTATTGGCTGAGTGTCTAGCCCTAGTTGCAGATATACCGCACATATTTCACAGTCTAAATGCATAATATATAATACATTACATGCAATTCGCAATATTGCACGTGTCGGTTTTGGACATGCCACGTTGAACATGACACGTTGACTGACATTACTGACAATTGTTTGACATTGCTGAAAAATGTCAGTAATGTCAAATAATTGAGTCATGCATGTCAAACGCCGTATTTTAGATAGATAAAATATTATCAGCTCGAGCGCCGACCACAGACAATGTATTTAAATTATATATCTTGAACGCATCGTTGCGGACATTCAAGTGCTCGACGACTGAGTAGGAGTTGTAGGTGGGTAGGTACACCACACCCACATGCCGACTGGTATTGTATTTTTTTTTGTTATTTCATTATAAACACAGTGGATACCTATCCATTTTTACTGTCATTTATTGGGTATTGTATACGGAATTATTTTGTTATCTTTATGGTTTTTTATTTGGATTTTGTAATGTGTGCGATTAGTCCGCAATAAAAACAATTTTTCTTTCTTTCTTTCTTTCTTTCTTTCTTTCTTTCTTTCTTTCATATAGATATCCCTTAGTCGCCTTTTACGACACCCACAGGAAGAGCTGGGGTGGTCCTTTTCTACTCCAACGGGAATCAACACGGCTTTATATTACCAATCAAATAGTTACAAAAAGTTCTTTTTCAGAAGTGCAAACTTAAGTCCAAATTTGGACAGCCCTGGAAGATAAAGATGATCTTACGGTTATAGGGCTTTTCGTACAAAACAGAAATGAACCTTTTTCATGGAGAAAATCCCTATAGGTCAAACAGTATTCCTCTCGAGTGAATCCAAGGACAACAATCCATACTCCATACTTGATATTATAAATGCGAAAGTAACTCCTTCTGTCTGATATCTGAGTAGATTAGACCTTGAGAAAGGACATAGGCTATGTTTGGTCGCGATAACCGACATCCATGCCGATGGAGCCACGGGCAAAAGCTAGTAGTAAAGAAAACACCATCTTAAAAGATTATTATAGCTATAACAATAAGCTATTAAAAGTAGCAGAACAAACTTTATAAGATCGCATTAGCTTCGTAGCGGCAAGCAGAGGCAAAGTTTTGCAGACAGCTATATCAGACTTGCTCGTATACTGGATATGAGAGCTTGTTATAAAATACACGGCAATACACTCGCCCCTTATTACGTGGAACGGCAAATCATAGCTGGCGAAATGTGGATGTTAATACACCTCTGCCTACCCCTACGGGGATTTAAAAGCGTGAGTGTGTATGTATTTACTAAATAATGCCTGAGTCTCTGCCCGCGTGGATATAGGTTTTCTTGACTAAACATAGCCTAAAGTTACTTCAGAAATCTGCCGTCTTACGTACAGTCAGAAAGACGTTGACGTACAAAGTACTCAAAATGATCTTAATTTCTTTTTTTACCCCCATCCAGTTGACTGTATGTTCTGATATTTGGTACACACCTTTAGTTAGTACAGTAATACCATTTAAATCAATAAAACCGTTTGATTTGATATTAATACCTTTTTTTTTTTCGTGCGGAAATCCCCTCGGATACCCCCCCTGCCGGAGCCGGAAGGGGAGGTTATGTCGGACTCGAACCGACTAAAACCGCACGCCGACTGTGGGTCTTGGTGCTAGGCCGGAGGTGAGGTTGTCATAGACATATCCCTAGCACCCGGCTGACCCAGGGCCATCCCTTACGGTCTGGCCCTCCTCGATTTGATATTAATACCAGAGTTTTAACATTTTTTTGAGACTTCGTCGTCAAGATATTTATGACGCTAACTATACATGGTCCTCCCGTGTCCAAACCACTGAATAACTACAAAGTTTTCAGGGTTGCCATCTTAATTCCGAAAGAGGTCCGCTCCCTTAGGCCCTGCCCGTTGATTTTGTACTCATTTTGTGGTACAAAAGATTTTTATAAGGAATTAGTGTTTATGCAAATAGCTGTGAATAAAGTTGAATCGAGAATCTATAAGAATCGTGTATTTGTTATTCATAAGTTTGCTTTCTTAGGGTTCCGTACTTCAAAAATATACTTATATCAGAACTCTTATTATCACTTTGTTATCCGTCTATCCGTCGGTCTGTTGAGACTTTCTCGTGTGGAGTTATTAAGTAAAACTAAATATCAAATTATCAGGTCTGCAACCTCTTGCAGCTTTTGAAAGCAATAAAAATATATAAAAAATGCGTCACATTCTTACCATTATAAAAATGCTATGGTTTCCCTTTTTTTTTCGAGCGGTAATCCTCTTGGATACCCTCCCTGCCGGAGCCGGAAGGGGAGGTTATGTCGGACTCCAGCCGACTAAAACCGCACGCCGACTGTGGGTCGTGGTGCTAGGCCGGAGGTGGGGTTGTCATCGACCCTCGCACCCCGGCTGGCCCAGGGCCATCCCTTACGGTTTGGCCCTCCTCGGGAGCGGGGACAACGGTGTCCCCGACTCGCCCCCGGAATGGGGAGGAGCGCTTTTGAGCGCGCCGCCGCCGTGGCCTGCTTCTGCTGGGGTGACAGGTGGCTCCACCCGTCACCCCCAGGCCCAAGCTCATGGGGGACGGAGGTCAGTCAGTGCCCTCCGACTCCTGAGTTGCCTGCGCGCGCGGGCGGCGCGATCCGCGAATCTCTGTCGCTCGCGCCGCCTCTCCCGTTCCGCCGTCTCCTTCACGACCATTACCTGCTCGCTGAAGGAGACGCCGGCCGCCCACGCGTCCGCACAGCGTCCGCTTGTCTGTCACCTAAGTGGTTTTAAAAAAATTGCCTGAACCGGCAACACAACCCAAGACCTCATGCTCAACAACTGCAATATCTACCGCTGTGCCACCAAAGCAGTCAATTACTCACCTATTTGAAAAGGTTAAATCCACTTTCAATTTACTGGTAGGTATCTAAAAGGCATCAAACGTGATAGTACTCAGATCTACTGGTCCCAGCGCGCCATCCGATTCCTTTACAATCCTACATCGAGGTGGATTCCATTAATTATGTACGGAACTCACTATCAAGTTACTACCATTGGTTCATATTACACATATGACGAATTCTCAATTCTTGACTTTTCAATATAACTACGAGAAAATTTCAAATAGGTAAGTATGTTCCGTGATAAGTTTGTGTCAAAATTAAGATGGTAGAGCTTTTGCAAACCCATAAGACGCGACGATTGGTCACAAAGTTAGTCAAGTAGATAAAAAATATGATAGCACGCACAAGCGAGCGAATGTCTTGTTCCGGGTGTATTGTCTTTTTTTTATGTTTTCAAAAATTTATAGGATGGTTCCCCAACACGACGGGGCTACGTCGTGTTGGGGAATAATATGAGAGGTACGAGTATGTGACAAAGTTTCAGCTTGCCTCAAGCATGTACTCCAAAAATCGTGCCAGCTCTCGTACTATTTTGATAAATCTACCCCTCGTCCTACCTTCCCATACCATAGAGTCTCTAGAGTTAACGAACTCGACTCAAAAACGAAGTCGATATAACCTCGTCACTAACAATAGTAGGAGCTAAAGCAACATAAAAAGAAGTCTGCCAAAACGATATAACTGGAGTAGTATGAAATATTTATATGGTAGACAGCTGTACAGTCGCCAACTCGGTTATTTATCTGTGCAAGTACTTCTAGTAAGCTTCGTGGACTGTATTGTGAGCCAGACAACACAATGCTTTTAGACTTGATGCGAAATTATTTAAGCTATGGTTCACACTGGCCACTGTTTTTTTGAGTGATATTATTTTTAAACTTAATATTATTATTTTTTGAAGAAAGAAAGAAAGAAAAAGCATTTATTAATATAATTATGGCAATATTATGGATTCGTCGAGGATCAGAGAGGGGCCCTAAGACCGCTTAGGACCAAATCATCCTCACCTGTAAACCGCTAGCAACTTACGTATACCGCTTTATAACGATAACTCATTCCTCTGTTGCATCATTAAGACCTAGAATTCCCTGCTAGCTCACGTGTGTTCCTTCTTCCTACAGTCGCGGGTCCTTTAAGCGGGCAAAGTATCTGGTAAGGCCTTCAAGCTGAGTGCCACCATTGTTTACAAAGTACGTGTTTGTAATGGTGACCGTCTTTCCTGAGACTCTGCCTTTAGCCTAACATCAGGTGAGGTGAATTCAAATTGACGTGTCATAAATTTAAGACCTCCGAAGAACCTCCGAAGCGAAGGGCGAGCAGACGAAGATACTTGAACCAGACAGATCCGAATTTTATCGAGAAAATCGTGGTGTCATCCTTTTTAAAAATAAACCGATAAAGCGTAGTCATGGTTTTTAAGTGTAACTTGAGGTGTAACTACAAAATACTCGACAGAATTTTTTATCTATAGTCAAAGAGTCTACAGTATCATAGTACATACTGTTAATAATTAAAAATTAGTGAACCCTAATAAACTGAGTTCCTGACACTCTGTGGCGTAGTGAGAGAGCGTGCGGCTGTAATTCAAACATCACGGGTTCCTGCTCATTGCAAATATTTGTATGCATAAATTGCATTGGTCTGAGTGTTTCTATGCTTATTTAAGTGGTATTTCAAATCGTAATCTATCGCTGTGCCAATTTTCAGCCACATCCATTTGGCCCTTAAAACGTAAATAGGTACTAGGTACTTACTTAACAAACATACAAGCATCCAAAAATCTCCCCAAACTTTCACATTTGTGATATTAGTAGGCAGTAAAATTTCCTGTGGAGGGCCAGACTGTAAGGGAGGGCCCTGTGTCAGCCGAGGTGCAAGGGATATGTTGAAGACCTAGCGCTACGACCCACAGACGGCACGGAGTGGGGGGTTTTGTCAGACCCGAACCGACCGAAACCGCACGGTCGGTTCGGGTCCGACAAAACCCCCCACTCCGGCTCCGGTGGGAAAGGGATCAGTGGGGATTTCCACACAAAAAAAAGTATGAAGTAGAATTTAACTCTGAAAAGTTAATTTTTTCATTCGATTTCAACCCGCGACAGCCCCCTTCATCATCATATAGCTACTCTCTACATATATATATAGCCAGCAAATCATGTAACCATATTGACGATATCTTATCTATAATTCTACCGAACATTTCTGTGTAATAAAGCCAACGTAATATTATTTTCGTTACCTATCTGAAATTAATGACTGCCCTGTATAAGGTACAAGCATTAATTCGATATTGCCCGAATGAATAGCGTACGAGAATGAGAATTTAGCCATAGGTATGTAGTTATGTCTGGCTACTTTATTACAGCTAATTTTATATGCTTGTCTGCTTATTTACAAACAACTTAATTACAAATCGAATACATAGGGAAAAATGAATCTTCCCGAGCGGGACTCGAACCCGCGATCTTTCCCTTACAGGGTGGATGCGAATTGTGGGTTCGAGTCCCGCCCGAGAAAATTCATTTTTCCCTCCCTGTATTCGATTTGTATAGTTAGCATACTTAATGCTATAAAATTCATTCAAATACTTAAATACATTTTACGGATGAACCCGTATTGATTAAAACTATCATGGGTGTTACCACCTCTACCTAGATGACCAAAATAGGAAGTTTGGCTAACTCACAAAACGTTAAATAACGATAATCATCACCATGGATCAATCATTTGGAGCCAATGTCAAAGGGTGAAAATGTTGAAAAGGCAAGCCGGTGGAGAATAACTTCGATCTAGTTTAGAACGCACCATGCGATCTATTGGTTTCCATAGTAAAGGAAAATTCTTTCCTCCGTGGTTCTACCTAACGATTTTACTGCTTCTGCCACCTTCACTTTACTAGTAATACTAAGCATAAACTCACGCCTGTATTCCCCGTTTATATTTAGGTCCCAATGTAATAGGTGGCGAGCCTATTGCCATTAACCGGGCACTTATAAACCTGCGATAAATACACACATAACTTCGAAAAGCATCGAATAGTCATTGGTGTGTGCCATGGTAAACCTGGGATCGAACCCGAGACCTCGTCTCAGCAGTCCATTACCCATACCAGTAGGCTATCGCAGATATTTTCTATTTTTTTAAATATCTTCTATACATTATGACTAGCTGACCCGTTCCGGCTTCGCCCGGGAAGATTTCGTATTCCATATTTAATAGTGACCTAAATGACGAACTTTCCATACAAACGTTTTTCACCAATTTTACCCTCTTAGTACTTAAATTTGGAAAAACGCTGATACATGTGTTCATTTATTTCTTAACAGCCCGAATGCACGGCGAATTTGACCTTGAACGCCAAACATGCAGGATTATAAAATTTAGTATATCTAGCTCTGAAAATGACAGACTTTCAAACAAACTTCCATCCCTTATTTTACCCCTTTAGTTGCAGAATTTCCAAAAATCCTTTCTTAGTGGATGCTTACATCATAAAATGCATCTACTGTCAAAATTTCAAGTTTGTAGGTCCAGCGGTTTAGGCTCTGCGTTGATGAATCAGTCTGTCAGTCTGGACAAGTAATTTTATATGTATGAATAAAAGCGGGGTAAAGGTAAGAAAGCCCGAGTCGGGTTATTGGGACTTCTCGTCACTGGTAGGGGTTCAAACTATCACCAAGATCTTGAATACCCAAGGGCTAATCATCTTTTCTAGCCAGTACACTAAACTATGGAATGATCTGTGGCCAGTGGTTATTCCGAACCAATACGACCTGCAAACTTTCAAGAAAAGAGCGGACTCTTTATTGAAAGGAAGGCAACGCACTTGTGACTCCTCTGGTGTCGCAGGTTGCCATGGGCGACGGTGATCGCTTACCATCAGGCGATCCGTCTGCTCGTTTGCCTCCCTATTCCATAAAAAAAGAGCCGAGCTTACAAAAGTGTACAAGTAGATATTATTAGTATGACAGTACTGTGTTACCATCTGTTCGTTCTCTAGAGAATTCTCCGTAAGTGGCAAGCTGGCCATTATTGCGTCATTTGTCACAAGTTAACTTATTTATGAACAGTCGGCACAATCCTATTATTGTTTTATATACTTATTTCTGTATCTCAAGTGTGTTTCATCTCTCTTTGTTTATGTACTACTAGTTTTGCCACTAGCTCCGCCCGCCTATGTCCTTTCTCAAGGTCTAATCTACCCCTATATCAAATTTCATAAAAATCGATTGTATGCTTTAGGCGTTAAAGCGTAACATACGAGCAGACAGAAAGTTACTTTCTCATTTATAAATATATGCTTTTGCCCGCGGCTCCGCCCGCGTGGATGTCGGTTATCGCGACAAAACATAGCCTATGTCCTTTCTCAAGGTCTAATCTACACCTATACCAAATTTCATCATAATCGGTTCAGTGGTTTAGGCGTGAAAGCGTAACATACAGACAAACAGACAGACAGAGTTACTTTCGCATTTATAATATTAGTATGGATATTAGTATGGATTGCAGTGTTAGCTTAGTAATTTACAATGATAGGTTGCGGGTTTTAATCCCGGCTATTATAGTACGACGTGAAACTAGGAGTAACGCTGTGATGAAGGTGATACGCCTTTGATTGTTTTCTTGACTGTCGTCAGACCTCCCAGCACTGAGTAAAATCCTACGTAGGAGTCTCATCCGTTTACCAGGTCTAGCAGGTCCAACGACTAGCAAGTGAGGTACCTTAGACCTTAAAGGGAATGGGTAGTTATTATTACTCGGGTCATTATATCTTAGACCTAAATCCCAAGATATAAAAGGCACTGATGCGAGCGGATTGTTTTTTAATAAATCTATTCACCAAAATTTGAGTTCGTCCACCGCAATAGGACCCCCTGCTATCTTCAAAACAAAACAAACCGGGGGCGAGTTGGGGACACCGTTGTCCCCCCTCCTGAGGAGGGCCAGACCGTAAGGGATGGCCCTGGGTCAGCCGGGGTGCGAGGGATATGTCGATGACAACCTCACCTCCTGCCTAGCACCAAGACCCACAGTCGGCGTGCAGTTTTAGTCGGTTCGATTCCGACATAACCTCCCCTTCCGGCTCCGGCAGGGGGGGTATCCGAGGGGATTTCCGCACGAAAAAAAAAATAGCTATCTTCAAAACACATACAAGAAACGTGTACTAGAGCACATTTTGAGCACATTTTAGGTTCAAAATATACAATTTTAATAATACACACACAATCCGTGTATTGACGGAGAAAGAATACAAGTATCATCACACTATCTTATCCAAAGGGCGTCGTAAGAGGTGACTAACGGAAAAATACGTAGACGATATAAACTGCGAGAGAAGGAAAAACTCGAAATAAGGGAAGGTTCATATCTGACGGAACATGCGTCGCGTAACGCCAGAACAGACAAATGTATAGAAAAACACTTGACCGTTCACACTCAACCGATGCTACGTTAGTGCGTCGAGCATACAGCGTCTATAATACGCGACGCATGTTCCGTCAGATATGAACCTTCCCTAAAACCCTGTACCAATCCGTCCGTTAGGCAAGAAACAGTCGGCCGAAGCCTCTCGACAAGAGAGGCCTATCCAGCAGTGAACTGTGATACGTTAATATTTCTTTTTTATTGCCACATGCGATACAGCAGACAAGTCTTACTTAAGGTCCTTTGGCCCCTAGTTGATGCAGAGGGCATCCACAGTGAGTTTCCATCCCGTACGGTCTTGGGCTTCGCGTTTGAGTTCGCTCCAGGTTTTTCCAATGGCTTCCGCTTCGCCAATGATAGGCCGCCACCAGGTCTGTTTTGGACGACCAAGTTTGCTCTTTCCTTGGGGATTCTAGGGCTTGCCTCGGTATGTGGTTTGGATCCCTTCGGAGAGTGTGGCCTATCCAACTCCATGCGACGTTTGATCTGCTGGTCGATCCGGACATCATCACAACGTTCCCAAAGCTGCTCCTTGGAAATTTTCTCTGGCCAGTAAATACACAGGATTTTTTTTTCTTAAAAAAAATATATTATAAACGAAGTTAAAAAAATTCCCTCTAACCCCTCCAACTAAGCTAAATTGCTTGTGCTAGGAGTAGGTTCACGTAGGTAGTGTAATGGCCAAAATTCGAACCCGGGGCCTCTCGATCGTAAGGCCGACTCCTTAACCACTAAGCTACCGACACTCTGCGAAGACATCGGTTGAGATAGACAGCAGACAAGTAAGTTTACATTTTAATTCGACAAAATTCCATCCATTCAAGAGCTACGAAGCTACAGACAGATAAACATAATTATTATCCGTATACGTCCCCTCTGTTTGCGAGGGGCGCGAAATTTGCTACAGACAAACAAATTTACAAACGATATATCAATCAATATAGATGTTTAAGTAGTTTTGTATCCTCGGGAGACAAGTTTGATATATTTCATGTTTTGTTTGTTATTATTTTGTGATTGGTTTAGTTTTAAAGGCATTTCATTTCGCCGCCCAATTTTCAATCTTAAATCGTGTTAATTTTACTACTGATTGATTTACGACCTCTGTAGCGTAGTAACAGAGCGTTAGATTCCCGCTCTGTGCAATTATTTACACATTAATTTGTTTAATTTTACATTGGTCTGAGTGTGTTTGAGTGCCATGTTGCGCAACAACGCGGTTTGCTGAAATTTGTCTGCCCGCGCATGATCAATCATCGAACAAACAACAAGCCACTCTTCAGGATAAGCGTCAACTAGCTTCGTCACGTGTGTCGTGCGATGTTGCTAGACTTGTTGGCCAATACGTGTTGCACGACAAATGTTGCGTAGTGGGTATGAGATTCCCACCTACATAAGTAACTTGTAGTTGACTACAAATATAGATAAAAACTAAAGTAGGTAAACGAGGATATCCTACCGGAACGGACACTTGACGAAGGTGGATACAATTTCACCCTTGATTTATAGTTATCTGACGACAATTGACTTTTACTAATGATGGTCTCACTTAGATTGATGTTTTACTCTCAGGCTAAAAGATTATCATAGAGAAACACATAGAACTCGCGTCGCGTGTGAAACTGCCTAAAGTAAGTAATGCCATAAATGTACAATCTGTGGTAATACTAAATCCGTCTGTTATTCCTTTACCCTGAGCTTTTACTTCCTTGGACTGACTGCAGAGATAGACTAGTTATTTTTGAAAATGTGGTGATAAAAAGATTAAATGTGCAGTGTTTTAATATTGAGTTATGTAATGTGCAGTAGCACTAAAAAGTTGCCAAGCAAGTAATGGTCGTGAAGGGGACGGCGGAACGGGAACGGCGCAGCGGTGTGAGCGATGGCTCTGGCCGAGCTCCCCGGCCGAGCACTGCGATCCTCAGTCGCTGTTTTAGTCGGTTAACCTCCTCTTCCTGCACCGGCGGGGGAAGTACCCGAGGGGATTTCCGCACGAAAAAAAGAAGCACTAAAAAGTTGCTGAACACTACTTTCTTAACAAACCAACGTTAGATTTCAAGTCTTTCATTTCATATCTGACAAGAAGTTTCCAACAAAAAAAAACGCATCACAATTCGTTCAGTAGTTTTTGAGTTCGCGAACAAACAGGTAATAATTTCAAACAACAATACTCATTTACATCATTATCTAGGTTGGGTAATACCATAAAAATACCCAACAATTTAGAATTCATAGCAAAATTGATATTAAGAATCATTATAGGCTCACCCTCTGTCAGAAAATTAGCAAATGAAACGTAGTATCGTGATAAACGCCCGTTATTTAGAATCACAAAGGAGACAGTCATTCATTACATAGATATAAATGCCATAAAATGCCCGAAGGCATTTCAATGTTTTAAAAGCAACAGATAAAACTCAATAGAAATGTAGTTAAAAAGAACGTAATAAAAAAGTTGTTGACCTTTGTCTGATTCTGTATTTGAATATGGAACTTTTTAAATTTTCAATTTGTTCTTTCTTTTTTTTATTTACGGCTGAAGCTTGCCAGGCAGGTATAATTTCAAGAAGATATTTTTTATATGTTTCATATAAATATAGATAATATAATATCATACTGTTTATGTTCCAATAGCAAATTATGAAAGTAATTTACTAGATACTTAAGTACAAAGCAAGGTTGAGGTTCAAAGAACTAGTATACTGAATAATTAAAAAGACGATAATGTTTTGTACAAGGCGTACCAAAATACTGTTTAGTGATGAATCCTAAGAAATCTAAGGATACTCCATAGGAACACAACTATTGAGGCATTTAAAAGTTATGGATGCTATGATTGAATTGGATAGATTAAAGAAAATACAATTCATGAACCCTCTTTATTTGGGCAGTTGCGTAAAAATACAATATTCCAGACTACCAATTCTAGATAAGCCTTATCAAATGCAGCAACTTAGATCTTTAAAAAAACCTTATCGATTCCATTCATAAATATACGTAGACAAAAGAAAAAATAACTTACTGGTCGTATACGGGTGTACAAAAATCCAAGTATTCAGACACACCACACGCACTAAAGTCGAAATTCAAAAAACGAACACTAGAACAGATAATACAATTATTTGAAAAGCGCGGGAGCGAATTATGGCGCGAACGCGACTGGGCCGTGCAAGGGTACGAACCAGACTGGCTGTCTGGGAATCTCTACCCTGGTTCGCGATCAGATAATTCAGTAATTTTAGCTTGATATCGTGATTTAGATAAGTATTGAGATTATTAGTGGTTTAATTCCGATCTTGCAATAAATTATACCAATTATTCATTCTTGTCACAGATTAAAAAGGTCTTTTAATCCTAAACATTATTATTATCACCTATGGACCTGAAAATGGCATTAACTCATCAGTTTACAATGTCTAGGTTTCATATTTGTTTCTTATTCTCTATTCATATTCATGCACACAAATATTTGCACTGAGGCAGAAACGAACCCCTAACCTCTGACAGCAATCGAACGCTCTACAGCTGCGCCACAGAGTATGGATGTCTGACTGTTGACAATACCATGGCGAAGAGAATTCATTCCGTCCTCCATAGCCAATAAACTCGTCCAATGTTGCCGTCCAATGTTCGTTTACATGACAAAAGCTTGGCTGCCTACTTGACATGTATGTAACCAATTCTTGGCCTAAACACTAGTAGGTACCTACCTCTGCCGGGGTGCGAGAGATATAAGCTTTTGGCAATCTCACCTCCGGCAACCAAGGACCCAAGACGGCGGCGTGCGTTTTGGTCGGTTCGAGGCTCCGTGGGGATTTTTCGCACGATAAAAAAAAACACTAATAAGTATTTAAATAAATTCGAATTTGGAATATGTTCGATGAAATACATGTGGCCATTTGGTGGCAGATCTATCATAATAGACGACAGATTTAAGTACCATTTTGAGTACCAACATTTAACGACAAAATTATAAACTTTATTGTCAAAAAATAACTTAACATAACATAACATAAACTCACGCCTGTATTCCCTGAAGGGGTAGGCAGAGGTGCTAGTACCCACATTTCGCCAGTTTATGTTTAAGTCCCAATGTAATAGGTGGCGAGCCTATTGCCATTAACCGGGAACTTATAAACCTGCGATAAATACACACATAACTTCGAAAAGTATCGAAAAGACATTGGTGTGTGCCATGGTAAACCCGAGACCTCGTCTCAGCAGTCCATTACCCATACCACTAGGCTACAGCAGAACAGAATAACTACCTTGTATGAATAACAGTCTGTGTGGCGTGGTGGTAGTGAACGCGACTGCTATGCAGGAGGCGCGGGTTTGGTCCCCGCTCAGTATAAATATTTGTATGCATGAATATGGCTATTTGCATTAGTCTGGGTGTATGTATAATATTATTTGTGTATTTACAAAAAAAAGTACCTAAGTACCTAAGTTTATCCGCATTCTAAAACTCATAACACAAGCTAGTTATGCTTACCATGGGTCTAGAGAGCGTTGTGTAGATTGTTTTTTTTTTAATAATAAGCCCTTCTTCAATGACTTTTACTTATTTTACTTCTATTTTTATCTGTCTTTAAGGCCGCCTGTAAGATCGCGGGTTCGAGTTCCGCCCGAGAAGTTTAATTTTTACCCGACTACGGCGAAGCCAAAAGGAGGGTTATGATTTTAACAGGCTATGTATGTATGTATGTATGTATGTATGTTCATTTGTTCCCTCATAGCTCCTAAACTACTTATTAGAACTGGACAAATGAGGTGTCGTTACAAGCGGCTTGATCGTCCGATGGTTATAGGCTATATGACGTGTCACTCAATCTTGTGTGGCGCCCTCTAGCGCTCATAAGGTACTGTGTTAAAAAATAAATTTGAGATAAATATGCCGTGTTTGGTATCAAATAAAAGTGCTTAATGAGCACATTTCAAATATGTATAAATTATTAGCTTTAACTTGTCTCAAAATATTTTAAATAAAAAATAAAGTTTAAAACTAAAACCCGACTACCGAAAAATCACACTCTAAAAAGTGACAAACAAGAAAATATCAAGGATAGCCGTGGTCGTATGCCACTTACTCTAGCAAAACAATAATATATTCTAGGGAAAAGTGGCATACGACCACGGCTATCCTTGATATTTTCTTGTTTGTCACTTTTTAGAGCGTGATTTTTCGGTAGTCGGGTTTTAGTTTTATTCCCTATGTATTCAAATAAGCCCTTCGTTAACCCTTTACTCGCAATTCTTTAAACGTTGGCCTTGGTCTTCATTTTGGGGTTGACATACCGAGGGTGAATGGTGAAGAATACTCACCATTCACCCACCCTCAATTATAATTTCGTGCTTTAGTGTACCAAAACAAATGAAAGCTAATCTTTCATTCTTTGTGCACGCGTAAACAAATTAATAAGTTTGAGCAACTTAAATTGCCTTTTAAATAATATTCAATGAGATGCGGTGTCTCTTTGAGCGTATCTTTTTCAATCTTTTGTAGGAAAAGATGATGTATTTTTAACAGCCCTGTATGAATATCGATATCTTTTTTTTAATGAGTTTTACAGCATTAAGTATGCTAACTATACAAATCGAATACATAGGGAAAAATTAAACTTCTCGGGTGAGACTCGAACCCGCGATCTTTCCTTAACAGGGGAATGCCTTGACCAACTCGGCTACCGAGACACGCCCGATGTGATTCAAATTTCCCTTATATTGTTGCGTCTTTAAGGCGACGACGGTGGAGTCATCTATCGATATTATTACGAATGTGTATGTATGTATATGTGCATGTACCTATATTTATTTCTATAGGTATATTATTATAATATTGGGACTTTGTGCACCATGCTACCCAAACATGGTTTCTATCTCTTTCTCCATCCAAAGGTTGCCTGTAAGAGATTGCCACTGTGCGATAAGGCCGCCTATTGTCTATACCTGCAATGTACCTACAAACAACACATGTTCTTATTCCTTGGTGTACACAATAAAGAGATACTTTACTTTAATTTACTTTTACTATCGGAACCAACTAATGATGTTACAATCATTTTTAAACATTGATTTTTGATAACTGCGTCCAAATAGCATACTTAATGCTGTAAAATTCATTCAAGTATTTGGATTTTGGGAAATTTGAATCACATCAAACATGTCTCGGTTGCCGAGTTGGTCAAGGCATTCCCCTTTTTAGGGAAAGATCGCGGGTTCGAGCCCGCCCGAGATGTTTCATTTTTCCCCATGTATTCAATAACGATATCTTCAATGTGTTTTGGGACTTGTGGAACTCAGAAGACAACGCTTCATGAAAAATATCGAAGTTCAACAGCTTAGAGTTGAAAACGCGAACCTCGAGATCCGAGATGAATACCTTGGAGGTTTTTTTATAAAGGATACGTCCATTAAACTTCGCCTCGCCTGATGGTATGCTAAAGGCAAAGTCTCGGAAAGAGGGTCATCATCGTAAACATGTACCTACCATGTTAACAATGGCGGCATTCAGCCTGACGGCCTCATCAGATGCCTTTTCACGCCCCGCTTATAGGAGCCGGGACTGTAGGAAGAAGGAAACACGTGAGCTGGCAGGGAGTTCCAGGTGTTAGTGGTGCGGCATAGTAATGAGTCACTGAAACGCTTGGTTCTAGAAGTTATATTCTGCACCGTATACGGACGGCTGTGACCGATGGATATGACCAGAATTAACACAAGGATCATTATCCTTGTGTTGATTCTTCATTAAGATATCTTTAATTTTGACCCGGGAGTCTGAATTCGCTTTCTCCTTATCCTTTGATTTAGCTATACGGCTTTTAGAACTTACACGGCTTTTTCCAGTTATAGTTTTAGTTATCAAGCCATTTGCATCTAAAAAACTCTTAACACGATCTAGTACTAAAAGTTTTATCTGATTTGATATCTTGCCAATTCCACAGATTATATATTTTTTTACTAGCTGTTGCCCGCGGCTCCGTTACTAAATATATATAATCCCATATCCATACTCCATACTGATATTATAAATGTGAAAGTAACTCTGTCTGTCTGTAACGCTTTCACGCCTAAACCACTGAACCGATCTTGATGGGTATAGGGGTAGTTTAGACCTTGGGAAAGGACATAGGCTATGTTTGGTCGCGATAACCGACACCCACACGGGCGGAGCCACGGGCAAAATCTAGTTATCATATAATATAATTTCATCCTATTCTAATATATTATTAACATTTTTATGATGATGTGGATGTCGGTTCCCGGCAATTATTCGAATTTTTGGCCGTAAAAACAAACATTTTAAAAAAATTGGCCATATTGGTCCAGGCGTTGTTGAGTTATGCGCTTACCAACACATTAAGCGATTCATTTTTACATTTTTTACTCAATCAACTCAATACCGTGACAACATTATTTGTAAAAAAAAATCGCCTTAAGGTACACATAGAGTTCAATGACCCCATCCAATATTTTTCTTTTTAAATCTCGAAAATGGAATCATAATAAAATTCGTTTAATTGATAACCACATTGCAACCCCACAAACACGGAATTCGCGGAAATTCTCGAGTGTAAATTGCGAACGCCTGCTGCAAGGTACCTACCTAAATATATTGCAGTTCTCTGTGCTGGCTTCCCTACTGAGAACTTGTCTTTTGAGAGTTAACCTGGTGTTCGTACCTGTGGGAATTACTCTGAAAGAGGCAGTTTAGTCGGTTTCGCTTTTAATTTCATATATCCTACTAGCTTTTGCCCGCGGCTCCGCCCGCGTGGATGTCGGTTATCGCGACCAAACATAGCCTATGTCCTTTCTCAAGTTTCATCAATACCAAATTTCATCAAAAGCCGTTGAATAGTTTAAGCGTGAAAGCGTAACATACAGACTGACAGACAGACAGACAGACAGAGTTACTTTCGCATTTATAATTTTAGTATGAATTCTTATCCTACTAATTGAAAGTTCATGAAATGTAAGGATCGGACTGAAATTGATACAGGGATACATTTTTCCTCCGTCTCCGTAACCCGTTGCCGGTTTATATTTCAAGGATAAAAAGTAACAAAACTGTCTAAATTATAACTAACCATATTGATTTTATCCATCCATCCACCAAACGATCCAAACTTTCTCATTTCTAAAGTTATAGAAGTAGGTACTAAGATTCATAAAGAAGTTTTTGCGTCCATCAACAAGACAAGATTCCAAAAAAAAATTGTTTTGGTAATAATACCTACTTATAAAGTTCCCGGCAGAGTAGAATTTGGTCCACCTCATCTCTTCCCCAGGTGGTGTCATACAACGCGACTAAGGGATAGGTCTGTTTAACATCAGACAAATATATACAGCCCAGACTCAACCTGGGAGGCACGGCTTTAGTCAACAATAGTGCCCGGAAAACGGCAATAGCGTCACCCCCTATTACGTGGGACCGAATCCAATGATGGGTGAATTGACACCCTCACTTTATTCACCTCTGCCTAACCCTCCGGGGATGAAGGCGTGATTGTATGTATGTATTTATAAAATAGTTTTCATTTCCAAGGTTTTTTTAATATATCCAAATACAGACACAAATAATTTATAACTTTACTAGCTTTTGCCCGCGGCTCCGCCCGCGTGGAAGTCGGTTATCGCGACCAAACATAGCCTATGTCCTTCCTCAAGGTCTAACCTATCCCTATACCAAATTTCATGAAAATCGGTTCAGTGGTTCAGGCGTGAAAGCGTAACATGCGGACAGACAGACAGACAGAAAGACAGACAGACAGAGTTACTTTCGCATTTATAATATTAGCACAGTATAACGAGAGATCTTACAGTAGTTCATCGCGTTTGATGTTTGCGGAAATGCCGCCTTTTGCAGTTTTTTCAGGGTTGTCACTTCAGTTTTTATATATAATTTTTCTGTAATATTCTATATATAACTCCTATTCGTTCTCTTTGTTCTGTCAAGGCACATCAACTCACGCTAATTTATATTACTAGGTGACGCCCGCGGGTCCGCTCGCATGGATGTCGGCTATTGCGATTTTTGGTTATATCTCCGGTTCTACTCAACCAATTATGATCAAGCAAACGTAATATTTTAAGTCTGAGTTTTTGGATTTTGGTTTCGATTTCGATTTCGGTTTCAAATTCGATTTCGTTTTCGATTTCGAATCCAAGATGGCGGACTTGAAATTTCCCACAATGTCAACATGAGCATCGTTTTGGAGGTTTTCATAACATAACATAACATAAACTCACGCCTGTGTTCCCCGAAGGGGTAGGCAGAGGTGCTAGCACCCACATTTCGCCCAGTTTTCAGAGTTGCTAATTACGAATATATCATCTATCCAGTCATCTGGGATTGCTACATGAATAACATATTCGTAATCAGCAACCCCGAAAACCTTGAAAACGATACCCGTATCGATTTTAGTAAAAATTTCGAGTCCGCCATCTTGGATCACCAAATGGATGTTATATTCGCAATCAGTGACCCCAAAAACCCTGAAAACGATACCCATATCCATTTTAGTCAAAATTTCGAGTCCGCCATCTTGGATCGCGAAATGGATATTATATTCGCAATCAGCGACCCCAAAAACCCTTAAAACGATACCCATATCGATTTTTGTGAAAATTTCGTGTCCGCCATCTTGGATACTTAGCTAAATGTAGAAAACGAAAAAAAAAAGCAATTTTAACAAACAAAACGAGCCTTGAAAAAAAAACACGTGATTAGTGTGATTACAAAAATGAGACAGCCCTGAATCCTTAGTACCGAGTAAAATGTATGGGCGTACCGAGTAATACCCCGTCCCCCACCACCCCTCTCCCCCCGCACGATTGCTCTGTCTAGACGGCTTCGTTGACAGACTGTATGTAGTATGAATCGTTAGACTGTGATATTAGTATGGATAATAGTAGATAGAGGTTATGTACATAGACACAAATACTACAGTGCGTTCTCCTTCGCTTCAATAGTCAAAGGTAAGTGTCCTATTCTCACCATTGACAATTTTGTTTCATGTTTTCATCAAAGCTCGAAGCAATTGCGGCTACCGACCCTTCCCCGGAACAACCATTTAAGACTGAGAGAATATCATCCTTTTATTGTTTCCTAAATTGTTCGAACCGTAGCGTAGGTATATTCCTTTTATCTGTGGGGAGGATAGACAATTTGAACGTTGAAGGTTGCAATATAAAATTAAGTTTATTATTGTTAGTGTACAGCCTCCTGGTGGCGTGGTGGTAGTGAACGCGACTGCTACGCAGGAGGCGCGGGTTCGATTCCCGCTCAGTGCAAATATTTGTATGCATGAATATGGCTATTTGTATTGGTCTGGGTGTTTCTATGTATAATACGTATGTATTTACAAAAAAAAAAGTATCTACATATGTTTATCGGCATTCTAGATTCCATAACACAAGCTATGCTTACCATGGGTCTGGATAGCGTTGTGTAGAATGTTGTGGAATATTTATTATTATTTTTTTTTTTATTTATGACGTCATAAAAATGTGATATACTGTAATTCCGCTGTGAATATTATGAATGACGACATGTGTGGTCAGGTCAGGTTTTGAACCCTGGACCTCTCTCTACCGTAAGGTCAACTCATCAACCACTAATCTATCGAATATTGAAAATATGCTGAGCTACATTTCCTAACGCAAAATAAACAATCAAATCTGTTCTGACAACACACTGGTGATGTTATGAATTTTTATTTATCGAATTCCGCGAATACGAAATTCAAATATTCAACACATCCGAACATGGCTGTCAGTGCACATATCGATTTTGAATTTCGAAGCTACGTTAATGGGGTTGTCTGACGTGACTCTTTAAAATCAAATAATGCTGGTTTAAATGGTCCGCCCCGGGGCTCGATTCGTCGAAGTTTTTTTTGTTATTTTATAGTACGTCGGGCTGAAGACAACATTATTTATTTATTTTTATCAAAACAATATAGCACAAACGTCTATAAATACTATGTATGCATTTTTTTTGTTTAAAAAGAATATTAGACCCGTAGTTACTAATATTCCCTCTAACCCCTCCAGCTAAGCTAAATTGCTTGTGTTAGGAGTGGGTTCACGTCGGTAGTGTAATGGCCAGGATCGAACCCGGGACCTCTCGATCGTAAGGTCGACTCCTTAACCACTAAGCTACCGACGCTTATAGGTATATAAGTTTGTATTTAAGTATGTGTAAGTGTAAAAGGGTCACATTTCTATTTTAATTGCAATCCTTTCAGTAAGCGCGTTATCTAAACACCTTGAAGACCGAAATAGCTGTGGATTCATTTGCGACACCTAAATCCAACTAAGCTTAACGCCCCTGTATCTCTAAGCTCGGGCCACAATGATTAAGGATAGTATTACAAGCATTAACTTAAGGCGAGGTCTGACTTTCGAAACGACAAAACGTCCGAAAATAATGTAGGTACATAGTACATACATACGCAACATGAAGAGACAAAGAATGAATCTGAAATATTATATTAGACACAGCCTCTGTGACATAGCGGTAGTGAACGTAGCCGCTACGCAGGACGCAATCCCCACTCAGTGCAAATATTTGTATGCATGAATACGGGTATTTGCATTGGTCTGGTCGTGCCTCGGAGAGCACGTTAAGCCGTCGGTCCCGGTTGCAATACGAACAACTATGGCAGTCGTTACAGGTAGTTGGAGCTCTAAAAAGTTTAACAACTGGTCTAACTGCAATAGTTATCGCCTTTGGATTGTAGAGGTCAGGTGGTAGTCGTTTCAAGGAAAATATCGAGATTCAGCCAAATCCGTAGTTAGTCTGCTAGAGCCCAGACACCAAGTTGAGAGCTTCAGATGCGACTGGGATTAATTAATTTATTTATTTATTATCCATTTAATTCAAGTAGGCAATACTCATATTTTGTTAGTAGTACATTAGAACAGTTAAATCTAGTCGGTTAGTACATGAAGGTTACCGCAATGGTTGACATAACAGCAGTCAACTCGGTCAGCAATCACCTTCAGGAGGGAGTTGAAACTCGCCCTGACCCTGCGCACGAATGAAGCAGCGCGCTTACGCATGATAGTATAGAAACAATCAACTCGCGCCTGCGCGAACATGCCTGACGCGCTGCAGCGCCAGGGCAGTCCCATCAACCTCCTGAATGCGTTATTATATTGGACCCGGAGGGCCCCATACGCCTTCTGAGTGAAGACGAAGATTATACCACTCGTATCGAATACTGACGAAAAAAAATTTAGAATAAAGCTTTTACTTATATTTTATGAGATATACATTGCGAGGAACATAAATAAATTATTTTTCTTTCTTTCTTTCTTTCATTGAAATAAGGCAGCTCAGAAGTAACCTGGTGGGCTTGCATGAAAGGTTTAATGACGTCACTTCCTCATCTTCTCTCATCATTTACTCTTTCAGACGAAGTATGATTTGGACTTTGGGCTTTACTCCTATGCCCAAAAAAAGATATTATGTTGGGAATAAGAGCACTCTATTTTTTTTTATACCACTTAGGTGGCAGATAAGCATATGGCCTACCTGATGGAAAGTGGTTACCGTGGCCTATGGACGTAAGCAACTGTCACACTAGTGATGTAAGAAAAAAAAAACATTAAAAATAATCACTCCATTCAAGCATCAATGCCTATTGAATCCAGGTATACTCTACTACTTCCACGTCTTACTCGAGGTCCATTCTCATACAACCTCATTATTTTATTTATTTCTACATATTTTATGGTAGCTACTACCTGCTCCAGAACCTCATCCATTAATCAATAGGTGCCTTCCTGATGACAACTACACTAGGGCGCCGGGTCCTATGGCGTGACAATGCAACGACCTATCCAAATTTGAATCCAGCGACTCCTTTTTTGTGTGCGACAAGTCAATTTGTCTTCACCTCGCCTGTTGGTAAGCTGAAGGCGAAGTCTCATGAAAGAGGGTTGCCATTGCAGACACGTACCATGTTAAAATGGAGGCACTCAGCTTGACGGCCTCATCAGATGCTGTTTCACGCCCCGCTTAAAGGACCCGGTACTGTAGGTAGAAGGAAACACTTTATGTCTAGTTTCATAATATTATACCTATCTACTGAAACAAAAAATAAAATATAAGATGCTACGATAAAAATAATGTATTAGTCTCCGCCGTGAGTCATATTGTACCTACGTATGAATGGAGCGGGAGCCTAAAGTACATTTTAGCGATACGATAATAGAGGATGGTAGTATCGTGGTACAGGGCGGCCGGGGAACAAATTCGCACTGGCGACGTAATGTCTGCCCAGGATACAGAGTAATGTATGGTGACAGGAACTTGTTCTTTGTTCCAGCTTTTAAATTTGATTGGGTAATATTTTTGTCGACGTTGCTAAATGTAATTTCGTTATGAAAAGTGTGTAGAAGACTGGGCGTCGCTTGTGGGTCGGTCGTGGAATAAAGAGTCCGTATTTAGGAACTTAAAGTTTATTGAGACAATTACAATATTGTATGCACTTATTTAACTATAATTTAGTGACGGACCGCGCGGGAGCGAGAGACGCGCCGCACGCGCCGATATGTTTGAAGGGCAAGTGGTCGGGCCGCGCGCGAACCCCGCAGCCCGGCAGCGATCTCGTCGGATGTGCGTGTGTGCGTCCGTGTTGAGCACACATGCTAGGCGTTAACAAAGTGTGTTCCGTTATGAGAAATTTTGTGAAACTTTAAATATGTCTCGTTGTTTGGTAATGTATGTTAATGATATACTTAATATAATTGAGGGTTTTAGGTCAATGTAATGAGATTCAGTCGGGAGTTCGCGACGCTGTTAGAGTGTAAAAGGTGAACCCCGGACTTTGAGGCGAAAGCTTAGGATGTGAGTTAGGAGGTAAGTAAAGAAAAAGTCAAAGTCAGTTGGGAGTCTCTGGGGAGAGACTCTCATCATAGGGTCTCTAGTAAAAGGTACACGAACCGGCATACTGTGTGGTTTTGGTCGATTCAATCCCAAATTAGTCACATTACATTAGCAGTAACTCCTGTGATGTGATGGGGTTACTAAAAAGTTGGAGAAAATAGTTATGAAAAAAAAGATGAAATTACTTTTACTCCAAGCATACTGACAGCTAAAGGCCCAAATCATTTCTCTTCATTATTATTAAAGAAAACTTCGAATTTTACAATTTAAAATAATAACATTAAGAAATTAAAATGAATTCCCACGTCAACCCTAAAGTGGTAAGTGTCAGTGATAAATTATGACACTGAATGATGGATTCCCATTTTTCTCTGTCCGCCGAACTAACCTATGACATCGCCTGGAGACCGTTGCTAGGCAACGCTCGATCGTTCCCCTCACAACCCACGCTCTGATTTCGTTGCGTACCTACATATTTGGAATTTTTTAACGTCTACCCTCACGTGTATTGCAACATGGCCGCCTTTTAATTATAATGACATTAACTGTCAATACATTTTTGAAGCGGGTATTTTTTTTCTTATTTCGACTCTGGAATTATTGGTGTACCTAGTGTAGTGCAGTTATTGATATTTTACAATTTTTGAGGAGGGGCTTAATTTTATTTTGGCTTTATCTCGATCACTTAAAAAATTAGTTATATTTCTAGTTTTCAGAAATGAAAAAATTCTCTAAATTCTCCTTGACTCTGTTAACTCTATGCTTAGATGAATTTAAAAGGGCTCAATGCTATTTCAGAAAATATCTTAGAACCAAATCGCAGCCAGATTCGTTCAGCGTTTTGAGCGTGATTAAAAACAAGTATTTTAACATCTTTACAAACTTTGACTTTTTTTATGGAAAAGGGAGGCAAACGAGGAGACGGATCGCCTGATGGTAACACCAGAGGAGTCACAAGTGCGTTGCCTTCCTTTTAAAAGAGAGTACGCTTTTTCTTGAAGGTTTGAAGGTCGTATTGGTTAGTATGATTTATAATTTAGATTTAGATACACCATTGAGATCTAAACTATAGAAAAAAATCTGCAACATTCTACACAAAGCTATTTAGACCCATAGTCAACATAACTACTTCATTCTTCATTTGACAGCCTCTGTGGCGTGGCGGTAGTGCACGCGACTGTCACGCAGGAGGCGCGGGTTCGATTCCAACTCAGTGCAAATATTTGTATGCATGAATATGGCTATTTGCATTGGTCTGGCTGGGTGTTTCTATGTATAATATGTATGTATTTACAAAAAAAAAGTATATACCTAAGTATATTTATCCGCATTCTAGATTCCATAACACAAGCTATAAAAGCTTACCACGGGTCTAGATAGCGTTGTGTAGAATGTTGTGGAATATGTATTTATTTATTCAGTGTAGTATGTCGTACCATTATCACATCCATAATACAAATTACTTTAAGTAATTGCAATATGGTCGATTAAATGTCCTTGTATAATTCCCAATGATATGTAAATGTAGATAGGTATGTATACTCTTTTCCCTTATACATCCATACTAATATTATAAATGCGAAAGTAACTCTGTCTTTCTGTCTGTCTGTCTGTATGTTACGCTTTCACGCCTAAACCACTGAACCGATTTTGATGAAATTTGGTATACGGGTAGATTAGACCTTAAGAAAGGACATAGGCTATGTTTGGTCGCGATAACCGACATCCACACGGGCGGAGCCGCGGGCAAAAGCTAGTCTTTCATAATTGTACCATAGATTAGCATCTTTGTAGCTTTGAGTAGATAAAGGAAAATATTTCAAAGTTTTTTTCCCCTGGCAATTTTTCCCGCTGATTATTTGGTCACTCGATTTACGAACTTCAGCTTTCCCGGGAAAATTGAGGTGTAATTGTGAGTTATTTTTGTATAGGCCGGCCATTAGGAAGGAGGGATGTTATATTTTTAATTAAGACTCTTCTGTAAGAGGGAGTATTCTGTTACTTTTATTCGGCCCGAAATAATTATCTAATCTGTTGCAAAATAATTTACCACCAAAATGTATGGAAGCGTATTTTTTTTTCTGTGGCCCTCAGCATCTTTCTTCTAGTGATTTTCTAATTTTTTACAAAATATAGGTATACTTTGAAGCTGGGGTGTTCAGCTTATTATTTTCGATGGGTTTATTGACTTTTCGAAATTGGGACAGACAGACAGCTCTTGACTTGACTTGACTGATCTGACCCATCAACCCCAAACACTACGGGCGTAGCAAATAGGGTTTTGGAGTAAGTATAACCCCGTTGATTTCAAATTAGTATCTATAACAAACCAACCTATATCAACGTTTCACATAAATTTAATCATGCCATTTCAAGCATTTTTTACCGAACTGCCGAAGAAAGGAGGGTAATGTTTTTCGAGACTATAATATGACGTATGTATGTCCATTCATTTGGCACGCCCTACAGCCCGAACGGTTTGATGAATTTTGACACGCGAGGTGTCATTTGATTCGTCGTGAGTGACACTGAGTATGTTAAAACGTCTAGAAAATGGCGGATAATTTGGCGCTAAAAGTTTTTTTCTTTTTTTTTCTTTTTTTTTTTTTAAAGGTTCACCAACAATTGTTTACATATCAAAACTTACACTAAATTTATGCAGAGATATAGAACATAATGCAACAATTACTTATAGGTAAACACCGCTTATGAATAACCATAATATAAAGGATAAGTAAGTTTATAATAGATGTACAAATATACTCCGTCTTATGAAACAAAAAAGAAGTCTACAGGAAATGCAGTATCCTAAACCTAAATTATCTAAAAGCAACCTAAACTATCATTCGAACTCAATTAAACTCAAATTAAAACCTTGAAAATTTTTCTTGCATGACCTATAGCCGAACGGCTTGACGGATTTTAACATGCGAGGAGTCATTTGATTTGTCGTGATTGTGTGAATGACGCCAGGTATATTAAAATTTCTAGAAAATCAAAATGGCGGATTTTTGGCTACAGAATTATTTGACTGCGACGCGATGGACGCAAAAACTAAAGAACGAGATTCGATGTGGTTTTATTTATTTAGAAGGTCTTGGTCAGACTTAACATTTATTTTATTAGTTGAATTTTTAATTTGCAATCGGGTTTTTTGTTATCTTAATAATTAATTTAATAAAGAAGAAGAAAGAAAGAAAATATTTATTTAATCAAACATGAATAAAAAAAACCATTTCTATTTTCGGCGATATATACACATTCTACATTGGTGCTTTAATTAAGATACAAACTGCCACAGGCACAGCCCCGGCCTTTCATTACCAACCAACGGAATACGACGCCATGTGTAAACTGACTGTGACGCACACACGATCCTTTGATGTGTACATTCAAAGCCACTATTTGATTGGCCGGTCAGTGTATCTAACTTACTGTAAACTACATGAAGTCTGGCGTCTGAAAAGTAGTCATTTAAAATAAAAAATATTAGAACCGTAGTTACTAATATTCTCTCTAACCCCTCCAGCTAAGCTAAATTGCTTGTGTTAAGAGTGGATTCACGTCAGTAGTGTAATGGCCAGGATTCGAACCCGGGACCTCTCGATCGTAAGGCCGACTCCTTAACCATTAAGCTACCGACATGAAGCGACCGATTAGTATAAAAAACAGACGCTTTTTCAACTACGTTTATTGTTAACTCGGCTGATCACTATTCATTATGGTTACTAGTACAGTTTTAATTTCAAAAAAAACACGAACAATTGAGTGTTTGGGGCCCGACGGGGCCCCACAATGTTTTTTGACGGACGAAGCTTTGTCTCAGACTTTCTTCTCAGAGAAGGATATTTAATTATTTATTTCATAAAGGTACGCTTACAGATTACTGTTGGAGACAGATACAATCCATATTAATATTATAAATGCGAAAGTAACTGTCTGTCTGTCTGTCTGTCTGTATGTTACGCTTTCATGCCTAATCCACTGAACCGATTTTGATGAAATTTGGTACAGGGGTAGTTGTAGATTAGACCTTGAGAAAGGACTTAGGCTATGTTTTGTCGCGATAACCGACATTTACGCGGGCGGAGCCGCGGGCAAAAGCTAGTCATATATAAGATCTAGACAGTATTCCAAATATGGCATACACAACGTGAAATGGAAACAAAAATTATACCAACATGGCAAAATAGGGGGATGATAACCCTTTGACAATGTCTTTTGGAATGATTAGATTATATAAATATTTAGGTACTTTTAACCGTGAAAACTGGAGAAAGAAAAGCCGTAAAACGGACCCTAGACTCCGAAATGAAGACCTCGGATGCAATCGTGACACAGCGTCTTTGTGATGGTGATATATTTTCACAAAGCGGGAATTGAACGAATTGTGCCCAAAATATCTTCTCAAATACACAATTCTATGATGAGAGATGATGAGAACACGACTTTTAACTGCAAAATCTGTGAATTCTAATCTTCATTTATTATTTTACAATGGACTTTCCCCATTTGAAATGGGGGAAGCATGATTCAATTTATTTCCATTCTTCCGCCCTTACCATGGGGGCAATGATTTTCCCTCTACCCTATTTAATATAATATTGTCGTAGAAAATTATCGAATGTTATGACAGCCTCTGTGGCGTGGCGGTAGTGTACGAGACCGCCCCGCAGGAGGCGTGGGTCGTTTCCCGCTCACAGCAAATATTTTTATGCATGAATATGGTATTTGCATTGGTCTGGGTGTTTCTATGTATAATATTAGACATTAGACAATATTTGACAGCCTCCGTGGCGTGGTGGTAGTGAACGCGATTGCCACGCAGGGGGCGCGGGTTCGATTCCCGCTCAGTGCAAATATTTGTATGCATGAATATGGCTATTTGCATTGGTCTGGGTGTTTCTATGTATAATATGTATGTATTTACAAAAAAAAAATGTATTTAAGTATGTTTATCAGCATTCTAGATTCCATAACACAAGCTAGTTAAGCTATGCTTACCATGGGTCTAGATAGCGTAGTGTAGAATGTTGGAAAAAAAAAAAATATGTATGTATTTACAATAAAAAAGTATATAAGTATGTTTATCCGCATTCTAGATTCCATAACACAAGCTAAGTATAATAGCTTACCATGGGTCTAGATAGCGTTGTGTAGAATGTTGTGGAATATTTAAAAAAAACAATATATTTTAATTCGATTTTAAAAGTATGATACAATTTATGATTGATGTAGATAAATAATTAAGAATGACCAAATTCACTAATACTCCCTCTAACCTCTCCAGCTAAGCTAAACTGCTTGTGTTAGGCAGTGGGTTCACGTCGATAGTGCGATTGCCAGGACTCGAACCCGGGCCACTCGATCGTTGGGCTGACTTTTTAACCACTAAGCTACAGACATTTAAATATCGATCGATATTATATCGACCATCACTAGCTGGGTTTAAATAATATAGTTAATGTTATTGTAATACAGACGTGTAAATCGAACAATAATAAAGAATAATAGAAACGCTATCTAGACCCATGGTAAGCTTTTATAGCTTGTGTTATGGAATCTAGAATGCGGATAAACATACTTATATACTTTTTTTTTGTAAATACATACATGCCATATTCATGCATACAAATATTTGCACTGAGCGGGAATCGAACCCGCGCCTCCTGCGTGGCAGTCGCGTGCACTACCGCCACGCCACGGAGGCTGTCGACGATGGTATATAAAAACGTTTCAACAAATCAAAAACTGTAGTCCCCATAGCGATATCTAAGAATAAGTAAGTCTCACATTGTTAGTAAGAAATAAAAAATAAAAAACCCGACAGATGCTGAAAAGATCTAATTGAAATGAGCAGTTTTCCAGTAGGTACATAATCAGTTGCTTTTAAAATCATCAAGAGATGCCGCTAGCATAGCTTTTGGTAGTTTTTTTAATTTGCATTGTGGAGGCCAATTTAGTCTGTGGCAAGAAAGAACTGAACGAATGTCTCAATTTGATTATTTGCTGCTTAGAAAGCGTTCAAGTTTGTTTGTATGTAATATTGTAACTTCAAAAAGTTGATACCTACATAATTTTAGATAAGTAATAATACATTGTAGTAAATACAATAATCTTTGTTTTCAGTAATACGTAATTATTATTCAATATGCGGTGTGCTGTTCATACATACAGAAAACATTACTTCATACATACTAACGTTATAATATACAGACGATATCACTGTAAGAGAAGAAAGCTCATGATAAAACCCTATATAAATATATATATTATATAACTATATAATATATAAAAAATATCTGCGGTAGCCTAGTGGTATGGGTAATGGACTGCTGAGACGAGGTCTCGGGTTCGATCCCAGGTTTACCATGGCACACACCAATGACTTTTCGATGCTTTTCGAAGTTATGTGTGTATTTATCGCAGGTTTATAAGTGCCCGGTTAATGGCAATAGGCTCGCCACCTATTACATTGGGACCTAAAACATAAACTGGCGAAATGTGGGTGCTAGCACCTCTGCCTACCCCTTCGGGGAATACAGGCGTGAGTTTATGTTATGTTATGTTTAAAACCCTGTACCAACCCGTCTAGCCAGCGTGGAAATACTCTTAGTAGGCCAAAGCCTCCCAACCTTAAAAGTCTTTGTCTCCTCATCGCTATATAAATATGTCAAATCATCAACCGTAAAAACGGTTTTTTTCGATGTTTTCCGATATATTTCGAACGGTATGTTTTGTTTGCCAATTATAAAATAATTAGCACCTTGTAAAATATTAATCGAATTTCGAAAACAACATGGACAATTAATTAAAACCTAAATAATGAAAGAATATCTAACGCATTTCTGTCGATATTTCACAGTTAATTAAGCGACAGTGTGAATTGATTAATATCGATTATTTACGGTTTTTTGATTTTTTTATATATAGTGAGTATGTAGTTTGTTGTACAGCGTTTTGTCGATAGCTGCTACGATGAGGTGGTTTATAATCGCCTCTCTTGGCTTAGCCGTGGCAATAGCCGCGCCGTCGGCTTTGGTAAGCTTTTCACACGTTTTTCTTAACTTCAGCCGCGTGGTTCCTGGCAGAGAAGCATCTAGGCTATCCCATCTCTTCCCATGCGGTGTCGTACAAGGCAACTAAGGACTAGGGCTGCTTAAACGTCATACAGCCCAGACTCTGTATCGGAATGGGATAGGACTAATTGGAAGAGCTCATTAGAACATGGTGAATGGCTAGTAAAATGGTTCAACAAGAATACTAGCAATTTTTGTTACTAGTACAATCAATATCTACTATTCGAGTGCTTACTGAAAATAGTCAAAATTATGTAAATCTTAAAAAAATAAACTTTTCGTACCACTTGCTCAAAAAAGTGACATTCTATGCCACAAAAAGCGAACATAACAATAGTCATTCTTAATCTGTTAAAAACAGGGAAAAAAAATTGTACTGAATTTCATTCATCCTCTAGGGGGAGAATGTGATTTAAATTTCGAATACTTACCGAAATTTATGCTGAACTACATCACTGTGTTTACACCATTGAGTTTGTATATAAAGCATTCCATATCTTTTTGAAAAAGGAATACGCATTTATTATGCAGTTATGATTAATAAATAAAATTACGAAAACCGACGAGGCCGTATGAGCTTGATGCCTTTGCTTTTCCGACAAAAAAATATTAGTCTAGGAATTTGCCGCGTTTTTGTTTTCTTCAATACAAAACATTAAGTTTATTTTAATTTATTTTTATAAAAGAGTCAATGTTCTAAAAATATGTTTCGAATGTTAACTTTTAACGCTCGCGATTTAAATCGTCACCCGCGACCCGCGACAGAAGACACTGCTTTATCCCCTTGGTTAATAATCTACTATTTTATTCCCGTTCCTGTTTACTGATATTTGGTACACACCTTAGATCGGACGATAATACAATCTCTATTAAGCTCTTTTTGAGACTTGGTAGTCAAGTTAAATGTGATGCCGTACAGTCAATCTTAAAAAAATATTAAAACAGAATATTTTTGATAGGATTATGCCAGTGCCAACGATGACGACTTAACCCCATCGGCGACGTTGAGCCTACGGTATGACGACACTGACGACAATGATCGCTACGTAAGTTTATTTTATTATAGCTTACATCTATTGTAGATATACCTGGACATGTATATTGGACCTATCGCCGAACAAATAAGGCCCTGGCGCAAGCGAATTGTTTCGTAATAATCAATGCTGGGTGAATTTGAACTCGTCCACCGGCGTAGCACCCCGTGCTATCCTCAAAAGACACCGTATGTTCATTTATGGGCGTATAAACTTCATTTTGAGCACATTTTAGGTTCAAGATATATGTCCTGAAGTTTATCGAGTTCATTGGCTTTCATGCATTCTACTAGACAAGCTGTGTAGAGCTAAAATTTTGAATTTTGAATTTGGAACGGACGCAGAAATTAGTGATGTACCAACGATTCCGTAAAATGGCTAAAACCGCAACTAAAGATGTATTATACCAACGACTGATTGTATGATGATCTGTATGTCTGTAGTGATATCATAGATCCCGAACTATTGAAGTGATTACAATTTAGTTTTTTTTTTTATTAAAGGTGACTTATGTGTGAGTGTTCTCAGACATGCTTGATAAAAATCGGTTGAGCCTTTTAAAAGTTATAAAGTGTTATATAGTTAAAAGATAAAAAGTATAGTTAAAAAGTTAAAAAATAAAGTGGGGATGAGGAGTGTCGGGGGCTTTTTTTTAATTTTTAATTTATGTTCGAAAAACATCGGAAAAAATGAAATGCTCAAGTGAGACTTGAACTTTTTAATTTATGTTATTGTCCTGTCATCTTTACGACAGTCACAAAAATTTTGGATGGGATGGTAGTATCTCGCGATACCAAATATTTAGTTCTATACAGCCAGTCTAGTAGCAGATTCCGTGGCAAATACTATAATTTTACCCCTAAGCTACCACCACGCGATGTGCCGGGTAAAGAACCAAGTCCGTGCAGATCAGGACCAGAGGTAACATCACTATTTCTCTTCGAATTTTGCACTTAAGTTTATGCTTTGCCAATTTTGTTTCGCATAGAATTCTGATCTCGTTTTCGTAACCCATGGGAACCTTTCCTAGGGATAAAAATTAGTGTTATTCTGGAATGACACTAATACACTGGAGTCCAGACTATAATCTATCCATATATGAAATTTCAGCTCAATGAGTTCAGCCGTTTGAGCGTGATTAAACAAGAAATATCGAAACATCTCAACATCCTACTATCCTAATAATATTAAAAAAGGGAAAAGTTTGTGAAGATATTTGGATGTTTATTCCGGGAACCTGTTTCCATGTGTGGCGGGAACGAGATTAAAATTGAATGCGAGTGGAGCCGCGGGCAACAGCTAGTTTTATGATATACTGGTTATAATAGGAACGCTTCAAAAGCCGAAAGCCCCTAGTAGTACTCCAGGTGAACTACATACTGGCATACAAAATCGATTTGGAAAAAAAAGCTTTATTTTATGATGATGTGATGCTAACGTCCATTTTTAAATATTTTACAAGACTTTGTATGTATATGTCCATTTATTTGGCACGGCCTACAGCCTGAACAGCTTCACGGATTTCGACATATGAGGTGTCATTTGATTCGTCGTGATTGTGCGAGTGACACAATCACGACGAAACACAGTTTTATTAAACCTTCGAGAAGTTAAAATGGTGCATTTTTGGCGCCAAAACGTATGTTGTAAAAATATTTTTGACTCAAACTTATCGAGTAGGGTATCAAAATGGAGAGGAAATTAGAAGGAGATTACAAAAAGATATAGATGTCATATCATAACTACAAAGTTTATAATAAAACCAATGATTTAAAAATAAATTACGACTGCCACTTTTCAGTGAAATAAGTTTGAAAGCAGGCGGTACCCATTAATTTTCTTTCGGTTTATGATTGGCAAATGGGTACCTTCTGCTATCAAACTTATTTCAATCTTTTCAGTGGCAGTCGGGTTGTTTATTTTTTAAACATTTTTTCTAAGTTTAGCTGAAAACGTATCTGCTCTCACCTTACTATTAATTTCATTCATGTTATTTTAAAATTACGCATACTGAACATAACATGTACTTCAAACTATCAAAAATGTGAACTGTATTTAAAAACTCAAAGTTCAATGTGGTGAATAAGCTCTTTGACCAATTTAAAGCCCTCTGCTTCATTAGGCGTTAACTAGGGTATGACTAGTAGGTCTACTATGGAAACATCCGAATTCAGGTACCTAGTAATTGGTACGTACAATGATTGTTTCCTACAATCGTATCACCACTCCTAGACAGGTGGCAATTCGCTTGCCGGCGAAGATAAAAAAAAATAGAATGACATAATGTATGGGATTTGACATAGGTATAATGGTGCGTCCACACTTGTGACATTTACGCCGTACAGTATTCCGTGACCGTGTCAGACACGCGTGTCAGTTCGTTAGTGTGGACGGGTTTTTGTCACGCGGACAATGTCACAGGCTACTGACACGCCGAATACTCAAAGGAAATGGCAGACAAGGAAGAAACGTGAATACAATGTACGGTGTTACGATGTACTGTTCGGGTCTAGTGTGGACGCTGATTTGTGTACTGTCAGGATCAAAGTTACTTGTCACGAGGTGATCCGTCGGAGTCGGATTTTTTCAAAGGAAGTTCGGTGTTGTCTGCTTGACAAATGACGTCCACACTGCATTAATGACACGCGTAGCAGCCACGCGGACACGCATTGATATTGACACGGGTGCGTAGTGGATCACGTCGTGACTTGTCTCGGTACGTCAATTCAATAATAATATATTTATACTCTGTATACTTTCAGAGTTTTTGGGGTCGCTGATTGCGAATATATCATCCATTTAGCGATCCGAGATGGCGGACACGAAATTTTCACCAAAATCGATATGGGTATCGTTTTCAGGGTTTTTGGGGTTGCTGATTACGAATATACTATTCATTTAGCGATCCGAGATGACTGGATGGATAATATATTCGTAATTAGCAATCCCGAAAACTTCGAAAAATATACATTTACTTATTTTGTAGGATATTTCAAGTTCCCGCCTCCCGCCTCCCGCCTCCCGCCTTCCGCCTCCCGCCTCCCGCCTCCCGCCTCCCGCCTCCCGCCTCCCGCCTCCCGCCTCCCGCCTCCCGCCTCCCGCCTCCCGCCTCCCGCCTCCCGCCTCCCGCCTCCCGCCTCCCGCCTCCCGCCTCCCGCCTCCCGCCTCCCGCCTCCCGCCTCCCGCCTCCCGCCTCCCGCCTCCCGCCTCCCGTCTCCCGTCTCCCGCCTCCCGCCTCCCGCCTCCCGGCGACTAGTGCGACTGTACCTTGTTTGGTACAGTCGCACTGCGGGAATGCACATGAGTTCTTTAAAGAAATCTAGAATTTTGTATGATATAACTTTAGTTAAATTGATTAATGACGATGATGATAATGGGTTAAAGATGTTGATAGTGATGATAATGACGATGAATGAGATAATTGCAGCCTCAGTTAATGATGTGGGGACTTTACTAAAATTTCCCTGGGGAGTTTTGAATTGAACACGTAATCACAATTCACTGTATAATGCCACTTTCCTACACACGTGTGAGTTGTCCAAGACGTTATGTCTAAAAATCCACCATTTTTATACATAAAAACTCGAGTTCACACCAATTTCGGAAAATAAAATAATACCGCGATGCGTCCTCTACGCTTTTCCCCCAAAACTCTCCGTTATTTCAGTGTATAGCCAGTGTTGCTTTTTCAAATTTGGCGCCGTTTTTTTGCACCACATTACATTGGCCAGATATAAAAAAAAAATAAGTAATAATTTTTCAACAGATCCAACAAATTTAGAACAGATTTTTTTTGAAAAATTAGATTTTTAAATATTTAGTTGTCCAAATATGTTTATAACTAGTTCTTTTTTTTAATAATATAATACACAACAACATAAAATAAAACAAAATAAATAAAACATATAAAAAGACTCTTTACGTTCATGTTTACGCTCCTTTATTGTATTCGTTATTCTTTAAGTCTGAGTTTTTATGGTAGTCCCCCGATATTTGGTTATGGGTTTATGGGGATTTTGCTTACGTATAATAGTTATTAACTAAATTTCATTCGTAATATTCACAGAATGATCGCGGTGATGTTGGTAGTTCACAAGACTATTCATCACTTCTTCGTAGACATCGCGTCAAAAAAACTTACCTAAACAGTAGAGGAAACTATTCTAATCGTAAATATTCTAACCGTAATAGATACTACTACAATCGAAGTGGCAAAAATGATGATAATAGATCAGATTATGTTTATAGCTCAAATGATAATAGAAGAGTAAACTCAGACTATAAGGACAGGCATGACGACAGTCTTTACGATAGGAGTGCCGATGATGACAAATCAGACCATGCTTATGAATCGACCGATAACAGAAGAGCAAGATCAGACTATCGGGACAGGCATGACGATAGCGATAAGAGTGCCGATGATGGCAAGTCAGACCATGCTTATGAATCGAGTAATAACAGAAGAGCAAAATCAGGCTATCAGGATAGGTATGTCGATAGCCATTACGATAAGAGTGCCGATGATGACAAATCAGACCATACTTATGAATCGAATAATAACAGAAGAGCAAAATCAGGCTATCAGGACAGGTATGACGACAGCCTTTACGATAAGAGTGCCTATGGTGACAAATCAGACCATGCTTATGAGTCGAATAATAACAGAAGAGCAAAATCAGGCTATCAGGACAGGTATGACGACAGCCTTTACGATAAGAGTGCTTATGGTGACAAATCAGACCATACTTATGAATCGAATAATAACAGAAGAGCAAAATCAGGCTATCAGGACAGGTATGACGACAGCCTTTACGATAAGAGTGCCTATGGTGACAAATCAGACCATACTTATGAATCGAATAATAACAGAAGAGCAAAATCAGGCTATCAGGACAGGTATGACGACAGCCTTTACGATAAGAGTGCCTATGGTGACAAATCAGACCATGCTTATGAGTCGAGTGATAACAGAAGAACAAGATCAGACTATCAGGACAGGCATGACGACAGTCTTTACGATAGGAGTGCCGATGATGACAAATCAGACCATGCTTATGAATCGAGTAATAACAGAAGAGCAAAATCAGGCTATCAGGACAAGCATGATGAAAGTCTTTACGACAGGAGTGCCGATGATGACATATCAGACCATGCTTATGAATCGACCGATAATAGAAGAGCAAGATCAGACTATCAGGACAGGCATGACGATAGCGATAAGAGTGCCGATGATGGCAAGTCAGACCATGCTTATGAATCGAGTGATAATAGAAGAGCAAGATCAGACTATCAGGACAGGCATGACGACAGTCTTTACGATAGGAGTGCCGATGATGACAAATCAGACCATGCTTATGAATCGAGTAATAACAGAAGAGCAAAATCAGGTTATCAGGACAGGTATGACGACAGTCTTTACGATAGGAGTGCCGATGATGACAAATCAGATCATGCTTATGAATCGACCGATAACAGAAGAGCAAGATCAGACTATCGGGACAGGCATGACGATAGCTATAAGAGTGCCGATGATGACAAATCAGACCATGCTTATGAATCGAGCGATAACAGAAGAGCCAGATCAGACTATCAGGACAGGCATGACGATAGACAAGATTACAAGCATTATTATAGGTATGATGATAGGCATGTTGACAAGCATAACCATAGACATGACTACAGGCATGAATACAGCCATTACGATAGACATGACTACAGCCATTACGACAGGCATGATGACAGCTATAACGATAGGCATGATGATAATGGACATGACTACAAGTATTATGATAGGTATGACGGTAAGGATGTTGACCAGCGTGGCAACAGGTATAACGATAGGCATGATGATAATGGACATGACTACAAGTATTATGATAGGTATGACGGTAAGCATGATGACAGGCAAGACGTCAGGTATGACGATAGGCATGACGATAGGTATGACGATAGGCATGACGATAATGGACATGACTACAAATATTATGATAGGCATGATGATGATGATAGATATAAAGATAGGCATTACTATGATGGACATGACGACAGGCATGACGACAGCCATTACGACAACCGTGACGATAGCCGTTACGACAGGCATGATGATGATAAGCATGACAAAAGTCAAGATAATGATAGAGCAGCTCACGATCAAGAATCGAACGTGTATACATACCTGGTGAGCACTGCAGATGCAGCCGATAAGCGGTACAGGTCATTGGCCCACAGTGACGACAGAAGTTCACAGCACCTACTTAATCGCCATCATACAAACGTAAGTGGTTTATTTTTTCTTTTATAACTCAAACCAAACTTTATGGTGGCTTGAAAGTTCGTACGACTGAGAATTCAGGCCAATCGGCGTTTCATTCGCTCTCTTTTCAAAAATGCCATTGGCCAGAACCGGCACTCGGCAATCACACGAACTTCAGGCCGCCATTAAGTTTGGTTCGAAGTATACCTTGTAATTTTAATTTTAGGTCTTACATACTTCCCCTATTTTATGGAACGTATAACAATTCACGTAATAATAATATAATGAAAAAGGGTCCAAATTAAGTTGAGATCGAGCTCAAAAATCTCAAAATGTATTTTCATAACCAAGTTTCAACATTAAATATTAACCTTAATGTGATTAGTGTCATTACATCGAATTGTGACCGAAAGTTGGAAAATATACAAATCAATATTGTGCCAACGAAAAGTATTTCTTATTCTCTTCCCTTTTGTCAAGTCAGATTTTTTATGCTTACGTGTGACTAAATTGAGATACCTAATCTCACATGACTAAATTGAGATTAGATGATGTGACTATATTGAGATTAGACCACAGAATAGATTATAGTACTGACTTAGACTTAAACCTTTTTATTAGTAGAATAACATAAAAAACATAAACATAAACTCACGCCTGTATTCCCCGAAGGGGTAGGCAGAGGTGCTAGCACCCACATTTCGCCAGTTTATGTTTAGGTCCCAATGTAATAGGTGGCGAGCCTATTGCCATTAACCGGGCACTTATAAACCTAAATACACACATAACTTCGAAAAGCATCGATAAGTCAATGGTGTGTGCCATGGTAAACCTGGGATCGAACCCGAGACCTCGTCTCAGCAGTCCATTACCCATACCACTAGGCTACCGCAGATTTTTTAGTAGAATAGTTATTTTCAATAAATTCATAACACAATCCCAATTTAATTTTCGTTCTATGAAAATTGGCCTTCTTACCTGAAAGTGGCCCTACGATCTTCATCGTTCTATTATTGTTATTTTTTCAGAGTAACAACAAACAACGGGCTGATGGTGATGTAATAGACCACCAAGATGTTTTGAACAGACGCCTTGTAAGTATTTAATAGTTGACATGAATTTCTTATAATAATAATTTATAAGACAGAGCAACTGTGCCTCAGGAGAGTACGTTAAGCCGCCGATCCTGATTCTCATATAAACACGGCTCATACGGTATATGTTACGGGTTTTTAGTTGGAGTCTTTCTAGACGAGTGGCAATTGGCAATACATCGTTTGTAGAATAGAATAGGTTGATCAATGTATAGGAGAGTCAAGTATATTGTACCGCCTTCTAATTCGTACTACCTGTAGATATGTATTTCATTAAATGACCCTTTTTTCTGCACTGGCGTTCGATGTAAATTTAAAATAGTGGGTAGAAGTTTTAGGTTGGAAGCGACGCTAAAGAATTGTTTGGTGTTGCCAGTCTAAAAAAAGTGTAATTTATTGAAATATGTAAAGGTAGTCAATGATGTTTTATAAATTATAACCTGTAGATACGTCATGCAGGAAAATGGCCACTTTCAAAAATGGCGCAAGTAAACACTATATTATAAAAAAATATAGCTTCTATAGTAATAATACATTAATGTTATTAATTTATATGCATTTTTAATAATATAGTCATTGTTACTAATTAATTTATTAAAGACGTTTTTCTGGGTGGCGCACTGTCGCGTCTTTGATTGGTGGAAATTGGTGGAAAAAATGGTGACCATATGGTCGTCATTTTTTGTTGATATTTTAGAGTGTGAACAACATAATGTCTATAGTTTATAAAATATCATTGGAGGTAGTACGATTTAAGAGGCAGTATAATTTACTCGACATACCCCTATAGGAATGACATACGTTGACGACTGAAACATCTCAAACGTCAAAACACTTGTCAAACTTAAAGGTACATTCATCATTCTATTCTACAAATTGGGCATCATCCTATAGTTAACATAAATTATTATCTAACCGAGCTTATTAAATTAAGAATGGGAAAAGAGCGGTAAAAATTGCGTCGGTTCTTATTTTATAGTTTTTATTTATTTTTAATCATCCAACCAACCTATACTAGTAACTAATATAGTTACCTTATAACTTGTCGTGTTGACGTTTAGTAGAAAGTAACTTTGACTAGTCAGTAGAACACCCAATTATTTACGCCGGAAAGCGAATTACCACTACTTGTCTGGGGGTTCGAAAAGTGCGACAATGTTCGATATTCGTTCGAGCCTGAAGTTGGCTTTCCAGCTTTTACTTCTTCATTTCACGTGGTCTTTGGCAACACTGATAGACCATTGACACGCATGATAATCGTTAGGATTAGGACGGCCAGCCAGTACTTCTTGGGCCTTCCTATCTTCATACAGCAGTATTGATAGCTACATATTTTTATTAGAAATACAATATGTATTTCATATTTCACTGGTTTGGATCCAGGCCATTAGGTACACCATGCACCCATTCCTAACACAGGCTATTTAGCCTAGCTGAAGTTAGTAGGAATACTAGTAGATAATTTCGGTAGTCTTTAAAAAACATATTATTTAGTTAAAGCCACGGACGATTCTTCTACGGTTTATTCAATTACAATTAAATTAACCTAAGGGCCCCCAGTACACTCTGTGGGGCCCCTATTTCTTTGTGCTTTATCACAAGTATCCGTGTCGTGTAAATTATTCGTTTTAAAAATGTTTTAATTTATAAGTACACGTTTTTGGTTACCTTTTTTTGGGCAGTGGTGCCCCGCTTTTAATTTTTTCAGGCCACGGGAGCGAGCGAAGCAAGCTCCTGGACGCTGCTCACCGATATGGATGGGATAGATATAGGTTAGTTAGGTTACTTGTGACAATACACAAAAAAGCCCTGCTGGGGCCCCTTAACAGACATCGGATGCGTTATTAAAAAATAATAAACCAAAGTAAAATGAACCGTAGGTCGTCCATTAGGTATTTCAAACGTAGTTGAACTAATCATTAGATTCGTTAGTAGTGCATTGATTTTAGTTCAATCAAAGAACCCGCCGACGTCTTTTTCTGTGTTTAATTACCTACTGCTTTCACACTTTCACGAGCATACTCAACCTACGTCTGTACGGGATTGTGTGAACGTAACATGCATGAACTTTCATGCAAACCCGTCACTTTTTTTTTATCGTGCGCAATGTCCCCACGGATACCACCCCCATGGAGCCGGTGGAGGCGGTTATGTCGGACTCGAACCGACCAAAACGCACGCCGTCTTGGGTCCTTGGTTGCCGGAGGTGAGATTGCCGAAAGCATATCTCTCGCACCCCGGCAGACCAGACTTCGGGTTGTAGATACCTCGGTATCCCCATCTAACCCCGGGTACGGGGAGGCGCACTTTGCGCCACCGCCGCGGCCTGCTTCTGCTAGGGTGACAGGCGGCTCCAGGCCAGCGCTCATGAAGGACGGTGGGCCGGTTCGCCTTCGCTCTTCGCGGGCTTGCCGGGCCCGGAGTCTAGTCCGGACCCGACCGGCCGCCTCCTTCTCGAGCATTACTTGCTCGCAGAAGGAGGCGGCCGCACCCCAAGCGTTCGCGCATCGTACCATCGCTGTGAGAAACCCGTATGCTACATAATACCACAATAATAACTCCTTTAATTAGATGTAGGACCTGACTAATTTTAGGGAAAATATATTTAGTAAAATAGTTTCCCTAAAATTAGTCAGGTCCAATTAGTCAGTATCTGTTTAACTTTTAGGCAAAAACAAAGCAGGTCTTCGTGATAAGGGTGCGTTGAAAATTAAATATATTATTTCTGTATTAACTACAAGCTTTATTGCTATTGCTTAAACAATAATATTTTGAGTAGGTGCCTATATCATAAAATCTACACTGACGGACTCATAAACTGCATCAAAGTTCAGGTTTACTCTAAAAGGATTTTTTATAATAAGTATGCAAACTTTTTAGATTAAATTCTATAAATATGGAAAGACTGGCTCTTAATCTTAAAAAAAAAAAAATTTAAAAATAGAACTGCAGTAAAACAAATGAATATAGCCGGGAAAAGAAAATTTACTTGTAGTATCAGATTTGCGTGTTATTTATAGCAAAGTTTTAAATTGATTCTCATTGATTTTTTTTTGTTTTGTCAATTGAATTATTGTTACCAGCATAATTGTTGGGTTTGTTTTTTAACACATCGAGAGTTTTTGAACCATAATATGGATACTTCGTCCGAACAAGCGGCACAAATTGTAGCATTGGTGCGGGAGAGCTTGGATCAACGAACGATTGGTAGAAATTTAAATTTAAACCAGTCTACGGTTTCTAGAATATACAGAAGGTTTGTAGAGACAGGTTCTTACAGGAGGAGACGTGGAACAGGCAGAACTCGAGCAACCACAGGTCGTGATGACCGATTTATTGTTATAACTTCCCTGCGAAATCGTTTCCTCACGTCAGTTAACATCAAAACCGAGCTTAATGAAGTGCGTGGAGTAAACGTGTGTGCACGAACAATAAGAAGAAGGTTAAAGGAAGCGGATATCACCCCTTTTAGACCAGCAAATGGTCCAAAGTTGTCTACAGCTCACAGACAAGCTCGCTTAAGATTTGCGCGTCATCACCTGAATTGGACAGAAGAGCAGTGGGCCTCTGTATTGTTCACGGACGAGTGTAGGACATGTTTATATGGTGCAGATGGTCGCAGAAGAGTCTATCGTCGACGTGGGGAGCGATATGCTCAAAGTTGCATTGAGGAGCATGTTCCTTTTGGAGGCGGTTCATGTATGGTCTGGGGTGGCATATCGATGAACAGAACTTGTGTTCATAGACATGGTCCGTCAAAACGGTAATAGAGGGGGTTTGACAGCACATCGCTACATAACAGAGATATTAGAAGATCACGTTGTGCCTTACATGGGATTCATAGGCGAAAATTTTACTTTAATGCAGGATAATGCCCGGCCGCATGCAGCTGCACAAGTTCAACATTATTGCGAAGAGGTTGGGATACGTACAATGAATTGGCCAGCACGCAGCCCGGATCTTAATCCCATCGAGCATGTTTGGGACAATTTAAAAAGAGCTGTATATGCGAGAAACCCTTCGCCCACGACAGTGGCAGCACTAAGAACAGCACTTTCAGAAGAATGGGACAATATTCCGCAATATCTTTTAAAAACCCTTATAAAATCTATGCGGAACCGATTAGAATCCGTAATAAGGGCACGTGGGGGTAATACACCTTATTAAAACACAAATAAACCGTTGCATAAAGTTTGTGTCTATTGTTAAAACCAATTTTTTAATTAAACCAATTTTTCTTAAATTTCTGTTTTTTCTTCAAAAGTCTTAAGGTCCTTTCCAGTACATAAACTTAAACTTAAAGATATGACCCTACGCTGTTTTAAAGTTCACGAACCAATCTAGAGGTTTCAATTTAAATCTGTATAGAAAGTATGCATACTTGGTTAAAATATTTATTTCAAAGTCGTCTATTACTTTGATGCAGTTTATGAGTCCGTCAGTGTATATAAAAAATAATGTACGTACTTTTATAAATCTGTACGGTCTATGACGTACACGTATAGGTATATTGTGTCCACAATCTAAATCAGACACAATATTATTATATCTTATTTTATTTTTAAAAGATCTTTGGGTCTCTAAATTACGCCCAGTTTTGTGGAACAAGAACAGTAGCTAATGTTGATTTTCTTTTTTTTCCAATTTTTTATGTTGGCTAGCCCACCCTGATAAGATCAACTTAGTGCTTTAATAGAATCGCGAATAATTTGCTAAATGTTACACTGATCCCCGTAAACTGAAAGGGCAAACAATATTATGCTGTTAAAGAGGAATATTTTCCCAAGAACTTCCGATATTATTTAAATTTTTGCTTTTGATATAATTTTGAGTTTTGCTTTTGGCTTTACCGATTGCTTTATTACGTAGATATTTAAAAAAACACTTACCTAATTCTTATTCTTTTAAAACAGAGTGTTTCGTACCAAAACGTGAGTTATTTTTAAATTCAATAAATATTCCATATTTTTCCAACGTTAAGGCGTCATTTAGACGATGCGAGTTTCTCGCACGTTCGAGTCGATAAAGTCGTATAATTATGATAATCATTAGCAATAATCACCCTGTCAAAGTGTTTACACGCTTAACTCTCGCATATGATTATATCATACCTACGATTTTCGCAAGTGACATTTCAACTTATGCCTTATATCATTGCTTTAAAATTCTGTTTAGACCGACACTATCAATATTCAATGGCGAGGCGATTCTCGCCAGGCGTGGACGATCGAGCGAATAAACTCACGCCTGTTTTCCCCGAAGGGGTAGGCAGAGGTGCTAGCACCCACATTTCGCCAGTTTATGTTTATGTCCGAATGTAATAGGTGGCGAGCCTATTGCCATTAACCGGGCACTTATAAACCTGCGATAAATACACACATAACTTCGAAAAGCTTCGAAAAGTCATTGGTGTGTGCCATGGTAAACCTGGGATCGAACCCGAGACCTCGTCTCAGCAGTCCATTACCCATACCACTAGGCTACCGCAGATCCATCCATTTATGTTAAGGTCCCAATGTAATAGGTGGCGAGCCTATTGCCATTAACCGGGCACTTATAAACCTGCGATAAATACACACATAACTTTGAAAAGCATCGAAAAGTCATTGGTGTGTGCCATGGTAAACCTGGGATCGAACCCGAGACCTCGTCTCAGCAGTCCATTACCCATACCACTAGGCTACCGCAGATCCATCCATTTATGTTTAGGTCCCAATGTAATAGGTGTCGAGCCTATTGCCATTAACCGGGCACTTATAAACCTGCGATAAATACACACATAACTTTGAAAAGCATCGAAAAGTCATTGGTGTGTGCCACACAATTTTATTATTGTAAGAAGAAAGTATAAGAAAGTATTCTGTAATTAATAATGAAATAATTTTCTTCTCTTTCACAAGTACCTATACATTTTTTATATTATGTCACTAATCCTACCATAATCCTACTGAAACTAAAACGTGGTTAGGCTCTGCTGTGCGGGTTTAACCTAATTACCTAATACTGCGAATTAAGTACGTAGGAAAATGTGTAGGTAACGAGTGCGGTTTATGGTGCAGCGAGAATTCTGCCACATTTTCAGATTGAACATAAATAGGTTTCGATATGGTAGGTATTATACCTATTGCATATCGCACTAAATAAGAGAGGACAACATACAGACTCATACAGTACAAACTACATACTAAAAAAATGTCACTTGACCCGGTGAATTTCGTACTTAACGCCAATTTTTTTCCGCGCGCGTGGCGTCTGATCTCGTTCCCGCTGCACCCCCTACTATATAATAACCTGCTAGCCCTCCATGGCTCAGCCCGTGACAATTATCTATTCTGTGCCCGTGACATAAGAACCCCTGGTGCATCCCTTACTCATAAGCATAACATAAGTAATAAATGGAATCTGTCGGATTTGTGAACATGACATTTAAGACTACTTGCTCCCTAGGGTAGTAGTGTGATGATTGATAGCCTATTTTCATCATAGAGAATGTAGATGCGTAGAGATGTTGCGTCTTTGGCAGTTTTCTACCTTCTCTACCATGGTGAATGTTCTGACGAGCTCTTCCAATTAGTCCCACCCTCCCCTTTCCTTCACAGGACGACACGTGCAGGGCTAAGATGCCATCCATTTATGGTGCAGAGTATACCTGCTAGAACCAAGCGTTTCAGTGATTCATTCTTATGCCGCACCACTAAGACCTGGAATTCCCTGCCAGCTCACGTGTTTCCTTCTTCCTATAGTCCCGGGTCCTTTAAGCGGGGCGTGAAAAGGCATCTAATGAGGCCGTCAAGCTGAGTGCCACCACTGTTAACAATGTTTACGATGGTGACCCTCTTTCCGAGACTTTGCCTTTAGCTTAACATCAGGCGAGGTGAAGTCAAATTGACGTCACCTGTATAAAAAAAAGGTAACCTATTTTTCACATGATGAAAAAATTTGTTCATGAAAGGTACTCGAACATCTTTCTGCTGTATTTAAATTTCACCTATTGCACAGGAATAATAACAACTACTAATGAATAGTGTAACACTCACCGGGATATTTACCATGTATAACATTTTTGTTTGGTAACCGATATTTCGGCGCTGTTTCAAGCGTCATGATCACGGTGTACTGACGACCGCCGAGCTAGTTGTTATTGGGCAGACCGTATCTGTCTACCCTCTTCCGCATTCGTTTATGACGCGCGTCGCCCCTACCACTGTCCGCGTTCTCGCACTGTACTCGATCGCGTTTTCGACTTACAACATGGTAAATATCCCGGTGAGTGTTACACTATGACCATGTTAATCTCAAATCGTAAACTACTAATATATTTTTAATATTTCAGAGGGCTAATGAAGAGGAAGATTACTCTGACAGTGATAGCGATAGTGATAGCAATAGAAAATAAAGGAACTAATCAACTGGGTGATCTAGAAATTAATGTGATACGACCAAGCTTAACTCTACTGGACTCGATTACAACCATAATATAATTATTCTTTTTGTTACAATAAACAATCAAGTATAGGCTGCAGCAAACGATATTTTTTTATTTACTAACTCTTTTCTTCTGTTTATAATCGATGGCTCAAAAAGATGGTTGAGATAGACTGGATGCGAAAAATAGAGTTAGAAAGTCAGATGCTATAATTGCCTTTCAATATGCACCATAGCATCTGACTAATGGCTAATGAAATCGACTTACTACAAGAGCCACCAAATCTTTCAAATACAGCCTACAGCTTCTCAAAACATACCTACTCGTACAAGTACCCCATAAAAATTATACAAGAATGAAACCTATTAAATTATTTATGTTATTATTTTATCAGCCTCAGTGTAAACTTGTATAAAACCAAGTTATTGTTCAACGAATATGTTGAACCGAGACCGATTGCCATTGAAAGGGCACTCGGCACTCGAAGTTGATCAAAAATATGTCTACTTAAGGCAGGTTATCCAGCTCGGTAAAAACAACTTCGAGAAAGAACTAACCAGAAGGATCCAACTGGTTTGGACAGCATTTGGCAAACTACGTGGTCGTCTCCTCATCCCTACCGCAAAGCCAAAAAAAAAAGAGCAATGCGTCCTCCCTTTTATGACTTACGGTGCTGAAACGTGGATACGGACGATAGGGTTAATCCATGACCCAAAAGTCGCTCAGCGGACTATGGAGCGGGCTATGCTTGGAGTCTCCTTAAAGTATAAAATTCGAAACGAGGTCATCCGACAAAGAAGTAATGTTACCGACATAGCTCGCAGAATGAGCACGATGAAGTGCCAGTGGGCTGGCCACATCTGTCGAAGGACCGACGGCCGTTGGACCAAACTAGTCCTAGAGTGGAGACCGCGAGTTAGCAAACGGAATGTAGGACGCCACTGGCCAGATGGACTGGTGACCTGAAAAGGTCGCTTGGACAGACTGGATGCGGAAATCGGAGGATCGGCAGAAATGGCGCACATTGGGAGAGGCCTATGTTCAGCAGTGTACAGCAATAGGCTAATTGATTGATTGGTTGATTTATGTTATTAAGAAACGCTGGCTTCCTTGTCGTAGCACGCCGTGCGCTGGCTACACGACTCTAAATTATAAGAGCATACATTGAATGTCATAATATTCTATGGTTAACGATTAGTAAATGTCGGGGGAGTTGGAGAGAACGCAGAAGAGAACGCATCGCGGTATTATTTTGTTTTCCAAAATTGGTGTGAATTCGAGTTTTTAGATATAACAATGGTGGATTTTTAGATACGTCTTGGACAACGCACACAAGCGAGTGTAGGAAAGTGGCATATTGCAGTGAGTTGTGACTCTTCTTGTTAATTCCAACTCTCCTGGGCGGTTTTTAGTAAAGTCCCAACAACTTTACTGAGGCAGCAATCATCTCATTCATCGCCATTATCATTATCAGTAACTCGTTATCATTATCATCAACAATCGTTTATAAGTATACAAGTAATGTAATACAAAATAAGACTTGACATAAAGGTCCTAGCTACCATGCGGCCATGTCATAAAATCCCTAAAAAATCATCTGTCATGTCAAGATGACGTCAAAAGTGTCAAAACTGTAAACTGTCATTCTAATAATTTCTGTTTTGCTGTGGTTTTGCTCGTTCGCGCTTGCAATACATACTTTATTTTCAAATAATTGAGATAAAACAACAAATTAAGTACATAATTAAAACATTTGGCAATGTCTACTAAAATAGATCAAAAATCTTATTTGCAAAAATATCTCGGTGGGTCGTCTGGCGACAAAAAGAAAAAGAAGAAAAAGGCTGTGAAAGGAAAGGGGTAAGTAAATTATCCATACTACTATTATAAATGCGAAAGTAACTCTATCTGTCTGTCTGTCTGTCTGTGTGTGTATGTTACGCTTTCACGCCTAAACCACTGAACCGATTTTCATGAAATTTGGTAAAGGGGTAGATTAGACCTTGAGAAAGGACATAGGCTATGTTTGGTCACGATAACCGACATCCGACATCCACGCGGGTGGAGCCGTGGGCAAAAGGTACTTGAATATATTACTTTCAATTAAACTCTTACACTAATTGTATTATAATAATATACATAAATGTTTTCCTCTTACAACAACAATTTGTTTTGTATAGCTATAAAATATTTGTAACATTAAGTTAGTAGGTTTTAAAGTTACCATTACATGGATAAAATATTATTTATTATTCATATACAAAACAGGCTGGTTTGAAACAAGCTGAAACACCCATTATGCTTGCACATGGGATTTAATATACTTTCAAGATATAGAATACTTTATTGACCTAGTTTATTGGAAATATCAGGGTCTACTGCATCTTAGTGTAAATTCCAGTAGCATCTGAAGCTTTCAGCTTGGATCTGGGATCCGCTTTACCAGTCTAGCTGGAGATTTGGCTGAACTGCAATATTTTCTGTAAAGCAACTGCCATCTGACTTCCACAAGCCTAAGGTGATATTGAAGCATTGCACTTAGACCAGTTGTTGGGTCTTTTAGGGCTCCAACTACCTGTAACAACGGCCATAGATGCTTGTATGGCAACTGGGACCTATGGCTTAACATGCTCTCCGAGGCACGATCAGACCAATGCAAATACCCATATTCGTGCATACAAATATTTGCACAGAGTGGGCATCTACTTACTTACTTCCAGCGGGGGACGCCGTCGACCGGACGGGTGATCTGCCCTCTCTGTGGGCCATTTCACCCAAATCCCCTGTGCCTCCCCTGGGGAGGCCAAGGGGGCGTGCGGCAATCACGGTGCTCCGTCGAACCTACCTGTTTCTTTGCAGAATCTTACGATCTGTTCCACCTTCAGATCCTCAAGGTCTGGTGTTTCTAATGTGTCCGTCCCCATGTTTTCCCATCTTGCTCTTGAGTACATGGGGCATTTGGCAAGCAGGTGGAGGCTGGTCTCCTCGGCCTCCATGCACTCTGGGCATTTGGGGTCGGTTTTCACTCCTATAAGTGTCAGGTGCCTGTTTAGTCGACAGTGTCCTGTTATTACTTCTATAACCAGCCTCATGTTTCCCCTGGAGAGTTTCAACAGTTGGCTTGATTTTTTCGTGTCCATGCTTTTTATGAAGATCTTCGACTGTCTCATGACAGGCGAGGATTTCCATCTACGATTTGTTTCGGCGACTATGCTGTGGCCTATCACTCCCTTCGTGATTTTGTGGGCTATGGGCAATCTTGGCTCAGGGCCCACCTGGTTCACGTCAGCTCCTTTTCTGGCCAGTTCGTCAGCGATTTTGTTGCCCGTGTTACCCTCGTGTCCGGGTACCCAGGCAAGTGTTGCATCTAGCTGCCTGGTCAGTCTTTCCAATGATTTCTTGCATTCCTTGACAAGTGCTGATGTTGTTTCTGTTCTGTCTAGTGCCTTCAGTGCCGCCTGGCTATCGCTATAGATGGTTACCTTTCCTTCATCTTTAAGGCGGCTCACCATTTCCGCGCATTCCATTATGGCATAGATTTCTGATTGGAAGACACTTGCATATTTGCCTAGGGAGATTGTCCTATTTATTACTGTTCCATTTCCACGTTTTATGTGTATTCCAGAACCAGAGAGTTTGGTGGATTCTTTTCTGGAGCCATCCGTGTAACAGATAGTGCCTTCTGCATCCATCTTCCAATTCTCCCTCTGTCCAATATGTACTCTGTACTTTTTGTCAAAGATCCTTTCTTTACTGATAAGATCATTGTTCGATAGGACCATTGACAGTTTATCTTCATATCCTTGACTAATCTTGGCATGACCTTCGTCAAAGATATTGCTTGTCCATAGACCTGTGCTTCTCAATTTGAACCATTGTTCTATTGCTTTCCTTTTTATTTCAAGGTCTATCGGATTTAGGACCAGTATGATCTCTAGCGCGGCTGTGGGAGTGGTCCTCATCGCGCCGGTAGTCATTAATGTTGCCAGTCTCTGTACCTTGTTCAGTTCTTGTTTGTTTTTCACTTTATGGGTTGTGTGCCACCATACTAGGGATCCGTGGAGTATCCTTGGCAAAATAATTGCCTTATATATCCACAGCACCATGGCTGGTTTCATTCCCCAGCTTATGCCTATGGCTCTTTTGCATTGCATCATGGCCATTTTTGCTCTTGAGCATGCATTTCTTATGTGTGTTTTGAAGGTCAGTTTGCTGTCCAGTATTACTCCTAGATATTTGACCTCCTTCACCACTTTGAGGTTTTGGTTATCTAGTTTGATTGGTACCGACCATTCAATTTTCCTTTTTTGGGTGAATAAGACTACTTTGGTTTTGTCAGGGTTTAGGTTTAGGCCTTTACTCCTGCACCATTCTAGTGCTACTTTTAGCCCTCTGTTCATAATGTTACATATGACGCTGAGGACTTTTCCTGTGACCAGGAGCACACCATCGTCCGAGTATGCCTGTGTGTATATGTGCATCTTGTTGATCTTGTCGACTAGCTCGTCTATTAGCAGGCACCATAGCAGTGGTGATAGACATCCTCCTTGTGGAAAGCCTCTTTTGGCCACTACTGTTCGTCTTGTCTTGTGTGAGTGGGCATCTAACACACAGCTCTAGTTTTCTACTAAACAAAGAGTTTTAATAGATATTTTTTCTTTTTTTATTACTTATCCATACTGATATTTTAAATGCGAAAGTAACTCTGTCTGTTACACTTTCACACCCAATTCCACTGAACTGATTTCGATAAAATTTGGGAAGGTATACATTGTACCTTGAGATAGGACAAGGCTATGTTTGGTTGCAATAATCGTCATCCACGCCGGTGAAGCCGTGGAAAAAAGCTAGTTCTTCAACACTAAGAAGTGTGTCCTAAAATTTTCAGGTTGAAGATTATAGATGATGACTTAGATCTATCAAAACTGCGGGCTCTCGACGGTGACGAGTTAGACATATTTGATGAGGGTGAGGACGCTCCGCAGATAGCCGGCATCATTGACGATAGACCGGAAGAGTTAAAACAACTGGAACAGTTGAAGACCAGCTCCAAGTGGAAAGTTATTAATCAAGTAGGTACTACTTTAATACTACTACTATTGTATACAAATTGGAGCATTATCCATATAGTAAATAGTATATTCTTCTGCCTGCACACTATCTCTGCATTATTCTAAGGTAGATTGTCAGAATGCCTTTGGCAATAAGCCTGTCTTTGTACAATTTATAGTGCATAAAGTTTAGAATGAATAAAACAAACAGATTTTATACCTTGTAAGTGTTGAAAATTAGTCTGTTCACATGTTTGTTCACACTGAAACCGATGAATCGATTTTGATTGGTTGTGATAACTTACATCCTCAGGGCAACAGCTGCAGGCAACAGTTAGTTTTTTTAAACTTTAACTAGATGTTGTATTATTTTATGTTAACAAAAATTCTTACCAGTTAATTGTTACAGGATGACGGTTTCAACAGTAAAATTCAAATAGAAGAAATAAAAAAAGACATAAAGGAAACTGAAAAAGAGAATGAATTAATCTTTGGTAAGATGTACAGTGATTCGGAAGATGAGAAGAAGAATGACTCTGATGTCTCGCCTCCAAGGAAGGGGGCGAATAGAAAAGAGAGAGAGTCTCCTCCCAGGAAGGGGGCAAATAGAAACGAGAGAGAGTCTCCACCCAGAAAGGGGACAAATAGAAATGAAAGAGAGTCTCCTCCCAGAAAGGGGACGAATAGAAACGAGAGAGAGTCTCCGCCCAGAAAGGGGACAAATAGAAACGAGAGAGAGTCTCCGCCCAGGAAAGGAGCGAATAAAAACGAAAGAGAGTCTCCGCCCAGAAAGGGGACAAATAGAAACGAGAGAGAGTCTCCGCCCAGAAAGGGGACAAATAGGAACGAGAGAGAGTCTCCGCCCAGAAAGGGGACAAATAGAAACGAGAGACAGTCTCCTGCCAGGAAGGGGACAAATAGAAATGAAAAACACTCAAAACCATCAAGAAAGGACAGTAACAGTGATTGTAGTCCTCCCAGAAAAAGAGAAAAACCTCGTAACAATAGTGATTCGGATCCTTCCCCTCCACGACCAAATAAACCCAAAGAGAGAGTCAGGAAGCCTAGCCGATGGGGAGGCTATGACTACGAAAACAGTCAAGAAAATTCTAGTAAGCGTAGAAATTCAGATTCAGATGTATCTCCGCCAAGAAAACATAGACGAAGTTCTCCATCCCCTGTACAGAAAATTAGACATAATTCAAGAGATTCTGATCAATCTCCTCCTAGAAGAGGCAAGAGTAAACGGAATTCTCAATCTCCTGTACGTAAGGTTAGACGTAATTCAAGCGATTCTGATCAATCTCCACCTAGAAGAGATAATAACCGACACATGTCTGACAAAGATAACCGTAAAAGAAATAACGACAGTCCACCACCATCAAACAAGAAGATGGCTAAGACTCTTGATGGCAAACTGGCAGGGTTGCAAGATGCAAGGCAACTCAGGCAAGAGAATTCTGATTTTAGGAAGAGAGAGGAAGAGATTTATAGTAAAATGTCTGATGAGGTGTCGGGGAGAAATGCTAAAGCTGTGAGGAGAAAAGGTAAATAAATGATTGTATTTATAATAATGTATATATTGGTTGATTCATATATGCTGCACCTAAACTTTGCTCTATACACGCAGTACATGTTTCTTGGATGTATTTTGAATAGCACGGGATGCTATTGCCGTGGACGAGTGCAAATTCACCAAGTATAGATTATTACAAAACAGCCGGGCCTTTTATACTTTGCGATTTAGGCCCAAGATATACGAGTATGAATAGAGCTATACTATATTATTGTAAATTAGCTATGTTTTGTATATGTAATGGATATAAAAAAATAAAGCTTAAATTAACAAAATTAAAATAATAATTCTGAATCCAAAAATTTGTCATATTATCATTTATCATTCACAGATCATAGAGAGACCGCAGAGAAAAAGCAAAAACAGAAGGAGAAAACGGAAAAACAGAAAGAGATAGATGAAAAATACAAGAAATGGAGTAGAGGGTAAGTACACTAATGAGTTTCATTGACATGTTTTATTTTTTAAAGAAAATTAATAACCCAAAAACTAAAACCCCAATATTAAAACTCTGATCAACAACGACGCTATGCCCTTTGTGGTAAATTAACGTAATAATAATTAAATATAATCACTCCTTTATCCCCGGTGGGTTAGGTAGAGGTGAATTAACACCCACATTTCACCAATCAATGTATTTGGTCCCACGTAATAGGGGGTGAGCCTATTGCCGTATTCCAGGCACTATATTGACTCGAGCCATGCATCTGAGGCTGCATGTGGGCTGTATATATGTCTGATGTTAAACAGCCCTATGTGTTAGTCGCCTTATACGACACCGAACAGGAGGAGCCGAATTCTACTCTCCCGGTAACCACACACAGGAATATGTCAAATATTATTACGTTTTATGAAATTTGTGGACATTTTTTGCTAATATTGCTATGGATTACCAATTATCTAGGAAGGCAGGATTCGAACCCGGGACCTTACATTCGAGAGCCTTTTTTTACCTTAACCACTAAGCTGCCGATTTCTGTACATTTAACACATGGTATTTTAAATTTTTTCCAGTTTGAAACAGTTAGAAGACCAAGAGGCACGCGTACAGGAGTTTATGCACGAGGCTTCCAAACCCCTGGCCAGGCATAAAGGCGATAGAGATCTGGAAAGTAACCTGAAACAGATCGAGCGGGATGGGGATCCCATGCTGCAGTACATTAGAAATAGGAAAAGGGAGGCAGGGGAGCTTGGACCAGGTAAAATCGAGATTTAAGTATTTTACTGTGACACTGGAGGCCGGACAGATGTACCATCAACTTCTGCGAGCCATTTTATCCATAATATTTAAGTTAGTAGGACCCTACCAATGTGATTGCGGTTCTGTACCCCACAGAATAAATAACCCTAGCACGAACAACTATCGTAATCGTATTGGGAGAAGGAATCATTGCGACTGGCTTCACACACACATAAGTTCACAGTAGGTAGGTGGCCAATTGCAATGCTCCGTTATCTTAATACGCTTACTATACCATTACAAAATTTGATCGTGCTAGGGGTACCGTTACAGGTTTCTCTCTTGGGTTAGGAGGTTATAATATGGCAGTCGCTCACAGAAAAGCAGACTGTGTCGGCTTTATGATTACATAATATTCACTGTTGTAGTTGTAGTTTGGGGATACCAAAGGGGCAGACAGTGTATTAACACACATTTCGCCAAAATTATAAATTTCAGTCCCACAAACAGGGCCTATATAATTATCTATAATCAATGTTATAATGTAAATACAATATTTTTATCAGCAATCAGAGTTATTCATTTGGAGTCATCGAGAACACACTATACACGCTACCACAGGCCTACCATCAAAAACAATTACCATGGTTGTATGCCACTTACTCTAACAAAACAATATAAAAGTGATATACGACCACAGCTATCCTTTATATTTTCTTGTTTGATACTTTTTAGAGCGTGCATTTTAAGTAGTCGGGTATTCGGGTATTCTTACTTTTTATAATGCCAACTTTTACTCAATAAATATCATTTATTTCACAGAAAAACCATCGTACAAGGGTCAGTTCCCACCTAATCGCTTCAACATACGACCGGGCTACCGATGGGACGGTGTTGATCGCTCCAACGGATACGAAAAGAAGTACTTCGAACAACAGAGCAAGAAGAAGACGCAAGAAGAAGAGGCATATAAGTGGAGTACAGAAGATTTGTAGATTTGTATGGAAAATTACTTTTGTACCGTACCTCGGGAAGGAGAGTGACAGATCGGCTGACTTCGGTATTGTTGAGCGCTCTCTCTTTCACTCGGCGCATATCTACGGCTTGATATGTTATTAGAGTAGTTAAAACCGATACTACAGTTTTTAATTTATATAATTACTATGTTACTAACTTGAAATGTAGCTATTGGTGAAAGATTTTTCGATTTCGGCCGTATTGTTTCCGAGCCTATTCATTACAAACAAACTTACAAATCTTTCCTCTTAATAATATTAGAAAGAAAATATGATTTTTCGATAGTAAACGCGATCATATTATAGTTACATTACATACCTACCTTTGATTTGCCTAATTCCTATTGTATATCATGGAACGCAAGAGTTAAAAAAATCACGGTATTAGAATTCGACGCGGCCAATTCGGGTTTTAACTACTCTAGGTATAAATATATAAAACTGTCAGTCCATACGATAAAGAGATTGTTCTACAAAACCGAAGCAAACCGATTTAAGCCGAACCCTCGTTTATTCGACATGCCTAATCAAAAAGTACCTAATGCAATCGGAACAAGTGTATATAATTCAGCGAATCTTATGAATATAGAACAATTTCTGTGTGAAATCATGTTGTACATATTTTTGTAGTGATTACAAGTTTTTAGTTTAATAATATTTACTGGTTTTATTTTGTCCTTTGAAAACAATTTCCTACTGGACCCCTTACACATCAAACGGCAATGTTCCGGACAAAATCTGGTTAATATGATTCATCATACTGTGATAAATTTTTCGAGAATGTCAATGGCGTTTAGCGAATAGCGCTAGTACAACTTAACCCATAAAATGCATTCCATGGCGCTAAGGAGTGCCATGAAAGGTTGGAATTGGTCCCTGATCCCAGTTGAACTGAGAAGAATTGTCCCCTTATCCGTACTGACAGAAGATCCCGTAAATGGATCATAAAGTCTAGCGTCCACCGACCCGCACCGCCCGCAACATTTTAGAAAATGCGATCCGTACTATGAGGGTAGGTGGACGCACTTGTTCGACTTTCTATACAAAGCATAATAATGCGGTGCGGGTAGGTAGACGCTTAGCTTTAAAGGCTGTACAATAAAAACAACTGACTTTATTTTGTAAAAATTGTTATTTAATAAGATGAATACAATTAACTATGTATGCAAAATTAAAATAAAAGTTATATTGCTATATTGAAAGGCCTCTCGGTACGCGCCCGCGTGAGCTTTGTATAATATATGAACAAATCAGTACACTCTTAAATAACTAAACCGAATTTCGTGAAAATAATTTAGACACTTATATCAACAAGTCATTACTTACTAAGTATTTATATTAATTTACAATGCATTGAAATTAAATGGGTTGCTCTAATTGGTGAACAAATGAGATATATAATCAAGACGAAAATATCCTCAAACCTCGTAAATAAGTATGGCAACACTGTTGATGCCAAAAGTGTGATTGGCAACTATAGTCGAATTTTTAATTAGACGGAGTCCGCTGACGTTAAGGGCTGGCGTCCAGTAGCGGCATCAGCAAGCATCAGGAGTTGTATTTGTCGTTTAACAATAGATCTTATTGTTATAGATATAAGATTGAACTTTAATTGCTAACCATACCGCTGCAAAATGCCGATCGACGATAGTCGACGAACGTCATTGAAATTTCAATTTTATGATGAAAGTGATATGATCTATTATGCTTGGCTATAAAATCCAGAAGCTTGCCGATGTCGATAATGGGCACCGGCTCTTATTGGGTAGTCAGTTTTTGATGAAATAAAAATACTGTTGTGACAAAGCGAATGATTATTATAACAATCCGAATAAAATCATTCTTTGATCCGTCAAGAAAGTTATGACAATTTGACGGTGGGGTTGATGCGCTATAAGTGAACGAGAACTTAATGCATCAATATTACATTGAATATGGTATCATTATTTCATAAAGTGACATTAGGTGCTGTCAATTTACTTCGTTTAATTAGATATTTTCTTGTAGTTAAAATAACTCATCTACCCGGGCTCATTAAATTAAGAATTGTAAAATAATAGTAAAAAAGTTGCGTCGGTTCTTATTTTAACGTTTTTATATAATTTTAATAATCCACCCAACCTATAGGTAGTAAATGATTTGACTATTAAATTTTATGACGTCACTAAAAAAATGTTACCTTAGAACTTATAGTTTTGACGTTTACTAAAAAGTAACTAATTTTATTAGTCAGTAGAATACCCAATTAAAAATTCGACTATAGTATTGCCAAATGTAATAATATTTTAAAGTAATTAATATGCAAGCTAATTAATATACATCGGAAAAATTAAACAAGCAGGACTTGATCCATAATCCCTTAGTGTCTCTATGCTCTGATCAACTGAATTACTTGTACACTTCTTGATACTGAAAACTCTTCTATTTATTTTTTAATTTAAGTCTATAGTGTTGCCTTAGTCTCACATAATTATGATTAATCAACATCAAAAAGAACAGGGACTTTATTAGTCATAATTTACGACAGAGTTAGACATAATTTACAATAGTAAATTAATGTAAGTAACATCTAAACATCGTTGCGACATATAAGTAACATAAAAAACAGTATGTAGATATTTCTGAAGACATATATCTTGGACTTAAAATGTGTCTATTCGCGCAGTACATGTTGCTTGAATGTATTTTGAAGATAACACGGGTTGCTACTGCGATGAACGAGATCAAATTCACCAAGCATAGATTATTACAAAACAATCCACGTAGGACCTTTTATATGTAGCGATTTAGTTCCAAGATATGGCCCGAGCAATACGTATTGGTAGGAATATAATTGACTCAGTTTATATCTTTTTAGCCATCGACACGCGACATGTGAAAGTACTAGATATAAAGATTTATCACTATCTCGTTTACTCTTTGCATAATAACCGTAAGTGAGAAGAGAAGAGCAATAAATACATATCTCTCTCTCACTTTAATGTCTCTAGCGTTCTTTAGCTTAGATTACGGTTTCAAATATAAAAACACGACAATGATAATATCAACATTGAAATATTTAGCTAGCACAACATAAATATAAATATAATAATATATTATTTAAACTAAGAACGAATTGGCTAATCTATCGGCCATATTGCTTCGACTATGCCGCCATCTATTGGTGGCTAGCGAGAAAACAATTGTTATTGCTATAATCGAGATATTGACTGCCATGGAGGGCGCAGATTCGATTCCCGTATAGTTCAAATATTAGGTAGGCAGAGACCGCATTTGTACATTATATGATAAAAAATACAACGCATATTCGACACAGATTTTGTAATACAAAATATGATAGTACAAAAAGTTAAATAATTTTCTATGATGTTTTCGGAAGTTAATGCGTATATTACACTAAATATAAAAGTATTTTTTACGGATTTTGTCTCGATATATTTTATTAGGCTGTTGCCCGGCTCCCCTATGTGGATGTCGGTTATCGCAACCAAATATAGCCTATATGCCCTTTTCCAAAGTTTTATCTACCCCTGTACTAAATTTGATCAAAATCGGTTCAATTGTTTAGGTGTGAAATAGTAACAGACAGAGATACATTTACATCCATACTAATATTATCAATGCGAAAGTAACTCTGTCTGTCTGCGTGTTACGCTACGCCTAAACCACTGAACCGATTTTGATTAAATTTGGTACAGGGATAGGTTAGAACTTGACAAAGGACATAGGCTATGTTTGGTCGCGATAACCGACATCCACGCGGGCGGAGCCGCAGGCAAAAGAAAGTTTAAAATATTAGTGTAAATTCACTCTCCATAACTATGACTTTCTAAAAGCAACCGAGACTTCGGCAACGTAAATAATTCGCGACAAAATCCGTCAAAGGTCAAAGAAAGTTTTAATATTACAGTAAAGTCAGCATCAAATTGATTAGCAAGCAAGCAAGTACTCAAAATGTCTTGGTACTCTTGGTATTGGTATTCTGATATTTGGTACACACCATTAATTCGTACGATAATACAATTTATATCAATAATAAATTGATCATTAAGAAAAAAATTATCGGAAATAGTTGCCATCCAACTCAAAAAATCTTCCATCGCAACTGGTTGTCAATCACAGTTGCAATGGCGGCCGAAGTGGATTTTAATACCTTCGTATTAAAATCATTTTGAAACTTTTCAATCAAGATTATTCTGACACTGTAACTATATCAGCAGAATATTTTTTTAGCTATTATTGCAGTAATTATATTTAAATCGGTAATTATTATTATAGTATAACAATGGCAGATGTCAACGTCTTCCTCCCCTGTAACCACCGCCCCCTCTGCCGCGTCTGTCCCTGTCGTCGTGTTCGTTTTGGTAACCGCCGCGGGTTTGGTAACCCTGGTTACCATGAGAGTTCCCATAGCTTCCTTGTGACCATTGGCTGTCGTGGGACCCTGAAAGATTATATACAAATGAATAATTTACATTAAAATCTGAAAAAGTCCAGGATGGGTCTTTGAATCTGTGACAAGTCCACTTTTATGGGGAAAAGTCCAGGGTCCGCTTTTCCCAGTCTTCGAATGAATTGACCACTCGAAAAAACATAATAAAACATAAACTCACGCCTGTATTCCCCGAAGGGGTAGGCAGAGGTGCTAGCACCCACATTTCGGAAAAGAATCGGCTGGTAATTTTAGTTTTCTTGACTTTTGACTCATCTTTTCTTCAAATGTTCAATGCTAATCTATTATGGATTCGAATCTCCTTCAATTGGGGTTTTTTTAATAGATATTCCACTACATTCTACACAACGTTATCTAGACCCATGGTAAGCTTAACCAGCTTGTGTTACAGAATCCAGAATGCGGATAAACATACTTAAGATACTTTTTTTGTAAATACATACATATTATACATAGAAACGCCCAGACCAATGCAAATAGCCATATTCACACAATTATTTGCACTGAGCGGGGATCGAACCCGCGCCTCCTGCGTGGCAGTCGCATTCACTACCGCCACGCCACAGAGGCTTATTAATATTATTTCAAAGGCCGGGATTATACAGTGAATAAATATAGCGATATTCGCGTTCCTGTTAGAAATATCGATAGTGTTGATAATATAACGCTATTCTTATACCGACAGGATTGGATTGCGATGGTAGCACCATCGCCATCTTTGCCTAACCTTTGCCCAGTAACATAACTTACTACCTTAACAACAGCAAAAAAAAGATTGAATAATAAAAAAACCCGACTGCCACTGAAACGATTGAAATAAGTTTGATAGCAGGTGGTACCCATTACTTTTCTTTAGTCATAGTCATTTATTTTTCAATATAGAACAATAAAATTGTTTCTTATTGATGTCAATTTTAATTCTACTTAATCTAAGTTTACCACCGCTTCCAATGCGCTGGTGGAGAAGAAACGGCGCAACAAACTCCACTGCGGCATTTTTTGGACGTCAATTTACAATATTTATTTTCTTAAAGCTAAATGTCAACAAGTATATAAAACTCTTTATAATTAAGAATTAAAACAAAGTTACATAATGTAACAAATAAGTCACGTAACTAATACAGTACCATGCTGTAATTATAGCAATTTACGAGGGGCCTGCACCATGCTCAAGCCAGACATTTTTATCTTTCAAGTAATCATATCTATCCTATAGTATGCCTTTTTGGATAAGGTGGTTTTTACGTGTGCATCTGGACTGAGGGCCAAACTTGTCAAACGAATTGAGACTTATAGGGCATTTAGTAAAAAATTAGTAAAACTTAATGCAAGCAATCATAAATTTCTAAAACGTAAGATAAAACTGTTATGACCAAATAACTGTGGCCCTCAGTCCAGACGTTTGCATAAAATGATATAGCCTATAGCTCAAAAAGTACTAACTCTAGGTTGATCATTTCTATTTTAGAAAATAGGTCTGAATTTCTAAAATGTTTTACTAAATTCCCATATTTCTATCGGTTATAGTTAAGGAGAAAATCAATATTGAATTTTACCAAAACGTCTGAACTGAGGGCCATTTTTATATCATTCTCAAATGAAACAAGACTTATGTGGGCATTTAGTAAAAAATTAGTAAAACTTAATGCAGGCAATCATAAATTTCTAAAACGTAAGATAAAACTGTTATGATCAAATAACTGTGGCCCTCAGTCCAGACGTTTGCATAAAATGAAATAGCCCATAGCTCAAAAAGTACTAACCCTGGGTTGATCATTTTTATTTTAGAAAATAGGTCTGAATTTCTAAAATGTTTTACTAAATTCCCATATTTCTATTGGTTATAGTTAAGGAGAAAATCAATATTGAATTTTATCAAAATGTCTGAACTGAGGGCCCAAGATTTTCTGACTTACTGCCTAGGCTTAACCTTGTAGAATAACGCAAATTGTATTAAGTTTTAGTAAAAATTTTTACTAAAATATGAGATATCTCCCGTTGTCCTAACTACTATACTTTAAGAGAAAATTGATACTTTCACTTTTCATTGAAATGGTTTTTTGGTAGGGTGACCATAAATTTAATTCGGAACGTATCGTATAGGTCCAATGTTGTGATATTTTATAGATATGTACGTCATTCAGGATGTATGGCATGTAAAGAAATGAGATAGAGTGACTAAATTTTCTGTCTCCTCTCTCGTGCCGGTTTTCAAATGTCCGCGAACTAGTTTGAACTTTTTTGAAACGATTGCACGAAATTAAAAAAAAATTACAGGTGTTCAGCTTACTGTTATTTATATTTTTAGAAAAAGTGAAAATTGTTTTCAAACGTGAAGTAATATTCTCAATTTTGTTTTGTAACAGTTAGTGAACATACATGGAAATATGGGACGGTGTAGTGTTTTCAGTTGTAAAATTGGTAGTGAAAGGAAACTGCCGAACGTATATTTTCACACGTAAGTATTAGACTTTTTTAAAGATAATAACTATTTCATACCCATGCAAACTTATATTCTAAGTAAATAAATAATATTATTTCGTATGAAGTATATTTTATAGATAAAATAGTCCCAAACATCAAATAAACTTAATCTACGAAGTAAATATTGTTCGATGTTGTCAAGTTTTGAATATTTATTTGCCCGTAATTATGGGTAGCTACTAATTATACTTCTTGTAAATATAATTAAATATTTTTATGTATTTAGTAAGATCTGCGGTAGCCTAGTGGTATGGGTGCTGAGACGAGATCTCGGGTTCGATCCCAGGTTCACCATGGCACACACCAATGACATTTCGATGCTTTTCGAAATTATTGAAATTATGTGTGTATTTATCGCAGGTTTATAAGTGCCCAGTTCGCCACCTATTACATTGGGACCTAAACATAAACTGGCGAAATGTGGATGCTAGCACCTCTGCCTACTCCTTTGGGGAATATAGGCGTATATGTTATGTATGTTATGTTATTTGAATGAATTTTTTATAGCATTTATTAAGCTATAAAAATATATGCTAACTGTTAAGTTCGAAAAACATTGGAAAAAATTAATTGCTCAAGTGAGACTCGAACTCACGACCTTTCGCTTACAGGGCGACTGCTCTGCCAACTGAGCTATTGAGCACCAAAGTGAGACACGAACTCACGACATGTTATGTTATGTTTAGTAATGTTCGTAATTGTATTATAGTTTCCCAGAAAATACGAATTTACGGCAGAAGTGGATTGAAGCTACAGGCTATAGGACGAACATATTGAATACGAAAAAGGCATCAAAAATTTAGATGAGATAAGATTGTAATGTCGTCAACAATTGGAGATTGACTTGGATGATTTTTTTACGTCGTCGTCAGCAACCGATCAATGATAATTAACCCTTAATCTACAATTATTGCTCCCAATTAAACTACTAAACCAGATGCTACTACCTAATCAGATAGTATGATGATTCTTTGATAACAATCAATCAATCAATAAACCTATTTGCAGTCCACTGCGTGACATAAGCCTCTCCCGATGTTCGGGAACTTGAACACAGATCGTACCTACGTATATATTGATAAATAGAAAAAGTAATCTGATTACGTTTTAGAAGCAAACCTAATTATAAAACGAGTGGGCTGCACAGTACGTCTCACGCTCACCTCGTCCCGGCCGGCACCTCCCCTCCCGACCTGCGACCCCGCTCTCGCCTTTACCTGTCGTAGGACCGCGTGCGACACAAGATGGCCGCTGTACATCTCACCTCGTCCCGGCCAACACCTCCCCTCCCGACCTGCGACCCCGCTCTCACCTTTGCTTGTCGTCAAGGACCGCGTGCGCGTATCTATGTACATATGTATAACATTCCTTAGCTCACACCGACTCTAAAAATTATGATAATTTTAACTACGGTATGTAGTATCATAATAATAATTTGATTGACTTAGAAGTACTTATTCTTATACTTTCTTGTGTGATTTTATTTTACTTAGGAAATCTCTTAATATTATTTTGATCATTGTTTATTATTCACAGGTACCTAATTACTACCTATCTTCTTTTGTTAACACAGATCGTACCTACATACATATTGATAAGTAGAAAAATTAACCTAATAATATAAGATATTAAGTTTTAGAAGAATAGGTACGCAATTATTTTTACTTTTTGGTACGTAATATTTTTTATTGGTAAAGTTTTTGCCCTTTAGTTTTTGAAGTTTTAAACGTAGGTATTTTATTTTTCAATTTGTGGTATAGTATATTCCAATATAAGTCATACGGTAGCCCGCAGCTCTATTCGCCAGGAATACTGATCATGTCCCATAACCGTGAACAAATCTCCAGGATCAAGGGAAATCACAAACATTCAGCTTTCTAATTTCAATGTAAACTAGAGAATCCAGTAAACTGATTGGTCAATCCAACCAATCAGGTCTATGTTGCTACTACGAGAGAAGATAAAATGGCGGTTGGCGTGAACCTTGATGTGATGTGCCCATAGATAATAGGTACTTACGCTATTATATTAATAAAATCTAATAAAGACGGAAATTTCAGAGCGATGAGCGATCAGACATAACTTATTTTCAATGGCACTGACATTAATAATGTTTTAATGAAAACTACATAGGTAATAAAAAGCGTCAAGTACAAGTCTGGTCGGTCGGTCAACTGGTCTAACTGTAACTTCGATATCGCCAAAGGAGAGGTCAGATCCCAGTCGCTTCATGGAAAATACCGAAATTCCGCTAAAAGCACAGTTAAAACTGGAGAAAGTGCACTGCGAGGTAACAGCTTCGGATGCGAGCGGGATTAACGCTAGAATGAAGTAGAAGATGAGAGTACATACTGATCTGTTCATAAATAACAAAATATGTATTAAAAAAAAAAGTAACAAAATCATATGCACCCTACCAAATTTCTTTCTATGGAAAAGTAAAAAATCGATTTTCTCTTAAAGTATGGTACTTAGGGGAACGGGAGATATCTCATATTTTAGTAAAAATTTTTACTAAATCTTAATACAATTTGCGTTATTCTACAAGGTTAAGCCTGGGGGCCAACCACAACCTCTTAAAGCAGTATTATTTCAATCTTACTTCGTGTTTTGGTACCACGACCTCTTAAAGCAATATTACAATAATGTTGTTTAAATTAGCAGTTTTGGGACGTCACCCATAGTTTTCGTTCTTTTTGTTCGTTCAGCGTCAAATATGACATCCTTTATAAAGTCAATAGTTACAAAAAACTATTGAAGAAACATAATTCGAAGAGTTTATCTGCTTCTAAAAGCTGTGCTAATATTGCTTATTCAAGAAATCGTCGTCGAATGCAGTCGTGATAAAAATGAGACCCTTTCCATTTATGAAATTGGTTCATTAAGCGAAAGAGACTCCCACAGAGTGATGGATAGAGTCCACACTGTTGAAAATCCCTAGAAAATCTACAGAATTCTCTGTAAAGACTAAGGTAAGCCCATATTTATATTGAATTAAGTACACGCTAATGTATTGTAATGTGTGATTGACCACTATTAGTTTCGTAAATATATCACGTTCTTAACATAGTTGTTTTTTTCTAGGTGTTCATTGCATTACCATTTTATAGGCAACTGATGCGAGAGCCATAGGATAAGCTGAGTGAACAACCACGCACAAATAATAACATGCATGACGGCTATTCAAGAGTTCAACGGTTGCTCGAAAGGCCGCATTAAGATCCAGTTATAATGATAACTATTTTACAAATATTATTGCTTTTATAAATTATTTCATGTAATACCTACTAAATAAATAATATGGTGTCTATATTAATCAAATAACCATCTTTGTACGCTTGCTTCCACCATCACACTTGCCGCGTTTCCAAACTGGATTACGATGGCCAGCCTCAGCACCAAGAACGATCCGGAGCGCGAGTTAATTGTAATGATGTCGATGAGGTGATTACCGCTCAGTGTAAATATCTATCAAGCTACGCGTATCAAGCATACCACCCCCACGGAGCCGGTGGAGGTGGTTATGTCGTACTCGAACCGGACGTCTTGGGTCCTTGGTTGCTGGAGGTGAGATTGCCAAAAGCATAATCTCTCGCACCCCGGCAGACCCAGGACCATCTATTTCGAGATGGCCCCCTTCGGGTTGTGGGGACCCTAGTGTCCCCATCTAGCCCCGGGTACGGAGAGGGCACTTTGCGCCTTTGCGCACTTTTAGATACAAATCTTTCACACAAACCTTGTCCTGTCCCATTGTGGAATGCTCTAAAAAGCTCTATCTAACCTTGGGACTCGAGAGCCTTGAATGTCAAGTTCAAAAGCAGTAGGTATTCCTAATTCGGGTGTCAACTCCGTGCAACATCATACGTATTGCACTCGAGTCGGTGCTATCGATGTCCTAATTCTAAATATAAAACTTGCCCCTAGGACCCGGTGCCTCGCACCCCTTGCACCTGTTATAATTGTATGATGTGATCATGAATGCCCAGATAATTAAAAACATAAAATTATTACGGCTTTATATTTGCGGTAGAAAATAAAATTTTACATAATAAGGTACCTACAATACCAAATTTACGATTGTTATAGAGAAGACATTGAATATGAATGAATTGTATTTTCTTCTTATGTTTGCATGCTTGTCACAAAGAGGGTTCAAAACAACACTCCTCCTTACAATGATTAAGCGTTTACTTAGGTTTAGATGTTGAGGCCCTAGTAGGTATTTGAAGTTTCTTTGTATCGCACACTAATTATTCCACGTTGAATAATAAAGAAGTGCTTTCTCAGGTCGATGTGTTTTAATTTGCTACTTAGGATAGCATTTTCACATAGCTTCAATGCCACTTGGTTATCACTGAAAATCATTCACATTCATCAAACACTGCTGTCATGACTTTCAGCAGTAGCCTTAGATGGAGAGCTCTTTCACAGCTTCGGATAGAGACATAATAATAATTATATTCTTCATTCAGCATAAGCAGTTGACATAGTAGATGCTCTTTGCTTCGGACTCCCAGCTTACAAGTTACAACCCCGCCCTGCTACCACTTTAAATAGTACATATAAAATATAAATAGGTAATATTTGCATGATTTTATCATAAATGCCCAGGCAATTTAAACTAAATTATTAATGGCTTTACAAGGCTTTACATATTATTTGCGGTGTAGGTGTAAAATAAAATGTCATAATAAAATTATTTTAATGTCAGATGACAGATAGTTTTCTTTTTTTTTCTTTCAATATTCTGCCAGTTACATAAAAGAGTATTTATATCAAAAACGTTTTACAAATTACGTGAATGTTGTTCCGTTTTGTGTGAGAAAGAGATGGCGCTACACAGTATGACAGAACGTACAACGATCTCTCTTTTCCTTGTTTGCAGGCTTGTTGCAGGCACAAAAATAACCTTACTCAAATTCGTACCATGAGCGTACAATAATGTTTTATTTTATTCCTGCTTATTGACGGAAATGAATGAACTATTTAGAAAGAGTTATGTATTCCTTGCAATAATTCATTCGCATTAGGGCTGTACTCCGGAGACAAAAAGACCGGAGCACCTCTGGAGGTTTTTGCGAACAACCGGTTATCTTTCTCAAAAACTCCGGAGATTTTATATAGAGTGAAATATTCGCCTTTTTTCATGAACACTAATTTACTATATATTTTTGATTATATGATTAGATTCCATAGCGATACGATTTTATCGAAGTATATTATGATGTATAGATGTTCGTGCATTTATTAAAAAGTAGGTAATATATACATATAATCACGCCTATATCCCCGGAGTGTTTTGGCAGAGGCGAATTAACATCAACACCCACATTTCATCAATCATTGCATTCAGTCGGTCCACCTATTGCCGTATTCCGGTCACAAATTCGGTAATAAGTTGATTTCATTAGTCTACAAATTGGACGTTTTCATAATGTTTTAATAAGAGGATTATGATAATAATAGTAATACAATGTCTCAAATGGGTAGGTACTTAAAAAAATTACGAAACTGACTAAATATACTTCCGCGTAATCGAAGAATGTCCGGAGGCTTTTCGAAGATTTATTAAACCTAGAGAAAAATCACCGGATACTGAAATCTTCCCTGGAGTCAAGCCCTACGCCTAATGTCAGTGATTTCTTTTTTAGAGACCATAGAGTTCTTTTATTCAAAAAGGATTTTTAAAAAGAAGTTTTTACTTTGAAGTAAGATACTTGTAATTTTTAGAATTGTATTTGTTTGCTTAATATCTAAGCAATTTCTATGCATTCTTCTATACAATTTATACTTGTAATTATAGGCGTTTCCCGGGATGCGAGTCTTCTCACTGGGCACCGTGCTAGCTAAAAACCGGAGAAGACTGAGCGTGGGTGACGAAAATGCCTTATTGATCCACCTAATTGAAACTGCGTGCGGTTTTAGTCGGTTTGAGTTAGATATAATGGCCGTGTTGGCCAAACAGGGAGGTATCCGTGGAACACAATAAAAAGTACTTTTAAACCGTTATAATAGTCAGCTTGACCATTTCTTGTTTAAGTTAATGTATATAAATACGGTTTACTTGCTTTTTGGGTTACGAAAATGATTTTTTGAGCAGTATTTTGCAAAACAATAATAAAAAAGTTGCTACCTAGCAACTTTTTTAAAACGGCTAAATTTGACATAAAAACAATAATGTTAAATACAATACTGCTCTAAAATCTCGTCATGGTACGAATTGAATGAACTAAAATTAATTTGACGTCACAAAAGCACTAAGCAGGAATACATGACATGCACAATGTACGGTTGTGGTACGAATATAAGCAAGATTACTTTAAGCTTGACACAAAACTCTCCTGCAATAAGACTGTTTTGTAAACGGTTGTGGTAGGCCCCCTGGGCAGTAAGTCAGAAAATCTTGGGCCCTCAGTTCAGACATTTTGGTAAAATTCAATATTGATTTTCTCCTTAACTATAACCAATAGAAATATGGGAATTTAGTAAAACATTTTAGAAATTCAGACCTATTTTCTAAAATAAAAATTATTAACCTAGGGTTAGTACTTTTTGAGCTATGGGCTATTTCATTTAATGCAAACGTCTGGACCGAGGGCCACAGTTATTTGATCATAACAGTTTTATCTTACGTTTTAGAAATTTATGATTGCTTGTATTAAGTTTTACTAATTTTTTACTAAATGCCCACATAAGTCTTATTTCGTTTCACGAGTTTGGCCCTCAGTCCAGATGCACACGTTTTTACAAAGGTTTTGAATTTATCGTCAGGCATACCAAGGATCGATTCTGGCAGTTTGTTATAAAAACGTATAAACGTACGTATACGTCATGACTTTCGGTTTATGATTGGCAAATGGGTACCGCCTGCTATCAAACTTATTTTGATCGTTGCAGTAGCAGTCGGGATTTTTTTTTATTATTTAATCATTTATCTTTTAATCTGTTTTATTTTATACTTTTTAGTTATGATATGACATGTACATATTTTTGTAATCTCCTTCTAATTTCCTTCATTTTGATACCCTACTCGATAAGTTTGAGTCAAAAATATTTTTGACAACATACGTTTTGGCGCCAAAATCCACCATTTTGATTTTCTAGAAATTTAAAAAATATCTCACCGGTACGTTCATAACTTCTTGCAGAGTTATAACCCTGACCAGAATTGTGCTGGTAGCCAGAGTTGTGTTGGTAATCATCGACCCTGTTCTGGGGGTTCGAGAACGCCTGCCCATAACCCCCTGAGGGGACTTCGTACGTTTGATAGTTGCGCTTTTGATTGAAGTTGCCTGCAAAGTTGCCTGCGGTCGTTTGCGGTCTGAAAAGATTTTTATTTTTACTTTATTTATTACTAGCTTTTGCCCGCGGCTCCGCCTGCGTTGATGTCGGTTATTGCGACCAAACATAGCCTATGTCCTTTCTCAAGGTCTAATCTACCCTTATACCAAATTTCATTAAAATCGGTTCAGTGGTTTAGGAGTGAAACCCTAACATACAGACAGACTTACTTTCGCATTAATAATATTAGTATGGATTATTAAATTTTTTGTAGGTCTGCACGGCTACCCAAACGAAGTCGATGCACCTGTTAAATTATAGTTTTTCGGGGTTTGGAGGCCAGATGATAGTCGCTGCCGGAAAAGTCCAGAGATTATTATCTTACGTGGTATCACATGATCCATTGATAATAAATACACCATTATTTGCTTCGAATCGACGCCACTAATAGAATGTTTACAGGCCCTGGGAATCGAATTCGAGACCTTATACAAAATGTTTTGAGCTTAAGCGTAATCTTACCTATCCCGATCACCGCTTCCTTGTGTATAACCCCCTTGCACTCTCCCACCTCTACCGCCGCGACCTCTATCGTAACCTCCTCTACCTCCGTCGTGGTTACTCCCACTATTGTAACCTCCCCGGCCTCCGTCTTGGTAACCGCTCCGAACTCCGTCATTACCACCGCTGTTAAAACCGCCCCTGCCACTGTCATTGTTACCGCGGTGACTGTCGTGACCTCCGCGGTTGAAACCTCCGCCACCTCCGCGGTTGAAACCACCTCCGCCGCCACCACCTCTACCACCACCACCTCCCTGGAGGATATGAAACAGATTTTTCAGGTAAACCATTATGAAGTTCAGTCTTATTTTTCATCCAAGCGACAATCTTGATTGCGTAAGAGTCATTTCATACTAGCGCATAATTAAACCTAAAATATAAAATAGCAAATTCATCTCCAACACGCCATTATGCCCCGAACACGGAAAACATTCAAAAATCGTAAAATAAACGTATCGAAAGAACGGAGCATTGCGATTGGCCCTCTGTCTAATGTGAACCCGTATGTGTGTGAAGCCTACCAATCGCAATGCTCCGTTCTCTTGATACATTTACATTACGAATTGGAATGTTTTTCGTGCTCGGGGCACTGGATAGATTAAACTTTACGTAATTGGGTATTATCCTATAGTTAAAAACAACGATCTAACCGACCTTATTGAATTAAGAATGGTAAAAGAGCGCTGAAAATTGCGTCAGTTCTTATTTTATACTTTTTATTTATTTTTAATCATCCACCCAACCTATAATAGTAACTTATTTGACTACAAAATTTTATGACGTCACTAAATCTTTTTTTGATACAAGTTACCTTATAAGCACAGTCTAAAGATTCATACTACATACAGTCTGTCAACGAAGCCGTCTAGACAGAGCAATCGTGCGGGGGGAGAGGGGTGGTGGGGGACGGGGTATTACTCGGTACGCCCATACATTTTACTCGCTACTAAGGATTCAGGGCTGTCTCATTTATAACCACACTAATCACGTGATATTGTAAAAAAAAATTTTTTTTCGTTTTCTATATTTAGCGATATGGGTATCGCTTTCAGGGTTTTTGGGGTCGCTGATTGCGAATACAACATCCATTTGGTGATCCAAGATGGCGGACTCGAAATTTTCACCAAATTCGATATGGGTATCGTTTTCGGGGTTTTTGGGGTCGCTGATTGCGAATATAACATCCATTTCGCGATCCAAGATGGCGGACTCGAAATTTTCACCAAAATCGATATGGGTATCGTTTTCAGGGTTTTTGGGGTCGCTGATTGCGAATATAACATCCATTTCAAGATCCAAGATGGCGGACTCGAAATTTTCACCAAAATCGATATGGGTATCAATGTCAGGGTTTATGGGGTCGCTGATTGCGAATACATCATCCATTTGGTGATCCAAGATGGCGGACTCGAAATTTTCACTGAAATCGATATGGGTATAGCTTCCAGGGTTTTTGGGGTCGCTGATTGCGAATATAACATCCATTTCGCGATCCAAGATGGTGGACTCGAAATTTTCACTAAAATCAAATACGTGTATCGTTTTCAAGGTTTTCGGAGTTGCTGATTACGAATATATTATTCATGTAGCAATTCAAGATGACTGGATGGATGATATATTCCTAATTAGCAACCCCGAAAACCCCGAAAACGACATCCATGTTGACTTTGTGGGAAATTTCAAGTCCGCCATTTTGGATCGCTAAATGGATTTTATTATTCGTAATTAGTTACCCCGAAAACCTCAGGTTTTTTTTATTTCAAGTCCGCCATCTTTGATCGTCGTTATAATGGACGTCAATCCCGAATCCTGCCGGCAATTGTCTGATCAATAGCTGGCAAGCAATCATACGATGGAAAACCATCGACTCCCAACTGATCGTGTGTAGTCGCAAAACTGACAGCAGGGCACTGCATGGCAGGCAGGCAAAAATCACTTTTGTGTGTGGGCGCTGCCAACTTAGGACTGTAGGCCGCCCGATACGATCTGAAACTGCAGGCGGGCTGATCGTGTATCAATTTAACGATCCTGGCAATTAGAGAAATTCGAACTCGAATTCTTATCTGAATCTAACCCCGAACCCGAACCCAAGCCCGAACCTGAACCCGAACCCGAACCCGAACCCGAACCCGAACCCGAACCCGAATCCGAACCCGAATCAATATTCAAATGCAAGTCGAAATCGACACCGAAACTGAAATTCAAAAACTCAGGCTCAAAATATTACGTTTGCTAATTGGTTGAGTAGAACCGGACGCAAACGGACGGAAACTAAAAGTCGCAATAGCCGACATCCACGAGAGCGGAGCCGTGGGTATCAGCTAGTAATTTATATTAGCATGAGTTGATGTGCGTTGACAGAACAAAGAGAACAAATAGGCGTATATATTTATAAAATATTACAGAAAAATGAATTATAAATAAAAACTGATGTGACAACCCTGACAAAACTGCAAAAGGCGGCATTTCCGCAAACATCAAACGCGATGAACTACTGTAAGATCTTTCGTTATACTGTGTTATAAGTTTACGTTTTGACGTTTAGTAAAAAGTAACTAATTTGACTAGTCAGTAGAATACCCAATTGTGATAAGGATGAATTACCTATTTTATTATAGCTTTGATTATGTGCTAGTATAAAATTACTCGTAGATATCCCACATACCTGAGATCTCTGTTGCCAAGAAGGCATTTCTGGAGGAGGTGGTTGCTGTTCATGGGGGCGTCCTCCTCGGTCAGGCACCTGATGGTCAACAATAGGTTTAATAAATCTTGTATAGTACTAGCCTAAGAGCGGTTCATACTTACTAAAGTAAAGCCAACGAGACGAGAGAAAAAAGGTAAACAAAGCGACCATTACTGAGTTACGTTGCGATAACTAGCGATTAATTTCTCTGTCCTTGTCGCACATGTCACACGTGCTCGACAAAGCCCGAGCGACAGCTGTCGTTGCGTGTTTCGTGGTACAGGAAAGCTGTCAGCACAGCGGTTCTAAACTGTCAGATCCGCCATCTTATGAGCAATTTCATTCCTGTCTGGAAAGCGCTTAAAGTGACAAATGTTTGGAATTGCTGAAACTTTGTTGTGGTTTATGTAGCTAAGTTACGAAACCCAGAAAGTCTCACTCGGCCGGTTTTTTTTTCAAACTATGCCAATCCGTTCAAAGTTACTTGAATGTGTGTAATTCGACAGAGATAAGTTTTCGCATTCTACTTGTTGAGCTATTGTAACCTAAATCCATACTAATATTATAAATGCGAAAGTAACTCTGTCTGTTGGTCTGTCTGTATGTATGTTACGCTTTCACGCCTAAACCACTGAACCGATTTTGATGAAATTTCGAACAGGGGTAGATTAGACCATGAGGCTAAGGACATAGGCTATGTTTGGTCGTGATAGCCGACCCCCACGCGGGCGGAGCCGCGGGCAAAAGCTAGTCAAATATAAGCCATATACGTGGAGCCATTACAGCATTATTGAATAACAAAAATCTATCAAACTTCCCTCTTGCTGGTATCTTTTGAGTAGAATCCACCAACTGGATTATTCCCGTTGGCCACCACATAGTTGGCCACCACTGGTGGACATTGGGACATTTTATTACTTTTTATCCCAATGGCCACCAGTGGTGGTCAGCGGGAATCAAATATTGGAAATGTTCCCGTTGGCCACCACATAGTTGGCCACCACTGGTGGACACTGGGAAATTTTGTTACTTTATGTCCTCAAGGCCACCACAAAGACAAATAATACAACTAGGTAGGTATGATAGAAAATCAACATTTATTAAATATTTCCTAACAATAAAGTAGAAAAATAAAGTGTACCTAATAATAATTCGGTAAAATCAAATTCTATCGGTTCGGTAAAAACAAATACCTACTAGGAGGCAGTCAGACAAAGACATAACAGAATCTTTTCTTCAAGTAGATGAAAATAATACCTACAAAGTGCACGCAATGAACCTAGAAATACAAAACGAATGGTTAACACTGGTGGGACGTGTAAATAGTCCTGCCAATGGTGTGTTTGCACACAGAGCGTATAAGTACCTATGACCTGCAGTTAGGTTGTAATGAAAAGAAAATACACATGTGACCGCTTCTATGAATGAAAACGTAAGAGAACCGGCACTGACCTGAGTTCCACCTCGTGAGGATTCAGCTGCAGACAGGCGTGGTTCCTGGCACGTGCTGGTGGGTAGGTAAGTTTCGACCGGCCGGTTATTTTCTTGAGTTTGTCGTTTTCTTCCGATACACTTCACTTATACTGACTTGAGAATGTGGCCAAAGGAACTTATAGAATTACACAGAAAAAGAAACGAGGAGTTGAATTACTCAACTTCCGTTTGGTGCGGCGGCGCGTGAGTCATAGACACCGTTCGGTGCTGCGGCTAGTTAGCGACTGATTAAAAAATGAACGGGTTGAACGTCAGCCGTGAAACTTCGTTCTCAAAATATAGTTCGAAAAGATCCGTTCACATCGCCATCCATTGGCCTTCTTCAACACTAAGTGGTCAACAAATGAGCGCCAATATTCAAACATTATTCGTTCATAAAAGCGGTTTCTTAAATTACAAAATTGAAATACAATTAAATTATGTGGAAATAATTAAGAAAGTACATAAGCGCTCCACCATGCACCCGGCTTTGGAACGTCGCAAGACGTTACGAAACAAACAAGCGAACACTGGCTGATTAGAGCCCATAGTGAATTTGTATAACACAATAATACACATAGCCAAAATAACAACTTAGACTAACAATATTCTATCTAAAGTATGTTTAAAGCTTGAGTTAAAAATTAAAGTTTAAGATTCTATTTAGCGTTGTAAGTTATTGCGTTGGGATAGGATACAACTTGCTTACAGCGAGTTTGTAAGTACCAGAACGCGTTTTATATATTATGATAGACATGAGGAGTCCAGGTCCAGTATGACAATTGACAACGTGAAAATGCTGAATTATTAGATCAACAACGTGATCGCGTTTAGAGAGAAGGACAGGATGTAATCCTGATACAGAATGAGGTTCGATCTTAAATTTAAATCGTGCTAATTTTAAAACGTATGTAATGATGCGTAGTAGTTTCTGCCAAGAAGAAACACGTTGTGCTAATGTACATAACAATGGCGACTCTGTGTGTTTTGTTGTCACACTCAACACATTTGCCTTATGCTCAGGTAAGTCAGAACAGTGGGCGGGAGAGAATGACTTAATAGGCCATTCATCAGGGGGGCCGCGGATCCATGCTGGACCGTTCCACCACAAATCATAAGCCAAAAGTTGCGAGGGGAGCATACCGCGTGATAGACAATCACTCGGATTAATGTCTCCGGCGACGTGATAAACATGTTTAGCGTTCAAGTTTTCTTGACACTGAGCGACCCGGTTGCTAACAAAAATCGACCACCGATGTGGTGACGAGTGAACCCATGATAAGGCAATCGTGGAATCAGAAAAGGCGTAAATGTCAGTAACGGGAATGCGTAATGCATACGAATCACGTACAGTTCTTAGTAACTTTGACATAAGCAAAATAGCACATAACTCTAATCGAGCAAGCGTAGTAATCTTTGTCGGAGTGACCTTTGATTTCGCACACAAAATGCGAGTTTGAATGCCAGATGGGTAGGTACAATGTGCATAAATAACACATCCCATGCCATTCAGGCTGGCATCACAAAATGCGACAAGACGTAATTCGCAATCAACTTCGACACCTATATATCGCGGAATTTTTAATGTGTCAAGCAATTTTAATTCTTGAACCAGAGCGGAAAAGCGTGAGCGTATATGCTCTGGAGCAGGGTCATCCCAATCACTCTTACTAAGCCAAAGTTCCTTAATTAACAACTTGGCGTAGAGTATCACAGGTGCCACCAACCCGAGCACGTCAAATAGTCGCGCAACTATAGAGAGTATATTTCTCTTAGTGCACTTCTCATCTACCAAGGTGGATGTGAAATAAAAATTATCTCCACACGGCTCCCACGAGAGACCTAAAACCTTTGCGACATGACTGCCAACATCAAACTCAAGCGATTTGCGGTGAGTATTTATGTCAGCGTTCATTGCGATAGGAAATAGCCTAAAATTTAATAATAATAAAAACAGGTCTGCCTGTAAATTGGGACCAATATGTAAAATATCATTGAGCGAAAGACCAGTGTGGGTTTTAGCGCTCGCGTCTAACACAATACGCGGCATCGGTTTGTCATGTCGAACTACTGCGTGATGTGGTATGTAATAACCATCCATAGACAAATTAGAGTCATCAACGAGACTAAGATAACCGTTATCTAAATAATCCTGAATAACCTTATTGTAATTTTCGCGTACGGTTGGTGATTGACGAAGTTTACGCTCGAGCGACAAAAACCGGCGGTGAGCGACGCCGCGCGAGTTCCCTAGTTCAGAGGGATCCTTGCAGAACGGCAGCGCAACAGAATAACGACCTACGTCATCGCGAGTCACAGTAGATGTGAAAATATTCTCGCACTCGGTTTCTTCTGGAGACAATAGGCGCTTCACAGGAACTTCCTCAAGTTCCCAAAATTTTTGCACTAAATCATTTAGTGCTAGCGCAGAAAAGGATGCGGTTGTAGGCACAACAACTTTACGTGGGTAATCACCCATAAGTACATACCCAAACGCGGTTGATAGTACACAAGGGGCACTGGGACCACACTCGACTCTATTTCCTAAGTAAATATACGGGAAGAGCTGTGCACCTAATACTATATCAATGTTTCCTGGAATGTTCCAGCTTAAGTCAGCAAGCGGTAAATCGCGAAGATTTAACTCGCGATCACACTTAATTAATTGCGAGGGCAATTGATCCGTAAGGCTATTCATAACTAACGCATGTATAGTATACTTATGATCTGCATAAATACGAGATTCAATGTCCAAATACACATAGCCTATTATCGTGTGCGAAGTGGAGCCAACACCTTTGACAACAGAATTACTCATTGGTATTATTGGTAAATTTAATAAACGACAACAGGACAATGTTATTAAGTTATTCTGTGAGCCATTATCAATTAGACATCTGACTACAGATTTATTTCCAGTGCTACCTTTAGGGCGAGCATACACCTGAGCGGTTGCCAAGAGAATATCACCCTTATGGCTAGAGGCATACGAATGCACAGTGCTTGAAGCGAGCGGTGACTCAGGAGTGGGACCAACATTGTCGCACTGGGGCGGCGAGAAAGGGACAGCACTCGTAGCATGCGAGTGCGAATTATTAACATTATTATAAAAATGCAATAATTTATGATGTTTTTTCTGACAGAAACAAACTGACGTACTTTTACATTGCGGGAGATTATGTAATGTGCTTAGACAATTCACGCAACCACGCTTAGATTTAATAAACTCATATCTAGCCTTTGCATTTTGCATATTTTTAAACTGAGCGCAGTTATACAGGTGTCGGTGGTCGCGGCCGCCACATAAACAACATGACGCGTTAACTGCGGCGGGCGCATTCGACTTATTATTAATCGGCACACTGACAACAAACGACTTAGAATTACGCTGTACACGCCTATCATTAGACTGTGGCGTCCCAGCAGTGGACGACTTCGCATATGACGAAGACCGCGGGTTTGACCGTTCAATCATCTTAGCATAATCTTGTACAAAGTCGATCAGCTGTTGCGTCGTAGGTATATCGACACCTCGAACAGAAAGTTCGAAGGCTTGGATGGTTAGAGTGTCCATTTTCCTCAAGGCACATTGTAGAAACATGAAGTCCGTTAAATCATTTATACCTAACTCTTTAAGCGCGGCGATAGAGGAGGAATATATACCTATAAATGAATCAAGTGAGTTCACACTAGGTGAACAATTCTTTAAGTCTAATATATTATTAAGATAATATGAACCTAATGAGCGTTTATCTTGGTATTTCTTGACCAAGGCGTCCCAAACTATACTGTAGGTCTCACTTGACGGAACAATACCGGCAGTGAACTTTAGTGCCTCATTGGTTAGTTTTGAGAATAGGTATTGCACACGTTGCGAATCAGACAATTGTTTGTTCGAATGAATATTGGCCTTAAAGGACTGATAAAATGTATTCCAGTTTTCAGGGCGTCCGTCAAAACTCGGAATAACAAGCATTTCCAATTTCACTACAGACGCGTTCGAATTACTCGACCCGTGTGAGGCGACCTCCTTGACCTTGAGCGTAGATAATTTATTTCTAATGCGTTTTATTCTCGAATACAATTCATCAAATGAGTCAAGGCAAGAATAGTCGGATTCCACAGGGGGTTCCAATGATAAATTTAAGCTATTTATTTGATCTTCAATCGACTCGAACTTATCGCGAACGACATCGATGTTCTCGGTCTCAGACAGAAAATCTTCATTCGCTCGCGTCGTTATGTCAAAGCAAACAATGGATTTCGAAGATTTATACCAACGGTGATGCGTGCAAACAATAATTCCTTTTTTTGATTCAACAGAATAAGCTTCGTCTCGAGATCTGACGACATGTTTGCAAATTAACGATAGGTAGGACCTACCTATTGAAATATAACAAGAAGATTATCTGTAAGGTACCTACTATAATATAATAGTAATTCAACACAAACAGTTTAGATATACCTACTTTTTTATTGAAAATTGTACTACGGCTTATTATATAATAGCGCAAGTAGCACAGCGGAGCGGGAATGTAACTAACTACGTACCTAGATATAGGTACCTACAAAGTTACGCGTATGCGAATAGAATGACGATTATTTACCAATTAATACGTAAATCACCAACTATTATAAATATCTACCAATTATTACGTAGATTTAGCGTTTTAAATGCAGAATTTACCAAATAATTTACGTAAATCTGTTAGCGAATGAAAGTAATGAAACTAAGATGGCGGAAAGAATTCACCAAAATTACGTGAATCTTTTAATTAAATGAATAGGAAAGAAATATTATTCACCAATAATTACGTGAATATGTTATTTACTGGCCTATCCGACTCGTAAGGACCATAAATTGTGGTAGGACGTGTATATAGTCCTACCAACTGGTGTGTTTGCACACAGAGCGTATAAGTACCTATGACCTGCAGTTAGGTTGTAATGAAAAGAAAATACACATGTGACCGCTTCTATGAATGAAAACGTAAGAGAACCGGCACTGACCTGAGTTCCACCTCGTGAGGATTCAGCTGCAGACAGGCGTGGTTCCTGGCACGTGCTGGTGGGTAGGTAAGTTTCGACCGGCCGGTTATTTTCTTGAGTTTGTCGTTTTCTTCCGATACACTTCACTTATACTGACTTGAGAATGTGGCCAAAGGAACTTATAGAATTACACAGAAAAAGAAACGAGGAGTTGAATTACTCAACTTCCGTTTGGTGCGGCGGCGCGTGAGTCATAGACACCGTTCGGTGCTGCGGCTAGTTAGCGACTGATTAAAAAATGAACGGGTTGAACGTCAGCCGTGAAACTTCGTTCTCAAAATATAGTTCGAAAAGATCCGTTCACATCGCCATCCATTGGCCTTCTTCAACACTAAGTGGTCAACAAATGAGCGCCAATATTCAAACATTATTCGTTCATAAAAGCGGTTTCTTAAATTACAAAATTGAAATACAATTAAATTATGTGGAAATAATTAAGAAAGTACATAAGCGCTCCACCAAACACTAGGTGAATTTTGTATTCCCATAGCCTTAAAATGGCGTACCTTAATATACGACTAGTCACCGGCTCTCCTTAAATTCTATCTCAATGCATTCCAGTTGACCCTCCCCGACCAAAGCAATCTTGTCAGATGGGGAAAAGCCACAGATAAAACATGTAACTCATGTGGTGAAGCAATTGGTACTTCTAGGCACCTACTGGTGGGTTGTTGTAGGACGCTATTAGACCGGGGTCATTACTCGCGCCGACATGATAAGGTATTAGAAATCGTACGTGAGGCGGTAAGTTTGGCGGTAGCTAGAGCGAAAAAGGATTTAACCACAAACCAAAGAAATGACGTCGCGTTTGTAAAGGAAGGCAGTTTCTGTCCCTCGTACACACTGCGCTCACGCACGATTATCTCGAAAATAAGTCATAAGTAACAAGTATGGAATTACTTTTATTATGTATTTCTTATTCAATACAAATTTGAATAGGTACCGTAAAATATGGAAATTATATCAAATAATTTATTAAATAATTTAAATCTACATACACACAAATAATATACTTAATGCCTAATAATAATCATTTATTCAAGTTTTAAGATGTATACAGGTGTGGACTGGAATTATTTTAAATTCTAAACGTAAGATTGGTTTGAACGTAGGTAAGTATTTAAGAAGTAGGTACCTACCTACCCCAAATGCAAACTGTAAACCTTCTATATTAGGATCAGTTGCAGAATGTGCACCATAAAATGTAATAAAACTTTATTATTCCCGCTGACCACCACTGGTGGCCATTGGGATAAAAAGTGATAAAATGTCCCAATGTCCACCAGTGGTGGCCAACGGGAATAATCCGAACCAACTTACTAGACCAGCGAAAGAATCAATCTCAACTGACTTTATTTATTATTCTTGCCATTCTAGATATAATTGTAAAATTTTGACGTTCATATGTGCTCTTTACGTGCCTATGCTGAATAAACAAAATTGATTCTTTCCCATTTTCGAAATACATCGGGAAAAAGAACTCTAGTGGGACTTGAACCCACGACCTTTCCCATACAGGGAATGCTCTTCCAACTGAGCTATTGAGTCACACCTGAATCAGTTCAAATTTCCTTTCTCTTTATATCCGTCTTTAAGGGCGACGGTGGAGCCAACTATCAACTTTCTTACGGAAGTTGATTATTCCCATTTATTACGACACTAGCTTTTGCCCGTGGCTCCGCCCGCGTGGATGTCGGTTATCGCGACCAAACAGACAGACAGACAGACAGAGTTACTTTCGCATTTATAATATTAGTATGGATTAGTTTAATAAACTTAATTCTAATACATACCCCGCCCATAATCACTTTGTACACTTCAGATTTTGAGCCTTCTTTCCTGACACGCGCGCTAGAAGTTTTCTCTATTTGAAGTAACGAGGTTCTAGCCGCTAGAAAGTCTGACAGCTTGACATCTGGCTTTGTTTTTAATGTGTCGCGTCTTGCTCGATAGGCCGATTGAATACCCTCTTTGTTTTTATTGCGATCTGACCACTGAAATTGTAAATCATGTTTAATTAAATTCGTCAATTCGAAATACAACGGGAAAAAGTAGCTCTCAAGTGGGACTTGAAACCACGACCTTTCCCTTACAGGGGGAATGCTCTTGCAACTGAGCTATGGAGCCACACCTGAAGGCGTGAAAAGGCATCTAATGAGGCCGTCAAGCTGCCACCACTGTTAACATGATACATGTTTGCGATGGTGACCCTCTCTCTGAGACTTTGCCTTTAGCTTAACATCAGGCGAGGTGAAGTCAAATTGACGTGTCCTAGATAAAAAAAAATCACTTCAAATTTCCCTTCTCTTTTTATCCGTCTTTAAGGGCGACGGTGGAGCCATCTACCAACTTTATTACAAACTGTTGGAATCAATGAATGATTTTTCAACCAATTTAAACATTGATTTTGATCGAAAAACATTGGAAAAAATGAAATGCTCAAGTGAGACTCGAACTCACGACCTTTCGCTTACAGGGCGACTGCTCTGCCAACTGAGCTATTGAGCACCACCTGAATCATTCCAAATTTTCCTTCTCTTTATATCCGTCTATAAGGGCGACGGTGCAGCCATCTACCAACATTCTTACCCCCTGTAAGCGAAAGGTCGTGAGTTCGAGTCTCACTTGAGCATTTCATTTTTTCCAATGTTTTTCGAACTTAACAGTTAGCATAATAAATGCTATAAAAAATTCATTCAAATTGATTTTGATGTTTAAAAATGGTTAGCATAATAAATGCTATGAAAATTTAATTCAAATAAATTCGTCAAATTAACAAATCACATGGCGCTGATAAGACAGAGGAAACTTAGGGTCAGACATGCTTTCCTTTTGATGTCAAGTCTGACAAAAGGTACTCCTATAAAAGTTGTATAAGTGTAAGAAGAAAGCTTCTGGGTCAGCCGGTGTGCGAGGGATATGTCAAAGACAACCACACCTCCGGCCTAGCACCACGACCCTCAGGCGGTTTTAGTCGGTTCGTGTCCGACATAACCTCTCCTCCCGGCTCCGGCGGGGGAGGTATCCGTACGAAAAAAAGGGGCGAAAGCTTCTTGTCACTAGGGAGACTAAGGCCTTGGTTATGAAGTCAGACGAGGGGAGCCAAAGAGAATTTATCCTCTTTCTCTCTCCTTGGCTGGGCACAACTTGCGGGTAGCCGCATTGCGTATTTCATACAAAAGTGAACATGCAGGGAAGGTGTTTGTTTGCCACCTAAGTAGCATAAAAAAAAGAAAATGTTGATAGGAACAATTGAGTCTGTCCAGGATTCAAACCCAAGATCTTTCTCTTACAGGGAGAATGCTCTGACCACTTAGCCACCGAACCTCACCCCAATTAATCCAAATCTTCGTTAAATACCCATCTTTAGGGCGACGTTGAAGCCATCTACTGACACTGATTCTCCCTGTGAAGAGAAGGATCGCGGGTTCGAATCCTGCCTGGATCTATTAATCTTTTCCTATCTTAATTGATTTCATTTCATTCAGATGATGATGATAGCTTTTAAATTCCTCAATGATAAAAGTATATATTTGATTATGAAAGTAACTCACTTCGAAACTCTGGATAGTACACTCAAGTCGAGTAATGAGTGTCTCCTTTCTCAGCTGGTAATCCTCATACATTTCTAGGAATATTGCCTCCAATTGTGCCCACTCTTTCTCTGTGACAGCCTTATTATATAGGGGTTTGCCTACTAACTGCTCACCTGCAATTTAAAAAAACATATCTAGGCTATCAATACATACCTACTAATAAATGAAACTTGAAGTCTAAAGTAAAGGCAACGAGACGAGAGATAAAACGTAAACAAAGCGACCATTACTGAGTTATGTTGCGATAACTAGCGATTATTTTCTCTGTCCTTGTCGCACATGTCACACGTACGCAACAATGACCGAGCGACAGCTGTCGTTACGAGTTTCGTAGTACAGGAAAGCTGTCAGCACAGGTAGCGGTTCTAAACTGTCAGATCCGCCATCGTATGAGCAATTTCATTCCTGTCTGGAATGCGCTTGAAGTGATTGTAATCATTTTCAAATAAAAATGTTTGGAACCGCTGAAACTTTGTTTACCTTTTTTCTCTCGCTTCGTTGGCTTTACTTTAGATATAAGAACAGCTAGGTATTTAGTAGATACATTGTAATGAATATACATACAGTACTTATACAAAATAAAATGTGTCTGTCCATTTACTTCAATCTCTGAAACAGCTGGATCAATGTTATGGGACTTTTAGTTTCTAATAGCTAGTGTTAAGTGGATATTACATCTTCCTGAATTCAGAATCCTAAATTCAGAAAGCTATTTAGGAAAATAAATTCAGTCACCGAAGCTCGCGATTACACGTTCACTAATTTAGGATCCTAAATCATTTTTGAAGGACGAGCGGCAAGGGACGGACGTGTCGACTGTCGAGTGAATTGCGACAAAATGCCCTCAATACTATAAAAAAAAAAACAAAATATTGATATTGCCATAACCCTTGCGGTTAGCTTAACGACGAACGAATTTTTTCTTTCATAATCAATTTGAATAATTAGCATACCTACTACATGCTGTAAAATTTCATTCAAACATTTGGGCGAAGTTATCAAAAATCAATGAATAAAATGAATGACAGATCATTCATTGGTTCCGATAGCATAGCTCGTAAGAGCGTCGGTAGATTGCTCCACCATCGCCTTAATGACGGATACAGATTGGTTTGGGCGTGAGTCTGGTAGCTAGGTGGTCAAAGCATTCTCCCTGTGAAAGAAGGATCGCGGGTTCAAATCCCGCCTGGACCGATCATATAATTTTTCCTTGATCGATTTGAATAATTAGCATACTAGATGATGTAAAATTTCATTTATTTCGTCGGTACATACGCAATATTATATTGGGAGGGAAAGACAAACGTGCGCTCTCGACGGCAGGCGCGCGGCGACTGAGCGTCCTGAATTTAGGAAACGTAATTACACTCATCCGATTTAGCCATTTAGGACGTCGGAAACCATTCTTTTCCTAAATAGCTTCCTAATTAGGAAGCTTTGCTTCCTAAATGCAATTACACTGTTCTATATTCAGAATTTCCTAAATTCAGGTTACTGAATTTAGGAAGATGTAATACCCCTTATACTTAGGCTGCTTAGAAAAACTATTAATGTGTTTATATTTTCTATTTGTAACTACTGTAATCTAACCCATTATTATAATAAATCGATTCAATATGGTCTATTTTTCATACAGGAAATTAAAGCCAAGGATCCTTAAGTGCATAAAATCAAAGAAATATGTGAATGATGTAAGACTGCAAATTTAGATAATCAGGCTGGATTTTACCAGTAAATTGGGATCAAGGTGAAATAAACTGCTGTCTCACACTTTATTGAAGGAGTTTCTTTGAGTAAAAACATAAGAACTAATTTTAGTTAAACATATTTTCACTGGTGAAATCCAGTCTATGCCTCAGTTGACGGATATATTGTCACGGGTTTTCCGCGTTGGAATTCTAATACGTGTTTCTGCATATAAAGGCGGGCGCGGGTTCGATTCTCGCTCAGTGCAAATGTTTATACTAGTTGATTTTATGAGTATTTTTGCATTGGCCTGGGTATCTTTACACAAAAAGTATCTAAGTATGTTTATCCATATTCTAGATTCCATAACACAGAGATGTGTAGAATGTCATTAAATATTAATTTACCTATTATTATTAAATACAATCTATACTAATATTATAAATGCGAAAGTAACTCTGTCTATCTGTTTGTCTTTCTGTCTGTCGTCTGTCTGTCCGTATGTTACGCTTTCACGCCAGAACCACTGAACCGATTTTGATCAAATTTGGTATAGGGGTAGATTAGACCATGAGAAAGGACATAGGCTATGTTTGGTCGCGATGACCGACATCAAAAGCTAGTAACATATATTGGCGTTCCGACGGTATTTCTTTCGAGTATAAGGCCGAAGAGTTACTGCCAAAGAGGATGATAAAAAAACTAACTACCTTCTTTACCAATAGTGTCCTTGAGCTTGGCTTCTAGCTTAGAGAACAGCATCTCAGGGGTGATATTCGGAGGTGGTTTGTTGAACTTCAAGCTAATGAGGATATCTTTCAGATCTTTGGCTGTAGTAGATTCTTGCTGTAATATAAATGTTTCAAGTCAAAACAAAATATCTCTTGCCCATTTCATAGTAGATGCCTGGGTTCAAGCAAAAAATAGGTCAGGCAAAATATAATAATGCGTTCAGGATGCTGATGGGGCTGCTTCGCTATTGTAGTGCTTCAGGGATGTTCGCAGAGGCTGGCGTTGATAGCTTTGCAGCCATCGTAAGAAAGCGCATTGCATCCCTGATCGATCGTGTGCGGGGCAGCTCCAACAGCCTCCTGCAGTGTGTTGCGGCAAGGCTTCAGTGCTATTATGCAGCATTAGACACAGGTTCACCTTGCCAAAGACACACACATTAATTATGTCCATGTTTACGACTAAGTTTTGTTTCTGTTTTTGTACTAAGTTTACTAACATAGATCATAAGGCTTTACACTTTTAGGCTAACACTTATGGGCAATGCCTGAATTAAACAATTTTATTTTATTATTGTTTTTATTTTTAAAATTTTTATGGGGTTTTACTGTTAGATAATTCTCAGTATGAGTAAGTGCCTGCTTGGGACTGACTCTGTGGCGTGGAGGTACTAAACGCGGCTGCTACGCAGGAACATCCATGCTGACGTCCAATATATTACCAATAATCTATACTTGTTAAAGCAGCTTACCACAACAATCTCCATGCTTTGTTTGTCCTTATCTTTAAAACCTTCGGCATGCACCATCCTGGCAGCCATGAGTTCAGATATCAAGTAATCCAGCAGTAGCATGCGGTCTTCTTTGCTTTGGAGACGAGAGGATAAGTGACCTGTAATGAAACAATTCTTATTAAAGAATAGTAACAAAATGCTTAATTAAATTAACAGTAGAATGGGCCTAAAATGGTGAGGTTCATAGGTATGCATCTTGCATACCTTTATGTTAAATTTGTGAATGAATTTTTATAGCATTTAAATTAAATTAAATTAAAATCCTTAATTTAAAAAATTAAATTAAAATTTACTATGCTATTTAAATTTCGAAATACATCGGGAAAAATGAAGCACTCAAGTGTGACTTGGACCCACGACCTTTCTCTTACAGGGGGAATGCTCTTCCAACTGAGCTATTGAGCCACATTTGAATCACTTCAGATCAATGTTTAAAAATGTTTGAAAAATCATTCATTGGTTCCGAGAGTTCATAAGAAAATTGGTTGATGGCTCCACCGTCGTCCTTAAAGACAGATGGAGGTGTGGTTCAATAGCTCAGTTGGAAGAGCATTCCCACTGTAAGGGAAAGGTTGTGGATTCAAGTCCCATTTGAGCACTTCATTTTTCCCGATGTATTTCGAATACTGAGATTTGCCTGGTTCATTATTATCCAGCAATACAATCCAGTCCAGTGTTGGACTGGATTGTACTGTTGTTGCTCCAGTAAAAACACATAGTTTTACTTGGTCTGTCATAATGTTGTTGTGATACATACCTGTAACCAATCTTTGATATGGACACCCCAATTCCTTCAAAAAAGAACTCAACTCCAACAAAAAGGAGGTGTATTCATTGGTATCAACCATTTTATGGACAGTTTCCTCTAGATTACATAGCGTTTTGATTTGCTGAGCTATGACAGCCACTAGCTTAGTAAATCGGTAGGACTTAGCACCCTCCTCCAATACTTTGATAATTTCTAGCTCATCTGCTTCCAGTGAGCCTTCAAGACTGCAATAGAAGATACCGGTTAAGAAATTTATCTATATGGCTTATTTTTTTTTTTGTACATTGACTTCTATAGACTTAAAAATTTTTTATTTTTTTTAAATTGGCAAGAATTATTTTTAAATTGGAACATTCAGTTTTAGTTCATATAGAATTTTTATTTTATTTTAATGGTAAAAGTGAATCTTGCTATACAGTCTACAAACTGCCTTGCAGAGACTAGTGCATTCCAAAAATCATTATTGTTTACGCTGACAGGTGGTACATACTTAGTTAGATTTTATCTTTTGAATAAATTTGAAAGCTACATCTGTTATAGAAATTATTTCCTGTTGCACAACTTTACTCAATAAGTATGAAACAGATTTCTTATTGAAACCTTATTAAAATTAGATATTTTTAGATTAAAAAATCTGAAATAGCAGAGAATTCAAAAGGGTAAAATATAATCAAAATGAAAGGCTACACAGAGAGAATAGCTCCTTTGGCGAAAGTTTAAAAAGCCTAGTTTTTTTTATTTCAGAAACATAAGATAGGGGGCCAATGATAATGACAAGGGGGGGGGCAATAAATTTGAGTCTACTATTTATTTCTTGACATATCATGAGAGAAGCGTATAGACTGCCAGCACAACAAGTAGTAATGTTCAAGTATTGATCGAAATATTGAATTAGCCTGATCTAACTGTCCTGATAACACTTAGCAGAGTTGGAAGATCCTTATAAAACATCTTTCCAAATTAGCAGTTTGAAGACTTGTAATGAAAATGTTAATATCACTGCTCTATATTAAGTTTTTTTATTACAGTTGCTATGTATTATATTTCTGTACTTCCAAACACATAACCTTTAAAGTTTCAGTAGGAAACTTACCACAGGTCAGTAAGTGAGTCCATTAAATCGTTTTCCATCTTGTTGAATTTATATACAGACGGGACAAAATTAAAACAATTTATTAGTGTTTTTATCCGAAGTTTTTATCACCCGGCGACAATGGGCGATAAAATTTTTAGAATATGGTAATGACAGACGCCAATCGCCATGAAAGCTGGGCTGCCAGTTCAAAAACAAATTAACTGTTTTAGTTTTTTCTGTTCCGTGGTATTATAGTAGGTAGGTATATAAGGAATAAAGTATTAAAAACTGAATAAAAAAACTGAGGGCAAAAGCTGCTCGCTTTTCTCCGTTGCTGAAATATTTTATTATATTACTTTTAAACTATCGCGGTGTAAACTCATGGTTTTTTTATGATAATTCGGGACCTTACTTACTTTTGCCGAAGTTTCGGGTGCGATGCTGCACCCGTGGTCACGACTGGTCTTGACGAAGTCCCCGAATTGTCTTAAAAACCATGATATTATAAGATAATTTCTGAATGGTGAATTTCTGTACGCTAACTGCTAACACATTGAATGAAATGCGCCTGATAAAATATTAAATGCAACACACAAATGCGAACTTAAAATGGTTAAAAATTAAAAATCAAGTTATTAAAATTTAAACATAAGTAACACTATGGATCGGTAGGTGGATGGAGAGTCCGCCGAGTGGCCTCATTTTTGTGGATACACCGGGTCAACAGCGGGGGCCGGTATATACTTCCATAGGTCACGACCACTTTCCACCAGGTGGGCCGAGCGCTTGTCTGCCACCTAAGGGCCAATACAGCGAAAACGTGTAGTATTAGTGGTAGTACACACGTTTTCGAGGGCAGACTCGTGGTCACACCAGCTTGTCACACTGGTGTGACCAACAGGAATTTACTTTACTCGTGGTCACACCACCAATAATACAACACCTTTTATTTTGACAACTAGTGCTGTTTTATCGATATATTGACAGACTCGGTGGCGCAGCGGTAGTGAACGCAGCTGCTACGCAGGAGGCGCGATTTCCATTTCCGTGTTCCGTGTTGATTCAGTGTTGGTAACACTATTTTATTCTCAAGAACGGCTACCGATTTGTCTGAAAATTAGTGGGGATGTAGCGTCGAACTAGGAGACGGTTATAGGATACTATTCATACTGGGAATAGGTTCCTGTGGTTCATATCGCGGATCGTCACGGAATAAATATTTCTGTGAGGCCTGGTAAGGCTTGCAGAAATGTCGGTTGCGGGATTAGTGTTTCTGTGAGCCTGGTGCTTCATGCATGAAGTACTAGGCTCGCAGAAATACTAATCCCACGACCGACGTTTCTGTGAGCCCAGTAGTCCATGTTAACAGTACCAGGCTCACAGAAATACTAATCCCGCAACTAGCGTTTCTGTGTGCCTAGTACTTCTCATAATAAACTACGTTTTTCTCTGTCTACGCTACCACCCAAGTGAAATAAAAAAAGATGAACCTTGGATAAAACGCTATTTCGAACCTTAAAAATTTTCGGGGGTATCGGTATTAAGCCGAAATATCGATAGAGATATGAGGTATGGTGTCACCGCACTAATTTGTTAAGTGATAAAAGGTGTTGTATTATTGGTGGTGTGACTAACAGGAAAAAAAACCCTGTTAGTCACACTGGTGTGACTACGAGTCTGCAGCCACGTTTTCGCTGTATTGTTCTCTTGAACCGTCAATAGCACCTCCCCCCCCCCCCCCCCGTTAAATTGAAGACCTGGCTTCAATATCCCTCCCCCCCCCCCATAAACTAGCTGCTTCCCAATCTTCCCATGACTGATTGATACTTGATACTGATCTATTCCTGTAATTCACAGAAACCTATGCCCGGAATTCCCGGAACCGAGAAATAAATTATGCCATTCCAGACCAATCTGTATCTTTTGTTCACGTTCGTTCAGCTTTCTACGCGTGGCTTGAGCAAAGAGAGTAACAGACATACAACTAGCCATTCTTCCTCACAAATTTTCATATTATTTATAATATCAGTAGTTGTACCACTTTTTGTGGAAATACCCTCGGATATCCCCACAGAAGCTAATAAGTCGTACATTTCTGGTTATGCTTATGAGACGGTCCCCTTCGGGTGGTGTGAGCACCATGGTTTCGCCATCTTGCCATGGAGCGGAACAGCACACCCAAGTCTGCTTGTCCTAGAGTGACAGGTGGCACCACCTGTCATCCCCAAAGATGAAGGTCGTTGAGTCATAGCTCCATACCATAAGTATGATTCCTTTCAAATCTCGAAGACAAATCTTAAGTTGTCATCTCAGTCAGAGTGAATTTACATCTCATCATCTGTTTATTATGCAAACGAAGTATCTCGGCAATTATGATCGTAAACCTGGCCGGTACAACATATTCATTTTATTGCATATTTATGTAAATGAACCTGCTTTTGAGGTTGCCATAATGTTCACAACAAGATTTTATATATAAAAGTTTTACAACGTGAAAATATCAAGAAAATTTAGGTACTGGTTTTAATGCTAAAAGGAAATATGTAGATAGGTATTAATTAAAATTCTTTACAGATATTTTTTCTGATATTCGATGTCTTTTTAATAACTGGATACTTATTGAGTTGTATTTTTTTGTTTGATTTTCTTTTGTGCTTTGAACATTTTGGCTCACCGATAGCATCCACTCATAGAAGTTTTAGCATGCAATTCCCTAATGGGTATTATAAACATAAATTTTGAATTTTTCTTGCCTGGAGCTCAATTTCCTAGTTCACTACACCATGAAGTTTTGTATGAATTAAAAAAAACCTATATTAAGTACTTACCTGCTAATTATTTATTTATTTATTTAATTTTATGTTTATAGTGTTGGATTGGTGTTGGGGTTCGCTGCGTCAGAGTAAAACAACTGTTAGGACTTAGCTTGATATTAACCGAGATTCACTGACCGATGAAGAAGCTAACACAGCTCATTATAACTTGACCTATTTTACTACAGAGCTATAAAATAAAATACCTGCCTACCGTCGTATCTGTGTAACAAGCTGTTTGACACGGCTCCCATAAGCTTTTTAAGCATCGTATCGGTTTAATAGCCACTTACAAGCTTATATATTTTATTTACAGTACCTACTTAAAGTAGCTTAGGGAACCTGCATCTTTGTATTGGAGACACGGATCTTTAGCTAAGGCTGGTGCCAATTCTGATGTGACATCTCTTAGCTAAAAATAGCTAAAAATCTCTAAAATTTAGTTTACGCCTGTCAAATGCCGTTTTGTATTCTGTGAACACACGACTAACCTAAAATTAGCTTGACACGACCAAACTTAGCGAAGTTACTAAATTTAGTTCATTTTTAGAGAATTTGTATTCTGTTTTACGTTTTAAGTGTCAAAAATTCACTATAATTAGAAATGTCACACTAAAATTAGACGGCACCTAAATAACTGCCGACTAAGTTAGAGATAGGTGTAGTTCTACGATATACTTGGTCCAGAACCTCTATACGGGCATGCTAGGCAATGGAGATGGCGGGCGCCTCTCTTCCAGAGGGCAAACACTGCCACCTACAGCAAATTCGACCGAGGCGCTGTAGAGGGTGGCTCGGAGATTTTCCTCGTGTCCCTCTCGGCCTTGGTCACTAACATTGGCGACTTCAACATGATATTGGAGATAAAAGGTTACCCTTCACCTGGAGAGTCACACCACCGCCACCCTGGGCTTGCTTCTGCTGGAGTAACTGCTAGCCCTAACCGTTACCTCTAGGCTCTTCTAGTAAAACCGCCGACCATATGGCAGCATTAATAGTAAAAATATGTAAGGTATCACTGCACTCTGATGCCCAGCGGCCTCTGGCCTGGCAGTAGTTCATTCGACTGCTACATCAGGGGGCACGGGTTCGATTCCCGCCCAGTGCAAATATTTGTATGCATGAATATAAGGTCGAACTTGTCATACCTACGTCTATTTAAATTGTTCTGGGTGTTTCCGTGAGCATATTAAGCTATTGGTCCCTGGTAGTCATACAAACATCTAAGGCAATCCTTACAGGTAGTTGTACTTCTGAAAAGTCCAACCACTGGCAACTGCAATACTTTGATATCAATATGCTACTATTTGTTCATGAAACTAATTAGTTGTGGTCACACGGCAGTCGCTTCACTTATCGAAGTTCAGTGGCATTGGTAGACTGGAAACAGTGGACCCCGGACACCCAGGTGAAGACTTCAGATGCGACCGGGATTACCACAAGGATAATGATGACTAGCTGATCCCTGTGACTCCGCCCACATATACATCGGTTATAGATTGTTCACCTCTAGTTTTTATCAAACATGATGCAGGTTTTATCATGATCAGACTTAAAACCTGCTGCATCAAATTGACTACATTTGTGTGAATTTGTAACAAACAGGGTGGTACCCATAGACCAACTCGATTGCACAACTGGTTGTGAGGACAGACATGGATTAAAAACATGGGTTCAGAATAGTTTAATTAACATAAAACAGGGATTTTTATAATTATTAGGAATCTTCTTTTATCTTCAGCACCATTCTTTCTCAAAACAACAGCAATCACTTCAAGCAACAGCAATCACTTGAGCACTGTGTCGAATCTTCGGTACTTCTCAGCAAGTTATCATAGGAAAGATGATGTAAGGGCCTAGGCAAGCCGTGTTAGTTCCTGTAATGAAAATATAAGTATAATGTTGGGTTATAAAGCGTTAGGTAGTAGATACTTAGTACAGTTTAAATTGACACTTTTTTATTGCTTCAAGACTGGCAAACCATTAAATAATTGAGGCGGTCCTAAGTATAACTGAAATCTTCTACTTGATATAAAAAAGATTTAATAGCGGGTCTCCTCTTGTTGCCCTCTTTGAATCACAAACATTTTGTGCCTTTCTTTTCACTGTATAAAGGCATTAAGCATGCAATACCCACTTCTTTCTTTCAATTATGGTATAGGTTTCTATGCTATGTTCTACATTTCCCATCACAAAACTTGTAAGACACAATAGGCATATAGGCAATCAAATATACTTACATTAGGTACATGCTCCCACCGTTGCATGATCTGCAGTCTATGTTGTTTAGGCTGTTTGAAAGTCCTGCCTTAAGTCCTTACAATTTGAACCAGCAACTGTTGTGGCCTCTTGTGGGCAGTCTTGTTTCTCTCGTCCGTGTTTACTTTACTTTATTTCTTCTTCTTATTGGCTTCTGCAGCGAATCGCCGCAATTTGCCAATGATGCTAGTGAAGTACAATGTAATGGCGAAATGTCAAGTTTTTCCAGAAATTCTACCAGTGCCACGCTAGCCACGCCAGTAAAAGAGTCTACTTTATTTCTTTTATAAATTTTGGATATCAAGAACTTATTTAAGATCAACAACAAAATGTTGATTGACAAATTGACTTGCACAGATTCAATCAAAGATAATTAGTTTATTTACAGGGTTGCCAGGAACGTTAACCGAGTAAAACTGTATTTACTTAGGTTTGGCTAAGAAAAATCACAGTTTCTTTACTATTTGATCAATATTACGCATTTATTAACATTTGTCGGCATTCTAAAGACCTATAAATATGGTTTTTAAAGATTTTGTGAAAATCCCCTTTATCATTCATTCTTATTTTTTTAACACCGGCAACACTTTCATAATCAGCTTTTAGCGATGTCATATTCAAATTTAAAGCTGTCTTGGAGAACACTAAATTTAGTTCGACTAAACAACAGAATACCCATATGTCAATCACTGAGCTAAAATTAGAAAATTTTAGAGAAATTTAAATTTAGCGATGTGCACATCAGAATTAGCACCATTGTGGAAGACGCTATCTACCGAAGGGTCATAACTTTTAAGGTGGCTCCAAACAAAGTTGTCTAAAGATGTATGAAGACTCCTTGATGTTGTTTTTTCAAGCGAGTACTATATTAGATTCTTCAGGAAGGGTATCAGAAGGTTTCTACAGGACGCACAGCACGAGTGTGATGCCCATGGTGTTGCACGTTTAAAAAAAAAAAGCTGACAGCTAGGATTATTATTGTTCTTATCCCTCTACTGTACAGAATAAAAATCAACCCAGGACAATCAATCATAATTTTAGCTTTGAGGAGCCTGAGATCAACTTTCTGGCCAATCTTTTTTCAGCTTTTCGGCACCTATTTTTGTACAATAACTAGCTGTGTTGCAAGCCTAATATGCAAAACATCTGAGAATGCAGGCATACTTTAAACTCAAATACCAAACTAACAAGCAGGTTATACTACGACTTACGTTAGTACGGTTATGTACGAGTAATAAGACGTTGAAAAACATTACACTCCTTCCTTCGGCAGTCAGGTAAAAACTGAGTATTTACGGTGTTACAAGCTACAAATAAAATTAATATGTATCTATGTATCTTAACCATTTAAAATTAATGTTTCATAGGCCTCTCCCACAGACAGCCTCTGTGACGTGGCGGTAGTCGTAGTGAACGCGGCCGCTACGCAAGAGGCGCGGGTTCAATCCCAGCTCAGTGAAACTATTTGTATGCTTGAATATCGGATCGTGCCTCGAGAAGCCCGTAAGCCGTCATCGGCCCCAATTGCCGAACATCTATGGCAGTCGTTATATAGAGAAAATGGGTGACATGGTCTTGCACAGAAGTGCTGATTACACGTCCAGTCAAACGGCGTCCCTACTGGCAATAGTAGGCCTCTCCCAATGTTGGGACTGTACAGATGGATTGGTCCATGCTTTCGAGTTTTTCTTCCCTCGCAGTGATATTATCGTCTGCGTATTTTCATATAGTCTGCGTATTTTCCGTTCCGAGGGGATTCGAGTGGAGGACCTTTCACGACACGCCTCGGATGAGATAGGGCGATGATACTTGTAATTCTTTTCGCTGTCATCACACAGATAAATTAAGTGTCTGTTGTTGTGTAAGTTAGCCGTTGGAGTAGACGAGTCCTAGAGTAGAGACCGTGGGAAGGCAAACGCAAGGTGGGACGGGACACCCCACAGCCAGATGGAATGACGATCTAAAAATTGTAGCTGAGATAGACTGGGTTAGGAGGTGGAGTAGAGCGACATGGCGCATATTGGGAGAGGTCCGGCAGAGACAAACATATTGTTATTGATTGAGTATGTATTGAATTGAAAGTATTGTAATAGTCGTAAATGTTGTAATAGTCAGACTTGCGATCGAAAGTTCCTGGGTTCGAATTCTGGCCATTGCACTACCGACGACGTGAACCCACTCCTAACACAAGCAATTTAGCATAGCTGGAGGGTGAGAGGGATTATTTGTAATTTCGGTTCTAATATTCATTAACAAAATAATTAATCTAAAAAAAATTAAAACAGGAGTGTATGCTGTGTATGGTAGTGTATAATAGAATCAATAAGACGATACCAATAAAATCTGTCTTTGATTGGTAAATTGACCTTTAACCCTGTCTGTAGTAGGTACCAAACAGTTATATCAGTCTCTTGCACGTAATGGAATTCAAATATTAAAGATATAGCTTACGAAACAAGATAGGTACCCTTGTACATGTATAAAAACTTGATATACAATTATAAGTATAATATTATACTACTTGATCACAAGTACACAACAAACTATATAAACATGCATGGTTATAAAAAAACCGGCTGTTGTACACATTGACCCAAACAGCATCAATGTTTTCCACAGAATGCCTACTTACAATTATTAGTTTTAAACAAATGACGGTAGTTCAATTTTTTCATATCAATTTCAGTATACTGTGGCACACATTGGCTTGTACGATGGCCCAACGTGCACAGTGTACACAGCTTAATATTATTATTGAAACTGTTGTAGATTTCGTATGTTGTATTATATACGTACACTGATAATGGTTGAGTAAATGTGTGTTAATGCCTCTGTGTGAGTTGATACCTGCTTGCGTCTACGCTTCTCAGTTCTCGCAGGTGTGCGTGTACGCCAGAGCGGAGAGAGCACATTGAATTATTTTGACATTGAGTTGTATTATTTTTCCACTAATACAGTGTTATTCCTTGTTGTATTTAATTGATTTGTAAAAAGGAAATTATTACAAATATTTATGAAGGTCTAATGAGAGTTAGTGAAATGTCCTATGTCCTGAGTAATTTAACTTACTTATTTGAAGGACATCGTGTTTTTCTTAATTACCTAATTAAAATAATCTTGATTATTCGAAATTCTCGACCACTAACTAACTAGCACACTTAAAACTTTTGAGGTACCTACCTTTTAAGTGCCGTCGTCGGACCTCCTAAGTTTTGCTGCGCGATGGCAATTAAAATATCCTAATACTATCACGGATTTTAGACCGATAAAAGAGGAACACTCTAACCATACATTGTTTTGCTATTATCACTAAGGGATTACTATGCATTGTTAATTGTAAATTCTCACCCTGTTTAATTTATCTCTCATCTTTACCATAATAATAAAACAATAATAAATTGAAGTGAACTTTTCTTTTAAATGACGGGTTTATAAGAACTATAGCTTCAGTTTAACTAAGTAACTAACGCAGGGATATAGATAACGCTTTACAAAATATAAACTAATAAAGTAATCACATTCTCTATTAACTACGCATTGCGACAAAACGTTTATCGCATAATCTGATAAAGAATGTATCTATAGAGTGTATACCGTAGCCGCTCCAAGTTTTACAGATCCCCAGTCAACCTCACCTGTAGGCTTTAACCCGGTACAGACGGCCGACAGTTTATCTAAACTATTCTAAAATAACCGAGAAGGGATACCGCTGCTCTGACGCACAGCAGTGTTGTCCAAACACGTTCTCCACACACGCTCTCTGTCCCACAATCTCAGCTCCACAGCCTTTTCACAACCGAAAGGACCGATCTACTACGAACGAGTGCGAACGCCACAGTCGACCGCGCTGGCTGACGCGGTACACACTATCGTTTGTGTCACTGCGCTTCGTAAATAAAGTTTAGAACGCATTCCGGATTCGAAAATTCAAATTTTAGGAATGTGATCGGTGTCCGTTGTCTAACGATCTATGTGCCATATACAGTGATGTTATATTGTGTGGATTAAAAATGGGTGTATTATTAAATTTGTTTTTATTTGTGACCGTTTTGGTGCCTTGTGTTTTTGGCCAAGAGGCTGCGACGTGTTATGGTGCTGGTAGCGTCGCTGGCGCGGCAATCGGTGCTTTCATTGCTGCACTTATTCTGGTAGCAGCTGCGTATTACTTGAGGAAACTTTATTGGAAATCGCGAAAAGGTACGTGATCTGCTTCATGTTTTTTTTTCTAAGTGCTTACGGCGTAAAATTACAAGTCGTCCAACTTCTGTGGCTATCTCATCTCAGCCACAGCAGTCTCAGCCCACGTAATTGAGACTTGGAATTACATATTATATTAACAGTTTTTGTCGTTCATGATTTATAGCTACTAGGCTCAGAGTACAGAATTATAAAACGAAGGTAACAAATCAACAAAGTCGAATCAAATCCGTGAACGTTTCTCAAGTTACTGTTAAGCGTTCATTGAATATTTATGACTAACTTCAATGCCTTAACGTGACTTAATTGCGAAATATGCCAACAAGAAGCCGGTTCATACAAAACTGGTTTACGATAATACCTTATTAGGATACCTGGTAGGTACCTGCCTAATATGTTTGGCGGTACCACGTAGATTTTCTCAAGTTACTTGATGAAACCAAGATGACTATCATTAGATTAGGTTTGTAGGTCACATGATTCTTGTTCCATCCAATCCAATCTATTACTTAAGTTCACTGCTGGACAGAGGCCTCTTCTAAAATGCGCCATTTCTCCCGATCCTCCGCCTTCCGCATCCAGTCTACATTCTAACCACTAACTATTTCAAAGTTCTGCAAAGGCTGTAACAATAAAAAATCTGTGGAAAAAATACCACGATTCTACCTGCATTTTTTTTTGCTATCACTACTCAACTCAGAAATTCATACCATGATCATAGCCCCTGACCTTTTTGACCTATGTTATCAGGACTCGACGTTTTTACTGCAAGTCATTGTTCCAAGCCATTATTTTCATTGCTTCATAAAATAATTTATCATTTCTAGAATTTCTTGAATCACTTCACTGGGCCTCTTGATGTTCGTAAAGTTTCTAAGGAAACATGTCTGATAATGTGAAACTTGTTTACGAAACGATCACTATCACAATTCAGAAATAACTAGCTACCCGTTCACTAAGGTCCATAATAAATACTTGCTAAACCGTCTTTTAATTTTATCTTAATACCTAATATAATTATGTAAATTACTCACCGCTGCAACAATTTAAGTAACCGCACTAACCCGACTAACCGCGTAAAATGTACACGTGCATTCCATAAAAAAAAACTCTATGGTAAGGAATTTGGCAAAGGCAGCTAATTACTAAGCCATACCATAATGCATAACAATTTAATAATACTTTTTACACAATACATATCCATACTTAATGAATAGTGATGTGACATTTAAGGCATACCTTTAGGACCACCTATTACTTAGTGCGTAGGTACCTAAATTAGTCTTAGGTACTTTTTGCAGATAAGAGAAACAGAAGGCTAACAGAATACTGAATACTTTCTCTATTTTCACATGCTAACGATGGGTTATTCCCGTCCGCTCCACGATTTTGCTCCCAAGCGCTCCAAGACTAAAATTAAATATTAATATTATTTTATAAAATCGTTCTCAAGAGCTCCAAAAACGTATGTAAGCTTTTTCGTTCGAAACTTCTTATCTCTATACATCAATTCCCAGGAGCTCCAAATTATAATATTTTAAGTAAAAAAATACTGTGTTCCCAACAGCTCCAAAACAAAGTGTACGGTTAGCAGAATTAAAAACATTTAATACTATAATACGATAATAGGACGTCAATAGGTTAACAGGAAGTAGTGTCTATTAGCCAAGTCTTGAGTTAGGTATGAATTTGGTATTCAAGCGGTTTTACAGAGAAAGCATGTTTGCACTGAAGTTATAATAACATCACTGGGCTGTTTAACATCAGACAGATTATATAATATACAGCTAACTCAGCCTCAGATTCATGACTCGAGTGTGCATGGAATATGGCAATATGCTTACCCCCTATTACGTGGGACTGACTAGGTATTATATTGTTTAATGAAATGTGAGTGTTAATGCTTTTATTTCTATTTTACTATTATTAGATTTTGTCACTAGCTGTTGCCCGCGACTTCGTGCGCGTTAAGTTTCGAATAGCTCAAACTCATCATTATTTATGGTGGAAGATTTTCATCCCAACTGGAACGGAAGTAGTCTAAATACTGGAAATAATGAATTTTACACAAAGAAAACATTCCTTTATTTAAAAAAAGAAACAAAGATGTTTTCAAATTTTTTCTTGACATCTTCCACACTGTATTTTTCAATTACATAATAGGAAAAAATGTTTAAAATAACAGGATTTAGAGAGTCCCCCATGAGTGCAGGCCTGGGGGTGACGTGTGGAGCCGCCTATCACCTCAGCAGAAGCAGGCCACGGTGGCAACGCGCGTAGGACAACGGTGTCAACAACTCGCCCCCGGAATGGGGAGCCATTCCGGGGGCGAGTCGTTGACATCGTTGTCCCCTCTCCCGTGGAGGGCCAGACCGTAAGGGATGGCCCTAGGCCAGCCAGGGTGCAAGGGATATGTCGAAAACAACCTCACCCCCGGCCTAGCACTACGACCCTCAGTCGGCATATGGTTTTAGTCAGTTCGAGTTCAACATAACCTCTCCTTCCGGCTCCGGCGCACGATAAATAAACACGATAAAAAAAGACCACCTCAGGAGTAGATAAACCCCATTTATAAGCATACTTATTATTTTTAATAATTGAGGAACTGTCTCTGTTTCACTGAGATTTTTATTACGATATCTCTGAAATTTCGTGATTTTTTCAGAAGTAGCACCTACCCTTACAAGTATCACGTTAGCCCTACATACTACTACCTATTTTCCATTGACCAATTGCTGTACTGTCCCCTAACTCCTAATCGTTAATGAGTTCTGTAGCTTCACTATCAGCACAGCAGTATCAGATGTTGATTCAAGCATACCTCACAAGCAACACGTTAGCCCTACATACTACTAAATAGTTTCCATCGACCAATGACAGTACTGTCTCCCAACTCCTAACCGTTAAGAAGTTCAGTAGCTTCATCATCAGAACAGCAGCATCAGATGTTGACACCCTGAAGCATATACCTGAGTAAGAAATTATTACGTAACAAAAACACCATACGCAACCGTTAAGGAGTTCTGTAGCCTCATTATCAGCACAGCAGTATCAGATGTTGATACAAGCATACCTCACAAGCACCACATTAGGCCTACATAATACTAAATGTTATCATCGACCAATTTCAGTACTATCCCCCAACTCCTAACCGTTAAGGAGTTCGGTAGCTTCATCATCAGTACAACAGCATCAGATGTTGACACCCTAAAGCATATACCTGAGCAAAAGATGATTACGTAACAAAAGCACCATACGAGCATACAATTTTCGGTGGTTACCCTCGATTTCTCTTTGATCCCATCATCCGATCCTGACCTGGAGAAAATAGGACCACCTCCGAAGTGAACTCTATCCAACAAAGAAAAAAAACTTGAAATCCGTCTATAATTTGCGGAAATATCGGTGAACATACATAAAAAAAAAATATGAATACGAATTGAGAAACGAATTGAGAACCTCCTCCATTTTTGAAATCGGTTATACATTATAATACATCAAGCATCATACAAAATAGTTTCAAGAAAACCCGGAGCCTTGGTCCTCTGCTTTGACGAGCCAATGGTGGTTAGTTCCAGTTTTATGATATATTCCATCGACCACAGTGACATCGTTGTTCGTTGCCTTACACACAGGTAGAGGAGAGAGGCGCAGTGGGCAAGAGAGCAAATACAGCATTGACTGGGATGGGGTCATATAGCCTCATTTTTCTATATACTCGTATTCCTTGTATAGGCAAGCTTGTGTAACAGCAGATGATGTAGATACTTCCAAATTGATAGGTACTGGAGTTGATATCCACGCGGCCGCATTTATTTGGTCTGATAAAATTTACCGGAACTGTGTGTTTCTCTGCCCACATTTGGTCTCTTTTATATAAAAGGAGCAGCGGTATCTTTAACACCTAATAATAAATAGGTTGGCTTCTCCTGGCATACTGTTATCATTTCTGGGATCTTACTATTAGATACTTACGCAATCGATAAGATTGCAGCCATATTGTATTATCGGTAGTAGCAGATTGAAATAACACCCAACTGACATTACAAGATCTACCAATGATACGCTCTATAGTTAAATGTATGAGGATTTAATTTTTTCAGCCTCAGATGCATGACTTGAGTCAACCATAGTGCCCGAAATGCGGCAATAGGCTCACCCCCTATTACGTGGGACCGAAGCCAATAATAGGTGAAATGTGAGAATTAATTCACCTCTGCCTAACCACCACTGCTCTCCGGGGATAAAGGTGTGATTATATGTATGTAGTAAATTTTTTATACTTTAAGTGGCAGACAAACACAAGGCCCATCTGTTGTAAAGTTATCGTGCATATTGAGTGAATTTACAGAATTATGTTGTTTAGTGTTCCTTGTACTACTTCACCCTGCGTGTTTGCACTTTGATATTTTCCACGAAACGAGCCCTCCAAAACCTCTTGGCAATATTGAAGTATTGCAGTTATTGAACTTTTTAGGGCTCAAAATACCTGCAATAGCTACCATAGATGTCCGTATTACAACCGGGGCCCACGGCTTAACGTGATCTCCGAGGTATGAAAATATCCAGACCAACGCAAATAAACATATTCATCAAATCATAACTCATCATCAAATCAGCCTCGCGTAAACTTGGAGTCTTGAACAGAGTGAGACCTTTTTCATGCTGGAGCAGCGGTGTCTTCTATACAAGACCCAAATTCGTTCCTGCGTGGAATACTGCTCACATCTCTGGGATGGCTCCGCAAAGTACTTACTAGATACTCTCGATAGGTTGCAGCGACGTGCGGTCCCCTTTATTGGGAATCATGAGGTCACGAATACCCTCGAGCCTTTGCAGAGCCGTAGAGATGTTGCGTCTTTGGCAGTATTCTACCGTCTCTACCATGGTGAATGTTCGGATGAGCTCTTCCAATAGTCCCACCCTCTCCTTTCGTTCACAGGAGTCGTGCAGGGCTAAGAGGCCATCCGTATACGGCGCAGAGTATACCTGCTAGAGTAGTAGTAGTAGTAGTAGGAAATGTTTTGATTTATTCACAATTTCTTAAAATGCGCCACTCTGTATCAATTGAGAATTTCCATATATACTCTGAAATCGTAGAAAAACTTTATATTTCGATATTTAGGTAGAACAGAGCCCATATCGGTAGAAATACCGAAAAATTGGTAGGTTCGAGACCACTGTTTGCACATCATTAGGCAATGTTAGATTGCAAGGAAAGGTGCGGGGTGGGGGTGACGCGGCAACGCTGCGTGGGCGCACCGCCGCACTGACAGATTTCGTTCTTTACTACGTTCGGGTTTTGCCGACGTTACTTTTAATTTTTTGGAGCTGGTGGGAACGATTTTTATATTGAAGAATTGACTTTTGTATTGGAGCTGCTGGGAATAATATGTCAAAGTACCTAAACAATATTTTGGAGCTCTAGGGAATGAAATTGGTAAATTTGGCTTTGTTTATTATTTTAATAAAAACATCCGTGGAGCTCCTGGTAATCAATGTATGAAAATATGAATTTTAGAGAACAATAGATTTGGAGCGCACGGGAATAACCCCTAACGATAGCCAGCATACATCAATCACGATAATACCGGGGATCGGCGATTTGCGAGTTGATACCTGTCTATTTTTACCCTTTTTCACTTCACAGAACCATAATAATGTTTTTATGCGAAAGTAGATTACAGATTGAAAAAGTCTCTTCTAAAACCATCGACCATAGAGTCGGTGTTTTTCTGTTTATTAGGTTCGAAATAAATTGGTGTCGTGTATGTAAATAAGTAGCTTGCTCAATAATGTTAAAGAAAATTAGTTCTGGCATTGAGGAATGATATTTCATGTTCGTATAATTAACTATGAGAAGAACCAAAACAACTTGTGCACATTCATTGACAGGTATGTGGTGATACCAGTTCACAAGAACATAAAATAGCGTTGTTGATGATTATTGAAACGGCGAATTTAAACTGTTTCTAGGGATAACACGAGTAACAGAGAAATAAGACAAAGATAACACATTTTCAAAATAACCGTCTCCAACTGTCTATCTAGGTACCTGTAATTTCTCCGAAATTCTTATAACATTGTAAGGTATAGTGACCCGTATATCCTGGTATTTGTTAACTTGTATGGAACCTATTTATCATTGATTTGGAATAGCTGGCAGTATAATGGGTTTGTAAAATCAACAGCGGATGAAAACGGCTGTTGTGATGATATTGGTAGCAGGTATTATCAAATACCGAGTATAAAAGTAACAAGTACATGAATATCTAATCATATTACCTTAAATAACTACCCGTATAAGCAAATAGACTTTCTGATAACGCCTGTCCAGCAACAGAAGCCCTCTACTGACCTACAGAGCTAAATCTTTAGTTCCATAAACAGTAGGTAGGTATTAGTGCTACGCATTCAAGCGTGGTGTCTACATCTTGATAATCATAACTGTAAATAAATTGTTTATTATTTTCTTAAGAAAAGAATGAATAATGCATTATTTTATTTTTTGTTTGTGTTTGAAACTGTTTGTTGATGGTACATGTTGTTTTATAAAACTGCTATTTGTTTTCAATATTATTGGTAACATCTTCATTTCAAAAATATTTTGTTTTAGCGATGAAAATATTAAATCGAAAGGATGTGCTACGTTACTTGCCGTTGTGTGTAGATAGTTATAAACACAATAGACAGCATAAATAATTGATCACAATCCAATATCATGATCCAGTGTCAATCTTGGTTTGCACATATCGGTAATATCAATATGGCACATACTTTGCGGGTTTTATCCTGAAAATCAACCTTGTGCGCAGCTAATATGAGTATAGTAACCAGTTTATATAAAACATCATTGATAGTATCATGATATGTGTATTAAGTAGGTACGTCTCTATTTGAATACCTGCCCTGAGGTGCCCATTAGTAGGTATTAGTTAAAAACAAGATGAGTGGATATTCAGCATAGTGTTGTATAAATTATTGTCTTATTATTATAGAATAAATATTTAATCGTATCTGTGACAATCACAGCACCTTGCACGACCTTCTAATACAAGACAGACCTACATGAAACTGTGTGTAACCGTGTAACTTGTAAGCCAATCGTAAACCAGCTTATAGTACCTACACAATAGGTATTTAGTCGTGGGCTGGCGTATTAACATTCCAACAGATAAGAAAAAGCAGTGCCCGTGTAGTTTAATCTTGTGTAAAAAGATTAATGTCTGCGACAATGCCTAGTGAAACGATCTTTTAGGGAAATTATACTACTAACATACATAAAACAACTAAGTCTTTACAACACAATGCTACTAACCACAGATCTACCTACTAAATAGCCATATCCTGTGGCTGTGATGGCTGTGAAATGCAGATTAACTCCAACCCTGTTATGGTTTGAATTTGGAATAAATCAAGCAATTCTTGAATTTATGTCCAAAGGTTGTTTGGAAGAATTTGCTTTTTAACCATAAAGATTAAGTATTAAATTTCTATTCTATTCGATCCCAACACATTTTCAAATAGGTATTGTATTATAATAAAGAAAGCCTTTTTGGGTACCAGATTCATCAACACAGAATCGAAACTAGAACTAATTTCGTAGTCTACGAATTTAGAAACTCAGACACTGATAATGATATTTGAAATGTTTAAGTACGTGAAGAAAATGGCAGCGGGCGCCAAGCGCCAAAAATCTTTTTTTTAATTCCTATTTCTTTTTAATTTTTGACTTGGTTTAAATTCCTACGTTCATAGAATAGGCTGATATTATGAGTAGATGTCATCCATCTATAGACAACGTAAATACCAGCTGCAAATAAATTAAAATTAAAGTGTGACTTCGACCTTGTAAGGAGCACCGAATAACTTGTTGTCGAGAATAAGTTAACATTTAAATAAATAATGTGTTATGTTGTAAAACTTGTGATTCTTGTTTGTTACATAAACGTAACATATTATTTTATTTTTATTCTAAAAGCTTAGAATCAGTGTTACCTGTCTGGGTCAGACTCGAATAACGAACAGTAAACAAGATTTTATGTAAATAGTAATGTCTACTAACAGTATATTTATTCCGTTGAATATTTCAACATGATTTAAGTAGGTAATAGTATTTTCAAAAATGTAATAATACTCAACTATCTAATTTATTATATACAGTAGATCTATACGTAGGTACCTATTTACAAAAAAATAATGAAATAAGAATCTATAAAATTGTTTATGTTTAGTTAAGTACCTACGTAACCGAATGGGGGAGTATAGTTCTATTCTTCTACCAGAAAAAGGTTTTAATATATTTCTCAGATCATCACTTACATAAGTATTTAAAGTAATCGTAAAAGTTTGCATATAAATGAGTTTTAACTCAAATAATTCAAGAATTATGTGAAAATTATACTGCTATACACGTTTGTGAAGCAGTTCTAATTGACAGTTGTTAATTACGCAATTAAGAATATTAATTTATTGAAATGCTTCACTACTTGGATGAGAAAATAGCGGTCGGTCTGCGTAAGACTCGTGTAGGTAACCAAAAGTATGTATGTGCCCAGATAACATAGCGATATTAGTCTTATCTTATTTATTACACATTAGTCTATGGTCGCCGCTTCGCCCGTGTGGATGTCGCGTCGATTTCGACGCCGACCGCACACGACAAACTGCCGACGCATGCAGCACAGCACATACATTACTTGTTAAACTTCGATATGGATAATAAAGGGAACCGTTAAGAAGCCGCAATGGATTACGCGTATCTGCTGCGTGCGTCTGCAGTTCGTTTCAGCTCATAATGACAACTTCCTAAAATGACAACCGGACGCAAAACGTCCACTTCTCGTCGTATGCAGTCAACTTCGGAATCATACCTTTATGGTCATATTTCCAGTCTACTCAACTGATTGTCTGATTGTGATCGAACTTGCGTAAGATTTATACTCTAACCAAGACCTTAGTGACAAAGAAACTCCATCCATCCATATATTCACGCCTGTAAATCCCAGAAGGGGTAGGCAGAGGTGTATGTATAACACCCACGTGTCGCAAACTATGATTTTCGGTCCCACATAATAGAAGGTAAGCCTATTGCTGTCAAGTGGGCACTTTGTCTTGGGCTGTGTGTTTACTGTCGGATGAAGAACAGTCCTATCTCTAAGTTACCTTTTACGACACCCACAGGAAGAGCTGGGGTGGCCCTATTCTACTTCAACGGGAACCAACACGGCAAAAAAACGATTAAAAATTGATTACGAGTCAAAAGCGACATTCGAAGCGAAAAACCCGACATCAACGCGGGTAGAGCTGCGGGCATCGGCTATTTTAAAATATACCTAATGTTTACTATCCTTCGGGGAATTACAAGTTAGTCACAAGTTCGTTCACATGATCGTACCAGTTCTATTCATCTTGAGGAAAATGTGATATAGATATTAATATACCTATTAGAAAGGTCGACAAACATCCTGCAACCATGATTATGTTAACCACAAAGATAAAATTTAAATTTGATTACGAAAACCTCTAAAATTGTTTATTATAGTTATTTGATTTGATTAGGTACTCGGCCAATAAAGTTCGTGCCTGGGGCAGTGTCAAAAAGGCAACGTAGGAAAAGAAAAAAAAAACTTTAAAAAAATACGATTTATTTCATTGAAAGACTGTTTATACTGTAGATTGATGGCGCTTGGTGGAATCTGCTACACATATTGAATAACACACTTGTACTTTTCCACTGACTTTATTTCTAGACCTGACCGGTTTCGCCTTACGGCATTCTCAAAGGTTCACAGGTCTAGAAATAAAGTCAGTGGAAAAGTACAAGTGTGTTATTCAATATATTTCATTGAAATTACGTAAAATCATCAGATTGATTAGATATCGTGTATTTTTAGTTTTATAATACCCTATTAGCCTATAAATTCATTATTAATTAATCACAAGTGATTTAATATTTAAATTAAGCGTGCGAAATGTTTTCTGAACGAATATCTTTTGAATGAAAGCCGGATTCGGATTTTGATTTGGTATGGTCCCAAAGTCGCAATTTTTTCTTAAATTAAGTAATGACTTTTTCAACCAAAGAACAGAAAAAAACTGCTTACGGACAAAATATGTAGTATCTACTTATTCATTTTTCGTACAGAATAATGTAAATATTTGTACAGTAATTAAGATGACAAGATGTAAGCACAATGCCGTACAAAACAAAGGTAGCCTCGTTAAGAAATTGAATTGCCTAAGAAATTAGTAACCCGGTTTTCAGTGTTGACTATTCTTGTAACATATCGCGAAGTGATAAGTCGTAACTACAAAGTCAATTAGGTAGTAAAAGTGGTTTGTTTAAGCATCATCACTTTTATTATTATGAGTAGGTAGGTAGGTAGGTACTACATGAGTACTCATCCAATACATTCCGTCATCCATCACTTCAGCGTTGTTTCCTTTTTAACCCCCGACGCAAAAACGACGGGGTGTTATAAGTTTGACGTGTCTGTGTGTGTGTGTGTGTCTGTCTGTGGCATCGTAGCACCCAAACGGATGAACCGATTTGGATTTAGTTTTTTTAGTTTGAAAGGTATATTAGTCGGGAGTGTTCTTATCTATGTTTGAAAAAAATCACTCCAAGATGGCCGCCGCCACAACATGTTGGAATACATATTTCTTTATAATTCCCTCAATATGGGTATCAAATGAAAGAGCTTGACTAGTAGATCAATTTAAAAAGTAAAAAATAAAAATTAAATAAAAAATTTAAAAAACCCCCGTCACAAAAAACACCAAAAAGTTGAAAATAAATGAATAAATTTTAATTCCACGGTTGCCATGTCGGGGGACCATACGATATAAAGGAGTACTTAACCAGTTACGGTCCCCCGACATGGCAACCGTGGTATTAAAATTTATTCATTTATTTTCAACTTTTTGGTGTTTTTTTCTAAACAGAACTTCACCTCGGACCTTGCTCGGAGCCTATATAGTCTGCTCCTCTTATTTCAACTGTATTAGCTAGTACATCAATAGAGTACCACTCGATTGTTTATAATCAGAAGAAAATATTTCGTCTTTTTCTGTAATTATCTGTGGGAAAGAGATAGCACATTGATATTGTACCTAATTGCGATATGAAACGAGATAGCAATTGTTATCAGTGTACAAGATTGTGGGATTACATTATGGCATAGTCTTATTCTGTGTAATCTTTATTTATAATGAACTAGATTACTAGATGATAATCTGGAATATGTCGAGAGTACTCGTTACTCGAGAGACGTCGGTTTTGTTCCTGCTTTAGGAAACTATTCCACAATTTTGAGTCACTTGTATGTAGGTAATAGTCGCAACTCCAGTAATTTATTTTGAACAATTTCAAAATATTCCACAGAATATTCTCTTCTTAAATGAAATCATGGTAGTGCTCTGCTAACTTCCCCCCTTACGAATTCTGGTTTCTTTCTCCAAATAAATCCCATCTTGCCCTGTTCTTCGCTAATTCAAATCATGTAATTTCAAGTCTTTTATAGAGCAACGTAAATAAAAATAGGTACTTACCATTGATCTGTCAAAAACTTACACAACTATCTTATTTTTTAAATTTAATTTTATAAGTTTTCATTCGTTTTGAAATCACTCGTTTAAAAAGAACGAATGTGAATTGGAATACCCCGGTTAAAGCGTCCTTTACCATAAAAATGTGAGGATAAAAAAACCTGATGCTGAGATTTATTGGTAAAATTTCCAAATCGTGCACAATGCTCGGTCACTTCACACAGAATCATCAAACTCGTTTTCTTCTGAATGTCTGCGGTTGTAGAACACCGTTATTTTCCTGTTCGTTGCTGATATCTAATGCTCAGTTTTAAAGCAGACCTAATACCTACCTACTGAGTTTTAAAATAGTTCTAGCAAAATCTATTCAACAGGTAGTGAAAAAGGTAATCTAGCTAATGCGATTAATTTTGTAACGACTATGACCAATCCTACCGAAAACCTAGAATTCCTGTCCATCATTGTCATCTGCCTGCCCTTGTCCCAATTAAGTATTTGAAGTTGCCACTTGCCGCGTCGGACGTACCATTGATATCTAAAGTATTATTCTATATATAGGTACTCTGTGTCTAAAGTCGGTTGAAGGAAGATAATTTTACATCCTCTTGTCATCGCGAAATACCAAAATGGACCACATGTTTAGTAATGTGCATGGGCAACTTTCTGCAGGCTGCTGTCATACCTACAGACTACAGATCTGATAACATTACAAAAAGGCGCGCTAGATACCTAAGTGTCAAAAACTCATTTACATAATTTGTTAGTAACCGCGTCCCGTTCCAAATTTGAAATTCAAAATTTTCTTCCACCGCTACCAGAATCAGTGACGTATTTTTTTTTATGTACCTTGTCCAGAACTTTTACAAAAGTTACTATAATATGCCTACTACGTCGTCTTTTGAGATGTAGATAGATTAGATAGATAAATACCGTGAGAACTTACATGCATTTACATAAAATAAAATAAATAGTCATGCTAAATGTGTATTGCGAAACTATAGCTTATGATCAGAAGGTCACCGAAGGATGTGTGTCAACGGGTGAATGGTTAACCAGTTTTGGTCACGTTGCTCATGGCTGACCAATCAGATTTGCATTTACATTTAACTACTAGCCTATGCCTGCGGCTCCGCCTGCATGAATGACACCTTCGCGTTTTGTGACTATATCTTCCACAGAACAGACAAAAATATACTTACTCTGTTCCGTGATATCTCCGATTTTACTCACACAACCTTTCTAATAAAAAATAAATGCATCAACATTTTTGCGTCGTTCCGTAATTTTTCGTCTATTGCGAAAAAACAAGAATTCCCAAAAAAAATATTTTCTTTGTTCAGTTTCGTTCATTTAATTTTTTTATATATCCAATGTATGACAGACAGCCACTTTACAAATTGTGTAGGTATATATATGTATAAGAGTATAGAAAGATATACCAGTCTTTAATTATGTGTGGTTTTATACGAGAGGCACGTGTTCATGATGTTTCGCATCAATATGTGAAGGTATAAATATCTACTATTTCTTGTTAGAAGATTGCTAGGTATACCGGAATCGTTACTATGCGAATTATGACAAAATGTGGACTAAAAGACTTGCATTCTGTTTGAAATGTTACTTCGAAATTCAGTTCGACGGTCCTAACCATTGTTTAAGAAAAGAATGCGTAAGGTGGAGAATAGAAGGCCTTGGCACCCATTGCTAGGTGCCAATTTATGTCCAGCTGTGCACTGCGACACGTGGATTTATTGAAGGTAAAAAGCCCATAATTATTATAAACTTACTTACATAAGAATGATTACAACATGATAATCACTTATGCGTTGCTGAGTAGAATGACAATAGAAGACAGAAGAGCAAGAAAAAGTTTAAGGAAGAAAACTCACACGGAATGACGTCACAATTGTAATGATACTTCTTACAAAGAAATCTGTCAAGGTATTTTAGAGTTAGGATGGAATAACGAAACAACGAACGAACATAGGTCCTATAAGCGGGGCGTGAAAAGGCATCTAATGTGGCCGTCAAGCTGAGTGCCACCACTGTTAACATGGTTACATGTTTACGATTGTGACCCTCTTTCCGAGACTTTGCCTTTAGCTTAAAATCAGGCGAGGTGAAGTCATATTGACGTGTCCAGTATAAAAAAAGGTACTATTGAACTCTTAAAATGTTACGCTCCTTTTTTGGGTAGTCATATTAAAAACAAATATGGATGGAGGCTTGTTTATAACGTTTTTGTTCAAGTTATTTAGGTAGTCGATAACGAGGCTAGAGTACCGGTAATAACGAGCATTTTGTTCGATTTGGCATCACTATTGGTTACGAACGTACTGTAATTAAAATTCTATCGACAGGTTTGATATTTTCAATATTACGGCACTTCCGTTTAAGATTTCTTGTAAGATAGCTTAGATAAATGATTACTATTACATGAATACTTATTTATTCATGTAATAGTAATATCGTGTAATCGATTATATGCATTAGGAATTAGGTCAAAGACGTTACGTACCTATAGGTACGTTATAGGAAAAAAAAATCCTAGAGTAACACACATAGACTCTAGAATTGAAATGTCTGTTTTTAAATTTTGTCAGATTCGTGATTTTGAAAAAAAGAATTAGCAAAAAAGAAAGAAAAAATAAAACCGTGGTATTCATATCATTGAATTTTAAATTATACCGTATGAAGTTAAGGTTTATTTCTATTCGTCACGAATTTCTTTACCGTGCACCGTGCTGTCAAGCCACGAAGGCCTTATGCGGTCACGCATTCGTTAGATAAAGCAGTTATTACATAAGATTACATAAACAGGATAGTAATTCGCGAGTTTTGTGCATAAACTTGTTTTTCGTCACTTTTCGAGATACATTCACTTGCAATACACAACATATTGTCCATCTGAACAGAATAAACTCATTATTTCTATGCCAAATGTGTATATAAGCATACATTTCAGATTCGTGATAACTATCTATTGCGTATTTCACACATTATTTATTTTTACTGAGCACTTAAAAATCTCCATATTAGATTATCTAAACATTTCTAAAATTTGATATGTATTGCACTTTATTTTTTTTAGTAAAAAAGGTTATTATTTGAAAAATATTTATTGTCAAGTTTATTTCTTTAAGAAACTCATTCAATTATTCATTGATTCATCATTTAACATCCTGTCCTAGCGAGTGTTTCAGCTGCAGTTAAATTCTGTCCATTCCATTTTTTCAGTCACACATCTTGGAGTTGGAACGCGGGGTTCGCGTTTTTCCTTTTTCTTTCCACCTGACACAATCTTCAACATCCGCAACAGTGGGATCATTGTCATGCATATATTATTATCCCTCACTTCATTTCAATTTAAAAGCAAGACATTCGCAGATTTACCTCTTTTGAAGTAAATCTTTTATTTATTTATTTAAAAATTTTATATCGATCGAATACGTTTAGTTATTATTCAGCAGTAGTAACGAAAGTGCGGAATGCAAAATTCACAAAAATAAGTCGTAATTTAATCAGAAAAAATAGCCTCATTGCAACTCACTGATATACTCGTCAGTTTCTTTTTTATCATTTTTTCTTAACTAAATACGTTACTATTTAATATTATTATAAGACTTTCTCTACACTCGTTTTCTCCTCAAATAAATTACGTAAATTCTGCGTACCTCGAGTTATTGCAACGAAATAACTTTCTTTACCGTAAACACTAAGTACCGTATACACATTCAATTTAATTTATTTATTGTTAATGTTTTGTACACAACAACTTTACTATAAAATTTGCATACCGTCAGCTATTAAAATAGCTTAACAAATTACAACAGTCTACCTACAGAAACTACAGATCACCATATAGCTTCAAAACCCATAATAATAAAATAAGTACTATAAAAAAAAAATATCCTCTGAACATCACAAATAGGTATCTAGACATCATTTTTTTTAAATAATTATTTTAGTATAACGGCCATTAAGTAATTAATTTTCAATTTTCTTAATTTTCAACTGCTGGTTTCTGAATTAATAATAACAAATTAAAGTTGATAGACATTTCAACGCTTAGCTACCTACATAAGCATCATCATAGAATACAAAGACAATATATAGCTCGTGCGAGTTAACATGGCACCTGCCTCGAAGACACCCTCCTCCCGCTTCCCCGCGCGCGACCCCGCTCTCGCCGTGCGAGGCTAGTAGCGTCAGCGTACACGCCTCCCGCTCCCCCGCGCTAAGCCCCGAGCCAGGTGCCATGTTAACTCGCACGAGTTGTAGATAAGCGCAGTTTCGTTGACTAAGGCCCGTATTCTAGAAAGACACTTAGCCTGAATCTCGATTTATCTGAAGACAGATTGTATACACAATATGTCAAACTATCAATCTGTCTATACAATCTGTCCTCAGATAAATCGCGATTCAAGCTCAGTGTCATTTTAGAATACGGGCCTAAAACTGTGCTTTAAGAGAGACTCAACCTAATTTCTAAATTCAAAAATCGGTTGAGTGTTAAAAGCAATTTTAAAAATTATATAATGATAAGGACAAATATAAATTACACAAATTACGTCATCTTATTCACCGCAGAGAATATACTAAAACAGATCAACAAAAACTCCATGCACTCAACATTCAACAACCTTGGTCGAACACTTTTTTCTTTTTCGGTCACGAAGTTCGAATTTTGAAATTGAGGCACGCCAACAATGTTGCCAACAAAAATAATAATATGGTAGGATGGCAGGATTGGCAGGAGGCCTGTGGTGTGGCGGCTGTAAGCTGTAGCTATGTAGCCATCATGCATAGGTAGAGTAATATTAATATTGTATTTGCGGTTTTTAGTGGTGATTAGATGAACAATTTTTTTTCATTTTTTCCTATATAATAAGATTATGATTAGTACAGGCAGCGTCATAAATATCTTGCCGATGAAGTCTCAAAATGATTTTAAAACTCTCGTTTTAAGAGCAAATCAAACTGTTTTATTGATTTTTGGTATCATTGTCCGAATCAAAGGTGTGTACCGATCAGAACAATCGGTCAACAAACGAAATTAAGACTTATTAAGATCATTTTGAGTATTTTCTTTGTCAACATCTTTCCGATGCTGACTGTATCCGGTGAGTTCGAACGAGAACAAAGATCAACAAATATAATAAAACAAATGTCACGTATTTCTGTCCCTTACACTTCTGACATCGTGATAGTATGGAATTGAGATACCTAGCATGCTCTGCCTTCCTTTCATTTCGACGACGACGACCTCTATAAATTATCGCATGGCTAAAACCACTATCTAGTGTAGTTTCTATTTAGAATATGTATTTAAATTAAATCATTCTAGTAGGAAGGGAAACTTAATGACATTATACCTACAATAAAATTATGTAGTAATAACATTTGAACTTTAGTTAACCATTTATTAATCTGTGCTTTAGTTACGCTAAGTACCTGTAACGAAATTGAATACGAGATCAAATTTAAATAGTGACTTCCCGCGAAAATAAATGCGGAAGTAGAATGATGAGTGTTTTTTTTTCACACAATTCACAAACTAGACAGGTTAACACATCAACATTTCAACAACTTTTTTATTATTATTATGGTAGCATGGAGCAGGAGACAGGAGGCTATTTCATTGTCGTCTTTATGCCGACATTCAATTGATGATTATCTACATGGTATTACCTGTGGTATTACTTAACATTGACCCTCTGTGAAAGTTCAAAAATACTTTCCCTTAGGTTGCGCCATGACACAGGCCATGATTATGATGTAAACTTTGTTGTGTGGTTACCTATGTGTTAACTATACAGGTGAAAGTGATGATGTGCTGGGAAACCTCTTTGTTAAGAGTAAACACATCTTGTTTTAGTAACCAGGTGAAAAATGATACGGAGATGTTAAATAGTCTATTGTCTTAATTGTCTATGGTTGATGTTATCTATGGTTAACGGTTATAGAATGTCAAACGTTTATGTTGGTAGTTTGAAATTAGGCGCGAATGTTGAGCATTGGTTGATTACGTTCAAACGCAAGATTTTAGAATTCTGCGGTTTTCTCGCTTTTACCATTTTTCCTTACTCCCATCACACATCACTATTATCAAGGTCTTTAGATTTAAAATAAATAGGAAATCGAAAGAAACTAAAAATGAAATGGCTTAAATAAATCATAATAATACGTTATCTATTCTGTGGCGACGATATGTCTCGTCATGTGTCGGGAATTGTTGAACATTTTTTACACAACGCATAATTTGCACTGTATAAACAGTGTAAAACACCTAAATTTACGGTAAAAAGTCTTCATCTTATACTTATAGCTATTATTCGAGGAAGCCATCACGTATCCTTTTTTTCACTCACAAAATTGGAGGAGGAATACTCTTCAATTTTGTGGTTCCACTCCTCTTTCTTCTTTTCCTTTTACACAGACTTTAAAAAAGCATGTTCTGTTCTTATTGTTTATGGTTTTATAAGACAGTTAACCATCAAAAACAAAATAAATATGCCATGAACCAGAAAAGGCCGTTTTGCAAAATTTTATTTTTTTTAATTTCAAACGGCGCGAATAGAATAGTACTATAGATAGAACGTTATTCAACAAAGCTATATTTAGCACAGGTTTTTACTATGGTAGTACTCTACAAAATAAGTCGTGTGTTATGAATCATTGAAAGGTGAATAAATACATACTGCACAAGAACCTTATAATTAATGGATGAGCTATTTATTATTGATAACCGGTGTGTGCAAGGTAACCTTGTTTTAATGCCTTTGTTTTATTAAATTAGCTGTGTACTGGCAATTATCTGGCTGCCAAGATGTATTTAAGATAAGTGTAGGTAAACAGATTACAACAGTTAGTTTCGAAATATACGTTTACTGAGCTGAATATTCAACGAGCTTCGATAAAATTTGCTTGTATTTTAGTCAAAAAGTCAAGCATTTTATGTAGCTTTACTTAGTATTAGAATTGTCCGAAATTTAGTAGATATGCTTGCCTACATAACTCTGAACCTAAACAAGGAATTGGTGAAGAAAGTGAGTGCCGTTTGCCTTCTCGCGGTCTCTACTCTAGGACTCGTTTGCTCCAACACCCCCTACACCCAACACTCTCTAGCCAGATGGACTGACGACCTGAAACCGGTGGCTGGGACTGACTGAATGCGGAAGGCGGAGGATTGGCTGTAGTGGCGCACATTGGGAGAGGTCTATGTCCAGAGTAGATTGCGGTACCTACGCGAATTGAGTGATTGATTTAAATACTTAGGTACCGTAAAATGATGGTATAAGCACAAATAACATAATACTAAGTATAAAATAGCCATCAAGGGCAATAATAATAACGGGAATTAACGTGATCATGGTATACACCAGCCGTCACTACTGAATCAATCAGCCTGTGACCACGGCTGGTGTAACCTGGTCGAAACGTCAGGCAAATCAAAGGTATAAACCATGATCGCCCATAATTCCTGTTATTATTATTGTATATCATGGAACGCGTTTAAAGTTAGTCATCAAGAGCGTTTGATAATGAAGTCAGAAAGGTGATAGAAGAAATAGTTTTACCTAATCGCAAACTCTTTGACTTTCTTGATCTCGATGATAGATTGATAAGATAACAGATAGCTAACAGAGTCTGATAATATTTGAAGTAAGTTTTACGCGTACTAAATTAAGCAAAATCAAAGAGGCGTGTCAATTTTTTTTTAGATCGGCTTAATTAATTTTTTCGTATATCATTGACTCTTTTAATTGACAAAACATTTTTTAACGTCCATCTATGCCAATAAATAAGGTAAAATGGTGTAAACTTTAAAGAATCACACAATTTATAATCTATTCACCAAAATATTCACTACAGGTGCCGTATTGTGCAATATCGCAAGATGGCCGCTATATCGCAAAAACTTAATATACTTACTTTAAAAAAATAACTTGAGTGTTTAATAGCTTTCCAAGCCTGACGAGGCGGTTTTCCGTATTGGGTGGGACGATGGGAGAGGTCTATTCGACCAGTATTACAGTTATATGACCAGTAACCATTTGCTAAACTCAGCTAAACCAATGAAGCTACTAGCTTTTGCCCGCGGCTCCGCCCGCGTGAATGTCGGTTATCGCGACCAAACATAGCCTACGTCCTTTCTCAAGGTCTAACCTATCCCTATACCAAATTTCATCAAAATCGGTTCAGTGGTTGAGGCGTGAAAACGTAACATACAGACAGACAGACAGACAGACAGACAGAGTTACTTTCGCATTTATAATATTAGTATGGATATGGATATGGATGTTTAGTGTGCAATAAAGAGTACTATGCTATTCTATTACACAAATTAATAGTTCCAATTGTACTTAGTACTTAACTTATTACCTTTGGATTCGTACGATTACTATCATATTTAGACGAACATTAATAATTACTCAACTTATATTTTTATTACTCGATACAAAACATACAATAGGCCGTCCTAGGTACTGAGAATTAAATATTTGAGGTAGGTACGTGTAGATGTGTGTAGATTTTATTTTGTTTACAAACACCAGAAAATACCAATGCTATTGCCGGTGTAGCATTCAGAGTGAGATAAACTATCGATAAATGTTTTCATATCACAATAACTATCTTGATCTTTGATTAAACGTGGGAATTCAAATAAAATATTTTCAGAATCGTCTTAAATTTAGTCCCGATTATATTAAAAAATTCCACTTAGGTGTCCGGGGTCTGCTTTCCTACGGTTTTTCTTCTAATAGGACTCACTTACTTATTTAAATTTTTCGGGAGCTTCTGCTGTCGGACCCCCAAATTCGTGAAGAAAGCCTGCAGTAGGTAGTCGAAGCCTGAGTTAGTTATGGCCCCGAACTTGCTTATATTGCCCATACAAGCAGTACCTATATGTAGATATTTCATTAATCTTAAAGCTACTTAAATAGGTATAAGCAGGTAGTGGTACATTAAGCACAAGTAAAGTTACCTACATCAATAGTTTTAAGCTAATGATTTCATCTCACAGATGTTTCACAAACTGAGAACACTACAACAGTAAACAATGTAAAGGACGAAACCTTGCACTCCACAACCTTGTATGAACGGCGGCCATTTTTTTTCCTTTTCGGTCACGAAGTTCGAATTTTGAAATTGAAGCACGTCAACAATGCTACCAACAAAAACAAAAGCACGTCTAATTGTTTTGGGAGTGGGAACGATGGGGAAAAAACTCCTTCGGCATTCGAAGGACGATGACGTCACTGATACAGGTACTTCAAGCTGTATAGTGAGATTGTTGTGTATTGGCGTTGAAATGTTAATAGTAATACTTAAGTTCAACATTTTTGTAGATAGAACTGTACAATTTAATTTATAAATTGTAAATATTATAAATTTATAACTGTTTTAAGTATCTCTCACGGTCACGTGTTTATTATGAATCACTTTTGACTGCTAAAAATAATCTACTGCACTATTAAACGGCTTATGATAATAAATTAAAATAAGTGATATGTTAATAAATCAAAAAATCACTACTATTATTTACAAAAATCATAAAAAATTCTAACAATATATTCGCAATTGGCTACCAATTCGAATAACTACATAAATTACCCAGTAGTTGCTTAGTTACAAATTATAATTATACAAAAAGTACAGTATAATTTGTATGGAACATTTGTACAAGTGTTATCAATGTTATCATAAACGTGAACAATCAAGTTTCAAAGGCAAGGCTACAGAAGACAAACGGATGTGTATGTGTGTGTAATAATTGTATTTAGTAAAACAAATAGGTGGAAAGATAAACATACGTTAAATATAAATATAACACGTAAGTAATGTTCGACGAATGTGGGTTTGATTTCATAATTGTTTCATTTTATAAATATTCATTGTGAACAAGCTGACGGATGGATGAATCAATTTATTTTTATTTTATTAAAACTACTAATAACAATAACAAAATTACGATTTATACTAAGAAGGTTTAAAGTTCAGCTCTGTGGTGTGACCTCTTTTGATTAATACGGTTCTCACACGTCCGAATAATTCAAAATATCTTTGTATTTGTAATCATTTCTATACATTGCGTAGGAAAATAGACAGTTCAATATTATGTCATTGTTAACTATATTCGTCTGCCCTTCTGTTCTAGCGAAGAGGAACAAAGAGGGACTCGAAGACGTTTGGGACACAAATTCTACGGACACTGTGTCCCTAAGTGTACTTTCAAATTTATTTATTTTTTCGAAGATTGCCATCTCTTACTCATTTGTCTAACAAGTGGACACGTAAGGTGCAGGTGCAACAGTAAACAAACAGTCCACAAGTAGTGCCCAATTGACATTAATAAGCTCAATGGGCTCAGGACTTTTCGTAGGACTGATAAAACAAACAGTTAAAACGTGAATGGAAATATATTTTTGTCTATCTCTTTTGATATAGTAATATGTCACATAATATTGTGAGTAAATATATGTATTACATGTAGAATACATCTCAATTTATTTATGTTAATAAGTATGACCTTCGAAACATGTTACTCTTGTATTCAACAACTTAATACAATTCATAATATCATAATTCACTAATAGAATTGTGCGATTATAATAATAAATTTCACAGTATGACAGCATTAGTACAAGTCGCACGTACAGTATATTTATGTATCTTATCGTGATATAAACTTCAGATAATATTCCACACAATATAGGTATGTACATACGTACCTAATTGTATAATTATATGCAAGATTCTAGAGGGTCACACGTGAATTCGTGTTCTTTTGATTTATTCGATTATCGTTTCGCAATACAAACCATAAAATAACATGATAATGTTGCAATGCAAATATTGGTTAGTATGAAATTAATATGTTGTCAAAGTAATGTGTTTTCTTTTTTCGCTGCTACCTTTATTTCAATACCCTATGGTTTCACCTGTCAGACTTGGTTCTTTTTCATCGGCTGCCTGTCCAGGTTTTTCTTATTTTTATTCATCATCACTCGAAAACCAAATTTCAGCGTGTGATGTTATATAGCCTTACTCAAGAACCGGGCTATCGAATGCATTAAATGTTTTTCAAATCGCTCATGTAATTTCAGAGATTAATTAGCGCGCCCAGACAAACTCATCCACTTTATTATTTGTAGGTACAGATATTGTGTTGGTAGGAAATAGAAAATAATAAAAAAACTAGCTACTAAAAGTATCTATAAGAATTGGCAAATTCTAGATGCACGGTTAATAATATAAATACAAGTTTTTTCGCATTATTTGCATCCAAATTTAATTCAAGACCTTGACAGAGCGGTACCTGTTTACGTTTCTTATTAAAATTAGACACGTGCGTGGGTTACTTTATCAACCAAAAAGACTAGAAACAAGCCTGTTTTGAAACAAGATTAATAATTTGCATTAAACACTTGTAACCTTTCAACCTTTAAAACTACTTCAAAAACATACATTCTAGAATAAGGAAAACATTAATATTATAATATTCACCGGGATATTTACCATGCTTTTGTATTTTTCGAGTATCAGATATTTTGGCGTGGTGCTTGCGGTCACCAGTATATTCGTGACCTTGGCGTTTGTAACAGCGCTAAAAAATATCGAATAAGTACTCGAAAAATACAATATTAAATATCCCGGTGAGTGTTATACTACTAATTTCAATCACAAATTATATATAAAGAAAACATTTGGTATTTACAACGGCCAATGCATTGCGTTCGCACTAGGTGCGACTATGTGGGTCACTCGTGGAATGCCACCCGGCCGGCCGCTCCCACCTGCGAGCTGTGCGTACGAGATGAGCGCTGCCAACATTGTAGTAACTACATAATCCAAATTCAAAATATTTATACAATGTGCAGATAGCTATCCTATATAATTTTGAATGAGTGTTTGATTATCAATTAAAAACAACCTTCACTCTACCTAGTTGTTACTACGGGTAGTAGGAGCCCTCAAAATTCCGACTAGTCTTAAAACAAAACTTCGATATCGCCAATTGGTCAGATGGCATTCGCTTCACGGCAAATTTCGAAGTTCAGGAGTTTCAGTACAGTTAGACTGGACTCCAACTGAATTTAGAAAGGACATCGTCCGTAGTCGGCTATCATGAACAAGATGCTTGCAAATGGTTATTAGTGCCATTAATTAAATATCATTTTTAAATAAATATTGCTGTTTGGGTTTTGTATCAGGCTATGTGTTTGAATAAGTAGTATTTCAATTAGTTTCAAAGTTCACCTTTTGGTTATCCATTTATATTTACTTGTAATGTTGCCAGGATATATTCAACAAAAATAATCGTGTATTATCATTATTTATCATAATCGATTTAATTATAAGAATATTGTTTCTTTTACTGTAAACCGTTTCTGTTTGAATAATAACTAGTACTTATATATTATCGCAGTCATATTTAACATTACATTAAATATTATTTTAACACTTAATTCTAAAATAAATGTACTAAAATCGATATATTTCATTCGATTCTTATTTATCGATACCCATAATTCAATTCTCATAATTATTTTTGGGAATGTATATAACAACACAGCGGAATGTCATTCGCTTTGTTTTGTTTTGGCACTGTGAATATGTTGAGAATTGAAAATGAATCCTGATAATATCCCATAAACTAACGACCCTGGCGCGTTTTTGGAACTTGAACCCGATCCCAACGTTGACCCTGGCTTGCATATTGATACTGAACGCACAATGCCAGTCCATTATATGCATTAGCCACGTACATTGTATGCTTGAATTGTGGCTCCGACGTGGTCCAAAGGAGAAGGCATTTACTTCGTCTCTCAGAAGTGGTTTCTGTTATTAGACAATGGATGGCTCCGCGAGTGGTACATTTCTTTCCCATTATATTTGTATATTAATAGTTTTTTTTTTGTCGTGCGATAAATCCCCACGGATACCACCCCCACAGAGCCGGTGGAGGTGGTTATGTCGGACTCGAACCGACTAAAACGCACGCCATCTTGGGTCCTTGGTTACCGGAGGTGAGATTGCCAAAAGCATATCTCTTGCACCCCGACAGACCCAGGACCATCTCTTTCGAGATGGCCCCCTTCGGGTTGTGGGGACCAAAATGTCCCCATCTAGCCCCGGTTACGGGGAGGCGCACTTTGCGCCGCCGCCGCGGCCTGCTTCTGCTAGGGTGACAGGCGGCTCCACCGGTCACCCCCAGGCCAGCGCTCATGGAGGACGGAGGTCGTTCTGCGACCTCCGACGTCCGGTTCGCCTTCGCTCTGCACGGGCTTCCCGGGCCCGGAGTCTGGTCCGGACCCGACCGGCCGCCTCCTTCTCGAGCATTACTTGCTCGCAGAAGGAGGCGGCCGCACCCCAAGCGTTTGCGCATCGTACCATCGCTGTGAGCAATGTGACGAGTGTGAGGACTCCCACCCCTAGAGCCGCCACTAGGACCCGCCTCGGCGTGTCCCACGCCGGGCACTCGGTCAGCGTGTGCAGCTCTGTGTCCTCGCTCGCATCACAGTGATGGCACTCGGACGTTGGCTCCTTCCGGATCCGACACAGGTAACTCCCGAAACACCCGTGGTGGTAATCACCTGCGTCAGCCGGTACGAGAGGCTGCCGTGTGGCCTCTCTAGCCATTCCTCCATGATGGGTCTTACCGCCGCTATTACGGCGTGCCCTGCGCTTGGTCGCCCAAGTCGTAGCTCCCATTCCGCTACCATGTCCCTTACCAGCAACTTACCTAGATATCCTTGGGCCGAATTATAGTTGCTACGTGCCAAAATTCATAGCAGGCATATTAATAAGAGAATATACATACTACGTTTATATAGCATATGAGAGCAATAATCATGGAAGAGAAGCTATAAAGCAGTATTGCTGCAACAGTATTGTAGGCCGAAGGACAGTGGGTTGCTGTGCTTTTGTGATGACTATCATATGGTATATGAGCTGGGCAAGATTATGAAGACAATATTAATCCACCAGCACAGTTTTTAGACCACATTCTATTAACCAATGAATCATATTATTAATAAAAACAAATTATTACATTGATGTTTTATTTACATGAGCCCGCTAAATGTACTTGTTATTATAAGATGTTATGTGAACCTTGATACAACTTTATTAGTAAAATCTGTTTCTTAGTAGTGTCAGCTACAAGTTTCATATCATATTTGTTTAAAAAGTAGTTGTCCATCTTAGCCAAAATCTCTAACAAAATGAAATAAATGTCCTTTGCTTTTTATTTTTAACCGAGGGGGAAAGTCCTTCATGGATGTTATGCCGAACTCCTACCGACTAAAAACCCCCACGGTAGCGCCTAGCAGCCTATGGTTGGGAGCCCCGGGTAAGACCTCGGAAGGATGTCCCAGGACAAGAGAGGTACCTACCAATACCTCCTGTTATAGTCACAGTCTGCTAGTAAGTCTACAAGCAGAAATAGATAGTAATTTTTACATACATACATACTTAATAATTACACCTTTATCCCGGCAGGGTTAGGCAGAGGAGGGTGGGACAAATTCTACTCTGCCGGGAACCTTGCGGCGATAGTAATTTTAATTTTTGCTACGATTAAAATTGCAAACGACAGATTAAATAACGAAATAACAGATTAGCATTTCGTATGCTATTGATTTCATACAAAATCTCATACGAAATATAGCTACGCACCCATACAATATTTAATTTTGTTTGATTTATTGATTAACGATCGAATAGGCTCTGAATACTCATCGTAATTCAATACAGAAAGTTGTGATTGCGCAATACGGAGACGTTCTAACTTCAAATGAAGGATAAATCGTCTTACATGGCTCTTGGAACATTACTCAAGCTATTTACATATTATTTTAGCATTGCAATCGTGTCTCTTCTTACGAACGAGTAGGTTTATGGCAACACAGCACATCGTCTGGAAAAATACGAATATATCGCACTCTTCGGGAAATAAAAGCGTATTGTACGAATACGAATAAAGGCAATACGAATAACGAACGATACATACGGTCAGTTTTTTTCGTAATATTCTGACGTAAAATGAAGGGTCTATTCCCAAAAAAAAATTTCTGTCAAAGTAAAAGCATACGTGGTTGAACAGTTTTTTTTTCTCTCCTATAAACGTTTTCAACTAACGCCTGGTACACAGGGCTAGCCTAACACAGTGCATCGTCTCTAACGTAATGAACTTTATCCTCTCATCGTCATTACCATTACACAGCCATCTACGTCCCGGTCACATCCAAAGCCCCTACTGTTGTTCTTGATTTGACTTGGCTTTTTTTTGGGAGCGAGCCTCGTTTGGATAGAGGTTGGCTTGAGCCCCTAATTTAATCATGAGGGTTTACTTACCCCCTAACCTCCAATGCTTGGTCGCTATAACCGTCATCCACGCGGACGGAGCCGCGGCAATAAAGGCGAAAATTTGTGAGTGTTTATGTTTGTTACTTCTGCATGTCTAAACGGCTGGAGCTATTTCAATAAAATTTGGTATGGAGTTAGCTGAGACCCTGAATTAACACATAGGCTATGTTTGATCGCAATAATCGACCTCCTCTCGGTCGGAGGCATAGGTATCAGCTATATGAATATAACAACAGAACGCAATTTAGTTGAACTTGAACGCAATTATTTCGACTCATGACATCGGGGTCATCAACCCATCGAATTGGTTCATTCGCTTTCATAACATTTAGTTCGGCTTTTACTATTTACTTTCATTATAAAATCGGTCCTTAGCGCACAAACGTTTTATAACATTGTTATTTAATCAAAAACTATCATTTTTGGAGTGTGCGCTTCTGTCCTTAGGCGCCATATTGCAAGCTTTAGATGTTAGTTCCAGGTTCCAGTCCTAGAAAGATGACGGTGAATTAAAAACAAAAGTATTGTCAGCTTAGTAGTTATGGAGTCGACCTTGTGATCGAGACCTGAGTTCGAATTGTGAACGACATGTACCCACTTCTAAACATAAGCAGCTTCTAGCTAAATTGCTTGTCTTAGAAGTGGGTTCACGTCGGTAGTGTAATCTGTGTAATGAAGAAGATTAATAGTAATTTCGATTACTGATACTTTACAAAAACAATAATTACATAGGTTACACATTGCAGCCTTCATGTCCGTGACATCGCAGATAGAATGCAAGAGAGCCGCCTCCGCTGGTGCGGCCACGTCTTGCGGCAACCGCCCAGCACTGGGTCCAGGTAGAAGGGGTAGGCCCAAGAAGTGCTGGCTTGGCGTCGTGGGGGGTGACATGCGTGCAAACGATCTCACTACCTTGGACGCCCAAGATCGTGCGAAGTGGAGAAAGAAGAGCCGGAAGGCGGGTCCTGAGCTCCGAGGGCACCATGGCCTCGGATGCAATCAGGAGTAACGTCTTTATGTAGACGATGACATAGGTTATACATTAGTATCCAGTTCCTTTGGAAGTGAGGCGATTGTGTGGTGGATATTCGATCAGATTATACTAACAAATCGTATTGTAATTGCTAATCCTGTCACCGACTGATTAGTGTTGATTACATGCGTACCGTGTACCAATATCCTTACTGCTTCGTTGAATACATCAAGTAACACAATAGAACATCTCTATTTTTTTTTATAAAGAATATTAGAACCGAAGTTACTAATATTCCCTCTGACCCCTCCAACTAAGCTAAATTGCTTGCGCTAGGAGTGGGTACACGTCGGTAGTGTAATGGCCATGATTCGAACCCGGGACCTCTCGATCGTAAGGCCGACTCCTTAACCACTTAGCTACCGACGCTTTTATTTATATTTCTATGCTATCTTAGTAGGTTTAGTCTTTAACTATCGTAAACCCTGCCAAAAATTGGAGTTACTTTCCATGGCGTTATTCTTCACCACGTTAATTTGTGATGTGACATTATTTTTCCTTTTTTTACCCCAAGTTCTAATCTATCTCAGTACTAAATTTCATTAAAATCTGTTCAGGTTAAGTCATCAGTTCAGTGTTTAGACAGACAGATAGACAGAATTACTTTTGCGTTCATAATATAAGTGTAGATTTATGTGAATCAAAGAAGTAAGGGGAAAATTCATTTTTTTTTTTTTTTTTTTTTTTTAAATTTTTAATATTTATTTTATATTACAGAATAAATTATAATTATATACTAAAAAACTACTAATTACAAATAAAATAAAAGAAACCAATTAAAAACTAAAACTAAGACTAAAATTAAAACGCGTCGTAGAATTGCTCCGCATCGCATGCCTCTTGTGGCAACGTTCCCAGAAGACTGGCAGCATTGCCACGTTGTATGGCAATGCTTATTCTCTGACCTAAAAAGAGGCCAGCCCTCTGGTCACGAGAAGCGTCGACCATACGCTTCGCAATCTCTCTGAAGAGATTGCGAGCGCTCGGGCCCCAAGGCCCCAACGTTTCGACTCCAAACGGCACAAATTCATAGTCTCCAATGAGTTTGGAGTATTTGCGCCGTTTGAGAGCCTCTGCGGAAGCAGCTGCGGCACCGGCACAGCCAGCCGTGCCAGGTATGTGGGTAGGGGCAATGGTGTCGACGCACGTTGCGTCCCACACCAGGGCCCTACCCATTTTCCATGGCATTAACGACATACCATCCGGTCTCCTGCCATCGTCGCGCGCCAAACCGTTTTTTTTTTTTTTTTTTTTTTTTTTTTTTTTTTTTTTTTTTTTATAAAGGACACGTCAATTTGACTTCGTCTCGCCTGATGTTAAACTAAAGGCAAAGTCTCGGAAAGAGGGTCACCGTCGTAAACATTTACCATGTCAACAGTGGTGGCACTCAGCTTGACGGCCTCATCAGATGCCTTTTCACGCCCCGCTTAAAGGACCCGGGACTGTAGGAAGAAGGATTAAATCATCAGTTCAGTATTTAAACAGACAGATGGACAGAATTACTTTCGCATTCTTTATAAAGTGTTCGTTTTTCGTTATAAATGATTCAAGTGGTGCTCAATAGCTCAGTTGGCAGAGCAGTCGCCCTGTAAGCGAAAGGTCGTGAGTTCGAGTCTCACTTGAGCATTTCATTTTTTCCAATGTTTTTCGAACTTAACAGTTAGCATAATAAATGCTATAAAAAATTCATTCAATTAAAGAAGTAACTAAGGGGGAAATTCATTATTAAAATAACATACAACATTACATAACAACAAACCTGTGGAAGCACGATTATCTGAGTTGACAAATGATGTTTTGTATACACTGACATGTAATATTCTTACAAATAAATGAGTTATGAGTTAATAGTAATTAAATATAGTTAATTATTCGTTTATCAGTCCACGAAGACAAAATTAGTATTCAAACTCTCTATCACTTGTAAATGTCGCATGTTTACATATTGTTATCAGTACTCCGCTCCGTTATCTGATAATGATATGGGTACTGATTCATATATGAGTCAAAATGGGCTGCGGTGTTCTTTGAATATTGTGTAATTGGGGGACAAACATGACAAAATATGGAGAGCGTGAAGGAGGTTCCCCTTTTTACCGTATTGTCAGAAATAAACGATCCTGGCCATTACACTACTTACGTGAACCCACTCCTATCATAACCAATTTAGCTTAGTTAGAGGGTCCGAAAAACATCGAAAAATGAAATGCTCAAGTGAGACTTGAACTCACGACCTTTCCCTTACAGGGGGGATTCTCTTCCAACTGAGCTATTGAGCCACACCTGAATCATTTCAAATTTTTCCTTCTGATAAATATTTATGACGCTGTCTGTACGTCCTTGTAATGTTGACACTCTTTCCTTATATTTTGCCATCATGCGAGGTGATGTGAAATTGACGTATCCTATAAAAAACCCTTTCACAGTATTTTATTTCTTAAACTGAATGTTTAGTTACAGCCTAAGGCTAGGCCATCTAATCCGTGCCAAAGCCATAAAGTAACGAGTAAGTAACATAATTTTAGGATAGGTTACGCCTTAATAAGGCCACATCCATGGCAAAAAAGATTAAGACAATAGAAATATTTCAAAACTGTGACCTACATTAATATTTTAACATGCAACAAGGACGTTATTCACATATTTGGTGCAGAATCCTAATGATGTAGACATGTTTACTGTCGTTAAACATGTCACCTTGACCGATACATACATTGAGCAGGAGAGTATAGTTACCGGCATATATTTTGAGCTTGACTGTCCCATTGTGTAGTTTACACTTTATGTGCTATCTTACGCGTTTACGACCGTGGAGGATCTGAAATTCACTAATCATAGATTAGGTTATTTATTGTACACTAGCTTTTGCCCGCGACTTCATGCCCGTTAAGCTCATAATAGAAAGGTACAGGACACACTACTTCTGTTCCCGCGACCCAGATAAAGTTCCTTAAAATTTCTGTGAGCCTGGTACTTCATGCCAATGTACCAGGGTCACAGAAATACTGATCCTGTGACCGCGACCCACAGCAACCTATATCTTACTGCTGCTCTCGTGGCGTTGACATATTGATTGTTGATATTATGAACTGTCGATCCCGCGTATGTATCCCATCTTTAACCTTTATGATTGATGCAAAGTCTCAGCCCGATCGGTTGAAAATTGACAAAGTTTCGTACAAACTTTCATCCCCTATTCATTCCCTTTAGGGGTAGAATTAATCAAAATCCTTTCTTAGCGGACGCCTACGTCATAACATCTACCTGCATGCCAAATTTCAGCCCGATACGTCCAGTGGTTTGGGCTGTGCGTTGATAGATCACGATGTCAGTCAGTCACCTTTGAGTTATATTATTTAGATTTAAAAATCTGGTTCCCGGTGTGATCTCTTCACATAGGTATTGAAGAAGGCGATTAAAGGTATAGGGTTGTTCTCCATCTGGCAGTAAATAATCTCGCCCGTCCGAGGCCAAAACTCACAGTTATCAAAATATATTATGTGTGTTAAATTAATACCTACACCTCTGCCTACCTCTTCGGAGCTTTACAGGCTTGAATACATATATGTATTACTGGCATAATTATTATAATAATCCACGTGTAGCGAATGTATCTCTAGCTTTATTGAATGTTGGAGCAGTGTCAGTTTTATCGGCCATTGTTTTACTTGAAGCGGTTGATATTTACTGTCGTTGGTATGTCTATACACTATGAGTAATAGGATATGCCTTGCATTATTATTAGCGTTAATGATCTTGAGTGCATGGCGATGTATTTGTTCACAAGTACCTGTGGAGTGAGAAAGCCTAATGAATAGGGTTTTAAACTCTAGAAATAGTTTGTAGAAAATTGTTTAAAAACTAGTCGACACACCTCTGCACATCTGAAATAAATACTGATACTGACCGAAAGGAACACGTTTATCCATACTAATATTATAAATGCGAAAGTAACTCTGTCTGTCTGTTTGTATATTACGCTTTCACATCTAAACCACTGAACCAATTTTGATGAAATTTGATATAGGTGTAGATTAGACCTTGAGAAAGTAAGTAACTCTGTCTGTCCGTCCGATATTAATGAAATTTGCTGTAGGGGTAGATTAGACCATGAGAAAGGACATAGGCTATGTTTGTTCGCGATAACCGACATCCACGCGAGTGGAGCCGCAGGCAAAAGCTAGTATTCAATATCAGAATTTTACCAAAATTTCAACCAAAACCATTTACTAAAAATCTTATATACATGTACTTTTGTGTGATCGAGGAACCAGTCCGCAGGGGCAGCTTGTGGAGAGCTGTTGGTGAGTGGCGATTGCGACACCACGTACCTTGATTCTCCTGAGGGCTCGGATTTATTCCCCCTCGCCCCTTGTGCTTGTCTTTATTAACCAGCCAAGAGTGAAGTCGCGATAGCGGAACTTCCTTGATCTTCTTTTTTAACCTTCTTCATACTTTCTCTTTTTTTTAATTTGGAATTTATTTTTACACTCCGATGTTGCCATGCATCTCTCAATGATACCAACATCCCGAACCTAAAATAGTAAAGTGAAACTATTGCAGCCTGCCTGCACAACATTCAAGACATAAAACGCGTTATACCGTACAAGGTAGGCGTCTTGGACTTGTGACTTGAATATAAAACACATCGGTGCGTATTCGAAAGGTTACAAAACTTGTGCCCATTGGAATTCTGTACGTGGATGCTGTCTGGTTCAGTTGGGCATAATTATAAGCAGGTGTCTGACTTGCTCGTAAAAATATTGAATGATTATAAAATATATCTACATATATATTATTAAGACTAGCTTTTGTCCGCAGCTCCACCCTCGTGGATGTCGGTTATCGCGACCAAACATAGCCTATGTCCTTTCTCATGGTCTAGTCTACCCTAATATAATAGCAAATATAATACCAAATTTCATCAAAATCGGTTCAGTGGTTCAGATGTTAAAGCGTAACATACAGACAGACAGAGTTACTTTCGCATTTTTAATAAGTATTAGTATGGATATCGATTTGAAAAACTACCAATGGTAGGAATTCTAATGTCAAAATAACTGCTATAATATATTAATATTTTACGTGGCAACATTTTTAGTTGATAAACCACAGAGCTAAATTAAAATATTAAAATCATTTAGTCAATTTTGTTGGTACGTACACAGGTTTAATGAGGGAAGATTATTTTCCTTTCATTAAAACTTTCACACAACTCTTGAGGTATGTGAAAAGACTGCACTTGACAGCAGTAAATAGCATACTCTCTCTGCCTAGTACCTACGTCTGAGGGAAACAGGCTTTTCCATAATGCTGTACTGTGTGTGTTGATGCAGAAAAATAATACTTACAATGTATATGAATCTGCATTTTTTACCTTCCATTCGTTAATTTAATCCCGGGTGCATCCGAAGTTTTGAATTCGGAGTTCGGGTTCCACTTTTCACAATCTGTGATACTGGCTGAACTTGCAGCGTTGCCAAGTCATTTGACCTGAACAACCAATTAGTGATATCAAAGTATTGCAGTTAAACCAGTGGTCGCACTTTTTAGGGCTCCAACTACCCATAAAGACTGCCATAGATGTTCATTTGACAACCGGGACCGACGACGGGTGGTCTTCGATTTTTTTTTATATATTCAATTATCGATTATATCAATTAGTGCAGCTATCGTTCGAAAGATCGACTCAGTGACTAACAATATTGGCATAATTCGACGAATCGTTACGTATTCGAACTCATGGTCGATTCTCACGCAACAACGCTAGGCAGACTAGACTAGTACTCGAACGAAATCAATCTGAAATGCAATAAATTTTATTTTAAACTTTCACTGAACATGCAACTTTTTATTTCAAAATTAGAATAATAACCATTCCATTTTAGGTTATTTACTTAACCACACTAGAGTGAACTCTAAATTGATAACCAACGCTACGGTTTCGGTTAACAAATAAAGCAGATGATTGTGACCACATACCAAATTCTGTAGGCTAAAATTGCTTGCTGCATGTTCTTCAATGGAAGAGTCGCAAGAATTTCGTTGTTCAAGTAAATCTCACCTGCGAACCAGTACGCTTACTGATTGATGAACGGAATATAGGCATTTCACTTAAAAAAATTGAAATTTAACGACTTGAGATCCATAATAATATTATAAATGCGAAAGTAACTCTGTCGGTTTGTCTGTTTTAACCGGTTTGACGCCTAAACCACTGAACCAATTTTGATGAAATTTGGTAATCTACCCCAGATTAGACTATGAGAAAGGACATAGGCTATGTTTTGTCGCAATAACCAACATATACGCGGGCGGAGACGCGGGCAAAAGCTAGTAGATTCTATTTAATAAAACATTAACGATTCTGAACCGTCGTCGTCGGTTAGTATATTCTAATACACGAAAAATGATGAAAAAGTATCTGATAAGGTCCTCAAGCTGAGGGTCACCTGTGTATTGTAACATTGTTAGTGCCTGTAATGATTGATGACCCTCTGTATTGACTCCTTATTGCTATCAGACTTCTCATATATAAAAAAAACTTTAAAAAAGAACGTGCCAATTACCTACCGCATAAACAATAGTCTCCGTGGAAAATTTTAATGTAAACAAATGACATGCAGATGAAATACTAGTCGAACGATTTAGTGCAGTAATGGTTGCAATTTGCGACCATTTCGCTTTTTGTCTAAACATTATACAATAGAATTCAGTTCGTGTTTTTAACTTCCTACAGACTATAACAATGTTGTTATTTTTATACTCTGGCAACAATTTATCAATGCTTCCAACCTCGCAACTAACAAAAGGAAGACCATTCTTTATTCAAAAACGGCCAGTTGTTTTTTTACCCGACTGCGCGACGCAAAGGAGGGTAATGTGTTTATTAGTCTATGTATGTATGTATGTATGTATGTATGTATGTTTGTTTCTATGTGGCGTTCTAGAGACCAAATGCATGGGCCGATTTTGATAATTCATACGTCAATCGATTCGTCTTAACCTTGCGAGTGTCACTAAAGACATGACAGTAATCAAAATCCACCACAGCGACAACCAGACGCCATATTGTCAAAATGAAAAAAATAAAAGTCGATGAACTATGTCAAGTGGGGTGTCGTTGAATAGGTATTTTAAAATCATCTTTAGGTTCCTTTTATCATTTTTCATTTAATAATAGTTTAGGATAAATAACGATTTAAAGTTGTTTAACAAATCAGTCTCGCTAATGTTCTTACTTATTGATTTAAGTTTTTATTTCAAGTATAAACGATATGTAAATTACCAAAAGATATACATGTCATATCATAACTAAAAAGTATAAAATAAAACAAATGATTAAAAAATAAAAAACCCGACTGCCACTGAAAAGACTGAAATAAGTTTGATAGCAGGCGGTACCCATTTGCCAATCATAAACCGAAAGAAAATTAATGGGTACCGCCTGCTATCAAACTTATTTCGGTCTTTTCAGTGGCAGTCGGGTTTTTTATTTTTTAATCATTTGTTTTTTTCATAATTTATTGACATTTTTTTCTTATAAAAAAATACCATAAAAACTGACCCTTAACTTTAAAAAATCTATTTATGACGCATTGTTTCCTATCCGATCATAAAAATGATATTGGCAATTGCAGAAAACTTTTGTAATTTGTCAACGGTGACCCATTCACAGACCAAGACATATGTACACTCTTTCACCTGGCATGGGTATATGATTATTTGATTACTAATATATCCACACATACATACATATCCCAGTTATTACAATACACTAAAGTAGTAAGCAGCAACCAGACCACAAAATAAAAGTACTATATTACTTAACTTCATCCAGTGATAAAGAGATGTATTTGAGTTGTTAATATAGGTAGTAGGTAGGTCAATTGATGCATTTTATCCAAAATTATGCGTGTGCAGAATTATCCTACTACTCAAAAAATTTAATCTAAACAAACTGGCGTTAGTTGTTCCCTTAAATACTCTAAAAACTACATTTAAATATTCATAAAAAAATTACGTTGTCAAGTTAGACTCATCTTGGAGTCACGCCGGACATGCCAAGAGTGTTTTGCATACAATTGCCCGCACACGATCCCACGAAGTGTTCCAAGATTGAGGTGTTTAGTAACTCAACGGAACGGAAATTAAACAATCTGAATAATAAATGATTATAATCCGAGATATGTTTGGAAACTGAGCAGCTACAAGGTACGATCGTGATCATAAAATATGATAATACCGAATATATTATGTAAGTTATTATGCGGTTGCGCAAAGGTCATAATTAGTTATCCATTATCCATACTAGATTATAAAAAATGTCTGTTATCTTTTCACGTCTAGGTCACTGAATCGATTTAATTAAAATTTTATATAGCTTAGCAAAACGAATGAACTTGTTATTCCTGAATAAGCACTGTGCAGCGATTTTTTTGTAACACAACACAATATAATTGGGTTAGTATTATCCTGTAGTTAAAATAAATTATTTAACTGAGCTTATTAAATTAAGAATGGTAAAAGAGCGGTAAAAATTGCGTTGGTTCTTATTTTATAGTTTTTATTTATTTTTAATCATCCGCCCAACCTATAATAGTAACTGATTTGACTTGCAAATTTTAGGACGTCACTAGGTCTTTTTTCATACAAGTTACCTTAAAACTTATCGTTTTGACGTTTAGTAAAAAGTAAGTAATTTGATTAGTCAGTAGAATACCCAAAAAGCTTTGCCAAAAAGCTCTAATTCTTTATATTTAACTCCTACAAAAGATAGCAATGCTGGGATTGTCTCGCACTAAACTAAACTGACTGGATTAGCAGTGGACTGCAATAAAGCTAATTGATTGATCTATTGATTGAAATTAAACTGATAAATCTGTTTTCGTAGATCTAACAAACGAATATAGATTTAAGAAAACAGAACATCATAATGTATCTAAGGAAACCTAAGAAACAAAGGATCTAAGGAAACATCAAAGAGTCTTATCCGATGTTTCAATTACGCCATTGTTCCAAGCATGAGTCATATAATTTTGTGTGTCAATAAATCAGTTTCAATCTGTTTTCTGTAGCACCAAGGTCCTCCACAAAGTACACGATACAAGCATGACAAATGACGAACAAACAACGTTTGCCACTTAGAACGGAGCTGTTTATTCTTAACGGGAAACATCGTGACACAATCGTCTTAACTATTTACCTACAGTACCTACATCTAATATGATTTCTAACGAACACATTTGCAAATGGGAATAACTAAATTGCGACACACTGATTTTCCAAGGATACTAGTGGAAAAACAAGCAAAGGTTTACATTAATCTAGATTAGTTGAACATTGCCTGGGACTATTTTATCTCTGTGAGTATAGTTTCTGTTTGTATCGCTCTAACAACGGCTACCTTTTACAGTACATAGCCAATCTTCTATCGTGTCAATGGAACTTTCACACACATGTTCACTTTTGTTTAAACTATTTATTTATTTATTTATTTATTTATTATGATTTACCAACATTTGTTTACACTGTTACAAGTTACATAAGTTACATTAGTTTAGATTTAAGTTGAGTGTGACAAATAATTATAGGTAAATACTGCATGCTATATAAAACTAGGTACTAAAATAATGTTTTTTTTTTGTACATTTTTTCACAAAAATATGTTTTTTTTTTTTTTTTTTTTTTTATACTGGACACGTCAATTTGACTTCACCTCGCCTGATGTTAAGCTAAAGGCAAAGTCTCGGAAAGAGGGTCACCATCGTAAACATTTACCATGTTAACAGTGGTGGCACTCAGCTTGACGGCCTCATTAGATGCCTTTTCACGCCCCGCTTATGTAGATAACACTGTGTTTATAATAATGACAATAAGATTCAATAAGTGAAACAGTTAACCAACTTTATTCTTATAATGTTCTAATAATGTGGATCGAAACTTGAATAGCGAGTCTGCATGGATATCCACAATATCACTACATTCGTTTGCTGACCTAGAAATCCTTGGGATCGGTGAGTTAGCCCCATAAGCTGTTCTACGTAGTGGTGGATAGAAGGGAGTGATGCGATTACGAGGGTATCTGGCAGGTACTCGAAAATTAATCCTACTTAGCAATTGTGGGCAGCTAAGGTGGTTATGTAGGATCTTATACATAAAAATGTTATCATGAAAATCCCTACGATCTGACAATGAAATCATTCCAGACTGTTTGAGTCTTGAGTGGTAACTAGTCCTTTTATTATTTACGTTACGGTATGATAAATGCCATAAGAATCTTTTTTGAATACGTTCTAAACGCATCGAGTGTACGGCAAAGTGTGGTCTCCAGACCACGCTGCAATATTCCAACGTACTGCGGACCAAACTGTTATATAACAGCATTTTATTTAGGCCTACTACTACGGAAAATTTTTGTGTTGCGTATCACAAAGCCTTGCATTTTAGATGCCCTTTTTATGATACTTTCCGCATGAGGAATAAATGTTAACTTCCTGTCCATGATTACGCCAAGGTCCTATTGGGGGGCAATATTCTGCCATCACCACCGCTGTCAGTGGTTTCCCTAATAACGTTCCCCTACGCCTACGCAATGCTACCACATTCGGCACGGCTAGCACTCAGTAGTGCAGACTTTAGCTGGTGAATCTTCTTAAATCTTAGTAATGGTTCACCAAAATTTGACATACCTGGCTGGTGATAATGCTCTTCCCATAAAAGTCATTTATAATAAATGAATACTGTATAGGGTGTGGTATAACACAGAGCATTGTGAATAAGATTAATGGCGTCTATAAAACGAACAGGTTTTTAAACCCTCTTAAGATATTTGAAGATAAGACTTTGAGCAATTATCCAATATTGTGGCAATTACACTAACTAGTGCTGACATATTTGTGTTGTTGAGCAATATTATCTATGGAAGAATTAGTTTTATTCTACCACATTTCGTAATTATACATTGTGGTTCTATAAACTTTAAACCTGTTATTACTACTGATTGTATACATCAGTTGGCTTCAAACTAACCTTAACTACGATATGATGTTTGAAATATATGAATCGCATTTTGTTGTGAATGTATCACTGTCGTCCGCATGAAAAAATTATAACTTTATGAAATAAAAAGTAAGTACCCCTATTCTAGATGTTCTCCTTCAAGTTTAGGCAATAAGCCGTCTGTGTCAAATTTTAATTAGGCACAGAGATGGCTTATAACGTCAGGTCTTGGCTGCCATTATTTTGACCTTGGTTTTTGACGAAGACGAACTTTCTTAGGGATTTCTTGTTACGCAGTTAACTTCACTAATTTTCTTTTCAAAATGTGATTATATTCGATTAGAAAATTGCCGGCGGTTGTCCAGTCGATCTTATCACAAACTTGTGAGATTCTCGTAGAACAAAGGCGTTTCTACTAAACAATAAGTAATACATTATATTCTGTAAACATTAAGAGCACAGTCGTTTGTTTATCTTGATTCCGTCTCCCTTCAATAACAAAATGGTAATGTTATACCTAATGCATAAAACAATGATTTGCAAAGAGCGTGATAAATGACAATGTCATTTCAAGGAAAACTTACTAACAGACTTAATTCTTAGATTTAATCAAGGTTCTATTCAACCTCATCAACGCTAGCGGAAGCCTGAAGGGTCTTCCGCACGTCAAAAAAGAGTATATTGAATTTGTCCTTCTCCTTTATAGATTAAGAAATCATAAAACTGTACAACGATTATGAAAAAAAATTAATTTAATTTGATTTGATTTATGTCGATTGATCAATCATAGCCAGAACACATACGTTCTTATTAGTTCGTCAATAAGTTTGTTTTAATTTAAGTTCTTTCTACTATCTTGCCCTATTGTATTGCACTAATTACGCACTAAGACTTTGACTAAAACTCTTTTCCAAACTGAATCTTGTCGATTATCATCTGCTTTTTATTTATATTGCTTTATTTGTACAAATTGTAACATTCTTGACTATCTTTATGTTGTCACATTGTCAAAAGCCGCTTTAAATGTGTCTTCTATGTATAGTAAATCTTCTCTAATCAACCCGAATATTTCCGAAGCCTCCAGTTCTTCATATTTCTCATGTCAAAGAAGAAAAGTGCAATTATACAAGGGAATTAACGCGATCATGGTATTGGTACATACGTACCTTTGATTTGCCTGTGTCCACGGCCTGTGTAACCTGGTCGAAACGTCAGGCAAATCAATGGTACGTATGTACCTATACCATGATCGCATTAATTCCCGTTATTATTATGGTATATCATGGAACGCGAGAGTTTAAAAGTGCAATTGTCCGAAATTACTTCGATATAGTTCGAAGAAGAAATTACTTTGAACCTACTTGTGATCATTCAATCCATCAGGGTTGCAAATATTTTCATGTTGAAGGTAAATTTATCAGGAAATACCTACCTTAACGTGGCCATGTTCTAATTAAACAAAGCACACGAAATTCAGTTTTTTAATTTGGTTTAACCTGTGAATGTCATGATCAATGAGATATATATTGTTGTCATTGATCTTTATGACATGTGCGTGACTATTTATAGTTTTGACTGTTACCTTAACTTTTAGTAGAGAATTGTTAATTTTTATTGACATTTTGTTAGTTAAATGGTTAAAAACTGATATTACTTCAATTGTAGATATTTGAAACTATCATATATAGGTAAACTCGATCTCAAAGCATCTATTAGATACCTATATGATGTAAATGTATCTTTGTTTGTCTTTACTGTATTCCCACGTTGTTTATCCAATTGCGATAAAATTCTAGCTCTTCGAACTTCGAAAGAACTTTTGGGCTGTTCACGTATGTTGTGGATATATTCAAGTTTCTTTCAGATGATCTTTAATGCGTCTGGGAAAATACCATGAGTTATACATAGGTTTAGGATGTGACTTAAATGGTCACATATTAAGTCACCAGTAAATTTTATGACTATATAATAAAATTAACCGTGGTTAAATCTGCGGGGTACTTTCAACAATCGTGTCCATTTTGACTAAATTATATCTATCCTCTACGTTAACCTTGAAAAATTCAAACAAACACCCCAGGAAAGCCGCAGAGGTCAACAAAAAGATTTGTACAAAGCATTCGAAACAGTTTATCATAGGTGATTGTTAATGAAGGATATTTCACATTGATTATACATAATACCTAACGTATTTTTGTTAGACCTTTGTAAAGAGTATAGACTAAGTTCGATACCCGACACCCACGAGTTGATTATAATTTCTTCCTACTTAATCTGTGCCAAAGTCTTCAGACTATTCTTTCTATTTTATTAATACGATTTGATCTTCATCTATCCAAAGATAGGTAACAATCGCCAATTGTCACACTAATTTGTCAAGGTCTCTTTAGCACCTGGCTCTAATATTATTGACCACGACATCGACTTTACGTGTTCACCAAACAGGGCCTCGATTCTACTAAAGCAAAACTATAGTCAAACCACAGAGATTGCAAAAAGCGACAATACATTATAGACTTTAAAGCGATGCATTTAAAGTTCAATATTAAACAACTGTAAGCAGAGTGAATAAAAGAGTGTAATGAAACTTTTGTCATTTAATTTTGGGCCTTAGTGTATAGAATTAAATTCTAAACTTTAATGCCGCTTTTTGCAATCTCTGTGGTTTGACAATAGTTTTGCTTTAGTAGAATCGAGGCCCAGGGCGCGTGACTCCTAAATTAAATCACAGGAAATTGGTCATCTATCTTTGGATCCACCTGTGTAAAGTTGCTTAATCGCACTGATTGCTCGACACGTCCGGTCGCCACTAGGTCACGAGATACTCTGTAATTACAATGAGTATGAGTATAATGACCGGCAAACTTGTAGATAAAGATGGCGGTCGCGTGGGGTGTTTTTTTTATGGGAAGCCGGTGGAATGAAATCTTATCTCTTCTTCGTCTTCTTGGAGTCAATGGCTAAATTTTTTTTTATAAACGACCTGTCAATTTGACTTGACCTCGCCTGATGGCTAGCTAAAGGCAAAGTCTCGGAAAGAGGACCACCATCATAAACATGTACCATGTTAACAGTGGTGGCACTCAGCTTGACGGCCTCATCAGATGCCTTTTCACGCCCGGCTTAAAGGACCCGGGACTGTAGGAATAAGGAAACACGTGAGCTGGCAGGGAGTTCCAGGTCTTAGTACTCTATGTACTCTAAGATGGCAGTGGCGTGGGGAGAATGTTTTATATGGTAAACCGGTGGAATGAAATCTTACCCCTTCTTCGTCTTGGAGTCAATGGCTAGATATGGCATATAGTGAGTAGATTTTAAAATGCAACTGCATTTTCTATTGATCTACAAAGGTCCTTGTTAGTACAGATGAAGGGCATAAAAGAAGAGAATATAACATGGATTCCAAATAATCTTATAGGACTACTAAGCAATTTTGTATGGCGTTAATCTTTACCACAGCTTCTCTTTGCAGAGCAATCCGTCTCTCGCCACATCGCATCTAGTAGCTGCACAGGCATCGTTTTAGGTGTCTTTGGTGGGATGGCCCTGGGTCAGCCGGGGTGCGAGGGATATGTCTATGACAACCTCACCTCCGGCCTAGCACCAAGACCCACAGTCGGCGTGCGGTTTTAGTCGGTTCGAGTCCGACATAACCTCCCCTTCCGGCTCCGGCAGGGGGGGTATCCGAGGGGATTTCCGCACGGAAAAAAAAAAAGAAAAAGGTGGTAAGAGAAGGCTCCACGGTTTGCTTTATTCTTCTAAGTTCTTTTATTAGTTTTTTGGGTATTGTGAAGGTGCTGCATAGGTACGTGATCATTCTGATTTTATCCAAGATTTGCTGGCAGTTAAACCTGTGTAAAGTTACTTAATCGCGCTGATTACTCGTCACGTCCGGTCGCCACTAGGTCACGAGACTGACGAGACACTCGGTAATTACAACGAGTACTTATTAAGCGACTTGTAATTACTTATTACTGTTATTATTTAATGTATTGTTTAACCTCCAACCGAAATAAATCTGTGTAATGTCAAGGTGGTCAATCAACTTTGTTTCTGATACTGGGGATAGTTTACGCGAATATTGCGCATTGTAACACAATTCCATCGCGATTTACCCGGTAATTTTTCAAAGATAGTGCCAGTGACCATCCCGTTGCACAGCGGGTACAAGTCATATTTACACTGATCCTAGTGTAAATATGACTTGTACCCGCTGTGCAATGCTGGAAAATTTGAGATCTGTACCGTAGCAAATGAGGCAGTGGTACAAGTCGCGGAGTTTTGGATTGGTTACATTAATTATACTTACCACAAATCATCCACAAATATACTCATTTTTATACATTCTTATGAACACTTTTGATCTCAATAATGAAGAAGAAGTCTCGCTAAAATCCGCCAATAATAGTTTAGCTGATATATTGTGAATAGGTAACAATCAGCGTCATAAATATCTTGACGACGAAGTCTCAAAATGATTTTAAAACACTCGTATTAAGAGCAAATCAAACTGTTTTATTGATTTATGACTGATTGTACATTTAGTCATTTAGTCATTTATAGTCATTTATTTTTCAATATAGAACAATAAAATTGTTTCTTATTGACGTCAATTTTAATTTTAATTAATCTAAGTTTACCACCGCTTCCAAGGCGCTGGTGGAGAAGAAACGGCGCAACAAACTCCACTGCGGCATTTTTTGGATGTCAATTTACAATATTTATTTTCTTAAAGCTAAATGTCAACAAGTATATAAAACTCTTTATAATTAAGAATTAAAACAAAGTTACATAATGTAACAAATAAGTCACGTAACTAATACAGTACCATGCTGAAATTATAGCAATTTACGAGGGGCCTGCACCATGCTCAAGCCAGACTTTTTTATCTTTCACCTACCTACCTACAATGTGGTAAAAGTCTCGAATGAAAGGAAACCTATAACCATTTAGAATAATACAAAATGCAACAACAGGTGTATACCTATACGAGTGCAAAGCTGTCATAATGATTAGGTACCTATTGGAAAAATTCCAATCGAGTTGAATGCGCGATCGTGCGGCGTACCACAACTAAGTACCACAAGGTCGTTTGTACCTGTGTACTCCGCTGTGTACCATCACTGCGTGTTTGTGAGCGGGTTAATCGTAAAGATTAATTTGCGGTTGTTTTGATGCGGTTAATTGAATGCAGGAGACTACAACGCATTTTAAGAGCAGCGCAATTCATTGATATATATCAACTCAATGAAATAAGGACGAACTATTAATTTCGTCAGCAGTAGTTCAACTTTATATGAGTTCAAACTTCTGTCTAAATATCTAAGGTACCTAATATATTTTTTTTAATGAAATTTTTGTAGCAATTTTATTATATATTTTTTAAAAAATTTGAAGTGGATTTGGAGATGTGTGGCTCAATAGCAGTTGGAAGAGCATTCCCCCTATAAGGGAAAGGTCGTGGGTTCAGGTCCCACTTGAGCGCTTCTTTTTCCCGATGTATTTCGCATCTAAAGTAATTGTTGAGAAAGATTCGTAGAAGTTCAATCTGACTATAGATAAAAAATAAATGTTATTTGATCTTTAGAATCGATACTTGAATCATGTAATCGATTATGTTAGAATCCGCCTCAAGATTCAACATCCGTTGCGATTGCACAAAACGACTTTAAAAATAGAATCGATTATACGCGATAGAATCTGTATCCCTTTGATTGCGTAATTCGTATTAAATGGTAATTGCATAAATCCTAAACCAATTAGATACGAATTAATTAAGTACTTATTACTTTTTTTAATTTCAGCCTACTATGAATGAAGTTCGCCGGAACTTCGTACCGCCAATTTTATTTGCCCGGCGTCAGATCCCATTCCCTTTGCACCTTCTACTATATTCAGCATGTATTATACATACATATAAGCCTTCCTTTTGAACTACTCTATCTATTAAAAAAATCCGCATCAAAATCCGTAGCGTAGTTCTAAAGATATAAGCCTCAGACTTTTAGGCTGATATAAATATACATATGGACATACAGACAAAAGCGACTTCGTTTTATACTATGTTAAGATAATGAAGGTAAATAAAGCGTAAGGCATAATATAACTAAAATCATACGTATCGAAGTGATCGCAGAACAAAATATTGATGATTATGCCTTACGCCTTATGCTACTAGCCATAAGACTTGGATTAAATTATTTTATAAAACGTTCAACAATTAGAATGAAATTTTATAGCATTTCTTATGCTAATTTTTAAAATTGGATTCAATCGATTGATATAAAGGGAAGGGAAATTTGAATTGATTCAGGTGTGGCTCAGTAGCTCAGTTGGAAAAATATTCCTCCTGTAAGGGAAAGGTCGTGGGTTCAAGCCTCACCTGAGCAATTCATTTTAACTAATGTAATGAAACGTTCAACAATGCCAAATTTCCTTTTATTATTATAATAGGTGCATTGAATTTTTTTTATTGCCTTGGCTGTCAACTTTTTGTTTCCAAGGAATTACAAGTTTATTAAACTAAATATGTATAAAAAATGAATACAGTAGGAATTATATATTCATTTACCTACATATTTATGAAGTGTATAAAAATAGATGAAAATCGTTACATGCATAATATGCAAAATATTCATATGGCAAACGAAATAGTTTGTTGTAATACATAATTATGTTTCGTACCGGTTCGCAAAGGAATAATACTGTCAAATAGTTTTGATATTTTTAACATAACATTGTCGAAAGTTCACATGAATATTTTACTCATTAAAATAACACTAATTTTGACGGATTTTATCTTGATTCCTTTTGTATTATGTAATACTAGCTTTTGCCCGCGGCTCCGCCCGCGTGGATATCGGTTATCGCGACCAAACATAGCCTATGTCCTTTCTCATGGTCTAATCTACCCCTGTACCAAATTTCATCAAAATCGGTTCAGTGGTTTAGGCGTGAAAGCGTAACATACAGACAGACAGACAGAGTTACTTTCGCATTTATAATATTAGTATGGATTTGCGTGCGATTTTTTGGTTGCTTTTCAACGCCATGATCTTGGAGAGACTGGTGTAAATATAAAACTTACACGGCATAAGATTCACGCTAGTTTTGACGGAAAAAAATCTCACAGCGTGTATAGTTACGCTTGTAGGACACTACCATAAAAAGGACAAAATTCAGTAAGTATACGGCTACTGAAAAATCGAAATTATTAGGATTTTTTTAATGAATTTTGCTATGCTAACTTTAAAAGGTTTTCCTCGGTCATTCTAGCCCATTCATGCTGAAAAAAGGCATCGCTCGGTCACCTCATACGTAATACCTTCAAACCTCAATACGACTGACACAATCGCTATTGAACAGAGTTCATAACCCCACCACACCTCAGCTTTATCCACAATCACTCAATTGTTATACCTACAGAGAAATTCCAAAACAAACATTAGGCCGTGCACCGTACCTTCAAAATTTAACCTTCACCCTTGGTAGTAAAGTACAGAATGGTTTGTTTTATAACACAATAAACGAGGCATCATTGTCCATAAAAGCCTACGACAGTGACGTCACCTGCTTTGGACACCATGTCTCGTGCCAGGGGCAAAGATTTTGAGGTCATTACGTATGCTAAAGGCGCAACGGTATTAAAATTTGTGTGTTTTGAATGCCCTTTTTATTGTTTTTGGATGTTTAGGGCAAGATATAATCTTCTTCGTTGTTGCATTCTAAACTTGCACTGAAACACGGCTTCAAAGTGATATTTCCACTCTGCTACAACTCAATTATTTATTTGGTTTATTTGACATTTACGGGATCGGTTGCGTTAAATGGCGATTTTTACTGAATTGTGTAATGCGTGTAATTTTTTACATTGTTATTACTCAAATGACATCATAATCTTAAGAACTCATAAGGATATGCTGCGAACAATAGTATATTACATTCATCATTTATTATTTTATTAGTATTACACAAGTTAATTGAATTGTTATTAATAATTTTAATTTTGTTTCAGGTAATGTACAAAAGCATCAAGAACTTAGCTTCAAACTACATAGAGACTGACCGGTGAACGATTTTTTTGTTTTATTTAGGACATGTCAATTTGACTTCACCTCGCCTGATGTTAAGCTAAAGGCAAAGTCTCAGAAAGAGGGTCACTATTGCAAACATGTACCATGTTAACAGTGGTGGCACTCAGATTGACGGCCTCATCAGATGCCTTTTCACGCCCCGCTTAAAGGACCCGGGACTGTAGGAAGAAGTAACACGTGAGCTGGCAGGAAGTTCCAGGTCACAGTGAATGAGTCACCGTTAAATTGTATTATTATACTAACTAATACCATATATCAGAGCAAGGGCAAGAGAGTCAACAGCAAGGGGGGATACCAAAGCATTAAGATCATTTTGAGTACTTTGTTCATTAAAATCGATCTGATGCTGACTATACACCTGCTTATTGACGGATGAGACTATGGCGCAGGTTTGCACCGTATATGGATGGCATCTTAGCCCTGCACGTGTCGTCCTGTGAAGGAAAGGAGAGGGTGGGACTAATTGGATATTTTTTTTATTATTTTACAGTTCAGAAAACTTACAGCTAGTATTTGACTGGGTACAAGTGAGAGCTCATGTGATGGTCAATTACAAATTTTCACACATAGCAAGGTTAAAGTAATAAACTATATACCATACACAACATTGTTAAAGAATTTGTTAAAGAATTAATCTTCTTAGTTCAACATAAATGCAGATATTAATCTTTATTAGATTAAGTACCTACGTGTTTTACTAACCATCTGACATCCCGAATCCCTAGCCGCATTTGAAGATCGTGGCTCTCTTTCTCCGGTTATTTCGTCAGCGACTGCTATGTGTCCTTCCAATCCCGAACGAAAAACCTGCGCCATAGTCTCATCCGTCAATCAGGGCCTCGATTCTACTAAAGCAAAACTATTGTCAAACCACAGAGATTGCAAAAAGCGGCATTAAAGTTTAGACTTTATTTCTATAACTTAAGGTCCAAAATTAAATGACAAAAATTTCATTACACTCTTTTATTCACTCTGCTAACAGTTATTTAATATTGAACTTTAAATGCATCGCCCTAAAGTGTATGATGTATTGCCGCTTTTTGCAATCTCTGTGGTTTGACAATATTTTTGCTTTAGTAGAATCGAGGCCCAGCACATGTACCGTCACACCAGATAGATTTTGATGAACAAAGTAAGTGCTCAAAATGATCTTAATGCCTTGGTATCCCCCCTTGCTGTTGACGGCTTGTTCTGATGCTTGGTACACCCCTTTAGTTCGTACAATAATACAATACAAACGGTGAATCATTCACAGTGACCTGGAACTCCCTGCCAACTCACGTGTTTCCTTCTTCTTACAGTCCCGGGTCTTTAAGCGGGGCGTGAAAAGGCATCTGATGAGGCCGTCCAACTTAGTGCCGCCATTGTTAACATGGTACATGTTTATAATAGTGACCCTCTTTCCGAGACTTCACCTTTACCTTACTATCAGGCGAGGTGATGTCACATTGACGTGTCCTACATAAAAAAAAACAATAAAACAGTTTGATTTGCTTTTAATAACTTGGTATTAAGACGATTTGTAAGACTTTGTGGTCGTTCTGATTCTGACTGTACTGTCCCTCTAGACAAGTGATAATTCGCTGGCTAACGTATCGTGGAATAGAATGACAAATGTATAGGACCAATACGACCTTCAAACCTCAACCTTCAAAGCGCGTACTCTCTTTTAAAAGGAAGGCAACGCACTTGTGAATCCTCTGGTGTTGCGGATGTCCATGGGCGGCGGTGATCGCTTACTATCAGGCGATTCGTCTGCTCGTTTGCTTACCTATTCCATAAAAAAAGGTGTCAAATCCCATACATTGCCAGCGTGTTGCTACTTTTCTAGAGAGGCCGGTTTGTTTAGTTACTAAATACTTTGTTTACGTCGCAATTCTTTAATGACAGTGACATCATCGACTCAAATCCTCTCATCGGCTTTACGTGCTGATTTGATAATGAATTCAATGTTGAATCAATTATTAGAATTTGGTTTATTTGTAAAATTAGCGAGCTACACAAAGGTTGTTTATGAAAGTTAGGAGCTACTTGAGAGTTGAGCCTTGGATTATTTGTTGTTTTGCAATTCAAATATGGTTATTATAAAATAATAATCTATCTAGAAGCTAATTGGACGCTTGGTAAGTATTTCTCAGCGCGCCGCTTCATTCCGGGGGCGAGTCGGGGATACCGTTGTCCCCCCCTCCCTAGGAGGGCCAGACTGTAAGGGACGGCCCTGGATATGTGGAAGACGAGGCTCCGGCAGGGTATCCGTGGGGATTTACGCACGAAAAAAAAAACACCCACAGGAAGAGCTGGGGTGGTTCCTATTCTACTCCACCGGGAGCCACCACAAGAATAATTATGATTCACTAGCTTTTGCCCGCGGCTCCGCATAGCCTATGTCCTTCCTCATGGTCTAGTCTACCCCTATACCAAATTTCATCAAAATCGGTTCAGTGGTTTAGGCGTGAAAGCGTAACATACAGACAGACAGACAGACGGACAGACAGAGTTACTTTCGCATTTATAATATTAGTATGGATTTTTAAACAATAGTAACATTCGAAAAACATTGGAAAAAATGAAATGCTCAAGTGAGACTCGAAGTCACGACCTTTCGCTATATATAAAGCTGGATATAAAGAGCAGGAAAATTTGGAATGATTCAAGTGGTGCTCAATAGCTCAGTTGGCAGAGCAGTCGCCCTGTAAGCGAAAGGTCGTGAGTTCGAGTCTCACTTGAGCATTTCATTTTTTCCAATGTTTTTCGAACTTAACAGTTAGCATAATAAATGCTATAAAAAATTCATTCAAATAGTAACATTGCTAAACATTGTCATCAATTAGCTGCACTAACGATTAAACACTTTATTCTATTTATATTTCCTTTCAAAAACATCCGATTTCCTCTCGTTAATATTGTACAATAATTGAATCAAATTAAAAATTAACACATCATAATATGTCGGTTGATTTAACACACAAAGACGGATGTTTTTTTTACGAACGGAAATAAAATAATAGGTACCACCTACCGTTTGTGAAAACCATCTTGTGCAATCAGTGCAATACGTACTCATTTCTAAGCGCGAGCATGTATGATTCTGACGGTGTAGATAGCAGAAGCGAAGGGTGAAATTTTTCAAAAACAAGCTGGTGAAAATGTTGGCGTATAAATGTAAACATCTCTACTGCGTCGTCCCTTTATAGAGCAAGCAGAAATCGTGTTGTAGGGAACCTACGCCAATGGTGGATAGTCCAATTTAAAGATTGGACATTCTGGGAATTGGACATTTTGAGAATTGGACATTCTGGGAATTGGACATTTTGAGAGTTGGACATTTTGGGATTTGGACATTTTGACACCGTTGGACATTTTGAGAATTGGACATTTCGCCCCTGAACGTTTGTGATATGAAAGTCACAAAGTGAGATTAAAATAACATTGATGGAGATGGGAGTAACTACCGGAACGACATTACACAATCATTACACGATTTATTCCCGCGAGGTCGAGTCCCATTATGTCGAGTTCCCGCTACGTCTACTTTGAAAACTCTCGCCTTTATTCCCACCTAGTCGAGTCGTTGAAAAAGTCGATTTAAGTACCGCCACGTCGACTTACAAATTCTAATTGTACAGTCGCCCGCGTTAACACTTTGATTGAAAGGTGTTACCGGAGTTTCTTGTCATTTCTTCTTCGGCTTTACTTAGTCATCTGCGAAGTGGACGGTAGGGTGTGGCATAATTATGTTTGTTTGTTTAAAGGAATAAATGAAGTCTAGTCTTTATCAATACTAATAGTTGTTATTTGGAATCATAGACCAACACGGAGGGGGGACACCTTAGCGTGTTATCCCAGTAGGTACGAAAGAAATAAAAAAAAAAATAGAGAGATCGTAATGAGATAGTAGAGTGTTTTCAATAAAAATACAGGGATTGTCCAAAAAATGCAGTGTGAGACCATGCTTGGGACTCCATTATCTTCGAGAAAAGGGAGGTAATGGCTATTGGTTTGTAGTTTGATGGACTTGAGCGGTCGTCTTTTTTAGGGGTCGGGTGGACCACCGCTGGAATATCGGGACTACGCCAGAAGAGTAAGACAACCGGAAAAAACGCGTTAAGACCGATGCCATCTCTGGGAGCACACATCTTCAACACTATGGGAGGGATTCCATCAGGCCCGTTCGAGTAGGACGAGGGACGTAAGTGCTAAACGCCCTGAGTGCTGGTGAAAACGGATACCCGGCATACAGCTATCGCACCGCGGTGTAGTTGGCGGTTCCTGTCCCTCGTCATCCAAGGTCGAGTTAGACGCGAAGAGTGTGCCCAGAAGATCGCCTTTCTCCTTTGCTTTGTGGGCCAACGAATCATTTTCCATGTACAGAGGCGGAAATGCAGGTTTGCAGAAATTCCCTTCGATAACTTTGGGAAGAGACCAGACGCACGAGTTCCCGAAGGTAGACACTCGAGCCTCTCGCCAATTCTACCGATCTGCTCCGACTTCGCCCATGCTATGTCTCTTTTGAAGGACCTGGAGGCAAAGTTATGATGCTTTCTTAGTACGCTGGTATTTTGGTCCTGTGCGGTCACCGCATTGGCCCAGGCTTGGTAAGCTTCGTAAATTCTGCGACAAGCCGTTTTGGAAGATTGACCAAACCAAGGCCGAAATCTTTTTTTTTATACCACTTAGGTGGCAGACAAGCACACGGCCCACCTGGTGGAGAGTGCTTACCGCGGCCTATGGACGTATGCAACACCAGGGGCGTTACACTCGTGCTGCCTACGCTGAAGAAACCTTCTAATGCCCCTCTTAATGAACCCCATATTGTAGTCGCTTAGGTAAACCACGGCAGGGAGTTCATTCCGCAGCTTGAGCGTGCGTGGGATGAAGTTCCTTTCATACCGCACGGTTCGCACCGTTTTCGGATGCAGTGTGTGGGGATGAATTCCCTGCCTATGGCGAGCGGTGCGATGATAGAATGTAGCTGTGGGCATCATGTCAAATAATTCATATGAGCACAGACCATTATATAGGCGGTAGAAAACACACAGTGAGGCAAAGTCCCTCCTGAGGCTGAGAGGTTCCACATCGCCTGCGAGTATGGGACTGTCGACGAGCCTCAACGCACATTTTTGCACCGAGTCGAAAGGGTTAAGCTGACGTGCGGGGGCGCTCCGGCAAAAAGATGACAGCAGTACTCCATGTGGGGCCGAACCTGCGCCTTATGAAGAAGGAGTCGCTACCCCGCAGTGAAGTACTGCTTCGCCCTGTTAAGAACTCCAAGTTTCTTTGATGCCAGCTTGACCTTGCCCTCTAAATGACTGCGGTACTGGATGTCACTTGAAATGTCGACGCTTAGGATCCCGATACTCGGGGCAGTGGTAAGCCGTGTGCCCAGGAATTACGGCGCCACAATAAATGGGGGTTTTCTTAGCGGTGAATACACATACTTGTCTTGGTGGGGTTGAATTGGACCAGGTTTATTCGACCTCAATCGGATACTCCCGAGAGAGTAGTCTCGATTTCGGACACAAGTTGTTCGCCACTTCTCTCCACCTAGAACTGGAGGATGTTTGCACGGCCCGTGTAACATGCGTCTCCAGTACTGTCGTCCGCATAGCAATGAATGGAATCATCGGACAGCATGTCATTAATATGCAGCAGAAACAGGGTCGGAGACAACACGGAACCTTGTGGGACACCAGCGTTTATGTCCATGCGGTCCGAGCGGCTGCCGTCCACGACGGCTTGGATGTTTCTGTTGGACAAAAAGCTGGAAATCCAATTACACAGCCCCTCAGGCAGTCCATAAGATGGTAGCTTCACAAGAAGACCTTTGTGCCATACCCGATCGAAGGCCTTTGCTATATCTAGGCTGACCGCTAGTGCCTCACCTTGGCTCTCAATGGCTTGCACCCAACGGTTTGTGAGATACACAAGAAGGTCACCGGTTGAGCGACGCTGGCGGAAGCCGTACTGTCGGTCGCTCAGTAGATCGTTACCCTCAAGTTAACCCAGGAGTTGTGTATTAATAACACGCTCCATAACCGCTCGAGAGGAGGGTGGTGATAGCGATAGGCCTGTAATTGGACGGGTCTGTCCTGTCGCCTTTCTTAGGCCAGTCGGCGTGGCAGGCGTTAAAATCGCCAAGTATGACTATCTCTGTGGATGGGATCTGCTGCTGCACGAGGTCTGAGGCCATTTGGATATGCTCCATGAGTCGGTCTGTTTCAGTATCACCGCTGTGGGATCTACAGAGGGACGCGTAGACGCGGGGATGGTCGTCGCTGTCTACACGGAGCCATAGAATGGAGAGGACCTTCAAGATTGCTGAGGTGACGAGAACTGATATCGTCTCTGACATACACACACACACACACGCCAGCATTAGACAGAAAGGAGTGTTGTAGTCCGTGCCCAGGATGGATGAGGTAGGATGTGCCCGCCGGAGACGATATCTTCTCAAGGTGGTTAGTGTGTAATTACAAAAGTCCACGGTTGGCGTGGCAGGAGGTTTCCTTGAGTTTTTGCTCTTGCCTCGAGCATTCCTTCGCGCAGTTCCCCCCCAGAATACGAGAAGCAACCTGGGCGTCCACACTCAGGTGCGTTGTGTAACTTAGTTTTTTGTAACGAGTGATTTTTTAAAGAATGTCATATTTGACGCTGAACGAATAAAAAGAACGAAAACTATGGCCCAAAACTGCTAATTAAACAACATTATTGTAATATTGCTTGAAGAGGTCGTGGTACCAAAACACGAAGCCAGATTGAAGTAATACTGCTTCAACAGGTTGTGGTTGTTCGAACGGCGGTAGCCTAGAGGTATGGGTATGGGTGGATTGCTGAGACGAGGTCTCAGGTTCGATCCCAGGTTTATCATGGCACACACCAATGACTTTTCGATGCTTTTCGAAGTTATGTGTGTATTTATCGCAGGTTTATAAGTGCCCGGTTAATGGCAATAGGCTCGCCACCTATTACATTGGGACCGAAACATAAACTGGCGAAATGTGGGTGCTAGCACCTCTACCTATCCCTTCGTGGAATACAGGCGTGAGTTTATGTTATGTATGTTATGGTTGTTCGAACGGCCGCATTAAGGTCCAGATAAAATAATAACTACGAGTTAAATAATAAAGCGAGTATCAAGCATTATTTAATGAGCATTCGAGCTATCAGAGCAGCGGTCTAGATAATAGATGCCAATTAAAAGACAAAATGAAGTCCCAAGCATGGTCTCACACTGCATTTTTTTGGAAAATTCCCGATTTTTATTGCAAACACTCTACTATCTCATGACGATCTCTCTATTTTATTTTTTCTATTTCTTTCGTACCTACTGGGACGACCCGCCTTGTTGGTCTATGATTCCAAATAACAACTATTAGTATTGATAAAGACAAACTCAAAATCATTTATTCCTTTAAACAAACAAATATAATAATTATGCCACACCCTACCGTCCACTTCGCCCATGACTAAGTAAAGCCAAGCCGAAGAAGAAATGACAAGAAATTCCGGTAACACCTTTGAATCGAAGTATTGACGCGGACGACTGTACAATTATTTGTAAAGTCGACGTGGCGGTACTCAAGACTAGGTGGGAATAAAAACTGAGTTTTCAAAGTAGACGTAGCGGGAACTCGACATAATGGGACTCGACCTCGCGGGAACAAATCATTACACTGGTCCCGACGTTTCGGTTGTTTGTCAGCAGCCATGGTCACGATAAAACTTCGAACTTAAAATTTTAGCATAATAAATGCTAAAAAAATGTTTTTCAAATATTTGGGCGGAGTCATCAAAAATCAATGTTTGAAAATGGTTGACATATCGTTCATTGGTTTCAACAGTTCGTAAGAAGTTGGTAGATGGCTCCACCGTCGCCCTTAAAGACGGATATAAAGAGAAGAGAAATTTGAAGTAATTCAGGTGTGGCTCAATAGCTCATTTGGAAGAGCATTTCCCCTGTAAGAGAAAGGTCGTGGGTTCATGTCCCACTTGAGCGCTTCGTTTTCCCTATGTATTTCGAACTTAAAAAGTTAGCATAATAAATGCTAAAAAAATATTTGCGTAAACTTCCGAAAGTATCATGTAGGGCAGTAAGTCACTCAAATGTCAATGAGATCTTCAACTCAGGCATTAGCTATCAGAATCTGTCATAACATCCTCGAACACGCCTCGAACAATCGGGGCGTTCGACATTTCATTGGACGTAAGTGGGACAGAGCTGATGGCATAGGGTAGGGTGTCTCACAGTGAACCGGGTAAATTTCAAAGTCTTGTAGCGTGCTCGTTTTTCGATAAATGGCTATAATTTTTTGTGTATTGTTAGTGAATTTATTTGGCTACAATTATACAATAACTTATTGTTTAAATTCCTTTTGGTTTCAGAGTAATGAAAGAATTTATGGAAAACCAGATTTGGTTCAATGTGTCCATCGGGATGTACACATTTAACCGGGGTATTTTCCACATTGAACCACCTTATTAGCCAGATATATTTAGACTAATTTGCATTTAAATTACTTTATAATAAAATAAAAAACTTGAGTTCGATATTAGATATTTACTATAGGTGCCTTTACTGCCCCGTTTCAAAAATACACTATTTTTGAAACGGGGCAATATAGGCAGGTTACCTTAAGCGTTGTAGTTACAGCAAAAAGTTATTTCCGTGTCAGTTATTATTTACGAATTTCTGGTAAAATGGACTTAATAGAAGCTTAATTGTCAATAATCAAAACGCGGGAGCTTCATCAATGTGATTGGCACAATGCCGTAATGGCTACCTACTTATTGACAAAATGCAGCTCTCGCGTTCCTATTATTGTCAATTATGCTCCTAATAAGTACATTTATCACTATTAGAAGACAGTTTACCAGAAATTCTCAATTATCGAAGACACGAATTTTCTCAGCTCACAATAAGAACGACATAGGTACAAATATTAGCATCAAACTGGAAATTTACAGGTAAAATCTATTTATATTTACTTTTCAGCCAATCCTACTTACTTCCTATCCAAAACAAGAAGTTTAATCATTGTACATTGGGATTTTCTTGCTGAAATGTATGGGAAACGTTTTTGGCAATTTCTGTCTTTCCTAGTACTCAAAGCTAAAATGGTCCCATAGTCTTTTGATCCCCACATGAAATAGGATCGATTGGCACCAAAAAATTTTTTTACACTTAGCATTTTTCTTGCTGACTGTACGATTTTTTTCCAAAATCTGTGAATACGGTTCAAAAATGGGAATTAGGGAAGGTCTCCTAAGAACATTTTACTGTAACTACGATGGTTAAGGTCTACTACTGCCCCGTTTCAAAAATACACCCTGTAGAGCTTCATGGTTTCACAATGTAATGAATCTTCATTAGTACCTACTAACACTACCTACCTGAACAATATTTTTTGTCTCAAAATACCTACTTAACTCTAAAATCTTATACAACCTAAAGAAGGTATGTACGTTATGCATCACAAAACAAAATAATCAAAATAATTACTATCTCAGTCTACATTTTAACCATTGGGGTTACACAGTGAACCATGGTTCAAAGTATACCACCCAAAAGTGGCTCATTGTAGGACAGACCACGTTTTAATAATTAACCTCATAATTTTACTGGGAAACAATATCGCAGTGTAACGAATTACGATGCATTTATATGTTGGATTATTATGTAAAACAGGGTTTATATAAAGAAACCAATATCATTTACAGCAAAAGCGTGAAAAAAGAAAGAAACTTGCAGAAAAAACTAACTTTTTGAGACAATTTTCGTAAAAATGCTTCTTACAAAACCTCTTCGCCCGCTATCGCCACGCAAACTAGTGGGCAGAAAGGGAAGGTAAATACCTCTCTTTTACCCATATTAACCCAGTTTGGCAATGTCGCATTTCCGAAATAAGTAGGTGGTTAAATGTAGCTGCCTGGTTCATTGTGAGACACCCGACCCTACACTTATCTCTTTTTGTTACTCGCGAGTTGACATAAAATAGACAAGTCGAGATATACTTTTACAGTTGTTTTTAACCACTACTGCAATATAACCTATATATAAATACTATAGAAATTACTAGCTGATTGATATGATTGATTTGAGCTTACCTGGAGGGGTTAGAGGTAATATTAGTAACATCGGTTCTAATATTCTTTACAAAATTGATCCCGTTGCTGCTACCTATGAGAACATATTTACAGGATAAAAGCATATGTCATTCCAGACTATAATCTATTCCTGTGCCATATTCCAGTCTGTCCCTCTATATTTACTATGTCTATGGTCCCTCTATACAATTATTTTGACGTCTATGACAGTCGTTAACGAATGTCATATGTCAAATCCCATACATATACAGTCTTTCTTGGTCTTTCTATTCTACGATACGCCGGCCTGCGAGTTGCCACTTACCTAGAGGGGCAGATCCGTTATGCCGTTAGGGTGTTATTGAATATATAACAACCATCCGAAGATCTTCACAAACTTACCATTATTTTCCACAAAATCTAAGGGAGTTATCTTGACTTTTGTGGGAAATCAGGAAATAGTAGGAGCAGCTTTAGATGGAACAGGGAATAACGTTAACGATACTATATATGATGGTTTATTATAAAGAAAATAAAACCGTGGAGACTTCAACGGCGCAATAATCATCAGTAACTCCGTAAAATGTTATTGGAACAAAGCGATTATGTGTAGAACTATTATAATTACATTGTGCATGCACGAAAGCATAGAATTTGAACTGTTAGATAACACTGGTATTGAATAACCGTGTGTCAATAATATTTTGTCGTAATAGTATGTTGGCAGCATGGTAGCAGTCTTAAGCAATGTTGCACTTAAAGTCGGCACAGCACATGTTCAGAATATTGTGTGATAAGCAGTGGCTTCTTAAAATACCACTAAACAAGCTGTTGGTGTGCAGAAAGACAGAAAGTATTTTTTTTAAACGCACTACAATTAAAACAATGAAATAAATACACCCCGTGGTACCGAGCTGTCCCCATCTGCGATCCGGGAAGGACTGAGGTCTCTCACGGGCTGCAGATGGAGACACAGAGATTCCCACACCAGAGAGGGCCATCTTGAAACAGGAAATGGCCTTGGGTCTGTCGTACTAAGGAAATGCCTTATGGCTACACCGTCATATGAAGACCTAGGATGGCTGTGTGGTGTTTTAGTCGGTTTGAGTCAGACCTAACTGGCCCCACCAAGTGGTGAGGTGATGGGATATACAAGGGAATTACCATATAAAAAAAAAACAAATTAACCAACCTCAGACCTCCGCGAATACAAAACAAGCATTAATATCTTTGAGTCACACCAGTCAAGTCACGAAGAACAAAACGTTTTTTATTAAAACTAAATTGTTACGACTTGACATTGATAAAATATTTGCTCATTCATTCAATAAACCCGTTTGAATGACTTGTTTATGGTTATAGAACAACATAGGTATTATAGTTAGGGAAATCCCCGAGATGGATATGATTGTGTTCATTGATTGACAGAAGATGAAGAACATTATTAAATTTATTGTTTGGGCAGAAAGTATAGTATGTATAATAATGACCTCTTTTTTGAGACGTTACTTTCAGCTTACCACCAGGAAAAAATTATATTAGGGTAGATATCTATTAGTTAACCGAGGACGACTAAGTTCTTTTGGGTCCCAACTGCCAACGAGACACGACTCTCATCTGACTATCATCCCTGAAAGACTTTTTTTTATACATGACTTTTCCAAATAATTTTTATTTTCCCAAACAATGATTAATCTACTTTTAGAATATAGCAATTGCTCTAATTGATCAAAAATCAAAAATCATTCTGCATAGACCATTAAATCGGCACTTACTAAAACCCTTTACCCATCTAAACGAATTTAAGGGCTTGTTATTGAGATTTCTCGAGATTGATCGAATTCGATTTGATTCTAATCAATCGGTAAATCGATTTCCTGTTTAACAGTATGTATTGAGGCTTGATTTAGCTCCGTTAGTTCTGCTTAGACCTCGATAGATTAGCGTGAAGTTGGTGTCAAGGTCCCTTAACCTTGAGATTTATTATTGAAACAATTATTTGTTAATTGATTTTTTATTCGGTGATTATTATTCGATCAAATACATAGTTGTTATACATAATTGGTTAATAATAGTAGGTAGGTATATTTAATAAAAGTGCATTGATTGAAAGCAAAGGTTTCTAGTAACGTGGCCGATAAAAAAAAATAAGTTTTTTGTGAGAAAAATTGATGGCAATGAACGTTGATCAAGGATTTGCTTAGACAATGGGGAAAAAAATATTGCACTCTGTATTTGGAATATTCAGACTGCATAGCCAAGGCTTCGGTCCTGAATATTTTAATAGGACCAAGTCCAAAGAAAAGATGCGCCATTACACAGGATTTTTTTACCCGACTGCGCGACGCAAAGGAGGGTAATGTGTTTATCAGTCTATGTATGTATGTATGTATGTTTGTTTCTATGTGGCGTTCTAGAGTCCAAATGCATAGGCCGATTTTGATCATTCTTACGTCAATCGATTCGTCTTAACCATGCGAGTGTCACTAAAGACATGACAGTCATTAAAATTCACCACAGCGACAACCAGACGCCAAATTGTCAAAATGAAAAAAAAAAAAGTCGATGAACTATGTCAAGTGGGGTGTCGTTGAATAGGTATTTTAAAATCAGGTTTAGGTTCCTTTTACCATTTTTCATTTTAAATAATAGTTTAGGATATATAACGATTTAAAGTTGTTTAACAAAACAATCATTCTCGCTAATTTTCTTACTTACTGATCTAAGTTTTTATTTCAAGTATAAACGATTTCGAAGGCAATTAGAAGGAGATTACAAAAAGAAATACATGTCATATCATAACTAAAAAGTATAAAATAAAACAAATGATTAAAAAATAAAAAACCCGACTGCCACTGAAAAGACCGAAATAAGTTTATTAGCAGGCGGTACCCATTTGCCAATCATTAACCGAAAGAAAATTAATGGGTACCGCCTGCTATTAAACTTATTTCGGTCTTTTCAGTGGCAGTCGGGTTTTTTATTTTTTAATGTCGTGCGTGATATCAAAATAAATTAAGTTCTTTGTAAGTGTACACTCGCATTTTCATCAGAGTCTTATGACTATCACATAAACTATAAACTCAGCTTGCATTTCTAAACGAAAAACCACTATTCTCCATAAAACAACGGTATTATATAATTGTCAATAAAAAAAACATCTAGATTACCAATTTTCACAATATAAACCGCAATGTAATACCAAAGAAATCATTCAAGTCAGGCTAGCGTCACATGGCGTATCGGATTTATTACTCAACCATAAACAATTACTTAACATTCCCGCCATTACGAGTCAGCTGTCAAGGCAAGATGGCGGCCGGTCGTGAGATATTGTGGTGGTTGTTTCGATTGATACCACAATAGATGTCGTGTCGCTAATTAAATACCTTGTATTGAGTGTTGAATTTCATATTTGATTTTGTAATTTTTGCTAATTAGTTGTGAGATAATTTTGTATTTGAAGAGAGGTTATGAAGATAAGAGTTGAATAAACTTATTTATGGTGGATCCAAAATCTGGCCACAGGAAGTTATGCCCCTTTTCGTGTCTTTGGCGAAGGCCGGAGGTCCAATAAAGAATAAAAAATGATATTCCTTAGCTAATAATAAAGCTGAAAAGTTTGTTAAGAAGCGCTGATCTGCGGAAATAGAAGAAGTTCCAGCTTTATTCGTGTACGTTCTCAACCAACATGTATAAACGCAGATTAAACTACAAGTTATACATAAGCTTCTAAGAGTTGTAGCCTACATTAAGGGCGGCGGCGCGCTGAAAAGCGCGCCTCCCCATTCCGGGGGCGAGTTGGGGACACCGTTGTCCCCCCTCCTGAGGAGGGCCAGACCGTAAGGGATGGCCCTGGGTCAGCCGGGGTGCGAGGGATATGTCGATGACAACCTCACCTCCGGCCTTGCACCACGACCCACAGTCGGCGTGCGGTTTTAGTCGGTTCGAGTCCGACATAACCTACCCTTCCGGCTCCGGAAGGGGGGGTATCCGAGGGGATTTCCGCACGGAAAAAAAAGCCTACATTAAACTGCCTATTAAAAAAGTTCAGAAAGACTCCAACGGGGGATGATAGAACGCAAAAGTCGGCTTCCCGAATAGAATCGGAACATGACGGGTGAAAGTGCGAATCCGTGGGGCACAGCTGATCTTAATGTAAAAGTAGGCAACTGTAACAGAGCGGTTCCATTAGGTACCTACATGTTTAATTCATAAATCTCAACAAACCGTATAGACCGCGATATTTTTGAGTCGCTAATTGGCTTATATCATTATTTAGTTAGTGTTTATTGAAGGAGCGTCTGCTAGCAGCTAGCCCTGATCCATATTGCTTTTGGCGCGCCATTGTTTAAACTGATTAACAGTTTCTTTGAATCAGAATGTATGTCACAGATTAGTAGGTTTGCCTACCTTTTAAGGATAGATATAGAAGGATTAGTTATGTCGGCCATTCGTTGTATCTTTTCAAATAAGTTTAGCTGAAAAGATGACGTCAGTATCAGTCTCAGCGACTTATTTGCGTCCGAAGTTTGTGCTGTGAAGATTGGGGTTCGGTTATTGTTTTCTATTGGTATATCGGCTTTTTGGAAACTATTACCGTCTGACTTAACCCTAAGAGGAAACCCTGCGTTGGAGAGTCGTCCATTGGTTAACTGGTGTGTTGGTGCAGTTTAGGTTGGCTTTGCCTCTAGGATGTTGGTGGGGCCCTAGTAAGATGATGAAACCTGGTATCCAACCTAAAATAGCAGATCCATACTAATATCATTACCTAATGCGAAAGTAACTCTGTCTGTCTATTACGCTTTCAAGCCTTAATCACTGAACCGACCTTGATGAAATTTTAACGAGAGATGGTTTTTTTTTTATTTTATTTTTTTATTATCGTGCGATAAATCCCGGATACCACCCCCACGGAGCCGGTGGAGGTGGTTATGTCGGACTCGAACCGACTAAAACGCACGCCGTCTTGGGTCCTTGGTTGCCGGAGGTGAGATTGCCAAAAGCATATCTCTCGCACCCCTGCAGACCCAGGACCATCTCTTTCGAGATGGCCCCCTTCGGGTTGTGGGGACCACAGGGTTCCCATAACGAGAGATGGATAAAGCTTAGAAAAGGACATAGGCTACCTTTTATTGCGAAAGAAGGGTATAAAGGGGATTAAAACTAGTCATTTTTAAGATAACCTAATGAAATTTGGTACATAGATAGATTTAGAACTTGCGTAAGGACTGAATATAGAAGCTTTGTTAGGTCACGATAATCAACATCCACATTTAGTAATAAATAAAACATTACAAACACGACCCAGTGAAACTTTCAAGCAACCACAATCTTCAGTTCATGAACATCGAAACTGGCTCACCAGGTACAGGCCGTACAGGTTTCTTAACGGGTCAGCCTCCGCCATTCCATGAAAATATTTACTGTACTAAATATTTCGTTCGCGTACTATACCGTTCCCTGCGACAATCTTCCAAAACAAATATGGAGGTTACCTGGCGACCTGTTCGCGCCTGACAGAACCTGTTTTGAGGTATGTACTTTCCAATGTGCTTGCGCGTTATACTAGTGTAGACGTATGGTGTATTATTTGATCGTTGATACAGGAAAAAGTGTATGGAAAATGAGGGAAAAAATTATGTACCGTATAAGTATAGTTACGGAAAGATCTCTATGAAAAATTGTTGAGTGGCTCCGCCTACGTGGAATTCTCATCCCTTAAATATTCATCTAAATATCAGTAACAAACATTCAAACTCCTTCACAAACGTTAACACTTCTAATAAAATTAGTAGGATAGGTTTTTTTTTAAAGAATATTAGAACCGAAATTACTAATATTCCCTCTGCCCTCTAATACCCTCTAACCCCTCTAACTAAGCTAAATTGCTTGTGCTAGGAGTGGGATCACGCCGGTAGTGTTATGGCCAGGATTCGAACCCGGGACCTCTCGATCGTAAGGCCGACTCCTTAATCATTAAGCTACCTACGCTTAGGATATCTACGCTGAGTCTAAACTGTGGATTGAACTCTCCGCTGTGATTTTCCAAGCGACTACGGTATGGGGTTTCTACAGGGTCAGCAGCACGAGTGTGACGTCCCTGGTATTGCATCGTCCATAGGACACAGTAACCACTTTTCATCAGGTGGGCCGTGAGAATCTTGTGTAAGAAAAGGAAGCAGATATTACATGGAGGGAATCCATTGTATTGTACTAAAATTGTACCTATCGTAATGTGCAAATTCCAGAGGTTTGTTTAAAAACCTTCGATCACCCAATTCACTCAACTGAGCAACCAATGGATAGAAGTTTTAAATAAAAAACTTGTGAGTCGCGAAGAGAATAATTATAGGAACCCCGAGGGCGTAGGCAGAGGTGTATTTACGCCTACGTTTCTCGAACTATGATTTTCGGTACCACATAATAGGGGACGAACTTATTACCGTGTGTGAGGCACTGTCAAATAGCGTACAGCCCAATCCTTCATGCCTTCAACGACACACAGGGCAAGAGTTGAGGTGGGCATATTTTACTCCACCGGTAACCAACGCGAAGATGTCGGAAATAGTGAAACAGCCTAGTGTTATGGGTAATGGACTGCTGAGACGAGGTCTCGGATTCGATCCCAGGTTTACCATGGCACACACCAATGACTTTGCGATGCTTTTCGAAGTTATGTGTGTATTTATCGCAGGTTTATAAGTGCCCGGTTAATGGCAATAGGCTCGCCACCTATTACATTGAAACCTAAACATAAACTGGCGAAATGTGGGTGCTAGCACCTCTGCCTGCCCTTTCGGGGAATACAGGCGTGAGTTTATGTAATGTTATGTTTTAAAAAGAGTTAAAGCTGGCTTAAACACCCCGAATATTTCGCATCCGAATCAGCCGGTACAAAATTGCGTCGTAGACCCGTAGGCCCCATCATTTCATCGCCGCATTCCACATGAACACAACAGTATTGCGATATTCTATGCAGAAACATTGTACAGGTACTACGTGGTAGTATGTCTCTCACGGTTTCATTAATTACGACATTTCAAATTCAACCTTTAAACAGTAATAAATTAAACTTCAAAGTGGGTTCACGTAAAGTAAACACCTTTATAAATAGAGAAGTATCATTACAAAATTAGCATGTTTATCGCTTTGATAGATGGAGGACATAATCGCATTTTCAGGATAGGTTTTTCTAGGTTTTGGGGCCATGTCAACATCATATACAAGTAGGAACGATACACCTACTGATTGGCGGAGGAGGTATAGGCTTTCCTCTGGGGGTTAGAAGGCCAATATGCAAGCCGTTTTTGAAGAAGTGCATAACTGAGAATACCGCTAAAATGACGATAAAAATGATGCTTCTAATACAAGTTCATTGACAATCTAATCTGTTTAAAAATGGCGTAATTTATTATGAACAAGAGTATTTACTTAGATCGCGTCGTGAGAAGTGTAATTAGTTGTTGATTGTTTTACAGCAACACAGCAATTTTGTGCTTCAATCAACTGGTTGTGTAGTATGCATTGTTTTTAATAAATCTTTACTGACAGAACAATGATAAAAAATCTACAAAGATAACATCAAAGTTACCCAGATGTTCTGAGTTACTAGCTTTTGAGTAATTAGACCAAACGTAGTGAACCGCCTTGCCTGAATCTGTGTTATCGAATGACATAGCTATTTATTATTAACTTCTCCATCGGCTCCATCGACTTCGCTCACCAATTGATGAGCAGGAATATTTCTCAATTTCAATTTTAGTTTAATGTGATTAATAATCTTATTGTACTTCTTATCAGACATGCTACAGATGCCAACTTATTTACGTATACAAACCTTTACTACTACCTGTGACAAACAGTACCTAAATTAATTGGACTTGATTTGATTTGAAAAAAAATATGGATGACTGACCGGAGTGAGTTAGTGGACTGGACGCCCTGACAAGGGTAGATATAGATTTGAAGGCTACGGTCTTGCAGGTCTCGTAGAGACAACCGCCATTACCTTTCATCTTAGGTTAATTATGATAATACGAAAAGATATAAGTATGTGCCCCGCCAAGCGGGGCTTCATCGACATTGCTCATTGCCAACCAACACATGCACCCACCTAACAAAAACAATCAAGCATTAATAATTTAATAACAGTTCGTTTGCATTGTTTTATTTGGATTTTTCGGATGATCAGCATCCGTATTTATTTTATTATTCATTCAGAATTTAATGCATTAACTTGCTATCTTGTAATTCGGATCGGTTCCATCTTGGAAAAATGAATTTTATAATTCCGGCTTTTAGTCAATAAGATTTTGTTATGAATTTAACGATGCATCGAATTTCAGAATTCCAGAATTGCAATGTTGAAATGTTTGTGTTTTGAAATTATTTTCTCCTATATAAGTAGTTGTAGTGTCTTCAAGTCTTCAGTGAAAAAGTTGCTAAGTCTTTGTTGACGTTGTTTCTTCGTTAACCACATATTATAATTATTTAACGACAGGTGAGATAAAGAGACCAAAGAACCAAAACATAAGAAGTGTTGTCCAAAGTCACTTTACTCCTACTAGGATTTCTCACAACATTTTTCCCGTACAATTACGTACCTCATGCAGTTACCTGAGATGGTTATCACGTTTGCGCGTCATGTCAACATCGCATTCTTGTACATTTGGCTCATTACGTGTAATTATGACTTCATTTGTGTTTTATAATTAACACCTGGATGACGGATCTGTAATCTGTTGGTTTCTTTTTAATCGCACCGTTGAACATTATAACTATTATATGTTAGTGTTTTTTTTTTATCTTTTTATCTATCTTTGCTTCTAGTTATTATCTGTGCCTGCGAGTTGTGGTTGTGGACTTCCATCTGGATTAAATTGTTTTTTTTTTGCGTGAAACCCTAATTAGTATCTCAGAATTGTTATGTAATTAGTTATCTGCCAGTGAAAATAGTGATAAAATCCGTTCAGCAACTTTGGAGTTTCAACCAAAGAGAGCCTTCTATGTCAAAAATACAGAAAGCTGTCAAAGAAGAAAATATAAAAATAAAGATTTTTGTTGTAAGGAAGTATCGTGTTTACACTTAAATTAAATCATTAAAAACATTAATTTAACATTACAAACATACACTCCAATTTTATTCATTTATATAAATTGTATCTAAGTCATCATAAAGTAAATAAAAAAACCTATATAGTATTGAGTTCTGGTTGCATTTTTATCCGCCATCTTGGTCCGCCATCTTTTTCTTCTCCACTACAACCGGTCTTTAACCGGCCTACTACCGGGCTTGGCGGAAGCGTCTTTATCAGACAATTTTAACACCTATCATCAACAAACAATCGTCAATAGCTGTCTAAACATTTTACGATAGTATTAGAAAATGACTATGTGTGAAAACCTTAGGTCTCAGCCGTTAGAGAAGTGAACAATGCAGTGAAAGTCGTGTGTCGTGACCTAGTGTTGCACAGGCATAATAGTAAGACTCATTACTGTAGTGTAATTAACTGCTCGTTGAAAGGAGAAAATCGAATGGGAAATACGAGTATGTGTTGAGCGTATGATGGAATGTCATTCACTATGTAGAATTGTATACTGTCGAAGGATCGATAGCTGTTGGAGCAAACGAGTCCTAGAATGGGGACCGCGAGATGGCAAACGGAAGGCGGCATTCCTTTTTTTTTGGTACGGTATCTCCACATCCGTATCCACCTTCCCCGCCGGAGCCGGGAGGGGAGGTTATGTCGGACTCGAACCGATTAAAATCGCACGCCGACTGAGGGGTATTAGTGCTTGGCCGAAGGTGAGGTTGTGTTCGACATATCTCTCGCACCCCGGCTGTCCCGGGGACCGTAATGGATGGCATTACGGTCTGACCCTCCTCGGGCGGGGGACGACGGTGTCCCCGACGCGCCGCTGTGGCCCCGCGTGAGACGGGGGCGTCGTGAAGTGACAAGCTGAAAAAGGTGGCTGTGACAGACTGGATGCGGTAGGCAGAGGATCAGGAGCAATGGCGCAGGTTGGGAGAGGCCTATGTCCAGCAGTGAACTGCAATAGGCTAATTATTGATACAGTTTAACCTTAACATAATATCATCTTTGTGTCAGTCTCGGTCACATCCATTCGGAGTCCGAAGTCCAATATTACCAGCCTGACTTCGACTAAATTTCGATATTTTCGTAACCATCACGTCAGCGTCTTCTGGCACAGACACTGACACTTCTAGCGTATATGTATAACTTCTACTTTGCTGTGCCCAAACCGGGCTTCATGTTGAGACATGAAATAACTAAACACCTGTAACATACACATGAACGCAAATAAATACTTTGACTTTGATTACAATACATTGGCGACATCGAAGTTTTGCAGATAAATAAACCAGTTTTTGCTCTTTTAATTACTCCAACTACCAGTAATGACTGCCATAGTTGACAGTCTCTGGCGTGGTGGTAGTGAACGCGACCGCTACGTAGCATAGGAAGCGCGGATTCCATCCCCGCTCAGTGCAAATATTTGTATGCATGAATATAAGGCATTTGCATTGGTCTGGGTGTTTTCTATGTAAAAACTAGCCCGTGGGTCCGCCCGCGTGGATGTCGGTTATTGCGACCAAACATAGCCTATGCCCTTTCTTATGGTCTAATCTACCCCTATACCAGATTTCATCAAAATCCGTTCGGTGGTTTAGGCGTGAAAGCGTGACATACAGACAGAGTCACTTTCGCATTTACAATATTAGTATGGATGGATGTATGTAACAAAAAAAGTATCTAAGTATGTATATCTGCATTCTAGATGCCAAAACATAAGCTAGTTAAGCTATGCTTACCATGGGTCTAGATAGCGTTGTGTAGAATGTCGTAGAATATTTATTTATTTATTACTAGCTTTTGCCCGCGGCTCCACCCGCGTGGATGTCGGTTATCGCGACCAAACATAGCCTATGTCCTTTCTCAAGGTCTAATCTACCCCTATACCAAATTTCATCAAAATCGGTTCAGTGGTTTAGACGTGAAAGCGTAACATACAGACAGACAGACAGACAGACAGACAGAGTTACTTTCGCATTTATAATATTAGTATGGATTTAAAGATGTTAAGACCGGACCGAACGACGACACGTGCAATGCAAATAGCCATATTCATGCATACAAATATTCTTACGTTTATCTATCTGCCTATCTATCCTCATCATGGGAGAATGGTCAAACGAATTTCAGTGAACCTAATGTTATTGTTAGTATTCATATTTATTTCACATCTATTCGCACATCTCGGGGTAAGAGAGGTCAAGTTTATAATGTATAAATATATTTTTGGAAACCACTTTATGAGTTCAATGTCACTTGTTGTTGAGTCACTGGGCAGACTTCAACAAAAGCAATGACTTAAAGTCGTGAATGTCATCATTACCGTTCAGATTTCTGTCGTTCGACGTCTGAAAAGTTAGGTACGCATAAATATTTGCAGTCTATCTGTAGGTATGTGTTATGTACGTATCAGTACCTTAGCGTCTTACTTTACTTTTTACCCGACTACGGCGAAGCCAAAAGGAGGGTTATGATTTTGATAGGCTATGTATGTATGTATGTATGTATGTTCATTTGTTCCCTCATAGCTCCTCAACTACTTATTAGAACTGGACAAATGAGGTATCGTTACAAGCGGATTGATAGTCCGATGGTTATAGGCTGTATGACGTGTCACTCAATCTTGTGTGGCGCCCTCTAGCGCTCATAACGTACTGTGTTAAAAAATAAATTTGAGATAAATATGCCGTGTTTGGTATCAAATGAAAGTGCTTAATGAGCACATTTCAAATATGTATAAATTATTAGCTTTATCTTGCCTCAAAATAATTTAAATAAAAAATAAAGTTTGAAACTAAAACCCGACTACCGAAAAAGTGATAAACAAGAAAATATCAAGGATAGCCGTGGTCGTATGCCACTTAATCTAACAAAACAATATATTCTAGGGAAAAGTGGCATACGACCACGGCTATCCTTGATATTTTCTTGTTTATCACTTTTTCGGTAGTCGGGTTTTTCATACAGTAACAATTAGTTTATGTGCTCGACAATATGACTTCTCATCACCGGTAAGCGGAAGACATAATCTTAGGAAATAACATAATTGTACAGTCACCCTCAATAGGTACTTTAACACGTATCAACTTAACCACTAACAACATTAGCACTAAAACTTTACTTATAATAAATAACAAATATGAAGAAACGTAAATTTGTGATAGAGACTTTATTTATGAACTAGCTACTTTCCCGGATTCGCCTGTGGCACACTTCAAAGCCTTTATGCATATCTTTAAGTTGTCAAATAATCTATGAGAATCTGCCGGCTGTGTGTCACTTATGATTACTACTCTGCTTCCTTATATAGTAGCGACTAGCGTGATGTTATAGCCTATAAACCTTCCTCGATAAACATGTAATTCCGTTCTAAGCAACATCACCTCTGATTCACATAAGGATATATATTTTGACAGGACAATGGTGTGAAATCATCAACGCTATAGTAAATATCTAAGATAAATGGCGTCATGCGCGTCATTGTCACTGAGTACAATATTGTTAGAGATCATTATCGTAATTAAATTATTTGATAACATAGCAAAAAAAACATGTTTAATTCGATACTTGACATAGGTGAGGAATAAGAAGTACTCATATTTCGTTGAAGGTATACCTAGTTAGTTGGATGGTCACGGAGTAGATTCGACAGCCTCTGTGGCGTAGCGGTAGTGAAAGCGACTGCTACGCAGGAGGCGCGGGTTCGATCCCCGCTCAGTGCAAATATTTGTGTGCATGAATATGGCTATTTGCATTGGTTTGGGTGTTTCTATGTATAATATGTATGTATTTACAAAAGAAGTATCTATGTATGCTTATCCGCATTTTAGATTCCATAACACAAGCTAGTTAAGCTTATCATGGGTCTAGATAGCGTTGTGTAGAATGTTGTGGAATATTTATTTATTTATTAAATAGTTAAGATCCGTCTCTGTAATCGCGATCGTACCAATATCAAGTATAGGTATACGGATTTGTGCCCACGGATATAATTTTTAACGAACCGGCACATATAAGTTAGAAATAAGGGTCGAGTTGATAATATAGGTAAGTACAGACAGCATCAGAAAGATGTTGATGAACGATGTGCTCAAAATGATCCCCTCCTGTTGCCCGATTGTTGTTATATTTATTAGTTATTGCAAACCTTTATGCCTTTAGTTCGAACAATAATACAATTTAAATCAATGAAACAGTTTGATTTGGTCTTAATCCCTAAGTTTAAAGATTTCTGACGCTGACTGTACGTGTATTCCATGAAACACACATCCGAAGTTATAGACTGAAGTTTCGGGCAAATGAAACGAATTTATACCTACCTCAATCGGGGCCGAAATCAGCACTTGATTACCTAGGTACTCGTTTGGCCTTAACTGTACGGAATGGGCATACTACATCCTATTAAAAAATTCGATGCAAGTAGTTTCATGGTAGGTAAGGTCTTTCATTCATTTTTCATGCGGGTCCGAAGTTTCGAATGTAAATTTTATGGTAGCTCCCCAGCAGGATAATAGAGTCACTAAGCAAACAGTTAAATATCGGAGCGAATTTTATACAATAACTGTTAACAGTTACTAAAATTAAAGTTTATGCGGTAAACAGTCCTAATTATTATAATAAAATTGTACATACAGTTACATAATATGTACCTAGACAATAATTTAGGAACATTAAAAAATAAACAGCTTATTATTTTTTGTATTAGTTTATTGCGGGGTCCGCTTTCCGACTTCCTCCATAATTTGGTATATGTTTGCTTGAGGAGAGTTACTTACTGACGTCTGACCGAAGGTGCGGGGGTCCTCAAGAGGAAAACCATAACACATGGCATCCTTCATCAGTCAGAAAGAATATCGCTTTGTAGGTGGCTTGGGTTTCAAAGATCTTGATAAGATACAATCATCCTATAGCGGACGGCCTCGCGCGGGTGTCAGAAACTGTCTCGCGACAGAGTTGAACACCACTGGTCGGCTTAAGTCCGTGTCTACATGGGTGATAAGCGATTGACCGTTGGTATCAGTTTGCACACTTCCCTGCCCTGAGGTAAAGGTGGACTGTAAGCTATAGTGAACGAGTGCAGGAAAGTGGTTTCCGTGCGTCTCTACTGATAGCTTGAATCAGCCAGTTACGGCCCGATTCCTATTTATTTCCTGAAAATGCCAATAAAATAAAACAATAATATTCCAAGGAATAGTTATGTTCGGGATTATCGGCCCATTCAGGGTGTAGCGTCTGAGACAAAGTCTCGAAGACCACTACTGGCGACTCGGCTAAGAATTCGCAATTTGTTTACAGATCGCGCCAGCTTAAGTACTCCGAAACTTTACCTTAACGAGGGCCGCTAATTCCGAGAACGTTTTTATTCATTTTGCACAACTGTTTTTACTATTGTTCACAACATTTTTCTTATACTAAATTTATATCTATTTACAATTGTTCATGTATCTATTGTTTAGGGTTGTGGAAAGTGGTTACCCATCCCATGGTAAGGTCATCTGGACTGTATATATATTTAATAATTCACAATATCGATTTTAATCTAAAAATGTTAGGGAATGGGGTCTATGTTACTACTTTAAAGCTAAATTATACAAAACTGTTTATGTACTGTTTACAAAACTATGTTTAGGCATTATCTACATATTATTGCACATTCTTTACACATTATTTTGAGACGATCTCTTAACATTTATTAGGTATTTTTAGTACAGATTTACTCTCGCTATAAAACTACATCTTAACTAAGTTTACATGCTGCCAACATTACAAAGCTAATTTTACTATACAATAAGGTGGGGTGATCGGCTCATGGCTCGACCAATAGGAAGACGGAATTTTACAGTTCTTATGTATCTAAGGGTCCGATTGCACTATGATCACTTGTTCACTTTAGTTTTCACTGATTACTTTGATTTTTTACACACACACACGAATCACTTTTTTAAACAGTTTTGTCTGTCGCGAACATCTCTCCCGCCGTGCAGCGGAGTGAGGCGCGGCCGCTTGTGACGCTGCATCCTCCGGTGAGCGACACTACTTGGGTAGTGGCACTATTTTCTTCGTGGGGCGTTTGAGTACGCCCCCGGCTGTGCGCACCTCAACGGTCCGGATTTGACCGTCGGCACCTGGGTAGACTGCGGTGACTCGGCCCCTTGGCCAAGTGTTGCGAGGTAGCTGTCCGTCGGCGATCAGGACGGGATCGCCGACCGCGATGAGTGGCCCCGACCCACGGGGCTCCCGCCGGTGTTGCAGCTCGGGAAGGTACTCGCGTACCCAACGGCGCCAGAACATATCAGCGAGCGCCTGAGCGCGTCGCCAATGTTTTTTGTGGTCGATGTCGGTTGAGTCAAACTCACCGAGTGATGGCAGTCGGGAGGAACCACCGAGTAGGATGTGGTTCGGAGTGATGGCCTCGGCGTCCTCGGGGTTCACGGAGACATGTGTGAGGGGGCGACTGTTTACGGTGTGCTCCACCTCACACAACAAAGTACAGAGCACCTCTTCAGTTGGGTGGCGCTCATGTAAGACCGTAGTTAGGGCGGTCTTTACGCAGCGGACGAGGCGCTCCCATACACCCCCCATAAAGGGAGCAGAAGGGGTTATGAAGCGCCACACGATGCCTCGACGTGCAGCTTCGCGAGACATGGCCTCGCGCATCTCGCGGTCGGCACCGTGCATGTTGGTGCCGTTGTCTGAGTAGATCTCAGTGGGGCAGCCTCGGCGCGCAGCGAACCTCCGCAAAGCTAGGATTGCGGAGTCTGCGCTCAGGCTGGCGGCGAGCTCCAGGTGAACTGCCCGGGAAGTTAGGCAGGTGAATAGCGCCACATAGCGCTTCTGGTGCTGTCGCCCGACGGTCACGCTGAGTGGCCCGAAGTAATCGAGCCCGGTGTATGTGAATGGCCTGCGGTGGTGCGCAAGGCGAGTCTTCGGATGGTCGCCGGTGGCTGGCTTTGGCGGCTGTGCTTTTCGTATTCTACAACTTAGACATTTATTAATTACCGACTTTGTAGTCGGTCGGAGTCTCAGCACCCAGTAGTGCTGCCGGATCTCGTTGATGGTAATTTCTGTGCCACCGTGGTGTAGTCGGCGGTGTGTCCAGTCTATATATAACTTGGTTATTTTGTGTTCGCCGTCAAGTATCGGCGGTCTCTTGACTGCATCGGACACCCCTTCTGTGGCTGCTATGCGGCTGCTTAGGACGATTACTTCGTCTTGAAGCTCGACACGGAGTTCTCGGAGTCTGCTATCTGATGGCATGTCTATATTATTTTTTAATTGTTGCACCTCTAGTGCGAACGAGTCGAATTGTATACATTTTATTAATAATTTTTCGGCGTCTCGGAGGTACTCGGCGGTGAGTATTCTAAATTTACGGTTACTATTGCTGGGTACAGCGGCCTGTGATACCGCTGGCCCTTTATTCAACTTCACCTGCTGAGTGTTGCGCCAGTCGGGATCCTTTTGTGGATTTTTTGTTGTCCTCTTATAGGCCACCTGTTCTGTTCTTAACAGATCTATAAACTGCAGCACCCGAGCAGTGGTGCGTAGGAGTCTTTCCCATTTGGAAAATCTATTTACATCGGGTATGGCTGAACTTACTTTGACTGTTATGGAGGTGACTCGTTCCTCTCCCGTAGCCTCAGTTGGTGTAGGCTGCTCCATCGGCCATTCTGTCATTTCTTTGTGAAGGAAGGCCGGACCGCTGTACCACTCGTGCTGCGAATTAAAATTAGTGGGAACGTCGCGAGTGGCAGCGTCTGCTATGTTAGACTTTGACGGGAGCCATCTCCAGTCTGTAGTTTTACTGTTTTCCTCGATGTCGGCTATGCGGTGTGCAACAAAAGGTTTATATGTTCTTGAGCCTTTCTTTATCCATGTAAGGACTGTCTTGCTATCTGTCCAATAGGTTATCGTATCTGGTTTCACGTTGTGGCTCTCAACAACGGCTGTAGCTAGTCGGGTTCCCATCACCGCGGCCTGTAATTCTAATCTTGGTATAGATGTAATCTTTAATGGTGTCACTCTTGCCTTTGCCACGACAAGGCTGACACTCACCTGGCCTTCGTGGGTTACAGTCCTCCAGTACAAAGCCGCGGCGTAGGCTGACTCGCTGGCGTCGGTGAAGACATGGAGTTGTAGTGACTGGGGGTCGGTGTATCCCAGATAACATCTAGGTATTCGGACGTCTTTTAGGGCCTTTAAATGTATTATCCAGGTCCGCCACTGGACCAAGAGTCTGTCATCTAGCGTCTGGTCCCAGTCTGTTCCTAGACGCCATGCTTCCTGTAGGATCTGTTTGGCTCGTATTGTTATTGGTGATGCAAGTCCTAATGGATCGTATAATGACATTATTATTTTTAAGGCTTCTCTTTTGGTGGGTGAGGTCTTATCTATCAAGTTCTCAGGTAGTCTGGCTAAATTCAAATTAAAACTAAGTTCGTCTGTAGACGGGTTCCACATTAGACCAAGGATTTTCTCTTCTTGCTCTTTCGAGTTTATGTTGACTATATCTGTGTGGCCTGGACTATCTTGTATCTGTTGGATGACAGTCGCAGAGTTTGAGACCCATTTTGTTAGTTCTAGTTTGGCTTTTCTATGTACGTCACGTACCTGTTTGGATATACGGACTGCTTCTGCCTCGGTTGGGAAACTGTGTAAATAATCGTCCATATAGTGGCTGTCGACGATGGCTGCTACTGCTTCGGGAAACTGGGATGCGTACTGTCTCGCGTTCCAGTTTTTAACGAAGATTGCTGTACATGGTGAACTGGCTGCGCCGAATATTATAGATTTCATGCGGTACTCGGTCGGCGCGCCCTCCCGCCGGTCACCTCTCCAGAGATATCTTAAGGCGTCCCGGTCTTCTGGACGTACCTGTACCTGCATAAACATCTCGGCGATGTCGGCGGTGACGGCGATTCGGTGACGGCGAAAGCGCATCATAACTCCTGGTAAGGACTGTAGTAGGTCTGGACCGGTGAGTAAAAAGTCGTTCAGGGACATCCCCCCTGACTTGGCGGCAGCATCATGTACAATACGCACCTTGTTGGGTTTGCTGGGGTTATGTACATCAAAATGAGGTAAGTACCAGGTCCTTCCTGGTGTGGTTTGTTTCGGAGCTTCTTCTGCATAGCCTTTGCTTAAAAGGGACTCCATCTGTGTTGCATACGCTGTTTTTAGGGCTGGTGTACGGTCTAGCTTTTTTTCTATACTCGTGAGCCTTCTTATGGCGTTCTGATAGCTATCAGGCATCACACTATCCTGTTTTCTCCATAGGAGAGCTGTTTGTATACGACCGTCTGTTAGTCGCGTCGTGTGTTGTTCTAATATATCTTCTGCTTGTTTCTCAGAATCGGAATTCGGTCGGCGTGGGTTTAACATAAGCGAATCAAGTGAAAAATATTGTTTCAGTTGATTGTCTATGCTGTCATCAGCGGCTGAGAGGCGATTAATAAAATGTACTGTTTGGCCTAGAATACTATTATAACATCCGTGTAAGACCCATCCTAGTGCTGTAAGTGAGGCGACTGGCTGTTGGCGGCTTCCCCGTTTGACGTAACTTGATATAAGAAGATGCCAGTTGTCTTGGCCTATGAGTACCTTAGGGGTTCCCGCTGTGTATATAAGTTGGTCTTTGATGTCCTGTAAATGTTCGCAGCCCTCTAGGTCGGACTCGGTGATGGTCTGGGATGACAGATCTAACTTCGGTACAGTTTTCACGGATAATGGGATGCTAGTTCCGTCGGGGTTTCCTATGTATACTTCAACTCTTCGCGAGTTCGGAAAGTCGATGGCTGTGTCCCCTATGGTCTTGACTTTAAATGGGTCTGTTTTACCTCGGGCTCCCAGCTTGGCAGCGATGTCTTCGTCTATAAGTGAGATAGTTGATCCGTCATCTAGGAGAGCGTAGGTCAACAAATCTCCCGCCGGTCCTGAAAGTCTGACAGGCGCTATTTTCAGGTAAGCTTGTCTAGGTGATCTATAATTTGAACTGGCGACTGTTTCCTCATGCGTGTCTGGTTTTGTCTCTGTTGGTCTGCTTTTTTTCGTATAATGGAGTAATCTATTATGAGATGCAGTACAGTTATCAATTCCACATTTTCTAAGCTGGCATTTATGATCCTGTTGACGTGTTCTTAAGCAACGGAAACAAAGTTTATGTTTTTTAGCGAGCTCCCACCTCTTGTCCGAGTTTCCTTTTCTGAACGTTTCACAGTTCGATGCGTAGTGTCCCTCAGAGTCGCATATACGGCATTTAGATGTAATATTCTCCCCAGTGTGCCTCTCAGTGGCATTGAATGCTCTCTGAGGGACACGCCGGGTCGTCTGGTAATCTCTGATGGTTTCAGCTGGAGCAAAGGCACTACAGAAACGGGCATATTCCGTAACGTACTCGCTAAAAGATGCTAAGTCAGGTGTGGAGTTATATTTCTCTGTATAGACTCGGTACCATTGTACACGCAATGAGTTCGGTAGTTTTTCTGTTAGTATGCGTAATAATTCAGCATTCATTAAATAATGGCTCTTTTTCAACGCCTGAAGTGTGACGACGCTACTCCTAATGCGACTGGCAAACGTACAAATATCTTTAGGTGCTTCGGTGCATCGCGGTAATGCTCTCAGTTTGTCAGTTTCTGATTGGGCTATTGAGTCGGGTCGTCCGAATTGGAGTTCTAGTTCTCTTATAATATGATCTGGTTGTGCGTTGGCTATCAGTTCTGAGCTAACGATTTCTAAAGCTCTGCCTTTAAGACTTCGTCTGAGCCTAGCTGTATTTTCTATGTCATTAAAATAATTCTTAGTGGTGTCATATATTGCTTTAAATGATAACCACTCGGTATGTGACCCGCTGAATATGGGTAATGTCATTATGACCTTCGATGCCGATGGATACGAAAATGAAGACTCCATCGGTTTTCTATCAGCAAGTGCGGCTATAGCGGAAGTTAATTCAGATATAAACGGTTTTAACATATTGTTACTATTAGCTTGATCTATATAATGTTCTGTTACGCCCCCAGCCCGGGGCGCCGGAGCAGTCTGTGTATAAGGTTTCTCTATGTTTTCTATTGTACCCCCAACCCGGGGTACCAGAGGAGTCTCTTGTTGAGTCTCTTGATAAGCTGATGTATCCCCAACCCGGGATACCAGATGAGTCTCCTTTCGGAGCTTATTTAAATCTATATTTTCTATTGTACCCCCAACCCGGGGTACCAGAGGAGTCTCCTTTTGGAGCTTATTTAAATCTAGTTTCGGATCTGTGCCCCCAACCCGGGGCACCATAGGAGCTTCCAACTGAGGCTCTATTCCGTGGGTCTCCTTCTGGAGGTGTCCACTTACTATACGTGGTTCATTGCCGAGTCGTATCGAGGGCGAACCTTCTTGTAACCACGAACGAACGTATTCTGTTCTAGAATGGGCATCATCATCATAGTCAGTGTCATCGGCCGATTCTTCAGCCCTACGTAAGGTAACTTCAGCTAACTGTAATTTAATTTTGAGCATATCCTCCTGTGCCTTCAACGCTCGTTTGCGCGCCATCGATTTATTATGCAAAGAGGATCTAGATCTTATAGTAACGCCTGGTTCACGGCTCACTGGCTCAGTTGTACGTACCCCTTCTATCTGTTCAACAGGGCGTAACGTATTGTCTGATCTATTCTCTCCCAGAGACCACGGCTGTTTACTTAAATCTGTTTGCGTCTTAGCGCTGGAGGGCCGTGGTGTACTGGTTGAGGGTTGAGCCATGGACGATGGCGCGCTTACCTCTGATCCAACTGGTACTGATGGAGAGCGTGGAGGCTGCTCGTGGCGCAGGATCGGGTCTCGTGTCTGCTCTGCTGCTTTGCCTTGAGATCTGGTGGTCGGCATGTTGATCACTGACACTGTTTCACTTACGTAGGTTTACACAAAGTCGACAGTACGCACAAAAAATTATTACTGTTTATTTTACTATTTACTGTTTATATATTCACTATAAGTACTGTCTAAATGCGAACGACTGTTATTAATTCACGCACGACTATTAACTGACGCACGAACGACACTGAGTTTATACTGAACTGTTTGTTTATTTTACTGGCTTTTTAAAACGTAACGTGCACTGAGTTTATTTTTACTGTTATATACTTTACTATTCAATCACGCACACGTAACTGTTAACTGTACTAACTGACTGATACTGAACGAGTATAAAATCGCGCACACGTAACTGGCACTATTTACTGGCTTATAATATATGGTTATAAACACATATCAAACTTTCACTGACGTAACTTATACTGAACGGAATTTTGACTCTATTTAAAATTATAAAACACTGACTCTAATACTGTTTAGCAACACTGACTCTAAGTATTCCTATTAGATTAATTCTAATTGGAATATAAAAATGCTGAAATAAATGGGTTAGACACACGGAAATCAACAATAGCTATGTGCGATTTATCCGACCGGAAGCTGACCTTACGGAACAGCAACGCTTTCTGCCGGCTCGCAATGGACACAACGGTCTGGATGGACTAGACTTAGAATATGCGATACGTCCGACCGGAAGCTGCCTATACAGACAGCGACCCTATGTGCCGGCTCGCAATTCAATCGTCAGATCGCAGGAACCAGATATACGGCTCGCAAGGACCAGAAATATATCCGGCTCGAATGGACCAGAAATATAGCGGACGGCCTCGCGCGGGTGTCAGAAACTGTCTCGCGACAGAGTTGAACACCACTGGTCGGCTTAAGTCCGTGTCTACATGGGTGATAAGCGATTGACCGTTGGTATCAGTTTGCACACTTCCCTGCCCTGAGGTAAAGGTGGACTGTAAGCTATAGTGAACGAGTGCAGGAAAGTGGTTTCCGTGCGTCTCTACTGATAGCTTGAATCAGCCAGTTACGGCCCGATTCCTATTTATTTCCTGAAAATGCCAATAAAATAAAACAATAATATTCCAAGGAATAGTTATGTTCGGGATTATCGGCCCATTCAGGGTGTAGCGTCTGAGACAAAGTCTCGAAGACCACTACTGGCGACTCGGCTAAGAATTCGCAATTTGTTTACAGATCGCGCCAGCTTAAGTACTCCGAAACTTTACCTTAACGAGGGCCGCTAATTCCGAGAACGTTTTTATTCATTTTGCACAACTGTTTTTACTATTGTTCACAACATTTTTCTTATACTAAATTTATATCTATTTACAATTGTTCATGTATCTATTGTTTAGGGTTGTGGAAAGTGGTTACCCATCCCATGGTAAGGTCATCTGGACTGTATATATATTTAATAATTCACAATATCGATTTTAATCTAAAAATGTTAGGGAATGGGGTCTATGTTACTACTTTAAAGCTAAATTATACAAAACTGTTTATGTACTGTTTACAAAACTATGTTTAGGCATTATCTACATATTATTGCACATTCTTTACACATTATTTTGAGACGATCTCTTAACATTTATTAGGTATTTTTAGTACAGATTTACTCTCGCTATAAAACTACATCTTAACTAAGTTTACATGCTGCCAACATTACAAAGCTAATTTTACTATACAATAAGGTGGGGTGATCGGCTCATGGCTCGACCAATAGGAAGACGGAATTTTACAGTTCTTATGTATCTAAGGGTCCGATTGCACTATGATCACTTGTTCACTTTAGTTTTCACTGATTACTTTGATTTTTTACACACACACACGAATCACTTTTTTAAACAGTTTTGTCTGTCGCGAACACATCCTATTATTGATATAGAATTGAGATGAGATATCTACCAAAATCTACGAATAATATTTTTTTTTGATTTGGCAACTATAGCTAGCAAGTTATTATTACAAATATCGATATTTATTACACTTACTATGTGCAATTTTGTTTAAAGAATACTAGCAACCGAAATTATTACTAAGCTAAATTGCTTGTGCTAGGCCTAGGAGTGAGTTCACATCGGTAGCGTAATGGCCAGGATCGAACCCGGGACCTCTCGATCATAAGGCCGACTCCTTAACCACTAAGCTACCGACACTTATACCGATTTTTCTATACATAAACCATGGTTAACATAGAGTCTGATATAAGCAAGAAAGCTGTTTTTAAATCACAAAATATTACTATATTACTGGGATTCTTTAGAATTCATGCAGTAGTAGAGAAGCAGGTCTTTTAGTATTCATTATCCATTGAACATAGTGCGAATTACAATCTAAGCAACTAGTTTGTTATAGCTCCATTACTTGCATCTTGCATCTTCTTAATTGTATACAATTACGGATGGCATTATATTGTGTTGCGAGTCGTATTTCTTAAAACCGCTTGTCAGCTGTATAATTTGACGCCTCTGCATTCGCGCCATAAACGCGTTAATGTCAACACAATGACAGTTTTGACATTCCAGTGTTGCCAATATGTTAAAAGCGAAATTTATTTCGCAGTTTCAATAATGATTTATGTAATGTAACATTAAATTAGGTATTTTTTAAACTGGTGCGGACATTTACAGCGTATACATTTATTTTTATATGTTTATTTAAGTACCCACGCTTTACAATGCTTTTAAACGTGAATAGTGAGTAGATATACCAGGTATTTCTTCATTATGTTTTATCAAACGGCTGTATAATAGAATAATAGTATGAGCAACCTTTGCGTCACGTACACATAGTAGTATTATATTCGTTATTATGAACATCGCCTACGCACTGAGGTTGATGACACGATCAGGCAGGACTCGGGAATGTCAACTGCCAATGCTTTGATAGAGCTTGTGTATTAAGGGGAGGTGTTACATAAGGTTAATAATGTAGTAAATAAGCTTTTATGTTAAAATTAGGTAGACAATGTTATCTCAATTACAATTACGGTGTCGAAAGCGTACCAAATGGTATGACAGAAGTCATACTTTGTACTCTTTCGCACTCATTGATTAGTGTATGTCCATCCTGTTGCACTAATGCTTGCGTTTATATAGGGTGTCTCAGTAAGAGTGCACTTTTTAAAATTTGAATATTTTTTTTTCATGCAAGTGGCAACTTTGAAATTTTACAGATGTCACCTCAGTTTATTCCGATTATTAAAAATGGAGCGCTTTTCGAAAGAACAAGCCGTTAAAATTGTAAAAACTCATTACAAAACTCATTACAAAACAATCGATTTACTGCAGCAACGATTTCCAGAACACATTATCTCACGAAATTCTGATGTCAACTGGCGACCAAGATCGTGCGATTTAACGCCGTGCAATTTTTTTCTTTGGGTTTTTGTGAAAACTCGAGTTTGTGCGAATAAACCCGAAAAAATTCCTGAACTCAAATCGAAAATCCAATGCGTCACCGGTGAGTTACAGCCACATCTCTGTGCAAAAGTCATGGAAAATTTCATGAAAATGCCGGATATTTTATTCCATACTTAGTCGGAACATGTCTTCTTTAAAATACAATAAAAATATCACAACTCTGTCATAAAATACCTGTATTTATTTAAAAATTAAAAAGTGCACTCTTATTGAGACACCCTATGTAAACAAATTAAGTTCAGGTTTGACAGTGTTATGGTGTGAATTATACTAAAAAAGGAGTGAGAGGCACGTTTATGCAAGTGTGATCGCAGACCAAAATAGCTTCGATATGTACGATATTACTATTATGATTGTGCCTTATGCCTTTTTTCTTGTGCAATTTCTACCCTTTTTCAGCATAAGATTCTGGTGTATACTTACTAAGCGTTAAAAAGTTCATAATACTGCGATTACCTTACCACTTAACATTACTTTTAAACATTACCTTCACACCGAATATGGTTTACATACATTATAATATCTACAAAATTTATGTCGTGTTTAATATCCGTGTAAAATTAATGAGATTACATAAAGTACGGAATGAATATTGTGACCATATAGCGCGAATACATCTATCAGTTAAATTTCTGAATTGTTTCTCGAATTTTCATAGGTTTTAATATGTACTTCGAAATACCTTGTATTTGTACATCAAAAAATTAGAAATGTCATATCTAAACGATATCCGTTACTTTTGTAATATATTTTCCTCCATAGGTATATGAATGTTAGGAAACCCTACTACTCTACAAATAGTGATTAGTATTGCCAGTACTGAAAAAAGAATCGTAAATTATTCGTTGTTTCTTTCAAACATTACAGCCTTTTTTGTTTGGGAATCTCTCTATTCACTTGCAAATTTTCCGAAGGTGCAAACGAGTGCATTACTTAGAAATTAAACCATATCTTCAATCTTCACGAATGTGCCTTGAGAGGTATGGTCTCTCCATATAACTGTGATCTCGTCCTTGTTTTTCGTTTCCGCTTACACATATACCTACGTAATGTCTTTTAACTGTAAGTTTCTTCCAAGTATGAGGTAATCAATCATATTATACATACATTTTAATAGTCTTGTTCTCAAAACTTGCTCTTAATATTACATTCACGCCGCCATTGTCAAGCGGCGACGGCATTGCTTATGTGCAAATTAGTTGAAACATTTACTGATTTGAATGCACGTTGTGTTGTGAAATTATTGTTAATTATTCATATTCATTCGACAGTGACGTCATACGGCAACGATTCATAATTCGAGATATGACGTTTGATAATTTTGCCGCGTAAATTTTAAGATTAATCGGCAATATAGCGGCACCCGCAATTTCCAAATAAAAAAGTATTATGCTTCATGTTGCAATAAAATATTGGGTTCTTTTTATAAACTTTTTAGAAGGTGGTCAAACAAAATTACACGGTCCATGGAAGTCTTCGGTCACCGGCTTAAATACTGTCAACATTTGAACTGTCATCTATCATGTTTTTGGCATTTTTTCAAACTTTACTGGCGTTTCTGTCTGACCTGAACTCCCTAATCCGTGTGGTGACGGAGAAAGAAAACAAGTATCACCGCCTCATCTCATCCGAGGGTCGAGTTAACAGGCGACTAACAGAAAGATACGCAGACGATATCACTGCGAGAGAACGAAAACTCGACATAAAACCCTGTACCAACTGGTCTGGTCAGCGTGGAAACAGTAGGCCAAACCCTCCCATCATTGGGAGAGGGCTAGGTCAAGCTGTAGACTGTAATAGGCTAATTGATTGATTGACCTACCTCTACAAAACTACTTTAACTACAAGAATAATCATAGTAATTGTAATTCCTAACCTACTATACTATAACTACTTGCAACTTGTTGGCGTAACGTCCATGAACTTATCACATGACTCGCTATTATCATTACAGTAACTAGATGTCACTAGAGCTGTAATACAGATTAACAGAAGTGTAGTCGTCTTGTTCTTCAAAAAAGGAGATAAAACCCTATTGAAGAACTATCGACCCATATCGCTTTTGAGCCATGTCTATAAGCTGTTCTCAAGGATCATCACGAACCGTCTTGCACGAAGACTTAGGCTCAACCTCCGGAGCAGGCCGGCATTTTATTGATTGATTGACCTAACTCTGCAAAACTATGTATTGTGCATTAAACCTTAGCTAATTACTACTTTAACTACAAGAATAATCATAGTAATTGTAATTCCTCTAACCTACTATACTATAACTACTTGCAACTTGTTGGCGTAACGTCCATGAACTTAACACATGGCTCGCTATTTATCATTACAGTAACTAGATGTCACTAGAGCTGTGATACAGATGAAAAAACTGTGAATTACTTCCTTTATTGTTAGTTTTTATCTATTGTTTACGAGGCATTGGTTTTTTTTTTAAAGTAATCGAGTTCTATAATTTGGTTATGAAAGACTTATGAGAGCACAGGCAAGTTTACGTGATGAATTTAATCCTATTGTACGTTTTTTTAAAATTTATTGTGTGGTAACAACAACGAAATGAAACCGTTTATTAGTTTCTAGCTGCAAGAAAACATTTTTTTTACCCGACTACGGCGAGGCCAAAAGGAGGGTTATGATTTTGACAGGCTATGTATGTATGTATATATGTATGTATGTTCATTTGTATAGCTCCTCAACTGCTTATTAGAACTAGACAAATGAGGTATCGTTACAAGCGGCTTGATCGTCCGATGGTTATAGGCTATATGACGTGTCACTCAATCTTGTGTGACGCCCTCTAGCGCTCATAAGGTACTGTGTTAAAAAATAAATTTGAGATAAATATCAAATGAAAGGGCTTAAGAAGCACATTTCAAATATGTATAAATTATTAGCTTTACCTTGCCCCAAAATAATGTAAATAGAAAATAAAGTTTAAAACTAAAACCCGACTACCGAAAAATCACACTCTAAAATGTAAAAAACAAGAGAATATCAAGGATAGCCGTGGTCATATGCCACTTACTCTAACAAAACAATATATTCTAGGGTAAAGTGGCATATGACCACGGCAACCACGGCTATCCTTGATATTCTCTTGTTTTTTACATTTTAGAGTGTGATTTTTCGGTAGTCGGGTTTTAGTTTTATTTGTATTTCTTTTTGTGATCATAAGTTTATAAAATTACCTTTGTTATATTCCTCTTATAAAAACGACATAAAAACGAATGTTCTTATCGAACCAATTCCGAAATCGTCACGTTTTAAAATGTGTAAAAAATATCAACTAACCTAATAGGCCGTGACTATAAAAAGCCATACAAAAAGTAATAATGATTCGAGAAATCACAAATGGCTATTAACTAAGACACTTCTTGATGACTCTTCTTGCATTGAAACAAAATAAAGATTTATTCCGAGAAATTGTTATAGCATTACTTACGAAGCAAACACATGTAAACAGTAAAAAAAACGTACGTATCGTGAAAGTGTCGACCCAGTTCGTCGCATCCGATCTCAATTGAAAGCAAGAGTCGATAATTACGTGAGTATTATTAGTAGTGGCGGGTAATGCAACCTGTCATTTGTTGTACTTACTAGGCTCACAACGACAAATACCTCGGCCAACGTCATAGATTATATGAAAGCAATAATATTTGGCGCGAAACGGGCACGAATTTAAAATTGCATAAATCTAGAGGCAATATTATTGTACAGATTTTTGTAACTATCCCTAACATATTGGAATTGGATAACTGGATTTTTGGATTAATTAATAAATAATTAAGTATAAAAAGCGATGCGAATGGAGTCATAGACTAGAATTTCCGACTTCGATGTAATGTTTCTGTGGCACTGTATAAAACCAACGAATAAACGAGAAAAAAGCATTAAGATTATGTAAACTAAAACTTTATACTATATATAACAACACACTGTCTTCCTGAATTTCTAATTCGGCAAAATACTTCTCACTCTATTCAATGCAGCAAAAATATCATATTTTACATGTATGTTGTCATCACTACTATACCACACGATATAATAACAATGGAAAAAACCTGCACCTGTCCGAGCATCTGAATATAATGAACATCCGCACTCCACACTGACCTACAAGAAGATTGCATGCAATCGAATAATTAAAAACTATAGTCATTCGATTATTCTCTCTTGCACACCATGCCTAATGATTTCTCTTTGTGAAAACTCGGCTTTATTGCCTCAGGTACGCAACCAGGCTGTACACACGGCTACCGCGTACACCTACTAATTAAAAAAATAATTGCTGTTATAGAGAAATAAGAAAAACTCTTTGGATGTGTTCGATGTTTGAATAACGCATGTCTTTTAGTTTTCTTTATTTAACTGTGGCAACTCTCGTTTTTTTAGTTTTTAAGCACAGTCCTGTTATAGGTTCGATATAGCTAGCATAGTGAATTGTGAAACAGTCATATGGAAATGGACCCGAGTAAAAAAAGGGCGACTGTACTAATTAAAAGAAAAAAAAAATTGCTTCACCGAGCAAATAACAAAAAGAAAATCCAAACTATTAACAATCGAAAAAATGAAATTTCTTTTTTACACTAGTCTTTGTGTGCTTGACTAAGTAATAATAATAAAAAAATAAATCAGAGTCTCTTCTGGTAAAATATATTTGAGACCTATTTTCTTTACCATCAACGTCTTCCTACAAATCCTTCGAACCATGGCCTTCAAACAAAACCACACCTGCTCCTTAAACGGCTATGGTTTCATACAACATCACCCAGCTTATTACATATTCTGTGTCTGGCTGTCAAACGGGTCTCGGATGATTAATTATTTATCAAATAGACCTATTACATAAAAATGATACACTCAGCGGGCATCGAACCCGCAACTTCTGACGTATATATATTAAGGTATTTTACTCTAAACGTTATGTTGCGTATCTAATTAAATGTCTTTATACCAATGAATTAATTTTAAATCAAGTAATAGAAATTCTTACGCGCCATTTTAGATAAACTAGTAGAGAATTTCTATTATATTTTTTTGTTTTTCTTTTCTGGTTTTTGACCTACAATTGTGACTTACTGAAAGTGTGGTTTTAGTCATAACGTTTTATAATTATTATTTAAACAATAATAAATGGCGCTGCAACATTTAAATTGCAAGAAGATGCAAAATTAGCAATAGATCGTTCGACTGTTATTGTGAGGTCGCGGGTTCGTATCCCACTGCATGTGTTAGGGATAATTAAAAAACACCAAGTACTAGAACTCATATGACAATCTCTGCTTAATTAATTAATAGGTACGAGTATAATCATTTGCATTTAGTTAATAATAATAATAATAATATGGCAACCCTACAACGCCGAAGTCAAATTTATTTTTGCTCCATTTTAATTTCTTTAAATTTAATTTTTAGGCAATTTTTTTTTAAAGTGATTTCACCCACCAGCTGGCAAAAGGAAAACCCTAAGCCCCACTAAGCCCGAAATTTCCGGTAATAAGTGTAATCCAATAAGTAAAATACATAAATACTAGAAGAATGCCGACCCGTGATGACAGCTGTCACCAACAAAATTTAACAAATAAAATTAAATGTTGAGCAAATGCTGACTCGTGCACAAGCCAAGAGACACAGGAATGCACCAACAACATCTCCGGACTCGTCGCTAAGCTCCGCCGCGCAACCTCCAGCAGTGGAACCAGCGGCGTCGAGCTCCTCTTCGAGCGACGAGTTCTTCTCCCCGCCGACGTCGCCAACACCTGTACGTCGGCCGGGGAGAGGCCGGCCACCGACCTGCTTGGGACCCCGACGCCCTCCGGCTTCGAGTGGGGCCCCCGCTACCGGTGGTGATGTGCACCGCATGCGATGGACTACTTCCATAAATGAAAATGTCATGCGGGCATATTTTGCGGCCACAGAGGGGGGAACTAACCTCAGTGCGTACCGTACTCGGATGCTTCCTCTGTTTCAGGCGCTTGAACCTTCCATCAACACGTCGGCACAACGACTATCGGACCAAGTGCGGGTCATTCAACGCAATCGCATGTTGAATGAAACCGTACTTGAGACTCTACGGCTAGAATGCTTGCGAAATATCTGTGTCACCCCCGCCCCGGCTCCTGCTCCTGCTTCTACAGCAGAAAGAAACGATGATACTCGTGTTGCGCCGGATGACACACCTATTCCAGTAAGTATTCAGTACAATGAAGAGATTAAGGAGGCTTTGGAATGTGCGTTGCGGGAATATCGATCAATGCCCGTACATGTCAGGCCACGTCTCCCGCGGTTGCCCATACATAGACGTAATATAGCACTGGTGAGTGCCCTTGATTCATTATTACCTAGATATCTAGAAAATAGTGAAAACCTCGGTGACACCCACTCAATTCTGTATTGTACTGCTGTGGCGGCATGTCGTATGGCAGGTGCTAAATTTCCCATTAAAGATCCTGTCATACGACCTAAGTTTACCATACCAGCATGGCAATGCAGAATTGAACGACGTGTGGCCGAGGCAAGGGTGCTCATCGGTAAACTAATCTGCTTCAGGTCGGGCAATACTCGCCCAAGAGTGATGCGCTATGTGACCCGAGCGTTTGCGGGAACTGATATTAGTCCCCAGGATTATACGTCTCGGGTCACAGAGCGTATTGACTTCCTGAAGCAGAAAGTCTGTGCATGGGCAAACCGTATTCGGAGATATAAAAAACGAGTTGATCGATATACCGTCAACCGTATGTTCCAAAGAGACCAAAGGTGGGTATATAGAAGCTGGGAGCGAACAGATGAGAGTGTGGATGACGTGCGGCGGCCGGATGCTGAAGCCACAAATGCTTTCTGGCGCAGCATTTGGTCGGTGCCCGTTAGCCACACTGAAGGCGATTGGATGCGTGAGGTCGAAAGAGCATGCGAAACCATTCCAGAAATGGAAGAAATCTACATTGATGCCACTGATGTAGATTGTGCAGTCCGTTCGCTGTCTAACTGGAAATCTCCGGGACCGGATGGATTGCACAATTTCTGGCTAAAGTGGCTACGGAGTTCGCATGTTGTTTTGGCCTCACAATTTCAATCCGCTATAGAATCTGGGACGCTACCAGCTTTTATGACGACAGGAGTTACTCACCTGCTCCATAAAACTGGTAGTACCCTGGAGCCCAATAATTATAGACCGATTACATGTCTCCCAACGGTCTATAAACTTCTTACATCCATCCTGAGAGCTAAGATTAACAATCACATAAACAATAATTCTATTATGTGTGCCTCTCAGAATGGATGTAGGAATGGGGCCCGGGGTACTAAGGAGCTCCTCCTGATTGATATGGCTATTAGCCAACAAGATCGCCGCAATCGTAAAGATCTGACAGCATGCTGGATCGATTACAAGAAAGCGTTTGACTCCGTGCCACATACATGGCTTTTGAGGGTGCTGGAGTTGTATAAAGTGAATACAACTCTATGTACCTTCTTAAGGTCGTGTATGCGGCAATGGAGGACGGTTCTTTTCTATCCAGGGTGTCGTCAGGCTTTGGGTGGCGGCGTGCCGATAACAATAGAGTGGGGTATTTTTCAGGGGGATAGTCTGAGTCCCCTTTGGTTCTGCTTAGCCCTGAATCCACTTAGTGCTTTACTAGTGAATTCAGGGTTAGGTTATAGGCTACGAAGAGAGGGTCAGGTGGTATCCCACCTCTTTTACATGGATGATTTAAAGCTATTCGCCCACACCAATCCTCAATTAATAGCTTTACTGAAGGTAACAGAAACATTCAGTAATTCTATTAAAATGGCGTTTGGTGTGGACAAATGTGCAGTCATTCATGTAAAGCGAGGGCGGGTGGTGGAGTCGGAGGGTATACAGCTCTCTGATTCCACTAACCTAAGATCACTCCTCGTAACCGAGACCTATAAATACTTGGGTATGTCACAGGCGTTATGCATCAATGAAGTCGACATGAAACAACTGTTACAGGAACGTTTCTTTGGCCGCCTGAAAAAGGTACTTAACAGTCTTTTGTCAGGTGGTAACAAGGTGCGTGCCTGTAACAGTTGGGTCATGCCACTCTTGATGTACTCTTTTGGCATACTCAAGTGGACTCAGACTGAACTCGATACCATCGATAGGAAAGTCCGGACTCAGTTGACTGCATTTCGAATGCACCACCCACGGTCGTCAGTCATGAGATTGTACATCCCGCGGAAATGTGGGGGTCGAGGTTTTTTAAATGCTAAGACCCTTCATAATCGCGAGGTGTGCAATCTCAGAGACTACTTTCTTAAGTCGAACGTGGACATGCATCGTGATGTAGTCAACGTAGATACCGGGCTTACCCCGCTCGGTTTGGCTAAAGAGAACTGGCGCAGGCCTACAATAGTTAGCACTGACAGCCGCAGGGAGGTATGGCAGAGTAAGGAGCTACATGGCAGGTTCTATCGGGCCCTACACAGGCCCGAAGTAGATCTACTAGCGTCCGTGGCCTGGCTACGTTTCAGTGACCTTTTTGGGGAAACTGAAGGTTTTGTCTGTGCAATTGCAGATGAAGTTATTAAGACGAATAACTACCGGAAGTATATCATGAGGGATGGCACGATTGACATCTGTCGAGCGTGTCACCAACCTGGTGAATCCCTCAGGCATATTACTTCCGGTTGTTCTCGTCTTGCTAACGGCGAGTACTTGCACAGACATAATCAAGTAGCCAGGATAATCCATCAGCGACTTGCTCTGAAATACAACCTTGTGGAAGTTGAGGTGCCGTACTATAGGTATGTTCCTGAGCCAGTTCAAGAAAATAGTCATATCACATTGTACTGGGATCGGTCTATCATCACTGATAGGACTGTTGTGGCTAACAAGCCTGACATTGTGGTGATAGACCGATCCGAACGCCGAGCATTGATTGTTGATGTCACCATTCCTCATGACGAGAATCTCGTGAAAGCTGAGACAGATAAACAAGTTAAATACTTGGACTTGGCCCACGAGGTTGTCGACATGTGGAATGTTGACTCAGCAATCATTGTACCGATAGTCGTATCAGTCAACGGACTGATAGCAAAGAGCCTCGACCAACATCTGAAGAGGCTCGGGTTGGATGGTTGGGTCAAGGGCCAGATGCAGAAGGCAGTACTCCTTGATACGGCGCGCATCGTGAGGAAGTTCCTCTCTCTGGAGCCCTGACCACCGGTAGCTTGGTCCCTGTACTCGATGCCGGTGGGATACTATTTTTTATATTTTTAAATATATGTTTTTTTTTATATGTATTTAAAAATATAATTTATAAGTTTTTTAAAATGAATAAAGAGAATAATAATAATAATAATTTCTTTATTACCAAGTTTACAAATTTAGCATTACAATTACAGCTTACACATAGGTATAATAAGTAGCTTACAGTATACAAATGTAAAAATGTATTTGTTGACTCATTACTTGAATCTCTGCCATCCAAGCTAAGATTTAACTTGTGTTATGGATGACAGGACGCTCCTAATAGCACAGGATAAATCATTACATAGTACACACGTAAATATTTATGCTAGGCTAATAATAAAGAAAATGTTACCATAATAGCTATACCCACAGTCTGTGTGTGTGTGTGTGTGTGTGTGTGTGTGTGTGTGTGTGTGTGTGTGTGTGTGTGTGTGTGTGTGTGTGTGTGTGTGTGTGTGTGTGAGTGTGTGTGTGACTGTATGTGTGCGTGTGTGTGTGTGTGCGTTACAGCATTGGTTTGAGTAATTTTTCGACCTCCTGATAATTTAGTGTCATAATGTATTTAGTGACTGCCTCTTGGCACTTAAACCTATTCAAACCATAAACACTGCACTGTCTATTAATGATCGTGTATAGCCGGTTTCCTAAGATTCTAAAGTGTCTCCCTGCAAGGGCGGTGCGATGGATTTCCACAGGACAGATACTTGTAGACCTGCGTTTGACCAGATGTCCTTTGTCATACCTTAAAGAACTGTGTCTACGTAGTACTGTTTTGAGCACAAAAAGCTGCCTCACAGTCAAGACTCCACAGTCTCTGTATAATTGTCCAGTCCTATAGCGAAAGTATTGGAAAGTCATGACCTTCAGGACAGCTCGTTGCGCTCTCTCCACCTGTAGGATGTTCTTTTCGAAAGCTCCTCCCCAAACCGTGATACCAAAAGACACAATAGACTGACACAAGGCGCGGTATGCCATCAGTAGAACATCTCTATTAGCACTGTATCGCAGATTCTTAAAGATGAATATGAGCTTCCTGACTCTAGCTGATAGAGCACTTGTATGCAACTGCCATGATAAGTGGTTGTCTATAATAATGCCGAGGTATCTGACTGCATGTGTTCTTGTTAGGGAGAGACAGGTGCACGGGTCGGTTTGTTTATTGCAGTTATGTGCTCTGATGGTAAAAGAGCAGTCCGGGTCTGTAGCTGATGTAATAGTAAAGGGAATATAGCTGGTTTTTTCCACATTTAAGGTCAAGACATTTGCCGATAGCCAGGACATAACAATTTCCAGAGCAGATTCTGCTCTTTCGCACACCTCGTTCCAGTTTCGGCCATGCAAGAGCAAGGCTGTATCATCAGCATAAGTGAAAATGCTGCAGTTTGGGATGGAAAGAGCACACAGACTGTTTACATAAATTAGAAACAGCGTAGGACCTAATATTGACCCTTGGGGAACACCATATTCTAATCCAAGTTCATCGCTGACAGTGGAGCCTATTTTAACACACTGGGTCCTCTCCGAGAGGTAACTCTTGAAAATAGCCAGTGCAGTACCCCTAATGCCTATCTTTTCCAATTTAGATATTAAGACAGAAACAGAGACAGTGTCAAAAGCTTTAGTTAAATCTAGGAAAATACCCAGGCATTTATACCGTTTATCTAAAACTTCAACAACTTTATCAACCAAAGCAGCTGCGGCATCTTCAGAGGAAATTCCTCTGCGAAAACCATATTGATTTGGCGATAACAAATTTTGTGCTTCCAAGAATTTCAAGATGCGTGAGTTAAGAATTTTTTCTAGCACTTTAGATAATGCTGGCAACACAGATATCGGCCTATAATTACTGACACTGCCTCTATCTCCATTCTTATGTATAGGATGCACTATTGCTTTCTTCAAGGCCCTCGGAAATACACCCGTGGAGATACATATGTCACAAATATGTGTGATGGGAGGTATTAGGGTCTCCCGACTCACCTTTAACATTCGCGTCGCGATTCCATCCCAACCCGAAGCAGAATCAGTTCGAAGGTTCATAATTACTTGCTCTACCTCTGCATGGTCGGGTGCCAAAAGGACAAGTGAATTTAGCTGGAAATCTTCTACAAAATTTGATTTGTCAATCACATGCTTAGCCGCAAGATTTTTACCGATGTCCGCGAAATATTGATTGACATAATTAATTGCTGATTTTTCATCAGGTCCGGAATTCGTTAAGAGATCAGTGGGCTGAGATTTAGTGACATGTTTATTGCTAATTGTATTGATCACTTGCCAAATTTTCTTTGGGTTATTTTTTGCCTTAATTAATTCGTCCTTTTCGTAATTTCTTTTCAGTCGGTTTAACAATTTATTGCAAAAATTTCGGTATCGTAGATATGTAACCTTCAAAATATAGTTATCAGGTGACTTTTTGTATTCTTTATGCATGCTATCTCTGTTTCGAATACATCTAAGTAGACCGTTCGTGATCCATGGCTTAATTAATCTCTGTTTAGATTGGATATAACGGATCTTAGTATTGGCGCTAATAATAGACGTAATTGTTTTTATGAAAAGGTCAGTAGCTTGGTTCGCGTCACGTATTACCATGACAGGCTTAAAATCTGTACTCGCAATATCCATGGCTACTTGACGTTGATCTACTTTCGGCGATACCTTAGGGACTCTCTTTTGAATTGGTTCACTATTTACACAAACCAGTATTGGTAAATGGTCAGTGATATCCGTATCCATGATAAAGGAGATAACTGAGTATTTAGATTTAACCATGGTGTGATCCAAGCAATTGCTGTCTCTGGTAGGACATGTGTACGCTGGTAAAAGTCCATGCAATGCAGTTAGATTGCTATAGTCAATAAAATATTCGTGGTTGGAAGTAGGGGTTATGTTGATGTTTATGTCCCCAACCAACAGTACATTTCTTTGTTTTGGTACCGAGGTTAAAAAGGTGTTAAGACAATTGAGGAAATTGTCAGCCCTAGTGTAGGATGGGGATCGATATATCGCTATTATAGTTATATCCGGACTCAGATTACAAACGAGAATGTTTGCATCCTGGAAGGGAGGCTCTGTGACACTATACAGTAACTCCGAGCGTATATATATAACTACACCATCATTTTGTAGGTACGTATTTTTTGTAAAGTGAGCCGAATAACCCTGAAGTGCCGGTATCGACGAGCTTCCATGTATCCAACACTCTGTAAACACCAAAATATCGCATTCCACCTGCATTGATGTCAATAATACTAGGACATTATTAAGATTTTTGTTAATGCTGCGAACATTGAAATGTAGTACTTTTAGTGCTTTCGGGTGTCTTTTTACAAGCATCTTACATGTATCGGGTGTACAGCAATAAAACTCATTTGACGCGTACTCATCAAGGCTATCAATTATTTCATTAATATGATTCATTTTTAATGTTTAACAGTATCAACAAATGATGCATATGAGGCAAAAAGTAAAATAAAACAACTAAAAAAAGCAGCACGACGATGAAAAAGCTGCAGCGATAATGAAATTACTAGTAGTGCTAGCCTATATAGAATTACTTCATAAAATGGAGGTAAATTGTAAATTGTGTGTGTATTTGTACTAAACTGAGTGTAATATATGTATAGTTTGACTAGTGTAGCATGTGTAGTGTATTTGTATTGGACTGATATTGGGAACATGTGGATACAGTATATAATTAAGATAATCACAAAAAGACAACAATATGATTCGATAATATACAAGTAGTAGATAATGAGTAGACCAAGGCAACAAGATGCCAGAGTCACTAAAATATGGTTATATTTCGGGCAGAATTCAGTGACAGATTTACTCCAACCATTACAATAATTGTTGAATATTAAGTTTATTAAGGCATGAAATTGAATTAATGACAATAGATTGCCTTCCCTCATCCTCTCTAAGAAATATTTTCCCATTTTGAAACCAGCAAAATTTAAACTTATGGGTACTGGCAAATTTCCGCGCTTCGAAGAAAAGTTGTCGCAGGCTACCGGGTATGTGTTCAGCAACATAGACGGGAATAATCGGGCCACTAACTCCAATATGACCAGTATTCAGTTTCTCCGTCTTTGGTAAGCCTTTGTTGAAAGAACGTGTAGCATTCAGGACTTGATTTTTAATTTGGACGCTAAGAAATTCGACAATTATTGGTCTATTTGTGCCTTTCTTACCAGGTAGACGATGTATGTCACGTAGCTCTGATGTTGTTACTGGCGTCTGCACTGCGTTACAGGTTTTCATAACAAGAGACGCTAGATCCGCAGTTGTCTCTTTTTCTGTTTGAGGCACGTTTCTAATCTCTATCGCAGAAGACCGAGAACTGATAGTTCATGATAGATCGACTTGGCGGGGCCACTATCGTGCTTCCAGTTTTGCAAAGACAAAGTCAAAAACAATATATTCTGTAAAGACTATAGAGGTAAAGATATTTAAAAAAACTTCAGGGATGTAACATTATCATCACTACATAGTATAAAGCAAAGTCGCTTTCTACGTCTGTTCGTCCCTATGGTACTTATATCTTTCTACGTCTGTTCGTCCCTATGGTACTTATATCTTCAAAACTACGCTACAGATTATGATGCGGTTTCTTTCAGATAGAGTAACTCAAGAAGAAGGTTTATATGTATAATACATGCTTAATATAGTAGAGGGTGCAGCGTACGAAGTTCACCGGGTTAGCTAGTTAAACCATACCGCTCGCCATAGGCAGGAAATTCATCCCCACACATTGCATCCGAAAACGGTGCGTACTGTACGGTATGAAAGGAACTTCATCCCACGCACGCTCAAGCTGTGGAATGAACTCCCTGCCGTGGTTTTCCCAAGCGACTACAATATGGGGTTCTTCAAGAAAGGCATTAGAAGGTTGTGTCAGGGTAGGCAGTACGAGTGTAACGCCCCTGGTGTTGCATACGTCCATAGGCCGCGGTAACCACTTTCCATCAGTGGGGGCTTGTATGCCACCTAAGTGGTATAAAAATCAGACGTCTAACCACAATTTTTGTCTTGTCCACAGGAAAGCACCTAGTATTCTCAACCGACCCTGAATCTGTCAAAGACGAGTTCGCATTCGACAATCCCGGATTCAGGAACGAGGACCGTCATGCTTGGCAACATGAGGCCCCTACTTTGCCATTGACCGGCAAAGGGCAACCGGGCTTGCATGTCGAGTTCACTAAACCTGAGCAGAGCAAGGATGATTTGCATCTACAGGTAAGTTGTTGACTGATAACATGACTAGCTTTTGCCCGCGGCTCCGCCCGCGTGGATGTCGGTTATCGCGACCAAACATAGCCTATGTCCTTTCTCATGGTCTAATCTACGGTATTCTCCCGTTTGCCATAAATTCATTTGCACTAATATTGTTTGCCATAATCATCCCCGATCATAACATTTACTTGCACTATTATCATTTATACTAATAACGTTTACCATAACTACTCAAACAGTGATAACTTTTATTTGCCATAAAATGACTTTCTATAACAGCATATTATGTCATAATAATTAGTTTCCATAAGTAGCACATCTCATATTCGACTCTTGACATAATCAAAATTTGATATAATTATGAAAATAATATATAAATATTGTTAGGTCGAAATTAATTATCGTTAACACCTCGACTCAGTGCAATCCGGGGATTGAAGTTTCGGTCAATTGGTTTCATAGCATACATCAGGTGAGGTTTGGCCCCCGAAAATTTACAACCCAGCGTATATTTATCTGGCCATATATGCACCTGGTGTACTCCAGATGCATATATGGTTAGGTATATAGTGCATATACAAGGCTTTCTGCTTCGGGAGCGTTCCCCTTACACCCGGTATCTGGACCCCAAGTCGCGAGAGAAACCAAGCTGTGATGGATATGAGCTCCTAAGCTCGTAGCACCCCGTCCTATCTTTAAAATACACCCAAAAAACGTATACTGCACATATTCATGTAGAGCACATTTTGGAGTCAATATATATGCCGGCATACAAAACTCTCGATCGACAACTGCTTAAATATATTACGAAATAGATAATATTAAGATAATCTGACTTTTACGAGTGCCGTATCTCCTCGAGTTAGTTCTGATACAGACAATTTAGTTTATTACTGAGCTATTTGTGCACTCTATTGAATTGGTTTGTCTTGTCTATGCTTTAGGAGTTACGGTGCGTATAAATTATAATGGATAAATAGTTGGAATTTCGATAGGGTTGACGGGTAATATTTTACGGCTAGGTACACAGGTCTGTTTAGATTCTAAGTAATCATAGTTTAACTAACTTATAGTTAAATAGTTTCTAGAAAGGGAAAACCATGTTTAAATATTAAGTTTATGGAATAAACATACTTAGATACGTTTTCATTTATAAAAAATGGTGGTAGAAATTTGATGGCACAAATTTGACACTTATTTCGACCGGGTTGGTACCACCGTGCACAAGTGCGAAAAACCCTCCATAGTAATCCAACCTCGGTTGGATTGCGTTCAGGGATCAGCAAGTGCATAGCCGGGCCGAGGTGATGGTAGTCGCAGCACTAGTGGGACCGGTGGGTTTTGGCGTAGTCTAGTGGGGTGTGACGCGGGGCGCCGCGCCGGGCAGGGAGACCCGTAGAAACGGTGGTGCCGCTGGCCGCCCGCGGCATAGTACAGGGGCCCAACTGGGACTAACCACCCTGGGAGGCTGCCCCACCAGGTCGCGCATAATCCCGATATGGCTCGTCGTGCCGGTTGGCGACCGGACGGGAGCCCGGCGACCATATTCGGGAGGGTACGGGGGCCCTCCTTGCTTAGTGACCGGCAATACGGTTTCAGACCGAAACGGTCAACGGGTGATCTTCTGGCGTACATGACCCACCTTTGGGGTGAGGCTATGGAGAAGCACGGTGAGTCACTGGCAATTAGTCTTGACATCGCCAAAGCTTTCGATAGGGTATGGCACAAATCGCTTCTTTCCAAGCTACCAGCCTTCGGCCTGCCTCCTAGACTGTGTAACTGGGTTGCAAGCTTCCTGCAGGGGCGCCGTATTCGCGTCCTTTGTGATGGACGAGCTTCGGAGTTCTTGCAGGTAAATATGCTGGCGTGCCGCAGGGTTCCGTTTTATCTCCCACTCTCTTTCTTCTGCATATCAATGACATGCTCTGTAACGGAAACATTCACTGCTATGCAGACGACAGCACCTTACACGGGAGTTATTACGCACATCCTGCGGCCAAGCAGTCTGATATCGCGGAAAAAAGCAGCTTCTTGTCACTGAGCTGGACCGGATCCTGGACCACATTTCTCAATGGGGCGCTAGGAACCTGGTCGAGTTCAATGCCAAGAAGACCCAGGCATGTGCGTTTACAGCAAAGGTATCTCCTTTCCTTCCCCTTCCCACTCTTCAGAGCACACCACTGCCACTGCAGGATCACCTCACTATCCTCGGTATGGATGTTCGCTGCAAACTGAATAACAAAAACTATATCGAGAGTATCATCAAATCAGGCTCGCGTAAACTCGGAGTCCTGAACAGAGTGAGACGTTTTTTCACGCCGGAGCAGCGGTGTCTTCTATACAAGACCCAAATTCGTTCCTGCGTGGAATACTGCTCACATCTCTGGGAAGGCTCCGCAAAGTACTTATTAGATGCTCTCGTCAGGTTGCAGCGACGTGCGGTCCGCATTATTGGGGATCCTGAGGTCACAAACACCCTCGAGCCTTTGCAGATGCGTAGAGATGTTGCGTCTTTGGCAGTTTTCTACCGTCTCTACCATGGTGAATGTTCTGACGAGCTCTTCCAATTAGTCCCACCCTCCCCTTTCCTTCACAGGACGACACGTGCAGGGCTAAGATGTCATCCATTTACGGTGCAGAGTATACCTGCTAGAACCAAGCGTTTCAGTGATTCATTCCTATGCCGCACCACTAAGACCTGGAATTCCCTGCCAGCTCACGTGTTTCCTTCTTCCTACAGTCCCGGGTCCTTTAAGCGGGGCGTGAAAAGGCATCTAATGAGGCCGTCAAGCTGAGTGCCACCACTGTTAACATGGTAAATGTTTACGATGGTGACCCTCTTTCCGAGACTTTGCCTTTAGCTTAACATCAGGCGAGGTGAAGTCAAATTGACGTGTCCTGTGTAAAAAAAAAATACACAATATTTGTAGTTGAAACCCTAGATGAATAAAATAGACATACTTATTCAAATAAATTACAAAAGTTTGCACGGAGCTGGATCAAACCCGCTACCTCGATCGAATGCTCTACCACCAAGCTGTGGAGAAACAGCACCCTGAATTCCTCCAAATTCATAAAAAGAAAGGACAATATGGGAATCTATAAAATTGGAAATGTTTGTTCGCGATGGACGCAGAAACTACTGAACGGATTTTGATGCGGTTTTTTTTATTAGAAAGGTCTTGATCAGACTTAAAATCTTACGTTTGTTTGATTGCAATCGGTTGAGTAGAACCGTTATAGGTTGCTGTGGGTCGCAGTCACGGGATCAGTGTTTCTGTTACATTTGCATGAAGTACCAGGCTCACAGAAAATTAAGGATCTTTATCTGAACTAACTTTTGAACTCTCGCTATCCATGATAACTTTATCTGGGTCGCGGGAGTAGTGTGTCCTAAGTCTCGTGCAAAAGCTTGTTCTGAATAAAGACAGGAATATCCTACATTTGGAAAAAACTTTTTTTTCAGCGGATTCTTGGCCGCAACATGGTTGATCATTGATCATAAACTAAATTGCACTAAGGAAGTCAACCTCTTTATATTACACTGGTCAGGGTAGCTTGGGTTCGACACCTGTGCTATGTATCTCTGATTACACAATCACCTTGACTGACAACAGCCTCGAACGGAGGGTTCTTTGCAGTTATAGGGAAGAAAACCTGTGCTAAAATCGTGAAATGTCGGTCACCCGATTTATAGGTCAAGGAAGGGTCAGTTAATTCAGTTGTGGGCTTTTTATAAATGGAATCGTCATTAAAAGTAGTGACTAGGGGTTTTGTTGTCTTGTAAATCCTTGATTTAATTTTTTTTTTGTTTTGTATCGTTTTCTTTTTTTTTTAGTTATTGTTAAATCTTCGAATTCACTCAGGCCTCAGAGTTCTGAATGGTAAATAACATGAATGGCATATTATGACATACACGTAACGAGCGAGGACACAGAGCTGCACACGCTGACCGAGTGCCCGGCGTGGGACACGCCGAGGCGGGTCCTAGTGACGGCTCTGGGGGTGGGAGTCCTCACACTCGCCACATTGCTCACAGCGATGGTACGATGCGCGAATGCTTGGGGTGCGGCCGCCTCCTTCTGCGAGCAAGTAATGCTCGAGAAGGAGGCGGCCGGTCGGGTCCGGAATAGACTCCGGGCCCGGGAAGCCCGCGCAGAGCGAAGGCGAACCGGACGTCGGAGGTCGCAGAACGACCTCCGTCCTCCATGAGCGCTGGCCTGGGGTGACCGGTGGAGCTGCCTGTCACCCTAGCAGAAGCAGGCCGCGGCGGCGCGGCGGCGGCGCAAAGTGCGCCTCCCCGTAACCGGGGCTAGATGGGGACAACACAACCCGAAGGGGGCCATCTCGAGAGAGATGATCCTGGGTCTGCCGGGGTGCGAGAGATATGCTTTTGGCAATCTCACCTCCGGCAACCAAGGACCCAAGACGGCGTGCGTTTTAGTCGATTCGAGTCCGACATAACCACCTCCACCGGCTCCGTGGGGGTGGTATCCGCGGGGATATATCGCACGATAAAAAAAAAAAAACACGTAACGATACGAATGTAATGTGTCCGTTTATGTGAATCGTTGCGTAATTTGGCTGCGTTGGTTGTCTCAGTGATTTTTATAAGAGTTACTTTCTTGTATGAAGTGAAGACGCTAATTTTGAGGTACAGATTGTATTTAGAACCACGTTAGTGAAGATTTTTTGAACGCTCAGGGCCTCGATTCTGCTAAAACCAATCACCGCCACTTCAAAAAACGGCATTAAATAGGTAATAAAAGCTATGGGTTAAAATTCAAAATGAAATTACTTTTTGCAGAGTAATTGAAATAGTGTAATGAAACTGTTTTCATTTCATTTTGAACTATAGGGTTATAGCAATAAAGTCTAAAATTTAATGTCATTTTTTGCAGACCCAGACGGTACCACAGGCTTTAGTAGAATCGAGGGCCAAGTGATAAAATCTCCTATCAAGATAGAAGACAACTTCAATATTCTACTTCTTCATTCCTTAAAAAAGAATGAGCCACTTCTGTTGCTTTAGGTGCAACGGCTAGCCGGTGCAACTACAGACGAAGATTTTTCATCGCAAATCGCAATACTTACCTACATCTAGTCTAACTAATGTTTTATTTTTTAGAAGTTATGAAACAAGTTAAAGATTTTAATGGTTCCATTGCCGCTATTTTAAGTTGTTTTTTAATTTCTGTGATTCGTCCCATTGGGCCGAATCTTTATAGGGCGAAACAAAAAAATAGTTGAAATATTTTATTAACAACAGTTTCATTCATAAGTACTACTTCTAGACTAGGTGAGCTTACAAATAGACAGACAGAAGTCCTTAACAGGCAAGTCTTGTGCCGTGTGGTTCTCGGCAGAGTAGAATTTGGGCCATTCTTCCCGTGTGGTGGCGTACTAGGCGACTAAGGGATAGGGCTGTTTGACATCAGACAGATACATACAGCCCAAACTCACCCTCAGAAGCATACCTCGAGGCAACAATAGTTCCCGGAATACGGCAGTAGCATATATCCTCACCCACCCCCTATTACGAGTGAGCGAATACAATGATTGGTGAAATTTGGGTGTTAATTCATCTCTGCCGAACCCTACGGGGATAAAAGCGTGATTATAAGTCTTGTGTTTACGTATATTGTTATTGCCGGCCTAGATACAAGCAATAAAACTACCGTTTATTTTTTCACGGTCAATGCTTGTGTTTTTATCTGATATCTATTTTTACCCATTTTTACCACACTAGACTAGACTATGCATTTTTGTATAAATAGCTATATACGAATCGAATTGCAGTTCGAGGTCTTCCTTTATTTCCCCACTCGCACGTCACCCCACTTCGTACATCTCTGGCCAAAACCGTACGAAGTTTTGGCCCTATTACCGTCATGTGGGCACTTTATCTTTGACTGTATGATGTTATGATCGTTTATCATCCATACTTTTTAAATAAAGTTTTAGAGTGTTGGTAACTTGGAATGTGTTAAGCTTTGACTTTTATACTGCACTTTTATACAGCTTTTGCCCGCGGCTCCGCCCACGTGGATGTCGGTTATCGCGACCAAACATAGCCTATGTCCTTTCTCAAGGTCTGATCTATCCTTATACTAAATTTCATTAAAATTGGTTTAGTGGTTTAGGCGTGGGGATTCATCCCAACACATTGCATCCGAAAACGGTGCGCACCGTGCGGCATGAAAGGAACTTCATCCTACGTACGCTCAACCTGTGGCATGGACTCCCTGCCGTGGTTTTCCCAGGCGACTACAATATGGGGTTCTTCAAGAGGGGCATGAGAAGGTTTCTTCAGGGTAGGCAGTGCGAGTGTAACGCCTCTGGTGTTGCATACGTACATCGTCTCACTTTCCATCAGGTGGATCGTGTGCTTTTCTACCACCTAAGTGGTATAAAAAAAATGTTGCCAACTCCATCCGGACGCGGCAACGGTTCCAAGATGGCCATTATAAATAAATAGTGACTCTTGTGTTAGTATAATAATGGCAACATTATCTACCTAATACGTCAGTATACAACGCATTAGTTACGCTTTCCTACCGCGACTTTTTATATTGACCGGTCTTACTTTTATAGACGACCGCCATTTTTATTATAACGACTGATACGTACAAGGGTAGGCAGAGGTAGAGGAATCTTTTGCGCGTGCTAATCCCGGTACTTAGCGTTCAAATTTTTTCGCTGTGGGTTCCCAAAGTGTAACACCCCTGGTGTTGCATACGTCTATAAGCCGCGGCAAACACTTTCCATCAGGTGGGCAGTGTGCCACCTAAGTGGTATAAAAAAAGCACGCCTTTGCTTTTTTGTTTATTTTATACTAGCTTTTGCCCGAGACCTTTTTTAATCGTGACCAAACAAAGCCTATGTCCTTCGTCATGGCCTAATCTTCCCCTATACCAAATTTCATCAAAATCGGTTTAGTGGTTTAGGCGTGAAAGCGTAACATACAGACAGACAGACAGACAGAGTTACTTTCGCATTTATAATAATAGTATGGATATAAACCTTCCTGTTCATGTATTATCTAATTAAGAAACCCGCTTTAAAATCCGTTGCGTAGTTTTGAAGATTTGAGCATACATAGGGACGGACAGACAGCGACCTCGTTTTATACTATGTAGTGACACACAATAATACAAATCTTACAAGTTAATAATATCAGTAGATATAGATAAAAGCAATTGCCAACCCTACAAGTACAATTTGTATCAGCATTCCTATGCAACTCGTTACAAATCGATCGGGTCCGGATTTGCCGGGCTCGCTACAAACGGGTCTCTGGAATGCCGAGCAGTGCGCAAGCGCAATCTCACTTAAATTTGTAAACAAGTGTTGCGATATCTGTTTGTGAGCTCCGATTTCTATGATACTGGGCAAAATTTGAATGAATTTTTTACAGCATTTATTATGTTAAGTTTAAACTTCGAATACATCCATTGAAACTCTTCGTGGACCATGTTGTAAAAAATAAATTAGTATCCACGAATAGCACCTGCCAAAAATCTTGATAGGTGCTCTTCGTGGACATGGCTAGGTGCTATTCGCACAGGTGCCATTCAGCTGGGTGCTCTAAGTGGACTACACCACAATGAATACATCGGGAAAATCAAAAATCAATATTTAAAAATGGTTGAAAAATCAATCATTGGTTCCAATAGTTCGTAAGAAAGTTGGTAGATGGCTCCACCGTCTCCCTTAAAGACGGATATAAAGAGAAGGGAAATTTGATTAAGGTGTGGCTCAATAACTCAGTTGGATTGGAAGAGCATTCCCCCTGTAGGGAAACGGGCGTGGGTTCAAGTCCCACTTGCGCATTTCATTTTTCCCGATGTATTCGAACTGGGCAAAATGCTCTTATGTGTGCAAATATTTGTATGCATGAATATAGCTATTAGCATTGATCTGGTCGAGCCTCTCCGCGGCTCGACCAGATCAATGAGGCACGTTAAGCCGTTGGTCCCGGCTGTCATACGAATATCTATGACAGTCGTTACGGGTAGTTGGAACCCTAGTCCAACAACTGGTCTAACTGCAATGCTTCGTTATCGGCAATGGGTTGTGGTATTCAGATGGCAGTCTTTTCATTGAAAATATCGAAGTTCAGCCAAATCCTTAGCTAATCTAGAAAAGGGGGACCCCAGACTCCGAGGTAAAGCGTCGGATGCGACTGGGATTAAAGCTAGGATCAAGAAAATGAAGCAGGCTGGTCATAATGGTCTTTCGTGATATTCATTATTAACCGGTGTCGGATCCCGGCAATTATTCGAATTTTTCTCGCCGTAAAAACCATCCTTGAACTTCAACGAACATAAAAAAAAAGAGTTGGCCAAATTGGTCCAGGCGTTCGTTGTTGACTTATACGCTTACCGCTGCGCTGCGTCTAGTTTACATACAAGTCATTTACTCAAACAGTGAATCTGATAATAATCCAATAATAACTCCGAAACTAACGACACAACATATTAATTCGATTAGTTATAAAATATTTTTAAATGATGAAACGCCAAGGCGTGATGTCATACGGCCTAGATTACCTTTAATACCGTATAAACTATGATAAACCTGTTTAAAGTATCATAAACTTATCTCCTAGTGTATGGAATATTCCAGCTATTAAAATAAAATTACGTGAGAACGTAGATATGAAGTACTTTGATGATAGTTTTGTTCTTAATCGTTTTGGTAATAGCTTTTATTTTAGCTAGGTACCTACCTACATTATAATATCGTTGGTGCGATGAGTCAAATGAGATGAAGCCCACGGGGTAAAAAAAAAGAAAAAAGGTATAAAACATTGTATAGGGCATACTAAAAATCTTCGATACCCAAACCAACCTTACATGCAATTACACCTTCTGAGTGACGTAGGTATTATTAGGCTTTGGTGCATGTTTTTCTTTTGCAATTGACCAGCCCATTAAAAAGATCGTGTACGAGAGCTTGTTGTTTTAGCACCTGTAAAGGCCAATGAAACAAAGAAATAATCTGTGTATTCCAGATTTGAATTTGAAACAAATTTCAGCCAATATTCGTTCTTCGTTCAGTCGTTTTTAAATTAACATTCCAATGTCTGCACAGACTTTTTAGAATATTAGTAGGATGACGAACAAAGAAATAAAATTCTTTATTCTTACAATAATTAATACAAGTAATATGTATAGTATAGATAAATAGTTTTAATAATTGTATAAGCCACTGCAACACAATGTCAAGTTCAAAGACAGATGCGGCGATAAGATATTGTTGTTGTTAATCTCACACTTCAGACGAGTGTTGAAACATCCGCTGTTATTGTAAACAATACCACAGGATGAGCATAGTATAGCCACTCTACTTTCACTATTTCCCAACGACCACCAATAAAACGGCCATCACTGGTGGTCTTGGGATAAAATTTTGCGTTTGTTCCCAACTGCCCCCAGTGGTGGACGTTGGGAACAAAATATTTAGAGAAAATAATCAAAAATTGAAAGGTGCCAACTCGCGGTCGTTCGCGAGTTTGATGGCCGCGAGTTGATAAGTGACCCACAGATAAAACTAAATAAAATGTAGATAAGTACCATGGACTAGAGCTCTCTAATGTAAGTAGATGACGGTCCCGATTGCTTTAAGGTTTAAAGCAAAAATTAGGATCATGCCCGGAGGTTAACACCCCGTTATTAACACTAGGGGGAACTAAACAAAAAAACGCCGAATTCGTCAATAAAATATTCCCAGTAGTTAAACAGTCTCAACAACGGAGGATTCACCAACAGGAATTAGATACCTAATTCGCCTATAAGAAGTTGGTTATTTTGGACTGCCAAGATCCAACGATAGTTTGACGTCACTACCTTAACATTACTATTGCCTACGGCCCCGCCCGCCTTAATGTTGATACGTATTTCTGCTACACAAGATTTCCGAGATAAAAAATAACTACGTACCCATTGTAGTTTTATAACTCCATCTTTATAAAAAAAGAAAATGTGAATTGACTATTATTTTAAATAATCAAGTTGTCACAACAATGTATCATTGAATCATTTTAATTTTATTGTTTATTCGCGTGGTATTTGTAATTATATTTTTAATTTAAAAAACTCAATTAAATTTCATGTTTGTAACATTTGTAGTATTTTGTTAACACTTTTAAAATGGTACTAAACTATAATAATTTAATTTTAATTCCAAAAATACAAATAATTAATTCTACAATTTTAGATTTATACTTTCTATAAAATAATTATAATTTAATTATTAGCGAGGTTTAGAGTCATTTGTTTATTTTTGATGGTTAATTCGGTTGCATAACCATTAAGAATAATACATACATCCATCACTTTCTCCTTTTAGATTATTAGACACAAAAACTGCCCGCCATATTGACATTTTACCCAACTAGCTTCAATTAAACCTTTTATACCGATTCACGGGTTTAGCTATCTGATCTGTAGGTCTAATAAGAAACGGAGATGCTTGGACCTGTTCAACGGAGATGGCAGCGGCTCTCCCCATCCCCCAGGGAATACGCTGCTGCCGCCTACAGCAAATGTTGGTCAAGGCAGGAGTGGCCCTCGGAGGCTTTCCATGTGCCCCTTTGACTAGCAGAGGGCACAGAGAAGAGCTGGAATAATACATAAGCTACTTTTTATTCTTGATATAATTTTCCATGAGTTGCGAGAACGCGATCAGAATTTGGAGCCGAGGGCAATAACTTCTTTTTTATCATATTTTTTTATTTTAATTTAATATAAAGCTATTGTCTTAGTTAGGTTGTGGACCTGTGAGATGATAAAAATAACACGTTCACATGATATATTAATCATAAGTTGTTTTTTTTTGTTTGTTCGTGTTTGTTCCGGCACCACACAAAAAGTGGCAAGACAAGACGGCGGGTTTTTCATTAATGTATATAGTTACGCTGTTCTCTCTCCCTCTCTCTGTGTGGGAGGCAGAGATAAGATCCCGCCATTTCATTCTGTTCTTTTTCATCATCATTCTTCTCATAGCTGTTTGTCAGTTGCGTCAATAGCTTGCTCTTTGGAGTAACAGGTTCAATCTCTTTCCTTCTATGTAAATTAACTTTGCTGTGGGGTTTGTGGAGCGATTGCCGCATGATGATGAATTGCAGTTAGTTTGTCAAATTATAAAAACTGTATATATATCAAATTCGACATAAAACTATTAAAACGGTTTAATACGATAGTACAGGAAATACTTTGCGTTTTATTGTCCCTTATTGCACCAATCAAGATATGTACGGCCATTAAATAGGTACTTGAATTGAAATTATATAGTTGTGTAACCAGTAACGACTGCTCACTTGCATTGAGAAAATCTAATAAAACTTTCGTTATTGTATTAATAGAGTTCTGTACCCAAGGGTACGTACGGAACACTAATTACTAAGATACCGTTTTCTGTTTATCGTATCTCCGGAACCGTGGTAGCTAGACAGTTGAAATCACAGATGACGTATTTCTGTTGTCGCTATAAAATAAAATAAAACACAGAGGTAGGTATCGATCCCTTCGCGATGTTTTTCTAGTGTTGATTAACTCGTCATTTTTTATGTCTAGTTCCCGTTCGTCGTATTTAACACTGGTAACAAGTTAATAACTGGGAATATTTTGTTCTATTGGTCAACAGTGTTGAATAGGTAAGAAATTGTATCCCCAATAGATCACACCTTCGCGGTTTTGAGTCGGCCGCAAATAGTCTAGGAGTCAGAGTAAAAAATAGTAAAATATTACAGCATTAATGGTAGTTAATTGAAAGGTTTTGATTACTATTTTGGGTTAAGCGCAGAGTATCATCAGTATTAGTAACAAAAGCTACAAAAATTCATGCATTGTGACTGGTAAAATAATGGTATTCGTCTTATATGTATAGGTATTATTAGCACGCTATTTACACTTTCTTTTGAGATACTCTGAGTCATTACCGCCTACATAGATGTAATCTTAATGATTGATTAATGTAGAACACCAGCAAAACCTGTGAAATGCCATAATAGATCACTCATTTACTTAAATTCGTCATTTTGTTTTTTTAATTCCGGTTCCCACAGCTGTCAAGACTGACAAAACAATATCTTTGTCTATGGTCTTAATGGACCATTTTATTTGACGCTGGCAACTTGAAGGTTTCACACAAGGTCACCGATTCACGTAGTGTTGCCAATGTTGCCATACGGGCGGATATTACCGTGTTTGGGGGTCATTTTATTGGTCAATGGGTTCTTTGTTAATTATTGGTTTGGGGCGTGTAGATTTTTGAAATGATTTCATATGCATAATTGTAGCCTGGGAGTTATAATTATGGCAATATTCGTTTTTAGATACGGTTCATGAGAATCTAATTTAGTTAAATGTTCACACTGCATACAGGTGCTTTTTGTCTTTTAATTCGTAGGAAAGGTGACTAGGTATATCAGAGGGCTGTTTTCAACATCGAAGTTTGACATTTGGGAGGGTGAGATTAGATCGAAACTGAATTTTGAACATATTTTTATTACGTACCCTTAGGTGGGTACTAATTAGCTTTGTGTAACCAGTTTTCCACAGGGTCTACACCTAATAAATTCCATAGATATCTACATATAGCTAGGGAGGCCACGCAGCTAAATTTGTAGTGACTGTATGACTTGTAGTAAAATTGGTAGCTTAGATGATAGAAAGAATAATGGTATATAAAGTATCCACTTTTAGTAGTGGGGGAAGCGTATACATAACATAATAATAAATAAATATATACCTATATCATCCATCTTAATTAAAATGTTGTATTACTTTGGTCTTATTTAATGTTACTACACAATTTCCTTTGACGCGTGCCTTACTAATACATTGATATACAAAATGTATATCAATGGCTACATTTAAGAAGAATATCGTAAGAATATCGGTAAATGACTAGCGTCGCCCTAAAACGAATGTATAGGAGAGTTTCGAACATTCAAGATGTTTTCATGTAGCTCAGTTGGTCAAAGCATTTCCTCTCTAAGGGACTGGTCGCTTTGATTGCTTTAACATGTCATTAAATATTTAATGTGCTTTACTCATACCACCCATGATGTCAGCCATCACATTTCCTCTTCAATACTCAATCTTAAACGTAGATAGAATATAAATAAGATAATTATCTTCCAAGCAACACTAAACGGATGCAAGGCACCTTGCCTACCTACCCAATGATGTCATAACATCAAGTCATCATGCCGCGGTGTAATCATCGACAATATATCTACCTATAACAACCTTTTTATTCTGCCGAGTAGGTAAAGCTTGTGTGACCTTAGCCTGTCATTTTAAGACTGACAAATAAAAAAATAACTGATTTGTCTTTGGTGTTCTTTTTTTTAATTTTATTGCTGTGATGTTAGAGGTGCTATTTTGTATCTACGTGCTATTTAACGCTTGTGTTTTAAAGAAGTTTAAAATCGCTTTATGTGTACCCCTCAATGAATGAAAGCTGGACCCGTGTGCTAGCTGGCCACCTCAGTGGTATAAAATTTATTTTTCACACCACCTGCTCGACAATGCCTCATTATATATCATGCAAACCTTACTGAAAGTAAATCATTATAGCCCTTGTCTTTTGCCGGGGTGTGATGTTGTACTGAATTTCATTATAACCCGCCGGGCATTAATGTGATTCTCACTTCTCTTAGTTCTTATTGTTATGCATTTAAAGTCTAATTTCGTCAAAATCGCGCGGCGCGCGATTTGAAAATCGAACTTATTCGAAAATCGAGCTGGCCACGCCACGGCAAGCCGAACGAAAAAAAATCAATACTTAAAACAAAAGCCGCGAGTATTTCAATACGGTGCAATCAGTATCAGACAAAACTGCAAAAGAAGATAGAATATTATAAAACATTAAGAAAATGTCGAGTGACGAAATAGTATTTTAATAATTAAAATACTTTTTCTAGTAGCCCTGGTTTTTATTGTCTCGCAAAAGGTGAGAAAAGTAGAGTATACTCCTCAGGGATAAAACTGATTTTGCCTTGGGCGCGCACAAATCCTTCACTGCTCTCAGGACTCCATTTTAATTCCCTCACTTCGCTCGGGAATTAACTCAAAACCTGGAGTCCTTCGTTACGCTCAGGATTCAATATCGCGCCCGTGACATAATACAGTGCTTTATCCCCTTGGTGTACAATGTACTATTTCTTCATACCACACCCGAAAGTTTCACCTTGGAGTCCTTGGGTACGCATTTACCAGTTTAACTGCGTGTTTGGCTGAACTCAACATTTTCCGTTTAGCAGTTGCGGTCGGACATGCCACATAGATTTTATTAGATCTGTGTTTCATTACATTTTTCTTTCTTTCTCTCACATTATCTATCTCATGTTTGTCCCCAGCGAGCCCGTGTTCGCCGCGTGAAGCTATGGGCCCGGGACTTCACCGGGCTAGGCTTCAAGTGCGGCGGCGGCGCGAGAGATGGCGTCATCGTACACTCAGTGCTCAGGAGTGGACCTGCCGCCGCGGCTAAATTGCAACCAGGTGAGCATACGCAGACCCTATGTGGGGATAACTTCTATGACATACCGTCGTACTTTTTTTTTATAAAACTTAAACGCATAGGGGTAGGGGTTGATAACCAAAGGTGTAGCTGGTGCAGAGATCAACAGACAGTCATCTAACTCGGATTACGCAACGAGATTTTTTTTTTTGCTTTTTTTTCTCGGGGTTGCTCTTGAAGCTCGCATCTGAGAAGTCGCTCAGGGTCGTTCCCACAAAAGCCGTAGACGTCAAACCAAGAGGAGGAAAATAAATGAACCCCGTGCTTCGGAGTGTATCGTGCGGAACTGGTCACTGAGCGCATGTTGGGGTTTGATAGGGTCATGGGGACCGTGCTTCCCACACCCGAGGCGGCCATTTTAAAACTGTGAATAACCGTGGGTTGTAAGGGATACAATGCCCTAGGCAACCGAACACACGTCATCCGATATATCGAAACGGCGGCGTGCGGTTTTAGTCAGTCCGATTTTGACATAACAACCGGGCAACACTAAGAAAATGATGATGATAATGATGATATGAGATTACTTAAGTGCCAATCCCGCCCTTTCAGGGAGATATGGGTGTCGACACAAAACAAAAACATTATTATCAAGTAATTTAACCAATCACAGCAGGCTAAATGTCAAAGGCATTAAGCACTTGACATTTAACCAAGGGGACTTTCTACCAAAAACAACGACATTTCTATAATGTCACACATTTGACGTTTGACATTCGATTAGATATTTTTATTTTGTCTTTCGAACCTTTTTTTATAATGTCAGACGCTAGTGGTTAAGAAACTAAATACACTCGTATTTCACATACTGAGAACACTTGTACTTTTTCCACTGTATTTATTTTACACCTGGGCCTCGATTCTACTAACGCAAAACTATTGTCAAACCACAGAGATTGCAAAAAGCGGCATTAAAGTTTAGACTTTATTTCTATACGCTAAGGTCCAAAATTAAATGACAAGAGTTTCATTACACTCTTTTATTCACTCTGCTAACAGTTATTTAACATTGAACTTTAAATGCATCGATTTAAAGTCTATAATGTATTGCCGCTTTTTGCAATCTCTGTGGTTTGACTATAGTTTTGCTTTAGTAGAATCGAGGCCCAGACCGGTTTCGCCTTACGGCATGCTCAAAGGTTTACATTTCCACCAAGTGCCATCAATCAACAGTATAAATAACACCCGTATTTAGTCCCCGGTAGCTTAGTGGTTAAGGAGTCGGCCTTACGATCTAAAGCTCTCGAGTTCGTAACGTGGCCATTACTACCGTCGAGCCACCCACTCCTAACACAAGCTATTTAGCTGAGGCTTAGATTAGCGGTAACTAATTATAAAATAAATGTCAACTTGATACTTCCACGCATTTCAGAGAAGAAGGGGTTGATAGACAGACGGATAGACAGACAGACAGACAGACGGACGGACAGACAGACAGACAGATAACGAAGTGATCCTATAAAGGTTCTGTTTTTACCTCTTGAGGTACAAGCCGGTATATTGCTGACTGGTGAAGGAGGCTCTGGCACTGTCTGTTGGCAGGTCAGACAGCAGTAGCTCCCGTAAAAGTCAACATACTTAATACAAATACAAAAGTCCGAGCCCGTGCTCAAATATAATTCAATATAATACATTTTTTTATCCCCTTCCAGTTCACTGATTGTTCTGATATTCGGTATACACATTACGTTCGGACAATAATACTATTTTAATTAATAAAACAGTTTGATTTGCTCTTAATATGAGAGTTTTAAGATCATTTTGAGACTTCGTCGTCAAGATATTTCTGACGCTGACTGTACACCAAATAAACACTTTCTCTTAATCTTTAGGAAAAGTTAGCACTCAAAAAGAAAAAAAAAACATTATTGCAACATATTGAATGTACACTTGTACTTTTCCACTGAGTTTAATTTTATTTCTGAACCTGACCGGTTTCGCCTTACGGCATTCTCAAGGGTTTACATTGATGGTTTGAAAGTTGAATGAAGATGGTTTGAAGTACAAGTGTATTATTCAATATGTGTAATATATTCCACCAAGTGCCATCAATCTCCAGTATAAACAGTATTGAAACTTTTTATAATTTTTTCATCTCATTCCTCTCAAAATTCCAGGTGATAAGATAAAAAGTATCAAGATCGAGTTCACGGGTACTCCATTGGAAGATGCCGTGGGTATCCTGTCGCTCGCGTCTCCCTACCCGGTGGAGCTAGAGCTGATCGAGGGCGGGCGGGCCAGCGGCGCGGGGCGGGCGGTGCAGCATCCTCTGTTGAAGCGCGCCGGATCTACCAGCGATGTTAACACGGTGAGATTATCATCTATACTAAACACGTGACCCACCTAGGGTAGGTTTTTTGATTCGTAGTTTGACCATTTGTTATGCATTACCTAACCAATTGTTGAAACAAGATTCAGTTTTTTTCAACAGGATTTCACTAATTGTAATTGTGACAAATGGTTAACTATGTTGCCATTGTAATGAACACAGTGATACCCGAATCAATAGGGAGTCATTTTTTAAATACCAATTTATCAGAAATTTTTTGATCCATAGTTATGTCAACCTGTAGTTAAATATGTAACTATTGGTCATAATAATTAACCACAACTCCATTGAGGGCTTAGGAAGATGGTGGTTAGTTAACTATTGGTTGCTACAGCTGTTAATGATCTGTCAAAAGATTCAAAAGCGCCATCGACAAAAGTAACATATTAACAGCCAATAATTGATGAATCTATTTATAAAGTGTTGACAGAAAAAATCCCTAGTCGGATCAATCTCAGAATGGGTGACCATTCTTGACACATTGATACTTGGAGAGTAGAGTACAATAAGCCTCAGTACAGTAGTCGTTATGTACAGATAATTGGGGCCCTAAAATGGTTTATAATTTTATTGGTGTTACTACAAAATTTTGATATAGATATCTTGTGTCTTAGACCTAAGTCGCGAGAGAAACGAGGCCCTGCTGCACGCGATTTGGTTTGATAACCAATGATTTGAGGATGTGATTTCGTCTACTGACACGTCTAAAGACACAGAAAGAAAGCTTACTATGCATATCAGAGTGCATTTTGATCACAATATTTTGGATCCAAGATATTTTCTCCAAGTCTTACCGAGTAGCTTAACATGCAAGATTAAATAAACGAAGTCAGATCAGTCTCAGAACGGGTTCCTAACTTCCTACCACATTGATACAGTCCGTGTCTTAGAGCGCACATTTATCCTTCAGATTAGTGCCAACCGCTGCGGGTAGTTGGAACCCTGAAATAGCTGAAAATTGACTTAACTACAGAATTTCGATGTAGGTCTTCAGTAGGTTAGGAAGGTCAGATGACAGTGGCTCTCGCTGTAGCTAATTTCGTTTCATCTATTTATTTCACTTTCTGATTTTACTAGTCGACTTTTAACCGTAGTAAACAACCGCACGACTTACTTGATGGATTGCACAATGCAGCGACCTCACCCTATGAACTATGAACAATTGGGTTTCATTGCACCTTGTCGGTCTTGCTTAGAGAGAACCATGGAAGGCAGTTCAATTTGACTGCCTTTGAACCGTGTAGGTAGTATGTGTTGTTTAAAGTTATTATTTACTACAAAACAATGTATTAGTAAACAACCAACTACATCGATCGCTAGATACAATACGCGAAGGAAGTTTATCATACAAACCCAGCTATCTAGTCTTATGTTATCGAAATTAACAATGCGTGTTTAGAATACAATGAGTGTGCGCTGGAATGCCTCGTTCTATTGTCTCTGTCACTAAACAATGGCGGTTCATGTCAAAAATATTAGTGACGAATGTTTACGCCTATAGATTTTTAATAAATTAGATGTTGTTCGTATCCTGTTTGGCGGGAAAGAGAATGAATGAATGAAAGAAATAGAAGAAAAGAAATTGTATATTCAGGTGAATGATGAATATATTATAGAGAAGAAATAAGATTAATTACATTTAATGACTAGAAAGCTTGCACTTTGCAGCCTGATTAGCTCTTCAACTACTTTCCTTTTCTCTCTGAGGGTTTATGGAGGTCAGACGGCAGTTACTCCTCTAAAAGCCAACCTAATAGAAGAGTAGCAGAGAGGACTCCGAGCTTTATTAATTTAGTTTGTACAGTACAGACTACGATATAAACTCGGACCCATTTATTGTTTTTAGGCAATTTCAAGCCAAGTTGCGCCATAAACAAGAATTATATGTTCACCGTGAGATAGGATGTCTGGGCATTTACCGTTTTCAATTGTAAAATATCATCAGGCGCAACACACTAATCGATTTAACTTTTATTTCCAGCTCGAGAAAGAAGCGAAGCTATTGCACCCGCCAAAGTCACCGAACACGTCCAATTCTAACAACTCCACCCTAGAGACCAAACAGAGTAAGTCAGGCATCAAGAAGATTCTAACAGACAAGATCATCACCTCTACTACACTTGAACGAACGAAGAAAGAAAAAAAAGATGGCATCACTACTCTTGAAAGAGAGAATGAGAAGAACAGCAAGCTGGCTAACAAGTCCACACATTCTGACGTCCCTTCAGCTCTAAACAAACCAGAAAGGAATAAAAATAGGCACTCAACGGGCAGTGATATCCAAATAATTCAGCCAGAGAACGGAATAGCAACACAACATATTGAACAATCCGAAATACAGAAACGCGAATATGATCCTAAAAGAGCAATGAAATTCGGTATACGAGTATTGCCGCCGAACGTACCTGACGATGGCGTCTTAAAACATAAAAGCGTTGAAAATGGTTCAGTATCTACTAATATTACCACTACAACTAATATTGGCACAGTTGTCGTTGAAAAGAAATCTGTTGATGAAATAGATAAGCCTGAACCTCAGAGACCTGCTCCTACTGTGCAAATCAAACATGAAAACGAAACAGAACAGAAAAAGCCTGTAGTTGCCAAGAGGAGAGAGAAAATGGCTCCACCAATACCTAATGCTCGAGTAAAATCTAACGAAACAGACACTACTGTTAGTCTAGAAACATCTAGAACTTCTGAAACATCGAAAATTTTTGAAACTTCTACAACTACATTCTCTAGAACCGACCTTAATTCAAGCGGAATTAAGAGAGATGAAAATGGAATTCCTCAGGAACTGCCACAGCATATGCTAGACGCTGCAAAAGCGGCTAGAACGAACCGTAAGAGTTCTTCAGAATTTGTTTTTGATAAAGAAAAAACTGACCATAAAAAAGAGGAAGCTCCCAAACCTAAAAAATCTAAAGGAAAGGCTCCCTCGCCACCTGATCTTGACAAAAATAAAACAGATGACAGCATACTTGAACAGCTTAAGAAAGTAACTGATTTCCTGAGCAATGAGAAACATCACTCGAGTTTATTACACGATGATTCCACAATATCAAGCAGGTCTGGAGCTTCAGTTGTAACACAAATAAATACATCGACACCTAAAGTCAATAAAACTAAGAGTTCGTCACGTCTAGAAGAGTCCATTAACTTCAGCCAAGATGATATTGACGATATTGTATCAAAACCATTCAGGAGAGAAAGTGATTCCCTTAACAATTTCTTCGAAGATTCTAAATCTAATATGTCTTCAAATCAAGATATACACTCAGTGAGATCTTTAAACCATAGTGAGAGAAGCGACAAAGGATCCACAACGATAGAACTCAATAATAGTGACATCACTATACATAGTTCTCCAAATAATGAGACAGTACACTCAGTGTCCGAGAATACGTCAATTTTGGATGAAAATGAAAGAAAAGCAGCTTCACTAGGTGATTTGTCAAGGTTTGAGTTAAGAACTAAATCAAACATACAATCCACAGGGACTTTAGAAAGAGCCCAGAGTCTGGATATTTCTGCTGAAGACGCCGAAATAGAAGAGGCTACTTTATCCCCTAAAAAAAGAAAAGCTATGTCTGTAGTGGAAACTTCGTTCTTTGATTCAACCACTCAAGATCATCTACCAGAACTGATAGATTCTGATCAAGGGGTCGTTATCAAACATAAAGAGCCACGCCTCAGTCTAAATATAGCTAAAACATCGGCAATGGAAGGTCTCAATACTTTCCAGAGAAACCGTCTCAAGAAAGGTTCAGAGTTTGGTAACTTAGAGGATGCTATTGTGAAAGGATCAAGTAGCTCAGTGGATTCTGAGAAAAATGAAGAGCACAGTCACACAAAACCAAAAGAGTTTGAGTTGTACAAAGAGACGGAACACGAAACATCCGATCATTTGGCTAGAAGAATAATGGATGAAAATATGAAAGTGCATTTGAAGCTTGTGTCAGAATTCGCTAAATCAACTTCAGATGGCAGTAACATGAGCTCTTTGGACAGCACTCAAGAACTGCCTCCGGTTACTGATAAACCTTCTACTACGTCGACGAAATATGAAGAAAAATTAAGCATGACTTACGACACCAATATTCCAGATGATCTTAAAATGTCTCGCAACACTTACGCAAACAGTTTAGAGAGACCGAAATCAGATATGATGAAGAAGTTGTTAGCCAAAAATCCGATATTGAATGTACACATTGACCAAAGTGGTGAAACACACAAATATGAAGCTAGTACTAGTAAAGAGGTCACTCCGCTTACAGATGCACATAAATCAGCCTTACATCAACCTGATATCGTGAACTTTGATCTTAAAACTAGCTCGCAAACAGAAAAAGTGCGAGATTACGACGATTTCGTTAGTAATATCAGAGTAGGATCTAATAACAACAGTTTGAAATACAACAAGAAACTTGAAACTATCTCAAACACAGAATGGACAGAACCTAAAGACAAAACCAATGTAAGTAATGTAGTAACAATAACTACAGAAAAGATTCAACCTGTCGAAGAGAAACGAAAATCTTATACAAAGTCGATTGAAATTGGTGAGCCTAGTATTAGAGTGATGCCTCCTGATGTTCTGGAAGGTATTAGAAGGAGACATGATGAAAGGGAAAACAGGACACTGTATATGGAACCAGCAAATATGTCAATTACTATGACACAAGAGCCTGTACAGAAAAATGTAACTGTTAACGTCGCTGAAGACGAATTTGGCAATAAAGTCATCACTCAAAACGTAGAAAAAATCTCCACTAAATATATCACTACGAAAACTGAAGTGCCTTTACAAATAGAGCAAATTAGTTTCGGTATTATGAGAGGAGGACAAGTAGACACAACGAAGCTTGAGGAAGGAGAAGTTAAAGATATTGATGCCAGAGTTTTAGAAGAAATCAAAAGAAAGAATCCTAACATGCATTTCATAACTGATGAACCAGCTTTTACTAGAACTGAAACAATCATACTAAACACTACAGATATGGATGAGGTACAAGCCAAAGCATTGATGGAGAAGCTTAAGAATGATCCACATTTCATGTCACAGAAAACTCCAAAAGAATTATCAAAAATGGGGATTAGAATAGTTCAGGATTTAGAAGACGTAGAAACCACTAGTCGGGACGCAGTTGAGCTTACTAAAACAAGATACACAATTAACCCTAAAGGGGTAACCGATGTTGAGAAAGAATACAAAGATTTTGAGAATAAAAGAGATCACATCACCGAAATACAAGTTGTAACTCCAAGGACAGAGAAAATGCAAAAACAAAAAGAGACTAAAGATAAAATCTCTAGTAGACAAAGGGCACCTCCATACACAGAACCACCTCTATCTTACGAATTGGATATTGAGTTGCTAAATGATTTCATTCACAATGAAAGACACTTTTCAGCCAAACAACAAGCTGACGCAAAACGAACGAAAAACATATCGAACGAACCAAAGAAACGCCATTCAGATTTCGATCTGCCAAGAAACAGTCATATAAAATTCCGCACAGCTACATACGAATCTCCAAAAGGAACGATAGTCACAAGCACAGATTTGGAGAATCGCAGACTATCGCAGTTAGATCAAATGCAGCTGCGGTCACCAGAACCGCTAGTGTCTGGCTCAAAACCGACGTTAGCAGCAAAACCGAGTAATATACCGATAAAAGCGGAAAAAGGTAAACAGCAGATCCCTGGTGTGTCGTCGAAAATACCGGTTTTTACGACTCAAAAGTCCTTGAGTCAAGAGAATTTGAGTGAGACTAAATTTACATTACCTCGATCGCCTCCCCCGACGTTCAGTAGCTCTGGCAACATTTCGATTACATCGATAAAGAGCAGTTCTAGAAGTCCTAGCGGAGGGAAATTGTAAATTGTAAATGTTTTAGTCGTAGCGTCTTCTGACATGGGCGTAGCCAGACTATCCAGGGTGGGAGCCTCCTATTTCATTATCTATAAACCGTCTGTTATATTTTACATAAACAATGATATTTTGTTCAACCCTCGATTCTTGATCCTCTGTCCCAATCTCAAACCCTTCCCAAATCTCAACAACCAATCTCAATCTCATCCTTAATCTCAAAGCGCCTCCCTTCTCCGGAAACTAAACCCTGTCTACGCCCGTGTCTTCCGGAGTATGAATTCTATAAGGACATGGAGATAATTATAGTAATTTTAAGTGTTATTGGTTAATTATATACATTGTTATGAGGTAATGTTGCTCGCTGAAGGACTATGGTAACACCAGTCAAGCATTATCTACAATTTGCTTCAATACAAATTTATAATTGATATGCTTGATTTACGTAATAAAACTTGGACTCTGACCTCTATGATCTTTATTAAAACAAAATGGTCACACGTTCGAAATTCAAGTCAAATTTGCATCTTTTGAATAATATAAGTTCTATCTAAACTTATGTTTTTTTTTGACGTCTTACTATTATTGCTGTCAAGTTTTTTTTAATATAAGTTCTTTAAGTCTTGACAATGCATTTGTTACCATTGTAATGTTCGCTTGTTAAAAAAAAAGAAAACTGATTGAAAAAATACATTCTCAGAATCTTATTTATAGAACGATCCCGGCGTTTGTCCGTTAGTTTTGTATATATTGAATCACTTTATAGGTTTGTACGTAAACCTAGACAACATTGATATCACAAATATGTGATAATATAAAATATAATATTGTACGAATACAATATACGTAGCAGCTGCATATAGTGTATAAATTTCTGAAATATATTCTTATTTTTAATTAAGTATATGTACTTAAAATTAGTATAAATCTTCGAAAGTGTCTTATTAAGTGCCAGAAATATTAATGTTAATATAATAAGTACTTATATTTTCAATTATCATTCCAAATGTGCCTTTTGTAATTCATTATGGTATTACAAGTATCTTTATACATTAAAAAAGGGAAATGAAATATTAATATTATTCAGTTGATAGGTTGTGAAAATATAATTTAAATAGGTATTTAATTTTATGTCACAATTAAATAAATATCACAAATGAAATAATCCATTTGATATTGTATAATTTAATATAATATTTTATTACCATTTGACATTCCGTCCGAAAGTATTACCAATATTTAATAATAGGTTTATGATAAGTAATTATTATTTAAGTATGCAGCGTTTAAAAATACAGAAAATCGATTTCTGGGCCATTTGTTTGTTAGGTTATTAATACTTATATTTATGATTTTTTTTTTGTTAAAGTTGATAAAATATCGATGATAAAATAAAGGTTTACTGGAACTAATTAACATATTATTATCACAGTTATAAATATTGTATTTTTTATCTGATGTATAATAAAATAAATAAGAATAAAATGTTTCTGTGTGTTTTATTTTGAAATCATTTCTAATATATTCAATTCTAAAAAAAATCTATAAACATTGGTTTATTCATTGACAGCCTGTTGCGTGGCGTTAGTGAACGTAGGAGGCGCGGGTTCCATCCCCGCTCAGTGCAAATATTTGTATGTATATTTGTATTGGTCTGGGTGTTTCTAGGTTATTTATGTATTTACAAAAGTTTGTATATCCGCATTCTAGATTCCATAACACAAGCTAGTTAAGGTATGCATACCATGGGTCTAGATGGCGTTGTGTAGAATGTTGTGGAATATTTACTGTGACGTCTGTGACCATTAGACCAGTCAGTAAAGGGTGTGATTCTCCGTAGCACGACCACGGATGATTATCTTAATTTTCATGTAGTACAAATTCATGAAAAAAAGTGTACTTTATTGTACTATATAATAAAATATATGTACTCTGATATTTTCGCTGATATAACGTATGTGCCCTGTAGTACCTTTCTGGCACGACCACTACACATTTTAGGTATTTTTAACAACTTTAAGGTGAAAAATACTATACATGAAATTGTACTTAATTGTACTCAATTTTACAGACAAATTTGAGCGGTGGTTTACCTGTTACAAAGCGTTTTACTTTTTAAGTCACAATGTTACGCCATTACTATTAATTCTAAGTAGTCAAAAGTAAATAAAATTACGTTTAGTATTTATATTACGTTTTATTTTAAAATAATATTCATTGGACGTAGAAATAGTACATAAGAAAGTAGGTAGTCCTTTTCAACACACTTGCTCGTAAATTGGCTCTAATTCCACCGCAATTAGGCACACAATGGCATCTATAAAACTGTGACTTTTTGTTTTACTATAATTTACGAGTGAGCTTCTGAGTTGCTTTCTTCTTAAAAAAGTTTCGATACAAAAAAGATCATGTTCAATAGTACAAATCCATACTAATATTATAAATGCGAAAGTAACTCTGTCTGTCTATCTGTCTGTCTGTCTGTCTGTATGTTACACTTTCACGCCTAAACCACTGAACCGATTTTGATGAAATTTGGTATAGGGGTAGATTAGACCATGAGAGGACATAGGCTATGTTTGGTCGCGATAACCGACATCCACGCGGGCGGAGCCGCGGGCAAAAGCCAGTAAACTAATATACCTAAGTACCTACTGCTTACTCATTTTATACAACTTGGTATTTAAATAGATAATTTCAACTTATACGTGTTTAATAAACAAAACTATGCCTTTAAATACAGTTTATTGTAATTTTACTATAATAACTGCACATTTACTAATGGTTTCTCTAAATAAACTTTTTATCTAAATAGGTTGGGACTATAAGTAGGAGTACCAACCTATTTAGATAAAAAGTTTATTTACAAGTTATGTGCAGTTTCATACACTATTTCATTTAATCTCATGAAATACTTATCATCATTTGCTTAAAATTACAAAGTTGTTTTTAGCGACTTTACCTACTTTCCTATGTACTATTCTACGTCCAATGAATATTATTTTAGAATAAAACGTAATATAAATACTAAACGTAATTTTATTTACTTTTGACTACTTAGAATTAATAGTAATGGCGTAACATTGTGACTTAAAAAGTAAAACGCTTTGAAACAGGTAAACCACCGCTCAAATTTGTCTGTAAAATTGAGTACAATTAAGTACAATTTCATTTATAGTATTTTTCACCTTTAAGTTGTTAAAAATACCTGAAATGTGTAGTGGTCGTGCCAGAAAGGTACTACAGGGCACATACGTTATATCAGCGAAAATATCAGAGTACATATGTTTTATTCTATAGTACAATAAAGTACACTTTTTTTCATGAATTTGTACTACATGAAAATTAAGATAATCATCCGTGGTCGTGCTACGGAGAATCACACCAGTAAAGGTATAGAATATATTATATTATTATGTGGTATAGGTAATGAAGTAGGTATGGGCAACCTGTAACGGAAAGATTGCGGGCTCGAGTCCGCCTGAGCTGATTCAATTTATACAGTTTTAATCGATTTGAATAATATACTACTTAGCATACTAATTACAGGGGGAATGACTACCTAGTTGGTTATGGCATTCCCCCTGTAAGGAAAAGATCGCGGGTTCGAGTCCCGCCCGAGATGATTCATTTTTCCTGATGTAGGTATTCGATTTGTATGGTTATAAAAAATAATTCGATTGATCTATATAATGCTAAAAATTATCACTATTATCACATGTCATTGTTTTTTTTTAATTGTGTTACGAGTATACTGATTTTGACATTAGAGATATTGAGATTATTAGATCTTTACATATACATATACCATAGTATTACATATAATCACGCCTGTATCCCGGAAGGTTGGGCAGAGGTGGATTAACACCCATATTTCACCAATCAATGTATTCGATTCCACGTACCTAATAGGGATTGAGTCTATTACCGTATTCAGGACACTATTGTTGACTCGAGCTATGAATCTGAGGCTGAGTCTGGGCTGTATATAGATATCTGTCTGACATTAAACAGCCCTATGCCTTAGACACCTTGTACGGGATGCATGGGAAGAGATGGGGTGGCCCAATCCCAAATTTTACTCTGCCGGGAACCACGCGGCGGATTAGATCTTTATAGGATTAGATCTCTAAAGGTAGGTAGAGATTTTTCATGTGTCAGATAATCAGATTACTTAACGCTAACTTAAGAATTTTGCTTGTGATTCCGGGCATTGTTAATTCAGATTAAAAATTCAGAAAGTTATTCCGAATGTATAAGACCAGTCTAAAACATTCTTCACAAAATTTTCTCTTTTCTTCCTTTTGTTCACTTTTCTTGACTTATTTGGCTCACTCCTATACATTACCTTCGAATTATTTTCTCTATCTTGGACAACATGACTATTATTAATAATATGTGAATAATTTTCTTCAATGATACTTGTCAATGTTGGTTTGAAATTCTTGACTTTATCCATTTTGAAATGCCGTGGATATATTTCTATTGAATTCCTGCATGGTTTCTTTTGCTTTGAAACTATTCGAGCGCCATCTTTCGATAAGGAATCTTGACACCGAGCGAACCGTACTCGTGTCGTTGATATCCATTTTGGTTTTTTAAATTTTGTCTGAAATATAACCACAATAAATCATGTAGGTATCATGTTTTCATGGGTACGGTTCTTCTCCCCTCCTTATTTCGTTATCGATTGGTTTGTTATAGCTTCAGCGTTTATCAATCAGTAGGTGTACCTACCTACCACAGACATACAGGAGAGATGTGGACTCGAATACTCAGCGGTAAATAGTTCTTGGTCATGGAAACCCATGGAATGAATAAAATTATGTGACTTTGTTTTTTTTTGGGCTATGTATCGAATACTAGCTTTTGCCCGCGGCTCCGCCCGCGTGGGTGTCGGTTATCGCTACCAAACATAGCCTATGTCCTTTCTCAAGGTCTAATCTACCCCTATACCAAATTTCATCAAAATCGGTTCAGTGGTTGAGGCGTGAAAGCGTAACATACAGACAGACAGACAGACAGACAGAGTTACTTTCGCATTTATAGTATTAGTATGGATGTTTAAGAAGGGCTCGTGGCCAGAAAGCGCGGTTCTTAATAGTTTGGTGTATACCTACCTAGGTATAACAAAGAAGATACCATGAATACCAAGAAAAAAAAAGAAGAACCAATCAATTGAGATTCAGAAACTAGAAATACGAATTAGTTCTGCCCATTTCCGCTAGATGACCTTATATATTTATTGTAAGGTTATAAAACTTAAATCCTGCTAAGTTATTGAACGCTATAGTTTGTAAATATGAATGGATGAATGTTTGTTACTCTTTCACGTCTAAATGGAGCGATTTTAATAAAATTTGCTATGGAGTTAGCTGACACCCTGGATTAACACAGGCTATGTTTGGTCGCGATAACCGACATCCATAAGGACGGAGCCGCGGGCAAAAGCTAGTCTAAATATATATAACTCAAAGGTGAGTGACTGACCGACTGACATAGTGATCTATCAACGCACAGCCCAAACCACTGGACGGACCGGGCTGGAATTTAGCATGCAGGTAGATGTTATGATGTAGACATCCACTAAGAAAGGATTTTGATTAATTCTACTCCCAAGGGGATAAAATAGGAGATGAAAGTTTGTGACTTTGTCAATTTCAAACCGATGGAGCTGTTTGTTTGCTCTGACTCAACACTAAGCGATAACTGACATAAAAGCTAGTAAACTTATAGGTATATTTAAAAATCCTCTAATGTTGTCGACCATGAAATTGAATTGCAACGCCAATTAACTGCGAATAATTCCAACGGAAATTGTGGAGATATTCCTGTACGATAATATTAGCGAAATATTGTTTATATAATAGATATAATGAAAGCTCTTGAAATCATATTTATGTGTAATACAGTGTACGGTGAGTATAGGACCGTTTTTCTTAATATCTCGGGACTTTTTGAACCTAAGTCGCGAGACAAAGGAGGTCCTGGCACGCGCGGATTATTCTGTACTAATCTAATAAGTATCTATGCTGGGTGAATTTGAGCTGGTCGCCGTAGCACCCCGTGCTATACTCAAAAGACTCCCAAGAACAGCGCAATGCGCGTATAGACTACATTGTAGGTCCAAGATATATGCCCCGCCTGAGATGTTGGAGCCCCTCAGGTTTCGCCTCACTGGAGTTTCTCGCCCAGCTAGTTTTTTTTTCAGACGATAACTATTTAGTGACCAAAGTTACTAGTAGGTATTCCCGCTCACCGCTCCAACTATGTCTGGACTCGGATCCGGGACCTCTCGATCGTGAGGCCTACTCCCGAACGCTACAGCTTTTACTGAAAAGACAGCCGTCTGTCCTCCCAACTCCGAGAGAAAACCCTGCGCCCCATATCCCTCGCAGACCCAGGGCCAACGCGATGGCTTCTTCGGGTAGGGGGCCACAGTGTCCCCATTCTGCTCCGGAGAGAGGGAGGCACACACGCATCTGACGAGGCCTACATCATCATAAAATCATTTTGAGCCTTTGAAGTCAAGCTCGTCCTGACTCTGACTGTTGACGCTTAATTAAAATCGTTGGTAGCTTAATGATTAAGGAGTAGGCTTTACGATTGAGGTCCCGGGTTCGAATCCTGGCCATTACACTACCGACGTGAACCCACTCCTAGCACAAGCAATTTAACTTAGTTGGGAGGGGTTAGAAGGAATATTAGTAATTTCGGTTCTAATATTATTAAAAAAAACACAAATCTAATCATATTTACTTTTTCAGCGGTTCTCGTTATGAAGGGCACTAGAGTGATGACTGATCCTCCTCTACCAATACCTCAGACCTCAAGTCCTCGCACAGGAATCACGCCAGCAGTCACCAAGTGCTCTGCACATTGCGATGGATCCCAAGTGTTAGACCTCAACTGCCTTGGTTGCAGTAAAACAGTAGATACTACAAAGAAGGTGATATTCTTTAACATTATCGGCCAACTTTTCTGGAAGTGACTGCCATATGACCTTCCAACCCCGAAACGAAAGTCTGTCTGTATAATGTTTAGCAGGCGTTGGTAGGGCCCTGCACACACAAAGAAATATAATGTACGTACCTACAAAAAGATGGAATGATCACGTTAGGGTTGACATTATTTTTTGAACTGACCTATGACATCGGCTTCGCTTGCGGTTTGACTTTCGGTCATATTTCCGGTTCTGCTCAACCAATAGCAATCAAAGAACCATAAAACTTTTGGTCTGATCTAGACCTTTCTAACAAAAAAACAATATTTAGATTTTTTTATAAGTAGCTTCGAAAGTAACTCTGCCTGTCTGTTACACCTTTACGTCTAAACCCCTGCACCAATTTTTATGAAAATTGGTACAGAGGTAGATGAAGCCTTAGAGAAATGACACGGGCATCATGATAGTCAACATCCACGAGGACAGAGCCGAGGGCTAAACCTAGCATAATTATATAACATAACCCAAGTTTTTTAAAATACCTCCAAACACAACCAGGGACTCAATTCTACTAAAGCCAAAGTCGTGCCACAGCGACTGCAAAAAAACCATTAAATAATAGACTTTAAAGCGATATAGTTATAGTTCTAAATTATATGACTTTTAGCAGAGTGAATGAAATAGTGTAATGAAACTTTTTCCATTTCATTTTGGACTTAAACGTATAGAAATATAGTCTACAATTTAATGTCATGTCGCTGAATCTGGCTTAGCTTAGTAGAATCGAGGGCCAGCTCAAAATTATTTAATAGCGAAGATAATTTTCAGGTGAACCATGAAGAGGACATCTTAACCAACTGCTCATATTATGAAAAACTATGTCTGAAATTGTGTAACCGGTTGGTGACAGGTCAGGCGCTATTAGTCGTGTAGGTACCTATATGCTTCGTTGCTCGTGGCTGCTCGGCGTGACGTCATTTATCGTCGCCGCGCGTAACCCGAGCCGGGGCGATAACAAAAAACATTCTGACGACTTTATCAAGTGGGATACGAAGCTCAAGTGTTATTTGTTTGAAAGGTTATGAGTCATTCTTTCTACTCGTGTAAGAATCGTGTTTACAATCGTGTTTTGATTTATTGTATGCTACTGTAAACATTGAACATAGTTGAAAACGATACTGTTGGCACTTTAGGTGTGTTTATTTACAAAAGTAAATCGATAAGCTATGTATATTATAATTTTAAATAGTCTACAGACTCTTACTCCATACGATAAAATAAAATAAAAACATATGAATAGTACAAAAATATTTATTTACAGACCTATGACTATGACGAGACTTTCGTTTGGCGGTGAACAATTTGTAGGCCACATATTATAGAATTTATTAGAATTTTATCGTCCTATGTAATCTAAAAATATGATTACTACCTGAAAGCTAGTGTAATATTGTAAAATAAAATGTAAAAAGCAAGCCTGGTTGCTTGTACGATAAGTTTTTCTTTTACAAATAAAAATGTGATATATTGTAGGTTATTACCACTTACGTAAAGAAAAAACATCACATAAAAATAGACACACACTTACCATTAGGGTTAAAAACTTTTATCACACGCTTTAATTATGTTGTAAATGTTATAATAACCACTTTAAACATATTTTTATTGCAAAATAACACATCACAATCACATATAACTTTTATTTTCGGCGCGAACACGACACTAATGTAAACAATCACACAACACGTAAACATCAACTACTTTTTTATCTGTTTTTTAATGGAGTCGACCATAGAGTACAGTGTATCGTTTTTTTTAGGCCGAAGTGATGTGTATTTAATCGATTAGAATGACAAAAATCGATACTAGTTCACTTGTTGAAAAGAAATAAATATATTTCCACGAGCGTTCCACGAGCGTGCCACGAGATCACGCCAAAGGGACCACAGTCCCGCGCCGCGCGAAATACTCGCGACTGAGCCAATGACCAACCAGGGACTACAGTCCCTCGAGCCGAATGACCGGGTAAAACGGAGAAGCCGAAACCAACCAGAAGGTACACGCTATTCCCTGTCCAGTATGAAACTAACACGTGTGCGGACAGATGCAGAAAACATTGGTTTTGCGCATTTGAGCGAGTGGACACCATATATAATGCTCGCAGGGTATTAGGCCCTGTCGTAGTTCCTGAACAACATAATAAAATATAAATATGTAAGTAGCGTAGCGCCGTCAAGTTCATAATATCGACAGTCACTACATCGACGGGCTAATGTAACGATAGTTCCCCAAATCGATGGTACGCTACATCGACAGTACCCCAAATCGATGGTACGCTACATCGACAGTACCCGAAATCGATGGTACGCTACATCGACAGTAGCCCAAATTGTTGGTACGCTACATCGACACACAAATCGATGGTACGCTACATCGACACACAAATCGATGGTACGCTACATCGACAGTACCCCAAATCGATGGTACGCTACATTGTTAGTACACTAAAACGACGGTAAACGAAATCGATAGTACGCAGCATCGACTACCCGACCCGACTACCTTTCTCAGTAAAGTTATGAATAACATTCCCTGGTGCCACACCTTTATAAATCCTGTGTTTTTTTAATTGAAATCTGGCTCGGGACGGGTAGTCGATGCAGCGTAGGTACTATTGATTTGGTTTAATGTCGATGTAGCATACCGTCGTTTTAGTGTACTAACGATGTAGCGTACCATCGATTTGGGGTACTGTCGATGTAGCGTACCATCGATTTGGGGTACTGTCGATACATTAGCCCGTCGATGGAACGTTTCGATACAGCGACCATCGATGTAGTGACTGTCGATAATACGAACTAGACCCGGTGTAGCGTCGTCGGTCGATTAGTGGTTAAAGAGACGGCTTTACGATTCAGAGGTCCCAGGTTCGAATTCTGTTATTTTGAATATCACCTACTTAGGCTTAAGTTGAAGGTATCTACCTAACCCTCTTAAGATTATAAATTAGGGCGGAAAAGGTTTTATTGACCAAAATGTAGGTATCAGGTACTCAAAAAAATTAGGTATTGTACAAAATATTGTGTAAATAAACTTGAAAAAAAAATTAAACATTTTTTATTTCTAAATACCCAGAGAAACTACCCGGTGACGAAGTTTGTATGGTGTAGTAAATTCCTACCAAGGCGGGCCAGACCGTAAGGGATGGCCCTGGGTCAGCCGGGGTGCGAGGGATATGTCGAAGACAACCTCACCTCCGACCTAGCACCACGACCCTCAGTCGGCGTGCGGTTTTAGTCGGTTCGAGTCCGACATAACCTCCCCTTCCGGCTCCGGCGGGCGAGGTATCTGTGGGGAGTTCCGCACGAAAAAAATAATAAAAGGTGTAGTAAATTCCAAGTAGGTACGTATAGGAAAAATATATTCAAAGAATCTTTAATTGCCGTTCCTAATAACATACCTCAACCTCCAGATAAACAGTCAAGTTTGAAGTGCTGTCCTAATATTATAATTACTTATCTCTAATCTCTATCTGTTTGTGAGCATCAAGATGGCGGGACCAAGCCCCAAATTTAATTTTTATTGCATTGAAGTGTTTGTACTACATATGTACTATTTGTACCCCAAACAAGACATTTGTACCTATAAAGGTAAAGGAAGTACCTATGTTAAGACGTGCCTGGTCTCGCCACTGTGATACATGAGTACATGAATTTGTGTATTTTTTTAATTCATAGCATAAAAAGTAAATCAAAAGTCATCTATTATTCATCGTTATCTTTGAAAACGTGTCCATACACGTTTATGCAGAAATTGAAGTGAAATGCAGGACGTACTAAGTTTCATTTTACAGTGTAAAATGTTACAGATCGTGTAAAATTTACACGATCCAAAGAAAGAAAAGAAAGAAAAATATTTTATTTTCTGTCCTCACAGTGTACAATTACAAATAATATTATTAAAATTACTTATGTAAACATAATGTACAAATACTATATTTATTTTATATATTTAGACACCGTGCGAACCCAAATAGGGCCCCATCTCAGCATTTAATGCTGCGCAAACCCTTGCGTTGAGTATGCACAGCGCTGGTTTTCAGATGGGGCCACTAGGTAGCGCTGACGCCACGCATCCTTTTATAGGTACAGTGTTCGATTCTATAATAGGGTTATTGACTAAGTCGTCGATTCTTCCCAATACTAGTTAATATGATAGCTTGTTGTGAAAAAATACGCCTTGCAAAATAAAATATTGCATTTCTAAACTGAAACTATGACTTTTCATTACTTGAAATTCCCAAAAAAAGTCAAAATATACCTAAACAATCAAATTTAATTCAAATATATAACTTTTTACATTCCTCATTAAATTTTAAATAACTTTTATTATGAACTATATAAGTGTAAACGCAACGTAGACCGAGATAAATGCGATATTATCTTGCACTCCATACATTTTCACTACGCGCTACCGAAGCGTGACGTCACAATTTAGAACGATTTTGTATGGAGCGTTTTCGGGTGTAGCGACAAATTGAAATTTTCAAAATCAAATATCTTGAAAACTATTTGTCGTACGAAAATTTTACTTTTACAGTTCATTATATTATAAGACAGTGGTCATTTTTCGAAAGTAAAAAAAAAATAGTCAAATAGCCCATTAAGCAAGCAGGTAGGTACTGCAGGTACGATACGAATCGAATTATTGTATGAAGTAGGTACCTGTATTGTATGTATTATACATCTCTATTTAAAATACTCTATTTAAAAGAAACTACATCAAAATCTGTAGCGTATTTTTGAAGTGACTTTGCTTTATACGATGTAGTGATTATACAATGTACTACATGTACAGTCACCGACATAAGTTGATAAAGTTGAATATTAAGACTAAAATATTAACAAACCTCTTTTATGGGTACAGCAGTAAATTAGACATTGAGAAAGGACATAAGCCTGTTTGGTCGCGATAACCAACACCCACGTGGGCGGAGACGTAATCTATTGAATATGTAATCCGGTCAATTTAAGCCAAGAAATGGGAGTGAAGGTACATAAATTCCCACCAAGCTGAAAATGAGTACAATTGTTCAAAACATAATCATAAACAATACCTGAAAGTTCCCCATCATTCCCGTGTAAGGAAAAAAATAATAATTCAAGATCAAAGGTCAAAAAAATAAGGTTTTCGCGATTTTCAGCAAAACGGTACGTTTATCATAAAAGTACTTCAGACAAAAATTGTAGATTATAAAATTATCTATAAAAAATGTATCAACATTTTTTTCCTACGAGCCACCGTTTCTGAGATATACCGATTCAAAAAGTTATTATGGCTAATAATTGATTAATTGTCATTCAATTAAGCAATTGATGTTATTTTATCGCTTTGATTATAACTTCGTCATACATCCATTAAGTAGGTACACTCGACTGACCAGACGTCATAGCGTATTCTTTACTAAACTGTTGCCCATGGTTTCGCCCGCGTGGAATTCTGATTCCGTTCCCACTGCACCTTCGGTTCAGGTTCCCGCTGACGTTGGTTGCTGGAGGTGAGTTTGCCGAAAGCATATCTTTTGCACCCCGGCAGACCCAGGACCATCTCTTTCGAGATGGTCCCCTTCGGGTTGTGGGGACATCGGTGTCCCGAACTAGCCCCGGGTACAGGGAGGCGCACTCGGTCCAAATGGTTCGGAGCATATTCACTTGAAATAAACAATCATAAATAATATTTCACAACATTCTACATAACGCTATCTAGACTTAACTTAACTAGCTTGTGTTATGGAATCTAGAATGTGGATACACATAAGTAGATACATTTTATACATAGAGACACCCAGACCAATGCAAATAACCATATTCATGCATCCATATATTTGCACTGAGCGGGAATCGAATCCGCATAAATCTTTACTCTTCATAATTTTAATGTAGAGAACCAGATTTTTTTTAATACTGTAAAACCAAAGATACTGCAGAAACAGAGGAATCTTCTCTTCATCCTATCCTGTCTTCTATTTCATTTGGGGTCGGCTGTCCGCATCAACTCGCGCCATTCCTGCCTGCTGTCTTAAATAATTTCAGAGACAGACGAATGCTCATTACTCAAAGATGTTCAATTATGTCACCATGAAATGAATTAGCATCACTGATTGTGAAATCAATAAAAAACATTGATAACAATTTATTTTTAAAATACACATGACAATGGTTTGCATCTACGGAAGGATTACATAGCTGCGAAAATGAATGTGCTGGCCATATTATTGTTTTTAGTCTATGTGGTAAGTGTGTGTAAATTATCTGTGCTATTACCTAACGTATTGGTCTGTATAGTCCATAGGAGCTTAAAAAATGGTTGGTAGGTAGGCCAATATTAAATTAACGACATAAGTGTGATTTTATATTGAATATCCTGCTTTGGTTTACAAGATGGGGTTCTTCAAGACCCTTCTTTATGAGAGCTGTAAGAATTTTCTAATGCCCTCATAAGAAAACGTGGAACATTTCCATAATAAAAATGTAGACTTACCTGTGGTGACGAAGAAAGAATACAATATATCACCAGTTCATCTCTTCCGAAGGGTGTAAGAAGGAATTAATGGAAAATACGTAAATACACGATATCTTGGCGAGCGAAGAAAAACTCGTGATGAATCCCTGTACCAACCTGTCTGCCCAATATTGGGAGAGACCTATGTTCAGCACTGGACTGCGATATGGCAACTGTTATTCCGATATTCTCCAGGGTCGGCAGCGTGAGATGCCTCTGGCCTTGCACTCGTCCTTAAGCCACAGTAACTGCTATCCATCAGGGCCTCGATTCTACTAAAACCAAACTGTAGTCGTGCAAAAAACGGCACTCAATAATTGACTTTAAAGCAATGTGATTAAAGTTAAAAATTAAACGACTTTTTGCAGATCGAATGAAAAAGTATAGAAACTTTGTTCAGTTCATTTTGGACTTTATTCATATAGAATTAAAGTCTAAAATTTAATGTCATTTTTTGCGCTGACTGTGCAAACCCAGTGGTTTAGCTTTAGTACAATCGAGGGCCTAGTAGGCCGTCTGCTTGTCTGCCACCTAAGTGGTATAAAATAGAACTTGTATACTTTGGGACATAATCTTAGACCTCAAATGTGCTTTATACATGCAGTACACGTTTCTTAGCTCTCTTTTGAGGATGGCATGGTGTGCTACGGCGGTAGACGAGCTCAAATTAACCAAGCATAGATGATTACAGAACAGTCCGCGCGCGTCAGTTGCTTCCGAGCTCAGAATTTACCGAGCTCTAACTGTTTTATTTCTATACATAGATGACCATTGGAGTAAATTCGTCAGATGCCGTCTACTCAGTGAACAGCCTCGAAGATGAATTAGATGTCAAGCCGCCATTTTCAGCACTCATCATCACGAGAGTGAGACAATCTACTTTATTTCCTTACTAAGTTTATGGTTCGAAAAACATTGGAAAAAATGAAATGCTCAAGTGAGACTCGAACTCACGACCTTTCACTTACAGGGGGACTGCTCTTCCAACTGAGCTATTGAGCCACACTTGAATCATTACAAATTTTCCTTCTCTTTATATCCGTCTATAAGGGCGACGGTGCAGCCATCTACCAATTTTTAAACTATTTTTAAACATTGAATTTTGATGACTGCGCCCAAATATTTGAATGATTTTTTATAGCATTTATTATGCTAACTTGTAAGTTCGAAAAACAAAACTCTAAGGGGAAGGTCGTGAGTTCGAGTCTCACTTGAGCATTTCATTTTTTCCAATGTTTTTCGAACTTAAAAGTTAGCATAATAAATGCTATAAAAAAATTCATTCAAATAAGTTTATGGTATCCAAAATGAGGCTTACCTAAGGGCTTATTACCAACGGCCACCACCGGTGGTCGTAGAGACAACATTCTGAAAATTGTTCTAACCGCCGCCGGGGCCGCGGGGTAGTGGCCATTGGGAACAAAATCTAGGTGTTCCACGCCTGGTATTATTACCATATAAATCAATAAAACAGTTTGATTTGCTCTTAATACGACAGTTTAAAGATCATTCTAAAACGTCGTCGTCCAGATATTTATGAGGTGTGTGTTTACAAAAAATATAGGTATTTATGCACCTGCCTATGTTCGTTCTCATTCTAGAATCCATAACACAAGCTATGCTTTACACTCACTTTGAATCAAAATAGCGTTGAATGTTAATTTATGTCATTTACAGACCAACAAAGCCGAGGAAGTAATTTCAGATTATAAGAATATTGATGAAGATGAAGAAAGCGATGATGAACTTTTAAGGCGTCGCAAACCATGGCAAAGTTGTATAGATAAAGCAGCCAAGATCTGCACAAAAGCTTGCAAAGACGCAATCAAAGATGCCTGCTCCTTACACACATGTAAGCATAAACTGAAAAAGTCTCTAAAAAAACAATGTAAAAAAAGTTGTAAGGATCGTTTCAATGGTGATTAAAGACTTGTATGTTTTAGTTTATTGTTTTTTAAGATCCTTAGAGCTTCCGCAAACCTGAAGACTTTCTATCGGCCGATAGTTTAGTCCATGGAGAAGGAAAAATCATATTCGGTGCTCCGTGGATTAAGGCCGGGACTCCACCAAAGCGTAGATGTGCGCAGTGTGTTGCGTGCTGTGCGAGAAGAGATGCTTTTCAGCTCGAGGGACTACACCAAAGCGGAGAGGTGTGCGGTGTGTTGTGTGCTACGCAAGAAGAGATGTGCACTGTATTGAGTGCTCAGTACGCATTCCGACACGTAAGGTAGACTATGTCGCTATTATTACAAAAAAATATCTTCTTTTACTTGAAGAAGAAGAAGGTGGGTTGCTGGCGTACGAGAGGGGTAGGGTGACATCGCTCACGGCACGCATCTCACCCCTTCGCTTCCATACAAATATTCCACATCTCCGTATAGCGATCTCCACTAAGGCTAAGCGGGGGGCGATGTATCAATAACGCATTTCTATTGGTTGTTTTAAAAACATCTCCTCTCCGCTTTGGTGGAGTCCTGGCCTTAGTCGCACTGTTGTAATCTTTACAAACCATTTTGAACCTTATTTACGGGTAACAAGATCATAGTCCGAAATACATCGGAAAAAAAGGTCAGTCATTTGAAGAGGAAGGCGCTGCGAGACATCGCACTGTACCTACAAAAGTCTGGCCGTCACCCTCGGCCATTGCTCTTTCAGTCCGATTGACCCTTAATCCGTGTTAACAGGTATGAAAGTCATGACTGCCTTCAAACTATGCTATCAGCGATTAACACAAGCAACCCGAAAGTTTAATTGGCCAATGTGCGCGATGTCCAACCCAATCAAACTATCGGCAGATCAAAATGAATGCAGGGCTTGAAACGTAAATGTCAGGGCCCTACTAATGCCTCTGTTCTTTTGACTAGCAGATAGCACAGTTGAGAAAAGGCAAGAGGCGATACGAGCCGCCTGTCACACCTTCATCCCCTTTCCGGGGTTCTATTGAGACACAATGCTGCCAATATCCGAGAGAGCCATCTTAAAACTGTAAATGGCCAGGGTCAGTCGGGGAAATAAGTTATTCGGTAACTTTACACCCGGTAAGTAATTGAGATCCGAGACAATGGCCGACGGGGGTATTTTCCGTGTGGACTTCCGCATAAAAAAAAGGTTATGGTACACTGTATTGAACGTAATCGGCGTCCTTTTCAATCGAGGTTATTATGGCCGCGGTATTCTGTAGGGCGGAGGTACTTCCTTAGTCGGACTGCTCAATTGGGACGGATATACCGTCGTGTCCTACCTCCGTTGTCCTTTTGAATCGTCATACATAGTAGACACATCTGTTGAAGGTATTGTAGTATAAATTTATGTGAAATCCATCATATTTCACTGCTCTACATTTTTATTACATTCCTGCGCCCTAGACACTTTTTAGGGAGTCGTGTAAAGGATGGTTTTTGCTATCCCGTGGGACAAAACCTTCCAACGAAAGTGGCGTGATGCGCTGAGGACAGTGTTGGGTGAATTTCCCGGGACCAAGAATTGCGTGGCATCGATGAAATCGGTACTAAAAATCATAGTTATAATGCTCTAACATTTTTTGCTAGTTAGGTGAAATAGTGATCTATGTGGGGCTCTAAATATTCTATTAAATAGGATTATAGGTACTCCAAAAAAAAACAAAATACACCGAAATCTTTCATTGCCGTGTTTGTCCACACGTCACCTACTGTGTCGTGATACCTCATTGATAAAAATCTATTGGTTATTTTTATTAATACCTATTTTTAGTTGATAAGTGAATAGTTAAAGTATTGTTAGGAAATACATTTATTCAAATATTTAAACAATACAACGAATGGTTAAAAAAAATACATTTGTCCCAGAACTGCCTGTCATCGCCGTGTTCTTAACATATTTTAGAATATTGTCTTATCTAACGACTTGCGTCCTCCCTTATATGCGCTAAACGTTGCATATTGGTGCCGCCTAAGTGCTCGACGCGGAAGAACGTGCACACGTACCTGCGTTTTGGCACCATAGATGTAAGTAAGTATACCATTTTTATGTTACGGGACATTTTTTCTTTCATCGCCGTGGATAGGTATAACTTTATATTTTAATAAGTTATCCTCTTGATTAAACATTCAATAGAACGCCATTTCTCTTGTTTATTTTTGTGAAGTGATTAATACTTCGAATAATTATTAGATTTTTTGTTATTTTATATTTTTGTCTTGTTTTTCATTGCCGTGCTTTCATTGCCGTAGTTTCCGTGGTCAAAATTTGCTATGGCAATGAAAAAAAAAACACGGCAATGAAAAAAAAATCATTGCCATGCATTGTAAAACGATTTAGTTTCATTGCTGTGGCCTGATGTTTCATTTCCGTGACTTATGTTATCATCGCCATAGTATGATTAGGTATTACATTATTATAGGTAGCACCAAATACTGACATTAGAGGATTCGAAAACTTTCTACAATAAGATGAAAGATTTGATGAGTTTTTTACTGTACAATCAATTATAAATAGTTTGATTTTAATAATGGATTGTTTATTTTGCCAAGACTATGAAGAAGAACCTTAGCCAGTGTGGGCTGTGATTATTTTGTCTATAGATTTTATAAAAATGTTATTGTTTCGCTTCACATTAAATATTGATACGTAAATTAAAAACTTGTACTTACTATGTATGGTGTACTATGTATGTTGTTTGCATTTACTTTTGCATAATTAACAAAAGTATTTTTTTTAAAGTATTTTATTTATTTGTTTTATTCATATTATATGTATTGTAAATTTCTTTTTTGTTTGAAAGAATTTAAATAAATGATTGGACAATTCTTTGATTCTATTATATTTGTTTAATTGTACCCTACCTACTCCTTTTGCAGATTTTTAACCTATGAAATTTGTAATTATTGTATGTAAGTAGGTATAAGTATTATGTTTTATATGGATTTTCATTTCTGTGGTTGATTCTTTCATTCCCTTGGCATAATTCTTTCATTGCCGTGGACGCTTGTTTCATTGCCGTACACACATGTTTCATCGCCGTGGCATGTAATTTTTAATCTTGTATATCTCGTTAGTTTTTTTAGTTATCTGCTAGATATTAAGCGAGAATACATACAGTATCAAAATCTTTAATTAACGCGATGTTGTTTTATTATAACACTTAAGATAAAAAAATCCACGGAAATGAAGATTTTAATGGACTTGTTGAAATTCACCCTGTTGATTAATTACACTTTTACTATTTGTTTTGAATTATAATAATTTAATTGTAAGTATTAAAACAAATTTAACACTGAACACTACGTATGATCCTTCATTACGAAGTACAACTCACAATTTTTCTTACATTCCCTTTTAAATAATTTCTTCGATCTCGATGTGCAAGTTCGCTTGTGACATACAGACATAAACGCATTCTTACAAGCGTTCACACAAGACTTCCTGCCTTTCTTTATGCAGCTGCTGAATCGTCTACTTCTCCTAGCTATGTGGTGATTCAAGGCCGCCTCATCATCAGTCGAACTCACCTCTGGACTCGAAATTCCATCTATTTGATCCTCTTCAGAAGACTTGCTGATATCATGGGAGTCTTGTGCCCTTCTGGCTTCAGTTATGCCTTTTGCCTACAAAGATAGAGTACAGAGGTAAATTAGACTCTGATCATCATCATTTTCTGAACCTTCTCACAAGGCAGTGGGGGTCGGCTTTTCAGTCTAAATACGAAGCGGTCAAATTTTTCATTTTCCATGAAATGATTGCCATCCGACTGCCAGAACTGGCCATAACTCATTAGCGATATCGAAGCAGAGAACTGGTGTAGGTAGACCAGTAGTTGGACTTTTAGGGCTCAAACTACCCGTAACGACTACCATAGATGTTCATAAGGCAGTAAGTAAAACCTACAAAGTTTGTGAAACCTACAAAGTGATGAAGACGGTGGTAGGTAAGTTGAAGGGCTGTAACCAAGATAATCCCAATACCTTCGTACAATAACTAAAAAAAAATTATGACGCACCAGAGTGAATGTGATGTTCTACCAATCAATCAATTTGGAGTATTGCAGTCCACTGCTGGACATAGGCCTCTCCCAATGTGCGCCATATCTGCCGATCCTCCGCCTTCCACATAACTTATGTAGGAGCTAAACAAACTCATTTACAAGAGAACCTACCGATTGATGAATGAGACTAGTACAAATTCTCCCCTGAAATTGGCTGAGAAGTCAAGTAAACCAAATTATAGAGGAGTAAAAGACACCATGACTTGTTTTTAGTTGAAAGTAGGATAGGGGACTCTGGGCCCCAAAGTGAAACCGACATTGAGGTTCGGATGATGATAATTAAAAAAACAAAATACAAAAAATGACAACTTACGATATATAACAGTAATATACCAGTAGCAAGGCAATTCATTTCAATGTGCTATAATATCAAGAACGTTCTTCGAATAAAAAAATACATAAGTTACAATTTTATTGAAATGTGTCGCAATTCCAAGTGACAGGAAATAAAATAAATGTAAAAGAATAATAACGAAAACTGCAATCTACAAATGAAATAAAAATGGCAATCTTTTGACTTATGTGCAACGAAACAACGATGTGTATTACTGAAATAATATCCATATAAATTCCAGTCCCTATAAGTTCCCTTCGACTCCTAAGCACAAAAAATACACCAATATTGGGACTTTGTGCACCATACTACCCAAAAATGGTTTCTATCTCTTTCTCCATCCAAAGATTGCCTATAAGAGATTGCCACGGGGCGATAAGGTCGCCTATTGTCTATACCTGCAATGTACCTACAAACAACACATGTTTTTTATCCTTGGTGTACACAATAAAGACATACTTTACTTTACAACGTGGAGCACACAGCGCAGAAATTCTCATTGGTCGATCTCCAGTGACGTCATTCAGTTCGACGAATGAAAATTTCTATCAAGGTTGTCGAACGCTATGCTCGACACTGTATGCTTAGGGAATTGCACATTTGATTCTGGTTGCATCCAAGGCGATCTGGGAGTCAGATGCCCACTTCTTTTACATCCTTAGAGTTAATCCCTCATTCCTATGCCGCACCATAAAGACCTGGAACTCTTTGCCAGCTCACGTGTTTCCTTTTTCCTACAGTCCCGGGTCCTTTAAGCGGGGCGTGAAAAGGCATCTAATGAGGCCGTCAAACTGAGAGCCACCACTGTTAACATGGTAGGTATATGTTTACGTTGGTGACCCTCTTTCCGAGACTTTGCCTTTAGCTTACCATCAGGCGAGGTGAAGTTTAATTGAAGTGTTCTTTATAAAATGAAAAAATAACCAGTCGCATCCGAAGCTTTTAACTTAGAGTCTGTGGTCCGCTTTTACCAGTCAACTGCAGATTTGGCTGAACTTCGATATTTTCCGTGAAGAGACTGTTATCTCCCGTGAAGCAGCTTCTTAAGTTTTTATCTGTCTATTCTAATTGCCTTATTTCGGCTATTTATCGTTTAACCTGCTCACCACCAGTGGAGAGCCTGCCGCCAAATCTTGTCTGTTTATCAGTGTATCAGAAGGTTTATTCCCATCTGCCACCCCTAGACTTGCCACCGGGGTAGTGTTTGGCACTAATTAGGTGTCGTTTACCACCCCAGTGGTCAATGGGATATAATTAGTTTCATCCACCCCCTTCATAGCTATAGCGTCTATTCTCATATCCTATAGGACGTAATGTGAATTAAAATATATTAACTAAATATTTAAAGCTATAGCGGGGTGGAAAATCCTTGTAGGAGAACCTTATTTTTAAGATGTTACATAGTAATAATCGGATTTTCGATTGTTAGCCTGGGAGTAGGTACTTATATTTCGTAAGACTGATGGTAAGTATTTGTTACCCAGCTTTCTCAACAGGGTATCAAAGTTACTGTTCAAAAAGTACTTGTATCTGACCTTACACATTATTTTAGGCATTTTATTTGACATGCTTCTTGGTTTTTAAGCATGTTTAGACAATGATTTTTTGGCAATTTGATTCTACTTTAAAAATACCTAAAGGAGTGTGACTTCAGTGGCTTGGACTACGCAATTTTGTCATTACGTCAAATCCATACTTAGTATTATACATGCGAAAGTAATTCTGGCTGTCTGTATGTTACTCTTTCAGGCTTAATTCACTGAACCGATTTTGATAAAATTTGTTAAGTATAGGGGTAGATTAGACCATGAGAAAGGACATAGGCTATTTTTGGTCGCGACAACCGACATCTACGCGTCCGGAGCCGCGGGCAAAAGCTAGTTACCTATATGTTTTCTTGCTGATTTGGGTACGGGTAGGCAGAGGTAGACACTACATCATTGTAATGAAATTATAAAGTAAATAGTATGCTAACTATTCAAATTGATTTAAAATGGGAAACAGTATACGATTCAGACGGGACTTGAACCCGCGACCAGTGCCTTACAGTCCACTCTCATCACTAAGCTAAAGAGTCACGTCTTGAGTGTTCCAAAATCTTGCTGAGATCTGTGCCTTTACTTTTAATATTGTTTTCATATGTATAAGCTCACCAGTTGTGGGTTTACTTATCCTTTTAAAAATGTCCTCGATCTGAGTCTTGGTCGGCCCTAGATACTAGATCCGATACTGATCTTTTTCGCTCATCTCCTCTTGATTGATAGCCGTAAATACTTACGTATGAGGGGTATTGGTACGTACAGATATTCCTAACATTACCATAGAAGGTTAGTGATGCTAATTCTGTGTTCTCACAATTAACAGACATTTTGGCACAATGGACGACTTGTGCAAGCAATTTTTGACCTTATTGATATGCGAAATGACATGTAACTAAGAATTCGAAATAAATCGGGAAAAAGTGGGTGGGTGAAGTCCCACTTGAGTTCTTCTTTTTCCCGATGTATGTCGAATTTAAAAGTTAGCATAATAAATGCTATAAAAATTGCATTCAAATGTACCTAAGAAAATGTTATTAAGGTCGAAAGTCGTTTTTCTGTTTTTAGTAGTCCTTGTAGCCGGTTCGAGTCCCACATACCTAGCATGCCTACCTAACGATTTTGCTTTCGAAACTGTGTTCAAAATATTTTTTACAAAACGAAGGAGTTTGATTTGATATCTCAGCATCGAAATAAGAACTGACAGCAAATCACAGCTAACGTGTAGTATTATCACAATTAAAAAAATCCCCATGAGGAATAGGCTATTTGACTATTTTTTTTTTACCTACTTTTGAAAAATGACCACTTTCTTATAATAAAATGAACTGTAAAAGTAAAATTTTCGTACGACAAAGTTTCCAAGATATTTGATTTTGAAAAATTCAATTTGTCACGCCGCCGCCCGAAAACGCTCCATACAAAATCTTACGAAATTGTGACGTCACGCTTCTGTAGCGCGTAGTGCAATTGTATGGAGTGCAAGAGAATATTTTTTCTCGGTCTACGTTGCGTTTACACGTATGTAGTTCATAATAAAAGTTATTTAAAATTTAATGAGTAATCTAAAAAGTTATATATTTGAATTGGATTTGATTGTTTATATTTTAACTTTTTTTTGGGAATTTCAACTTATGAAAAGTCATAGTTTCAGTTTAGATATGCAATATTTTATTTTGCAAGGCATATTTTTTCAGAACAAACTATCATATTAAGCAGTATTGGAAAGAATCGACGACTTAGTCAAATACCCTAATTAATGTCTCATTTAACTTGCAACCCTGATAACTTTAACCGAGCTACTAAATACACTGGTGCAACACATTTAGCAGAAACCGTTAGAGTCATTGTTACTGTTAATGTTAAAGACGTTAACCTCTCACTTTAGCAGGTAGTATGGTGCAACTAAGCCTTAAAGTTATAGTTACACAGAATTAGCATAGGTAATTGTTTATTGATCTTCTTCTTCATCTTCAGCTTGGAGTCTGGAGTTCGTTTTACCAATCAAGTGCAGATTTGGCTAAACTTCGATATTTTCTGTGAAGCGATTGCAATCTAACCTCCACAACCCAAAGGCGATATCGAAGCATTGCAGCTAGACCATTGTTTATTTGATATTGTCAGTGTGGGTTATGTGTATCTACTAGGATATTTGAAAGGCATTATATGAACCTGATGAAACGTAAATGCAGTGCATAATTACAACATCAAATTACCACTACAGCCCGCCTAACTCTTTCGACTTTTAGAAAATTTATTTAACATACATAATAATAACAAATAATTTAAAAATTTCTATTCCGAAGCAGATGATGAAGAACCCGAAAATTCCGAGCTGTATTTACTTGTGCCGAACGTTCGCTTACAATTCCTCTTGCATTCATACCTAAGGTCTCTTTTAGCGCGACTGGAACATTTGACACGTTTACAGACATTCGTATAAGCGCCTCTACAAGCTTTGAGGCAAATTTTCAATGCCTTTTTACCGAAACACCCTGTCCAACGTTTATCTTTTTTTACAGAATGTCTCAGTGCGGTTTTTTCGTTGGCATCATCGAATTCAGGTAATTTATCTTTTTCATTGTCAGTAAGTAAAATTTCTGCTTTTGAAAAATTATCATTTAGTTCTTTAACTTCCTGTTTCTTTGTAGTTTGAGTTTCTTTTTTATATACCTTCAAGGATGCATCGAAATTTTTCTTCATTACGTTTTCATTTAAAGGCGTGTTATGTTTGTTATCCAGTTTACCATCTGGTTCTTTAAGTTGCAAATGTAGATTTTCATCTACATTTTGTACACGTTTATTTTCAATAACATGCTCGTTATCAGGTCTTTTATGATAAAAATCTTCAGCGTTTGCAGCCTTGTGTTCACTTTTAATATTTTCAACAAAAGCATCAATCTTATCATAAAGTTTGTCATCAAACTGTTCAGGAATGTCTATCATTCCAATTTCTATAGGTTTTTGCTTTTCTGTCTTAGAATCTTTATCTATATTCTTTACGTTATCATTCTTGTTTTCTCGCAAGCTTTGTTTCATTAGTTCATGAGGTTCTTCTTTATGTTTTCTTTGATATTTACTAATATCAATGTTTAGTAAAGGTGAATCTTCCAATGGGCTATAAGGTACATTGATGTCCTTCATGTTATCTCCATTGTCATCCATATCAGATATAGTTAATGTAAACTCATTTTTACGAGGATTGGGGAGAGGAAAGTTTTTATTTACTCGAAGATTTCCTGGCTTCTTAATGTTTGGTTCTATAAAATGGGCAGAATCGGAAAGAACATCTGAAGAACTTTTTATTTTTTTTCGTTTATTTTGTTTCTTACGTGTACTTAATAGATTTTCTTTATCAGATGCTGGCGGCTGTGAATGGCGGTTTTTATCATATTTTTTATGATTCCGAACTTCATGTTGATTGTGTTTATTCTGAGAGTTGCTATGATTTTTCAATGGTTTATGCTTGTTAAAATTGTTACTTTTGTCTTTACGCGTTTCGGGCATATCATCCATTGAAATTTCTGATGATTTGTGTTTTTTTGACTTCTTAGCTTTATTTATTTTTGCAAGAAATTTTGCATTAGCTGTATCTAGTTCATCAGACACCGCTTTCTGAGGTTTAACATGTTTGCGTTTCTTTTTAGCAAGCTTTTTAGGTGTTTCTGGTTCAAAGTCAGTTATAATTTTGGTATATTTATGAGCTCTTTGAACTACCTTTGGTGGGTTATGTGTATAATGCCTATTCACTCTCTGGTGTACTGTTGAATGATCTGTAAATTTATTGTTCTTATCCGTATATGGATATATGTTAGACTTTAATTTAAATATTTGTGATTTAGGCGTATTTTGAAAGTCTCTTTCATAATCAAATTCACTTCTTGCAGGATTGATGTTTTCAACATTTATATTAAAATCATCTTTAAATATATCTGATTCTTGCTTATCACTCATATTTCGTTCATGTTTAGCCCTTTGAACTTGAGTTTTCTTATGCTCTTTCGGAAATTCTGGTTTTCCTGGAATTAGCAGTCCAATACGATCTTGTGTATGAACTGAATCTTCCATTGATATGCTGCTGCTTGAAGAATCTGATCGATGCTGAAAAAATACGTGCCTAAGTGAGTGTATGTTGTGGTGTCTGACTGGAGTAGGTAATGGTTTTAGGTTTTGAATGTTCTGTAGTGCTAGATGTTCAGTCCTAAATATCATTGTAACAAATATTCATAATTGAGTTAGACTTGTGATTTAGTTTTAAATTGAAGAGTTTGGAATTATTTTTGTGAAAGATATAGTTGTAGTTATAGTGTTTTATAATGAATATGATTAGTAAAGTACGTAGGTAGCATAATAAGGACTAAAATAAAAAAGAATCCGTGAAAAAATAATTTTATCACAAATAACAGTTCAGCTCACATTACAATAACGAAAAAGTTTTTCCGGCTGTCAATTTTAGGAACTCTCAAAACCTCCTTGTGAGGTCCATGGTCTTCTATTTTATGAATTAGATTCACTTTATTTTCGTTTCTTTTAATCAAAGAACTTAATAAATCAATGAAAATATTTCTTGATTCGTCGTCTTTTAAAACACTTTTCCGATTTTCAACTGCAATAGCCTGTTCAGATAGGAAATCTGGTCTTAGCTATTCCTAATTGAAATTATGGTGGTCTAGACCAAAAATTATGTACATGATTCGATTTTCTACTATACTATACTATACTCTATCTACTATTACTATATCTTCTCATGGAAAGTGGTTACCGAGGCCTTTGGACGTATGTAACCCAGGGGAGTTACACACGTGCTGTCGACCCTGTATTTAAAAGAGAATTTCATCAGTGCAGAAGACAGAGCAGCACCTTTGGTCTTTCCACTGATAACACAAAAAATTTCCAGTGAGCTCGGGAACACAAAACGAGGTTATTATGGCCGCAGTATTCTGTAGGGCGGAGGTACTTCGGAGGACGGGTATACCGTCGTATCCTACCTCCTCCGCCCATGTCCATCAGTGGACCACAAGTACCTAATTGATTGAATGACATAATTAGTCAGTCCTACAGTGATATCTAGACCACCGACATTGTCTTACATTTATTTATTAAGATATACTTACTCCACATATCAAAACAAAACATATATAAACTGTTATCTTTGTAAGCATTTTAATTTGAGTTTTGTAAAAACTAAATTGAATTTTAAATTAAACGGTAAATAAACATCTTCGTTTGACTTTCACTGTTGTAATATAACTACTGTTTTTGATTGAATTGTACAATATAATGCTCATAAAATGACAAGGTGCGGAAATGTGAAAAATAATTGAATTCATTCAGTAACTGTGATTGTGGTTCAAGCACGTCGGAAATGCAAATTGTTAACAAAAAAACTATCAAATTGTTTTTTTTTGTGGGATTTTATGACCTGTTAGCAAACTGTCAAACTGAGATCCTGCCTTCGTTTGGAAATCGTTTAACACAATATAATTACAATACTTAGGCCGGTAGAAAGGCTAAATCTATGTTTCAGTTTACACTTGTCTTCTACACTGGCTATAGAAGACAAGTGTAAACTGAAACTACAAATAACACCCGCCATTGATCGATCAGTCCTTTTTTTGTTGATGCTTATTTTTGCTCGGCAGTGTACACACGCATTTTTCTTAAGTAGATACGCCGACCTTTGTTCGATAAGTTTGTTGGTATCTGTAAAGGAGAGGTATATTCAGTAGGTAATGGTGTTTTTCTTCATCCAAATTCTCCTAATTTAAAAAGATGTGGTCTCGAGTCGATTCGAATTTCGAATATCTCGAAATTTGTCAAAATCAAATTACCTGCATCTCGAAAACGATATTCTCATCAGTATTATATATTCTCGTCAGTACCATAATTTTTGGGACATTATTGAGTGATTGATATTATTGCCCTCTACCTATTGTATTGTCTTTTGTGGAAGTCCACCGCCATTTCGCCAATGTCATTAGCCTTACCTATTGAAAATGAGATTTTGACATTTAATTTGATTTTGGCAAATCAAGGCTTTCGAATCGAATCGAGACAGCATAAGCATCTCGTTAAGTTAGGGGAATAGGCCTTCTGAGAACCAGTCCCTGAAGATCGCACAAAGCGCCTGAAGGCTTGAAGGCTTGCAGCACTTAGTACTATCATATAGTACTAACTTCCCTCTATTTCGGTAGACTTAATGGTTGCCATGTTTGGAGGACTTTGACTGGTTAAGCACTCCGTTATATTATCGGAACGATTCAAGGTCCCCCGACATGGCAACCGTTGAATCAAAATATTACTAGCTATATCAAAAATTAAAAGGCAAACACAATTTATTTTCAGCTTTTTGGAGGTGTTTTTGTGACGGGGATTTTTTTAAATTTTTAATTTCATTTTTATTTTATACTTTTCAAATCGATCTACCTATTGGTCAAGCTCTTTCATTTGATACCACGGAGAAGGAAATGATAGCGGAGTTGTTGCAAGGCAATAGAGTCGCGTGCCATCCAAACGTCAAATGGACTCTATTGTCGGTGACGTCACCAGATAAATGTCAAGTAAACGTCCTTGCGAGCGGTTGTCCTTTCTGAACAAAAGTTCAGCAATAAAAATTGCTTAAACGTGGTTTAAGAATGAAGTGTGCGGTGCAAGGGTGTACAAATTATACAGATAAGCAATTAAAGCATTTTAGTGATATAACATTTCATCAGTAAGTCCGCTATATTTTTATTTTCATTATTAGAAAAAAATATCTTGACAGATCCATCTAGTATAGAATAGAAATATGTAACTTTGTCGTACATATAAAAGAGTTGTAATAATATCTCAATCCATTTCATGAACATTTCAATACAATAATTTCACCCGAGGTCATTAGTAATTCCAAACATGTTATTTTATTTAAAAAATAGTATATTTCGCTAAAATTCAATATAAAAACATTCGGCCATCTGTTGGTGTAAGGCCAAATCATTTAAGTTTTATAAATGATTTTGCCATAATCCAAGAGATGGCCTTATTAAAAAAAATATCATGCCCATTTCAAATTAGGCGATTGGCACACTGCGACGCGCGACGCGGCGTCGAGCGTTGTTGCGTCGACGCGGCGTCGCGCTCGTCGCCTCTACGGAGCTCATTTTGTATAGAAAAACGCGGGGTCCCACACACTGACAACGCAATCACGCGCGTTGCCACAGAATACGCGCATACAAGCAGAAAACGCGAGGTATGGCACACTGAAATCTGCATTCACGCGCGTGATTTTCGACGGATTTTTAGTCCGAGAGCTGTTAGAAATTTCTGTGTAGGTATTTGAGACGAATTTTAAATTAATATTCTTGCAATGCAACATGTATTTAACGTTTAAATTTAGAGCGCTTTCACATCAACTGACGTCCGATATCCAATATCCGACATCCGAGATCGGAGGAAGTCAAATATCGATGCTCAATATCGGGTATTGGAGCCGACACCACTGTTTTGGCTCGTTATCGAAACACGTAGAGACTGCAAGCGACTTTCAACCTAAATGGCATTTTCTTAGTTACGTCTTTTTTCGCGTTAATAGATGATGCTGATCACGAATATAAGAAAAAAAATTAGTTACTATGTCATGTCAATAACTCGAAAATAGCTTGCACTTCTAATCATTTTCTTTTCATCTCTAGCGTTCTTAATATAGTCTGGGCTATCGAGCTAATGGTCGGATGGCGTTACTTTACTTTCTCAAAATTTTAGATTACTTCACACACCTACCTACCAAAAAAAATCTAATATCTCTCGGACTATCGCGCCAACGCGCGTCGACGCCCGACGCCGCGTCGAGCGTTGCAGTGTGCCAATCGCCTTAATGGTGTTCATCATTATAGCGAGACCACTATATTCAAATTATTTTAAAGTGTATCTGGTTGTCAAAATGGCAACATATATTATGGCTACTACAATTCATTTTAGATTTCCCGGCAATCCAGAAATTAAAAATGCGTGGGTTCGTATTTTAAATAAATCTACAAGCTGGTACCCCACAAAATACACTAAAATATGTTCTAAGCACTTTAGTGAAGACGATTTTTACAAGACAAAAATGGGTTATAAAAAATTGCGGCAAGGTGTATTACCTAAATACCGATCAAATTGGTCCAGGTATTGTTAAGTTATGCGCTTACCAACACATTTAACTATTAATTTTTATATTCATAAATTCACTTTGATTAAATAAAATATACAAAACGTGCATTTCTTCATTTCCTTTAGTTAACAATATTAACATCTATAAACTATATGTATATTATGTACTAATGTTGTAAGGTTTTTATAATTATCATGAACATTATTATTCCCTTTATTCATTAAAGTACGTATAAATCGTATTTTTAAAAATATCTAAAACGAAAACTCCATTTAGTTTAACCCAAGATGTAAAAATGACCTAAGAAATTTCTTATATCCTTATAGGTCAATGAATTCAAGCGGACGGAGCCGCGGGTAACAGCTAGTACAAAATAGAAGTGTTCAATAGGAAAATCAGTGGTCCCGCACTCCCGCTTGTCATTACACACATAGATTATTCTAGAATTCTGTGCAGCGCTTAGTGGCGAGTTGTCGAACTACAATGATAATTGTTTAAGCTCTGTTTTTGTTCGGTTTCGCTATGCGTCACTAGATGGAGGTCATGAACTCCCCCCGCCCCGGCTACTTCCCACCCGCATTGGGCGACGCGCTTTAGTTAAGAGAAATATCAATGGGGCATCTCCGTTACTTCTCTCCTCCGTGTTTGATACCCATATTGAGGGAGTTATGAAGAAACTTGGACCGATTTTTCAAACATAGCAAAGTACATTCCCGACTAAGATATCTTTCAAACAAAAAAACTACATCCAAATCAGTTCATCCGTTTGGGTGCTACGATGCCACAGATAGACACACAGACACGTCAAACTTTTAACAAACCGTCCGCGTCGTTTTTGCGTCGGGGGTTAAAGATACATACCTACTATATAATATAACTCTATTTAGGTACCTCATTGATAGCGTTCTGTGAAACAGGAGGAGTGTCTGACGTTTCTACTGAATCATAATAGTCGTCAGAATTGTGGTTCTGTGTCAACATGTAGTCTTGCAAGTTGGCCATTTTCCGTATCGCGTCGACACGGTCTTCGTTCACCTTCACAATAACTTGCAGGAGACTGGCAAATTTGGTCATGGGCTGGTCATCGACGGTTACCTGTTGTACTGTCGGTGATCGGACGCTTAAAACAACCTGAGAATATTATACAAACTACTTACTAAACGGCCTCTGTGGCATAGCAGTAGTGAACGCGGCCGCTACGCAGGAGGCGCGGGTTCGATCACCACTTAGTGCATATATAGGGTGTCTCAATAAGAGTGCACTTTTTAATTTTAAAATAATAGCAAGTCTTTTATGACAGAGTTGTGATATTTTTATTGTATTTTAAAGAAGACATGTTCCGATTAAGTGTGGAATAAAATATCCGGCATTTTCATGAAATTTTCCATGACTTTTGCACAGAGATGTGGCTATATCTCACCGATGACGCGTTGTATTTTCGATTTGAGCTCAGGAATTGTTTCGGGTTTATTCGCACAAACCCGAGATTTCACAAAACCCCAAAGTAAAAAATTGCACGGCGTTAAATCGCACGATCTTGTTAGCCAGTTGACATCAGAATTTCGTGAGATAATGTGTTCTGGAAATCGTTGCTGAAATAAATCGATTGTAGTGTGAGTTTTGTAATGAGTTTTTGCAATTGTGACGGGTTGTTCTTTCGAAAAGCGCCCCATTTTTAATAATTGGAATAAACTGACGTGACCACTGTAAAATTTCAGAGTTGCCACTGGCATGAAAAAAAAATCTAATTTTAAAAAGTGCACTCTTATTGAGACACCCTATATTTGTATTGCATGTATATAGGTATTTGTATTAATATGGTCGTGCCTCGGAGAGCACGTTAAGTCGTCAGTTACGGATAGTTGGAGCCCTCAAAAGTCTAACAACTGGTCTAACTGCAATGCTTCGATATCGCCTTTGGGTTGTGGAGGTGTCAAAATGGCAGTCGCTTCACAGGCAAATCCGCAGTTAGACTGGTAAAAGCGGACCCCAGACTCCAGGCTGAAAAGCTTCGGAAGCGACTGGGATTAACGCTAACATGAAGAAGTGCATTTAACTGTTAGTACGTAGGTTTGATTCCCGCTCAGAGCAAATATTTATTTGCCTGAATAAGTATGTAGGTATGTCTATTTACATTGGTCTGGGTGGTTCTTTGTAGTTTCTATCTAGTACACCTTGTTAACAATAGACGAGGATTTATTGCAGGCTTTTTTCGCAGTTTTGGAAGGTCAAACGGCAGTCCTCACATAAACTGTAGGGCAACCCGGATCTACGACGGATTAACGTGCTCCAAGTAAAGTTGTTCATTTCTGTTATCTTAAAAACATTTTTTCGTGCGGAAATCCCCTCGGATACCTTTCTCGTCTGAGCCAGGAGGGGAGGTTAGTCGGACTCGAACCACTAAAACCGCACGCCGACTGAGGGTCGTGGTGCTACGCCGGAGGTGAGGTTGTCTTCGCACCCCGACTGACCCAGGGCCATCCCTTACCGTCTGGCCCTCCTCGGATCTTAAAAACATCAGTGGCATTCGTTACGGGTTGTTGGAACTTTAAAGCCACAATATCGCCCGAGGGATGTGGAGATCATATGGCAGTCACTACACGTAAAATATAGCATTTCAGACGTTTTGTAGACTGAAACCCGACCTTAATTGATGATTGGTAAACGCTTGAAAGATGATGATTCACAAATCTTTGTAGTAGGTATATTTCCTTTCGATTACATCAGGAAAAATGAATTACTCAGGTGGGGCTTGAACCCACAACCTGTCTCTTACAGGGAGAATGTTCTTCCAACTGAGCAACAGAGCCACACCTGAATCAATTCAAATTTCCCTTCTCTATACCTATCTTATCCGTCTATAAGGCGACGGTGGAGTCATCTACCAAAACTCTTACGAATTGTATAGTTAGTATAATGAATGCTATAAAAATTAAATCAATTAAAATTTTAGTACCTATCTACCCTCATCACAATCTAAAATGTCCGCTAGGTAGGACAGACGTATTTCTGAATCGTATGGTTTTATAGTTATGTCAAGACTGCAAACGTCAAAACGGACCTATTAACTTGTGATGAGTGTACTTATAAGAAAACATAACATAACATAAACTCACGCCTGTATTCCCCGAAGGGGTAGGCAGAGGTGCTAGCACCCACATTTCGCCAGTTTATGTTTAGGTCCCAATGTAATAGGTGGTGAGCCTATTGCCATTAACCGGGCACTCATAAACCTGCGATAAATACACACATAACTTCGAAAAGCATCGAAAAGTCATTGGTGTGTGCCATGGTAAACCTGGGATCGAACCCGAGACCTCGTCTCAGCAGTCCATTTAGGCTACCGAAGATATGTACTTATAAGTAACTAGCTTCTGCCCGCGACTTTGTCCGCGTTAAGTTCGTAATAGAAAGGTATAGGACACACTGCTTCTGATCCTGCGACCCTGATAAAGTTCCTTAAAGTTTCTGTGAGCCTGGTACTTTATGCAAATGTATCAAGGTCACTTATATACTGATCCCGTGATCGCGACCCACGGAACCTATACGTTGAGCGGGATGAAAAGTATCTATGTCCGTCTCCTGGTTCTAAACTACATCCCCACCAATTTTCAACCAAATCGGTACAGCCATTCTTGAGTTATAAATAGTGTAACTAACACGACTTTCTTTTATATATATAGATTATTATGTTATTACAATAATTCAGTTTACCTTGGCATAATTAAAAATTATGATACAAAAAACTAAATTCTTCATCACCATTTCATCATTATTCGACAATACACACACATTCAATGTCTAAAACACTAATACCTACTTACTGCTAACTTATTAGTATTAGTCACTTCGCCATCTTGATTGAAACAAGCATACAAGTATTAAAACATGTCCAATCACAATAAACTATAAAGTTCCAATGTTCACTGCCCATAAACTTACTTCTTAATCCATACAAATATCTATTAGAAATGCAAAAATAACTCTGTCTGTCTGTAAAATTCACGCCTAAACCACTGAACCAATTTTGATGGTCGAGATTAGAAGGGATATAAGCGGAGCCACGTTCATATACGAATAATTTAATCGATTTTTTTGAAGAAATGAAAAACAATATGTATTTGTAGATAATTTTATTTAAATTACATATTCTAACACTTAATTAATATATTTTAATTACATATTTATAATTATTAATTATGTACATATAAACTGTGATATAAAATCTATACTATTATTAGTTTTACCTTTGCCTTAGTGGTTAAATAACTAAGGCACTGAACAAAACAGTTCTTAAATACCGGGTAGTACTCCAGGTACCTACATAACACATTGGCATAAAAAAAAAACGATTTGAAAAAAAAAAACACGCGTCTGACGTTAGTTGTTTTTCTTTGTAGTGATGTTTTTTTTAATGAAATTACCGTTTTATTTAGCATTACGAACATGATGGAGAGTAAACAGTGCATAATAAAAAAATTAAAAAAAAAAATTTCAAGAAAAATTGAAAAATTTTTTTTGTTCAATTGTTTTTTTTTTTAAGCCAATGAGTATGTATCTGGGATACTACTAGGAGCTTTCGGCTTCGGGAGCGTTCCCCTTGCACCCGGTATAATGAAATATCCATCACAAGATAATACCGAAAATAGCAATGAGAATAGTATAAATTTGCCAATGCAATGCATATATGAACACAGCAGAGGAAAGCACTTCAATTGAATGGTACACACATATTATGGTACAGCGCTTTCTATATTTAGAAAAATAAATAAAAGTACACAAAAATGTACCTAATGGCATTCCACAACTTTTTTAGCAATAAAACAGTTACAATTACGTATCCATTTGTGGAATGAGTTAACAGGTAAAGAAATATGAGCTCAACTATTTTACAAATTCAAATTCAGAATTATATATCAATAAAATAAGAAAATATTTAATATGCAGTTAGCTTTAGTACCACAATGCTAAATTTATTTCACTTACAACCTTTTTATAGTTATTTGTTTATTATGTGGGTATACCTCGGAATATAAATCTTGGACCTAAAGTGAACTCAAAATGTGCTGTTTCTTGGGTGTCTTTTGAGAATAGTACGGGGTGCTACTGCGTTGGAAAATCTCAAATTCACAACACATAAATTTTAGAAAACAACATGTGCACAAGGACCTCGTTTGTCTCGTGACTTAGTTTCAAGATACATATCCGGAGGTATACACTGCATATTTACTAACCTGTAGTAACATACATTATTTACATAAAACATAGCTCACTCAACTTCGAAAAGAATAAGGTTCTCCATTCAATGGACCCCTTTTTATCACATTAGATGCACAAACGGTACCTGAATAGTGTGATAACTTATTAGCAAGTCATAGTCCTTAAAAACACGATATCCAGGCCATTATGTAGAACTTTGTCTGTAGTTTTTAGTGTCCAATATCTTTTTGCCGCACATCGCACAAATTCCTTTCTTGTATGCACATGCTTGACAGTAGTGCGAACCTACTTGGTGTACTTTGGTGCGGCATATTCTGAAAAGAGTAAATATTTTTTTTATAATAATTGTCTCATGCTTCGCGATTGTGGAACAGGTAATGATATACCTTTGAATTTAGTTTAGATGCGGGTTTACAATAATGTTAACGGGAATTAACGTGATCATGGTATAGGTACGTTCATACCTGACATTTCAAACAGGTTTCACCTGGTGTAATGTACCTATACTATAATTCTTCATCATCGTAGATGGAAGGGTCTGTAGTTAAAAGAGCTATTGGTTTTCGTCATGTCGGTGAAACACTTAGTAGCTGAAAAGGTCTGTCGTCGAAAGTGACGCATATGAAAAGTTCTGTTGACGAAATGTCCACAGGTGAAAGACCCTGCAGGGGAAACAGAAACAAATGAATCATCCTGTTGACGAATAGTCCAATGACGAATAGGTCTTCCGAGAACGGTTGCAGAACCATACCATGATTGCGTTAATTCCCATTAAAATTAGTAAATATCATGCAACGCAACAGTTTAAAAGTTAGTACATACAGATACAGGTCTATCTCTGATATGGGATCAATCAATTGATTAGCCTTTCGCAGTCCACTGTTGGACATAGGTGTCTCCCAAATTCCAATGTTGACATGGGATGAGACTGTTATGTTACAAATTGATAGAATGTAGTTCAGTTGGGGAACCATATACCATCTATTTGTGGAAATTGTTATAAATATGATTACCTGTACTATAAATAATAACCTATAACCTAATTCAACAACTCTATTTCCTAGAACATGGTGTTAATTGTGTTATTTAATATAGTACAGTCATTTTTTGCAATCTATTAGTATCAAATACACCTGACAATTACCAATAACCTTTTAATTACCATGTACCTAATTAGTAATAATTATTAGCAAAATTAAATACCATATTATCATACACATTACAACAATAATAAAAAAAAAACACCTAAGTATAGTTAAAAATACATCAGATAATCTAAAAAACCTCACAGGTAGTTATCTAATGTTTGCTGTGTGATAATAATGCTGTTATTATGTTTAATAGTAATAATTAAATTAAAAAACTACTGGATCAATTACAAAAATTCTTTCACCATTAGAATGCTACTTATTCCGGGAGTAACTTATGCTACTTTTCATGCTGATATTACCATGGGATTAGGATTTACAGTGAAACAGAGGTTATGATAATCTAAGTTATATAGGGTGTCTCAATAAAAGTGCACTTTTTAATTTTAAAATAAAAGCAAGTATTTTATGACAGAGTTGTGATATTTTTATTGTGTTTTAAAGAAGACATGTTCCGATTAAGTATGGAATAAAATATCCGGCATTTTCATGAAATTTTCTATGATTTTTGCACAGAGATGTGGCTGTATCTCACCGATGACGCGTTGGATATTCGTTGAATTTATATATACAGTATAAGGAGAATGTATGGAAATGCATATAAATGTAACTTGCCTGCACTCTTGGAACTTCGCCGTGTACGGATTAAAGCGTCCTTTCTTTGCAGTAAGAGCTTTATTCTCGCCTACTTTTCTGCCTCCAGACTCCACAGTGTTCCTGGCGCCAGATTTCCATGGGTCCGGGGTTATCACACGCCCCAATTTCTTTTCACATTTCTCGCAAACCATTTTTGAGGATGTAGAAAACGGTTTTTAAGTAATATAACCTCTAAGGGCTCTAAGTAAGTCAAAGATTTTTTTCAAAGGTTGTACATCAATTGTTATTCACAACATGAAGTTTAACTACACTGAGCTAATAAAATTAGAACAGGCACGTGTTATTAATTGAAATAAACTGTTGCGATGAGGTGAGAAACGATCACAAACAACTTATTGACAACACCAAAACAACACAGATAAAAAAAATATGACAAACAGCTATGTGCAGTAAGTGCTACGGAATAAGGATGTAACAATAATTGATTGTAAAAAAAATCGATTTTAGCGTTAGGTTTCGGTTTTTTTATTACGTATAATCGAAGAATTATTAATATTTTTTTTATATTAACCTATTATAACCGATTTTTTATTTACCACCCTACGACATTTAGTCTGGTCTTCTATGGCTTGAAACTTGCACTTCTAATAGAATTAAAAGAAGACGCTTTACAATCTTGAAGAAGGTGTGGGGGAGTTTATCCCCAGCCTGTCCCGAACTGTTTCGACGTGTATGTAGTAAGAACCTTTTGGTACCGGCTTCTTTGGCTCCAGTAGTCAGTAGAGATATTGTTCTCGACAGCTGGCACCATATTAACAAAGACTAGGTGCTGAATATTATCCTAACGCTTATATAAGGACTAGCTGTGCCCGCGACTTCGTCCGCGTGGAATAGTTATTTTGGGCATCATATTTATTTTTGCAAACAACCTCCTCAGCTTTATAAATTATAGCTGTTACCCGCGACTTTGTCCGCATCAATTTCTGTTATTATTTTAGACAATTTAGTTTTTAAGTTTTTAAAAGAACATAATTATTTTAAAGCTTCAGTCGCCCATTTTTTTGCTTGGCATAAGTTGCATATTTTATCCATTCTGCCAATATCAATATCATTTAGCTCAGTATAGTCAAGGGTACAATCATAAGCAAACGCAGCATTTAATAAATTAAGTTGCCTGCGAGTTCTATTTCTTGCTGATCGTACATTTTGCTGTGCTAATTGATGGGATCGTTCAGTGCTTGATTCCCGATCGCGGTTAGCCAAAGTTCGGGAATTCTGTGAGGCTAAACGTTGAGAACGTTCAGCGTTTGATTCCTGTAGTCGGTTCACCAAAGTTCGAGAACTCTGTGAAGCTAAACGTTGAGAACGTTCAGCGCTTGACTCCCGCAGTCGGTTCACCAAAGTTCGAGAACTCTGTGAGGCTAAACGTTTAGAACGTTCAGTGCTTGATTCCCGTTCTCGGTTTATCAATGTTCGGGAATTTTGTAAAGATAAACGTTGAGAACGTTCAGCACTTTGTTCCCGTTGTCGGTTTGCCGAAGTTCGGAATTTTTGTGAGGCTAGACGCTGCGAACGTTCAACGATCGATTCATTAGTACGGTTTTGTTCACTGATTGCTCGTTGAATAGCCAACCTATGCATATTTTCATCCTCTGTTTCATTGCTGCGCAAAACTCGCAGCCGCTTTGCAGTAGCAGTCTGCCGAGAAAGCTGAGTTCTTTTTCTAGGCATTATAGTGACGAAGAAAGAACGTAGGAAATGAAAACTTAACCAAACCGTAACTCGTAACCAAGAAAAAAACAAACGTAAGGTTAATAATTAGGAATCTAATTATTTTTACCTGTATTTAATCGGTTATAATATATGTCAAAAGAATTACCGTAAAACGAAAATAAGGTAAACTAACTGTATGCTTAACCTCAGGTTTTGCACATCATGCGGCGCGTGTGAATTTTATATCGGAGTTATTTTTAAATTGTAATATCTTCTAAGATGTTCATTGAAATTAAGTAATGTAAAAGACAATTTTGTTTACAATTAAATACTCTTAATCAACATTTATTTGGAATATTATTATGTTGATACAACTCTAACAAATAATTGGTAATATTGCATTAATTTCGACCAAATTTGATTACCATAAAAACGGTTCTAGTGAGTTAATCTTAAAAGATAGACATATACTGTCGCGGACATTTTTTTAGATCATTTCAAGAGGAATAATTATTTCATACATATTTTTTTGGTATCTTGAACCGTTTTCGCAGCGCACGCAACGGAAGCCCTCAAATATGAATAATTTTCCCCGTTTTTTCCACATTTTTCATTGTTTCTTCGCTCCTGTTAGTTGCAGCGTGATGTTATATAGCCTAAAGCCTTCTTCGATAAATGATCTATTCAACACAAAAATAATTTTTCAATTCGAGCCAGTAGTTCCTGAGATTAGCGCGTTCAAACAAACAAACAAACAAACAAACTCTTCAGCTTTATAATATTAGTACCTATAGATTTTACATACTTTTAAATAATTTGTAATACAATTTTGTTCGGGTCAGATCTGGCAATTTGATTTTGAAGCAGATATTCTCAACCGATTTTGATGAAATTTTGCAGGTTACATTAAGTTTGGATGACAATGCATTAATATAGTACCATTCATCATTATTATAGTACCATTAAGCTGGTATATTTTTGGTACCATATGAATGATTATCTTTGTTACTTCATATTTCAACTTTATTTTTATTTGATTAACTTACTTTTTTGTAATGTTGTATTGAAAGAAAAAAAAAAGATTTATTTGAACCTGTTGTAATGTTGATTATTATAAAACATTAATTTGTGTTGATTTCTAGCTTACTATTTTTATTATTATTAAAAATTTACAACAGAAATAGTAATTTAATTAAAGAATATTAATTATTATATTAATCTTAGTTCATTTTAAACATCAGAAATTGTAATTTTCTTGAAATCTACACCAGTGTAAGATAAAATGGAATAATATTTCAAAATTTCCATTTTTTAAGAAAAATCAATTAATTCTAAACCGATTTTTCAAGCTACAAAAATAATCGATTTATTTTTTATGTGCAATGTCACATCCTTACAAACTGCACTGAATGACGTCACAGTGTTGTCAGCCACACATTGGGAGAATTAGTTTTTTTTTTTAAATTTAATTTAAAAAACCGGGCACCATTTTTAAATAAAGGTTCAGTTTGTACACCTATTTTAATATAAGTAATATTATTTTTTTATATCTCTGTCTAAAAGAGGTAGACAGAACCACAGATAATAATATTATATTATCTAAGTATCGCTTGAGCATGAACCTTAAGTATACAGATTCATGCGCTTGAGAGACGTCATATTATAACATCTACACTCTATACATATACACGCAGTACACGTTTCTTGGATGTATTTTTGGGGATAGGATAGCACGGGGTGATAAGGCGGTGGACGAACTCAAATTCTTTAAACATAGATTCTCTGTGCAAATATTTATAGGAATGCATGCATGAATATGGATATTTGCATTGGTCTAGTCCTGCCTCGGAGAGTACCTACGGTAAAAATACGAAAATCTAGATGACAGTTGTTACGGGTAGTTGGATTGAAACCCTAAAAATTCCAAGAACTTGTCTAGCTGTAATGCTTTCATATCGTCTTTGGGTTCTGTTTGTGGAGGTCAGGTGGCAGTCTCACGGAAAAAAGCGAAGTTTAGCCAAGGCCGCGGTTGAGCTGGTAAAAATGGACCCTAGACCCCAAGTTGAAACCTTCGGATGCAACTGGGATTAAGCCAGGATGAAGAAGAACATTTCAGTATGACAGTAGATAAACTACTATAATGTTTAATTATTCGGCAGTTCCCAATAACATACTGACAGTTAAAGATAGATCGCAACAGTCAAATTTGACATATCGGCTCTTTAAATTCAAAACATGGTAACTGATTTTTTTGCGGGAAAGCGCTTCGCGGTATAATTTTATTTTTTCGAAATTGGTGTGAAATAGGAGTTAATATGTTTTGAATTTAAACAGCCGAGCCTGCGCTGCGCGGACGTGTGGGCGGCCGGCGTCTCCTTCAGCGAGCAGGTAATGGTCGTGAAGGAGACGGTGGAGCGGGAGAGGCGGCGCGAGCGAGAAAGACTCGCAGATCGCGCCGCCCGCGCGCGCAGGCAACTCGGGCGTCTGAGGGCACTGACTGACCTCCGTCCCCCATGAGCGCGGGCCTGGGGGTGACGGGTGGAGCCGCCTGTCACCCCAGCAGAAGCAGGCCACGGCGGCGGCGCGCTGAATAGCGCGCCTCCCCATTCCGGGGGCGAGTTGGCGACACCGTTGTCCCCCCTCCTGAGGAGGGCCAGACCGTAAGGGATGGCCCTGGGTCAGCCGGGGTGCGAGGGATATGTCTATGACAACCTCACCTCCGGCCTAGCACCAAGACCCACAGTCGGCGTGCGGTTTTAGTCGGTTCGAGTCCGACATAACCTCCCCTTCCGGCTCCGGCAGGGGGGGTATCCGAGGGGATTTCCGCACGAAAAAAAAAAAAACTATCAATATATTGCGGAGCTTCTTCATCATTAAGAATAGTAACAGTTTTTTCTTCTATCAGTGGTTCTACATCATAATTCTTTTGTTTTAGCGTTCCATCTTAATGCGTGGGTGTGGTTGATATATTTTTTACAGTATTCTATAGATTGAAATCATTGACTCCATTTAATTCATGTTTCAGCAAATGCAATTTCCAAACTCTGTATCTGAACTATCCAAAATTGTTTTAAGGATATTATCAAAGTGGTAGTTTTATGGTAAAGTTAAACTTTAATTCTAGGTTTTACTCGTATGAAGAACAGGTTTAACATCTGACCTAATTATTAATAGGTCTTTGTTCTTTTGAACCAATACCAGTATCTGTTAAGACCTTCATATCATTGGGATAGTTTTCTGGTCTTCGATCAGCTGCATTTTTATATTTTTTATTCAATGCTCTCAACGTTAAATCATTATGTTGACATTCACGTAGCTCCATGAACCGTTCAATGCTTGTGCGTAATGAAGTTAGAAATTTATGACTTGCATATTTCATACATGATTTGTCGTTATGTGTTTTTGATTTCTTTCGCGAACGGTTTATCTGTGCACTTGTTTCTGATTTACTCTGTAATATTGATGATGGCGATGGTTCTATTTCATGACGATCATCTCTGTATAACTTTGTGTGATATAAACTTCGTTTACTTAATCTTCGATTAAATCTATTATTTATGTTAGAACGCTTGTGTATTGGCACTTTGCCTCTGTTAATTTTCTTAGACGATTCTGTTTCATTACTTATAGTTTTAATTCCAACGTTTGGATACAGTAAATGTTGATGCGATACAGTTTTAGTTGGTGATACGTCTACTCTTAATAGTGCCCTGTCTCTTAACAATCCAATATCGTAATCTCCATTACATTTGGTGTTATCTAAAAAATTGTTATACGACAATTCAATAGAAATGATTAGATTTTCTTCATTGGTTTGTTTGCAATCTGGCTTTTCAGGATCATATTCCGGCTTAAAGTTATCCAGAATCATATTTATTACTTTTGTAGTTGCGTTTTCTTTATATAACAAACTTTTGATTTGTCTCAAGACTTGTCTAATTTTATCATTATTTTTTTCTTGGTGACTTACTTCTTCATCTACGTGAGATTTATTCTGATGATCTAAATATGCTCCTATCATTAAAGCAATATTGTGCAAGGCTCCTTCGTTTACTATATCAGTTACATTTAGATACTTCGATAGAGTAGCCCACATTTCTACAAGATTCTCATTGTATGTCTTACACGTGTCCGGATCTTGGGTGTACCCTGCCTGTGTGCCTCTCTTGGGTCGTTGCTTGTAAGTACCTCGTTTAACCTGAGAAATAAATATATGTCGGTGAAAACATGAAATTACGTACTATATCAAATAATATGAAACTGACACAATTTGTATTCGATTACCTAACTGTTAAACTCTCGTGTTCTATGATATACAATAAATACTAACGAGAATTAACGCGATCATGGTAAAAAACAAAAGACGGTGTTATATTATATTAGAAAAAGAATTTGAAGAAAGTATTTAAAACATTTCCAAAAAAGGTTTTATACCGATGAGGTTTCATTGTATATGAGCATCGCTAACACTCTCCACCCTAGTGCTGTTTCAGCAGTGCACTCAACAGCTCATGGTATAGGTACATACGAGTACGTACCTTCGATTTGCCTGACGTTTCGACCAGGTTACACTGTATAGTTTCATGTGTGTATTCGATTGTTCACAGAAATTATTATACTTAAGAGGACTATGGAGAAACAGATGCTAGGAAGTCCCTAGCATCTGTTCTCCATAGTACCGTTCTCCCCTTTTTTCCTTCCTGAATATTGCTTCTAGAACAATATTTTTGTTTTCGTAAAATCAAGATCTTCTGTACGCATATCCCTGTTATTTTATTTTCGTCGGCAGTCAATAAAATAAGAAAATATGATCGTCTAAAGATAATAAAAAATGACTAATACTTACCAGCATGTTTGGAGGACAACCAGACAAATTCGAAAAGGTTTTAATGTTATAAAAAATAACAGGAACATGGATACACTATTTCCTAATAAAACGGTGTCAAAAATATTTAAATCGTAGTTTTCGTTGAAAAAAACGGGATAGACGAAACCTCGATTTTGCCCAAAAAAATTGTGATAAAATCGGTCTGAGCTGTGGCTATCCTTATCGCACTCTACGGGGACAGAAGTGAGACGGGGCGACGGTAATAGTGGCGTTCGAATGACAGGTTCAGGATTTTCGCTAGCTAGGAACTACATAATATCTATGTCAGTAAACACTCGAATTAGTGTAGGCAGAGGTATATTTGCATCCACTGTTCGCTAACAATGATTTTCGGTGTCATATAATAGAATTTAAGCTTAATACATACGTATGCTCGCACCTGTAAACCCCCGAAGTGGTAGGCAGAGGGGTATCAACACCACATTGAGCTCAAGTGACGTAAGAAATAACCTACAATTAAATCACTTTCGCTTTTTTACCAAATTTGGATAGGTAAAGGGGGGAACACGACTGACGGTGGAGGTGAGCGCTGATGCATCACAAGGTGGCCACCCTAAACCTACACCTGGGTCGCAAGTCCCAGACGCCGTCACAGTGTTCCTCTCTGTACCACGCCATGGACCGGCGACCGCACGGTGAATCCATGGAATGCTAAGAACCGGATCTCTTTATAACGTCTTAAATAAAGTCCATAGGCACAGTTTGGTCAGCACTCAGATCATCATCATCACAACGTTAGTCCCGGTTAAATGAGGTGCCTGGGAGCCACTCTTCTATCTATACTATTATACAAGATGATTGTATAGTCGTTTCGGTGAAAAAATCATCAAAATCATCTGGAAGTATTAATTTAGTGAAAGAAAAAAAAATTTACAACCCCCCATACATTTTTCCTTTCAACTGAACATTATTTCTATACATTATCAAAAAAATATTTTTTTTTCTTTCGCCAATGTAATACTTTCAGATGATTTTGCTATCGAAACTGCCCGAATTCTTTTTTTCCGAAGCGACTATACAATCACCTTGTATAATTGTAAATTGGAAAAGTTTGTTCGCAATGGACACAAAAACTACTACTCGTGCGAGTTAACATGGCACCTGGCTCGGAGCTTTGCGCGGGGGAGCGGGAGGGGTGTATGCTGACGCTACTAGCCTCGCACGGCGAGAGTGGGGTCGCGCGCGGGGAAGCGGGAGGAAGGTATTTTCGAGGCAGGTGCCATGTTAATGCGCACGAGCTATACTGAACGGATCTTGATGCGGTTTTTATTATTAAAAAGGTCTTCATCATACTTAAAATCTTACGTTTCTTTGATTGTAGGTATTTCTGTGACCCTGGTACTTGGGCATGAAGTACCAGGCTCACAGAAATTTCAAGGCACTTTTGGATCGCAGGAATAGAAGCAGTGTGTGTAACTTTTTTATTTCGAACTTAACGCGGACGAAGTCGCGGGCAAAGCTAGTATTATATATCTCCAATATACAGACACTACTTTACAATTTTATAATAGTACTAGCTTTTGCCCACGTCTCCGCCCGCGTGGATGTCGGTTATCGCGACAAAACATAGCCTATGTCCTTTCTCAAGGTCTAATCTACCCTATACCAAATTTCATCAAAATCGGTTCAGTGGTTTAAGCGTGAAAGCGAGACAGACAGACAGATAGATAGACAGACAGACAGACCGAGGTACTTTCGCATTTATAATATTAGTATGGATTAACTATCATCCGTGACTTCTTTCCTTAGGTTTGGAATTTTGAAATATATCAAGGTATTTTAGCTCCTTCAGTCGTCCATCTTCTATTTCACCTCCTGGATACCGGCTGACTAGAATTTGGGCCACCCCTTCTCTTCCCATCTATCGTACAAGGCGGCTAAGGGATAGGGCTGTTTAACATCAGGTAGATACAAACTCAATAATAATAACCAGGTTGTAACCTTGTCGAAACGTCAGGCAAATCAAAAGTATGTAGGTACCTATACCATGATCGCGTTAATTCCCTTAATTATTATTGTATATCATGGAACGCGAGAGTTTAAAAGATAAGTACAAACTATAGTGCTCAGAAAACGGCAATAGGTATTAATTAACCTCTGCCTAACCCCCGGGGATAAAGGCGTAATTATATGTATATATGTAGTAACGAAGTTTTGGAAAACATTGATATGTATACATTGTGTATGTTATGTTATGTTATGTAAACATTGATTTCTACCGTTTCTACCATGGTGAATGTTCTGACGAGCTCTTCCAATTAGTCCCACCCTCTCCTTTCCTACACAGGACGCCACGTGCAGGGCTAAGATGCCATTCATTTACGGTGCAGAGTATACCTGTTAGAACCAAGCGTTTCAGTGACTCATTCCTATGTCGCACCATTAAGACCTGGAACTCCCTGCCAGCTCACGTGTTTCCTTCTTCCTACAGTCCCGGGTCCTTTAAGCGGGGCGTGAAAAGGCATCTAATGAGGCCGTCAAGCTGAGTGCCACCACTGTTAACATGGTACATGTTTCCGATGGTGACCCTCTTTCCGAGACTTCGCCTTTAGCTTAACATCAGGCGAGGTGAAGTCAAATTGACGTGTCCTATATAAAAAAAAAATACATTCTGATTTTAACGCATTGGGCTTCAGTGCAAACAGACGTGTTTACAACAATTATAATTAAATAATATTAAATTGCTGAATTGTGACCTACTTTACAATAAAGAGTGTGTAAAATATAATGCAAAGTGAAACCACTGTGACAATAATGTGCTGTAAGTAGATAATATAAGTATATAATTAGATCGGATTATAACCCGAAAGAATGGAAAGCAGCCCGTTTAGTAAGGGTAGCCGGACGTGCCGCACGCCGCCACCTGCAACTCCTTCACCCGCTACTCACTCAAATGTGCAGGCTCAAATTGTGACCTATGTGGATACCATCCCAACCCCGGAGATCCAGAACTGGATGACCTCTATCGAGCAGTACCTTAATGAGGTATGTAATATTGCTGCAGAGGGAAAATTAAACTCAGAGCAGAAACTACGCATTAGCTCACTGTGCCGAAAAGTGAGTCACGGCACGTCCCAAATGGCAGTGCAATATCAGGCCCTCAAAGCAAAAACCGTTCAAGCCACCACAGCTGGCCGAGCCCTCCAGGATGACCTTAACCTATCGCAACAACTCAACGACCTAAAACATGCCATTGAGGAATCCACAAAGTACAAAGCCGGGACATCATTTGCAGATATGGTAAAAAAGGGGACTAACGAATTTTTACCTACATCTCGTTTCAGTTCGGTAGCGATCTATCCCAATGACAAGGCCAAATCAAGTGAAGACACCAAGTCCCTAGTCCAAAAAATTATCTGCCCTGAGCAAATGAAGCTGCAAGTAAGAGGTCTGCGTAAGACAAAGAACGGTGGCGTCATTATTAGCACTGACACAAAGGGAGACATCGAAAAGCTAAAGCGATCAGCCCAGCTAACAAACTCAGGCCTTATAGTAGACGACCAGCTCAAAAGAAAGCCGAGGATTATAGTTATCGGAGTACCAGCGTCTATGCAAGAAAAGGAAGTTTTTACCTGCATATACAACCAGAACCTGGAGGACAAGCTACAGGATTACAGCCTCGAAAAGTTTCTGGCTTCGATCAGGCTAAGCCATAAATCGGGCAAGAAGGATGCAGAGACATGTAATTATGTGATTGAGGTACCTCCAAACATTCGTAAAGCCCTGATTACCAACGAGAGAGTATTTGTGAACTGGTCGTCTTGCCCTGTCAGAGACTTCACGCTGGTTACTCGATGCTTCAAGTGCCAGCAGTATGGCCATGCGGCAAAGACTTGTAGGGAGACCACATACACCTGCGGACAGTGCGGAGAACAAGGACACTCAAAAAAGGACTGTACAAAGAAAGCAGAAGAAGCAAAATGCGCGACTTGCTCAAAGTTCAAGAAGCCCAGCAATCACACCACGGGAGCGCCTGAATGTCCAGCAAAAACAATGGCAGAAAGAAGGTATATTAATTCCATTGATTATGAAGGCGCCTAAGAGCGCCCTTAACCAAGTTATTGTTTTGACCTTAAGCCGTTATAGCTTTAAATTATCTTATAGTTTAAGAATAATGATTAATAATTTAATAAATGATATAGATTACTTCTCTGTATCAGAGTCCAGAACGTGTGAGGCGGAGGAGTGCAAACAATATCTGACCCCGAGCATTAACCCATTAAACATAATAACCCAGAACATACGTAGTGTCTTCAAGAATTTAGATAGCTTTCTAACATTACAGCATAGAATAAATATTAATCTTGATGTCATCGTATTGACGGAATGTAGGCTATCCTTACCATATAACATACCACTAATACCGGGCTATAACATGCACAGAAGTAATACAATATATAATCAGAACGATGGTGTAGTAGTTTACATAAGAAATAATATAAATGCAACTGTAGAGGAGCCAAATATGCAAGAGTGTAATAGATTATTGATAAAAATAGGAACAGACTTGGCCATACTAGCAATATACAGGCCGCACGCCTTTAATGATAAGTATAAATTTATTGATTCATTAAATGACACCTTGCAAAACCTGTCTTCCTACAAAAATATTATCTTAATTGGAGACATAAATATAAACATCCTAAAAGGACAACAAGACCTAAAGGAGGATGCCTTACACTATCTCAACCTCTGCTCATTTCACGGCTTGTTCCCCGCGCACTCTTTTATCACGCGTCAGGCAAGTGGGTCTTGCCTCGACCACGTCATGCTAAAAACACAATACCCAGCACACGCACTTGTCATCAATTCCACAATTACCGATCATAGCGCTGCCTTACTAAATCTGAGTTGCATGTTACCCAAACTAGATAAAACACGCTTAGTCACCAAATTAAACATGAACAAACTTGAAGACGATTTACGCGACATCGACTTTGACCCAGTTTATTTTTCTGATGACGTGCAATTTAGTATGCAATACATGACTGATAATATTAAAAATGCAATACATAAAAACACAAAATTAATACGATTGCATAAAATAAATCATAATTTGAAACCTTGGATTACACCAGGCCTAATCCGCTGCATGAGACACAGGGATCAACTTCACCTGAAATGTAGACAAAACCCCAATAATTTAACGCTACAGTTGTCGTACAAAAGATACAGGAACTTTTGCAATGATTTATTAAGAAAAGTAAAAATAAATCATGACAAAATAAAACTGGAAAGTGCGGGGTCGAATAGTAAAAAGATCTGGCAGCATATTAAGAATATAACTTACACTACGAAGCAAAATGAATCGCCTTCAAGTTTATTGAACACCCACACATCACATGTAACATCCGCTAACATAGTAAATAAGTTCTTTGTAGATGTCGGTAAGCGACTTGCACAGCAAACGCAAGCAAATACAATAAACCCCCTATTCCCGAGTGCGACTACCCTATCATCTCTTGTACTATTGGATACTGACGAAGAGGAGGTAGAGCGGATAATCTTGAATTCAAAAGATGATTGTGCTGTTGGCTGGGACCTCATATCAAATAAAATACTGAAAAAATACAGACACATACTGGTGCCACCGTTAACTTACATTTTCCAAAAATGTCTAGCGACAGGCGTTTTCCCTAAGTGCCTAAAAAAGGCGGTAGTAGTCCCTGTATATAAGTCTGGAGCAAAAGACCAAGTAACGAATTACAGACCTATTTCCTTACTACCAGCAATCTCAAAAATACTCGAGAAAATTGTGAATAATAGGCTGACGAAATATTTGGAAGATAATGCGCTTTTATCAAATACACAATTTGGATTTAGAGCTAATAGGTCTACAGCCGATGCCGTACATCATCTGACGGATTATATAGTACAACAACTTGATAAGGGTAAGCGTACAGTGGGAATCTTTTTGGACCTTGCTAAAGCGTATGATACGGTCTATATCCCTAAGCTGTTGAACAAGCTTGACAACATGGGAATAAGAGGCGTACAGTTAGAGCTCCTCAAGAGCTACTTAAAAGAGCGTACCCAATGTGTAAAGATCGGCAGCGTTCTCAGTGAGGACATGGACAACACGTCATTTGGCATTCCTCAAGGAAGCGTGTTGGGAAGCACCTTGTTCTTAATATATATAAATGAGTTATGTAGTATAAATCTAGAACACGGTAAAATCATATCTTACGCTGACGACACTGCCCTCCTTTTTTCTGCTGATTCAGAAATAGAAGTGTACAGGCTTGCGCAACGAGGATTTAACTTTGTAAATAAATGGCTTCAATATAACCTACTAACGCTAAATGCAGATAAAACCAAATACGTTTCATTCTCTATGCGTAAAAAATCAGCTATGAACCAACCCAATCACTTACTGTATGCGCATTGTTGTAAAGAACCTAATCATGACGACAGCAAGTGCACTTGCCCGGTTATAACCACAACAAATAAGATAAAGTACCTAGGTATCATAATAGATGAAAACTTATCGTTTAAAGACCATTGCGAAGCACTAGTTATGCGACTACGCAAGTTGATATTTGTATTCAAAAAACTAAGATACATTAGTGACCCAAAACTGATTAGAAACATCTACTATGCCCTTTGTCAGTCTATATTAACATATTGCATAACTTCTTGGGGGGGAATGGGTAAGACGTTGCTACTGCCTGTCGAGCGAGCTCAGAGAGCGATCCTCAAGGTAGCGACGTTTCGCTCTTTCCTATATCCGACTGACCTTCTATACAAGTCCTGTGAAGTGCTAACAGTCCGCCAGCTATTTATATTAAGCGCAGTACTAAAACAGCACGCATCGCTTCCCTACAGCACCGAAATTACTAACAAAAGGCGGAAAGATATTGTATGCACCGACAGAGTTGTAATAAAACGCCAATACACAGGTAAATTTCATATGTTTTTAGGACCGCTACTCTATAATAGGATAAACGCTTTATCAGACATTTATTCTCTAAATTATATATGCTGCAAGCAAGCAGTAAAGAAGGCCCTCCAACGAATGTCCTACGATGAAACAGAGGAATTAATGACAGTTGTTAAGTAAATAGTATTAAGTTGTTTAATTAAGACATTATTTTAGATAGTAGAAATGAACCACTTTAGCATTGTATTATTCTTAGTAAATCGTTGAACCTGTAATATTATGTAGATTATATAACCATTATTAAACTGCACTTGATGCCTGAAGCACAGGATTACCTAGTTCAGGCAGAAATTTTGTAATATTAGTAAATTCCTATTTAAAATCCCTGAATGCTCACATTTAAATTTAACATAATTTGGGTATGTATAATTTAATTATATATATATAATTATATATTTATAATTTTACATTCCTAGATAGAAAACCTACATAAGCAATAACCATAATATAATAATGCACGTTACAAGTTAAGAACCTTTGTAATTTACTGTACACTGTTTTAAGAAATAAATTATTATTATTATTATTTATATTTTTGTTTTTATAGAAAATCTCCCTTTTTAATAGGGGTACAGTAAACAGACACACGGGTCTTAACCAAGTGTGTCAGTTAGGAAAAGAAAATAAAAGAAAGTTAACATGATGTGGGTGAAGCAAGAAATTTACGAGTCAGACGGCATGTGTTGAGTAGGGCGGCTTTCTGTATCAGACTAAGGGTAAGTTTAGGCATTTGTAGTGTGTTGAGATTAGTTTGGAGGGTCTTAGGTACTACTCCAGTTGTAGATATGATGATAGGTACAATTTTGACTTTTTCCACCTGCCATTGTCTTCTGATTTCAGCAGCTAAATCCACGTATTTAGCCATTTTTTCTGAGTGGGTAGTATTAAGGTTGTGTGTGTTGCAAACTGCTATGTCTATGATGAATACGGATTTATTAATTTTATCTAATACTGTAATGTCGGGTCTATTGTAATGTATGGTTTTGTCTGTAATGATTGTTCGATCCCAGTAAATTTTGTGCGATGCGTTCTCTAAGACAGTGTTGGGTTTATATTTGTAATAAGCTGTTTTTTGTGAAATGAATGAGTGTTTGTGTGCTAAGTTTTGATGGATTATTCCCGCAATTTGGTCATGTCTGTGTTTGTAATCGGTTTGTACTATTGATTTACATGCACCTGTAATATGTTGAATCGTTTCTGTACTACTTTGGCATCTTCGACATAGATCAGTGGGTAGGTTTGGGATGCGGATGATGTGCTTTTGGTAATTTCGTGTATCTATGATTTGATCTTGAATAGCTATCACAAAGGCCTCTGTTTCAGGAAACAGCTCTCCTCGCCGCAGCCACTCGTTCGATGCTTCTTTGTCGACGTGTGATTGACTGAGGTCGGAGAGGTGCCTCCCATGTAGAGACTTTTGTGACCATGCTTCTATTTTCTGTTGTTTGCTTAGGATTTTTGGCTCACTATTTTTATTATATAGGTTTAGAGGAGTTAGTTTTTTATCACTATCTGTAACAAATTTGTGAAGTTGCGACTGTTCGGCTTTAGTGTAGAAATATTTGCGTAACTTGTCTACGAGGCTGTTGTGTAAGTTTTGTATATCAATAAGTCCTCTCCCTCCATCTTGGCGTGATAGTGTGAGGCGTTGTGTGCATGATCTGGGGTGGTGTTTTCTGTTGGCTGTCATATGTGTGTTAATTGTGCGTTGTAGTCGGATTAAATCGCTTTGGGACCAGTTTATGATCCCAAAGGAATAAGTAAGAACTGGTATTGCGAATGTGTTTATGGCCTTAATACTATTGCGTGCATTTAGTTGACTTCTTAGAATTTGGTTTATTCTAGCTTTGAATTTTTTGATTAATTCTAATTTAGCTTGTTTTTGGTGGATCTGTTTGGATTGATGAAAACCTAAGTATTTGTATGTACTATATTCATCCATCGGTTCTATGCGTTCGCCTGTGTCAAGAGTGTAGCTGTTATTTTGTGTCTTACCGCGAATAATAGAATGAATTTTACATTTATCTACTCCAAAGTGCATGTTTATGTCTGTTGAGAATGATTGTGCGATGTCTGCTAGTTTTGTTAGTTCTATGTTGTTAGTAGCATAAAGTTTAATATCGTCCATATATAATAAATGTGATATAGTATGCTGTGAGTTATTATGCTTGAGTTTAAATCCTACATTAGTGCTATTAAGAATTTCAGATAAAGGGTTAAGGGCTAAACAGAACCAGAGTGGGCTGAGAGCATCTCCTTGAAATATTCCTCTTTGTATTTTAATCGGTTCAGTAGTTATCGAACTACTATTAATCAATTTCAGTTTAGTTTTCCATTCAAGCATGGTTGCACCTAGAAACGAGATCAGACTGTGATGGATTTTGTAGTGTTCTAATATGTAAATTAACCAACTATGGGGGACGGAGTCGAAGGCCTTTTTATAATCAATGTACATTGTGTGTATGTTTCTATTTTTGGTGAGAGCTTGTTTCATAACTATTGCATCTATTGTTAGTTGTTCTTTACATCCCTGGCTATTCTTTTTACAACCTTTTTGTTGTTCTGCAAGAATATTGTGTTGTTCAAGGTGTTTGTAAATTAATTCACTAATACATCCTGTGATTATTTTGTATATAGTTTGCAAGCATGTGATCGGTCTGTAATTTGCTGGCTCTTTTGGATCGGAACCTTTTGGTAGCATGTAAGTGAGACCGTGTGTTATGAAATTCGGCATGGTATGTGGTGATTGTATGAAACGACAAATGTGATTGTGAATGAATGGGTGTGTGCAAGAGAACTTTTTGTACCAGAAATTATGTATATTATCGGTGCCCGGTGCCTTCCAGTTGTGTGTGCGTTTAATGACTTGTATAAATGTGTCGACTGGAATGTTTTCAAACTCCATTTGACTAATGTGTATTGTGTTTGCTATCTTATGTAACCATTCTGCACTAGCGTTATGGTGGACGGGGTTTTCCCAGATGCCAGCCCAAAATTGATGTAAGGTTTCCGGTGATGGTGTGTGATTGACTTGAGTAGTATGAGTATGTTGATTATTACCTAGGGTTCTATAAAACTGTTTTTCATTGTTTTTAAAAGTTGCATTTTGCTGCTTTCGCGTAGTGCAATTTAAATATCTTTTCAGTCTATTGGAAGTAGCATTTAATTTTTGTTTCAGTGTGTCTAGAAAATGTTCGGGTTCTGTGTTAGGTTCTTCATGTCGTGAGTGAGTTTTATAGCAGGTTTTAATCTTTTCTACAGTATCAATAATTCTCCGACTTCTATTTCCTAATAAATACTGGGTTAATCTACCTATTTCTATCCTGTACTTTCTTATTCTGCTTTCAATTCTTTTTTGCCAGTTCGGTATTCTGTCTTTTTTATTTATAATTCTACTTTGTTCTGTGTTAAACTTGGTACCGTTGCATGATGCAGCTGTAAATGCTGCAGAATATATTAACGTGTGTAGTGACATAAAGTCAAGGTCTTGGTTAAGATATTGAGGGAGAATTTCGCTATTCAGGTATTGCACAATTTGAGCAAATCTACGTGAGGACTTTTGCTTCGGTATGTATGGTCGTGCTTCAGGTTCAGTAGTATTAAATCGTGCAATTGCATTGTTGAATTCGGATTCTATTGCATTTGTTTCTATGTGGCTTCGAGTTTGGACTAGGTTATTGGAGTTACTAAGATTAGTTGGAGTGAAAGTTTCTGGGATTGTGAGCGTGCTATCTAGAATGTCTTCATGTGAGGAGTGATGTGTAGGCGTGAGTGTGATGTTTGCTGTAAGTTCCTGTTGGGTGTATGAACACTCTATTTCATCCTGGCAAATGTTTATATGTTGACGACGTTGATTATTAAGATCTGTTAGTTTAAGTTCCACTTCTTTTTTTAATGTATTGATTTTGTCAGTGTATTTTTTATTATTGAACAATAATCTTCTTTGGTCTGCAATCCTTTGTTCAGTGAGATGAGATAAGTTTGGGTGTCTTTCTGTGAAAAGTCTATGGAGCTTTTGTCGGTAGGCTGTGTTATTTGACTCTAATTCGGTTATTTCAAAGTAGCATCTAATAATGTCGTCATTAATTTCATCCGACCATCTCATTCTGCTGTTAACAGTGGTATTTGTTTGTGTATGTTCTCGTGGTGTATGGTTAAGTGTGAGTGAAAAGTTATTATTTTCAAGTTGTATGCATTCCTTAACTTCTGTACATATTTCCTGTAGTATGTGGTCAGAAAGTAATTTTGTTCTTAATATGGCTCTTCTTTGGTCTCCTAATCGTTGTCTAGTGGTTTGCATTTCAGGATATTTACTGTCAAATTCTTGGTGCAGAGATTCTAGGTAATTATTCATATTGGTTGTTTCACATTTAGTTATTATTAGGTATGTGCGCCAGATAAAGCGATTCATATCTTCAGTCCATTTTTTTCGCGCACGGATAGGGCCAACAGTGGGTGCAAGGTTATTGGCTAATGCCTCCTGCACAACAGCTGAAGACCTTGTAGTGTAAGATGAACACGTGGATGATGGGGATGAAGTAAGTGAGCGTATAAAGCTATAGGTCGATGATGGTGAAGGCATATTAGAAAAAGGTGATCGATCTGATGATGAAATTGATGACGGTGATATTGGTGGTCCGGCTGTAGCATCTTGTTCGAGGGAAACCCGCCTGATCAGTCCCCCAGGTCCGGCTGTAGTATTTTGTTCGAGGGGAACCCGCCTGCTCAGTCCCCCGTCGCCAACGGTTCGCATGCTGTGGCATCCAGCGTCGGCTCCAGATGCGCCCCGGCGGCCCCCGGGTAGCGGCCGTAAACTATATCTTTTTGACTTTCCTTCCATATTTTTTTATCCCCATTGAATGGGTTTTCCCCATTATATGGGTTTTTGGGATCTTTGTTTGGGTAGGTTATTTTATAGTGGTGAGTTGTTAATGCCATTAATCCAGTGCCTAGTACCCAAAATGGGTAGGTATGTCCATAATGGTAAGTTGTTAATACCAGAAATCCAGTGCCTAATACCCGTAAGCCCCCCCACCACGTCAAGGTGATCCCCCGGGGGGGTTATTATTATTATTATTATTATTATTATTATTATACTGGAGATTGATGGCGCTTGGTGGAATCTGCTACACATATTGAATAACACACTTGTACTTTTCCACTGAGTTTATTTTATTTCTAAACCTGACCGGTTTCGCCTTACGGCATTCTCAAAGGTTTACATTGATTTCAATGTAAGCCAATTAGAAATTTTATTTTAATTAGAAATTATAGATAAAATTCAATATGTATACATTCGTTTCGAACCTGATGATAGTAGAGGTTCTACCAAACATAGCCTATGTCCAGGTCTACTCTACCCCTATACCGAATTTCATCAAAATCAGTTCAGTGGTTTAGGCGTGAAAGCGTAACATACAGATAGACCGACAGACAGAATTACTTTCGCATTTATAATATTAGTAAATATTTTCAAAGAATCATGGAAATCGTAAGAGTAAAATTTGTAATTTAAAACCACGTTCAATGTAGATATATAGGATTTATTTCAAATACAAGTAACACATTTTGTGTCTACATATTTATATATATTGACAATTTCTACAACACTCACATATAAAATAACCATGCTAACAGGTATATTTGTGTTATTTTATTTACTTAAATAAGTTTAGTCTGGTTTCCATATTATCCTTTTTGCCATTTGAGCTTTTTCATCTTTTTATGTGGACGAACCAGCGGATTATCAAGGTGTTTTGAATGATATTCCTTCTTCCAGAAACCCTCCAATCGATTGTTCAATTCGTTCATTTTCTGCTGCTGATTGTATCTGCTCAACAATTCAAAATCTTTGTCCGATGGTACCTCAAGAATAACTATTCTGTCAACTTTTACGCCATTTTTGGGCTTATTATAATCATGTGTAGCATACTGTGCTGGTCCCTTGCCTTCTTCATATTCATGTGTAGCATACTGTGCTGGCCCCTTGCCTTCTCCATAATCATGTGTAGCGTACTGTGCTGGTCCCTTGCCTTCTTCATATTCATGTGTAGCATACTGTGCTGGCCCCTTGCCTTCTCCATAATCATGTGTAGCGTACTGTGCTGGTCCCTTGCCTTCTTCATATTCATGTGTAGCATACTGTGCTGGCCCCTTGCCTTCTCCATAATCATGTGTAGCGTACTGTGCTGGTCCCTTGCCTTCTTCATATTCATGTGTAGCATACTGTGCTGACCCCTTGCCTTCTCCATAATCATGTGTAGCGTACTGTGCTGGTCCCTTGCCTTCTTTATATTCATGTGTAGTATACTGTGCTGGTCCTCTGCCTTCTTCATAATCATGTGTAGAGCGCAATAAATATTCTAGGGACCTTTTTGTATTATCAATATTTTCTTGAGAAGTTCTGTTGGCCAACTGATCCAAATTTATGTATTTCGTATTTTCTCTTTCATGCCTTTTCATTAAATTTGGAATTTTGTAATTCACATCTTTTCTTCCCAACGTTCTCAGCGCAGAATGATGCGCCACAGATTCTTCTAGAGAAGACCATTTCTGTGAAATAAAGTACATTTTAAGTCATGTAGAAACACTATGAAAATAAAACGGACTCATAACTCCAGCTATCAGTAATCAAAAATGTCGGGCAAGAAATCGTATACGGCGACAGAGTTTTAGTCCCATGACACTGCGTCCTAGTATAAGGTGACTGAGATATCTCCCAGGATTAGAAAAGTAACTAAATTATGTTAAAGAGGACTGCAGAAATAGTCTTAAAATGTTGGACCCTCCAAAGTGCAATTTTCAGATATAACTCTGATTTAGCGAAAAAAGATGACGATTTCCTATTATTGGGAAATTCTGAAGACCTGCGATGAGACATCTGTTGTTATGAAATATTTATCCGGAAATTGAATCCGAAGACATATGTTAGATATATTTTTAATAGATTAATTTGTCTTCACATGGCCTTTTGTATTCGCTATTTTTTTATGACAGAGTTGTGATATTTTTATTGTATTTTAAAGAAGACATGTTCCGATTAAGTATGGAATAAAATATGACATGACTTTTGCACAGAGATGTGGCTGTAGGTATCTCACCGGTGACGCGTTGGATTTTCGATTTGAGCTCAGGAATTGTTTCGGGTTTATTCGCACAAACTCGAGATTTCACAAAAGCAAAGAAAAAAATTGCACGGCGTTCAATCGCACGATCTTGGTGGCCAGTTGACATCAGAATTTCGTGAGATAATGTGTTCTGGAAATCGTTGCTGCAGTAAATCGATTGTTTTTTTTTACAATTTTAAGGGTGAATTTCTCAAACGTAAAATTTTCGCGGGGTGACTGAAAATCATACCTTAAAGTTAACATATAGTAATGATTATTTTTTGTAAGAAAGATTTCGTTTTGCTCTATATGCACGTATAAATTATATTATTGAAACTATTTTTGTGAGTGTGTAAAATATGTATTTTCACCTAAATTCTAAGCTTGGTGGCGCGTCCATAACCTGTTTTATTGGGAATGATCACAGTTTAATCAAAACTTCATTAGTTTACTGAGTATACTTAATAATAATTTGATTCGGCATTATTTTAGCTATCTTAGATAATGTCATTCGTAGTATTTAGTACTATACTTTATCTTAAAAATAATTTATATATGCGTCCGCGGCAAATGTAAAATTTTGGTGGGATTTATAAAAACATCGAAGGAGTCGTATTGAAAGTACCTATAAGGACGACACTATCATCATTGGAAACGTTCAGTTGGGTGTTAATGAGCACCAGTGCCAGTTGTCCCCAGTCCCGTTTCGTTTTTCTGCCAAACACGTAAGTAGGTCGTTTCATATGCCTCTGACAAAAATATTGTAATTTATGTGTTGATTATTTAAACCGTTTTATTCTCATTGTATGTTTTAATATTTAAGTATAGTGTACAGGTTCAGTATGTGTATTAAATTTTGGTATTGTAACCACTATATTCTAAATAGTATTTTTATAAATTATTTTTTTAGACGTGAAACTAATTTTGGTGGAGCAGTTTTGGTGACTTTGGTGGGGTTTTACTAATCATCAAAATTGTATATTTACACCAAAATTTGTTTTCATAGTTATTTGATTAAGCTCCTACGTAGTCCGACGGGCTACTAGGTCAGGTGGCCTCTACGTGGTATACCCTGGGCAATGGAGAAAGCACCGCCTCTCTCCCTAGGTGGGAAAGAGGTTGTTGGCTGTTGAGGGTTGTTCGGAAGCTTTCCTAATTTTCTCTCAGATTAACCATTAGCATATGAACTACCCATACAGCAGACAGGCGAGTAGTTGGGTGAAGTCAGCTGATGCCGCAGTAGGGACAGGCCGGTGTGGTGGAGCATCGTGCGCTCTTTCCGTCCCCTGCTTCTACTGGCGTGAAAGGCGGCCTCACTCTTTACTACCAAGCCTACACCGTAAAACCTGCCCACCCTTCTTCCCTCCTCTCCACTGTCAACATCATTTGGCTTTTCTTCCTCTGCTTTCTCACTTACATGAAAGCTACCGTGGATGCAAAAGTGCCTCATGCAATCTTTTGCACGTGACTCCACGCAACAAAGCGACGACGTCGAAGATGTAGGGGACACTCAACTCCTGCTTATGTTGCTCCAGCAGCTAGCATTTTGCTATCGTGTAAAAAGTACTCAATCTTCTCCACAGAAGGCTTCTGACCTATACCGTCCTCAAGCTCCTCACATGTTGCACCAATCTATCGGCGTCCACCACCGATATTAACAGCATACATGGGCAGTTATGGAGTGATTGTCTGATGCTATCCGACCAAAATACCACGCTGATTGGGAATGGACTAAGGACCGATCCTACATGTACCCCGACAGTGATAAGGAAGATTCTGATATTGCCAACAGCGAACAACGGAATCAGAATCGTGGTACAGGTCCCGGATGGTGTAAACCTCTGGAACCCTTTTGAACCGCAATGCCCATCAGCTCACCGTGTGAGAAACTTAGTTGAAGGACTCTTGTAAGTTCAGAAATAGACATCACACTACCAACTTGTCTTGTCACTACCAAGTGTCCATGGCCTATCTTCCGTCCACCCTTAGGCATACCGAGTACCACCTCTCCCACTTTGAGAATAACTGCCTAAATCTTTTCCCAGCAATCTTGAATAAGTTCGTCGATAATATTGGCGCCATTAGAGTAAAATATAATCCTTGCTTCTAAACAATCAAATGTTTTGCTTTTATACTGATACTACTAACAACTAAAATGGTTTTGCCATATAAAAATGAAGTTGGTGATAAAAGCGTGAAAATTAAGGGTTATATGTACCTATTAAGTGCCAAATTCTAAAAACAAACAAAGAAATAGTATAAGTAACAATAAATAAAAAATAAAAATAAGTTGATATGCAATTTTGGTGTTAGACACCAATTTCGGTGTATTAGCAATTCAGGTGTATAAAATAAACAAGTAATTCCCAGGGCTAATTGACTATTCAAGTAAAATAGGCATCTAAATAGGTATTTCTAGCTAAATATTGAAAGAGATTACCTAAATACCTAGAAATAAAAAAAATCACCAAAATTAGCTAAAAATTCATAGATGTTGAAATTCACCCTTAACGGGTTGTTCTTTCGAAAAGTGCTCCATTTTTAATAATCGGAATAAACTGAGGTGACAACTGTAAAATTTCAGAGTTGCCAATGCATGAAAAAAAAATCCAATTTTGAAAAGTGCACTCTTACTGAGACACCCTATACAACCAACTACACATGGCAACCAAATAACATACTGACAAAGGTATGTTTTATTGGCCTTATTTAAAAGAAAAAATAAGCAATAAGGCCCATATTTTGTCAAATTACTGTCGTGGTAACTATGTGCCAAATAATTATGTCAAATACTCAAATAAAAATAACGACGAAAAGAAAGAAAGACAGAAAAATGTTTTTTACTATTATTTCTTGAATCTCTTTTTTTTAAAGAATATTAGAACCGAAGTTACTAATATTCCCTCTAACCCCTCCAACTAAGCTAAATTGCTTGTGCTAGGAGTGGGTTCACGTCGGTAGTGTAAGTCACCGGGACACGATGGTCTGACCATGGAGCACCTGCAGCATGCGGGTTGTCACATGCCAAGAGTACTGGCGATGTTTTTTAACCTGTGTGTGGGACATTCATATCTGCCTTCTGAAATGACGCGAACGATGACAGTGACAAAAATAAAACGGGAGACGTATCAGACCGGTCGAACTATAGGCCTATTTCGCTTGCAACCATAATTGCTAAAGTGCATGACGGTGTGCTTAATTCATATCTGGATAATTACATCAAGCCTCATGATGCCCAGTTCGGGTTTAGACCTGGCTTATGGCTTATCGCCTGTCTTAAGCATACCGTCAAGAACTATGCTGATAGGAAGACGCCTATATATGCGGCTTTCCTGGACCTCTCCAAAGCATTCGACATGGTCTCCTACGATATCCTGTGGGGTAAACTACAGGGTACGGGGATCCCTAGGGAACTGCTGGAGGCTTTTCGCTGCTGGTACCAACATCAAAGTAACGTGGTCAGATGGGGGTAAACGTTTCGTCACGATATGTAATGGAATATGGGGCACGACAAGGCGGGCTAAACTCCCCAAAACTATTTAATTTGTATTTATGTAAATGCCCTGATAGAGGATCCAGCAGCACGCGTGTAGATTGCTTTATTAATGGAGTTGCATTTCATAATATCAGTTATGCGGACGATATGGTGCTGCTGGCACCTTCTATCAGCGCGTTAAGGAAGCTACTTGCAATATGTGAGAAGTACGCAAATAAACATGGACTGGTATACAATACCAAAAAGTCCGAATTCATGGACTTTGGGGCCGTGGGCACCAAGCGTCCAGATATCATACCGGAGGTGACTATTTATGGAGTACCACTTCGTTGAGTTGATATCTTCAAATACCTAGGACACTATGTTGCCCACGACCTCAAGGACGATGCAGATATTGAGCGGGAACGCAAGGCATTGGAGGTATGGGCAAATATGTTGGCCCGCAGGTTTGCTCGGTGCACGGACAGTGTTCAAATAATGTTTTTTAAGGCTTACTGCACATCCCTGTACTCTAGTGCGCTGTGGGTCAGCTATATCCAGCGCTCCATCAAAGCCCTGCGTATTTAATAAAGCGTTTAAAGCGCTGTTGCAGCTGCCGCGCTACTGTAGTGCATCGGCTATGTTCGCAGACGCACGTACCGACAGCTTCACCGCTTTGTGGCGCAAAAAAATGACGTTGATGCTGTGTGGAATGCGTGGCAGTGGCAACCAGTATGCTCAACGTACCGGTGGCCAGAAACCATGAGTGCCACGCCACATATTAAGGCACGTCTATAACATGCACGAATCTTTTGTAAATTATAAGTACCTACTGACATAGATCTAAGTATACAAATGCTACTAACAAAAAATGGATTTTAAATTTTCTGATAAATATTTTTTTGTGAGGGTAAACAGATTTGTATAGATGCATACCCAATGCTAAAAAATTCACTTAAATATTTGGGCGGAGGAATCAAAAATCAATGATTAAAAATGATTGTAAAATCATATTATGAACATATATTATGAAAGTGTTCCGTGGATACACAACTAATCCGTGTATATTAGAGTGGATAGGTTTAAGCGTGCCAGATAGGTATGTACAACGTCGTAGACAACCGCACTTATTCAAGGTACAGCCAAGCGCGGCAGAACTAAATTGTTGGACAACACGCCACTTACCCGAGCTATTACCACCCTCAACATCGTGCCAGAAAAAGTACATGTGTTCTCGTGTTCACTGAGCGAGTTCGAAAAGGTTACCCTACACTATTTGTGTTATGCCAATTAAAAAGTATTTATGTCTATTATTTATTGCATTGTATTTTTGCATTATTTAGTTTATTATTATGAATAATTATTTTAAATTTAAATTTTATTATAGGTTTTTTTTTATTGATTCTTTTAATAATGAATTACTATTTTATTTTTTATATATAATTACTATGATTTTTTTAAAATGAATTACATAACATAAACTCATAAACTCACGCCTGTATTCCGCGAAGGGGTAGGCAGAGGTGCTAGCACCCACATTTCGCCAGTTTATGTAGGTCCCAATGTAATAGGTGGCGAGCCTATTGCCATTAACCGGGCACTTATAAACCTGCGATAAATACACACATAACTTCGAAAAGCATCGAAAAGTCATTGGTGTGTGCCATGGTAAACCTGGGATCGAACCCGAGACCTCGTCTCAGCAGTCCATTACCCACACCACTAGGCTACCGCAGATATTTGAATTATTTTTTACTTATGATTTACGGCAATAATTATGAGTTACGGCATTCTCAAAGTTTTTAGCAATTAGAACATACAAAACCTTGCTAAATGTTAACCTTTGAGAATGCCGTAAGGCGAAACCGGTCAGGTTCAATATAATAAATACTGTGGAAAAAGTACAAGTGTTCTCAATATGCGTAACAATGGATTCCACCAAGTGCCATCAATCAACAATATAAAAAAAAATGATTGTAAAATCATTCATTGATTCCGATGGTTCGTAAGGATATCGGTTAATGCCTCCACCGTCGGTCGCCTTAAAGACGGTTAATATACAAGTAAAAATGTAATAGTATGGGGCGTGTCTAGGTGGCCTAGTTGGTTAAGGACACAGAAATCTAAATAATAAGGTGATGTTCAGTCGCTCGCGCACCTCGGCGACAACAAGTGCAACGAAAAATGGTGTTTTGCAGCGTTGCCCAGTGTGGAAATGCATCTGCAACGTGTAATTACGTTAATAAAGGGATAACATTTCATCGGTAAGTTGATTTATGTAGGTACTAATATTGTTGTTATTAGTCAATTTCATTTCAAACCATAACCTTAATTATAACACGATATGAATATTACAACTTGCGAAATTTTCATAATTTTGCTAACCATTGCCTCTTTTGCTTGACAATAACGAAATGGCATCGTATTACAAAAAGAAATGAATTACGCAATAAACAATAATTCATTGCTTTCGTATTTATTGTGATACGGCCGCACAAAACTGTCGCGAGCTAGTGATGTGCTAAATGCTTCAAAATTCGGGTCATTTCCTCGAGATGGTGCATAATATTAAATAATAATTATTATAAAATAAATATAAAAGTGCGGGAATGAGCAGTTTTCCAGTAGGTATAATCAGTTGGTTTTTTTAAATTATCAAGAGATGGCGCTAGCATCGCTTTTGGTACTTTTTTATTTTGCATTGTGGAGACCAATTTAGTCTGTGGCAAGAAAGAACTGAACTGACCGAATGCCATACTAAAAAAAAATACTTTGTTTGATTGCCACTATCTTTGGCCACTGGCCACTATTGCCAGAGTTTCTGAAGCGTTGAAGTTTGTTTGTATGTAATATTGTAACTTCAAAAAGTTGATACCTACATATTTTTTTAGAAAATAATACATTGTTGTAAATACAATAATCTTTGTATTCAGTAATACGTAACTAATATTGAATATGCGGTCACGGTGTGCTGTTCATACCTGTGGAAAGCCCTTAATTTTTACATATTTATATTAAAAAAAATCCCGTCACTATCTGTAATTTAAAATAATACTTATTTTTATCAGAAAAAATTACACAATATGTATGTAAAGTAAATCATTAAAAAACCGAAGAAAGTACTTTTTCCCATAAATTAGGGAAAACTAGATGTGACACCACACTCTTCTTACCAAAAGTGCCGGTGGCGTCATCTAGCGTGTCTTTATGAAAGCTTTATATACCTACTAGAAAACTGCTCATTGAACGCGCTAATGACGTACATACCTATATTTCCATTCATAGGTAAAAACTTATTAGCGCGTTCAATTCCCGCACTTTTATATTTATTTTTATTTGATATGCAACGCGATAGTTTAAAAACTGTGATTGTCGAGTTCTAAATAGCCATCTAATCTTAATGTATTTCAGATTTCCTCAGGATGCACACAGAAAAGATAAGTGGATATCTGCCACGGGCAAAAAAAAAATGGTTCCCGACAAACAACAGTCGCATTTGTTCGTTGCATTTTACCGAGGACAGTTTTAACAACTCAACAAAGCGACGTACACTTAAAAAACATGCAATACCTATACTTAATACATGGAAACTAATTAATGTAGTAAGTACAGCTTTATAAATATTTTTTAATGTTGAATTATTTTGAATGTTTTTATTGGAATCGTAATGTATATCGTTATTCGTTGTTAATATAATAAGAAAATAAAAGTACCTACTCTATTCATCTATGTATTTATAACACTCGATAAATTTAATGTTTACCTTGTAGGTCACAAATAATGAAGAACCTAACTCAGCAGTACCGAATCCTCCAGTAGCGTTATCAGCTCCTAGCTCACCCAGCTGTTCACGTAAACGTACAATTTCGCAAGCAATAATAATTGTAAGTTTTAATTTGATACAGCATAGTTAGTTGTATTTACATTTATTGCACCGTATCTAAGTATTTTTAATACCAAATATTTTTTCAGTCAACAGACAATCAGCAAATGAGAACGACTGAATCTGAAGCTGACGTTACAGATACACCAAAAAAAAGGAAACTACGTGCTGAAGTTGACCAACAGAAAAATATTATTAGGCAACAACGTTTGAAAATAAAACGTTTACAATGTAAAACTAGGCGTTACAAAAAAACAATTTCAAAGTTCAAAGACTTAATAAAAAGTTTAGAAAATAAGCGGCTTATCAGTGGGGACCAGGCGTGCGTTTTAGAGGACATGAATGTTACCGCACATGAGTTGATTGGCAGATTCCACCAAAAGCTACAGTCGGGTAAACGTACTACAATTAAATATTCGCCGAATTTAAGAAGCTTTGCGATGACTTTACATTTTTACTCGCCAAAAGCGTATGCATTTGTAAGGCAAAAATTTAATACATGTTTGCCTCACACAAGGACCATCAAAAAATGGTATCAATCCATTCATGCAGAGCCAGGATTTACTACAGAATCTTTTACTGCGATTAAGGTAAAAGTACAGGCATCTAGGCATGTTATAATGTGTAACTTGGTGTTAGACGAGATGGCTATTCGGCAGCGTGTAGAGTGGGACGGACACCGTATGCATGGCTACGTGGATATAGGCTTAGATGACAATGATGTGAGTACAACGGTCGCTAAAGAAGCTCTTGTGTTTTTGGTAACTGCCATTAATGGTGCGTGGAAAATTCCAGTTGGGTACTTTCTTGTCGATGGGTTAACTGGTAAACAAAAGGCTAATTTAGTTTTACAGTGTTTAGAACTACTTCATAGTACAGGAATCGAAGTACTTTCTATGACATTTGATGGTTGTCCGGCTCACATATCGATGTCTAAAAACCTGGGGTGTTCATTTGATTTAAATCGATTAGTGACAAATTTTCAACATCCTATTACAAAAAAACCTGTGTACATTTTTTTAGATGCTTGTCATATGATGAAGCTCGTTAGAAATTCATTTGAGGCCAGTGGATCATTTACGGACAACCAAGGCAAGTTAATTAAGTGGTCTGATTTAGTTGCACTTAATAAATTACAAGAAAAGGAGCATTTACATCTTGCTAATAAATTGAGACGCAAACATATATTTTTTAAAAATCAGAAAATGAAAGTACGGTTGGCAACTCAACTTATGAGCCAAAGTGTCGCCAATGCTTTAAAATTTTGTGCTGGGATGAAGCACCCTGATTTTGATGACGTCGACGGCACGGTTACTTTTTTAGAAACTTTGAATAATTTATTTGATATTTTGAATTCGCGGCACATGAATCAATTACATTTTAAGAAACCCCTTTACTTTAGGAATAAGGATAAAATTTTTGCTTTTCTGAACAAGACTGAAATGTATTTGAGATCTTTGAAACTTTGTGATGGACGAGAACTAGTCCTGTCTGCAAAAAAAAACTGGATTTGTGGGACTTCTAGTTTGCATCAAAAGTTTAAAAGCACTTTCTATCGCTACAATAGAAAAAGAAAATAAACTACAATATTTGCCATCATATAAATTTTCGCAAGACCACATAGAAGTAACTTTTGGTCATATCAGAGCACACGGTGGTTGTAATAGCAATCCAACAGCGCGACAGTTTAAATCAATTTACAAAAAAATTATTACCCACATAGAATTAAAAGATTTTAACAGTGGAAATTGTGTAGCCTTGGAAAATATTTCGATTTTAAATTGCACGTCAGCTATTGACAAAATAAATATTACGACGATGACGCCATTTCAAGACATTGACTTTACTGATAATAATAGTAATGATTTATTTTGTGAATATGATATTAGTAATATGTCCGAATTTGCTTCACATGTAGTGACATATATAGCAGGAGCAGTTGTTCATTATTTAATAAAAAAGATTAAATGTGACACATGTGTATCAGCATTACTGGGGCCTGATAATAGTGACGAAAAGGTCGAGCTTATAAAATTAAAAGACAATGGTGGTTTACTAATACCTAGCAAGGATGTGATCAGTATTTGGTAGGACGTGTAAATAGTCCGACCACTGGTGTGTTTGCACACAGAGCGTGTAAGAACCTGTGACCTGAAGTTTGGTTGTAATAAAAAGAAAATATACGTGACCGCTTCTATGAATGAAAACGCAAGAGAACCGGCACTGACCTGAGTTCCACCTCGTGAGGATTCAGCTGCAGACAGGCGTGGTTCCTGGCACGTGCTGGTGGGTAGGTAGGTGTCGACCGGCCGGTGACTTTCTTGAGTGAGTCGTTTTCTTCCGATACACTTCACTTATACTGACTTGAGAATGTGGCCAAAGGAACTTATAGAATTACACAGAAAAAGAAACGAGGAGTTGAAGTACTCAACTTCCGTCCGGAGCGGCAGCGGGTTGAAGCAGACAAATAAAAATGGGCGGGGAGATGATCCGCCGTGAAGCTTGAGAGTGTCGCTCGTAGGAACTTCAGTCTCAAAGTATAGTTCGAAAAATCTGTGCACAGCGCCATCTATTGGCCTTCTTCAACACTAAGTGGTCAACAAATGAGCGCCAATACTCAAACATTATTCGATCACAGAAGCGGTTTTTTTAAATTACAAAAATTGAAATACAATTAAATTATGTGGGAAATAATTAAGAAAGTACATAAGCGCTTCACCATGCACCCGGCTTTGGAACGTCGCAAGATGTTACGAAACAAACAAGCGAACACTGGCTGATTAGAGCCCATAGTGAATTTGTATAACATAATAATACACATAGCTAAAATAACAACTTAGACTAACAATATTCTATCTAAAGTATGTTTAAAGTTTGAGTTAAAAATTAAAGTTTCTATTTAGCGTTGTAAGTTATTGCGTTGGGATAGGAAACAATTTGGTTACAGCGCGTTTGTAAGTACCAGTACGCGTTTTAACCATTGCTACGCGAACCACGTCATCAGAGCCTCTGAACACGTCAGTAATGACTCCTAACGGCCAATTCAACGGAGCAGAATTTTCCTGCTCTAGAAGAACAACGGTGCCGATTTCTACTGGTTTGTCGGGAGTAGCCCATTTTTGTCTGACTTGCAACGTGTGCAAATACTCTACGTGCCACTTTTTCCAAAAGGAGTGGATCATGTTGTCGAGTAATTTTTTTCGATCTACCAAACTAATTCGTTGATCTGATAGATCAGCCGAGGGTAAGTATTGCAACGGTGTAGTCATTAAGAAATGTGCGAGTGTTAACACCTCCGGATCAGGGTCAGAGGAGAGCAAGCCCAATGGGCGCGAGTTCAGAATGCATTCTATTTGAGTCAGTACCGTTTGCAATTCTTCGTATGTGAGTAATTGACTACCTATCACTCTGAACAAATGAGTTTTCATGCTTTTTATATTTCCTTCCCATATCCCACCAAAATTAGGTGATCTTGGGGGAATCATCTTCCATTCTATACGCCGAGATAGCAACTCCTTTGACAGCGCGGTTTTAAAATTGGAGTTCAATAGGAACGTGTATAACTCATCTAATTGTGCCTTCGCACCAATGAAAGTAGATCCGTTGTCAGAATAAAGACACGAAACGGGTCTACGGCGGGAAATAAAGCGTTTAAAGGCGGCTAAAAAATTATCAGTGGTTAAATCACTGGTCAATTCGATATGAAGGCCACGTGTGGCCATGCAGATAAACAATATAATGTATGCCTTTTGAGAATGCTGACCTCTACGACGAGAAAGTATGGTCTTTATTGGACCAGCGTAATCAACCCCAGTATGACAAAAGGCTTTGGCTTCTGATACACGATAATTGGGCAGATCAGCCATTATTGGTGTAGGGTGCGTTGGATTGCATTTAAAGCAAATGTTACACTTTCGTAACTTAGATCTGATAACAGTTCTAGGGTTTAATATCCAGAAGCGTTGGCGTATGATAGACATGAGGAGTCCAGGTCCAGTATGACAATTGACAACGTGAAAATGCTGAATTATTAGATCAACAACGTGATCGCGTTTAGGGAGAAGGACAGGATGTTTAGCTTCAAATGGAAGCATCGATTTAGAAAGTCTGCCACCTATGCGCAAAATGCCTTCTTCATCTAAGAAGACTGCAAGACTCAGCAGCTTCTTCGAGGGTGACTTCTCAGCCTTTATCAATTTTATATCTTCAGCAAAGTGAACTGATTGAACGGCGAGAATCAATGCCGTCTCAGCGATTGACAAGCCTGATACAGAATGAGGTTCGATCTTAGATTTAAATCGTGCGAATTTTAAAACGTATGTAATGATGCGTAGTAGTTTCTGCCAAGAAGAAACACGTTGTGCTAATGTACATAACAATGGCGACTCTGTGTGTTTTGTTGTCACACTTAACACATTTGCCTTATGCTCAGGTAAGTCAGAACAGTTGGCGGGAGAGAATGACTTAATAGGCCATTCATCAGGGGGGCCGCGGATCCATGCTGGACCGTTCCACCACAAATCATGAGTCAAAAGTTGCGAGGGGAGCATGCCGCGTGATAGACAATCACTCGGGTTAATGGCTCCGGCGACGTGATAAAAATGTTTAGCGTTCAAGTTTTCTTGACACTGAGTGACCCGGTTGCTAACAAAAATCGACCACCGATGTGGTGACGAGTGAACCCATGATAAGGCAATCGTGGAATCAGAAAAGGCGTAAATGTCAGTAACGGGAATGCGTAATGCATAAGAATCACGTACAGTTCTTATTAACTTTGACATAAGCAAAATAGCACATAACTCTAATCGAGCAAGCGTAGTAATCTTTGTCGGAGTGACCTTTGATTTCGCACACAAAATGCTAGTTTGAATGCTAGATGGGTAGGTACAATGTGCATAAATAACACATCCCATGCCATTCAGGCTGGCATCACAAAATGCGACAAGACCTAATTCGCAATCAACTTCGACACCTATATATCGCGGAATTTTTAATGTGTCAAGCAATTTTAATTCTTGAACGAGAGCGGAAAAGCGTGAGCGTATATGCACTGGAGCAGGGTCATCCCAATCACTCTTACTAAGCCAAAGTTCCTTAATTAACAACTTGGCGTAGAGTATCACAGGTGCCACCAACCCGAGCACGTCAAATAGTCGCGCAACTATAGAGAGTATATTTCTCTTAGTGCACTTCTCATCTACCAAGGTGAATGTGAAATAAAAATTATCTCCACACGGCTCCCACGAGAGAGCTAAAACCTTTGCGACATGACTGCCAACATCAAACTCAAGCGATTTGCGGTGAGTATCAGGAAGTGAGTCTAGCAGCACAGAAGAATTGCTAGACCACTTCACTAAGTCAAAGTCGCCAGCCTTGAATAGTTTTATCAAGTTGCGAGCTAAGTGTACAGCAGTGTCCTCATCAGGTGCGGAATGAACTAAATCGTCAGTATACAGACAGGTCTCTGCCACTTTCGCGGCGTCAGGGAAGTGCGGACTCATGTCAGTAGCCAGCTGACGCACAGTACGTATAGCTATATACGGACTTGACTTCAGACCAAACGCCTGTCGATTAAACACATAGGTCTGAATTTCATCCGATTCCTTGAACCTGAATAAGATGCGCAGGTATTTACGATGGTCAACAGGTACGCCAATACGTAAATAATGTTGTTTTATGTCAGCGTTCATTGCGATAGGAAATAGCCTAAAATTTAATAATAATAAAAACAGGTCTGCCTGTAAATTGGGACCAATATGTAAAATATCATTGAGCGAAAGACCAGTGTGGGTTTTAGCGCTCGCGTCTAACACAATACGTGGCATCGGTTTGTCATGTCGAACTACTGCGTGATGTGGTATGTAATAACCATCCATAGACAAATTAGAGTCATCAACGAGACTAAGATAACCGTTATCTAAATAATCCTGAATAACCTTATTGTAATTTTCGCGTACGGTTGGTGATTGACGAAGTTTACGCTCGAGCGACAAAAACCGGCGGTGAGCGATGCCGCGCGACTTCCCTAGTTCAGAGGGATCCTTGCAGAACGGCAGCGCAACAGTATAACGACCTACGTCATCGCGAGTCACAGTAGATGTGAAAATATTCTCGCACTCGGTTTCTTCTGGAGACAATAGGCGCTTCACAGGAACTTCCTCAAGTTCCCAAAATTTTTGCGCTAAATCATTTAGTGCTAGCGCAGAAAAGGATGCGGTTGTAGGCACAACATCTTTACGTGGGTAATCACCCATAAGTACATACCCAAACGCGGTTGATAGTACACAAGGGGCACTGGGACCACACTCGACTCTATTTCCTAAGTAGATATACGGGAAGAGCTGTGCACCTAATACTATATCAATGTTTCCTGGAATGTTCCAGCTTAAGTCAGCAAGCGGTAAATCGCGAAGATTTAACTCGCGATCACACTTAATTAATTGCGAGGGCAATTGATCCGTAAGGCTATTCATAACTAACGCATGTATAGTATACTTATGATCTGCATAAATACGAGATTCAATGTCCAAATACACATAGCCTACTATCGGGTGCGAAGTGGAACCAACACCTTTGACAACAGAATTACTCATTGGTATTATTGGTAAATTCAATAAACGACAACAGGACAATGTTATTAAGATATTCTGTGAGCCATTATCAATTAGACATCTGACTACAGATTTATTTCCAGTGCTACCTTTAGGGCGAGCATACACCTGAGCGGTTGCCAAGAGAATATCACACTTATGGCTAGAGGCATACGAATGCACAGTGCTTGAAGCGAGCAGTGACTCAGGAGTGAGACTAACATGGTCGCACTGGGGCGGGGGGGAAGCGACAGCAGTCGTCGCATGCAAGTGCGAATAATTAACATTATTATCAAAATGCAATAATTTATGATGTTTTTTCTGACAGAAGCAAACTGACGTACTTTTACATTGCGGGAGATTATGTAATGTGCTTAGACAATTGACGCAACCACGCTTAGATTTAATAAACTCATATCTAGCCTTTGCATTTTGCATATTTTTAAACTGAGCGCAGTCATACAGGTGTCGCTGGTCGCTGCCGCCACATAAACAACAGGACGCGTTAACTGCGGCGGGCGCATTCGACTTATTATTAATCGGCTCACTGACAACAAACGACTTAGAATTACGCTGTACACGCCTATCATTAGACTGTGGCGTCCCAGCAGTGGACGACTTCGCATATGACGAAGACCGCGGGTTTGACCGTTCAATCATCTTAGCATGATCTTGTACAAAGTCGATCAGCTGTTGCGTCGTAGGTATATCGACACCTCGAACAGAAAGTTCGAAGACTTGGATGGTAAGAGTGTCCATTTTCCTCAAGGCACATTGTAGAAACATGAAGTCCGTTAAATCATTTATACCTAACTCTTTAAGCGCGGCGATAGAGGAGGAATATATACCTATAAATGAATCAAGTGAGTTCACACTAGGTGAACAATTCTTTAAGTCTAATATATTATGAAGATAATATGAACCTAATGAACGTTTATCTTGGTATTTCTTGACCAAGGCGTCCCAAACTATACTGTAGGTCTCACTTGACGGAACAATACCGGCAGTGAACTTTAATGCGTCATTGGTTGCGTTGCGAATCAGACAATTGTTTGTTTGAATGAATATTGGCCTTAAAGGACTGATAAAATGTATTCCAGTTTTCAGGGCGTCCGTCAAAACTTGGAATAACAAGCATTTCCAATTTCACTACAGACGCGTTCGAATTACTCGACCCGTGTGAGGCGACCTCCTTGACCTTGGGAGTAGATAATTTATTTCTGATGCGTTTTATTCTCGAATACAATTCATCAAATGAGTCAAGGCAAGAATAGTCGGGTTCCACAGGGGATTCTAATGATAAATTTGAGCTATTTATTTGATCTACAATCGACTCGAACTTGTCGCGAACATCATCGATGGTCTCGGTCTCAGCCAAAAAATCCTCACTAGATCGCGTCGTTATATCAAAACAAACAATTGATTTCGACGATTTATACCAACGAGTAATGCGTGCAAACAATAATTCATTTTTTTGATTCAACATAATAAGCTTCGTTTCTAGATCTGACGACATGTTTGCAAATTAACGATAGGTAGGACCTACCTATTGAAATATAACAAGAAGATTATCTAACACAAACAGTTTAGATATACTTTTTATTGAAAATTGTACTACGGCTTATTATATAATAGCGCAAGTAGCACGGCGGAGCGGGAATGTAACTACCTACGTACCTAGATAGGTACCTACAAAGTTACGCGTATGTGAATAGAATGATGAGTATTTACCAATTAATACGTAAATCACCAACTATTATAAATATCTACCAATTATTACGTAGATTTAGCGTTTTAAATGCAGAATTTACCAAATAATTTACGTAAATCTGTTAGCGAATGAAAGTAATGAAACTAAGATGGCGGAAAGAATTCACCAAAATTACGTGAATCTTTTAATTAAATGAATAGGAAAGAAATATTATTCACCAATAATTACGTGAATATGTTATTTACTGGCCTATCCGACTCGTAAGGACCATAAATTATGGTAGGACGTGTAAATAGTCCGACCACTGGTGTGTTTGCACACAGAGCGTGTAAGAACCTGCGACCTGAAGTTTGGTTGTAATAAAAAGAAAATACACGTGACCGCTTCTATGAATGAAAACGCAAGAGAACCGGCACTGACCTGAGTTCCACCTCGTGAGGATTCAGCTGCAGACAGGCGTGGTTCCTGGCACGTGCTGGTGGGTAGGTAGGTGTCGACCGGCCGGTGACTTTCTTGAGTGAGTCGTTTTCTTCCGATACACTTCACTTATACTGACTTGAGAATGTGGCCAAAGGAACTTATAGAATTACACAGAAAAAGAAACGAGGAGTTGAAGTACTCAACTTCCGTTCGGAGCGGCAGCGGGTTGAAGCAGACAAGTAAAAATGGGCGGGGAGATGATCCGCCGTGAAGCTTGAGAGTGTCGCTCGTAGGAACTTCAGTCTCAAAGTATAGTTCGAAAAATCTGTGCACAGCGCCATCTATTGGCCTTCTTCAACACTAAGTGGTCAACAAATGAGCGCCAATACTCAAACATTATTCGATCACAGAAGCGGTTTTTTTAAATTACAAAAATTGAAATACAATTAAATTATGTGGGAAATAATTAAGAAAGTACATAAGCGCTCCACCAGTATTTGTAAAAAAACTGAATCGTTGTTAAAAAATACTGTTTTTGACAAAGACGTCATTGCAAATAAAAAATTTAAGTGTCAGTTTATTACCAAAACTTTGCAACATTTTCTCGGTCATAAAATATTCGATGACATAAGTTTTCACCAGTACGATCAATCCCCAACTGATAACCACGTCATTAATTTGATTAAATGTGTAGTAGAGAAGTATATGGGGATCCGCCTTAATTATTACGCCAAAAATGCCATAAATATAGTTCCAAAAAGACAGTTATTAAACAAATATCTCCATTTTACGGGACAATAATCATTATTTTATTTTATTTCGTAGCCAAACTGCAATAAGCCATTAAAAATTCGCTAAATCTGTTTGTTTATGTCTGTCTATAACCTATAACCGTCTATAACCACTTTATTCTAACCATAAGAGCTATACTGTTTAACGTAGAAGTACCTAGATGTATTCCATTCACGGCCAGTTTTATTTATTGAAAATTAGAAAACAGTTTTACACTTTACCTACATAAAATCATTTTTATAGTGTAGGTACTGTAATACAATAGTAGTCAATTATAAATAAAACATTCTCAGTACTTATGAACTTTCAATTTAATTATAATACGAACTCCCTTACACTTTAGTCAAGCACTAGTGTAGTTTACGTGATCACCACTATTATTGCAAAATAAAGCCATGCTTGTGTGAGTTAGCAAAGCGTTACGACGCAATGTCAACCTTAATTCTATAGTTTTACGGTTTAGTACAGTTTGGATGCTGTTCCCAATGGATATATGTGCGTGATCGTGTAGTTACTAGTTGTATGTGTGTGTTAGCCCCGCCCTCCGGCGACACGCGTACCGATGAAACACTGCAGGTTATGCCATTTCTATTACCTTATTATTTAGATTTCTGTGGTTAAGGAATTTCCCCTGTTCTTTCCCTTACAGATTCGAGTTCCACCCGAGAGATTCACTTTTTCCAATGTTTTCGTATCTATACCGGGTCCCTGTAGCCGAAAACCCCTAGTAGGACTCCAGGTACATAACACATTGGCATAAAAAAAAAACGTTTTGGACATGGAGTACCTACTACTAGGGGTTTTCGGCTTAGGGTGCGTTCCTCTTACACCCGGCTTTATTCTGATTGACGGCAGACAGCGAGTACGAGACGTTGGCGCAAGTTTTCCTATCGGTTAGATTTCCAAAATGGCGGCGATTAATCATTTTGATAAATTAAAAAAAAATATCTTTTACACCTAAGTTTTACACATATATGAAAAGTCAACTCCCTGACTCGTATGCTGGCCATTTCATTACCGACATGAACGATCACGGCCCATTGGATGGCACGATCCCATTGTCTCTTTCACATATCATAAGGAAAGCTCACAAGCTTTATTTATCTTCATAATACTAAACCTCCTGATACGATGTGACTTGTATCTTTTCCTTTATCTGTGTCATAAATGTTCCTCTTGGCCTTCCTCTTCCTCTCTTTCCTTCTACCTTCCCCTCTATGATGGTTTGTAAGAACAAGTCATGTCTTATCAGGTGGCCAATCATCTTACCTCTTCGGTTCTCGATTATCCATACTAATATTATAAATGCGGAAGTAACTCTGTCTGTCTGTATGTTACGCTTACTTACTACTTACTTTCACGCTTAAACCACTGAATAGACTTTGATGAAATTTGGTATAGGGGTAGATTAGACTTAAGGACATAGGCTATGTTTGGTCGCTATAACCGACATCCACGCAGGTGGAGCTGCGGGCTACAGCTAGTTCTCAATAAATAAATAAATTTTAATATTAATAGTTTCTTCCCTCTTGACATTTTGTGAACGTAGTGAATAGTAGACGTTCCTAGTTAAAATTGGGGTATTTTAAGCCATACTAATATTATAAATGCGAAAGTATATGTAATGCTGTCTGTCTTCTGTATGTTACGCTTTCACGCCTAAACCACTGAACAGATGCTCATGAAATCAGTTATAGGGGTACATTAGACCTTGAGAAAGGACACAGGCTATGTTTGGTCGCGATAACCGACATCCAAAAGATAGTATACAATATAACTTAATTAAAATGATAAAACTTGCTGCAATATAGTGCTATCCGTACTTTTTTGTACGCTTTACGTCGGTATGACTTAAGAATAGAATGATACTGGTGTGGATTAAGAATGGTATGTCATGATATGAATGTGGAACAACCCAAACTATTATAGAAGAAGTTTTTATTCCTTTACGCCGTTCCTTTCTTTTTTATTCTTTTAGTATTTTTTCGCCTTTATCCCCGGAGGATTAGGCAAAGGTGAATTAACATCCACATTTCGCCAATGAAGGTATTCGGTCCCACGGTATAGGGAGTGAGCCCATTGCCGTATTCCGGACACTATTGTTAACTCGAGCCATGAATCAGATATTTTTATCGTGCGAAAAATCCTCACTGATACCACCCCCAACCGGGGCCGGTGGAGGTAGTTATGTCGGACTCGAACCGACTAAAACGCCGGCTTTGGGTCTTTGGTTGCCGGAGGTGAGAATGCAGGGAACATATATCTCGCAACTCGGCAGACCCAGGACCATTTCTTTCAAGATGGCCCCCTTTGAGGTTGTGGGGACCATAGAGTCCCCATCTAGCCCCGGGTATGGCGAGGGAGCCATGAATCTGATGCTGAGTCTGGGTTGTATATGATGTTAATGATGTACTTCAAAATAATGTGTAAATTACTTACCGCAGAGATTTCCGCGTTAGCGAAAATCACTAAAACAGCAGCACACACAACTATTCTCATTGTGTGACATTTAGTGCCCAATGCGCAAAGGGCACATCAGCTGCAAGCCTTACTATGAATATCGTATAATTTGAACATCACGCTAATAAATACCAAATTAAAATTTACACGAAAGTACTTAAATGCGTGAAATTGTTGATTAATAACATTTCATAATAATAATTTGACTTGTAAAAAATAATTAATAGTAGTTTACTTTAATAACCAATTAACACCTACAGACCAATTTATATGGCTGGATGATTTTGGGTAATTTTCTCGAGCTTGAATCGACCTCAAAATTGCTCGCCCATTCACGGGTATTATTCAACCACCATAACACCATTGATAGGTAGTGTCAAGAGTATTATTTAATTCAATGCCCATGACGCCACCGGTAGTGTCACGGGTATTACATAATCGCCATAACACCACCGGTAGTGTTACGGTTATTATACAATCGCCATAACACCACCGGCAGTGTCAATTGTATTATACAATCACCATAACACCACCGGTAGTGCCACGGGTATAATTCAATTCCCATGTCACCAACGGTAGTGCCAAAGGGTATTTTCCGTAATAGTAAAATAATAGACAAAGATTTCGTAGAATGCGGGCATAAGTCTGGTTGATCAGATCCAAAACTAAAATAAAAAATAACAAATGGTTATGGTAAGTAATTGCTTTATTGCCATTCATATTCGTAAAGTCCTATCGTGATACTAGTTGCTCACTCAAGTCTGAACTCAAATATATTTATTATAATATTTTAATAAGAGACTTTATCCATTGCAATTGTCAATCACTATTCATTATTATTATAACTTTATCAAGTATTTGGCAATTGAAATTAATTATCCCGGTGTTAATTTTTATTTCAACTAACATTAAAAGCTTATCTACAATATAATAATACAAACTAGCACATAATACATTAAAACATTTACAAAAAGCATTTTCATAACAAATTATTGCACGAACAAATATAACATAAATTTAATAAAATTGCTAACTTTGACTAGGTAGTTTATCATTCTGTGTTTTTCTGCTACCATTCTGTTGGAATACCTTTTCTTTTTGTTTTTGTATTCTGTTTTGATCGCCTTGTTTCTCTTGGGCATACTCTGCGGTGTCGTAACTCTGTTCTTGCACTTTACTATTATCTTGAGCAGTATCAGCACTATCAACTTCCTGATATTCTGTTGGATTCTGACCACTTTGATATTCTTGTGCGTATTGCGTTGCATCATAATTTTGATCACCTTGATAGTTGGTATCTGTTTGGTAATTTTCAAACTGTTGATCATACTGCGCATTTGGATCAGAGTATTGTTGCGGATACTGCTCATAATTCTCATATTGTTGTTGCTCAGTATATGGTTGTTCATAGTTTTGATCATACTGGTTCTGATATTGAGGATCAACGGATTGTTGTGTTTGCTCATAATTCTGTTCATACGGAAAGTTTTGAGTTTCATATTCTTGGGTTGCTTCAACTTCCATTGGTTTTTCAGCGTCATGTTTTATTTCATTTTCGGTTTCCTGTAGAAGTTCCTCTTTTTGTTGATATTCTGTCTCTTCTACATTATGTCTGCCTTTAGAGTTGTTATCTTCTTCTTCTACGAGATTTTCCATTTCATTTTCACTTTCTACAGGAGCGTTGTCTTCGTTTATTCCTGAAGCTTCGTAGGGGTCATCTCGATCGACTGTTGGGAGTGCTGTGATTGGTCTGACCGGTTCGTCCGAGGGCTGTCCGGGGGGCTCAGTTCCGGGATAGTCTCGTCCGCTGTTGGACGAGGAACGTTGGCTATTTCTATCGGAAGAGGTCGCGTGCGTGGGATGTGCTATAAAAAAAGTGTTTAATCGGTATTAGGGCATAAAATAAACTGGATTTTGATGCCGTTGTATTTTAATAAATTTATACTTTATTGAATAAACTTCGGATATCCTAATACAGGTATTTGCTACATAATAAAATAACGTAAATCAGGAATTCTGCTTTTCTTTCTGCTGATCTGGTTCATGAATGGTGAAATATCAACGCTGATGAATTCATCATTGTCATCAGTTATTCGGTATTTTCTGTTTGGAAAGGTGACTTTATATTTAAGGCGGATATTAGTTTTCGGTACCGAATTATTGCTACCTCACTACAACATATATCATATATTGGCCATTTTATAATTCGTCAGATCTAGTATTATATAAGGTAAAGTCAGCATCAGATCTTGACTGAAAATGATCTATGGATATACAAGCCAATTGGCGTGGAGGGGCTGAATTCTCTGTAGGTGGATTAACATTTAGACCGAAAGAATCGATATACAAGCGAATCACGGCGTGGAGAGGGTGAATTCTCTGTAGGTGGATTAAAATTTAGACCGAAAGAATCAGTTACAGTAAAAGCCAAACAGCATGCCCGAGACGTACATACCTTGATAAGTGCTAGGTGTGTGCGGCGGCTGCAAGGAGAGCGACAGGCCATTTACTTGACGCTGCAGAGTGGCCAGTTCTTGCCTGCACACACACACACACACGTGTAAATCCACACAAACACACAACGTGACAAGACTTAACACAAAGCAGAAAAAGAAAAAAATCTTGATACGACTGTGCTCTATTCTTGACCCGATTTCGACCCATTGTTATATATGAATTTGGGAGGGCAAATGTTACTTTATATAAAGATACCATAACAGTAAGCGGCGCTTCCATTATCTTCAAAGGTCATGTTATCAGCCCAATTTTATACTCATTGCTTACAAAAAAAACTACATATCCAATGGTTACAAAATGGTTGGAAAGTGTTCGGTTATCATTTCTTTTAGCTTTCTCATACAGGCCTGATTAAATTAGCTCGTCATACAATACCTTATAGTAAAGACTCATTCAAATACTACGTTTTTTATAAACAACAGAAATAAAATTTGCATGCTGGACATGCAATCTAAAAACTACCTCTGTCGACTCTAAAACTACCGTCACAAGTTCATGTTGTTTTTGTTTGTTTGTCTTACCTTAAGAGGATCATCATCAGAATCATCAATTCTATCGATCGATAGATCGCTCAGGTTTCTCGTCAAACCACCAACATTATCTCTCAAGTCATTCAAGCTATCCGTCCTTCTAAACCTATATCTATATGTGTTAGGAGTGGACGTGTAGTAAGTGCGATCTAGGTCGTAAGATGTCCGACTATTGGGATACCCGCTCAGCGGTGTATAGCTTCGCAAAGGTGTGATAGTAGTGCAATACTTCTTATGGGAACACCATAAATTTCTAAGCTTTCTCATAAGTTCAGCGTTCCTGTAAAGCAATTGTGTTTTTTCTGCTCTGAAATGGAAATACGTGAGTGAATCTTGTGGAAACTAATGCTGCAACTATAGAAAGAGCTGATATTGAAATGTAATTTGTATTAGATTCAGTTCATTAACTAAAAGCAATACTTTAAAGATGATTCTTACCTAAAAATGGTGCTCTTTCTTCAGAAGTGGTATAAATTAACATGGTAATGTATTTAGATGTAAAATAATTAATGAAATTACAATCGATTTCAGCCCAGTTAATCAAAATACACGAAACTCAATGTTACTTTTATAAACTACTTTAATGCACATTACATTATATTCATTACCCATTTAAAGTCTTAACTTTGTACTTTCTCACAACATCGAGAGATTAACATTATTAAAATGCGAAAGAAACAATAAGCAATAAATATCACAACTACATTGCACGAATATTATAGTTCTCTTAAGTTTAAAATATTGATAGTCAACTGCTGTTGTAATAGAGTATAAGGAAGAGTCAACAGAGCTCAGGCTCCATATTGCAAGATTTGGATGCAACCGGGACTGCCACTGCGATGATGCTGGTGAGCATATTACTATTCTGATCTCCGAAAATTTTATTATTATGCCAATAACAAATTCATTTAAAAAATCTTTGTCTAAATTGCAAAGTTATTTGGGGAAATTATTATATGTTTTTATTGCAGATGAATAACTTTACCATGGGTACTTTTACCTGTAGTACCTACTTATTTAACAATGTTTTTTTTAGATTCAAATGTATTAGAATTTCTTTGATTGTTTTGTTTGCAACGACTATCAGTGTTACCTAAATCTAATCTAGCCTTAACTACGCGCACTATTTGTATACGTTATTCGCATCATCAATTCCTTTGCTCAGTCAATTCCATAACGCTCAATGAAAGCATTTCATTCTTGTAACCCATCACTTTCTTGGACAGTCTCCTCAGCGATTTTCTTCTCAACTACAGCTTCCTCCAAGACCTCATTATCTTTAGATTCTTCTTCCATTATATTTTCAGTATTCTCAGATCTTAAAAGCGGATCTCCTTGTTCATCTATGTCGTCTTGAACGTCTTTAGGTTCAATTTCAGCAGTTTCTACGGAAACTATGTTAGGAAGGCCATTGTCTGGTTCAATTGGCGCAGGAGCAATGTTTACTTCTTGTGTTGCATTGGGGATTTCAGATTTGTTAGTGAGTGAGTCATTAGAAACTTGACCTTCCTGAACTACATTAGCATTGCTATTCGGCTCTTCTATAATTTCTACTGTCTCATTCAGAACATGAACATCACGATCTGAGACTTCCATACTAATTCTATTATTAACTCCTTTATACTCATCAGCCTGCACTATAACCTCTTCAACCTGTGCCCCTCGCTTTTTCTTCTCCTTCCTAGACTTGGGTATCAATTTTACACTTATATCAACTTTGATTGGCTCCTTTTTCTCCCGTAAAAAGGGCTGTTGTATCATAAGTGGTAAGTTGTATATTTTCTCTCCTTTGGTGTCAGCGAGATCCTGATTGGTCGTCAACGGGCCGACGATAATCGGCGGGTATTTATTCGACGAATCGGACTCTTTTACGGAGCGGCGCTTGGAACGGCGAGCACGATCGCGTGATGTTGAACGGTCGCGCTGTGTTCTGATTGGTTCGTCTGTACGGCCGCGACTCTGCGCACTGCCTGTCACCAATAAAAACACAGCACGACGTTAGGATACTTTAAATGGGTAACGATACGCAGCAATGAAGATTAAAATTGGTGATGTTAATAAAGAAAGTGCTATAAATCATGCTATTAGATTTGAAATTGTCCGTACTTGTGCCTACGATTTGCGTCGTCGAGCTTGTCTGTGAGCAAACGACATTCGCCGGTGAGTTTCTCCATCAGACTGTTTTGTGATTGTATCATGGACTCCAACTCAGCCACCGTTTTAGCTGTGGAACCAAATGTTCTAGCTTTAACTCTAATCTGTGGGCACTACTTCAAGGGCAAGTTGCAAACAATCTGATGAATAAACTATTGAAAGTTAAGAAAGAATGAAGCCCTTTCATAGCACTATAGATGTACATGCAAGCGCAATACATGAAAGGGTAAAGTATGAATGTTTTGAAAACAAGGTTCTTCAGAATCTTTCAAAACATCAATAGTTTACCCATTAAATGTGGCTATCTCCAATAAAATTTTAATAGAAAGAGTTCCAGTTAAACGTTCGGCAAAGAGCTTCAGTACGTACCGTGTTTATTCTCCATGGATTCCATCATGGTTGACAATTCCCTCTCTTTTTTCTTCTTCTCCGGCGTATTTGGTGTCAGATTTTTCATCGTTTGCTGCAATATATTCTTTATTAAGAATAAATAATGATAGATAACTAACTTTTACAACCTTTTTCCATAACATTAAGTACTTATTCCCTTAATATATTTCAAGTTACCTCTTTCTCGAGATTGGCAATTTGTTCAGACAGACGTAGATTCTCCCGACGAGAATGAACCAGATCTGCATCAGCGCGATCCAGGCGTTGACGAAGAGATTGAATCTAAAAGAAATTGTAAATTTTATAATATTTTGTATAAGGATGATCTGATAATTGCCTGATGAAACTTTTTAAACCATATATTTCTTTTTGTTTCACATTTCTACTTCTTTCAAATGGAATTCATTTATTATTTACCTCTGAGTTGAGTCGATTAGATTCATGCTTGGCTTGTCGTTGTTGCCGCTCTATGGCGAGGCGGGCACTAGCCAACTCTTCTTCCAAAGAAGCCTTTTCTGCATGAGCTTGAGCCAAATCCGCTTGCAAAGATGCTGAAAATAATTTTAAATGTGCAGTTTTAACTATCGAAAACTTAGAGAGATGCGGGATACAGAGAGTAAATGAATTTTGAGACCTATCTGTATGGCTATAGGGTATTTTTTTATAATGTTATCTGTATGACAGGGCACCAATGTAGGTTGGCTGCTCACCGTCCTTACAGAAGCAGGCCCGTGACGGCAGCTCCCCTAAGAAGCGGGATAGCACCCGAAAACTCCCCATAGACGCAGGATAGCACCCGAACCACCTACTAGACGAGGCCGCATTTTAGCCATAGGTCAGATGGGAGCCCTGGGACATCCTTCCGAGGGCTTACACCTTAAGCTTAACTATAGGCTGCTGGGCGATACACTGGAGGTTTTTAGTCGGTAGGAGTCCGGCATAACATCCTTGAAGGATTTTTCCCTACGGTAAAAAAAAGCCAGATATAGTTTATGCAATACTATATTTTATAGGATACTTACACATCTTATTCTTGAGTTCCATCTTCAGTTCCTCGATAGCGGCATTCTTCATGGAAATCTCTCGCTTCAGCTCGTTCTCCTCACGGCGTTGGCGTTCCAAGTCCAACTGATAAAGCAGCCATATTATAAATGCGAAAGTAACTCTGTCTGTCTGTCTGTCTTTTGAATAAATTTGGTATAGGGGTAGATTAGACCTTGAGAAAGGACATAGGCTATGTTTGGTCCCGATAACCGACATCCACGCTGGCAGAGCCATGGGCAAAAGCTAGTATTTAATAAATCTTCAATATCTTCACGGCCCAAGGTTACAAGGAAGCGGCCATTTTGGAGTACATCCTCGTAAATCTCCACGGTTTTCTACCAAAGTCTGAACAAATTGCAGGCGGCTTATCGCCAATTGCGGTCGGCTTGAGACACGTTGCTGATTGGCTGACTATTTCGTCTTGGAGTTGACGGTCAGATGCAGAGGCCTTCGTGAAAGCCAAAATCAAACCAAATTATAAGGAGGTGTACGACAGACCTCCCCAGGCTTTGAAGTGCAGCCAGGATCGGCCTTGGATAGTGAAGACCCTATTTTTTTATGGACATATTATATATTTATGGAATAGGCAGGCAAACGAGCAGACGGATCGCCTGATGGTAAGCGATCACCGCCGCCCATGGACACCCGCAACTCCAGAGGAGACACAAGTGCGTTGCGTTGCCTTCCTTTTATAAGAGAGTACGCTCTTTTCTTGAAGGTTTGAAGGTCGTACCTTCAATACCATCGCTAAATCTGGCATATAGTGATTAAGTTTTAAAATTTTATCGCCCCAACTTGGCCTTATAGCAATAGCCTTTTCTGTCTCTCTACAAAGGTCATAAGTACAGGTGAACGGGCATTAGCGAGCAGTTGAGCAAATGTGACTTAGACTGGGATTGGGTCCCGCAATCGCAGGACTCTTGCGACCGGTCGATAATATTTTCTCACTATGATTTTGTAAAAAGGCAGAAGTTATTAACAATGACATTGGCCAGTAGTAATATGAGAATTAAAAATTGACCCATGTTACTACTGCAGCAGTTAGTGGTAACACGGGCAAAAAAACTACCTCTGTTACTACTGGTAGTAAGACTGGTAGTAACACGGGTAACGAAGGGCCAATCCTTTTGGATCCACACTCCCGCAGGCGCTTTAAAGACCCTGTAAAAAATGAATACTTACTTGTAATTTAGCAACGTTGTCGTATTGAGCAGCTAGATCATGTTGTAGTTCATCGAAGTGAGCGTTGTATCGTTGTTCTGCCGCACTACGCTCCTGAATGGCGCGGCGGGTACCTTCACCTGCTAATTCGCGAATTTTGTTGCGCTCTTTTGCTAATTCGTCCTAAAATAAACGGTTTTAGGTACTCCTGTTAGACAATGAATTCGGCAAGAAACTAAAAGGGCGTTTATAATCTATTTACAAACATATTCTACTTAATTTAAGGAATTGGGTACTCTACTGACTATAAGTAGCAAATTGCCACTTCTCTAGAGGGTCTCTGCTGCCCGTAGTGTATCAAAAAAACATCGAACAGCTATCTCTAAAAATCTACCTTGAGTCTCCTGACTTCAGTCTCCAAGTTGTTCCGTTCATCCCTGAGCTGGTGTTCCACCACGTCAGACCCTCGCTTGTACCTGCCATCATCGTCTCTCTGTTCCAGGCTGTGCTTTAACTTCGATATCTGAGTCTCCAGTGAGGATTTATCCCTGGTCGACAAAGTATAGAACTCAATAATACAGTAGCGTTTATAATATTAGTAGGATACCTACATCCTACTGTTTGTTACTCTTTCACGTCTAAACGACTGCAGCGATTTTAATAAAATTTGATACCGAGTTAGTTGACACCCTTAACACATAGGCTATGTTTGGTCGCGACAAGCGACACCCACGCGGGCGGAGCTGCGCGCACAAGCTAGTTTATTAATAAAGTATTTAGTATCATAACTATTAAATTCGATTAAGGTTATAAAAACTGAAATGCTGAGATTTGAACTGTAAGAGACGCAGGCACATGCTGTAAGAGCGTTCCGAACGATCGAACAGACTCGCCAGTTGAATTCGCAGTGAGATTTTAATTTTGCATACTGTAAATGTAAAAGAAGTAATTTAGTGAAAGGCGAAAATTGCGGTTTATGACGTATTAAAAAAACAACTAACTAGATCTCGTTTAAACAAATTTTCGGTGGAAGTTTGCATATTTTTTTAGAATTACCATTCTCTTATTTTAGAAGTTAGAGGGGGGCGGGGACCCATCTTTCCACTTTGGAAGTGTCTCTCGCGCAAACTATTCAGTTTAGAAAAAAAATATGTTAGAAACCTCAATAGCATTTTTGAAGATTTTGCATTTATGGGTTTGATGAAATTTCTATTTTTGTGTGAAATTCTTAATGTGGTTCACAGAATACAACATCTACTTACCAAGTTTAAACAAAATAGGCCTTATAGTTTCGGAGAAAAGTGGCTGTTACATACGGACGGACAGACAGACAGACAGACATGACAAATCTATCCGTTTTTTGCCATTTGGCTACAGAATCCTAAAAATGCACAAGTCGACAGTGCTGTATGTTTGTGTGCTCGATAAAGTGACGTCACCAAATTTACAGCATGCAAAAATAAAATCTCAACGCGGATTCAGCTGTGGAGTTCGTTCGATCGTTACTAACGTACTTAGAGCTTGTGCGTGCTAGTCGAGTTAAAGTCCACGAAACAGAGGCTGTCGTTGAACTGTTGGTAGAAATAATAACATGATACAGAGTACCTCTGCAAGTTGTCGATCTGGCGCTTGAAGCCGTCAAGGCAGGTTGAGTCAACGAGCCCAGAGGCCAGCTTCCGTTTATTCTCATTGTTTTCCTCCTGAGAAGTCAATCAAAGTCTTCATCATCAATCATCTCATCAAATCAAAATCAAAGCTATGTAAGTAGGTATACAGGCATTCTAGAAACGGGGAACTCAGTGGGGAACTCCCTATAACCCTATTCCAAGGATCGCATGGTGCCTAAATATTGTATCGAAGTACTTCCCTTTTGGAAGTTTACTACCTTCGCCACTGGTGGGATTAAATGACAGAGTTAGTTGTATTGAATAACACACTTGTACAGTAAGCTTCAGAGAAAAGGAACCTCCCTTGAGGATAAAACTATTACCAAGGGGGGTTCCTTTTCTCTGAAGCTTACTGTACTTTTCCACTGAGTTTATTTTAATTCTGAACCTGACCTGAACCTGAACTGAGGTTTACATTGATGTAAACCTTTGAGATTGCCGTAAGGCGAAACCGGTCAGGTTCAGAATTAAAATAAACTCTGTTGAAAAGTACAAGTATGTTATTCAATATGTGTAGCAGATTCCACCAAGCGCCATCAATCCCCAGTATAAACAGACAGAGTTAGTTTATTATGATACTGCTAAGCTGTCCTAAAACCTAGCCCCATGGCGAACAGTTAATCTTCAGCAAAAAAAGGTTCAGACCTATGGCCTTTTATGGCGAACACGGAATGAGGTACCAAATCTACGTTACCTGAACTTTCTTCAAGTCAATCTTGGACTGCGCGAGCTGCGCTTCCAACTCAGCTATACGGGACTCAAACACGATGTTGGGACCTTCCAGTTTGGTGATACGGGTTTTGGCCGATTTGCGCAGTTTTGTTGGAGTTATCTAATGAAAGTAAGTATACTTTTATGATTCATCCGAGGCTTCAGACAATTATATATTAAAATTTAAGATTACTTGATGGTAAAATTTATTCTTGAATGCAAAATTAGCAGGCACTACCACTGTTATTAGCGGAACATTGACTAATTCCAAATTATCAGTGCACTATGTAGCAACATCAAGCTGCTTCTTTTCTTTTTCTCCATCGCTTAACAAACATCTCACTTCTTTTCTCATACTAATTAGGAAGTCACTATTAAAAGCGCAGCCAACAAGGCGTGACCCTCACGCTACCAACTCTGTAGAAAACTAGATGCCCTTCTTAAAGAACTCCATATTGTAGTCGCTTGGGAAAACCACAAAAGGTAGATCATTAAACAGCTCGAGCGTGCGCAGAATGAGGTTCCTTTGGAATCATGAAACGCATTGGAGATAAATACGTTTCATCAATCGGACCCAAAAATGGTACTTGACACTTCGTTCGGTCTAAGCATGCCTGAAAAAGATCGAGGTACTTCAAGAAGGACACTACAGGGTCAGCAGCAGGAATACGACGCCCCTGATGTTGCCACGGCAACTACTTCCCATCAGGTAGGCCGCTGTGCTCTGCCACCAAGTGATAAAAATACTTTACCGAAATTTCGACTGGAATTGCCTCTGACTTTCAAACCAACCTACCTTATGATCACTGTCCAATCCAGTGCTATCACCTAGTTCATCCAGCTCATCACTCTCAGAACCGTTGTACGAGTGGAACATTCTAGAGATCAACTTGTTCTTCTGAGCTTCGTGAAGGTTCTCGTTCTCTGATATCACTTCTTTGACTTTGCCAAGCAGGTTGTTGAGTTCATCCTGTGAAAGAGCTGCTATTAATTTCATCCGCAGGGGGCCATCTCGAAAGAGATGGTCCTGGGTCTGCCGAGTTGCGAGACATATGCTTTCGGCAATCTCACCTCCGGCAACCAAAGACCCAAGACGGCGTACGTTTTAGTCGGTTCGAGTCCGATATAACCACCTCCACCGGCTTCGTGGATTTTTCGCACGATAAAAAAAAATGCTATTGGTTGTGCCAATTGGTTGTGAGGTTACCAAATTCTAGCAAATCTTTTGAAACATTCAAAGTCCTTCACCGTTGTGACTCCACCTGAACTTACCATTGGGATATTCTTCATTTCTGGAGAAGTTATAAGTTACCATAAACTATCAAACTTTCTACATACGATAAATATGTTCTGGTATCTTCAGAAGGGGGTCCCTTGTTTTTCTGTTATTCGAAACCTACAGAACAGTGAAGAAGGCTGCAGCTATTTCTCTTAGACGCATAGTGTAACTTACCCTGCAGTACTGGCTTTCTCTCTCCAACTGTTCGATGTACTCTTCTTGTTTCTGAATGAAGTTGATCACGTCAGGGTTAGTGCCTCCGCTCAGTTCGGCACCAGCCGTGCTAACACCGGTTGGCGGCGGTGGAACTTATAACAAAAAAAAATGGTAGATATTTTGGAATGGAAATAGAAATCTAGGCTACGCCAAAATTGTGTTCGGGTATTCTCTAAGCATAACACTAAAGTTTGCATCGCCATCGTCCGAAAGCGTTATCCGCAAACACCATTTTGTATACATATTTTTTTTTACCACTTAGGTGGCAGACAGGCACGCAGCCCACCTGATGGAAAGTGGTTACCGTGCCTAGGGGTGTATACAACACCAAAGGCCACGAAATATCTCATCGAAAACAGTGGGGACAGATAGCGCTCGCGGTTCGGTAAACTTGGTTTTAAATACATAGGTGACACCCTCTGATTAATTCCAATTGAAATCCCAATCATCCGATTATGGTGCTAAAATTCCTGAGCCTTAAAAGTTTAACTTTAGCTATTTAAGCTCGATCCTTTAAAGTAGTAGTAGAGACAGCATACCTACGGAAAAAATGCCTATGCCAAAACTTGGATTTCACGAATGGAAAGAAAGGAAGATGGCGGCATTGTAGAGAATCCAGTAATCTGATTGGTCAAACGACTTTTATTTGAAAAATCAGGTGCTACTACTTGGCTTCTTGAACAAAAGATGGCGGTTGGCGTGAATCTTTTTGTTTTTATTAATGAATTTCGTAGTAGCTTCAAATCTGTTACTACACAGTATCACTTCGATCTTGACTAGCAAAGTACTCATAAAGATCTTAATAAGTAATACCAAATACCAAACTGTTTTATTGAATTAAATTGTATTAATAACCGAACTAAAAGTGAGTACGAAATATCAGAACAATCAGTCAACAGGAAGGGCTGAAAACCAAGGCAAGATCGCTCCGAGGCTGACTGGTGACTGCCTCGTGGCACTACTAAATGACACTACTGATAGTGTCAAGAGTTTCTCAGTTTCAGAACACTCACCAGCTGTAGTGGTATGCTGTGGTGCATAATTATTCAAGCTGTCTGCGTAAAGTGTCGTATACTTGGCCGTGAGTCTTGGCCGCGGCTTGTACTCCGCGAGCGTGTACGAGCTGGGGTACTTTTTGTCCACATCGCCGTCGGACTCGTCCAAGTTCTTGACTGAGGCGGAACCGCCGTAGCTTCGGACCTAGTGGATAGTTTTAACTTGAATTGTTGACCAGATTGAGGATGTTCTAAGGAAAGGCCAGGTTGAGCGTGCCCGCAAATCACGTATTTATGAAAACAAACTTATGAAAATAGAAATGGTTAAGTTCCCTTTTTTTTTCTTTGTGTGGAAATGCCCTCGAATATCTCCCCCGCCGGAGCTGGAATGGGAGGTTATATCGGACTCGAACCGACTTAAACCACACGCCGACTGAGAGGGTCGTGGTGCTAGGCCGGAGGTAAGGTTGTCTTCGACATATCCCTCGCACCCCGGCTGACCCAGGGTCATCACTTACAGTCTGGCCCTCCTCGAGAGGGGGGACAACGGTGTCCCCTGACTCGCCCCCGGGATGGGGAGGTGCGCTTATCAGCGCGCCACCGCCGTGGCCTGCTTCTGCCGGGGTGACAGGCGGCTCCACCCGTCACCCCCAGCTTTAAGTTTACCAGAAGGTATCGTAGCAAAAGTAATATGGTCTCAATGGGAAATACGCCAGGGCCTCGATTCTAAAGCCAAACCATTGTTTTACCACCACCACTGCAAAAAACGGCATTAAATAATAGACTTTAAAGCGCTGCATTTAAAGTTCAAAATTAAATGACTTTTTGCAGAGTAATTAAAAAAGTGTAATGAAACTGTTTTCATTTCATTTTGCATTTAAGATATATAGAAATAAAGTGTCATTTTGCGGCCCCACAATGGTTTAGCTTGAATAGAATCGAGGGCCAGATTTGGAGGATTAAATTACAAAAAAAAAATGGAATCATTTGTTGTGTTTCTTTTTAGTAAGTATTTATTAGTTATGTACATATTAGAAAGAAAAATTAACTAATTATTTAAAATTAAAGACAAAATTACTTAGCGGTAGAGCTTTGGTTTTATGCGTAAAAATCGTATCTTCTTTGTCGACTGTTCATATCTATTTGCATTGGTGTAGATATTTCAGTGTAAAAACTATAGATAAGTCATGTAAGTATATACCTACACCTACTTATTTATAAAAATGTACATACTACATATAATTACGTACATACTATCTTTGGGTGTAGATAGCGCGATGTACCTAGGTCCATACATAACATCATAACATAAACTCACGCCTGTATTCCCCGAAGGGGTAGGCAGAGGTGCTAGCACCCACATTTCGCCAGTTTATGTTTAGGTCCCAATGTAATAGGTGGCGAGCCTATTGCCATTAACCGGGCACTTATAAACTTGCGATAAATACACACATAACTTCGAAAGTCCTAGGTCCTAAAATATTTATTTAGGTAATTTATTTATAGTCTGGGTTTTCCCATGACTTACATGGGAAGATCCAGCCTAAATTTATAAATTATAATAAGTAAGCAACCATATAAAAAAAGGTTTGAAACATAACTACAGGTAGAAGAACTTTTTCACTGCACTAGATTAGTAAAAAAATACTCACGCTTGGTGCATAGTTTCCCGACAAGAAGTACCTCAGTTTAGATACCGCCTCTTTGTAAGCCAACTCTGTGTAATCCGGAATCCTTTTCAATCCATATTCATTCATCTTGGCCGGGCGCCTATTCAAATAATTTGTATAATACATAACTATAAAAAAACTTAACAATACTTAACGGTTAACAAAAAACATTTTTAAAATTGGAAACAAAAAAGAAAAAATAAATAAAATTTAAATTTCGTATTTCGAACTAGTGTTGCGCATTGCGCTTTCGTGTCAAGTGCGGGGATATGCGAGCACATATTGATTAAACCACGCCGTTGTCATGGTAACCGTTGTTGTTATAAACATACGCCTAGTGATGGCAGGTAGGTATTGCACCAAAATTAATTTGGGTATGTAGGTACAGGTAGGTACTTCTATGCAAGCAATGCAGATAAGATTAGAAAATTAAATTAGTAATTTTCACGTCCTATTATGAGTATCGTATCTATAGGATTCCTTTCTCCGATAAAAATAATTTATCCAACCATTTATTTAACTTTTGACCGCGACTTGAGAACGTTCCATTGTTTGTAAAAGTCAACTGAGAAATGCCCTGCAATAGCGAAATATATACTTACCTACCTATAAAATATCTGCCTAATCATATCAGATGATGATCCATTTAATAACGCTTTAATATTAGGTATGTCTTATTGATTGAATTTAGTTTTATGGTAATTTCGATAATTCACTCAATAAAAACTTTGTCATTCTTAATTTTATACATATCTAGCTGACCCGGTGAACTTCGTACCGCCCGCGTGGCTTCAGATCCCGTTCCCGCTGCACTCTCTACTATACTAAGCATGTATTATACGTATAAATATTCCTCTTGAATTACTCTATCTATTAAAACACCGCTTCAAAATCCGTAGCCTAGTTGTAAAGATATTAAGCATACATAGAGACAGACAGACGATCACACGACATATCAAATTATAAGGTTTGAATTTCAATTCAATTAAATATTCCTTTACAGTAAGATCATAAAATAATAAACTAGTGAAACAAATTGAACTAATTTTACAGCATTAAGTACGCTAACTATACAAATCAAATACACAGGGAAAAATAATCTTTTCGGGAGGGACTCTAACCCGCGATATTTCGCTTACAGGGGGAAAGCCTTGACCAACTCGGCTACCGAGACACGCCCGATGTGATTCAATAACCAATAATGATCCAATACCGCCTAATACTCCTATAAAATTATAACCGTGGCCTATGGACATATTGTGTACCCTTTAAGGCAATTCCTTAGTTTCACAACGAACTCGGCTTATCGCACTATTTATCGGAGAAATTAGAACCCTAAGAAAAAAATCACGTACTTTCGATATAGGTAGATACGTATCGGCCGGTTTGTAGGGCATCGTCACCTCTCATTACTTTATGAGTTATGACACGGCTTCACTTCCTTTAGTAGGATATGGGCACTCGTCACTTTCTCACCTTATTCAAAACCCGGGGAAATGGTCGTAAAAAGGCGAAATAAAATAATAATTGTGATTCTAGATGTACATTAATTGTATACCTACCCATAATAATGTTTGTGAAACATTGCTAAAAACTTCTTCGCCAAAAAACTTTTTCAATCAAATGTAAAATATTTTTAATTATCACTGAAAGTTTTTTATGATGTCGAGTTTACTTGCCGAATTTTTGTCCGCTTCAGTTTCCCGTTCATTTCTTTGTCGGAGCCGGCACTGGAACCGCCGCTCTTCATTCTGTACCCTGTTGTCTTCGGTTTCGTTATGTAACTTGTCGAACCCATACCTATCACTTTACACGCCAACTAAATCAGCGACGATTTATATTCAAAACAATGCCAAATTTATGCCACTCGTATCGTATTAAAATATTTTGCAATAGTTACGTGTCTAGGATATTGACACGATAAGAACCTATAAATTCAAATTTTCGAATATCGAAGGCATCGCGCGCGCTACCGCCAATAGATAGCCTTGTCTAAAAAGGAATGAATTTTGGTGTAAAAACCTTTTTGAGTCTTCCTGTGTTTTGTCTCGCTTGCACGCAATGCAATGAACGTATCATTGTTTTGTTGCGAAGGAAAAGTTTTTCCTCAGGATCGCTAGGCCGAGAGCTAGGAGGCAGAGATTTGTTATTGGTGTAAATATTAAGTTTTGGCCAAGTTGAACTCCTTTTCTGAATCATAATTAAGTTATTTAAATATCAGTCACTGTAGCAATTATTTATATACAACAGCTCAGAAACTTAGGGACATTTTTCTTGACCTTATCAAGCCAAAACTGACAACATAAATCTGACCAAATATCAAACTGTACAGTTTTTATTGTTACAACAGATACAGTACACAAATCCACAGATATTTTTTGTTCGTCCTGATACCGGCCACATGTGTACCCGGGGAGCTTAATAATGAAAGTTCTTATTAAAGAAAATCTAGTTAACTTTTAGGCCTCGAGCTCCCAGACTCGGCGACAGGCAGTGTCTTGCGTGCATCGAAGACGAGCTAATAACTTTTCGGAGGGAAAATACGTTTACGATCACGCGACAACATGGCGGGCCCACAAATCATACCGTTTAACGTTCTGAATCACCGTATACCTAATTATATAGACGTAGTTATCCGGATGTTTACAGAAATTATGAAAATAAAAACTGTTATTTTTCGTGTTCAAGAAATTTTTATTCAAAGTTGTTCAAGTAAAATGACAAGTCGTTAATTAAGTAAAACAAAAACAAAATCGTAATTTTTAAATCAGTGGATTTAGTTTTTTTTCTCAATAAATAGAAAACGGCATGAGTTGTATGTTATGTATAGGTTATATAGGTTAGGTAGGTACTCGGGATTGGAACTCAACTGAAATTTTCGGATTTAAAATAGTGTTTTATCACGCTCTATTACAAGGGAAAATTCGGGGGGAATTGCGATTAACATTTAATTTGGACGTTCCCGTTATCTCCCGAAAGAATTGATTATTCCGAACCTGACCCGAAAACCTGACCCGCTTGCGGGTTAGGTTAGAAACTTGAAAAAATATGTGATATTTGTTCCGAACGTAACCCTATCCCTAACCTGACCCGACATCTCGTTCCTATCAAAACCTGAATGGCGCATATTTCTGTTACTTTTAATAGCCGAAGTGCGGTAATTCTTGTGTGCAGTACCTGCTTCTGTAGGTTAGGTTAGGTTAGAACTGTGACCACAACGCACGAGCCGAGCGAGCCAAGCGAGCGTGCCGCGGCAGCGGCCGGCGAAGTGCCAGATCTGCGCAATTCGGGTTAGGAACGAGACTTCGGGTCAGGTTAGGAAGAGGGTTAAGTTCGGAACAAATTTCTAAGTTTTTAACCTAACCCGCGACCAGCTCATGTTTTCGGGTCAGGTTCGGAATAACTCATCCCTCAAGCTGTGGAGTGAACTCCCTGCCATGGTTTTCCCAAGCGACTATAATATAGGGTTCTTAAAGAGGGTCATTAGGAGGTTTCTTCAGGGTAGGCAGCGCGAGTGTAACGCCCCTGGTGTTGCATACGTCCATAGGCCGCGGTAACCACTTTCCATCAGGTGGGCCGTGTGCTTGTCTGCCACCTAAGTGGTATAAAAAAAACGGAAAGAATCAGTTAGGTAGGTAGGTACGTATTTACTGTTAGGTATAACTCGATTCATTTTGTTTAGAATTTTATATAAACGCCCTGTACCCTCCAGGTCAGCTTTAATTGCTTGTAATAGAAATGGGTTCATCGCCCATTTAAAGTTACCAACCCTAGCGGGGACGATTGCACCAAGAATTCAGCGGGTATGATTTTCCCCACCAGAATGAATTTAGTGGGAACAGAAATGTACATGTTTTCAACATTCCCCTTTGTCCTCTAGTCTCCGCTTAGTCATGGCAAAGTGGCTCAAAGTGGAAGTAGGTACTCGACGTTGTATATGAAATAAATAAAAATGGATTCGGACCCGGTACCTGTCGGTCTTAGAAACTACTTCTTAACCACTAAACTATGGACGTCGCTTTGAAGAAACTTGTTTAGTTTATGAAATATAGCTTGTTGTTCATTTTCTACATGCACAGTGTTAAACCTTGATGTGTATAGAACGATATTATCTTCGCCGTACCGGCACCGGAATCTACCGGATTGACATCGCGTGACTACACCAACGGAACATTTTGAAGACTACACCGCCCGCCATCTTGTTTTAGCATGTCACTGGCATCGCAATATTTCTTCAAAGGATTTCGTTTCGTATGTTAGGAAGGAGAATAATGGCTTCCATATACGGTTGTTCTCGTGTTTTTTGGCTAGTGTTGTTGAAAATGTATTGAGGTATGTATATACTATACTTACAGGGTATTTTTTCTAAATGGCCGATTCTGTAATTGTTTTATTTAGGCTACCCGCCCATGTCCGATAATCGGTGACCGACTTTATGTAGGAGAAAAATAGAACGTACTGCTCGCAATAGTTCAACGCCCACATCCTACAAAAAGTCGGTCCGAAATAAAATCGGTGCATCCCGACCGATCCGATTATAGGTGAAAACTGGAACATTCGGAAATGTAGGCGTAAACGCACACTACTCACCGACAGTCGTCGGCCGCATGCAAGGGAAGCACAAGGACGTAGCCACAGACGAAGTGGCGGACGTGTACGTTGAATTGGTCACAAAATCGATTTTATGAATCGTAGGAAAAATTGGACCGTTTATCGATCCTACAAAAATTTTGGCGTGGGTTTGTGTGTGCAAATGTTTCATTTAGGGCTGCAGGATTTGGGACATTGTCTCGTGTAACCGTAAAGATACAAGCGATCAGTTTACGGCGGGATCCCATTTTTTCTCATAATGGTTTTGTCCTAATTTAAATTGTCATAATAAGTTAGGTATAATTTTCTTTGTCATATTAATAGTGTGCCATAATTGGTTTTTAGTATACTGTGTTATTTTATTAAGCATAAATATTGTATATCCTAACGATTCTATTCATGACTTTGATATGCATAAAGTTGTAAAGCATATTGTTTATTTGTATATTAGTTATTTTAACACCCCGACTCAGTGTAATCCGACTCTGATAGGTTAGGTTAGAAGACTAACTAGTCTTCGTGGTTTTTTTTTATAGCCATCCAGAAGTAGGAGCCCCGCTTCGCGGGGCTCTGTCGAGCTTAGTTAGTAGACGCCATTGTATGCTTAAAATAGTTATGGTTACGCGTCGTTATGCTTATGTAAACTTATGCTTTGGGACAGTACGCATATAAAATATTATGCTTATAGTAAATAGGATTAAAAAAATTATGATTAAAAAGTTATGTCAAATGAGTATTATACGTAAATAATGTTAGGGCAAGTAACATTATGCAATGTTAAATTATGACATAAAATCGTAGGAATAAAAATAGAGAACCGTTTACGGCCACATGTTTCTTTAATACAACTGTCTAATTTTATAGGTACCCTCTAAAAATGTGTAAAAAGGCAGCCACTACGATTTCGTATGAATGAAATAACGGTCGGAATCTGAACCGAACTACCTTTTTTTCGTGCGGAAACCCCCACGGATATCAGTAGCACTAAAACAACACGTCGTCTCGGGTCTCAATTACCGGGTTGTAATTAAGGTTATCCAATAAGGCCTGGGTCACCTCCTATTTTGAAATGACCCCAACCTTCCCGGGCAGGGAGGGGGTAGGTGGGGGAAGGCGCTTGCGTTGCACAGGCCCGTTTTTTTTACTAGTTCCTTCCTACTAGGACAGGGCCTTGACAGAGACAGGTGGGATGATTAGGTACCACAGTCCCAGTAGTCCCATTAAAGTGATTAGAGGGTAATCCATACTAATATTATAAATGCGAAAGTAACTCTGTCTGTCTGTATGTTACGCTTTCACGCCTAAACCACAGAACCGATTCTGATAAAATTTGGTATAGGGGTAGATTAGACCTTGAGAAAGGACATAGGCTATGTTTAGTCGCGATAACCAACATCCACGCGGACGGAGCCTCAGGCAAAAGCTAGTATGTATGTATGTACGACTGGCACCTGATCTTCGCAACCCATTGGCAATGTCGAAATGAAGTTAGACCAGTTGTTGGACTTTACAGGGCTCCAACTAACCATTTCTATGAGGATAATTATGATGATGATTATGTGCCTACTACCCATTATGCTTAAAACCGATTGCCATATTTTGAATAATAAACTGTACTTTTCAACTCTGTGGAAAAGTATAAATGTATTATTCATTATGTGTAGTAGATTCCACCAAGTGCCATCAATCTCCAGTATAAGCAGACTGCCATATTTGTTCGTATTTCGACTGGGACCGACGGCTTAACGTGCTTTCCGAGGCACGACTAGACCAATGCAAATAGCCATATTCATTCATATGTATTGCACTTCTTCTATCATGGCGATGGCGAATCGGCCTTCAAATTATCTTCTCCCAGTGTGCTGCCACCTGTATGGCGTTCTCGAAGGCGCACATAAGGTCCTCCGGTGTACCTACATGTGGGCACACACGTTAACAGATGGGCCATAGTCTTTGGAGTAACTCCACTTTCACATCGCAGGAATTTGAACCCACGCCCCTTGCGTAACAGTCGCGTTCACTGCCGTCATACCGTAGAGGCTGTCCACTTCTTGATGTCGTGGTTTATTGCCTAAACTGGGTGATTAAATAGTCGTTTCGGATGAAAAGAATTGGGGCACAGTTTCGAAATAAATATCATCTGGAAGTTTTAATTTGCGAAAGAAAAAAAATTTAAACCCCCGTTCATTATTCCTTTCACCTGAACATTATTCCTATTTATTTTTCTTTCGCCAAATTAATTCTCACAGATGATTTTTTTGATTTGATTTTGATTGATGATTTTTTTTCAGACTATAAAATCACCCAGTATAATTAAGTAAGACTGTTCGCTTCTATTTTAAGTTTTGTCTTTACGGGATAAATTTTTTTAACACTAAGTCCCATTTTCCCTTAGTCTGAATTGACCATTAGCGGGTCGATCGCATGCGAGTATTGTACTTACACTCATCACGACGAACGGTATGGCTGTAAAGTGTAGGTATGTAGTTTGGATAATAGTAAGGGATAGACGTAATAATACTAATAATAGACAATAACTTATTGAATAATTTTATTAGTAAAAAAATAATACTAAAACAATCATCTCTACTTTTTGGTGTTAGTAGCTACACAACAAAAACTTCAATTATTATCTAAACAAAAAAATAAATACTTTTAAGTAGATCAAAATTCATTGCATGAAAATTAATAATTTCCATTTAAAATACTCGTTTATAGCAATGGCACTTTTGAATAAATACAATAGCAAAATAAGCATTCCACAGATTATATACATACACATGACAGATGTGTGTGGTGTTGCCAAAATATAATTCTTGTCTATGGCACAATAATATCAAAGCTAAGAGAAGTTTGAATATTTACAAGAATAATTAACAATTAGCTTATTATTATAAATGTTGTTATAGTACGAGGTTGTTTTACTACATGGTAGATATTTTTATTTATTTGATAAATGGGGCAAAATACCGTCGAATAAATGTTTAACCTAAATGTAAGCTAGATTTAAGATGACGGACTTTTAAAATGTGAGTACAAAACAGACGGAATCATTTATTTCAAGTCTTGTATTTCATTATTTTATGTGACACTAATACTTTTTAACTTGCAGGCAACACTGATACCACAGAATAGATATTGTATACTAGGTAAGTACTGGCTGTAGAGAACAAAGAATTGGTATCGATTTAAGATGACATTACAAAAAGGCACGCTGTGCTGATACAGATAGATATCAAAATTCGTTATCTTTTTTCTACGTCACGTTCGAAATTCGAAATTCTAATTTAATTCCCGCCGTGCAACCATGAAATGATTTTTGTTCTGAACAGCTTGTTTAGTTAGTATGTGCTAGTGTCGTAGTTACCTTTTTAAATATAATGATATTTCATTGCTTACAGGAATTTAGTTTTACAAAAGGAGAAGACATACATTCAAGATTAAAAAGTCAGAAAAAATATATCAAGCACAAAATTACTTACAATATGATTTTCATATTATCAGTGTCACAAAAGTTAACTTATCATAGGAGAGGTTACCAGGCGATATTTAAAAGTTATTGACCGTAAGACGTAGTATAAATGCAAAAATATCACTTTATATAAGCTCATTGAAATTTATTGACAACCTGTTTTACCCAACTGCCCTTTTCCCCTTCATTTTCTGTTCTTTGCTCAGTGCTATTTCTATTAGGAATGTTTTTGTCAGTACAGGAGATTGGTGCTTTTTCTTTTACACTAATATCGCTAACGCTTCTTTCGAAGGTCGCCACCTTCGTTGTAATAGACTTAGGTTTTGTAGCCGGTTTTTTTACTGTTGTAGTTTTAACATGGATTTTTGACATCTGTTCGATTTCCATTCGTCTCTCTAAAACCGATTTTGAAGATTTCGGTTTTTCTAATATTGCTTTTTGTTCCACGGCGGGGGCTTTCATTTTTCTCGTAGCTGAATCTAGGCTGCCTCTTTCGAAACTTAGTCTTTTCAACTGAATATTACCTTGGGGCTTTAATTTGCCATCAGTCTTATCATCTTGAACAGGATTTGTTGCAGATGAAGTACCAATATCACTTTTAATCATGTTTTCATCAATTTTGGGAGTTTCATCTACATTTGAAGATTCAGACCGAACCATGGATTGTTTGTAATTAACGTTTCTTTTGATTGTTTTCATATGTACTGATTCAGTAGATGAAGATTGTTCGGAACTTTTAGATAAGGTTCTAGCTACAGCTCTATTTTGGGGATTGGTTGCTGCAGGTATACGTGTTATTTTGGGTTTAGCGGGTACAGGAGGAGCTACTTTTGGTCTGGCATTGCTAGATTTTTTAGTACTATTCACACGTTCTACGTGAGCTGTTTTATTTGACGTAACTATAACGCGGGTGTGGGTAGTTACTTTTTCACTGATATTTTGCTGAGATTTAAAAGTAGTCTTACTTTTTATACTTTCAACTCTAGTTATATTTTTATTTATCACTTGATCTTTTGTTAAAGTATCTTTAGTATCTTCACTGTCCTCTTGGTCAGAATAAACAGCAGAATCTCTGAATACATCATCATCAGTCACTTGTTCGATCCTTTCAAATGATTTTTCGTAGTAACTTTCATCAGAATTATTATGTAGATTAGAGCCAGACACTTCTTGTTTGGCCATGTTGTGGGAAGTATTTGTTTTACTTAAAGATTCTTGGCAAGCTCCTTCGCTTGAAGATGTAACGAAAGATGAATTGGAAAATAAGCTATCAGGCCTCACAGAATTTTTGTTGATAAGTACATTAACTTTTTTAAGTGTTGTGGATTTATCGTAGGACAAAGTTGTAGGGTCAACGTAATCCGATTGAGCTATTCTCGCGCCTAAATGCTTACTACCTTGCATGTAAATAGGCAACTTATTTAAGCTTTGATAGGAACTATTGTTAGATTTCGTAGGTGAGCCTATTGAGCTAGATATGTTATTCACTACACTTGCACTTTTGTCATAACTAGGACGGTGTGTTTCAGACTTTTGATTGATATTATCGCAGCTTAGAGACAATGCTTCTAAATTATTCTTTTCCGTTTGGCTTTCAGTCATAGTTGTATGCTCGCAAACACTTTTACTTAACAAATCATTGTTCACTGAATAAACTATAGTTGAATTCGTAGGACTCGCGTCAGTTGATGTTATAACTACTTTAATGTCACTTTCCACGAAATTATTTTGTATATCTTCACCAGCTGGAACTTTATTTATAGTTTCAGACTTGTTTTGGTTATTATCCGTATGCTCGTCACCAATAATGCTCCTGAATCTTTGTAAGAGATTTTTGGAATAACTTCTTGGATTTAACGCGGATCGTTTCTCAGGGCTTTTTATATCAGATTTGACGCTATCGGGACTACTTTGATCGTTCGCGTTTATTTCTCCTTCGTCACTATTTTTGTTCGGAGTCCTGTTTTTAAAACGACTGAGAACGTTTTTCAGAGAAAGCATATTTGAAGTCGGTTTATATATCTTATGTTCGGGATGGATTACATCTAAGTCATTCGTTTTTGTCTCATTGTTTCTTTCTAGAGCTAGTACCTCACACGAAGATGTAGTTGAAACGTTCAAGTTAGGTTGAGATACAGTTAAATTTTCGTTTTTATTATTATCCAAATTAATTTTTTCAAAGTTAGTTTTATAACATCTATCGATTTCTTCCTCTAGTTCTAACGTCGATTGACTTATATTCTCTACATAATCAGCCTCACTCGTCTTGGATTTGTTGAATTTAAGCATGTCGCCATCGCTCATATCATCATAATTAATGTCACTTTGATCTGAAGCTATTGTGAATGGTCTGTCTGTGCTCATTACTTTACCATCTCTATTTAAATAAGTTTTGCTATTACTATTAGGTTTACACTTGAAGGTGGACAAATTTTCTTCAGGATTACTTGTAACGACCTGAAAGCTTCGCGGCAAAGAACCTGACTTTCTATCTCTAGATACATTGAAGTGTTCTTTCTGCCTACTTAACCATATCTCAGGCGTATTTGGACTCTGTTGGTCTGGACTCATAGGTAAATAATCACTGGGCAAATCACTTGGTACATCCTTCTTTCTTCGACATACTTCTAGTAACGAATCATAGACGTTTTCATTAATAATTTCATTAACTCCAGGTCCTTTTTGTTCCATTATAACGTAATAATCTGCGGGTACATTCTTCGAAACTTTTTCTGGAGATTTCACAGGAACATCATAAATACCTTCAGCATCTTGTAAGTTATTCAATTTGTCAAATGAAAGGTATACGTAGTCTGAATCTGGACCACCATACTTATTTCTTTCACTATCATTGCCATTTGGGGGAGATGGTAATTTTTTAAGCCTAGTGCCATGCTGTATTATTTTATTCTCGGCTTCTACTCTGTTGTCTATCCTTAAAGTCTCATAAATATGATCTTCAATGATATCGTCATTCACATCTGTTCTAGAACTTGTTGTAGTGTTGTCTTCCTCTTCCTCATTTTTATCGATATCTAAATCTTCAGATGTTTGTCGTCCGTATTTTGGTTTCAATTTATTGGATTCCAGGTTTTTGGATATAATATTTTGCTCGGGACTTGAATGAGATTTCATTAATCTTTGATGTCGTTTTTGTGCACTGTGTCTAAGCTGTTGCTTCTTAACTAACTTTTGGAATTCTCGATTTTGCATTAATAACTGAGAAATAATTTGTTCCAAAGGTTGTTCTGTTTCTTCGCAACTTTCTACTACGTCGCCTTGTTTTATTTCAGTTTCATTTATTTTATCTTCGGCTTCAGAGCCTTCATTTATCACTTTTTGTTTGTTTAAGTACTTAACTTTCTCTAATTCATTCTTTTTGAAGGAATCCGTTTTCTCTATCAATTTCTTGTATGTTTCCTCATCAATATCCTCATCTTTACTAATAGTTTCAGGTACTGGGTTTTGTTTATCTTTAGGCTTATCAATGTTAAGACTATCGGTCGACTCCGATATATGTAAAATATTCTCTGTAGAAACGTCGGTGGAAAAATCTGTATAGAACTTAGCAGTAGTGTCAGCTCCAAGGCGCAACCCTTTTGCCCTATTTTTCTTTATTTTAGAAATTTTCTTTGGTATATTTTTAGTATTATACATTCTAATTTCTACGGCCGGTTTTGCTATACCAACACGCCTACTGTCTTGTTCTGAATCTGAAATTATGGTTCCATCAGCTGTTTTCGTCTTCTTGCTAATCTTATTTGAGCCGCAATTTTTACATTCGAATTCAATTTTTTCATTTCCTCTTATTTCAGATTTTTCGGTGTCACTGTCTTGAGATTTTTTAATTATAACACCAATCATATTTTGTTGTAGCCCGGGTTCTGATTTACGTCTCCACGTTCCTATTTTAGATAACCTAGATCGTTGCGGATCATCTTTTGATTTAGACCTAAAATTGTCTGCCCTATTTTTCTCATTATCATTACATCTAGATCGTCTAGTATGTAACGTACTAGTAGTATTAGTAACAACGATGTTTTCTTTTATTTTCGCACATTTAAGACAAGTTTTGTTAATATGCCTAACGCTAGATAACGAATTGTTATCACTGAGATCTTCTTTACTTTTATTATTTTCTGTGTATCCAATTATATTGTCAGAGGAGTGATATCCTCTTGTTTTATTTAACGAACACCCGAATTCTTTACCGAAACTCTCTTGAGATGATTTAAAATCTGAACATTTGCAACCGGATTGCTTTCGTTCTAAATGTTCAGCACTACCTGAGTCTATGTAATGTAAAGATCTATCGCATTCAGGGCATTTATCACCAATTTCTCCATCATCATGTCTACAACTACACTTATCTTCTCTCTTAACCTTAGCTACTTCTGTTTCACAATCAGAACAGAGGTCTACATAACAATTCTCACATGTATAATCTGTACCTTTTTCAGTGGATACTTGTAAACAATCGCACTCCTGGCTTTCGGCCCTAGAACTTGGTACTGTGTATTTTCTATTAGCTTTCTTCAACCTTCCTCTAATGCCGCTTTCAAAGGATTTTCGCCTGTCTCGATCAAGTTTTCTTTTTTCTAAATATTCTGGTGCTGATAACTGCTTCCTCATTGATGCTTGAGTTATGAGGTTGTGGGATTTCTCTGCTAGCATATCATCTGGAATGAGAAGATAACATTTATAGACACTTAGTTAACATGTTTAGAGTTTTCGAAAAATTCGTGAAACATAATATACTCCTGAATATTGTTTCTATTTTAAAAATAACCGTATAAAAATTTATTACATCGTTATCTATATCTTCTGTTATAACTAAAAATGAATGTTGCTAAGCGGAAATCTCGAGAACGGCTCGACAAAAAACCATATTTTGTATTCACATATGTTCCTTAAGGCCCACGGAAGGTTTAAAAAAATAAAAGTACGCATGGGCTACGGAAACAGGAACAGAATTCCACACGGGGCCAGCTGCGGGCATCAGCTAGTCTTAAATTAAAAAATTGTGATCCATTAACTCAAGAGTTTTGGCCGTAGGGTTTTTTTTGTAAAGGATACAAATGACTTCAGCTCGCCTGATGGTAAGCTAAAGGTAAAGTCACGGAAAGAGGGTCACCATCGTAAACATGTACCATGTTTACGACGGCCTGATCAGATGCCTTTTCACGCCCCGCTTAAAGGACCCGGGACTGTAGGAAGAAGGAAACACGTGAGCTGGCTGGGAGTTCCAGGTCTTTGGTGTGACATAGGAATGAGTCACTATTATCATCAAAAATATCATCTACTTACAGACACACCAGTAATGGATTATTTCATTTACTCACCATCTGTTTTGTTCTGCCCAAGCTCCATCACCAGCTGTCTTGCATGTGATGGTATCACGGCGTTGTAGTTCTCTAGTATTACCTGCAATGACGAACAGTCATATATTAGCACTTTTTTTTAAACGTTCGAAAAATCCCACGTTGCCTGTGGAAACGGTTATGTCGGACTCGAACCGACCAAAACGCACGTTGTCTTGGGTCCTTGGTTGCCGGAGGTGAGATTGCGGAAAGCATATCTCTTGCACCCCGGTAGATGGCTTTCGAGATGGCTCGCTTCGGGTTGTGGGGACCACAGTGTCCCCATCTAGCCCCGGGTACGGGGAGGCGCACTTTGCGCCGCCGCTGCAGCCTGCTTCTGCTAGGGTGACAGGCGAGGCGGCTCCACCGGTCATCCCCAGGCCAGCATATTAGCATTTAATATTTCTTTACAGAATATGACTGTCAATAGCCAGGTCTATGTGAGGATGGAAAGCACGTCTTCCGATTGCCATGTGAATATCTGTCAGTGAAAAACAGCCTCTGGGTTGTGTAGGTCAAACGGCAGTCGCTTCAAGCAAATATCGAAATTTGACTGAAAGACAACCCATAAATGAGTAGGAGAAAACAGACAGATTAAAAAAAATCAGAAAGAAGTTTTAGAAAGAAATATAGCAGGATTGGAAGCTAGCACTTAAAAATCAATTACTTTTTTTACAAGATTCAAGATTCATTTAATTGTATACATGGTTGTAAAAAATATTTTAAAAACACAATTAAAAACATTACATAACCAATCACAAAAAAATTATAAATAAAATAAATAAATAAATATTACACAACATTACACACAACGCTATCTAGACCCATGGTAAGCATAGCTTAACTAGCTTGTATTATGGAATCTAGAATGCGGATAAACATACTTATATACTTTTTTTTTGTAAATACATACATACTATACATAGAAACACCCAGACCAATGCAAATAGCCATATTCATGCATACAAATATTTGCACTGAGCGGGAATCGAACCCGCGCCTCCTGCGTAGCAGTCGCGTTCACTACCGCCACGCCACAGAGGCTGTCAAAATTAAACATAGTCAACAGCTGTATTACATAAGTATATTAATTTTGCAACTACCTTTTATAAAACACGACTCTGAAAATATTCTCTTTCGACTTTCACGACCTTTCTTGTTAACAACCCAAAGGATACTAATTGTAGAGCCGTCCTATATGGGACCAGAACTTAGACAACAACAATATAAGTAATTGGAAATGCGATTATATTCCTAAGCAAAAAGGTTCACTTTCTTTTGTGACGGTCTCAAGCGAACCTTAAACATGAGTACTAATAAAACACGTAGTTCTAAATGTAACTTACTCCTTTCAGTAATAAGGTCCATTCTCTTTTATGTCGGTCTCAAGCAAACCTTAAACGTGATTGCTTATAAAAATACGTTATTCTAAATACAACTTATGCACTCAAGCAATAAGGTCTCTACCTTCGCTTGCAGTGATCTCAATCAAGTCTTCAACGTGAGTGCTAATAAAACACATAATTCTAAATGCAACTCACCCGCTTCAGTAATAAGGTCCATTCTCGCTTGTGTCGTGGTGAGCGTGCCTGCAACGTGAGTTGTGCCCGTGGCGCGTCCCACGGGATCACGTGGAAGGATAACGGGGCGCCGGCTATCGACTCCACTAGCATCATGTTGTTACACTGTAGGACACAAAAACGTGAATCAAAATATAATTTTATTTGTATAAGTGTTACACTTTTTTTTATCTGGCGATAAATCACCTCGGAAACCCCCACGGAGCCGGTGGTGGTGGTTATGTCGGACTCGAACCGACTAAAACGCACGCAGTCTTGGGTCCTTGGTTGCCGGAGGTGAGATTGCCAAAAGCATATCTCTCGCACCCCGGCAGTAAGTTTTACACTTAATTCCATTTTAGGTATACAGGGTGATTTTATAGACGTTTTGGATAAAAAAAGGCTCAGTTTTGACAGCAAAATTATCTGGAATTTTTTTTTTTATTTGGCAAAGGGATTTTTTTTATAATGTATGGGAATAATGTTCAGGTGAAAGGAATAATGTGTAGAATAGAATAGAATAGAATAGAATACTCTTTATTGCACACCAAACATAGAATATATACAGAGGATACATAGATGAAAGAAAGTTGTACAATGGGCGGCCTTATCGCGGTCTGCGATTTCTTCCAGACAACCGGTGTAATAAGGAGTTGTAATTTTTTTTTCTTTTCTTTCCTTTTTTTTTCTTTTCTTTCACCGAATTAATTCTTCCAGATGATTTTGCTATCGAAACTGCCCAAATTATTTTTTTCCGAAACGACTATTAAATCACCCAGTATAGTCGGCACCCCCGCTCTGTGGGCAAGATGGGGAAACCATAGTTACCACAACCGAGGGTGCCATCTCGAAAATGGAGATAACCCTGGGTCAGCAGGAGCACGAGAGACAACCGACTTAAGGAAAGTACCGCACGAAAAAAAAGCTGGCATGCTTCAGATTGTGCAGCGCCTAAAAAACTGTAACCATCTAAAGGCTTTAGCATACGTGACGGATTTTTAGCATACGGGCGGATGGGACGGGAACGAGGCACGTGTGGGGCGCGAAAAATCTCGTGGCCGACAATGTTTTAGTTATAAGATAATTCTTGAAATGAAAAATTAATCTGTCCGTGTTCACAATATTTCGTTACAATATTTTCAACATTACATCCAAACCGTCCCGTTCCGTTCACGCTAAAACCTGTCATGTATACAACAGCCTTAATATGGTGCGAACCGATTGCCGTGATGGGCCTTTTTTTTATTTATTTTATCCATGCGGAAATTCCTTCGGATACCTCCCCTGCCGGAGCCGGAAGGGGAGGTTATGTCGGACTCGAACCTACTAAAATTGCACGCCAACTGTGGGTCGTTGTCATCGAAATATCCCTCGCACCTCGGTTGATTACGGTCTGGCCCTCCTCGGGGCTGTGAAGGGACTAACATCAAGAGGTAAATTAAGAATGGTATAAAATATTCGCTCACCATAATATGTGACTTGTAGGCCAGTATACCGTCCTCCCTGTTCTTGGTGACGAGTAACATCTTGTCGAAGAGGAAGGCGTGACGCATCGCCTTCGCGCCGAATACTCTGCAAGAAACCGTCGGTAAAGTTAGCTATCTTCTAGGTATCTCTATATACCTCTATATCCTCTAAATACCCTATATATCCTCTTTATACCTCTATATACCTTACTCTAGAGATACCGTACTCTAGAGATACCGTACTCTAGAGATACCGTACTCTAGAGATACCTTACTTTAGAGATACTTTACTCTAGAGATACCTTACTCTAGAGATACCTTACTTTATAGATACCTTACCCTAGAGATACCTTACTCTAGGGATAACATACTCTAGAGATATTTCAGATCTTAGTGTATAAAAATTAGGAAAACAATAATATTATGGTTAGTGCCTCTAGCAATATAGTTAGTTATGGCGTACCTAAATGTCCCTTCGGCACACAACTCTCCGTAAGTAGTCAAGTCCGGACCATTCCAACCGTAGAGGAGTGACTGGATTTCCTGCAAGTGACACGTCAATATAAATTATTATTGATATCTAACATTTTAAATAAAGAAAAGCTAGTTTAATTAACCTTAATAACATAAAGGTTAGTTGAAGTACAGAGGCCGTAAGAAATTTCTAAAAGGGCTATCATCAGACCAAAGGTTTTTTATGCTGCGATAAATTCCCACGGATACCACCCCCACGGAGCCGGTGGAGGTGGTTATGTCGGACTCGAACCGATTAAAACGCACGCCGTCGTGGGTCCTTGGTTGCCGGAGGTGAGATTGCCAAAAGCATATCTCTCACACCCTGGCAGACCCAGGACCATCTCTTTCGAGATGGCCCCCTTCGGGTTGTGGGGACCACGGTGTCCCTATCTAGCCCCGGTTACGGGGAGGCGCACTTTGCGCCGCCGCCGCGGCCTGCTTCTGCTAGGGTGACAGGCGGCTCCACCGGTCACCCCAGGCCAGCGCTCATGGAGGACGGAGGCCGTTCTGCGACCTCCGACGTCCGGTTCGCCTTCGCTGTGCGCGGGCTCAGACCAAAGGTTGGAGCCAGACAGAGCAATTCCAAGTTAGCAATCGGTCAATTCGTCTAAAAGAAAAAAATAAGTTTCTGTCAATTTAGAAAATTTTTTTCCGCCCCACCCAGTAACCGTGACACTCGAAGCTCGAAATTCTATTTTTAACCGACTTCGAAAAAGGAGGAGGTTCACAATTCATCTGTATACATAATCTTTTTTTTACTATTATATTCTATTATAGTCATTAGGTGGGTATGTCGGACTCGAACCGATGTTTTGTCAGGTCAGTTTATATGGCCGAAGAATTTGTCTGAGATCGAAAGGATATTCTAGAGACCTTGGCCACCTATATTGGTGACACCGACGTATTGTTAGGTTTCAAAATCTAGTAGTACCTATGTATGCCTTCATAGAAGGCTGTGGTCCATACCTGTACTCGGACGGCATGCTCGTGTCTCCGCTTCATGTCGTCGATATGCTGCGCGATACCCGTCATCTTCAGTAGTGCGTACTCCGTCTCACGAGACGCACACTGCTTCACTACGTTCTGTAATATGATAGTTTTGACTATAGAGCAGTAAAACACGGTGTAACGGGCCCTATGAATGTCCTTGAGGTCCATTTCAACCTCAACGGCAAGTGAGTATAGCTGGTTAACATACGAGACAGGCTCTCCCCTAACACATATGGGTGGTCAAACGGCAGTTTCTTCCAAAAAAGCTGTCAGGAGCAGCTCTACAGCTGAGGTGGGAATGTTTTCACGTAAGGCCAACGAGACAAGAGAAAAAAAGGTAAACAAAGCTACTATTACTGAGTTACGTTGCGATAACTAGCGATTATTTTCTCTGTCCTTGTCGCACAAGTCACACGTACGCGACAATGGCGAAAGACAGCTATCGTTGCATGTTTCGTAGTACAGGAAAGCTGTCAGCACAGCGGTTTTAAACTGTCAGATCCGCCATCTTATGAGCAATGTCATTCCTGTTTGGAACGCGCTTGAAGTGATACGTAATCATTTTCAAAAAAAAAGTTTGGAACTGCCGAAACATTGTTTACCTTTTTTCTCTCGCTTCGTTGGCTTTACTTTATATATTTGCATGATAACTTTAATAGCCCCCTGCTCAGATCGATACATACATAATATTCACGCCTGTAAATTCTCGAAGGAGTTGGCAGAGGTATCAGAAAATCTCCACAAAAAATATAGGTAGAAACGTACCTGCAACAGCAAATGATACTTCAATATCCTTTGCACAGGCTTCAGTAGATACGAAGCTAGAGGCAGAAGGTGACCAAGCTCCATCTGTCTCTCTCTAAACTCCCTCGCGCTGAGCGGTTCAGATGCCAGGGCCGCGAGCCTCTCCATCGTGCGAGGGTAGCCGGTGCAGTAGGAGGTGTAGACGGAGAACCCGGATGTGTTGTTGACGAAACAGCGGGCAATGCTGGTGGCGTCTAGTCGACAAGTATTCAGTTCCGCGCAGAGAGATCTGGAAAGAGTTTTATTTTTACTTTAGTTTGCAGACAAGCACGCGAAAGTGGTTATCATGGCCTTCACACGTGTGCGACATCAGGGGCTTCACACACGTGCTACTAACTCTGTACAACCCTTCTACTCCGCTTCTTGAAGAACCGTTTATGAAGAAAATCTTATGACTTTTTGCTTTTTGGCTGGTTTAGGTTTGTCTGCCCGTCTGCTCTCCCAACCCCAAGAAGAAAGCACGGTGGGGCCCATAACACTATATCATACGTATTTAAAACAAATACTTCTAAATTCTAATACGTCTAGACACGAGCAACATATCGACTTGCTACAATTTCAACCGCAGAACGTGATCTTATTTCTTGTTTTCATTTGTATATATCGGTTACTATCGTAGTAATAATATGTTATTAAGTGTGTACCTACTGTGATATTATAATGACTGGCACACTACTTGACAATGCATCAGTTTTGCACAGTTATCTTAGGTGGTAATCGCGTGGTTTAATTCTCACCAAAGAGATTTGGTGACACTTAAACCCCGCGATTACCACCTAACAGAGTGCCGCGTAAGACATACCTAAATAAGCCTTGGCCGCACACGCACGGTTCTCCGATTCAGTTTCTTAATCGGGAATTTAGATTCGGAAACCTGAATCCTTCATTTACTTACAAATTGTTCGACAATCGAAATTCCCGTTTGCGGCAAGTGGAGCTGTTTGCCACCACCTGATAGAAAGTGGTAACCGTGGAATAGGGACGTATGTATTACTAGGGGCGTCGACTCTGTAGAAACTTTGCAATGCCATTCTCGTAGTCACTTGAATTTTTCCGAGATTGTGCATTGCGCCTTACTTCTCTTTCCTTTTCTGAATACTTCCCTCCTACACGGAGAGCTACGTAATCCTCAGGTATATTCAAATCTACATCCTTCTCAATCGGGGGTATAATAGCTTTCTATCCAGATTCGATCTAATCCCTCGATCGATCAATCTGTCAAAATCTCAGACAGGGTATAGAAAACACTAAACATCACTTTACGAACCGTACTCCCAAATATGGATGGTTAAAAGATCGGTCGATCGATCTATCAATCAGTGTTATATAATGTAATATTACATAAATATTATGTATTGTCGGCGATAGATTACAAGCATCTATGCGACTGATTGACACTACACGTGACTAGAGGGCGGGTTATTATCTTGCTCTAAGAGTTATGCTATTTAAAGTGGCTTCTAGAGGCTTTTGCCGCCGTCTGAACTCTCAATCCCGAGAAAAGTCTACGCTAGATCCTCATTAATGCAAGAGAGACTGGTTCCTGTCCGCAAGATCTTGACGGAGAACTATACCCCCGCTATATAGGCCACAGCATAGTCGCCGAAACAAATCGTAGATGGAAATCCTCGCCTGTCATGAGACAGTAGAAGATCTTCATAAAAAGCATGGACACGAAGAAATCAAGCCAACTGTTGAAACTCTCCAGGGGAAACATGAGGCTGGTTATAGAAGTAATAACAGGACACTGTCGACTAAACAGGCACCTGACACTTATAGGAGTGAAAACCGACCCCAAATGCTCAGAGTGCATGGAGGCCGAGGAGACCAGCCTCCACCTGCTTGCCAAATGCCCCATGTACTCAAGAGCAAGATGGGAAAACATGGGGACGGACACATTAGAAACACCAGACCTTGAGGATCTGAAGGTGGAACAGATCGTAAGATTCTGCAAAGAAACAGGTAGGTTCGGCGGAGCGCCGTGATTGCCGGACGCCCCCTTGGCCTCCCCAGGGGAGGCACAGGGGATTTGGGTGAAATGGCCCACAGAGAGGGCAGATCACCCGCCCGGTCGACGGCGTCCCCCGCTGGAAGTAAGTAAGTAAGTAATACCCCCGCTATGTATTTATGATATCTATTGTGTGAGTGTGTGGGACCCCAGACCCCATCAAGACTTTCGGGGCGAAGCTAGAAAGATGGGGCTCTAGCTAGGCTGGCACATAGTGAGTCATAGTCATAACTTATATACAAACATTTTAACACGCCTATATCCCCAGAGGATTAGGCAAAGGTGAATTAACACACACTTTACACCAATCAGTGTATACGGCCTCACCCACGTAATAAGGGCTGAGTCTGGGCACATCTGTCTGATGACTATAACTCACTATATGCCAGACTAGCTAGACCCCATCTTTCTGGCTTCGCCCCGAAAGTCTTGATGGGGTCTGGAGTCCCATACACTCGCGTAATAGATAACATAAATATATAGCGGGGTGTATATGATCAAGCGTAGAATTTTGTCGGGTTTGAGAGTTCAGAGGGTACTAAACTTGTCTCCCTAAAAGCCTTAAGAAGCCACGTTAAATAGCATAACTATGACTGATGAATATGGCTTTTTAACATCAGTTAAACAGCCCTATTCCTTAGTCACATAATAATGAAAAACCCAGTTCTTATCGACGCGAACAAAGTCGCGGGCGTAGTTTGTTTTAATACAGAATTTCCATCAAGAAATCCATTAAGCGTGTCCGGTCCAGGTAAGCCTATACCCTAGACCCATTGTTTTTGTAGCAGAACACATTGGGACGTGACCTAACAAAGGGCAGGCAGGCAATTATGTCCTGTTCGTTCTGTTTTAGTTTTATTGCGCCTTGGGAACTGCAAGGTCTGAGGCAGTTTGAACTTACTGTGAATATTATATACCTAGGACGTTAAAAGTGACATTGTTATACTATAGAAAAAGGCCCAAATAATCATTATCATCCTACTAATATTATAAACGCGGTAGTTTATAAGTATGGTTGGATGTTTGTTACTCTTTCACGTGTAAACGGCTGGAGCGATTTTAATACAATTTGGCATGGAGTTAGCTGATACTCTGTATTAACGCATAGGCTATGTTTGGTCGCGATAACCGATATACACGCGGGCAAAATCTAGCTAGTAAAAAAAACATATTCTTAGATACATCCTAGCTTTTCATCCCAGAGCCTGGGGCGCGGTTACACTTACTTCTACTTCTGGATCGGTTCTCTTTGTATTCTCACCAAAATTCTGAGAGGAATGCTTCCTCCAGAGACTCATGTCCGTCAATCACCTCGCGTGATATTGTAGTAAGCTAAAGCCTCAGGGTCTAGTGTCTTAATGGTTTAAGACAACAACAATATTACAATGGTAGCCCCCAGCTTGACGGTCTCATCAGATGCCTTTTCACGTCCCGCTTGATGGACCGGGGACTGTAGGAAGGTTTGGGTCAGAAAATATAGCTGGGACCCCAAAACACCCAATACTACCCTATCTTTTAAATGTTAATCTGTAAGTACTGTGATATTCCAAACAGAAAATTCCCAAAACAAAAGCCAGAAAATGCTAATATCATGAAGAAGGAAATGATAGCGGAGTTGTTGCAAGGCAATCGAGTCGATGCCATCCGAACGTCAAATGGACTCATTCGGTAGGAACGTTAAACCTATGACGTCCTTCGACTTTTGACACCCCGCGCGTCTCTCTTCCCACCCGCATTCGGCGCGCGTTTTTATTAGGAGAAATTTCAATGGGGCATCTCCGTTACTTAATCATATTCTGTCCTCCGTGGCTAATATCAACGATTGAAAACGTTTATAACCGACAGTTTCAATTCACAAGGAAATTGCTTTTCAATAAAGTATTTATAATGTCTTTAGGGATCTTTTTCCTTTGAACATTCAATGTCGCTTATACTCGCCGTCTATTAACCGTTGAATATGTTCCTTAAGTTTATAATTTTAGTGTAGGAGTAGTGTTCACACCTACAACAAGGTCGGAAGAAAACTATCACTTTTATAAAGTTATTTATGGTCTGCCCACGAGCTCCTTACTTTCTAATACTACATCATTACCTGTCAATAATAATATATTATTTACATAATTATAACGCTTTCATATAAGTTTGTGGTTTTGTTTTTGTGACACAATTGCAGCTTGTTGTTTTATTTCAATCAATCAATAAATTAACTTATCGGAGGCCACTGCTTGAAATAGCCCTCTCCCAATGTTTGGAGGATTTGGCCTACAATTTTTTTTTCATACGGGTCACGTCAATTTGACTTCACCTCGCCTGATGTTAAGCTTTCCACGCTCGCTGGCCAGACGGGTTGGTATAGGGTTTTATTTATTTTTTATTTTAATTATTCTTTATTTTACTTCAAATAAATATATTATTTACTATACATACATTAATATACATACATATCAATACATATTATGTCTGTTATTGTAAAAAGAGAAAAAAGTCGATTGTTCTTTTTTTAAAGATGCTTAAAGAAGGGCTTTCGCGAATGGAATGAGGAAGGGAATTCCACAGCCGCACTGCAGAAACTGTAAAGGAGTTGTCAAAGTAAGAAGAACTAGGTATTTTTCAGGTTTTAAGACGTAGCCTGCGTATTTTTCCGTTAGTCGCCTCTTACGACATCCTTTGGACGTTTTATTTATTAGAAAATTTCCGAAATCGATTAACTCGATCAAAAAGATCCCTAGGATTGAGTCTACACAGCGCTATCTAAATAAAAACCAAACAGACGTCAGTGATATCCATTTCGTGCCTCAAGTAAGATTTTTATTAAGGGTTAAATAATTTTTTTTTATCAATACATAAGTATATATCATACATAGAGACACCCAGATCAATGAAAATATATTCATGCAGACAACTATTTGCACTGCGTGGGAATCGAAACCGTGCTAGTAGTCGAATGATCTACGTCACAGAGAATGTCATACAAAATACGATAAATGACTCAAAACTCGATCAATAACTATCTTTGAATAAAAACAATTGTCGGTTAACCACTGTCGCACCTAGACGGATTTGTACGAAAAATTTAATGATTTCAGGCATGGTTCGGTGGCTCAGTAGTCAGAGCATTCCCCCTGTAAGGGAAAGAGTTCGAATCCCGCCTGAATCGATTCAATTCTGAAAACGCTTTTATTAGCTTCACTTGTAACTATGTATGTAAGAAAATCTTGAAATCTTAATTTGACCCACTTCCCGGTCTTCGATTAGGATGAAATTTTGCACACGCTCTGAGTTCTGATGACAATACATGACTAGCTAAGAAACGTTATTACAAATTCAATATGGCGGCTCCCCAAGATGGCAGGCTGTTTGAAATCCACCCCCATGATATGGGTATCAAATTAAAGGCTTTGCTGTCAGGAATACGAAAAAAGCGTGATTTTTAGTTTTCTAAACTATTATTATTATCTTAATCGGTTATTATCAGCAAAACATCGTACCTACATAAAGTAGTTCTCTCTTCTCTTCAAGATTTTGTAAGCACATTTTTTTACTCACCAGTCTTTCTACATCACAAGTCGCCAGTTGCACACATCGTAAGTAATCTAGCTGGATTACATCATTTTAGAATTTGTTTACAGCTATTATTAAACTGTTTAGCTCATTTAAGTTATACCACGTTAAGGGTATAACTGCTACCAATGATCGTATAAATGGCTGGATGATTTGCGCGGCTCCGCCCGTGCGGAATTTTAATCCTGTTACTGCATGATGACCAAAGGGCATAAAATTCATTGTTAGGTTTCCATACCTCAAGAAGAAAAAACTGAAACATTAAAGGATCACTTCGTTTTCCGTCTGTCTGTCTGTCCATCTATCTGTTAAGTCAAGACCTTTTTCTGAGGAAAACGTGGAGGTATCAAGTTGCAATTCATACCACAAACTCAGGTCTATAATATCTTCAAGCTGTGCAAAAATAAAACTTCTAAGTCAAAGTAAATATATTGTAGCTTATGTAGATTGAGATACGGATCCCTCGATGCAACTCGCACTTGTTTTAATTTTCAAGTGTCGTGTTTCCGTCTGTAATCTGTCAAACAGCTAGGCCGATTTTTAACCCCCGACGCAAAAACGACGGGGTGTTATAAGTTTTACGTGTCTGTGTGTGTGTGTGTGTGTGTATGTGTGTGTGTGTGTGTCTGTCTGTGGCACCGTAGCGCCCAAACGGATGAACCGATTTGGATTTAGTTTTTTTTGTTTGAAAGGTATATTAGTCGGGAGTGTTCTTAGCTATGTTTGAAAAAAATCGGTCCAAGATGGCCGCCGCCACAACATGTCGGAATACATATTTCTTCATAACTCCCTCAATATGGGTATCAAATGAAAGAGCTTGACTAGTAGATCAATTTAAAAAGTATTATATAAAAATTAAATTAAAAATTTAAAAAACCCCCGTCACAAAAAACACTTCCAAAAAGTTGAAAATAAATTAATAAATTTTGATTCAACGGTTGCCATGTCGGGGGACCTTGAATTGTTCCAATAATATAACGGAAAGCTTAACCAGTTAGGGTCCCCCGACATGGCAACCGTTGAATCAAAATTTATTAATTTATTTTCAACTTTTTGGAAGTGTTTTTTGTGACGGGGGTTTTTTAAATTTTTAATTTAATTTTTATGTCAAGACTTTCAATGGCAGATACCTGATAACACAAGTTGTAATGGCTACTTTCTTTTCAAACCGATGTGACTGTGACTCAATGCTAAGATGAAGATGGTTAATTAGAGTCAACCCCGCTAAATTATCGTTTTTACGACAAATTCCCGCGCAAAGCAGATGTAGTACATAAGCTTTTATTTCAGGCAGAGGTAAAGAGCCCTAAAACCAAGACAATTGGTGAACATTTTCATTTATTGGTAGGTAACGCTGCGATCTTTGGTTTCAATATTTACATGTATATAGTAATAATTACATCAGGTGAAGTCTTCTGAAGATGTAATGATGATAATTTGCCGTCATCGCGTCAGCCTCTTAAGCTCTTAAAGTGCAGTTGCATCACGAGGAATGCGTGCCGCGTTCGCACCGGCTAATTGGCTATTCGACACCTGAGTGGAAACATACGGGAGATGGCAGTGAGAGCGGACACGACGCGGATTACTTCTTTGTTGGGAACGATTACATAAGATTGCCAGACTTACTTAGAAGGTTTTCCTGTCGATTTTAGATAACTATCGCTCCCTAAAAAGCTAAGAAAAACCACATTTGGAGGTGAGAAAGTGTAGCAGATCTGACTCTCAGCTCCAAAAACCAAGGCGTTGGATGCAAACGGGATAACGTGGTATAGATGATGATTACACAAATTCTGCTTTATAGTAAGCTGAACCTTAGGTATCCACGGTCGCCCGATCTATTCTCGTAAAATAGTATAAGACGTGTAAGGGATTAGTGAGGTATAGGCGCAAGACCCGTGCACCTTGCACCCACTGGTAGGTATTCAATTACAAGTGGATCAAAAGCCAAAAAGACAAAACGCGATGAAACAACGTTGGTGATTAGTGGGTTCAGTGGCCTAAGCGCGAAAAAGTTATCGTAATCCAATCGAAAAAGTATCAAGAGAACATTGCGATTGGCCGCCTGCCTATTGTGCGTGAAGCCTGCTAATCGCAACGCACTCAGTTCTAACGATACAACTAAAATTAATAAAAAAAAAGATAAAGTACATTTTTGTGCGTATAGGGTGATACTATAATTAAAATGCAAATAGAAGACAGAAAAAAGAACGTTCCGGTACGAAATTGTACCCCGAATGTTTTCACAGTTATTCGATGCGTATACAGCAATGAGTAGGTAGCGAGTATCATAGCACTTTGTAACAAGTACACCATCTCTTTATCAGTTCAATATTAATTAAGATGGCGGTTATGAGAAAATCTTGTATTTTCTGTCTCACTATATGTGCTTTTGGTTTATATTTACACCTCTTTAATGGATACCTAAATATGCAACGTTTATATATCTACAGTTAGTTTTGATGTTCGTTTGGGATGACAATTAGGGGTCCGTACCACTCCAGCTCGAATTCAAATTTTACCCCCGCGCGCTTCATCAACGCACACGCGCCGGCACTGGGGCTCAATTCACTAACTTACGTACTTAGTTGCGTAAATTTACTTATGATTTTACTGACGTAAATATACGCAACGTGCAATTTCGGTGAGTAACCTATGTCAGTTTCCGGTACAGAATACCAAGTAAATATACGTGACATTTTATGTCATATGACATATGACATTTATGAAAATAATGCCAGACTAAAAATATAACTTGAATTGCCAATTTTTTTTTTCAATAAATTCTTATTATTAATTTTTTCAATCTCATACATAAATCTTATGTATGGAATTGTTTTGAACTATGATTTAATTAATATTAGTCTTCTTCTTTTCGTGTCAACGATTCACTTTTATGAATAATTACACTATTCGGGAATAGAATTATGCTATCTTAATCGCGCTGTCATAATATTAGTAGGTACTTATAACTATTATTATTATTTATGTGCTTCAAAAAAATCTACTTATGTTTAGATGAATATGGGATATATTTTTCATCATTATTGCACTACAGTTTAATAATATACAATTATTGTAATCCATAAGTCATTTGTATTTTTATTTGACCTAAGAAATAAGTTATACAACTATACACAGCAGGCTGCTAAAATTGCAACATTATAATACTAACTGATCGAATAGTGATATATCCAAGAAGAAATAAGGAAACCTTAAAAAAACGAAGTTGTTGAAACAATTTTCTTACGTTCTGAACATTCATTAAAAACTTTTTATAGCGGAGCGGTATTGCATTTCTACCAACATAGCATCTATTTAAAGGATACCAAATATTCCTATTGTTGTACATATTAGTAATCCTCGAAACAAATTTTGGTTGTACTATTTGTTCGGCTTTTTCTACAATATATATATTATATTATATGTAATTCAGTCAAGAAACTCGTGTTGATTGAGGGTGGCGCTGCGGTGCGCTCGACAGTTACGCAGATGGCGGGTTAGGCCCGTTATGGAACATAATAAAAAAAGAAGAACCAAAGAGTGAATTTCCTTTATTCAGTTCAGGCACTTACAGAGCACATTTGAATGTCGTTTTTTTCTTCGTTTTTTTCGTGCGGAAATCCCCACGGATACCCGCCGGAGCCGGAGGGGGAGGTTGTGTCGGACTCAAACCGACTAAAATCACACGCCGTCTGTGGGTCGGAGTGCTAGGCCGAAGGTGAGGTTGTCATCGATAGCCCTTGCACCTGGGCTGACCCAGGGTCTCCTCAAGAAGGAGGGACGACGGTGTCCCTAACTCGCCCCCGGTATGGGGAGCCACGCTTCTTAGCGCCCCGCCGCCTTGGCCTGCTTCTGTTAGGGTGACAAGCAGCTCCACCCGTCACCCCAGGCCCGCGTTTATGGGGGACGGAGGTCGGTTTGTGCATCCGCCGTCCATGTTGCCTTCGCCCGCGGGTAGCGCGGTTTGCGAGTCCCTTTCCGCCGTCTCCTTCTCGAGCATTACTTGCTCCCAGGAGGCGCCGGCCTCCCATGCATCCGCGCAGCGGAACATCGCCGCGAGTAGGGTGGCGAGCGTGAGAACTCTCACTCCCAGAGCCGCCACCAGCTCCCGTCTCGGCGTCTCCCACGCCGAATACTCGGGGAGCGTGTGCAGCCCTGAGTCCTCGCTTGCGTCGCAGTGATAGCACCCGGATGATGGCTCCTTAACGATCAGACGCAGATAACACCCGAAGCACCCGTGCCCGGTGATAATCTGCGTCAGTCGATACGAGGGGCTGCCATGTGCCCTCTCTAGCCTCTCTCCCAATGATTGGTACACTGCGGCAGCGTGCTCTGCGCGTAATTACTTAAGTCGTCGCTCCTGCTCCACCACCATATCCCTGTGAGGTCCGAATATATTCAGGCTCGGGATTGTATCCCCGCTTCCGCGCCTCCTTTCGGAACCGATATAGCACTGAAAGGGCCCTCGATTGTAGGATCCACGAGACTCGCCACAACGAAGGGTATCGTGCAGTACCTAATGGCCCTGGTAGCCATCGTCTGCTGCGGCGTACGTAGCAGGGGCATGAACCTGTCCTCCAGGTATCCAGTTTATGGTTTGCAAATGGGTACCACCTGCTATCAAAGTTGTTTCGATATTTTCAGCATAATTTTTTAAATATTATGGTTAAAGTTTATAATATTTTTACTTCTCTCATGTTCGATAAGTAGGTTCTTATTACCTCCAAATGAGATAAGCCCTAGGGCGGTAAGTAATAAAAAAAAATACTTCTTTCCTTAAAAAAGTTCGCGTACATCTAACCATCATACTGGCAATAGACATCATGCATTCAGCCCAAAGACCAAAGAGGTCGCTTTGCTATTCAGCCTTGTCTTCGTGTGCGTATAATAGTCATCTATTTTAAATATCGAAAAGCGAAACTCAATTTCATTCTTGAAAAAAAAAATTTAAAGTTCTTTACTTGATTCTTTTTAATGAAAAAAGGCGGGAATAGAAAACTTTTACTTTAAATATTTTTTGTTTTTGGATTTTTTATTTGAAACATCTCAAACTATTATTATAGCCAAAAAACACCTGTCCTTAAAATTTGAAAATTGTTCTCATTTCACTATAAACATTCACGCGCAGACTTATCGTGCGAGCACTCTATGTGGAAAGATTATGGTTGACGTACTGATGACACCGGTGATCTCCGCAAAACGACGTTTGGGGGATCACCTGTTTCTGGTACAGAAGGACCCCGACTGAGTGCTATTACTGTGATGCGACCGAGGACTCAGGCGGCGCACGGCGTAACATAGGAGGTAGCTCAATGACCTCTGTCCTTCAGGACCGTAGACTTGGTGTGTGACAATGGTAGCCGCCTGTCACCATAGCAGAAAAGCGGCCCAGGGATGCCAATGCGATGCGCACAGATCGACATTGAGTAGCGAAGTACTCAAAATGATCTCATTATTGCTTGAGACATATATCTGGGACCTAAAATGTGCTCTATACACGCAGTATACGTTTCTTGGATGAATTTTGACGATAGCACGGGGTGCTGCTGCGGTAGACGATCTTCAGTTCACTAAGACAATTATATATTATTACAAAATAATCCGCACGCCCCAGGGCCTTTTATATCTCGCGATTTGAGTCACTGGCAATTAGTATTGGGTTACATCGCCACAGCTTAGGGTTCGATAGGGTATGGCACACATCGCTGCTTTCCAAGCTACCAACCTTTGGCCTGCCTCCCAGATCGTGCAACTGGGTTGCAAACGTCCTGCAGGAGCACCGTATTCGCGTCTTTTGTGATGGACGAGCTTCGGAGTTCTTGCAGGTGAATGTTGGCGCGCCGCAGGGTTCCGTCTTATCTCCCAATCTCTTTCTTCTGCATATCAATGACATGCTTTCTAACGGTAGCATTAATTGCTATGCAAACGACAGTACCTTACACGGGAGTTATCACGCACATCCTGCGGCCAAGCAGTGTGAAATCGCGGAAAAAAGGCAGCTTCTTGTCACTGAGCCGGACTCAGAGCACACGACTGCCACTGCAGGATAACCTCAATATCCTCGGTATGGATGTTCACTGCAAACTAAATAACAAAAACTATATCGAGAGCATCATCAAAACAGCCTAGCGTAAGCTCGGAGCTCGGAGCAGCGGCGTCTTCATACAAGACTCAAATTCGTTCCTACGTGGAATACTGCTTGCATCCCTGGGATGGCTACGCAAAGTACTTACTAGATGCTCTCAACAGGTCGCTGCAACGTGCGGTCCGCATCATTGGGAATCCTGAGGTCACGAACTTCCTCGAGCTTTTGCAGATGCGTAGAGATGTTGCGTCTTTGGCAGTATTCTACCGTCTCTACTACGGTGAATATTCTGATGAGCTCTTCTAATCAGTCCCACCCTCTCCTTTCCTTCACAGGATCCTACAGTCCTGGGGCCTTTAAGCGGGGCGTGAAAAGGCATCTGACAAGGCCGTCAAGCTGAGTGCCACCACTGTTAACATGGTACATGTTTACGATGGTGACCCTCTTTCCGAGACTTTGCTTTAAGCTTACCATCAAAATTGGTCTAAGATATATGGCCCGAGCTATACCTTGATATTATGACCACTTTGTGCACCTTGCATGCTCACTGTACATACATGGTGGTATTGATTTAAGGCAGCGGCGCGCTGGAAAGCGCGCCTACCCATTCCGGGGGCGAGTCGGGGACCTGGGTCAGCCGTGGTGCGAGGGATATGTCGATGACAACCTCACCTCCGGCCTAGCACCACGACCCTCAGTCGGCGTGCGGTTTTAGTCGGTTCGAGTCCCACATAACCCCTTCCGGCTCCGGCGGGGGAGGTATCCGAGGTTTTCGCAGGCCAAAAAAAAAAGGTGGGATTGATTTATGAGAAAAAGTTAAATACTATTTTTATCCGCATTCTAAATCACGAAACACAAGTTAGTTAATCCCTGTTTTATTTAGGTCTGGATAGCGCAATGAAGATTATCGTATAATATTTATCGTGAACTAGCTTTTGCTCGCGGCTCCGCCCGCGTGGATGTCGGTTATCGCGACCAAACATAGCCTATGTCCTTTCTCAAGGTTTAATCTACCCTCATACCAAATTTCATCAAAATCGATTCAGTGGTTTAGGCGTGAAAGCTAACATACAGACAGACAGACAGACAGAGTTACTTTCGCATTTATAATATTAGTATGGATTTATTAACGAGAAATTTTAGCAATCATTGTAATTCAAATGTAAATAAATACTTACCGAATGATTTTCCTATGATAAAAAACATTTAAACTTTTATAATTTTTGTAAACGTATCTACGTATTACAAATCGAGCAGAACATTGTCATCGAGTTCAAAACCATGATTTAACGCTTAAACCATAATTTTGACTTTGACAGATGTTACTGAATACCAGGTTATTAAGTTATCGATTTCCATAATCACATGTATGCGATACGTGGTGTTAGTATATTATGACGTTTGAGCCATTTGTATGGGTGACGTAAGTTGTCAAAATGATAAAAACCTAAGTATTTGTAAACTTATGCTATGACAGATCGTACAGAATACCAGGTTATCGAAACGAAACTCACAAACTCACAAATACGTGATACGTGGCGATAGTGAATCGAGCCCCTGCTCGCGCGCAGATGCTGCTATCTCACTCCCGCGATGACCCCGTGTTCACGTTCAGAGTTCACGCGTGTATCAATCGACAGGGTAAAGTAGCTAGTAATTAGACATCAAGAAAGTTATGGCAATAAACAAACTTTTGAGAAAAGTGTGCATATTGTAATGATAATTTACATAAAACTTATAATATATTTATACTTATCCTATTAATATTATAAATGCGAAAGTTTGTGAGTATGTATCGCTGTATGTATGGATGTTTGTTACTCTTTCACGCAAAAACTACTAAATGGATCTGGCTGAAATTTGATACAGGGGTAGATTAGAACCTGGAATAACACATAGGTTGCTTTTTATTCCGGGTTAAGGTTCCCATGGGTTGCGGGAACGGGAACAAACCTCCACGCGGGCGAAGCTACGGGCAGCAGCTAGTATAATATAATAATAGCAGCCCTTTCAATGTCTCACTGCTGGGCACTGCTCTCTCACCTGAAGGTACAATAAAATACTCCACCACGCGAACCCAATGCATATTGGTAGAGGTGCTGGGTAGGAAAACCTCCGCGTGGTGCACCCTGGTAACGTGGGCGACGGCGTGGGCTTCACGCAAGGCGCACGTCGTCGCCCATGGCCAATAGTCCACCAAGGAGGGGGGGCCTTTATGGTCGGTTTCGAGTTCTCCGCACGCGCTCTGCTAAGCCTAGCGGAGAACTCTAAGGGCGACGAGTACTTTGCCACTGTACGATCAGTGGTGAAATAGAAGGTCCCATGGGGACCAATTCCGGACCATCGATCGGCCGAGCCGTACCGCCGTCTGGCAACAGAAGGGCATGGTAGCTCTTAGGAGTTGCGAGGAAGAAAACCTCTATAAAAAATCACCCCGAACCCCACGCCTGGCAATGGGATGCATCACTGGGGGGAACTCAGTGCCTAGGGCGTCATTCACTCACTCCCACCTTTCCCATCCTCAAATACACTCCCAACCTCTCTACTTCCACCTCAATGTCGGTGGACATTAACCGTAAAACAAAATATGGCTTTTTTTTTTATCGTGCGATAAATCTCCACGGATACCACCCCCACAGAGCCAGTGGAGGTGGTTATGTCGGACTCGAACCGACTAAAACGCACGCCATCTTGGATCCTTGGTTGCCGGAGGCGAGATTGCCAAAAGCATATCTCTCGCACCCCGACAGACCCAGGACCATCTCTTTCGAGATGGCCCCCTTCGGATTGTGGGGACCAAAATGTACCCATCTAGCCCCGGTTACGGGGAGGCGCACTTTGCGCCGCCGCCGCGGCCTGCTTCTGCTAGGGTGACAGGCGGCTCCACCGGTCACCCCCAGGCCAGCGCTCATGGAGGACGGAGGTCGTTCTGCGACCTCCGACGTCCGGTTCGCCTTCGCTCTGCACGGGCTTCCCGGGCCCGGAGTCTGGTCCGGACCCGACCGGCCGCCTCCTTCTCGAGCATTACTTGCTCGCAGAAGGAGGCGGCCGCACCCCAAGCGTTTGCGCATCGTACCATCGCTGTGAGCAATGTGACGAGTGTGAGGACTCCCACCCCTAGCGTGTCTCACGCCGGGCACTCGGTCAGCGTGTGCAGCTCTGTGTCCTCGCTCGCTTCACAGTGATGGCACTCGGACGTTGGCTCCTTCCGGATCCGACACAGGTAACTCCCGAAACACCCGTGTCCGGTAATCACCTGCGTCAGCCGGTACGAGAGGCTGCCGTGTGGCCTCTCTAGCCATTCCTCCATGATAGGTCTTACCGCCGCTATTACGGCGTGCCCTGCGCTTGGTCGCCCAAGTCGTAGCTCCCATTCCGCTACCATGTCCCTGTGGAGCTGAAACCTCACGGCCCGAATTTCTTCGGGCTCGGGTTCCCGTCCCTGCTCCCGCGCCTCCTTACGATACCGATATAGCATCGAAAGGGCTCTCGCATCCAGGTTCCACGGTAGGGATCCGGCAAGGAGACTCACCGCCTCGAAGGATATCGTGCGGTACCCCCTAATGGCCCTGCTGGCCATTGCATGCTGCGGTCCATGCAGCAGACGCGCATTGTGGACCGTCAGGGTGTCCGCCCGTCTATTGGACACCCATATAGGGCCATGGACCGCACGACTCCCGCGTAGAGTCTCCTGCAGGAGTCATCCGGCCCCCTCATGTTGGGCAGCAGCCGCCCCAAAGCGGCAGCTGTGTCCTTCAATTTGGGGGCCAGTCTTCGGAGATGCTCCCCGAAGTTCCACCGGCTGTCGATCACGAGCCCCAGATATTTCATCTGGGCCTTGATGCCGATAGAAATGTCTCCCACTATGAGGCTGGAATCCTCCGGTGGCACGCGCCGAGGCCCATGAAAGAACATGGCCTCGGTTTTATGCAGAGCCACCTCGAGACCCAGCCGCCGAATCCGCTCCACGACTTGGGCAACCGCGGTCGTGGCCTTCAGGGTCGCTTCGCGGTATGTAGCCCCGCACGCCGTCACCAGCGTGTCGTCCGCATAACACGTGACGGCGGCACCGTCCGCGAGCTCACCGCGAAGCACCCAGTATTACCGATGTTCCACAGTAGCGGTCCCAGGACCGATCCCTGCGGAACACCGCATGACATCTCTCGCCGACCGAGCCCGGTCGCACTTGGGTAGACGACTGAACAAAATATGGCTATGGAAACGATAACGGATAAATCTACCCATGAGGGTACCCGGACTCCGTCTGGGGAATCCCTAGCTGTGACTGGTGATCGAATGGACACCCATTCGGTGACTAGCCATGGCGACCTTCCTAGTAAGGCTACGCTAGACGGCTAGGCGCGAGTAGAGGTCGAAAGCCGACCTCTACACAGCGAAAGAGAGAGTAGCAGAGCCGCCAGCGATTGTGTCCCCGCTACCAAAGGAGGACACGGAGGTGCCGGCGGTGCAGAACATCCTGGCGGCTCTTTCCCGCAATTCTGGCGCCGTAAAAGGCCAGAAAATTACGGGAAAGAAGAGGGTCGTGGCGAACGCGATAAAAGGTGCCGCCAAAGCGCTGGGGGAGCTCCTGGAAAGGAGGGTCTCCAGGGAGGAGGTGAAACTCCGGGCTCGGGTTGCGAGCCTGGAGACGGAGATTGCTGACTCCCACAAGCAGCAACGGCTGATGCGGGAGGAGATCGGTCAGCTGACGCAGCTGGTCCAGGGGGCCGGGGAGGCTCGGGGTGTGAACACCCCCGCTCCCCGTGCTCCATCTAAGGTGACACCAACGGTGGTCCAGCTGCTGGAGGTCATCGAGCGACGCCTCGGCGTCCTCGAGGACCGGGCATACCGCCCACCGCTGGCGGCACCCGTCGTCGCGTCATGAGCGACGACGGCTGCACCCTGTGGTGCTCCTGGTCCCAAGCCAAGGCCTTCGCCCCTAAGAAGACGGCACCTAGGGGAGGTGGTGGAGAACGACGTGCCCATAGTTACGGAGGGTGAGGAACATCGGCTACGATTGGGTGATGCGTGGTCCGTTGCTCAGAGGGGTCAGCATAACGTGTTCCGCCGATGACACCCTCGTTTTTTTATTATCGTGCGATAAATCCCCACGGAGCCGGTGGAGGTGGTTATGTCGAACTCGAACCGACTAAAACGCACGCCGTCCCAAGTCCTTGGTTGCCGGAGGTGAGATTGCCAAAAGCATATCTCTCACACCCCGGCAGACCCAGGACCATCCCTTTCGAGATGGCCCCCTTCGGGTTGGGGGGACCACAGTGTCCCCATCTAGCCCCGGTTACGGGGAGGCGCACTTTGCGCCGCCGCCGCGGCCTGCTTCTGCTAGGGTGACAGGCGGCTCCACCGGTCACCCTCAGGTCAGCGCTCATAGAGGACGGAGGTCGTTCTGCGACCTCCGACGTCCGGTTCGCATTACACCATCATTACGGCGCGGGGAGCAGCGCACCGAGACGCAGCACTAAAGGCCACGGCAGGGGTTGCTCAAGTCATGGGTCAGACACGGCGGCTGCACATGCGGGATCCAGCCTACAGGTAAGGGGCGTCAGCAGCGGCATCGAGCCCACGATGAAGTATCTGGGGCTCGATGGCCGGTGGAACTTCGGACATCACTTCCGAAGTTTGGTCCCAAAACTGAGGGGGGCATCAGCCGCACTCACGCGGCTGATGCCCAACATCAGGGGACCCAACGCTCCCTGCAGGAGACTGTACCTGGGGATCGTGCGAAGTATGGCCATATACGGGGCCCCCGTATGGGCAGCAAATCTGACGGCCAGTAATGTGGCTAGATAGCTGAGCCTACAGAGGGCGATGACTCTACAATAGAAACAGATGAATGGAAATTCATAATTATTACGTACTGTCTATAATAAATATAGGAATATGTATGGTAGTAGTACCTAACTACTGCTATATTTATATTATGATCATTCGGGTTGGTAGGTACTCATGTATTTACAGAAATATTCCGTTTATTCCGAACCTGACCCGAAAACTAGACCCGGTCGCGGGTTAGGTAGAAACTTTAAAAATTTGTCCCGAACGTAACCCTCTTCCTAACCTGACCCGACGGTCTCGTTCCTATCATAACCCGATCTGGCACTTCGCCGGCCGCTGCCTGCTGCGGCACGCTCGCTACGCTCGTTCGGCTCATGCGTTGGGGTCACAGTTCTAACCTAACCTAACCTACAGAAGTTAGAGTTACCGCACTTCGACTTTCGGCTCTGAGTCGCCCAACCGCGTCGTCCGTCGCGTCGTCACAGTGAGCGACCTGTAGTAGGCAGGACCTGCCTGAAAGACTTGGGCTGCTACTGCAAGATTATTTTTGTCGATACACAGGCAGGTAGGTATGCCTATGTCAATCCAAAATTTTGAAATAGGTACCTAGGTATTTTACTGACCTATTTATTACTTTCTACTAATATAGTACCTATTGCAAATTGTTATGTACAGTATAAGCTACTTAGGTAGGTAGATTAGATACTTACTATAATCCATACTAATATTATAAATGCGAAAGTAACTCTGTCTGTCTGTCTGTATGTTACGCTTTCACGAACTAAACCGATTTTGATGAAATTTGGTATAGGGGTAGATTAGACAATGAGAAAGGACATAGGCTATGTTTGGTCGCGATAACCGACATCCACGCGGGCGGAGCCGCGGGCAAAAGCTAGTAATAAATAAATAAATATTCCACAACATTCTACACAGCGCTATCTAGACCCATGGTAAGCTTAATTAGGTAGCTTGTGTTATGGAATCTAGAATGCGGATAAACATACGTATATACTTTTTTTTGTAAATATATACATATTATACGTAGAAACACCCAGTTCAATGCAAATAGCCATATTCATGCATACAAATATTTGCACTGAGCGGGAATCGAACCCGCGCCTCTTGCGTGGCAGTCGCGTGCACTACCACCACGCCACAGAGGCTGTCTACATAAGACATCATTCATATGTTTTAATGTTTTTTTACGCCAACATACAATTTTCCTCTTTCGGTTTACTTTATTAACCCATTTCGCCTGTCAAAAGGTAGGTACTTGAATACTTTCGTATCGTCTATCGTAATCGTCTGCGCAGAGCGCGTGCGACACAAGCTCCCCGTATGATAGCCGAAGCAACACTGAGGAGGAGGCCGGGCGGCAGGGCGGTTCTAAGTTTAATGGTATCGCTTGAGTAAAAATTTAGATATTTGCTAGTTACGCAGAAACCAATGTATATTTGTAAAATTTGAAACACATAATGTCTCTTAACCACTAAACTGCACTTGTTGTGTAAGTTTAGTGATCCTATTTTGCGTAATTAATCCATAATATCGTTTTATTTGTACGGTTTAGAGGTAACTTTGCAATGGTTTTCTATCAAGAAAATTATACGGAATCGTGTTTTTGCCACACATAAACATTAGTATTTATCCTCAACTTTACCACACATGAATTAAAAAGTCCATGCTTTAGAACTTTTGATATTATACACGTTTATGCTATGTCATTTGAGGTAGTACGGACTCTTAAGTGTGTTACTGTTATGTATGTTATGCGCGAATTATATGAAAAAGATAAAAGGCATAAGGCGTTATCAAAGTAACATTGTAGCATAGTAACGATTCTTATTAGCAGAAAGGATGATTTTTAATTAATTTTTTATAGCATTTATTATGCTAACTTTTAAATTCGAAAAACATCGGGGAAAAGAAACGCTCAAGTGGGACTTGAACCCACGGCCTGTCCCTTACAAGGGGAATGCTATTCCAACTGAGCTATTGATCCACCCTGAATCACTTCAAATATTTGGGCGAAGTCATCAAAAATCAATGTTTAGAAATGGGTGAAAAATCATTCATTGGTTATAGCAGTTCGTAAGAATGTTGGTAGATGGCTCCACCATCTGTAAAGACGGATATAAAGAGAAGGGAAATTTGAAGTGATTAGGTGTGGCTCAATAGCTCAGTTAGAAGAACATTCCCCCTGTAAGGTAAAAAGCAATTGTTGAAATCATTGTCGCTCTGTTTGCAACGGATAATTTCAAAAGTGGCTAGGCCGATTTTGACGAGATTAGGTAATGTAGATAGTACCTAGTATCACCACCCCAATCTCATGCGAAGGATGTCGTAAGAGATAACTAACGGAAAAATACGCAGACGATATCACTGCGAGAGAGAACCGAACCGAAGAGAAAACACGAAATAAAACCCAACCCGTCTGGCCAACGTGGAAACAGTAAGCCCAAACATTGGGAGAGGCCTATGTCCAGCAGTGGACTACGATAAGCTGATTGATTGATTGTAGATAACCTAAATTTTTGAAGAATTATATTTCCTTTTCAAAAATAATTATGGTTTCCACCCAAAATATTTAAACACAGATTTTAAAATCGAAATACATCGGGAGAAAGAACTCACGTGTGTGGCTCAATAGCTCAGTTTGAAGAGCAATCCCCCTTTTTTTTCGTGCGGAAATCCCCTCGGATACCCCCACTGCCGGAGCCAGAAGGGGAGGATATATCGGGCTCGAACCGACTAGAACCGCACGCCGACTGTGGGTCGTGGTGCTAGGCCGGAGGTGAGGTTGTCATCGACATATCCCTCGCACCCCGGCTGACCCAAGAGCAATCCCCCTGTAAGGGACCGGCTAGTGTCTGCTATGCTGTCTTGTATGTTTACCAGGTGTACTGAATACGTTCTAAGTTGCCCTTTAAGACGGATATAAAGAGAAGGAAAATTTGAAGTGATTCAGGTGTGGCTCATTAGCTCAGTTGGAAGAGCAATCCCCCTGTAAGGGAAAGGTCGTGGGTTCAAGTCCCACTTGAGCGCTTCTTTTCCCCGATGTATTTCAAATTTAAAAAGCATAATAAATGCTATAAAAATTTCATTCAAACCCAGATTTTAGTTAACGCGGACGAAGTCGCGGACGTATCTAGTTTCATACTATTATCATAATGATGATGTAAGTACCCCGAGTTCAATTCAATTGAATCTCTCAAGCGTAAATTCTCTAGACATGAAAAAAATCTTTTGACTTGAAGTTCAAGCTAAAACATTGATTCTTTTGTATAAAACTCCCATGACCTTCGACAAAGTATTTTGGCATTTAATTCACTTTAGAGTTAATAATATTCACACAATTTACATGACAATAGTTGATTCTGTGGTAGTTTATGTTGCCCGACTTTGCTCCTGGCCTTAATATGCCTGAGGAGTGCCTGAGTGTATCGACTTTCGGCTTTTAGGCGAATGAATTTCGGCTTAACTTGATTTATGAAATAGGTACGAGTTAAGGAACCACAAAACAACAGACATTTGCTTTATCAGCACATCCAAATCTGGGACATACGCCACAACGCTTAGATAAGCATTATTTCTAGTATATAAGATCATGATTTTTATAATTAATTAGTAATTACATACTATTTTGTATTACCATCCTAAACCGAATTTAGAATCTTGAAATACGCGACAGAAATGGAGTTTTGGACCCTAATTCTGTACACTTGATACTCAGAATGTCAGTTTAATCAGGTCAAAATAGTTCAATTCTTAGTAGAAATGGCAGTTTACGAAAGGTAAAAAAAAATACAGCTTGCACCGCGTTTTGAGAAAACTCCAGCAAGAAACGCATGTTATTTTACAAAGAAAATGCTTATAAACTTAGAATCATTTAATTACCTACCTAATTATAATAATTTTTGACTATTGGGCTATCTTAATCTCTTGATTATCAAGGATTGGGTTGACCTAAGTTGAAGACACAGTCAAAAATGGTTTGTCTTGTATAGAACACTTTTACGGCATTACCTAAAGAACGTCAAAAAGAAATTAATTGCCACTCTATAACCTGCAATCGAGTCATAGGATGTTGTACGAACTTAATCCCCGGAAAAGGTAATTTTTTTATGTATTGTTTTGTTGCAAATCATTGCGACCCTTCGCGTTGAATTTTCGCTTATAGTAAAATGTGTCCAAACACGTCTGTGCGTGGGCAGTCTCTGTACTCAAAACCATGTTGTTTGAAATCAATGAACCGTAAAATTGGTGTTATTGAAGACTTGGTAACATCTGTTACCAAATCTGTAGCGACTGAATTGTTGTTTGATGAAAATGGAATTACTACAAGATGGTTATCGTAAGATTTGTTTACTGAAACAAAAATTTATAACATAACATAAACTCACGCCTATATTCCCCGAAGGGATAGGCAGAGATGCAAGCACCCACATTTCGCCAGTTTATGTTTAGGTCCCAATGTAATAGGTAGCGAGCCTATTGCCATTAACCGGGCACTTATAAACCTGCTATAAATACACACATAACTTCGAAAAGCATCGATAAGTCATTGGTGTGTGTCATGGTAAACCTGGGATCGAACCCGAGACCTCGTCTCAGCAGTCCATTTCCCATACCACTAGGCTACCGCAGATTATTTCTCAGCAGTCCATTACCCATACCACATTCAAAGTTTAGTAGATACTTAATATTATAAATGCGAAAGTAACTCTGTCTGTCTGTCTGTCTGTATGCTACGCTTTCAAACCTAAGCCACTGAACAGATTTTAATGAAATTTGGTATAGGGGTAGATTAGACCATGAGAAAGGACATAGGGCATGCTTGGTCGCGATAACCGACATTAGCGCGGGCGGAGCCGCGGGCAAAAGTTAGTCTCAAATAAATGATCAAAAAACAATGTCAAAAACACGTTTTTGACATTTTAATACAATTTTGATTTGATATCGATGGAAATTATTTTACGAGAATACCGCTGTTATATCGGGATTACATTTTGAACGTTCTTGTACACGTTATTTATATGAAATGTAAAAAATACTGCCTTATGTTTCATCAGAAACCCGCTCACAATATTCTTTATTTTTAATATGCACCTTTTCAAACAAATGCCCTATGTAAGGTATCTTTGCAATCTGATGAATCCTATGGGAATATACAAAAGACCAACAAAGTAAGGAAACATCCATTTTTATTAAATATAGATGGCGCTGTAGTCGCGGTTGCCCCTTGCACGGACGGCAGTCAGATTTGTGAAGGGAACCACACAGGGGGATTTATTCACTTCTTATCAAAAGCACTTTGGGTTAGAAAATATATTTTTGCTACGGACAAGCTTTTTAATCCCAAAAGTGCTTCTTTTTAGGGTTCCATAACCAAAGGGTGAAAAGCCCTATTACTAAGACCCCACTTTCCGTCTGTCTGTCACCAGACTGTATCGCATGAATCGTGATTCCGTTCTCGAAAATTACACCCTGATAACTCAATACCTCATAACGTGTTTTACTTATATCGATAGTTTCAGTTAGTATCCTATCTCTATTCGAAAGTTAATAATCATTGGTGCGCTTCGAGGAATAAAAAGTTAATATTTTTAATTGTTATCGGGAGCGCTACTTAAAGGTGCGCTTCGAGGAATAAAAAAGGTGCGCCAGCGCCTCATTAGGTGCGCCTCAAAACGGTAGCGCTTCGAGGAGTACCTCACCGTGATGAGGTGGACAGTGGAAATTTTTACAGATTATATATTTCTATTGACACTAAAACAACAAATTAATACAAAAAACCCAATCAAATAATATATAAGGGTTACCACAAACGTGATTTTATGGTGGGCTTTTCGTACGCGTGTACTGGACTTATCCTTCGTGCGCGAGTCAAATGCGAAAGTAACTCTGTCTGTCTGTCTGTATGTTACGCTTTCACGCCTAAACCACTAGATTTTGATGAAATTTGGAATAAGTGTAGATTAGACCTTTAGAAAGGACATAGACTATGTTTTGTCACGATAACCGACATCCACGCGGGCGGAGCCACGGGCAAAAGCTAGTAATATATAAGGGTTACCACAAACGTGATTTTATGGTGGGCTTTTCGTACGCGTGTACTGGACTTATCCTTCGTGCGCGAGTCAAATGCGAAAGTAACTCTGTCAGTCTGTCTGTATGTTACGCTTTCACGCCTAAACCACCGAACCGATTTTGATGAAATTCAGAATAAGTGTAGATTAGACCTTTAGAAAGGACATAGGCTATGTTTTGTCACGATAACCGACATCCACGCGGGGGGAGCCGCGGGCTAAACCTAGTTGGATATATTTTACTTTAAGTACTTTATTTTAAGACTTTGGAGTTAAAATCAAGACTATAAAACTATGAAATGCCGAGACGTATGAATTTATTTTCAAGGGGCCACGCCTTAAATCGATATACCTTCCACCAATTATCTGCTTTTCTGTCTGTTATGCTTGCACCGTGATAAGTAGCCCGTCTCATTCCAGACTGTTTTTCTATTCTATCCATATACTAAATTTCAGCTAGATCCGTTCAGCCATTTGACAGCCTCTGTGGCGTGGTGGTAGTGCAAGCGACTGCCACGCTGGAGGCGCGGGTTCGATTCCCGCTCAGCGCAAATATTTGTATGCATGAATATGGCTATTTACATTGGTCTGGGTGTTTCTATGTATAATATGTATGTATTTACAAAGAAAAAAGTACATAAGTATGTTTATCCGCATTCTAGATTCCATAACGCAAGCTATAAAAGCTTACCATGGGTCTAGATAGCGTTGTGTAGAATGTTGTGGAATATTTATTTGGAATATTTATTTAAGCCGGAATAAACAACAAAGATACAAACATCTTCACAAACTTTCAACATTTATAATATTAGTAGGAAAAACGATAGCTACAAGTGCAAGTATATTCCTCGTAATTTTATATTCCATGGACACAAAAGCTCAAAAAATCATCCATTACATACCTCCATATGTTGCCAAAAACCCCTTTCCCTCACACACATACAAATAACCTTTATAAAAACGTCCCTCTTTGGGAAATAACCCTCCCTATTCTCTTAACACCCTCTTCGCGGGAGGTCTCGGTTTAGGGGACTATTCATCATGAACAAAAAAAGTAATGCGTGTCTACTTACAACTAGAACTGACTGTTGAGTGTTGCTGTCACATTTTGGTACAGTCAGCATCAGAAAGATGTAGACGAACAAAGTACTTAAAATGATCTTAATTTAATTTTTTGATACACTTCCAGTTAACCGATTGTTCTGATATTTGGTACACATCATTAGTTCGGACAATAATCCATACTAATATTATAAATGCGAAAGTAACTCTGTGTGTCTGTCTGTCTGTCTGTCTGTATGTTAAGCTTTCACGCCTAAACCACTCGACCGATTTTGATAAAATTTGGTATAGGGGTACATAAGATCTTGAGAAAGGACATAGGCTATGTTTTGTCGCGATAACCAACATCCACGCGGGCGGAGCCGCGGGCAAAAGCTAGTATCATACAAATTAATAAAACAGTTTGATTTGCTTTTCATACGAGAGTTTTGAGACCACTTTTAGACTTCTTCGTCAAGATATTTAGGACGCTGACTGTACCTAAATAAAACGAGGGAGGGAGAGGCCCGATTTTACTAATGTGTTAATAGGAGTCTACTTTATAATTATTACTAAACAAAAAATATTGTAATTATTTTACGGGGCTCGGGACGCCGAGCGTATCGGGAACATAACATAACATAACATAAACTCACGCCTGTATTCCTCGAAGGGGTAGGCAGAGGTGCTAGCGCACCCATATTTCGCCAGTTTATGTTTAGGTCCCAATGTAATAGGTGGCGAGCCTATTACCATTAACCGGGCACTTATAAACCTGCGATAAATACACACATAACTTCGAAGAGCATCGAAAAGTCATTGGTGTGTGCCATGGTAAACCTGGGATCGAACCCGAGACCTCGTCTCAGCAGTCCATTACCCATACCACTAGGCTACCGCAGTCTAGTATCAGGAAGTCCCTATGGACAATTGAAATAAATAACTCACCTGTTAAAAGTATAGATGTCCTCAATGTTGTTGAAAAGCTCCGACAGCTGTTCCGCAGAGAAAGTCATCTCTCGCCGCCACACGTGTAGGTAGCCCTGAAACAATGATAGGAAATTATTAAAATAAAAGCTTTTTATGTTTAGAATTTAGGTCCAAACCTAGGAAGAAGAAAACACGCCAAGACTTGTAAGGTAAATAAGAGTCGCCTATCCCTTGGTTCTGAGTGGAATTGGGTATTCTACTGACTAATCAAATTAGTTACTGTTTAGTAAACGTCAAAACTTTAAGTTATGGTAACTTGTATGAAAAAAGATTTAGTGACGTCATAAAATTTGTGCTTTTTGCGCCCACCGAATTGCAATTTGCTCACGTACTTTTTAAGTGTTAAATATCAATCTTATGCATGTTTAATACATTGCAAAATCAATACTTCCATACTAATATTATAAATGCAAAAGTAACTCTTCTGTCTTCGTCTGTCTGTCTGTCTGTCTGTATGTTACGCCTAAACCACCAATTTTGATGATATTTGGTACAGGGTGATTAGACCATGAGGAAGGACATAGCTTACTATAAATCGATAAAACTATTTGATTTGCTCTTAATATGAGAGTTTTTAGATCATTTTGAAACGGCGTTGTCACGATATTTCTGACTGACACTAGAACTATTTCAGAGAAGTCATTGACATGTGCCAGAATTCTCGCTGTATACCCAACTATGCCTCTAATATCCGTATACCTTTGTACTATACTAGAGTTGACCGCGGCTGCGGTCGGCGACTTACCACAATAGAAGGAGGAAATTGTGCATTGTTCATCAGGGCATGCAGGGTCATAAGAAAGGGAATGTTCGCACTGGAGATATGGTTAGATTATTCTAATATTTTATTCTAAATAAATAATAATTTAAATCGAATTGAGAATGTCTCGCTCTCACTCACTCAACTGTCATTAAACCTTCTAACTTTCTAGTGTTCAACTAAAAAAAAACTAATTGAGAACGTCCTCCTATTTGAAGTCGGTTAAGAAGACGAACCCTCGGTATGAGCTCGAACCAAACTTACTGGCAGCTCGGAAGTTCGTACAAGTGCGCATTCAGGCCAATCGACGTTTGACTCGCTCCCTTTTCTCGAACGCCATTGCATTGGCCTGAACCCGCACTCGTACGAACTTCTGCAGTGTTGCCGTTATAAAAACTATCATTTATTTTATTAACTTTATTGATTTGTCGTAATTATTTATCTAAGATGTTATTTTGTAGCATTTTTGGGTATGTGCAGCAGCTGCGAGACAGGACTCGCAGCTGCTGCACATACCCCGGGTCGCATCCTGCGACCAGGGGACATTTTCCGAAAGTGACATTTTGCGCCTGATCCAAATAAGGCTCATTTTCTTTCTTTCTTTCAAAGTATATCTGGAAATATCGTATGAATAATCTATGATCTATGGGTAAATCGTTTCATGTATATAACCTTACAAGGCAAGATAAGATCTTATATCGTAAAAGCTGGTAATAGCATTAATATAAATAATTATTAGTATAAACAAATAGAGTTCGCGCGTGTTCTTCCGTTCCGTATATAGAATAAAATTTAGAGCAAATTTCTAAAACAAATTAACAGGATATCAGATTAAAGGTGTGAGCACACTGATGATTTTACATACAAATATCTCAGACTAAAAGAATAACATAGACGGAACGTATATAACTAGCATGTGAAGCCGCAAAAAGGAATACTAAAGTAGTGCCATCTCGCTCGCACTCGTGCGTGCTCGGAAAGAGTGCGAAGAAGATAGCACTACTTTAATATTCCTTTTTGAGGCTTCACTTACTTGTTCTATACGGTCTTTATACTTTATACAGGACACGTCAATTTGACTTCACCTCGCCTGATGTTTTTTTTTTTTTTTTTTTTATGGATTAGGGAGGCAAACGAGCAGACGGATCGCCTGATGGTAAGCGATTACCGCCGCCCATGGACACCCGCAACACCAGAGGAGTCACAAGTGCGTTGCCTTCCTTTTAAAAGAGAGTACGCTCTTTTCTTGAAGGTTTGAAGGTCGTAATGGTTCGGAAATACCGCTGGTGGCAGTTCATTCCACAGTTTAGTTGTGCGAGGCAGAAAGTTGTGTTAAGCTAAAGGCAAAGTCTCGGAAAGAGGGTCACCATCGTAAACATTTACCATGTTAACAGTGGTGGCACTCAGCTCGACGGACTCATTAGATGCCTTTTCACGCCCCGCTTAAAGGACCCGGGACTGTTATTCCTTTAGTTTGAGCAAAATATATAAAAGGACTGGAGATTTATTTTGACGGTCAACAAGCACGCGGTTCGCCTTACAATAAACAATTTTAAAGAATTGTTTTAGACCACACACACATTGTTTTATGTGTCATCCCCCCAAGACCTTCGAAGGCCACGACAGCCTCTTTAGAGTGGCAGTAGCACATTCGACTGCTACGCAGAAGGCGCGGATTCTATTACCAATCAATGCAAATATTTGTATGCATGGATTTACATTGGTCTGGGTATTTCCGTCCCTCAGAGAACACGTTAAGCCGTCGTACCGGTGGTCATAATAACATCTATAGCAGTCGTTGTGGGTAATTTGAGCCCTCAAAAGTTCAATAGCTGGTCTAACAGCAATGCTTCGATATCGCCTTTGGGTTGTGGAGGTCTGATGGACATCGCTTCACAGAAATATTGAAGTTTAGCCAAATCCACAGTTAGACTGGTAAAGCGGGCCCCAGACTTCAAGCGGAAAGCTTCAGATGCGACTGGGATTAACGCAAAGATGAAGAAGAAGAGTCCGCGTCGCAGTTAGGAGAAAATAGCGGACCCCGGGCTTAAATGAATGCCTCGGACCGGGATTACCGTAAGGGATGACCCTGGGTCAGCCGGGGTGCGAGGGATATGTCTATGACAACCTCACCTCCGGCCTAGCACCAAGACCCACAGTCGGCGTGCTGTTTTAGTCGGTTCGAGTCCGACATAACCTCCCCTTCCGGCTCCGGCAGGGGGGGTATCCGAGGGGATTTCCGCACGAAAAAAAAAAGGGATTACAGAATACATACAAAAAAAAGTAGTCCTAAGAACACCAGTGTACCCTAGGCTTTAGTTACAGCCAGGTCGGCTCGTGCGCAGCCTGCATCTTAGAAAGTCCGATAACCTGATAAGTGTATCACGAACCTTACCATATTAGGCTACCTACAACAGAGCGGTAAGCAGAGGTATTACGTACGATATCAACGTAACTATTATATGATCGCATTTTACTTTTGTTATTTCACTAGCTAACCCGGCGAACTTCGTACCGCCAATTTGTTGGCGTCTGGTTCCGTTCCCGCTGCACCCTCTACTATATTTAGCAATGAATGATAATTTATTCGCACGATTTATAGCATGTAATATAATATAAACCTTCTTCTTGAATTACTCTATATATTAAAAGAAACCGCATCAAAATCTGTAGCGTAGTTTTGAAGATTTAAGCATACATAGGGACGGACTTTGCTTTATATTATACCATGTAGTGATTCTTTTTAGGATTTCGTACCCGGAAGGTGAAAACGGGACGATATATAGATTTCGCTGTTCGTCTTTCTGTCTGTGTGTCACCAGGCTGTATCTCATGAAGCGTGATAGCTAGAAAGCTGATTTTTTTTACAAATGATTTTTTAGTTCGAAAAACATCGGAAAAAAATAAAACGCTCGAGTGAGACTTGAACTCACGACCTTTCCCTTACAGGGGGAATCTTCTCTTCTTCGGAGTAACTTCACATTCACATCGCAGGTCCGCCCCCTCCGAGAACCCCCATCTGGCCCGGCATTCCTTGCTTCGGCCAACCCGTGTCCGGAGTCTGTTTAAAGACTTCCATCTGTTCCAGGGCAGATCATGTCCAGGCGGGAGTTCCTCTGAAAGCGGGACGAAAGGGGTTGGTAGTGGACCCTGTGCTCTCCAGTGTTCGGTTCTGGCTTGAGAGGGGTCACCGACAATTGGGCCAACGCACGCCCAGAAACTCCTGCGGCTTTTCAGTCTTAGTGGCACTTGAGGGTGACCGCTAAGGGGGTGTCGCCCGTCCGACTCCAGCTTGCCCCTCTCTACGGACGACGCCACGCATCTTCGGATATTGGGGGGTGCGATGCCAGCCAGTGGATATAGCAACCCTACCGGGGTCGGCTTGAGGCAGCCAGTTATTATCCGGCAGGTTTCATTTAGAGCTACATCCACTAGCCCAGCATGGCTGGATCGGCACCATACGGGGCAAGCGTATTCCCCCGCAGAATAACACAGTGCCAAGCCTGTTGTTCGCAGTACCCGTGGTGTGGCCCCCCAGTTTGTGGTCGTCAGCTTCCTGAGAAGGTTATTGCGTGCTGAGACCTTCTGCTTGACGTTTTCGCAGTTTTGCTTAAAAGTGAGGGACCTGTCCAGGGTTACTCCCAGGTATTTGGGGTACATGCAATGGTCAATGCTGACGCCACGCCAGTGTATGTTCAGCTTCCGTTTTGCCTGCCCGTTGCTGAGATGAAATGCGCACGACTGTGTTTTTGAGGGGTTAGGCTTCAGTGCGTTGCTCTCGTAGTAGGAGCTTAGCTCTTCGAGTGCGCCGTTCATGTTTGCCTCCACCTTCTCAAAAGATCCCTGTGACGTGAGGGCCAAATCATCGGCATAAAGGAAGCGGTTCGTGCGTGGGCTCCTGGGTTGGTCGTTGGTATAGATGTTGAACAGTAGGGGTGCCAGGACACTGCCCTGTGGTATGCCATTTTTCTGCGTTCTCCAACGACTCTTATCGGAACACAGGTGTACCTGGAAGCGGCGATTCCGCAGGAGTTCACCCAGTACTTCTGCGAGTTTGTAGTCTCCTGTGATACTTTCAGTCTTCCAGAGCAGGCGTTTTATGTTGACTGTGTCGTAAGCTGCGGATAAGTCAACAAAGACGGCACCGGTCACTTTGTGTGTCTCAAAACTATCCTCAATGTGTTGAGTCAGGTTAAGGATCTGGCTACAGCAAGATTTTCCTGGCCGGAAGCCGGCCTGCTCTGGAATCAGCCTGGGGTCTACGACGCTATTTAGGCGATTGAGAAGCATCCTTTCGAGAAGTTTCAGTGTGTGGCACAAAAGGGAGATTGGTCTGAAGTTCCTGGGATCGTCAGTGGGTTTGCCTGGTTTCGGGATTGCAATGACTTTGGCCTTTCTCCAGACACGGGGGATCCTAACAGAGGCCATGCAGGTGTTAAATAGTGTTAGGAGCCACGACACGGCGACAGGACCAAGGTGCTGGATCTGCTCCACTGAGATGTTGTCCATTCCGGAGGCTTTCCCCGGTTTCAAGTCCCTTATTCCGGCGATTATGTCAGGCAGCTCAAAAGGCCTACAGACAGAAGAGTCACTCGCCGTCTCCAGGAGCATCCGCTTCGGGACTCTACCAGGTCGGCGCGTGGGTTTCCCGTTCGCAAGAAGCTGATGAGCCACCTGATTTGCCGTCACCTGGCTTGGTGGCTTGGCTGACGGAGCGTCGCTAGTGAGCCTCCGTATGGTGCTCCATGCCTTCCTGCTGTTGTGAGTCAGGTTTATTCCACTAATGGAATCCATCCACCTGGCGCGACGGCTTTCGCTCACCTCCGAAAGTAGCCTCTCACCAGCCTCTATGGTGTCAGCTGAGAATGGGTCGCTATTGTACAGCTCCTGGTACTCGTTCAGGAGCCGGACGGAGTCGGTGGAGAGACCCGGGACGTAGTGCGTCCGACAGCCTCTTGGAATGCATCTACGGGACGTGCGGGCGACGGCATCAGTGAACTCGTCATAGTTTTGGGGTGTTGGAGGTATTTCCAGGAGGGCATCGTCTATTTCCGCTGCGAACCTTTCCCAGTTTGCTTTCCTATAATTGAAGCGGCGCCTGAAAGGTACGGCTATGGGCCGTACAATCGGCTCGACGCTGCACATCACTGGTCTGTGCTGGGTCCGAGGGATCGGCTGGCACATCGTTTTCTTGCACTGCCTGCTGATATTTGCGCTGACGAAAACCAAATCTGGATTATAACCACGTCGCCAGCGTCGGCTGCTGAAAGATGGTGGGTCTTTTGGACTGTGGATTAAAGTCAGGTCGTTTGCCTCCGCCCATTCCTCTACCGCATGACCATCCGCATTCGTGTCCCCGTAACCCCAGTTTATGCTGTGGCTGTTGAAGTCACCAATGACCACCTTGCTCTGTTGGTTGTTTGCGTTTTCGGGGGCATTGAACCGAAAAGTCGAGCCCGGAGGCTTGTACACTGAGCTTACCGTACAGGAGCCAGTGTCCAGGGTGATTATTTCTACGTCGTCAACAGATGTGCACTGGGCCGATGATATGCTTATGCCGGGAGCAACAAACACTGCGTTGCCGTGTTTCGGATGACAGATCTCGGCGATAAGCGACAGTCCAGGAATGTATGGTCTGCTCTGGCAAACATCCCTGTGAGTTTCTTGCACGCAAAGGATGTCACAACGGGTGTTCCGGCAGAGACTAGAGAGTATCTCCGCCTTGTCTCGAGAGAACCCTTCTATGTTTATGGAGATGATGCGCAGAGCTGACTTTAGGTGTGGACTATCAGAGTGGCAGGATTTTTGAGGTGCCATCGTGGTGTAATAATTAGTTTCACGGCGTCGCCGCTACTCACGGAGAGGGCCCGAGCATAGGTGTCGCTCTTCGGGAAGGCTTATTACGTCCCCTCCAATGAACTGAGCTATTGAGCCACACATGATTTATTTCAAACCAGCTTTTGCCCGCGGCTCCGCCCGCGTGAATGTCGGTTATCGCGACTACACATAGCCTATATCCTTGCTCATGGTCTAATCTACCCCTATACCAAATTTCATCAATATCGGTTCAGTGGTTTAGGCGTGAAAGCGTAACATAACGACAGACAGACAGACAGACAGACAGACAGAGTTACTTTCGCATTTATAATATTAGCACAGTCTAACGATTCATACTACATATAGTCGGTCGACGAAGCCGTCTAGACAGAGCAATGGTGCGGGGGCAGGGGAGTGGTGGGGGACGGGGTATTACTCGGTACGCCCATACATTTTACTCGGTACTAAGGATTCAGGGCTGTCTCATTTTTGTAATCACACTAATCACGTGTTTTTTTTTTCAAGGCTCGTTATGTTTGTTAAAATTGTTTTTTTTTTTCGTTTTCTATATTTAGCTATCCAAGATGGCGGACACGAAATTTTCACAAAAATCGATATGGGTATCGTTTTCAGGGTTTTTGGGGTTTCTGATTGCGAATATAACATGAATTTCGCGATCCAAGATGGCGGACTCGAAATTTTTACCAAAATCGATATGGGTATCGTTTTCAGGGTTTTTGGGGTCGCTGATTGCGAATATAACATCCATTTGGTGATCCAAGCTGGCGGACTCGAAATTTTCACTAAAATCGATATGGGTATCGTTTTCCGGGTTTTTGGGGTCGCTGATTGCGAATATAACATCCATTTCGCGATCCAAGATGGCGGACTCGAAGTTTTTACCAAAATCGATATGGGTATCGTTTTCAGGGTTTTTGGGGTCGCTGATTGCGAATATAACATCCATTTGGTGATCCAAGATGGCGGACTCGAAATTTTCACTAAGATCGATATGGGTATCCTTTTCCGGGTTTTTGGGGTCGCTGATTGCGAATATAACATCCATTTCGCGATCCAAGATGGCGGACTCGAAATTTTTACCAAAATCGATATGGGTATCGTTTTCAGGGTTTTTGGGGTCGCTGATTGCGAATATAACATCCATTTGGTGATCCAAGATGGCGGACTCGAAATTTTCACTAAGATCGATATGGGTATCCTTTTCCGGGTTTTTGGGGTCGCTGATTGCGAATATAACATCCATTTCGCGATCCAAGATGGCGGACTCGAAGTTTTTACCAAAATCGATATGGGTATCGTTTTCAGGGTTTTTGGGGTCGCTGATTGCGAATATAACATCCATTTGGTGATCCAAGATGGCGGACTCGAAATTTTCACAAAAATCGATGTGGGTATCGTTTTCGGGGTTTTGGGGTCGCTGATTGCGAATATAACATCCATTTCGCGATCCAAGATGGCGGACTCGAAATTTTGACTAAAATCGATATGGGTATCGTTTTCAGGGTTTTTGGGGTCGCTGATTGCGAATATAACATCCATTTGGTGATCCAAGATGGCGGACTCGAATTTTTCACTAGAATCAATATGGGTATCGTTTTCAGGGTTTTGGGGTCGCTGATTGGGAATATAACATCCATTTCGCGATCCAAGATGGCGGACTCTAAATTTTTACTAAAATCGATACGGGTATTGTTTCCACGGTTTTCGGGGTTGCTGATTACGAATATGTTATTCATGTAGCAATCCCAGATGACTGGATGGATGATATATTCGTAATTAGCAACTCTGAAAACCTCCAAAACGATGCTCATGTTGACTTTGTGGGAAATTTCAAGTCCGCCATCTTGGATCGCTAAATGGTTTTTATTATACGTAATTAGTCACCCCGAAAACCTCGATTTGTTTTTTTTTTAATTTCAAGTCCGCCATCCTTGATCGTCGGTAACATGGTCGTCAAGCCCGATAGCAGACAATTGTCAAGCCCGATAGCAGACAATTGCCGGCAGGCAATCATACGATGGGAAACTGTCGACTCTCAACTGATCATGTGTAGCCGCAAAACTGACAGCAAGGCATGGCCACCAGGCCAAAATCGCTTTCGTGTGTGAGCGCTGTCGACTTAGGACTGCAGGCCGCCCGATACGATTTGAAACTGCAGGCGAACTGATCGTGGATAGGCTCCTTAAGAATATATTATCAATTTAGCGATCCCGGCGATTAGCGAAATTCGAATTCGAATCCGAATCCAACCCCGAACCCGAACCCGAACCCGAATCAATATCCAAATTCAAGTCGGAATCGAAATAGAAATTCGAAATCGAATTTGAAACCGAAATCGAAACCAAAATCCAAAAACTCGGACTTAAAATATTACGTTTGCCTCCGTGGCGTGGCGGTAGTGAACGCGACTGCCACGCAGGAGGCGCGGGTTCGATTCCCGCTCAGTGCAAATATTTGTATGCATGAATATGGCTATTTGCATTGGTCTGGGTGTTCCTATGTATAACGCAATATAAATTAGCGTGAGTTGATGTGCCTTGACAGAACAAAGAGAACGAATAGGAGTAATATCGTCCCCGTAGAGCGAAAAGTCACTATGTCGAAAAACCTTGTTTTGAGTTATAAGCGTTTAAAGTTTTTAAAAATATAAATCGTCATAGCTTTTGTGTATCTTTATTAATCATTACGTTTCTAGTCTTCATTTATAGGGAAAAAAATAAAGTTTGCATTAAGAGAAAATTAATAAACCAAAAACGTGGTATACTCGAGAAAAACAAGAAAAACTAAATTAATTACTTGTTCCCTGTGAATTTTTTTATCTAGATAAGAGTTAGTTAATTGTCGACTGGAGTTAGTGATTTTTCGTTTAGTTTGGCTTGAATTTAGAAGTTAATAACTAGAGTTAGGTAAAGTGGAAATCACCATTAGATCTGCTACATATGTAATGTGAATACTACCTAAGTAAATTATAAGGTTTATTATGTGTTAATTGTTGTTTTAAATATTAATACAAAGAAATGAAACTATGATGGTATAATCAATCAAGGTTTTTTTTTTATAACCGTGGGGGAAAATCCTTCATGGATGTTATGCCGGACTCCTACCGACTAAAAACCCCCACGGTAACGCCCAGAAGCCTATGTATGGGAGCCCCGGGTAAGCCCTCGGAAGGATATCCCAGGACTCCCATCAGACCCGACCGGCCGCCTCCTTCTCGAGCATTACTTGCTCGCAGAAGGAGGCAGCCGCACCCCAAGCGTTCGCGCATCTTACCATCGCTGTGAGCAACGTGGCAAGTGTGAGGACTCCCACCCCCAGAGGCGCCACTAGGACCTGCCTCGGCGTGTCCCACGCCGGGCCCTCGGTCAGCGTGTGCAGCTCTGTGTCCTCGCTCGCATCACAGTGATGGCACTTGGACGTTGGCTCCTTCCGGATCCGACACAGGTAACTCCCGAAACACCCGTGTCCGGTAATCACCTGCGTTAGCCGGTACGAGAGGCTGCCTGCCGCTCCCATTCTGCTACCATGTCCCTGTGGAGCTGAGACCTCACGGCCCGAATTTCTTCTGGTGGGATTATCCCCTTAATACATAGATTAATGAGGTATCTCTTTTTTGCCTCTGAAATTGTTATTGGCGACGAGTAGGCTTTTGGTATGATTTATTAAATCTAGTTCTAGATCTTCTGCCCCTAGGTTTTCACTTTGTACTTCTTGTCTTTTCCTCTTTCTGGTCATAAGTGTAGCTTTTATCTGACATTCAAATAAAGCAAACTCTAAATACGGACCATCTTGTGCATATCTTTTATACTGAATATGGATGTACTGACATTGGACATATAGAATGAGGCACCCTTGTGCGTGCTTTTTGCGCTTATTGGTGAGGATAGAACCGAGGTCCAGAGTAGATTGGCAAAGAGGTAGCAAAGGCTAGAGAGGGTTGACCTGAAAATTAGCAGAACCAAAACCGAATACATGTTCTGCGATTTCAGCGGTCTTTCTAGCCCCGCGGAAATAGCGCTTGATGGCGTCCCTATACCTGCTCCGATTTAAGGTACCTCGATTGACTACTGCAAAGCGACGACATTAGATCGAGCCGTAAAGCACCGGATAAATGTTAGTTGGATGAAATGGCGGCAGGTTACGGCAACTACTTGTGACCCGCGAATGCCCCTTCGACTTAAGGGAAACTCTATATGAGCATGATCCGATCTGCTGTCCTGTATGGATCGGAAAGTTGGCCCGTAAAGGTGATGGATAATAAACAGTTGCATGTAACCGAGATGCGAACGTTAAGATGGATGTGTGGTATGACAAGAATGGATAAGATTAGGAATGAGTTTATTAGAAGAAGTTTGAAAGTTGCACCAAACACGGAAAAGCTACGAGGAAATCGTTTGTGCTTGTTCGGACATGTAATGCGCAGGGATGAAAGTAATGTCATAAGGAAGGTATTAACTGTGGTAGTAGAAGGCTACAAGGGCAGAGGAAGACCTAAAAGGAGGTGGAGGTGGAGGTGGTGGTGGAGATGGCCTGTGTGAAGGATGATATGGTTAATAAGGGAGTGAATGTTGAAATTTTGCCATTTAAAGGAAAAGTAATAATAATTTATTCAGAATATGATCTTTAGAGGGAAGTAGTAAACGATAGTAGGTAAATACGCGCACGCAATCACATGATCACAACTGATTACCCGTAGGTATTATGGCATGTAACAGAGTAGACAGTAGTCTATTGTATACAGTACCTACAGTAGCCATAAAAATAAGTGCCTAGGAGGTAGAAGTTACTTAATGTTTAACGTAAAAATGAGAGTAAGCAAGTTGATAAGTAGGTAGGTACTATTATAATCAAGCATAAACCAAGCACCCAAAAAACAACCCAAATAATTATGAGGTTCAATAAGTAAGTAGGTAATTACTTCCTTTAAAAAACTCGTGAAGTCGTTGTCCTCTAGATTCCTATAACACAATATTTATGATCTTTTCTAAATGCACATTAGGTAGGTGTAGGTAGGTATAGACAAATTGTTATCTTCTTTAATACGCTAAAATTAGAGCAGTCAGTCCAGAGAATCCAGACCATGTGTCAACGCGATTGCTGTGAATGAAAGTCACCAACTACTGTGCTCTTCACTCTTGTCACATAAAACTCACTAAGTCGCGAGCGAATAATACCTACAGTGTAACGATACGCGTCCGAGTTGTGGGAATAATAATCAAATGTTTTTAATCATTATTCGTAATAAATACATTGTACCAATCATAATAGAAAAAGAATCACTAAAATGTTTTAATCATTTTTTTCATTGATGTAACCTTGAAAATTGTCAAAAAATAATATGTGAATAGTCACTGAATAGACTTAGTTAATTTTCACTTACGTATGTTGTATTAAACTATAGATTTAGAAATTAACTAATTCAATTTAGTGATTTTAAGACTACTTATAAGATTAGTTATGCATCAATACTTCATGAGAAAAAATAATTAAGTCGTTTTAACTTTCAATTTCATAGTGTTTGATATAGTGAACAATCATTAACTAAATTAGTGAATTCTTTCATTGTGAACCGGGTTCCAAACGGTTGACTTAATTATTTTTCACATTTTATAAAACAAAAACTAAGGTAGCTACTAAAATTTTGATTAGATAGATATTTAGAGAAAAAAAATGTGATATTAACATTGACATTTATAACTCATTTTGGCCATAACTCGACTTAGTGACTTTTCGCTCTACGGGGACGATATATAGAATATTACAGAAAAATTATATATAAAAACTGAAGTGACAACCCTGACAAAACTGCAAAAGGCGGCATTTCCGCAAACATCAAACGCGATGAACTACTGTAAGGTCTCTCGTTATACTGTGATATTAGTATGGATTTTCCTATCCAAATATCCGGCTTTAAGGGCGACGGTGGTGCCGTGTCCTATATAAAAAAAAAAAATCTTACGAACTGTTGGAAACAATTAATGATTTTTCAACCATTTTAAACATTGAATTTTGATGACTCAAATGATTTTTTACTTCTATGGTTTGGATGGATGGATGGAATGTATAGTTGTTTATCAATCACTCCAACCCCTCCAGACAAATGGCAATTCGTAATTGTAGAAGTAGAATAGAATAATGTATGAGTCGGACACACATTGTGACGTCTAGTACATTCAGTAAATTAAAATAAAAAATAAAAACAGGCGCAACAAACCCCACTGTAGCATTTTACAGACGTTCTGTAAAATGCTACAATGGAGTTTGTTGCGCCTGTTTCTTCTCCACTGGTGCTTAGGATGCGGTGGTAGGTAAACTTAGTATTAAGCCGAATTTGACGTCAAATAGTTGTAGTAGTGCTAAATAATTTTGAAATACTTTGAGTTTGAGTTTGGCGTCAACTTATGTCATAGGCGTCATAAACGTCAAAATACACGTCAATCCTATATATACATAACATAACATAAACTCACGCCTGTATTCCCCGAAGGGAAGGTAGAAGTGCTACCACCCACATTTCGCCAGTTTATGTTTAGGTCCCAATGTAATAGGTGGCGAGCCTATTGCCATTAATCGGGCACTTATAAACCTGCGATAAATACACACATAACTTCGATAAGCATCGAAAAGTCATTGGTGTGTGCCATGGTAAACCTGGGATCGAACCCGAGACCTCGTCTCAGCAGACCATTACCTATACCACTAGGCTAGCGCATCATTATATTATTGTATTCTACAATACGCCAGTTAACGTATTATCAGTCTTGTCTAGGGCAGCTGGTTTCCATAGGTTCCATAGGAGAACAGGGCCTTGATTTGACTACAGCAAATTTAAAGTCATACCACAGGCACTGCAAAAAACAGCAATAAATTTTTGTCTTTACAGCGATGGGATTAAAGTTCAAAATTAAATGACTGTTTGCGGAGTGAATTAAAAAATGAATGGAAACTTTTTTCATTTAATTTTAGACCTTACGAGCATAGAAATAAAGTCTAAAATTCAATATAATTTTTTGCAGTGCCTGTGGTACGACAATGGTTTAGCTTCAGTAGAATCGAGCGCCGGTAGTACTCCAACTCCATAAAGAAGATATTCTTTCTAGATAACAGCTTATAACATTATTATCTACCGACAGAAGCTATAAACGAACATGGGACGGACACTTTCTCGATAAGCCGTAAGCCGTACGGCCTATATATCCGCATTACGAGTTAAGTAAGTCGTTAAACGCACCAAACAAGATCTTAAAGCTTCGCTTCTGTTTCAAATATATGTATGTATAATAACTAGCTTTACCATAAGGTGCCGTGCCGTGCGGTGCTCAGTTTTATATGACAGCCTCGGTGGCATATGGCAGTGGTGAAAGCGGCCGCTATGCAAGAGACGCGCGGGTTCGATTCGATCCCCGCTCAGTGCCAATATTTGTGTGCATGATTATGGGTATTTGCATTGGTCTGGGTGTTATCTAAGTATAATATGTATTTATTTACAAAAAAAAACAAAGTATGTTTATCCGCATTCTAGATTCCATAACACAAGCTAGTTAAGCTGTGCTTACCATCGATCTAGATAGCGTTGCGTATAATGTTGTAGAGTATTTATTTATTATTTATTTATTTTTATTCGGGCAGACGAACGTTCAATAACTCTGCAAAAAGTCATTTAATTTTGAGCTTTAACCGCATAGCTTTAAAGTCTAATTTAATGCCGTTTTTTTTTAGTAGCGGTGGCACCACTGTGGTTTCGCTTTAGCAGAATCGAGGCCCTTTTGGACGAAGCTATGGTGCCAAGCTTCCCTCTCAGAGTTGGAGGTCAGACGTAGTGGCCCTTAATCTTGCAGCTAAAGACTTTAGACCGATAGATTATATCATGGGTACAACTCATTAATATAATTTCATTACGCAGTGTACGTGAACCTACTCCTAACACAAACAATTTAATTTAACCCCTTCGGGGCTAATGAGATTATTACTATTTTCGGTTATGTACTAGGAGTATGTATGATTTATTAAAAAAAAACAATCTCAGTAGCGAAACAGCAGTGGGTTGTCATTAATAAAAACAACAATGGCGCGTAGGCCGAATGCCGCGTCTCGTGCACAGGGTGGCCCTATTCAACATATACAAATTTTAGTTATACATATATGAGGCAAACATGAGACAGACCATGAAACATCACTTTGTCTCTTTTTTCTAATATACAGTTTTGCCTGTAAAAAAGAGACAAAACATTTAAGTTATTTCTCATTCGGGAAAATGAGTGTATAGATTTGACAGCGTGCCGAGTTTTGGCACAATCCATGAATGATTTGTTACACTCATTCATTACTTTACTCTACACGAAACTACAAGTAGCATGATAGTGATGTACTCCAACAAATGATTTGTCGACGAAAATACTCTTATTTCACATAATAGTACAAATTAACTAATAGCTGGTACAGATAACTCACTGTCTGGAAAATCAACAATCTAACTCAGTTAAGTTCCTTAAGTTAGGGAGATTAACCTCTGCATACCTACAAATTTGTCGGCCTACGGTTATTATCATTTTCTTACTTCGCAGTCGCTCGGCCACAGCCCGCCATAAAACTAAAACCCGACTACCGAAAAATCACGCTCTAAAAAGTGACAAACAAGAAAATATCAAGGATAGCCGTGGTCGTATGCCACTTATCCTTGGATTATATTGTTTTGTTAGAGTAAGTGGCATACGACCACGGCTATCCTTGATATTTTCTTGTTTGTCACTTTTTAGAGCGTGATTTTTCGGTAGTCGGGTTTTAGTTTTAAACTTTATTTTTTATTTATATTATTTTGGGGCAAGGTAAAGCTAATAATTTATACATATTTGAAATGTGCTCATTAAGCACTTTCATTTGATATCAAACACGGCATATTTATCTCAAATTTATTTTTTAACATAGTACCTTATGAGCGCTAGAGGGCCCCACACAGGATTGAGTGACATGTCATATAGCCTATAACCATCGGACGATCAAGCCGCTTGTAACGATACCTCATTTGTCCAGTTCTAATAAATAGTTGAGGAGCTATGAGGGAACAAATGAACATACATACATACATACATACATAGCCTGTCAAAATCATAACCCTCCTTTTGGCTTCGCCGTAGTCGGGTAAAAAATAGCTTAGTGGAGATCGCCGAAGATTTGTGTTAAAACAAATATTGATGCGTATACAGAGAGTATCACGCAATATAAAGCTGGCTTTATCACAAGGAGTTTTAATGCGAGGTTTTGCATCATTACTGCTCGGAGAAGAAGACGTGAAGAGCCTCATTTACAAAAAATCAAGAGGAGGCCTTATGTACGCCTCATCGAGCGTGGTAAACATACACATAACACAAAAACAGAAAAATTAATTAAAATGCACCTGACAAACAAGAGAACCCCCGTAAGTTATTACTTATATATATTTAAATTTATGTGTGAATTTTATGATATGAAAAATATTTTTGCTGATTCTGATGCAACACATAGCACTAATCACAAGTTTCTTTTAATTAAATGTGTAATACAGACTTTTCTAGACATCAGGTTTAGACACCACGATCGAAAACAATGCGATAAGCTGTCACATCGACAATATTTAAATAAAACATGCTTATAATATTTTTATTGTTATTTTCTTCGCATAAACCGTCATGATGATACCATGCGCCTAGCATTTTTCTATACTCCTAAATATAAGATATCGACAAATATTACGATACTAGAAGCTACAGCCCTAACGTAGTAACCGTCGGCCATACGTTCATTCACGAAAATGGAACGTAGGTATACACGCCTAATCTGTAGGTATGGCCCATAGACATAAATATACAGACGTGAAGCTACTACAAAATTCATTCATAAAATCATATTAGGAAAACGCCAATTCTCCATCTTGCTTTCCAACGTAGTGGGGATGTAGTAGCACCTGATTGGTCAAATAAAATTGCTAGTGATGCGGTGATACAATTTTAATTATCGATATTTTCCCAAATATTTAAAGAACGAAGACCACTTTCCATACATAGTGAATGACTTTTGAAATGCCGTTGACTTTTTATTATTCTATCGCATAATGGTACTGGTATTACTGATGAATAAATACTAAAACATTTTTTACAAAAAAAAAAAACAAGAATATTAAATAAAAATTCGATTTTTTTTTGTCCAAATCGATTTTATTTTTGTGCCAATGTGTTATGTACCTGGAGTACTACTAAATATATATATATATATCGTTACTCAAAGACTGTAAAGAATCTTTGTAGATTCTACGTCCTTCTGGGCGAATTATTCGAAACTCCGGCTATCACAAGGAAAGTCTGACAGAAAGCCATAAGCACACTGCAACCTGAGAATACAAATAATCGGCATCCACTTAAGCTAATCACTTATTTTTTTCTTTCAAATGTATAAATTTTTAGTCTGTGCCCTTTTTATATCGATAAGTAGTTATCGACAGTTTACTGGATTCCCTACTAGGCCGCCATACTGCTTTCCATTCATTCATAAAATCCAAGTTTAGGTAGGCAGTTTTTTTTCGTAGGTATGGCACCTCTTGATATACTCTAAGGTATGGCCTATCTACTAAGCGCGCGAGCGTTCTTCCTATATCTATGGTCTCGTGTCATTAACTTACTCTACAATATCATTGTCAATGACAGGCGGCCATATTGGTATTTTATTTATTTATTTATTCAAAAAGGTACAGAAATACTATTATGTCAGATGGAAGGTTAGATAATTTCAGTCTTGTGGGAAGAAGACATTTTAAGATTCAGGTAAATCGGTCGTAAGACATATTGAGTTCAGATTCAGACATCTCGGGAAACAGACGTTGTGTTTGTCAAACGCTTAAAGTGCAATCAGGTTGTACTCGACCGGACCCATAACTTTAAAGTAACTTATGCTACGTAAACCACAATATTTTGATGGCGTTGACAGCTTCAAACAATTATAGACCTGAGTATGTTGGTATGACTTTCAACCTCGAATTCCAATTTGAACCGTTTATTTTCACGGAATCGTTGATGTATATCTATATTTATTCTTCATTGATTAATCAACGCAAAAAGTGAACCAACAGAAATCAGGTAGGTAGGTAATGGACGCTACACTTTAGCTTATCTATATATCTTATCACATAAAACTTTTAAACAGGTAAACCCACGCTATTGAGCAGTCAAGTGGACCGGCCGGAGTGCGTGTGCGTCATGTAAACAATGGACTAGTAGACATAGACAATATAGAGATGTAGAACTCGCGGCACCGGTTGGCGCGCTTTTCAATGTCAGTGTCACACGTGTTGTAAAGGAGTTAACACACTGTATATTGTAACTAGCTGTTGGCCGCAGTTCCGCCCGCGTGGATGTCGGTTATCGCTTAGTGTTGAGTCAACGCTAATGAGCATAAACAGTCCGCTCGGTTTAAAATTGACAAAGTTTCATACAAACTTTCATCCTCTGTTTTAGCCCTTTTGGACGAAGCTATGGTGCCAAGCTTCCCTCTCAGAGTTGGAGGTCAGACGTAGTGGCCCTTAATCTTGCAGCTAAAGACTTTAGACCGATAGATTATATCATGGGTACAACTCATTAATATAATTTCATTACGCAGTGTACGTGAACCTACTCCTAACACAAACAATTTAATTTAACCCCTTCGGGGCTAATGAGATTATTACTATTTTCGGTTATGTACTAGGAGTATGTATGATTTATTAAAAAAAAACAATCTCAGTAGCGAAACAGCAGTGGGTTGTCATTAATAAAAACAACAATGGCGCGTAGGCCGAATGCCGCGTCTCGTGCACAGGGTGGCCCTATTCAACATATACAAATTTTAGTTATACATATATGAGGCAAACATGAGACAGACCATGAAACATCACTTTGTCTCTTTTTTCTAATATACAGTTTTGCCTTCATACAAACTTTCATCCTCTGTTTTATCCCTTGGGGTTAGAATTAATCAAAATCCTTTCTTAGCGGATGCCTACATCATAACATCTACCTGCATGTCAAATTTCAGCCCGATCCGTCCAGTGGTTTGGGCTGTGCGTTGATAGATCACTATGTCAGTCAGTGAGTCACCTTTGAGTCATATATATTTAGATATAGATAAGACTATAATTTACACGTGCGCTTGTAAATACCCGAAAGGGTAAGCAGAAGTTTGGGACACCGCTGTCCTTCCCGAGGAGGGCTAGACCGATATGTCTAGATAACGGATATGTCGAAGACAACCTCACCTTCGGCACGGTGACTCCTAGACGACGTGCGGTTTTAGTCGGTTCGAGTCCGACATAACCTCCCCTTCCGGCTCCGGCAGGGAGGTATCCGAGGGGATTTCCGCACGAAAAAAAAAAAAGGGATGCTGTACATATATTGTACCAGCGCGCAAACTTCACTTTCGCGATGCAGGATTCGCAGTGACGTAGTAGTTCGGCTTGCTGTCGCTAGATGGCGCTGATCGCCACATACTTATTTTCGTCATGCCCGAGATTGTAAGAATATAAAACCGGATCATTTCTACAGTGAACACTGGCCTCAAAAACATCAGATAACGGTTTCACCCACTCGCGCCTTATATAGCACTGCATTTTTATGATGCCATGGTCAAATATTGTGATAGTTCCACCCACGTGGTACTACGCTGGACTTATGGAGACCGTAGTATTAACATACGGACTATCACATATTTATGACTTTCGTAGAAAAAAAGTAATTTAAATAACTTTAACAAGTGCCAAGAATGGTTGCATCAGAAGGTTACACTTTGGAGTCTGGGGTCCATTCTGCCCACGGCACCGGCGCTGAAAAGCGCGCTTCCCCATTCCGGGGGCGAGTCGGGGACACCGTTGTCCCCCCTCCCGTGGAGGCCCAGACCGTAAGGGGTGGCCCTGGGTCATCCCGGGTGCGAGGGATATGTCGATGACAACCTCACCTCCGGGCTAGCATAGGCATGTCGTGGACATCAGTCGGCGTGCGGTTTTAGTCGGTTCGAGTCCGACATAACCTCCCCTTCAAGAAAAAAAAGGCGGGTACATTCTGCTACTCTTTCTTAATTTAGTTTTTGCTGATGGGAGCGACTGCCATCTAACCTCCCAACCCTTCTAGTATATTACTAGTATATCATCATCCCAAGTTTACAAGGACAGAAATGTAGATATGAGAAGAACAGTGCCTCTACACAAGTGGCAATACCTACGTTTGTAGAATAGAATATACATCGAAAATCATATGCCAATGAAAGAATGATCAATATATGGGATTGACACGTATTTTGACATTTACGATAAGTTTATGACAACAGTAAACGTATGTCAATACCATATATTAATCGTGATTAAACCACCATAATCATCATTATATCTACCACCGTTCTAAGTATTGCCATCTTGTTTAGAAGGTCTATGCACACTAGGCTGGATTCCAATAGTATACACCTATACGGTGCACAATCATATAACTTCCAGAACCAAGCGTTTTAGTGACTCATTCCTATGCCGCACCATTAAGACCTGGAACTAGCCAGCACACGTGTTTCCTTCTTCCTACAGTCCCGGGTCCTATAAGCGGGCCGTGAAAAGGCATCTGATGAGGCCGTCAAGCTGAGTGCCACCACTGTTAACATGGTACATGGTTACGATGGTGACCCTCTTTCCGAGACTTTGTCTTTGACTACCATCAGGCGAGGTGAAGTCAAATTAAAGTGTCCTTTATAAAAAAATATAGTCTTGATGGAGTACGTACACAACTCCACAAGTAAGAACCACAGATTACTTAATAGCAGATAGCCCACATCGCGGAAGTCACTGGTACTTTTACCTTAATGGCTGTTTGACAGCTAATATTATATTTATAACTTCATTAAACATAACAAAACATCCGCTGCGCGCACGCATGCCCTCTTATAACTGCAGTACGTCAAGCCCACGTGCCACACACGCCCAGATTATAACTTGAAATACTTGATGGTCCATTTTATAAGCGATAGCGGTTTTATGAGCGATGCTTTATAGCGGAATTTTTATAGTAACGGTTAAGATAACTGTGGTGATTAGGCATTCAGAGTGGAGATGCTTATCTTTATATGTATTTGTTGTTTTTATAGCTTTTTAAGTTGTTTTGTGATTGTGACTTTCGTGACTACAACGTAGGTAAATCATTAGACGTTTGACTGAATTTTTCATAGCATTTTTAATGTTTAATGTAAGAATATTGGTAGATGGCACCTCCGTCGCCCTTAAAGACGGATATAAAGAGAAGGAAAATTTGAAATGAATCAGGTGTGGCTCAATAGCTCAGTTGGAAGAGCATTCCCCCTGTAAGGGAAAGGTCGTGAGTTCAAGTCTCACTTGAGCGTTTCATTTTTTCCGATGTTTTTCGATCATTGGACCTTTTTTTTCTAAAGAATATTAGAACCGAAGTTACTAATATTCCCTCTGACCCCTCCAACTAAGCTAAAATGCTTGTGCTAGGAGTGGGTTCACGTCGGTAGTGTAATGGCCAGCATCGAACCCGGGACCTCTCGATCGTAAGGCCGTTGCTTTTTATAACATTCATAGTTAGTTTTAAAGAAGCAGTGCTGTGTATGTCTTTAATATAACTATATTATTCGAATTCAACTCCATAGGTGAAGGTATTGTTTCGTCATATTCCTAAGGTTGGTACAACTAGGTTTTGCATCGATTACCGCCGATTGGATGACATACTGACTACCATTCTAGCTGGTAACCAGGAATTATTATCCTTTGTCTTTTCAACAACCAAGTAACGTCGGCTAATTTTACTTGAATTTTTACTCATTGTTATTGGTACAAGTTTAGTGTCTGAATTCGAGGTGGAAGTCTGGTATCTTGAAGGCGGTAGACTTACTGTTTAAAATATGACGTAACAGTATAATGCATTATTTAATATTTATTATAATATTTTTTATACATTTATTGAGTACTAAGGCTGAATTGCAGAGTTTTAATTCGAATAGGTTTGAAATTGATTGATTTTAAATAAGAAGTCTATTCAATCGCTTTCATTGATATCTAGCAGTAGACAAATATTGTTTTATATAGGCCTGTACACCTATAACTGTATTTATTTTATATACTTTACCAGATTGTACTAAGAGCTTTATAAAATCGCTACCTCTTATCATTCAATCCGCTTTCCTAGAAAGGTACCTACGCCTGCGAGCTTTTCAATGTATATATCTCTAATCTGTGTGATCACGAATTCGTCTGCAACATATATATATTTATCACTAATTATATATACTGAGACAGTAAACGAACCCACGTGTTTGAGTATAACTATTTGTTCGAATGATTTTTATAGCATTTATTATGCTAACTTTAAAATTCGAAAACACCGTGAAAATGAAATGCTCATGGATTTGAACGCACGACCTTTACCTTACATGAGGAATGCTCTTCCAACTGAGTTAATGAGCCGCACCTGAATCACTTCAAATTTCCCTTCTCCAACCAACCAACAGCCAACTTTCTTTCGAACTGTTGGCACCAATTAATGATTTTTCAAAAAAATTTAAACTTTGATTTTTGATTTGAGCGTTTCATTTTCCCGATATATTCGAATATTAATCACTAATTATATATACTGAGACAGTACTCGAACACGTGGATTCGTTACCCACAAGTTTGAGTATAAATATTTGGGTATTTTTTTTAATATGGTACTGTCGCTATTTCAGTCAGTCGCGTATTTTTTTTTATAGTTCATAGGCTCGTGTATGACCTAGGTACTGGTAGTGCTGCCACTAGGTTAATCGCGAGTCTATGTACCTGAGATACCTGAGATAGTTCTCACCTGTTGGTAAGTGATGGTCGACGGTGGACCACGCTTGCTTAGAAGCTCTTAGAAGCTTTGATGGTATGAAAGTATTCTGGCTTTTATAGAAGCTACTGATGACGTGTTTGAGACCCTAAACCAGGAAGGAAATCTTCGTTAGAGCCTTATCCGTTAATTAGTAGGTTTATCGGCTTGCAGGTAAGGTTAGATAGGGCTACGAAATCATTGTGGGGTACCATTCAATCAATCAGTTGGCCTATCGCAGTCCACTGCTGGACATAGGCCTCTCCCAATGTTGGGAGGCTTTGGCTTACAGTTTCCACGCTGGCCAGACGGGTTGGTACAGGGTTTTATGTATTTCGAGTATTCCTTCCCCCACAGCGATATCATCTGCGTATTTTTCCGTTAGTCGCCTCTTAAGATACCTTTTTTTCCGTGCGGAAATCCCCTCGGATACGCCCCTGCCGGAGCCGGAGGGTAGGTTATGTCGGACTCGAACCGACTAAAACCGCACGCCATCTGTGGGTCGTGGTGCTAGGCCGGAGGTGAGATTGTCATCGACATACCCTCGCACCCCGGCTGACCAGACCAGGGATGGCCCCATCCCTTACGGGCTGACCCAGGGCCATCCCTTACGGTCTGGCCCTCCTCAGGAGGGGGGACAACGGTGTCCCCGACTCGCCCCCGGTATGGGGAGGCGCTTGTTTCAGCGCGCGGCTCCGTGGCCTGCTTCTGCTGGGGTGGCCTCTTAAGACACCATAAGATGGGTTGGTGATACTTGTATTATTTCCCAGTCACCACACAGATGGGGTACCATTCACCCATTTTAAACCAACATGCCAGCACCCAGTAAACTATTATTAGTTAATTATTTCCAACACATTACGGTAATGTTATTATTTACTTCGCCTGCATCCGGAATCACACGTACACAATGCATTCAAATAACAAAGCTTCCGATACTGTTTATTGTTTTTACCGCTATTAGTTAAATATATTTAACGAACAAACGAACTTCATACGTAATTGGATTTGTAATATTACGTATAACCACGGTAATATAATATAGTTTTATAGAGATGCATAATCTATTCTAAATGGGGAAATAAGTGTTTTAACTTTTTCATTTCTTAAAATGAGACTACTAGTACCATCTTGTGGTATAGCGTTCGTACCCCATGGTTAAACTATCGGTTTAGGACTGACCTCTCCCCTAGCAGGTTCCCCTGGGGGGGACGCAAGGATTTTTTACTATCGACTCATGACACCACCCGCGTAAAACACTGGATCTCGCGACCTAGGAACTAGTATAATGCATCATGATGCATCTAATGTTTGCACTTTGAAACCCGTACTCCGCTTATTACTTTTGATTAGTGTGTTAGCTTTTTCGGGAGCGACTGTCATCTCACAACTTCTAGAATAAATGTATAATTTATCCCTCCCGAGGAGGGCCAGACCGTAAGGGATGGCCCTGGGTCAGCCCGGGTTCAGCGGTCTGTAGGCGAAGTTAGCTTGGCACCCCCAATATCTTGGTGAGATTGACGCTCCAAATACTCCCAAAACACTTTACAATGTGCATTGTACTTGTACATTATTCGGTATACCTAAGTAAGAGTAGAAGATGTCTGTAAAGGTCAACTTATTTCCTTGGCAATGTGTACATTAGCGAAGCACTTTTCGAATGTACACAAAACGTACACAATTAGCTGAATTAAACCGAATTGCTCACGAAAATTGGTATGTATCCGTTTGTATGGCATTGATAGAAAGTAATTGCCTGATCCTAGAAAGTTTACTTAATATTTCAAGATTAAAATTCACTATAGTACCTGATACGGTAATTTAACAGGGTGTTAATTGCAATTTATGTCTAATCGTAAATTCAGTAATTCTGTACAACATTAAAACGAAACTGCGCGTAAAAGTTAGCCTTTAGCCTTACTTAGTGATAATAACGTATATAAAGTTACTTGCAACACTTCGCAAATAAGGGTCAATCCATAAATTATGTCAGACGATTTTTTGAAACCTGTTCTTAATTTTCCTTTTTTTTCAAATGTATTCTTTTTGTTTATATACGTGAGTATAGAATTGAAACGTAAAAAATATCATATTATAAATTGCAATGGAAAATATTGTCTTCTTGCTTTGAAACCTGTTCTCTTGACGGCGGCGATATGAAAATAATTTGAACCTTATAAACATATACATAGAGTTGGTAATATTGTTCGTTTTCGTTTACATTTACCTACTTTTAATTGTAATACTAACACAATACTTTTAGGGCTCCTGCTACCCTTTGTGACACAATTTCACACATCGTTAACCCTCACCCTTTAGTGACCTAATTTATGGAAGTCTCTAATTAAGATACCATTGCGATATTAATACAGGGGTCAAGCCATCGTCTCCTGAATTTGTACATTTGCACTCGGCCTAGGTGCTACTATGTATTATGCATGTATGGATTTATGAAAAAAATATGTAAATATATTCACAGTTCACACATTCAAAACCATTTTGCTTAGCTTGAGTCAGCGTTGGATAGTTTGTCACGGAATGATTTAAGAAAAAATTGTTGTTCATCTTTTTTTTTACAAAGGACTCGTTAATTTGACTTCACCTCGCCTGATGTTAAGCTAAAGGCAAAGTCTCGGCAAGAAGGTCACCATCGTAAACATGTATAAGAATATTATGAATAAGAATAATTAGAAGCCCGCGCTCAGCTTCAACAAAATGGCGGGAATAATGATAAAGTGTTTGTTAAAAAGCAATAAACTTATCCCCTATTACGTGGGACTGAACATAGAAATTGGTGAAATGTGGGTGTCAGTTATTCAGTTGCATAATCCTGGGATAACAGGCGTGATTATAATATCACTGCGATAAAAACGTCTTTAAATCTAAACCATTCCTTTGTAATACCACAGATAATATAAAATATTTTCAAGTAACAATGTCAAACATGTATCTTTATAGGTAGCGAGCGGCCCACGCGTGGCTGTATAAATATGCGCCCATGCCTCGAAATAAAAATAGAAAGAAGAGTGTACGTTTTCATTCATACACGTTTGTAAGTTTATTGCTATCAATAATGTTGTTTGACATAGTTTTAAAAAGATAAGATTTGGTTATTGTGTTTGGATGTTTTGAGTTCTTTAAACATTCAGTTACTTAAATGTTTGTATCTGCTTAACATATTTCTTTACAACTATACAAATGAATAAAATGTAAGCTTGACGGCCATAAGCTCGCCCTCAATATCGTAGGACTGAAAACTATGGCTGGCGAATTGTGGGTTGAAGAATGAGAATTTAAAGGCGTCAATATATGTGCTACTTTATTTTAATGTTAAAATAACAATTTCTTAATGAACGTATAGGAATATAACAAAAAGGAAATTTCATTTTTTTCTATATCTTTCCATCAGTTTACTCCGGGAAATCTCCAGACTAGCAAGGCTTATTTTAATGGATTTTTTATTACTTACAGTTGACATTATAAGACGTAAAGTAGACAACTTTTTATAATATAAAGTATAGGTTCGTCCCAGATCTGAGTCCACGCGGACGTAATCATGGGCATCGCTAATAACTCACAAGTGTATAAAAATAGATAAGTGACTTCTAATAAGCTCCATTAAACCATACAAGGATAATAGAGACGGTTACTTCTGATTTGCTAAACAAAGATAAAAAATAAATCGGTCGCAATAAGCGGTCTATCCTCATCTCCCATATTAGGGCGTACCGTTAATAGACCTCCCACAAACCATTTCAGGCTATCTGTAATAAATTCTAGACAATTACAGCCTTTAGGAGTCGTTCGTTAATTATGGGATGTTCAGCAGTAGCTTTTTAACATAAAAACCTTAATTACGGACGGAGTATAAATGACTGCGTGGTTATACGTGGTGGCATTTTTGAGGATCTGCTACTCAAAAATCACGTGCATTTTGTGGCATAAGTTATATTATCTGATAATACAGGTATAACCTAATTTAATTCTAAAAAAATAACACAGTTGAAGTCATAAAATAGTATATAGTGCAACATGTTACACCATGATCGTGTGCCAAATTATAAATAAATACATAAAACATGATTATTTTAGTATAGCTCCCGTTTCTGCTAGTGATAGGTTTTTCGTACCTTTTCGAACCGCTTTCAAGCATCAAATGGTTAATGGACGATCCCTTGCATCCATACTAAAAATTATAAATGCGAAAGTAACTCTGTATGTCTGTATGTTACGCTTTCACGCCTAAACCACTGAACCTATTTTGATGAAATTTGGTATAGGTATAGGTTAGACCTTGAGAAAGGAGGCCTTAGGCCATGTTTGGTCGCGATAACTGACACCCACGCGGGTTGTGCCCTGGGCAAAAACTAGTACTTAATATAAAGACTACATCTTATATCTTCTTAATATATATAAATCTCGTGTCACAATGTTTGTCCTCAATGGACTCCTAAACCACTTAACCGATTATAATAAAATTTGCACACCGTGTGCAGTTTGATCCAACTTAAAAGATAGTATAGCTTTCATCTTAATTTAGCGATAAGTGACATCCACGCGGGCGGAGCCGCCGGCAACAGCTAGTTCCTTATATAATCATCCCTAGACCTAAGAAATGATCTACCTACCAGTCTAACCTGAACGATAAATCTCGCAAACTTCATAAAAAGTAGATTATGTGCATAACATGATAGTATCTAGTTTATTGGTAGGTCATATTGAATAAGACGAATCGGCTTGTCAAACTGTCTAGTGTCTCAAGAAACTCGCTGTGCCAAAAAAGTAACCTGTATGTTAGGTAAAACAAATTAACATTAGAATTAATTAACCGCGGTAGCACAAAATGTAAACCTAAGCCTGCATAAAACTGTCACTTTGACGTTTAGTTATGTCAGTTTGACATTCCATTAACGTCTATAATCCGATTTGACAGCTTGTCGCCTCTTTTTTTTATTAGAACTAGGTTTGGAATACTTGTACTTTTTTGTAGAAAAATTTCGCCAGCAATATCTATTTTTAACTATGGCCTAATAGGTATACAGTTTTCGGACCACGAAAGCTCATACAGTTTCGAAATTTATTAACTCATTATTATGGAGTACTTCGTTTTATACCAGTTAGTTGACAGACAAGGACACGGCCCACCCGATGAAAAGTGGTTACCGTAACCTATTTACGTTTGTAAGATCAGGAGAGTCCCACTGATACTGCCGACACTGTAAGAACAGAGAGTTTCTGTGTCATCCGTTCTGAAGACAGAGCAGGACAACCATATGGTCTTCCCACTGACAGCAGGGTATATTATTTATTGTTGTTTAAAAATTTCAACACTGATATCCTTGCTAGGATCTACTGATCGCGTCCTGCGTGTCGGTCGATGAAGAGGCCCAAGGGAAGACCTTGTTATAACATAATAAAAGTGTATTCCTTCTTCCTACAGTCCCGGGTCCTTTAAGCGGGGCGTGAAAAGGCATCTAATGAGGCCGTCAAGCTGAGTGCCACCACTGTTAACATGGTAAATGTTTACGATGGTGACCCTCTTTCCGAGACTTTGCCTTTAGCTTAACATCAGGCGAGGTGAAGTCAAATTGACGTGTCCTGTATAAAAAAAAAATAAATTAATAAGTAAATCGTGATAAAAAAAACTATAAGTAAGAGCGAGGCCCAACTTGTGCGTTGCGGTACGTTGCGTTGCGATGCGTTGAGCATTCTTAGAAAGGAGATACCCCATTTTGGGCCTGAGTGTACTGACATCAAACCTACCTCAAAATTTTCGTCTATTTTGTGTTATAATTTTGTTTAGACTTCATTACAATCAGCAATGGCCAAGTGCGACAAAAGTTTTAAAATGTGATTTTCATTAATCAACAAGCTTCGTAAACATTGAATGTAATACTTAATCCGATCTTCGTAAATGCGCTATGATTATGCTTGCTTTATCGATTCGATTATGAAATCAAATCGATAACTAATAACTATGAATTTAAAATTCGTGGCTTTATTAAATGATTTCAAAATATCTATGTAGCAAAGAATCAAAGAATCAAAGAATCAATTTCATTTATTCAATTTAGGCACATAAAGAGCACATATGAACGTCAGAATTGTACAATGTCAGTCATATTAAAAATAATAAAATAAATCATTGGAAAATGATTCTTTCGCTGGTTCGGTAGGTTGGTTCTACTGAGAAGATACCAGCAAGCATCTTTATTTTCGTTATTCAGTTTACTAATCAGAAAGACACCTGTATCTTTCATAATGGAAGTCAAAATATCGATTGTAAATAATCGTAGTGTATTCAAAGTCTATGTAAATAATCGATCATATAGAATTCATAATAATCTGTAACATCATATGTCATTTTCACTCCTGTCATTGAAAATGTCGCATTCGCTTTCCTTCGGCTCCCTGAGATCATTGTGTTTTGCTGCTTTTACTCTGGGAATTGTATATGATTTTCGAACTAATTTACCCTTGCTTGATTACCGGACACCGTTATTTGCTACATTTGTTGACCTTGGCCTTATAAGGTTTAATATCGTGCAACAAAAAAGCAGCTAAAGCATGTGTTTGCTTTGACATGTCAGTTTTATTATTTAGCATAATATAGTTGACCATTCCACATTAATGACTAAAAATATTAATGACCTGCCCTTTTCTATACTAATAAAACCTGCTAACCTACTTACAAATAAAAGCGATACGCGAATAACTTGTGTAGCTATCACACACAACACAACATAAGACGCTGTTTGACCGCATTATGTATTACAACATAACCTAAAAACCTATGAACAATGCTCGATTTAACAAACTTGGCCATTGTGAATCGTCGTGAAAATTAGGCAAACAAAATGTCCTTAGATGCTCTAAATATTGCCTAATTTTCAACCCTGTACATGCGGGCCCAAGATTGTTTGAGAGTCGGGGTTGTCCTTTAAAGGAATTTTATTGTCACTGTAGCGGGCAAAAAAATAGTTTTTTTCTGTTATGAGCTTATCAGCGGGCCGGCTAAGTGATTTAAATTTGGAACATTAACATTCATAGAAATCGAACGCAAATTGTACGGATTACTGGCTGGTACGTGCTGGCTGCATAGCGCGGGGTGACCTGTGCTAACTAAGAAAAAAACAAAGAGCGCCAATTACCTCTCTGTTTTTGTAATTAGTACCTACATACCTACATATTTAACTTGTATTTTTAAGAATGACCCTGATCCGTTGTGTGTGTGTGACAACGCAACGTAACGCACAAGTGAAGTCTCTCTCTTAATAGAATCATCGAGAATGCTTTTAACACGGCCAAACTCTGTCAAAGGTCGCACGCGATCGTACAATAAATAATGGAATAAGTACAAGATATTGCTTATTTACAATTATAATTTTTATTAGACAACGCTCTTAGTTCTCGAAGAGGAAGAAACTATTTTTATTATCTATGCGTTTGGATACAACCTTCAAATAGGTACCTAATAATAATCAAGTTATAGCATTACGTAATCTGTGGTTATACTTACAAAGGCAAAGCTAGAAAAAATACCTATTGTATTTTCTACGACTCAATCGGTTTAGCTATTATCCTATAGTTAAAATTAATTATCTAACCGAGCTTATAAATTAAGAATGGTAAAAGAGCTGTAAAAATTGCGTCCGTTCTTATTTTATAGTTTATATTTATTTCCGCTGCTCCCTCTACTATATTAAGCATGCATTATACACATAAACCTTCTTCTTGAATTACTCTATCTATTAAAAATATCGCATCAAAATCTGTAGCGTAGTTTTAAAGATATAGGAGCATACATAGGGACGGAGATACGCGGAAAGGGACTTTGCATTATAATATGTAGTGATGATATGGGAGGGACTGTGTTTTGATCTCCCAACCCCAGAAGGAAGGTCTATGCCCTCATCTTCTATCAGCATGTGTAAGAAGGTGTTTTTTTTTCGTGCCATAATCCACTCGGATACCAACCCCAGCCGGAGCCGGAAGGGGAGTTTATGTCTTCCCTCCTCGGTAGGGGAGGACATCGGTGTCCCCGACTCGCCCTCGGAATGGGGAGCACGCCGCCGCCGTGACCTGCTTCTGCTGGGGTGACAGGCGGCTCCACCCGTCACCCCCAGGCCCGCATACCCTCTATGCCAACCAGTAATATTCCATAAACCTTCAATTTGATTTCAAAACTTAGATGTGTATTTTGAACTTAGCGTCCTCTCTGTACTACAAGCTTATCGATTAGCTCTATAACTAAACTAGAGTAGTGAACTAGTAGTCCCAAAGTAGGTCACCCAATCGACGGCAACAGGGCCGGTAGTTGCAGGCCCTTCAACACTGATTAGCGTTCGATAGCACTAGTAAAAGATTGCTTGCTACCGAGTTTATTTTTAGATGTACCAATGTTTGAATGATTTTAGGTCAGTTATTAACAGTTTACTGGTGTGTATTTTAGACTGGATTTCTCACTAGTGAATGAAGAGTGAATCAATGAATGAAATAAGTTCTAACGTGTCACTTAATCAATCAATTAGCTGTCCGTTTTGCCGCCTCAGGGCCGGCGCCCAGTGCCGGCGTCGGCAAGCATGAGGATTTGTATTACTAATCCTTCCCTTCCTAATCGTAACGACTGCCATAGATGTTTGTAAGGCAACCGGGACCGACGACGTGCTCTCCGAGGCACGACCAGACCAATGTTCATATTCATGCATACAAATATTTTCACTGAGCGGGGATCGAACCCGCGCCTCCTGCCTAGCGGCTGCTATCCCATAAAACTATCTATCAGTATAAGTCATTAACTAAAACAAATAGATATGAATACCCTTTTTCAATGCTACCAGATCTTCAAAACAAAATTTTCTATCTCAACAACATATAAGATGTGCGTTGTCTGTTCCCGATCGCTTTGAAACATCAGCTGCGTGCCCATTACCGCCTCCGGCTTCGGCCAGATTGGTACCACCCTCATTTAGCCAGTTGTGCAATCTACCAAACGGAGGCGTTGAACCTTTTGAATCTGGCGTTTGTAAAATGACACTTGCGTTTAGATATTTGTTTTTTTTTGTATATTTGTGGCTATCAATGGTTGCGTTGCGAGCTTTCTAAGGCTAACCGCACTCCGGACGCACACAATAATTGTGTCAATACAGTATTGGCATAAAATGAAGCAATACAGTAATACGGGTCAGTTATTAGCCGGCGGTTATCACGGGCCGCACAGTAAGTATTATTGACAATAATTATGTATTTTATTGTTAATTTTATTGAGGCTGTGCCCAGTTAGCCTAAGGAGATGCTGCATTTTGGCGGCTGTATCACTCGTTTCGAAAACCAACTTTTCAAAGACTCCCCTCCATATTTGGCAATACGGAAATAACACCTCTAATGATGCAACCAGATGGACTATGTGCTTGTTTGCCGCCTTAGTAGGTAGACATTTTGAACCCATTAAACAAAAAATCCTTAATTTATGTACTGTCTTTTAATACAAGTACTTATTTTATATATACAGCCTCCGTGGCGTGGTGGTAGTGCACGCGACTGCTACGCAGGAGACGCGGGTTCGATTCCCGCTCAGTGCAAATATTTGTATGCATGAATATGGCTATTTGCATTGGTCTGGGTGTCTCTATGTATAGTATGTATGTATTTACAAAAAAATAAAGTAGGTATCTAAGTATGTTTATCCGCATTCTAGATTCCATAACACAAGCTAGTTAAGCTATGCTTACCACGGGTCTAGAAAGCGTTGTGTGGAATGTTGTGAAATATATATTTGTACTAGCTGTCCCGGCGAACTTCGTACCGCCAATTTTTTCCCGCCCCGCGATCCGCGTCAGATCCCGTTCCCGCTGCACCATTTAGGGGGATGAAAAATAGATGTTGGCCGATTCTCATAGATACCGGATAAGCACAAAAAATTTCATCAAAATCGGTCAAGCCGTTTCGGAGGAGTATGACAACGAAAACTGTGACACGAGAATTTTATATATTAGATTTGTCTTTGTATTTTAAGTTTGCCATTATGTATTTATAAAACATTCCTTTATGTCAATAAATTTATAACATTTATAGATTAAACAGATCCTTACCTCCACCACTTGTCTCAGGTCTTCAACATAGACATTCTCAGTCTGGATGATTTCTGCACACACTCGTTCTAATTGCGACAGCCCTGGTAATTCATCCATTAGCTGAGCTGTGGGCAGAACAATGAAGAATTCAATCAATTAGCCTATAGCAGTCCACTACTGGGCATAAACCTCTCCTAATGTCCGGTGTCTTGATAACTATCTATCAAATATACGGGGTAGTAAGCATGAAGTCATTGACTTTGCCTTTTCTGACCATAATGCTCAATTACTTCATATTCCGACAAAAGCAAAGTGTGAACTTAAATATTGGTATATTGAAAGGCGTGATTATCATAAAAATAACATTCATAAATTTACTGAATGCATTAATGCACTTAGTTTTCGCGAAGTCTTTGAGAGTGATGATCCAAACACTGCTTTTACAGAATTTTATGAATTGTTTAAATGTTTTTATTACCTTTGTTTTCCAGTAGTAAAGATCAAAATTCATGCAAAGACCAAGCCTAAATGGATCACCAAAGGCATTAAACTTTGTTGTAAAAGAAAAAGGTATCTATTGTGGCAGTATCGAAATAATCGTACTGAGCGTAACAAAAAAAGTTTCACAGACCTAAAGTCCAGATTGGACCGAATAATTAAATTTACACAGAAAGCCCAAAATGATAATTTTATAAAAAAGTCAAAAAACAAATGCAAGGCCACTTGGACCATAATTAATAGCAATAAATTCAATATACCAAAACACCAAATTGATCACGTTGTGGCTAATGATAATGTTATCAGCGATCCTACCCAATTAGCTAATGTATTTAACAACTTCTATATAAATCAAGTCACTAAACTAAACCTTAATTCCACAAAAAGTTACCCTAGCAATAATCTTAACTCCTTGTTTATGCCCGCATCATTGCCAAATGACATACATAAAATAATAATGAATCTTAAATCAACTAACAGCACCGGTTACGATGATATATCTGTTAAAATATTGAAACACGTGTCTATAAAATTGTCTTTTGTCTTGAGCCATATAATAAATCTGTGCATATTTCATGGCGTGTTTCCGACAGAGCTCAAAGTAACTGTTATAAGACCACTTTTTAAGAAAGACAATAAACATGATATAAACTGCTACAGACCTATTGCTTTAGTTCCGGTTATATCTAAAATATTTGAAAAAGTGATTTACGAGTGTCTGTATAATTATTTTGAAAACAAAAACATATTAGTAGAAGAACAATCGGGTTTTAGAAAAAATAAAGATATAAATATTGCTATTTATGAATTTCTTAAAACAGTAATGACTGAAATCGACAATAAAAATCAAGCATGTGCTCTTTATATGGACTTATCAAAAGCTTTCGATTATGTAGATCATGAAATTTTGCTAAACAAACTGAATGCCTATGGTGTAAGGGGGAACATATTAGATTTAATAAAATCGTATCTTAGTGATCGAAAGCAGTCCACTCAAATCTCTAGGTTATGTCCTATTAAAAAAACAATAGTGAATTACTCTTCTGAGCAGCAGACTGTTGTATTTGGTGTCCCACAAGGTAGTGTGTTGGGGCCACTGTTGTTTATAATTTACATCAATGATTTTCCTAAGATATTACAGCATAAAACTATACTTTTTGCCGATGATAGCACGATTTTATTCAATGCCAAAAATAAACAAGAAGCTGAACGTGAAATAAATGACACTTTGTCCATCAGTATAGAATGGTTAACTCAGAATAACCTAAAAATTAACATAGATAAGACTAGTGTTATGACGTTCAGAAATAGGGTCAACAAACTAGAAAACTTAAATATAGAATATGACAACAACAACATTAAACAAGTTCAAACAGCAAAATTTTTAGGCTTAAATATTGACGATAATTTGAATTGGAAGAGTCATATTGAGGGTCTGTGTCTGAAGATAAACCAGTACTCATATGCTCTTTATAGGCTATCCAAAACATCAAGCATGTCCACAGTCCTGACTGCCTATCATGGATATGTCGCACCAATTATAAAATATGGTGTAATTTTCTGGGGTAACTCTACTAATGTAGAATATGCATTTAAAGCCCAAAAGAAATGCATAAGGGCCATCTGCAATATAAAGACAATTGATAGTTGTCGATCCTTTTTCATTAAATTAAGCATTCTGACTCTACCCTGTATCTATATTTTAGAAACTGTTATATTTGTGAAAAAAAATATCCATATGTTCGAAAAGATGAAAAGTAGGAGACATAATTTAAAAATTTGTATTCCCATCAACTCCACATCATACCTAAACAAAAGTATTTTCTGTATGGCTCCCAGAATATATAATCATCTACCAAAGTTAATTCTTGAGGAACCTTGTATCCAAATTGTAAAAAACTTACTTAAAAAAATGTTACTTGAAAAATGCTACTACTCTGTGGATGATTATTTACAAGATAGTAATTTATACTAGCATGATTGTATAAGTTACAGTTGATTTGGTTGTTAGTTTGTTGTTGTTAATTATTGAAATTTCTTAGTTTTTAAGGTTAAAATATTGCACGCCGCAAGGCTAAATACAGTGTTACTTAATATGAGAACTTAATATCCAATGTATCTACCTGTATTTGCAATTTGTGATAATAAATAAATAAATAAATAAATAAATGTTGGGAGCCTTTGGCTACTGTTTCTACGCTGACCAGACAGATTGATACAGGTTCAAATTTCGAGAATACTTTCTCTCCCAGTAATGTCTGCGTATTTGTGTCGTCAGTCGCTTCTCTCGACACCCTTCAGATGAGATGGGATGGTGTGATACTCGTATTCTTTATCCACGGTCACTACACGGATGTTATGTTTTTTTTTATGGAATAGGGAGGCAAACGAGCAGGCAGGTCGCCTGATGGTAAGCGATCACCGCCGCCCATGGACACCCGCAACACCAGAGGAGTCACAAGTGCGTAGCCTTCCTTATGTCTATTAATGAAGAATTAATAAATATCCTTGCTCCAACAGATAATATTACTCCTCACTTAACAAAAGGCACAACCGAAGTACACTAAACAATTGTACATAATAGCTATTTGAATAATTTCTTATCGCTGTCTGCGATTCTTACAGACAACCTTCGTATGGAGTATATTGCAAGGTCTGGTCATACTGGTGTATATTTTAAGGATTTTTTCTTTTTAAAAATATGTACTTATGACAAAAACGCCCTACGTTACCTTGCCTATGAAAATTGATCCTAATAGGTCAAGGTCAGATGACAGTATAGCATTAAAAATGTTAAAATTCAACCGCGTCGTAGTTAGTGAATGAGTTGGGAAATCTTCATGTCCATAAATTAGTTTTTTAGGGGTTTTAGAGCAACAACTACCGGCTGATAGATTAAAAATAGATCTTATAATAACAACGGAAATTGATTTTTATACTATTCAGTGGTACTATGAGAAACTACGTCAGTTCACTATTTTTAAAATAAACTTTCAACTTACGTGTCGTATCCGCCGAATTCCTTTCTTCCGAAATACTTTCAGTCATAACTCCAGCGTTATTCATGAAACTATTGCTGCCATTGGCCGAAGTCATATCAGCATCACTGTGATCATCCAGGCTCTCTATCGAAGCCAAGTAAGCTGAATTTACTCCTTTATGTTGCACCCCGCTGCTAGAAGTCGAACTGGACGATGCGATGGAGCTCATTGAAAGAGGTCGTGACACTTCAACCACAGGAGGATTCAATCTTACTATCTCTTTCTCACATTTTAGATTACCAGTAGATCCTACAGCTTCAGGGTAAGGTACAGCTTTGGATAAAAGTTTTGCTGGACTTTCTTTATTGATAAAGTCTTTGCGGTGCAAGCTATTTGTACCATCGGTTACTGTTGGCACTTTTGAAGGTGAATCTGCAGGTGTCTTTTGTTTCAAGGGAGAAATGTCTTTTGAAGTTAATTTGATATCAAATTCTCTATCGTTGGAAGTGATAGAGAGCTCGATAGATTGATCGATGTATGGTAAAGATAGTGATTCAAAAGCTGTCTTATTGTTCACTGGGACGTCGTATATAGCTGGACGGTTATTCGTTGGGACATCATACGTTTGGGGATCATCTATTTTAAATTCTGGCTTCAATGGCAAGGATTTAGAAGATTCGATATCCTCGCTTTTAGTTTTATTTAAGTTTTTGGCAACACATGGTTGATCATATATTTCGACTGACGGTAAAATTTCTAAACCAGATTGGGAAATTTTTGAAGTTGCCCCCACTAAAGGAATATTGGACTTTCTCATCGATGTTCTACCCACATTTATTGTCTTCTTCTGAAATTTCAACGTCGTCATTTCAGAGGATGAAATCATTCTCTTCACATTTGGTGATAAGTTGTCAAAAGTTGCTTCTGAAACCTGTTTGGTCTCTTTAAAAGTCCTTTGTATTTTATTAACTGGAGTATCGTTTACGTTACACTTATCCACTTCATCACTAACACTATTTTTGTCACTTTTAGTTCGAATACCATATAAAGCACTTTTATTAAAATTAGATATAGGTATTTTTACACCTCCTGTCATCATCGTTGGGGCTTCTTCGATTTTGGGTATGTTCAAGTCTTTAGATTCCTTTATGGGGTTTACTGGGGGATCATTTCTAGCATCTTTTGCTGTTTCCAAGCGGCAAGTTTCAGGTTTGACACTTTTTTCAGGCTCGAGCAGTGAGTCGTATATTCCTATGAGGGTTGGTGTTAGGTCTGTTGTGCTACCTGTAATGAAAGAAAAATATATTAATAAAGAGTTCCTCGTTCTTTTAAAATGTACTACTGACAGCTGAAGCTTAGGCTCCAAGGTCTTCAGGGATAAGTCAACCTAACCTACTAATATACTGATTGACGGAGTCTGGTGGAGGCTTTTCTCTCGTGATTAGAGAGTCAGACGGCAGTTTTTTTAATATAGGACACGTCAATTTGACTTCACCTCGCCTGATGTTAAGCAAAGCAAAGTCTCGGAAAGAGGGTCACCATCGTAAACATGTACCATGTTAACAGTGGTGGCACTCTGCTTGACGGCCTCATTAGATGCCTTTTCACGCCCCGCTTAAAGGACTCGGGACTGTAGGAAGAAGGAAACACGTGAGCTGGCAGGGCGTTCCAGGGCATAGTGGTGCGGCATAGGAATGAGTCACAGTTGCTTCCTTAAAAGGCAAGTCAAAATAATAATAATAAGAGAACGGACCTCTGACTTCAAAGTCCAAGCATTTGAATGCAACTGAGCCCTGTGATGATGATAATAAATGTTAAACAGTTATTATTGCTCATTCATTCAAAGGTTAATAATAATTTATTTTAGTACTTAAAAAGCTTAATTAAACCTCAGCATCCAACAGTATAACCTTCATCGCCAAGAGAACGTCTCCGTTTCCTAAACGTTCATTGCAAATTGAATTTTCACACATGATAATAGAGTACAAATTCATTCACTGACAATATACTTAGTAAATTAATAAGTAGCATTTCAAAGATAACTACACAATAAACGTGAAATAAATTGAATCATTCAATACTCATATATAGATAATAAACTTATATTGTTGTATAATTTATTTTATGACGTCATAAAAGATATTACAGTCAGCGTCAGAAATATCTTGATTACAAAGTCTCAAATTGATCTTAAAAGTAAGGTATTAAGAGCAAATCAAATAATTGTTCTATTGATTTAAATTGTATTATTGTGAAAACTAAAATTGTGTACCATTATTTAATAATTACGTTTTTAAAACGTGTTGAAAAGTTACAAACATTGTAAGTTTTGAGATAAATACACTTAACTGATAACTATCCAAAGGTAGGAATCGCTTCAAACCATAAGACCACCCATTGTACATACATACGTACATACCATATGTATTTGGACTTTTCATACACTTTATTTAATTAACCAATGTTATTTCAATTACAGAAGGTAATTTAAAGGTTCACAGTCATAATATCGACTTAGATAAGTTTCAGTTCTAAACTACTAATTACAAATAAAAATAAAAGAAACCATTTAAAAACTAAGACTAAAATTAAAACGCGTCGTAGAATTCCTCCGCATCGCATGCCTTTTGTGGCAGCGTTCCCAGAAGACTGGCAGCATTGCCACGTTGTATGGCAATGCTTATTCTCTGACCCAAGAAGAGGCCAGCCCTTTGGTCACGAGAAGCGTCGATCATACGCTTTGCAATCTCACTGAACAGATTGCGAGCGCCCCATGGCCCAAACTTTTCGCCTCCAAACGGCACAAATTCATAGTCTCCAATTAGATTAGAGTATTTGCGGCTCTTGAGAGCCTGTGCAGAAACAACGATATATAACGGCGACACTAGCACAGCCAGCCGTGCCAGGTATATGGGTAGGGGCAATTGTGTCGACGCATGTTGCGTCCCACACCAGAGACCTACCACTTTTGTTTCTAATCGTATTAAAATCACGCGTTTGGAAAACGTGCCGTTGCCGAATTGGGCCCCAGCTTATTAAAAATAACTGTTGAATATTTCGATGGAGGTCGGATTGCAAGCGAATAAAAATAAATTAAGTACCATTTATATGACAATCTGATAATATTAGACACAAAGGCTGATACTCAGGCTGATGCATGGCTACTGTGTATTATTTTTATTAAATAAATTAAATTATATAGGCATTCTTCGATGGAATGTTAACACACACATTAAGTATAATATTTTAGTGAAATATACTGTTATTTTAATAACAAGCCTATGAATGTAGTTAAAACTTAACGATTTGTCAAGTTATTATAAAATACTAGCTGTAGCCCGCGGCTCCGCCCGCGTGGTTGTCGGTTATCGCGAATATAACCTATGTTCTTTCTAAGATCTAATCTACCTTTATACCAAATTTCATCAAAATCAGCGCAGTGGGCCTAACACAAAGCGAAACATACTGACAGACAGACTTTTACTTTGGCATTTATGAATTTATTGAAATTTTAAAGCAATTATGTAATAGTCCATGTAACTCAGTCATATTAGTGATAAGGCTAACCATTGCACGTGAAATATAAATAAACTAGCTGTTGCCCGCGGCGCCGCCCGCGTGGTTGTCGGTTATCGCGACCAAACATAGCCTGTGTGTTAATCCAGGGTGTCAGCTAACTCCACACAAAATTTAATTAAAATTGCTCCAGCCGTTTAGATTGTTATTACGTTATTACGTGTATAATACTTTTCTGATGTACAATAAAGAACACCGTATTTTAACTCAGTTGGTCAGAGCATTCCCCCGTAGGAGTAAGGGAATGGTAGCGGGTTCTAGTCCCGTACAGGCCCTTACAAGGGCAATGCTTCAAAATTTCAACACAAGAATTAACAACCTTATCGTTTTTCTGAAGTCGGTTAAATAGAAATAAAACTGTAACACTATACAGGCTGTTGTATTTTGTTATCGAGACACGCAAGACCATCAAATTGTACTAATACACGATATACTGCACTTCAGAGTCAGATAACATTGAATAACTCCTGCCATAGCTTCGAGTTAGGGTGACCAACTCGGAAATCGATTAACAGGACTTTCTTCATTAATCCATATCACACGTTTTTACGAATATTAAAAAAATATAAAAATTGTCCCTGACTCTTATACTGCAGCATTGTATGATCTCAATCTATATCCACACTAATATTATAAATGCGAAAGTAACTATTTCTGTCTGTATGTTACGCTTTCACACCTAAACCACTGAACCGATTTTGAAGAAATTTGGTATAGGGGTAAATTAGACCATGAGAAAGGACATAGGCTATGTTTGGTCGCGACAACCGGCATCCACGCGGGCGGAGCCGCGGGCGAAAGCTAGCAATATGCAATTTCTGGAAAAGGGAAAGGCTAAGTCTTAAGTACTGAAATTTAAATGTCAAGATCTATGTACACTTAGTTGGTACTAACTGATTTGTATTTGTATTTAATGATAGACCCCGAGACCTCTAACCATTAAGCTACCAACTCTTAATTACTATTTATGTAAATTTCTACAAAACCTACTAACTTCAATTGAAGGAAAATTGAGGTTTAATCTACAATCCATACTATCCATACTGATATTATAAATGCGAAAGTAACTCTGTCTGTCTGTATGTTACGCTTTCACACCTCAACCACTGAACCGATTTTGATGAAATTTGGTATAGGGGTAGATTAGATCATGAGAAAGGACATAGGCTATGTTTGGTCGCGGTAACCAACATCAACGCGGGCGGAGCCGCGGGCAAAAGCTAGTCCATACTAATATTATAAATGCGAAAGTAACTCTGTCTGTCTGTCTGTATGTTACGCTTTCATGCCTAAACCACTGCACCGATTTTGATGAAATTTGGTATAGGGGTAGATTAGATCTTGAGAAAGGACATAGGCTATGTTTGGTCGCGATAACCGACATCCACGCGGGCGGAGCCGCGAGCAAAAGCTAGTATACCTAATATTATAAATGCGAAAGTAACTCTGTCTGTCTGTCTGTATGTTACGCTTTCACGCCTAAACCACTGCACCGTTTCATCAAACACTTTTGATGAAATTTGGTATAAGGGTAGATTAGACCTTGAGAAAGGACATAGGCTATGTTTGGTCGTGATAAACGGCATCCCCGCGGGCGGAGCCGCGGTCAAAGGCTAGTAGGTACTAAATTCAATTCTTCTTCATCTTAGCGATAATCCCAGTGGCATCCGAAGCTTCCAACTTGGAGTCTGGGGTGCGCTTTACCAGTCTAACTTCGGATTTGGCTGAACTTCGATATCTGCGGTAGCCTAGTGGTATGGGTAATGGCCTGCTGAGACGAGGTCTCGAGTTCGATCCCAGGTTTGCCATGGCACACACCAATGACTTTTCGATGCTTTTCAAAGTTATGTGTGTATTTATCGCAGGTTTATAAGTGCCCGGTTAATGGCAATAGGCTCGCCACCTATTACATTGGGACCTAAACATAAACTGGCGAAATGTGGGTGCTAGCACCTCTGCCTACCCCTTCGGGGAATACAGGCGTGAGTTTATGATGTATGTTATGTCGATATTTTCTATGAAACGACTGCCATCTGACGTCAATAACCCAAAGGCGATATCAAAGCATTGCAATTAGGTACTTAGTTCAATTGACTCATACAAAATGCAGACTAACTTAAATTGGGGTATGTTTTCTACAATAGGTACCTATACAATATGACTTTCATTGACTCATGCAAAACGGACCAAAAATTGGAATTTCCCGCATAAATCAGATGTCATGGTAACCGTACTAGTAAACAGTGGTATACTATTTATTATTATGTAAATCGTCTTTATGGCTATTCCAAGTCTATGGTTCTTTTTTTGTAACCACTTAATTTTATAAACAAAAAAATATGGAGCGATGCTGTATTTGTTTTTAAATGAATAAAGTTATCGGTAATGTAAGATTTATATTTATAGATTCAGTATTTAAATATCATGCTGTGCCGACAAAACGGCGATACTTACTTGCAATGCATTCGTATTAATTTGGAGAAAGGAAAAAAAAATTTAGAACCCCATTTTTTTTTATCCAGGACACGTCAATTTGACTTCACCTCGCCTGATGTTAAGCTAAAGGCAAAGTCTCGGAAAGAGGGTCGCCATCGTAAACATTTTTTACATTACATTACCCCATACATTTTTCATTTCACCTGAACATTATTCCCATACATTATAAAAAAACTTTTTTTTCTTTCGCCAAATTAATACTTCCAGATCATTTTGCTATCGAAACTGTGGCCAAAGTCTCTCTAGACTATAAAATCATAACATAACATAAACTCACGCCTGTATTCCCCGAAGGGGTAGGCAGAGGTGCTAGCACCCACATTTCACCAGTTGATGTTTAGGTCCCAATGTAATAGCGAGCCTATTGCCATTAACCGGGCACTTATAAACCTGCGATAAATACACACATAACTTCAAAAAGCATCGAAAAGTCATTGGTGTGTGCCATTAACCTGGGATCGAACCCGAGACCTCGTCTCAGCAGTCCATACCCATACCATTAGGCTACCGCAGATTATACTATTATAACTATAAAATCATCCAGTATAATATGTAGTAAGTAACTTTAGTTTGAACTTTGACCTCCTGAAGCATTTATATAAATCTGACAGTAAATCTCAATAACGTATTGATTCCTACCGATACAGGATGTGTCCGTCTCGAGGAAGAGAATCACTTGCAGCCATCTTGTATCGGCTATACAGCGTAGACATTGTAGCAATAGTGAACGGAAATGAACTATTGAGAGGCCGAAGTTCACTGGCACACGGGAACTTGCTAGAGATGATGATACCACACAAGTATGGTTGGTGTAAATTTAATATTTTTGTCATTATCTTGGAAACAAGTATTTTATTTATTTTTTATACGTTATTGTTGAAGATTTAACAGAATTTAAAATTTAGATTTAAAAGAAACATTTTGACGAAACTATTTCAACGGATTTTATTGATTTTATTGCAACGGATATTGATTGATTATATATATTTTTATTTAAAAATCATATCAAATAGTGAAATGAAATAAATGAATTTGAAGTGATTTTTCTTGACTGGCTGGTATTATGTATTAAGTTCTGCTCCCTTCAACTTGCACCATACAAACCTTGTCATCAAGAAAATTTATAAATTTTAGTTTCTTGGAATGATACCAATGTACCATAGTTTTATAGTGCGAATATCCCCACGAATACAAAGCCAGGAAAAGGCCTACAACAAAATTCAATAATATGGTATTATCATCTCTATAACCATACACTCGGTAACTGATGAGTCAGGGTGTTTTGCTTGACGACACGTAACAGACCACCGTTCATTACTCGCTTACATGTGCAACACTAATTACATGTATGTAGGTAAGTGGCGGTTAAAAGCGCTGTTACGTACCTAGACTGGCAAAAAAGTAATAATTATTACTCAGTGCTTGTGGAGAGTTTAAAATTGAATATGATCGATTCTGTCGAGTTCTGTACCGCCCAAACGCCGATATGTTTAGAGTGGTTTTGGACATGGCACAGAAACTCTGTTATTACCTGGGGGCCAAGTCTGCTAATTAAATTCGTTGTTATAGAGTCGCGATGGTGTGGTGTCGACATAATTTTACCCATTTCGTAGTCCGCTAAAATATAAGATCGATCGCTTGTCAGTGGTCGACGTGAGAGTCGCGTCATTGTGGTCTTGTGATCGAATAATTTCTCACTTTTACAGGTCACGTGGTCACGAATTGTTGTCAAAATACAAATTGGTAGTCTGCTAACTAATAGTGTTTCAATATCTTCGTAATAGTTTGCTAAATGGTAGTCTACTAAATATTTAACAGCTGTCAAATAGATATTCCACCGTACTGAAGAGATTCTAAAGCCACAATGCAGCCACACCTTTTTCCTATATGTTCACGTTGTGTTTAGGTCTCTGGTCGGCAGCACGAGTGTGACGTGACTACCCTGGTGTTACACACGTCCATAAGCCACGGTAACCACTTTGGTTGGTAGGCCCTGTGCTTGTCTGCCACCTAAGTCGTATAAAAAATGAGATCATCTTGAAACTAGAGATGGCCCTTGGTGATACGTGGTGTAAACGAAATGCCTTAGGTCCACCTTCCATGGAATCTTTGGACCCGAGATGGTGTGTAATTTTAGTCGGTTCGAGTTTGACATACCTAATAGCTGGAAGGAGGGGTTATTTGTAGGGGTTGCCGTACGAAAAAAAAACGTATTTAGACCCGTTTACTGACTTTTTTTATCGTGCGAAAAATCCCCACGGATACCAATCCCACGGAGCCTGTGGAGGTGGTTATGTCGAAATCGAACCGACTAAAACGCACACCGTCTTGGGTCTTTGGTTGCCGGAGGTGAGATTGCCGAAAGCATATCTCTCGCACCCCGGCAGACAGAGTTAAAAGTCCTATTTTTATGTGCCCAGAGTCCGCTGTCCTACGCTTTTCCTTCTGATGTGACTTATTTTAACTCTTGAGGGAGCGATTCCTGTTTGACACAGTCAAACCCTAAGAGAAAATCCTGCGCCTGATTCTCGTCCGTCACTCAGCAGGAGTACAATCAGAATCAGAAAGATGTTGATGAAAAAATTACTCAAAATGATCAAAATTTCGTTTTTTAACCCCCTTCCAGTTGACCGATTGTTCTGATATTTGGTACACGCCTTTAGTTCGGGCAATACTACCTTATCACTACATAGTATAAAACAAAGTCGCTTTCCGCGTCCCAATGTATGCTTATATCTTCAAAACTACGCTACAGATTTTGATGCGGTTTCTTTTAATAAATAGAGTGATTCAAGAGGAAGGTTTATATGTTTAATACACGCTTAATATAGTAGATGGCGTAGCGGGAACGGGATCGGAAGCCACGTGGGCAGTAAAAAATTTACGAAGTTCGCCGGGTCAGCTAGTAAATCATGAAACAGTTTGATTTGCTCTTAATACGAGAGTTAAGATCATTTTGAGACTTCATCGTCAATATATTTATGATCCTGACTTTACCAGCTCACAGATTTAGACCACTAAGATCTGGTTGAGGCCATCCCAACCACCTTCCTGACAGTAGACCTCTGATAGTGCAAAAAAAGTAATCAATTTGTTTGCTAATAGTCGAACGGTAGAGACTAAGTAAATGGTTGTAAATAGACCAAAAAAACATGCCCATTGCCCCATTTAATGTTAATTTTAATTTTGTTTGCAAATAGTCGAAACTTATACAAGGGCCTGACTCATCGTCCGCCCACCGCAATATGTTATTAAAATTCTATAGAACATTCTGTGCAACCTGAGTCATGGCTCCAGGACATGCCGATACCCTGAGTAACGAAAAAATGTTACCAAACGCGATTTGGGACTCCAGTTGTTACCCTGTTACACATGCCAAAAACATGTAAAAATAAATAATTCCTCAGCTTTGTTCGTGTGAACTTCGGGGCACATATCTTGGACCTAAATCGCGCGACTCTGTGCTATACTCAATAGACACCCTTGAAACTGGTACTGCGCATATCGAGCACATTCTGAGCATTTTTAGGTTCAAGATATATGGCCTAAAGTATAACTAAGCATTTAGATTTTAAATTACAAGAAAACAAATCTTATACGAAAGGTTTTTTCTGAACAACTTGTGAACAACTTAGAAAAGCAGATATCTGGGTGTTAACTGTTAATACACTTTTGCCTACCCCTTCAGGGATTTATATGCATGAATATTATATTATGTATGTATTGTGTATTTAAACCTATGTTTGAAGTTATTCTTCCAATCGGCGGGGCGGCGAAGAGAGTGGGAGAGTCCTCTCTCCTACTCTCTTCGCCGAAGACCATCGGCCTCCATGACCGGGGGCCCGAGGACGGTGAGTTGGCTGCTCATCGTCCTTACAGAAGCAGGCCCATGACGGCAGCGTGACGTGACGGACTCACGCACGCACGCCCCCTCCCCCCCCCCCCCCCCTCATATGAAGCGGGATGATACCCGAAAACCCCCCATAGACGCGGGATAGCACCCGAACCACCCCCTAGACGAGGCCGCATTGAAGCCGTGGGTCTGTTGGGAGCCCTGGGACATCCTTCCGAGGGCTTACCCGGGGCTCCCAACTATAGGCTGCTGGGCGATACCGTGGGGGTTTTAGTCGGTAGGAGTCCGGCATAACATTCATGAAGGATTTCCCCCACGGTAAAAAAAAAATAAGCGATGTTGTCTTGAACACAGATTTATATAAATAGGGCCGTGTTTCAGGCCCTAAAGATGTTAACATTATAGTACCTACCTAACCTACCCATAGTGTACTGTACCTAGTTACTTGCAAATTAACCCTATCGTGTCACCATCATATAAAATTAACACTAAAATCGATGAAGTGATTCCTACAGTCACTACGCGACCGGTCTCCACAACAAACGGAACACCTTGAACCAATAACCTTTGGTGGCCTACATTTTAGCGCCATTTTGGAGTCGTTTTATTGTACACGACACGGTGACGACAACGACACGACGGCGACGCCTCCCTCTAGGTGTAAGCCTAATGTGTATTATATTATACCGCTCAAGGCGTTTACCATGCCGTTACGTGTATAATGTATATCCTAGTGATGAAAGCAAAAGACAAGATGAAATATCTTGGCAACGAAGTCTCAAAATGATCTTAAAACTTTCGTAATAAGAGCAAATCAAACTGTTTTATTGATTTAAATGGTATTATTGTCCGAACTAAACATGTCTACCTAATATCAGAACAATCAGTCAACTGGAGGGGGGTCAAAAAACGAAATTTAGATCATTTTGAGTACTTTGATTATCAACATCTTTCTGTTGCGGACTGTGTAGCCTCAGCATAGCGACATAGACATATCTATCAATTTTCCCTTCGAAGTCCTTGATCCAAAACGAAGCTGGGGCTTTACTCCGAAAAACGAACGCACGTTCGAACGAACGAACGACGACCCGAACGACCACGATCCATTAAAGTTACTCCGAAAACCTTTCGTTGACGACTGACGGATTCCGCCGTTTTCGTAATCATAGACAAACGTTCGAATCTAGATATATAGTTTGGACCAATATACTTTAAAAATCTAAAAACCGTTTATAAATGAAAAATCAAAAAATATAGTTTGTATTCTTATGAAAACAGCGTCAAATTAAAATATGTATGAGATTTTGCTTCCAAAGTTACCGTTAGATCACCAAAATGTAATTTTTCAAGGGTTTACGTGATTTAATGTGAACGAACTTAAAAACCCTTGTGCCATAATATTGTTAATGCTCCCAATTCTGTTGTTACATCTCTAAACTTAAATTTCTCTAAAAAATCTAATTGCATCTGTTTCTTTCATGACCAGATAAAAAAGGACAGATGATTTTATTTAAGCTAAGACCTGTCAAATTAAGACAGCGCCTTGTTGGTGCGTAGTAAGTTAAGCCGCATGTTCGTAGATGTCGACTAAAATTGAAGGGTACCGTCAAGGCGCCGACTTAATTTGACAGGTGTTCACTAAAATAAATCATCTGTCCTTTTCTATCTGATAATTAAAGAAACAGATGCAATTACAAAATTTTAGAGAATTTTAAGTTTAGAGATGTAACAACACAATTAGCAGCAATATCTACATCATCTTTGTCACGTAACCCTTTTTTCAACGACTTCTTTGATAATGAAGCAAATAGACACATCATCTATGTCGCCAATATATCCACGACTGGCAAGCGGTTAAACCACTACCTAAGTGGCATTCGTGTAGGTATTAAAAGGGGGTTGATAGCAGTAAGCTACTGTCTGTCTACTACCATTAAGTTATGTCCAACATATCGTACAGTCAACGAAGGATACAAGTATGAACCTTTTTTTTGTTGAAATGTCGCCTTGCATCGGTTATATGGGTACCGACGAATCTGCCAACCTCAAGGTGGAGAGTAGATTTAATCGTTTATTCAACTTTATATGAAAGGGTGTCAGTCGACTTTACAGGTGACAAAAAGAGGTAAGTGAAACTTATGCCTGTTATGCACGGCTGCAGTAAATAATTTTAAATTATTGAAGAATTTTAACCTACTAATAGAACTGTCTTGACGTGCAGTCCTAAAATGCCCTATTAGGTCCGAAACCAATTGCTGAATAGGTGACAATAGCTTGTCCTATTGTACTAAAGATAATACAACTATTTCACGCTTGTTATGTTGGCATTCTTGCCGCACTGTTACTTTTGACAGGCTGACAGGTTCTTTAGCTGTCAATCTTTATTGTCTATGGTGTGATGGCCAGCCCACCTCATTGTTATGTGCCACGTACTTGACGCAAGGGCATGGGAAGGACGTATATAAAAAAGAAATAACTAGGTTAGGTATGTGTACTTCATATTTTCAACAGTTTAATATATTTGTCTACGATTTGTTGTGATAATATGTACGGAACAAAATTTTCAGGGTCCAAGTTATCCTCAACCGTACCTTCACCGGCAGGCTGCGCCGGTTTCCCTCTCAGGGTTAGGGGGTCTGTGTAATCGCTTCCGTAAAAATCAAGATGAACCATAATAAAGAATATGACTCGAAAGTGCAAACTTCAGATGCATCTGGGAGTGGTGCTTGAATAATAATGATACTGTAATAAAAAACCGAGTTATAGCGAAATTTATGATGGTTTGTCTAAATGTTGATGCACTGTATCGCCGCACAAAATGTACCTGCATCAAATCTTCTCCAAGAGAAAAAATCCTCTGTTCTAACTTTCATGATGATAGGTCATACGGTGTTGGGCATTAACAATCTCATTACTTTTTAATAACAGTATAGACCATAGACCGGCAGTCGATTCTCACAGAAATCGACTAAAAAATCGATATAAAACTATGATGGATGATAATTTAATATCTTACTGCCGGGTTAGCCAGCAAAACTGCAATTACCAATAATGAAACGCATACACCTAATTTATTTTGGCGAATTGCAACTTTTTTGTCATTGCCAAATGTAGAAGAATTATTATTGTGTGGCGGGAACTGATGCCAAACAAATAACGGATGTCCGTTATTTGTTTGGAACTCTACTCTTTGCAACAAATGCGAAAACCATGCAGATTTTGGACAATTTTTGCTTTAGTTCGTGAGTATTTGTGAGCTATAAGGACACCATTTAAAGTTTACTTGCAATCTTTCTGATATCTTACTTCCCTACTAATATTATAAATGTGAAAGTTAGTTGGATGTTGATTACTCAATCACTTATGTACACTAATACTAAATAACTAATAATCAAACAGCTAAACGAATCTACTTGAAATATGTTACAGGGATGGTATTTGAAATTTATTACAGGGATGTTTCTTTTCATCTTGGAAACAATATCCATGTTCAGTGGGGAACGGGGACGGTAAAATTCATGACGAGTGCGCATCCCTACGTATCATCTAGTACCAGCACAAATTTATTGAATTTTCATCAGACTGGTATCTAACATTATCGGAGCCACACTAATTTGAACAACTAAAGTCAAAGTACTAAAAACTATGTAGCGCTACTACAGCTTTTGGCGTCAAATTCTGCTTAAAACTAAGTTTACCACCGCTTCCCAGGCACCAGCGGCGCAACAAACTCCACTGTGGCATTTTACAGAAGTCACTTTACAAAAAAAGTGATTTCTTGACTAAATATGGACGAATGTACATTTGTCTCGTGTCAAGACAATTAAAGTATTACGTGCGTTTTTCTCTTTCACACGTTTCAACTTGCTACAATCTTTAACTATTACTTTCGTAATTCTTTATAAACCAATAAAAACGTCACAATTTTGTTCCTGTCTCAATCAATCAATCAAAACAAAATATCCCACTAAATCCCCCAATAAAACCAAATATGGGTGGTCTATTCGTCACCTCGTGTCGTCACCTGATATCATTTACGAGCTGACGTCGCACGGAGCCGCTAATGGGGTGACATCCACAAATACATCTGAAGACGGATTTAACCAGGCTTAGGAGGAACGCGGAAGGTATGGTTGGTCGACGGTTTGGTCATGGGCGTTTGAGTAAGTGGTGTGAAATTGACACGATGGTATAAGTGAGAAGCATGGATGATGGTCAAAGAGTGACGAATTATGGGACTTCGAAAGTGGCGGATTATGAACGTTCATATCTGTCATGTTCCATATTTAGACCATAGATATCCACACATGCGGTTTCACAAGCATCAGCTTGTTACTATTAGGAAGTAAGTAGGTGCGAATATTGTGATAATTTACTAGCAAAGTACATGGTATACCACTTTTCTTCAAAAACGTATTTGACTTGAGCTAAATGATGCAATATTTATAAAAAACAATTATATTGACTTGATTGTTACCTTAATTACCGGGACCTAAATATAGTATACGTATACACAGGACCAGTTGCTTTACTTTGCTGTTGCCATCTTAATCTTCCAAGAAGCTCTGGCACTCCTAATATCAACCTTGTGCTTCTAGAAACATTGATGTTACTTTCTTTTGAACTTTGGTTTTCAATAGTGTTATTCGATAATGCTCAGTTTCTCCACATTCCCAAGAACATAAATTTCAATAAGTACTTAATCTTAAAACAATATCTAATAACGTATGTGAGAAATACCAAATCGAACCCACTAAATCACTAAATAAGTTAACCTTTAACCAAAAATCGATTAAACAATCGAAAACAGGTTATGAAAGAATACAATTCAGAAAGCAATACATTATATTTATCGCCTCAATAAATTAAACTTTGTAAGTGCACAGTTCAAAGCTTTAGAACACTTGAGATGGTATAAGACCCACTTGAAACATTCGTAAGCATTTGATGTATGAAAATAAAAATACCGATGCATGGAATTCTTATTGTCTCCTGTCTCGAGTATGTGAGGAACTCGATTAGTCGAGTTATAAATCGATTAATAGACATGTATTTTCTCAACACTAAATCTAGCCTCGCTAGCATTTTTTACATTGGAGTAGGCACAGGAGACAATTATTATTTTTCCACTTGTATCGATCAACTCTTTTCTTTTCTTTTCTCATCAAATAAATATTAATAAATAAATATTCCACAACATTCTACACAACGCTATCTAGACCCATGGTAAGGTTTTATAGCTTGTGTTATGGAATCTAGAATGCGGATAAACATACTTATATATTTTTTTGTAAATACATACATATTATACATAGAAACACCTAGACCAATGCAAATAGCCATATTCATGCATACAAATATTTGCACTGAGCGGGAATCCACGCCGCGCCTCCTGCGTGGCAGTCGCGTGCACTACCGCCACGCCACAGAGGCTGTCTAAATACATTGAACGATACAGATTTCATCAATCAATCAGTCAATTAGCCTATAGGAGTCCACTGCTGGACATAGACCTCTCCCAATATGCGCCATTTCTCCCGACCTTTCACCCTCCGCATCCACTCTGTCCCAGCCACCTAATTCAGATGGTCAATACTTCCGGCTAAGGCTTAGACAGATTTTGTGCAAACAATCATCCACGGAAGACAGAATATCACTCATCATTTCATCCAATACTTTTTTCGATTTCACCCTTAATAATCTTTTTTTGACAATCCAATTTTTGAAGATTGCGACACCTCCGGGCACATCCTCAGTTGTTAGTTAGTTATAGTTCTTTGTCTGTGGTCATGTGGGTACACCACTAGGGCATTATTGCGCCATCTTGTTCTCAAGTAAATGTACATTTGCAGCAGCCAGCGCATTTTTTATTGTTCCTGCTAAACTTCCTGAACTCCCGAATCTAATCCAAGTCCAAATACCAATCGTAAACCTAACAAAGATTATGTTAAAGTCTAAATAAAGCATTACGATCTATATACTCCGCAGTGCTCCAGAGTTTCTTTCCCACAGTGTGTCCAAGCTTTGCATAATCCATTCTCAATGCATTACGGTTGTGAAGCAGACGTTAGTAAACACTCTCTAATATAGAGAATGGAGCTTAAAGCACACTTGTTCCAATTTTCATTCACCGCTATTCAAAGATGTAGAAAATTGTACAAGACGAGAAATTGTTCGAATCTGCTGCAGCTAAAAAATGTCACTACACTTGGGTAGAATCTTGTGGAACACTTTAAGGCTCAATTTTGTAACATGACGTTTTCAAAATGTGTGATTTAAATTCGATTAGAATGAAAAATGGAATAAAAACCCATTGGTATTCCATATGATCTAAAAAACAAAACCAATTTACGTTTCTGTGAGGTTTGCCTACTTCAGAATCTCTCATAGTTTGATTTAATTTCGCTAATGTGTGACCTAAGGTTTTTAATTATTACTTCTAAAATGTATTGCTTCAGGATATCAATAAGTTAAAAACAGTATTTCAGAGATGTAGAACATTCTATACAAACACGTCTGCACATCAAAGCGATCACCCAACCAATGGAAATAACCGAATTTCCTGTATGCAGATTTAACTTTTTAATTCAGCCGGGAAATTGATACTTTCGACGTTATAATGTTTTATGTATTCGAAGATTCCGTAGTACCTCTATAAATATCTTGTAGATAGAGAATTTAAAGAAACATTTTAAGAAGCAAAACAAAGTTTGAGAATCCATTGCAAATCTTTTCTTTTTTAAATGCAAAATCCCCACGTATAACCTTCGCCTCCACCGGCTTCTGTGGTTATTTTTAGTTATGTCTAACCCGAACCGACTGAAACGCCACGCAGTCTTTCCCTCTTCGGTTTTCAAAAGTGGGATAGACGGAAACATATCTCTGACACCCAGGGTCATCTCTAGTAATTTACCCCATCGATTTATAATAATCTCTTGACTATCTTATTCGTCCCTTAATAATCTTCACAATGTACCTACTTAGTAAGATGGGTAACCTCTCTTCATTATGCATAACCACTCATAATAGAAGCTTGTTTCCTATAACTAAGCAATTTCTACGTAATCTCAGCCCGTCATAAATCAGTGCCAGGCGGTATTCAGCCATGTTTACTTGACCCGGGTACTGAACCTATGACCTCTTGTGCCGAACAAGGCACTTAGGCACAATATGCGCGATTAAAAGTAAGTACATGTCATAATAGCATATCATGATAGTGAAAGCACACGTTCGCAGAGACATCGAGCCACAGACAAAGAGATGGGTGTGCTCTATGACATTTGGTTTATGGTGTAACGATAGAACGATAGTCTATGATCAGGAAAAATTGAGGATGTAGTAAATTGTCTATGTTTAGCGTTTTATAATGTACGGATAGTTAGTTATTTTGCAATAATTTACGAATCATTATTATTATATTAAAGTTATCCCCGGTTTCATCTGAGACTTACAACTCGGAGCCTAGGGTCTGTTGCTAACTCCAGAGCAGAATGCAAACCTTTCGATTCGACTTTTACTGCTTTTATAGGAGGAATTGCTATGATCGACAACACTTGGAGGACTGCTTTCGCCTGGGCTCCATTGGAATCCCAACTGCACCTGCCACCTGTTCCAACTTAATATGGGTATTAAAAAAATGGCAGCCAGAACGAGTGCTTCTGATCAAAGTGTGACTACCAAAGCAGCGGGTTTGCAGGGAAGGTTGGCAGTAATGGAAGCTCGTGATGTAATGACAGCGGAAATGAGCGGAGCCGCGGGCAAAGGCTAGTTTCCAATATTATATTCATGTTAAGTATAAGATGCACTCGATACTATGTAATAAATAACATTTTCATCTTAAATTAAAGCGTATAAATTACACTCACTTTTCCAACTAATAAAAGTTTTTATAAGACATTGCGGCAACGAACAGCTGTTGATTTTCCCGCGTCGCGACGGCGCCTGCGCTAGAACGGCGCCACAGACGCTATATTAGAACATACCATAGTGCATACTATAAGTTTTACTCAGACAAGGTATACATTGTAAAAGTACAACATCAACTGTGGTGATTTTTAATGACCTGTGGTTTTCTTTTGAAGTCTGCACAAAGGATCCAAATAGGTATAGTCTTATGTGAAAATTGCTTGTTTTTGTGTCCTAATAATAAGTACAAGCGGTTTATCCTACACAGACGAAAATCCTTAATGATAATGATACAGACACATAAAGCATTTATTAATAAATCCGAAAGATCTTTTGGGAGAGAATAACATAGTGAAACTTTTGTATCATCTATCGTCAAATCATGGTTACATACAATGCTTTAACTTCGGACGCCCGGGTTCCAGTCTCCTCTACATATTTTCCTTATAAAAACGTTATTTCCAATAGCTAAGTTTTATTCATTCATGGCTAGGACCTAGTGATCTTTGGCGATACTAAATGTTTGGTATAGCCAGTTTAGTGGTATGGAATGGCAATTTTGTAATTTTTGCGAGATGAATTGATTTATTTTGTACCTAAGGTAGGTAGGTAAGTAGCTGGTCAGTCATATCAAGTCGTTTCGTTATTTATTATAGACATATATCCTAACTGTCAAACGTAGTCTAGTTTCTTTTATTTAATGTGCCGAGACCACTGCTTAGAAATCAATATTGATGTATTAGTCGATTAGAGTGTCTGTGCCAGAAAATAAAATGTAAAGTATTACACTTATCTACGTAAGCAACTTAACTAATATATTACTATGATTTTAGAATTTCCTGTACATTCCAGTCCTCATAAAATTGTCTGGAAGAAAGTACTTTTAGCGATTGCCCCCGACAAGCCCAAATGAAGAAGGTAGGTCCAAAAAAGATGGATGTACGACATGAAAACATATACCAAGGAGAGTGATGACTGGTAAGAAGATATTAAAGGAATGTAGTGAATAATATCATGTTGTGTCAACCTATAATAATGTTATAATAATGAAGAAAGACTTCACAGTGATTTTTTTCTTCAATAGTTTATTGCATTGTTTGTAAGAATACAAATAACTTTCGCATACTTGCATATTAACACACTTTTTACTTGTCTAACATAATCAAGAACAAGTTACCTAGCTAATAGATTTCTTACAAGATAAACGTATGGGACTGCTTTCGCAAAACCTACGCGGAAGATTGCGGCCCTACACCAAGATGGCCGCGGAAAAAAAACTTAAACGTCAAGAAAAGGCGGCAAATTAACTTCTCCGAGAAATTCTATTATTAGAGACGCCCATTAGAAGAATTTTCTTCCGTGTTACTTTGTAATAAATTGATAGGTTTAAATAAATATACACTTTCAGAGTAGATCTATTGAAGGACGGCCTTTATAAACGAAATAGCTATAGGTGTGAAGGAAATTAAAAAATAGAAGATTTAAATCTATTTAAATGATGAAAGCAGTTCAACATTTCAGAACGGTTCAACCGTTTTGGAAGATTTATATTTTATTGTGCTAGTTATTAATGTTATTTATTGGAATTTAGAAAATCTACGGGAAAGGTCGGCCGGAGAGCAGAATCGCACTTACTGTATTCGTTAACCATTCTGATAAATTCAAATCGATAGATTAGAACTCGATTGCAAGTCGATATCCTGACTGAATAACGTTATAGTAAAACAATTAACGTAAGAATAAATACCATTGATTTACTACAAAGAATCTAGTCGTCGATTTGTCTGAGTAATCTAACAGTAAAACAAACGTGGCTGCAATCTGCAGTCGTGAATATTCAACATGGTAATAGGCAACAATGCATAGGAATAAGTTAAGAACTAAATACCTAACTTACATTCTTACTAAGTGACGTCACTTGCAAAAAGAATTTGAATTCGTTGTGTAGGGAATGCAAGTTTTTTTTTAATGGAACATAAAGGAAATACGGCCTATACTGGACAGTAGTGTTAACAAAAAAAAATCTGATATTGTATGTATACAGAACGGCAGCGCTATCTAGATCAACGAGAGTACTTAGATAGTAGAAAGAAAGAAGAAAATTCGTTTAATAAATACTTACACTACACACTAACAAAAGAAAACATTCCAAGACAAAAAAAAAAACAAAATAAAAACGAGAGAGTTTACCTTTACAATAAATAGTTAACATTTGTAAAATTAGTCCCGTTACACTTCGTATAATGTCAGTGTGGAGTGTGTGTCCAAAAGGCCGCAGTTTTGAAAGAAAAGAAAAGAAAAGAAGAAAAGAAAATAATGCTAATGCTACAGATTGGGTAGGTACACTCTGTAGCGCTGGTTTTTAACTGCCGCCCATCCAAACCAGGCAGCATGCTTTATATGCTGTGTAGGTACTATAGGTTCTAAAATAGGGATACTAAGCTTATATTTTTGTTGTTGATATAAACCTCTATTAGTATGCATAGAAACACTTGAGCAATGCAAATATGTATGAACTTTCTAGCATAATAAAATACGTAAGTATTTGTAGAGCGCCATTTTACAGCGTTCCCACTAAGTATTATTTTTAAAATTAATGTCGACACGTGCGGAAATCTAACGCGATGCTCCGGAAATGCCATTTTTGTTAGTCTGGCAACTCTTTGGTGTTTTTTAAAGAGCAGCGTTTTTTATTTGTTATTCACAGGCATCAATTAAAAACGAATACTTAATAATAAATAACAGTGGCATTCCGAGAGTGCGAAAAGAGAGAAGCGAAAACTTGACCAATATAATACATGCAGATAAGAACAGAGGTGTTGGCGACATGGGAATTGTATAAACTGTCACAAGAGGTCGGTAACGATGTCGTGAGTTTGATTATAACTTTAACACACAAAACACAACACAAAAGCCGCGGTGGTAGCCTAGCGGTATGAGTAATGGACTGCTGAGACGAGGTCTCAGGTTCGATCCCAGCTTTACCATGGCACACACCAATGACTTTTCGATGCTTTTCGAAGTTATGTGTTTATTTATCGCAGGTTTATAAGTGCCCGGTTATTGGCAATAGGCTCGCCACCTATTACATTGGGACCTAAACATAAACTTGCGAAATGTGGGTGCTAGCACCTCTGCCTCCCCCTTCGGGGAATACAGGCGTGAGTTTATAAAATAAAACAATAAAAAATATATATATATTCAAAGGTTCAATGGTATTTTCCCATTTAAAAAATATGGTCTACGAAAGTAGTGAGTTATTGGGCATTCTACCCCACCTTAGTTCCTTCGGTTATCTTCGATAACCTCAGTCACGGTGGGATAGAATGCCCAACAACTCTTTGTAAAATCATTTACCTAAGCCAACGTTCCACATTTTAATGCCGTTCATTACACTACCGTTCCGTCGGCTCTCTGCGATCCCCTGCGTCGTAATTGCGCTGAAAGATGCTCTGTTAGTTAGCGATAGAGTTATTTCATAAACAGTACAGTCTTACGTTTGCCTATTGCGTTGTCTATAAGCAGTTTGGTTTAACTATTTACGGTTATAAATACATAATGTCATAATTACATCTGTTCATAACCAGTCCGTCAGCATTGCATCAAACATGAAATTCATTAAACAAGCAAAGTCGTTACAGATTAGTTTAATCTGTAATGATTTACCAAAAATCAAGTTACGCCATGGAGAATTATTGCCGAATACAGTACGTTGCATCATTTGCGGACCATCAAATTGTGGAAAAACCAATTTGTTAATTGGTCTCCTTTTGCACGAAAATGGATTGACATTTCAAAATGTTTATGTATATTCTAAAACTCTATATCAACCAAAGTATATTTTTTTAGAAAAGGTTTTACGAGGAGTACCAGGAATCAGTTTTCAGAAATATCAGGCAAATGATGACGTTATGAAAGTTTCAGATGCAAAACATAATTCAGTGATTATTTTTGACGATGTAGCATGTGAAAATCAAAGTAATATGCGTGATTATTTTGCCATGGGAAGACATAAATTGATTGACAGTTTTTATTTAAATCAAACATATAGCAAAATACCTAAACAACTAATAAGAGATAACGCTAACTTAATTGTGCTTTTTAAGCAAGACGAAATTAATTTGAAACATGTTTATGAAGAACATGTTAACACTGACATGACCTGGTTGGAATTTCGTAACATGTGTTCTCAAATATGGAAAGAGCCTTATGACTATGTTGTGATTAATAAAGACTCTCCTAAAAACAATGGGTGCTATAGAAAAAAGTTTGACACTTTTGTAGAATTAGATAAAATTTGAATATTTAAATAGACTGCTTTCAGTTTCTTGTTATTCTTTAATCAGCTCTTATTGGATTACCATCTATTTTACAAAATGGAAAAATCATTGAAAAAACAAATTGTAGATGCAACACAAGCTGTAAGGAAAAAAATACGTAACATGAAGGATTTTGAAGATAATAACAGACAAGTGCTTGATACAGTTTTTAAGCCTGTTACAGAATCTCTTAATTTAATAGCCAACACCAATAACCAACTAGCTCTAACAAAAAATGAAGAAAAAGGAGAATTTTATGATCAAATTTCCAACCACGACTTACAGAAAGATCAAGATATAGAAGAAACAATTGATACCAGTGATGAATCAGAAGCTGACTCTTCATTTCAGTCATTAGTCGATACTAATCCAGTTCATGATGTATCATCTTGGTCATTATCTTCAGAAATATTAGCGGATGTGCCATTTGGTGTAAGAAATGAACGTGGAAAGTTAATGTTAGGTTCCTCTAGTATAACGATTGGTGATGATGTTATTACTGTAGCCGGACACAAATACAAATGCACACCTGGCTTGCGACAGTTGCTCTTAAAAAAAGACGTTGATCTGAGCTTTGTTACAGACTATGACATGCAAAATTATAAGTCGATGTTACTTGTAACAAATGCACATCGTCGAGATTTTGATTCAAGAAAACCAATTAAAAGTAATAAAGGACAAAAATATATGCAAGTTATTAAACCTCTTTTCGATCAACAAAGTAAAAGTCCAAGCTTTGAACCGAAAGTAGGAAAAGGATTACCTTTAACAAAAATGTGGAAAAAAAACACAGATTTTGTATATTGGGATGATCCAAATGAATTGGTTGATAGATTAAAGTTATTAATTGCTTCTCGAGATGCTGGCAACACAGGACTAGATAATGAAATAATATCTATCGTTGAAGAACTACGTGAAAGCAAAATCATTAAATAGATTTACTAATAAGAAATGTGTATCATTTTATTGTACACCGTTCAACACAATACATCTTAAATATGAATGTGGACAAATTTGGTCATTATATTCATAAGCGATTACGTATATCAGAATTGCTTGAATTTTATGATAATGCATTGCTAAAATCTGAAAATGGTGATTACGATTTGAAGACATCGAAGCTAACAGGGGTCAAACCTCCTCAAGATGCGGATGATGCAGTAAACAAAGCATATATAGATGAATTGAGAACCAAACTAATAACCGACTTACAAAAATTGCAAAATACTTTGGTGTACGATGTTCAGAACGATCTGGAGAAAGCTTTAAAAACAATAGTATCTGAGGCAGTGGTTCACTTGGAAAGCAAATTTTATAGTCGAAAAGCAGTTGATGAGATAGTTGAAAACGCAGTTAAATTTGTATTAGATCAAAAGTATAAGCTTGAAAGTTCCTCAAAATGACAAAACAACAAGTTGTTAATGAAATACATAAAGCTGCACGAAAAAATTATCCTCGTCGATCTGTAATTTTAAAAGGCATTGATGATTTGTGGCAAGCTGATTTAATCGACATGCAAAACTTGAAAAGATTTAATAAAGGTTATAACTATATTTTAATAGTTATTGATTGCTTCTCAAAGTACGTGTGGATAGAATCACTAAAAACTAAAAATAAGCATGATGTTTGTAACGCATTCGGGAAATTGATGTCGACTAACCATCGGATACCAGCTCATCTCCAAACTGATTTGGGTACCGAGTTCTATAATTCATCATTTCAAAAACTTATAAAGAACTATAACATTAATCACTACTCAACGTTTTCAACGAAAAAGGCTTCAATTGTAGAACGCGTTATCAAAACTATTAAAAATAAATTGTATAAGTACTTTAGTCTCAGCGGGCACTATAAATGGATAGATTTTGGTTTGGAGAGTGTTGTAAAGACATATAACAACACAAAACATAGCACTACTAAATTAGCACCCGTTGATGTCAATAAATTGAATGAAGTAGATGTTAAAAATAATATTAAGAATTCAATGAAAACGGTATCCTATAAACATAAGCCCAAGTTTATGATTGGTGATAGAGTTAGAATTAGTAAATACAAACAACTATTTGAGAAAGGTTATACACCTAATTGGTCAACGGAACTATTTACTATAAAAAATATCAATAACACTGTACCAGAAACATATCACATCGAAGATCAACACAAACAAGTTATATTAGGAACCTTTTACAAACACGAACTTCAAAAGTCATCTTGTCCAGGTGTTTATTTGATAGAAAAAGTTTTACGAAGGAAAGGAAATAAACTGTTCGTAAAATGGTTGGGCTTAAGTAATAAAGAGAATAGTTGGATTGATAAGACTGCAATAGTAGAATAAGTATACATAATAGTTATTAATTACAACATTTTGTTCATTATACTTTGAGCTATGCAAGGTGGTGGACTACTCAATAGTGTTATTAATCATTTGCCATTTGAACTGCACTTACCTGGCTATAATTATTGCGGACCTGGAACAAAACTTTCAAAACGTTTACTGCGTGGTGACAAAGGTGTAAATAAGCTAGACGAAGCTTGTATGTATCACGACATTGCATACGAAAACTATACAGACTTGTCTAATCGTCACAAAGCCGATTTACAACTTTTAAATATGGCCAAACAAAGAATGAAAGCAAAAGATGCTAGTAAAGGAGAAAAGCTTAGTTCGTGGGTAGTGAGTAAAGTTATGAAAACTAAACTCAAATCTGGTGCTGGTGTTAAGACATTTCATAATTTCGTTACAAAAATTAAAAGAAAAATCAAGAAACGCTTACCCAAAGATGGTAAATCTTTAATACATGCAGCTTATAGGGCTGCTAAAAAAATTGTTCCGTGCGCTCCAAAACTTCGAGTACCACGCGTCATACCTTTACCCAAAACAGGAGGCATTCTACCTTTAATCCCGATTTTTGCTGGTTTATCAGCTTTAGGAGCTTTGGCTGGTGGTGCAGCGGGTATTGCAAAAACAGTGAATGATTATAGAGAAGGTCAAAAAAAATTACAAGAATCTGAACGTCATAATAAGACTATGGAAGCTATAGCATTAGGTAACGGTTTATACATTAAACCACACAAAAAAGGCAAAGGATTGTTTATTAAATCGTCAAAAAACTAAGTAATAAGCTACCTAATCGTGCCTTAACTAATATTGATATTCAAAATTACGCATATGGTATTCCTTATTTTCGAGGAGTTTACATGAAGGATCAGTTACCAAAAATCCCTAAAGGAATTGAATGTGGTATAGTTAACCTAGATAATTCAGAAAACGATGGAACGCATTGGGTAGCTTATGTTAAGGTAAATAATTATTGTGAATATTTTGATAGTTTTGGTGATTTAAGACCACCAATCGAATTGATGCGATATTTTAAGAACTGCAATATTAATTATAACTATACAAGATATCAAAAATTTGACACACTAATTTGTGGACATTTGTGTTTAGAATATCTACAATCTTTTTGGAATAAATACTATAAATTTTATTCTGTTCTTTAATTTTAGTCATTTGCAAGATGACACTCACCTTATCTATAACTGGAAACTCATCGGTATTAACTACCTTCTATCCAAATACGTTACAATTAATCGGAGAGTATGAATGTGCATTATTACATTTATCCACATATAATTCTATTCCAAATATTGATAAAACAAATAATAAGTTATACTATGGTTCAAATAATGTTATTGAAATACCTGAAGGTACTTATGAGTTGCAAGATATCAGTGATTATTTAAAATCTGAAGTAAAGGATGCATCCATAAAACTCCATTGCAATAACAACACCTTAAAAACTATGTTATTTTGTACATCAACTATAGATTTTACTAAAGGTTGTTCGTTCGGAGGTTTGTTGGGGTTTAAAAAACAAGTCTTGGAAGCCAATAAATATCATGTATCAGAGTTTCCAGTCAACATTTTGCCGACAACCGTGATAAGAGTTGAATGTGATATAGTTAGCGGTTCCTATATAAACGGACAATCCAGTCACATTCTACATGAATTCGCACTTAATGTCCCACCTGGATACAGAATTATAGAAATACCAAAAAACGCAATTTACTTTCCAATCAACCAAACCAACATCAGCTGCATACAAATCAGACTTTTGGATATAAATAATAACTTAATAAATTTGCGAGGTGAAGAAGTACAGTTGTATCTACACCTCAAAAGAAAAAATGATTGACTATAATAAATATAATATGTTTCTTCCAATTCAAAATAGCAGTTCTGCTCAAAGTCTCAATCAAGCAAGAGCTCGACGTAAAAGGAGAATAAAGTTGAATAAAAACAATAAAGCATTTCTTAAGGCGATTGGTTTGTTAAAATGAATATCCTAGATGTTTTATCCGCTCCAGCCTACGACAACTCTGTGGAAGGAATTGAAATTCACTCTTACAAGCCTTACGTAACAAGTTTTAATAGAAGCGATGAAATCAGGATACCTATTAATCAGCAAGACTTGTATATATTACCATCAGAAAGCAGTTTATTTTTGGAAGGAACTGTTATTGTAAACAAGGCTGACAATTCGAAAGAGAGAGTCAGTAGCGTTCATTTCACAAACAATAGTTTACTTTACTTGTTTCAAGATATAAGGTATGAGATAAATGGAGTGGAGATAGACAAAATAAAAAATGCTGGTATAACTAGCACGATGAAATCATTTATATCAATGAATGAGAGCGAAGCTAAAACATCTAATGCTTGGGGTTGGAATATCGGCGGAATAAAAAGTACTAATGGAGGTAGCTTTTCTGCTTCTATACCACTTCGCAACATTCTTGGTTTCGCAGAAGATTTTAAGAAAGTAGTAATAAACAGTAAACATGAACTAATCTTATTACGAAGTAATACCAATCTGAACGCATTAAAACTCAACTCTGGTGAAATTGTAGAAGATATTATCATAAACAAAATAATATGGCGTGTACCGCATGTTAAAGTATCTGATAAAGAAAAAATAAACATTCTAAAATTGTTAGAAAAAGATCGACCACTTCAGATGATATTCAGGAATTGGGATTTGTATGAATATCCAATGTTGCCTAAAACCACCAAACATACTTGGTCAATAAAAACATCTTCACAAATAGAGAAACCAAGATTTGTCGTTATTGGTTTACAGACAAATAGAAAAAATAATGCTAGACTTGATATGTCTCAGTTTGATCATTGTGAGATTCGTGATGTTAAGGTATACCTTAACTCCACCTACTTCCCATATGAAAATATAAATACAAGTTTCTCGAATAATCGAATTGCTTTAATATATGAACAATATGCTAAATTTCAACAGTCTTATTATGGGCGTCGCGCTGAGCCTTTATTAAGTGAGGAACAATTTAAAAACGTTGCTCCGTTATTCGTCATAGACTGTTCTAGACAGCCAGATAATCTTAAGTCAGGTCCTGTTGTGGACGTAAGAGTGGAAATTGAAAGTGATATTGATATCCCAGATCAAACTTCGGCATATTGTCTTATATTGAACGACTGTATAATTGAGTATAAACCATTAAGCAGCACTGTGAGAAAATTATCATGAATCCGAATACAATTATAGTGGATGTCCAGGGGTTTAAAGACACTTGTAATAACTTTATAGTCAAGGAATTAGCTCTGGCCACCCGTGTTTATACCCAAACGTTCTTAATAAAGCCCCCATACTTATTTAAATACTTAACTACGAATGAAAAAAAACAAGTTACGTGGTTGGAGAGAAACAGGGGGATTTACTGGAATGAAGGTTATATCGACTATAGAGAATTTCGACGTATAATTGTTCCTTATTTAGAAAATAAAGAAATTATTGTGAAGGGCTTAGAAAAAGTTAAGTGGATTCAAGATCTATGTATGAATTGTATTTGTATAGATCTTGGTGAAGACAAATGTCCAAATTTATCACTGTTGCATAACAAATATTCAAATAATGAAACCAGTTTTAATTGTATTAATCATACTAAACAATGTGCACTTAAAAATGTTTTATGTATAAAGAATAATTTAATAGAGCAAGAAAGTCAACCTATACGCAGTTTTAATAAATAAAACATTTTTTTAAAGTAAATGGTTTTTTATTTTTTAACCCACATTTTTAATATTTATAATATTTTAACACATTTTCACAGTAAATAAAATCTAAATATGTCATCACTTTATCTACTAGTTACATTAATGAATTATTACCTAATTAAAAAACATGATCTGAGTAGCCCCACAATTATTACCTATGGTTTTTATTTTTTAATACACTTTTTTAATATATATAATTTTTAACACATATTTTCACAGTAAATAAAATTATAATAAAATCTAAATATGTCATCACTTTATCTACTAGTTACATTAATGAATTATTACCTAATTAAAAAACATGATATGAGTAGCCATACAATTATTACCTATGGTTTTTTATTTTTTAACACACATTTTTAATATTAATTTTTTTTAACACATATTTTCACAGTAAATAAAATCTAAATATGTCATCACTTTATCTACTAGTTATGCTAATGAATTATTACCTAATTAAAAAATATGATATGAGTAGCCACACAATTTTTTGGAAATATTGTGAACTAATTTTTCAGCTTGATCCGATATCTCATCTACCGTATCTTGTACAACATACTGTGCAGTGATTATCTCCTTAACTTCATCTTCGTTGTCTCTTGACTCACTGAGTTCCTTGATCGTAATTTTTATTAAACGTCGTCCTTTTCTTCTTTCACTGTTAATAATATAGGAATTCAATGCACTGCGTTTGTTTGTAATTGGTCTTCTTCGATTAGTTTTCTTTTTGTTTGTTTTTACTTCTTCATTGGGTGTTATTATCCAAGGTCTATTCATTACGTTGTCCAAGTCGAACTGATCTTGCAGGTTTGGAAGATATTCAGGAGAGCTCTCTTCTGTTCCGTTTGAAAATTTGTTTAAGTTGGTATTCTGAAAATTATTTAAAACATTAGTAATAAATTATACTAAGAATTTTGTAAATAGATTGAAATTTCCAATAGATTGAAAGTTATAAAATATCTACCATGTTGTTAGATATGCTCGTCTTGACTGTTTAATAAATAATGAACTAGGTAATAATATTTTTTCTAACGCAGTTGATATATCAAATAATGCTAACATAAAGTATTTATTGGTATGATGATCAAGTTAGAACTTGAAATTCAACCATTCAATATTTCGTATGGTGCATAATGTTATTGTTATGTACCTACTTAATACTTAGTTGTGAAATTCTTATGAATTTCAAACGTGTTGTAACGTGAATGATGACGTATTTCGTTATCAATATCAGGTAACGAATATAATATAAACACAATAATTAGTAATTGCTTATTTTAATTTATTCGACATACTAATACAGAATCGGGTAACCAGTAAATACCTATAGGCACCTTAACAGTTAGTATCATACGAAATGAACTACAATAAGTATTCCTAATATTTCATATTTTGTATTGTCTAAACTCTCCAGCTATTCTATAGAATACCTACATTATTCCTTACTGATGATATTATATTCTACAACTTCTTTGGGAGCTACTCTAATTGAGTCACCAAAGCCTATTCAAATTTGGTAAAATATTTTACGTTATGTACAATTACGTGCTACTTTAATTTTACACTAAGGAATGACTAAAATATATAGGTATCTACTTACAAATTGATTACGTGGTTCACCGCTCAGCCCATGAGGATTCCCCGTCAATTTCTTCCGTGATGATAAAATATCTGAAAATAAAATTAAATATAGGTTTAAGTCTAATTATTGAAAATTGGTAAATGTAGTTCGAATATGTTGAATCTACAACTTCTTCGGGAGCTACTCTAATTGAGACACCAGAGCCTATTCAAATTTGATAAAATATTCTACTTTATGTACAATTAAGTGCTAGCAAGAGATTAAATATTTCAGCGTTCATTATTTTGTTTACAACTTTTTGAATTTGTACAGAACTTAAATTTTATAAGTACGAAAATTAAGGATAATCGTATAAAATTAAATTTAAAGGACTTCCATAGAAAACTACGTCGCCTAATAAATTAGATATTTAGTAGGTAAACTAACAAGGAATTATATATCAAATAATTAACATATAAGTAATTACTTACATGACATTGCTTTTATTTTGGGTCTTCCTTTTAATCCTCTGAAGGACGTAGTGCACTGCGTGGTTTGTAGCTCGATGCAAATGGTAGATTTGACTCATCCACTTATACTTGTGTTTCTTTTAAACACAGACGTTTTGATTTATCAACATAGTCTGTTCCTTTTACAGCATTTAAATAAAAGCAATCAGGAAAAAATATAGCATGCTGCATCCAAGGATCATCGTAATCCTCCCAATCTTCGATGCCACCTCCGCATGAAAAGCACATAACTTTATCGGTAAAACCACTTCCACAGTAAAAAAAACCTGCATCAGCCATGTTCATCACCAATCTTCGTTTTGAATCTGCTGTAGCCCAATAATGTCGAAATGAACATAATCGAATTTTATGGTCATTATATATTTCATATCGGGGGCTTAAATAATTTTGAATCATTCTTAAGCAGGTGTCGATATGTGATTGTGTAAAAGAATAATGACACTTTGTATCTGATGTTCTTAATTTAAAAGGATGAGGTGGTCCGAATAGTAATGGGACAGGAATGACCTAAAATTATAGCACATTTCGTTGCATTTATTAAGAGGCAACCCCAGTTTTCACTATTCATTCAATTCATTATATCATTCATTAATATACAGTTTTGCATTTACTCAGTAATACCTAATCATTTTCTTCGATGAGGTCAACAAGATTATTATGTATTCTAATTATTCGAGCCCATAACTTTAGATCTTTGAAATAGATTTTAGGCCATCTACCTTTCTCTCTCTGGAAAGGTATTAATATAGCATTATACTGTTCATAGTTTAATATTTTCGCAATATGTAGTCCACATAATCGGTTCTCTACTATCATTATCTGCACTCGGTCTCCAATATTCAACACCATGATAACTTAAATAGTGCTACAGCTTCAAGTTCTCTAGCAAATATAAAGAACGACACTTTTCATACATTAGGGTTGGGAGGGGACAGTAAAATAAGTTTTTTTTTTAATTTTTATGTCAGAATAATTTTATTATCAAGACACCAATTATTTAAACATAATACATTTTTAAAGCACATACAGAGCTATGATAAATACAATGATAAAAATCTTGAGAATATTTATAATAATCACATAGACTTATCAAACTAGGACAACCTTTATCTTCTAAATTAAATATATTACTATTTTCTAAAATGTACTTCAACCATACAACTTTTTCTGAACCTTTAACGTAAATATATTTGTCTCTTAATATATCTGAAACCAAAGTTTGGTATTCGGAATATGGCACAAATCCTTCATCCCAATGTATCTTTCTGTTACGTTCAATCCAACTAACTTGATTTTTCTCTGTTTTCGTTAGTTTTTTAAATGGAAATGGTATATGTGTATGTATGGTATTTTGCTATATGTTTGATTTAAATAAAAACTGTCAATCAATTTATGTCGAATTATTGCCGAATACAGTACGTTGCATCATTTGCAGACCATCAAATTGTGGAAAAGCCAATTTGTTAATTGGTCTCCTTTTGCACGAAAATGGATTGACATTTCAAAATGTTTATGTATATTCTAAAACTCTATATCAACCAAAGTACATTTTTTTAGAAAAGGTTTAACGAGGAGTACCAGGAATCACTTTTCAGAAATATCAGGCAAATGATGACGTTATGAAAGTGTCAGATGCAAAACCTAATTCAGTGATTATTTTTGACGTTGTAGCATGCGAAAATCAATTCAACGCAATTACGACCCAGGGGATCGCAGAGAGCCGACGGAACGGTAGTGTAATGAACGGCATTAAAATGTGGAACGTTGGCTTAGGTAAATGATTTTACAAAGAGTTGTTGGGCATTCTATCCCACCGTGACTGAGGTTATCGAAGATAACCGAAGGAACTAAGGTGGGGTAGAATGCCCAATAACTCACTACTTACGAAAAAGGGCCAACGAGCCTAAAGATGTTTTCACTTCAAAAACGAGACATGGCGGTAACGGCAAATGAAACATGTTGACTCTTTTAAACTTTTTGTCATAAGTACCTATGTGTTTCTTATCATCCAGTATTATCACGCACCACTGTTTAACTAGCTTTATATACGCATATATATTTAGCACAGATTCACAGAATGCATGACACAAAATACAAAATGAATCATTTAATAACCACGTTGCATTCTGTTAAAAAGTATCATATTTATAAGTACTTAAAAGTAAAACAATATGGCCGCTCCTTCATAAACAAAATCCCGCCAAAAACATTGTTGTGACCCAAAGACGAGTCCATTATTACTTGAACTATAAAAAAAATATCAGATTGGAGGGCCAAGTTTCGAAGCTTGAAAACGACACTCTACGATACTCTTTGTCGACAATCCAATCAAAAACAATACGCAGACCTCGGGTTACAAATAGGGCATAGAGCCCGAGTTTACTCGGTCCCAAAAAATCCAGTTTTTCTGGGTATTCCGGGTATTTCGGTATATAGATCTGTGGTCTTTGAAAAACGGAACTGCTAAGTATACTGGGTGATTTTACCCAGATGATTATGCTTTCGAAACTGTCCCCAAACTATTTTTATCCAAAACGACTATAAAATCATAACATAACATAAACTCACGCCTATATTCCCCGAAGGGGTAGGCAGAGGTGCTAGCACCCACATTTCGCCAGTTTATGTTTAGGTCCCAATGTAATAGGTGGCGAGCCTATTGCCATTAACCGAGCACATATAAACCTGCGATAAATACACACATAAAACTTCGAAAAGCATCAATAGGTCATTGGTGTGTGCCATGGTAAACCTGGGATCGAACTCGTCTCAGCAGTCCATTACCCATACCACTAGGGTATATATAGGTATTTCTCGACACAATACAACATAGTAAATAACCCAATAGCTTTAATAGTAAATACACTGCTAAGCGAAGTTCATCAAGTTTAATACTCAAGACTAGACTATTAGGAATTACATAAAATCTTTCATGGTGGTTAGAGGCTTTAATTAAAAGACAAAATGTCTGTATACTGTTACGTTTTAGCACTTATGCGTTAATTTGTACTCAGATTCCCGTCGCGGCTGTTATTAGCTCTGGCAATAAACTTGCGTTCAGAAAACAGTTATTTTGATGTGGCAACAATGCTCATTCAAATTAAAAATACCGTTTTTGTTAATGAAGGAACCTCGCCCTTGGCCAATGTGATATGTAGATGGTTCCATTACTAACCCACGAAACTATACCCACGAGATAAAAGAATAATAAATAAATATTTTGTCTTCTACCACCTGAAAAGTTCTTTCCGCAATCTACCCTAACGTATACAGAATCGGTGAGTCAGGGGTCGTTATTTTTCAGTCTATGCGTGTTTGCCTGACCTTCGATATTTTCAGTGAAGTGACTGCCATCTGACAACGATCTCTAAATAAGCTCTAAGAAAAATGCCCCATGCCACCGTTTTTTTTTTACCTAAAAATTTTCCTTATACTAGAGGTGAAATACCGTCAAAAAAAAAATTATAGCTGTAATTTGTTTTTGTTAACAATGACCCTGTAAAACATCGATTAATGACTATTAAGAAAATTTTCGGAAAACTTAAGCTGTCTTGAAATCCGGACTTAGCCGGATGGTGACACAGCCACTTCACACTAACACCAAATGGTTATTAGAACTCTTAATAATTGATAAGGAGTTAGAGTATCTTTTTAAACTATTAACATAAAAGGTTAATCTACCTACAGCTTAATATCAATGGCCAATATACATTATCGTTGGCCATTAACAAACACTTTAGCTTCAAAATTATGTGTTTTATTGCTGAGAATATTGCTATCTTACATTTAACGGAACGTTGAATTAGTTATAAAGAAAAAAGCACAACACACAGTTCGTTTGCTGATTACCTACTACCAGTAAGTGCGAAGTGCCGGTTCGTCCACTTAAGGCAATTCCACGGGTGATTTGAATAATATATTGGTTAACACCATTTCCGAACGTTAAAAGTATAATTTATTCACCAGTGTGACACTTTATTAAAGAAAAACTTTATGAAACACGTCTTAAAACGGATTTCATCTAGAATTAAGATAACTGAAACGGCGTTTTTTCCATAAATTTCATTAAGTATAATGTGAAAACTTAGTTTAATTGAAACTATATAATACTCTGAGGTTGAAAGTGTTTTGATTGAAGAAATCTAAACTGTACTTGCGTCAGAAATATGGAAAACTATCCAGAAAAAGTAAGAAGATTAGAAGAACTTGGGTTTCCATTACTTACAATACAGAATACTCCGATTTGCGATCGAAAAATCGCTGGTTCGAACCTAAGCCATTTACGTATCAACACAGATCTTAAGCAACTAGACATAGAAAACTGTTTATACTGGAGATTGATGGCGCTTGGTGGAATCTGCTACACATATTGAATAACACACTTGTACTTTACAAACTGATTTTATTTCTAGACCTGACCGGTTTCGCCTTATGGCAATCTCAAAGGTTCACATTGATGTGAACAGTTGTGAGACATAGAAAAGTTTTTAACTTGAAATGTTGGCAGCTGATGTGTTTGCTAGCGTAAACATCCACTAAGAAAGGATTTTTGGAAAATTCGCTACTGAAGCAGTAAAATAGAAGATGAACGGTTGTATAGAAAGTTCGAATAAGATTCTTTTACAATTTTATTCCCAGACGAAGCCGGGATCTTTGCCACAAGTTATACATAATATTACCACTGATATTACGTCAATAAATATATTCATAGAAGCTTCCCAATCTTCAAGACGTTCTCCAATCACAAAATCGTATTTGTATGAGACGTACATTAATCAAATGCCAATCTTTCTAATACAAGGTAAGCTGGTTTCGTCATAGGCATCTATTACAATTAACCACATCTCAAAACAAAAATGTGACTTTGAAATTAATTAGGATGCTTACCTCAATAATTTGCTATCTTGTCAATCAAAAGATAATTTATTATGTAAAATTTTAATATTGGTTCATTGCTTCGTTGGGATTTTTTGATTCGACCATCATTGTTTTCAGCTTAGATATAATTTTTGCAGAGGTAGGTAATTATTGGAGATTAGACTATGCAATCATCAATACCCGCTATGCATTTATGTAAAGTCCACAAAAGAAATACGGTTGCTACTTTACATACAACCGCAAGTATGTGCAACCGTTTTTTTTTTCGTCCTTCGAAGATTGCAAAATTTTAACTGTTTTAGACTACTTTTTTCTGTTCTATGGTTTTAGACAATGCAGTTTTTTATGGAAGCATACATCTCAATGCAAATGTTCATCCAAATCGATAGTAGTTTATAATAGCTAGTGGATATAGCGATGTTATAAATTATGTATTTGTATAATAGAAGTATAGCAGATATTATGTCACTCAACAAACAAATACAAGTACAATCTAAACCAGACACAAACATACGCCTCTACGTCTAGTAAACAAGATTGTTTGGAAACAAAAGTGACTCATAATAGTGAGACAAAGTCACCCGTACTATCGATAACCTATCAACTAACCCGAAACGAGAATATCCGTCCGGTCAGCTGCTTATACAGTGGCGCCCTCTTGACTCGGCAGAATAAGTTTGTCGCAGTCTACTCTATAACTCTATAGTAATGCGGTTCGTTTGATTTTAGACCTTGATAGTTCAAGATAAGGTCGAATATACATTGATTTATTGAGCAGGATGTCATGATACACTGTCCCGAGTTTTAATGTCATCGAACGATAATAATAATTACTCGTTTATGATATACTGACATACTATGTTTTACGATGATGTACTAAAGAATTGATTTATGTGTTTCGTAATAGCTTGCGATACCCGCTACGCATATTGATGTTGGGTTTGTTTTAAAATTGTGTTCTCATTATGAGCAAAAAATCAAGAACTGACTGACTAGAAAATAATGGGTTCTCCGTCAACTCGCGAGAGTTGAACTCACTCGCGCGCGCGAGTTGGCACCTTCCAATTTTATCTACCTTTTGTCGTCAATTAATGCAGTCATATTTTGTATTTCGAAATTAGTAGGGACCTACATATAGATACTTGAATCATTGGTCTTATATATTAAAAAGAGCTAGATGGTACGAGTACATAAAAATACGGTCCCTTGCAATAAAGTGAATTCGCCAATCTCTATTTAGGTATATAGGTACCTAGGTAATGTTTTAGTAATTTTACATCATATCTTCTGGTGATCAAATTATTCTATGACTTAAAAACCGAACTGACTTATTATTTTTCTAAGCTTTACGATTTAAATAATATCGTAAAGCAAGTGATACCAAGAAATCTATCTCGTACTAAGAACATGGAGCATAGTACACAGGTACTTGAGATGAGTAATCGATAGAATCACATAGATGTGTCACTCGATCATTAAACAACAATTATTACGTCACAGTCACTCTACGACCTACCAACTTACAGAAAAAATACATCATATTTTACGAAGTAATTATATAAACACTTCGTAATATTTGAATAAAAAAATATGAGTAGCTTATAAAATCACGCCAATCCAATATCCAAGGTCTAAGTGCATCAACAGATGATTATTTTTTTCATGTAATTACAACGTCACAGTGAAGTGAACATCAATCGCATCACATTTTTGTACTCCATCAAATGAGCTCACAGCATTTTTAATTATTTTAGAATGACCCTCTCATTTGATTAAATTAAAAATACAGCCAAGGTAAAGTCAAATGCCAAGGCGCAAATCCGGATTAAAACTTTATTTATATTTTTTAAATTACCATAAACATAGAACGTATTTTTTTTAAATCCCGTTAGATTTTTTACGTAGGCAATCAAACGCGATGATCTTCGTCATAAGTTTTTTTTTACGATGACGTATGAAATTTTATGCGGGAAAATAAAAGAAATATAATCTGTTACGTATAATAATGCCGTGACGTAAAATAACGTAATTATTGTCATTGGACATGCAATTTAAAAGGTTACATGCTCGAACCCTTTCCGCATGCGTTTTAATTGGAGGGTTCTTGGAGAATACTATCAAATAAGTCCAAAACGTCATTGTCATTTGAAAAAAGTATTACAATTTTGAAAGCGTTAGCTATTTTATTCAAAATTACCTATTTGACATATATGATTTAAATATCAACATCAGTGATTTAATTTTATGCTGTAGATTTAAGAGGTTTTTTTTAATTTGACTACTGGTTATGGATAAAAAATTAAAAATAAATGTCACGTTCTAAATAAATGTAAGATTTAAGTTTGGAATTTTATTTAGGTATTGTAATGACTTGGTTTTATGATCTTGTGGGTGTAGGTGTTTGAGTTTATATATCAATAGTCATTAAAAAGTTATCTTTGACGTTAATAACAACCGTATATTAAATTCTTGAGGTCATTTAGGTACATTCATAAAAGAATAATTGGCTGTCAAATGAATTTCATTTAATTAAATGTCAAAACGGTTCGGAAAGTTGTCTATGAAATAACGAGATATGACGTCATACGTTGGTATTGTCAAATAATTTTAGTATTATTAGTAAGATGGTTAATTAAAAATGATCTAAAGGCAGATTTTACAGCTCTTTTAAATAATTATTTACTTAATAAGCCAGGTTATTTTTTAATTAACCTTTTAAAGTTACAAAATGTACCTACTACAACAATACTTAATATTCTAGGATATACTATCGAAATTCAGCCAAATCCGCAGTTAGACTGATAAAGCGGACCCCAGACTCCAAGCTGAGAGATGAAGAAGAGGTTCTACGATATATACTGTAAAGCGCGGTCTTGGTCCAACCCAGTATACATACATTTATACCTACTAGAAACATCCAGACTAACGCTTATTATAATTATTTATTCATATTTACAAAACTATGACGTCACGAAATTGTTTCAAAAGTAAAAGCTATATAATAAAAAGAAGTTACGACTTTAAATTAGATAACATCAGTTTCCATTTGCAAATAACAAAGTACCTAGACCCCAGCCCGCCCAGGCAGTTAATATCAGTCCCCCTCGGGGTGGTTGCAACAGCTATAGACAATGGACGCGCCGCCATAGTGCCAATAAGGAAGTTCTGTGCCGCTTATGTAAACTGTGCTTAATAATAATAAGATTATGATAGCTGTTACATTTGATTGTTGTTATTTTTGTCTGGAAATGGGATGGTAGTTGACACTTGAGTAGTAATAAATTACCTACCGATGCCACAGCTGAAAGAACTCATAGAATATTTAATATAATAATGTAGAATTGATGCGTTTATTGCTATCAAATCAACTGTAATCACTGCAGTCTCCACCACATTATACATTGGTGCATTTGTGCCAATGGCGTTTGAGAAAAAAGAGCGAGTCAAATGTCGATTGGCCTGAATCCACACTCGTACGAACTTCCGAGCCGCCAATAAGTTTGGCTCGAACTAAACTATACGATTTTTAATTTTTATTTTTATTCAAGTTTGTTCGAAATTTATTCATTTTTTCATTCAAATGCGCGGTCAGTACATTCCACAATATTTTTTTTGTATTTCTCAATTTTGAGAAATACTAAAAAAAATATTGTGGAATGAGTGGAATATTGTGGAATGTACTGATCACTAAAGTTTGAGTGGCCTAAAATGATTAACTCCTCAGTCCTATGTGATTGAAAACCTTGCGTTGAAAAAAGAAAACAAAAAAACTACACAATAAAAAATACATACGCTTATCTGTTTGTGTGAATTTGCCATACACGACAAAAGTTAAATTGTCAAAATTCACGTTCCTTTTAAACACATGACTGTTTAATATAAATGGCAAATAAATAAGTGAATGCACAGACTGTCTACTGTCTATGCCGAAAACTTAAAAACGACTGAAAATTTCGGATGAACGATGAAGTAATACAAATCAGAAGGCATTCTATTCTATTGAAAACAAACTCTCAAGAACTAAATATTATTGAAGAACGTGTATGTATGTAAATTGAATTAATTACAAATGCGGAGTACGATAGTTACATCACTATACAACCGTAAATTTCGGTACAGTTGCATTTCAAGGTGTAGGTATGCTGCAATAAACATTAATCGTAAAATTCGTAGATTCTAAGAAAATGTTAAATATGAATAGAATAATTTCATAATTTATAATAAGCTAAATACTATTCGGTTTGCAATAGCGCCGAAATATCGGAAACTCGAAACAACGCAAGGTAAAAAAAAAAAAAAAATATCCCGATACCCCTAAAATGTCACAGTAAGTTTCGCGCCTTTACAACCAAACATATTTTATGTAGTCAAAACCGTCAGAGATAAATTAAGTTTTTTTTATTACAGCTAGTCTAGCAGGTACCTATAGTAGGTATATTTTATAGAAATCTTTGTACACGATCAAAATGATAAGAATTTACAATATTCTTAGCGTATAATTGCCGTCCATCAAGTGCCTTTGGTGATCTCATGCGGGAAACTTAAGCACATACACACATTGTATGGTGTTTACTTTTTCACCTAAGCAGGCAATGATGTCATTACTCGGCCTATAAACACGACAACAATCTTACCTGATATTATTTCATTGTTTGTTTATAAGTAATTCAGTTGATAATGCCGTTATCAATACATAGTCTATTTATTAATGTTATCTACAGCTATCAGGCATAGATAAGGAATTAATTGCTTGTCGTAAGCAATTCATTCTTTCCTTCATCTTTAGAGTAATCGTTTAAGATAGGTCGGTACGTACCTTACACGATAAGTCATCTACCATACATATTCAAGTCAATTTTAGTATTTGAATGAATTTTTTATAGCATTTATTATGCTAACTGTTAAGTTCGAAAAACATTGGAAAAAATGAAATGCTCAAGTGAGACTCGAACTCACGACCTTTCGCTTACAGGGCGACTGCTCTGCCAACTGAGCCATTGAGCACCACTTGAATCATTCCAAATTTTCCTTCTCTTTATATCCGTCTATAAGGGCGACGGTGCAGCCATCTACCAACATTCTTACGAACTGTTGGAAACAATGAATGATTTTTCAACCATTTTTAAACATTGAGTTTTGATGACTGCGCCCAAATATTTGAATGAATTTTTTATAGCATTTATTATGCTAACTGTTAAGTTCGAAAAACATTGGAAAAAATGAAATGCTCAAGTGAGACTCGAACTCACGACCTTTCGCTTACAGGGCGACTGCTCTGCCAACTGAGCCATTGAGCACCACTTGAATCATTCCAAATTTTCCTTCTCTTTATATCCGTCTATAAAGTTAACTAAATTAACTAAAATGTTTATAATGCGCCTCCCTAATATTCAAAATGATGATTGGACGAACACGTGTAGCCGATGTCCTTTATATTAATTTGAAGAAAAAACTAAATAAATAGATGTAATAACTAAAATAAGTTTATTAAAAAAAAAAAATTCGGAGGAAATTGATAACAAGGTTATTGCGACTAATCAAAAAAAATAAATTAACTGCTTTCAGTATCGAAAATATTGGTTCTAAAAAAATATTTCACGTGTAGGTATGTTTTGAAGTTGTGACACTTGTGCCATTAGGTATATTAAAAGTTATTCTGTGCTATTGTTTTCATTCATTTGTTCCTATACAATAGCTTCATCAATGATGCGGGACGCCTCTGTCACCACACTGCCGTATTCACCTTTGATAATTGCCAAAATGTTGCCGTCCTTCAAAAAGGATGATTTTCTCAAATGTTAGGTTAGGTAGTTAGGTTCCTAGGTATTTAATCTTAGTAGGTACAGGTAGATACTTACTTGAAATTACTTATTCTGTGGAAAAACACTAGCCAGATAGTCTAACGTATTATTAAATCCAAGTAGCACAACTATTAACAAAATATGATTAAATCATACTATCAGTAACAATCCAATGCACTGTTCAAAATTAAACTGAACAAATATAATTCCATACACATGTCAACACACGCGGAGTTTATAAAAAAAAACCAAAACAAAAATGGCGGCGCGACAAGCACTACTCGCTCGCTACTAAGTTGGGCGCGCGACTGACGCGATGAATCACAAACGAAGCAAAATAATACCAATTAAACGCCACCACAGAATTATATTTACGTAATAATATTAAATTTGCCCGCCATTTTCGACCTTATAGCATAGAAATAAGAATAAAGTAGATAGATGTATCGGTAAATTTTGTAAGAGTTAAAATCGTGACTGTATTTTATGGGTGACGTGTTAACAAGTTTTATGAATGAAATACAGCGAAGTGCTGGCTCTTACCATGAGTTATAGACATAAGTTACTTATAACGTACTTCATTCATTTTATGGACTGGCATATTGGAACCGCGTTTCTATAACTCGGTGAGATAACTTCAGTATACTTAAGTGTAGACTACTTAGGTCTTACCACTAGAGTCTACTTGCCCCACGTGAAGTCTACCACATTAAGACACGCGACACCAATATGGGGTTCATCAAGAAGGTCGAAATACAAAATATAGTAAGGGTCGGCTGCGCGAGTGTGCACCCGTCCATAGGTTTCGGTAACCACTTTCCATCACCTAAGTAGTATTAAACAAAAATATACACATTCTCCCGTCCCAATAGCTGCATTATGACAAGCTGCACATAAGAAAAGCTATCAACCAGCAGATGCTTCAACCAGAAGATTCATCACCCTAGTATTTCCTTCTAATTTAACGTTAAGGCCTTTACCAATGACCAATGGTCCATATCTTAAATCTGAATCTGATCTGACCTATCAATATCGAGAGAAAAGCCTGCCCAAGAGCCTTTTCCATTAATGAACAAGTGTAAGTACAGGCCAGGAGGTTAGCTTGGATCCCGAAGGTCTTTGTGGGGACCCCATGCACCTCTACTCTACCTAAGCCATTACTAAGCTTTATATTAAAAAAAACGTGGTATTTTTTTTTATATAAAATAGTAATTTATTCAAAAATCAAGACACACAAACTTCATGGTTCTCAATTGACTAATGTTTACACATTCCAACATAAAAAAATAATAGCACAGATAACAGAACTTAATATTCGACCTCGGAATCCACACGCGGCCGGTCACTTAAGTTCAAACCAGTTTGCCAGAATTTTGAAGAAAGCAGCTGATCGTGCATATGTAACTACTGTTACAAATATATGACCTACATCGCGATGACACGGACGATATAAGTATTTACCGTTTTTATGGCAGTAAGATAGCAAATAAAGTACACGATTGCAGTGTTGTACAAACTCTTACATACACGGGGGCTAAATGGGAATACCGTGGTCGCCAAAGCCGAAAGGGACCAGCTCGAAAGAGATGACCCTGCCCTGAGTCAGCTGGGGTGCGAGAAATTATTATGTCTCCGGCTATCACAACTATACGTTAGGATTAATGAAGTACACGTTTTCAGAGTGTGGCGTTTGGCTGCTGCGATCGTGGCCTTTACAAAACGGTCGTTATTGTTGACTTCAGAGTTGAACAAACTCTTATACACATGGTCGCCAAAGCCGAAGATAGAGATGGCCCTGAGTCAGCTGCGATGCGAGAGATTACTGTCTTCGGCAATCACAACTATACGTTAGGATTTTGCGCAAGAAAAATAAATTGTTGGACAAATTCAGGATTGGGCAGATTCTTGATTCGACAAATTCCCAGCTCGCCAAATTCGTATATTGAGCATATTTTGGACTCGACTATAGAGTAGAAATATAAATAAAATTGTGAATAAACGCGCAACTGGAACCAAATAAAGCCTAAACCTTTTAGAAAACATAGCAGCTTCACCAGCTCGTGGGCGTAGGGTGATTTCAATCTCGCCATACGCCCACTATCATAAACTGTCAAGAACGATCAATAAAAACATAGTTATTATATTGGTTACTAGCTTTTGCCCGCGACTCCGCCCGCGTTGATGACGGTTATCGCGACCAAACATAGCCTATGTGTTAAACCAACTCCATACCAAATATTATTAAAATCGCTCCAGCCGTTTAGACTTGAAGAGTAACAAGCATCCATCCATCCATACTTACATACTTTTATAATATTATTAAGATAGACAGAAAGACAACTGGTAACGCCTCTCATCTTTTCTTTGGGGGAAGGCATTGCTGAATCAAACTAATCTTCTATCAAAGTAGGAATGAGCCACGTTTGGGTTAGCCGTAAGATACTCACATTAGTAGAGGACATAGATGAGAAACGGCAATGTAAAAATAGTTTCTGTCTCTATATTATGAGCCTGAGTAGAGCTCTCTACTTCTTAATGGACAATGGACAAGAATTATGGCTCGTCAAGGGTGCAAGGAAGAGAGAACGTGAAATTAATAGGAGTAGATCGTGGAACACTTGCCAGGCTATTTTTAAAAGAATATTACAACCGAAGTTACTAATATTCCCTCTAACCCCTCCAACTAAGCTAAATTGCTTGTGCTAGGAGTGGTTTCACGTCGGTAGTGTAATGGCCAGGATCGAACCCACCTCTCACTCACCTCTCAACCCTCGATCGTAAGGCCGACTCCTTAACCACTAAGCTACTGCCAAGGAGGCTGTGTCTCTAGAAGCTCAAGAGTTTTAGTGACTATCGATGATTCTGATCGCACGACGGTGACGTTGAATTAGGTACTTATGTTGAGATAGACAGATACCAGAAATGTGTACAGTATTCCACACAGGTATTGACGTCTCAGGCATTTTGGGAATAGGTACCAACCTAATCCCAAAATCCACATCCCATAACCTGTCTACTGTCTATGGAAAAAAAATCCGTGTTGTATTTTTTTTTGTATTGCAGATGCAGCACATCTCACTCAATGTTAACAGGCGAACGAGACGCAGACGCAGACCCTATAAAGTGTTAAAAGCTGCTATAATTAAATATATTAAAATAAAATCAATTTCATACAAACCTTGACATACTTTTTTTAATCAATTCTACCTAACAGTTATTGACAAATCAAGTTAAATGTTATCAAAAGCTAACCTAGCATTAATATAATGAGATATTCCGCGTATCACCTTCATAATTATAATGGCAGGCCGGGGTCAATCTTGCAGAACCATCACTTATCAAATTAATAATGTATATACTGAAAAAATGGGTCAGAATGACAGGCCGCAAGGGATGGCCCTGGGTCAGCCGAGGTGCAAGGGATATGTCGAAGACAACCTCACCTCCAGCCTAACACTACGACCCGACCCTCATTCGGCGTTCATCGGTTCGAGTCCGACATAACCTCCCCTCCCGGCTGCGGCGAGAAAACTATCTGTGGGGATTTCCGCACGAAAAAAATAGTTTAATGATTAATGATAGTAGAGAAAACGTATGAATGTGTACTACAACTAACATTTTCGATACCCAAGTCAACTTCGAACACGAACCAATACACCTGTGACAACTGACGGGAAAGGTTCGGGCACATATTATCCATTCAGATATCGGGAGTTAGACAACGTTATACCGGGTGTAAGGGAAACGCTCCCGAAGCTGAAAACCCCGAAAGTGTAGATTCGGAGAGCGATCCCCGACTCCAAAGTACAAAATGTTGGATGCCATATCCAAAATAATGTCTAAAATGCGAGGTTGGTTGTTCGAGGAGTGTGTTACCACAGAAGAAATAGTAGGCTGATGTAGAAAGGCGTGAATTTATGTGTGCACGTAATGTGTGTATTAATGTATTACAAATAGTTAATCACGATCGAAACTCCAAAGGTCGTCCACAAGGCTGTCTGGTTAATAATAATAATCTACTCCTACGCCTCAAGTAGCTCATCACTTCGTATCGATTTACCAACGGTATATGAGTAGTGCTTTGATACTATTACTCGCTACCTTTTCTCAAACGCCATTGGCCTGAACCCGCACTCCTACGAACTTCCGGGCCGCCATCCATTAAATTTAGTTCGAGGTATACCTGTTTGCAATGATATTTTATAAACAATAGATATATGTTGATCACACTAAAAATGTCAACAAAAAAATTATGACCAAATGGTGACCCTTTCTTCCAGCAGTCAGAGACCCGACAGGGCGCTACCCAAAAAAAACGTCTATAAATTAATTAGTTACAATAATAATATTATTAAAATAAATAATAATACAATTCATCTGAATTAATAACATTGACGTAAGAGCTATAATTTTTTTAAATGTAGTGTACGTGCCATTTTTGAAAGCGGCCGTGTTCCTGCATGACGTATCTACAGGTTATAAAACATCATTGCCTGTTTGGACCCTATCACAAAAACACCCGTACGACCTTCATTTTAAGACCTATTTATAGATGAGGTCCAAATTTCACTACACACACAGTTATTGCTTGTTTATCAAGATACTATAAAGCATCGTCATCATGTCACCTTGGTTCCAAGCTGAATCTGAGGCTCTCACCTCCCATCTCAGCAAACAATATGCAATTTTTTGTAGCAGGCTGTCATGCAGACACCATTACAGAAAGGCGCGCATTCCTATACAAAATAGATGTCTAAATTCATTACCTTTTCTGCGTCACGTTCCAAATCGTAATTCAAAATTAATTTCCGCCGTTTCCTGGGTGAGGCGGGAAATAGCTTGTGTTCTAATTAACTTAAAACATGAATACCTACTTACTAAATTTAATTTCGAATAGATTAGATAAACCGCAACTAAATTAAAGAAACCGCCAAACAACTAAAATACCGCCAAATGAACACGAAATTCAAATTTCGAATGGCTAAGCCCTATTTTATTAAAAAACGAATGCACAGAAACGCATTGACTAAACGCGGTGAGAGTGCGTTGACCCCTTGTCATATCGCACTGCGTGCTGCGAACCAGTCGATAAATCCGTGCGATTGATTTATCGACACTCGTGTTCTAGGTCGATAATATTTTGCGTCGAATGTTGTTTCAAGGGATTATGAATTTAGTGTGTCAATGCTTTATTATTATTACGGTGGCCAAACTAGTTTTTGCCCACGTCCTCACCCGTGTGAAATTCTGAACCCATTCCCGCGATCTACAGACTATAATCTATTTCTGTGCTATTTTTGCATGATTGACTAGTAAACATCTATTCATATATTCAAACTATTGCATTTATAGTAGGGAAAAGCATGAACAGTCGATTCATATTTAAATTCTATGATATATTTTAACTAGGAACATTAGAAGAGGTTTGTGGTATGGTTTTAAGAAGTGTAAACATATAAAGTGTGTAGCAAAATAAATCTTGAAAACAACAACAAATTCAGTATCACATTTAGCTTTGTTTCAATAAAATATCGACACACAATATTTATTAATATTCATTACGGTTTGTGTAATAAACTTAAAAATACAAACAAGTTTTTTTAAATAGATCATCGTCTTTTACCTTCATCGACATTTACCCCTCCCTATTACACAAGGAGTACATAAAATAAAAGCGAAGTCATAATATCCTGCGCCCGCGCCGCCCGGCATCGGCTTGCACACGTGTTGCACGATAATCGTCGCACTGCCTCTCACTACAATGAGTGATCTACATTTAGAATAGTTCATCATTAAAAAAGTACATTACGTTACAATGTACTTGTGTTCTCACTAGCTCCGTTTTGGGTTTAGCTTCTTTGAGAGGTTCAGTTTTCGAGTGTTCAGACACAAATGGTAAATATGATTCGAAATTTTAATGAATGAACATTTTATTTATAAATGAAAGGAGCTCTGTAAACAAAAATCACGCTTAAATAATTTTATTATTAATATTTGAAATTATGCATTAACAATATTTATTCGTCTAATAAATATTGTTAACGCATAATTTCATTTAACTAGTAGTACACCTACGAGTAATATACGAGTATAATATAGTTTGGACTTTTGAACTCAATTTGCAATTATTTTATATTGCAGAAGAAACCGGATTGAAATCCAAAGAACACAAGCATTGTTTCAACAACACAATTTATAGCAAAAACAATAGCACTTTAAACTCTTTCATAATATCCAGAAACAATCGGTCGTATTGTCTTAAAAGTTATAAAATTCAGTAAAATATGTTTCCGATATTACATCTTATGAAGCTGTGACCCACTTATTTTGTTACGAGGGTCCATTTAACCGTGACTTGTTCGCGTTAGAATTAATATTGAAAACATACCTTCCAAGTGGGCCATCAAGATAAGGCTAAGCTCAGCCAAGACTAACGGTTAAGGAATGCTCACCATTTGAGCTATGATCTGCCACTGTGTTCGATGTTCAAATCGCATCAATCATTTTTATGGATGGTGACTTCCAAATACATACAACTTTGTATTTTACGTCTTGTTCTGGGTCAACTCGTTTCATTTCTTATAACGGTAAATGTAATTCAATTATTTTATACAAGGTGGAGATATACGAAATTGTATTGTATCTACAGTTTTTTTCTTCTTCTGTATAATTAAAATTATCAATGATTTCTGAAGCAGATGTAGCATTTTCGCCATTGTCCAGTAATAGTCTAGTCATACAAATAATAGATATTCATTAAACCTGGCATTAATTCCGAAGAAGCTGTCTAGTTTGAATGTACTATAAAGTGTATTTTTTTGTAGAAAAATATATCAACACTTACATAAATAAGCACATAAAAATATTCTATACTCACTTCAAGTCAACCTTGAGTTTTATTTCTCAATCTTTTAATACTTACTTTACCACCACGTAAAAAAATCAGTCCTTTAAAATGATAACAGGTACATTCTTCAGTACTAGACCGGATCAAACAAACAAGTTATTAAAATCACTTCCTCAGATATCGATATGCGAATCTGACATCACTATTCGTACATAACCAAAAACAAAATAGAGGAGACCAAAATGCAGTGTTTAAAATAAACAATAACATCGTATTACGTTTCTTTACAAGGCAATAGGCATATGTTTCGTGTTTCGTGTGTGTACCGCGACACGCTACGATGACATCTTGTTGGTGCTTGGTTCGTCCCACGCAAGTCCGTTTCGTCCAAATGGGAATCATGAATTTTAAACCAAGAATTTTGTTCCTTCTTTAAACCATCCCATTGATTACATTTATTCATTCTTAGGCGATTGGCACATTGCAACGCTCGACGCGGCGTCGGGCGTCGACGCGCGTGGACGCGAGAGAGCTAGTATAGTCCGAGAGATATTAGAATTTTTTTGGTAGGTAGGTGTGTGAAGTAATCTAAAATTTTGAGAAAAGTAAAGTAAAGCCATCCGACCCTTAGCTCGATAGCCCAGACTATATTAAGAACGCTAGAGATGAAAAGAAAATGATTAGAAGTGCAAGCTATTTTCGACTTATTGACATGACATAGTAACTAATTTTTTTTGTTATATTCGTGATCAGCGTCATCTATTAACGCGAAAAGAGACGTAACTAAGAAAATGCCATTTAGGCTGAAAGTCGCTTGCAGTCTCTGCGTGTTCCGATAACGAGCCAAAACAGTGGTGTCGGCTCCAATACCCGATATTGGGCATCGATATTTGACTTCCTCCGATCTCGGATGTCGGATATTGGATATCGGACGTCAGTTGATGTGAAAGCGCTCTTCAATTTGACGTTACATAGTCATGTTGCATTACAAAAATATTAATTTAAAATTCGTCTCAAATACCTACACAGAAATTTCTAACAGCTCTCGGACTAAAACTCCCTCGAAAATCACGCGCGTGATTGCAGATTTCAGTGTGCCATACCTCGCGTTTTCTGCTTGTCCTAGCGTATTCTGCGGCAACGCGCGTGATAGCGTTGTCAGTGTGTGGGACCCCGCGTTTTTCTATACAAAATGAGCTCCGTAGAGGCGACGAGCGCGACGCCGCGTCGACGCAACAACGCTCGACGCCGCGTCGCGCGTCGCAGTGTGCCAATCGCCTAAGGACACGTCAATTTGACTTCACCTCGTCTGATGTTAAGCTAAACGCAAAGTCTCGGAAAGATGGTCACCATCGTAAACATGTACCATGTTAACAGTGGTGGCACTCAGCTTGACGGCTTCATCTGATGCCTTTTCATGCCCCGCTTATAGGACCCGGGACTGTAGGAAGAATGAAACACGTGAGCTGGCAGGGAGCTCCAGGTCTTAGTGGTGCGGCATAGGAATGAGTGCAGAAATCCTTTCGGATACCCTCCCCCGACGGAGCTGAAAGTAGATAATAAATCACTTTTGTTAGCCTTTGAACGTTCTTCTTCTCTTCGAATTAACGGCATTTCAACTTTCAAATTCTGTTTCCTTTAAACTTTGTAATACCTACCTAATAATATTTTATTATTATATACTCGTATGACCCTAACTGGTAAAGCAACTCCTATCCTCGAACGATTGGTCCTCGACATGGCAACGGACATTGACTGCTGTGATTGAACTTTTAATGTATCTTCTACTACGAATTTTATTCCTAATGGTGCCCTCACTCATTAGCTCTCTTGTTGAATTAATGAAGTGGAGCGCCGGCAGCGCGCGGTCCGTTGTGTGCCTGCAATCTGCAATCTGTTTTTACAGTCACCCATCCTAATGGTACGCTCACGTATTTCCTTTAAATATCATTGACCAGCTTTTGCCCGCGGCTCCGCCCGCGTGGATGTCGGTTATCGCGACTAAACATAGCCTATGTCCTTTCTCATGGTCTAATCTACCCCTATACCAAATTTCATCAAAATCGGTTCAGTGGTTTAGGCGTGAAAGCGTAACATACAGACAGACAGACAGACAGACAAACAGACAGACAGACAGACAGACAGACAGATAGACAGACAGAGATACTTTCGCATTTATAATATTAATATGGATATGGATTTACTCTCAGTGCACGGGCTGTAGGCATAGGTACTTCAAGTTTTTTCTGAAAACAATTTTATATACATACATATAGTGGTGATAGGATAGGATTTTGTATACATATCATGTCCTTGAAATGACATCTGATGAGGCCTTCAAGCTGAGTGCCACCACTGTTAACATGGTACATGTTTACGATGGTGACCCACTTTCCGAGACTTTGCCTTTAGCTTATCATCAGGCGAGGTGAAGTAAAATTGACGTGTCCTTTATATAAAAAAAACATATTTATCTCTTGCTAAGAGATCCCACGTTGTTACTTAAATAAAGGAGCAAACCACTGACTCGACCCCGGCGCTACCAGCGGCCCTAAAGCCGACGCCCTAGCGGATAGGCTTAGGGAGACGCTGGACGCGGCTGATGTCCGGGTGTCCAGGCCCAACAAGTGCGCAGAAGTGCGCATATCGGGTTTGGACGACTCCATCACGGCCGAGGAGCTTAAGCTCGCCGTGGTGGAGGCCGGAGGCTGTCCTCAAGACACAGTAAAGGTCGGAGCTATACGCTTCGGCCGGCGTGGACTGGGGGCAGCAGTTGTCGGCTGCCCCATCGCGGCAGCCCAAAAGGTTGCCGATGGGCAGAGCCTCCTCATCGGGGGCTTCCAGAAGGTGCAGGTGCGGCTCCTGCAGGCCCGACCGGCACGGTGTTTCCGGTGCCTGTCGGTAGGCCACGTAGGGGTGCAGTGCACGGCGGAGGTAACAGTCGGTGACCGTTGCTTCCGCTGTGGCCAACCCGGTCATAAGGCCGGTAGTTGCGAAGCTCCGTTGCACTGCTTCAGGTGTGCAGCGGAGGGCAAGCCGGCCGACCATAGGGTTGGTGCCAAGGCCTGCACCGCGGGGAGGCCGAAGCCGGGAGGCAGGCGCTCCGTCTCTGGTTCGCGGCAGGGCGCGGAGATGGGGGTTCCATAATGGATCCTCAGCTCCGCGTCCTGCAGGCAAATGCAAACCACTGTGTCGATGCTCAGGCACTTCTGCTCCAGAGCACCGCACAGTGGGGCATTAATGTCGCCGCTGTCGCCGAGCCGTACATTCACCGGTTTCTCGGGCCTGCCTGGGAAACCGACCTGGGCGGATCGGTGGCACTGGTGCACAACGCCGCTGCCGGCAGTCCCCCCCTTGTTGTCGTGACAAGGGGGAATGGCTGCGTAGCGGCACTCGTGGGGGGAATAGCGGTCGTGGCAGTCTACTTCTCGCGGAGCCGAGTCATAGATGAGTACCAGCAGTGGCTGGATCATCTGACCGTCGTCGTCAATACCTGTTACCCTCACCCGGTTCTGGTGCTCGGGGACTTTAACGCCTGGTCTATGAACTGGGGTTCCCGGCGCACGAATCCGAGGGGCAGGGCAGTGGAGAGCTGGGCTGATAGTCTCAGCCTAGTTCTCCTGAATCGCGGGGCCGTCGCCACGTGCGTGAAGAGCTGGGGCGACTCAATTGTGGACCTTTCGTTCGCGAGCGCCCCTTTCTCAGGCCGTGTGCAGGGCTGGCGTGTCCTTGAGGAGGTGGGGACAGCGTCGGATCACCGATACATTCGGTTCGACGTCTCCCTTCCTGCGGGCGCCGCGCCGTTTACACCGGCCCCACGCGAGCCACGTTGGGTGCTTAAGCGAATGGATCGGGAGGTCCTCCTGGAGGCCGCCATCGTACAGGCCTGGGCCTCGGCGCCGGACAGGCCTGTCGACATAGACGATGAGGCGGCGTGGTTCCGGGAGGCCATGACGCGTGTCTGCGATGCGGCTATGCCTAGGGCTCCGCCCTATAATCCGAGGCGTCAGGTCTACTGGTGGTCGGCGGACATTGCGAGGCTCCGACAGGCCTCCGTGATCGCTTTCCGCCGGTGGACCAGAAGGAGGCGTAGCCGCCCCGCAGATACGGAGCCCCGAGAGGCGGAGCTTCATGCGGGGTACAGGGAGGTCAGAAAGGCCCTCCGAGTGGCCATAAGGCAAGCCAAGGCAGCAGCTCATAAAGAGCTGCTGGAGACGCTGGAGCGGGACCCATGGGGGCGGCCTTACCTTATGGTAAGGGGCAAGCTGCGCCCCCGGGCCCCACCATTGACCCGGTGTCTCCAGCCGGAGCTGCTCGGAGGAGTCGTTGGCTCCCTGTTCCTAGCGCGGGCGGTGGAACATATTCCACCGCAGATGACTCCGCCACCTAGGTCGCCTATGGCGCCCAACGTGGATGACGACGACGTGCCCGAGGTCACTTGGGTGGAGCTAGAGCTGGCGGTGTTAAGGCTTAAGGCCAAGAACACCGCCCCGGGACCAGACGGCATTCCAGGCCGAGCGTGGGTCCTAGCTCTAGGCGAAGAAGACGCTCTCGAGCCCCGACTGAGAGGGTTTCTCAGCGCATGTTTGGAGCGAGGCCAGTTTCCGAAGATGTGGAAGACGGGGAAACTGGTCCTCATCCGAAAGGCGGGGCGCCCGGCGGACTCACCGTCCGCCTACAGGCCCATAGTGTTGCTCGACGAGGTGTGCAAGCTCTTTGAGAGAGTCATTGCAAAGCGCCTCGTCGAGCACCTATCCAGGGTGGGGCCTGACCTGGCGGATGGCCAGTATGGCTTCCGCCGGAGGCGCTCCACCGTGGATGCCACCATGCGCGTGAGGACTCTGGCGAAGGACGCCGTCACTCGGGGCGAGGTGGTGTTGGCGGTGTCACTGGACATCGCCAACGCCTTTAACACCCTGCCCTGGAGCTGCATTAGGGAGGCGCTCGTGTATCACGAAGTGCCTCTCTACCTTCGCCGCATAGTCGGGGCGTATTTATCGGAGAGAGCAGTCGTCTACCCAAGTGCGACCGGGCTCGGTCGGCGAGAGATGTCGTGCGGTGTTCCGCAGGGATCGGTCCTGGGACCGCTACTGTGGAACATCGGTTACGACTGGGTGCTTCGCGGTGAGCCCGCGGACGGTGCCGCCGTCACGTGTTATGCGGACGACACGCTGGTGACGGCGTGCGGGTCTACATACCGCGAAGCGACCCTGAAGGCCACGACCGCGGTTGCCCAAGTCGTGGAGCGGATCCGGCGGCTGGGTCTCGAGGTGGCTCTGCATAAAACCGAGGCCATGTTCTTTCATGGGCCTCGGCGCGTCCCACCAGAGGATTCCAGCCTCATAGTGGGAGACATTTCCATCGCCATCAAGCCCCAGATGAAATATCTGGGACTCGTTCTCGACGGCCGGTGGAACTTCGGGGAGCATCTCCGAAGACTGGCCCCTAAATTGAAGGACACAGCTGCCGCCTTGGGGCGGCTGCTGCCCAACATGAGGGGGCCGGATGACTCCTGCAGGAGACTCTACGCGGGAGTCGTGCGGTCTATGGCCCTATATGGGTGCCCAATATGGGCGGACACCCTGACGGTCCACAATGCGCGTCTGCTGCGTGGGCCGCAGCGTGCAATGGCCAGCAGGGCCATTAGGGGGTACCGCACGATATCTCTGGAGGCGGCGAGTCTCCTTGCCGGATCCCTACCGTGGAACCTGGATGCTATATCGGTATCGAAAGGAGGCGCGGGAGCAGGGACGGGAACCCGAGCCTGATGAAATTCGGGCCGTGAGGTCTCAGCTCCACAGGGACATGGTAGCGGAATGGGAGCTACGACTTGGGCGACCAAGCGCAGGGCACGCCGTAATAGCGGCGGTAAGACCCATCATGGAGGAGTGGCTAGAGAGGCCACACGGCAGTCTCTCGTACCGGCTGACGCAGGTGATCACCGGACACGGGTGTTTCGGGAGTTACCTGTGTCGGATCCGGAAGGAGCCAACGTCCGAGTGCCATCACTGTGATGCGAGCGAGGACACAGAGCTGCACACGCTGACCGAGTGCCCGGCGTGGGGCACGCCGAGGCGGGTCCTAGTGGCGGCTCTGGGGGTGGGAGTCCTTACACTCGCCACGTTGCTCACAGCGATGGTAAGATGCGCGAACGCTTGGGGTGCGGCTGTCTCCTTCTGCGAGCAAGTAATGCTCGAGAAAGAGGCGGCCGGTCGGGTCCGGACCAGACTCCGGGCCCGGGAAGCCGAAGACGAACCGGACGTCGGAGGTCGCAGAACGACCTCCGTCCTCCATGAGCGCTGGCCTGGGGGTGACTGGTGGAGCCGCCTGTCACCCTAGCAGAAGCAGGCCGCGGCGGCGGCGCAAAATGCGCCTCCCCGTAACCGGGGCTAGATGGGGACACTGTGGTCCCCACAACCCGAAGGGGGCCATCTCGATAGAGATGGTCCTGGGTCTGCCGGGGTGCGAGAGATATGCTTTTGGCAATCTCACCTCCGACAACCAAGGACCCAAGACGGCGTGCGTTTTAGTCGGTTCGAGTCCGACATAACCGCCTCCACCGGCTCCGTGGGGGTGGTATCCGTGGGGATTTTTCGCACGAAAAAAAAAAAAAAAAAACCACTGACTCGAACTGTTGATTGATTAACGCGAACTGTGGCGATGCAATCCTTCGCTAAATTATACCCGTGGGAACTGTGGGAAGATGGAGCCTTTCCATCATCATACTTGAATTCAAGAGCACGAGTGGATGTTTTATATAAAAACTAGCTTTTGCCCGCGGCTCCGCCCACGTGGATGTCGGTTATCGCGACCAAACATAGCCTATGTCCTTTCTTATGGTCTAATCTACCCCTATACCAAATATTTCATCAAAATCGGTTCAGTGGTTTAGGCGTGAAAGCGTAACATACAAGCAGACAGACAGAGTTCCTTTTGCATTTATAATACTAGTATGTATTACACCATAGACACACACATAAATAACATAAAATGTACAGACAACTCTTTCATCATATGCACTTGCTGCATTAAAAACATGTGTCGTTTGTGAAATAAACTGAAGTACTTTTAAGCGGTACTCACATCCGCTTCCTGTTTTGACTCTCGAAAATTGGGTATTCTACTGACTAATCAAATTAGTTACTTTTTACTAAACGTCAAAACGTTAAGTTATGGTAACTTGTATGAAAAAAGATTTTGTGACGTCATAAAATTTAATAGTCAAATCAGTTACTATTATAGGATGGGTGGATGATTAAAAATAAATAAAAACTATAAAATAAGAACCGACGCAATTTCTTACCGCTGTTTTGCCATTCTTAATTTAAAAATCTCGGTTAGATATTTTATTTTAACTATAGGATAATACTCAATTGCTTCATTTGTAAAGATTACAGTGTTGTCTATGATTTTTCTTCTTCTTCCGAGCATTATCGTGATAGCATCCAAAGTTTTTACTTTGGAGCTCAGGGTTCACTCTCTTCTTCTTTTTGCTTTAGTCTAACTTACAACTCATTTATTCGTAAAAATGTTCAACCAATCAATCAATCAATCATTTCGCATATCGCAGTCCACTGCTGGACATAGGCCTCTCCCAATGTGGGAAGGCTTTGTCGGTTCGACCTCCCCTTCCGGGGAGGAACAAAGAAGGAATATTAGTAATTTCGGTTCCAATATTCTTTTCGACAAAAAAAACTAAATCAGCTGGTAAGGTTGCTTGTGCCCTAGTGGTGTACGTAACTTACCTATGTGTCAGTAAAGATTGTGGTAACACGTGTACTCCACTTACTTGATTACAGTATTCGCTGTAATCATTTGTTGATTAAAAGTTTCTTGTGTTAAGTGTACGTAACGTGTGTCATGAATACGCCTTTGTTTGCTGTTAGATAAGGGGAAACGTTTAAATAAACAAACACTGGTGATAAAGTATGTGTAGGTTTTAACACAATGGAATACGATTTTACTCTTTTAGGAGAAAGACTATCATGTAGAATAAATTCGAATGAGCATAACATAACATAAACTCACGCCTGTATTCGCCGAAGGGGTAGGCAGAGGTGCTAGCACCCACATTTCGCCAGTTTATGTTTAGGTCCCAATGTAATAGGTGGCGAGCCTATTGCCATTAACCGGGCACTTATAAACCTGCGATAAATACACACATAACTTCGAAAAGCATCGAAAAGTCATTGGTGTGTCCCATTTTTTTTTATCGTGCGATAAATCCCCACGGATACCACCCCCACGGAGCCGGTGGAGGTGGTTATGTCGGACTCGAACCGACTAAAACGCATGCCGTCTTGGGTCCTTGGTTGCCGGAGGTGAGATTGCCAAAAGCATATCTCTCGCACCCCGGCAGACCCAGGACCATCTCTTTCGAGATGGCCCCCTTCGGGTTGTGGGGACCACAGGGTCCCCATCTAGCCCCGGTTATGGGGAGGCGCACTTGGCGCCGCCGCCACGGCCTGCTTCTGCTAGGGTTACAGGCGGCTCCACCGGTCACCCCCAGGCCAGCGCTCATGGAGGACGGAGGTCATTCTGCGACCTCCGACGTCCGGTTCGCCTTCGCTCTGCGCGGGCTTCCCGGGCCCGAAGTCTAGTCCGGACCCGACCGGCCGCCTCCTTCTCGAGCATTACTTGCTCGCAGAAGGAGGCGGCATTGGTGTGTGCCATGGTAAACCTGGGATCGAACCCGATACCTCGTCTCAGCAGTCCATTACCCATACCACTAGGCTACTTCGAATGAGTTTCTAAGAAAAAAAGGTTCTTGAATGAGGCGGGAATGGATTTTAAATTTGGAACGTGAAGTGTATCATTCGGAATTTTACGCGATAATCGCTCTTAAAAGTAAAACTATTTTAATCGGATTCTATTATGATTTATTTGGTATGACTTTATTATTTACACTGATACCGACGTTTCGGTTGCTTTTGAGCAGCCATAGTCACGGCAAACCTGGCCCTTTATTCTACTAAAACTAAACCACTGTAGTTCCCGCAGTCACTTGATGTTTTTCTCGTGAAGTTCAAAATGAAATGAAAACAGTTTCATTACACTTTTTCCAGTATACTCTCCAAAAAGTCATTTAATTTTGAACCTTAAGAACATCACCTTAAAGTCTATTATTTAATGCCGTTTTTCGCAGTGGTGGTGGCACCACTGTCTGTGGTATGGCTTTCGCAGAATCGAGGCCCCTATTATTTCAAGTATAGTAATAGCCTGCTTTTTTGTTATGTCATTATGTATGACAGCTACGAAATGACACATTCTAGTCAAGTCGTGGTCTTTTGTGATGTTTTTTTGTTCCGGATAGCCATTCTAGCAGTAGAAGAATTCATTGAATGGATGCAATAATAAAAACAGCATTCACCTTTGAGTAATTTGCATAGTAAGTACTTAATATCGCCAAGGGCAAGCACCTCTACGGGACAAGTTTCCATAAAAAGATGTAGGAAAACTCCAAGCTAGGAGTTGTACACAAAGACATAAAATTCTAGACAACATTTTTCAAATAATATTCTAGAACGTTGCGCCATTTAAAAACTAAGCTCACCTTTGCTATAAAAAGGGTTTTAGAACGCAGATAAACATTTTGTTGGGATGGAATGGAATGAATGGATTTATGCTCGTGAGTGTTACTAGATATTTATTATCTAAGCACTCTTACTCGCTAAAACGACTTCACGGATTTGGATGCAACTTTTGCATAAAGGCAGATTATATCTTTAATTAAATAATAAAAAAAAACACATGTACATACTTGATATTTTTATCCTGGGAGCTGAGCTGGGAATTATTGTCGGTTGCGTTGCGAGAATAGGATCGGAATTCAACGCGGGCGATACCGCGGGCTACAGCTTAAGTATATAGGTTGAAGGCGGAAAGATGATCAATTAGTTAGATTATCGCAGTCCACACTGGACATATGCCGCACCACTAAGACCTGGAACTTCCTGCCAGCTCACGTGTTTGCTTCTTGTCCAGGGTTCTTTAAGCGGAGCGTGAAAAGGCACCTGATGAAGCCGTCAAGCTGAGTGCCACGTCTGTTAACATGGCACAAGTTGATGGTGACCCTCTTTTCGAGACTTTGCCATTAGCTTAACACCAGGCGAGGTGAAGTCAATTTGACGTGTCCTTTAAATAAAAAAAACTGTTTACCATACTGGCCAGATGGGTTGGTACAGGGTTTTATTTCGAGTTTTCGTATTTCTTTCGCGAATTTTTCCGTTAGTTGCCTCTTACTTCTTCTTCAATTTCTAGTTCTGTTCCAAATTTAATTCAAAACTGTACAACCGTTTTTACGTAATAAACATCACGGTTTTAATTGTGAAAAAAAAAACAGTATAATGGTGGAGGACATCGGACGTAGGATCGGAGAGAAGTCAGGTGACTATCGTGCTGGATCGTACCTGGTGCAGAGGTTGGCCATCGCAATCCAGAGAGGAAACGCAGCCAGCGTGATGGGCACTTTTGCGCCGGGTACAGGTCTGGGCGCGCCCTTTTAGTCGCGAGCGCGTTTGCGTTTTTTGTATTTTTATTTTGACGAGTTTATGAATTAATTTATGAAATCTGTATATTGACATTGTTTATTGACATTTAAAAAAAAAAGAAGTATAATGTTTTTTTTGTTTTTGTGGCTTCTTGCTGCGCATTTAGCCAATGTCAAGTATATGATATTATAACTCCAGTTAAAATGATTGATGACGATAATGCTAATGGGTTAATGATGTTGATGATGATGATAATGACGATGAATGAGATGATTGCTGCCTCAGTAAAGTTGTGGGGACTTTACTAAAAGCTCCCTGGGAGATTTGGATTGAACACGTAGAGTCACAATTTACTGTAATATGCCACTTTCCTACACGTGTGCGTTGTCCAAGACGTTATGTCTAAAAATCCACAATTTTTATAGATAAAACTCGAATTCATACCAATTTCGGAAAATATAATAATACCGCGATGCGGCCTTCTACGCTTTCCCGTCAAAACTCCAGTTTATTCTTATGTATAATGTAATACATAATTGGGTATTCTACTGACTAGTCAAATAAGTCACTTTTTACTAAACGTCAAAACGATAAGTTATGAAATTTGTATGAAAAAAGATTTAGTGACGTCATAATATTCAATGGTCAAATCAGTTACTATTATATTTTGGGTGGAGGATTAAAAACTAATGATTAAAAAATAAAAAACCCGACTGCCACTGAAAAGACCGAAATAAGTTTGATAGCAGGCGGTACCCATTAATTTTCTTTCGGTTTATGATTGGCAAATGGGTACCGCCTGCTATCAAACTTATTTCGGTCTTTTCAGTGGCAGTCGGGTTTTTTATTTTTTAATCATTAGTTTTATTTTATACTTTTTAGTTATGATATGACATGTATATCTTTTTGTAATTTACATATCGTTTATACTTGAAATAAAAATTTAAATCAATAAGTAAGAACATTAGCAAGAATGATTGTATGACGTGCTATGCGTCATAGGCAAAGTACACTATAACTAGGAAATAATATTATATAAACAACACGTATCAATAAACAATAATGTCAGCACTAAACTTATATGAGTAAAACCCCACTCTAAATCTCAGTAAAATCATGTAGAATAATTAGTATATAAGAGTGTGTAAATAGCAAATAAATTAATCTTGTTCCAACTGGTAAAACATCTTTTACTTACTCCGCAACATTGGTGACCCCGACGTGATTTCCTAGTGCTGATATAATTGCAGGCCAACTGCAGCCCTGAAAAGGTTTTCAGCAGCAAACCTAGGAACTATCACAGATCACTGTGGAGCTATATTTGGGAAAATTCACCCAACAGCCCACCAGCTTACCGACCACCACCATCAGCGAAATAGCACATTTCAGTTGGCTTCCCACAAGCGGGTCTAACCAGCTGAAATTTCAAGAGGCTAAACGCAATCATGGCACCGATAATTCCAGCCGGAACACCGTCAAAAAACTCCGGCACATCAGCTGAATCAATCAGCGACAGCCAGGTGGTGGCTGCAATTAGCATTACGGAGAAAATACCATCGTTTTGGACAGATTCACCGCGCTTATGGTTCGCGCAATTCGAGGCCATCGTAGCCTCCCAAAAGCAAGGTGACGAATATAAATATAATAGCGTCATCGCAAAATTAACAAAAGAGGTCATACATCAGGTTAGCGACATCCTGACGTCACCGCCAAACGCAGACAAGTACCTTAAAATCAAGGAAAGATTAATTGCGTGCTATGAGGAAAGCGAACAACGACGCTTCCACAAATTGCTATCGGAGATGGACCTAGGTGACTCAACACCATCACAGCTGTTGAGAAAAATGAAAGAAGCCAGCTGCGACAAAATGACCGAAGATACCATCAGATTATTATGGTTCAGACAGCTTCCGGTATCAATCACCTCCATATTGGCAGTCTCCGAAGACCTCGACCTCACAAAATTAAGCGAAATGGCTGACCGAATCTATGAAAATATGCGCTATAAAACCAAAACAAACAACTCGTCACAGGAATCCGCTGACTTAATAACAATGCTGACGTCACAAATTGCAGCTATGCGAGTCGAAATAAACGAGCTCCGCGGTATGAGTAATCGCCGACCGATGCAACGCAGCAAATTCCGAGCAAGGTCGCAATCACGCTCACGGTCACGTACACGGCTATGTTATTATCACAGACGATTCAAAACAAAAGCATATAAATGCGATCAGCCGTGCTCGTGGATAAATAAAACCGATAAAAATTCGGGAAACGAGAACTAGCGCAGAACACGACGGGACTCTGTGCCATACAACCCGCCAACCGTCTAACTATAACCGACTCAAACAGTGGTTATAGGTTTTTAGTAGACACGGGAGCAAATATTTCTGTATTACAAAACGCACAGGGTAAGAAAAACGCGAGCAACTACAAACTGTATGCCGCAAACGGGTCAATTATTGAAACTTATGGCGAAAGCACATTAACGCTAAATCTGGGGTTACGCAGACCTTTTACTTGGACGTTCGTAATCGCCGATGTAAAAATGCCTATCTTAGGAGCTGATTTCCTAGAGCACCACAGATTATTAGTGGATCTATACGGCAAAAGGCTGATCGACCAAGAAACAAAATTAACGACGCCTGCGAAAATTGCAAGAGAAACACACATGCCTTCAATTAGATCCATCGACGCGAAATTACCCGAACATATAAAGCACCTGCTAGAGAAATACGTAAACGTCACTAGACCAGGACCATTTAAAAAACCCACAGAGCATGGAATACAGCATCAAATCATAACAAAAGGTCCTCCAGTTTATGCCCGCGCGCGCCCACTACCACCCGACAAATATAAGGCAGCAAAAAAGGAATTCCAAGAGCTAATAAACCTAGGAATATTAGAACCTTCCAGTAGTCCTTGGGCATCGCCTCTCCACATGGTAAAGAAAAAGAATGGGGAATGGAGACCGTGCGGAGACTACCGCGCGTTAAATAAAATAACAGTTCCCGACAGATATCCTTTGCCAAGACTGTTAGACTTTACATACATCGCAAGTGGAAAAACAATATTCAGCAAAATTGATATAAAGAAGGCGTTCCACCAAATCCCTGTTGCGGAACCAGAGAAGACCGCAATAATCACGCAAATGGGTTTATTTCACTGGAATTTCATGCCATTTGGCCTCAGAAATTCAGCTCAAACGTTCCAGAGGTTTATGGACTCCCTGTTCAGAGACCTGGACTATATATATGTCTTCGTGGACGACATACTCATAGCAAGTCAAAATACCGAACAACATTACGTTCAATTAGAGGAAGTATTCAATCGCCTAAGTAAAAACGGCATCTCAATCAATACGAGCAAATGCGAATTCGAAAAGACAGAGATAGATTTCTTAGGTTATCATATAACGAGCCAAGGAATCACCCCCACGTCTGAGAAAGTACGAGCAATAAACGAATACCCAAAACCAAAGGTGGTAAAGGAGCTACGTCGATTTTTGGGAATGATGAATTTCTACAGAAGTAGCATCCCACACGCCGCCAGACACCAAGCTCCGCTCAACAAATACTTAATAAACTCCAAAAAGAATGACAATACGCCAATCGAGTGGAATACGGAAGCTAACCAAGCATTCGAACACTGCAAACAGGACATAAGAGATGTCACAACACTCGCATTCCCGGAAACAGACACACCACTAGCCATTATGACAGATGCTAGTTTAAAATGTGTAGGCGCCGTACTTCAACAAAAAGTTCAAGGAAAATGGAAACCCGTATCATTTTTTTCAAAAGGGTTAAGCGAGACACAAACAAAATATTCCACATACGATCGAGAACTACTCGGTATTTACATGGCAATAAAAAACTTTAGACGACTAATAGAAGGTCGCACATTTACAATATACACGGATCATAAGCCACTGATTCATGCATTCGACAAGAAGCAATCAGTGGATGAATCCCCTAGAAGAATAAGGTACCTAGAATATATTGCACAATTCTGCACAGACATAAGGCACGTCACGGGCAGCGAAAACGTAGTAGCCGACGCACTATCACGGGTAATAGAAACAATAGAACTACCCCAAATTCTCAACTGGCAAGAGGTCAAAAAATACCAAGACAGTGACCCGGAGTTAACAAAACTAAAACAAAATAGGTCACTAAAAATGGCACGGGTACCAATACAAAACAATAATATCAAAATTTATTGTGATATATCCACCGGTACAACAAGGCCATACCTACCACAAAAGTTCAGAAAAACAATTTTTGATAGTTTTCACAACATGAGCCACCCAGGGAAAAACACAACAAAAAAGTTGATAACCGCAAAATACGTCTGGACTAGCATGCACAAAGACATTTACGAAATGTGCAAAACATGTTTACAATGCCAGCAATCAAAAGTTCAGCGGCACACAGTATCACCCCTGGGCAAATTTATGCCAGCAGAACGATTTAGCCACATACACATAGACATTGTGGGCCCTCTAACGACATCACAAAACAAAAGATACATCGTCACTATGATCGATCGTTGTACGTCATGGCCAGAAGCATATCCTATTTCGGACATCACAGCAGAAACTGTAGCCAAAACCCTATACAATGGCTGGATCACACGTTTTGGATGCCCCAATTATATAACAACGGATCAAGGACGACAATTCGAGTCTGAGCTATTCAGAAGCCTAACCAAATTCCTGGGTATACAAAAAATCCGTACTACACCATATCACCCTCAATCAAACTCCAAAGTAGAAAGACTGCACAGAACCATGAAAGCAGCTTTGATGGCAAGAGGAAATACCGAAAATTGGACGAAAGAATTACCATCGGTATTATTCGGGATACGTACCAGCATTCGACAAGACACTGGATACTCAGCAGCCGAATTGGTCTACGGAACAACAATAAAATTACCAGCAGCATATTTTGGCGACTGTTCTAAAAACACAACGTATGCAGAGTTTGTGGAAAAAATTAAAGATAACATAACGCACATGACGTCAATTCCACAACGACAAAGCTCAAACAAAAACATATTCGTACACCCACGCTTAGCCGACTGTACACACGTATTTCTACGATGCGATAAGCTACGTCCTACGCTCACACCACCTTACGACGGACCGTTTCTCGTAGTCAAACGTGACAACAAAATAGTCACGATCAAGCGAAACGGCAGGGAAGTGAACGTGTCGATTGACAGGCTAAAACCAGCATTCACGACGAGCGACGACAAGATAGAAGCTCAAAATCAAGAGCAAGATAAGGCACAGCCAATTCAAAACATAAAAAGAACACGTTCGGGAAGAATATCACGACCCACCGTCCGTTTCAAACAATGATATAAAAAGGGCAAAATGAAAATAAAAGTCACTCCACAGCAAGCCACAAGAAACAACACACAAGATGGGAAGCAGTCAAACCCACGAAAAGGAACAAATAAACATGGTGCAGAACAATAACCTGGCAGCAAAGGAAGAAACGAACACACACATGGCAGCAGAAATTGAAAAAATAAAAATCTGGATCGGAGTACTCATCGCTATAATTATACTAGCAGCAATAATAATAACAATCACCAGACTCGTACGGAAAACTAACAAAGTCATGGACAAAAAGATAAACAAAATAATTAAGGAAATGCAACAAGTGTAACCAACTGCAGAAAAAGTACAACATCAGCAAACATTTTTATAAAGGGGGGAGTACTATGACGTGCTATGCGTCATAGGCAAAGTACACTATAACTAGGAAATAATATTATATAAACAACACGTATCAATAAACAATAATGTCAGCACTAAACTTATATGAGTAAAACCCCACTCTAAATCTCAGTAAAATCATGTAGAATAATTAGTATATAAGAGTGTGTAAATAGCAAATAAATTAATCTTGTTCCAACTGGTAAAACATCTTTTACTTACTCCGCAACAATTGTTTTGTTAAACAACTTTAAATCGTTATATATCCTAAACTATTATTTAAAATGAAAAATGATAAAAGGAACCTAAAGATGTTTTTAAAATACCTATTCAACGACACCCCACTTGACATAGTTCATCGGCTTTTATTTTTTTCATTTTGACAATATGGCGTCTGGTTGTCGCTGTGGTGGATTTTGATTACTGTCATGTCTTTAGTGACACTCGCAAGGTTAAGACGAATCGATTGACGTATGAATTATCAAAATCGGCCCATGCATTTGGTCTCTAGAACGCCACATAGAAACAAACATACATACATACATACATACATACATAGACTGATAAACACATTACCCTCCTTTGCGTCGCGCAGTCGGGTAAAAATAAATAAAATCTATGAAATTAGAACCGACGTAATTTTTACCACTATTTAACCATTTTAAATTTAATAAGCTCGGTTAATTTATTTTAACTATAAGATAATACCCAATTAATTAATATGAAACAAAAACTATGATTGCAACAAAGAGTAATTTTCTTTTTTTTTTGTTCACAGGTAATTTGAATGCAGATAGCTGATAAACTAACGATGAGGTGAAATTAGAGAAAATTAAGGAAAATCTAGTGATTTTATAATACAAACGTGAATCAACATGCAGTTTGTATTCATTTTTTGAATATTTTTTTACTTAATTGTCGTCTAACAGCGTCTAACAAGAGCACTTGGCTTTACGATTACAGGTATTCTAGTAAATAAAGATCTTCTCTTCTCTTAAAAAAGCGAAAAAAAGCTACGCGCACGAAGAATTCCGTTCAATTTTCATTGTTTTTAGTTAGGTATTTGTTGTTAAAGAAGCATCACAAATCGCCCCTTACAACACCACTTAAGTCATTTTTACCAACTTTTCAGGAGACGAAAAAAACTATATTTTAAAAAATCTGTGTTTTTTTTTCTATTGCTTCTTAATACATAGTTAGCGGTTAAGGGTAGTTCTTCGAAGACAAAATTTTCTATTTCTATGGGTGTATTTCTGTAACCAACTAACATAATTGCCTGTAATTTTTTGTTTTGCATACTTTAGCTTTGTCCCTAACTTGGTCAAATGATATTTTTGAAATAGTTGCTGTCTAGGTACAAAATAAAAACATTTGAAGTATGTTCTTCTGATTCATATAACGCGTCCGTTTGCCATTTTCCGAAAGAAAATGTTTGATGTGGCGTTTTTCTTTTGATAAATGCATTTAAATAATTATTTTATTGAAAGGAAATGACTTATCCTTTTACAAAATAATGCGTGGTAGTTATAACTACTAATACTTTTTTTATAAATAAGTAAAACAAAAGTGTCCGGCGTATAATACTGATTAATATGGTGTAAGTTGCGCTTGACCATAGTTGACCGGGTAATACAGTTAGGATACTGATTTTGCGCGCGTGGGGAATCAGCCATGCAACGAACAAGCTAGGAGGTGGACGTGCGGCTGGTATCCAGAGAACCCGGTGTTACGAAGGTAAATATATGATTCATCTGTGCTTGGTTCAGGTGGGATTCTGATTACAAAGCCTACTTTATAAGATTTATTTTATTGTTTTAAAACCTCAATTTGCGTTTGCTGTGATGCTTTTAGATAATATTTTAATGTGGAAAACTTTTAATACTAAAGCCTGTATGAATATGGAGTTATGCATAATTATAGGCAAAATCCTGATTCATCTGTGCCTGCTTCATATGGTCAAAACACCATATGGATTAGAAAATAGCGGTTTTATAGCGTAAATTTGCTATTATTTGTAACATACATATTAAAGTATAGCTGCTACAAGTATATGGCCGCTATACATACTTTCATAATATGTATTAGGTTAAATATTTAATTGCATTTTTGTTACATTGTACAGTAACGTATACTATCACGCAATTGATAAAATGGTAGTTTTAATTTTCCCTAATATATATTTTTCATTTTCATTTCATTTCTTCATGAAAAGTTATTTATCTCTAAATATCTCTATTTTTTTTATTTTGTAGTTTACAACAATGCCACAACCTGAAGATAAAAGGAAGGAGAAAAAGACACTGGCAGAGCGCATAAAGATGGAACACAAGAAATATCCAAAAATTCAGGATCTCGTCATCAAGAAAAACTTTTTGAGGAAATTGAAAGCAGATCGCTCCCTTGCAAAAAGTCAAGAAAATATTTCCTTTAAGTAATTTTATTAACTTATACTTGACTTACTTGTGTACGTTTGTTAATTATATGGAATGTTTGACATATGTAGTATAGTACAGTGATTTTTTAATTGTAAAAGGTTTGTCTAATTGATTAAGTATTAAAGTTGTTTAATTTAAATTTTTGTTTCTGATTTATATGTCACCAATTCTGATTCATCTGGGCACAAAATATTTGAATGTCGATATCTTGAAAACTGCTATATAAAAATGAGTCCCTCATTCAAATATATGTTCTTTAGAATCCATATTTTCATATGAACATGTGTTACAAAGCTGATAGTGAAATTTAATTTCGGCCAGATGAATCAGTTGAAGAATGAAATTTCGAAGAAATACCCTTAAGAAATAATTAATTGTACTTATTTTGACGATTTACTTTATTTTAACTTTTATTTTATGACTTGAGCGGTGTTGACTGATATTTTATTAGATTTAGGCGGTGTTGTTTGTGAAAATGTTAGGGGTTAAGGTATCAAAAGATGACAGACTAACGACTTGTGCGGTGTTGCGACGCCAACCGACTTAAGCGCTGTCACTATTTTTTGAATTACGGCTTCTGATTGGCTGAAATCTATTTCATGAGACCAATGGTTCGACGCGCAATGCGCAGCTTCATCCAATGGCATTAAAATGTAAAAACCGCCAATTTTCGACTTGAGCGGTGTTGTTAGCTTGATTTTAGCTTTGATTGAACATTTTGGTGCCACCGCCATTGCAAAAACAGCATTAATAGACTTTCAAAATTCAAAATTCGAAGTTCAAAATTAAATGGCTTTTTACAGAGTAATTGAAAAAATGAAATAAAACTGCGTTCCTTTCATTTTGGACTTTAGTTGTATAGAAATAAAGTGTAAAATTACATGTAATTTTATGTAGTGAGTACGGCACCACAATTAGCTTTAGTACGGAATCGAGGGCCTGATGACATACTGAGTGTCAGTTTTCAATCGGAGTTTTAGCAATAGGGCTCTCCCTTTTTACCCTTTAGGTAGGGAACCATAAAAATCAGTAAAATAACATAACATAAACTCACGCCTGTATTCCCCGAAGGGGTAGGCAGAGGTGCTAGCACCCAAATTTCGCCAGTTTATATTTAGGTCCCAATGTAATAGGTGGCGAGCCTATTGCCACTAACCGGGCGCATAGAAACCTGCGATAAGTACACACATAACTTCGAAAAGCATTGAAAAGTCATTGGTGTGTGCCATGGTAAACCTGGGATCGAACCCGAGACCTCGTCTCGGCAGTCCATTACCCATACCACTAGGCCACCGCAGTAACGAATTAGTAGAATACTTGAAGTTGGCTTAAAACTATGATTTCTTCCAATACATTTGTGGTAACTAACTCCTAAATTACATACCTTTATTAATTAACATTTTTTTAAGTTATCCGGTCCTTAATTAGATGTTACGTGGTCAAAAACTAAACTGAGCGGCGCAGCATATTAAACAGAAGTTTTTTTTTATATTAATGTAATTAACGTAATTTAATTACATTTATAGATACAGGTAAACAAGTTTAGGCTTGCGATAAAAACTTACTTAAGGCATAGTCCTGCCTCAAAACTAACAAATTTTCTTTTATCAAAGAAGACGTAAATATTGACATTGAATATAATTAGGTATAATATCATTAGAATATATATTTATATCCTAAGGTGGTGTCAGTAAATACTTTGACATTTTTTTAAACTAAATTGCTTTAGGGTTATCATTATTTTTGTCGTAGGTACGTATCTTACCTTTTAACTTTAAAGTTTAAACCCTATCACAATAAGAAAGCACCTACAGACTTAATTTCTTAACACCTTTGGACCTCGTGCAAGAGTGTCTTCAGTTTTTTGTTAAGAATTATGTAGATAAAGTTGTATAGAATAGGTTTCAACTATAAAACTGCCATAATTCGTAAGTAAGTGTGCTAAAATGACAAAAAAAAATACTTACTTTGTTTTGCTAGGCTACGCGCCTTAAGTCAGGCTATGGACGCAACTCTGGTGGTATTTCACAATCTCCGGTCTGTTCTTTATTTAATATTTGTCAGCATTTACATGCACAATAAAAAAAACAAGCTTGTCTTTACATTGTGACGTCACTCACACCGGGTGTGTTCATATTTAGCAATGTGAGTTCCTAATTAGAGAATACTCATACGTTTAAAGTGCTAATTGGTGCGTTCGGTTTTGGCGCCAAAAGACACTGAAATAGGTCTGTTTGAACATGTCTGGGGCTTTTGTACCATTTGAAATAGACAGATAATAATAATATGTTGATTAACACTGATTTCTTTTTAAATATATTTTTGAACTAGTTGTTCATTATTTTTTTAAGGATTTCGTGTCTACAGGGCTCTATAAATTTGACTTTGTTTAGTTAGCTACTTTTGTCGTTGTTTTTTTGATATTTGAAATTGAAACTAAATTAAGTTTACATTTAAGTAGGGTTTTTTATTACAACTAAATCAAAATTCCTTCTATAAATTCCTTCCAGCAGGAAGTGACTTAGTTTTATACTATGTAAAAATGTAGTTCGAAATAATTTTGTGATGCAATAAAACCCTTAAAAAATCAAAAACCGTGTGTTATACTTATAGCAGTCTAAAAACAATACCAATTAATGTTAATTACCAAAATAGCTGTCGAACCGACCAACGGATCCTGTCGGCTGTGTAATTCGGGATGGGCCCGCCGCGCGCCCTGTTGGCGGTAAATTCTAACTTTATCTTTCATCGGAATTCCATTTTCAAATTTAAAATCGTGTAGAATGGGCAATGGCATCGTTTTCATTGTGAACCAAAGATTTTACGTACCTACAAGCTGGTTAGAACAAAAATTCTGTCGCATTTTGAAGGTGTTGGGAGTTATGAAATTAATTATTTTTCATCCTTGTATTGTCCCGAAACATGCCTAGCCCTCCGGGGATGGGGGCGTGATAGTATGTATGTAGATACCTATGTATGTATTGTCCCTATTTTCGTGCGTTATCATCACACACAAGTAGCCATGTCAGAGCATGCGGTGTCATTTTAGGTGGACATTAATTGATTAATCACATTTGTTGGTAGATCTACCAATTTGAGTACCAAAAATACCAAAAATATTACTCATTTTTTACTTTATAATTTGTATGAATTTGTATCACAGATCTACATTTTTCCTGCTTTTTTCTGACTTCTTATGGCCTGGGCTAGCATAAACCTTATTTAGTCGCGTTTTCGACACGTAGAAAAGGTTTATGACACAGGGCTGTCAAAGCTGGGTGTATCTATGTATAGTATGTATATATTTACAAAAAAAAAGTATCTAAGTATGTTTATCCGCATTGTAGATTTCATAACACAAGCTAGTTAAGCTTACCATGGGTCTAGCGTTGTGTGGAATGTTGTAGAATATTTATTATTATTTATTATTATTTTAATATATGTAGGTACATAATGGTTGTTATGGCTCGCAGGTTGAAGGTACTTATACTACAACTTGAATACGCTTAGCATAATCGTGATCGAATTATTCTTCACAACAAAGGTTCTAGCGTATCTTCGGACGGTGTTTATTTTATTTTCATAATTGGTTGTTTTTATTTGCACATCGAATATTTTTTGTTATAACCAAACATTAATATGGGTCATGGCCAAAATGTCCATTTCTTTTTTTTTTATCTGGGACACGTCAATTTGAGTTTACCTCGCCTGATGTTAAGCTAAAGGCAAAGTCTCGGAGAGAGGGTCACCATCGCAAATATGTACCATGTTAACAGTGGTGGCACTCAGCTTGACGGCCTCATCAGATGCCTTTTCACGCGCCGCTTAAAGGACCCGGGACTGTAGGACTGTAGGAGTTCGCATAATGTCCCTTTTTTCAATATAATATATGTTACCTGTGACCATTCTCTGATATCCTCTAGAAACTTGTTCCTAAAACATTCAATCGTCGAATGACATATGTTTACAGTACGTTCGGACTTGCGATCCAGACCAATCCTTGGAATAGTTTCATATGGGTTCAATATTCACGCGGACGGAACCCAGGTCTTCGATTGTACTAAAGATAAACCACTTTGGTGCCGCGTCACTGCAAAAAAATGACATTAAATTTTTTTTTTTTTTTTTACATAGGACACGTCAATTTGACTTCACCTCGCCTGATGTTAAGCTAAAGGCAAAGTCTCGGAAAGAGGGTCACCATCGTAAACATTTACCATGTTAACAGTGGTGGCACTCAGCTTGACGGCCTCATTAGATGCCTTTTCACGCCCCGCTTAAAGGACCCGGGACTGTAGGAAGAAGGAAACACGTGAGCTGGCAGGGAATTCCAGGTCTTAGTGGTGCGGCATAGGAATGAATCACGTATAGACGTATGAGACGTATAGAAATAATTTTAGACTTTATTTCTATACGTCTAAAGTGCCCGGTTAATGGCAATAGGCTCGCCACCTATTGGGACCTAAACATAAACTGAACCCCTTCGGAGAATACAGGCGTGAGTTTATGTTATGTTATGTCTAAAGTCCAAAATGAAATAAAAACAGTTTTATTACACTTTGAATTACTCTATAAAAAGTCATTTAATTTTGAATTTTAATCTCTTCGCTTTATAGTATATTATGTACCTAATGCCGTTTTTTGCAGGGACGGTGGCACCACTGTAGTTTGGCTTTAGCAGAATCGAGGCCCAGGTTCAACTGGTTCCACTCATTATTCATAGCCAAGGAAGTATAATCACAAACGGTTCTATACACTTTCTTACTCTTATAAAATAAGATAGACAACACAACAGACTAGTAAAAACAGGTCGAAAACCAGTAATAAAAATATCAGATTTCTACCAATATTGTGAACTAAAACACTGACAAAGTGACAATCTCACTTTCAAACGTCGAGAGGGAAATTTATTCCCCTGTTGTAATAAATACCCTGAGGATATCAGGTATTCAATTGGCAGACCGCCGTTATGGATACCGCTGTTTGAATACTAAGTCACTTAATCTGTTGTGTATCTAGGTACCTCTGGTAGCCTAGTGGTATGGGTAATGGACTGCTGATACGAGGTCTCGGGTTCGATCCCAGGTTTACCATGGCACACACCAATGACTTTTCGATGCTTTTCGAAGTTATGTGTGTAATTATCGCAGGTTTATAAGTGCCCGGTTAATGGCAATAGGCTCGCCACCTATTACATTGGGACCTAAACATACACTGGCGAAATGTGGGTGCTAGCACCTCTGCCTACCCCTTCGGGGAATATGGTCGTGAATTTATGATGATGATGATGATCTAGGTACCTACTCGCAGCAATAATGAAGATTCGAAATACGTCGTGAAAAAATGAAGCACTCAAGTGGGACTTGAACCCACGACCTTTCCCTTTAAGGGGGAATGCTCTTCCAACTGAGCTATTGAGCCACACCTGAATCACTTCAAATTCATTCAAATATTTGGGCGGAGTCATCAAAAATCAATGTTTAAAAATGGTTGGAAAATCATTCATTGGTTCCAACAGTTCGTAAGAAAGCTGGTAGCTGGCTCCACCGTCGCCCTTAAACGGATGTAAAGAGAAGGGAAATTTTAAGTGATTCAGGTGTGGCTCAATAGCTCAGTTAGAAGAGCATTCCCCTGTAAAAGAAAGGTTTACTATTATACAGCTAAACTGTACCAAAACTGCCTTTATGCGAATTTGCCCTTTTGGGAAGTTGCCGTTATGAGAAATTGCCATTCTGAGAAGTTGCCCTTATGCGAATAAGGGAAAGGTCGTGGGTTCAAGTCCCACTTGAGCGTTTTAATTTTTTCCCGATGTATTCCGAATTTAAAAGTTAGCATAATACATAAATGCTTTAAAAATTGCATTAATTATGAGATGTTTTATAAAACTAACTTAACTGGAGTCCACGTGTGAAGATTATATAAGTACTAGCTATTGCCCGCGGCTCCCCCCGCGTGGATGTCACTTACCGCTATATTAAGATGTAAGCTAACCTATCTTTTAAGTTGGATCAAACTGCACACGGTGTGCAAATTTGATTAAAATCGGTTAAGTAGTTTAGGAGTTCATCGCGGACAAACAAAGTGACACGTATTTATATATTAATATAACATTCTAATTGGAGTGTCTGAGGTCTATTTATTCCTTCCCAGGTTGTAAATAATATATTATCGACCTAACCTTTAGTACACCCATAAATTAATTCAGAAAATTAATGGTAGAAAAGCATCCCGATAATAATTTCTAATCTCACACTGATTATATTATCTTAAGACTTAGTTTATGATGATCAAATTGGAAATTAAATGCCATAAATATCGTAGAAATCGAAATAAATTACAATACGACAAATCCGTGACAATTAATATTTAAATCAAAGGTATACTGGAAGAGAACTCATATTGAGTTAAACTCGCCTCTGTACATGTTCTTGAAATTATCTTTTAATAGCTGGCCCGGCTTACTTCGTACCGCTAATTTTTTTCCGCCAATGTCTACTTTATTAAGCATGTATTATTACTATAAACCTTCCTCTTGAATCTATCTATTAAAAAAAATCGCTTCAAAATCCGTTGCGTAGTTATAAAGATTTAAGCACACATAGGGACGGACAGAGAGTGTCATCGACTTTGTTTGATACTTTAGATAAAATATATTTTATGTCGAACACATTGATTCATATTTTGTTAGTAACACCCATAACATGAATTACCGCTGTACTATTTGTGTGCAAGAAAGAATTAAGAATTAAAAAAACATGACTTTTATAATAGATACTAAAATATCCTCTGAATGTATTCCGAATCAGCTTTCAGTTCAACTTCGGAACGGCTGAACCTATATTTTCCGTAAAATTACTATCATTTGACTTCCATGGCACATTTTTTTTTATCGTGCGAAAAATTTCCACGGATACCACCCCCACCGGAGCCGGTGGAGTTGGTTATATCGGACTCAAACTAAAACGCACGCCGTCTTTTGGTCTTTGGTTGCCGGAGGTGAGAATGCAGGAAACATATCTCTCCATAGCATACAGGCGATATCGAAGTTGTTCAGTAAGACCATATTATCTAACTTTTTATGTAACCATAGATGTTTTTTATAGTAACCAAGTCCGAAGGCTTGTCATGGTCCCAAGGCACGGAAGAAGGCCTCTCACCATACCTACTAAGATTGGCCAGGCTAATATTGCTTTTAAAATCTTACTCGCAATTTTACTGAATCAGGCACCTGAACCAGTAAAGTTCGTAAATATGGATGGATGAACAAATAAATGTATGAATAGATGGTTGTTTCTTACTCATTCACACAAAAACGTGAGTCTGTATCAAATATGGCGCTGTGATAGATTAACTATTATACTCTGGTTAAGCATTGCCATTTAACGTGGCAATGCAGCCAGCCTTCTGGGTACGTAACCGGTCGGTGACGATGCGGAGGAATTCCACATGTAAATAGTTTATTTATTTCTTTATTTTATCTAATTTTATCTCTGTCATATCATATCATAACTCAAAAGATTAAAATACTCTGGAATAGCACAACTTTTATCCCGAGAATAGATTTCTGTGAAATGAAATGAAATGAGTGTATTTGTTATCTGTAATATGGGTGAAATAGGTGATGTTTAGATAAACTTGTGGGGCCCCGGAAAGGAGGAAATACGTTCAAGAGCAAGTTCCCTTCACAAACCAACACTTTGCTATGTTTTATTAAACATTGACATGAATAATGTATTTAAATCTAATATATACAACAAGTATGTGTAAAACAGAACGAGTATATTTATTTTTTACTCTATCTACGTTGTAATTGTTACATGATACATTAATGATTTACTAGTTTCCTGGTTCCTACGTTTCCTTGCGAATAACTTCATATAAATCCGATTTTTTTATAACATCCTACGAACCTTCGCTCTAATGTAGGTACTCTGTATATTCAATGTTCCTTGTTTCTCGACATAGTATATCATTGCTTTTATAGACGTCTATTCCACTTAACCTAAGTTTACCACCGCTTCCTGCCGCAGCGGCACAACAAACTCCATTGCAGCGTCAAGTTTACAAAAAAAAATATTTAAGACTAAATGTGGTCTGATCTCGTGTCAAAAGATGAGACTCTAAGGCCCGTATTCTCCGGTGGAGCCGCCTGTCACCCTAGCAGAAGCAGGCCGCAGCGGCGGCGCAAAGTGCGCCTCCCCGTAGCCGGGGCTAAATGGGGACGTCTGTCTGAAGTCTGGGTGTTTCTATGTATAATATGTATGTATTTACAAAAAAAAAAGTATCTAAGTATGTTTATCCGCATTCTAGATTCCATAACACAAGCTAGTTAAGCGTTGTTTAGAATGTTGTAGAAAAAAAAACTTTGTATGGTGAACACAATCACCATCATATCAGGGTTGTTTCTGGATGTCTCCGAGGCTTATATCTTACAGCCCGGGGTCCGTATACTCTTTCTCCTCCTTCAGATTTACCATGCTACTTTTATGTGAGCGACTGCCGGCGCCAGAACCTCGTGCGTCAATCAGCTTCTCCTGCGACATGTGCTGATTGACGCACGAGAACCGGCTTGCTGATGCACCGGCTTAGTAATTTCACGGCTTGCAGGTGAGCTTGGCTTGGGCCCAGTGACTATTTGAAGAAATATTCCTTTGCGAAGCCTGAATGCACTGCTAGTCATGTACATAGTCGACAAAGGAGATATCAATTAATCAATTACCCTTCATCAATCCACCCACATCCTAGCGTTAATCCCAGTTGCGGAGTCTGGGGTCCGCTTTACCAGTCTAACTGGGCCTCGATTCTACTAAAGCAAAACTATTGTCAAGCCATTGAGATTGGAAAAAGCGGCAATACATTATAGACTTTAAAGCGATGCATTTAAAGTTCAATATTAAATAACTGTTAGCAGAGTGAATAAAAGAGTGTAATGAAACTTTTGTCATTTAATTTTGGACCTTAGTGTATAGAAATAAAGTCTAAACTTTAATGCCGCTTTTTGCAATCTCTGTGGTTTGACAATAGTTTAGCTTTAGTAGAATCGAGGGCCTGCTGTTTTGGCTGAACTTCCATATTTATACTTAGTATCGACTACCATCTGATCTCCACAACCCAAAGGAGATATCGAAGCATTGCAGTTAGACCACATGTTAATTTTTTTAGAGCTCCAACGTCCGAGGCACTACAAATGGTTTCCCGTCTCTCACTACAAACAGAGTAAACATTAATTTTAAATGAAACTGTGCCGAAAGCTAGCAATTAAAATAAATAAATCAAATTAGTGGTTAGAGCGTCTGATTACTTCCTATATTTAAATAGTCTAATTATTTATTTACCGGTGATTTATTAATTCGCATGAAATAAGTAAACGGTAGGTATTATAATAATTGTTTTAGTAGATACTGTAGTGTAGATAGTCAATTTAATTTAATTGCATAATTGATGCTTTTACTAAACCCGCAGTAAACCAGTGGCTAAAGAAAAAGCCGATTACTTATATTTCTTCAATAGGTACTACATAATACCCATATGCATGCATACAAATATTTGCATTGAGCGGGGCTCGCATCCGCGTCTCCTGCGTAGCAGCCGCGCGCACTACCGCTGTGCGCCACGGAAGCTGTCACAATGGTACCTATATCATTATATGTATGACCATCATATCTATGAAAGATTATTAAAGAATTAACACCCACATTTCACTCAATCTTTGTATTCGGTCCCACGTAACAGGGGGTGAGCCTATTGCCATATTCCGGGCACTATTATTGACTCAAGCCATGCATCTGAGGCTGAGTCTGGGCTGTATATATCTGTCTGATGTTAAACAGCCCTATCCATTAGTCGCCTTGTACGACACCGCATGGGAAGAGATGGGGTGCCCCATCTACTCTGCCGAGAAACATCCTACAATAAGAAGATACTTAACAAGAAAGTGAAATATCCTGACATCCGCTATCGCAATAATAATGATTACTTCTCGTTTGTGATCTTGGCACTCCGTAGTCGCGCCTCTCATTAACACTAATTTAAGTGCTACCCTCTAGTCACTAGCACTCTTTTTTTGCCAGTCATTTATCCAAAACGGTTATTATTTTATTAAGATGTTCTTTCTCAATTTTCCACTATCTCGTTCGGTTGAAATTAACCATTTTATTCGCGCATAGTCACAGGGCAATTGACATCATGATTGCTTATAAAAAAAAACAAGAACTAGCATATTTAATGTTTGCTAAATGGACTATCGACTCTTTTAGCTTACCTTAAGGCGAAGTGAAATCAAATTGAAGTGTCCTATATAAAAAAAGAGTCCGTCAAATAAGTCAACAGATTTTTTGTGGTCTATTAAATATTTCTCAATACTTTATATTATACCTATTATTTTCTCTAAACTGGTAAATCATGCATTGACTGAAAAGTTATACCTATGCCTGCATTATTTTTGCATTGAAAGGAAATCGAACTCGCGACCTCTGACCATCAAACTCCAGTTATAAAAAGTAACAAATATGTAAAAACTAATTTATTTCCACATAATAACCGTTAAATCATTCCTTTGTAATCCTCCGTCAGTCAGGATCAGCATCAAAATGTCATTTACGTATGCAAATCCCGCGGCACGTCAAAGTGACGTTACCAGTATTGCCACTCGTAAAAATGAAGTTCGCGGTGTTGCCCGCCTGCCGCCTGGGCGGTCCCGTGAGTTATGGGAGAGCTTTTTGATTTATTTGCTGCAGTGTTCTTATCTTATTGGAGAGTGATGTGACGTTTGTGCGCTCTGAATATTTATATTTCTTTGTTTGTTTGGTAATATATTTTTTTATTTGTTTGTAGTGAACTGGACGAATCTTCACGGCATGGTACTTGATAGGTGTTGAACACACCACTATCATCATAGGTAGCTAAATAAATTATATTCTCAGTAATGAACTGAGACTAATCAAATAACAGTTACCAAAAAAAATGCTCAAAATTCAGTATCAGAATAATTTCGAATCTCATGTTTTAAATTGTGTAACCGCGCGGTCCCCGGCATCCCATACGGTGTCGACTAAGGGATAGGGCTGTATAACATCAGACAGATATATTTACTTAGCGTCAGATATTAGCGTCAGATCAGCCCACACTTAGCGTCAGATATATGCTCCAGTCAACTATAGCGCCTGGAATATTATAGCAATAGGGTCACCCCCTATTACGTGAAACCGACTACAATTATTGGTGAAATGTGGGTGTTAATTCACTTCAGCCTAACCCTCTGGGTATTAAAGCATGATTTTAATGTGTGTATGTTATAAAAGGTATTCTCATAAGAAAGTTTTCAACATCCCATATTGGCTGTTAAATGATTAATTCGAAATACGAGTGAAAATTTATAAAAAAAAATGCAATCGTCATGACTCAACTGAGATTATCTATGAGATTAGTTTAAAACCACCTATTACCAATGTGGGGTTATATTTTTCACGAGCAGAGTATCTATTTTCGGTTAATTCATAATACAATCTCAATTTAATCACTTTCGAGCTGTGATGGTTTGAGATTACTATGAGAATTTCCCTTCTGCATTGCCAACCTCTTAGTAGGTTCTTTTTAGGTACATTCCTAAAAGAAATAGCCGCATAAACACGGATAAGTGTATTTAAATCTTACATTCATTATGTGCGCATATTTTATGATGATTAATTTATGATAATCATGTTGGCATTAGTATTATAATTTGCTTACAGTCCATCTTAGGAAGAATACGTGGGAAGAATCATTTGATTTTGTAATCTTTTATGCTCTATCGGTAGGTACAGTCAGCGTCATAAATATCTTGACGGCAAAGTGATGTTAAAACTGTCGTATTAAGAGCAAATAAAACTCTTTTATTGATTTATATGATATTATTGTCCCAACTAAAGGTGTGTACCAAATATCAGAACAACCGGTCAATTAGAAAGGGGGTAAAAAAACTAAATTAAGATCAATTTGACCACTTTGTTCGTCAACATCTTTTTGATGCTGACTGTACATACAATAGTTTTAATACAGGGTATATTGCGCCTTGCGGGTGTGCAGGGAACTAACGGAAAAATACGCAGACGATATTACTGTGAGAGAAGGAAAGGAAGTGATTCAGGCGTGGCTCAATAGCTCAGTTGGAAGAGCATTCCCCCTGTAAGGGAAAGGTCGTGGATTCAAGTCCCACTTGAGCGATTCTCCCGATGTATTTCAAACTTAAAAAGCTAGCACAAAAAAAACTGTAAATAAAACCCTGTGCCAACCCGTCTTGGCCAGGGTGGTAACAGTTGGCCAAAGCCTCACCAACATTGGGAGAGGTCTGTCCAGCGGTAATTGGTTGACTGAGGGGTTTACCAACATCGTTGAGGCCCAAGCAAACTTCACCCCTGCTAAGCAACGGATGAGGTTACGGTGCAAAATATCTTCTTAGGTTTCGGAGTCTGCAGACAGGAGCCGCTTTGAAAAAACCGTTAAGGTACATAAACCAAGCAGAAAACGCTGTGTAGGAGCAAGCAAACCCCAAACTCTAGGAAGGAAGGGACCGGTACTGCCAGGGATGCACTATACACTAAGATTATGATGAATACATAACCTAACATATAGTTTAGTTATAGGGACGTAGTAAGCCTTCCCAAAGAGCGATAACTATTCTCTCTCCGTGAGTAGCGGCGCTGCCGTGAAACTAATTACTAGACCGCGATGGCAACTCGAAATCAATAGGCACATTGTGTTTGTATACTTTCTTTTTTCGTGCAGACATCCCCTCGGATGCCTCCCTCTCCGGAGCCGGAAAGGGAGGTTATGTCGAACTCGAACTGACTAAAACCGCACGTCGACTGAAGGCCGTGGTGCTAGGCCGGAGGTGAGGTTATCTTCGACATATCCCTCACACCCCGGCTGACCCAAGGCCATCCCTTACGGTCTGGCCCTCCTCGGGAGGGGGGACATCGGAGACCCCGTTGTGTTTGTATACTAGGTATTGAATCAAATCAATTACAGTATTACCATAAGTGCCATAAGGTTATGCAAAAAGTCACGTACAAGCAGTGTTATTTGGAATTAATCAACAAAAACGGATATAAAATGTTCCATCGCGTGTGAAGGAAGCGTAAATTATGTAGAATATATTTACCATTATACGCACAACAAACCTGATGTATTAAGTTCCTTGCTAAGGCAAATATAGTGTTGTAAGTGAGTAGGGAAATTATACTTTTCATTATTCTCGTTTCCCCGACTAAGCATTCTTGAGCAACCATTCCCTCTTTGCTGTAAGATGAATGATCATAGATTTATGAATAGCTTATGGCTTAGGGTGTATCCTACGGTAGCGAAGGGTGAAGATTTTGAAAAGGCAAGCCGGTGGAAATTTTGGTACAAAATGTAAAAATCTTTACCTTGGCAGAGCAAGCCGGCAGGAATCGTGTTGCAGGGATCCCTCGCAACTGGTACCCTATGAACATTTCCGGGCCTAGGACAACCTCATATGCTATGTTAGTCGCTCCAGCAATAGACAGAATAAATCTATATATATAAAAGAAAGTCGTGTTAGTTACTCCACTTATAACTCAAGAACGGCTGAACCGATTTAGCTGAAAATTGGCAGGGAGGTAGTTTAGAGCCAGGAGAAGGACATAGGATACTTTTTATCCCGTTCGGCAGTTATTTTATCGCGGGTATAGGTTCCTGTGGGTCGCGGTCACGGGATCAGAATTTCTGTGACCCTGGTACATTTGCATGATGTACCAGGCTAGAAAATTAAAGAAAATTTAAATGAATCGCGGGAACAGGAGCATTGTATCCTATACCTTTCTATTGTGAACTAAACACGGACGAAGTCGCAGGCAAAAGATAGTAAGCAATTGGTGGAAAGAGCGTACTGTGTATGGCTCACAAAATCTATGTATATAAAAATGAACCCCTATTTCGCTTGGTCACGACATGACATCACGGCGTGAACGGCTGAACAGATTTCGCTTATTCTTTTTTTGTGGTGTTCATTATAGTTAGGAGAAGGTTCTTATGAAAGAAAAAATTAAGAAAATTGCGCGGAAAATTAGAAAAAACCACCATATAAAATTAAAAAAAAAAATAGCTGATCCGACATACGCCATGTCTAAATTTTGAATTTGGAATACGAATTGGAAAAAAATGTTTATTTTTCTAATACTGCTGTATGATATTCTTCTATGTTATCTGACGTTTGATATAGAATTGACATAATGCGTGCAAATATCGTGAGAGGGTGATTAGTAGACATTCTTCTGAATTAACAAAATGCCCGTTGCATGGGCCGCGAAAATATTTATGGTGGCTATTTTTTTATTTAGGTCGAAAAATTAATGGTTTATGGTAGTATGAACGCCCTTGAGCGTAGAGGTATATGGTTGTATGGGTCCCATAGGTATATAGGCTCCATAGGTGTAAGTATGGGCCCCGGTGACCTATTAGTGTCGGGAGCTCCGTGGGCGTATGGGGCCCGAATCGAAATGCTTTCGGTTCTCAAAATAATTAGGAGAATTTGATATAGCTAATTGATTCTAATTTATAAGGCGAAACGAAGTTTGCCGGGACAGCTAGTTAAACATAAAATGGTAGGTAAGTAAAGCTTTTACACGAGCAACTGCCGTTAGACTGAGCGAGAGAGACTCGCAAACCTCGTGCGCAGGCAACTCGAGCGTCGGAGGGCTCACCTCAAACGGACCTCCGTCCCACATAAGCGCGGGCCTGGGAGTGACGGGTGGAGCCGCCGCCCACCACAGCAGAAGCAGGCCCCGACGTCGGCGCGCGGTTGCACGCCTCCCCATTCCGGGGGTGAGTCGGGGTCACTGTTGTACCCCGTGGAGGGCCAGACCGTCAGGGATGGCCCTGGGTCATCCGAGGCGCGAGGCATATGTCGAAGACAACCTCACCTTCGGCCTAGCACAACAACCTACAGACGGCGTGCGGTTTCAGTCGGTTCGAGTCCGATATAACCTCGCTCTCCGGCTCCGACGGGCGAGATATCTGAGGGGATTTTTTGAAAACCGTTAGACTGATTCGGAGATTGATCCATGACCTGCTTGTCCACTTCACCGGTTTGCAGATGTTGACTAAGACTTCCAAGATCTTTGTTAAACCCCATACTCACAAAAAATAATAATCATTCACTCTACTGAAAATTAAATTGTACACTTGACGTGTCTTTACACTGATATGACATGTGTAAACATTGACTTAAGGACAAATATTTACTTACCGACTGTCTTCGTACCAACATGTGTTGTGTATTGCTAAACGTATTGTGTAATAACTGTTTGCTACACAGTTTCAATACGAGTAACGACACGTTAAACTGTGAGAGAAAAGCGGATAATGGTGGATGCAAACTTGAAGACTTTTATATAGCCCGATTCATATAGGTATCTTGAAACTAAATCTTCTTCTTTGGCCTCGCCTTTTCCCGTTACGCGGGGTCGGCTTTCCTGGTGCTGAGGCGCCACTTATTCCGCTGGTATGCATCGTGATCTGAAAGCCCCAACTGCTTGGGGGCCTTCCCCTCCCTCTCTCCTTTGTAGCCATGGATAGGAACTTTTTCACGACATGGTCGTCTGGTCTTCGCTGTATATGACCGTACCATCTCAGCCTAGACTCTGTGATTTTTTCTGCAATTTGTGCAACTTTAAAGGTACCTCTTATATGTTCGTTGCGCACCCTGTCTTTAAGCGTAACTCCGCCCGCCCAGCGCAGCATTCGCATCTCGGTCGTGTGTAGCTTCTGTACATGGCTTAAAACTAAATCACAAGATATAAAAGGTTCTAACGCACGTGGATTGTTTTGTAATAATCTATACTTGGTGAATTTGAACTCGTTCATCGCAGTAGCACCCAGTGCTATCTTCAAAATCATCCAAGAAACGTGCACTACGCGTATTAGAGCACATTTTAGCTTCAAGATACATAAATCGAGCTATATAATATCAGTCAAATATATTTATTCCTTTGCACAAAATAAAGACGAATCCTTACGATCGAAAGGTTCCGGGTTCGAATCCAATCCCGGCAAATACACTACCGACAGGTACCCAGTCTGAAAGTTTAATTTCCCCAGGATTATTAAACTTTCAGACTGGGTTCCTGTAGGTCACCACGACCCACAGCTGGCGTGCGGTTTTAGTCGGTTCGAGTCCAACATAACCTCCCCTTCCAGCTCCAGCAGGGGGGTATCCAAGGGGATTTCCGCACGGAAAAATAAAAAAGGGTTCCTGTAGGTAGTGTACGAAGACGATGTTAGGTTTTGTTTTGACCGATCTTACAGAATACCTTTTTTTTTATTTTCGTGCGGAAATCCCCTCGGATACCCCCCTGCCGGAGCCGGAAGGGGAGGTTATGTCGGACTCGAACCGCACGCCGACTGTGGGTCTTGGTGCTAGGCCGGAGGTGAGGTTGTCATAGACATATCCCTCGCACCCCGGCTGACCCAGGGCCATCTCTTACGGTCTGGCCCTCCTCAGGAGGGGGGACAACGGTGTCCCCAACTCGCCCCCGGAATGGGGAGGCGCGCTATTCAGCGCGCCGCCGCCTCTTACAGAATACCAAAAGTTTTGCTTTTCATTTTTCTTTCTAACCGAATTCATCGTTTCAAATCATTTCGAAGTTAAATTTCGAATTCATTCGTCACTTTCGAAGTTAAATTAGTTATTAATCCCCGTGGCATCCAAAGCTTTCATCTAGGAATTCCGGGTCCCCTTTTTCCAGTTTAACTACGACTTTGGCTGAACTTCAATATTTTCTGTGTAGCGACTACCATTTGATCTCCACAACCCATTGGCGATATCGAAGCATTGCAGTAAGACCAGTTATTGGACTTTTTCGAGATCCAACTACTCATAACGACTGTTGTTGCCATGCCATACGAACTATCTATGTTCGTATGGACACCGGGAATCAAGTCAAGTACCGAAAGTCAAATACACAACTATATACTTGTACAAAGTAACAATACAGACTTTCTACAGTCTGGTTAACCAAGCAATTGATACAATGGTGCTCTTGGCGCCAATCGCTGTATTGATTAATGAAAACAAATGGAAATTTCGAATCATGCGAATGCATGTTTACGATCTATTTCACTTTATTACAATGCATTGTCATTAGTTCAACATTCAGTTAGTATAATATACGATATATTTTTGGCGATTAAGTAGAAGTGAAACGTAGGCAAGAAATTAGAAATGATACCTATTGCAAATTAACAAAAACGCTTAATGTCAAAAGATCGTACCGCCGAAAGTACCGCCAATTTTTTGGCAGGTGCTATTCGTGGATACTCATTTATTTTTACAATATTGTCCACGAAGAGCACCTAGGCTAGTGCTGGGATGTATAGGCTGCATGCTGACTCATAACACGTGTTGTGACTACTAAACGGCATTAAATAATAGACTTTAAATATATGTATTTAAAGTTCAAAATTAAATAACTTTTTTGCAGAGTGAATGAAAAAGTATAATTAAACTTTTTAAATTAAATTTTGGGCTTTAGGCTTGTAGAAATAAAGTCTAAAATTTAATGTCTTTTTTTCAGCTGATGGCACCATAGTGGTTTAACTTTAGAATCGAGGGCCTGGAGTGTGAATGTCAACACATAGTATTAACCTTAATTAATGTATTGGGAGCAACCATTTGGGCCTTCATAATAGAGTCATCTCCGAGAACTTTCTCACGTTTACTTCTAAGAAGTGCCCAAATCTTTAGACAAGTGGTACATCGTCAGTACGTATAATTTTTACATATAATTTATTTTTTATTTATTCATCATGCACAAGTACATGGGCGCACTTAATGCCATAGGCATTCTCCACCAGTCAACCAGAGGTGGTGCAGAGAAAGACTCAGTAGGTGCATTATTAGAGCAACATTGTATGGAGAGAGCGTACCGAATAATTTTAGGGAGTGACACTATAGTAGGTACATACCTGCCATGAGTACATGCACCTATATAATCATGTCTTTATCCAAGGAGGGTAAGGCAGAGGCAGAATTAAAATCCACATTTCACAAATCAATATATTCGGTCCCACGTAATAGGGGGTGAGCTTATTGCCGTATTCCGGACACTATTACTGACTCGAGCCTATAGCTGAGGCTGAGTCTGGGCTGTATATATCTGTCTGATGTTAAACAGCCCTATCCCTTAGCCTTGCACTTCACCGCATGGGAAGAGATGGGGTGGCCCAAATTCTACCCTGCCGGGAATTCCGTTTCCTTATGGCCGTGGCTACTATGACAAGTGTAAGCCACATCCTCTCTTCCATCACCGCATTAAGACTTGAAATTATTTAACAACATACGTGTTTCCCTTTCCTATGAGTCCTTGAGGGTCATGTCGTCCAAACCGTATCCGGTGACGGCGACTCCTAAATATCTAGTTGGTCCCTATGATGGGCTCTAATATGGCTTGCAAAGCCGAACTTCGACTTGAAGACACGATCGCAAGGCGTACAGCAGAGCTGGCCAGATGAATTGTACGTATAGGAGTAGGAGGGTTTTGGACGAGTCTTCCGTGCTTGGCGTTTCCTGTCAAGGTCTTCTAGACGTTTTTCCTCAAAAGAGTCGATGCCAGTGCGGACGGTATGTCGCCATTCCGGTCTAAGACGGGCAATCTCCTCCCAACCATCAGTAGAGATGTTGCAGGCCCCAAGATTGCGTTTTAACACATTTATGTCAGCACACGGCCCACCTGATAGAAAGTGGTTACCATGGCCTGTTAAACGTCGCAACAACAGCACAACACTATAAGAACCTTCTGAACCCCATATAACCAACAGGAAAACCATTCCTAAGACTTCCCTTTAGCTCTCCATCAGACGAGGCGACGTCATATTTGATGCGCTATAAAAAATAACCACAGACAATAAAAAAATCGTCGATAATTATTACCAATTACTGTTCGGATAACTAAACGTAATGAAAATAAATTAACCAATGTATGATATCTGAAATGCAGTTTTTATTAACGTTAATGTTCATATTCAATTATATTGCTTTGTTCGTATGTTTGTGTACATGTAACTGTGAAACCACTTGACCTACTGAGGTTAATATGTGCCTATACACAACATATGTACACCGTACAATCAGCGTCAGAAATATCTTGACTTTATATAATCTTAGAACTAAGGAATTAACAGCAAATCAAACTGTTTCATTGATTTATATGGTATTATTGTCCGAACTAAGGTGTGTACCAAATATCAGAACATACAGTCAACAGAAAGGGAAGAAAAATAAGAAATTAAGATAATTTGAAGCACTCTGTTCATCGAGGTATCCATTTTGTATGTTTATGATGATGATTCGTGATATTATTGTCAATATGATTACTATTAGAGTTAACCGGTTGTATTGTGTTGCACTATTGCAAGCGCCATGGACATGGATGAACTGTAGTAGGTACGGCAGTTAATGGCGAAAAAGTGTTAGGAATTACTACCAGTTCCTCAGTTACGTTTTGTAGTAGGTATTTTATAACAGAAGCACGTTTAATATCAGTGTGGCTATCGATAGTCCTTAGGTCAAGATGGAGGCGTAATGGCAACATTTCTAATGGTTAAAAAGTAGCCTATGTGTGATCCCACACTAAATTTTAACGAACCGTTCAACCGATTGAACGTTTTCGAATATTTCATTAAATTTCCTAAATGCAAGTTTCCATGACTGTGTTTTGTTAAGTTGGTGCCCTTGCTAAATGGCGTGTCATAAGTTACAACGAACTCCCATAAAATTAGGTTAAAGTCCTGTCTGCCATTGTCCGTAACAAAACAAAAACGAATAAAAATTAAGCGGTGTAAAGTTACACTCCGCGGAGTCTGGCGTAAAATTCTTTTGTTTTATAAATGGAGCAGTAACAAAACGTATTTTCCAAGTTTAGGCCGACTACAAGAGATGAAAAAGGTAGAATGTAATTATTTGAGGGATATATTATGTATCTTATCTTATACCTTTAAATAAGCAATTCTTGTATAATATATATAATTGGAATTTCGGAATCGGCTCCAACGATTTTCATGAAATTTAGTATACAGGGTGTTTCGGAGGCGATAAATCGATCTAGCTAGAATTCATTTTTAGAAAATCTGTCAAAAAAACCAAGCAAAGCTCGAGCAAACCAGATATTACTACTTATGTGTGAAGGAGTAAAAGCTTGAAAGTGAACCTCCTTAGTATTTGATCAAGATTTTTAGATAATATGATACTGGCTGTTTCTGCTCCGGTCATCGTGACCAAAAATTGCCTAAATCCTTTCCCAAGTTCTAATCTATCCCTGTACCAAATTTCATCCAAATCGGTTCCGTGGTTTAGGCGTAAATATCGCATTTATAATACTGGTATAGATATGTAGAAGTAGTGACAGCCTCCGTGGCGTGGTGGTAGTGGACGCGACTGCTACGCAGGAGGCGCGGGTTCGATTCCCGCTCAGTGCAAATATTTGTATGCATGAATATGGCTATTTGCATTGGTCTGGGTGTTTCTATGTATAATATGTATGTATTTACAAAAAAAAAAAGTATCTATGTATTTTTATCCGCATTCTAGATTCCATAACACAAGCTAGTTAAGCTATGCTTACCATGGGTCTAGATAGCGTTGTGTAGAATGTTATGGAATATTTTTTTTTTATTTTTTTATGATTATACAATTTTACAAAATAGCTATGATAGAGCGATGGACATCATTGTGACTAAGCTCCGTAAAAAATCATTTAAAAAAATTGGTACTTAGGTACTTGTGAATTGTAAGATATAAAAGGCGATCCAAGACGGCGTGCGTTTTATTCGGTTCGAGTCCGACATAACCGTCCCGTGGGGATTTTTCACACGATAGCAAAAAAACAGTCACGGCCGTGATGGCGAATAACTTATCATCTAATGTGGTGACTGATGGTTGAATTAAGTATTTTCATGACTGGTGGCATGAATGATGCTTGCATGAGCGTGTAAGGGACACCTAAGACCGAATGACATAAGAATCTAATTTATTATGAGCAATTATAATATCCAAATTACAGAGTAGCGGTAGAAGTAAAGCATTTGTTTAATAACTTAATTAGGGACGTGTATCGTTGAGGAAGTTATTTGTGTGTTGATATGTAAACTACTATTAATAATTTAAAATTAAGTAATCAAAATCTTGTACAGTAATATAATAATAATACGTCGTAGTCGGAAAGAAGCGTGAGAATCCGAATTTTACAGAGAGGGCAAACTAACCTGAAGATATGGAGACCCTACGCTATTTTTTTATACGGAACAGAAAAATCTCTCACAAGCATATTAGCCTCCTCATTTTGATATTCCAGTCATTTTGATACACTGGATATTTTGATACTCTGGACAATTCAATATCGGTCATTTTGTAGAACTGAACATTTTGACACGCCGGACCTTTCGATACATGGGACCTAATGGACCGAAAGGCTAGGATTAGCTTGATTCAGTTTTGGAGAACATTCTCAATCGCACATCAGACTGACAGCTTGTTAAATATCTACCATTATACGAGTACAATAGTTATGACTGTTGGCTTTTGTAAAATGAACTTACTTTCGAGGAAAATAGCTTAAAGGACTCGGATACAGTGGACAATACATTTCTAAAAAAGTTAACAACAATGCGTTAATCATACTCACATTCTCAATTAGTTTCTATCTCAATAACCTCATCGCCGCTGTAACATTAAGACAAATGGCTTGTAATTACGGCACAAAGCTATAAACACACGTAATCGAAGTACAATTTAAAGTGCGTCATATTGTCATTGAACTTGAGTGAAAGTTTATTTTTTAACGAACCACCATCTATGGTTCTCGATTTGACAGCGCAATGAAAGTACATTACCGAAATGGACACTATTTCACAACACTGTTGCCTTTGCCTGCCGTAAAAAAATATCTGTCAACGTATATATGGATATCGTACGTCATCTGTCAGTGAACTTGAATATGAAATGGGTTCGCAATTTAAACTTGGTCTTGTATTCCTCCCACCGTAACCAGTGTAACCACCTCTGGCCCGTATTCTAGAAATTCACTAAGCCTTTGCGATTTATCTGAGGACAGATTGATAGTTTGACATATTGCCTGTATAATCTGTCCTCAGATAGATCGCGATTCAGGCTGAGTGTTATTCTAGAATACGGGCCTGAATAAAATAACACTTTTTTCTACACTGGTAACACCAAACTATTCTTATTGTCACCTTCAACTCCCCCACCACTTTATATTGACATCAAATTGTTGCCAGTGTAGAAAGTGTCATTTCAATGACAAATCAGAAATCAGGAGGTAGTACGATTTGCGGTAGGTACAATATGCTTGACTCTCCTAGCCCTACATATTTTATTAAATGGAGAAATATAATTACTTACTGAATCCTATACAAACATGGACATGACTATTATACAGAACAGGTTTAAAGTAACTTACGTTTTACTTTTGAAAAAACATAATCTTTATACCTAAGCCTAAAGGCTCCTTTATAAAAATAAAAAAGAAAAACTCAATGTCAAAGTCATCCGATTTCAAAATCATTTTTTTTAAATATGGATCGTTCTAAAATGGCGTCGTTACATAACAGCAGAGAAAGTGAGAAGTTGAAAATGAAATTAAGTGGAATTGATGCTTCTAATATGGGATCATTGTGTACAATGAGAGGCGATTAGGCCTTTGTCAGCACCGCGATCACACTGATCACACACGATAAAATGAATGTGATACATCGATAACACTTTCGTAACATGTGTGAACAGCTTTTTAATCAAGTTTACCTACGCGGTAATAAACTGAATGGAATTTTTAACCTTATACCTTAAAGGAAAGCTGTACCTATTTTGTTATTGTAAAAAGTAGTGCAGATAGCAAATTCCACTCGAAGGAAACATTCCCTTATTTTTAAAAAGAAACAAATCTGTACTCATAGATTTTCTAAGCTGGCCACACTTCGTTTGTGTTCAAAGTCTGACCCAGATCTTAAAACAAAAAAAGCCGCGCAGTTTTTCATTCATCAGTAGTTTTGTGAACAAATAGAAAACGGACAAGAATTCCAAAAAATATAAGTATTTTTTGTATAGTATGTATCATTTTATTTTTATATCTGCAATGTAAAAACAGGACTAGTAAGTACATAATAATTTAATTGGGTTTACTGACTAGTCAAATTATTAGTTACTTTTTACTAAACGTCTCGGTTTGGCGTTTAGTAAAACTTGTATGAAAAAAGATTTAGTGACGTCATAAGTCAAATCTGTTTTGTGGATGATTAAAAATAAATAAAAACTATAAAAAAAGAACCGACGCAATTTTTACCGCTTTTTTACCATTCTTAATTTAATAAGCTCGGTTAGATAATTTATTTTAACTTTAGGATAATACCGAGTTAGTGTAGAAATTAAATTGACTAAAGAAATCTAAATCTCGACTGTGACAGACCTAAACGGGTGTATCGGTATGCAAGTGAAGCCGACCGGGTGATTAGTATTTATTACATGTAAGAAATTACTAACTAGTTTTATGAATTAGTGATTGATATATTATGTTGCTTGCAATATACACGAGACACCCTGTACCTAGCAATTAGACCTTTCATGTCTAAGCCACATATGGTTTGGTGGAAAATACTTATGATATTTTTTTGGGCTGGATTGTTTTACATATAATCACGCCTTTATCCAAAGTAGTTAGGCAGAGGTGAATTAACACCACATTTCCCCAATCAATGTATTCGGTCCCACTCTATAGGGGGTAAGTCTATTGCCATATGGCACTATTGTAGACTCGAGCCATGCATATGAGGCTGAGTCTGGGCTGTACTTACTTATCTGTTGCCTTATGTTGACACCGCATTGGAAGAGATGGGGTGGCCCAAATTCTACTCTGCCAGGCACCACGCGAGAATTGTTTTACACGTATCTATTTTTTTTTTTTTTTATCTTTCGGTTAAAGAAACATTCCTTGTTGTATTTTTTACCCAGGAGGATGGTTGTCAAGTAGCCGCCAGTTTGAAGGCAGACGGAACCGTAAACTTAATAATATATCCTGGCGGAATTTTTTTATACAATAGTGATAACGGCAATTAACGCTATCTTATTATAGGTAGGTAGGTACAGGTACATTATCACTATTGTAATCTTAAAAAGTTAGTCTACCCACTTTTTTCAGTTTATGATTTGCAAATGAGCAGAACCGGCCAATCCTAAATAGTAAATACTCCAAGCTTAGCTCTAATATCACAGAAATATTCTCTGACAGAAAGTTCAAATACTCCCGTGTTTGTGATCTTGTGTTTTCAAATAGGCAGTATGCATGCAGTATTACCTATTCTGCCACACACTCACTACGAGGCGGTACGAGTCTCGCAACTCGTCCGACGGGATGCCACCAGCCAGTTGACGGCACACGGAAACAGGTACTGAACAATTTTCTCTACAACCTTGACTTGTAACTCTTGTAAGGACATCTTCAACAAAACCTACCTCTCAATTACAAAAAAAATGCTATTTATCAGCTGTATGTCGCATTTCATTGGAAGGAAGAAAACTGAAATGGCAATGACTATTTTTCATAGACTAGGATTTTTCTTCAGGCTTGCATGCACATGCAATTGGCCGTAAAAAAATGCCGTAAAATTTTTTTAAGGATGACACATGACATTATAAAATGGCGCGAGTTCTAGTTTCTGCGTTTCATTCCAAATTCGAGTTTTGGCGGGAAAACGTAGAGGACGCATCGCGGTAATATTCTATTTTCCGAAATTGGTGTGAGTTCGAGTTTTTATGTATAACAATGGTGGATTTTTTAGCCATAAAGCCTTGGATAATGCACACGCGTGCAGTAGGAAAGTGGCATATTACAGTGAATTGTCACTGTACGTGTTCAATCCAAATCTCCCCAGGGAGCTTTTAGTAAAGTCCCCACAACTTTACTAAGACATCAATCATCATTCACCACTATCATCTTCATCATCATCATCATCATCATCAACGTCATCAACTAATCATCATTATTATCATCCACAATCATTTCTATGAAGAAAATAAATAAAACTGATGGTCATAGTACCTTAGCCTGTTCCGAAAGGAACTAAAAAAAAACAAAAAAAAACAATCCAAATTCGAAATTCATTGATTCATCCAGGAACCGCGACACATTTTTTTTTTCAAAATAGATTGTCAATAGGCTCCCATGGTAACTCCCTGGTATTGGATGATAATGGTATTAATCTATTTATATCTGATTTGTTTGTAAAATAATTTCATTTATTATTATAAACAACTTGTTCGAATTATAGACAGTTAATAATAACTGGTACAGTACTAAGGATTTGTTTTTATTTCTTCTGCTTTAATACGACCATTGACCATCATTTATTTATTCATTTGTTTTATTTATAAATTTTATTATAAACCTGTTCTTTATATCAAAACAAATATGAATTGTTTTTTTAAATAACTAGTTACGGACGAAGAAGACAGTTGTTAGGGATGGGACCAACATATTTACAGTCCTTCTAATAGTCAAACTAAGAATATTACATATTTCAATATAATAATGACAAAATAAGTCTTTTGCATAATCCTCAGATGACAAAAATAGTATTTTAATGTTTTATCACTATTTATCGCTTCGCGTGACCTGGCAAAATCAACTTCACCTAGGAGTTCCTAGGAAACAAAAAGTTGTTTAGTAATAAGTAAAATTAGTAAATAACTTTTTTACTATTTATTTCTTTCCGACCTAATCCAACTCTCGTAAATTAAATTAAAAGTCAATATAAGCGACCGCAAGTACCAATACATATTCATACTGTTAACAAACCCACATTCGTTGCCCACAGAAAGTAAACCACGCCGCGTGAACAACTTAGTAGTGGCGTTCCCGCCATGGAGCAGTCCCGCTATCATCGCTCAAGTCGCGGCTGTGGGCGGACCTGACCAGCCTGTCTACATGGCCCTAGTGGGCAGGCAACAGGCAGTAATACTAAAGAGTTTAACATTATTTTTAAGTATAAAAATCAATTGCTGTTCGTTAGTCTCACTAAACCTCGAGAACGGCTGAACGGATTTATCTTATCTTGGTCTTAAAATGTTTGTGGAGGTCTAGGGAGGGTTTAAAAGGTGAAAAAAAAAATCGAATAATTGCTGGGAAAACCTTAAAAACAGCCCTTTTTTCACTGAATAAGTATTTCTATGAGCCTGGTACTTTTTGCATGGAATACTAGGCTCACAGAAACGTCAAGGAACGTATGCAGAACATTTTTTTCCCGGAAATTGGTTCCTATGATTTACGAGAATGAAATCAAGCTCCACACGGGCGAAGACGAGGACATCAGCTAGTTAGCTATAAATATATCGAGCAAGTAATATTGTGTTATCATTTAAACGCCAACGCAGTACTTTTTTTTATATTTGGTCCGTCAATTGACTGCCCCCGCTAGAAGGTAATAAAGCTAACGTGCGGTCCAGAAGATACAGACCACCATTCTCAAAGCTATTGGACGTAAAATGGTGGACCCTAACTTGACGGCCTTGATAGATGCCTTTTCACGCCCCGCTTGAAGAAGCCGGGACTGTAAGATACGTAGGTATGCGGGCAGAGCATTCCAGCTCTTTATCGGGCGGCAGAGGAAAGAGCCCTCAAACCGTTTAGTGCGAGATGGTATGGATTCCACCGTGTGTGTTCCACATCTATCAGTACGGTAGATTATATTATCAAGTATTAAAAAGGGTAAGGCCTAGCAACCCCGCGGACTCACCGTATTTTGGGATTACCTTGGGCATTTAGCACTTAAAAAGGCCTAGGCATTATATGGCTTTGGGTTCTTATCACCGATCATCGCCACAGTGAAAGTCCCAGTTGTATCCAAAGCGTACAAACTTTAGGATACAGGATCCGCCCTCCTATTCATTGACTATCATCATTTCTCCTGACTTCTTACCCCCAATATCTAGAAAAACATGCGCCAGAGACTCCTAGTAAATTTCCTTACTCGCGAACTCACTTAGTAATTAAAACTAAGTAATTCAAAGTTTTGCCAGCCATGATCACCAATCACCAAATCTTGTCAAATTACCTGTAAACAAAGAAAACAAATAATTAATTAATTGAAATATACAAAAATTGCGGTGTTAGCGATATCACATATTTTCTATCACTTGACTTAGGTGGCAAAGTATAGCAAAACATGGATACACCTCTGCTTACACCTCGAGGATTTACAAGCGTGACTATATATATGTAGTATTTCGTGTACTTGTGACGAAAATGATAGTGGATGAGGGAATTTGTAAACATTGTAATAGTGAAACGTAACGTGTTCGTAAACAAACCATTGCAAAATTCGTATTGTTTACAATTCTACATTAACAAACATTGTGACGTGTCGACGACGACGGTGAGTACGGTTGTAAGAGATAGTGTTTTATTTAAGTTAGCTATATTTCGAGTATTATGAGTTACCAGCTGTTGCCCGCGGCTCCGCCCGTGTGGATGTCGATTATCGCGACCAAACATAGCCTATGTCCTATGTCCTTTCTCCAAGTCTAATCTACCGCTATACCCTGCCAGCTCACGTGTTTCCTTCTTCCTACAGTCCCGGGTCTTTTAAGCGGGGCGTGAAAAGTGTGTGAATCTGATGTGGCCGTCAAGCTGAGTGCCACCACTGTTAACATGGTTCATGTTTACAATGGTGACCCTCTTTCCGAGACTTTGCCTTTAACTTACCATCGGGTGAGGTGAAGTCAAATTGACGTGTCCTTCATAAAAAAATACCCAAATATCTTCAAAATCGGTTTCTTTCGCATTTATAATATTAGTATGGATCCATTGAGTTGTTAGATCTACTGCACCTAACATGTATAGTGACGCCTGATACATTTTTCATTGGCGCCTACAGCCGGTGTCCGTTGCACCTAGTTGTGTCAATAGTGTAGTAAAGGAATGCTCAAAAGGGGGGTGTGGATGGAAAAGTCGAAAGCAGAAACTTTGACTTAGGAACTTTGTTTGGACTAGTTAGGAGATAAACATACTAAAAGTCCCCACCCCTCCGAGGTGAGCCCGAGGGGGGGGAGCACAAAGAAGGTCCCGTTTTTTGGTCTTTTGCTTAATTCTCGAAAACGGTGCGTCGCACGAAATTTTGTTCAACTAAATATTAAATGCTTATTAAATTCTCTACAAGTTTGTTCTTTGTATGTTGTATCTATCTCCAATAATTGCCTAGCTATGAGCTTCTAAAAGTGGATGATTTTCAAAAATGCACTTTTCTGTACGTTTTTTGGCACTTGTTCTTAGCTGCGACCGTAGATATACAAAAACCATGACTAATTAACCAGTCGCCTCCTCTTTGGGCTTGACGGACCTGGTTGGGGTTCCTTATTTCCTGCCTGTTCTGTCTCGTCATCAGTCAAATCAGTATATGACAACGGAACGTACGACGATGGGGATGATGAAGCAGGAGTAGTAGATACTCCAGCTTCATCATCTTCATCCTCGTCGTCATCGTCGTTGTCCTCCAAAATGCGAATGCCATTAGTGCAGCTTCCGTTGCAATTGTGGCAAATGGTAGAGCACAGCATGGAAGCCTTCCTACACCCACATCTAGCACTACTACAATCAGTAGTGCAACGGCAAAATATAAGCTTTAATAATTCTTCCGGTGCAGCTGGTTCCTTAGTTTGAACAGGGACCAAGAGGTTGCATTCATTTCGTTTCCAACCCCATAGTTCAGGAGAAAGGTCCTGTCCAAGCCAAGCCTGTACCTGATGGTAAGTGCGGTAAGAGAGCTCCATCGCTGCCCCCTCGGTTGGAGGCAGGGAGGAAATGTCTGGTTTGACGTTTGACACTGACTGGAGGAAACGTTGGTAGCGATAGTTATACACATATACACTTGACTTTGTATTTCCTACCTGATAATCTCAGCTGCTTTCTTGACAATCCTAAGTCTTTCTTTAATTTCGTCATTATCTTTGGTCTCATACCAAGAATCTCTCAATAATTCGAGACCAGTATCTCTAAAGCATATAGTAGACACTTTATTAATTCCTGGTGATATTATGATACGATCGCCAAATTCTTCCAACAGCTTAGCTTTGATTGTTTTGTCATTTGGCAATTGCCCTGATACTGCAGCCCGCAATTCTGTAATAGAGAACTGACAGTCACTGTTAGTCTCCATATGCTTATAAATTTCATTCATGGCTTTAGTTATGTAATCTGCAGTAACGTCTGAGTTTTCCGAGTCCATTTGGATTTTATACAACGGCCTGAAAAATGATTTGCGACATTCATCGTGGTATAAGGCTTCCACTGCAACCAGATCTATTATTGTCAGTAAACGACCCACTACTTCTTCGCCCCAATCATCTTGTCTTGCATGTCCAGCCTCAATGCAAGTGTCCCCAAAGGCTACATTTCTAACAGAGTATACTGTCTGACGCTTTTCCACAGCTTTCTTCTTTTCATCTTTGAATGCGCATGCACAAAAAAGACATCGAGTTTTGAAGTCAAATTTGGGTTTTGATGATCTTAAAGTATGAACTTTGGAGGGCCCACCAGACGGAACATCTTTTGTCAGATCAGCTTTGATGCTGTTGAGTCTTGTGTAGTTTTTTCGACAAGATGTATGGACCATCAGTGACTTAAAACCCTTAAGTTGGGAACTTTTTTGATCATTTCTGAGGTTACTGGCAGAAATCAATGAATTTATTCCTTTTTCACCAACCTTGGAGACATTTTCTCCACTTTCATCGAGCAGTTCATGACATATGAAACACTTGTCTGACATGTTGGAACTGTGCGAATGTTCGAAATATTTTGTGACTGCTTCCCTGCGTTACCGGGTGCACAGTCACAATAATCGATAGGTCACAATAGAAACAACAACATAAGCCCGAAGGCATCTTAATAGATATTATTGGGAGTTTTAGCCAGTTTTAAACTGTTTCCGCCTTCACCGCGTGGAGGTACTCCCAGCTTATGTGCTATATTTAAATATTGTGTAGGTGTTTTTAATACTGTGGGTGCTCATCCATACGAAATAAGAAAGGTTTTTGGTAAATTTGTACCGTTATAATGTGCTCCAGAGGGAAAAAAACACAACTTTGAAAATCATCCACTTTTAGAAGCTCATAGCTAGGCAATTATTGGAGATAGATACAACATACAAAGAACAAACTTGTAGAGAATTTAATAAGCATTTAATATGTAGTTGAACAAAATTTCGTGCGACGCACGCATTTTCGAGTTTTAAGCAAAAGACCAATAAACGGGACCTTCTTTGTGCTCCCCCCCCTCGGGCTCACCTCGGAGGGGTGGGGACTTTTAGTATGTTTATCTCCTAACTAGTCCAAACAAAGTTCCTAAGTCAAAATTTCTGCTTTCGACTTTTCCATCCACAATCATTCCTTTACTGGACTACAAAGCATTTCTACACCGCGATTGTTGCTCTCGATATAGATATGTACTGGTTTTTAGTAAGCGTGCTTATAGCACATCGGATGAATTATGAGTTACTAGCTTTTGCCCGCGGCTCCGCCCGCGTGGATGTCGGTTATCGCGACCAAACATAGCCTATGTCCTTTCTCATGGTCTAATCTACCGCTGTACCAAATGTCATCAAAATCCGTTCAGTGGTTTAGGCGTGAAAGCGTAACATACAGACAGACAGACAGACAGACAGAGTTACTTTCGCATTTATAATATTAGTATGGATGTTTAGATCCAAGAAAAGATGAATAGAATGTGTGAAAGAGGATATGGCAAAGAAGGGAGTGACTGGAGAGATATTTTCGTTCTTCTTTGACCTAAATAATTGGGATAAGAGCAGGCCCTCGTGGTGTCGTGCAAAAAAGGACATTAAATTTTAGACTTTATTTCTATACAGCTAAAGTCCAAAATAAAATGACACTCAGATTGTTGCATATACCCTTAATCATTTTGTAAGTGAAGAAGAGGATAGGTGTAGACGATGATCTGTGTAGTGTAGGCAGAAAAGAATAATACGCTTTAAGATATGTAGGCAGTTAGAGTTAAAAAAGACTGAGGATTGGCGTGCCTCGCGTAGTAACAGCACATAACAGCTAACTTTCTTTGCAGCTGACCACAGTTGCAGTCAATATGCCCTGACAAGTCTACCAACCGTCAGCTAGACCGTACATTTTATAACACTTCAGTGATACAAAAAAGCCGTAACTAGTTACACCAGATTCAACAACACGGATAGGATTAACCCGCCATCTTTGTTTCTACAAACAGCTGTCGAGAAAGACGCCAGTGTATCAGTCAGCATGTGTCAAACCTGCCAAATTTCACCCATAGCGACATTTAAGCGAAGGTAAAAGTTTTAAACAAGTTTTTATCGATCAACAGTTGTGATAAAAAGTATTACATGTGATTCGATTTCGGTTTCACGTAATTATGTCTTCATATGTTTTCGTTACTGTCATTTCAGTTTTTATTTGGATGACCGAAATTGGGTATTATCCTGTAGTTAAAATAAATTATCTAACCGAGCTTATTAAATTAAGAACGGTAAAAGAGCGGTAAAAGTAACGTCTGTTCTTATTTTAAAGTTTTTATTTATTTTTTTAATCATCCACCCAGCCTATAATAGTAACTGATTTGACTACAAAATTTTAAGACGTCACTAAATCTTTTTTCATACAAGTTTCATAATAACTTATCGTTTTGACGTTTAGTAACATACATAAACTCACGCCTGTATTCCCCGAAGGGGTAGGCAGAGGTGCTAGCACCCACATTTCGCCAGTTTATGTTTAGGTCCCAATGTAATAGGTGGCGAGCCTATTGCCATTAACCGGGCACTTATAAACCCTAAATACACACATAACTTCGAAAAGCATCGAAAAGTCATTGGTGTGTGCCATGGTAAACCTGGGATCGAACCCGAGACCTCGTCTCAGCAATCCATTACCCATACCACTAGGCTACCGCAGATGCTACGATGCTACGTTTAGTAAAAAGTACCTAACTAATTTGACTAGTCAGTAGAATACCCAATTGTCACTCGTGTTTGTCTCTCCAATACGGCGCCATACGACTGTGATTGATACTTTTCCTCAGGCAGGGATTAGAGAATCAATTAAAAAGGAGATATGCAATATCATGATGCGGTGTCAGTATAGGTACGGATCGTGTTTGCACATCAATCAAATCAATATTATTGGCAGGATCATGAGTACGCGAGATGGATGCGAGTTGCGATATCAATAGAGAAGTTCCTGATTATGTTTACTGTCTAATATCTGCCATAAACAATAAAGAACCTGGTGATCAGCTATCGTGATTATAGTATTTAAACTTTTATAACGAATTAGTTAGTACAGTCGTAAAAATATGCAGATCTAGGTATATTGTTACATATTATTTACTTATGTATTTAAATAGCATATAATACCGAACTAACGTATACGTAATAACGAACTTTTTTATATGAATAGTTTCTATCACAAACAAATTCAATAATACATTAGAAATAAGATTTTAAAATAAAAAAGAGGGAGATATTAAATTAAATGTTACATAAAATTAATATGTTTCGGACTCAAAAACAACACTCACAACTAAGTAATGTCGATATGGATCGATATGGAGTTGAAGCTCAGCAGTTAAAGTAAGAGGCAATACTTTCCCAAACAAGTCGGTTCTTTGTGGTTGCGAGGAAATCAGATCACCTTTCAGCAATCGTAATATAATATCATCATCACCTGCCCCATCATTATCACAGCGTTAATGGCCGGCTACTCACAATTTGGCTGCCTGAAGGTCTACCGCCTGACCTCTTAGTCCCGAGAAGAAAGATTAGAGTCTCATCTGTCTATCAGCAAGTCAGGTAAGGTTGATTTATCTCCGAAGGTCTCGGTATAGCGTCATGCCCAATCCACGCAACACAGATCATCTACCTACCTTGCCCTATGCCGTGCCGTGCCCATATACAAAATATCATCACGCTATTAAATCTTATGATAATTCATCATGCTCAATTCAGACAGAGATTACGTAATGTCCTTCGCATAATATTATTAATATTGTTTCGCTACTGATTCAGTATCAATATGCGAACCGAAGAAACGGTGTTGCGTCAGGCCGTGTACATGGGCCCGTCGAATCAAAGAAGCATGCTCATTTATTAAAGAAATTAACAGCAAGACTGCTGTGCCAAACCTGTTTTGAAACTAAATTTATAGTCAGTGTCACTGAAGATATTGAAAGGATTCAAAAGGAGATGGAAAATGGTGGGCCCAAATGTAATAAGTTGAGATATGATCTAAAAAATTAGTCATATTTTTCTATCTTAGAATATGAAAAATCACCTCAATTCTCAATCTGGATGCGGAGAAATATGAGAAAATAGTTTTCGTGAGATTATCAATTGAGTAATCGATTACACTAAAACATTTGCAGTAAATAATTAACTCAAAGTAATTAAATGCACTATATATGCTTATATACATGCAATATAGTGCAAATAATTACAGTGATTATCGATTTCATATCGATTCAAATCTCTCTTATATTTGTAGTCTATGTCACTGACATGACAGCTGACTAACATTGACACTTGACAGTTGCTGACTGTTTTTGTTTGCTCACACGTTTCGTGTTTTCCGATGAGTTTTGAATGCTTTCCCGATTATTCGTCATTTTTACGACAACTGCTATGTATTTTACGGATTCTGACCCTCCCTACCTTGTACGACCCTTACTTTCACCTTGGACACCGAAGATCGCTCACAGGTTTGACTTGGAATTGTTATTTTGGATTTTACCGCCAGCTTGTGGATTGGATATTATTGAAACTATGGATCGCTGTGTGAATTGTGGGATATCCACTGGTCACTGCAATACATTGGGCCGACGGCCCTTACACGATGAAACAATTCTGTCAGTGATTCGGCAATGGCTTGCACCTCAGTCTGTAAGTAAATACCTATAACCTCATCCAACCAGCCACCATCCTGGAAGGTTTAAAATGTAAAATGTGTTTAATAGAAGGCGAATAAAACGGCTACTATATTACCTAAATGATTTTTTATTTTATTTTAGACATCCTTTCCCTATCTCCTTACCTATTACCTACCTATCGCTTGAAGTCGTTTACTTTCATTCATATTATTTTTCAAACATTTTCTAGTAAATATAATAACTATTAGTACAAAAGAACACATTTTGCACTTCAGGAATCAGCTGTTAGTTAAAGATTGTAACATAACCTCACTTTTACATAATCTCTTATATCTCTGTTCTCAGATTGACAAAATCCACAGAATTTTCAGTGAAAGGTTGATAATATATAAACTATTAATTGACACCACTTTCATCTTCTTACAACTAGGCCCAAGATTGTATGTAATCATTTCAGTCTCCTTTGTATATTTCCTTTCTTTCTAGCGGTCGGGTACCGTGAGAAAGCTTGAAAGTTTACGAAGATTCCGAAATGTCAAGGTATATTTAAAAGTTGTGATAGACATTGTTGTGATTGCATCCAATGTTTTTACTTCAGAGCCCGAGGACCGAAGAGAGAATGCCGCGCCAGAGAAGTTAGGTATACCACCAGCTTACCGGTAAGGTTGGCAAGATCTTGGCCCCGAAGATCTTGATGCAGGCTCATACACTCCCTTATCGGTAGAGAAATCGTCACTCTTCTCTCTCTTCCGCCAATCCACGAAAAATATCTTTGACACTACCGATGGTGTCATGAGGGTAGAATATTACCCTTCACACTATCTGTAGTGTAATTGGGAATAATGCCACGGGGCTGTCACGCTTTGTAGGCATGTTTTTCTTCGGGTTCGATTCCCGCTCAGTGCAAATATTTGTATGCATGAATATGGATATTTGCATTGGTCTGGATGTTTCTACATCTATACAAATAAATAAAATTGGAGTGTCTGTTTCAATGATATTACATATAAAAAAGAGGCAGATATGTTATTAAAGTGCGCCTGGTGAAGACGCGAAAACGTCCCAATTGGGACGTATCGCATTTAGTATATGTCTGGCAAACGCCGAGTTGTCACGTATGTAAGCGCATAATAAAATTGCAACAAAAATGCCATCGTGTATCTTAAAAAGTGTACAAATTACGATATTAAATTAATAAAACACGAGGGATCTCCTATCACATGTAAGTACATACAATATTACCGATTTATCAGTGTATTTCATTAAAATTGGTTTAATAATATTTTTAAAATAATGGCGGCAGAGAAAAAAGACAGAAACACTTTTTGATATAAGTACGACAAGGACACAACAACACCGCTTGCATACATTATCAGTACAGATGCGACGTAGGGTAATTTTCACTTTACTGCCTAGGTACTAAAGTAATAATTGACATGTTGTTCAGTTTTATTTGTTATTTTAAATTCAGTGACAAAATTTTTGTTTTATTTATTTGTTATCCTTTAAATAATTGTAATAACATAATTTTTTTTTTCAAGGTTTCCGACTAATGAAGTTCGACTTCAAGAGTGGATTGCAATTGTTAGGGAACAACGAAATGAGTTTGACTGGACACCTTCAAAAAGTAGCAGAATTTGTAGCAATCACTTTGAAGCCACTGAGAGATATACTTCGAAATAAGGTCGAACATTGCTGAGGAAGAATATAAATAATTGATAAATATACCACTGTTCGGCTTCATTCTGCTCATAAAAATAATCCCGATATGAAAAACTTTCTAAGAGGCAGAAAAGAAATAAATTAAATTCATTTGAAGGCGTTTAATTTTTTATTACAACGTCATTGCGTCACTATGGTTTTATTTTCGAGAAGATTTTTTATTATCTTTTTTAAATGTTATCATTTTCCGAAGTAAATAATGACGTATTATTTTTTCATCGAGTTTCATTTCTTGCCTACCAAAGAAATACCCCTTCTGTTCAACAAAATCATAATCTATGCTAAAAAGGCATACTAGAACGAACGAGACGATTGCAGTCCGAATCATTCCGAATTATTGCTATCTTTTTTACTCACGTGCTTATCCCATCTTTGATACTACTTTAACGCTAATTGTCAACTATTGTGCACTGACACATTGCTGGATCAGATTTGAGGAGTCAGTTGCTATGAACGTAACATATCTTGTATAAAATATCATTGGTCTGTTTGTAATATTAAAATAACCGCTTTCTACTACATGCATATGAATGTATATACGGTACACATACCAAAATATATATTTTTAATTTTTTTGTCTGTCTGTCTGTCTGTCTGTCTATTTGTTTTGGCTAATCTCTGGAACGGCTGGACCGATTTGGACGGGACTTTCACTGGCAGATAGCTTATGTAATAAGGAGTAACTTAGGCTAAAAAAAATGCCAAAAACAAAAAAAAATAAACTGATTTTTTTTATGTGGAATGTACTTACATTCCACGCGGACGAAGTCGCGGGCACAGCTAGTATGTATAATATTTATGTATTTACAAAAAAAAAGTATATAAGTGTGTTTATCCGCATTCTAGATTTCATAACACAAGCTAGTTAAGCTTACCATGGGTCTAGATAGCGTTGTGTAGAATGTTGTGGACTATTTATTTATTTTATTTATTTACTCACATCTGTAAATCCCCGAAGGAGTAAACAGAGGTGTTTTAGCACCCAAGCTTCGTCAATTATGATTATCGGTCCCAGGACGTAATGGTGGCGATCCTATTGCTGTCTGGCGGGCTTTTTGTCTTGGACTGTATGTTTACTGTCGGATGGAGAACAGCCCTATCCCTTAGTCGCCTTTTACGACACCCACAGGAACAGCTAGGGTAGTCCTATTCTACTCCACCAGGGAACCAACACGGTAATTTTCTTCCTCTGTTCCAAAACTTTCTTCTTTCCCCCTCCTGCTATCTTCCCTTCTAGGAGGCATCATCATCATCCACATAAAGACGTTAGTCCTGATTGCATCCGAGGCCACGGTTCCCTCGGAGCTCAGGGTCCGCCTTCCGGCTCTTCCTCCTCCACTTCGCACGATCTTGGGCGTCCAAGATAGTGAGACCGTTTTCACGCATGTCACCCTCCACGACGCCAAAACATCTTGAGCCTACCCCTTCTACCTGGACCGGGTGGGCGCCATTGCCAGGCATTTGTTACCTACGTAGCTGGGCGGATTCCGCAAGACGTGGCCGCACCAGCGGAGGCGGCTCTCTTGCATTTTATCTGCGATGTCACGGCCATGAAGGCTGCCGCGGATGCGAGAGTTCCTCACGCGATCTTTACGCGTGACTCCACACATTCACGGCAGCATTTTGATCTCCGTGACACGCAGCATCTGCTTGTGTCGCTCCAACAGCGGCCACGCCTCACTAGGAGGCATGTCAAGGCTTATAAAAAATAAGGTTATACACTCTCATAGGCTAATTGATGGACATTTACTTTTGAATCTAGCTCGACCGGAGCCGCTAGGTATTATTATGTGACTGTATTTAGTAATTTTGTATTTTATAGAAGGTCATTAATGCTATAGCGGCCCACTTGCGGCCTTGACATAAATATCTGTCGCTACTAATGCTTTATTTAAGTAATTATTTTTGAATGACTAGCTGTTGCCCGTGGCTCCGCCCGCATGGAATGCAAAAACATTCTAATTTAGCTGCGCAATCTTATTGATTTCTGTTATGGGCCTTTCTGTTGGACCCAATGACTTTTTTGGATAGCTGTTTAGAATAATAATTGTGTCCCAATCTCAGAAAACTTTTAAAAAGGTCAACTAAAATAAAGTTAGGTACTAAGTGTATTCAGCGATTCCGCCGTGTGACCCCCCAACCTCTAGAAGAAAGCCTGAGCCATAGATTTGCTAATCATCAGCTGTAATAATTCGCAAGTATTGCTTTGGTCCCGAAGACCTTGATGAACCCCGTACCTTGATATTAATAAGGGAATAATCTTGATCATCTTCGCGTTAGCCCCGGTGTGGTACCCGAAGTTCTCTCGCCCTCCTTGGCAAGAGGCTTCGGATGCCACCTCTGAGGTCCGTTTTCCAACTCTTACTTCTCGACTTCCCACGGTTTTGGGCATTCATGATAATGAGACCATATTAAATTACAGAATTGGGTATTATCCTATAGTTAAAATAAATGATCTAACCGAGCTTATTAAATTTAGAATGGTAAAAGAGCGCTAAAAATTGCGTCGGTACTTATTTTATAGTTTTTATTTATTTTTATTCATCCACCCAACCTATAAAAGTAACTGATTTGACTATTAAATTTCATGACGTCACCAAATCTTTTTTCATACACGTTACCTTATAACTTACCTACCGTTTTGACGTTTATTAAAAAGTACCTAACTAATTTGACTAGTCAGTAGAATACCCAATGTCTACAGGGTCCACTTTCCAGCAGGTGAGCCACGTGCTTATCTGCAGCCTATGTGGGTGTATTCATATTCGTAATATCCTTTGTTATATACGTCCTGTATCCACGTTTCTTGTAATCTATCATCTAGCTATAAAGTTATGAATGCGCTACTAGCTACTAGACACCACCAATATGGCGGGCCTGTTGTTCAAACAGCCTCTGTTATGCATATCTGTGGCGCACGTGTACTGGCTAGTAGATTCAACACGCTCATGATTAATTGTTGGCACAAATGTGAGGTAATTTCTTAGGATAATATACCTCAGGACACATTATTTTGGACCTAAGTTGTGAGACCAACGAGCTCTGGCGCACGTGTATTGTTTTGTTATAATCTATGCTTGGTGAATTTGAGCTCGCAGTAGCACCCTGTGTTATCCTCAAAAGACATCCAAGAAACGTGTATTGCGCGTTTCAGGTCCAAGATACATGTTCCGAGCTATATCAGGAGTAATGCAATCGTGAATTACCAGGTGTTCATCTAGAGATGGTATATTTCATAACTAAGTACATGTGAAAGGTCGACCACTGGTCGTAATCACTGTCGCTTTCTGTCCGTCCTTATGTATGCTTAAATCTTGGATAACTACTTAACTTACTTGAAGCGTTTTTATAATAGATAGCGTGATTCAAGAGGAAGGTGTATATGTATAATACACGCTTAATATAGTAGAGGGAGCAGCGGCAACGGGATAGAAAAAAATGGCGGTACTCTCGATTCATTCCGACTTTTGCGGGAGAGACCCTGTTGTGATTTCCTAACCATGTGGTCCGAGGGGTGGTTATGGGAGACATGAACCCCTCCTCCCCCCTCCCCGGCCTCTATTCGAGCCTTAAAAAGTAGCATCTAATGCTACTTTTAGATTAAAGATACCCCTCTTTAGGAGATGAGACAGAAATGCCCTAGCCTTGTAGGTAGGTGTCGTGACACCTCCCCGCCTACCCCTCCCAAAACCTCAGGCGGGCCTTGCAGGTGAGGTTGATTTGTAAACCGAAAGTCTTGGCTCCAAAAACACTGACTCGTATTTTTTTAATTGAAATTCACTCTGTTCAGCTTGCACTGCGGATTGTATTGAATTGTACGTGACCATATCGCTGCTACAAAATTGTATTGAATGTTCCAATAAATTTGCAATTGATTACTTTTTTGTTCTCCGTCCGTGCGTTCGTGCATTCAGTACTTTACGCATCGTGGCGTGGCGCATAATTATTTAATTTTGGTCTGCAGTGTTGCAACGTGACTTCCGGCTAACCGGAAGTTTATAATTTTGCAAAATTAAAGATTTAAAAAATACTGTAAAGATGCTTATTTATTTATTTATTTCGGTCTACCAACAATTGTTAACAAAAAAAACTTACACCAAAAACATTAAAAAAGAAACAAGTAATAATGTTACAATTAATTATAGGTAAACACCGCATGTATAATATTAAAACAGTAAGCTATCACTACACTACACTATATTATTATCTAAAGTAAAAGTACTTATTTAAAAAAACTATGTTTTTCATACAGTTCAATGGAACAGTAAATTACAAAAACAGTTCAGTCATCGAGTAAGCCCAAGAGGATAGATTTGATTCTTGCTACAGAGTCGAAGTGAAGATCAATTCGATCGCTATTGCTGTTAATGACCTTGCACATTCTCGAGCATGGGGAGTTGGCACCTAGAACAGTCCTTCTAAGTGGCGGCACAAGTGGTGTAATCGAGTAGCGCGGAAGCCTGGCCGGAACACGCAGCTTGATTAAGCTAAGGAGCTGGGGGCTATCAATTTTTGACCCCAAAATTTTGCAAGCAAACAGTCCGTCTTTTAAAAGTCTACGACTTGCCAGGGAATTCATGTGAAAGTACTTAAGACGATTTTTGTATGAGCGTATTTTCTTAGTCAAGCCATTTGAGAATGTAAGATGCCATACAAACCGTTTCTGTATGCGTTCTATGCGCAACGAATGGGTTGCATAGTGCGGGCGCCAGACAGTACAACCGTATTCCAATATACTTCTAACAAGGTTGTTGAAAAGTAGTGTTTTGGTTTTATTATTTCTAAAAGCTTTGCAATTTCTTAATACGAAACCCAACATTCTTGCAGCTTTTTTTATTACATTGTCCATATGAGGTTTAAAAGTCAATTTACTGTCGTAAAAGACACCCAGGTCACGAATATGATCTACTTTGTTTATTTTATCATGTTCAATGTAATAATCATATGATTTTGAATTAATTTTTCGAGTAAATTTGAGATGATAACATTTTTTCGAATTAAGCTGCATTTTATTATTGGTACACCACAGAAAAAGTCTATTAATATCGCTTTGTAAAAGCTTTGAGTCACCTTCAGATTTGACTACTCTTACAAATTTTAAGTCATCTGCAAACATGAAAATATCAGAGTGTTGGAAACAGGTCCAGCTGCTATAACTTACAGCTGTACTGTAAGTTATAAATAAAATACGGACACCGAGCCCCAAAGTACTTACAAGCTTTGGATGTAACCGGGACTAACGATGTGATGATAATGAATATTAATGTGAGAATCATGTAGGCAGATTAATTCAAAAGAAGAAGAAAAAAGAAGAAGTCGCAATCCAGTGTGGAAACGCGGCGACCGTGATGGGCACTTTTGCGCCGGGAACGATCAGGGGCGGGTTATTTGATTGACTTTACTTTGACATGTATTATTTGTACCCGAAGGGGACCATCTCGAAAGAGATGGTCCTGGGTCTGCCGGGGTGCGAGAGATATGCTTTCGGCAATCTCACCTCCGGCAACCAAGGACCCAAGACGGCGGCGTGCGTGTTAGTCGGTTCGAGTCCGATATAATCACCTCCACCGGCTCCGCGGGTGTGGTATCCGTGGAGATTTTGCGCACAAAAAAAACATATATTGTTTGTACCAAGTATTTGTAATACTTATTGAATAAATGACTTTATCATAATTCAAAAGAAAACATAGGTTTTAAGTGAGTTGAAATCGGCGCATGTAAATGAGGGTAAACGGTAACTTCCTTTTGCACAACAAGCGTCAAGATCATAGGCTAAAAATATCGCACTGGACCGACTAGGTACAGTCCGCGACAGTAGTAGCTGAACAATTTACAGATCACCTTAGCTTTAAAACTATGTTTTCATAAATTAACAAAAATGAAACATTTAATTTTCAATAAAAAAATCGGAAATTGATAACGATAATAAATAGGCTCGTAGGTCAATACATAAGTACTTAACATATTATTATTTATCCGTTGAAGGTTAGGCAGAAGTGAATTAACACCCATATGTCACCAAGCGTCGGTAGTTTAGTGGCTAAGGAGTCGGCCTTACGATCGAGAGGTCCCGGGTTCGAATCCTGACCATTACAATACTGACGTGAACCCACTCCTAACACAAGCAATTTAGCTTAGTTGGAGGGGTTGAGGGAATATTAGTAACTTCGGATCTAAGAATCTTTAAAAAAAGAATATTGTATTCGGTCCCACGTAATAGGCCCCTCTATCAGAGGACCTACTCGGAGATCTATTTCTCTCCCAAAACAATTTAATACCTATTCATATTTTGTTCACATATTTAATATCAAATTTAAACCTTCTGCGGGGAGACACTAAACGCGTACCTACCAAACGACTCGCCTACGACGCCTACATCGCGATTACACTTCTTCCGAATGTTAAGACTGTCGCGCACTCCATTAGAACAGGATAAGTATATAATTCCCATTCATGACGCGATGGCTTATGAAATAATCATTACGTACACTCCTGGCCGCAGAAAGTGGTCACCACGTTTGAAGGTTACAGTGATTATGGCGCCGGATGGCGTAAAGATGTAATTATTTAGTTATTGTTTATTATGTAACCAGCTATGTACATTTTGATACATGTACTCAAAAGTCAATAATTAGAAACCATTGTATAGATAGACCATTAAAACGGTACTTACAAACGCAAAGGTTCAGCAAAAATACCCAGTGGATTTTTTTTGTACTTAACAGAAAGATGTTCATACTGGAGATTGATGGCACTTGGTGGAATCTACTATACTTATTGAATAATACAATTGTACTTTTCCACAGGGTTTAATTTTATTTCTGAACCTGACCGGTTTCGCCTTACGGCATTCTTAAAGGTTTACATTGATGGTTACAAGCTGACCTAACCTGAACTGATTGGTGACCGCTTAATGTTATTGCAACAAACGTTTCCTAGCTTCGAAGGACACGTTATACATATATATCGGTCCCACCTACCAATAGTTATTAGGAAAAGACGACAGAAGCCCACATGGGCCACCTGAATGACTCGCATCCACTAACCACAACTGGTTCGTATCCATTACATGCTTAATATTATAAATGCGAAAGTAACTCTGTCTATCTGTATGTTACGCTTTTACGCCTAAACCACTGAGCAGATTTTGATGAAATTTGGTATAAAGGTAGATTAAACCTTGAGAAACTACATAGGCTATGTTTGATTGCGACATCCACGCGGGCTGAGCCGCAGGCTAAAGCTAGTACTTTATAAATCCAACAGCGTTTACAAAATAGAAGTGCATCAGTTTTCATCGCCATATCTATTGACAGAGAAAATGAAGACTGACAAGACGGTGTGACATGCAATTTCTAATCACTTTAACAACAGCCATTTGAATAGAATCTAACTTCCTGTCTCGTTACCTAAATGAGAAGTGTCACCATAGTCTAGAGTAGAGCAGTGTTTCAGTGGGGGTACGCCAGTAGCTCGGAGGAGTACATCGGTACGAAATTTCATTAAAATCGATTCAATAGACGAAAATTAAGTTCATCGGTGAACATATTTTGATGTTTTTAATAACAGACAGATATATACAGCCCAGATTCAGCCTCAGATATAGGCTCGAGTCAACAATAGTACCCGGAATATTATGGCAATAGGATCACCCACTATTACATGAGACCGACAACATTATTGGTGAATTGTGGGTGATAATTCACATCTGCCTAACCCTCCGTGTATAAAGGCGTGATTATATGTATGTATGTATGTATGTATGTGATAACAGGCAAACTGAGTTACTTTCCCATTTATAAAAATACTAGCTTTTGCCCGCGGCTCCGCTTGCGTGCATGTCGGTTATCGCGACCAAACATGCCCTATGTCCTTTCTCAAGGTCTAACCTATCCCTATACCAAATTTCATCAAAATCGGTTCAGTCGTTTAGGCGTGAAAGCGTAACATACAGACAGACAGACAGACAGACAAAGTTACTTTCGCATTTATGATATTAGTATGGACAGTATGTATTAGTCTATCTTCTATAGTTATCTGTATTCACGGCCAGCAGTGTACCTAGATATAAGAATCGTGGAATATCAAACATCAGGTACCTATTGAATTATACTAATCGTGAATAGTGTGAGGCTCGCGTTATTTGGCGTGGCATCTAATACGGTACATTACGCGCCATTCTCACGACTACGGGAATAGACGAGCGGCATTTCTCGGGACTATGACTAAGTCAGTACGTGCCTGGTAATCACAGAATCACGGTGTACTTAAGTGTAATATTAATAGGTCAAACTGTATACTTAGTTCGTTTTGTCGTGTATTCCATTTGAATTGAAAAGGCAAAACTTTAGAGCTCTTTATTTGAGAGCCATTTGACCCACAACTATGAGAGGCGATTGCCGTCTGCGAGAGAAAAGCCTGCTTCAATCACCAGGAGTACCAGCTTGCCGATGAGGTTAGCTTGAAGATCTTTATACGGTCCTGGGAGGCCCCCATACGTGGACCCTCATTAGTTATCATTAGGAACTAAGGACCCCAAAGGCCTACGGCCAAAATTTATCTCTAATTCATATCGATAAATTAGTGATAAATTTTACAAAATCGAACTTTCTGGATTGCTCAATCATCAACATCATGTCGTATGGCTTGTAATCATAATGTGTACGTCCAGATTGCTGGATTGCTTAATTTTGTTGGATGAAGCTTGATCATCTCAAAAAAATATAGAACTTTTATACTTTTAATTTTCATACTTATGAAACCAATATTTTTAACAATATACTTAAAATGCTAATACTCAAATCAAAAACAATACAATTGGTCCATTGGTCCAGTAATTTGCTTAAACTTAACATAATCATTACACACAATCGATTCACTAAATAATCGACTAAAGACTAACTCGCATTAGAGCTGGCCCTGGGGTCGATGTGTCATTGAACTTGAACTCTGCACAATTAGGGTGGCGCGCCTATACAATCGATAGTTCCGCTTGGCGCCATTCTGGATACGATCAATAACATACTGCATCATATTGTCTATGGAGATGAATATAAATAAATGATGTGTGAACACCGTGAAGTTATGATAATGGTATTTATTTATTTAAAGTTAGAATGCCCTTAACCCAGATATGGGTTCATGATTTTTATAACAATTATTTGGCAGAGAAGCAAACAGCCTACGCAAAAAATTGCAAAAAGTGGCGTTTTGTTGATGGTCAAATAGTGTTTTTTTTTTTGTTGAATATTACTACAGACTTATACATTTTCATTTTATCGTTGTTCTTCATAGAGCGGTACGCATCGACACCTCCTACGTGTTAGGTACCTATACTATAACACAGATTACCTAAAATACCTAAATAATTAGCCTTACTCATGTTACGAAATTAATAAATGTCGTAACAATATAGCACTAATAAATATGTATCCATAGTACCAAACTGAATTTGACAAATTTAAAATTTGGTCAAATGACCAAAGTGTAGATACTGTAAGTTGGTCAAAGATAATAGTTAGTTTAAGAAGCTAATATATTTATCCTATACATCGTCATATACATAATATACATCCTACACAACGTCGAATTCCAATAATAGTGATATTATTAGATGAAAGATCTTTATTGGAACTTGGAACAGATAAAACGGAACTAGTCATGTCTGTTGTTCTATAATAATACAGTGACATAATTCTGAGCCACGCTTAGCAGTGAATACTAAACCACAGTTTATACTAAACAACAATGCATTTCAATTTACGAGTTGCGATTATATTTAATTGGTTATTAATAACACTCCTTTATTGAAATCTATTAGAGTTTAAACTAAAGTAAAGCCAACGAGACGAGAGAAAAAAGGTAAACAAAGCAACCAAAACTGAGTTACGTTGCAATAACTAGCGATTATTTTCACTGTCCTTGTCGCACATGTCACACGTACGCGACAATAGCCGAGCGACAGCTGTCATTGCGTGTTTCGTAGTACAGGAAAGCTGTCAGCACATCGGTTCTAAACTGTCAGATCCCCCATCTTATGAGCAATTTCATTCCTGTCTGGAATGCGCTTGAAGTGATAAATGTTTGGAACCGCTGAAACTTTGTTTACCTTTTTTCTCTCGCTTCGTTGGCTTTACTTTACGCACATGTCTCTAGCCCTATTTGGTGGATATTATGCAGAACAGCCAAGAACCATAAAGTTAAATCGATCATTTTTGTTGTGTGCGTGTTCTTATTTAGATATATCAATCAATTAGCTTATCGCAGTCCGCTGCTGGAAATAGGCCTCTCCTAATATTGAGAGGTTTTGGCCTACAATGTCCATGAAGGACAGACAGGGTTTTATTTCGAATTTTCCTTCCCTCGCAGTGATAACGTCACGTAACCCACGTCCGTTTACTCCACTCTCGACCCCTCGACCCCCTATTCCGTTTGCGTATGTTTCCGTTAGGGAAGGTTCATATCTGACGGAACTTGCGTCGCGTATTATCGGTCGCGTAACGCCAGAACAGACAAATGTATAGAAAAACACTTGACCGTTCACACTCAACCGATGTTACGTTAGTGCGTCGAGTGTGAACTGTCAAGTGTTTTTCTATACATTTGTCTGTTCTGGCGTTACGCGACGCAAGTTCCGTCAGATATGAACGTTCCCTTAGTCGCCTCTTACGTCACGGATGTGTTGGGTAGGTGATACTTGGATTCTTTCTCCGTCTGCATTGCGCAGGCTTTCCTCCCGGAGTTGAGATATCTTTTTTTTTTTTTTTTTTTTTTCGTGCGGAAATCCCCTCGGATACCCCCCTGCCGGAGCCGGAAGGGGAGGTTATTTCGGACTCGAACCGACTAAAACCGCACGCCGACTGTGGGTCGTGGTGCTAGGTCGGAGGTGAGGTTGTCATCGACATATCCCTCGCACCCCGGCGGACCCAGGGCCATCACTTATGGTTTAGCCCTCCTCGGGAGGGGGGACAACGGTGTCCCCGACTCGCCCCCGGAATGGGGAGGCGCGCTTCACAGCGCGCCGTCGCCGTGGCCTGCTTCTGCTGGGGTGACAGGCGGCTTCACCCGTCACCCCCAGGCCCGCGCTCATGGGGGACGGAGGTCAGTCAGTGCCCTCCGACGCCCGAGTTGCCTGTGCGCGCGGGCAGCGCGGTTCGCGAGTCTCGCTCGCTCGCGCTGCCTCTCCCGTTCCGCCGTCTCCTTCACGACCATTACCTGCTCGCTGAAGGAGACGCCGGCCGCCCACGCGTCCGCACAGCGGACCATTGCTGTGAGCAGGGAGGCGAGGGTGGAGTTGAGATGTCAGACGGCAGTCGCTCCAATAATCATTACATGTATCTTACTACATAGTATAAAGCAAAGTCACTTTCCGCGTCTGTCCGTCCCTATGCTTATATCTTCAAAACTACGCTACAGATTTTGATGCGGTTTCTTTTAATAGATAGAGTGACTCAAGAGGAATGTTTATATGTTTAATACATGATTAATATAATAGAGGGTGCAGCGGGAACGGTATCTGACGACACGCAAGAGGAAAAAGATTGGCAGTACCTATGAAGTTCGCCGGGTCAGTTAGTAGCCGTTTTAACCAAACTGTGAAGGGGTTGGAGGATCCCGGGCTCTTATTACAAGTCTTGGATGCAATCGGCATGAACTATACTATGATATGAACTATACAATGGACATAAGAGCGTGTCTTGATATAATGTCATTTGTACAAAAAGTGGCTGGTCAAACCGCGATACCAAATTTTTAGTTCTCTATTGCCAATCTACGTAGTTAAAAGTTATTGGATAAAACTATCTTATTATGTGTGCATATTTATTCACCAAGAATAAATATTTAAACACATCTTGATTGCACTAACATAAACGTACAATCACTTTACTGTTACTCAACATTTACCATTTCATTACCATTTTATACTTTAATGACTTAATCAGCAATTTAATAGATAAAAATTGACCATTAACCTTATGTTTACATTCACTTCTCGGTCGTAGTTCAAATTAATTTATTAAATGGTCTATGGTCCGTTCTGACCACAGATATCATAAATATAAGATCTGAATTGCGTGTCTGTGAGTGTGTTTTTGCTTTTTTACTAACCCTTTCCTTGATATTTTCTAAGGTTTACTTTTATTTTCGCGATGTGACTCACGATGGTAGTTATCACATAGTTTGAAGTATAAGTTATCTCAAAATAAATAAAAAGTAATAATAACAAATATATCGCGATAGAATCCGTAAAAAGTGGTTTTACTTCAATAACCTTTTCCTTGTATGTACACATTGTACACTTGCCGATTACCGGACAAAGCTCTAAAGCAGCCTTTCTTTTCGGAGTTGAGGCGTTAGAGGGCAATAGCTTTCGTAAAAGCCAAAGAATTCAAATCTTGAATGCAATCGAGAACAACGCTAAGATGATGATAATATTTGCGAAGAATTAACAGAAGTAAGTATTGGCGATTTTCTTTTATTTAGACTGCATTTCATCAACAAAAATCCGTTCAAAGATCTGTGTTCAAACGTTTTCCGAGTGAAATTCATTGAGTAAAACATAATGACGCAGTTTATTTTAAATTGACCTCGATCGCTATCATTCGTGAAATAAACACATGGTAGGCCTTTCCAATGTCTGTCTTCACTCATCTACTCTACATTATCTCTGGTTCCGGGGCGCGAATGGCGCGAATGCCGCGAATCTCCTGTTCGAATACACACACCGCAAATAGCCCGGCTAAAGCTCGTACAATCGTACTATCTTTAACGGGGGCTTTGGCCGCGAGAATAAATAGAACTACTGTTATTATACTGCCTTGTTTGGACTGAGAGCCGAGGAAATCTTCGCTTCATTCTTTCTTCTTATGCATAGGCTGCTATACTTGTTCTTAGCGGGATAAGGAGATAGGGTCAATGTGTTCATCGTCTTATGTCTAGATAAATAAATAAAACGATTAAGTTTAAAACTAAAACCCGACTACTGAAAAATCACGCTCTAACCACAGAATAGATAATAGTACTCTCTACCTAAAAAGTATCAAACAAGAAAATATCAAGAATAAATGTATTGTCTTTTACATGGTACCTTCTTACATACGCGTTCATGTAATTTACCTTCGCTGCATATTATAATATGTACTATGATAATAACTGTGTATTGTGTTTCACTTATATTACTAACTTAATACAAAACAGAAAGAATACATTTTACGACACTTAATAATACACTTTTAACATGAAAAGGGAATGTTCAAGTTTCTCTTCAAGTTGGTACTTAAAATATTACTTCGTTTTGTGTGATATACCTACTTTTTTTTTTTTTTTTGACCGTAGGGGAAATCCTTCATGGATGTTATGCCGGACTCCTACCGACTAAAACCCCCACGGTATCGCCCAGCAGCCTATAGTTGGGAGCCCCGGGTAAGCCCTCGGAAGGATGTCCCAGGGCTCCCAACAGACCTACCGCTTTAATGCGGCCTCGTCTAGGGGGTGGTTCGGGTGCTATCCCGCGTCTATGGGGGGGTTTTCGGGTATCATCCCGCTTCATAGGAGGGGGAAGGCGTTACAGTTAAGCAGGTATGTACGTAATAATCTGTAATCTGTGTAATGTTAATAAGAGCTGAGATATTTATTTGCAATAGGTATGCTTTAAAACGAATCAACCTATTTTAGAATTATTTCATCATTAGAAAGTGCTATTTTATTAGGTTAGAAAGAAATGGCGGAGGTGTTAGGTTTATGTCGATAATACCCTAAGAAATAGGAGCCTCGTAATGTGGGGCTGCCCGATATCGCTCACTAAGGGCCGCCGCCGCCCAGTTCGACCAAAAGCGAATAAAGTTGATTCCTAGAATAAACATCCAATATGTGGGTGACATTGGCTGTTATTCCAGGAATAAACTTGACTCGCGTTTGGTTGAATGCACCATCGAGTAATCCGTCATGCAGTCCGCCATTCAGTAATAAAATATTATGCCAGTCAATATGGACCCATAGTCAACACTTGGGGCAGGGGTTTGAACTCACAATATAACAGTCACACTACGCACCGTGTGTATAAAAATATGGAAAGAGATACATTTCATACATTGCAATCATAAGCCCTCCAACATTATTTTAATAATATTATTAACCCTTGGCAGTCATAAAAATGCAATAGTTTTGCTCTGGGCAAACATAATTATGTTATGTAGGAATAAAACAAAAAATCAATACGTTTTTCTTTCCCACGAATTCTCATAATCCTGGACAGTAAATTTGTCAAGCAAAAATGAACCTTAGCCTAACGTAATAAACGTCAAAACATGTATTTTAATAAATAGTAGTAGCGTACAACCAAAACAATGCATGCTTACAACGAAACCTATTTAAGGAGCGCCCATAAACGTAGACCCCTTGAACTGCAGAACTACCTTTTGATTTGGGTTCTTGTTTAACTGGCTGTTAATGTGAAGTTTTCAAAACTAGAATTTTACTCTGCAAAATCTGTGGCAAGGATTTTTAGTCTGTGAACTTTAAGGCTTGTAAAATAGAGGTGTGGTTTTACAAATTCTAAACGCAAAACTATTTTTGCCGCCACGAAATTACGTTCCGTTTCCCCTGAGTAATAGTCTATTCTGTGCTACGAGGGGTGTTTAGCAATAAATCAATCTCGCCGCAGCAGTAAACTAATCTCATCGGCGTACGTTTCATTTTGTCCAGTGTGTTTTCATTAGTTTTTAAGAGGGTGAAGTGGTCATAACTGAGAGGTTCGCTTTAAAAGCATTTAGCGGTTATAAATTGTATTGATGCCTATTACAATATACATACACCTACGAATAGGCAATCGTAATTCGTACATAACAGGATATACTTCTGGATGGAAGGGTATTTTTGGAGCATTATCAATATCTTTGGGGGGGTCAAGCTAATTTCACCTTCAAGCCGGTACCTTGCTGATGGACGGGGCTCTTACGCAAGCTTCCCTTTCGACATTGAGAGGTCAGTCGGCAGTTCTCATAAAGGCTCTATAAAAGAGTAGAAGGAGTAAAAGAACCCTGAGGTCCAATGCGAAAGCTTCGGATCAACCGGGAAAACGCTAAGATGGCAATGAGTTCGAAGGATCACTTGCAACTATAAACGGATTCAATGTAAGAAGATTGTGTTGTTTACTACTAGTGACTGTGGCACAAAAATGAAGTATTATTACGTTTTGTGCCACTCACTAGTGGCATAAAATAAACCGGAATATTGCATTTTCAATCATTTGATCTGGCGGATACAGTTGTCGGCAACAATAACAACAATAAATTCTCGTCAATGCCTGTACGGCCACAGAATAATAATTGTTGCCACATCATACTTCAACGATGGTCTATGGTAATCATCTATAAACAATCAACATGATGCACACCATTCTTAAACAACTCTAATGTCCTCAAGGTTCATATTCTAAGTAACTAAATACCTCAGCCCATTGAAATTATATTATTTATATAAACTATAGATATGTTGTTAACAAAAAGTGTCAACAAAAAAATTATGACCAAACGGTCATCATTTTTTCCTCCAATCAGGAGACGCGACAACGCGCTATGGAAAAAAAATCACGTCTTTAGTCTATATTAATAAATTAGTAAAAAAAAAATTATTGTTCATATAAATTATAATAAAATGCATTATAAATTGATAATGTTGACGTATTATTAGTAAGTAGCAATTTTTTTATACTTAGTATTTGCGCCATTTTTATACGCCGCCATGTTCCTGAATGACGTATCTAATAACTACATCATTGTCTCAGCCCTGCTGATATGAAATTTGAATCTTGCTTGAGAACGATTCTGGGACATTGCAGTTGCAGAGCTAGAATGAGGTTGGAGCATATTATAAGACTTTGCCTTCAGCACACCATCAGGCGAAGTGTCCAGTATAAATAAAAACCTTCCGTTCTCTTGAATTTCACCCAGTTAATAAAAATATATTTTTTTTAGCTGTCATCTGCGGCTCGATGTTGGTTATCGCGACCAAACATGGCGTATGTTCCTCTCCAATGTCTAATCTATATCTGTATCAAATTTCATCAAAATGAGTTCAGTGATTTACCTACCTGCTTTGATTCATAATCAGTGATTGACAGACAGAGTTCCACAAGAGTTCCTTACGGATTTATAACATTAGCATAGTTTAACTAACACTTTCAAAGGCATCGTTCTACTGTAATATTAGTATGGATTCAATGTGGACATCCAACTTACGACACAGCAACCACTTACTGACATCCACCCGTGCATCAATAGTAGCCAGACTTCCTAAATTTGCAGTATTATTTTTTTTATTTTTATATAGGACACGTCAATTTGACTTCACCTCGCCTGATGTTAAGCTAAAGGCAAAGTCTCGGAAAGAGGGTCACCATCGTAAACATTTACCATGTTAACAGTGGTGGCACTCAGCTTGACGGCCTCATTAGATGCCTTTTCACGCCCCGCTTAAAGGACCCGGGACTGTAGGAAGAAGGAAACACGTGAGCTGGCAGGGAATTCCAGGTCTTAGTGGTGCGGCATAGGAATGAATCACTGAAACGCTTGGTTCTAGCGGGTATACTCTGCACCGTAAATGGATGACTTCTTAGCCCTGCACGTGTCGTCCTGTGAAGGAAAGGGGAGGGTGGGACTAATTGGAAGAGCTCGTCAGAACATTCACCATGGTAGAGACGGTAGAAAACTGCCAAAGACGCAACATCTCTACGCATCTGCAAAGGCTCGAGGGTGTTCGTGACCTCAGGATCCCCAATAATGCGGACCGCACGTCGCTGCAACCTGTCGAGAGCATCTAATAAGTACTTTGCGGAGCCGTCCCAGAGATGTGAGCAGTATTCCACGCAGGAACGAATTTGGGTCTTGTATAGAAGACACCGCTGCTCCGGCGTGAAAAAACGTCTCACTCTGTTCAGGACTCCGAGTTTACGCGAGGCTGATTTGATGATACTCTCGATATAGTTTTTGTTATTCAGTTTGCAGCGAACATCCATACCGAGGATAGTGAGGTGATCCTGCAGTGGCAGTGGTGTGCTCTGAAGAGTGGGAAGGGGAAGGGAAGGAGATACCTTAGCTGTAAACGCACATGCCTGGGTCTTCTTGGCATTGAACTCGACCAGGTTCCTAGCGCCCCATTGAGAAATGTGGTCCAGGATCCGGTCCAGCTCTGTGACAAGAAGCTGCCTTTTTTCCGCGATATCAGACTGCTTGGCCGCAGGATGTGCGTGATAACTCCCGTGTAAGGTGCTGTCGTCTGCGTCTGCACTGCAACCCAATTACACAGTCTAGGAGGCAGGCCGAAGGCTGGTAGCTTGGAAAGAAGCGATTTGTGCCATACCCTATCGAAAGCTTTGGCGATGATCGAAAGCTTTGGCGATGTCAAGACTAATTGCCAGTGACTCACCGTGCTTCTCCATAGCCTCACCCCAAAGGTGGGTCATGTACGCCAGAAGATCACCCGTTGACCGTTTCGGTCTGAAACCGTATTGCCGGTCACTAAGCAAGGAGTGATCCTCTAGGTGGCGCATGAGCTGTGTGTTAATTATGTGCTCGAACACCTTACACAGCACTGAGGTGACGGCTATGGGTCGATAGTTGGCTGGGTCCGAGCGATCCCCCTTCTTGTGGATCGGCTGGACATTCGCCTCCTTCCAAGCCGAAGGCACTGTACCCGAACTGTAGGACAGTCGGTACAGCCGCGTTAGCATAGGAGATAACTCCGCTGCACATTTTTTAAGTACAACCGCTGGAGTACCATCAGGACCACTGGCTTTCCGTACATCGAGTGATTGCAGTACTGCACGGACATCGCGTTGCCTGATACGTATATCAGGCATTGCGTGGTCACCAGTGGGCATTGTCCATGGTTGCATACCACAATCATCGACTCGGGAGTTGGCCGCGAAGAGATTGACCAGCAAATTTGCTTTCTCTTGCGGCTCATGGGCCAGAGATCCATCGGGATTGCTCAGCGGGGGCAGCGAGGGCTGGCAGAAGTTGGCTTGCACGGCTTTGGCCAGTTGCCAGTAGCCACGGCTACCCGTGGGATGCGCCACTAGCTCTTGGCCCAGCCGCGCTATGCGCGGGGCATCCGCCCTGACGCATGCCCTCTTGCAGACCTTTGTGGCTCTGTTGTACGCCGCCTTGAAGTGACCCACGTTGGGATCGCGCGTGGCGCGCGCCCGCACCCAGGCGCGGTACGCAAACTGTTTATGCTCAACAGCCTCCGCGCACTCGCGCCCGAACCACGGACGCGGACTCCGGTGACATCGGTGTATGGGATATAGTATTCCATACCTAGACCGATCTCACCGGCGACGGCAGTAGCGCTCTCAGATGGGTTCTTACCCTCAAAGCAGCGTTCAACCCACGGGATGGACGCATAATAGTCGCGCAATCCATCCCAGTCCGCTGACGAGTAGTGCCATAGCCGCCTCTTCCCCTGCACGGGTCGTGGGGGCGCTACAATGGGCACGGTGGAGCGGACCAGACAGTGGTCGGAGTTACCTAAAGCAGCAATCACCGAGACACTGTACTGGTCCGGGTGACTCGTCAACAGAAGGTCAAGCAGAGAGGGCTCTAGGCCGGACTCTCTTGGTATCCTCGTGACCTTGTGCACCAATTGAGTCAAGTCATGCGCCAGGGCAAATGCGTGAGTGGCTCTTCCCGCATGGTTTGTTATGGCGGAGCCCAACCAGATCTTGTGGTGGGCGTTAAAATCCCCCAAAAACACCAATTCGGCGTTCGGAAACCGCTCCTGCGCATCATCTGCCGCCTGACTCAGGTATTCGAATAGTCGAGTTATCTCTGCATCTCCTGTATGGGAACGGTAAAGGCACACATAGACCTGACTCGTGGAGCCATGGTCTACGTGTACCCAGGCGCGGATCCAGGGGGGGGGTCATGGGGGTCATGACCCCCCCCTGGGCAGATCGTCTTCTGATTATTTTCTTAATCCCATATAGGTAAGTCATGCATATACCTACCTACTTATGACTATCTCACTCCCCACATATCCAGCCCGCGCCACTCGCGCGAACTGGCCGCTCACTCTGTTCAAAAAATTAACGAAATACCTACCCGCGAAACGCACCCGAACGACCAACCCCGGCGGCCCCAGGCGGCCTTCGAGCCGATCATTGCATTGCTCCTCATTATGGAATTGGGAGACAAATGAGCAGACGGATCGCCTGATGGTAAGTGATCACCCCCGCCCATGGACACTCGCAACTCCAGAGGAGTCACAAGTGCGTTGCCTTCCTTTCAAAAGAGAGTGCGCGCTTTTCTTGAAGGTTTGAGGGTCGTATTGGTTCGGAAATACCGTTGGCGACAGTTCACTCCAAAATTTAGTTGTGCGAGTCAGAAAGTTTATCGAGAAACGCACAGATGTGGACTGCCAACCGTCCAGATGGTGAGTGTGGAACTCCTGTCGCGTAGAACGATGGTGGAAAGAGGCGGCAGGGATCCATCCGAACAATTCCTCGGAGCACTTCCCATAGTATAGGCGATAGAAGATGCAGAGCGAAGCCACATCTCTACGCAGTGCCAAAGAGTCTAGCCGATTTGAAAAATCCTGGCAGCTGACGATTCGAGTCGCTCTCCGTTGGATGCGGTCCAGAAGGAGAAGTTGGCACTGAGGTGCTCCTGCCCAGAGATGAGAACAGTAATCCATATGTGGCCGTACTTGCGCCTTATTTATAAAGTTGTTGGCGGTGAGCCGGAGTGAAATACATTCTCGATCTATTGAGCACGCCAAGCTTCTTAGAGGCTAATTTAGCTTTACCTTCTAAATGACCATGCATCTCCCGTGTCCAGTTCTGAACCGGTTGACCCTTGACCACACCGTGCGACAACTGTCAAAACCGGGCGGCTTAGTGGTGGGGTCAGGTACCAGGTCCTTCCAGGGATAGTGCTGAAACGCCTCCCACGACGCCCGCCACTGCTCTCCAAGGTCGAATTCCTCCATAAGGACCCTATCGAACCAGATTGGGGAACCTGAGATCAGGCGGTCGCGCAGCAGGTTGTCAATTGTCCTTTGTGCTGGCATCGGCTCTCCGTTGGTCACCTGCCAGCATTTTTTCTAATCGTTCGCCGCAGCTTGATACCTTCATAGTTCTGGAGGCGGGATATGCGCCAGAACAGGAAGCCATGGTAGTGGAGTAGATTTAATTATCCTTGTTATGGTGCGCATGGCTTCATGTAATTGGGTGTCAACACAGAGTACATGAGAGCTATTGCTGATGTTCGAAGGACGGAAACTTTGGCCCCCCAACTCGTACAGAGCAAGCTCGTATACAGGGCATTGCTCGTACTGTCATCCGCATAATAATGAATGCTGCTAATTTGCAGCATGTCATTGACATGCAGGAGAAACAGAGTAGGCGATAGCACACAACCTTGAAGGAACGCCAGCATTAACAGATATAGAGCCAGAGCATTCACCGTCGACTACCACTTTTATGCTTCTGTCTGTTAAATAGCTAGCAATCCATTCGCACAACCTCTGGGGAAGGCCATAGCCCATAGAAATTGATAAAAGTGCTTTGTGCCAGACCCGATCAAAGGCCTTCGCTATGTCCTAACTAACCGCCATGGCTTCTCCCTTGGTCTCGATCGCCTGTGTCCAATGATGTGTCAGGTATACTAGAAGATCACCAGCTGACCGACCCCTACGGAAACCGTACTGTTGGTCACTGAGCAGCTGATAAGCCTCAAAATTCCGAACGAGCTGGCAGGTGATAATGGACTCTATTATCTTCGAGAAAAGGGAGGTAATGGCTAATATAGTAGTTCTTTTTATTAGAAAGACCTTAAAATCACCGCATGTTTGATGGTGTTTAATTGTGCCCAAATCTTGAAACAACCTAGTTGACAGGTGAGATGTGGTTCTTAGCTCAGGTTCAGCGTCAGTAGATGGCGCTGTTATAAAGAGTCCTATAGTCCCTTTACGAGTGTATTCCGGGCGAAGTCGGGTCCCTTTTTTTTTTTTTTTTCGTGCGGAAATCCCCTCGGATACCCCCCTGCCGGAGCCGGAAGGGGAGGTTATGTCGGACTCGAACCGACTAAAACCGCACGCCGACTGTGGGTCGTGGTGCTAGGCCGGAGGTGAGGTTGTCATCGACATATCCCTCGCACCCCAGCGGACCCAGGGCCATCACTTATGGTTTAGCCCTCCTCGGGAGGGGGGACAACGGTGTCCCCGACTCGCCCCCGGAATGGGGAGGCGCGCTTCTCAGCGCACCGTCGCCGTGGCCTGCTTCTGCTGGGGTGACAGGCGGCTTCACCCGTCACCCCCAGGCCCGCGCTCATGGGGGACGGAGGTCAGTCAGTGCCCTCCGACGCCCGAGTTGCCTGTGCGCGCGGGCAGCGCGGTTCGCGAGTCTCGCTCGCTCGCGCTGCCTCTCCCCTTCCGCCGTCTCCTTCACGACCATTACCTGCTCGCTGAAGGAGACGCCGGCCGCCCACGCGTCCGCACAGCGGACCATTGCTGTGAGCAGGGAGGCGAGGGTAAGAACTCTCACTCCCAGGGCCGCCACTAGTTCTCGCCTCTGTCCGGCCCATGCCGGACACGCGAAGTCGCGTCCCAAGCCGCATGTTGCTTGTACATTTAACTAATAAATACGTATTTTTTTAATAAGTATCGTTTCATAATATTAATTATAGATCTTTTTTTTTTTAATTTATATTGTAAATGAATTCGAGTTTTGACCTCGACTATGACCCCCCCCTGGCTGGAAAGCTGGATCCGCCCCTGCGTGTACCCAAAGGATGGAAAAGAATGGGTCCTCTAGACAGCGCAAACGGCGACAACAAATATCCGCCCTAACAAACACGCACACCCCGGCTTTTGCTCGGAAATTTTCCTCGATAACATAGCCGGGGTAAAGCAGGTAGGTCGTGTCGTCAGGGCGGCGTATTTGTGTCTCCGTTAGAAACAGCATAGCTGGTTTCGCCGTCTCCAGGTGTTGGTGGACGGCGTTGAGGTTCTTATGGAGCCCACAGATGTTCGTGGACTCCACCTCAAATAGAGTTTTTGTGGGAGAGCCCCTAGCCGCTGTTTCAACAATTTTTGTTTTGTGCGCTGCCATGAGGTGAAGGGTAAGGGAAGGCGTGAAAAAGAGGTGATTGTCGCCGCAGCACCGCGTGACAAAACATGGGAGATTGGTTTCATCTATGAATGTGAGGCGTGACGAGAGCCGACGCGCCGAACGGAAGGGCCCCCGTACCCTCCCGAATATGGTCGCCGGGCTCCCGTCCGGTCGCCAACCGGCACGACGAGCCATATCGGGATTATGCGCGACCTGGTGGGGCAGCCTCCCAGGGTGGTTAGTCCCAGTTGGGCCCCTGTACTATGCCGCGGGCGGCCAGCGGCACCACCGTTTCTACGGGTCTCCCTACCCGGCGCGGCACCCCGCGTCACACCCCTAGTGGGGTACGCCAAAACCCACCGGTCCCACTAGTGCTGCGACTACCATCACCTCGGCCCGGCTATGCACTTGCTGATCCCTGAACGCAATCCAACCGAGATTGGATTACTATGGAGGGTTTTTCGCACTTGTGCACGGTGGTACCAACCCGGTCGAAATAAGTGTCAAATTTGTGCTATCAAATTTCTACCACCTGTAAATGTACTGTAAATGTACCGCTGCATAGTAATTTTGCCGATTGTAATAAGGGATGTTACTACTGCAGCTGTTAGTGATAAGTGTGATAACACGGGCAAAAAAAATTACCAGTGTTACTAGTGGTAGTGATTTGTAGTAACACGGGTAACGAAATTTGTCCCGTGTTATTACTGCGCAGTTTTTTTTTTATCTAGGACTCGTCAATTTGCCTTCACCTCGCCTGATGTTAAGCTAAAGGCAAAGTCTCGGAGGGAGGGTCACCATCGCAAACATGTACCATGTTAACAGTGGTGGCACTCAGCTTGACGACCTCATTAGATGCCTTTTCACGCCCCGCTTAAAGGACCCGGGACTGTAGGAAGAAGGAAACACGTGAGCTGGCAAGGAGTTCCAGGTCTTAGTCGTGCGGCATAGGGATGTTAGTGGTAACACGGGCAAAAAGAACTACCCATGTTACTACTGGTAGCACAGTATAACGATCTTACAGTAGTTCATCGCGTTTGATGTTTGCGGAAATGCCGCCTTTTGCAGTTTTGTCAGGGTTGTCACTTCAGCTTTTATTTATAATTAATTTTCCTGTAACATTTTATAATAAGCAAGGCAAATCAACTCACGCTAATATAAATTACTAGCTGATGCCTGCGGCTCCACTCACATGGATGTCGGCCATTGCGACTTTTGGTTATATTCCCGGTTCTACTTAACCAATTATGATCAAGCAAACGTAATATTTTTACTGAGTTTTTGATTTCGATTTCGATTTCGATTTCGATTTCGATTTCGATTTCGATTTCGATTTCGATTTCGATTTCGATTTCGATTTCGATTTCGATTTCGATTTCGATTTCGATTTCGATTTCGATTTCGATTTCGATTTCGATTTCGATTTCGATTTCGATTTCGATTTCGATTTCGATTTCGATTTCGATTTCGATTTCGATTTCGATTTCAAGTTCGGGTTCTAATTTCGATGAAATTTCGCTAATCGCCGGGATCGCTACCCATATCGATTTTGGTGAAAATTTCGAATCCGCCATCTTGGATCGCGAAATGAATGTTATATTCACAATCAGCGACCCCAAAAACCCTGAAAGCGATACCCATATCGATTTTGGTGAAAATTCCGAGTCCGCCATCTTGGATTGCTAAATTGATGATATATTCATAATAAGCGACCCCAAAAACCCTGAAAACGATACCCATATCGATTTTGGTAAAAATTTCGAGAATGGATGTTATGACCCCATAAACCCTGAAAGCGATACCCATATCGATTTTGGTGAAAAATTCGAGTCCGCCATCTTGGATTACTAAATGGATGATATATTCGGAATCGGCGACCCCTAAAACGCTGAAAACGATACCCATATCGATATTTTGTGAAACTGTCGTGTCCGCCATCTTGGATCGCTAGATATAGAAAAGGAAAAAAAAAACAATTATAACAAACAAAACTAATCATGAAAAAAAAAAATTAAACACGTGATTAGTGTGATTATACAAATAATGAGACAGCCCTGAATCCTTAGTACCGAGTAAAATGTATGGGCGTACCGAGTAATACCCCGTCCCCCACCACTCCCCTGCCCCCGCACGATTGCTCTGTCTAGACGGCTTCGTCGACAGACTGTATGTAGTATGAATCGTTAGACTGTGCTGGTAGTAAGACTGGTAGTAACACGGGTAACGAAAGCATAGCTCCGCCAGTTATTATTACTACTAGTAAAATAATTTGAAACGAACATGCACTTCCGTGCTCCAAACATCCTAGATGACAACAAATATTATTTACAGCGCTATTTTCGTAGAATGTAACGAATGTGTTAGCTGCAGTCGTAAAATTATACTGACGAATGTTAGGGGTGGCGGCTATCGACCCGCCAACACGACCTAGCCCAATGTGAGGCAAGGGTGACAAAACACAGATGACAATTGTGTACGAAATAAAAATAGTAGGTTGCCGGGCTGAAATTGGGTATTCTACTGACTAGTCAAATTAGTTAGTTTTTACTAAACGTCAAAACGGTAAGTTAAAAGGTAACTTGTATGAAAAAAGATTTCGTGACGTCATAGAATTTAATAGTCAAATCAGTTACTATTATAGGTTGGGTGGATGATTAAAAATAATTAAAAATTATAAAATATGAACAGACGCAATTTTTACCGCTCTTTTACCATTCTTATTTTAATAAGCTCGGTTAGATAATTTATTTTAACTATAGGAAAATACTTTTTTTTTTAATTGCTTATAGCGATAAGGCCGCACTTTCTACTGCTCCTGTCTTCTTATTTTCCATACTATGAATATTGTAATTGGCGTTAAATAAAGGATAAAATAAATAAATAACTAAATAAATAAATATAGTAAACGACAACAACTGCTCTCTAGGAACAAAAAAAAACAAATAGAACTTAGAAGTTTTTCTTTCAAAATATATCGATAGTAAAACACTTGGTGGGATATTTACCATGCATCCGTGATCATGGCGCTTGTAACAACGGCGAAATATCGGACCCTAAGTTTTTGAAACTTTAAAAAAACATGGTAAATATCCCGGCGAGTGTTGTACTATCGATGTGAATGACCATGTCAATCTAAAATCATACATTCAAAATATATTGTTGGAGTATTTTGCTTTCTATCCACCAGCCACGGGTATACAATGACTACGAATTTCAAAATGGCACCTAAAATCCAACACGGCAACAAACTTACTGGAGTGGCTAAGTTAACTAAGATCTTGACATTGGCGTCTAGCCATAGCCGAAGCCATTGAGAAGAAGAATTTCAGAGTGTAAAAAGTTGTGTGAGATAAAATAAAACAAAAGAATCAATTAAATACGTTTTTTTAATAAAGATATCAAGCACTTTTATCATCTCATCATGTCTGGAAACCATAGAGTACTTAAAGAATTTTTGAACATATAATTTCTTTCAAAAATAAAAAAATGTAGTGAAAAACCATAGAGATGTAGAGATTTCCTTAGTTTGTTGTGTTTTGTTGCGAAAACATGACCTCTGGACTGGAGGAGCCATAAGATAAATTCACGTATTTATTTCTTACAACGCCGCAAGAAACTTCCCAGCTGTCATAAACACATGATATATGATTTTTCATTAGATCGAAGCATAGCACGGCATACTATACGCATACGAAATAAGAATTGATTCGTTATCAGTAGTAACGTTGAGGCATCAGAGTAACGTAACGATACGAAAGTAACGAGTACTCATTTATACAGTAACGAATACATGCGGGTACCCATTATTTCGTTACTTTTACAGCTTTAAATTTCAGTGTTGTCAGTCATAAATAACACAATTTATGACAAACATCCAAAGACTATAAAGATTTTTGTTATTTATGGTTTATATTCATTAATTTTCGATACCTTTGTCATGTTCCCGTCACATAAACATAATTTATGCAGTTGTGAACTGTGTATGCTCCGAGAACATTCATACATGATTTAATTTTTACGTGTTAAAAGAACAATATTACTTAATTAGTTTTTGTTTAATTAAAAGTCGGACATCAAAGACTGAGAGTTTTCTCCCAAATTCCAAAAAAATCCTAGTTTGTCCCACATCACTATTATATTCCTGCTTCGTCCCAAATTGGAAGTACTTAAAAGGTACAGACAACAAAATAACATTGTGTAGTATATAGAGGTGTTATACTATGCCCGCGCTTTTTGGTCATATCTCTGTCTCTACGCTTTCTTTTTTTTTCGTGCGGAAATCCCCTCGGATACAACCCCTGCCGGAGCCGGGAGGGGAGGTTATGTCGGACTCCAACCAACTAAAACCGCACGCCGACTGTGGGTCGCGGTGCTAGGCCGGAGGTGAGGTTGTCATCGACATATCCCTCGCACCCCGGCTGACCCAGAGCCATCCCTTACGGTCTGGCCCTCCTCAGGACAACGGTGTCCCCGACTCGCCCCCGGAATGGGGAGGCACGCTTTTGAGCACGCCGTCGCACTCTCTGTGATCTCTCTCTGTCTACCCTGCCGATTGCGATGAAATAAACTTATGAAGTCTGAATAAGACCTTTCTTACAAAAATACCGTATCAAAATCCGATCACTAGTTTTTGAAACCATCGCCGAAAAACAGACAAAAAAACTAGGTAACAATCGTGTCACAATGCCTGGGTTTCATAATAATACCAGTTTTCAAGTTACTCACGACAATAAAGACACAAGTACACGATCAAAATTTAATTTACTTCCATTCTTAATGTTACTTTGCGAAAACAAGCCAAAGTGAAGACAAACGTTTAACAGAGAACGTAAACACACATTTTGCAAGCCGTGACAGCCCTGCACCTTATCTTTCCACACCCCTGATAATAAAACAGGAATTTCTCGACAGCAATTTGTATTGATTAGTCCTGTGACCCTGCGGTTTTACGGCCCTGCTCCTGTTATCAACACGCCCGTATAAGGAATACGAGGGCTTTTTTCTAATAGCACAAGGTGTTAAGCATGGTAACCTATTGATATATCGAATTTCTGTTACCCGAATCTTAAAACCCCGAAAACGGTTGGTAGAACTTTTAAAAGACAGATGTAATGAATGACAACTTTCTATAATTCCGTTTTTCATTTCCCAGATGAATCAATTTCCAGGTGCACTAAAACCAAATTTTCAAATAGTATTTTTTTGTTTTCCATAGTGTCATAATCCAAATATAGTTATACCAGATTCTCAGAATATTTTTTTTGTTTCTCATCGTACCATTTTCCAAATAAACTATTACCAAATTTTCAATTGCCAGTCAGTAAATTTATTGTATTAGTTGCCTATTACAGATAGGTTTAAGTGTCAAATTCGACTCAGTAGGTTAGGTTTGTTTGTTTATCTGTCTTTGTGTTTGTTTTTGTTTGTCTGGTCTGCCTTTGTGTTTGTTTTTTTATATCAATAAACTGCATTTCAAAAATTAGTGTTTTAAAAATTTGGCTTTCGTGCATATGGATTACGGTCATCTGGATTTTGTGCATTTAGATTTCGTGTGTCTGGAATTCGTTCGTCTGGGTTATAAAACATCGTACAAATGAATAAATAGGAAAATGAAATTCGGAGTTGCGATTATATGGCAAATAAAACTTCGGAATTTGGAAAACCGGGATTATGAATAAATGGCCAAACGTTTTTTGGATTATGATATTCGGAATATTAAAATTCTGGATTAAGATAGGTAACCGTTAAGCATCAATTGTTTAACTGAGTCTATTTAAATAAGGAATAGTAAGATCATTATTTAACTTAATTTATGCTTTTTTTTAATTGTCAATCAAACTACTCCTAAGCAAAATTATTTAAAAAAAAACTGGTGAGACATAAGTTGCATTATGGTTTTGCTGATGTATGCAAATTCAAAGTATGCTTGCTAATCGCAAAATACAAATCATATCGTAAAAGAAAAGTGTTAAAATAAAACAATAATACACAAAAACAATAAAAAGGCCTCATAATTTCGGCTCCCTCCACTAGGATCCACCGCCATAAAAGTGCATTTCGCCACGAAAATATACTATAGTTCTAAAACCTTGGCCTTTAGCCAAGGTTAGCAAAATCTTTACATTCGACGTCACTCCAGCAATTTTATAAGGGCCCTTGAACATATCTACATCCTGAACCCTCAAAAGTAGGGAAGGAACTGTGGGGAGGTCATTTTATACTGGTCCGTTAATACGAGGTCCACCTCCCCGTCTAGACAAGCGTCTGCATTCCCGCGCATGCGTACTACAATAAACCATTTTGTTTGGTTACCTATCTTAATCCCGAATTTTAATATTCCGAATATCATAATCCAGAAAACGTTTGGCCATTTATTAATAATCCCGGTTTTCCAAATTCCGAAGTTTTATTTGCCATATAATCGCAACTCCGAATTTCATTTTCCTATTTATTCATTTGTACGACGTTTTATAATCCAGACGAACGAATTCCAGACACACGAAATCTAAATGCACAAAATCCAGATGACCGTAATCCATATGCACGAAAGCCGAATTTTTAAAACACAAATTTTTGAAATGCAGTTTATTGATATCCAGAAAAACAAAAACAAACACAAAGACAGACAAACAAACAAACCTAACCTACTGAGTCGAATTTTTCTAGCACTCGCCGGCCGCTGCCGCGGCACGCTCGCTTCGCTCGCTCGGCTCGTGCGGGGGTCGCAGTTCTAACCTAACCTAACCTACTGAGTCGAATTTGACACTTAAACCTATCTGTAATAGGCAACTAATACAATAAATTTACTGACTGGCAATTGAAAATTTGGTAATAGTTTATTTGGAAAATGGTACGATGGGAAACAAAAAAAAAATATTCTGAGAATCTGGTAATAACTATATTTGGATTATGACACTATGGAAAACAAAAAAATACTATTTGAAAATTTGGTTTTAGTGCACCTGAAAATTGATTCATCTGGGAAATGAAAAACGGAATTATAGAAAGTTGTCATTCATTACATCTGTTTTTTAAAAGTTCTACCAACCGTTTTCGGGGTTTTAAGAATCGGGTAACAGAAATTCGATATTTCAATAGGTTACCATTTTGTTTACATAACAATAAAATTTGACATCAGGAATTGGGCAATGGGCAAGTCGGAGAACGCAGACTGTTCATTTTTGGAGCAATTACAATTCAAACAAAATTAAAATAATTGTTCAAGTAATTTTCGTAGAGATTTGCATGCACGCATTGTGTGTGGTATAATAGTTAGGTATACTATGTACACGTCTTAATACTCAGGTTGACCCGCTTGACAGGTTGGTCTCTTCTCATTTTTTTTTTATTTTTCTCAGCGATCTCTACAACAGACTTTAACTGGCTCCACCCTGATATTACCAGAACCATTAGTAGGTTTACTTCACCTGTATAAAACATTTACAAAATAAAAAAAATATGTAGCTATGCCTCAGCTTGATGAAATAAGAAGAACACGTTGTTAAAAAATAAACGTGCCTGATCGGATATAATCACTTTATTATTGCCACCATTATCTTCTGAAGAAATGGCATGTGCATCTAAAAAAAGAAAAAAAAACGTAATTTTTTAATACGTTCGCGGCTGAACATGCTGTGGCATTCGATTTTGAGAATTTAACTATGTCGCGTATGCTGTATAACGCCATATAATTTATTGGGTATTTTTGTCAATAATTATATGCATGCTATCAATTTAGCGTTTAGAGCATGTTATCAATTTCTTACTGCTGACAAAACTGCCACTTACTGACTGACTTACTGCCACGTAGGTATGACCTTTTCTGCACTTAAAAATAAAACAGTGTGTACCCGGGTGTACCCCCTCCCCTACACCTCAGCCGGCGTACCTAGATTTGTCGCGTATGCTATAGCACGCGTCAAATAATATTGAGATACCTTCCGTGTAGCGGTCACTGCCACCACGTAGTGGTCGTCATTGCGTTGTATATTTTCGTTTCGCGCCAACATATTGCAAACATAATAAGTATAAATATTTTCATGATTTCTTTTGTTTTTTTTATTATTATGATGCTATTTACCAAGTATTTCAGTAGTTTGTCTTTAGACTAACTAGTTAGTAACCATAGATAATAAGAGGGAAGCCAATGAAGACCTCAAGGTATAGCAAACGATCTTCTACCGTCATCTGAAGAAGAGTATGATCCCTACAGTGATACGGAGTATTTGGTTCCAATGGCAACTACAACCCTGCTGTAGATGAATGAACACTGTCTGATTCTTGATCTTAGTCATTGGCTTCACATGGTATCACAACATAATACTTAACAATCGTATGCTATAGCATTCACGTTTCACTTAATAGTGTTAGTTGGTACGCATTGTGTGTGACAGAAATGCTTGAGCAGTGGTAAAAATTACTGCCAAAGCAGGGGTGACTCAAAGTCCGCGAACTCGTTTTTTAAAATAATCACTTAGGTACAACCCGACGATAGTGCTTAGTCGATATCGACTAAGCACTAAGCCGTAATTATATAAACCCAATAACCTGGACGAATTTCAAATTGATGGTTTTCAAATTAGGTGTCTCGACTTCTTGAGAGAAAACAAGTTGGACATGACGTCACGACCTGGGCAATGAATTAATAAATAAAAACAGGGGGATACGTAAATGTTTGTATGTATATCTCGGGACACACCATATCTTGAACCCCTTTTTTTATCGTGCGCGAAATCCCCAGGGATATCACCCCCACGGAGCCGGTGGAGGCGGTTATGTCGGACACGAACCGACTAAAACGCACGCCGTCTTGGGTCCTTGGTTGCCGGAGGTGAGATTGCCGAAAGCATATCTCTCGCACCCCGGCAGACCCAGGACCATCTCTTTCGAGATAGTCCCCTTCGGGTTGTGGGGACCTCGGTGTCCCCAACTAGCCCCGAGTACGGGGAATCTTGAACCCCTGGTTACCACGCAGTCTGTATTGTAGGTAATAGTCTGTTATGCTTAGTGAATTTCAACTCCTCCACCACTGTACCACCCCATGATATCCTCAAAAGACGCTCAAGAACCGTGTATAGCACATTTATAGTATACATTTTAACCACGTTTTGTGTCCAAGATATATGTTTTTTTTTTATTTATTTTTTTATACAGGATACGTCAATTTGACTTCCTCAAATATACTTGTTGATGGCCGTGACTCCACTCCAATAAGTAAAAATAAAATAAAAATCATTTCTTTCGGATAACAATTATATCCATATTTTGTTAGTAATGGTATACATACATACCTTTGATTTGCCTGACATTTCGACCAGGTTACACCGGTCACAGTCTGACTACCTCAAATAAGATCTAATTAACTGTTCTCAGAATAAGTGCCCTTCAAGACTTTTCTGGCACTTTAAATGACAAAAGTAAACGTTCCCATAGAATGATCTTCTCTTCTACATCTTATGAACAAAGTATTAACAACTATATTGTCTTTGTCTTTTATTCCGATTGGCCAACCATACCGTGAACGTGCTTGTAACGCGCACGTTCATATTACCGAATCAGTATTTTCTCAAAAAGGAAGAGAGAGTCACTGCGGGGTCTCCTTGACCATCCATGATATATAGTTAACCAATTGAAACATAACGAACTACTCATGTTACTGGGTGAATTTCAACAAGTCCATTAAAATCTTCATTTCCGTGGATTTTTTTATCTTAAGTGTTATAATAAAACAACATCGCGTTAATTAAAGATTTTGATACTGTATGTATTCTCGCTTAATATCTAGCAGATAACTAAAAAAACTAACGAGATATACAAGATTAAAAATTACATGCCACGGCGATGATACATGTGTGTACGGCAATGAAACAAGCGTCCACGGCAATGAAAGAATTATGCCAAGGGAATGAAAGAATCAACCACAGAAATGAAAATCCATATAAAACATAATACTTATACCTACTTACATAAAATAATTACAAATTTCATAGGTTAAAAATCTGCAAAAGGAGTAGGTAGGGTACAATTAAACAAATATAATAGAATCAAAGAATTGTCCAATCATTTATTTAAATTCTTTCAAACAAAAAAGAAATTTACAATACATATAATATGAATAAAACAAATAATTTGGTATACTTTTGTTAATTATGCAAAAGTAAATGCAAACAACATACATAGTAAGTACAAGTTTTTAATTTACGTATCAATATTTAATGTGAAGCGAAACAATAACATTTTTATAAAATCTATAGACAAAATAATCACAGCGCACACCGGTTAAGGTTCTTCTTCATAGTCTTGGCAAAATAAACAATCCATTATTAAAATCAAACTATTTATAATTGATTGTACAGTAAAAAACTCATCAAATCTTTCATCTTATTGTAGAAAGTTTTCGAATCCTCTAATGTCAGTATTTGGTGCTACCTATAATAATGTAATACCTAATCATACTATGGCGATGATAACATAAGTCACGGAAATGAAACATCAGGCCACAGCAATGAAACCAAATCGATTTACAATGCATGGCAATGATTTTTTTTTCATTGCCGTGTTTTTTTTTTTCATTGCCATAGCAAATTTTGACCACGGAAACTACGGCAATGAAAGCACGGCAATGAAAAACAAGACAAAAATATAAAATAACAAAAAATCTAATAATTATTCGAAGTATTAATCACTTCACAAAAATAAACAAGAGAAATGGCGTTCTATTGAATGTTTAATCAAGAGGATAACTTATTAAAATAGAAAGTTATACCTATCCACGGCGATGAAAGAAAAAATGTCCAGTAACATAAAAATGGTATACTTACATCTATGGTGCCAAAACGCAGGTACGTGTGTACGTTCTTCCGCGTCGAGCACTTAGGCGGCACCAATATGCAACGTTTAGCGCATATAAGGGAGGACGCAAGTCGTTAGATAAGACAATATTCTAAAATATGTTTAGAACACGGCGATGACAGGCAGTTCTGGGACAAATGTATTTTTTTTAACCATTCGTTGTATTGTTTAAATATTTGAATAAATGTATTTCCTAACAATACTTTAACTATTCACGTATCAACTAAAAATAGGTATTAATAAAAATAACCAATAGATTTTTATCAATGAGGTATCACGACACAGTAGGTGACGTGTGGACAAACACGGCAATGAAAAATTTCGGTGTATTTTGTTTTTTTTTGGAGTACCTATAATCCTATTTAATAGAATATTTAGTGCCCCACATAGATCACTATTTCACCTAACTAGCAAAAAATTTTAGAGCATTATAACTATGATTTTTAGTACCGATTTCATCGATGCCACGCAATTCTTGGTCCCGGGAAATTCACCCTACTGTTGTTATTCGACACGTTTTCAAGCATAATGATAAATCATTCGTCTGTCCTTGCTCCAATTGGGTATTCTACTGACTAGTCAAATTAGTTAGTTTTTACTAAACGTCAAAAACGATTAGTTAAAAGAAAAAATATTTAGTGACGTCATAAAATTTAATAGTCAAATCAGTTACTATTGTAGGTTGGGTGGATGATTAAAAATAAATAAAAACTATAAAATAAGAACCAACGCAATTTTTACCGCTCTTTTACTATTCTTAATTTAATAAGCTCGATTAGATAATTAATTTTAACTATGGGATAATACCTAATTATTTCAGAACGTCAAATCTCCTAACGTAACCCACCTAAAGATATAAGAACGAACGCAATTTTTGCCGTTCTTGCCATTTTTAATTTAAAAAGCTCGATTAGATAATTAATTTTAACTATAGGATAATACCTAATTATTTCATAACGTCAAATCTAACGTAACCCACCTAAAGCTAAACAGATTTAAAATACTCATGGCCCATCAACAAATACAATTAAAAAGTTTCGATCGATATTTGAAACTCGAACACGCCCAAACTGCTGAACAGATCTAGATGGACATGTATACATAGTTTTATAGTCTGCAATAACAGATAGGTTATTTCTTTATCCCGGGAACCCACTGCCAAGGGTAACAGCTAACTCTTTATAAACAGTAATAAACTAAGTACAACTGTACTGAGACTGTACAGAGAACACATTCAGTAAGTATATTATAGAGTAGAGCACCAACGCAAACAACATGTTGCTTTATGAAATCGCATCAATAAGTGCTAACTGTAGATTAAACACAGATCCTTATTACTTTAGTACGTAATTTGACGTCATGGCGTGCGAACAAGAAATTATGTCTGTCATCAATATAAAAAAAAAAGAACGAGTGGTGTGTGGCTATGAAACAAGATATGGCCTATTCATCAAATAGATGTGCTTCTGCAATATTTTGCAGGACAATTATTTGAAGCGTGTCTTACACAAAATTTCATAACATAACATAAACTCACGCCCATATTACCCGAAGGGGTAGGCAGAGGTTTTTCAGGATGAGGATGTTTAGGTCCCAATGTAATAGGTGGCGAAGCCTATTGCCATTAACCGGGCACTTACAAACCTGCGATAAATACACACAACTTCGAAAAGCATCGAAAGGTCTATTCAAGTCAGGCAAGAAATTTCAATCAATCAATTACTCAATCGCAGTCCACTGCTGGACATAAGCCTCTCCCAATATTAGGAGGTTTTGGCCTACTATTTGCACGCTCACCAGGGGGTTTAGTATAGAGATTGATTTCGGATTGATTGATTGAGTTTAGTATAGAGGTTATGTCGGACTCGAACCGACTAAAACGCACGCCGTCTTGGGTCTTTGGTTGCCGGAGGTGAGATTGCCAAAAGCATATCTCTCGCACCCCGGCAGACCCAGGAGATGGCCCCCTTCGGGTTGTGGGGACCGCAGGGTCCCCATCTAGCCCCAGTTACGGGGAGGCGCATTTTGCGCCGCCGCCGCGGCCTGCTTCTGCTAGGATGACAGGCAGCTCCACCGGTCACCCCCAGGCCAGCGCTCATGGAGGACGGAGGTCGTTCTGCGACCTCCGACGTCCGGTTCGCCTTCGCTCTAAGCGGGCTTCCCGGGCCCGGAGTCTAGTCCGGACCCGACCGGCCGCCTCCTTCTCGAGCATTACTTGTTCGCAGAAGCAATGGTATCGTCTGCGTATTATCTGTTCGTCTCCTCTTACTCCCTTCGCATGAGAGGGGGTGGTGATACCTGAATTCTTTCTCCGTCACCACACGAAGTTATAAAAAAGTTACGGTAACTTTTTTACAAAGCGTGAACTTTGAATGCTACCTAGACACCTCAATTTTTATTGTTTTAGTGATATTCAACCTTAAAACCCACGAAAGAGGTCGACTGACTGACGTCATCTGTGGGTGTGGCATCACAAATAAATATCCATCAGTCATAATACTCACAATCTTGATAAAAAAAAAAGTAGGGATGTAATATCTTACGTACTCGCGCACTGGGGAAGTATTTCCACCCTTTAAAAGACCGTATAGCAAATATTTTCTAGGGTAGTATGTATAGCTGTGATGCGTGGCATCCAAATTGGTGAATATATTTTTTCTTTCCGTTGGAAATGCAATATTTCTGGCCCGCGTAAAGTAATACCCTTCCTGTTGCATATTTCGACTGACGTCAATGCTTACTTCAGTACTATAAATACATCAATAAATCAGTACCTGTGTCAATACTTAGAAAAATCTTCAAATTTCATCATATTATATGTGCAAATAATTTAGAACACCATTTAGACCTAGACCCAATCTAATAATTTTGGTTCTAGAATGCGAACACCCATGCCTAGTCCTACCTACAATATTATACTACTATTATCTATTCTGTGATTATATTTAGAAACACCCAGACCAAAAGCAAATATTTTTGCTATGATTATTTGCATGTGGGAATCGAACCCGCAACTCTGACGTACAAAATATCAACACTACACGACGTAACATGAAACGAAAATGTTAACAGCTCTTCTCTTTGTGCAAAACAGCATTCGACATCATTAATTTTAGGAACTGTCGCGTCGCCCGCTAATTTAGTACCCCCACACTCGGTATCACGGTCCAATGCACTGGAAACATCGATAACAAGCTAAATTACACGTAATCACGTTCAGATAAAGTCTAAGGTAAATAACCTTATCGTTTAGTACAGTAGGATCATTGTCCACTACTACGGGTGATCGGCGTTGTGCACATAGCTTCGATTATACACTCTGTTGGCTGCGTAAAATAATAAAAAAAATAACTTAGTACGCATAGCGTAGAGCAACACGTTCTAATTTCAAAATATGAATAAAAAAACTCGAAAAAACTTTTTGGTTTTTGCCACAATATGCTGCCGATTCTGCTGTTATGTTTAAAGCGCTAAACTGTATACTTGTCTCTCAAGTTTTATCAGTTTATTTCTATTAAACATCAAAACCGCAAATTTTATGCAAATTGGAATAATGAAATGAAGAAACACGACGTTATGTTATTGTGATACACAACAGAATCGGCACCATAATTTAGTAATCGATCTTTTTTTTTCAAAAATGGCAATGGTATCGTAACTTTAGTTCCAGTTAGCACTCTATCGTGTTTGTTGTGGGATTTTGACCGATATTGTTACCTGCTTATCTAATCTAAACTGCAATATGATAAGATATGAAATGAACCAGTTGTCCTTGTTTAAGTTGTCACAATGATTGGAGTCTACATCTTTAGTAAGTAATTATATGTATGTATATAGTACTCATTATCGCCAGGTGGGTTCCCGTTCGAGTAGGATAAGGCCAGTGGGCGACTAAGGGATATAGGGCTGTTCTTCATCTAGCAGTAAACTTACAGCACGACCCATGACGACAATAGCTCGCTCCCTGTTACGTGGAATCGAAGGTCATAGTCGGGACCTGTTGCCATCAATAAATTGATATTTTATTAAATTAATTAATAGTTGGCGAAATGTGAGTGTTACTACATCTCTGCCTACCCCTTGGGGGAATGACAGGAGCGTATATATATAGGAATGTATGTATTTATATCGTCACACTGTTCGTTCATATCACACAACTTCACATCTGCAAAATTACAAGGAAATAAAAATTAAATATACAGTATAAATCTGACATTTCCATAAACGGTTGTATACAATTTTGCAAGTAAATAAGCCATGAATGGATATACCAAGTCTTATGAATGTACAATGTTATGCGGCAATAGGCTGGGTAACATTGTACCATCATTTTAATACCATGTTTTGCACATTTTATACTGAATTTATTGCCAAGTGAAGCTTCTAACATATGTTGCAAATAAATCACGGGATTTACGTAAAGGTTATTTCAATTTTACAGTTCCATAGATGGTCTTTCGTAGAGGTCTCTAAACTGTTGTGACCCGTGCTAAGAAATACGTAACTATGAACAAAGAAAAAAATTTTAAGTTGAAAAATGTAAATGCAAATGGTATGGGTAATCGCCTGCTGAGACGAGGTCTCGGGTTCGATCCCAGGTTTACTATGGCACACACCATTGACTTTCGATGCTTTTCGAAGTTATGTGTGTATTTTTTATCGCAGGTTTATAAGTGCCCGGTTAATGGCAATAGGCTAGCCACCTATTACATTGGGACCTAAACATAAACTGGCGAAATGTGGGTGCTAGCACCTCTGCCTACCCCTTCGGGGAATATAGGCGTGAGTTTATGTTATTTTTTATGTAATTTCTTAGTAGACATAAAATACCTTTATAAAAATGTCTCATGTCTTGTTTCTCGGGTCCCAAAGGTCAAAAAATACCACACAAAAATTAATGTAATCACCATTACATTACTCATTACGTAGTTGTTTAATTAATAAACTCTCAGTAAGCTCTCAGTACATCCTGTCTTAAGAAAACATGTACCTAACTTACTTGACAGTACAATTTCGCATTGATTACACAACACAACATTTACACCGGTTCTCACTGAGTGCAATTTATTTAAACGTGTGTAATATAATAAGTAACTGCAGCCAACGAAAGGGAATACCAGAAGCAAATAAGTAAAAATAGGTAATTAGGATTTGCTGCCTGTGCTTGAGGCGTGAGAAGAAAACCGGCTAGTTGATGGTGTTCGAGATTCGAATGATACAAGAATACTCAATTTGAATTCATATACTTGTTTCAAATATAGAATTAAAATTAACAATTTACTTAGGCAGAAATTGATTAAACCTTTTTTAGTACATTCCTATCTTAGCAGGTTTAAAAAATGGGTCCTCTTGGCAGGATGCCCAAGATCCAGGCAGGATTCTCGCGCTGAATTTCTATAGAAAGTATTTGTGCAAGAATACTAAAACCCTCAAACGTTTGCCAAGCCAAGTTACTTAATTTAGTCGAATTAATTAGTACCTATTTTGTTTAATACTTTTGGGATAGAAGTTGTCAAAACAATTTAACATGTATATTTTTAGAACTCCTCAGATCACCTTCAGGATTCGATATTCAAAATTCAAACGTCTTCAAAGACAACTGCCACTTTTTTTTTTCAAAATGACGTAACACAGCCTAAATACATAACATCACATTTCATTGTCATGTATTCTGTTATAATAGCTGTATTACGAAACTATTGACTCCAATAGGTCGCGAGTGGCAACTGTCTCGCTGTGAACTACCATTACGCTAATATGATACACAAGAAATATTGTTTCATTGTTGTTCTATGCTATTAAACGACGACGGTAGCATCTATGACACAGATCCATCAACTTGAATGACACTAACACAATACTAATGTGAACTCTCTATTGAAAGGTTAAGCACATGCAATATACAAAATGTAACTCATCAATATAGGTAGGTGACGTAGGTGTTCCGGTACCAGTAATGTTTAGAAAATTTGTAAGAAATAAGGTCCACAAACTAGGAGAGACCCTTCTTTAAACCACATATAACCTGGCGAAAACCTACCATCCGGGTATGAACTGCAGTGGAAGTCCCTTAATAGACTGAGGTACCTGGCTGGCTGCTGTAAGGCAAACCGGATGAATAGGGACTGATCTGGATGCAGGAGGTTGTGACTTTGGCGCAACTATACAAACAATGGCCCACCTTCTATTGTGTCCGCTGCGCACAGTGGAGGACCTAAAGAAAACGACTACGGAGGCCATCTCACCCAATTTTGGGCTGGACACATCTAATATCACTGAAAATTGCCATCGGCACGACGTAGAAGAAGGGGAGAGCCTGCAGGTATCGTTTCATCATGCTCTGGGAGCTTTGTCAAACTCGGTACCGGCTTTCAGTCTACGAATCGGTTCAACTTCTATTACTTACCGTGAAGCAAATGCCATTTAACCTCCACCACCTACTCGCGATATCGAAGTTTGGTAGCTCTCTTGCTCTCTAATCATTGTTTAAATATTTAAAAAAGGAATACATTTTCATTGCTTTTCTCCAATTAATCAAGTTAAACGATTGACATCTATCTTTTTGTACAAGCGTTTGTTGAATGTAAAGCACAACACGCTCTTATGGTTAAAACATCAGTTTAAGTAAGAACTACTTTCTTTTTATCAATATTCTTTGCAACATTCGTATTTAAATAGCAATCAGTAAGTGCATCTCATTTTACCAACAGGTAGGTACTACGAATGTGTTCGTTAATTATAATTAATGAAAAGACCAATGACTTTTTACCCGACTACGGCGAAGCCAAAAGGAGGGTTATGATTTTGACAGGCTATGTATGTATGTATGTATGTAAGTATGTATGTATGTAAGTATGTATGTATGTATGTATGTTCATTTGTTCCCTCATAGCTCCTCAACTACTTATTAGAACTGGACAAATGAGGTATCGTTACAAGCGGCTTTATCGTCCGATGGTTATAGGCTACATGACGTGTCACTCAATCTTGTGTGGCGCCCTCTAGCGCTCATAATGTACTGTGTTAAAAAATAAATTTGAGATAAATATACCATGTTTGGGATCAGATGAAAGGGCTTAAGAAGCACATTTCAAATATGTATAAATTATTAGCTTTACCTTGCCCCAAAATAATATAAATAAAAAATAAAGTTTGAAACTAAAACCCGACTACCGAAAAATCACGCTTTAAAAAGTAACAAACAAGAAAATATCAAGGATAGCCGTGGTCGTATGCCACTTACTCTAACAAAACAATATATTCTAGGTAAAAGTGGCATACGACCACGGCTATCCTTGATATTTTCTTGTTTGTTACTTTTTAAAGCGTGATTTTTCGGTAGTCGGGTTATATACTGGCAATACTTACGGTCCAAAAAGATAACTTTTAAAATTACCGTTCAATTAACTTCAGATATTATGTCCTAATCATGTCCAAATCGTATAATTACATCGTTAATTACACTATTTATTAGACCCTGGACTGTATACCTGATGTCTTATAAATATCAAAACTACCTAATTTCATCTAAAAATTATTGTCACATTAACGTTTCCGCGCCATAACTCTTGTACTCGTAAAGTACTGAGTACGCAAAGGCAGCACGGTTGTCGGCCGTCTCGAACCTTCAGCCGATAAACCCGATACCGTTGCGACACCACATATGATTATCATGGCAAACGTTGGCACTTGCGGCCAACGTTGCCCTAATTATGTCAAAATTTATTTTTAAAAGTAAACTAACAGTTTTTGGCAGATTAAAAACGGGATTAAAATTTAAATTCTTATCTAATTTACTGCTGTAAGGCTTGCCGAACGCATTCGTTTACTGAATTCATATTTTAAATTCAAAAATCAGAACGTCCGTACCTAATTCTATTTAATAAAGTAAATTCATTGTTGATTTGAAGTTCTAGTTCTGCCTATTTTTCCAAGTTCATTCGTTTCCTAGTTAGACTGAAAAGCCAGCCAACTGCTTTTGAAAAAGGCTTGGATGATGATTTCTTTCGATTCCTATCGATTATCAATCCATACTAATATTATAAATGAGAAAGGAACTCTGTCAGTCTGTATGTTACGCTTTCACGCCTAAACCGCTGAACCGATTTTGATGAAATTTGGCATAGGGGTAGATTAGACCATGAGAAAGGACATAGGCTATGTTTGGTCACGATAACTGACATCCACGCGGGCGGAGCCGCGGGCAAAACTTAGTATAATATATTTGATCAACATAAACATACTAAAATATCAAACACAAATGTTGAAAAAACCGTGATCATCCAAAATGGACGGAGATGATTAAGCGTCCTAAGTCACTTTTTTGCTACTGCAGAACAATAACGGCTTTTATTCGCCGGCCATTACGTAAGTGCCGTACTTTTTTATCGGTCTGAGAGTATCTCAAAGGAGTTAATAACTATAGCTATAAGTTGAACTGTAAGCCGAATGTTTTGACCCGTTCGAATTATGACAGCGTTTTAACAGACTGTTACCTAGAACCTCGGAATAAGTAAGATGTCTTGAAACTGTATAGTGTTGTGATGGCTGCTAGGCCGATGAGGACGGATTCTGGACATTAGGTAAGTAAAATACTTAATTGGTGAGCTCTCTTTAGTCGGGCCGGGTTTATTGCAAGTGATATGACAAAGACAATAAGTTGTCTAATAGAAGAGTGTAGCCATAGATAATAAACAATAGGGTTATGACAGACTAATAGATAACTTATATTAAGTCATGCATACATAACAGATAGGGCCCTGGATTAGCCAGGGCGTGACTACGAAGGATACGCTTTAGCAATCTTGTTCTGCTCAGGTCTTCAGACATATGCCATGTCTGAAGACCTGAGCAGGCGTGCGATTTTAGTCGTTTCGAGTTCAACATAACTTTTCCCGCCCTTTTGGACAGTGTCCTCAGATACCTGAGACGTATCTCATGTACTTTAGGTATGTACAAGAAAAAAGAAGGCGCTTGCGGGAGTTCGGAGATCTACAAGGAGAATCATTTCGATCGAGAATGCCGGACATACTTAGCTTCTTTCATCGATAGTAGCCGTGGCCTTTACCACACATATAAAAATTAATAGTTTAAAAAATTTAAAAACACGCTTTTTTCGTATTCCTGACAGCAGATCCTTTCATTTAATACCCATATCATGGGAGTGGATTTCAAACAGCCAGTCTGCTATCTTCCATCGGGTCAAATTAAGATTCCAAGATTTTCTTACATACATAGTTACAAGTGAAGCTAATAAAAGCGTGATGATAAAAAGTCATAATAAAAAGACTTCCTACGTATTTCTACAAAGTATGCTAAGTTGTTGAAATACGTTTACTGTCAAGAAAATTCGCTAACTCCACCAGTAAGTGGGCCAATCTTAGCTCAAATGTTTGTTATCAAGAGATACAGCGATATGAAACGTGAAACTCGGTCAGTTGCAGGAAACCAACGGCGCCGACTGCGATCCAGACCAGCGACGTATCAATGACCAAACTCATCTTTATAAACATGACTATGTATGCTTATGCTGAAAGCCTTGGGTTATTTTTATATTGTGTTACTCTACTAATGATGTTGATAGATACCAAACTGTTTTATTAATTTAAGTTTTAATATCGTCCTTTAAGCGGGGCATCAAAAAGCCTCTGATGAAGCCGTTAAGGCGAGTGCCATTATTGTTAACATGGTACGTGTTTGTAATGGTGACCCTTTTTCCGAGTCTTACCGAGAGCTAAAGGAGCTTACCATCAAGCGAGATGAAGTCAAACTGACGTGGCCTAAATACAAAAAAAAAGTAGAATCAGACAACAGGAAAGGGAATACCAAGGTATTAATATTAGGGGTGCGGCCGCCTCCTTCTGCGAGCAAGTAATGCTCGAGAAGGAGGCGGCCAGTCGGGTCCGGACTAGACTCTGGGCCCGGGAAGCCCGCGAAGAGCGAAGGCGAACCGGATGTCCGACGTCCTCCATGAGCGCTTGCCTGGGGGTGACCGGTGGAGCCGCCTGTCACCCTAGCAGAAGCAGGCCGCGGTGGCGGCGCAAAGTGCGCCTCACCGTACCCGGGGCTAGATGGGGACACCGAGGTCCCAACAACCCGAAGGGGACCATCTCAAAAGAGATGGTCCTGGGTCTGTCGGGGTGCGAGAGATATGCTTTCGGCAATCTCACCTCCGGCAACCAAGGACCCAAGACGGCGTGCGTTTTGGTCGGTTCGAGTCCGACATAACCGCCTCCACCGGCTCCGTGGGGATTTTTCGCACGATCAAAAAAAGGTATTATATTAAGATCCTTTTGAGTACTTTGCTAATCACTATCGATCGATGCAAAAATTAAAATAATTTTGTTCTCACGGAAAAGAGGTAAGTAGTCAAAGATATTCCTTAGAAACTGCTGCTCGTAGCCAGTACATAATAGTATATTTTGAGCTGGTCGCACGTACAACGAAGCATGCCGGTGTGTTGATATCGATATTTTTAATACCAATGTTTCTAACTTAAAAAGAATCTCCTGTAATCACTTCTTTGGAGATGCTTTGTTGTAAATGCTGAGGTGTTCACTTGCACCTGGACTTTCTCTTTTATTAATTTTTCTTTATCTGCTTTTGTTTAAAATTGTTGTGTTATGTATTATCAGTGTATGTATTCTATGTATCTTTCGCTTATTTCTTGTTGCTGTTTACTATTATTTAATACTAATTGTCTTGTTTATATGTGAAAACTTTTAAGTGGCCTTCTCTTACTATTAACTTACCTATATATGTTCCTGTATTAGCTGTAAGTTTTCCGAAAAAAAAAAAAATTTTTTACCCGACTGCCGAAGAAAGGAGGGTAATGTTTTTACCCATACGATATATATATATACCTATCGAGAGATATTCCAATCACCAACTTCTCAATTGCAAAGTCGCTACTATAAAAACTACACTGTAACAACTTAGTAATTAATAAAAGATTATAAAACGAGTATATTAGCGTCAGGGGTACCTATTGCAAATATTACAATACAATGTTTCCTGACACTAACTTCCTGATTCTGTCCATATTCATACGATTACTTGCTTGCTTCTAACAGTTTTAATATTCAATAAAGACTTGCTTTCTCATGCAATATGTATAGAAAAAATAAATCTCAACCCGCAGATTGTGTCTTGTAGATTGTCTATTTTTTTCTTATGAGTTGTACCTTAGACTGCAAGCTGACCCCAACTGAGATTGGAAGGTGTTCGAAGCATCAGGTACAAGCCGTACAAGAGACAACATCTTTCCACCTACTACCACCCTTTTTATTATCATGCGAAAAATTCCCACGGATACCACCCCCACGGAGCGGGTGGAGGCGGTTATGTCGCACTCGAACCGACCAAACCGCACGCCGTCTTGAGTCCTTGGTTGTCGGAGGTGAGATTGCCAAAAGCATATCTCTCGCACCCCGGCAGACATCTACTACCACCCTGGTATACGCACTCCGCTACTTTTTAATAATTGTACAGTTAGCAACAAATCGATATTAACTGGCAATTGCAGGGTGCTAAAAAAGATTTTAACATCATCTTTTTGAGTACTTTTGGTAAAGATAGATCTGTTACTGGCACTGTACATTACCATTTTATTATCTACTAGTACTATCTAAAAAGCATTCAATAACCAAACAGAGAGTGTACAAATGTAAGTTCTTTCAAGTGCAAGAGATACCTCGCAGCCCCAGCAGTTCGATATTTGCTTCGCTTTGTGGCGCCCCAGACAGTTGATTAAACAAATTTGTATAGGTTTGATGGAGAACGCAGATGTACTTGACACTGTCTAGACTTCAAAGAGTTCCCTTCGCTTCGTATTCATGTGCAAAGTGCTCTCTGGCGCGCGGCAATTGTGTTCACAGTTGGTTATTAAGGTTTCTCAGGATTCAAATTATTCTGTACATACCTATCTATACCTAAGACTGTTTTTAAAGTAGATACACGTACCTCTTTTCTTTGGAGTAAGCAGAAACCACATTTGTCAATTTGCCACGATACGAGCATATCTTTAAAAACATTCTTTAAGAAACCTTTCGTGAAAAAGTTTTTTTTTAATATAGGGAGGGAAACAAGCAGACGGATCGCCTGATGGTAAGCGATCACCGCCGCCCATGGACACCCGCAACACCAGAGGAGTCACAAGTGCGTTGCCTTCCTTTTAAAAGAGAGTACGCTCTTTTCTTGAAGGTTCACTTTATAGATTGCTGTTATTAAAGTGGGAGTAGGTTGCTATTTTTGTTAATAGCCTTTTTTAATTTGCATTGTGTAGTACAGATGTGTTGAAAGAGGACAAATTAACTTCATAACCATTCATAACATATTTACCATTGTCAAATCGACTAAAATCTAAAACGATCGATTAATCGACTTCAAAATACACAATGTAACATTCGCTAGTTAGTATTATTGTGTTTAAACCAAAGATACTAAAAGCTAAGTATACAATAGATTGCACAATTCAAGTGAGTGACTAACGACAGAAACAGACAAAGCGTTACCTGGTCGTTTGTGATAATATTGATTCACCAGCTGTTTATGGAACAACCTAAATCTAGTAACAAAGTGACATGCTTGTACTAATTCATTTTGGAATAAAGGCAGTGTTCTACTTACGTATTTAAGGTTTAACCGGATTACGCCAATGATTTTGACTCTATTCCTTATAAAGATATATATTTACGTCATGAACTAATTTAATATTGTGATAAACGTGAAATCGCTGCATATAGCGGAGGTGCTAATGTTAAAAGAGATGAGTGTCGTGATGAGAATGGACAGAATAAGAAATTAGAAGTAGGAGTACCTATATTAGAGGAAATGAATGAAACACTGAGAAGTAAACTACCTACTGGCAAGTTATAAAATTATAGGGATTTTAGAAGCAGAGGTAGGCCCAAGAAAAGATTGATGGGATGCGTGAAAGAGGATGATATAGCAAGGAACGGAGTGACTAAGAATATAATTACAATGACATGTTGCTCCAGCCCCGAGGAGTTGGGATTGGAACAAGGGTAGGTAGACAAAGAAGTGCTAAATTGTTATCACATTGACACACTGTCTTAGCAAAATTGTAACCGTTTTCTAGCAGCTGACTATTGAATACAGTTTCAAATAATAATGCCGAGCGAATGTCGAAAATCGTAGTCAGACAAGTAACACGACCGATCGTGCAAACGTTGCAAAATTGTAGGCACTAGCTATTTATGTAATGCAAGCCTTATCAACTATCCTCGTCACCTTTTAATTTAATGTTGTATGTAGTGTAAGCTCAGCGATTGTTATTTCACTTGCCGAGTTATTTTTACAAGCAATTGTTTCGATTATGAAACAATGATGTTTGCAAAATAACAGTACAACTAACAGAGACTCAAACTAGAGAAAGGTATGTTTAGAATTGTTTTCTTTTTCTTTTATTCCTTTCGGAACAGGCTAAGGTCCTATCACCATGCTGCCCTTTCATTAGGTTTAGAATTAAATGAAAGAATGATTTGACACAAAGAATAGACAAACAATAGACTAAAAGTGACTTAAAACATTATGATTAATAAGTATTTGATATTGAATATCTATGGTGCTAAAGGCGCCAACTGTCGAATTTCAAATTAAGAACATCCGGCGTAATGGGCGTGTTCTAAGGAAGCGCACTCCATTAATTCTGTTGGCATACAGTAGCAGCACTGATTCTCCCCGCTATGAATATAACAAGACAAAGGTATTGATTATAACACATTTTACGTTATTAAAAGTTGTTATGTCTTATTACTAGACAGGTAGTTTTATCCAAGAAAATGTTCAGTCTTTTTATCTCTACACATTCTTGACGAGATAACGACAATAATTACCACGGAAATAACCAATGCTTAATGATGTAACTTAGTGAGTGAGCAGCGAATCGTTCATACTCTTTCTTCGTGTGTTTTTATTCTGAATATGGCTTAGTGACAAACTTCGTGTTACGCGACTTTAGGCACCAATTTATCTAAGGGAACTGTCAGTGTATACACGAACAAATTCAATAATATCCCAACTATAGTACTATACAATATAAAATACAAAAATTAAAAAAGAAATTAAAAATAAAAAACAAGAGAGGGAGATGGGGAGGACTTCTACGATGCATAAAGTTACAGTAACTTTATGCATCATAGAATGGCTCATTCCCGTCCGCTCCACGATTTTGTTCCCAAGCGCTCCAAGACTAAAATTAAATATTTTTATTATTTTATAAAATCGTTCCCAAGAGCTCCAAAAGGCTCCTCCCCATCGACCTCTACTGGAACCGTGCCCAAAAGGCTGGCGGCATTACCCCGCTGAATAGCGATACCAATTCTTTGAGCGAGGTAAAGGTCAGCCCTATGGTCACGGGAAGAGTCGATAAGTCGCTTCGCTATTTCTTTGAGTAGCGCGCGCTTATACTCCACGGGCGGCGGGACCCAACGTTTCGAACTGTGTTTTGAGTAGGTATAAACTATTCTTCTCCAAAAAAAAATTAAGAAACATTTTCTTTTTCTAAAAATAAAATTCTTAACGGCATAATCAATGCCAGTAAAGCGTGTTATACCAATCTTATTTATATTTAATTTATATAGGTACACTATATTACATATTTACAGTTTAATGCGCTAGAAAATCAGTAAGTACAAATGAACATTATTCGTCAGTACGTAAATTATACTTACATCGTAAAGAACTCAGTCTAACAAACCTTTATTAACGGGTTCGGTAGAGGTTTCATTTATTTGATCATCACCGAATTCGATTTGTTCGAATTGTTTGAAGTGTGAGTCATCGATGTTCCATGAGTCGAGAGCAACATCTCAGTAGATACGTAGGCAACTAATGGATACCATGATCGACTGTGTATTACACTAGTTTCTACTTCCGACTTCATCAACGTGGAATTAAAGTAACCTAAGTTCTGCCTTGTAATATTAGCTATCTGCTAGTGAAAGTTCCGTCAAAATTGGTCAAGTAGTTTCAGAGATTATCTATCTCAGAATCACGTGTAGGTAGGTAGGTATTATGTCTTATGTTTAAATTAAATTGACGTAATTCATAGGATAAGTTCAGTGTTTCGTCCTATAGGGGTTCGGCCCTATAGGCCGAATCAAAGAAATTAACTACAATGCTTTATACATCATCGATTTGCACAGGTATACAAATCAAATCAAATTATCAGATTACATAGATCCATTCTGTTAGTACCTACCGGCTTAGATTAGGGTTAGGTGCACATTTTTTTTTTATAATTATATTTAATTATATTGCCTATGTACCTATATTATATTTCTATTATTCATTTATGCATCTCATAGACAACGACGCTTATTTTAATAATATAAAGTGTAAAATGTTGAAAAGTACTTGGACTTTTTTTTTTATTACTATTACAGCTGGCTGTTACTAGTATAAATAGTAATTATTGAAAAAAGCATAATAAGTTGCTTATTCTAAATTTAAACTGAAGTGGTAGTTTCCAGACCGGCATTGAATAAAAAAATAATAGTAATAGCTGTGGTAATAGTATGATAGTAGTAAGTATCAAAAGTTTTTTTTGTTGGTTTAATCACCTAGTCAATTGGACACCTTGGCCCTAGACATTCCGTGGTATTAACAATACCTGCATGACTTTAGGTCCTAATCTACGGTGATCGTATAGGGGGCCCACCTAGTGAGTTAGTGAGTCACCGATTGTCAGACCTATAAAATAATTTACTTAGCGTTGAATTTAATTAATTTATGGCAAAGGGAGCTTTTAATGAGACCAATCGATTAAGCCTCCACGGTCTTTACAGTTCCAACTCTATGGTTCATTTTTTTTCGTTATGTCCCTTTAATGTCATATTCCCGCCTAAAAGTTACAACGCTCGCTCGACTGAAGTTTTTAGGATAGAGTGAAAAAACATTAAATACCGAAGCCATCAAGGTCACTGTTCATACTTTATTTCATCCGCTCATGGGAGAAATTTTGATAAATGCTGTCAGTTTGTCAGACGGGGTAAGTAATTACAAAATGTATAAGTAGATAGGTTTATCAAAACTTGACGGGCATGTCAGTATCTGTCAGAAGCCGGATCACTAATTCGAAATCATTATCCGATCCGGCTCGTGACAATTCAAAGTATTTCGACGAATCGTGTCCACCGTCCGTGGCGATCATCCCGTGATCACGGATCGTGAAAAGACATTATAGGTATAGCATTTTAAATTGATCAAGTGTTTCCATTAGGCAGTGAGAGGTAAGTAGTGTAAGTACCTACCTACTTACATTTATTAATTCCAGATTTGCTTAAGCGACATTTGAGTTCGAGAAACACGAGAGGTTCGTGACAAGTGTAAAAAAAAGAGAAATCCAAAGTCTCAGGAAAGAGGGTGACCTATACAAAACCTACGTAGAGGTACAGGTAGGTCTTACCAGATAACTATAAGCAGTTTAGAACAAAAGAGTTCCTGAGTCAGTTGAGAGTGAATTTTAAATTTGGAATCGACCGTCCATATCCTAGGGCTAACAGGAACTAGATACGTAAATGAACACGATATTATAGGTAAGTATACTTAGACTTGACGTTGACGTTCTTTTTTGCACTGTTATAGGTAGGTAGGTATATTCTTTTAGTCTGTGTGTTATATTTGTTGTTAGCTACAAAAAAAAAGTTGCGTATTGTTGCTGGTCTAACAGGTGAGTACTATTTAGGTTAGGTTAGGTATCGCGGAAGGCATCCAGTCCGTTTAGACAATTGATATTCGGTGGCCTCGGTGGTATCGTAGAATAGAATGACGAATGTGTGGGATTTGACGTCTACGACAGTTGTCAACGAATGTCATAAACGTCAAATCCCATACATTTCGTTCGTTATTTAATTTTACGATACGCCGGTCAGCGAGTTGCCACTTGTCTAGAGGGGCAGGGCAGGTAGGTTTGGTTGCCTTTCGCGATACTTATTGCTTGAAATCGGTTCATACAGATACTTTGTTAAACTTGCTCAGATTGAATCACTTTTGAATAATGTTACAGTCTAAAATTACCATAAATATTTATCTACCAACCATAACACTATAACCATATGAGTCTTAAATGTATCAAGTCTTCATTACTGCTATAATATAGCCCAGCCTCTACAAGTCTACACCAACAGGTCATATTTGCGTATCATAATGTTTGTGATTAACTGAAAATCCAACCAAGCAAGAAAACCGTACTTAGGTAGGTAGGTATGTACTCGAGAGGCGTTGCCGTGTTGCCGAAGTCAATAAGTTCAATAACCTATCAACCAGTACTTGATGCTCTAATGATACCTTTCTAAACAAATACCTAGCAACAAAAACTACCTCTTATTCAGTACAATAATGAATAACAAATTACCATTCTAATTATTAGAATCACGCAACATATACTTATTAGAACACACCTGTTATTATTATTGTACCTAATAAATGTATTATTATCGCTCGCGTTCCACCTACATACCTAGGTATTTTTAAAGAGAATGATTGATCACGTAGAGTTAATCAATGTATGGTATGAAGCAATCACAGGCAGGCAATAAATGCGGCTCACTGCATAAGTCATGCATACCCTTAAGTGGAAATGCTACGGAAACCAGTCCTATCTCACCCCAGGGAATCCAAAATCGTCCACTTAATAATATTACAATATTTAAATTTAATTATGGAACAATACGTTCGATCTTGACCTCCTTAAAGTCCTTGAGTAAAATGAGTAAAACACACAGATTAAAAAATTAGAAAAGTTTTGAAAACTCACCAAAAAAGTCCTCCCAAGTCATAGAATGATCAGAATCACCGGTCGCACCGTCCATCTTCAAACACTTATTTATGAAACGCTAACTTAACATTTTCAAGATACAAGTAATAATAACACAAAAATAAAATTAGTTTTTAATTCTATGTCACCAAACACAAGTGATTACATTTTTTTGTTTGTTGATAAACAAAAACGCATCGCGTTCGATACTCTCGCGGCAGCGGGGCAACGAAACGCACGACCTCACGCTCAGCGGCTGATTCGTGAATGAATGAAATGAAAAAGTTTGCTCGACTCGACGGAGTCGACGGACGCGGGACGGAGTATACTTCGGGACATATATCTTGGACTTAAAATGTACTCTATCGTGCAGTACACGTTTCATGTGTGTCTTTTGAGAATAGCACGGGATGCTACTGCAATTGACGAGCTCAAATTCTCCAAGCATAAAGTAAGGCCAACGAAACGAGAGAAAAAAGTTAAACAATGTTTCAGCGGTTCCAAACTTTTTTATTTGAAAATGATTACTGATATGATTAGGAATGAAATTGCTCATAAGATGGCGGATCTGACAGTTTAGAACCGCTGTGCTGACAGCTTTCCTGTACTACGAAGCACGCAACGACAGCTGTCGCGCTCGGCCAAGCGCGTACGTCTGATATGTGCAACAAGGACAGATAAAATAATCGATAATTACGAACTCAGTAATGGTCGCTTTGTTTACCTTTTTTCTCTCGTCTCGTTGGCTTTACTTTAGATTATTATAAAACAATCCGCGCGCAGCAGGGAGGGCCTCGTTTGCCTTGCGACTTAAGTCCAAGATATGTGTCGCTAGGTATACGACCGTCTGTCGTTGCATGGCATCGTGCATTCGTGCATCTACCGGCCGCAGACGCCCGCACACAAGCTTCTCTAGAGTTTATCTTTTGCTTGCTCAACTAATATGCATTGAGTTTGTTATGTGTGGAAGTTTCCTGGGTTTCTACATACATGTCGCGCCGTTGTGAAACTGCATCTACCTAGATAAGATTTAAAAAGAATACTTACAGGCATGCGATAACAATAACTACTTAGAACTTATTTTAGACGTTATCTATTTTTTTTTAAGAATATTAGAACCGAAGTTACTAAAATATTCCCTCTAATCCCTCCAACTAAGCTAAATTGCTTGTGTTAGGAGTTCGTTCACGTCGGTAGTGTAATGGCCAGGATACCCGGGACCTCTTGATCGTAAGGCCGACTCCTTAACCACTAACCTACCAATATCAAAGTTAAGTAACGGGTTCGATTCCCAAATCTAACATAATCTACCTAATGTATCTTCCAGGTTATTAATAATTTTGTAACTTATAGTTATAATGTATAACTAAATTCTCGATTGAACGTATGACTAGCCCATTTCCATAGATTTTATGTAGGACTGAAAAGGTGTATTACTTTTCAAAGTGGTGGGTACTAATATTATAAAATATATTATAAAATACCTAAATGCGAAATAAGCTATGTCTGTCGGTCTGTCACGCTTACATGCCTAAACCACTGAAGTTCACTGAACCGAATTGGATGAAATTTGGTACAGACGAAGTCGAGAGTTTGGGATAACCGATATCAATCCACACGGACGAACCCGCGAGCAACAGCTAGTCATTGTTAATATACACGGTGAGTAATAGGTCATTTACCACTAAATCACTTAATTCAGTTTTATGTTAAGATCTACATTTTAAACAGTGTTCCTAAATGTTAAAAATAATATATTTTCTTATTAGACATAAATTACTTGTCACGTTGTTTGTTCGCGATGGACTCCTAAACTACTTAAACGATTTTAATCAAATTTGCGCACCGTATGCAGTTTTATCTAACTTGAAAGTTAAGTATGATAGCGTACATCTTAATTTAGCGACAAGTGACATCCACGCGGGCGGAGCCGCGAGCAACGGCTAGTACCCTATAAATCACAACACACAACCTTAGATTTTATTAATCATAATAAATAATAATCTTAGCACAAAACTAAAATATTATATTCCTACATAATAATTTGCAAATAGAATCCAGAAACGTGCCTAGATTTTATTCTAACTACATAAAAACTACATACTTAACACCTAAATAATGTGCTCTTAAGTTTTGCCTCTAATGTGCAATGTGATATTAACTGTCTTTAATATGTTGATTAGTCAATAATTTATGTGTTAGTTATATTCTTAGTTATATTTTATACTCAACTGAGCTCAACTCTCCTCTCAGCACTCAGCTGTCTGTGTCAGCTGTTCTATTGTATTTTATAACCTCTTTGTATTTAATTACGGAATTTCAGACCTTACGACTTACGATAGCAATACCTCCAGTGCCTCCAGTCCAATGAAACTACGCATTAATTATAAAGCATTTATTACATTAATGTTGGTATTATTAAGTTATGGCTTTGCCAAATTATCTTGCTTTAAAACCGGCCCCCTAAAATATGTAACGAACATTTTTCATCGATGGTTTTTAAACGAACTTTCATTAAATTAATATTTTTTGGAGATGTTTATCAAAAATTTAGACGATTATAAGAATCGAATCAAGGGAATAATACTGCGAGTGGGTGCGAGTGCGAGCATAGCATAGCAAAGAAGGCTACCTGCTATGCAAAGCATTTGAAATCATAAGTTATTATTCATTCATTCATTCATTACAAAAGCTTTGGGTACGCTTTGTTTTTTCAGATTTTTCTTATTTTATTTTAAATCTATCATGTTAATTAAAAATTATTTTAAGATTTAGTAACTCGACTAAATATTTCAAATGAATCGACATTCGAGCACCACCATGCCCGTCTCTAATAACACAAACAACATGGCGGAATTTTGATCAGTTGTTATGTTTCGTATAATTTTTTATACGCTCTGTGGTATTATTTTCGTTACAATATTTCTGTAAATATTGTATTCCTATATGTATTTACAAAGTTAAACAATCTATTTCAACTTTCAGTACTTATATGAGGTTTTATTAGATCTATGGGCTCCTGTGATATGACTTGGTAAGTGCACTTTCTGTAGAAAATAACGGATAATTTCATTATCTTGTCACATTGAGGAGCACGTTGCAGTTTATTAGATTATTGTATGAATTGATGCAATTCTGATTTCTGTTCTAGTAGTGCGTCCCCAGCTGTGGTTGCGTAGAAATCTACTTACAAAAGAAAGTCATTGAGCTGTGTAGATTACGTTAATCTGGATGTTTTCGCTATGCCGCGGCGCGGAACAGAGATAGTACAGCTGCCCTTACCTCCTAAAAAGAAAACTAAGGTCGTGGAGGAACCTCCAAGTTTAGATGCTAGTTATTGTGACGATGAGGCTTTGCCACCCGGAATTGTCTTCACTGATGTGCTTCAGAAGAAGTGGCGCATTGGGAAGCCTATTGGTAAGGAAAAACTATCAAATATATCTCGTTTTATTTATTTCTTTTCAATATTATATTTCTTAAGATATCTCTCAAGATTGCCAAGCCTAATATCACAACTTGTGAATGTTCTACTATAGGTATTCTTATTGATTGCCTGAACACAGTAGATAAAGATAATTTAATTGCTTTTAAATATTATTTTCTAATAATGTTCATTCAAATGATGTAATACTTAAAATTATTAAAACATTTACTTGTGTCTGTACATCATCAATATAATGAGCCTAATACCATCCGCTGGATATGTTTCTTAGCAGGGTAACAATTCCCTAGCAGAAAAAATATCAAATAGTGCTAATTGACTATCAAACTTAGCATGACTGCACAGAAATTAAGCGTAAAAGAGAACCCGCTAAAACTTAGTCCACCAATACACAGAAAATAATCCATCATTATACCTCAGGAATGAGAATTCATTGTTGTAGAATTCAGATACCTATAATGCTAAAATGATTGCCCTCAATTTGATGGCCTAATCTCATGAAAATTTATACTACAACTACCACAATCTGTCATTTCATTTGGGATTTGACCATTGTTGAAAGCTATAGCCATCTTTTCAATTATGTATTATTAAGTCCATATTTTTATAGTAATAACTTGAATATAGCAATCTCTTTGATCTTTTACTTGGTCCCATATTATAAGGAGAACCTTTTCTCTTGTTTGACATGGAACCATGTACCTATGTAATCATAAAGCATTGACAAAAACAAATATTGGAACTTATAATCAGCTCGGCGAACCTTGATCCCTATGACAGTTCATACTAGTGACGGGTCGTGTCGATATATCGCAACTTTTTATAGGCAAAGGCGTGACTTGCATTCAGCCACATCGATAAACATGTTTTTAAAATATAATCTACATTACTATAATTATAATGCTTGTTATATTTACAAGTATCCGTGTATTTGTATATGGGGTTGCCAATATTCCGATGCAGAGGTAACATGGTCGGACTGTATAATTTTAATGTGAATTAAAATTTTAGTTATAGCAACACTATCTGATCTGTCACTACGCTAGTACTGTCAGTTCGCTACGCCAGTACGAGTGCTAACGCCTTGTATGCGCCACGTGTTTTGTTGTGTCAACGGAATCCTTTGTTTATTACTATTGTTGTTTTCTGTTTTTGTTATTGTTGCTGTTTTGTTTTTGTTGGTGTTTCAAAATGCCGAAAAGACTGAGAAAAACTGTACTCAACAGTGAAACGCGGGAGTTTGTTGTACGCTTGCGTGACTATTTTGCTCGCGAACTACAAAATGGCGGACCTTTGTTGCCACTTGACAACGTACGCGACCGTGTTGCTGATGCTTTGGGAATTGGCAAAGCTACCGTTTCCCGAATTACAAAGGAGAAGTTCGGCGAATCGTCGATGGAGGAGAACAAATTATCAACTCCAAAGAAGAAAAAACATAATAGGGCACGACCCGTAACTAACCCCGATGATTTCGACATGGCAGCGATACGAAACCATATTTACGGCTATTATTTTCGAGGTGAACTGCCGACTTGCACAAAATTATTAGCGTCGCTGAAATCGGCTGATTTATTTAAAGGTGGATTCACTTCTCTCAGACAGGTTATAAAAAAATGTGGATTTCGTTATGGGAAGTGTGACAAAAGAAAAGTGATAATGGAGCGGAAGGACATTGGATTGATGAGGTGTGATTTTCTACGACAAATAAAAAACATCGAGAACTGGGACAAGGTGGTTTATCTGGACGAAACGTGGCTCAACGCCAATCACTCAGTCTCCAAAACATGGACAGACGACACAGAGAAATCCTGTACCAAAGCACCAGAAGGCAAGGGCCAGCGTTTGATTATCTGCCACGCTGGCACAGCCAAAGGTTTTGTACCTAACTGCTTGTGGGCCTTCAAATCCGTGAAAACAAGTGATTATCACGAAGAGATGAATTTTGAGAATTTCAAGAAATGGTTCACAAAACTATTAGACAATTTAAACGAGCCCCACTACATTTTAATGGACAACGCCCCATACCACTCTGTGCAAATTAATAAAGCGCCTACCGCGAACAACAATAAAGGCGAAATAATAGAGTGGCTGCAAAACAATGGTGTGGCAGCTAATACTCAAATGCTGAAAAAGGAATTAGTTAGATTGTTGAACCTTCATAAACAGCAAACAAAGAAGGAATATTTCTTGGATGAGATGGCAAAATCAAAAGGGCACACCGTGATTCGGCTACCGCCCTACCACTGCCAATATAATGCAATCGAAATGATATGGGCGCAGATCAAAGGTGGGTTGATTTGTATTTATTTTAACATGTTTTTATTTAGGTCACTGGTGACTGTCTAGTCGGCTAGTACTATTTAAAGCTATTTTATTTCACTAGCAAATTGCATTTTTATTTTTATCCATGTGCTTATATCAATTACACACTTTTAACGTACAAAATTATGTACTTATAATGTACTTACCCCGATCTCGCTCTTTGACTTTGCATCATTTTCAATCTAAACCATTATTGTTTCAGGTTGTGCAGCCAGGCTTAACACCACTCCACCATTCACAGCTAATAAAATGCTTACGTTGCTACAAGAGGCATGTAGTCAAGTGACTCCGGACAATTGGAGGAAAGTGGTTGAAAAGACGAAAAAACTATGCTTAGATGATTGGAATCGAGACGTGCGATACGACAATATAGTAGACCAGCCGTTTTTAATAAACATAGGAGAAAGCAGCTGCAGTTCGGATTCCGAGTCTGAGACGCAATCGGTGACACCATTGACAGATTCAGATTAATGTATATTAAAAAATCATAAATAAACCGCTTTTGTTTTATTTGAGTAGGTATATACAATAAATTTGTTAAATCTCCTTTATTTTATTATCGCAAACAACTTAAATGATTATAAATCTGACACTAAGAGCGTAGGTGCTCTATTGATGTATTTTGTACACTCGTTTCCATTTTCGATATTTGTTTATCGATACTTTTCCGCACTAGTCGATATCTTCCAAACGGAGTAACTTTTGCAGGACGTCAACGTAAAGTCTGATTGAGATAATTTCTTGTAAGTGTTAATAATTATTATAATTCCAACGGGATATTATTGTAATTGCATATATCTGCCTAAAATTAATAAATATCATTTTTAGACACCGCCAATTCGATTATAATATAACGGTGACGCTACTACAAGGTTGTGTCGTGGGAATAACTGTCAGTGTCATAGGGATCAAGGTTCGCCGAGCTGATTATAGTCATTTGAAATGCATGATACTTTTTATCACCTATATCTTAATCATGTTTGTAAATATGACAATCTATGTTGACTCAGATGACAACATTTGCAATGATAAATTGTTGCATAACCAATTTGAAAATCCTATAAACATAGTTTACATCTCATTAAAACACCTTTCCTTGTGGGACCAAAAATCATAGTTGACAAAATATGGTTGATATTACACCTCTGCCTACATCTTTAGAGATATATAAGTGTCAATATAGTTTAAGTAAATGTAAAACATTACACTTTGACAGAGTAAACAGCTGATGCAATGGGCAAGTTAATCACTTTGTTTTTGGGTTGGGGGGTTCAGATTACATTATTCACATTCTCCTTTTAATTATGGCGTCTACAGTAGAATCGCCACAATTTTACACATGCCAAAACACCAAAAATCTAGGTGATTCAAAAGAATAAATTTATCTCTGCACCACCTTTGGTTGACTGGTAGAGAATGCCTACCGCATTAAGTCCGCCTATGTACTTGTTCATAAAGTTGAATAAATAAAAAAAAATTGCTAAATGTACTCCATTGGGTTAGGTACTTATCTAAACGTAAACAATCTTGATTTATCTTTTTATTATTTATTATTGAAGATTTATAACATAACATAACATAAACTCACGCCTGTATTCCCCGAAGGGGTAGGCAGAGGTGTACCTTTCGCCAGATTTATGCACACACCAAACAAACATAATATAAATTGGATGAAAAAGTTGGTACATTGGTACTGCTTATTTGTACAAGAAATTTCTTCCAGCAGACCGGCAAGAGGAGATCGTGAACAAAAGAAAGAGGTGTGAATGTGTGTATCGTAAGGGGAGAGAAAAATAGTACACACACAAACTTTTATATTTTTCTGTTTACAAACTTATTTTAGAGACTAAATACCAAAATTAAAGCATTAGTAGTAGTTAGTTAGCATAGTTTATTTTATAAAAAGTTGCTACAACATTGTTTACCTTTAATAGAGTACCTACCCAAATGGAGTATGGTGTAAATTGGGTATTCTACTGACTAGTCAAATTAGACTAAAAGTCAAAACAATAACTTATAAGGTAACTTGTATGAAAAAAAATTTAGTGACGTCATAAAATTTAATAGTCAAATCAGTTACTATTATAGGTTGGGTGGATGATTGAAAATTAAATATGAACCGACGCAATTTTTACCGCTTTTTTTACAATTCTTAATTTAATAAGCTGGGTTAGATAATTTATTTTAACTATAGGATAACACCCAATTAAAAACAAATCAGCCCTACAATACAAAAGAAAGTCAAGACAACATATAGACATATTTTATACAAATTATGCAAACTAAATAGGTACTTAAAAAGAATGTGTATTACCAGCTCATGTGACAGAAACTTGTTTTAAACCAGACGGACCACTTTGACTACTGCTCTCTTGAGTTGCATGTTGTTTGAATGAGAGTTTGTGTAGGTACCTGTGTCACCTGTCTTTGGTAAAGATAACATAAATACATATAATCACGCCTTTATCCCCAAAGGGTTAAGCAGAGATGAATTAACACCCACATTTCACCAATGTTGGTCTCATGTAATAGTGTCCTATTTCCATAATATACCGGGCACTAAATTGTTGACTCGAGCCTATATCTGAGGCTGAGTCTGGGCTGAATTATATCTGTCTGATGTTAAACAGCCCTATCCCGTAGTCGCCTTGTAGATGGGCTGACCCAAATTCTTCTCTGCCGGGAACCACATGGCCAAGATAACATTTATCATTTATATTTCCTACATCCCTAAAGATGGTGTAATGAAAACTTATGAATTAAATGATGAAAGAAATCTGTGTGCAGTAGTAAATTTATCCATTTTAATAGGAATAAAATGGGAGTTACTGTTCGTAACATTAAAATAATAAGTTTTTAATAATAGCAATAAGACTGTCTGTCTGTTTGTTATACTTTCGGGCAATCTGCAATACGCTTGCGCTGATTTTGACGAGATTTTTACTGTAGATAATAGTGTAAGGCATAACTTGACTACTTTTATTTTCACAACTGTATACATTTTGATATCCGCGCCATAAAAACACAGCTTAGTTCACGCGGACAAACTTATGGTCACAGCTAGTTTAAATTAGAAATTGTTGCCTTGGAATCTAAGGTGTTCAATCAAGAGTATCATCAAATCAGCCTCGCGTAAACTCGGAGTCCTGAACAGAGTGAGACGTTTTTTCACGCCGGAGCAGCGGTGTCTTCTATACAAGACCCAAAATGGAATACTGCTCACATCTCTGGGACGGCTCCGCAAAGTACTTATTAGGTGCTCTCGACAGGTTGCAGCGACGTGCGGTCCGCATTATTGGGGATCCTGAGGTCACGAACACCCTCGAGCCTTTGCAGATGCGTAGAGATGTTGCGTCTTTGGCAGTTTTCTACCGTCTCTACCTATCTGACGAGCTCTTCCAATTAGTCCCACCCTCCCCTTTCCTTCACAGGACGACACGTGCAGGGCTAAGATGTCATCCATTTACGGTGCAGAGTATACCTGCTAGAACCAAGCGTTTCAGTGATTCATTCCTATGCCGCACCACTAAGACCTGGAATTCCCTGCCAGCTCACGTGTTTCCTTCTTCCTACAGTCCCGGGGCGTGAAAAGGCATCTAATGAGGCCGTCAAGCTGAGTGCCACCACTGTTAACATGGTAAATGTTTTCGATGGTGACCCTCTTTCCGAGACTTTGCCTTTAGCTTAACATCAGGCGAGGTGAAGTCAAATTGACGTGTCCTGTATAAAAAAAAAAAAGAGTCTTACTTTTCGGTCATTATATTTTATTAAGAAAAGCCTAATATTCTTATTTCAGGTCGTGGTAGCTTTGGCAGAATTTACCTGGCCTCAGATGATGTGGATAAAGAAGTCACAAAGCTAAACGCTAGATATGTAGTTAAGATAGAACCACACACAAATGGCCCACTATTTGTAGAGATACACTGCCTCATTAGGACTGCACAATCGTCACAAGGTAAATATTTTATTGTATTAATTTTAAGTAAACCAATGAGAAAACTGTGTGCCGAGATTGTAGCAAGTGGCAGTATGCCGTCTTGCCTACCCTACTAAGAAAGTTGAACCTGAATCTGTATCCACTAATAAGCAGTTTAGCTTAACTGGAGGTGTAAAAATTTGAGTAAAAAGTAATGTAAAAGTGAGTTCATCTGTAACATTAAGTAAGAAAAAGAGAGAAGGAGTATGTAGATGAAATGTTGCAACGATGTAAGGCTCACCTCAGTCTCAGATACAATTGTGACAATGCTGTGATGATGTTGTTGGTGCTATGTACTCCACATGCATTCTAACTCTAATTTTGGCACACCACGTTATGGACGAAATTCATTTACAAGTGTGAGGAGACTCAAGGAAAGAGTCCCTCAGGATTTACTCTAAAAACTCATTTAAGAGGACATGTCACTGGACCTGTACCTCACATAACATCCATCACCATACTTAAATATTGTTGAATGTCTCCTGGACAGATTGCGGTAAAAAAAAAAAATTACTCCACACACAACCAGCACTCCTAGACAAGTGACAACTTGTTTGTAAATGATGAACACATAGGATTCGTCGTTTTTACATTGAAGACATTATTGACAATCTTCAACTTATGTCAAATCCACAAATTGATCAATCTAATTTTATTCTGCAAATGTATTGCCACTTGTCTAGAGAAGCAGGAATAGGTTTTTTTCAAGCACGTAACTTACAACTCGTGCGAGTTAACATGGCACCTGGCTCGGGCCTTTGCGCGGGGGAGCGGGAGGCGTGTAAGCTGACGCTACTAGCCTCGCACGGCGAGAGCGGGGTCGCGCGCGGGGAAGCGGGAGGAGGGTGTCTTCGAGGCAGGTGCCATGTTAACTCGCACGAGCTATACTCACGCACTTAACTTACTCGTGTTTGGTCACTCCAGTGGTATATTTAATATTTGTATTCTGATTGCAGTCAAAGCATGGCGCCAACAAAACAAACAAAAACGCATCGGCATGCCTGTCTACATCGCAAGCGGATCCTTCACAGACGAAAGCACAAACACCAAGTATAGGTTCCTCGTCCTACCACGCTATGACATAGATCTTCAAAAAGTCATATCTAGAACCAAAATATTAGACCTTAAAAATGTTCTAGTACTTGCCATACAAATTTTAGACGTGTTAGAGTATCTACATAATCAAGGATACACGCATTCCGATATTAAAAGTTCCAATTTGATGCTCGGTTTTGATGGCTCAAGGATAGGCAAAGTGCCTATAGTGAAACTAACATCTTCCTTCCAGAAAGAGACTAAAGAAGTAGCTGTGTTATCTGGAAAGCATAGAAGAGCTAAAGCGACTAAATCTAGGACTTCTAATTATTACGATGATGAAGATTTCATCATTAAAGACTACAAAAGTCCATCAAATTCAGAAGATAATACCGACAGTGATAAAAGACTTGCTAATGTTAAAAAGAAGTTGAGAAGGATTCTATCAGACAGAGATAGTAGGACACTCCATAGACATCACGCATTTAACCTTAGGCAGTTGTCTAACTGTGTCAACTATGAAGATATGAGCAGCTCTGTGTGCTCAGACCAGTCGTATCAGAAACTCTTGGATGATTTCGGCGACAAAAGCCTTATTCGAACTACGAAAGAGTTCCAGGAGCAATCTAGGAAAAGAAATTCTAGTGATAAGGGTGATGCAGAACATCTTGGTGAGATTTATCAAGAAGCTGTCCGGTCACAATCTAATGGACAAATATATCTGTTAGACTATGGGCTAGCTTCCAAATTCTTAGACTCGGAAGGTAAGCATAAAGACTTTGGAATGGATGCAAGAAAAGCCCATGATGGCACATTAGAGTACAGCTCAAGAGATTCTCATATTGGAGCTCATTCCAGGAGATCCGACTTAGAAACCCTCGGATATAATTTGCTCGACTGGTTGACGGGAACCTTGCCTTGGAAGACAACTGAAGTATTATCTGAACCAGATTTAGTTCACGTATTGAAGAAAAACTTTATGAATGACAAAAAAACTCTTCTCAAAACATGTTTTAAGACTGAATTCTACCCTCAGTTTATGGAAAAATATCTAGAGTACATCACAAGTCTTGATTTTAAGGAAAAACCTGATTATGATTACTGTAGGAGTTTGTTTAGAAGTGAACTGTTGAAAAATGGCTGTACTAGTGATAAGGAAATATTATTGAACTTTGCTGAACCATCTATGTCGCCGATGAATCGCAATAAGTTGTGCTACTCCAAGAGATTCGGTAGAAAGAATACCCCTCCTAATTTCCTCGCGAGAAACGGAATCAAGAAAACGTTTGAAAGAGAAAACGTTTGTTCTCTTGAAAATGATTTGAAATTAGAACTTTTAAAGCAAACATTGAACAATTCTAGTGACGGTATCAGGAAACCTTGTGTTTCTAGAAACTTCTTTATATCAGACGCCGATTTAGTCGCTCGTCTCAAAAAGTCTCTGATGCCGCACGACATTTTCGGCAAAAAGTTATCTCCTAAAAATTTACGTTCTAAAAAGAAACCAATCAAAAAGCGTAGAGGTGTTAAAACTCATAGAAATAGTATCGGAAAGTTTGGAAATTTAATGGGATCGGCACGGCAGTTTACGTGGGCGGAAATTTTAGCTGGCAACCCAGAGGACATTATTCGGAAAGATCGCAACCCAGCGGCCGGGAGTTCGGAATACGATGATGATGATGATGAAACATGCAAATATAGAATCAGAAAATTGTCCAATGCTTCTGAAAGCAGCGACTCTCATTTGCAGTCACCTTTGATGCAGAAAGATTACTTACAAGATGTGAATCTTACTTATGCAATGAAAGAAGTGCTAGCTTCGTTTAAAAGGAAGGTTGCCGGTAAGCCTAAAGAGCCAGATGAGCCTATTGAAGGCTTAGAAGGGTACACGCCCGCAATGATTAGAGTGTACAGAATCAAAGAGAAAAGGGAAGCAAAAGAGAAATTAGATGCTTTGAAACAACAAGCTGTTGCTAAGAAAGAATCTGTTCAAGATAAAACAAAAGTTAAAACAAGGTGTACAAGGTCTACAAAAGCGAAGGCTGTTCCGACATCTAGTTCGAGGGTAACGAGACAAAGGGGTAGCGCTGAAAGTGGTAAATCTGTAGAAGTTGAAGAAGTAACTCCTAAGAGTAGCAGTAGAACAAAATCTAAGAGTAATAAAAAGGTTGCGAATGGAAAACAAGAAATTACAGAAGAGAAAGAATCACCGGCCGAAAGTGTAAAATCTGTACCGACATTCAAAACAAAAAGTAAGATTTTTTTTTACATTTTCAGTTATTATTCATGTCCATAGTGGCAGATTCTTTATCCGTATGCCAATCTTGGTACCCAACAAAGCTTGCATTTTGTAGCCCAATGATGCTAATTCTGTCTTATCAAAACTATCTAAAATACACTAAAATTTCTAAAATGTATTATACACCCAAATTGTATAGTTGTTTCGTAGAAAAAGATTATTATTGCGTACAGCGCCGACAGATTTTTGCCCGACAGTCTATGGCCGTGAGGCAAATGAACACACAATTAGCAGGCCGGCCGACTAATGCAAGCAATTTTCGACCTTATTGACATCACGTAGAACAGAGTATTTTTTCACATATTCGTGATCAGCGGCATCTATTTATGCGAAATGACATGAAATTAAGAAAATTTTATTAGGGTCAAAAATTGTTTTTCTGTTCTTATTAGTCCTTGTAGTCGGTTCGAGTCCCACATAACATAACACCTTACGATTTTACTATCGGAACTGTGTCTAAAATCTTCTTTTACTTAACGACTACAATCTGGGTGTATAATACCATTTTAGAGGGTTTTAGCGATTTTAGTTAGTTTAGCATTCAGAGTTAGCATCAATGTTTGCTATGTTTACGTCTCCAAAATGGGTAATAAGGTCGTTACTACCTCAATCCCGAGAACAACAAGCTTTGCTATAAGCCACAGCCTTGTCTGTCAGTCACCTCACCAGGTGTACTAGCTTGTGGTTGGGATATTCAAGATCTTGATGGAGCTCCATTCACACTCGAGATCTAGAATCGCCATCATCCTCATAGTTATTTCTGAGTTATATTCCACAACAAATATTCCACAACATTTCACACAACGCTATCTAGACCCATGGTAAGCATAGCTTAGCTCATTTGCTTGTTTTTGATGTCTCACAATGCTTTTTTTTTCTACTTTGCAGAAACATCATCAAGGAGTCACAGTACCCCAGTTATTAATAACAGAAGGAGGTTGAGAAGTAGTAAACGCAAAAAGGAGTAACTTTTTTTTTAGTACTGGTCATGGAGACCTCTTAAGATATTCGACCGTGATTATTATGTGACCAGCCAGGTTAGCTTGCATTTTAAGCAGGACAAAACAATACATTTAAGCATTTAATTATATTATATTATTTTATTTAATTTAAAATGCAAACTAGAAACGCCTGTGGCCAGATTAATAATATTTTTGGTATACCATAAACTGGAATAACCTGTCAATGTTTTTTTTATTAGCAAAAATTGTTATACAATAATTCAGTAAATGAACACCAAGTGAACTTTTTTGATATAATAATAGTATTACGATAGATAGGATAAATTTACATTTACAGGTATTTAAATGAATGAGGTGACAAATATGACGCTTTTTTATGTCAACGTTCAGCTTGCCATTTCTTATGCGCTTGCTTGTTCGTGTTAGGCTACTTTACTTCCTGTGCCTCGGAGAGCACGTTATGCCGTTGGTCCCAGTTGTCATACGAACATCTATGACAGTGATTATATAGGGGAACTGGATAAAATACCCCACATAGAGGAGGCCACCGGACCGGTCAACGGTGACCCGCTAGAAGCAACAGTAGTAGCTTACTCGACCTAGTTTCCGATGGCTCAGTAGTGAATTAGTAAGATAATTCATAATACCTATTTGTAATTAATAAATTTGTAATCTGGCACACCTCAAGTTGCCTCGACTTGACAGCGAAACTTTCGTCTTTATGGTATACAAAAAAAAGGTTAATTATAAAGAGGTTATAGTCACGCGTAGTACATGCGGGACTTTTACTTTCTATGATCGTGATGAGTGTTGCTTTTTAAAATTGATTAGAATAAGATTAATGTAGGACCGCCTTAAATATTTTTTATTTTTGTCAAATCATCTACTGGTATTACTTGTTGATAATTAATAAGTAATACTAACCGTTTTGTTTTACTTTCTATGAAATACGATTGTTGGTGTAATCCCACCATTGTTTTATATTATTTTCTTTACAAAATTGTGAGATGAATGTTTTAAAATAAAACTGTGATTTTAATTTGTGTGACATAGAATTTTGCGACTAAGCTACCAATATAAATAAATCAACTGATGTCTTCAAAGATACGGTTCCTCCATCCACCGTTATTATACTTCAAAAATATTCTGTTGTGAATGAGGAGCTTTAACCAACCAACGCAACAATGGGGCTACCATGGAACGTAAATCTACAACATCGCACGTGCGCTAAACAAGAATGGTAGACGTAAAATTTTGGGTTTCGGCCCTTTTGCACCTTATATGCTCCAGTTGTCCGAAACTTCGATTTACAACTTCGGATGGGCGTTTCGTGGTAGGCCTACTGACCTGTACTCTAGCTCATTTTGACGGCAGAGTGATATTTTCTTGCAATTATAAGTCTGTGAAATGTCTCATAGAAATTGATTTAAAATCGGTAAAAAAGGGCTGTATTCGAATATCTTATGCATTTAGTAAACTTAAAATTGTTTTCGTATATACCTATTTACGCAAGTAGTTTAGCCTATTTCCAACAATTTTTTGGCTTCACGTTGTCTTGTGTTATTCCTCTTAGATCAATAAATAATTTTGTTCAAATAAAACTCTTTTATTTCAAGGAACTAGAATTAGTATTCAAAGATTGGTGGATTGTACAGAGCTTGTGTGAATAAAAAAAATTTCGTAATAGGAACTAGAAAAGAAGATAACGATAATATACTCACGCCTTCCTCCTTTGAATGCAGGCAGAGACTTCCACAGAGTAAGTAATATACTACGTAAGGAGACTTCATTTATATCCCTACCAATGATGTATGGTCTGGGTGTTTAGGTAATAGTATGTAGGTATGTATTTACAAAAAATAAAGTAAGTAAGTATGTTTAACCGCATTCTAAATTCCATAACAAGAATAAGAATAATCTTTATTTGTGAACATGATTTTTTTACACGTTGGTGTTATTTAACATGTACCATGTTAAATAACACCAACGTGAAACATCATATTGTGAAACATCAGCATATTCTGCCATTAGTGGCAAGCTAGTTAGGGCCGGCGCCCACTGCCGGCACGGCATGGCAAAGGATACCGCGGCGGGTTGTGGCATGCCGCGGCGGGCTGTGGCACACCAAATATTCATATTAATAAATACATATTTGCACCGAGCGGGGATCGAACCCGCGCGGGACCCGTTCGTAGCGGTCGCGTTCACTACCGCTACAGCACAGAGGCAGTCAAACGGAATAAGATTCAAAATAACTTGATCAGTAAAAAATTTAGAATTTAGTGGAATATTAGAAAAAGTATGTTTCCTCCTTTACTATTTGATTAATTTCTATTAATAAGTTATTAATCCTTTCAGGCTTGTTTATTCAATCCAAATACGTATTGTGGAATAGGTTGTACTTGACCGCACTCGAATATCCTTCGTTGGCACGCAGGTAACCAATCATACCTACATATATTGCTCGGGACATAATCTTGGACCTAAAATGTGGTTCGTCGAACGTTCAGTACATGTTTATTGCTTGTCTTAAGTGCCTTCGCTGCGTTAAGCGGGTGCGGGCGCGGATGCCCGCACCGCGTGCCCCGCTACCCGCGCGGCGTGCCCCGCTGCCCGCGCCGCGTGTGACGGGTATCCGCCTCACGCAGCGCTGCTCTTGAAATAACATGAAACAAGCACGCGACGCGGACGCCCGCGACCCGCACCTAAGAGGATAATACAGGCGGCACGGAATGCTACGGTGCGGCGGTGGGCGAGCTCATATTCAACAAGCATAGCCATAGATTATTACAAGACAATCCGCGCGCGCCAGGGCCTAGTTTGTCTCGCGATTTAAACTTAAGAAAGTAATAAATTCACAAACATAACGCTTGCGTACGGCTAAAAAGACAATGTGGCCTGCACCAAATAATAAAAAATAAAATAAAATTACGTGTACGTCATAAGACGTCATTCAGCTCAAGTGTCAAATCTGACAGTGACGTTTCAAGCGATTTCGCTGATGCATGGGCAATGTATTTATTTACTGTAAAAATATATTAATTGCCTAAATTAACACCGAGTCCACTACAGTGATAGTGACAGGTTATGAAGGCAACGGTCCACTAGTCTGATTTGTTTAGTGTTTTCATTTATAACATTTTATATTCCTGACATAACCTCAAAGTTCCTGTAGCAATCTTATGTAAATTCGTTTTGTTTTGAATTAATTATGGAAAGCGAAGCTAAAAAAATTATTCGAGTTGGTTCCCGGAAAAGTGAAGTGAGTATCCGTTTCGTTTTTATTATAACCTTCAGAGGAATTTTAAATAGAATATTTAAATCAAAGTTGTATCTATCCTTGGCCATCCTTGGTCTCCAAAATGTATTGAAAGTCAAGCAAGATACTGACCTATATATTTTTTATTGTATGTACTTAGGAAATGAAATAGGTACTTATCAGTAGTTCCAGTGTCAGACAATGAGTAGTTTTGTTATAAAAACTCTGAACTATAAATCTTATCAGTAAAATATTAAACTCATGTTTGTCTCCACTATGTAATAAATACCTAACAACTGTTAATACAAATTAGATACCAAGTATTTCATATTGTTTCTATATTTAATTTAATTGGAATGTCGTTGCAAGATTTTTTACGCTTATTAGAGCTGTTTAGACTTAAATAAATTAAGACTTCATGGATTTTTTTAAAATCCCTGTTGTGGTTTTTGTATAGTTTTTACTTTAAAATATTGATATTGATAGAGCCTGTTGACTTTTTAAAATTTATCATATCACTTTATGAACAAGTAATTAAGTACCAATTGGTTATTCTACTGACTAGTCTAGTTTTTACTGAACATCAAAACGATAACTTGTATGAAATAAGATTTAGTGACATCATAAAATTTAATAGTCAAATCAGTTCCTTTTATAGGTTGGGTGGATGATTAAAAATAAATAAAGCTTTAAAGTAAAAACTGACGTAATTTTTACCGCTCTTTTACCATCCTTAATTTAATAAGCTCAGTTAGATAATTTATTTTAACTATAGCATAATACCCAATTGCTTGCATTGCAATCCATTAAAGAAAATAAACTAATTAACTTCATACACTATTGGAACATATCTCTTTTATTATCCATTATATTGTTTTGTTATTCATTAAAATGCTTTTTTCTCTTGCAGCTTGCTCTCATTCAAACCAACTTTGTCATTGACAGCCTGAAGAAAATATACCCAGATAAAGAATTCACAATAGGTAATTTCACTAATTTTTTTTAATTTTTATTTATTTATTACACGTCACAATTATGGTACAAAATAGTAATAGTCCTGCAAAACTGTTTACACTTTGCCTGCAGGATCGGGTGAGTCTCAACTTACATTTTTTTTTCTTTTTACATTTGATCTAATCTAACCTAAGAGATTACTTTACAATTGTTGTAAATAAGTACTTTTTGATGTTTCTTTTAAACCTACTTTTTTTTTTTTGAAACTATTTTTATTTTATCACACCTTTCTCATGTCCAGTAGTAGACTGCACTGGTGGGCTAATTGATTGGTTATTGAAACAATGTTAAAAACACGAAATAGAATCAGGCTAACGAAAGCTGGTGCAAAAAAACTTGATAAATCAACAGGTTGCAACACTGATTATACACCGAAATAAAGGAGTGGATACTAGGACTTTATCCTATTAGGTATGCATGAAAACTAGTCTATTATGGTACTTGGCCAGGGTGTAGTTAGTGTGGCAATCTGTGGTGCTGTTTTTTATGCCAGGTTTTGTTATCTTACACACGGGCAAATCAAACCAACTCTACATGGGGAACACTGTATATGGATGCAATTTACCATGGGGGTACATTGCTAACTTACAAGCCCATTCAGAATCTTGTCTCTAAAAAAATCCTTGGCCGAGGCACACCAGTTAAGGAGTCGGCCTTACGACCATTACACTACCGACGTAAACCCACTCCTAGCACAAGCATTTTAGCTTAGTTGGAGGGAGTTAGAGGGAATATTAGTAACTTTAGTCGTACATTCTTTAAAAAAAAAAATGGGAAGTGGTTATAGTGGCCTATAGATGTGTGCAATAGACAGTCACACTCATGCTGCCGACCGTAAGAGAAGTTTCTGTGCCATCAGTACAGAAAACAAAGCAGGACAAGCCTTTGGTCTTCCCAATTATAGCACAATAACTCTCTTTCGTGTGCGTTTGGACCGCAGGTGTACCGATTAGAATTCTGCTGATTTTTTGCAGGATGATAGTACCTGTAGTGTACCTCAGTGTACCTTTCATAGAATTCAGTGTACCTCTCTAGATAGTAAAATATTTAACCAAAATAGGTACACCCGCCATCCAAACGTTTAGACCGCGGGTGTACTTATGATTTCTGTTGGGAGACGCTAAATTCACTATTTCTTTATTGATAACATTAGTACCTGCAGTGTACCTCAGTGTACCTTTCATAGAATTCAGTGTACCTCTCTAGATTATAAAATATTTAACAAAATAGGTACACCCGCCATCCAAACGTTTAGACCGCGGGTGTACTTATTATTTCTGTTAGGAGACGCTCAATTCGGTATTTCTTTATTGATAATATTAGTACCTGCAGTGTACCTCAGTGTACCTTTCATAGAATTCAGTGTACCTCTCTAGATAATAAAATATTTAACAAAATAGGTACACCCGCCATCCAAACGTTTAGACCGCGGGTGTACTTTTTATGTCTGTTAGGAGACGCTCTATTCGGTATTTCTTTATTGATAACATTAGTACCTGCAGTGTACCTCAGTGTACCTTTCATAGAATTCAGTGTACCTCTCTATATAATAAAATATTTAACAAAATAGGTACACCCGCACTTCAAACGTTTGGACCACGGGTGTATTGATTATTTCTCTTAGGAAGCGCTAAATTCGCTATTTCCTTGTTGATAACATATGTACCTGCTGTCTACTTCAGTGTACCTACAATCAGATCTAGTGTACTTCTATTGATGAAAAATTATACCTATAACAAAGTTACATAAATACCAATTTTATCAACCCGCCATTAAAGATCATAATTATTATCTCATTTTTTTTATTCATTCTCCGGTAAGGCTAAGGTCACCATTATAAAAATCCAAGCTCCACTATTGGGTCGGTGTCCACTATTGATACTTTTACTTTACTTATGTACTTATAGGTCTACCAGAATCTTATGGCACGATTTAAAAAAAGAATTACGATTTTCATAAGGCAATGTTGATGTCATCACGTCAAACTCGCATACAAAGTTCACAAAATTTGACATTGGTATACACCGAAATGTTAAATATTTTTTTGTTTCAAAATTTCTGGTCTTTGTAGTGGTTTGACCAATAATTTGGCTTGTACCATTTTGGTACTTTTACGTACATTTTTATTCTTTGCCAGTTGTATTATAACTTCTTTGTGGTCATGATCATGATATAATACCTAGTTGTAGTTGTTCAAGTTTAGTTTTATTTTTAGTTCAGTTATGACGCATTTTTTCATGTCTATGGCGAATTTTTTTTTTTTTGAATTTTTTGAATTTTTTATTTTGCATTATGTATTCTCCATCGTATTAGTAAAGTTAAATGAAACGGTAATTTCATAAAAAACACCACTACAAAAGAGCACGCGCTTGGCGCTAGTTGTTTTTTCTTTGTAGTGATGTTCTTTTTATGAAATTACCGTTTCATTTAGCTTTACTAGCACGATGGAGAGTAAATAATGCAAAATTAAAAATATAAAAAATTCAATAAAGAATTCGTAAAAAAACTTTTTTGTCCATATCGATTTTATTTTTATGCCAATGTGTTATGTACCTGAAGTACTTTTCGGCTTCGGGAGCGTTCCCCTTACACCCAGTATAGTCCCTGTGCATTGTTTAAAAATAATTATATTTTCTCCACAATTTTAAAGTATCAAGATAGTTTAATCCAATTTCCCCAGTATGCACTTTACAATTTTCAAATTTGCAATTTGCCATGAGTTTCTGGTACACCTATATATACTTACTTGATTGCGTAAAGACTGATGATAAAGTTGATATGTTACCTTCACCGGTTCTGAAAACTACAAAAGAAACAAAAAATAAAGACCGCCATTAAAGTTTTTTTATTGTTTACATTTAGTATGAGAGTAGATAAAATGTTTTTAGCAATGATGTATTATTTTATAGATACGTCTTAAGAGAAACAACGGCTGTCCTAAGGGGCGCAAAAACGAAGTATAAAAAAATTATTCATTTATATGTATTGAATTTAAACTCAGTGGAAAAGTACAAGTGTATACTTGTACTTTTCCACTGAGTTTAATTTTATTTCTGAATCTGAACGGTTTCGCCTTACGGCATTCTCAAAGGTTTAATTACATTGATGGTTTTGATAGTCAAATGAAAATAATAATGTCGGATAATAATGTCAAATGCAAATGATTAAATGACAAAAATCAATTGAGTGGAGCTTGGATTTTTATAATGGTGACCTTAGCCTTACCGGAGAATGAATAAAAAAAATGAGATAATAATTATGATCTTTAATGGCGGGTTGATAAAATTGGTATTTATGTAACTTTGTTATAGGTATCAATAGAAGTACACTAGATCTGATTGTAGGTACACTGAAGTAGACAGCAGGTACATATGTTATCAACAAGGAAATAGCGAATTTAGCGCCTCCTAAGAGAAATAATCCATACACCCGTGGTCCAAACGTTTGAAGTGCGGGTGTACCTATTTTGTTAAATATTTTATTATATAGAGAGGTACACTGAATTCTATGAAAGGTACACTGAGGTACACTGCAGGTACTAATGTTATCAATAAAGAAATACCGAATTGAGCGTCTCCTAACAGAAATAATAAGTACACCCGCGGTCTAAACGTTTGGATGGCGGGTGTACCTATTTTGTTAAATATTTTATTATCTACAGTCCATCAAATCTAAGAGGTACCGTTTGACGTTTCATATTTTTCAAACCGAAACAACTTTGTTCATACGTACATTATTCAGTTTCGATAACCTTTTTCATAAAACCATGAATTTAGAAAGATTTCATTATTGTATCTAAAAATGTACAATTCTTAATATCTAAATGTAATTGAAAACTTTCAAACAAAGCAAAATAACACATATTTACACAGTAAATAATTTCTAATAGTTATATTCTTGACCTCATTACAAAGTTACGTAGTTAGGTCACTGCACGTAGTGTTGCGACTCTTCGGATACACTTGTATGCAAAAAAATCGTTTACATATACGAAAAATCGAATGTATTATTTACAAATTACACTTGACAACCAAACAAATATTTTTTCATGTGAATGGGATTTATCTCACATATTACGATTACATAACTAAATAGTTATGTAATCGTAAAATATGAGATAAAACCCATTCACCAAAAATACGTATTTATAAATCAAATATATTTGCTTCTTTAACAAGTTGTCGAAAGCGATTTGTCGATTTTTGATTTTCGCGCCCAAATAAGTCGGGGTTTCTCGCGCTAACGCTGTCGAAATAGTAAATGGAGTCAGGGATACTGTTTTTTACATTTATTTTTGTGTATGATAGTATGGGTTTGCATATTACAGAGAAATAAACAAATTTTTAACAAGCACATCCATTGATTTTACAATTACAATTTTTTCTTCTAAGTCTTATTTCTACGTCTAAAACTAATAAAAATAAGGTATGTAGAACCCATTCACAAAAATGTTGTTGCCTGATGTTATAAATTAACGACGTTACTGCGCGACCGCATAATGCACTGAATACACAGATACCCTAAAATAAATTAATTTAATTATTTTTAGGTCAATAGGCAAAATCGCAGGTGTCCAAGTCTCTACAATTTTTTTTTTCTGGCAACACTGCCAACTACAAGCGCACGCGGTCCGCTCGGTCGGTTCGGCGTCAGCAGTCTCTCGCCATCTTGGAAGCTGACTGTGCGCGTACTTGCTTTCTCGTTTGTGTTTTACAATTTGTGACTTGGCTATTACTTTTCTGGACTGATCATTCTTTATCCGTTTACCTTGGCAATATTTATACTGGACTCCGAACTAAGCAAGTGTTTATTAATAATGTCGAAAAGAGGACGTACTTTGAACAGCCAGGCTCGTGAATTGGTGGTGAAATTACACGAGTATTTTGAGCGTGAATCTCAAAATGGTGGACTTCTACTGCCAGTTACACAAGTTCGGGATCGCGTCGGTGAAGCTCTCGGTATTGGTAGCCGCACCGTTGGCAAAATATTAAGTGAAAAATATGGGCCTTCGGGGAGTGACAGTAACGTACTTCACACACCGAAAAAACGAAAAAGAAATAAACCTGTGACAGGCATCGATGAATTCGATAGTCATGCTATTAGAAACCATATATACGGGTATTTTACAAGAGGCGAATTTCCAACATTGGCAAAGTTATGTGCAACTTTAAAAGATGCCGGGCTGTATAAGGGAAGCATAGAGTCGTTGAGAACGGTAATAACAGGAATTGGCTTCAGATACAAAAAAGTTGACAAACGAAAAATTGTTATGGAGCGACATGACATAATTATGCAGCGACTAACATTCCTGCGCGAAGTTAAACAAATTATAAACTGGGATAATGTAATATTTTTGGACGAAACTTGGCTAAATTCCAACCATTCTGTGCCGAAAACATGGACTGATGATTCTGAAGCTTCGTGCTCGAAGGTGCCGATAGGAAAAGGTGGACGCCTCATAATATGCCATGCTGGGTCAGCGTCTACAGGCTTCGTGGAAAACTCTTTATTAGCTTTCCAATCCAAAAGCACTAAAGAGTATCATGAAGAAATGGACGCAGTAAGGTTCCGAGAGTGGTTCTTAAATTTATTACAGAATATCCCTCCTAACAGCACAATTATAATGGATAATGCCCCATACCACTCTGTGCAAATTGATAAAGCACCTACGTCAGCCAATAAGAAAGCAGATTTGGTGGCATGGCTGCAAAGAAAAGGAGTGGATGCCGACATGTCACTATTAAAAGCTGAATTATTACAGTTAGTGAAATTGCATAAACCACCAAAACCGACATATGTAATTGACCAATTGGCCGAAGAGCACGGGCACAAAGTCATACGACTTCCTCCGTACCATTGCCAATATAATGCCATTGAACTGATTTGGGCCCAAGTTAAAGGTAATATTTTATAATATTATAATAATAACACGAGTACTTCTAACATTTATAATTTAAACAATGGTTTTCGTCTGCTATCAAATAGTTACATTATTGTTTTACAGGTTATGCAGCAAGACACAACACAAAACCACCCTTCAGTGTCAAGAAAATGGAAGGTTTATAAAGGAAGCATGTGCCCAAGTTACACAGGAAGATTGGAGTAAAGTAGTACAAAAAACAAAGAAAATAATAATGGACGACTTCGAAAGAGACGTACACTTTGATAATGTAATGGACAATCAACTGGTCATTAATTTAAATGACGATGATGACGAAGACGACGATACTAGTACTAGTAGTGAATAAAAAAATATCCTAAACATTTCTTTTATTTAATTATAACAATTGATTTCTTAAAATTCGGATATTATAGTAATCGATCTCTTAAAGTTCGGATATTATAGTAATCGATTTTTTCATCCCATCCCTATCATTCAATTGTCAGAACTGTCAAACGGTACTTCTTAGATTTGACGGACTGTAGAGAGGTATACTGAATTCAATGAAAGGTACACTGAGGTACACTGCAAGTACTAATATTATCAATAAAGAAATACCGAATTGAGCGTCTTCTAACAGAAATGATAAGTACACCCGCGGTCTAAACGTTTGGATGGCGGGTGTACCTATTTTGTTAAATATTTTATTATCTAGAGAGGTACACTGAATTCTATGAAAGGTACACTGAGGTACACTGCAGGTACTAATATTATCAATAAAGAAATAGTGAATTTAGCGTCTCCTCACAGAAATCATAAGTACACCCGCGGTCTAAACGTTTGGATGGCGGGTGTACCTATTTTGGTTAAATATTTTATTATCTAGAGAGGTACACTGAATTCTATGAAAGGTACACTGAGGTACACTACAGGTACTATCATCCTGCAAAAAATCAGCAGAATTCTAATCAGTACACCCGCGGTCCAAACGCTCACCTCTCTTTCCTATCAACACTACATTTTTTTCCATACAATCTGTGTTTGTATTACTTATAGAGATAAAGGACAACCCCAACTCTCATACAATCTTGGGCCCACATGTACAGGGTTGAAATTTAGGCAATATTTAGACCATCTAAGGACATTTTGTTTGCCTAATTTTCACGACGATTCTCAATGGCCAAGTTTGTGAAATCGAGCATTGTTCATAGGTTTTTAGGTTATGTTGTAATACATAATGCGGTCAAACAGCGTCATATGTTGTGTTGTGTGTGATAGCTACACAAGTTATTCGCGTATCGCTTTTACTGATATGTCAAAGCAAAGACATGCTTTAGCTACTTTTTTGTTGTACGATATTGAACCCTATAGTTTTATTTCCACAAGGCTGTATACATACTTGTTTGCTGTAGTAATATAGAATTAATTATATAAGTAGGTAATAAAATAAAACAACATTATTTTAAAGACTATTATATTTTAAAAAAGTATTTTATTCTTCCTTCCTATTTGGCTTTAGAAATGCTTACACTAGGACATAGGTCTTTCCTCGCCTTTTGTTCTGTTACATTTCTCAGTTTATGGCATCTAATTCGTCGCAGAAGGGAACGTCCACACAGAATACACACTTGTCTGTGCCCCACTGGTGATTGTGCTGGTCTGTTCTCATCCAAACATGCACATTGAGCTTGAATCCAGCACGATTCGCAAATGATGTCATTTGTATTCACCTTAAACAGAGATCATGTTATAAGCACTGAATATTCCATTAGTCATATAGGCTACACTACTTCATGAATGTTACACATATCAGTCAAAATACATTGTCTTATACAAAAGTTGGCATAATTATCTACGGGATTAGGTAGACTCGTAGTAATTTCTATTCTATTGCAGCTATCACACAGCTTGTTAACGTTAATTATAAAAACAATTTCAAAAGAGCGAGAAATAACGAATAGGTACTTACTATTTGTGGTGCTACCCATTCACGTATATAAGCTAGTATCGCTGCATCGTTCAATTAATGTCTGCCTATGATATTGCACCGATCGGTAGCGATTCCACAATTCACACAGAGACTCATTGTGATAGCTGATAGCAGCCGATGTGGTAAAGTCTAGTCCAGTTTTAAAGCCAAGGTCAACAAATGTAGGAAATAACGGTGTCCGGTAATCAAGCAAGGGTCAATTAGTTCGAAAATCATATACAATTCACAGAGTAAAAGCAGCAAAACACAATGATCTCAAGGAACCGAAGAAAAAGCGAATGCGATGCGACATTTACAATGACAGGACAGGAGTGAAAATGACATATGATGTTACAGATAATTATGAATTCTATATGATCGATTATTTACAATCGATATTTTGACTTCCATTATGAAAGACTTTTTTTCTGTTCCGTGAAAGAGACAGGTTTCTTTCTGATTAGTGAACTGAATAACGAAAATAAAGGTGCTACATAGATATTTTGAAATCATTTAATAAAGCCACGAGTTTTAAATTCATAGTTATTAGTTATCGATTTGATTTCATAATCGAATCAATAAAGCAAGCATAATCATAGCGCATTTACGAAGATCGGATTAAGTATTACATTCAACGTTTACGAAGCTTGTTGATTAATGAAAATCACATTTTAAAACTTTTGTCGCACTTGGCCATTGCTGATTGTAATGAAGTCTAAACAAAATTATAACACAAAATTGACGAATTTTTTGAGGTAGGTTTGATGTCTGTGCACTCGGGCCCAAAATGGGGTATCTCCTTTAAGATGATAATGCAGTCCCTGGACTATATAAGTAAAAGCCTCTGATGAGCCCTGGACAAACTCAACTATGATGTTATGACTTATACTGTATTATATTTTTCACACAATAGATTAAAAACTGCTTTGCATGATCCTTGACGAAAACTTGTCCATTAAAAAATCCCTTTCATGCGGGACCTTTGATGCTGCGGGCTCAGTTAACCACTCGCTACGGCTATGGGTCTACTCAGCCTGTTGAGGCGACAGTGGAGTAATCTACCGACGCTCTTTCAGACCGGTCACAATTTTTTTTCTTTATAAATCGATTTCAACTGCTAGTACGTAAATATTATCAGTGTGTATCAGTATGTGTGTAGTGACCAACCATTGAATGAGTAGTTTAGGTCGCCTATACATACTATAGGCCTCCGTCTTACCTAGCGATTATTGGACTGATATTTATCATGCCCATGGAAGCATGGGACTGTTCAAAAGAAGTACCGCTAATTCCAAATGATTTCTCTATTTTTATAATAATAATATTATTTCAGTGAGTATGACAACACTGGGAGACCGGGTACTGAACATATCTCTACCGAAAATAGGAGAAAAGTCCTTATTCACGAAGGATTTGGAGGATGCTCTGAGAAACGATTCAGTGGACTTTGTGGTGCATTCTCTCAAAGATCTGCCCACTACACTACCAGATGGACTGGCTATAGGGGCAGTTTTTGACAGGTAATTTGACATTTTTGCATAGTCATTAACATTATCATAACGGCGTTATGTCCCGATTGTAACCACGCCTTGGGGGGGATCATCTCGAATCGAGAGATAGCCCTAGTTCAGGTCTGTGGGATGTCATAGGCAATCTTACACCTCGAACTCCTGAGACAGTGTGCGATTAAAAGAAAGAAAACAGTCATATTAGTCATTTCGAATCCGCAAAATCCGCCCCCGCCGGTTGGTATGACGGTATTCGAGGAGATTTTTGCACGAAAAATAGGCATTCATCTTGGAACGCGGAATTTACCTACCTATCTTTACATAGTATAAAACCAGCCGCCCCCGTCGCTAAGGCCGTTTGGCGTCTTAACGGAAAGACAGGAATGAAAAGGCGAGTGAAACTGCACGGCACAACTAGTTAATTATACACGTATATAAGAAATAGACTGGTAGGAATAATAAACATTCGTACAGGCTGTCTGTACAAGGATAACAACTCAATTAGCTACGTAAGGAAAAGGAAATGATGCACTCGTTTTCTATTAGCTATTTTAAAACGTTTATTAATTTCTAATACCTTGAATAACCACGCTTGTGATCGCTGTGTATAACATACTAGCTGTTAGCTGTGCCCCGCGGTTTCACCCGCTGGGCTCGATCCGCTCGATTCTATTCTCCTTTTAGCTACTTGTGTTGAGGTCATTGACCCACTTGGGCCTTGTGCAATGTATAGTAAATAAGCCCCTATGACTGTGACGGAGTATTATTTTATTGATGTATTACACTGCAAGTGTCCACTCGACACATGACGACACGATCTGTCACATAATGTGATTTATCCGTCTTCTCTGCTATTCAACCCATACATAATAAGTTTATGATTCAACCAGAATATATACAGTCACGCCTCTTTCTAAATGGAGTAGGCAGAGATTGTTGAAATAGGTTCCCATGGGTTGCAAGGGATCTCGGGATCAGATATAAAGGAAGGCAACGCACTCGTGATTCCTCTGGTGTTGCGGGTGTGCGTGGGCGGCGGTGATCGTTTACCATCAGGCAATTCGTCTGCTCGTTTGCCTCCCTATTCCATAAAAAAAGGAATTCCACGCATGCGAAGCCGCGGATATAAGATGTATATTATAAAGTATACCTAGGACCTAAGTCACGAAACAAACGACGTCTTGACGAGCGTGGATTATTTTGTAATACTCCATGGTTGGTGAATTTAAGTTTGTACCGCAGTAGCACCCCGTGCTATGCTCAAAAATGCCCAAGAAACGGGTACTTCGTCCATGATATATCTCCTGTACTAAGGTGACCATTCTTTGCTTTCAGAGGAGACATCTATAATTCATACTAATATTATAAATGCGAAAGTAACTCTGTCTGTCTGTATGTTATGCTGTAAGGCCTAAACCACTGAACCGATTTTGATGAAATTTGGTATAGGGGTAGATTAGACCATGAGAAAGGTCATAGGCTATGTTTGGTCGCGATAACCGACATCCACGCGGGCGGAGCCGCGGGCAAAAGCTAGTAATCCATATTTTTTAATATTATAAATGCGAAAGTAACTCTGTCTGGTTGTATGTTACGTTTTAAGGCCTAAACCACTGAACGGATTTTGATGAAATTTGGTATAGGGGTAGATTAGACCATGAGAAAGGTCATAGGCTATGTTTGGTCGCGATAACCGACATCCACGCGGGCGGAGCCGCGGGCAAAAGCTATGCTACTAAGCTACTAAGCTAAGCTACTAAGTATATTATACTAAGCTATAAGATATATACAATAAAGTCTTGTTTGTTTTCAGAGAAGACCCTAGAGACGCGTTAGTGCTCAGAGAAGATTTCAAAGACTATACGCTGGCAACATTACCTGAAGGGTCAGTCATAGGTAAATATTTATATACTCGTAAAACTATTGACTTTATTTCATACACAGCATATTTAATTTGTCTGCGTGTCATAAGTATTGAAATCCGATCACGATTTCAATGAAAAGGGGTCTTATTATTATTATTTTTTTTTGCATTCATCTTTTCGGGGTTTGTGTTAAAAATACATACATACAACATATTTCTAATAAGAGATTTTTTCTAAAATAAATATTGAAACCGAAATTGCTAATATTCCCTCTAAATAGCTTAGCTGGAAGGGCCAGCTAAGCTATATTGCTTGTGTTAGGAGTGGGTTCACGTCTGACGTCGGTACTATAATAGCCAGGATTCGAACCCGGGACCTTTCGATCGTAAAGCCGCCCCCTTAGCTACCGACGCTTTCCTCCTGATATCTTCACCGTTACGCAACCTCTTCATCATCATCATCTGCGTACAGGCACGTCATCCCTCCGCCGTACGGCCCAACTCCGAGGCAGTTACCCTCAGCTAAGAGTGGCAGATGTCCGCGGAAACCTGAACACGCGTCTCACGAAGCTGAACAGTGGCGGACAGTACACCGCGCTACTGCTGGCCAGCGCGGGGTTGCACAGGATGGGGTGGGCAGACAAGATATCCAAGGTTAGTACACTAAAATCTGATTATTCCAAACCTGACCCGGTTGCGGGTTAGGTTAAAAACTTGAAAAAATATGTGATACCTATTTGTTCCGAACGTAACCCTATTCCTAACCTGACCCGACATCTCGTTCCTATCACTGTGGAATGAACTGCCACCAGCGGTATTTCCGAACCATTACGACCTTCAAACCTTCAAGAAAAGAGCGTACTCTCTTTTAAAAGGAAGGCAACGCACTTGTGACTCCTCTGGTGTTGCGGGTGTCCATGGGCGGCGGTAATCGCTTACCATCAGGCGATCCGTCTGCTCGTTTGCCTCCCTAATCCATAAAAAAAAAAAAAAAACAAAACCCGAATTGAGCATATTTCTGTTATTTTTAATAGCCGAAGTGCGGTAATTCCAACTTCTGTAGGTTAGGTTAGGTTAGAACTGTGATCACAACGCACGAGCCGCGGCAGCGGCCGGCGAAGTGCCAGATCTGCGCAATTGGGGTTATGATAGGAACGAGACATCGGGTCAGGTTAGGAAGAGGGTTACGTTGCCAACTTTCTAACCTAACCCGCGATCGGGTCAAGTTTTCGGATCAGGTTCGGAATAACCGCTAAAATCGGGTTAGTCTCATGCCTACCCAATTGTCGTAAAACGTTCTGATTTCAAAAGGACCAGATAACAAAATGCCCAAGTTGCAGAATGTCTATTGTATGGCGTAAAGTCTAGGGAGTAGAATGACTAGGTGGCTAAACGTTCAAAAATCCCATTACCACCTCCTTATCATCAGAAGAGGCGACTCCGGAAAATATGCAGACAATATCACTGCGAGAGAAGGTTAACTCGAAATAAAACCCTGTACAAACCCATCTGGCTAGTGTGGAAACAGTAGCCTACCAACATTGTGCTATGATGACCAGCTGTGGACTTATTGATTGAGCACCGCAGGGATTTGCACCACATAGGCTTCAGGGTAGTAGGGTGGTACCAGAATAGAAAGTATTCTAAGTTACACCTTATAACAACAGCTATCTGCCAGTGAAATTTGAAAGACCCAGCCGTTACACAATTTACAAAATAACAAAGATATTTTCGGCATCCGGGGCTGAGTCGGGTCGGAGTCCCTCCCGAGGAGGGCCAGACCCTAAGGGATGGCCATCGGTCAGCGGGTGCGATGGATATGTCGAAGACAACCTCACCTCCGGCCTAGCACCACGACCCTCATTCGGCGTGCGGTTTTAGTCGTTTCGAGTCCGACATAACCTCCCCTTCCGGCTCCAGCGGGGGAGGTATCCGAGGGAATTTCCGCACGAAAAAAGACGAAAAGGGTGTGGAAATAGTAGCCTCCCAACATTGAGGCTATGAAATGACCAGCTGTGAAAAATAAAAATCTGCCCAGCCGTTGCAGAGTTTACAAAATGATTAAGATATTGAATTTGTAAGAATTTTAATGGTATAGTTACCGGCATAATATTATCATGCCCTCAGTGATGTCACAATATTTACCCTTTGGGTGCCTCAACACACGTTTTTGGAGAATAGCACGGAGTTCTATGGCAGTCGACGGGCTCAAATGCACCAATTATAGATTATAACAAAACAATCCGCTCGCGTCTGGGCTTCGCTTCTCTATCGACTTGGTTTCAAGATAGATAGACAGCCTTCGTGGCGTGGCGGTAGTGAACACGACTGCTACGTAGGAGGCACGGGTTCGATTCCCGTTCAGTGCAAATATTTGTATGCATGAATATGTGTATTTGCATTGGTCTGGTCGTGCCTCGGAGAGCACGTTAAGCCGTCGGTCCCGGTTGCTATACGAATATGTATGGCAGTCGTTATAGGGGAAATGAGTGAAATGGCCCCACATAAAAGGGCAGACACCCGTCCGGTCAAATGGCGTCCCCATTGACAGTAGTAGTGGGTTCAAGATATATGCCGGTAACTCTGTGATGCGAGTTTTCATGGTTAGGTATTGCCAGGTGCTGCCGTGTGCGGAGATGAAGTACGCAGTGGGTCAGGGCGCCTTGGCTGTGGAGTGTCGCGCCGACAATGCGGAACTGCTCGCGCTGTTGGCTCCCTTCAACCACCCTGAAACTTACTGCCGGATCCTCGCTGAGAGGAGCTTCCTGAAGACCCTGGGTGAGTAGGATATCCACCTATATCAGGGTAAGCCAGTTTTGTCGAAGCTAGTCTGAGTTTGAGGACTATCAAAATGTACTCTCATTAGCAGAACGAAATTAATCGTCTTTTAGGCGAGGCGAGTTTAGTAGTCTCAAAAGGAAATTAAAAAAAAAACAACTTTTTTCTAGCGAAGCTCCCTCCCTCAACCTTGACAGGAATCAGGCAGTCCTGTCTGTATACTAGAGCCTGATCCGTCAAGCAACAGATGTACCTCTAAAATACCTATTTATTTATTACATGGAAAACTTAAAGCTACAAAATCATGAATAGCGTTGGATTAGACAATAGAAAGCCAGTAACAAGTTTTCGCATATAGTCGCTGCGTAGGTAAAACATTGTGAAAAAAACACGCATTGCACAAACCTTATTTATCTGCCAACAACAAACAAACCCAGAAATTGATGTTCTATGTTGCTAGACATAGAACATCAATTTCTGGGTTTGAAAAAAGTTAATCTCAAGCACCTTCTTGCCGCGGGCACACTAGTCGAGAAAGGGTCAATATCGTGCTGCTTACATAGTCTGTTAAAGTTATATTATATACCATACCTCTAGATGGCGCCTCTAAAATACCCATCAATATATTAATCTACAATATTACCTTTACAGGAGGCGGGTGTAGCGCCCCAGTGGGAGTATCAACATCCCTCAAACCGTTAGACGCACAGTACCAATTGACTATAACAGGCGCAGTCTGGAGCCTAGACGGGGCCACCAAATTAGACCACACGCTACGACAGACATTCACCCAAGTCAAACGCACACAAAAACACAAACTAAGCCCCACAGATGAACAAGAAAGCAAGAAAATCAAAACGGACGATGTAACTAAAGAAATCATTCCTCCTAGAGTACTTAATGATATAAATACTGACGGTAAAAGTAGTGATGTAATTTCTAATCAAGATTCTAAGCCTGATGAGAGAATATTTTGTGGGTTGACAGCGAATCAAAGTGTGCCAATCGATGTGGTGATCAAATGTGATAATTTAGGTAGGGATCTTGCGAACGCTCTGATAGAGAAAGGTGCTTTAGAAGTGATGAAAGTTACTCAAGACATGATTAGGAGCTCTGTGGCCAAAAATTCATGATTGTTAATGTTTATATTTGTTGAATTTTATAGGCGTAGGTCTTATTTTGGGGTTGAAGATATAGAATTAATATATTAATGTGAAAAAGATATAGTTACCAGCATATATCTTAACCTAATGTCGCAAGAAAAACGTGGCCGTTTGGATTGGTTTGATATAACATACTCGTACGATTGGTGGATTTGCGCTCCTCCGCCGCCATGACACGCTATGCTATCATCAAAAGAAACCCAAAAACGGGTACAGTAGTACCACGTTTATAAGTTACGCCGATGTACCTGCGCAGAAGTCTCATATTTGAAACGCGCCAAAAAATCTTAACCAATCACAACGCTCCGCCAAACATGGCCCTTTATTATTGGTTGCCGCCTGCACGCCATGTTCGAAACAATGAACAATGAGCGAGAAAGCACTACTCTCTGGATTTATTGCATTTTCAATCTTAACGCAACGCAATAAAGTTGGTGTTTCAATAGCGTTGGCAATCGTAATTAATCGGCGTTAGCTTACTCTTCTGAGCAGGCGAACTTTGCCGATGCGACTTATGTGGTTCACCTGTACTGAGCATATAGTAGTTTTTTTTAAGAATATTATAACCGAATTACTAATATTCCCCCTAACCCCAACTAAGCTAAATTGCTTGTGCTAGGAGTGGGTTGATGACGTCACTGGGGTTAAAATATATGCCGTTAACTGTATCTTTATAATCCTAATCGAAGGATGGGATAGGGGTTGGGTTAAATCCACAAAACCCCCACAGGTTATGTCCATGGAATTTATATATTGTATTTATGTAATGATAATGAATGAGGAATCGGGTAGAATATAAATGGTGGTTATTTTGTTTCATAGATTGAATCTCTTAGTCGTTTGTGTGAAAACAGTAATACCCATAATATGGAGCCTACTACTACAGCCAGTGGGGACGCCGTTTGACCGGACGGGTGATCAGCCCTTCTATGTGGGCCATTTCACACAATTCCCCTGTAACGACTGTCATACATGTTTGTATGGCAACAGGGACCGACGACTTAACGTGCTCTCCGAGGCACGACCAGACCAATGCAAATACTCATATTCATGCATACAAATATTTGCACTGAGCGGGGATCGAACCCGCGCCTTCTGCGTAGCGGCCGCGTTCACTACCGCTACGCCACGGAGGCTGTCAATATGGAGCGTAACTGGCAACACTGATTTCTTTCTTTAGTGAGATAATTTAATATCGTTATTAACCTTCATTGCCTTTGCCCAAGACTTCCAATGGGACCAGGGAATGCTGACAGCACTCGATCAAGAGATTTAAATGATTAGAAGACTAAACGCATGAGACGGACATTATTTTTGTATACTGTATTTTACATAAATATAGTATCTTCAATATAGTATCATAGTGAATCTTTTTGTCTGCACATACAATGAACAGGGCCTCGATTCTACTAAAGTTAAACTATTGTCAAACCACAGAGATTGCAAAAAGCGGCATTAAAGTTTAGACTTTATTTCTATACCCTAAGGTCCAAAATTAAATGACAAAAGTTTCATTACACTCTTTTTTTCACTCTGCTAACAGTTATTTAATATTGAACTTTAAATGGATCGATTTAAAGTCTATAATGTATTGCCGCTTTTTGCAATCTCTGCGGTTTGACAATAGTTTTGCTTTAGTAGAATCGAGGCCCAGGTGCTGGCCCCCGTTTAGTTAAAATGGTTCCAAAGATTGAATACGACACGGTTTATACCTCGAGACACGTATCTTGGACCTAAATCGCGAGACAAAGGCCCTGGCGCGATCGTATTGTCTTGTAGTAATCTATGCTTAGTGAATTTGAGCTTGCCCACCGCAGTAGCTCTCCGTGCTATGCTCTAAAGACACCCGAGTAACGTGTACTGCGCCTATACTGGGTGATATTATAGTAGTTTTGGATAAAAAGAGTTTGGGCAGTTTCAATAGCAAATTCATCTGGAAGTATTAATTTGGCGAAAGAAAAAAAACATTTTTTTTATAAAGTACGGGAATAATATTGAATATACTTGTACTTTTCCACTGAGTTTAATTTTATTTTTGAACTCGGTGGAAAAGTACAAGTGTGTTATTCAATATGTGTAGTAGATGCCAAGTGCCATCAATGTCCAGTATAAACAGTATGGGAATAATGTTCAGGTGAAAGGAAAAATTTATGGGGGTTTAAAAAAGAATTCGTTCGCCAAATTAATACTTCCAGATGATTTTGCTTTCGAAACTGTGCCCGAATTCTATTTATCCAAAACGATTATAAAATCACCCAGTAGAGCGCATTTTAGATCCAAGATTATATGTCCCGAAGTAGGTATACCAGGATTAGCCCCGAGGAAAAATCGTCTTGTAGAGTCGCGAGCTAAGAAAGTTAACATGATGGTGTTGTACGAATATGGCGTTATTAGAATAACTAAAATGATGTTATTTTTAAACTATCGCGGCGTATACTCATGTTTTATAATAGGTCTGGACTTCACGCGATAAGTCGTGACCACGGGTGCTGTAACGCACCCGAAACGTCGGCAAAAGTAAGTTTTCCAAAATATATCGCGTGAAGTCCCGAACTATTATTAAACATGAACTAAAATTATATTGTTACACTGTTGTATATTGTTTATATGGTACTTATCTATATTTATTTAAAATACCTGGGACCTAGTAGATTTTAAGTTGACTTTATAGCGTGGCAACACCGGCCGCGCAATTAGTTTAGGATATTGTAAATGGAACGTTATTTCTTCACTGTTGTGATAAATTTTAGTTTATAAAGTGTCATATGACTTTAGTAAATGTATGCAAATTATCATGAATCGTATATCTGAAACATCGGGCGCGCGTAACATGAACTATAGCCGTAGCATTTAGGTACTATTGTGAACGTGGCGAAGTGCGCCTAGTTTTCGAAATACTTGTAGCAGGCGCACTTGCACGCTTAGGCGCACTTTGCCGCCTTCACTATATTATTTTGGATTTATTCCAGTAGGGTTATTTATAGCATGCTGTATGTCAGGTCCAACTGATTGCGGGCAGAATGCATTTTATTTTACCGAGTGCCCGAAACTTGGATATAGGTTTCATGTTATATCTACCGATTTACTTCAATTTTTGGTTGTGGCAACGATCATCACTATAAATGCTACAAGCTGCCCCATCACTTATAGCATTGTATAGCTTGTAGTCATTATACATACCCTATATTAGGCCTATATATGGTTTAATATATATAACATATGTTAAACATTCATTTGAAAATTTTATAATTTAGCAAAGGTGATCATAACACGAATGTCGGTTCTATGGTTTGTTAAAACATTTATACTACATATTTATTTAATTGTTACCGTTGTTTGTTTATATTATTTTATTAAACAGGTATGTACATCATTTGAAAAGTTTATTTTATTTCTTAACTGTCTTACGTACATATATAATACAGAAACTACTGTCTCTCTTTGTAAGCTTCCTCTTTCACACAGAGATCAGTTCGGCGCCAATGGTTCTATGGTACCTGAACCCGCAGCAAAATACAGAAAGGGCAAGAATATACCCGAAGTTACTAATATTCCCTGTAACCCCTCCAACTAAGCTAAATTGCTTGTGCCAGGAGTGGGTTCACGTCGGTAGTGTAATGGCCAGGATTCGAACCCGGGACCTCTCGATCGTAAGGCCGACTTCTTAACCACTAAGCTAAGGTAACAGTAATTAGTTTGATTTTACTTTACCCCTTCTCTGTTGTGATCTGATATATTTGGTCCGCACCTCAGTTCGGATGACAAAACAATTTCTATCAATAAGATAGATAGGTAATTCTTTATTGTACGCCAATAGATTTACATTGGAACAAGTAGGTAGCATGATACAGTGTAATGTACAATGGGCGGCCTTATCGCTGGAAGCGATTTCTTCCAGGCAACCTTGGGATGGACAGTAATGTGCTAAAACAGGGGCAATACGGTGTAGTTAGCAAATAAGTCACACAAGGTGTGTTACAAAGCTGTTTTTAAAATTGTTTATAAAATAAAACCATTTTACTTTATAAACAACAGTATTACTTGGTTTGTGTGAACAAAAATAAAACACCCAAATTGTACAATTATTTTATTTCACAATAAAATCTCAATCAAATCTCACAAGCATCCTTAACCAGTTGTGAACACAAAACAAAACCTAAATAACACTAACAAATACCTACATTATCATTGAACTTGCATTTAATTCACGGTGTACTTCCCATTTGCAAAGTTTCGATGCAAAATGGCGGACTTTTCAAGCACTTTTCTATCACAGCCCAACACACTAGAAAACATTTTAAGGCATTGCAAGTCGAAAGGTTAGAAAGAATTAATAATCTTGAAAGGTTTTTCTAGTAATCATGTAATCAACTTATTGTCTAAGAAAGCCTGTGTATTGCACAGTATTATGCTGATTACTACGATGCGATATGTACTGAGTTTTCAGTTACAATGGCATACTACAATATCCCTGGATGGTAACTAAGACATCTTTTTAAGAATAGTTCTGGATTCTCAAGGTTACTCAACAATTTCTCTAGAGTCCAGTCAGAGAAGTTAGTTTCAGGTCAGCTATTCGAGCTACCATAACGTGAAACGTTTAAACTAATATTAATTAAATTATTAACACTAATTTAATTACTTTAAATTTCTTAACTATCATTAATAAGTACGAAAAATAAATATTTATACGTACCAACGAGGAACATGATGGTATTTAAAATTAGAAGGGAAATGTGATTTAGCGTCACATTAGCGGTATCTATCGACCAAAAATGGAAGCTATCCATGATTAGCGAGATTTAGATGGGGTTTATAGACCGGCAGACTTCTTGACTATGCGCTCTAGCGGCGTAGAATAGGTTTTTAGTGTCTCTTTGGTAATGAGCACGGGACGCAATGACGAAGCGCGCAAACAATCATAGATTATATTACTTAAATCAAATTTTATTTTTTTAATCATTCTATTGTATTTATATTAAATCGTTAGCATTCAATTGTATTTTTTATTAGATCGTTGACATTCTATTGTATTTTTGTATTAGTCAAGAAGTTTGCCGGTACCTGTACATAATGGACTGTTCTCTTCTCCAACTATAACTACGTGTGTATCGTTTACGTTTATTCGACGTCCTCTTCTTGGAGCATCTTGCCGCTGGCCTTCATGGAAGCTCGCAGTCTCTCCGACACCTCGGGGAGCTTCTTCAGGAGCAGGTGGAAGATGGGAGCTGGCATGGTTTGTTGAAGAACCTGGAGAGGGAGAGTAATGTCACGTGTTTTTTTTTTATAAAGGACACCTCAATTTGACTTCACCGCGCCTGATGTTAAGCTAAAGGCAAAGTCTCGGAAAGAGGGTCACCATCGTAAACATGTACCATGTTAACAGTGGTGGCACTCAGCTTGACGGCCTCATCAGATGCCTTTTCACGCCCCGCTTAAAGGACCCGGGACTGTAGGAAGAGGGAAACACGTGAGCTGTCAAGGAGTTCCAGGTAATACAATCGCATTGAATAGTCAAATAAAGAGTCAGCATCATTTTTGAAGTCTTTTCCCAATTCAGATCGGAGCTTGGGGTTCGACTTTTCAATCTAAGCTCTAACTAAAAATTGAATGTGTTAAAAACGTCACCCATCCCCACCCTTTGGTTGTAATAAAAAGTTATTTGGCTTACCCTATTTTATGTTAGGGTCGTGAAAATTTAGGTAAAATAGCACCCCTGATTGATGATAGGAATTAAATGTATGCAGGAAGTAAAACTTACACTAAGCAACTGTTGTGTCTGGCCACAGACAGCCACGGCCTGGCCGAGGTGCTCCACGCCTGCCTCCAGGTCTCCCGCAGCTAAAAGCTCTTCTCCGAGCTGGATCTGTAACATTAAATTGTATATTAAGTGTCGAACATAAAGCGTTAAATTTCTTTTAAAGTATAGTAATCTGTTATTTATCTGGTAAGTGAGGCCCTCAGAAGATAGATGGAGCTTATAGCAAGTGAAGCAGGAAAAAGGAATAGGTAGTGCCATCTTGTTCGCACTCTTACTGAGCACACACGAGTGCGAGCGAGATGGCACTACTTTAGTATTCCTTTTTGCGGCTTCACTTGTGAGTTCTATACGTTCATTCTGTTATTCTTTTAGTCTGAGGTGAGGCCCTTACAATAGTTAACTAAAAAGTGACTTCTGTCGCGTCTTAAGGAAACGCAACTGGTAACTTGGTCGCAACTCGAGGCTGTGCAATTTCTTGTGCAAAATGAATGTCAAATTATTCCGGCAAACCGCTATCTTGCCGATTCTTTTGAGAATTGCTGATTAGTTGTTGACGACGCGACGCGTTGCGGACAACTTGAGTTGCGCATATCAGATTTCGCGAAACTGCTACGGAAACACACGATTCTAATTCTTAGTGTGCAAGTCACCATTCAAATATATGAGAAACTCTCGGCGTCAACGCTAGCAAGCGACTCGCGTTGCCTAATGTAAGAAGTAGTTAGGTAATTCTCAATAGCAAACGAAAATGGTAATATTAAATCATATACACCTAACGCAGCTGAAAAGCCGTTTAAATAGCTGCTATTCACATGTTTACATGCAGCTGCTATTCATATGCAAATAGTACAAAAACGACTGTACCTCTTATTTGTACAAAAATACATATTAATGCGAACTACACATGTTCGAAATGTATTATACTGTTAATTAAAATATTTTGGATACAAGTTTTATAGTCTACTACTAGGGTTTCAAACAAGCTACTTACAATTTTTTTTATTATGGCGGCTAATACACTGGGTATTTATTCGAATACATGAAATACTCAAGTAGGACTTGAACCCACGACTTTTGTAAGGGAAAGGTCGTGGGTTCAAGTCCCACTTGAGCATTTCATTTTTCCCGATGTGTTCGAATTTTAAAGTTAGCATTATAAATGCTATAAAAAAGACATCCAAATACTGGGTATGTTATGGACTATGGTCCTTCACAAAGATATCCCGGGTCCGCTGCTTAACAGACGTGGTTACCTGGGCTGATGATGGCAGTCACAAATCGTGAAAGTTTTTGAGAAGAATGGGTGGATGGATGTGTGTAATTTATCACGTCAGAACCGCTAAACGGATCGATCTACACTAATATTATAAAGAGGAAAGATTTGTACCTATTTTTGTATGTTTGTAATGAATAGGCTCAAAAAGTACTGGGCCGATTTACAAAATTCTTTCACCAATAGAATGCTACATTCTTCCAATTTGACATAGGCTACATTTCATTTTGAAAAAACATTAGGGATCCTTGGTAAAATTTGAACAATGTAACCGAAGGTGTAGAAAAATGAGTCTTAAAATGTCTTTCGTCGAATGCGCTGCCGAAACTATTAGCGATAGAACAAAATAATGTACAACAATATTGAAGAACATCATAATGTCTACAAAAAACTCCGCGGTAGCATATGTCCAACTATTGTAGTTATGTCAATACAACAACTTTTTTCCGATTTGGCTAATTTTGGTCTTGAATTATTTGTGGAAGTCCAGGGAAGGTTTGTACGTTGAGAAAAATTCGAATAATTGCCGGGAACCGACATCCACGCGAGCGGAGCCGCGGGTAAAAGCTAGTATTTGATATAGATACAAACTAGTCTGGAATAGCACATAGGATACTTTTTATTTTCTCAACTCTGTCTGCCTGTATGTTACGCTTTCACACCTAAACCTCTGAACCGATTTTGATGTTTTTTTTTTTTTGAGAAAGGATATAGGCTTTGTTTGGTTGCGATAAGCGACATCCACGCGGGCAGAGCCGCGGGCAAAACTAGTCTTATCATATGGAAGTGCAACTATACGTCTTTTACGATTGCAATTTACGCAAAACATGAGTTCCAATTCTCTAGATTGTTAAGATAAGGGTCACGTATTGTTCGTGATCACAATCCATAACATTTCAACTCATGGGCCTTATGTAACTGTTACTAACCTGGTTTATCAATATTATCGTGGCATTTTATACCACTTAGGTGGCAGACAAGCACACTGCCCACCTGTTTATCGATACAACTACAAAATATATTCGGTTCAAAAATAAACTATAGTTTTCAGAATTTTTTATTAATGTGGAGTACCTCCCAACACAATCTCTCTAATGATCTGAAATGACTCAATACTTCATATGCAATTTTCATGATTTATATCGTTTTTTTTTATGGAATAGGGAGGAAATCGAGCAGACGGATCACCTGATGGTAAGCAATCACCGCCACCTATGGACACCCGCAACACCAGAAGAGTCACAAGTGCGTTGCCTTCCTTTCAAAAGAGAGTACGCTCTTTTCTTGAAGGTTTGAAGGTTGTACAAATCGTATTGGTCGTTTATCTTTCAAGAGCTGAGCGTTACGAAAATATACATGCAGAGGTAATTGAGTTAATCACGTGAGGCATCCTCCGGAACTTATAAATCCGCCCCAATCATCCTATCCGTGACATCGCTGACAAACTTCAAGAGGTAGCCAGCACTGCAAAATACCTTCGCTGTACGGTATTTTGCAGTGCTGACTACGTGTCTATGCAGCATAGTAAAGAAATTTAACGTTGGGCCCTGGTCGGAGGTGTAAACCTAACAAATGCCGGCTTTATGTCGAAAACTTTGACATGCGAACCAATAGTATCACACTATTGATAGTGTCCACAGCCTTGAGCAGTAGGTACAGCTTTTTGTTTTTTTCGTGCGAAGATCCCCTCGGATACCTCTCCCGACGGAGCCGGAAGGGGAGGTTATGTCGGACTCGAACCGACTAAAACCACACGCTTGTTGAGGTTCTTGGTGCTAGGCCGGAGGTGAGGTTGTTTTCGACATATCCCTCGCACCCCGGCTGACCCAGGGCCATCCCTTACGGTCTGACCCAGGGCCATCCCTTACGGTCTGCCCTCCTCGGGGGCTAGTAGGTATTGCATGTAAATAACGATACGATGGTCGACCGAGACGTTCTGACACGAAAGATCCGCGACGGTATTTCCGTCGAGTGTAGCGTTGGCTATTAAGTAATTAACCTGCATGTGTGGTGTGACAAGAATGCATAAGATTAGGAATGAATTTATTAGAGGAAAAGTTCCACCAATCACAGAAAAGCTAAAAGGACATCGTTTGTCCCAGGTTCAGACATGTAATGCGCAGGGATGAAAGTAATGTCCTAATGAAGGTATTATTTATTTATTTATTTACACTTTATGCACGTTGTACATAGGCGGACTTAATGCCGTAAGCATTCTCTGCCAGTCTACCATAGGGTGGTGCAGAGCTAGTATTAACCATGGAAGTGGAGAGGAAGACCTAAAAGGAGGAGGATGGACTATGTGAAGGATGATATAGTTAAGGGAATGAATGTTGAAATGAATGCAACTAAAGATGAATGGAAGAAACACACATGTTACGCCGACTCTAAATAAACTTGGGATGAGGGCAGGAGGATGATGTGATGACTGACCTGCTGCAAGAAGAACCTCTGCATAGCTTCATGGTCGCTCATGTCGGGCAGGGGGCCGCCCATGGTGCGCGACCGCGAGGCATTCTGTTGAGCCTTCTGTCTGCCTGTAACCAATAACACAGGTTCATAGAATTTTTTATTTATTTATTTATTTATTTAAACTTTTTGCACAAATACAAAATAAATGTACAAAGGCGGACTTAATGCCATAGGCATTTTCTACCAGTCAACCTTAGGGTGATGCAGAGATATTTATGTCCAAGGTAGATGCACGAAGTGTTGTGTTGGTTTGACCTATTTTGGTACAAATAATAAATTTTGTAAAAAATAATAAACTATTTAATAATAATCAAAAATTTAATAGTATTATCTATGAATACAAACATATAGAAATATCATAAACTACATACACATAACAACAAATACATATATTTATATATATGTATATATATATATAATACTTACACACATAATATAATAATATACGCATACATATATTGTACATATAATATATACATAATATACCTACATATACCCATAGAATACATACAGACAAAAAGATTTCTCCATCCTACAGATATGACATCGGTTCACCAATTTGATTGCCTTTTCCACAACCCCCACAGACAGCTATGGATTGTTGTAGAGCCGGCGTACTCTAGTTTTGAACATGAAACGGTTCGTGGACATCCTGATTTCCAGAGGAAGTGCATTCCATAGAAGAATAGATTGCACTAAGAAAGAAGAGTGGACAAGGCTAGAAGTGTGAGTGGGACAGTGTAGAAGTAGGTTATTAGATGAGCGTAAGTTTTTGTTATGGTTAGATCCGAGTAAGTGGAGCTGGGATCTTAAATAAGCTGGCGCATTGGGAGAATTCAATAGGGTATATATCCAAGTCACAGCTCTTAGACTGCGCCGACGTCGAATAGGCAACCAACCCAGCTCTGCACGATAAGTAGAAACGTGGTCATACTTCCTTAGATTGTAGACGAATCGAATGCAATTGTTGAGAAGTCGGTCAAGTTTATTGAGCAGATCTGCATTCAGGTCGAAATAGCACACATCACCATAGTCGAAAATAGGGAAGATTAAGGTCTGCATAAGCATTGTCTTGGTTTTAGGTGGCAGAAAGTTCTTAAGGCGGTAAAGAGCCCTTAATGTCCCAGTTACCCTCTGACAGACGTTAGTTACTTGAACCCGCCAACTCAAAGTTGAGTCCAGGTGTATGCCCAAATTCTTCACACTGAGTGTGACGGGAATAACATTCCCATCAAAGATAATTGCCGGCATGGTCATGTCCTTCAACTTTCCCATCATATAACTACTACCTATTATGATACTCTGGCACTTGTCAGGGTTGACGGCCAGTCCAAACCTGGCACACCAGCTACGAATAAAACCCAAGTCTACATTTAGTTTATCGATGGCTTCCGATATGTTATCCACAGGCGCTTGACTGTACAACTGCAGATCATCGGCGTACAGGTGATACGCACATTGAAGATCGGAGGTTAAGAAGTTAATAAATATGGAGAAAAGAAGAGGAGAAAGTATACCGCCTTGAGGGACCCCAGAGTCAAGATTGCACCAACTCGATGACTTCTCGTCGGCACAAACTGACTGCTGGCGCCCCTGAAGATATGAAGAGAACCAATCCAGGTCATCAGATGAGATTTTAATATGGGTAAGAATTGCGAGCAGAATGTCGTGGTTCACACAGTTGAATGCATTGTAAAAATCCACCAGGACCATCACAGTAACCTTGGTCTTTTCAATGCCATCCCTGATGTCACCCGTTACCTTTAGGAGAGCGGAGGTAGTGCTGTGTCCTGGTCTGAATCCAGATTGTACACTACTTAATATGTCATTGCGATGTATAAAGTTGGACAACTGTCTATGTACACATGCCTCCAGCACTTTGGATAGGAAGGGAAGAATCGAGATCGGACGAAAATGGTTAGGAAGCGAGGGATTAGAAATTTTAGGAAGGGGGCGGACAAAGGCTTTGCGCCACGACGCGGGGAATTGTCCAGAATCTAGGGAGAAGTTGATTATGTGTGATATGGCCGGAAGGAGATAGTCCAGGATAGTGGTAATCATCCGACGACTAATATTGTCACAGCCCACTGCTCTAGATTTTATGGACAAGATAATTTTTTTGATCTCATCCGATGTTACTGGAGAAAACTGAAAGGGCGTATAACTGGGACTGGTTAGGCCGGCTATGAAGTCTACCGTTTGACATTTGGTTAGGCCATCAATTGCAAGGGAGGTGGAGAAATGACGATTGATGGTATCCAACTCAATTGTCTTAGGTAGCTCCAGCTGCCTTGCCTTACCAATTCCCAATGTCCCAAGAAACTTCCAGACATCAGCTGGTGATGAGCCAGTTATGTTGTCAAAGATGTGTTGGCGTTTGGCGTTACGTATCACCTGGTTACACCGATTCCTGACAGTCTTGTATGAGTCCCAATTGATATCCGAACGATTTTTTTTAAATTTAACGAATGCCCGGTCTCTGCGTTTCATTGCAATTTGGACCTCGCTTGTAAGCCATGGTGCCGGGGGATGTTTTAGCTTCACCCTCCTAACAGGTGCATGTATATCGAAGAGTGTATTTACGGTTTTGTTGAAGATTAAAACCTTATCATCAACTGTGGTAGCCTCTGCTAATGGCGCCCAGTTAATCTCCGCTGCATCAGCGCACAATTTATTACCGTCCATGCGACCAAAACAACGCCTATGCAGCACTTTAGGTTTAAGTTTAGGAGGTTTAAGAGTATAGGAGACGTAAATCAGATCATGATGTGAGAAGGCCGGCGCCAAAAACTGGCCATGTACAAAAAAAGTTAGGGTGAATTGGACCCCATCAAAACTTTTAGGGCCAAGGTAATCAAATCAAAACCAAAAGGTAATCTAGTTCTAATATAGTTCACCGAGTTTCTTGCTGGTATCTTCTCAGTAGAACCAATCTACTGAACCAGCGAAAGGATTGTTTTCCAAAGCTTTATCTTATTTTATACTAGCTGTGCCCGCGACTTCGTCCGCGTGGAATTTCATTTCAGACAGTCCTACTGTACGGTTGTGTAAAATATTAATCAGTAGTACTCTACCCACCTAATATGGTCTCAAAAAAATGTACGAGTTGCAAAAAGAATATTACCAAGAGGCTGCCTGGTTTGGAATGTAGCAGATGTTCCAAAGTCGTACACGCGAATCTGGAGTGCGCTAAACTGACCAATAAACAGTTGAGCGCTCTACGTAACTCCGACAGCATTGAGTGGAGCTGTGAAGCATGTCTGCTGAGTACTTCACGAAGGACGTCATTTATCATCCCAGAGGACGACGATGCTGATGAAGACTCCGATCAAGGTACTGTCTCTTACCATCAATCTAATCTTGACCACAGGAAGCTCATACAGGACATCAGTAGAGAGCTAAAAAAGACGGTCAAAGAAGAGGTTGGCGCCTTGGAAGCTTCCCTCGATTTTCTAAGTGATCAAATAAATACTCTAGAATTATATATAAAAGATCAGGATAAGAAAATTAAAGACCTAGAAAATAAAACTACCGACCTAAATAACAAAAATAAAAATTTGGAGCTACGAGTTGCAATTCTAGAACGAGGAAAACAGCAATATGAACAACACTCGCTATCTGCATACGTTGAAGTTGTAGGGCTGCCGGATGAACCTCTGCAGGATACTAATAAATTATTGTGTTTGGTAGCAACCCAACTGCAGGTGGATAAGCAGGACATCCAGTCAACACGTCATGTAAACGGACGCAAGGGTAAGCCTGGTTATATACTGGCTGAGATGAAGACAAAGGCTGCACAAGATCAATGGGTTGCAGCCAGCAGAACCAAACGCCTAACACTCGGTATGATCCTACCCAACACATCGGCGGAGAAGGTAAATAATAAGATTTTAGTACGTGAGGCCCTAACTAAATTTATGAAGATGCTCTTATACACGACAAAGCAAAAACTTGGCAGTTCATATCAATTTATATGGATCAAGGAAGGGAAGATATGCGCTCGTCAAACAGGCGCTAGCAAGATCCACTACATCAATTCGATTCAGGATATTGAACTACTTGACAATTCCACCCCTACTAATACTAAGTAAATGTGTTGTAAGTAATATACATACTCCTTACTACTACTACTAAGTAAATCTAATCTAATCTTAAACTAAATCTTTGTTCTTTGCTTCATGGAACCACTAAAACCTAACGAAATGAAAAGTTGTAAATCTATTAACGATTTCTTTAAAAAATTACCTTCTAATCATAATCTGTTTTTATCTTGCCTGCACGTAAACATTAGATCTATAATAAAGAATTTTCCTAAATTGTTACAAATTATACACAAATGTACTTATCCACTGGACGTGATTGTTCTTACCGAAGTTGGAATATCGAACAATACTGTAATGTTATATAATATACCTGGCTATAATATGCACTCAAAACTGCGAACTAATAGGAAGGGGGGCGGTATTATTATCTATACAAAAAAGTACTTAAAATTCACTATAGTCCCATATAAAAGTTTCACTTTCGAAAATATAACAGGTGTCATAAAATCAGACAGTGAAGAAGTAGTTGTGAGTGCTATTTATAGACCGCCATCATCATATACTCGCAAACAGTTGTTTGTCAAGGAACTTGCTAAATACTTGACTAGCTTCAACTTGCAAAACAATTCACTATTAATCGGCGATATGAATATAGATCTAAAAAACATGTCATCGCATACTAAATCATACTTGGAAACACTGAGTGAGCACGGGTTTATGTGTGGAATCACGGACTACACAAGAATTGAGACAAAATTAAACGCGATAACAAAATCTTGTATTGACCACCTGTTTACGCGATTCCCTACGCTAGATACGTACTCCGCAGCGCTCGATGTAGTACTGGCCGACCATAAGGTCATAATGTTTTCCTGCGTAAACCAATGCTTAGAGACCCGGCGCACACGGGAGGTTTCCAAATCATGTGTAAATCATAAATTATTAAAAGATAAACTGAGTAAGGTAATATGGGGTCAGAGCGGTGACATGAATTGTCCAAAACAAATTTATACGTTTATTAGAGATTCATTGACTGGTGCTCATGAACAAGCAAGTTTTACAAAAAAATATAAAATACGCCAGGGGCTATATCGGGCTCCCTGGATCAATGACAACATTAATAAATTGTGTAAAAAACGTGACCGCCTGTTTAGCGCTTGGAAAAGGAATCCTAACAATCTCGAATTGCGACTTGAATATAATAAATTACGTAATAAAACGCACAAAATTCTTGAACACTGTAGAAATTCATTTTATATAAATACCATTAACGATAACTTCAATAATATTAAAAAAACCTATCAGATTGTGAATCACATGTTGGGTCGTGTAGCCCTATCCGTGGATGGAGCCATTGCTCGAGCATTTGAATCACAAGGTCTGTCAACTAAAGATCTGGCAAATGGATTTGCAAAAGAATTTGACCAGACCATTAAAAAAATTATACCACAATGCAAGACACAACTATTAGCAAAAAATATGTTTCCAAAGCCTGTTAACTCTAGTATGCGATTTCAAAAGGCTACTACTAAGACTATAAATGCAATTATAAAAAAAATGAATTCCAAAAAAGCTCCCGGTATAGACACCATCTCGGTTTCCGATATAAAAACAGTGAGGAGTGGCATTTCCCAGGCAATAGCTAATCTCATTAACTGTAGTGTTAAATCTGGTGAATATCCCGACGAACTAAAAATGGGATGCGTTAGGCCGATCTATAAGAAAGGTCATCGCAATGAGTACGGTAACTATCGTCCTATCACGCTACTCTCCACTATCGACAAAATAGTTGAAAAGTACGTTTGTAGCCAGGTGAATGATTTTTATGACGACAAAGCTATCATTTACGAGAATCAATATGGGTTTCAACAGGGAAAGGGCGCTAGTGACCTGTTATCTAAATTTACTGACTACGTCAACGAATCTATGAACCAAAAAAAACATACCCTAGCACTCTTTATCGACTTTTCCCGTGCCTTCGATACCCTTAATCACAAGGTGCTCCTAAATAAGCTTGATACCTGTGGCATACGCGGACCCTTACTTAAATGGTTTAAAAGTTATCTATCTGACCGCTCATACACGGTTAAGGTCTATGATGCGCTCAGTGATACCATTACCGTGTCCGAGGGTACAGCACAGGGTTCAGTCGTAGGACCTCTTCACTTTCTGACCTATGTCAACGATATGAATGAGTGTATTGAACAGAGTACATGTTACCAATTTGCTGATGACACGTGTCTACTAGTTAGTGACAGAGACTTACAGAAAGCATATGAGCGCCTGCAATCGGATTTCCATGCCCTCTGCAAGTGGTGTCATGATGCAGGGCTTGTCCTTAACGCAAACAAAACCAAACTATTACACATCAGGTCACCATATTTAAAGACCCCAGCAGTCAACAACCAGATTATAGCTCACGAACACGCATGCCTACACAACTGCAATAGTGGTGGTTGCTGCTGTCCTACTATTGAACTTGTACACTCCCATACATACCTGGGCCTCATCATTGACGACAAGTTAAGTTGGAAACCCCATGTCGATAAAGTATGTGATAGGCTGAGAGGGTTCTTAGCAAACATTAAAATTCTAAATCGTCGTATCCCATACAATGTGAAACTCCTACTGTATAATTCTTTAGCCGAGTCTCATATTCAGTATGGACTTACCAGTTATGGACGGACTTACAGGACTTATATGGATAACATATATAGTTTGCAACGAAAAATACTGAAGACAATAACATCCCCGCAGATAAATTCACAATACAGTAACAATGAATTGGGTCTTTTTAAACACTGTAAAGTTCTACCCATACACCTAAAAATAAAATACTGCTTGTTGAAAGAAAATTACTCTAATTATCTGGGAGATAAAGTAAAACATCCCGTATGCACACGAGCCGTCTCACAGAACCGGTTACTAACGGTACGCGCTGCTAACATATTTGGTGAGAGGACAACGCGATACATTTTACCGCGCCTAATTAATAAACTACCCCCCGATATCAAGGAAAGATTACATGACAAAAATATCAAACATATTTTGAAGGGATTCTTTTTGGCAGGCATGGCGGGATAGGTTTTCGTGAATGTATCTATGTAATCCCTCCCCACCACCTGTGCTTGTTCTTTTCGCCGCTCTGCGCCCGTACACCTAGATTACTGTGTTCAACTATATTAAAATGTATGATTGAATGTAAGTATGGGTCGGGCCGTGTATCTTGGACCTAAATCGCGAATGTTTCGTGAATTTGATCTCGTCCACCACAGTGTAGCACCCCGTGTTATCTTCAAAGTATAACCAAGAAACGTGTACTGCACGTAAAGAGTACTTTTTAGCACAAGCTGGGTCCAGGATGTACGGACCGAGCTATTTTTGAATGTAATGCATACGTATATGCACTAGAATGTGTTGCATTTTTCACAAACCTCAGTGGTTTTTTTGATGCACGCGCTTAATGCCATGTATTTATATGTATTTTTTTAATAAGTTAAATAAATAAATAAATAAAATAAATAAATGTACTTAATAAAAAAAAACAGTTTTTTTTTTAGCCTAAGTTACTCCTTATTACATAAGCTATCTGCCAGTGAAAGTCCCGTCCAAATCGGTCCAGCCGTTCCAGAGATTAGCCAAAACAAACAGACAGACAGACAGACAGACAGACAAAAAATTTAAAAATATATATTTTGGTATGTGTACCGTATATACATTCATATGCATGTAGTAGAAAGCGGTTATTTTAATATTACAAACAGACACTCCAATTTTATTTATTTGTATGTATAGATGTATAGATTTCTTGAAATTTTGACGCTCATAGTACCTAAACTGAATAAAAAATAAAGTTCAAAACTAAAACCCGACTACCGAAAAATCACGCTCTTAAAAGCGATAAACAAGAAAATATCAAGGATAGCCGTGGTCGTATGCCACTTTTCCCTAGAATATATTGTTTTGTTAGAGTAAGTGGCATACGACCACGGCTACCCTTGATATTTTCTTGTTTATCGCTTTTAAGAGCGTGATTTTTCGGTAGTCGGGTTTTAGTTTTGAACTTTATTTTTTATTTAAATTATTTTTGGGGCAAAGTAAAGTTAATAATGTATACATATTTGAAATGTGCTCATTAAGCACTTTCATTTGATACCTTTTTTTTTTTTTTTCGTGCGGAAATCCCCTCGGATACCCCCCCTGCCGGAGCCGGAAGGGGAGGTTATGTCGGACTCGAACCGACTAAAACCGCACGCCGACTGTGGGTCTTGGTGCTAGGCCGGAGGTGAGGTTGTCAAAGACATATCCCTCGCACCCCGGCTGACCCAGGGCCATCCCTTACGGTCTGGCCCTCCTCAGGAGGGGGGACAACGGTGTCCCCAACTCGCCCCCGGAATGGGGAGGCGCGCTATTTAGCGCGCCGCCGCCGTTCATTTGATACCAAACACGGCATATTTATCTCAAATTTATTTTTTAATACAGTACCTTATAAGCGCTAGAGGGCGCCACACAAGATTGAGTGACACGTCATTTAGCCTATAACCATCGGACGATCAAGCCGCTTGTAACGATACCTCACTTGTCCAGTTCTAATAAGTAGTTGAGGAGCTATGAGGGAACAAATGAACATACATACATACATACATACATACATACATACATACATACATATGTACATACATACATACAAACATACATACATACATAGCCTGTCAAATTCATAACCCTCCTTTTGGCTTCGCCGTAGTCGGGTAATAAATGAAACCAATTCTTTGATTCTTCAGATCCAGTCAAAATGATTTTTATGAAATACATACATACAGTCAGGCCTTTTTGCCAGCGGGGTAGGCAGAGACTACAGTTGTCCACCTGCAATGATCCTGGCATACATCTTTCGCTTCTTCCTCTTCTATAAAAATACACTGGTAAAAAAAAAAAACTAGTCAGATAAAGACAAGGTATTAAAGAGCTGAGGTGATGGTCACCCTCTAATCTAATATATAAAATTCTCGTGTCACAGTTTTCGTTGCCATACTCCTCCGAAACGGCTTGACCGATTTTGATGAATTTTTTTGTGCTTATCCGGTATCTATGAGAATCGGCCAACATCTATTTTTCATCCCCCTAAATGGTGCAGCGGGAACGGGATCTGACGCGGATCGCGGGGCGGGAAAAAATTGGCGGTACGAAGTTCGCCGGGACAGCTAGTAATGAATAAATAAAGAAGACAATAACATTATAACGTTTTGTTTGCCAAGCTTGAGATGATTTCAGTTACGTTAGCTCACTTATATAACATTACCGGAGCATGAAATTACACTTTCCAACATCACAGATGCATAAAATTATGCCTGCAGTCTATCGAATTTGTTAAAAACATACTTTTATTGTCTTTGCACAATATGATAAAACTTTTAGTGCTTTTTTGATATTTATTTTTTGTTAACTGTTTGAATTAAGTATGCTATTAGTGATGAAAATTGAGCATAATATCTTTTGCTATTAGTCATTGCATAGTAATTTATTATTAATGTTAAATTATACAAAGAAAGGTCCGGTCCGGTCTGCTGGGAGAAATTTCTTATAGAAATAAGCTTAATATCCATAATACCAACTTTTCAATATCCATTGTATGTCATGTTATAAGTAATTGCTTTGAGTGTGCATGAATGTTAAAAAAATAAAAGAAAGGTTTAGATATTAAAAATGTGTTTTTTTTTTTTTGCAATTTTGCAATTAAAGACATTATGACAGAACTTTGCTTAGCCAAACATTATTAATATTTCCAATGCAGGCAACCAGACAGATGATCATTTATTTCTGTGTTGAATATTCAGTAATTTGAATAACATTATGGATGAAAGCTGGGTGAAAAATTTAATTATGGTTGGTCTTGGTATCTGTCTTTTTGGACTGGCTGTTGCCTGTGGTTTCACTGGCTTGGAATGTGATCCCATGCCTTGCAACCTATGGTAATCCTTTCCAGTTTTTCGAGATAATATGGTAGCCTATGACAATCACAAATTCACTTACAATGGCCCAAGAAAAGAGGCTAAGTGCAGATAAAAGAGACCCCTATCCTGACACTCACAAATAATGTGGCTTTCTGTCATGTTCCTCAAAATAAATGTGAATGCAGATTTACTGAACCGGTTCATTAGATCCAGAGATTACCTCCTCACCTCTTTAAAAGTAAAAAAAAAAAAAATGAAGATGAAGCCTGTTAAGTAATGATGTTATTATGGGTAATTAAGCACAAAGAGAGCAACTATATAGGTGCCACTCTTGCCACTTATCTATTATGGGTACCTACACACAGGAGGCCTACCTACACAAGCCATTTTTTAGAGTTATTTCCAATGGGAAAGAGGTGTAGCTCTATGGATGTATGATAATAAAGGAGTATCCAACAAGAGCCACATTACAATTAAAAATATAAACAAGAGTTGGCACACACTGCCTGTGTCATTGTATGCTGCTTTGGTATGTACTTACAGGTATAGATATATTTATTGTTACACAATAACCGCCGCATAGCAGTTAGTTCAACGTCTACTGTGACCTCTAACGACATTTTGTAACTAATGAAGCATGAAATAGACTGGTGCACCATGTTGTAACCAATTTACTTAACCAATCTTTGTTAAAATTTTAGGTTATGGAAAATTTAAAAGCTAGTAAATGATAGTTAAGTATGCTTAATACAAAGTTTATTTAGCCTAACAAAGAATCTTTCAGTCAATAAATAAAAAGACTTACGTTCCCTCAGCTTTTTCTTGAAGAGTGGATCTTTACGACGTTGTTGGTCAAAGTACACACAATATCCAAGGAACAAAGTGCCGGCTATACCAACTGCAATTCCTAAGGTAGCACGCGTAATCTCCATATCTATAATTGCACTTTGAACGTTTTATTTACGTAAAATATCAACTCGCTTTTCTTACTGAATTTTGATATCCGCCATTTATTCAATTTATTGTAAAAAGGATTTATTAATATGGCAGCACTGAATTTGTCAAGAAGTTGTTTCCACAGATTATAGCAATACGAGATTTTAAAAGTCGTTGAGGATTGAGGATATTTTGTGGATGAGTCTACAAGAGCTTTAGGTAATTGCTAGTTTTAGGCTGTTCGTTGATCCTAATAAAAATAAAAATATGTTTTATTTGTACTCGTAAAAAATTGTTTTCTTATAACATTAATTGTAAGACGAAAATTTTACATCAGTGTAATGAATTTGTACCCTTTTGTACCTAATTTTCGTCTAGAAAATGTATTTAATATAACATAGTTGCATCAAGTAGGTAGTACTTTTTGTAAATTTTACCTTTTTTTCCCTAATAGTGTTTCTACAAAACAAATCATAACCTTTATTTAAATTATGTAATGTTAATTTATCATTAATTTGAAGTCAAGAGTTATATAATTATCAAGTGAGCAAATACCTTTAAAAAAGTTGCCGCACCAAAATTTTATTGTATGTACACATGATGAAATTTTGGATTTAAAAATACTTTTCTTTGACTTATCGTGGATTTGATCATTCATGCCGAAGCCTGACCCTTGTAAGAAATTTGCATGTGAGATCCAGAAATGCCTTAATGGTGAGTTTTTTTCATTATAATTTTATTTACGAATCTTTACGCCGACAGCCGACATGAATGAAGTCAGTCGCCATCTTTGCTTCAACCTTTCAATCGCCTCTTCGGATTTGCGGGCGTTTCGTCGCCGTTTTTCAATGTTTTGCTCAATTAAATCATTATTATTCTGTTCTAAAGCCATATAACAAGTTACCGGTAGTCAGTGTAAGTGATTAGTGCGAAAATGAGCTTTTTTGGGTTCGGACAGACTGCGGATATTGAAATCGTATTTGATGATGCTGACAAACGGAAGGTTGCCGAAGTGAAAACGGATGACGGCAAAAAGGAGAAGTTATTGCTGTATTACGATGGCGAAACTGTGTCCGGGAGAGTAAACGTAACCCTGAGGAAACCCGGGTCAAAACTTGAACACCAAGGTATCAAGGTCGAACTTATAGGTCAGATTGAATTATTCTACGATCGAGGTAATCATCACGAGTTTATATCGTTGGTAAAAGAGTTGGCACGTCCCGGTGATCTGTTACAACATACTTCTTATCCGTTTGAGTTCGCAAACGTTGAAAAGCCATATGAAGTGTATACGGGCGCAAACGTCAGGCTAAGATATTTCTTGCGAGCCACAATCGTGCGCCGCCTCACCGATGTTATCAAAGAGGTGGACATCGCTGTCCACACATTGTGCAGCTATCCGGATGTGCTTAACTCAATAAAAATGGAAGTGGGCATAGAGGACTGCCTGCATATAGAATTTGAATATAACAAATCAAAATATCACCTGAAGGATGTAATTGTTGGTAAAATTTACTTTTTGCTTGTACGAATTAAAATCAAGCACATGGAAATATCTATAATAAAGAGAGAAACTACAGGCTCTGGCCCTAATACATTTACAGAGAATGAGACGGTTGCAAAATATGAAATAATGGATGGTGCACCCGTTAGAGGGGAAAGCATTCCAATAAGAGTCTTCTTGGCAGGGTATGACCTAACACCCACTATGAGAGACATAAACAATAAGTTCTCTGTACGTTACTACCTCAATCTGGTATTAATGGACACTGAGGACCGCCGCTACTTCAAGCAACAGGAAGTAACACTATGGAGGAAAAGTGACAAGTCTAGACTACCAGCGCATAATGCGCATGTTCCTCAGACATTATCTCATCCAAGCCAGCAGATACCGAGGCAACTGAGTGTTTCAAGTGAAGATAATTCACATAGTGTCTCAACAAATGTGTCTTCACCCAATCCTAATATAATGCAAAGATCTGTGTCTCCGTCAATGTCTGATGGTGATAAACAAAATGGACCTTCTGAAATGGAACAGGAAAAGCCAGATGTGATAGTAAATAAACTGTCAAATGCACACATTGAAAATAATGAACAGGAGGAAGACAATGAACCTTCTTTACAAAATACAATATCTCCAGAGAAACCGCAGATAGCAGAGAAACCTCAAATTACAGAGAAACCTCAAGTAGCAGAGAAGCCAGTGATTGCAGAGAAACCAGTACTAAACCGGCCGGAAAGTGAAGCTAGTCCAAGCCAATAGCCGATATGCACTTGCGCAGTCAATTTGACAAGCGCTGAAGGAATGAACTGTATGTTTTCATATTTAAAAAATATAGTATAAAAGAGGTTCTGCTAATTTTTTTACTGATATCGACAGACATAGTTTGTCTACACGGGACAAAAATTAGCAGAGGTAACCGATATACATAAATTGTTGTAGAAATCAGGATTTTTATTATTTAAATGTTGGAGCTGTATAAATGAAAATTATTGACTTAGTGAGTATCACAGCATTGTATGAAATATTGGCTCTAATTTGTAAGTGTACATTGCTATCACGTAAAGAAATCAATAACAACCATGGTAGCTGCAAATAAATTTAGTTGGCATGTCCAAATTAGAACCTTATTGGAACACAATAAAGATTATTTCAGCACAGTATGGCATGCGTAACTGAAGTTTTAGAACCTTTGTAATTTGCAAGTCAGTGCTTGTTTCATTTTAAAACATATTATATTTAAATTATGATAATTGAATTCATTTAAACAAAAAAGATTTCAACTATCAAGAAGATATGATCTTGCATGTAGATGTTGATCAAAAGTGATAGTAAGGAATATGTATCATAAATATTAGTTGTAACTATTATACTTTGTGTGTAACATGGTAAAAAAAGCAATAATTTCAATAGGTATTTTAATATCGGCACTTATCAAGCTGTACGTCCAATGCCAGCTGTAAGTGGACTTATCTAAACTACATTAAATTCTATGTATTTTACTTATCAACGAAAACGGTTCAATAGTGTATGTGAACATTATGTGTCATGCTTTTTTTACTAAACATAACTACAGAGGGGAAAAAGAATGATTATATTTTATACTTATTTATTTATTTACGTCTTTAGAAAGTGCATTATTAATATTGTAAAAATGTAAACTAGAAATATGGCCCATATGTATAAAAGAAAACTTTCTTCTGGACATTCTTTACTGAAGTTACGATATATTGTACAAAATACTCAAATTCAACCCAATGTGTGATGCAAACAAAAAATTCCAGTTGCCTTATTCTGAAATTGTGTAAACCAAAGTTAGTAGTTCAAACAATGAGATCTGAGACCTCACCACAATAACTCAGTATGTGATATTGATTGCTATACAGAGTGGAAGTTTTTTATGCCCTCTGGAGGGGAAGTAATCGAAATACTGGAGATACAGAATTTCATTCAAAGGAAGCAATTCTTTATTTTTAAAAAGAAACAAAACTGCATTCAAACATTTTCGAAAACTCGCTTGACACATTCGGTAATGGAACCGACTAAGACCCGAAAAATTATATCCTGTATTTTTATGGCTTCAACAGATAGTAGCAATTATAAGGACAAATTAATTCTAAGGTCCATCTGATATCGTATAATAAAATTCCATATTTAAATTACTTGTCCGCTTTTTCGTGCGAATACCGCAGGGGTATTTATTTCGGAAACGAACGACTAAAACAGCAGCCGTCTCAGGTCCGGTCACTATCGATTTAAGCCATCAAAATGCATCTTTTGCGTGTTTTAGTTGGTTCGATTACCGGGTGTGTCAAGCGAATTAAGCAAAAATAAAGGAATGTTTCCTTTGAGTGAAATTCTCTATATCCAGTATTTCGAGTATTTCCCTTCCAGAGGGCATGAAAATCTTCCACTCTGTATACTGTTAGGCATGGTATTGTTTGCCATCACACTTGAATGTATAGGTTTTAAGTGCAGCTTTTTGTACAAAAGTGTTTAAATTTGCTATACTTGAAATGTTGAGGGTAATAAACATGATCTAGATTATCCTTGATTAGTGGCTCATCTGCTAACCATACCACAGTCCTACTGCACACGAAAAATTTCATTAAGTTTAATATTTAATTTCATTTGTCTTCCTTCATGAGTGTGGTTCTGTCAACTCAGTATCTATACAAATTTGTTACCTGAAACAGGCAAATGGTATTAGTTCTTATTTTGAAAATAATGGAATTCCATTCTACCCTTTGGAATAAAAATCAATATAAATGCCATTGACAGCAAAGTTTCAAGTTAGTTGCCTAAGCTGTTTAAACTACATAGATGAATCAGCTACCGGTGTCAGGATAAGTAATTAATTACATATATGTAATGTACAGGAGATATCTGTAAAAATTATCATTTTAAACATTGGCAATGAAACAGTAAATTTTTTATACCCTAGAATGATTTATACTAACATTACTGTATTTTCTTTTGATGTCTGTATTAACATGCTGATGGTTGAAAGCCTGATGATAATAGCTGTAAACAACTTACAAGAAAATAGCTTTTCGGTAGTTATGCCACTAGCTGTTGCCTGTGAATTCAACCGCGTTTATTCTGATCTGGTTCCCTTAACTCTAGGAGCCTATTGTCATAAAAAGCAGCCATTATGTTGTTCCAGACTATAATCTATCTCTGTATCAAATTTCAGCCAGCGAGGTGCAGCCATTCTGAATGTAATTGAGTAACAAACATTTAAACATGTTGACGAACTCTCGCATTTATAATAGTATAAGTAGTAGGATTTGTAAAATTTTGCCTTTGTACTGTATAAGTACAATGTCCTTTGCAATGTACATTTCAGCCTTTCAATCATTGACATGAATATGAATATAACAATACATTTCAACTCAATAGCCTGGGTTAATACCACTGTATTAATTAACTTCAGTTTATTTTGTTGATGTTTTAGTAAATCAGTATCATGTACATATAGATAACTTGTAGCAGCACAGTATAAACACTAACATAATTATGTGAAAGGATAAAGATATATCAGCAATAATTATGTCCATTTTAAAATACATATTTAAAATGGCCAATCAAGTTAATAACATTGATAAAAGCATACAGCCCAAAACAACAACACAAGAGTCTGTTGTAATTATAGATAACATGTTCTTTTTTTTAATTGTAATAGAATTGCTTGCCAGATACAACGGTTTACACAAGTTTTAATCATAAAAAAAGATAAATTGTAATATGATATTACTGTAATACAATGTTAAATTTACAGTACTATTCAGCCTTTGTTATTTGTACATATCAATACATTGTTTAACAATGTACAAGGGTATATTTTATCTACACCAATTTATTTCAATTGAATCTGTCAAGCGTGTAGTTGGTAGCAATTGGTACTGTATCACCTTATAAGGAAACTATTAGAAGGACAACTATTGATTCAAACTAGCCAATAAAATTGCTAAACACACACGTATTTCAATATAGCTTCGACAGAAAGGCACTGAATAACTGTGAATGTAAACTGAATATGTATTGCGTATATTATGTCGTTTAAGTTTTAATACAAAAGAGTATAGAGATAGGTAATCGTGATAGTCGTGTGATATTACGTCAGAATATCGACTGAGCTTGCGACTTATGTCAGCACTGGTCAAATTCATACTACCCAACATAGTACCCAGATTTGTGACGTCAGAAAGAAGTGAGATAGTCGAGCTAAAATCGGCGTTGTTTTGTAGTGTTCTTTCTATTGCACTGATATTTTTATAGAGTAGTTAAAACTGTTTGTGTTTATTAAATAACTAGCGGCCCGCGGCCCGAATTCGCACGTGAATAAATTTGAAAAAAAAAAAACATCCCATTTGTCTTTTATGTAGCAAAATTCCAAAAATCCAATGGATACTTTCTACACAGAAAGCATCTACTGACAAATTTCAGATTTTTAGGGTCAGTGGTTTGAGCTCTACTGTAATGTGAATCAGATGTAACAAGTATTTTGTACATAAAATTAAATAATTTAGATAGCTTCGGTTTTAACTACTCTAGAAGGATATCAAGCTATATTTTCACTCTGTGTGATAGAGAAAACCGATGTAAGCCGAATTTTCTATCTTCTTTCTGCCATGCCAAATCAAAGTCTGGTACTGTTATAATTTGGTGTACATATTCGAACAGACGAGAGACGTCTTATCTATCTTGCACATAGTTTGTTTGCACTCTGTTTTTTAAAAGTCATACCTTCAAAATGGTATGGTCCAAAAGGTTAAGTTTGTTAAAAGTCACACCTACAAAATGGTATGGTCCATAAGGTATATAGATTCTAACCAATATTTTTATGCGAATTAGATAAAAGTTAATAGTTATTGAAAATATTGTGTTATAATATAATTGTTTGGTTTAATATCACGCTGTATAATAAATATATCTTGTTTCTATTGAGATTAAGGCGGCATGTCGATTGTAACATTATTGTTAATAAAATATATATGTATAAATTGCTGATAAAAGTTTTTCATTGCGACTTTTTCCTCCGGGGTAGGTAGAGACAACAGCCCGCTATGTAGCTTCTGTCCGTACGAACTTCACGAGTTTCCCCTGGTCTTTCATAAAAAAAACGATAACCCTTAAAAAATGGCACTGAAAACGAGGCATCAGAACGTGTAGTAGGTACTCTCTCACTGTGAAAGTGTGCAAATGAGAACTAATTTATTTTCACACCTTCGTAACAGTGTTCTAAGCAACATTCTATGTATAGTACCTACACTCCCATCCATCAATGACAGTTCGGGTAATCATGTCGGCAATTAAATACAAAACGTCACATGTACTTATAATCACCTTTTTATCCCCGGAGAATTAGACAGAGGTGAATTAACACCCACCAATCAGTGTATTCAGTCCCAAGTAATAGGGGATGAGCCTATTGCCGTATTCCAGGCACTATTTTTGACACCCCATGAACGCGGTCCTGGGGGTGACGGGTGGAGCCGCCTGTCACCCCAGCAGAAGCAGGCCACGGTGGCGGCGCACTAAAAAGCCCGCCTCCCCATTCCGGGGGCGAGTCGGGGACAGCGTTGTTCCCCCTCCCGAGGATGGCCAAACCGTAGGGGATGGCCCTGGGTCAGCCGGGGTGCGAGAGATATGTCGATGACAACCTCACCTCCGGCCTAGCACCACGACCCACAGTCGGCGTGCGGTTTTAGTCGGTTCGAGTCCGACATAGCCTCCTCGGGGGTATCCGGGGGGATTTCCGCACGGAAAAAAAAGGCACTATTGTGGACACGAGCCAAGAAACAGGTCTAGTTTGGGCTGTATATTATATCTGTCTGATGTTAAACAGCCAAATCCCTCGTCACCTTGTATGACACCGCATGGGAAGAGATGGGATGGCCCAAATTCTACTCTGTCAGGAACGCGGCACGTCCCATGTAGGTATACAATACCAATTAGTGACTTCATTCTCATCTTCGATCAATGCAAAACATAATTCATGCATATAAATATTTGGACTGTGCAAGAATTGAACAGCAACTTGTAACACGTTAGTTGAACACAGTACTGTCACGCTATCGGTAGATCACTATACGTATTTTTCTGTATAGAAAAGGCTGAGGAGGGCTAGGAAAGGATGTCCGTGACCTCAGGACTCCCATTAAAGCGGACTACACGTATAGCTTTTTTACCCGACTACGGCGAAGCCAAAAGGAGGGTTATGATTTTGACAGGCTATGTATGTATGTATGTTCATTTGTTCCCTCATAGCTCCTCAACTACTTATTAGAACTGGACAAATGAGGTATCGTTACAAGCGGCTTGATCGTCCGATGGTTATAGGCTATATGACGTGTCACTCAATGTTGTGTGGCGCCCTCTAGCGCTCATAAGGTACTGTGTTAAAAAATAAATTTGAGATAAATATGCCGTGTTTGGTATCAAATCAAAGTGCTTAACAAGCACATTTTAAATATGTATAAAGTATTAGCTTTACCTTGCCCCAAAATAATTTAAATAAAAAATAAAGTTTAAAACTAAAACCCGACTACCGAAAAATCACTCTCTAAAAAGAGACAAACAAGAAAATATCAAGGATAGCCGTGGTCGTATGCCACTTACTCCAACAAAACAATATATTCTAGGGAAAAGTGGCATACGACCACGGCTATCCTTGATATTTTCTTGTTTGTCACTTCTTAGAGAGTGATTTTTCGGTAGTCGGGTTTTAGTTTTAAACTTTATTTTTTATTTATCATTAAGTTTGTATGAGCAAAAATATTTTACAAGTTAGCCGCCAGGCGGCGCTTATTCAGTCTCTCAACTCGCAATAGGCACTCTGTATTGTTACACCACTTCATTAAGTGAACGTCAGATATTCTAACCACCTACGATCTAATTACAGGGGTTAATACGATTACTATGCTACGATTCGGAAACCCGTTGTGGTTTAGCTCAGCTCTTATTACTGAGGGCTACAACAGTATTATATTATAACATTACTAACGGCCGTTCCCAATAACATTACTTACAGTTAAAGATAGATCGCAACACAACAGTCAAATTTGACATATCGGCTGTTTAAATTCAAAACATGGTAACTGATTTTTTGCGGAAAAGCGCATCGCGGTATAATTTTATTTTCCAAAATTGGTGTGAAATAGGAGTTACTATGTTTTGAATTTAAACAGCCGAGCACTTTATCCGTAGATGCGATCCATCTTTAACTGTAAGTATGTTATTGGAAACGGCAGTAAGTAATTAATCGTCTCGGAAGCCAGCTTCACAATTTTTTCTTGTTAGCAATAAAAATTGCCGTGTTGATGGAGACATGGAGAAGAATATGGGCCACCCAATATCTTTCATGGGTGTCGTAGAAGGCGACTAGGGGATAGGGCTGTTATCCATCCGACAGTAAATAAACAGCGCATGACAAATTGCGCGCCAGCCAGCAATACGACCGCCCCCTATTTAGATGGACGAAACGAGATGTGTGTAATTAATACACCTCTGCCTACTGCTTCGGGAATTAACAGGCGTGAATCTATGTATGTATGTATAGTCCTTTTAAAGGTTTTTGTATGACAGGAATCATAATTATTAATAACTTGCTTTTGCCCGCGGCTCCGCCGGCGTGGATGTCGGTTATCGCGACAAAACATAGCCTATGTCCTTTCTCAAGGTATAATCTACCCTTATACCAAATTTCATCAAAATCGGTTCAGTGGTTTAGGCGTGAAAGCGTAACATACAGACAGACAGAGTTACTTTCGCATTTATAATATTAGTATGGATTATTTATAGTGTAAGGTGAAAACCTTGGTTGCGACGGGGACCATAACGCTGAAATAATGATGATGATGATGATGTATGCTTATCGGCGTAGATATCATGTCTACCAATGGTCTACCTCTACCATTGATGTCCAAAGATTATGAAGTAGATGATTATGAGCGCGGGCCTGGGGGTGACGGGTGGAGCCGCCTGTCACCCCAGCAGAAGCAGGCCACGGCGGCGGCGCGCTGAGAAGCGCGCCTCCCCATTCCGGGGGCGAGTTGGGGACACCGTTGTCCCCCCTCCTGAGGAGGGCCAGACCGTAAGGGATGGCCCTGGGTCAGCCGGGGTGCGAGGGATATGTCGATGACAACCTCACCTCCGGCCTAGCACCAAGACCCACAGTCGGCATGCGGTTTTAGTTGGTTCGAGTCCGACATAACCTCCCCTTCCGGCTCCGGCAGGGGGGGTATCCGAGGGGATTTCCGCACGAAAAAAAAAAAAAGTTGCGACGGGGACCATAACGCTGAAATAATGATGATGATGATGATGTATGCTTAACGGCGTAGATATCATGTCTACCAATGGTCTACCTCTACCATTTGATGTTCAAAGATTGTGAAGTAGAGAAATAAAAGCCCAAAAACGGACCCCAGACTCGTAGTGGAGAGCCTTGTATTATTACAACCATGAAAGTAGGTGCAGTGATAGGAATAGGTATATGCCAAGTATAGCTAGTGAAAACACAGTTTCTGGCACATGTGGACTGACGTCTGACCTCCCGTAGGCAAACCGTGCTAGAGCCTCGTCCGTTTAATTACACTACCCCTATTTTTTTTTTATAATGAAAGTAGTACAATAAATTGGTCAGGTGGGGCTTGAACCTGCGACAACTGGGCTACTGAGTCACACCTGAATCAATTCAAAATTCTTTTTTTATTTTAATATATAGGTACAATTGTACAGTTAGTATTTAATTAGCATATTATTGAATTTCCTTGTGTATGTGTTTTAAAATAAAAATATATTTATTCAAATTTCCCTTCTCTATATTCCTATTATATTGGGACCTAAACATAAACTGGCGAAATGTGGGTGCTAGCACCTTCGGGGAATACAGGCGTTAGATTATGTTGGGTCAGCCGGGGTGCGAGGGATATGTCGATGACAACCTCACCTCGGGCCTAGCACCACGACCCACGGTCGGCGTGCGGGTTTGGTCGGTTCGAGTCCGACATAACCTCCCCTTCCGGCTCCGGAAGGGGGGTATCCGAGGGGATTTCCGCACGGAAAAAAAAGGCGTTAGTTTATGTTATTTCCGTCTTTAAGGCGACCCGCATGAGCAACTAGTTTTCCTGATGTAATTGAATTGTGAAATTAGCATAATAATTGCTAAAAAATTTCATTCAAATAATACAATAAAATTATCAACTTAAAATTAAATTAAAATCATTACTAGTCATTGCTCACGACTCCTTTATACCACTTAATTAGCAGACAAATTTTCTGGGACATCCTTCCGAGGGCTTACCCGGGGCTCCCATCCATAGGCTTCTGGGCGTTACCGTGGGGGTTTTTAGTCGGTAGGAGTCCGGGATAACATCCATGAAGGATTTCCCCCCACGGTTAAAAAAAAAAAAGCAGATAAGTTCACGGTCCACCTGACGAAAAGCCGTGGTCTAAGGACGTAAACGACGACGGAATATCATACTAGTGCTGATGAGGCTGAAATTGGCAGCCGAAATTGTAGTAGCCAAAATCAGGAGTAAAATTTGCTGCCAATCCTGTAGGAACTTCCCAATGCAGCCTCTGTGGCGTGGCGGTAGTGCACACGATACGACTGCCACGCACGGACTCGATCCCCGCTCAGTACAAATATTTGTATGCATGAATATGGCTATTTACATTAGTCTGGGTGTTTCTATGTAAAATTGTATTTACAAAAAAAAGTATTTAGGTATGTTTATCCGCATTCTAGATTCCTTAACACAAGCTAAGCTTACCATGGGTCTAGATAGCGTTGTGTAGAAAGTTGTGGAAAAAATGGCCCTTGAAGGACTCGGCTAAATAAAACACTACCTGCGCATTTTTCTCATTTTTCTGTTCATGGGAAATAATGAGAACCTTTCACAGAGTATTATAAAACTTAGTAGAAAAACATTAATGAAATAGGTAGTCTTTCTCAAGTTATGACTTGGCCAAGGGAAATGGTAATTAATTTTATGTTTATATTTATTATACTTAGGTAATGATATACACTAAAAAAAAATATTGATTTTCAATCGCAAGTTATATTTAGGTCCCAGCTTGTCCAGTAAATGTAGCCCTCCCAGGTCCTGTGACCTTAACCTAGATTTCTATGTAGTTGTAAATCTAGGATAGGCGCGCGCCACATGTTGCGTTTACATTATACGACCGGTTGCATACGATCTGGAACTAATGTAAAGCCGACGAGACGAGAGAAAAAGGTAAACAAAGCGACCATTACTGAGTTACGTTGCGATAACTAGCGATTATTTTCTCTGTCCTTGTCGCACATGTCACACGTACGCGACAATGGCCGAGCGACCGCTGTTGTTGCGTGTTTCGTAGTACAGGAAAGCTGTCAGCACACCGGTTTCAAACTGTCAAATCTGCCATACTAAGAGCAATTTCATTCCCGTCTGGAATGTGATTGATGTGATACGTAATAATTTTGAAATAATAATGTTTGGGACCGCTGAAACTTTGTTTACCTTTTTTCTCTCGCTTCATTGGCATACTTTACGTTATACTCCGTCCATTATATTATTGTATTTTAGACAGCTCACTGACAGTGGTCGGTATAACTTTGTTCTAGCGTCAACACCTGAAAATCCTAACAAAAATTAGGCGCCAATACGTCATTTTTCATTGACATCGTCACGTCAGCCAGAAAGCAATTTTAGGGATGTAGTTAGTCAATCGACAGTGTTTTTATTATAATAACTTGAAAATGTCACAATTGATATCGACTACAGAAAATATTTTTTTTTAATATTACATAACTGGCGATTTTTAACCGATTTCTAAACAACAATTCGGATGTTTATAATTATTTATATTTGTATGATTTTTAGGGAAAAATATTTTTTGTAACTCCGTCATTTGTAGACGGATTGTCAAAATTTCTTTTTTTGTTTGTAAGAGGTTTATTTCGAAATGGTCCCATTTAAATTTTATAAATATCTGATGATGGATTTCAGAGACAGGCCACGGAACTCTTCAATAAATACCAGGAAATCAACATGCTGGAATATTCTTCTAGAAGTCAGTTGTTTTGTTTTGGAGATTAGCGTATGCGTTATGGCCCACAATCGTTTTCTATTACATTTGTAAACTGTACAGACACGAAATATTTAAGTACTACTTTATTCTTATGTTTAGAAAGATAACAGATTATAGTTCAACATGAAATCATTTATAACATTTATCATAATATTTTCATATATCGATTTTTTTTTATCGAGGTTTTTAACTTTGTCGATATTTTAAATTTTCATGCAATCACTACTTTCATCTGTCTAAAATACAATAATATGATGGACGGGGTATAGTTGTCGGTATCCTGAGCAATTGTTAAGTGTAGTTATTATGTACACATAACTACTATTTAGTATAAGTTTCAATATTTCTGAACGATGATAATATTACTGGCAACACTAAGCGTAGCTTCGGGAGACGGTTTGTTCCCATAAAAAACTGCCCCTCTCTCGCGCTAAGTTTCAAGTGGCGTCGATTTATGCTTGGCGTCAGTTAACTAGTTTTCAGCATCTTTTTGTCTTTGTGTTATAATGTAATGTAACTCTGCCTTTGTGTTGTGAACTCTGTTTGGTGAACTTTGGTGTGTTAGACAATAGAATAACATCTAAGTGAACAAGTGTGAACTGTATAAATGTCTTACGTATAACAAGCATTTTATTTACCTATTCAACACTCAATTCTAACATTATAAAAGTGCGACATGGGACGCTAACAATCCCATATTAAGTAATCTGTAGGTACATATGGTATGTATGTATTACTGATTGCAGTAATACAGAGATTTGATCCTTATGATTGCCAATATCTATTGAAGCCATAAAAATACAGGATGTAATTTTTTCGGGCTTTAGTCGATTACCAGGTGTGTCTAGCGAGTTTTCGAAAATCATACAACGCAGTTTCGTTTCCTTTCAAAAATAAAGGAATGTTTCCTTTTAGTAAAATTTTCCATATACAGTATTTCGAGTGCTTCCCCTCCAGGAGGCATGAAAATCTTCCACCATGTTTATGTGTAAGAAGCTCGAACACTTTTTTTTTTCACAGAAAGTATGATTTGTGTGATATAATCATGATGTGAAAATAATCGCTTTCGACACTAAACTAAATTGTGGTATTAAAATAACCTCCTGAAGTAAAATCCGCTTTTAATAATCAATGTCGTTTAGTTGTCGTGTCGTTACGTGTAAAACAATTCAATATGCAGTGCGCAATTGCAATTTCGGACGAAGTCGGCCATCATCCATCATTTCCCGTGGGATACCTGTTGAGTCTACACGCGCTCTGAATAATTAACATAAAAACAGTTAAGAGTACTTGAAGAGTACCTGAAGTACATAGGTACTTAAGTTGTGCTTAAGTTCTTAATTCATCATGATCCCTTTAACTATCAGACACCGCTCTGAATATTACATGCGACGTGTTTTACGGAGAATACTTATATTAGTCGTAATAATGAAGTTGCTCGATGTCTGTTTCGTATGCGTTATGGTATACTTATCGAGATCTTCTAATACCAAGGCAGAGACACCGCAAGAGCAGGACTGTAGCACGTTTGGAGGTAGGTTTTCATTTTCAATTTGCATGTAATGGGTTCATAGTGTTGCATCTTGTTGATTACACTAAGGAGCCTAGGGTCAGCTTTCCGGATCCTGAATTGTTTTGAATTCTATGAGAGTGATTTAACCGTTAACCTCTCTACTCCTGAGAGCAGCCTGCACGCAAATCTGCAAAAAAAACTATATGTAAAAAAAAATTAGATGTTTCCTTATGTTTGCTGTATGTCATTAATTTCCAGAATTTGTTCCTTATTACTTATTATTATCGACATAATAGTGTTTTTCGCCTTTAATTTAATTCGTGGCTAGGATAAAGGTGATTGGATTTTTTTATAAATCCATTAATGCAGTACATATTATTTTTAATGTCGGACCCGGGAGACTGCTTTGACCATATTTCTCTATTCTTCATAGTTTTAGATTTGACCATTCACGCTAAGTTGAAACGGTGAATCAAAAATAGCGTAAGCGCTATTACAGGTATCAAGACAAAGAAAAGTCCGCGCGCATTGGTTGAATCCTACTTACATGCGCCGTACGCTACCTAATGCCCAATGCGCATGTGTCAGAGCTAAAAAGCACCCTGGCGTTCAAATACCTACACTAAGCTTCAGAGCTTTTGTCTCCGAGCTTATTGACGTCAATAAGCTGGAAAGGCGATTCCTGGAATTGCGCTTAGGTTGTGTAGCCTAAGCGAAATTCCAGGACTCGTGACAAAGAAAGTGCACGCGCAAACGTGTGAAGCTTAGTCACATGCGCCGTACGGTGCGCAGTGCGCATGTGTCAGAGCTGAAAAGCACCCTGGCGTTCACCTACATAGCTTTTCTTTTATTGATTTATGCGCGTATAACTTCAATAGTGCGTCAGTGTGTATCGAGCCTTATTGGTTATCTATTTTTACCCGACTACGGCGAAGCCAAAAGGAGGGTTATGATTTTGACAGGCTATGTATGTATGTATGTATGTATGTATGTATGTATGTATGTATGTATGTTCATTTGTTCCCTTATAGCTCCTCAACTACTTATTAGAACTGGACAAATGAGGTATCGTTACAAGCGGCTTGATCGTCCGATGGTTATAGGCTATATGACTTGTCACTCAATCTTGTGTGGCGCCCTCTAGCGCTCATAACGTACCGTGTTAAAAATTAAATTAGAGATAAATATGCCGTGTTTGGTATCAAATGAAAGTGCTTAATGAGCACGTTTCAAATATGTATAAATTATTAGCTTTATCTTGCCTCAAAATAATTTAAATAAAAAATAAAGTTTAAAACTAAAACCCGACTACCGAAAAAGTGACAAACAAGAAAATATCAAGGATAGCCGTGGTCGTATGCCACTTACTCTAACAAAACAATATATTCTAGGGAAAAGTGGCATACGACCACGGCTATCCTTGATATTTTCTTGTTTGTCACTTTTTCGGTAGTCGGGTTTTATTAGGTGACCTGTCTGACGTAACGGCTAAGCAACGGATAAGTCAGAGTCCGCGGGTTCGATGCCTGCTCTGTAGGTTCAAATAGGCATTTTCATGGAATGAATAATATTTGTATTGATTTGGGTGATTTGAACTATGGAACTTAAGATATTTGGTAGAGATTATGTTGTTAATACATTTTTGTCTAATGTCTATCTTCGTGATTACTGGCGTGAATATATAAAAAAGCTATACTTATATAAATTGCTGTGTATGTTTGACAAAGGGTGAACATTTTTCAAAAGGGAAGCCGGTTGAAAAAAACGTATCTCGGTCTAGATTACGTACCATTCGCTATAGATCCCTTACCATTGTCTCACTGATGTGTATGTGCTATGTGTTGTACGTAGTGTGCGTACTTCCAGCGGGGACACTGTGGACCGGACGGGTGATTTGCCCATTTGTACGGGCCATTTCACCCTCTTCTTCCCTTGGGGAGGCCAAGACGTGTCCGGCAATCACGGCGTTCCGTCGAACCTACCCATTTTTTTTATACCACTTGGTAGCAGACAAGCACACGGCCCACCTGATGGAAAGTGGTTACCGCGGCCTATGGACGTATGCAACACCAGGGGCGTTACACTAGTGCTGCCTACCCTGAAGAAACCTTCTAATGCCCCTCTTGAAGAACCCCATATTGTAGTCGCTTGGGAAAACCATGGCACCTTTGCAGAATCTTACGATCTGTTCCTAATTTGTTCCTTCAGATCCTCGTGTTTCTAGTGTATCCGTTCCCATATTTTCCTATCTTCTCAGTGAGTACATGGGACATTTGGCAAGCAGGTGGAGGCTAGTCTCCTTGTCGTCCATGTCGTCCATTCTGGGCATTTAGGGTCGGTTTTCACGCCCAAAGTTTTTTTGTTTGACAGCCTCTCTGGCGTGGCGGTAGTGCACGCGACTGCCACGCAGGAGGCGCGGGTTCGATTCCCGCTCATTGCAAATATTTGTATGCATGAATATGGCTATTTGCATTGGTCTGGGTGTTTCTATGTATAATATGTATGTATTTTAAAAAAAAGAGTATATAAGTATGTTTATCCGCATTCTAGATTCCATAACACAAGCTAAAAAAACTTTCCATGGGTCTAGATATCGTTGTGTAGAATGTTGTGGAATATTTATTATTTATTTATAAGTGTCAGGTGCCTGTTTAGTCAGCAGTATCCCGTTACTACCGTTACGTTTGAACAGATGACTTGTTTTCTTTGTGTCCATGCTTTTTATGAAGATCTTTGACTGTCTCATGATGATAGGCGAGAATTTCCATCTTGGGTTTATTTCTGCCACTATGTTTCGACTGAACACTCCCTTTGTGATTTTATGAGCTATGGGCAGTCTGGGCTCAGAGCCTACCTGGTTCACCTCAGCTCCTTTTCTGGCCAGTGCGTCCGCTATTTCATTGCCTGTGTTGCCTTTGTGTTTGGGGTATCTAGGCAAGTAGTGTTATATCGAGTTTTCTGGACAGGCTTTCCAGTTACTTCTTGCGTTGTCGCGTAGTCTTGTTTTGATAGCAGTGCATAAGAGCGGAGAAAACAAAACTTGTTAAATGATATGATTTTTAATCGACTTCATTATGTAAACTATCTGATATAATTATTATTGTTCGGTCTCGGTACGGGCCAGACGAGGCGTTAACATAGGGGAGAGTCGGTTATATCGTACCACTTTTTACTTTAACTTAAATATTTCGACTATGACAAGACTTAGAATAATTAATAGATATGCAAAATAAAGTTTTATATTTTACCTTGCTAAGCCCGAGAAATCAGTTCTATATGTTTACTTTAACATACTTAAAACTGGTTTTATATAAAGGACTGCCATCGGTACGATTTAGCCGACTAGTCGTTTTAATCGTACCACCAAGTTTTTAAATCGTACCATGCGTGTTTAAGTCGTACCACTGAAGTAAAGACAGTATTTTTTTTTACCAAATTATTTATTTTTAACTCTTAGGTAATAAAGAAATACTATGAATACCTCTTAGGTGAAATAGGAACAATGTAATCAACACATCTATAAGCTTTTTTATAAGAATAACATGATTGTACTATAATATTGAGATCAATCAACACAACTATAATTATTATTAATGAGAAAAAATAGGTACAGTTTAAACTATAATAATTAAGTAACGTGAAAATATAAAAGTTTTGTTAGATAATGATTGTGACTAGTTCTTATTGGAAACAATCATCGCAAATGTCTGGATTGGAAGTACACGTCTCATGTAGCCACCGGTGACAGCGAACGCATTGAATCCAATCACCGTTTGGACCCTTTTTATCATAGTAATAACGATTGAAGTTTCCACATTATATTTTCGAGATCATCATCGCTGTCATCATCGTCATCTAATTCCACAATAAGTGTCTCATCCAAATCATCGCTACTAGTAATGGAAAAGGATCGTTTCCTCTTAAAACTTTTGCATTTGCCTTTGCTCATGGACATAGCTGTTTTCTTTTCTTTTTTCACTGTTTGGTATTTCTTTGATTTACAAACCTTTCCTTTCTTTATTTTAATTTTCTTCTGCTTCATCTTCTCTTCTAGTTGATTTTTAAATTAATACAGTCTGTAAAATATAAGTACTTTTAGACTAGTCGGTTATATCGTTCCAGTACAATTTACCCAACTGCGAGTGGTACAATTTAGCGAATTAGGTCATTTTAAAAAAAAAGCAACAGTCCGGTATAACCTTAAAACTTAGACATGCAACAAAAACCACCAATAATCTAGTATAAAATTGTAATAAAATAATGAAAACTGTGTATCTCTATCTTACCTTGTTCACGAGTAATATCTTTACGAATTTACGACCAAATTTGCAACAAATTCCACAAAAAAATGTTTATTTCACTCACGCGCACAGTTGTCAAGTCACATCAATTACAAATGGCGGGTGGCGGGGGGTTGAGCAGGGCCACGATTTGGTATTGCTAGTGCAGAAAAAAATACGCATTGAGAGGGAAATTTAGAAGTGGTACGATTAAAATGGTAGTACGATATAACGAACTCTCCCCTACCTACTCGTTGCTACCTACGAGTCTTAATAAATTTAGTTTTAATACGCAAATTGCTTTCGTGTAATTAATTATATTAGTTATTCGGGGGTGAATGAACTCCACACAGCAAACAGTCAGTATAATCATTTATTATCGTCACTATTAAATATGATGTAAATACTGATTTATCTACTGGAATAAGTGCCTTTATAAATCATTATTAGTTGTCGTTTTAAAAACCAAAGCTCGTTTAGTCTAAAACGGGAAAACCCAGTCTAAATAGCGGATTTTTAGTTTTCACCGGTTCTTTAACGGCCGTTCCCAATAACATACTTACAGTTGAAGATAGATCGCAAAAGTCAAATTTGACGTATCGGCTGTTTAAATTCAAAACATGGCAACTGAGTTTTTTGCGGAAAAGTGCATCGCGGTATAATTTTATTTTCCGAAATTGGTGTGAAATAGGAGTTACTATGTTATGAATTTAAACAGCCGAGCACTATCCGTAGATGCGATCTATCTTTAACTGTCAGTAAGGTATTGGGATCGGCGGGCAGCGAGACTTGTGAAAACAACTGACGGCGCGTCCTTTGGGAGCAGAACAGGCAGTATCTGGAAAGGTGCCGGGGACGAGTTAGGGACTCTGTGGTCTCCCCTCCCGAAGAAGGGCAGACCGACAGGGATGGCCCTGGCTTGGCCTAGGTGCGAGGGATATGCCCGACAACCTCACCCTTGGCTTTACACTTCGACCAATAACGGCGCGCGTTGGGGGTATACAGGGGGATCTTCTGCACATAAAAGTATCTTTGTAATGTACTACAGACTAGACTCTACCCAAGCTTCTTACCAGCCTTCTATGTGCAGGTCTGAATATAAAAAAAATAGACTACGCTACCAAACAAAAAAACAATAAATACAAATAAATAAATAAATAAATAAATATTCCACAACAGTCTACATAACGCTAACTAGACCCATGGTAAGCTTTTTACCCGACTACGGCGAAGCCAAAAGGAGGGTTATGATTTTGACAGGCTATGTATGTATGTATATATGTATGTATGTATGTATGTATGTATGTATGTATGTATGTATGTATGTGTGTTCATTTGTTCCCATATAGCTCCTCAACTACTTATTAGAACTGGGCAAATGAGGTATCGTTACAAGCGGCTTGATCGTCCGATGGTTATAGGCTATATGACGTGTCACTCAATCTTGTGTGGCGCCCTCTAGCGCTCATAAGGTACTGTGTTAAAAAAATAATTTAAGATAAATATTCCGTGTTTGGTATCAAATGAAAGGGCTTAATGAGCACATTTCAAATATGTACAAATTATTAGCTTTACCTTACTTCAAAATAATTTAAATAAAAAATAAAGTTTAAAACTAAAACCCGACTACCGAAAAATCACGCTCTAAAAGTGACAAACAAGAAAATATCAAGGATAGCCGTGGTCGTATGCCACTTACTCTACGAAACAATATATTCTAGGGAAAATAAATATTTAATAGCTTGTGTTATGGAATCTAGAATGCGGATAAACATACTTATATACATTTTTTTTGTAAATACATACATAATAGGTATACATAGAAACACCCAGACCAATGCAAATAGCCATATTCGTGCATACAAATATTTGCACTGAGCGGGAATCGAACCCGCACCTCCTGTCTGGCAGTCGCGTGCACTACCGCCACGCCACAGAGGCTTCTACAATCGTATTATAAGACCGCCCATAAAAACCTTAGGCCCTTTTCATTCTCATGCCTTTGTATCATGAGAGGATACTTAACTAATTATAAGCAAAACGCAATTTCGCGCAACGAACAACTAATTCAAGTGCCGATAATGCCCAGTACACTTTAATAATACATGGGTAGGGTAGGTATGTATATATCTTTAAGTCATTGTTTGTACTATACCTACTATATACCTATCTACGATTACCTAGTTATTAATGGAATTATAATGACCTCGATGCTTTCATGCATCGCATTGATAGGAAAATGATTCGTTTTTTTCAATCACATCACACAGTTACAACTTATTATTATTTCAAAACATACCTAAATTACATAGGTCATATAATAAGTATGGTATAATCCCTCATCCTAATTATTTGGGGTCCTTATATATCTAGTGTAATATCGTAATACGTATCTTCCACAACGAGGTAGTGACCAAATTGCTCAGCTCCTACCATATTTATAATTAAAACTAGCTTTTGCCCGCGGCTCCGCCCTCGTGGATGTCGGTTATCGCGACCAAACATAGCCTTTGTGTTAATCCAGGTTGTCAGCTGACTCCAAAAAAAATGATTAAAATGATGTTTGTGACTCTTCGTCTAAACGATGCCGTTTAGACGAAGAGTCACAAACATCCATCTATCCATACTTACAAACTTTCGCGTTTATAATATTATATTATATATTACTAGCTGTGCCCGCGACTTCGTCCGCGTGGAATGTACTTAATAAAAAAAAACAGTTTATTTTTTTTTGTTTTTGGTATTTTTTTTTTAGCCTAAGTTACTCCTTATTACATAAGCTATCTGCCAGTGAAAGTCCCATCCAAATCGGTCCAGCCGTTCCAGAGATTAGCCAAAACAAACAGACAGACAGACAGACAAAAAATTTAAAAATATATATTTTGGTATGTGTACCGTATATACATTCATATGCATGTAGTAGAAAGCGGTTATTTTAATATTACAAACAGACACTCCAATTTTATTTATTTGTATAGATAAATAGATTTCACGTAATATTCAACCAAACGTAAAGATGGAAGGAAAGACTAAAGATGTATCTTTTCATTTCAGCTCAACAATACCAAGAGAGCCGTTGCCAGCAAGTTTTCGAGGCAATGAGACAGTGTTGCCTGAAATACAAACAGATATCTCTCTGCTGTGAAGGTTACGACTTAAACCCGAGGGAATTCTTGCCGGCACCTACTGACAAGCCGGCTGTGTAAGGTGAGTACCCTATACCCTCCTCTGATTGCATAGAATATTATAATTTCACTTAAACTACCTCCTATTATAGGGGAACAGTCTATTAATTATAGAAGCTGGCAGCACCAAAGATGTCATCAGCAAGCTTGTTGCCATGAGATGAAATATTAAAATCTACCAAAATCTTTTAGACCGTTCATGCAGCTAGTTGCTTATTAAATATTTATTACAAAATAAATCTCGAATGTTCTTTACAGATAATGGAAAATCGTCGTCGGAGCCAACCTCTTGGTCGTAGAAGTTGGATCTATAGATATCCTACAACCTTTCAAATCACTTTCACTGCTTTGGGCCTCGGAATATTCTTCTCGAAGCCAATCTACGACCTATTCATTCGCCCTCGCGACATCGTCGACGTATCAGAACCTCCTACAACACTTCAACGTCGGAAGGTAGAACAATAATGGACTCTGTCTCCAAAGCAAGAGCAAGACTATCCAAATACCCCGCGGTTTTTGCTAAATGTTCTAAACAAAGTGTATTATATGCACGGTGTGTGCTTTTGAAGGAAGGTTCTGTTACTAAAAACGACTGCAGCGCAGAGTTCGACCAATTCAAGAGTTGTTTGCAATCGGCTGCAAAGGAACTGAAAACTAGACTTTAAAACGTCAACTGGAAAAATGGGACGTTTTTGGCAATTCATCAACTTGCCTTTTACCGTCCACTTGGCTATAGGAGCAGTCATCAGAGTACTGTTGATCATTTATGCGAACTTTCACGATAAATATTCGGAGGTCAAATACACTGATATAGATTATCATGTGTTCACTGATGCCGCCAGACATATGGTCAACGGGCAATCCCCTTACAAACGCCACACATACCGCTATAGCCCCATCATTGCGTTCTTCATGACACCAAACGTAGTTGTCCATCCATGTTTTGGCAAACTACTCTTTTCGTTATTCGATATTTTGATCGCAATTGCTTGTAAGCACTTGGTAGCGAATCAATTGCGCAATAAAAATTCGAATGTACCATCTTATTGTGCCCAGCTTTGGCTCTATAATCCTATGAGCATAGCGATATCGACGCGCGGGAACGCAGACTCCTTGCCATGTTTTTTTATTATAATGAGCTTGTATTTCTTGAGAGCGAAACTTCTCAGAATGCAGGCAAAGTGCACGCTTGCTGGAATCTTTCTCGCTATGTCGATACATCTTCGTTTGTACCCTTTGGCCTTCAGCTTTCCCATGTTCATAAGCCTAGGTGGATACGACACAATAGGTAATTCAACGAGCATCTTGGATGGGTTAAAGCAGTTGCTACCGAATAGAAAACAAGCAACGTTAGCTCTGAGCTGTATATTAACTTTTACTAGCCTCACTCACGTCCTGTATCAAATGTATGGCTACGAATTTTTATTCGAAAGCTACATTTACCATCTGTTCCGTAAAGACACGCGTCACAATTTCTCGGTAATGTTCTACTACTCCTATCTAACTATGGACGAAATGCATGTGGACTTAGTAAAAGTCGTGCTACAAGTGTTCGAAATTCTCATACTTTTTTATTTAAGTTTGAGGTATGGCGTGAGGCAAGATAGCTTGCCATTCGCTTTATTCTGCCAAGCTGTTGTGTTAGTGGCATTCAACAGCGTCTTGACCTCTCAATACTTTATTTGGTTCTTGTCTCTGCTACCTTTAGTCGCACACTGTTTTAAGATAACTGCAATGAATGCGTTATGCTTAGCCGTTGCGTGGATAACATGTCAGGGCGCGTGGCTTTACTATGCGTACTTACTAGAGTTTCGAAATGAAGAGGTATTTTTCTATGTATGGATAAAAGGCGTGTTGCTCTTTGGTGCTCATATTTATGTTCTGACACAGTTAATTAGGGCTTATAGAATTGGCTACGGGTTTGGACTTGAACAACATTCTGGAGAAAGAAAAAGTCAATGAGTTCAGGATACGTCGATGTCTATCTTGTTTATTATTAGGTACAGTAAGCTTCAGAGAAAAGGAACCCCCCTTGAGAATAAAACCATTATCAAGGGGGGTTCCTTTTCTCTGAAGCTTACTGTACATCAAGTAACTTACGACCATTTTGGATTAATGTTTAGTGGAAATACCGATTAGATTTTATATTCCGATTTTTAAATGTACACATATATTATCAAAACGTGAACCATGATGTTGTTAATGTTAGAAGGAGGTGTCGCCATACCAAAAAAATATGAATTCACCATAGAAGAAATATCTAGCATATCGAGTCTACATGATTCGTGTCCCTTAGAGGACCAATGATTTTGAGTCATTTTGGTTAAGCGAAAGGTCTTCTTGTATTTCATTGGACGAAAAGACCTTCCGAGTTGAGCTAAGGATGTTAGTCCTGCCTCGACCGAATGCATGGATATATTGGATATTCAGCCGTAAGGAGAGTAAAACGATATATAATAGCGACAGTAAATTTGAATAGGACACCTCCATAAATGTTGTTGTTAAAGCACTAAATGTTACATCTACCCACAAAATATGATACTTTGTTTCTTGTATACCACGACTGAAATAGTTAGTCGGTTATTATATCCACATAATTAAAACCCAAAGCTTACTATATAATCTATCGAAATCTACCATTTATCCTTCAGTTAGTAGGGGTGTGTGTGTAGCACACCGATTCAAACCCAGATTATGTAAAAATATGTATGATGGAGTGTAATTCCATGTATTTATTAATCTGAATGTTCTTGGTGAGTATGGATTTCTTTAGAATGACTTCTATGTAACTCTTTCTCTGCTGCTATCCGTACCTACTGTGCACAATGGTACGTATGAAACAACGGTCAAAATCAGTAAGAAATCCGAAGTTGCGGACCTAAGTTTCGCGTGTTATTTTCGGCAGGTACCATAAAATATAGCGATTAAATTAATGAGTGATACATAGAAGTCATTTGAAATTTAGTTGAATTATAATATAAATAATGAATGTAGTTAATCTATCACCTACTTATGTAGTTAGTTGTATAGTACCTAGTCAGACAACGCTAAGAAAACATGTACTTAGGTACAACATTATTAAAAATACTTAAGGCTTTAAAAGACTTTAACATTAAGAAACATTTAATATCTTCAGGCATGTTTTCTTAGCAGTTCTCCTTATTAGTAGTTTTTATGAAACTGTACTTTTTGATGGGAAATAAAATACAAAAAAATGTATTTGAACTGTTTTATTTCTAACAAATATCTAATATCAACATAACCAATAAACTGCCTAATTAATTACCCATTCTAAAATAAAAATACATGAACAAGTTTAGAGCTGTTAAAATAAGGCCTGATGTACACATGGTATAAATGTTCTACCACTGCAGGTGGTTACATGGTCACAGAAATTGCTATACAAGGCAAATGTATACAAAGTTTCATAGGTCGACTGTTACTAGATTGAAATACTTTTTTTTTTAAATATGGTATATCAATGTCGTCACACCCCGCCTGCCGGCGAAGTTTCAATAAGAAAGAAGGATTACTTGTGTACTTCAGGCTAATTTTATCCTCAAGTATACCCGCAAACATTAAATTATTCTCTCTCACGTAATATATTAACCTACTTATAATGAACCATAATTCAATTGATAGGAACATAAATGCTTTCGTGACAGACTTGAAATGTGAACTGGCATATTCATATGCTTAATTTTTTTAATTAATGGCTTCTGCTAGTGGAGTTTCGCGCCGTTTCTTCTCCAATGGTGCCTTTACACAATTTTGTATAGCACTACTACTGCTTTATGTTTGAGAATAAATACTTTGAGTTTGAGTCTGGAATCGAAAGAATAGCCGCAATTTCACAAATATCAAGTAAAATATAATAAAACTATGTTCTTTTAGACACCAATGACAAGTTTCAAATCAATTTTACCATTTACACGTGTGATTAGATGGCTGGCGGCTTCAATAATTTATAATAATTATTATTATTCAAATTATCAGGCAATCAAATCATAATTGTGTTAAAAATCAAATTAACAGGCAATACATATTGGGCAGTGTTGCCACACTTTCCCATATTACAACTAATCCCGCTACACAAAACAGTGATGTGATTGGACGAATGGAAATGTTGAACAGAGAACAAGTCTAAAACTAAGTGTCAGTTAGCAAAATTACTATTACAATTAGGTTCATTGTGAATAATGTTGAACATCTTAACAGCATTCTGGCACATCCTGCAGCTAATATATTATTCTGGAATCACTAACAATTTGTTTTTAGATAGTCTGCATAAAATTTTAGAGAGATATATGATTCACTATAAGTAACATCTGTCACTATCTATTTCTTCTCTGGCAAACTGACTTTGGTCAGGTCCTCTGTGTCTGCACCCTGAGACATGTTGGATAACTTCTTCCCGATGCGCTCATGTACGTCGAGGTACTTGGCCACGCAACGGTCGAGGCAGACTGACTCACCTTTGCCTGGAACAAATAGTATCATAAAATAAAAGTGTCTGACCCTGTCTGAGCTACACGTCCATACATTCGAAATCTTCTGATCACCATAGAAAACGAACAAAAGACGTTGTATTTACGTACCAATTAAGTTATTAGGGACAACGAGCTGTTCAAATGACTTGCCCGAGTGGATGTGCGTTACCAAATCAAATATGGTCAATGTCCTTCCCCAAGTCTAATCGATTTCTGCACCAAATTACATCAAAATCAGTTCACTGATTTGGGTGTGAAAGCATAACAGACAGAGTTGCTTTTGCATTTATAATATCAGTATGGGTTTTCAGATCCGGGGGCGAGTCGGGGACACCGTTGTCCCCCCTCCCGAGGAGGGCCAAACCGTAAAGGATGGCCCTGGGTCAGCCGGGGTGCGAGGGATATGTCGATGATTCCTCCGGCCTAGCACCACGACCCACAGTCGGCGTGCGGTTTTAGTCGAGTCCGACATAACCTCCCCTTCCGGCTCCGGCAGGGGGGGTATCCGAGGGGATTTCCGCACGAAAAAAATGTATGGATTTTCAGATAGGAATTAGGTGGAGATAATTATGTACTTGTGTTGAAATATTGATATTAATGTGGATCTTCCCAGGGTTTCCGATGGACCAACTCAAGTAGCCAACAATATTAAAAATAAATATTATAATCTTTTTCCTTACAGTTTGTTTACTTATTGTGTATTATTATATTTATAGGTGAAAATCTTAATAAGAATTATAATATGAGTTCTCACCAAGCTCAGTCTCATGATATTTGACAGGTATACACTTGCGGTGGCAGGCAGTGACGAGGCGGTTGTACATATCAGACATCATCTCTATTTCCAATTCCTGCACCAGCTGCAACTTTGCAGGGTCAAGCTGGGGTACGGCAGCCATCTTGACTTTTTAGTTTACTTAGTTCAAATATTAAATCCTGAAATAGATAACAGCATATTCAATTTCCCAAAGCCAAATAAAGTTATCACAATTGAAGAACAAAATAAAAAATTGAGAATATTGCAGATCTAAATAATATTTACATCGCAAGTGTGTGCAAGGCTGTGCAAGTAAACATGAGTCATTATTTTTAATTTCCTTGGATGCATTAAAGAGCCTCCCCACGGCACAACTGGAAACAGCCAGACCTGGTAATGCAGCATCTAAGCTAACCAATACAATGGCTTGATATTTGTTTTCCTTTGAGACTTTGTATGTTCAATTCAACTGTATTAGATTTTTACTAAACGAGCAAAGAAATCATTGAAAAACTGAAAGACTGACAAAATACTTACACGGCAATGAGCTCAGTGTTTTTGTCTATACACGTCAGGGTATTCTCCTTCGTTAGACTTGCGCATACGTTCCCGAGCTCTCATGTTCTCCACACGACTAGCAGTAACATAGTCTTTGGCCACTACAAACAATGATAAACTTGTGACTGTCACTGCCAACCTGCCATCAAAGATAGATCTTTTATTTCATGAAATCCTTGAAGCCATCTATAGTAAGATTTCTATTGAATTTCTTAAGGAAAATATTTACAAACGTCAAAAGATATTAAGGTCTGATAGGGAAATATTTTTTAGGGTGGCTACGGTACACACAACGAGATTATATCTTTACGAAGTTATACTTTTAACACTCACACACAATGTACCATAACCTTTTACTACTTATTGCTGTAGATAGTGTAGATTCTTGACAGATAAATAGTGTAATAAAATCAAGAAAAATAAACTATTATGGACGGCTCACCACAGGTTAAACGGTATAATTTTAACAGGCAATGGGTATATTATTCAAGTAATTACCACGAAAGTGTAATTTTTCCAAATTTTCCAAGCGGCATACTTTATCTCACAAAAACTTGAAATAATGTTATTTTAAGGTTAGGTTTTTAGTTTCGCATTTCAACACGTTACGTCATTCATAATCCTACGAAGATGTCGCTACTTACATAATACGAATCCACGTTTTATTACAATGGCAACACTAACAATTAAGCCAGTTGTATACAATACGATAATATTATGTTGGTCTTTGTCACAGGTCTTTGTTAAGTTTAGTTTGTTTTTCTATTCTGTGGTGAATGTGGTTTCTGAACGAAACAACGCACTGGAAAAAAAAAACAAAAATCTATTGCACAAAAAAATCTACGTCATTCATTTCAAACCAAATGGTCAAAATCTTATGATCAAAACAAAACAAAACGTGGTTATCCTTATATACCGACACATCGTTACTTGAGTAAATATGCCAAAACCAACGAAATTACATTCCAAGGGGAAGTCTAATTCCTTACAAAAGCCTTGTAAGATTGAAAAAGAGAGTGGCGATGGAACAGACCCTGAGGAATCAGTGAGACAATTCCAATTGGAACTGTGTTGGTGTATTCAACAATTGGAGCGGACTTTGAATGAGAAAAAAGGAACTGAAAAGCAATGTAAGTTTCCTGTTTAAAACATTATAGTTCCCTGTAAATTTTACCCAGGACTGACCAGAACCTACGCCAGAAATCCGCTCATATTTCGCAAGGTAGTGCAATTATTGCAAAAATATAGTTCTTATATGAATCTAGTTTAAGTTATGTATTTTAAAGGAAATGTTTTTTCTTAATTCTTGTTTATTTGTTTAGACTATTCATGGATGGAATTTGCTAAACATGTTGAATAAGACACTTGTATATTTCCACAGTATATCATCTATTATTGTATGTAAGCTTTGAGAATGCCACAAGGTGAAACCAGTCAGGTTCATAAATACAATAATCAGGAAAAACACTGTGTTTTAATCAATTATGTCTCGACTTATTGATTGCCATGGATGCTAAAACCACTAAACGATTTTGCTGCAGTTTACTTATTAAAAAGGTCTTGGACAGACTTAACATTAGAACCGGAGATAGAACTACTACTGCCAGTGGGGACGCCGTTTGACCAGACGGGTGATCAGCCCTTCTATGTGGGCCATTTCACCCAAGAGATGACATTTACCGCCTTTCCCAATACCATACTGATAGTTAAAGATAGATCGCATCTACGGATAAAGTGCTCGGCTGTTGAAAATCAAACTGTAGAACTCCTTCCAAAAAATAAAATTATATGTGCCGCAATGCGTCCTCTACACTTACCTGCCAAAAACTCAGTTACTATGTTTTGAATTTTAACAACCGCTACGTCTAATGTGACTGTTGCAATCTATCTTTAACTATAAGTAATGTTATTGGGAACGGCTATTAGAGATAAAACTTCTTCTACATGGGCTGACTTTCACCAGCTACTTCCAGTGGGGATGCCGTTTGGTTGGACAGGTGAGCAGCCGTTCTATGTGGGGCTATTTAACCCATTTCCCCTAAAATAATGTTCGTATGGCAACCGGGATCAACGGCTTAACATGCTCTCCAGGGCACAACTGCACCAATGCAGACTTGCACCAACTAGTTACAATAATAAAATTGTATGACAATCAAATTCAGTTTTCTATACTGTGCACTTTTTTTTTATCCGTAGTACAAGAAGCATGGAAGGTGCTCACAGTTTTAAAAAACAATAACCAGCCCATGATTCGTAAGCGGCAACTTATGAGGACACAGTTTGGGGACTACAGGGCTAAGATGGCTGCCGAAGAGAAGAAATTGGCCAAAAGTAAGATTGTGTATGAATCAGTTTTGTCCTAAATATCTTATTATTATATCCATATGGATGGAATTTAATTGGTTTGGGCAGGATTCAAACCCACGTTCTTTCCCTTACAGGAGGAACGTCCAGACCACTCTGCAACGTGCCTGAATCCGTAAAACTCGCCTATAGAGCCGTCTTTGGCGATGGAAATTGAATGAAAATTTAACGCACACTAAATGCTTTAAAATTTCGTTCAATTAATTTATTAAGATCTATTAGTATTGGAGAATGGTTGGAAATGTAACGACCAAGGTCGAAAAAGGGATGCTAAGTTGGTTTGGAAGAAATGTATGAAAGAAATGTGTTTAATGCTAGAATTGTAACCAGTGTTATCTCTGCCTATCCTAATGGGCAACAGGTGTCAGTGTACAACGTCATAGCCTAAAATAATTTATTAATTTAAGACCACTTTAGCACTATTTATAAAACATTAAAGAAATTATGAATAAGTACTGTTTTCTAAAACTACCAATTCCTCAACATTGTCCATGAATCTCATAATTCCATAAGTGTGTATAAAAAAACTGGCAACATTTCCCTTGCGCACCACAACGGCCAATTGTGTGCCACTGTATACCATTGTCCCCCTGGACACAATGGCTTGCTGTGGCCTATTATGGCCACTGTGTATTGAGTCCTTAAGAGTTTGTTTTCGTATTGTTTTGCTAATTATACAAGTATTCAAACTTTTTAATCCATGTTTTTCAGTGGCCAGCAAGATAAAAATATCAGAAGTGCCAGATAAACCAAAAGCAACTTTTTTGAGAAAGTCTGCTTTTTTAACTACTGGTGATGAGGCATTTAGATTTAACTTCAATTTGCCACCTGAGGAAGCAGATGCTGGCAATACTGTTGTAACTAGTGTTACTAGTGAAATAAGCCACAATGATAGCAACACCAATCCTGAAAATCAAACTGGCAGTGAGGAAACTGGTGAAGAGAATACAAAGAAATTTAAATTTGCATTTTCTAATTCTAATTTTAAATTTAATTTTAATATAAATAAGTAGGTACTAATTAATTACAATTTTATAACATGAATTAGATTTTTGTATAACAGTTAATATAAGTGTCACATTTTCTATTTGTGTTTTATTTAGAGAAATGAGTTTTTTCTTATACATGGTGGAATTTTTGGACATGTCCTTAGCTACCTGACAATTATTATTAAGGATTTAAGCCGTTTAGTTCATCGGGTGTGTGTTTAGCGAGTATCTGAAAATATATAAGGAATATTTACTTAAAATAGAATTTGCTATCCTTATTCATAACATAAACTCACGCCTGTATTCCCCGAAGGGGTAGGCAGAGGTGCTAGCACCCACATTTCGCCAGTTTATGTTTAGGTCCCAATGTAATAGGTGGCGAGCCTATTACCATTAACCGGGCACTTATAAACGCGATAAATGCACACAACTTCGAAAAGCATCGAAAAGTCATTGGTGTGTGCCATGGTAAACCTGGGACCGAACCCGAGACCTCGTCTCAGCAGTCCTTAACCCATACCACTAGGCATGATTTGAGCTGTGGGCAGTGAAGGCATCTCCTGTGTTAAATACTCATAAAGGTAAGTACAAAGTGTATGCTACTAATAAAACGAAAATATACTTATTTAGATTTACTTTAATATTGTTTACGGGTCACATAAGCTCTGGTAATATCCTTTTGTGACCAACGCCCCATTGTCATCACGAATTCTCTGCGCACAGCTAAAGTCCTTGTAAAAGTCTTCTGAATTAGTAAAAGCAAATCCTACAGGTAACTCATGCCTGTCATAATGACTTCCCCATGTGGCAACACCAATAAGTTTATTAGTTATGGTATCAAAGATGGCGCCACCTTCCACGCCGTGGTAATTTCTACACAAGTCGTTGGCGTCAAGCATCTGTAGAAACGTGCAGGAATGATAGCACGGTACCACGTAATCTCGGGTCTCGTTCGCAGAGCGTGTTAAAATACTCGGACATATATCCAAGCCGATGACCACATCTAACTCTGATAGATCGTGAGGTAGTGATGATTCCAGTGCGAGGCCCTGGAGATAGGTAAATAAAAATTGTGTAAATAAAAACTCTGACTTAATACTAGCAGGGGACGCCGTTGACCGGATGGGTGGGACCTTCTGTGTGGGCCACTTTTCACATTTCATCTATTTCTCCTAAAACATTGCCTTAGATAATACTTAAGTTGAAAGGAATGAAGCGGCTATCGAATCAGAATATCGAATAATATAGTTTAACTGAATTTCATCGTATGCCTGTGACTCACAGGAACCTATTTCTGGGACATCTGTATCCTATTTGGTCGCATCCTGCATCATCCTAGCGCCAATCCCGTTTGCATCCAAAGCGTGCTTCTTTTTTCCATAATTCCTTTGTGTCTGGATCCATAACCCGGGAGAAAAGCCTGCCCTCAGAGTCCTAAGGTTAACAAACATTTTGTTGCCAGCTGTGTTATTGTGACGGCAATAGACTTACCTTTTTTTGTTTTTTTTCTTGCGGAAACGGTTCGGATACGGTTATGTCGGACTCGAACCGACTAAAACTGCACGCCGACTGTGGGTCGTGGTGCTAGGCCGGAGGTGAGGTTGTCATCGACATATCCTTCGCACCCCGGCTGACCCAGGACCATCCCTTACGGTCTCGGGAGGGGACCACCTGTTTACGTGGGATCGAAAATCATAGTTGACGAAATGTGGGTACTAATACACCTCTGCCTACCTCTTCTGAGATTTGCATGCGTGAATATTATGTATGATTGTATTTACAAACCTTTTTAGCAGCGTATCCAAGGACTTTCGTATTAACGTTTCCATAATTATAGTCCAAATTACTGAACCAATTGAAAGCATTATCCGTCCTGTTCACAGAGGTGAACAGTTCTATCACTGACCACGTTCCTATCAGCTTCTGGTTCTTCACTACTATGAAGCCGATGTCATCGAACGCCTGCTTGCTCTTTACGGTCGGGAAGACAAATGCTAATGCGGGCAAATATTTCGATTTGTATATTACAGTTGTGTAGTTTACTTTTAAACTGAAAGCGAAATTAATTGGATGTAATAGTTTATGTAGGTACCATAAAGCAGTAGGTAAGTATCTGCTATTTCAAAACGACGCGCAACAGCAAGGAGTATTGTTATCAACAAAACGAGTATTGCGCAACGTTGCCAGTGTTGCACATGTACGTACGTGCGAAAAAAATTGTTGCGTACCATGATACGCAACAACTTGGTTCGCACCTGTGTAGACTCTGTTCATCAAAACATGTTTGCGGTGATCCTATCTGTATGATTCATATGGACGGTGTTCCAATAGTTTTAATAAATGTCCAATGTTAAAATCAATTTAGAAAGGAACAGTTTTGTGATCGGTCCAGGTGGGATTTGAACCCACGATTCTTCTCTTACAGAGAGAATGCTTGTGACCACTAAGTTACCAGACCCACGCCCGAACTAATCCAAATCTTTCCTCTCTTCATATACCTATCCCTCTTTCAGGGCGTATATTTTTTGTAAAAAAAAGCTGTTCACACCATCTAGGATCCGCTTTAAACAATATCAATATATCATCCATATCAAACACCAAACGTTGTTGTGCACGAACTCGATTCGACTTATGATCGCGCCCGTGTTCGGATATGCCGTCCATTCATACCGTGATTCATACAAACCAAATGTTCATTTTTGATGCTTGTGTTCACTATGTTCGTACGTGCGTACAAAGCTTTAAATGTATTCTAGTGAATATGAGGCTTATGTCTGGCAACAATGACGAAGGACCTAGTAAAAAGCACCTACGTGTAGAGGCATCTCGCTGCGGTAATGAATATCGCCGCATCAATGCATGACGCAGTACACACGTAAGGTATGTCTTGTGAAGTCGAGTGTACGACGCGGGCTATCCAAGGATACGTTGCTTCAGTCGCCGGTTTCGCATTCACTTCATAGTTTTTGAGCGATGCAAAGTCTGCAAAATAATACCTACGTATTAAATTTTATAATATACTAGAGACCGAAAAATCCAATAACCCGATTTGCAGCACCATCTATAAAAAACCCCCGTCACAAAAAACACCTCCAAAAAGTTGAAAATAAATGAATAAATTTTCGTGAGTTTCGTGAGTTCGAGTCTCACTTGAGCATTTCATTTTTTCCAATGTTTTTCGAACTTAAAAGTTTGCATAATAAATGCTATAAAAAATTCATTCGAATAAATTTTAATTCAACGGTTGCCATGTCGGGGGACTTTAACTGGTTAAGTACTACTTTATATCGTAAATCATCCTAAGGTAGTCACATACTTTGGCATTAAAGCCTGGGTACAATTTACTGTGCTTAACATTAAAAAAAATATTATTATTTTCAATAAGTACCAGCGTCGCGTCGCGTTCGTACCGTACGAGAGTTGGTTTCTCATACGGTACGAACGCGACCTTTTCAAAGAAAAAAAGTCCATTCATTCTTTTCGAGAAAGGTTGTATAATTATTTTCATTATATCTCACCAATTACACAAAAGTGACTATCCTTAAATATATTAGATATTTTGCCACCCTTTCATATTGTTTTATTAAGAAGTTAAGCGACTTCAAATGTAAAATTGCGTCTGTTATACTGTGACCAAGCTTTTGTACTATTAAAGTTCCTAACTAGATCCCTATTGTTTTTTTTGTTCTGATTATTGTTGCTGTTAAATGCAAATAAATAATCCATTGTGAAAAATGATTACACATACTCGTATTTAGTTTATTTCATTCAAACTGATATAATTATCAACAATAAGGAAATGTTCTGGCTTACTGTGTGCATAGTGGTTCATTGTATAAAAAATAAAAAATACATTGTGTGAATGAATTTTTTATAGCATTTATTATGCTAACTGTTAAGTTCGAAAAACATTGGAAAAAATTAAATGCTCAAGTGAGACTCGAACTCACGACCTTTCGCTTAATAGTGCTCAATAGCTCAGTTGGTAGAGCAGTCGCCCTGTAAGCGAAAGGTCGTGAGTTCGAGTCTCACTTGAGCATTTCATTTTTTCCAATGTTTTTCGAAAATACATTGTGGTTCAATGTCGACTACCCTCCCAGTTAACTGTGTACCCATGGCCGTACACAATGACTTAGCCACCATTTCTTTTCAAAATGATAACAGCTCTTATTTTAAGAGAATTAGAGTCGAAATTTATTTACAAAACAAATATGTAATTTTCTGTCGTATAATTAATACAGCCAGGTTCGGTGGGTTTTTGAAGGTTCAATCTTTTGCTGGTGCATTGTTGGCCATGTCTATACTTACAAGTCTCATCCAGATTCAGCACTTTGACATTTCTTAACAAATTCCTTTGATTCCATTGTTGGAAAAATGGTTTTCGTAAATCTAATATACCTGCACTGAGCCTTATATAAACACAAGCCAAAACTAACGCGTACATTCTCACAAACAAATAAAACAATACGTTATTTATTTTATTACTTTATTTATAATTTATGGTTTTTATACAATCTATATAAACTACGCGGTGTAGTGAACTTATATAATCAAACAGTAAAAAGAAAAATATTAAAACAATTTTTATTATAAGTAAACCATAATTCCGTAAAGGTTACTTTTATCCCGGGAATATGTTTCCCGAGGGCAACAGCTAGTTGTGATATTGGCGGGAATTTACGCTAAAATCACACATTGAAATTAAATGATTTTAAATGGATTTTATCAGATACATTTGATGTTATTTTTTATTAAAGAACAACGATTCCTACCTATCGAGGTTATTGAAAGACAAAGGCCAATGAAAAAACGGTCATTACTTTATTTCATTGACTCTATAAGATACCATTTAATGTTAGACTTTAACAGTATAAGAATAAATTTTAAAATCAAATGGCATATTTTGTCTGTGGTATAGCGAATCCAGTCCTTCAATAATGTGATTGAAATAAAAGTAATTTTAACGGATTCTATCGCGATTCGCGATATATTTGATATTATTTACTTTTAATCCGACGTTTCGGCCACTTCTCAGCAGCCATGGTCGCGACCGTGGGGATTTATCGCACGATAAAAAAAAGCCATGGTCGCGAGTGACCATAAAATAGTTTTATTTCATTGAGTGATATTAGCGTAAAGTTTAGAAAATACCAATACTACGCGCTTATTCTGCAATGTACAACGGTATATCAAATGAGATATTGACATTATGTAAAGTAAAGCCAACAAGACGAGATAAAAAAGATAAACAAAGCGAACATTCTCTGTCCTTGCCGCACATATCACACGTACGCGACAATGGCCGAGCGACAGCTGTCGTTGCGTGTTTCGTAGTACAGGAAAGCTGTCAGTTCGGATCTGACAGTTTAGAACCACTGTGGTTCTAAACTGTCAGATCCGTCATCTTATGAGCAATTTCATTCCTGTCTGAAACTCGCTTGAAGTGATACGTAATCATTAATCATCTATATATATAAAAATGAACCCCTATTTCCCTGGGTCACGATATCACGCCTGAACGGCTCAACCGATTTCGCTAATTCGTTTTTTGTTGTGTTCGTTATTGTCAGGAGAAGGTTCTTATGAAAGAAAAAATGAAGGAAATTGCGCAAAAAATTAGAAAATTTAAGAATACACAACCACCATATAAAATAGCTGATCCGACATACGCCATGTCTAAATTTTGAATTTGGAATACGAATTGGAAAAAAAATGTGTTTATGATTCTGATACTGCTGTATGATATTCTTCTATGTTATCTGACGTTTGATATAGAATTGACATAATGCGTGCAAATATCGTCAGAGGGTGTTATATTAGTAAACATTTTTTTGAATTAACAAAATGCCCGTTGCTTGGGCCGCGAAATATATAAGGTGGCTATTTTTTTATTTATGAACGCCCTTGAGCGTAGAGGTATATGGTCGTATGGGTCCCATAGGTATATAGGTTCCGTAGGTGTAAGTATGGGCCCCGGTGACCTGTTAGTGTCGGGAGCTCCGTGGGCGTATGGGGCCCGAATCGAAATGCTTTCCGTTCTCAAAATAATTAGGAGAATTTAATACAGCTAATTGATTCTAATTTCTAAGGCGAAACGAAGTTCGCCGGGACAGCTAGTTTTCAAATAAAAATGTTTGGAGCCGCTGAAACATTGTTAACCTTTTTTCTCCCGCTTCGTTGGCTTTACTTTAGTTATAAATTATCCCTTCTCTGGCACTTTAGCAGGAATGTTACAAACAATAATAATATAATTTCTGTAATACAATTTTATACTTATCAATTTAACACAATAGTTTAACAATATTAGCTCTTAAGTAATATAATAAGTAACATCAGAGTAGTAGCAGAAGGTATGGTACATCACTATTTTTAAATAACTTCATAAAAAGTGGGTAGTTTTTTTAAAGGAATATTATTAACCCGAAACCCTAGTACTTTCTTTAAACCCATCGGTAGTTTCGTGAACAGGATTCGGACGTGAGACGTTTCAATCGTGAGTCCGCCTCCTTATCCACTACTCTACGTAAATACGAAAGCATTTATGTCCTTTAAAATTTCTAATCGGATACAAACCTTGCGTTATGCGAAAGATCGTTCGAATCTCACCTGAACCGATAAAATTCCTATCTCAATTGATTAGTTTGGAATACTTTTTATCCCAGGAAAGGTTCCCACGGTTAATCAATTACAATATCCTGCCCCTAGATTCTACTAAAGCTAAACCAACATACACAATCACTGCAAAAAAATTACATTGAAATTTAGACTTTATTTTTGTACACCTAAAGTCCAAAATGAAATGAAATTTTCATTACACTTTTTTCATTCACTCAGCAAAAAGTCATTTATTTTGAACTGTAAATGCATCGCTTTAAAGTCTATATTTTAATGTCGTTTTTTTGAGTGGCTATGCTATGATTGTGGTTTGGTTTTAATAGAATCGAGGAGCTAGTAATTACAAAATATTGCAATACTAGTTTATCCTACCGCATCGCCTGCTACCACGGCCGGGTGCTCTAAACGATCTCATACTTGTCGGGGTGGAAGCTGATCTCCTGCGAGAAGTCCACCGGGGTGGGTTCCTCCGCGAACGTGACCTTGGTGGCCGTGAGTAGCGCCAGGGAGGTGTCCGACGTCCACGTTACCGTCAGGGGGAAGAAGTCGTTGGGTATCGCCGGGGTTATGCTGTGGAGGAGAAAGTGTTCGTTATGTAGGTAGACAAGTTCAATCTAGATTATTATAACTTACTAGCTTTTTCCCGCGGCTCCGCCCGCGTGGATGTCGGTTATCGCGACCAAACATAGCCTATGTCCTTTACATACATACATAAACTCACGCCTGTATTACCCGAAGAGGTAGGCAGAGGTGCTAGCACCCACATTTCGCCAGTTTATGTTTAGGTCCCAATGTAATAGGTGGCGAGCCTATTGCCATTAACCGGGCACTTATAAACCTGCGATTAATACACAAATAACTTCGAAAAGCATCGAAAAGTCATTGGTGTGTGCCATGGTAAACCTGGGATGGAACCCGAGACCTCGTCTCAGCAGTCCATTACCATACCACTAGGCTACCGCAGATTCCTCATAGTCAAATCTACCCTTGTACCAAATTTCATCAAAATCGGATCAGTGGTTTAGGCGTGAAAGCGTAACATACAAACAGACAGACAGAGAGAGTTACTTTCGCATTTATAATATTTGTATGGATAAGGGAGTGACGTAGATAAATTAGATACAACTGTTCGATTCCATAATTCGTGTATTAATGCTTCAAATATCGTCCCATAAGAGCCAAACGAGCGTATCGCCATTTTGCTAACTTTACAGGAGAGCTAAAAAACTGTGCAAATACCACTATTCTGAACTTTGAAGTACTATATTATACATAAAATAACAGTTAATCGACGAACAAAAAATGCCTCAATATGGACTAGTTATTAGAGGGTTAACATAGCAAAAAAACTAATTAATAATGTTTTGAAATATATTAAATATTTATGGTTTTTCAAAAAGTGCCAGGCTTACGTTTTTTTGGCTCTTATTATTTGCAAACATATTTGAAAATAATAAGAGCCACGAAACGTAAGCCCGGCCTAACTATATAGCTAAAGCCTAGTATAACTAACTTTAAAGCATTTTTGGGAAAAGAAAAAAAATAGGTACGTTTACATATAAATCTTTATTATCAAGAATGGCACAGTATTAATAATATTACTTTAGGACGTAGTTGTTAAGTGGCGTCTACTCAAGTTCTTCATCATCCGTAGAACCAACTTTAAAACTACGATAAAAATCGTGGTATTGTGTGGGAATGATTCCCTGTCTGCATAAGTCTTGCAAATCCGCATACTTTTCAGCCGAAATTGGTAATGACCCACTATATGCATTTTTTAGTACGATTTTATCCACAGCCATCCTCTTACCTCGTCTCAATACCTTTATTTTTTTAAAATCAGAGTCATCGTAGTCATATTTGAAATATATATGTTTAGTGTCTTCCTTTCTATATTGCAACCACTTTATTTTAAGCCAGTTTACAGGATTTCCTTCAGTGTCTATCTTCGCATTCTTAATTAAGATATTTTTTAAGTCTTTTATATCAATAAAATCTTCATTTTCCATTTCGAAAACTTCATACGGAGATTTTCGGGAAGCTGTCCTTATAATCGTATAAAAACCGGAAGGGTGAAAGATTGGAATATTTTTTTTAGCCTGTTCGATAGTAGCATGTATATTATCTGCCTCCATCTGGCTATGCCCAGGCTCAAAATATTTTTGATTGATTTCTGGAATTTCAAAAGCTTCAACACAATATAATAACAGAGCAGAAATGTACATGTTTCTACATTGACTGGCGCAAGTATCTGACATAAAAGTGACTGGCTTACCATCGGCTATATTTTTGAGGTATTTCATTAGGCAAGATCCAATCTCAATAGCTCCTTTTCGACCAATACCTTCATGCCAACAGTAACAATAGACTTTGCGGTTTTCTTTGCCAAAGTCTAACATGGTAAAATTATAAACAGGAATTCTGCGTTTATAATAAATCAATTTTGAAGAGGAAGATGGACAATTGCATATTGCCTCCAAGTCATATTCAACGAAGTGTATTTCGCCAGACTCAGCCAATATTTTCGCTTCATCACGATGTTTTCGGGCAGTGACTTTTCTTTTTAAATGCTCCTCGTGTTCTATTTTTTCTTTCTCTTTGTCTTCTTCACTTAAATTATTAAAAATAAAACATTTGTCACAAACATCTTTGCGTGGTTTATGGAAACCGATATTAAAATCTGTGTTAATTATATTACGATAAGATGATATTTTCACTGGCTGTCTATCCTCATCTTCGCATTTACTTTTATAAAGTTCATACATTTTGGTGACATTCAGGCATTGGTCTAGGTATTCTTTCTTAGATTTTTGTCTCACGTAGTGGGCCGGTGTTCGCGGAAATAAATTAACATGATCTCGAATGAATTGTTTTTCTTCCTCTGGTATTTTATTATGTGGCACGTGGTGACCTCTCTGGTCAGTATTCACAACACCGGTATCATTACAGTTTTTCAAACAATTTCTAACGTATGTTTCAGAAATATTTAATGTTGATAAAAAAAATTTTTGGCATACTTTTAACTTTTCTGATAATTCAGCTTTTTTCAAATAATAATTGTTAGTCATCTTCCTTCTGCTTTCTTTTCCATTTAGTGTTCTTATTGTTGGTATACGATCTACTAAGCTTACAATGTACTGTCTCTTTTGATCAATGCTATTAATGTTCCAAAAGCAGGAAAAAATTTCTAGTCTTTCATCGTTACTAAAATTGTTGGCACATTTTTGTTTACACGTTCCCATACATTTACTTTCCAGCAATGATTTTCCAGGTTTCATGACACCCTTAACTGATAGGTAAGGCTCTCCTTTTTGTCGCTTATTCTTCCTTATATTCTTCTTCCATTCACTAGGATCAGCTTGGCCTCTACGTTTGCGTTTGCGGTTTTGGTGCCCAGGAATAATAGACTGAACCTCAGTTGTATCAGTAATATTGATCAATACGTTTTCATCGATTAAGTGATGGACGTTTTCGGTAGTTAGAATACTTTCAGACAATGTACTCGAATTGTTCGTATTATTATTTGTTATTTCTGAAATGGTACAATCAGTAGACGATATAATACATTCATCTGGTTGAGGTACGTAATCATTACTCGAATCTGATAGATGTAAATCTTCATTCAACAGATCGATAAGGGAAACGTTTTGTAATGATGTCAATACTGAAGAATTTGGGAGATCAATAGAGTCTTGGAACGAAAAGTCTGCTTCTAAGCTATGTTCTGCCGTTACTGTACATGGTTGCAGACAAGGAATTTCAACATTGAGGAAGTCATTAGCATTTGAGTTAGCATCAAATGAATTCACTGGACCCTGAAAAAAATAAAATACACTGATATATTTTTCAAAAAAGTGATCTTTTATATCTTACTCATAAATTACACACCATGATCGCAAACTAAGAAAAGCTTGTACTATGGTACACGCAGATGCATAATAAGCAACCATCCTCATCACAAGATTGGTCCGGGGTGGGAATCGAACTCACCTCGGACCAATCTTGTGATGAGGATGGATTTAACAGTAATGATCACTAACCACTTGACCACAACGAAATTAGCTAGCTAGCTATAATATGGCTATATTGTAACTAGCTAACTATAGTATACTTATTAGTGTATTACAGCTACCTAGCTATAATATACATATTGTTGTATATCAAGAAAACAGGTAACATCTGATTAAACGCTTTGTATTGAGATTAGTACCCGGTAGTGTACACAGATGAATGAGCGCCTCATATTAAACAGCTAGGATAAAGTTAACCAAGAATAGATCAGTTGCAGAAGGGAAATCCTATCTATCTTCGTGTTAAATAAACGGCGATATACAGGAATTCCCCTACAAAACTGAACTATCTTTGGTTTACTTTAACCGAGGAAATTTTTGGTAGATACATTATTTTTTATTTTTATTTTTATTAATTTTTAAACTTTATGCACATAAATTTGTACAAAGGCGGACTTAATGCCAAAGGCATTATCTAACAGTCAACCTTAGGGTGATGCAGAGATACTTTGAGGTAGGTGCAGACAGAAGATTAACTATTTACTATAATATTTTTTATTATTAATTATTGTGATCGGCTGTTAGTCAAAAGTCAATACCTATGAGGGTTTAATCAGAAAGGAACCTTTGTTAATAAAGTGTAAAATGTATTAGCTGAAAAGGACCACGTCAAATCACAGTTATTTCTACTTATTACGTATCAACGAAATGTATAATATAGGTAACAGAACATTTTAAAGTATTAAAAAATTAACACAATTGATGGAAATTAGACTTTATTTGAGCAAAAGAACTGTGATTAGATTTATTTTCATTAGTTAACGTATTATAATAATAATTAGGTAGATACTTATGTATAAAATAAACTCACCTGCTGGTTTAAAGATTCCAGAATCTTCCAGGTTCGGCTGCTTTTTTTCATGTTGAAAGAACAATTATTTCCTTTATCACTAACTTTCAATTTAATAAAAAAAAATCAATAATCGTCGTTTATCACTAAATTTCGGGGCTCCCCGCGCTGTCGATTTCAAGTAATTATCGGGGGTACCTTAACTTCTAAGAACCATTTGAACGTAATTGCAATCAAAATCTACTTAAGACCTGAGTATAATATGTTAATGTTACTGCCAAAGTAACGTAATTGATTTAACGTTGTATTGGCAATCAGTTGAATAAGAGATATTCAATTCAAAATAAGTTTAAAGTGACGTAAACTTTTATACGTTCAAATGGCTCTTAATTATAACCTCAAGCTCGTTTATTTTTTTATGCTATAGGAACGTATAAGTTGATACGTTTTTATGGTTGGTTAGAAATCGTCAATTATCGAAAATTTCAGTATCAAAATAAACTCGTAAACAAATACGTTCATTTGGAACTAACTAAAAATGAAACGGATAACATTGACATACACCAATCGAAAGTTAAGTTGTTATCGTCGTAAAGAAAATATACTTTTTTCTGATACGTTACAATGGAACTCTGAAACTATTGACTATACGAATACGTCCTTTTGGCAGATGGTGTATGACCACTTAGACAACGTATTTATGAAATAAAAAAAAAAAAACGATATTTTGGTGATACGCTCCTTTGGCTCTTATGGGACGATATGTGCGTGCAGTTACATAATATATAAGGTAAGGCGAGCTGTACCCTACAATATTTTATAGTTAAATAGGTTACAAATTATCGCTTTTAGCAATAAAGTAGCATTTGTACATATTATTTTTGTATACCGTACATGTATATTTTTTATTAGAAGTGTGTCAGCGTCAGAAAGATTTTGTGTACAATCTCAAAATGATCTTAATATCAAGGTATGAAGAGCAAATTAAACTGTATTATTGATTTAAATTGCATTTTGTCCAAACTAAAGCCTTCGCCCCTCAGCCAAGCATTAGCGTGTCATGTAGAACGCTACTACTCCCGGTTGAATATACTTTGATAATCAACGATTGATGTCATTGGAAATATTGTGATTCGTGTATTTGGTTGTGCTTTCTCCTCGCCCCCGTTTATCCACGCGGATTGTGAGTGCAAGCTTATAATAAGGTCACCAAGATGTCCAAGACTCGAAGTTTCTCCCGTGTACTTATATATATTTAACTAAAGGTACACAATCTTGCAGTTACTTCATACAAAAAACATTGAATAAACATAACAAATTTCTGTTTTTATTCGGATTTTATTTTTAAACTAGGTATATTTTTTGGGACCTTAACATAAACTGGCGAAATGTGGGTGCTAGCACCTCTGCCTACCCCTTCGGGGAATACAGGCTTGAGTTTATGTTATGATGTTATGTATATTTTTTTGATAAAAACGATTCACCTCAAGTTTGTGTATAGTCAGCGTCCGAAATATCTCGCCTACAGTCTTAAAATGATTTTAAAAGTAAGGTATTAGCAGCAAAATCAAACTGTTTCATGTATTTACATACAATCACGCCTTTATCCACGGAGGGTTAGGCAGAGGTGAATTAACACCCACTTTTCACGAATCAATGTATTCGGTCCCACGTAATAGAGGTTGAGCCTATTGCCGTATTCCGGGCACTATTGTTGACTCGAGCCATGGATCTGAGGTTAAGTCTGGGCTGTATATATCTGTCTGATGTTAAACAGCGCTATCCCTTAGTCGCCCTGTACAACACCGCAAGGGAAGAGATGGGGTGGCCCAAATTGTACTCTGCCGGGAACTACGCGGAATTTATTTATTTAAATTGTTTATTTTCAGAACTAAAGTTGAGTATGAATTATCACATCAATCGGTCAACAGGCATTAAGATCATTTTGAGCACTTAGTTGATCAAGATCGATCTCATTTCATTTTTATTTTTATTTTATTTATTATAAGAAACTCTACAGCTTATTTTTAGTGGTCTTTTTTTTTTACATTTACATATTACTTAAGCTAACAATGAGTTTCATGACATTCATAATGATGCATAAACTAGATGTAATTAGTTGTACTTAGAACTAAAAATTAAATAAAAGAAAATTGTACAATGAAGGTAAAAGAGAACATACATATTACAAATAGTCACATTATCAAGTTTTACCTTTGAGAATCATCATGACTTGGGTGCGATACGACTTTTTTGATAGATGAAATTTTTTGATTGATTTTGACTGTCCTTTTATGTATCTAACCAAACAATATATTTTTTACAGTACAGAATAATGGATACTCACGTGAACTCCAGGCTGCCGGACTTGTGCGCCTTGTCAATGATGGGTATGGACCACACGAGCGTGCGGCCCTTCTGCGTGTAGTTGCCTTCCCACTGGTGCACCACCACCGAGCCCTTGCCTGAACTGTGGGCGGAGATTTTGTCTTATAATCACTATTAACATAAACTGTAAAAAATGTCGACCTTACCTAGAGCTAAAACACTGTAAATACCGCAGATGGCGAATTTCTAAGGAAAAATTGCCATATTTAAAAAAAAATTACTGCATACAAGCGTTTTTGGAAAATCACTTGCCACAGTGGAGTCATCTATCAACTTTCTTACGAACTGTTGGAAAATTGGTAGATGGCTCCACAGTCACCCATAAAAGAGAGATATAAAAAGAGAAGGGAAAGGAGAATGCCCATTGTTGGTTGCGCTTTTAGTCCTACGCGTCAATATTTCAAATGTTAAAAAATAATATTGATTAAAACATGCCTTTTCGACCCTGAATCGCTTCTGTAGAACTTGGGGTTTGAAAATTGAATCATAAGAATGCCTAAAGTTAAAGATGCATCTTTGCAAGACGATCGCCATTTTTTGCCAATGTTGCCATTGTATTAAATATAAAATAAACTATTGATGGTTATATTAATATAGAAATCTTTATAAAATAAAACGGTTAAATAATAATAAACGTGATAATAATTCGTAATGTAATATTAAAATACATATTCGTGTATGTAGCGGTAGTATAACAAAGTCGACATCAGTCGCTCAATCCTACATTTTGGCGGTAGAACTACTATTTTACGGACAAACCCTATTATTTTGGATACAGATCAATCCCACCTAAATCCCATTTAAATATATTCAAATTAGTAATCTCATATATTCATGAACGTATACTTTAGTGTCACAAAGATGCCAACATTAAAAAAACGAAACTCAAATGTCAAGTGTCACAATATTTTTGTCTCAATGTTATTGTTTTCTAGTTTTTATCGTTTAATTTCTCAATAACCCCAAGTTCTGTTACAATATACGTTTATATATCAGATAATACTTAATACAGGCTTTACAACGCAGTTTATACATAATGTGACATGGCAAACAAAAGTGTGAAACCATCCCCCATACTGATATGGGCATTCTCCTTTGATCAGGTGTGGCTCAATAGCTCAGTTGAAAGAGCATTCCCACTTGCAAGGGAAAGGTCGTGGGTTCAAGTCCCACTTGAGCATTTCATTTTTAATTTTTCAAAGTTAGCACAATAAATGCTATAAAAAAATCATTCCAGGATTCTTTTATTACATAATTAAAATGTACCTGAACATTCATGTCTACCTAAATATAATTTTCAATGTATCATATTGAGACACTTACGGCAGTGGTATATTGATGATGACGTCACTGAGCACTAGATGGTCCCGCTCGAGCTCGTACTCGATGTTGACGTCACAGCCGCCGCCCGCGCCCTCTGACGGCCAGCAGTTCACTGTGCACAAAATGTACTATTAGAAGAGATAACAACTTTTCCAACTCAGTCATGAGAACCGTGATTGACGGCTTAACGCTCTCCAAGGCACAGTAGCAGTACAATACTGCCATAGATTTTCGTTTAATAGTCTAAGATCCGTAGTAAGATCGACCTTCACCCATCTTTTTACCGAATTAAATATTGAAAAATATATAAAAAAAAAGGTCGTGGGTTTAAGTCCCACTTGAGCGCTTCTTTTTCCCGATGTATTTCGAATAGGGTCGCTCATAAAATAGGGCCAAAGAGGTAATTAATTGTACATTTGGAACCTGATTTTTGCACTGATTTATATGGCAATAAAATGTACTTTTAATGAGAAGTATACAGTGGATACTACATGCGAAAGCGCATTGCAGATGAGAGCAAAGACTACAATCCAGTTATTAGTTGGGCTCCTATACAATAACAACCGGGGTCGATTGGGTCCATAAATTACGTGAAGTGTTTTTTTTTTATTTGCTTGCTTTGCTCAGCCTGAGCTATTTGGTATAAAACAAAGATGGTGTTTTGACAGTCACTAGATATAAAACGTCGAAGTATGAATGATTTTTTTTCTTTCGAACGAATTATTGATTGATCTTAATCGTATTTTGTATTTTATTGATTAAACTTCATGTACCTACATGGACGGACTTAACGCCATAGGCATTCTCTACCAGTAAACCAAAGGTGGTGCAGAGAAAGACTCAGTAGGTGCATTATTAGAGCAACATTGTATGAAGAGAGCGTATCGAATAATTTTAGGGAGTGACACTATAGGTACCTACATACCTGCCATGAGGCATGTATACCAACATACCTCACGACAAGCATGCACCTATAATGTCTGATATAGGTAACTTAGATACAATACAATAAATTACGATTACGCTTAAGATTAAATTTTAAGTATGTACAATCTGGATTTTTTTTGTTTCAATCAGAACGAGACCCCCCCTCTCTCCAACATAAGATTAGATGAGATTTGACTCGACCCCCTCCCCCACTTAAACATCTCACGTATTTTATTAACGCCCCCTTGTTTAATGTGCTCTCCAAAGTACAGAAGCAGCAAGCTTAGTGGTTAAGGAGTCAGCCTTACGATCGGGAGGTCCCGGGTTCGATCCTGGCCATTACACTACCGGCGTGAACCCACTCCTAGCATTTTAGCTTAGTTGGAGGGGTTAGAGGGAATATTAGTAACTTCGGTTCTAATATTCTTTAAAAAAAAAAATACCCCCTAGCTTGTGTAGCTTGTGCTACTACGACATAATGGATTTCCTTAATGAAAAATTTTAAAACAATACATGTCGTTCTTGGCTACTTTTTACTTTTTCATTACAATCTATTTTTGGGAACTTGACATTTTGTTATATTGACATTTTTAAATTATTGACATGAATGACATTTAAATATTTTTAGTGATCTAATTGTAGGGATTCGGTCCGACACTCGGTTGAGAGTTGTACGTTTTGAGGTTATATTTGGCTATATCTTCAATATTGTCCTCGTTTACAACCGGAAAATAAGTGTTTGTGTTGTTTTGGTGGTGGAATATTATTTATAAGGTTAGTTATATCCATATCTACCGGCGTCCGCGCTCATTTCCATGGAAATGAGCGTGGATGTACCCCCTGATGGGGGTGGATCTGTCCCTCCGGATTTACCCAAAAAAACGGTAAAACGTTCTGCCGCACCGAATTCGACGGATACCGATAGTAAAAAGAATCGTTCTCCAGCGGAATCTATTCAATCCGTCTACTCAATACCGGGTTACGACTCGGACTCTAAACTCGAGTACTCTAGTACGGACAAAGGTCCGTACTTCGTATATGTCTCGAGAATGGAACAGGACCCAAAAAATGGCTTAGCCTTCAAATCTCTAAGATTTGCCCAGTTCCTTTTTAAAAATAATGTTGAAAATATTAAAGTAGGTGGGATAAAAAACGTTGGTCGGAATAGGGTGTGCGTGGAGTTCGGCTCGGCAGCTGCGGCGAATAAATTCTTAAATCTTGTTCTGTTAAAAGATCACAACTATGTAGCCAACATCCCAAGCTATAGCATATTTCGGATGGGCGTAGTGAGAGATATTCCCACTGATTGGACGTTGGAGGAATTGGTTGGGGGCATCTCCTCTACTGCCGGAGTGGTAGTTAGAGCCAGACGGCTTAATACTAAAATTGTAAGAGACGGTGCTTCCGTGTGGGTCCCATCAAACACAGTTGTCCTAACTTTTTTGGGCTAGGTCCTTCCTGAAAGAGTATTTTGCTTTAATGCCTCTCTTCCAGTCTCCCTCTACCAACTGCCAACTATACAATGCAGAAATTGCTGTCGATTTGGCCACATTGCCAAGCAATGTCGGTCAAAACCCCGCTGTTTTAAATGTGCACAGCCCCATGCCGGTGATTCATGCTCTGTTGCTGATAGAGACATCACTTGTTTTCTATGTTCTGGCGGTAACCACACGGCTACAGACAGAAGATGTCCAGAACATACCAGACAAAGGTCTATCAAAGTAATAATGTCAGAAGAGAACATCAGTTATGCTGAAGCCGCATCTAGACTCCCCCAGAGCCGTAGACCTCTCTACTCTGAGACAGCTGCTAGGCCGTCTCCTCCCATGTACTCCACTTCCATTTCTCCTCCCATCCCTTCTGTCTCGTCTCCCTCTGTAAGTTATAAGAAAACCGTTTCCCTCCCCATACGTCTAAGGTTTGTTCCAGGGAAATCCTTCAGTGCTCATGAGCATAACGAAATAATAAGTCACCCTCCTTCTTCCCAACCCAATGGGTGCTGTATTAATCCACCAACAGAGACTACTCCACTGGCCACTCCTAATGACAATCTTGTCCAACTTTTACTCTGCTCCCTTATAAATATACTCACGAAAATGTCAGATGCTCTACCGCACGACGTTGCTGTTCTCGTAGAACAATTACTAGTGATAATCTCAAAAAACAATTCTAACAATGGGTCTCAATCTCCTTCAATGGAATTGTAAAAGCATTCGTCGCAGGAAACCTCCTCTTATTGATTTAATTAATCAACACCAACTTGCTATCCTGGCTATCCAGGAAACTTTACTAAAACCTATGCACCGTTTTAGGATCCCTGGTTTCTTCTGCCTGCGAGACGACAGAGACGATGGTTGGGCGGGTTGTGCTCTGCTGATTAGAAGAAACATAACATTCTCTCAAATTCAACTCCCTACTCATGATGACGATTTTCACATAGTTGCCATTAGGGCAATGAATATTTCTTTAACTCCATATATGTCCCTCATCCTAACCGTAGTATCCTCTCTGAAGTTAATTCTATTCTCTCATTCATCCCTTCTTCTATGATTATATTAGGTGACTTTAATTGTCGACATACTCTATGGGGTGCACATTGCGATGACCCTATCGCCTCACCTATTCTTGACATCCTAGATGACTTAAATTTATGTATTTTAAATGATGGGTCTGCAACCCGTCGTGTCCCTCCTACACAAAACATCAGTGTCCCTGATCTATCCTTGTCTTCTGATTCTCTAACCCCACTTCTGTCTTGGTCTACTCTTCCTAATGTTCTCGGTAGTGATCACTTCCCAATCTTAATCTCTTACTCTCAGGCTTCAACCCCTCCTCCCTGCCTTTATGAACCTCTCCTAAAGTACAAACTCAGTAGAGCTAACTGGGAGATGTACTCCGCGACATTGGATACAGAACTGGCATCTCTTCCTCAACCTAGCTCCTCAAACTTCATCTTTTTGTATGACCGCTTAATCTCAGCAATAAAATTTGCCGCTGACTCTTCCATTCCCCATAAAAAACCTGCCAATCTGCGTACTCCCTCACCCCCCTGGTGGGATTCAGAGTGCACAGCGAGTGTTCAGAAACGTACAGATGCTGAAAATAAATTTGCATTATCCTTATCCATGACAGATTACGTCAACTTCAAGAAGACTGCAGCTGCTACATCTAGGCTTCTATCTAAAAAGAAATCACTAGGTTGGCGAAAATTCTGTGAATCTCTATCCCCTCGATCTCCCCTTTCTTTGGTCTGGAAAAGAGTTAAAGCATACAGGAGAAGTGTAGCAGACACATCTGTCTCAAGCAATGACCCTAATTCCTTTCTCAATGACTTTCTATCTACCCTAGCTCCCCCATATGCACCTGAACTTGGTTGTATTCCCCTCTTGCACCCTCCCAATCTCAGCATAACACAAGATCATATGAATGACTTGTTTTCCTTTTCTGAACTATCTTGCGCTCTTGATCATCTCCAGGATTCATCTCCTGGAATTGATGGTATTCCATATTCCTTTATTTGTAAATTGTCTGATTCCTCGAAAACTTTCTTCCTTAGCATTCTTAATGCCATCTTGCTCTCCGGCCAGATCCCAGATTCCTGGAAAAGTCAAATTATTATTCCAATCCTGAAGCCGGGGAAAGACCCAAAAATTTCTTCCTCATATCGCCCCATTGCTCTATCCTCTGTCTTAGCTAAAATTATGGAAATCCTTATCAAGAACCGTCTTGAATGGATTTTAGAAAATAGACAATTATTAGCCTCCAGTCAATACGGCTTTAGAAAAGGCAAGGGCACCCTGGACAGTCTGAGTATCCTGACTTCTGAAATACGTTTGGCGTTGTCTCGTAATGAACATACTATAGGGGTTTTCTTAGACATCTCCGCTGCCTATGACAATGTCCATCTTCCGCTACTCAGGCAGAAAATGCTCCAGCTGAGTATACCCGTGAGGTTGGTTCATATCATTTGCAACATGCTCATGTGTCGTACAATATCTGTTCGTTTCCAGGGCAACACCCTGCCTTCTCACATTGTTTGGAAAGGCCTTCCTCAAGGATCTGTCCTTAGCCCAATCCTATATAACATTTACACCCTTGACCTGGATCTCTCTGTCAACTCTTTTTGCAAAATCCTGCAATATGCTGACGATGTTGCTCTATATTCTACTTCCCCCTCTTTTTCGGTGGCTGCCGCCAATCTCAATACCGCTCTTTTCTACTTAAATAATTGGCTCTTAGAACATAATCTCTCCCTCTCAGTTCCCAAATGTAGTGCAGTTGTTTTCACTCGCAAACGTGACACGCCTCACATTAACCTCTCTGTGGCGAATGAATCAATCCCAATTTTAAATTCCGTGAAATTATTGGGTCTTATTTTGGACTCCAAATTGACAGGAGTTCCCCACCTAAATCATGTAATGGAAAAGTGTGAGAAGGGCGTAAATGTCATGAGGTCTTTATCTGGGGTCCGGTGGGGTTCTCATCCCTTCTGCCAAAAACTCTTATACAACGCCATTGTACGTAGTCACTTTGACTATGGTACTTTTCTACTTGAGCCATGCAACATATTGCCTCTCACAAAACTAGAAAGAATTCAGTCGAAGTGTCTTCGTATTATAACTGGCGCCATGAAATGCTCCCCTATCAACGCCCTACAAGTCGAATGCAGGGAACCTCCCCTCCACCTTCGCCGGCAATTTTTATGCGACAGGTTTCTCTTCAATGCTGCCCAAGTTAGTTCTCATCCTCTACTCGTTATCCTACAACAACTTTCCCCCTTAATCTCTTCTTCAGCATTCTGGAAGAATAAATCTCATCCTCTCCTCATAAATTCATATAGAAAACTAATTAACCTCTCAGTCCCTATCCATCAATTCCCTTTAAACCCACTTTTTGATCATGACTACCGATCATTAATATTTCAACCAAGAATCATCCTTGATTTTGGCATACCCAAAAAATGCCCATCTGCAAATCAAAAATTTTTGAACATTTTGGGTCGTGACTGGCCAGATTGGACAACCCTCTACACCGATGCTTCAAAATTGTCAGTTGATTCACCAGTGGGTTCTGCGGCATGGATTCCCAAATATAAAATTATTCTCAGCTTCAAAAGCCCTCCATACAATTCCATTTTTACAGGAGAATCTATTGCTCTGCTAGAAGCTGTCACTTATGTAGAATCTCATAATCTGAACAAAGCCCTCATATTGACTGATTCCCTGAGCTGTCTGAAGGACTTATTGAAAAATCCCTTTAAATCTAGTAATAATTTTCCACTCACCCTTAAGACAAAAGCCATACTACTCAGGTGTCACATGTCTGGCACTGAGGTGGCCTTAGCATGGATCCCTAGTCATGTTGGCATATCAGGTAATGAAACTGTAGATTCTTGCGCTAGATTGGCAACTGGTACAGGATGTGCTGCATACAACTACGCTTTCGCCCGAGACCTTCGCACTTTATCCGGCGCTTGCCTGGATAAATCTTGGAATGACTTATGGCAATCCTCTAGAATTATCAAGGGCAAATTCTATGGATCCTTACAACCATCTATCCCTTCCAAGCCATGGTTTTTCAAGCACAAACGGTTCAATAAGTTAACTACCTCAGTCATAATACGCCTCCGCTTGGGATTTGTCTGCACACCAGTTTTCTTGGCCAAAATTAGAGTTCGGGACCATTCTCTATGTGAATGTGGCTTGGATGAGGGCACTCTTGAGCATATTTTTTATTCTTGTCCAAGATTAGTGGTACAATTATATGATCTCCTCCCACAAAAGATTCCTCGACCTGTAAATTTGACCTACTTACTCACTCTGGTATCCTCCCCCTTTATCAAGATCCTCTACAAATTTATCTCCATAAACGAAATAAAACTATAATTCTGCACCCTCTCCCCTTCACAAAATAACTAATCTAACCCTAAGCCCTAATTTGGATATATATATTTAACATATAACATATTTTTTATTAATATATGTGTTTTACTAACACTTGTGATGTCCTTTTTCAGTGACTGACAAGGATAAGTCCAAATTAATTACTGCCCCATTAATACTTAGAGACCTCTATAAACGATTAAACCTACTCTCCACCTTGAGGTTGGCAGAATCATCGGTACCCATAAAACCGATGCAAGGCGCCATTTTAATAAAATAAGAAGAAGAAGAAGAAGAAGATCTAATTGTAATGTTTTTTATTGTGACATAGCATGGCTCATAATTTAATTTAATGTTCTTTTTTATTTGTCTAACAATAAATTTTGTACGCCTGTCTGGGCAAAACATGTTGGCACCGTAACAAGCAATGACTTTGGGAGCCCTGGGACATCCTTCCGAGGGCTTACCCGGGCGATACCGTGGGGGTTTTAGTCGGTAGGAGTCCGGCATAACATCCATGAAGGATTTCCCCCACGGTCAAAAAAAAAAAGCAATGACCATGTAACAACTTCCATGTAACCTATGTTTATGCAAATAAATGAATCTGAATCTGAATCTAGCTAACACTGACCGGAGAGCGGCGCCACCTTGTCGTCGTTGGCGTGCAGGCGCCATTTGAGCACGCCCACGTCACTGTTGAGCGGGAAGGCGCGCTGGCTCTGCTTGAGGCCGATGACGCCGTTGGACTTGAAGGCTTCTTTGTCTACGTTCGGGTGCGTCTGGGGGGGAAACATTGTATTATAATAATTAGTACTTAGTAGGTCTCTCTCGTTTTATAACAAACTAGATATGCACTTGGCTGCACTTCGTTTCAATTAAAAGCAGATTTTGCAAAAATCCATACTAATATTACAAATGCGAAAGTAACTCTGTCTGTCTGTCTGTATTTTACGCTTTCACGCCTTAACCACTGAACCGATTTTGATGAAATTTGGTATAGAGGTAGATTAGACCATGAGAAATGACATAGGCTATGTGTGGTCGCGATAACCAACATCCATGGACGCCGCGAGCGGAGCCGCGGGCAAGAGCTAGTATCCTTCATAAATGTAAAATTCCATTGTAACTTTTTTTTATAATGTATTTGGGAATAATGTTGAGATGTAAGGAAAAATGTATGGGGGTTTAAAAAAAAATTGTTTCTTTCGCCAAATGAATACTTCTAGATGATTTTGCTATCGAAACTGTGGCCAAACTCTTTTTATCCGAAACGACTATAAAATCCCCCAGTATTTGTCTGATGTTTTTTTATACCACTTAGGTCGGGCGGTGGAACATATTCCACCGCAGATGACTCCGCCACCTAGGTCGCCTATGGCGCCCAACGTGGATGACGACGACGTGCCCGAGGCCACTTGGGTGGAGCTGGAGCTGGCGGTGTTAAGGCTCAAGGCCAAGAACACTGCCCCGGGACCCGACGGCATTCCAGGCCGAGCGTGGGTCCTAGCTCTAGGAGAAGAAGACGCTCTCGAGCCTCGACTGAGAGGGTTTCTCAGCGCATGTTTGGAGCGAGGCCAGTTTCCGAAGATGTGGAAGACGGGGAAACTGGTCCTCATCCGAAAGCTCTTTGAGAGAGTGATTGCAAAGCGCCTCGCCGAGCACCTATCCAGGGTGGGGCCTGACCTGGCGGATGGCCAATATGGCTTCCGCCGGAGGCGCTCCACCGTGGATGCCATCATGCGCGTGAGGACTCTGGCGAAGGACGCCGTTGCTCGGGGCGAGGTGGTGTTGGCGGTGTCACTGGACATCGCCAATGCGTTTAACACCCTGCCCTGGTGCTGCATTAGGGAGGGGCTCGTGTATCACGAGGTGCCTCTCTACCTTCGCCGCATAGTCGGGGCATATCTGTCGGAGAGAGCAGTCGTCTACCCAAGTGCGACCGGGCTCGGTCGGCGAGAGATGTCGTGCGGTGTTCCGCAGGGATCGGTCCTGGGACCGCTACTGTGGAACATCGGTTACGACTGGGTGCTTCGCGGTGAGCTCGCGGACGGTGCCGCCGTCACGTGTTATGCGGACGACACGCTGGTGACGGCGTGCGGGGCTACATACCGCGAGGCGACCCTGAAGGCCACGACCGCGGTTGCCCAAGTCGTGGGGCGGATTCGGCGGCTGGGTCTCGAGGTGGCTCTGCATAAAACCGAGGCCATGTTCTTTCATAGGCCTCGGCGCGTGCCACCGGAAGATTCCAGCCTCATAGTGGGAGACATTTCCATCGGCATCAAGCCCCAGATGAAATATCTGGGGCTCGTGCTCGATGGCCGGTGGAACTTCGGGGAGCATCTCCGAAGACTGGCCCCCAAATTGAAGAACACAGCTAGCGCTCTAGGGAGGCTGCTGCCCAACATGAGGCATGAGGATGACTCCTGCAGGAGACTCAACGCGGGAGTCGTGCGGTCCATGGCCCTATATGGGTGCCCAATATGGGCGGAGACCCTGACGGTCCATAATGCACGTCTGCTGCATGGTCCGCAGCGAGCAATGGCCAGCAGGGCCATCAGGGGGTACCGCACGATATCCTTGGAGGCGGCGAGTCTCCTTGCCGGATCCCTACCGTGGAACCTGGATGCGAGAGCCCTTTCGATGCTATATCGGTATCGTAAGGAGGCGCGGGAGCAGCGACGGGAACCCGAGCCTGAAGAAATTCGGGCCGTGAGGTCTCAGCTCCACGGGGACATGGTAGCGGAATGGGAGCTACGACTTGGGCGACCAAGCACAGGGCACGTCGTAATAGCGGCGGTAAGACCCATCATGGAGGAGTGGCTAGAGAGGCCACACGGCAGCCTCTCGTACCGGCTGACGCAAGTGATTACCGGACACGGGTGTTTCGGGAGTTACCTGTGTCGGATCCGGAAGGAGCCAACGTCCGAGTGCCATCGCTGTGATGCGAGCGAGGACACAGAGCTGCACACGCTGACCGAGTGCCCTAGCGAGGCGGGTCCTAGTGGCGGCTCTGGGGGTGGGAGTCCTCACACTCGCCACGTTGCTCACAGCGATGGTACGATGCGCGAACGCTTGGGGTGCGGCCGCCTCCTTCTGCGAGCAAGTAATGCTCGAGAAGGAGGCGGCCGGTCGGGTCCGGACTAGACTCCGGGCCCGGGAAGCCCGCGCAGAGCGAAGGCGAACCGGACGTCCGAGGTCGCAGAACGACCTCCGTCCTCCATGAGCACTGGCCTGGGGGTGACCGGTGGAGCCGCCTGTCACCCTAGCAGAAGCAGGCCGCCGCGGCGGCGCAAAGTGCGCCTTCCTGCAACCGGGGCTAGATGGGGACCCTGCGGTCCCCACAACCCGAAGGGGGCCATCTCGAAAGAGATGGTCCTGAGTCTGCCGGGGTGCGAGAGATATGCTTTTGGCAATCTCACCTCCGGCAACCAAGGACCCAAGACGGCGTGCGTTTTAGTGGGTTCGAGTACGACATAACCACCTCCACCGGCTCCGCGGGGGTGGTATCCGTGGGGATTAATAGCACGATAAAAAAAAAACCACTTAGGTGGCAGACAAGCACACGGCCCACCTGATGGAAAGTGGTTACCGCGGCCTACGGACGTATGCAACGCCAGGGGCGTTACACTCGCGCTGCCTACCCTGAAGAAACCTTCTAATGCCCCTATTGAAGAACCCCATATTGTAGTCGCTTGGGATGTTAAATAAGCTGTGTGTATATTACCTGCAGTTGCAGCGGCCTGGTGTCCTTATTGTCAACGTGCACGTGGATCCGCCCGTACTGTTCGTTACTGATGCGGAGCGTCAACAAACCTGCCAACATTATACATAGTATGATACAAAATCACTTCCCACAATCATTTTGAGATATAACAAAACGATATATGGTGGGATTTATAGCTCTAAAGTAAATCCAACGAAGCGAGAGAAAAAAGGTATACAAAGTTTCAGCGGTTCCAATTTTATTTTTTTAAATTGCTCATAAGATGGCGGATCTGACAGTTCAGAACCGCTGTCCTGTACTACGCGAAACACTGCAACGACGGCTGTCACTCGGCCATTGTCGCGTGTGGCATGTGTGACAAGGACAGGACAATAATCGCTAGTTATCGCAAAGTAACTCAGTAATGGTCGCTTTGTTTACCTCTTTTTCTCTCGTCTCGTTGGCTTTACTATAGTAACTAAGGTACTTACCGCTTAATTCAAAGTTCTGTACATCGCCATCTCTGCCAGCGACCAGTGTGAGACGTTCCTCGAAGCGCAGGTGTACACTGTAGTGAAAATCAGAGGTAATAAATTATGTTTAGTAAATTTCTAATGTGTTGATAATAATTCAATAACGCTATTTTCGTTATTAAATAGCTGACAAGAAATTTGGTTTTGGTGCAAGAAATTAAAACCTTAAAAATAGTTATGTACTGAAATAGTTACGTTTTTTTATTCAAATGTAATTGTAATATTTTTATCTTCGTCAAATTGTAACGGTTTTTGTTTTAGTGAAGTGAAATTGTTAGTTTTTATTTTAGTCAAGTGAAATTGTAAGTTTTTGTTTTAGTGAAGTGAAATTGTTGGTATGGTATGGTATGGTATGACGGGCTATTATCCGCAACTCCACGACAAGGCGCGGTTTTTGCGTGAGGGTGGGCATTTTATTCGATCCACCCCAACTCGTTGAAGAACGCCAGCAGGCTATTCACACTGCTGGTGATCTCCCGGAGCGTACCTGTGTTTCCGAAGTACTTAGCCCTGTATGTGGCGGTTTCAGGACAGTGTAGAAGCACGTGTGCCGCAGTTTCTTCCTCGTTCATGCAGGCTCTGCAGAGAGGGCTGTCGGTGATACCTAAAATATAAAGGTGTTTATTGAAGGAACCGTGCCCCGTGATGGCAGCCGTAGCCGTGCGTAGTTGCCGTTTGTCCAGTTGTCGAAGGCGCCTGGTCAGTCTGCTATCAAGCACAGGGAGTGCCTCTCTGGCCTGTCTGCACACTTCCAGGTTCATCCAGTCTCTGTTGTGTTGCTCTCTCGTTCGTTTGTTCACTATGGCTCGTAGGTATGCAAAGGGGATCGGTAATATGGGTTCAGGTCCCATTGCAACCATATCTGATCCTCTCCTGGCAAGCTCGTCCGCGGCATCGTTACCACGCGAGCCGCTGTGGCCTTTGATCCATTGCAGTGTTATGTTGTTGGTGTGACCTATTTGATTTAATTTGAGGTGGCACTCCAGTATCAATCCTGAGTTAATAGTATGGCATTTTAAAGCTTGTAGTACAGCCATGCTGTCTGACAGTATGCGTATTGAGTGACCTTTCAGTTTCCTGGCCATTACCGCTGAGGCTGCCAAGGTGATCCCCATACATTCCGCTTGGAAAACTGTGTTATGGGTCCCCAGCGGTGTCGAAATGTGTATATTGAGGTCCTCCGAGAAGATGCCGGCCCCGGTGCCTGTACCTGTTTTGGATCCATCTGTGAAGATACGCAGTTCTGCTGGGCATAAGGCCTCACAGCGATGATCCTCATGAAGCTGAATCTTGTATTTTTTGTCGAAAACGTGCTGTTTAGGTACACGATCATTTACTGCTCCCATCATGGGTATCTCCTTTGTGAGCTCAGTGAGCAGTGAAGTGTGTCGTGTGTTTCTCCCGCTCCATAGGTTGAGTGCCCTTAGGCGTATAGCCGCAGCTGTTGCTTCCTGGCGGATGAACAGATCCAAGGGTGGTAGTCCAAGCATGGCTTCCATTGCCGCGGTAGGGGTGGATTTTATGCAACCAGTGGTTGCCATGCAGGCTAATCTTTGGGTCTTCTGTAGTGTAGCTGATGTTGTGCTGTTTTTGGTCCTTGGCCACCAGACGATGGCGCCATAAGCTATCATGGGACGGATAACTGTTTCGTAAAGCCACAGAATGATTTTCGGTGCTAGCCCCCATTTTTTACCAATCATTCTTCTGCATTGCCAGAAGGTAATTTCGGCCTTTACTAATTTATTGTCTAGATGGCTACTCCATGTTAGCTTGCTGTCAAGAATAACGCCTAGGTATTTGACCTCTTTTGACAGTTGGAGTTCCGTTTCGAAGAGTTTTGGAAGGCGGTATTCGCCTAGTACCCTTTTATTTGTGAACATAACTAGTTCGGTTTTGTGCGGGTTCACCGATAGTTCAAATTCCCTGCACCATTTTTCTACGATGCGTAGGGCTTGTTGAGTTAGGTTACAAATCGTACCTGCTACCTTTCCTGAGATAAGGATTGTTAGGTCATCAGCATAACCTATGGTATAATCTCGGTTTTTGTTGAGCCTTGTGAAGTGAAATTGTTAGTTTTTATTTTAGTGAAGTGAAATTGTAAGTTTTTGTTTTAGTGAAGTGAAATTGTAATTTTGGTTTTAGTGAAGTGAAATTGTAAGTTTTTGTTTTAGTGAAGTGAAATTGTTACTTTTTATTTTAGTGAAGTGAAATTGTAAGTTTTTGTTTTAGTGAAGTGAAATTGTAAGTTTTTGTTTTAGTGAAGTGAAATTGTTAGTTTTTATTTTAGTGAAGTGAAATTGTAAGTTTTTGTTTTAGTGAAGTGAAATTGTTACTTTTTATTTTAGTGAAGTGAAATTGTAAGTTTTTGTTTTAGTGAAGTGAAATTGTTAGTTTTTATTTTAGTGAAGTGAAATTGTAAGTTTTTGTTTTAGTGAAGTGAAATTGTTACTTTTTATTTTAGTGAAGTGAAATTGTAAGTTTTTGTTTTAGTGAAGTGAAATTGTTACTTTTTATTTTAGTGAAGTGAAATTGTAAGTTTTTGTTTTAGTGAAGTGAAATTGTTACTTTTTATTTTAGTGAAGTGAAATTGTAAGTTTTTGTTTTAGTGAAGTGAAATTGTAACATTTTTGTTTTAGTCAAATGAAATTGTAACATTTTTGTTTTAGTCAAATGAAATTGTAACATTTTTGGTTTAGACAAATGAAATTGTAACATTTTTGTTTTAGTCAAATGAAATTGTAACATTTTTGGTTTAGATAAATGAAATTGTAACATTTTTGGTTAAGACAAATGAAATTGTAACATTTTTGGTTTAGACAAATGAAATTGTAACATTTTTGGTTTAGACAAATGAAATTGTAACATTTTTGTTTAGGTCAAATGAAATTGTAACATTTTATTTTAGTCAAAAAAGTCAATGTAATCAACAAGTAAACAGCAGGTTACTTACTCCTGCTGCCGGGGTACGTAAGATACGTTTTCGGCAATCTCACCTCCGGCAACCGAAGACCCAAGGCGGCGTGCGTTTTAGTCGGCTCGAGTCCGACATAACCGCCTCCACCGGCTTTGTGGGGGTGGATTCCTTGGGATTTTATGCAGGATAAAAAAAGGTTACTTACTCCTTCTGGTCGGGCGCGGGCGGCTTGGCGGGGTCGGCGGCGGCCCTGGCGGCGGGAGCGGCCGCGGCATCGCCCTCAGAGCGCAGGCGCGACACGAAGGACTCCGTGTCCGAGCCGCGGGACCCCAGCTTCATGGCCGAGCGACCTGATGGCCGGCTCCTGGAGAGAGTACAAGCTATTAGCACGTGGACTTTAGCCAAATCCGCAGTTACATTGGAAAAAGTCCGGGTTGAAAGTTTCTCATCTGAATAGGATTAACGCTAGGATGAAGAAGAAAAAGTGTGCAGTCACCATCAAATCGACCTTAATGAACAAAGTAATCAAAATAATCTTAATACATAACATAACATACACTCACGCCTGTATTCCCCGATGGGGCAGAGGTGCTAGCACCCACATTTCGCCAGTTTATGTTTATGGTGGCGAACCTATTGCCATTAACCGGGCACTTATAAACCTGCGATAAATAAACACATAACCTCGAAAAGCATCGAAATGTCATTGGTGTGTGCCATGGTAAACCTGGGATCGAACCCGAGACCTCGTCTCAGCAGTCCATTACCTATACCACTAGGCCTTTAATTGTATTGGAAACACTTGTACTGTTTCCACAGTATTTATTATTTTGAACCTGACCGGTTTCGCCTTACGGCATTAGAACATACAAAACCTTTGCTAAATGTAAACCTTTGAGAATGCCATAAGGCGAAACCGGTCAGGTTCAATATAATTAATACAGTGGAAAAAGTACAAGTGTTCTCAATATGGGTAACAATGAATTCCACCAAAAGCCATCAATCAACAGTATAAAAACTTAATAATTTTGTATTTCTCCCTTCTTGGATTTGACGGATTGTTATGATATTTGGTACATACATATTACATACCTTTAGTTCGGACAAGAATACAATTTAAATCTATAAAATAGTTTATTTTTCTTTTAATACATCGGTTTTAACATAATTTGGGACTTACTAGCCAAGATATTTTTGATGTTGACTGTACAAGGCCCTACTGTCCTTAAGCTGCAAGTCAGACGAGATTACAGTTAAAATTTTCCTTTCGGGGTTGGTAGGTGAAAAAGTAGTCACTTCCGGAAAAGCCGACGTACTTAAAGTAACGCCAACGAGACGAAAGAGGAAAAAGGTAAACGAAACGACCATTACTGAGTTACGTTGCGATAACTTGCAATTTTTTTTCTGTCCTTGTCGCACACATCACACGTACCTACGCGATAATAGCCCAGCGACAATTGTCGTTGTGTGTTTCGTAGTACAGGAAAGCTGTCAGCACAGCGGTTCTAAACTGTCAGATCTTATGAGCAATTTCATTCCTGTCTGGAATGCGCTTGAAGTGATATGTAATAATTTTCGAATAAAAATGTTTGGAACCGCTGAAACTTTGTTTACCTTTTTTCTCTCGCTTTGTTGGCTTTACTTTACTTACTTCCAATAGAATAAAGCTGACGTAAAACATTCCTTAACTTCATATGATTATTCGTGTATACGCATCTAATAGTACACCATTCTGCACGAAACGCATGCATACGTACATAACACGCATGAGGCAGTAGACTACTAACTATCGCAAAAACATTACCCTCCTTCCTTCGGTAGTTGGGTAAAAAGTAAATAAGATAAATTAATGAACTCACACATCACGAGCTGGCGTGCTGGGTCTCTTCTCAGCGATGGGCTCTGTAGAAGCAGATGACGACATTGATGAGCTGCCGAAACCACTTCCTGCACATATCATATTCATAATTTAAAAACATTACCACAGCATGCAGTTACTATTGAAAAATAGACCTTATAAACATGATAATAAGCATTCGCATATTCGAATTATGGGCGTGATTATTATCTATATATATAAAAATGAATCCCTATTTCCCTTGGTCACGACATCACGCGTGAACGGCTAGACCGATTTCGCTAATTCTTTTTTTGTTGTGTTCGTTATTGTTAGGAGAAGGTTCTTATGAAAGAAAAAATGAAGAAAATCATGCGGAACACTAGAAAATTTAAGAATACATAACCACCATATAAAATAGCTGATCCGACATACGCCATGTCTAAATTTTGAATTTGGAATACGAATTGGAAAAAAATGTGTTTATTATTCTATTCTAATTATTATTATTATTTTTGATACAGAATTGACATAATGCGTACAAATATTATCAGAAGGTGATTAGTAGACATTCTTCTGAATTAACAAAATGCCCGTTGCTTGGGCCGCGAAAATATTTATGGTGGCTATTTTTTTATTTAGGTCGAAAAATTGATGGTTTATGGTAGTATGAACGCCCTTGAGCGTAGAGGTATATGGTTGTATGGGCAGTATGGGCCCCGGTGACCTATTAGTGTCGGGAGCTCCGTTCCAAATTCCGGGCGTATGGGGCCCGAATCGAAATGCTTTCCGTTCTCAAAATAATTAGGAGAATTTGATACAGCTAATTGATTCTAATTACTAAGGCGAAACAAAGTTTGCCGGGACAGCTAGTATGATATGATTATTGTTCTTTATTTCTTATATTGTATTATTTTTATTGTAACTTTATTATTGCATGCGTTAATTACACAAAAATTTACACATCATACATAAACATAAACTCACGCCTGTATTCCCCGAAGGGGTAGGCAGAGGTACTAGTACCCACATTTCGCGAGTTTATGTTTTAGGTGGCGAGCCTATTGCCATTAACCGGTCACTTATAAACCTGCGATAAATACACACATAACTTCGAAAAACATCGAAAAGTCATTGGTGTGTGCCATGGTAAACCTGGGATCGAACCCGAGACCTCATCTCAGCAGTCCATTACCCATACCACTAGGCTACCGCAGAAAAATTTACATTTATTATTGTATTACAATTAAAATTTTCATCTGATATAAAAAATTACAATTCTCAATATTATAATACCTATGTGACATTAGTTAGTAAATTAGTATATAGCTAACTAACTTTGCATGCATAGAATCTGCGAAACATATCGGACTGATTGATTATATTGACACCATTGTAACATACCGTGTTTCGAGCAATAAATGACTTCTTTCTTTCTTTCTATACCGCAGCTTTTTACCTAATAATAGTTCAGAAGAAAAACTAGCTAAATGCCAAATTATTCATATAGAATTTCTGACCTTCATCCCATCCATATAGTGTTTATATTTGAACGTATTTTGCACTAAGAATACTTGTCTTTTCTAGAGTTTTAGATCATTGCAATAACGGTCATCATTGTAATTTCAACCTTATACTCATATTTTTAAGGTCTATTTATATTTGTCATACAAATATCCTTGCCCAAGGCATATAGTCTGACAGGCCCCATGTGTACGTACCGTAGGACATCTGGCTGCGGGGCGGAGCCCCCCGCTTGGCCGCCTCGAGGCGCTCCCGCTGTAGTTCCTTGGCGCGTTCACGCATACGGTTCGCAGCCTCGCGCTCTTGTGTCTAGCGGAATAACGTACTAATTAATAATCGAGTTTGGATGCGATATGGAATGGCACTTGGATGAATAGAATGGTTATTATTCATGTTGGTATATCTGTATATAGAGTACTAGCTTTTGCCCGCGGCTCCGCCTGCGTAGATGTCGGTTATCGCGACCAAACATAGCCTATGTCCTTTCTCATGGTCTAATCTACCATTAAACAAAATTTTGATTAAAATCGGTTCAGTGGTTTATGCGTGAAAACGTAACATACAGACAGACAGAGTTACTTTCGCATTTATAATATTAGTATGGATTTTAATTGCCCACAATAGTAACATTTTTAGAAACGAATAATTTATGCACACATACCTGTCTGACAGCTTGGTAGATCTTCTCTTCATGGGAATCCATCTCGACAAATGAGCGTACCTGAAAATTACAAATAATAAGTAAACCATGTAAACTACATCAACAATACACACTAAGGGTCGTATTCTAGAATGACACTCAGCCTGAATCTCGATTTATCTGAGGACAGATCGAATATGCAATATGTAAAACTATCAACTTACTTACTTACCATGATGGGCCTAAATGTTTTACAACTGACCTGTGCTAAATTAACACTTTCTCTGTAACCGAGGGCCACAATTTCGTCAAACGCGAACAGAAGATTAAACGCCTGGTTCAGTACTTCTGCTTCTGTCAGCGGAGCGCAGTATTCTGGCACCTGTTGACAATAAAGAACATATCAGGATACACATTAGAACTACTATCATTTAATGATTACTAGCTGTCCTGGCAAACTTCGTTTCGCCATAGAAATTAGAATCAATTAGCTGTATCAAATTCTCCTAAAAAGCATTTCGATTCGGGCCCCATACGCACACGGAGTTCCCGACACTAATAGGTCACCGGGGCCATACTTACACCTATGGAGCCTATATACCTATGGGACCCATACAACCATATACCTCTACGCTCAAGGGCGTTCATACTACCATAAACCATCAATTTTTCGACCTAAATAAAAAAATAGCCACCATAAATATTTTCGCGGCCCAAGCAACGGACATTTTGTTAATTCAGAAGAATGTCTACTAATCACCCTCTGACGATATTTGCACGCATTATGTCAATTCTATATCAAACGTCAGATAACATAGAAGAATATCATATCGCAGTATTAGAATAATAAACACATTTTTGTCCAATTCGTACCTATTCCAAATTCAAAATTTAGACATGGCGTATGTCGGATCAGCTATTTTATATGGTGGTTATTTATTCTTAAATTTTCTAATTTTCCGCTCATTTTTCTTCATTTTTTCTTTCATAAGAACCTTCTCCAAATAATAACGAACACAACAAAAAATGAATTAGTGAAGTCGGTCCAGCCGTTCACGCGTGATGTCGTGAACTCGTGACCAAGGGAAATAGGGATTCATTTTTATATATATAGATTAATGAATTACTATAATAACGGCCATGACGAACTCCAACCGACTCATACCACACGCCATATCGGAATTCGAATGCCGGAATAGAAATGGTTTTGTCTTAATACAATATTTAAGTGACAGCCTCCAGGGCGTAGGGTTAGTGAACGCGGCCGCTACACAAGGCTTCGATCCCCACTCAGTGCAATTTGTATGCATGAATGTGGGTACTTGCACAATGGCTTAGCCCAGGTAAACTAAACTATGGATATTTGCATTGGTTCGGTCGTGCCTCGGACAACACGTTAAGCCATCGATCCCATAGTTAAGCCATACGAACATCTATGGCAGTTGTTACGGGTAGTTGGAGCCCTAAAAAGTCCAACAACTGATCTAGCTGCAATGCGATATCGTTGGGTTGTAGACGTCAGATGGCGGTCGCTTAAACAGAAAACATCGAAGTTCTGCCAAATCCGCAATTAGACTGCTAAAGCTGACCCAATCCAAGCTTATAGCTTCAGATGCCACTGGGATTAACGCTAAGATGAAGAAGAGAGACCTCATGACCATTTTTAACATTAGATGGAGATTGAATTTGGAATAAATTAATGTGAGTTAGCCTTCAAATAGGTTATCTATAGAGAGGTAACAGTATAATTATTGATAGTGGTCAATGCTTCAATTATAGTGTTACATGTAAATAATTTCAGCACTATCAATAGGACTGATGCTATCATTGTTGGCTAGATTGATAAACAAGAATTAAAGAGTGTTTTTAAAAGACGTAAGGAAGGATAGGGTGTTACGATTTAAAGGAGAAAATACAAATAAATAAAAAGGAGGAGCATCCATGCAGACCCTGGATCCATAGTTCAGAAGTTGGAAACTATCCGGTATTGGGGGTGTTGCATGAAGTCAGACGTCAGTTATTTTTTTTTATAACACTTACGTGGCAGACAAGCATGCGGCCCACTTAATGAGAAGTGGTTACCTTCGCCTATGGACGCATGCAACACCAGGGTATTACACTGGGTTGTGTTTACAAGTGTTTAATCACGTTTGGTCAAATACGCATTTGGTCCAATTGTCAAAAAACTACTTAGATAGGTTAGGTTAGAAGGCTTAGGCCTTAGTAGTGGTTACAGTTCTCATGATGATAAGTGACTGGTTGATAAATAATTGGGTAGTGTCCTGGGTCATTGTATGAATTGAATCCTTACTAATACTGCTTAAAGTCTTAGTTTTATCTAAAATAAACCTATCTTGCTCACTAAAGCGAAACTATGACTTTTCTTTTTTTAATTTCCATAATATGTCAAATGTAAACAATAGTTGAAATAAGATAAAATTATAACTTTTTGGATTCCTTATTAAATTACAAATCTTAATAATGTGCATTGTAGACTGAGATAAATGTGATATATATATCAAATATCTTCATAAAACATAAAAATGGAAAAAAATAAAAAAATAATCTTCAAAAGTATTTGTATTAAGAATAATTTACCTTAACACTTCATTGTAATTATTGTCAAATTTACAGTTTATGAAAATAAAAAAAATAGGACACAACCCTATTATTATTAATAATAAAAAACAGATTTCATAATAATATACTTACGACTCTGCTGAACAGGCGCAGAGTCTCAAGATCTTCCAGGATGTTACTGGCTTTGGTAGTGATGAGCAGCATGTATAACTTATCCAGTGGCTGATATACATATCTGCAAAATAAAAAAAAACTAGTAAAAACCATCCATAGAGCAGATTTTTCAAATTTCAAGTTTTTAAGGTTGGTTTACTTAAATATATCCTCATTGCTAGTAATGGACATGCAGATCTATTTTTTCTATTTTTACTGGATAAAAATATTAATTATTAAGAGTAACAATAGTAAAGAGGTTAGTAGCAAATAAAGTTATATACTTGTACGGTTGTTTTTTGGTTTATTCTTAGTTTCACATTTAACAAAATACTCTGATGTTTACCGGACTGATTCCGTCTCTACGAAGGTGTGCTGACGTCCACCAGTCATGAGTTTGGGAAATGCTGCAAGGAGCCCCTCGATACGTGCTTTCGTCATCTCTACAAACTGACGGGACACCAGTGCTGAAAATAGTGAAATATTATTGAATAATTATGAAATTACTGCGACTAACGAATAAGTATGATGATATAGAGTAAATAAAGTACCTTTCCCCGACTTCGTGCATACTGTAGCCGCTATCAACACCTGTAATAATGTAAAAACACTGTTGAAACTTGATTGAAACTATAAATGTAAGCCGCACTTTTAGTTCACGATTCTGTACACATAGACACTTCTATAGTAACTCTTGTGGTGGAGGATGTAGGCTAATGTTAATTAACATTGTTTTAATACTCACCATATTGAAATAACGCAATATTTATTGAATACCATGCAAAAATTAAACACTACAATGTTTTGACTTGACAGCGACAGCAAATCCGAGGTGACGTGTGTTGTTTTTTTTTTTAATAAGGGTTGTCCACCAATCGATTTTGAACGATGTTAAACGGTTTTACCCACGGTTTTCTCCGTCTACTTAATTAACCAAATAAAAGATTACAAATTCCAATTGGATAATATTATTAATATTTTATATTTTCTCTATAACAATGAATTGGTCATATCATGTCATATTCTTATTGGATAATAAAAAACTATGAAGATCTTATAAAGGTGTGGAGGAACGAGGTGTGATGTTCCTCCAACACAAAGGGAGGATCCTCCGACCAGGCAAGGTGATCACGCCTGGCGGGCCGCGGCCCGACGATTGTCGTTGGGATGTTGTATATATATTGTACCAGCGCGCGTACTTCACTTTCGCGATGCAGGATTCGTAGTGACGTAGTAGTTCGGCTTGCTGTCGCTAGATGGCGCTGGGTACATGTGGTATCGCCACATCACTCCCCTCCAAGACCGGAGGTTGATCGCGTTGAGTCAGCTGTCTTAGCTCTCTTGAGGAGCGTGCCAATGCCAGTCTTGAGTAGTTCCGTTTCGTCGGAGCTGGACGCCGCGTATTCCATTTGTCGGAACAGTCATCCTCGCTAGTCCCAGTGAGTCGGGATAACCGCTGGTCCCGAAGAAGCGGGGCAAGTGCGGTGCTGCGGTGCTTGCGGTCCTGCGTTGAAACGCCCAGTGAGTTGGGGCTTGAAGCGTCGAGATGAATACTCGGCGAGCCGCCAGTGAGGCGAGGCGAATCCTCGGTGAGTTGAGGTGAGTAGCCCTCGGTGAGTCGAGTTGAGTAGCCCTCGGTGAGTCGAGGTGAGTAGCCCTCGGTGAGTTGAGGTGAGTAGCCCTCGATGAGTTGAGGTGAGTAGTCCTCGGTAGTGACGGGGTGAATCCTCTATGAAGCGAGGTAAATCTCCCGTGTAGTGGGGCGAATGCCTTAGATGCAGGCGTGGCCGAAGGGTAACCAGGCTGCAGCGGTCGCTGCATGCTATGGCATCCTTGTAAGGGCCGAAAGTGCTGGATGGCGAAGACTTGATTACCGCTCATGCGGAAGAAGTGAATGGGATGTGACGATGAGAATGCTGCTGATATGCACAGCGAAGGTTACGTGATCAGATCACGTCGGGGTCACCACTGTGGAGGAACGAGGTGTGATGTTCCTCCAACACAAAGGGAGGATCCTCCGACCAGGCAAGGTGATCACGCCTGGCGGGCCGCGGCCCGACGATTGTCGTTGGGATGTTGTATATATATTGTACCAGCGCGCGTACTTCACTTTCGCGATGCAGGATTCGTAGTGACGTAGTAGTTCGGCTTGCTGTCGCTAGATGGCGCTGGGTACATGTGGTATCGCCACAAAGGTATTGAGATAGTTTTAGTTAAAAAAAAAACAATTTGTACCGTTTTAATATCTAGGATTGTATTAGTATTACAAAAATAGCAATTGATCAACATTTAAGAAAAGTACCCAGCAAAATTATTTGCATTAAAGATCTTTTGATACCTATAGTGCGTCAAGAAAATCGTGAAATTAATTTTGGAGGAACTAAAATTTTTCCTTGTACTTGCAACACTCGATAACTGCCAAACTGAGTTATCAGTTGTCAATTTCTTGCTACATCGGAAATTTTTCGTATATTATTTACGTGTATTTAATGACTGTTCATCGGATAACAGTGTTGAGTGTAAAAATGAATTGATATGTGAATAATAGTTGTGCGAAACGTGTCGTGTTCAAAGTATTTCAGGGATATAGTATGAAACACGGCAGAAGTTCAAGCCGGCAAGCTGCTTTCCGACTTTGACGATTTTGATGACCAAAATGCTAAATTAACCAGTACGTACATATACTTTAATGTTAAACAAGGTATGGGAAGTGTAATCTATTGAAAATTATATAATTTAAGTGAATATTTTGTGTTTCAAAACATTGTTTTCATTTGTTGTGGTTATGTCATTAACCTACGATTATAACAAATCATACGAGTAGTACATCACTTTGAAGTTTTTGAACATTCTTGATCTAGGTACTTTGTATTAAGCGCTCAGGCCCAGACTAATAAAAAATACACGGGGTATAAATACAGCTGTATTAATCCAGTACGTTTGTATTTGTTTCAGATTTTGAAAAATACATTTCAAGACTTATCATTTCAGTATGATGATATTTCAGCGAGTCGTAAACTATCGAAGATAAATTAATTACACATGGAGTTTCAAACAGCATTTCAGGTGTTCAATACTCATACCAATAAATTATTATTATAAAAAATAATTGTTTTAATTTTTTATTACTATACATCGTGAAAAGCTGGGTGTGGGAAGCATGAAGTCCTCATCTAACCTCTATGTCCTCTGCTAGTCACAGGGACCCGTAGCGAGTTTATAGGGCTACTCCCACTGCGGCCCTTAATTACAATAAGGGTTAGCTTCTCCCTTGCGCTGAGGAAGAGAGAGCAGAGAATCATTGCCGTCGCCGTTGTAAAGGTTGCACCGAATGGGGGTTTCGGATCACGCGCGCCAAATTTAACATAATATCTATGCTCCTAAATCGTTGCGCTGTAAGTTTTATTAGGCTTCAAGTTCATGTTGACACATGTAAATCAGGTGGACCGTGTGCTTATCTGCCACCTAAGTGGTTTAAACAAAATGTATACCAGGAATGATTTCTTGAGGAATCAATAATTTTCCTTGTATGTATTGACAACACTCTACGACTTCCAAACCAAATCACTCGTTGATTTCGATGTATGACTTTATATATTCAGCCAATTCCTTTACCAATTCGGTAAAAGGTACATTTTTTTCACAGTGACGAAAGAAGTACCTACACTAAATAAAACGTCAGGCAATTGTAAAGTTGTATACTTAATACCTTAATAAGTGAAAAAAAAAAATGAGTACTGTGACATTTTTTACCTTTATTTATTCATTATCATAATGAAATATGCACTGCTGTATACCATAAAAACAACAGATCAAGACTGTTCAGTTGTAGTGTGACAGGGATACCAGATTAAGCGCAGCAGCGCCACCCTCAATTTTCAATATTGTGACGGGCTATATTATAGTTAATTTTTTTTTTAAATAGTTTAACTACAGGATCTGCTATATATATATATATATTACACCTTACTACAACTTATTACAATATTTATAACTCACACAACAATACATGGGGTATGGAGAACCAAAAAAATATGAAATATTTTAAACTAAAGTTTCGCTAATCGGGTGATGATACAAGTACAACAACATCATAAAACCGGAAAAGATGTTTGAAAATTATAAAACTTTCATAATCTATGCACTTAATCATGCTATAAAAAAATATGCATGTCTTAAATTAAATGTCAAATTTGTCAAAAGTAATCTAGTAAGCACATTGGGGTTATTGGTAGTTATTCCGCAAATTTAACATTAAACTCGTATCTTTTCAACATAATTGATATTTCTCCATACAGTGTTCACTTACTTTGTACGTACGATGGAGCTGTGTATTTGATTTCGTGCTTAAATTCTATGGAATACACTTGCATACTACAGAAGCCAAATAACAGTAGTAAGTGGAGAGTTTAATTATTTTGTATTGGTATTTAGCGGTAGTGTGTCGGGTCTCATAATCTCGAGTATGCGTACGTTGTTAATGAGTGTTACTGTCATTATTTCTGCCGATGGTCAATCATTTAATTTGCATACAATGATTTTTTCTTTATGCCTGATAATCTTTTCATCCAATATTACTCACTGTTGTTAATACGTGACCATGCTGGCGATCAGATGGTCGTGTAGTATTTTTTATCTGTATATATTATTTAGATTGTTCTTAAAAAGTTGTGCAGTAGTGTTTTAAATGTTTTGGTGCAATGGATGAAGATTTTCTTATTGATAGTGACAATGAGGTATTTATATTTACTATTATATTTTATCCTTATAGTTCAATACTACTCTTAGAATAAATAATTATGTAGCATTAATTTTATTTAGTAACTTTTTTTTTGCAATTTTTTTTTAATTGGTGTTGGGACAATTGACAAATTCAGTTCACAAAATAACTACATAGGGTGGTTCAAATAGTCTAAAAATGGAAAATCTTATTAGAGATTATATATTAATAATTTATACTGAAGGACGTTATTGACAGTCCACAGTTGACAAGTATGTGTAGACATGAAGAGATGTGACGGGCGCTGTACTTGTCCTGATGGGGGGTCGGAGGGGAGATCAAACCAGTCCGGAGACCGAGACCCCCTCATAGACTTCCCCACAGTCACTCAGGAGGAATCTAACGAATACCCAAATTTAGTAAGATCAACATCATGTTATAGTAGTTAGCGGTTTTATTTTACGTGCACTGTACATTGTATTTTGTGCACTTGTTTAGTTGTTTCTGTGCAGAATTCTATGTAATTTTTTTTCTTTGACTGTGTCACAGCATCATGTTCTTATAACTATGACTGTAGTTATTTTCTGTATTTTATTGTTGCACCATGGTTATAGTGATAATACTAAGATAGAATAGTACTAAGTAATGAAAATTGTAGTGTGATTAATTTATTGAAGCCTTTGAAAGTGAACAACTCCTAGGTGTATTTGTATAAAGTGCTCATTCAATTAATAACTAGACATTGAAGTTCTTAATATTTACAGGTTATAGGTAACAAAAGGATAGTTGATTGTATTTTTTTAATATCGAAACTGTAACATTTATGAAAATGTGTAGAATAAAGTATGACGTCATACTATGCTAATAGCGAGTGGCCAATCAACAATCCCAAATCCTCGGCACAGTGAGGTCGCTCCGTGAAGCCCCAAGTAAGCCTCTGCGCTTCTGGGCGGAGCTAGGCTGGCTGATCTAGCCAGTACTCTTCACGTACAATGGCCCAAGAAGAGAAGCTTAGTGCGGATAAAAAAGTCCCCTATCCTATCCTATGCTAATTTAAAATAATGTACTACTAGTAATGCAATAGTAGATCATCTGACATAAGTGGGGTCTGATCCAACTGTGTGGATGGTTGAATGTAAGTATGGATGTAGAAGTAATGTTTTTTTTTTTGTTAAAGAAATTGTGCGTTTTATACAGTCTGCAAGCCAGTTATGGGTTTTAATCTAGGAGGTTACCAAACTTTTTGAGTTTGGTAACCTCCTAGATTAAAACCCATAACTGAGCCGAAGCTCAGTGTTATATTTGACTAACTGGTTATTTTAAACAGGTGCTCACAAATTTAAATTTATTTATGTAAGTGCATTCTTGCATATGCATTTAAGTAAATTAAATAATAAAAAAAAACTTGGGTACCTAGATCAGCTCAACATTATTCATTCTCCATGTCTATTTGCAGAGGCATGTAAATATGTATGACATTTTTTAACTTCAAGATATTAAAAAAAAAATTGAAAACCCATTTTTTTTCATTCCTAGATTTTTTGATTTTGATGATTTTGATTATTATTTTCCGTTCAGTCGCGCACGCCTACTGTACATTATTAAAACATTATTATTTTATAGAAAAAAAAAAAATACTGGCACACACTACGAGAAATCGTAACTATCTCATTGTACTGTTTACAAATTATTACTAATAGTAATAATTTTTAGCTTAAGTTTTATTATGCAACAATTTCTGCAATTAAAATTAAAATTATTTCCACGACATGGCTATTGAAAAACAGTCTTTCATATATTTAAATGAATCTTTAATGAAACTTCCTATGGTTCTTTGAACTACTTCTGAGAAACAATTTTCGACTAGGGATGAAAGTTTCGTGCTCCAGTGGACAACAAAGACAAACAACAATTGAGTTATTGATTTAATTTCGGAACTTTCTGTCCCGTAACTTCGTAATGCGGACAGAATGACGGTTCTAGTTAAAAACTTTGAACAGAGACTTATGTTTCAGCCTTTGTTAACAATATTTTTAAGTTATATACACATTTTGGCGGGATTTTGATGACTTTTTCCAATTATTTTTATTATACGCAGTAATAGTTCGTACAATATGTTATACTTACCTACACGTTTTTTCATATAAAGCTTTAAGAAGTTGATAATGTTTGACAACCCCTGTCACCGATAAAAGTAGGTAGGTACTACTATCACACAAAGTAGGTTTAGTTGTTAGTAGTGTTTTTTGACTTAAGTTATGTGGGCTAATAAATTACCTAGGGTACCCATGTAATTTAAGTATACTAAATAAAAGTGAGTCCAAAATTGGCACTAAAACTTTTCTGCTCGATTGTACGCTACAATGAAGTTCAAATTTGTGCTTTGCTTGCGCTATGAAATACTATCCTTAATCTGTACTTTCGCAAACCAACGAAAAACCTATTATTATGGGATTAACAGAGTTTCCCGAACGATAAACAACGGAACTCGTATCTAGGAGCGCACTTTTCTTATAAACCATAAAAGTTAAAAAACCGAAATTACACACAGCTACACTGTCAAAAACAAGGTACCTATTACAAAAGTAACTTTGGCTAGGCTTGTCGAATGTCTGTTACCTCGTTATCAAAGTCAGCAAACAAGATGTAGAAAAATCTGTTGGTCATTAAACTCCTGATAAAGACCTTTACGAGATTACTACAGATTAAAAACTTAGATAATATTGATGCGGCCATCGTATTGCGACACACGCAAATACTGGAAATTGTAAAGAGCCGGCAATGGATACAGGTTGTCAGAGATCTTATTACGCTGGTGTAGATTTCCCGCCTTCTAAGACTTCATAGTCACTTAAAAAGTCAAGCAAAGCAAAGACAGTCTCTGTAACGCCTTATAAGAATGCGGTAGTGTTGACAGTGTTTTTTTTATCTTGTGGAAGCAAAGGAATGGATTTTCAGTGAACGAAGTGTCGTTCTGGTTGATTCGTTCAGAAATGAAGAAGAAAATTAACATAACTATTAAACCGAAAAAGGTAATGTTATTGTTGATGTCTTACTTTTAAACCTCAGCCTAGGATATCATTGTTTGAGTTCTATTCATGTAATCAATGTGGCATTGTGGCTTAGGAAATTGACTACGATGTTACAATAAAACATGACTGCTTCATGTTTTATCTTTACTACTCTACACAATATGGCATTGCCTAATAAATAGAACGGAAGAGGACAAAAATATACTTCATCTAAAGCACAACCAGACACGAGTTTCCATTTGCATTCGCGTACTATTTGCCTTATGTTTGGTTCTTGGTCAGGGAAAGTGTTGCTAGTTAACTGTCAACAGAGTTGGAAAAGTGAAATTAAACCTCGTTTGCATGACAAAAACAAGAGTCACTAAACTCTCATATTATGAGCAATCACGTCACATACAACAATGAAGTGATTGGATAATTTTCAACATAGAACAAGCCAAAAGTAAATGTGATCGTGTCAGCAACCAATCACGTAGCGAATTCTTTTGCACATCTTTGTGACACACACATAAGAACTGCGCACAGTTCTTAATTTGTAAATATAGACATTCATAAAGTCCCGCCAATTTCTCGTTGGGCTTTTTTATCGTTATCTTAGAAGGGGACAATGTTCATAAAATGATAAATCACTCTCTTGTTTCGTCATACTGTTTCTACCCTCTGACTTCCCCAACAGGACTACAATACCTAGGGAGGCAGATACAACATCTTTCCATTTGCTACGATCCTGGCATACGCCTTTCGTTACTTCTACTTTCATAATGGTTTTCATACATGCACGCCGATTGCGGGTATTCTTGACCTGACCTTTTCTTAAAATGCCCTCGTGCTGATTGGCAAAGTATAACGTAGGTTGACCTTTAGCCGATTGCCCATTGGTATTCTGTTCCGTCAATCAAATTTTATAGCTTCCCTAATTTTATATGCTGTTAATCTCCCTACGAGTCATTCTTCCTCTGTCGAATAGATGGCATCTACTCGTACTCTTAAATTATGTTTTCCTAGTAGAGTAATCACCATCTTAGCGAAGTCACAGTTGCGTACAAAGTTTGCATTTTGAAGGAGGGTCTGTTCTTATTCTTATTTTTATTGCACACATACAGTACAGAGATCATGCCATCCATATACGGTGCAGTGTATACCAGCTAGAACCAAGCGTTTCAGTGGCTCATTCCTATGCCGCACCATTAAGTCCTGGAACTCCCTGCCAGCTCACGTGTTTCCTTCTTCCTACAGTCCCGGGTCCTTTAAGCGGGGCATGAAAAGGCATTTAATGAGGCCGTCAAGCTGAGTGCCACCACTGTTAACATGGTACATGTTTCCGATGGTGACCCTCTTTCCGAGACTTTGCCTTTGCTTAACATCAGGCGAGGTGAAGTCAAATTGACGTGTCCTATATATATAAAAAAATATAACATAAAATAACAAGAAACATGTATAAAGGCGAGCTTAACTCAATATGAGTTTTCTCCCAGCAAACCTTTGAGTTGCAGAGAAGTAGATATGGTAATGAAGGGATGCGAAGTACACCTACATAAAAAAAGGGAAAAAAATTAAGAAGGGTAACAAAACAGGTCTGTTTATTTATGATTGATAGCGTGTTGGTATTTTGTTCCTTGTTGATAACCGTTTGACCTTCCTGATAGCAAAGCTTGCACCAGAGCGTCGTTCTTTGTGTAACTGATGAAGTTGCTTGGGCCTCAAAGGTGAATAACACCTGTATATCTCCCTTCAAGTATATAACACAAAGGGCAAAGTCATAGGATTACCATCCAACAACTAGCATATGATTTGAGCAGCCCTAATTTCAACAAGAGTTATGGCATGTTGATAACAACAGCTATAAACTGCCACTTGGTAAACGCTACAAAAATCATTAACTTAATTATTTTGTCGCACCCAGTCATGCGAAAACGCGACTAATAAGCTCTTTTGTTTTTTTTCGTGGTCATTTATAAATAAAACGTGGTTATATTCAAGTACGCCGTTTACATATGAAATGTACAGCCAAATGTACACATGTAATTTAAGTTTGGTTAAAGTGTACACAAAAATATAAAACTCGTTCAGAAGGCTAATATTGTCAACTCAATAAAATACGAGGGTCAAACTGAAAGTTCTTAGAAAATCAAAAATTGATTACATTAGCCAGTTATTAGTTTTATTATATATTTTCAAAATATTGTCCATTCACGTCAATACACCGCTGCATGCGATGGAACCACTGGGAAAAGCACTTTGCCCACTCGTCCTTAGGGGTCTCTTCAATGGCATCGCGATACGCAGCCACCGCTTCTTCAGCATTCATAAACCGCTTTCCTTTAAGTTTTTCTTTAATTTTTGGAAATAAATAAAAATCACAAGGCGTGAGGTCCGGGCTATACGGCGGGTGACCCAGTAATTCAACGTTTGATGTCGCCAAATAGTCGATCGTTCGCTTGGCGGTGTGCGACGAGGCGTTGTCGTGGTGAAGGAGGATCCTACTGCGAGGTCGTTTCTCTCGAACTTTTTCCAAGACAAGTGGCAAGCAATTGGTAGTGTACCATTCTGCAGAAACTGTTTTTTGATCCTCTAACACAATTGTTGCGAAATGACCTATCCTTCCAAAGAACGAGGCCACCATTTTTTTTCCCGCACTTCGATCTCTCTTCACTTTAGTTGGCAACTCCTCGAAAGGAAACACCCACTGAGCAGATTGTCTTTTGGTTTCAGGATCATAACAGTAAATCCAGCTTTCGTCACCTGTTAGTATGTCGAACACAGCATTAGAGTCGCCTCCGTTAAATCTTTCAATCATTTTACGGCACCAATCCACACGATGGAGTTTTTGAGCCTCAGTCAAATTATGAGGTATCCACCGGGCGCAAAGCTTCCTGACCGCTAAATGTTCGTGGAGGATTTTGTGCACTTGACTCATACCGATGCCTAAGCTTGTCCGAATGTGCTGATAGGTCACTCTTTTGTCAGTCTCTATCATACGCCGCACAACACAGATGTTATTTTCAGTCGTCGCCGTAGAAGGCCGTCCCTCACGTAAATCATCAGTGAGATTAGTGCGACCACGTTTAAACTCATTAAACCAGTTGTAAACAGTCGCACGAGATGGGGCTTCATCGTGAAAGGCCAATCGTAGTCTATCATAACTTTCTTGTTGACTTAAATGACATCGAAAGTCATAAAAAATCATTGCACGAAAATTTTCTCGTGTTAAATTCATGTTAACGTGACACAGACAATTTTCAATTTGCCGCCAAATCGTAAAACAAATGATAAATGAATGAAATATATACTCAGTAATATTGGCAAAGAGTTCTATTTTCAAATTTTAGAATTATTTTTTTATTATATTGTTTATAAGTGGCCAGTTCTAAGAACTTTCAGTTTGACCCTCGTAACTACCAAACTCAGGTTCGTATTCTAGAATGACACTCAGGCTGAATCTCGATTTATCTAAGGATAGATTGTATAGAGAGACAATATGTCTAACTATCAACCGGTCATACGATCTGTCCTCAGATAAATCGCGATTCGGGCTGAGTGTCTTTCTAGATACGGGCCTAAAGCTCCCAAATGTCAAAGCCGGTATTCTCGTGAAGTACCTACTCGTAACACAATTTTAAGTATCGAACATTGATAGCGGAATTGTTTTTGACACTTTGAAAATTGAAATTAGATCGATATTGACTTTTGAATAGACTGTTACGAGAATTGGTCCTATGCTCTTTGCCGATAAGTTTATACCGTTGGACCAAAATAAAAATCTGGACTTAGAACCCCTTCAAACTTCAGCCTACGCCGCCGGGCTAACACAGCATTAAAGTAACTGCAAGAGAATTTCCGCGACAATATTACGATTTTTTTACGTCCAGTAATACCCACGGATACGCTCCCGCTAGAGCCAACCGTTATGTCAGACTCGAACGGACCGGACCACTATTAAAAATCCGATTGGTAGGAGCACCAGGACACCCATGTCCTGGTACTCCTACTGAACATAAGAACAAAGAGGAATAAAATAATTCCTTTTGCTCCTATCGCCCGGGGGTAAGTCGGTTTATTGCGGCGTACATTCATTGAACATCTGCGCTGGACAAACGCTAGTGTGTAGGCGCCCTTACAAGCCTTCAGGCTCAGGCCATTAGCCTAGGAGTTAGGCAAACACACTTTACAGGAATAAAAAGAAAATTAGAAAAAGTATATCGTGTTAACAATCAGTCCTTGTGTTAATTTATTCGTTTGCATACATTTGTGACATTTTAGGTATTTTGTTTCCAACACTTAACCTTCTTGAGGCCGTTTATTGTTCTTAAATAGTTATTTAAGGCTTATACACACGATAGTCTAAACTTTACGGTATGTGTATTTATCCATCGATGTTCGTACAGTTAGCAACATAACTGACTTATTTTTGTTCGACTAATTACTAAACAGAAGTAGGAATGCAATATATTTTTATACCTAGTCCTTTGAGGATAGACATTTAGTTATTTATAGATGTCAAACATGATGTTTAGAACAACATTGTTGCTTCTTATTGACATCAATAAATTTATTACAACTAAGTTTACCACCACTTCCAAGGTGCTGATGGAATAGAAACGGCGCAACAAACTCCACCGTACAAGTACATACTTCATTTTGTGCCTAGGTATATGTCGCAACAATCTGGTTGAATTAGCTAGCTAATTAGACGCCTGTCTATTAAACGCTAGCGGCAAGCAATAGAACTAGTATTACTTGACGTTTAAGGTGTATTGAAAGTCGGACCAAGACTCAGCCAAGTGAATCAATCTTTGCTCTATTTTTATATCTATGCAACCAAAACACACCCCTGCTTATTTCTTCGGTAGGACAAGCGTCGTCGTAGTCAACGTTTACAAAAGTGTGGATCACACACAAGCCAACGTGCTCCGGAGAGCTAACCACACACGGCATCAGATCGGATGCCGCGTTTTGTTTCCTGACAGCTTATACATTCATGGCAGATTCATAGAAAAAGCACTACAATGATTAGAATTATAAGACATTGGAAGATAATTTTGACGCTATTAAGATACAACAACTTCAGAGATCGAATCGACACCACACAACAGTATTCATAGGGAGAAAACTGTTCCTCTCGCGCGTCTCGGTGTTCGCTGGGTGCCCATTTGGTACCTCGCCCATATACACCCACATCCCACCAGATCCCGAAGGTATGACGAGGTGAAGTTTTTTGGTTGAAAATTTTCACAGTCCTTTCATAGCGTCCCGTTACGTGCACTCCAACCCGCTGGGTGCTTTACCAATAAGCATAAAAGCATTTACACTTTATGAATTAAAATTGAATTTGACAGATTTTATCGCGATTTGCCGACGTTCCATTATTTATACCCTCTCCGTGACCATGGTTGCTGAAAAGCAACCGACACGTCGGCAATAACGTAAATACATAAACTACACAAAATAAATTGCGACAAGATGCCGTTAATAGTTATTTGTTATACAAGAGTGCAAAGTTGCTTTTTAACCGCGTGTTCAATTTTGATGACCAAGCAAGCGAAGGATTCTAAAATTGAGCTAAACTGAGCGTTAGCGAGGGAATCAAAAGTGCACGAGGTGAAAAATCTTTGCACTCGAGTGCAACACGTAACTTTTCATTCCACCTCAGCGAGGAAATGACTAAATGCAAAAAAAAAACGTTAACAATCACAAGATAGGTACACTTTTATTTCAAAAGAAAAAGAAAAAAAGAACACCAAGAAGGTTCCGAGTCTGAGTTTTTAACAAATTAAAAAAAAGTTGTATGATATATTCGGCACCATAGAGGTAGCAGTAAATAGGTTTAATGTTTTTTTTAATTCACAAAATTAGTGCACACGATGTTCTAAATTCAATTTACTTTATCCTCTAGAGAATAAAAACGGCTTTTCCACTCAGATATTGAAGACTAAAAATACTCTTTCCGAGATGGTGGGATGAAAAATTGATTTATTTCAATTAATAGTTTCAGGCAGACTCGAGACCATTATAGGCTGTTTCAAAATTCTGTATACCCGCATTTTATGAATAACGTGTTGTAACAAAATATCGCCACGTCAGTATGTTAGTTAGCCAATATTGCCACGTACGTAAGTAGTTCACTGATTGAAACACTAAACAGTACACCCTAATTAGCTCGGTTTGTGTGTAAGGTAATTAAAGAGTGATAGCACGAAGCTTTGGTAATATAGGAATGTAGGTACAGTTAGCCAAAAAAGCTGATAAAACTGTTAGCCAGGCGATGAATGAACGAGGCTATGGTGCAGTCTCTCCTCTTTAAGATTGGTCGGACGCCAGTATCCCGTAAAAGTATGTGCGAGAGATATGCTGTGCGAGAGATATGCTTTTGGCAATCTCACCTCCGGCAACCAAGGGCCCAAGATGGCGTGCGTTTTAGTCGGTTCGAGACCGACATAACCACCTCCACCGGCTCTGTGGGGGTGGTATCCGTGGGGATTTATCGCACGATAAAAAAAACCCGTAAAAGTATAAATAAACCAAAATTTAGAAGTCTGGAGGACACCGGGCTCCAAAGTACAGGCTTTGGATGCAAGAGAGATTGTTATTGGAATTTGGATTTCCGTCTATCGGATACGGGAATGGTAGCCCATTGCTTATCCCCTTTTTTGTAGTAGGACTGTAGTGTCAAAAAATTAAAATTCTAGTAATTTGGGTGTACATGGGCATTGTCCCACACATTTATTCCACTGTATACCTAATATTTCAGACTGTGTGTGAATTGTGTGAGGGACGAGATTTGACTAAAATGGACTAAAATGTAAAGGACATATTACATTTTCGGTCGATGTCGTGTATTTACGGTCGCCTCTATGCCTGCGGCAGGGCCTTATTAGTATTCCAATAATAACAAATTAGTTTCAAAAATTTTAGGCAAAGCGCTCTATTGTATGGTTTACGAATTATTGAAACTTTTCACGCAATACCTAAGAATACGCAAATATTAGGGTGCGTTTCCACAGATGCGGAGGGTTAATTTCAATTAATTTTACAGTATTATATATGCTAACTATACAAGTTGGTCAAGGCATTCCCCCTGTAAGGGAAAGATCGCGGGTTCGAGTCCCACCCGAAAAGATTTTTTCCCCCTATGTATTCGATGTGGAGGGTTTAGGTTGAGAATGTCCAATTCCTAAAATGAAGAGAGCTTGCAAAATGTCTACCCAGAATGTCCAAATCCCAAGATACGAGGCGAGTGTGTAGATGTCCAGAAATCTTCTAATCCCAATATTCCCCTTCTCATATCTCAGATTTATTTGTCCATCCTTCAATGGAAATCCTTAGCGATAATTAACCATCATTATATAACAAGGAATTAAACCGGTCGCGATTATGTTCTAGAATCTAGTTGTTTTGATCTTCAGAAATAACCTATTCATTATAAAAACTGCATCATAAAAACCAGACTTACGATAACCTGTCCTTCCTATATTAAATTTAGACGCGATGTTATGAATAAATTATTTATTTTTAAGTTTTATGATTTGTTGGTTCAAAACAAGTCCCGCTGTGTACGTTCTATTAATGCGTTTAGTTTGTCTGGAGAGCAAATTCACTATAAGTTCCCTGCAGGTCTTGCACTAAATTCATGGTGACATCGTCATAGTACTTTTTCTCACCCTCTTTTGGAGAAGCCTTTGCTTTTTTCTTACATAATCACCGCTTTCTCTGACTCGTTAAAAGAGCAATGATCTGTTTGGCTGGTGCCCCGGTTTCTCTTATTCCCTTTCCTCCTTAGGTGTGGCTTATAGGAACGACGCCTTTTGTCCGTAAAAGACAGGAAAGTCTCCGTTAGAGTCTCTACCATCAATGGGTAGGTGTGTCAGCTTGCAAGCAAGGTTGACTTGGTCCCGAAAGTCTTGGTGGGCCCCTAATATATCCAGTCAATCTATCAGCCAATTGCAGTCCTCTACAAGACATGGCCTCTCACAATGTGCGCCATCACTCCAGATCCTACGCTTTTCCTCCAGTCTATTCCCATACACCCACGACTTAGTAATATAGAAGTAACGCCCTGATTTACAAAACGGTATCATAGCGTGTTCCGGTGGACTCCCTTGATTGCGTGATGACTTCTATAATAACTGCGATAAAAACAATAATTATATAGGAAGTTGATTGCTCCAACAATAGTAATTCTTTGCGTTACTTTGTTTTATGTTGTTAAAGGATTGTGTTTAATGCGGCAGCCCCGTTGCGTATATTTCTTCAAACGTTACACTTCGTATAGGCCTGCCTGTCTAAAAATATCTAAGTACTGTACTGCAAAGTAATGGACATAATTGTCGCCCTTCAGCGCTCGTACTTACTAAGTAATGATACGTAATTACCTTTCCATCTTAACCTTCCTTTTTTAAATGGCTTGAGCTAGATAATGTTTTACTTTTTTCTCTGTACTTCAATTATATTATTATATTACAACTTATTGAATAAACTCAATAACAAATTATGGTCCATAAAATAACACAGGGCACAGTTAACCTGTGCTTATCAAACAATCCGCCCCTGATCGCTCCCGGTGCAAAAGTGCCTATCACACTTACTGCGTTGCTACGCTGGATGGCGATGGCCAACCTTTGCACCAGGAACGATCCGGAACGAGAGTCACCGGTCGCCTCGGTGAGCCTCTGTCCAGTCTCCTTAATAAAGTCTTTAGCTTCCTTGTCCGAGCTCCCCACACCAGGGTCTCCACTCTCCACCGCCACCGGTACAAAGTGGTACAGCGGCTCTTTTTACTCTTTAGACAATTTTACAAATCTTTGTTAATAAAATACTGCATATTGACTAACCTTTCAACCATTATGTATGTATTTACAAAAAAAAAAATCTAAGTATGTTTATCCGCATTCTAGATTCCATAACACAAGCTATTAAATGCTTACCATGGGTCTAGATAGCGTTGTGTAGAATGTTATGGAATATGGAATATTATGGAATTAGGGCTCCGATGGTAGGGCTCCCGTTTACTCAAAATTACATTGGCTCATAGGAAAAAAAGTGGCATTCTTGGAGAGATGACAGAAGTGAGAACTTGGCCGCTATAATATCAGTTGCTTTACCCATCTCAAAACATACGTAAGGAAGTTATCACTTCAAAAATAAAAGTGTAAACAGCGGTACTTGACGGACCTTTCATCGAAACTGAAAACATAAGAACGTATTCAAATACAAAAGGTTAAAAATACAAAGTCTTTGTACATTTTCTTTGCTCGACAAGGGCAAAACTTATACAACATCGATGTGAGTGCGACTTTGCAAGGTCAGGTCAAAATGTCCCACGTGGTGGTTCTCACATCAATTATGTATTTCCAATCAATGGCCCGACGTTATAAATTGAATACAATGAAGCGTGAGGACATCTGCGTCATGCACGTGCACGCATGTTTTGTGCAATGGACGCCAATTTTGTGCAAATATTAGATACGATTTGGATGACTTGCGTTAAAAGTGCGGTTCCAATGTTATGTTGTCAAAAGTATCTGCGTATGAGCCCACGGGCTAAACAGACTAAGGCCGATTGAGGACAGATTGTATATTGATATGTCAAATATATCAATCTGTCATCAGAGAAATCGCGATTCAGGCTGAACGTCATTCTAGAATTCGGGCCTAATGCCCTAAGTCCGTTGACCACTTCTATCGGTATATTTTTAAATGCACATCTGTATAATTTATTAGTACACTACTTAACTCCTATAATTATCTGAATGCATACCCAAAAAATTAATGCTGTGCAAAAAAACTAATTGACTAACTAAACATGACCTACAAAAAAAAACTAAAAAATCACACAACGAGATAACCTTTTTTTATCGAATTCACATCAAAAATGTGGTGTGTACTTCGTACATTGGATAGATATGATTTATAAAACATAAATTCGAATTGTTTATCAAAAATAACCACGTCAAATTGCGCGGGGTCGACATTGCGCGCCTTAAATTTTTTGATTTTGACATAAAATATGAATAATCCATCTATAATTTAAACCACAGATTCAAATATCAGTTCTGCAAATGGCACTATACAGTATATTTAATTAGTGCACATAATTAGTGTGCAAGTCAGTATTTTTGATATAACTTTGAAATATTTAAAAAAAAGGCACTATACAAATATAGATTTCAATACATGCCTTTTTTATCATGCGGATATCCCCTTGGTTGTGTTAGGCTTGAACCTTATAAAACCGCACACCGTCTTGGGTCTCTATCTTCAGTTATCGCGATGTGAGATTGCCTAAGGCATATCCCTCGCACAAGGGTCCTCGCGTGTCCTTAAAATCCGGTTTTAATTTCCTTTTATCTTTATTTGCCAGAATCCTGCTAAACTTACTCAGAATCTCATAAACCTAAAGAAGTAATCAATAGCCTTAAAAACGATTTGGAGATATGTGTTTAAGATTATCGTAACCGTAGCTTTTTAGGCTACGTATACGTAGATGATTCATTATTTTGTAAAAAGTCTGCAAGATAACGTTGTCATATTTAATTAACGGGAACTGATTGGAGTGCCTCTTGACAACCACAAGACATTCTTTAGACATCCTCTATTTTGTCTGTGTGCAAAAATGAATCAACAATGCCGACATACTTTTACATTTTCCTCTATATCATATTCAGATCTTGGGACGCTAGGACGTTCTACACGATGCAATCTAGACCCAAAGTAGGTAAGCAAAGCTTGTGTTTTAGGTTCTAGAGTTGTATCTAATCTGGACAGATATTGCTTAGATACATCTCCTTCAGCGGGAAACAGAACTAAAACAAATAAAAATATCCATTCATTCTTCATTCATCATATTTGAAAAGGGATCGACCCTTGACCTCCGACTTTGCAGTCGAACACTCTACCGCTGTGCCACAGATATTTAAAACAGCAAAACGTGATTGTGGCCTATGCATCAAACGGAAGTGCTGTTTCGTAACTTGCAAAGGAATACTCGAAGTGGCTTATCTTTAGCGCAGCTGTGACAGTGGACTCATTTTCAATGGGGTTTTGGCACGCTACGTTATGCATCTATATCTATCTATACTCCTTAAAAATTGTAAATTAGTTGTAGTTTAGTTGTGCTATGTTATATAATTAACACTTATCTCATTAATAACTTTTAAGCTATCGCGTTCCATGGTATACAATAACGTCATGCAAATCAAAGATATATCATAACACCTTGAGAAAACGCTAGATATTATAAAACTGATAAACTTTCGAAGGCAATCGGGAATAACCAAATTAACAATACCTTAATCCAAAAATATATTTATTGGCAGCTATTTAATAGCGATAAGTAGACGCAAAACAACAAAACTTTCAACAACAAAACTGCTTCAAAATCCATTCAGTAGGAATGGAAAGAAAGCTCTTGCACAATACATACATAGTATAAAGAGGATATACTGTATAGACTTATAAATTTGCACTATGTTTGATTGAAATTGGTTCAGTAAAATCGGAGGTGTGATCAAAAGTCGCGGTATCAATCAGTAGTCCACTGCGGGACATAGGCCTCTTGCAATGTTGGCAGGCTCAAAGTCGCGGTAACGGCATCAATTTGGGTGGAATATCGGGAATCAGCTAGTTGATACTAATTTTAACCCGACTACGGCGAAGCACAAAGGAGAGTTATTGGCTATATGATTTAGGTAGCTTGGAACAGCATGTGATTTGATTTCGTGTTGATCTGTAGTCCGTAGTAGTCTTAGTCATTGTAATATGTGGTTGGGGCAAGGGCAATGACTTTATATAGGCGACCAACCTTTGTATGAACCCGTCAATGCCGTCCTTAGATTTGTTTGATTTAACATAAACTCATAAACTCACGCCTGTATTCCCCGAAGGGGTAGGCAGAGGTGCTAGCACCCACATTTCGCCAGTTTATGTTTAGGTCCCAATGTAATAGGTGGCGAGCCTATTGCCATTAACCGGGCACTTATAAACCTGCGATAAATACACACATAACTTCGAAAAGCATCGACAAGTCATTGGTGTGTGCCATGGTAAACCTGGGATCGAACCCGAGACCTCGTCTCAGCAGTCCATTACCCATACCACTAGGCTACCGCAGATTAAGATGTTTGATTTTGACTTCCAAATTTCAATACAGCCGTGGCTTTGGAACGAGATAAAAATCAGTTGACTGTTGCCTGTTGCTTTTGGTCAAAACTGGTAGTCAGACTACATTTTGGTCAGAGATCACGCGTGTTGTACAGCGTGATCATTTTATTACAATAAGAACAAAAATTTGATTTGGTGATGAAATTCATAACTAACACCTCACAAGCACGTGTGTTATTACCTTTTCTTGATAAATACTGCATGTGCGGGCATTAAAAAACAATCAGGAGGTATATTAACCTCGTTTAAGTAAAACCTGATCGGAGAAATCGTCCTCATTACTTTTATTTAAACTGTCGAAAATACTGTCGAAATAAGATTTATACTTTTTAATTAACCCAAATTAAAAATGTTCGCTGCAGAAGCCATATGAGTGTTTGTTCAATACTTTTGGGATGAAACCGAATGGATTTTTGCAGTAGGATAGAAACGGAATAGGTTGTGGGTTGAGAACGGAAACACCCGTTTGTTCTCTTCCCTTTTCCCTCTTTTCCTACACACATATACACATTATTACACATTATTTCTGGAATCTTATATCGTTGTGGGTAGCTTGTACCAGTTAAAATGAATTGTGCTAGCTTTTAGGATAAACAGGATATCTGTTAGCTTTTCTACACAGGTTTCAAGTTTTAAGTATTTCTCATCCAAGCACAAAAGTTAGTATCCGAATAGGCACTTCCCACACGTGTGACTAATCAATAATGTAATCACACAGATAAGAATGATACCGTTTCGCTTTTAAGTGGAGGTAGATTAGTTAGGATATTGTCATGTATAGGCCAGCTACGTGGCTAACAAATGCTTGCCAATAGCGCCCCCACCGGGTCCAGGTAGAAGGGGTAGGCCCAAGAATTGCTGGCTTGGCGTGCGTCGTGGAGAGTGACATGCGTGCAAATGGTCTCTTTACCTTGGACGCCCAAGATCGTGCAAAGTGGAGAAAGGAAGAGCCGGAAGGCGGACCCTGAGCTCCGAGGACACCGTGGCCTTGGACGCAATCAGGACTAACGTCTTTAAGTGGATGATGATTGTCATATATAGGTACATCTAACCTTGGTTTTTCGTGCGGAAATCCCCTCAGATGTCCACACCCGGTGGCGTGGTTATATCGGACTCGCACCGACTAAAACCCCACGCCGCCGTCTCTGGTCTTCAGATATCAGAAAGTACAATTGCTTTAAACATATCTCTCGCACCCCGGCTTACCCAGGGCTATTTACGGTTTTGAGATGGCCCACTGAGGTGTGGGAATCACAGTTTCCCCATCTTGCCCTGTGCATCGCACCAGGTACCTGTTCCATACCCTTGGAGCGTGGCCGGGCTCTCAGTACGAGATGGAATAGGTCATAATCTAGCTAGGTTAGCCTTGTGTCGATTCACCGCCCTGGTGCATCTATGGGATTCTTCATGAAGAGCATCAGAAAGTTCTTACAGGATCCGGAGCACGATTGTGATGCCTTAGGTGCTGTACGCGGTAACCACTTTCCATTCCAACTCCCCAAAAAGTTATGCTACTTTTCCGGTGGACTTCTCAAAAGCTTTATCTTCGTCTTGTCTTGACAAATATGAACCTAGTCTAGTATATATAAAAGCAATAAACCAATGGCATTTAACGCATCAATTTTGAATTGCATCAAAATTATAATATTCCATAACTACAGTTATGGCATCATGTCAGTACGATTTATATTGGTGCACTGGATACATTGGTTTTTTCATATCTCTTACCTTCATTTCTTTAAAATCACGACTCTTTATTCGCCAGAGATCCTGAACATTATGTAAAATAATTGAAAATAATAAATCTTTCAAACTATGGAGCAGATAGATTTATGTATTATTGCCAAGTTTTCACGTTCTTTCATTTAATCAAATAATGTATGCAAAATACCGCGGTAGCCTAGTGGTATGGGTAATGGACTGCTGAGACGAGGTCTCGGGTTCGATCCCAGGTTTACCATGGCACACACCAATGACTTTTCGATGCTTTTCGAAGTTATGTGTGTATTTATCGCTGGTTTATAAGTGCCCGGTTAATGGCAATAGGCTCGCCACCTATTACATTGGGACCTAAACATAAACTGGCGAAACGTGGGTGCTAGCACCTCTGCCTACCCCTTCGGGGAATACGGGCGTGAGTTTATGTTATGTATATGATATGTATGCAATGAAAGTAGAACACCATTAAATGTTTTAACTCTTTGGTACCTACATATAACAGAGGATTATCTTAAATGTTTGATCTGCTTTATTTATTTTGATTTTAAAGCTGTTCTTGATAATGTAATTTACTATAGAGAACAGCTTCCATTATTTTGTGGTGCTGATGTTGGAAAACCTGGTATTTGAATTCGTCAAATTTTGACTGTATGTGAGTTTGACTTTACGAGGGTTTAACTTCATGAAAATTTGACTTTATGAGAGTTTGCTATAATGCTAGAAATCTTTGTGTCCATATGTGCATCCATATGTTCAGGTCAGAAGCGTAGCTTTTAGTATTCGCCTTCTATGGAACCTTCACCATGGCTACTTATAGATGACCTAATAGTTTATTCATACTATTGGTAGACAGCAATCAATAGTAATCAACACAAATTAAAGGTCTTTCGCCTTTCGATCGATACGGCCACGTTTTCTCATTGACACTTTCTCTATTAAGTTGTACGAAGTCTAGGTTTTTATGACAGAACCTTGGACTAGAGAAAGCTGTGGTGACAGAGAAACGTATGTGAGTTTAAATCGACATGCCTCTTTTCGTGTGAAGTAACTTAAAATAAAGTTATAAGATATTATGGAGAGCTAAGGTCTTAACTACACGCCCTGATTAACCTAATATTCTCTAATTCTCATTGTAGTATAATATGTATAGGAGGAGGTAGGACACGACGGTATTTCCGTCCCAATTGAGCAGTCCGACTGGGCAAATACCTCCGCCGCGCCGTACAGAATACCGCGGCCATAATAACTAAGTGGTATAAAAAAAACATTTTTACAAATGTCTTTTCTGCAAAATCTGGGCCCTAGTCAAAATATTTGGCTGAACCGATTCGACTTTTTTACTGAAAGACTAATTGTCACAAAATTGCCGTCTACTTAGTGAATTACTTTCTGTTCATAAGCTCATTGCAGAGTCTACGTTACCCTTACAAAAAAGGCCAAATATACCAACTCATAATTCTCATGTTTACTCGATAGCCATACTTCCCTTCTTATAGCAAACGCAGTACTTGCAAAATGGCGGTTTCGAGATAAACGCGGTAAACCTATTTTCTCATATCTAATGGAGAAATATTCGTGGTATAACTTTTTAAATGTGACTTAAAATTAGTAAAAAAATCAAGCTTTCTATTGATATATTTTTTTCTTTATTTTATTGTCTTATTTAGATAAAATGCTCAGTACTGCGTTTTCATTAACTTTTTGGGCTTGCGAGCATTACAGTATCACTAAGACTAAATGCAGTAACTGTGTTTATTACTGCAAACTTACCTAGCACGTGCTTATTACTGCGTTTGTAATTAGCAATCATTTATATTTTCATGCCTGGTCCTACTAGTTGAACTGTAGGTAAATTCAACTTCTGTCCAATATTTAAATGACTAAGAAACGAAATAAAACGGAAATAGGTAGGTATTAGAAAACGTGTTTTAATTTTTTTACTTAACTTAAATATCACAATCAAATCTTTGTTGTTTACTTATCTATATTAAATTTATAATTATACCCCGTCCATTATATTATTGTATTTTAGACAGATGGAAGTAGTGATTGCATGAAAATTTAAAATATCGACAAAATTAAGAACCTCGATTAAAAAAATCATTTATCGATAAATTAAAATTTTATTTTATAAATCCTTCTACATATGACGGACAGCCTCTGTGGCGTGGCGGTAGTACACGCGACTGCCACGCTGGAGGCGCGGGTTCGATTCCCGCTCAGTGCAAATATTTGTATGCATGAATATGGCTATTTGCATTGGTCTGGGTGTTTCTATGATATGTATGTATTTACAAAAAAAAGCTATAAAAGCTTACCATGGGTCTAAATAGTTGTGTAGAATGTTGTAGAATATTTATTTATTTATTTATTATATGACGGAGTTATACCTAAGAATCTACTTTCCGCATACAAATATGAAACATAAAAATAACCACTTTATTAAAAAAAAAAAAAAAAACATTTTCTGTAGTTGATATCGATTCTGACATTTTCAAGTTATTATAATAAAAATACAGTCGATGAACTACATCTCTAAAATTGCTTTCTGGCTGACGTGACGTTGTCAATGAAAAATAACATATTGGCGCCTAATTTTTGTTCGGATTTTTAGGTATTGACGCTAGAACAAAGTTATATCGACAACTGTCAGTGAGCTGTCTAAAATACAATAATATAATGGATGGAGTATAGTCTATAAAACTCGTTTCAGAAACATTTCTATTAAAGTCTTCAAATATACATTTACTCATCAACGTATTTTTTTTTAATATATATTAATTTATATTATGGCTTATGGGACTTATTCAATTCTACTCAAAATATTAACGCAGTACTGTAGAATACTGCGTTTAGGCTTAGCATCGCAAGAGTAGGCTCTTCTTATTTTTGCTACGTTCAGATGCAGTATTGGTGACTACTATGTTTGTCTTTAGTTAATATTCGTTGCAATAAAGTTATGTGCTAAAAGCATATGCAGTAAACGTAGCAAGTACTGCATAAACTTCTAGCATATGCTTAATGCTTCTAATCTTTTTAGTGAAAGTAACATTTAGGTGCAAGTGCTGCGTTTCATGTTAAATAAAAATCACGTTTTTAATAAGAAAAAACTTGTAAATATATTTTTTACGTATGGAATATATCCTCAGGACGTCATTTTTGCAAAAAAGTGAAAATCTCAAAAATGTCGATTACTGCAAGTACAATTAGCAGGGCAGCATATCAGACTAGCATAAGTAAAAGTAATTAAAAAAGAAACCCTCGTAAATATAAGTACATATTCGTTCTGAAACGTTTTATCTATCGCCAGATATTTGAGGTTTACTGACCCCAAACCAAAATAAACAATATGCTCGTTGTAACAAGAATCCATTTATAAAAATAAGTGTCCGTACACACGACTCTCGAGGCATCAATTACGATAGGCTCGTATAAGCCGATCCCTCTCTGAGGTCGTGATCTTTCATTAAAAAACGGATGGGCAGACGAACATGTGTTAGCCTACAAGCCCAGTGTCTGTGCGGTTGTGGGTCGTGTGTGTGATGTGAAGTGACAGTGTAAATATTGTACACAGCTATAAAACAGTTATTTCAATAGTCATGGGTGTGAAGAAGTCTTGTGGATATGTACGTATCGTGTTTTTACTGGATAATACATGAGATAAATTCGAAATTTAAACTATTTGTGTCAAAAATTTGGCGGCGAGAGTGATTTTGGTGGTTTTTGGTGTAAAAACGGATTTTTTATAAGCGCTACCTGGTGAAAAATTTGTGAAACATTTTGCTTACATTGACATTTACTGGATAACGCTATGGTGAAGTAATTTTAGTTTATTTTATACTTTCTTGGCTCTCACTCACGATACAGTACCTACATGACTAAGATGTCGGTAGCAGGAAGATATTATCTTAATTTAGTTGTACGAATCATCCTATCGATTTCAGTTGGATTGGACATCAAGGTTTGCACTTTGAAGCCAGAGTTCAGGGGTCCAGTGTTATTTATTTTTAATTAGTTTGTACGAGGGGAGAGCCAGGTGACCTCCGAACTCCGATAGAATAAACCGCCTAGTCCATTGCTTAGCAGGTGCACTGATTAACAGGTCAAGTTGACTTGGTCCGCGAAAATGTTGATTGGCCCAGGCATCTTAACCATCTGCCAGGCATCTATATCTCTAACAATATGTCATACTTTGTCCTTACTGGGCCGTAGTTTGAACGTGACATGCCATGGTGTGTACCTGGTCTTAAATCATCATCTGTCAACCCATATCTCAATTATCTGGGGTCGTCCCAACGTGTCAATCTCTTCCATACTATCCTGTCAATTGTCGTCTTCACAGTCATTACTTCGTCAACTCTGAGGACTTGCCATACGTATCAAAACTAAAGTAAAGCCAACGAGACGAGAGAGAAAAGGTAAATAAAACGACCATTACTGAGTTACGTTGCGATAACTAGCGATTATTTTTTCTGTCCTTGTCGCACATGTCACACGTACGCGACAATGGCTGAGCGACAGCTGTCGTAACGCGTTTCATAGTACAGGAAAGCTGTCAGCACAGCGGTTCTAAACTGTCAGATCCGCCATCTTATGAGTAATTTCATTTCTGTCTGGAATGCGCGTGATACATAATAATTTTCAAATAAAAATGATTGGAACCGCTGAAACTTTGTTTACCTTTTTTCTCTCGCTTCGTTGGACAAAGTATAGTAGTTTCAGCGAGAAAAAGGGATGGTGCTCCTATACATATAGCTCTATCCCTCTTTTTCGCTCAAACTAGGTAAGCGGTTTTCCTTATTATCTTAAACTTAAGCACATCTTACATAACGTTTGTATCTGTATTGTACAAGCTTAAATACTCAGTTGGTATGCAAACAACTAAATTAAGTCGTATGTTCTTCAAATCAATATTGACCAGAAAACTTAATTACTTCCTTGTCGAATTAATATTGTTTTTAAGAACATTAGTGACCGAAATTTACAGTATTCTAAACTGGTTGTGTTAGGAGTAGGTTCACGTTGGCAGTCCAATCGTTTGGATTCGAACCCGGTTAACGCTTCTAAACGCAGGTCCTAAAAACCAACAAAAAAAACAAATGGCATTCCGGTATTGCCGATAGCAGTGAAAGCTCGGCCAATATTTTATTTTATTTTATATTATTTTATTTGGAAAACAAACAGCATTAAAACCATGTAACATAAACACTTACATCACTAAAGACCATTTATGAGTTTTCACATGTAAATAACAAATAGACACTAAAAAGGTTTTTTGTAACAGTGTTGAAAACAATTTAGAAAATAAAAATAAAAATATATAATGTAGATACTTATATACACAGAGGTGTCAGTAACGGTAACAGAGTCAAGGGTTCAATAATTTGATACCTTACCTTCTCTAAAAATGCTACACGCAAACTAAGTTACAACACATCCTAATTTCTAATTTACACATTCAAATGTATGTAAATTTAAATGTCGGGATGTTTGCCCTTCAGGTACACGTAAACTTTAAAACATCAACATGCCGTATAATTATTAACAGACACGCAAATAACACGTCTCTTAACTGGCGCGAAACTCCTAAACAATTACACTACAACAAAACAGAAGGAAACATTTTGTGTGACGTAACGAGGGGACATTTTCTAAGGCTCTCGGCAAACTTGCGACAAACCACCTGTTGACGCGCGGTCAGAACTGTCAGAAGGTTCATGCTTTGAAATTTGAAAAAAGAATAGGTCATCTATATGAGGTGGAGGAGGATGTTGTAGTTGCAGTAGGATGAAAATAAGCTAGAGATAATGAAATAGGGCCCATATTTTTTTACAAGGATTGATTATAAGCTTAAGCTGTGGAATGAAATTCATGCTGTGGTTTTCCCAAGTGATAATAATATGCGGGTGTTCAGGAAGGGCATTAGAAGGTTTCTTCAGCGTCAGCAGCACGTTTCTCAGAACGAGTGGTAATATTCTTTGACTAGCCCTGCTCTAACTGTTACAAACCATGAGTCATTATTTACTCACTCAAGTATGCCTAGAAAATTTGAAGGTTTCCTTCGATTTACCTGAGATTTGATCATCAAATTCCGATATAAGACCACCTCGGAGGCACGGTCATTTATTAGAATCGAAATTACTAATATTCACTCTAACGAACCCCTCTAGCTAAGCTAAATTGCTTGTGTCAGGAGTGGATTCACGTTAGAAGTGGCCAGGATTGGATCACGGGACCTTTCGATCGTAAGGCCGACTTCTTAACCACTAAGCTACCGACGCTAAATAAAGAAGTTTTTAAATCGGCGAAATATGCGATGGGCAAAGCCGAGGAGAGGGAGAATGTAAAAATGACGTGAAAGTTAAAAAGTTGGGACAACTTGCTTTCACAGTTTGTTCCATACAATGTGTTTACTGCCTCTAGGGGGGACTTGAACCAAACTTGTTACGTGTTCCTGTCTTTTTCCTCGAGAAACCTTTGGGCAATATTAAACATTGTATCGTTTATTTTAATACTGTCTTGTATATTTCATTTTCATGGATTTTTGGTGGTTTTCATTCTTGTTAGGAACTATAGTTGTGACGTTTTTTTGAATTCGTGGTTCGTTTCGGGGTTGAGGCGGAAAGGAGGGAGGAATACCGGTTGCAGAGACTAGATAAGTTAATGGATTTTGGCCGTTTCGTCGCATTTGGTCCATTTCGCATTTGGTCCACTTGGTCCATTTCGCATTTGGTCCACTTCTCAGAACGTCCATTTCGCAGATGGTCCACTTCGCGAAACGTCCATTTCGCATTTGGTCCACTTTTGACAAAATGAGTGCGTTAAGTGAAATTTGCTTTCCAAGCTACGTTTAACGCCATCTCAGAACATATTTCGTTGTTTTTATGATTTTAGAATATAAAATTAAACATTAAGGATCATTAAGAAGTAATACAATAATAATATAATGGTTAATGTTGTAATGAGTAAACCTAATTATTCGGTATTATATTTCCTTACATACATACAATCACGCCTTTATCCCCGGAGAAAATGTTTCCAGAGGGTTAGGCAGAGGTGAATAGGTAATTTGACTAAGTCGTCGATACTTCCAATACTGCTTAATGATAGCTTGTTCTTAAAAAATATGCCTTGCGAAATAAAATATTGCATATCTAAACTGAAACTATGACTTATCATTAGTTGAAATTCCCAAAAAAAGTCAAAATATAAACAACCAAAATCAAACCAAATATATAACTTTTTAGATTCATCATTAAATTTTAAATAACTTTTATTATGAACTATATACGTGTAAATGCAACGCAGACCGAGATAAATGCGATATTCTCTTGCACTCCATACATTTGCACTACGCGCTACCAAAGCGTGACGTCACAAATTCGTGCGATTTTGTATGGAGCGTTTTCGGGCGACGCGACAAATTGCATTTTTCAAATTCAAATATCTTTAAAAGTAGCTCCCCACGCATAATGACCAATAATTTCTATTTAAAATACGCGTATTGACTAATTTGTCGTACGAAAATTTAACTTTTACAGTTCATTATATTAGGTCCTTATATAGGAAATTGGCGTTTTTCGTACTGGCCACTTTAATCACGATTTTCTCCTCTTTGGTAAGGAATTCCAAATTCAAATTTGTACAGCTATTTACTCATGTATTTGTGCTTCGATGACCGTCATTCATTTGTTTTTTTTCTTGTTTTTTTCTGTTTGCGTCACTCATTTCACAAAATGGAAAACTTAAAATATCGTATTATTTATGAATACGAGTTCCGCCGTGGCACTAGTGCTGCGGAAACGACTCGTAGGGTGAATGATGTTTATGGCGATCATGTTGCAAAAGAAAACACAGTTCATTTTTTGTTCCAACGTTTTCGTTCTGGAAACATTCGACCTGCAGTACAAGCCCCGTGAACGGCCTGAGACCCAAGTTGGTAATGAAGTATTGAAGGCTATTGTGGAAGCGGATCCATCGCAAACCACGTCCGAGTTAGCTGCAGGCTACGGTGTTAGTGATAAAACTGTTTTAATACACTTGAAGTAAATGTCGCCATGCCCGCCAACCCATCTTCTCAAAGGCAATGGGATGAGCCGCCCTGTTTTGGTGTTAAAAAACTTTTAATAAATACAGCTACCAGTGCTGCGGAGCGTGCTCGCCTTTTGGCTGTGGGGGAGTGGGAATCTGGTGTTTGGCTCCAGGCACTTCCTTCGCCCAACATTGGTACAATGTTGGACGACACAACATTCCGCATCGCGACTTGTTTACGTTTGGGTGCACCGTGCGTTTCTCCGCATCGATATCTATGTGGAGAAGCAGTCGATTGCCTTGGACATCACGGATTATCTTGCAGCAGGAGCGCAGGCCGCATGTCTCGTCATGCCAATATTAACGACATTCCGTCGGGCTCTCGTCACCGCCAGCGTGCCAGCTATACTTGAACCTGTTGGCTTGGCGCGCGACGATGGCAAGAGGCCGGACGGTATGTCGTTGATGCCTTGGAAGATGGGCAGGCCTTTGGTGTGGGACGCAACGTGTGTCGACACTCTGGCGCCTTCCCATCTTCTAAGTACGATGAACTGGTTAATTAACGTCCGACTGTTTTTTTTAGTAAAGGGATCAATGAACTACCTATGAGATGGCAAAAGTGCATAGAAAACAATGGTTCATACTTTGATTAATTAAATATATTATATTTAAAAATACTCGACTTTTTGTTCCTCCCATACAAAACGCCAATTTCATATGTAAGGACCTAATATTATAAGAAAGTGGTAATTTTTCGAAAGTAAAAAAAATAGTCAAATAGCCTATTAAAACCTACATTTCACCAAACATTGTATTATGTCCCACGTAATAGGGGGTGAGCCTATTGCCGTTATCCGGGCACTATTGTTGACTAGAGCCATGTATAGGATGAGTCTGGGCTGTATATATCTGTCTGATGTTTGCTTCCTTCTGTTAGAAGTATTGTACGTAATGCGTGAAAAAAAGGTTTTTATACAAAAACTTTTTTTAATTAAAAAAAACTCCAGATAAAGTTTATAAATCCACTACAATTTCATGGTGCAAGCAAACACTGATATATACTTACCTAAATCAATAAATCTATCTATTTGGAATTTATAAATAAAATCCCCGAAAGTGGACCAAATGCGAAATGGACGTTTCGCGAAGTGGACCAAATGCGAAAAGGACTAAGTGCGTAATGGACCAAATGCGAAATAGGCATGTTTTCGTCTAGTAGACCAAATGCGAAGTGGACCAAATGCGACGAAACGATTTTGGCGCTTATCTGTAGCGTCGTAGCGTCACTTTTTGGAGTAATAGTGAAACACACTCGTTACTCATGTGTCGCAACACTCGCAACTAAACAAATTGATTTAATTGTTGGCAATTGAGTATTTTTGCCAGTTTATGAAGTTGCTAACAGAAATATCCTGACAGAAAACAACCATGGATCGCGATTAAGCAGTCAAAAATCTCGAAATGCGAAAATAGCCTTATTTCTTTTTTAGCGTATATTTTCTTGTTCTTTTTTTTGTGACAAGTCTTATATAATCTTCAACATGTCGACATCTGTGGCGAATTGATTTTCAATAGATATAATACATAATGACAAACTGTAGCTCGCGGCTCCGCCGGCGTGCAATTTTGATCCTGTTCCGCAACTCATACATATACCTCCCTCTTGAATCAGTGACTGCAGTAGGGTCAAGAGTAAAAATGTTTCCCCATGGCCATGGGTAGTGTCAAAGGTAGGTACTTATTATTCCCCATGACAGTATCTATTGCTGAAAACTGTATTAAAATCCGTTGGGTTATTTGAAAGATTTAAGCGAACAGCGGAATCGATTGAATACTATGTTATTTTATTGAAATCATCTGACTATACTCTATTTGTTTAGGTACTTAAAAAAAGGTAAACAAGAAAAATGGTGGATTTCAGAGATAGTCAACCGGCAATGACAATTGTATTTTTGTGCATGATTATGGGCAACATAAAGACTACATTTACCTTACTAAATAATTTTAAAATTTATAATATTAAACTCACACGTTCAACACATTCACAAAATTATAATCACAATTAAAGTGATTTCAAATTCAATCACTAAATAAAATTTTAGTCTGAGTCCGAAGAACTATCACCAACACTAATTACAAAGCGATTATAGGTTTCATCTATTATCTTATCTAGGGATGACATCTTCTCCTCTTCTTTGCCAGCTCTTTAAGGTACCGAATAATAACAATAAATATACAAACTACAAACTGCGAATTGACTTTGACAGTCACGCACGTATGGCGCGATCTGGAAAAAACTGTTTTGAATATCTGTCTTTTTAGTTTCTTTATGGTAGGCACGGTGCAATAGTTTTTAAAATCATTCTAAATAATATAGTTATTATAGTTTTTCAGCTTAGGAAATAATAAATGCAACTTAATATTAAACAAAGTAGTTAAATATAGAAAAATATACGATAGAAATGGATTTTAAGTTCTAAAATGATTTTATTTTGGTTTCTTTTTATTTCGGAACGAAAAATGCCCCTATAGAAGAACCCTTTTTACGATTTGTTTACCTTTTTTTAAGTACCTAAACAAATGGAGTATAATTAATTACAGTATTATAACTAAATGTACAATATATACAAAAATGAGAAAAAAAACGGGTGGAAGAGACTGTAACTTAGGCATCGTAGAATTCCTCCCCATCGACCTCTACCGGTACCGCGCCCAAAAGGCTGGCGGCATTACCCCGCTGAATACTATGTTAAATAATGATTCTTTAAATGTAATATCATTGATGTTAAATTTTATACAGAAATTATGACATAAAAGCTGTTATCGTGTATAAACCCTGTATCATTTTTATTAGTATACATTTTTTTTTTTGTTTTAACAAGTTACATACATTTGGGAAAGTATTCAGATATTTGCAATTTTTGGAATCGGGGCAAAATCTATTGCAAAAATCGTGTACCTTTTTCTACACTGCCATGAACAAGATACATAGGTATACCATACGAGTTTGCCCGTGCAATTAAAAATAATATACTTAGGTTAACGAAATAGTGACACTATAAAATACACGTTGTACATGTTTATTTCGAAACTAAATTATTGCGAAGATTTTTATAAGAACGTTCAATGACATCAATACTATAAATATGTACTGGAATATTGACCGTTATTATTGGAATGGGCAGTGTCGCTTTCTTGTGAGGGTTTTTTTTATCGTGCGGTAAATTCCCACAGATACCACCCCCACCGGAGCCGGTGGAGACTCTAACCGACTAAAACGCACGCCGTCTTTGGGTCTTTGGTTGCCGGAGGTGAGAATGCAGGGAACATATCTCTCGCACCCCGGCAGACCAGGACCATCTCTTTCGAGATGGCCCCCTTCAGGTTGTCACCTCACTTGTCAGGCAGTCGCTTCCATAATCGTTGAAACTAAATAAAAAGACGGCATAAACAGATCATCCCTGAGTGAAAAGCTGCATGTAATCACGAAAAACTCTATGAAAATGATGAATTTGGTAATGGTCCGCACAAGTTCCGCTATAGATGATACTATAGAGCTCTATAGTATCATCTATAGCGGAACTTGTGAGGATAAAGCTATGGAGCTATGCTCTCTACCTTTAACTGGCAATCTTTTCCGAGAACGTTACCAATTAAGTTCATAAACGTTTGCACAAACTTCTCAGGCGCTCAGTCAGTACAATACAATTTACGTCCTCCATTCGTTTTAAAATAAGCTAATTTACTAACAATAAAAAAAAAACGGTTTATCTCCTTTTTAGTCTAGGAGCCCGTAGACTTACGCCAAACGTGAAAATAAGTTTTTTATTAATGTACAATATTGTATTGCCAGTGCCATCGTTTCAAGAAATCACAATCGCTTTACTAGGCTAATGTAATAATTACCCTCGGAGTTAAGGTAAATATGGAGTACAATTACATATAACTGATGACTGATGATTCATAATTCACTTGTAGTGTTACTCACCTTTGTCTAACAAATGTATGCCTCAATATCTGTGCTCAGAAATTATGTAGCATCATAAAGTGCACCTACGTGATTCATGCCCAGAATTAATGACGGTGTCTTTCACATCATTCAAATCAATTTCTGTAATTCTGATGTATATTCAATTACATAATATATTTTATAACAATCATCATAGTTTATGATAATTACATACTTATTCTTTTTTGCCGTGATGGTTCTCGGTGCAGTAGAATAGGGACTGACGAATAGGGCTGTTCTACATCCGACAGTAAACATACAGCCAATGATACAGTGCCCGCTAGACGGCAATAGACTCGCCCCTATTATTAGAGACTGAAAATATAGTTGGCGAAACGTGTGTGTTAATGTTAATACATATCTGCTTACCCCTTCAGGGATTTACAGACGTGAGTATATGTATGTATGTACATATTCTTTCTAACAAGAAAGAAAAGATGAGGTAATATTATGCAGTTCCAAATAGGAAACTCTCGTGTACTCTCGTTCACTAGCTCCTAGACTACATATAAGAACCATTCAGTGTAATGGCGCGATGTTAGAGATAATACTCTCACATTCTATTGGCTAAAAGTTAACTCATTGTAAGCAATTGTCCGCATTGATTGGTCTTAAGTAATGGTCTGTTTACCAGCTGATATACACAATTGATACCCACCCACTTATGTAGTTTCTTAATTACGATAATAATTTATTCAACCGTAACTGTGCGAGTAAATCTTATAAATATTTATTAGTATGATTGGTATTACTTGTGAATCAATAGTGTAACTAGGTAGGCTATTTTAATATTCACCATAATATTTTTATTTGCTCGTATTTCATGCTCGGCAATATCGATAATTCGATTGCGATTATTTGTACTTGCGTGATGATTACAATTTACGACGTCCGTCTTCCATGAGCGCAGGTCAGAGGGTGACAGGTGAAGCCGCCTGTCACCCTAGCAGAAGCAGGCCCTAATCGCGAGTAAACTGATTCGAACTAGCTTTCATCCAGATCTTGCTAAACTTAATTATTTAATTTGTCTGTGACGACGATTGCCTATCACGACGCACATAAGTAAGCGTGTTTTGGTCTGCGGTCCAGAGGAAGAGAGATGGAACTATATAGGGCGTATAGCTCCAACCCTCTTCCTCCGCTTATGCGCGTTATGGTAAGTTCGCGGTACCTAACATAACAACAGCCGCCTGTCACCCTAGCAGAAGCAGTGCGCCTCCCCGTAACCGGGGCTAGATGGGGACCCTGTGGTCCCCACAACTCGAAGGGGGCCATCTCGAAAGAAATGGTCCAGGATCTGCCGGGGTGCGAGAGATATGCTTTTGGCAATCTCAGCTCCGGCAACCAAGGACCCAAGACGGCGTGCGTTTTAGTCGGTTCAAGTCCGACATAACCACCTCCACCGGCTCCGTGGGGGTGGTATCTGTGGGGATTAATCGCATGATAAAAAAAAACACCTAACATAACAATGAATTTGTAAGGAGTAAGCACACCGTCTGCTTTTATTTGTACACTCTTTTTTTTTAATGTGAGGGAAAATCCTTCATAGATGCTATTCACACTTCTTCCGACTAAAAACCCTCACGTAACGCCCAACAGCCTACGCTTGGGAGCCGCGGGTAAGCCCTCGGAAGGATGTCCCAGGACTCGCGAGCTTCATCTACTGTCATGATTTCATGCAAGCCCACCGGTTTGTATGGCACGTATCTCCCCCGTTCAGGGGAGCTACGGCCCTTATCAATATAACTTTGTCTTCCGGTTGAGACAAAGCGCCGTCGCCCGCAGAACATACACTTATCAAATTGATAATTTATTTTTTGAATTGATCACAAAATCGCAAATTATTATACTTACCTAGATATATTTTTTTTCTTAAGATTATTAGAACCGAAGTTACTAATGGGATTATTAGTAACTTCGGTTCTAATATTCCCATCTATAATCATATTATTCTAACCCCTCCTCCAACTAAGCTTAATTGCTTGTGCTAGGAGTGGGTTCACGTCGGTGATGGCCAGGATCGAACCCGGGACCTCTCGATCGTAAGGCCGACTCCTTAACCACTAAGTTTGCGTTTGCTAACTGCTTGAGTTATTGAAGGCTTATACATCATGCTATCTATCGAATCGTCCAACGGGCATGACGCTACCAATTAGATCATGTAGAACGGACCGTGCATGGGCGTGAATTGGCATGACAGTTATACTTGACGGAACAATCGAAATTCTATTGTTTGGCTTTATTAAGCCGATTAGCTCACCGATTGGTCGATAGGCAGTATGATGTCTGGCCACCAGTAGACGTGGGAAACAATGTAAATGGCTAAATATTAAGAAAGAACAGGAAAGCGGACCCGTGGTTCCAAAATGGCAAGCTTTGGAATACCGAATTTATTGTATAAAACATCTCTGTCCACAAAACTAATAAAAATAGATGGAAGTGTTATTGTATGATATTTCTTCCAGAAACGAAGTCTCCGGTTTGTACCGCCACCCTGCAAAAGCTTACAACCATAATTTTATTACGCAATCATGTATACAATTACTTTTGCATTTTCTTGTAAACAATTATGCACCTTTTTACTAGGAAAGTACGGCAATTTGACCACCTTCCACCTGCTCACACCACCTGGGTGGATCGTGTTAAATATTTAACAACGGTTCACCTTGTCCTCTTGGTTGTAATATAACATTTCCACGACACCTTACATATATACCATGAAGTTCATTACAAACTGAACCAGAAAAACTGATTTTATTACTGGGAATCCAGTTTTCCTAATAAAATGAAGTCATGATCTAATCGTAAACTCCCAAATGTCAGACGTTTCTGTCGTTCTGTCACGTTTTTAATGAATAGAGGGCCGATTCTCGTAATAAAAATTTGTTCATTAATTTTGCCTCGATCTTACTCGATCAATTTTCAATGTTCTTTTTTAAAAATTGTATTGCCAGAATACAGCTTTTGACAGATCGAGACTGGATTTTGAACAACTTTTTGTTAGGAGAATTGGCCTACAGAAACGTGGAGTTTCATATCACAATTTCATACCTCTTATGGCTCTTATTATAAGTTCTATGGAGGCACCTCATGTTCCTACGTTACCGATGGGATAAACTTGTGTTAACACCTACATTATGTTGTGTGCAGTCGTGCGGCATCTGCACAATGTTCCCGTCGTGCATGTCGATGCTGTCACGGCGGTCGGACCAGCGCGGCCCGCGGCCCGGACAGACGCCGGTCGTGCTCAATGTGTACGACATGTATTGGACGAACTGGTGAGTGCCATTTTATAGCCTTTTCTTATCATTTTTGTTATTCTCCATCTGACAGTTAATATACAGCTCATGAAAAAGTCCCCGCTTGACGGTAATAGTCTCGCACCTTATAACGTAGGACAGAAAATCATCGTTGGCCAAATGTTTTTTTTTATCGTGCGAAAAACTCCCACTAATACCACCCCCACGGAGCCTGTGGAGGCGGTTATGTCGGACTCGAACCGACCAAAACGCACGCTGTCTTAGGTCCTTGGTTGCCGGAGGTGAGATTGCCAAAAGCATATCTCTCGCACCCCGGCAGATCGTTGGCCAAATGTAGGTCTGCCTCACAGGCTCAACCCCGAGGCCTGATGGCTCCGGGGCAGCTGGGGTGCGAGATATTATTAATGGCTATCTCACTTCCGGCAACAAAAGACCCAAACGGCATGGCGTGCGGATTTAGTTGGTTCGAGTCCGACATAACCACCCCCACAGGCTCCGGCGAAGGGCTAAGGGGATTGCCGTATTACAAAAAAAAGTGAAGGTTTGACTTTGGCTAGCATAGTTTTCTTTTTTATGAGAATATTAGAACCGAAGTTACCTGCTAATATTCTCACTAACCCCTCCAACTAAGCGAAATTGCTTGTGTTAGGAGTGGGTTCACGTCGGTAGTGTATTGGCCAGGATTCGAACCCGGGACCTCTCGATCGTAAGGCCGGCTCCTTAACCACTAAGCTACCGACGCTTCGTTAGAACTGTTAGAAGTAATGTGTGCAAATTAACCCTAACAAGATTTAAGATAAGCATTAGATATTGTTCGTAAGTAATGATTAATTCAACATGATTCTTATGGCGTAAAAGGATGTGGGTTAAAACGCTTGGCAAAGGGTTCTTTTGACACCATTCGCACGGACACATCCGTTCTGGATACGTGAGTGGAATAATGTGATATTTGAATTACAACCTGGGTGAATCCATACTAATATTATAAATGCGAAAGTACTCGTAACTCTGTTTGTCTGTCTGTATGTTACGCTTACACGCCTAAACCACTGAACTGATTTTGATGTAATTTGGTATGGGGGTAGATTAGACCTTGAGAAAGGACATAGGCTATGTTTGGTCGCGATAACTTACAGCCGAACGGCTGGAGCCGCGGGCAACAGCTTAACAGCTAGTTTAATATATTCTTGGATATATTACACAGCGTCATCTGGACTCAAAATTAAACCTTATACCAACATAATATAGGTTCTAGAATGCGAATAAGTCCGTAGTAAATACATAAATACTTCCCACACAACAGGGTTGCCTAGGCCGGTCAAGATCTCAGGCTCCTTAGGCATAAAATGATACCAAACAGTGGTTTAGAGAGATTCGGCGTTGATCAATCAGTCAGTCGGAACAAGCAATTATATTTTAAATAGTCGTAGATAAAGATAGTGTTAGTCGTTATCAGTCAAGTTTTTTAATAGGTACTTAAAAATTTGACTGATAACGGAAATTAGACAAGTAATTTTATCAAGACAAGTAATAATAATTGACGAAAGTAGATTCTTGAATGAATTTTACAGCATTAAGTATGCTAACTATACAAATCGAATACATAGGGAAAAATAAATCTTCCGTCGCCCGTCGCCGTAAAGCCGGGTAAAATAGAGGGGAAATTTGAATCACATCGGGCGTGTCTCGGTAGCCGAGTTGGTCAAAGCATTCCTCCTGTAAGGGAAATATCGTGGGTTCGAGTCCCACCCGAGAAGATTCATTTTTCCCTATGTATTCGGTAGCTGTTTTTGTTGATTTGTCTATCTACCTTGCCTCACTCTCTTTCTCTCTCTCTCTTTTAATTGGCGAAGGATTTGCTAGTTTCGTATTCATTCATTCAAAAAAACTGTCAAATAAATTTAGATCCGAAAAAGTGAACGTCTATGACAGGACTCGAATCTGCGACACGTCCCTTACAGCTGTGCATTATACCTCGAGCGCAGCGCTGGGCCCGACCTCGATAAGAGTCATTGGTCGATCTCCAGTAACGTCGTCCTCTCCAAGGCCAATGACAATCTTCCTCAATTTTTGAATGATTTTTTATAGCAATTATTATGCTAACTGTAAAATTCGAATACATCGGGAAAAATTATATGCTCAAGTAGGACTTGAACCCAGGACAACTTGAGGATTTTATTTTTTTAGAGAATTACACATTGCGCTGACCAATGTTGTTCCAAAGTGTTTCCTTCTTCCCACAGTCCTACGGTCCTTTAAGCGGGGCGTGAAAAGGAATCTGATGAGGCCGTCAAGCTGAGTGCCACCACTGTTAACATGGTACATGTTTACGATGGTGACCCTATTTCAGAGACTTTGCCTTTAGCTTACCATTAGGCGAGTGTCCTTTATAAAAAAACAAGTGAGCTACCCAGACACATAATGTACAACTGTTGTCGGCAGGTACACGGCGGGGGCAGGCGTGGGAGTGTTCCACAGTGGAGTGCAGGTGCACGGATCCGAGTGGGCGTACGGCGGGCACCCGTACGCCTTCACCGGCGTGTTCGAGATCACGCCGAGGGACGAGCGGGAACTCGGCGAGCAGTTCCGATTCAGGTGCGTTGCTCTTAAAGCCAGCTATACCTGCATCATAAATATCGGTTCCTTGCGGTCGTAATTATATATCACTACATTAAAAAGGGTTCTTCAAGAAGGGCGTCGGAAGGTTTCTACAGGTTCGGCAGCCTCCTCTGGTGTTACACACGTCCATAGGCCTCGGTTACCAGTTTCCATCAGGTAGACCGTGTGTTTGTCTGCCACATAACTGGCATAAAAAGGCGCCGTCGGTGGCTTAGTGATGATCAACGTACCGGCCTTGAGGTCGAGAGGTCCCGGGTTCTACTATCACAGTACTGACAAAAATAAATTCGGCCGCTAATGTTAGAATGATGGTGATATTCTCGCAACTCTGATTGACACTCAAGGAACAAAAAGCCCCCCCGGAGCTGGTGGAGGTGGTTATGTCGGACTCGAATATACTAAAACACACGCCGTCTTGGGTCTCTGGTTGCCGGAGGTGAGATTGCTGAAAGCATATCTCTCGCACCCCGGCAGACCCAGGACCATCTCTTTCGATGGCCCTTTGCGGGTTGTGGGACCATAATGTCCCCACCTAGTCCCGGGTACAGGGAGTCGCACTTTGCAGCCCCCAGGCCAGCCAATACTAACTACTTGGACACCTTGGCTGGCGACGTGACTCTGGCATCCTAGTGAGGCAGGGGACATAGATCTTGATGGCGCCCTATACATTTCTGCCTGTACGCTATCAAATCATTCGTCGAACGATATCTTTCACCTTTCAATTTCTTGATTGATGAGTATTGATCTGATTGAATGTAATTATTTATTGTTGTCTACGGCTGCCGGGCGTGTGAGTGATAACGCGAAGTTTACGGCTTAACGATTTTATTAGTGTTATAAATAAAGAGCCGCGGTGTCGTGCTAGCAGCAATGGCTACTGTATATTAAAAGGGCAAAGTTCTAATTAAAAGAAAGTGCGTTTATTAATTACTCACTCAATACAGAATAGGTAAACTAATAATAAATAAATAAATATTCCACAACATTCTACACAACTATATCTAGAACAATGGTAAGCTTTTTAGCTTGTGTTATGGAATCTAGATTGCGGATAAACATGCTTATATACTTTTTTTTGTAAATACATACATATTATATAATTAGAAACACCCACACACTATAAATAAACAAGTGGAAATTGGGTATTATCCTATATTTAAAATAAATTATCTAACCGAGCTTATTAAATTAAGAACGGTAAAAGAGCGGTAAAAATTACGTCGGTTCTTATTTTATAATTTTTATTTATTTTTAATCATCCACTCAACCTATAATAATCTTAACTGATTTGACTATTAATTAATGACGTCACTAAATCTTTTCTCAGACAAGTTACCTTATAACTTACCGTTTTGATCTAGTTCTAGATCTAGAAAATTAACTAATTTGACTAGTCAGTACAATACCCAATTATCAGGATGTGTGTGTCATAATAGCCACTAACCATCTCAGCTTGTATGCTGTGGAGAATTGGCTACTTATACTGAGTATAAATTAAAATTATCCATAAACTCATCTTTTTTTTTTTTTTTTTTAACCGTGGGGGAAAATCCTTCATGTTATGTTACTCCTACCGACTAAAAACCCCCACGGTAACGCCCAGAAGCCTATGGATGGGAGCCCCGGATAAGCCCTCGGAAGGATGTCGGCTACAATTGCGGCCTCGTCTGGGGGGTGGTACGGTTGCTATCCCGCGTCTATGGGGGGTTTTCGGGTGTTATCCCGCTTCTTGGGGGGGGGGGGGGGGGGCGTGCGTGAATCCCTCACGTCACGCTGCCGTCATGGGCCTGCTTCTGTAAAGACGGTGAGCAGCCCCATAAACTCATCTTATTAAACAATGCCCAATGAAGAAGAGAATTTTGATAGCAGGCAGTACCCATTTGTAAATCGTACTAATATTATAAACGTGAAAGATTGGATGGATGTTTGTTACTCTTTGATGTATAAATCGCTCCAGCCGTTTGGTCGAGATAACCGACATCCACGCTGGCGGAGCCGCGGACAAAAGCGAGTCATTCATAAACTCAAAAAATAGGTCTTATTTCGATCTTTGCAGCCCGGATGTTGGAAACCTCATTCGTCGAAATTCGTCCAGCCGTTAGGCCTTGAAAGGAAAACAAAACATTACCATTGACAGCCTCTGTGATGTGGCGGTAGCGACTGCCCCGCAGGAGACGCGAGTTCGTTCCCCGCCCAGTGCAAATATTTGTATGCATGAATAGGGTATTTGCATTGGTCTGGGTGTTTCTATGTTTAATAATATATATGAAAATAAGTCCTTCCTGACGATATAAAACTCCAGAACGCCTTTACCGATTTGGCTAATTTTGGTCTTGAATTATTCGTGGAAGTCCAGGGAAGGTTTTTACGGCGAGAAAAATTCGAATAATTGCCGAGAACCGACATCCACGCGGGCGGAGCCGCGGGCAAAAGCTAGTATATGTATATATTTACGAAAAAGAAGTATATCAGTATGTTTATCCGCATTCTAGACTCCATAACACAAGCTATAAAAACTTACCATGGGTCTAGATAGCGTTGTGTAGAATGTTGTGGAATATTTATTTATTTATTATTTTTTCCCCTTGCTGACACAGTCGGATAAGAACAGTAACACTATATTGGCGGTTAATAACATGTTGAATGTTTGTGTATTTCAGACAATGTGTACACATAGGATATACGGATTTCAACGAGGACGAAGTACGGCGGCTGGTCACAGAGCTCGGCAAGCAGTTTCGCGGTGACAGGTATGTATACTTGACTGAATTTTTATAGCATTTTTAATGCAATTGTAAGGGAAAGGTCGTGAGTTCAAGTCTTACTGAGCGTTTCATTTTTTCCGATGTTTTTCGAACTTTAAAGTTAGCATTAAAAATGCTATAAAAATACAGTGAAATATTCGGGCGGAATCATAAAAATTCAATGTTTAAAAATGGTTGAATAATCATTCATTGTTTCCAATAGTTCGTAAGAATGTTGGTAGATGGCACCACCGTCGCCCTTAAAGACGGATACAAAGAGAAGGAAAATTTGAAATGAATCAGGTGTGGCTCAATAGCTCAGTTGGAAGAGCATTCCCCCTGTAAGGGAAGGTCGTGAGTTCAAGTCTCACTTGAGCGTTTCATTTTTTCTGATGTTTTTCGATGTATGTATAACTTCCATGAGATTCCCGGCAGAGTAGAATTTGGTCCACTCCATCTCTTCCCTTGCGGTGTCGTACAAGGCGACTAAGGGATAGGGCTGTTTAACGTGAGATAGATATATACAACCCAGACTCAGCCTTAGTGACCTCATATGTACAGGCTCATATGTACATTATAAAAATGCAAGCGTAAGCAACATTCGCGGAAACGGTGTGGTCAGTGCGATTGCCATTTAAAACAGTTCAACCTTCTCACGGGAATCGGGCGCGGCCAAACCGTAGATTCCCGGCATATAACGTCTTGTAATTACTTCAAATCCAACGCATTTGTGACTTGTGACTAAACAAACCTTATCTTTTATTTGTCGGCCATCGAACCCCCCTTTTTGTTTTTTTTATCGTGCGAAAAAGCCCCACGGATGCCACCCCCACGAGACCGGTGGACGTGGTTATATCGGACTCGAACCGACTAAAACGCACGCCGTCTTTGGCTGTCGGAGATTGCCGAAAGCATATCTCCCGCACCCCGGCAGACCTAGGACAATCTCTTTCGAGATGGCCCCCTTCGGGTTTTGGGGTCCACAGTGTCTCCATCTAGCCCTGGGTACGGGGAGGCGCACCCCCTACAAATTTGATAACCCAACCATATTTTCTGAAATACGGGCGTTACGAACACCTCTGCATGATTTTATAAAACAAATAAAGGGCTGCCATAAACTTTAATTAATCTACGTTATCAGTGTGAGAGGTTATCGTAAAATTGAAACTGGTTCCGTTGTTTATCAACGTTCACAACTGTGTTGCCTATTATCAAGACTTGATACAACACTTACGTTTACTTATCTATGGTCGTTCATTAGTTCAGTGACAGTCTGTGACAGATTGTATTATCTGTAAACCAGTTTTGTCATTTACTTACTACAGATTAAAAAGTTATAGTACATTTAAATTCTTTGTTTTTACTGTTATAATTACCTTGTAAGTACTATGCTATCATTTAAAAGCTGTTATTTTACAATAGTTTTTTTTTACCTCTGTGATCAATGGTTATATTAGATACTAGCTTTTACCCGCGGCTCCGCGCGCGTGGATGTCGGTTATCGCGACCAAACATATCATTATGTCCTTTCTCAAGGTCTAACCTACCCTTGTACCAAATTTCGTTGAAATCGGTTCAGTGGTTTAGGCGTGAAAGCGTAACATACAGACAGACAGGCCGACAGAAAGAGTTACTTTCGCATTTATAACATTAAGTATGGATATGAATTTTGTTCACGCTATAAAATGTTAACAAAAAATGGTAACAGCTCGATATCAAAAAAATCGTTGTAAAAAAAGTTCTGAACAGTTGTGAGAAGTTGCGAAAAACATTAATATACCGTCGTGTGTATTTGTACAATGTACAAATCGCGCTAAATATAAAAATGTTTCATTTTCGGTAAGTTTTAACAGAAATAATAATAAAATTGTTCTCGGTTTGATTTTACTTTTTCCCGCTCTTTCGATTTCATTCTGGCCTAATGGCGGCTGTTATGCTGTGACGTAATTAAGGACGTATATTCATCTCCCTCTATGTTTTTTTATCGTCCGATAAATCCCCACGCATACCACCCCCACGGAGCCGGTGGAGGTGGTTATGTCGTACTCGAACCGACTAAAACGCACGCCGCCTTGGGTCCTTGGTTGCCGGAGGTGAGATTGTCAAAAGCATATCTCTCGCACCCCGGCAGACCCAGGACCATATCTTTCGAGATGGCCCCCTTCGGGTTGTGGGGACCACAGGGTCCCCATCTAGCCCCGGTTACGGGGAGGCACAATTTGCGCCGCCGCCGCGGCCTGCTTCTGCTAGGGTGACAGGCGGCTCCACCGGTCACCCCCAGGCCAGCGCTCATGGAGAACGGAGCTCGTTCTGCGACCTCCGACGTCCGGTTCGCCTTCGCTCTGCGCGGGCTTCCCGGGCCCGGAGTCTAGTCCGGACCCGACCGGCCGCCTCCTTCTCGAGCATTACTTGCTCGCAGAAGGAGGCGGCCGCACCCCAAGCGTTCGCGCATCTTACCATCGCTCTGAGCAACGTGGCGAGTGTGAGGACTCCCACCCCCAGAGCCGCCACTAGGACCCGCCTTGGCGTGTCCCACGCCGGGCACTCGGTCAGCGTGTGCAGCTCTGTGTCCTCGCTCGCATCACAGTGATGGCACTCGGACGTTGGCTCCTTCCGGATCCGACACAAGTAACTCCCGAAACACGCGTGTCCGGTAATCACCTGCGTCAGCTGGTATGAGAGGCTGCCGTGTGGCCTCTCTAGCCACTCCTCCATGATGGGTATTACCGCCGCTATTACGGCGTGCCCTGCGCTTGGTCGCCCAAGTCGTAGCTCCCATTCCGCTACCATGTCCCCGTGGAGCTGAGACCTCACGGCCCGAATTTCTTCGGGCTCGGGTTCCCGTCCCTGCTCCCGCGCCTCCTTTCGGTACCGATATAGCATCGAAAGGGCTCTCGCATCCAGGTTCCACGATAGGGATCCGGCAAGGAGACTCGCCGCCTCCAGGGATATAGTGCGGTAACCCCTTATGGCCCTGCTTGCCATTGCACGCTGCGGACCATGCAGCAGACATGCATTATGGACCGTCAGGGTCTCCGCCCATATTGGGCACCCATATAGGGCCATGGACCGCACGACTCCCGCGTAGAGTCTCCTACAGGAGTCATCCGGCCCCCTCATGTTGAACAGCAGCCGCCCCAGAGCGGTAGCTGTGTCCTTCAATTTGGGGGCCAGTCTTCGGAGACCATCTCCCTCTAACACCAGGTAACCCGTATGGCGTCATATAGTATTTTCCCCCAATATTTTTTGCGTCGTTTCTAAGAGTCGAAATGTTCTTGGATAACGAGTCGACGAATGACCTAATAATATTTATTTATCTCTTATTCCAGGTACCACCTAATGAACAACAATTGTAATCATTTCACATCGGCGTTCTGTGTGGTAAGCATTCTTACTGCTTTATCAATCTTTTTATAGCATTCAGTTCAATACACCTTTGAGAATTTAACACATGAAAAGCCTAGGGTACGTGTTTCCCTGTTGGTCAGGCACATGGCAATCCATCTTCCGGTGTATAACCATACCCCTTGTATAGATCCATCCCTACTTAACCGGCTTTTTACGCGAACTGGAGATTGCCACTATATGCAATCCAAACTAGGGATTGACTCAATCCAGTTCCACTTATTGGTCCTATTCTCTTGCTCTGGACCACGATCCACAACACGATCACGTACTCATGGAAGGCCCATTGTGAATAAAAATGGCTATTGTACGGTCAGCATCAGAAATATCTTAATTGCAAAGTCTCAAAATAATCTTAAAACTAAGGTATTATGAGCGAATCAAACTGTATTATTGATTTAAATTGTATTTTTGTCCGAAATAAAGGCATTTACTAAATATCACAACAGTCCGTCAACAGGAAAGGGGGAAAACCAAGGAATCAAGATCAATATGAGCACTTTGTTTATCAACATCTTTCTGATGCTGACTGTACCATAAGGTTGGCACCATGGAGTAGGAAATGATAGCGGAGTTGTTGCAAGGCAATCGAGTCGCGTACCATCCAAACGTCAAATGGACTCATTCGGTAGGAACGTTATACCTATGACGTCCTTCGACTTTTGACACCCCGCGCGTCTCTCTTCCCACCCGCATTCGGTGCGCGTTTTTATTAGGAGAAATATCATTGGGGCATCTCCGTTACTTAAGATGATTAATCATATTCTGTCCTCCGTGGTTGGCAGTTGAGTTCTTGTAACGAACAACGTTCTAAGTGAAGTGATAACAACTTGAATACAATATAAAAAGAATACAATTATCAGCTGTTGCAATCACTGAATATAAAAACAAGTTTAAGTGCCTCCACAGTTATCGTTTGCGTGACACAAAGCCACATCTTCACTTCTCATCAAAGCATTTGCTAGTAATTGACATTATTTTCTTTTAGGGTCCAATCCACAAGGCAAAAAAACGGCCGGCAGTTGCTTATTGAGGCAAAATATTACAAACCTTTTTGAATAATTTGTAGTAACAAACTCTGGTGCCCGCCGCCTGCTGCTTTTTTCAGTGTGGATTGAAAAGCCCGCATGTCGTACAAATCGTATATAAATAAATATAAATAATAAAAATATTCCACAACATTCTACACAACGCTATCTAGACCCATGGTAAGCTTTTATAGCTTGTGTTTTGGAATCTAGAATGCGGATAAACATATACTTTTTTTGTTGTAAATACATACATATGATACATAGAGACACCCAGACTAATGCAAATAGCCATATTCATGCATACAAATATTAGCACTGTGCGGGGATCGAACCCGCGCCTCCTGCGTAGCAGTCGCGTTCACTACCGCCACGCCACTGTGTATAGGTGCTATATTTCTTGCACGGCTTTCGTGTGGATGTTTTTTCTATAAGCTAAAGGTTATCCTGTTTGTTCCAGGCGCTTTGCGACCGCGACATCCCGGCGTGGGTGAACCGGCTGGCGTACGTCAGTTCGTGCGTGCCCTTCCTACAGCGGTGCCTGCCCAAGTAAGGACATATTCATGTTCTGTAACGTACATAAAATCATCCTGCAATCACCCTAAGGTAGACTGGTTATAAATTTCTGAGCATAATGTTGAATAAATAAATAAATAGTCCCGGATACTTTAAGCGGGCCGTGATAAAGCATCTGATGAGGCCGTCAAGCTGAGTACCACTATTGTAAGATGCTACATGTCTGTAATGGTGATCCTCTTTCTAGGAACTTTGCCTTTAGCTTATCATCAGGTGAGGTGAAGTCAAATGGACGAAAAAATCCTTGATTCTTTGCCAAGTTCATTTTATTTTTTTACCTGCAACTTCCCGCGGTTTTAGCTATGACCTTTTTGTGTTTATCGATTACCAACAAACAAAAATATTTCTTGTTCAGTGTATGAGTGTAAACTGGCCGTGTACAGTATATGAGTTTAGACTGACCGTGTCCATTATATGAGTGTAGACTGACCGTGTCCATTAGGAGTGTAGACTGACCGTGTCCATTATATGAGTGTAGACTGACCGTGTCCATTATATGAGTGTAGACTGACCGTGTCCATTATATGAGTGTAGACTGACCGTGTCCATTATATGAGTGTAGACTGACCGTGTCCATTATATGAGTGTAGACTGACCGTGTCCTTTATATGAGTGTAGACTGACCGTCTCCATTATATGAGCGTAGACTGACCGTCTCCATTATATGAGTGAAGACTGACCGTGTCCATTATATGAGTGTAGACTGGCCATGTCCATTATATGAGTGTATACTGACCGTGTCCAATATATGAGTGTAGACTGACCGTGTCCATTATATAAGTGTAGACTGGCTATGTCCATTATATGAGTGTAGACTGACCGTCTCCATTATATGAGCGTAGACTGACCGTCTCCATTATATGAGTGAAGACTGACCATCTCCACTATATGAGTGTAGACAGACCGTGTCCATTATAGGAGTTTAGACTGATCGTGTCCATTATATGAGTGTAGACAGACCGTGCCCATTATATGAGTGTAGACTGACCGTGTCCATTATATGAGTGTAGACAGACCGTGCCCATTATATTAGTGTAGACTGACCGTGTACATTATATGAGTGTAGACAGACCGTGCCCATTATATGAGTGTAGACTGACCGTGTCCATTACATGAGTGTAGACTGATCGTGTCCATTATATGAGTGTAGACTGACCGTGTCCCCTCTCCGCAGGGAGTGGCTGACTCCTGCGGCGCTGCAGCAGTCGCTGGCGGCGCACTCGCGTTCGTCGTCGCCCATCACTCCGATAACCCCAATAACCCCGCAATAGCAGCGTGAGTACACACACACATTACACAAACTTCAAAACTTATAATACTTTTTCGTCCCTTCTATTCGAAAAATGTCACTTTACTGTCACTGTAGCGGGGCGCAAAATAGCTCTTTTCTGTTCAAGGCCAAGCAGCGGGCCGTAAAAGTGATTTGAATTTGGAACATTATCATTCATAGAAATAGAACTCAAATTGTACGGATTACTGGCTGGTACGTGTTGGCTGCATAGCTCGGGGTGACCTGTGCTAACTAAAAAAAAACAAAGAGCGCCAATTACCTCTCTGTTCTTGTAATTAGTACATTACCTATTTAAGTTGTATTTTGCAAATTATTATGAGTTCTACTTCGAGTTAAGGAAGTGACAATGCATTAACTCTTGAAACAATTAGATATTATAGAAGCTAACAACGCCGTACAAAACTTGTTACGCCCGAAATCTCGGGAGAAATAAATTTTCTCATAGAAAGGGGATGAAAAGTAGATTGTATAGCTCGGGAGCAAATTATTTTTCCCTCGGGCGGTGTACTTTGAATCCCTCGCTGCGCTCAGGATTCTACGTTAGAATCCCTCGCTACGCTCGGGATTCTATTCTAGAATCCTTCGCTTTGCTCTTGATTCAAAGTAGCGCCCTCGCCGTAAAAATACTACTTTGCTCCCTTGTAATACAATCTACTATTCTGTTCATTCTCATCCACGCGATGTTTGTGATGATATCTTAAACTTGGTTTTTTTAATTTTCAGAAGATGTACTGCGTTTTTGCAGCCAAGTCAGAAGTGTTGTGCGAACTAATTCATACTAGGTTTAAAGTTAGCTAATATAAAGTTTGGCGCATTGTCGATCGTACTAGAGGTGGGGTCGCACGACACGACACTAAAGCTGATTAGCCGATTACTCGATTATTGTCTATGATCCATAACGAATACGTCTGTGATTTAAAAAATAACTTATTTGGCGGGAAATCGAAATCGGCTTTGATGCGACCCCGACCTTTTTATTGTAATTATATTTCTATCCTTATACGAGTTAAAATATGCCGTCTCTTTCTGCTGTAGTAATAGAGATAGAGACAGCGATATTTTTCTCAGTTTTTAATGATAATAATGTTTACTGAGAACTGTGCAGTAGTGATGTCCCGGTTAATGGTTTCTATTTTGTACGGAACTAAAGTAATAGACTAAAGAGTGAAATATCTTTATGGAATTTAACATTAACCTCTTTTGTTCTTATCTGTTGAAATAATGTCTTATTTCTTTTTTTAATTGTAAGCTAGATATATCATAAACAACTAAATTATTTTATTAACTTACTATGTACTGATTTAATTAAATTAATTATTCTCTTACTACCATCCTAAGGGTCTCTGCAAAGTGCTTAGTTACTTGGTAATTTTGGCATATTTATAAACTCTATCATAACATAACAAGCTTTCTTTGCAGTTAGGTAAAAACAAATGTGTAAGAAAGGGTAAAAACGACCGAATTCGTGAATAAAAATGTAAAAAAGATGGTGCTAGATGGCTAGCAACGTATCAGCCCTGTATCAAAAAGTTTGTTAGGTATCCAAATAAAACTAATTTTAACGGATTCTATCGCTATTTATTTGGTTTTATTTTATTTAACCAGATAAATTAGTAGAGTACTTGTTGTGCACATCGATTTTTCTGCTATTTCATTAGCAAGAGACACCACTCTGAAGCTGTCTTTAAATGTTATTTTATCATTTTGTAGCCTCAAATAAATGGCTCGGTCAACAATAGTATTCGGAATACTGCAATAGGGACGGCCTTTATTACGTGGGACCGAATACAATGATTGGTAAAATGTGGTTGTTAATTCACCTCTGTCTGTCTAACCCTCCGTGGATAAGGCGTGATTGTATGTATGTATTTATTGTGTAGTTAATAATATTTCTACGTCATGTTTCTGTTCAATCAGTGCCATTTATAAGTTACTAGCTTTTGCCCGCGGCTTCGCCCGCGTGGATGTCGGTTATCACGACCAAACATAGCCTATGTCCTTTCTCAAGGTCTAATCTACCCCTTTACCAAATTTCATCAAAATCGGTTCAGTGGTTTTGTCGTGAAAGCGTAACATACAGACAGACAGAGTTACTTTCGCATTTATAATATTAGTATGGATTACAACTTAAATTTTATCAAGAAAATAATATTTTAGTGGGAACTAATTTAGTCCGAAATCCTCATAATTAGGAAGTTAGCTTAGTGGTTAAGGAGTTGGCCTTACGATCGAGAGGTCCCGGGTTCGATCCTGGCCATTACACTACCGACGTGAACCCACTCCTAGCACAAGCAATTTAGCTTAGTTGGAGGGGTTAGAGGGAATAGGAATAACTTCGGTTCTAATATTCTTTAAAAAAAACACCGAAAAATTCTAAGAACATTATAGCAAATTAGATGGCGTATTGCAGAGGCCTTTAGATTTAACTACAAAATCCGTAGCGGGCGATATTTAAAATGTGTGTTAAATATAATACGTAGGTTTTAGTAGTCCGTCCGTCGAAATATTAAATTGATGTGATTAATAGTACAACCTTGATAAAAGCTGGTCCGACATGTCGAATATAAATAATGGCCATATAGATAATAATTCATATTGAATTGCGTATGCTGCCAAACAAAAATGTCCGAGAAACTTTTATTTGGATGAACAGTTTGAAAATTACGGTATAAAAAAAGTACAGTATATATTTCCCTTTCGTTAGAATTACATTTGTGTCAGTTTTAGAGGTGGGCAGAGGGCGTTAAGCTTATAAGAAAACAAAATAAATGATTTATTCAAATGTTTGGACCGAGTATCGAAAATCAATGTTTAAAAATGATTGAAAAATCATTCATTGGTTTGTAAGAGTGTCTCTAGACAACCAACCACAAAACATACAAGGATGAAGGAAAAGTTTAGTCCAGACGAGGTCCAGTGGCTTAGTGGTCAAAGCGTTCTCCCTTAAAGAGAAGGATCGCGGGTTTGAATCCCGTCTGGACCGATTTTTTTCCCCCATCATATTCAATCAAAATAAATGAGTTAAATCTATTGTAACTTTATCCGATCTAAATCTAGTGTACAAAAATCGTATAATCTCTCCCAATGATTTTTGATTGCCCATCTCTAATCGTGACCTAATAAAGAAACCAGTAATTTTATGAAATGAACAACTAAATGAGCTTTTTAAATGTTATCTAACTTAAATTTTCCTTGCGTTCATTTTGATTTCTCTTATTTTAGTATATCTTCGCCAAGAATGGTAACTTGACGTTACATATGGACCCCATAAAGACGTGTGATACATAACAATATTAAGTGCACTTAGTGCTTTGTGTAATACAGAAGTTATTGTAGTATATAATGTACAGTCAACTACAAAAGTCTCTGAACCCTTATGGCCGGTTTTTGAATTGAGAATTTGATGTTGAGTTTCGTCAACGTGTACTTACGTACGGAACTGTGCAGAAGGAGGCGTTTACGAGACCCGACTTCGATTTCTCAACGAACTGTACCTAACTAGATGTTGACGAGAATCTCAATTTCTTAGTTCAGAAACTGGCTATATCAAATTGAAAAATGCATAATTAAGTAATTTACAATTGTTTTTGTAACCTTCAGAGAGCAAGTTTAATACTTTTCATATTTTGTTCATGAAATGTAAAGCTTGAGTGCTAAAGTGATTGACAATTTGGACTCAATTGAACGACTTCTGTAGCTGACTGTACACAAACTACGGGGTTATTTAGTCTTATCGAGATGTTATCTTGTGTGGTATTCTTAAGTGTTAAAAGTGTTTCTCAGGATCGCAGCTCGAATTATTTCAATCATTTTAAATTGTAGGTGCGTTAAAATGGTTATAATAATAATTGAGCAGGTGTAACTTTGACTTTATAAACACCAGGACAAAGTTACCCGAGTTCATAATTATATCTTTAAAATATAATAAGGTAAAGTTTCCTACTTTTGAAACAGGTCGAGTTGTTGACACTTAGAGTGAAAACACATGATAAATGTTGGTTCATATTTTTTTAATACTTCTAACTGAAAAACTGGATGGGAGGCAGAGCTAGGATACTTTAACCTATATTATTTATTGTGTATGTTGTAATATATTGTTAATATACTGTTACAACATTAAATAAAACTATCGTCGGATATACTCCAGTACCAATTAGTAGATCTCTTGATAGAGATTTGCAGTAGGTAATGGTCGATATATCTCTATCGAATACGTTCGTTCACCTTCGTTCGATAGTGTATCCAGCATAAAAAATATCCGTGAATGTGTGTGTGTGAAAAAAAAACATTGACATGTTTTGTAAATAATAACATCGTGGTTTCAATAATTTTATTACGAATTATGATATAGTGAAATTTTTAAATTGTGGCGAAAGAAAATATACTTAGAAAATAGAATTATTAAAAAAATACACATAAGTATAGCTACGATCCTGAAATTTCACAAAAGTGCCATTGATATATTGGGAATTAGATTAAATTATTTTTTTATGTTCCTGTCGTCAAAATGAGTTTCATAATGATAAAATTAAATAGGTTAACTGCTTTGATAAATTAAATATGAGCGTAACATGATTATTGTAATGTAACCGTATGTTTCCAATTTTGACAATGCGCCAACGTAAACGTATTTCAAATAGCAACACTTAGCATGGCCGCCATTGTGTTTAAAACTCGAATTGTAAAAAATGTAAAATATTTTTTATAAATGCAAAAAAAAATGTAAAATATTTTTCATAAATGCACAAAAATCGTAACTTGAATTAGTTTTTATTGTTTCTTTTACATGGTGATGTAAAATCACCATGTAAAACCATGTTACGAAACATGTAATATTAGTTCTATTACATAGTTGCCATATTTTTTTTTATTTCATTTTAAACTCGGAGCTACAGAATGGATTTACCCAACTAATATTTCAAATGTCAAATAAAATGCAGTACTTATATATTTTATTTTAAATAATTATTTTTTAGTTCAAATTTCTTTCAGTATTCCCGAATCAGTGTAGTTTCTAATGTTATTGCAACTGGACCAGTCTCAGAATACATATCTTGTATTTTGTTTTAACACAATCGAGAATACATATACAATCGTATATTTAATTTGGGTCTTTAAGGTGAATAGGGGATTAATTATTTATTTCCACAGATATCCTACGACAACTTTTTAAAATCTTGTTGTATTTAAGTTTTCCGCGGCTTCCTCTAACTAAAAGATTTGACGTTGGATTTTATCAGTATTGACCTAGTGTGAACGAGACGCTTTTGAGATCCCCGAGTATGGGTGCTAATTTGTATTCTTCATGAAACTATCAGAAGTTGACGCGAATATCACTCATTGAAATAAAACCACTTCTTAAAGCATTCTATCACAATTTATTTGGCAATATATACCGTGATTTTATTGTCATTTCGGATAAAAAGATTATGTACACAGTTTCGACATCAAAATCGTCTAGACGTTTTGGCAAAAAGAAAATATTTTTTTTACATAATGTATGGGAATAATGTTCAGGTGAAAGGAATAATGTATGGAAGTGGTAATTTTTTTTTCCAAATTAATACTTGCAGATGATTTTGCTATCGAAGTATAGACACTGTATGCATTTTTTTTAATCCGAATCTACTATAAGATCACCCAGTATACATTTTGGCTACCTTATAGCAGCCATGGTCGCGAAAGGAGTTTTATTTAAATGTTATATTTAATTTTAACAGACTTTAAAAAGGAGATGGTTCTCAATTCGACTTTATGTTTAGTAAAATTTAATTATTTGACGCGGTTGTGCGGTATGTTGGCTAATTGAAATACGCAAGTATCGTGTAAGTATCGGACTATCACAAAAATGTGCCACTACTCACCTCAGTGTTTCAAGTTATGACATTTTTACAAGTTAACGGATAACTAGGATTATTGTGACGCTGCAGTAACAAGCTGGGGTACGACATTGCAACATTTATTTTCTATTCTCGGATGTAACCGGGCCTCAAGGATGTATTGAGGCCAATGAGGCCCGGTTGCATCCGAGACGAGTCTGCTTTTCGATGTCTACTCGCATAGTACAGTGATTTTTTATTTAAAATTTGCACAATTTAAAATTAAAATTCACAAAATTTAGACCCTTTTCCCTTTAAACTGTGAATATTTATATTATTTTTGTAAATAAAATCATTAACGCTTAAAACTTTTGGTGTAGTTTCAAGAAGTTTAAGAAAAGTCGACAAATCGCCGAGCGTGTTGCTGCAGTGCAAAAATACTGTAGGGTTTTGAAATATGATAAATATGCAAATAAAAGAGTTACACTGTTGAATAACAATATAAAATATTACTGTTTAAGGTAGATTCATAATATATTATGTATTGTAAACAGATATATATTAAAAACTTTTATTGAGTTCGTTGGCGCGATATACATTCAATATAAATAGTGATCCTGTCAATATTTATATTGATAATATATCAAACCTCCCCTAGCTTAATCTGACGCGCTCGAGTTACTACCGGATTTCCTTCTACGCGTGCCCTACTACTATTCATCATTCTGATACAATTATTTTTATGGTTTTTTGATTATGACGAGTTACATCAATAGATAATGATACTAATGATTGACCTTAAAAAAATTAAGATAGCCAGTAATCATACAATATGAAATGTACAGAATTTTGCAGTCATTACGAGCACTCGCCATTAAAAAAATTATCGTCGGGCCCGCCTTTTAAATGAAGTTCGGGGAAAAGGGAATTTGGCCTATCAGTATCAGCATTATTATCGTACATTGAACTGACAGATACCTTTACAGAGATTGTAGTGGCAACAGTTTGTTTAAAAAATGTGACTTCGATTTTGACTAAATACCTACTTCAAAAATATCAAACTGAAGCTACGAGCAATGTGATAAATTGAATGCCTTACAAAATCGAAGTAAGTCAATCTTAGTCAGACTCACGCTACCTGCGGGCCTAAAAACGCCACACAGCAATTCTGCTAAATACGAGCAACGTTTGAATTGCCAGCAAATCTCAGTAGATTCCTTTAACCTATCAAACACAAACCGGCATCGGCAGTGCCCGGACACCGCGAGTCTAATGTTTATCTATTGTTCTATTTTTTTGCGTAGCTTGACAGGTTTCGTGAAACTGACACATAAATGAGCAGATTCACAATTAATTTACTAAGCACATTCTTATTTCGTGTAAAAGGCGAAATATTATTTTAATGATTCCAATAGTGGCCTTTTCAGATCTGCTGCCAATTCAAAATCTGGGTACTGTACCCCACCTTCCTATGACGTCTCATCTCATTCTTAAGACCATAATTGTTTTAACAGCCTCATAATGAATTTTATTTAGATCTTATTGTAATCATAATTTTCAGTTTTTTCATTGATTTTAACTGCTATCCCTGTAAACTTGGGGTAAATATAATAATCTAGGTGAAAGGTGTCACTATATCTATGAAATGAGCCGATCATTTCCGTAGTTTAACCAAAGTTAGCTCTAGTTTTGGATTTAATGTTTGCATTTATTTAAATTAAGTAGGTATACTTTTTGTGTGTGCATGTGTGTTTATTTTTACAACTTAAGGCCATATTTTAGCGAATGTAATGCGGTTATTCTTGATCCTTGAAAAAGTATACTTTGAACGTTTGTACAATTGATTTATAGTTCAAAAATTTCTAGTGGTTTCGATTTGATGTTTGCAGTTTGTGTGCGAGTTAAACAAAGTCTCTATTTTTATTATGAAATGGTAACTAAATGAGAATGTATCGAACTAATCTAGATATAAATAATATAACACTGTTACATAAACTAAATCAATGTAAATTCTATTCGGTGAGGCGGAAACTGAGTTGTTACTTGTTCCCCTCGGTGAATGGCGATATTTAACGTTTTTCACAATATTGTCATGAACTTTGGCAATGTATAATTTTTTGAACGAATAAACTGTGTAAAAAGTTTGAAGCTCGTAGTTTTTTTTGTCCTGTTTGTGTGACAATCAGGAATTCCTTGTTTGTCATACCGCCAATATCACAACTTCTTTCCCACCTGACACCTGCAGCGTTCTTTTTCATCTCCGAAGCGATTGATCATTACATTGTTGAGATTTTACCCTTTATTTATTTATTGGGACAAAAAACAGATATACATTCATTGTTCTTAACCTAAGGAATGGTTTACATAATAATTTCTATTCCACAACATTGCCCTCGTGTTACTAAAATATGATTGATCATATTTATTATTCATTTATTATTATTATTTAATAGCCATGCATGTAATGTAGGTTAATTATTAATATTATTATTATTATATCTATCATCAATAATCATCATACAAATAATTTAAATTAAATTGATACATTATTTTGTGTAGGTAATATATGAGGTGCAATGACGCTTACTATAGATTTTGTGGCGTCAGCGCAAATATGTCGATGTCCTCAAATTGCTCATTATAAGTCTCGACTAGTCGTCGCATCGGTGATCTCAAACCAGCGTTAGTTCTGCATTTAGTGATCATGAAAAGGCGCCTCCTTCTGACGACACGGACATGCACTGTTCGTGGTACGACATAGCAAATGCTGTTGGTCAATGAATTGCAGTCGAAGGCGCCCCTACACAAACCATATAGTATCATTACTTGTAATAGTAGTCTTCTACTTTCTAAGGTTGGGAATTTATATTTTATCAACAATTGGTCGTATGATAAGAAAACTGCGTACTCGAGCTGCGGACGAATCAGAGATTTATACAGGTAACTATATGTTTCTGGTCGTTTAAAGTCTTTGGTTGCCCTCATTATGAAGCCATAGAGTTGGAAAGCCTTATTGACGATTTTATCTATATGGGTGTCAAGCTGAAGTTTTGAGTCTAAATGAATACCAATACTACCAATCTTTAATTTCATTAACTTTTGCTAGTTTAGTATTGCATAGGGTAAAATTTGTGTTCATTATGTTTTTCTTTTTAGTGAAGTCAATATAGAAACATTTCGAGGTATTCAAAAATAACTTGTTACGAGTACAATAACTGGAGAAGCGATCTAGGTCTTCCTGAAAAAGTTGTATGTCAATATTGGTCTTGAAAGTTTTAAAAATTTTTAGGTCGTCAGCATAAAGTAAAAATTTTGAATTTAGAAAACACAAGTTAATGTCATTTATGAATAAAATGAATAGAAGAGGTCCTAGTATGGAACCTTGCTGAACTCCAGAAGTGATTGCTATTGTGCTTGATTGATACCCATTAATAACCACTCTTTGGCTTCTATTTGTTATATACGAGGCAAACCATCTGAGCAAATTTCCTCGTATTCCATTAAACGCTATTTTATTCAGTAGCGCTTCATGGTCTACTTTGTCAAAGGCTTTCTGAAAATCAGTGTATACAGCTCCAATCTGTGAAGTGTGGAGTCACTAGTGCCTAGAAGCATATTCGAGTTATTAAACTATTATACATTTCATTGCTCATTTTATATTCTTGATGACTACTTGATACTTGGATTTTTTAGTGCCTTCGCTGCGTTAAGCGGGTGCGGGCGCGGATGCCCGCGCCGCGTGCCCCGCTCCCCGCTCCCCGCGTCGCGTGCGGCGGGTGTCCGCCTCACGCAGCGCTGCTCTTGGAAATGAAACAAGCACGCGGAGCGGACCTCCGCGCCGTGCGCCCGCTCATCGCAGCGAAGGCACTTATTGTTTGCCGATTTATATATTTTTTAAAGATTAATAACAACCGAAATTACTAGTATTCCCGCTAACCCCTCCAGCTAAGCTAAATTGCTTGTGTTAGGAGTGGGTTCACGTCGATAGTGTTCTGGCCAGGATTCGAACCCACGACCTCTTGATCGCACATCCAACGTTTTATTATTAATTTTAATTGAACTATAAGGTTCTAAAATTCCTCATAGTTCGATTAATCGAACCACATTTACTTAAAATAGCAAACGCCGCAGTTCGACTTTTCAATCGAACCATAAGGACATAAAATTCCTCATAGTTCGATTAATCGAACTGTGCGATCGAACCTGGCGGCCGGAAGGGATTTTCCTATATATTTTTTTTGCTACTATGCGTTTTTGTTCATCGAGAACGACGATTTTTACTACTAGTTTTTAATTGTTGTACTCCTCATAACAATTTTCAGGGCTAGACTATGTTATTTTGTATGAAGCAACAAAATCGCGTGTATCATCTGGGATAACAAATAAAAAATCAAATAAGTACTTAAAGAATACATTTTATTATTCAATAATTATCAGTAGTGCGGCCTTAACTAGCATTTGTACACAGAAGCTTGAGCTTTCCATTCACACACACAAACACACACACATTCGTTACCCTCGAATGTAACTTAGTCATTAAAAAACTTACAACTAATCCCATTTATATTAATAAAATTACAATTTTAAAGTCACCTCTTTACCTAACTGGTAATTGTGTATTGCAGGTTACAATTACATCTAAAGCAGGAATACTGTGTCACACGACAACATTGAAATGTGCTTTAATATCAATAAAAGGCCCAAATAAAAACGAACTCGCTTTGAAAGTATCTAAACTGTAAATCTATTTTATACACATTTTAATCGAATACGCGCACGGTTGTCGTTGCAAAATTTGTTTGTACATTTAATCCGCCAAATCTGTGATAGACGTTTTGTTAGTGGTCATAAAATTTGGACAATGTATGTAGAACATAGAGAGTACCCACAAGGTTCGAGTTTTAGAAGATATTAAGTTATTTAATTATATACAAGTAATTTAGTGGAACTTTTGTGTTACGAAAGATCTGAACATTAAATATAGAGCCCAGGTATCGCTGTTCATGTTGTTAATCGACCATAGTTTCTGTAGCTTAGTTAAAAAGAGGGACATTCTGAGAAAGGGACATTTTGCTACCTGTAGTCATTTTGAGAAGTGGTCATTTTGCGACAGACCCGAGTAAAAATTATACATTATAATGAAACACAAATAACTGTATTCTTGATTTAACGTAAATGTTTAATAATATTTGTAGTAACCATGTAAGCTCGTGTAAAGAAGACGCGACACCGCCGGTGACACTGAATGAATTATATTTTACTTCCAATATAATGTACTCTTTCTTTGAAGTCGGTTAAAAATGGGAACCGTTCAAAAGTTTATCTTAGATTTGGCGAAGTTTCGGATATTTAAACAAATAAGGCCACGTATATTACGCCGCGCTACTTCAAGGCTAATGAATGCCATATCGGACACGTGTTCAAATATTTTTATGGACACGATCATACAATAAATATCACGATCCAGTATAGTGATCAAATAATATTGGCACGAATCGCCAGTTTCACATGAATAGTGCGACAATATTATCTATGTATATATTGACAGGACCGCAATTTTATATATTGACTGTCCCACTTATAGGTGGAGTGTCGGAATTTGTGATAAGCCCCTACAGAAACAATATATATTATTTTGAATTAGTTGCTGTTTCAGGAAATGGTTGTACGCCTATCTATTCCTAACAAGTCCACGCACCTTGCAACTATTGCAAAGTTTATTATCTATTATAAATGTTCATAAAGGACAGACGGGGACAGTTCCTCGCTTGCAAGATTCGATTATCGAAAGAATAAAAAAAATGTTTCGTCTAAATATTCGCACAAAAAATACTGACTCGCTCCTCCACATTCGCGACAATTGCCTCGCAAAGGAATATCGATAGTGTTTGTTTAAACAGAATTTTACAGATAAATCGATGTCAATTGCGAATCTCGCACGATATTATCGTAGCTGAGAATTTGGTGTTTGTAAGCATTTTGGTAATACGATTATTGCTGATGATAGTAGCGTACGATTTTTCGAACCGAAATGTGAGAAAATATCCCTTGGGCCATAAGTGATGTGACAGTACCACATCACATTGATAAATGATGTTTATGTGTGACAAATGACCTGCACAAAATTACCTGTGATAGGAATCAAATAAAAAAAAAAGTACAATAGTACGAATACAACACCTTGGTCGTATAATCACTTAGTAATTAATTGCAACTAAAATATAAAAACAAAGTTGATAGGTCCTATTTTAATGAGCCAAGTAAACTAAGCCACTTTGATTGGAACAAATAATAAAAAATATAACCAAAAACAGCGTGGCTCAACAAAATTAACACACTTGTGAGATAAATACCACAGTGACTATGAAATCGACTATGCAAAGGTTGAATAGTAAACTTTTATTGTTATAGTTACTTATTATCAATGATATTATATACAAGACTAGCTTTTGCGGGTGGCTCCGCCTGTCCACGCGATGTCAGTTATCACGACCAAACATAGCCTATGTCCTTTTTCAAGGTCTAATTTACACCCCTATACCAAATTTCATCAAAATCGGTTCAGTGGTTTAGGCGTGAAAGCTAACAGACGGATAGACAGAGTTACTTTCGCATTTATAATATCAGTATGGATATCAGTCTCTTTAACATGAATGATGCATGACAAAGTAGATAAGTTTATTTTTCTATCCGCCATCCCTTTTGAAAACTTTCACCCTTCGCTACTGTATAGGCAATATAACATTTGTAATTTAAATGGAATATTACCTTAACCCAAAGATACCAGCGACGAGGAATAAGATAAGTATCGCTAGGAGTAAGGTAATATCGTATGGATACCAATCGACCATCTCGGGCGGGCTTTACACCCGAAGCATAAACAAAATATTATTTTATATGAATAATATTATTTTCTTTTTAGATTTTTTGAAAACCTGACTATATTTAAGTAGTGTTCGTAGTAACTGACATTTACTTTACACTGTATATTTTATCAAAATAATGCACAAATATTATTGACAATTTTCAAACACGAATAGTACAAGAGATAGCAAAAGAACTTTTTTTACAAGTTTCACGGATGGTAAAAAAGGATCACAGGAACATAGCTCCATGTGAGCGAAGCCGAAGGCATCAACTAGTTGTATATAATATCATGATATTAAACCTATAGCTAGTTTAAGTAAGTTTATCGCATTCTAAATGTATATAAAGACCGGCATATAAGTTGACAATGTCCTCTAGCTACACAGAACGCGGTTTTACAATTCTCTGATGCGACTCACGTCTGTGTATAATTAAGTGTTTAGTGGGTTTTTTTGTAGTTGCCCATACATATCCCTTTCTGACGTATGTTCAAGTTGTTTGCCGGCACTTATAACAGTTGAGAACGCATCAAACCTGTGACTAGTATTATTTTTATTGCCTTTCCTTTGCAAAGTCGACATATTCGGTATGTTCACGGAACTGTCTTACAACCATTTTTCACGCAGTACAAACTTACTAGATTCCAATAAAAATAAAAAAACAACTAACTTATTCGCTACTGATGTGAGTTTAGACAAATCTGGGAGATTGTGTGGTGAGAGAATCTAGCAGGTTTGTACCGTTAGGTCGCCAGTTCGATATCTATGCGAGGTAACTAACGTCGTCACTTTTTCTCTCCGCCCGTCACCGCGTTGGTAGCGCCACCAGCGGCGTTTGCATTGCCTGCGTAATTCTGTAACAATTGATATTTAAGATTATTTAAGTTTTATTGTGTTTGTTTTTAGGTTAGGTAGATACCGGATTCCGGTGAGAAATTCGAATGTGACTGGGACAAACGTGAAAATCATAATGATATCATAATCCCAACGGTCATTCTCGGTCGTAGTGGAATCATACCGGATCTAAGGGGAACGCTCCCGAAGCTGAAAACCCCTAGTAGTACTCCAGGAACATAAAACATTGGCATAAAAAACGGATTTGAACAAAAAAATATTTTTAATTTTGCATTATTTACTCTCTAACGTGTTGGTAAAGCTAAGTGAAACGGTAATATCATGAAAAAAAAAACATCACTACAAAAAATACAACTAGCGCCAAGCGCGTGCTTTTTTGTACACCCGGCATATATAGGGTGTCTCAATAAGAGTGCACTTTTTAAAATTGGAATATTTTTTTTTTTTTTCATGCAAGTGGCAACTCTGAAATTTTACAGTTGTCACCTCAGTTTGTTCCGATTATTAAAAATGGAGCGCTTTTCGAAAGAACAACCCGTTACAATTGTAAAAACTCAGTACAAAACAACCGATTTACTGCAGCATCGATTTCCAGAACACATTATCTCACGAAATTCTGATGTCAACTGGCCACCAAGATCGTGCGATTTAACGCCGTGCAATTTTTTTCTTTGGGGTTTTGTGAAATCTCGAGTTTGTGCGAATAAACCCGAAACAATTCCTGAGCCCAAATCAAAAATCCAACGCGTCACCGGTGAGATACAGCCACATTTCTGTGCAAAAGTCATGGAAAATTTCATGAAAATGCCGGATATTTTATTCCCTAATTAATCGGAACATGTCTTCTTTAAAAAACAATAAAGATATCACAACTGTGTCATAAAATACTTGTATTTGTTTAAAAATTAAAAAGTGCACTCTTATTGAGACACCCTATACAAGTAAATAATACATACAGAAATGTGGGTGTTAGTTCACCTCTGCCTACCCCACCGGCGACTTACAGAAGTATAATTATATGTATTTATATGAGAAATGGTGACCCTCTTTCCGAGGGTTTGCCTTTAGCTTACCATCAGGCGAGGTGAAGTTAAACTGTCGTGTCCTTTATAAAAAAAAAGTGGAAATAGAATGTACCTGGTAATATTGTGCCCAAGCCTGCGCTTGTTCCTGTTGGCTCCCAGTCTGGTTACCTTGCTGATACTGAAACAAATACCATGGGAAATGTAAGTGATACTTGCAACATGTGTAAAGGCAATGTGATCGATACCCTTTGCGCTATGTATGTCTAATACGCAGTCCACCTAGCTCGCGTTGTCTAAATGTCATTTTCAATAGCTTTTAGCCTAAGTGGACGTATACCTATAACGCTATTTGCCAATTTCACATAAGGACTATTTCGACAAATGCCTAAATCTCAGTTCACCAAGCTCGCGATAAGTCTAAATGTCCTAGTAAATTAGCATGTCTTAGCAAGCAAGTCCTATAAGTATACTAAGTATTATTTCATTTAAGTTTAGCTTTCAATATAACAAAATTTCTAAAGGATTAGTGTTTTACTCTCGATCGCCTTCCTTTCCTCGCTGTTGAACTGTAATGCAGTAGGTCTATAACTCTTTTTGTCTTCCTCTGTTCTAATCTATATCGCAGTAGGTCTAACTAGCGTTATACCTACTTATCCTTTTGACTAGTCATAACGCGAGCTAGGTGAACTGTGTATTAGACATACATAGCGTAAAGGATCGATACATATGTATGTCTAACTAGCTGTCCCGACGAACTTCTGGGTCAGCCGGGGTGCGAGTGATATGTCGAAGACAACCTCAGCTCGTTTTTCATTTCACCTTTATAAATTAGGAAGATAGACGTAAGTTATATAAAATAAATAAAGCCTGTCATAGATGTTCGTATAACAACCGGGATGGACTGCTCAACGTGGTCTGTGAGGAAACACCCAGATCAATACAAATAGATATATTCACGCACTCTGCGTAGCAGTCGAATAATAAATAAATATTCCACAACATTCTACACAACGCTATCTAAGTAAGCTTAATTAGCTTGTGTTATGGAATCTAGAATGCGGATAAACTTACTTAGATATTTTTTTTTTGTTGTAAATACATACATATTATACATAGAAACACCCAGATCAATGCAAATAGCCATACATATTCATGCGGAGGCGCCAAGTGCGCCTCCCCGTACCCGGGGTTAGTTGGGGACACCGAGGTACCCACAACCCGAAGGGGACCATCTCGAAAGAGATGGGCCTGGGTCTGTCGGGGTGCGAGAGTTCGAGTTCCAGTTGCTTTCGGCAATCTCACCTCCGGCAACCAAGGACCCAAAACGGCGTGCGTTTTAGTCGGTTCGAGTCCGACATAACCGCTTCCACCGGCTCCGTGAGGGTGGTATCCGTGATTTTGCGCACGATAAAAAAATAGCCATATTCATGCATACAACTATTTGCACTGAGCGGGGATCGAACTGCGCCTCCTGTGGGACAGTCGCGTTCACTACTACCACGCCACAGAAACTGTCTGTATAAATGATACCGTTGTCCAGTAGTGATTATGTTGTCCTGAAAGGAAGATAATCAATACTCCTAGTAAATCCTCACCCCGGGCCACCCCGCCTGCTGCTGCTGCTGCTGCCACTGCTGCCACTGGTACCACTGCTGCGCGGTGTAGTTGGCGGGCCACTGCTGCTGGCCCGGCTGGCCCTTACCGCCCTGCGCGGCCTGGCCCGCAGCCTGGTTGTTGCCGCCGGTGCCCTGGTTAGCGTTCCAGTTGCCCCAGTTACCCCAGTTTTGCCAGCCTGCTGTACAAAAAAGTAGGTGTAAATGTTGGAGTTTATATAGTTTACTAGCTGATGCCCGCGGTTCCAGCCGTTTAAGGTTCGGAGAGGGGAGCAGATTTTTATCACGTCGGAAACATAGTTCTAAGTAAATAGTAAAGTTTAACCGGGGCTAAATGGGGACACTGTGGTCCCCATAACCCGAAGGGGGCCATCTCGAAATTGATGGTCCTGGGTCTGCTGGGGTGCGAGAGATATGCTTTTTTTGCTTTGCAATCTCACCTCCGGCAACCAAGGACCCAAGACGGGTTACGTTTTAGTCGGTTCGAATCCGATATAACCACCTCCACCGGCTCCGTGGGGTGGTATCCGTGAGGATTTATCGCACGATAAAAAAATATAGTAGTTTATTTTTGCATGGGAACTTTGAATGGAATGAAAATCTGCGGTAGCCTAGTGGTATGGGTAATGGACTGCTGAGACGGTGTCTCGGGTTCGATCCCAGGTTTACCATGGCACACACCAATGACTTTTCGATGCTTTTCGAAGTTATGTGTGTATTTATCGCAGGTTTATAAGTGCCCGATTAATGGCAATAGGCTCGCCACCTATTACATTGGGACCTAAACATAAACTGGCGAAATGTGGGTGCTAGCACCTCTGCCTACCCCTTCGGGGAACACAGGCGTGAGTTTATGTTATGTTATGGGAACTTTTTTGTCAATAAGAATGCTTGAACGCGCTGCGTTTGAAATAATAAGAGGAGCCGACTGGCTTCGTTTGCGTGCTCATTCTCGCACGCAAAGCCGATCGGCTCCGATTGTGTGGTCTCTATCTTCCAGCCGGTCTTACGTGAAATAGTTGGCGGTTTCACTCCGGCCAATTCCAAACGTATAAAACTAGGTCTGTGTGAAAAGAAAAAAGCGGGCCGATGCTCTCCGAGTCAGCCTGTGTGAACGGACCTTAAAAATCTTGCGGAATAAATAGCGTTATTCTAGTCTATAACGGATAACCTATCTCTGTGCCAATTTCAGCCCGGTACGTTCAGCTGTTAGAGCGTGACTGGCTAACAAACATATTTAATGCAATAGTTTATGAAGCACACACAAACCAACTAACATTTTGATATGTATAAACTAGCTGATTTCCACAGCTTCGCTTGCGTCGAATTCAGTTCCGTTCCCATTCACCCGCGTGGAATGCTGTTCAAATTTCCGTGACATTTTATTACATAAAAACTTTCCGCGAAAGTTCATGAACATAGGACAAATTATTAGCTGAATCGATCGAACTGTTCTCGCGTTTAGAGCTTAGCAACATTGTTTACCAGTTATAAGTATGATACTTTCATAGTGTCCGACTTACAATCTGTGCGAACGAAATCAAAGATTAAAGAGAACATCCGTTGTTATATGTATAGATGTGAATAGGTACAACAAGTTACCTGGGTTCTGGTTGCCCCAGTTGCCCCAGCCCCCCCAGCCGCCGGCCCACTGGTTCCAGCCCTGTTGGTTGGCCTGGTTGGCGTTTTGGTTCTGATTTGGTCCATCCTGTAAAAAAATAATAATAATTATGAGCTGTGAAATTTAAATTAATTGAATAAATATACTTCGGGACATTTATCTCGGACTTAACTCGGAAATACCACATAATGTCTACCGCGGGAGTGAATAGAGATACCACGGTTGGGATTATCGTGTTTATTCACCGACTCTTCTTTTTCTATTTACAAATAGCTTTTGCCCGCGGCTCCGCCCGCGTGGATGTCGGTTCCCGGCATTTATTCGATTTTTTCTCGCAGTAAAAAACATTCTTAAACTTCAACGAACATTTAACAAAAATAATTGGCCAAATGGTCCAGGCGTTGTTGAGTTATGCGCTTAGCAACACATTTAGCGATTCATTTTTTTAATATAGATTAGTGCTACCTTAAATACTTAAGATTCTACGCTAATTATAATAGTGGGGAGTCGCCGTCAGTTAACATTTGCTGACTGGCGACACTGTTGTTATGGCAGCTGACGTGATTTTTTGATTTTACATTATGATGTACACAATTCAATTCCCTTATGGCCGATGTATACATTTGACCAACGTCTGGCCCATCTTAAGTCCAATGTGTAGACCGGCCATCAGATAGTTGACCCAAGATCCTTTAATATGTGCACGATAACCCGACATTATTCGGCAAGCTCGCTAGTATTGGCGTCAACTACCAACATACCGCCAAGTACAGCTGTACGCATTGGGCCAACGCAACGTACTGGCCCAATGTGTACATCGGCTATTATAGAAATAACACCCTGCATATAAATAAATAAATAATAATATATTCCACAACATTCTACACAACGCTATCTAGACCCATGGTAAGCTTAATTAGCTTGTGTCACGGAATCTAGAATGCGGATAAACATACTTAGATACTTTTTTTTTGTAAATACATACATATTATACATATAAACACCCAGACCAATGCAAATAGCCATATTCATGCATACAAATATTGGCACTGAGCGGGGATCGAACCCGCGCCTCCTGCGTAGCAATCGCGTTCACTGAGACTGTGTCAATGCCTGCCACATGCCGTACCTTGTTGTTCCGCACGGGCCCCGGCGGCCCCCCTCCGCGCTGGTTCCCCCGGCCGGGCGGCGCGGGCCCCGAGCCTCTCTGCCAACCTCCGCTACCTCCGCCGTTGTTGTTGTTGCCGCCGCTACCGCCGCCACTACCTCCTGTATAATGTTTGGGATGTTAACGAAAATGTTCATAGACTTTGAAGGACTTAAAGTCAGACATAAATCCCAGTCAGTCGCATCGGAAGCTTTCATCTCGAATTCTGGGGTTTGCTTTTATCAGTATTACGGAAAGAAACTCATTTATTTATTTACTAGCTTTTGCCCGCGGCTCCGCCCGCGTGGATGTCGCCTATCGCGACCAAACATAGCCTATGTCCTTTCTCATTGTCTTATCTACCCTTATACCAAATTTCATCAAAATCGGTTCAGTGGTTTAGGCGTGAAAGCGTAACATACAGACAGACAGACAGACAGACAGAGTTACTTTCGCATTTATATTAGTATGGAAGTATGGATTCTTTATGTACACATAAATTTATTTTATTCTTTATGTACACAAATTACGTTTATATAACACTAGCTTTTGCCCGCGGCTCCGCCCGCGTGGATGTCGGTTATCGCGACCAAACATAACCTATGTCCTTTCTCATGGTCTAATCTACCCCTATACCAAATTTCATCAAAATCGGTCCAGTGGTTTAGGCGTGAAAGCGTAACATACAGACAGATAGACAGACAGACAGAGTTACTTTCACATTTATAATATTAGTATGGATAGTGAGATGAAGTGTACAAATGCAAGCTTAACTTAAAGTTGAGTTCTCATCCAGCTTTGAAGCTAGCACCGAAGTGTGAAGCTTCGACTTCTATCTGAGTTGTACAATCCATTGTCGATATCGAAGTATTGCAGTTAGACCCATTGTTGTCTGTCTGTTGTATTCAAATGCGGGCATATTTATCACCAAACGTGTTGGTTCCCTATGGTGTGCGTCTCCTTCAGCGAGCAGGTAATGGTCGTGAAGGAGACGGCGGAGCGGGAGAGGCGGCGCGAGCGAGAAAGACTCGCGGATCGCGCCGCCCGCGCGCGCAGGCAACTCGGGCGTCGGAGGGCACTGACTGACCTCCGTCCCCCATGAGCGCGGGCCTGGGGGTGACGGGTGGAGCCGCCGCACACCCCAGCAGAAGCAGGCCACGGCGGCGGCGCGCTAAATAGCGCGCCTCCCCATTCCGGGGGCGAGTTGGGGACACCGTTGTCCCCCATCCTGAGGAGGGCCAGACCGTAAGGGATGGCCCTGGGTCAGCCGGGGTGCGAGGGATATGTCTTTGACAACCTCACCTCCGGCCTAACACCAAGACCCACAGTCGGCGTGCGGTTTTAGTCGGTTCGAGTCCGACATAACCTCCCCTTCCGGCTCCGGCAGGGGGGGTATCCGTGGGGATTTCCGCACGAAAAAAAAAAAAAAAAAAAAAAAAAAAAAGGTTCCCTATGGTGTACAATAGAGCCACCTCCATATCTTTCTGTGAGTGTCGTAGAAGGCGACTTATAAGCCTCTTCTCTATCAGACAGTAAACATACAGCCCGTGACTATGTGCCTGTTTGACGGCAATTAGCTCACCCTATATTACGTGGGACCGAAAATCGATCAATCATTTGCTGGCTTTATATTCATATGCGTGCCTCCCCATTCCGGGGGCGAGTCGGGGACACCGTTGTCCTCCCTCCCGAGGGCCAGACCGTAAGGGATGGCCCTGGGTCAGCCGGGGTGCGAGGGATATGTCGATGACAACCTCACCTCTGGCCAGCACCACGACCCACAGTCGGCGTGCGGTTTTAGTCGGTTCGAGTCCGACATAACCTCCCCTTCCGGCTGCGGCAGGGGAAGTATCCGAGGGGATTTCCGCACGAGAAAAAAGGCTTTATATTCATATATGTACGTAAAATAAAACGTACCGGAGGGGTGTGGACGCTTGTCGGGCCTATCGCTTGGTCGGGGCGGACGGTCACGACCGAAGCGGTCCCCGGAGGGCGGGCCTCCGCCGCGACCTCCGCGGTCGGGCCGACCTCCGCCGCCGCCTCCGCCGCGACCGCCGCGGAAGTTGTCGCGGTCGCCTCGCCCGCCGAAGTCACCTCCTCTGTAGGATTAAGACACGTGTTACTTATTATTTTGTAAGGAATGCTACATACACATACTAAAGCAATAATTGCCGAGCACACCGCACTTAGAAAATGGACCTGGAGTTATTAATTGAGTGTATGAAACCCGCCTTAAATAGTCTGGACACATAGTATCAGCAAGCCACATACCATCAGTGTCATCATACACTCAGTGGGCGTAGTATGCGCCGGCTGTGCACGAGGTTACGGGTTCGATCCCCACACAAGACAAAATCTGTGTGATTCACAAATAGTTGTTTTGAGCCTGGATGTAATTTGTGTCCGTTAGTTGTATGTTTGTAAAGTCCCACGTGATAAAGGGCTTGTTCCCTAGTGCGGTTTAAAAAACAAAAAAATAAGAAATCTGCTGATTGACCGACAAGGTTCTAGCGCAAATTTTTCTAGTTTAGACTCCGATTAGATATAGCGAATAAGTCAAGATAAATAACAAATCAAAAGAAAGATTACAAGAGCAATCTGACCGTTTCGTGCTAAGTGCAAACACCGAGATGTTCGCAAATTTCTGAAGGTATCAGAAGATATCCTAAATTGCTTGGAAAGAGGGAAAAAATGGTCGGCAGTACATTACTACTTTTATGTTAAAAAGTTAAATATTGTATCCATTCAAATACAAAAACATTTTAAATCTATAATATAAAAATGAATCGCTAAATGTGTTGGTAAGCGCATAACTCAACAACGCCTGGACCAATTTGGCCAATTCTTTTTTCTTAATGTTCGTTGAAGTTCAAGGATGGTTTTTACGGCGAGAAAAATTCTAATAATTGCCGGAAAAGCCCTAAAAACAGCCCTTTTGTCACGGAATAGGTAATTCTGTGAGCCTGGTACTTTCTGCATGGAATACTAGGCTCACAGAAATTTCAAGGAATGTATGCAGAACATTTTTTTCCACCTATGAGTTGCGGGAATGGAATCAAGTTCCACACGGGCGAAGCCGGGGGCATCAGCTAGTATAGTATAAAAATACAAATGTTGTATATCGTAATCTGCGGTAGCCTATTTGTATAGGTAATGGACTGCTGAGACAAGGTCTCGGGTTCGATCCCAGGTTTACCATGGCACACACCAATGACTTTTCGATGCTTTTCGAAGTTATGTGTGTATTTATCGCAGGTTTATAAGTGCCCGGTTAATGGCAATAGGACCTAAAAACATAAACTGGCGAAATGTGGGTGCTAGCACCTCTGCCTACCCCTTCGGGGAATATAGGCGTGAGTTAATGTAATGTATACCGTTGTGGAGGCGGAGGTCCGTGCTGCTGCCAGGGCCGGTCGAAGCGCGACTGGCTGGGCGGGCCGGCGGGCGGGCCCCGCGACTCCCGCGGGCCCCAGCGGCTACCTCCGCGCCCGCCGCCGCCGCCACCTCCGCCGGAGCCTCCCCAGCGGGAGCCGCCTCCGCCACCTCCGCCGCCGCCCCAACGGTCTTCTGTGGAAGATAAACATTACTAATTTTAATCAGTTTTCTTATTTATACTGGGGGATTTTATAGTAGTTTCGGATAAAAAGAGTTTGGGCACAGTTTCTACAGCAAAATTTATTTATTTTTATGTATGATTTGAATGAATTTTTTATAGCATTTATTATGCTAACTATTAAGTTCGAAAAACATTGGAAAAAATGAAATGCTCAAGTGAGACTCGAACTCACGACCTTTCGCTTACAGGGCGACTGCTCTGCCAACTGAGCTATTGAACACCACCTGAATCATTCCAAATTTTCCTTCTCTTTATATCCGTCTATAAGGGCGACGGTGCAGCCATCTACCAACATTCTTACGAACTGTTGGAAACAATGAATGATTTTTCAACCATTTTTAAACATTGAATTTTGATGACTGCGCCCAAATATTTGAATGAATTTTTTATAGCATTTATTATGCTAACTATTAAGTTCGAAAAACATTGGAAAAAATTCAGGTGGTGCTCAATAGCTCAGTTGGCAGAGCAGTCGCCCTGTAAGCGAAAGGTCGTGAGTTCGAGTCTCACTTGAGCATTTCATTTTTTCCAATGTTTTTCGATCGTATTTTTATGTATTTAAACTTTATGCATACAGTACACAGGCGGACTTAATACCGTAGGCATTCTCTACCAATCGACCTCATAGGTGACAGTGACTAGATAGGCATGATCATACTTACATCAGCGTAGATAGGTATAATCTTATAATCATCTGGAAGTATTATTTTTATATTTATATTTTTTTTTGCTAATTTATGATCATGATGTTCAGGTGAAAGGAAAAATGTATGGGAGTTTAAAAAAAATACCTTTCGTCAAATTAAATGCCCAAATTCTTTTTGTACGACACGGCCATAAAATCACCCAGTATACATGAAAAGGCAAGGTTGCAAATATGCCGTGTTGGTTCTCTTTCGGTGGAATAGAATAGGGCAACCCCATCTTTTCCTGTGGTTGTCGTAGAAGGAGACTAAGGGATAGGGCTCTTCTTCATCCGACGGTAAGCATACAGCCCAAGACAAGTTCCGCTTGATACTACATGGGACCGGAAATCGTAGCGAGATGTGGGTGTTCATTCACCTCTGGCTATCCGTTCCCCCTGGATTGTTTAGGGCTCCAACTCCCGTAACGACTGCTATAGATGATAACCAGGACCGCCGACTCAAAGCAACTAGATATATTTATACATACAAATATTTACACTGAGCGGGAATCGAACCCGTGTCCACTGCGTAGCAGTCGAGCTCGCTATCTGTCTACTCTATGCATACATACATACAGTTACGTCACATTCCTATCATCCCTTCCATGTGGTATCTGCCTACCCCACGGCAGATACCACATATTTGCACTTGCTACGATATTGGCATACATCTTTCGCTTCTTCTAATGTCAAATATTTTTTTCATACATGCACGCTTGTTTCCACTCCTATATGGGTGAATTTTTACCAAACGAGCGAATGTTCATTCTATCCGTTCTCCGGCAAATTTTTGTAGTGTAAGTGACAGAACATACGTTCGTTGTTCTCTCTTTGAAAATAAGATTTCGTTAACAATAAAACATTAAGAAAGAATGCTCTTGTTCTAGCACTATATGCATTTGGTCTAAATCCACCATAACATGTGTATAATCGTGTAAATGTCTCACCGCGATCCCTGCCGAAGTCTCTCGGCGGTCTGGAGTCCCTCGAGTGTCGCGACTTGTCGTTAGACCGGTGCCTCTTCTGCGGCGGCTGGTCGCGTGACGCGGACCGTTCACGCTTGTCCTTATCGCGGCTCACGCCGGCCGCGCGAGCCTCCTTGTGGTACTCCTCGATCACTGCCCGGGCCGCTTCCTCGCCCAGCTCCGGGAATATGACTTCGTCTAGCCACGAGCACTTCTCGGGTAGAGCGAAGTTGGCTGCGGGACATAGAGGGCGGTGTTAGACGGTGCTGGCGGCGGCGGGGAGGCGGTGAGGGGGACTGCGGCGCGGGCGGCTACGAACCTTTCATGTCCACGATCGCGGGGTCGGGCACCTCCTTGCCGTCGGCCTCCTCCCTGCGCTTGTGCCGGTCGCGGTACGTTTCGTCGTCGGTGACGATCGCGACCGCGACTCGCCGGTACCCGTCGAATTCCCGCAACTTGCGCCTCTGGGCCGACGGGTAAACGTTCGTCTGTTTGTTTATACCCAACGCGATATCGAAACCGCGGGAATATGACGCCGTCGGTGGTGCACGCAGGTTATGATGTGGAGCAAAACATTCTCATTATAGATAGCGATGTCCCGTCGGTTACACTTTTATCGGTGGCAGAACGACACCTAGAACAAGCTCAATAGAGATCCCATTCGCGGTTATAGTCAGTGGGCCGATAGCACCGCTTCCGCTCTACGCGTGTGTGACTTACCTCTAGTGGTTCTAGAATCAAAATATTATAGTGTCTGCCTACTTATTGCGGAAGCGGTGTGGTCGTACATTGTCTTATCTATACTTAAACTTAGGACGTACCTCACGATGCGAAGACGCTAAGTCGAAAGTGTTACGGGGTACACAATTTTGCATACATAGCATTCAGTCCATCAATAAAAAATTAAGATACAAGGGGGTAGCCAAAGTATTCAGTGGGGCGTACGATCTCGATTGTTCCTGATTAAGTGCGCTGCCGAAATGAATTTCATTATTACAAAATAGGGAATGGTTCTCACCTGGTCGAGGATAAAATTCCGCCTGCGGCCCTTGGCGGTTTCCAACAATTTAAGCACGCATTTAGCGCACTTGGACACCATAGCGTCCCACCTGCCCTCGTAGGTCGCGCGGAAGGGTTTACAGTCCACCTGAACGACACACACTCATACAGAACCTGCGCAAAGCGCCGCTTAGCCTACCTTAACGCTAAGATATATATAGTCAAGTGTTGTGATACCAGGGACTCCTTGGCGACTGTCACTCGGGACTCGCAAACGTCCGTCCTCTTCAGTCGGCGATCCACTGGTATCATATTAACTACGCGACTTGACCGCTAAAGGTCGGTAACACATTGTTTTTTTGTTATATTTCATATATAAATGTTGCTCTTATTGCACCCTGTTGAAAATACAGACGGACATTAGTATCAGAGTTTATAGATGGCGTGGCCACTGTGACATTGTGCTCGTCATACCTCAGACGAGTGCTGGAAGGGAAACAGTTATTAGTTTGTGTGCAGTGTTCGGTGTCAGCTTGTCATATAAGTAGTAATTTAATAAATTTCGAGGTGTTGCCATGTAGTAAAACCTTATAAGCGTGATCACACACACACACAATCAACTTGCCACATACACACAGGTGCAATAATAACTAAATAATGGTAATCTAGTACTCTCCTTTCATATCAAATAGGTATATGATATTAGGCAACTCGCGCATGCTAATACAGTTTAGTACAGTCTCATACAGATTGGCTTCAGCACAGATACTTACTGAACTTTGACAGCTGTGTTAGAAGACAAACTATGTCTGCAATCATATTATTTCACTATTTTCTAACCATATCGGTAGACGTTACGATTTCGTTAGGGAACCATGCGCGTGTCCCCTAATAGTGAATGTATTCTGTATAAAACATAACAACAACTCAAAACAGTTCCGTTAAATATAATATACAGTTGGATTTATTTTTATTGGTTTTTGACAGTCGAAGTTAGTCCAAAGTAGTTTTCCAATTATCAGCCAGATGTTGGGCTATCTCAGGAGGAACAAAAGCGTCATATGTATGTTTCTATATTCAATAAAGCAATATCATCATTTTAGCAACTCCAAATCACCTCTAGATTTATACATACTTTGTGTATTTGATCTTTCGAGAGATCGAATTTCTGTCTAGTCTCAAAAACAGAATCTTTACATATTACATGTTATCCGAAAAAGGTAACTCTAATATTATTACATTATTCTTACCTATAGTGGGAAGATACTTCCTTCTAACAATTCCAATTCTCATCCCATCTTTCGTCAGTTTTATCCTCTGCTTAAACTTACCTTATGCAAAGAAGAATATTTTGCGAACAATTTATTGAAGTGAATCCTTTTTTGGGCCCGTTCTGCAGTTTTCATAGACAATTTTGTACGTAGACGTCACGACGGTACAACTCATGAGTTACTTTTTTTTTTCAAATTCTATACGGCCAGTAGTACTTATTTGACAAATTCATATGTGCACTTACACAAACTGTTTTCACTTCTGTCGGCACTCATAAGAGTGGCACAATTTGTTATCTTAAACCGTGTGACACTATACCTTGAATGGACACCTTTAACGTTTTCCCAGAAACAAAATTTCACACACAACATGGTATCCACCAAAATTTTTAACTTCTTAGCGTAAAAGTTGACATGTCAAAACCATAAAACAATCCCGCTGTATATAATAACAACACAAGGTCTATTATGCGTGTTTGTGTGTATGTATCTGTGTGTGTGTGTGTGTGTGTGTGTGTGTGTGTGTGTGTGTGTGTGTGTGTGTGTGTGTGCGTGCGTACCTTCATCCGTTCCTGCAGTGCGCCGGTGGACAGGATGTTGTACCGCTTGGCGGGGTTGGCGGCCACGTGGGCCCGGGCCCAGTGCGTCTTGCCGGCACCCGGCAGACCCACCATGAGGATCACCTGCGGACAGGAACGTTAGCCTTAGGCCCACTGTCCACGGAGGCGTAGCTTCATAGGCTGTATTCGTCATTATACGTTTGGTGTACGCTTGCTTGCTGCTTCCATACACAACAATGTAAGTCTGTCATGCATGCAAACTTCACGACGCCTGGCGTACCGCATGTTATACGTCCAGGCGTACAACGAGTGAACACAAGTGTTTCTTTTCTTAAAAATGGCGACAAATCAATGAAAAGTATGGAAATGTACGCGTGCAATACGTCCTCGTGGATAGTGTTCAGTACGCTGGGCTGCACAAGCGACACATTGTATTTTTAAGCATCTATGAAGCTACGCCTCCGTGGACAGTGGGCCTTAGCTTTAGCCTCTTCTTATATTAGGAAACTAGAGTGAGTTCCCATTCGCGTATTATGGAAACAAGACTTGAAATTTGCTCGCAACTCGAGACTTGCACTTCACGCGATTGGATATCAAGATATTTTCCCAATTTCTTGTACAAATCGAATGTCAAATCGTTGCTCCGCAATCTTCCTGATACTCGATAGTTAGTGAGACTGATAGATCAAGAATGTGGGGGTAGATGAAGAACCTACTACCTCACGTACTCGAAGACGGCGGGCGTACGGAGCCAGTCAGCCTGTGACCACGGCCGGTGAAACCTGGTCGAAACATCAGGCAAATCAAAGGTATCTGTGTACCTATACCATGATTGCGTAAATTTCCGTTAATAGTTAATAGTTCTGCGGTAGGCTAGTGGTATGGGTAATGGACTGCTGAGACGAGTTCTCGGGTTCGATTCCAGGTTTACCATGGCACACACCAATGACTTTTCGATGCTTTTCGAAGTTATGTGTGTATTTATAGCAGGTTTATAAGTGCCCGGTTAATGGCAATAGGCTCGCCACCTATTACATTGGGACCTAAACATAAACTGGCGAAATGTGGGTTCTAGCACCTCTGCCTACCCCTTCGGGGAATACAGGCGTGAGTTTATGTTTATGTTATGTTTATTGAATATCATGGAAAGCGAGTTTAAAAGTTAGCTTGCTGATACTTTTTGAAAGTGTTATTGATCTCGGGCGGCGGAGAATCGCGTGTGACCGATAAGGCGCGGTTTATTTATAGTGTCTAATATTGTCTCGTCCCTATCAAACATTTGCCTGGCGATGTTTTTGAACAAACCGATATACAAGTCCTCACTGACTGAGCATTTACCTCGCTTACCCAGCAAATAAAAGACTTTCCCCAATACAGTTGCGATCAGCTCTTGCTGTCTAACTGTAGTACGGTTGAGTTTCGATACTTTCCTTGTAGCGACTGCCATTTGACCTCCACAACCTATTGGCAATATCAAAGTTGTGTAATCACTTACTCAGAAAATTACATTACTTTACGCAACTTAAAGATGCGACGGACTGTGATTGTGGAGCTCCAAAGCAGACAACGATGCATATAGCAGAGGAGTGTCCACTCCGTCGTTTCCCTGGAGGAATGCATGAGCTACATGACCTCACACCGGCAACAATAAACTGGCTTCGCCAACTGGACGTCGACATATGAGGACTCGAGCAGAGGCCATACGAAATGATGATGATGAGCAAATTATATTGCAATAGTACTTACCTCACAGTCGGCTAAACTGGCAGGCCTAGGTGGACCTTCGACTAGCTCTGCGTGGCTGATGAGCACGTAACCGGGTACCAGACACGCCTCAGTGCCGTCCAATTCCTCCTCCACCAGGTACCTGCATCAAGGTTATTGATGTTATAAGTCGGCTGTAATACAATCTAGTTGGGCGTGACAGGATTCTTTGTATTGACAAGGAGAAACCCAGTCTCGGGGCTGGTAGATCTGATAATTCATACCTCAGACTAAAAGAACAACTTAAAAGAAACGTATAGAAGTAGCGAAGTAGTACCATTTCGCTCGCACTCGTGCATGCACACAAATAGTGCGAGCGAGATGCTTCTATTTTAGTATTACTTAGGTGGCTTCACTCACTAGTTTCATAGGTTCTCTCTTTGTTATTCTTTTAGTCTGAGATTCATACCTAATTCACCAATAGAGTGAATACAAAAAGTATCTTAATCTCACCCTCATAGGTCCTAAGTCTTCCAAACTATATTTATTGGCAGTATATAACATAAAGGTTAGCCTACATCTAACATGGCTTATGTTAGCATCTATGCCGGCTTTAGAATCTTCCCAAGCGCTCTAATTTTTACCTAATTTTCATCTGTACATCATTATAATATCATCATCAATCCCATATTTGTATGCGCATCGGGTTTCTCCTTTTAAGGATTAATTTTAAGATAGAGACAATGTACCTACGCTTTTCCTTTTTTCCTTTTTCATATCCGATTTTAAAAAGCGTAAGCGTGTAACAACATTGCAAATTGTTTTTAGTTAATCGATTCACTCATATCAACTAATTGGCTTTGGTGGTGTTTGGTTAACCGGTTCTATTCGGTTAACCGGTACTTTTCGGTTAATCGATTACTGAGCGGCGGTTTATTAAGTTTTTGTCTCTTCCTTAATTCTCAGGAAGAGTAAAAGTGACGTAGTAACCAACGACGGCCTGGCTACCAGCAAAAAGCATAACAGTGGTCTTATTGAAAAATTCCTGAATAAACTAACCTAAATAATGTAATGCTGGGTGTAATGTGCATTTATGCAAGTCTAGAAACGTTCGTAATCGGTGCACATATAAAAAAAAAACAATTATAAAATTGAATGAACCGAAAGGAGGATGCCTTTTTTTCGTGCGGAAATCCCCTCGGATACCTCCCCAGCCGGAGCCTGAAAGGGAGGTTATGTCGGACTCGAACCGACTAAAACCGCACGTCGACTGTGGGTCGTAGTGCTATGCCGGAGGTGAGGTTGTCTTCGACATATCCCTCGCACCCCGGCTGACCCAGGGCCTGACGATCTGGCTCTCCGCGGGAGACGTTATCTCTGCCAGTGCCTACCCCTGAACCTGTTCAACTAAACTAAATTAGGTGTGCGTTCACGTCGGTCAGGTAACTTCGAACACGGAAAACAAAGTCATACAATAGCAATTGAATATAAATGTAATTCCGCTTGCGATCTCCTTTAACACAAGCTATAAGAGAGTAAATACGGAACATTGATATACTGCTGAAAACATTATAACATACAATTTTGTACATTATTATTAAAAAATCGACAGCAGGAATCTCGCTTTATTACTAATAGTAGCGATATAACTTACCGTATGACGAATTTGATCTTCTTGTCCAACAGAACCTGTCCTTTGAGAACTTGCTCTTCAGTTATTTCGACCGCTGTAAATAAAATAAATAATGAATATTCTAGGCTTAGACTATACTAGCTTTTGCCCCAGGGCTCCGCCCGCGTGCAAAATCCATACTAATATTATAAATGCGAAAGTAACTCTGTCTGTCTGTCTGTCTTTGTGACGTCTAAACCACTGAACCGATTTTGATGAAATTTGGTACAGAGGTAGATTAAACCTTGAGAAAGGACATAGGCTATGTATGGTCGCGATAACCGACATCCACGCGGGCGGAGCCGCGGACAAAAGCTAGTATGTATATATTGCACGAAAATGAGGGCGTGACCGTGACACACTAAGGTCACATACAGAGAGAAAGCTGGTAGCCTGCATCGATCTACCAGCACTTATGGTCGCATGTCCATTCTGATAAGACTTACATAAAGCAAGAAGACTGTATACGGCCTAACTCTGCAAAGTGGAACTTACCAGGTTCCTCCTTAATTTCCTTTTCTGTTTTCGCCTCTGAAGTTTCAGTCTCCATTGGCTCAGATTTGGGCTCCTCTGATTTTTCAGTGACCTCCTCGGCCTTTTCACCATTTTCCTGTTCAATACAAAAATATACTATTGTAAGTTTGTGGGAATTTATTCAACGTATAAGAAGAAAAGTGCCTTGGTTGCAGTTTTTCATTTCCATTGCCTTCAAGCGGTCACTTTCGTTATGGGGTGTATTATGTCGGGGACACCTTTGTCCCCCCTCCCGAGGAGGGCTAGACCGTAAGGGATGGCCCTGGGTCAGCCGGGGTGCGAGGGATATGTCGAAGACAACCTCACCTCCGGCCTAGCACCACAACCCTTAGTCGGCGTGCGGTTTTAATCGGCTCGAGTCCTGCCCTTCCAGCTCCAGCGGGGGAAGTATCCGTGGGAGTTTCCGCACGAATAAAAAAAGTTATGGGGTGTATGTTTACTGTGGGATGGAGAACAAGCCCTATTTTACCATCGGGAACTAACACAAAAAATCTGCCTTTAATATGTAATATGTTAATATCTGTTGTGTAAGTTTGAATATAAATAATAGTGACCTAATAATACAATGTAATTCCGCTTGCGATCTCATATAACACAAGATATAGGAGAGTAAATACGGAACGTTGATATACCTGCTGCCGACATTATAATACACAATAAATGTATATTATAAATTAAGAATGTATTAGCAGGAAGCCTTTAGGTTGATAAAGACCACTTTCTTAAAATTACCACTTTCCTAAAATGACCACTTTCCGGAAACCTTTGATTCCGAAAATGGAAGTTATCAACCATTTACTAAACTTCATTATCAACTTAAAGGATTTTTAAGTTTAATAAGTGGTCATTATCAACGTAAGGGGTAGAGCAAAAAACTGGAAAAGAAATCAAAGACTTTAAAGTGCGGCCTAGACGTGAATCTAACCTAACCGATTGGTTCTTGATGGAATTGTTTGCACCATATGAGGGTGATTTGTCCAAACTTTTTGACTTTTGTTCAAGACGATTGCCGGTACTGTATAAGTGCAGCCGCCTGTCACCCCAGCAGAAGCAGGCCACGGCGGCGGCGCGCTAAATAGCGCGCCTCCCCATTCCGGGGGCGAGTTGGGGACACCGTTGCACCGTTGTCCCCCCTCCTGAGGAGGGCCAGACCGTAAGGGATGGCCCTGGGTCAGCCGGGGTGCGAGGGATATGTCTATGACAACCTCACCTCCGGCCTAGCACCAAGACCCACAGTCGGCGTGCGGTTTTAGTCGAGTCGAGTCCGACATAACCTCCCCTTCCGGCTCCGGCAGGGGGGGTATCCGAGGGGATTTCCGCACGAAAAAAAAAAAAAAGGTACTGTATTAGTGCCAAACCTTCGATTGATATGGTGATGTTCAATTTTCAAATATCTTGAAAATAAGATTGGGAATAGTGTGACAAAAATACGATTAAAATGGTTGTAAAGCTCTGGTATAAAGCTCAATAGCTCTTAGAGATGTTTGAAATAAAAATTAAACTGCATATCTATTTTCTCTATAGCTATCCATATCCGCCGGCGTTAGAGGGCCTTACATTTGAAGACCCGAGACGGCGTGCGGTTTTAGTCGGTCCGAGTCCGACATTACCACCTCCGCTGGCCGTCGGTGGCATCCGAAGGGATTTCCGCAAGCAAAAAAGGGCTATCTGCACCTATTGTTTATCATAAAACATTAAAATAACTATTAAGTACCTTAGGCTCCTCCTCCATCTTCTCAACAGCAGGTTGTTCAGATTCCTTTTCTTTCTCAGCTTCTTTCTCCTGGTCCTTCTCTTGTTCCTTCTCCTTCTCCTGTTCTTTCTCTTTTTCGGCAAGTTCAGCCTCTGTCGGCACTTCCTCACCCCTGTCTCTTCTCTCCTGGTCTTCCTTTTCCTTTCTCTCACGCTCTACTCTTTCCCGCTCCTAATAAGCAAAGAATAATTTTCTATGTAATATTTGCGAGTTTAATCCAAACTAATATTATAAATGCGAAAGACTGTCTTTCTGTCTATATGTTACGCTTTTAATGCCTAAACCACTGAATTATTAATACTACTAATGAATACTATTACTAAATTTTGATGAAATTTGGTATAGGGCTAGATTAGACCATGAGAAAGGACATAGGCTATGTTTGGTCGCGATAACCGACATCCACGCAGGCAGAGCCGCGGGCAATAGCTGGTATTTGCTATGTTACAAATCTGAGAGTCTGTCGGTCCCAGTTGCTATACCTACAGCTGGAGCTTTAAAAAGTTCGAAAACCTGTGCCCCAAGCACGAAATCTATACGTGTTCGTAACGTACATCGAGATAACGGAGCATTGCGATTGGCCGCTACACAGGTGGCCAAAGAAAAAAAGAGACAAGTAATTTAAATATGCAATTTTATTGTTAATACGATATCAGATGGACCTTTGAATTAAAGTGCTTTAATTTGTCAAATTGAATTTAAGTTGAAATTTCATTTAATTTACCAAGTTAGTAGAGAGATGTGATCCTTACGATTACTACTATCTATTGAAGCCATAAAATACAGGTGTAGTTTTTTGTGGTTTTAGTCATTCAATTACTGAGTGTGTCAAGCACATTTTCGAAAAATTTTGAATGCAGTTATTTCATTTTAAAAATAAAGGAATGTTTCCTTTGAGTGAAATTCTCTATATTCAGTATTTCGAGTACTTCTCCCCAGGGGGCATGAAAATCTTCCACCCTGTCTATTACAAGATCTGGGGCATAGTGGTGTCAGTGGGTTGTAGAGCTCATATGGCAGTAACTTCAGTAGGAGGCAGTAGTTTATACTGAAAATTGGATCCAACTGAGTTGACAAAAGGCTCGAGGAATCAATATGATTGAATAGTGAGAATAGAGCTTTATTCCTAGAAATAAATCACAGGTGTGTACCTCTCTCTTCTTTCTCTGCCGCTCCTCCCTCTCCTTTCTATCCCGGTCACGACGCTCACGCTCCTTCCTGGCGACCTCGTCCTTCTGCTTCTGCAGCTCCTCCTCGATCCTTCTCTTCTCTTCTAGAACTTGCTCGACGGGTATCTCAATGCGTGTGCGAACTAGCTTCGTTTTTGTTAGCATGTTGTACCTGATATAAAAACATTTGGATTAGTTTTTATTGCACTGATTGGAAGAATTTATTATGGGTATTATCAGTCTTAGAAAATTGATCTATTCACAAAAGCGGATAGTAGTAACTTTGCGTAGAACTGTACTGCGTGAACATGTGGTAGTGCATGCGACTGCCACGCAGGAGGCGCGGGTTCGATCCCCGCTCAGTGCAAATATTTGTATGCATGAATATGGCCATTTGCAGTGGTCTGGGTGTTTCTATGTATAATATGTATGTATTTACAAAAAAAAAGTATATAAGTACGTTTATCCGCATTCTAGATTCCATAACACAAGCTATAAATGCTTACCATGGGTCTAGATAGCGTTGTGTAGAATTTTGTGGAATATTTATTTTAAAAAAAAACACCCACATTGCACCTACTATGATTTTCGATCGCACGTAATAGGGGGCGAGCCTATTGCCGTTAAGTAGGCACTTAGTCAGAGGCTGTATGTTTACTGTCGGATGAAGAACAGCCCTATCCCTTAGTCGCCTTCTACGACACTCACAAGAAGAGATGTGGTGGCCCTATTCTATTTCACCGGCAATCAACACGGCAACAGGACGTAGAACTTGTCTACTTTCGTCAAATTAATACTTCCAGATGATTTTGCTATCGAGACTATGCCCTAACTCTTTTTATCCAAAACGACTATAAAATCACCCAGTATTATAGTTTCATAGGATGAATTTTTTCTGAAGTTTACGCGAATGTCACTAATTGAAATAAAACCACTTTTTACGGATTCTATCGCGATATATTTGTTATGATTACTTATTTTTTTATGATTTATGATTAGAATCCGTAAAAAGTGGTTCTATTTCATAGGATGAATTTCTATATTGAACACTAGCCGGTTCACCCCGGTTTCGCCCGTGACATTCGTCTTAACTCCGTATCATTCATATCATGTCAAACCATATGTGTGGGAATCTGCCTGATTTGTTGACATGATTATTTGCACAGCTCCCATGAACAGACAGACTCTTCAATAAACAGACTAGTCAACACAATAAGAATTTGTCAATTCGAATCAGTAGTTCCTAAGATTAGCGCGCTCAACCAAACAAACACACAAACCATCTAAGCTCTGGCGTAGGATTTCCACCCTGGGTTGAGGCAGACAGCAGCCTTACCCATAAACATCATATAAGCCAAACTAGAAAGAAATGGAAAGCATATCCCGGGCTTATAGGTAAAAATCGTGGATGCACCCAGCAATTATTATTTGATTGTGAGGGTCTCCCCTTTCAGAGAGATATTCATACATCATACATACATATCATCACACCTGTAAATCCCCGCAGGGTTAGGCAGTGATGTATTAACACGTAATAGGGGTCAAATCTATTGCCGGCAAGTTTTTTTTTAATTTTTCCTTTAAAATAAAGATGTACCAAATTGTTACTTAAATATTTAGAAAGCTGTAGCCATTACATATAATAAATATATTATTATAGTTATAATACCGATCCCATATAAAGCTTGACATACCTTAAGCAGCGAATGTCATTCCACCATGTAATAACTCATGCATTACAGAACGCACCAGTGATGGTACCATGGAATATTGATCTACCTGGCTATGAAACTCACAAAACACTGGTAATATGGGTTGATCTATACAGGATTATACATCAACCTGATTACTGGGTTCGGAGTTTCATCAGCTGATGATGATATGAATGGTGATAATGATTACAATAATGAAAAGAGTCTCTCATACTATATCGTTATTTAATAGTAAGAGATGTAAAGTAAAGCCAACGAAGCAAGAGAAAAAAGGTAAACAGAGTTTCAGCGGTTACAAACATTTATCACTTCAAGTGCATTCCAAACAGGAATGAAATTGCTCATAAGATGGATGGATGGATCTGACAGTTTAGAACCACTGTGCTGACAGCTTTCTTGTACTACGAAGCACGCAACGACGGCTGTCGCTCGGCCATTGTCGCGTACGTGTGACATGTGCGACAAGGACAGAGACAATAATCGCTAGTTATCGCAACGTAATTCAGTAAAGGCCGCTTTGTCTACCTTTTTCTCTGGTCTGTAGTAGTAAGTAAAGCCAACGGGCTTTACTTTACATACTTTTGCTTGTAACTGCTACTGAAGTTAGAACTGTATGTTGACTTTTGTGTGAATATATTTTGAATAGGAGGTCACAATCTCCAGTAGTACTTGTAGAAATTGAGGACAAATACTTTGAAACTTTATTTCTTAAAATTTGTGTAACTTTATGTATTTAATCATAAAAGAAATTACAAAAATGATCAAATTTATATACAATTAATCAATGATCAACAACTCTTTGTGGTAGATACCTCATACTGATACATAGGAAAATGTCAACATCAGATTGAAACAATTTTCAGACATCATGTGTCTCTCATCTTACTTTAGTCAACTTTATTTTACAAAAAGCAATTCTTAGATACAGTAACTGGTGTTTTATCGACCCTCACAAATATAAGTTGTACCCAGAAACCAAGCATAATTAGTAATAATGTAATGTTCTCCCAAGCACTTGAATGAAAGCTTTTCTTGCTCATATTGGCCCATCACCTATTATTTGTTTTATAATTATGTATAGCTTTTGTAATTCACGAACTAGCCCGATTTTAATGATATATTATCGAAGGCTGACAGACTAAACAGTGTATGCAATAAATACAGTTCACACGAAAATCATATTTCGTTCACCACTTTATAATAAAGATATCAGGATATTTACAATGTTTGTTTCGAGTTTTCGATATTGCAACAGCGCCGAAATATTGGAATCTCGAAACAATGCAAGATGGTAAATATTACGATACTTCTAATAATGTGTAACACCGTTAATTCCTTGTGCTAGAATGGCACTGACGTTTACTGTCTCCAAAAATGTGCATGCTAAAATTTTATTTACTGCTTTTATGTTTGATAGAGATAGATAAACTACGTACTTATTGATAATAAAAAAAATAAACATTAAAAAAAACTGAGTGAACATGATAGTTTCAATACTTTTTGATGTTGTTTAGGATGTTTTATCTTTGACTATTCAATGTTGCTTACACTCTTTTGCTTTTTAACCGCGTCGACATACGATATTATGATATGTACGAAATTTTAAATACATTCGTGAATTACATCAACTATCACAAAGTCTCAAGTAAGAAGTTTACCTTTCATATCCGAAGTTAACTTTGTAGCATTGGTTCTTGGTGAGTATGTGCGGGAACAGGGGCTTCCCCTCTAGCGCAGCCTTGTCGAACTCGAATGCCACGCCCAGCTCTTGACCGTTGAGTGTGTACGAGATCTTGCACGGGTTCGACTCCAAATCCTGGCAGTTTATTTGAAGATTAGTTTATAGCTGCTTAGAGTGTATAGGGTATCATCAAGAACGATATTAGAACAATCCCCAAAAGTTGACCAAATGCGAAATGGACGTTTCGCGAAGTGGACCAAATGAGAAAAGGACTAAGTGCGTAATGGACCAAATGCGAAATAGGCACGTTTTTGTCTAGTAAACCAAATGCGACGAAACGGATATTAGAAGCCCAAATCAACCTGCCAGCTGTTACTCATTCACAACTTAACTTTTAAAAATGTGGCACTCTGGGAGTGTAGACAGAAGTGAAAACAGCCGGTATAAAAAGTCACAATTAGGTACTTCTGACCGTATAGACTTTAAAAATACCATGTAAATTATATCGTCAAGGTGTTATGTTATAACGTCAGCGTAACTGAACTGGACGCGACGGGACCGGAGGTGACGATGTGAGAGCTCCATGATTTTTGCTCACTCAAAATTGTCAATGAAAACGCGCCTAAAGAAGTCTCCACTAAAATAATAGAAACACAGTATACAGTAATATAACAACAATATTGTCCCATACCAAGTATGCACCAACAACGTCCTTCTCGACGAGCGCCTTGCCGTACTCCTTGAACTCGCCGTTATGTACGGCGCGGCCCGTACTTTCGAAGCCCCAGCTCACCTCACCTTCACCTGCCATTAGAAAACCATCAATAACGAGTTGATAATAATAAATATATTCTACAACATTCTACACAACACTATCTATACCCATGGTAAGCTTTTATAGCTTGTGTTATGGAATTTAGAATGTGGATAAACATACTTATATACTTTTTTTTATTAAAAAAATCATAACATAGCATAACATAAACTCACGCCTGTAACTCCCCGAAGGGGTAGGCAGAGGTGCTAGCACCCACATTTCGCCAGTTTATGTTTAGGTCCCAATGTAATAGGTGGCGAGCCTATTGCCATTAACCGGGCACTTATAAACCTGCGATAAATACACACATAACTTCGAAAAGCATCGAAAAGTCATTGGTGTATGCCATGGTAAACCTGGGATCGAACCCGAGACCTCGTCTCAGCAGTCCATTACCCATACCACTAGGCTACCGCAGATTAAAAAAAACCAATACATAGAAACACCTAGACCAATGCAAATAGCCATATTTATGCATACAAATATTTGCACTGAGCGGGGATCGAACCCGCGCCTCCTTCATAGGAGTCGCGTTCACTACCGCCACGCCACAGAGGCTGTCCATCGTGATACTAATAATATATTCTCTAGCGTTTTGGAGAGCATGTTGAGCCGTCGGTCCTGATAGCTAACGAACATCTATGGCACCTCGACTTGTCTAACGACAGAAATTCATCTTCGGTTGTGGATGTCCAATCGGCAGTCGCCTCATCGCTATAGAAGTGTAGCCGCATCACATAGATTGAACAGCTCACCACAACTGAGTTGGGAAAAGGCTCAGAGAATAAATTGATGATATTCTCTAGCTAGCTCACAGGAGTACTTCAGGTATAATAAATAAAAAGGTATAAAAAAAAACAACAAGATATATATTAGAATTAAAGAATATTTTAGATGCATTCTTTTCTTGGATATTCATATTTTTCAATGTCTAGATCTCCTACTAATATTATAAACGCGAAAGTTTGTGAGTATGGATAGATGGAGGGATGTTTGTTACTCTTTCACGTCTAAACGGCAGGAGCGATTTTAATAAAATTTGGAATGGGGTTAGCCGACACCCTGGATTAACACATAGGCTATGTTTGGTCGCGATGACCTACATCCATGCAGACGGAGCCTCGGGCCAAGGCTAGTTTGTAATAAATAAGTTAATAATTTTGGTTGAAAACGCAAGAACACCCAACTATTGTTGTGTTTCGGCACTGATAGCATACCTATTCATGACTAAAGTAATAACTGACATATATCTTATTTGAAAATACATACCCAGATGTAGTGATGAATCAGTGGTAGACCAGCCGATCCTCAGACCCGACGCAACAGTTTCTTTCTCAGTAGTCTCTGTTGTGGTTACAACAGTACCCACGGACACCTGTTAACAATATTATAATATTGTACCAGTTTCAAGTACCTCCAGATAATCTATATATGGAAGGGATATACACACTAGACTCAGAAGACTAGCAGGATCTGAAGAAAGAACAGATCATAAGACTGCAAGAAAATAGATAGTTTCGACGGAACACCGTGATTGTCGTATATCCCACATCCTCCCCAGGGTCGGATCAGAGGAAACGGATGAAATGGCCAACATAGGACAGATCACCCATCCGGTTAACGGCGTTTTCACTGGCAGTAAGTAAATACCACTGCCAGAGGGGACACCAACCTAAATGTGTCATCAACCTTTCTGTGTAAGCTATTTCCACTAATAACGACTGGACGTTCGTATGATAACTGGGATCGACCAACTATACTGCTTTCACGTAGTGGGATCCAACCGGCGCCCCTGTGTAGCAGTCGAATGCACCACCATTTATTTTTGTAAAAAGCACACGTTAATTTGACTATACCTCGCCTGACGGTAAGCTACAGGTAAAGTTTCGGGAAGAGGGTCACAATTATAAACATGTAACATGTTAACAATGGTGGCACTCAGCTTGATGGCCGCATCACATGCCTTTTCACACCCTGCTTAAAGGACCCGGGACTGTCCGGCAAGGAGTTCCAGGTCTTAATGGTGCAGATTACGCTACAGAGGCTTGTAGTAAATATGGAAGGGAGTAGAAGAGTGGACACTGGACTAAAAAGTAACCAGGACCAGGACGCTCGGGTAGTGATGAATCTATAGCGTCACTTATGTAATGTTACCTCATAGCAGACCCGTCCGCCCTCCACGCCGTGCGAGGCGCGGGCTCCGGCCCACGCGTGGGCAAACGCGCCGTCCGTGAGTGGGACCACGCTGTTCAGCTCCGGCACCTCGATGTACTGGTTCAGGTCGCTGTCGTCTGGTACACCAACAAATAACATCAATGTCACAATAATAAATAAATATTCCACAACATCTACACAACGCTATCTAGACCCAGGGTAAGCTTAACTAGCTATATGGAATGGTGCGGATAAACCTACTTAGATACAACCAACAACCAGACCAATGCAAATAGGCATATTCATGCATACAAATATTAGCACTGAGCGGAGATCGAACCCGCGCCTCCTGCATGGCAATCGCATTCACTACCACCACGCCACAGAGGCTGTCACAATATATCTATTGAATCTATTTTGCAGTTGACTCAAATATCAATAAATCAACCTATTGTAGTCCACTGCTGGACTAAGGCCTTTCCCAATGCTGGGAGGCTTTTGCCTACTGTTTCCACGCTGGCCAGACGGGTTGGAACGAGTTTTCCTTCTCGCACAGTGATATCGTCTGCGTATTTTATTTTTATTTATTTATTTATTTATTTGATTATAGACGAGCAGCATTGAGCTGATGTGTCTATGTCACAGTTCACACTTGTTGAAGAACAGTTCAATTTATTCACTACACTTGATTGTGCCCATAGATATTAGCTAAGTTTGTTTGTTTGTAACCAGTGGTCCAATCTGTTTTTGAAATTGTTCACTGAAGTGGCAGTAACAACATCCTCAGGTAGTCTATTCCAACTGTGAACTACCCAGTTACTAAGAAAGTGGTGCGCAGTGTTTGTGTTTGCTGTTGCACGGGTTATTCTCAGGCTATGTCTTCTGGCTGATTTAGTGGGAACTTTTGGTATGTAAATTGTGTGAATATCTGGTAGATTATACTTGTGGGTTATGATCTTGAAGGTCTCTATTAGGTCACCTCGAAGGCGTCTCTCCTGCAGGGTGGTAAGATGCAATGCTTCTAGTCTGTCCGTGTATGTTTTACGGCGTAGGCAAACAGTCGCGTGACACAAATATACTAATCATACATACATAAACTCAAGCTTAATTGCGGCGGCGCAAAGTGCGACTCCACGTACCCGGGGCTAGATGGGGACACTGTGGTTCCCACAACCCGAAGGGGACCATCTCGGACCTGGGTCTGCCGGGGTGCGAGAGATAAGCTCTCGGCAATCTCACCTCCGGCAACCAAGGACCCAAGACGGCGTGCGTTTTGGTCGGTTCGAGACCGACTTAACCGCCTCCACCGGCTCCGTGGGAGTGGTATCCATGGAGATTTTACGCAAGATAAAAAAAATCCTATTTCGCCGAAGGAAGGCGAATTAGTACGCCCATCATTCGTCAGTAACTGGTTAAACTATAATATAATTCACACTTACACCAAGACAATGTGATCTTGTTCTCATCAATTTCCGGCTCAGCTATCTTGACTTCCACCTTCTTGTCCTTCGAGACGTCCTGATGAACAGAAATGAAAAGTTGATTACTATTAATGAAGAAATACACGCGGACGAAAATGTAACCTCACATTCAAATACTGATATTCCTATTATGTACTTTTGCATATGCTAAAAGTTACTAAGCACCAAAATGACAATTGCTCTAAACATAATGTGTTATGTGGGTTCACGTCTGTAGTGTAATGGCCAGGATTCGAACCCGGACATACCGATCGTAAGGCCGACCTGGCTGACTAGACCGGACCACTAACCTACAGACGTTTCATTGCTTAACATCATTTGTATAATTACACCTATATTTTGATAATTAGTTTAAGAACTTTGCCACCAGATTTGTACACAACAGTAGTCTAATATTTAACTAAAAGTGATTGCAATGATTAAGGTCTTAACTATTATGAAATGTAATATGTAATCTAATATTTATAATAGTCCCAGAGGTATGTAGTACGTACCTCTGGCAATGTTAGCATTTCGTTAGTGACCTCCACGGCCCTGTAGAAGTTGCTCCAGCGAGCCTTCTTCTGTTGCTTCCGCTTCAAACGGTTCAGCTTGACAGGGTCCTGGTGGGCACAATGTTATCCAACTTATGTTTGGAAGACTATGACTACGATTGCTTAAACTTTACTATAGAAATTTTAAGGAACTTTATCTGGGTAGCGGGAGCAGGGTGTTCTAAACCTTTCTATTCCGAACTCAACGCGGACGAAGTCGCGGGCAAAAGCTAGTTATAATCTATTAATATGATAGAACAGATAACTGTAACCCTACTTAACCAAACAGGTTGAAACTCAAAAAACAATGCTGACGCACTTTTTAACGTTGATTCGTCAAGTTGCTACTTTTAGCATTGGTAATCAACGATTTTGTGAATTTTGTGATTTGAGACTTCACTGCTTCTAAATCGGCGCGATTAAGTAACTGTATCGATACTACATTGCGTTTGGCGATAGTCACACGTTTCGACGACTGCATAGAAGCGATTAAAACGTAATTTAATTCCCGCTAATAGTTTTTTATTGTTATTGTAAATGACACGCCTCCGATGAGACAAAAAATCGTTGATGCTAAAATGGTAGCACAATAGCAACTTATTTTAGAATTGGTTATTACCTTGCATTGCCGGTGACCCCATAAATTGAAGTATTGTTTTTTTTTTTTTTAAGCAAGTTACTTAAGACCTATAATGGTAGTTGGTCATAAAATAGCATACCAACTTACTGTGAGTTAACAAATACTAGGTGTGGTTAGTAGTTAGTGGTTAGTGAATACTAAGAGTGAAGGCATACCTTGCTGACTTCCTCGAGTTTCTTGGCGTCCTCCTCAGCCTGTTTCCGCTCGCGTTCAATTCGTTCCTCGTCGCGTACTTTCAGACGCTCGTTCAACTGTTTCCACTCTTCTTCCTCGGTCAGCTCACGTTTACGCTGGGCTTCAGCTTCCTTTTCCTGGTTGAGAATGATGAAATTGAGTCATTTTTACCAGAAGATAGAACTTGAATGCTAATTTCTTGTATTAAAAATGTGTTGAGAATTCAGTTTAAACTTAACCACAACCTTCCAAATGTCCGTAATAAATATCTGCTTAAAATTCAGTTTAGTAGTAGAAAACTGTATTTTCGTAATAAAATTTTCAGGTAGACATTGATACCGTGACATAATGTTCAATTCTCACAAAAAGAGCAGCGCCCGTACTTTTTTTTATGAAGGACTCGTCAATTTGACTTCACTTCGCCTGATGTCAAGCTAAAGGCAAAATCTCGGAAAGAGGGTCACCATCACCAACATATGACATGTGACATGTTAACAGTGGTTGCACTCAGCTTGACGGCCTCAGAGATGCCTTTTCACGCCCCGCTTAAAGGACCTGGGACTGTAGGAAGAAGGAAACACGTGAGCTGGCAGGGAGTTCCAGGTCTTAGTGGTGCGGCATATGAATGAGTCACTGTCCATGTCGTTTGTAAGTGCCGATTTAGTGGTCTATGCAGAATAAACTATTTTTGATTTTGATTTTGTCACTCTTTTGCCTTCTAATGACTGTGAACTTTATGTGCTTGTAGAAAAGATTCAAAATGGTTTGTTATATCTCATTCTAGCGAAAATACCGAGCCTGCATTGGTTGTTAGGAACAGTTTCAGTGTGCACCCAGCTCATTATCTTGGCTTGGGGGTCGGATGCTTTTGAAGTAACTATTAGCTATATCGAAGTTCTGTAGTTTGACTTATGAGAGCTCCAACTACCCGTAACAACTGCCATAGATGCTCGCCAGGACCGACGGCTTCACATGCTCCCCAACTCACAACCAGAACAAAACAATTACTCATATTTGCACTGACATGCCACTGGAGTGTCGACCCAGCTATTGACGCCTATTGTATTAAAATTGCAAATGAATTATACAGACCTCTTCATCCTTGTCATCTTTTTCTTTGTCATTCTTATCTTGTTTCACATCAGCATCTTGGTCCATCTTCTCTTCTTTATTTCCAGAGTCTTTTTCAGCAATATCTTCAACCTTGTCCACATCTTCTTCAATTTGTGGAGCCTCTTGTGTTTCCATTGGTTCTAGAACAAAACAATGAATTGTAGACATCTTTTTTTTTTGTAAAACATAAAATGTTTTTTGTTGTTTAAAGTGCACTTACCAGTATCTTCGGGCTTGTCAAATGAAGTACGTCTGAAATAAAATAAATATTTATAATATTTGTTATGGTATTTTGGTTTTTTATACAAGTATTTATTTAAGCACCAGTCACATTCATTACTTGTAATGTAATAGGTAGAAACTAATTATTCCTTTAAATATAAATCGGAAATGGTCGAATGCCTGAATGGACAGTCACTGTCATGGTCAGTTAACACCAATGTCTACTATGGGAGACTAAGGCCCAAGGGTCCAGAAAGAAATTCAGCCCTGAACCTTCATTCTCACTGACAGATTTGACAAACTGTCAACGAGTATTTCTGGCACATGGGCCTAAAACAATTTTGTTACAATTTGCAAGTTCCAGGAAACTTGCAAAAATATCCATAGGTTGTATACAGTGTTCCTCTCTGTACCACGCCATGGACCCGGCGACCGCACGGTGAATCCATGGAATGCTGAAAACCGGATCTCTAAATGTTGTTCTTGTTGTACTTTTTCTTTATTCCAAAGATAATGTTTACACAAAATACTATTCACTTACTTTTCATCCTTACTGGAGATGGGTGATACTATCACAGGCTGCGGCTCAACAGCTTTCTTTGGTTCTGGCGGTGGTGATTTCGGTTCAGGCTGTTTAACAGGAGATGACGGCTCACTGTCCGAATCTTCCTGACCTGGTGAATATTGTTCACTCACTTTCACCTCTTCTTCTATCGGTTCCGGGGGCTCTTCTCGCACTACTTGTAATGGCTGTAGTCAAATGAAAAATGTTTAGTTAATGGGTACATATGAAATAGATGTGACTCGAATTTCAGTGAAGCTGAAGAAATCCATGATCAAAATCGCCAATAGGTGTACGTAAACAACGTTAATGTGATTTTACGCAAAGGATGCGTATGTATGTATGTATGTTTGTTTGTTTCTATGTGGCGTTCTAGAGACCAAATGCATAGGCCGATTTTGATAATTCTCACGTCAATCGATTCGTCGTAACTTTGCGAGTGTCACTAAAGACATGACGGTAATCAAAATTCACCACAGCGACAACCAGACGCCATATTTATTGTCAAAATGAAAAAAAAAAAGTCGATGAACTACCTATGTCAAGAGGGGTGTCGTTGAATAGGTATTTTAAAATCATCTTTAGGTTACATACTTTTATCATTTTTCATTTAAAATAATAGTTGAGGATACATAAATAATTCTCGCAAATTTTCTTACTTATTGATTTAAGTTTTTATTCCAAGTATAAACGATATGAAGGAAATTACAAAAAGATATACTTGTCATATCATAACTAGAGAGTATAAAATAAAACAAATGATTAAAAAATCAAAAACCCGACTGCCACTGAAAAGACCGAAATAAGTTTTATAGTGGGCGGTACCAATTTGCCAATCATAAACCAAAAGAAAATTATTGGGGACCGCCTGCTATCAGACTTATTTTGGTCTTTTCAGTGGTAGTCGGGTTTTTTATTTTTAATCATTCTTTGAAAACTCAGTTTATTAATATTTTTCGGTTTAGAAACTCGTTTAGAGACTTAAATTAAAAGTTTACTGGACAAGTCAAGGTTCATCGGGAGGTTGGAGGATCGGATAACAGTTGCCCCCATAAAAGTGGAGTCAGTGAGGGGGACTCTGCCAAAAAAAATAATTCTAGTAGTTAATACCAACCTTAGCTGGAGTACTAGCGAGTCGAGACGATGATGACCGTCTTGTCGTTCTAGCAGCAGGAGTCCGTTTTGGTGTTGAAGGCTCATCCGCATCTTCAGTTGAAGTGTCAAGAATTGACGAGTCAGGAAGTGCTGTAAAGAAAACACATTCTTTGTAAAAAAAATCTTAAATATCAACCATAATATACTAGCTGTGTACCATAAACTTAGGATTTATAAGGATTTGGGATTGTGGGGTGATATGAGCCAAATACTAAGGGCCCAAGATCATATCAGGCCCAGTCACCGGACGATGGATGATGATAGAATACTAAGATATTGGTGAATACTTATACATTTTTAATTGTTACCTTTACGTTCATTGCATAAAGTCATCATTTTGATACTCATTCTATTCCAGCAATCTTCAAAATGGTAAGTACTAGTAAATGTATTGATATCAACAATTTTACCTAAGTCAGACATGCAGTGCATGTATCATGTGAAGGTATTTAAGTGAAACTAATTTTAAGAATATTGGACTTATTGTAAGCTTCATGCACATTATAATAATATTAAAACAAATGCATTACCTACATATTTAAATTACGTTTTATAATGTAGGTAATTTGCTATGAATTAGGTTGTAACTAGTTTCCATCAATAATGCCTTTTGTACTATATTATCAGCAAGGCCATTAGTAAAACATTAATAAATTAAGTACCCCATAAAGTGTGGTTGATTTGGTAACACATTTGTAATCGTTAACTTGACTTCATACACATTATATTTTATGTGCTGCAAAAAATTAAATGATTTTCAACAGATTCTACAATGACTTATATTGTACTATGTTACGATTTGCAGTCCTCTCCATGTTTCAGATGCTTTTCAACAGCCATTGCCACTGGGAGATTAAAATGGTGGTTATTTCATGTGTAACACTTATATTTGACAGTTGATATGGCATGTAATGACTGATCAATCTCTTGTAATCCCTTTCTCCTGACTCCCTTAGTCCTATTTATAAGAGAAAGAAGAGATAACACACCCTATATGCATGATTACTTTGAAATAACTAGTTGAAAATGCAAAAACTTTCTTCATAGTCACCTGTTCATAGCAAATGCTAGGGTACACATTTTGAGAACACACTTATTTTATTTATTTATTTTATTCTTTATGTACACATAAATTACATTTATATACAATAGTGAGATGAAATGTATAAAGGCGAGCTTAACTCAAAGTTGAGTTTTCTTCCAGCAAACCCGGGAGTGTACAGAGGAATTGCAATATGAGTGGTAAAGTCTAGTGTACAAGAAAGTAGCGATGTTGATGTAAGAGCTATACCCCAGGTAATGAGTGTTTACCCGTGGTCCCGTTAGGTCGACCCATTAACAGGCCCACGGGTAATTTTAATTACCTGTGGTCCCATGGCATTAGGGATTGCTGCCTGGACTTCTGATTGTATCGATAGAAAATGAACACTACGAATATCAGTTACATACAAAGAGTTTACTCATTAAAATAAAATAATTTCATTCTTAGGAACAAAAACATTAGAACAAATATTGAAATGAAGAATTCATAACCAAATACAAATGGCTGGATTTTAATATATTTTGTGTTGCACCGTGATTTAATAATGGTCGACCCAACGGGACCACGGGTAAAACTCCCTTAACACTTAAAAAAAAATTACTTAATAAGTACTTCCCCGGTTGTGCCTAGTTTTAACACTAAGGGACAGCCGAATAGCCTTGTTAGATCATTATGGAGGAACTGAACGAGAAACGAGATTTACCTTTGTCATAAAAGGAGAATCCTTTGAACAGTTAAGGTGATAAAGATATTGACCCATTAAGAAAGAAAGAAAGAAAGAAAGAAAGAAATCTTTTATTGCTCGAAACACGGTATGTTACAATGGTGTTATATATAATTAATGAAAGTCCGACATGTTTCGCAGATTCTCTGCATGCAACGTTAGTTATATATACTAATGGACTAATGTCACATAGGTATAATATGTAAGAATTGTAATATTTTATACCGTTTGAAAATTTTAATACAATAATGTCAATTTTTGTGTCATTTACGCATGCAATAATAAAATTTCAATAAAAATAATACAATATAAGAAATAATGATACAATTAATCATGTCATATAATAATTACACCCATAATTCGAATTTACACTCTGAATGTCATTAACACTGGAATAATCATTAATAATATAGTCCTCAAACCAGATACAATCATTGACATTCCTTCCATTACACCCGATACAATCAAGGATATTCCTTATTTATCATCAAGAAATTCCTTAACAGTATAAAAACACTTCTCAATTAGCCAGGTAGTTAGTGCTTTCCTAAATTTGTTGAAGGTTAGCTCTCTAATGGGTCTGGGTATGTGGTTGTAAATTTTGACTGTCATATAACATGAGTTATTTTGATGGAGAGACGATTTGCATCTAGGCAGTAAAAGTTTTGTGCTATCTCTAGATATATACAGCCTATCCTCACTGACCTTTCTAAATAACTCCGGATGCTTCCTTACAAATATTCCGATTTCTAAGACATATAGTGATGTCAGCGTCAGCAGCTTTAGACTTTTAAAGGCTGGTCTACACGATTCTAGTGGTCCAATGTTTGCCAAAGCTCGAATACATTTTTTTTGACATATAAATACCTTTGAGATCTGATTTGAGTTACCCCATAACAATAGACCGTATCGTAAGATTGACTGTACATAGCCGTGGTAAGCAGTCATTGCAGTTTTTAAGTTCACTGTTCTGCGTAAGCGTCTTATAGCAAAAACGAAGCGATTTATCTTGGTACATAAGCCATTTATATGCAAGTGCCAATTACAATGTTTATCTAATGTTATACCTAAGAACTTAGTATCAACTGATGTCTCTATATCTGTACCCTGATAGGTAATCTTTAGTGGTTGGTTATTTGATTTATAATTTTCAAATTGTACAATTTTGGTTTTAGCTATATTTGCAGTTAGGTAGGTTATAGTAATGGCAATATATGTACACAGGAAAAATGTAATTGTCTTTGTAATATGCGATCTCTTTTGACGCACCTTATTTGTTAGGTATGCTGTTAGTTGGATTTTTATTTAACCTCAAGTTAATGCTTGATTCAGTGTGTATAATTTTCTATCAATACAATCAGAAGTCCAAGCAGCAATCCCTAATGCCATGGGAACACGGGTAAATAAAATTACCCGTGGTCCCGGTAATGGGTAGACCCAACGGGACTACGGGTAAACAGTCCAGGTATTAGGTATAAATATACATACAACATACACATACATATCAACCATACACTACCGACACTGCAAATACTAAAGTCTTCAACTATTGAAAGTACCATGGCAATGTATACATGCATCAATTTTATTAACCTCAAATAAGTTTATTTTGTACTGCAGTGGCTACTCTGCATTTTATTTATTGTGTTGATTGATTGGACTTGGTTGTATTTTTATTTATAAACATTTTTTTTTTTTTTTTATACAGGACACGTCAATTTGACTTCATCTCGCCTGATGTTAAGCTAAAGGCAAAGTCTCGGAAAGAGGGTCACCATCGTAAACATTTACCATGTTAACAGTGGTGGCACTCAGCTTGACGGCCTCATTAGATGCCTTTTCACGCCCCGCTTAAAGGACCCAGGACTGTAGGAAGAAGGAAACATGTGAACTGGCATCTTATTATACACTTGTACTTTTTCCACAATATTTTTGAGTGAATCTGATTGTTTTCGCCTTACGGCGTATGTCATAAGAAAGGCATTCCAAACCTTAAGTGTGGAGGTTTTCCTGAAAATATACAAAACCTATATAAGACCTCTTCTGGAGTACGCATTCCAGATTTGGAGTCCATACTTCCAAAAGGATATTGACCTCTTAGAGAGTGTGCAAAGGAGAGCCACGAAACTCCCTGTTTGCCTACGCCGTAAAACATACACGGACAGACTAGAAACATTGCACCTTACCACCCTGCAGGAGAGACGCCTTCGAGGTGACCTAATAGAGACCTTCAAGATCATAACCCACAAGTATAATCTACCGGATATTCACACAATTTACATACCAAAAGTTCCCACTAAATCAGCCAGAAGACATAGCCTGAGAATAACCCGTGCAACAGCAAACACAAACACTGCGCACCACTTTCTTAGTAACCGGGTAGTTCACAATTGGAATAGACTACCTGAGGATGTTGTTACTGCCACTTCAGTGAACAATTTCAAAAACAGATTGGACCACTGGTTACAAACAAACAAACTTAGCTAATATCTATGGGCACAATCAAGTGTAGTGAATAAATTGAACTGTTCTTCAACAAGTGTGAACTGTGACATAGACACATCAGCTCAATGCTGCTCGTCTATAATCAAATAAATAAATAAAAAAAAAAATAAAAAAAAATTCATAACATACCTGTCATTGTAAACATTTGGGGATACTGTAAGGCAAAACCATTCAGGTGCAATAATAAATATTGTAGAAAAAGTCTGAGTGTGTTCTGAATGTTATGTTTATAAATAAAAATACAACCAAGTGCAATCAATCAACACAATAAATAAAATGCAGAGTAGCCACTGCGGCATAAAATAAACTTTTTTGAGTTCAATAAAATTGGGGCAAGTATTCATTGCCATGGTACTTTTGATAGTTGAAGGCTTTGGTATTTGCAGTGTCGGTAGTGTATGGTTGATAAACCTGCTTGGTCGCAACCTCAGTGGTATAAAAGAACTAAAACTTGCAGAAAAAAAAGCTTGCATTCCATGTTTAGTTCTGATTTCATATCTGTAGTTCATCTTAAATTTTTTAATGATCTGAAGCTTTATTTATGAGAAACAAATTCTATTTTATTTCTAGCATAGTTTTGCAGTTGTATGCAATGATTTATTTTAAACTGGTTTTATGTATTGTTAGTGTAAAACTGAAGTGAATTTAACTTCCCTATGTTTTTGGGACAAACAACGAGTTTTTGCATTTATGAAATTCACGCCTCTTATTTTAATATTATTATATCAATTCAAATGCCCCTCGTAGTCAGTATCTATCATTGAAGACTGCACCTCGTGTTTCCGTCTATTTGCAAAGTTTGTACATGACGTCAACAACGCCAAAAACAAGCTATCGCAAAAAAATTATAATCACACGTGCCTAATTACCTACCTGAAGATCTAACTATATTCGGAAAACAAATGATGTATAGACATTTGAAAGCAGTTTCTATTCGTAAAATATGGAAGATTTACCTTTTCCCGTTTTTGTTTCTAGGGCTTTCCTCAATCTTTCAACCAAAGCCGGCTTATTCCCCTTGGTGTCCAATCCGAGGGCGCCAAGTTCTGATCTTAGATCCACCACTTTCATTTTAGATGGATCCATGGTTCAAATATATAACGTATCCAGTCCACAAATCACAATAAACAACGCATTCACTACTATTACACAAATTAAGTGTAATCAAACATTACTCGTTAAAGTCATGTAACGACAGAGCGCCAAGCCAAACCAAGATGGCCGTTCCGCATAACCTCAATTTTCAGCTAACAAACACGTAACGGAAGCGGAAACAAATAGGGCTGTCTGCTTTTAATCGACTAAATATGCAGAATTGAAACCGAGTTAACACCAGACAATACAGAATAAATTACAAAATAAAGCAATATATATTATTATCTAAAATGCATACATATTTTAATAAATATCAAAACATCTTGGGTTTTATGCAAGAATTATAAAGTTTATTTTAGGAACTTTAGGGAGATCTCATAGAGTTTTATTTAGCCTGAGGGAGATCCTCATTCTGTGTCCTCAGAAGTTACAAATCTATACCTCGCGACACGTATCATGGACCTCAATCGCGAGCGAGACAAACAAGGAGCTGGCGCGTGCGCGGATGGGTATGTTATGTATAATCTATATTTGGCGTTTTGGTGAATTTAAGATCGTCCACCGCAGTACCTAGCACCCCGTACCAAAGAGTATATTATGAGTATCCCCTATTTTACTATTTTCAAAAGACACTCTATAGCTCGTGCGAGTTAACATGGCACCTGCCTCGAAGACACCCTCCTCCTGCTTCCCCGCGCGCGACCCCGCTCTCGCCGTGCGAGGCTAGTAGCGTCAGCGTACACGCCTCCCGCTCCCCCGCGGAAAGCCCCGAGCCAGGTGCCATGTTAACTCGCACGAGTTGTAAATACGTGTACCTATTGCACAAAGAGCACATTTTAGGTCCAAGATATATGTCCCAGTGCTAACAAATACTCTGTGATCCTTGGTAACCATTGGAGACTGTGTTGCTTAGATACAAACATACACATTGTTGATAAAGTTAAAGTCAGTAGAAAAGTTTTACTACGACAGTTTCGTGACCAAGTTTTTTTTAATTATTTTCAACTACCTATATTTTGAATCTCATTACAAAATTTACCATTCATAATGGCCAAGAAGGAAGAAGTTAAAAGTAGTTCTCTTATTAATATTTCGCACAACTCATAAAATCATGTGAGAAAACGAAATAATTTACGATTTATTTCAGTGCCCCATGTTGTTGCGAACAACGAATTAGAGCAGAAAATTATGGAGGCTTTCGAGGTGTTTGATCATTCTGGCAAGCAAGTTGTTGATGTTAGAGAGATTGGAACTATCTTGCGTTCGTTAGGTAGGTGATGTAAATAAATAACAGGCTCCTAGGTACATCTTCTAATATATAAAATTCTCGTGTCACAGTTTTCGTTGCCATACTCCTCCGAAACGGCTTGACCGATTTTGATGAAATTTTGTGAGCATATTGAGTAGGTCTGAGATTCGGCCAACATCTATTTTTCATCCCCCTAAATGGTGCAGCGGGAACGGGTTCTGACGCCACGAGGGCGGGAAAAATTGGCGGTACGAAGTTCGCCGGGACAGCTAGTATTCTATAGTTTCTTACTGTACCCTACGTGTTTCTGACATTATGAGAATTCTCATTTTAATATACAACTAGAGTAGAAACAATTGACTATGAGTATCGGCTGATGATTGGCGAACTGCACGCAATGATGTTGGAAACAAATACTTTAGCACGGAAACTGCTTCCCATCATGTGCTTGTCTGCTACCGTAGTGGTATAAAACATATGTTCGGCTTTGCATTGAAATATAGTGGAAATGATCTGAGATTATCTGGACCCTATACTACCGCATTTACAGGGTGTTGTCCCACCGAAGCCGAGATACAAGAAGTGATTTTAACAACTGAAAGTAAAGAAGCTACTGGAAATGTTCCTTTGTATATTTTTATGCCGTACATGAGTAAAGCTATGATGGAACACAGGTAATTATAGCTCATAAACTTTATAAATATCTACGAACATAGCTCGACACTTTCATTATTGGCATTCTCTTGATTCCTTTGTGAACAGAAGTATCTATCAACTTACATAATCGTTAGTTTAAAATACTATTGTGCGGTTCGTGTGTGGTCATTGTTGGTGGCTGTTATTGTATTTTTTTTATCGTGCGATGAATCCCCATGGATACCACCCCCACGAAGCCGGTGGAGGTGGTTATGTCGGACTCGAACCGACCAAAACTCACGCCATCTTGGGTCTTTGGTTGCCGGAGGTGAGATTGCCGAAAGAATATCTCTCTCACTCCGGCAGACCCAGGACCATCTCTTTCAGGTGACCCCCTTCTGGTTGTGAGGACCTTAGTGTCCTCATCTAGCCCCGGGTACGGGGAGGTGCACTTTGCGCCGCCGGTCACCCCCAGGCCAGCGCTCATGGAGGACGGCGGTCACCTTCGCTCTTCGCGGGCTTCCCGGGCCCGGACTAGACCGGCCGCCTGTTTCTCGAGAATTACTTGCTCGTAGAAGGAGGCGGCCGCACCCTGGCAGTTATTGTATAAGAGTACAATTACGCGGTTTATGTTTCTGTGACTTCTAACTCATTTATGTATTTACCATGACATCACCATAATCCAAAACTGAAATATTTAAATATTTGACACAGATTCTATCCAGCGAGCGCAGAAATGCTGTTAGCTGCATTTCGGTACTTCGATACAGAAGGGCGTGGATGCCTGACTAAGGAGCGATTCACGAAACTCATGTTAGAAGAGGGAGAACCATTCACTCAGGTCAGAATTTTACTGATTTTTTATCATTTATTTTAAACTTTTTGTTTTGTGCTTTGAACTACATAGCTACGTAAATTGATTATTCTACTGCTCCTATTAAAATATTAAATAATATAATAAATAATCGCTCTAACTATAAACTTTATTTTCACATTTTCTTTTTATTATTTTACTCGTCTTCCTACTTCCTAATCCAAAAGGATATCTCTATTCCGAAAAGTTGTCTTACCTACAAAATTTTAGCAATCACGGGCACATTAAGTAAACAGCTCCACAACCTGTATAGTGTCCAATAATATAATAAATAATATTTTATCTTATTACTAAGCATCTTCCCTATCGGCTACTAATCGAAGCAAAGTATGAACCATCGTCTTTTCAAAACAATTTACGGTTTACCCGACTGCCAAGGAAGAGGGTTATTTTCTTAAATTAATTGTATTATTTGCATTGAAGGTTTTCTAGCATCTTTTAAAAAGGCTAGTTTAGACAATTTTGCAGTTATCTTTTGTTTAACAGGAAGAATTCGATGAAATGATGCAGATCGCCGTAGACCCGGTGACGGACACAGTCATGTACGAGTATTACATCAACCAGCTGATGGTGCGTATCATTATTTATATGAACTGCTTACCAAATAACCTAGCTACTTATTAGTGACCAGAGATATTAATATTAGTTACCAGTTGAATGAGCTCCATTGGTGGAGCTTCTTTAAGTTTGTGCGAAAATCCCTTCGGACACCAACCCAGACCTCGTCGGCTTTCGGGGGTGTTTAGCTTGGACCCGGGCTGACTAAAACAGCACGCCATCTCGGTTCTTCAGACGCCGAGCTGTTGCCTCTAGAGCATATTACTCGCACCCCAGCTGACCCCAGGCGATCTATGGCTTTAATTATGACTGCGTTCCCTTGTGCCCTTTCCTAGTCAGAGGCAGAGAGAGGTTCTGCCACCTCCGTTGCCCAAGGTGCAGTGTCCTTGTGTGCATTACCCCAGCAAAATGTTGTGCTTTAGAGAGTTGAAAGTATATCAGATTTTTAGTGTGTTATGAAAGATTTTTGTGTGCAAATAGCAAAATTTGTGCATATTGTAGTTTAAGAGATATTTGCGAAAAATAAATTTTGCTGCAGTAATTATCGAAACGTTACCCCAGCAAAAAGTTTTTTCATAGCCCGGAACCAAATACTGGAACAGATAGCTTATGTTACGTAACAATTGTTAGCCAATAGCAAAATTTGTGTGTGTTGTGGTTTTTAAGTTATTTAAGATTTTGCTGCGGTAACGTTTTGGGATTTCCCAGATCTCGAAAACGCCTGAACGCAGATGTTTCAAAAAAATACCAATAATGTAACTGAATTTGTTTAAATTTGTTACAACATTACATTTGATTTGCTTCATAAACACCGGAGTTATTAAATAGTTTCGAAAAACAGAAAAAAACTAATTTGCAAGTAAACTAGTGCACTTAACATCCATTAAAAAAAATTAAGATATACCCTTGATTCACCTTTATATCGACAGCAAATATAAGTTCGGTAGCTATAACCAATATAAAGAAAAAAAATAATTTAACAAAATTTACAGTGATCTTATTTTGGTGTTCGAATACGCTGTTCCTACATAACACGGAAACGAGATATATATTTAACAAAAAGGCATGTTTCATTAAGAAACCGTCCTATTAATTTCAGCTTTCAATTACTAATATTGTGAAAGTTTCAGCAAAAATAAGAATGTAGTAGCAATTCTTTTATAAGCCGACCAAATTGTGAAGGCTACTAAAAAGCGACCTTTCCATACATGAGGCATACCATCTTAAACGAACGATATAATATAAAAGTTTTGTTTGTACACTTGCGAACAAAAGTGTTCGGTGGTTATCAGTTTGGTAAGAAATATGAAAAGAGTGAAAAAATAAAAAAATATTTATTGAAAACATCTCCACTATACCTACCTATATTATTTTGATTATGTGCTATTCCTAACACTTTTACATTCTTTAGGAAAATCACTGATCCGTTGAATAAATTCTATTTTTAAATCCTAACGCAATTAGGTATATCATATTGCGGCAATATAGTTACCTACCTAATGACGATTTTTTTAAAGCCACTTAGGTGGCAGACAAGCACATGGCCCACCTGATGGAAAGTGGTTACCGCGGCCTATGGACGTATGCACCACCAGGGGCGTTACACTTGCGCTGCCTACCCTGAAGAAACCTTCTAATTAGGAGTGTTCGTTATAATACGTAACTGTTAAAATAGCATGTTCCTAAAAAATAGCAATAGCAACTGTTATATATTCAATCAGGCAAACGTTAAATTATTTGATATGTTATTTAACCATCGCGTCGGACAAGTACTTGCCAACAATGTATTGGCGAGCGCCGACAAGCTTCGAGAATTTTATGACGCGAGTGTAGTTCATGCGAAATTGTTCTTTATATATGAGCGTTTAGGATTCATATTGCAATAAATATCTAGTAGGTATGTTTTCGATGCACGAAACGATTCTGCCAAATTATGCTTTACAGTAAGCAAATAAGAGCTATATTTCCAAATCGAAGTTAATGCTATTTTTCTAATATGTTCTTTTGTTCTGTTATAATATTGAAAAGTGAAATTAAAATGCTATTTTTCTAATATGTTCTTTTGTTCTGCTATAATATTGAAAAGTTAAATTTAAAATGTTATTTTTCTAATATGTTCTTTTGTTCTGTTATAATATTGAAAATTTAAAGTTAAATATTGTTTTGAAATAATCTATGGAGTCCGACATAACCTCCCCTTCCGGCTCCGGCAGGGGAGGTATTCGAGGGGATTTCCGCACGAAAAACAGAAGGTACAGTGTAAATTTATGTAAATACTTCATAAAAACTAGCACCACGACCCACAGTCGGCGTGCCCATAGTCGGACTCGGACCGACTAAAAAGTCGGTTCGAGTCCGACATAACCTCCCTTCCGGCTCCGGCAGGGGAGGTATTCGAGGGGATTGGCGCACGAAAAAAAATAAGGTACAGTGTAAATTTATATAAATACTTCATAAAAACCAGCACCACGACCCACAGTCGGCGTGCCCACAGTCGGACTCGAACCGACTTTAAGTCGATTCGAGTCCGACATAACCTCCCCTTCCGGCTCCGGCAGGGGAGGTATTCGAGGGGATTGCCGCACGAAAAAAAAGAAGGTACAGTGTAAATTTATATAAATACTTCATAAAAACTAGCACCAAGATCCACAGTCGGCGTGACCACAGTCGGACTCGAACCGACTTTAAGTCGGTTCGAGTCCGACATAACCTTCCATTCCGGCTCCGGCAGGGGAGGTATTGGAAAGGATTTCCGCACGAAAAAAAAGAAGGTACAGTGTAAATTTATACAAATATGGCGTGAGTGTAGTTTGTGCGAAATTATTCTCTATATGTGAGCGTTTAGGATTTATATTGCAATAAATATCTCGTATGTTTTCGATGCACGAAACGATTCTGCCAAATTATGCTTTACTGTAAGCAAATAAGAGCTACATTTCCAATTCCAACAATAGTTTAGAATCGAAGTTAAGTTAATTATTTTTCTGCTATGTTCTTTCGTTCCGTTCTTTTGTTCCGTTCTTTAACAGTAGCAGAACGTCTCGTTAACGTTCTGCTACTGTTATATTTTTTAACGGAGCGTATAAAAATAACGTTATTTCTTTTTAACGTATCGTTTTAACATGTTATCAAAATGTAGCCGTTCCGAACACTACTACTTCTAATGCCCCTCTTGAAGAACCCCATATTGTAGTCGCTTGGGAAAACCATGGCAGGGAGTTCATTCCACAGCTTGAGCGTACGTGGGATGAAGTTCCTTTCATACCGCACGGTGCGCACCGTTTTCGGATGATCGCAAGATTATAGGTATCATGTACCCCGGTGGATAACTACAAGGAAACAACTTATAAATAACTTATCATATTTGAATAACACACTTGTACTTTTCCACTGACTTTATTTCTAGACCTGACCGGTGTACGAGTAGCAGATTCCACCAAGCGCCATCAATCTACAGTATAAACAACTTATCATATTGGTTAGTTTATACGCACAGTGTGTTATAGAAGCCGACTTGCGGTCATGTGTCGACCAGAGACCAATTCACAGACCCAGCAATCAGCCATCTTGCTGATAGGTAGGTACTTTTTCAGAGCTGCTGATTGGTTGTTGTTGTTGTTACTTGTTGAGAGTCTCAACAAGCAAACTGTCAAACTCAAGTTGTCCGTTCAGCTACTCGTGTTCCGTTTCAGTTTCTTAATGTAAAAACGGACAAACAATTTTTAATTAAAAAGCTACTAGAATATTATAAAAGCTCAACTTATTACTAGTTTTTTTTATATATATGATTTCCTCATTTGAATGTTATATCGCTACCGACGAGATGAAAGTAGATATTGACAAATAAGTATTTTTTTTTTCATTTCTGATTTGTTTCCGTTGGTTCTTTATTTAGTTTGTAATGTAATGCCTACCTACAAAAGTAATAACAGGTAGGTACCTAATTTGCCTAATTTGGGTACCTACCTGTTATTACTTTTTGTTACGGAAAGGAAAGTACCTATAAAGTTATATTTTATAGCTATATACTCCGGTAGTTATACTTTATAATATAACTAAAATGATTAAAAAATAAAAAACCCGACTGCCACTGAAAAGACCGAAATAAGTTTAATAGCAGGCGGTACCCATTAATTTTCTTTTGGTTTATGATTGGCAAATGGGTATTGCCTGCTATTAAACTTATTTCGGTCTTTTCAGTGGCAGTCGGGTTTTTTATTTTTTAATCATTTTGTTTTATTTTATACTTTTTAGTTGTGATAATGACATGTATATCTTTTTGTAAGCTCCTTCTAATTTCCTTCATACCTACATAAATAGTTTATACTTGAAATAAAAACTTAAATCAGTAAGTAAGAAAATTAACGAGAATGATTGTTTTGTTAAACAACTTTAAATCGTTATATATCCTAAACTATTATTTAAAATGAAAAATGGTACAGGGAACCTAAACCTGATTTCAAAATACCTATTCAACATATATATTCCTATCCCACTTGACATAGTTCATTGACTTTTTTATTTTTCATTTTGACAATATGGCGTCTGGTTGTAGCTGTGGTGAATTTTAATGACTGTCATGTCTTTAGTGACACTCGCAAGGTTAAGACGAATCGATTGACGTAAGAATTATCAAAATCGGCCTATGCATTTGGTCTCTAGAACGCCACATAGAAACAAACATACATACATACATACATAGACTGATAAACACATTACCCTCCTTTGCGTCGCGCAGTCGGGTAAAAAGAAAAAAAGTTAGACAACATGATGAATTGATGACATATTATTACCGACTAGCATAGGTATGTATAAAAACCAGTTTTTATCATAGATACATAAGCTACTAGTTATAATACTTACTCCATATGGTAGTTACCGACGGATAGGTAACTTACCCGAAAATCTCATTCTCTAATCTCAAACGGTAAATGTTTATTTATTTATTTATTGGAAACTTAACAGCTATTTTAAATAATCGTGGGTAAACTTAAGCATAACGTAGGATTCTAAACCAATAATAAAGTTTCACGACAAGTAAAGAGTTGCATGTATAACTTAACAACTAGGTACACCATACTTAATTTATGCAAACAGTAGTGTTCCAGCTATGTTATTCAATTAATTAATTAATTAATTAACTTATCGAATACACCTTCATTTGGGCAAGTATGATTCTAAACTACTAATAATTTGTTTCCTGAAAACACTTTTGGAGAGGTCGTTGTAACAACTAGGAAATGTTGACTTAATTTATTAATTTATCGTAAACCATCTTGAGGCAAATTTTTATCAAAATACATAGGCAGGTACATAATATACAAATGAACCAGGCTAAATAGCTGACTAGGTAACTAGTGGTTTAATATCGGTTTTTAGTCATCAAAATAAGTTTCTGAACAGGAAAATAATTGTAGCTTTTCAATAAAACATATTAAAAAGATTGTTTAAATGTATGTAGGTACCTACCTAACCGAATGGAATGGAATACCTATGTATAGTAGGTTTTTAAAAAAAGATGCGTATCATATAGGTAGGCTAGATACATAAAAACAATTATCACACTTATATAAAATTAACATGGTGATTATTATTATCTTCATTAGCATGATTGTATTTTTTGATTAAAATAGAAAACTACTTCGTACCTACCTACTTAGTAATGTTTATTATTTGGCTCCACGAAAGCTTTTGTGCTTCACTGTACAAAACATCGAATACTAAGCTGCTAATTTGGGAAGTGTATCCGTATGTATGGAATGGTCGCTTTTTAATAGCCTTCGCAATTTGGCCGGCTTATAAAAGAATTGCTACTACATTATTATTTTTGCTGAAACTTTCACAATATTAGTAATTGAAGGCTGAAATTAATAGGACGGTTTCTTAATAAAACATGCGTTTTTGTTAAATATATATCTCGTTTCCAGGTTATGTAGGAACAGCGTATTCGATCACCAAAATAAGACCACTGTAAATTTTGTTAAATTATTTTTTTCCTTTATATTGGTTATAGCTACTGAACCTATATTTGCTGTCGATATAAAGGTAAATCAAGGGTATATATTACATATTTTTTATGGATGTTAAGTGCACTAGTTTACTTGCAAATTTGTTTTTTTTCTGTTTTTCGAAACTATTTAATAACTCTGGTGTTTATGAAGCAAATAAAATGTAATGTTGTAACAAATTTAAACAAATTCAGTTACATTATTGGTATTTTTTTGAAACATCTGCGTTCAGGCGTTTTCGAGATCTGGGAAATCCCAAAACGTTACCGCAGCAAAATCTTAAATAACTTAAAAATCACAACACACACAAATTTTGCTATTGGCTAACAATTGTTACGTAACATAAGCTATCTGTTCCAGTATTTGGTTCCGGGCTAGGAAAAAACTTTTTGCTGGGGTAACGTTTCGATAATTACTGCAGCAAAATTTATTTTTCGCAAACATCTCTTAATCTACAATATGCACAAATTTTGCTATTTGCACACAAAAATCTTTCATAACACACTAAAAATCTGATATACTTTCAACTCTCTAAAGCACAACATTTTGCTGGGGTAATGCACACTATCCTTTTGGAGTTGTGTAGATTTTTTCTAGAGGGAGCAGTAGCTACCACTTATAATAGACGTAGCGTAACTATAGGATGGCAGCTTTTTAGCAAAAGTTATTCTTATTAGTTTCATAAAAATACTTAAAATCATAGAAGTATGTAGCTTAAAATTGATATTTTTAATTTGATAAGATTAAAACAGAAACGCATTCAAATCGATTAGATTTCTTTGCGATTTTGCTTCGATAGATTGATAGAAAAAAAAATACATAACGCATTTAGCAAAGGCGCTTCATCAAATTTAGAACCCGTCCATTGGTTGTTTGCGCGGCCGAGCTAGTGATGTGATGCTCGGGGAATTCCCGTATTTGTTAAAAACTGCCCGCCTTCTAGCGTTATCAGCGTTCATGCGTTCATAAGTTACAGCCTGGTGAAAGACAGACAGGAAAGAAATGTAGTAGAATCCTCGAGAATCGTCGTTTTTTTTATAAAAGAATATTAGCAACCGGAATTACTAATATTACCTTTAACCCTCCAACTAAGCTAAATTTGCTTGTGCTAGGAGTGGGTTCACGTCGGTATTGTAATGGCCAGAATTCAAGCCCGGGACATCTCGATCGTAAGGCCGACTCTTTAGCCACTAAGCTACCGACGCTTGTAATTAAAGGTAGAATAATAATTAAAAATAACACATTTAGATATTAATTTTATTGATATTGGCAAAAACAAGAGAAGTCAGTACAGGTCATGCCTTAAGTTTAAACAAATAAAATCTTAAAACTCCGTATTACATAAATGTAAAATAATAATCAAACGTAAACTTCATACGATATTTCAATAACGGAAATGTAAACATTACAGTAGTACCTATTACAGTAAAAGCACCACTGAATCTACCAATCAGAATAAAATACCACAATTTTTCACTAAGAGTAATAATAAAATGAGAATATTCCTAATTCTAATGTGTGTGGATCACAAAATGATAATCCAGTCTGATCAGCTATAATTATGCTTTCTTTTACATGAGATTTAAATTGGTACTAGCTTGCTGTGTCCTTCTACTGCGCTATGAGAGAGTGTGTGAGAGAGAAAAAGAGAAGTAGTACATAATTATTATTATTATATTCAAGTTTTACGACTATCAGTAGTAAACCATACTAATCTATACTTTGTCTGTTCAGTTGAACACAGTAATCTCAGAAACTACTGCCTTTTTGGGCTATATATCATCGCGCTTCTATTACTAATAAGCCGGTTCCTATACGTTATTTGAAAATTAATATTTTTTATGACTTAGAGGCGATATAGAGTCGAAGTTGGGCTCGGGCAAAGCTAGGACGGGTCATCTAGTCATCCATACTAATATTATAAATGCGAAAGTAACTCTGTCTGTCTGTCTGTCTGTCTGTCTTTCTGTCTGTCTGTCTGTATGTTACGCTTTCACGCCTAAACCACTGAACCGATTTTGATGAAATTTGGTATAGGGGTAGATTAGACCATGAGAAAGGACATAGGCTTTGTTTGGTCGCGATAACCGACATCCACGCGGGCGGAGCCGCGGGCAAAAGCTAGTACTATATAAACAGATAATCTTTCTAAATTGCAATTTAGTACCAATTCATATCAGATTTGCGTATGGAGCTACACACGCGCAGTACAGTGTTCGCGGTCATACTATAATCGACATTCGTCATTAAAATTTAAATTCTACGTCAATAGAAATAAGGATTATTCTTACTCAAGAAAAGAGAATGTTGCTGATGTCGACAATAGGTCACTTAATTTTGTATCTGTCTGCTTGACCGTCTAGTTCTGATAGAACTTGGCGTGGCGGGTGTACTTAGGCGAGCAGAAGCGCGGCTTGGAGTCCCCTTTGCAGCAGTAGTATTCTTTAATTCTGTAACTTGATCCGCTTGCTCTCCAGCCGGCTGATTTTCCGGAGTTTCCTGCGATTCTCCGTCATTCGCAACTGCTTCAGAGTCACCATTCTGCTCAGTGTTATCGTCATAAATCTGCTCTTCAATGTTGTCAAGTACTTCGTCAACATTGTCTACAGTTTCTCCGTTGTCTTCAGCGGTGAAATCTTGATCACCCTCTCCTGGTATCTCTTCCTGAGCTTCAGTTGACTCCATTTGTTGATCATCAGCGTCAATAGAGGTATTGGCCTGATCTTTATCGACAGTAGTCAATAGGTCAGATATCTGTCCCTCCAAATCAGTTCCGATGAGATCGTTGGCAGAATCATTCTTTGAGTCATCGTTAGGAGCATCATTTTGTGAAGTATTTTGGTCCGTCGCAGTGTCACCTTTATCATCAGGTCTTCCCGGGGTTTTGTCGCAGATTCTGATGCTCAGGGTACTGCGACCTGTGAAATTAAACAATTTTAGTTTCTTCCATATTTTTCGATTGACATCTTTGGGTGGGTAAAGCCAAGGAGACGAGAGAAAAAGGTAAATAAAGCGACCTTTACTAAGTTACGTTGCGATAACTAGCTATTATTTTCTCTGTCCTTGTCGCACACATCACAAGTACGCGACAATGGCTGACCGACAGCTCTCGTTGCGTGTTTCGTAGTACAGGAAAGCTGTCAGCATAGCGGTTCTAAACTGTCAGATCCACCATCTTATAAGCAATTACATTCCTGTGTGGAAAGCACTTGAGGTAATAAATGTTTGGAACAGCTGAGACTTTGTTTACCTTTTTTCTCTCGCTTCGTGGGCCTTACTTTAGATAACTTACCAATGGTAGTGCCATCAGCCTCTACAATAGCATCGAAATCACTCTTCTCAGAGAATCCAATGAACAACAGGTTGTGGATGGTCCTGTGCTTCTTGATGGACCTGGGGTGGAACACATCCAGGAATGTATGCATCACTTTCTTCTTGGGCAGCTGCGGTTTACCCATAACCTGGAATAGAGATGACGTCTTCAGTTGAAGTACTCTGAGTGTCTTTGGGGCCAAAGCCACATCTACAAGCCTAGCTATCTATCTGCTGATTAACGGAGACGAAGCTCAGATGCAGACTTAATAAAACCTAAATGCCGAATCGGGTTGGGGGGAGGAGAGGGATTAATATAAGTGGGGTTTTTGGACGCGTATCCATACCTGTCTATATTATGTATGTTACGCCTAGACCACTAAAGGGATTTTGATTTGGTATAAGGGTAAATTAGACCATGAGAAAGGACATAGGCTATGTTTGGTCGCGATAACCGACATCCACGCGGGCGGAGTCGTGAGTAAAAGCTAGTAGATAAATATTGCGGTCTTGTTAGTAATTTGTATTGTCATATATCTGTCCATTCTGAAGTGACGTGACGCGTTCGGTGACATCTCAAAGAACACGAATAAAATAACTTTTATTCACCCAAAAAGTGCTCAATGCGCCTGAAGAAGTCTTAACTTAAAAAAGTCGGCCAAGTGCGAGTCGGACTCGCGCACCCAGGGTTCCGTAACTTAAGCTACATAAACCACAATATATTTAAAATCCGTTGACTTAGAAGTTAGATTTTTGCACATCTTCAAGAAGTTATAAACCAGAGTATGTGGTATGAATTTTAACTTGATACCTCCACGCATTCCTGAGAAAAAGGTTTTGACAGATAGACAGACAGACAGACAGACAATGAAGTGATTCTATAAGGGTTCCGTTTTTACGGTTCCGTAGCCAAATGGCAAAAACGGAACCCTTATAGATTCGTCATGTCTGTCTGTCCGTCCGTATGTCACAGCCACTTTTCTCCGAAACTATAAGGCCTATTCTGTTGAAATTTGGTAAGTAGATGTATTCTGTGAACCACATTAAGAATTTTATACAAAAATAGAAAAATATGCAAAAAAAATTGTGGGTCCCCATACATAGACGTGAAATTAAAAAAAAAAACATCAAACCCACAGATGTGGGATATCTATAGTAGCCCCCCCCCCCCCCCCATCTAACTTCTAAAGTAAGAGAAAGATAAATCTAAAAAAAATATATGATGTACATTGCCATGCAAACTTCCAACGAAAATTGGTTTGAACAAAATCTAGTAAGTAGTTTTTTTTTATTTGTCATAAACCGCAATTTTTGCCTTTCATTCAATTAACTCAAAAATAATACAAGAACTTTTATATTATGTTACTTGCTGCTACGGAACCCTTCATGGGCGAGTGCGACTCGCACTTGGCCGGTTTTTTTTCTCTTGACGTATGGAACCCTAAAAACAAAACAGAATAATGCTCTTTTTTTTTTTTTTTCATTGCAAGTTCTATGTATTAAGCAACATACCTTGACATAGTAAGGCAGCACTACATATGGTGGGGGGAATTTCTTAGGAGTTGTCTCAGTATTATCGGCTGACACAGGCCCTGAAAATTCTTCGGGTCTCCCATAGTCCACTAGCTTGGATCTCGTGGTTGAGTTGATGTCGAAAACAGCGCGCTTGTACATTCTGTTTATGTGCAATAGCTTCAGGATGGTCTGAAAATGGAAATTTTGATTATTTTGAGATTTAAATCATATATCTTACTAGGATACTTTTGGACTACAATGTTGCGTTTGGTCAAATACGCATTTGGTCAAATTGTCATTAACAGGAGAAAATCGCGGACTTTCTATCCGGTTTCTGGGTGGTTATAAAAAAAGAACCACGAAGGCCTTTACAATAAAAAAAAACAAAAAAAAACGAAGGCCTAATGCGAGAGCTCCTCTTCGCTTCGCTCCACATTCCTAACCTAAGCCAAGCCTTCTAACCTAACCTATCCAAGTCGTTTTTTGACAATTGGACCAAATGCGTGTTTGACCAAACATGACTGAACACAATGTTGATCGTAAAAAGTTCAATGTGCAGTCAGCAACAGAAAGATGTTGACGAACAAAGTGATCAAAATTATCTTAATTTCGTATTTTTAGCTCCTTCCAGTTGACTGATTGTTTTGATATTTGGTACACACCTTTAGTTTGTACAATAATACCATTTAAATCAATAAAACAGTTTTATTTGCTCTTAATACGAGAGTTTTAAGATCATTTTGAGACTTCGTCGTCAAGATATTTCTGACGCTGACTGTACTAAGTATAACTTGATAGTGCGTTCTATAATGTAGATAAACATATTTAAAAATCAAATCGAACCCGCAGCCACAGTCTTAATAGTTGTATGCACCCCTCCTGCACACAATTATCGTTGTTACAAGTAAAGTAAAGCCAACGACATGAGAGAAAAAAGGTAAACAAAGTGAACATTACTGAGTTACGTTGCGGTATCTAGCGATTATTTTCTCAGTCATTGTCTCACATGTGAAACGTACGCGACAATGGCCGAGCGACAGCTGTCGTTGCGTGTTTCGTAGTACAGGAAAGCTGTCAGCACAGCTGTCAGATCCGCCATCTTATGAGCAATTTCATATTCCTGTATGGAATGTGCTTGACGTGATAAGTAATAATTTTCAAATTAAAATGTTTGCAACCGCTGAAACTTTGTTTAGCTTTTTTCACTAGCTTCGTTAGCTTTACTTTTTTGTTCTCTACAAAGTAAAAATACAGCCCATAACAAAGTACCCGATTGTCGGCAATAGGCTCGATTTACGATTACAATAAATACTCACAGGGATATGGCGTTTGAGTAGTCGCGGCAGCAAACGTTTATAGTCATCAGCATGGGGCAAATGTTCGACGTTCAACTCATCATCGTTGCTGACTGCTGGTACAGTCTTCCCAGCTTCACCACTAGCTCCATTGACAGCCTCAGTATTAGCCGCATCTCCACCAGCTCCTTCTGCGGCTTCGGCAGATGTAGAGGTTTCTTGAGGAGTGACATTCTCTTCTGTGACCGCGGCTGGTTGTTCCCCACTTGCTTCTTTATTCTCTTCTTGGGTTGTCTCTGTCTTAATGTCTTCAGTAAACTCCGCTGCACGGGCTTCTTCAGCTTCCTTATGGTATATATCCCTGACCTACGAAAAATATGATATGGTATTGGTATCTATTTCTCAAGGGAAGGTGTGGGTTGTAATGAATATTAGTGCCAAAATAATACACCAAAATTAGCCTCGAGGGACGTCTCCGACGGATTTGCGGGACGTCTATTTTATTGTGCATTATAACAAAAGTAACTTTACTCGAAGAGATCTTGGCATGTCATTTTCTAACTTATCTATCAGTTTCGGAGCGCGCAGTGTCTAATTCTGCGTACAATGGTCGATTGGTCGAATGGAAGATCCATACTAATATAAATGCGAAAGTAACTCTGTCTAACATACAGACAGAGTTACTTTTGCTTTCACGCCTAAACCACTTAACCGATTTTGCTGAAATTTGGTGTTGGGATAGATTAGACCTTGAGAAAGGACATAGGTATGTTTGGTCGCGATAACCGCGAGCTAAAGCTCATCTACCGTATTTAGAGACAGTTTTACCATACGTATATGGCGACCGATTGAGTTGTTTATTTCCCTTTACAATGCTTGCAGTCATATCCTATGGTTTAATACAACCCAAGTTAATAAGAAAAAAATAATATCTTCAATGTACAGACTAACTAATTCTAGACAACTAATTTAAGACTAAAACTAATTTTAAAGTAGTAGATAAGAATGTAATAAAATTTTACTGATATGAAATAACATCTTACCTTGTCAAACATTTCGTGGAGATGCTTGTCAATAAGCTTAATCATTTTTACTTTGTAAAAATCTTCTGGTCTCTCCGGGTTCTCGTTCTCAGTCGCCTTGGCTGCTAAATAATTAATATCAGATTAGTTTCAGACCCATCACATAGACATAGAAGTAAAGGAGATATTCACTTTTTTTGGTCATTTACTACACCAAAAAGGTAGTTCAATTGTTCATAAAATCAGTGTAAAGGGCCCCACCTAGTTCCTCGGAGGCAAACGAATAACAACGGCTGATTGATGGATGAGCCTCTAAGGCAGGCTTGCCTCTTGAGATTGAGAAGTCAGAGGGCAGTCGCGTACTGAAAGAACAGCGGCTGGTGGTGGATAGAATTAGTTACGAGCAGACTCGCACATTCTCAAGATACCACGCTGCTTCTTTTGCCTTCAAGTGAATGTGAACTTTTTTCTCGCAAATAAGATTCAAAATGGTTTGTAATATTTAGCCAGTCGCTGCTGTTTCAATGACCATTTCAAATTAACTCTTAAGCCAAAAATAAACGATGTGAAGGACAGGTCAGATTAAAATGGGAGCAGTAAATTTACCCTTGTCCCAACACAAATATTGAGCTGACATCAGCTGGTGGGCCCCCATACACTGTAACTGGGGATGAATTAACCTCTTGTTTAAGACAGGCGTGTTATGTAGTGGTACAGTCCCCACCGTAGAGTCGATATCGAACCAACTAAAAACAGCACGCTGTCTTTAGTCATTCAGTTGTGGGGATTAGATTACCACTGGCTTCACTGCCCCGAAGGTCGGACACGCGGTATATGTCCCTTCTGAAGCTAAAATTATGTCTTTAGTACTGCAAGATTTCATAAGGTGGTAAGGCCACTATGGGCCTTACTACAAGTAATTGGACAAAAAAACAAGACCCGAGTTGCAGGAATACACAATGATAGTGGACCCACCTGGATTGATCTTACTCATACATATAACTGTAATGTATCCTAGGTATGTGATCATCAGTCATTGGATTGCAGAATAGTTATCACTATAGTGATAACTGTGAGCCCACCATATGGTCCTGGAGGCTTGAGAATAACTATCGAATGTTGAATAAACACTTGTATTTTTTCCACAATATTTTATTTCTTAACTTTACCGGTTTCGCCTCACGGCATGCCAGCGCGGTGAAAAAGTAAAATATTGTGGAAAATTACAAGTAATATGTACAAGTACAAATAAAATGGTGTAATAATAAAAGTAATAACTACCTATGGGTTTACGGTCAGTCTGTGGCTTGACGCCGCCCGCCTCTAACGCTATGTTCACTATCTCGATGTCGGTGTCTTTAGGGTACATGGCCCTATACTCTTTGATAGTATCCGGGGTAGTGCCGACGACTTTGCCTAACATAGCGCTTCTGATGCGCTCGCGAATTGCTTGTTTAATGACACGTTGTAACGAAGTACTGCGTAATAGTTCGCTATGCGCAGTCTCTGCGCACTTTTCTCGGATGTCCTTCAAGATGGCTCCCAAAGCCAACTCCAAGCGTCCAGTCATCTGCTTGGTGGGTATTTTGTCAGGGAGCAGCCTGAGCGCCTCCCGATCGCGAGTTACGACCTCTGCCACCGACTGAATGGCAGTTGCCACTAACTTTTGGCGATCGGTGACCGGCTGCGCCGCCAGCTTATTCGGTGGTGCGTGCGCCTTCGTAGGTTTGGTTACCTTGTTAGCCACGACAGGTCGTGCTGATCTTTGTGGTGGCGGTCTCTGGTTAGTGAGCCTCTGACCGATAGATTGTTTGTTGTGCCCATAGTTATAAGGTGTAGAAGACTTTGATTGCTGGTTTTGGGCGGAATAAGGTCTTTGGTTCCGGACAGACCCGGACCCAGCGTTACCGTAGCTAGAACGCTGGCCTTGTCCGGATGACCTTTTGGGGTAAGAATTTTGCTGCCAGTCACTGTCAGACTGGCGCTTCTTACTGTACGGTTTACGGTGTTGGGATCCATCGTTGTACAAGTGAGAGAAATCGCGGTTGGAACCACTCTCTTTTGATTCGAGCTGGTAAAACGGTGGTTCATTAAAAGTTCTCTGAAATTCAATTACAAAAACAAATGTTATTGAAACAATATGCTGAAATATACATGCCATTGTCGGACACTCAAATTGACTACCTGATAATTCGTTAATGGACTTTATTCAATCAGTATATATCAGGTATGAGGTCAACTTGTTTCAGCATAAGTTGGAGTGACGTAATCTAATGTGGCTACACTAGATATTTTTCAAAGTGATAGCGGAACTAACTGGGCGAAAAATATATTAACATAATATTTAGCCTTCTCAAATTCAAAACTATGAAGATAATAAATCACCCCTCACATTTCGACACATTCACAGAGGTTACAATATTGTAGATTGCAAACCAAGTTGAAAACATATCAGAAATAGAAGAGTATTTTGCAAGCTAAGTTGCTGGGTGGAATTTGAGACCTTATGTTTTTCGCCCAGCTAGAGTTTGAATCAGTACAATATCTAATGTAGTATAATATTGCTGCTGTAGTGTGAAAAGTCCCTAAATGACAGTCACAGCAATATGATATAAACAACTTAATCTCGTGACATGATCACAGTCTGAGAGTTGCTATAGCCATATTGCTAGCAGTCAGTCAGTGACTTCTCACCTGTATGGGATTACTAGACTTGAATGTACATTTTGTGTACATTTAGCTGTACTCAAAGTGCTTGGAGTTTTCTGTAAGCTTTATCTTTGGACATAGATAAAACTATAACTAACTTTGTATTTTTATCTGTGGCTGATCAATAGCCCAAGATTGAGTACAAAATTGGGCAATTGTTATTATCTGTGATATACTTTTGCGATTTCTTGAGAATTGGCTATGTATCTGTATTTCTAAAATACAGATTGTATATGTTTTGTTTTAAGTTTATAAGTATACCTGTGGCGGCATCAGCGGTTGTATCATCTGCTGTCGTTCTAACATCTCCCGCTTGCGTTTCAGCAAGTCCAACTCCAGATCAATGTCCTGTTGCACACATAATAGCATTAAAAGTATTAAAAACAAATCAGTGATTAAAGCAGACGAAGATACTCATTGTCAAAGTAAAATATCTATCCGAGTAGCATGTATACTAAGTAATTAAGTTCAGAATGATCACCACCCACCCTGAAATGGATAGGTTAGGTTAGAAGACTATATGTCTTCGTGGTTATTTTTTTTATAAGTAAGTAAGTAGTTTGTTGGAGCTCAATCAGCATTTTTGATGTGAATTTGGATTATTTTGTTATGCATTAGCAGTGCATTAATAAAACTGCTTTGCATTAAGATAAACAGCCGTACGTTACGAAAATAAATTGTAGTGTGTTTTCTAATACTTATGAGTTTAGTATTCTGCTGTGCAATCAGTAATTTTGACGAAAATTTGGATTATTATTTCATAAAAAAAGAATTTTATTTGATTAGCGTTTAAATACCACCCTTTAAATTATAATGATGCTTTAATGATTTTGTGATATTTAATGTAAAGGTTAATTCATACTTCTAGTGGGTACTTTGTAGAAGGATATAACCTTCACAAATTATGTGAAATAAATACATACTTAATATTATAAATGCGAAAGTAACTCGGTCTGTCTGTCTGTATGTTACGCTTTCACGCCTAAACCACTGAACCGATTTTGATGAAATTTGGTATAGGGGTAGATTAGACCTAGAGAAAGGGCATAGGCTATGTTTGGTCGCGATAACCGACATCCACGCGGGCGGAGCCGCGAGCAAAAGCTAGTATTAAATAAATATTCGCAACATTCTACACAAGGCTATCTATCTCTAGCTAAGCATAGCTTAACTAGCTTGAGATACTTTTTTTGTATATATTTGCACTGAACGGGATCGAACCCGCGCTTCTTGCGTAGCAGTCTCGTTTACCACCGCCACGCCACAGAGGCTGTCTAATGATGAAAATGAAAGATATTGATTGTATTGTTATGATATTTTTAATCACAACTTCCTGCTCAACTGTCTCAGGCTATTTAGACTATTAATTTTGTTTTGTCTAGAAGGTGATTAATAATAATAACCATATCAGATAATGCTATAACCTGTAAAAAGAAAATAATCGTGTTACATATTTAATGTAAATTTCATGTACATTATTTAACCAGGTTTATGGTAATTAATTACTAGTAGCAGCTACTATACTATAGGTCAACTTGGGTCGGGCGATCAATGCCTCGAATGCAAGTTGCCGCAGTCATTATAAAGACTAATACTGTTTACGTCCATTTCTTATTATGGTATAATAGCATTTTGCCGAAGTCGCAAAATGTCTAAAAACTAGAATGTACAGAGATTACGGTACAGTCGATTGAAAAATAGAGTTATGCCTGGTATATTATGGTTTTGGTGTAAAGACTCTCATAGCTTTCATGAGAACTTCACATAGGTAAGACATAGGTTGTACACCATATAAAAATTAGGTATTTAAACTTTTTGTTTTTTCTAATACTGGCCACTCATTTATGAACATAAGATTATATAAGGCTTAAATATAGTGTATAGTGTAGAAGTATGTGATTCGAATTGATTTCATTAAATGAATTATTAGAATAAATTTCGCTTTTCAATAAATTATATTCTTCATTTTATAGATTCATTGAATAATCATATGGCGACGCCAGTAACCAAATTGTCAACGACTGTACCCTTGGTGACATTTTTTTTTTTTTGACATTTTGCGACTTCAACAAAAAGCTATTATAACCTAATGAGAAATGGACGTAAACAGTATTAGTCTTTATAATGACTGCGGCAACTTGCGTCGGAGGCATCTATCGCCCGACCCGTCAACTTAACTTCCACAATATGCAAAACAAGACGTTTATCATGACCCGTGGTATTTCCTGATACGAATACGATTTAAGATGTTTGAAATGTGAAAATACCACATTCTTTGAAGGTTGTTAACTTTAGAGTTTCTATATCTCTAATGATTTAGAACAGAGGAAACATAGATGCAGAAATCTCAACTAACTGTATTATGCCGCATCACCAATAAAACAACACGTATTATTGAAATAAGTTAACCAACGCCATTGAAATGTTATTATTTCGACAATATGAGATTTTTGCATGAATTGATAAAGCTTTCGTGTGATGCGAGTGCAAGTTATGCTATATTTTTAGTACAAGCATGAAGATTACTGAAAGCTACGGAAAAGTCGTCACCTTTAGATGATCCGACAGGAACGGGCCACCGGTGTTTAAGCTGCTACCGCCACCGCCGATTCGGCCTGGATTACGGTTGTTGCGTCGCATTATTTAGATTGAAATAGATATGGTAATACAAGAAGTACACGATACAGTATGAAAGAAATAAATCAATAATTCACAAAGTGCGTTCATGAACAATGACAATCCACCATGACAGTAAACCATAAACCATAGATTATTATATATACTAGAGACCATAAACCACGATTTTCTTTTGAAGCCATTTCTGTGTTACCAGTTCTTAAATTTTTTTAACTATAAAGTTGGAGTAAAATCGCCTAAAACTGTTACGAGACTTCCTTCCTTCCACCATCATGCGAGATGAAGTCATATTGACCTGTCCACTCCTATATAAGAAAGTACTAGTGATTCGATTCCTTTATCATAGTCCTCATCCAATTCCTTCCTTTAAAATAATAATCCTCTCCTGTTCCCTTAGATACCGCCCAAGACCGTGTACGATATAGCTGACGAAATCCTGGCAGAAATAAAGAGATTGGAAGCTGCAGCTCCGAAGAAGAGGGGCGTTGATATGATGATGGACATGTGATTTTATCTAACGTTAGTATAGTTCGAACCATATATCTTGGACCTAAATGGCAAGATATAAAATCCCCTTTTGAATCTTATCTACGGGAGAAATTGTTTAGTCGTCTGTTGACAACCCTCTTTCATTTCCCTTCTTGCTTTCAACTTACCATCCATCGACGTGTCCTACAAAAAAAAGTCACGTTTTTGGTAGGTAACACATTCCGGCCGCTCTAATATAGGCTGGTTTTATCGTTACGCGTTTCGGCAGCGCCGTTGGAGCGCGCGCGTTCAGAGATATATGGGAGTAGAAGTTGCGTTTTTGTGTCGCGCGCTTGGGCAGCGCCGTTTAATAAACGCGTGATGTTCGAAATCTCGCTGTCCAAATCCAAACGCGCGCTGCTCATTCGCTTCTATCTACGGCCAGTCTGCGTTTTAGTGTGACGCTGTTGAGACGGGCCGTAGGTATATATGTGTAAGAAATGAATTACATCGATACGGGACGAGTAATCGAGGAAGTTCGATCCAGAAGGTGTTTATGGGACCCGGCCGATGAATTATACAAAAATAAGGATGCAAAAAATAAAGCCTGGGAAGAAATTGGAACTACTCTTTTTTTGCCGTTGCCTTCTTTTCCTTATAAAGTAAATAGCCAGTACTCGACTCGCATTAACCTTCATAATATTGTACACGACTGTCTCACAGCAGCGAAACGCGTGCTACTAATCTCGTTTTATAGTGCACCGCTGTTCAAACTAACGCGTGCTGTTAGGCTGGTTTTATCGTTACGCGTTTCGGCAGCGCCGCACAGTGGTCCGGATTTGAAAAATGAGTGACTTAGGGATCAACTTTCTCTTTTCGAATTTTTCTTTATGGCAATGGATAGATCTTATTAAACCTAATAACAATTGTTCTAGGTAATTTTCTTAATGCTTATGGTTTGGGTAAAAAAAAATATTTTCAGTTTTCTTTGTATGGAACGGGTCATAATGAGTTCAATTGCTCCCAAGTCTTTAGCGATCCGGCTTTCAAACCTTTTTTTTCTTATTCCTTGTCCTATTTGATTTAGTGTAACACTATTAACATGTACCTAAACTTGCAATTCTGCCAGATAAAGGGATCGAAAAAAGTGAAAAATATTGAATTTGGCTATGCTAAGTTTTTAATTTTTTTACCTTCCTGTGGCCTATATTTGGTTCATGGGGCCCCACTAAGCTTTTTAAGATCAAGCTTATTTCACCTGCTAAGCTGTACACAATGTACACATGCTGATTGATAGACTAGATACTGCCAAACATTGTAAAGTTTTACATAGAATTTTTACATACGTTCAAGTATAAAATAGTAAGATTACGAAATTTAGCTATAACATATTTATCAAAATTGATGCAACCCTGGTATATTTTTACAAAAAAATACTTCATTTACGCATTATTATTCCTATTTGATGTCATTCTTTAATTATTGTCATAATCACTTCAACCCTAAACAGAATCTTGATATTTAAATAAATAAATAAATAAATATTCCACAACATTCTACACAACGCCATCTAGACCCATGGTAAGCTTTTATAGCTTGTGTTATGGAATCTAGAATGCGGATAAACATACTTATATACTTTTTTTTTGTAAATACATACATATTATACATAGAAACAACCAGACCAATGCAAATAGCCATATTCATGCATACAAATATTTGCACTGAGCGGGAATCGAACCCGCGCCTCCTGCGTGGCAGTCGCGTGCACTACCGCCACGCCACAGAGGCTGTCCAATATAACCAATGTAACTAATTAAGTCATTGCTACTTTTCACAATATCCAATATGTTTGCCTAAGCCTCACCGGTTTCACTTCATAGCATTTAAAATTCGTTATGTTAATATCTGAACATTAGAACTTTAAAACAATAATACTATATAGGTATGTGGGTAGATCAAAATATTGAGCAATACCAGTTCAATATTTTACCCCAAAAGTTTGGGAGAAATAAGATTTAGATTTTTTAAAGGGTCAAATACATATCAGATTAAATCACAAAAAGGTGAAAATGTCAAATTAAGATTTAGTGAATACATTAAAATTATTAGGTGCATCAAAATAGCTTTACTTAGCTTGGTCATGCTGAACAATAGTGTTCAGCATGATAAATGACATAATTTACTAAATAAAATACATAAAGTTACGTGGATGGTGCTAGCTAGGGTGTAAATTTAGACAAATAGTTAAATCTTACTCTTCCATAAAGTTTGGGTAAAATTTAGAACTAGTATTGTGCAAAATGTTGATCTACCGACATCCTACAATATAAATATTATAATGCTCAAGATTCGCAACTGGCTCATAAAAAGAAAGTGTTTTTAAATTTACTATTTGTGTTCGTTTATTGGCACTGCTTCTTACTTAGTGATCTTTTATTAATTATGGAGAGTTTAGTTAATAATTTGGATTTATTTGTCATCTTATGACATGAGTTGAAATAGTTTACGGACAGTAAAAACGTTTTTTAGAAGTTTACCTACAACAACTATTAAATATTGAAGATAATATTGTTTTCTGAAAATTTTGCCAGAGGTTTTGCTCAAATGTAGGTACTAAATGGGAACAATCGAGTCGCACTTTAGCCCCATTTATCAGAAGAAATAAGAAGTGGTTAGAATTCAATAAATTGGCCTAAATGATTAATTCGGCTATCAGTGAATCCTGAATTAGAAGATGAAATTGATAATGTTGAAAATCTGCCACCATCAATACCAGAAGCTGAAAAGGTTTTGAAGAAGAAGGATTAAGACAAAAACGAAGACGTTTAGAGCGATTAAATAAATCGTTGTCGCCAGAAGAACAAAAATTTGTTAAAATAAACACCTTGAAATCTACTGGAAATGAAGATATTGGAAAAATAATGGATCATTTGCTCAGTTACCCAGAAGATTAAGAAAAAGTCAAAGATTGTTTAAGAGAGAGTAAAGGAAAAGGTCGTACATATTTACCCGAGAAAGCGCTGGCTTTAGCAGTTTCACTAAAGTTATCTAAGTGGTAATATATGAACCTCAGAAAATCTGACCGCGAAGATGGCTCTGATTTGTATCCCTCTTATCATAAACTATTGGAAGCAAAATTAAGGTGTTATCCAGAGTAGGAAGACATTATAATAACCGAAGATGGAGTTTCTTTTAAACTGCAAGCTTTACTCAATTTGACGACATCTAGACTTTTGGAAACGATTAATTTTGATTTGGACTTTTTTTGCGATTACGTTCTGACCTAGTTAACTTAATTGGATTCTGACATATTTATCTTTTTTATAAATTTTGTCATCATTTTAATATTTTGTATGCCTCAGGCAGATCATAGCTTAGACTAATATAACGTAGATATATTCTATTACCTATACTTCACGTAATAAATGAATTTGAATTGAATTAGATAAGTTGTTCATAATAATAAGGTATAGATAGAATTCTACGTAGAATTTTATAATTTTTGGCAGTTTCTAGTCTATCAATCTCCAGGTGCACATTGTGTACAGCCTAGCAGGTGAAGTAAGCTTGGTCTTAAAAATCTTAGTGGGGCCCCATAAACCAAATATAGGCCACAGGAACGTAAAAAAATTAAAAACTTAGCATAGCAAAATTCAATATTTTTCACTTTTTTCGATCCCTTTATCTGGCAGAATTGCAAGTTTAGGTACATGTTAATAGTGTTACACTATAGCAAATAGGACAAGGAATAAGAAAAAAAAGGTTTGAAAGCCGGATCGCTAAAGACTTGGGAGCAATTGAACTCATTATGACCCGTTCCATACAAAGATAACTGAAAATATTTTTTTTTACCTAAACCATAAGCATTAAGAAAATTACCTAGAACAATTGTTATTAGGGTTAATAAGATCTATCCATTGCCATAAAGAAAAATTCGAAAAGAGGAAGTTGATCCCTAAGTCACTCATTTTTCAAATCCGGACCACTGTGCGCCGTTGGAGCGCGCGCGTTCAGAGATATATGGGAGTAGAAGATGCGTTTTTGTGTCGCGCGCTTGGGCAGCGCCGTTTAATAAACGCGCGATGTTCGACGGCGCTGTCCAAACGCGCGCTGCTCATTCGCTTCTACGGCCAGCGTGCGTTTTAGTGTGACGCTGTTGAGACGCGCCGTAGGTATAATGGTGTTAGAAATGAATTACATCGATACGGGACGAGTAATCGAGGAAGTTCGATCCAGAAGGTGTTTATGGGACCCGGCCGATGAATTATACAAAAATAAGGATGCAAAAAATAAAGCCTGGGAAGAAATTGGAAAGGAATTGAAACTACTCTTTTTCGCCGTTGTCTTCTTTTCCATAAAAAGTAAATAGCCAGTATTCGACTCGCATTAACCTTCATAATATTGTACACGACTGTCTCACAGCAGCGGAACGCGTGCTTCTAATCTCGTTTTATAGTGCACCGCTGTTCAAACGCGTGCTGTTAACAGCGCGCTGCTCAACAGCGCGACTAGCGGCGTGACGATAAAACCAGCCTTACTGTTAACAGCGCGCTGCTCAACAGCGCGCTTAGCGGCGTGATCTGTGGGCGTGACGATAAAACCAGCCATAATACTAGGAATTGGTCCGTCTGGTCAGCGTGGAAACAGTAGGCCAAAGCCTCTCGATATTGGGAAACACATTTATCCAGCAGTGGACTGAGATCTTAGATAGGCTAATTGATTGATTGAACCTAAAGGAATCAAACCTTGTTTTATGTTAAATGACTAGCTGTCCCGGCGAACTTCGTACCGCCAATTTTTTGCTGCCCTCGTGGCGTCAGATCCCGTTCCCGCTGCACTATTTAGGGGGATGAAAAATAGATGTTGGCCGATTCTCAGACCTAGTCAATATGCTCACAAAATTTCATTGACGAACATTGTGACACAATTTTATATTTAAGATACTACTAGTATTCCTAGTTAACCCTTCCAGTTAAGCTAGATTGCTTGTTAAGAGGCGGTCACGTCGGCAATGTCATGGCCAGGATTCGAACCCGGTACCTCTCGATCGTAAGGCCGGCTCTTTAACTACTAAGCTACGGACTTATTGTGAACGGCTCCCTCGAATCCATACTACTTAAGGTTATAAATGCGAAAGTAACTCTGTTTGTTTGTTACGCTTTCACGCCTAAACTACTAAACCGATTATAAAGAAATGGTATAGGAGTAAATTAGACCTTGAGAAAAGAATTTTTTTTTAAATATTTGGATGCAATAACCGACATACGCGGGTGGAGCCGCAGGAAAAACCTAGTATTATTATTTTGCCAAATATCAGCGCATTTAAAATTAAACATTGACTATGTATGTTTGTTCACAGGTCGAAGAAGAAGTTCCAGAGGCCACCGAACAGCCGAAATAATTTATTAATTTCAACCTTTATTCTCAAAATACTCAGAGTAGTGATGAAATAAAACGCTTGTAAAATCTAAATATTGTTTTATTTATTACAAACTTAAGGGCCCTACCACACGCGCACACTTCACCACAGTTTAGACAGCGTAGGCCTTGGTAAAAATGATACAGTTGCGCGCGGTGTTAGGTGTACAAACCAGCCTGCGAAGGCTAAACTGTGGTGAAGCCTGTGCGAGTGATAGGCCTATTAAATTGTGACAACGTTATATTTCAAAATACACAATGTACAAATCGTTTGGGCTGTGTACAGCCACATAGCTTATTTTGAATGTGATAGATAGTAGATAGAGACATCTTGCAAAATATACCTACTGTTGTAATATTAGATGAGAGATATTACAGGTTCTGATTGAATGACTCATAAAAATAATGGAATAAGAGCCAGTGAACGCCGGACCTTCGTCATTTTATAAAAGCTGAAAGTTTGCCAGCGCATGCTCCCAACACAGGTAAGAGCGATGGCATTTTTTTTTCCGTGAGGGAACATCCTTCATGGATGTTATGCCGGACTCCTACCGACTAGAAACTCTCACGGTAACACCCAACAGCCTACGGTTGGGAGCCCCGGGTAAGCCCTCGGAAGGATGTCCCAGGACTGCCACTGGGGTGGGAGAGTTCTCTCCCGCTTCCGCCCCGCCGCCCTTTCACGAGCATGAACTGCTCGCAGAAAGAGGCGGCGCAGTGCCACTAACTCCCGCTGGAGACCATGGCTCGCACCATGGTCTAAAGCGGAAGAGTGCCCACGCCCAGACCCACCATGCAATGGCCCATTATGAAGTTTGGCTCATTCTTAACTGTGTTGGAAGCATACGTTGACAAATTTTCAGCTTTTATAAAATGACAAAGGGCTGGCGTTCACGGGCTCTAGGTCTTTAATAATTGATTTAAATCTATATCAATTTTTTTCGAAAGGAAGTTCACTAAATCTGATGCCATTTCTTTACTTATAACTGAAAATAATATATTGGTAAATTCTCAGAAATCCTTGGCAATCGGCTAAAAAGAAGATATAGGGTAAAAGTTACTTATTATATTACTCAGTAACTTGTATATTTTTCGAAGTCAATCTGAAAACAACAATCCAATATGATTCCAATATTTTATAGAAAAGCCATCCTGGTTTCACACTAGAAAATCATAACGCTTGATTAGAGAGCTATCGGCTAGAAAGCCAATTTTCCTAGTAAAAATCTGTTTGAAATTCAGTTTCGACCTAATTTTTATATCCAAAATGTCAAATACCATCACTATTTCTATGAAAAAAAAAATCTTTTCTAGGGGAAATATGACTTGATGTAACCACGGATTAAAACTTTGTGATTGTACAAGAGAAGATAATATTATAGAGAAAATTATGTTACTAGAATAGTTCTGTTTTTGACATTTGGAGAATCATATATTAGGATGATAAGGCTGTTCAAACTATGCTTCTAACCGCGGCGTAAATTCAACCCTAAGTTAACAAAGTTTTATACATTAAAATTAAAATCTATATGTATTCATTCTAACCATAGCAAATGAGCTAGATCTTCAAAACAGAAGAAGTAGGTCTAAATCATTTTTTAATTATAACAATCCCTATTAAATTAATTACTTGCTAGCATATCAGAACGTATAAAACATCAAATAACCTGATTTTCTTTGATATTTCGCAAAATTATAACAAAAACTTACGTCATTCTTCATCAGACCCAACATACTCATCTAGTATGATACCTTCAGACATCAGCGCTAAGATATCATGATCATCTAATTCATCATAATCATCTTCTTCTACAGGGTTTTTAGTTTTCCGCTGCGTAGCCTTAATTGGAGCGGATTTAGTAGGAGCTCCTTTACCTACTTTAGTTTGAGCAGCTTTAATTGGACCTGCTTTAGTTGGAGTTACTTTAGCCGCATTCGGAGTTGCTTTAGCCGCAGTCGGAGTTGCTTTAGCCGCAGTCGGAGTTGCTTTAGCCGCAGTCGGAGTTGCTTTAGCCGCAGTCGGAGTTGCTTTAGCCGCAGTCGGAGTTACTTTAGTCGCAGCCGGAGTTACTTTAGCCGCAGTCGGACTTACTTTAGTCGCAGTCGGAGTTGCTTTAGCCGCAGTTGGAGTTGCTTTAGCTGTAGTCGGAGTAACTTTAGCGGCAGTTGCAGCAACTTTAGCTGCAGGTTTGGTTGGAGTTGTTAAAACTCTATTTTGTGCAACTTTATTTGTAGCTTTTTCTGGAGTAACCAAAATTTTAGTTGGATTCACTTTAGCTTCAGTTTTAACAGGTGTCACTTTGGCTTCAGTTTTTACTGTAGTCACTTTAGCTGGTGGTGTAACTGTAGTTTGTGGTTTTGTGGGAGTGACGTCATTATTTTCAGTTTTAACTACTACAGGAGGTTCTTTTTCCTTTGCTATTCCTTTTACAGCAGTATTTGGTACTGGTTTGTTAGGCTGGGTAGCTTTACTACCTTCATTATTAACTGGAGTTGTTTTTTCACTTTTAACTTGTACTATTGGGCTTTTTTCTACAACTTTGGATGTCCCAGCTATATTTTTGTTAACACTATCGTTAATTTCAGTGTCTTTGTCTATATCGGTGTTAATACCGTTTAAATTGATGTCTACATATTTGGTTATGAGGTTTGGTGGGCAGGTTGTAAAGCTGTAAACTGGATTGATAGTAACTTTTACATTACCTGTAATATAAGAAACACAATATTTGTTATTTTTGAATACATAATAAGACACAGGGGCTTTGGGTGAACTGGCCCGCTCAGAAGGGGAGAACACCCGTGCAGTCAACTGCGTCACCTGGTGGCTGTAAAAAAGGGTGTATGGGGCCCTACATCTTCAGGTTTCAAGTTAACCTCATAAGTAGGTATATCTGTTGAACAATAGACGAGGCTCTAGCGCAGGCTTACTTTTTTTACATGGGGTCAAACGCCAGTCACTGTGTTTTTTTTGCACCCTGCTGGATGGTAAGAGCTAAGCTAAGGTGAAGTCCAGATGATAAAGGCCACCATTATAGATGCTGAGAAACTCAAAATGGTGGTTCCTTCCCTTACAGGTGTTTCGCTTGAAGAATCCGGGATTGTAAGAAACGGTAGATACTTGTTTAGGCAGATCATTCCACTTCTTTGCCGTTTTTTTTATCGTGCGAAAAATCCCCACGGATATCAACCCCCCCGCCCCCACGAGCCGGTGGAGGTGGTTATGTCGGACTCGAAACGACAAAAACGCACGTCGTCTTTGGGTCTTTGGTTGCCGGAGGTGAGATTGCAGAAAACATATCTCTCGCACTCCGACAGACCCCAGGACCATCTCTTTCGAGATGGCCCCCTTCGGGTTGTGAGGACCTTAGTGTTCCCATCAAGCCCCGGGGAGGCGCAGACGCCGCGGCCTGCTTCTGCTAGGGTGGGCGGCGGCTCCACCGATCACCCCCAGGCCAGCGCTCGTGGAGGACGGAGGTCGTTTCGAAAGAAACGAAGTTTCAAATCGCTTGGTTCGATCGTAAAACTTGAACCTGAGTACCTACTTTATAGTAATGGTACATATTGCAATTGCAGATACTTACCGCATAAGACTTCCTTGTCCTTACACAGTTTGTCAAAGTCATCGATACCTTTGACTTGGGCGGCGAATATGTTCACGGCCTCACGCACGAACCCTATGAAATTGTACTTCTTGAGGAATTCGCGAAGTTCCTCCTTTTCCGGCTTGCCGTTGAATTTGACCTGGAGAGACAAGTTTATATAAGTCCGAATACATCGGGAAAAATGAAATGCTCAAGTGGGACTTGAACCTTTCCTTTACAGGGGGAATGCTCTTCCAATTGAGCTATTAGAAAGAAAGAAGAAAGAAAAATATTTTATTTAAGTACCACACCTATTAAGCCACACCTGAATCACAAATCATCATCATCATCATAGTTCATCGGCTCATAGTTCGATTAGAAGAGCATTCCCCCTGTAAGGGAAAGGTCGTGGGTTCAAATCCCACCTAAGTATTTAGTTTTTCCCGATGTATTAGAATTAGATATTAAAGACAACGACTTAAAGTCGTTATAGTAAAATTTTACATTGTGATTGGAATAATTGATATCCTACTTAAATAAATGTGAAAGTTTGTGAACGAATCTGGTTGAAAGGAGACTGAAATGATTACATACAATCTTGGGCCTAGTTGTAAGAAGATGAAAGTGGTGTCAATTAATAGCTTATATATTATCAACCTTTCACTGAAACTTCTGCGGATTTTGTCAATCTGAGAACAGAGATATTAGAGATTATGTAAAAGTGAGGTTATGTTAAAATCTTTAACTAACAGCTGATTCCTGAAGTGCAAAATGTGTTCTTTTGCACTAATAGTTATAATATTTACTAGAAAATGTTTGAAAAATCATATGAATGAACGTCAACGACTTCAAGCGATAGGTAGGTAACAGGTAAGGAGATAGGTAGGGAAAAGATGTCTAAAATAAAATAAAGAATCATTTAATATAATGTTTTATTCGCCTTCTGTTAAACACATTTTACATTTTAAACCTGCCAGGATGGTAGCTGGTTAGATGAGGTTATAGTTATTTACTTACAGACTGAGGTGCAAGCCGAATTGCCGAATCACTGATAGAATTGTTTCATCGTGTAAGGGCCGTCGGCCCAGTGTATTGCAGTGACCAGTGGATATCCCACAATTCACACAGTAATCCATAGTTTCAATAATATTCAATCCACAAGCCGGCGGTAAAATCCAAAATAACAATTCCAAGTCAAACGTGTGAGCGATCTTCGGTGTCCAAGGTGAAAGCAAGGGTCGTACAAGGTAGGCAGGGTCAGAATCCGGAAAATACAAAGCAGTTGTCGTAAAAAATTATGAATAATCGGGAAAGCACTCAAAACGCATCGGAAAACACGAAACGAGTGAGCAAACAAAAACAGTCAGCAACTGTCTAGTGTCAATATTAGTCAGCTGTCATGTCAGTGACATAGACTACAAATATAAGAGAGATTTGAATCGATATGAAATCGATAATCATTAATATTGGTTTTTCAGTAATTAATTGATATTTGATTTAATAATATGACTGTAATTATATGCACTATATTGCATGTAAGTATATATAGTGCATTTAATTACTTTGAGTTAATTATTTACTGCAAATGTTTTAGTGTAATCGATTACTCAATTGATAATCTCACGAAAAATATTTTCTCATATTTCTCCGCATCCAGATTGAGAATTGAGGTGATTTTTCATATTCTAAGATAGAAAAATATAACTAATTTTTTAGATCATATCTCAACTTATTACATTTGGGCCCAACATTTTCCATCTCCTTTGATACAGGGATAGGTTATAGGTGGGGAGCCCCGCAGCAAAATTTGTAGTCACTCGAGCGTCACGTAAATCTATTAGAATTGGTAGTAAGATGATAGAAAGAATAATGGTATATAAAGTTTCCACTTTTAGTGGTGGAGGAAGTATATACCTACATAACATAATAATAAATAAATACATAATGTCATCCATCGTAATTAAAGTTTTGTATTACTTTGATCTTATTTAATGTTATTTCAGTTATTCTGGTTAGTTTAACTTTAAAGTAAACATACAAAAAGACCACGTTCGAGTAAATACAGAAATCTCTTTGCAAGTTTCCCACACCCTTAGGTTACGCTTAAATCGCGAGATTTTCAAAATGGACGCTTGTTAGCTAGAGTAACTAACCTACCTGATCTTAATCTGACGCGTAGGTATAAATTCGTAGACCGAAGTTTTTTTTTGCGCACCCACCATCCAAAACGGCTATAAAATCACCTTGCATAACTAGCCTCCCCTAGCTTAATCTGACGCGCTCGAGTTACTACCAAATTTCCTTCTACGCGTGCCCTACTATTATATTATAGTCTACATCTAGATTTACACATAGGCTACTTTTTGTCCCTAGAATAGGTTGCAATGGGTTGCGCGTACAGGAAATTCCACGCGTCTGGAGCATAATAATATTGGCTTTTTGGATAGATGAAATAGTGTACAAAGTACATACCTTGACATTGAGAGGGTTGTACACATTCAGTAGCCTTTTGGTCACGTTCAATCCTAATACCTGCCAAGTAAACAGAATTAGATTAACTCAGTGCCGGATACAGTAATTCTGTTAATATTATACTAAACATATTGAGTACACTTTACACTTTTTTCACAGTATTTATTATATTGAAACTGTCCGGTTTCGCCTGACGGCATTCTCAAATGTTTACATTTAGCAAAGGTTTTAGATGTTCTTATTCCTAAAAACTACGATATTTAACATTTTTCACAGGTGGTTAGTTATAAAATTTTGCATACCAGTAATAAGGAGGAACTGTCAGTAATTTAAGCTAGTCCCAGTCATAGACCTTGCATATAAAGGCGGTACACCTATGACCCCGGGAACAGACATAAAGCGATGGACTCGTATACCATTTATTGGTAATATCTCTTACAAATGCGCTACACTTGTCTGAATGCAAATCTGTCTTTTTTACCACTCACAGCCAACAAAAGTTAATTTGTAATACAGTATAAATACCATACTATATTACTCAAATTTTGTGAGCTGACATCACTTTTTTTCTACCAATCAAATCATTGGAATATGATGCGATAAACGCTCGTTATTGGTTGAAAATTGTAACTTAACTAAACCCTCATCCATGATCTATGTAAAACCTCAATTTTAATACACTTACCAAATAGTTTTATGATACACATATTTTATTTCTAAATCCTAAAAAGTTACAAATTCAGATCTAGCTCAACACAATTTCAAATACCGACTGTCAAAATCCGGTACAATTATAAAAAAAAAAAAGATTTGGCTGTGGTACGAGTATTAGATATGGAATAACACATAGGCTTTTAGACTTTTCATCCCGTGAATAGGTTCGTTCATCTTCAATGTTTTAGATATTTGGGTACCACATCAGCAATGTTAGAGAGAGATAAAAGTACTTACGTCTCTCAAATCGGGCCCAACTTTGCTTTGCAGCATCCCGGCGACACCGCTCTCGATGTCTTCCATGGAGACATTAGCGGCGAGATCTTGCAACACCTGTATTTAACATAATTATAGCACAGTATAACGAGAGATCTTACAGTAGTTCATCGCGTTTGATGTTTGCGGAAATGCCGCCTTTTGCAGTTTTGTCAGGGTTGTCACTTCAGTTTTTATATATAATTTTTCTGTAATATTCTATATATAACTCCTATTCGTTCTCTTTGTTCTGTCAAGGCACATCAACTCACGCTAATTTATATTACTAGGTGATGCCCGCGGCTTCGCTCGCATGGATGTCGGCTATTGCAACTTTTGGTTATATCTTCGGTTCTACTCAACCAATTATGATCAAGCAAACGTAATATTTTAAGTCTGAGTTTTTGGATTTTGGTTTCGATATTGATTTCGATTTCGGTTTCAAATTCGATTTCGTTTTCGATTCCGACTTGAATTTGGATATTGATTCGGGTTCGGGTTCGGGTTCGGGGTTGGATTCGGATTCGAATTCGAATTTCGCTAATCGCTGGGATCGCTAAATTGATGATATATTCTTAAGGAGCCTATCCACGATCAGTTCGCCTGCAGTTTCAAATCGTATCGGGCGGCCTGCAGTCCTAAGTCGACAGCGCCCACACACGAAAGCGATTTTGGCCTGGTGGTCATGCCCTGCTGTCAGTTTTGCGGCTACACACGATCAGTTGGGAGTCGACAGTTTCCCATCGTATGATTGCCTGCCGGCAATTGTCTGCTATCGGGCTTGACGACCATGTTACCGACGATCAAAGATGGCGGACTTGAAATTAAAAAAAAAAACAAATCGAGGTTTTCGTGGTGACTAATTACGTATAATAAAATCCATTTAGCGATCCAAGATGGCGGACTTGAAATTTCCCACAAAGTCAACATGAGCATCGTTTTGGAGGTTTTCAGAGTTGCTAATTACGAATATATCATCCATCCAGTCATCTGGGATTGCTACATGAATAACATATTCGTAATCAGCAACCCCAAAAACCCGGAAAACGATACCCATATCGATTTTAGTGAAAATTTCGAGTCCGCCATATTGGATCGCGAAATGGATGTTATATTCGCAATCAGCGACCCCAAAAACCCTGAAAACGATACCCATATCGATTTTAGTGAAAATTTAGAGTCCGCCATCTTGGATCACCAAATGGATGCTATATTCACAATCAGCGACCCCAAAAACCCTGAAAACGATACCCATATCGATTTTAGTGAAAATTTCGAGTCCGCCATCTTGGATCACCAAATGGATGTTATATTCGCAATCAGCGACCCCAAAAACCCTAAAAACGATACCCATATCGATTTTGGTAAAAATTTCGAGTCCGCCATCTTGGATCGCGAAATGGATGTTATATTCGCAATCAGCGACCCCAAAAACCCTGAAAACGATACCCATATCGATTTTGGTAAAAATTTCGAGTCCGCCATCTTGGATCGCGAAATGGATGTTATATTCGCAATCAGCGACCCCAAAAACCCTGAAAACGATACCCATATCGATTTTTGTGCAAAATTTCGAGTCCGCCATCTTGGATCGCGAAATGGATGTTATATTCGCAATCAGCGACCCCAAAAACCCTGAAAACGATACCCATATCGATTTTGGTAAAAATTTCGAGTCCGCCATCTTGGATCGCGAAATGGATGTTATATTCGCAATCAGCGACCCCAAAAACCCTGAAAACGATACACATATCGATTTTTGTGCAAAATTTCGTGTCCGCCATCTTGGATAGCTAAATTTAGAAAACGAAAAAAAAAAAACAATTTTAACAAACAAAACGAGCCTTGAAAAAAAATCACGTGATTAGTGTGATTACAAAAATGAGACAGCCCTGAATCCTTAGTACCGAGTAAAATGTATGGGCGTACCGAGTAATACCCCGTCCCCCACCACCCCTCTCCCCCCGCACGATTGCTCTGTCTAGACGGCTTCGTTGACCGACTGTATGTAGTATGAATCGTTAGACTGTGATTATAGTATATCCATACTAGTATTATACATGCGAAAGTAACTCTGTCTGTCTGTATGTTACGCTTTCACGCCTATATCACTGAACCGATTTTGATGAAATTTGGTATAAGGGTAGATTAAACCTTGAGAAAGGATGTTGGCTATGTTTGGTCGCAATAACCGACATCCACGCGGGCGGAGCCACGGGCAAAAGCTAGTTAAGAATATTTTAAGGAAATACTAGGTAAAACAGGGTGTACAATGTAAAGGGCAAGTAGAAATAAAATGTTAAATTTTTGTACTAATTATTTTGTTTTCAGTGGATACGAGTATGTAACGCTTTTATACTGTTTACTAGTTTTATGACATTGTTCGATATGTCGTGGATATTATCCATTGAACGCTACAAGTAGTAGTCGGTAGCTTAAACCTTACGATCGAGAGGTCTCGGGTTCGAATCCTGGCCATGACACTACCGACGACGTGAACCCACTCCAAGGTTAGTTGGAGGGGTTAGAGGGAATATTAGAAACTTCGGTTGCTAATGTTCTAAAATGTTACAAATCTTCGTGTCTAATACAAAAGTGTCCATGGATTATTGCAATGTAACTATGAACAGATTCATCGAATATCCTAAGTTAGCTGGCTAGTAAACTCAGCGTCAGACGTTTCTTGACGAATAAAGTACTCAAAGTGATCTCAATGCCTTGGTTTTCCACCCTTCCAGTTGACTGATTATTCTGATAGTTGGTTCACACGAGTTCGGACAATAATACTATTTAAATCAATAAAATACTTGAATGAATTTTACAGCATTAAGTATGCTAACTATACAAATCGATGTCGCCTTAAAGACAGATAAATAGAAGGGAAATTTGAATCACATCGGGCGTTTCTCATTAGCGATAAAAATCGCAGGTTCAAGTCCCGCCCGAGAACTTTCATTTTTAACCCCCGACGCAAAAACGACGGGGTGTTATAAGTTTGACGTGTCTGTCTGTGGCATCGTAGCACCCAAACGGATGAACCGATTTGGGTTTTTTTTTTTTTTAAAAGGTATATTAGTCGGGAGTGTTCTTAACTATGTTTGAAAAAAATCGGTCCAAGATGGCCGCCGCCACAAAATGTTGGAATACATATTTCTTTATAATTCCCTCAATATGGGTATAAAATGAAAGAGCTTGACTAGTAGATCCATTTAAAAAGTATAAAATAAAAATTAAATTAATTCTCTATGTATTCGATCAATAAAATAGTTTGATTTGCTCGTGATACCTTGGTATTGGGATCATTTTGAGACTTTGTAATCAAGAATATTCAAGAATGTTCTGACGCTGACTTTACTGAAATTTGTGATTTTTTAAAGTGTTAAACAAAATATACCTTGGCCATAACACTATGCAGCTCATGATCCAACATCTTCGTCATGAAAGTGTTCAGTTCATAATCCCCGTTGCGAGTCTTCTCAGCCGCTGGTGGTGTTTTCACCGCTTTTTTCACCACTGGTTCCGGATTCTTCGGTGTTGCTGATGCAACTGGAAATTGAATGTGGATTAATTGAACTTATATATTATGGGTGAAATGGCCCTACGCAAGGGGGCGAATCACCCGTCCAGCTACGCGGCGTCCCCTGCTGGCAGTAAGTAACTTAACTTATAATATCTACTATTATTATGATCTCATTGTTAAGCCCAAGACTCACTCTTTCCTGGGGCAGGATGATAGATGGTTCCCACACGTGAGGGGCCTCTAAACCGGAGATGGCCCTGGGTCAGCTGGGGTGCGAGGTAATTGCTTTATGGGGCTAACAACCTGAAGATCCGAGGCAGCTTGCAGTTTAAGTCGGTTCAAGTTCGATATCGACGCTGCGGACCATGCAGCAGACGTGCATTATGGACCGTCAGGGTCAGGCCCATGAAAGAACATGGCCTCGGTTTTATGCAGAGCCACCTCGAGACCCAGCCGCCGAATCCGCCCCACGACTTGGGCAACCGCGGTCGTGGCCTTCAGGGTCGCTTCGCGGTATGTAGCTCCGCACGCCGTCACCAGCGTGTCGTCCGCATAACAAGTGACGGCGGCACCGTCCGCGAGCTCACCGCGAAGCACCCAGTCGTAACCGATGTTCCACAGTAGCGGTCCCAGGACCGATCCCTGCGGAACACCGCACGACATCTCTCGCCGACCGAGCCCGGTCGCACTTGGGTAGACGACTGCTCTCTCCGACAGATATGCCCCGACTATGCGGCGAAGGTAGAGAGGCACTTCGTGATACACGAGCGCCTCCCTAATGCAGCTCCAGGGCAGGGTGTTAAACGCATTGGCGATGTCCAGTGACACCGCCAACACCACCTCGCCCCGAGCGACGGCGTCCTTCGAGCGGCTTTTTGAGGTTAAATATTACAAACCATTTTGAATCTTATCTGCGGGAGAAAAATGTAATAGACTTTTGCAGGCGAAGCAGGGGTGGCTCGGTGTCGCGAGAAGTCGTGCGGCCACGCAACCTTCTTACAATTTATAGTAACAAACTCCGGCCGACTCTGCCTGCCGCTACTCTGTTAGTAGGGATTGACTCTACAACTTAAACTTAGCTTGAATTTTTGGATGAAGTGTCATACGCGTTACATAACTTACCTTTTGCTTTGATGATTTTCTCAGGTTGCGTAGTAGTCTTCGTTACAGGTTTGACTTCTTGTTTAGCCACCGGTGCAGACTTGACTTCTCTCGGCACCACTGGCGCCGGCTTGACTTTTCGCTGTGGAGCCTTCGTTATAGATTCAGGTCCGCCTGCTCGTTGCGGAGGCTTTGTCATCGGTTCAGGTCTAAAAGCCTTCTTTATCGGCTTTGGCAAGAATTCAGGTCTAACTTCTGGCTGTGCCGCCTGTGTTTGCAGTTGCCGCTGTGATTTAGGAGGTCTCCCACGTTTTGCCTTTGTCATGGGTTCTCTTACTTCCCGCTGAACCGGCCTGGGCCCTTGATCAGGCCTGAGCGGTCGCTGTACTGGCCTGCCCATCGGATCAGGTCGGGCTGGTCGCTGTACCGGTTTGGTCATCGGTTCAGGCCTGACTGGTCGCTGTGCTGGCCATGCCTCTGGTTTTCTTTTAGCAACTAGATGTGGTTGTTTCGACTTCATCGACAGCGGAGCAGGTTTTCTCCCTATAAAACACGAAACGCCGTTATAGACAATAAGAGGATTCATTTAAGTAAATATGGTGCTAGAAACTGTAAAACTAATACATATATATAAGAAATATACTTTTCTATAAACAGTCTTGGAGTAAGACTTATCATTCTCACGATATCATCAAAATAAACAGTGAAAAGCGATGAGAATCAAGTAGTTCCATTCTACTAGATAGGAAGTCTCCACCAAAACAGTTATTTGCTACACACACTCAAGTCCATGACACGTAGTTGAGTATATCCAGTTCAAACTGTACAAAACAACGTAGTAATGCACTGGAGCAATTTCTTGGCGCTTTAAAAGACTTAGCAAACCTGAGAGACACCGTAATAACATGAAACTAAAGACTTGGCTTCTCTAAAAAATATCAACACGCGGCCAAAGCCAGAAAACATCCAACATAATTGTGTTCGCATACCCCGTCTTTGTCACTCGCCGGCTTAAATATGTTTCAGAAGACCACGTTCTGCTTGAAGTGAAAGAAGACAAGCTTATTTGACGGAAAATTGACATTTATAGAGCATCCTTCATCATCAACACTGGGGAGCCAAAGCTCCGGTGGCATCCAAGGCCTTCACTCCTCCACTTCGTACGATCTTCGGAATCCCTGGTCGTGAGAGAACAACGCCACGTTAACCTTAAATCGACCACGTCAGCCGAGAGGAGCCAGACACGCAGAACTCGGAATTTGACTAACATAGCTCGAGATTTCATGATCAGTAGCTTATCTAGTGGTAGGTCAGTTAAGGAGTCAGCATTACGAGTGAGAGGTCATGGAATCCAATCCCATGGACGCCTGCACCTAAGTGGTAAATAAAAAAAATGGTGAAACTCCTCCTAGCACAAGCAAATTGGTTTAACTGGAGTGGTAACCGGGAATTTCTGTTACTAGTACTCTTAAAAAAGATAAGAAGCAAATAACCACAATAAGATTAAACTCGTAGAATCTCATTTGAACGTTGAATAAAGATGTTGCACTCCAGTCTATACACCAATCAATGAACAATCCAAGTCGAAGTCAGAATTCATATTCGAAATTTGTTAGCAGAAACTCCAAAGAACCTACGGCACATTAGTTCTTTCCATTGTACCTGCATCAACGAAAACTGAAAGCCTTAAGCGATTTCCTTGGCTCATGGATGTAAAAAACAAGAGTATTCGATCGATTGTGTAAAACCATAAAAACGTAGAAAATAGTAGCGCAATTATTATTGGGCAACATGGGTCGCAGTGAAAAGGCATTCATCGATAGTAGGATGCCTCTAACGGCCGTTCCCAATAACATACTGGCAGTTAAAGATGGATCGCATCTGCGGATAAAGTGCTCGGCTGTTTAAATCCAAAACATAGTAACTCCTATTTCACACCAATGTCTCCGACATTGGTGTGAAATATTATATATATTATTTTTGCTTTCCCGCAAAAAAATTAGTTACCATGTTTTGAATTTAAACAGCCGATACGTCAAATTTGACTGTTGCGATCTATCTTTAACTGTCAGTATGTTATTGGGAACGGCCGGGAAGCTCTGATGACAATGAACACAATACAAGGTTAATTCAAGATACAACCTATGCGGAAATAGGAAACCAAACAAGTTGCTTCTGGATAGATATAGGTATCCAAGTGCTTGCTTTTATATACACAAGAATGGTGTCCTCTGGATTCTGTAAGAATGGATGATATTCTATGAATTTATCATCTTTTAGGATGAAAATAATCCAGAATTTCCACGACACTTAATACCTTACCGTTGGTTAGTTGCTCTTGCTATGGATATGTCCACTGGCTTCCAAAAGTCTTTAGGAACAATAAAAAAAAACGGATAAACACTTACCAATAGAGCTTTTGCCTCAGTAGGTTATTGGGTTAGATTGATTCCACAGAATAATTGGAAGTCTACACGCTGGTATCGCTGTGGTCTGCTTGTTTCATGGATATGCTATGAATATGAATTTAATGTTTCTTTTTAGGCGAACTTACCACATTAAAATTAGAGTTTAGCTGCAGACACATCTAAACCTAGATCCAATAAATAGCAAGCATACGGCCAATGACATTTAAATGGTAATGATCTTTCTTGATGGCTTACCTTTGAAAACTCTAGGCTTCGATTTTCAAAGCTCCATTGACCGAAAGTTCCACCGACCATAGACAACCACGGGGAAGTGGAGTCATCCCAAAGCTAAAGAATCTGCAATTCATTCACATGATCAAGAAAAATGAGCTTAAACTGTATTACATTATATTATATACATAACTTCGTCAATACCTACATGTGTTTTCATTCTCCTTCGTGTTTTCTTCAGTATAGACTACGATCTCTTGTCCCAGACAGTATTCTTGTAATTTGATAAACAACTGTTCAGTTAGTCATGAACTTTGAAGGATATGAAACCATTTGACCAACTAAACCACATCATCTTATAGATGTATAATACAGATTCCTGATGTAAATTATTGTAGTCTGCCTATGAGTGTCCACCATAGCAATCAGATATCTCCCATAAAAATATTAGGTTTGTAATATAATAAAACAAGCGTATAAATAACAACAGTATACCAACTTACCTATTTGGTTTGTTGATAAATATGTCGGCGACAGATACTTATTTCTTCCTTCTAAAGGTCTAACGCGTGTTCTCATGATCTGGCGATAATGACAGGACTTGGGTGGTATTTTTATACAGAAACTCCGTTATAAAGACGAGATTAACTTTAACATTTCATTAGGAATGTTTACCAACAGCATTAGAGCGGGAAAATTGTTTCTTATTTAGTTCAAATAAAGTAAAATTTTTATTTTATACGTGTAACCAACGATGTCTTCTCCCCAATATGATTAAAATACTTTGGACACTTTCAAAAAAATACAAAAATAAAATACCTTAAGTTGAGCAAATTAAAAGAAATTCATCCATATTGGGAACAGTTTTATTGAATGTCACTAAACCTATCTAAAACTAACACACATTTTATGAAATATTTAACGCCTTGCTGGCGTTGTTGCTTAAGTAAATACGAGCTCAGATACACAATCATTACCTCTATCGATAAATCATATTTTGGTTGGTTACTTGTACCAAAAAACTTAATCTAAACAAATAACATTCTCATTGAAATCAGAATCAGATCCCCTCGATTCCAAATCCATGTTAGCCACATCGTAACTGTCAGTCATTTCCGCCTTGTAATTCTGGATAATATTATCCAACTCAGACTGAGAATACTCAGACTTAAAGCACACAGCGTGCAAACCCGTGGAATCTACGTAATCTAATTGGTACCGCATTGATGCCAACGTCTCCAGAGACTCCAAATCTATCTCCACTTCGTATTTAAGTTTATTTTTATCAACAGACTTAAGTTTTACTGCCTTCCACCTATCGAAATTGATATTTTTCACACCCCGATTACTATGTTTCAGCTTTTGCGTTAAATGCAACGCACGTAGCTGCCTGTCGAAAGGTACCATTACCGTCATTTTGAAGAACCGCGTGTTAACATCCTCCCCGCCTACAACTGCGACGACCTGGCGGTTAACTTTACCGAAATTACAACTTATAAGCCATCGTTTAGAATCTTGATTTTGAGGCAATATCGCGAAATAATTGGGTTTCAAAAACCCATATTTAACAAAATCCGTTCGTAAAACACCTTCTTGTCGGTGATATTGAAACAGATTGTATATGATAACTTCTTTGATTTTTCGAGCCTGAACAAGATCTAGTGTTTTGCTCCCTTTTAGTATTATTTTAACGAGCGAAAGATCATTAGTGAGGACCGGCATAGGTGAGTTTTTAATGGCTTTAGCTATTACTGCAGGATCAGTTTCACTATTTTCCTTTAATCCAAGATCAAAGGAGTCTTTATCAACCGCAACAGCTTTTAGAAAGACGTTAACCTGCTGTAACTCATAGCTTAACTTCATATCGTGAGTTTCTAGTGCCCTAGCGGAAGACGGTGGCATGTCTACGTACAGTCTCGTACCCTTTTCGTTCACAATTTTTTTGACATACTTCCATTTTTGAATGTTGACACCATCTAGCAATTTGTTCTGCAACTTAAGCTTTTCCAGAGGTTCGATGTTCTTAACGTTGGAATGTCCAGGGAGCCATATGGCCGCCCTTTCGTACCACAACTCTTCTTTTGTATAGACCAAGACACCAAAATGTTCGAAATCGCTAAAATCTAAGTTGATAAGCCAATCTCTGGACCACCTATCCTTCGTTACCACCTCATACCTTAACAAGCTCTGTAGCCCCTTGAAAGTAAAATCTGGAGACCACCCCTGAAACTGCCCTGTAGCTTGAAACATTTTCGAGATTAGATTATCTTTTAGTAAATCGGCTTCCATGTGTGAGATCCTATTAAAATCATCTCTGCACAAATAAAGCCTGAAGCCATCTTTGCCATCCTCTTCTTCTGGAAACGATGGTTCCACAAAGTCTGCAACGGGTTTTGGATAATCCAAAACAGGTGGAACAGGTTCCGGAATGTAAATGGGGTTCTGATAGTGCTGTAAACTGTCGAAAGTTTGATAGAACGGTGCAGGGACCATCATGGGTATCATGGTCTGTTCCATGAACTGTGGGGGTTGTGGGATCGGAGGGCACGGCAAACTGGCGGTGACTGCTGGTGCCAAAGGTTCGTTAGAATCTGAAAGATTTTATAAACATTGATAATAACATGTAGCAGTATTTTTTATGTTGCAATCAGCTAAGATTAGATGCATAACAGATCCTGAAAGTATTCTTGGAAATGATTTCTCCAGTTCTGTGATATAAAATTAATAACTATTCATCCCATCCCCACTAAGTTTAAGTTATATATTAGAAAGGTAAACTTATTGTAGGCCTGGCAGATGTCAGTTAATTTACCTTGATTCAAGTCGGCGCTTGGAGAACTTCGACTAATCTTCGCAGGAACATCCAAGGATTCTGTGGACATATTGGATGTTTTTAACACTATTTTGAAGAAGTCTCTTAGATATTTCAAATATTTCAATTTAGAATTTAGTTTCTTTTTTCAGTCAGTTGGAATATTACGATAGGTCAAACTGAAAGTTTTTAGAAAGTGACTCTTTCTAAGCAAAAAAAATAATTAAACAGTTCGTAATTCAAAAATTGAGCTTTTTGTTCATCTATCGTTTTTTTTTTTGTAATTTTGTGGACTACTATAAAATTGAGCGGTGACTTGATAGAGCATTTTTACGACCCGTTGTTGCCAACGAAGACATCTATTGCTACTGGATATATTGGTCCAAAAAAAATTTACTTGGGACTTGAAAAAATTGAATTGTGACGCACGAATGCGGACGTAGTTTGACTCTTGACGAAAGCATAGAGCGAATAGAACCACATATCAGAAGATAGCGTCGTCATTATGTAGTGGCAATCGTAATTCGGCCTTCGAAAACATTGCTGCCATGCTGCAAAAGGACTAAATTCAGCACTAGTCTAACTATTTTTTTAAAATATTGATAGGTCGTGAAAGCTGGAAGCCTGAAACAAAATAACAATCCGTCCAATTAAAAAAGGATAAATCCTGAAAAATAAAGACTATTGTCTGCCTTCAATCGTACTGAAAAATAAAGGAACAGTCACTGCAGACTGACACGTAAAGCAGTTCTCTAGAAAACAAATAAAAACGATGCCCATTAATCAAAAAGTTCTTACATGATACTGCCCCAGTCCACTTCGCTAAAAAATCATCTTTGAGCACTAAACATTGTACTGATGAGACATCCCGCTTATAGTCCTAGCCTTATAAAAAAAATGAAAAATTGTATCTTGTGATTTTTATTGCTGAAGTTTTAAAAAGTCATAAGAAATGCACTGATAATGCTATGCATTGAAAGCTACCTAATCTACCTAAAGAATGTTGAACTGAATGCTATATCTAAATATTTTTTCGAAAGAATAAATGTATAACTTTACATTTTCTTAGTGTTAAGTTTCTAAAAACTTTCAGTGACCCACGTATTGATTATTAACCGAGAAAAGAATATATTAACTTTGTAGATGATACACTTTATAAACATGCTAACAGCCTTACTGTACAGCTTCGAACGGAACAGTGATTCAAATTCAATTGCGGATAAAAAAATCTCGGGAAGACTAAAACCATATCTTACCTGGAGCGTGACGTTTCATACTTCTAAAGTGTTTCGGTAGAGATCGCATCACGTCTTGTAAAATCTTCGCCTCATCCTTCAAATTATATTTAGCTTGATACTTGATTACCACTTCGATGAAAGACACGTCTGAGTCACCAAACATGTCGTAAACTAAGTTCCCCACAATTGTTTTGAGTTCTCCGATGACATAACGTCTCTGTTCTCCTTCAATATGCTTATGTTCTTCGTTTTTGTCGAGAATCTTCTGTGCAATTTCATCAATAGCTTTTTCCCTCTTCAGTCTAATTGCACTGCTTGTCGTTGTCTCCATTCGTCTGTCCCTGTCCATTTGCTGGTTGTCACGCATTCGATAGTCATCACGTTGGGCACCGTCGTGACGAGGCCGGTCATCACGAGGTCTGTCATCTCGTTGCCTCAGCGACTCATCCTCACGATGTCTCCCATGATCTTCGTAGTGCGGTCGCATATCTCCGGTAATTTTTTCACCATGCCTTCGATTATCGTCAAAATCATCCCTTTTCCTTGAAGCTGACTTCCGGAACTCTTCAGCTTTCTTTTTGAACTGTATGGCTCTATTATAGATGTCTTCAAAATCTTTGTCGAAATCTTTAGATTCAATTTTCCTTTCTCGGTGCGGGGATTCCCTCTTGCGATTGTAGTCGCCATGACGATCTTCTTGGCGAGGTCTTCGCGATGATTCAAAGTCATCCGGTTGAGCCTTGCGATCAGGTATGTCACGTGGGCGATAGTTATCACGTCGATCTTCATAGTCATTGCGAGGCGAAAATTTTGGTTGATATCGGTCGCTAGGACCTGCCTGCGATGAGTCTCTTTCCAGTAACTCTTTAGCAACACGAAGCTTCGCTTCCTCGTAATTTCTACGGTCTTCAGGACGTCTATTCCGAAGTTCGTCTTCCTTAAACGATCTTCCCTCCCACACAGGCTGATGTTTTGGCTTGTCATCTTTATCAGCGAAATTGGGGCGATTCGGTCTACCGAGGTCTCTATTGGGGTTTTGCCCGGGCCAAACTGGAGGTGGCGGCGCATCAGGGCTACGACGTTTCTCTAGAGCCCACGATCGACGTGGAGAGTACGATGAACGTGGAGAAACAGAATTCCTCTTAAACCGATCGCGGAGGGGAGATCTGTCTCGACGATTTGGTGAGCGCGATTTCCGTGTTGGTGAATATCTTTTGTCCCCTTTATCGGGTCCACGCTCCCTAAGCATTTGCATTCGTAAATCTCGTCTTTCATCTTCTGATTTTTTCACGGGAGCAGTTGAGTCATCGACGTGGCGTTGCCAAGAACCTGATGGTTCCTCTCTCATCCCAGGACCAGGGTATTGCACGGTGTCATGGATGCCTGGGCGGAAACCACCTGAGTACATAGCTTGATTTGGTGCCTGTAAATTGAAATTGTATATGCAAACACGTCAAGCTGGAAATCATTTACATTTAACATGAGAAAACTTAAATTACCCTCTTATAATTGCACTGTGTTTTAATGAAGATGTATGAATTCTAACAATTCATAATTAACCACAGGAGTGCTCAGCAAGAGACGACTAAATGAGAGTTAGCCATCTTCTGCGTACATTACATAAACGTACTGACAAACAGTTCCTATAAGTGCTTATAACACCAAAGTTGTCAGTCATGTTACCGCACCAAACTACTTCCAAAAAGCATTGGCCGTCTTACCAATCACTGGAAACATCAATAAGCAAGTAGTGCTGTTTAACCGAGATATTCATCCCATCTCATTATGCCTCTCGTCGTCCATTACTTTTTGGTAATACTGACCGGTCGATGAGCATCTTTTTTATTAGGTATGTGGACAATTACGGTATAAGAAAGCCGTTGCCGTCAGACTTAACTGAAAGTACCATGTACTATGCACTATGCAGAGCAATTTATGTGATTGTTCCTCCGATATTCTGCAAAGACATCAGGCAGACCAAGCTACTTTGGTGCATTTGCGAAAAAGGTCATCATTGTGGAGATCGATGCGGGAGCAAGACTCATTGCAAAAGCACATCAGCGGCAAAGAATTTAAAGACTTAAATTCTGCGGTGCGATATGAATGCCTTATGGACTGATCTGACACACGTATATCGTACAAGCAGTACCAGTAAAAGAAAAATTGGTAACTTCTATCAATAAATTAAACAAGTTGCCAATTTTCGTGTTTCTTACAATCTGTCTACTGTACTTGTATCTTGTCGAAGTAGATACTTTTCCTTGTCATGATTGATCGCAGTAAGCGGGATGTGTGTTAAGCTTATTAAATCTCGAAATCCCGATTACGGCTACACTTTGGCATAGGTGTAAATTCAATACGAACTCCAGTGTGATTATTAAGAAATTGAAGGACTCGATTAATAAAATACTCATACGATGGACAGCTGATAATTTATAGTATGATCATCAAACCATCATGCCTGTTTAACACTTAGTGGTATGTTGTTATCATTATATCCTTAAAATGTCTCTCAAAATGATTCTCTAAGACTGCCTCTCGTTCAATTTGTCTCTTTCAATTTTGGTCCTTGTGTCTCCTTTATCAGGTATCTGTGAACTTTATAGCTTTTGAATCATCCTTCGCAACCCCAGCGATATGAGCGGGCGGTATCTACAATGCTTACAAAAACAATCGCTTCTACACAACTGTCTACCCCGACACAGTATATGAGGCAAGTAGGCAATCAATTAATGAAAGTCCCTTGCCATCGCGCAATTCTTCGTTTTATTTCGTCGTGTTGACGGCATATTTGTCAGATTTTAATTGCCCAGTGTGCAGCCGGCAAATGGTTGTGGGCAAGCAAAATATGTCGGTAGGTGGGTACCTCCAAATACAAACCGTGGGTCCCCCACATCTGAGAAACCCCACATGGCCCGGTTTCTGTAAGTCTGTTTAAGGACTTTCAGGTGGTCCAGGGTAACCCTATCCAGGGCGACGATTCTCCGATAGTGGGACAAAAGGCGGTGGCACGCGTAATAGCTCATGCGGCTTTGTCTGTGTCACGCCAGAGCATACATGGGGTTTCGTTATCGCGTAATAAACGGTAGCCATAATCTTCGATGTTTACAGAAGTTCTTTGGTTGCCTTTTGCCCTTTGCCCTTTTTATGCAATGAACCCCCGCCATTGCTTGCACTTAGGGATCATACTGATGAAACCAAATTTGAAAACTTTCGTATAAAATATATTATACAATCCATTCCTTTGTAAATCTATATCACTTCGAGAGCCGCAGTTCGGCTGGTACATTTTTTTTCGACTTTTTTCGATATCAGTTTCGGTCCGATCAAGGGTCATATTTAAATTGATCTGTTCCTTGTGGATATAGCTAAACACATTCCTTACCATCAATAATATGAAGGTGCAGAGTCTGTAACTCTTTCTGTGCTTTTTAACAGAGGGACTACCAAATCAAATTCATCACATTAGGTGTATCGCGTAGTTTGATGTATTAGATTTAATCAATTTCAAGATCTTAACTTATCTAAATAAATGTCAGTTTAAAATATGCTGTTCTTTTTGTTTGATGAATTCTGGATACGATTTTGTTTCTGGAAATATTAAAATGTGCCAACATTCAAGGTAATCTGCCCAGCAAGCTGGCAGCAGAACATTGTTATTAAGAGCACACTTTATTCATAAGTTTATATTAACGAGTAGTTTGATTATAACAGTATCAATGCTCAATAAGGGGTCAATGCTCAATGAATAGTCTTGCCATCGCGTCCTCTTTAGGAATATAGTCTTGAGCACAATGAAAACTACTAAGTTAGTTCATGGGAGTTTATAGAATATAGCTGTGGCGATTTGTGGTTCAGTGAAATAAGCTTAGGCATTTCTGCCATCATACCATATGCCATAAAGAGTCCAGTTGCAGGTGTCTATTTTATTCTCTGTAAGTTAGGTATTTGCCTAATTTTGTACTTTTGCCTTCCATTTTGCTGAGAAGAAAATTGTTCGTCACTCATTCTATGATATACCTACTTTGATGTAAGTCTGACTCTTAGATTTGGCAGAGGGCAGTTGCCACAGCGCGCCGTCATTCCGGCAAGATTTGCCGTTTTATTGCGCTGCAAGTTTTTTCTCGGTATTCCATTTCTGCAATGATAATCTGTTTCCAAGTCTGGGACGGCTACAATTATGCTTGCCTTGTGGATGCCAGTCATGAACTTGCCCATAATGTGTTCTAGGGTTCGTTCAACGCTGGATTGGTAATATGTTCCCCTTCAATTTACGCTTTCAGCAAATTCTTTGCGGAGGAATTACTTTTTACTATTTCTGGAACTAACAAAGTGTCATGCTAGGGTTTTTTATTTTTGTATCCTGGCTTAGTGGAATTCACAGTAGCAGTGCGTGAACTATCATGAATTGTGCAATTGTTCATCGTGATTATTTCGTTCGCTTCTGACGATTGTATTAGAATTATATTTGCGACTCAATGGCAATCAGGTTTAAGAAGTGTGAGTTCCATATTTTCAGACATCCAGAAATAGTAGTAATTTAACCCATTGCAGACAATTTAGTCACACAAGGTCACAAGTTGAATTTCGCATATTTTACGATGCAAATTCTATTCATTACATTGTAGCAGTACAATGTCACATGTCACAATTTGAATTTTACTTAGCATATAATACGTATTAGGACGATATTGACGAATTTATGCTATTGCTTAGCTTAATATAGAAAGAACCGTATGGTAGAAGATTTTCAAACATAATTTTTAATTATAAGTTTTGTCTTAGCGAGAATGAACATTATCAACTACTACTTACATGTGCTGATGGCTCGTATGCTGGTCTAACTTTCTTCAGATCCTTGCCGTCAGATCCAAACTTGTCTCCCATTTTATCGGAATGATGACGTCCTGGAGAGTACCTAGGAAGAATTATTAGGACATTAGAATATACGGCTGTTTGATAACCGCGCCTTGGTAACAGCGTCAATCATCATTCATCATCTTAGCGTAAATTAAGGGTATTACTTGAAGTCCGGGCACAGAATAAATAATAGTACTACGTTGAACGGTGTCCATTTTCTGGCTTTTGTTGGCCATGACCATGGTAGTGCACAGTCTTGGGTGGACAATGGTAGTGAGACCATGTCATTATCTATGACGCCGAAACAGCACTTCTTGGGTTTGCCCCCTTTAACGGAACCCGGTGGAGGTGCCGTCATCAGATATCCGGCCGCGAAACATCAGGGAAAGTAAATGACGGATTCGGAAGTTTCACACGCTATCGCAAATTATGATGATTTCTATAGTATTTTATATAAAGGATTACTAACTAACATGACTTTCTTTTATATAATTAATATAGATTTTACAATAATATTATACAGTGTGATACAATCATAGCAAACCTTAAAGAACCGAGGTTTGTGTGGAAAGGTCGAAAACTTGGACCTACAATTTGCGGAAATAGATTTTTTTTACATTGACGTACGTGTATCCGATACTGTGTACCAATTTAATCCGATGTAATATAATTTGCTAACTTGATAACCTTTGCGTTAGAATGTACATAAAAGTCTTCTGATTCCCTACCTCGAAGAACTTCCATTCTCTACGGTAACAAATCTGGTTAACCTGTAGGAATCAGACGTAAGCACATACCTGGGTATTTGTCTGTCATCCCTCCTGGATGGAGACACGAGGCGGCGGCTCGGGGACGACCTGCGGGGAGGGGAGTCGTGCCGGGCGCCCGCACCCCCGGGGAGGTTGCGTCTGTCGCCTGCTGGGGTGAATTTATCTATTACTAGCTGTCCCGGCAAACTTCATTTCGCATTAGAAATTAGAATCAATTAGCTGTATCAAATTCTCCTAATTATTTTGAGAACGGAAAGCATTTCGATTCGGGCCCCATACGCCCCCGGAGCTCCCGACACTAATAGGGTCACCGCGGCCCATACTAACACCTACGGAGCGTATATACCTGTGGGACCCATACAACCATATACCTCTACGCTCAAGGGCGTTCATACTACCATAAACCATAAATTTTTCGTCCCAAATAAAAAAAATAGCCACGATAAATATCTTCGCGGCGCAAGCAACGGGCATTTTGTTAATTCAGAAGAATGTCTACTAATCACCCTCTGACGATATTTGCACGCACTATGTAAATTTTATATCAAACGTCAGATAACATAGAAGAATATCATACAGCAGTATTATAATTATAAACACATTTTTTTCCAATTCGTATTCCAAATTCAAAATTTAGACATGGCGTATGTCGGATCAGCTATTTTATATGGTGGTTATGTATTCTTAAATTTTCTTATTTTCCGCGCAATTTTCTTCATTTTTTCTTTCATAAGAACCTTCTCCTAACAATAACGAACAACAAAAAAAGAATTAGTGAAATCGGTCCAGCCGTTCAAGCGTGATGTCATGACCAAGGGAAATAGGGGTTCATTTTTATATATATAGATAGATAGGTAGAAATCATAATCCATGCATTGGCTGGCTTGAGCATGGTGCAGGCCCCTCGTAAAATGCTATAATTACGGCATGGTAGGTACTGTATTAGTTACGTGACTTCTTTTTACAAAATGTAACTTTAGTTTAATTCTTTTATTATAACGTGTTTATTCCGATACGAAATGTACATTTGTCCACATTTAGCCTTATGGAAATAACTATTGTAAATTGTCGTCTTAAAAAATGCTGCAGTGGAGTTTGTTGCGCCGTTTCTTTTCCACCAGCGCCTTGGAAGCGGTGGTAAACTTAGATTAAGTAGTATTATAATTGATGTGTGATGATAAAAAACAAATGTGTTGCTCATTGTTGAATAAATTCTTTGACTGTCCTTGTCCCGGTTTTGCATCCGAAGCTATCATCTCCGAGCAGATGTTTTGTACTTCTCCACTTTGCACATTCTTTGGCATAAAATGGCAGTGAGACGATTTAGATAAGGCAATCTACTATAATTATTGAAGTTGTGATTATTGCTTGTTTTTAAACGTAAAATTCTTTCGATAAGTGCGCCATTGCAAAAATAATTATATTCTCAATTAGGTAAAAATGTTATTTAATATTATGGTCTAAAGATAAACACTGAATTCAACTTAACTAAAAGCAAAAGCCACTTACCAGGCGAAAGTCTCTTCCCTGAAGGAGAGTACCTCCGACCATGAGGATCATCCCTTCTTCCTTGCGGAGAAACTCTTCTCTGAGTAGGATCCATTCGGCTACCAGGACCCATATCACCCATTTTACCAACCGGGCCTCTGTGCAGCTCTTCTCTTCTACCAGATGGATCACGGAGCAATTCATCTCTCCTTCCAGGTGGATCCCGGAGCAACTCCTCCCTCCTACCAGTGGGATCTCTGTGCAAATCCTCCCTTCTACCAGGAGACATTCTTCGTGGAATAGGATCTCTAGATGGTGAGAAACCACGGAGTTTCTCATACTCCTTATAAGTATCTGGTTTGGGTTGAAAACTCTTTGGGTCCCTGGGCTGGTCTCCTGGACCATATTTCCGGTCTTCAAAGGATTTGTTGAAAGGCATTGGGCTGGTTTTTGAAAATTCTGGTTTTTGCTGGAAAGGAAGAACTCTTTTAAAAAGCCGGCCAAGTGCGAGCCAGACTCGCGTACCGAGGGTTTCGTAACGTAAGCCACATAAACTGCAATATATTTTGATTGCGTGGACTTAGAAATATAATTTTTGCACAGTTTCAAGACATTATGTGGTATGAATTTTAACTTGATAACTCATTCCTGAGAAAAAGGTCTTAACCATGGAGAAGGAAATCATAGCGGAGTTGTTGCAAGGCAATCGAGTCGCGTGCCATCCAAACGTCAAATGGACTCATTCGGTAGGAACGTGTTTTGACACCCCTCACGTCTCTCTTCCCACCCGCATTCGGCGCGCGTTTTTATTAGGAGAAATATCAATGGGGCATCTCCGTTACTTAATCATATTCTGTCCTCCGTGGTCTTGACAGACAGACAACAAAATTATCCTACAAGGGTTCCATGTTTTCTTTTTAAGAACCCTCAAAAAGTCGGAACAGGATCAGGATCCCACAAGAGCGGAGCCGCCTCCAACAGCTAGTATGTTATACATAATTATAGAACATAAAAGAAGACAGGGACAAGATAGTAACGTGATTGTGTGTATGTTTAAATCATTACCTGGTGCATTGGTGGTTGCCAGGACGGGTTGGTTGGGCGTTGCTGGTACGGCTGCTGTTGCGGACCAGACGGGTGGTTGATATTGAATGGTGTGGGACCCTGGAAATTATCCTTCATTATTGTCACCTGAAACAATATATGAGTAGATTACAAGTTCGATGTTCTAACTGACCTATTATGAAATTGCAACAGATTTTTTTTTTGGAATTTTACTAATATAATCTAAACCCTCCAACTAAGCTAAATTGCTTGTGCTAGGAGTGGGTTCACGTCGGTAGTGTAATGGCCAGTATTCGAACCCTTTTTTTTTTTTTTTTTCGTGCGGAAATCCCCACGGATACCCCCCCTGCCGGAGTCGGAAGGGAAGGTTATGTCGGACTCGAACCGACTAAAACCGCACGCCGACTGTGGGTCTTGGTGCTAGGCCGGAGGTGAGGTTGTCAAAGACATATCCCTCGCACCCCGGCTGACCCAGGGCCATCCCTTACGGTCTGGCCCTCCTCAGGAGGGGGGACAACGGTGTCCCCAACTCGCCCCCGGAATGGGGAGGCGCGCTGTTCAGCGCGCCGCCGCCGTGGCCTGCTTCTGCTGGGGTGACAGGCGGCTCCACCCGTCACCCCCAGGCCCGCGCTCATGGGGGACGGAGGTCAGTCAGTGCCCTCCGACGCCCGAGTTGCCTGCGCGCGCGGGCGGCGCGATCCGCGAGTCTTTCTCGCTCGCGCCGCCTCTCCCGCTCCGCCGTCTCCTTCACGACCATTACCTGCTCGCTGAAGGAGACGCCGGCCGCCCACGCGTCCGCGCAGCGGACCATTGCTGTGAGCAGGGTGGCGAGGGTGAGAACTCTCACTCCCAGGGCCGCCACTAGCTCCCGCCTCGGTTCAGCCCATGCCGGGCACTCGGTGAGCGTGTGCAGCCCCGTGTCCTCGCTCGCGTCGCAGTGATGGCACTCAGACGTTGGCTCCTTTTCGATCCGACACAGATATCTCCCGAAGCACCCGTGCCCGGTGATAATCTGCGTCAGTCGATACGAGAGGCTGCCATGTGGCCTCTCGAGCCATTCCCCCATGATGGGCCTTACCGCCTCTATGACGGCATGCCCTGCGCGTCGTTGCTCAAGTCGTCGCTCCCACTCCGCCACCATGATCCCGTGGAGCCGGGACCTCTCGGCCCGAATGTCTTCGGGCTCGGGATCGTATCCCCGCTCCCGCGCCTCCTTACGGAACCGATACAGTGCCGCAAGGGATCTCGCTTCCAGGATCCACGGTGGCGATCCGGCTAGGAGACTCGCCGCTTCAAAGGATATCGTGCGGTACCCCCTAATGGCCCTGCAGGCCATCGTCTGCTGCGGCGCATGCAGCAGTTGCACGAACCTGGCCCGCAGGGCGTAGTATTCGAACCCGGGACCTCTCGATCGTAAGGCCGACTCCTAAACCACTAAGCTACCGACGCTTTTGATTGATTTGGGCAAACATAGAACATGTCATGAAATCTAGCGCGAGACGCGAGCATTGGCGGTGGACTGAGCAAATCTGACGGTCGATATTCCCCCCCATCACCGCGCTACAGTACGGTTCTACTGGGACATAGAAAGTTTCATAAAAATACTGAGTGAAAAAAATCCCAGTAGTTCCATAATGGAATTAGACAATAGAACTACTGTGATCTCCCCATTTTTTTCAGAGGCGCCATTTGAAATGATGTTTTACACATACCGGTTTATCCGGTTGGTACTGATTAGGAGGGTACCTCCCACCGTGCTCAGGGATAGACAAGGGTGCTTCAATACCGTCATCCCTAGTATCTATGCTTCTCAAGTTCCGACGAGGCTGGAACAATGTATTGAGAGCTCTATATTATGTTCAAATTACCATTAAGACCTGGAACTTCCTGCCAGCTCACGTGTTTCCTTCTTCTGACAATCCCGGGTCCTTTAAGCGGGGCGTGAAAATACATCTGATGAGGCCGTCAAGCTGAGTGCCACCACTGCTAACATGGTAAGTACATGTTCACAATGGTGACCCTCTTTCCGAGACTTTGCCTTTAGCTTACCATCAGGTGAGGTGAAGTCAAATTGAAATTATAAAAAAAAATATGGGTTGATCTGAAGATGAGTATGACATGACATCATGAGTATGATGATGGCTCAACTGCTAGTCAGTACAGTTGTTGTTTACAGATGAAAATCAAGCGCAGTCCTTGCCATTGAGATTGTGAGATCAGATGTCAATTGTCTCCATATAAGATAATCCACATAAGTAAGAGAAGAAATAGGAAGGTGCTACTACCAGTGGGGATGCTATTGACCAGATGAGTGATCAGCACTTGTGCGTGGGACAATTCACGGCACCCAATGTAGGAATGCAACCCTGTGCTTCAAAGTACAGACTTTGTTGCATGATTAACATTAGGATGATGATGGTGTTGTTTTAAAGGTAGAAATACTTACAGGTAAACTCTGTTTAGGTGGATAGGCGCCATAGTTTTGCTCGAGAGGTGGGCCTTGTCTACCTTGGTCGTAGGGGCGAAGTTCAGGCCGCGGCACTGGATGCTATAGTAAAAAAACACTGTCAGTATTTTTTTTTAATAAAGCACTGTAGGTACATTTATTATTGACTGTACTTATCAAGTAGGAGGAGTAGGTAAAATATTCCAGATTTAATGAAGATTTGAAGTACTCTAGATCCTTAGATGTCTAAGATTTGTTGAGCCTCGGGATGCGGGTTGCGTAGTCAACGGGAGCCGGTGTGGCTAGCCAAACAGAATGTATCCTCTCTCTATTTGGCTTAAGACGAGTTCTAGAGTGGAGACAGCAAGAAAGCAAACAGAAGGTGGCTGACGATCTAAAAAAGGCAGCTGGGATAGACTAGATGCGGAGGATCAGTGGAAATGGCAAAAATCAAGAGAGGCCTATGTCAAGCAGTGGACTGCAATAGGTTGATGGACTGATTGACTAATTGGCTTGCTGCGCCGCCGTTGTTGTCCCATCACCTGCCGCTGACTTCGTAAAACTAATTTATTAAAAAAAAATCAACAGTTATCAAAACCAACCTGTGGCATATAACCAGATGGAGCAGTCTGTTGATGTGGGCCAGGCCCATGTCCAAAAGTATTCTGGGGAATTTGAGCGCTCATACTAGAGTTTGGACCCCATTGATTGGAAGTATTGCTATTTGAGGTCCAAGGAGAAGGTCTCATATTGTCATTTGGTCCCTGGAAATGTGGTACATTAGACCCATATGGTTTGTTGGGTCCACCAGGACCATGTAGTCCACCAGGCCCTTGTGGTCCAGCAGACCCATGTGGTCCGCTAGGCCCTTGCGGGCCACCAGGTCCTCTAGGCACATTGGGTCCATGAGGACCTCTGTTGTAGTCATTAGAACTAATTTGAGTGTTGTAGTCAATTCTAGGTTGATTTGTATAGTCATTTCTTTGTTGGTCTTGGTAACCAGACCTTGGATTATATCCACCTGGGGGTCCACTGGGCTGTAAGAGAAAGAAAAATAAAACTGTGATTATTGACCTGGATTCCATAACCATTTGCAACTTTCATATTGCCTGGATTTTTATATTTAGAACCAGTAAGACCAATCAACAAGAGATTGATAAATGATTCAATTTTGATTCAAATAACTGTCAAAATCAAATTAAGTACCTATACTCCATTTGTTTAGGTAATTAAAAAAAGGTAAACAAGAAAAATGGTGGATTTCAGAGATAGTCAACCTTCAATGACAAAAGTATTTTTGTGCATGATTATGGGCAACACAAAGACTATATTTATCTTATTAAATAATTTTAAAATTTATAATATTAAACTGACACGTTCAACACATTCACAAATTATAATAACAATCAAAGTGATTTCAAATTCAATCACTGAATAAAATTTTAGTCGGAGTCCGAAGAACTATCACCAACACTAATTACAAAAAGGTCATAGGTTTCGTCAATATTCTTATCTAGCGCTTCACTTCGTTCAGTACATGCTCTTCGCGGCTCAATAAGGTACCGAACAATAACAATATACAAACTGTGAATAGACTTTGACAGTCACGCATGTATGGCGCGATCTGGAGAAAACTGTTTTGAATATCTGTCTTTTTAGTTTCTTTATGGTAGGCACAGTGCAATAGTTTTAAAAATCATTCTAAATAATATAATTATTATAGTTTTTCAGCTTAGGGAATAATAATTGCAACTTAATATTAAACAAAGTAGTTAAATATAGAAAAATATAAATGAAGAAACGGATTTTAAGTTCTAAAATGATTTTATATTGGTCTCTTTTTATTTCGGAACGAAAAATGCCCCTACAAAAGAACCCTTTTTACGATTTGTTTACCTTTTTTTAAATACCTAAACAAATGGAGTATAATAATAAATTTGTTCATTATTTTTGTCTCAATGCTGCTAATTCTGTTGTTACATCTCTAAACTTAAAATTTTAGAGATGTAACACCACCAACAAGGTGCTGTCTTAATTTGACAGCTCTTAACTTAAATAAAATCATCTGTCCTTTTTTATCTGATTATGAAAGAAAGATATGCAATTAAATTTTTTAGAGAAATTTAAGTTTAGAGATGTAACAACAGAATTGGGAGCAATGTAATGTTAAAAAATGACTGTGATGTCATTATTTTTTCTTGAAAATTGTATTATAAATATATCTAATCAGGAGTAGTAATTAAAAGTCAAGTTTAACCAACTCATAAATTAGCAGAACTAAGACCCAGTTTAGCTTTACTCGTACATTAATTAAATAAACTTATAATGACTTACAACAGGTTTGCCAACAGGTGACACTTTGATGATGTAATTCCCAGGCATCCGATAACCATCTAGGCATTTCATCAATTTAACTCCTTCATTCTCATCGGTGAGTCCGATGCGAACCTTCTTCGTACCATCGGGCTCGTTAAGAAGGTTGTCCAATATAAAATCGTCTATGCTGCATTCTTGCTTTATCATTTTTTTGACATCAGCATATTTTGTCTGCAATCCAATTAGTTGTCTTTGTAAATTAATAAATTGCTATTGGCAAGATATGAACGATGGAATATAGTCTAAGATTTCTGAGGGACAATATATCTTGCTTAAGTAAAGTCAATTCTCAAGATAAAGTTTTAATTTGTCTTTAAAACTTTCTATGTTACTTAAATTTCGATTGAATGGATTATTTTCATAATTTGAATAAATTTTTTATAGCATTTAGCTAACTTTTAAGTTCGAAAAACATCAGAAAAAATTAAACGCTCAAGTGAGACTTGAAATCACGACCTTTCCCTTACAGGGGGAATGCTCTTCCAAATGAGCTATTGAGCCACACTTGAATCATTCCCAATTTTCCTTCTCTTCACATCCGTCTATAAGGGTGACAGTGCAGCCATCTACCAACATCCTTATGATGTCATTTCTTTTATGCATTTATGGGTAAGACATTTTTTTTTTTTTTTATATTCCACAACATTCTACACAACGCTATCTAGACCCATGGTAAGCATAGCTTAACTAGTTTGTGTTATGGAATCTAGAATGCGGATAAAAATACATAGATACTTTTTTTTGTAAATACATACATATTATACATAGAAACACCCAGACCAATGCAAATAGCCATATTCATGCATACAAATATTTGCACTGAGCGGGAATCGAACCCGCGCCTCCTGCGTGGCAGTCGCGTGCACTACCGTCACGCCACAGAGACTTGCTGTGACACAATAAGTACTGTAGTCATGTTTCTGGCTAATATTAAAGTAGAAGGTACCATTTCCCTCGCATTCTTCGTGTGCACACACAAGCAGAAGATGGTACTACTTTAGTATTAAACTATGAAGCTTCATTTGCTAGTTCTATGCATTCCATCTCTTATTCCTTTAGTCTGAAGTTTATCGCCAACATTTTACATATGACTACTAAACTTTAAGCACAGAAAAAGAAAACTGCTATATAGCTGTTTATTCTGTGATAATAAGGTTGGTAGTTGTACTAACTCAGTATGATGCTAGTTAGTAGTGGTAGTTTTGCAGCTAATAGAGTATCAATTTTCTATTGCAAAATCAATAACATACCCAAATAAACCTAACCAACAAATAAAATATGACATGGTTTATATTGATTTTGGTAACAAGTCAATGAAGTAGAATGAAGGGAAGAAGGATTCGTAAAATACCTGTTATGCGGACCTATTAGAAAGCACAAAGAAATTGTAGAATAGAATAATATTAACATAAACTCATACGTACTGTTGGTGCCAGTCCCTGTATTGTTATCATCATCTTTGCTGATTTTACGAGCCGTAGCTCGGTCACTAATAATGATTAAATCTTTCTTCAGGCATCAAAAGCAAAAGTTGATTTAGATAACCAACATGCATCCCTGAATAAAATAATAATTGAAGAAATTTATCCAACAATTTCAATAAACTTAAAGTTACAAGTTACAGAGAGGTAAAAAAGATGGCGGTCGCGCAGTCCACAGAGTCAGTAGTGTAATGTTGCCCTGCCCATTTATTTATTACCGTTTTTGTCTAATTTACTCTGTGCCAATCTATTTATTAATCTGTGGATGACAGTGGACAAAGTTGACATTGTTGACAAATGAAATTACAAAACCGAAATTTTCATGGCGGCTATCTGGTTAGCGAACTAGCGGGTTGTTTCTTTTTATTTTGTTTGAATTTGGACTATTTGAACTTGATTCAACCGAAAATAGGACGCAAACTTTTTCAAGATGTTATTGACGATACTTAATTTACCTTACACGGTAAGCGGCCACTTATTATTTACAGCAAAAATACAATTTACCACGTTATTTTATTAAATTGTTCGTTCGCAATACTGCTATTAATCTAACAGTGAATTACTATTTCAGGTAACCTATAATGATTTAAAGACGTTGGTGTACTCGAAATGTGGCATCAGCGATTGTATTTTAGACAATCTAACCCCTCACGATAATCGCACTAAAAAGGTGACTATTGGCTTTTCTGGAGAAGAAGATGGCGCTACTTTCATGAGAAAGATCAATGGGACTATGATGAGTGGACATAAACTACAAGTTGTACCGAAAAATAAGAATCCAGTAAGTATTTTAAATTTTCAAACATCATATTAGGTATAAGAATAACATACATAGAGGAGCCTACTTTACACATATTTAATCAACTTGTATTCTATTTACTTTTTGAGGGGGTTTAGTTCCTTTATGGTGTTTGTTATAGATGTCATCAAACATGAATCAAGGACCATCCCAACCGGGACCATCTGGTTTGCAACCATATCAACCACAGGGATCAAGTTGGGCCCCACCACTGAATTTAAAACCGCCACCATTTGGAATGCTCAATCAAGGAGTACCACCTATGGTCCCACCTCCCACCCATGGTCCTATGGAGCCTTATGGTGGTGCAAATAATGTATTTTACCCCAACCAGGTAAGTGGATATTATGACCTGTCTTGTTATAGTCTTAAGGTCTTAACATACAACAAGACAGACAGAGATCACCACTGTACAGTCAGTGTCATAAATATCTGGACAATGAAGTCTCAACATGATCTTGAAACTCTATATTAAGAGCAACTCAAATTGTTTTATTAGTTAATATAGTTGATATAAAGGTGTGTACCAAATATCAGAAGCAGAATAATCTGTCAACTGGAAGGGGGTCAAAAACTGAAAGTAAGATCATTTTGAGTACTTTGTTTGTTAACATCTTTCTGATGGTGACTGTACCATCTCTCGCCTCACCACTCTTCTGAGGTGAGGATGATTAGGTATATTATGATTCTATTATACCATAGTAATAAAAATATTCTCAATGTAGTGATGAACCCCATTGCAACTCAGAGTCATCTACTAGCCTAATTTGTTTGGCTGTGGACCACATTTTAAGTTATTATAACATCTGTAACATTAGAAATGGGTAGTGGGAATCTATAAAATCAAACCTTGTCTTACTTTAGAACCTCGAAATTGCTTAAAGGTTGTGACGGTCAGACAGCACTCGCTTCACGAAAAATACGAAGTTCGGCGTTTTTTAGTTCAACTCAAAGACTACTGTTATACCGTACTAGCTGAATACCCGGTGAACTTCGTGCCGCCAATTTTGTTCCGCCCGCGTGGCGTCCGATCTCGTTCCCGCTGCACCCTCTACTATATTAAGCATGTATACATATAAACCTTCTTCTCGAATTACTCTATCTAGTAAAAGAAACCGCATCATAATCTAGCGTAGTTTTGAAGATATAAGCATACATAGGGACGGACAGACGCGGAAAGCGACTTTGCTCTAAACTATAATATGATAGATGATTATAGTGATGAGAGAATTGAGAACAAATTGGAGGATAGTAAGAATAATTGCTAGAGATCATAGGAAATGTTCCTATAAGCAATCTCCGGCAATGATTTCTATTTCTTCCAAGACATGAGTGTACTTGCTCTGTTTCGTTAACTGAGTAAAGGGCTTACCATCAGTCTGGTTTAAGAAAACCTCTGTTAAAGCACTGGGAAAAGGTCACACGGTCTTGTTAGGCATGTCGTCGTGCACATTGTTAAAACATCCTGTAGGTTAAGCTACCTAGGCATGGTTGCCATTTAGATGGGGGACTCCCTAGCGGTATTTCATCTGAATGCTTCTGTGCTTAGGGCACATTAAAGGGCGGTCGTGGCTGTCAATAGTCGTTAGTTATAGATGGGGGCCTTTATGGCCACAACTTGATCTAGGTCTAAGAGTTCAGACGGCAGTCGCTCCCAAATAGCCGAGCTTTGCAGCCAAAGGCTTTGGATGCGATCGGAACTAAAGCAGGGATGATGATCGAATCATATCGGGATAAAAACGAATCCCCGATTGATGCAAACGTACTTTGCGCCAGAAGTATCCTTAGGATGAGAGGCCAATTTACCATCGACATACATACCCGCTCAGCCACTACGACTCAGCCACGAGGTCTGCGTCTGACCTTAGCGGAAAACGGTGCCACATAAACGCTCATTGGCATGGCGTCACATTGGGTGGCGAGCGCTTGTTTCCACTACTGAAAGGGTCGCGCGCCGCTGCAGTCATTTAGTTGGTACAAATCGCTAGCGTTGTCACCGAGCGCCTCTCGTATGGCGTGGTTGAACAGTTTAGTATGTTTGTTTTTACCGCACGCTTTCACTCGCTCGTTCGTGGCAGGTTAGCGCGCAGATAAGCAGCTGCTGGATAGCGGGTCGTGGCCAGACTATTACTTTTACAACTAAAGCCTGATGAACTGTGTGACAGGTGGAGAAATAGGTCCTTAACATGACCTACTTCAATTTAAACATCTGCAGGGGCTTTAGCTGATGGGGTTCAATGTGTTGGAGGTTTTCTTCGAGCAGCCCAATGTTAGAGATATTGAATAATACAGCAGCGAAGTATATATGTAGGATAATGTACGACAGGTTATTAAAGACTAGGAGCTCAGGCTGCCTAATGTTGATAGGGACCCTTACACACAATAAACTTCATTGGTACTGGATCTTAGATGTAAATGTGTAACCATATCGGCTTATCAATATGTATAAACGATGTTGAGCATCATGCTCTTCTCGTCAGCACTGTTCTCTGTACAAGATATAATATGTTATTAATGATATTATATCGAATGTACACGAAAAAACTTTGCAAGAACCTTCCACAAATTACTCTCTAGATGGTGATATTTATTTTATAACATCTACAATTCTTTCACAGCATGCGTACTATATGATGAACCAGCCTAATTATTCTACTCCTCCTCCGTCAGGCCCAAACATAGGCTATCAGACTCTGCCTTTCAGCAACATGGGTAACCAGGGCTACTCACAAAATACTGGGTCAAATAATAATTGGAACCAACAACAGCAATCTGGCGCGCCTCAATCGAAAAAAGGAAAATGGGATAGTGGTGGTTCCAGATGGGATAATGGTGGTTCCAGCTGGGATAATGGTGGTTCGAGATGGGACAATAGTGGTTCGAGGTGGGATAATAGTGGTTCGAGAGGGGATAATAGTGGTTCGAGAGGGGGTAATAATGGTTCTACTTGGGACAATAATGAGTCCAATTGGAACAATAACGATAATAACGACTCAAACTGGAGCAACAATCCTGCACCAGAACAGGATAATAATCGGGAATCACGATGGGAAAGTAACAGTTCCAACCGGGGTGACTTCGGTGGCCCGAGATCGAATAACAGTAATGATTCGAGATGGCAGAGTAATCGTGTTACAAATCGCGATACATACAATCCGAATCAATCAGCTGGCCCCTCTCGAGACCAAGATGGATCGTATCGGAGACGTGATCAAAACAACTCTACGCGATCATCCCAGGATGGTAATAGAAGTCACACGAGATATTCTTCTCAAGACAGGTATAAACAAAAAGACAATGAGCCACAACAAAACCGGTATAGATCGGAACGTCAGCGTTCCCCACAAAACCGGGACCGTTATCAAACACCACTCGAACGACCACGAAATACGAAGCCGGACTTCGTACATGGTGGCTATGCTGGTAATAGAGGCAATAGAATACCAACTGAAAGCCAAGTAAAACTTGCCAAAATGTGGCGAGGAAAATTTATTTTCACCAAAGCTCATCAGATAATGAGAGATCCCATCTTTGAATATGATGCACCAGATCCCGCGAAACTCCTTAGAGCGCTTCAAATCAATATAAAAAAGCGTTTGAGTACGATTTTAACAGATAATTATCCAATGAGAATAGAACAGTTGGAGAAGGAGTACTCCAAAGTATATGGCTACAGAGCCAATTGGGAGACACTCAGGGACTGTCTCCAGAAAAGCGGTGGGCAGATGTTATCTAAGATGGAGACTGAACCAGGTAAACTACTTTATTGTTTATATTTTCGACGATGTAAATATCCATGTGGGTAGCAAAGATACAAACATTTTTGCGAAGAAACCTGTACATCTGAACAGACTTTTAAATGTTCTTCAAGGTGTGCGGATTCTTATATCCTCATGATTGTGACGGACCATGACTTTCTTCGCGCTTGTTGTGTTGAAGTCTATCCGACATGAAAGCAATTTGAGCACGAACATAATATTATACATCCGTGGATATTTATCTCGTCAGTTTGAAAGCTTAAGCATCCACGTCAGGCCAAGATTGTGGCGATGACGGGGTATGCTATAGCACATATAATTCATAAATGAACATTTCACTAAGGGTTTAAAGTTCCTTTTACGTTTATTTAATTACTGAGGTCAAGAGATTAAACCCCATCCAAAATAATATAAATATTTTACGGGGCCATCTATAGTTCGTAAGTTTAGAAATGTTACTTGGGGTATTATTCTGAGTGACATCGAGTTTCAAACGCTGCTTTCGTAACGTGGGAAGACGGTGGATTACTCTTGGTTGAAATAGAAGAGATAACTAGTAAAACTCGGCCAACTTAAATGTGTTGGCTTTTACGAACGTGCGTAGTTACGAAACGGTTTGTCACTCAGAATAAGGGGGCTGACATTTTGACACGAAGTTTCTTCCAATTGATCTGACATCATGTTGATCGGAATCGGGAGTCAGAATTGAATGCCATTATAGAATACGGCCTAAGACATTTAAGATTTTGCGTTAAACTGAGCCCACAGGGTAAGTTGGCCGGTTAGTGGACTGAGTCACTCCCAAAAAAAACGAACGTGCTCAACTGAGCCCGCGGGCTCTATGGGATGTGGGCTCAGTTGACCATGAAGGGTATAAACCAGACTTCTCGACCAACAATAGGGCTAATCCTATTGTTAGTATGATGCTTAAAAAGTCAACACAAAGTAATATTCATAAGTGATATTGATTTGTGTTTGCTTGATTTAGGATTTTTTTATAATATGAAATTCAATCCAATTTGTTACTTGGTGTGAGGAATCTCGTTGAATGTGTCAAAACTAGATGTAATACTGATCGGATCGGACTCGAACCGTCTAAAACCGCATGCTGTCTTGGGTCATCAGTTGCCGGATGTGAAATTGCCACTGGCATTTCTCTAGCACCATGGCTGACCCAGGTAGACCCGTTTCGAGGTAGCTCTTTCGGGTGTGGGAACTAAAGTATCGAATACCATCGCCTCGGGCTGCTTTCGCTAGGGTGACAGGCGCCTCCACTTGACACCCCCAGGCCCGCGCTCATGGAGGACGGAGGCCGACGCCCGAGTAGCCTCCGCTGTGCCGCGAGTCCTCCGCGCTATCAACCGGGATAGGACTAAGTCCTTAATGGAACCGTCCCCTCGACTCCTCATCGACCATTAATTGCTCGTAAAAGGAGACGACAACAGCATAATTATATTGTGACTCTGCAATATGTTTAAAATTATAACTTGACTCAGCGTTTCTGTCAATTAAAGAACTTCAACGTACTTAACATATTTAAGATTTTTTAGGGACCGCTTCTCACTGCTGGCAACACTGGTAACTGACAGTGCCGTCTAGCAGTGTCACTTTTATATGATTACTAGCTTTTGCCCGCGGCTCCGCCCGCGTGGATGTCGGTTATCGCGACCAAACATAGCCTATGTCCTTTCTCATGGTCTAATCTACCCCTATGCCAAATTTCATCAAAATCCGTTCCGTGGTTCAGGCGTGAAAGCTAACATACAGACAGACAAACAGACAGACAGAGTTACTCTCGCATTTATAATATTAGTATGGAGGTGGGTACTTTGCTATTAGTGCTATTACTGTCAAATATCATCTGTCAATCGTAATTTTAATTTGTATGTTGTTTTATCAGATGTTAAATTCTTGCAATATTTTCGCAGAAATATTATAGTTCGTGTGTTCGTGTTTATCTTCGATAACGTTAATAGATTGGCATTTGAAACACAGTTTTTAAGATTTTTGCAAAAAATATATACTATAAAAAAAAAGAAATCTTGACCTACAAAGTCTCAAAAAAGATTTTTAAAACTCAGGTATTCATAGCAAATCAAACTGTTTTATTATTATTTTCTAAAGTATAATTGAAATAAACGTTTTATTGTTTTAAATGATACAATTTTATATTGTATTATTGTTCGAACTAAAGGTGTAAAAAATATCAAAATAATCGGTTAACTGGAAGGGTGGGAAATCAAAGAATTAAAATCGTTTTGAGCACTTTGTTTGTCAAAATCTTTCTGATGCTGACTGTACCTACCTAACAATTTGAATATTGAAACCAAGTATGTATGGTACCAAGCCTTTTGGACCATTACCCCTCAGTATCACCTTTCATAAATGTAGTAGTAGCGGTAGAGCGTTTGACTGCTATGATGTAGGTCGCGGGTTTGATTCCCGCTCAATACAAATATTTTTATGTATGATGGAAGACATCTATTTATATTGATCTGGGTGTTGCTATGTATTATTTGGGTAGTATTTACAAAACAAAAAAAAAACCAAAACAAGCTAGTTATGCTAACTTTGGCTAGACAGTGTACAGAATACTTATTATGGCAATTTAATATAATATATTTAAACAATCATGGTCACGGAAGGACGGATTTTTCACTGTTTACCGCCAATACTTTAGTTAATACTAAATGTAATTAAATTATAATAAAATGTGTTAATACGAAATATCAGACACTCGAAACAATACATGGTAAATATCCCGAAATCTCTAATAGTCGTGGCAATTTAATTTTGAAGATTGTTTATATTTGAATGAAATTTTTATAGCAAGCAAGGTCGTGGGGTCAAGTCCCACTTGAACGCTTCTTTTTCCCGATGTATTTCGGATTGTTTATATTATTTATTTTTTGTATTGCAGCTACGATGCAACCATTGTTTAAAAATAAGAAGAATAAGAAGAAGGGACCGAAGACACCACAGCCACCTCAACAAATTGGCAGTGAGATTTTTAGATCAAATATTATAATTACTAGCTTTTCCGTCCGCATTCCTGGGACATCCTTCCGAGGGCTTACCCGGGGCTCCCATCCATAGGCTTCTGGGCGTTACCGTGGGGGTTTTTAGTCGGTAGGAGTCCGGCATAACATCCATGAACGATTTTCCCCCACGGTTAAAAAAAAAGTTTTTCCGTCCGCATGGATGTCGGTTATCGCTACCAAACATAGCCTATGTCCTTTCTCATGGTCTAATCCACCCCTATACTAAATTTCATGAAAATCAGTTCAGCAGTTTAGGCGTGAAAGCGTAACATACAGACAGACAGATCGAGTTACTTTCACATTTATAATATTAGTATGGATTGGCCCAAAGGGTCAATCCTCACTGAAAGAGTAGCGGACATCATCGGCAAGTTCAGTGGCCAGGCTATTGTACTTGAAATGATTGCGAGAAGGCTTCTATATCAATTGACTATGGTCTTTCTCTCCTGCAGATAAGATTGAAAATGTATTCCAGTTTTCAGGGCGTCCGTCAAAACTCGGAATAACAAGCATTTCCAATTTCACTACAGACGCGTTCGAATTACTCGACCCGTGTGAGGCGACCTCCTTGACCTTGGGAGTAGATAATTTATTTCTGATGCGTTTTATTCTCGAATACAATTCATCAAATGAGTCAAGGCAAGAATAGTCGGGTTCCACAGGGGATTCTAATGATAAATTTGAGCTATTTATTTGATCTACAATCGACTCGAACTTATCGCGAACATCATCGATGGTCTCGGTCTCAGCCAAAAAATCCTCATTAGATCGCGTCGTTATATCAAAACAAACAATGGATTTTGACGATTTATACCAACGAGTAATGCGTGCAAACAATAATTCCTTTTTTTGATTCAACATAATAAGCTTCGTTTCGAGATCTGACGACATGTTTGCAAATTAACGATAGGTAGGACCTACCTATTGAAATATAACAAGAAGATTATCTAACACAAACAGTTTAGATATAATTTTTATTGAAAATTGTACTACGGCTTATTATATAATAGCGCAAGTAGCACGGCGAAGCGAGAATGTAACTACCTACGTACCTAGATAGGTACCTACAAAGTTACGCGTATGTGAATAGAATGATGAGTATTTACCAATTAATACGTAAATCACCAACTATTATAAATATCTACCAATTATTACGTAGATTTAGCGTTTTAAATGCAGAATTTACCAAATAATTTACGTAAATCTGTTAGCGAATGAAAGTAATGAAACTAAGATGGCGGAAAGAATTCACCATAATTACGTGAATCTTTTAATTAAATGAATAGGAAAGAAATATTATTCACCAATAATTACGTGAATATGTTATTTACTGGCCTATCCGACTCGTAAGGACCATACATTATGGTAGGACGTGTAAATAGTCCGACCACTGGTGTGTTTGCACACAGAGCGTATAAGAAACTGTGACCTGAAGTTTGGTTGTAATAAAAAGAAAATACACATGTGACCGCTTCTATGAATGAAAACGCAAGAGAACCGGCACTGACCTGAGTTCCACCTCGTGAGGATTCAGCTGCAGACAGGCGTGGTTCCTGGCACGTGCTGGTGGGTAGGTAGGTGTCGACCGGCCGGTGACTTTCTTGAGTGAGTCGTTTTCTTCCGATACACTTCACTTATACTGACTTGAGAATGTGGCCAAAGGAACTTATAGAATTACACAGAAAAAGAAACGAGGAGTTGAAGTACTCAACTTCCGTTCGGAGCGGCAGCGGTTTGAAGAAACAAGTAAAAAATGGGCGGGGAGATCGTCCGCCGTGAAGCTTGAGAGTGTCGCTCGTAGGAACTTCAGTCTCAAAGTATAGTTCGAAAATATTTGTGCACAGCGCCATCTATTGGCCTTCTTCAACACTAAGTGGTCAACAAATGAGCGCCAATAATCAAACATTATTCGTTCACAGAAGCGGTTTTTTTAAATTACAAAAATTGAAATACAATTAAATTATGTGGGAAATAATTAAGAAAGTACATAAGCGCTCCACCAGCCATAATGTGTAATTTTTTTGTAAGGTCCATTTATTATATACTACTAATTGTCATGAACTTACAGAATAATACCTAAAATAATACCGAAGAAATAGTTTAACGTTCATTTAAAATGCTTCGCAAACGTATGTGTTTTATTAGACGGGGCGGAATCGAACCTACTGACTCATCGATTCCTGGTAACGCCCATTCCGTGTCAAAGTCGCGTAAATAAAAAAAATAGGTATTATAGCTTCAACCATATACTAATTTTTCAATTTCTTTTTTTCAGTGTTTGGCAATCTGAAGGTGGACCATAGATTTGGAAATTCTTCGGCAGGTCCTTCACAGGGTAATTTTTTTTATTATTAAAGTATGTCATGAAATCATAAAGAACACCAGCTACTTTTATGTCTTCGTGCATTCTTAGTATTTACAATTATCCATACTTCCATACTAATATTATAAATGTGAAAGTAACTCTGTCTGTCTGTCTGTCTGTCTATTACGCTTTCACGCCTAAACCACTGAACCGATTTTGATGAAATTTGGTATAGGGGTAGATTAGACCATGAGAAAGGACATAGGCTATGTTTGGTCGCGAATACCAACATCCACGCGGGCGGAGCCGCGGGCAAAAGCTAGTAATATTATAATTTATTGTAATAGACAGAGCATAGTACGTATGATGATAGTAAACAAAAAAAAAGCAATAAAGATGCATCAAAATGACTATTTGCGTTGTCCTGAGTTTTTCAATAGCTGGAGCGTAAGTTTTATCGCAATCGGTTGAGTAGAACCGGAGATATGACCAAAAGTTCCGATAGCTGACATCCACGCTGAGTTGCGGGTATAGGCTGGACTAATAATATTATTTTTCGTTACAGGTAACTCTAACCCCAAGGGCATACCGCTAGCGAAGATTCCTGGTCGCATACCACAGTACCCGTGGGGAGGTAAATATGAATCCATCAATGAAATTATGAATCATTAAGAGGACTACCTAGCAACGTACTCTCCATAGTACCGTTCTCCCCTTTTTCCTCCCTGAATATTGCTTCTAGAACAATATTTTTGTTTTCGTAAAATCAAGATCTTCTGTACGCATGTCCCTATTATTTTATTTTTGTCGGCAGTCAATAAAATAAGAAAATATGATCGTCTAAAGATGATAAAAAAATTACAAATTCTTACCGGCATGTTTGGAAGACTACCAGACAAATTCGAAAAGGTTTTAACGTTATAAAAAATAACAGGAACATGACTACGCTATTTCCTAATAAAACGGTGTCAAAAATATTTAAATCGACGTAGTTTTCGCTGAAAAAAACGGGAAATACGAAACTTCGATTTTGCCGGGTTTTGGCGGCTATCCTTATCGCACTCTACGGGGACAGGGGCGACGGCAATAGGATTATTCGCTAGCTAGGCTTTCCTCTTAATGAAATTTTGAAGCATTTTTATACACAATTGTTAGTATAGTAAAGTGTAGTAGGATAGTATATCTTTATTGTGCACACTAAGGATATAAACATGCGTTATTTGGTCGTACATCGTGGGTATTAACAATAGGCGGCCTTATCACCTAGTGGCAATCTCTTACAGGCAACCTTAGTACTATGCTACTTATTTAAATCTAGTTAGATTCAGTGAATACTCAGACGTGATTTAAATGCGCCAGATCCTTACAGGGGAATTGCTGTGACCACTAAGCTACCGGACCACGTCTTGAGCAATCAAAATTTTCTTATACATCATCTTTGGGCGATATCGCGGGTTCAAGTCCCGTCTGAGCACTTACTTTTTCCTATCGAAATATATCCATCAATAATATCATGTGATTTGCAAACGAGACTAGTTTCTATGTTGAGAACAATATCACGATATTGAATTGCTTTTCTTAAGGGATTTTATGACATGGTAACCAGGACCTTTATGTCAAGTCTTATTTTGTATTATATTACTTATAAGAGTTAAAATGATTGTTGATGACGACGATAATGAGTTAATAATGTTGATGACGATGAATGAGATAATTGCTGCCTCAGTAAAGTTGTGGGGACTATACTAAAAGTTCCCTGGGGAGATTTGGATTGAACACGTGAAGTCACAATTAACTGTAATATGCCACTTTCCTACACATGTGGGCGTTGTCTAAGACGTTATGGCTGAAAATCCACCATTTTTATACATAAAAACTCGAATTCGCACCAATTTCGGAAAATAAAATAATACCGCGATGCGTCCTCTACGCTTTCCCGCCAAAAACCCCATATTGGATTGCTATATTTATTAATTGTGTAATGCCTATTAGGTTTCAAAAGCAAGTTGAACTAACCGTTTCTATGCCACATTTAATTTCAATTTTAATTATTTTTCTCCCTTTTCAGATAAAATGCTGTACAAACGTAAGTTTCTAAATATGTTCTTATGAAATATTCTTAAGATCTCTTTACGCGCGTAAATCGCTGATCCTGTTATTCGCGCCATACTCATTTACCTATACCCAAATGCGTCATTTTTAAAAAAAATTATTTAACAGCTTGTGGATACAGGTCCTTATAGCCTAACCCAAATGCGTCAATATAATATGTGTTGTCTTACAGGCCAAAAGAGGGAACAAACTGCAATGATGGCTGGTGATTTGGATGGAAAAGTATTTGATCCTATGAAACCAGCGATCAAGAAAGCAATAACAGATGAAGTTGAATCATTGTGTGCAAATGTATGTATTCATAGATTTTATGGTATTAATGAGATGTTAAAAAATAAAATTAAAGAGAATATACTGGGTTATTTTATAGTCGTTTTGGATAAAAAGAGTTGGGGCACAGTTTCGATAGCAAAATCATCTGGAAGTATTAATTTGGGGAAAAAAAAAATTTTTTTACAACCCCCATACGTTATATCTTTCACCTGAATATTACAATATTGATAAACCTTTTGTGTATAAATGTATGATAGCTGGACATCTAAGTTTAAAAATAATTTTACATACATACAAACGTCTGTAAATCTCCGTAGGGGTACGCAGAGGTATATTAGTACCCACGTATCGCCAATTATGATTTTCGGTCCCACGACTTTATACGGAGCGAGCCTATTGCCGTATACCAGACCCTTTGTCGGATGGAGAATAGCCCTATCTCTTAGTCGCCTTTTACGACCCACAAGAAGAGATGTGGTGGTCCTATACTACTCTACCGACAGCCTCCGTGGCGCATTCACTACCGCTATTTTTATTATATAATAATTATATAATGAATTTGTGAATGCGGCCGCTATGCAGGAGGCGCGTGTTAGATCTCCGCTCATTGCAAATATTTGTATGCACGAATATGGGTATTTGCATTGGTCTGGTCGTGCCTCGGAGAGCACGTTAAGCCGTCGGTCCCGGTTGCCTTACAAACATCTATGGCAGTCGTTACGGGTAGTTGGAGCCCTCAAAAGCACAACAACTGGTCTAGCTGCAATGCTTCGATATCGCCTTTGAATTGAGGATGTCAGATGGCAATCGCTTCACAGAAAATATCGAAGTTTTAGCCAAATCAGCAGTTAGATTGGTTTTATTTTTATTTATTAAGCGGACTCCTGACTCCAAGCTGAAAAGCTTCGGTTGTGACAGGGATTAACGCAAAGATGAAGAAGAATATCTATAATTTTGTTACAGATGCTAGATGTGTGTGACAATCCTACAGGAGATCCAAAAATTGAGTTGTTTTGCAATCATTTCAAGGCGGAAGTCCCTTCAGAATTGAAGAGGGTATGTATATTTTTTTCTTGTTTAGGGTACCGTACCCAAAGGGTAAAAGGAACCATATTACTAAGACTCTACTGTCCGTCTGTATGTCATCAGGCTGTATATTATGAAACGTAATACCTAGATACACATATTGAGGACACTTGTACTTTTTCCACTGTATTTATTCTATTACACACCTGACCGGTTTCGCCTTACGGCATTTCTCAAAGGTTTACATTTACCAAAAACCTTCTCAATATGTATAACAATGAATTCCACCAAGGGCCATCAATCAACAGGATAAATAATATGATAGATATTTGAAATTTTCACAAATGATGTATTTGTGTTGCCACTATAAAAAAATACTAAAAATAGAATAAAGTAAATGTTTGAGGGGGGCTAAAGTTGTACCACTTGTCCGGTTTTTCTCTTTATTCAAGGATTCGAATACATCGGGAATAACTGAAGCCTGCATTAAAATTGGATTGGTAGTTTCGGAGAAAATGGCAACATGGATTTGCATAAACAAACAAACAAATACACAAACATCCTCTCATCCCAAACGCATATACCGTTTCCCATCCGTCGTGGGAAAAAAAAACTTGAGCATTTCGTTTTTCCCGATGTATATTATTCGCATTTTGAAATTCAAATTTATTCAAAGAGTAATAGTCCCACCTTTGCTTCTACCCTGACGCACTCCGCGAGCCTTTAGACGCGATTCGTCCAATTTGCATTTGATACAATTCGCAGTTCGTCCTAATTCACAGTCGAATTCGCATTTGATACAATTTGCGGTTGGTCCAAAATGGATAATCGACCTTCACTACTGTCAATAAAGCATTCATTGTGTATCACTTCTGACCTGCCCTATCTGTTACAGGCATTGAGACTGAACCTCGCGCGGCGTATGCTACCGGTTCTCCCGATCAAAGTCCGAGCGCACTCCACGCCGGTGGTGAAACGTGTGCCTCTAGAAGTATTCCTCAAAGATTACAACGTGACTGCACTGCTCAAGTCTGTGAAAAAACCCTATTATGTCGCCGATGTTAATACTATAGCGGAACATGACTTATTGTGTTCGATGGACCCAGTGAAAATAGGTCAGTTACGCCGTACTTATAGTAGCTATAAAACGGCTTATTCCACTATTCCCCATTGACAATCTCCGTTGATGGGGATTATTGAACTTTTTGTTCACTATTCCCCGTTGACGCAAAATTTTTAAATAATGGGGATTAGTGAACTAAAAAGTTCATTAGTCCCCTTCATGATAAATTCTATTAGAACTAAAAAGTTCAATAATCCCCATTTAAACAATAAAAAGTAGATGATTCATTTATAGTATTTTAATTTTAACGTACCTAATGGGGATTATTGAACTTTTTAGTTCTAATAGAATTTATCATGATGGGGATTAGAGAACTTTTTAGTTTACTAATCCCCATCATTCAAAAATTTTACGTCAACAGGGAATAGTGAACAAAAAGTTCAATAATCCCCATCAACGGGGATTGTCAACAGGGAAACGTGGAATAAGACCTTTAAAATGTACAGTCAATGTCTAAAGTAGATGATTATTTTCAGATATTTAAATTTACTTTTTGATTAGTGTTTCTTAATTAACACGCTGTCAAAGTATACTTATAGTATAGCGTTGGAGCACAGCGAACTGCAATTTGCCCGCGCACTTTTTGAGTATCAGTATAGACCGCGTAGTATAGACTAATATTATAATTTAGACGTGTAATCAATTTTGCAATGTATTGTAGATACATACAGTTGATATTTACGTAACACTTAAAAAGTGTGTGAGCAAATTGCAGTTTGGTGGGCGCCAACGCATAGATCCCAAGTCGCGAAACAAATAATTTAATAACAATAGAAATAAATAATTTATGGACAATAAATAATTTAAATTGTCAATTTAAAATGGAAGATTTTAATGCTTCAGGATGTCAGAAATGGAAAAATACAGAATATGGTTTGTTTTATCTGCACAATCCCGAAGTGTACGTGCTGTTTTGATAGCAATTTTTTCAATCACATATTTTTTATTTCAGATAATAGTCTGGTACACTTCAAGCCGTTCCACATGTTTGACACTATAAAAAAGAGTAAGCATATAAATAAGCGACGCGAACAGGCAGCTAAACAACTAGTAGATATAGGAAGAAAGGGTGGGCCTAATGGAGGTCAACCTAAAGTAGATCAACCTAAAGGAGGACAACCTAAAAATGAGGTTGTTCATAACATAAGTGATGATGAACAATACGAAAACGAAAACGCGTGCTACGATGTAGTAAATAATGAAGAGCTTTGCGATGAAATAAAACATATTTACCTGAAAATCAATGAGAAAAGACAGAAAATAAATCATAAGGTAGAAGATCCTGAATATTATGAAAATAAAGAAGCTATTGAAGAAGTTTACTTGACAGGCAAGCAGTTCACTGATAACCAAGATATTACCGACGATGTTGATGCGGACTATGTTCTAGACAGCCCTAAAGGGGGCACCAGACACAAACGTGAAGATAACCAAACTAAATCTGAAAAGAAGTTAGTAGCAGAAAATATTGAGATGGCAGATGTAGATGCCGATGATTTGGTAGATTGGTGATTTTGTATGCTATAATAACTATACAATATGTGGGTAGATGAAGAACCTACTTCTTCATCTACCCACATATTCTCGATATTTTGTTTTCTCTTTGTACTGTCAACTGTCACATACCACAATCACAGTGTCAAACTGTCCGGTGTTTATTCGACTGCGCAGAAAAGCGAGGTGGCTTGCTTTGTATCGCGTTAATTCCCGTTATCCACTATTGTATAACATCATGGAACGCGAGAGTTTAAAAGTTAGCTATAATGACTTCTACTAGACCGGCATTATAACCACAATCTGAACATAACATTTTTGTAGCTGACATTACGAAATAGTGCACTATGTGTATAGAAATAGGTGTCAATATCCATTTACTCATTACACTGCAATGGTATGTGCAGTGTGGTTTTATTTGTTTATGTAGTTAGTTATAGTTAGCAGTTAGTATCTGTAAGTAGTTACAAACTATTTAATGCTTTAAGTATAGTAAAACCGATTTAAAACTTAAAATATTGGGTAGAACATTTTTTTTGGAATCTGTTCTGTACATGGAGAAGGAAATGATAGCGGAGTTGTTGCAAGGCAATCGAGTCGCGTGCCATCCAAACGTCAAATGGACTCATTCGGTAGGAACGTTATACCTATGACGTCCTTCGACTTTTGACACCCCGCGCGTCTCTCTTCCCACCCGCATTCGGCGCGCGTTTTTATTAGGAGAAATATCAATGGGGCTGCCCCCGTTACATAATCATATTCTGTCCTCCGTGGTTCTGTAGCATTCCTTGTGTTTATGTAGATTAAATTCAAATAAAAAATAAAAGATATATTGCAAAGGATTAGGTAGTTCTAGAATTATGAATATTTACTTGTTTAATAATCTCTGTTTAGTTCCTCTGTAATGGGCCTACCACACGCACAAGCTTTACCACAGTTTTGCCTACACTGACCGGCTTATACACGGAACACCGGGCATGTGGTACAAATCGGTATGTGCAGGCAAAATTATTGTGAAGTTTGTGCATGCGTTAGACCTATTAGTGTCAAATAACTACTGCTTATTAATTCTATTCGCATAGCAATTAAGTTTCATTTTAGCTTTTCAATTAAGCTTAATGGTTAAGGAGTCGGCCTTACGATCAAGAGGTCCCGGGTTCGAATCCTGGCCATCACACTACCGACGTGAACCCACTCCTAGCAAGCAATTTAGCTTAGTTGGAGGGGTTAGAGGGAATATTAGTAACTTCGATTCTAATATGCTTAAAAAAAAATAGCTTGAACCGTTAAGGCCGCTCATTGTACTGGTTCCCCGTAGCCATAGATTTTAATTATGATTTTTTAATGGTGTACAATAAAATATTTTAATAAATAAAATATATAAATAAACGTACAATCCCCCTTAGCATTAGTTTAATACATTCTAAACTACCGAGCACCCTAACTCTAAACATAATGTAAAATAACAAACATACATTGAAAAATGCTCTTTAACAAAGCTAGTTTAAGATTTCTGGAGGTGACTATACCACAGACTATACTATGAATTTTAAACTAATAGACCTAAACTTCACCACAGTTTTACCTGCGCAGGCTTGCTCGTACGCGGTACAATCAGTATCAGAAAGATGTTGACGTATAAGGTATTCAAAGTGATCTTATTTTCTTTTTTTTACCCTCTTCTTGTTGACTGGCTGTTCTGATATTTGGTACATACCTTTAGTTCGGACAATAATACCATTTAAATCAATTAAACAGTTTGATTCGCTCTCAATACGAGAGTTATAAGATCATTTTGAGACTTCTTTGTCAAGATATTTATGACGCTTACTGTACACCGCGCTTACTGTACACACTCGTACGAAATTCCGAGCCGCCATTAAGTTTGGTTTGGTATACAAACCGGGCCTGCACAGGTAAATCTGTGGTGTAGTTCATGAGTGTGGTATGCCCATTACGTTTTTTGTTACTGATTATTGTGTTGTATTAAAATAAATGTGTGGAATATGTATTTTGATAATGTTTTATTTATTAGGTACTTTTTTTAAGTATTCTATAAACCTATATTTCTATCGTATGCAATGTAATGGCCAGGTTCGTATCCACAAGCTTTGGGCACCGGCTGTCATTCCATGGTAGGAAGTACCTACTATGTTTTCCCTCAGGAGCAGTTCACCAGATTCTCGATTCACCAGATTCGCAATTTACCAGATTCTCAACTCACCAGATTCGCAGTTAACCAGATATTGTACTATCAAATAGAAAATGCGTATCAGTATGACGAACATAGAATATGCACTGCACATTTTATTTATGATATAATTTGTGTAATTGATTGCTATAAGTATCTGGCTTCTTTATAGTCATACACTAGCTGATGCCGGTGACTTCGTACGCATGTATTTTCTTAGCCTTTTCATAGGTTTCATTGTTTTTGTGCGGAATCTTAATGCGGTTTAAAACTAGAAGTAGCCTAATTCCTCATAACATCAATTATATTACAATGAAAGCCTCATTAAAATCTTATCAATTATCTTATTAAAAAATTATCTGTTTATAACCCGGTCAATTTAAACATTCGAAGAACTTTTTGGATCGGTATATCTCAGAAACGGTGGCTCGTAGGAAAAAACTATTGATGCATTTTTTATAGATAATTATATGATCTACAATTTTGTCTGAGAACTTACACGGGAATGATGGGGAACTTTCAGGTATTGTTTAGGTATAATTGTTTTGATACACGTGAGCTGGAACTCACGTGTTTCCTTCTTCCTACAGTCTCGGGTCCTTTAAGCGGGGCGTGAAAAGGCATCTAACGAGGCCGTCAAGCTGAGTGCCACCACTGTTAACATGGTACATGTTTCCGATGGTGACCCTCTTTCCGAGACTTTGCCTTTAGCTTAACATCAGGCGAGGTGAAGTCAAATTGATGTGTCCTAAAAGAACAATTTAACTCATTTTCAGCTTGTTGGGAATTTATGTACCTTCACTATCATTTTTTGGTTTAAATTGACCGGGTTATAAACCGAGGAAAATAATTTTTGTTTTATAATTTTCAGAATTTCTATTTCCTGTTGTTAATATACCTACTATATAAATTAATTTTGCTTTTGATTATACTTCTGGATAACTGCGAATCTGGTGTGTTGAGAATCTGGTAAGTTGCGAATCTGGTGAATCGAGAATCTGGTGAACTGCTCCTGATACTATGTTTTATATCAAATGCCTGATTTAGGGACCGACTGACATCCAGTCGCCATCTAGACCCAAGCTAAGAAAAACTTATCATATGGGTTCCAAAATTGATACTTTGGGTTGTTGGGACTTAATTACGGGGCTGTTTCGTGGACACGCTTATATCGGAATGGAATACCCAGTAAGGTATAGAGACGGTGAAAACTTGAAACAGGTGCCAGGTGGTATTGCGCACCGAATAGGCGCGAGGCGGTAGATAGAAAAAGCGAATCAGTAGACGGAAATGCAAAATAGTCTCCGTCCTGCAGAGCGAGGGTATGGGGGAGATGGTTCGGGCCGGTCACCCAAGCAGAAGAAGGTGGCGCATTGTGATTCCGCTACCTTCTTCTGTCTTCGAGGTTTTATATTCAAGTCTACGTTAAAAAATGATTAAAAAATAAAAAAACCCGACTGCCACTGAAAAGACTGAAATAAGTTTGATAGCAGGCGGTACCCATTAATTTCTTTCGGTTTCTGATTGGCATATGGGTACCGCCTGCTATCAAACTTATTTCAGTCTTCAGTGGCAGTCTGGTTTTTTTATTTTTTAATAATTTGTTTTATTTTATACTTTTTAGTTATGATATGACATGTTATCTTTTGTAATTTCCTTCATATTGTTTATACTTGAAATAAAAACTTAATCAATAAGTAAGAAAATTTGCGAGAATGATTGTTTTGTTAAACAACTTTAAATCGTTAAATATCCTATACTATTATTTAAAATGAAAAATGATAAAAGATGATTTTAAAATACCTATTCAACGACACCCAACTTGACATAGTTCATCGACCTTTTTTTTTTCATTTTGACAATATGGCGTCTGGTTGTCGCTGTGGTGAATTTTGGTTGCTGTCATGTCTTTAGTGACACTCGCAAGGTTAAGACGAATCGATTGACGTAAGAATTATCAAAATAATTATCAAATTTGGTCTGTAGAACGCCACATAGAAACAAACATACATACATACATACATACATAAACTGATAAACACATAACCCTCCTTTGCGTCGCGCAGTCGGGTAAAAAAATGATTTCCGGACGTAACTGTCACTATGTCACGTCATCATTCACTGTCAGCTGTCAATAGTGTCAATAGTGTTAGTCAGCCTCAGTTCTCAGTCCATCCAGTCAGTCTTATTTGTGTTTTTGACCTTTTTTTATTTGTTGTTTTATTTTACTTCTTATGTATGAATAACATGCCGTATCTGCTATTTAGTATGCTTCTAGTATGCACAGATTTTAATAATTACTATTTAGTATTTTTAAGCAAAGAAGCTTAGTCAGTGAAGGTGAAAATCAGTGGAATATTTTATTATATTTTGGCTTCAGTGTATAACTAAATAAAAGTATAAATAGATTGCTCTTACTGCAAATTAGTATACAGTACTTGCCAATAATAATATAAGTTTAAATTAAACTTATAAAAAAGCTGGTACGGTGATACTAACAATGATTAAAGTGGCCAGTTACGTGTTCTTCGATATAGAAACAACAGGATTACCGCATCAAGAGCGTAACAGAACGAAGATCACCGAACTCAGTTTCGTAGCTGTTCTGCGCAATGACTTGGAAACCGCCGTGATTGGCAAGCTGCCTTATATCAGTAAATTAACACTCTTGTTTAATCCGCAAAGAAAAATACATCCAAAGGTATCTGTTATGACAGGGTTAACTAACGAGATGTTAAAAAACAAACCAATTTTCATTGAAAAGGCACATACAATACTTTCATTCCTGAGGAAGTTACCTGAACCAGTTTGTTTGGTAGCCCACAATGGCAATATATTTGATTACAAAATACTTCTAGCTGAATTTAAGGATGCAAACATATCCTTGCCAATAAACTTATTGTGTGTTGACTCTCTTGTAGGCTTCAGAAAATTACACAAAGAAAACTATCCAAAAGTATCTTCTAATATAAACAATAGCTTCGAGGATTCAAAAGGCAGTGAAGATTGGCCAGATTTCAACATAAGTTCGGAAGAATGGAATGAAATAGACATACTATGTTCTTCTTTCTCAGAAATTGATCCGTTTGAAACATCACAAAGTAGTACAATAACCAGCCAGTCTTCAGTGAAAAAAGAAGAGAAAGTGTTTGAAAGACTAAGTTTTAAGTTAACCGATTTGTATAAAAGGTTATTAGGCAAAGAAGTTCTTAATGCCCATAGAGCAGAAGATGATTGTATGATGCTTTTAGAATGTGTTATTGCCGCCAAAGAGTTTTTGATCTGGACTGATAAGTACTGTAAGAATATTCATGACATTAAGCCTTTGGAACGTGGCTAATGGATAATGTCATTCAGATTTTATATTTTTTTATAAGGTTTAAGTTAATCAGTAGAAATCATGTCTTGAAATATTATATTTACAATCTTTTTAGTATTATTATCATAGATAAGAAAGTTATAATTTTAAATGAGTATTAGATTTTTTTGTTATAGTAAAGGTGTATGAAAGAGAACAAGTGAACAAGTTTGGTATAGATTTAGATTGCAATAAAAGTCAAAATCCAGGACAAGACTTGAACTTGCAACTAGACTTTTCCAGGCAGACTTTCCACAGGGGTGGTGTTTGGCACTAATTAGGTGTCTTTTACCACCCGGTGGTCAATGGCACATAATTAGTTTCATCCGCCCCCTTCATGGGGGTGGAAACAACACCTAATTAGTGCCAAACACCACCCCGGTGGCAATTCTGGGGGTGGCAGATGGAAATAAACCATGAAAAAGAAGTTGCATTTTGGGCAACTCCTAAGCTTTAAATCTAAATCTATAGGAACAGTTACCATACGAATTGCTTTAAAATGTTCTTAGGTGACTTCAATGTTCATATTCTGATATCCTTTTGAAACATCACAAAGTATCTTCATCAGAAAAACTATCCATGCTAAAAGAATGTAAAAGGAAATGAGAGACTACCTAAACTATTTTTAAATTGACTGATTTGTGACTTGACTGTTTAAATGCTGATTGTATAGGTTGATTATTTGTTAGGTTTGCTTGAAAAGCAATTATTTCTAGTGTGGTGCCTATAGCCTATAGTTAATTAGTAGAAATCATATTGCTTTAGGTACCTACATAATATTATATTTACAATGATTAGGTGTCTCATAACAAATGTTTTCTTTTTAAATATTTAATTATGTTTTCTATTGATATTGGATCATAAGTCTCACAATGTATGCTAATCACAGATTTGTTTTCATTTTTAACAAGTTAATATACGACAATTTACAATTAATAATATGAATATTTTATTTCTAACAAGCCTATACGTATACCCCTGGCTCCGTCCGCGCGAATGTTTTGCTCTTATCTCCGCTTCTACTCAACCGATTACGCTCAAATAAACGTAATATTTTGAGTCTGATCAAGACCTTTCAAACAAAAAGACTTAGTAGGGCCACAGAACTCGAGGGCATCAGATTAAGCTAGGGGCGGCTAATTACATATTAACAAATTCCTCCAGCCGGTAGGCAGCCTTCAATATCAGTGGGTGCGCAAAAAAATAATAATTGTTACTAGTCAAGTGTCCATTTTGAAAATCTTGCTATTTAAGCGTAACCTAAGGACTGTCATACTGAATTTCGAAGTTCAAAATAGCCATGAAGCCCTAAAGTACCGAAACGCGACTCACGGTAGTGCGAAAGTGCGCCACATCGATAATCTTATTTTCGAATGTTTTCCACCGCGAAGCACGGTAGTGCGAAAGTATTCCACATCGATTCACACATAGTCGAATGTATTCCAGCGCGATGCACGTTAGTGCGAAAGTCTAGTAAATGCGAAGGCAGCCACATAGTCACACATCCTATTTTATGCTAACTCGAAGGCTACAATTATGAACTTCAGATAAATTTTTAGTTCATTTAGTGTGTATCTTAGAATGATTTGTGTGCATTACCCCAGCAAAATGTTGTGCTTTAGAGAGTTGAAAGTATATCAGATTTTTAGTGTGTTATGAAAGATTTTTGTGTGCAAATAGCAAAATTTGTGCATATTGTAGTTTAAGAGATATTTGCGAAAAATAAATTTTGCTGCAGTAATTATCGAAACGTTACCCCAGCAAAAAGTTTTTTCCTAGCCCGGAACCAAATACTGGAACAGATAGCTTATGTTACGTAACAATTGTTAGCCAATAGCAAAATTTGTGTGTGTTGTGGTTTTTAAGTTATTTAAGATTTTGCTGCGGTAACGTTTTGGGATTTCCCAGATCTCGAAAACGCCTGAACGCAGATGTTTCAAAAAAATACCAATTATGTAACTGAATTTGTTTAAATTTGTTACAACATTACATTTGATTTGCTTCATAAACACCAGAGTTATTAAATAGTTTCGAAAAACAGAAAAAAACTAATTTGCAAGTAAACTAGTGCACTTAACATCTATTAAAAAAATGTAATATATACCCTTGATTCACCTTTATATCGACAGCAAATATAGGTTCGGTAGCTATAACCAATATAAAGAAAAAAAATAATTTAACAAAATTTACAGTGTTCTTATTTTGGTGATCGAATACGCTGTTCCTACATTACAAGGAAACGAGATATATATTTAACAAAAAGGCATGTTTCATTAAGAAACCGTCCTATTAATTTCAGCTTTCAATTACTAATATTGTGAAAGTTTCAGCAAAAATAAGAATGTAGTAGCAATTCTTTTATAAGCCGGCCAAATTGCGAAGGCTATTAAAAAGCGACCATTCCATACATACGGATACACTTCCCAAATTAGCAGCTTAGTATTCGATGTTTTGTACAGTGAAGCACAAAAGCTTTCGTGGACCCAATTAATAAACATTACTAAGTAGGTAGGTACGAAGTAGTTCTCTATTTTATTCAAAAAAGACAATCATGCTAATGAAGATAATAATTATCACCATGTTAATTTTATATAAGTGTGATAATTGTTTTTATGTATCTAGCCTACCTATATTTTACGCATCTTTTTTTAAAAACCTACTATACATAGGTATTCCATTCCATTCGGTTAGGTAGGTACCTACATACATTTAAACAATCTTTTTAATATGTTTTATTGAAAAGCTACAATTATTTTCCTGTTTAGAAACTTATTTTGATGACTAAAAACCGATATGAAACCACTAGTTACCTAGTCAGCTATTTAGCCTGGTTCATTTGTATATTAGGTACCTGCCTATGTATTTTGATAAAAATTTGCCTCAAGAGGGTTTACGATAAATTAATAAATTAAGTCAACATTACCTAGTTGTTACAACGATAATTTTGACGATATTGACATCTTCCACCTCTCCAAAAGTGTTTTCACGAAACAAATTATTAGTAGGTTAGAATCATACTTGCCCAAATGAAGGTGTATTCGATAAGTTATATAATTAATTAATTAATTAATTGAATAACATAGCTGGAACACTACTGTTTGCATAAATTAAGTATTGTGTACCTAGTTGTTAAGTTATGCATGCAACTCTTTACTTGTCGTGAAACTTTATTATTGGCTTAGAATCCTACGTTATGCTTAAGTTTACCCACGATTATTTAAAATAGCTGTTAAGTTTCCAATAAATAAATAAATAAACATTTACCGTTTGAGATTAGAGAATGAGATATTCGGGTAAGTTACCTATCCGTCGGTAACTACCATATGGAGTAAGTATTATAACTAGTAGGTATATGTATCTATGATAAAAACTGGTTTTTATACATACCTATGCTAGGAGGTAATAATATGTCATCAATTCATCATGTTGTCTAACTTTTTTCCTTTTTTTAGTTATATTATAAAGTATAACTACCGGAGTATATAGCTATAAAATATAACTTTATAGGTACTTTCCTTTCCGTAACAAAAAGTAATAACAGGTAGGTACCTAAATTAGGCAAATTAGGTACCTACCTGTAATTACTTTTGTAGGTAGGCATTACATTACAAACTAATTAAAGAACCAACGGAAACAAATCAGAAATGAAAAAAAAAAAACTTATTTGTCAATATCTACTTTCATCTCGTCGGTAGCGATATAACATTCAAATGAGGAAATCATATATATAAAAAAAAACTAGTAATAAGTTGAGCTTTGATAATATTCTCGTAGCTGTTTAATTAAAAATTGTTTGTCCGTTTTTACATTAAGAAACTGAAACGGAACACGAGTAACTGAGCGGACAACTTGAGTTTGACAGTTTGCTTGTTGAGACTCTCAACAAGTAACAACAACAACCAATCAGCAGCTCTGAAAAAGTACCTATCAGCAAGATGGCTGATTGCTGGGTCTGTGAATTGGTCTCTGGTTGACACATGACCGCAAGTCGGCTTCTATAACACACTGTGCGTATAAACTAACCAATATGATAAGTTATTTATAAGTTGTTTCCTTGTAGCTACCTATCCACCGGGGTACATAATACCTATAATCTTCCGATCATCCGAATACGGTGCGCACCGTGCGGTATGAAAAGAACTTCATCCCACGTACGCTCAAGCTGTGGAATGAACTCCCTGCCATGGTTTTCCCTTCCGTAAGGAGGCGCGGGAGCGGGGATACGATCCCGAGCCCGAAGACATTCGGGCCGAGAGGTCCCGGCTCCACAGGATCATGGTGGCGGAGTGGGAGCGACGACTTGAGCAACGACGCGCAGGGCATGCCGTCATAGAGGCGGTAAGGCCCATCATGGGGGAATGGCTCGAGAGGCCACATGGCAGCCTCTCGTATCGACTGACGCAGATTATCACCGGGCACGGGTGCTTCGGGAGATATCTGTGTCGGATCGAAAAGGAGCCAACGTCCGAGTGCCATCACTGCGACGCGAGCGAGGACACGGGGCTGCACACGCTCACCGAGTGTCCGGCATGGGCCGGACCGAGGCGGGAGCTAGTGTCGGCCCTGGGTGTGAGAGTTCTCACCCTCGCCACCCTGCTCACAGCAATGGTCCGCTGCGCGGACGCGTGGGCGGCCGGCGTCTCCTTCAGCGAGCAGGTAATGGTCGTGAAGGAGACGGCGGAGCGGGAGAGGCGGCGCGAGCGAGAAAGACTCGCGGATCGCGCCGCCCGCGCGCGCAGGCAACTCGGGCGTCGGAGGGCACTGACTGACCTCCGTCCCCCATGAGCGCGGGCCTGGGGGTGACGGGTGGAGCCGCCTGTCACCCCAGCAGAAGCAGGTCACGGCGGCGGCGGCGCGCTTAATAGTGCGCCTCCCCATTCCGGGGGCGAGTTGGGGACACCGTTGTCCCCCCTCCTGAGGAGGGCCAGACCGTAAGGGATGGCCCTGGGTCAGCCGGGGTGCGAGGGATATGTCTTTGACAACCTCACCTCCGGCCTAGCACCAAGACCCACAGTCGGCGTGCGGTTTTAGTCGGTTCGAGTCCGACATAACCTCCCCTTCCGGCTCCGGCAGGGGGGGTATCCGAGGGGATTTCCGCACGAAAAAAAAAAAAAAAAAAAAGCCATGGTTTTCCCAAGCGACTACAATATGGGGTTCTTCAAGAGGGGCATTAGAAGGTTTCTTCAGGGTAGGCAGCGCAAGTGTAACGCCCCTGGTGGTGCATACGTCCATAGGCCGCGGTAACCACTTTCCATCAGGTGGGCCGTGTGCTTGTCTGCCACCTAAGTGGTATAAAAAAAATCTTCATTAGGTAGGTAACTATATTGCCGCAATATGATATACCTAATTGCATTAGGATTTAAACATAGAATTTATTCAACGGATCAGTGATTTTCCTAAAGAATGTAAAAGTGTTAGGAATAGCACATAATCAAAATAATATAGGTAGGTATAGTGGAGATGTTTTCAATAAATATTTTTTTATTTTTTCACTCTTTTCATATTTCTTACCAAACTGATAACCACCGAACACTTTTGTTCGCAAGTGTACAAACAAAACTTTTATATTATATCGTTCGTTTAAGATGGTATGTCTCATGTATGGAAAGGTCGCTTTTTAGTAATCTTCACAATTTGGTCGGCTTATAAAAGAATTGCTACTTCATTCTTATTTTTGCTGAAACTTTCACAATATTAGTAATTTAAAGCTGAAATTAATAGGACGGTTTCTTAATGAAACATGCCTTTTTGTTAAATATATATCTCGTTTCCTTGTTATGTAGGAACAGCGTATTCGATCACCAAAATAAGACCACTGTAAATTTTGTTAAATTATTTTTTTTCTTTATATTGGTTATAGCTATCGAACCTATATTTGTTGTCGATATAAAGGTGAATCAAGGGTATATATTACATTTTTTTAATGGATGTTAAGTGCACTAGTTTACTTGCAAATTAGTTTTTTTCTGTTTTTCGAAACTATTTAATAACTCTGGTGTTTATGAAGCAAATCAAATGTAATGCTGTAACAAATTTAAACAAATTCAGTTACATTATTGGTATTTTTTTGAAACATCTGCGTTCAGGCGTTTTCGAGATCCGGGAAATCCCAAAACGTTACCGCAGCAAAATCTTAAATAACTTAAAAACCACAACACACACAAATTTTGCTATTGGCTAACAATTGTTACGTAACATAAGCTATCTGTTCCAGTATTTGGTTCCGGGCTAGGAAAAAACTTTTTGCTGGGGTAACGTTTCGATAATTACTGCAGCAAAATTTATTTTTCGCAAATATCTCTTAAACTACAATATGCACAAATTTTGCTATTTGCACACAAAAATATTTCATAACACACTAAAAATCTGATATACTTTCAACTCTCTAAAGCACAACATTTTGCTGGGGTAATGCACACGAATGATTTCTAAAGAAATTAGGTAGGTACGTGCCTACACTTAGACACAGATAACATAATACTAAAGTACAGATACCTCATCCCATACAAAAAAATGTGACCATCCTAACTCGGGCTATTTTGCGGGCTATTTTTAACTATTATTAGCCGCCACTAGATGTCGACGGAATAGCCCGAACTTGCGTACGTTGTACAGTAATATCTACTAGATGGCGGTGTACTATATTTTCAATGTTAAGAAGTGTCAGTCATACATAAATAAACAAAGGTATTCCTACGTACTATATTTTATTAAATCAGACTGTGACTATAAATAATGCAAGTATAGATCGTATCTCCTAACTTGCAATCCGTAAAAAGTGGTTATATTTCAATGAGTGACATTCGCGTAAACTTTAGAAAATGACACATAGTATATTTGCCCGAAAAAAAACGTAGTATTGGTCGGGCCATATATCTTGGACCTACATAAATCGCGGGATACTTCCGGGCGCGCGGATTGTTAATGTAAGATCGTCCACCGCAGTAGCATCCCATGCTATCTTCAAAATACATCTAAGAAACGTGTAGGTATTGCGCGTATAGAGCCGATTTAGAACACATTTTAAGTCCAAGATATATCGCTCAAGCAATACCCTCTTTTCGCCAGGTATGATTTTGGGATCTTATTCTTGGGTGTGGAGTACGACTTTGATGTCAAATTTTGCCTCCAATATGGCCGCCGCGCTGTAGTAGGTATCTAAACGGCATTAGCAATCAATCAATTAGCCCACCGCAGTCCACTGCTGGACATTGTACGCCATTTCACCCGATCCTCCGCCTTCTGCAACCAGTCTGTCCCAGCCACCTTTTTCAGGTGGTCAGTCCACCTGGCTACGTTGTGTCCTACCTTCCGTTTGCATTCTCGCGGTATCCATTCTAGGGCTCGTCTGCTCCAAAGGCCATCAGGTCCTTCGACAGACGTGGCCAGCCCATTACCACAAGGAGCTTGCTTAATCTGCGAGCTACATAGGTCGCTCCATTACCCGCTGCGCGACTTTTAGGTTATAGACTAGCCCTATCGTCAGTGTCCACGTAACTGCAATATGGGTATGTCTCAATGGGTGTTTGAGTAGGTAGGTATGCTGAATACGAATTTGATGTCATTTTTGGAATCCAATATGGCCGTCGCTCTGTGGTATCTAAATTGCAATATGGGTATGGTCTAATGGGTTTTTGCGTATGCTGATTACGAATTTGATGTCACTTTTGGAATCCAATATGGCCGCCGCGCTGTGGTATCTAAATAGCAATATGGGTATGGTCGAAAGGGTTTTTGAATATGCTGAATATGAATTTGATGTCATTTTTAGAATCTAATATGGCCGCCGCGCTGTGGTATCTAAATTGCAATATACGTATGGTTCAATGGGTTTTTGAGTATGCTGAGTACGAATTTGATGTCATTTCTGGTATCCAATATGGCCGCCGTGCTGTGGTATCTAAATAGCAATATGGTTATGGTCTAAAGGGTTTTTGACTATGCTGAGTACGAATTTGATGTAATTTTTAGAATCTAATATGGCCGCCGCGCTGTGGTATCTAAATTGCAATATACGTATGGTTCAATGGGTTTTAAACATAGATATAGGAAGAACGCTCGCGCGCTTAGTAGATAGGCCATACCTACAGATTAGGCGTGTATACCTACGTTCCATTTTCATGAATGAACGTATGGCCGACGGTTACTACGTTAGGGCTGTAGCTTCTAGTATCGTAATATTTGTCGATATCTTATATTTAGGAGTATAGAAAAATGCTAGGCGCATGATATCATCATGACGGTTTATGCGAAGAAAATAACAATAAAAATATTATTAGCACTTTTTATTTAAATATTGTCGATGTGACAGCTTATCGTATTGTGTACGATCGTGGTGTCTAAACCTGATGTCTAAAAAAGTCTGTATTATACATTTAATTAAAAGAAACTTGTGATTAATGCTATGTGTTGCATCAGAATCGGCAAAAATATTTTTCATATCATAAAATTCACACATAAATTTAAATATATATAAGTAATAACTTTCGGGGGTTCTCTTGTTTGTCAGGTGCATTTTAATTAATTTTTCCGTTTTTGTGTTATGTGTAACTTCAATTTCTTTGTGGGCACTCGCCAGCTGATTAGTAAGATCCATAATTTTTTCTTTAAGTTCAAATATTAATGCTTTCTCTTTTGGTGGTGTGTTCGGTAGACTCATTACAGTGGTTTCAAATAGTGGAGATGTTATTATGGAATCATCGCTTAGCGAATTTGTACGTTGAAGTCTGATTGGTCTAAATGTAATATTATTTTGATCTGAGTCTATGGTATCCATTTATGTTGTTCTATAATTTAAATAATTAAATCTGTATATATTAGCTGCTTCGATGTACCTACTATTATATTTAACTCGTGTTACCAATAGTGTTGAAATTCCCCGCTAGGTGGAGTGGCGGGACACTTGTTTAATTCAAGCAACACGTTATTTTAGTGGTAATACATCATGTATTAGATTTATTCTTGAATAAATTGTTTTCAAAGTTCTTATAATAATAGAAACAATTGGAAAAAGAAATTTCTTGCAATGCTGGGTTCGAACTCGTGCCAAATCAAACGCAGCAAGCTCCAAAAGCTAGAGTGTAAGCCACTAGACCAAATACACATTAAATATTTGATTTGAAATAAGTAACTGCTTGTGCCCGAACACTTAGGTACTGTACAATGCTTGTAATAATAATCGTGTTTTGTAACTGAGCGCCAGCGGGTAGGTTCGAAGTCCAATTTCTTATTACTCAATGATTTTTGAATAAAATTAACGGTCACTGTATGGATTTTTGTTTTGTTTTATAAATTATTTGCACTGTATTCACTTTCATTGCACTGTATTTTTATAGTTCTATCGTTTATGTAATGTTTTACCGTGTTTCTTCTATAATTAGGTTAATTGTTTTCTATTATTCCCGATGTTGAACTGGAAACGGTTTAGCACTTCAGTTACCTAATTACACTGTATGTATGCAACGAGTACAATATGGCAGGTTTATTGTTATTCAATAATACTTTTTAAGGTAATTAATCACTAAAAAGTTTATATTAGTAATTTTAAAAATTTAAAATACACAGAGCCGATATTAACACGACAGCGAGCGCCATCTAGTCTAGTCTTTAATCTCCCTAACTTAAGGAACTTAACTGAGTTAGATTGTTGATTTTCCAGACAGTGAGTTATCTGTACCAGCTATTAGTTAATTTGTACTATTATGTCAAAAAAGAGTATTTTTGTCGACAAATCATTTGTTGGACTACATCACTATCATGCTTCTTGTATTTTCGTGTAGAGTAAAGTAATGAATGAGTGTAACAAATCATTCATGAACTGTGCCAAAACTCGGCACGCTGTCAAATCTATACACTCATTTTCCCAAATGAGAAATAACTTAAATGTTTTGTCTCTTTTTTACAGGCAAAACTGTATATTAGAAAAAAAGAGACAAAGTGATGTTTCATGGTCTGTCTCATGTTTGCCTCATATATGTATAACTAAAATTTGTATATGTTGAATAGGGCCACCCTGTGGTTTTAAAGTATGCTGAGTACGAAATCGATGTCATTTTTGGCATCCAATATGGCCGCCACGCTGTGGTATCTAAATTGCAATATGGGTATGGTCTAATGGATTTTGAGAATGCTATGTCACTTTTGGAATCCAATATGGCCGCGCTGTGGTATCTGAATTGCAATATGGGTACCTATGGTCTAATGGGTTTTTGACATAGACTTTGAATACACTACGTTTAATAGACACAGGCTCAGCGTGTCCACGCATGAGACAGATAATGTTTTTAATGCTTAAAATCGTTAAGTTTATGCTATAAACAGTAATATCACAGTCTAACGATTCATACATTCATCATACAGAGACAGAGCAATCGTGCGGGGGCAGGGGAGTGGTGGGGGACGGGGTATAACTCGGTACGCCCATAGATTTTACTCGGTAGGTACTAAGGATTCAGGACTGTCTCATTTGTAATCACACTAATCACGTGTTTTATTTTTTTTCATGACTCGTTTTGTTTGTTAAATTGATTTTTTATTCGTTTTCATATTTAGCGATCCAAGATGGCGGACATGAAATTTTCACAAAAATCGATATGGGTATCGTTTTCAGGGTTTTAGGGGTCGCCGATTTCGAATATATCATCCATTTAACAATCCAAGATGGCGGACTCAAAATTTTCACCAAAATCGATATGCGTATCGCTTCCAGGGTTTTTGGGGTCGCTGATTGCGAATATAACATCCATTTAGCGATCCAAGATGGCGGACTCGAAATTTTCACCAAAATCAATATGGGTATCGCTTTCAAGGTTTTTGGGGTCGCTGATTGCGAATATAACTTCCATTTAGCGATCCAAGATGGCGGACTCGAATTTTTCACCAAAATCGATATGGGTATCGCTTTCAGGGTTTTTGGCGTCGCTGATTGCGAATATAACATCCATTTAGCGATCCAAGATGGCGAACTCGAATTTTTCACCAAGATCGATATGGGTATCACTTTCAGGGTTTTTGGGTCGCTGATTGCGAATATAACATCCATTACGCGATCCAAGAAGGCGGACTCGAAATTTTCACCAAAATCGATATGGGTATCGCTTTCAGGGTTTTTTGGGTCGCTGATTACGAATATATTATCAATTCAGCGATCCAAGATGGCGGACTCGAAAGTTTTACTAAAATCGATATGGATGTCGTTTTCGGGGTACTCGGGGTTGCTGATAGCGAATATAACATCCATTTAGCGATCCAAGATGGCGGACTCGAAAGTTTTACTAAAATCGATATGGATGTCGTTTTCGGGGTACTCGGGGTTTTCAAAGTCAAAGTCAAAGTCTTTATTCGTTGAATATGGTACAAAATGGTGTTTAGGTACATAATGTTCATATTCTGCCGGTTCTGGCGTACAAAATTTTACATTGAATACATCTCATTATTTATCATTAAAAATCAACACATGCAACAGGTACAATTTAAAATTAAGATGTCAGTGTTTAATTAGATTGTATCATTTAAAAAATCGTCAATATTATAATAACATTTATCATATAGCATGTCCTTTAAATTCTTTTTAAACATGTCAACACTCAATTTTTTCCAGCTATCAGGTATCTTATTGTATATTTTTGGAGCTAAACAAAATATACTACTCCACATAAGGGTTGACTTAGCTTTCCGAATACATAGTGCATTCCTACGCCTATTGCGATTCACCACATCAGACAGCTGTGGAAATAGATGTGGGTTCAATTTAACAAAGATAGCTGTTTCATAAATGTATATAGACGGAAGTGTCAGAACTTTGTATCTTTTAAAATATGGTACACAGCTTTCCGTTACTTTAAGATCAAACATAGCCCTGATACATCGCTTCTGAGACTTAAAGGCTATTTCTTTATTTGTGGAATTGCCCCAAAATATCACACCGTATCTCAGTACCGATTTGCTGATTACGAATATATTATTATTTATGAAGCGATCCGAGATGACTGGATGGATGGTATATTCGTAATTAGCAACTCAGAAAACATCGAAAATGATACCTTTGTTGACTTTGTGGGAAATTTCATGTCCGCCATCTTTGATTGTCGTTAAAATGGTCGTCAATCCGGATATCAGACAATTGCCGGCAGGCAATCATACGATGGAAAACTGTTGACTCCTAACTGATCGTGTGTAACCGCAAAACTGACAGCAGGGAATCGCCGGCAGGCCAAAATCGCTTTCGCATCGCCAACAGCGCTGTCAATTTAGGACTGCAAGCCACCCGATTCTCTCTGAAACTGCAGGCGGACTGATCGTGGATAGGCTCCTTAAGAATATATCATCAATTTAGCGATCCCGGCAATTAGTGAAATTTCATCGACATTAGAACCCGGACCCGAACCCGAATCAAAAATTGAAATTGAAATCGAAATCGAAACCGAAGCCTAAACCGAAACCGAAACCGAAACCGAAACCGAAACTGAAACCGAAACCGAAACCGAAATCCAAAAACTCAGAGTTAAAATATTACGTTTGCTTCATCATAATTGTTGGTTGAGTAGAACCGGCGATAATATAACTAAAAGTCGAAATAGTCGACATCCATGCGAGCAGAGCCGCGGGCGCATCAGCTAGTAATTTATATTAGCGTGAGTTGATGTGCCTTGTCTTGAGAGATCAAAATAGTGGTTATAATATTAAATGTTACAGAAAAATTAATTATAATTAAAAACTGAAGTGACAACCCTGACCAAACTGCAAAAGGCGCCGTTTCCGCAAACATCAAACGCCTTGAACTACTGTAAGATCTCTCGTTATACTGTGGTAATATTATCTATGGCGCCATGTAACACAAGTGTGACGACTTTGAAAGATAAATTACCCTAGTTTATGGATAAATTCGCTCGCAAACAGGCAATATTATTTTTTTTCTTTTCGCTTTGTATCTGCAATCAGTGATGTATCTGTAGGTATGTCTTATGAGTAGTTATGAGAGAAAAAAAATGTTTAGTGAAAAGTAAATTTGCGTGTACCATTGCCAGAAAGAGCAAAATATTAATTTATTTGTGAACCCCTTATTTGACGCCTGATTCGTGATAAAATTTGGCTCTGTTTTTAAGTTCAGAAGATCGTGATCTCTATTTCTGGATAAAATTCTTTACAGTGAGTTGTAATAGTATAAAACATAAATATTTGAAAGGTTTAATAGTTCCACAGGCGTAAAAGAGAAGACGTCTGCGTCTGTGAATAGTAAGTTCAAAACAATATACCAGTCCTGGGACATCCTTCCGAGGGCTTACCCGGGGCTCCCAACCATAGGCTGCTGGGCGTTACCGTCGGGGTTTTTAGTCGGTAGGAGTCCGGCATAACATCCATGAACGATTTTCCCCAGGTTTAAAAAAAAATACCTTTAGGTATTTTAAAAATGTGTAATAACAATAGTACTTAATTATTATTATATAAGGTCTTTACCAATGAAATTGCCGTTTAGTATGAAAAAATTTAAACGATTTTTTTCATGTATTGTTTCTTTGTATTAATCGAAGTAATCACCCATGCAATCAATGCATCTTTGCCAACGCATTGGCAGTTTATCGATGCCCTTTTTAAAGAAATCAGCTGGACGGGAGGCAACAAATTCTTCAAAGGCATTTCATGACTGTTTTGTTACTCGGGTATTGAATTTTTCGCCCGTCAAAAAGTTATCCAAATTCTGGAAAAAGTAGTAGTCTGTAGGCGCAAGGTCTTGTGAGTAGGGCGGATGACGGAGAGCTTCCAGCGTTGGATTGTAGTGTTAGCTCCGTAAACGTCGTTGATGTTGCATGCCGCTTGTGCCGTTTTGCTGCCACGACGGTACTCATATTCCATAATTACTCGATTTTTTACTTATTTTGTTTGTTACATATTTTGATTACTTTTTGGCAACCAATTTGTACGTCCTGTAGGTAACTTCAATCCATTTTTGTTGTAAATTTGTATTTTCCGGAAAACTGTAATACAATTATAATATTACTATATACATGAGAATATTTATTATATTTCATCATATTTATAAGAAGTACCTACAACATGTATATTAGTACCCATAATATTGGACAAATAAACATTCAAAACCTGGCAACATCGAATAAAATTTATTTCGTAGTTTATGATAATTATTATTTGCTGTTTTATACTATTTTATCAATAGAATTATATGCATTAAGTACTTCCCATGAAATAATACACTGTGGCATGTGTATGAACGGGCCTTTAACTTTAAAAACGTATTTATTTAGGAGTGAAAAGATACGCCGGGTAATTTCCTTTCACTATCGCTTTTACAATTCAAAACACTGCACCGTCCCATGTTTCCCTCAGTTGTGTCAATTATGTTATCTGTGGTTGTGTTTACTTTATGTTGAATAACTGTTACAAAACCAAATTGCGAATATTTTAGCACGTCTAAGAACAATTATTGCGTTATAAATACACGAATAAAAGTAAACTGAAAATCTGTCAAGTTTGTTTACTTTCGTACATAGCTATTTTTCTTTATGGTTTGTTTCGCGAACTAGTTGTCTTTTTCTTGTATGAATGCGATGGAAGCTATCAATTTGTCTATGTTCTTCTCTGTCTACGGTTTTGAGTATGCTGATTACGAATTTGATGTCATTTTATTTGTCATCGTATCAATCCGTAAAACGTGCCGAAAACTTTCGTGGATGGAAGCTTCAAGTCCAAAATTCAAACCAGGTCGGTCGTAGTAAAAATAATATAACATAAAAAATGCACGCTAAACAACACAAGACTATCCGTTCATCGAATTCAATTTATAAATTAACGTAAATAAACTAGAAGAAATGTTGAATAGCGCCATCTATTAACTAAAGTATAAAGTAAATATTGAATTAAAGCGCCGTATCTCAGTAGTACTGAAAAAGAACGTGAATGGCGCTGTTATTTTAACCAATTTATCGAAATTAGATCAAAAGTTCATTATTTTACGTTTATAAGTAATAATGAGTTTAGTTTGACTAGAAAATAACAACTTTTCTTTTATAAAAACGATTATATACGAGTGCTATGATAAATCGTTACACATAACGCCATCTAGTATGTTCAAGTAGTAACTAAAAAAATTCTCTTCCTTATGAAGACCCAGTGACATAGGCGATTGGCACACTGCGACGCGCGACGCGGCGTCGAGCGTTGTTGCGTCGACGCGGCGTCGCGCTCGTCGCCTCTACGGAGCTCATTTTGTATAGAAAAACGCGGGGTCCCACACACTGACAACGCAATCACGCGCGTTGCCGCAGAATACGCGCGTACAAGCAGAAAACGCGAGGTATGGCACACTGAAATCTGCCATCACGCGCGTGTTTTTCGAGCGATGTTTAGTCCGAGAGCTGTTAGAAATTTCTGTGTAGGTAATTGAGACGAATTTTAAATTAATATTATTGCAATGCAACATGACTATTTAACGGCAAATTTAGAGCGCTTTCACATCAACTGACGTCCGATATCCAATATCCGATATCCGAGATCGGAGGAAGTCAAATATCGATGCCCAATTATTGGAGGATTAGATTATTGTGGGCCTTTATACGGGTATGGAGCCGACACCACTGTTTTGGCTCGTTATCGGAACACGCAGAGACTGCAAGCTACTTTCAACCTAAATGGCATTTTCTCAGTTACGTCTCTTTTCGCGTTAATAGATGACGCTGATCACGAATATAAGAAAAAAATTAGTTACTATGTCATGTCAATAAGTCGAAAATAGCTTGCACTTCTAATCATTTTCTTTTCATCTCTAGCGTTCTTAATATAGTCTGGGCTATCGAGCTAATGGTCGGATGGCTTTACTTTACTTTTCTCAAAATTTTAGATTACTTCACACACCTACCTACTAAAAAAATTCTAATATCTCTCGGACTATACTAGCTCTCTCGCGTCCACGCGCGTCGACGATCGACGCCGCGTCGAGCGTTGCAGTGTGCCAATCGCCTTACTCGAATCACTGAGGAGCATAGAGCACTGATTGCCAGTTTGCCCAAAAGAAAAATGGGACTCGAGATGATTTTTACTTTTTAGTATGTTCATTTCGATGATTTTAAGGCGATTGGCACACTGCGACGCGCGACGCGGCGTCGAGCGTTGTAGCGTCGACGCGGCGTCGCGCTCGTCGCTTCTACGGAGCTCATTTTGTATAGAAAAACGCGGGGTCCCACACACTGACAACGCAATCACGCGCGTTGCTGCAGATACGCGCGTACAAGCAGAAAACGCGAGGTATGGCACACTGAAATCTGCAATCACGCGCGTGATTTTCGAGGGAGTTTTAGTCCGAGAGCTGTTAGAAATTTCTGTGTAGGTATTTGAGACGAATTTTAAATTAATATTTTTGCAATGCAACATGACTATATACGTCAAATTTAGAGCACTTTCACATCAACTGATGTCCGATATCCAATATCCGACATCCGAGATCAGAGGAAGTCAAATATCGATGCCCACTATCGGGTATTGGAGCCGACACCACTGTTTTGGCTCGTTATTGGAACACGCAGAGACTGCAAGCGACTTTCAACCTAACTGGCATTTTCTTAGTTACGTCTCTTTTCACGTTAATAGATGATGCTGATCACGAATATAAGAAAAAAAAATAGTAACTATGTCATGTCAATAAGTCGAAAATAGCTTGCACTTCTAATCATTTTCTTTTCATCTCTAGCGTTCTTAATATAGTCTGGGCTATCGAGCTAATGGCCGGATGGCTTTACTTTACTTTTCTCAAAATTTTAGATTACTTCACACACCTACCTACCAAAAAAATTCTAATATCTCTCGGACTATCGCGCCAACGCGCGTCGACGCCCGACGCCGCGTCGAGCGTTGCAGTGTGCCAATCGCCTTAAGAATATAATAAAATATGATGACAGCCTCTGTGGCGTGGCGGTAGTGCACGCGACTGCCACGCAGGAGGCGCGGGTTCGATTCCCGCTCAGTGCAAATATTTGTATGCATGAATATGGCTATTTGCATTGGTCTGGGTGTTTTTATATATAATATGTATGTATTTACAAAAAAAACAAGTATATAAGTATGTTTATCCGCATTCTAGATTCCATAACACAAGTTATATAAGCTTACCATGGGTCTAGATAGCGTTGTGTAGAATGTTGTGGAATATTTATTTATTTATTTATTTATTTATAAATGTTATTTATTGTACCCCAATTACATTTTGTTGCATTTAATTATAAGTAACCTAACTATGTGGCATGACTTTGCATTTACTAGACTTTCGCACTAACGTGCATTGCGCTGGAATGGTATTCTCTCGTTTTCCATAAATTCATTTGCACTAATATTGTTTGCCATAATCATCCCCGACCATAATATTTACTTGCACTATTATCATTTATACTAATAACGTTTACCATAAGAACTCAGCAGTCATAACTTTTATTTGCCATAAAATGACTTTCTATAACAACATCATAATAATTAGTTTCCATAAGTAGGTAACACATCTCATAATCGACTCTTGACATAATCTAATTGCCGGAAAAACTGCCCAAATGCTGGGGTTCGTGAAGCGGAATACAAGAGGTTTTAGAAATGCTAAAACCAGAATTACAATCTATAATACATTAGTTCGCAGTCAATTAGAATATGGTTCCGTGATTTGGAATCCCTTTTATGCCACACACGCGCAGCGAATAGAGACCATACAGCGCGCCTTTACTCGACACTTGGCGTTTATCTCGCAGGGTATTTCACACAGAGCTAGCTATGATCAGCGGCTAAAACATTTTAAAATGACATCCCTATCAAATCGTCGTAAGCTGCATGATATGACCTTTCTGTATAAAATAGTAAGGCAGACCTTTCAAACCTGTCAAACCGCCTTATGTACACGGTACCTCGGAATCCACCGCCTCAGCCTTTGGTTAGAACTGTCGGTCTATGGCCTCCGCCTAACCGGACTATGGCTCAGCTGACTACTGACCGAGTTTCAGCCCAGCTGATTTGGGGTCAGCTGTTCGTGGGGTCACTGACCCGTGAGGTAGGTACTGCCCTAATATCTGTGCCAGCTGGCTGATGCCCCTAGACCGGCCAGGTTCACTGCTGAACCGTTGTACCGTCGCTAGGGTGCTCTGACTACTTGGACCGGAGGGTTACCGTAGCCAAGAAAGAAAAGACAGAGCGAAGAGGAACTGTGTTTATTTCAGAAAATGGGGCTAGTTATATTGCCAAATTTGTCGTTAACCCGACATTATTTCATCGAGCTTATAAACTATGCTACACCAATCAGGAGAGGTTATTTATTTACATAAGAAATCCTTAAAGCTATTATATACAATAAGTTACAAATTCTGCCGTGTGGCGCTTGTGTCGTGGGTATATAACTGACACACACGTAAAAGGCGGCGGCTTCTGCAGGTGTGTCGCATTGATGGAAATTGTTCGCCGCGTGCAGACGTGTTTGCGGGGTCCCGCGCTGCTGTTGTAAGTATTATGTCCCTACAGATACCCCCCTCTAAGAGAAACGTACGTTTGGGATTACCTTTCTTCCCGTACGAGTCATGTAAGGGTCTTGTTTGTTGTTGCTGGTAGAGCTGGCACTTGTAGTTTTCTCGGAATTTGTAGTCGTAGAGTATTTGGAATTGGGTGGACTCGATGACGTAGTAGGTTCGCGAAGTATATTTGTTGCTGGCCCCGTGCTCCAAGATTGCGGTTCGTTTGTTTCAGGGGCCTCGTTATATACATATGCTGGCTTCAGTCTGTCTATTGATACACATGTCTGACGATTTGGTAGTTGAATGCTGAAAAACTTGCCATTTTTACTTCGTTGGATAATCTTGTAAGGGCCGTCATATGGTGGGGTCAAAGTTTTTCGCACCGTGTCATTTCTCAGGAACACATGAGTACAAGTTTCGAGTTCTTTGTATACGAAGGGATGTTTTGATGAATGTACCTTTTGCTTTGGTAATAGTGACGTCATTGTTTCGGTGAGCTGGCGGACGAATTCTGCGTCATCAATGTTTGGCTTAGTAGGCACAAAGAAATCCGACGGAATTCGTAGTGTAGATCCGTAAGTCATAAGTGCGGGACTTACAGATGTATCTTTACATAGTGCGGTGCGTAGTCCTAGTAGTACTGTAGGTAGCTCTTCACTCCATTTGGTACCTGCACATCTGGCCATTAATGAAGCTTTCAAACACCGATGTCTTCTTTCTATGAATCCATTTGCTTGAGGATGGAACGGAGTCGTACGTATTCGATTAATACCAAGTCTCTGCATTAGTGTGCGAAATAGTGATGATTCGAACTGTCTACCTTGGTCTGTTGTGATTCGTAGGGGACATCCGAATCGTGATATCCACCCGTCGTAAACTGCCTTTGTCACTGTTTCAGCGGTGATGTCACGTGTAGGTACAGCTTCAATCCATTTTGTGCATCGATCTATCATAGTGACTATGTATCGATATTCGTTTGATGTGCATAGAGGTCCGACGATGTCCAGATGTACAGTCACCTCTATAAATATGTATACACGGTAGGGCTCCAGAAACAAGTAACCGGGGTTAACTTCAAATTTTTGTTTACAAAATATATAGCAAAATAATGTAAACTCTTAATATTTCATAAAAATATAACCATCACACGCCTCATAAAATGTATCTACTAATGCTTGCAAAAATATATCCACAACTAACGGGTCAATTGAATGGAAACATGCTAAAGTTCATATATATGTAAACACGTACTTTCAAAATAATATAAAATATACTTTCAGTGAAGTTATGTAGTCTGTAGTCTAAAATATGTAGGTTTCTATAAAATCGAAACTTCAAATTCAATTTTAACTTAGATTCAGACGAGACTCTCAGACACAGACTCACTCACACTCAGACTCTCAGACTCATAATCTCAGACTCAGACTCTTAGACTCAAACTCTCAGACTCAGACTCTCAGAATCAGACTCGGACTCTCTCAGACTCTTAGACTCAGACTCTCAGACTCAGACTCTCAGACTCAGACTCTCAGACTCAGACTCAGACTCTCGGACTCAGACTCTCAGACTCAGACTCAGACTCTCAGACTCAGACTCTCAGACTCAGACTCTCAGACTCAGACTCTCAGACTCAGACTCTCAGACTCAGACTCTCAGACTCAGACTCTCAGACTAAGACTCTCAGACTCAAATTCAAAAGTCACACTTAAAATATTACGTTTGATCATAATTGGTTAAGAGTAGAAACGGAGTTATGATTGAAAGTCACAATGGCCGACATCCACGCGAGCGGAGCCGCGGACATCAGCTAGTTAATTATTTTAGCGTGAGTTGATGTGCCTTCAGAGAATAAAGAGCTAACTTCACTGGAAGTATATTTTATATTATTTTGAAAGTACGTGTTTACATATATATGAACTTTAGCATGTTTCCATTCAATTGACCCGTTAGTTGTGGATATATTTTTGCAGGCATTAGTAGATACATTTTATGAGGCGTGTAATGGTTACATTTTTATGAAATATTAAGAGTTTACATCATTTTGCTATATATTTTGTAAACAAAAATTTGAAGTTAACCCCGGTTACTTGTTTCTGGAGCCCTACCGTGTATACATATTTATAGAGGTGACTGTACGTGTTCGAAACGCGATGACTCTTGAAACTCGCCGAGGGGACTGATAACGTGTCTTAGAATTTTTGCGCGCTGACAGCCGATGCATGATTTTGCCCATGTAGTTACGTCCTTATTTATAGACGGCCAGAAGAATTTGGATGTTATGAGTTTTCTAGTAGCGCGAATGCCCGGATGACTTAGATCGTGCTGTGCTTTGAAAGCTGCTTGCCGATAAGTCATTGGTAGGTATGGTCGAATGTTTGCAGTTGATACTTCGCACCATATGGGTAGGGGTTGATGACCGGGTAGACTCACACGGGCGAATTTGAGGTTTGACTGTTGTTTACATGTTTCTAATTCTGTGTCTTTCTCTTGATCTATGGATAACTTGTTGTAGTCGATAGTGTTGTTTAGTATCTCAATCTCGGTAATTCGTGATAAGGCATCAGCAGCTGTGTTGTATTCACCTTGAATGAACTTGATACTCGTACAGAATTGACTTATGTAGTGAAGTTGTCTTTCTCTTCTCGGCGTGTCACTGTTGTTGGCTGATCTTGTGAGTGCGAAGGTCAGAGGTTTGTGATCGGTATATATAGTGAGTTCATTGCCCTCTATCAGCCGTCGTAAGCTCTTAACAGCGGTATACATAGCTAGTAATTCGCGATCGTATACACTGTATCTTCGTTGTGTGTCGTTCATGTTTTTCGAATAGAATGCGAGTGGTTTCCATATGCCATCGACCTTCTGTTGTAGCACAGCGCCTATGCCAGTGTCTGAAGCGTCAGTGAGTAGGCACAATGGAGCGTTCGGTATCGGATGAGTTAATGTAGTTGCATCGAGAATACTTTGTTGACATTGTTGAAATGCTTTTTCGGCTTCGAGTGTCCATTGGATAGGTGTTTTATCATTCTTCTTGGCGTTGTGTAGGTACAGTCACCTCTATAAATATGTATACACGGCAGGGCTCCAGAAACAAGTAACCAGGCTTAACTTCAAATTTTTGTTTACAAAATATATAGCAAAATTATGTAAACTCTTAATATTTCATAAAAATGTAACCATTACACGCCTCATAAAATGTATCAACTAATGCTTGCAAAAATATATCCACAACTAACGGGTCAATTGAATGGAAACATGCTATAGTTCATATATATGTAAACACGTACTTTCAAAATAATATAATATATATACTTTCGTTTTCTATAAAACCGAAACTTCAAACTCAATTCTAACTTAGATTCAGACACGACTCTCAGACTCAGATTCTCAGACTCAGCCTCTCAGACTCAGACTCCCAGACTCAAACTCTCACACTGAGACCCTCAGACTCAGACTCTCACACTCAGACTCTCAGAATCATACTCTCAGACTCTGACTCAGACTCAAATTCAAAAGTCACACTTAAAATATTACGATTGATCGTAATTGGTTAAGAGTAGAAACGGAGATATGATTGAAAGTCACAATGGCCGACATCCATGCGAGCGGAGCCGCGGACATCAGTTAGTTACTTATATTAGCGTGATTACATTTGCCTTGAGAGAATAAAGAGACTAATTTCACTGAAAGTATATATTTTATATTATTTTGAAAGTACGTGTTTACATATATATGAACTATAGCATGTTTCCATTCAATTGACCCGTTAGTTGTAGATATATTTTTGCAAGCATTAGTTGATACATTTTATGAGGCGTGTAATGGTTACATATTTATGAAATATTAAGAGTTTACATCATTTGGCTATATATTTTGTAAACAAAAATTTGAAGCTAACCATGGTTACTTGTTTCTGGAACCCTACCGTGTATACATATTTATAGAGGTGACTGTACCTATTGAGTAGGTACTGATGATTGGCTTGATTGGGTAGGCAGCTTCGATAGAAGTTGATCATACCCAAAAATCTTCGTAATTCTTGTACTGTACTTGGTTTGGGATATGTTAGTATGGCTTGAATGCGTTCGTCTGTGGGTTTGATTCCGTCTGATGAAACTTCGTAACCGAGGAATTGGATTTTTTTCTTGCCGAACTCGCACTTTTCGATGTTAAGTGTTACGCCATAGTGGTTTAAGCGTTCTAGAACTTTCTTTACGTTGTTTTTGTGTTCTTCTTCGTTTTCTCCCGAGTAAATGAGTAGGTCGTCGATGAAGCAGAAACAGATGTCGTCAAGGCCGCGTAGTACTTCGTGCATGAATCTTTGAAATGAAGACGAACTATTCATTAGGCCAAACGTCATGACCTTGAAAAAAAATGCACCGAAGGGAGTGGTGATAGTTGTTTTTGCGGCGTCTTCTTTTTCGATAGGTATACTGTAATATGCCATTTTCATGTCGAGCTTCGAGAATAGTACTTTACCATGTAGTTGGTAGGTAAAATCTTGTATTCTGGGTATCGGATATCTGTCGGGAATTGTGACAGCATTTAGTCTTCTGTAGTCACCACATACACGTAAAGAACCATCTTTTTTCTTTACCACGTGCAGTGGACTGGCCCATGGGCTGTTAGCTGGTTCACAGATGCCCATTTCCATTAGTTTTGCGAATTCTAACTTGGCAGCTTTGTACTTATCTGGTGGCAGCGGGCGTGGTCGGGAGTATATGGGCGGTCCTTTTGTTTCTATACGGTGAGTGACGTTGTGTTTTACTGTTGATTTGATTGTCATGGGTCGTAAAATGTCTGGGAATTGCTTCAGAATGTCGTGATATGCGTGATTTTGGTTGATAATGTAGACTGATTCTTCTGTATTATGTATGCTAATAGTGTTCACGGTGAGATCTGTGACACTATCGATGAGTTTCTTCTGATGCAAGTCAACTAATAGCTTGTGTTTTGCTAGGAAATCTGCGCCTAATATTGAAGTCTTGACATCGGCAACAGTGAATGTCCACTTGTAGCTTCTACGTAAACCTAAGTTGAGTTCAAGTGTCCGCTCGCCATAGGTACGAATTTGGGTTCCGTTTGCAGCAAATAATTTGTAATTGCTTTCAGTAGACTGTGAATACTTTTTGTTTCTTGCAGCTAACACTGAAATATCAGCTCCAGTGTCGATGAGGAATTTTTCTTTATTGTTTCTGTCTATTATACATAGGCGGTGGCTTTGATTACCATCGACACCCGCCACTGTCGATGTATTATTTAGTTTTCCTGTAGCTTATTTGTGTTCGGTTTCGTATTGGAATTACTTTTGGCACATGGCTCTGCACATTTACGAGCATTATTGCCAAATCGTAGATGATAATAACATAGCCAGTCTGGGTCGCCCGGCTGCCGACGCGTGCGCGAACGTGAACGCGCCTGATAGCTTCGTCTGTCGTCAAAGCGCTCGTTGCCGCGTGGTTGGCGGTAGGCGCTTCGCGTCGTCGGTCGAAATTGATTCGAACGTAGGTCTGCTACTTCGAGGGATAATTTCTCTATTTGTTTCGTAATTAAGTCGAGTTGTAGTTTTTCGACCGTAGATGTAGCAACTGTTTCGTTTTGTCTTTGTGATGGGTTTGACACGGATATCGATGTAGTTATGGCTGCGGCTGTGATGGGTTCGAAATGTTCTATCATTTTATCAGCCATGGCGGCTAGGGTTTCAAGTGATGATTCTGTATTTACAGATAATATGCCGCGTATTTGAGTCGGTAAATGGTTCAGCCATATGACGCGTAGTGCTTCATCTGTTAGTAATTTTCCACTTAGTTCTCGCATTTTACGTAGCAGCTGACTCGGTTTCGAATCGCCTAGTTCAAGACCACTAAGTAATTTTTGCAGCTGGCGATGATCAGATTCCTGATACGTTGATATGAGTCTTTCTTTTAGCACGGTGTACTTGCCGGTAGCAGGTGGGTTGAGAATTATGTCTGCAATTTGTTCTAAGTCGTTGCAACCCAGTAGTGGCATTACTAGATTGAATTTCTGCTCTTCTCCTATTTTGCTCGCCGCGATGGCCGCTTCGAATTGAGCAAACCATAATCGCGGGTTTTGCCGCCAGAAAGGTGGTAGGCGCGCCGGTAGTGATATCATAGCGACGTTGCTGTTGTTGCCAGGTGTGTTACTACCAGGTGTGATTTCTTCTTGAGACATGATGTACGTAGGTTGTTGCACTCGGTATTGCAATCAGCTGATGCATGCGTGCAAAAGTGCGTATGATGCCGTAGGTACGTCGGTATCAGCTGTTCGGGTTCGTCAGGGGTCACCAATGTCGGTCTATGGCCTCCGCCTAACCGGACTATGGCTCAGCTGACTACTGACCGAGTTTCAGCCCAGCTGATTTGGGGTCAGCTGTTCGTGGGGTCACTGACCCGTGAGGTAGGTACTGCCCTAATATCTGTGCCAGCTGGCTGATGCCCTTAGACCGGCCAGGTTCACTGCTGAACCGTTGTACCGTCGCTAGGGTGTTCTGACTACTTGGACCGGAGGGTTACCGTAGCCAAGAAAGAAAAGACAGAGCGAAGAGGAACTGTGTTTATTTCAGAAAATGGGGCTAGTTATATTGCCAAATTTGTCGTTAACCCGACATTATTTCATCGAGCTTATAAACTATGCTACACCAATCAGGAGAGGTTATTTATTTACATAAGAAATCCTTAAAGCTATTATATACAATAAGTTACAAATTCTGCCGTGTGGCGCTTGTGTCGTGGGTATATGACTGACACACACGTAAAAGGCGGCGGCTTCTGCAGGTGTGTCGCATTGATGGAAATTGTTCGCCGCGTGCAGACGTGTTTGCGGGGTCCCGCGCTGCTGTTGTAAGTATTATGTCCCTACAGAACCTTCTGCCAACCACTAGTGAGAACCAATATAGGACTTAATTCACCTCTGACACGTGCGTGTCGTGAGTACAATGCGCTAAACAGTAAACTCGACCAGCTGGATATTTTCCACGACTCGTTTGGTGTTTTCGGGAGAAAGATATCGAGATCGCTTTCATAGTTTTTTTTTCTCTGTCTACTTACTCATTATAAATCTCAATTTGTTAACTAGCACTTAATCGTACTGTTATATCCATACTATGACAGCGATAGTGCTGTCCTGCAGTACTTCTTGCTGAAGTAGCATATATCAGTCGCTAGCTCTATCCAGCGACGCAGGGACTCGGTAGTCTGTTTCGAACCTCCTTCCCGTGCGGTTGCCTAAAGATCGATCCCGTGTTTTCTCTTAAAAGTAAAAGTGTATGAATTAAGTGTCTCGTCTTTTTTTTAAAAAGCGAATCTCGAAACCCCGTATAACATTTTGGTGGCAGCGGTGGGATCGGAAATCCCCAGTGCCGGCAACCGCTAACAGACTCGCACCGCATCCGTTCAAGACCCAATTTTAGTGTGAAAAGTGAAAATCATCACACGGTCAAACCTGTAATATAAGTTCTCTGTGTCCGCGTGTGTTTTAACAAACATACTAACCAGCTGTACGCACACCCTGTGTAATCTGTGTATTCTGTGTATTCTGTGTATCCTGTGTATCCTGTGTATCCTGAGTGTACCAGCGTGTGTCTCACTTACTACTACGTCTCGCATACCACTCGTCTGGCGTCCTGATCGTATCCCGAGTGAACCCTACAAATAGACGACAACGAGTATAATCCACGAACATTTCGCATACTATTCTATCCAACGAATATCCACAAGACATCCAGAACTACGTGATATTGTTTCGTCGCTTCCCAGCGCAGCGCGCACCGCATCTTATCAATCGGAATGCTCCTGGCCGTCGCATTCGTTTCCGCCGCCTACGCACTGCAGTGAGTCTTTGGTCATTGTTTAGTCTAGAAATATCACTGGTTCTCAAACTTTCATTATTGTATAATACTTCTACACCACTGTTTTGTATTTTAAACCTTACTCTCGATATCTATTATGCCAGATCTGCCTAAAGAAGAGGCCAGTAAATTGCAACCTAATAATCCCAAAACCGCTACTGTTAGTGATCGGGAAACGGTGAAGTCACCCGTTCCTCCTCGCTCTACCCGGAAAGTTCAACCCATTACTATGGCCGACGTTGATTTAACGACATTATTTAAATTCATCAAAGCCTACGATGGCAAACGAGAAACCTTAAATTCCTTTTTAGTTAACTGCGATAACGCATTCCAACTCGCATCTGATATTCAGAAGCCAATTTTATTTAAATATATACTCAGCCAACTAAATGGAAGAGCTGAAGTCGCTTGCTCGATAAAAGAATTCTCATCTTGGGATCAACTAAAGGAGTTTTTGAAAACCCAATTCAGTGAACGAAAACATTATTCACATCTCTTAACAGACCTTCAAGAAAGCAAACAAGGTCCGCAAGAAAACGTTAGTCAGTATGCCTTACGTGTAGAAACTTATCTCTCGCAACTCCTTACCGAAATCTCACTATCTAACACTAAAGTTAAAGAACTAGCTGGTCGTACCGCCGCTATGGAGGACCTTGCTCTCCATCATTTCCTAATGGGGTTACAACCCCGAATCTCGAACATCGTAAGATGTAGATCGCCTAAAAACTTGAACGAAGCTATCAACTTAGCTGTTTCCGAAGAACGCATACAGCAAACGCTCTACAAACGTCCACAAGTGGACCCAAAAACCTTTAAACCCAAACCTGTCACGCAAAAACCTGACGCAACTTCGAATTGATCGCAGAAACCAAACACCGCTTCTCAAAGTTCTTCCACTGTTGTCTGTCGCTACTGTAAAACGTCCGGACACGATATATCTGTCTGTAAGAAGCGAGAGTACAACAACAACCGACATAAAGTCCAACAACAACCGGCAACCAACCCAACCTCAACAAGACCATTTAACCGGGTGAACCTCGTAGAGGAGCCGGTCGAACCCGTTGAATCGGATTCCACTGAACCGATACCCGATAATTTAAACTAATCAAAGTCTCGACTCGGTGTCGCACGAGACCAGTCCCCAAAGCCGATGCCCTTTCCAATTCCAACTCTAATTCCAGGGACCACACGGGTAACCAGCCCCAAAGAAGCGCCCTTTCCAATTCAAATTCCAGGGACCACACGGGTAACCAGCCCCAAAGAAGCGCCCTTTCCAATTCATATTCCAGGGACCACACGGGTATCCAGCCCCAAAGAAGCGCCCTTTCCAATTCAAATTCCAGGGACCACACGGGTAACCAGCCCCAAAGAAGCGCCCTTTCCAATTCAAATTCCAGGGACCACACGGGTATCCAGCCCCAAAGAAGCGCACTTTCCAATTCTAATTCCAGGGACCACACGGGTAGCCAGCCCCAAGGAAGCGCCCTAGCCAACTCTGATTCCAGGGACCACACGGGTAACCAGCCCCAAAGAAGCGTCCTTTCCATTTCTAATTCCAGGGACCACAAGGGTAACCAGCCCCAAAGAAGCGCCCACTCCACTTCAAACTTCGAATTCAAATCCAATTCAAATTCCAATTCAACTTCGAATTTCATTCCCAATTCCACTTTCAATTACAATTCTAATTATATTTCCAATTCCAATTCTAATCCCAGTTCCAATTCCAATTCCAATTTTAATGCCAATTCCAATTCCCATTCCAATTCCAATTCCAATTCCAATTCCAATTCTATTTCTATATCCACTTCCACGTCCACCTCTAAATCCAATCTTTCTGTTTCCACTGGAGCCAAGTCAATTTACGAAATTAACCTCGACACAACAAAAAGACTGTTACCCCACGTGTTATTGCATTCTCAAGTTTCAGGCACTCCTCTATCCCTATTAGTGGACTCAGGCTCTGCCATATGCCTTCTGAAAGAATCCAGCATCCTAAAAGCCCCGAACCTTATAAAAGAATCGATCAAGCTAAAAGGGATAGACCCCGGTGACGAACCAACACTAACGGAGGGCCATTTCCAACTCAAGCTTAACCTGGGCCAAAATCAATTCGCTACGCACAAATTTCACGTCGTCAAAAATATTAGCTTATCTTACGATGGAATAATAGGTACAGACTTCTTAACTCAATTCCGTTGCAAAATCGACTATACCCACGACATTCTGAAAATACGAAACCTAGAAATCAAGCTAAATTTCGCCGAACCTTTCTACATTATTCCACCTCGAACAGAATCCGTTATTGAATGCTCAATCCAGAAGACTAGCCTCAAGGAAGGGGTCATCACAGACCAACGTCTTTCGGATAACCTACTGATATCCAATTGCATCGTAAAAGTTAAAGATAACAATCGCGTTAACCTCACTGTCGCTAACACATCCGAATTCCCAGTAACTGTCAAATCCAATTTGAATTTGACTGTGGCTCCTTTATACTCTAACGCTTACCAATTAGTCAATGACTCCAAAACCACACTCTCGCGAACTAGCGAGGTGATAGAAATGTTAAGATTAGATCATTTAAATCAGGAAGAATCCGACATTCTCTTAGACCTTTGTTGCCAATACTCAGATATCTTCCATTTGCCCAACGATCAACTGACATATACTCCTGCCATTAACCATCAAATCAAAACCACAACTGACACTCCTATCCATACTAAATCCTACAGGTTCCCCGAATGTCACAAAAAGGAAGTTGAGACGCAAATCAGTAAAATGCTCGAACAAAACATCATAGAACCTTCTCTTTCACCCTGGAGCTCACCAATATGGATAGTCCCTAAGAAGGTAGACTCAGAAGGGAAACGCAAATGGAGAATCGTAATCGATTACCGCAAATTAAACGACATTACTATAGGAGAAACCTATCCTATCCCTCAAATATCAGAAATCCTCGATCAATTGGGGAAAAGTAAATATTTTTCAACATTAGATCTCACTTCTGGGTTCCACCAAATCCTGATATCAACTGAGGATGCCCCTAAGACTGCATTCTCCGTTCCCCAAGGTCATTTTCAGTTCAATAGAATGCCCTTTGGGCTTAAAAATGCACCAAGCACGTTCCAAAAATTAATGAACAACTGCCTCTCTGGTCTCCAGGGGACACGATGTTTCGTCTACCTAGATGACATCGTCATATATTCCCCGGACCTAACCTCCCAAATAAATAATCTGAAGGCTGTCTTCGAAAGACTCCGTCAATTTAACCTAAAACTACAACCGGAAAAGTGTGAGTTCCTCCGTAAAGAAGTCGCTTACCTAGGACACATCATTAGTGAATACGGAGTCAAACCCAATCCCGATAAAACCAAAGCCGTAACCAATTTCCCTACTCCAGGATCGCCTAAAGACGTTAAATCGTTCTTGGGCCTTGTCTCCTATTACAGAAGATTCATCTCCGACTTCGCTAAATTAGCTAAGCCTCTCACATCCTTATTGAAGAAAGATACTCCCTTCGAGTGGCAGAATGAGCAACAACTTGCTTTCGAATCCCTTAAAACTAAGCTTGTAACTGCCCCAATCCTAGCCTACCCAGACTTTACCCAACCATTCCTCTTAACCTGCGATGCCTCTAACTACGCTATATCAGCGATACTATCCCAAGGCCCTGTCGGGCAAGACCGTCCAATCGCGTATGCCTCAAGAACGCTAAATAAAGCGGAATGCAATTACAGTGTCACCGAAAAGGAATGCCTGGCCATAATTTTCGGCACAAAAACGTTTAGACCTTACCTTTATGGGTATCGCTTCAAAATCCTTACCGACCATAAACCGCTACAATGGTTATTCAACTGCAAGGATCCCGGATCCCGACTCATTCGTTGGCGCTTAAAACTGGAAGAGTTCGAGTACGACATACAATATAAAAAGGGTAAGATCAATGCCAATGCCGACGCTCTGTCCAGATTCCCTGTTAATCCGGTCCAACCCGAATCTACAGAACCTACTCTAGAGCTAGACAGCGATCTAGAGGACCTGATGCTTTCTCCACCCTCTTTTAACTTAGACGACCTACCTCTGACCCATCCAGATCCAGAAAACATCGATATCGATGTAGAGGATCTTATGCCGTTACCTGAATTAAACTCGTCACCCAATGTTCCAAACACGCAAAGAGATGATGACATAGACGAGTTACTCCAAACCCTCGACACTCAATTTGAACAACCACAACCATTTGATATCCAACCTGAACCTGGACCCTCGACAAGCTCACGTTCAAATCCGACCAACGACGATTATAGTTCATTCCTGAAAGCAGTAACAAATAAGACACAACCCTTTAACACTTCTATAGAAGAACATAATGCGAGCCTAATGAAAAGCCCATTAAAAGTCATTTTAGTACCTACCTCCATTGACTTAGACGAATCCAATCCTTATATTCAAGACATTCTGAGTGACCCTGAAATGAATACCCAAGCACTCGACTCCGAAAAAGAACTTTTCTCCTTCCAGAAGATACAACGAAATAACAAAGTAATTTATCTACTGTTCACCAAAGTGCACCACTTCGACGAAGCATCATATCCCGAAATCTTTGTCACACTAAGGACGGCTAAAAACCAATTGCTTCTCGAGAATATCAACGAAATAGGCATATCCGACCTAAAGAATCCTTTTGAAAAACACTCCTTTGTTAGAATTTACAACATTCTTTCATACCTCTTTCACGACACTAACATTAAAATTAACATCTATCATAACAACATTCTATACCCAACTCCATCCGAAATCAAGAAAATACTTACCGATAATCACGACCTTCCTATCGCAGGTCACCTAGGTTCCAATCGAATGTATAATAGAATTAAAGAATTATATTATTGGAAGGGAATGCGTGGTGATATAGAATCTTATGTAAAACAATGCAAACCTTGTCAAGAGAACAAAGCCCTTAGGAAAATAAATCGCGCACCAATGCAAATCACTAGCACATCAACGGAACCCTTCCAAAGGATATCCATTGATATCGTAGGTCCTCTTCCTGAGGCAGGGCCTGCAAAACTTAAATATATTCTAACCATACAGGACGACCTCACTAAATTCTCTTCTGCATATCCTATCCGCAGTACAACTGCGGAAGAAACGTCCGAGTGCCTACTACATTACATATCCATTTTCGGAATCCCTAAAACGATTCTCACAGACCAAGGCACCAATTTCACAGCAGACCTCTTTAAAAAGACCTGTGAGTTCCTGAAAATAAAAAACCTGTGGTCTTCTCCATACCACCCGCAAACTCAAGGAGCCTTAGAGAGGAGTCATTCGACTCTCAAGGAATACCTCAAATCCTATATTAATGATGAGCAGACGAACTGGCCCCGATACGTTTATACAGCCATGCTCGTCTATAATACAACCACACATTCTACTACTCACTATACACCATACGAGTTAACGTTTGGAATCAAACCATTCATTCCAAACTCTGTGTATAATGAACCTCCCAGTGTAACATATCCCGATTATGTCCGAATGCTGCAAAATAGACTAAGATACTCGAAAGAGAAAGCTCTCGAGTACATAAGAAACTCAAAAGAATCCTCTAAAAGGTACTACGATGCTCGTACCCGTCCTACTAGCTACAAAGCAGGCGACTATGTCTACGTTAAAAACCACTTAAGGGCCCAGATTGCGTAGACGCGACATCGATTTCGAGCGACCGCAGCGCTACTGTTTACTGAAACAACCGACGGGGCGGGTGAATGACCAGAGAGAGCGCGATTTTCAAAATGTTTTGCGACAAACGTTCCACGTTGAGTTATTATTATTAAATTGTTATTGAAGTTGAATATTTACAGCATAACAAAAATGTTGAATTATTGGAAATAAACAACGACTGTAAAATATTCTAAGAGTAGTTTTTCGTTATAAAATGATCGTAATTACTAGATTAATAGGAGTAGTTGAGACACAATTTTTATGTTTTTCTATTTATAATAAACAATCAAGAGCAGGTCCGGACTGACCTTTTTGTATTCTACTTAGGTACCTAAAATTCCAACTATGTATTTATTTGTAATTTTACTACCAAAGTTTATTCTTATTTCGTAAAATATTCATTCAATAAAATAATTGCAAATTCAGTAGGAAGTACGGTCGAAATAACATCGAGCCTTTCCTCGCTAGTGTTTATCTCTACGCAAGGAAATGTGCCTATTGCGTAAACTCAAATACTTACCTACTTTTTGTTTACGATCACCTCGGTATCTAAAAAATCTCCTAAGGTTTTACAAAAAAAATTTCAATAAACGAAACACAAGTATAAAAATGATTCATATAATTTAAAAGTAAGTAAACAATAACAAATATGAGTCGCCATCCAAAAAGCGTGCTAGGGTTGTACAAAAATTTGTTAATAAATGAAACACAAGTTTGTAAATTATTACTCAAAACTCAAACTCATTTATTCAAAATTGTGTAGCACTACTACAGCTTTTTGACGTCAAATTCTGCTTAAAACTAAGTTTACCACCGCTTCCTAGGCACCAGTGGAGAAGAAACGGCGCAACAAACTCCACTGTAGCATTTTCTGGACGTCAATTTACAAAAATAAAAGTAAGTTCTTAAGACTAAATATGGACGAATGTACATATGTCTCGTGTCAAGATAATTAAAGTATATAAAAAAAAACTTATAATAAAATAATTAACCTAAGTTAACAAAAATAAATAAAAAAAAGAAGTTCGCGTTCCTATTTAAACATTATGCCGTAGTTACAGCAATTTAGGAGGGGCCTGCACCATGCTCAATTATTAATATACCATTTAAAAGTAAGTAAACAATAACAAAATATGAGTTCAAAATTCTAATGTTTTTTTTTTTTTCATTTTAACGATTACTGATCAAATTCTGATTTCTGCTAATTTGAATATAAAATCAATTGCTATTGCAAAACCTATCAGAATGAAAATGTTACCAGCTGCCCGATTCACGTAATAAAAACCGTAGCGTAGGGACTTAAAAATGTCACTTCGTTTTTTGCAAATTAAGCCCTTTTAACCGACTTAAAAAAGAAGAAGATTCTCAATTCGCTGTATTTTTGAACCGATTTTGATAATTCTTTACACCAGGTAACTCTTCAAAATCGTATAGGAATTGTATAGTAATTGAGCTATTGGAAGATTTACGACAATCCAAGACTAGATAAGTAAGTGCGTTTGAAACAGAAAACCAAAAGGCGATTTCTAAGTTTCTAAGTTAAAACGACTTTTGGACTGCCGTGTTTACGTGAATCGAACGGCTGGGTAGTTAAGTTACCTCAGTCTCTTTCAAAATCATTAGGCGTTCTTCTCTTTCAAAACACGTGAAGTTCTTTCTTTCCTCTCTTTCATAGCCTCTATGATACTGGGCGCGTCACGAATGGGCATGCTTCGTGACTGCCGAGGATCAACTAATTCTGGAAGTAGGCAATCGTAATAAAACCGAACTAATTTCATCTCCATTTTCTCCTTCCAAAATTTGTCGTCCTTTTCTATAATATAAACTTTCATAGGTACAGTAGCACCAAACCAGATGCCAAGCATGCAAACGTTTCTTGTAGTAATATGTAGCTGTCCCTGAATTTGAAAATACCAGTTATGATTTTTATTTATGACATAACCCTTGGAAGCCTTGTCCTTAACCCAAAAGGTATGTTTGGCCATTGCTTCATCAAGAGTCATGCCAGCTAAAGAATGTGGGCACTTAATTTCAATTGAACCGTTTGCAAAAATGCCATCTGGTGTAGTACCAAGAAATTCAAATTGATCGTCGACGAACAAACCGCAACCTTGTATACTAATATTCTCTTGAATTTCTAACTGTCTAATTGCGGTTTCTTCGTTTTCGATACCGTACCGAACAGCAGGCAAACTGGAGATATTACTACCATAAACGATTTTACAAACAAGAGCAGCACAACTGGTGCTCTCTCGTTTTTTACAAACTTCCCCGAATGATGATGAGGTTAGTAATTTTCTCCTTGTACTCATCCACTCAGCACTACTTCTTTGCAAATGGGTCGACCTTTCAAGCTCCTCTCTTTCAGCACAAGACAACTTTAAATCGGCTAAAAAAGATGACTTGGCTTTCTCATATAATTCTGGACTCAGATCAGGTTTTTCACAGTTTGGTCCATAGTGAGCGTCTTTCGATACAGCGCTGTGGCTTTTTTTCAATCTTAATTTAGGTTTGGCAATTAAACGGTTTCTACGATTACAATTTTCCACTTTCGCGATCAAAGGATTCGGACTAGATTTAAATATGACTTCATGAGTTTTACTATGAATCGATCCCGTATTAAAAGACACAACAGCAGCTGCGCATCGGCCCGCATAAGAACCACGGGAAGAATAATTTACACGCTTACCCCCAACTAATTTGGCAATTACTGCGTTAAAACTTTCAACTATATTGCTTGTACAATTATGAATTAAACTTCTAGAATGATATGACAGTCTTTTACTTAAAATTTCTACCGCGTCCATTAATCCGCATCCAACAATTGCTGGAAGTAACCCAACAGGTTCTATTCGACGAGTATCAGGTCTACAGAAATACTCCTTGCAATGTTGGTGATTACCAAATACGTGTAGTGGACCATTTAGGATATCTTCACTAAGGTTTTTTATTTTTTCTTCGAGTGACTGATTTTGATCCCCCCAATATTTAATAGCGCATTTTACACCCGTTCTTAAACGCAAATACCTTTCTTTTAGGAATTTCCGCAATTCGCAAGGATACTTAGTGTCTTTCGACAGTTTCTCCAAGCTATTGCAGTAGTTTCGTAAAAGATGATTTTTGCATTCAATTTTCTCTACTATTAAATTATCGTACGGACGCGAATCTAATATTTTTTTATAAGTACTGGAATCGCCGTCTGCTACAAATTTATTATAAATTACACCGTGATCAACAATGGAACTTTTAAACCCCTCAACTATTATGGTCGATTCCATCCCGGTAGATGATCCTGAATAATTCTTGAAACAATGGTGTTCCGGGGGCTGACTGTTGTTCTTTGCGGCTCGTGCACAGACTACGCAGTATTTATTTTTAACTCCAAAAAACAATACTTTATTAGTTTTAATGCCAATTATCGCAGCTGCGCCGGATAAGGCGGAAAAATTCTTACCATAAGATCTCTTGCTCCAACAACCGTCAACAGCAACAGATATTAATGGTGTACCATTTTTATCAACACTATCTATAGACACTGCATACTCTGCTTCTTCCTTGACAGCTTCTGCCATGGAATGTGCTGCTGTCTTTTCCCACCAATCGCAAACCGTATTATTAATTTCATTGTATAATGAAGGTGACATGATTGGTAGGGCTACTGCGGCAGTTACTGTTTTTAACTGAGAGTAGCTCCCACCAGATGATATGATACCAGATACAATTTGATGATTCACTTCCATGCTATCTTCTTTCTTTTCAACCAAACACACAGTAAATTTCATACTACACATACTACATTTCATGATGAGTTTTGAGTCCAGACCAACTTTTACTTCACCTATTATACTGAGGTAACTTAACTTGCAATCCATTGGACCGTGGTCCCCTATGGCCTGAAGAGCTTTAAAAAAAAAAGAAATATCTACTACTCTACGCCCAACTTCCACTTCATCCACCTTTCCCTCTTGACTATTTTCAATAAGTAGTTCCTGTAAAGAAAGAAAATGGCTTGATTGTTTTTTATAAAAAATAAGTCAAAAAGAAAGGGCCCAGTTTTTTCAAACATAGCTAAGAATTCCCTTAGAATACATCTTTGAAACACATAACACTAGATCTAAATCTTGAACGTTTTATATAAATAAACGTAATAAAAAACTGGTTGTTTGTAAAGTCGGTTTAGGATAATAATTTTACGGGATAACGTCATAATATTATTCTCTATCGCTTGTTCCGCGCTCTCGCTTGACCCTAGACCCATTGAAATCGTCACAGGCTCGAAGATATTCCTGACTAGCTAAATATTCCTTTAGAAATAGGCCCCGACTGCTAAATACGCTATATTACAATGGTGTTGTTATTTATTTTTACTAGTACAGTACTTTACAGAGTATGTGACATCTGTCATCGAAAGCAAAACTGCTCTCAAAGAATTACTATGTTAATTATTGAAAAAACAGTGACTTCCTGTGTGAAAATACAGTGACTGTGTAAATAAACACTAGTGGAATGTGTGACATTGTTATCCTCGTGTGAAACACTAAATTAATATTGAAAATAGTGCAAACAATTTCGCGAGTGACGGTTCACATAACTCCAAATTTATCACTCCAAACCTACCCTCAATTATAAAGACAGGAAAGCTTATGGTCCAGGGACCGATCGCATGTTAGCAGAAATATATAAATATTTTTGTTACATAGTTCAATTCATTTTTTTATATGTCGATTTTTAAATTTTTATTTATTTATTTATATTCATAACTGACGAAGACAAATTATAAAAGTGCAAAAGAATTCATACAATATTAGGTTCCCGATGAACAGAAATTATAAATTTCCTTTTCGCTATAGGTATTAGTTTTTAATGACGTCACCTATTCTATGTCACTCGGGCTTAGAAGACAATTCTAATGATACTAAAAACATCAAAATCGGTTCAATAATTTTGAACTCATCGTGTCACAGAGAAATATTACTTTTATACATACAATACATACGTACACCCTGAACGCAATAGGTATACCTACTTCTTTTTTTTGGGCAGTCACGTAAAATGTAATATTTTACGAAAAAAAAAACTTGATTCTGGTAAAATACGGGATTTAAACGTGAATTTTCTTTTGAGAAAGTAATTGAGAAGTATTAAGGTACTAAGGGCCTCTCAATGAAAATAATAAATATTGCAAGAAAAAAATCTATAGGTACTGAGATTTCGTCTTCGACCATCACTAACTAGGTAGTTTGTTTATTTATGTAACAAGCCTACAAGAATTACGTATAACAACTTACCTCTATACAGCACGTAGCAGAGTTGCTCGGAGTCTCGGCCTGAAGGTTTTCTTTATTTTCAATACTGGAAATATTATTCATCAATAATAACCACTTTTTATTTATTTTGTAATTTGTGCACAACCCTAAGCCAGACCCTAGGCGCGTCGCGCCTCTTTGGCGGTAAGTATGTCGACAAAGACGCGCGCCCGTGCTATTTCTGATAGGAAACATACCTACTTCCACAATCTGATATTTAGACAATATGATGAACATAAAAACGAATACTAGGTATATTATGTAATAAAAATTATTATTATGAAAATAGTTCCTATATAAATTGACTTTATTACCTACTTACGAGTATAATACAATGTCTGAATCAGGTGATCTAAATCATATGACATATTGTAGGTATTAGCTTTGTAATCTACCCTGTTCAAATGCAAATAAATTATATTATTACTAGCTTTTGCCCGCGGCTCCGCTCGCGTGGATGTCGGTTATCGCGACCAAACATAGCCTATGTCCTTTCTCTAGGTCTAATCTACTAATTTCATCAAAATCGGTTCAGTGGTTTAGGCTCGAAAGCGCAGCAGACAGACAGACAGTGTTACGTTCGCATTTATAATATTAGTATGGATTACTACTTAGACATGATAAGCACAATGAAACTAGGATTTTTACATGACATTTTCACACAAATCTCGTAATTTTTTTCTAGGTATTTAGGACAAGACGTAGTAAAGTAGGCAGATAAATAAATAGGGAGGAACTTACATTTTATTCCGAGATCTTTTGGCTTTCATATTTTGATAATGCGTACTAAACTTTCTTTTCCCTGGCATGGCACTCAGCAAATTCAAATTCAATCAGTCCTGTGAAAAAAACCCTCGATTACCGACTTGGTACGTTATGATATTGGCTTTATCATGTTGAAAAATCTATGTATGTCGTGCAGAGAACTAGAAGATGATTGAAAGTCATACCCAGTCATTCCCCGCCAGTTCCTATCTCGAGAAAATAAAGTGGGCAGGGCTTTGATTGTTTCAAGCCTGAATTGATACCTACTTTACAAGGTTCATAAAATAAACTATTCAAAGTATCTAAATAATTTTGTATGTTTTGCGATTTATATCTAGTTCCATCATGGTTTTCTTTCAGACATTCATTATATCGGTACTTTCTACTTACTGAAAGTAAATTAGTTATAAAAATGTTATACTTACAGTTTTTCACAAAAATCACAAATTCACAACACGTAATTTTGCTGGCGCATCCGACACGCGTGGTGTCACCTTGAAATACAAAAACGCACTGGCGATTAGTGGCGACGCGGAGTACTAATTCGTAATATCGTGTTGCGCGTGATTTTGCATACATTTTTCTATGGAGAATTTACGTAAAATATATCTAGATTTTAGGGCTTTAAAAGAGGAAGTCTTTGTTTGTAAAGGTACAAAAAAAGTACATACTATGTTTTATTAGTTTCTTCACTGTTCAAAAAGTGGTTCTTTTTATCAATTTGTGTTGATTTATTGGGTTAAATCTGAAAAATACGAAGCCATGTTTTTGCATTTTTTCTCAATTTTGTGCGTTTGTTGACGTTTATTACGTAACAACTATTAGGTTTTAAGATGTTATATAATCACCACAAAATTTTTTGGTCTTTGATTATAATATATACAAATTATCATTGATATCAATCATATCTAAATAGGTTAAATATGAAAAATCGTAACACTCTTTTCGGTGATTTTCACGATCTGGCCCCTTAAGACTACGAAAGGCGCTCTCTCCTGTCTGGAAAGGGCCCTACAAGATCCTTAAAATAAACGGTAATAATACACTTACCTTGCTTATCAATCGGCGTCACGTCACGCATCACTTCGATCAAGTGAAACCCGCTGACGTCAGTGCAGGGCTGTAAAAGAATAATATACGATAATATACAATTAGTATACAAGTAATATAGAAACAATAGTTGTAAGAATTAGGGTAGGAAGCTACTTAGATTAATATAAAATACTTACGTTAACAGTAGTTATTACATTACAGTCTAGTTCGAGGTCAATCCCCGCAAGACTTCGTCCAGCCGATCACCACCAGTCCTGGCCTCTATTTTGACTACCTAGGTAAACTTAAAATTAATAATGTACAATTAAATATCTTGATACCGGTGGATATTTCACACTTTGGACCACACATACAGAACATTGAGGTTGCTTTAAACACCACAAGGTACTTATGTGAACAAACGCGTATCATACAAATTAATGCAGAATGTTATAATGTACTACAACCATTGACAGCTCGCTTTGAGGATATGAACAAAGAATTTGAATCCATTTCTCACCTTGTAGATAGTCGAGCCAAACGTGGCGCTTGGATTGGAGGTATAGGAACGGTTTTAAAACAAATCTTTGGAACCTTAGATGAGAATGACGCGATTAAATATGATGAAGTTCTTAATTCGTTACAAAATAACGAAGAACGGTTGACCTCACTGATGAAAGAAAATATTCTGATCACAAGCTCGGTAATAACATGTTTTAATAACACATTGTTTAAAATTATGAATAACGAAGCTAAATTAAATGAAGCTATTGACAACCTCTCTCTTGCTATAAAAAACATTTCTGAAATTACTAATGGACTTCAAGTACGGGCTAACGTCAATGAAATATTGAACGCTCTAGAGACTTCTATACTTACTTTATCCTTTCAATTAGAGGACATAGTTAATGCCATCCTATTTAGCGGTCAAAATTTACTGCACCCCTCAATCATGACACCAGTACAACTCCACAGAGAGCTTGTCAATAACTACAGGCACCTATCGAGCGACCTCGAGCTTCCTGTAACGCTAGATATTAATTCTGTACACTTTATTTTAAGTATTTCTAAGTTATCGTGTTATTACATAAGTCATAAATTAATGTTTGTTCTTCGAGTGCCACTGGTTAACACCAAAGAATATGTATTGTTTCACAGTATTGCTCTCCCAACACCACATAACGTGAAGAAGTCAGACTCATTTAGCTTAATTATTCCAAATTCCAAATATATAGCAATGACCAAAGACAAATCCCAGTATTGCGTTTTAAATGATCTAGAACAGTGCAAGGCTATAGGAACCGGAAATTATATTTGTGATATTGAGAATGTGTACTCTACCGACGCAAAACTTACCTGTGAAAGTGAATTACTGGCAAAAGTGATCAGACAAAAACCGCCACAATGTGAAACGAAAACTCTGTTCGGGAAACTGGACATCTGGAAACCATTAATGAATAACCAGTGGATCTATATACAATCAGACACTATCAAAATTTCTATCGACTGCTTAAACTCTAATCTGTACGAGACTACTATACTTGGTTCTGGGATATTGCACATCCCGAACGGTTGTATTGGATATTGTAAAAGCACTACATTAATACCAAAATATAATGTTTTAAATGTAACTTCACCCATTAATCACATGCCAGACTTTAATTTGATCAATGACTCTTGTTGTAATACTGTAAAACTTAACGATATTGATGTGCCCCTTATACACTTAAATGGGATAGACTTAGATGATCTTAATGAAGTAAATAAAATCAAATTACAATCGCTTTTTAATGACATTAAAAATACGCGAATCCCACATATTGTTGAATACGGGACACATTACTCGATTACAATAATGATTATAGTTATTCTTGTATTTGTATTTGTAAGCTACTTAATTTTTAAGAAGTTTTGTAAATCTGGCGGCAACCGACCTTTCCAATTTAAACTTAACCTTAATAAATCACCACCCCAACATACTCCAGAAGTAATAACAATGACTGACATACAAGACCCTGAGGAAACCACAGTTACACCCGTTGCTCCACTCAGGATTAGAATCTAACAGAGACTTTGTCCAAATTCAACCCCAAAGTCTCTTCTTAAAGGGGGAGGTGTTATATCCATACTATGACAGCGATAGTGCTGTCCTGCAGTACTTCTTGCTGAAGTAGCATATATCAGTCGCTAGCTCTATCCAGCGAAGCAGGGACTCGGTAGTCTGTTTCGAACCTCCTTCCCGTGCGGTTGCCTAAAGATCGATCCCGTGTTTTCTCTTAAAAGTAAAAGTGTATGAATTAAGTGTCTCGTCTTTTTTTTAAAAAGCGAATCTCGAAACCCCGTATAACAGTACGCTATCCTATGGTGTGAACTGTACATGCCTCTAATTGGTGTACATATCAGAACAATACCTTGTATTTCACGATGACAATGATTTATATGTAAGTATACTGTTGGTGTGTCTATCTATAATAAATAATAAATAATCAAAATTTGATATAAATATGAAAATAATACATAATATTGTTAGGTCGAAATTAATTATCGTTAACACCCCGACTCAGTGCAGTTTTTTTTAAACCACCCAGAAGTAGGAGCCCCCTACTATCGGTACTTGGTGAAGACTAATTCGAATGGAATAGGGTATGCTGAAAATAAGTTACTGTGATTGCTTAGAATGCAATGACACAATCAGTAAAGTATAAGAAGTAAGCAGTTCGTCAGAACGATAGGTTTTAACAAAACTATCCTATATTAGCAAGAGTAAGTTCTTCAGTAGGTATACTTACCTACGCAGATGCCATGTCACCATAGTGCAGAGGCTCGTGTTGGGTTGTCATTGTCACCCACTGAGTGAGGTGGAGTGAAACAAAAATTAATCAGCTTTACAGGTTATCATTTTATTCAAGCGACATAAATTACGTATTACTTAGTAGTTTTTAATGAAAATTAATGACGGACATTTCAGATTATATCATGATGTATTATATGGATTGGTAAGTTACACTGGTCGAAAGGACAGTGTCGTCCGGGCCATGCACTTGCGGCTGGTCGAAAGGACGCACCCGTCCGGTCCAGTCAGGTTGTTGGTAAGTTAAACTGGTTGAAAGGACAGTGTCGTCCGGGCCATGCACTTGCGGCTGGTCGAAAGGACACACCCGTCCGGTCCAGTCAGGTTGATTGTACCCAGATAACAGTATCGTCCGGTCCAGACCCGAGTGGTTGGTCGAAGGGACATACTAGTGTAAATCTGTATGCGATGTTTGTTGATTGTACCCAGATAACAGTATCGTCCGGTCCAGACCCGAGTGGTTGGTCGAAGGGACATACTAGTGTAAGGCTGTATGCGATGTTTGTTGATTGTACCCAGATAACAGTATCGTCCGGGCCAGACCTGAGCGGTTGGTCGTAGGGCATACTAGAGTAAATCTGTATGTGATGTTTTGTGAGAAAAGTGCCGTCCGGTCCTTGCTTGGTCGAAGGGTCGACCCTCTCATGATTACATGGACAAAAATCAAAGCTGTGCGTCTTTGATTTTTGTCCATGTAATCATGAGAGGGTTGAAACGGGAACATTAGCGGGTAAGTGCGTCTGTGGGTAGCAACTGATGCAGCGCGGCGCACTTGCATCTTCAGTGTATTGTGTTAACTTCGTACCTACTGAGTGCTATGCCTACAATCTAGAACAGTTTACAGCCTAGTAGCAGTCTGTACCCTTACAAGTCTCCAGGTCATTTCGCCCCTTAGCTTCGAATCTCCAGTGCTCCAATACCATTTCGATAGAAGTCGTAGCACAGTAGCAGTTTAAATCAACCATTAGCTGGCCAAGACGGCGGTTCATAGTCAGAAAGAAAAAAAAAGAAACTAAAGAAAAATAAAGAAAAAAAAAACAAAAAAAAGAGAAAAAAAAACCTGATGCATATTGTAAATAGGTAGGTTCAATCTCACGTTCATGTTCGGTCGGACTGACACCACGAGGGTTGATGTTCAGGTAATGTAATGTGGCAAGCCATGGAGTGTAGTGCAGGTGGTCGTAAGGTCACCAATGAGTGGTCGCACTGTCTGATTGTTATGTGATTGTTAGAGTGCCAATGAGTGGTAGCCAGGTTTGACAAGTTCATCATCAGTGACTTGCCTGTGAATAGCCGTGGGGCCCCCAAAGAGTGGTAGCTTTTGTAGTGTGTTAAGTCGTTGAGATTTGAATCTTGTCCGGTTTGTCGCAGAGTCAGTGATGGACGAGCGTGTTTGTACAAGAACAACTAGAGCTTTGTGCATGTGCTTACAGGTGGATCTCTGACATTAATCGCACGAGGACGAGTGACATGTCAGTCTGGCCGTGACGGCGCGTTAATAAATTGTGTGAGATTAGAGTGAATGAGGTTTACTCTGACGTAATACAGGACACTGGTGCTTTATGGTTGAGCGGCGACATTCGAATATCGAACTGTCACTTTTGAGTTGAAAAAAAATGGCGGACAGTGTGTGCGGCGCGCGGAACGCACAGGCACAGGCGTTATCGGAATATCTGGGGAATCGCTTCGCCCCTCAACCAAGCATTAGCGTGTCATGTAGAACGCTAATTACTCCCGGTTGAATATACGTTGATAATCAACGATTGATGTCATTGGAAATATTGTGATTCGTGTATTTGGTTGTGCTTTCTCCTCTCCCGTTTACCCACGCGGATTGTGAGTGCTAGCTTACAATAAGGTCACCAAGATGTCCAAGACTCGAAGTATCTCTCGTGTGCTTATTATGTTAAATGACCTACAATAACAATAACAAAAACATTATTTTTTATAATAATGAAACAAGTTACACGTTTACAAGTTAATTAAGTTTACAAATCTTATATAAAATCAAATTTGATGTTCGTTTGTCTCGACAAACTCGTTAGACCGTGAAGAAGGTGAAGAACGTTGTTTGTCTTCTTGATGTACCTAGGAGTAGGAAGTAGCTAGGTACTAGTTCGATTAGAAAAAAAAATTGAAATGAATTTCGGTGTTGAATGCTCCGTTTATCGAGGAAGGTATATCATCACGCTACTAAAGAAACCGAAGAAGTACTTAATCACAAATAAATAAATAAATAGATATTAGAATGAATTTTTATAGCATTTATTATGCTAACTTTTAAGTTCGAAAAACATCGGAAATAAAGTTTAAAACTAAAACCCGACTACCGAAAAATCACGCTTTAAAAAGTAACAAACAAGAAAATATCAAGGATAGCCGTGGTCGTATGCCACTTTTGCCTAGAATAATAATAAACCACGGCTATCCTTGATATTTTCTTGTTTGTTACTTTTTAAAGCGTGATTTTTCGGTAGTCGGGTTTTAGTTTTAAACTTTATTTTTTATTTATATTATTTTGGGGCAAGGCAAAGCTAATAATTTATACATATTTGAAATGTGCTTCTTAAGTCCTTTCATTTGATACCAAACACGGCATATTTATCTCAAATTTATTTTTTAACACAGTACCTTATGAGCGCTAGAGGGCGCCACACAAGATTGAGTGACACATCATATAGCCTATAACCATCGGACGATAAAGCCGCTTGTAACGATACCTCATTTGTCCAGTTCTAATAAGTAGTTGAGGAGCTATGAGGGAACAAATGAACATACATACATACATACATACATACATACATACATACATACATACATACATACATACATACATACATACATACATACATACATACATACATACATAGCCTGTCAAAATCATAACCCTCCTTTTGGCTTCGCCGTAGTCGGGTAAAAATGAAACGCTCTAGTGAGGCTTGAACTCACGACCTTTCCCTTACAGGGGGAATGTTCTTCCAACTGAGCTATTGAGCCACATCTGAATCATTCCAAATTTTCCTTCTCTTTATATCCGTCTATAAGGGCGACAGTGCAGCCATCTACCAACATTCTTACGATTACGATATTACACAATATTCCACACAATGCTGTTTTTTTTTTGGAAACACATACATTTATAATATTATACATAGAAATACCCAGACCAATGCAAATACCCATATTCATGCATATAAATATTTGCACTGAGCGGGGTTCGAACCCGCGCCTCTTGCGTAGCAGTGGCGTTCACTAGCGCCACGCCACGCCTCAGAGATTGTTCAACAACTCTAGCAGATTCCCTGCGGGTATACCTAGTTACCTACAATATCCATACTAATATTATAAATGCGAAAGTAACTCTGTCTGTCTGTCTGTATGTCTGTATGAGTATGTTACGCTTTCACGCCTAAACCACTGAACCGATTTTGATGAAATTTGGTATAGGGATAGATTGGACCTTGAGAAAGGACATAGGCTATGTTTGGTCGCGATAACCGACTTCCACGCGGGCGGAGCCGCGGGCAAAAGCTAGTATGATATAAAGAGGTGATACGGGGTTTCGAAGTAGGTAGGTAGGTTTTTTTTGTATGCCGCGGGCATAGTATAAAGAGGACTGGGCGAAGCCGGGGCGGGTCAACTAGTAAATTAATATACTTAAACACAATAAACAAAATCTTAATCACCACGGGGCTGGTAAATTAACAATTGCCGAGTGAACAACATGTTAATTAATACCTATAATGACGTATGTACCCGTGTAGAAATATAATAGACTAGCTTTTGCCCGCGGCTCCGCCCGCGTAGATGTCGGTTATCGCGACCAAACATTGCCTATCTTTTCTCATGGTCTAATCTACCCATATACCAAATTTCATCAAAATCGGTTCTTTGGTTTAGGCATGAAAGCGTAACATACAGACAGACAGACATACAGAGTTACTTTCGCATTTATAATATTAAAAACGTAGGCTATGACGTAAATAGACACGGCATGCAAGAACATTGCGACTTTATAAATGGCGCAAACAATACCTAAGTAAGTATAAATAGTTAGGTACCTAAGCCTTCTTGACAGTGTAAAACAGGAGGCAAGATATCTCATCCCATAACTCTGCGCGCGGAAGAAATCGGAACTATTATTTTATATGATGATGACTGCGATTAATAAATAATACAAACACTTTGGGTAGGTATATAACGTAAAAAAATAGATTATAAAGCAGATTAAAGACAAGAAATGCACGTTATATACTAGACTAGTACACTAAAACAGTACTACGTAGGTTAGGTAGGTAGGTATATTCACACGAAGACCTTTTTCTCGGGCATGTATCGACGGATAAGTTGAAATTTATACCGAGTAATTACTTGAGTAAGTACTCGGTATAAATTTCAACTTTCCGTCCGTCAGACTCAACCTCAAATTCATGGCTCGAGTCAACAATAGTGCCCGTTTTTTCACAACTGTAAGATCTTTGTAATGTTGCAGACTGTCTATAACATCTTACAGTTGTGAAAAAATATAGATCAAACTTCTAGATCAACACAATAAAAAGATATTGCCGTTTATGTTGCGTATCTACTTAGCAGTAAGTTTTTAGGAGAAATATTATAAAACTAGCTTTTGCCCGCGGCTCCCCCCGTATGGATGTCGGTTCCCGGCAATTATGGGTGAATTTCAACAAGTCCATTAAAATCTTCATTTCCGTGGATATTTTTACCTTACGTGTTATAATAAAAATACATCGCGTTAATTAAAGGTTTTGATACTATATGTATTCTTGCTTAATATCTAACAGATAACTAAAAAAACTAACGAGATATACAAGATTAAAAATTACATGCCACGGTGATGAAAAATGCGTGTACGGCAATGAAACAAGCGTCCACGGCAATGAAAGCCAAATGTTCCATCATTTTGTAAGATTAACACGGAAACATCTTTTTATAATTGATTGTACAGTAAAAAACTAATCAAATCTATAATCGTATTGCAGAAAGTTTTCGAATCCTGTAATGTCAGTATTCGGTGCTACCTTTATAACAGGTAATGATGTTTATAATGCCTAATCATACTATGGCGATGAAAACATAAGTCACGGAAATGAAACATCAGGCCACAGCAATGAAACTAAATAGTTTTACAATGCATGGCAATGACTTTTTTTTCATTGCCGTGTTTTTTTTTTCATTGCCATAGCAAATTTTGACCATGGAAACTACGGCAATGAAAGCACAGCAATGAAAAACAAGATCAAAATATAAAACAACAAAAAATCTAATAATTATTCGAAGTATTAATCACTTCACAAAAATAAACAAGAGAAATAGCGTTCTATTGAATGTTTAATCAAGAGGATAACTTATTAAAATAGAAAGTTATACCTATCCACGGCGATGAAAGAAAAAATGTCCAGTAACATAAAAATGGTAGACTTACATCTATGGCGCCAAAACGCAGGTACTTGTGTACAATCTTCCGCGTCGAGCACTTAAGCGGCACCAATATGCAACGTTTAGCGCATATAAGGGAGGACGTAAGTCGTTAGATAAGACAATATTCTAAAATATGTTTAGAACACGGCGATGAAAGGTAGTTCGGGGACAAATGTATTTTTTAGCCATTCGTTGTATTGTTTAAATATTTGAATAAATGTATTTCGTAACAATACTTTAACTATTCACGTATCAAATAAAAATAGGTATTAATCAAAATAACCAATAGATTTTTATCAATGACGTATCACGACACAATAGGTGACGTGTGGACAAACACGGCAATGAAAGATTTCGGTGTATTTTGTTTTTTTTTGGAGTACCTATAATCCTATATAATAGATTATTTAGTGCCACACATAGATCACTATTTCACCTAACTAGCAAAAAATATTAGAGCATTATAACTATGATTTTTAGTACCGATTTCATCGATGCCACGCAATTCTTGGTCCCGGGAAATTCACCCTTATACGAAATTTTCTCACCTTTTAAACCTTCCCTAGACCTCCACGAACATTTCAAGTCCAAGATAAGATAAATCCGTTCAGCCGTTCTCGAGTTTTAGCGAGACTAACGAACAGCAATTGATTTTTATATATATAGATACCTAAGTTCGTCTCTCAATTAAGTTTTATATTTGTACAAAACCCTCAGTGCGCGAGTTTGACTTGCACTTGACCGGTTTTTTGCTGTCATTTAAAGTGCGGACAACGCTTCTATTGTTTTATAATATTATCATTGAACGTAGGTACATATAGCAGACGAGATGAAAGATAAAAACTAATTACCTGATATAAATTGGCGGGCCTGTTCGACCTCCCATTCTTCGAGTAACCTCTCAGGGTAAAATGAATCGTGTTTGGGGTCTCTGTTTCGTGTGCGCATTAGTTATCACCAACTTCAATTTGGTTCAGAGTACGGGTAAGTGGGAAACATTATTATTTAAACATTAGGTACAATAATTGGGTAGATTTTTGGGATCATCCAAACCCGCAGTTAGAATGGAAAAGCGGACCCCAGACACCGAGATGAGAGGTTCGGAAGTGACTGGGTCTTTTTTTTATCGTGCGATAAATCCCCACGGAGCCGGTGGAGGTGGTTATGTCGGAGTCGGACTCGAACCGACTAAAACGCACGCCGTCTTGGGTCCTTGATTGCCAAAGGTGAGATTGCCAAAAGCATATATCTTTCGAACCACGACAGACCCAGGACCATCTCTTGGACTTGGTCCCGCTATTGTAATGGACACGCAGTGGCTTTGTCCACCGGTGGTGGACATCGAGAGTAGTCATATGAAACTCGTGTCTTTGTCCACCCGGGGTGGCCAGCGAAAATAATTTAAAATTATTTTTTTAAAATATTTGTGTCTCTGTCCACCCGCGGTGGACAAGCAGGGGGTGGACACCGGGAATAATCGTTTCGAGAGCTTTCGAGATGGCCCCCTTCGGTGTCCCCATCTAGCCCCGGTTTCGGGGAGGCGCACTTTGCGCCGCCGCCGCGGCTTGCTTCTGCTAGGATGACAGGCGGCTCCACCGGTCACCCCCAGGATAGGTCATGGAGAAGTGACTGGGTCTTAGGCCAACGAAACTTACATGCCAGTCGAGTCGAGACTTCGGGTCTGGCCTGCCTGGCAGCTGGTGTTAGCAGCCACAGACTTTCTCTCGAGGTTGGGGAGTCAGACAATAATAATTACTACATAGTATAAAGCATAGTCACATTCCGCGTCTGTCCGTCCCTATGTAGGTACCTATGCTTATATCTTCAAAACTACACTACAGGGCCTCGATTCTACTAAAGTAAAACTATCAAACCACAGAGATTGCAAAAAGCGGCATTAAAGTTTAGACTTTATTTCTATACGCTAAGGTCCAAAATTAAATGACAAAAGTTTCATTACACTCTTTTATTCTCTCTGCTAACAGTTATTTAATATTGAACTTTAAAAGCATCGCTTTAAAGTCTATAATGTATTGCCGCTTTTTGCAATCTCTGTGGTTTGACAATAGTTATGCTTTAGTAGAATCGAGGCCCAGATTTTGATGCGGTTTCTTAGTAATTCAAGAAGGTTTATATGTATAATACATGCTTAATATAGTAGGTAGAGGGTGCAGCGGGAACAGGATCGGACGAAAAAATTGGTAGTACTTACGAAGTTCGCCGGGTCAGCTAGTAAAATATACTGGGTGTAAGGGGAAAGCTTCTAAAGCCGAAAACCCCTAGTTGTACTCCAGGGCCTCGATTCTACTAAAGCAAAACTATTGTCAAGCCACTGAGATTGGAAAAAGCGGCAATACATTATAGACTTTAAAGCGATGCATTTAAAGTTCAATATTAAATAACTGTTAGCAGAGTGAATAAAAGAGTGTAATGAAACTTTTGTCATTTAATTTTGGACCTTAGCGTATAGAAATAAAGTCTAAACTTTAATGCCGCTTTTTGCAATCTCTGTGGTTTGACAATAGTTTAGCTTTAGTAGAATCGATCGAGGGCCAGGTACATAACATATTGGCACAAAAATGAGGATTTGGACCAAAAAAAATTGTTTCTAGATTTTTTTGGGTTTATTTTTTATTTTGCATTATTTACTCTCCATCGCGTTATTAAAGCTTAATGAAACGGTAATTTCGTAAAAAGAACATCACTACAAAAAAAACAACTAGCGCCACGCGCGTGCTTTTTGTGTACCTGGAGTACCTTCTACTTGGGGTTTCCGGCTTCGGGAGCGTTCCCCTTACACCCGGCATTATGGAAAGGAAAAGTGGTAGACCAGGCCCCGGAGTCCTAGACTACAAGCTTTTGATGAAATCAGAGTTTATAATAAACCGCGTTAGAACCTTGCCTCAACGAGCCTCTCGCGGTTGTGTCGCGCATGCGCCCGACCGCGCCCGGTCCGACAGCGCCCGCGCTGCCGCCGCTCGGCAGTCTTCCGCTAGCCACGCTAAGTGTAAGATACATACGCGCGCACGCCTATCGAACCTACCTGTTCTAGTTTTAAGTGTTCATCTTAGTAATTATTCCAATTTGTACTTCTGATTTGTGAACATTAAATAAGGATACCCTAAGACTTACTCGTGTTTATTCTAATGTGAGAACCCGTACCTCATAAATTTGAATTACCATTTTTTAAATTCCAGATAAACAGCTATGTGACTTAGACGACTCCAACTGTTTTACAAGAGGGGCATCAAAGGTTTTTAAGAACCTCATAGCTGGAGTCGAAGGCTTGTTCGAGCCCGTTGATCCTCTCTATCTGGAGAAGATCAGCGGAGATCTGGCAACCCTCAAATATCACCTGACGAATGTTACATTAACAGGAATGCGAAATTGTGAGGTTAAATTATTAGTGTAAGTTTTCACTTTAAGAGTAGGTACCTAACTCTAACTTATATAAGTACTAGCTTTTGCCCGCGACTCCGCTCGCGTGGATGTCGGTTATTGCGACTAAACATAGCTGATGTCCTTTCTAAAGATCTAATGTACAGTCAACGCCATAAGTTGATTAACACTAAAATATTTTACAAATCTTTCTTATAATGGAATGCATCTGTCTATAGTAAATGTAGTGTTATGATTCCCAGAAGACAAACTTAATTTACATATTCAATGTTTTTTTTTCACAATTTTATGTAAGGTTTAGCGGCCACAGTGTTCAATAAATTAGAATTTGTTAAGCTACTTTTGTAGTTGACAGTACCCCTATACCAAATTTCATCAAAATCGGTTCAATGGTTTAGGCGTGAAAGCGTAACAGACAGACAGACACAGAGTTACTTTCGCATTTTAATATTAAGTGTGGATATTTTGTACCTACTTTGTCATCATTAGCGTCTTTGCGTAATTCCTTTTCGTATTCTGAGGCTTTATTAAGTAAGTACAGTCGGTAACAGAACGATGTTGAACAAAGTATTCAAAATGATCTTATTGCCTTGGTTTTCCATCCTTCCTGTTGACTGATTGTTCTGATATTTATACAAATACAATTTAAATCAATAAAACAGCAAAATGCAATTTAAATCAATAAAACAGTTTGATTTGATCTCAATACCTTGGTTTTAAGATGATTTTGAGACTTTGTCGACATATGCTTCTGACCCTGAATGTAGATACCTATACGATACATAATTTTACGAAATAATACACAGTGGTATCTAATCTACTTATTTATATATAAAAATCAATGCCACTTTGCGTTGTAATGTCATAACTCAACAACGCCTTTACCGATTTGGCTAATTTTGGTCTTAACTATTCGTGGAAGTCCAGGGAAGGTTTGTACGTAGAGAAAAATTCGAATAACTGCCGGGAACCGACATCCACGCGGGCGGAGCCGCGAGCAAAAGCTAGTAGAGTCTATTATGTACATGGAGAAGGAACTCCGTGATTATGTACCACTGTATGTATGTCCCTTTAATATTTATGTACTCGTATGTCCAATAGACCCTAACCCAATGTTTACCTTGCAATAGGTTATTCTTAGAGTCTATAGATTTTGGTTAAACATATTAAGCTTCCATACCACTTTCATATGTAAATATACATATTGTATAAACGCCCCAGGTCCTCGATTCTACTAAAGCTAAACCATTGTGGTGCCGCAGTCACTGCAAAAAATTACATTAAATTTTAGACTTTATTTCTATACTTCTAAAGTTCAAAGTTTAATGAAAACAGTTTCATTACACTTTTTCAGTTAGTACTCTCAAAAAAGTCTTTTAAATTTTGAACGTTTTTTGCATTGACGGTGGCACCACTGTGGTTTAGCTTTAGCAGAATCGAGGCCCAGACCAGAACACACCATATCAGCCCACCCTTGCCCTCAAATTTTCTCATACGGGGTGTAAGGGGAACGCTCCCGAAGTAATGTCATAAAAAAAACATCACTACGAAATAAACAAACTAGGTAAGCAGTTAAGAGTCCGTACTACCTCAAATGACATAGCATAAACGTGTATAATATCAAAAGTTCTAAAGCATGGACTTTTTAATTCATTTGTGGTAAAGTTGAGGATATATACTAACGTTTATGTGTGGCAAAAACACGATTACGTAAAATTTTCTTGATAGAAAACCATTGCAAAGTTACCTCTAAACCGTACAAATAAAACGATATTATGGATTAATTACGCAAAATAGGATCACTAAACTTACACAATAATTGCAGCTTAGTGGTTAAGAGACATTATGTGTTTCAAATTTTACAAATATACATTGGTTTCTGCGTAACTAGCAAATATCTAAATTTTTACTCAAGCGATACCATTAAACTTAGAACCGCCCTGCCGCCCGGCCGGCCCGGCCTCCTCCTCAGTGTTGCTTCGGCTATCATACGGGGAACTTGTGTCGCACGCGCTCTGCGCAGACGATTACGATAGACGATACGAAAGTATTCAAGTACCTATCTTTTGACAGGCGAAATGGGTAATAAAGTACCTAAACTGAAAGAGGAAAAGTGTATGTTGGCGTAAAAAAACATTAAAACATATGAATGATTTATTACGTAGACAGCCTCTGTGGCGTGGTGGTAGTGCACGCGACTGCCACGCAAGAGGCGCGGGTTCGATTCCCGCTCAGTGCAAATATTTGTATGCATGAATATGGCTATTTGCATTGGTCTGAGTGTTTCTATGTATAATGTTTATGTACATACAAAAAAGTATCTAAGTATGTTTATCCGCATTCTAGATTCCATAACACAAGCTAATTAAGCTTACCATGGGTCTAGATAGCGCTGTGTACAATGTTGTGGAATATTTATTTATTTATTATTATAGTAAGTATCTAATCTACCTACCTAAGTAGCTTATACTGTACATAACAATTTGCAATAGGTACTATATTAGTAGAAAGTAATAAATAGGTCAGTAAAAACCTACCTATTTCAAAAATTTGGATTGAAATAGGCATACCTGCCTATGTATCGACAAAAATAATCTTGCAGTAGCAGCCCAAGTCTTTCAGGCAGGTCCTGCCTACTATAGGTCGCTCACTGCGACGACTTACGGACGATGCGGTTGGGCGACTCAGAGCCGAAAGTCGAAGTGCGGTAACTCCATCTTCTGTAGGTTAGGTTAGAACTGTGACCCCAACGCATGAGCCGAGCGAGCGTAGCGAGCGTGCCGCAGCAGCGGACGGCGAAGTGCCAGATCGGGTTATGATAGGAACGAGACCGTCGGGTCAGGTTGGGAAGAGGGTTACGTTCGGAACAAATTTTTAAAGTTTCTACCTAACCCGCGACCGGGTCAAGTTTTCGGGTCAGTTTCGGAATAAACGGAATATTTCTGTAAATACATGAGTACCTACCAACCCGAATGATCATAATATAAATATAGCAGTAGTTAGGTACTACTACCATACGTATTCTTATATTTATTATAGACAGTACGTAATTATGAATTTCCATTCATCTGTTTCTATTGAAGGGTCATCGCCCTCTGTGGGCTCAGCAATCTAGCCACATTACTGGCCGTCAGATTCTCTGCCCATACGGGGGCCCCGTATAGGGCCATACTTCGCACGATCCCCAGGTACAGTCTCCTGCAGGGAGCGTTGGGTCTCCTGTGAGCGTTGGGCATCAGCCGCGCGAGTGCGGCTGATGCCCCCCTCAGTTTTGGGACCAAACTTCGGAAGTGATGTCCGAAGTTCCACCGGCCATCGAGCCCCAGATACTTCATCGAGGGCTCGATGCCGATGCTGACACCCCCTATCTGTAGGCTGGATCCCGCAGGTGGCCCCATCCGAGGTCCGTGGAAGCACCGAGCCTCGGACTTGTGAAGAGCGACCTCGAGACCCAGCCGCCGTGTCTGACCCACGACTTGAGCAACCCCTGCCGTGGCCTTTAGTGCTGCGTCTCGGTGCGCTGCTCCCCGCACCGTAATGATGGTGTCATGCGAACCGGACGTCGGAGGTCGCAGAACGACCTTGAGGGTGACCGGTGGAGCCGCCTGTCACGTTAGCAGAAGCAGGCCGCGGCGGCGGCGCAAGGTGCGCCTCTCCGTAACCGGGGCTAGATGGGGACACTGTGGTCCTCCCAACCCAAGGGGGCCATCTCGAAAGGGATGGTCCTCCTGGGTCTGCCGGGGTGCGAGAGATATGCTTTTGGCAATCTCACCTCCGGCAACCAAGGACTTGGGACGGCGTGCGTTTTAGTTCGAGTTCGACATAACCACCTCCACCGGCTCCGTGGGGATTTATCGCACGATAAAAAAAAAACCAGGGTGTCATCGGCGGAACACGTTACGCTGACCCCTCTGAGCAACGTACCACGCAGCACCCAATCGTAGCCGATGTTCCTCACCCTCCGTAACTACGGGCACATCGTTCTCCACCACCTCCCCTAGGTGCCGTCTTCTTAGGGGCGGAGGCCTTGGCTTGGGACCAGGAGCACCACTGGGTGCAGCCGTCGTCGCTCAAGACGCGACGACGGGTGCCGCCAGCGGTGGGTGGTATGCCCGGTCCTCGAGGACGCCGAGGCGTCGCTCGATGACCTCCAGCAGCTGGACCACCGTTGGTGTCACCTTAGATGGAGCACGGAGAGCGGGGGTTTTCACACCCCGAGCCTCCCCGGCCCCCTGGACCAGCTGCGTCAGCTGACCGATCTCCTCCCGCATCAGCCGTTGCTACTTGTGGGAGTCAGCAATCTCCGTCTCCAGGCTCGCAACCCGAGCCCGGAGTTTCTCCTCCTCACTGGAGACGCTCCTTTCCAGGAGCTCCTCCAGCGCTTTGGCGGCACCTTTTATCGCGTCCGCCACGACCCTCTTCTTTCCCGTAATATTTTTCTGGGCTTTTACGGCGCCAGAAATGCGGGAAAGAGCCGCCAGGATGTTCTGCACCGCCGGCACCTCCGTGACCTCCCTTGGTAGCGGGGAGACAATCGCTGCCGGCTCTGCTACTCTCTCTTTCGCTCTGTAGAGGTCGGCTTTCGTCCTCTACCCGCGCCTAGCCGTCTAGCGTAGCCTTACTAGGAAGGTCCTCCTCGCTGTTCGATGATTCAGACCCACGATGAACATGGGCGGGTGTCGCCATGGCTAGTCACCGAATGGGTGTCAATTCGATCACCAGTCACAGCTAGGGATTCCCCAGACGGAGTCCGGGTACCCTCATGGGTAGATTTATCCGTTATCGTTTCCATAACCATATTTTGTTTTACGGTTAATGTCCACCGACATTGAGGTGGAAGTAGAGAGGTTGTATGTGAGGATAGGAAAGGTGGGAGTGAGTGAGTGACGCCCTAGGCACTGAGTTCCCCCCAGTGATGCATCCCATTGCCAGGCGTGGGGTTCGGGGTGATTTTTTATAGAGGTTTTCTTCCTCGCAACTCCTAAGAGCTACCATGCCCCTCTGTTGCCAGACGGCGGTACGGCTCGGCCGATCGATGGTCCCCATGGGACCGTGTATTTCACCACTGATCGCTCAGTGGCAAAGTACTCGTCGCCCTTAAAGTTCTCCGCTAGGCTTAGCAGAGCGCGTGCGGAGAACTCGAAACCGACCATAAAGGCCTATTACTATTGGCCACCAAGGTACCTTCAGGTGAGAGAGCAGTGCCCAGCAGTGAGACATTGAAAGGGCTGCTATTATTATATTATACTAGCTGCTGCCCGTAGCTTCGCCCGCGTGAAGTTTTGTTCCCGTTCCCGCAACCCATGGGAACCTTAACCCGGAATAAAAAGCAACCTATGTGTTATTCCAGGTTCTAATCTACCCCTGTATAAAATTTCAGCCAGATCCATTTAGTAGTTTTTGCGTGAAAGAGTAACAAACATCCATACATACAGCGATACATACTCACAAATTTTCGCATTTATAATATTAATAGGATAAGTATAAATATATTATAAGTTTTATGTAAATTATCATTACAATATGCACACTTTTCTCAAAAGTTTGTTTATTGCCATAACTTTCTTGATGTCTAATTACTAGCTACTTTACCCTATCGATTGATACACGCGTGAACTTGGCGGCCGAGCCTCGCGTCGGCCGGCCCGGGGTCATCGCGGGAGTGAGATAGCGGCATCTGCGCGCGAGTAGTACCGGCGCGAGTGCGTTGTTGAGGCGCGCGGGGGTAAAATTTGAATTCGAGCTGGAGTGGTACGGACTCTTAAGCACCAAGCGCATGCTTTTTAATTATTTTATTTGTTCAAATCGTTTTTTTTTGCCAATATGTGATGTACCTGAATTACTACTAGGGGTTTTCGGCTTCGGGAGCATACCTCTTACACGGGCAGGCGTCCGTCACTCGCCCAAACTACGGCGATAAGTACCTACCGTGCGCCTCACCCGCAGGCTGCTAGCGCAGTCGGGGTCGGCCCGCGCGTGACGCGACTTGCGTAGGTATATCTAAACAATATTGTGGCCGATCTTGTGAGATCAGTAGTTACCATTGTTTATGTGTGCAGGTACACTAGGTTAGCCAATTAATATGGAAATAAAATAATGAATCGCAGTAATCATTACTATTACGAGGACGAATGTCAAAATACATTAAAGAATTCGAAGTTGTCTTTTTTTACATGAACAACAGAGTGTGAAACGTAAGATTTTACTATTTATAAACGCAGAATATATCTTGTTCACTTAGTAACAAAACCATTAGGTACTGGTCGCCACTTACATCTTCGCATTATAAAAAACCTACCTAATCGTAGTGAACCTGTGACATAAATACCTACAATGAGAATAGAGAGAACTAAAAATAGTTCTGCAACTACATATTTTGAAACAAGTACCTATGTAATTATGTCGTGGTCGTGGTCGGGCTGTTATTTTTGTGGCTACCTAGTTTATTTAATTATAATATTACTTGTTAGTACAGTCAGCGTCAAAGTCAAATAATGTACACACAGAGCTTGTTTTAAGTGATAATATACAAATATATACCTATTATTATTATAATACACCGTCTTTTTAGTGTCGGGGTTTAAAAATAAATAGTAATTCACGTTTTATTTTCATTGACTAAATGACAACCCTAACACTCAAGTTGGCGGCGTTGTTTGTTCCGAACAAAGGGCGATACCTACGAAATTTTGTAGGTTATTATAACGGCGGCTTTCTTCAGTGCAACTTCTGTCCTTATCTATTCTGTGACACGGGGTATACCTATTCCGACCTACATACATACCGACACCATCAACAATAAAGTACCGTACCTAATTATTATAGTATTTTTGTTTGCAGATTTCACAGAGAAGATTTCACTTATTTGTACCATTTGCACTGTCCTCAGTTAGTATATACTTTCAATTATGAGGTCACAGGAAAACTGGCTGATAAAGAGCTCGACGGAGAAGGTTCAGCTTCAATAACAACAGGTTAGCTTTATCGTTTTTTTTCAAAGGTAGTGTGACGCTTATATGGGGTAATATTGGGTGCCGGTACGGAGGGAAAAGAAATATCTTAATCGACAGTAAGTAGCCTTTATTCCCCCCCCTAGCCCTAGGTAGTGGACACAAAATTATAAACAATATAGGTGGATTGTGGTAAGGCCCTCTGTAATAAATCTCCTGATTCCTCCGGAGCGTCCGTGATAGTAGGAAATCGTAGCTGGTGGGTGGTTCCCGACCTCTTACGGCCGTTCCCAATAACATACTTGCGGTTGAAGATAGATCGCAGCAGTCAAATTTGACGTATCGGCTGTTTAAATTGAAAACATGGCAACTGATTTTTTGCGGGAACGCGCATCGCGGTATAATTTTATTTTCCGGAATTGGTGTGAAATAGGAGTTACTATGTTTTGAATTTAAACAGCCGAGCACTTTATCCGTAGATGCGATCTATCTTTAACTGTAAGTGCGGTATTGGGATCGGCGGTTAGTCACTCGGCTCCAAATGGTTGTGGGTTTCTGTATCTCGGATCCTCGGTTCGAACGCGTCTGCAGCGTGGCAAATTTTCGTGAAAAATTCTTACAGGTACCTAATTAACCTGATTGCAGTCCTAATCCAACAGACAGACATAAATTTAAATAAAAATCGTATGATATGATCATACTATTGCGATGTAGAGTTTCTTGCAGCCTTGCAGGAGGCGTCGCGGCGTCGGCCCCCTTCAAATTGGATTAGACCTCGGCAATGATATCTGAAGTTCCACGCCCATCAAGTATCAAGTACGAGTCCCAGTTGCAATCAGCATCAAATCGATGTTTATGAACAAAGTACTGAAAATTATCTTAATGCCTCCTCGCCCTCCCGTCCGGTTGACTAATTGTTTTGATATTTGGTATACACATTTAGTTCGGACAATAATTCCATTTTAATCAATAAAACAGTTTGATTTGCTCTTAATACCTTAGTTAAGATCATTGTGAAAGATTGTGGTCTTGTGATGCATCAGCGCTCACCTCCACCGTCAGTCGTGTTCCCCCCTCTACCTATCCAAATTTGGTAAGATCCTATCAACGCCGTTTTAGATATTCGTTTGAGTAAAGAGCTTACTGAAGCTCTTGGCAATCCGAGGTCTTTAAATAAGTTATACAGGGATTTAGCTGGAATTCCCCTTGCTCCTACTTCCACGGCGTAGAGTTTAACCACATAGCCATTTTTGGTTAACTCGTTGGTCAGGTCAAAGTATTTGTTTATTTTTATAGCGTGGTCTTTAGGTATGTTAGTTTCCCACGGTACTGTGAGTTTTACTAGTACTGCACGCTTTTGCTGTTTTGAAAATAGGTCCCTCAGATGACCGAATTGACTCCAGGACCTATACAAAATAAGCTTTCGGACTGGCCACCGAGAGAGGCTTCGTGATACGTTTATCTAGCCTCTCGTTATCACGAGAGTGTCTTAAAACGTCACAACACCTTCTAGAAAAGTACCACGAAGCGCCCAGTCGCAACCGATGTTCCATAGGAGTGGTCCCAAAACCGAACCCTGTGGAACACCGCACGATAAAGTCTCGCCGACCGAGCTCTGTTCTACTTGGGTCGATTTTTTTATAATCAAACACAAGATACAGAAAGAAACGGAGCCTAAATGTGTCACTGGAGCGTGGGTGGCGATACATTACCATCACTTACAAGGCTCTCTACTGAAAGCCTCGACGATTCGGCGATGAAAGAGGCATTTCTTGATTAAACGAGTGCCTAGCGCCGCCTGCAAATGTCCTTTGTGTGAAAATAAATATTGCAGCTCATATTATTAGGGTACATATTATTTTTATATTTCAGATGATTACCTTATAATACTCAATGGGAAAACCCAGAAATATATCTCTGAAAAGGATCATAAACCGCGATTAGCCGTCCAGGAATTTCAGGTAGACTCTGAGCTCAGAGGGAAGTTGACATTTGAAAATAAAAATCTAATCAAAGGCGATAAAGCAAAACGTAAGTTCATAATGGTCGCACCACACACAGAAGTTTCACCACAGTTTTGTGGGAACACCGTGCGTAAATGTATCGTCGTGTAAAAATGGCCTGCGCAGGTAAAACTGTGGTGAAGCTTATGCGTGTGGTAGGCCCATTAGGCTGTTATGGGGCGTCAACTAAGTACGTGATTAATCTGTGCTTGATCGGGTTAAATTTATCAACAAAAAAAGTATGACCTTCGTACATCGCATAACTGCGATACCTACAAAGCGTTGGTAGCTTAGTGGTTAAAGAGTAGGCCTTGGGATCGAGAGGTCCTGGGTTCGAATCCTGGCTATTACACTACCGATGTGAACGCACTTAGTTGAAGAGGTCTGAGAGAATATTAGTAATTCCGGTTGCTAATATTTTTTTACAAAAAAAAAAAACAAAAAACCACCTGCTATAATATACTCCTACTACATATATCTTTATTTTTTGCAGTTGATTATGCTGTGGCATACATCAATGATAACGGGAAAACAATGGATAAATATTTGCGAACCCCGATCCTCGAAAGTTTCCTGAAAGAGGTCATTAGAAGAATCGACTTATACTTGAAAACCTTTCCTTTGAACGAAGTGATTTCGAAAGAGGAGAAGTAACAGCATAATAATAACTATTGGAGAGAGAGAATAGAGAAGAGAGTAGGAAGTTATTCATCAGTATCATAGCGATTCATCAAAATATTGCCTCAGTCTCGGACACTCTTCTACTCTCCTTGTCAACCATAATCAAACCACCTACACTGTAAAAAATACATTCCATTTTAGACTTTATCAATACAAGTTTAAAGTTCAAATTAAAAGAGGTACCTACTCCTTTTTTTACCCATTCTACAAGATGCCTATTCAATTTATACTTTACAGCATAATGGTTAAATCTAAAATTGAAAGACTTTTTATAGTGTTTGTGGTATGACAGACAGTTGACCATTACCAGAATCGAGACGAGACTCATTACTGTTGGCACTCTTTGTCCCTTGTTTAATGTATTATATTAAATCGTCTGAAATATACTAAGTATATTAAAATATTAAGGTTGTTTGTGTTTTTACTTACCATTTGAATACATCGGGAAAAATGAATCGCGATGTTTTCGAATTTTAAAGTTGCTTGATAAATGCTATAAAAAATTCATTCAAAAATTTACTGACCAACCTAATGGGGCTACCTCACGCGCAACGCGCCTTCGCAAATGCTTCAAACTCAAATCACCAATAAATACCTTTTAAACTAAGATTTTTGTTGTTGTTGTTCACCAGTACTTTACTCACCAGTTTTTGATGCTTCTGGCATAAATAGGTAAGTAAAATAAAATAAAAGTTATTTCATATAAAAAGTAGGTAAGAATTTTTTGTAAATAACGCAAAAAAAAAATTGGAAGTAGAATTTGGTCCACCCCATTTCTTCCCAAGCGGTGTCGTACAAGGCGACTAAGGGAAAGGGCTGTTAAACATCAGACAAATATATACAGCCCAGACTCAGCCCGGAAAGCAGCAATAGGCTCACGTGGACATCATGTAACATCAAAACTTACTGAAATATTTAAGATTGAATTTTTGGGAGCCCACAGAAATGAAAAGTGTCCACTGAAATGATAAATCGTCCACCGAAATGACAAGACTGTCCACCGGAATGAAATTAGCCCACTGAAATGATACAGCCAAGGACATCATTTATTTTTAGGAGGATTCCGTAGATTGTCTGAAACGAATCTAAATAAATTCCATAGAGATATCACTAGACTGTATTTGTGATATTTATTAAATATAAGATCAAACTATTATATTAGAGAAAAAAAGTTAATTTTTTTGCGGGACGAGTGTTGTGTTTTTACCCGACTGCGCGACGCAAAGGAGGATAATGTGTTTATCAGTCTATGTATGTATGTTTGTTTCTATGTGGCGTTCTAGAGACCAAATGCATAGGCCAATTTTGATAATTCGTACGTCAATCGATTCGTCTTAACCTTGCGAGTGTCACTAGAAACATGACAGTAATCAAAATTCACCACGGCGACAACCAGACGCCATATTGTCAAAATGAAAAAAAAAGTCGATGAACTATGTCAAGTGGGGTGTCGTTGAATAGGTGTTTTAAAATCATCTTTAAGTTCCTTTTATAATTTTTCATTTAAAATAATAGTTTAGGATACATAACGATTTAAAGTTGTTTAACGAAACAATCGCTAATTTTCTTAGTTATTTATTTTAAGTTATAAGTTTTTATTTCAAGTATAAACGATATGAAGGAAATTAAAAGGAGATTACAAAAAGATATACATGTCATATCATAACTAAAAAGTATAAAATAAAACAAATTATTAAAAAATAAAAAAATCCGACTGCCACTGAAAATACCGAAATAAGTTTGATAGCAGGCGGTACCCATTTGCCAATCATAAACCGAAAGAAAATTAATGGGTACCGGCTGCTATCAAACTTATTTCGGTCTTTTCAGTGGCAGTCGGGTTTTTTTATTTAGTGGTAATAATAATAGTGTTTTGTATGTGAAACTTCAAAATGTACTAAATCAACTCTTATATTTTTACGACACAATGATTTAATAAGAAAAATTATAAAAATAATGTAAGTATGTTCAAAAGAGCTAAACACTTCATCTTAAACATAACAAAAAAAAATTCGATCACGTTATCGTAAATTATTGTAAACAGTTTGGCAATATAATCCGATTATGTACTTAAGCGAAAAGTCACTATTGCAACAGAATGAATGAATTCACTGAATCGATCCTGCTTCTTTTTTTCTAGCATATCTCTCCCTGTCTTTTCTAAGAAACTCTTCGCGTGTGACGTCATTGCTCTTAATTCTCTCTTTTCTTCTTCTTTCATATAACCTTCTTTTTTCTAACCTTTCCTTTCTGGTCTGTAGCTTAGGTCGCGGTATCCTAAAATCCAAATCATAATTTTTAAACATTGAACATCACATTATCGTTGAGAATACACATTGTCTAGAAGTAAGTAAGTACATCTATTATCCATTTTCTAACAAGATATTTTAAACTGTTTTTTTATTGTATTGTGATAAATAAAAGAAAAAAAAAAACAAATATTAACACATCAAATTAATCCCAAATATCGAACCTACAATATCTAGAATTTTATCACCAAATTTTTATGATTCAATCTTAGACTCAAGGATCTCTAAAACTTATGATTTTATCATTTCTAAGTTAAATTTCATTTAAGTGGACTGTTATCGGTATTACAGTCCACCGAATCCACTGAAATGATAACACCGAGGTGATAAAAACAATAAGTTTTACATTTAACTCCGATATTAGAATTAATATTAAAATGTCAAAACTGCTGTAACAAAACATATCCCTTGGCGAATTTAAAACACAATTTTGAAATAAATTGAATGAACCTAACACGAGCTATAACGGCCACAGAAATGACACTATTTTTGTCCCCATATCACTGAAATGATATACTTACTTTTCGGCGGGAATCCATGATGATTTTGTGACGCGTTCGTGCGCTCCAACGAATGGAGGTGGAATGATTCGAAGTAAGGAAAGGCACGGGGGGCGCAAAAAAAGCTATATTGACGAAGTTACTCTACTAAAACTTACTGTCCACCAAAATGATAACTTTTTACAGGACAAAAGTAGACTGTTTAATACAATGTATAAGAAATAAGATAAACAAACAATATTAGTTTTTTTCTATGGGTAATATTATAATTTATTCATACAAAATTCTATTTTAGTCCAAATGTTAAATACAACTGCAGGGCAAGATATTTTACGAGTGAAATTCGATTCAGGACAGGTCACCGAAATGATAAAATGACACTTTGTAATTAATTTTTTTTATGTTATAGAGGACATTACTCAACATTTTTTTTTTGCCATGGTAGAGAAGAACCTATTATACTATGAAAAGTAATCAAAATCGTAAAACCAACACATTGCACTACCATTCTCAGGCTTGCCGTGTATTTTTTTTGCTTTTGCTATTCACCCACCCCCTATTACGTGGGACCGAATCCAATGATTGGTGAAATGAGGGTGTTAATTCACCTCTGCCTGACCCACCGGGGATAAAGGCGTGATTGTATGTATGTATGTATGTATGTTTTTTGTACAAAACTTTGTAATTATTAACCGGTATAAAAATCACGTGTTGAAAGCGAAGGGGTACTTACAATGAAACACCTGTAACCTGATGATGATGTATTTTAGATAAAAGGTAAACCTTTGAACATTATACTCTACAGACACAGCACATAATAACAAAATTCGTCGCAAAAAGTACTTGAAATACTGGTGATGTGTGTATGTAATTATGTCAACTTGTGTCAAAGTAGTAGTTTTTTTCCGCGTTGTAGTATTCGCACTCTCAGGGAAATAAAGGCGTAAGTACGAGTACCGTATTTATTTTTTCTTACAGTTTCTTACAAATAAATTTTTCGTAATATTCTGATGTGAAATAAAGGATCTATAAAAAAAAACTAACATTTTCGTCAAATTAGAAGTGCACCTGGTTAAACTTCTACAATTATTTGTTCTCTTGTAAAGTTAACATTTTCAACTTTTTTCGTTTATTGAATACTAGCTTTTGCCCGCGGCTCCGCTCGTGTGGATGTCGGTTATCGCGACCAAACATAGCCTATGTCCTTTCTCATGGTCTAATCTACCCTTATACCAAATTTCATCAAAATCGGTTCAGTGGTTTAGGCGTGAAAGCGTAACATACAGACAGACAGAGAAACAGACAGAGTTACTTTCGCATGGATATGGATGTAAGATTGCATTACATTTTTTTAAGTAGGTACCAGTAAACCGAACGCCTTTATTTCCCCAGTGGTGCGAATACTGTGTCTCTAGAGTTTTTATATAGGTAGTCTAAGAGTCAAGAACTAACGAAGCTACGAAGTAATCTACAAACCACAAAAATACATTTAGATTGACGCAAACACTTCTTCCAAAGGAGTGTCTCTCAGGTACTTGTTGAGTTGCTCGATATACAATGTCATGAAATAGATGAGAGTCTGGTATTCAATGGCGTCTCCCTTGTCCTTCACTATATCGTTCAACCACGTAGGAATCATATCGACTGCGAAAAAAAAGTTAATTACATCCTAAATTACGGTAGTGAACGCGGCCGCTACGCAGGAGGCGCGGGTTCGATCCCCTCTCAATGCAAATATTTGTATGCATGAATATTGGTATTTGCATTGGTCTATTTTTATTTAATTGACCTGTAGGTAAAGTAAAGCCAACGAAGTGAGAGAAAAAAGGTAAACAAAGTTTCAGCGGTCCCAAATATTTTTTTCTGAAAATTATTACGTATCACTTCAAGCGCATTCCAGACAGGAATGAAATTGCTCATAAGATGGCGGATCTGACAGTTTAGAACCGCTGTGCTGACAGCTTTCCTGTACTACGAAACACGCAATAACAGCTGTCGCTCGACTATTGTTGCGTACCTGTGACAAGTGCGACAAGGACAGAGACAATCGCTAGATATCGCAACATAACTCAGTAATGGTCGCTTTGTTTACCTTCTTTCTCTCGCTTCGTTGGCTTTACTTTAGATTCTAGAAACTTACAGTGTGCTTTCACCCCTCTAAGATGCTTTTTATTTTCAAATGTGTACTTCCCTTTCAGATTCGTTACCACCTTTAGATCTTTAAAAGCTATTCGTGGTTTGTGGTCCTTTGTTGATAAAAATACATCGCTCTTTCCTTTCAGTGTTATGAAGAAGTTTTCTGAAATTTAAAAATGCCTGTAAATTTCCAAAGCTGTCGGTTCATTTCGCACTAATCCATTTTTTTCTTTCGTGCGAAAATCCCCATGGGTGCTTCCCCCGCCGGAGCCAGAAGTGGAGGTTATGTTGGACTAGAACCGACTAAAACCGCACGCCAACTGAGGGTCGCGGTGCTAGGCCGGAGGTGAGGTTGTCTTCGAAATATTATCCCTCGCACCCCGGCTGACCCAGGGCCATCCCCTACGGTCTGGCCCTCCTCGGGTCGCACTAATCACGAGTCTCTCAAGATGTCAAAATGTAGAGACTTTTTATTATTCATTAATTCAGTGACATATAAAAGTATGTATGGAGTTTCATCAAGATCTTTGACTTTCGAGGTTTAGGTCAAGTAGGTATAGATAGAGTCTTTATGTTATTTTATTATACATTGGTCACCTCACCTACAACCGTGTGGTCACGAATAAAGAATTCAAGTTTCACCACCGCATTTCATCCGAGGAGGGGTGTCGTAAGAGACGATGCCTGACTCGTAGTTAGTCACACCAGCACTGCAATTCACTATGCGAGCACAATGATGCAAGTCGCAACATTGTGCTTGATAGAGATTGTCATTGGTCGGATTGTATCACGTCACTTGTAACCGCTGAACGTGTCAGACGGACTACTCGCCGGCTGACCCAGCAGAGAGATGCACAAGCTCTATGAAATCCCAGGGCGCCTTTTCGTCAGAGGAGAGAAGTGTGCGTGCGTGTGGGAGTACTAGGGGAGACTTCAGAGAAAACCACTATTACCTCTGTTGTACATACATATATTAGAGATAGATAAGATTATACATAAGGAGATTACAGACAATAGAATTACAGAGAGATATACAAAGATGGGTATGTCTTCACCAGCTGCACCACGGTGATCTGGATGCAGTAGGTAGCCAGACCCAACTAGCAAAAATATGTCGTGTAGTAGTCGCGGCAACGCAAATTATTCAGCATTTTGGCTCCTAATAGAAGTTGTATAAACGTAATGAAAACGTTTATACAACGCGATTTGGGCCCATTTTATTCAGCAATTCAGTCACATAGACATCGTATAAAGGTAACTTTTTCAGTTACATCGTCACGTAATTGTCGCCGGAGTGACTGTTACAAGCTTAAGTTGCGCTATAACTGTAACTTATATGACTTTTATGTTACGTTTGTTTGTTAAATTAAGCAAGTGCGTCGTGTTGTGTTTTAAAAATTATAAAAAATTATAAGTACAATTTATTTAGCAGACATGTTAATTTGTAGGTTGCACCAAATGTAGGTTCGTAAACTCACGCATAGGTTTGCAAAGTATTGCGAAGGTAAGTTTTCTGATGAAATATACTAGGTTTTATCATAAATATTTAACGCCCCCCTTCAATTCTTAGTAATATGAATATAATAACAAATATTTTTTATATCAACATTCATTTGTACACCATTTTTACTGCTAACAGGTGGTATAATAGCTTCTTATACAGCAAATTAGCAGTATAAGCGCCATGATACCACGCTGATTATATTTTAGGGTTCCTTAGACCTTCCTAAAAAGTTTTCTAAAAAAGATCTTTTGTTTATTTATTTATTCAATCAACCATTTATTGTACACAAGAAAACTAAGACAAGTGATAATTGAGCAGTACAAGCAATTATACGACACTTGGCACTAGGCTTGTAATAGTCGTATGAATGCAACTTATACAACATAATAGCAGTATAAAAGCAACGATGTAGCTTTTATTCGACTGTGTCACAAGAAAGCTATATAATGTGCTTTTACTCGACGAAATAGTAACATAAGCGTCGTATACTAGCGACTTATACAGCAAATCTTATACGACACTTTAGTCATATAAGTATGCAGAGTAAACGTTTACTCAGCATCATTGTGACCGAAATGCTGAATAACTAAAATGCTATATAAGATGCATTTATACGACACGTGCTGAATAATTCACACTTACTCGACTTTTATATCACCGAATAGCTGAATAAACTCAACCTTATAAGACTAATTTGCTTGTTGGGGAGTGTTACGGCTAGTAGGTGTAGTATACGTCGGTCAACCCACCGATGATACAGTTATTTCTTGCAGATTGAAATTATATATATAGGAAAGTTACAGATAAGAAATAAAAGGAATACGTGACCCCGGTTGTCGGCCTGCTCGGCGTCTGCGCACGTCTCTTGCCGCAGTCTCGACCAGCCAAGATGCTTCACGTCGAGGTTACAGGCTTGCGCCGACAGCGGTTGGGAACTCGACCACAGAACACGCTGAGATGGATTTTGAGGACCAAGGTGTCCTTTAATCCCGAACTAGGAACCCTAAGAACGAAATAACACTAAGAATCGTCTAGATTACAGAAGGATGTTGATAAATACAAGTAAAATCACTTACCAAGAAAATGGGCAACACGAAAGTAACTGAGTCTAAAATTACAAAGTATTTTCCAAGATAAATGCACGTCACCAATACAGAAAGTAAAAAGATCCTCTATGTAGCCGCGTCCTCGATTTTATACCCCTTTTTGTAGAAAATTCTAGAATATCGAGCAGAGGGGACGTTAGATAAATCAAAAACTCCTACATCACTGTGAAACAACCGACAAAAGTCGGGATACAGCTCTGCTGGATATATGTGACAGCAAACTTAACACCTCCCGAATTTAGCTACCTAACTATTATGCTTTACTCCGTCATCACTGCAATTTCTGAACGAAAGAAATTTGAACCACTTCAAATTAAATAAGGAAATTTAATTTTATCCTAAATAAGATAGCCTATAATTAAACAATTAATTTTCCCATCTAGGTGCGATGAGTATTTCTAATTCTTACAGTTAAAAAATATAAGACAATGCAAGAAAAATCGAACGCCATCTTGTGAGCGCGAGGTGAGCTAGCACAAAAGATTCTTACACCGACTAACTGATGTGAGTCCCACTAAGATCGCCACAGGTGGCGCTAGTAGTAATCAAATTAGAGTACTGTTACACACTCGAGATCGACCAATGACAATCTCTATCGAGCACAACGTTGCGACTCGCATCGTTGTGCCTGCTTAGTGAATTGCACAGCAGGCCTCGATTCTACTATGGCTAAACCACTATGGTGCCGCAATCACCGCCAAAAAGACATTAAATTTTATATTTTATTTCTATACGCCTAAAGTACAAAATGAAATGAAAGCAGCTTCATTACACTTTTTCAATTATTCTGCAAAAAGTCATTTCAATTTGGACTTTAAAAGCATCGCTTTAAAGTGTATTATTTAATGCCGTTTTTTGCACTGGCGGTGGCACCACAAAAGGCTTTAGCAGAATCGAGGCCCAGTTTAGGCGACTAACGGAAAAATACGCAGACGATATCACTGCGAGAGAAGGAGAACTCGAAATAAAACCTTATCCTACTTACCTACCAAGCCGTCTGGCCGTGGAAACAGTAGGCCAAAGCCTATGTCCAGCAGTGGACATCGATAGGCGATTTAAGTAGGACTAACCTGTGGTTTCTTTAGCCATGCCTACTCCATCGAAGGTTATATCACCCATTGGTCCGTAGGCATCGTATGTAAAATCAAAAATTATTTTTGGACAATATAAATAATATTCAAACGCCAATTTCAGCCCGTCAAATCTGCAGTAAAAAATATTGGCATTTATACATATATAATGCAAAAAAAGAGAATATATATAATGTTTGCGCTATATGTTGGCCATCACTGGTGATCGCGTTTGCCAATACCCGTTGGCGAAGATGAGAGGAAGTTTGTGATATTCTTGGGCGACGCCGCGACGGGACTCGGGAGGGTGTGTTGACCAACGCGTTCGCCAACGTGTTTGCCAACGTGTAGATTGGACATTAACCAACATCCCAGAACAATTTTAGTAATAATATAGGCAGGTACTGTCTATAATAATACCCAGAATAGGCTAAATAAGACACCACTTTAAAAAAGTAAGAGTAAATAATCCAAAAAAAGTCATTTTTGACCAAATCGATTTTTTATACCAATATGTTATGTACCTGAAGTACTACTAGGGGTTTTCGGCGTCTGGATAGTTCTCGGTATAATAAGAATAAATTTAGTATAGATAAATCGATAAATCATTGCCGTTAATTCCCATTTGTGCGGTTTGGAGTCGAAATGTTGGGTCCGAGCGTATGATCGGTCGGCGCTTTTCGTGACCAGAAAGAAGGCCGGCCTCTTTCAGAGCATTGCCATACAACGTGGCATTGCTGGAAGTCTTCTGGGAATGGAATTTCACAACGCTGTCTAAATTTAGAGTTTAAATTTGTTCTTTTTTTTTATTGTTGTTATTAATTGTATTATTCCATAAGTACTGTTTCTACTGAAATCAGTTTAGGTGAATGTTTGTTTTTGAATAAAATTATCACAATGCTATATTTATTCAATGAATATTGAAAAGAAAACTTACCTGAGTAATATAACCCTACAGTTGCGTAATCCTGTCAGTGTGATATTCGACAGCTCATAATTAAGGGTCTCAAAATCTTCAGTACGCTTCGCCGTGAACAGTGGATCAACAGGCGATTTGTGGCCACTTACAAGAGCCTTGTGAATTTTTTTTGCTGCCTTTGTTAAACATTTCGAATCGCTCCAATCGCATATATTGTCTAGGCCATCTAATGCACTTATGCCACCTAATCCACTTATGCTATCTAATCCACCTGTGCCATCTAATCCACCTATACCTGTAAATAATACCGAAGTATAAATAAATAGGTCTTTTAGAAACCAAAATTTGATACACAATTTTTGTTCATTTACCAAAAATTTAAGATTCGTTGCTAAGCTGGCAGTAGGTAATATATGGAAGAAGCGCTGGAGAGGCGCCACGGTAGTGAGTACTTATAAGTAGGTACCTAGGTACTCATTACCGTGACGACTCTCTCGCAATCTTATGGGCCGACGCCCGAGTACCACCACACCGCTTCACAAGGTGATACAACGCCCAGTGTGTTTAGTGTTTAGTACGTAAGCGTAACCGTCAAGGAAGGGAAGGGGCGAGACTGTTGGTAGAGACGCACCGGCTGGTAGAGATCCCAAAACGATATCTGTTCATTGTTGCAGTACTTGCAGTTAGTGGCGGCGACGGTTGGGAAACCCGCCCTCTGTACGAAAACTCGCCCATTCACGATTCGATTCCCGAAAAGCACGCCGATTTTCCGCGTTCTGATCTGAACTGATCAGGGTCTTTCATCCTTGCGTTTGTCCTGTGGCCTTCACCGCTGAGCACAGGGTTCGCTTTCCGGCTTTTACTTCTCCATTCCGCACAGTCTTGGGTATCCATGGTAGAGAGACCATTGGCACGCATGACACCCTATACGACTCAGACCCTCTTCTAAGACCTGGCAAGGCCATTTTGCAGATATTTGTTATCTTTTTTTTCGTGCGTAAATCCCCTCGGATACCTCCCCTGCCGGAGCCGGAAGGGGAGGTTATGTCGGACTCGAACCGACTAATACCGCACGCCGACTGTGGGTCGTGGTGCTAGGCCGGAGGTGAGGTTGTCTTCGACATTTCCCTCGCACCCCGGCTGACCCAGGGCCATCCCTCACGATCTGGCCCTCCTCGGGGCAGATATTTGTTACCATATGGTCAATGGGTTGCCGTATAACGAGACAGCATCCGCGAAGGCGACGGCCGCGCATTTTTGTTTGCGATTTCATTTCACCGACTTTAAGGCTTAATTATTAACATAAAACTACTTTTAGGTACTTACTCTGAACTGAGTTGAGCTCAAGCAAAATTAACACAAGTAGAAACCAGAACGACTGAACACAGTGAACACGATCCATTTTGTCCTTGCCTCGAAGATACTTACTTACTCATTGAAAGGAGACAGGTGTTGATTTTGCAATTTATACCTACGTATTTAGCAGAGTCTATATTTGTAACAATTTTACAGAACATTATACCGTGACCGTATCAGAAACGCGTGCCATTCTGAAAATGTCTTTTGTTATGCGAGCGATCGGTGCCTCACACGCAGCAGTAAGGGCGGATCCACACTTGTACCTAACAACTCGACCTTTATTCCATGACCGTGTCACAAATAATGTGGACATCTTCTGTTACGCGACAAATCGTCACAACGAATGTAAAATCAAAAATTAATTTTGAACAGTATAAATAATATTCAAACGCCAATTTCAGCCCGTCAAATCGGCAGTAAAAAATAGGTATCTGTATTTAATGCGAAAGAAGGAAATATGTATAACTAGCTCTTGCCTGCGGCTCCGCCCGCGTGGATGTCGGTACCCGGCGATTATTCGAACTTTCTCACCTTTTAAACCTTCCCTAGATCTCCACGATCATTTCAAGACCAAGATGAGATAAATCCGTTCTCGAGTTTTAGCGAGACTAACGAACAGCAATTGATTTTTATATACACACATCAAAAAAACTTCACTTTGAAAAACTGAAATCTTTTTTGTTACTGTAGATTATATTATGATTTTTTCTTCTTTTTAGATTCTTTATTTAAAAATAAAGAATTAGAACACAAAACAATGACACAGTTCAATTGTTTTTTCTTACAAAAAGGCTTTCAGTCCTAGCTTACGCTCATTCAGAAATCTGATTTAGTGAATTATAACCGATTCAAGATATTTTTCGCGGAAAGTAGTGATTGAAAAAATGCCAAGAGGATTATCAGAGGTTTTACGAGCTAAAATAGTAACTTTGAGGGAAGAAGGATACACCACGAGAGTAATAGCACGCAGACTTGCTATATCCCAATCCTGTGTCGTGGCTACGTTGCAGAGGTACCACGGAATGGAGAATTTAGCAGACCAACCCCGCAGCGGTCGCCCAACTGTTTTGACAGCTGCCCAAAAGCGCTATATTAGATTGCTGGCAGCCCGTGATCCCACAATCAACGCCACTAAAATAAAAGCAGAAGTCAGGGCCGCCTCTGAGCTTGAAGTTAGCACGCAGACCGTTCGCAATTGCTTGCACCAGGCTGGATTACGAGCACGGAGGTCATGGCGAGCTCCGCTCAATTCCCGGCAACGTCAACAACGAAGATTGCAGTGGGCTAGACTTCGGCAAAACGAAGAAGGTGAGGAAGAAAACATTTGGCAAAACTGTCTCTTCGTTGACGAATCCCGAATCTCCACTCATCCAGATAACCGACGTGTCCGTGTCTGGAGAAGACCAGGCGACTGTGAAAGACAAAGAACTGCCACTGGAACAGTTCAGCAAGGCGGAAAATCGGTGTCTTTTTGGGGTGGCATTATGAATGGAGCTAGAACGCCTTTGATCCCGTATCGGGGCTTCATGACAGCAGACATGTACAAAGGAGTTGCTATTGATGATATCGTCAAACCATTCCGAGTAAACCATGGGCACCAATTTGTACTGGTCGATGATAATGCGCCCGCACATCGAGCTCAACGAGTCAATGCTGCTCTTCAAGAATACGATATCACACGATTAGACTGGCCTGCCGGCTCGCCCGACTTAAACCCAATAGAGCACGCGTAGGATGCTCTTAAACGAGCTGTATGGAACCGTGAGCCACATCCCCAGACAGTTCCAGAGCTCAGGGAAGCCGCTATTGAAGAATGGGGTAGGTTACCCCAGGAAATGCTGGATAACATGATCCTCAGCATGCCCAGGAGGATCTCCGCATGTGTTCGAGCCAGGGGAGGAGTTATTTTGTATTGAATTTACACCTTTTAATAATAAATTGTAGTTCAAGTTTAATTAAACAGTCTTTTTCTTTCTATGAAATTTCTATCACAATTGCATTATGATAAATGGCTCAATTTTTTAAAATAAATAATAAAAAATAGTTGTATATTTTAATTTCAAACAGGGTATTCCTATTTAAAGAAAGCATACAACATAGATTTTTTCTTGATAAAGTTAAATTTAAAGAATTCTAGGAGCTTATGCCATTGATCGCAAACTTTTTTTGATGTGTGTATATAAATGTTTGCCAACAATGGTGGTCGCGTTGGCCAATACTAAGGTACCTGTTGGCGAAGATGAGAGGAAGTTTGTGCCATTCCTGGACGAAGCGACGAGAGGGTGTGTTGGCCAAAGCGTTTGCCAACGTGTAGAGTGGACATTAACCAACATCCCAGAACAGTGTAAATACTGTCATGAGTGTGTAAAAATAACTACATATATATAGAGGTAACCGTAACCGGCACATATTATCTTGACTCCAAGTCGCGAAATAAACGAACGATTTTTATAAAATGACTGAGGTCTGGGGTACGCGGGCTCTAAGTCTTAAATAGCCGCTCAACAGATGTTGCTCCATGGCCGCACTATGCGTGGCTATTTTAATGCGGCCCATGCAATAAGTTGGCAAGTCACTGCCTGCCTTTTTAACAATGTTGAGACTTATTGTCATGGCAGGCGTCCTTAGTCTCCTCCCATAGCCAATTTACCAGTCCATCTAACTCTCAACCATAACCCATAACCACACCTAGTTTCCATTATTGCAATAGTCTCTGCACCTGGCGGGGACCATACCCGGGTGTATCGTATCGGGGGTGGATCATGCAATACAGAAAATATCGAATATTCACAGTCCAATCATGTTTTGCCTCATATAGTGGCGCGTACAAAATAATATATTGTGCGTACGGAATCGCTCAGTTATGTAGTCTGCATTATGGCTTTAAGTACATTACTATTCAATACATAAGATTACAATTACAAATTAAAAATTAAAATGTCAATTGTGTCCATTATGCAAATACATACATACTTAACTAATAATATCATTAGGTATAGTAGCAAAAAGAAAAACGCAAGGCGTAGGTTACCCAGTCATATATCACGTAGACTTAGAGTTATAGGTAGAACCCTACAGTGACCTATTCCTATCAGTTGGTGTGTAATTCGCCAGCTCATAAATTAATGGTCTCGAAATCTTCATTACGCTTCGCCATGAACTGTGGATCAACAGGCGATTTGTTTCCACTAACAAGAGCCGTTTTAAACATTATGTACAATTTCTTGCTGCCTTTGTTAAGCAATTCCAATCGCTCCAATCACACATCTTGCCTATTCGTGCCTATGCCGCGTACCCCACCTATACCTAGAGATCCGGTTCTTAGCATTCCATGGATTCATCGTACGGTCGCCGGGTCCATGGCGTGGTACAGAGAGGAACACTGTGACGGCGCTTCGCCTGGGACTTGTGACCCAGGTGTAGGTTTAGGGTGGCCACCTTGTGATGCATCAGCGCTCACCTCCACCGTCAGTCGTGTTCCCCCCTCTACCTATCCAAATTTGGTAAGATCCTATCAACGCCATTTTAGATATTCGTTTGAGTAAAGAGCTAACTGAAGCTCTTGGCAATCCGAGGTCTTTAAATAAGTTATACAGGGATTTAGCTGGAATTCCCCTTGCTCCTACTTCTACGGCGTAGAGTTTAACCACATAGCCATTTTTGGTTAACTCGTTGGTCAAGTCAAAGTATTTGTAGATTTTTATAGCGTGGTCTTTAGGTATGTTAGTTTCACACGGTACTGTGAGTTCTACTAGTACTGCACGCTTTTGCTGTTTTGAAAATAGGAATATATCGGGTCTGGATGACGAGGCACAAACATCCTCCGGTATTTTATAGTGTTTCTCATACGAATCTGCGAGTAATGTCCAATCAGCGGCTGCTATCAAAATTCAGTACGGCTTTTGGTTTGTCTTTTTTGAGCAGCCTTCCTAAAAACGCGACGTCATTTCTTTGGTTTGTGGTTAAACCCTTTTTCGCTTTAGCTACCGCCAAACTTACCTCCTCACGTACGATTTCTAATACCTTATCAAGTCGGCGCGAGTAATGACCCCGGTCTAATAGCATCCTACAACCCACCAGTAGGTGCCTAGCAGTACCAATTGCTTCACCACATGAGTTAGGTACATGTTTTATCTGTGGCTTTTCCCCATCTGACAAGATTGCTTTGGTCGGGAAGGGTTAACTGGAATGCATTGAGATAGAATTTAAGGAGAGCCGGTGACCAGTCGTATATTAAGGTACGCCATTTTAATCATAATCATAATCATAATCATAAATCTTTATTTGCCTCGAATATGGTTACATTTGTAGGTCTTAAAAACTAGCGGGTACAGCATATTCTGCTCCATAGAGCGTGCAAATTTTAATGTCAATAAATCAATAAATATTGTCAGAACTAATAGGTAAATAACGAATTGCTTGTATCAGTATAATTTTAAAACAATGTCAAATATTCAATATAATAATGTTAAATCTATGAATTCTTATCAAATCAAATCAAATCAAATGTTATTTCGTAGAACATGGTCACAATATTAAGGTTTTATAACATTCATAAATAGGTAGGTACAGCACATTCTGCCGTGTGGCGTTGAAATAATAACAATAGTAATACAGCACAATCACAACTACCTAATTACATCAATTTCATTAGGACTCCATAATAATAATAAAAGAGTGAATTAGTGAAACGTCAAATTAAATTAAATCAAAATAAATGAGATAGAACAGCTAATTGTCAAATAATCAATTTAAAGGAATTCCATTAAAAATTAAATTAAACCAATCAATAAAATATTAATTAATAATAAATAATGTAATTATCCAATATAATAATTAACTATCAATATAAAGAAAAAAAATAAAAATAAAAATAGATCAAAATATGTCAATAAAATACCCAATGTCAAAATCAAAATTTGAAAATTCAATTAATTAATTAATCATTGACTTTCAGCTATTATATCATCTCTTAGATATTCGTCTACCGCGTAGTAGCCCTTTTCGCTTAGGATTTCATACAATTTCCTGCGGAATGGGGCTCCTTCAAGTTCTTTTAACCAGTCTGGTAGATGATTAAATAATGTTATGCACATACTAAATGAGTTTCTTTTGCACAGTTCTAAGGTCACCTTCGGGATCTGCAGCCTATTCTTATGCCTTGTTCGGCTGTTTGGCATGTCTCCCAATTTAATAAATAGGTGTGAATGTTTTTTGACAAAAATGCACATTTCTAGGATGTATAAACATGGTAGAGGGAGAATCTTATGTTGCCTAAACAATGGCTTGCAGCTAGTTAGCCCATCTACCCCATGCATTGCACGGATGCATTTCTTTTGGGCTACAAATGCTCTATCCGCTTCCACTGAGTTACCCCATATGACAATGCCATAGCGGAGCACCGAGGATACATATGCATGATACGTTGTAACTGCTGTATGTAAATTAACAATCTGTCTGATTCTACTGAGTACGTATACAAAACGATCGATTTTAGTCAGGATCTTGTTGATGTGGGAATACAAAATTCACCTAGTGTTAACAATTCGTTTTGTATTTCTAGGTTCATTGCGTGCACTTTGTAGGTATTATTTTCATCTACTTGAAGAAAAGATTTTGTTATGTCTTTGTCTGACTGCCTCCTAGTATTACCCAAACCTACCCTACCAGTCTGCGAGTCTATCTTGAATTTTTTATGGAATTGGAGGCGCGACTCTAGCTCTGAAGTACTTTGGTCTTTTGGAAGAGCTTGCACGATTTCGTCTTTTGATTTCGCTAGGACGTGAATTTTGGTTACTCTTAGATGTTTATAGAGTTCCGATGGTTTCTTGAACGTCATTCCAAAGTTATTTGAGGCTCTATATAATGTCGATGGGTCTGCCGACGACTACGAATATTAAACCGACTAATAAACCTATTAGTAAAAACAAATCAAAATGATACGGGCGATGATGTGGTCGCAATGCGGCAAAGCAAAGCCCTTCAATACAAACAAACCTTAGTGGTTTTTTGTGCTTAATAAAGTCAAATATGTAATGTTCTCTTTTGATATTAAACGAATTAAAAAAAAAGCACATGATACACATCTTATCAATGAGTGATTATCAAAACTTTTTTATTTGTAATTTTTTTATTATACCTACTTCCTCTACTGTTACGTTACGAGTGTTACGACAGCATTTTAAAAGTAGGGGGTATGTACAACACAGTGTGCACAGGGCCCTCGGCTAATTGCGAACGTCGCAGTCACTGCAAAAAAATACATTAAATTTTAGACCTTATTTCTATACCTTTAAAGTCCAAAACGAAGCACAGTGCTGCGACAGCCTTGATAGGGATTGTGATTGGTCGAGCTGGGTGACGTCACTGTAGATTGACCAATGAAAATCTCGATCGAGGCTGTCGCGTGCTTAACGCTGTATGCAAGAAACAGAAGCATGTGTCTAACACTGGTATACAACCAAGCCTCTAGCGAATCCCATCATCGCGTGTCGGGCCAACACTTTTATCCACAAAATATTAGCGAACTTAAAGTGACAAAACAAGATTAGCTACACTGTTAGATCGCAGCAAACAAATAACATAGCTGAACAATGGAATTATAAAAATAAGGCTATTATTCCTTTGAAGAATTTCTAAATGGTGATTCTTGCGCATGACATTGTTAAAATATTTGAATGAATTTTTTTACAGCATTAAGTATGCTAACTATACAAATCGAATACATAGGGAAAAAGAAGAATCATCTCGGGCGGGACTCGAACCCGCAGGACGCGAACGCCTTAAAGACGTATAAGATGGGAAATTTGAATCACATCGGGCGGTGTCTCGGTAGCCGAATTGGTCAAGGCATTCCCCCTGTAAGGGAAAGACTGTGGGTTCGAGTCCCGCCCAAAATGATTCTTCTTTTTCCCTATGTATTTGATTTGTTAAAATATTTATTACATACTAGCTTTTGGCCGTGGCTCCGCCCGCATGGATGTCGGTTCCCGGCAATTATTCGAATTTTTCTCGCCTTAAAACCATCCTTGAACTTCAACGAACATTTATAAAAAGAATTGGCCAATTTGGTCCAGGTGCTGTTGAGTTCAGGGGCGTAGCTACCGCCGTATTTGCCGTATCAATTATACGGGGCCCCCGGGTCACGGGGGCCCCCAAAGTGTGTAAGGAAAAAGAATAAAAACTTTCTAATTTATTTTATTTTACAAATGACAAAATTCTATAAAGCAATTCCTTTTTTTCCCGCCTTAAGCGTGCGTTTAAAAGTTGGCAACACTCTACATCGTTATGGCGGGCTGCGGGGCTTCCCCGTTTTACTTACTTCATCTTCAACTCAGCGGGGAATTCCCGGGAATCCTTCATCGATATCGCGATGTACGTGTACGTTGTTGTACTTTTTGCATTGGATGTTAAACCACGGAGTGCAGTGCACTGTTTATTTACGCGTTTTATATAAATGTGCATTACATTGTAATTCAGTACAAACAATATTGTTCTTCTGGTTTAGCAGTATTAGTAATGATTTGTAAAAGAAATGAGTGAAAGGAAAAGAGATTATCCCAGCGGCGCTGAGAAAAGAAAAAATTAAACAGAAAAGGGACGAGGTTATAAAAAAAGTCCCCAAAATTTCTTCATTTTTTCAGAGACAAGATACTGTGAGTGATTTAGATTGGAAAGGTAAGTAGGTACTACCCAACCCATTTATTAGGGGCCTGTAGTGATAAAGAAGGAAATCTTTTAATTTCGGTCTGTCCATCTGTCCGTCACAAAAAGTTGTCTCCCCCCTCGATTTTCACAATTATACTGTTTTTAGGGTTCCGTGCCTTGATTAAAAAAAAAACAAAATTCTAACTTATCTATAGGATCGATTTGTTTTGTTGTTTGTCTATCAATCCGTATCGTATCGTTAATTGCGTGTTGAGAACTTCAGATGTGCAGACTCGCTTTCGGGTTCTCGTTTTGTATGGCCACTACGCGCTGCGTTTAAATAGCACGCAGGTGTATAGTAATGCACGGACGGGCTGCAGGTGATTTTGTATCTACTAATAGGTACGAGCACAATCCGCGTAGAGTCTGTGTGGGTCTGAACTGAACACTCTCTAACTGTGACCCTTAGTAACGTTATTTATTTATATATAACTCTTTTTAGTTTAGTATCAAAGCATTCGTATTTATTTTTTAACAATTACTCGTTTATTTTTAGATTCTTCTGACGCATGTTCTTCGTCACATATCCATCCGGAAATAGAAAAAAACCAAGCACATACTTTATCAGATGTCCATCCAGAAATCGAGGAACCCCAAGTCAACGATTCTGATATATCTGCAGATTGTAATATAATTTCATCAGATAGAGGAAATTTTGGTGACAATTTAACTGAATGCGAACGAAAAATAATTTTTAAATTGGGTCCATTTAAACCACAAGAACCATTTCCAAAAGTTTCAGAAAATAACCGACCTTTTTCGGCTTATTATTATTCATATTTCAATCAGGCAGGCATAAAAATTATAAGACCATGGTTATGTTATTCTAACGTTTTAAACAAACCGTACTGTCACTTCTGTTGGTTATTAGCAGATCGTCAAAACAAATCGTACTGCTCTGCTTGGGTTAACGGTGTTTCGGTTAGAAGCAATTTCACACAAACTATTCTTGACCATGAAAAGTCACAGCAGCATATTAGTGCCTCACTCTCTTATAATAATTGGTTGCAAGGAAATACCATCGATACTCTATTGAAAAGTGAAATCGATAGTAAAATTACATTCTGGAGAGATGTACTGCATCGTATAATTAATGTTATAATTACTTTAGTATCTTGTAATCTACCTTTGAGGGGGCATGATTCTGATTCTGGCAATTTCATGGCAATTTCACGTCTGCTATCTAACTATGATGCAACTTTAAAAGAACTTCTTCTGAAACCGAAAGGTGAAATAAATTATTTAAGCCCTACGATTCAAAACGAAAGTATTAGTTTGCTTGGTACCACCGTTAGGAACAATATTATCTCAGAAATTAAAAAAGCTCCATTTCTGACAATAATTCTGGATACAACACAAGACTTGTCAAAAATTGACCAACTATCTGTAGTTTTTCGATATATCTCGGTTACAGAAAATGATGATAATGTGCCTAAAGAAATAAAAATCTGTGAGTCCTTTTTAGGATTTATAGCAGTAACCGATTGCAGTGCTGCAGGTCTGAAAACTGTCATTTTAAATTTGACTAAAGAATATGAAATTGATTTGACTAAATGTAGAGGACAGGGATACGATGGAGCAAATGTTATGTCGGGTGTGTTTGGAGGATTACAAACCCTAATAAAAGAGCATGCTCCAAATGCCGATTATGTTCATTGTGCTGCGCACGCTTTAAACTTGGTTTTGAACGATGCTGCGAGACATGTTCGTGAAGTATCGACTTTTTTCGATAATTTAGAAAAAATATATACTTTTTTTGGCAATAGTATAAAACGCTGGGCTATGCTAAGTGACGATTCATCTGAAAAATATTTGATTACCCTTAAAAAGGTATGTCCTACCAGATGGTCTTCTAGGAACGACGCTTTATTAGCAGTAAAGAATTTTTTTTTTACTAATCATGAAAACTTTGTACCAACTAAATTTAATTTCAAATAAAAAAAGATGAACGTGAAGAATGTAAAAGTATAATTAATATTTTAGAGAGTTTTGATTTCTTAGTGCTCGTTACATTTTTTTCTTCACTATTTGAAATTATTAATCCTGTTTCTAAAGCTCTACAGCATGAAAATAATGACTTACAGAAATCTAGTATTTTATTAAGTAATCTTTTAAATAGACTGTGCCAATTAAGAAATCAGAATTCATTTAATAGTTTGCTAAATGAATCCAAAGATTTAGCAAAAGAGTGGGGGGTAACAACTGTTTTTAAAAACAGTAGGCGAAAGATAACGAAGCGTTTTTTTGATGAGTTATCACAAGATGAGAGAATTTCCGACCCGGAATCCTATTTCAAAGTCAATGTATACTATTGCTGCTTAGATATATTAATTTCTCAAACTAAAGAAAGATTTCAGAGCCTTTGCAACCTGAGTAGTATATTCGAAATATTACAACCGGAGAAACTCCTATCTTCTTCAAGCGAAGAGATATTAAACGCTTCCGAAAAACTGTCTGCTAAATACAGTAAAGACATCTCACTTAATCTTTGTGACCAATTGAAGGCTCTAAAAACATGCTTAAATTCTGAAATTAAAAAAAAATATTCCATTAAAGAACTCATTGAATTATTACTAGTAAAATTCAATAGTCTTGCATCCAGTTTTCCCGAGGTAATCACAGCATGCTTTTTATTCTTGACCCTTCCAGTTACAACTGCAACGGCAGAAAGAAGTTTTTCAAAATTAAAACTAATAAAAAATTACTTAAGAACTTCGATGGGACAAGAACGACTGTCAGACATCTCACTATTGTCCATAGAGGCAGAAACTTTAGAAAAACTAAAATCATCATCTGCCATAAATGATTTAATTAATCAGTTTGCCGAAAAAAAGGCAAGGAGAGTGAATATTTAAAATTCGATTTTTATTTGTAAAATGGGTAAATTATGTGATAAATAAATATTTCTTCTCACAATATTTTTTTTCTTTTGTGAAAAATCTTTACCTCCATATAAGGGCCTCCAAAAAGATTTTTATACGGGGCCCCGACAAGGCAAGCTACGCCACTGGTTGAGTTATGCGCTTACCAACACATTTAGCGATTCATTGTTATCTTTTTATATTCTATAATCTATATACGTTCATTTAATTTTAATTATGCACATAATATACGTAATAATTATTATAAATAAAGATTTTTTAGTATATAAATTTAATTTGTACACCTGATTCAATAGTAGGACATAGTGCACTGAAATGTAACTTGGAACAAGAACACACAAACCTTTGATCCACAATGAAACAAATGAATGCACACTAGCAATTTATTTATATTGATGACTAGCTTTTGCCCGCGGCTCCTCCCGCGTGGATGTCGGTTCCCGGCAATTATACGAAATTAAACCTTCCCTAGACCTCCACGAACATTTCAAGACCATGATAAGATAAATCCGTTCAGCCGTTCTCAAGTTTTAGCGAGACTAACGAACAGCAATTGATTTTTATATATATACTAGATTTTGCCCGCGGCTCCGCCCGCGTGGATGTCGGTTCCCGGCAATTATTAGAATTTTTCTCGCCTTTTAAACCTTCTCTAGACTATGAACATTTCAGGACCAAGATAAAATAAATCCCTTCGGCCGTTCTCGTGTTTTAGCGAGACTAACGAACAGCAATTGATTTTTATATACATATATAGATAGATTATGTTGACGAGCTGTATCTGCGGTAGCCTAGTGGTATGGGTAATGGACTGCTGAGACGAGGTCTCGGGTTCGATCCCAGGTTTACCATGGCACACACCAATGACTTTTCGATGCTTTTCGAAGTTATGTGTTAATGGCAATAGGCTCGCCATCTATTACATTGGGACCTAAACATAAACTGGCGAAATGTGGGTGCTAGCACCTCTGCCTACCCCTTCGGGGAATACAAGGGTGAGTTTATGTTGTGTTATGTTGACGAGCTAAACTGGTACTAACAAAATAGACTTAAGTAAGTCTGATTATATGAATTTTATTAATACTACCAAGTACAATGATTAAGAACTTTTCATTTCTATTTGCAGCCTTTTGTTACCACTCCATAAACAGTGGGTCCAGTTGGCGATACTTGCCAGCAATACCAGCTGTGACAACATCATAAAGTCTGCTTGCTGCGTATGTTAAATGTCTCTCGTTTTTATATAATTTTAAAGCAATTAGTATGCTAACTATTAAAATCGATTAAGGTAGGAAAAACCTAATTCAGCTCAGTCGGGTCGGGACTCTAAACTGCGATAATTCCATAATCGGTCGGCATGGCTCGGTGGCCCCACCCATCTATACATATAAATTCTGCTACAAAAAGGGGTAAAATAAGGGATTAATTACTGGGTTTACTTAATAATAAAACACACGGCACTCAAGATATAAATGCATTTCAACTGTAGGTATTTTAAATCAGAAGTCAAATAACCAAAAACTAGATATTAAAGATACATAATATCCAAAAGAGATGGCAGTCGCTTCACAGAAAATATTGAAGATCAGCCAAATCCGCAATTAGATTGGTAAAGCGGACCCCAGACTCCAAGCTGAAAAATACATCGGATGCGACTGCGATTAAAGCAAGGATGAAAATGAAGAAGAAGGTATCTAAAAGAAACAGAAAATGCCGGTTTCTCCTAAACTTAAGATTTAAACGTCGTACGAAATAGCTTCTACCAAAGGAATATCCCTTAGATATGCGTTGGCTGTGTCCATATATAAATCCATGGCACGACTTAGAACCCGGAACTCTAAGACGTTGTCCTTTGAATTTCCGACCTTGTTCAAGTTCGCCACAGCCAATTCAACTGCAAAACAAAACACACTCACGTAATCTAATTAAGCTTGCGTATAGATAGCGTTGTGTAGAATGTTGAGAATATTTATTTATTTTAATCTGGATTTGGTTACACATCTTCGAAACGGCTCCACCAATATTGATTTGTTTTTTGTTATTTATAGGTATGAGAATAAATCGTAAAGTATGTTTTACAAGCATATCGAAGTTACACTGACAAAGTTTGCATGTCGATAGATCGGCGAGACACACTGCACGCTTAGAAACCATACTATGTAACATCCTTCACACTGTGTTTCATGCAAATAAAGATTCTATTCTATTCTATTCTATTCTATACTACTATTCCCTCTAACCCCTCCAGCTAAGCTAAATTGCTTGTGCTAGGAGGAGTGGGTTCACGTCGGTAGTAATGGCCAGGATTCGAACCCGGGACCTATTGATCGTAAGGCACCCTTAACCATTAAGCTACCCTTTTCACCCTTCTAACCCCACCACCTAATGAGTCCCTTGAGTCGGGTACCAATCACTGGATTGAGCTTCATCAACCCAAAGTCCTCTCCACTGATCGCCACTACTATACACGGATTGTGCGTGAAGCTATTGAAATTAAAAAATATAAAAATTCAACAGGGAAGATGGATTCAAACTATCCGGGACGTGGAATTCAGTGATAAAAACACTAAAACCCAACAACATTGCGTTGTCCAAAACCGACGTAGTGTGGTAGTGAGTGTAGTGTGTCGCCAGCCTTACTTTCATTCCGAAAGTTATGGAGGGTAGACGCACAAAAAATGTTCCGCGCGCACCGAGTGATTATCAAAACTTTTTTATTTGTAATTTTTTTATTATACCTACTTCCTCTACTGTTACGTTACGAGTGTTACGACAGCATTTTAAAAGTAGGGGGTATGTACAACACAGTGTGCACAGGGCCCTCGGCTAATTGCGAACGTCGCAGTCACTGCAAAAAAATACATTAAATTTTAGACCTTATTTCTATACCTTTAAAGTCCAAAACGAAGCACAGTGCTGCGACAGCCTTGATAGGGATTGTGATTGGTCGAGCTGGGTGACGTCACTGTAGATTGACCAATGAAAATCTCGATCGAGGCTGTCGCGTGCTTAACGCTGTATGCAAGAAACAGAAGCATGTGTCTAACACTGGTATACAACCAAGCCTCTAGCGAATCCCATCATCGCGTGTCGGGCCAACACTTTTATCCACAAAATATTAGCGAACTTAAAGTGACAAAACAAGATTAGCTACACTGTTAGATCGCAGCAAACAAATAACATAGCTGAACAATGGAATTATAAAAATAAGGCTATTATTCCTTTGAAGAATTTCTAAATGGTGATTCTTGCGCATGACATTGTTAAAATATTTGAATGAATTTTTTTACAGCATTAAGTATGCTAACTATACAAATCGAATACATAGGGAAAAAGAAGAATCATCTCGGGCGGGACTCGAACCCGCAGGACGCGAACGCCTTAAAGACGTATAAGATGGGAAATTTGAATCACATCGGGCGGTGTCTCGGTAGCCGAATTGGTCAAGGCATTCCCCCTGTAAGGGAAAGACTGTGGGTTCGAGTCCCGCCCAAAATGATTCTTCTTTTTCCCTATGTATTTGATTTGTTAAAATATTTATTACATACTAGCTTTTGGCCGTGGCTCCGCCCGCATGGATGTCGGTTCCCGGCAATTATTCGAATTTTTCTCGCCTTAAAACCATCCTTGAACTTCAACGAACATTTATAAAAAGAATTGGCCAATTTGGTCCAGGTGCTGTTGAGTTCAGGGGCGTAGCTACCGCCGTATTTGCCGTATCAATTATACGGGGCCCCCGGGTCACGGGGGCCCCCAAAGTGTGTAAGGAAAAAGAATAAAAACTTTCTAATTTATTTTATTTTACAAATGACAAAATTCTATAAAGCAATTCCTTTTTTTCCCGCCTTAAGCGTGCGTTTAAAAGTTGGCAACACTCTACATCGTTATGGCGGGCTGCGGGGCTTCCCCGTTTTACTTACTTCATCTTCAACTCAGCGGGGAATTCCCGGGAATCCTTCATCGATATCGCGATGTACGTGTACGTTGTTGTACTTTTTGCATTGGATGTTAAACCACGGAGTGCAGTGCACTGTTTATTTACGCGTTTTATATAAATGTGCATTACATTGTAATTCAGTACAAACAATATTGTTCTTCTGGTTTAGCAGTATTAGTAATGATTTGTAAAAGAAATGAGTGAAAGGAAAAGAGATTATCCCAGCGGCGCTGAGAAAAGAAAAAATTAAACAGAAAAGGGACGAGGTTATAAAAAAAGTCCCCAAAATTTCTTCATTTTTTCAGAGACAAGATACTGTGAGTGATTTAGATTGGAAAGGTAAGTAGGTACTACCCAACCCATTTATTAGGGGCCTGTAGTGATAAAGAAGGAAATCTTTTAATTTCGGTCTGTCCATCTGTCCGTCACAAAAAGTTGTCTCCCCCCTCGATTTTCACAATTATACTGTTTTTAGGGTTCCGTGCCTTGATTAAAAAAAAAACAAAATTCTAACTTATCTATAGGATCGATTTGTTTTGTTGTTTGTCTATCAATCCGTATCGTATCGTTAATTGCGTGTTGAGAACTTCAGATGTGCAGACTCGCTTTCGGGTTCTCGTTTTGTATGGCCACTACGCGCTGCGTTTAAATAGCACGCAGGTGTATAGTAATGCACGGACGGGCTGCAGGTGATTTTGTATCTACTAATAGGTACGAGCACAATCCGCGTAGAGTCTGTGTGGGTCTGAACTGAACACTCTCTAACTGTGACCCTTAGTAACGTTATTTATTTATATATAACTCTTTTTAGTTTAGTATCAAAGCATTCGTATTTATTTTTTAACAATTACTCGTTTATTTTTAGATTCTTCTGACGCATGTTCTTCGTCACATATCCATCCGGAAATAGAAAAAAACCAAGCACATACTTTATCAGATGTCCATCCAGAAATCGAGGAACCCCAAGTCAACGATTCTGATATATCTGCAGATTGTAATATAATTTCATCAGATAGAGGAAATTTTGGTGACAATTTAACTGAATGCGAACGAAAAATAATTTTTAAATTGGGTCCATTTAAACCACAAGAACCATTTCCAAAAGTTTCAGAAAATAACCGACCTTTTTCGGCTTATTATTATTCATATTTCAATCAGGCAGGCATAAAAATTATAAGACCATGGTTATGTTATTCTAACGTTTTAAACAAACCGTACTGTCACTTCTGTTGGTTATTAGCAGATCGTCAAAACAAATCGTACTGCTCTGCTTGGGTTAACGGTGTTTCGGTTAGAAGCAATTTCACACAAACTATTCTTGACCATGAAAAGTCACAGCAGCATATTAGTGCCTCACTCTCTTATAATAATTGGTTGCAAGGAAATACCATCGATACTCTATTGAAAAGTGAAATCGATAGTAAAATTACATTCTGGAGAGATGTACTGCATCGTATAATTAATGTTATAATTACTTTAGTATCTTGTAATCTACCTTTGAGGGGGCATGATTCTGATTCTGGCAATTTCATGGCAATTTCACGTCTGCTATCTAACTATGATGCAACTTTAAAAGAACTTCTTCTGAAACCGAAAGGTGAAATAAATTATTTAAGCCCTACGATTCAAAACGAAAGTATTAGTTTGCTTGGTACCACCGTTAGGAACAATATTATCTCAGAAATTAAAAAAGCTCCATTTCTGACAATAATTCTGGATACAACACAAGACTTGTCAAAAATTGACCAACTATCTGTAGTTTTTCGATATATCTCGGTTACAGAAAATGATGATAATGTGCCTAAAGAAATAAAAATCTGTGAGTCCTTTTTAGGATTTATAGCAGTAACCGATTGCAGTGCTGCAGGTCTGAAAACTGTCATTTTAAATTTGACTAAAGAATATGAAATTGATTTGACTAAATGTAGAGGACAGGGATACGATGGAGCAAATGTTATGTCGGGTGTGTTTGGAGGATTACAAACCCTAATAAAAGAGCATGCTCCAAATGCCGATTATGTTCATTGTGCTGCGCACGCTTTAAACTTGGTTTTGAACGATGCTGCGAGACATGTTCGTGAAGTATCGACTTTTTTCGATAATTTAGAAAAAATATATACTTTTTTTGGCAATAGTATAAAACGCTGGGCTATGCTAAGTGACGATTCATCTGAAAAATATTTGATTACCCTTAAAAAGGTATGTCCTACCAGATGGTCTTCTAGGAACGACGCTTTATTAGCAGTAAAGAATTTTTTTTTTACTAATCATGAAAACTTTGTACCAACTAAATTTAATTTCAAATAAAAAAAGATGAACGTGAAGAATGTAAAAGTATAATTAATATTTTAGAGAGTTTTGATTTCTTAGTGCTCGTTACATTTTTTTCTTCACTATTTGAAATTATTAATCCTGTTTCTAAAGCTCTACAGCATGAAAATAATGACTTACAGAAATCTAGTATTTTATTAAGTAATCTTTTAAATAGACTGTGCCAATTAAGAAATCAGAATTCATTTAATAGTTTGCTAAATGAATCCAAAGATTTAGCAAAAGAGTGGGGGGTAACAACTGTTTTTAAAAACAGTAGGCGAAAGATAACGAAGCGTTTTTTTGATGAGTTATCACAAGATGAGAGAATTTCCGACCCGGAATCCTATTTCAAAGTCAATGTATACTATTGCTGCTTAGATATATTAATTTCTCAAACTAAAGAAAGATTTCAGAGCCTTTGCAACCTGAGTAGTATATTCGAAATATTACAACCGGAGAAACTCCTATCTTCTTCAAGCGAAGAGATATTAAACGCTTCCGAAAAACTGTCTGCTAAATACAGTAAAGACATCTCACTTAATCTTTGTGACCAATTGAAGGCTCTAAAAACATGCTTAAATTCTGAAATTAAAAAAAAATATTCCATTAAAGAACTCATTGAATTATTACTAGTAAAATTCAATAGTCTTGCATCCAGTTTTCCCGAGGTAATCACAGCATGCTTTTTATTCTTGACCCTTCCAGTTACAACTGCAACGGCAGAAAGAAGTTTTTCAAAATTAAAACTAATAAAAAATTACTTAAGAACTTCGATGGGACAAGAACGACTGTCAGACATCTCACTATTGTCCATAGAGGCAGAAACTTTAGAAAAACTAAAATCATCATCTGCCATAAATGATTTAATTAATCAGTTTGCCGAAAAAAAGGCAAGGAGAGTGAATATTTAAAATTCGATTTTTATTTGTAAAATGGGTAAATTATGTGATAAATAAATATTTCTTCTCACAATATTTTTTTTCTTTTGTGAAAAATCTTTACCTCCATATAAGGGCCTCCAAAAAGATTTTTATACGGGGCCCCGACAAGGCAAGCTACGCCACTGGTTGAGTTATGCGCTTACCAACACATTTAGCGATTCATTGTTATCTTTTTATATTCTATAATCTATATACGTTCATTTAATTTTAATTATGCACATAATATACGTAATAATTATTATAAATAAAGATTTTTTAGTATATAAATTTAATTTGTACACCTGATTCAATAGTAGGACATAGTGCACTGAAATGTAACTTGGAACAAGAACACACAAACCTTTGATCCACAATGAAACAAATGAATGCACACTAGCAATTTATTTATATTGATGACTAGCTTTTGCCCGCGGCTCCTCCCGCGTGGATGTCGGTTCCCGGCAATTATACGAAATTAAACCTTCCCTAGACCTCCACGAACATTTCAAGACCATGATAAGATAAATCCGTTCAGCCGTTCTCAAGTTTTAGCGAGACTAACGAACAGCAATTGATTTTTATATATATACTAGATTTTGCCCGCGGCTCCGCCCGCGTGGATGTCGGTTCCCGGCAATTATTAGAATTTTTCTCGCCTTTTAAACCTTCTCTAGACTATGAACATTTCAGGACCAAGATAAAATAAATCCCTTCGGCCGTTCTCGTGTTTTAGCGAGACTAACGAACAGCAATTGATTTTTATATACATATATAGATAGATTATGTTGACGAGCTGTATCTGCGGTAGCCTAGTGGTATGGGTAATGGACTGCTGAGACGAGGTCTCGGGTTCGATCCCAGGTTTACCATGGCACACACCAATGACTTTTCGATGCTTTTCGAAGTTATGTGTTAATGGCAATAGGCTCGCCATCTATTACATTGGGACCTAAACATAAACTGGCGAAATGTGGGTGCTAGCACCTCTGCCTACCCCTTCGGGGAATACAAGGGTGAGTTTATGTTGTGTTATGTTGACGAGCTAAACTGGTACTAACAAAATAGACTTAAGTAAGTCTGATTATATGAATTTTATTAATACTACCAAGTACAATGATTAAGAACTTTTCATTTCTATTTGCAGCCTTTTGTTACCACTCCATAAACAGTGGGTCCAGTTGGCGATACTTGCCAGCAATACCAGCTGTGACAACATCATAAAGTCTGCTTGCTGCGTATGTTAAATGTCTCTCGTTTTTATATAATTTTAAAGCAATTAGTATGCTAACTATTAAAATCGATTAAGGTAGGAAAAACCTAATTCAGCTCAGTCGGGTCGGGACTCTAAACTGCGATAATTCCATAATCGGTCGGCATGGCTCGGTGGCCCCACCCATCTATACATATAAATTCTGCTACAAAAAGGGGTAAAATAAGGGATTAATTACTGGGTTTACTTAATAATAAAACACACGGCACTCAAGATATAAATGCATTTCAACTGTAGGTATTTTAAATCAGAAGTCAAATAACCAAAAACTAGATATTAAAGATACATAATATCCAAAAGAGATGGCAGTCGCTTCACAGAAAATATTGAAGATCAGCCAAATCCGCAATTAGATTGGTAAAGCGGACCCCAGACTCCAAGCTGAAAAATACATCGGATGCGACTGCGATTAAAGCAAGGATGAAAATGAAGAAGAAGGTATCTAAAAGAAACAGAAAATGCCGGTTTCTCCTAAACTTAAGATTTAAACGTCGTACGAAATAGCTTCTACCAAAGGAATATCCCTTAGATATGCGTTGGCTGTGTCCATATATAAATCCATGGCACGACTTAGAACCCGGAACTCTAAGACGTTGTCCTTTGAATTTCCGACCTTGTTCAAGTTCGCCACAGCCAATTCAACTGCAAAACAAAACACACTCACGTAATCTAATTAAGCTTGCGTATAGATAGCGTTGTGTAGAATGTTGAGAATATTTATTTATTTTAATCTGGATTTGGTTACACATCTTCGAAACGGCTCCACCAATATTGATTTGTTTTTTGTTATTTATAGGTATGAGAATAAATCGTAAAGTATGTTTTACAAGCATATCGAAGTTACACTGACAAAGTTTGCATGTCGATAGATCGGCGAGACACACTGCACGCTTAGAAACCATACTATGTAACATCCTTCACACTGTGTTTCATGCAAATAAAGATTCTATTCTATTCTATTCTATTCTATACTACTATTCCCTCTAACCCCTCCAGCTAAGCTAAATTGCTTGTGCTAGGAGGAGTGGGTTCACGTCGGTAGTAATGGCCAGGATTCGAACCCGGGACCTATTGATCGTAAGGCACCCTTAACCATTAAGCTACCCTTTTCACCCTTCTAACCCCACCACCTAATGAGTCCCTTGAGTCGGGTACCAATCACTGGATTGAGCTTCATCAACCCAAAGTCCTCTCCACTGATCGCCACTACTATACACGGATTGTGCGTGAAGCTATTGAAATTAAAAAATATAAAAATTCAACAGGGAAGATGGATTCAAACTATCCGGGACGTGGAATTCAGTGATAAAAACACTAAAACCCAACAACATTGCGTTGTCCAAAACCGACGTAGTGTGGTAGTGAGTGTAGTGTGTCGCCAGCCTTACTTTCATTCCGAAAGTTATGGAGGGTAGACGCACAAAAAATGTTCCGCGCGCACCGCGTGACCCTCGCCGGCCTGTCAAGTCATGACCACGGGTGCAGCATCGCACCCGAAATGTCGGCAAAAGTAAGTCAAATTTATTTATCGCGTGAAGTCCCGATTAGTTTTAAATAACCATGAGTATACACCGGCATGTCTGATATTAATCAGCACGGGGTCGGCAGCACGAGTGTGACTCCCCTGGTGGTTGCACACGTCCATAGGCCTCGGTAACCACTTATTTCTATCAATCAGGTGGGACGTGTGCTTGTCTGCCACCTTACAGGTAAAAAAACTTAAGAATATGGTTCAGTCAAAAACTTACATTTTCTTTTGTCTCCTTTGCATAGCTTTTTAATTTCAAATGTGTAATTCCCTCTAAGAAGTAGGGCCACGTGGTAGTCTTTAAGGAGTAATCGCGGCTTTTGGTCCTTTTCAGAAATATATTGGTCGCCTTTTCCTCTATTTATTATTAAATAGTCTTCTGCAATAAAAGGAAATCACATAATATCGGTACCGTATTAATGAACGTACCTACTTATTCTCTCGATAAAATTACTATTACTACATAAATACTAATTATTTTACAGTGACTGTACATTTTTTTTTATAAAAGACACATGAATTTGTCTCCACCTCGCCTGATGTTAAGCTAAAGGCAAAGTCTCGGAAAGAGGGTCACCGCTGTAAACATGTACCATGTTTACAGTGGTGGCACTCAGCTTGACGGCCTCATCAGATGTTCTAACAAAACCGTCGTATCTACCATTTCATGAAAGTTACAGATCATGGGGTTAAATTGAAAACCTCGAATATTTTGCAAAAATATCGTGTCGTCAAAATTGACTCACTGCTTACAAGCACTATCGCTCCCAGCCCCAGCGACAAACGTTATAACCAAGGTGAGGGACGTACCTACCTAACGACATAACAATGTCACATGTACTGCCAAAAGTACACTGAAACAAATGTTATGTGGGATTGATCTTACCCCGTTTTCGTTCTTACCCCTACTCACCCAATTTTTTTATTGATTTATTTATTTACTGTGTGTCAAGTGTTGAAGAAGGCTTACAGACTAATTAATTTCTTATTTTAGTAACAACAACATCTATTAATAACAAGCCTCCATAACTTAATAACAGTTAATACGGTAGGTGGTAATGTACACTATTTCCAAAAAGTATACACCATATAGTGATCCAGAACAACAGATTTACATGACAAGAACCTCAAGGTTCCTAATAGATTGAGAGATTATTTCTAGTATGTGATAGTTTGATCGGTGCAACTCTCACTATCAGCAAAGAAAAGTTTTGCTAAGAGCTGCCTCACTCTGCTGGCTTTGGTGTTGAAGATGTCAAATTGCAATGAACCAGGAAGTTCATTGAAGCCGCGTGCGCTCCGCAGTGTAAAGGAGTTACGTCTGAAATTGGTGGTTGCAAATTGTACATTGAGCAACGGTCGTAGTCTAAGCCCTAGCTGGTTTGTACGTAATCCTATTTTTACCCGACTACGGCGAAGCCAAAAGGAGGGTTATGATTTTGACAGGCTATGTATGTATGTATGTATGTATGTATGTATGTATGTATGTTCATTTGTTCCCTCATAGCTCCTCAACCACTTATTAGAACTGGACAAATGAGGTATCGTTACAAGCGGCTTGATCGTCCGATGGTTATAGGCTATATGACGTGTCACTCAATGTTGTGTGGCGCCCTCTAGAGCTCTTAAGGTGCTGTCTTAAAAAATAAATTAGAGATAATTATGCCGTGTGTGGTATCAAATGAAAGGGCTTAATGAGCACATTTCAAATATGTATACATTATTAGCTTTACCTTGCCCCAAAATAATATAAATAAAAAATAAAGTTTAAAACTAAAACCCGACTACCGAAAAATCACGCTCTTAAAAGTAACAAACAAGAAAATATCAAGGATAGCCGTGGTCGTATGCCACTTACTCTAATAAAACAAAACATTCTATGGAAAAGTGGCATACGACCACGGCTATCCTTGATATTTTCTTGTTTGTTACTTTTAAGAGCGTGATTTTTCGGTAGTCGGGTTTTAGTTTTAAACTTTATTTTTTTTGATAGGAGCTCAGTTAAATCAATTGTGATATATGCGATGTTGGTTAGGTAGCATAAAGCATAAAGCTAAAATTAGTTAAGTATCGAGTTTTATTTACCTGATGTCTCAGAACCCAGACCGGTTCCCTCAAAATCTTCACCATCGAATGTTCCTTTCGCATCAAAGTGGAAATCAAAATGTATCTTAGGACAAAGTAAATGATGTTCATGTGTCAATTCATCTGTGACGACGTATCTGCAAAAATGTAGGTATGTTGAATTGTATTTGAAAATAGTCGATTAGGCCGGATTTATTCGATGTGGCAATACTGTAATTGAGAAAAAGTATTAAATGGACCTTCCTGTAGCAACACCTAAACTGTCGGCGTGTATTATTTATCGAAGTCCTTTTTGTGACAAATGAAATCTGAAAAGCCTACAAAGAGGTGGTTAGGCACCTACTTAAATAAATTAATGCAAGTTTTTTTTTTAATATTAAATTAAAACTAAATTAGTGAGGTGAGGTAAACTAAAATATTTACAAGAATATAAAAGAAGTCGAAAAAAGGGAGGGGAGGGCAGTTCAAGCGTCGAAAATCGAATACAGAGGGAAAAAGAATCTTCTTTGGCGGGACTCGAACCCACGATCTTTCCCTTACAGGGGGAATGCCTTGACCAATGCGGCTTATCCCGGCTGACCCAGGGCCATCCCTTACGGTCTGGCCCTCCTCGGGAGGGGGGACAACGGTGTACCCGACTCGCCACCGGAATGGGAGGCTGCTTCTGCTGGGCTGACAGGCGGCTCCAACCATCACCCCCAGGCCCGCGCTCATGGGGGACGGACGGACCAACTCGGCTACATCATTCGATAGTTCGTAAGAATATCGGTAGATGACTCCACCGTCGCCTTAAAGACGGCTAAGAAGAGAAATTGGAATCATATCGGGCGTGTCTCGGTAGTCGAGTTGATCAAGGCATTCCCCCAGCAAGGGAAAGATCGCGGGTTCGGATCCCACCCGAGAAGATTCTTTTTTCCTATGTATTCGAAAGGAGGACAAGCCTTTGGTCATCCCACTGAGAGTAACATGTATCAATACGATCGTAAAAGGGTAGTTCTTCGAAGACAAAATTTTCTATTTCTATGGGTATATTTCTGTAACCAACTAACATAATTGCCTGTAATTTTTTGTTTTGGATACTTTAGGTTTGTCCGTAACTTGGTCAAATGATATTTTTGAAATAGTTGCTGTCTAGGTACAAAATAAAAATATTTGAAGTATGTTCTTCTGATTCATATAACGCGTCCGTTTGCCAATTTCCGGAAGAAAATGTTTGATGTGGCGTTTTTCTTTTGATAAATGCATATAAATAATAATTTTATTGAAAGGAAATGACTTATCCTTTTACAAAATAATGCGTGGTAGTTATAATTACTAATACTTTTTTTATAAATAATTAAAACTTATGTGTCCGGCGTATAATTCTGATTAATATGGTGTAAGCTGCGCTTGACCATAGTTGACCAGGTAATACAGTTAGGATACTGATTTTGCGCGCGGAGGGAATCAGTCGAAGCTAGGAGGTGGACGTGCCGCTGGTAGCCAGAGAACCCGGTGTTACGAAGGTAAATATATGATTCATCTGTGCTTGGTTCAGGTGGCATTCTGATTACAAAGCCTACTTTATAAGATTCATTTTATTGTTTTCAAACCTCAATTTGCGTTTGCTGTGATGCTTTTAGGTAATATTTTAATGTGGAAAACTTTTAATACTGAAGCCTGTATGAATATGGAGTTATGCATAATTATAGGCAAAATCCTGATTCATCTGTGCCTGCTTCATATGGTCAAAACACCATATGGATTAGAAAAGAGCGGTTTTATAGCGTAAATTTGCTTTTATTTGTAGCATACATGTTAAAGTATAGCTGCTACATGTATATAGCCGCTATACATACTTTCATAATATGTATTTAGTTTAAATATTTAACTGCATTTTTTTTACATTGTACTGTAACGTATACTATCACGCAATTGATAAAATGGCAATTTTAAGATTAATTTTCCCTAATATATATTTTTCATTTTCATTTCATTTATACCTATATCTCTATTTTTTTTTAAATATTGTAGTTTACAACAATGCCACAACCTGAAGATAAAAAGAAGGAGAAAAAGACACTGGCAGAGCGCATAAACATGGAAAACATAAGAAAAATCCAAAAATTCTGGAAAAAGCTCTGTGAGGAGATTGAAAGCGGATCGCTCCCTTGCAAAAAGTCAAGAAAATTTTTACTTTAGTAATTTTATTAACTTATACTTGACTTACTTGTGTACGTTTGTTTTGATAGTTGGAAATACGATTAGTGTCAAACATTCCATATAATTAAAGTAGTTAATTATATGGAATGTTTGACATACATGTACACTGACGGACTCATAAACTGCATCAAAGTAATAGGCGACTTTGAAATAAATATTTTAACCAAGTATGCATACTTTCTATACAGATTTAAATTGAAACCTCTAGATTGGTTCGTGAACTTTAAAACAGCGTAGGGTCATATCTTTAAGTTTAAGTTTATGTACTGGAAAGGACCTTAAGACATTTTTTGAAGAAAAAACAGAAATTTAAGAAAAATTGGTTTTAACAATAGACACAAACTTTATGCAAGGGTTTATTTGTGTTTTAATAAGGTGTATTACCCCCACGTGCCCTTATTACGGATTCTAATCGGTTCCGCATAGATTTTATAAGGGTTTTTAAAAGATCTTGCGGAATATTGTCCCATTCTTCTGAAAGTGCTGTTCTTAGTGCTGCCACTGTCGTGGGCGAAGGGTTTCTCGCATATACAGCTCTTTTTAAATTGTCCCAAACATGCTCGATGGGATTAAGATCCGGGCTGCGTGCTGGCCAATTCATTGTACGTATCCCAACCTCTTCGCAATAATGTTGAACTTGTGCAGCTGCATGCGGCCGGGCATTATCCTGCATTAAAGTAAAATTTTCGCCTATGAATCACATGTAAGGCACCACGTGATCTTCTAATATCTCTGTTATGTAGCGATGTGCTGTCAAACCCCCTCTATTACCGTTTTGACGGACCATGTCTATGAACACAAGTTCTGTTCGCCCGTTCATCGATATGCCACCCCAGACCATACATGAACCGCCTCCAAAAGGAACACGCTCCTCAATGCAACTTTGAGCATATCGCTCCCCACGTAGACGATAGACTCTTCTGCGACCATCTGCACCATATAAACATGTCCTACACTCGTCCGTGAACAATACAGAGGCCCACTGCTCTTCTGTCCAATTCAGGTGATGACGCGCAAATCTTAAGCGAGCTTGTCTGTGAGCTGTAGACAACTTTGGACCATTTGCTGGTCTAAAAGGGGTGATATCCGCTTCCTTTAACCTTCTTCTTATTGTTCGTGCACACACGTTTACTCCACGCACTTCATTAAGCTCGGTTTTGATGTTAACTGACGTGAGGAAACGATTTCGCAGGGAAGTTATAACAATAAATCGGTCATCACGACCTGTGGTTGCTCGAGTTCTGCCTGTACCACGTCTCCTCCTGTAAGAACCTGTCTCTACAAACCTTCTGTATATTCTAGAAACCGTAGACTGGTTTAAATTTAAATTTCTACCAATCGTTCGTTGATCCAAGCCCTCCCGCACCAACGCTACAATTTGTGCCGCTTGTTCGGACGAAGTATCCATATTATGGTTCAAAAACTCTCGATGTGTTAAAAAACTAACCCAACAATTATGCTGGTAACAATAATTCAATTGACAAAACAAAAAAAATCAATGAGAATCAATTTAAAACTTTGCTATAAATAACACGCAAATCTGATACTACAAGTAAATTTTCTTTTCCCGGCTATATTCATTTGTTTTACTGCAGTTCTATTTTTAAATTTAATTTTTTTTTTAAGATTAAGAGCCAGTCTTTCCATATTTATATAATTTAATCTAAAAAGTTTGCATACTTATTATAAAAAATCCTTTTAGAGTAAACCTGAACTTTGATGCAGTTTATGAGTCCGTCAGTGTAGTATAGTACTGTGATTTTGTACTTGTAAAAGGTTTGTCTAATTGATTAAGTATTAAAGTTGTTTAATTTAAATTTTTGTTTCTGATTTATATGTCACCAATTCTGATTCATCTGGGCACAAAATATTTTAATGTCGATATCTTGAAAACTGCTGTATAAAAATGAGTCCCTCATTCAAATATATACTCTTTAGAATCCATATTTTCATATGAACATGTGTTACAAAGCTGATAGTGAAATTTAATTTCGGCCAGATGAATCAGTTGAAGAATGAAATTTCGAAGAAATACCCAAAAGTGAATAATGTACTTACTTTAATAACTGAACTTTACAATCACGTAATCCAATCAGCGTAATATTTGTTACCACGTAATGAACGGTTCCGACGTCTCCTTCAACCTTGTCTATGAGCAGTGGGTCCAGCTGGCCATACTTGCCAGTTGTGACCACTTCGTAAAGTCTGCTTGCTGCGTGTGTTAAACACTTCTCGTCGGTCCATTCGCATTGTTTGCCTACAAGTAAAATAATCGATATCCATACTAGTACCGGGTGTAAGGGGAACGCCAAGGGGAAGCCCAAAACCCCTAGTAGTACTCCAGGTACATAACACATTGGCATAAAAATAAAATCGATATGGACAATATTTTTTATTTTGCATTATTCACTCTCCATCGTGTTAGTAAAGCTAAATGAAACGGTAATTTCATAAAAAAAACATCATTCATCAACCCAGTATACAGAGTGAAAGATTTTCAACCCCCCTGGAGGGGAAGTACCTTCTCGTAATAGACAATTTCACAGAAAGCCTCCGTGGCGTAGCGGTGGTGAACGCGGCCACTACGCAGGGCAAATATTTGTATGTATGAATATGGGTATTTGCATTGGTCTGGTTGTACCTCGGAGAGCAAGTTAAACCGTCGGTCCCGGTTGCCATACGAGAACTATGGCAGTCGTTACGGGTAGTTGGAGCTCTCAAAAGTCCAACAAATAGTCTAGCTGCAATTCTTCGATATCGCCTTTGGCCTAATATCGAAGTTAAGCCAAATCCGTATTTAGACTGGTGCCCTACTCCAAGCTGAAAGCTTTGGATGCTGGGATTATCGACAAGAGAAGGAAGAAGAAGAAGACAAGTTCATTCCAAGGAAACATTCCTCTATTTCTAAAAAGCAACAAAACTGCATTCAAATATTTTCGAAAAGTCGCTTTAACACATCCGGTAATCGAACCGATTAAAACACGAAAAAATTACCTTTGATCACGTTCGGTTTCTCGGTATTTTTTATTTTTTTTATAAAGGACACTTCAATTTGACTTCACCTCGCCTGATGTTAAGCTAAAGGCAAAGTCTCAGAAAGAGGGTTACCATCGTAAACATGTATACCATGTTTACGATGGTGGCACTCAGCCTCATCAGATGCCTTTTCACGAGGTTGGTCTCGGTAGAGGTAGCTCTACAGAGGGTTGGCACAAAGCAATTGAAGTTTGAATTCTTCCATACCTCTATTGTTTTGTCCACTAATACTACAGTTCTTCCCGCACGGCACTACACAACAATTTCAATGAGAAATTAAAAGATTACCATGCTCAAGGTCAGACTATTGATTACAATCCTTCTACTTACTTTGAACTGACTTTAACTCGAAGCAAATTAATGCGAGCAAAAGCAAAAAAGACTGAACTCGACCCATGCTTTTGTCGAAAATAATTCCTCACTAAAACGAGCTAGACGTTCGTTCACCAATTTATACTTATTTCATCTAATTAAACAATTTTAAAATAGTAAAGGCACATAAAGGTTACAAAAGTGTTGTTACTTCCTTCTTTTTTTATTAACATTTTTATTTGGTTTGTTTTATTTATATTTTTTTACAATACCAGTTCTTTTATCTATTAGTAGTATACCTATTACTTGCACCTCGATGTAGTGATGATATTCCGTATGTTTCTTCGTGTTAACAAGTTTGTATAGTGATGGGCTGAAGAAGCTTTGGGAAGACAAAATATATTATACTGGCGCCTTACCCTTATATAGCACAACGCACAGGTACTGAAGGAATGAGTTCGAAAGTCGTCGAAAACTTCGTCTTCGATAGTGGAGCTTAAAAACTTTTGACTGGCCTCAATGTGATTCCTAGGCTATTTGATTATTTTTCATTCGAAAAATTACCAATAATATTATAATGCCTATTTACGACAAAAAGTTTTAAAGATACCTTTTGATTTTAAAAATTCAATTGCTGGCGACTCCGACTTAATTAAAGGTACACGTTTTCGAATTTACATTGTAAATGATTCTCAAAACAGGTTTAAAATGAATGTTAGGTACTTAATTGTTATTATATTCGTCGTTTTCTATTGCAATAAAATTGAGAATGTTCAATAATTTTGTATGCTAATCTAACCCGCAATTCGATATTTTCCAGAACTTTGAATGTCTGTAAAATCACAACTACTTGGTAAGTATTTTTGATCGAAACAAAACAGGTGTATTTATTTAAAGAGCTATACTGTAACAAACTTTCAAGTAATTTTTTTCCGTTCACCCGTTTTTGAGTTTTAGCGAGACTAACGAACAGCAATAGATTTTTATATATATAAAAGATAGAATATAGTCAGCCTCCTTGGCGTGGTGGTAACGAATGCGGCTGCTACGCTACACAGGAAGCGCGGGTTGGATCTCCGCTCTGTGTAAATATTTTTTATGCATGAATATGGGTATTTGCATTGGTCTGGTCGTACCTCGGAGAGTACATTAAGCCGTCAGTCCCGGTTGCAATACGATCACGTATGGCAGTCGTTATAGGGGAAATGGGTGAAATGACCTACACAGTAGGGCTGGGCACGCTGCCGTTCGGTCGACGGCAGCGTGCCCACTGTCAGCAGTAGTAAGAGCATTGAATTGAAAGACATGATAAGTTTCAGTTCTGGAGCAGTTTTAATCATACGAAAGCAATTGTTCCAAAGGCGTGTCGCTCAGGTATCTGTTGACTGACTTCATATACTTCGACATGAAATTCTTGAGGGTCCGTGATCCTACGAGTTTTTCTTTACCATTTGCTATTTTGTTTAAATATGCCACAGCCAAAGCCACTGCAAGATAAAATACACACATGTACAGATATGTTCATTTTAACCATTCGATAGATTTGTAGATTTCCGACTTATAGACGGATATAAAGAGAAAGAAAATTTAGAATGATTCAAGTGTGGCTCAATAGCTCAGTTGTAAGAGCAGTCCCCTGTAAGGGAAAGGTCGTGAGTTCGAGTCTCACTTGAGCATTTGATTTTTCCAATGTTTTCCGAATATATTTTTTATTGAAAGTCGCCAGGTATAGTGATAGAAAACTTACATTTAGCTTTGTCTCCTGAGATTATCTTTTTAGTATTAAATGTGTACCTCCCTCTGAGGTCAGTTTCTGTATGGTAATCTCTAAGGAACATTCGCGGTTTTTGATCCGTTTCTGAAATATATGTTTCGCTTACTCCTTTCTGTACAATGAGGTAGTCATCTACAATGAAAAATATTAGTTATTATTAGTAGTACTTATAGTATTTATATGTTTAAATATTAATGGTTGTCACAACTCAGAATCAAAAAAAAACTTTTTTTTATTTTATTTTATAAGTGGTAAATTTTCATAAAATCCTTTATTGAGCGCCTAAGCTGTTACCACGAGACTATTAACTATTGTGCCAAGAGATAAAACTATTACTTACTATTTATTTTAAATAATTAAGTTTCTAATACTACACGATAGGTAGGAATATTTTAAGAAATTAATTTAACTACGTTACAAGTCGACATCGATGGGGACGAATTTTTCCTGCCTGAACTATTTGACCTCTCTTTTTTGTTCTTGCAAATATTTTAGTTTATTACGTTTACAATTAGCGTTGGCGCCCACCGAAATGAATTGCAAATTGAATATACGTCTAGATTATGTATTTGTCTATGCTCGCGGCACCTTCAATTCAATTTTGGAATGTATAATACATACATAAGTTTGATATTTAACTAACACTTAAAAAATGCGCGAGCAAATTTTAAAAATCATAAATGTTTATTGCCACCTACCTGTTATCTCAGTACCCAAACCGGTACCAACCAGGTCTACGCCATCGACCGTTCCATGCACGTCGAAATGGAAATTAAACACTAACTTGGTACAATGCAAATATTGTTTATATCTATATTCATCTTGGACTCTTTGATATCTGCAAAAAAATTAAACCATAATCAGTCTGTGTGGTGACGGAGAAAGAATACAAAAATATCAACACCCCATCTCATCCGAAGGGTGTCGTAAGAGACGACTAACGGAAACATACGGAAACGATATCACTGCTAGAGAAGGAAAATTTTAAATAAAACCCTGTACCAACCCGTCTGGCCAGCGTAGAAACAGTAGACCAGAAGCCTGCCAACATTGGGAGAGGAGTAGACTGCGAAAGGCTAAATGATTGTCAGCCTCGAATCTGCTATTTTGTATCATATTAAAGGCACTGTCATTCCACTGAATTTTATATAAAACTATCTGTCCCGGCGAACTTCGTACCGCCAATTTTTCCTGCCCTCGTGGCGTCAGATCCCGTTTCCGCTGCACCATTTAGGGGGATGAAAAATAGATGTTGGCCGATTCTCAGACCTACTCAATATGCTCACAAAATTTCATGAGAATCGGTCAAGCCGTTTCGGAGTAGTACGGGAACGAACATTGTGACACGAGAATTTTATATATAGGTAAGAATAGCAGAATTGAGATCCAGGCAGCACTATTCACAGGATATCCGGCAATCACTCTACTTACTTTGAATATTTCGTCATCTCAATGAAGGTGCGAATCTGTGTGCCTACTTACAAAATTAAGGATTTCTTTTAGGCTACTTAATTTAATAGGTATTGCTACATTCGATTTTTCACATACGTATTTTATAAAAGTACTTACTTTAATAATTGGACCTCACAATGTTTCAGTCCCTCCAGTGTAACATTTGTTACTACATAATTAACGCCTCCGATGTTTCCATTAAGCTTCTGCCCATTCAGTGGATCCACAGGGTCCAAATGATGATATGTAACTACCTCTTGGAATATATTTTTTGCTACTTTTGTCATACATTCGGAATTAAGAATATTGCACTTTTTACCTAAAAATAAATTAATTTAATCAAAATTTTAAGAAAATCAGGGCACTATGTTGTTCATTGAACGACATCATCTCTTTGTCTTTTGTTATGCTTCATATGAGAGCTGAGAGCCAGCCATTTTTTTTATTTTTATTTTGACAGCCTCTGTGGCATGGCCGTAGTGCACGCGACTGCCACGCAGGAGGCGCGGGTTCGATTCCCGCTCAGTGCAAATATTTGTATGCATGAATATGGCTATTTGCATTGGTCTGGGTATTTCTGTGTAGGTATAATATGTAGGTATTTACAAAAAAAAAGTATATAAGTATGTTTATCCGCATTCTAGATTCCATAACACAAGCTATAAAAGCTTACCATGGGTCTAGATAGCGTTGTGTAGAATGTTGTAGAATATTTATTTATTTTATATTATTTCTGCATTTCCTTGCGTGACCATTTGGTGTGTATTGCGGTCTAAAATGGGTTCCCAAATCTTCATAAATTGACATCTTAAGAGACGTGTACCAAGAATCCGATTCCATCGTTCGGAATGCTGTTGGTATACGAAATATATCCTTATGAACGGTCGGGGTACACCAAGGATCCAGCCTAGGTCCGCTTCACTCAATCATAGTTGAGACATTATTCATTATACTGTGTATAATCCTTGAGTGAAAAATTATCGGACAGTTCTGATTGAGCGAAGCGGACCTAGGATGGATCCTTGGTGTACCCCGAACCCCGACCGTTTTTACGTAAATATATCGTAAAAAAGCCACTTTGGCGTGGTGGCAGTGAACGCGACTGCCCAGCGCAAATATTTGTATGCTTGAATATGGCTATTTGCATTGGTCTAGGTGTTTCTATATATAATATGTATGTATTTACAAAATAAAAGGTATCTACTTATGTTTATTACTCATTCTATATTCCATAACACAAGCTAGTTAAGTTTACCATGGGTCTAGCTAGATAGCCTTGTGTAGAATATTGTGGGATATTTATTTGTTTATAATGATCATCATGTTTTAAATTCTTTGCATTAGCTTTGGGTACTATGCGCTATTGTAGATAAATGTTATGCGTTGTGATATTAAAGACGTGGAAGTAAGCCATTAATTAAATATGACATTCTATGTTTAAGCGTTCCAATATCAGTGATCCGATCAATATAACTAAAATTTAATAAAGGACGCTTAAAAGTGCTAGAAATTAATAAGTAAATTGTCTTCTTACTCTGAACTGAGCTGAACTCGAACAAAACTAATACGAGCAGGAACCAAAGAGACTGAACTCGCCTCATTTTGTCCTCGAAGAAAAATATTCACTGAAGACCAAAATTTAGTTCAGTAGCCATATATAGTTACTCATCTCTATCTAATCTAGTTAAATAAAATATTCAAATTTATAATAGGTGTCTTTTTAAGAGCGTTTATCAGTTTTTTTTGGTTTAATTATTTTGTAATTTAAATTCAGTTTTTATTGAGATTTTTATGTCAACCATGTGTTACTAGTTTACTACCGAAGTATAGCTAAAGATGGCTAAACAGTAGTATCGAGTTGTGTAACAATGTTGTATCTAAATAGAATTTAGATTAGTTTGTAGGTACCATAGATTATTATATATACTAGAGGTTTGTACAAAGTCAAAGACTACAAAAAGTTGGCGGCAAATTTGAAAAATCAACAGGTTATGAATATACACCGAAATAACGGAGTTGATAATATAAAAATATATAAACATGTATGTAACATTTAAATATGTAGGTAAATATTATAAAATTGAAATTTAGCATTAAAATGCTATAAAAAAATTCAGGCAAATATTCGGGCGGAGTCATCAAAATTCAATGTTTAAAAATGGTTGAAAAATCATTCATTGTTTCCAACAGTTCGTAAGAATGTTGGTAGATGGCACCACCGTCGCCCTTAAAGACGGGTATAAAGAGAAGGAAAATTTGAAATGAATCAGGTGTGGCTCAATAGCTCAGTTGGAAGAGCATTCCCCCTGTAAGGGAAAGGTCGTGAGTTTAAGTCTCACTTGAGCATTTAATTTTTTCCGATGTTTTCTAACTTTAAAGTTAGCATTAAAATGCTATAAAAAAAATCAGTCAAATTATAATAGTGTTTTAATTAGTCGCAATAGTAATCTTTTTGTACCTACTTACTCACAGTTGTGTAAATACCTAATCATTCTCAAATATAACAACGGATGTGTTAGTCCGTGAATATTTTATAAGTATTTTGTAGTTTTTGTTGCGAGTATGATCTGAAGGCCGAATCTTCGTGAGAATTCATGAATATAAATGTATAATGCTTGGTCTAAGTGCTGATAATATCGTGTTTACCTTATGGCACGGGGCACGTGCCCAGGGCCCCCATTGTTAGGGGCCCTGGGCACGTGCGAAGAACTGACGATTTCTCTGACACATTCTCGAAATTTTTTAGCCGACTGCCGAAAAAAGGAGGGTAATGTTTTTCGAGACTACGTTTGGCCATTTATTTGGCACGCCCTACAGTCTGAACGGCTTGACGGATTGGGTCCTGTGAGGTGTCATTTGATTCGCCGTGATTGTGTGATTGACACCAGGTAAGTATATTAAAATTTCTAGAAAATCAAAATGGCGGATTTTTGGCGCCAAACGTATGTTGTCAAAAATATTTTTGACTCAAACTTATCAGAATGAAGGAAATTAGAAGGAGATTTTTTTCAGTTCACGAATTGTCAGAATATGAGAGTGGGTGTATTTTCAATAAAAGTCCAAGGTAGTATAAGTATCTAAGAAAAAATAATCTGTAAGTATTTCGGATCAGAGGTAAAACAACATCAAATAAAAACCACAAGAGACAGATGTATGTATATTAGAATGGATATTTATAATCAGCCGAAAGTACATCTTCCACAGGCACTAATTCCAGGTACGCGTTTAGTGTCTGCATGAATAATTCTAGAAAATGTTTGATGGTATCGAATTTCACGGGCTTTGTCTTTCGATTCGCGACCTTGTTTAAGTACGCCACTGCCAAATCCACTGCAAAATGAAACATGAAATTAGTTAATAATACACAGCCGTTGTGTCGGGTTCGACTCCCGCACAGTGCAGATATTTGTATGCTTCGCACCGTGACGGAGAGCAGAGCCGGTAGCTTAGAGTGAAGAACCCGCGTGGTCCAGGGTTCGAATCGAATCACGGCCATTACCGACGTGAACACACAAGCAATTTAGCTTGGCTAGAGGCGTTAACGGCAATATTAGTAATTATACTTACTGATTTTTTCAATTTTAAAGTTTACCTTTATGATGTTAAAGCCTAAAATTTGGATTTATTCCCACGAGGTCGAGTCCCACTATGTCGAGTTCCCACTACGTCTACTTTCAAAACTCTCGCGTTTATTCCCACCTTGTCGAGTCGTTGAAAAAGTCAATTTGAATACCGCCACGTCGACTTCACAAATTTTAGTACAGTCACCCCCATTAACAATTTTATTAAAAGGTGTTGCCGGAGTTTCTCGTCATATTTCTTATTCGGCTTTACTTAGTCATCTGCGAAGTGGGTTTGGTATAATATATTTGTTTGTAGGAATGATTTTGACTTTGTCTTTATCAATTCTAATAGTTGTTATTTGGAATCATAGACCAACACGGAGGGTGGGGACCTTAGCGCGTTATCCTAGTAGGTACGAAAGAAACAAACGAAGAAAAAGAAAATAGAGAGATCGTCATGAGACAGTAGAGTGTTTGGGATAAAAATACAGGGATTTTCCAAAAAAATGCAGTGTGAGACCATGCTTGGGATTTAATTTTGTCTTTTAATTGGCTTCTATTATCTAGACCGCCGCCGCTCTAATAGCTCGAATTTTAATTAAATAATGCTTGATACTCATAGCTTGATAGATATTTGCACTGAGCAGTAATCGACACCGCCGCGGTTGTTATATAATGATAATATCCCCATAGTTTCAAATCATACACAGTACTTACACATGGTATTGGTTTTAAAAAGAACTTGATATGTATTTAAATACAATAAAAAGCAATAGAGGCTACTAGAGATTCTCGCTCCGGATCGTGCTTGGTGCAGAGGCTGGGCATCGCAATCCAGCGTGGAAACGCGGCAAGTGTGATGGTGTACCAGGAGCGATCTAAGGTGGTTATTCGATTAATATTGACACCATATTATTAATTTACTCGTAGTATTACATGGAATAATTAATAAAAGCAATTATATTCGTAAAATAGTCATTATTTTATCTGAATCCTAATGCGGCCCTTCGATCAACCGCTGAAGTCTTAAATAACCATCATGTATGTTATTATTTATGCGTGGTTGTTCAATCGGCTTATCCTATGGCTTTGAATGAATCCGACTTCTCTAACCATATTGTTTTCTACGCATCAGTTGCCTATAAAATGGTAATGCAATGAGCACCTAGAAAAAACAACTATGTTAAGTACATGATATATTTACGAAAGTAATAGTGGTTAATCATCACACATTACTATACATTAGCGTGTACGAATATATAATATAAAAATGAATCGCTAAATGTGTTGTAAGCGCATACCTCAACAACGCCTGGACCAATTTAGCCAATTCTTTTTTAAATGTTCGTTGAAGTTCAAGGATGGATTTTACGGCGAGAAAAATCGAATAATTGCCGGGAACCGACATCCACGCGGGCGGAGCCGTAGGCAAAAGCTAGTTTAATATAAATATAGGCTTACCTTAGTCTTTACAAAGAACTCTGTAGATTTTCTAGGGATTTTCAACAGTGTGGACTCTATTCATCACGCTGTGGGAGTCTGTTTCGCTTAATGAACAATTTTCGTGTAATGTAAAGGGTCTCATTTTTTTCGCGACTGCATTCGACGATGATTTCGTAAATTGGCAATATTAACATATCTTTTAGAAACTGATACACTCCTCGAATACTGTTTCTTCAATAGTTTTTTTGTTACGAGTGACTTTTTTTCGAGACTGAATGTATGTATGTATGTCCATTTATTTTGCACGGCCTATAGCCTGAACGGCTGGATTTGGACATGTGAGGTGTCATTTGAGTCATCGCACCCAGGTACTTATAAGTTTCTAGAAAATTAAAATGGTGGTAGACCCCCTGGAATCCTGGAAACAATATGGTTAGAGAAGCCGGATTCATTCAGAGCCATAGGATAAGCCGAGTGAGCAACCACGTACAAATATTAGCATGCATGATGGCTATTCAAGACTTCAGCGGTTGATCGAAGGGCCGCATTAGGGTCCAGATAAAATAATAACTATTTTACGAATATTATTGCTTTTATAAATTATTCCATGTAATACTACGAGTAAATTAATAATATGGTGTCATTATTAATCGAATAACCACCTTTGATCGCTCCTGGTACACCATCACACTTGCCGCGTTTCCACGCTGGATTGCGATGCCCATGATTAAAATTCGAGCTATTAGAGCGGCGGCGGTCTTGATAATAGAAGCCAATTAAAAGACAAAATTAGGTTCCAAGCATGGTCTCACACTGCATTTTTATGGAAAATCCCTGTATTTTTATCCCAAACACTCTACTGTCTCATGACGATCTCTCTATTTTCTTTTTCTTCGTTTGTTTCTTTCGTACCTACTAGGATAACGCACCAAGGTCCCCACCCTCCGTGTTGGTCTATGATTCCAAATAACAACTATTAGAATTGATAAAGACAAAGTCAAAATCATTTATTCCTACAAACAAATATATTATACCAAACCCTACCGTCCACTTCGCAGATAACTAAGTAAAGCCGAAGAAGAAATGATGAGAAACTCCGGCAACACCTTTTAATCGAAGTGTTGACGGGGGCGACTGTACAATTAAAATTTGTAAAGTCGACGTGGCGGTACTCAAATCGACTTTTTCAACGACTCGACAAGGTGGGAATAAAAGCGAGAGTTTTGAAAGTAGACGTAGTGGGAACTCGACATAGTGGGACTCGACATAATGGGACTCGACCTCGTGGGAATAAATCAAAATTTGACACCTTATAACGTGATCCCTCACGTTATAAGGTGTACATATATACATATTTTCCCAAAATGTAGGTAATGAACTTTTTTTCATTTAAGTTTGGATCTTAAGCCCATAAGTTAGAGTATGAAAGTTATTGGCATTTTTTTGCAGTGTCAGTGGGCGTGAAAAGGCTTCTGATGAGGCCGTCAAGCTGAGTGCCACCACTGTTAACATGGTACATGTTTACGGTGGTGACCCTCTTTCCGAGACTTTGCCTTTAGCTTACCGTCAGGCGAGGTGAAGTCATATTAGCGTGTCCTTTATAAAAGAAAATCATTAGCCGGTTCGACCGAGAGCAGAAGCAGTAGAAGACTTACATTTGACTTGATCTCCTTTGATCAACTTTTTATTTTCAAATGTGTGCTTCCCTCTGAGTTCGGTTTCTGCCTGGTACTCCTTAAGAACAATGCGGGGTTTTTGGTCCTTTTCTGAAATATACGTTTCACTTTTTCCTTTCAGTATTATGAGGTAATCATCTGAAATAGAGCATAGGATAAATAAAGTATCTTATTATTACTTTTTTAATAAATTATTTAGGTATTACGAGGGTGATATTGTCCGAGGAGGGCTAGACCGTAAGGGATGGCCCTGGGTCAGCCGGGGTGCGAGGGATATGTCGATGACAACCTCACCTCCGGCCTAGCACCACGACCCACAGTCGGCGTGCGGTTTTAGTCGGTTCGAGTCCGACATAACCTCCCCTTCCGGCTCCGGCAGGGGGGTATCCGAGGGGATTTCCGCACGGAAAAAAAAAAGTGTGATATGGTCGCAGTCGCTTCTTTTAGAGTAGGTACTAAGCCCTCTATAATCTCTCTCTGTAACTTAAGAGCTACGCTCTTGTCGGTGGAGTATTCGCCACTCTTCTCTCTGCTCCGCCAATCCTTTCACCTCCTGATACGATGTGACTTGTATCTTTTCCTTTATCTATGCCATAAATGTTCCTCTTGGCCTACCTCTCCCTCTCTTTCCTTCTACCTTCCCCTCTATGATGTTTTTTAAGAACAAGCCATGTCTTATCAGGTGGCCAATCATCTTTCCTCTCCGGTTCTCGATTATTCTCAATAAAGACCTTCCTTCTTGCATAAATTTAGTATAAATTATAATAGTCAATACATTTACTATTATAAGTTGGGTGGATTATTAAAAATAAATAAAAACAATAAAATAACAACCGATGTAACTTTCATCGCTCATATATCATTCTTAATTAAATAAACTCGGTTAGATATTTTTTTTCGATAAAAATGCTTTTTATGCTTTTCGAAGTTATGTGTGTATTTATCGCAGGTTTATAAGTGCCCGGTTAATGGCAATAGGCTCGCCACCTATTACATTGGGACCTAAACATAAACTGGCGAAATGTGGGTGCTAGCACCTCTGCCTACCCCTTCGGGGAATACAGGCGTGAGTTTATGTTATGTTATGTTATTTTTTTGAACTACAGGAAAATACCCAATTATTAAAATAACCTATTTTCTCATTTATTTAATACTTAATTCATTTACAAAATTAAAAAGGTGCCTGCAAAAGTACAGATTAAGTATAGATTAAGTACCTAATGTCTGTATTATGTTTCATATAATTAATGTGTGAAAAAGATAAATGTATACGTCCCTACTAAGATTATATAGGGGAAAGATTAGTATTCAGAAGGCCACTTTTTTCCCAATATTCCCACGGTGTTTTGCCCCACATAACATTCCACTTTGCCCCACCAATGATGTGTTGACCGGTGGGGAACGCTTGTTGGAGCAAACTGGAAATACCCTCATGACTTAAGTACGAGTTACGCGGGTTGAAATAACCGCGGGGTGATGCTCTTAATTTTCTAAATTTCTTTGCCCATAAAAGTGGATCTGGATAGTTGGGGATACATAGGAGGACCTTCAATGTTTCGGCAGCAAAGAATCAATTTCATTTATTCAGTTTAGGCACTTAAAAAGCACATAAATAATGAACATCAAAATTGTACACAAGAAATGTCAAGAGTACCTACCTAATTAAAATAAATAATTTGAAAATGATTCTTTCGCTGGTTCGGTAGGTTGGTTCTACTGAGAAGATACCGGCAAGAAACTCAGTGAACTCGATTATCCTTCTTTTTGAAATATGCTTTTATTTATTTCAAATACAGTGCGAGCAAGAGATTAAATTAGGATGACCATGCATCTTTATCATTTAAGTATTCGTCCACTTTCGTCCGTCACAGCAGATTTCTTTTTAACACGGCACTGAGTTACTAAATTTCAAACATCGTAAAAGTTTTCTTACCAGTGGTTTCTTCACCTATACCAGCTCCATCAAGCTCTACACCATTGAATATTCCTTTCACTTCGTAATGGAAATTAAAAACTAACACAGGACAATGTAAATAGTAATCATAACGCCATTTTTGTGTGACATAGCTGTAAGAAATAAAATATCTTAATTATTAATATTAGTGCAAATGGTACAGTAAGCTTCAGAGAAAAGGAACCCCCCTTGAGAATAAAACCATTATCAAGGGGGGTTCCTTTTCTCTGAAGCTGACTGTACAAGCGTCGGTAGCTTAGTGGTTAAGGAGACGACCTTACGATCGAGAGGTCCCGGGTTCGAATCCTGGCCATTACACTACTGACGTGAACCCACTCCTAACACAAGCAATTTAGCTTAGTTGGAGGGGTTAGAGGGAATATTAGTAACTTCGGTTCTAATATTCTTTTATAAAAAAAAATATGGTCTCATTACCATGGACCATGGACAATCTCAATCTCTTGGCAATCAGTTCGTGAGCCGACACGACTATCGGAACAATAATCACCGAATCCACATTCCGCATGTCGACAACCTCGTGAGCCAGGTCCAAGTATATTATTTGCTTATCTTTTTCGGCTTTCACGAGATTCTCATCATGTGGAATGGTGACATCGATAATTATTGCGCGGCGCTCTAATCGATCTATCACCACTATATCAGGCTTATATCAGACAATAGTCCGTCAGTGATGATAGATCGATCCCAGTACAGTATAATGTCACACGACTATCGTCAAGAACTGGGTCGGGCACATACCTGTAACACGGCACCTCCGAATCTACAAGTTTATATTTAAGAGCAAGTTGCTGATGGGCAATCCTGGCTACTTGGTTGTGTCTATGCAAATACTCGCCGTTGGCTAGACGAGAACAACCAGAGATTATATGCCCTAGGGATTCTCCGGGACGGTGACATGTCCGACAGATATCAACCGTACCATCATTAAGGATATTATATCTCCGGTAGTTGTTCGTCATTACAACTTCATCAGTTACTACTTATTCGTTACTAACTTTTCAAACATGGCCTATGTCCTTTCTCATGGTCTAATCTACCCCTTTAACAAATTACATCAAAATCCGTTCAGTGATTTAAGCGTGAAAGCGTAACGTAGAGACATACAGATAGACAGGCAGAGTTACTTTCGCATTTATAATATTAACTTAGTATGGATATGGATTACTTTTTATTATTATAACGTTTAATTTTTTATTACTAACCTTAATTCATTTTTGGAGTCGCCGGTACCAAATCCCCATAACCTATTTACAAAAAAGAACTTATTAAAGATGTGATAGCAAAACAAAAAAAAATTGCAATTGCAAAAAAGTTCAGCTTATCATTCAGTCAAATTATTTGGGTTATTAGGACAATGACTGTTTCGTTAAATGGCTACTCATTACGAACGACGACATCGCAAAATGTCCACTGCTCTAGTCGTTAAATACCTTGGTCGCAAAATGACTACATTGCAAAAATACTCTTTTACTAGCAGGTATTTTTTCTATAATGATTTCATTCCATTTTGGTTAGGTTTCTTTTCGTCACCGTCACCTCAATGGCAAAGTTGCGAAACTGCGTTTTTACAATTTTACAGGAGAGCAGAAAAACACGATTTTCTTATTTTTAAAATTGCTCGCTTTCTTAATGCGATATTTTTTATTCCTGTAGAAACAGGCGAAAACAAGCTTTTTTGCTCTCCTATAAAATTGTGAAGGTGAAGATGTGATTAACCAATTAAAGACATAAATAACATAACATAACATAAACTCACGTCTGTATTCCCCGATGGGGTATGCAGACGTGCCAGCACCTAAACATAAACTGGCGAAATGTGGGTGCTAGCACCTCTGCCTACATAAATATGTTTCAAAACTGTACTTACGTCATTAATTGAACGTTACACTGTCGCAGTCCCGACATCGTAACATTTGTTACTACATAATGAAGGGATTCGATATCACCCTCAATCTGCTCCTTGTACAGCGGGTCCACAGGTTCGAATCGGCCTGGTATTCCTTTATTGACCATATCATAAATATTATTTGCTGCTATTGTTAAACAACGGTTGTCATTCCAATCACATTGTTTACCTAGAAATAAAACAGTGGGTGGGTTAGTACAGCCATAATGCCGTCCCTACTTAAGGTTTATAATCCTTTGACAACCTAAGCCTAATTTATTTACTGTAACTGTATTAAAGGACTTTTTGCGAAAGAGACCTTTTGCGACCAGTGGACATTCTGCGTCTGAGCCTTATCTATTATAGGTATATGTATCGTCACCTCAATGACAAAGGTGCGAATATGTGTTTATGCCGATATTCACCGCCAATAATAAAGCTAGCCATTTTAAAAATAAGAATAAATAGCTTATGCTCTCCTGTAAAATTAATTGTAAATACACAGATTCGCAACTTTACCATCGAGGTGACGGTAGGTATGTACCTATTAACTTTCACACCAGATGGAGTGTAGAATCACTTCATATCTACAATGTTAGTTACTAATTTCCTGAAGCCCACTGTAAATTAAAATCTTGATAAAGGGCAGAAAATAATGTTCTATGATTTTAATTATTGAATTGCCCATTACGTACTGCTTTTGCTTTTAAAGGGAAGCAGTTACCTAAAGGCTGCGACAGACATTGCAGCTTCATTATGAGACGATAAGTAGGTACAGAATCTAAAAACAAATAAAGAAGTAAATAAAATAAAATAAATATTCTACAACATTCTACACAACGCTATCTAGACCCATGGTAAGCCTAGCTTAACTAGCTTGTGTTATGGAATCTAGAATGCGGATAAACATACTTAGATACTTTTTTTTGTAAATACATACATACTCGTACTATACATAGAAACACTCAGAGCAATGCAAATAGCCATATTCATGCATACAAATATTTGCATTGAGCGGGGATCGAACACGCGTCTCCTGCGCAGCAGTCCTGTTTACTACGACCACGCCAAGGAGGCTGTTAAACAAAATGGCTGAGAAACATTTCCAAAAAAAATGCTTTGCTAGTAGTCTAGTAGTTATTGAATTTCTTCTTACTCTGAACTGTGTGCGAAGCGAGAAAAACAAAAGCGATGACAACGCAAAGATGCTGAATGCAACTCATTTTATCTTCAGAGGTTGCTCACTAAAGAGCCAGTAGTTCGTTCAGTTTTTTTCAGTTGTTCACTAGATCTTTGAATCTTGCTAAATAAAATGTTAGAACATAGGTATCATTTATATACCTAATACAAAAATGCATTGGAAAAATGTTGGTTAGTGCGGACTGTACGAACTTCAATCAATCAAGAAATAGAAATAATTTATTTGCTCATAAACATAGTAACAAAAATCTTGACAGTAACTTAAATATAACAGCACAACATGTTTAGCCACAATAAGTGGCATGCAAATTTCAATTATGAAGTATGTACAAATAATCTCAATCATTCAATTAACATATCGCAGTCCACTGCTGGACATAGGCCTCTCCCAATGTTGGGAGTCTTTGGCCTACTGTTTCCACATTAGACAGACGGGTTGGTACAGGGTTTTATTTCGAGTTTTCCTTCTCTAACTAACGGAAAAAACACACAGACTATCACTAGTCTGTGTGTTTTTTCCGTTAGTTGTCTCTGGTGACCCTTTTTTTTTTTTTCCCGTGCGGAAATCCCCTCGGATACCCCCCCTGCCGGAGCCGGAAGGGGAGGTTATGTCGGACTCGAACCGACTAAAACCGCACGCCGACTGTGGGTCTTGGTGCCAGGCCGGAGGTGAGGTTGTCAAAGACATATCCCTCGCACCCCGGCTGACCCAGGGCCATCCCTTACGGTCTGGCCCTCCTCAGGAGGGGGGACAACGGTGTCCCGAACTCGCCCCCGGAATGGGGAGGCACGCTATTCAGCGCGCCGCCGCCGCCGTGGCCTGCTTCTGCTGGGGTGACAGGCGGCTCCACCCGTCACCCCCACATTAACATGATACTAGGCCAGGGAGGTGGCCAATGGAACTCCTAAACCGACCAAGATAAATGCATCTAGTTTATATTATAGATAAGTACCAGCTTTTGCCCGCGGCTCCACCCGCGTGGATGTCGGTTATCGCGACCCAACATAGCTTATGTCCTATGTCCATTCTCAAGGTCTAATGTATCCCTATACCAAATTACATCGAAATTGGTTAAGTTAGGTGTGAAAACGTAACAGGTAGACAGAGTTACTTTCACATTTATAATATTAGTATGGATGTAGCAGCGTCGAGGGGTCCCTAGGGACTTCACAATGTGTCGCACATACCTACATGACAAAAGAAATCGACAAAACTTTTTTTTTCACTGGCTTCCCAATTGAATATTTTCACCCTTCACCACTAGCAAGTATACTTAGGTAACAACGATGGAGAGTAAATAAAGCAAAATAAAAATAAAATAAAAGAATTGTCCAAATTGATTTTATTTTTATGCGAATGTGGTATGTACCTAGAGTATTACTAGGGGTTATTCGGTTTCGGAAACGTTCCCCTTACACCCTTTTTTTTCCGTGCGGAAATCCCCTCGGATACCCCCCCCCCCTGCCCGGAAGGGGAGGTTATGTCGGACTCGAACCGACTAAAACCGCACGCCGACTGTGGGTAGTGGTGCTAGGCCGGAGGTGAGGTTGTCATCGACATTCTTCTTACACCCGGTCTATCTCACGATATAGGTCTGATATATGACTTGATCAATATTAGGGAGGAGGTAAGTAGTAGGTAGACACTGAGTTCCAGCCTAAAATGGATATTTGTAGTCTGGCGAAAACGCATCTTCCAAAGGAACTTCTTTCAGGTACGTGTTTAATGCTCGCACATACAACTCCGAGAAATCTTTGATGATGGAACGGAACCCGACTAGAGGCCTCTCCTTCGAATTCGCGACCTTGTTTAAATACGCCACGGCCGAATCCACTGCAAAATAAAACATAAAACAACATATTATATTATTTGTTGCTTTGGTTCTCGGTGGAGTAGAATAGGGCCACCCTACCCCCCCCCCCCCCCTCTACCTGCGGATGTCGTAGAAGGTGACTAAGAGATAGGCATTGGCGTAGGAATTGCAAGAGGGGGCAGATGCCCCCTCCCCCCTGGAAACCTGGAAGAGAAAAAAATCAAAGAAAGCACTAAATTTCTAATAAATTACTGGCAAAATGATTTAACTTGCATTGTTTATAATATGATACATAAGTAATTATGTTTAAAGATAAATTATCTGTTCAAAATTGGTAAACTGCTTTCGATGATTTCTAGGTATGAAATTGCCCTGAAATTAGGCATACAAGTTCATTTTGGATGACCATGCATTAACATGATACTAGGCCAGGTAGGTGGCCAATGGAACTCCTAAACCGACCAAGATAAATGCATCTAGTTTGGGGTCAAGTGTTTTGTCTTGGCACACACTCTAGTATATGGTATTAAGATGGGTAGAGTCTGAAGATGAAATCGGAGGTGGCACCATCAATTCCGAAACTTATAATCATCATCATCATGGAGACGTATTTTCCTGCTTGCATCCGAGGCCAAAGTGAGCTTGACCTTTGTGTTTTTCCTTCTCCACTTCGCAAGATCTTGGGCATCCATGAGACCATTGGCACAAAATGTCAGTCTCCATGACGTCAAGCCAGTACTTTTTAGGCCTACACCACCATTGCCAGGCATTTGTTATCCACGTAGCCTAATAGTTTCCGTGAAACGTGACCGCAGCAGCAAAGGCGACTCTCTTGCCTTTTATCTGCGGTGTCACGGACATGCAAGGCAGCCTCGGATGCGCGAGTACCTCCTCACGCGAACTTCACGTGTGACTCCGCACATCCACTGCGGGAGTGGTGTAATCTTTGCCCTATATTTCTTCGCGACAATCCTTAGGGCATTCGCTGGATCCATGGTCTCGGGACAGAACCTATACTGACACTTCAAGAGTGCACCTGTCGGATCCGGTGAAGTCATTTATCCTCCTGGAGAACTTCATGTTGTGGAACTAATGTTCCACAACATGAAGTAATCCTTAAGGTAATCCTTTATACCGCGTTAGCTGTCACACTCCTGCACCGATCCCTTGTCTTTAAAGTCTAGCGTGTTGATACTCAGCCTCCACTGGCTCGGGGACTTAAGGAACTCCTAAATTTAACTTTTGTTTTGTGTTGACGTACAGTTTAGTATTAAGTATATGGCTACAGGCTCAGAAGATAGAATCTATAGAAGAAATAGAAGGAACTCTTTTGTACACGTAGAAGAATTTAACTTGCCATGCTTACTGTCGGATGGAGAACAACCCTATCCGTTAGTCGCCTTCTTCGACACCTACAGGAAGAGATGGGTGGTGGCCCTATTCTACTCCAGCGATTATACAGTTTCTGCATAATATCTACTACCTACTATCATACGAGTATCTATTGAAACTCTAGTAAGACTTACATTTGTCTTGCTGTCCTCTGATAAGCTCTTTATTCTCAAAGTAGTACTTCCCGCGAAGTTCAGTATCTGCCTGGTCCAACTTAAGGGTTAAGTGCTGTTTTTGGTCCGTTTCCGAAATATACGTTTCACTTTTTCCTTTCATTATTACGATGTAGTCATCTGAAATAGATAAAAGATAACACAAATAAAATTTTACCATAAACAGAATACCGCAGCAATAATAACCTTGTTTTGTGTTCGTGGAGGGTGAGTAGGGTAGCCACACTAGCCAGAGCTCATTAGAGAAGTTTTTGCTGTCAGTGGGAAGACCAAAGGCTTGTCCTGCTTTGTTTTCTGCACTGATGGCACAGGAACTCTTCTGTTATTACATGGTTGACAGTCGGGTATCGGGGATAGAACGGCTATAAGCAGTGTTCACCTGCTAGCATGTCACGCGTGTCAACTTTTTCACTATAAATAATTATCACGAGAGATAAAAAATGCCTTTATTTTTTAAATTTACTCCTTCATTTTAATTTTTGAGTTGGAAAGAGCACAAAACGTCACATTTCCCATGTTATTGCAAGCTAGTCTTAATAGTACTGAGTAAGCGTTCGAAAGTTTCTGTCTCATAGGACAGGAATTGTCTTAAAAGTTGACACGCGTTTCCCGCTCACATTCTAATAATATTTATGTGTCGAATACATAGGGAAAAAGAATCTTCTCGAACCCGCAGTCTTTCCCTTACAGGGGGAATGCCTGACCAATTCGGCTACCGAGACACGCCCGATATGATTCAAATTTCCCATCTTATACGTCTTTAAGGCGACGTGGCGTCATCTACCGATTTTCTTTACGAACTATCGGAATCAATAGATATCATACTTAATGCTGTAAAAATTCCTTCAAATATTTATGTGTCTGGTACATAGACCAAGATCCCAGACCGATCAGAGATAACTTATTTTCAAATGGATGAGTCTACAGGTTCTCAGTAGCGTCTTATGAGCTTTGAACAACTGCGTGCTTTAGAAACTGCCACTTTTGATACGTGGGCTAAAAGTAAGTTAGGTAGAACTTATTTTTAGTTACTTACCTTTCTTACCTAGTATCTGCCCACCTGAGAACCTAGGGTCTCATCCCTTTAAAAGTAAGTTATCTCTGATCAGTCTGGGATCTTGGTCTAACACGTTCATAGGCCACGGCAATCACTATCTATCGGTATTGCCGTATGTCTGTCTGCCACCTAACCTACTTAGTATAAAAAAAAATTGCTGACAAAAATATAGGCAGCGTGTTATTTTTTTTATAATGAACACGTCAATTTGACTTCACCTCACCTGATGGTAAGCTAAATGCAAAGTCTCGGAAAGAGGGTCACCATCGTAAACATGTACCATGTTAACAGTGGTGCCACTCAGCTTGACGGTCTCATCAGGTGCCTTTTCACGTCACGCTTAAAGGACCCGGGACTGTAGGAAGAAGGAAACACGTGAGCTGGCAGAGAGTTTCAGGTCTTATTAGGAATGATTCACTGAAACGCTTGGTTCTAGAAGATATATTCTACACCGTATACGGATGGCATCTTAGCCCTGCACGTGTTGCCCTGTGAAGGAAAGGAGAGGGTGGGACTAATTGGAGGAGTATTCAGAACATTCACCATGGTAGAGACGGTAGAATAATACCAAAGACGCAACATCTCTACGCATCTGCAAAGGCTCGAGGGTGTACGTGACCTCAGGATTCCCAATGATTTCCTATTTATTGGTTACCTGCCTTCGGTTTCTTCACCAACGCCAGCTCCATCGAGCTCCACGCCATTGAAGGGTCCTATCAATTCGTAGTGGAAATTAAAACGTAACTCGGGACATTGTAAATAGTATTCATATCGCATTTCTTCTGTGACAACATATCTGTAACAAAAATGGTATCATTCGTAACTATATATATATAATTTTTATTTTATTTTATTGTAGCCGTAGGTCTGATGGGAGTCCTGGGACATCCTGGGCTTACCCGGGGCTCCCAACCATAGGCTGCTGGGCGTTACCGTGGGGGTTTTTAGTCGGTAGGAGTCCGGCATAACATCCAAGAAGGATTTTCCCCCTCGGTAAAAAAAAAACTATATACATATTTATAGGTATCATTCGTAACTGTGCTTTAGTAGGAACAGTCAGCATCAGAAAGTGGTACTCAAAGTGATCATTATAGAGAATGTTCACAATTTTTGTATTCTAGCTCATTATATTCGTGTTGAAAATAAAAATACAAGTGAAAGAATTATTTCGATATATCAACTAGTTTCCAAGTCAAGGACTCTTTAACTGCTCAGCTCGTGGTAGATGCGTGTGACGTCATGTTAGATTTCATGTAGCTGTCTTACATTTCATCACAAATCTCAGGAACTACTTACTCACTTGTCTAATTGGAAAATTCTTTGTTTTGAAGCCTCGGTAGCTTAGTGGTTGAGGAGTCGGCCTTACGATCGAGGGGTCCCGGGTTCGATCCTGGCCATTACACTACCGCGATACCGGCGTGAACCCACTCCTAGCACGAGCAATGTTAGCTTTGTTGGAGGAGGGGTTAGAGGGAATATTAGTAACTTCGGTTCTAATAAACTTTCTAAAAAAAAAAGCAAGCCGTTTATCGAGGAAGGTTATAGGCCATTTTCACGTTTTTGGCCTAGGTAGGTACCTTACCTACCACAATCTGTTGAGTACAATCAGTTGTAAGCAGAACCGGAGGAGATTTGACTTCGTAAAACCGCAATCGCAAAAACCGACATCAACGCCGAAGTCTTTCATAAATGTATGTTTTTAACCCCCGACGCAAAAACGACGGGCTGTAGTTAAGTAAAGTGAGTTTGGTAAAGTTAGTAAGTTTGGCGTGTCTGCGTGTGTGTGTCTGTGGCATCGTAGCACCCAAACGAATGAACCGATTTGCATGTCCTTTTTTTTCGTTTGAAAGGTATATTAGTCGGGAGTGTTCATAGCTCTGTTTGAAAAAAATTGGTCCAATATGACCGCCGCCACAACATGAATACATATTTATTCATAACTCCTTCAATATGGGTATCAAATGAAAGACCTTGACTAGTAGATCAATTTAAATAGTATAAAGTTAAAGGCAAACTCCATTTATTTTAAATTTTTGGAGCTGTTTTTGTGACGGGGTCATTATAAATTTTTAATTTCTTTTTTTGTTTCATTAACCTCGGAGGACAGAATAAGATTAATATGATTGTACCTACTTACTTTAACAATTGCACTTTACAATCTCGGAGTCCTGTCAACGTAGCGTTTGTTACTACATAATGAAGGGGCCCGAGATCGCCATCCGCCTTCGTTATAAACAGCGGGTCAACAGGTTCGAGCCGGCCTGGTATTCCTCTAGTCACCACATAGTTAATATTATTTGCTGCTATTGTTAAACAACGTTCATCACTCCAGGCACATTGTTTGCCTAGAAATAAAACAAAATAAATAATTAAATAATCTACAACATTCTACACCGCTAGATTCTACGCAAATCTAGACCCATGGTAAGCATAGCTTAAATAGCTTGTGTTATAGGGCACGCCGTGATAGTGGCGGTAAGACCCATCATGGAGGAGTGGCTAGAGAGGCCACACGGCAGCCTCTCGTACCGGCTGACGCAAGTGATTACCGGACACAGGTGGTCCGGGAGTTACCTGTGGACACAGAGCTGCACACGCTGACCGAGTGCCCGGCGTGGGACACGCCGAGGCGGGTCCTAGTGGCGGCTCTGGGGGTGGGAGTACTCACACTCGCCACGTTGCTCACAGCCATGGTACGTTGCGCGAACGCTTGGGGTGCGGCCGCCACCTTCTGCGAGCAAGTAATGCTCGAGAAGGAGGCGGCCGGTCGGGTCCGGACTAGACTCCGGGCCCGGGAAGCCCGCGCAGAGCGAAGGCGAACCGGACGTCGGAGGTCGCTGAACGACCTCCGTCCTCCATGAGCGCTGGCCTGGGGGTGACCGGTGGAGCCGCCTGTCACCCTAGCAGAAGCAAAGTGCTCCTCCCCGTAACCGGGGTTAGATGGGGACACTGTGGTCCCCACAACCCGAAGGGGGCCATCTCGAAAGAGATGGTCTTGGGTCTGCCGGGGTGCGAGAGAAATGCTTTTGGCAATCTCACCTCCGGCAACCAAAGACCTAAGACGGCGTGCTTTTCAGTCGGTTCGAGTCCGACATAACCACCTCCACCTGCTCCCACGGGTATCCGTGGGCATTAATCGCACGATAAAAAAAAACTAGCTTGTGTTATGAAACCTAGAATGCGATTAAACATACTTAGATACATTTTTTAAATACCTACATATCATACAAAGTTACACCCAGACCAATGCAAATATATCTAGTTACATAATCATGCATGCAAATATTTGCACTGAGCGGGAATCGAACACGCGCCCTCTGTGTTGTTGTCGAACGTCCTACCGCCGCGTCACTTAGGTAATTCATATTAAGTACCTACCTACCTACTTACTACTATCACAGATAATGTAATATAGTTCTATACAGATGCACAATCATATAACCTCCAAAAGCAGGCAGGCAGCTATTATTTCCAAGCGTTGTTACTAGATGGCGACAATTCATAGGCAATCTTTTCTATTTTTTTATTTCTTAAAATGAGACTAATAGTGCCATGTATTAGTTTATGAGATATAAGTTAAAGATATTTTCTTAGCGTTCGTACCCCATGCTATATTTTGTTATTTCTAGAGTTTTTTTATTATGTTGAACACGGTGTTGACGCTGTTATGTGGACGGCCTCTGTCTCGTGGCGGTAGTGCATTCAACTGCTACATCATCAGACACGGGTGGCGCGGGTTCGAGTCCCGCTCAGTGTACGTACTTATTTATACAATGTATGAATATGTCTATTCGCAAAACTCATGATTCTGGGTATTTTCGTGTTTTGGAGGGCTCGTTAAGCCGTCCGGTTGTGTTGTGATATTAATATCCATGGCAGTCGTTACGGGTATTTGGAGTTATAGCCCTATAAAGTCCGACAACTGACGATATCGCCAATGGATTGTGGAGGGCCGATGGCAGTCGCTTCGCTTCGCGGAAAATATCGAAGAGCGATGTGCAGCTGCATCGTAGTTCATTGCGTTAATCCTGGGCACCCGGTCGCGGTCCGTTAAAAGTGGGCCCCATGTTCGTTCAAATAAAGAAATACAGGAGAACGGACGGACAATTGTAAAAAATGTCGTTTAAGTAGATCATTATTATCTAGGTATATATTATTTAAGCTGTATTATATAATGAATTGTTTTCTTACTCTGAACAAGGTTGAACTCGAACAAAACTAAAACAAGCAGCAACCAAAGAGACTGTACACCACTCATTTTATCCTCTTAATGAATGGAAGCAGAATTTCGTTCTGTAATTTATATCCTTGTTTACCTAATATAAAATATGTATAGATTGTAGGTAGCTAATTCATTTTCTTTTTTAAATTTAAAAAGTATACCTCAGGACATATATTTTGGACCTAAGTCGCCAGACCAACAACGTGGCACTGCTTTGACGCAAGCAAATTCTATTTAATTTATCTATGCTTGGTGAATATGAGCTCGTCCACCAACGTAGCACCCCGTGCTATTCTCAAAAAACACGCAAGAAACGTAGTTAAACCTACTGCGCGTATAAAGAACATTTTAAACACATTTTAGGTCTAAGATATATGGCTCGAGGCATACATGACAAGAGCGTTATACCGGTCTTCGTTTTCCTTATTCTAGCATACTCTTACATAATATACTTAATGTAATAATTTGAGTCTGACTTTTTTATTTAACGGCAACTACAAAAAGAGACTTCCATTTCGACTACCTAAATGATTTTTTTGCTTTTTGTATCTTGTTATGCGATATCTTTGCCAATTAATTTGATAATCAATTTGTATGATTCTTCTTATTTTTAAGGTTCGGTATCTAAGGAGTAACAACGGAACCCTTAGTTACTTTAGTATTATGTTATCTGTGCCTTAGTTATACGATCATCATCTCTTTCTCGGGACTGTGTGAAGGCATACCTCAAACACTAGTCCACAGTAAACGTTTATGTCTATTTTATACTGTATAGCAAACACAGCACTTGTAAAACGTTAGTCTATACTCACTACTTGTTTAACTACCCATTTGTACACTTGTATATTTTAATAAAGTTTATTTCTAATTTTTAAAAACACTTTTTATTACGGAGCTTAAAAAACGTAACCCGCCTCCTGTACGTACAGTTCTGCCATTTATGCAACAATGCCTTGAAGCTGATACAGTAGTTTAACCAATTGCAGGAGTATCAAATACTGAAACGGAATTATGAAATTAGGGATGAATGAAGCAAGTGCCATAAGGCACAAATTAATAAGGGAAAACTCCGAAAAATGTAAATATGTAACTATCCGCATTACCAAAAAAATCTGTAGTTATGTCTGTCTAGGTCAGCTATACTCTAAGTGTGTTCCGCGGAACCCTAGGGTTCCGTGATACCTCTGTCGGGGTTCCGCAAGAATTTAGAAATAAAAAAATCAAAACACCTCTCTCTGGTCGCTCCGCGGCTGTGCGGACTCCGCGGCCGCGCGGAGACAAAACGCTATGAATGTTATTTATTTATTTATTTGTATTTGTATAAGCTTGTGTTACATTAGCTGGTACAATATCTCATAAGTTTGGTCTCAACAATTTTATACTTGTACAACGCGTTCGCTCTAAGTTTGCCGGTCTGTGGAATGCGCGTACCCTCCCCCACGTGGCAACAAAACTTATAATGTGTCATAGTTTTACCCAAATATCTAACGTACACAATTTTTATTGTTACAATTAAATAAAAAATTTCGAACGTCATACACTCATACCTATCGCCAGCGGCAAACTTAAAACGAGCGGGTAGTATACTTGTAAGCGCTCAGTCTCTTTGATAAAAGCCGCCTCTGAATTAGACGCTATAGTTGTCAACAAGCGACTTTCGTCTCTAACTTCAAAGGATAAAGTCGATATTGTTTACAACGCTATTTTTAAATTTCTGTTTTTATTTTTGCTTTTTGTTTATCAAAGGTGCCGACTCGAGTATTTTCGAGAATATTTGAGATCGAGTCTAGGACTAAGTATAAAAGCGGCGATCGCGCGTTGGCGTCGTCAGTTGATGATTAGCGTTCGGAGCGATAAGTTACTACCTACTTACAAGCTCGCTAGCGAGAAACTAGTGTTCATTGTTTTACTGCCTGCTGTATTCTGTTGTCTCAGTTTTATACATTTCTTCCCTGTAGGTTCTAAATTTAGTCTCTTATACGCAGTAACGATTGTGCATTATTTAAACCCCACTATCCTGACTTGTAACATTATAAATAAAGAAGAATGGAACGGTGGCTTAAAGGTGTTAAACGTGTTCCAACAACATCTTCTAATGACGCTGAATGTTCAAAAGCAATGCGCGCGGAGAATTTAGCAATCACCGATCCAGAAGATGATGCCACGAGTGCCACGACGTCAAGCTTGACGGTTTCAAAGACGAAAAAAAGGAAGTATGATGAATCTTATATCAGTTTCGGATTTGTTGATTCCAACGGCTCACCTCTCTGCATGCTCTGTAGTAAACTGCTTCCTAATAGTTCCATGGCACCTGCCAAATTGCGTCGACATTTAGAAACCGTACACCCCGAGACTAAAGACAAGAATAAAGAATTTTTTGTTCGCAAAAAAGATCAGTTATTAGAAAGTCAAAAAAATATGATGCATGTAACACAAACTACCAACGAAAAGGCCACGGAGGCATCATATTTAGTTAGCTATCGCATTGCACAAGCAGGTGAAGCGCACACTATCGCTGAGAAATTAATAAAACCATGTGTATTAGACATAACAAAATGTATGCTTGATGAAAAATCTGCAAAGCATCTTTCTACTGTTCCGCTATCAAACGATACTGTTTCACGACGAATCCATGATCTGGCAAGCTACGTCAAACAAGAACTAGTTACACGTCTACAAAATACACGATTCGCTTTGCAAATGGACGAGTCGACTGATGTCGCTGGTTTGGCTATCCTGCTGGTTATTGTGAGATATCCATATAAAAGTTCTTTTGAAGAAGACATGCTTATGTGTTCATCGCTGCTTACAAACACTACCGGGGAAGAAATTTTTAATAAAATAAATATATTTTTTGAAGAACATAATCTCAGTTGGAACAATTGCATTGACATTTGTACAGATGGGGCCAAGGCGATGACAGGTAAAACAGCAGGAGCAGTGTCACGAATGAAAAATAAAGCGCCTAATTGTAGTTCCAGTCATTGTATTCTGCATAGACAAGCACTTGCGATGAAGCAAATGCCGTCTAATCTAAAATTAGTTATGGATGAAGCGGTAAAAATAATTAATTTTATCAAATCACGACCACTACAATCCCGATTGTTCTCATTATTGTGTGAAGATTATGGCAGCAAACATAAAACACTGCTGCTCCCATACAGAAGTGCGATGGCTGTCTCGGGGAAAAACTTTAACAAGGCTATTTGAACTTAGAGCCGAGTTACAAATGTTTCTTTCAGCAGATACTTCTTTTAATTTGAAGGACCGTTTGTATGATAAAACTTGGTTGTTCCGATTGTCTTTTATGGCGGATATCTTTCAAAAACTTAACGAATTAAATTTATCGTTGCAAGGTAAACAGACAACAGTGTTTCAGGCCTATAATAAAATAACTGCTTTTAAAAGAAAATTAGATTTTTGGATCATTTGCATTGGTAAGAAAGAAATAAAAAGAATAGAAAGTTTTACGTTACTCAGTGAGTTTGTTAGCGAAAACGACTCAGAAATGTTTGAAGATAATGTGTTTGAAGAATTGGTCCAATATCTCAGTTCGATGCGCGCATCTTTTGAAAAGTATTTTCCCGAAGAACACAATACAAAAATTAAAGTGAACTCCTGGATTCATAATCCTTTTTTACCCAACTTGGAAAAGCCTGAAAACATGTCAAATGAGATATATGAATCTCTTTTAGAAATGTCATCAGACACAAGTATGGAGTCATTGTTCAAAACGACGCCTCTTAATGATTTTTGGTGCAGAATCCAAGATGAATATGCAATGCTTGGCCAAATGGCTCTGGATATTCTTCTCCCGTTCCCAACTACATATTTGTGCGAAACAGGATTCTCTACCTACGCAGCCACGAAAACAAAATATCGCAATAGACTGGACGCCGAAGCTGATATGAGACTCCAACTTTCTTCCATCAAACCTGATATCAAGCAATTGATGAAAAATAAAAAACAGTTTCATACCTCCCACTAGTTAGATTTTTTCTTTTTTAATGTTTTCTATTATTGTCCTTACCAAGTGGTGAAGTAAATAATAATTAGTAACTGATACATTGTACTTTTATTATGCTGATTAATAAAGAATACACTTATAAAAATAATTGTTTTATTGTAGGGTTCCATCAAGTATTTTGCTTCCCAAAAGGGTTCCGTCATTTAAAAAGTTTGAGAACCACTGGTCTAGGTACATGTCATTCTCTCCGTAGAGCTGGCACTACCTACATCTAGACAGAGGCATCTGCGGACGTCATTGGCTGAGGCGTCCGCCAACGTGTAAAAGGAGTAATTTGCTCATCTGTTGTAGGTATTTAACGTCCGCAGATGCATCCGGCACTCATCCGTAGTTGTCGGTTTTTGTGGCACAGATCAAAGGATTTCAGCGCGAGCGAGTGCGGTGTCCACACGTCTGACAACGCATCAGTGTTCAAATCAGATACATGCGTCTGGGTGTAGTGCCAGCCAGCATAACGCGGAAGGTAGGTAGTTGAAATTAATATTAAATAGGTACTCAGGTTTGTAACCTCTTAGAGCAGTGAAAATCTCAAACTTCTTGGTCTAGGCTTTATGAATATATTGGCGTTTAAGTAGCATAAGTCGCTCAATCCAATTTTGTGCGGAATCTTGAACGCGCGAACCCGTCTCGCAATTGACCGGCTTTTTGTGTTATGCTTTTTTATTTAAGTATGTTCAATATTTATGGCTCTTGTAATGAACCAGTTTTGGTAAACCAGTCGATAGTTCTTATTCTTATAATGTGACTTTCTATGGTAAAATTATTTTTGGAAATCGGTAGAGTAGTTTTTGAGTTTATTCTTTACCATTGATTGATATTATTATCGAAATACATGGGGAAAAAAAGCGCTCAAGTGGAACTTGAACCCAAGACCTTTGCTTTGCAATGCTCTTCCAACTGAGCTATTGAGTCACACCTGAATCACTTCAAATTTCCCTTCTCTTTATATCCGTCTTTAAGGGCGACGATGGAGCCATCTACCAACTTTGTTATGAATTGTTGCAACCAATGAATGATTTTTCAACCATTTTGAAACATTGATTTTTGATGACTGCGAATGTAATAATAGTGTTATTATATATTATTCCTAGCTATATTTTTGTTATTAATTTATTTAAATATATGTAAGTAAACTGGAGCAATGACCTAAGTGACCAATTCATGTGTCGTGTAAATAAAATACCTATAAAATTCCCCTTTTTCCGCTCCGACCAACGAAACTGAACAACTAGTGTTGTGCCGATCGGAACTCTGTGTTTTTGTGCCTATCGAACCAACTGCTCGAGTAAACCATATTAAAGTAATATAGGGCTTCATATAAAATTCCTAAGGGTACAATGAAACAAAACAAAGATATGTCTTGGATAGCATCCATCCAGATGTGCCACTTTTGTGCGCTGTCTGACGTTATATCTAAACAAACCATAATATTTATGCATGAAAAACTCGAATTTACACATATTTCAGTAATTTTTCCTCTTAAGTGGCAGACAAGCCCACGGCCCACCTATGGCAAGTGGTTACTATGGCCTATTACTGCCGACCCTGTAAGCACAGATTCTGTGCCGTCAGTGTAGAAGATAGCAGGGCAATTTATTTTATTATTGTTTTTGTTGATCACTTCTTTTGATATGTCATTATTTGTTTTTGGATTTTAATATTCTTGCCGACCGCTGCAACTCGATTCGCGTGACGGCAGGGCGACTAGTGGCGCCATCTGAAAACCAGCGCTTCGTATACTCTGGTGCGGGTGTACGAGGCATTCATGCTGAGATGGTGGCCCATTTAGGTTCGCACGATGAATATTTATATATATTATAGCTACCTAACTACCTATGTAATGTACATTGTGCGTATCCTGAATAAATGTTTTTTCTTTCTTTCAATCCTTGGGTGTTCCCACTGACAGCACAATTAAAATAATAATATCGCGAGGCACTTTTTTCCTCGTTTGCGCCAAAACTCTGTAGAGCATTCTCTCGCTTATACATAACAGCCCGTCTAGACAAGCGGCAATTCGCTCGCGGCGTATCTTCGCCGTCTTAAAGACAAATGTATGAGCATTGACATTGATGACAGTTTCAAAGAATGTCATACACGTCAAATCCCGTACAGTCCTGTATTTCACGATACACCCAGTCAGTTTTTTTTTTATAAAGGACACGTCAATTTGACTTCACCTCACCTGACGGTAAGCTAAAGGCAAAGTCTCGGAAAGAAGGTCACCATCGTAAACATGTACCTTGTTAGCAGTGGTGGCACTCAGCTTGACGGGCTCATCAGATGCCTTTTCACGCCCCACTTAAAGGACCCGGGAGAGGCAGTACGGTTTAGGCTTTAAAGGTAAAAAAAACAAAGCATATGTGACTCTAGAAGGTACTTTATTCATAAAACAGTCGTCATTATCTTTGCGTTGTCCGGTCTTCTTAGATCTTCACCCCGCAGTCCAGGGTCCGCTTCTTAAAACACTTCTTGATCCGTGTTAATCCCTTTTTTTTTCCGTGCGGAAATCCCCTCGGATACCCCCCTGCCGGAGCCGGAAGGGGAGGTTATGTCGGACTCGAACCGACTAAAACCGCACGCCGACTGTGGGTCGTGGTGCTAGGCCGGAGGTGAGGTTGTCATCGACATATCCCTCGCACCCCGGCTGACCCAGGGCCATCCCTTACGGTCTGGCCCTCGGGAGGGATGACAACGGTGTCCCCGACTCGCCCCCGGAATGGGGAGGCGCTCTTCTTAGCGCGCCGTCGCCGTGGCCTATTGATCCCAGTCGCATCCGATTTCACCTTGAAGTCTGGGGTCCGCTTTACGTCTACAGTTAGACTGAACTGTAGACTTGGCTGAACTTATGTACCTATTGTAACATAATCTATTGAATGAGTATAGGATTTCATGATGTCATTTCATTTACATTTTCTATATGGGACTTCAGCTTGCCTGATGGTAAGCTGAAGGCAAAGGCTCAGGCAAAAGGGTCATCTACAATGCTACAATGGTGGCCTATGTCCATCATCTGCGTAGAATTCTGCCTCTGAAATAATAAAACACTATTTTTAATAATATATGAACAAAACAAGGCAGAGATCACGGGTCTCCATTTGGTACGATCCTGACATATTACTCTCGCTTCAGTCACTCTCATTACATTCTTCATGCATGCTCGTCGGTTACGTTATGTTACGCTTTCTTGCCTAAACCACTGCACCGATTTTGATGAAAATTGGTATAGAGGTAGATTAGACCATGAGAAAGGACATAGGCTATGTTTGGTCGCGATAACCGACATCCACGCGGACGGAGCCGCGGGCAAAAGCTAGTGTTATATAAACAAAACAAATAAATAGAATTAAACACATAAACTTAAAGTTCGAAAAACATTGGAAATTTCGTTCGTCGTGAGTTCGAGTCTCACTTGAGTCCCACCCACGTAATAGGGGGCGAGTCCATTGCCGTCAAGGACGTGTTTACCTTATCTCGAACAAACACACACACAAATAACCCCATTTTTTATTTAGAACATACCTGGTGTTCTTTCTTAACCGCCTGCAGTTCCAAGATCTGGTTCTGTATGTCGACGCTCAACTCCTGGATGGGCACAGGCTCCGTGCGCCAGAACACATTCTGGTGCTTAGACACGCGGTTACGACGCTTGTGAGCTTTTAGGTGCACCTGGGGCAATGATGAAATTATATCGTTATAGAATTGATTTAAATAGCGATATTAGGTTCGAATGGGGATTATTGAACTTTTTGTTCACCATTCCCCGTTGACGCAAAATTTTTAAATAATGGGGATTAGTGAACTAAAACGTTCACTAATCCCTATCATGATACATTATATTAGAACTAAAAAGTTCAATAATCCCCATTACGTACGTTAATTGTAACAAAAGTAGGTGTTTCATTTATAGTATTGTTATTTTTAACGTACCTAATGGGGATTAGTGAACTCTTTAGTTCACTAATCCCCATTATTTAGAAATTTCGCATCAATGGGGAATAGTGAACAAAAAGTTCAATGATCCCCCATCAAAGGGGATTGTCAACGGGGAAAAGTAGAATAAGCCGGTTTGAATGAGTAGGGAATGAAAGTAATGTTAACTGGCTTATGAAGCTAAATAGAGAGTAATGTTAAAAGGAGGTAGGACATGACAGTATTCCTGTCCCTGTTTTTTTTTCGTGCGGGAATCCCCACGGGTACTTCCCCCGCCGAAGCCGAAAGGACTCGAACCGACTAAAATTGCAAGCCGACTGAGGGTCGTGGTGCTAGGCTGGAGGTGAGGTTGTCTTCGACATATCCCTCGCACCCCGGCTGACCCAGGGCCATCCCTTGCGGTCTGGCCTTCCTCGGGAGGGGGGACAACGGTGTCCTCGACTCGCCGCCACCGCCGTGGCCTGCTTCTGCTGGGGTGGGCGGCGGCTCCATCCATCACCTAAGACCCGCGCTCATGGGGGACGGAGGTGAAGGACACTGCAGAGTACAATGTGTGCCGGTTGCCAACACCTGGCTGGCGCAAATAGTAGTGGCAGGTGGTGGTACCTTCCGGATGTGCGTGTTGACCATAGACTTGAGGTGGAACAGCGCCGGGCACAGCGGGCAGCGCCGCGTGGGAGCGGTATGCGCACATAACGCGTGCTGGTTCCGACGGTTCAGGGATACGAAGCCGCGACCACACACCTGGGGAGGAAAGATCGAATGTTTTAATCAACAAACTAATTAATTACAGTATTATAACATTTATAACTACAATATATACTAAACAAAAATAGAACCGTTTTTCCCCCAAAGGGTAAAAAACGGATATTTAGGTTTCAGCCGAAGCTTGAACCACCTTTGAGATTACACCTTCATATTTCGTTGCCAACCTACCCGCATTTAGCTCACAAGGCTCCCCACTATTGACAGCGTTGGTATTTGCTGTCTCTGTCTAACGTGTGCGAGGCAGCGCACGGCTGTTCGTTCTTCAGTACCTTAAAGCCGGCTAGGCATTAAGTGGTGGTTCAAGCTTCGGCTGAAACCTAAATATCCGTTTTTTACCCTTTGGGGGAAAAACGGTTCTATTTAGGTGTTCGAGCCTTCGCTTGAACCACCTTTGAGATATGTTTACCTTCTGCCGGCGCTGCTATTATGCGTACTGTGATTATAAGGGAGAGATGTATCTTATAAAAATGCATACTAACTCAAAAACAAAATATTTATTCTAACTTTTGTTTTAAACAAAAACGAAACAGATTTTCTTATTTTGATTTTAATCTAAATTTATATTGGATTGAAGGAATCAACTAAAGTATTACTGATGTCACCTGATCGCCCTGGTACCTCCCTAAAATAATGTTTCAAGAAGGTATTTCGGCTGCGCCAATTTCCTCCCTTTAATACCTCGTCAATATCGAAGCGGTTACTTGTCCAGATGTCAGTGGCCACTGCGGCTCTAAAGCTACCTGCGGAGGCATCAATACCTGCCTCCTTAAAAAGAGATCTAATCCAGCCAGCTATGATGGCACGGGAAGGATTCTTGACAACTCCTCTCGTTGTAATAAATAAGTTATGAATTTCCTTGCTGCCCCGGCGGTGCGATGAGGCGTTAATCAATTTTCTTATCCAAAATACCAAGTCTAACCGATTTCCTTCACCTTCACCGGATTTTAGTGACCATCCCGATTGTCTGTAGGAAGATGTGTCTGTTTTAGATCCGAAGTTAGGCCAAAATATAATTTCGTCACCCTTATCCTCAAATGAATCTTCTTTGATGCTCAAAAGCGTCAGGTCATGTACTCTTCTACCAGTTGCCAGTAATAATAGAACACATGTGTGCCTGGATATACCGAATAAGCAGTCCTCGTCGAAACTATAATCCTTAAGATGATTCAATAGATCTTCAATTCTCCATGACAAGAATTTCTTCTGTGGTGGGTTTCTTGCAAATATTCCCTTAAGAACCTGTTTCACCAGCGGGTGTGAGCTCAGCACTGTACATTGAACAGGGTTTGCAAAAGTAGCCACGACTGATTTATGTAGGGCTATAGTTCTTGGTGCTAGCTTTTCATGAAAGAAAAGGTGACACAAGTATTTAGCCAGTGATTGAGGACTTGGATTATTGACCGAAGTATCATGTGATAAGGCCCAATTCCTCCATCTAGTCCAGACTGGTTTGTACGTTCTTAAAGTAGACGCTCTCCAAGAGCTCTCTAGTAAGTTGATTTCTAACTGCGACCAACCATCTAGCTGACTCATCCAGCCTGAACCTTCCAAACCATTAAATTTAATTTGTCTACCTCTGGTGGTGGCCGGTTGGTTCGTAGATCGACCAGGTTCGCATGAAGATCCGGGATCTTCAGTGGAGATCTCAAGGCACGCCTGCGTATTTCCGGTTCCCAGAACGCTCGTGACCAGATTGGAGTTACAATCAGGTACTGACCTTCGGACGTTTTCAAATGGCGTAGCACTTGGGGTATTAATGCTGGTGGAGGAAAGATCCATCCCAACTTGAACCGCCACGTCCTGCTGAAGGCGTCCGTAAATTGACTCTGTTTGTCCGTGGAGTCCTCGCTGACATAAGCTGGCACCACTGCTGATATTCTCGAGGCAAACAGATCTATGTCCGGTTGACCTAGCTCTTGAAAGATCATTCCTAAAGCATTCTTGCTCAAGTGCCATTCCGGGAGAGCTCTTGCTCTGGACAGACCGTCCGCGATTCCGTTGTATTGACCGGGTATATAACGAGCTGTTATGTGGCAATGTAACTTCTGACAGAGTTCCAGTATTTTCGTCGCCGTTTTTAATAGCGTCAGGGATCGTGTACCGCCTTGTTTCATTATAAATGCCACACTCGTGCGATTGTCGGTTTGTAACGTCACCGATGTGCCTTGAATTTCGGAACCCAGTTGATTTAAGACTTCGTAAACAGTCCAGAGTTCTTTCTGATTGCTGTGCCATTTTTGTTGGCTGAGAGACCACGATCCCCAAAGACGACGACCGTTTGCTATTGCTCCCCATCCACGATCGGCAGCATCGGTTGTTATGAAAAATGTTGACTGGGCGTAATGAATTGAGGATTTCCGATGTGCGTTTTCTAGCCACCAGTTCAACTCGGCCAGAGCTGCTTCTGCGAGTGGGAATTTTCTGTAACAGTTGTTTTTTGGCAGACGGTTTGCAAGCCTCTGGAGGATCCTGCAGTGCAGACGTCCTAGTGGTACTACGAATGACGCAAAGTTGAGTTTTCCTAGAATTACTTTTGCGTCGTACCAACTCCAGCGACCCTTGCGTATCAGGTCCCTCACGTGCTCTTTCAGCTGCTTTGTCTTTCTGGTGTCGATACTTTTCTCGTTCTTCTCCGTATTCCATATTATTCCCAGGTACTCTAGCTCTCTGGATGGTATTGCCGATGACTTTTGAACGTTTATCTGCCACCCTAATTCTTCTAGGTACCTTGTAGCATATTTCATTTGTTCTGATAGGGTCCGATAATCCTGATGCATGAGTAGGAAATCGTCGAGATATACCACGACTTTCAAGCCTCTTTGACGCAGTTCGTGTGCAATCCAATTTGTTATTTTTGCAAACGCTGCTGGTGCGCTGGCAAGCCCGAATGGCAAGCAGGTCATCTGATACCTTTGTTCTTCGTACACTAACGACAGGAAGCGACGATGACTGTCCGTGACTGGTATGTGAAAATATGCCTTCGATATGTCTATCTTCATCATGTAATCGTTCCTTTCTAAATGTGAAGGAATTTTTTGATGATTCACCAGTCGGAACTTGGGGGCAGTGACGTAATGATTTAGTCCTTTCAGATTGAATATTGGCCTGTTTGTGCCGTCTCCTTTTTTCCGTAGGAAAAATGTTGACAGGAAGCCCGATTTCTGGTTGGAATATTCTATTGCTGATGATTTTAGCATGTCTTCTATTTCTTTTGTCATTTCTGGGGATGATTTCGTTTGGAATGTCCGTTCTGTTTTCTTTGAAAATATTTTTAATGGGGGTCTCATACGAAAGGGGATTTTGTATCCTTTTATTATATTTAAAATACTGATAGGAGCATGACTCCAACGGTCTGTATAATATTTGAGACACCCCGCTTTGAATGCATCATTTTTTGTCTCCTCCCCCTTTTTTCTTAGACTGATAACCTTGCGATCGACTTGTGAAGTTTCCATTTTTTCCTTTGAAAGATGTACTCTTCTGGTGATTGGCGTTGTTGTACTTCTTTTTCTTCCAGGCGATGCTGTTCGAGGCGGCTTTTGTGGTATCTCTTTTTCCAGTTTCGTCGTGACTGGGTTTATCGGCATGCCAAGCCTGCTTCTTTCTTGTTGGAAAAAATTTATGGATACCTCCCTGTTTTTTGACGGTCTCCACCAATGCCTTGTCTGCAAATAGGTGACTCTCAGAGGGAGGTATGTCATGCAATATTTGCTTCATCATTCGGTTTATGGGACGATATGATTCCCGCCTTTGCTGAATCACTTCTGCACGACGTCCACACACATACTGTAATAAATTGTCGGACACCTTTTTGAAATTTGAGTTTGCATCCAAAAACTCCTTGCCAACGTGCAATCTCATGTCCCTTGGCATTTTATCCAGTAGCTCTTGGAAGTATTGCCTTTGTTGAAGCAATCCATTAGTTACTGCCCCTAATGTCATGTCAAAGTTTTCTAGGATAGTCACTGATTTGTAATTAGGCGTTGCTCCTGCCAGTATATTATTCGGCTTCAAAGAACAAAAAGCTGGGGCAGCTTGAAACATTTTTTGTGTGTCTGCATATCTTACATTTCGCCATCCTTCTTGACCGAAACGTTGACAGCTAATCCCCTGCTTCAATAGCTCTGCGTCTGCCTTGGCTATTTTTGGTTCTTTCTCAATGGTGAATGGAGTAAAATCAAACATAGGTTCTAATGCCGCTTCTGAATTTTCACTATTTTGAAAAGCTGCTAGTTTGCGTTGTGCTTTTATGACTTGATTTCTCAGTAACTGTTCCTCTGAGGTCGAGTCTACACTCCTTCTGGATGTTGAGCATGAGGCCATCTCTATTTCCTCATCATTTTGTGTACTGTCTGGTGCAGATTCAAAGGATGCATTCATATCTACTAATTTATCAGTTCTTGATTCATCCCGGTCGAGTAGTTTTTTGATATTTTCATTCTGTTCCGTGGACACTGTTAGCAATTGCTTGAACATTTCCACCTGTTTATTAAGGAAGTCCGCCAACAGAAAATCATTCTCAGGCCGGGCTGTAGCAGTACGTTTCGGAGACGAGCAGGCGCCCATGGAAGTACCGGTATTTGACCTTTTCCTATTTGTTGAGTAGATACTGCCCTGGAGCGAAAAATCCGAGTCCTGAGATTGAGGAGGTTCCCGCTGCTGAGACGACTCTCTGAGTTGGGAGGAGGCTCGGTGTCTGTTGACCAATTTGGGTTTTAGTTCTCGAACAGCGTTTATAAAAACATTGTAATCCGGAGCGTGGATTTTTTCCATTATCGCATGTGGAGCGTAGAGCAAAGCTCGGCCTAAAGGCCATTCCAATATTTTGGTCTTGATGCTTCTGAAACGCCTTTCAGATAGAGATGACGTAGACGGGTCAAACGCTCTTGCTATCTCACCCAGGGGTAAAGCGAACCTCAGCTTGGCATCAGTTTTTTGTGAGATATTTTCGCCAAAAACTTCGTTAAAAGAGTAGTTGTGCACGTGCCAAGACCGCCAACTTGCAGGAAAGTTCTTGTCGATTACCGAGACTATAGCTCTGAACGCTTCGGCTTCCTCTCCTTGACAAGGCAAGGAAGCCAACTCCCCCATGGTTATTTGTTCTTCCATATCTGCAAAAGCAATTTTTTGGTAATGGAAAAACCAAATAATGTGGTGCTCATAACATGAGGTCGAGTCACCATGCGTCGAGTAATAATGCTGCGACGAGTAGTTAATACGACGTCGAATCCTTAGCTCGACGTCGAGTAATTGATACGACTTCGACCAGTTAATTCGACATCGTTTAACTGATACGACAACAAGTCTTTAATGCGACGTCGATCGAGATAGTTGATACGACGTCGAGTAATTCACTCGACATGCGTGGCGCCATAAAAACTGCCGATACGTTTCGTAACGGTAGCAGTAGGATAACTCCTAGTCATCGCTGGGCTCAGAGGCGCCGAGCGGAATTTTCTGGCTGACCACGCATTCCAAATATAAAATACAAAATAATGCGACTTACCGATCTATTTTCTTGATAGCACGGTAAGCACAAGTTGACTATACGAAAATTGAAAGCGTACTGAAGAACGAACAGCCGTGCGCTGCCTCGCACACGTTAGACAGAGACAGCAAATACCAACGCTGTCAATAGTGGGGAGCCTTGTGAGCTAAATGCGGGTAGGTTGGCAACGAAATATGAAGGTGTAATCTCAAAGGTGGTTCAAGCGAAGGCTCGAACACCTAAATATAAAATACTAGCTGTCCCGGCGAACTTCGTACCGCCAATTTTTTCCTGCCCTCGTGGCGTCAGATCCCGTTCCCGCTGCACCATTTAGGGGGATGAAAAATAGATGTTGGCCGATTCTCAGACCTACTCAATATGCTCACAAAATTTCATGAGAATCGGTCAAGCCGTTTCGGAGGAGTAAGGCAACGAAAACTGTGACACGAGAATTTTATATATTAGATATACAAAAATGAGAAAAAAAACACAGGGGTGGAAGAGACTGTAACTTTAGGCATCGTAGAATTCCTTCCCCATGTTTTAATTGTGTATTCTACTGACCAGTCACATTAGTTACTTCTTACTAAATGTCAAAACGATACGTTTTAAGGTCACTTTTATGAAAAAAAGATTTAGTGACGTCACAAAATTTAATAGTCAAATCAGTTAATATGATAGATTGGGTGGATGATTAAAAATAAACCTAACATATGTATAAAATTCTCGTGTCGCAATGTTTGTAGTTAAACTCCTCCGAAACGGCTTGACCGTTTCTCATGAAATTTTGTGTGCATATTGGGTAGGTCTGACAATCGAACAACATCTATTTTTCATCCCCCTTAATGTTAAGGGTAGTCCACCTGTATTTTTTTTACTTTTTCCTAGTCCCGGGACCTTTAAGCGTGGCGTGAAAAAGCATCTGATAAGGCTGTCAAGCTGAGTACCACACCATTGTTAACATCGTACATGTTTATAATGGTGACCCTCTTTCCGAGAATTTAACTTACCATCAGGCGATGTGAAATCAAATTGACGTGTCCTTTTATAAAAAAAGCCAACGAAGCGAGAGAAAAACGGTAAACATAAACAACGTTTCAGCGGTTCCAAACATTTATCACTTTTCAATCATTCTAGACAAGAACGAAATTGCTCATAAGATGGCGGATCTGACAGTTTAGAACCGCTGTGCTGACAGCTTTCCTGTACTACGGAACACGCAACGACAACTGTCCCTCAGCCATTGTCGCGTACGTGTGACACGTGCGACAAGGACAGAGAAAAGCTAGTTATCGCAACATAACTCAGTAATGGTCGCTTTGTTTACCTTTTTTCTCTAGTCTCGTTGGCTTTACTTTAGACAAGCTGTACCAAATTCGTCACTTAATACACACCTCGCATCGATAAGGTCTCTCATTGTTGTGTAGTCGCTGGTGCCACATGAGAGCTCGCTCGTCCACGAAGTACCGCCCACATGTCGGACACATACACTTCTGTTTATTGCTGGACTCTTTCGGAGCTGGCTCTGCCTTCTCCTGTTTTAACTGGACATCGTTTTTTGACCTGAAAAGTTAGGTAATTTTATGAAAACCTAGAATACACTGTCACATGCATACATCATCTTCTAATCTTGTCAAAAATGTTTTCGTTATGTGCTCGCCGGTTTGGGGGGTAACCCTGCCCTGGTGGACTACCATGAAGCAACCAAAACTTAGTGTCCCTACGACACATGAAGGCAAGATGCTATGAAGTCTCAAAGACAGTGAGATTAAGCCGAACGAAAGTGTCACATATCGTCTTCAAATCCAATTTCGCAATGTGTTCCACTCTACGGAATCGATTGCCCGTATTTTTGATCTGCAACCGTGCATAGTACGCCTACTGGCCTGCTCTTAAAACATCCTCGATGTGACTTACATATTAAGTATACCTAGGCCATCCTCTACTTTTTTTAGTAATTTTGCTTAGGTACTACATAATTTCAGACAGCCTCTGACAATTTGACATTTCCATTTTCCAATTTCCAATTCTGACAGGCGCGGATTAGATCCCCGCTCATTGCAAATATTTGAATGTGTGAATATGAGTATTTACATTGGTCTGGTTGTGCCTGGGAGAGCACGTCAAGCCTTCGGTCCCGGTTGCCATATAAGTATGTAGGTATAGCAGTTGTTATAGGGGTAATGGGTGAAATGGCCCCACACAGAAGGGTTTATCACCCGTGTTAAAAATCTCAATATCTCTAATAAAAATGTCAGTGACCATGCTAGTTTAAATACCTATAAATTGAACCTACTTTTGTACACTATTCTGGAGATGTTCCTCATGTTTCTTGATGTGCAGTTCGAAGCTGATCTCTCCCTTGTACAGGCGCCCGCAATAGTAGCAAGTGTACTTCTTGTAATGCTTGCTGTCGTAGTGTTCTCGCAGGCTGTTCTCATCTTCGGTGATCACGCCACATATCTCACAGATGTGGGCTCCTTCAGTCTGTTAATAAATATTAATTAGCATTAAATTATCGCCTGTATGCAATGGGCAACAATTGACGCACAAAAGGTAATGCTCAACAAGTTGGGCAACGTTGCACAATAACGCGCAACATTATCAGATGACGCTCAACATTTTTTTGACACAATTCAGGAGATGGTATGTCAATGTCGGTCTAACAAAATAAAAGATTTCCCAGGTCTGCTATTCTGTGTCTACACTTTTATATTTTCAGTGAAGCAACCCCAACAAGTCATTGGCAGTTGTGATAGGTGATCAGAGTCCTAACAAGTCCGACAACTGGTCTAACTACAGATCTTTTATGTCGCAAAAGATCTCTAGTTAGACTTTCTCCACTCCAATTACCCGTAAAATTGCCATAGATGTTCTTTGTAACAGTGTCCGACGAGCGTCGGTAGCTTAGTGGTTAAGGAGTGGGCCTTACGATCGAGAGGTCCCATGTTCCAAACCTGGCCATTACACTACCGATGTGAACCCACTCCTAGCACAAGCAATTTAGCTTAGTTGAAGGGGTTAGAAGGAATATAAGTAATTGCGGTTCTAATATTCTAGATAAAAAAATTAAAACACTTTAGATAGACTACCTGACTGATATTTTTCATTTTCTCGTGCCACTTGAGATGTTTGATGATAGTGTCTCTCTTCTTGAACACAGTCTGACAGATGGCACACTGGTGTACATTGGTATGTGTGCGCATGTGATTGTGGTACTCATGTTCATCCTCGGTTATAGCTTTGCATACCTGTAAGTATAGATACAATGATTTTTACAAATGACAAAGAAAGGTTATAAGCCCTTAAGAGGACTTCCTAGCAACTGTTTTTCCATAGTACTGTTCTCCCCTTTTTCCTCCCTGAATATTGCTTCTAGAACAGAATTTTTGTTTTCGTAAAATCAAGATCTTCTGTACGCATGTCCCTGTTATTTTATTTTCGTCGGCAGTCAATAAAATAAGAAAATATGATCGTCTTAAGATGATAAAAAATGACTAATGTTTGGCGGACTACCAGACAAATTCGAAAAGGTTTTAACATTATAAAATATATTTCGCTGAAAAAAGCGGGAAATACGAAACCCCGATTTTGCCGGATTTCTTTCCTTATCGCACTCTACGGGGGCAGGTTCGACGGCAATAGGATTATTCGCTAGCTAGGCATTCCTCTTAACGCTGGCTATAATCTTATAAAAAAACATTTTCAAACTATAACATGAGATGAGATGAGAAATGAAACAATCTAGCCAGCCTATGTAAATAAATAAATATTCCACAACATTCTACACCACACTATCTAGACCGATGGTAAGCTTAACTAGCTTGTGTTATGGAATCTAGAATGCGCATAAACATACTTTTTTTTTGAAATAACAAACATAGAAACACCCAGACCAATGCAGATAGCCATATTCATGCATACAAATATTTGCACTGAGCAGCGATCAAACCCGCGCCTCTTGCGTGGCAGGTGCATTCACTACCACCATGCCACAGAGGCTGTCCTATAAATTTAATACATAAATCAAGGTTACCTGGAAGAAATCGCTTCAAGCGATAAGACCATTTACATTCAACTGTATACATGATACCTAATTGTCTCATCTTGTAATATATATTTTTTTTTATTGTTGATGTATGGTTCGTTTTTAATCTTTTATTTAGTATCTGATAGTGTTGGGGCCAGTAGAAAGTTAAAACAAATAACACAAACCTTACAAATAAATAAATCTATATCATGCTCCAACTTCATGTGCTCTTTCAATTTTGCAGCGAATCTATATTTAACGGGACATTTGCTACAAAGCTTATGTGTCATGGGCAATCTTTTCCTCTTCTCCTTCCCTTTCTCCTTAACTTCAGCCTTCGGTGGGACTTCTGTAGTTAATTTCTTATTAAAATTTATTTTTTCATAATCGTCAAGTAAGACTAGTGTGCCATCGGCATAGGCTTTGTAAAATAATGATTCTCCATTTTCTTGTATAACCAAAACTACATTTTCATCATCTTCTAATTTTACATGCTTCTTCGGTCTGCCAGGCTTCGTTGCAGGTACTACATTTTCGTTAAAATTATTTTTACCTATGCCGTCCATGTTGAGATCAAAGTTTTCTGCCACTGTGTAAACCACTGGTACAGAAATACACAAAGTGTTGCTAGTGAGTTCGTCAGGTGAATGAATCTGGTCCAAGCTCTGCAAAAGCTCATTGGAATAGAAATTCAAGATTTCACGGCTGCGACTTGATAATGAAAAAAATTTTTGAGCCATAAACGCCGTTGTGAAGCAATTTGTGCATATATTGTAGTTGTCTTCTCCTGAAAACTAAGAAATTAATAGAAATAAATTAACAAAAATATTTCTACATAGTAAATGAGCAGCTAAATCATTTATTACTTCAAATACTATGTAAATATATTGTTAGTACATTCTGTAGATTTGAACCATGGCCAGAAGCCAACTTTTCAGTTATTAGTACCTATATAAGCTATAATCACTTTACAAATTCCTAGGCTTTCCGCTGCGTTGAGCGAGTAAGCATGAAACAGCACGCCGCAAGAGACCCCGCTGGTGCCCGATCAACGCAGCGGATATGCTAAATTGTACACTCCTACAGTCCTACCTGGAGTTGGCAAAGAGATGCTAATACATCGGCTACACAAAACTCGCTTTCTTCTTTACAAACTTTCGTGTGGATGTTTTCATATTTATCAGTAAGTTGCGCCAAACAAACAATGCATAAATTTTCCCCAAGAGTTCCATTTGATAAATGTTTTAATACAAGCTTCAAGTCCACGGTCTCAGCCATCTCTGACAAGCATCACCTTTCCTGAGAAGCAAAGACTTGATAAAATTCATTTTAACAAAAGAAATCAAAGATATTGGAAACAACTGTTCGCAAAACATCTATTTTAGAATTTAGCACCTTTTCTATTTTATTATTGATGCGTTCTGGAAATTGGAAAATGTTTTACAAAAAGATCCGTTCAAGTTTTACGTCATTAGTGTCATTCATTACGCCATTTTGACATCTTTTTAGCACATCTCTATTGTATGTAAGTGAAACTTAATCGATTAATAAATTAAAGACCTAAACATAATATAATATGTGGTATGAATTTCAACTTTGATACCTCTATGCATTCCTGAGAATATAGTCTTGACAAACAGACGGACAGACAGGTACACGGACAAGGAAGTGAATGTAGTGGTCCTGTAAGCTTTCCGTTTTTCTACTTGAGATACGGAACACGAAAAAAAGCCCCCCACACGAGGTGTTAAGGTTCTGTACTATTTTGTTCTGTTTTTAATACGCTGTAAGTAATAGCAGCATTAGCAGTAACAAAAATACATAGTCTGTATATAGGTCATACATAGGTCCATCCGTATATCTTGGTGGGCCTAAAACGCGAAATATAAATGGCCCTGGTGCGTGCGGATTGCTTTTTCGAAAAATAAGTGGTACCTAAATTTAGATGGTCTGCTGCAGCAGTGGCACCCCGTACTATACTAAAAAATCATCCAAGAAACCTATACTACGCGTATAAAGCATATTTTAACTATTTTGAGCAGATTTTAGGTCCAAGATATTGTGTGGACCACTAAAGACGGGTAGATGGATAATGGAGCCTTAAAGCTCGATTCGTAGGTATATATCTTGGACCTAATCTGCAGTGGACGAGCCAAACTCACCAATTAAAAATTACTACAAAACAATCCGCGCGCCAGAGCCTTTTATATTTCACGATTTAGGTCCAAGATATTAATATGGTTCGACCAATGCAATGGTATAAATATTATAATGAGCAGTTTTCCAGTAGGTACATAATCAGTTGCTTTTTAAAATCATCAAGAGATGGCGCCAGCATAGCTTTTGGTAGTTTTTTTAATTTGCATTGTGGAGGCATAGTCTGTGGCAAGAAAGAACGAATGTCTCAATTTGATTATTTGCTGCTTCTGAAGCGTTCAATTTTGTTTGTATGCATATATCAACTTCAAAAAGTTGATACCTACATAATTTTAGATAAGTAATAATACATTGTAGTAAATACAATAATGTTTGTTTTCAGTAATACGTAACTAATATTCAATATGCGGTGTGCTGTTCATACATACAGAAAACATTTGTTCCACAAGAAATTACATTACGAAATCAATGGATTAGGGCACACTCTTCTTACCACAAGTGCCGACTGCGCCATCTAGCCCGTCTTTAGGAAAGCTTTAAATACCTGCTAGAAAACTGCTCATTGAGTCCGTTTCAAAACCTCTCATATTAATTTTAGTCGATTTTTAAACTATCGATACATAATTGGTAACCAACCAAACAATTTACAAAAAATACAGGTAATAAAATCCTAAACTAATCTTTATCTGTCAATTCAATTCAATATTTAACTCAAATGTTTGTCAAAAATGTGATGTGACTAAGATATTATCGGAAAAGTGGAATGTATAAACTAAAATAATTATTTTATTCTGAAGTTTGAATGTTCGACTCATTCTGGGTACACAAAATATTTATAAATAGTTTAATGAACATTTGTTGTCGGTTAAAATATTCAATATGTCGTAAGGACTAATAATCGTTCTATGTAAAATTGTCGGTGTCGATCTACATAATCAGCGGTGTTTGATATAATTAATGATCACCGCATTGAATTTGCGTTCAAGAATCAATGTTTGAAAGTAATGAAGCATAAATAAGACATTGGAAACAACATTCGTACACTGATTGGCTGCCTGATACTCAATGATGATATATTGCAGAAAGTAAATGATATCGGTCGTTGTAGCAACAAAACAAAGTATATAGGTAAGTCGATAGGCATACGAAGGTCATTTAGTCACTTCTACTATGTTGTTCTACAGATATTATATAAAACCAAAATAATACAGACAATAGTTATGGTTTGTTATTGTAAATTGTTTTTTATTAATTTATTTACTACAAACAATTTTATATGGCGCGATGGCTCAATATATTTGCTTAAATGTTTTTTTTTCTTTAAATTCTTTTATAGTAGAAACTCGAACTGAACTAATGGTGGTATAAAAAGTAATTAAGTTATTAAGTGTGTAATTATTTATTTAATTATTAATTACCACCTATTGATTTTTCGCGCAAAAATCCCCTTGTATACAACTCTTGTCAGCCATCAGGTGTGCCTTTGTCAGACTTGGAACAACTAAATCCATACAACCCCTGAAATCTCCAGATGCAAGTGCACGGGTACAGGGTACCTGGGGCTAGATGAGGACACTACAGTCCCCACAACCCTAAGGGGCCATCTTGAAAGAGATGTTCCATGGTCTGCCGAGGTGCGAGTGAATTGCTTTCAGCAATCTCACCTCCGGCAACCAAAGCACCAAGACGGCGTGCGTTTTAGTTGGTTCGAGTCTGACATAGGTATATTTCGCATGATAAAAAAAAAGATGCAAGGGCATCAGGGTAACCCATATAACCATTTCGCTCGCACCTCAGCTGACCCAAGGCCAACTCTTGCTTTGTGATGGCCCCCTCGGTATCACCATCTTGCCCCAAGAAAAGGGGCTGAAATATCTATAAAAGAACAAATCTTAAGTATTATTCATATCAGTAGATGGCACTGCAATAAGGCAAGGAATTTTTTTAACCCACTATGCAAAAATAATTTGACAAATGAAATCAGTCTACATGTGACATCATTGGTCCCAACTGATGAACCAATTTGACTGTTTTCTTTAAAAAAAGGTGATAAATAGCCGAGTTCTACCTCAGTATTCTCAAATCATATTAATAATCATAATGTCTAATAAAATAAAAATAAAAAACCTATTTTTGTCAAGGCATGCATAAACAAACCTTATCTATGTAACTATAAATACCCAATTATAGGCGACGTGCGACGCTTAAACACCATGGCGGATTTAATCTACGCTATCAATGGTGTATGCATATTATTATATAGACACAGCATGCAGGAATATATTGACTCTCAAAAATGGAGCAAACACTAAGCATAACTAATATTATAAACACGAAAGTTTTTAAGTATGGATGGATGGATGTTTCTTACTCTTTCACGTCTAAAGAGCTAAAGCGATTTTTTGGTATGGAATAAGCTGACACCCTGGATTAACACATAGGGCTATGTTTGGTCGAGATAACCGACATCCACGTGGGTGAAGCCGCGGGCAATAGCTAGTAAAAAATATAGCTACATACTGGCTTGAAGAAAGGGAATGAAAATACAATATGACAAAAAAGGGTAAGTATTTTTTTAATGTAATCCACTGATTTGTCTGATTAGTGCGTAAAATCAGGACAATTCGCCAATTTTTTGTTTTCATTTTAGGCAGGCAACATAAATCTATTGTCACGTTTACCATCACTATCGCTATCATTTCACAAAATATCATAAAGCAAAGTCGATGTCCGCATCTGTCCGTCCCTTTGTATGCTTAGATCTTTAAAACTACGCAAAGGATTTTGATGCGGATTTTAATAGATGGAGTGAAACAAGGGGAAGTTTAAATACATGCTTAATATAGTAAAGAGTACAGTGGGGACAGGATCAGACACAACGTAAATGGATAAAAATTGGCAGTATGAAGTCAGTTAGTTTACAATATAGCATTGCACTATTATAGTAAAGCTTATAGTGTTACTAGCTTTTGCCCGGGGCTCCGCCCGCGTGGATGTCGGTTATCGCGACCAAACATAGTCTATGTCCTTTCTCATGGTCTAATGTACCCCTATACCAAATTTCATCAAAATCGGTTCAGTGGTTTAGGTGTGAAAGCATAACATACAGACAGACAGACAGACAGAGTTACTTTCGCATTTATAATATTAGTATGGATTATATTGTAGGACATGCTAGATGGTGCTGTCTAGATTTAAGTGAAACATGACATTTATAGTACCTGCCGAGATGAAAAGTTAGTCTAGTGCTCCTGGTTAAAACCAAAATAAACCGATATGCAAATAATGGATCTTGATCATTTTTTTTACAACTGGTAAAGAATTGTAAGTACCTCTATTAATTTATAAATATTTCATTATTAATCTGTTTTAGATACTTAGTCAATTTTTTTATCATGAATTATTTTTTTAGCTAAACCACTAACACCTAACATGGGTAGAAGAAGAGGGAATAAAAAACGTTTATTTTTGAATGCTAAAAGAAAAAAACCAGGTTTCCGCAAGAGGAAGTTGCATTCTGCACCATATACCTACAGTACCTTTCAAGTAAGTAGTTTTCATGGGTATCATCCAGGTAGTAAGGTAAAGAAAGGACAGAAATGACAACAAAATATATAATTATACATATCATTTTAATTTCTTTGTTTTATTGTAATACCCACTTTATTCCTACAACATTTAATATGTCTTTAAATATAAAAAAAAAGATTTAAATTTTTGATTCTAATAATTACTTTTCATAAAAAAAAAAAACTGCTCAAATTTTTTTTACTATAAATGGAACTAAACATAGACTCATGTATTAAAAAAAAATACTTTACAATTTTTAAGAGTCTGTGACACGCATGCTATAAATACCAGGGTAACTACCACAACCCACCAAAGGAGGACGGGGGTGGTAGAGCGACCCAATGCCAGAGTCGCTTCCGCATACTGCGGACTATGCGGGCAGCGGTTCCGATTGAAGCTAGCCTTAATAGTAAGGACAAAAAAATAAGTTAAACCGGTTCATGAATCATGCAAAAATATAATTACCTGTTACAGAATCATATAATGGCGGGGACACAATTACACACAGAAACAATGGACATTCCCGCGGAAATAATAAAACAAGAAGTAGACCAAAATATAAATGAAGAAGAAATGCAATATGAAATTAAACTTGAAACTCAGCCGGAAGAAATTCTTCAAGATGACGATAATCCCTTCCAAAATGTACAGCTAGAAGTAAAACAAGAAGAAATATCTTTAACCATAGAGAGAGATACTACTGACTCACAAAATGATGAAACTGTTGAAACCATAAGTGATGAATATAATCCTAAAGCAGACCAATATGTCAGTGTGCCGAAGTCTGAAGTGGATTGTGATGAAAAATCTGAAGTCAAAGAAGAAACGGTGCTAGGTGATTCACTAGTGACGTATGACTATCCTAGTTTTGACGAGGAAGGTGATAATGATGATGCTGGTCTTGAGAGTAGTATGGATAGTAATGATGCGGATGCGTTGACGAGGGTTGAAGCGTGCTTGCAAGATGAAGTCGGTATTAAGAACGAAAGTGATATGTATGAGGTAAGAGTTTATTGTTATTGTTTATTGTGAGGGTAACAGAATATATCAGTGTATGCTGGCGGCGCGGCATCCGATGTAGGCAATTCGAAGCGAAAAGCGATTCAATACGATGCAGCGGCCTTGTCCTGCGTGCGCGCGAAGATTGACATTATTTAAAAGAAAGTAACTCTCTGGCAACGGCTGCCACGTTAATGCGTTCGAAAATAATATCAAACAAACTGATCGCGTTCGCTTTAAATCTCGTTGCGCGGCATATTGACTGTTTGTTGTTTCTGCGCTGTTTCGCGTTCGCTTCAAAGTCTTTCACGTAGAACACCGCATAAGAGTTGGCTATTTCGTTCTGGAATCTATCTCGAAGCACAATCATTTTTAATATCGTCAAATAGATTGTCAAATTAAACGTTATAACTTGCCCGAATCGGACTTTGAACATAGAAAGAGAAGGCTTATGTTACAAAATCTCAAAGGAAACTTTCAGATCTCACAGTACTTATATTAATATCCTTTTTTAATTGTAGGTTATAAAATTTCGCTAATGAAACTGCAGAATATTTATAGTGCCATTTCCACAGATACCGCATTTATCTTTCAAACAAAACGTTTATTGACGACAATCTTTTCCACAGGTGAACCAAAAAGAAGACTACAAAATGAACATAAAAGAGGAATCTGATTTAATAGTAACAGAAACACATTTGATATCAAATAAACTCATTAACACGACTTCCACCGTCACGAATTCACACGACGGCTACATCGAGTCACAGACCACTAAGACCCTGGTCATGGAAATACTACCCATGACCCATACAACAATCAACCCTTTCTCCAAAATGTCTAACCCTGAAGAAATACTTCCAACTTCCTATAACGATGATGTATATAAGGATTACCAGGATTCCTTCCAGCTAAATTCTATAACCGGCAATGTCCTATCCCTAGAGCAGGAAGCATATGGTCTTCTGAAAGCGAAAAAGAGGAAGAAAGATCCTGGAGGAGAGTTGCTCCTGTGTCCAAAATGCCCGAAGACATATACTGTTAAAGCTGGGTTAAAACGACACTTGGAAGTTCATGCTAGTATTGAAAAAAGAGCACTTGGTGTCATCAAAGGAAAGAAAACTAGGCAAGAAAATCGTAACATGAAGGTTAAAGAAGAAGAAGAAGAGAAGAAAATAGAAGAAAAAGTTAAGAAAGAAGGATATGAATGTACTTGTGGGCAAGTATTTCGGAGGAGAAGTAGAATGGAGACTTGCCTTCGATCACACAACATGTATAATACGGATACTAATTCGTATCCTTGTGTGACGTGTTCTAGGCAATTTAAAAACAAAGAAGAATTAGCTTTACATCGTAAACGGCTGCACAGAAAACGATTCCCTTGTAAATTTTGCCCAACAGACTACAATTCTCGAAAAGAATTATTCAAACATCTGCAAGTCCATCAAAAAGTGCAACTTATGGAGTATAAGGTTATTTCTGAAGTCGTCAAAGGCAAGCAGAAGTTAAAATGCTTTATGTGCTCTAAAACGTTTAAAGAAATGCCTGACTTGAAGTCTCATGTAATGGATGATCACAAGGAGCCTTACACTTGTCCGCGGTGTAGACGAACCTTCTCGAAAATCATCGACTTCGGCGATCACACCAAAACTTTTCATCCAGAAGTCGAAGGCCAGTCTGTATTGGATGTTCTTGAAGCGTTTTCAAAGTTGGTAAAAGCCTGGAAATGCGAAGAATGCGGTCTACAATTCCACGAAGCTGATAAACTAGCTATGCATCAGATAGAAAAACACAGTCCTGACGTGAAATCTGAATCCCAATTCCAATGTACAGATTGTCGCAGAGTATTTGTCACCCAGAAGGGTCTAACATCTCACAGAAGAATTCACCACAGTACTGAAACTGTAGAAGAATCTGAAATGGTGGAAACAGGGGTCATGTGTTTAGAATGTCGAAAGATGTGCAAAGATATGAACGCTTTGTTGTCACATATGCGTTTCCATTCACCTGATAGGAAATATCCATGTAAGTTCTGTGATTTTCGCTTCGCTACGCCAGAAAAGCGGAAAACGCACGCAGATATCCATACAGGAGATATGAAATATGTATGTTTTATTTGCGAATACCAGTGCAGTTCTGAAAACCGTTTAAAACAACACAAGATGTCCTTAAAACATCTAAATATGAAAGAGTTTTTATTGACTGGTAAACCTTTATTAGAAGAAGAACAGTCTACGTCCAAACAACAAGAGAAAAAAGACTCTTTAAAAAAGAAAGAGTGGGTTGCTAAAAAAAAGAAAAAAAAGGAGGTAATCGAGTCTCCTGAGTGTGAAGTGTCCTGTGATATCTGTGGGGAAAAGTTCCCGAACGAAAGTGACATGTTAGAACATAAACAAACCCATCCTTTTATAGAATTTCCGAACGAAGATACACCAAGCAGAATATTTTTTAAGTAGTTCTTGCCTAATTATATAATTATTATCTGTGGTACTGTTAATGCGAATGTTGATTACTATAACTGAAAACTTTTTCTAAGTTCAAATTTAACTTTAACAAGTAGTAGTGCAATTTAGTTTTGATTTTTATATATTTAAAAAGAAATAGTCTTTATAATAATATAAAATAGATATATTTATTTATGTTTATAAAGCCGTATGAAAGTATAGTAGTATTGATATTACTACAAAAATTTACCTACCCAGAGCTTCAATGAGAAAATTATTCAAAGTGAAGCAAGGTAATGTAGGTTTGTGAGAATGCCAGGTGCATTTTCTTCGACATGTTTTTTTTTACTTTGCATATTCAATCAATAAATTAGCCTAGTCCACTGTTTTATATATACCCTCTTAATGAGTGCCATTGCAGCCGATCCTCCGTCTCTTTGTCAGGTCATGAAACAGGCGTCGCATGCATTACTACAAGATATGTTTTAGCTCGTAATATAGTTACTTACGTGCTTTAATTTTGTGTTAGGCGTACTTCTAGGTATTTATTGGCAGGGTTATTTAGGTGTCTTAATCACCAGTGTTAAAGCTAGTCTAATTATGTACTCTTATATAGTTTTAGGATATATGTTGCTTTATACTCATTCGGGTATAGATCGATCGCAAGCGTTTTATCGCTCCTGTAGTATGCGCCGCGTGGTTGGGGACGCGGTAGAGAAAGAGAAAGAAATAGCAATAGCTGAGTGCGAGCGAGATATCTCCGTGATGCCTTGATCACACGCACCGAGTGGAGTGGCGAGACAGCAGCCCTTGCTCGGTGCGTGTGGTAGCGCCGAGTATTTTACACGCACATCGCCGACAGCATTGTATCGCTGGTTGCGCTATCTCGCTCGCACTTGTCTCCATGCTCTTTCTTTCTCTCTCTTTACCTCGTCCCCCTTTACGCCGCGCGTTCCTAGGACGCAGTGTAGCGGTCGCGATCATACTATAACATAACTATTGTGAAACAGTCAGAGTTCAATCCGATTACTGTATTTTCTTTTTTGTGGGGTAAGTTTCGGCTATGGTTATACTGCTACAACGATGCTATCTTCTAGTAGAGGAATTTCTGAATATTTTTTCTTCCTTTAAATTTGATACTTAACCTCACTCACTACTAATGGGATCCCTCCATTAGTAGTGAGTCCGTTATCAAGTATGTCAACTTCTACGTCAAGCCAGTGCTTCCTAGGGAGGCTTCTCGAAAGAGATGGTCCTGGGTCTGCCGGGGTGCGAAAGATATGCTTTTGGCAATCTCACCTCCGGCAACCAAGGACCCAAGACGGCGTGCGTTTTGGTCGGTTCGAGTCCGACATAACCGCCTCCACCGGCTCCGTGGGGAAAACCCAGTGCTTCCTAGGACTACCCTCCTACAGGGACCCGGTGAAGACAGCTGGCCTAGAAATTTGTTACCCACGTTTTGTAATAAATAAGTGTCTATATCGCACGCTTTCACTGCTAAAAATAAATCTTGTAATCTGATTGAACTTCAAAATAAGTTGTGTATTTGGTGCCTGAAGTTATTTTAGCTCATTGTAATTTAGCGTCTAAAATCTAAACTCTAAGGTATGAGAATATTGTTATTTTGAATTTGTTGATTAGTAGTTTGTGAGAATACCGAACGGCTTGCGTACCACCCCATCACCTTTTTACATTAGTAAGGGCCGGTTCAACCAAATGCGAGTAAAGTTTAATCCTAGAATAAGCAGTCAATACCTGTTTATTCTAGGAATAAACATTACTCGCGTTTGGTCGAATGTACCATAAGTGTATTAAGAATTTTGGTATGATTTTATTGATTTTTGTTGAATCACGAATAGACTGATATTGGCTGCATGAGGCCATTGTATAGACGAAACGGGGTAGGTAATATAAAATATATTATACATATATATTAGTAAACTGTGTTGTGTATCAATAACAACAAATTGTAAACACTCATCAGATGAAGAAAGCCATGAAATTGAACGCCCTTTCAAACAGACCTTTCTACGAAAAAAATAGCATTTGTACCTTCCATACAGAATGTTACTCTCATGAGTAGATACTGATCGTACATAATTTAGCGTTGGCGCCTACCGAACTGCAATTTGCTCACGCACTTTTTAAGTGTTAGTTAAATACACGGAGGACAGAATTTGATTAAGTAACGGAGATGCCCCATTGATAATTCGCCTAATAAAAACGCGTCGCCGAATGCGGGTGGGAAGAGAGACGCGCGGGGTGTCAAAAGTCGATGGACGTCATAGGTATAACGTTCCTACCGAATGAGTCCATTTGACGTTTGGATGGCACGCGACTCGATTGCCTTGCAACAACTCCGCTCCGCTATCATTTCCTTCTCTATGGTTAAATATCAACCTTATGCGTGTATACTACATTGTAAAATAGAATATACGTCTAGATTATATATTAGTCTATGCTCACGGCAGCTTTAATTCAATTTTGCAATGTATTATACATACAAGGTTGATATTTAACTAACACTTAAATAGTGCGCGAGCAAATTTCAGTTCAGTGTGCTCCAACGCTTTTATGCCAATCATAAATGGGTCCTCTAAAATAAAATACAGTCTAATAAACGTTACAATTTGTGTACTAAATGCGACAGGCCAAGGTTAACAAAAGGTTTTAATCTGTTACCTTTATTAAGAAGTGATAAACTAACTTTTTAACTCTCCCCATGAACCATGATCGCGTTAATTCCCGTTGGATAATTAGAAGTGATAATTTTCTATTTATGTTCTGATCTGGCAAGAAGCCATTTTTTTAATTTGTTTCGTGACCCTTCGTATTCTAATCATGCGATCAAGGCAGGAGCCTATATTTTTTATTTTTTGATAATAAAATATGGTCTCTAACAAGAAGTATAGATATTAAGTAGAGATATTTTGATCATGAAACTTCTAATTTCTACTTTTTTGAGCAGCCTTACATGTTATTTATGTTTTGATCGTATGGCCTCTAAGAAGAAGCCTATGTTTTCTACTTATATTTTTTTTATACGGTTTCTGGCGAGATGCCTATTTTTTTTACTACGCTCATTTATATGGCCTGTAGCAAAAAGCCAAAGTTTTTAATTGTTTTGATTATGCGGCCTTTAGCAAGAGGCCTATGTTGAGGCTAGTTTCAACAGTGGGATTTATAGTATTTTATTTTCTTATTTAGACTTTTTGTGTTGTTGATAATGTATACAGCCCAAGGTATCATGATTGGTTGATTTAACATAGGTGCAATCGGTAAAATACCGTACATGAATAGTGGACATTAGGTAAAAAAAAATAACTCCATAGGATTTCACCATTGACAGGAACTGATAAAGTCGAGATAAACCAGTTTAGTTCCCGCCGTGCCAGTAGTACTACTAAGAAGTACAATTAGTAGTACAAATGATACACCTTTGTATCTCCAGTACTACCAGTAGTGCAAATGACACACCTTTGTATCTCTAGTACTACCAGTAGTACAAATGATACACCTTTGTATCTCTAATACTACCAGTAAACTAGAAACCTTACACGGCATGCATTGGTAGTACAACTGCACATTTATTTGGGTGATTCTTGAGATTCGGGTTCTTGAGTTTGATCCCCTTAGCAATTTTTATAGACGAATGTATAGGCGAATTTCGAACGTGCAAGACGTGGTACAAGTACTACAAATAGTACCTACAGTTGGTCAGAGCCTTCCCCTTGTAAGGGACTGTTCACGTATTCAAAACAAAAAAGGCCGTGAATGAAAATTGTGACAAGTACTAAAGAGTCGAAGAGGGTCGTTTCCCGAAACAAGAGGAAGACTTTTCAAATGATGAGTTTTTCTAACAGGAGTCGTATATTAGGACTCAAGTCGCTATTAGATGACTCGAGCTCGGACTGGACTGGACTGGACTTGGACTTTAGACTTCGAGCCTTTTAAGCGCACTGAGTCTTGCATAATTGAGTCGAGTCCTTCAAATTAGGACTCGAGGACTCCGAGTCCTTTGCAACACTAACTACTAGTTGCACTTAAGAATTAAAATGTCGGATGAATTTACATGTACCTACTGGTCATTTTGGAACTATAAACGAGTTGCAACTATAGTCAAGTTAATATTTTAGACGATATGTACTTACCTGAGCGCATTTTTTATAGTAGTACGTACTAGAGATACAAAGGTGTGTCATTTGTACTACTAGTTGTACATCTTAGTAGTACTACTGGCACTGCGGGCATATGAGATATAAGTTTGTACCATATGTACTACTAGTTGCACTTAAGAATTAAAAGTCGGTTGAATTTACATGTATTTTTTATAGTAGTACTAGAGATGCAAAGGTGTGTTATTTGTACTACTAGTTGTACTTCTAAGTAGTACTACTGGCACTGCGGGGTTTAGTTAAACGGATTTTCACTGGTGAAATCTGTTGGGATATTGTGAAGTCATAGTTTTTCTAAGTTTGTGCATTGAATTTTGTTAATATAACTGTTAATTTATTGCGTAACACAATATCACTGTAAACACAACAATTCACTGGAACTTACAAATGTTTTAAAGTATACCTCGAAACAAACTTAATGGTGGCTGGAAAATTGGAGTAGGAAATGATAGCGGAGTTGTTGCAAGGCAATCGAGTCGGCGTGCCATCCAAACGTCAAATGGACTCATTCGGTAGGAACGTTATACCTATGACGTCCTTCGACTTTTGACACCCCGCGCGTCTCTCTTCCCACTCGCATTCGGCGCGCGTTTTTATTAGGAGAAATATCAATGGGGCATCTCCGTTAACTTCATCATATTCTGTCCTCCGTGATTCGTACAGTCAGCGTCATAAATATCTTGACGACGAAGAAGTCTCAAAATGATCTTAAGACTCTCGTATTAAGAGCAAATCAAACTGTTTTATTGATTTAAATGTTATTATTGTCCAAACTAAAGGTGTGTACCAAATATCAGAACAATCGGTCAACTGGAAGGGGGTAGAAAGACGAAATAAAGATCATTTTGAGTACTTTGTATGTCAACATCTTTCTGATGCTGACGGTACGGGTTCAGGCCAATGTGCAATGGCATTAGAGAAAAGAGCGAGTCAATCTCCCATTGGCCTTAATATGCACTCGTTTGAACTTCCGAGCTGCCATTAAATTTGGTTCGAGGTATACCAAGGTGCTATTTATCTTTTTGGGTTTGGCAAGTTCGAAAGAAGCTTGCTTCGGGATTGTACAGCATTATCTTTATCGTACATCGGACTGTTTGATACCTTTAAAGAGTAGTAAAACCATTTGTTTATAAAATACGTGGATCTTTTTTTTTTTCGTGCGGAAATCCCCTCGGATACCCCCTCTGCCGGAGCCGGAAGGGGAGGTTATGTCGGACTCGAACCGACTAAAACCGCACGCCGACTATGAGACGTGGTGCTCGTATTAAGAGCAAATCAATCTGTTTTATTGATTTACTAGCTTTTGCCCGCGGCTCCGCCCGCCTGGATGTCGGTTATCGCGACCAAACATAGTCTATGTCCTGTGTCAAGGTCTAATCTACCCTTATATCAAATTTCATCAAAATCGGTTTAGTGGTTTAGGCGTGAAAGCGTAACATACAGAAAGACAGACAGACAGGAGTTACTTTCGCATTTATAATATTAGTATGGATTAAAACTAAGTTCGGTTTTACTACTCTTAAAAGATATTAAGTTGTGCGATAGAGAGAACGCTCTATAAAACCGATATTATATTACTAATCGTATGGGCATGCCAAATCTAAATCAGCATATAGTTACCGGCATATATCTCGACCGCCCAAAGTCACAAAATGTATTCTTTACTAATTGTTGGTCGCGGCTACACTCGCGGGAATGTCGGATATCGCCTATGTGCTTCCCCAAGGTCTGGGGTAAATTATATTATTGATTGTTAATGTACCACATTTCAACAAAATCAACAGATAAACAGTACTTTTGCATGTATAATATTAGTATAGTATAAATGCGCAGTACGCGTTTTTGGGGATACCATGGGGTGCTACGGTGACGGAGAATCTTAAATTCACCAACCACAGATTATATCAAACAAGACCGCGGGCGCTAAGAGGTCGTTTCTCTTGCGACTTGAGGTTAAAATATATGCCGGGAACTACACTATACTTTATATGGGAGACTCACCGCAAGTGCTGTAAAACAAACGTTAAATAATAAAGGGGGTAGTTAAAAAAATATACGTGATTGATCATTAAAATTAGTTTTATTATCACATACATACGATAAAATTCCTTCGACATACCCGTTACTGCTAACAGTTACACACTTGATTACTTAAACATATCGGAGAGGGCAAATTCAGCCTTTTATATCACACGACACGACAACGACACGAGTACGACACGATTTTTAAAAATAAGTACCTTTTATACATAAATATGCATTCAGTAAAAGACTTATTTCAATATTAGACATTTCAATTTTATTTCTTTCGTATAGAACATGTTTTATACTCCTATACACAGCTAGTTACGAATGAATGTGTGTTTTATGTTTAATGTACAATGCATGAGCAACAAAATCCATAGGTACTTGACTGAATGATTTGAATGAATTAGGCGTTTTTCCAATATACATAACATATCGAGTACCTAAATTCTTATTAGTACTTCAATAACTAGCAATGCATAAGTCATGTCCCTGGTTGTGTTAAAACATACGGCCGATTGTTTTAATATCATTTATTTTTTATTAAGTCAAGCAATATCGGAGTCGTGTCGTACAATATAAAGGGGTACTGTAAATTCACTATACAGTGGCTTATAATATATTGCAACAAGAAATATTGGACAACGTACATTCTAATATACATATAAAAGAAATGAATTTGTTCCATTAATAATCCCATGTGTAAAAGTTTTATATAAAGCCCTGTTTCATGGGATTTCATTTTTCAGTTTTACTGTTGTACCCGGCATACATACAAGCTAACAATCCTATGTATTTTTATCAAAGAGTGACCTAAATTATTAGAATCCCCTCTTAGCCGTTCTAGCGAAGCTAAATTGCGGATCGAACCTGGAATCTCTCGATCGTAAAGCCAACTCCTTAACCACTTGGGTTTCATTTTATCTATATATTTATACGCGATGATGAAACAGGGCCCTAATCAGGAAGAATTCGACTATATAAATAATAACACATACAAAATACTTGCAAGTATTCATTGAAGCGTGCAATCGTGTTGTATAAAAGTATTTCATTTTAAATATCATATTGTTTCCTTAAAATCTTACAGAGCCGTAATATATTCTAAGTGTACTAAATCATTTTAAAACTAAAAACTTGAAATCAAATTTATTGTCGTCTAAGCATTTATAAAAAATGAGTTCTAGTAAACGAATTTACTAGTATTCATATAAACCCCTCTAGATAAACTAAATTGCTTTTAATGAATGGGTTCACATCGAAAGTGTAATGATCAGGATTCGAACTCAAGACCTATCGATCACTAAACCATATTACCACTTAACTACCGACTTCTAGAGGACTGGATAAAAAAATTTATACTTGAATTCTTTACTACAAATACTATGTCACGAACTATTGCTTGGTAGAATGCATTCCACAATCTAATAAAAAAATGCCCTGTAATCTATAGCTTTTTAAACAGTTCTTTTTGGCAGACTTCGACATACTAGGACTCTTATTCTTGCCTATTACAGAGGTAAAATCAAGACAAAAAATTGCTTGATAAATCTGACTGCTCACAAAATTACAGTACACTGAAATCTAGTCCTTATTACCTTTGTAATACAGGTGCGTTCAATTTGACACCGTTTTTTCTGTGAAATATAAAAAAAATGCTTTTTGAACACCGCTGTCGTTTGATTTCCTTTTTATTATCTGTGTTGTATCACAAAAAATAGTGTCAAATCGAGCGTATCCTAAATATTGTGGTTTAACTGTATTTGTATAAATTAATATTTTGAGACAATATTGCAGAGAGCTGATAACAATGTTACCATTATATAAGTTTTTTTTAAAGGGAGCAGTAATGCGACCCATCTGTAGGTAAATGGTTAACTTAACCGATTCATTGCCATCTTAATTTTTAGAAATTACTACTACTAGAGGTCACTTGTGACGTCACTAGCATAAAATGTTTAAAACATCTGACTTGGATTTTAAAATTGAAGGCCGCCCTATTTTGTGATAGTTTTACTGTGACGCATATATGCGTCATCGACCTAGCTGAAGAATTTTTGACGCACATCTGCGTCATTGGCCACGAATTAGTTAACCATCGTTCACAACATCAAGGGTATCTAAACCATTGTCAGGGGATAAGCAGAATGGGTTCGAAAACGCTCATACTACGAAAAAAAACTTTTATTTTTTTAAATTGAACTATAATAATGTGGTTTACACAAAAGCAGTCAAACCACAAACCTAGTCTAGACCTATTAATAACTAAACGTGATACGCCACTCCTGCGCCATGTTGGCTGCAGGTTTCCTGATAACAAGGACATCATTGCCCTTGTGTAAGGTCATATGTAGGGCGGTTTGCTTGTCGCCCTGGATGAGCTTGGCTGTTTTGGGTGGAGACTTGATGCCGGCGATGACTATGCGTTCTACCCACGAACGGGTGGGATAGTGGGCGTTTTCGTGGATGAATCTGTGGAGAAAGATGGTTGAGTCAATCTAATATATAAAATTCTCGTGTCACAGTTTTCGTTGCCATACTCCTCCGAAACGGCTTGACCGATTTTGATGAAATTTTGTGAGCATATTGAGTAGGTCTGAGAATCGGCCAACATCTATTTTGATCCCACTAAATGGTGCAGCGGGAACGGGATCTGACGCCACGAGGGTAGGAAAAAATTGGCGGTACGAAGTTCGCCGGGATAGCTAGTGTTTATATAAATTCTTATTTATCAGTCTTTGGGTGTGTTTCAATCAGTGATATACGAGAATGATTAGCGATGCATGTTTTTTAAGGACCAATAGAATTATAAAGAGAAGGAAAATTTGAAATGAATCATGTATGGCTCAATAGCTCAGTCGGAAGAGCATTCCCCCTGTAAGGGAAAGGTCGTGAGTTCAAGTCTCACTTGAGCGTTTCATTTTTTCCGATGTTTTTCGAACTTTAAAGTTAGCATTAAAATGCTATAAAAAATTCAGTCAGACCAATAGAATTAGTTATTTATCTAGTAACTTAGTCTTTTATACCAAGTTCTACTAGAAACGGCTCAGCGGAAAACTATTTTAAATTAACACTAAGTTCCTTGCCAGAATTCTCAGTTTACTTATTTTGACGTTTTGTAAGTTCCGTTTTAATTAACTATACAGAATAAATGATTTTTGACGTTGACTACAGATCATAAACCCAAAAAAAAAAACACTTTTTAATCCTTGTCTTTTCGCGCTGGGCGTAAAACTAGCAAACCGATTATGATGTTATTTTTATTATAAAGATGAACAAAACCTTTAAAATCTGCTGCATGTTTGATTGCAATTAGTTCAATAGAACTAAAGATACAACAGAAAAATAGAATCATCATTTGGATGTGTTTAGCATTTATTATGCGAACTTTAAAACTCAAATACATGAAATGCTCAAGTGGGAGAAGGGAAATTTGAAGCGATTCAGGTGTGGCTCAATAGCTCAGTTAGAAGAGCATTCCCCCTGTAAAGGAAAAGTTCGTGGGTTCAAGTCCTACTTGACAATTTCATTTCTCCCGATATATTCGAATAGAATTATCAATCAATTTGTTTCAAGCGGCATTCACACACACGTCCCCCCTCCCCCTAAGAAGCGGGATGATACCCGAAAACCCCCCATAGACGCGGGATAGCACCCGAACCACTCCCTAGAAGAGGCCGCATTGTAGCCGTGGGTCTATTGGGAGCGCTGGGACATCCTTCCGAGGGCTTACCCGGGGCTCCCAACCATAGGCTGCTGGGCGATACCGTGGGGGTTTTTAGTCGGTAGGAGTCCGGCATAACATCCATGTAGGATTTTCCCCCACGGTTAAAAAAAAGCGGCATTCACACAGACGAGGTTTATATAGAACAGTCACAAGCAGCTTGCAACTGCGGGGCCCCATCCCAGTCCATGCCACACTTGCTCTCTTGCCCAATGTGCCCTTCCACCTGTACCATCGCAGACCTGTGCAGGGCAACAGACAATGCTGTGGCTGTAACCAGGTATTGGGCCGACATAATTCAAGAAATCTGCGGTAGCCTAGTGGTATGGGTAATAGACTGCTGAGACGAGGTCTCGGGTTCGATCCCAGGTGTACCATGGCACACACCAATGACTTTTCGATGCTTTTCGAAGTTATGTGTGTATTTATCGCAGGTTTATAAGTGCCCGGTTAATGGCAATAGGCTCGCCACCTATTACATTGGGACCTAAACATAAACTGGCGAAATGTGGGTGCTAGCACCTCTGCCTACCCCTTCGGGGAATACAGGCGTGAGTTTATGATATGTAATTCAAGAGATTGATGAGCCATTGACACGAGGAAGGAGAAGACAGAGCCGGGGGCAAAAGCTAGTAACAAAATAAAATACTCACGAGTACTTTATGCCAGTGGAGTCGTACTCGAAGCTGGCGTAGATATGTTTGTTGTTGAGGTAATCGTATGTCTCTCCGTCATCGATGTACAGCGAACCGCTCGCCTTGTTCTGTGGAAAAAAGGTAGTGAGTACTGCAGGAAACTGGCTTTTTTCTTTTATCATTCGCAAAATCCCCACGCAGCCGGTGGAGGCGGTTATGTCGGACTCGAACCGACCAACGCCGTCTTGGGTCCTTGGTTGCCGGAGGTGAGACTGCCGAAAGCATATCTCTCGCACCCCGACAGACCCAGGACCATATCTTTCGAGATGGCCCCCTTCGGGTTGTGGGGCCCTTTGTGTCCCCATCGCAGGAAACTGGCTGATTAAAAAAGCCCGCTAAGATTCTTTGCCGGAGCCTTCTCAGGCCGGGTCCACGTCTCGAACTGGTGGCCCTTTTGTTATCTAGATTTTAATATATTTTTAAATTTTGACGTTTTGTTAGTTCCGTTTTAATGGTCTATACAGAATAAATTATATGTGACTTTGCTTTTGGTAGTAGTTTATAGTAGTGCCACAGTTTCAGTATGAAATAACAAAATGCTATATTGTTGTGAGTTCTTTCTTAGGCCTCGGAGAGAACGTTAAGCTGTCGGTCCCGGTTGCCATACGAACACATTATACCAACAACAAGGGCTGATCACCCGTCCGGTCAAACAACGTCCCCACTGGTAGTAGTAGTAGTAGGCCCTATTTCTGGTGGAGAGATGAACAGTTCCGGGCCCACCCCGTGGTCCACCTCATTAGTTCACCTAGGTGGACCACGGACAATTTTATTTTCTGTTCACCTCAATTCAAACAGCATTTTTTTTAAATACAAAAATGTATGGGTCGTGGTCCACCTATGTCTGTTCTACCTCTTAACTAGACAAACTATATGCCTTGATCACACGCACCGAATGTAGTGGTATATCATACGTACCGAGCACTCGGCCGAGTGCATTGTTTCGCATCTCCACAAGGTGTGTTTGATCCAGGCATTAGTAACACGATAACTCAAAACTTGATTAAATTAAAACCGTCTGATGCCTGCGTTTTATCGAAGATATGATGAGATCAATACATCATTATTATAATAAACTCACGTCGGCGTCGAGTGCAATGACCAGCGTGTAGGGGTCGTCCGCCATCAGCGCAGACGAGCGGCGAATGCGCTCCTTGCGGGGGATGATCGTACCACCGCGCTGGTACACCGGAATCTGTGGGTAGGCAGAGGGCAACATTACATTACAGTTGTATAGCAAAACCTTTTTTTTATAAAGGACACGTCAATTTGACTTCACCTCGCCTGATAGTAAGCTAAAGGCAAAGTCGCGGAAAGAGGGTCACCTACTATGTTAACAGTGGTGGCACTCAGCTTGACGGCCTCATCAGATGCCTTTTCACGCCCCGCTTTAAGGACCTGGGACTGTAGGAAGGAGGTAACACGTGAGCTGGCAGGGAGATCCAGATCATAATGGTGCGGCATATGAAAGAGTCACTGAAATGCTTAGTTCTAGAAGTTATATTCTGCACCGTATACAGATGGCATCTTAGCCCTGCACGTAAAAAATATTAAAAGGGCCGCCTCACTGGGGATACATTGTTGGGTTTATGATCCTTCACACCACTGCACAGTGTTTCGACTAGAACAAGCTAGCTAGACAATATTATTTATTGGGGTATATTGCATCGTTTGGCTTTGTCGTGATGTATTAATACGGTTTCAGCACAGAAAACTCTATAACCCGTCCATTGTATTTTTGTATTTTAGACAGATGGAAGTAGTAATTGCTTAAAATTTTTAAATATCGATTATGTAGAAAACTTCTTTTAAAAACATCGATGAATGAAAATATAGGTATCATGATTTAATATGGACTTATTACTTATTATCTATCAATATAATCCTAATGAAGAATAGATATTTGTCGACAATATATTCGTATTTTAGTAGAATATTCGTAATCTCAAAAACATACACAATGACAAAGTTGCACTCAAGTGCGCAGGCTAAAATGACTTAAATTCACTAGTTTACAGATATGGCTATAATATATACAATTTCTAGCCCGGGTACAAGAGGGTACAAGTACTTTCTAGTCCAAAGTATTCAGAAAATCGTCAATAACTAACATTATTTTTTAAACTCTAGATATTTAAAAAGGTGCGGCTGAAGTCTATCAATTTTCTTATTACAGTGAAAAAAGACATACCCTTAACTTCCAGATTCATCACTAAGACTTTTCAAAAAACTTGAACTCACTGTCATAAGTGGTTACTTTGATAAGTGTAAAAACGCAATGAATAAGTAAACTTCAACTCTTTCTTCGTATACTACACTCATTATTTTATCAGCAGTTGATATTAGGGCAAAACAATTCTTAGAATTGGGACACATGGGTATCTGGCTAGAGGCCCAGGTAATACATTTCTGGATATTCGACAATGACTTTTGTCCAGCTAGCTTGTTCTAAGCAAAACACTGTGCACTGCACTAGCAGTGGTATGAAGGGTTCCTACAAAACGATTCCTGCCGGCTTGCTTTGGGAAAAAGGAAGCCGTGGTAGAGATTTCATTGAATTTTTTTATACTAGAACATTTTTTTTGGATGAGTTAACTCAAATTGACCAAGCATAGATTTAAATGAATTTAACAGCATCAAGTATGCGATGTGATTAAAATTTCCCTTGTATTTATACGTTCTTACGGCGACGATAGTTCGTAAGAAGATCGGTAGATAACTCCACAGTCGCCGTAAGAACGGATAAATAGAAGGGAAATTTGAATCACATTGGGCGTGTCTCGGTAGCGGAATTAGTCAAGGCATTCCCCCTGTAAGGGAAATACTGCGGGTCCGAGTCCCGTCCGAGAAGATTTATTTATCCCTATGTATTTGACAAGCATAGACATAACATAACATAAACTCACGCCTGTATTCCCCGAAGGGGTAGGCAGAGGTGCTAGCACCCACATTTCGCCAGTTTATATTTAGGTCCCAATGTAATAGGTGGCGAGCCTATTGCCATTAACCGGGCACTTATAAACCTGCGATAAATACACACATAACTTCGAAAAGCATCGAAAAGTCATTGGTGTGTGCCATGGTAAACCTGGGATCGAACCCGAGACCTCGTCTCAGCAGTCCATTACCCATACCACTAGGCTACCGCAGAATTAAGCATAGATTTATTACAAAATAATTCGTACGTAAGGGCATCGTTTGTCTCGCGACTTGGTCCAAGATATGTGTCCCGACTCTTACCTTAGACAGCGTGACATCTAGTGTGAACCATCCTCTGGCGGGTAAAGCCACGTACGAGTCCACGTCGTACCACAATGTTCTGCTGGCCGCGCCTGCCAGGTACACCTTCACGCTCGACGCGCCTGGCTCTACCACCGGCCGGACGAGGAGCTTGTTACCTGGGGGGCATTGTATAATAGGTACAGGTGAACCACATTTATACGAGTAAGTCGCATCGGCAAAGTTCGCCTGCTCAGAAGAGTAAGCTAACGCCGATTAATTACGATTGCCAACGCTATTGAAACACCAACTTTATAGCCTTGCGTTAAGATTGAAAATGCAATAAATCCAGAGAGTAGTGCTTTCTCGCTCATTGTTCATTGTTTCGACATGGCGCGCCGGCGGCAACCAATAATAAAGGGCCATGTTTGGCGGAGCGTTGTGATTGGTTAAGATTTTTAGGCGCGTTTCAAATATGAGACTTCTGCGAAGGTACATCGGCGTAACTTATAAACGTGATACTACTGTATACGGTTAGGAGGGTAATGTAAAGCCAACGAGACGAGAGAAAAAAGGTAAACAAAGCGACCTTTACTGAGTTACGTTGCGATAACTAGCGATTATTTTCTCTGTTCTTGTCGCACATATCACATGTACGGGAGAGTGGCCGAGCGACAGCTGTCAGCACTGCGGTTCTAAACTGTCAGATCCGCCATCTTATGAGCAATTTCATTTCTGTCTGGAATGTGCTTGAAGTGATAAATGTTTGGAACCGCTGAAACTTTGTTTACCTTTTTTCTCTCGCTTCGTTGGCTTTACCTTAGTGAATGAGTAAGTAATATGTATTAAAATCCTAATTCCAACGGTAACAGTTTAAGTTTCCAAAGGAATGGTACATAATAAAGGTGGAACCAAACTTCGTTGTGTGTTATTGGTTATGCAGCTAAGCTGTATTCGTCCAAATATTTGTGTGTCAAATATGCGAAATATATGTATTACTGCTCTTGCTCTGATACTTGCGGCGTCCCCCATGAGCACGGGCCTGGAGGTGACGGATGGAGCCACCTGTCACCCCAGCAGAAGCAGGCCACGGCGGCGGCGAGTCGGGGACACCGTTGTCCCCCCTCCCAAAGAGGGCCAGACCGTAAGGGATAGCCCTGGGTCAGCCGGGGTGCGAGGGATATGTCGATGACAACCTCACCTTCGGCCTAGCACCACGACCCTCAGTAGGCGTGCAGTTTTAGTCGATTCAAGTCCGACATAAGCCCGCCGGAGCCGGTATCCGAGGGGATTTCCGCACGAAAAAATAAAAGGTACTTGCGGCGTATTTGTGTGGTGCATGTAAAAAAAACAAGTGAATAGTAGACGAATACGCAAATGTAGATAAACGAGCACTCTACACTTCGTCGTATGCAACCGAATAATGCGAATGACACTTAATGTAGTGTGGTTCTGCCTTAATAAAGTTCACGACACATATTATTCTCTTTTAAAAAAAAGTCGAAGGCGCCCTCAGCTCTCATAATCCTTCGGTCACAGGGCAACTGCTGCCATGTCCCGTCGTCTACGCTACCGTACAGCAGTGACGTCACAAGCGTGACGTCAGATGGCGGTAGACACGGCAGCCTTCCCTCCGGCTTGAGTTTTCATCACTGGGCAAATTGTTGGCTATACACTTTTAGAATCATAGCAGACATATCAACTCGGAAAGAGAACGTCACCTGCCAGCCTGAAGCTTAGTCACTTTTTAAATGCGGAAATTCCTTAAGAAAATTACTTTTACAAGAATTTTCACAATTTTGGGGGTGTCATATCCCCTGAATGGAATCGCGAACGACCACATATTGGCTTTTCTTGCGTTTTTGCGGTGACGGGGAGCTGTAAGCGCTTGTTCATATGTTTATTCTTTAAAGGTTGCCTGTAAGAGATCACCTTTAGCGATAAGGCCGCCATTTGTGCATATTTCATACATTATCCATACATTTACTGTATTATAGGTATACAATAAAGATTTGTCTCATATAATCTAATTTTTTTGCATATTTTTAAGAAAAAAAAACAATACGAAAGGCGATACGGTTACTATCCGTATTCGAGTTTATATATATGTCTGCTATGACCCTTATGCGGTTACAGTTCTTGGTAAAACCCAGTCAGTTCACAATATCAAAACTCACCGAGCAAGTACTGATCATCAATTGTAAAGGTCTCCTCCTCCTCAGGGAATTCTTGGTACAGCGCGCGAGTCACGGGCAAGCCATCGACGGAATGTTCGTAGAATAAGGTGTACCTGGATAATGAATACGGTTCTTGAGATTTTCTTTACAGATTCGATGGTAAACCAAACCAATTTAAAAACTAAAGCCACTTTCTTATTTGTTTTTATGGAATAGGGAGACAAACGAGCAGACGGATCGCCTGATAGTAAACGATCACCGCCGCCCATGGGTGTCCATGGGCGGCGGTGGAGCAACACCAGAGGAGTCACAAGTGCGTTGCCTTCCTTTTAAAAGAGATTACGCTCTTTTCTTGAAGGTTTGAAGGTCGTATTGGTTCGGAAATACCGCTGGTGACAGTTCATTCCACAGTTTAACTGTGCGAGGTAGAAAGTTTCTCGAGAAACGCACAGTTGTGGACGGCCAGCTGTCCAGATGGTGAGTGTGGAACTGCTGAACTTTATGAGCAAGTGCATTGTAAAACATGATTCTCCCCCATAACAAAGAACGCCACCGGAGTTAACGTATACCGCCAATAGTCATATCCGAGGGGATTTCCGCACGGAAAAAAAAGCCAATAGTCATATCGATTGGGTATTCTACTGACTAGTCAAATTAGTTACTTTTTACTAAACGTCAAAACGGTAAAATAAAAGGTAACTTGTATGAAAAAATATTAGTGACGTCATCAAACTTAATAGTCTATTATGGATTGTGTTGATTATTAAAAATAAATAAAAATGGGAAAATAAGAACGGACGCAACTTTTACTACTCTTTTACAATTCTTAATTAATGAGCTTGGGTAGAAAATTTATTTTAACTATAGGAGAATACCCAGTTGGCATTGTAAAATTATGATTACAAATCGTGGGGACACCTAGGCGTTGTTGAAGTTATGGAAATAAATTATTGGAATATCATGGTACAATGGCTCGTGCATTACAGTAGTAGTACCTAAAGTAAAGCCAACGAGACGAAAGAAAAAAGGTAAACAAAGTGACCATTTACCGAGTTACATTGCGATAACTAGCGATTATTTTCTCTGTCCTTGTCGCACAAGTCACACGTACGGGACAATGGCCGAGCAACAGCTGTCGTTGCGTGTTTTGTAGTACAGGAAAGCTGTCAGCACAGCGGTTCTAAACTGTCAGATCCGCCATCTTATGAGCAATTTCATTCCTGTCTGGAATGCACTAGAAGTGATAAATGTTTGGAACCGCTGAGACTATGTTTACCTTTTTTCTCTCGCTTCGTTGGCCTTACTATAAGTGTGTGGTACATACCAGAAGTCAATAAGCGCGTATCTCCTGCGTAAAGCGTCCCGTATGAGTGCTAGAGTAGGCGCGTCATAAAGCCAGGGTTCACGCCTCTTGGTCTCGATGTGAGAATGTGCACGCATGAAGGCCTGGTACGCTGCCGCCTGAAAAGTACCACAACGTTAGATAAGGTGTCATAGATGGCAGTTTCCCTCCACCTATTTCTTTCAGGGGATGGCAGACATAATAGCCCACCATTTGATTTTACTTTCTACACACCGCTATCTAGACCCATGGTAAGCTTTTATAGCTTGTGTTAGGGAATCTAGAATGCGGATAAACAAACTTATATACTTTTTTTTGTAAATACATACATATATATATACTTTCATGAAAATGTCAGTTTCGACGACCTTAAAGACGGATATATAGAGAAGGGAAATTTGAAGTGATTCAAGTGTGGCTCAATAGCTCAGTTGGAAGAGTTCCCCCTATAAGGGAAGGTCGTGGGTTCAAGTCACACTTGAGCGCTTCTTTTTCCCGATGTATTTCGAGTTTCGAGTACTTTATCCTTTCCTTTCTTCAAAATTTCAATTTGTCTAAATTCAATTTATTTCTTTTCAACATAACGTATTGACGTCAATTTTAGTCTACATAAACTACAATCACTTCCTAGGTGCTAGTAGGGAGAAAACGGCTCAATAAACTGTAGCATTGCAGTATTTTCCAAACGTCTATTTACAATAAATTCTCAATAAAATCTGGACTAAAATATGGCCAAACACTGACGTAAAATCTAAAATTTCGTGTTTTCATACATACATACACAAATCACGCCTCACGCCTTTAAATCCCGGAAGGGGTAAGCAGAGGTTTATTAACATCCACCTTTCGCCAATTATGATTTTCGGTCCCACGTAATAGGGCCAGCCTATTTTTAACGTGCTTCCTTTATCTTAAGTAGGGTGTTATAGTACCGATCTGGTACAATAATTTTTTAACAAAGTCTGAAGCAAAATATGACAAACACTGATACGTGAAGTCAAAAATTTCGTGTTTTCAACTTTGAAAATATTGAGTCTCCACAAAAACGTTTATCCTCTTGAATGAATTTTTACAGCATTAAGTATGCTAACTATACAAATCGAATACATAGGGAAAAAGAATCTTCTCAGGCGGGACTCGCACCCGCAGTCTTTACCTTACAGGGGGAATGCCTGACCAACCATACCGGTAGGCGACGGTGGCGTCATCTACCGATTTTCGCCTTAAAGACGTATAAGATGGGAAATTTGAATCATATCGGGCGTGTCTCGGTAGCCGAATTGGTCAGGCAGTCCCCCTGGGAAAGACTGCGGGTTCGAGTCCCGCCCGAGAAGATTATTTTTCCTATGTATTCGATTTGTATACTTAGCATACTTAATGCTGTAAAAAATCATTCAAGAGGATAAACGTTTTCCTTGTTCCCGTTTACATTACTGTGACGATAGTATAATTGTTGTAGTGTGACTTACACTCCAAACTCTCTGTTATGTATCATGGATCAGCCGAACACTACCTCTTAAGATACAGGGGTAGCCCTATCTGATATTTTATGTAATGTTACTCTGTACTCCTTATTTGTGAAATAAACATTTATCAATCATCAAAATTAAATGTTTAAAAATGGTTGAAAAATCATTCATTGTTTCCAACAGTTCGTAAGAATGTTGGTTGATGGCTGCACCGTCGCCCTTATAGACGGATATAAAGAGAAGGAAAATTTGGAATGATTCAAGTGGTGCTCAATAGCTCAGTTGGCAGAGCAATCCCCCTGTAAGGGAAAGGTCGTGAGTTCGAGTCTCACTTGAGCATTTCATTTTTTCCAATGTTTTTCGAACTTAAAAGTTAGCATAATAAATGCTATAAAAAATTCATTCAAATAAACATTTATTATTATTATTATTTTATCGTCTTGTGGTATGTAGACGGGCGGTGTACCTGGTACCAGCGCGTCATGAGCTCGGCCTCGGGGTACTTGAAGAAGCCGCCCACGTCGGAGCCGCAGAAGCTGACGCCGGCGGCCGCCAGCGACAGGCACATGGGCACCGACACCGCCAGGAAGCCCCACTCCGCCGCGTTGTCGCCCGTCCACACCGCCGCGTACCTGCGCGCAACACCACACGTCTATAATACACTACAGTCCAAGGGCCGGCGCCCAGTGCCGGCATCGGCAAGCATGAGGATTTGTATTTGTCGAATAACAATAGATCTTATTGCTATAGACATAAGGTTGAACTTTAATTGATAACCATAACGCTGCAGAATGCCGATCGATGCCGACAATAGTCGACGATCATCATTGAAATTTCAATTTTATGATGATAGTGATAAGATCTATAATGCTTGGCCAATCCTGAAGCTCGCCGATGCCGATAATGGGCGCCGGCCCTTACGATTCATACTACATACAGTCTGTCAACGAAGCCGTCTAGACAGAGCAATCGTGCGGGGGTAGGGGACTGGTGGGGGGCGGGGTATTACTCGCTACGCCCATACATTTTACTCGGTACTAAGGATTCAGGGCTGTCTCATTTGTAATCACACTAATCACATCAAACATCAATGTGAACCTTTGAGAATGCCGTAAGGCGAAACCGGTCAGGTCTAGAAATAAAATTAGTGGAAAAGTACAAGTGTGTTATTCAATACATTAATCACGATTTTAATTTTTTTTTCATGGTCGTTTTGTTTGTTAAAATTGTTTTTTTTTATCGTTCTATATATTTAGCGATCCAAGATGGCGGACACGAAATTTTCACAAAAATCGGTATCGTTTTCGGGGTTTTAGAGGACGCTTATTACGATATATTCGTAATCAACGACCCCTGAATTTGTGGTTTTAATTAACTCTCTATAAAAAAGTGGACACATAAACAATGCATCTCTCATCCTCTTTTTAGGTCAGAGATTAAGCATTGCCATACAATGTGGCAATGCTGCCAGCCTTCTGGGAACGCTACCGCAAGAGGCATGCGATACGGAGGAATTTCATGACGCATTTTAATAATATTTTAGTATAATTTGTAAATAGGTATTTTAGTTTTAGTTTTATTTTAATTGTGCTATAAGTATTATGTGTTATAATTAAAATCTATAAGTGTGTTAATAAAGTTCACAAAGGTTTTAGACAAACCCTGCGAAAATTCGAAATCGAAATTCAAAAACTCAGACTGAAAATATTTATTTGATGAATATTTGTTTGATCATAAATAATTGTACACCACTGTAGTCTGTAACCAACCATATTCTAGGATATAAAGATTCTTGTTCTTATTCTTATTCAATTCTTTAAAAAAACGTACCTCTGAGTACCAGCGAAGGTGGATCTCGTAAGAATGAACGGCCGGTACTTCCCGTCGACACGGTTCAACATTCCCTCGTGTGTGGAGCGCAGGTTGAATATTCCGTACTCATTGTGGACGTGTCTGGAAAAAATAAGGTTAATTTATTAGTCACCAAAATAATACGGCTTGTTTTGTTAGCAAAATAGTAGATAATATCATGCATTATCAGTATTATCATAAAAGTAACCTAAAACGTAGAGATCGCCGGAGGTATCTGAAACCTACAATAGTTGATATATTTAGCGGCAGATCTACCATATTTGGTGGCACATCTACCATATATGGCGGCAGATCTACCATATTTGGCGGCAGATCTACCATATTTGGCGGCAGATCTCTACTATATATTATGGCGGCTGATCTGCTATATTTGGCGACAGATCTACCATATTTGGCGACAGATCTACCATATTTGGCGACAGATCTACCATATTCGGCGGCAGATCTACCATATTTGCCGACAGACCTACCATATTTTGCGAAAGGTCTACCTTTTTTAGCGACCGATCTACCATATTTGGCGACAGATCTACCATATTTGGCGGCACATCTACCATATTGGGCGACAGATCATACGACGGTCGTATCATACGGTTGCTTTTTTTGTTGCGATTGCTAAGAAATCCAGTGTTAGTCAAAGTTTATCCGTAAATAATGGATGCGAGCAAAAATTGTGCGATGTGCAGTGAGTTGTTTACTGACGGAGTTCACTGCACCGTTTGCAGTCTTGATCTCCATTACCAGTGCGCGGGAATCACTGAGGCTGGCTACCGTAAACTTGGGGACCGCAAACTTACGTGGCGGTGTCTGAAATGCAAGCAGTCTACTCTGGGTCAACTACCGTCGTCACCGAGGATCGAGCCCGACTCACTTATGCTGAGAGAGATACGCAATGAAATAAAGTCGCTTTCTGAGAAACTTGCTCCCCTGGTAACCCTAAAGGATGAGATCATGGAACTGAAAGCGGAAATTATTGGATTAAGGGCCTCACTAAATGACACGGATAAGGCTATGAAGGAGTACGATGGGAGGCTGGAGGACATGGAGAAACGTTTTGTACAGATGGATGACTCTCAGAAACAGATCGTCTCCCTCGAATCCCGGTTTGAAAAATTAGAGCAACAGTCAAATTCCAGCGAACAATGGGCAAGAATGAATAATTTGGAGATAAAGGGCGTACCACAATCTAATAATGAAAATCTGTTCCAAGTTTTATCATCTATCGGGTCGTTAATACAATATCCTATATCAAAATCACAATGTTATTTTTAAGCTATCGCGGTGTAAACTCATTGTTATTTTATGCACGTTCGGGACTTCACGCGATAAAAACTTCCACTTACTTTCTGCCGACGTTTCGGGTGCGATGCTGCACCCGTGGTCACGACTTGACTGGCCGGCGAGGGTCGCGCGGTATGCGCGGAACATTTTTTGTGCGTCTACCCTCCGTTACTTTCAGAATGAAAGTAAGGCTGGCGACACACCACACTCACTACGTCAGTTTTGGACAGCACAGTGTTGTTGGGTTTTAGTGTTTTTATCACTGGATTCCACGTCCCGGATAGTTTGAATCCATCTTCCCTATTGAAATTTTTATACTTTTTAATTTCAATGGCTTCACGCACAATCCTAGAATAGTAGTGGCGATCAGTGGAGAGGACTTTGGGTTGATGAAGCTCAATCCAGTGATTGGTACCCGACTCAAGGTGTTCTGCAACTGCCGATTTATTAAACTGGCGATTTTTCACAGCTGCGATATGTTCTCTAACCCTCTCCGCAATAGTTCGCTTGGTTTGGCCTATGTAGGAACTACCGCAGCTGCAATCCACTTTGTAGACACCCGGTGTTTGCAGAGGTATGACGTCTTTCGACGTTCGCACGTACTTCGCTACTTTGGCGAACGGTTTGAATACGGTCTTGATGGAAAACTTCCGTAAACAAGATCCGATTTTGTCCGTTATTCCTTTCACATACGGCATGAACGCCGGTTGGCGGTCAACTCCCGGCAACCTCATCCTCTGCAAACACCGGGTGTCTACAAAGTGGATTGCAGCTGCGGTAGTTCCTACATAGGCCAAACCAAGCGAACTATTGCGGAGAGGGTTAGAGAACATATCGCAGCTGTGAAAAATCGCCAGTTTAATAAATCGGCAGTTGCAGAACACCTTGAGTCGGGTACCAATCACTGGATTGAGCTTCATCAACCCAAAGTCCTCTCCACTGATCGCCACTACTATTCTAGGATTGTGCGTGAAGCCATTGAAATTAAAAAGTATAAAAATTTCAATAGGGAAGATGGATTCAAACTATCCGGGACGTGGAATCCAGTGATAAAAACACTAAAACCCAACAACACTGTGCTGTCCAAAACTGACGTAGTGAGTGTGGTGTGTCGCCAGCCTTACTTTCATTCTGAAAGTAACGGAGGGTAGACGCACAAAAAATGTTCCGCGCATACCGCGCGACCCTCGCCGGCCAGTCAAGTCGTGACCACGGGTGCAGCATCGCACCCGAAACGTCGGCAGAAAGTAAGTGGAAGTTTTTATCGCGTGAAGTCCCGAACGTGCATAAAATAACAATGAGTTTACACCGCGATAGCTTAAAAATAACATTAGCAAACCGATACGGGCCGGAAATTGCACAAAAAGTAAAAGACCTTGAATATTATCGGAAGAAGTGTGCGCGTATATCTACCTCACTAGTGTTTCTCACGAAATGCCGTGATTGGGACATTATTCCTACGTGTGTTCGTATCAAACCGCGGGGTGACATCGCGCATTCCGATAAAATTCTGAGACACGCGAGTGGTCGTTTACTAAGACAATTAATCTGTAACCACCATGCGGAGTTAAGTAAAGTGCACAGAGTGTTATACGTGTTACACTTGGAGTGTAGTAAAAGGTTGACCGGGAGTGACTTTGATCTGGTGGATCGCATTGCATACCAACAAGCAGAAAGAACCTTTGAACTAAGCAGCATCACGCATGATAGAAAATTTGCCAAATTAGCAGCTCGCCAAGGTAAAAATACACATACCCAAAATAAAGCTGAGGACACACTGAACAAGACCGTGATCAATTTGTCAATGGTAGACTTAGACCAGCCAACCTTAAATGTTTTACAAAAGGGGTTAAATTATGCTCTTACACCGAAAAAGGTGCCCTATGAAAATATCATCTGCAGCGTAGAGGAGGCAATCGCCCGGAACAAAATACCAGTGTGTGACGCAGACACTTTACGACAAGATGTCGCCCATGTCTTACGAAAGGCTCGCCTTCCGAAAAGCAACATCACCGTCGAAGAGCGAGAGGCATTGGTTGCGTTGCGAAACAATAAAAATATTCTGGTACTCAACGCCGACAAGGGGAATGCCACCGTAGTAATGCGAACGACAGATTACGAGGCAAAAGTACTCAGCTTACTCGAAGACACACATACGTATAAGAGTGTTAAATATGATCCGACGGCCAGAGTAACACGTAAAATACGCAGTTTGATCAAGGAGCACGAAGATGATTTCACGAAAGACGATTTCGAAAAATTGCACCGACCTAAGATCACACAACCACCAAAACTGTATGGGTTGCCCAAGGTGCATAAACCCAATGTGCCACTGCGACCAATCGTAAGTCAAATCGACTCGCCAACCTACGATTTAGCGAAACACATTGCTAAAGCACTGCAGCCATTAGTGGGGAAAACACCGTCTTTTGTCAAAGATTCTCGCCATTTTGTGGACCTAATCAAAGACATTAGGTTGGAACCAGATGAGCTTTTGGTAAGTTTTGATGTTGAGTCGTTATTTACCAATGTTCCCTTACAAGACTGTCTACGGATTATTGAAACCAAGCTAAAGGATAATGGTCTACCCGATAGTTATGCGACACTACTGCAGAGTTGCCTCGAAGGGAACTACTTCCTTTACCATGGCCAATACTACCTCCAGATAAACGGCGTCGCCATGGGCAGCCCTTTGGCACCAGTCGTGGCAAATATTTGGATGGAACACATTGAAGAAGAGGTGGCTCAGAACGCCCACGCCCAGATCAGGCTATGGAAAAGGTATGTAGATGATATATTCTGTATATTCAAAGGCAACAGTGAGCAGGTGGTCCGCTTCACTGAGTATCTGAACTCATTACATGTGAAAACACAGTTTACGTATGAGATTGAGAACAACAGAACATTATCGTTTCTAGACATCAAGCTAATGGTTAGAACTGATGGCTCCTTGGCCCACACTGTGTATCGAAAACCCACTCACACAGATAGATACCTGCACGCCTCCTCGCATCATCACCCACTTCATTTAAATTCTATAAGCTCGACGCTTATCAAACGAGCTAATGACCTGTGTGACCCTGAGCACCTACAACAGGAGTTAGATCATGTTCAGGAGGTTCTTAAAATGAATGGGTATGTTACGAGTTCTAGAAAGTCGCGACGTGCACCGAGGATGAGGTTGCCGGGAGTTGACCGCCAACCGGCGTTCATGCCGTATGTGAAAGGAATAACGGACAAAATCGGATCTTGTTTACGGAAGTTTTCCATCAAGACCGTATTCAAACCGTTCGCCAAAGTAGCGAAGTACGTGCGAACGTCGAAAGACGTCATACCTCTGCAAACACCGGGTGTCTACAAAGTGGATTGCAGCTGCGGTAGTTCCTACATAGGCCAAACCAAGCGAACTATTGCGGAGAGGGTTAGAGAACATATCGCAGCTGTGAAAAATCGCCAGTTTAATAAATCGGCAGTTGCAGAACACCTTGAGTCGGGTACCAATCACTGGATTGAGCTTCATCAACCCAAAGTCCTCTCCACTGATCGCCACTACTATTCTAGGATTGTGCGTGAAGCCATTGAAATTAAAAAGTATAAAAATTTCAATAGGGAAGATGGATTCAAACTATCCGGGACGTGGAATCCAGTGATAAAAACACTAAAACCCAACAACACTGTGCTGTCCAAAACTGACGTAGTGAGTGTGGTGTGTCGCCAGCCTTACTTTCATTCTGAAAGTAACGGAGGGTAGACGCACAAAAAATGTTCCGCGCATACCGCGCGACCCTCGCCGGCCAGTCAAGTCGTGACCACGGGTGCAGCATCGCACCCGAAACGTCGGCAGAAAGTAAGTGGAAGTTTTTATCGCGTGAAGTCCCGAACGTGCATAAAATAACAATCAAAATCACAAATTAATTACATAAGCAGAGTACCAACGCGAGCAAAAGAAAACATCAAACCAATAATTATTTGTTTCATTAATCGCTATGTGAAGGAGGACTTCGTTGCGGCGGCCAGACTGGCATTCAAAACGGGGGTACTGACGTCAGAGCGGATAGGGATGTCAGGCAATTATAAGATCTATGTCAATGATCATCTCACGATTCACAATAAGATTCTTCTGTCCAAAGCCAAGCAAGCGGCCAGAGACGCGAATTTTCAGTACATATGGGTCAAACATGCCAAAATACATGTAAGGAAGACGGACACCTCTCATATTATCACGATTACATCGGAAAGGGAACTATCCAAAATCGTGTAGTGCTAAACATTTCATGTTATTATTACAAGTGTAGTTTAATTATCATTAGCTTAGTTTGTAAACATCACAAAGTCGAGATTAGTTTGCAGTTTGAGAAACGCTGGCCGCAGAGTGCTGGTGGCGTATTCCTTCTAACACTGTGTCACCTCATTATGCATCCGAACAAAAGCATAAAACATTTTTATTTTATAATTAACATCGATCAATTCAAATTCAGACCTATTTCTAGGGATACAGAGCCTATTTTTAATTGTACCGTGTCGAAGATTCCTTATCAGTTGAACCGCAATAGCTGTCATACTTCTATTCATAACGTGTTTCTAGGGGCGTTTCAAAGTTCGCTAGTTGCTCGTCACTGTGTCTCATTGTGCTTGCTGCCGACCAACTTTAATTTACTACCTACCTACTGCTGTTTATCATCGATCCACTATAAAATATACTTTTACTATTTTATACAGAAATGGGACCATTTGTCGTCGCATAATAATACTATATTAATTAATAATTTAACGATAGTAAGAATTCGCAATGTCTGCACTTAAGATTTATTACCAAAATGTACGCGGCTTACGTACAAAAACTCGAACCTTTTATAGGAATTTATGCTTAAGTGCATATGACGTAATTGTTGTCACGGAGACATGGTTATTAGACGGCATCTATGACAATGAGTTATTTGATGGGAGATACTCGGTGTACAGGCGCGATCGTGATTATAAACGTACGTTGGAGAAGAAGGGTGGTGGTGTTTTAATAGCAGTGAGGAATGATTTAACTGTGGTTGAGAGATGCGATTGGCGTAGTTCCGCCGAAGATATTTGGATCTCTGTTACACTGAAGAGGTCGCGACCATCGGTAAGTTACAATATTCATATCTGTGCTCTTTACCTGTGTAATGAAAAACGAGGGAATTCGTATACGGTTCAATTACAAAACTTCACAAACTCACTTAGCGATCTAATGCTAACCCACTTATCGGACAAATTTGTGGTGGTAGGCGATTTCAATTTCAACAAAATGGTGGATTGGGCGACTAATGCCGATGTCTCATATTTATCGCCGATAAATATTGCAAGTCCGCTGACGGATTTTTTCGATACTGTTACTGCTTGTAATTTGTCCCAATTTAATAGCTTTAGAAATAATACTACTGGTCGTATATTAGACTTAGCTATGTCTAATGGGTCTGTGACGGTAGCGGAGTGCACTGCTCCGCTGGTACCAATAGATGACCATCATATACCGATTATTATTTATGCAGAATTTACTGAGTTGCATAAACTAAAAGAAAATACCTATAATAAATATCTTTATCATAAGGGTGACTACGAGTCCATTAAGTCGGCACTCAATGCTATTAATTGGAACTTATTATTAGATAATAAGCCGATAGACCACGCTGTTAGTATTTTCTATAGCACTCTGTATGACCTCAGAGACAAATACATTCCCAATATGCCTGTAAGACAATCATCCCACCCTCCGTGGTATAATACTGCATTGGTGAAGGTCTTAAAGGAAAAACACAAATTTCATAAAAAATTTAAAACATATGGTAATTTGTCAGACTACAATTCATTTTCTTTTTTACCCAAATTAGAAAAAGAATGCTTCAATAACTATATTGATCGTATAGAATCATCTATCCAACATAACCCTAAGATATTTTGGTCTTTCGTGAAAAGTAGTAAAAGTAATTTTGGACTCCCAAACAAGATGAGCTATCAGGGTAAAACGGCTGACACCGGTGAAGCCATCAGCAATCTATTCTCCGATTACTTCCGTTCTACCTTTCAAAATCGTGACTCGGGTGATAGCAGTGAAGTCGTTGATACACACCATAATGTAAATTATATAAGCTCGGTTGACGTGACGAGAGATAACATTCTTAGACTATTGAAAACGTTGGACCTGACTAAATCGGGTGGTCCAGATATGATATCACCGGTATTTATTGTTGAATGTGCTGACTGCTTGGTTGAGCCGACTTTCATACTTTTTAAGCGATCGCTTACTGAGGGCATTGTACCGAAAACTTGGAAATCGGCTTTTATTACACCTGTGCTTAAGAAAGGCAATAAGTCAAATATTGAGAACTACCGTCCTATATCCAAACTATGCTTATTCGCTAAGGTACTAGAACGGATTGTTTACAACGCGGTTTACGCTGGTGTTCAACATAGTTTCGGTGACGAGCAGCATGGGTTCATTCGTAATCGATCTACCACTTCTAATCTGATCCTGTCTAATGATTTCATTTTAAAGGGAATGGAACAACATGGACAGGTCGACGTAATTTACACGGATTATAGCAAATGCTTCGATCGGATCAATCATACGGTGCTCTTGGCAAAGTTGCAGGCAGTTGGTATACACGGCGACTTGTATCGGTGGTTTTGCTCATATATCGACAATCGTACACAGGCTGTTGTGCTGCATGGGTACACATCTGGATGGAGTACAATACCTTCCGGCGTGCCGCAGGGATCGCTCCTAGGTCCTTTATTGTTTAATATATTTATAGCAGATATTAAAAACTGTTTCCAAAACTCATACATATTATTATACGCTGATGATATGAAAATTTTAAAAGTAGTACGTAGTTTGGATGATTCTTATCTGCTCCAAGAAGATCTTGACAGATTTGTTGCCTACTGTTCTTGCAACAAGCTTCAGTTAAATGTTTCAAAATGTAGCTACATGAGCTTTACGCGGCGACTAGCAAGCATAGACAGTAGGTATACACTAAACAACCAAACTATTAGCAGATTGGATCATGTTCGTGACCTAGGAGTGATCCAAGATAATAAACTCTTATATGACAAACACGTTGATTATATAGTTAAGAGAGCATTAAAATCTATGGGTTTTATCATGAGAACGTCTGCGTGTTTTCGAACCCTGAAACCTGTCAAAATTCTATTTTGTTCATATGTCCGCAGCCACCTCGAGTACGCATCTCAGGTGTGGAACCCGCAGTACGACACTTATATATCCCGTATAGAGAGGGTACAAGCTAAATTCCTACGGTATTTAGATTTTAAAGCCAAACAATTTTCGTCCGACTATATTGCTAGATGTAGGAGGTATCACTTTCTCCCGCTTGAATATAGGCGTAGTGTGGGTGATATTTGTTACTTGGCCGGTATAGCAAATGGCTCTGTAGACTGCCCGGAACTCCTAGCTAACGTAGGGCTTCGCACCAACCTGCTGTGCTTCAGACAGCGGCCAGTGTTGAGTGTCCCTGCAGCTTCAACGAATTACAGACGCGGTGGGTTTCTTATTCGCAGTCTAAAAAAGTTTAACGAGGTCTCGGTATCCTTGGACATAGATTTGTTCTGTACAAGCTCGAACACAATTAAAAGACGCATGGGTGACAAGTTCTTTGGCGAAGGTGCTAGTAGCCGTCGCAGAACTCAGTCAGTGTAATGACACCAGCTGCAGACTATTCTTGGGCTTTGTTCTATACCTTCTACCTACATTATTATTATTTAAGTAGTTATTTTCCATTACAACTGTTACCTGTATTTTTAATTTTGCATCGTAACGAATCTTCGTATTTTTTTTTTGTTGTAGTTAGTCAATTTAATTTACTAGCATTCGTAATAAATAAGTAAATATATAATAAGTGTGGGCTTGTAATTAGCAATATGTCTATACACTTTAATCAAGATATTAACCCATTTGCAGCCAAATGAAAACTGCTAAAGATACTTTCTAAATTCTTTTATTAATGGACAATCATGAAGTAAACTAATGAATGAAACTTAAAAATACTGAAATGTGAACATTTTTCAGGAAGTTACAGGGGTGTTCCCAAACTGGCACAATGGCTTCTTACGAGTGAAAATTTGTAAAACACGACTTTTCAATACAGTGTCTTTTTGCATTCTTTACAGCCCTAGCGACCTCTAATATGACATATAAAACACCTCACTCGTTTTGGGAGCTTCTCGGGTACATGTTCAACGCCATTTAATCGCAAACCTTCTATGTTGGATGATGATGGACGAGCTACATTTCGTTGCGGTGCTTGGCTGAGATAATATCTGGCGACGCTTATTCGAAATAGCAGTTGATCTATTGGTTCTTCTTTGGCAATTATTTGTAATCTCCATGCGTTTGCCATAGCCATCTCCATCAAATAAGTGAATAGTACCCCACTTCTTACCGTGAATACCAATCATAGTGCATACTTCATCATCAAACTGGTTTTCAAATATTTGAACTGCTGTCAAATGTGTCAACTCCTGTTTTACAAGAGATTCAATGTCTAACAAGCTATCAGTTTGTACAACGTTTGTTGAATATGTCGGTGAACATTTTCGCCATATTGGTACATCGGATGAACGTTGGCGAACAGAGCCAGTAGACAGCGCTGATCGAGTGGTACTGATTCGCATTCTTTTAGCAGCTAAAGGTTCATCATCACTACTATATTCGGATGAGGAGACCGCACCAACTTCACGAACAAATACCTCAATACTGCCAGGGACGTCATTAGGTAAAGAACGAGGCGTCATATCATCGTCACCCTCTTCGTCATCTGTAACAACGCTTGGATCAGGTGGAATTATAGCGAAATCGTATTCTACATCATCGTCACTATTTTCTTCCAAGGCGTTTCTAGCTTCTTCTAAGCCCTTGAAGCTATTGCTCCCACTGAAATACTGCTTGCGACTCATTTTGATTCTGTAATAAAGAAGATATATTTAGTACACTTATAGCCATTGTACCAATATTGGTACACCTAAGTTTAGGTACCTATATTTTCTTATACAAGTAAACTTATTGCATCAGAATATTTTCATGTTCAAGATAATATAGATATCTTATGATAATGTGATCAAATAAATTATTTCTTTAGCATATTTGACAAATAGAAAAAAGAGTACACTTACCTCCACTGTCCTAACTTATAAGAAAATTTAACACTTATGAAAAGTAATATTTATAAACAAATATTCATTTGATAATCGTTATATGAAACCAACGCAATCTTAACTAAACAACGAAGTAATAAGAGGCTGACTATAAATTATGACATGCGGGTACATTTGAAAAAACTAACTGTTCCCAAATTGGTACAGTGGTCGACAATGGGTTAATGTTATTAGTCTGTAAGCCTTCCTAAAAGTAATAAATAAATAAATAAATAAATAGATCTACAATATTTGGCGTCAGACCTACCATATTTGGCGACAGATCTACCATATTTGGCGGCAGATCTACCATATTTGCCGACAGATCTACCATATTTGGCGACAGACCTAAAACATTTGGCGGCACATCTACCATATTTGGCGACGGATCTACCATATCTGGCGGCACATCTACCACATTTGGCGGCACATCTACCATATTTGGCGACAGATCTACCATATTTAGCGGCACATCTACCATATTTGGCGACAGATCTACCATATTTGGCGGCAGATTTACCAAATTTGATGGCAAATTTACCATTTTGAGTACCAACATCAAAAGTCAAGGCATTTATTCTGCATACACCATTTAATCGAAACTTACAAAACGTCAATATAGATAGAAATAATAAAGACTAGTTTAGTAAATGGACCACTAGTTCGAAACGCGGCCCAGACCTGAGACGACTCCGGCAAGAAACTCACCGGCCATTTTCTGTTTTTTTGGTCTATTTACAAACATAAAATGACTTTCGTAGATAAAAATGTATTCCCAAAAAAAGAGACTCGTCATTGTATTGGATACTTTTGCTAAAGATTTTACACTCCACCGATAAGAGTGATTATATTTTAAATTATTATTTTTTGAAGTATTTTTTAATTTGAAAGAGCTGTGGTGGTCACTTTCGTCATTTCCATTAACTCGGGATTTGATTATTGAATCTCAAGGAAATCGTGGGAAACACTCAAATGTCCTGTCTTCTCTTCTTGCGTTAATCCTAGTCGCATCCGAAGCTTTCAGCTTGGAATCTGAGGTCCACTTTAACGGACTAACTGCGGATTTGGCTGAACTTCGATATTTTCTGTGTAGCGACTGCCATATAACCTCCACAGCCCAAAGGCGATATCGAAGCATTGCAGATAAACCAGTTGTTGAACTTTTGTGGGCTGTCCGTCCAACTGTCTCACTAATTTATGGTTCTGTGTGTATTATTACCTGTGTTCCCAGTACGAAGCGAGGCCCTGATTGCCATCTTGAGGCGACTTGTAGTGGCGGCAGTCTTTTGGCATCGTGATCTCGGGACCGTTGAATACCTGCACAGTAAATATTACATTCAACAGTTTTATATATCTATTAAAATTGGATTATGCACGTAGCAATCTTTTGCCCGGGAATATAACTTATTTCAGATCGGTATTTCATGCAGGTGAAGTTGGGTTTTCATGCGAAAATCCCCTGTTTTACTCGAACCGACTAAAATCGCACTCTATCTCGGGTCTTATATGGGGTGTAAGATATTTCCCACCCACCCCAGCTGAAGGCTCAGGTTTGAAATTGCCCCCTCGGGTGTGGGAACTCAGTTGTCCCCATCTTACCCCATAAGGGGAGTCACGCATCACGTTGCCATGCCATACAGGTGAACCTACGGGCAACAACTAGTAAGACGCATATGTCTTCTATCTTTTCCACCCGGAAAAAAAATCAAATTGGGATCTAAAGGTACAGTCAGAGTCATAAATATCTTGACGGTGAAGTCTCAAAACGATCTTAAAACTCTCGTATAAAGAGCAAACCAAACTGTTTTATTGATACTAATATTATAAATGCGAAAGTAGTTCTGTCTGTCTGTCTGTATGTTACGCTTTCACGCCTAAACCACTGAACGGATTTTGATAAAATTTGGTATAGGATTAGATTAGACCATGAGCAAGGACAAAGGCTATGTTTTGTCGCGATAACCGACATCCACGCGGGTGGAGCCGCGGGCAAAAGCTAGTTGATTTATATGGTACTAGCTCTTGCCCGCGGCTCTGCCCGGGTGGAGGTCGGTTATCGCGACCAAACATAGCCTATGTCCTTTCTCGTGGTCTCGTCTACCCCTATACCAATTTTCATCAAAATCGGCACAGTGGTTTAGGCTTGAAAGCGTAACATACAGACAGACAGACAGACTGACAGACAGACAGACAGACAGACAGAGTTACTTTCGCATTTATGATATTAGTAAGGATATGGATTATTGTCGGAATAATGGTGTGTACCAAATATCAAAACAATCGGTCAACTGGGAGTGGATCAAAAACTAAATTAAGATCATTTTGAGTACTCTGTTCGTCAACATCTTTCTGACTGTACCTATAGGTTGTAAAATAATCATGGCTCTACTTAAAATGATGAAACATTGACTCACGCTAGGTTCGTTCATGTCATTCCACAGATGTACGTCCTTACTGGTGCCGGGGAAGTTCTCGAACAGATACCTCTCCGAGTAGTACTTGCTGACGACCGGGTCGAAGAAGTCAGGGTATGAGGAAGCGCCTGGCCAGCACCAACCTGGAAAAAGTAGGGGTTATACTGACTGTGGACACACAGGCAACAAACCATAAAATATTTGACATTTCGGTGTATACCAATGTCAAACTTTATGAACTTTGTATGCCGGTCAGACTTGGCAACATGTGCGTCTTATGTCTTTTATAAAGAAATAGTCGTACAAAAGTTTCACCTCTGTGAGATGGTCGAATTTGACGTGATGACATTAACGTTGCCATATGAAAATCGTAATTCTTTTTTTAAAATCGTGCCATGAGATTCGGGTAGACCTATATCATCGCTCACCTTCGTAATCCTTCCCGTCTTTATTCTTGACATAGTATCCCTTGTCGGTGCAGTCCTCGTGCACGAAGTACCCTGCCTCCCGCTTGATGTGCGGGTCCACGATGATGACCAGTTTGCGACCCTTGGCCGTGAGGTTGGCCACCATATCGGCGGGGTGCGCGAATTTTAGCGGGTCCCAAGTGAAGTACCTGTTGTTAAAAAATATACCACTCACTGATTAATAACGAAATTTCAGAAACTATAACACCTACAAAATTGAAACTTGGCATGCAAAGCAAACTCCAGGGGGTACGAACCGGACGTCGGAGGTCGCAGAACGACCTCCGTACTCCATGAGCGCTGGCCTGGGGGTGACCGGTGGAGCCGCCTGTCACCCTAGCAGAAGCAGGTCGCGGCGGTCCCCGTACCCGGGGCTAGATGGGGACACCAAGGTCCCCACAACCCGAAAGGGGCCATCTCGAATGAGATGGTCCTGGGTCTGCCGGGATGCGAGAGATATGTTCCCTGCATTCGCACCTTCGGCAACCAAAGACCCAAGACGGCGTGCGTTTTAGTCGGTTCGAGTCCGACATAACCACCTCCACCGGCTCCGGGGGGGGTAGTATCCGTGAGGATTTTTCGCACGATAAAAAAAGGGGATAAAACTGGGCTTGGAAGTGTAAAGTCCTGTGTTTTTGAAAGGACTTGAAATTTTATTTAAAATGTATGATCTATAGTTGGCGTGAGATGGTGTGGAGGCGTACTAATAACTGATCCTTAGAAATCAAGCCCCCTTTTGGGTTTACAACAGGGGATTAATTGGGTATTCTACTGACTAGTCAAATTAGTTATTTTTTACTAAACGTCAAAACGATAAGTTATAATAAGGTTACTTTTATGAAAAAAAAAAAGACGTGTTTAGTGACGTCATAAAATTTAATAGTCAAATCAGTTACTACCAATGATATTACATACAAAAAAGAGGCAGATATGTTACTAGACTGCGCCTGGTGAAGACGTGAAAACGTCCCAATTGGGACGTATCGCATTTAGTATATGTCTGGCAAACGCCGAGTTGTCACGTATGTAAGCGCATAATAAAATTGCAATAAAAATGCCATCGTGTGTTTCAAAAAATTTACAAATTACAACACTAAAATCAATAAAACACGAGGGACCTTCTATCACATGTAAGTATATACAATATTACCGATTTCTTAGTATATTTCATTAAAATTAGTTTAATAATATTTTTAAAATAATGGCGGCACAGAAAAAAGACAGAAATACTTTTTGATATGAGCACGACAAGGACACAACAACACTGCTTGCATAGATTATCAGTACAGATGCGACATAGGGTAATTTTCAGTTTACTGCCTACTAATGTTATAATTGAACTGCTGTTCAGTTTTATTTGTTGTTTAAAATTGAGTAACAAAATTTTTGTTTTATTTATTTGTTGTCCTTTAAATAATTGTAATAACCAAAATTTTTTTCAAGGTTTCCGACTTCGACTTCAAGAGTGGATTACAATTGTTAAAGAACAACGAAAAGAGTTTGACTGGACACCTTCAAAAAGCAGCTGAATTTATAGCAATCATTTTGAAGCCACTGAGAGATATACTTCGAAAAAAGATCGAACATTGCTCAGGAAGAATATAAATAACTGACAAATATACCACTGTTCGGCTTCATTCTGCTTATAAAAATAATCCCGAAATAAAAAACTTTCTAAGAGGCAGAAAAGAAATAAATTAAATTTATAAGTTTAATTTTTGATTTTGTCAGTATGGTTCTATGGTCACTATGGTTCTATTTTCGAGAAGTGTCTTAATTATCTTTTTGAATCATTATCATTTTCCGAAATAAATAATGACGTATTATTTATTCATCGAATTTCATTTCTTGCCTATCAACGAAATACCCCTTCTGTTCAACAAAATCATAATCTATGCTTCGAAGCTATCCTAGAAGCGCAATCGTCTTCTTTTTTACTCGCGTGCTTATCCCATCTTTCGTACTACTTTAACGCTAATTATTGTCAACTATTGTGCACTGACAGACTGCTGGATCAGATTTGAGGAGTTAGTTACTATGAACGTAACATATCTAAAAATTAGGAGCCAAATTTGAAAAACCAACAGGTTGCATCACTGACTAGACTGGCCAAGTACCTTATTAGACTACTTTTCATGCATGCCTAATAGGAAAAAGATTCTAGTATCGACTCCGTTATTTCCATGTATATTCAGTGCTGTAACCTGTTGATTTTTTAAATCTGGCGCCAACTTTTTGCGCCATCTTTCGTTGGCCAGTCTATTATAAGTTGGGTGGATGATTAAAAATAAGAACCGACGCAATTTTTACCGCTCTTTTACCATTCTTAATTTAATAAGCTCGGGTATATAATTTATTTTTACTACAGGAAAATAGCCAATGGTCTTAAAATGAAACATATCTAATACCCAAAAGAGACTCACTTCTTACTGTCGGTGTACTCGATGTCCAGCCATATGACGTCAGCGGGGATGTCGTGGGTGTCGAACCCTTCGTCTACAGAGCGAACATCAGCTTCGTCGACATAGTTCCAGCGGCACTGGTGGTACGCCAGCGAGAATTTCTAGAACAATCGAAAAGGTAATGTGTGAATTTAATTTATGTTTGAATACATAGTGTAATAAATAACCTCCTCTATTTTTGAAGTCGGTTAAAAATAAACCCAATTTTAAGTGTAATATGTGTATGTCTGCAAATATGCTTTTCATTTTTGTGTGCTTTTCGCGATCATTTTATCCATACTAATATTATAAATGCGAAAGTAACTCAGTCTGTCTGTCTGTATGTTACGCTTTCACGCCTAAACCACTGAACGGATTTTGATGAAATTTAGTATAGGTGTAGATTAGACCATGAGAAAGGACATAGGCTATGTTTGGTCGCGATAACCGACATCCGCGCAGGCGGAGCCGCTGACAAAAGCTAGTTCTAAATAAACTTTTGAAAAACGGGAAATCTATTTCATACCCGTACAAAGCCGGGCCGAGTTGCTTGTTTGATAGCTACCAATTCCGAAAATACTAAGCTACTTCTGGTGTTTTTGTCTGAACTATTTTTTTTTTAATAATAGTAATAAGTAGTAAGTAATAAGCCCTCAGCTCTCATAATCCTTTGGTCACAGGGCAACTGCTGCCATATCCCCATTGTCTAGGCTGCTGTACAGCAGTGACGTCACAAGGGTGACGTCAGACGATGGAGGACACGACAACCTTCCCTCCAGTATGAGTTTTCATCATTGGGCAAAAGCATAGAGGTCTTGCTAACATAATATATATTTTAATTACAATTCGAAGCATCTGCGGTAGGAAGTAGGAAGGAAAATCTGCGGTAGCCTAGTGGTATGGGTAATGGACTGCTGAGACGAGGTCACGAGTTCGATCCCAGGTTTACCATGGCACACACCAATGACTTATCGATGCTTTTCGAAGTTATGTGTGTATTTATCGCAGGTTTATAAGTGCCCGGTTAATGGCAATAGGCTCGCCACCTATTACATTGGGACCTAAACATAAACTGGTGAAATGTGGGTGCTAGCACCTCTGTTTACCCCTTCGGGGAATACAGTCGTGAGTTTATGTTATGTTATGTAATTCGAAGTACTTACAGGAGGCAAAGGAGCTGTTCCAGTGAGTGCAGTGTACTGACGTAGTACGTCATTCGGTTTGTTTCCGAGGAACACGAACACATCAATAACGTTCGCTTCAGACATGAACCTGAAAAAAAAAATAGTTGTATAAGGTTAAACAGGGTGAGTAGAAATCGAAGGAGTGAATAGGAATAATATGGTCAGGTAAATTTTGCAGTTGTTTTCTTGTGAAACCATGTATTTGAATGAATATTTCAGCATTAAGTATGCTAACTATACAAATCGAATACATAGGGAAAAATGAATCTTCTCGGGCGGGACTCGAACCCGCGATCTTCCCTCACAGGGGGAATGCCTTGAACAATTCGGCTACCGAGACACGCCCGATGTGATTTGCCGAGTTCGAGACGAGTTGGTCAAGGCATTCCCCCTGTAAGGGAAAGATCGCGGGTTCGAGTCCCGCCCGAGAAGATTCATTTTTCCCTATGTATTCGAGATGAAACTATGTAATTTAGCCTGTTGGGTAAGTACTAAATTTTGTCGAAGACCTTCGCCTTTAATAAGGTTGCCTGTAAGAGAAAGCTTGTAGCGATAAGTCCGCCATTTGTACATTTCTCATTATGTTGTCCGTACATGTACTAAAATTTATAAGTGTACAATAAAGATTTTTCTTATCTTATCTTATCTTACAATTTACATTCAGCACGTCATTTCGACTACTTTTTAGTAGTCATGGTTGCGGAGTAACTGAAGATGGTAGTCAAATAGTTTGAAGTGTAAATAATCTAAAAGTACCCGAATTATGATGAAACTAACTTTTGCCCGCGACTTCGTCCGCGTTAAGTTCGGAATAGAAAGGTTTAAGACACACTGCCCCCGCGACCCAGATAATGTAGCTTGAAATTTCTGTGAGCCTGGTACTTCATGCAAATGTACCAGGGCCACAGAAATACTGATCCCGTGACGCGATCCACAGCAACCTATACGGTTTACGGTTCTACTCAACCGATTGCAATCAGACAAATGTAAGATTTCAAAATTGATCAAGACCTTTCTTATTAGAAAAAACCGTATCAAAATCCGTTAAGTAGTTTTTGCGTCCATCGCCAACAAACATTTCCAATGAACAATTATATAACAGTATAGATTATTGGAAACAATTAACAAGGTGTTATTTCAACTTTAAATAAATAAAAGGATGTATCTTACCGCGCGTCCACACGCTTCTTCTGTCCGCCAGTGACGAGGTTCACCAGCGAAGATACAACAGTGCTGTCGGCGTAGTTCACGATATCCACCCAGGTCTCAGCCGAATTGTGCCAGAATATACCCGCGGAGTGCTTGGTGCTTTAACGTAAACACAGTTTATTAATCAATAGAGGAATTTGGCATATTAGAACTAAATAATTATTATATGAAAATGCATAATCTAGCGCCCCTGATACCGGGGTACACACTCGGGAATTCACTCGTCAAAAAGGAGGGTAATGTTTTTCGAGACTATGTATGTATGTAAGTATGTATGTCCACATATTTGACACGGCCTACAGCCTGAACGGCTTGACGGTTTTTAACATGCGAGGTGTCATTTGATTCGTCGTGATTGTGTGAGTGGTATATTAAAATTTCTAGAAAGTCAAAATAGTGTATTTTTGGCGGCAAACCGTATGTTGTCAAAAATATTTTTTACTCAAACTTATCGAGTAGGGTATCAAAATGAAGGAAATTAGAAGGAGATTACAAAAAGATATACATGTTATATCATAACTAAAAAATATAAAATAAAACAAATTATTAAAATTACTACCGCCTGTTATTAAACTTATTTCGTTATTTTTAGTGGCAGTCGGGTATTATATTTTTTTTAGTATTTGATGTAATAGCGGTAACAGAGATACATTGGGCGAACAGTGGCGTCTTAGAAATATGGTTACGCTTTTACCAGGAAAAATAGATAGGAATCATCTTAGAAACGGGTTATAATCGTTTCAAAATTTCAACCCAATCGACACAGCATAAAGCATTCGCAAAGTCTACATTATTATATTATCGCATCCCCCTTTGATAAACTTGTTGATTAAGCCCTCAGCTCTCATAATCCTTTGGTCACAGGGCAACTGCTGCCATATCCCCATTGTCTACGCTGCTGTACAGCAGTGACGTCACAAGCATGACGTCAGACAATAGAAGACACGACAACCTTCCCTCCGGTATGAGTTTTCATCATCGGGCAATAGCTTATGCGATACATAACATAATATGCCCGTCACACAGTGGTTTAAAATCGGTTTCGAGAAAGGAGATACCCCATTTTGGGCCTGAGTGTACAGACATCAAACCTACCTCAAAATTTTCGTCTATTTTGTGTTATAATTTTGTTTAGACTTCATTACAATCAGCAATGGCCAAGTGCGACAAAAGTTTTAAAATGTGATTTTCATTAATCAACAAGCTTCGTAAACATTGAATGTAATACTTAATCCGATCTTCGTAAATGCGCTATGATTATGCTTGCTTTATCGATTCGATTATGAAATCAAATCGATAACTAATAACTATGAATTTAAAATTCGTGGCTTTATTAAATGATTTCAAAATATCTATGTAGCATCTTTATTTTAGTTATTCAGTTCACTAATCAGAAAGACACCTGTATCTTTCATAATGGAAGTCAAAATATCGATTGTAAATAATCGTAGTGTATTCAAAGTCTATGTAAATAATCGATCATATAGAATTCATAATAATCTGTAACATCATATGTCATTTTCACTCCTGTCATTGAAAATGTCGCATTCGCTTTCCTTCGGCTCCCTGAGATCATTGTGTTTTGCTGCTTTTACTCTGGGAATTGTATATGATTTTCGAACTAATTTACCCTTGCTTGATTACCAGACACCGTTATTTGCTACATTTGTTGACCTTGGCCTTAAAACTGGACTAGACTTTACCACATCGACTGAAAGCTATCACAATGAGTCTCTGTGTGAATTGTGGAATTGCTATCAGTGCAATATTATAGGCAGACATTTATTGAACGATGCAGCGATACTAGCTTGTATACGTGAATGGGTCGCACCACAAATAGTAAGTACCTATTCGTTATTTCTCGCTCTTTTGAAATTGTTATTATAATTAACGGTAACAAGCTGTGTGATAGCTGCTATAGAATAGAAATTACTACGAGTCTACCTAATTCCGTAGATAATTATGCGAACTTTTGTATATGACAATGTATTTTGACTGATATGTGTAACGTTCATGAAGTACTAGCCTATATGAATATGGAATATTCAGTGCTTAAAACATGATCTCTGTTTAAGGTGAATGCAAATGACATCATTTGCGAATCTTGCTGGATTCAAGCTCAATGTGCATGTTTGGATGAGAACAGATCCAGCACAATCACCAGTGGGGCACAGACAAGTGTGTATTCTGTATGTCATTGAAGTGTGCAGAGGTGTGGATACAGACCTCCTACAAGAACTGTCAATATCTCAAACGACTTGGTTGTTAAGAGGAAAAATAAAGTCCAGGCATATAAGTAGTAGAACTTATTACGTATAATATATTAGTTGACAGTTCTTTGAGCGGGAGGAATGCTATATTACAGCATTGCTGTAATTGTATTGTAGGTAAGAGCACATAATGAGGTGTGCCCACATAATGAGTGTAATATGGTATCTCGGTTGGGCACGGTTCCAAGACAATATAACACCCCCTGCAGTTTCTTGACAATATTTTAATAAACTATGATGATGCTTAAAAAGGGGAGGAAAGACCTAAGTCCTAGTGTAAGCATTTCTAAAGCCAAATAGGAAGATACCCGGGATAGAGATTAAAATACTTTTTTTAAATATAAAATTCTTTAAAATAATGTTGTTTTATTTTATTACCTACTTATATAATTATTTCTATACCTATTACTACAGCAAACAAGAAAGCCTTGTGGAAAGTGGTAACCGTAGCAAAAGGATGTCACTCAGATGTTGCCGTCTGAAGTGAGGGTAGGGAAGGATTGCTTTACCACCTTTAGAGTAAATGTCAGTTGCATATCATAAAACTATAAGGTTTAATATCGTGCAACAAAAAAGTAGCTAAAGCATGTCTTTGCTTTGACATATCAGTTTTACTATTTAGCATATAGTTGACCATTCCACATTAATGACTAAAAATATTAATGACCTGCCCTTTTCTATACCAATAAAACCTGCTAACCTACTTACAAATAAAAGCGATACGCGAATAACTTGTGTGGCTATCACACACAACACAACACTGTTTGACCGCATTATGTATTACAACATAACCTAAAAACCTATGAACAATGCTCGATTTAACAAACTTGGCCATTGTCAATCGTCGTGAAAATTAGGCAAACAAAATGTCCTTAGATGCTCTAAATATTGCCTAATTTTCAACCCTGTACATGCGGGCCCAAGATTGTTTGAGAGTCGGGGTTGTCCTTTTGTAAGATATTGTAATTTGTAGCATTTTGGAATCGCCCCATGTAGCACAACACCCCATGTAAGCAGCAAAACGTAAGTTTCATTAACTTGTTCACTATGCTTTTCGGCCTCAGGCAAAAAGGGCTAAATGTTTACTTGATATGGGGAACCCTTAAGGCCGGCGCCCATTATCGGCATCGGCGAGCTTCAGGATTTTTTTTTTGGCCAAGCATTATAGATCTTATCACTATCATCATAAAATTGAAATTTCAATAACGATCGTCGACTATTGTCGGCATCGATCGGCATTCTGCAGCGTTATGGTTGCCAATTAAAGTTCAACCTTATATCTATAACAATAAGATCTATTGTTATTCGACAAATACAAATCCTCATGCTTGCCGATGCCGGCACTGGGCGCCGGCCCTTAGCCACTTGTTCCCCTTGTAATAAACTCACAGGAATTCATAGAGTGGCCTTTACATTCTACTCAACGAACCACAAAATATACAAGCTTCTAATATCAAAAGAAAACTTACCCATGTGCATACAAAACTGGTATAGCCCCATATATCGCCATGCGGCTGTCAAGCTCGTATTCAAACACGTCCAAGTTGTACAGCCGGTAAGGGTCTCCTGATGTGGTGGTTTTGAGCGCCATTTTGTCTGTGTGTTCGGGGATGCCTGCGAAAAGAAGATATTCCTTGAAGACTATCACAACAGCCCAAAAAGTTCTGAAAGTCAATTCTCCTTTTTTTTTACAAAGCACACGTCAATTTGACTTCACCTCGCCTGATGGTAAACTAAAGGCAAAGTCTCGGAAAGAGGGTCACCATCGTAAAAATCTACTATGTTAACAGTGGTGGTTAACTCAGCTTGACGGCCTCATCAGATGCCTTTTCACGCCCCGCTTAAAAATCTCCTAATAAAAATATGTTCAAAATTCATCTAATAATCTCCCAAATGTCAAAAACTGTATTCTCGGTACATATTTTCATTAGGAGAATTGGCCTTTTGATTCCGTCCCGAGCTCATGATCCTGGTTGGGTTAGGAAATATTAATAATATTTTGTTTACCCAATTGGGTTCTACTGACTAGTCAAATTATTTACTTTATACTAAACGTCAAAACGATAAGCTATAATGTAACTTGTATGAAATCTTTTAGTGACGTCATAATATTTAGTAGACAAATTAGTTACTACTAATGGTTGGATGGATGATTAAAAATAAATAAACACTATAACATTGGAACCGACGCAATTTTTACCGTTCTTTTACCATTCTTAATTAAATAAGCTCGAATAGATAAATTATTTTAACTATAGGATAATACCCAATCCGGTATAGTGACTGGTAAATATAAATAAACGGTTTTAGGTCTCCTAGGTGGTAATGCGGGATACGACGGCCAACGCACCAATTAACCAATCATAGATTATATTAAAGCAATCACGGGTTAAAAGACCTCGCGTCATTGGTTAATGAATATTAATTCTGGTTGGGTTTTTTTTTTGCTTGGCAGTGCACATAAGCTATTTTTTTTAAATATTCCACAACATTTTAAACAACGCTATCTAAGACCCATGGTAAGCTTAACTAGCTCGTGTGATGGAATCTAGAATGCGGATAAACATACTTATATACTATTTTTGTAAATACATGCAATTATACATAGAAACACCCAGACCAATGCAAATATTCATACTTATGCATACAAATATTTGCACTGAGCGGGGATCGAACCCGCGCCTCCTACGTGGCATGCAGTCGCGTTCACTACCGCCACGCCACAGAGGCTACCTTCCCGCCAATAAGCTGAATTTTATTTCAGACGCTTCCCCAGTATCTGCATCGGGTTGGAATTTCAGATCAGAACCACGAATAAAAGAATCAATAATGACAAAAAAATTGTGCGATGACATTGAGTAACAAATAACAAAATTTATAACATGAGTAAGTATCTATTATACAATTGCGAACATGTGGGTAAGTACATAGTTTCCGCTTCGGTAGTTTATTGATTCATAAGTTTATAAATACACTTGATTACGTGTGCAAATATATTTCCGCTTTTTACCTGTCACTGTGTTCAATAATACAATGACATGTTTCCGGACGAATTTTACATAAAGGTAAGGAGGCCACGCAGCTATATTTGTTGTTACTCGAGCGTCGCGGAAACCTATCAGAATTGCTAGATAGTTGAAGTTTTGTATTACTTTGGTCATATTTAATGTTTTTTAGTTATTCTGGTTTGTTTAACTCTAAAATAAACAAAAATGACCGCGATCGAGTAAATGCAGACATATCTTTGCAAGCTTCCCACGCCCATTCCTATTTCAAATACATAACATCAAAATATGTCCCGCCGTTTCTGTGTGAACTCGTAACACATATATTAAGTCACACAGAAACTATATTTACAACTTAATTCGATCAATTTTTGTTTGCTCACATCTTTAAAGTTCCGCAGTTTGACAATTGAAATTACATTATGTACAAAATCTAATAATTCAAATCCTAATAAGTAATACTAATAATACATGACTTTGTAGTCGTTTCGGAAAAAAATAATTTGGGCACAGTTTAGATTGCAAAATCATCGAAGTAATACTTTGGCGAAAGAAAAAAATTTTTTTTTTATAATTTATGGCAATAATGATGTTCAGTTGAAAGGAAAAATGTATGGGGGTTGTAATTTTTTTTTCTTTCACCAAATTAATACTCCCAGATGATTTTTTTTTCCGAAACGATTATAAAACCACCTTGTATATCATTATGAAATGGGTATGGGTATACCCATCTCATAATGTCATGTTTTATTCGCCATTGTGCATGAAGCACATTTGTTTGCTGTTTTCTATTGCTTATCAACAAGCGGGGTTTCAGGTCACAGGTGTAATCGCGTCAAGCGCCAGATAAGATTTAACTATTTTATTTGTTTTACTTTTTTATTATGTTTGTAAGTATTTTTGGTGGCAAAAGTGCGTGAAACGCCACATTTCGCGTTCATCTATGAAGTAGCACCTATATTTTTGTATCTACTATTAATAAATAACCAAATTATTAGTATTCACCTCCATCTAAGCTCCATCAAATTACTTGAGTTAGCAGTGAGCTCCCAACAATGGTTTAGTGACCAGGATTCGAACCCAGCACTTTTCAATCGTAAGGCAAAAATCACTAAGCTATTTTTGGTTCTTTAGTTTACTTATTACTATTTTTTGACGTAACGTCTTATAATTCGATGGAGCCGGCTGCACGCACGAAAAACATGACGACATGCGGCGTTACCTCGCTCTAAGGAGGCGTTCCATTTAAGGCTTGAAGTGCAAGCGAGAGCGCGGAACGAGCGACAAATCAAACAAATAAAGTTAAAATTTTCTTTTGAAAAATGCAACCATTCCATCAGTATTTTCTTATGACGTTGTTACGTTCAACTATCGTCAGTAAACCGACTTTACAGACAACCGATTTTTTATTTAGTTTTACGAGTTACAATGTATTAAAAAAAACTCACCATATACTTGGTCAGCTTCAGGGAAGCTAAAGTCCATGGAGACGGCTTCGTTCCCTCTCGGCTTGCTGTCATGGTGAGACTTGAAGTTTTCTCCCCACGCACCTTCCTCTTCCTACACAAACAGATATCATTCAAACGACTGATAAATTAGTCAAAACTGTTTACCCATTACGAACACATAGTTACTTAAACCCACATTTTATTAAACACAATACATGTAAAGGTTTGCCAAGTTAATTTATTGTAAGAAGTGGAGACGACAGAGATGTGTTAGGGAGGCCACACACTAAAGCAGTAGCAACAGTTTTAGGACCGTATTATAGAATTACGAATCTCGATTTATCTGAGGACAGAATGTACAGGTCATATGTCAAACTATCAATCTGTCTATACAATCTATCATCAGATAAATTGTGATTAAGGCTAAGTGTCATTCTAAAATACGGGCCTTAGAGTAAATAAATATAATAAGGTCAAAAAAGTAGACACTGCTCAAGTTTTCAGTCGTCAGTCTTAACTTATAAGACACACTATGGAGCTGTTTGCACGATGCTGGCATGTCACTATGCTGCAGGTTTGTAGCAGTATATCGTAAATCAGGACAGTGTTAAAACTGTTTTGTGTAAATACGGATAGGTAGAAGTCGGATATGGAAATAGTAAGAACCAATAATTATGAATCAGTCTTCAAGTCTAAGTACTACACCTAGATATTTTATGCTATGATATTTGTAAAATACATATTTTTGTTAGTCACTTTTCATTATTAAAACTACAGACAAATTTAAAAAGTAATTTTTATTTTCTGAAGTTTACGCGAATGTCACTCATTGAAATAAAACCACTTTACGGATTCTATCGCGATATATTTGTTATTGTTACTTTTTAACCCGACGTTTCGGCTGCTTTGCAGCAGCCATTTTCGCGGTGTGACTCACGATGGTAGTTGTCACATAGTTTGAAGTATAAGTTATCTCAAAATACCCGAATCATGGGGAATTATTGGTGTTCGTATTTACGCAGAATGAGCTCACTGTGTTGTTAAGTCTTGCTGGATTTTGCTGCTTACTGGGTTTGATTAAGTGGTGTAAATCCGTGGTGTGAAGGCGGCCGTCTGCAAGGCTCGGGCCTCGAAGGCTTCCATATATATATCAGCTACGACAGGCGAGCCTATAGATGCTGGCGGGAAAAATTCCGAATCATTCCCTTCGAATACTTCGGAAGTATTCCGAAATATTCCGAAACTTTGGGAATATTTCAACTGTAAAAAATAACCGCGGTAGCCTAGTGGTATGGGTAATGGACTGCTGAGACGAGGTCTCGGGTTCGATCCCAGGTTTACCTTGGCACACACCAATGACTTTTCGATGCTTTTCAAAGTTATGTGTGTATTTATCGCAGGTTTATAAGTGCCCGGTTAATGGCAATAGGCTCGCCACCTTTTACATTAGGACCTAAACATAAACTGGCGAAATGTGGGTGCTAGCACCTCTGCCTACCCCTTCGGGGAATACAGGCGTGAGTTTATGTTATGTTATGTTAAAAAATAAACGAGGAAAATCGACCTTATAAACTTATTCCACGCTTGGAAGTTAATCTTCTTTAGTTGAAGCTTATGGTTGTGACTGCAAGCAAGCAAACAAACATATTTATTTCAACATTTATTTGACTACTAATATTGTTCTGAAAACTGCATCAAAATCGATTCAGCCAAACGCGAGATGATCGTGGACAAACTGTGGTACATACATAGGGTTCAAACCTATAACCTCCTTTTTAAAGTCGATTAATAATACCAAATCTGCTCCTGAGTGTAATAAATACTTTTCTGAAAACCGAATCAAAATAGGTTCAGCCATACGCGAGATAATCACGGACAAACATTAGACAAACATGCATACATTACATAGATACGGTTCCAACTCATAACCTCCTTTTTTTGAAGTCGGTTAGCGTAGAAAAACAGGCCTAAGTATAGTAAATACCTTCCTGAAATACGCATGAAAATCAGTTCAGCCAAACACTAGATAATCGCAGGTATACACACATACGTACGTTTCAAACTCATAACCTCCTTTTTTTGAAGTGGGTTAACATACCAAAACCTGCTCCTAAGTATAACAAATACTTTTCTGAAAACCGCATCAAAACATGTTCGCTTGCAAGGTTTGCCTTTACTTGTTTTTATTGACTGGGCTATATTATACGCGTTAAGTATTAATTACCTACCTATGCGATTAGCGAATACATACTAGTTACATACAAACTAACCTAAAAATAGGCAACCCTTTTTCAAAAAACAAATCCAATAAAACCTGGTTTTTTATTCCACAACTGATACTAATATAAAGATAGCATTCGATTTCGAAATAAGTAGGTACCTACCTAAAAACAGAAGAATAAAAATCCTGTTAATCTATAAAAATCCTATCAGAATATACTTAATCAATCCCATTTATAATAAAATAAACATTTATATTTTACCTAGGTATGTTCCACTGAACAATAATTAACTCACCCACCACACCACAAACAAACACGTTTATTTCCATTGAATTATTCTGGCGAAATATTCGGCGGAAACATTCAGCGGAAACATTCGAATGCGGGGGTACGAATCTTTCTCGCGGGGCGAGGGAAAACTTCTCCAGCATCTCCCCTGTTACCGCACCCCGCAAAGCCATCGCCTGCACGCATTCGCGTGGCAGTCGGGCGCGTGCGGCGCCATCGGCGGACGCACAGAGGGGCAGCGGCGGCGGCGATCGACGATCGATGCAAAATACGATATTTCAGTAAAAAAAAAACTTAATTTTTTTAAAGAATATTAGAATTAAATTCATTTTGAATAATTCTGAGTTAAAGAAACTTTCCCAGAAGTATTCGGGAATTATTCGGAATTTTTCAGAAGTTTTGCAACTCGAGCCTGCTGTACTACCGTATGTACGAGGGGTCACTGACAAGATTAGCTACATCTTGAAGCGAGCTTCAATCAACACATACTACAAGCCGCCAACGAAGATAAGTCAATTTTTACCATCTGTCAAGTGCCAACTACCTCTACAAGATGCAGGGGTCTACAAAATAGACTGTGACTGTGGGCTCTCATATATTGGTCAAACCAAGCGAAGCATTGGCACTCGGGTCAAAGAACACATTGCTGACATAAAACACCAACGCTCAACAAAGTCAGCTGTATGTGAACACGCGCAAAAAGGCACCAACCATTACCTAAGGTTTGATAAACCACAGATACTCGCCAAAGAACACCGATATATTCCTAGAACGATCCGCGAGGCTATTGAAATTAAAAAACACCCAAATTTTAATAGAGAGGATGGATGGACCGTACCACCAGCTTGGGACCCAGTCATCCACTTAATCAAACCCAGTAAACAGCAAAATCCAGCAAGACTTAACAACACAATGAGCTCATTCTGCGTAAATACGAACACCAATAATTCACCATGATTCGGGTATTTTAAGATAACTTATACTTCAAACTATGTGACAACTACCATCGTGAGTCACACCGCGAAAATGGCTGCTGCAAAGCAGCCGAAACGTCGGGTTAAAAAGTAACAATAGAGAGAGATCCGGTTCTTAGCATTCCATGGATTCACCGTGCGGTCGCCGGGTCCATGGCGTGGTACAGAGAGGAACACTGTGACGGCGCCTGGGACTTGCGACCCAGGTGTAGGTTTAGGGTGGCCACCTTGTGATGCATCAGCGCTCACCTCCACCGTCAGTCGTGTTCCCCCCTCTACCTATCCAAATTTGGTAAGATCCTATCAACGCCGTTTTAGATATTCGTTTGAGTAAAGAGCTTACTGAAGCTCTTGGCAATCCGAGGTCTTTAAATAAGTTATACAGGGATTTAGCTGGAATTCCCCTTGCTCCTACTTCCACGGCGTAGAGTTTAACCACATAGCCATTTTTGGTTAACTCGTTGGTCAGGTCATAGTATTTGTTTATTTTTATAGCGTGGTCTTTAGGTATGTTAGTTTCCCACGGTACTGTGAGTTCTACTAGTACTGCACGCTTTTGCTGTTTTGAAAATAGGAATATATCGGGTCTGGATGACGAGGCACAAACATCCTCCGGTATTTTATAGTGTTTCTCGTACGAATCTGCGAGTAATGTCCAGTCAGCGGCTGCTATCAAAATTGAGTACGGCTTTTGATTTGTCTTTTTTGAGCAGCCTTCCTTTACAAACGCGACGTCATTTCTTTGGTTTGTGGTTAAACCCTTTTTCGCTCTAGCTACCGCCAAACTTACCGCCTCACGTACGATTTCTAATACCTTATCATGTCGGCGCGAGTAATGACCCCGGTCTAATAGCGTAAATATATCGCGATAGAATCCGTAAAAAGTGGTTTTATTTCAAAAATTAAAAAGTAATTGTTTGTAGGTAGGTACTCAAATGCAGACATTACGGTACACTTACATACGTGTAAGATATTCGAAACGGAAAGCTACCGTAGTTAAAGTATGATAGCTAAAATATAATATAAAATTAAAGTTATTTAGAAATAAGAGAAAATATGTGACTACTACTCAAAAGCAAATAGGAGTACACATTGCCAAGGAGATTAGTGTACACCTTTACATGTGAAACTGTGTGTTTAAGTGTATACTTATCTCCTTGGCAATGTGTGCATTGTACATTTAGACCGCCTGAAACAGTTCTATCTATAATATGTCAATATATGTCGCAGCTATTTGGTTAAACTAGTCAGGGTAAACGTCTAAGCTGTCCATTTAAACATCGAGGGAACTCGGAAAGGTAAGGTTTGAAGGGTATGGCGGAGATCTGCCTTACTTTCATATTTGGTTACTTTAGTATCTTCAGTCATTTCATTGGATACCGGTGATTTAATTAACTACTTAGGCATGCAATAACTTAATCATTTTTACCAAATGGCTGCAGACATATCTACCCATATAGAAATAGTAATGAAAAATAAATACGTCTACAATGGAGACGATGAACAAGAAATGTATAGTTACATCAATCGATATTTGCTTTCCTTCGTCCAATTTGTTCTCATTATTTTCGTTTTCAACATTTTCGTCTACACCTTTCAACGGAGTTTCCTAAATAATTAAAGAATAATATTTAGTTTGCTGCTTTTAGACGAGGAGAGTTTCTAGTTTCGAATATATGGATGTAGACCCAAGAAATGCTAGCTGTCGTAAGGGATGTTAGCCCCGATTGCATCCGAATTTAAACATGGCAGTCAGAGCAGGCTAATCTTGTGCGTTTTGGAACCCAGGTTCAGTACTACTATTCTTGGCAGGTCTTGGCTTAACCTAGCATAAAAAGCCGTCAAAAATAAGATACACGTTTAAATGAATGCTTAGAATCAGTAAGCAGTGCTTACTAGTTCTAAGTTCTAGCAATAGTACGTGTGCTTCGGCTTGGGCCGTAAAATGAGCGAATCTTGACAAGCTATTTAGAACATAAATCATTAATTGCATTTATACATATTCAAATATGAAACTGATAATGACCTAAAAGCTCAATTAAACGTAATAATAAGTAATGTTAGATAAATAAACATGCGATAATGGCCGCCGCTGACCTCACGTAGCTAATTAATTAACAGTTTATCTCATTGACATGTGTGTCATATTGTCAAGTGTGTGGAGTTCAATGGCGTGTAAAATACGATTTTGAGGTTAAGACTTTACACAAGGGCCCATTACCTGTGCGGGAGAAGGGCCCGTAACCTATGCGTGTAAGATTTAGTTAATCATCATTATAATCAGCTCGGCGAACCTTGATCCCTATGACACTGACAGTTATTCCCACGACACAACCTTGTAGTAGCGTCACCGTTATATTATAATCGAATTGGCGGTGTCTAAAAATGATATTTATTAATTTTAGGCAGATATATGCAATTACAATAATATCCCGTTGGAATTATAATAATTATTAACACTTACAAGAAATTATCTCAATCAGACTTTACGTTGACGTCCTGCAAAAGTTACTCCGTTTGGAAGATATCGACTAGTGCGGAAAAGTATCGATAAACAAATATCGAAAATGGAAACGAGTGTACAAAATACATCAATAGAGCACCTACGCTCTTAGTGTCAGATTTATAATCATTTAAGTTGTTTGCGATAATAAAATAAAGGAGATTTAACAAATTTATTGTATATACCTACTCAAATAAAACAAAAGCGGTTTATTTATGATTTTTTAATATACATTAATCTGAATCTGACAATGGTGTCACCGATTGCGTCTCAGACTGTACGTATTGCGTACGTTGTCAAGTGGCAACAAAGGTCCGCCATTTTGTAGTTCGCGAGCAAAATAGTCACGCAAGCGTACAACAAACTCCCGCGTTTCACTGTTGAGTACAGTTTTTCTCAGTCTTTTCGGCATATTGAAACACCAACAAAAACAAAACAGCAACAATAACAAAAACAGAAAACAACAATAGTAATAAACAAAGGATTCCGTTGACACAACAAAACACGCGGCGCATACAAGGCGTTAGCACTCGTACTGGCGTAGCGAACTGACAGTACTAGCGTAGTGACAGATCAGATGGTGTTGCTATAACTAAAATTTTAATTCACATTAAAATTATACAGTCCGACCATGTTACCTCTGCATCGGAATATTGGCAACCCCATATACAAATACACGGATACTTGTAAATATAACAAGCATTATAATTATAGTAATGTAGATTATATTTTAAAAACATGTTTATCGATGTGGCTGAATGCAAGTCACGCCTTTGCCTATAAAAAGTTGCGATATATCGACACGACCCGTCACTAGTATGAACTGTCATAGGGATCAAGGTTCGCCGAGCTGATTATAGCGTCAGTAGCGTAGTGGTTAAGGAGTTGACCTTAAAATCGAGGGTTATCGGTTTCGAAACCTGGCAATTACAATACCACCGTGAACCCACTCCTAGCACAAGTAATTCAGCTTAATTGGAGGGGTTGGAGTGAATATTAGTAAGTTCGGTTGCTAATATACTTCTTCAAACAAAAATACACAGTATAAATAAAGTCGCTTTTATGCGTCTGTCTGTCTATTTCAACGAATTTTATAGGGTCTGGCGCCCTTTCGGCTAACAATGTCTCCTTTTCAATTAATACACTTCCCATAATGTACACTTTCCCGAAATTTGTATTCCCAAAATGACTACTGGCCCATACAATCACTTCCCAGTTTGAGCACTTCCCAAAAAAACATTTTTTCCCGATAAGTCCACTTAACCAATATGTCGTATCATTATCGTTAGGCTAGCTAAGTTGCATTGCAAAAAAATGGCAATAAATCACGTTTGTTAAATCGGAGCCCAGTTATCGTATCACACAAAGAGGTCTTACATTCAGGGAGGGTGTACTACTCGTGCGAGTTAACATGGCACCTGGCTCAATCAAGTGACGTTTAAAGTACTGACTGCAAAAGAAATATTGAATTTTCGAGAGCGCCATATTTTATTAGATAAATTTCTTAAATTCTTTAATATTGATTAAAATAATTAATAGATTTCTGATCGTAAGATTAAAAAATAAACAATATTCATGGCATGTTTTTCTTATAATAAGCTTGTGTTATACTTACATTGTTGTAAAACTGAAAGTATAACGTATTACAGATTTATTTAATAAAATCACTGTTGGTGAAACTACTAGACATTATTTTATTCTAAAAATAAAATTATTATATAAATATATTGATGAAATGTTATCCCAATAAAATATTGTGATTGTTTATCTGTACAATTTTCACATCCTTGTATCGCACCCCTTATTATTAAACCAGGTTAAAGCTATTTTTATCGGAAAGAATTTCGGAGAGCACAGCAGTGACTAAACATGCCAAATTATAAGAGGACATAATAATTTTATTAGCGTCAGTTCCTTAAGTGGTAGTTTACTGCCTAAATTATGACAGTACACGTGCATACTAAGAGGGAAAGAGTCCTATTCATTATTTTTATAATATTATATTGATAGATTAGTTTAGTTTTTACTACGGTGATGATAACCGCCGTTGTAATAAGATTCTATATTGATAATGAGATGTATTGAAAGTGTGGATGCATGTTTGTTAGGTATTTAATCAAACCACATTACGGTAGAACGAATCTGGATGAATTTAGCAGAGATAGAGAATTTAAAAAAAAGGAATACTTCATAATCCAATCAATTAAATTCAAAAAATCCAAGAAATCCATACTAATATTATAAATGCAGAACATAGTAAATCTGTATGTTATATAGTGTTATGACGAAAACTCAATAAAATAAATCAATATAAATGTTCCAAATGTAACAATAACAAAAATCTACAAAATCTGATATTAAAAACTACGATATTAAAATCTACAAGTCACTGTGATGCAGACGCTACTGCAGGACGAGAGCGGGGCATCGCGCGGAGAAGTGGGAAGAGGGTTGTTCACAAGGCCAGGTGCCATGTTAACTCGCACGAGCTGTACATATTGGGAATCGGACATTTTCGAAGAGTACCTATACGACATTGGAAGTGAACTTTTCGTGAATAAGACATTGTGAAATGCAGTCAACTTAGCCTAGTGTACATTATGGGAAGTGTGTATTCTGAAAAAGGGAACATTGTCAGCCGAAAGGTCTTTTTTTTTATCGTGCGATAAATCCCCACGGATACCACCCCCACGGAGCTGGTGGAGGTGGTTATGTCGGACTCAAACCGACTAAAACGCACGCCGTCTTGGGTCCTTGGTTGCCGGAGGTGAGATTGCCAAAAGCATATCTCTCGCACCCCGGCAAAGGTCTGGCGCGGTCCGACCGCAAAATCAACAAAACGTTTAATTTTATCGAACGCGATCTGCATATACATCCACATCCAACAAAGGTTTAGTTATAAAGGTACTCTGAAAATGTAGCGCTGTAGAACAAAACAAAACTACTGCATTGAGTTCAATGCAGTATTTTTAATAGCAATGTAGGTATGGTACTGAAAAATATCTATGATATTCTTTGTATTTTAGAGTTATGCAACAAAATAATGTGATCAGTATCTACGAAATGCTGCATATTATGATATAAAATGTGAGAAATGACTGGCGTCACTTGCGACTCTAAAATGCCAGTCAGGCTGAAGGGGCAGGTCTATAAAACGATCATTAGACCTGTCCTCTTTGCGGGCGCCGCGCCGGTTACACCGGCTCCACGCGAGCCACGTTGGGTGCTTAAGCGAATGGATCGGGAGGTCCTCCTGGAGGCCGCCATCGTACAGGCCTGGGCCTCTGCGCCGGACAGGCCTGTCGACATAGACGATGAGGCGGCGTGGTTCCGGGAGGCCATGACGCGTGTCTGCGACGCGGCTATGCCTAGGGCTCCGCCCTATAATCCGAGGCGTCAGGTCCCCTCCGTCGCTGTATATCATATTCTCAAAAGACCACATTCGTAAAACATCATATTCGCAAAACATGATATTCGCAAAATATGATATTCTCATAATATCATATTCTGACAACATGATATTAGCAAAATATTATATTCGTAAGAAACCATATTCGCTATAATATCATATTCTCAAATTACCACATTTTTAATCTAAAAGTAACATCAGGGAAAAAATCAAAAGGTAATAAATTTTATTTCTATATCTGATACTGGCTGACCATGTATTTTCCTTTGAATAATAAAGACAATATATATGCATCAGGTTTGATTTATTATGTTATTGCTTTGCGAGCTTAGTGCAAATTAGTGTTAGTGGGTGAAAATAAACCAACCTAATTCAAATAACAATGAAATGAATCGAATACATCGAAAAAAGTGAATCTTCTAGGGTGGGACTCGAGCCCGCGATCTTTACCTTACCTTACGGCTACCGAGACACGCCCGATGTGACTCAAATTTCACTTCTATATTCATCCGTCTATAAGGCGACGGAGGAATTATCTATCGATGTTCTTACGAACTATCGGAACCAATGAATGATTTTACAATCATTTTTAAACACGGATTTTCGTTTACTCCATTCAAATATTTGAATAAATTTTTTATACGATATAATGTTGTTTTTTAGTTTTTCTGTTAGTGACAATAAATATTCTCAGACGATTTTATCTAGTTTGTTTATTTTTAATATGAATTAATATTCTATTTCATAATAATAAATGTTTAATTTCTCAAAAACATTAGAACTGTGGTGTGGTGTGTTTGTTGTTTACCTGACTGTACTCAGAATAGAGTCTTTTGCGTTTATCATGTTTCACGAATGTCGTATTTTGCTACTATGATGTTCTCAGAATATGATATTAAGAGAATATCATATTTTACGAATATCATGTTTTGCGAATATGATCTTTTACGAATGTGGTCTTTTGAGAATATGATATACAGCGACGGAGCGGTCAGGTCTACTGGTGGTCAGCGGACATCGCGAGGCTGCGACAGGCCTCCGTGATCGCTTTCCGCCGGTGGACCAGATTCCGAAGGAGGCGTAGCCGCCCCGCAGATACGGAGCCCCGAGAGGCGGAGCTTCATGCGGGGTACAGGGAGGCCAGAAAGGCCCTCCGAGTAGCGATAAAGCAGTCGAAGGCTGCAGCTCACAAGGAGCTGCTGGAGACGCTGGAGCGGGACCCATGGGGGCGGCCTTACCTTATGGTAAGGGGCAAGCTGCGCCCCCGGGCCCCGCCGTTAACCCGGTGTCTCCAGCCGGAGCTGCTCGGAGGAGTCGTTGGCTCCCTGTTCCCAGCGCGGGCGGTGGAACATATTCCACCGCAGATGACTCCGCCACCTAGGTTGCCTATGGCGCCCAACGTGGATGACGACGACGAGGTCACTTGGGTGGAGCTGGAGCTGGCGGTGTTAAGGCTCAAGGCCAAGAACACCGCCCCGGGACCCGACGGCATTCCAGGCCGAGCGTGGGTCCTAGCTCTAGGAGAAGAAGACGCTCTCGAGCCCCGGCTGAGAGGGTTTCTCAGCGCATGTTTGGAGCGAGGCCAGTTTCCGAAGATGTGGAAGACGGGGAAACTGGTCCTCATCCGAAAGGCGGGGCGCCCGGCGGACTCACCGTCCGCCTACAGGCCAATAGTGTTGCTCGACGAGGTGTGCAAGCTCTTTGAAAGAGTCATTGCAAAGCGCCTCGTCGAGCACCTATCCAGGGTAGGGCCTGACCTGGCGGATGGCCAGTATGGCTTCCGCCGGAGGCGCTCCACCGTGGATGCCCTCATGCGCGTGAGGACTCTGGCGAAGGACGCCGTCGCTCGGGGCGAGGTGGTGTTGGCGGTGTCACTGGACATCGCCAACGCATTTAACACCCTGCCCTGGAGCTGCATTAGGGAGGCGCTCGTGTATCACGAAGTGCCTCTCTACCTTCGCCGCATAGTCGGGGCGTATCTGTCGGAGAGAGCAGTCGTCTACCCAAGTGCGACCGGGCTCGGTCGGCGAGAGATGTCGTGCGGTGTTCCGCAGGGATCGGTCCTGGGACCGCTACTGTGGAACATCGGTTACGACTGGGTGCTTCGCGGGGAGCTCGTGGACGGTGCCGCCGTCACGTGTTATGCGGATGACACGCTGGTGACGGCGTGCGGGGCTACATACCGCGAAGCGACCCGGAAGGCCACGACCGCGGTTGCCCAAGTCGTGGAACGGATTCGGCGGCTGGGTCTCGAGGTGGCTCTGCATAAAACCGAGGCCATGTTCTTTCATGGGCCTCGGCGCGTGCCACCGGAGGATTCCAGCCTCATAGTGGGAGACATTTCCATCGGCGCGCGGCGTCAAGGCCCAGATGAAATATCTGGGGCTCGTACTCGATGGCCGGTGGAACTTCGGGGAGCATCTCCGAAGACTGGCCCCCAAATTGAAGGACACAGCTGCCGCTTTGGGGCGGCTGCTGCCCAACATGAGGGGGCCGGATGACTCCTGCAGGAGACTCTACGCGGGAGTCGTGCGGTCCATGGCCCTATATGGGTGCCCAATATGGGCGGACACCCTGACGGTCCACAATGCGCGTCTGCTGCGTGGACCGCAGCGTGCAATGGCCAGCAGGGCCATTAGGGGGTACCGCACGATATCCTTCGAGGCGGCGAGTCTCCTTGCCGGATCCCTACCATGGAACCTGGATGCGAGAGCCCTTTCGATGCTATATCGGTATCGTAAGGAGGCGCGGGAGCAGGGACGGGAACCCGAGCCCGAAGAAATTCGGGCCGTGAGGTCCCAGCTCCACAGGGACATGGTAGCGGAATGGGAGCTACGACTTGGGCGACTAAGCGCAGGGCACGCCGTAATAGCGGCGGTAAGACCCATCATGGAGGAGTGGCTAGAGAGGCCACACGGCAGCCTCTCGTACCGGCTGACGCAGGTGATTACCGGACACGGGTGTTTCGGGAGTTACCTGTGTCGGATCCGGAAGGAGCCAACGTCCGAGTGCCATCACTGTGATGCGAGCGAGGACACGGAGCTGCACACGCTGACCGAGTGCCCGGCGTGGGACACGCCGAGGCGGGTCCTAGTGGCGGCTCTAGGGGTGGGAGTCCTCACACTCGTCACATTGCTCACAGCGATGGTACGATGCGCAAACGCTTGGGGTGCGGCCGCCTCCTTCTGCGAGCATATACTACCACCCTCCACCACCACGGAGTGTGATACCACCCCCACGGAGCTGGTGGAGGTGGTTATGTCGGACTCAAACCGACTAAAACGCACGCCGTCTTGGGTCCTTGGTTGCCGGAGGTGAGATTGCCAAAAGCATATCTCTCGCACCCCGGCAAAGGTCTGGCGCGGTCCGACCGCAAAATCAACAAAACGTTTAATTTTATCGAACGCGATCTGCATATACATCCACATCCAACAAAGATTTAGTTATAAAGGTACTCTGAAAATGTAGCGCTGTAGAACAAAACAAAACTACTGCATTGAGTTCAATGCAGTATTGTTAATAGCAATGTAGGTATGGTACTGAAAAATATCTATGATATTCTTTGTATTTTAGAGTTATGCAACAAAATAATATGATCAGTATCTACGAAATGCTGCATATTATGAAATAAAATGTAAGTAAACAATACAATCGATAGTTATTATTTACCTGTATTCAATGTCACACCCAGTGTATCTACTTATATTTTAAAACAAACATTTTAATAAACTGTTTGGTCAATAACCGGTCATTTCAAGAACTTATTTGTTGTATGCAACTGTCATAGGGTCCGTTGCAAGTGGATAGATGCGGTGTCAACCCACGGAGGACAGAATATTATTAAGTAACGGAGATGCCCCATTCATAATTTGCCTAATAAAAACGCGTCGCCGAACGCGGGTGGGAAGAGAGACGCGCGGGGTGTCAAAAGTCGAAGGACCTCATAGGTATAACGTTCCTACCGAATGAGTCCATTTGACGTTTGGATGGCACGCGACTCGATTGCCTTGCAACAACTCCGCTATCATTTCCTTCTCCATGTGTCAACCTAACTCAATGGACAGGAGACGGGAATGTATTAACTTATATAATGATGCTAATTCTGTTGTATTTATATTAACTAACATACTTACTGTAAAAATCTCTAAAATGTATTATACACCCAGACTGTATAGTCGTTTCTTATAAAATGATTATTATAGTGTGTGGCCGATTCCGGTCAGCGCAGCGCCGACAATTTTGGCCGGACAGTTAATGACCGTGAGGTAAATGAACACACAATTAGCAGGCATAATAGTGCAAGCAATTTTCGACCTTTGACATCACATAGAACATAGTTTTTTTTTTCGTATATTCGTGATAAGCGGCATTTATTTATGCGAAATGACATGTAATTAAGAAAATGTTATTAAGGTCGATAATCGTTCTTCTGTTCTTAGTAGGCCTTATAGTCAGTTCGAGTCCCACAGCATGCCACCTAACGATTTTGCTATCGAAGCTATGTACAAAATCTTTTTTTTTTTAAGAAACGACTGTACAATCTAGGTGTATAATACCATTTTAGAGAGTTTTTGCGTATTTTAGTTAATTTTGACATCATAGAATTGGCATCAATGTAAAATTTAAAAAAAAAGACGGCTACGTTTCGTTAACAATGTCAATGTCACACATTGATTATTCTATTCTACTAACGACGTGCCGTTTGTTGGCTATTCATCGGGAAATAGCGTATACAGAAAAATAACAAAATATATCACGATAAAAGTTTTCTTCGTTGTCGGAAGTCATATTTTGCAGTTTTTTGCACTCAATCGAATAGTTAAGGAAGTATGTAAAGTAGTAAAGTCGGCATGACTTGAAAACTTGCATTTCTTTTTGTTAAACCAGGCACGCCAAGCAAAGATATACAATGTACATACACAGATCATCGACCTTTACATCAATTAGTCACAGAATCCACGTTTAAATGCATTAATGCGATAATTACTTTGTTTTATAAACATTACATACAAAGGAGTTTCAATGTTATTGATGCATTATGACGCATATAGTTAATTAAAAGGCGATTGAGCATGAATATGTACTACTATGCCTTTAGCTTTATTTTTTTATATCACTTAGGTGGCAGATAAGCGCACGGCCCACCTGATGGAAAGAGGTTACGTATGCAACACCAGGGGCGTTACACTCGTGCTACTGACCGTGAAGAAACCATCTAATGCCCTTTTTGTAAAACACCATATTGTAGTCGCTTGGCTTCGATATGTGCGAGTATGTGCTGTATCTGTGACTTCATTGGCATATTATTTTTTTCAAGTACAGATCAATAATCTCTCTACTTTTTTTAAGTTCCGCCTTGTAATAGCTACAATTTGCCAGTGAAACTTTTGTAAAAAAACAGCCCAGTCGATATTAGCAAAGTTAAACAGCCACAAAAATTCTATTTTTTAGGTTATAATAAGTAAGTACCTTAAACTACATATATATTCAGCTATCATTTTAATATTAAAAACAAACACTTCAATTGTATTTATTTGTATAGATAGTATCGATAACGTCTATTTTATTGACAACACGTAAACAATCCATAGTAATCTTCTCACCCTCTAGATACAGCTTCACAAGTAACCGATCGATAATAGAGATATCTGTCTTTTATTATCAGTCACGTATGCGGATAGTAACAAGATCAATGACTCCACATAAAGATGTATGTCTTGATCAAAATCTACGTTTCCGCATCGAAGAATAAAGTCTACCTTCCTATCCTTCTTCATTATATTCCAATATAAAATTAGTTTCTACCAATATAAACGAGCCATTTTACGATCTAACCAGGAGTTACGACTTACGGCTAAGAATGGGGCTGCTGAGTTCGGCAGTTAAAATGCCCCTTGAATTTCCTAAAAAAAAAAAGAAATGTTTTCGCGAAATTAATGCTAGAGAATTCTCTGAGATAGTGACATAACTTTGTTTACGGAAAGAAATCTCGTTTTGTTCGCAGTCAATCCCAGTTAAAGTTAGAAAATATCTGATTATGGCTAATAGCCGATTGTAAATGAAATAGAACACAAAAAATTCTACATCCTAGCGTATATCCCAGTCGCCTCCGAAGCTTTCATCTTTAGAGTCTGGGCTCCGCTTTTTCCAGTCTAGTTCCTATCCTATCCTACTAATATTAAAGAGGAAATGTTTGATTGTTTGTTAATCACGCTCAATCGGCTGAACGGATGACATTGGTACCGAAATTTGGTGCACTTGTCTGAAACAACACAGGCTATTTTGTCACAGGAATAGGTTAGATGGAGTCGTGGATGTTAGCTGATCAATACTAGAAAACGATAGCTTTTATAATTATGTATACTAAATTTTATATTTGTACTGTTAACCGTCGAAGAGTTCCTTCATTTGGAGTTCAACCTGTGTATCGCTTCAGGAAACACATAGAGGTACAATAATTATAACTGGAATTATTTTCCACTTTAATTTTATACTTATTAAGTGGCATGTCAACCAAATCATGCAAATCGTAAGGGTTTCTTTGCACGGTTTTGTGCAAATTATCTGCACGAAACTAGCGAGGGATGGTCACTTGGGCCCCGGAAGTGCTGGTAGGGCCCGGCACACTTATGATAGTTTCATTTCTATTTAAGTACAGTCGGTGAATATTGGCCACCATTCATACTTGAACTTGAATGTCCGTGAATTCATTTGAAACGCTTGCCTGCATAGCAACATATAAGTCTACACTCGACACAAGAAATTAAAATATTATGTTACTGTACTATACGTAAAACTGTTAATATTAACGGTCTCAATAATATGAATATCTAAGTCAATGACGAACGAGATATTTGCAGAGTTGAGAGTTTCGCAGGTCTTGAGCGTCCATGGTAGTGAGATAGAGAAATTAATGAACGTGTAGCTACTTAAAAACTCAGAATAATAAATTATAATTATACACTCGTACTGTATACCGACTGAATATTATACCAGTATACTATTACGCGTGCATACCTAATCATTCGTTACTTAATTACCTAAGCAGTGACGTGTTCTCGCCACGTGGTATCTATCACGCTAATGTTTACGTTTTACGCGGTTTTATCAATAATTTGGATTATTTTTTAGATAAATTAATCGATGCATTATTTTATAAATTTAAATGTACGTTCCCCTTCACATGTTGATAGACTTGACCATTCACTTGTAGCAGAACATCGAGCATTCGCCGTTTTTAAACTTGTCAAACTGGCCGTCGATTCTACTATGGCCATTGTTATACGCTTTTATACCAGGAAACACTGATTTAGACTTTATTACTATATATATTATATAATGGACTGCTGTGACGAGGTCTCGGTTTCGATCCCAGGTTTACCATGGAACACACCAATGACTTTTCGATGCTTTTCGAAGTTATGTGTGTATTATCGCAGGTTTATAAGTGCCCGGTTAATGGCAATAGGCTCGCCACCTATTACATTGGGACCTAAACATAAACTGGCGAAACGTGGGTGCTAGCACCTCCGCCTACCCCTTCGGGGAATACGGTGTTACGTTATGTTATGTTATGTTACTATATACTTGCAGTCTAAAATTGAATGAAACGAGTCTTATTACACTTATTCAATCTACAAAAAGCCATTTCATTTTAGACTTTAACATCATTGTTATAAAGTCTAATTTTTCTTGCAATGTCCATGGTATGATGTTGGTTTCGCTTTAGCAGAATCGAGACTCTGAACTACGAACAGAGCCGAGCAAACATCGCTACGAATATTTTCATGATCTTTCTAGCGAACGCTCAAGTTGATTTAAATTTAATGTCCTTTCGCTAGAATGCTCGCTAGAACACCCGATGGAATGCTTGCAAAAACGCTCTTTTTTAATTTTCTGTACTGTAATATTCACAATAATGCTCATTACAAGTGAATACCCAAGTTTATCAAGCACCTTATGTACTATTTTTGTCGTGTATTTTTTTAAATAAAACTGGCTATGTAAACCACAAATAAGTATCGATGCTAATCGAGTACACATTAATTGGTGTTATGTAGGTAGCTGGCAGTAGTGATAAAAAAGTAATAACCCAGATTTAATAGTTACACCGCTAGTTGAGTTGTGGTCTACGTTTTAATGTTCCAAACGTTGAATAAGATAGGTAAGTTTGATCGGTCCAAGCGGGATTCGAACCCGCGAAGCCCTGTAAGCTTTGACCAGACTAATGCTTTTGGATGGAAGAGAAGGATCACGGGTTCGAATCCAGCATGGACCGATCAAAACTTTTTTCCTTTCTTGTTCAATTTGAATAGTAGCATACTACTTTTCTCATACTATTCAGTAGGAGAAGGGTATTCGTTGCATAGGGCTGCATGTCTTGCATTTGTAATGTTTTATTTAATAATATTTGTGAAAACTTTTAATTGGCCGTAACATTGCACACATAACTTCTTTTGTACTACCTACTAGCTGTAAGTTTTCCCTAAATGTAAAATAAATAAATAAATAAATACTAAATCCATACTAATATTATAAATGCGAAAGCAACTCTGTCTATCTGTCTGTCTGTCTGTATGTTACGCTTTCACGCCTAAACCGCTGAACCGATTTTGATCAAATTTGGTATAGGGGTAGATTAGACCATGAGAAAGGACATAGGTTATGTTTAGTCGCGATAACCGACATCCACGCGGGTGGAGCCGCGGGAAAAAGCTAGTGCTTTATAATTTCATTCAAATGTAAAATTTTTTTAGCTAGCCCTCATTTGTCCCTCAGATAACACCTCACCGGGGGCGGTTATGCTCGACTCGAACCGACTAAAACCGCACGTAATCTCGGATTTGGGGTACCGGGGTATCAGATTACCCAATAAGGCATTTCCCCAGCTGACTATGGGCCATCTATAGTTTTCAGTTATAGTTTTCTCCATCCTACCCCAAAAACGGGTAAAATGAAATGAGGAGATTTCCTCATTTAATTTGTTCTCAAGAATGCTGGCTGGATGCGGAAGGCGGAGGATTGGGTGAATAGGCACAAATTGGGAGAGGCCTATGTCCAGCAGTGGACTGCGGTGGGCTAATTGAATGATGGAATTGAATGAGGCCGTCAAGCTGAGTGCCACCACTGTTAACATGGTAAATGTTTACGATGGTGACCCTCTTTCCGAGACTTTGCCTTTAGCTTAACATCAGGCGAGGTGAAGTCAAATTGACGAGTACAGTATAAAAAAAAAAAAAAAAAAGTTCTTTACAGTTTTTCATTCATTTTTAAAGTTTCAGTGCAATGACAGTAACAGACTTTAACACAGAGGCCTAGAGTGTTCTATAGGTTTTCTTACAATTTATTTTTTCTTATAACTACTTAATGAGATAAATAGATATACAATTCGCCAGATAGTAACCAGTAATCTAAACCTCCATAACATACCACTCAAGATATATGTGAAAACTCTTGAAAATGTATGAGATAATGTTAAAAATGTTTTTAACGTTAAGAGGTCTTATCCGAATTTGAGTGTTTACCTGTTTTATATACGACTTTTTATAAATATTTATTTGTTCTTGAAGATAATTTTTTTAAAGAACATATGTAGGTATTAAGAAAAAAACAATTCATTCCTACAAGTTTTTTTTTTCGTTTTTCGGTATGATAGACGATGATAGGCATGGTTAGTTTATTTTAAATTGAGAACTATTTTTTTTTGCACTGGGTTGATTACGTGCCTAAATGGGAATACTTAACATTATCAAATTCGTTACACATAACCTAACATAACCAAATTTTAAAATTGCTATTGAAAATGTGTTTGCTGATATGAAGTAAAAAAAAAGGTAGCATAAGTTTTGCGGCTTGCTCTATCATTTTTGCAAAGAAATTGTCAGGAGCACTAAAGAGTTCACTGACGGAAAATATGTACAGTCAGCAAAGGCGATAAGTATACACCTTTTCCTGTTCACATAAAGTTGTATGAAAAAGTGTACACTTATCTCCTTTGCTAACTGTACAATAGACAGCAAAATGCAATTTGCCTAATCTAGCTGTCATAATATTCAATAATGTGTTTAGTATTTATTTTTTTCATAATTTAGTATTTAATAGTAAAAATTAGAAAAGATTGCTAAAGCATTGTCGCCATCTAGTAACAATGCTTGAAAATAAAAGCTGCCTGCCTGCTTTTGGAAGTTAGGAGTTGAACCATTTTTTGTTCCTGAATGGGCATGTGTATAGAACTATATTATATACTATGTGGTGCGACTATTTTGACAGTTATTTACCATGCGCACGCACACATTCACATGTGTACTAACACGGCACGAACACAACTAAACACAACTTAATCAGAAACAACTCTAACACATTTTCAACGGCTGCAGTTTTGAAACACAAAAGCAACACTCACGACTTCCACAATATTAGACTCCTCATCCTCCAGTTTCTCCCTCCTCACCCTCAGCGGTTCTATCAGCAGCTGGTTGTTGTCATTGATGACCACCACCGTCTCTCCGGCTGAGTTTACAAACTCAAACAAGAGCGGTTCCGCTGTGATGATGACTTTATGTCCTTGACCGTTGGACAGTGTCAGCTTGCCATTCTCATTGGAAACCAGCTTGAGGCTGGAATTAAAAAATATATGATTGATATTGTCTATGATACTTGGTAATGGCCCAGAACCCTCACTTTCACATAGAACCCCAGGGTTATGGTTATGCTTTTGTAGCAGCAACTATCGTCTGACCTACCAAACCTGAGAGGAAAGCATTCGCAAGAACCTCATCCATCAATGAATAGACATAAGGTCTTGGCTTGTAAAACCTACATGCTAATAAGCCCTCAGCTCTCATAATCCTTTGGTCATAGGGCAACTGCTGCCATGTCCCGTCGTCTACGCTACTGTACAGCAGTGACGTCACATACGTGACGTCAGACGGCGGAAGACACGGCAGCCTTCCCTCCGGCATGAGTTTTCATCATTGGGCGAAATTTTCATTTCATCATATTTTTTTCATCCTGCAGGGAAAAGGTCACTCTAGTGCGACCTGGCATGGCTATTGGAAGCTTCCTTCTAATTTTATGCTCAGTCATGGTTTTGATAGCTTGGTGAAGTCTGCAAATACACCAGCTACTTCACACTCAACTTACAACACTTTTACATTTGAAATTGATAAACTTAATGGTTGAAATTAATTATGAAAAAGTTCTTACCCATCAGCCTTTGGTTCTCCGTTCAGTGCCAACTGAGACCTGTATCTAGGGTACAATGGGTCTGCTTCGTCCAGCTCTACACGGAAGGTGGCATCCTTCAGAGCCGACAGCTTCAAGGCATAATGCCACTGTACAAGGAAAGAGATGTTTATTATAAACAAAATAGGTGTATAAATATGTCATTAGCAATTAATAAATTGACAGAATTGATTTGGTTCTGGATATGGACAAAATTACTCATGTAATAATCTTGGTTGTGGTATCAAATCTAATGTGTTTTTCTTCAGTTAGGAATAATTTATTGGCTCTCTCTTGACCAAGATAGCTAAATAAATACTGCTAATGAGATTTACTATTAAATTTATAGGCCACTAAAGTTTTAAATTAAATTAAAAATAAAGCACCTAAATTAATTATCTGTCGAGTGATAAGTGAGTTCATTAATCTTTACTATATTGGTTACCACTTTGCTGATGGTAGTCACATAAGAGCTAATTTTGTCAATCTCCTTGTAGTAAAGATCTACTTGGTCAACAAATTATTTCTTTTTAAGTGCACAGATTTTCAGCCAATCTTCTAGCATAGCTTCTAGTTGAAAAGTCTCAGAGATAATACAAATACATTTACATACCCATTACCCATAGACCACTTTTCCTTTCAAATAATAACTACTAAATGTGTAAAAATGTGCAAGTTCTTTTATCAAATTTAACATATAATATAATATAAGACACTTATATAAAAGATATGCTGATATTCCTAATATAATTCAATCAAATCATTGTACATATATATAATAATTTATGTTAATATATCCTGTGCATGTAAACTAAAGTATTTCATTCCAGTAAGTCAACTGCATGAAAAGTCTGTATATAAATAGGTTGGCAAACTCCCAATCACTAATGCTGTAATAGGCCAAAAAAATATTAAATCAAGTAATTTTCTTACCAAAGTTGTTCTTTTTTCAGTAGAGGTATCCACAGTCAGCACTTCCGCGGTTAAAACATTTCCATGAACAATTACAGTGTCTAAATTGAGTGTGTACTGAGATTTTTCAGGTTTGAACGGTCGCAACCTCTTACAGAAACCAGACTGTTCACACGTCTTAAAATTGTTCCTATCGACCGCACGACTGCCGCCAATTGTTAAAGCGGCTAACAGAAGAAGCCCCAGGGTCTTCATTCTGTAATAAAACAGATATTTAGGAAATAAAATACCACCTATGACAAAGACCGGTGTCAAGTCAACTCGAAACATGAGTTGCAAGACCGTATTACAACCACTTTACCTAGAAGAATTATATTTTTAGCGCCTAAAATAAGCAATATGATGTAGTGGCAACTTTTCTATACAATCATCGCCGCTATATAATATTTAACTTAAATAATTTTTAACTAAGAAGCGATAAGGCGCAAGCACGCGTTACGTGGAGATATCTCGTTTGACAACTAAATTTAGTCATTTTGCATCGGGTTGCCACGCTTTATGAATTTTATGACAATCTTTATGAATTTCCCAACACTATAATAAGTAGTTACGATTTGCATTCCTTTGTTATTGTTTTCTGCACAGGTTTTCTGTTTATAATCAAGAGAAAAAGGAGAGGAGGAAAGTGGATAAGGTTCGTATAGGTAATTGAAATTTTAAATCTTTGTATTTCACATGTATTCAATCTCAATCAATGGACTTTCAATAGTTTCAATTTGGTTTCTTTATGGAGATTATCGATTTATTAATGGCTAGGCTGGATCCGAGATAGATAACTTCAAAGCTAATCGACTAAAATAAAATGAAAATTGTCAACAATGTCATCAGTTGACATACTTGACATATGTCAAAGTATACCAACTCTAAAAATGATATCGGTTTGCAAAAATATTTGGAAAGTTCTTCCTCCACTTCCGACTATTTCAGTTTGCTCAAATACCGGCTTACATCTTTCTCGAAATTATTCAACGTTGAACAGAATGGCTGAACCACAATGGCAAATAGCTAAAACTAAGCTTTTGAAACTATCGTTAGAGGAAAGACGCAAGTTGTATAAAATTAAAGATTATGTGATTCTCGACTTAGTGGACCCCTGGTGCCACTATGTTTTAAAGAATCAAAACATTGAAACAAAGAAACATACTCTAGATGACGTTACAGAATTCAAGAAAATGAAACTTAATGCTGGAATGCACGACGAATTATCTAAAAGAGTGTCTATTTTCAAAGGAGACATAACTAAGTTAGAGGCATGTACCTAGAGTACAATAACTATTATTTTTGTGTTCTATAAAATACTTGCTTTTGCCCGCGGCTCCGCCCGCGTGGATGTCGGTTATCGCGACCAAACATAGCCTAGGTCCTTTCTCATGGTCAAATCTACCCCTATACCAAATTTCATCAAAATCGGTTCAGTGGTTTAGGCGTGAAAGCGTAACATACAGACAGACAGAGTTAGTTTCGCATTTATAATATTAGTATGGATATGTTACTCTTCATACATTGAGAGTCCATAGAAACACTTTGACCACCTATTGTAAAGACTGCTTGGGTTCCTAGGAGTAGTTTTGGGTTATTATTCACAGGCTTCACCTTAGGAATCGTGCCATACATTTAAATTTAGAATTTACTGTTGTTTTTTATATATTTTTTTTTATATTCACAAGTGACTTCCTAGGAATCAGACAGATTATTATTGATATTGACATCATTGCAGAAAGGTGGGGCTCTTGTTAGCTGTTTATGTAATTATCCTCCAAGAAACAGATCAGAATTTTTAAAATATTTCTTTTCAATATTAACCTATCAAACACCAACCGGTTCCGGGCACCGCGAGTCTTTTGTTTGTTTATGTACTGTTCTATTTTTTTTCGTGGCTTGACAGGTTAAAAGCTATTTCATTCACATGTCAATAAAGCAAGCTTCACAATTTCCTGCGGGAGCAAGGCTAATGTGGGTGGAACTGCTGGGTGATACATTTCATATTACATATATTTTATACTATATTTATTTTTAATTTAATTTATTACTTTACATTTTTTTTTACTTTTAATAGTAAGTGTTTGGTATAACCATATTATTTTGAGACTTTATACTTTGCAGGTTGATGCTATAGTGAATGCAGCCAACTCCTTCCTCAGAGCTGGTGGTGGAGTCGATGGAGTCATACACCGAGGCGCAGGACCTTTCTTACAGGTAAGATACATATTCATGTAATTACACACTGGTCTATATTGTCCAGATTTACAAATAGTCAAACAACTATATGACTGTAGATTTAAATTGGAAAAAGGGAACTCTCAGGGTGGTAGTTGAACCTGTGACCAGTTCCTTACAAGGGGAATGTTCTGAGGAACTGAGCTTTCCTGGATGAACTTCATGAGTTTTATAGCTGACAGCTGAAACCAACTGAGTTGTCGAAAATTACTCGGAGAAATGATGTTGCTTATATCGAGGGTTGGGTGTTAAAACCCGATAAGTGAAAAAAAAGCGAAATTAGTTTTATTAGCCCACTAGAATCAGAATTTTTTACTCTTCCTAGTGATGTTTCCAGATAACCCTATTTTAGAGTGTAACATAGTAATGTACTAACCAAATAACCCAGTAAGTGCATTACTAAATAATAATTTTAGTTGAAAATACTCTAAAGCTAGTTATACTTAAACATTTCAAATTTTGTTTTACGAGAGAACCCAATAAAATGTATTTATTGGTATTTTTTTTTTTTTTTTTTTTTCTTTATTTAAGGACTTTATACAATAAGTATATGTCGCCCTGCTAGTACATATTGTATTATCTCTACAAAACAAGTATTAAAAACTAAAACATTAAGTAGGTACTATAGAAAGCATTCTATATAAATAGAATGCTTCTTCCGAATTAGGAGTGGTCAGTATTCTGTGGAAGGCACCTATGTCTGACTTATTCACCTCTAAGTCTACCATCAGTTGGTCTCTTCCAGTCTGGTAGCGCGCGCATTCCATGAGGATGTGTTGTACGTCATCCATTACTCCACAAGTTTCGCAATTTGGAGAGGTTGTTATGCGCATTAAATATCTAAATTTATTTGATAAAACATGACCACTTCTAATTCTATGTGCTATGACTATATATTTCCTAGGTAACTTATTATTAACAAACCAGGGAATCGGAGGAGGTTGACATTGTATGGTCTTATACCCAGGGCTTCAAATAACGTTAAAAATAATTAACGTTACCTTCTCTGGACTGCTGTTAACGTTAATATAAAACTAACGTTAGTAAATTTAACGTTAATTTATTTACGCCTTAACGGTAGCCTTTACTAACGTTAATGGTAAACTAACGTTAATTTAAATGGTACTTAGATAACGTTTTGAATACGTGCAGTGCAGTGGGGGTCTTGTCATTGCAATGGTTGATGTTTAATACAAATTTGTGTGGATTGAATATAATATTCAGTTCGATAATAATTGCAAAATGAGTGAAAATGAAAACTGTTATCAAGGTAAGTGATTTTCATTTATATTTCAAAGCGTAGCGCTTAGAATTTTATGCGTTATGAATTTATAATTGTAAAAGTAGATACCTATTACTTTACTATCGTGTGATTTATGTAAAAGTAGATGTCCGTAATAGGCGTGCTATGCAGACTGTGTATATTATACATAGTTTTTAACATATCGTTTGAATGTAAATGTATGTAGGTATTTGATAGTTTCAGATGACGACAGTGTTAATTATGATGAATATAGTCAACCTTTATTTACCGAGGAAAATAAAAATGCAAGTCCGATAAATAACACTGAAAGCATTGATGGTGAGATTTTGAAGACATTTTGTAGGTAGGTACAGTTGAACGCAAAGATGCTTAGCACATTCAAAAGTGCAACAACTGAACACTTACTAATAGCTCAAAAATTTGTGTTGTACATGTACATGTGTAAATGTACTTTATTTTAATATCTAGTCGTAACAATGATTTATTGCGCGTTTTAGGTTTAGTTGTTTTGCACTTTCGAATATGTTAAGCTACTTTTGCGATAGACTGTACTTAACTTACTTGTACTTTTACTTACTACACTAATGCCCGTTTTCACTAACAGATCCCTAACACATCCCTAAGTAGGAGTCTCTTAGGCTAAGGGCTCCTGAAATCAGAGACTTTACCTAAATCCAATTTTACCATACTAGGTGATACCTACTAACGGCCGTTCCCAATAACTTGCCCAAAGTTAAATGTACCTAGATAGCTACTTCTGGTAATATCTCGAGATAGCGCGTCCCTCAAGAACAGAAAAAAAGCGGCCAAGTGCGAGTCGGACTCGCCCACGAAGGGTTCCGTAGCAGCAAGTAACATAATATAAAAGTTCTTGTATTTCGTTGTAAGTTTGATCGATATTTTATTTTAATAATAGGTAAATTGCGGTTTACGATTTATGACGTATTAAAAAAAAACTACTTACTAGATCACGTTCACACCAATTTTCTGTGGTAGTTTGCATGGTAATGTACATCATATGTGTTTTTTAATTTTATCATTCTCTTATTTATTTCTTATTAGAAGTTACAGGGGGGGGGGGGGGACGACGACGACACGTTTTACCACTTTGGAAGTGTCTCTTGCGCTAACTATTCAGTTTAGAAATTCATTGTTTTTTTTCTATTTTTGTGTGAAAACTTAATGCGGTTCACAGAATACATCTACTTACCAAGTTTCAACAGTGTAGCTCTTATAGTTTCGGAAAAAAGTGGCTGTGACATACGGACGGACAGACAGACAGACATGACGAATCTATAAGGGTTCCGTTTTTTTGCCATTGGCTACGGAACCCTAAAAACGATTTTCGACCTTAATGACATTTTCTTAATTAGGGTGTTTTTTCGCATTAATAGGGGCCGCTGATCATGAATATAAGAAAAAAAAACTATGTATTAAGCAATGCCAATAAGGTCGAAAATTGCTTGCACTAATCTTTTTTAATCTGTAGGTGTAGGTACGTACTGACTTCAATTCGTACTTAGCTTTTAGTCCCATTTCCGTGATCAGGGTTACGTATAGATGCCAAAAAGCGTGTTTTGTTTAGTTAAGGGCTGGTTATGGAGCGAACAATCGGGCCCCTAAACATAAGGGAACACCTAAGACCTTAGGTGACACTTAAACGTTGGTGAAAGCAATTTTTTTGTTAGGGGGTCCCTAAATGCTGCTTAGGGGACACCTAAATTTAGGTAGCTGTTGGTGAAAACGGCCATAAATTTACATGCTTGGTATTTATTAGCATTTATTTAAAACACATTTTTTGTGTGGCTATAGAAAACAGAAGTTTATAAGAATGTGACTCTGGATTCGTATACTAATATAATTAGACTATATTTAGGGGCTCTCCATGGCCCTGGGTCAGTACGGGTGCGCGAGGGGTATGCAAGGGGCTACCTCACCCGGTAACTAATGGCCCGAAACGGCCGTACGGTTATCCTGCTGGCTTCGGCGGTGGGGGAGGCGTGAGGTGGGGTGTTATATTTTGTATTATTTTCCTAGACTTCATAGTGCAAACTTATAACAGCTTAATTTGGGTTATGTGGCACTTACAATTACATAGTTATTATTTCAGGCTTTGACGACGAAAATATCAGCACTGGCGATTACAATATGTCCCAATCGATCTTACAACCACAAAATTCGAACAAAGGGAAAGATGCTCACATGAAAAGTGAGTTATAGGAAGATGCGCATAATGATGTCCAGGATTGCAACATTAAGAGGAAAAGGAACGATGATTCAGAGAGTAATGTTAATGATAGTGACAACAATTGTATACATTGCACTTTCGACAAAAAAAAGAAATTATTATTTTGGTAACTTAATGATAGGATAATTGCAGTTTTTACCCCCATGTATGAGATCTGAAGCATACATTAATATTTTAAAATATGTACAAATGCTCAAACATAAGCATGTAAAGGAAAATAAGTAAAACACATTCGTAAAAAGTAATCTTTTGGTTTATTAATTAGTTTTTTGGCTCCACTTAATTTTTTTAACAATAATTAATAAAGATACAAATTTGACAATATCGATTAACTTTTCGTGGGTATTTGAATAATATAATTTTGATTACGATTGATCATAATTATGACGACTTCCACTATCTTAGTTTAAACAACAACAAAGCAATAGGCAACTATAATTAAAACGAAGATCGTGATAAGTTTCACGATCAAAAAAATATTGTATAATGTGTGTGTTTACATTAAGTATGTACATTAAGTATATACATTAAGTATTTACATAATGTGTGTATTTACATTAAGTATATATTTATTTCTGGTTATAAAGTTTATTACAACGAATAAATAGCAAATCTTCAATAATGTTGTCTTTCATTGACAATCTATTACTAGACAGTACAAATTTTAGGGACGAAAATAGCCTTTCGACGCTTACTTGTGTCATCGGCGCAGCTAGAATGACTGTAGAAAGTTTGTACAAACTTGGAAATTTTTCTTTACATTTTTCCCAGTATGTAAGTATATTTTCCGTGGACTTTAATAATGGTTCATTTAAAAAATTATTTATTTGTTCTAGAAAGTCAGGAGTGGTTGATTGTCTTCTTAATATTACATTTACGTCATGTTTTGCTATGTAATTAGAATTTAAAAAGTCATCAAGATCATTCTGAGCTTCAGATGTCCCTTCACTTATCATTGTAGTTAACGAATTATCGGTATTAATATTTTCTTTATTAGCTTCTTCCAATATAAAATGTTCTACATATAATCTATACAATTAGCTTCTGCTTTATTTACCTGGTCTGGTGTCAAAATACTGTTTAATCTTGGGTCTAAAAGGATGCCATTTAGAAAAGTGTCATTTTCAAAAAGTTTTTTTTCTCTATTTTTCATAGATGTTGCTAAATTATTGGCAATCCTTGTATTAATTTTACTAATTTTTATATGGCATAACATCCATGCGATATAGAAATCTCCGACAGTAAGCTGTTCGGCTTGAAGTTTTTTTATTAACTCTTTGGCGGGTGTTAAGCTGGTAACGAATTCACTTAAGTCATCCCAAGTTGAAATAGGCAAATATAATTGTTCCTCTGTATTACATATTTCTCGCAAAGATAACACGCTTTCTACCATGTCTATGGTAGAATGCCATCTTGTAGCACAGTCCAGTTTAGGCACATTTTTGTACTATCCCTTAATAGTCTGACATAATAGGGTGTTCGAAGTCGTCGAACAACTTCTCGACAGCTTAAAATTAGGTTTGAAGTATAAATTTCTTTGCATGCGTCTTGCAGTGCTAACTGAGCTGTATGTGCAGCGCATCTTACAATTCCGATTTCATGTCTGTCGTCTGCTACCTCACTGTTTATAAATTGCTCTCTTAAAACATTTGTTACTTGAGTCGTGTAGGTATGATCAAGTTCATTATCACTAAATTCAAAACTGTCATACTCTGTATCGGAATCTTCGCTCTGATGAGCAGCTTCGTTTATTTCTCCTGAAGAGGAAGTTGAGGGTATTTCTACGTTAGAACTATTTTCGCTCATAAGTTTACTCATTTTAATCATATTTGCTCCGTTATCGGTTGTTATGCAGTAAATTTTTTTATTGAGTTCTGTGTCTATGCGGTATCGGTGCAGATTATAAATTAATGTGTCCTTTAGATGTTCTGATGTATGTCGCCTAAATATTTCTACAGTTCCCAAGTTTCTTAAAATTATGACACCATCTTGCAAATATTGGCAATTGATGCCCATGAAACTTCTGGTACCTAGAGAAGCAATATCCACCTTAATAGATATAACTTTATTAGAAAGTGTAATAGCTAGATCATCTCTCATTTTTGTAGCCATTAACCTTACATTTTCTCGAATTTTTAAAGTGTTTATAGAGGCAGTATTGCCTGGAATGAGAGACAGTAGGTTTTTGAATGCCTCGTCATTCATCATTGCAAACGGACGCCCGTAGACAGCTACTAACTTAGTACATTCCTCAAGTACTGTCGCTGATACTGTATTTTGGCGGTTGGTAGATGTTGCCAAATGTCGACTATTATTAAGTTCTGAAACTTCTTTATATATTTCGTTATGTACATGTTGTAAATGTTTAATTAAATTGCCACTATGTTGAGTCTAAAATAAAAAAAAAGGAAGATAGTGTTATTTTATCATGCTCGTATTAGATTCGCAAGCATATGCATGAAGAAATGATTAGTAATTAGTCACACACTGTCGCGTTGAGATAATACAGAATTGTAGGTGCCTACCTACAATTCTGTGTGCGGTAACCACTTCCCATCAGGTAGGCCATACTATGGTTGTTTACTGCCCTAGTAGTATAAAACACAAGAGTAGCACTTCAGTAGACTAGTACCTACCTACAACAGTAACGTAGAGAAAAAGAATTGTAGGTAGGTTGCGGTAACCGCCTCCCATCAGGTAGGCCGTATGGTTGTTTGCCGCCCTAGTAGTATAAAACACAAGAGTCGCACTTCAGTACACTAGTACCTAGGTACCTACAATAGCAACGTAGAGAAAAAGCAGAATTATAGGTAAGCTGCGGTAACCACTTCTCAATTCCCATCACCTAGGCCGTATGGTTGTTTGTCACCTTAGGTCAGCCTTAAAGTCAGCAAGTCAGCACAAACCAGGCGGCAAACTGCTCGAGCTTATTCCATTCCATGCCAGTGTGCAATAAAGGTATTTTTTTTTAAATTCGATAAATCTATCCAAGTTTCACAGTCGAAATTCGTATAATAGGTACCTACTCACCTGCAATATTTTTCCACACATTGGAACTAAACAAGTTGATGTTTTATTTTCATTTAGTTCAAAATATCTATAACTTTGCGAACCCTGGTATTTGAAAATAAATAATAATATGAATAAGAAACAATCGAAACGAATTGAGTACCTATTATATTGAAATTAAAACACGTCAGTCTATATCTACACGCGGAACGTTGTGCTTTGGCTTTGACTAGCGGGCCCTGGCGGCGGTGTAGCTTGAGTACGCTCTCGTCGCACGCAGCGCAGGTGAACGGAACGGCAACAGCCAAATTATAAAGGCAAAAAGCGCGCGCGCGGCGACTCGCTCCATACATAGTACGCGGAATGGCAACGTCACCAACTAACGTTAAAATTCACTTAAAACTAACGGTAACGTTCTTAACGTTAAAATTACTAACGTTAATTACTAACGTTATATATTTTCTAACGTTAGCTAGGTATCATTTTGAAATTAACGTTAATTAACGTTAAATTTTATGTTAATTGCTAACGTTATCAAGCCCTGCTTATACCATATGCCCTTCTCTAGAGATATTTGATTAAAATATTCTTTCCACATGTTATAGCATTTCCTCCTGTAGGTAGGTATCATTTCTGAGTAGTAAGATGTTACAACGATTTCTTCGCCACTTATACATGCTTGTTTAGCCAGTTTGTCAGCCTCCTCGTTACCATATATACCTATGTGGGATGGAACCCATTGCAATCTCAGAGATACACCTTGTTGTGTCAGATTGTCTATTTTAGCTACTATTTCATATGCTATCGGTGTACCTCTATGGCTAGAGGCACATCGAGCAATATGAAATAGTGCACTTTTACTATCAGAACAAATAATCACTTTTGTGAAATCCGTAGATCTACTAATAAAAGAAAGAGCCTCTGAGATCGCAATGAGCTCCAACGCCATAATACTAATTTTCCCCTGTATTTTCAAACCTCTATGTGTTAGGTTAGGTGAAGCTTCTACATAAAAGGCGGCTCCACAACCTGTAGTACTCTTTGATCCATCAGTATATATAAACCTCCAAGTGGTGTCATATTTTTCCCTAAGTTCTTGTATAACCGAAAATTTTAATCTATTAATTTCATATCTCTCTTTTGCCTGCTTAATACTATCTAAATTAACATTAATTATTTGAGACAATCCAAAGTTACTCATCCAGGTTCGCAATGTAAACATTTCCAAAGGTGCTGATGACGCCACATTTGTGTCTTTTAACTCTCTATAAACACTGACCATTAATGGGAGCTTTTTACGTGTCCAGTAACTGTTGTAGCAAAGAGCACTCAGATCTTGTAACAGTTGAAAAGTCACATTATCTGTCCAAGACAAACATTTAAGGTAATACTTATAGGCCAAAAATCTCCTTCTTAGGCGTAGTGGAATAACACAGAGCTCACTCTCCATAACATGAATAGGAGTTGTTTTTATGAAACCTCCTACTACTCTTAATGCCGCATTTTGTATTTTATCTAGCTTGTATAGATGGCTATTAGCACTTGAATCATATAAAAAGCATGAAAAATCTATGCGACTCCTTATGAGCGCTATGTAAAGTCTCCGTAAATGCACCGGATGTAAACCCCATGAAGTACCAGCTAACACCTTCAATAAATTAAGCTTCTTTTGTGTTTTTTGTACCATTTCATTTATATGTTTTCCCCACAGTAAACCTTTGTCTAGCCATACCCCCAGGTATTTATAGTTATCTACTGAACTCAATGGATTATCGTTTAAGTTAAGTTGAACATCCTGTTTCCTGTTTCCCCTACCAAATACACAAAATTTAGTTTTATTTCTTGATACATTTAAACCTAGATTATTTAAAAAACTCACAAATGTATCCAATGCGCTTTGTACTCTGTATGTACTCTCTGTAAGATGCTTACAGGTACTATAAATTACAAAATCGTCTGCATATTGGCACATCTGAATATTATCTATATATGTAAATAGTTTTGATGTTACAATATTGAATAAGATAGGGGAAATAGGGTCTCCCTGCGCTAAGCCTAGATCAGTGTATCTTATCCTCGTACGATTTTCACTGTCCCTAATTTTTAGGTGTCTTTCCGTTAAAAAGTTCCATAGATACCAACATATTTTTTGCCCAGCGTTAATTTCATTTAAAACTTTAATCAGTTCTTTAATCAACACGTTATTGTATGCATTTTCAATGTCTATAAAACATGCCAATGTACAGATTTTCTTTGAGAACCCCATTTGTATTTGTGTCACCAATCTGGTTAAGCAGTCTTGGCAAGATTGCCCTCTACGGAAACCTGATGTGAAGGGAGATAAAATGTTATTTTTCTCTATATACCACTCTAATCGTCTTGTGATCATAAAATGTAAAATTTTACAGATGCAAGACATCAAACATATGGGTCGAAGCTTTGGTGTGCTATGTGTAGAGGTAGGGCTATCTGCTTTTGGTATCGGCATCACTACTATATTTCTCCATTGTGAGGGGATAACACCAGTATTAAAAATATCATAATATAGGTTTATTAAGTATGTTTTGGCATTTAGTGGTAGATTAAATATCATAGAATAAGTGATGCCATCCTCTCCAGGTGCGGTATCTTTTTTCTTTAGGCATGTATTTAGTTCCTCTATGGTAAAAGGAACTTCTAGACTAGTATTTACACAGTTCAGTTCTGGCGGCCTCCCTATAACATAATCGGGGGTCAGACTACGTAAGAGTAAATTCGATTGTTCCCAAGACGGATGTAATTTTAAAGTATTGTACCCTTTCATCCAGCGCATACGATTCCACATATCTGAAGATGTCATTGATTCATCTATACTATTACAATATTTATACCAGTCGTCTCTTTTCGCTTTCCTAATAGCCTTTTTCGCTTGTAAACATTTATTCTCATATATGCTTAAATGGTTCGGTGTTGGATTTTTTCTAAAGTTCCGCAATGCTAATCTACGTTCTCCTACCAATTTGGACAGAAGTGGGCTCCACCATGACTTAGGTTGAAACTTAGGTCGTTCACACCTTCTTATAAAAGGTATGTTTTCATCAGCTGCATTATTTATTAAGTTGATTAATTGATCATATTTATTTTGAACTCCATCTTGTTCTATATCTAAATGTAACAATAAATTACTCTCTATTCTGTCCTCATATCCCTTCCAGTTAGCTAATTTAAAATTCCGTAACTTTTTAAGACTAATGGGGCTCTTGACTCTACTTTTTATTTTTAAAACAAGATGGTCACTGTTAAAATTTTCTTTCATAACACACCATTCAAAATGTAAAGTTAGGTCGGAAGATACAAATGTCACATCAGGTGACGTCTTTTGCATAATATTATTGACCATTTTAACCCTAGTATGGTCTCCATTATTAAGATAAATGTACCCACTATCTAGTGCCGCATCAAATAACATTCGTCCCCTTGTATTAGCCTTAGACGACCAATTAAGATGGTGTGCATTAAAATCACCTGCTATAATACATTTATTAGCAAACCTTGAAAATATGAAATCCCATTCCGCCTGAGTTGTGCTCACTGTGGGGGCACAATATATTAAAATTATATTTTTAATCTTATCACAATTTAAGAGTTCAATACATACTACTTCAATACCAGAGTTATTTATATTTAATTGGACTAATTGTACTTTAAAGCATTTATGAATTATCAATGCAACTCCCCCATAGGATTGCACTCTATCATTTCTAAACACATTGTACCCACTTATATTCAAAGATGATTCTGGTGATAACCATGTCTCTGATATTAAAGCAATGAGTATTTTTTCCTGACTTAGCAATGCCTCAAATTCCACAAGTTTAGGTAGTAAACTCTGTGCATTCCACTGCAAAATATATATATTTGAAATTTTGTTATTGTACCTATCCATTTAAAATGTTCAATATATTTTCAAAAAGACCGCCATTTAAAAAACATCCCAACAATAATTTCTTAACTTCCTCAAATATGAGTTTAAACAATGTATTTATTGGTATTGAAATCTTAAGGATAACCACGTCAATCACACTAATACAAAAGATAAAAGCACATAATTTTGTGTAACGGGTTTTAACACGAGAAGTAATTCAATACAAAACAAAAAAATCGAAAATTAAAATCAGTATAAATGAATTAATGGGTTTTAGCTCTAGATGATTTATCATGAATACACGTAATACGAAAATATAAAATACAATAAAATATATTTATTGGCATTTTATATCTAAACTATAGCGTAAAAATAGAATGTTTGTCAACCCGTAAAACAAGGTAAATATTGTTTTATTTCCTATGAAATGTATAATAGGTAAGGTTATAACCTCCGCTTATACCCGGAGAGAGTCTCACTACGCAACACCGTGTCCTTGTCATGGCCCTCCGCGGAAAGCCAGGGTCAGACGAGACCACTTGCAACCGCTATACATCAAGTTGGAATCGTTTGAGGGACAAAAGCTCATCTATAAGTTGGCGCGCTCCAGGGCTGAAGCGGCGCAGGCTATAGCCTAGTGCCGCTGCATCAAAGGCCCTGGGGACAATCTGTTGTACGAGGAAGTCGCGGTGAAGGAGAGATGGCGCTCATACTTCCACGAGCTGCTGAATAAGCAGCATATAGAGGTGCAACCACCAGAACTCCCTCCAAATCAAGGACTAGTGCCGCCGATAACGCCTGCAGAAGTCCAGACTGTCATTCGTCGCATGAAAGAAAAAGAAAAGAAAGAAAGAGGGGCCCGTGGTGTGGGCATCCTCGCTAACCTTTATAACCGTGTCCTCCTCGCCGGTAAAATCCCAAACCAGTGGAGGCTGAGTGTCATTACGCCAGTCTTCAAGGGCGGTCTTCGGTGAAGGAGTGTGGTAGTTGCCGAGGTATAAAGATAATGTCCACCATGAAAGACCATGAAGCTTTACGAGCGGATAATCGATTCCCGGATCCAACAGAAGAGTACCCTCTCGGAGTGTCAGTATGGGTTCCGCTCCGTACACGGGACTATGGATCCGGCGTTCGCCCTAAGGATCGTCGCGGAGAGATACAGGGCGAGGAACACGCCCCTGCAATTTCTATTCCTAGACATGCAGAAAGCCTTCGACTGTGTGCCTCGCGCGATGATCTTGTGGGCATTGAGGTCCAAAAGAGTCCCAGAGGCTTACATCGACACCATCCGAGACTTTACCGAGATTCCGATTCCGTGCTTTGGACCGCTGTTGGCGACAAAAAAACCTTCCCCACCACCGTCGGGGTACACCAAGGATCCGTAGTTAGTCCCATACCTGTTCAGCTTGGTATTAGACGTTTTGTCGGACAGCATCGGAGACTCACATGAGCAGCCTCCGTGGTTGCTTATGTATGCTGATGACACTGCGCTGATGGACGCAGATAGGAACAGATTGGTTTGACGTTTGAAAGTGTGGAAGGAGGCACTTGAGAACGGTGCCGGTCTGAAGCTTAATGTGGCGAAGACTGAATATTTGGCGTTAAACTCCACAGATCCCATACCCGTCCGCATAGGCGATCACTTGGTCGAGCGCACGGATCAGGTTAAGTACCTGGGATCTGTACTTCACGTTTCTGGTGACATTGACTACGACGTCAAGGCACGTATTGCTGCCGCGTGGGCTAAGTGGCGGGAAATGACTGGCGTCACATGCGATGCTAAAATGCCAGTTAGGCTGAAGGGGCAGGTCTATAAAACGAGAGAGAGCCACCTCCGCTGGTGCGGCACCGTCGTGCGGCAACCGCCCAGCTACGTGGGTAACAAATGCCTGGCAATGGCGCCCCCACCGGGTTCAGGTAGAAGGGGTAGGCCCAAGAAGTGCTGGCTTGGCTTCGTGGAGGGTGACATACGTGCAAACGATCTCACTACCTTGGACGCCCAAGATCGTGCGAAGTAGAGGAGGAAGAGCCGGAAGGCGGACCCTGACCTCCGAGGGCACCGTGGCCTCGAATGCAATCAGGACTAACGTCTTTATGTGGATGATAATGATGAGACATTTTTAGTACTACTCAAAACACACCTAAAACGAGGGTAAAGCGATTTTCAACCAACGTGCTACTATCAGAACAGCTGGAGCAATTATACCAAAGATAGATACCGATCAGTATTGTCAAAAAAAAAAGATCTAGGAACGATGTGCAAAAAAGAAATCATTCCCGAGGAATTTCATGGGTGGACCCACAGCCTAAAAACATATCTGAATCTAAAAGCGACAGTAATTACCTATAATAAAAGGATTATCGTGATTCACTTGATTTTTGTTCAAATAATAAAGCTAATAATTAATAGAAACATAATTTTAATTTTGGGGTAAAACCCAATAAGTCAGCCCCCTAATTTACTAATTACAATTTTATGCAAAAGTTTATTATTAAACATGACAAAAATCATAAAATATAGTATTATGGATATATAATTTTGCTAAATTACTAAGTAATTTGCATCAATTTATTATATTTACCTATTTTTTATTGCCAGCAAACTTTAACATCGATTATCTAAAAGATAATTTTTCGCACTTAACGGGTTTGAACACTCAACCCTCGATATATGTAATAAAGAATATATTTTTCTTTAACAATTTTTTTATATATTTTTTGTACATACATATGTCCTTTATATGTATGTCAATTAACAGTAATTATGTATAAATCATGTCACCTTAATACTAAATAAATACTACACAGTATTAATCGAATAACCCGCCCCGCTCCCGGTGCAAAGGTCCGCATCACACTAGCAGTATTTCCACGCTGGGTTGCAACGGCCATCTTCTGCACCAGGAACGACCCGGAACGGGAGTCATCAGTAGCCCCTATGGGCCTCTGCCCAATCACCTTTACAAGGCTTTTCGCGTCTCTGCCCCAGCTCCCCAGGGTCTCCACCGCTATTGGCACGAAGTAGTATTGCGGCTCCAACTCAGCGTACTTGAGTCTCTTCCTCGAGCTGGCGTCATCCGCGGCGGCCGACGGGGAGTGGACGGTGCGACTAAGGTAGCTGGCGGCTACAGTGCTGACACAAGTTGCGTCCCACAGCAGGCACTTACCGTTCTTCCAGGGCACCAAAGTCAGCCCGTCCAGTCTCTTACCTTCCGACCTACTCAGACCCGGAGGCTCAAGCACGCAGGGTACGTTCGCCGATATAAGGGCTCTGCGGACGATATCGTTCAGAGCGTGGTGTCGCGGAAACCTTCCAGTGCACCTCCTACAACTCAAAGCGTGATGGCCATCCGCTTCCACCATGGAACCGCAGGTGCAAATGTGGGGTTCACACACCTTACAGCCCAGACGTAAAGCCACTACCGGCGGCGTCTCCTTCAGCGAGCAGGTAATGGTCGTGAAGGAGACGGCGGAACGGGAGAGGCGGCGCGAGTGACAGAGATTCGCGAATCGCGCCGCCCGCGCGCGCATGCAACTCGGGCGTCGGAGGGCACTGACTGACCTCCGTCCCTCATGAGCGCGGGCCTGGGGGTGACGGGTGGAGCCGCCTGTCACCCCAGCAGAAGCAGGCCACGGCGGCGGCGTGCTGAAAAGCGCGCCTCCCCATTCCGGGGGTGAGTCGGGGACACCGTTGTCCCCCCTTCCGAGGAGGGCCAAACCACAAGGGATGGCCCTGAGTCAGCCGGAGTGCGAGGGATATGTCGATGACAACCTCACCTCCGGCCTAGCACCACGACCCACAGTCGGCGTGCGGTTTAGTCGGTTCGAGTCCGACCTAACCTCCCCTTCCGGCTCGGGCAGGATTCGAGAGGATTTCCGCACGAAAAAAAAAAGCCACTGCCACCCGCAGAGAGTCGCCGTCAAGCAGGGTGCCCAGGTGAGGCGAAGGTAGCGCCTGCAACCACGCTCCCTATTCCGGCTGTGACACAGCCCGCCGTCTAGCCTTATCGACCCACGCAGCCCCGTCTAATAGTTGGGCTTGGAGACGCCTCACCCCTACCTCATCCCACGCCCGCTGAAGATCGAAGAGAGAGAAGTTCCGGTATCGATGCACCTCCGTTGAGGGTCGACCAGGCCGATACAGCATCGGACACAAAAGGCACGCTCGCCCCGTCACCATTAGGGTTTAATAAAGTAGTGACGAGGTTAGCCACCCCCCAGAAAAGCCGGGAGGCCCACATCACGCACGCAACGCACCCCCAGACCACCACTCCGGATTGGCAGGGTCGCCTGACTCCACTAAGTCCCATCTAGGGAGACGTTGAGGACGTTTCTTTAACTGTAATATATTTTGTTCACAGGAAGAGTGCAACACCCTTGGTGGATGTCCTACTGGTGATGCGAAGATTACTGGTGCTTACACCTTGCCGGCAAAATGTAAGACATACAATCGAATTCCATATTATTTTAAATATTGTCTAGTAGATCTGAGTATGTATACCCTACTAATTGCAAGATGAGCATTTCCTCCCAGAGGATGGGAGTGGTATGGAAATTTCACTAATAACCAGTAATAGCGGAATAGGAGAAAGTACCCAGAGGAGCCCAGATAATGATAACTTAGGGGATTATCAGAGTGGAAATCGATACCGCGCCTCGACCGTGCCTCGACGCGTCGCGATTACTGCCCCTGCATCTGTGGCACGTCAAAGGCCACAGATATAGAGGTAGTCAATGGTAACATCTCTAAAGACCGTAGTTAAACTGATACATACTACAATCTAGAAATGAAAATAGACGTTTGCTGCAAACTGTATAACAAAAACTATATCGAGCGCATCATCAAAACAGTCTCGCGTAAACTTGGAGTTCTGAACAGAGTGTGACTTTTATCACGCCGGAGCACCAGTGTCTTCTATACAAGACACAAATTCGTGCCTGCGTGGAATACTGCTCGCATCTCTGGGATGGCTCCGCAAAGTACCTACTAGATGCTCTCGGCAGGTTTCAGCGACGGGAACCCTCTTTCCAAGACTTTGCCTTTAGCTTACCATCAGGCGAGGTGAAGTCAAATTGACGTGTCCTTAAAAAAAGATATTTCAATGCAATTACACTTCCTTATTCGATTCAAGACATATCGTGCATACAAGTTTTTGCACTGAGCGCGCATCGAATCCGCGATCTTCACGTCACAGTTTGTCAATTTTCAAGTAGCTCGAAGTTCATGCGATTTGCGGCCCCCTCACGTCGTTGGTCCCCGGCGTTGTGTGACAACAGTATGTATTATGACTTATGGATAACACATAATAATAGCACAGTATAACGAGTGATCTTATGAATCGTTAGACTATGACAATAATAGTATACATAATCAGAATTCCATTATGCTGTGAAGGATATAGCTATTGTGGTATAGTTGCGAAGTTCATGCGATTTGCGGCCCCCACACGTCGTTGGTCCCCGGCGTTGTAGGTTGACAACAGTTCACGGCGCGGTCAGCCGTTGATGTCCAAAGGTTTCCCTCAGTCAAAAAAAAAATCCATGCCAGCTGAGCCGCAGGTAACAGCTAGGTTATAATATTAGTTGGATTGATTTTAACACATTCATCTTTCTTCCAGACGTAATCCACACAGTGGGCCCTCAAGATGGGTCACCCTCAAAGCTGGAATCATGTTATCAAAAGTGTCTTTCCTTCCAAGAAGAGTACGATCTTCGCTCCATAGCTTTCCCGTGCATCTCGACGGGGATCTACGGCTTTCCCAATCGTCTGGCCGCTCACATCGCGCTCCGAACAGCAAGAAAGTTCCTCGAAAACAATAATCGAGTTGAAAGAATAATATTCTGTACATTTATGCCTATAGATGTAGACATTTATGAAACATTGCTACAAATGTATTTTCCAGTACATGAATGGAATTATAATGATAGTTCGACAGGTACAGAATAAAGAATTTGTTACTACAAAACTGAAAAAAAGTAAGGCTGCTAAACTTGACGGAAATGGCTTATCGGATTTTCCGCTCGTGTTGTATGCCTGTTAATTTTTATATAGGTAGGTACCTATAACATTTATATGCAATTATTATGTATTAAGGGACAGTTATAAGCATCCCTACTTCAATAGAACAAGCCGTCAATATTCTTGAAATTGCATACCGATTTCTTATATTTTTGCGTTTCTAAAGCCTAGTATCGTCAATATTATTGCGTGCCAAGTTGCACAACATTGTTGCCCACCAAAGACATTGCGCAACGTTTCCCAACATAATGAGCAACACTTGCCCGTCAAATGTTATCTAGTGAATACGAGGCTTTAGATAAAATATGATCATTTTTTGTTGTATTTACTTTTCTTATGTAAGTACTTTGCGCTTTTATGAAATAAAAACTGAATCCTTTTTCCAATACTTTCTTTTATTCCTGCTGTTGAAGAAAAGGTGAATTGAAACTGATTATTTTAGGGCCGGCGTCCACTGCCGGTACGGCATGGCAAAGGATGCCGCGGCGGGCTGTGGTATGCCGCGGCGGGCTGTGGCATGCCGCGGTATGCCACGGCCAAGCCCCGCTATCTACTCTAGCATCAGGAGGAATGAAATAAATAAATATTGTAGGTTGTAGGTGTAGGATAATCTACACAACGCTATCTAGACTCAAAGTAAGCATAAATAAATAATAAATGAACACATATTCCACAACATTTTACACAATGCTAACTAGACCCATGGTAAGCTTAATTAGCTTGTGTTATGGAATCTAGAGTGCGGATAAACATACTTAGATACTTTTTTTTGTAAATACATACATGGTGGAGCGCTTATGTACTTTCTTAATTATTTCCCACATAATTTAATTGTATTTCAATTTTTGTAATATAAAAAACCGCTTTTGTGAACGAAGAATGTTTGAGTATTGGCGCTCATTTGTTGACCACTTAGTGTTGAAGAAGGCCAATGGATGGCGCTGTGCACAGATGTTTTCGAACTATACTTGAGACGTAAGTTCCTACGAGCGACATCTCTCAAGCGTCTCGGCGGATCATCTCCCCGCCCGCATTAATCAGTCTATAACTCGCCGCAGCACCGAACGGTGTCCATGACTCCGCCGCCGCACCAAACGGAAGTTGAGTAATTCAACTCCTCGTTTCTTTTTCTGTGTAATTCTATAAGTTCCTTTGGCCACATTCTCAAGTCAGTATAAGTGAAGTGTATCGGAAGAAAACGACAAATTCAAGAAAATCACCGGCCGGTCGAAATATACCTACCCACCAGCACGTGCCAGGAACCACGCCTGTCTGCAGCTGAATCCTCACGAGGTGGAACTCAGGTCAGTGCCGGTTCTCTTGCGTTTTCATTCATAGAAGCGGTCACATGTGTATTTTCTTTTCATTACAACCTAACTGCAGGTCACAGGTTCTCATACGCTCTGTGTGCAAACACACCAGTTGGTAGGACTATTTACACGTCCCACCATAATTTATGGTCCTTACGAGTCGGATAGGCCAGTAAATAACATATTCACGTAATTATTGGTGAATAATATTTCTTTCCTATTCATTTAATTAAAAGATTCACGTAATTTTGGTGAATTCTTTCCGCCATCTTAGTTTCATTACTTTCATTCGCTAACAGATTTACGTAAATTATTTGGTAAATTCTGCATTTAAAACGCTAAATCTACGTAATAATTGGTAGATATTTATAATAGTTGGTGATTTACGTATTAATTGGTAAATACTCATCATTCTATTCACATACGCGTAACTTTGTAGGTACCTATCTAGGTACGTAGCTAGTTACATTCCCGCGCCGCCGTGCTACTTGCGCTATTATATAATAAGCCGTAGTACAATTTTCAATAAAAAGTATATCTAAACTGTTTGTGTTAGATAATCTTCTTGTTATATTTCAATAGGTAGGTCTTACCTATCGTTAATTTGCAAACATGTCGTCAGATCTCGAAACGAAGCTTACTATGTTGAATCAAAAAAAGGAATTATTGTTTGCACGCATTACCCGTTGGTATAAATCGTCGAAATCCATTGTTTGTTTTGACATAACGACGCGAGCTAATAAGGAATTTCTGACTGAGACCGAGACCATCGATGACGTTCGCGATAAGTTCGAGTCGATTGGATGTGGATCAAATAAATAGCTTAAATTTATCATTAGAATCCCCTGTGGAATCCGACTATTCTTGCTTTGACTCATTTGATGAATTGTATTCGAGAATAAAACGCATTAGAAACAATGATATTACATATAAAAAAGAGGCAGATATGTTATTAAAGTCCGCCTGGTGAAGACGCGAAAACGTCCCGATTGGGACGTATCGCATTTAGTATATGTCTGGCAAACGCCGAGTTGTCACGTATGTAAGCGCATAATAAAATTGCAACAAAAATGCCATCGTGTTTCTTAAAAAGTGTACAAATTACGATATTAAATTAATAAAACACGAGAGATCTCCTATCACATGTAAGTACATACAATATTACCGATTTATCAGTGTATTTCATTAAAATTGGTTTAATAATATTTTTAAAATAATGGCGGCAGAGAAAAAAGACAGAAACACTTTTTGATATAAGTACGACAAGGACACAACAACACTGCTTGCATAGATTATCAGTACAGATGCGACATAGGGTAATTTTCACTTTACTGCCTAGGTACTAAAGTAATAATTGACAAGTTGTTCAGTTTTATTTGTTATTTTAAATTCAGTGACAAAATTTTTGTTTTATTTATTTGTTATCCTTTAAATAATTGTAATAACCTAACTTTTTTTCAAGGTTTCCGACTAATGAAGTTCGACTTCAAGAGTGGATTGCAATTGTTAGGGAACAACGAAATGAGTTTGACTGGACACCTTCAAAAATCAGCAGAATTTGTAGCAATCACTTTGAAGCCACTGAGAGATATACTTCGAAATAAGGTCGAACATTGCTGAGGAAGAATATAAATAATTGACAAATATACCACTGTTAGGCTTCATTCTTCTCATAAAAATAATCCCGATATAAAAAACTTTCTAAGTGGCAGAAAAGAAATAAATTAAATTTATTTGAAGGCGTTTATTTTTTTATTATAACGTCATTGCGTCACTATGGTTTTATTTTCGAGAAGTTTCTTTATTGTCTTTTTTAATTGTTATCATTTTCCGAAGTAAATAATGACGTATTATTTTTTCATCGAATTTCATTTCTTGCCTACCAAAGAAATACCCCTTCTGTTCAACAAAATCATAATCTATGCTAAAAAGCCATACTAGAACGAACGAGACGATTGCAGTCCGAATCATGCCGAATTATAGCTATCTTTTTTACTCACGTGCTTATCCCATCTTTCATACCACTTTAACGCTAATTGTCAACTATTGTGCACTGACACATTGCTGGATCAGATTTGAGGAGTCAGTTACTATGAACGTAACATATCTTGTATAAAATATCATTGATTAGAAATAAATTATCTACGCCCAAGGTCAAGGAGGTCGCCTCACACGGGTCGAGTAATTCGAACGCGTCTGTAGTGAAATTGGAAATGCTTGTTGTTCCGAGTTTTGACGGACGCCCTGAAAACTGGAATACATTTTATCAGTCCTTTAAGGCCAATATTCATTCAAACAAACAATTGTCTGATTCGCAACGTGTGCAATACCTATTCTCAAAACTAACCAATGACGCATTAAAGTTCACTGCCGGTATTGTTCCGTCAAGTGAGACCTACAGTATAGTTTGGGACGCCTTGGTCAAGAAATACCAAGATAAACGTTCATTAGGTTCATATTATCTTAATAATATATTAGACTTAAAGAATTGTTCACCTAGTGTGAACTCACTTGATTCATTTATAGGTATATATTCCTCCTCTATCGCCGCGCTTAAAGAGTTAGGTATAAATGATTTAACGGACTTCATGTTTCTACAATGTGCCTTGAGGAAAATGGACACTCTAACCATCCAAGCCTTCGAACTTTCTGTTCGAGGTGTCGATATACCTACGACGCAACAGCTGATCGACTTTGTACAAGATTATGCTAAGATGATTGAAAGGTCAAACCCGCGGTCTTCGTCATATGCGAAGTCGTCCACTGCTGGGACGCCACAGTCTAATGATAGGCGTGTACAGCGTAATTCTAAGTCGTTTGTTGTCAGTGTGCCGATTAATAATAAGTCGAATGCGCCCGCCGCAGTTGACGCGTCCTGTTGTTTATGTGGCGGCAGCGACCACCGACACCTGTATAACTGCGCTCAGTTTAAAAATATGCAAAATGCAAAGGCTAGATATGAGTTTATTAAATCTAAGCGTGGTTGCGTGAATTGTCTAAGCACATTACATAATCTCCCGCAATGTAAAAGTACGTCAGTTTGTTTCTGTCAGAAAAAACATCATAAATTATTGCATTTTTATAATAATGTTAATAATTCGCACTCGCATGCGACGACTGTTGCCGCATCCCCGCCGCCCCAGTGCGACCATGTTAGTCCCACTCCTGAGTCACCGCTCGCTTCAAGCACTGTGCATTCGTATGCCTCTGGCCATAAGGGTGATATTCTCTTGGCAACCGCTCAGGTGTATGCTCGCCCTAAAGGTAGCACTGGAAATAAATCTGTAGTCAGATGTCTAATTGATAATGGCTCACAGAATAACTTAATCACATTGTCCTGTTGTCGTTTATTAAATTTACCAATAATACCAATGAGTAATTCTGTTGTCAAAGGTGTTGGTTCCACTTCGCACCCGATAGTAGGCTATGTGTATTTGGACATTGAATCTCGTATTTATGCAGATCATAAGTATACTATACATGCGTTAGTTATGAATAGCCTTACGGATCAATTGCCCTCGCAATTAATTAAGTGTGATCGCGAGTTAAATCTTCGCGATTTACCGCTTGCTGACCTAAGCTGGAACATTCCAGGAAACATTGATATAGTATTAGGTGCACAGCTCTTCCCGTATATCTACTTAGGAAATAGAGTCGAGTGTGGTCCCAGTGCCCCTTGTGTACTATCAACCGCGTTTGGGTATGTACTTATGGGTGATTACCCACGTAAAGATGTTGTGCCTACAACCGCATCCTTTTCTGCGCTAGCACTAAATGATTTAGTGCAAAAACCATGGGAACTTGAGGAAGTTCCTGTGAAGCGCCTATTGTCTCCAGAAGAAACCGAGTGCGAGAATATTTTCACATCTACTGTGACTCGCGATGACGTAGGTCGTTATACTGTTGCGCTGCCGTTCTGCAAGGATCCCTCTGAACTAGGGAACTCGCGCGGCGTCGCTCATCGCCGGTTTTTGTCGCTCGAGCGTAAACTTCGTCAACCACCAACCGTACGTGAAAGTTACAATAAGGTTATTCAGGATTATTTAGATAACGGTTATCTTAGTCTCATTGATGACTCTAATTTGTCTATGGATGGTTATTACATACCACATCGCGCAGTAGTTCGACATGACAAACCGATGCCACGTATTGTGTTAGACGCGAGCGCTAAAACCCACACTGGTCTTTCGCTCAGTGATATTTTGCATATTGGTCCCAATTTACAGGCAGACCTGTTTTTATTATTATTAAATTTTAGGCTATTTCCTATCGCAATGAACGCTGACATAAATACTCACCGCAAATCGCTTGAGTTTGATGTTGGCAGTCATGTCGCAAAGGTTTTAGGTCTCTCGTGGGAGCCGTGTGGAGATAATTTTTATTTCACATCCACCTTGGTAGATGAGAGGTGCACTAAGAGAAATGTACTCTCTATAGTTGCGCGACTATTTGACGTGCTCGGGTTGGTGGCACCTGTGATACTCTACGCCAAGTTGTTAATTAAGGAACTTTGGCTTAGTAAGAGTGAGTGGGATGACCCTGCTCCAGAGCATATACGCTCACGCTTTTCCGCTCTCGTTCAAGAATTAAAATTGCTTGACACTTTAAAAATTCCGCGACATATAGGTGTCGAAGTTGATTGCGAGTTACGTCTTGTCGCATTTTGTGATGCCAGCCTGAATGGCATGGGATGTGTTATTTATGCACATTGTACCTACCCATCTAGCATTCAAACTCGCATTTTGTGTGCAAAATCAAAGGTCACTCCGACAAAGATTACTACGCTTGCTCGATTAGAGTTATGTGCTATTTTGCTTATGTCAAAGTTAATAAGAACTGTACGTGATTCGTATGCATTACGCATTCCCGTTACTGACATTTACGCCTTTTCTGATTCCACGATTGCCTTATCTTGGGTTCACTCGTCACCACATCGGTGGTCGATTTTTGTTAGCAACCGGGTCGCTCAGTGTCAAGAAAACTTGAACGCTAAACATTTTTATCACGTCGCCGGAGCCATTAACCCGAGTGATTGTCTATCACTCGGCATGCTCCCCTCGCAACTTTTGACTTATGATTTGTGGTGGAACGGTCCAGCATGGATCCGCGGCCCCCCTGATGAATGGCCTATTAAGTCATTCTCTCCCGCACATTTCTTAATGACTACACCGTTGCAATACTTACCCTCGGCTGATCTATCAGATCAACGAATTAGTTTGGTAGATCGAAACGTAGAGTATTTGCACACGTTGCAAGTCAGACAAAAATGGGCTACTCCCGACAAACCAGTAGAAATCGGCACCGTTGTTCTTCTAGAGCAGGAAAATTCTGCTCCGTTGAATTGGCCGTTAGGAGTCATTACTGACGTGTTCAGAGGCTCTGATGACGTGGTTCGCGTAGCAATGGTTGAAACGCGTACTGGTACTTACAAACGCGCTGTAACCAAATTGTATCCTATCCCAACGCAATAACTTACAACGCTAAATAGAATCTTAAACTTTAATTTTTAACTCAAACTTTAAACATACTTTGGATAGAATATTGTTAGTCTAAGTTGTTATTTTGGCTATGTGTATTATTATGTTATACAAATTCACTATGGGCTCTAATCAGCCAGTGTTCGCTTGTTTGTTTCGTAACATCTTGCGATGTTCCAAAGCCGGTTGCATGGTGGAGCGCTTATGTACTTTCTTAATTATTTCCCACATAATTTAATTGTATTTCAATTTTTGTAATATAAAAAACCGCTTTTATGAACGAAGAATGTTTGAGTATTGGCGCTCATTTGTTGACCACTTAGTGTTGAAGAAGGCCAATGGATGGCGCTGTGCACAGATGTTTTCGAACTATACTTGAGACGGAAGTTCCTACGAGCGACATCTCTCAAGCGTCTCGGCGGATCATCTCCCCGCCCGCATTAATCAGTCTATAACTCGCCGCAGCACCGAACGGTGTCTATGATTCCGCCGCCGCACCAAACGGAAGTTGAGTAATTCAACTCCTCGTTTCTTTTTCTGTGTAATTCTATAAGTTCCTTTGGCCACATTCTCAAGTCAGTATAAGTGAAGTGTATCGGAAGAAAACGACAAATTCAAGAAAATCACCGGCCGGTCGAAATATACCTACCCACCAGCACGTGCCAGGAACCACGCCTGTCTGCAGCTGAATCCTCACGAGGTGGAACTCAGGTCAGTGCCGGTTCTCTTGCGTTTTCATTCATAGAAGCGGTCACATGTGTATTTTCTTTTCATTACAACCTAACTGCAGGTCACAGGTTCTTATACGCTCTGTGTGCAAACACACCAGTTGGTAGGACTATTTACACGTCCTACCAATACATATTATATATAGCGTAACTAGCTTGTGTTATTGGTTCTAGGTAGAATGCCTATAAACATACTGCACACATTTTTTTTTGTAAATAAGTACCTACATAATACACTGACGGACTCATAAACTGCATCAAAGTTCAGGTTTACTCTAAAAGGATTTTTTATAATAAGTATGCAAACTTTTTAGATTAAATTATATAAATATGGAAAGACTGGCTCTTAATCTTAAAAAAAAAATTAAATTTAAAAATAGAACTGCAGTAAAACAAATGAATATAGCCGGGAAAAGAAAATTTACTTGTAGTATCAGATTTGCGTGTTATTTATAGCAAAGTTTTAAAATGATTCTCATTGATTTTTTTTGTTTTGTCAATTGAATTATTGTTACCAGCATAATTGTTGGGTTAGTTTTTTAACACATCGAGAGTTTTTGAACCATAATATGGATACTTCGTCCGAACAAGCGGCACAAATTGTAGCATTGGTGCGGGAGGGCTTGGATCAACGAACGATTGGTAGAAATTTAAATTTAAACCAGTCTACGGTTTCTAGAATATACAGAAGGTTTGTAGAGACAGGTTCTTACAGGAGGAGACGTGGTACAGGCAGAACTCGAGCAACCACAGGTCGTGATGACCGATTTATTGTTATAACTTCCCTGCGAAATCGTTTCCTCACGTCAGTTAACATCAAAACCGAGCTTAATGAAGTGCGTGGAGTAAACGTGTGTGCACGAACAATAAGAAGAAGGTTAAAGGAAGCGGATATCACCCCTTTTAGACCAGCAAATGGTCCAAAGTTGTCTACAGCTCACAGACAAGCTCGCTTAAGATTTGCGCGTCATCACCTGAATTGGACAGAAGAGCAGTGGGCCTCTGTATTGTTCACGGACGAGTGTAGGGCATGTTTATATGGTGCAGATGGTCGCAGAAGAGTCTATCGTCGACGTGGGGAGCGATATGCTCAAAGTTGCATTGAGGAGCGTGTTCCTTTTGGAGGCGGTTCATGTATGGTCTGGGGTGGCATATCGATGAACGGGCGAACAGAACTTGTGTTCATAGACATGCTCCGTCAAAACGGTAATAGAGGGGGTTCGACAGCACATCGCTACATAACAGAGATATTAGAAGATCACGTGGTGCCTTACATGGGATTCATAGGCGAAAATTTTACTTTAATGCAGGATAATGCCCGGCCGCATGCAGCTGCACAAGTTCAACATTATTGCGAAGAGGTTGGGATACGTACAATGAATTGGCCAGCACGCAGCCCGGATCTTAATCCCATCGAGCATGTTTGGGACAATTTAAAAAGAGCTGTATATGCGAGAAACCCTTCGCCCACGACAGTGGCAGCACTAAGAACAGCACTTTCAGAAGAATGGGACAATATTCCGCAAGATCTTTTAAAAACCCTTATAAAATCTATGCGGAACCGATTAGAATCCGTAATAAGGGCACGTGGGGGTAATACACCTTATTAAAACACAAATAAACCCTTGCATAAAGTTTGTGTCTATTGTTAAAACCAATTTTTTAATTAAACCAATTTTTCTTAAATTTCTGTTTTTTCTTCAAAAAAAGTCTTAAGGTCCTTTCCAGTACATAAACTTAAACTTAAAGATATGACCCTACGCTGTTTTAAAGTTCACGAACCAATCTAGAGGTTTCAATTTAAATCTGTATAGAAAGTATGCATACTTGGTTAAAATATTTATTTCAAAGTCGTCTATTACTTTGATGCAGTTTATGAGTCCGTCAGTGTATTATACAACCGCGTGGAAGTCTGATCCCGTTCATCTCTGATAATATTATAGCCTATGTGTTATTTTGATGTATCCATACTAATATTATAAATGCGAAAGTAACTGTCTGTCTGTCTGTATGTTACGCTTTCACGCCTTAACTACTGAACCGATTTTGATGAAATAAAAAAATAAGTAGGTATGCTTATTTTTATTAGTAGGATAGAAACACCCAAACCATGCAAATATTCATATTCATGCATACAAATTCATATTTGCACCGAGTGGGGATCGAACCCGCACGGAACCCGATCGTAGCGGTCGCGTTCACTACCGCTACAGCATAGAGGCAGTCACACAGAGTAAGTAATATACTACGTAAGGCAGTCAAACGGAATGTGGCACGTTGCATCGCGCCGCGGCATGCCTCCGCCTGACACGGCATCGTTTGATCAAATAAAGTAAAATAAATTCTAAAGTCACAGGAATAAGATTCAAAATAACTTAATTAGTAAAAAAATCGTTTGCCATGCAATGCCGTGCCGTGCCGGCAGTGGACGCCGGCCCTTACAGTATAATGGTAGCGTTACGATTGTGGTTGAAGATATTAACTTTGAATTAAGTGGGCTTCGCCTTAGGTTCAGACATAGATTAATATTGGGTTCAGAAATTCTAGAAGCAAACTCGCCTGTTGATATCCATCAGTCGAGACGGAGAGTTTGGTTCGCCTCTTCATGTTTCTTTTAGTCTAAGAGAATGTGAGGAAGTAAATCGTTGAAAGGAAGGATTCTTCATTTATAAATAATGTAATAGTAATGAAAATACTAAAAACTACAAAATACATTATCCAAAGAAATTAGTCGATTCTTTCTTGGAACATAATCGATTATTTATTTAGCGGGTTTATCTGTCAGCCATAACATAAGTAGTCTGTGGTCAAATTCATTCTGTCATTAGCTGTCATTTGTTCTAAAAATTACGCGATTTGTTTTTATTATTCAAATAATGTGTTTACGAAACATATTGAAATAATAAACTTCACCAATACATTAAATATTTGCAAATATATCATATAAACAGGCTAGGTAAAATGGATAACGGCCATAAGACATCAATAAAATTGTAATATTCTGCAATAATAATGTCTTCTAGTTTAGAAAATGAAGACTTGGAAAATGTGCCCTTGGTTCGGATGGAAGACGTCCAACCTTCGAGGGAAAGACTCGTGAGCTCCCACAGCTCGTCCAGAGATAACGACGAAGTGTATGAGACGTGTATAATAGATGATATCGAGTGTGAAAATGAATACATCGTAAATGATGATGAAAGCTCCAACATAGGTAGCATGGTGTCTTTGCACTCTGAAGACGTGTATGAGGATGACAGCTCTAGTCAGGAACTTATAATTCCTGAAGTTTTAGAGGAGATTGAGGCAGAAAATGATTTAGAAATATATGTGGATAGAGAAGAAAATTGTGAATATTTAGCTGATGACTTAGAGACGCACAGTGAAGACAATCAAGAAGTGTTGGACCCAACGTATATTGATGTACCTATAGAACAAGAAGATGTTGAAGAACAAATAGATGCTCATTTAGAGGCAGCTCAAAGGTTAAAATTGAATCCAAGACAGTATTCTGCACCAAAATGTGTAAAAGCTTTACGGAAATCCATAGTGAGTATCTTTATTTTCATTCCATTTAAGCAAATCAATGAGCCCACCGCAGTCCGCAATATAAAAAAAAGTTAATATTGTTATGTCATATTCGTAAGGCCGAGCATGTCTTAGGAGGGGGCCGTGTTACGAATAATATGACATAACAATATGAAGCTTGTATTGGAGTTTTGGAGTTCGAGTTATCAGGAGTGCAGGTGTTGACTACAAAGTGCAAGCTGCCACTGCAATGAGAATTAGTACTGATGAAAAAGAGAATAAATTGAAAATGTGTTTATTATTTATTATTATTATTATAGGGGAACAGGCCAGCAGTTGAAACAACTGATATCAGCCTGCATCTGGTTGTACACCACATTGTTATTCACTACTCAATGTCTTTTTGATTTATGTATTTGTCCAGTCTATTTTTGAATTGGTTGATATTTTCTGCTGTCACAATATTTTCAGGTAGCCTATTCCATGCGTTGACCACTCTATTGCTCAAGAAGTTCTTGTGTGGATTTGTATTCCAACTAGATTTTTGCAGTCTAAGGTTGTGTCCTCTACGTTGCATGTTTAAAAAGCTACTTAACTCACATTGCTATAGCTTAATGAACTTACAACTAAATGGTTAATTTTGGTTTTAATAATCTATAAAAAAAAATGTTCTATCTATGTCAATTGAAAGACTGAATATTAAATAACCTACTCGCAACAAAAACTTGACTTTATTTTCTTAATATGTTGCAGGAAATTGAAGTGCCCCCAGAGACAGTTAATAGTGTAGAAATTACCCTTAAGCCACCATTGGAGAGCTGGCCAACATTAGAGATACTGCCCGGAGGAGTGATTAAAAATACTGACAAATACGAAAGTGACTCGTACTTATATCCTGATAAGGTAAACCGTTGATATACTTACTTACTGACAATAGGGGTCCTGGTATGGTATGGTTTGGTATCACGGGCTGTTGTCCGCAACTCCATGACAAGGCGCAGTTTTTGCGTGGGGGTGGGCATTCTATTCGATCCACCCCTACTCTTTGAAGAACGCCAGCAGGCTATTCATGCTGCTGGTGATCTCCCGGATGCGTGTACCTGTGTTTCCGAAGTACTTAGCCCTGTACATGGCGGGATCCTGTTAATCTGCCTTTTAGTGACGGTTGATTAGATTATCAACTCTTCCATTCCAATTCTCTTTTGATTTAATATCTCGAAAGTTCAATAAGAAAAGTAAAATAAAAAATAAGCAATACTAAATGAAATGATTTATATTTTTTTCTAATGTAAGTATATTATTACTAGCTTTTGCCCGCGGCTCCGCCCGCGTGGAAGTCGGTTATCGCGACCAAACATAGCCTATGTCCCTTCTCAAGGTCCAATCTATCCCTATACCAAATTTCATCAAAATCGGTTCAGTGGTTTAGGCGTGAAAGCGTAACATACAGACAGACAGACAGTTACTTTCGCATTTATAATATTAGTATGGATATTTATTGCCAATTTATTTGAGTATTACATGTTATGGAATTTTTAAAGTTAATATTTTAAGCTGGCAATTATAATCTTCAAGTAACGCATAGTAACAAGTAACTTTTACCTATTAAAATTCATTGAGAAAAATATGTATTAAAGTAAAAATATAAATTATTGTGATAATATACTTTTTTTTTGTTATGTAGTATTTGTTATTAAACGGATACTTTGACAATTACAATCTAGACCTTGAGGCTAATAAGTAATTTATATTTAACTTAATTTGCTAGCACTTACAAGTTAAGAACCATTTGCACTTTTCTTATTGTCTCTATTGTTATTGATAGACACAAGATAGATCTTGTGTTCTTAATAATATACTTAATATAAAATATATACCTACTATTTTTAAGTAAAAAATAATATTTTTCAGGTACAAGAAACAGTAGCAAATACAGGTGAAATGATGTATGCCTGTGCCAAGTGTTCACAGACCTTTAAATACCTGTTCTGTCTGGTGAAGCACGTAAAGTGGCATGAAGACCAGAAGAAGATAACGAAAGACCCTCAATTGGGGAAATTGAGTGAGTTAAACATGTTTATTATTTACTTAAGGCCTGCACTGCATGGTAAATTGTTTGAGACATCTATCTTGGACCCAAAATGTTCTCAAAATGACCTCTGTACATGCAGAACACGTTTCATGGATGTATTTTGAAGTGAGCATGGGGTGCGACTGAGTTGTACAAACTCAAATTTACCACGCATAGATAATTAATAACATTCCGCATGCCCCAGGCCTTTTGATATATGGTTTAAGCTATATGTAGGTACATTCATGCATAAAATCGTGCAAGTAAATTTAAAATATTTGCATGATGTTGACATACATGAAAAATAAAACAATCTTTTCAAGGCTGCCCGCCCACATCAGATTTTTTGTAGGACCGATAAAAGGTCCGATTTTTTCTCTGATTCTTATGACAGATTTTGTGACCGACTCAACGCACACGTCCGCCACTTTGTCTGTGGTTACGTCCTTGTCGGCTTGTCCTTCCCTTGTATAAAGTCTTTCACCAATTGTCGGACGTGGACGGGCAGCCTAAACATCATTTATATACATTTCTGTATATACAAAATCATGAAGATGGGTCTTAGGTAGCTCAGTAGCCAAAGTTTTTCTTATTACTACTTGTATGTGTCCTGAGCGTTGGCTTTTTGCCATGTATTACAAAAGTGTTTATAAATCTATATTTTAGTTAAACTAATCAAAACAAAAAATATTATGATAGGTGATAGCCATATTGTGGTAAATAAAATGAAACTAATACAATTATGAAGTGTTTTTTTAAAAGGTAAGTATCTGTATTTATTATTTTGAAATTATAGATTATATGATAGACTATAGATCCACCAAAATTGTGGTATCTTTTTTATTTTAATTGCCACAATATGGCTTTTGGTTGGTCTATAATCATAGATAATTCTATTATGAATCTCTGGCTGTTACAATCCTGAGGATCAGTTCAAATCATGCAGGAAACATTCTCGAGCAGTTTGTAAGTGGTAATTTAATATCAACCATATTCCATTATGACAAAGCTTTAAATAGGAAGCAACAACATGCTACTGTCTTATCGAAAAACATACTAAAGTTGTATACTATTTTCAGCCTTGTCCAAATGGAATAAGGTTGATATTAACTTAACATTTAAAATACTCAGGCACCTTTTTTTTTTACCTGGCGTACAACTCATCATTAATAATTACCATGCTTAACTTTTAGATGCAGTAGAAGAAGAACTGATAAGTTTGAAGAGAGAAAGAAATGAAATCGACAAAGTGTATAAAAAACAGAAATTAGAAGTGTTTGCGAGGTCTGTATATTTTTTTTGGACAGTCGCTCCGGGAAATGCCTATATCAATCAATATCACAGTCCACTGCTGGACATAGGCCTCTCCCAATGTTGGGAGGCTTTGGCCTACTGTTTCCACGCTGGCCAGACGGGTTGAAACAGGGTTTTATTTCGAGTGTTCCTTCTCTCGCAGTGATATCGTCTGCGTATTTTTCCGTTAGTCGCCATTCCTCTGATGAGATGGGGTGGTGATATATGTATGTATTCTTTCTGTCACCAAGCGGATAAAATGCCGATATACTAATCAAAAATAGTAAGCCGCAGCGGATCTCGAGCTCCTTAGTGAATCCTCCTTTCGACTCAATCGTAAGGGAACGTTCATATCTGACGGAACTTGCGTCGCGTATTATCGGTCGCGTAACGCCAGAACAGACAAATGTATAGAAAAACACTTGACTGTTCACACTCGACGCACATCGGTTGAGTGTGAACTGTCAAGTGGTTTTCTATACATTTGTCTGTTCTGGCGTTACGCGACCGATAATACGCGACGCAAGTTCCGTCAGATATGAACGTTCCCTAAAATCGTTTTAACTAACGAGAAATTGACTTAATTTCTGAATCGTTTTTGTCGGTTTTGACAGGCCTTACACCAGAAGAAAGCTGACTTTATAATTATAACTTACTACTTTTTTTTTTGAATGTTTTTTTTTATAGCTCTTAGTACTTTTATTTTAGTAAGTCCTAGCTTTTGCCTGGGACTTTGCCTTTAGGACACACTGCTCCCGCGACCCAGATTAAGTTCCTTAAAATTTCTGTGAGCCTGGTAATTCATGCAAATGCACCAGGGTCACTGATCCCGTGACCGCGACCCACAGCAACCTATACGGTTAACGGTTCTACTCAACCGATTGCAATCAAACAAACGTAAGATTTTATCTGATCAAGACCTTTGTAATAAAAAAAAATGCATCAAAATCCGTTCAGTAGTTTTTGCGTCCATCTGGTACCACGCAGAATATTAAAACGCATGTCTTAGTCCAGGCGGAAGTAATCGCAGGCATAAGGGTGAGGCCCCACTTGTGCACTGCTCAGCCTAACTAGTTGTTATATATACCTAAATAATCATTTATTTTATCATCTTTTCAGAATTGCAGCAGCAATGGGTAAAATGAGCAACACTAAAAAGTATTTTAATAAATGATTTTGCCCAACAATGTCTTTTATTTTAATTTAGTAATTTTATAGTTCTATTGTTTGCAATAAATTTCCTTTATTCCCAGTAGTTCCTTTGGCAGTTTCTCTGAAGGGACTACTGAGACTTTTTTGTCCCAGTACTTCCTTCAAATAAAGTAAAGGAACTACTGAGACTATAAAGTTTCTTCAGTTCCTTTGGCAGTTCCTTTGAAGGGACTTCTGAGACTTTTTTGTCCCTGTAGTTCCTTCAAATAAAGTAAAGGAACTACTGAGACTATAATGTTTCTTCAGTTCCTTTGGCAGTTCCTTTGAAGGGACTACTGAGACTTTTTTGTCCCAGTACTTCCTTAAAATAAATTAAAGGAACTACTGAGACTATAAAGTTTCTTCAGTTCCTTTGAAGGGACTTCTGAGACTTTTTTGTCCCTGTAGTTCCTTAAAATAAATTAAAGGAACTACTGAGACTATAAAGTTTCTTCAGTTCCTTTGGCAGTTCCTTTGAAGGGACTTCTGAGACTTTTTTGTCCCTGTAGTTCCTTCAAATAAAGTAAAGGAACTACTGAGACTATAATGTTTCATCACTTCCTTTGGAAGTTCCTTTGAAGGGACTACTGAGACTTTTTTGTCCCTGTAGTTCCTTCAAGCAAACTAAAGGAACTACTTCGCTGCTGCTTTATTCCCAGTAGTTCACTGGGAAGAAAGCATAAATTTACCTAATATTGAAAATGCCAACATCTACAACGTGACTGACAAGACTTCAAACTTTTTGGTGGGAATACTCTTCCTTTTGGGTCTGATTATCTGAGTTACCAGGACCTCGATTCCGATAAATTATCAATCATAGTCATACTACAGCCTGAGCAAAAATGCCATGTCATTTTAGATTTTATTAGTATGGGCTTAAAGTCCAATGTTGAATGAAAAATAGCTCATTACAATTTTTAATCCTCTACAAAATGCCATTTCATTTTAGACTTTAACATCATAACAGTAAAGTCTGACATGAAATGGTATTATTTATATTTGTAGTGGTTGATAATTAGCAGGATTTTTGCTCTGGACATGTTGAAAATGTAATGTATAGTAATAATAACTAAGGGTTTTACATACATATGTACCTGACAGCCTCTGTGGCGTGGTGATAGTGAACGCTACTGACACGCAGGAGGCGCGGGTTCGATCCCCGCTCAGTGCAAATATTTGTAAGCATGAATATGGCTACTTGCATTGGTCTGGGTGTTTCTATGTATAATATGTAAGTATTTACAAAAAAAAAGTATCTAAGTGGGTATGTTTATCCGCATTCTAGATTCCATAACACAAGCTAGTTAAGCTTACTATGTGTCTAGTCTAGATAGGGTTAAAAAAAATTTACGTCTCATAAGTTATACTATTGTTTCCAGGAGACTCACAAAACCAATACATCTGCCTACACTCAGGTAAGAGGAAAATATTAGCGGCAGACAGAAATAAGCGGAAAACTCCAAAGAGGCTCAAATCATAATAATGTGTTCATCGATAATATTAAAAAAAAAACAGCAAGGTCCAAATTAAAGACGTGACGTCATACCGTGAGAATTGCGTAACTGAGTGTTAGACGGGCGTAGCCAGGTTTCATTTTGAGGAGTTTGAAAATGGCGGGTAGAGGGTTCTCAATATGACATTGATATCTATTCTGTAGTGCTTACATTTTTACTAAAAGCAAAGTCTGTAACATTTCGATTTTATTTTATTTTCCATAATTTTATTTATCTTTAAGGCTTGCACCTAATAGTTGTTTCTAGTATTAGAAACAAAAAAACTGCATTATAAAAGTTCTTAAGAAATTTGGTCGATGGCTCCACCGTCGCCCTTAAAGACGGATATAAAGAGGAGGGAAATTAGAAGTGATTCATGTGTGGCTCAATAGCTCAGTTGGAAGAGCATTCCCCTGTAAGGGAAAGGTCGTGGGTTCAAGTCCCACTTGAGCATTTCATTTTTCCCGATGTAGGTATTTAAGTGCATTATAAAATTTTAAGATATGAAAATGTATGTAAGTATACCAGAATAGACATCATGATCTGCTAAATATTCATGTGACCAAGAACAGACAGTGATTTGTATATATAATATTTTAAATTTCGGAGACATTTGTACACCCACAACCCCACTGGCTACGTCTATCGGCCGTTCCCTTTATCATACTTACAGTTAAAGATAGATCGCAACAGTCAAATTTGACGTATTTGATGTTTAAATTCAAAACATGGTAACTGAGTTTTTTGCAGGAAAGCGCATCGCGGTATAATATTATTTTCCAAAATTGGTGTGAAAGAGAAGTTACTATGTTTTGAATTTAAACAGCCGAGCACTTTATCCGTAGATGCGATCTATCTTTAACTGTACGTATGTTATTGGGAACGGCGGTATGAGTGTTAGAATTTTTTTTCCGAAAAATCCACGTGGAAATATGAAATAAGTGATTTAATTTACCTATGCAATAAGCTAAAATAAATGTTTTCTTGTACGTCGATGTGTGTTGCCAAATGGTCTAATTAATCCGTCGGCTTCATGAAATATGGAATAACGTGGTTTAATTTATACAATAAGCTAAAATAAATGTTTTCTTGTGCGTCGGTGTGTTTTGAGAATATTGTCATAATAATAATTATTATAAAGCTATTTTATAGCCTGAACAGGATAATATTGCGTCTCCACTGTAGGTAAGTACAATCACCATCAGAACTACCCTCTAGAATTTGTTTGCAAACAGAACTGTACTTGCATATAATTTTTCTGATATACATATCAATGTTAGGCCCCTCGCTGATTGTGACTGTTTGTCGAGGTGATTTTTAGTCAAATGCAACGAAAACTGTAACGAGTGCGCTCATTATGGTGACTTGACAATTAGGTGACAAATAGTTGTAGCGACAGGCAGCACCGGAGTGACGTGACTGTTTTTCTACATTATTTCAAGAGCAGAAATCACGGCTACCTCGTTGTAGTCCATTAGAAAAATGAACGCAATTTGTTGCCTAAGAACATATTCAGTGAGCGCATCGTGGGTGACAGCAAGTGACAGTAACAATAAGTCACGGTGACAAAAAGTTGGAATCAGCGGCGGGCCTTATATGATCGTTTGTATATTTGTTAATGTTCAGCCACTTCTATGGGCGACTGTACCTATATGAGGAATTATGTTGAGTTTTATTTTGAATATTAAGGTAACAAACAAGTTGTCGGTTATCTGAAGGTGAAGGATCTCAATAAATTCATTGTACCTACCTACTAGATCTATCTTTATAGGAATACTAGCTATTGCCCGCGGCTCCGCCCGCGTGGATGTCGGTTATCGCGACCAAACATAGCCTATGTCCTTTCTCATGGTCTAATCTACCCCTATACCAAATTTCATCAAAATCGGTTCAGTGGTTGAGGCGTGAAAGCGTAACATACAGACAGACAGACGGACAGACAGACAGAGTTACTTTCGCATTTATAATATTAAGTATGGACTAGGAGTTATTTTTTTATATTCCTATCAGTATAATTCGGAACAGATCAATAAAACTGTATTAAATATACAGTTTTTGTGCAAAAAGTACAGTTCACATACAAATAAAAACAATTTATTTGCACAAATATAGCTCTCCTCTGCTCTGTGGCGTGGTGGTAGTGAATGCGACTGCCACGCAGCAGGCGCGGGTTCGATCCTCGCTCAGTGCAAATATTTTATATGGCTATTTGCATTGGTCTGGTTGTTTCCATGACAAAAAAGAAGTATCTAAGTATGTTTATCAGCATTCTAGATTCCATAACACAAGCTACTTAAGCTTACCATCGGTCTAGATAGCGTTGTGTAGAATGTTGTGGAATATTAACTCACTATCAATGGGGTCTTGGATGTACAGGGCCCTACCAATATCCTCGTGGCCCAAGCTAACCTCACCTGCTAGTGGTGCACCTGCTAAATAACGGAAGAGGCTCTGGCGCACAGGCTCTGGGTCAGCCGAGCCGGTGCGCGAGGGATATGTCGAAGACAACCTCACTTCCAGCCTAGCACCACGAACGTCAGTCGGCGTGCGGTTTTAGTCGGTTCGAGTCCGGCGGGGGAGGTATCCGAGGATTTTTCCGCACGAAAAGAAGCGCACAGGCTTTAGCCAATACATCAATACAAATCGGGCCCTGGGATCCAAAGTGTAAATTACCCTCTTTCCTTCGGCAGTCGGCTAACAATGGACCTAACTGAGAAATCACTATGAGGATGACGATGACCAACAGAACCTCGATTCTGCTATTTTGTGTCAGAGCAAAGCCACTGTCATCCCAGTGATTATGTAAAAAATGCCATTTGATTATGGACTACACTATTATAGCGTTAAAGTCTAAAATTCAATGTAATTGTGTAGTGGATGAAAAGTTCAGCCAAATCCGCAGTAACACTAGAAAAAGCGGACCCCAGACTCTTCGGTGAAAGGATGAAGTGAATGAAAAAGAGTTACGTAAGTTCTTATTTCATTTTGAACTTTAAGTATATGACTATAAAGTCTAGAATTTCATGGAATTTTTGTGGAATGTCAGTGGATTTGCTTTACCTTAAAATAGAATTGAGGTCCAGCTAGGCCGTGTACTTGTTTATTACCTAAATTGTACAAAAAATATGACCAGAACTTGGACCTGGTTCTAGAGTATAATATTTTTTTCCTTTCAGGCTATAATATCATTGTTAAATTGATGTAAGTAGAAAATTGTTAAGATAAAATATTAAGTTTATGTTTTAGTGATGTAAGATGTTATTATTATTTTTAACACCCAACGAGTTGTAGATTTTGCTCACATTTTCTTCCATTAGGTTAATGGATTCTTCATAATTTTATGTACTTAAAACGGTTTGATTTTAAAATATTAAACATAGTTACAGGCATATATCCCCAAACCAACGTGGGTCCAATGTGTAGACCGACCATCAAATAGTTGGCCCAGCGCGCCAAGATGCTTTGATGTGTGCACGAAAAACCAACACTATTTGCCAAGCCCGCCAGCGTTGGCACCAACTACCAACATACCGCCTAGTACAGCTATAGGTACACATTGGACCAACGTGCTAGCCCAGCACATTGGCCCAATGTGTGCATCGACCATGAGAGAAATGAGGCACTGACACGTGGTTTAATAAAAATCAATGTTTGGTGAATTTGAGCTCCTCCGCCGCCTTAGCTCCCATGCTATCTTCAAAAGATACACAAAAACGCATACTGCGCATATGGAGTACATTTTGTGACGTAATTGGGGTCAAGAAATATGCCGGTAACTATACATGGGTATAAAATGTGTTCTTAGGAAAATCCAGATAAATGAAATGAATCAAAGGATGTTTCAGGTAATTATTATTATATAATCAAGGCTCGAGAAATGCTTTACCTATAGTTATATAGGCTATATTTGTTTTAATTAAGTATATTTTATGTAAACCTTATCTGTTTCTGTTTATTTTATGTGAATGTTTATTTATTGTTAATAAATTAAAAGTAGCGTCAACAAAAATGTAAGCTCGTTATTTGTTATTTTATAAATTTTATGAAATTATAAAATAATACACAGAACTTCGAATGATCAAAGAATGTGTTTGCGGTTTTTTTTTGTAGTAGTTCGAGGGCGTTTGACAGTAAAGGCACAAATTAATTATAATTTCCAAAGATGTTGCTCCTGTGTCTTGAGTTTATAGTATTCTAAACATGAAAAAAAAGTATTATTTAAATGTTGGGAGAACCGAAAACGCAGATTCGGTACCTATAATCAGTCTCAAAAGTAAGATAAATGAAATCTGTCATTTATAAGTACTCATAACATAACCTAACTAAAAAAATATTTAATATATTTCTATTAAATATATTTTTTCAAGTTAATCAAATCAAATTTTGATTTGATTAACTTGAAAAAATATATTTAATAGATTTTTCCTTTAGATACAATAATTACTTTGTTCAACAACTAAGTATTTTTACCCGACTGCGCGACGCAAAGGAGGGTAATGTGTTTATCAGTCTATATATGTATGCATGTATGTATGTATGTATGTATGTTTGTTTCTATGTGGCGTTCTAGAGACCAAATGCGTTGGCCGATTTTGATAATTCTTACGTCAATCGATTCGTCTTAACCTTGCGAGTGTCACTAAAAACATGACAGTAATCAAAATCCACCACAGCGACAACCAGACGCCATATTGTCAAAATGAAAAAAAAAAAAAGTTGATGAACTATGTCAAGTGGGGTGTCGTTGAATAGGTATTTTAATATCATCTTTAGGTTCCTTTTATAATTTTTCATTTTAAATAATAGGTTAGGATATATAACGATTTAAAGTTGTTTAACAAAACAATCATTCTTAATTTTCTTACTTATTGATTTAAGTTTTTATCTCAAGTATAAACGATATGAAGGAAATTACAAAAAGATATACATGTTAAATCATAACTAAAAAGTATAAAATAAAACAAATGATTAAAAAATAAAAAACCCGACTGCCACTGAAAAGACCAAAATAAGTTTGATAGCAGGCGGTACCCATTTGCCAATCATAAACCGAAAGAAAATTAATGGGTACCGCCTGCTATCAAACTTATTTTGGTCTTTTCAGTGGCAGTCGGGTTTTTTATTTTTTAATCATTTGTTTTATTAAAATTCTGAATATGATCAACTACTTTTAGCGCTGACTATACATCCGAAGTTCCGGTCCGGAATTGCAAATATGTTTTTTTGCCCCTTTTCAGATTCTCGATTTAAGTATTTACATTGTATCTACTACATCCATTCGTTTTGCTGTTTATATTTAAAAACTTTATGGTTATTGTTTTATCAGTCAATTAACATTAAAAATAATATATCATAATGGTCTTGTTTTTGTAATACCATAACGTTGACTAAAATAAATCTTTTAAATTGATGTTTTTCTTTCTTTCTTCACCTATTAATATGATATCGTAAAAGTACAGCGGAATTACATATTTTATTTTTACAATTCAAGTGAGTAGAGAAACCATTTGTATTTTGTTAAATCTTTCGTTTTCTAGCTTATTGACATAGGTACGGTCAGCGTAAAAAGATGACTGTCTGATTTTGCCATGAAAATTATTAAATTATACTTCAATCAAAATATAAAATTATTTTAAAAGATCCCACGAAGTATTTTCGCTAAGAAATATAAACTGTTTTGCTCCGAAACCAAATTCTATAGGTAAACTGTTGGCTCCGAAACTGAAAATCTGAAAAGTTCTGGTGCAGGGTTTCTTTTAAGTATAAGTAAATTACAGTTTTTGTAAATATTGCTTGTCATTTATGAACACTACATAATTTAATAATTTACAATATAAATATTACACTTGTAAGCTTAATTTTACATTCATTCATTAAACAATTTGTACAGACATATACTCAACTTCAACGACCAGAGTGCCTATTGCGAGCTTATAAGAAGACATTCTTGAGACTCAACATCAATGTCTAAGTTCAAAACCGGAGTGCCTAGTGAGTTTTTTCTCATAACCACCGGTGACGAGTAAAAGGTGATTTATATGGTATTGAATTAGCGCCACCTGGCGGCAAACTTGTGAAACATTTTTGCACATTATATCACCTTTTACTTGTCACCGGTGAATATGAGAAAAAACTCACTAGGCACTCCGGTTTTGAACTTAGAAATTGATGTTGAGTCTTAAGAAAGTCTTCTTATACGGGCGTAATATAAAACTGTGCGTAAGTAGGCCTTCAACATTATACAGGTGTCCCAGAAGTCGACGTTAAGCCGGAATCGGGTAATAGGCGAGGTCATAATAGTTGTCAGAAAAATATAAAAAAATTGTAGGTCTTGTATTTTAAAAATTATAGACGTATTTTTTTCATTCATGTTGCTACAGATATGTACTTTTTTGTTTTGTTTTTTCTCTCATGTAACCCTGAATACTTTTTCTTTAAAATCTAAACTGAAATTTAAAGTCAATTTCTCTAGCTCGGAAGTAAAATGTCACCATTTGCCCAGCCAAAAATTCAAAATAAATACTTAGCTCAGTTTTAACTGGCCACACTGTAAAAAAATGTACTAGGTGAGTTAGGCAAGTAACTTTAAAAGTTAGCGTGTTTAATAAGGATTCTAAAACTGCAAAACACTCACTAGTTTATTTCTCCCATTGTGCCCATTTTTTTCATTTTCGAAAAAAAACACCAGTTTTTTAGTGTTTTACTTTACTTAGAAGTGATTCTGATGTACCTGTTGCTTTCCACATTTTTTTAAAATACAAGACCTAGATTTTTTTTTGATTTTTCTGATAGCTATTATGACGATTTCAGGGACACTCTGTATATATATTGGCGTTGTGAATAGTGAACGGGGACGAAGTTTGACTTTGACTCGATAAACAACGCGGTACACATTTGATATAGCGATAGAGTTGAATATCATCTCATTTCAGTATAAGATTATAGACTCCCAGATAAATTACCCTTATTCCTAATTATTTTATAACAGTCTTTGCATATTTCCCAACTCCCTTTTCATCTTTTCAAATTTCTGTCGATCCGAACTTTGTATTACAGGTGCCACTGTATTTAGATATTTGCTACTCGAATATTTTGCTTCTAACTTCGATAATGTTGCTTCTGTTTTAATTATTCGTTTGTATAACTTCTCTCTAGCACTTATTACGGCTTCTCTAGCTTCTTCGCCAGACAATTCTATACCAATACTACTATTATCTGCCAGGACAGTCTTGAGAACATAATCGGTAGGTGCATCTCCAAATTTCACATCTGAACATCGAGTCAAATTTAAAACAACTTTTAAATTCTTTTGTATATCAGATATTAAGGTTTCGTTTGTCGTACTTAGAAACACGCCAGGCCTTAGTTTATTAGAAATACTATACAGTCCTCGCAATTCTCTGACATGGTTGATAGTCTCCAACAGATCGCCGACTCTCCTTTCTACACCACCGTCTTTCCATTTAACAAAATCTTTAGGCTCTGGAAAGTCAAAGTAGTAATCAGAACTGTCTGCGTAATTGTGTATAATATTGTGTTGAAAACCAGGTATCTTTGGGATTAATTCATCTGTTAAATATACCATGAAGGGAGCTAAACATCTTAGTGAAGTGTTTAAAACTGCTGACAGAGTGTGCGCGTGCGCATAACTGGTTTCTAAGTTTCCTTCTTCAAACCCTGGTTTTGTAGTTTCCACGTATATGTCGCAGAATTCATTATAAATGAAACCTCTTAAAGCTTTAGTGGCTAAATGGAAATCGTAATTATCCATTGAGGTATTAACTGTTTCCACCATATCAGCCATTCTACTCAATATAAACTTGTCGAAGTATGTAAGATTTTCAGCCGTTATATCAGCGTCAGTCTCATTAAGTTTTCTATAAGCAAGGCCTGTGTAATTGATGCTCTGCCAAATTTTATTGCAGAACAACTTGTTCGCGTGGCACATCGCTAAATCGAAGTTAACGAAATGTGATTTAATATCGTGTGACAGCAAAGTGAATCTTAAAGCGTCAACACCGCAGCGGGGAATACCATTTCCATTAGAAAAGTTTGCTTTATGATAAGCTAAAGTTTTATCCAATTCAGCCTTACTCAAAATCCCAGTTTTATGCATTTCTTCACTTTTCTTTTTCAAATCTTCTAACTTTATACCATTTATAACATCGAGAGGATCAATCACATTGCCTTTGCTTTTAGACATTTTTGCTCCTTTACTATCGCATATAACACCATGTAATAGCACTTTATCGAATGGTAATGAGTCTGTAAGCGCAATACCAAGGATCACCATCTTGTGTACCCAAAATCCTAAGATGTCGTGCGCTGTGGCCATTAAATTTAGAGGATAAAATTGTTCATAGTCCCTATTTTGGTAGCAATTAGGCCACCCCAAGACAGCGAAAGGGTAAATACCGGATGAAAACCAAGTGTCCAGGACATCTGTGTCTCTTTCGGCATGGATCATATCCGGCGTACTTCTCAACAACCTCGCTGCTTCAGTTTTAGCCATAGTTTCATCTGTCGCGGATATCCAGGCTACATTTTTATCTATAGTACATTTATATGCGGGGATACGATGTCCCCACCACAACTGCCTAGAAATACACCAGTCTCTATTATCGCCTGTCCAGTCTATCCAATTTCTAATAAACTTTTCTGGTTCAATTTTGAGTGTTCCGTTATTGACGAATTCAGAAGCTTTTTCGTTTAATCCCTTGCAGTATAAGAACCACTGTTCTTTTGGCAAATAGTCTATTACATCGCCAGTTCGACTGCATATCGGTAAAGTCATTTGGTGTGGTGTAACCCCTTTCAAAAGGCCCATTTCGTTCAATTTTTGGACCAAAGTACGACGGCAGTCATATCTCTTCATGTCGTTAAAATTTTCTGCATTTTTAATGAGTCCCTTATCACTGATAACATCAATCATAGGTAAATTATGATGTTTCGCTATTTCGTAGTCAACTTTGCAGTGAGCGGGGGTGATTTTGACAGCTCCTGTGCCCATATTGATGTCTACAAAATCGTCGAAAACTATTGGTATTTCAGTATCTCTGAAAGGATGCATTGCTTTCTTACCTCTTAAATCGGAGTACCTGGAATAGACGAGAATTCACGTTTAAATGCTGGTAAGGGATGCCTATGCTAGATGTCTTTAGTAGACTAGATGCGGCTGGCGTAGATTCGAGAACATTGAAAGAAACCTACTTACTTCCAGCAGAGGACGCCGTTGACCGAACGGGTGATCTATCTTCTTGTATGGGTCATTTAACCCAATTTCCCAGTTCCTCCATTAGTAATAAAAAATTCGCCTTGAGGAGCGTCAAGCAATCACGGCGTTTCGTCGAACCGAGGGAGTGGGAGAGGTCTATCCAGCAGTATACCTACCGTAAGGCGTGGTTGTATGTGAGCAACAAGCGCGGCAACGCGATGCGATGCGAAAATATCTTCTCTCTGTTCTTTATTGTGCCCTACGTTATGTCGCGTGAATACGTCACGTGAAATATGGGTTGCACCGCGCCGCGTCACTTACGTAGGGCAAGTAACAAGTGAGAATGATGTAAATCAGTTCCCAGATTCAATGCCCAATCAAGCAAAATAATCATTGGCTATTTCTTAGCCTTTCAATAGCCCAAAGAAGTTATCTTATGTTCATGTAAACGATCAAAATTAAGTAACACCTACCTTGTATCTTTAGGGTGCACAGCTATGGCCGTATCACCCAACATAGTTTCCGGCATAGTAGTAGACACAATAAGTTCTTGATCGGAACCATGTAACTTGTATGCCAAATTGTACAGATGTCCAAATTTCACCGGTGCATCATAACCTGGTATATTGACATCTGTAGGCCCAGATATTGCCATATTCTCCACTTCAATATCTGAAACTGTAGACTGTAATGCATTGCACCAATTGACTAGAGCTTTTTTTCTATAAATAAATCCTTTTTTGGCCAAATTTATGAATGCGGTGTTGACTGCGTGTGTGAGCATCGGATCCAGGGTGAAAGCTTGTCTGGACCAGTCAAGAGAGCATCCTAATGTTCGTAATTGATCAAAGATTGTGTTGCTATGCTTTTCTTTCCATTTCCATACTTCATCCACAAATTTTTGCGGTCCAATTTCGTTGCGGTCAATTCCTTGACTTTTTAAATATTTTTCTACTACACCCTGAAATAAAACAACTATATTTTACAAGTTGCTTGTGCATTTGTCAAGACTTCTTAATAATGAATGAATTTAGTTGATCAGTATTTTAATATAGAGGGGAAAAACTGGGGGACAGTTAAACAAGTGAATAGATGGAGACTGCCCAGTCTGCCTTAATCAGGATATTGATAGTCAGATATTGATAAATATAATTCCTCCAGAAGAACTACTGGTATGTATGGCCAGTTAGGTAGCACTACTCAGTTCAGGCCCGCTGGTTCAGGACACACTGCTTGGAGAAGTGGCCATACTGTAAATGAGGTCAATAAGAGGGGTTGGCGTATCTTTTAGTCCCCTAGTGTACTTCAAAAGGTGCCCATGTAGGGTCTACATTATAAAATGCAACTGCCCCACTCTAATGGATGTTGGTTATCATGACCAATGATAGCTTACATCCTTTCCCAAAGTTTAATCTATCTCTGTATCAAATTGGTTCAGTAGTTTTATGTATGCAAGGGTAACAGACAGACAGACATACCTGTGTGGCTATTCCGGCATGGTCAATTCCTGGGAGCCATAGGACATTGTGCCCTGTGGAACGTTTGTGTCTTGCTATTACATCTTGGACTGTACAGGCTAATGCATGGCCTGAAAAAAAAAACAAATTTATAGTCTGACATTTGCAGTACATTTTTTCTTCTCTGTCTATGTGTACAAGCGAATCTTACATTAAATATTGTTTACTGCTTAAATACTGAATGAGTTTATATGATATGTATATAGAACTAAGTTCTGTATTTAAGAACAAGACTAACGGTCCAACCTCCGAGGTGAATGAGAGTGAGTGAGAATTTAATAAGGTTCTAAGAACCGAACGTGTGCATCCCTGAAATTCTAACCTAAATGTAGCTTGCCGGTGACATTTGGCGGCGGAAGGATCATGCTGAATCTAGGCTTTGTAGACGTATTCTCAGCTTTGAATAGATTCCGCTTCTCCCATGTTTCATATTTAGCTTTTTCTACTTCTAATGGTTGATAGGCTGGAGCAATCATATTCGTAAGTTGTAATTTTATGTGCGTACTGTCTGAAGCAAGCCGCCATTGTATATTTATATTTGATATTGTATTTTTCTGTAATCGTATCATTTTAGCAATTTTATAACGTTAAAAAATATTAAAAAATCTTGCGGTCTTCTATTGAAACATGGACATAAAACAGCTGTGTTTTGATTTGATCAAAATTTACGTCACTCAATTGTCAATTTGACAGGTAGGTCTTCTTCTTCTTTTTTCTTAGATGGCAACATATCAACCCATGATCAACCCAATATGGGGACAATTTTGCCAGTGTCGAGTTGGATTAAAAATATTATATTTCATTTAGTTGATGGTAATGACATGAGTTGATGATGGTGATAATGATGATGACGAAGACGTTGAATGATGATTGCTGCCTCAGCTTGTGTGCGTTGTCCAAGACGTTATATCTAAAAATCCACAATTTTTATACTTAAAAACTCGACCTCACAGCAATTTCGGAAACGCAATGCGGGCCTCTCCAAATTGGCGCCAAAACTCTACAGTTAGGTCGATTTGAATGAATAAATGAGTGCGTTCAGAAATCCTTTGTTATTCATGAAAACAACGAACGGAGTCATCGCTTGCATTGATTGTTCCTTCACTATTTTATCATGTTATAATCTTCAAGCGCACTATTCTGATCTTCAATTATTAGTAGATTAGTAGTAGATAACTGGAAATACTATAGTATCCACACATTGCAACTCAAATCCCATCTTTATACCATAGTTCCCGTCATATATCTTGACCATAATAGGTGGCGAGAGAAACAAGGCCATGGCGCGCACGAAAGTATTGGTTTGATATAATTAATGAATAATGATTGGTCGAACTCCTTCACCACCGTAGTACCCCGTGCCATCTACAAAAGACACCCTAAAAACGCCTGGGTATAATTTGTAGCGTCACTGGGGCTTAGATATTCCACAGCGGCGGCGGCGATTAGATGCGCGCCTCCCCATACCGGGGGTGAATCGCGGACACCATCATCCCGACTCCCGAGGAGTGCCAGACATCGGCCCTGGGTCAGTCAAGGTGTGAGGCATATGTATATACCTTCGGCCTAGCACGACGACCCACAGATGGCGTGCAGTTTTAGTCAGTTCAGCTCCGGCGGGGGAGGTATCCGAGGGGATTTCCGCACGAAAAAAAGGGGTCAAGATATTTGACGGTAACCATAGGTTGTAGTGATAGTTTCTAAATTATTATTTTTAGGTATAAATATTCCACAATAATAAATATTCCACAACATTCTACATAACGAACGCTATCTAGACCCATGGTAAGCTTTTATAGCTTGTGTTATGGAATCTAGAATGCGGATAAACATACTTTATACTTTTTTTTTTGGTAGGATGCTAAGAATAAAAAAAATATTGACCTGAATTAGATATGTTTATTTAACTAACTGCTATATTTTGTTTTTTTTTTATCATAGATGCTTAAACTTAACTTATGATATAATTATTAAAATTGGTAAAATATCCTTGGACTTTTTTCAAAGGATATTTTACAAATTTACACCAAAAAAGCTAGGTAAGTAGGTACCATACGTATTTTACATTTTCCACTCCCCAAACTACGATAGCATTAAAAATGTCTGCAATCTTGCAATCATATATATACTGGGAAGTACATGAGCATCAACGTCTCGTATATATCCATATTAATCGGTGTATAGCAACAGAATATTATTCGATCTATGTCCACAGCAGTCTCCAAGAATTTTCTGGTAACACTGAGCGCGATATGGGCTGCCAAGCGATTGGGGAAGCGATACGATCCTGTACCAACACATGGAAATACGAACGAGCGTATTCCGTACTCTTTTTGAAAATCGAAGCATTTCTGATAGCACGATTCTAGTTTTGATGGCGATCCATCTTGAGGGGCCACTGTGTGGATTACATCTGAAAGAAAAGAGAATAAATTATTACGCGATAATCCACAGTGATAATCATTCTGCGTGCCATGGACAAATTATTTAGAGTCGCTACAATCCTTTCATACCTTCCTGTCAGACATCCCAAGACGGATATGTACGAAAGATCAGAGCATTCCCCCTGTAAGGGAAAGATCGCGGGTTCGATTACCACCTGAACCGATTAAATTTTTTCCTATTTTAATCATTTCCTCAGTCATCGCGTTCAATCTTTTCTTTCACACAATTCACTCTTTATCTAGTCTCAGTTTATTATCATGGTTCTTATGGGAACGACTGCTGTACCGACTGACCTACCCCAAAAATAACCTGCACTAGAGCCAATCAGCAAGTGGAGCTTAGGTCGGCCGCACACGCACTGTTCGTAATCGGGAATTTAAATTGTTGAACATTTTGTAAATGAAGCATTCGGGTTTCCGAATCTCAACCGAATCGGGAAGCTATGCGTGTGCGGCCAGGCATATAGATCAGGTAGGGGGCCACATATACCCAGGAGTTCTTATACCTATTAGTATTTACGTAGGTATCGCAAGTCGAAACTTTTTTCCGGAAAAAAAAACCGTATACCTAATCTATACTATTAAAAAGAATGCGAACCACATGCGAACCATGAGAAATATACGATCAATGGTGATCAAAGGTATTTGTAAATGGAACACAATGCCAGCTTACGTGTTTCCTTCTTCCTACAGTACCGAGTCCTTTTGGTGGGACGTGATAAGGCATCTGATGAGGCAGTCAAGCTGAGTGCCACCATTGTTAACATGGTACTCGTAGATATTTATGATGGTGACCCTCTTTCCGAGACTTAGCCTTTAGCTTACCATCAGGCGAGGTGACGACAAATTCATAAAAAAAGAAAACAAAACCAATATCGTAATTTGTATCACGTCGTGTGCCATATAATTAGACTTCAATATTTTCCTCAACAATTTAAGTCCAAGGACGTTAAGTTTTTGCAAAAAAACTGGCTTGAATAATTGCATAATTAGTCGCAAGTTCAAATCTGTCGATAGTGCTCGGTGCAACAAGCCACAGTACACACACGTTCCAAATAAATTAATTACCTACTACCAACGTAAAGGTATGTACTTAGGTATCGGATCGTTTTTTCTTTTTACATACGTAAACTCAATACTACTTAATAGGCTTGTGCTGTAGGGCCCTTCATCACTTATTGTATCTCTGTACCTATAGACGACGTGTCCTTGTACGTGCACCTGTTTAACAATAGAAGAGGCTCTTATGTAGGCTTTCCTCTTGGGGTCGAGAGATCAGACGATGTTGGCTTTATTTAATTACTAGCTGACCCGGCGAACTTCGTGCAGCCAATTTTTATCCGCCCGCATGGCGTCCAATCGCGTTCCCGATGCACACTCGACTATATTAAACATCTATTATACATATGAACCTTCTTCCTAAATTACTTGCTCCTAAATTAACCGCATCAAAATCTGTAGCGTAGTTTTGAAGATATAAGCATACATAGGGACGGACTGACGCGGAAAGCGACTTTGCTTTATAGTATGTAGTGAAGTCTTTAGTTTATTTACTCTAATCATTGTCGAAGTATTTAGGTATTTCGAATGTATACTCCCCCCACCTCGATCCAGTTACGCATTGCAGAGCGCGAGCCTGGGTCATCGCTAGCCCCCCCCCCCCCCCCTTCTCCCCACTGTATACAGGTATACTTGGAACATAAAATTTACCCTAGATTGGACAAATGGGCCCATAGGACACAGTCAGCCGGGATGCGAGGTTACCAACATAATGGGCATTGTTAACATTACACCTGAAACGGCGTGCGAATTTATACGTTTCGAGTCGGACACAACTACGCACCCCGGAGGTCTCCATGGGAATGCCAGATTTTTTTAATATTGTTTGACTCTTTTTCTCTGTTCCGTGGTTTGAGTGGACTTTGCGGAGACACCCCACCTGAAGCATTTAGGCAATAACTAATAGTGTGTGCACTTACATTTAGCTCGTAAATTGTGGGCTCCTGTAATCTTGGCACTACCAGTAGGACATCCGCCGAGCGCCCTGCACTCCTCCTACGGGCGAAGTACAAACTACAAAGGTATTGAGGAAAACTATTACGAAAACATATTAGTCAGACATTTAACCGCATGCTAATACCTAACAGTTATCGGTAAACATAAATAGGTTAGCTATTCAGTCATGTCATGTGCCCACCGATGTATCGCCAAAGATTACCTAAATAGTTACAATGCGTAGGATAGGTACTAAAGGCATTTTTGCTCAAAGTCAAAGTCAAAAACCATTTATTCTGCATAGACCATTAAATCGGCTCTTACAAAAAGTCAATATAAAATAAAATATTAAATACTAGTTTAGCAAATGGACCACCGGTTTGAAACGCGGCCCAGACCTGAGAAGACTCCGGCAAGAAACACAGCGGGCATTTTTTTGGTCTACTTACAAAAATTTACTTAGTCTATGGTCTAGATACAGTGATTTGTTTGAGTTTGAGTAGCATTGCATATCTGAGCGAGCAGCTTATTTCCAAGCCTGTTTAACTTCTAAATATTCTTGGATTTTTTAATAGCCTTTCTGGCACAGTTCACTCTTAACTGCCACAGTATCCCTGCTTGCCACACATGCTGTAAGAACACTTCGAACGGTCGAACGAACTCAACAGCTGATTTAGTGATGTAGATATGTTAATATGCTCAACAACGACGTCATCACCAAATATACAGCATGCGATATTGAAATTTCACCTCAGATTCAGTTGTCGAATTGGTTCGACCGTTCGAAATGTTCTTACAGCATGTGCCTGTGCCAGCATGTATTGTCTTTCTGTCTGCTTGAGTTCCATCTATGGCACGGCTAAATCAATTTTGACGAGACCTTCATTGAAAGACGGCTGATGTTGTTAAGTGTAATTTACTCCTACTAACAAAAATAATTAGGCTTGGGCTCTGGGAGCTAAGGGGCCAATGTCACAGGGCCCAAGAAATGCAGCTGCTAACAAACGGCTCTGGCAGATACGTATACTGAGTTCCCGAAACCGGCAATAGGCTCACCACCTATTACGTGTGGTTAACGTGACTGGCGAAACGTGGGCGTAAAAAGCGCCTCTGTCTACCCATGCGGGGATAAAGACGTACACACCACGTCTTATGTCTCTGTTGGTAAAAATATTAAAAGCCAAAACTGAATAAACGCTTAACAAATATAATTTACTTGTAAGCCTGGCCCAGCAGCGCAATGTATAGCAGAATCTACTCCACCCTCGTGCCTGAAGTATGAATTAATGGCATTCACAATAGCGTCCACCTGGAAACATTTAGTTAATAAATTATTATTTACTTGTAAGCCAGGGCCTGCTGCTCGATGTATGGCTGAATCTACACTACCGTCATCCTGCCTGAACAAGGCGCTAGCTGCATTCACAATAGCGTCCACCTAAAATATTTAGTAGGTAAGTAGGTATAGTTGCATTTTTTTTTCCAATATTGAAGTAGGTATATAAATTGGGGGCCAGTTGGGGACTCCGTGGTCCCCCTTCTTGAGGAGGGCCAGATCACTAGGAATGGTCCTAGGTCCCCCGAGGTGCGAGGGATATGTCCAACAATCTTACCTTCGGCTTTGTACTTCGACCCATAGTCGCCGTGCGTTTTAGTCGGTTCGAGTCCGACATAACCACCCCCACCGGCTTCGGCAGAGGGGCATCGGCGGGGATTTTCCGCACGGAAAACACGGTAGGTATAATCAAAATTGAGCATGAAACCTTATCATGTTCTCTGCTATGATTCACTGCCGGTCAACAAACAATAGAATAGGTATCTGTTTTATAAAATGTTATTTATGGCGTTCGTAGCTCCATATAACTGGGAGGTGACCTATATGTATATGTACACTACTAGCTGTTTCCGGCGGCTCCGTTTATGTAATCTATCTCTGTACCAAATTTCAGTGAATTCGGTTCAGCAGTTTAAGAGATGACGGACGTGCCGAAACTGTGAATTTGTGTGTCCTCTGCCCGGCGCGGCGTCTGGTTACTGTTTCTCCGTCTTCAATTTGACTTTACCTTTCTAGGCATTTATGGAAACAAACAACAGAACTGCCATCCATCAATTAACAGGTTAGTGTCTATTACACATGATACTTACTATATTCTACAACCTTATAGAACATAAGAAGACTTTTCTCTATCGAATCACACAAGAATATTTGTATCAATTACTACTTACCTCTATTTTTGTTATATCCCCTCTGAAGATGGACACTTTTTTAGATAAATCGCTATTCAAAGCAGGATTAATTTTAATTTTAATTTTACCGTACTGTCTGCTATCGTCCAATGTACGTTTCTTTGCTTGTATATGCTTATTATTTAAAACATAATCGCACCACGGCACAATCACCTTCGAAGAGAAATATCCTTGAGCGCTCATAGTGTAAAAACCAAGCGTAAACGTATTTATTAAGTATTAAGCGTTATAACTCAACACAAAAACAAATGCAAAACAAGTCTCACAGCCTAAAATATGTTTATTATGCTACCGTTTACTGTGGAGCAAGACTGTGCAACTCATTCACAGTTCTAAACAACTCGGTTCATCCTAAAACTAACAAAACAAGTTGGTTAATAACGATATTGATAACTTAGCTAAAAATCGCAACAAACTCACAAGGTTATCTTTTTCCGGTTCTAAGGGGAATGAGATGTGGTGGGGAGTAAATTAAAATTGTACTTGCCGCCAAATAACCATTGGATTTGGATTGGATTATGAATCATGACATCAGAGTTACAAAGTGGGCAAGGTTATTTTGAGACTCCACGTCGATTAAAAGACTAGGTGTCTAATCTTAATTGATTGAATTCATGTGGGTACAGCACTGAATTATTCATAAGGCGGGCAATCTATAGTCTATAGCGTTGCATTGCAAGTGCCTGTAGAGTGTAGCCACGATAACCGATTGCACTTATGTGGCCTATGTCACGTCACGTGTACTTCTTTGCTACCTTAGTGTCGTGATTTCATGAAAATTAGTTACCATGAACTAGTCGAACGAAAGTGGAAACTCAGTTTAGTTGAACTGGGTACCAAATTCGGTACTAAAATTCACAATAAAAGTATTAAATTACATTTCTTAACATTTCTGCGTATAGCTCAACGCCATACTTACTCTGTGAACGCCACTGAAACCATGTTGACATTTTTGACAAGCAATTTGCTAGTGTTGCCAGTAAAAAAGGTTATCCTTAAATTAGTGTGTTACAATACTACATTTGAGCCGTAGTCTTCGCCATAATAATAAATGTATTGTAGCTCAATAATAGTGTCATAATTAATATCAATATTTTCTTTGTACCAATTTTGTTTCCGTTTTCAATAAATTTGAGACTTTCACCTCGGAGCCCTGTGACTCTAGTGTGAGAATATTTCTTTTATTTGCTTTTATGGGCGCGACTGTCGTATGAAGATGTGAAGTTGGCTTTGTGGGGCCACAAACACCCCATAATACAAATATATATTGGTGAAAAAACTAAATCTCGATAAACTTGTAGAATATCCCGCCTTTCTTTTCTTGATCTAACTGGGGTATATTTGTAAATTAACCAGGCAACATATCATCTGTCATTAGTGTAATTTGAGTTTGACAATTTGAAAAGAGGAAAGATATTTTGACATAGACATAAATATACAGACGTGAAGCTACTACGAAATTCATTCATAAAATCATATTAGGAAAACGCCAATTCTCCATCTTGCTTTCCAACGTAGTGGGGATGTAGTAGCACCTGATTGGTCAAATAAAATTGCTAGTGATGCGGTGATAGAATTTTAATTATCGATATTTTCCCAAATATTTAAAGAACGAAGACCACTTTCCATACATAGTGAATGAGTTTTGAAATGCCGTTGACTTTTTATTATTCTATCGCATAATGGTACTGGTATTACTGATGAATAGATACTAAAACATTTTTTACAAAAAAAAAACAAAAATATTAAATAAAAATTCGAATTTTTTTTTTGTCCAAATCGATTTTATTTTTGTGCCAATGTGTTATGTACCTGGACTACTAAATATATATATATATATATCGTTACTCAAAGACTGTAAAGAATCTTTGTAGATTCTATGTCCTTCTGGGCGAATTATTCGAAACTCCGGCTATCACAAGGAAAGTCTGACAGAAAGCCATAAGCACACTGCAACCTGAGAAAACAAATAATCGGCATCCACTTAAGCTAATCACTTAATTTTTTCTTTCAAATGTATAAATTTTTAGTCTGTGCCCTTTTTATATCGATAAGTAGTTATCGACAGTTTACTGGATTCCCTACTAGGCCGCCATACTGCTTTCCATTCATTCATAAAATCCAAGTTTAGGTAGGCAGTTTTTTTTCGTAGGTATGGCACCTCTTGATATACTCTAAGTATTTTGATCCAAACTTAATCCAATGTTATGATAAAAACATTGACCTTAGCGTGATTTATTATCAACAAAACAAACCGAAGTAGTGTCCACCTTACGTAGTGCATTGTACACGTCATTTTCCACGCTTGTATCAAAGCGGATCTAACCCTTGGACCATTTTATCGGTCAGAATCGATAATTCATTTATTATCTACCCACGATTAACTACGACTCACTAGTATTCTATTCTTTATTTAAATGATTAAAAGAAATGTCGTACGTTCGGTATTTAAATCCATTTACGGTCATTAGGGAGTTTATTAGACGGCCTGTTGAAACATTTGTTTTGAAACAATACTTAGGGTATAAGAAAAAGACTGATGATAGTATATCAAATGTTAAGGAGTTGATGTACAGAGTAGCGATAATCACGTTGTTTCTTACTGCTATACTGTGGATTTCCATATTTATGTATATTGGATTTTATAATATTTATATGCCGAACGTTACACATGTGAGGCCAGTGCATTTTCAGTTCAAGTAAGTACATAAAACTTTTTTTTATCTAGGATCTTTGGTTAAGATACCTATGCCTGTACATGCTCTTTCTGAGGAATGGAGGATGTGACTGATATTATGGACAAGGATGTTGTGCCAACCCTAAACATTAAACAATTGGGTCAAGGGTATGAAGAGGATGGTGATATTCTTTTTCATTCATACATTTCATAAAAACTGCACTTTTTTATCATTTACTAGCTGACCCGGCAGACTTCGTTCTGCATTTTATTTAGAAAATGAATAAATGGGTAAAAGAAAACAGCTGCTAGGGTTTTCCTGGCAATTATTTGAATTTTTCTCACCTTTAAACCTACTTACCTACTTTTAAACTTTTTTTAAACCTTCAGTAGACCTCCATGAACATTTCAAGACAAAGATAAATCCGTTCAGCCATTCTCGAGTTTTAGCGAGACTAACAAACCGCAATTGATTTATATATATATATATATATATAGATAAATTTATCAACAACATATTTAAGCTAATGTTGCAAAGCCTTTTTTTATTCTAGTTTATGTACACTTTTGTGATAGTGTATTAAAAGTGTACGCACCAAGTGATTTAAACATTTAATTTCAGACCTTGTGAAGACAAATCAGGAATATGTTCGTACCCATATGCATATGTGCAATTGACAAGGCAAAATAACATCCTGATGCCAAAGCAGCCGTACCGGATCAAACTGATGCTGGAGATGCCTGAGTCGCAGGTTAATAAAGACTTAGGTGAGTAACAGCTTTTTTTTTCGTGCGGAAATCCCCTCGGGTACCTCCCCTGCCGGAGCATGAAGGGGACGTTATGTTGGACTCGAACCAAAATTTAAAAATTAAATATTTTGGTGAGTTGCAGCAGCCATCTACTTTCCTGTTGGCACTGTCAAATTATATTCCTGGTATTTGAATGAATTTGATAACATTAAGGGTCGGTTCGACCAAACGTGAGTAAAGTTAATTCTTCGAATAAACAGCCAATATGTGGGTGCCCTGCCTGGGTGATACTGCCTGTTTATTCTAGGAATAAACTTTATTCACGTTTGGTTGAATGTACCATAAGTATGCTAACCATACAAATCAAATACATAGGGAAAATGAATCGTCTTGGGTGGGACTCGAACCCGCGATCTTTCCCTTACAGAGGGAATTCCTTGACCAACTAGACTAACTAGGCAAGGAAAAGATCGCGTGTTCCTGCCAGAGTAGATTAATTTTTCCCTATGTATTCTATCTATATTCCCGGTCCCACAAACCCATGGGGACTTTGTGGGGGGTTGTAACGTCGCGTTTGTGAATCTCGTTACATCGGTGGTCTTTAACGGCTTTTAGTCGAAATTTCGCTAATATCCGAACATTGGAGGCGACTGGCAACACTGCGTTGGCCGGCACGTCACCTTTCTCTCTTGACGTTCGACAAAGATGTCGATTTTTTAATAAAAATTTATGAATCGTCATCCATTGTAATGGATTAAAGTTATTCTTGTCCGGATGACATCATAAAATGTCCCCGCTATGATGGTAATGTGGAATTGATCCATATTTCTGGTGAGTTGACATTTTCTCAAAAGATTCATTTCGACGTATTTTTTTTTTCTGATTGAAAAATAATATTTTAAATTCTGTTGTTTCAGTATTTGTTTCAAAAATACCATGATTTATCGTGTGTTTGGCATTTAACCAACTAATTATGGCGGTAAGTCACACGTTTTTCTCAAAAATTAGGACTTCGAGTATTCTCATAGGAATTGTTCTAATAACCTAAAATTTTATTTCAGGTCTCTATTGGAGCCGCCTTTTCTTTTTCCTATTTCTTTGTTTAACTTTAACTTTTGGCCTTTCTTGGAACTTGCCTCTGATGGTTTGAAGGATTTTTCAACCATACGAACGAGCATGTGCAATATCTTGGAATAATGGCTTGTGGAGCGGAATGTTAAGCTTCGCTGGTTGAGGTGAACCTTCACACACTCGCCGAGGGATGCCGTGAGCTTTCGTTTACTTTTAATTAAAATTTAAATTTAAAAACCTTAAAAAATTGCATTGGTGACAAGAGTAATATGTCATGTAGTTCTTAAATTTTAATCTACTAGCATAAAATTCTTACTATGATAAGCACACTGGAGCGCTAGAGAATAAAACCTTAAACCTCAGTGCGGTGGTTTCATTTAGCTTACCTCCGGCAGATTAAAAGTCTTCAACCTACTTGATTGACTATCTTAGGCATGTGCTTCTCCAAGGCGCCCGAATCTTTAAGGTAATGTACCTATCTATTTTGTTAATTTACAGGAGAACACACTTGTTAACTTTATCTCAAACAACAAAACACACATGTGCATATATTTGTTTATTATTACAATTGTCGCTCGCGAGCAGGGACTTGATAGTGTGCAAATATCATTATTCCTTGTCACCTTTGCATTATTAATTTAATTTAACATGTTTAGAACAATGTTTCTTTCATGTATATTACTGCATAACTTTGTGTTTCAGTAAATATTATTGTTTGTTTACTTTACAAAACTAATCTTACTACAGGTTGGTACGCTTTTGTTTATATCTCTTAATTACAGGTGAATATTTCAATTTGTATAACATTCACAGTTATTGTTACATTGTTTTATCTTGTATAACCTTAATTTATAACAAGTTACATTATCTACATAGTAATATATAATGAAAAGTTTATAAACTTCAAACTAATATGTGAAAGTATAGTAATATTTGAATCTTTGATGTTTACCTCAAGTAAACAGAAATACTTTATTTTGTGAATCACTGATGCACTTTTTTATCATTACTTAAAGGCATTTGACCTAAATAACTTAACAATAACATTCATTTCTTTTGTTTGACCTACTTTTGAGGTTAGCATTTTTCAACAATAACAATTAAGTTGCATTCATAACTTATTTACTTTTCTAACTTTTATAGCTGCATTCATTGCATTCATTGGAAGTTCTTAGTGCATTTTATACAACTATTTTTAGATTTCACATTGTTTTCAAACATGGACAAGGAGACGCAGGCTCCACCATTGTTTGCAATTGTTGATAATACTGTCCCGGTTGGTACATCTACTCACGAGATGCCCCATGTCATGGCTGATCTGACTGAAGTTGTTGATCCGTTTTCACATAGTCGGGGAGCTGGTGATTATAGTCCGAGAGCTGCATCTTCGTTTAATATGATGAATGTTTTATTGAATGAAGACTTGAAGAAAAACTTGCCTTCTGTTACAAAGTTACCCGATTTGAAACGTTGTAAGCTTTTGTATGATGGTAAATCGTGTGTTAGGGAATTTATTACTGAAGTGGAAGAATATTTCTTGTTTAAAAATTTTAATGAACATTTTTTAGTTAGTTCATTTGCTGATCTTTTGTCAGGCACTGCGCTTAAATGGTTTCGTAGTGTGCGTATTCGTATTGCTTCTTGGCAGGAATTGAAGGCTGCGTTGTTGAAACGTTTTGATAGGATTGAATTTGACTATCATTTAGAACATGAACTCCGCACTCGTAAACAAAAGATAACTGAGTCCTTACCAGACTTTATTACAGATATAATGGATATGTCAAGCCGTTTGTCTATGCCTATTTCTGATGCTACCCTAATAACTATTATTAAACATAATATGTTAAATATTTACACACCTTTTGTGTTTGGTAAAACTATTTCTACTATTGAAGAGTTCATTAACCTCAGCAGAGAATTAGAAAATTTTGTGTCTAGAAAGAACTTAAGTGAGAATAGAAGTATTAAAAAAGAAAAACCTTCTGCTCACGTTAATGCTGTTAAAGCAGATGAATTAATATGTTTAAAATGTAAGTCCTCTGGACATTCTTATAAAAATTGCCCTAAGTTTCCTGGCATAATTTGTTTTAAGTGTCACAAAGCTGGTGTCACTACGAAGACTTGCGAAGTTTGTAATACTGAACAGTCAAAAAACGTATCAGGCCCCATCGAGCCCTAGTTTTTGATAAAACCTCAGGTGACTCGATGTTGAAAAAATTTAGCAATGCACCGGATGATGCCACTTGTAAAAAAGAATTTAGTGACTGGTTAGATTATTTGAAAGTTTTCTTTAGTAATATCAGGGCTGCCCCTGTTTTGTTTGTTAAAAATAAAGACACTAGACCCTATTTAAAATTTAATATTAATAATAAACTTTATTCTGGTTTGTTAGATAGCGGAGCTTGTAGTTGTGTACTCGGTTCTAATATTCATCAAACATTTTTACAATTAGGATTTAAACTTAAACCTCACCAAGGTAATGCTGTTACTGCTGATGGTTCTCCACACAAGGTTATTGGAACTATGGTTTTACCTATCACTTGTGATAATATAACTAAAAATGTAGATTTTTTGATAATACCTTCTTTTAAACCTTCCATTATTTTGGGATTCGACTTTTGGTTGAAATTTAACCTTGCTAAAGACTTATTAAATAAAATTACTTTTGAAAATGAATCCACAACTTGTGTTAATGCGGTTACTTCTGTTTCTGAACTTTCTCCGTCTGAGAAACAGGAACTTAATAAAATTATTTCACTTTTTGAAGATATTTCTTATGAAAAGAGAGGCTTGGGTCTCACTCATTTAGTTAAACATAAAATTAATGTTACTGGTGAACCTTTTAAACAACGTTATTGGCCACTTAGTCCTGCTAAACAAAAAGAACTTTATGATGAAGTAGAAGTTTTATTAAAGGAAAATATTATTGAACCTTCCAAATCTCCTTGGTGTTCTCCAGTGTTAGCCGTTGAAAAACGCGATGGTGGAACAAGATTATGTTTGGATTCTAGAAAATTAAATTCAGTAACTATTAAAGATTCTTACCCTTTGCCTTATCCTTCTAGAATTTTAGATAACCTTCGAGGTGCTAATTATATAACTACTATTGATTTGTCTAAGGCATTTTTGCAAATCGCTTTAGAAGAATCTTCTAGAGAGAAGACTGCTTTCGTTGTTCCTGGGAAAGGTTTGTTTCATTTTACCCGTATGGTGTATGGTTTGACTAATGCTCCAGCTGAGTTGCAAAGGCTTGTAGATAAGTTGTTTGGGCCTGAATTTGATAATGTAGCATTCTGTTACTTAGATGATCTTATATTGGTAAATTCTAGTTTCTCTGATCACCTATATTATTTAAATAAAATTTATAAAATTCTTAAAGATGCTGGGTTAACTATTAATTTAAAAAAGTGTAATTTTTGTAAAGATAAACTTCGTTACCTCGGTTATATTGTTGATAGTAATGGTTTACATACAGACCCTGCTAAATTAGAGTCAATTGAAAGTTTCCCACGCCCAGAAAGCGTTAGACAATTAAGAAGTTTTCTTGGGTTATGTTCTTATTACCGTAGATTCATTGATAAATTTGCTGATATTGCTTCGCCATTAACAAAATTAACGGCTGGAAGCAAGAATTCTAAAAAATCTCTTTCCTGGAATGAAGAAGCTGAAGTCGCTTTTAATAATTTAAAACTTGCATTGATTTCTGCACCTGTTTTACATTGCCCAAATTTTGAGAAACCATTCTTTTTACATAGCGATGCTAGTTCCGTTGGAATTGGTAGTGTCCTGAGCCAAGATGATGATAATGGAGATCAACATCCTGTAGCTTATTATTCTAGATCGCTTAATAAATGTGAACGTAATTATAGCACAACTGAAAGAGAGTTGTTGTCAATATTAGATTCTATTGAACATTTCAGACCTTATATTGAAGGAATGAAATTTACAGTTATCACTGATCATGCTAGTTTAACTTGGCTTCTAAAACTTAGTAATCCTAGTGGTCGTCTTGCACGTTGGGCTGCTAGAATTTCTCAATTTACTTTTGATGTTAAATATAAAAAAGGTTCTTTACATTTAGTTCCAGATTGTCTATCTAGAATAGAAATTTCTGCTATTAATGTTCCTTTAAATAATAATATTGTTTTGCCAGACGAGGATATCGTTGATCCTTGGTATAGAAAAATATTTATAAATTGTCAAAAGTTTCCTAGAAAATATAAAAATTTCAAAGTTGAAAGTGATACTTTGTATAGATTTTGTAAAGATAAATATAATTCTAATAATCTTTTAAATTGGAAAATTGTCATACCTAAAGAACACATCTTAGACACAATTAGATCTAATCATGATGATGTTAATTCAGGACATTTAGGAATTCATAAAACTTTAAATAAATTAAAAGTACATTATTTTTGGAAAGGTATGTTTATTGATGTTCAAAAATACATTTCTTCTTGTGATACTTGTAAAGCTTATAAATCTTCTACTAATCCACCTCATGGAATTATGGTTAATCCTAAAAAAGTTGATAAACCAATGTTAATGCTTTCTATTGATATTATTGGAATTCTTCCAAAAGCTTATTCTGGACACAAGTATATACTTTCAATTGTAGATGTTTTTACAAAATATTGTTGGATATTTCCTATGATTAGTGCTACTACTAAAGTAATTTGTAAGATTCTTGAAAAAGAGATATTTCTTAGGTTTGGAACGCCTAAAATTTTAGTTTGTGATAATGGAAGCCAGTTTACAGCGAAGCAGTTCGTTGATTTTCTGAAAAGTTATAATATTAATAAAATATTTTATAATACTTTATATACCCCTCAAAATAACCCTGTAGAGAGATATAACAAAACGGTCGAAACATGTATTTCTTGTTTTGTTAAGGATGATCATAGAACTTGGTCAAAATATTTGCCTCATGTTCAATTAGCTTTGAATAATAGTGTGAATCTAGCCACAGATTTCACTCCTAATTTTCTCATGTTCGGTAGAGAACTTATTTTTGATGCTTCTTTGCACCGTTTTAGTAATTCTTTTGATAACCTTGACCAACTTGATGTTGTTGAAAGGTCTTCTTTTGCTTTTTCACTAAAATCTCTTAGTGAAATTTTTGTTAAAGTTCAAGCTTCATTGCTTAAAGCTTATAAGCGTAATGCGCGTTATTATAATATAGGGAGAAAGGTCATTTCTTTTGAAGTGGGAGATATAGTATGGAGGAGAAGTTTTGTGCAGTCTAATGCTCCTGCATTCTTTTCGGCTAAGTTAGCACCTAAGTTTATTAAATGTGAAATATTAGATAAAGTTTCCTCTAATGTTTATGTCTTGAAAGACCTTAACAAAAACTATACAGGTCGTTATCACATTAAAGACATTATTAAATATTAAATTGTTTACTGGTTTGCCAATATCTATCTTTGTATTTGGTACTTTGTTTGAAGTATGACCTCATTAAAAGGTGATGTTTGAAAGGTTTAGAGGTCTTGAAAGGAGATGTATGCTAGGAACTTCACATCAATTTATTAATTTCAATTTTAGATGCATTAAAAATTACTTAGGTCACTTTAGGTCTTGTTTCTTATATTTTCTACTCCATACTAACAAATTGTTCCACGTCAAAAGATCTTATATTTTTATTTGTTTTTGTATAATAGGATTATTGTCCTGTATATATATTTGTTTACATTTTTGTAAAATTGTATATTTTGTACAAATTTGGGAATTTAGTTTCTGCTCTAGTTTAGGAGTGAAATCTAATATTCATTTTCTGTGTTAAATTCACTTGACTTATTTCCACTCACTTTTGGAATGGAAATTTAAGTTTCTTGAACTTAGTTTTTTGTACAGTTCTGAGTTATTGTCTTAATATTAGGATTCTCGGATTGGACGCATTTTATATGCACTTACCTTATACCTTGTTATACCATTTTTTGGGAAACCTGGGATTTTCTGGACTTTACATTTTTGTGCTATTGTGTTTCATACACATAGTCACGCCTTTTTACGCATTGCGCACGGAAAGCCAGTGGTGATGTACCGGTCGCAATTGTCGTTTTTCTTTTTGTACTATTGTGTTTCTATACACATAGTAACATTTTTTATGCTTTGCGCACGGAATGTCGGTGGTGTTGAGCCGGTCGCAAATGTCATATTTTTTTATGCGGTTGTGCTCAGAAAGTCAGTGGTGTTGTACTGGTCACAATTGTCATAATTTCTTTATATTTTGCTTGTGCTCGGAAAGTTGGTGGTGTTATGCCGATCACAATGCTTATAAATATATTAACCTCACACTTTTGTTGTGATTTTGTTTTGACGTTTGGATTTTGGAGTTTGGATTTGAATTGAAGTCGGCGGTTTTACACCTAACCGATAATGGGAAAACTTCTTTGTTTTTGCCAATTTTGTTTCAGATACGGCAGCGTTGGTGCTTAACCGATATCTTCTTCGTTTGATACTTATTTAGGAATTGCTGGTATAGAGTCGGTGGCGTAGGAGCTCAACCGCACTTTTGTATTGATGCTGGAAGGCTGGTTAAGATCTAGGATTAGATTCGATGGCGTTGGTTGCCTAATCGATATCTGGAATTGGAATTGAATTGGGATTTGTTTCATTTTCTCTGAATACTTTATTTTTCAGATTACTTTTCACTCTTTTCGGAGTATTTGTTTTGCTTTTGGTTTATTCCATTGAGTTGGAAAATATCTTTGATTTCCTTTGTATTTGGAAGTTGGTTTCCGAACTTAAATTTTATTTTTGAATGTTTTCACATTCTTTTACTTTTTTGTGGATTGTTTTTGCAATATGCTTGCATGATGCTTTTGCATTTTATTTTTTGTAGAATGTTGCAAGACATTTTATTTTCTTTTGAGGTTTTTGGATTTTGGTCTTTGAATCTCATTGTTTTCTTTGAAAATAAAAAGGAATACCTTTTTCTTTTTTTGGGGAGGGATGTAATGTAACGTCGCGTTTGTGAATCTCGTTACATCGGTGGTCTTTAACGGCTTTTAGTCGAAATTTCGCTAATATCCGAACATTGGAGGCGACTGGCAACACTGCGTTGGCCGGCACGTCACCTTTCTCTCTTGACGTTCGACAAAGATGTCGATTTTTTAATAAAAATTTATGAATCGTCATCCATTGTAATGGATTAAAGTTATTCTTGTCCGGATGACATCATAAAATGTCCCCGCTATGATGGTAATGTGGAATTGATCCATATTTCTGGTGAGTTGACATTTTCTCAAAAGATTCATTTCGACGTATTTTTTTTTTTCTGATTGAAAAATAATATTTTAAATTCTGTTGTTTCAGTATTTGTTTCAAAAATACCATGATTTATCGTGTGTTTGGCATTTAACCAACTAATTATGGCGGTAAGTCACACGTTTTTCTCAAAAATTAGGACTTCGAGTATTCTCATAGGAATTGTTCTAATAACCTAAAATTTTATTTCAGGTCTCTATTGGAGCCGCCTTTTCTTTTTCCTATTTCTTTGTTTAACTTTAACTTTTGGCCTTTCTTGGAACTTGCCTCTGATGGTTTGAAGGATTTTTCAACCATACGAACGAGCATGTGCAATATCTTGGAATAATGGCTTGTGGAGCGGAATGTTAAGCTTCGCTGGTTGAGGTGAACCTTCACACACTCGCCGAGGGATGCCGTGAGCTTTCGTTTACTTTTAATTAAAATTTAAATTTAAAAACCTTAAAAAATTGCATTGGTGACAAGAGTAATATGTCATGTAGTTCTTAAATTTTAATCTACTAGCATAAAATTCTTACTATGATAAGCACACTGGAGCGCTAGAGAATAAAACCTTAAACCTCAGTGCGGTGGTTTCATTTAGCTTACCTCCGGCAGATTAAAAGTCTTCAACCTACTTGATTGACTATCTTAGGCATGTGCTTCTCCAAGGCGCCCGAATCTTTAAGGTAATGTACCTATCTATTTTGTTAATTTACAGGAGAACACACTTGTTAACTTTATCTCAAACAACAAAACACACATGTGCATATATTTGTTTATTATTACAGGGTAATAACGTGAATATCGGTTATCGCGACCAAACAGCCTATTTCCTTTCTCAATGTCTAATCTACCCTTATACCAAATTTCATCAAAATCAGTTCGGTGGTTTAGGCGTTAAGACAGACAGACTTACGGAATTATGGAATTTCAGGTATGTTCATGGTGTGTATACAAATGCGAGCCAAGGGCGGCTTCTTGGTGTCCTCTTCGTGTCGCTCAGCTATGGTTAGATACAGGTAACTAACATTATTGATACTTCTAACATTCTGGGCTTAGTTGTAATATAGACATAAACATGACCATTACTTACTTGCCAGCAGGAGACGCCGCAGCCGGACGCCATTTCACCCATTTCCGCTATATTTACCTGTGAAGGGATATGGGATATCCGGCAATCACAAAACTTACGATATGTTCCACCTTCAGATTTTCGATGTCTTCAAGCTTGTGCTACACGGTTTGAATCAGAGGCGCGGGTTCGATCCCCGCTCAGTGCAAATATTTGTATGCATGAATATGGCTATTTGCAATGATCTGGGTGTTTCTATGTATAATATGTATGTATTTACAAAAAAAAAGTATCTAAGTATGTTTATCCGCATTCTAGATTCCATAACACAAGCTAGTTAAGCTTACCATGGGCCTAGATAGCGTTGTGTAGAATGTTGTGAAATATTTATTATTATTATTTAAACGTACTGAGCACTCGGCCGAGTGCACTGTCTCGCTACTCGGTGAGTTTGATCAAGGCATGGCGATATTCGCGTAAACTTCAGACAGTATCATTGTGTGTTCACTTGCAGGTCAAGCCTACACAATATAATGCGAACGTTCGTGCTGTCGCCGCTGTACCTCGGCGGGTTTGGCGAAGAGAAGCAGCAGCTTAAGGTGGAGCTGTTCAGCGACTTCGAGGATGACCCAGTGAGTCATCTGTCAGCTTGCTTACCAGTTCCAGAGCACCCTGGAGGGTTTTTGTGCTGTCATTGGGAGGCAGACCACGGGCGGCTCGCTCGGAACGCCTCCCCATTCCGGGGGCGAGTCGAGGACACCGTTGACCCCTCTTCCGAGGAGAGCCAGACCGTAAGGGATGGCCCTGGGTCAGCCGGGATGCGAGGGATATGTCGATGACAACCTCACTGCCGGCCTAACACCACGACCCTCAGTTGGCGAGTGGTTTTAGTCGGTTCGAGTCCATCATGACCTCCCCTTCCGGCTCCGGCGGGGGATGTATCTGAAGGGATTTCTGCACGAAAAAAAATTCATTGGGAAGACCAAAGTCTTATCCTGCTTTGTATTCTGACGGTACAAAATCTCTGTTCTTACAGGGTCGGTAGTACGAATGTGATTCTCCATGTGTGCGGTTTTTTGTCGGTTCGAGTTCGACATCTGAGGTGATTTCCGCACAAAAATAAGGGTCAATTGTCACTAAAAGAGCAGTGGCCTGCAGCGTTTATAATTTGTTACTAGAAATGTTGCGTGAAGGGTCAAATGATTATGAACTTTTTCGTCTGTGAATAAGATTCTCCTACTCCTTCTACTACTGCCAGTGGGGACGCTGTTTGATCGGACGGGTGATCAGCCCTTCTATGTGGGCCATTTAACCCAATTCCCCTATAACGACTGTCATACATATTCGTATAGCAACCGGGACCGACGGCACGACCAGACCAATGCAAATACCCATATTCATGCATGCAAATATTTGCACTGAGCGGGGATCGAACCTCTTGCGTAGCGGCCGCGTTCACTACCGCCACGCCACGGAGGCTGTGAATAAGATTCAAAATAGTTCTTAATACAAGGTGATTCGTATCGGAAAAAAAGAATTTGGGTACAGTTTCGGTAGCTAAATCATGTGGGAGTATTAATTTGGCGAAAGAAAAAAAAATTTTTCATCCCTTCTATTCGAAAAATGTCACTTTACTGTCACTGTAGCGGGGCGCAAAATAGCTCTTTTCTGTTCAAGGCCAAGCAGCGGGCCGTAAAAGTGATTTGAATTTGGAACATTATCATTCATAGAAATAGAACTCAAATTGTACGGATTACTGGCTGGTACGTGTAGGCTGCATAGCTCGGGGTGACCTGTGCTAACTAAAAAAAAAACACAGAGCGCCAATTACCTCTTTGTTCTTGTAATTAGTACAATACCTATTTAAGTTGTATTTTGCAAAATAATATGAGTTCTACGTCGAGTTATAGAAGTAACAATGCATTAACTCGAATACACAGGGAAAAAGAATCTTCTCGGGCGGGACTCGAACCCGCAGTCTTTCCCTTACAGGGGGAATGCCTGACCAATTCGGCTACCGAGACACGCCCGATATGATTCAAATTTCCCATCTCATACGTCTTTGAGGGAAAGACTGCGGGTTCGAGTCCCGCCCGAGAAGATTCTTTTTCCCTGTGTATTCGATTTGTATAGTTAGCATACTTAATGCTATAAAAATTCCTTCAAATGCATTAACTTCTGAAACAATTAGTTATTATAGAAGCTAACAACGCCGTACAAAACTTGTTACGCCCCAAATCTCGGGAGAATTATTTTCTCATAGAACGGGCATGAAAAGTAGAGTGTATAACTCGGGAGCAAATTATTTATCCCTCGGGCGGTGTACTTCGAATCCCTCGCTTTGCTCTTGATTTAAAGTAGCGCCCTCGCCGTAAAAATACTACTTTGCTCCCTTGTTATACAATCTATTAAAACCCCCATACATTTTCCCTTCAGCTGACCATTATTCCCAAACATTATAAAAAAAAAAAAATTCTTTTGCCAAATTAATACTCCTAGATGAAAATTCTTTCTTTCCGAAACGACTATAAAATCACCTTGTATATTAGTCCCAAAAAGGTTAGGGATTGACTCGTCGTGTCGTTGTGTGCAGTCGAACCCTGCCACGGACGCGTACGTGGAGCTGCAGTCGCGGTTCGCGCAGGTGTACTCCAGCGAGCTGCAGGTGCAGGCGCACTTCACGGGGCTGCGGTGGCTCATGTTCAACTGGCCCAAGATATCCGCCATATTTGGTGAGTGTTGCCAAACTTAAAAAAAAACACTGTATAGAAGACTATTAAAAAAAACTTTGTACTTTTCCACTATATTTTATTTTTCACCTAACCGGTTTCGCCGCCTCATGGCATTCTCAAAGGTATGATGTAAAGTGATGCACTTTGAAAATGCCGAGAGGCGAAACTGGTCAGGTGAAAAATAAAATATAGTAGAAAAATACAAAGTGTCTTAATCTTACTCAGTATATTAAAAATAAAGTTACAAATCGTCAAATATGAAATATGAAAGACTTGTTTAACACTGTGTTTTTTTTACTGTTTTTAATATATATTTTAGGAATTATAGATATAGGCATGAATACACAAGTAGTATGACGTCGTTTTTACAACGTCTGCCTTTTATCACGAGCGCCCATTTCGTGCATATATTACTGAATATATTTCGTGCAGATAATTCGCACAAAAGTGTGCCAAAAAATCATACTATTAGAATTTATTTGCATGATTTTATAATATATATAATATTCATTTATTTCAAGTGACCAGGACTCATTGTGTTAGTAACAATTTTTCTTACTCCTATGTTAGTTTTAATATTCTAATATCTTATCCTAATAACAAATTGACAGTCTGCATGCGAATCACCACCACTAGCCCACCACCTAGGTGGAAAGCTTGCAGCAGCGACCCACATACAAACAGTCAAGTCTGCTCGCTATACAGCTCAGAATACTGTTGGAGCTGGCCCGCACCCGACGCACCAGAGACGCACATCGCTTTCTCATAGTAGCGTAAAAGCAATCTACACGAGCCTCGGCAAACATCCATTCAGATTTTGTGTAAATATTTAAATTTAAAAGCATTACTATTTTGCACGACATCCCCATTGATCGTCTAAGGTATCAGTTTAGCTGAAAATTCCATTTTTTTCCCAAAGTTGTAATATTTTTGGGGTTTTTAAAAACCAATGAATTAAATCTTCTGTTGCAGGTATCTCGACGAACTTATTCTTCGTGACGCTGGTCTTCATACTGAGCTGGTACAATTTACAAGACGGACTCCCTGATTTTATTAAAGTAAGTAAAGGCAATAATTTATGTTTCCTAGCCAGCTGATTGTGTGGTGGAGCCGCCTGTCACATTAGCAGAAGCAGGCCTAGGAGACGACGCCATGTCCCCCCCCCCCCCCCTCCTCTTTACTGGAGAAAGATGGAGAGACCGTAATCCCACACCTGAGTGGACTTGCGTTGGCCCTAGGTCAGTCGGGCCGTGTGAGGGATATGTCAGAGGTTACCTCACCCCCGGCAACTGATGGCCCGATACGGACATGCGGTTTTGGTCGGTTCGAGACTAACATAACCACGCTGGTTCCGGCGGCAGGATATCTGTGAGGATTACCGCACGTAGGAGTCGGCCTTACGATAGAAAGGTCCCGGATTCGATTCCTCGCCATTGCACTACCGACGTGAATCCATCACGTGCCAGCCCATCACGGGCTGGCACGTCTCCAAGGAGGCATCCTGTTCAGACCATAAATGGATTCGCTTCGACTTACAGGCGGAGACATTACGATTTCCGCCAAAACGTAACCCGAGAAAAACGGATAGGGTCATATTTGAGCAGCATCTAATAAATAGGCTAGCTCAAGAGCGCTCCCCACAGACCCTCCATAACCATACACAGATCGAGGAACAGGTAAACCACCTAACGAAGTCTATAATAGACAGCTACCACATAGCATGCCCAGAGACCTTACCCCCTAAAACACCAGGCAAACAGCCTTGGTGGGGCCCAGAGCTAGAGCGCAAGCGAAGGAAGGTAAGGAGGGCTTTCAACAGGGCTATGAACACTTGTGCAGATGAAGACTGGGACGCCTACCGTTCAGCCAAATACAGCTACAAAAAATGCATCAGATATCGGAGCAAACAGGGTTGGCGTAAATTCTGCGAGAACATAGAATCATGCCAACAAGCAAACAGGGTAAGGAAGGTCCTAGCACAGACGAAGCTGACCGCACCGCCCACCCTTAAAAAACAGGACAATACGCTCACATCGTCGCCAGAAGAAACCAGACGCCTGCTTATAGAGACCCACTTCCCTGGGTGCGTCTTCACCACACAAATTAACTGGCATGATGAAAACATAACACCTACTGCTCAAGACTGGCAGTATGCAAACAAAGTGGTCACCCTGGAAAAAGTCCAGTGGGCCATCAATAGTTTTCACCCTTACAAGGCAGCTGGCCCAGACGGAATCATCCCTGCTCTACTACAGTGGGGTAACCAACCAGTCGCGAGCAGATTGGAGCGTATTTTTAAAGCCTGCTTGGCACTCAGATACGTTCCGATAGGATGGCGGGAAGTTGCAGTCATCTTCATCCCGAAGCCAGGAAAGGGTGATTACACAAATCCTAAAGCACATCGACCAATCAGTCTGACCTCCTTCATGTTAAAAACCATGGAGCGCTTATGCGAGAGGGAGCTGAGAGATGGTGCACTGAAACAGTTACCCCTGCACGCAAACCAACATGCATACAGCTCCGGGAAGTCCACGGAATCAGCCCTCCATCTGGTAGTCAGCCGGATAGAGGAGGCGATCGAACAACAAGGCATTTGCCTGGGAACGTTCATTGACATTGAAGGAGCTTTCGACAAAACCAGCTTCACCAGTATTAAGACCGCCCTGTCAAAACATGGAGCGGAACCGGTACTATCAGACTGGATAACAAACATGCTCAGTAAAAGAGTGGTTCGCCTTGGGAAAGATGACCAGACAGCTCTAATAGCTAAAGGCTGTCCACAAGGTGGGGTAATCTCTCCCCTCCTGTGGAACCTAGTGATAGATGACCTAATCACAAGGCTGAACAAAAACCGAGATTATACCATAGGTTATGCTGATGACCTAACAATCCTTATCTCAGGAAAGGTAGCAGGTACGATTTGTAACCTAACCCAATAAGCCCTACGCATCGTAGAAAAATGGTGCAGGGAATTTGAACTATCGGTGAACCCGAACAAAACCGAACTAGTCATGTTCACAAATAAAAGGGTACTAGGCGAATACCGACTTCCAAAACTCTTCGAAACGGAACTCCAACTGTCAAAAGAAGTCAAATACCTAGGCGTTATTCTTGACAGCAAGTTAACATGGAGTAGCCACCTAGACAATAAATTAGTAAAGGCTGGGATTACCTTCTGGCAATGCAGAAGAATGATTGGTAAAAAATGGGGGCTAGCACCGAAAATCATTCTGTGGCTTTACGAAACAGTTATCCGTCCCATGATAGCTTATGGCGCCATCGTCTGGTGGACAAGGACCAAAAACAGCACAACATCAGCTACACTACAGAAGACCCAAAGATTAGCCTGCATGGCAGCCACTGGTTGCATAAAATCCACCCCTACCGCGGCAATGGAAGCCATGCTTGGACTACCACCCTTGGATCTGTTCATCCGCCAGGAAGCAACAGCTGCGGCTATACGCCTAAGGGCACTCAACCTATGGAGCGAGAGAAACACACGACACACTTCACTGCTCACTGAGCTCACGAAGGAGATACCCATGATAGGAGCAGTAAATGATCGTGTACCTAAACAGCACGTTTTCGACAAAAAATACAGGATTCAGCTCCATGAGGACCATCGCTGTGAGGCCTTATGCCCAACAGAATTGCGTATCTTCACAGATGGATCCAAAACAGGTACTGGCACCGGGGCCGGCATCTTCTCGGAGGACCTCAATATACACATTTCGACACCGCTGGGGACCCATAACACAGTTTTCCAAGCGGAATGTATGGGGATCACCTTGGCAGCCTCAGCGGTAATGGCCAGGAAACTGAAAGGTCACTCAATACGCATACTGTCAGACAGCATGGCTGTGCTACAAGCTTTAAACTGCCATACTATTAACTCAGGACTAATACTGGAGTGCCACCTCAAATTAAATCAAATAGGTCACACCAACGACATAACCCTGCAATGGATCAAAGGCCACAGCGGCTCGCGTGGTAATGATGCCGCGGATGAGCTTGCCAGGAGAGGATCAGACATGGTTGCAATGGGACCTGAACCCATAATACCGATCCCCTTTGCATACCTACGTACCATAGTGAACAAACGAACAAGAGATCAACACAACAGAGACTGGATAAATCTGGAAGTATGCAGACAGGCCAGAGAGGCACTCCCTGTGCTTGACAACAGACTGACCAGGCGACTTCGACAACTGGACAAACGGCAACTACGCACGGCCACGGCTGCCATCACGGGGCACGGCTCCTTCAATAAACACCTTTATATTTTAGGTATCACCGACAGCCCTCTCTGCAGAGCCTGCATGAACGAGGACGAAACTGCGGCACACGTGCTTCTACACTGTCCTGAAACCGCCACATACAGGGCTAAGTACTTCGGAAACACAGGTACGCTCCGGGAGATCACCAGCAGTGTGAATAGCCTGCTGGCGTTCTTCAAAGAGTTAGGGTGGATCGAATAAAATGCCCACCCTCACGCAAAAACCGCGCCTTGTCGTGGAGTTGCGGATAATAGCCCGTTATACCATACCATACCATACCATACCATACCATACCGACGTGAACCCACTCCTAACACATGCAATTTAGCTCAGTTGGAGGGGTTAGAGGGAATATTAGTAATTTCGGTTCTAATATTTTTTGTTTTTAAAAGAAAAAAAAATGAATACCTCCTTTTTGAAGTCGGTTAAAAAAGCCTCATCGATACTAACGTTAAAACAATATACTGTTTTCAGAATAAATTTCGTCCAGAAACGAAGACTGAGGAAGATAAAAAGCTTCTAGTTGGCAAAATAAAGTTGGAGAGAGAAGGTGAGTTGCAGATGAGTTGTGGAATTGATAGTGAGTATAACTATACAGCTCTACGGATAAGACGGTCAATAAATATCGTAATCCATACATCGGGAAAAATTAAGCGCTCAAGTGGGACTTGAACCCACCACAGAATGCTCTTCTAACTGAGCAATTGAGCCACACCAAATTGAATCACTTCAAATTTCCCTTCTCTTTATATCCGTCTTTAAGGGCGAGGGTTCAAGTCCCACTTGAGCGCTTAATTTTTCCCTATGTATGCTATCTTTGGCTCTAGATTGCACTGTGTCCAAGAAAGTCTAAAAACTGAACTAATATTTTGTATGTTGGCAACATTGTCAAAAACGTCACTAATGTCAGTTAATAAATTAAGTACTACAATTTTTACATACATTTTATGGATTTTAACGTAAACTAAATATTATGATTCTTTGTAACTGGTTGCCATATGAACAGCACAGTGGCGCCTCCATTAATTTCCAAGCTTTAGAATGTTGTAGAATACTTATTTATGTATACTATGTCCATCCTATCCATATACTCACGTCTGTAAATCCCCGAAGGGGTTGGCAGAGGTGTTTTAGCACCCACGTTTCGCCAATTATGATTTTCGGTCCCACGACGTAATAGGGGGCGAGCCTATTGCCGTCTAGAGAGCCCTTTGTCTTGGACTGTATGTTTACTGTCAGATGTAGAACAGCTCTATCCCTTAGTCGCATTTTTCGACACCCACAGAAAGAGATGGGGTGGTCCTTTTCTACTCCTCCGAGAACCAACATGGCGTACTTATTTATGTATAATTTATTTTAGACTCAGTGTTATTCGACGAGGATGCACTTCTCAAGGAATTCCAACAGATAGAGCCGAAAGAAACCAAGAAGACTTAATAGTGATGTAGCCATATCGTGTAGTATAGTGCATTAGTTGTATTGCATTCCGGAGGATGCGTTGGGATGCCGGGGGATGGAGCGGGATGCCGGAGGATTCAGAGGCATTCCTGAGAATATTGAGGTATTCTAGGGTTTGTTCGTATATGAGATCGCTTCTGTGGTACTTTATGTAACAAAAAATAATGTAGCTATGTGGTAGGTTATTACAATCATCGCTGAGCAAAGGAAATATATAAAAAATGAAAATTAAGACTATATAATGGTATATCTACTTAAAAAAATAGAAATTAAGATTATATGTATCAAAAATAGTTGGAGAATCGTTAATATTTATGAAGTGACTGATTACTTAAATAAATAATATATATTTTATAATTGCTATTCTAGTGCTCAATATAATGAAAATATTCTACTGTGTCCACTTCACATACAGTTATAATTATGCACATTATCAATATAGTAGATAATTATTGTACTAACTCCAGTTTATAGTTGAAGCTCAAAATATATAGATACAGGAGATAGACTTCTTACTACGAGCAATAACAGTGGTATACCTTGGTACACATAATATCTTGGACCTTAAGTCGCGAGACGATTGAAGCTCTTACAATCTTTGCTGAGTGAATTTGAGCTAGTCCACGAAAGATATAATATGTTTCGAGGTATACTATAGTATAGTCAGCATCAGAAAGATGTTGACGGATAAAGTACTCAAAATGATATTGAATAACACACTTGTACTTTTCCACTGATTTTATTTCTAGACCTGACCGGTTTACGGCATTCTCAAAGGTTCAAACCTTTGAGAAGGTTCAAACCTTTGAGAATGCCGTCAGGTCTAGAAATAAAATCAGTGGAAAAGTACAAGTGTGTTATTCAATATGTGTAGCAGATTCCACCAAGCGCCATCAATCTCCAGTATAAACAGTACTCAAAATGATCTTAATTTCGTTTTTTGATTCCCTTCCAGTTGACTAATTGTTCTGATATTTAGTACACACCTTTAGTTAGGACAATACTATATAAATCAATAAAACAGTTTGATTTGATCTTAATAAGAGAGTTTTAAGATCATTTTGAGACTACGTCGTCAAGATATTTATGACGCTGACTATCGGAACAAGTCAAACGTAACCCTAGTTTGCCATAAGCCATACTTTTCGACAACATAATATTTGTTGTGTATAATTTTGAGAAAACAAATTGTATAACTTAGCAATTGCTGTCATTAGTAATGGTAATATTATGCGAAAAAACTTTGTTGAAACTAGTACGTTTTTAAAGGCATACCCATCTCTCACTAAAAAATAAAATGTGTTATGTATACCGGTCAAAAACTTAATTTATACTCCTTTATATAGTATATAGTACACCAAAGAAGCCTTTATTTGCATAAACTCAACATACTGAAAGGTGTATAGTATATGTGATAAATATTTTTTACTTTGTAATTAAAAAATAAATATTGATGTTGTCTATGTCCTTGCTTTTTTTTATACCTAAATATTAAACACCTTCCTCCGCTTTCTTTGGTTCCGAGGCGCGGGAGATTGTGGGGTTAGAAGTCTTTCGTCACAAAGTAAAAGAATAAGCACATCATAATGGCAGCCTTCATTCCTTATCTTACAGATGACAGTGAAGTATAGAGCTCACTGGAGAGTTTTTGTGCTGTCAATGGGAAGACCAAAGGCTTGTCCTGCTTTGTCTTCTGCACTGACGGGACAGAAACTTTCTGTTCTTACAGGGTAGGCAGCACGAGTGTTACTCCCCTGGCGTAGCAACGTCCATAGGCCATGGTAACTACTTTCCATCAGGTGGGTCGTGTACGTGTCTGCCACGTAAGTTGTATAAAAAAAAGAAGTTATTTTGATTACTTATAATAGTGGTCTGTGGGTCAGGAACAGATGCTGTATCGGTGCGAGGGATATGTCGAAGACAACCTCACCTCCGGCCTAGCACCACGACCCACAGTCGGCGTGCGGTTTTTGTCGGTTCGAGTCCGACATAACCTCCCCTTCCGACTCCGGCGGGGGAGGTGTCCGAGGAGATTTCCGCACGAAAAAAGAAGGAAGTGATACAACTTTGAAATTACCGACAAAATTTGTGCCTGGCTCTAGGACTATAAGCTAGCATAGTCCAAGAGTCAGACACAAATTTTTATAAAAAAAATATCAAGTAAATTGCGGGTAGGAATGGGTTTAGCGTTCGGATAAAATAAAATACATATTGAAAAAAAATATTTCTGTAAGTAACAATAAAATCGATATACATATTTATATAAACCTGTATGCTATTTACAACCATAGGACTCTTACTGCCCGCGCTATATTGACTATTACAATAATAACATTACATTATATTTCATTAATCAACATGACCGCGGTGATTTGGCAACATTAATACAATTGTAAATTATAATCGGAAAATAACTTGAAATAATTCTCTTGTAATAAACGTCGGCTTTTATGGGAACATTTTTATTAAGTACATTTAAAATTTTATTCGAGGGAAAACAAATATAGTCCAGAGGCCCGTAGCAAAAATTATCTCGGATATTTTACGAGGTTATTTTACCATAAGCTTCTGGACTATATGGCAGTGGATAATATTCCAATATTATTAAAGAAAAGAAATCCGTCAATATTGGCTTCAAATCTATTGATAATTAAAGTAAAAACAACGAAGCGAGAGAAAAAAGAACATTTTGAAAATGATTACGTATCACTTCAAGTGCATTCCAGACATGAATTAAATTGCTCTTAAGATGGCGGATCTGACAGCTTAGAATCGCTGTGCTGACAGCTTTCCTGTACTACGAAACACGCAACAACAACTGTCGCTGGGCCATTGTCGCGTTCGTGTGACATGTGCGACAAGGACAGAGAAAATAATCGCTAGTTATCGCAACGTAACTCAGTAATGGTCGCCATGTCATGGTTGTCATGTCTACATTTTTTCTCTCGTCTCGCTGGCTTAACTTTAGATATTTGAGTCAAATAAATGGGTGCTATGGATTGAATATTTTAATGGTATGATAAAAGATTTAATTTGTGTGTATTACAAAAGCGTACTTACATAATTGAAGTAAATAAATCTAAAAAAAGAAAGCCGACAGGAATCGTATGGTTTAGTCTCAAAGCATTCAAGTTGAAAAATAACATCTGAAAATGGTGCTGAGATTTCACCGTTTCTTATGTTATTTTAAAATAATTCAAGTTTCTATGAGGTCTTTTGCAACCATAATTTTATTTTACTTTGAGACTTGACCTTTTGAGATTAAATAGACCCATAACCGCTGTTACTCTGATATAAATATAATTAGTAAACATAATATTTTGTGTCAACGTTTTGGCATTATTACAGCACCATTGTGTGGCAGTTTTTTATTAATGCTTATATAACCTGTTATAGAATAAACCCAAAAAAACTAAAGTATATATCTATCTATATTAAATAATAATGTTAAGTTGGTTTGTGTCTGTCGTGACAAAATTTGAACTCGATCGAAGCAGAACGTTTTGAGTATATAAAGCATACAAAAACCAACTTAACATAAAATGGTAGAAATATACCCAATGGCAACCCTAAATATTAGTTGAAAAAAAAAAACTAAATCAGTTATAATAATATCTAGGCTAAGACTTCATGTATGCTACTAGTGTAGCAATTGAAAATAAATAATATAAAAATGGTATTAGTAGATACAGCTCGATTCAAATATCTGGCAATATACGCTGGCCCTTTATATTTCGTGATTCAGGTCCAAGATAAATAAATCGAGCTGTAACATCGAAGTTCGTATGTGGCGTTTCAAACTGTTTGTAAGAGTTTATCCCCCCCCCCCCCCCTCCCCCTTCACTTCGTTATATCGTGACGCCTCTAGTACAGAATATAAAATCAAAAGACAGCACTAGTTACGCCCTGTCACAATAAAATATATTCGTAAAGGATCTTGTTATAGTTTAGTGTGAAAATCTTACGTAAAAATATATGTCGATCGTTTAACTTTAACCTATGGCAACCATCATTCAGAAAAGTGATTTAAAAATTAATCAATTTTTCAATACCTTTTTCAGTCAAAACAGCAACAAACTTTAAACCATAACCTAAAAATATAATTACCAAGCCAAAATATTATTTTAGGCTGACAACCCTTTCAAAAATCCTTAAATCTAATGTCAACTCTAATAAAATACAAAGACTGATTTTAAATTTGGAACCAACTTATAATAATTTCAAAATCTTTTAGAATACTGTTCGAAACCCATTTTGTACCATAGAAATTTGATATAATTTTATTTGTACTATTCTAAACAACCCCAATTTGTCATGTCGATGCCTCCAATACTACCACACTCACAGAACTTGCAGTCATCATAGCCTGTGTAGCCACTATATTCTCCGTACAATGCCGTCCTCAGCTAGCGGTAGAAGCGTAGCGGGATAGTTCTGGCAACACCATACCAACCGCCTGGAAAAATTGAGCGATCTAACGTGAGCTTATTAACAACACCGTCCGCTTGGTTGTGCATGAGAGGAGTAGGAGGAGGAAGGAGGTAGGAATAACTAATAAGGTATAGGAATTAGGGTTACGTGCGTGTGTATATTTTTTTTTATTTATTTCTTTCTTACAGTAGGAAGGAACAATGTGGTATACGGGACTCATTGAGATAATTTTTCATACCACTGGAGGCAGACAAGCACAGGTCCCAAGGTGGAAAGTGATTACCATGGCATAAGGTCGTATGACAGCGTCACACTCGCGCTGCCGACCCTGTAGGAATTTCCTTGAAGAACTCCATACAACACCAATAGATAAACAAGCGGAAATTCGCTAGCTGGCGTTTGGTAGAATAGAATGTATGGAATTTGACGTTTATGACATGATATGACAGTCGTTAACGCATGTCATTAACGTCAAATCCCATACATTTGTTATTCTATTCCACCAAACGCCGGCCAGCGAATTACCATTTGTCTAGTCGCTTGGAAAAACCACAACATAAGGTTGGATGCAATAAGGATTGGATCAGATTCCTCCAAGCGTCATCAATCTCCAGTATAAACAAGGATTGGATCTTTGATGAATGAAGAAGTGAGATGGTGAATGTATAATCTGTGGCATTAAAATTAATGTTTATTTATTCATATTTCATGCGTTGCCGTACAGTCAGCTTTTTTTTGTGCGGATATCCCCTCCCCTGGAGCCGGAAGGGGAGGTTATGTCGGACTCGAACCGACTAAAACCGCACGTCGACTGAGGGTCGTGGTGCTAGGCTGGAGGTGAGATTGTCATCGACATATCCCTCGCACCCCGGCTGACCCAAGGCCTTACAGTCTGGCCCTCTTCGGGAGGGGAGACAATTGTTGATGAACAAAGTTCGGACAATAACACTATTTTTTAAATCACTTAAATCAGTTTTATGTGCTCTTAATACGAGAGTTTTCGTCGTCAAGATATTTCTGACACTGATTATACCATTCGATTGCGAGAAAACTACGTCAGCTTATTGCTTGCATAGGCGGCACTGCAATGGGGTTGTAGAATAAAAAAAATAGACTAGCTGTTACCCGCGGCTCCACTGGCTTGAAATTACGATCCCATTTGTCAAACTAACGTGAACCTTCTTCTTCATCTTAGCGGTAATCCCGGTCGCATCCGAAGGTTTCAGCCTCGGAGTCCACTTTACCACTCTAACTGTGGATTTGGCTGAACTTCGATATTTTTCATGAAGCGATTGCCATATGACCTCCACAACCAAATTGCAATATCAAAGCATTGCATTTAGATCAGTTCTTGGATTTTTTAGGGCTCCTACTACCCGTGACGATTGCCATAGATATTTGTATGACAAACGGGACCGGCGGCTTAAAGTGCTCTCCGAGGCACCACGTACGTAAATCTATAGTGCGACAGCCTCTGTGGCGTGGCGCGGGTTCGATCCCCGCTCAGTGCAAATATTTGTATGCATGAATATGGCTATTTGCATTGGTCTGGGTGTTTCTATGTATAATATGTACGTATTTACAAAAAAAAGTATCTAAGTATGTTTATCTGCAATCTACATTCTATAACACAAGCTAGTTAAGCTTACCATTGTTTTAGATAGCGTTGTGTAGAATGTTGTGGAATATTTATTTATTTATTACTAGCTTTTTCCCGCGGATCCACTCGCGTGATGTCGGTTATCGCGATCAAACATAGGCTATGTCTTTTTCTCAAGGTCTAACCTATCCATATACCAAATTTAATCAAAATCGGTTCAGTGATTTTGTCGTGAAAACGTAACATACAGACAGACAGAATTACTTTCGCATTTATAATATTAGCATGGATTACAGGGACAAAAATAGCCTGTTTCTGCCAGATCCATTTAGCTGGTTGAGCAATAATATGAAAACGTAAATACCTCATTCTCAGCGCGTTCATCATCGCTCTGGTACTGTACGTCCAGCTCGGAGCTGTTGACGCTGTTCTCCCAATCCTCAGACGAGTCCACCGATGACGCATCTAAATCCATTTCTGTAAATAATAGAACACTTCAAATTTCCCTTCTCTTCATATCCACCCTTAAGGGCGACGGTGGAGCCACCTAACAACCTTCCCACGAATTGTTGGAACCAATGAATGATTTTTCAACCATTTTTATACATTGATTTTTGATGACTCCGCCCAAATATTTGAATGAAATTTTTATAGCATTTATTATGCTAACTTTTTAAGTTCGAAATTCTTTTTCCCGATGTATTTCGAATTTAAAAAGTTTGCATATTAAATGCTATAAAAATTTCATTCTAATAGAACACTATATACTATAGTGTTAGAACATTTGATAGCCCTGTGATACCATCCAATGACACTATTGGTAGTTTCAAGAGTATTATTTTCTCTACATGACACCACCGGTAGTGTCAAGTGTATAAATTAAGTCCCCATGACAGCACTGTAAGTTTTGCGCGTATAAATTAAGTCACCATGACACCACCGTAAGTGTTAAGTGTATAAATTAAGACCCCATGACACCACTGGTAGTGTTAAGAGTATTTTTCGTAGTTCTAAATAGAGATATAAAAATAGGAATTATTGTGCAGATGAACGGATCATTAGATGAACAGATGTTTAGTTTGTTTTTTTTTATGAAATTTTTAAGCATTTAGTATGCTAATTATCCAAAACGATTAAGACAGGATTTTTTTATTGGTAAACTGCGTCCAAATTCTTTTTTTCCGAAGCGACTATAAGATCACCTTGTACAATCAGCTTGTATGTGTGGCTACTATAATTTTTTTTTCGTGCGGAAATCCCCTCGGATACCTCCCCTGCCGGAGTCGGAATTGGAAGTTATGTCTTTTTTTTTTTTTTTTTTTTTTTATACAGGACACGTCAATTTGACTTCACCTCGCCTGATGTTAAGCTAAAGGCAAAGTCTCGGAAAGAGGGTCACCATCGTAAACATTTACCATGTTAACAGTGGTGGCACTCAGCTTGATGGCCTCATTAGATGCCTTTTCACGCCCCGCTTAAAGGACCCAGGACTGTAGGAAGAAGGAAACACGTGAACTGGCAGGGAATTCCAGGCCTTAGTGGTGCGGCATAGGAATGAATCACTGAAACGCTTGGTTCTAGCAGGTATACTCTGCACCGTAAATGGATGACATCTTAGCCCTGCACGTGTCGTCCTGTGAAGGAAAGGGGAGGGTGGGACTAATTGGAAGAGCTCGTCAGAACATTCACCATGGTAGAGACGGTAGAAAACTGCCAAAGACGCAACATCTCTACGCATCTGCAAAGGCTCGAGGGTGTTCGTGACCTCAGGATCCCCAATAATGCGGACCGCACGTCGCTGCAACCTGTCGAGAGCATCTAATAAGTACTTTGCGGAGCCGTCCCAGAGATGTGAGCAGTATTCCACGCAGGAACGAATTTGGGTCTTGTATAGAAGACACCGCTGCTCCGGCGTGAAAAAACGTCTCACTCTGTTCAGGACTCCGAGTTTACGCGAGGCTGATTTGATGATACTCTCGATATAGTTTTTGTTATTCAGTTTGCAGCGAACATCCATACCGAGGATAGTGAGGTGATCCTGCAGTGGCAGTGGTGTGCTCTGAAGAGTGGGAAGGGGAAGGAAAGGAGATACCTTTGCTGTAAACGCACATGCCTGGGTCTTCTTGGCATTGAACTCGACCAGGTTCCTAGCGCCCCATTGAGAAATGTGGTCCAGGATCCGGTCCAGCTCTGTGACAAGAAGCTGCCTTTTTTCCGCGATATCAGACTGCTTGGCCGCAGGATGTGCGTAATAACTCCCGTGTAAGGTGCTGTCGTCTGCATAGCAGTGAATGTTTCCGTTACAGAGCATGTCATTGATATGCAGAAGAAAGAGAGTGGGAGATAAGACGGAACCCTGCGGCACGCCAGCATTTACCTGCAAGAACTCCGAAGCTCGTCCATCACAAAGGACGCGAATACGGCGCCCCTGCAGGAAGCTTGCAACCCAGTTACACAGTCTAGGAGGCAGGCCGAAGGCTGGTAGCTTGGAAAGAAGCGATTTGTGCCATACCCTATCGAAAGCTTTGGCGATGTCAAGACTAATTGCCAGTGACTCACCGTGCTTCTCCATAGCCTCACCCCAAAGGTGGGTCATGTACGCCAGAAGATCACCCGTTGACCGTTTCGGTCTGAAACCGTATTGCCGGTCACTAAGCAAGGAGTGATCCTCTAGGTGGCGCATGAGCTGTGTGTTAATTATGTGCTCGAACACCTTGCACAGCACTGAGGTGACGGCTATGGGTCGATAGTTGGCTGGGTCCGAGCGATCCCCCTTCTTGGGGATCGGCTGGACATTCGCCTCCTTCCAAGCCGAAGGCACTGTACCCGAACTGTAGGACAGTCGGTACAGCCGCGTTAGCATAGGAGATAACTCCGCTGCACATTTTTTAAGTACGACCGCTGGAATACCATCAGGACCACTGGCTTTCCGGACATCGAGTGATTGCAGTACTGCACGGACATCGCGTTGCCTGATACGTATATCAGGCATTGCGTGGTCACCAGTGGGCATTGTCCGTGGTTGCATACCACAATCATCGACTCGGGAGTTGGCCGCGAAGAGATTGACCAGCAAATTTGCTTTCTCTTGCGGCTCATGGGCCAGAGATCCATCGGGATTGCTCAGCGGGGGCAGCGAGGGCTGGCAGAAGTTGGCTTGCACGGCTTTGGCCAGTTGCCAGTAGCCACGGCTACCCGTGGGATGCGCCACTAGCTCTTGGCCCAGCCGTGCTATGCGCTGGGCATCCGCTCTGACGCATGCCCTCTTGCAGACCTTTGTGGCTCTGTTGTACGCCGCCTTGAAGTGACCCACGTTGGGATCGCGCGTGGCGCGCGCCCGCACCCAGGCGCGGTACGCAAACTGTTTATGCTCAACAGCCTCCGCGCACTCGCGCCCGAACCACGGACGCGCTCCGCGGACTCCGGTGACATCGGTGTATGGGATATAGTATTCCATACCTAGACCGATCTCACCGGCGACGGCAGTAGCGCTCTCAGATGGGTTCTTACCCTCAAAGCAGCGTTCAACCCACGGGATGGACGCATAATAGTCGCGCAATCCATCCCAGTCCGCTGACGAGTAGTGCCATAGACGCCTCTTCCCCTGCACGGGTCGTGGGGGCGCTACAATGGGCACGGTGGAGCGGACCAGACAGTGGTCGGAGTTACCTAAAGCAGCACTCACCGAGACACTGTACTGGTCCGGGCGACTCGTCAACAGAAGGTCTAGCAGAGAAGGCTCTAGGCCGGACTCTCTTGGTATCCTCGTGACCTTGTGCACCAATTGAGTCAAGTCATGCGCCAGGGCAAATGCGTGAGTGGCTCTTCCCGCATGGTTTGTTATGGCGGAGCCCAACCAGATCTTGTGGTGGGCGTTAAAGTCTCCCAAAAACACCAATTCGGCGTTCGGAAACCGCTCCTGCGCATCATCTGCCGCCTGACTCAGGTATTCGAATAGTCGAGTTATCTCTGCATCTCCTGTATGGGAACGGTAAAGGCACACATAGATCTGACTCGCGGAGCCATGGTCTACGTGTACCCACAGGATGGAAAAGGATGGGTCCTCTAGACAGCGCAAACGGCGACAACAAATATCCGCCCTAACAAACACGCACACCCCGGCTTTTGCTCGGAAATTTTCCTCGATAACATAGCCGGGGTAAAGCAGGTAGGCCGTGTCGTCAGGGCGGCGTATTTGTGTCTCCGTTAGAAACAGCATAGCTGGTTTCGCCGTCTCCAGGTGTTGGTGGACGGCGTTGAGGTTCTTATGGAGCCCACAGATGTTCGTGGACTCCACCTCAAATAGAGTTTTTGTGGGAGAGTCCCTAGCCGCTGTTTCAACAGATTTTGTTTTGTGCGCTGCCATGAGGTGAAGGGTAAGGGAAGGCGTGAAAAAGAGGTGATTGTCGCCGCAGCACCGCGTGACAAAACATGGGAGATTGGTTTTATCTATGAATGTGAGGCGTGACGAGAGCCGACGCGCCGAACGGAAGGGCCCCCGTACCCTCCCGAATATGGTCGCCGGGCTCCCGTCCGGTCGCCAACCGGCACGACGAGCCATATCGGGATTATGCGCGACCTGGTGGGGCAGCCTCCCAGGGTGGTTAGTCCCAGTTGGGCCCCTGTACTATGCCGCGGGCGGCCAGCGGCACCACCGTTTCTACAGGTCTCCCTGCCCGGCGCGGCGCCCCGCGTCACACCCCACTAGACTACGCCAACACCCACCGGTCCCACTAGTGCTGCGACTACCATCACCTCGGCCCGGCTATGCACTTGCTGACCCCTGAACGCAAGGAGCAAGCACCCCTGAAGCAAAGGACTCGAACCGACTAAAACCGCACGCCGACTGTGGGTCGTGGTGCTAGGCCGGAGGTGAGGTTGTCATCGACATATCCCTTGCACCCCGGCTGACCCAGGGCCATACCTACAGGTCTGACCCTCCTCGGGAAGGTGGCTATACTGACCTAGTACTAGAGGCTCCGGGTGTCTCACGACGGGTACGGCGGGAAGGCGCAGGGCGGTGGCGTTGATGGCCAGCGCCTGCGCCACGTGCGCGCGGCTGCTGCTGGAGGGTTGCTGGCTCAGTTCTAGGGTCTGCTCCGTCGTTGGTAACTCTTCAGCGTAGCGGACCAGTGGATGCTCCTGGTGGGGAGTAGGATCTTCATAAGATAACATAAGATCTTTACTTTTGAAATAAATTTTAAAGCATTCAGTATCAGAAAAAAGGTGAAACACTCAAGCGGGACTAGAGCCCACGAGCTTTCCCTTTCCATTTTCTTAATGCTCTGACCACTGAGCTACCGAGCTTCGCCTGAAGCAATTCAATTTTCCCTTTTATATTGGGTGATTTTATAGTCGTTTCGAATAAAAAGAGTTTGAGCACAATTTCAATAGCAAATCAATTTGGGAATAATGTTCAGGTGAAGGGGAAAATTAATGGGAGTTTTTGAAAAAAAAATGCTTTCACCAAATTATTACTTCCAGATGATTTTGCTTTTGAAACTGGGCCCTAATTCTTTTTACCGATTTTACGATTTTTACGATTATAAAATCACCCAGTATATATCCGTCTTTAAGGCGACGAAAACTGGATAATCGCAAAAGTAATTTTTATATTTTTCTATTTTGCCTTAAAAAGTCATGACACAAAAACCAGATTTTATAAACCTTAAACTCACATAAATGAAGGTGTATGTGGGTTACCAGCTTAAAAATTCTCATTCCTAGGTCATCCCCTCTTATTTTTTAGGGTTCCGTACCTTAGAAGGAAAAATAAGAACCCTTTTAAATCTGCGGTAGCCTAGTGGTATGGGTAATGGACTGCTGAGACGAGGTCTCGGGTTCGATCCCAGGTTTACCATGGCACACACCAATGACTAGTCGATGCTTTTCGAAGTTATGTGTGTATTTATCGCAGGTTTATAAGTGCCCGGTTAATGGGAATAGGCTCGCCACCTATTACATTGGGACCTAAACATAAACTAGCGAAATGTGGGTGCTAGCACCTCTGCCTACCCCTTCGGGGAATACAGGCGTGAGTTTATGTTATGTTATGTTTTAGGGTCACTTTGTTGTACATCCGTCTGTCTGTCAAGACCCTTTTCTGGAATGCGTGCGTGGAGGTATCAAGTTGAAATTCATACCTTTTTTTTTTTTTTTTTTTTTTCGTGCGGAAATCCCCTCGGATACCCCCCCTGCCGGAGCCGGAAGGGGAGGTTATGTCGGACTCGAACCGACTAAAACCGCACGCCGACTGTGGGTCTTGGTGCTAGGCCGGAGGTGAGGTTGTCAAAGACATATCCCTCGCACCCCGGCTGACCCAGTTGAAATTCATACCACATACTCAGGTCTGTAACATCTTGAAACTGTACAAAAATCATCATCGAAATACATTGGGATGAAGAAGCGCTCAAGTGGGACTTGAACCCACGACCTTACCCTTACAGGGGGAATGCTCTTCCAACTGAGCTATTGAGACACACCTGAATCACTTCAAATTTCCCTTCTCTTTATATCCGTCTGTAAGGGCGACGGTGGAGCCATCTATCAACTTTCTTACGAACTTTTGGAACCAATGAATGATTTTTCATCATTTTCATCATTTTTAGTCAATGCAATCAAAATAATATGTTGCGGTTTATATAGCTTACGTTACAGAACCTTCGGTGCGCGAATCCGACTCGCACTTCGCCGTTTTTTTTTTATGTGATTGCTCTATTTTTATTCTTATTAGTATATTTATATACCGAATTCATGAAAATGGGACCAGTGTTTTAGGGTACTATAGGTAAAGTAAAGCCAATGAGATGAGAGAAAAAAGGTAAACAAAGCGACCATTACTGAGTTATGTTGCGATAACTAGCAATTATTTTTTCTGTCCTTGTCGCACATATCACACGTACGCGACAATGGCCGAGCGACAGTTGTCGTTGCGTGTTTCGTAGTATAGGAAAGCTGTCAGCACAGCGGTTCTACACTGTAAGATCCGCCATCCTATGAGCAATTTCATTCCTGTCTAGAACGCGCTTGAAGTGATACGTAATAATTTCCAAATAAAAAAGTTTGGAACTGCTGAAACGTCGTGTACCTTTTTTCTCTCGCTTCGTTGGCTTTACTTTAGGTACTTACAGGGTGGGCTAGCTCACATATAGGGTTCATTCTGAGGTCAATCATCTCCAGTACCATCAGGAAGCTTGTATCGAAGTCTTCTGGGAGTGTCGCTATCTATAAAACATTAAATAGATTTTATTAGTTTTCTACCTTCTACAGATTGCACAAAGTAACTAAATTTTATTGAGAGTCGCAAAAGCCAGCCCAATATTGCAGGATCCTAGCTACCAGAGCCCTGTCTATCAAGAGGCTGGCTCCAAAGATCTTGGTGAAGCCCCATAAACTGTTACAGGATGATACGAGTAGCAGTATACTTCCACCTATTTTAATTCTTGCACACATTTTTGAAAAGTGTGGCTAGTGGTTTAACAGCCACAGTGCCACCAACCTCACCGATTGTATTACTTGAGACATGTGAAGGTGGCAAAGTGCGCCTAAAGTGCAAGTGCGCCTACCACAAATATTTCGAAGAAGTCTATGCCAACTTCACATTAGATCAAACAATAGAAAATCTATTTTTGACAGTTAAGTAGATTTGACAGACCATTTAACATTTATGGATAGGATACTTTTTATGTACTTAAAATGTGCAATATGTATTATGATGAATTCCTCACCTGATTATTATTGAGTTGTAAGAACATAAGGTCTGCACATTTGAGGATGGACAGCGGGAAGTCTCGAATCTGGTTGTTTCTCAGGTTGCAGTGGACCAGCGCTTCCATTTTGTCCATGCAGTTTGGCAATGTCTCGATATAATTGTTCTCTAGAGTCAACCATCTGGAAATATATACATATTTAACCTTTTAAATCCCCGAAACGGAGAGATATATTGACATCACATTTTTATTTTTCATGATTGCTAATATTCTACTTTGCCTAGTGGTATGGGTAATGGACTGCTGAGACGAGGTCTCGGGTTCGATCCCAGGTTTACCATGGCACACACCAATGACTTTTCGATGCTTTTCGAAGTTATGTTGTATATATCGCTGGTTTATAAGTGCCCGGTTAATGGCAATAGGCTCGCCACCTATTACATTGGGACCTAAACATAAACTGGCGAAACGTGGGTGCTAGCACCTCTGCCTACCCCTTCGGGGAATACGGGCGTGAGTTTATGTTATGTTATGTAATGTAATATTCTACTTTATCTTCTGACAAAAGATACAATTATGTTACTAATATATGTATACAATACAGGTAAAGATTTGGCCATATTCAAGACACTTTCTTTCAAAAACACAGGTATAAATTGGTTATTTTACTGACTAGTCAAATTAATTACTTTTTACTAAACATCAAAACGATAAATTATAAGGTAACTTGTATGAAAAAAGATTTAGTACTCAATGTCATAAAATTTAATATGCAAATCAGTTACTATTATGGGTTGGGTGGAATTTTCAATTTTGCGGAGGAATTTCACGACGCATTATGTATGTAAATATTTATATTTTTTATTTTCATTACTTTATTTTTTCTAAATTGTACCTATTAAGTGTATTTTTCAAAATAAGATAATCTAGGTACTACATAAAAACATGTGATGCCAAGCATAAAAACATACTTCCTCGCTTTTATGTGTAACCGAATAGAAACTAGGTGGTTTGCTTAATAAAATTGTTGAAAAATTGTTAAATATTTGCAACGAAAGCAACAAACCCTACTTATTAATAATTTTTTTTTTTTTTGCAAAATAATAAAATAAAAATAAAATAAGAACTGACGCAACTATTACCACTCTCTTACCATTCTTAATTCAGTAAGCTCGGTTAGACAATTTAATTTAACTACAGGATAATACCCAATTACTTTAACAAGGAATCAGGTACTTATCACACGAAACAATTTTTGTTCCCTATATCCTTTCCCTATAAAATACTTGCAAACAAGGGACCCTGACACACAGATGGTCAATCAAATAATTGCACATTGTATTAAAGGTAGTACCTATATTGTTATACAGAAACAGACTGGACCACTGGTTACAAACAAACAAACTTAGCTAATATCTATGGGCACAATCAAGTGTAGTGAATAAATTGAACTGTTCTTCAACAAGTGTGAACTGTGACATAGACACATCAGCTCAATGCTGCTCGTCTATAATCAAATAAATAAAAAATAAATAAATAAAAAACTATGATGTTTAATCCTAGACTAACAGGCTGAAGCTGGCTGCCAAAATCAATACAAGTAACAGCAATATGAAAATGATGATGGTGAAACTTCTATAAATTGTCTGAGACCTTCTTGTAATGGGAATATTTGTTTGGCTGCTATAATTTTGTTGCCAATCTTGGCTGCCAATTTTGGCTGCCTATTTCAGCATTTTTTTATCCAGGCGCACAAGACATTTTATAATGCAATCTTTTAAAAACAATCTTATGCCTTTATATGAGCAATTATTGTATATATATATAATAACTAGCTGTCCCGGCAAACTTCGTACCGCCAATTTTTTTGATCCCGTTCCCGCTGCACATTTAGGGGGATGAAAAATAGATGTTGGCCGATTCTCAGACCTACTCAATATGCTCACAAAATTTCGTGAGAATCGGTCAAGCCGTTTCGGAGGAGTATGGCAACGAAAACTGTGACACAAGAATTTTATATATTAGATATATCTGGGCTGCCCAAACCATGGCCCAAACACGGGCCATGGTTTGGGCAGCAGACTTTAATTGTTGCGGCCTGCAGAATCTTTTCTTCTTTAATAGTATAACACTCACCTGGATATTTACCATGTTCATAGTTTGTATTTGGTAACCGATATTTCGGCGCTGTTTCAAGCGCCATGAGCGGTACACTGTGATCATGTATTAAAGGCTTAAAAAAATACCAAGTGATTCTTGGTCATCCAGGTACTAATAATAATATGTGATCCGTACTGGATTGTAACATAACCACATGTGCATACAGATAAAACAATATTACAAAAATAGGAAAGCTCTTAAATTGGTAGAAAAAATTGTTTTTTTTTTTATTTAAATGGCACCTTGCATCAGTTATATCTTATATGGGTACCAATGATATTTCAAGGCCTAACTACTATAGAGGATGTCTTTAAGAGTTTTAGTAAATCTGTTGAAATTGGACTATTTCTTTATATTGACATTGAACTAGATGGTTCAGATATGAAACAACGTCATATCGCAAAAAAATAGAACAAAGAAAATATAAAAGTTTAAGTTACATACCTCAACTTGGCTAGTTTAGTCATCTCTTCAGGAATAGTTTTGAGCTCATTACCTCTTGCGCCAAAGGTATCCAGTTTTTCCAACTTCCCTATCTCTTTTGGTATTTCCCGCAACCCTATCCTGTTGCACCAAAACGCCTCAAGGTTCTCCAAATCTCCAATTTCAGGTATCAACACATTCAAAGGGTTGTAACTAATATTCAGGTTTACCAAATTTTTCAAGCTACCTATCTCCGGCGGCAAAGAACTTATGTTATTATAATCTAGCGTTAATGTTGTTAGGTTCAATAACTGTGTTATATCAACAGGAACTGTTCTAATTTTATTTCTATGTAAATATAGATGTTCAATTTCAGAACAGGTGTACAACAACATCGGTATTTCAATGATTTCGTATGCGTTTAAACTCAAGCGAGACTTCTTCTTTACTATGGCCTGTTCAATGAGGGCCAATATGTGATTTTCACGAATAAATTTTAATATTGCACTCATTTTTAAGTCTATTTTTTATTACATTTCTATTGCGTTTTTGAATTTGTTGTGAATATGACAGCTGAGTGTTTTATTTCCTTTTGTTGTATATACAGTTTACAACACATCAATTTTCCGTGTAAGAGAGAGATGCATAAAGAAGATTTATCAAAAACGATAGAGACAACAATAATAACATAAATTTTCAATTGAAGTATGGAACGCTACTGTCAACTGTCAAGTTATGTAAGCAGTTAATTTTTGTATTGCCATACTAAGAAATATATTTTATACCAATTACCGAATATCCATATCATTAACAAACGTGTAAGCAATATCTTGGACGGTAATGAATGATTGCAATTGTTCGATTATGTAATGGGTCTTCTCCTCATACCTAAATGAAACAAAATGATTATTTTTACTAGCTTCTTCTTCATGATACCTCAATTTCTTATCTTTCGAGTATAAAGAAACGTTGCCGGGTATTGATTTTTCACAGCAATAGTTCATGAACATGGCAGGAGAAACTGGTACTTTTAATGATTCAGTGGCAATATTATTAATATTTTATAAGTGAAACATAATCACTAAAGAAATATATTTAAATGCTAATATAAATAGGATTCAACAGGTCAAATTATAGGAAAAAATATATTGTTATTCAAGATGTTGTGTGCGTATTTTTTTAGAGTGATTTTTTTGGTCGCGTTTTTTATTCAATGTTTTATCCAGAATGCTAAGGGTAAGTGATTTGCTTCTTGACATAAATCTATAGCAAACTTTACTGTTGCATATTGTTTGATTTATTTACGTTTCTCACGATCAGTTTAAGTCATGTATTTATAAATGATCAGTTGATCACCTAAACCAAGTAAAGTACTTACCTACTAGGTAGGTACTTAACATCGTCTGTTGCTAATATAACAAGTGTAAGTATATAAATATAGCAGCAAGAACATACTTTACTAACCATGTACTATAACTCACTGATAAAATTATCAGTGATGTGTTTTTGTTATAAGCAATTAAACCCTACCAGTCATGAATCTATGGTGATATGAGCAGAAATTATTTTTACTACGTTGTTCCTTCCCTCATAAAATTACTACCTCTCCCCTTGTGTGGTTTCAAAATTTAGTTTCTTTGTTCATTCAGTTACAGTCATTTGCTGTTTTAGCCTCCCAAAACAAGAGTACCCACCATACTCGAAGACAAAACGAAGATGATTTCTTCAGAACACAAAAAGCGCCATCATACCGGTCGTTTCAGCCGGTATCTATCAGATACCACAAATCAACGTACCCCCGCGCTGATGATAAAACAGATTATGATATAACTTCATACGATACAGAGTATGGAGGCGTGGTGTCCAATTTTACGTCTTCCATTTACGATGATAATCCTCAGTTATATCCGAACCCTGAGTTTATATCTAGGAGTAATCAAGGTAAGATATGCTTACTCTCATAAAAGCAATTTTACTAAATCTCCCATCATATGAATTGACCCCACTGAGACCTTTAGGTTTCAAGCCAACCTCACCTGCAAAATGGGGTTAGTAGGTATCCCTTTAGATCCGTGAGGGATACTTGCTTGTCGATCCATTTATCAATCCTATTTAAAATTAAATTACGAATTATTTTTTTGCCAGTGATAAGCAAAACTGCAGACAACAAAGTAGATTCAGACATAGATCTACCTGATGATTCACTTGCTGACGCTGATCTTAAAGAGCACAACATTATAGATAGCGTCACGTACTTGTACGGATTTAACAATTGTCATGGAGTTCGCAACGAATGGATGATCTTGGTGAGTTATATTTACACCATTTAGAGTGTAATTCCACTAGCGTGGAGTTAGGTGGAGTGAAGGGGAGAAAGGCAGTTAAAAATTACAAAATATTTCTATTAGGGTTAACCAACAAGCGTACACACGAGAGAGGGAGGGAGCTATAATTAAGTATAAATACTACAGAATTTTAAAGATGTAAGTAGGAGAACTAAAAATCAGAAGGCGGGCCGCAGACTCCAAAGTCAGAGCATCCGCTGCAACGGACTAAACTAACGCGGAGATGATGACAATGATGAAAAAGTAACTTTTTGGGCAGAATTCTTATGAAGTATAGGATACACACTAAATTTAATAATTTACTTCTTAGATTTTTATAACCAGCGGGATAGCAGTTGTGCTGCTGCTCTCAGCAGTGATGTGGCTGATGTGGAGTGACTATGCTGCAGAATTCCGACGAAGCAGCAAGTTGTACCCCATAAATATTAACTTGTGCTGTTGTTTGGCCGCATGTACGGTCATTTATGTTCAGGCAGTTATGGTGAGTATCCTCGATAGTAGAAACAGTTTTTAAAGGTATTTTATTTTTAACCGGAATTCTGCGGACCTTGATAATATTAACAATCTTAAATTCGGAATTTTCCCTGTTTAGTTACGTAATTTAGTGAATATAGGTATGTGTATTTTGCTGCATTTATGTAGATTGTAGAGAGCATAGTAAATACCTACATACAATTATAAAATACCAACGTTTACATAACTATACAGACACGTTTGAAGCACTATACCGTAACTGACGCTCTAAAACGAATTAACTTCTTAGAATTAAATCGATAGGATTAAGAAGTTTACATGATACCAGTGAGAGAGAAAAAAGTGAAAATAAACTATAAGCACTTACCTCAATCGGAAGCCGCTTACGCTTTCAATCAATCAATTAATTAGCCTATCGCAGTCAATGTGTGTAATAATATGTAATATTTTATTTAATCATGAGAATATCATTGAAATATGCGTGTCTTACTTTAGGGTGTATCGTCACCATCGCAATGTGAGCGAATAGCCCTTCTCCTGCACTATACGCACGTCTCCTGCGCAATGTGGATAGTGACCTTAGCAGCTGCAGTGGCAGAATACTGTGCCTGTGATACATTACTGCCACTCAAATATAATTATCTACTAGCTTACGGAGTACCAGCAATCGTTGTTATGGTAAGTGACCAAGAATCAAGTTATCTGCACACATTTTACCTACAGTTGTCTGTACACATTACACAGCTGCACAATTCTTTAAACAGCACAGCGCTGCGACAGCCTTGATTGATATTTAATGACATCGCCGAGTTTAACAAATGATAATCTATCAAGACTGTCATAGCACTGTTTTCGAGGCTGTCTTATTCGTATTCAACAGAATAATTTATCGCAGTTACAAAACGAGATTACATCATGTCGTTGATGTCGCATGGTTATATAGGCCACCTGGCAATTTGTCGCAAACCGTATTCGGATGAAAGAGCAAACTAGCCTGACATCGATTTTTATACCGTTAAGAGATAGCAGTATTAAAATCGATTTAAGACCATACTTATGACTATAAAATAGGCCACCTGAATATACTGGTGAGGCCATTCTTGGGCTCGTGGCCTCATTTTTGTCCTTGTTATCTAACCCCTATTTTCAGTTTAACTATGCTCTGTCAATGGAACATTATGAAATAAAGCACTACTGTTGGATGTCAATAGAAAAGGGAATGGTCATGGGCTTTATGGTCCCGGCGATGATATTAATCCTCATCAACACGGCTATAATCATTCTTGGCTTACAAAGCGTTAACAAGAAGCAAGCTGAAACTCTGACTGCAAAAATACAAGAACTAGTTGATCACCACATAGCAAACTGGCCTAAACAAGATCAAAATGATATTGATAAAAATGGGAGTATAGACACATTAGACAATATATACACACCTGGAAGTAGTAGGAAAAATACGGACAGTTCTGAAACGTTGGATAAGGATTGTAATGTTAGCGAAGATGATTGCAATTACGTTAATTTGACCATACCAGATGAAAATGGCGTAACTTGTAGTGACGTAAGTGAACTTATACCTTTCCTATCTTATTTTTACTATCGTTTGTAATTTAAAAATGTGATATGTCATCTAAAAATCTTTAGAGAGTCAAAAAGTTTAATTTAATTATTTTAGCCAAACCTTTCTCAATCTAAACTGCTTCAAGACAAAGGACTTTTAAACATGTTATATATGGACAACGTATCGTGGAAATGGAGCTGGAATACAGAAGGCAATGAATTAAAGGTCTACTTGAACTTATGCTTGGTCCTAGAGCCGTTCTTTGCAATCAACTGGGTTATGGGAGTTGTAGCAATTGAAAACGCAACGCATTGGTCTACGCCAACAATTTATTTGATACTTGTTGTGTCAATGGTGAGTTAGGGCCCTTAGTGACCTATTTCAATAGATTTTATTTATATGATAAATTGTTTTTATTGTATATATAACTATAATTTCATAAAAATCTTTTTTTTAGTACATTTATTTAACGACCACTATATGCACAACTCTGCCTATAGTGAAGCCAAAGAATACAGCACCGTGCTGTGAAGCGGTTATTACTGAACCTACACTGACCAGGAACAGGTAAGTAATAAACATATGCCAACCTAATATACTGATAAACCTTGGTCTCCACTATTCCATAAGTACTACTATTTTGTAAGATAAGGACGTTAGGGTAAGCTATTATGTTTAGGTATATATCTAAGTCCAAATATAAACAGGGTCACAGTATTTGTGATATTGCACAAAAAACAGGCATCTTGAAATGAAAGTCTAGTTAAAGATTCTAATTATGTTTCCGTACTAAGCCAAAGTTTCTAAAGCTTACTGATTGCTACAAGTTTTTGTAACATTATTGCTTTTAACCTGTGAAAACGTGTACTATTACAGGACCACCGACAGTATTCCTTTACTAGACCCTACGATCCAACAACCGAATGTAACTCCAGCTCCTGCTGATACCATAAGCACCATCAGCATTTAAACGAAAGCAAGAAAATGGTCATATCTGCAGTCGCGAGAACGACTTTAAACATTTCAGAGTACTTACCTTCTATTGAGAATCAATAGATGTGCGTGAAGTATTCAAATCATTTGCCACATGTCGTCAAAAAATAATGATTAAATGCTGTGGAATTGTGTAAGATTTAAGTTGATATTTGAAGCCTTATAAAAGTGTTATAATATATGCAAATACTTATTGCAAATGGTATGGTTATCTACTAAATTTTAAATTACAAGTGAGATATTTGGATTAGTTAATCTGTGCTAAATGTAGCATTTGCCTTAATCCATAGAATACGAGAATATGCTACAGGACTAACGAAAAAAGTTTATTTAATAATTAGCCTTAAGTTAAGAGGTTAAATAATGAGCAATATAAAATAATTTTTAAATGTAGATTTTTGTTCGGGTCAAGTACAAAGGTTTCTACTATTTTGGTACACTTTATTATAAGTCTGGCTACACCACCATATAATTTATAAAACAATTTATTATTGTTGCAATAATTTCATCTAGTATTAAAAACTACTAAATAGTAGGTATTTATTCGGTTGCGGTTGATTGAAAAAAAAAACTAAAAGTTATTTAACCAAAGGAAAATTGCAATAAATAAGTTAGTGCTAGAATAAGGACTTTAATTTTAAGCTACAAAACAATAAGAAATCAATGATACAACTTATAGAAAATAATGATATCGAAAATTATTTTCATTTCAATGTGATTCATATAAATTATAAGATATTTTAATCAAGAGATGGATTAGAAAATAGTAGCTCTTATATGAATGTGGCCCTGAAAATACTCTTGCCTGCAGGAGCCACAGGCTAAAAATAAGTAATTCCATTTGCATTTCCGTAATAGAAGGTAATTCTAGTAGGTAATTACTAATTACAAATAAATTATTAAGTACAGAACGTAGGTAGCTTTAGATGCTTCTGAACGACTTCAAACAGTTTTTTCGCCTACTAATTGTACCTATACGTCGGGACACATATCTTGGACTAAGTTACGAGACATATTTATGACGTCTTGGCGCGCGCGGTTTGTTTTGTACTAATCTATGCTTGGTGACTTTGACCCATAGACAAGGTTTGACCTCATCTACCGCATTAGCGCCACGTGCTATCCTCAAAAGACACCCAAGAAACGGGTAGGTAGGTACTGCTCGTATAATAGCACATTTTGACCATATTTTCGTTCCAAGATATCTATCTCGAGGTATAACAACTTATTGAACGGGACGGTAAAAGCAGTTTCTTTATTTCCGGTTACAAAACTACAAACCAATAAATTAGTCTATAGCAGTCCAATGCTGGATACCTATAGGCCTCTCCCCATAAAGGACTCCTCCTCCTCCTCTCCCAATCTGCGCCATTGTTCGCGAGTCGCGATCCTCTGCCTTCCTCCTCCAGTCCTTCACAGTAACCTTTTAGAGTCGTCAGTCAAATCTGATTAGGGAGCATTCCACCTTCCGTTTGTCTTCTCGCACCGCGATTCAAGCTAGTTTCCAATAATAATAAAATAACTAATCGCGTTGCCTCATCGACTTCACGATGTAAAAGAATGAAATTCCAGTTTCAAAATCATCGGACAGAACACTGCTTTTAGCGTATCCGCACACGAGCCACACTCGTCAGCCACAAACTTCACCACAAGAAGCTCGAAGTGGCTGGAAGCTTACAACCGCCACTTGTGGAAGGTGGTGTTGGAAGCCGCTACTTTTGTGACCCATGCGCACAATGTCATAATAGACTCTGATGTTGAAGGTTTATGGTAGATCAATCACGCGATTCCCGATTGTTTTGTGTCGGCGTTTAGTGGCCGGTGCGGGTCACAAGAAGCGAGTAGCGATGATTTGTAGCGTGTGGCGGCCACCGGCGTTAAATATCAATGTATGAAAACTACAGGAAATATGCTAGTGGCGTCGCACAGTGGTCCGGATTTGAAAAATGAGTGACTTAGGGATCAACTTTCTCTTTTCGAATTTTTCTTTATGGCAATGGATAGATCTTATTAACCCTAATAAAAATTGTTCTAGGTAATTTTCTTAATGCTTATGGTTTGGGTAAAAAAAAATATTTTCAGTTTTCTTTGTATGGAACTGGTCATAATGAGTTCAATTGCTCCCAAGTCTTTAGCGATCCGGCTTCCAAACCTTTTTTTTCTTATTCCTTGTCCTATTTGCTATATTGTAACACTATTAACATGTACCTAAACTTGCAATTCTGCCAGATAAAGGGATCGAAAAAAGTGAAAAATATTGAATTTTGCCATGCTAAGTTTTTAATTTTTTTACGTTCCTGTGGCCTATATTTGGTTTATGGGGCCCCACTAAGATTTTTAAGACCAAGCTTATTTCACCTGCTAGGCTGTACACAATGTACACATGCTGATTGATAGACTAGATACTGCCAAACATTGTAAAAATTAACATAGAATTTTTACATACGTTCAAGTATAAAATAGTAAGATTACGAAATTTAGAATTTTTTATTTTATTTATATAACATATATATCAAAATTGATGCAACCCTGGTATATTTTTACAAAAAAATACTTCATTTACGCATTATTATTCCTATTTCATGTCATTCTTTAATTATTGTCATAATCACTTCCTAAACAGAATCTTGATATAACCAATATAACTAATTAAGTCATTGCTACTTTTCACAATATCCAATATGTTTGCCTAAGCCTCACTGGTTCCACTTTATAGGATTTAAAATTCGTTATGTTCATATCTGAACATTAGAACTTTAAAACAATAATACTATATAGGTATGTGGGTAGATCAAAATAATGAGCAATACCAGTTCAATATTGTACCCCAAAAGTCTGGGAGAAATAAGATTTAGATTATTTAAAGGGTCAAATACTTAACAGATTAAATCACAAAAAGGTGAAAATGTCAAATTAAGATTTAGCGAATACATTAACATTATTAGGTGCTTCAAAATAGCTTTACTTAGCTTGTTAATGCTGAACAACAGTGTTCAGCATGATAAATGACATAATTTACTAAATAAAATACATGAAGTTACGTGGATGGTGTTAGCTAGGGTGTAAATTTAGACAAATAGTTAAATCTTACTCTCCCATAAAGTTTGGGGTAAAATTTAGAACTAGTATTGTGCAAAATGTTGATCTACCGACATCCTACAATATAAATATTATAATGCTCAAGATTCGCAACTGACTCATAAAAAGATAGTGTTTTTAAATTTACTATTTGTGTTCGTTTATTGGCACTGCTTCTTACTTAGTGATCTTTCATTAATTATGGAGAGTTTAGTTAATAATTTGGATTTCTTTGTCATCTTATGACATGAGTTGAAATAGTTTACGGACAGTAAAAACGTTTTTTAGAAGTTTACCTACAACAACTATTAAATATTGAAGATAATATTGTTTTCTGATAATTTTGCCAGAGGTTTTGCTCAAATGTAGGTACTAAATGGGAACAATCGAGTCGCACTTTAGCCCCATTTATCAGAAGAAATAAGAAGTGGTTAGAATTCAATAAATTGGCCTAAAGGATTAATTCGGCTATCAGTGAATCCTGAATTAGAAGATGAAATTGATAATGTTGAAAATCTGCCACCATCAATACCAGAAGCTGAAAAGGTTTTGAAGAAGAAGGGTTAAGACAGAAACGAAGACGTTTAGAGCGATGAAATAAATCGTTGTCGCCAGAAGAACAAAAATTAGTTAAAATAAACACCTTGAAATCTACTGGAAATGAAAATATTGAAAAAATAATGGATCATTTGCTCTGTTACCCAGAAGATTAAGAAAAAGTCAAAGATTGTTTAAAAGAGAGTAAAGAAAAAGGTCGTACATATTTACCCGAGAAAACGCTGGCTTTCGCAGTTTCACTAAAGTTATCTAAGTGGTAATATATGAACCTCAGAAAATCTGCCCGCGAAGATGGCTCTGATTTGTATCCCTCTTATCATATATAAACTATTGGAAGCAAAATTAAGGTGTTATCCAGAGTAGGAAGACATTATAATAACCGAAGATGGAGTTTCTTTTAAACTGCAAGCTTTACTCAATTTGACGACATCTAGACTTTTGGAAACGATTAATTTTGATTTGGATTTTTTAGCGATTACGTTCTGGCCTAATTAACTTAATTGGATTCTGACATATTTATCTATTTTATAAATTTTGACATCATCTTAATATTTTGTATGCCTCAGGCAGATCAAAGCTTAGACTAATATAACGTAGGTATATTCTATTACCTATACTTCACGTAATAAATGAATTTGAATTGAATTAGATAAGTTGTTCATAATAATAAGGTATAGATAGAATTCTACGTAGAATTTTATAATGTTTGGCAGTATCTAGTCTATCAATCTGCAGGTGCACATTGTGTACAGCCTAGCAGGTGAAGTAAGCTTGGTCTTAAAAATCTTAGTGGGGCCCCATAAACCAAATATAGGCCACAGGAACGTAAAAAAATTAAAAACTTAGCATAGCAAAATTCAATATTTTTCACTTTTTTCGATCCCTTTATCTGGCAGAATTGCAAGTTTAGGTACATGTTAATAGTGATACATTATAGCAAATAGGACAAGGAATAAGAAAAAAAAGGTTTGAAAGCCGGATCGCTAAAGACTTGGGAGCAATTGAACTCATTATGACCCGTTCCATACAAAGAAAACTGAAAATATTTTTTTTTACCCAAACCATAAGCATTAAGAAAATTACCTAGAACAATTGTTATTAGGGTTAATAAGATCTTTCCATTGCCATAAAGAAAAATTCGAAAAGAGAAAGTTGATCCCTAAGTCACTCATTTTTCAAATCCGGACCACTGTGCGTCGTTTTGTGGTTGTAGCCAGTGGCCCGTGTGCGGCAGCCCTTTTATTGTTCGAAATTCGAAGATTTATTTACAAGTTATTGTAGGTTTTATATTCTATCTACATTATAATAAGTATAAGAACTTTTTTACTGCAAAGTTTATTACGTATATCTAGTAGATATGTCATTGAATACATAAATCATTAGATGTGTATTTTTTATTGTTGAATGTCAGCTAGTGACTGATTTACATACAAACGAGGTTCAAGGGCACTTCCTCTTGATTTTAATTGTCTCCGGCATATATCTTGATCACATGTCGTGAGAGAAACGAGACCCTGGTGAGTGCGGAATGATCTCAGATTAGTGGATTTGAGCTCCTCCGTTGTTATAGCTCCCCGTGCTATCCTATACCTACTGCCCAAATACTGTGTGACGTGATTGGGGTCAAGATAAATGCCGGTAATTATACATTCCACAGTCACAAAACATTAGGGTGGAGGTGGCAAAGTGCGCCATAGTGTGCATGTGCGCCTACCACAAATATTTCGACAACTACATTTAACTACATTTAAGAACGACATTTATTTTGTAGCAATAGGTACCAATAGGTAGTTTTTGTTGTTGTTTTGTTTGTTGTCGACCAAATAAAACATTTTGGGCCCAGAGTAGTGTCCTGGCTTCTTGAGCTCTTTAACAACTGCCTAAAATCCTTCAGAATTCCAAAACTGTGGCGAAGAACAAAAGTGATAGCGCTCCTCAAGCCTGCCAAGAGCCCCAACGACCCTAAGAACTACCGCCCCATTTCTCTACTCTGCCACACCTTCAAGATGTTCGAGAGGATGTTGCTGAATCGTCTAACACCAATACTGGAGGCTAACCTCATTGCAGAACAGGCTGGATTCAGACCCGGTAAATCGTGCACCAACCAAATTCTCAACCTTACACAACATATAGAAGATGGCTTCGAAACCCAACAAATAACCGGTGTCGTATTTGTTGACCTTTCAGCGGCATATGACACGGTTAATATCAAAAGGCTTCTGGCCAAAGTACTGAAAATGACTAACGACATGGGTTTCACTCAAATCTTAACCGAACTCCTCACAAACCGCAGGTTCCAAGTGCATATGCAGAACAGGAAAAGCAGATGGCGCATTCAAAAAAATGGACTACCACAGGGAAGTGTCTTAGCTCCAGCGCTATTTAACATATACACAAATGACCAACCAATAACCCCGAACACAAACCACTTTCTTTACGCGGACGACCTGGCGCTTGCTGCTCAAACAAAAAAATTCGAAGAGGCTGAATTGAGACTGGGTGCAGCTTTGGAAAGCCTAGACCAGTATTACAAAGATAATGGACTCTGACCCAACCCCTTGAAAACCCAGTCATGCGCTTTCCACTTGCGTAACCGGGAGGCAAACCGACCCCTTAAAATCTCGTGGCGAGGGGTCGAGATTGAACACTGTCCAAAGCCACGTTATCTCGGTGTTACTCTCGACCGAGCTCTCACCTATGAAACCCACTGCCGGAACACCAAACAAAAAGTGGCGAGCAGCAACAACCTGGTGCAAAGGTTAATATCCACGTCTTGGGGGGCAGCTCCACATGTTGTCAGGACAACCGGCCTCGCTCTCTCTTTCTCAGCGGGTGAGTTCGCGTGTGCAGTATGGCACCGCTCTGCGCATGCGAAGGAGGTTGATATTGCTCTAAACGACACATGCCGCATTGTAACGGGCTGCCTTAAACCTACTCCCCTAAATATCCACTCGCTGGTATAGCTCCACCAAGCGTGAGACGGCACGTTGCTTGCGAGGTTGAGAAGAGAAAACAGGAGACAGATGAACGGCACCCACTCTTCCAACATGCCATACCCAACTCCCGCTTTAAAAGCAGACGAAGCTTCCTTCGATGTACTGCTGTTGAGATGGGCCAACTCGAGAGCGCTCGGTACCAGAAGTGGCTCACGGATTATAGACCCCCTCCAGATAACATCCAGCCAGCTGAGAGCCTACCACCCGGGCATGAAACAAAATGGGCCACCTGGATAACCTTAAATAGGTTGAGGTCTCAGGTCGGCTGCTGTAGGGCGAACCGGGTAAAGTGGGGTTACCTGGATGCGGGGATGGTGGCTGCGACTGTGGTGCACCTCTACAATCGATGGACCACCTCTTGTCGTGCCCACTGTGCCCCTACACCTGCACGATTGCCGACCTGAATGAAGCTACGGAAGATGCGGTCAAAGTCGCCGAGTTTTGGGCTGGGCGTATCTAAGTATTTAAATTGTTGCCACTGACACGAAGAAGAAGAAGAAGAAGGTAGTTTTTGAAATATTTGTGGTAGGTGCACTTGCACGATATGGCGCACTTTGTCACCTTCATACCATGTAGGTACGGAAATAGTGTATAGTTACAGTCGATAAAATATATAAGTACATAATAAATACATCTTTTCATACAACATAATATGAAAAAGTGTAAGTACTTAAACTTACTTAAACGACTGTACTTACAGTAGGTACAGTACCCGGCTTAGAATATGGTCGGCATATGGTCACAGATACTAAAGTATAGGGTCCACCGGATAACAGTGAGAATCCAGCAACATCGGTATGTCACGGTGAACATTTCGAACGTTCTGTCTATCGCCACAGACTAGAATAACATGACAGAACGTATAGAAATAGCGAGTGAAGATGCATAAAGCAACAGGTAGTTAGCATTTATCTATGCGCAGGCGCGCGTGGCTCGCGTTATTTCTGTGCATGCACAAATGGACACACACACACACACACACACACACAGACACGTCAAACTTATAACACCCCGTCGTTTTTGCGTCGGGGGTTAAAAACAGTTTGACTTGCTCTTAATACCTTAGTTACTCGTATAAGATCATTTCGAGACACTGTCGCATTCATTGTTGTCAAGATATTTTTGAAACTGACTTTACGTAAGGAAAGGTCTTTTACAAAACCGTAACAAAAAATATTAGAACCGAAGTGCAGCAGAAGCAATTTAGCTTAGTTGGAGGGGTTAGAGGGAACATTAGTCCCTATAACCCCTCCAACTAAGCTAAATTGCTTGTGCGAGGAGTGGGTTCACGCCGGTAGTGTAATGGCCAGGATTCGAACCCGGGACCTCTCGATCGTAAGGCCGACTCCTTAACCACTAAGCTACCGACGCTTCATCTTTCCCTAGATCTTTCAGACCACCAATCTTCATCACGATTCATAGCGTGTTAATACAAAAGCCGGGTACTGACATACTGTGTACTTTATATTTCATCGTTAACAAATACATGTCATGTTTCCTTGAGAAAATTTTAAAGTTCAGAAACTTGCTGCCGTATCTGTAGTTGAAGATTTCATTTGTGATAGTTAATAGTGTGATAGCAATGTTGCGAGATGAGTTTTAATAAAAGTTTTGAATTTATCATTCTTCAAATCGTTTTATTTTTACCTTTAACCCGCGATCATGGCTGCTGAAAAGTAGATGAAACGTCGGGCAAACGTAATTAATACCGAATTACCGACTATGGGTCAATTCACACTAAGGCTGTCGTTTCATTGACGCGGAGCGGAGAAATATTAACCAATAACATTGCATAAAAGTCCGCTCCTGCAGCTGAGCGTTTTATGCAATTCTACTGGTTAATTTATTTCCGCTCCGCTTCAATGGAACGGCGGCAGCCTTACGCAGAGTCAAAGCACAGAGAATCACAATGAAGTCTAGCGTTCATTTACCCGCACCGCGCGCAACGCATTAGTAAGCTTTTATAGAAAAGTGCTGGGTAGGTATGACGCACTTGTTCGACTTTCTATACAAATCACATAATCATGCGTTGCGTGCGGTGCGGGTAGATGGACGCTTAGCTCAAAAAGCCAAACTGCCAATCAACGTAGGTACTGCACCCCAGTTGCTTGTATTCAATCGAAGTTCATTCTTTTGATCTCGGAAGATATTGAGCGTTAGGATCCAGCCCCACTTCGCTTCTGTACAATTTAATTTCAAGACTTTACACAGGGTATGATTTTATAAAAAGTTAAATAGTTTGACCACGGAGAATGTCAAATTCCTCGTGGTCAAATTCGTTTGACTAAAAAGATTGACCACGAGGAAGCACCGAACTTCGCCTTTCAAATGACACGGCGCCTCATTCGCCTTCAAATAACTATGATCTTTTTCTATCGTACATAAGATACAAAATGGTTTATAATTAATATTTGCCTCAAAAAGCCTCTGCCTGGATTGACCCCTTATTGTGACACAGGATGAATCCACTTCTGCCCCCGGTTGGAATGGGTGGCAAAGTGGGCCAGAAACGTTACCTCCTCGACTCCCGTAGGCTACTTGGCTCCACCTAATCATTGATAAATGACGAAGTCGAATGTTGTTTAATCTCGAGATCATCAGTGCGTCAAAGTAATGACTGTTGCAGTTAATCATGTATGACGTCAACTTGCGGATGGGTGAGTAACGATGTCTGTATAATAAACCAGCTTTTGCCCGCGTGGATGTCGGTTAACGTGACCAAACATCTCTGTCCTTTCTCATGGTTTAATCTACCCTTATACGAAATTTCATCAAATCGGTTCAGTGGTTTAGGCGTGAAAGCTAACATACAGACAGACAGAGTTATTTTCGCATTTATAATATTAGTATGGATAATATACTGGAGCAGTTGTATGGAGCTACAAAAATAATGTCACCTTGGTTTCGGTCATGCTAATTTGTATTGTACAGTCGCTGCGAACTTTGCAGAAGACTTCCTTTTATATAAACTTTACGTTCCAAAAGTTTAAACTATTGTTGAGTAAGTTATGCAACCGACTACCTATAGCCGTATGCTGTAGCAGTGAGTGAGAGTCCAGACGGACTCATCAATTTAGCGAGCATCCGAAACCTTCATTTTAGAGCTAAAGCCAGATTCATATATTCTTGGACCCAAAATGTGCTCCATACGCGCAGTACATGTTTCTTGGATGTATTTTAAAGATAGCACGGGGTGCTACCTCAGTGGACGAGCTTAAATTCACCAAGCATAGATTTATTGTATGTACAAAAGAATCTGCGCGCGCCAGGGCCATTAATATCTTGCGATTTAGGTGTAAGATAATATGAATCGGGCTATAAGATTTTTATACCACTTACGTGGCATACAAGCACACGGTCCACTTGATGGAAAGTGGTCACCATGGCCTGTGAAGTTCTGCCGGGGTGCGAGAGATATGCTTTTGGCAATCTCACCTCCGGCAACCAAGGATCCAAGACGGCGTGCGTTTTAGTCGGTTCGAGTCCGACATAACCACCTCCACCGGCTCCGTGGGGATTTATGGCACGATAAAAAAAAAATGGCCTGTGAAGTTAGTTTAATACCGAACAGCGCGCACCGTTTCTTGCCGCAATTAAACATATGGTGTTTTATACAAATCGAATACGTAGGAAAAAATAATCTTCTCGGGCGGGACTCGAAACCGTGATCTTTCCCTTACAGGAGGAATGCCTTAACCAACTCGGCTACCGAGACACGCCCGATGTGATTCAAATTTCCCTTCTTATCCGCCTTTAAGGCGACGGTTCGCATACTTAGGTCGGTATTCTAGCTAGAATGACACTCAGCCTGAATCTTGATTTGTCTGAGGACAGATTGTACAGGCCATTTGTCAAACTATCAACCTGTCTATACAATCTGTCATCAGACAAATCGTGATTCAGGTTGAGTGTCATTCTAGAATACGGCCCTTAATGCTGTAAAATTCATTCAATAATGGTGTTCTGTTCCTGTTTGAGTATGTAGATAGAAGAGGAGTGGTGAGTAATGAAACAACCGGTGTTCTCTTATATCGAGTGTATTTCTGGATAAATCGGTTACAAAATACTTATCCATAGCCCGCCACTGTCGAGCCGCAAGCTTAAATCGTTAGCAAGATGAATCTCAAACGAAACTAGATGATCGTATAAAACGTACATTCTTTATATTACATTCTAAATAGTAGAAAAGCCGACCGGCGTTCGCTAACCTGTATTTTATATTAAAAAAAAAACACCACGCATACGCGTTGTATTTAAATTTAGTTTGAGCTTAACTTACTCTTTAATTTATAGGAAAAAAATATAATATAATAATTAGTTATAAATTTAAATTATTACATTAGTTCCCTTAATTGCAATATTTATAGTCTGTATCGACGAAATCTGTACAGTTCCGACCGTGTTGTGTGCGAGATTGTCTCGGATACTCTGTATATCGACTGCAAAAAGCTTTAAGGATTGAAACAGTATATAAAAAAACCCGTGCGAAACTGCGCGTGGGACCGCTGGCCGGGCAATACTGACAGCGTATTTGTGTGTCATGGCCGCGGTCACACAACGGTCGTGAAGATAAATGCTGACTTATTGGCGGTCGGTGGCGCGGAGCTTTTCCTCGACGGCCTCTTGGGAGGCTTCCGAGAGGTCGGTCGCCTGGATATACTTCTGAACGCCCACTAGAGACTTCTTCAGCGCGTCGAAGGAGCTGCGGAAGAGGAAAAATATTGGTTAGTTCCACGGAGGACAGAATATGATTAAGTAACGGAGATGTCCCATTGATATTTTTCCTAATAAAAACGCGCGCCGAATGCGGGTGGGAAGAGAGACGCGCGGGGTGCCAAAAGTCGAAGGACTTTCATAGGTATAACGTTCCTACCGAAAAATAATCTTCTCGGGCGGGACTCGAACCCGCGATACGATACATACGTTCGTTCAATAGTATTAGATTTTTCCATACATGCGACATTCTTCAGAGATGGTCACCGCTCGCGTTTCGGATTCGCAGTCTTCGCAGTCATCTCAGTGTAATAATTAAAAATAGCGCAATTATTAATCAATGTACCTAGCTAATCTTGTTTTGCATGTTCTTATAACGATAAGTAACGGAAACATTATTGTTTTATTAATGTTAACACAGCGTAATTATTCACTGCAAGATTATGTACTTATCAATGATAAGAACCGAACCTTCTTTTTAGGACACATACTTCGACTATGCGTCACCAAAAAGAGTCAATACATTTTATTTGGAGACTAGCTGTTGCCCGCGGCTCCGCCCGCGTGGATGTCGGTTATCGCCGATCGGTTTAAAATTGACAAAGTTTCATACAAACTTTCATCCTCTATTTTATCCCCTTGGGGGTAGAATTAATCAAAATCCTTTGACGGAGTGGATAGATTGAGCATTCGCTCGTCTGATGGAAATCGGCCTTAATAATATCGAAACATCTTAATTCCCCGACTACTGCGAAGCCAAAAGGAGGGTTATGATTTTGACAGGCTATGTATGTATGTATGTTCATTTGTTCCCTCATAGCTCCTCACAAGCTTTACCTACCGTGGTCGTATGCCACTTACTCTAACAAAACAATACATTCTAGGGAAAAGTGACATACGACCATCCTTGATATTTTCTTGTTTGTTACTTTTTAGAGCGTGATTTTTCCGTAGTCGGGTTTTAGTTTTCAATTTTTTTTTTTCAATATTAGTAGGACCACGTTCACGTCAAGCATATAGTGATGACATTAGATTCTATACTAGCAAAGTTTAAGTTCACTTTTTTTATAAATTTCGCGGTTAAACAAAACTAGGAAACAAAATATTGACACATGCTCTGTGTTCGTTCGCACATCGCTTCCGCAAGCAATAAACAGAGTTGAGATAAAGTCTATATATACTTTTGTGAATTCTGGCACCAGCCGCCGAAGGACTCGCGCTTTATTCCGAGATCGTGGCTGGAATATTACGCGTTGTAAATCCAGATGAAATATGATCATACCGTTTGTTTTACGGTGACGCATTTTCGTTCGCGAGGTTGGCTTGGGCACTCGGAGATTTTAGTTCCGCCCTTACGACTCCCTTTTTGCCGCACCAAAAAGATATGAATGGTCCGATTCCGTTATTTAGTAGATGCATGCACCGACTAGACGACGAGGAAAAGCGAGAAATTCCTACGAATACCTCCCTCCCTCCACGGGAATCGGCGGGGGTGGTTATGTGGGATTCGAACCGGCTAAACTGTCTGTAGGTCGTAGGTTGAGATTACCAGTCATATCTCTCTTATCTCTCACAACTCAGCCGACGTAGCACCATCTCTTTCGAGCTACAGTTTCGCTACAACAGTCGTGGTCATACAGCAACGGCCGGTGGAGGTCAGAATTTGTTACTAGAAATCGTCGAGAGAATGCTTGCACGACCTTGTTACCTCTCCTTTACTTTTAAATAACTATGAACTTTTTCTTCTGTAGATAAGATTCAAAATTCTTCGTAATAAAATGCCGCTGCCGACCGCTCCGCTTTTAGAGAGAATGACCCTTATAGGCGTTCTTGAATATAAAAAAAGCTAATTACCTGGAGTACAACATCTTCTTCTTGACCTTGGCGGTGTCGGGGCACCACGACATGAGGAAGAGCTTTTGTTTCTTGCTGGCCTCCGACGTGCCCTGGCACTGGTGCGTGTATTCGAAATCGAAGAGACCATATCTGGAATTGGATTAATAAGTCTTTTAGTTTTTCTTCTATCAAGTAATGCCTTGATCACCCCGCACCGAGTGGAGTGGCGAGACCTTACCTTAGCAGTACCTACGTGCAAAATACTAGGAGCTATGTTCACACGCGGCGAGCATGGGCCGACTCCACTGTCTCGTCACTCAATTTGGGGCATGTGAACATGCATAAGGGGCGTGAAAATACATCTGCCGAGGCAATCAGGGGAAGGACTGCCAATCTATGGGCAGTATGTGAAATGGTGGTCACTATACTTTGAACTACCCCCCGTTCCTTTAAGATAGGGTACAGTCTACTTGACGATCTAATTATACTGGGTGATTTTATAGTCGTTTCGGATAAAAAGAATTTGGGTTCTGTTTCGATAGCAAAATCATCTGGAAGTATTAATTTGGCGATTTTTTTTTTGATAATGTATGGGAATAATGTATGGGGTGGTAAAATTTTTTTTTCCTTTCACCAAATTAATATTTCCAGATGATTTTGCTATAGAAATTGTGCCCAAATTCTTATTTCCCGAAACGACTATAAAATCACCTTGTAATTAAAAAAATCATACTTAGTAATTTCCTATTTGAGTCCAAAGCTTGTATTTAATGCCGGGGTTTGCTTAATGTTTTTAAATAGTAACGTCGGGTTATATAGGAGCGAATGCCATCTAACCTAACGTCAAAACCAACAAGCGGTTACCAATCGAATACATAGGGAAAAATGAAACTTCTCGGGCGCGATCCCCGCGATCTTTCCCTTACAGGGGGAATGACTTGACCAATTCGGCTACCGAGATACGCCCGATGTGATTTTCCCTTTTTTGTATAGTTAGCATACTTAATGCTGTAAAATTCATTCAAGCTATTACCAGACTCCAAAACGCAAGCTTTGGACACTACTGGGCCTTCGCTGTGAGCATGCTAATAACATAATATTATAATTTATTGCACGCACTATGCTTACGTCTACTAAGTCTTTGTTAATCCCTTCGTATAATACCAGACAGGTGTGCGGCGTGCTGCACATTAATAAGCGCCAATATATTCTAACCTAAATATGTCTCACTAAAAGTAGAATCTACTGTTAGTTGGATACTTTACATCTGATGTACAGTGCCCGGTTATTAATTTAGCCTGTCGCATTGGGCAGTAAGATGGAGAGTACGATTTTATGTATTCTCTATATCGCACAGTGCAAGTTTAAAGCTTGATATCTATCAAGAGTAGTTAAAACCGAAGTTAAACAAAAAAAAACAACTTGTATAGGCTTCAAAGATAGTTTTAAGGGCTGCCAATATTCAAAAAACACAATCTGTTTCAGTAATATGTGTGATAGAGAGACCGCAAGATAAACCGATTTTCGCAGGACTTTTGCCCGACGCGACCGGCCACATAAAAGCCGTTTAGTCGCGTTTGGTCCAATTGTCAAAAAGAATCTTGAACTTTACTATCCTGTTTCTGGGTGGTGATTTAGGTGGAGGCCTTCTAACCTAACCTATCCAAGTCGTTTTTTGACAATTGAACCAAACGCGACTAAACTATAACAGCCGGGTGCCGTACCAGGTTATTGCCCTGTTGTGATACTATTCATTGGCTGCTAGCCTAGTCCTAGATGTCAGTTCGTTTTGTAGCCAAAATCATTATTTCAAATTAGTTTTACAAGATTTTTATTTAACTTGCAATGTTTGTACCACAGAATACGCTTGCATCATCATCAAAGCGCGAGTCCTGGCCACATCCAAACTTTGAAGCGCAGGGTCCGATTTGGTGTTTCTTCACTAGTGGGTAAACGTCTGGACTTCACCCTAGCTTCTTATCGTTCAGCAGGGTTTCATCATCATCATATCAGCCACACATAGTCCACTACTGAACATAAGCCTAGCCCATAGATTTCCAGAATGACCGATCTAAAGCAGCCCGCATCCAGCGCTTCCCGGCGACCTTTATGAAGTCGTCCTTCCACCTTACTACTACTTCTACTGCCAGTGGGGACGCCGTGTAACCGGACGGGTGATCTGATCAGCCCGTCTATGCCGTAGCCGTAGCCCTTCTACGACTGCCATACAATTCGTATAGCAACTGGGACCGCGACGGCTTAACGTGCTCTCCGATGCACGACCAGACCAATGCAAATACCCATATTCATGCATACAAATACTTGCACTGAGCGGGGATCTAACCCGCGCCTCCCGCGTGGCAGTCGCGTTCACTACCGCCACGCCACGGAGGCTGTCGTCCTTCCACCTTAGCAGGGTTAAGTTTTAGACAACTGATAGGCTGTCATCATTCTCTGAGCCAACCTTAGTTGGGGTCGGCTTTTCCAATCCAACTGTGATGCTGCTATAATCATATTTCCCGTAAAGCGACTGCTATCTAAAAAAATCAAAGTGTTATTTACCTGCACTCTCCGGTGCCACCCTCCTGCAAGTGTTCAAGGAACTGGTCGTACTCCGCGTTACGCTCGCCAACCGTCTCCACATCGATTTGTTTCTCGTCGCGGATGTAGAACACCACGTAGCGGTGCTTCTTGTCCTTCTTGATCTCCTCGTACGTCGTTTTACACGCGTCCGAGACTGTCACACCAGACGCCTGGAAAGATATGCAGGAATTAATATATAGGTAGTAAAAAACAAAAAGTTCATCTGTTCGGGAGCTACGATGCCATAGGCACACATACATACACACGTCAAAGTGTCAAACTTATAACGCTCCTTCGTTTTTGCGTCGGGGATTAATATATAATAGTGTGACATTTTGGGAGTTTTAGGGACAATCTCAGTTCTGTTGCCGGTGGAATGGCGGGTGTAGTAGCGATTGACGTCCGACATTCTAATCCTGCGCTAAAATCTTATCAGTTGACCAGCAGTTGTATCGACTTGCAGTTGAAGTTGACTTAGTCTCGTATCGATTTATCTATAGTTCCTGAGACTTCACTTTTAGCTTATTATCAGGTGAGGTGATGACATATTGACGTGCCCTAAATAAATAAAGAATCCAATGCAAAATATCCTATTTGCAAGAAAAAACCCACAGGTGCAGAATTTGTCTATCGCATAATAATCCCACCGCTGGTGCAAAATGCCTATACCATTCGCAAAAAATCCCACCACTGTCGCAGAATTTACCATTGTCACTATGATTAGCCCTTGACATTGTACTTGTACGTGTTGCTTTTGATAGAAAATAGGTGTTTTTTGGCGAACCAAATAGTTACATAATAGTAACCTGAAATATACTATCGAACGATCGAGATCAGATAGTATCAATACCGGATTGAGATCAGATAAATAATTATCAAGTGCTAATAAAATGGTGACTGAATAGTTTTTTTTACTAAAGAAGTTGACTGGCGATATTGGTGACCGGTCTTTAAGGCAAAATAGCCTATTGAAAGTTAATTAAGATCGGAGATAAAAAAAAATAGTTGAGTTTGATTCGAATGAATATTATGTCCATTTTAGTAGCTCTTGCCTACGTATCCACCAGTGTGAAATAGTTCAGTATTTGCCGCCATGCACAGGAAGATAATACCGGTAAAAAAAAAACCGAATTATAAATCTATCTCTGTTACCAATTTCATGAAATCTGTCCAGTTGTGATGGCGTAATTGAACCAACATCTATGAAAATTTTCGTATTTAGTCCAGAGCAAATGTTACAAGAACTTTCCTGGTAGGTATATAAGTTTAATACCTAAATACTGGTAAATGATTTAGATCATTGGCTAATACCACAACATTGTAAGATAACTAGGCAGTTAATACATAATATCTAAACATAACTGTGGTCAGGATATTCTATATTGTGCCTCGAGGCCGGCGTAAACGGCAAGGCTAGCCTAGGTTTTACGACCAGCAGACAAATCGAGCCGCCTGGATTTTGAGATCATTACAAAAATTTACATGAAAGCAAACGTGTTCTCAACAAAAAGACCGTCATAAATTGAAAAAGTACGATAGAAATAGAAGAGACAATAAGAGAGTCCTAGAATAGAATAGAGATAGCAAATCGTTAAACGTACGGTAGGAAAAACTGATTTGAAGGTTGGATAGCTGTGATAAATTGGCTGGAATCTGGAATGGAATCCGTGCGAGTAGAAAACCATGAAAAGGTTCTACGAAACTATGTAATTTTATAATACTATCCCGTATGTCACATAAGTGCTTTTCGCAATAAAAATTGCTGGTGAAATATTGTTAGCAGATGTGTTTGTTTAGTCTAAAAAAAGGTTGTCCAAATGACTTTTACACGACCCTTTTCTCTCCGTGTGATGTGTATTTACGGTCCGCTCTCCTACATTTTCTTTTCATTTGGCTTAACTTAGCTTAAAAGGCGGGAGTGATTGCAATCTAAACCTGTCGGCTAACAGGAAGATTGTAAAGAACTTCGTCCAATAATCAGCCGGTAAGTGTGGCATGGGCCTCAAAGAATTTGGGTAACGCCAAGGTGAAATTAAGAATCATGTTAAATAAGTACCATGCTATCCTTCCTAGAAACAATCCTACATTACAAATTCCGAAAGTATGGTATGGTACGGTTTCCTGCGATGCCCGCATGCGAACGGAACTAGTCTATAGCGAGTCATTGTTGCTCGTTGTATATCGACCAATGGCCAACGTGCTTTAAATAGAATTCGCGTCACCGAAACTTCGTTCATAAAACGATAAACGTCGGTCTAAATATTTTAGGAAATAGTTTGTGAGTCTTTCATATTTAATGACTTTTGATACTTCGATATAAAACATGTCGTTTGGCCGGTAGGTTTAGTGTACTTCAATAAAGTTTTCGAATTCAGAAATATCGTGCTTGAAATCATTTAAAATTCAATGGAGAAAATCAAGTACTGTACATAACAAAAACTTATGGAAAGGCATTTTCAGTTTAAAATCAAAAGTCTATTGATCTGTAGAGAGGAGAATGAATTGGGCAACCCATAAAGGTCGACCTACACTTACATTTTAACAAACAATAAGAAATTTGTTTAAGAAAAGGGCAGCCAGTCAAATGAGACAACCAGTGATCAAATATGAAAACAATTTTCAAGTAGAAGAATCGAAAGGCGTATGCCAGGATCGTAGCAAGAAATAATATGTGGTCCCTACAAAACGGGAAGTAGGTATGATAGTATGTATTTGTAGGTAAGTAACTGTTAAATTTAGATATAATTATTATTTAATAATGTAATCAGTTCACAAATTTTTCGGGTCACTGCAAGAATGTAACACGAGTCGCGCAGGCGCCCCAGCTGTGCCCACACTTCATATTCTATTTTAATAATGCCCAAGGTTGATGCATTCGTTACTAAATTATATAATAATCTTCATGTAATGGATTAATTAATTAAACAGAGCTTCAGCTGCATTGGTGAAGATTTAGCTGCGCTAAATACTATGTCAGTCATAAGACGCTATGTTTATTGATGTCGCCTTTAAATATGTGAAACGTATTTTGTAATATACAAGAGCTCATTTTGACAAGTTTTTGAACGGTTTGTTTTAAATGATTTAAAAAAGCAGATGGCCTTTTATCTAAACGTTAGATACAGAGTAATAAACTATAGACTTGTCCGTAATTAATTAGTAATTGACTGACATGCAATAATCGATAATAAAAATAGACATACAATAAAAGTAAAACATTGTTTGTGTAAAACATTTTTCATTTCATTACCTATGTTTTGCTTTAATTTTCAAACGTGTACTGACATCAAATGATTTTTAGCAACAAAAAATATTGATGCTTAAACCTATTTTTGGATTTTTGAGCCGAGAATTACACGTTTTTTGTTAATTATGGTACTTAATGTAGATACGATGTATCGTCTGTATACATACTACAAATTGTAAATGCAACCGGTTGTATCAATAGTTAGACCGGATATGAATCAGCGACTATGAAATAATTCTGCTCTATCGAAAGCAGTATCACTATCCTGATTTACAAGGTCAAATATCAATATCAGGATATCGATTGATAATACAAATTACAATATTAAGAGGCAGACTATCAGTATATCAATCAGCGACGCTACCTGAGTAGTATTTCTGTGCTAGGTATCGAAAACTTCACGAAAACGAAAAAAAAAATCAATCGACGATACAACATCATTGCCTCCGAAAAAATTACTCATAAGACTTTTTTTTTTCAAAACCTGCAAACTATCAATGACAATTCATGTCAGGTTCAAATATCTTGACATGTACAAACGCTGCGAAGGATAGACGGCTGTCGTATCGTGAAAGAATTGAAATTCAGCCAAACCTACTAGTTACCGACCTCTTTATTTTATTTTTTTACGTGCAGGTATCTCTTCGCATGCCTCCCCGCCAGAGCCGGAGGTTATGTCGGGTCTGTGGTCCCGTCACCGTCTGTGGGTCGTCGTTCGTCGCACTAAGCCGAAGGTGAGGTTGTCTTCGACATATCCCTCGCACCGGCTGACCCAGGGCCATCCCTGTCGGTCTGGCCCTCCTTGGTAAGTAACCGACCCCAATAAGCGGGCATAATGAGGTTAAGAGGTCTGATGCTAAGTGACAAACTAACTTGACCTTCGTGCCTGTCAGCCTGACTGTCTGTCTCGGCCACCTTGATATCAAGACGGCTACAAAGTGACGGGAGTGACATCATTGCCATTAAAGTACCTAATTTACTTACTTTAGTTTCATAAACCAATAACGCTACAATGGTGATCTTATGGGAAGACCTCCACGGATGGGTGAAAAAGGAAACACGTGTGCTAGTAAAAAGAATTCCAATCCAACTGTCTATTGTGTGGTCAAGAAAAGTGGTACTAAAAAGCAATATTTACAGATTTGATAGCTTCTATCTCTAGTCAGGGTCAGGTTCAAATAGTTTCTATGGACACAATACTTCCGTATGTATAAGTATGACAGTGGACATTGGGTCTGACAGATGGGCTTAAACAAACTGGTACATTGTACATCTTTTAAAGAATACTAGTTGACCACGACCGACTCACCTATATTTTCCTTATATGTATAATTGATTTGTCATTCAATTCTTCACTCTACAGAACACAGCAAATTGCAAAAAGTATACTCACAGAAACACAAATTTTATGTTTCTGTGGGTGACATTTGTCATTACAACCCCTTGGAAAGAGGTATTCATCCTCATCTCCAGTAGTGTTACACAATGGACTCTGCGGCATTCGATATAAAATTTCAGAAATATTATTGACTATTTGATAATTCCACGCGAGTTGTTTATAGATTTTAAGCAGACTACAAAACATTCTGATATAGACTAGCGCCATTCGAACAAATGAAAATGTCAGAACTAATATCGTTAGGAAGGAAATATCACAGTATTCAACAAGAATTGTTCCCAGAGTCAGACTTCACACGCCATTTGATACCAGACTTCTTTATTACGATAAACATAAGGCAGGTTTCATTTCGAACTTGTAAACGTCTGAGTCACTGGGAATGCTACTGCTATGTTTTTATACATTTAATACGTATGTTTTATAGTTTGTACAGGTGAAGTCATGTGTTATGGTTTGCTTAGGCTCGATTCAAATCAAGATGGCAGGTAGCGAGCGACACTAGGTCTATTGCGGTTTCGCGAACTCGCACGTTATTTCTTGGACCGGTTCTTTCCAATTATCAAAATTTTGATGCGATAGATCTTTAGAATTTGGTTGTTATTGAAATTTTAAGAGATAAATTAAGACGACAGGCAACCGCTCGTCTTTCAAACGATACTATAGATTGCTTTATTGAAAATAAGGTACAAAATACGGCGGCAATTCTGAAACTGAAATAGCATACTGTCTTTCTACCGACCGCTACAGTCTCGGTATGAATTGACCTTTACTGATCATTGTTGAGCAAGTGGGATTGGTTTTGTTCGGTCAATGTCAAGGAGCGGTACTTCTACATAAATAGGTCGTACGTTTCTCTGAGTACCTGGCATTTTGAACACTTTTGTACATTTCCGAACCTACGTGGTTCATGTATGATATTAATGGACACTAATTTATTTTCGTTTTTTAACGGAGGTCTTCATCATTGGACGCATGAATTAATTTTACACTGAAGTTGGCGTACTTTGTAAAATTTACGTAACCATTTTAAGTGAAACATGTACACATTAGCCATGTTGTGTAGTCACAATGTCATCTTAAAAAAACTGTATCCTACCTACCGCTCAAAGGGAACAAACTTTGTTCTAAAACGCGACTACGAAATATTCCAAATTGCAATGTTCTCCAGACTTTGAATGTGACTAGTGTAATAAAATCTGATTGCATCTTGTAAGTCTGAAATATTTTACGAGTCAAGTCTGACGCCAACTCCGATCTTCTCTCAATAAGTTATTCAATGAATGCTCGTCTCAAAACTGTATCATTGCTAGAGATATTCTAAAAACGAGTGTCCCCCGCGTGGGAGACTAAAAATAGAGCCGCCTGAGTCGAGACATTGGCCGTTGTCTAATTATACGTGGTGCATGAACCTCGCCACGTGTGGCTCTAAGTAAATGCACATTGGAGGGTAGCATCTTGGAAGCATTCTTACTTAGGAATTTAGAATTCGAAACAATTTAAATTAAGTTTTTCCAACTACCCTGTAAAATGATTGTGTATATTTTGTTTTACAATTAACTTCGACATAACACATAGTAATTTTCAAAAATAGAATTTTCGATAGTATGAATCTATTACTAGAAAATCTATTTCTGTGCGTTGGTGATGTCATTGTTGTAGAATTTGTGTGTTAAATACATAATGTGTAATCCTTGATCGAAATTCATAGTAATGAAGAACATAGAAAATCTAATTTGCTGTGGGTACGTCGGAAAAAGTATGATGTAAAAATTTCATTTATATTATCATCGAGGTCGCCGTGCATATTTATATATATCACTTGAAGGAATTTTTTTTTAGATAAGTAATTTTTTTTAGGAAGATTTAGATAAGTAGTTTTAATTTTGAAGCTATGCCATCTGTGATGTTTTAATATTCACAAGTCTTTATTTTAGTTGGGATTATAGATGCTGGTGGGAAAAATTCCGAATAATTCCCTTCGAATACTTCGGAAGTATTCCGAAATATTCCGAAACTTTGGGAATATTTCAACTGTAAAAAATAACCGCGGTAGCCTAGTGATATGGGTAATGGACTGCTGAGACGAGGTCTCGGGTTCGATCCCAGGTTTACCATGGCACAATAATCAGTATTAGTGCAGCTGCAGCTCATAACAAATCCTCATAAATATCTGCAATCTGGGACACGCGACGGCTTGAAGTTTTGAAGTGCAAACGCCACTTAGCCGTGTTTTTGTTGTAATTTGGCTGTGAAATACAAATCATTAATTCATGGAATTAGGGTAATTACTACATTGCGTCGAGTTATTTTGGCAAATGGAAATAAGTGTTGTCTTGGTTGCATTTAATGCTAGTAGTCTGTACTACGATTATTTATACTCGATAATATTTGCGCTTGAAACATGTCCTTATTGCAGTCAAAGACAAGCAGAAATTCAATCGATTCTGCCTTTATACTTAGGTATATTTGCTTCCAAAATTTATGACAAAAATATGTCATCATTATAACCAAGAATAAGAAGAAAGGCTGGTCACAGTGATCACCTTTACCTTTTAGGAATTCAATGTCACAGGGCGGGGCTATCAAAGTTATTCGAATCATCGAGGACGAATAGGATTAGACGGCTTTCTGACATTTGGCAGGAATCAATATCCACGTAGCATTAATGGAATGAGAATTGGAATTGTTTTCGAAGACAAAATGGCATACATTTGTTCTGGTTCCGAGTAATTTCACTCAGATTGAATGATTGTAGATGTGTATCCGTTGTATCAGGTGCCATGTTTTCACAGTCGAATACCACTTTTTATTGCTACGTAATTGCATTAATGCACGAGCCCATTTTGTGTGACTTTTTTGTAGTTATGGCCTGAATAATATGTAATAATCTTCAAGCATCGTACTCTAATTACGGTTAGGAAGAATGCATCTAAAGATTCATTATAATAAGTATAACATCGTGTCAATATAGATGTTGGTTAGTAGAGAAATGTCTAAATTTCGAAGATATGGGACTTTCTACAAAAGAGCAATTTTGACAAGCAATTGTAATGTGTACAGAATCGTGATATATGAAACCAGTTTCTCAAAATTAATGGATACTCATGAATAAGTGCATAGAAGGCAAAATTATTGCTAGACAGAACCGAGTGTCTAGTGTGCTTTTTTCACCTACTCGATTGAATGTTTCTCATGCACTCGATAGCGATGTCATTTTTACATTTTTATGGACGTTATACTGCATTCGGATTACCAATTATCTCGGGGTCAAAAGTAGAACGTCATAGAGAATAGACATCTACTACTTTTCACAGCAAATTTTCTTAGCATTGCAGATTATCTAAGACGATATTAAAAAGGCGCCAAGTTCGAAACCAGGTGGAATAAACTGTTGAATCAAACTTCACATCGGCCTTGGAATTGTATTGAAAAATTTCGTCTCTCGAGTAAGGGAGCTGGCAGTGTATAACATGTTTCCGTCACTGTTCACAACTCACACCAGTGACGTCAACGCCAGTCGCTCACGAAGAATATAGCGCATAAATTAATTTACTGTCGTTCAAAACAAAACTAGATATTTTCGGTACATTTGATTTATGTTATTACAAACCAGAAGAGAAATACAGTCGGGGGAAAATGAAATATGTCCGTTATATGCTTTAATGTTGTAATAGTATGATTTTTTTGAGAATAAAAATGGAATTACTCTAAATATTTTGACTAATAGAGGCTATAGAGATATAATCTTGTTAGCTATTATACCTCGAACCAAACTTAATGGCTGCTCGGAAGTACGTACGAGTGCGGATTCAGGGGTTATTCTTAATTGGAATCTTATTCTGCATCCCAATGTGTCCCATCAAATATTGGATAGTATTGTACATAACTATGACACTGACTACTGTTATCTCAAAAAGAACTTTAAGGTGTAGTAGATATTTTAACAGTATACAACCAGTTTGCAGGCATTAACATAAATAATGTTAAACTTGCAATTAATTACATATGCATGTCGTCAAATTTCACTCATTTACAGTCCATTAAGTTCAACATGTGATATTTTTAACGCTGAACTTTTAGCCTCAAGCTGGTCGACATTTTATCTAACGCAATATCATTAATTCAAATGATTTCTAATAAGGGTAAAGAGGTGGGTAAATGGTATACAAAGCTTATCATAAGGTGAAATTGGGGAGAGCAAGGAGTAATTTTACAGAGGACATTCAATACTGCTCTGATATTCGGCGCAAGCCCGTGTTGGGAGAAGTCCGGACTACTCCAGACACTAAGGACATGACCCCTTTCGATGCTGTACTCAGGGTTGAGAGTAATCTTGTTTGTAAAAAGAAATCTGGTTACTACTCAACAGTGGAGGGACACAACACTAGTAATTAAAGTTTTGCTTAGCTCATGGTTTGAGGAGTGGTATTGTAAGAATGGTGCAGAGTAAACCGAGGCAGTGTCTAGAGAACATGATTTCTAACTAATAAGTCGAAGAGAATGTCATGTGCCGTGCGCCTGCCGTTGCGATATCCTAAAAAGGAAACAAGAGAATACAGATTTAAAGAAATACGATAAATCAGCACCATGGTAGGCCACCAGCATCATTGTTGAAAATGTGACACTTGTCAATAACCGGATGTTACTTCATATACCAATTATAGTCAAAAGCATGGTTGTAAATCAGGAAAATGATTCGAAATGTCGTTGGACTCATAAATACGCGATTTAATCATAAATTAGAACCGGTTTAAGGAAATATTCGTATAAATATCATAGGATACGTTACAACCGGCGTTGTATGTGTGTATCGTGTTTAGGTATTGCTATTGGCCTCGACTTATCACCCTCACTCAAGGCGTGACTGTTTAGAAATACTAACGGAAAGATACATGTTAATTTTGTTGGCGATAGCCTATGTTATTTTTCTAGAATTTAATTTTAAAAGATAATGAAAACTTAAAGTGACAGCACTGACAGCTCACCAGATACGCTTCAGAACAAAATTGAGTCACGGTTCCCGGGAGAAGTGGGAATGAATATTTAATTAGGTGTGTATCTGTTTGTATGCATACATTTTTTCAATCCTATCAATGTCCGAAGGAGTGAAAGGGACTTTTTGCAAATCTTTCGATTCCACGTACCAGGAGCAGAGACTATTTGCAGTCAACAGGTTTTTTTTTACAAATATGTACGTTTCCATTAAGATGGCAAACCAGATTTCATTCGCGTTATGGAAATCACAACATAACAGTTAAATTAGGTATTAACGTGAGTCTAACACGCTCTGTTGGACAATCTTTTCAAAAGTGTTCATATATTAGCATTGGCAGTATTCATGCCAGGACATCTAACAATACAGGTGAATCACCACACTGTCCGCGGGAAATGACAGACAATTTCAACACAAAAAAATTACGTTTAACCTACAATTTTCTTTAGTGATCTTAGTTACTTTAATTCACTACGCAAAAGCAACAAGACGTACAGCATTGTCCTTCCCAAAAAAACTGTTCTAAGGTTAACAACCTCGGTGCGAGCTAAGTATGCGTCACCGACTGACTCAGGTGACTGTGGATTTTATAATGATGAGTAACTTAAGGTTAACAAATGGTTTGACTTTCGAAATTTTCAGTATTTACGTAGAAATGGATGGATTTGTTGATTCTGGTAATTGCAGGTGTTGTTTATGGTCAGTTCACGTGTGTCAATATGTGGGAATTATAGACTGCTCTGAAGGGATAATTTAACTTCTGCTACCCATAAAGTGCATTCCCACCCAGCTTACCGAACCGTGGTACAATTTTCGTAGTAAACCACTTTTCTAGCACTATAATTGGGTCACCGTCACCCGGTATAAATTTTTTTCCTGCACATATTTTCCGATAACGCTACATAAAGAAGTTAGTTATCAAATAACTTCCTTTTGCTCAATATGAGGTTTACAAAAGAGGAATTGTCAACATATTCAGCTGAATCTTGACCTTGTACGATCCAAGGAAAAGATGGAGGCAATCCTCCCTTATTCTCCGTAATCCGGTGATTAGTCCAGTTGACCAAACTAATGAGGCTTATGTCTCAAAAGTCCGGCTAATAGTGTAATTATCCGGATATAATAAAAGATCTTACATTTTTCTATTAACAGGACTTCAATGGATGATTCAACATGCATTATCAAGTTTTTCTTATAATCAGCTCGGCGAACCTTGATCCCTATGACACTGACAGTTATTCCCACGACACAACCTTGTAGTAGCGTCACCGTTATATTATAATCGAATTGGCGGTGTCTAAAAATGATATTTATTAATTTTAGGCAGATATATGCAATTACAATAATATCCCGTTGGAATTATAATAATTATTAACACTTACAAGAAATTATCTCAATCAGACTTTACGTTGACGTCCTGCAAAAGTTACTCCGTTTGGAAGATATCGACTAGTGCGGAAAAGTATCGATAAACAAATATCGAAAATGGAAACGAGTGTACAAAATACATCAATAGAGCACCTACGCTCTTAGTGTCAGATTTATAATCATTTAAGTTGTTTGCGATAATAAAATAAAGGAGATTTAACAAATTTATTGTATATACCTACTCAAATAAAACAAAAGCGGTTTATTTATGATTTTTTAATATACATTAATCTGAATCTGACAATGGTGTCACCGATTGCGTCTCAGACTCGGAATCCGAACTGCAGCTGCTTTCTCCTATGTTTATTAAAAACGGCTGGTCTACTATGTTGTCGTATCGCACGTCTCGATTCCAATCATCTAAGCATAGTTTTTTCGTCTTTTCAACCACTTTCCTCCAATTGTCCGGAGTCACTTGACTACATGCCTCTTGTAGCAACGTAAGCATTTTATTAGCTGTGAATGGTGGAGTGGTGTTAAGCCTGGCTGCACAACCTGAAACAATAATGGTTTAGATTGAAAATGATGCAAAGTCAAAGAGCGAGATCGGGGTAAGTACATTATAAGTACATAATTTTGTACGTTAAAAGTGTGTAATTGATATAAGCACATGGATAAAAATAAAAATGCAATTTGCTAGTGAAATAAAATAGCTTTAAATAGTACTAGCCGACTAGACAGTCACCAGTGACCTAAATAAAAACATGTTAAAATAAATACAAATCAACCCACCTTTGATCTGCGCCCATATCATTTCGATTGCATTATATTGGCAGTGGTAGGGCGGTAGCCGAATCACGGTGTGCCCTTTTGATTTTGCCATCTCATCCAAGAAATATTTCTTCTTTGTTTGCTGTTTATGAAGGTTCAACAATCTAACTAATTCCTTTTTCAGCATTTGAGTATTAGCTGCCACACCATTGTTTTGCAGCCACTCTATTATTTCGCCTTTATTGTTGTTCGCGGTAGGCGCTTTATTAATTTGCACAGAGTGGTATGGGGCGTTGTCCATTAAAATGTAGTGGGGCTCGTTTAAATTGTCTAATAGTTTTGTGAACCATTTCTTGAAATTCTCAAAATTCATCTCTTCGTGATAATCACTTGTTTTCACGGATTTGAAGGCCCACAAGCAGTTAGGTACAAAACCTTTGGCTGTGCCAGCGTGGCAGATAATCAAACGCTGGCCCTTGCCTTCTGGTGCTTTGGTACAGGATTTCTCTGTGTCGTCTGTCCATGTTTTGGAGACTGAGTGATTGGCGTTGAGCCACGTTTCGTCCAGATAAACCACCTTGTCCCAGTTCTCGATGTTTTTTATTTGTCGTAGAAAATCACACCTCATCAATCCAATGTCCTTCCGCTCCATTATCACTTTTCTTTTGTCACACTTCCCATAACGAAATCCACATTTTTTTATAACCTGTCTGAGAGAAGTGAATCCACCTTTAAATAAATCAGCCGATTTCAGCGACGCTAATAATTTTGTGCAAGTCGGCAGTTCACCTCGAAAATAATAGCCGTAAATATGGTTTCGTATCGCTGCCATGTCGAAATCATCGGGGTTAGTTACGGGTCGTGCCCTATTATGTTTTTTCTTCTTTGGAGTTGATAATTTGTTCTCCTCCATCGACGATTCGCCGAACTTCTCCTTTGTAATTCGGGAAACGGTAGCTTTGCCAATTCCCAAAGCATCAGCAACACGGTCGCGTACGTTGTCAAGTGGCAACAAAGGTCCGCCATTTTGTAGTTCGCGAGCAAAATAGTCACGCAAGCGTACAACAAACTCCCGCGTTTCACTGTTGAGTACAGTTTTTCTCAGTCTTTTCGGCATTTTGAAACACCAACAAAAACAAAACAGCAACAATAACAAAAACAGAAAACAACAATAGTAATAAACAAAGGATTCCGTTGACACAACAAAACACGTGGCGCATACAAGGCGTTAGCACTCGTACTGGCGTAGCGAACTGACAGTACTAGCGTAGTGACAGATCAGATAGTGTTGCTATAACTAAAATTTTAATTCACATTAAAATTATACAGTCCGACCATGTTACCTCTGCATCGGAATATTGGCAACCCCATATACAAATACACGGATACAATGATATTACATACAAAAAAGAGGCAGATATGTTATTAGACTGCGCCTGGTGAAGACGCGAAAACGTCCCAATTGGGACGTATCGCATTTAGTATATGTCTGGCAAACGCCGAGTTGTCACGTATGTAAGCGCATAATAAAATTGCAATAAAAATGCCACCGTGTATTTTTAAAAATGTACAAATTACGACACTAAAATCAATAAAACACGAAGGACCTTCTATCACATGTAAGTACATACAATATTACCGATTTTTTAGTGTATTTCATTAAAATTAGTTTAATAATATTTTTAAAATAATGGCGGCAAAGAAATAGGACAGAAATACTCTTTGATATGAGCACGACAAGGACACAACAACACTGCTTGCATAGATTATCAGTACAGATGCGACATAGGGTAATTTTCAGTTTACTGCCTACTAAAGTAATAATTTTGACCTGCTGTTCAGTTTTATTTGTTATTTAAAATTGAGTAACAAAATTTTTGTTTTATTTATTTGTTGTCCTTTAAATAATTGTAATAACCTAAATTTTTTTTCAAGGTTTCCGACTAATGAAGTTCGACTTCAAGAATGGATTGCAATTGTTAAAGAACAACGAAATGAGTTTGACTGGACACCTTCAAAAAGCAGTAGAATTTGTAGCAATAATTTTGAAGCCACTCGAAAAAAGGAACATTGCTCAGGAAGAATATAAATAACTGACAAATATACCACTGTTCGGCTTCATTCTGCTCATAAAAATAATCCCAAAATAAAAAACTTTCTAAGAGGCAGAAAAGAAATAAATTAAATTTATTTGAAGGAGTTAAATTATTGATTATAACGTCAGTACGGCACTATGGTTTTATTTTCGAGAAGTTTCCTACTTATCTTTTTGAATTATTATCATTTTCCGAAATAAATAATGACGTATTATTTTTTCATCGAATTTCATTTCTTGCCTACCAAAGAAATACCCCTTCTGTTCAACAAAATCATAATCTATGCTAAAAAGGCATACTAGAACGAACGAGACGATTGCAGTCCGAATCATTCCGAATTATAGCTATCTTTTTTACTCACGTGCTTATCCCATCTTTCATACTACTTTAACGCTAATTGTCAACTATTGTGCACTGACACATTGCTGGTTCAGATTTGAGGAGTCAGTTACTATGAACGTAACATATCTTGTATAAAATATCATTGCACGGATACTTGTAAATATAACAAGCATTATAATTATAGTAATGTAGATTATATTTTAAAAACATGTTTATCGATGTGGCTGAATGCAAGTCACGCCTTTGCCTATAAAAAGTTGCGATATATCGACACGACCCGTCACTAGTATGAACTGTCATAGGGATCAAGGTTCGCCGAGCTGATTATAGTATATGACCCGGCATGTGTGATTTATGAGTTTTGATGATTAATCGTTCGGTGCACTTCCTATAGGCATCGGTTATCAATGCAGTGGGATTGCCTACTGTTTGCCGCGATATTTTTTAACCGACTTCAAAGGAGGAGGTTCTCAATTTGATTGTCTTTTTTGGGTTCTTTTCTCATATGCTTTGAAATTTGTTTTTTTTTTCGAGTTTTGTACGTAGATCTTGTCTCCCTTCCTTTTCCTCTAGCAATTCTATTAGCCTAGACGGATGACAGTGAGATATACCTTTGGGAGAATAACCCTATCCTTTAGTCGCCTCATATGACATATATGAAGCCCATGGGAGACGGGTGGCCTCAATTTTCCACTTCGCTGGCTACCGCGCATTATTAAGAAGAAATATGCATAACCCCTTAAAAGGGTATATTGGCAATCTACTAACCCTTAACATTATGCAAAACTGAAATATATAGGATTCCTCACTATGTTTTCTGTCACCTTTACACTAACACTTAGCACCAAACATGCACAGCAAACTTGTTAGCGGATGAAGTAAGGAGTGACATTAATATCGCGACATTTGAAGCCACTCTATCGGTGATGAAATGAATTATCTGGACACGTGAATACTTTAGATAGCGATAAATATCGATAAACAATAACGACAAAAAACGAATAGTTTCATTGAAGCGTTTTTATCTATTCTGTTTTATATAATGCACGTAAATGTGGCTTTCTGCAAGGCCAAGGAGGCTTTCTGCAAGGAGTCGAAGCTTATTTTTTTTTGACTTGACACCGTGCACATAAAAATACAGTCTACTTTGAAAACGACTCGGACGTCGAAGGTCGTTTAACGACCTCTATCCTCCACAAGCGCGGGCCTGGGGCGACAGGTGGACAAGCCTGTCACCTTAACAGAAGCAGACCGAGAGGAAGGCGCGATATGTGCTCGTCTTTTTCGGGGGAAAGATTTTGACACCGTAGTCTCACACCCAAGGGAGCCTTAGAAGGCCCTGAGTCAAATGGGATGCGTCTGGTGCGAGAGATATGCCAGAGGTTACCTCACCCCGGACAAAGGGCATGTAAAGCGGATTCCCGTGTGAATATACACAATTTCTGTGATTAACTTAATGACTTTATAGAAAGCCTATAACACAACACCTCGCTCTAAATGTTGTATGAGTCACAGACGTAATGTGATTCATGACGAACAGCAGGTTTCGTGTTCAATAGCAACCATACTAACCATATATGGTAACTAAGTTCATTGCAATTACACAGTGGAGTTGTTCATACGAGACGAGACGCCGTAAATGGAGCTATAGATAATATAGGCCGTTTGTTTATACTTTTTTATTTAAATTAGTTTCTGTCGACGTGTTACGTGAAATACAAACTTTCTTATGGTTTCTAAGCGAGATCTTAATTCTTTTAAACAAATGTGGCCTGAGTTATGCTTACGCCTTATAATACCAGCTATGTGCTAGTCAAAATCTCTCCAAAATCGACCCAACGATTTTGGACCAAACAGTCTATTAATTGACGTTCACTTCTGGACTTATTCCTTACCCAATGTGCGTCCATAACTCTGATAGCACCCTATCTTTGGCCTGCATCCAATCTGCCCCAGCTACTTTTAGGTCTTCTGTTCATATGACTGAGGAGCGTCCTTTCCCTTCCCACCTTCCGTTTGCCGATTTACATTCTCTAGGACACGCTCGCTCCAAGGGCCATTGGTCCGATTAGATTTCGATGGCTACATACAAATATTATTTCAATGACTAATAGAATCCACTCTCATTCAACAGAAAAATATTCAACATGCGAGAAACCTGCAGTGATATTATTGATGTCATAATTTTTATGCGCCTGAGAAACTGTTATGAAAATGAGAACAGTAATTAGGTATGTGCCAGTTGCATTAGTTAGATCATTATTTATTATGATACCTAGCTAACAATACTGGCGTCCGTCTGGTACTTTTGATATAGCAGGAACATTATAGATTAGGCACTGGTGCTCAAAATTAGTCATTCAAAACGAGGTTAATTCGGCAACTTTACGTGATCTTATAGAACGTCTAGCAGAAGGTGGGGACGGGATGAAACCCAGCAAAATGAACTATCGACCTAAAAGTAGTTGGGACAGACTGGATGCAGACAAAAGTGCTATGGCGGACATTGGCAGGGGCTTCTAACCAGCAAAGGACTTTTTTTTTTCGTGCGGAAATCCCCACGGATACCTCCCTCGCCGGAGCCGGAAAGGGAGGTTATGTCGGACTCGAAAATACTAAAACCGCACGCCGAGTGAGGGTCGTAGTGCTAAGCCGGAGGCGAAGTTGTCTTCGACATATCGCTCGCACCCCGGCTGACCCAGGGCTGCAATAGGCTAATCGATTGATTGATTGGCATATCTTTTGATGGAATTGTATTCGAAGTTTGACTTTTTCACAACTTCGACCAAGGCATTGCAGACCAGTATTTTGGTATGAATTTCAACTTCATGCCTCCACGCATTGCTGAGAAAAAGGTCTTGATCCTGGATAGAGGACTCTTGTATCCGCACTTAGCCTCTTTTTTAAGCCATTATACGTGAGATCTTGAACCTGTTCCAACCCGTCTGGCCAGTGTGGAAACAGTATACTAAAGCTTCCCAACATTGGGAGAGGCTTATGTTCAGCAGCGGACTGCGATAGGCTGATTAATTGATAGACAGAAAGACAGACGACCAACGAAGTGTTCCCATAAAGGTTTCTTTTTTATGCTTTCAAAGTACGAAACTCTAAAGATGAGGTTGAATCTGGAGGTTTAATATCAAGCATGATCGTACCAGATTATAATATGTTACGTTTCAACTAGTTGCTCATACGACTATGCATATATTAGGTTCGATGAAGAGTGACGCACCACTACCATACAGTGTGTCATACTCATACATGTCTGATGTAATTTATACTTTTGAAACTGTAAACAAACCACCTGATAGTAAGCGATTACCGTGGCGTAGCGATTGGAATATGGAAAAAAAATATAAGAAGGGTTGTGGGGTTATATGGCAGTCGAAACCAAAATCCAAGTCGTGAGAAGGAGGAGTAGGAAAACACACACAGTTCTAGGGTGGAGAGAAAAAAAGATCAGGTCAGAAAGACACGAAACTGACAGGCCTGTTGAGTTTTATTGGAAGTAAGGGAAGCTCGTAAGATGTGAATGGTAGCAAATATCTTGTGTTATAATCTTTATTCTCCCAATAAGAAGAAGGTAAGAGTATCCTACTACAATATTACAAATTAATGTGCAAGTTTGCGAAGCTGCTTGTCATTCAATTACGTGCTAAAGAATGGCTGAACGGATCTGGTTGAAATTTGGTATAACGATAGATTAGCTTGAAACAGGCGCATATGTATATTCCGGAATACGTTCGCATAGGAAGCAGAAACGGAACAAAATTACACACGGTTGAAGACGCGGGTTGCGGCTAGTATAGTGGTATAGTCAGCGTCTTAAGTAGACGATAACTTTAACATTTTCAAGATATGTTTTTAAACATCATGCTAGGTATATTTCTTAGTAAAAAGATACGAGGGAATCCGATCTCAGAGGGCAAATACCATTAGACTAAACACACTCTTATTAGGGGTGAAACCTTGCGACCCCTGCGAGATCACTTTCACGGGTCATTGTGCGATATTTTTATTGGGCGCCATTTTAAGAGCACCATCGTTTGCGCCTTTTACTAACGTGGGGTCGGTTTTCAGTCTAACTACCAAGTTTCCGAACGAAGAGGGTCACCATCGTAAACATGTACCATGTTAACAGTGGTGGCACTCAGCATGGCGGCCTCATCAGACGCCTTTTCACGCCCGCCACGCTTGAATGAGGACCTGGTTCGAAGTTCTGTTAGACCATTTTACGATTATATTTCAAGAATCTAGATCTAGATCCATGGTAAGCTTAACTAGCTTGTGTTATGGAATCTAGAATATGGATAAACATACTTAGATACTTTTCTTACATAGATATTATACATAGAAACACCCAGACCAATGGAAATAACCGTATTCATGTATACAATTATTTGCACTGAGATCACGGATCGAACCCGCGCCGCCTGCGTGGCGGTCGCGTTCACTACCACCATGCCACGGAGGCTGTCAAATGTTTTGATTCTTGGAGAGGATAAATGATGCTGAAACTGTCAGCCAAAATCAATAGAAGTTGAAAATGATGATGTTGAAAGTTCTATAAATTATCTGAGACCTTCTCGTAATGTGAATGTGTTTGGCTGCTATATTTTTTTTTGCCAATCTTGGCTGCTGATTTTGGCTGCTCGTTTCAGGTTCATAGAGGATAATAGACTACACTAGACCTAGTCTCTATAAATGCAGGTGAGGTTGGCATGAGCTCCCTATATCTTCATGGGATTTCAAACCATCACACCTTATTGATAAACATAGTATACTTTTTTTTTAAAGTAACTTGCCTTTACATTTGACACCATATGGATAATATCAGAAAAATATTAAAAGATCCTATGAGTGTATAAAGATATAAAAGAAAATGAGTCACATAGTATACTTATCCATATATCACAACATAACTGTTCTAGGTAGAAATAATTCTAATAAGAATAAGGATTCACAATCCAAACACAGGTAAGTACTGTGTTATGTTATAGCTCATTCAAACAAGGTAAATCACTTATAACAGTAAATAAAACTTACATAGACTTTAATGGAGTAACTGCTATCTTACTACCCGAAAAAAAAGTCCAGATCAGGACCTCTAAAGCTTATGACGTGATTCCTAAGTCAAAGAACATTGTAACACTCTTTTCAACAAAAAATTAAATTAGGATTATCTTATCAGTTACATTATTAGTTTCAGGTAGGTATATATTGGAGGTACTTTGAAGATATTAGATATGATAAGTTTAGGAGAAAATATTTTGTTTTTAATAGGATTTTGTTGTTCTGCTTCTTCTTCACTAGCTACTACTAAGTGATGATAAACTGAGGTTACATAGAATTAGTTTATATACTGAGATATAAAATTTAAAATATTTCGAGATCATGATATGTTTACGAGTATATGGTTATGAACCGTTAACTGTCTACCCCAGTGAATGTATGGCATAGTATTTAGCAATTATACAAGCTACATAATTTAATCAAGTAAATTCAACTATAGGAGTGGATATTATAACAGGTCTCCAACGACTAGCAATATTCATAACACATTTGTTACAGAAATTGTCTGGTTTCCAATTGGAATGTTTGCTATTAAATCAGTACTCGGGACACATTGAATGTTGACAGGAAATTGTCTTATTTGTAAAGTTGTGAATCACAGTGTTAAAATAAGGAATGTAAGTTATTAATAAAATATATGGATCTTTTCCTTAATTGTTAACACTGTATTGGAACATGTCATTAGTGATATTTGAAGGACTAGTGAACATGATTCATGCTAGGATAGCAGAATGATAAGACAGCAATCCTACTCAACAATGATAATTTCTGTGAGTTGCTAACTTCTGTGCTACCTACGTGGACTTTAGTAGCTCGCAATAAGGCACATTTTACCGTACCATCTGTCATAAAAACAGAGATAGATGATTTTTAAGCAGCAGAAGTATAATAACCTTGACATTGCTAGGCCAATACCCTCGGCACATTTTTTAATGACGTATCACAGCCTGTGGCACTCTGAGGCGCCTATTCGCCCAAAATAGGCACGAAATATATGTGACAGCTACAGCCGCAACCACTACGCCATATATGGTCAAACGAAAGTGCGATTGCGCGACGATGCATTCCCTCTAAAGTTCGTTGCCCCCGGCACGCTACACACCATTGATAACTCATCTAATGACCCCATGATCCCCCAAAACGCAAAATCATCATACATCACCCCATACGGTTTTCATAACTCGTCAAAAAAGGCGTTGCAGGAATAACCTTTCGAACGTACGTGAAATCCAATACCGGCCGATCGAGTAGCAACATTCACTCGTCACGGCGCTGCAGCCAGATATGTCTGCAGCCATAAAATCAAAAACACTACACGTGGCATAAAATCACTGAACGGTGACAACGATTTATATGAAAAGGCGTGCGAACTCTGCGGTGGGTTTTGCGAAATATGGCGGCACCGGTCACTGAAGTGCAAATTCATATGAAACTGCGGCATCTCGATTTGTAATTCACCAAAATTGCAATAGAAAAACACACTGCGGTCGCAATACACTGTAATTTATTTTCTTCACTTACCATTTTTTGAAGTTATTACACGTAAAAATTCCACCACTAAATTCACCGACACTACGACAACGGCGACCGGACGACACTGTTCGGAATGTTGGCTAACACTATTTTACGATAGCCAATGAGCGCATGCGTCAAACTGATTGTCGAAATCAATACAGCGTCCTTTTATAAGTTCAACAATTACTCACAAAACGCTATTAGAATTATCTTTTAAAATTAAATTATTGTTTATATTTTAATATAAATGTAAAACTTATTTGTTTTTATGAACAATATTAAACATCTGTCACCGGAACAGGTTGTCAACATTCAGAAACTGAAACTTGCTAACTCTGTCTGTAGTGAAGTGTTACCTGCTTATTTATACCGAGAACTCAAATACTGTTGTTATTGTTATATAAAAGTCACTAGCAGAGTACAGCGTAGTTCAGATTAGATACGCGAATACAAGACGCGATACTCAGCAAAAGATAAAAAATGTAATGATAACTCAATCAACTTCAAAAGTGAGTCACTCATGACGACAGCTTGTCAACCAATCAGAATTTAGTATTCAACAAATGCCCATATACGGATAGACGGAAACAGTCCGAGAATCGCGCAAGAAGTTTGAAATTTCGCGGGTTTATACTTTTCACAATACATTGTAGTTTGTTTCGTTGATAGATTGTAAATAAACAAATTGAAAAAAATACTGTTTGGCAAGAAATGAACCAATTAGAATTTGAACCGTATGATGCAATTCTAATACAAATAAATATTGGCGAAGTGAAAATGCCTATGTATACTATACGGATCTACGTATAGATGGTAGGTAAATTGCAAAGTAAACAAATAGGTACAGCATCATTTAATTGATAATTTAATGTGTTAATAATGAATAACTGCCATAATATATATATTAATTTACTAACTTAGGATAAGTCTTTATAACTAACCAATATGAGTCATTGTTACTTGAATAAATCAGTATATTATTATTATTATCGTTTATTGAACCAGCGTCATACATAGTTGTGTAAGGTTTATTTAGCGTTATTTTCATTTTCACACCATACCTTATATGGAAGTGAGCAGAACAATACGAATGGGAATTACGTACTGTAGATAATAGTACATTATGATATAAGTGCGGTAAGTTGAAAATTACAGCCGAGGCGATATTACTAGCCCGAGCCATCGGCGAGGGCTATAAGGAAGCAGAGGCTGTAATTTTCAAAGCGCACGTATGTCATACGACGTTTTATAACATATTTACGAGGAAATTAATAAAAAGGCTTGTAAGTATCTATCGGCAGGCGTCCGTCACTCGCCCGAACTGCCGAGATAAGTACCTACCGCGCGCCTCACCCGCAGGCTGTTAGCGTAGTCGGGGCCGGCCCGCGCTTGCGAGCGCACGCGTGACGGCACTTGCGTAGGTATACATAAACAATATTGTGGCCGATCTTTTGAGATCAGTAGTTACCATTTTTTATGTGTGTAGGTACACTAGGTTAGGTACCTACTAGAAAAATAAAATAATGAATCGCAGTAATCATCACTGTTGCGTGGACAAATGTCAAAATACGATATAGAACTCGAAGTTATTTTTTACATTACCAACAGAGTGTGAAAGAAAATATTTTACTATGTTTATACGCAGAATATTTATCTTGTTTACTTAGTAACAAAGTCATGAGGTAGGTACTAGTTGCCACTTGACATCTTCGCATTATAAAATAACTAATCGTAGTGAACCTGTGACATAGATACTTACATACAATGAGATAGAGAGAACGAAAAATTGTTATGTAAGTACCTATGTATAGTAGTGGTCGTGCTGTTATTTTTGTGGCTACTTATTTTATTAATTATAATATTACTTTTAAGTACAGTCAGCGTCAAAAGTCAATTAACGTAAAATACTTACACTGTGTCTACCTACCTACTTCTCTATGATAGTACCTACCTATAGATAGTATCTTCTGATAGTATCTTATTCTGATATCGGTGAACTACTTAAAATCAAAACTGAACACGGTACTGTTAGAAAATGCGGTAAATTAGGTACAATTTCATGTTATTTTGTTACACTAACTAGGTACCTACTACTGCTTTATATAGATGGGTTACAAAAGTGGGTGCACTTTCTCATAATGTAGATAATTATGATCGTTTTGCAAAGTTTGTATTCACGTTATTTGGTTGCACTACTTACATTATAAATATTATAAGAAAAACCTTTGGGCGTCACTAAACATCTGTCAATAATCATCAGCCTTCAAGCTAGGGACAGTACTTGTGATGGCGATCACTATACTTTGAACTGATTAAATAAATTATTAAGAATAATATAAACCCGACTGTTGCTGAAAAGATCGCAACCAGTTTGATAGCTTGCGGTAAGTAGGTACCCATTGATTTTAATTCGGTGTATGATTTGTAAATTATTATTATTATAATACACCAACTTTTTTGTGTCGGGGTTCAAAAATAATTAGTAATTCACATTGTATTGGATTGTTTTATTTTCATTGACAAAATGACAACCCTAACACTCAAGTTGGCGGCGTAGTTTGTTCGGAACAAAGGGCGATACCTACGAAATTTTGTAGGTTATTATAACGGCGGCTTTCGTCAACATCAAAGGAGTGCAACTTCTGTCCTTATCTATTCTGTGCTATCGGTCGATTTTTCAGGCAAGAGGCTTAGAGTAGCCTTTTTCGCCGCGTTTAAGACTTGTGGCGGTGTCAAATTAATAAATTCATCACTACTTGACGACATTTTCAAATAAAAACAATACAGCGAAAAGAAAAAGCGCGCGGAATTATTTTTACTTGTCCACAAATACGTGATGCGCGCGCATCAACGTTTTTTTTTTAGGCAAAGGTACAAAAACAGCCAGTATTACTAATAAAGTAAATTAATATTTTTGTGTTTTTGTTACAGATAAATGGTTGTAATTTATTGTCAAAATTAATTAAATTCAAGAATTAAATGTTTATTTGTTATATTTTATTTCCCAAAGTTAATTTTATTCATAAAATATTGACCACTTTCTTGACATAAAACTTCTTTGCTAAGATTTTTAAAAGTATCGTTCATTTTTAGACGGAGTATCTTAAAACTTAATTAAAAAAAAAACACGTGCCTTTTACATTACATTATCGCACAAGTACGTAATGAGATACATTACGATATTGAAATTGGTGTAATTACAACCACTTTACGAGCAAATATGTTATAAATATTTTTACCTAGTTTTTGGTAGGCAGTAGATATATAAAAGTACGTAAGTAGGTATAGCTCAATTTATGTATCTTGGACCTAAAATGTGCTTTTACGCACAGTACACGTTTCTAGGGTGTATTTTGAAGATAGCACGGATTGCTACTGCGGTGGACGATCTCAAATTCACCAAGTTTAGAATACTAGCTTTTGCCCGCGGCTCCGCCCGCGTGGATGTCGGTTATCGCATCCAAACATAGCCTATGTTCTTTCTCATCGTCTAATCTACCCCTATACCAAATTTCATCAGAATCGGTTCAGTGGTTTAGGCGTGAAAGCGTACCTAACATACAGACAGACAGACAGACAGAGTTACTTACATCATATTGAGAACATTTGTACATTTTCCACAATCCATACTTAATATTATAAATACGAAAGTAACTCTGTCTGTCTGTCTGTCTGTATGTTACGCTTTCACGCCTAAACCACTGAACCGATTTCGATGAAATTTGGTATAGGGGTAGATTAGACCATGAGAAAGGACATAGGCTATGTTTGGTCGCGATAACCGACATCCACGCGGGTGGAGCCGCGGGCAAAGCTAGTATTTAATATATTAAACCTGACCGGTTTCTCCTTACGGCATTCTCGAAGGTTTACATTTAGCAAAGGTTTTGGATGTGCTAAGTAAAGAAAAACTACGATATTTAACATTTTTCACAGGTGGGTAGGTATTTATAAAATTTAACATACCAGTAACAATTTTTTTCCCCAAAAAATGGGGAATAACTATGAGTATGGCCTAAAATAGATATCTATCTTGTTACGTTATAACTGTAATCGTCTAGTACACCTCAACCATTTTATTATTATATTTCTCTGTTCCGTGACGCTCGGGACTATGGAGTCCCGTCATCCCGTGCCTTTGAAAGGCGTGCCTCGGGCCGAGCCGAAGCCAAGACGTAGAGGCCCTTTTAAGAGAATTTAATATGCTAGGGATATAGGTACACACATGGCGGATACGAGTTAATCCACTTTGTTCAACTGTTTGGTCAACGAATTGAACAAACTCAACAAATTAAGTATACCATCCCGGAGCGCACGATATGATACACCCGGGGATGGTCCCCGTCAGGTGCAGAGACTATTGGAATAATGGAAACTAGATCATGGGCTATGGGGTTGAGTATTGTATGGACTGGTGAATGGGCTATGGGGGGAGACTAACGGACGCCTGTCATGACAATAAGTCTCTTGGTTATTACTACTATTGGTTAACAAAACAACGTCCATCGTTGATAGACCTTTCATAGCAAGATGCAAGAGAGAAGTTCCCTAAGCTTTTTTTTAAATGGAAATGGCGCCTTGGATCGGTTATATGGATACCGATGATTCTGCCAACCTCAAGGTTGAGAGTACGTTTAATCGTTTATAGAGATCTCTAGGTAGGTATTTATGGGGAAACTATAATATTGGTGGTAGTAACATAAATTAGAGGGTTAGATTAGTGTTATTAAGTGAAGGGTAGGAAGGGGGGGGGGGGGAGAGATTATAGTTTTAATTCGTTTATGGAAATAAATTTGTTGCGGATCTTGATAAAGGAGGAGGATACCAGAAAATCTGCGGTAGCCTAGTGGCATGGGTAATGGACTGCTGAGACGAGGTCTCGGGTTCAATTCCAGGTTTACCATGGCACACACCAATGACTTTTCGAAGTTATGTGTGTATTTATCGCAGGTTTATAAGTGCCCGGTTAATGGCAATAGGCTCGCCACCTATTACATTGGGACCTAAACATAAACTGGCGAAATGTGGGTGCTAGCACCTCGGGCTACCCCTTCGGGGAATACAGGCGTGAGTTTATGTTATGTTATACCAGAGTGAGTAAGTAGGTCAAATTTACAGGTCAAGGATTTGTGGGAGATCATCTAATTCCATAGGCTTGCGTAGTATAAAGGCTATAACTCAATTAGAAACAGCTGTATGCAAATGTAATATTTATTTTTATCAGCCAATCATAACCACGCCTACTTACATAGGTAGTTTATAATCTTCAAGTAAGTACTTACTAGGTATTATCTAATCGTTCTTATACTTACATCCTAAAGAATGCGATAAAGAGGTACATTTCACGTGTTTTTTATCGTTCGAAAAATCCCCACGGATACCACCGCCCACGGAGCCGGTGGAGGCGGTTATGTCGGACTCGAATCGACTAAAACGCACGCCGTCTTGGGTCCTTGGTTGCCGGAGGTGAGATTGCCGAAAGCATATCTCTCGCACCCCGGCAGACCCAGGACCATCTCTTTCGAGATGGCCCCTTTCGGATTGTGGGGTGTACAGAGCCCTACTATTTTTGAGACTCATGAGAGTGATGATTACTTCTGCTTGATCCCCGAACCCCAGAAGACGGCGCCTGAGAAACCAAACATAGAAAGGAGAAGGGTGGACTTCTGGTAGGTTATATGTTATCAGGGAAGTTGCTTCTATGGGGATGATAATGCCTCAAAACCACCCAAAAAGGTGACGCGGAAGACGTGTCGACTCGTGCTGGCTCGGAGATGGAGTCGGCCGCCGGCGTGGGTGGCGGGACCGAGGATACCCCCGGTCTCGATATCCATGCCGACGTAGGTAGAAAGAGACCCAGGTCGAGCGGACCAGGCAAGGGCCTGTTTCGTCGGCCTGGGTCTGAGGCATCTAACAGCGAGGAGGACCTTCCTAGTAAGAGGAAGATAGTGGCTACCACCGCGTGTAGAGGCCGGAAAGCCGACCTCTACAGAGCGAAAGGGAAGGTAGCAGAGCCGCCAGCGATTGTGTCCCCGCTACCAAGCGGGAAGGTCACGGAGGTGCCAGCGGCGCAGAACATCTTGGCTGCTCTTTCCCGCATTTCTGGCGCTGTAAAAGGCCAGAAAAATATTGCGGGAAAGAAGAGGGTCGTGGCAGATGCCGTAACGGGTGCCGCCAAAGCGCTGGAGGAGCTCCTGGAAAGGAGCGTCTCCAGCGAGGAGGAGAAACTCCGGGCTCGGGTTGCGAGCCTGGAGTCGGAGCTTGCCGACTCCCGCAAGCAGCAACAGCTGATGCGGGAGGAGATCAGTCAGCTGACGCAGCTGGTCCAGGGGGCCGGGGAGGCTCGGGGTGCTAAAACCCCCGCTCCCCGTGCTCCTTCTAAGGTGACGCCTACGGTGGTCCAGCTGCTGGAGGCCATCGAGCGACGCCTCGGCGTCCTCGAGGACCGGGCATACCGCCCGCCGCTGGCGGCACCCGTCGTCGCGTCATATGCGACGAAGGCTGCGCCCAGTGGGGCTCCTGGTCCCAAGTCGAGGGCCTCCGCCCCCTCCGCCCCTAAGAAGACGGTACCTAGGGGAGGTGGCAACCCCGCCTCCCCAAGCAGTACAGCCAATGCTCCCGTTGCATCCCAGAATCTCTCCAGTGAGGGGGTCTGGGAGGTGGTGGGAGCAAAGAAGAAGGCGGCTAATGCCACCAAAAAGGCGGCGAAGGCCGCCAAGAAGGCGGCAAAAACCGCCGCAAAAGTGGCAAAGGCCGCCGCGGTGAAGGCGCCAAAGAGGCTCCGCGTTCCCCGTTCCTCTGCCGTGGTCATTACGGTGACGACAGAGGGCAGGGCGAGGGGCGTGGGGTATACCGAGGTCCTGAGACAGGCGAGGGCCTCGGTGGACCTTAAAGCCCTCGAAATAGAGGGAGGTCTCCGGTCCAAAATGACGCGGACCGGAGCACGCCTCCTTGAGGTCTATGGCGCCACCAGCGGCCCCAAAGCAGATGCCCTAGCGGCAAAGCTAAGGGAGTCGCTGGACACGGGTGACGTCCGCGTCACCAGACCCAACAAATGCGCGAGTCTACGCATTTCGGGTCTGGATGACGCGGCCACGACGGAGGAGATAATCTCCGCCGTCGTGGAGGCGAGCGGCTGCCCTCGTGACCAGGTGAGGTCAGGTGAAATCCGCTTTGGCCCTTTCGGTCACGGGTCGGCAGTCGTGAGCTGCCCCGTCGCGGCGGCCCAAAAAGTGGCGGACGGACGGAGCCTCCTTATCGGAGGCTTCCTGAGGGCACAGGCGCATCTCCTGCAGCCACGCGAAGCCAGGTGCTTTAGGTGCCTGGTCGTGGGGCATGTGGGAGTGCAGTGCACAGCGGAAGTCACCGTGGGAGACCGGTGCTTCCGCTGTAGTCAGCCCGGTCACGTGGCTCTTGCCTGTGACGCTCCGCCACGCTGCTTTAAATGCGTGGCGGAGGGCAAGGAGGCCGACCACTGGGTGGGCAGTAAGGCCTGCACTGCCTCAAGGCCAAAGCCCCGTCCGTCCACACGGGGAGATGAGGGTGCACTCTCGCGGCAGGGTGCGGAAATGGACGTCCATTAATGGGCACCCATATCCGCATCCTTCAGGTGAACCTGAACCACTGCGCTGGTGCTCAGGACCTTCTGTACCAGAGCATCAGGCAGTGGTCCATTAACGTGGTGGTTGTCGCCGAGCCGTACTGGGTTCACCCGGGAAGCCCAGTGGATCTGCACGGCCTGGCGACTGTCTTTGGGGGGACCGCCGCGGACGACTCGCGCCTAGCGCTTATCGCTAGGGGCCCGGGTTGTGTCGCGGCGGAATATGAGGGGGTGGCTGTCGTGGCCGTTTACATCTCGCCAAACCTCGACCAGCATCAGTTTGAGCTATGGCTCCCTGAGCTGGACGTCGTTCTCGCTGCATGCCGGCCTCGCCCTGTCCTGATCCTGGGAGATTTCAATGCCTGGTCGCAGGCTTGGGGCTCCCGGGAAACCAGAGACAGGGGGAGGATACTTCAGGACTGGGTCGCTACACGTGGCCTAGTCATCCTGAACCGGGGGAATGTCGCAACCTGGACGCGGCGGGGGCTCAGCTCGGTCATAGACGTTTCGTTTGCGACCCCTGAGCTCGCCCGCCGTGTCCAGGGATGGCGTGTGGTGGAGGAGGAGGAGACGTCATCAGATCACCGATATATTCGGTTCGACGTCTCCCCTCCACCAAACCTGCCGCCAGCTATTGTGAATCCCCCGGGACCGCGTTGGGCACTCCATCGCCTGGATCCGGAGGCTCTCCTGGAGGCGGCCATAGTGCAGGCCTGGATCCCGATAGCGGACAGACCTGCCAATATTGATGCCGAGGTGGAGTGGTTCGGGAGAGCCATGTCGCATATCTGCGATGCGGCGATGCCCAGGGCTAGGCCCAGACCGGCGAGAAGACAGGTGTACTGGTGGACGCCGGAAATCGCGCAGTTGCGCGCGGAGTGCGTTGCCGCGCGCCGCCGGTACACCAGATTCCGCCGGAGGCGTCGCCGCCCAGACGATGCGGCAGCCCGAGAGACGGAGCTCTATGATGGGTACAAGGGGGCCAAGAGGGCCCTCCAGACGGCCATCAAGCGGTCCAAAAAGGTGGGCCGCGAGGAGCTGATGGAGACCTTGGAGCGGAACCCGTGGGGGCGCCCGTACCTTATGGTAAGGGGCAAATTACGCCCCAAGGCGCCCCCACTGACCCAGAGTCTCCAGCCGGAGCGGCTGGAGGGGGTCCTGGACTCCTTGTTCCCATCAAGAGCGGAGGAACACATTCCTCCGCGCATGGCTCCGTCCCAGGCACCCAACGCGGAAGGCAGCGAGAACGACGTGCCCGTAGTCACAGAGGGTGAGCTAGGGGCGGCTGTACTGCGGCTTAAATCCCGCAGAAACACCGCCCCTGGACCCGATGGCATTCCAGGCCGAGCATGGGTCCTGGCTCTCGAAGAACTTGGGCCTCGACTTATAGGGCTCTTTAGCGCATGCCTCGAAAAAGGCCAGTTCCCCAAGGTCTGGAAGACAGGGAAACTGGTCTTAATCCGAAAGGCGGGGCGGCCGGCAAATTCCCCATCAGGGTACCGGCCGATCGTGTTGCTCGACGAGGTGTGCAAGCTCTTTGAGCGCATTATTGCACAACGCCTCGTCAAGCATCTCATACGCGTGGGGCCTGATCTGTCGGATAGCCAGTTTGGCTTCCGTCAGGGGCGCTCCACCGTAGACGCGATCATGCGCATTAGAGGCCTGACGGAGGAAGCAGTCTCACAGGGTGAGGTGGTGGTGGCGGTGTCTCTTGACATCGCCAACGCCTTCAACACCCTGCCCTGGGTTGCATTAGGGAGGCGCTTATCTACCATGGAGTGCCTCCCTACCTCCGTCGAATTGTCGGGGCCTATCTCTCTGAGAGGGCCATTACTTACCCGAGTTGGCTAGGGCCGGGTCGGCGGGATGTGTCGTGCGGTGTTCCACAGGGATCGGTATTAGGGCCACTCCTGTGGAACATCGGCTACGATTGGGTGCTGCGTGGTCCGTTGCTCAGAGGGGTCACCGTAACGTGTTACGCCGATGACACCCTCGTTACGGCGCGGGGAGCAACGCACCGAGATGCAGCACTAAAGGCCACGGCAGGTGTTGCTCAAGTCGTGGGTCGGATACGGCGGCTGGGTCTCGAGGTCGCCCTTCACAAGTCCGAGGCTCTGTGCTTCCACGGACCTCGGATGGGGCCACCTGCGGGATCCAGCCTACAGGTAGGGGGCGTCAGCATCGGCATCGAGCCCTCGATGAAGTATCTGGGACTCGTGCTCGATGGCCGGTGGAACTTCGGACATCACTTCCGAAGTTTGGTCCCAAAACTGAGGGGGGCGTCAGCTGCACTCGCGCGGCTGATGCCCAATATCAGGGGACCCAACGCCCCCTGCAGGAGACTGTACCTGGGGATCGTGCGAAGTATGGCCCTATACGGGGCCCCCGTATGGGCAGAGAACCTGACGGCCAGTAATGTGGCTAGATTGCTGAGCCCACAGAGGGCGATGGCCGTCAGGGTGATAAGGGGATACCGCACGATCTCAGGTGAGGCGGCATGCCTCCTAGCCGGGACCCCTCCATGGGACCTGGAAGCGAGAGCCCTTGCGTCCCTATTTATATGGCGCAAGGAGGCGCTGGAGCGGGGCCAATGGCCTGCGTCTCGAGAAATCGAGGCCCAGCGGTCCCAGCTCTACCAGGAAACCGTGGAGACATGGAAGGTGCGACTTGAGCAACCAAAGGGGGGATTCGCCACAATTGCGGCCGTCAGACCGGTCATGGACGAGTGGCTGGAGAGGAGACACGGTGCTCTCTCCTACCGGTTGTCACAGATACTTACCGGGCATGGTAGCTTCGGTAGGTATCTGTGGCGAAGACACCGGGAAACCACGGCCGAGTGTCAGCACTGCGAGGACCACAGCGATGACACAGCGCTCCACACGCTGGTGGAGTGCACGGCGTGGGTGCAACAGCGCCAGGTCCTCGTGGTGGGTCTGGGCGTGGGCACCCTCTCGCTTGAGACCATGGTGCGAGCCATGGTCTCCAGCGGGAGTAAGTGGGACTGCGCCGCCTCTTTCTGTGAGCAGGTCATGCTCGTGAAAGAGGCGGCGGGGCGAGAGCGGGAGAAAACTCTCCCACCCGAGTTCCGCAGTCGGCGGCTTGGGCACCGCCGACGTGTCTTCGCCGAAGACCATCGGCCTCCATGACCGGGGGCCTGAGGACGGTGAGTTGGCTGCTCACCGTCTTTACAGAAGCAGGCCCATGACGGCAGCGTGACGTGAGGGATTCACGCACCCCCCCCCCCCCCCCCCCCCCAAGAAGCGGAGTAACACCCGAATACCCCCCCCATAGACGCGGGATAGCACCCGAACCACCCCCGAGACGAGGCCGCAATTGTAGCCGTGGGTCTGATGGGAGTCCTGGGACATCCTTCCGAGGGCTTACCCGGGGCTCCCATCCATAGGCTTCTGGGCGTTACCGTGGGGGTTTTTAGTCGGTAGGAGTCCGGCATAACATCCATGAAGGATTTTCCCCCACGGTTAAAAAAAAAAAAAAAAAAAAATGGGGATGATAAAAACGAGACACCATTTTAGAAACATACATTTATTTTAATATTTACAATTACATACAATCACGCCGAGGTGAATTAACACCATCATTTCACTAATCATTGGATTCGGTAATAGGGAGTGAGCCTTTTGCCGCATTCCGGGCACTATTGTTGACTCAAGCCATGCAGGCTAAGGCTGAGTCTGATGATAAACAGCTCTATCTCTTAGTAGCCTTGTACGATATCGCATGGGAAGAGATGGCGTGGACCAAATTCAGCTCTGCCGGGAACCACGCGGCTTTTTTTTTTATAGGACACCTCCATTTGACATCACCTCTCCTGATGTTAAGCTATGGCAAAGTCTCGGAAAGAGGGTCACCATCGTAAACATTACATGTTAACAGTGGTGGCATACGGCTTTTTATAATATTACAACATATTAATAAAAAGACGTTGTTAAAACAGTTTTTTTTTCTTGATATAGAAGACACTGCTTCCCATCAGACAGTAAGCAATAACCACACCCCTTATTACCTGAGACCGAAAATTATTATTGGTGGACTACCGCCGATATTCCCCTTACACCTGGTATATTATAGGGTATATAGGATTTATTTTAAAAGATTATGCCCTTAGTTAGGCGTTTCCAACATACTTATGATATCTTTTATACATTGTATACAAGTTTGTCATAGTCATTTGCCCAGCGGAACCAGCTAACGCTCTTTTCAAGAACGGCATCGCATAAGTACTGTCTGAAGCTTGTATTAGCAAAGCCACAGAATTTTCTAGATGTTGTCGGACCATTTTTGTGGGGGCGTTCTTCTCTAGAGATGTGCAGAGATCGGCGACTGTGTAGGCAGCTATACGGGATACGTGTTTCTTGCGTTTGCTTATGGTTTGAGTTAACCTGGAAAGTAAGGGTAATTTGTTAGATTTTATTTTCAAGTGTGACACTTATCTGGGGTAATTTTTGATGCCGGTACGGAGACATAAAATAACTGAATCGCCAGTAAGTGGCTTTTAGTTCCTCCCCTAGCCCCAGGTCGTGGGCACAAAATTTACTAATATCAATACATAATAATAATAATAGCCTCGACCAACATCTAAAGAGGCTCGAGTTGGATGGTTGGGTCAAGGGCCAGATGCAGAAGGCAGTGCTCCTTGATACGGCGCGCATCGTGAGGAAGTTCCTTTCTCTGGAGCCCTAACCACCGGTAGCTTGGTCCTATACCCGATGCCGGTGGGGTACTATTTTTTATATTTTTAAATAGATGTTTTATATTTTATAAGTATGTATTTAAAAATGTAATTAATAAGTAACTTAAGTAAATAAAGAGAAATAATAATAACAATACAGGTGGTTCTGTTTGATTCCTCCGGAGCGTCCGTACTTCCATGGTGGTAGGAACCCGTAGGTAGGTGGTTCCCGCCCTCATATACTCATACACACGCCTGTAAATCGCCGAAGGGTAGGCAGAGGTGTATTAACACCCACATTTTGTCAACTATTCGGCACTAACCGCCGTTCCCAATACCATACTGACAGTTAAAGATAGATCGCATCTACGGATAAAGTGCTCGGCTGTTTAAATTCAAAACATAGTAACTCCTATTTCACCCCAATTTCGGAAAGTAAAATTATATCGCGATGCGCTTTCCCGCAAAAAAATCAGTTACCATGTTTTCAATTTAAACAGCCGATATTTATGTCAAATTTGACTGTTGCGATCTATCTTCAACTGTAAGTATGTTATTGGGAACGGCCGTTATTCATGGGCTGTATGTTTACTGTCGGATGGAGAAATTTTGTTTCCTATACTAATATGTTATGCTAGAAAATTTCGTGGTGTACGCTGGGCAAGGGATTTTGCAACTTTTTTCCTCTCCATGGAAGGGACTGCTGCCTTTTTTTAAAAAAGGTTGATGTTTTTCAAGAATAAATAAATAAATATTTCACAACATTCTACACAACGCTATCTAGACCCAGCTTAGCTGAACTAGCTTGTGTTACGGAATCTAGAATGCGGATATACAGACTAAGATACTTTGTTTTTGTAAATACATACATATAATACATAGAAACACCCAGACCAATGCAAATAGCTATATTCATGCATACGAATATATTTGCACTGAGCGGGGATCAAACCCGCGCCTCCTGCGTGGCAGTCGCGTTTACTACCGCCGCACCACAGAGGCTGTCGAAGGGCATTAGAAGATTCCTACGGGATCAGCACTCGGCAGTATGAGTGTAACGCCCCTGGAAGTAGCTCAGGGTAATTCACTTTTCATCTGGTGGTTCCTTAGCTTGTTCTAAGTAGTATAAAATAAAAATATTTAACCAATGCCAGGGTGGCCCAAGAAAAGGAATAATCGAAAATGGTGTGGTGATATTGAGTAGGCTTTTTTTAGGCGATCCGCGAATCTCTCTCGCTCGCGCCGCCTCTCCCGTTCCGCCGTCTCCTTCACGACCATTACCTGCTCGCTAAAGGAGACGCCGGCCGCCCACACGTCCGCACAGCGGAGATATTGAGTAGGCTAAAACCCTTCGAATTATGAGAGGCACATATTGGAAGTTGGAGGGAATTTCGTCGCCCTAAGACAAGAACTTCGGCTTTCCAGGAGAGCTCCAGGTAGCTCAGTTGGTCAGAGTATTTTCCCTAGAAAAGGACTAGTCACGGGTTCTTCCAGGAACTTAACTTAAAAAATGTAGGTATATAAGTACTTGACATACGAATTACTTACTTCTCAATGTTATGTGCAAGTTCAGCCAGTTTCTCCTCTACGCGCCTCTCAAGTTGCGCCTGAGAAGATGCGCGTGCGCACAGGGCGACTGCTAATGCGCGGTAACACTGCATGTAGCTCGACCATCTGTATATGGAGGAAATGATAATATTATACTCTGTGAAATATTCAGCTCGGGACGGATTTTTCACTATTCCTCATAAATAGTGCGGTCTCTTTTTCTTCTTCTTTCCCGATGTACTTGGAATTTAAAAGTTAGCATAATGAATGCTATAAAATTTCATTCAAAACTAATGTTGTGTAGAAAAGACACACTAAGAAAGTACCTACCTAACCAAACTGAGAATAAATTATACATCGTACTCTTACCTGTCTTCCAAAATTTCTTCTCTGGCAACTATTAAACTGTTCAGTACTGCTACACACCCTTCGAAGAGCACAAAGAACGAGTCCCAAGATATATCGCAGGATACGTTACACGTCTTGTGTAGGATGAAGTGTGTTAGGTGTTGCAGTTCAAAAATACTGTCAACGAACTTGTAGTCTAGAGATACCTGGAAAATAAACATATAATGTCATTTTTACGACCTCTGTGGTGTAGCGGTAGAGCGTCCGACTGCTCAGTTAGGTGGTCACGGGTTCAATTTTCGCTTAGAGCAAATATTTTTGTGCATGAATGCGAATATTTGCATTGGTCTGGGTGTTTATTATGTACATACATAATAACCAATAGAAAAAAAGTATCTAAGTATATATATATTTGCATTATATATGTAGAATCCATAATATAAATTAGTTAATATACCTTTGTCTTTTTTTTTCGTGCGGAAATCCCCTCGGATACCTCCCCCGCTAGAGCCGGAAGGGGAGTATATGTCGGATTCGAACCGACTAAACCCGCACGGTGACTGAGGGTCGTGGTGCTAGGCCGGAGGTGAGGTTGTCTTCGACATATCCCTCGCACCTCGGCTGACCCAGGGCCATCCGTTACGGTTTGGCCTTCCTCGGGAAACCTTTGTCTACCCCTTCGGGGATATACAGGTGAGCACATATGTATCCATACTAATATTATAAATGAGAAAGTAACTGTCTGTCTTTCTGTTAAACTTTCACGCCTAAACCACTAAATCGGTTTTGGAGATTGGACCTTGAAAAAGGACATAGGCTATATTTGGTCGCAGTAATCGACATCCATGCGGGCGAAGCCACGGGGAACAGCTAGTGTATATATAAATAATGGTAACTTACCTTTTTAGCTGCTAAAATCAATTCGCTCAACGAATCCAAATCTAGTTTTATTATTTCACAAACTATATCATCGACTCTCACAACTTTCACCACACTATCATCCTCGGTAGAAATCTCATCGTTAACTTTGGCAACATATTCTTCTACAGCATAGTGTTGCCTGACCCAATTTCTCAAATTCTTACAAATGCGATGCATTAATTTTGACATGGCAACACACTTTGTACCTACAATGTTGGCTTTCAAAGATTGTGACCAAAGGTATTTGAATACTTTTCTAGATGTTATATCTGTGTTGCCATCTGATATAATTTGGGATGGTTTCTGAAATGTATTAAGTTTCTGAATTATTTATCACGTATTAAAACAATGCGTTCAGTAAGCCCTTTCTGAAGACCAATGGATGGCCCATTCGCTTTCAGAAAGGGTATGCTACGCAGGTCCCTTGGGTAAAAAATGTATGCATTAATAAAAAAAAACGCAACACATACATACATACATACATAAACTCACGCCAGTATTCCCCAAAGGGGTAGGCAGAGGTGCTAGCACCCACATTTCGCCAGTTTATGTTTAGGTCCCAATGTAATAGGTGGCGAGCCTATTGCCATTAACTGGAAACTTATAAACCCACATAACTTCGAAAAGCATCGTAAAGTCATTGGTGTTTGCCATGGTACACCTGGGATAGAACCTGAGACCTCATCTCAGCATTCCATTACCCATACCACTAGGCTACTACAGATTCCATTACCCACACCACTAGGCTACCGAACTAAAAAACTAAACAAATCATGTTTAGTTTATTTTTTATGGCAGACAGGAACGTAATTTCTATAAGGAAATTAGAATGCAAAAATAATTATTGATGTAAGCTAAGAAATCACGTCCCCTGCCATAACACAAAATATGCAAGTCAGCAAGAAGATAGGACGTGACCACAAGCATCGCTCCCACTCCACCAATGGTGGATAAATCAGTATATAAGCCTGTTATTTAGTTTGTAAGACATTGCTTTAATAAATCATTGAGTTGTAATAAATATACTACAACCAGACTGTGGAAGCTCTCAGCTTTGCTTAGCTTGGATCTAGATTGCGTCTGTGTCTTACGATATTTTTTTAAAATTATTGTTGCCAATAGTTTAGTATAGGCGCATTGGAGATAAAAAAAGAAAATATTTAATACTAAGACTATTGACTGAAGTAAAGCCAACGAAGATAGAGAATAAAGGTAGCCAAAGTTTAAGCGGTTTCAAACATATTTATTTGAAAATTATTACGTATCACTTCAAGCGCATTTCAGACAGGAATGAAATTGCTCATAAGATGGCGGATCTGACAGTTTAGAACCACTGTGCTGACAGTTTTCCTGTACTACGAAACACGCAACGACAGCTGCCGCTCGGCCATTGTCACATACGTGTGACATGTGCAACAAGGACAGAAAAAATAATCGCTAGTTATCGCAACGTAACTCAGTAATAGTAGCTTTGTTTACCATTTTTCTCTCGTCTCGTTGGCTTTACTTTACATAGACACATTGGGAAAAGAAGAGACTATGTCTGGCAAAAGATTAATTCATTGATACATGGCTTCAACATACCTTCAACACCACTAAACTAGCCAAATCTCCAATAAACTGATTTCCATAACACTCAACAGATGAAAGTTCACACACGAACTTCAGTGTTACACCTAGATCTTCCAAAGAACTGCTGCTCAGCACTTTATTACTCTGTTCGTATATCAATCTAGATTTTATACTGCGGAATATTTGTAGGTATAATTTGTCTTTTTCCTTGAATACTGTGTGGGTTTCTAGTTTCTTTATATGGCGGAGGACGACGTTTAATAGTTGTGCAGACGAATCGATGTGGTTTGATTTTGAGTTAATGTTTTCTATTGAATTTATCTGGAAAAGAAAAGTCGAAATTATTTTTTCAAAACGTGTGATTTCAAAACTTATAAAATTATTAATCAAACTGCGTAATTTTGTAGATAACTTCACAAAAACGTTATGTAGGTTTTATTTGACAGATCGTACTGATACCATTTTCTTTAACGTTTTTGGGGCCCATGTTAAATTCTACACCTCATTACCATGGTTTGGTTCATTTTGGTTTTAACGGAAGCAGCTGTCATCTTACTCCCGACATGAAAAACTGTCCAGCAATCAGGTTGTGTACCCTGGTGATTAATAAAGTTTAAAAGTATACTTACAGCACTTTGAATAAAGAATTCCAGTCCAGACCATAGACATTCCAGATTTTTAATATCTTCTGCATCAGAAGTTTCACAATACTTCGATAGCGTCAAAGAATACGCCGGCATAGCGTGTAATGTTACCATACTACTTTCATTTTCTACTAAACTCTCGTCGGTGTTACCTGTAGTACTTTCTAAAATATTACTATTACTAAAATCAATATTTTTAAACGATTCCAGTAAACTTTTATTTAGTTTTTCTTGTAGGTCTGTTAATATGGACCGAAATGCGCTTGCTGTTAGAATCTTTTTCTGTTTCACTATCAGAGGAAGAATAATACAAGTGACTTGGAATACTATGTCCTTAAAAGACTGCATATTATATATCTGCTTTTTGTTTTTCTTTAATAGTTTTTCAACTATGGTTTTAACTAATTGACTGTCCACACGAACTTTTTTCACTGCCAATTCTAATAAACTTTTGATTATTAATAAATTGTTTGCATTTTTTAGTTTTAATAACAGTATATCTAACATAGTATTGTCTTCGAATGAGAATATACATTCAACAGGGAATATTTGATATAGGTCTGGTTGCTGCAAACTCAATTCGTATATACTTTGCAGTATATTGTCGATACTGCGCTTAAATTTCTTATTACTAGTAGATTTTTTTATTGCCAGTAGTAAAAATATTGCTACCAATTGGTAGTTTTCTTCTAAATAGCATAGTGGTAATTGCTTCAGTATATTGACATAGCTTTTAATTTCATCTTGACTTTCCTGTTTAATACTAATTTGATTGAAATAGCCGACTATGTCTATGTCTTTTGCCAAGGAAACTATGTTGAAATCTGATTTTCCCAACATTTTGCACAACGGATCTTTGTTTTCGAAACATTTCGTCATATTTTTGGCAGTTTCTAATACTAAGCAGTTTAGTAATTCCCTATTATTAGCTATAGAGTCGGCTTGTAATATTTTTAGTTCTGGATTAGCTAAATGAACTTTGATCAAACATTTGGCCAACTGTTTGGCGTGTGTTTTATCCAAATCGGCAAACAATACTTTGCTAAAGTAATTGCTTTGTAATAATGTTGGATTCTCGCTAATTTGTTTTATCAGATGTGCTTTAGTTGACGTGACCATCTCTGTATCGTATTCTTCACTGTTCTTTACTGCTAATAGCTGACTAGTCATGGTTTTCACCAGTATTAGATTGTTCTGAAATATTGAAATAGTTTGGATTACAATTTGAATATATGGGGCATAAAGAAGGGATAATTTATAAGTGGTCCAGAGGGAGAGCAATTGAGCTGTACCTACGCTCTTTACAGGTCTTACCCTCGTACTCTTCCACTCACAGCCTCCGTGGCGTGGCGGTAGTGAACGCGGCCGCTACGCAGGAGGCGCAGGGGTCGATCCCCGCTCAGTGTAAATATTGTGTAGATGAAGAAGCATCTTAGTTAATCCCAGTCACATCCAAAGCTTTCAGCTTGGACTCTGGGGTCCGCTTTACCAGTCTAACTGAGGATTTGGCTAAACTGTGATTTTTTCTGTGAAGCGATTGCTATCTGACCTCCATAACCTAAATATGATATCGAAGTATTGCAGCTAGACCAGTTGTTGGACTTTTGAGGGCTCCAAGTACCCGTAACGACTGCCATAGATGTTCGTATGGCAATCGGGACCGAGGGCATAACGTGCTCTCCGAGGCACGGTATGCATGAATATGAGTATTTGCATCGGTCTGGTCATGCCACGGAGAGCACGTTGAGCTGTCGGTCCCGGTTGCCATACGAACATATATGACAGTTGTTATAGGGGAATTGTGTGAAATTGCCCCACTAAGAAGGGCTGGTCACCCGTTCGGTTATACGGCGTTATAGCAGTAGTAGTAGTACCCTCCTAGTAGTAGCTTGAAATTGAATTGCTTATGCACGTTTGGTATATTCTTTTATTGGGAGAATACTATGACCAAGTACTCGGACCACTGAGGCTTATAGTAGAAATTCTCGTATATATACAATGTGTCTTAGGGTTATGGGTGCTGATTTATCGGATAAAAAAAAATACAACACTAATACCAAAACGGAACTCACCAAAACAATAACAGCTTCGTAATCTTCAATCCTACCAGCTAACTCTATCCATTGCTTGCTATTTAAGCATGGCAGTATATTACTTAGGTCGAAAACCTGCGATGTATCGGTGCTGTGTGGAATTTCCAGTTTTACATTGCTGTATTTTATATTTAGGAGCTTCAACTGAGCGAAGCTATGGCAGAGTTTTAGGAATGATAGAACTAGAGGTGGATTCTGAAAAAGACATATTTGTTGTCACAGCAAAATATTCGAAATTTATTTTACAATACATATCACGAAATACGAGGTATGTTACGAGTTCTAGAAAGCCGCGATGCGCACCGAGGATGAGGTTGCTGGCTGACCAGTTGACCGCCAACCGGCGTTCATGCCGTATGTGAAAGGAACAACGGACAAAATCGGATCTTGTTTATGGAAGTTTTCCATGAAGACCGTATTCAAACCGTTCGCCAAAGTAGCGAAGTACGTGCGAACGTCGAAAGACGTCATACCTCTGCTAACACCGGGTGTCTACATAGTGGATTGCAGCTGCGGTAGTTCCTACATAGGCCAAACCAAGCGAACTATAGCGGAGAGGGTTAGAGAACATATCGCAGCTGTGAAAAACCGTCAGTCTAATAAATCGGCAGTTGCAGAACACCTTGAGTCGGGTACTAATCACTGGATTGAGCTTCATCAACCGCGTGAAGCCATTGAAATTAAAAAGTGTAAAAATTTCAATAGGGAAGATAGATTCAAACTATCCGGGACGGGACGTGGAATCCAGTGATAAAAACACTAAAACTCAACAACATTGTGCTGTCCAAAACTGACGTAGTGAGTGTAGTATGTCGCCAGCCTTACTTTCAATCTGAAAGTAACCCATAAAAAATGTTCCGCGCATAATGCACGACCCTCGCCGGCCAGTCAAGTCGTGACCACGACGGGTGCAGCATCGCACCCGAAATGTCGACAAAAAGTAAGTGGAAGTTTTTATCGCGTGAAGTCGAACTTGCATAAAATAACAATGAGTTTACACCGCGATAGCTTAAAAATAACAAATACCAAAATCTTATCAAAAAAAACTTCATCAAAATCCTCATACTGGTTTCCGAGATAGTGATTTAGAAGAATTGCTGGTTTGGCCGGTAATTCTAGTCAGATCTGAAGGTTTTTTTAGAAGCCTAGGGTCAGCTTTTTCCTGTTTAACTGCGTACTTGACTAATATATCCTATATGGATTATTAGACATATACTTACGTAATTAAGCTTTAAAACACAATGTCCAAATTTGTTCAAACACTCATCTTCAAACTTTTTGAAAGCATTCCAGAAATCTTCAGCTATATTCAGCGGTACGGTGTGATCCGCCATCTTGTTGTAGTACAAGAACGATGATAAGATGGACGACAGGAATTCTGTGAGCACTATTATCGATGGACCTGGAAAATTAGAACAGAGGTAGTAAGAAAATCAACATTCATAAATAAATTAATAAAAATCTTATGCATTCTACTTCATCCAAGAGCTAATGCTAGTTGTGTCTAAAACTTTTGAGCCTAGAGTCGGCAGTTCTCGTCCTTGCCATGGTTTGATGCATCCAATTTTTTTTTAATAAAGAATATAGGAGTGATTACTGTGTTATGTTCTAAAACCTAAACCGCATTCTAGATTCTATAATACAAGCTAATTAAGCTTACCATGGGTCTAGATAGCGTTGTGCATGTTAAAAAAAAAACCTAGAGAAGAGTCTGGACCAGAGCCTCGTCAATCAGCAGGTCAGGCTAGGGAGGAATAATAAGCCATGCGGGCGGAGTCGCAAGCAACAGCTAGTATGTTATACAAAAGGTTACTTACTAACAAATCCTTCTTCTAACATCATCAAGCAATGAACCTCCAAATCTTTTTGCAGCGATTCCAACAACTCTTTATTTTGTCTGAACATTAATTCTGATGTCAGCTTCCCAAATATATCAACACATTCTTGTGGAAATAGATCAGAGCCTGTTATGATTTTAGACTCCAGCTTTTCATACTCTATCCCAGTCTCCTTTGCTTCTTTTACTTTTTCTTTGAGCTCAAACTGAGCAGTATTGCCAGCCTCCAAAATATTTTTTATTGGTGGTAGAATTTCAGTGATAAATAAATTACCTCTGCTCAATTTGAATAGAATTTCTAGTAGACATTTTATTAATTCTGTATATGATTCAATTATATTTGGGCTGTTTTTCTTAGCAGTCATGATCGCAGGTAGAATTGTTTGTTTTTTTTGGTCTACTAATATTGGATCAAGCTTTAAGGCAACTTTTATAATTTGTAACGTTGTTTTATCAACTTTACCCTCTAGTTTTAACTGCCCCATCATGACCGCTTGAAGAAAAGATGTAAAGTTTTTCTTTATTTCTACTTTTGAGATTTTTTCTCCAAACGTATCTGTGAGACGAACATTTATATCAACCTCATTGGCTAATAAAACTTCTAACATATTAAGAAATAGAGCTCTTTTCACTTTGTTGTCTTTGTCCTCTGATATGATTGGTGCCAAATTCATTGCTGGCATGATGAAATTTTGTTCCATACGTAAAACATTAGCTACCATGATACAAAACGCAAATAATAATTGATTTTCCTTTTGGAATGAACTAACGAAAACGTCAATAAAATTATGAAGGAATTTTGTATCGCTATCTGTCCTGTTTTTGGGGAATTCAAAAAACATATTCATGATTTTTATTACAGATTGAATATTATCTCCTTTCTCAGCGATTAATTCCTCAATATTATCTTTTCGGATAAGAGTTTGCAGAAAACTGATGAAGTATGATTTCTTAGTAATCGGGAACAGTATGGTTTGACAAACATCTATAGCTGATATTCGACAGTCCGTATCTAGAAAAGTAAAGATAGTCTCTAGATTCTCTCCACTTAACAGTTTTACAATAAAATCTAGCTTCTTTTTAGATTCTCTATAGTACTTTGTGAGGTTATTAAGAATCCTCTGACTTAATTGTGTAGAGTTTTCAGTGTGACGTAGAAATTGTAGCAACGTAACCGTTATAGTGAGATAGTCATCTATTTGTACACTTAGCTGTGATGATATTTTGCTGTTCTCGAGGAATAATACGATACATTGTACATCTATAGTTTGTAGAGGATTTCTTTGAAGATATAATGACACGATCTGAAAATAGAAAAAAAAAACCTTTCAAAAATGCTTACAGGGGGAATGCCTTGACTAACTCGGCTACTGAGACACGCCCCATGTGATTTAAATTTCCTTTATATTTTTATCCATCTTTAAGGTTCGAGTCCCACCCGGGAAACAAGGAGGATGTTCACATTCATCAATTTGAATTTGGATTTATGGGCATTCCGTACTGGACAAAACAAAAAAAAAACAACCGGATGCCAAGTTAAGATTGCAACTAGGACTACCGTGAAGATTCTGGATATCGATTAGATATCCAGTGTCTTTCAGTAGTCAGAAGAGATTCTTCTGATTATTACTTTCAGCGAGGTTGACGAACCCACGAAGTTTATCACTGAATTCATGAACATTAATGACAATAAAATTAAAAATAAGTCAATTACCTGTATCAATTTACTCTTCAATTCTGTTGTCAAGTCATCTACTACCAATAACCAATCCAGTACACTTTTTAGTTCGCTATTTTTCAAGATATTTCTTTTAGTAAGGGTTTGAAGCCACTCTGCTACGATTCTCTCTTTAGGAGCGGTAGGGAAATGATGGGATTGTACCACATTTCTGGCGAGGCAAAGACGCTTTGGTAGCGTCGTTTTATCATCATCTAAACGTCGTTTTAATTCTTAAAAAAATAATAACAATGTGTAAAATTATTTGAGGTTATGTAAATTAATAAACACGAAATACGGTATTGAAATAGTACAAACTTACCGTTTAGTGGATTTAGTGACATATTTTATGGAAATAGTCACAAATTAACAATATTTGTTTGCAGTTTAATATATAAACATTAAAACAAATGGGCCTCTTTCACGTGTGGTTTTTGTTGTTATTGTTACGTTTCGTTACTACATTGAAATGTCAGTATTGTCCATAGGTATTGTCGGTCAACGTCAAAACGCAAAACGACATAATTGTCGAAAAATTTAATTTGCTAAAATGAAATGAAACTATATTTACTACTAATATTATTATGTCTATGAATGAAACAATCCGGATCATAAGGTTTATGAAGCAAAATGGACTTTCTAATAGTTAGTCTAGCTTTTAGCTACCTAGACCTTATGATCCGGACTGGAATGAAACACAACGTTGTTGTAATTTAGTCATATTACAATTATTTCGGTTTCATGGTAATCATAGTGAAATAGGGATTTCCGCACGAAAAAAAGGTTATCCTATTCGAATGAATTTTTTTAGCATTAATTATGCTAATTTAAAAATTCGAAAAACATCGGGAAAATGAAATGCTCAAGTGATACTTGAACCCACGACCTTTCACTTACATGGGAATGCTCTTCCAACTGAGCTATTGATCCACACCTGAATGACTTCAAATTTCCCTTCTCTTTATATCCGTCTTATATCCGACAGTTCGTCATGTGATCCTTACAGTCCATCAAATCTAAGAGGTACCGTTTGACGTTTCATATTTTTCAAACCGAAACAACTTTGTTCATACGTACATTATTCAGTTTCGATAACCTTTTTCATAAAACCATGAATTTAGAAAGATTTCATTATTGTATCTAAAAATGTACAATTCTTAATATCTAAATGTAATTGAAAACTTTCAAACAAAGCAAAATAACACATATTTACACAGTAAATAATTTCTAATAGTTATATTCTTGACCTCATTACAAAGTTACGTAGTTAGGTCACTGCACGTAGTGTTGCGACTCTTCGGATACACTTGTATGCAAAAAAATCGTTTACATATACGAAAAATCGAATGTATTATTTACAAATTACACTTGACAACCAAACAAATATTTTTTCATGTGAATGGGATTTATCTCACATATTAATACGATTACATAACTAAATAGTTATGTAATCGTAAAATATGAGATAAAACCCATTCACCAAAAATACGTATTTATAAATCAAATATATTTGCTTCTTTAAAAAGTTGTCGAAAGCGATTTGTCGATTTTTGATTTTCGCGCCCAAATAAGTCGGGGTTTCTCGCGCTAACGCTGTCGAAATAGTAAATGGAGTCAGGGATAGTGTTTTTTTACATTTATTTTTGTGTATGATAGTATGGGTTTGCATATTACAGAGAAATAAACAAATTTTTAACAAGCACATCCATTGATTTTACAATTACAATTTTTTTTCTAAGTCTTATTTCTACGTCTAAAACTAATAAAAATAAGGTATGTAGAACCCATTCACAAAAATGTTGTTGCCTGATGTTATAAATTAACGACGTTACTGCGCGACCGCATAATGCACTGAATACACAGATACCCTAAAATAAATTAATTTAATTATTTTTAGGTCAATAGGCAAAATCGCAGGTGTCGAAGTCTCTACAATTTTTTTTTCTGGCAACACTGCCAACTACAAGCGCACGCGGTCCGCTCGGTCGGTTCGGCGTCAGCAGTCTCTCGCCATCTTGGAAGCTGACTGTGCGCGTACTTGCTTTCTCGTTTGTGTTTTACAATTTGTGACTTGGCTATTACTTTTCTGGACTGATCATTCTTTATCCGTTTACCTTGGCAATATTTATACTGGACTCCGAACTAAGCAAGTGTTTATTAATAATGTCGAAAAGAGGACGTACTTTGAACAGCCAGGCTCGTGAATTGGTGGTGAAATTACACGAGTATTTTGAGCGTGAATCTCAAAATGGTGGACTTCTACTGCCAGTTACACAAGTTCGGGATCGCGTCGGTGAAGCTCTCGGTATTGGTAGCCGCACCGTTGGCAAAATATTAAGTGAAAAATATGGGCCTTCGGGGAGTGACAGTAACGTACTTCACACACCGAAAAAACGAAAAAGAAATAAACCTGTGACAGGCATCGATGAATTCGATAGTCATGCTATTAGAAACCATATATACGGGTATTTTACAAGAGGCGAATTTCCAACATTGGCAAAGTTATGTGCAACTTTAAAAGATGCCGGGCTGTATAAGGGAAGCATAGAGTCGTTGAGAACGGTAATAACAGGAATTGGCTTCAGATACAAAAAAGTTGACAAACGAAAAATTGTTATGGAGCGACATGACATAATTATGCAGCGACTAACATTCCTGCGCGAAGTTAAACAAATTATAAACTGGGATAATGTAATATTTTTGGACGAAACTTGGCTAAATTCCAACCATTCTGTGCCGAAAACATGGACTGATGATTCTGAAGCTTCGTGCTCGAAGGTGCCGATAGGAAAAGGTGGACGCCTCATAATATGCCATGCTGGGTCAGCGTCTACAGGCTTCGTTATTAGCTTTCCAATCCAAAAGCACTAAAGAGTATCATGAAGAAATGGACGCAGTAAGGTTCCGAGAGTGGTTCTTAAATTTATTACAGAATATCCCTCCTAACAGCACAATTATAATGGATAATGCCCCATACCACTCTGTGCAAATTGATAAAGCACCTACGTCAGCCAATAAGAAAGCAGATTTGGTGGCATGGCTGCAAAGAAAAGGAGTGGATGCCGACATGTCACTATTAAAAGCTGAATTATTACAGTTAGTGAAATTGCATAAACCACCAAAACCGACATATGTAATTGACCAATTGGCCGAAGAGCACGGGCACAAAGTCATACGACTTCCTCCGTACCATTGCCAATATAATGCCATTGAACTGATTTGGGCCCAAGTTAAAGGTAATATTTTATAATATTATAATAATAACACGAGTACTTCTAACATTTATAATTTAAACAATGGTTTTCGTCTGCTATCAAATAGTTACATTATTGTTTTACAGGTTATGCAGCAAGACACAACACAAAACCACCCTTCAGTGTCAAGAAAATGGAAGGTTTATTAAAGGAAGCATGTGCCCAAGTTACACAGGAAGATTGGAGTAAAGTAGTACAAAAAACAAAGAAAATAATAATGGACGACTTCGAAAGAGACGTACACTTTGATAATGTAATGGACAATCAACTGGTCATTAATTTAAATGACGATGATGACGAAGACGACGATACTAGTACTAGTAGTGAATAAAAAAATATCCTAAACATTTCTTTTATTTAATTATAACAATTGATTTCTTAAAATTCGGATATTATAGTAATCGATCTCTTAAAGTTCGGATATTATAGTAATCGATTTTTTCATCCCATCCCTATCATTCAATTGTCAGAACTGTCAAACGGTACTTCTTAGATTTGACGGACTGTAGGTGTAAAATACTCATACGACGTACCTACATATCCACCGCAGCATATTCATCTCCGTAACACGTAACTCCTTCTCGCGTTGCTCTAGGAACGGCCATACTTCGCAGCTGTGTAAGAGGACAGGGGGCACTAGTTATCTCACGCCACTTGACCCATACAGTGGCAAATGCGGTAATGCAAGCCTTGACGCCCAGTAATAGCTTAGGCGGACGGGTGTACTTATGGTCTGTGGAGTTTAGCGCCATATACCTACTCGGTCGTTGCCACATTTAGCTTCTACCATGTTTAACAACACGTTCAGCAACACGGATGTAATGCCCTTGGTGTTGCATACGTCAATAGGCCACGGTAACCATTTTCTTCAGGAGGGCCGTGTGCTTGTTTGCCACCAAAAAAAGTAGGTCCCTGTTCTCAAGCGCCTCCTTCCATGTCTTCACAGATCACATCAAACTACCAATGTCCGAATCCATCCATGAAGGCTGCCCGTATGAGTCTCGGATCCTCTACTCCGACGGTAATTTTTATTGTCAATATCCGCAACCCAGTGCCAGTGTTAAATTAGCCAGTTAAGTAAAGGAGTCCGTTTGGAGTCGAAGTGAAGTCGGTTTGTAATAGGAGCGAAGTCAGTGTGTAGTCGGAGGGTTAAATTAAAAATATTAATTAAAAATAAACTATATCTATTGCAAAAATGGCATTAAATTTTAGACTTTATTTATATACTTATTCTTAAAGTCCGAGTATTAAATGAAAACATTCATTACACTTTTTCATTCACTTTAGCCATTTAAAGTCTAAAATAAAATGGATTTTTTTGCAGTGTTTTTTTTTAGCAGAATAGATGCCCAAGTCTGGTGCATGGCATATACGCAGAGGGCCTTCAGCGCGCTTCGCGTTCAATATAACAATACGTTCAGGGTGCTGTTGGGGCTACCACGATACTGTAGTGCGTCGGGGAAAATTCGCGGAGGCGAGGGTCGATTCATTTAATGCTATCATACGAAAGAGATGCGCTTCCATCCTTCGTAGGATGCGCGAGAGCTCCCACGGCATTCTGAGCGCATTAGCTGATAAGTGGGATGGTCCGATGCTGGGACGCTGGTTGCGAGCGCACGTACTGTAACGTATACAGTGTCTCAGTGTTGTGACTATACCTACTAGTACATTCTATACATGTAAGTAGTTGTAGTTGTATTATCTATACATTCATAAACATTCGATATATTTTTTTTTTTTTTAACATAGTTTATTTTTTATTGGTAATTTACAGAATACATTATAATTATATACTAAAAAACTACTAATTACAAATAAAATAAAAGAAACCAATTAAAAACTAAAACTAAGACTAAAATTAAAACGCGTCGTAGAATTGCTCCGCATCGCATGCCTCTTGTGGCAACGTTCCCAGAAGACTGGCAGCATTGCCACGTTGTATGGCAATGCTTATTCTCTGACCTAAAAAGAGGCCAGCCCTCTGGTCACGAGAAGCGTCGACCATACGCTTCGCAATCTCTCTGAAGAGATTGCGAGCGCTCGGGCCCCAAGGCCCCAACGTTTCGACTCCAAACGGCACAAATTCATAGTCTCCAATGAGTTTGGAGTATTTGCGCCGTTTGAGAGCCTCTGCGGAAGCAGCTGCGGCACCGGCACAGCCAGCCGTGCCAGGTATGTGGGTAGGGGCAATGGTGTCGACGCACGTTGCGTCCCACACCAGGGCCCTACCCATTTTCCATGGCATTAACGACATACCATCCGGTCTCTTGCCATCGTCGCGCGCCAAACCGTTAGGTTCAAGCACGGCTGGCACACCGGCGGTGACAAGAGCACGGCGGATTATGTCGTTTAGGCTGGCGTGCCGTGGCATTCGCCCAGCGCTCCTGCAGCACGACAGGCCATGGTGTCCGAGTCGGTCAACTGCTTCTCCACAACGGCATCGATGCAGAGAAACACACGGCGCGCCTAATCGGAGGCATGTGGCGATGCGGAAAGTAGTGTCGTCTAACATAGTCCCTATGTTAGATGACGGAAGAGCTTGCAACCAAAGACCCGATTCCCACACTCCAACCGCCAGTAAACGGGCACGCTCAGCAGCATTAGAGCAAGTATTTAATAGATTCTGTCTAACTAAGCTGCAAAGCGGCCCGTCCCACTGACGCTGTGAGAAAAGGTTCCCTGGGAGATCTGTGTTTGGACATGCAATTTTCCAAGCATTCACTGCATCGGTCTTGCACAATACTTCCGAATTAACTAGTGTAGGTGCAAGAATTTTCCTAGTTAATTCTTCCGTACTGTAGACCGAAGACAGGAACGCTGGTAAGCTGACATCTGAAATTTTGCGAATACCGAGCCCACCTAAGCGAATCGGCAGAGACGCTTGTAGTGAAGCTCGGTCATTCAAAGCCACATTTAAAATTTTACTGAGTGTAATTTCTATAATTTTGTCCATTTTTTCCAAAATTGTTATGTTTTTCCAAAATGGTGATGATCTGAGCGCATTCGATATATTTGAATGCTAAATCATCTCACATACTTGCATACTTACTTATCTAAAAAAAGTAAGATTTGTTATAAGGCCCTTTTTATTTATTATTTTTTCGTGCGGAAATCCCCTCGGATACCTCCCCTGCTGGAGCCGGAAGGGGAGGTTATGTCGGACTCGAACCGACTAAAAGCGCACGCCGACTGTGGGTCGTGGTGCTAGGCCGGAGGTGAGGTTGTCATCGATATATTATCTCTCGCACTTGTTATAAGGCCCTGGAATCTAAACTTATAACAATTCTTACTTTTTTATTTTTTATTTTTTCTTTTTGGGGTTGCTTTCATTTAATTTACCATGTTTGTTAGACAGATTTGATCCTAATTATGATTGCCACTATCGACTAAAGCCATAAAATACAGGGTGTGATTTTTTCGAGTTTTAGTCGGTACGATTCGGGAGTGTCAAGCGAATATTCGAAAACATTTAAACGCAGATTTGTTTCTTTTAAAAAATAAAGGAATGTTTCCTTTGAGTGAAATTCTCTATCTCCAATATTTCGTGTACTTAACAAAATGATTAAAAAATAAAAAACCCGACTGCCACTGAAAAGACCGAAATAAGTTTAATAGCAGGCGGTACCCATTAATTTTCTTTTGGTTTATGATTGGCAAATGGGTACCGCCTGCTATTAAACTTATTTCGGTCTTTTCAGTGGCAGTCGGGTTTTTTATTTTTTAATCATTTTGTTTTATTTTATACTTTTTAGTTGTGATAATGACATGTAGATCTTTTTGTAAGCTCCTTCTAATTTCCTTCATACCTACATAAATAGTTTATACTTGAAATAAAAATTTAAATCAGTAAGTAAGAAAATTAGCGAGAATGATTGTTTTGTTAAACAACTTTAAATCGTTATATATCCTAAACTATTATTTAAAATGAAAAATGGTAAAAGGAACCTAAACCTGATTTTAAAATACCTATTCAACGACACCCCACTTGACATAGTTCATTGACTTTTTTATTTTTCATTTTGACAATATGGCGTCTGGTTGTCGCTGTGGTGAATTTTAATGACTGTCATGTCATGTCTTTAGTGACACTCGCAAGGTTAAGACGAAACGATTGACGTAAGAATTATCAAAATCGGCCTATGCATTTGGTCTCTAGAACGCCACATAGAAACAAACATACATACATATATACATACATACATACATAGACTGATAAACACATTACCCTCCTTTGCGTCGCGCAGTCGGGTAAAAAAAAAACATAAAAAATACATTACATAATATATGCAAGAATATATTAGAGTTAAGGGAATGATCAGATCAGTCAGTCATAGGTGGAGGAAAGCAGATAGCGCTGACGGAGTTTGTGTTTAAATTATTGATCGTATTGCAGTCTCTGATATCAGCAGGAAGAATAAAATTACTGATGAAATGTGGGTGTTAAGTCACCACAGCCTAATCCTACGGGGATAAAGGAGTGAGTGTATGTATGTATGCATAAAAAAACAATTCTTCCTTCAGCGGGTAAAAATGAAAAACGTTCCCCTACGCTCCCGTTCCGCATAATAATACCCCTAAAGTAAAAAAATCACGAATTACCACGGAACCTTCACTTCCCCGAAATTGAACCTCCTCCCTCCTCTTTAGCACTTACACTGATAACATTCTGTTATTTAATAACCGCATTATCCGCAAATGTCCTAATAACAATAACGTCCAGATATTATGGACGTTTCCACAGCCAGTTCACTAAGTATTCAGTAGATTACCTCGTTCGCTTAACGACTTTAGCTTTTGTTTGGATTATACCTACTCGTACAGAAGTTTTGTCGCGGCTAGACTTTCAGGTAATTCTGCGAAATGTCTGTAATCCTAACGAGTTGCTTATTCTAATGTTAGAAGTGCGAGAGTCTGTTTGTCACCTTTCACACCTATAATGCAATCCTACTAATATTATAAACGCGAAAGTTTGTGAGAATGGATGGATGTACCTATGTATGGATGGATGTGAAAAACTACAAAATGGATTTTCATGAAGCTATAGAATAATATAGCTTATACATCAGAATAACACATAGTCTACATATCATCACGCTACTACTCAAGGGAACGGAGCAGTGATCACGCGGGTCGAGCTGCGGGCAAAAGCTAGTCCATACTAATATTATAAATGCGAAAGTAACTCTGTCTGTCTGTCTGTATGTTACGCTTTCACGCCTAAACCACTAAAGCGATTTTGATGAAATTTGGTATATGGGTAGATTAGACCTTGAGAAAGGACATAGGCTATGTTTGGTCGCGATAACCGACATCCACGCGGGCGGAGCCGCGGGCAAAAGCTAGTAATATTATAAATGCGAAAGTAACTCTGTCTGTCTGTCTCTCTGTCTGTAGGTATGTTACACTTTCAGATCTAAACCACTGAACAGATTTTAATACAATTTGGTGTAGGGGTTGATCAGACCTTGAGAAAGGACATACGCTATGTTTGGTCGGGATAACCGACATCCACACAGACGGAGCCGTGGGCAAAAGCTAGTTAAAGATAAAAGTGAATCACTCTCTTATGAAAACATCCGTATACCGATAACTTTTCGAATTCATAGAATTACTTTCAACATTGTTTACGCCGTTTATAAGAAACTAGCTTTTGCCTGCGGCTCCACCCGCGTGATTATCGCGACCTAACATAGCCTATGTCCTTTCTCATTGTCTAATGTACCCCTATTCCAACTTTTATCAAAATCGGTGCAGTGGTTTAGGCGTGAAAGCGTAACATACAGACAGACAGACACAGACAGAGTTACTTTCGCATTTATAATATTAGTATGGATTTGACCTCTGCGAAGTCACACTGACTCAATTAATTACGTAACGGGCTTACACTATAGTAATCTTTACCCTTTCACCTTTCATAATACACCCACTGAATGTTCCCATTGTTTATGGAGCAACCCACTCACTTCAACTGGCAAGATGCTTGCAAAGTAGAAGGTAATATATCTTTGACATTTAGAATAATGAGTAGGAGAAAGCTAGGGAGTAATTAGTTTGAAGTTATTAATCCCAGGGGAGGATTAGCACTCAATGCACAATGGTTTTTTATTTAAACAATGTAAGAGAAATACAGCAAGGGCTGATACATGACAGCCTCTGTGCTGACGCAGGAGGTGCGGGTTCTATCCCCGTCAGTGCCAATATTTGTATGCATGAATATGGCTATTTGCATTGGTCTGGGTGTTTCTATGTATAATTAATTAATTATGTTTGTAAGTATTTTACAAAAAAAAAAAGTATTCTAGATTCCATAACACAAGCTAGTTAAGTTGACCTAGGGTCTAGATAGCGTTGTGTAGAATGTTGTGGAATATTTATATATTAGATATTGTTGTGTTTCTATGTATAATTAATTAATTATGTAAGTATTTTACAAAAAAAAAGTATTCTAGATTCCATAACACAAGCTAGTTAAGTTGACCTAGGGTGTAGAATGTTGTGGAATATTTATATATTAGATATTATTATTGATAAATCGATATTATTGCTAGTAGATATTCAAAACTACCTGGGTTCTGGTAATCCCAAATAAACAGTTGTATCTAGTTTGCATTTTGGTACCTGAGTTCTAAATATTATTTTTTAAAGGTTTTTTTTTATCGTGCGATAAATCCCCACGGATACCACCTCCACGGAGCCGGTGGAGGTGGTTATGTCGGACTCGAACGTACTAAAACGCACGCCGTCTTGGGTCCTTGGTTGCCGGAGGTGAGATTGCCAAAAGCATATCTCTCGCACCCCGGCAGACCCAGGACCATCTCTTTCGAGATGGCTCCCTTAGGGTTGTGGGGACCACAGTGTCCCCATCTAGCCCCGGTTACGGGAAATATTATTAAAACAAAATTTTATTTTTTATAGGTAGCCATGTTGGTTCCCGGTGGAGTGAAATAGGGTTCATCCCCCTTCTCCTGTCGTAGAAGGCGCCTAAGGGATGAGGCTGTTCTCGATCCGACAGTAAACATAAAGCCCATGACAACGTGCCCGCTTGACAGCAATAGGCTCGCCTGTTACGTGGGACCGAAAATCGTAGACGAGAAATAGAGGGTGAGGTGGAAATCTCTGCCAACCCCTTCGGATATTTACAGGCATGAATATGTAACTTTTAAACTATCGCGGCGTTTACTCATAATTTATAATTTTCGGGACTTCACGCGATATTTTAAAAAAAGGCATGAATATATTCATGTAATTGAAAAAATACTTGGGTTATTGAAGATTCTGAACTCAAAAAATGCCAGTTGCTTCCAATGTTTGAACTTTGGAGCCGTAGGTCGACTTATATTTTTCTGCCAAGAGGGACACTTGCGCCAAAGCCTCGTAATTTAGACTCCGGGCCCGGGAAGCGCGCGCAGAGCGAAGGCGAACCGACGTCGGAGGTTGCAGAACGACCTCCGTCCTCCATGAGCGCTGGCCTGGGGGTGACCGGTGGAGCCACCTGTCACCCTAGCAGAAGCAGGCCGCGGCGGCGGCGTAAAGTGCGCCTCCCTGTAACCGGGGCTAGATGGGGACACTGTGGTCCCCACAACCGGGGTGCGAGAGATATGCTTTGGTCAATCTCACCTCCAGCAACCAAGGACCCAAGACGGCGTGCGTTTTAGTCGGTTCGAGTCCGATATAACCACCTCCACCGGCTCCGTGGGGATTTAAACATGGGGACATAAAAAAAAAACTTAGAATTTGTTTAGCAGGGCACCAATAGCAGGTGAGTTTGTGTGGCAGTGGCAAAAGATGGAAATTGTCAAAAGGGATGCCGGTAAAATAACAACATACCTCATCATAAGTTATCAAAAATCAAGGTTAAAGGTGGTTGAAAAATCATTCATTGGTTCCAACAGTTCGTAAGAAAGTTGGTAGATGGCTGCACCGTCGCCCTTAAAGACGGATATAAAGAGAAAGGATATTGAAATGATTCAGGCGTGGCTCAATAGCTCAGTTGGAAGAGCATTTCCTCTGTAAGGGAAAGGTTGTAGGTTCAAGTCCCACTTGAGCATTTCATTTTTCCCGATGTATTCGAACATAACTACCTCAAACTAGTTTATTATGCACCTTGCGACCCATTGGGAAGCCGGTAAGAATCGGGTTATAGGGAACCCTCATAACACTGGCGAGGTTGGCTTGGGTCTCAAGATGATAGTAGGATTTTATAGACCCACCACCTCCATTTTGTATTTCTTGATAACACCAATCTCCACACTCAGCGTAGACGCAGCCAAGTGTTGAGGTTGAGACTAAAGGCTCTACACCACGCTCTACGCCGTAGCCTAGGTTCTACGACTGTGAAAAACTGAGTTGATATTTTTGTTAATTTCCTAGGCCAGTATGTATTTTCTTTAAATTTTGTTACCATGAGAGGAATGCGATGTAGAGGAATTACATGATGCATTTATATTATTGTTTTTTAGTTATATTTAGTACTAGCTGTTGCCCGCGGATCCACCGGCGTGGATGTCGGTTATCGCTTAGTGTTGAGTCAACGTTATTGAGCATAAAAATTAAAATAAATCATTTATTTAAATATAAAAGTATACATTAAGTCAAATAAAATAACACAGGGTACAGCATATAAATTGACAAAGTTTCAAAAAAACTTTCATCCCCTATTATTTTTTGGAGGTAGCATTAATCAAAATCCTTTCTTAGCGGATGCCTACGTCATAACATCTACCTACATGCCAAATTTCAGCCCGTTCCGTCCAGTGGTTTGGGCTGTGCCTTGATAGATCACTATGTGAGTCAGTCAGTCACCTTTGAGTTATATATATTTAGATTTTAGTTTCTTTAATATCCAAACCAAAGGTGGAAATACATAGGTAATGGCGCCAGCCTTTTGGGCACGGTACCAGTAGAGGTCGATGAAGAGGAATTTTACGATCCCTAAAGTTACAGTCTCTCTCTCTTCTTTTTAATTTTTAATTTCTTTTAATATTGTATATATTGTACAGTTAGTATTTTAGTAAGCAAATTATTGAATTTCTTTGTGTATTTAAAAACAGATTGGTAATAAAGTGGAGAAGAAGTGAGTGGGACCAAGGGCTCCAGAATGACAGTGGTCCATCCTGGACATGAGCACAGCATTCCACCTACTATAGGAACGAATCTGTACCCTATACAAAAAAAACCAGCTTAGTGGTTAAGGAGTCGACCTTACGATCGAGAGGTCCCGGGTTCGATCCTGGCCATTACACTACCGACGTGAAACCACTCCTAACACCAGCAATTTAGCTTAGCTGGAGGGGTTAGAGGGTATATTAGTGACTACGGTTCTAATATTCTTTACAAAAAAAAAACATTAATATTAAATTAATATTTAATGTAAGTGAAAAAAGACCAAGCAATTCATATTTTACTGTAAGCATTCATAATACAATGTTGATCAACATCAAAGCAAAAAGCTAATTCCAAACTAATTACATAACATAAGTCAGCGTCTGAAATAAAATGAATGGCTAAAACGAATTCATTCACAAAAATGGCTACCATTTCGTGAAAGGTTACACATGAGATATATTTTGTCACGGCATTGTTGCGTCGTGATATAGGCCAAGGAGAAAATATGCGCATGCCCCAAAGAATTGATTTTCCCCCCATCTGACGTCACAAAATGTCTGCCGTCGAATGAAGTCGCGCTTACTATAAAAAAAGTTAAAAGTAAGATAAGCTCGCAGTTACGGACACACCAGCAGATGTATAAAGTTTATGCTAAATATTGCTGGCTGAAAAAATTAGCACATTTGACAAGAAAATAAATAAATGATATAGAATCGCGTGTGTTTAGTTCGCGGGTGATAGCGTAGTTAAGGAGATCAAAAAATGGTTTATCGTATAGTACAGAAGAACTTTTTGACGATGTTCGACGTGACGACGATGATGCTGGCCAAATTTATATGTTTATGTAAGTAAAATGTTATATTTATCTAATTTTAAGTCATAAAACGAAGTAATAAAATCAAATATATTGTCTGGTCAGTTGTTTTGTTTGACTGATGAGAATTATTATGTTGAAAATTTTGGGTGCCCTGTTGCTATGAAATTCAAATTCGAATTTCGAATCTTATTTTTTTTATTATTTCTTTTTTCTGACGGAAGAATGTTTTTTTTTTTTTTGGATATTTGGTAAACTTAACTAATAACTTACATTACATTTTCCTTTGTTACGAGAGTTATAACGTGTTAGAGTTTATGAATTTAATAACATAGAAATTAAGTGCGTGTTCCAATTGTTATCGTGAATTAACATGTCGAAAACATTAGTATTTTCTACGTTAACGACATCCTTAATTAAATAGTAAGGAAATATTATACGGTTGTAGCCATTAGTGGGAGAAAGTTAACCGTTTCAACGGTTTCTTTTCGACTTTCTTAATAATAATGACATTTATTATAGATTAAATTATTAAATACAGGAAAATATTTGACATTGTATTTTTTTTAAGTACTAATGCGTATGCTTCTAGCATTTATGGAGATAAGATGTAGTAAGGTCGTAACCTTAAAGATCAAGAACAGTCAGCAATGAAAATAGATTAGTTCAATAAATTAACAAATTGTAACACACTATAAAACGTTGGTGTCTTACTATTTTCCATTTCATTATGAAGCTTTATTCTGGATTCATATACTTTTTTATAAGGAGGTCGTTTTATAGCAGTCTGTATATTTGATGTGCTGACCATATGTGTTCGTAATTTGAAATTTCTATGTATTTTCTTCAACTCAATAAACCTAAGGCTTGTCTGAGTGACGGACTACGTACGGTCTAAAGCGAATTTGTCTAGTAGAAACATGAAAATTTTCTCAGTAGTTCCTTATGTAACGTTATGCGTGTATGTATGTTAGTCACAAGAAAGGGTTGAAAGGAAGGATTTTCTTTCCTCCCCTCAGCCTCCCGGCAACTGGAAGTTGATTGATGTCATATTAAAAAAGTATAGTGTCTTGAACATAAATCGCAAGATAAACGAGGTTTTGGCGTGCGCGGATGGGTTTGACATAATCTTCTAGCTTTTACCGCCCGCGTGGATGTCGGTTATTGCGACCAAACATAGCCTAGTATGTCCTTTCTTAAGGTGAAATCTATCCCTATACCAAATTTCATCAAAATCGGTTCCGGTTAGGCATGAAAGCGTAACACACAGACAGAGTTAATGGGGAAAATAGAAACTTCTCGGGTGAGGTTTTCCCTATGTATTCGATAAGTATAGTTAACAAACTTATTGCTGTAAAATTCGCTTTTTAATTTAAACATGTAAATTCCTTATTATTTAAACAATAATAATTATCCATACTAATATTATCAATGCGAAAGTAACTCTGTCTGTCTGTCTGTATGTTTTGATGAAATTTGGTATAGGGGTAGATTAGACCATGAGAAAGGACATAGGCTATGTTTGGTCTCGATAACCGACGTCCACGCGGGCGGAGCCGCGGGCAAATACCAGTAGTCAATAAAATAACACAGGGCACAGTTATCCTATGCTAATCAAACAACCCGCCCCTGATCACTCCCGGTGCAAAAGTGCCCATCACACTTACTGCGTTGCCACGCTGGATGGCGATGGCCAGCCTTCGCACCAGGAACGATCTGGAACATGCAATTTCATTTCAATTTAATTCAAATTTCGAAATTATAATATGTATATGGAATTATGAATCATTGGTTGTTTGAGCTCCTCGGCTGCCGTAGCCTTAGCATTACGCGTAAACAGCACATTTTATGACGTCATTAGGACGTCAAGATTAGCATGTCCTATTCTTATACCGCACCATTAATACCTAGAACTCCCTGCCAGCTCACGTGTTTCCTTCTTCCTACAGTCCCGGGTCCTATAAGCGGGGCGTGAAAAGGCATCTGATGAGGCCGTCAAGCTGAGTGCCACCACTGTTAACATGGTACATATTTACGATGGTGACCCTCTGCCAGAGACTTTGCCTTTAGCTTACCATCAGGCGAGGTGAAGTCAAATTGATGTGTCCTTTTATATAAAAAAATAGCCTAATCCAAAAGTGTTATAACAATAATATGCTCCACATATTGTGCTGCAATGAAAGCGTCCATTTACATATAAATTAGTATGAGTACACAGAGTTTGCCGAAACTAAGTAATTAGTATGTTAATAGTAGCGATACAGTGTCTCCCTCTAACAGGGATGTTAAAGGGAGACATAACTATCAAATATATCAAATTATTTCTGTATTTATTTAGATTGTGTAATAGGATATGTAGAAGATATGATATAGACTTTTTTTCCGTGCGGAAGTCCCCTCGGATACCTCCCCTGCCGGAGCCGGAAGGGGAGGTTATGTCGGACTCGAACCGACTAAAACCGCACGCCGACTGTGGGTTGTGGTGCTAGGCAGATATGATATAGACTAGCTGTGCGACTTTGCGTGGATTTAGATCCGGGTTCAATTTTTTCGGGGTCCTATAACAGGACCTAGTTTAACTATGCTTACTTTCGGTCTAGATACCACTGCGTAGAATATCCTTATGACGCAGGGGTATGTGGGCGGTCGCTATTAGACAGATCTTCATCCATTACAATCATTAAACGTGGCTGGGATGCAAACAGATTTTCGGAACGCGGTGAAGTCAGACCGAGATTAACAACGTTCGTTTCATCCCATCACAATCGCAAAAAGCCAAAAGTGAAGTTGACATCTGACGTTCCTTGTTTATTATAAACTGCACTGATCTCTGCTAGGATCACTGCTAAAGTCACCGATCATATTCTTCAGTTTAGCATTCAGTACCGTTCATTCAAACTCCTTCGTTTATTTCTCTATACATGGACATTGGCGGAAATCTGAGTGAATGTCTGGGAACGCCATTAAGCCAAAAATTCAATTCAATTCAAAGTGCACTGGCCACTTTTGCGATAACGGATAAGAAGACCTCATTGGTGTTGTTAATTCAGTATCGAATACACCCAAGTCGATTAACTTGATGTTCCGTTTCAAGATCTACGACACTTATACTATATTAATTTATCCCTACTTATATTACAAATTGCGAAAATAACTTTGTCTGTAAGCTTTCACGTCTAAACCACTATACCAAATTTTGATGAAATTTGGTCCAGAGGTAGATTAAGCCTTGAGAATTGGGAAAGGACATAGTCTATGTATTGGTCGCGATAACCGACATTCACGCGGGCGGAACTGCGGACAAAGTCTAGCCTAAGTAAAATTGGCAAAATATTTCCATTTGTTGCGATCCTGGCAAATCTTTTGCTTATACTGTCATAATAGTTTTCATACATGTTCGCTAGTTCCTGTTAATTAAAAGAAAATATCCTTAACCTACTTATCAGGCGCTTGGGTCGACCGGGTTGTCCTAAGACCCTGATTGGGTTACTCATTTCCCTGGGTTCATAAATCTGTTTCATCAAGCAATTGTGATGTTTCTGCCTTTAATATTCAGGCGAATCGGGCCTAAGTCATATTGAATTCAGACATCTCGGAAAACAGACGGTTTGACAATCGCATATGTTGCAATTAGGCATTTTGGGAATAGGTTGTACTCGACCGGACCCCGGTAAAGAGTGATCACGTGACTGTACCTATGTTATATAGGTATTTATGGTCTCTTTAGTCTCAGTAGTCCGGTTGCTAGTCCGGTTGAGCGGACTACTGCGACTATTTTAGTAGCAGTAGTCCGGTTGTCCAACGGCCTCGAAATATTGCTACTTTTGTGTAGCTGTAGTTCGGTGGTAGTTCGATTGCTGCTATTGGGTAGCAGTAGTCCGGTGGGTAGTTCAATTGTTATAATCCTCGAATTATTGCCTCAAATTGAGCAGTTACTTTTCAAGAGTTTTTCCCACTCAGTTTGGTCTAAGATACTACAAAATGGTTGATCTTTGATATTTTCCGTGAAGTTCCATCTTCCATTAACCTACTAACAATATTGAAGTTCTGTACTTAGGGTTTTGGACGTTTTAGGGCATCAACTACCCGTAACGATATTTTGTATGGCAACCAGGGCCCATATGATTTAACTTAGGTACTCTCCGAGGACGGTAGGGGACAGGGGTCTCAATATTTTAAGAATGGTCACTCATCCTAAGGCTGATCTGGCTGGTATTGCAATTTGCTAACATGATCTTAACCATTTAGTCGCTAGCCTAGCCTACTGAAGAAATGTGTACATGCTATATATTTGACATCTTATGAATTGCAGGTTTATATTTCTGAACTTTCAAAGGAAAACAACCTTTACTACGTTGTTAATAAAGTTCATATACTTTCGTAACAATGCCAACGTGGCAAAAAAATAAAAATTATATTCCAGAAGAAATTGAAGGCTGTTCCCAACGACCGTTTTCATATTTATATAATCTGACAAAGTTTAGTAGAGCGACTGAAACAGGCTTCGTGAATGTTTCCCTTGATAGCATTTCGAAATGAGTTCTTATTTTAAATGGGAACATTTACTTTTTAAAAAGATATCAGGGACATTTTGTTAAACTACCTACAAAAGACAAACTTGATTTTCACCCATAAAAATATATCTATACTAATATTGTAAATGTGAAAGTAACTCTGTCTGTCTGTCTGTCTGTATGTTACGCTTTCACGCCTAAACCACTGAACCGATTTTAATGAAATTTGGTATAACGGTAGATTAGACCTTGAGAAAGGACATAGGCTTTGTTTGGCGCGATAACCGATATCCACGCCGGCGGAGCCGCGGGCAAAAGCTAGTATTATAAATGCGAAAGTAACTCTGTCTGTCTGTCTGTAAGTTACGCTTTCACGCCTAAGCCACTGAACCGATTTTGATGAAATTTCGTATAAGGGTAGATTAGACCTTGAGAAAGGACATAGGCTTTGTTTGGTCGCGATAACCGATATCCACGCGGGCGGAGCCGCGGGCAAAAGCTGTGAAAAAGTGATAAAAAAATCCAAGTGATTTAATGTTTGCCAAGGTTTCCATTATTATACCTAAGTATCTAAGTATCCAAGTTTGTTTGCATATTGAGTTTCTCTGTTTGACATCTGTAACGAACATAATACTTGTATTAAATGAACAACATCATACAAACTTTGTCTTTACAATCTGTTTCAAGCAACTCCGTTCAACTAAACGCATGTATATGAACTAAGCATAGAGCACGTTTTGTTGTTCCTTAGAACTCGTATCACGTCGCTGCGGTGACATCTGTCGCGAACAACATCGTGGTATTGTTCTTATATCGTATACGTATCTAATAATAAAAAAACATTACCCTCCTTCCTTCGGTAGTCGGGTAAAAATATCTAGATTTGTTAGAGTTTTTATACTTGCTGTTTTTTATAACTTACTAGTTTTCTGGATGTCGGTTATCGCAACCAAACATAGCCTATGTCCTTTCTCAAGATCTAACCTATCCTATCCCTATACCAAAATCGGTTCAGCGGTTTAGGCGTGAAAGCATAACATACAGACAGACAGACAGAACGAGTTACTTTCGCATTTCTAATATCAGTATGGATTTAACCTCTGTGAAGTCACACTGAGTCAATTAATTACGTAACAGGCTTACACTATAGTAATCTTTACCCTTTCACCTTTCATAATACACCCACTGAATGCCATTCAGTCACGCCTGTAGATTCCCGAAGGGGTAGGCAGAGGTGTATTAGCACCCACGTTTCACCAACCTGGAGGCTCATGATTTTCGGTCCCAACGACGTAATAAGGGGGCGAGCCTATTGCCGTCTAGTGGGCCCTTGTCTTAGGATGTTTACTGTCAGATGGAGAACAGCCTCTGTCCTTTAGTCGCCTTTTACGACACCAACAGGAAGAGCTGGGGTGGTCCTATTCTATTCCACCGGGTACCAACACGGATTTTTTTACCAATTTTTAATCAATTAGCCTAGCACCACAACCCTCAGTGGGTGTGCGGTTTTAGTCAGTTCGAGACCGACATAACCTCCCCTTCCAGCTGCAGCGGGGGAGGTATCTGAGGGCATTTCCGCACGAAAAAAAAAATGGTAATTTTGTCAAAAGGCTTGTCCTGCTCTATCGTCTGCACTGATGGCACAGAAACTCTCTGTTCTGACAGGGTAGGCAGCATGGTGTGACTCCCCTGGTGTTGCATACGTCCATAGGCCACGGTAACCGCTTTCCATTAGGTGCGCCCTTGTATGTGTAAAAAAAATATTCTACGACTTTTACACTTTTTTTTTCCGTGCGGAAATCCCCTCGGATACCTCCCCTACCGGAGCCGGAAGGGGAGGTTATGTCGGACTCGAACCGACTAAAACCGCAAGCCGACTGTGGGTCGTGGTGCTAGGCCGGAGGTGAGGTTGTCATCGACATATGCCTCGCATCCCGGCTGACCCAGGGCCATCCCTTACGGTCTGGCCCTCCTCAGGAGGGAGGACAACGGTGTCCCCAACTCGTCCCCGGAATGGGGACTCGCGCCGCGCCGTGGCCTGCTTCTGCTGGGGTGACAGGCGGCTCCACCCGTCACCCCCAGGCCCGCGCTCATGGGGGACGGAGGTCAGTCAGTGCCCTGCGACTTTTACACTGCGCTTTTCAGAACCAAACTTTTCTTGTACTTTTATTGTTGTACTACGCTCGTCTAGAAAATGTATAATGAAATTAATTTCGTTATTCTACAAAAAATACAGTTCTGAATCTAAGAGAATTCGAGGTAAAACAGCGAGAATTTAGCAAAATAATTTGAAACAACAACTTTTACACAAATAATTTGTTTCTTCTTGATGTAAAGAAACAGCGAACTGTCTCACAACAAGTTTAATTAGAGAGTACGACAGTACAACTCGAGGGAGTAAAGTACACAGATGTGTGGCCGAGCGTAACCTCAATCTAATTAATGTTTTCTATTGTTTCGTATATACAGCGTGATATTGTTTTTTTTTGTACTTCTTTCAGTATATTTTCCAAAAAATCTAGATAGAAGGGGTAGGACAAAGAAAAAAGACATGCGTGACAATAGTCTCACTGCCATGATGCCTACAGCTACATTCTATCATCGCACCGCTCGCCATAGACAGGGAATTCATCCCCACACATTGCATCTGAATACGGTGCGCACCGTGCGGTATGAAAGGAACTTCATCCCACGTACGCTCAAGCTGTGGAATGAACTCCCTGCCATGGTTTTCCCAAGCGACTACAATATGGGGTTCTTCAAGAGGGGCATTAGAAGGTTTCTTCAGGGTAGGCAGCACGAGTGTAACGCCCATACGGTCCATAGGCCGCGGTAACCACTTTCCATCAGGTGGGCCGTGTGCTTGTCTGCCACCTAAGTGGTATAAAAAAAAAACCATGGACGCCCAAGAATGCGTGAAGTGGAGGAGGAAAAGTCGGAAAGCGGACCCTGAGCTCCGAGGTCACCTTGGCCTTGGATGTTATCAGGAAAATACGTCTCCATATGAAGAGTCATGTTTTTTTATACCACTTAGGTGACAGACAAGCAAATGGCTCACCTGGAAAGTGGTTACCACAGAACAGTTAAAGGAGGTTAGAAAGGAAATAGTTCCTAATTTGTATTAGGACGCGTGTCGCCGCTTGTCTCCCACTCTTTAACTCCACTATAAAAAATAGACCAATACGACGCGGTTTACGCACACAAATAAATAAGCACACTTAAATCACGAGTTTGCTATTAGTTGTCACACTAATGCAAATACTGCACTGGACGTGTACTCACACACGCACAAAAGCAATAAAAATTTCTCATACATGTTACGGTGACCAAAGGTCGATTTTCGATATCGATAAAACTTCCGTAATTTTGATACTATCTGAAGTTTTGGTACACAAGTCGCGTACTTTATAGAGTAAGCTCATTCTGCGTTAATAGTAACATCAACTAATGACATTCCCGGTCAGTGCAAATATTTGTACCTATGCATGAATATGGGTAATTGCATTGATCTGGTCGTGCCTCGGAGAACACGCTATGCCGTCGGTCCTGATTGCCATACGAAAACCTATGGCAGTTATTACGGGTAGTCGGAGCCCTAAAATGTCCAACAACTCTGTCTGTCTTCGATATCGCCAATAAGTTGTGAAGGTCAGAGGGCAGTCGCTTCACTGAAAATATCGAAGTTCAGCCAAACCCAATTTTTTTTAATACCTGGATTTGTTGGAAACCTAAAATTATAAATGTGTTTTCAATATAAACGGCTAACATCGAACAAAATTTAACAATTATTATTGACTGTAATAACTAATAAGCAAATGTATTTTGATTAAAATATTACTGATAATAATAATTTGTGTACGTTCTTAATATCGACACTGTTTATAACGGATCATTTTGTCCAACACTATCGATACGCATGGATATCGCGGCATTGCAAGCATTGGCTCGGCACACGCGACTATCGCAAAGAACGCAATACACTGCGCGATCGCTCACGTAGTACACGATGGCACTCATCTATTGCAAGCAATGTATAATTTTGTATCAGTTTGCGATTATGTCGTTTTTGTCTACAAACTATATAATACTTTTGTAATAATTACAAATATTACTTGTATTTTAAGGTTTTTGGCCTTACCGATGAAAAGAAATCCCTTCTCGGGCTACACTACATACTTGGCTTCTTTGCCGACACGTTATTATAGCGCAAGACGGCATAATTCTTTTTTTTCGAGGAGCTTCTTACGTTGTCATAATAAGAGCGCGACTGTGTTTAAATTTCGGTGGAATATGAGCATTGCTCATATGTGCGGCGCGCCTTCCCCGCCCACAAGGCCCTTCTAACCTCCTTTAACTGTTCTGTGGTGGTTACCGTGGCCCATGGAGGTATACAACACCGGGGAGTCACTCTTGTGCTGGCGATCCTGTAAGAACAAAGAGTATCTGTGGCATCAGTGCAGAAATCAAAGCAGGATAAGCCTTTTGTCTTCGCACTGACAGAAAAAAACTCGCTCTTTGCTTTTGTCACCTTCTACGACACGCACAGCTGTGCAATTCACTAAGCGAGCACAACGATGCAAGTCTCAACGTTGTGCTCGATAGAGATTGTTATTGGTCGGATTGTATCACGTCACTGGAGATCGACCAATGACAATCTCTATCGAGCACAACGTTGCGACTCGCATCGTTGTGCTCGCTTAGTGAATTGCACAGCAGGAAGAGATGGGGTAGCTCCATTCTTGTCCACCGAGAACCAACGCGTAATGTTATATGCATATGCTATTGTACCAAAAAAGAATAACTTAATTACGAACCATAAAAAGGAACTCGTTGTTTGACAGAGGGTCTAATGGACACTAAAGTAAAAATTAAATCCAAGATTGAGGGTCCAATTCTAACATAGTGGTCCAATGGATCATATTTATAGATGAGGTCGAATTTTGAGGGTCCAGTGGGTACGTAGCCTTTTCCATTGCACAGTTTAAATAATTAAAAGCTTCAAAAAACAGGTATCAGTTCAGAAACAATTATATTGGAAGATATTTTTTAATACTTTTATAAGCAGTGATAGCAAAAAAAAAAAATGATTGCTTTTTATAAAAAGAAAAAACAATCTGAAGAAAATGGGTCAAGTCAAGACCCTTCAGTATTGGTGGCGAGGTAAATTAAGCGGTGGGAAGGAATTACGAGGATTCAGACACCCTGTATATTATTTGCGAGTATAGATTCTGTACTTTTGTTGAAAATATGTTTTTTTACCGAACTTCAAAAAGGAGGAGGTTTTGTGTTCAGGCCACGGAGGACAGGATATGATTAAGTACAGACAGATGGCTCAATGTTTTTATTTTCAGTTTTAAATTTCAGCTAAATATACCATTTATTAAATCCATACTTCCATCCATACTAATATTATAAATGCGAAAGTAATTCTGTCTGTCTGTCTGTCTGTATGTGACACTTTCATGCCTAAACCACTTAATCGATTTTGATCAAATTTGGTATAGGGGTAGATTAGACCATGAGAAAGGATTATAGACTACGTTTGGTCGCGATAACCGACATCCACGCGGGCGGAGCCGCGGGCAAAAGCTAGTAAAATAATATGCTTGGAATTACTTATGAACTCGGGTGAAATTTTACTGTTGAATTTTTGACCAAAAATGAAAACTACTCGTAAGAACGTTTCACTAGAAGTAAATAGTTACATCACAGACCAAATGAGTCCATTTGACGTTTGGCAGCCTCACGACTCGATTGCCTTGTAATAACTCCGCTATCATTTCCTTGTCCATGGTTCGGGCATAGCACTGGTATACATAGATAGATAGGGTTGCAAAACATTAAAAATGATTAAAGTGTAAGTAGGATTCCCATACGAACTATATAACTAGTGGACTGTAATCTGTGATCTGGAATATTTATTGACAAGGAGTCAGTCAACAAATAAAAGAATCAAAATTATATGCTTTGGATGCACCTGGGTTGTGCGCTGATGGGGTACCTCAGGGAGCAATTCTAGGTCCTTTGTTATTCTTAACCTCTATAAAAAACATCGAAAAATCATTCCACAAATACCTGCTAACGATATTAAGCAATAATGGCTTCTATCTTCAGTCGGAAAAGGTGAAAAGTACACACCTTTTCATATAAACTTTACTGACTATTTACAACTATCCATTTAAAGTTGTAACCTATCTCCTTTGATGACTGTATAGGTAGGTGTCGCGATTTGGAGGTGAGAAATAAAACACCATACACAAGAAGCAATAGAAGCGTCGTCTATGGATTAATAAAAACTATTACAATAAAAACGGCCAACATGGCCGACTGTTCCACTTTCAAATTGTATCACGCCCCAGATGCGCGTTCACGAAGTTCGCTATTGCTATCTCCCATTGTTACCACTTCACGTTAATATTTTATGAAATAGTTCGCACAGATAAAATGTTCGTGATACGCTTTTGTTGAAAGCGGGGGTAGTTTTATCCGTACAGTAATAATAGAACGTTCTACACTTGTACAGTTTATACTCGTACGGACCTCACTAATGCCTTGATCGCGTGGACCGAGTGGAGTGACGAGACAGTGCACTTGAACATAGCGCCGAGTAATTGGCATGTACCGAGCACTCGGCCGAGTTCACTGTCACGTAGTTTGAGATCAAAGCATAAGCACAGATTACCTAATAGTTGAAATTTGGTGGAAGTAGGAATTGGTATAAGACTTTCGGCGTCAAAGCGGGTGGCCTTGACGCCGAAAGTCATATTTCAGCAGGTTCACTTATCGAGCAATGGACGAGGCTGTGATACAGGCTATCAGGCACTAAAGCAGCGCCTGTTCACGAGCATGACGAGTAAATAGGCACTAATCTTCGAGGTAAAGGCCTGAATGCTACTGGGACGAACGCATAAATGATTATGATGAAGGCACAAGCACAAGACAATGGGAGAAGCCCATGTCTAGCAGTGGACTGCGGTGGACTCGCGCGCCGCGTAATACTATGTCTATAAAATCACGCCTTTATCCCTAGAGGGATAGGCAGAGGAGAATTAACACCCATAATTCACCAATCATTGTATTCGGTTCCATGTAAGCAATAAAAGAACCGCGATCCTTACAGTACGATGACTCTGACTAATTGAGCCACATAGATACAGGGCTTGGATATTGTAATTCTCCTCTATATGATACATATCGATACGAATAGTTAAAAAGTAAAATAAAAAAAATTAAAAATCCCCGACTTTGCCCTAAAAATGTTTACTGCAGCGCCCCCTTTTTTTTTTTTTTTTTTTTTAACCGTGGGGGAAAATCCTTAATGGATGTTATGCCGGACTCCTACCGACTAAAAACCCCCACGGTAACGCCCAGATGCCTATGGATGGGAGCCCCGGGTAAGCCCTCGGAAGGATGTCCCAGGACTCCCATCAGACCTACGGCTACAATTGCGGCCTCGCCTTGGGGGTGGTTCGGGTGCTATCCCGCGTCTGTGGGGGGGTTTCGGATGTTATCCCGCTTCTTAGGGGGGGGGGGGGGGCGTGCGTGAATCCCTCACGTCACGCTGCCGTCATGGGCCTGCTTCTGTAGAGACGGTGAGCAGACAACTCACCGTCCTCAGGCCCCCGGTCATGGAGGCCGATGGTCTTCGGGTGGAGAGTTTTCTCCCGCTCTCGCCCCGCCGCCTCTTTCACGAGCATGACCTGCTCACAGAAAGAGGCGGCGCAGTCCCACTTGCTCCCGCTGGATACCATGGTTCGCACCATGGTCTCGAGCGAGAGAGTGCCCACGCCCAGACCCACCACGAGGACCTGGCGCTGTTGCGCCCACGCCGTGCACTCCACCAGCGTGTGGAGCGCTGTGTCATCGCTGCGGTCCTCGCAGTGCTGACACTCGGCCGTGGTTTCCCGGTGTCTTCGTCACAGATACCCACCGAAGCCACCATGCCCGGTAAGTATCTGTGACAACCGGTAGGAGAGAGCACCGTGTCTCCTCTCCAGCCACTCGTCCATGACCGGTCTGACCGCCGCAATTGTGGCGAATCCCCCCTTTGGTTGCTCAAGTCGCACCTTCCATGTCTCCACGGTTTCCTGGTAGAGCTGGGACCGCTGGGCCTCGATTTCTCGAGACGCAGGCCATTGGCCTCGCTCCAGCGCCTCCTTGACTGCAGCGCCCCCTAGTGGGTTGTAACACCTATCTAATAACATGCACCAATAAAATCTAAACCAATAATTGAAAACTGCATCAAAATCGGACTTGTAGTTTTGGAGAAAAATGGCAACATTGATTTGCATTAAATTGTAACACCTATCTAACATCATGCTCCAATTAAAGCCGAACTCATAACTGAAAACTGCATCAAAATTGGATTGGTAGTTTCGGAGAAAATGGCAACATGGATTAGCACAAACAAATAAGCCACAAACAACTTCTCACCCCAAACGCAGGGGCGGATCCAGCTTTCCAGCCAGGGGGGGGTCATAGTCGAGATCAAAACTTGAATTCATTTAGGTACAATATTAAATATATTTAATTTTTTTTTTTTTTTATAAATAGGTAAAGTTCTATAATTAATATTCTGAAACGATACTTATTAAAAAAACTACGTATTTATTAGACTATGTACAAGCAACATGCGGCCTGGGACCCGACTTCGCCCGGAATACATTCCTAAAGGGACTATAGGACTCTTTATAACAGCGCCATCTACCGACGCTCAACTAGGTTGTTTCAAGATTTGGGCACAATTAAACACCATCAAACATGCGGCAGATTTTAAGGTCTTTCTAATAAAAAAAAAATACTATATTAGCCATTACCTCCCTTTTCTCGAAGATAATGGAATCCATTATCACCTGCCAGCTCCTTCGGTATTTTGAGGGTAATCAGCTGCGCAGTGACCAGCAGTACCTACGGTTTCCGTAGGGGTCGATCAGCTGGTGATCTTCTAATATACCTGACACATCATTGGGCACAGGCGATCGAAATCAAGGGAGAAGCCATGGCGGTTAGTTTGGACATAGCGAAGGCTTTGATCGGGTCTGACACAAAGCACTTTTATCAAAGCTTCCTTCCTAGGGGCTATGGGCTTCCCCAGAAGTTGTACGAATGGATTGCTAGCTTTTTAACAGACAGAAGCATAAAAGTCGCAGTCGACGGTGAATGCTCTGGCTCTATATCTGTTAACGCTGGTGTTCCTTCAAGGTTGTGTGCTATCGCCCACTCTGTTTCTCCTGCATGTCAATGACATGCTGCAAATTAGCAGCATTCATTGTTATACGGATGACAGTACGAGCAATGCCCTGTATACGAGCTTGCTCTGCACGAGTTGGGGGGCCAAAGTTTCCGTCCTTCGAACATCAGCAATAGCTCTCATGTACTCTGTGGCATTATACTGCGCGCCAGTGTGGTACCGAAGCGTGCACACCCACAAAATTGACACCCAATTACATGAAGCCATGCGCACCATAACAGGGATAATTTAATCTACTACCATGGCTTCCTGTTCTGGTGCACGTCCCGCCTCCAGAACTACGAAAGTATCAAGCTGCGGCCAACTATTGGAAAAAATGCTGGCAGGTGACCAACGGAGTGCCGATGAAAGCACAAAGGAAATTGACAACCTGCTGTGTGACCGTCTGATCTCAGGGTCCATAATCTGGTTCGATAGGGTCCTTATGGAGGAATTCGATCTTGGAGAGCATTGGCGGGCGTCGTGGGAGGCGTTTCAGCACTATCCCTAGAAGGACCTGGTACCTGACCCCACTAATAAGCCGCCCGGTTTTGACAGTTGTCGCACGGTGTGGTCAAGGGTCAGCCGGTTCAGAACTGGACACGGGAGATGCATTGTCATTTAGAGGGTAAACTAAATTAGCCTCTAAGAAGCTTGGCGTGCTCAATAGATCGAGACAGTATTTCACTCCGGCTCACCACCAACAACTTTATAAGGCGCAAGTATGGCCACATATGGAATACTGTCCTCATCTCTGGGCAGGAGCACCTCAGTGCCAACTTCTCCCTCTGGACCGCATCCAACGGAGAGCGACTCGAATCGTCAGCTGCCAGGATTTATCAAACGTAGAGATGTGGCTTCGCTCTGCATCTTCTATCGCCTATACTATGGGAAGTGCTCCGAGGAATTGTTCGGATTGATCCCCGCCGCCTCTTTCCACCATCGTTCCACGCGACAGCAGTTCCACACTCACCATCTGGATGGTTGGCAGTCCATATCTGTGCGTTTCTCGAGAAACTTTCTGACTCGCACAACTAAACTGTGGAGTGAACTGTCGCCAACGGTATTTCCGAACCAATACGACCCTCAAACCTTCAAGAAAAGAGCGCACTCTCTTTTGAAAGGAAGGCAACGCACTTGTGACTCCTCTGGAGTTGCGAGTGTCCATGGGCGGGGGTGATCACTTACCATCAGGCCATCCGTCTGCTCGTTTGCCTCCCTATTCCATAATGAGGAGCAATGCATTGATCGGCTCGAAGACCGGCCGGGGCCGCCGGGGTTGGTCGTTCGGGTGCGTTTCGCGGGTAGGTATTTCGTTCATTTTTTGAGCGACCAGTTCGCGCGTGTGGTGCGGGCTGGATATGTGGGGAGTGAGATAGTCATAAGTAGGTAGTTATATGCATGACTTACCTATATGGGATTAAGAAAATAATCTAAAGACGATCTGCCCAGGGGGGGGTCATGACCCCCATGACCCCCCCCCCCTGGATCCGCGCCTGCCCAAACGCATATACCTACCGTCTCCGTTCTGCCGTGGGTAAAAAAATACTGCAAGTTACTCACAATATTGTTACAATATCAGCATTGCAGAATCTACAAAAAGCAAATCTTTATTTTACGTACAATCATTCCGTACACAGATGCCGAGTAGGTAGGCAAATATTATGTAAATACTCTCAATCCTACCTAGTTTGTTTCTAGCTTTATTTTCGAATTTTTATTATTGGGAGCGCAGATAACTCAACGGTTATGAGCCCAATATTGTTTTTATTATTTTTCCTCATCATATTTTTCTTTGTATTGGGAAATATTTTTACAGAAATATATAATGTAGTCTTTCCAATTGGGAGAGGCCAGAGATCTTTCTACTTGTTACTATCTTGGAATTTATATAGCTGCAATTTTATGCATCTTATTTTTACCCGACCGCGGTAGAGTAACTTTTATCCTATACTAGCTTTTGTCCGCGGCTCCGCCCGCGTGGATGTCGGTTATCGCGCCCAAACATAGCCTATGTCCTTTCTCAAGGTCAAATCTACCCCTATACCAAATTTCATCAAAATCCGTTCAGTGGTTTAGGCGTGAAAGCGTAACATACAGATAGACAGACAGACAGACAGACAGAGTTACTCTCGCATTTATAATATTAAAGTATGGACTAGCTTTTGCCCGCGGCTCCACCCGCGTGGATGTCGGTTATCGCAACCAAACATAGCCTATGTCCTTTCTCATGGTCAAATCTACCCCTATACCAAATTTCATCAAAATCCGTTCAGTGGTTTAGGCGTGAAAGCGTAACATACAGACAGACAGACAGACAGACAGACAGAGTTACTTCCGCATTTATAATATTAAAGTATGGACTAGCTTTTGCCCGCGGCTCCACCCGCGTGGATGTCGGTTATCGCGCCCAAACATAGCCTATGTCCTTTCTCATGGTCAAATCTACCCCTATACCAAATTTCATCAAAATCCGTTCAGTGGTTTAGGCGTGAAAGCGTAACATACCTTAACTGTATAATGTCTATTTTTATACTGTGAGTATTTATAGTGTGTCTACCGGCGGCGGCACTTAACAGGGCGGCAAATTAAAATAAATGAACTATCAAATCGCCTGTAATGGACGATATTGCTGTTGAGTGGCGTGCCCTTTAGAATACGGCAAGCTCTATGCGATAAATATGTCTACTAAGTTCTGTATATGCTCTAAAAACTCAAAAAGATCATTGGCAGCTCCAGAGTTACCGGGCAAAGCCGGGTCGTGTGCCGCTAGTTTATATTATTAGTAGGATACTGCTGCTAATTCTGTTGTTACATCTCTAAACTTAAAATTCTCTAAAATTGTCTAATTGCATCTGTTTCTTTCATTATCAGATAGAAAAGGACAGATGATATATTTTAGTGACCACCTGTCAAATTAAGTCGGCGGCGCCTTGACGGTACCCTTCAATTTTAGTCGACATCTACGAACATGTGACTTAACTTACTACGCACCAACAAGGCGCTGTCTTAATTTGACAGGTTTTAACTTAATTAAAATCATCTGTCCTTTTTTATCTGATCGTGGAAGAAACAGTTGCAATTAGATTTTTTTATTTGTTTAGAGATGTAACAACAGAATTGGGAGCAATACCAAATTTATTATAGTTATTTGGTAGATTATGTATGATCAATCGATCAATTATTCTGTCCCAGTCCATTATTGGACATAGGCCTCTCCTAATATTGTGATTCTTTGCCTACTGTTTCCACGCTGGCCAGACGGGTTGGTACAGGGCTTTATTTCGAGTTTTCCTTCTCTCGCAGTGATATCATCTGCGTATGTTTCCGTTAGTCACCTCTTACGATACCCTTCGGATGCAATAGAGTGGTGAAACTTGTATTCCTTCTCTGTCACCACACGGAAATATATTAACCGTGTTATGGTTTTTTCCAGAAATCCCCACCGACAAATTCCCACCAGTGGGGATTGTTACTTTTTGAGTTTATGTAACTAGTAGAAATTACTGGAAAAAAATGACAATCCCCGTCTGGTGGGGATTTGTCGTTGGGGATTTCTAGAATAATCCGAAAATTTATCACCACGCATCCGATTATCCGGTCTTAAATTATGTTCTATCACTCGTAATGAAGACTCTTTGGAACGGTTGGTGGTACAAGGAAGAGTTGGAGGATAAGCGTTCTCGGGGCAAATCACCCACAAAATGGACAGACCTCATTAGGTCCTCTACAAAGTGTTCCCCCTCACGAACAGAGAGAAATGGAAATACCTCGCAAAAGCTGCGACCAACTTATCAGACGATCCATGACCACTAACACTCCGCCAGGAGTGTACGAAAAAGAAGAAGAAGAAATTTTGTTCGTTGCGGTGAATTTCGTTAGCCTGCTATCGACACTTATTTTTTATCGTGCGAATAATCCCCACGGATACCACCCCCACGGAGCCGGTGGAGGTGGTTATGTCGCACTCGAACCAACTAAAACGCACGCCGTCTTGGGTCCTTGGTTGCCGGAGGTGACATTGCCGAAAGCGTATCTCTAGCACGCCGGCAGACCGAGGACCACCTCTTTCGAGATGGCCCCCTTCGGGTTGTGGGGACCATAGTGTCCCCATCTAGCCCCGGGTACGAAGAGGCGCACTTTGCTCCGCCGCCGCTAATTAAAGAAAAACAGGCTTTTCCTTAGATATACATACATATAATACTGCTTAAAGTATCGGTTGAAGTCAATCAGATAACCTTTTTAATTTATTTAGGGGCTTTCATCCCTTCGAGAGGTCTAATCGATCGGATAAGACGTAATGTGCCTTGACAAACGGAATTCTCTCTTTTTTGTCTACTCAGAGCGTTGACTTTATTTCAGTATGCTTTTAGAGTACCTTCTTACTTGTGGATTCAAGGAAAGATATATTTGTTACATATTAGCTGTTGCCCGTGGCTCCGCCCGCGTGGAATTCAGATTACATACCCGCATCTTTCTGTTCGATTTAAACTTTTATACAAACCTTGTCTTGAACCAACCCAAAATAAGTGCTTAGGTTAGAATTTTATCCGCTCTTGTTTCGCCGTGTTGGTTCCAGGTTCACGGTGGAGTAGAATAGGGCCATCTCGTCACTTCCCGTGGGTATTGACTAAACTAAGGGATAGGACGGTTCTCCATCCGACAGTAAATATGACGAAAAAGTGCATGGGCCTCGATTCTACTTAAGCCTAACCACAGTCGAACCACAGCGACTGCACAAAACAGCATTACTAATAGACATTAAAGCGATGTAATTAAAGTTAAAAATTAAATTAATTTTTGCAGAGTGAATGTAAAACTGTAATTAAAACTTTTTTCATTTCATTTTGGACTTTAGATATATAGAAATAAAGTTTAAAATTTAATGTCAGTTTTTGCGCAGACGTGGCACCACAGTGGTTTAGTTTTAGTAGAATTGAGGGCCAGTTTCACGGTGGTACACGGGACCTCTCTAACGCGGGACTGAAAATCCTTTGTTTCTGAAATGTCAGTGTTACACCTCCTACCTCTGCCTACGCCTTCGGGGATTTACTGGCGTGAATATCAGTCTCGGTTGTCATACAAACATATAAGATAGTTGTTATTTAGGTGAAATGGCTGAAGCAACCCGCACATAAGGCGCTACGCAGTGCGACACGGATTCATCCGTCGCCGATGGATTCGTCTCGTTGTCTCGATGAAGTTTCGCGTAGAATGCTCCACGTAACACTGAACGCGCTGCATAGGCTCAATACATTTTACCGTTCGTCGCAGACATCTGCGTAGGTAAATCCGCGGCGCGCTGAATAGTGCCTAAGAGCTAATCACCCGTCCGAACAACGACTGGAAGTAGTACTTTGAATGTACCTAATACCTATGTCAAAAATCAATCAATCAGTTAGCCCACTGCAGTCCCCTACTGGACATAGCTCTCTCCCAATGTGCGCCATTTCATCCGATCCTCCACCTTCCGCATCGAGTCCATCCCAGCCACCCTTTTCAGGTCGTCAGTCCATCTGGCTAGGGGGCGTCCTACCCCGCGTTTCCCTTCTCTCGGTCTCCACTCTAGGACTCGTCTGCTCCAACGGCCATCGGTGCTTCGACAGACGTGGCCAGCCCATTGCCACTTGAGCTTGTTTATTCTGCGAGCTATGTCGGTAACTTTGGTTCTGTGTCGGATGACCTCATTTCGAATTCTATCCTTCAAAGAAACTCCAAGCATAGCTCGCTCCACAGCCCGCTGCGCGACTTTTAGGTTATGGACTAGCCCTACCGTCAGTGTCCACGTTTCGGTACCGTAAGTCATAACAGGTGGACGCACTGGTTAAAGACCTTTGTGTTCAGGTATTGTGGTAGGGAAGAAGAGAAGACTCGACGTAGTTTGCGAAATGCTGTCCAACCCAGTTGGATCCTTCTGGCTAGTTCTTGCTTGAAGTTGTTTTTACCGAGCTGGATTACCTGGCCCAGCGTCGCCCCTTCGATGGCAATCGGTCTCTGTGCAACATGTTCGTTGAACATTATGTTGGTTTTATCCAAGTATACAATACCTATGTAAAATCCGCAAAAGTCGTGGCAAGTTATTTACATAACTTCAAAAATTGAGGTTAACACCTCGACAAACAAAGAACTATGAATCTCAGTGAAGTATAATGAAAAAACTTGTAAAGTTTGGAGTCGCGAATGCCTTTGATATTGATTTACAATGCCAACTTGGAAACAGTTTGAAGAAATGAATTTTTCACGACATGATTGAAAATGTTTTATGATCGACGTTGTATATACTTCTAGTCAGACGAAATGGGGTTCAATGCCACTCCAAGGAAAATAGGTGATGGCCCCGTGGCACTACCCAATGACACTACTGGAAGTTGTCCTCTGGCACTACCGGTAGTTTTTTCCCCATGATACCACTGTCAAAGTCAGTCGTGTCAAAGATAACTATTGTAATTGTCAAGTATTACACATAATGATTGCGTATAGTATGCAGGTGAGTCTCACCGGCATGCAGTAGGATCAGCAAATAAGTCAATCATATATTATATCTAATGCATCTCTTTCTTTCACACGTAATTTGTATTTATTGTAAGTATACCGAGTATTTTCGTCCCCGTGAGACAAGTGCTTTAGAATAGAAAATTAGTTAAGAGGTTACGATGTAATTAACATAGATTTTATCTTTTTCACCTTTTTATGAATAATACGTTAAATGAACCAAACATAAAACTGAAACTGAAACTGCACCAATTAACATTTAAAAAATATAATTGAAATTACTCCTTTTTACAAAGAGTTCACGCTGGGCTAAAAAACTAACTATGTAAGGTCAACCGGGGCAATTGCGTCATATTTCTCGATCACTCCAAGTTATCGCCTTATTGTGAGTGAATTTATGGCATTATGCACTTTTTGAAACTCTAGTCTCATAATATGGCTATTTCTGTACAAAATCCTATTATTGATTTCTTCGCCAGAGTTTTACAACTGTGTCATATTGATTGTTTTTAAAAAAATGGAATTTTAGACGCATTTTCCCCGTCTGGGGCAAATGCGTCTTTCTTGAGTAAATACTTAATTGGTAAGCTATTCGTGAGAAAATCAAAGTAGTTCCTTTCGGATCAAATTTCTGTGCAAAAGAATGACAATTAAACTAAAAAAAAAGAATAATTGAGGAATTCAGAGACAATTTAGTAAAAATTGGGGAAATGCGTCTAGTTTTTGATGGACGCATTAGCCTCATACTAAATGCAGACGTTGTCAACATTTTACCTATAATATAAAAAAAAATATGGATTTGCACAAACAATGTTTGTTGCAGCGCCCCCTGGTAATTTGTCACCGTAACATCTATCTAAGAACATGCACCAATTAAACCCGAACCCATAACTGTAAACTACATCAAAATTGGACTAGTAGTTTGGAGAAAAATGGCAACATGTATTTGCACAAACATACTTATACAAACATCCTCTCACCCGAAACGCATAAACCGTCTCCGTTCCGGCGTGGGTAAAAATGGAGCAAAATGGACACCAGAAAAATGAACTTTCCAACATCACTTGTGCATTTTGAATTATTATACTACCTATAATAAATGATAAGGGATATTGGGTATTATGTTTCTTGGCATTCCACATCATTGAAATAAAGTTTCACTTTCGTATTAAAATGTGCGGACATAAAAAGGTTGTCGATTTCTGTTTTCGGGGTAAATGCGTCCCACAGTCGCAATTACCCCGTAAAGGCAGACGCATTTACCCCCAGACATTAATCCTAACCTTAAAAATGGAGATATAATTATTTCTTTAAATAAAGCTATTACACTAAAAATAACTGTCTGTGTAAGCAACCCATTGACTATTCTTTACAATGGTTATTGAATAAAATCAGTCAAATAAAGAAAACAGAAGATTAACATGGATTTGGTTACTCACCTCTCGCAGCGACAAGTTGTCAAGAAAGGTGCAATTTACAAAATGGCTACATACTTCAATAAGAGAGCTAAAATGCCATCTGTACGAACATCATGTAAAGTATTTAGTTTAAGCAAATGTAACTAGATGGCAGAAATCAATGTAGATTGAACAGTTATCGAATAATTTAAAAAAGACGCATTAGCCCCGTAGACGCAATTACCCAAGTTGACCTTATACACAAAATTGTTCATGCAAGAAAAGCTAATGATTATTAATTCAGTTTTCTTATATCGATCCTATTACCCCATAGTGTCTCATTTAAAAAGGCAGCAACTAAACACATGGGTTGAAATTGGAAAAAAATATTCGTGGGTAGAAAACCGTGGAGTGAAAAACTCAAACTCAACAATTACCATATCTAACTCTTTCAATATACTGTGTCATGATATTTTTCAGTAAAAGTAACATGATACACTCCATAAACAGTCAATCAACTATCAATAACCCTTGACCTTTTTGGATTAAGTTACACAACGTAGCAAAGGTCACTAAATATTGCCCCTTGCTTGCTGTTTTTCTGCTACATTTGATAGTATTTTCTAAGTGTACTTTGTTATTGACAGTCATCTTTTTTTCCGCCCGCGTTTAGTTTTGTACTTCTAGCTAATCGGAACTCTTTGATTATTTATATGTCTAGATGGAGTGTCAAATGCGTACAAACGTCTCAAAAAATATCAGCTTGTTCAATCTCATAATACTTACGCGCAGCTCAGTGACGTTCGCGTCGGCTCGGTGTCACAACGTAAAACCCGCGAAAAACATTAAATAAAAACTGTCGAAATATGGCGACTAGCACTATCAAAGTTTGCCGGAATTAAAAATCGAAATCGAAAGGAATCGCGTGGAAAGTACCCAGACCTATGCAAATTAGTCATATGTACACAAACAAATATATGCACTAAGCGAGAATTGAACCCGGGCCCCTTGCATACCATTCTCATTTACTACTGTCACGCTACAGAGGCTGTCAAAAAAAACAATTTAATTATACCTGGGTGATTTTTTTGGGAAATTTTACTTGTAGCTGGTATCATATTTACGCACACAGAAGCACGAATGCAACGTGTAAAACACGGGCCGCACGCACACATATTTGCACAGGTTGACTCGTTTTATTTCCGTTGACAGTAGGACGAGGCTCTATCTAGACATTATATAATCAAAGTCGGAACTATTTGAATTTCGAATGTTTATATTTTTGAAACGTTACAACCTGCTTAGTAACAAAATAAAACAAAAAAGTCTGTTCTCGAATTCAAGCAACATTATGTTTTTATGAAAGACTAGCTGTTGCCGGCGCCATTCGCGATGACTTCTGATTTTGTAGGAGGACTTGGAGTATGGTAGCGGCAATAGGCAGTAGGATCACGTCCTAATACGTGAGATCGAAAATCATAGTTGGCGGAATATGGGTGTTGATACAACTCTGCCTACCTCTTCGAGTATTGTACAGGTGTGAATATGATAATATGTTAGTAGCGGTAGTATAATAACATAACATAACATAAACTCACGCCTGTATTCCCCGAAGGGGTAGGCAGAGGTGCTAGCACCCACATTTCGCCAGTTTATGTTTAGGTCCCAATGTAATAGGTGGCGAGCCTATTGCCATTAACCGGGCACTTATAAACCTGCAATAAATACACACATAACTTCGAAAAGTATCAAAAAGTCATTGGTGTGTGCCATGGTAAACCTGGGATCGAACCCGAGACCTCGTCTCAGCAGTCCATTACCCATACCACTAGGCTATTGGCGGTAGTATAAAATGTTATTAATAAAGCTCTTGATAATTTATTATTAAATAGTAAAGGGGAAGGTCCTTATTGATGTATCGCGTGACGTCACTCTACCGACAGCTCTCAGCCTACGCCGATCGGAGCTATAATTAATAGCCATTACCGCCGCGGTTCCGGTTAAGTGCAGTTTCCGAACGAAACTTGCATTTTCCGGTTATTGCGCGCTTGCGGTTTTCATTAACATGCAAGTTTCCTGAAAACTACAGTAGTTATACCTACTTATAAGTTATACAACTACTTTTTTTTTTTTTTCGTGCGGAAATCACCTCGGATACCCCCCCTGCCGGAGCCGGAAGGGGAGGTTATGTCGGACTCGACCGACTAAAATCGCACGCCGACTGTGGGTCTTGGTGCTAGGCCGGAGGTGAGGTTGTCAAAGACATATCCCTCGCACCCCGGCTGACCCAGGGCCATCCCTTACGGTCTGGCCCTCCTCAGGAGGGGGGACAACGGTGTCCCCAACTCGCCCCCGGAATGGGGAGGCGCGCTATTCAGCGCGCCGCCGCCGTGGCAAGTTATACAACTACTAGGGGACGTAGGAAAGGGTAGAGAGGGGGAGGGTTACTAATAAAACTATAATGTACAGTCAGCATTAGATGAGCAAAGTAGCTTAGTGGTTAAGGAGTCGGTCTTACGATCGAGAAATCCCGGGTTCGATCCTTGCCATTACACTACCGACGTGAGCCCACTCCTAGCACAAGCAATTTAGCTTAGTTGGATGGGTTAGAGGGAATATTCGTAATTTCGATTCTAATATTCTATTTTTTTTTAATATTAAAGATATTAAAAACATGTTAAAAATATAAAAAAAATATTAAAAAATCTTTATCTTTAGTTTTCCCTCCTTCCTGTTGACTGATTGTTTGGATATTGGGTTCACAATTTTAGTTCGGACAATAATACAATTTAAACCATTAAAACAGTTTGATTTGCATAAAATGATCTTTTCGAATACATAGGGAAAAAGAATCTTTCCGGGCGGGACTCGAACCCGCAGTCTTTCCCTTACAGGGGGAATGCCTGACCAATTCGGCTACCGAGACACGCCCGATATGATTCATTTGTAAAGTTAGGATACTTAATGCTGTAAAAATTCCTCCAAATGATCTTTTGCTATAAATGATCTTAATACCTTGATATTTGATATTAAGATCATTGTTAAACTTTACAGTCAAGATTGTTCTGACGCTTAGGTACTGTACATTTAATTAAGTACACTATTATTCATATGAAAAAGACACACTGTAATCACTTTTCAGCCTAAATAAGGAATTATTTTCGAAATAAAGCTTGCAAGAATAAAGCTTCCTACGAGCTGTTATTAAAAAAACATGGCGTCGCACTGTTCCGAATTGAGGACATTCCAAAATTTTCAATTTGAATTACGAACATTAAAAGCGGTTTCCCGCAACGAGTTCGGAACAGTCATCCGGCAGCTTATTAAGCATAGCTGTAAAAAGTTAGAGCTTTAAAATTTAACGTTTCGTTTTACACAGTTCTGTTGTGTACACGCCCATAACAATTAGGGCACGGAAAATTAAAAGACAGCTTAATTTCGTAGTTTGTATTTTCGAACGAGTGTTCTATTTTTTAAATTTTGTGCAGCTTCCAAAATTAAATTGTTTTTTTTTTCAATTAAGTAACCCTCTCTTCTCCTATCCAGACCGGCACGTGTCATACTGAGGTATTATTTTTAACAAATCTTAAGTAATTGGATTATGGATGGAACATTATAGAAATAGTTATTGACAGCCCTCCAGTGGCAATTCATTGGCTGGCGTATTGCTGAATATATTGATGATTTATCAATGTAAGGTATACTGTCATAAACGTCAAAATACATATTGTCAATTCCAAGTCAATCTAACTTATTCAGGGAGCGTAGGATTTTACCATAAAATTGCGTAGGTTTCTGTAGTAAAGGGTGTGGGATTCCGCCTACATGATTTACCTAAAGGTCATATATACCCTAAAGGCGATACTTTCTAACTTTACCTGACATTTCCATAAGATTTTTAAATTTATACTTATTTATTACGTTTAGCAAATAAGAGAAGGGTCGTTCACCTTTTGTTTACTTCACGGGACTTTCCTTCATAGGTCTTTTATTAGGGATCAGTGCAAATATTTGTATGCAGCTATTTGCATTGTTCTGGGTGTTTTTATGTATAGTATGTAAGTACTTACAAAAAAAAGTATCTAACTATGTTTATCCGCATTCTAGATTCCATAACACAAGCTAGTTGTAGTGCCTACCATGGGTCTAGATAGCGCTGTGTAGAATGTTCTGGAGTTTTTATTTATTTAGTATTATTTATTTATTATTGAATTGGAATACTTTGTGATTATATGTATATTATTTTAAATACCGGCTTTCCATTCGGGATAAGGTAGGAGGAAGGGATGTCAGTCGTTAATGGCTTCTGGTAACTCATCACCATCCTCATACAGATGCATTTTCCTGATTGCATTCGAGGTCAGTGTGAACTCGGAGCTCAAGGTACGCCTTCCTACTTCGTCCTCCACTTCGCAAGATCCTGGGCGTCCATAAGTGAGACCATTGACACGCATGTCAACCTCTACGACACGACATCAAGCCAGCAATCGCTTCCTTAAAAGATAAATCAAAAGGGAGAGAAAGAGTACGCAGAGGCTTTGAGGTGAATGCAATCAGGAATGTATTTATTTTCATTTATCAAGATCATGATTATGCCAATTTATAATCCAAAAAACAACCCACAGATAAAACTTGCGTCTTTATTACCCTACTCCGTTAAATTAACTTTTTTCTAAGGCCTTGTATACACGACACGTCCGACTACCCCCACAGATTCTCGTTAACTCGGCTAATGAAATCTGGCTCAGTAGACCGGAGCGCTATACGTGACTGAACTCAATCGCGTTAGTGAGAATAACACCTAAAATGGAATGTGTATTCATGGCATTCTTTTTTCCTTTTTTAGAGATCCTTAAATACGAGATCCTACCTTAAATACGAGACCTGTGCTACTGTTACTAAAACTGACTTGGACTGACGTGGGACTTGAACTCACGACCTTTCCTTCACAGAGGGAATGCTCTTCCAACTGAGCTAGGCGGATATAAGGAGAAGGGAAATTTGAAGTGGTTCAGGTGTGGCTCAATAGCTTAGTTAAAAGAGCATTCCCCTTGTAAGGGAAAGGTCGTGGGTTGAGCATTTCATTTCTTTGGTATAAATAATCATGTAGTCGATTTTAATATTTTTTTAAATACAAATTGAGGTCAACTAGGCCTAATTTGTTAGTCAAATAGTCTTAAAATATACTTTTAGTAATTTGTTTCAGTATTATTCTTTGTCCCAGAAGCTAGCATGTAGTATTTTTACAGATAGAATAAACATTTTCTGACTTTATTCGAGTGTATGTATGTTTAGAAATAATATCAAAAGCACCCGTCGAACCTACGAAAACATGACGTCTGATCGATTCGTCTGACTCAGACCGAGTCAGTGAAAAAAGATTGAGATTATACAATAACAATCGAGATAGTGGCCTTGTGGAAGTACAGCCTTTTTTTTATATAAAGGACGCGTCAATTTGACTTCACCTCGCCTGATGTTAAACTAAAGGCAAAGTCTCGGAAAGAGGGTCACCATCGCTCAGACCGAGTCAGCGAAAAAAGATTGAGATTATACAATAACAATCGAGATAGTGGCTATGTGTACAGTCTTTTTTTTTATAAAGGACGCGTCAATTTGACTTCACCTCGCCTGATTTAAGCTAAAGGCAAAGTCTCGGAAAGAGGGTCACCATCGTAAACATACCATGTTAACAGTGGTGGCACTCAGGTTGAGGGCCTCATGAGATGCCTTTTCACGCCCCGCTTAAAGGACCCAGGACTGTAGGTAGGAGGAACCCAAAAACTGATTTAATCCAGTCTTAAGTGGTTAGGTTATAAAAAATATTGTAAACGGGCCAAAACATCGTCTTGTTGTTCGTAGAAAATTTTCCACAATGGATTCACTGTATGAAGATTACGCCGGCACGGGCTAAGTAGTGTAGTGTTGTGCGTACGCGCGTGTGAGACTATCGATATTTACATTTTTGTGAGGGACTTTTTTTGGCGTTGAGCTGACACTCCACTCTTCCCGCTTTTTACGTAGTAATACGTCGACGTATTAATATTTCGACCTAATACACCAGCGACAATTTGATCTTTCGACCTATTGCATTTTCTACGTAATAATACCTCGACGTATTAACGTTTCGACCTAACGTACCAGCGACGATTTGATCGTCCGACCAAACGTTGTCGACCTATTGTTGTTCGATCATTTAACTTTCGGTATAATGTACGAAACCCCCTCAATATAGCCCCTCGGCTCGGGTGGATTTTAAATAAAGCTCCTTACAATTTCTGTGAGTCTGGTACTTCATGCCAGTATACCAGGGTCACAGAAATACTGATCCTGTGACCGCGACCCACAGCAACCTATATCTTACGTTGGATTGATTGCAATCAAACATACGCAATCAAAATCCGTTCAGTAGTTTTTGCGTCCATCGCGAACAAACATTTCCAATTTACAATTATTTATTAGGATATATAGATGGGTAATGTAATTTAGAATAATTTTACAAAGTCTTCTGTTAATAGAGTATTGTTGAATGATCGTATGTGAAGCGTTGAGCAAATCTAAAGATACCAGTTACACCATGAGTTCTTAAATGAGATCAATACCTTAGATTAGTATAGAGATAAGTATAGCTAAGCTGCTTGAATACCTACGTAACGAGCGCTCCTTCGATGTCCATCGTAAAATGGAAGTACTTTTGATCGTACTTACCTTTTATAGGAAGCCAATGGATATAGTTGGCTATCAATATCCAAGGATACTTTTAGGAGTGGTGATTCGACATATTTCATGATAAAACTTTATGTAGGTACTATAAAGAATGAGGACTGGGTTATGGCTTGTACTACTTTTTTTTTCGACCGGAATTCACCACTGATACCTCCCCCGTCGGAGTCGGAGGGGGAGCCCATGTCGGACTCGAACCGACTAATACCGCACGACTGAGGGTCGTGGTGCTAGGCCGGAGGTGAGGTTGTCTTCGACATATCCCTCGCACCCCGGCTGACCCAGGGTACGGCTTGTACTACAGCAATGAACAATTCTGCTTCTGGGGTTTTTATTTGGACTATAATTTACTTCCATTTTATAAAGTTTTTACCCGACTACGGCGAAGCAAAAAGGAAGCCTATGATAACTATAGTTTGATAACAATGTGTGTTTTGATCCTAAAAGTGAGAGTATTCGAAGTTAAAACTTGAGATACAATCAGAAACAACCCAGAGATTGTGATGATGATATCTATGTATTTGACTTTTTTTATTAAGAATTTCAGTACTGAAAGTATACCCCCTATGCTAAATTAATTGTATTAAGAATGTGTTCACGTCGGTATTAATTAAAAATTTATAAATAAATATTCCACAACATTCTACACAACGCTATCTAGACCCATGGTAAGCATAGCTTAACTAGTTTGTGTTATGGAATCAAGAATGCGGATAAACATACTTAGATATTTTTTATTGTAAATACATACATATTATACATAGAAACACCCAGACCAATGCAAATAACCATATTCATGCATAAAAATATTTGCACTGAGCGGGAATCGAAACCGCGCCTCCTGGGTGGCAGTCGCGTTCACTACCGCCACGCCACAGAGGCTGTCAATTATTAGGCTATTGTAGAATTAGAATATTTAGTAAAATAACAATCATAACGAAATATATTCTAGAATCCATATTCCAAGGTTTAGGCCTAGTTTGGGAACTGTAGAGTACGTAGATCTCCGCTGTCTTTATATATTTCGTGTTCGGAACCAGCTTGGATCTCAGCAGTGTGTAATATATCCCAGAATCAATCAATCATCAATAAATTAGCCTATCCCTGTCCACTGCTGCACATAGGCCAGTCCCAATATTAGGAGGATTTGGTCTATTATTTCCACGGCTGGTCAGACGAGTTTTATTGCGAGTTTTCCTTTACAGTGAAATCGTCTGCGTATTTTTCCGTTAGTCGTCTCTTTCGACACCCTTAGGATTGAATGGGGTGGTGATGCTTGTATTCTTTCTCCGTCATTACCATTCTAATAACGTTAGTATTCTTCCGTATAATTATTCTACTTCGGGGAATCCACGGCAATAAAGCTATAAATAGGTCGATATTAATACACGATGATATTGTATTTTTATTTTTAAAACCATTTCATTATACCAGGGCCTCGATTCTACTAAATCAAAACTATTGTCAAACCGCAGAGATTGCAAAAAGCGCCATTAAAGTTAAGACTTTATTTCTATACACTAAGGTCCAAAGTTAAATGACAAAAGTTTCATTACACTCTTTTATTCACTCTACTAACAGTTATTTAATATTGAACTTTAAAGCATCGCTTTAAAGTCTATAATGTATTGCCGCTTTTTGCAATCTCTGTGGTTTGACAATTGTTTTGCTTTAGTAGAATCGAGGCCTAGTAATAGACAATGTGTCTTTGTGCTCCGAAATCTAAACGCTTCCATCATTAATCAGTTTGATTTTCTTTAGGTCAAAATACATTAGATGTACCTTTGAAAATGTATATTCGTTCTTGTTATGTACAACGAAAATGGGTTAAACGGGTCGTGACTCGTGTTGTCCACTGTTGTCTGTGAATCCAATTTCGCTTTGTTCCTTTGTAGTGTTGAAAGATTTGTAAAAGTCCAAAAACTGGTCTAAAGGTTTATTTAGACCAATCGAACATAGAGCTAGAGCTAGAACAAGAATAATGTAATTTTTCTTAATATTTTCAGTAAACGAAATCTTTTTCTGAAAGAAAAAACAACGAACGAATGTTCTCTTACTATTAAACTAAAAGAATTTGACGGATAGGGGTTTTTTACCGTGGGGGAAAATCCTTCATGGATGTCATGCCGGACTCCTACCGACTAAAAACCCCCACGGTAACGCACAGCAGCCTATGGTTGAGAGCCCCGGGTAAGCCCTTAGGAAGGATGTCCCAGGACTCCCATCAGACCTATGGCTACAATGCGGCCTCGCCTAGAGGGTGGTTTGGGTGCTATCCCGCGTCTTGTTCGGGTGACGGATAGGGGGTAGAATGAGCATTCGCTCGTCTGATGTAAATCAGCCTTAAATGCAATACTTCGATATTGTCAATGGGTGTGGAGGTCAGATAGCAGTAGATTCACGGAATATATAGAGTAGTAAAATCCGCAGTTAGACTGAAAAAAGCGGACCCCAGACTACAGGGTGAAAGCTTCGAATGCGTCTGGGATTGACACTAGAATGATAAAGAAGTGTTGAAATTTTTATAAAACTAATAGCTGACGCCCGCGAGGAATTCTGTTCTTGTTCCTTAGACCTTGATGTCTTGAGTTTTTGGTTTAGGAAGTTCCATTTTTATATAAATTTTCCCTATGTATTAGATTTGTATAGTTAGCATACTTCATCATCAGCCCGCGGCAGTCCACTGCTGGACATAGGCCTCTCCCATGACACGCCACTTAGCCCGGTCTTCGGCTGTCCTCCTCCACTCTCCACCAACCACTCTGCGTATATCGTCGCTCCATCTAGTCGCAGGGCGCCCCACACTACGTTTGCCGGTTCGTGGTTTCCACTCAAGGACTCGTTTACCCCAGCGGTTATCGGTCCTACGGCAGATATGGCCAGCCCACTGCCACTTCAGCTTGCTAATTCGTTGAGCTAAGTCGATAACTTTATTCTCTGCCGAATTACTTCGTTTCGGATTCGATCCCTCAGAGATATACCGAGCATAGCTCTTTCCATAGCACGCTGAGCGACCTTGAATTGGTGGACCAACCGTACCGTAAGTGTCCACATCTCGGCTCCGTATGTCATTACAGGTAGAACGCACTGGTTATAGACTTTTGTCTTAAGACATTGTGGGATGGGCGACGAGAATACCTGACGAAGCTTTCCAAATGCAGCCCAGCCCAACTGTATTCTTCTTTTAGCCTCACCCTCAAAGTGTTTTCTCCCTAGTTGGAGCATCTGCCCTAGGTATACATACTCCGAAACAATCGCGAGGGGAGTTCCGTTCACAGTAATCGGCTGCCGGTCAACGCGCTCGTTGAACATGACCTTGGTTTTATCCAGGTTCATCCGGAGGCCGATGCGTTCAGAAGAACAAGCTAGGCCGTCCAACATTTGTTGTAGGTCCTGCAGCGTCTCTGCCATTATGACAATGTCGTCGGCAAATCGTAGATGGGAGATGTACTTGCCATTGATGTTGATGCCCCGATCTTTCCAGTCTAAGGTTCTGAACATATCCTCCAAGGCGCTAGTGAACAGTTTCGGAGATATGACGTCTCCCTGTCTCACTCCTCGGCGCAGGTGGATATGTTCCGTTTGTCCATTCTGTACTTGAACGGCCATCGTAGCTGCGTCGTATAGACATCTCATCACCTCGATATACCGCCAATCGACTTGGCACCGCTGCAGGGACTCTAGAATAGACCAGGTCTCAACAGTGTCGAAGGCTTTCTCATAGTCCACGAAAGCTAGACACAAGGGCTGATTATACTCTTCTGTCTTCTGTATTATCTGTCGTACTGTGTGGAATGTGAAATGCTGTAAAATTCATTTAAGTAAGATTAATAAAGTAGTTGAAATATATAATTATACAGGCTGTGTATTTCCTAATACCTCTCACCTTTAACTAAAACTTTTACTGAGAATAAGTTTTGGTTCATTAAATGCCAACTTTGTTGTTAATTCAGTAACTACTTAGAAACAAACAACCTTTGAAGAAGTTTCTTCGAACTACGCACTTAAATAAATCTTAATTGTATTTTTAGCCGAAACTATCTCCGTTAACGCCTTCAATTTATGCTAAATTGTTCGGGAATTGTGCGTGGGAACGGAATCCTGACAATACAACAAACAACAATACTGGGCCTCGATTCTACTAAAGCAAAACAACAGTCATGCCACAGCTATTGTAAAAAACAGCACTAAATCTTAGACTTCAAAACTATGCGGTTAAAGTTCAGAATAAAAATGACTTTTTGCTGAGTGAAGGAAAACGTATTCATGTTGGACTTTAAAGCATACAGAAATAAAGTCTAACATTTAATATCATTTTTGGAATGGCTGTGGTGCGACATTGTTTTAGCTTAAGTAGAATCGAGGGCCTGTTCGGAGCCAGTAATCGGCTTCCCGGCTTTTCTTTCTCCATTTCACACAGTCTTAAGTACATATTATTTTCTGAGACGCCAAGTGATCACGGATCAACGGGATCAGATCCTTAGGGAAGACATGGTCAGACATTTGTTGCCATGTAGTCTTGCCTAGCACAACATGTTGGTCACTGTCCACATCGGCGAAAGGTGAATCAATTAGCTTGACAAAGTGCCAGGGGATTTAGTTATTTTAATTACAGAAAGTAATATTAATACAAATTAAATTTATTTTTGTAAATGTAAGCGATAAAGCCAAGAACTGTATAGCTTGGCAAATTATTTGTTAATTGTTGGGTAACATGCGATTGTATGAAATATTTCTTTTGGTATTTAGACTTATGTAAACACATATGGTTCGAATTTTATAGCCTTAGGTGTGAATTATACAGAAAAGGCATAACACATAATGTGGTGTAAGGTACACATAATCAAAACAAAAATACGTCCACTTTTTTTTATAATTACACGTCAATTTGACTTCACCTCGCCTGATGGTAAGCTAAAGGTAAAGTCTCGGAAAGAGGGTCACCATCGTTTACATGTACCATGTTAACAGTGGTGGCACTCAGCTTGACGGCCTCATCAGATGCCTTTTCACGCCAGGACCGGGACCCGGGACTGTAGGAAGAAGGAAACACGTGAGCTGGCTTGGAGTTCCAGGTCTTAATGGTGCTGTTTATGGTATAAGGCGACAAACGGCAAACATTTTGCTTTGATTATTCCTTATACCTTTTCTGTATATTTCACACCTTAACAAAATAATTCTAAACGAGGATATAAACGAAAGGAGATAAACGAAATTCTGAATGAATTTTAGTACATTATATTTATCGATACTTTCTCAGCACATCACTAAACAAATCAACATAGTTATAGAAAGAATCAACACCGCATTATGCATGCTACACTACAATTTGTGATAGATGTGGTCTGTAGTGCTGTGTAGTAAAAATGTTATCAAAAATAAACGATTACGTAACTTTCAGTGTAATTGAAGAATAATAAAATTATTTTAATATTAGTTACAGTTTCTACTTACTACGAAAATATATAAAAAAAGTTTTCTTCTTAGTGGATTTCGTTTATTTTTTGTGTTCAAAATGTGTTTAAATAAAAAAGCTCTACATTTATTAAACCGACAAGAATGTCTTATTTAGTGATATCATATTATTCGTAACTAAATAAGGATACCTTTAGTGAAAGAATATTTTAGTGTTCCTATTCAGCGTAGTACGCTAGTTTTAGTGTGTGTGAGTGTTATATCTATGTGGTATGTTTTGGCAGTACTGGTGGTGTGCTCAGTGCAGAGCTTGCAGCTCGACAGTCAGGCTTCCACCAGAAGGCCGAGGGTCACCAAGTACAGCAAGACGACGGTACCTCCTGGAGGTTCAACGGTAAGTTGCTATACTTGAGTTATAGACCTTTCCTTCCTTCTGTCTTTATTACATCCATACTACTCTCGACAAGGACTTTGGGAGGAATGGAGGGATACATTCATTTTACGATTCTACAATACGCCAGTCAAAAAATTGCTACTTGTCTAAGAGGGATGAATTGAGATTGAATGGCTAATTTGATTTGGCTCTAGGATAACTATACAGGGTTACTGATAACTCGACGTATTCCTGTCAGGAAGGTTCGAAAACTATTGATTTTACATTATTTTACACGATACAATAAGGGGTTTAACTTTAAACTGTAGCATTTTGGGTTCTCTAACACCCCCTGACAGGAATACGGCGAGTAACCAGTAACCTGTAAAGTAAAGCCAACGAGATGAGAGAAAAAAGGTAAACAAAGTGACCATTATTGACTTACGTCGCAATAACTAGCGATTATTGTCTCTGTCCTTGTCGCACAATACACACGTATGCGACTCGACAATGGCCGAGCGACACCTATCGTTGCATGTTTCGTAGTACAGGAACGCTGTCAGCACAGTTTCTAAACTGTCAGATCCACCATCTAATGAGCAATTTCATTCCTGTCTGGAATGCGTTTGAAGTGATACGCCTAATAATTTTCAAATTGAAATGTTTGGAACCGCTGGAACAATATTTATCGTTCCTGACGTGGTGTGTGTTCCAGTGCGCCTCTTTAGGGGTGCCAGAATCCCGAACAAGAAATAACACGTCAAGGTCGACTATGTTAGTGGCAAAGACCTGTCAGAGTCTCTGGGATATCCAATTTAGGGCACACCAGGTTGTACAACGATATAATTTCCATTCTATTTTAGTCAGTTTGAGTCTGACATTCTGTGTGTGAGTGAGCTGAAGACTGACGGACTCTCAGCACGCTTAAATTGCCTCCAACCATCCTCCAGCACAAATTCTTATAGACCATATTTGTCATTTACAGGAAGCAGTGACAGAAAGAAGCCTGAACACAGCGACGTACCGACTGGTGGGTAGCAGTGAGACCTGCATACTGCTGATGGTGGACGCGCTGCTAGACATATCTTACGTCACCAAGCTCAACGAGCGAGCAGTGAGTAGAACCTACTTAAAAAGGATATTCTGCCCGTTGCCATATAGACCAAAATGAAGTTTATAGGTGGATTTATAAGATGGGGCAGCATGGGAAGGTACCTTTATCCATCAGTTACAGAAAGACATTCCTACGAGACCATTCAAAACCTTTGAAGATATACTGAACGGCATTTAAAGATTTTGTTACAACAAAAAAAATGTGCCATTTTTTGTCCCTCGCTATTTCTTATGGGGCCCAAAAGAATCACTGAACCATTTAAATTTATTTTAATCTTTTAGGTCGTCAGTCTATCTAGCTTTAGAGCGATTCCCAGATCCACTTTATGACTCGTTTGCTCCAATGGCTATCAATCCCTCGCTAGCTGTGACCAGCGTTTATCTAGTGAGAAAGCTAAATATATTATTTTTTAATCAATTGATTTTGTTTCTTTTTTCAGGATGCAAATACGTTCGTCCCAAACAACGCCAATGTGGGCGGTACGTGTAAAGATGGAGATGCGCAAACGCTGGTCCTAACGTTCAAAGATTTCACTCTTGAGTGGTATTTTGTTAAGGTAAGCATCACATTTGCATTGCCGATCTGGATTAGGTTGTTAGGAATACTGTAGTTTTCATGGAGCGACTGGAAGATATACCATAGTAAGATGACCTACTGGATGAACTGACGGGGCACGAGAACTGAACGACTGAATGAGTTGAAGATTTTTTGATCAGTTTCTCTTATGGGAGAGATCCATGTCCAGCAATTGATAGAAAGGAAGAAAGAAAGAAAGAAAATACATTTTATTATTAATACAACACAAACATACTTAAAACTAAACAGTGTTATTTATTATTCTATTTAGTCTATTTTTAGGGTTTATCCACTTAGTTATACTATTAGTTATACGATATAACAAAATGGACTGAAAAAGTCGAATGGGCACATTTGTGTTGCACAAAGAAAGGAACCAGTTCAGCATAATGCTGGGCACGACGTACCCAGCGCTGGTTTTCAACTGGCGCCTAGAGGACATCTAATATAAATTTAAAAAAAATAGCCAAAAAAGAAAAAAAAATTATATGATATGGCTTAGATGATGATACTCATTTTGATGAATGTTAGCAATTATAACGTGTAGTCCAGTGTAATGTGAGTGAAAATACTTTACCTGCATTGAATATAAAACGTTGTATAAAAGCTCTTATCTTGGTTAAACACTTGCCAAAAAAGAACTGTCTAAGGACGAACAATTTGACGAAAAGCAATGAAATTGTTAAGAAATGACAATTTAATACCTTGTTTGCTAATTCTTTTCTTTTCATTTCCTCAGACGCCAGGTGGAGAGCGTTGGTACGCTGAAAGCATCAGATTGACGTACAATTCCAGTGCCAGAATTCTAGAACATGCTGCAAATCAAGGCAGAAAGGTCACACTAAGCACCCCCTCCGGGGAACTCTTATTCCCAACGCCCGTGGGGAAATCTTATTCCTGTCCAGAAGAAACTGTTATTGATCTGCAAGAAGAAGATGCAAAGTAAGTTGGTGCATGCTATATTTTGAAATTTTCAGAGAAATGTTTTGGTCCCTAAATAGAACCCTGTGGCATTCCTATAATTTAACTGGCTTTTTGTTATTTTTCTGTGTGTATTTCTTACGTGTATTTCTCAAATTTGATTTTGTATCGTATGTCATGTGATGCATTAATACATTCGTGTAGAGTGTATGTCATATAGGTTTCTGTTTTAAGCGCATGTTTCAAACGCAATAGAAAGATTTTTTCATAACGTCCTTTTTCCTTTTATATCTCATATGAGTAACATAGTCATTACCTGTTACTTCAAATTTGAAAATCTTTAGAATACTGGATCCTTTCCCCCTAATCTAGTAAATGAGGAGCACATACGGCAAAAGAGACAAACACCTTATATGTAAAGCTGTGCCTTGTTGGTTCCCGGTGAAGTAGAATAGGACCACACCAGCTCTTCCTGTGGGTATCGTAAAAAAGCGACTAAGGGATAGGGCTGTTCTCCATCCGATAGTAAACATACAGCCCAAGACAAAGGGCCCGATAGACAGCAATAAGCTCACCCCCTATTACGTCGTGGGACCGGAAAACCATAATCGGCGAAACGTGGGTGTCAATATACTGGTGGTGTACTTTGGGGATTTACAGACGTGAGTTGTATGTATGTATGTATGTTGTATACCTATTTCCAGTACCTAATCAAGTCCTAAAATAAATCTATTTCATCTTCGTCCGTGGCGTTACATAGGGTGCCATCTGAAAACCAGCGCTGCGCAACTTTTGGTTGTACAGCTTTATGCTGAGATGGCGACCTATTTGGCACTCACGCAATTTTTAGTTTTAAGTTGCCTAATTAATCATTAGTCTAATTTTAAGTATGTGAGTGATTGCCAAATAAATTTCATTCTTTCTTCACCTAGCCCCGCGGTCGCACACCGCGCAAAACTATACCTCCGCGAGATGCGACTACAGCCCTTCATGTACAAACGCGGCGGCGAGTTTGGCGCGCCCTGGGCGTGTGCACGCGCCGCCCGCGCACGCGCCGAGGCGGCCCCGGTCGCGGTCGGCGCGGCGTTAGCGCTCGCCACCGCTGCCACACTGTGCGCGTACGCAGCCTGGCGCTATCTCAAGGTCAAGAAGGTGCAGTACGACACTATGGAGTAGGCCAGTGATGTGACACGGTCGATACTTCGACTATCGAAACTTTTTTTTTAAATGGTTTGGTGTTGTGGATTGTATTGATAGCTCAAAGGTCAAAGATTGTGGGTTTATTATTCGGGGGTAAGCAGAAGTAATGTCAATAATGTCGATAATATTAAAATCGATTGATAGTATAGGTACTAAAAAGTTTTTAAACGTACTAATACAGTATTGATATAATCCAAACTATCAATACAACAATCGTTGCTACCAGCCAAGTATCGATAGTCGAGTATCGATGACCATCACCCTACCTAAACCACTCCTTAATTATATATCTCCTTATTGTATGTACACAAGAAGACGCACACATTGTACAGTTATACCTTGACGCACGGGGCAATCTCTTACAATAGGCCACCCTGATGTAAAGCGCCGCAAAGCGAGACCACGATCCGGATGGTGAGAGAACTCCATCCCTCTCTCTCTAGATTGTGGCTCAAATCACGATTACTTGTAAGCCCGTCATGGTAGCAATGCAGGGAACTATTCAGTAGCAGGTCCAAGGGGACCAGTGGCACTAGCCCCCTCCTAAAAGTCTCTGGGTGTACCCTAAACAAATTAAATGTGAATTCCTTCAGCACACATCACTATTCCTTATTAATCTTTCCAAGCACTTCACTTGCACCAATGACTTCAACTACTAGACAAGCTATTTAGAACTAAAATTGTACCCAGTTCCGAGGGTGAGGCGGGAATGGGTGTTGAAGAATTTTGACACCTAACTGTATGACCATACGGCGCTTTTTTCTATCTATCTATATTTCAATCTATCAATCAATCTATGTATGAATCAATCAATCTATCTATCAATCAATCTATGTATGAATCAATCAATATATCTATCAATCAATCTATGTATGAATCAATCAATATATCTATCAATCAATCTATGTATGAATCAATCAATATATCTATCAATCAATCTATGTATGAATCTATCAATCTATATATGAATCAATCAATCTATCAATTTCTTTGTTTCGTTAAGCTAGTCTAGTAGTAGTATAATATAGAAGTCATTGACCTGCATGTATTGATGTGATGAACTGTTGAGATGCAGTCACAATGTGAATAACACATAATCTGGAGAAATAACTCTTGACAAGGAGCTTTTCTTGACAGGAGCCTCCTCCAAAACAAAATCTCGGATTCGCAACCACAACCATTGGATGGAAAAAGTGAATAGAAGACATATAGGGCGGTTTCCTGTGTACATATACTGATGTATAAAAATATAAATGTATTATAATTTATGGTAAATGTATTCTATTAGTTGATTATATGATTTAAATTTATAAGATTCTTACAAATTGTTCCACTGTACCTATGGTGGCTTAAACAGTTTTTAAGAAATAAGAATTATTATATTTTTGAAGTGGCTCACATGATGTAAGTTCATATTCAACCGGTCAGGTTAATTTGAGCAAATTTTTGTTTGCGGAATCACTCGGTTTATTTAATTTAACGAAACAAACTGTTGAATTCATCTGTCGAATTTATTTATCGTAGTTAATTATCGAATCAAACTGCCGGATCAATCTGTCGAAAAAATCTACCGAATCTATCTAGTGAATCACTGTATTCGAGTTGAAGTACACCTTTATTTACTGACGAATCAATCAATTGGAGTGAATCGACTGATTGAATATGAAATTGCAATGTATGTAAACCAATGTAAACACTTTCAGTTAGTCAGAAGTTTTTGTATTTTATTTTATTTTGTTGAAGTGAAAGTGTCATAAATTAAATTGACATTATATTTTAAATTGTTTTAAAGTAACTTTTATGATCCAAATGTAATTAATGAAATTAAATTAATATTGATTAAATAATTTCACTTAAACGAAGATAATTAAAATGATATTAATTGTAATGGAAGTGATGAAAGATAATAAGAAATTTTAAAAATAAAACATTATTTAGATAAATGTCTAGATAGTTTATCAAACTCAGAAACAAAGTTAGTTAATTTGGAAAGTACAGCCATATTCTTCGCAATTTTAACTTTTGTAAGAATATTAACTTAATTTTTTCTGTTTTCATGAACTTACAGATTTTTTTATTTTTTATTTATCAAAATGTACTTTTATAACGTTTGTGAATCGAGATTCTGTAGTATTATTCTGAAATATTCAAATTCAAAGTCGAATCTCACTTAGATGAGTAGTTTACTTCCTCGGGATAGTTGGGGAGCTCGCTATAATTTAACGCGTAACTGTGACATCATAGTTGATTGGCGAATTAAATTTAAAATTTAAGTTTGTCATTTTGACGTTACATTAAAGGAAACCGTTCTTTTAATGTAACGCCTAAATGACAAACAGAACTTTCATAAACTACAAATCAACTACAGTGATGATGTTAGTCTTCAATTTTGTGAATTAATTTACTGTAAGTAAATAAGGAAGGGAAGGGTCATTCCCCAATATAAACCGAATAACGAGCTCTCAAATATTCGGCAGTAAGCTCCCCGTCTAAGCGAAACTCGACGTCGAATTTGTGTGTTACAGAATAAAACTATTATTGTAGATCGTTGATACATAGTGAGAGAACTCAATATATGTATAGAGTTTACCTAAATGCCAAGCGGTTGAATTTCTTAGAGTGGTAGACTTACTGTTGTTATGTATAAGGCAAGTGAGATAATATTTATATATGATTATGTGGTGTTAGGGACGCATTTAAGCGGTTTTTAGTTGGGCTGAAAATATTGTATGATGCTTTAATTGATAAAAAAATCTTTGTGTACCTTTGTTTCGTGTGGAAGGAAGTCCTCGCAGTGACCAGCGGGGTGGTTATGCCAGGCTCGATTCGATTAAAACCACTCGCCATCTCAGGTTCCAGAAGGTGGCCAAATAAGGACTACTGTTTTTTTTTTTAAGAATAATAGAACCGAAGTAACTAATTGTCCCTCTAACCCCTTTAACTAAGCTAAATTGCTTGTGCTAGCAGTGGGTTCACGTCGGTAGTGTAATAGCTAGGATTTGAACTCGGGAACTCTCGATCGTAAGGCTGACTCCTTAACCACTAAGCTACCGACGCTTCGATATTTATTAGGTATACAACTGCCTTGAAGAACAGGTTCTTCTTTCCTATTCAGTTTCATAATTATTAAAAATTATGAAATTAATAAAAAAAATATAAATAATCAATAACATACATACAATCATACTATATTTTTGTGTCTAATCAAAATCCGAGTTGTTTATGCATCCTTAACAATATTCATGCTTTTATATATGTTTAGGAGATTAAATAATATTTGTAAGGGAAAGACTGCGGGTTCGAGTCCCGCCCGAGATGATTCTTCTTTTTACCTATGTATTCGATTTGTATAGTTAGCATACTTAATGCTGCAAAAATTCATTCAAATAATATTTTGTCAATATTTATTAAAATTAACAAAATGCGTCTTTCAATATCAAAGTCAAAGTAATGTATTCTTATCTTCAACATATTTCAGTGATTGCGTTTAAACACATCTAAAGTTGACTTTAAAAGTGCCATTACTGTGGCACTTGTAACTTGTAAACCAGTAGATATAGTCCGGGAGCCAGCAACAGAAATAAGTGACTAATTTACTCTCAGATGATAACTTGTCAATGCTTCAAAGAGTTGCATTATGAAGTCGCGTGATTATCAGCTGTGACTTTGCTAGGCCTAGGCTTAGTACTAACAGAGTCGCAGCTAATGTTAACAGAACTACTTATGCAATTTTTAAACTCTCGTGTTCCATGGTATACAATAATAATAACGGGAATTAACGCGATCATGGTATAGGTACATACGTACCTTTGATTTGCCTGACGTTTTGACCAGGTTACAACTGCCATAGTCACAGGCTGACTCTGTGGCCACGGCCTGGTGTAACCTGGTCGAATTTACCTATACCATGATCGCGTTCATTCCCGTTATTGTTAGAGATCCGGTTCTTAGCATTCCATGGATTCACCGCGCGGTCGCCGGGTCCATGGCGTGGTACAGAGAGGAACACTGTGACGGCGCCTGGGACTTGCGACCCAGGTGTAGGTTTAGGGTGGCCACCTTGTGATGCATCAGCGCTCACTTCTTATGCAACTCTCTGAAGAATTTGACAAATTATCACCTGGGAGGAAATGATTGACAAAATTCGTCACTGGTTCTGGAACGGAAGTCGTCTGTCGTCATGGTCTGGCGTAGCTTATCGTGGTTTGTACGGAAGCAATTGCTGTTGTATTTTCCGAGAATAAAGCCCGAGTCAAAACATTGTCAATTCAATTCAATTCTTAGACTTTATATTTACAACATAGGGTTTTTAAATATATTGATCTCCTAAATATATATACTAGTATAACGTGTCAAAAATGATTTATAGTATTTTTATAACAAATTGTGAATGTCTTAAATAGAGATAGGATTTAATTAGCCCTAATGCATAAATGTAAACATATACATAGTTTTGACTCTTTCTATGATACCGTTAAATTACAAAATTTGTTCATACTATAGAATTCCTACAGTTCCTAGAAGTAAATGTAAAATAAAACATTGCAACCGTTCTGCAATTTGTTATAAAAATGCGATAATTGTGCGAAATAAAAACAAAAGAAATCGATTAGTGAAGTGCGGGCTATCGACAAGATGATATCGATATTCGATGAGTCGACATTAGAATAATTACATTAATATAATCAAATAACTGTTTTATATTTATATGTATATGCAAGATGGAAATATTCTCTAAAATAATCATGAATATTAAAAGATTGTTTAAATAATGTTGTTGAAGGTTAAATATTATGTAAAAATGTATTTAATCCCCCATGTAACCCCGAAAAAACTAAATATAAGATAGTTTAATATTAAAATATTTATTTCTAAATGAAAATTGGCTTACGTGTAATTTGAAATATCTTAAATGTAGAATAAATTATGGGTGCAGTGAGAATTTTAATTTTAAAAACTAGATTAAAGTTTGAACATGTCTTAGAATATTTGTTAATCCCTTATATTGCCAAATAATACTTATACAAATATCTTTTGATTACTATCAGTATATATTTTATCGTTGTGTTAATAATGCTTATGTTTTAACAATCAACAACCCTAAATAAGGAGATGTTATTTTTAAAATATATGGAATACGTGCACTTTTCTCCATAATGATATTTATTCCATTCTAACTGCACCCATGAGAAAGAAAATCTCGTATTGTTTATAATATAGTATATAGTTAAAGTCATTACTCATACGACATATCAGATGATAATAATATATAATTTAACTTAATATTTATTGTAATTATAGTGAAAGATATATTATTTTGTGATTGTTTGCGGTAGGTAACACTACTCGAGATTACGTGTACAAGCAATAAATACGTTTTTTATTAACGAAAAGTCGATGCGACATTGTGTCTGAATGTAGATGTTGTATTTGTGCGCAAAACTTGCTTTTCACTAGTGTTTAGGCTGGCCACACACGCAGTTTTCACATTCGGTTTAGATTAGATTCGGAAAGCCGAAACTTCGTTACATAAATCTAAAATTTTCATCAATCTTAATTCGGACTGAATCGGAATCGGACAATCAAATCGGAAAAGCATGGGTGTGCGGCCAGGCTTATAGTCTTAGGTGTGTAATTTTAAGTAAAAATTAGTGCATATATTACTTTTTAGCAAGTAAAATATTTTTTGTGTGAATTTTATTGCGATAGGCGTATTTTTAAAAGATTTTATATTGAATTACTTTTGTACAACCTAATGTTATTAGCTGTTGAACAATCCCTATTCCAATAATTTGTATAAAGTTGAATTTTAACAGTTTAAATAGCGCGATCGAGTCGAACTAACCTGTAATAAGTACAAAGTGAGAACCCCATTTAGTTAAACTTGAACGTAATTGTTTGGATACGTGAAATCCAACTGAATTGTTTTGCTTCCATGATAAATAATAACTGCTTTAACATTTTAAACACTGTCTATTACCATCTACCTCTTAAAACTTATAGTTTATAAGTTATTTTTATACAAAGGTTTCAATTTCGTACAATTCATACTTTTTTTAGCATCTAAGTGTTTTATACCTTATTCTACTCTTAATATTTAAATTGTTTGTATAGTAAACATATTTTTAGAATAATAAATATATTATTTATTAAAATATTATCTCGATGACACTAGTGGGCAAGTTTTGCTAGTTAAGGTTTGCTGTGTGTTACGCTTTGAAATTAAAAGCCGAAAGACGCTATATAATTTTTTATATATTATTCATCAATTACAAATAAACATATAGTTTTTTCGTAAATGTTGATATGAAAAATGCGTTTGTGATTGCTATTCTATTGTAAGTTATAATTTATATATACTTAATGTTAGATTAAGTTAGTTTTATAGTCCCTTGTTATTGCTTCTAGCTGTACATAGCTTTTGTTTGGCAGATCTGTTTCTTCCTTGTTTATTTGTATTTTAAATTTTTCGATATATTTATATACATTACAATAGCTTACCTTTCTATTGTATTGTAAATATTTCTCGACTAAGTAAGCCACTTTTCGAATTTTTGCGATTTTAATATTACTGTCGTTTCAATTTGGAGATTTTACTATTCGAGGGCTCGGCTGGACATCGTTTTGAAATCAGAAATATTTATTGCTTGCTTGAGAGAAAGAGCAATGGCAAATATCCATTTATGTGTTGTCCTAATTTAGTGTAATTTACGTACGCTCGTATACATACATACGCTCGTGAAGTACGTAAGGATAGAGCCAAATGGTGGCCTGTTGTCTCTGCCTACCCCGGTGGGAAATAGCTGTCAGTCTATGTATGTATTTAGCATTGTGTATGTAGCAAAGTCAAAATAAGCATGTCATAATTATTTTTATACAGATTACCTACATTGCAACTGTTGGTCGAGCCCTGACTACTTAATAAATAATTACATTCATTTTTAAGAATTCTGACGTTTCGAAAAACTTTTTCTACTAGATGAGAATAAAAGAAAATATATATATAATTCTATTTTCCTAATATTTTGTATTATACCTACTTCTCTAGGTTTTTTCCCTCAATAGTTTTGTAGCGTTACGTACATATCGATGCGATTGTATTAAATGATATTGTACTAAAATATTATATGCCATACGATTTGTCTTCCAGTAACATCTTATAACAATAGCGTTAAAGTATTGTAGCTTATTATATACATAATAATTATTAATGTAACGAAAAAGTGGTGTTGTTATATCATTATGTCCTCATCCCTTGTTAAAATGTTAAAACGATTCCATGCAAATAGTACCGGCAAGCTTTTGTGTAAGTGTAAGAAGTGTAATGAATGTGAAACACCAAAATAATTGTAGTAATTGATGTTTGTAACGACATAATAAACACCACTGATTAGTATTAAGTGACATATCTCAAAATTATTGTAATTTAGTGCGTTCATTTATTGAATTGTCTTTATGAATAAATGACGTCAAAATACCTTTGTTTTTTATTGTACTACTTTACTTTCAAAGAGATTCTATTTATCGATAAGATATACCCATCACTAAACAGGATATTGAATTTAACGCCATCTATAAACAAAAACTATAACAGGCTAAGTCATGCCATCTATCAAAAACATAGGACTTTAACTTCAACAAAAGCTACAATGTCGCTATTAGAGATGGCGGTAACCACCTTTTTTCAAGTATTGATTACTGTTTTTTGATATGTGAGCTTAGTAGTTTACAAAGGGACTAAATTGGGCTACGACCAATTCAGAGAGAGAGAGACAGAACAGCCACTCTCTCTCCCTTTCGCATCAGCGCTTTTACTGAACTGTGTTACTGAAACTGACTTCTATGTTGTAGGTCTCTCAAGCTATTTAAAACATAAATTATGTGACGCTCTTGTTGTTTATTCCAAAAATCCCCACCAGTGGGGATTGTTACTTTTTTCCTGAAATCCCCACCAGTTAAATAAACTCAGCCTAGTGGGGATTTTTGGAAACTTAAGTAACAATCCCCACCAGATGTTGTTTACGATGATGGACTTTGCCTTTAGCTTACCATCAGGCGAGGTGAGGTCAAATTGACGTGTTCTTTATAAAAAAAAACACTAGCGTTTTACGTTATCATAAAAAGTTTTATTTTTTGTTTATATAATTAATTATTTAAAAATTAAGTCCGCCTTTGTACATTCTTTTGTGCATAAAGTTTTAAAATAAAAATAAAATAAATAATGAAACATATTTAATGAAATAATACATTAACGCATTTTTGTTAAATAATTTTAAAACAACAACTTCTGATGGGGATTGTTACATATTTTTCCAAAATTCCCCTCTAGTCTGAGTTTATGTAACTAGTGGGGATTACTGGCAAAAAAATAACAATCCCCACTTTTGGGGATTTGTCGGTGGGGATTTCTGGAATAATCCGCTCTTGGGTTAGGCGGGAATATATTTTAAATATGGAATCTAAGACTAGCATGAACTGCCTATATAAATGATGAACTTTGACCAAAGCAAAAAAGGAGCACTTGGGGGTTCTCAGATGGGGTGGACCTGCGATGTGGATGTGCAGTTACTCCACAACGTAACCTGTTAACGTGTGCAACATGTCTATACACATGTACACCGGAGGATCTTATTTTGACCACTATTCGTTCAAAATAGACCGCCAAAAAGGCGTAATTTAGACGGTGCGAGTTAGTCGCGTGTTCGAGTCGACAAAGTCGTATGCGATAATCATTAGCAATAATCGCCGTATCAAAATATTTACACGTTCAATTCTCGCATACGATTATATCACACAAGTTTCGCCAGTGACATTTCACCACATTTCACCATAATGCATGCCTATGCTATGTCATTGCTTTAACATTCTGTTTAGACGGACAAGTTGCTCCCAATTCTGTTGTTACATCTCTTAGCTTAAATTTCTCTAAAAAAATCTAATAGCATCTCTTTCTTTCATGATCAGATAAAAAAGGACAGATGATTTTATTTAAGTTAAGACCTGTCAAATTAAGACAGCGCCTTGTTGGTGCGTAGTAAATTAAGTCGCATGTTCGTAGATGTCGACTAAAATTGAAGGGTTACGTCAACGCGCCGACTTAATTTGACAGGTGTTCACTAAAATAGTGGTAAGTAGTAGTGGCAACACTGGCATTTCTAATGTAAACAATCCCCGTATATTTCAAATATCAAAGAAGATTAATTATTAGTGTAAATAGGAGCTACTATAGTGAAATATAAAGCAGACATCATATATTTCAAGTGATATTATTTGTGAGCAATATCTATCAATACAATCAATTTATCTCGGTGCTATAAAAACACTACTTAATAAGTAAACATTAAGTGCTATTTCTGAACAAGTAAACCCATAAACTTAATATATACTAAACTAAGTTTTTGAGAAAACGTATTGAATAACTTTGTGCAGTGCAGTGAAAGTTTAATTATATTCTACAAAGAGAAAAATAAAATTTTAGTACCTAATGGCCGTTATTACGGTATTTTGAAAAAATTTTTGCTTAGTACTTTGACAGTTTCTGCCGATCAAAATAACAACTAACGCCATCAAGTGGTGAGTAGACAATCTAATATTGACATTTGTTGATACAAATTGACATCCCGAAGAGTGTTGCTATGCATAAAATACTAACTGCAGAATACTAAAATTGAATATAACGCCATCTATGAATGAATAGCTGAAACAATATTGACAGATTTTGACACTAATTTGAGTGTTGCCAGCATTGAAAAATAAATAATCACGAATTGGGGATACCATAGGAATAAAATTGAACTGAATTGGTAGAAATTAAGATAAAATGGAGAATGAAAACATCACTCAAAGAAAACAAAAAACACAAATGTCCATATCACTTTCGGAGTCAACCATGTTCGAGACTACCGTCAGGAGTTTGCCAAATGACTCAATCGAAGACGAAAGAATTAAAACACTCACCGAGAAAATTAATCAACTGACTACTGAATTGCAAAGTGCACACCAGGAGATCGACCACTTAGTTTTTGAGAATACACAGCTGAAATCCGATCTAGAAAAAAGTATCAAAGTTGTAGAATTATTTAAGAAAATTGAATCAGGTGATCCAAAATGCACTACTCCTGGATTAAAGCGTATGGTAAGAGGTAAACCCAAAACATGCAGCTTGACATCAACACCCCTAAAACAATACTCAAACTTAGATTCTACTCCTGGATCAAAGCGTACGGTAGGAGGAATATCCAAAATATGCAGCCTGACATCAACGCCCATAAAACAGTTTACAAAAAAAACAATAGTACCAGATACTCCAAAATATATAGTAGCGAAGGAGGCTAATAATTTTACGCAGTTAAAGAAAAGGAAGGAACCGGAGGAGGAAATACGTAAGCACACTACAAAACAGGCAGATTTGAATGAGAAAAAAGAGGCCAAAACTGGCAATATATTACACCAAACCAAATGTCAAGAAACTGTTTATAATACTGAGAAACAACAAGTAAAAAAGGTAGTAATTATAGCTGATCAGCAGGGACGGGGGGTGCAGACTACACTGCAGAGACTAGTAGGAGAAAATTATGTTGTCACTAGTTTTTGGAAGTCTAGCGCTAGGGTTATCGACATTCTTGGTAACACAGAAGCAAGCACATTAAGAAGTCTTACAAATAATGATTATGTTGTAATAATGGGAGGTACAAATGACGTAAATCCTTATGAACTTAGATCTCAATTTGTCAACTTCATACATTGTTACAAAAATACGAACATATTGATATGCGAAATACCATACAATAGGCATCTAAACGAAACAAAGCTCAACTATGAACTAAATTTCATGTGCAGGCAATATCCACATGTATGTTATGTTGACGACGACAAGGAAAACATGCAATTTTATAGACCCGTAGCCTTAATTTCTATATTTTCGAAAATTTTGGAAAAATTCATTCATCAATGTTTATACGAGTATTTAGACAAAAATGGTGTATTAACCGATGAACAGGTTGGGTTCAGGAAAAATAAAAGTATAAATGTAGCGATATATAATTTCCTCTCAGAAGTCATGGGTAACCTAGAGAGTAAGCTACCAGTATACGCCATGTATATGGACTTAACGCGAGCGTTCGATTATGTAGATCACTCTATTCTAATAGATAAGTTGTATACTTATGGAATAAGGGGAAATGCTTTAAATCTAATAAAATCATATCTTCAAGGTAGAAAACAGATTACTCAAATTAGTAGAATATGCCCTAAATATAAAATGGAAGTAAAATACTCATCAGAAATGAGAACTGTAACAGAAGGTGTACCGCAAGGAAGCGTACTTGGTCCATTACTGTTTATATTATACATAAATGATTTCCCACGGTCAATAGGTTACCCGATGATCCTTTTTGCGGACGATAGTACTGTGATTTATTCAGGACAAGAAATTGTGAATAATGTAGAAGATAGCATTAATTATACTATGGACAAAATAATCAAATGGCTGACATCAAATAATCTTTTAATTAACCTTGACAAAACAAACATTATGACATTTGGAAATAATTTAAACAAATTGAGTGAGATGAATATCAAACATTTAAATAAAACCAACATTGACATAGGCAGTACAAAATTTCTAGGATTACACATTGACTCGAATTTAAATTGGAAAGCGCACATTGACATGATATGTCCTAAATTAAATAGTTTTTCGTATGCGCTGTATATGATGTCAAAAGTAGTGAATCAAAATGCTGTAATAACAGCATATCACGCCCATGTGACATCAATATTACGGTATGGGATTATATTCTGGGGTAATTCAACTGACAGAGATAGAGCATTCAGAGCACAGAAAAGATGTTTACGAGCCGTATGTAGATTGCAACAGACAGACACATGCAAACCACACTTTATAAAATTAAAAATACTAACTTTACCTTGTCTGTATATATATGAAACTGTAATTTTTGTGAAAAATAATATGAGCCGATACACTACGTATAATAGTGCCCGCAATCGCTATAAAATATGTATTCCTCAACATAGAACAGCGCTATATGATAAGAGTGTTTTCTGTATGGCTCCTCGTTTATATAACAGATTGCCAAGATGTATTTTAGAAGTTGACGATCCAAATGTATTTAAGAAACATGTACGTCAATTACTTTTAACAAAGGCATACTACACTGTAGATGAATATCTTAAAGACATCTTGTAGCCCTAAAATGTATTAGGTATTGTGAGTCTCATTATTATTAACTTGAAATACAATTGACATTATTTCTATAATTCTGACATAACAAATTTAATTTATTCTCATATTGCTGATCAGTTTCAGCTGCTTAATGGCCTTTTGTTAAATTTATTTAATTTTATTTCGAAATATAATTGAAAATTTACGGCTTTGGCAGGATTATCAGTGTTGTCACATTAAATTTAGATTTTAGTTATTTTGACATTCTATAATTTTGATATTTATGTAATTCATTTCACTTGATTCTGACTACTTTAGGTCGAAATTTAATTTAAAATTTGCATGCCCATTGGGTGGAATATGGAATGATCACGTGACTTTCAAATGTAAACCTTACTGTACCTGTATTCGCAAATAAAATTATGATTATGATTATGATTATGATTATGATTAATAAATCACCTGTCCTTTTCTATCTGATAATGAAAGAAACAGATGCAACTAGAAAATTTTAGAGAATTTTAAGTTTAGAGATGTAACAACAGAATTATATTCAATTGCGAGACGATTTTCGTCAGGCGAGGAAGAGCGGGGACTATTGCTTCTGCGAGTGTTTAGACGATGCAACTTTTTTCTCTCCTTTCGAGAATCATATTATATTCGAGGCGTTAAACTAGCACCCCGTCTAAATGACGTTTAAATGTGTATAATAGTTCTACATAAAGTTTCGCATTGTTAGTGGTCAATCACGAAATTCTTTTTTATTTCGCAAATCTCCACAAGTATTTAGCAAATTTTTTTTATTTATAAACATAACATAACATAACATTGATTTCATTTCTTAAAAAAAAAAAATAGTATCGAAATCAGTAATATTCCTCTCTAACCCCTCAAACTAAGCTAATTGCTAGTGCTAGGAGTGGGTTCACGTCGGTAGTGTACCTAATGGCCAGGATTCGAACCCGGGACCTCTCGATCGTAAGGCCGACTCCTTAACCGCTAAGCTACCGACGGCGACGCTTCAACTTCAAATTATATAGAACTAGCTTTTGCCCGCGGCTCCGCCCGCGTGGATGTCGGTTATCGCGACCAAACATAGCCTATGTCCTTTCTCATGGTCTAATCTACCCCTATACCAAATTTCATCGAAATCGGTTCAGTGGTTGAGGCGTGAAAGCGTAACATACAGACAGACAGACAGACAGACAGACAGACAGACAGACAGACAGAGTTACTTTACGCATTTATAATGTTAGTATGGATAGTATGGATACATTGCACAAAACTACAAAAATTACACGTGTAATTTTTTAAATTCACGGCTACTCTACCCGTAGACTACACAAAATCACCCCTCATTATTACAAAGCGCAATTTGTCAAACATCACCTGTCGTCCTCCAGGGATGGGATTACAAATCACTAGGGATGATCCCTAGTTGACGAGCGGCGATTACACGGGCGCTTGCTTTGAACATACGCTGTAATAACAGAAGGGTTTGTAATTGCAAATTAACCGTGAAATTCGGCGCTCTTTTAATAGGCGACACTGACGAAACTGCTTTGTATAGTTAGACTTGTTTATTTTAATTTTCCAATGTTTATTTTAATTTTCATCCGAAAAAGTCCGAATTTAATTAGGTATATTTGGTTTAAAAGGGCTACTTTATTGCAATCGTATTAAGATAATATTTTGCCATGAGGCAATATTTACACGAAATTAGAATCTCGTGTAAGTATTGCCTCGTGGCAAAATATTATTAAATTAAAATCTGGCTAGTAAATTTATAGTTGTGGTTTTGCTCATGCTCATATCAGTGACCATAATACGAATTTCATACGAATCTATTGAGATTTGCTGGAAATTCATAAAGTTATTGTTTTACCTAATATTATAAACTAGCTTTTGCCCGCGGCTCCGCCCGCGTAGATGTCGGTTATCGCGACCAAACATAGCCTATGTCCTTTCTCATGGTCTAATCTACCCCTATACCAAATTTCATCAAAATCGGTTTAGTGGTTTAGGCGTGAAAGCGTAACATACAGACAGACAGACAGACAGAGTTACTTTCGCATTTATAATATTAGTATGGATTAGTATGGATTCAAAAGTAACTCTGTCTGTCTGTCTGTATGTTACGCTTTCACGCTTAAACCACTGAACCAATTTTGATAAAATTTGGTATCGGAGTAGATTAGACCTTGAGAAAGGACATAGGCTATGTTTGGTTGCGATAACCGACATCCACGCGGGCGGAGCCGCGGGCAAAAGCTAGTATTATAAATGCGAAAGTAACTCTGTTTGTCTGTCTGTCTGTATGTTACGCTTTCATAGGGGTAGATTAGACCTTGAGAAAGGACATAGGCTATGTTTGGTTGCGATAACCGACATCCACGCGGGCGTAGCCTCGGGAAAAAGCTAGTATCACTATAAGTGGGGTGTAATTGAGGTGATGGTGCAGTCGATTCATGAAAAATGTCGAAGTAACTACAGCTGCTGCTTCAGAGGTAAACTGAAAGTCGACCCCAGCTGAATCGGCAAAAGGCCCAGAGAATAACCATGAAACATCTATTCGTCGATAGCGACACCGACACCAGGAGAAGACACTTTTTATTGAGAGGGTTTTTTTATCGTGCGATAAATCCCCACGGATACCATCCCCACGGACCCGGTGGAGGTGGTTAAGTCCGACTCGAATCGACTAAAACGCACGCCGTCTTGGGTCCTTGGATGCCGGAGGTGAGATTGCCAAAAGCATATCTCTCGCACCCCGGCAGACCAGGACCATCTCTTTCGAGATGGCCCCCTTCGGGTTGTGGGGACCACAGTGTCCCCATCTAGCCCCGGTTACGGGGAGGCGCACTTGGCGCCGCCGCCGCGGCCTGCTTCAGCTAGGGTGACAGGCGGCTCCACCGGTCACCCCCAGGCCAGCGTTTATGAGTGGGTAGCCTACTTTTACCATACTACACGCTGGCCAGACTACGTTGGCTAAGGGTTCAGTATTTAGTTTTCCTTCTTTTTTAAACCACTCCAACCGTAGTAGAATATCAGCTAAAAGCTGCAGTCACTTCCCCCAGAGGAAAAAGAGGAGCGACCTCTTCCATTGCCCCGGATGCACCACTAGGAGGACTCAGACTAAAAGACATAGACGAAACGAAACTAGCACCAACAGCCTCCATGGCGTAGCGGTAGTGAACGCGGCCGCTAAGCAGGAGGCGCCAGTTCGATCCCCGCTCAATGCAAATATTTGTATGCATGAATATGGGTATTTGCATTGGTTTGTTCGTGCCTCGGAGAGCACGTTAAGCCGTCGGTTCCGGTTGCCATACGAACATCTATGGCTTTTTTTTTTTTCGTGCGGAAATCCCCTCGGATACCCCCACTGCCGGAGCCGGAAGGGGAGGTTATGTCGGACTCGAACCGACTAAAAAAGCACGCCGACTGTGGGTCTTGGTGCTAGGCCGGAGGTGAGGTTGTCATCGACATATCCCTCGCACCCCGGCTGACCCAGGGCCATCCCTTACGGTCTGGCCCTCCTCAGGAGGGGGGACAACGGTGTCCCCAACTCGCCCCCGGAATGCGCGCTTATCAGCGCGCCGCCGCCGTGGACGAACATCTATGGCAGTCGTTACGGGTAGTTGGAGCCCTCTAAAGTCCAGCAACTGGTCTAGCTGCAATGCTTCGATATCGCCTTTGGGTTGTGGAGGACAGATGGCAATCGCTTCACAGAAAATATCGAAGTTTAGCCAAGTCGGCAGTTAGACTGGTAAAGCGGACACCAGACGACAAGCTGAAAGCTTCAGATGCGACTGGGATTTACGCTAAGATGAAGAAGAGGCGAAACGAAACTAGGAACTGAAGCAGCAACAAGGAATTCTAAAGTAGTGCCATCTCGCTCACACTTGTGCGTGTTCACAATGAGTGCGAGCAAGACAGCAGATAGCTTCACTTACTAGTTCTATACGAAATTCAAAATTCAAAATTCAAAAATATTTTATTTTGCATAGACCATTAAATCGGCACTTACAAAAAGTCAACATAAAGTAAATATTAAATACTAACTAATACTAGTAAATGGACCACCGGTTCGAAACGCGGCCCAGACCTGAGAAGACTCCGGCAAGAAACTCAGCGGGCTTTTTTTTTTTGGTCTATTTACAAAACATTTACTTAGCCTAAAACTTATGGCCTAGATACAATGTTTTGCTTGAGTAGCACAGCAGAGCGAACAGCTCATTTCCAAGCTTGTTTATCATTTAAATATTCTTGGATTTTATAATAGCCTTTCTGGCACAGTTCGCTCTTTACTGTATTTTTAAATTTATTAACAGGTAAATCTCTGATTTCATTAGGAAGCTTGTTAAAACGTTCAAATAAACGTTCCGTCTATATTATTATTTTAGTCTGAGAAAGAGGATTTCTACCAGATGTCCCATTGAGTGACACTGCACAATCCCAAATATTCCACCCCAAAATTACAACCAACATAATTTTACATTTTCTATACGTTCTAACTAAGATTTATGGCAACACCGTCCCTACGGAGTCAATTAAATTCATTAGCGCGCGCAGATTATTTTCCAGGGGTCGGGTAACAATGTTGCCATAGTACATAATTGTTGCCAACTAATTGAGACGCCAATTCTGGAGGGCTAATTTTATCTACCGTCATGTTTTCGTGTAGTAGTTATTGCTTGTTCCAGAAATATATTACTGCAATGAAATTATAGTTGCAGGATCTCAAAAAGATCGCGTGAGTACCCACATACTGTGCAATAAATATGTGTTCTGTTGACATCCCAGCTCGCCAGATGCAAATGTTAATACTGTATTTAAGTAATATCACTGTATCTCATTTTAAACGAACTACTTTTGTTCATGAGAAATAGAGTTCTTTAAACCGATCTTGATTCCAGAGTATTAAGAATTTTCTGCGTACCTTCAAGAAACCTTCAAGAAACGTACCTACTCTCTTTTAAAAGGAAGGTACTTGTGACTCCTCTGGTGTTGCGGGTATCCATGGCCCGCGGCGATCGCTTACCATCAGGCGAACCGTCTGCTCGTTTGCCTCCCTATTACATAAAAAAAAAACCTTGTGTATGCTTAAAGTAGCTTATTAAACAAACATAATGTTTAAACTTGCTGTGTTGGTATCCTGTGGAGTAAAATAGGGCCACCATCTCTTCCTGTATCGCAGAAGGTGACGGGGATAGGGCTGGTTTCTATGCGATAGAAATACAGTTCACTTCGTGACATGCCCTCTTGTCGGCAATAGGCTCACTCCCAATTGCCTAAGACCGATAATAACTATAATAAATAAATAAAAAATAAATATTCCACAACATTCTACACAACGCTATCTAGACCCATGGTAAGCTTTTATAGCTTGTGTTATGGAATCTAGAATGCGGATAAACATACTTATATACTTTTTTTTGTAAATACATACATATTATACATAGAAACACCCAGACCAATGCAAATAGCCATATTCATGCATACAAATATTTGCACTGAGCGGAAATCGAAACCGCGCCTCCTGCGTGGCAGTCGCGTGCACTACCGCCACGCCACAGAGGCTGTCAATCATTGTAGGGCACGCCGTAATAGCGGCGGTAAGACCCATCATGGAGGAGTGGCTAGAGAGGCCACACGGCAGCCTCTCGTACCGGCTGACGCAGGTGATTACCGGACACGGGTGTTTCGGGAGTTACCTGTGTCGGATCCGGAAGGAGCCAACGTCCGAGTGCCATCACTGTGATGCGAGCGAGGACACAGAGCTGCACACGCTGACCGAGTGCCCGGCGTGGGACACGCCGAGGCAGGTCCTAGTGGCGGCTCTGGGGGTGGGAGTCCTCACACTCGCCACGTTGCTCACAGCGATGGTACGATGCGCGAACGCTTGGGGTGCGGCTGTCTCCTTCTGCGAGCAAGTAATGCTCGAGAAGGAGGCGGCCGGTCGGGTCCGGACCAGACTCCGGGCCCGGGAAGCCCGCGCAAAGCGAAGACGAACCGGACGTCGGAGGTCGCAGAACGACCTCCGTCCTCCATGAGCGCTGGCCTGGGGGTGACCGGTGGAGCCGCCTGTCACCCTAGCAGAAGCAGGCCGCGGCGGCGGCGCAAAATGCGCCTCCCCGTAACCGGGGCTAGATGGGGACACTGTGGTCCCCACAACCCGAAGGGGGCCATCTCGATAGAGATGGTCCTGGGTCTGCCGGGGTGCGAGAGATATGCTTTTGGCAATCTCACCTCCGGCAACCAAGGACCCAAGACGGCGTGCGTTTTAGTCGGTTCGAGTCCGACATAACCACCTCCACCGGCTCCGTGGGGGTGGTATCCGTGGGGATTTTTCGCACGATAAAAAAAAAAAAAAAAAAATCATTGTTACCATGAAAGTAGAAGAATCGAAAGATCTATGCCAGGATCGTAGCAAGTGGAAAACTGTAGTCTCTGCCTACTCCACTGGCAGAGGGGCACGACTGTGTGTATGTGTGTTAATACACCCCTGCCTACCCTTTCGGAATTTTACTGGCGTGAGTGTACGCCCTTTCTGTTCTGCGCATTTTATGGTGTGCCTAATTATTCACATAAGAAGGACTTTTAGGAATTCGAACAACATCGGGAAAATTAAATGTTTAATTGGGACTTGAACCCCCTTATAGGGGGAATACTCTTCACACTGTGCTAACTAAATAAATAAATGCTTTAAAAAATTCATTAAAAATAATATATTTTTAAAGGAGTCGATTCGCAAGTTTCGTGCGAGTTCAATTCGTGCGAATCGTCCAATAAGCCAAATGCTTTTGGAAAGAATTGAATGAATTTATTATAGCATTTATTATGCTAACTTTTAAGTTCGAAAAACATCGGAAAAAATGAAATGATTCAGGTGTGGCGCAATAGCTCAGTTGGAAGAGCATTCCCCCCTGTAAGGGAAAGGTCGTGAGTTCAAGTCTCACTTTAATTTTTTCCGATTTTTGTTCGGAAAGATATCAAAAGGGGATTGACGATTTTATGGCATATACTTTTTTCTATACGTATCCAGGATGGGGCTTGTTTTAAATGTACCCTTAACCTTTAATTAACTAAACCTGTGTTTGGCTTGTAGTTATACCGTGTGGGGTGTCAACTATCGATAGTGCATAGTGTGACGTCGCAGCATTGACAGATTTATTATCACAAAAAAGTGACACTGAGCACGCCCTGTGACGATCCAATGTGTTACTTTTTTGTGATAGGTTAGAGTGGATATGACGAAATAAAAGTGATGTAAAGTAAAGCCAACGAGACGAGAGAAAACACAAATGATTAAAAAAATAAAAAAAACCAGACTGCCACTGAAAAGATCGAAATAAGTTTGATAGCAGGCGGTACTCATTAATTTTCTTTCGGTTTATGATTGGCGGGTTTTTTATTTTTTAATCATTCGTTTTTTTATTTTTTAATCATTTGTTTTATTTTATACTTTTCAGTTATGATATACAATGTATATCTTTTTGTAATCTCCTTCTAATTTCCTTCATTTTTATACCCAAGTCGATAAGTTTGAGTCAAAAATATTTTTCACAACATAGGTTTTGGCGCCAAAAATGTGTCACTTACACAATCACGGCAAATCAAATGACACCTCACATGCCAAAATCCATCAAGCCGTTCAGGCTGTAGGCCGTGCCAAATAAATGGACATACATACATAGTCTCGAAAAACATTACCCTCCTTCCTTCGGCAGTCGGGTAATAAAGAAAGCGACCATTACTGAGTTACGTTGCGATAACTAGCGATTATTTTCTCTGTCCTTGTCGCACATGTCACACGTACGCGACAATGGCCGAGTGACGGCTGTCGTTGCGTGTTTCGTAGTACAGGAGCGCTCAGCACAGTGGTTCTAAACTGTCAGATCTGCCATCTTATGAGTAATTTCATTCCTGTCTGGAATACGCTTGAAGGCATATGTAATAATTTTCAAATAAAAATGTTTGGAACCGCTCAAATTTTGTTTACTTTTCTCTCGCTTCGTTGGCTTTACTTTGTCTATTAACAGCTGTGGAGCCCGAGTAAACCTTATCGACTGGTTGGTGCACCTGATGGACAATAGATGGGAGCTGTAGGGTTTCTTACAAGGTTTGGAGGTCAAACGGAATTTGTAATAGTCAACACACCAGTCAACAATCACACGCAGATCCCTCGGATGCGACCGGGTATAAAGTGAAGATGGTGATAATATTCCTCACCCTCCCCCTGTCCTTACTTGTCATTTTCTCTTTTTAAGCAAAACATGTTTTAGTAATAATTGAATTGAAAATTTACAACTAATTCTTTACATTATTTATCTCTTAAAAAATCAAGTTATAAGTACGGTACGAGCTTTTGCCCGCGGTCGGTTATCGAGACCAAACATAGCCTATGGGTTAATCCAGGGTATCAGATAACTCCATACCAAATTTTATTAAAATCGTTCCAGCCTAAAACGAGACGATGTATAGGTCGAACCATATATTCTTGCATCTAATTCGCAAAATATAACATAACATACTCGTAACATAACATAAACTCACGCCTATATTCACCGAAGGGGTGGGCAGAGGTGCTAGCACCCACATTTCGCCAGTTTATGTTTAGGTCCCAATGTAATAGGTGGCGAGCCTATTGCCATTAATAACTTCGAAAAGCATCGAAAAGTCATTGATGCGTGCCATGGTAAACCTGGGACCGAACCCGAGACCTCGTCTCAGCAGTCCATTACCCATACCACTAGGCTACCGCGGTCGCAAAATATATACCCTACATATGATGAGCACGCCGGTAAATCAGCAGAGGCGTATTGCTCGTATCACCCACATTTCCAACTATGAGTTTGGGTTCCACGTAATAGGGGGTGAGCCTACTGCTGTCAACTGGGCACTTAGTTATGGGTGATATGTTTACTGTCGGATGGAGAACAGCCCTATCCCTTAGTCGCCTTCTACAACCCCCACAGGAAGAGATGGGTTGGCCCAATTCTATTCCATCAGGAACCAACATGGCAATACAACGCACGAATTGTTTTGTATCATTCAATAATTGGTTCAAATTACATCCAAGTATCGTATAGAGCACATTTAGAGCACGTTTAAGGTTCAAGATATATGAATTGAGCAATAATTGATTGAGTCACCGAACCGCTTGGTTCTTGATAGAATATTTTGCACCGTGTGCGGGTAGCATCTAAGCCCTACGTGTTCGTCTGTGTAGAAAGGGAGAGGGTGGGGCTAATTGGAAGAGTAATACGTTTAAAAATACCTACTCTATTTTTGACGACCTCGGTGGCATAGCAGTTCGACTGTTAACTCAGATGACGTAGGTTTAATTCACGCACACCATGGTATGGTATGGTGGCACGGGCTGGTATCTACAACTCCACGTCACGCGCCATGACGTGGAGTTGTTTTGTTTGCGTGAGGGTGGGCATTTTATTCGATCCACCTCATATCGTTGATGATCTTCATCAGGTGATCTTCAGCGTACCTTTGAAGTACTTAGCCCTCCTTAGTCTTAGTCCTTTATAATATTAGTGTATCCATCCTATTCTGTCTTTCCACCCTTCATTATTTATTTAAAAAACAAGTCAGTAGCTATAATGAGGTGTCGTATGACAAAAAATCAAAACTAAACACTTAAAATAGCCATATTTCTGAAACACTTTCTACAAAAACATCTCAGGAATCCGTTGAAATGTGTTCAAATATGTTTTGTTTTTCATGCCAATTTGTCATAAAATGACATGGCTGCCATTTTTGTTAGTGGTGTCAAATGACTGCTATGAATGGTTTTGTCAATTTTTAGGTCAACGGTCAAAGATATCAGTGTATTAGATTGAATGATTTGACGAGACAAACCTACCTTTTTTTGTGGAAATTCCCACGAATACCAGCCCCACTGGTCACGAGTGTGATTATGTCGGACTTGAACCGATTAAACGGCAAATAATCTCGGGTCTCCCTTGCCGGGGGTGTAAGATTATTTATTAAGGTATTTCACTCATACACTGGCCTAAGGGATGGCCCTGGGTCAGCCGGGGTGCGAGGGATATGTCGATGACAACCTTACCTCCTGCCTAGCACCACGACCCACAGTCGGCGTGCGGTTTTAGGCGGTTCGAGTCCGATATAAACTCCCCTTCCGGCTCCGGTAGGGAGGGTATCCGAGCGGATTTCCGCCATCTATCTATCGCAATATGTGGGTGTTAAACCACTGCCTACCCCTTGGGGGTTTCAGGCGTGACGTGTGTGTGTATATATGTATAATTCTTATGTAATCATCATCTTTGCGTTAGACTCGGTCTTATCCGAGGCTTTCACCTCTATCTAACTCCGGCTCTACTTTTTGGTTTTTACTTCTCCACTTCGCACAAAATCCATAGTAGTGAAACTACCTACACGGCCCACCTGCTGGAAAGTGGTCACCGTGGGCACAGATAACACAATACCGTTGCCTATAGATGTGTGCAACACCAGGGGACACACACTCGTGCTGATGACCCCTGGACGCACCTTCTAATGCCCTTCTTGAAGAACCCCATATTGTAGTTGCTTGGAAAGATCATAACACGGAGTTCATTCCAAAGCCTGAGCGTGCATGTCATGAAGTTCCTTTTATACTGCACATTTTAAAAAACTGTAGTAAGTACATACACACATAATTACATCTGTTAATCTCCGAAGGGGTAGGCAGAGGTGTACTAGCACACACGTTTCGCCAATTATAATTTTCTGTATATCCGACGTAATAGAGGGCGAGCCTATTGCCGTCTAGTGGGCTCTTTGTCTTGTGCTGTATGTTTACTGTCGGGTGGAGAACAGCCCTATCCCTTAGTCGCCTTTTACGACACTCAGGAAGAGCTGGGGTGGTGCTATTCTACTCCACCGGAAACCATCGCTTCAATTACAGCAAAAAATAAAATAGTATTTGAAAGAATTTTTATGGCATTTATTATGCTAACTTTAAAATTCGAAATAGTGGGACTTGAACCCACGACTTTTCCCTCATAGGAGGAATGCTCTTCCAACTGAGCTATTGAGCCACACCTGAATCACTTCAAAGTATATGCGTTTATTATTTTTAAAATGCAACAATAGAACGGGTATCGCGCATGGCTTGCAGCAAACATAGCGTGAAATGTAACTGTCACAATACTACACTGAAATTGAGACGCAACCTAGTTATTTTTGAATTTCCTGGGACCAAGGTGGATTGTAATATAAATCCTGCTTCTCATATTGTGAAAGCTATTGCGGTATCGTTAGTATAGCTGAATTCTATAATAAATGAATTCATACTAATGCGAAAATGCGAAAGTGACTCTGTGTCTGTCTGTATGTTACGCTTTCAGGCCTAAACCACTGAACCGATTTTGATGAAATTTGGTATTGGGGTAGATTAGACATTCAGAAAGGACATAGGCTATGTTTGGTCGCGATACCCGACATCCACGCGGGTGGAGCCCTGTGCAAAAGCTAGTAGTAAATAAATATGTAGGCTAAAATGAGGTCAATTGGTACCTAATGTGGGTTCGAAATACATCGGGAAAAAGAAGAACTCAAGTGGGACTGGAACTCACGACCTTTCCCTTACAGGGGGATATGCTCTTCCAACTGAGCTATTGAGTCATAGCTGAATCACTTCAAATTTCCTTTCGGTAGACGGTAGAAAAAAAATTAATGAATTTTTACAGCATTAAGTATGCTAACTATACAAATCGAATACATAGGGAAAAAGAATTTTCTCGGGCGGGACTCGAACCCGCAGTCTTTCCCTTACAGGGGGAATGCCTGAACAATTCGGCTACCGAAACACGCCCGATATGATTCAATCGGTAGGCGACGTGGCGTCATCTACCGATTTTCTTACGAACTTTCCCCCTGAAGATTCCCGCCCGAGAAGATTCTTTTTACCCGACTACGGCGAAGCCAAAAGGAGGGTTATGATTTTGACAGGCTATGTATGTATGTAGGTATGTATGTATGTATGTATGTTCATTTGTTCCCTCATAGCTCCTCAACTACTTATTAGAACTGACTGAACAAATGAGGTATCGTTACAAGCGGCTTGATCGTCCGATGGTTATAGGCTATATGACGTGTCACTCAATCTTCTGTGGCGCCCTCTAGCGCTCATAAGGTACAGTTTTAAAAAATAAATGTGAGATAAATATGCCGTGTTTGGTATCAAATGAAAGGGCTTAATAAGCACATTTCAAATATGTATGAATTATTATCTTTACCTTGCCCCAAAATAAAATAAATAAAAAATAAAGTTTAAAACTAAAACCCGACTACCGAAAAATCACGTTCTAAAAAGTAACAAACAAGAAAATATCAAGGATAGCCGTGGTCGTATGCCACTTAACTCTAACAAAAAATACATTCTAGCGAAAAGTGGCATACGATCCTTGATATTTTCTTGTTTGTTACTTTTTAGAACGTGATTTTTCGGTAGTCGGGTTTTAGTTTTAAACTTTATTTTTCCTTATGTATTCGATTTGAGTGGAAATAAAATCATTCAAATCTAATGTGGGTTTTACCTACTTTTAGAATGTCGATCAAAATATGTCTTAATCTTAACATAAGCCCAGTCAAATACGAAGTTTTCAACTTGGAGTTTGGAGTCCACTTCACCAGTTTAACTGCGGATTTGGCTAAACTTCAATATTTTCCGTGAAACGACTGCCATCTGACCTCCACAACCCAAAGAGGATAGCGAAGCATTGCAGTTAGATCTTTTTTTAGGGCTCTAAGCTTGGGCGCCGCCGACGTGTCTTCGCCGAAGACCATCGGCCTCCATGACCGGGGGCCTGAGGACGGTGAGTTGGCTGCTCATCGTCCTTACAGTAGCAGGCCCATGACGGCAGTGTGACGTGACGGACTCACGCACGCCTCCCCCCTCCTATGAAGCGGGATGATACCCGACAACCCCCCATAGACGCGGGATAGCACCCGAACCACCCCTAGACGAGGCCGCATTGAAGCCGTGGGTCTGTTGGGAGCCCTGGGACATCCTTCCGAGGGCTTGCCTGGGGCTCCCAACTATAGGCTGCTGGGCGATACCGTGGGGGTTTTAGTCGGTAGGAGTCCGGCATAACATCCATGAAGGATTTCCCCCAAGGTAAAAAAAAAAAATAAAAAAAAAGGGCTCTAAGTTCAACTCGTAACGACTGCCATAAATGTTCCTATGGAAACCGAGACCGATGCGAAGGCTTAACTTGCTCGCCGAGGCACAGATTACCAGACCAATGTAATCAAGTCAATAATAATATACCTAAACCCAATTCCTTTGTTACAGCAAGTCTCTCACAAAGATCTATGCGTCTGTGGCGTGGCGCTGCTGTAATGTGCGACGGCGGTAGTGAAGGTGCGGGTTCGATCCCCGCTCAGTGCAAATATTTGTATGCATGAATACGCTATTTTCATTGGTCTGGGTGTTTCTATGTATAATATGTGTATGTATTTCCAAAAAAAAAAAGTATTGATGTATGTTTAACCGCATTCTAGATTCCATAACACAAGCTAATTAAGCTTACCATGGGTCTAGATAGCGTTGTGTAGAATGTTGTGGAATATTTATTTAAAAGTCAATCTTACCTGCCAGCCTGTATACCTGTTGATTAAGGAACGAGACTCTGGCGCAAGCTTTGTTCTCGAGGTGGAGATTATTAGCAAGTCGACCAACAGTCGCTCCTGCAAAAGCCAAGATATACCAAGTCAATGGATGAGTGGGAGAATGGACCCCGGGTTTCAGTGTACAGTCAGCATCAGAAAGATGTTGGCGAACAGTGTACTCAAAATGATCTTAATTTCGTTTTTTCCAGTTGACCAATTGTTCTGATATTTTGGTATTAGTATTAATCCATACTAATTCCATACTAATATTATAAATGCGAAAGGAACTCTGTCTGTCTGTCTGTTACACTTTCATACCTAAACCACTGAACCGATTTTGATGAAATTTGGTATAAGGGTAGATTAGACCTTGAGAAAGGACATTAGGCTATGTTTAGTCGAGCTAATCGACACCCACGCGGGCGGTACAGGTAAGGTAATGACAGCCTCTGTGGCGTGGCGGTAGTGCACGCGACTGCCACGCAGAAGGCGCGGGTTTGATTCCCGCTCAGTGCAAATATTTGTATGCATGAATATGACTATTTACATTAGTCTGGGTGTTTCTATGTATAATAGGTTGTTACAAAAAAAATATAAGTATGTTCATCCGCATTCTAGATTCCATAACACAAGCTATAAAAGCTTACCATGGATCTAGATAGCGTTGTGTAGAATGTTGTGGAATATTTATTTATTATTTATTTATTTAGTACCTACCAAATGAATAAACAAAACAGTTTGATTGCGTTATACGAGAGTTTTAAGATCATTTTGAGACTCCGTTGTCAAGATATTTATGACGCTGACTGTACAAGCTTAGGATAAAACCGGTACGAACGGATCTACTAAAATATGGAGCTCTTCAACAAGGTCTTAGAAGAAAAAAAAAAAAAAAAAAAAAAAAAAAAAAAAAAAAAAAAAAAAAAAAAAAAAAAAAAGATACTGCAGTTTGCAAAAGTTTAATAGTGCAATTTATGTTCACCCTCTATAATAAGAAAAACTCTGAAAAACATTCTTGGCGAAATCGTCATCATTTACATAAAGACGTTAGTCCTGATTGCATCCGAGGCCACGGTGCCCTCGGAGCTCAGGGTCCGCCTTTTGGCTCTTCCTCCTCCACTTCGCACGATCTTGGGCGTCCAAGGTAGTGAGACCGTTTGCACGCATGTCACTAACTGTCTTGGCGAAATATGGGTGTTAATAGACCTCTGCATATTCCTTCGCAAATTTGCAGTCGTGATTATATTTATCGATCCGTCCCGTCAGCCATCTTGGATCGAGTTACGATAGTTCACATGAATGAGAATGACAGAATCAAGTGATACGGTACACCTCTTTATTGAGGAGTTGGGTTACAAGCGCTTCGTCGTTGGAGGGAGGGAGACAGAGTATATAATTAGCCTCGTACTGCTCGCACGTGCAGTCGTTAACAATGACGAAGGTTTATAGGTCTTATACGTACTTATAACATGGTGAAGAGTTTGTTTGTTAGAATGTGTAAATCTCTGGAATTAGATAGATAGATAGATAGACAGCCTCCGTGGCGTGGTGGTAGTGAACGCGACTGCTACGCAGGAGGCGCGGGTTCGATTCCCGCTCAGTGCAAATATTTGTATGCATGAATATGGCTATTTGCATTGGTCTGGGTGTTTCTATGTATAGTATGTATGTATTTACAAAAAAAAAAGTATCTAAGTATGTTTATCCGCATTCTAGATTCCATAACACAAGCTAGTTAAGCTATGCTTACCATGGGTCTAGATAGCGTTGTGTGAAATGTTGTGGAATATTTATTATTTATTATTATATATTTATTTATATAATTCTTTATTGTACATGAATATTGTAACAGATTCTAAATGTAAATGTAACTGTAACAAATTCTAAATTAGATGCGCGCGGAGCCAGAGTCGGTCTTACGATCGAATGGTCTGGGTTCGAATCCTGGCTTTTACACTACCGACGTGAACCCACTCCTAACACAAGCAATTTAGCTTAGTTGGAGGGGTTAGAGGGAATATTAGTAACTTCGGATCTAATATACCTACTTATGAAAAAAAAAATGTTTTTGGATTTCATAGCCCAGTTTGTATGGAAGGTTATAGGTTAGAAATGCCACCATTGGAACATGGTATAAGTGTCTGTAATGGTGACCTTCTTTCCTGAGTCTTTGCCTTCAGTAGATGGTAAGGTCGGAGTAAAGTCAAATTGGGTATTATCCTATAGAAACTTAGTTAAAATAAATTATCAAAACAAGCTTATTAAAATAGAATGGTAAAAGAGCGGTAAAAATTGTATCGGTTCTTATTTTATCGTTTTTATTTATTTTTAATCATTCACCCAACCTATAATAGTAACTGATTTGACTATTAAATTTTATGACGTCACTAAATCTTTTTTCATACAAGTTACCTTAAAACTTATCGTTTTGACGTTTAGTAAAAAGTAACTAATTTGAAAACGCAATTGACGTGCTCTACCTAAAAAAGATTAATATTACGCTATGACACTTTTGAGTCGAGCAGTAAGAAATATAATATAAGTAGTAAGAAGTATAAAATAAGTATAATCTCTGTACTTTTTGTGTACAATAAAGAATTAAATTAAAATAAGAAAAAAGTTCAAAAAGACGGGGAATGCGACTCGAACCAGTGAAACCATGTGACACAGCTAGAGACGTTTTATTTCACTCGGGGTAGAAGTGTATTGGGTCTCTTTTTAATGGGGCTCAATAGACCCATCTGCAAGCCGGTGCAGTTGTTGACTCAAAGTCAAAGTATTTATTCAAAATTGTGTAGCACTACTACAGCTTTTAATTAATCAAAAGTTTAATTAATTTTGTCATTATTAATTGTCATTAGTAATTAATTAATTTTATAAGAATAAAAAAATAAAAATAAAAAATACCAGTAGCAGACTGATGAACAAGACTCATGAACGCAGGGTGAGCCTCAGGAAGTCAGCCAGAGGTGCCGGGGAAGCCTCCATGAACTTGATATCAGAAGCAGTATTTTTAGTAAGTATGTCATGTGTAGTTAGAGACTATTAAAAGACTTTTCACAGTTTACTGGTTAAAAGACATTACTCGTGCATAGGCACCAAGTCATAAATCCTAAAAAAAACTTAACACGGGCGAAATTGCAGCGATTCTTTTGCAACTTGCAGAAATCATTAAAGATAATTTTATTTTTTCATTACGCACGATACACAGTAATAAAACACGACTCCCTTCAAGCTGTGCAAGGAGATGAAATTAACCATAAAATTGTAAATCAAAATAATTGTTTATACGTCATTTTGTATCATTAGTATCATTACATCACTTCACAATGTCAAAAATTCAATAAGGGTGTCGATTCTGTTGCTTATTTCACAGAATTAACACGTCACTATTGTGTTTAATTGAGACTTTGTTCTATTTGACATTGAAATGAATTTAGACTTGTGAAATTTGATTTAAGTACTTGTACTTTGTTTTGTATCGTTTTCTACGTTAATCAAGGGCTGCGCGCTGCCAGTTCCGATTGGATCCAAGTTTCCACTCATCATCATCATCATCTCGTATGACTTTTGCTCGAGTCCTCATATGTCGACGTCCAGTTGGCGAAGCCAGTCTAGTTTCCACTTTTTCTGCGAGAACCCAAATGAAGTCTGAGCAGAGCTTGCGGTTGCGATAATTATGCACGACGAAGCTACATCGTTTTAGCGGGATTAAACAACATTTTAGCGATTTTTTGTCTAATTCAGAGAGTTTTGTTACATCAGAATTGGCACCCTTGATGTTCGATATTAAATTTTTTGCAATAGTGTGATTTTTATCTCGTTGAATGAATGTCGCAAATGTGTGCTAATCCCTAACCTTATTGTAAACATAGCTTACAAAGACATGATCAACCGAAATATTATCTTACACTATCAGAAATACGATTCAGTTTGGCTCGTTCTGAATACAAAATTATAAATGTAGTTAGTGGAGACAGTTTTGTACGTAAATCAATCTAGAAAACAGTTATAGCGCCGTAAAGGTAACTTTGCTAGTTTTGATATTTCGAATATCGAATCCTATCGTATTTGAATAGATAGACTTTTAGGGATCCTGCAAAATATTCGGAAATTATGAATCTTTGGCATTTGAATTAAATGTATGATTTAAGTGGTTATGCTTTTTAATCATTTAAATCATATATAGATCATACATAAAGCGTCGGTAGCTTAGTGTTTAAGGAGTCGGCCTTACGATCGAGAGGTACCGGGTTCAATCTGGCCATTACACTACTGACGTGAACCCACTCCTAGCACAAGTAATTTAGTTTACTTGGAGGGTTTAGCGGGAATATTAGTAACTAGCTTTTGCCCGCGGCTCCGCCCGCGTGGATGTCGGTTATCGCGACCAAACATAGCCTATGTCCTTTCTCAAGGTCTTATCTACCCATGTACCAAATTTCATCAAAATCGGTTCAGTGATTTAGGCGTGAAAGCGTAACATACAGACAGACAGACAGAGTTACTTTCGCATTTATAATATTAGTATGGATTTCGGTTGCTAATATTCTCATTAAAAAATCATATCTTCTTTCATTATCATTATTTATTTTATTAGTTCATTGTATATGACGTCTTTACACATAATTTATATAATGAAAATAATACTTCAGTCATAATAAATAAAGTAAAAGTTATAAAACTTATAAACTATGAATGCAACTGGGAAATCTCTATGAGGATGATGATTTTGAATTTATTGCGTTCACATAATATTTCTGTACCTACTATAACGAGCCAAAACGAACTATACGGAACCTCTACAATTTGTACCGAACATCATTGATAGGTTTTTTTTTTCAACAGAGTATAAAGACGGGCACAGGCGTGACGCTCTTAATCCTCAGTTAAGAGTGTTACACAAAGTGACAATGGGCTCTGTGACAAATGAACAGCTCCATTGTTGAAATACGTAATAGACTTACGTTCGTATAAACTTGTAAGTTTTCAGACAGCTTATGCGACTGATTACATTTTAAAATTGTATTAAATAGGTACCGCACTGTAAAAAACTGGGGACTGGGGATGGAGATCCTACCTACCTAAATACTTAAAAGTAAATGAGCTAATGGTGTGAAATATGATTTAACAAAAAACAATCTTAAGTTATTCTAGGACTTCTATCTTCTATGTAGATGTACGGAATCATTAATTGATTTGCGTAACGTGATTGGTGGGTGAACATTTGTTAGAATTTGGTCTCTACCTATAACCATTATAACCTAACCTAGGTTAGCTACTCCCTTAATAATACAATTTTACGTTTGAACTAATGTGTAAAAAAATATGTAACACGTATTTAATAATCCATTCAATTGACATACAACATAATTTTTTTTTGTAATCATTCGCGCCAAGAACTGTCACCCAGTTTTCTTTTGTTATATTTTTTTCTGGGCAAAGGCGTTACTGTGTAAATCCTCTGTTACGAATGTTGTACAATGACAACGGTTTGCAACAAAAGCGCTGCACTATTGTGTGTACACGCAATCGAACACATGGGCTGGAGTTACATGCAGATGTAGCTTGTAAAACGTATTCTCTTTGGTAGCTTGCTTATGCTACCCATACTAATATTTGGTAGGTAGGTACGTATTTATAGCATAAGTTATTATGTCTGCCTGTTTCCCTGTCAAGTCAACTTTTCAAGCGGTCTAGATTTTGTGTGCCTGAACCGATTTTATTACCTACATGTCGGTCTATGCCAAAAGAATTAAACAACAGAGCTTGCTCCTACGGATGGCAAAAAGAAAACAAAAAAGATGAGAAGGTCATAACGTCATAAGAAAATACTGATGGAATGGTCTCATTTTTCAAAAGAATATTTTAATTTTATTTGTTTGATTTGTCGCTCGTTCCACGCTCTCGCTTGCACTTCAAGCCTTAAATGGAACGACTCAGAGCGAGGTAACGCCTCATGACGTCATGTTTTTTCGCGCGTGCATCCGGCTCCGTCGAGTTATAAGACGTTGTCATGTCTAAAATCTATTCTCATCCAAGAACGTGAAATTCAAATCTTGATGAATAGTACTTTCAGGATTAACTCCCGTAGTAGAGCTACAACGAAGGAGATGAAGTGAACCAGCATTTGGCCGGTTAACTTGAATGCCTAACACAACGAATTTCAATTTTTTTTTTACGAACTTCAAATTAAAACCAAACATTCGAGTTACAACGCTGTTCTATCCAGCATATATTAACATCGCTAAATCAGAGAGCAACAATAGCACAAATAGTTGTACATTTGGCCCCTGCTGGGACACAGGGCCTCAGGGACCCACACCCGTGCACTACGGGCCTTACAGAGTGGTGTCCGTTGTCACGCCCCGCTCTTACACGACTGCAAATAAAAAAAAAGCAATGAAAAAGAGATTTGAGGTTATAATAGTGTTGCCTTTAAATTGAGACAAGTTCATCCGGCGAACTTTTATTTTGCTTTTTTTTTAAGAAATCTAAAGTAGCAATCTTGACTGCTACAGTAGTACAGTGATAACAATGGAGACTGCTGTTGACGAGGTGGAGAGGTTTGTGGAGATTTGATTCCTGGATCGGGCGAGAAGTTTCGTTCGACCAAAGTAAATGAATAAAAAAGAAGTTCATTTAGTACTTTGGTCAAAGGAAGTTTCTCTGAGAGACAGTAGGAAGTCTAGAAGTACGTAAGTACGTAAGTACTGTCAGTCACACTCTATACTCTATAATGTATTGCCGCTTTTTGCAATCCCTGTGGTTTGACTATAGTTTTGCTTTAGTAGAATCGAGGCCCAGGTGGTCAGTCTGCAAGTCACTGGAGTGTAAGTACTGTAAGTAAGCTATTCTCACCTGCAAGCCAGTATACCCGCTGATTGATAAACGAGACTCCTGGCGCAGGTTTTCTCCTTGGAGTTAGAGGGTTGGAGGATCAATGAATAGGGGAGTGGATGATCCCAGGTGTAGTGTTAAGAGCAAAGCCACTTGATAACGGTGATTTTTATGGAAATGTAAGGTGACACTTTCAATCGTGTGATTATGGAAAAAAAATAACGTTTTTATTCTACCTTGTTTTATTTTTATGCTGTTTGTGCGGAAAATACTTTTTTTCCCGTGCGGAAATCCCCTCGGATACCTCCCCTACCGGAGCCGCAAGGGGAGGTTATGTCGGACTCGAACCGACTAAAACTGCACGCCGACTGTGGGTCGTGGTGCTAGGCCGGAGGTGAGGTTGTCATCGACATATCCCTCGCACCCCGGCTAACCCAGGGCCATCCCTTACGGTCTGGCCCTCCTCAGGAGGGGGGACAACGGTGTCCCCCAGCTCGCCCCCGGAATGGGGAGGGGCGCTTGCCAGCGCGCCGCCGCCGTGGCCTGATGCAGAAAATACCAATATGGCAATCTTTAAGTACATCATAAAATAGAACTGTGACCAATTTACACATACATTTTCTGTGACGAATTAACTTTATGAGCAATGTACAATAACTCCTCAAAACCTTTGGAAGCAACTGGGGTTGGTACACGGATGGTGACGGGATAAGGGGGACTTAGTGTACATGTCCATTGCTGAATATGGTTGTCAGCGTCAAAATTACAGGATGATTGTACATATTTTTAACTTAAAAATATTGTTTAATTTTTTTGTTGTAAAAATTACTGCAGTTTTATTTATGCTGTTGATTGATGGCACTTGGTGGAATTCATTGTTACTCATATTGAGAACACTTGTACCTACTTTTTCCACTGTATTTATTCTATTACACCTGACACCTGACCGGTTTCGCCTTACGGCATTTTCAAAGGTTTACATTTACCAAAGGTTTTGGATGTTTTTGAGGGTTTGGATGTTGGATGGATGAAGGTCGGTCAGGTGTAATAGAATAAATACAGTGGAAAAAGTACAAGTGTTCTTAATATGTGTAATTACTGCAGTATATTGCAATATCTTTGTCATTGTTTAAATTGGCTACTATGGAAAATGTAAATATACTCTCAGTTACGAGAGTCGCAACTTCGTTAATAAAAACCAATATTTACTTACCCTTTTTTTTTCTTGCGGAAATCCCCTCGGATACCTCCCCTACCGGAGCCGGAAGGGGAGGTTATGGCGGACTCGAACCGACTAAAACCGCACACCGACTGTGGGTCGTGGTGCTAGGCCGGAGGTGAGGTTGTCATCGACATATCCCTCGCACCCCGGCTGACCCAAGGCCATCCCTTACGGTCTGGCCTCCTCAGGAGGGGGGACAACGGTGTTCCCGAAATATTTACTTACCCAAAACATATATAAAGCTTACTGACGTTTCCCAAGAAAGGACACTCTCTTAATCCCAACCAATCTCTTAATCCATTCCTCAACACAGAATTCCATCCGATTCTCGCGAATACTCCTACCTACAAACAAAACGTACGATACGTTTTTTTGTTGATCTTGATCCAATCTTGTCCCAAACGTTGCCCTAACACGTGGAAAACATCAGATCTGATAAAGGATTGTCCTCCGTCACGATAGCGAAATCGTGTGAACGTGATCGTGTCGATACGAGGTCGGATTATGTCGAAGATTAGGTTTGGTAAGGTACGAATTTTGCGATACTGTATGGTTATATGTATAATTTTAATAGTCTACTTCCATTGCATTGGGTAGCAACCTGTAAAAATGGTAGTATGTGGAACAAATAAATAAATAAAAATAAATAAATAAATATTTTCTATATGTTCATTAGAGGCACATATCTTGAACTCAAGTCACGCGCAGATTAGTTTTATTAACTGTGAATGGTAGTAGTCAATTATTTGAGGATTAAGAATTGTGACGTCACAATATTTTTTTTCATTGTAAGTTTCTTTATAACCTCACGTTTTGACGTTAAAAAGTAACTAATTTGATTAGTTAGTAAAATTTTAGTTACGTTTATAATTTGAATGGAATTTTTAAGGTCGAAATACATCGGGAAAAAGAAGGACTCAAGTGGGACTTGAACCCACGACCTTTCCCTTACAGGGAATAGCTCAGTTGGAAGAGCATTCTCTCTTCCTACTGAGCTATTGAGTCACACCTGAATCACTTAAAATTTCCCTTCTCTTTATATCCGTCTTTAAGGGTGGAGCCATCTACCAATTTTCTTACGAACTTGTTTAAAATATTATTTATAGTTTAATGTGTTTGTTTAACTAACCATCAGGCGGGGTGCCGTCAATTTGACACTCGAAATATTGATAAAAGACTAAATATTCTTAGTAACTCCTCCTCCTCCTAAGCCACATTGCTTGTGTTAGTAATGGGTTCACATGAGTAGTGCAGAATGTCCAGAATTCGAACCCAGTACCTTGCGATCGTAAGACGTACTCCTTAACCACTAAGCTACACTCGTTTCATAACCGAGTGTGAAGTCTATAGATTACGTATTCAAAAAAATAAAACTTTTTACAACATTATTAATCCTAAAATCGCTTTTTTAACTATCCGGTAACTGAACACCTAAGCACACCTGAACAAAAGCTGGCCCCCCATTGGTCTATTTAAATTCAGAGGGTGAGTGTTCTCAGTTGTGATTGGTCGGCATCAAATAGGGGTGTACCCGTTATAGGTGTCAGATTTCTACCCTTATTAACTGCGAGTGATTTAGTAGATCGCAGTTAAGGGAACTTGCGTTTATTATAGATTCAGTTTTGAATGTAGTTGTAGACTTTGGACGAATTTTAAATGGATTATGTATAGAAACGTTAATTTCAAATAAAATACTTTAAAAGCACGTCATCCTCTGTGGCCTGTCGATAAATTAATTCGACTGCAGGAGACACTCGTTCAATTCCCGCTCAGTGTAAATATTTGTATGCATCAATCGAATCTTCTAGGGTTCGACCCGCGATCTTTCCCTTACAGGGGGAATGCCTTGACCAACTTGGCTACCGCGACACGCCCGATGTGATTCAAAATTCCATTCTTATCCATCTTTAAGGCGATGGTGGAGTCGTCTACCGATATTCTTATTAACTATCAGAACCAATGAATGGGGTTACAATCCATACTAATATTATAAATGCGAAAGTAACTCTGTCTGTCTGTCTGTCTGTCTGTATGTTACGCTTTCACGCCTAAACCAGTGAACCGATTTTGATGATATTTGGTATAGGGGTAGATTAGACCTGGAGAAAGGACATAGGCTATGTTTTGTCGCGATAACCGACATCCACGCGGGCGGAGCCGCGGGCAAAAGCTAGTCATTTATAAACATTGATTTTTGATAACTCCGCCCAAATAATTGAATGAATTTTACAGCATTAAGTAAGCTAACTATACAAATCGAATATATAGGGAAAAAGAATCTTCTTGGGCGGGAAGATTCTTTTGATGAGATGCTGTAAGATTCATTCAATGTATGCACCAATGTATTAGAAATTTATCTGAGTATTTCCAACTTCTAAGAGCATGTTAAGTTAGCCTCGATTCGTAATGAACAGCTACGCCACCGTAACGGGTAGTTTTACCCCTAAAAACTCGAATAACTGGGCTAACTACAATACTTCAATATCGCTAATAGGATGTGGAGGTCAGATGACCATGGCAGTCGCTACACGAAAAAGTTCAGTCGCGTGACGGTTGGACTGAAAGAGACGGAACCAAGACTTCGAGATAATGTGTCTCAGAGGCGACCAGAATTAACTAAAGGATGATGATGATGAAGGACTTTAAAATTTATAGCTGGTGATGTTGGCTTTGTTAGCTAATATGGATAACTAGCTTTTACCCGCGGCTCCGCCCGCGTGGACGTCGGTTATCGCGACCAAATATAGCCTATGTCCTTTCTCATGGTCTAATCTACACCTATACCAAATTTTATCAAAATCCGTTCAGTGGTTTAGGCGTGAAAGCATAACATACAGACAGACAGAGTTACTTTCACATTTATAATATTAGTATGGATTAACAGAAAAAAAATCTCGATAGAATCCCCTTCTTTCTCATCGTTCCACCAACTTGTTCCACCAGTGGCACGAGAAGGAATTGTCATTCCTCGTCTTAGATACATGCAAGGATGGTAGCTCTAGGTATTACTCCTATGCCGCACGACTAAGACCTGGAACTACCTGCCAGCTCACGTGTTTCCTTCTTCCTACAGTCCCGGGTCCTTTAAGCGGGGTGTGAAAAGGCATCTAATGAGGTCGTCAAGCTGAGTGCCACCACTGTTGGTACATGTTTGCGATGGTGATCCTCTCTCCGAGACTTTGCCTTTAGCTTAACATCGGGCGAGGTGAAGTCAAATTGACGTGTCCTAGATAAAAAAAAAACTTAATGAATAAATTGTTGTACACATATTGAAAACACTCGAACTTTTTTACAGTATTCATCCAAAACCATTGGTAAATGTAAACCATTGAGAATGCCGTAAGGCGAAACCGGTCAGGTGTGTAATAGAATAAATACTGTGGAAAAAGTACAAGTGTTCTCTGCGGTAGCCTAGTGGTATGGGTAATGGACTGCTGAGACGAGGTCTCGGGTTCGATCCCAGGTTTACCATGACACACACCAATGACTTTTCGATGCTTTTCGAAGTTATGTGTGTATTTATCGCAGGTTTATAAGTGCCCGGTTAATGGCAATAGGCTCGCCACCTATTACATTGGGACCTAAACATAAACTGCCCAAATGTGGGTGCTAGCACCTCTGCCTACTCCTTCGGGGAATCGGGGAATATAGGCGTGAGTTTATGTTATGTTATGTCCTCAATATGTGTAACAATGAATTCCACCAAGTGCCATCAATCAACAGTTTATATAATACTAGCTTTTGCCCGCGGCTCCGCCCGTGTGAATGTCGGTTATTGCGACCAAACATAGCCTATGTCCTTCCTCATGGTCTAATCTACCCCTATACCAAATGTCATCAAAATCGGTTCAGTGGTTAAGGTGTGAAAGCGTAACATACAGACAGACAGACAGACAGACAGACAGAGTGAGTTACTTTCGCATTTATAATATTATATTAGTATGGATGGATAAATAATTGTTGTCTATAACGCAATTTTCCTGTAACTGCAACTTAAGTATTATGTACCTACCCCTCCGTCTAAATAGGTCATAACAGTTTTATTTCAAAGTGTAACATTCGCGTAAACTTCCGACAATATAATGATAGTTCGAAATAAAATCTGTTATTGCACTTATTGTACTGTTTAGCGGACTTTAGCGTATTATGTTTAGGTAAGTGTCCAGTTCAGGTACCTCAATAGTATCCACTAACCAATGAACGTGGGAGAATATAGATTTTATAATATCACATCATGACTCCAGGGTTATCGTGGATTTCCGCACAAAAAGGTAAGTCAACATAAGTATACCACTCAATTCTGCGCGAAAATCTCTAAACATTGGAGGTCAATCAATTAGCTTCTTGAAAGAAAGAAAGAGAAATTTAATGCTACAAAAAGAAATCCGCAAGACACAGTGACAGGAAGAATATAGCATAATAGGTACTTTACTATACAACATTCCACAGTTTATGAGTATATTTTGATAGGCTATCTATAATGTATGTAATGTATGTTTTCTGAGTATATTTTACAAAATTAAAAACACCCAAATAAAACCCCTATTGGGAGGAATCTTGTGGGTTTATATTGGGTTTAAACTCAATTTGGGCTTAAACCCGGGCGTTTGCCCATTACTACATACAACATATCTACCTATAATATAAAAATGAATCGCTAAATGTGTTGGTAAGCGCATTTACTCAACAACGCCTCCTGGACCAATTTGACCAATTCTTTTTTTATTGTTCGTTGAAGTTCAAGGATGATTTTTAAACGAGAAAAATTCGAATAATTGCCGGGAACCGACATCCACGCGGGCGGAGCCTGTCCTTTCTCACGGTCTAATCTACCCCTATACCTAATTTCATCAAAATCAATTCAGTAGTTTAGGCGTGAAAGCGTAACATAGACATAAACAGACAGACAGAGTTATTTTCGCATTTATATGTATAAGTATGGATATGGATGGGGTCCCATTACGATCTTCGGTATAAATCTTTCCTGCCTCATTCAGAATCAGTGAAGTGACACAATTATAGGTGATTCTAAACAACATGTATAATATACCTATTTATAAGTCATTGACTACATTAATAACAATGAATTGGCGTAACCTCATAAAATACTCTATAATACAAACAACTCCAAATACAAAAGTCAAACAATCACAGCGGGTCATCGACATAACAATTGCGTAATCATAACAAAATGGCGCCAAAGCTCACCACAAAATGGACCGCCCAGAGTGACAGCGATTTTGGCGGCAAAATGAACCGCTAAAGGATATCGAGTTTATGTAAACATTCGTAAGTAATGCGATAAGTTATAGTAACTTGAGAGGCGAGACAATTGAAATCTTTGATAAGGCTGACATTGAATTTGTTCTAGGATGAATTTTAATTGATGGAGATGCAAGTGCGAGTAAATTCAAAGATTAAAGCAATGAGGTATACCGGACAATATATGATGTACCTGGAGTACTTCTAGTCCCGAGGAGGGCTAGACCGTAAGGGATGGCCCTGGGTCAGCCGGGGTGCGAGGGATATGTCGATGACAACCTCACCTCCGGCCTAGCAGTCGGTGTGCGCTTTTAGTCGGTTCGAGTCCGACATAACCTCTCCTCTCGGCTCCGGCGGGGGAGATATCCGAGGGGATTTCCGCACAAAAAAAAAGAAAAGGAGTAGGTATTGCTTTCGGCTTCTGGAGCTTACATACACCCGGTATTTCTTTCTCTTGTAAAAGTCATTCTGTGATAAATAAAACCAGTTTCGCATTTTTGTTATTACTTAGGATGTTATATCAAAACAAAAAGCAAATATATCGTGGGAATAACCCTGACTCAGCACGCACAGTGTGACCACATCCAAGTTCATGCTGACTCGCATTCTACGTTTAGAATAAGTAAGGAATTATAAATGTAGCCGTTTGCAAAAATACAGGAAACGGCGTGTGAATGAACGGTGTTATGATTTATAAGTAGTTACCTGCATTTTATTCTATCAATACGAGTGTTATGTAACGTTATTAACGCTTAAAAATATTAGAAAGGTTATGAGCAGAGGTGTGTTAGTGCCGACATTTCGTTATCTAATGATTTAGGGTCCCATCTAATAGAGGGACGAGCCTATTTCTGTCATACTGTCATCTTGACATCTTTTTTCTTACCGTGGGGGAAAATCCTTCATGGATGTTATGCCGGATTCCTAAAAACCCCCACGGTATCGCCCAGCCTATGGTTGTGAGCCCTCGGAAGGATGTCCCAGGGCTCCCATCAGACCTACGGCTAAAATGCGGCCTCGTCTAGGGGGTGGTTCGGCTGCTATCCCGCGTCTATGGGGGGTTTTCGTGTGTTATCCCGCTTCTTAGGGGGACGGGGGGGACGTCCGTGAATCCCTCACGTCACGCTGCCGTCATGGGCCTATCTTGTCATAGGCTATATGTTTACTGTCGAATGGAGTACGACCCTATCCTTAAGTCGCTTCCTACAACCCCCACAGGAACTGATGGGGTAGCCCTATTCTAGTCCATTGGGAACTAACACTGTATGACATCATTACAGTTTTAGATTAGTTTACCATTGATATACCATCATCTGCAAGTCGGTACTGTTGATTGAGGGTTAAGGCTATAGAGTAGGCTTAGGTACCTCAGGTTTCGGAGGTTTGTCGTGCTTCCGTAAAAGCCAAGAGAAAGAGTAGAAGAATTCGGTTGGTACTTACATGTACCTACAGCCAACATCGGATCTGTCTTGACGAAGTACTCAAAATGATCTTAATGTTCTAGTTTTCCCTTCTTCCTGTTACCTGATTGTTCTGCTATTTGGTACACACCTTCAATTCGGATACTAGGTACAGTCAACGCCATAAGTTGATTAACACTAAAATATTTTACAAATCTTTCGTATAATGGAATGCATCTGTCTATAGTAAATGTAGTGTTATGATTCCCAGAAGACAAACTTAATTTACATATTCAATGTTTTTTTTTCACAATTTTATGTAAGGTTTAGGGGCCACAGTGTTCAATAAATTAGAATTTGATAAGCTACTTTTGTAGTTGACTGTATATACATTCACGTAAGGGGTAGGCAGAGGTGTATTAACACCCACGTTTCACCAATTGATTTTCGGTCCCACGTAATAGGGGGCGAGCCTATTGCCGTCTAGCGGTCACTTCGTCTTGGGCTATATTTTTACTGTCGGATGGAGAACAGCCCTATCCCTTAGTCGCCTTTTACGACACCCACAGGAAGAGATGGGGTGGTCCTATTCTACTCCACCGGTAACCAACACGGCAATTCCAAATACATCGGAAAAAGAAGAAATCAATTGGGACTTGAACCCACGACCTTTCCCTTACAGGAGAATGCTCTTCCACCTGAGCTATTGAGTCACACCTGAATCATTTCAAATTTCCCTTCTCTTTATATCGGTCTTTAAAAGTTAGCATGATAAATGCTAGCGCGCCTCCCCATTCCGGGGGTGTAGGAGGTTTTATTGAACGTAGCGCCATCGAGTAGATGCAACGACAATCATCTGTCTATCATGCATCTATGCCCCTTCTGTCATCTCGCGCGATACTGGATGTACCTCAAACTTATATCCGTTGAATTATAATCTCATATATTCAAAATATAAGTATTTTATTCATTCCATTCGAGTTGGGGGCACCGTTGTCCCCCCTCCTGAGGAGGGCTAGACCGTAAGGGATGGCCCTGGGTCAGCCGGGGTGCGAGGGATATGTCTATGACAACCTCACCTCCGGCCTAGCACCAAGACCTACAGTCGGCGTGCGGTTTTAGTCAGTTCGAGTCCGACATAACCTCCCCTTCCGGCTCCGGCCGGGGGGGTATCCGAGGGGATTTCCGCACGAAAAAAAAAAAAAAAAAAGGAACCAACACGGCAATTCCAAATACATCGAAAAAAAGAAGAACTCAAGTGGGACTTGAACCCAAGACCTTTCCCTTACAGAAGAATGCTCTTCCACCTGAGCTATTGAGTCACACCTGAATCACTTCAAATGCTATAAAAATTTCATCCAACATTGCCGTTCGGACAATAATACAATTTGAATCAATAAAACAGTTTGATTTGCTCTTACTATCTTATTTTTAAGATCATTTTGAGGCTTTGTAGTTAAGATCTTTTGATGCTGATTAGGTATATAGACCCCGATAGGGCCATCATAGTCTAGCAGGAGCACTGACTTCTTCTTCCTCATCCTAGCGCTAATCCCAGTTGCATCTGAAGCTTTCAGCTTAAAGTCTGGGGTCCGATTTACCAGTCTAAAGTTTTGGCTTAACTTCAATATTTTCTGTAAAACGACTGCCATCTGACCACCACAACCCAAAGGCGATATCGAAGCATTGCAGTTAAACCAGTTGTTGGACTTTTGAGGGCTCCAATTACCCGTAACGACTGCCATAGATGTTCGTATGGCAACCGGGACCGACGGCTTAACGTACTCTCTGAGGGGCGACCAGCAGGGGCACCAACTGGCAGGTAAGTTTGATTTAGGCTTGAAGGATGTTGATAGGGCCCTATATACCTAACCCTATGACTCTTGCGAGAGATATGCTTTTGGCAATCTCACCTCCGGCAACCAAGGACCCAAGACGGCGTGCGTTTTAGTCGGTTCGAGTCCGACATAACCACCTCCACCGGCTCCGTGGGGATTTATCGCACGACAAAAAAAAACCCTATGACTCTGTCTGTGGCCCGAAACTCTGTGTAAAACTAAGTGACGTCACATTTCAAAGTCAGTGCGCAATGCCTCCAATATGGCCGCCAACACAGTTTACTTACCTAAATATTTGGTTTACGATTTCAAAATAAACAATTGCTTTCCTAGAAAAACGTTTCGCGTACACTACATTAATTTTATAAGTACCTACTTGTATTTACGCAGTAATTTATGTCCAATAATTCAAGTTGTATAAGTTTTTAAGTCGCCATTGGTAAGGATAGCTAAACACATTCCAAATTACCGGCCACCGACCATCTCAGCTCTACTCTAAAACTTTACATAAATACAATGATAAACACATATAGTAATACATATACTCAGCCTATTCCCTTCCGGGGTAGGCAGGGACAACAGTATGGACAGTCAAATAAGAGGCGCGTAGAGCTAACTTCACTTCCCTAACACTTTAAAATTCTCTTCACCCTCATATCGCAAGAACCGCTTCTCTACAAATCCTATAATACCTGAATCAAAATCTGGTTATTTCGTTACTTAACTTATTAGCAGAAAATGAAATAAAAAATCGCATATCGAATACATAGAGAAAATGAATCTTCTCGGGCGGGACTCGAGCCCGCGATCTTTTCCTGACAGGGGGAATGCCTTGACCAACTAGGCTGCCGAGACACGCCCGATGTGATTCCTCCTGTAAGGAAAAGATCGCGGGTTTGAGTCCCGCCCGAGAAGATTCATTTTCGCTATGTATTCGATTTGGACAGTTAGCATACTTAATTCATTAAAAATAGCATACTTAATTACTTAATTTCTGTACGTTAGTATTATTATCAGTTCTGTGTCTCAACTATTGTAGCATTTGAACTACAATAGTGATCCTCATTTTAGAGACTTCTCTTCTAACTATGTTTTAGAAGTGAAGACTTCTTTAGGCGCATTGAGCACTTTTCGTTAAGTCACTTACAGATTATATCCTTGTACCAAATCCGTTCAGCCCGTCTGGATACCAATAAGTTTCCAATAAATAAATAAACTTTGCCCACTGCAGCTATGACCAATTTAGGTGCACACGCTCTTCGATGGTCTGCAGTTAATTTCGGTCCATTTGCTGGCTTGTACGGTACCAGTCCACGTTGTTTCAACGTTCTTTTAATGGTTGAGTCACTTACAGCCACTCTACGTACAACATGGAGCTGCTGCTGCAGTTGAAAAGCGTTAAGGCGTCGATATAAATCTATCATCTCGCTCAGAAGTGATCCTTCTGCCATATCCTGAACGGCGGGTGAACGAACCTGTCTCCCGATAGCGTTTGTAGCCTAGAACAGAGGACAGACTTAGATGCAATCTGTCAGTCACACTTCTGATTAAGTCCAGTATCCAGTAATGCCACCACTTGGGCGGGTTCTGCGGGCGAATAACCATATGTTTTAGAAAAAAAAAACTTTTTTCAGACGTTTCAGACTCAAATAAAGAAGAAAAAGTTTCAAAATCAACGCTAAATTTTAAGTTTCAAAGGTGAAATCCTACTCTAACTCTGAAAACACATTTTTGTCTCTAAATAATGATTCATTGTAATAATTGATGTGTCATTTTCAGGATAAACAAATGAAATTCTAAATTTGAAGCTATAACATAAACATGACAGCCTCTGTGGCGTGGCGGTAGTGATCGCGACTGCCACGCAGGAGGCGCGGCGCGGGTTCGATCCCCGCTCAGTACAAATATTTGTATAAATATTTACAAAAAAAGTATCTGAGTATGTTTATCTGCATTCTAGATTCCACATTGACACAAGATAATTAAGCTTACCATGGGTCTAGATAGCGTTAAAAAAAAGTGTTTTTTATGGAATGAAAACTCTTTTGCGTAAAATTAGGACAGAAATCATAAATAAAGCGTTTCGATTTTTCTGATGAGAAGTGTATTAGACATCAATCTTACAATTTTCAACGAAGAAAAAATTTCAAATCTCATCGTTTACAACATCAAGTCTCTAATCTGACATCCTTTCTTCATCACCAAGCAATATTACACCTCTTTACAGCTAACCGTTCTGTAACAAACAATATGGTGTGTCGTAAGGTGTACGGTTCCCACGCGGTTCCCGGTACAGCGCCATTGGACACACGACGACGACGACGCCGGGAAACTGACAATACTGCCACTTCTTAGATTTTGTAGCGGTTTTGTTCTGTTATGTCACTTGATTGAAGTGAGAGATTAAAAATAATAACATTAGAGCTGGTGGCGTTGTGGTATTGAATTCGACTACTTTTTTTTATACTGGACACGTCAATTTGACTTCACCTCGCCTGATGTTAAGCTAAAGGCAAAGTCTCGGAAAGAGGGTCACCATCGTAAACATTTACCATGTTAATAGTGGTGGCACTTAGCTTGACGGCCTCATTAGATACCTTTTCACGCCCCGCTTAAAGGACCCGGGACTGTAGGAAGAAGGAAACACGCTACGCAGGGGCACGGGTTCGAATCATAGAGCAAATATTTGTATGAATGAATTTGAATAGTCTGAATATTTCTGTACCTCGGAGAGCATGTTAAGCCGTCGATCCCGGTTGCCATAAGAACATCTATGGCAGTTTATGAACACGACAATTTAATTCTTCGATCGTAGCTGGTTATCAAAGCAAAAAATAAAAACAATGTTAGTAACTGGTCATTAAAATCAGTTGCGTAATTGGATGAATCGATTACACAGAATTTTGATATTGCCAATGGGTTGTGGAGGTCAGGTGGCAGTCTCTTCATAACGATGGTGATGATGATTAGTGACCAAAATGATTAGTAACCCTCTAACCTCTCCAGCTAAGCTACATTAATGTGTTGGGAGTGGGTTCCGATGCTTGGGATGTTCAATTCAATTCAATTCAATTCAAATATTTTATTGCGATTTATATATGTACAAAGAGGTTACAGATAATACATTTAGGTTCCACCATATTTCAGCCATGCAACAATGTCACATATTATGACCGTAAAAATAAAAATTTAACAATTATCAATTAGTACCTAGTAGAGAATTTGCATTAAGTAAATATAAAAGATAAAAATATTATGTCCAAATTTTAGATGTCAGTATTTTCATGGTAAACATAATAATCACCTTCAAGCAACATAAAAATGTTAATTAATGTTAATTTTATAAACTTTCATGAGATTTGAAATCACACGTTTCAAAAATGTAATTTTGTTCTCTATAGTTATAGGTACCTACTTATAAGACTTATTACACCTTGCTGGAAACAGCTGCCCGAATTTCAATGAAATTGGACAAGCTTTTATTAAGAACAGAATTTTCAAATGTTTTTTATACCATTGAATGAATTTTTGCATTAAGTATGTAGATGACTCCACCGTCGCCTTAAAGACGTGTAAGATGGGAAATTTGAATCACATCGGCCGTGTCTCGGTAGCCGAATTGGTCAAGGCATACCCCCTTTAAGGGAAAGATTGCGGGTTCGAGTCCCGCCCGAGAAGATTCTTTTTCCCTATGTATTCGATTTTTTATACCACATAGGTAACAGACATGAATACGGTACCACCTTTTTTATTTCCGTGCGGAAATCCCCTGCCGGAGCCGGAAGGGGAGGTTATGTCGGACTCGAACCGACTAAAACCGCACGCCGACTGTGGGTCGTGGTGCTAGGCCGGAGGTGAGGTTATCATCGACATATCCCTCGCACCCCGGCTGACCCAGGGCCATCCCTTACGGTCTAGCCCTCCTCGGGAGGGGGGACAACGGTGTCCCCGACTCGCCCCCGGAATGGGGAGGCACGCTTCACAGTGCGCGGTCGCCGTGGCCTGCTTCTGCTGGGGTGACAGGCGGAATACGGTACCACCTGATGGAAGGTGGTTGTTACCGTGGCGTCCCCAGTTGTTGCAAACTTCCATAGACCTGTGCAACAATTGGGGAGTCACACTTAATTATTGAGTTAAGGAGGATGACATGAACGTACATAAAACATTTTTTGACTTTGAGCTGTTATGGAAAATAAAAGACTATTATTTAGAACAAGTAATCAATCATCAATCTGCGGTAGCCTAGTGGTATGGGTAATGGACTGCTGAGACGAGGTCTCGGGTTCGATACCAGGTTTACCATGGCACACACCAATGACTTTTCGATGCTTTTCGAAGTTATGTGTATTTATCGCAGGTTTATAAGTGCCTGGTTAATGGCAATAGGCTCGCCACCTATTACATTGGGACCTAAACATAAACTGGCGAAATGTGGGTGCTAGCACCTCTGCCTACCCGTTCGGAGAATACAGGCGTGAGTTTATGTTATGTTATGTTAGTAATCAATCAATAAACTAATAAGCAGGTAGCTATATTATTTATAATTAGATTAGACACCTCACGCATAGTGAGAGGACCACATCTTGCTTGTGTATTTCTGGAGGAACTCTATTTATTCTACAAAGAAACTATACTACGACTACGACTCCTTCTATGACTGAGTAGAGGAGAACAGAGGTTGTAGAGCCTCTACGAGGGTTTTAATGACTATGATCGTGACTATATTAATTAATTCCACAATAATAAACTTAAATCTTACAATTTCAGCTCCATATTCTGAAGAGAACTCCTCCATTCTTAGAGTCAGTTAAAAATTTCAACACGACCAGAATTCCATCGATTTGTCATTCAAACTAACCTACAAAACGATCACCTATAGTATTTATAAATCAAATATCCATTCCGGAGGCACCGAAAAAACCTTAAGGCTCTAAAAGCAACGCCATTTGCAATATCAGACGGGACCAGTAATAAAATCCCGCCTTTTTAGAGGTCAAACGTTAAAAAATAAAAGAAAATTCAAACTTGGAACACCCGGCGATGCTCCGCCCATAGCTTCTATCTCCCTCGCACATTCACTGTCTCGCTCCAGGGCTTTGAAATGCGAGATAGCTTTTGTTATATGACCCGTAGTCATCGTGGAGTGAGGGTGTACCATAATGAAATACGGTTTTAAAAAGACGGTTTTTTTCTGTGATTATGTGATTTGAAAGTGCAATATTTGAGTTTTAAGTGCGTGCAAAGTAAGGTGAGGTGAAATAATTTATTTACAAATAGATAATTTAATAATCGATAACATCTCTATAGATTCTAATAAGTATTTTTTAACAATTTCATATTTCGAAAGTTTACGTGAATTGGGATAAACAATTTTTTTGCGCGCGAATAAAACAAGAAAATAAATGTTGTGCCTAATTTGAATACATAAAATTAATGCGTTATATTTCATTTAACGCTATTTAGTTTTTCAGTTTCAGTTTGCACTGAGTAGTTATGAAATTGTATATTAAAAACAAATATTTACTAGATGCATGTTACAATTACTATACAAATTATATTATGTGTTTCCTAAATACATTTGAATTTTACCGACAAAAGAAATGAAATATTATTAGTTATTTTTTATACAGTTTTCAAACTATTCAGTCTTTGGACTGTACCTACTACGTAACAGGTTTTTTTAACCCCGGGGTCTTGAATTTCGTGAACTAGCTATCTACTGGTTCTTACTTTTAGATTTTTCTTTTTTGCTAAGTTACATAATATTGTCCTGCCTCCGTGGCGTGGTGGTAGTGAACGCGACTGCCACGCAGGAGGCGCGGGTTCGATTCCCGCTCAGTGCAAATATTTGTATGCATGAATATGGCTATTTGCATTGGTCTGGGTGTATCTATGTATATTATGTATGTATTTACAAAAAAAAAATGTATTTAAGTATGTTTATCCGCATTCTAGATTCCATAACACAAGCTAGTTAAGCTATGCTTACCATGGGTCTAGATAGCGTTGTGTAGAATGTTGGGAAATATTTATTATTTATTATTATTATTTATTGTCGTAAGTTTAGACGAATGTCTATTAAATTTTTGAACAAAAATATTTTGGAGACCGGGCATCGCTAAGTTGATGATGAATATGATGATACGCGCATAACTTCCGAACGACCAAATTGGATGAACCTTTTATCTATGTTCGTTATTGTAAGTATTTTCAGTCAAGGTTTTTAAAAAAATCAATTTATGTAAAAACTACAGGTACCTAAGTTGCTATGCCATAATTGCACACCGGAGCGAAACCAGGGCGCGCACCTAGTAAAATTAAAAAAATAAATACAAATTACTTTTTTTTGTAATCTACATTATTCATACATGCATAAATTATTTGTATTATTCGAGAATTTTATTGAACCCACGACCTCCGGCGTAGCAGGTGAACGCTATACTGCTGCGCTATGTACCTTTACCTAAGAAATTCATTCTACTAATGAAAAGTATTCTTTATATTAGACTAGCTTTTGCCCGCGGCTCCGCCCGCGTGGATGTCGGTTATCGCGACAAAACATAGCCTTTGTCCTTTCTCAAGGTCTAATCTACCCCTATACCAAATTTCATCAAAATCGGTTCAGTGGTTTAGGCGTGAAAGCGTAACATACAGACAGACAGAATGAGTTACTTTCGCATTTATAATATTGGATATAGGAATATGGATGTAGGAAGTCCCTTTTAGTTGCTATTTCAGTAGCGAGGGGTGAAAATTTTCAAAAGGCAATCCGTTGGAAATGTTGTAGCATAAATGTAAATTACATGTGTAGTGTAAGCCGGCGGGAATCGTGTTGTTGACCCTCGTCGCCACTGCTATCTGTACTAATTTTATTAGTACGAAACTAATTCTGTCTATTATGAAAATAACACCATAAAACGTTGTATTAAGCTTAGTCACTTTGACAATAAATAAATAGGATACCTTAGATTAGAGCAGTTCTGAAATAATATGCCTAAGTACCGGTTTGAATAAGAATCCATAGGTACTAATATCATATTATCTATTCTGTGATAATATTATAAATGTGAAAGCAACTCTGTCTGTCTGTCTGTCTGTATGCCTGTCTGTATGTATGTTACGCTTTCAAGCCTAAACAACTGAACGGATTTTAATGAAATTAGAGGTAGATTAGACCATGAGAAAGGACATAGGCTATGTTTGGTCGCGATGTCCGACATCCACGCGTGCGGAGTCGCGGGCAAAAGCTAGTAATATATATTTGAATGAATTTTACAGCATTAAGTAAAATTCATTCAGTATTTGGGCGGAGTTATCCAAAATCAATGTTTAAAAATGATTGTAACATCATTCATTGGTTCCGATAGTTCGTAAGAATATCGGCAGATGACTCTACCGTCCGCATCACCTTAAAGACAGATAAAAATAGAAGTGAATTTGAATTACCTACATCGGGCGGGGCTCGGTAGCCGAGTGTTTTTTTTTATTGTGCGAAAACTCCCCACGGAGCCAGTGGAGGCGGTTATGTCGGACTCGAACCGACCAAAACGCACGCCGTCTTGGGTCCTTGGTTGCCGGAGGTGAGATTGCCAAAAGCATATCTCTCGCACCCCGGCCCGGCTCGGTAGCCGAGTGTAAGGGAAAGATCGCGGGTTCGAGTCCCGAGCGAGAAGTTTCATTTTTCCTATATATGTCAAAAACCAGCTACTCTGTGTGTAAAACTCCAATTCAACAATGCTCACTCGTGCAATAACTTCAATATCGTAAAATTTAACAATAATATTTTAATAACTCGAAGTGCTTCTTTCAATGGATTAAAATCTTATCTCTTTGTTTAAGAATTAACTGGGTTGGTAACACTACAAAAGATTTCGATACGTTATGGTAGACGCTTACCCAATGAAGTAGCTAATTATGGCATTTGCTGTTGCAACATTTTTGGTATTCCTCATTCCCGCGGCTTCTTCTGTAGCTCACCATTCCACAACATTCTACACAACGCTATCTAGATCCATGGTAAGCTTAACTAGCTTGTGTTATGGAATCTATAATGCGGATAAACATAATTAGATACTTTTTTTTGTAAATACATACATATTATACATAGAAACACCCAGACCAATGCAAATAGTCATATTCGTGCATACAAATATTTGCACTGAGCGGGGATCTAACCCGTGTCTCCTGCGTAGCAGTCACGTTCACTAACGCCACGCCACAGAGGTCATATTGACCCTTTATTTGGTTTTCTGTATAAGACAGTCAAGTGTTTAGGCGGAGTTATCAAAAATCAATGTTTAAAAATGATTGTAACATCATTCATTGGTTCCGATAGTTGTAATAAGATCGGTAGATGACTCCACCGTCGCCGTAAGAACGGATAAAATAGAAGGGAACGAATCACATCGGGTGTGTCTCGGTAGCCGAATGGTCAAGGCATTCCCCCTGTAAGGGAAAGACTGCGGGTTCGAGTCCCGCCCGTGAAGAAAGAAGAAAGTTTATTTTTCCCTATGTATTCGATTTGTATAGTTAACATACCGACGTCCCCGAGGAATAAACCGGTAATCGCAAAAATCAAATTTTACAGGAAAAATAGATTAGTGTTTTTCGGTTCTAACTTCTCCTTAAAAAATAATTATGACAACATTTTAATACGACGGGAAAGCTAATTTTTGCCCAAACAGATCATAGTTAGCCGTGTGACTATTGATTAAACACAGAATTAGATATTCACCAAAGTTCAAATTACCGAAAATAATTTCTAACAGATTTTAGGGTATTGATATATTACCACCATAAACTATTAATAATATTCCAGCAAAGTCTGCTTACCGAATTATTCTTGTAATATAAAAAAGATTTCTCAAAAATCATAGACATAACACTACTTTACTGAGTTCTCCAACGTTTTATGTTTTCATTAGTAGATAAATGTAATGTTCAGTTACTGACTTATTACGGTAAACATTTTAATAACCTTATAATGGTAAAATATAGTAACTGGAATATTATAGATCTTTCTGGTAATCATATTTTAATGTAATCGTTGTAAACAGATCATGTAAATAAATTTGTTATCAGTATCTCTAAGGGAAAATTAAAAAAAATTCATAAAATTTATTAAAATATTGTTTTTAATGGGTAAAAAGTCCTTAATGAGATCACAATTGTAATATAAAAAATATAAAGAAATAAAAACGTCAAAAGCGCACTGCTTTTGACGTTTTTATTTCTTTATATTTTTTAATCACTATTTTCATTGTTATCATCATTATTATCTTGTTTACTATTTTCTACAGAAACTACAGAGACATAAAATGGGTGGTAATACTGTGGAATTGCTCCACTGTTACAAAAAGATAGTAAATCAGTATGCAACGCCTTAGTTATAGGAAGAAGTTGATGATACGCACGTTCCAATACAGTTCCAATACAGTCCTAAAACAGTTTCATTGGTTAAGGTTGATACTGATCAACCTTAATCAATCAAAAACTTCTTTTTGATCCATTTATCCATTATCTTCAGATACTTTAGAATTTAGGATAATATTATATATTTGGTCAGGTGTGTAACTAAAAATTTCTCAATACTGGCATGCATGGAATCGCCCTCGTTTTTGCTATGGCCAGTTTCAAACATTCTGTGTGTTATAGATATATGTATTTCAAGATTTAGATGCATAAGCATACAAGGCAAAAATATATCTTTTTTTGTTCTGACCATAACAGGCGTCTGAATAGAGGTAGAATTTACTAATACCTTGTTCATGTTCGGACTTGAGGAATTGTAGCAAACAACTAACAATTTCGGTGCAGCCTCGCCTTGCAATTTGTTGACGCTACACATAATAATAACCTTTTTTTACGAAGTGCATCAAAAATGGTGAAGTTATATACTTTCGTTTATAGTGGAAAATACCCACAGAAGATTGCGGTATACTAAATACTTGTGGCAAATCGAATATAGCATGGTGCTGCCATTTACGTCAGCGCTAATTTTTTCTTCGTTTTTAATCTCCCGAATTCTATCTTTTCTTTTCAAGTGGGTTTTATGGTTGTCCTCTAATAAGCCAAGTTTCTCTGATGGTCTAGCTTGCTCGTAAACAAAACAAGTAGAAAATTAATCCTTTTCAGGCTTCATATTGACGTTTTGTCGCCACCTTAACATCAACCAACATTTGCTGTGGAAACCAATCCGTATACAAACGATATAGTTTTGATATGTTGAGATCTCGTGACAAATATTTTCGAGTTGAGCTTTGTCTTGTATAATGAGACTCTATTTTAGAAATAGATTTTACAGAAAGAAGCAAATTTTATATTTTAGAATAATAAAATTTGCGTCTTTCTGTGCTGGACCTCAGTTTTCGAGGTCTATTATTGTGCTTATTACCTCTTAAGTCAGTCACGTGGTCGTCTGTTTTAAATTTTTCTATTGCTGTGTATACCATTTGTTCATTAATTTGTAAAGTATTTAGGAAAAAATTCTTACAAATCAAAACCTCCACATCTCTTATAGAAAATAAATATTTAATAGTCTGTGTGCTATTATTTTTTCGTTCTAGAGTCATTCGTTTGCTGTTTTCTGTTCTAGTATGTCTGGCAATATATATCCATTGCTGTTCTCGATCAGCTAGTTTATCAAAATTTCAAATAAATCTTGCCGTGGATACTTATTTTTATTATGAAAGCCCTCGTAAGCCTGACCAGAGTTTTTCAGTAATTTATTTCTTTTGCTTGACCATAGATGTTTATTAGCTTTACGTTTTCTGTTGTATACTTTTTCATTCAGGCAAGTGGAAGTCATCTCTAAATTATTTGATTCAAAATCTATTGAATGTTGTATTATTTTAGTTCCAATATCAGGTTGCTTATTTTGACAACTATTGGTCAGTGTGGCATCATAAGTGTTATAAATTACGGGTGAGCTTTCAGGTTGCAATGTTTCCTCGAAATCTTCACATTTCCTTGTTTAGATAGAGATGCACTGATCACTGCGTGCGCCGTGTATTATCTAGTGTGAGTAAAATGCATTACATGTAGAAACACGTTCCTGATAGAGGGCTCAGAGGATGATGTGAGAGTTAGATGATATTAGTTTCTATGATAACGTGGTTTAGGTACATTTCGCCTTGACCACAGAATACCTATGGTCTATAGTTATTCTGTGCCTGTCTGTATAAGTACCGTGTTTTACTAAATACTGTACCGGGGAGATATTGTGTATTTTTATAGCACATCATAATATCAAGTCCGTTATTTCGTTGTATAGTCAGTGTTGCAACCCCTTGATTTTTTCAAATTTGGCGCCAATTTTTTGCACCATCTTTCGCTGACCAGAATCTAATAATTTCCTACTCGAAGGTATAAATTCTGTCTCAAAGCAAATCGTCGACAGAATCAGTTATAAGCAGAATCTGTCTGTGAATGAATTTTACAGCATTAAGTAATACTTAGTTTTTAATAAAATAAATAAACTAGCTTACCCCACACACTTCACACCGCAAATTTATTTCCGCCCGCGTGGCGTCAGATCCCGTTCCCCTGCACCCTCTACTATATTAAGCATGTTTTATACATATAATCCTTACTCTTGAATTATTCTATCTATTAAAAGAAACCGCAACAAAATCCGTAGCGTAGTTTTTAAGATATAAGGATACATAGGGACAGACAGAAAAAGTGACTTCGTTTTTACCCACGGCGGAACGGAGACGGTAGGTATATGCGTTTGGGGTGAGATGATATTTGTGTGTTTGTTTGTTTGTGCAAATCCATATTGCCTTTTCTCCGAAACTACCGACCCAATTTTGATGCAGTTTTCAGTTATGAGTTCGGCTTTAATTGTAGCATTTTCTTAGATAGATGACAACTCAACAGGGGGTGCTACTGCAAGCATTTTTAATGCAAATCAATGTTGCTAATTTTCTCCAAAACTAGTCAGATCCCGTTCCCGCTGCACCTTAACATTTAGGGGGACGAAAAATAGATGTTGTCCGATTCTTAGATCTACCCAATATGCACACAAAATTTCATGAGAATCGGTCAACTACTAGACTAGACTACTACTAGATAATGAAATGATGAAATAATCTTACCACCATGAGCCTACCATGTCCCTTTCCGTAGATCTTTTTTTAAATACTGTGATTTGATTAGTCTACGAAAACGACAATGCCTATACCACGGAGGACAGATTATGATACCTAACCTGTACCTTTTTTTTTCGTGCGGAAATCCCCTCGGATACCTCCCCTGCCGGAGCCGGAAGGGGAGGTTATGACGGACTAGAACCGACTAAAACCGCACGCCGACTGTGGATCGTGGTGCTAGGCCGGAGGTTAGGTTGTCTTCGACATATCTCTAGCACCCCGGCTGACCACGGGCCATCCCTTACGGTCTGGCCCTCCTCGGGAGGGGGGACAACGGTGTCCTCGACTCGCCCCCGGAATGGGGACCTAACCTATACCAAGTTGTAGTGTAGGTAGAAGATCTCGTCATAAACATGAAACATTCAATGCTATCCATCAATGTATTATTTTCTTCCATTTCTAGGAAACTTATGTTAGTTCATATGAATTCTTTTGTTTTCGCTCCGTGTCCGGCGAATGTCAGGTGTTATGTAAACAAACTCATATTTTACCCAACGATGGCGAATTTTCTTTTATTATTTATAATTGTAACGGACATACAATATCCGTTCTATAGTTGATACATTTATATTCATGACCGAACATTGGTCAGGTAAAGTCGGGAACTCGCTGTAGTTTTTGTGTGATTAAAATAAATATATTAATTTTTAAGTAAATTAATAAGGGTACAATAATTCTATTGGAGTGTTGAATGGGATTGCAGTTTTTATTGCTGACTAAACATAATGTTATATCGTGAATAGTTTGTAAATGTAAATTAAAATCGATGGTGTATTGATGTGATATCTGTCTCTACGCCTAAACAATAATCTAGGTTTGGATTCAAATTTATAGAAACTCACCTTATGTCTTTATTAAACTGCAGATGTAAATCTTAATTTTGTTTCAGAATTAAAAAGACAAACAACCTGAAGATACTGTGATGAAATCTACAAATATGGAGTCGTGTTCCGATCGCCTGAGTCCCTCAAGTGACATGACAAGCGAATCAGAAACATCGCTGCCGCCATTTCCATACGACAATCAAAACGGAAACTTCTATCAAGCAGAATTAAATGAAAAACAATACTTCTCTTGTAAACAGAAAACAAGAAACGAAGAAAAAACTCCAAAAGAATCTTATTTACAAGAAAGTAATAAAATGGTGTTTGAAAATTATCTATCGCCACAGAGAAACAAAAAATATTTGAATTTCGAATTAAAATTGCCTCCAACTAATGACAATATATTTTCACAAATAGAAGGCGAAGATCGCATGCGTTCAGGCTACTTCAATGAGGTCCAAGACTTAAAAAGTTGCGTTCAAAACGAAAATAATCCAAATTTATCCGATATGAAGATTAACCAGCAGATATTTGATAATGTTAGTGTAAATAATGAGAGGGAGAGAGTTTCTCAAACATATTTTGCTGAGAATGAAAACAGTAATATGCGTAGATGTTTAAATTTTAATTCGGAACAAGTGCAGTGTGTTTGTGAGGCGTTGCAGCAAAAAGGTGATATTGAGAAATTGGCGGCATTCTTGTGGAGTTTGCCTCCGAGTGAGCTTCTTAGAGGACATGAAACAATTCTAAGGTGCGTATTGAAAGTTATACTTTTCATAAAAGTGTTCTATAAAACGCAATAACATATATGATGGGGTGAAACCGGAAAAAATATTCGTGGGTTAAAAAGGTCTGTTGGTTTTAAACGAAAACACGCAATTTTTTTAATTGTATTTAAATTATCAGTTGGTAAAAGATTTATGAAAGGTTTATTTCTTAAGTTTTCGTGAGTTTTGATGACCGTGAAATCCAAGGTTACCTTATTTTACTTAATCAGGCACTAGTCTTAAGTTAATATTTATAGTTTCTTTCGCGTTAACAACCTCTGTAGCGTAGCGGTAGATCGTTTGACTGCTACGTCAAAGGTTGCGGGTTCGAGTCCTGCTCATTGCAAAAATTGACATGAATATAATATTTATTTATCTGCATTCGTCTGTATGTAATTGCAAAAATAAGTATCTAGAATCTATCACTAGCTAATTAAACTATACTTCCTTTTGGTGTAAATAGCATTGTGTAAAGTAAAACCAACGAAGCGAGAGAAAAAAAGTAAACAAAGTTTCAACAGTTCGAAACATTTATCACTTCAACAGTGCTGACAGCTTTCCTGTACTACGAAACACGCAACGACCGCTGTCGCTCGGCCATTGTCGCGTACGTGTGACATGTGCGGCAAGGACATAGACAATAATCGCTAGTTATCGCAACGTAACTCAGTGATGGTCGCTTTGTTTACCTTTTTTCTCTCTCGTCTCGTTGGCTTTACTTTAGAATGTTCTATCAAATTTATATCTACCCCCAGGGCTCGAGCGTTGGTGGCGTACCACCGTGGGGTGTACCAGGAACTGTACGCGATCCTCGAAGCGCACTCCTTCCCGCCAAGACACCACAACGCATTACAGAACCTATGGTACAAGGCTCATTATAAGGAGGCAGAGAAAGTGAGAGGAAGAGCTTTAGGTGAGAATTTATTTATATTCATACTAGCTTTTGCTCGCGGCTCCGCCCTCGTGGATGTCGGTTATCGCGACCAAACATAGCCTTTGTCCTTTCTCATGGTCTAATCTACCCCTATACCAAATTGTATAAAAATCGGTTCAGTGGTTTAGGCGTGAAAGCGTAACATACAGACAGACAGACACATAGAGTTACTTTCGCATTTATAATATTAGTATGGAAGTATGGATTTATATTTAGGTGAAGCAATCTCTGTGGCCTGGCAGTAGTGTACGCGATTGCTACGCAGGAGGCGCGGGTTCGATCCCCGCTCAAAGCAAATATTTGTATCCATGAATATGGCTATTTGCATTAGTCTGGGTGTTTCTATGTATAATATGTATGTATTTACGAAAAAAAAGTATCTTAGTATGTTTATCCACATTTAATCATTCACAAGCTAGTTAAGCTTACCATGGGTCTAGATAGCGTTGTGTAGAATTTTGTGGAATTTAAAAAAAAAACATACCCCAGTGCAGTGAAAAAGGAGTGTAATGTGTTTGACCTGAACAGTACTATCGCATAGACTTAGAATATGAAAGCTCGATATATTTTCAGAGTAGGTTGAAACTGAATTTCATTATCACCTGTGATATGGTTGAACAATATTTGCAGTGAAAGGACTGCCTTCTAACCTATGCCGCACCATTAACACCTGAGACTCCCTGCCAACTCACGTGTTTCCTTCTTCCTACAGTCCCGGGTCCTTTAAGCGGGGCGTGAAAAGGCATCTGATGAGGCCGTCAAGCTGAGTGCCACCACTGTTAACATTGTACATGTTTACGATGGTGACCCTCGTTCCGAGACTTTACCTTTAGCTTACCATCAGGCGAGGTGAAGTCAAATTGACGGGTCATTTATAAGAAAAAAGAAACTGATAATCTGAAATTCGGTGCTTAGATCAGTTTTTTAATTTTTGGGGTTTCAACTACCCGTAAGGACTGCCGAAGAGTCTTCAAACAGTAGTCCGATGGTTCGAATACATCGGGAAAAAGAATCTTCTCAGGCGGGACTCGAACCCGCGATCTTTCTCTTACAGGGGGAATGCCTTCACCAATTCGGCTACCGAGACACGCCCGATGTGATTTAAATTTCCATTCCCGTCTTCAAGGCGAACGGTGGAGTCATCTACAGATATTCTTACGAACTATCGAGACCAATGAATGATGTTACAATCATTTTTTAACATTGATTGATGATTTTATGCATGTATTCGATTTGTATAGTTAGCATACTTAATGCTTTAAATTTCTTTCAAAAAAGTAGTGTGATGGGTTTTATGAACCGCCTCTACCCTGGTACTCTCGCGTTCCAATCAGTACCTACTTATTCCCCTTGTGTGCTAAAATAAATATATCTTCTAGGTGCAGTCGACAAATATAGACTTAGGAAAAAGTACCCACTGCCTAAGACGATATGGGACGGCGAAGAGACGGTCTACTGCTTCAAAGAGAAGAGTAGGAACGCGCTAAAAGACTGCTATTACAGAAACAGGTAAGTTTATCAATCTCTAGTGTTGTAAACGTCCTTAGGTCACGGTAAAGGTTTACTTTCATAAACCTCAATATATTACAAAGAATTGTGCTTTTTTACACGAAAAGTACGGTGTCGGGTAGAAATGTGCCAATAGCCTACTAAATATTTTTGGAGGTGACGATTCGCGCACCAATAAATTAACTTAGCGCGAATAGCCTACAAAAAAAATATTAAAGGAGTCGATTCGCACGTTTTGTGCGAGTTCAATTTGTGCGAATCGTCCAATAAGCCTGAAAAACATCCAGTGCATTGATTATTTGAATGTGCAGTGCATTGATTGTTGTCTGCCACCTGAGTGGTCTAAAAAAGCCACGTTCTAATATTATAAACTAATCTACTTTAATTCCTCAGGTACCCAACTCCTGACGAAAAGCGTGCCTTAGCGCAGAAGACCGGCCTCACCCTCACGCAAGTCTCCAACTGGTTCAAGAACAGAAGACAGAGAGACCGCACCCCACAGCAGCCTAACAGACCGTAAGTACATGCATATGCTCACGCCTAATTCTCTCCAGGGTAAGCAGACAACAGCATTATATGAGGCACAGGTGAATAGCTTATTCACCGAGGTTTATGCCAGCCGGGATAAGTGAACGCGACTGTGACGCAGGAGGCGCGGGTTCGATTCCCGTTAAGTGCAAATATTTGTATGCGTGAATATGGCTATTTGCATTGGTCTGGGTGTTTCTATGTATAATATGTATACGTACGTGCAATTTCGACGTCCGAAATCAATCCGAACTTGTTGGGATTTTATTACACGTTCGTGCGTTCATCATCAATAATGGATGTAGAAAAGTTAATTATCTTGATTCACGGGCATAAATCTTTGTGGAATCAAAGTGATTCCAGTTATCACTTACGTCAGCGTCCGTTCGTTCTTCAGGTGATATTGTGTCGCGAAAGTTTTTTATTTATTTATTTATTTACACACACTGACAACTATCTTCACAGGTAAGCCCTAATACGATAGTGCCGTAACTTAATATTAACACCGTTATGGATTATACAATTACAATACAATTATTACACAACATAACATATCTACGTTAATTCAGAATAGGCGGCCCTTGTGAATTCGTTCAGACTACACGTATATATATCGACTCGCTGCGACACTTGCTGTATTTAGTCAAGTTAGGTCGTATTGCATTAAGGATGTACTCAAAAGTATCTCTCCCCATGCGTGTATAACCATTAAACATTATACAAATCTTCCATAATGTGATGAAATTCACTGAATTCATCTCTTTTTTTTTTTTAATATTTCGCGCTCCCATTAGGTTCTACGATAACGACGACGGCGTCGCAATCTACGGTTTAGAAGATGATTATCCAAAAGATTATTCCAGAAGATTATTCATCGCATCGCGTACAGAGATGACTTCACGTATGCGCTAACACCGGTACTCTGTCTATTTGACGGAGAAAAACGTATTCAGTGTGCGCATTCAATTCGTACGAACAGTGTTCATACGTTTACGCACGTTATAATTCGCATCCAAAGTGAGCGCGGCCTTATATTCGATCCCACGTTATAGGGGGCGATACTATTGCCCTATTCTGGGCTCAGCCTCAGATGCGTTTTCAGATGCCTTGCACAGTCAGCATCAGAAAGATGTTGACGTACAAAGTATGTACGTACTCAAAATGATCTTAGGCTTAGTTTTTTACCAGTCCGTACCTTCCAGTTAACTGATTGTTTTGATATTTGGTATACACCTTTAGTTTGAACAATAATACCATATAAATCAATAAAACAGTTTTATTTGCTCTTAATACGAGAGTTTTAAGATCATTTTGAGACTTCGTCGTCAAGATATTTATGACACTGACTGAACGACACCGCATGGGACGTGATAGGGTGGCCCAAATTTTACTCTGCCGGGAACCACGTGGTCTTAGTATAAAACACTAGCTTTTGCCCGCGGTACCGCCCGCGTGGATGTCGGTTATCGCGACCAAACATAGCCTATGTCCTTTCTCATGGTCTAATCTACCCCTGTACCAAATTTCATGGAAATCCGTTCAGTGAGGCGTGAAAGTGTAACATACAGACAGACAGACCGACAGTCAGACAGAGTTACTTTCGCATTTATGATTATTATAGTATGGATTATACCTACTTAACTTACTTATATGTATAAGGGTATGAAAGTTTAAACTAAAAGACCGGTGCGCGGCCAAGAGTTATTATACCTACTATACTAACTTTTAATAACGTATACAATCCAAAGTAAATAAAGCTAAACATTTTATTGTTTGGCACAAAGGGGCCATTGTTTTTGACACGCCAAAGCTCGGACCATTCGTCTCAAGGACTTTTGACATTACTACTTGGTAGGGGCAGTATCAATGCGGGTTTTACTAGGACATTTTAAAAAAGCGCAGTGCACGACAAAAAATCGAACTAAAACTAAAATGTCAATTGGTAGGTACTTTTACATTACATACTAGTCAAAACATAGTTTTTACGATATGATTTTTGGAAGTGTTCCAAAAATCTTATCGCGAAAAGTCCCGAAATAGTATAAAACACTATGATTTTACACCGCGATAGTTTAATAATAACATACCAGAGTTAATATCATAATCCTTGCTTGCTTCGCCGTAGTCGGGTAAAATAAACATCGCATTTATTTCAAATAGTCTTTTACAGGAGCGACTACCATCTAACTTCCCAGCTCCCAACCCCAAGAAGAAACGCAGAAGTCAGAACTTCGTCTATAAAACTCTTTATTTGAAATTATCCTAGCCCGTTAATCAGCTGGTGATTTTTGGCCGTGAAAACGTTAGTAGGCCCATTATGTAGGTAGGTAGGTACCGATATCTACCCATAGACACGGTAATAGATACCTAATACAATTTGTGGACTTATCCTGCATTATCTGAATGCATGGCTACCCTTTATCTTTACGTACAGTCACTTCGTTTGTACTTTCATTTTGGTATTTTTTTATCAGTACCTAACAATAAATAATCAAAATAACTTATAAGAAAAGTACCTAATCTAGTCTACTTATTAAACATAGATGTTGATAAGCGCAAACTCCAGAACGGTTCGAAGGATTCGCCTATTTTTTTCCCATGTTCCAAAAGTTACACGGAAGGCTTAAAAAAAACACGGGCACGGGAACAGAATTTCGTAGGCATCACCTACTGTCTGTCTGTATGTTACGCTTTCACACCTAACCATCTGAACCGATTTTGATGAAATTTGGTATAGGGGTAGATAAGACCATGAGAAAGGACATAGACTATGTTTGGTCGCGATAACCAAATTCCACGCGGGCGGAGCCGCAGGCAAAAGCTAGTAATACTATATTCACGTCTGTAAATGCCGAACATTATCCACATTTCACCACTTTGATTTTCGGTCCCACCATCCCACATAATAGGGGGCGAGCATATTGCCGCCAAGCGGGCACTTTGTCACAAGCTGTATGGTTAAGTACTGTCGGTAGGAGACATCAAACAGAAAACAAATATCCACGTGCGCGATTCATATTGTTTTTTTACCGCGTCTATCTTAACCACTTGGTTGAAAGACAAAAAAAAACTTTTTTCAAAGATTAAATGCACTTTTTTCACATGCCAAATGCATTGTCATGGACCTTGTCCAGTTGGACCCTCATTAGGACTCATTAATCAAAGACAAAAGGTCACACTTTAAAAAAAAAGATTGCACATGTGCGGCTCTAGCGGGCGGTCAGCGGCCAATTTCTGAAAATTTACGCTTAAAAAAAAGTTGAATGCTTTTTTTTTTAAATTAGGTACAGCTATGGAGAAGGAAATGTTCAATTCTGTCCTCCGCGGGAACAGCATACAGCCATTTTGTTGGAAAAAGTTAGTATACCTAGGAGTCTAGGTAGGTAGATTTATACGTTTTAAACCAAATCTAAGTTCTGTAGTTAGGTAGATTATGTCCTTATCTAGTCGAACTTTTTAGAGTTCCAACTACCCGTAACGACTGCCATAGATATTCGTATGGCAACCGGGACTGACGGCTTAGCGTAATCTTCGAGGCACGGAAACCAGGCCAATGCAAATAGACACAATCGCAAATAGACGCATATAAATGTTTGTACTGAGAGGGAATCGAATCCGCGCCTCCTATGTAGCAGTCGTGTTCACTACCACCATGGTACAATCGGGTATTGAGGTACCTATAATAATAATGATGATACTCCTCGACACAGCAGAGGCCAGGAGGTTCCTCTATTTCCAGCCTTTAACTATACTGGTAACTTATTTAGTCCCTGTAACTGATGGCGGTTAGCTACCATATTTTTATAATATACCTATTTAAAACTTAATACGTTACGCAATAAAGGTATATTTTTATGAAATTTAAAGGAAATATTTTCATGAAATGAAAACGAAAATGTAAGTACCAAACGAACAGCATACAGAACAACCACGAAATTATACTATTTTGCCATCTATCCATATACTTACACCTGTAACTCCCCGAAGGGTTAGGCAGAGGTGTATTACCACTCACGTTTCGCCACTAAAGATTTTCGGTCCCATGACGTAATAGAGGCGAGCCTATTACCGTCAAGCAGATCCTTTGTCTTGGGCTATATGTTTTCTGTCGGATGGAGAACAGACCTTTCCCTTGGTCGCCTTTTACGACACCAACAGAAGGAGCTGGGGTGGTCCTATACTACTCCACCGCAAACCAGCACGGCAAATGTGTATTATATACTATTTTGGTATCAAATTATATTATCTGGCAGCCCTGGTAGGGATGGGGTCAAGTATTTAAGACTTTAAAATTAGTCGATTCTCAATACTAAAACGAATTTTGTTCTTTTTCAGAGAGATGCTAGTGCCAGCCCAGTATGCAGGTCCACAAGGCGGACTGGCACAAGCTTTGCTGCCAAATGCGTATTACCATCAGCTGCCAGATCCCACGCACTACTTACATAGCGGTGCCCCGTAAAATGTTACTTAATAATTTTAAGTGTTCCTATGTATAATTATTCCTAGTTAAACCAGAGAATGACTGTAAAAAGTGTTATTTATATTCATAATTATATTAAGATTATTTAAAATGTTAGGCAATTTGAGGTAACGTCCGCAAACATTCAAGTGTTGTCAGTCCACCCGCGACGTCTTTTTATTCTATTTGGTCAGTACAAAAATCTCCCATATCTTTGGACCAATTGACACAATTATTTAGAAGATGAAGAGATGCTACAATATAGATTCCATTACATTCAAAAAGGTAGTTCTGAACAAAACATTTCTTATCTACTCTTTTTCTATACTGGTAAAAAATGTATCTTGTTTTAGAGTTTTTTTTAGATTATAACTTAAACGATTTGAAATTTTACTTTAAAACTTTGTATGTATGTAGGTACCTACTATTTTTACATTATCTACTCAGAATTTTTGTTTTTACTTTTTTTTTAGATGATTTTGTTTCACATTTTCCTGAGAAATACTGTGTGTAAAATAGTTTTCATCACTATTAATTAATAATGAAAATTAAGAGAATTTGTTTTATTTTATTAAGTACTTTTACTTTCACTGTAAAAATAACTTCTTGTATATTCGTCTTGTACTTTAACTAGATTATTTTCCAGTGTTTTAAAGTTTCAAATTTAGTTGAATATAATATTATGTTGAATATAATTATGTAAAAATATCGATTTCCAAACCAAGCAGCTTCTAATAAGTATTGCAATTATGTTTTAATCGGTAGTTTCAATACGTAATAAAACATATATATTTACATGGACACCGAAGGTATTATGGCAGAACCATATTTAGGTGTTGTGACGTACCAGAAGTATATCAGTTTCATTCATTTAGTATGATAGGAGACACATTTTAGGTTGTCTCTTCAGAATTGGAACCGCTTCATAAAATAAATCTCTTACGGAGGTGCAATCCGTGCAATAGCACCCTCTTCCCAGTGTCCATGGATTTTGGCCCTATAAATACATTTTTTTCTGCCTGGATCTGTAAAACATATCTTGTACATTAACAGCAATGCTGCCGGGATGGCTTAAGCTGTACTAAGTTAATGACTAAAATTATAGCCTTGCCTCTCTTGTTCAGTTTTTCTTTAGAAATACTTTACATTTATATCAAATCCTAGGCACGCATGCCTTGGCATACACGGTTTAAAAAAGTTGTGCACTTTTGTTTATAGAAATTATTTCGTGATTTATGCTCAAAATACTATAAGTGGTCATTGTTTACTGATAGGGTGCTGATTAAGTTTCAAACCATTGTATTCTAGTCTGGAAGTGAATTAAAATTCTATAAGAATCAAATGCTTGTTTCCTATGACCCCATTAGAGTCACTTTTCCTTAATTAAAAGTGATATTTACTTATATTTAAATATTCTAAAGAAAATGTTGAAGGCTTTTGAAGTTCATCAGCTCGTTGAAAGGAGTTAACTAAATTCCGCAAGTATCGAACCAGTCTGAAATTTAGTAAGTATATTGGTAGCTTAGACCTGAGGCTGCAACAAGTTTGTCTGAGGAATATCAAACATATATGGAATTTACAGCATCTAAATAGCCTGTCTGCTTTACTTCATGATTATTGAGTAGTACTTAGACAGAAGTCAATAACTAAATACGTAGAATAATGCAATGTTTGGTGATTGGTAAATACGGTTTGCTATAATCAGTATTCCGTCATCATATTTCAATAAAGTACTTTTGCGGGAGCAATAAGCGCACGACGATGGGACAATTTATGTACCTACTACCCAATAAAGTATTTTGTGGTTCCATCATGTGAAATTCACCCGAACATGAGTTAATTCGAACTTAAGCGCAATTGCAGTCAACTAAAGTTTGAAAATCGAGTTAATATTTAGGCGATTTGTTACGTCAAGCCCTACTAAGACGTGCTGCGTCACTATAACTGTCAAAGTCAAATGCGCAAAAAAAAAACTCGCTTGTGATTATTTTGATCGATCAGTTGAAAGCCTTTGTTTTCATTTTTATTTGTGCGGATTATCCAAGAACAAATATTTGTATTCTTATAAGACTCTTACCAACTATTATTCAACACATATTCTGTAAAAAACTATAATAAAAAGGTGTTTTAGTTATTTCATGACGTAATAGTGAAGGGGTGTTACCATGAGTGATTCAAAATCTTTCGTGAACTTCTCATGCCAGCGATGCCTGCAGCCTCTCAAGCTGGACAAGTCTTTAGACAACCTCGGCGAACACACTATTGCTGATCTCACTCTACAGATACGAAGAAACAATGAGGTAGACTTAGATATGCAGTCTACAAGTTTGGAGCATTACGTCCCACCATTTCGTATGTCAGAGTCAGGAAACGGTGCGAATGGCTTCATGGTGATCTCAGACGGCTGGGAAACTACTTCGTTAGGGCACCAGTTGCATGTAAAAGCTACATTATTCGATTTATTGTCAAATAATTCAGATGTAGATCATCCTCTTTGTGACGAATGCACTGACACCCTTTTAGAACTGATGGATAAACAGTTAAGACAAACAGAGGCCGAATGGAAAGACTACAATGATTATTTAAAAAAGTTAGAGGATGATAAAGAAGATTTGAATTTGGAAGGGTTAGAAAAAGAATTGGATGATTGGAAACAGGAACAGAGTAGGTTGTTACAGGAATTATCGTCACTACAGAAGGAGGAAAGAGCTATGAAAGAGGAGATTGATGTACAGGAAAGAGAGAAAGAGAGGTTAGAGAAAGAACAGGATGTGTATTGGAGAGAGTACACAAGATATCGGAAAGATTTAATGACTATCGAAGATCAAATGAAGTTCTATGAATGTCAGTTAGCATATACACAGTCACAATTAGAAAAATTAAAGAAGACCAATATATTCAAAGCAACATTCCATATTTCTGACTCTGGACAGTTTGGTATTATAAATAACTTTAGGTTAGGCCGGTTGCCATCTGCACCTGTCGACTGGTCAGAAATAAACGCAGCCTGGGGGCAAACTGTACTCCTATTGGCATCGTTAGCAAGGAAAATAAGTTTCAGCTTCCAACGGTACCGTCTCGTTCCCTACGGTAATCATTCCTACATTGAAGTTCTAGAAGATCAAAAAGTATTACCGTTGTATGGTTCTGGAGGTTTCCGTTTTCTCTGGGACACAAAGTTTGATGCAGCAATGGTAGCATTCTTGGATTGTTTGCAGCAGTTCAAAGAGCAAGTTGAGAAAGGTAACACGGGATTCTGTTTACCGTATAGAATTGATAAAGGAAAGATTGAAGACACAGCATCACCGCCTCACGCTTACTCTATTAAAATCCAGTTTAATTCCGAAGAACACTGGACTAAAGCGTTGAAATATATGCTAACGAACTTAAAATGGGCTTTGACTTGGATATCATCTCAGTTCAGTGAGGATAAGCCTGAAGGAACATAAGAAACAACGAACTCGCTCTCTATATTTTGAAACGATTTATTTTCATGTGTACCGAGATTACTTTCAAACCAAAGTCTATATCTATATATATATCTTTTTACCCGACTGCCGAAGAAAGGAGGGTATTATTTGTCAACTATCATTCTCATACCTAAATGACACTAGCTTTTCATGTTCTGTTCTCAAAGGGTAAAACAAATTACTATTAACTCCTGTCTGTCTGTCTGTCTGTCACCAGACTGTATCTCAAGAACTGTGAAAGATAGGCAGTTGAAATTTTCATAGATGATTATATTATATTTCTGTTGTCACTATAACAAAAATTACTAATAAATTCTAATAGATAATGATACATTGGCAATGAACCCTGAGCAGGTTTTTAGAATGCTAAGCCATTTGAGCATAGTTGAGCAACAAACATCTTAAAAAACTCATATTTATAATATTAGTGGCATAGGATTACTATAGGCTGTGCCAAATCAATTGAGAATGAAGTTTGCAGTACATAAATATCATATCTATTTAAATAAAAATCAATGCCACTTTTCGTTGTAATGTTATACCTCAACAACGCCTTTACCGATTTGGCTAATTTTGGTCTTGAAGTGTTCGTAGAGGTCTAGGGAAGGTTTAAAGGATGAGAAACATTCGAATAATTGCCGGGAACCGACATCTATTTACCGATTTTCATGAAATTTGGTATAGGGATAGGTCAGACCTTGAGAAAGGACATAGGCTATGTTTGGTCGCGATAACCGACTTCCACGCGGGCGGAGCCGCGAGCATAAGCTAGTTATTTATAAGTAGTGATTTTTGTGAAACAAAAATAGAGGTTCACGCGGGCGCCACGTGGCGCTGCAGTCGATTTCGCTACAGTAAGAAAAAATGTTTACTACCCCAAAGTAACCGGTCCAAACTAGTTGCAAGGTCAACAACCTTTATTCTCAATTCATTTGGCAATCCATTTGGTAATCCATTTATGAGACAAAAAAATTGGCTATGATTATATTATGTGTATGTTCTGGTAAATATATTTTTTATTATAACTACCTATGTACATTCAATGACAAAAGTAAGTTGATATCGAATACATAGGGAAAAAGAATCTTCTCGGGCGGGACTCGAACCCGCAGTCTTTCCCTTGCAGGGGGAATGCCTTGACAAATTTGGCTACTGAGACACGCCCGATGTGATTCAAATAGGCCTATGTATTCGATTTGTATAGTTAGCATACTTAATGCTGTAAAAATTCATTCAAGTAAGTCGATAGCTTAGTGGTCGAACGATCGAGGGGTTCCGGGTTCGAATCCTGGCCATTACACTACCGACGTGAACCCACTCCTAGCACAAGCAGTTTAGCTTGTTATACACTCAGTGTCAGATATCTTGCACTACAAAGTCCAAAATAATAATAATAATAATTTCTTTATGATGATAAAATGATCTTAAAACTCTCGTATTAAGAGCAAATCAAATTGTTTTATTGATTTAAATTGTATTATTGTCCAAACTCAAGGTGTATACCAAATATCACAACAATCAGTCAACAGGTAGGGAGGAAAACAAAGGCATTAAGATCATTTTGAGTACTTTGTTCATTAACAACTTTTTGATGTTGACTGTACCTACTAAATAAAAATACAAAAACATTTATTTCAGGCCATTTAGACCCATATTAAATTTACAAGTCATTTGAATAAATTTTTTATAGTTTAAGTTCGAAAAACATCGGAAAAAAAAAATGCTCAAGTGAGACTTGGTAGATGGCACCACCGTCACCCTTAAAGACGGATATATAGAGAAAGAACATTTTAAATGATTCAGGTGTGGCTCAATAGCTCAGTTGGAAGAACATTCCCCCTGTAAGGGAAAGGTCGTGAGTTCAAGTCTCACTTGAGCATTTAATTTTTTCCGATGTTTTTCGAATTTACAAGTCAGTTTATAAAGATACGGACAATGTAGTAATATAGTTTTTACCTGACGTGTCAAGAAGGGTTATGTTTTTTCAATTGTACTTTTATGTGATTTCCATGTCTGGTTTAACTAGCGAACTTCAATATCGCCAATGTGGGTTGTTGGGGGCGCCTTACGAAAAATATCGAAGTTCATCCGTGTCGCAGTTAGACTGAAAAATAAATACTCCTACTCTATTCTTTAATTTCATAGTAAATTTTAGACAATTTGTAAATAAATATACTATTTTGTATTATTAAAATAGATGTTATTTTTGATAAATGTGATGAAAATAAACATTGGAAATTAAAAAATATCCACCTAAGCTAGTGCTTAAAATTTTAATCTTCAACGTTCTTAAAAAAATACTTTTTTAAGCCTCAAACACACAGTTGCGTTATTATTGGTCTAAAAATCCGCACAATTTATGCTTTTCCCGGTTGCCATACAAACATCTATGACAGTCGTTACGGGTAGTTGGAACCCTGAAAAAGTCCAACAACTGGTCTCACTGCAATGCTTCGATATCGCGTATTAGTTATGGAGGTCAGATGGCAGTCGTATCGCGGAAAATATCGAAGCTTATCCAAATCCGAAATTAGAATGGATAAAGGCGGATTTCGAGATGAAAGCTTTGAATGTGACTGGTATTAACGCTTAGATGAAGAAGACACGTTATTGCAGCGATATCTGTTTAGAGTAGCATTATCTTTTAACCGGGTCCCGCGACACAGACTGATGCGATAATAAGCGCACGCTTTATTTGAAGAAATATATGCATATATTGTAATAACGCGTGCGGTATATCGACCAACTAGCTGTTGTCCCACCCGCGTGGATGTCGGCCATGCAGAGTCTCAGCCCGATCGGCTTAAAATTGACAAAGTTTCATACAAACTTTCATCCCCTATTTTATTCACTTGGGGGTAGAATCAATCAAAATCCTTTCTGAGCGGATGCCTACGTCATAACATCTACCTGCATGCCAAATTTCAGCTCGATCTGTCCAGTGATTTGGGCTGTGCGTTGATAGATCTCTATCCGCCGTTCCCAATAACGTTATTGGGAACGGCCGATAGAGAACTGTAAGTATGTACTTACAGTTATAGATAGATCGCAATAGCCAAATTTGACGTAGCGGCTGTTTAAATTCAAAACATGGTAACTGATTTTTTTGCGGGAAAGCGCATCGCGGTATAATTTTATTTTCCGAAATTGGTGTGAAATAGGAGTTACTATGTTTTGAATTTCACTAGCCGAGCACTTTATCCATAGATGCGATCTATCTTTATCTGTCAGTATGTTATTGGGAACGGCGGTTAGTCAGTCAGATGATAACGGTGCGGTTTTACTTTTATCGATCGATAGGTCTAGGAATAACGCGTGGCGTGTTATCGACCAATAGTAACGCGCCTGTGTGAATGAGGCTTTAATAATAATGGAATAAGATGGCGTTAGTCCTTCGTAACTTGTATTATAGAAATGCCTTTGTCTTGTGTCTACTATGTGATAGAATTTGCAATGCTGTGATCCCTTATTTTATCCCTAATATGTGTTGTACCTGTAGGCAGCTGTGGCGAAGCGAGAAAATTTTCAAAAAAGGAGCCGTTGAGAACTTACTCCAGTTTGTCACGCCCTATGCGATCCATAGGGAAGCCGGTACGAATCGGGTTATGCGGATCCCTCGCCACTGTAGACAGCCTGTGTAAATATTTTAAATGGTAAATAAATGAACATTTTGATTGTCTCAAAGTAGTCCGATTTTTATTTGGAGCCAAAAACTAAACTAGTTATTATTATTAGATTACCTAGTCATTATATTAATTATTGGACAGCCTCTGTGGCGTGGTTGTAGTGAAAACGACTGCCGGTTCGATTCCCGCTCAGTGCAAACATTTGTATGCATGAATATGGCTATTTGCATTGGTGGCTCTTGGTGTTTCTATGTATAATATGTATTTTCAAAAAAAAGTACCTATCTAAGTATGTTTATCCGCATTCTAGATTCCATAAACACAAGCTAGTTTATGCTATGCAGATATGCTTACCATGGGTCTAGATAGCGTTGTGTAGAATGTTGTGGAATATTTATTAATTTATATTTCTGATACCCAGTAGTATCCAAAGCTTGCACTAAGAGCCCGGAGTTCTGGCTTTAGATTAGAGTTAGCTTGGATTGGACTGGAGCGTTTGGCATCAGACCCTTGAACTCAGTAACAAGATTATAGCCTCCTCTGTTAATCAGCAGCGTCAGTAGTGTACTGGCTAGTAGGTTGGGTTGGCTTGGACCCATGGAGGACAGAATATGATTCTTGCACCCCACTACGGCGATTGGCACACTGCGACGCGCGACGCGGCGTCGAGCGCTGTTGCGTCGACGCGGCGTCGCGCTCGTCGCCTCTACGGAGCTAATTTTGGCGATTGGCACACTGCGACGCGGCGTCGAGCGTTGTTGCGTCGACGTGGCGTCGCGCTCGTCGCCTCTACGGAGCTCATTTTAGAAAAACGCGGAGTCCCACACACTGACAACGCAATCACGCGCGTTGCCGCAGAATACGCGCGTATAAGCAGAAAACGCGAGGTATGGCACACTGAAATCTGCCATCACGCGCGTGTTTTTCGAGGGATTTTTAGTCCGAGAGCTGTTAGAAATTTCTGTGTAGGTATTTGAGACGAATTTTAAATTAATATTATTGCAATGCAACATGACTATTTAACGGCAAATTTAGAGCGCTTTCACATCAACTGACGTCCGATATCCAATATCCGACATCCGAGATCGGAGGAAGTCAAATATCGATGCCCAATATCGGGTATTGGAGCCGACACCACTGTTTTGGCTCGTTATCGGAACACGCAGAGACTGCAAGCGACTTTCAACCTAAATGGCATTTTCTTAGTTACGTCTCTTTACGCGTTAATAGATGACGCTGATCACGAATATAAGAAAAAAAATTAGTTAAGTACTATCAATGATATTACAAGTAAAAAATTTTTTACTTGTAATATCATTGGTTACTATGTCATGCCAATAAGTCGAAAATAGCTTGCACTTCTAATCATTTTCTTTTCATCTCTAGCGTTCTTAATATAGTCTGGGCTATCGAGCTTAATGGTCGGATGGCTTTACTTTACTTTTCTCAAAATTTTAGATTACTTGACACACCTACCTACAAAAAAATTCTAATATCTCTCGGACTATACTAGCTCTCTCGCGACCACGCGCGTCGACGAACGACGCCGCGTCGAGCGTTGCAGTGTGCCAATCGCCTTTGTATAGAAAAACGCGGGGTCCCACACACTGACAACGCAATCACGCGCGTTTCTGCAGAATACGCGCGTACAAGCAGAAAACGCGAGGTATGGCACACTGAAATCTGCCATCACGCGCGTGTTTTTCGAGGGGTTTTTAGTCCAAGAGCTGTTAGAAATTTCTGTGTAGGTATTTGAGACGAATTTGAAATTAATATTATTGCAATGCAACATGACTATTTAACGGCAAATTTAGAGCGCTTTCACATCAACTGACGTCCGATATCCAATATCCGACATCCGAGATCGGAGGAAGTCAAATATCGATGCCCAATATCGGGTATTGGAGCCGACACCACTGTTTTGGCTCGTTATCGGAACACGCGAGAGACTGAAAGCGACTTTCAACCTAAATGGCATTTTCTTAGTTACGTCTCTTTTCGCGTTAATAGATGACGCTGATCACGAATATAAGAAAAAAAATTAGTTAAGTACTATGTCATGTCAATAAGTCGAAAATAGCTTGCACTTCTAATCATTTTCTTTTCATCTCTAGCGTTCTTAATATAGTCTGGGCTATCGAGCTAATGGTCGGATACTTTACTTTTCTCAAAATTTTTGATTACTTCACACACCTACCTACCAAAAAAATTCTAATATCTCTCGGACTATACTAGCTCTCCCGCGTCGACGAACGACGCCGCGTCGAGCGTTGCAGTGTGCCAATCGCCGCGATTCATCCCAATCTTGTCAACTTGTGATTAACGCCATCTGCCTGATTCAACTGTATTAAATTAAAGAGAAAGTGCTAGTAGTACCTTAGTGACATAGAAGTTTCACTATTTACGAATAGATGGCGCGCTGCTCAGGTAAAACTCCGAAAGTTCATTTTGCTCATCTCTATCTCTATATTTTTATAAGAAAGTGGTGTTAGTACACTATTTTTAACTCAAGAATGGCTGTACCGATTTGGCTGAAAATTGGTGGGGATGTAGCTTAGAACCTGGATGCGGACATAGGATACTTTTCATCCCGCTCGACCTTTATTTTTATTCCGGGTATAGGTTCCTGTGGGTCGCGATCACGGAGTCAGTATTTATGTGACCTTGATACATTTAAGAAACGTTATCTTTTTTTTTGTATTTCTCTTTATTTCTACAAAGTTCTCATTTATTTTCACCTAACTCCCTCTGGCAACAAAAACCGTTCGCGCCCCTTCTGGTTTGGACAATTTGAGCCCGCTGGACATTTTGCGAATTGGACATAATGCGACTAAAGGATTCCAACCTCGGAACAGAGAAAAATTGTGTCTAGTTTTTTGGATTCCGTAGTCAAATGGCAAAAACGGAACCCTTATAGATTTGTCATGTCTGTCTGTCTGTCTGTCTGTCCGTCCGTATGTCACAGCCACTTTTCTCCGAAACTATACGGCCTATTCTGTTGAAACTTGGTAAGTAGATGTATTCTGTGAACCGCATTAAGAATTTCAGACAAAGATAGAAAAATAGCAATAAATTTTGGGGGTCTCCATACTTAGAAATGAAGTTAAAAAAAAAATTCATCACACTCATACGTGTGGGGTATCTATAGATAGGTCTTCAAAAATGCTATTGAGGTTTCTAACATCATTTTTTTATAAACTGAATAGTTTGCGCGAGAGACACTCCCAAAGAGGAAAAATGTGTCCCACCCCTCTAACTTCTAAATTAAGAGAATGATAAATCTAAAAAAAATATATGATGTACATTGCTATGCAAACTTCCAAAGAAAATTGGTTTGAATGTGATTTAGTAAGCAATTTTCGCCTTTCATCCAATTAACTCAAAAAAAAAAAAAACATTTAATAAGTATAAGTAAGTTATAAGTATTCCACAACATTCTACACAACGCTATCCAGACCCATGGTAAGCTTAATTAAGCTTGTGTTATGGAATCTAGAATGCGGATAAACATACTTAGATACTTTTTTTTTTGTAAATATATACATATTATACATAGAACACCCAGACCAATGCAAATATCCATATTCATGCATACAAATATTTGCACTGAGCGGGAATCGAACCCGCGCCTCCTGCGTGGCAGTCGCGTGCACTACCGCCACGCCACAGAGTTGATGTTGATGTTGATTACAAGAACTTTTATATTATGTTACTTGCTGCTATGGAACCCTTCATGGGCGAGTCCGACTCGCACTTGGCCGGTTTTTCTGTTCTGTGATTGCAACTATTTAGGTCTTTTTCTTGAAGCCGATGGCAATTTTCGGTCCAAAGAAATGTGTTGTACCTACTTACAGACGCAAATTCGGCGACACTGATAGCCTCCGCAGTCGCCTTGTTATAGCCTATTTTTTTTCGTGCGGAAATCCCCACGGATACCTTTCCCACCGGAGCCAGAAGGGGAGTCTATGTCGGACTCGAACCGACTAAAACCGCACGTCAACTGAGGGTCTTCGAGGGTGAAGTTGTCTTCGACATATTCCTCGCGCCCCGGCTGACCCAGGGACCTCCCTTACAGTCCGGCCCTCCTCGGGAGGGGGGACAACGGTATCCCCGACTCGCCCCCGGAGTGGGAAGGCGCCGCCGTGGCCTGCTTCTGCTGGGGTGACAGGTGGCTCCAACCGTCACCCCCAGGCCCGCACCTTGTCCGTACTACCTCAAATGACATAGCATAAACGTGTATAATATCAAAAGTTCTAAAGCATGGACTTTTTAATTCATTTGTGGTAAAGTTGAGGATATATACTAATGTTTATGTGTGGCAAAAACACGATTACGTAAAATTTTCTTGATAGAAAACCATTGCAAAGTTACCTCTAAACCGTACAAATAAAACGATATTATGGATTAATTACGCAAAATAGGATCACTAAACTTACACAATAATTGCAGTTTAGTGGTTAAGAGACATTATGTGTTTCAAATTTTACAAATATACATTATTTTCTGCGTAACTAGCAAATATCTAAATTTTTACTCAAGCTATACCATTAAACTTAGAACCGCCCTGCCGCCCGGCCTCCTCCTCAGTGTTGCTTCGGCTATCATACGGGGAACTTGTGTCGCACGCGCTCTGCGCAGACGATTACGATAGACGATACGAAAGTATTCAAGTACCTATCTTTTGACAGGCGAAATGGTTAATAAAGTACCTAAACTGAAAGAGGAAAAGTGTATGTTGGCGTAAAAAAACATAATATATGAATGATGTATTATGTAGACAGCCTCTGTGGCGTGGTGGTAGTGCACGCGACTGCCACGCAAGAGGCGCGGGTTCGATTCCCGCTCAGTGCAAATATTTGTATGCATGAATATGGCTATTTGCATTGATCTGGGTGTTTCTATGTATAATATGTATGTATTGATGATGATTCCGTGATGGTGGTATCCGTGGGGATTTTTCGCACGATAAAAAAAAATGGCGTTAGTGAACGCGACTGCTACGCAGGAGGCGCGGTTTCGATCCCCGCTCAGTGCAAATATTTGTATGCATGAATATGGCTATTTGCATTGGTCTGGGTGTTTCTATGTTTATGTACGTACAAAAAAGTATCTAAGTATGTTTATCCGCATTCTAGATTCCATAACACAAGCTAATTAAGCTTACCATGGGTCTAGATAGCGCTGTGTACAATGTTGTGGAATATTTATTTATTTATTATTATAGTAAGTATCTAATCTACCTACCTAAGTAGCTTCTACTGTACATAACAATTTGCAATAGGTACTATATTAGTAGAAAGTAATAAATAGGTCAGTAAAAACCTACCTATTTCAAAAATTTGGATTGAAATAGGCATACCTGCCTATGTATGGACAAAAATAATCTTGCAGTAGCAGCCGAAGTCTTTCAGGCAGGTCCTGTCTACTATAGGTCGCTCACTGCGACGACGCGACGGACGACGCGGTTGGGCGATTCAGAGCCGAAAGTCGAAGTGCGGTAACTCCATCTTCTGTAGGTTAGGTTAGAACTGTGACCCCAACGCATGAGCCGAGCGAGCGTAGCGAGCGTGCCGCAGCAGCGGACGGCGAAGTGCCAGATCGGGTTATGATAGGAACGAGACCGTCGGGTCAGGTTAGGAAGAGGGTTACGTTCGGAACAAATTTTTAAAGTTTCTACCTAACCCGCGACCGGGTCAAGTTTTCGGGTCAGTTTCGGAATAAACGGAATATTTCTGTAAATACATGAGTACCTACCAACCCGAATGATCATAATATAAATATAGCAGTAGTTAGGTACTACTACCATACGTATTCTTATATTTATTATAGACAGTACGTAATTATGAATTTCCATTCATCTGTTTCTATTGAAGGGTCATCGCCCTCTGTGGGCTCAGCAATCTAGCCACATTACTGGCCGTCAGATTCTCTGCCCATACGGGGGCTTCGCACGATCCCCAGGTACAGTCTCCTGCAGGGAGCGTTGGGTCTCCCTCAGTTTTGGGACCAAACTTCGGAAGTGATGTCCGAAGTTCCACCGGCCATCGAGCCCCAGATACTTCATCGAGGGCTCGATGCCGATGCTGACACCCCCTATCTGTAGGCTGGATCCCGCAGGTGGCTCCATCCGAGGTCCGTGGAAGCACCGAGCCTCGGACTTGTGAAGAGCGACCTCGAGACCCAGCCGCCGTGTCTGACCCACGACTTGAGCAACCCCTGCCGTGGCCTTTAGTGCTGCGTCTCGGTGCGCTGCTCCCCGCGCCGTAATGATGGTGTCATGCGAACCGGACGTCGGAGGTCGCAGAACGACCTCCGTCCTCTATGAGCGCTGGCTTGAGGGTGACCGGTGGAGCCGCCTGTCACCCTAGCAGAAGCAGGCCGCGGCGGCGGCGCAAGGTGCGCCTCCCCGTAACCGGGGCTAGATGGGGACACTGTGGTCCCCCCAACTCGAAGGGGGCCATCTCGAAAGGGATGGTCCTCCTGGGTCTGCCGGGGTGCGAGAGATATGCTTTTGGCAATCTCACCTCCGGCAACTAAGGACTTGGGACGGCGTGCGTTTTAGTTCGAGTTCGACATAACCACTTCCACCGGCTCCGTGGGGATTTATCGCACGATAAAAAAAAACGAGGGTGTCATCGGCGGAACACGTTACGCTGACCCCTCTGAGCAACGTACCACGCAGCACCCAATCGTAGCCGATGTCCCTCACCCTCCGTAACTACGGGCACGTCGTTCTCCACCACCTCCCCTAGGTGCCGTCTTCTTAGGGGCGGAGGCCTTGGCTTGGGACCAGGAGCACCACTGGGTGCAGCCGTCGTCGCTCAAGACGCGACGACGACGGGTGCCGCCAGCGGTGGGCGGTATGCCCGGTCCTCGAGGACGCTGAGGCGTCGCTCGATGACCTCCAGCAGCTGGACCACCGTTGGTGTCACCTTAGATGGAGCACGGAGAGCGGGGGTTTTCACACCCCGAGCCTCCCCGGCCCCCTGGACCAGCTGCGTCAGCTGACCGATCTCCTCCCGCATCAGCCGTTGCTGCTTGTGGGAGTCAGCAATCTCCGTCTCCAGGCTCGCAACCCGAGCCCGGAGTTTCTCCTCCTCACTGGAGACGCTCCTTTCCAGGAGCTCCTCCAGCGCTTTGGCGGCACCTTTTATCGCGTCCGCCACGACCCTCTTCTTTCCCGTAATATTTTTCTGGGCTTTTACGGCGCCAGAAATGCGGGAAAGAGCCGCCAGGATGTTCTGCACCGCCGGCACTTCCGTGACCTCCCTTGGTAGCGGGGACACAATCGCTGGCGGCTCTGCAGAGGTCGGCTTTCGTCCTCTACCCGCGCCTAACCGTCTAGCCGATTGAGAAAGATAAGGATGTTGATAGAACTGAAGTACTGGGAAAAAAGAAGATACTAATAATCGCCGATGAACAGGGCAGAGGATTGCAAAAAGCCTTACAAAAACTAGTTGGGAGTGACTATATTGTAACATGCTTCTGGAAGTCAGGTGCTGGATTGCCACAAGTACTACGTACTTCAAAGACTGAAATTAAAACGTGCCTAACGATGGAGGATTTTGTAGTGGTATTTGGGGGTATAAATGATAAAAACCCATATGAGTGTCTATCGAGCCTCCTTTATTTTTGTCGTTCTGTGACTAATACCAATATACTGGTGGCTCAGATTCCATATAATAATTGTTTAAATGTTAAAAAACTAAATTACGAAATCAATTTTTTATGTAACAGACATAGTCACGTAACATTTATCAACATGAACTATGAAACTTTAATTCCCCACAGACGTAACCTACCACACTGTATTCGTGGATATATTCTAAAAGAGGTTTTAAAAATGAATTACTTCCAAAACTATAATAGATACATAAAACTTAAACAAAAGGAATCACATGTATGTAACAACTTAGCAGAAACAAATAAGTCCTACTTATCAAATGCCACTCAAACTTGTGACCAAGATTTTCAAGCTACTGAAAACATAAATAATACATTTTTTCGTGAATAAGCAGCTATATATTTTACACCAAAATATAGCGGGCTTAATAAATAAATCAGATGAGCTTTCTGTTTGTCTTAATTTACTGTCAGATAAAAAACAAACAGTGGATATATTATGCATAACTGAACATTTTATGTCACATAATGAATCTCACCTTTATATGCCTAACTATGTTTTGGCTGCATGTTACAGTAGAGATCACATTAAGCGAGGTGGTTCATGTATATTGGTGAGAGCTGGCTATTCTTGGATAGAACTACCTGAAGTGCAACAATTTTCTTTGCCTAATGTGATCGAATGTTGTGCTATAGAATTACCTGCATACAAAATTGTTATAATGTGTGTATACAGGAACGGAAACCTTAATATGTTTTTTTATAAATTAGAACAAATTCTATTGTTATTATCTCGTAGAAACTATAGGCATATAATTATAGCGGGTGATCTAAACATCAATGCTCTAGTGAATAAAAAAGAGACACGGGAGCTGAAATGTCTCTTGGAACGCTATAATTTAATGTTAGCAATAGATAAACCAACTAGACTGCAAAGACAAACCTGTATAGATAATTTTGCACACAATTTTAAAAAAAAGTGTAGGGCGGAAGTGATAGACTTTGAGTTATCTGATCACACCGCACAGTTGCTGATATGCCCAATTGATGGAATAGGTTTGCTGAAATACTGGTACAAGTTACAAAGGGATTATGCAAATGAAAATATTGTACGGTTTAGAGGCATTATTGAAAAACTAACATTCTCTGAGGTTTACCAGACAGAGGATCCAAATGAGGCATACAATGCATTTTATGATCATTTTAAATTGTTTTACGATCTGTGTTTCCCGACAAAACGAATTAAAATAACGGTAAACAGAAAGCCAAAATGGATCTCACGTGGACTAAAAATATGTAGTGTAAAAAAACGACAATTACTTTGGAAATCTCGACTAGAACCTACACAACTAAATAAATGTAAATATAAGGACTACACGAAGTTGTACAAAAAAATTATAAATCTGACTAAACGATCTCAAAATGACTACCATATAAAAACGTCTAAAAACAAAAATAGGACAACTTGGCAAATAATAAATAAGCGTAATTTCAATCTGCCTGAAAGCTCCATAAGTAATATTAGAAATCAAAATGACATTATCGAGGAACCAGAACTCATAGCAAACAAATTTAATAATTATTTTATTGACAAAATTGTGGCGATGCCAGATAGAGGTAAAAATGTAACTGAGAACATAATATCTAGACAAAATTCTATGTTCATGGATCCATGTGTCCCGATGGATATTTTACACATTATAAGAGGACTCAAAAATACAAAAAGTGTAGGGTATGATGAAATAGCAACAAATGTAATAAAACAAGTAGGCGATTTAATATGTGGTCACATGTGTCATATTTTAAACCTTTGTATAAGTAATGGAGTCTTTCCTGAAAATCTTAAGGTTACAATCTTAAAACCCTTATATAAAAAAGATGACAAGGAACAAATGCAAAATTATAGACCAATTGCACTACTATCCGTCTTCTCGAAGATATTTGAAAAATATATATACAATCAAATCTACGTATATCTTGAGAAATGCAACATTCTTTGTAAAGAACAAAAAGGTTTTCGTAAAAATATGACAATTAACCAAGCTATATATGACTTTTTAAATACGATTATGATAAATGTAGATAATAGAATACCGATATGTGCTGTGTACTGTGATATGACACAGGCATTTGACTACGTAGATCATGACATTTTGATAAAAAAACTGGACTGCTATGGTATAAGGGGAAACATACTGGACTTACTTAAAACGTATTTGACTAATAGAATTCAACTGACCGCGATAACAAAATTAAATGAAAAAACTAATTATGAGACTACGTATGTATCAAAAAGACGTACTGTATCTTTTGGCGTTCCACAGGGCAGTGTACTGGGCCCCTTATTGTTCATAATATATATAAATGATTTACCAAAGGCAACAGATCATCAATTAAAACTTTTCGCTGATGACAGCACAATAACAATACCTTGTACTAATGTAGACTCATATGAATATGAAGTAAATAAAACTTTATCTGAGATTATCACGTGGATGAATAATAATAATTTAAAAATAAACCTAGTAAAAACAAATATAATGTATTTTAGTCAAAGACGTCCCTCAAATATAATGGATATACAGTATCAAAATAACAAAATTCTTGCCACAGACAACGCTAAATTCTTAGGGCTAATAATAGACAGAGAACTGAAATGGAAAAAACATATTGAGGGGCTAGCATCTAGACTAAATAGTTCATCATACGCACTGCGTAAACTGTCTAAGGTAGTAAATGTAGATGCTAGACTTACTGCGTATCACGGTATGGTTGCGTCGGTACTGAGATACGGTGTGATATTTTGGGGCAATTCCACAAATAAAGAAATAGCCTTTAAGTCTCAGAAGCGATGTATCAGGGCTATGTTTGATCTTAAAGTAACGGACAGCTGTGTACCATATTTTAAAAGATACAAAGTTCTGACACTTCCGTCTATATACATTTATGAAACAGCTATCTTTGTTAAATTGAACCCACATCTATTTCCACAGCTGTCTGATGTGGTGAATCGCAATAGGCGTAGGAATGCACTATGTATTCGGAAAGCTAAGTCAACCCTTATGTGGAGTAGTATATTTTGTTTAGCTCCAAAAATATACAATAAGATACCTGATAGCTGGAAAAAATTGAGTGTTGACATGTTTAAAAAGAATTTAAAGGACATGCTATATGATAAATGTTATTATAATATTGACGATTTTTTAAATGATACAATCTAATTAAACACTGACATCTTAATTTTAAATTGTACCTATTGCATGTGTTGATTTTTAATGATAAATAATGAGATGTATTCAATGTAAAATTTTGTACGCCAGAACTGGCAGAATATGAGATCTGAACATTATGTACCTAAACACCATTTTGTACCATATTCAACGAATAAAGACTTTGACTTTGACTTTGACTTTGACTTTAGCGTAGCCTTACTAGGAAGGTCCTCCTCGCTGTTCGATGATTCAGACCCACGATGAACATGGGCGGGTGTCGCCATGGCTAGTCACCGAATGGGTGTCCATTCGATTACCAGTCACAGCTAGGGATTCCCCAGACGGAGTCCGGGTACCCTCATGGGTAGATTTATCCGTTATCGTTTCCATAACCATATTTTGTTTTACGGTTAATGTCCACCGACATTGAGGTGGAAGTAGAGAGTTTGTATGTGAGGATAGGAAAGGTGGGAGTGAGTGAGTGACGCCCTAGGCACTGAGTTCCCCCCAGTGATGCATCCCATTGCCAGGCGTGGGGTTCGGGGTGATTTTTTATAGAGGTTTTCTTCCTCGCAACTCCTAAGAGCTACCATGCCCCTCTGTTGCCAGACGGCGGTACGGCTCGGCCGATCGATGGTCCCCATGGGATCGTGTATTTCACCACTGATCGCTCAGTGGCAAAGTACTCGTCGCCCTTAAAGTTCTCCGCTAGGCTTAGCAGAGCGCGTGCGGAGAACTCGAAACCGACCATAAAAGCCCCCCCTCCTTGGTGGACTATTGGCCACCAAGGTACCTTCAGGTGAGAGAGCAGTGCCCAGCAGTGAGACATTGAAAGGGCTGCTATTATTATATTATACTAGCTGCTGCCCGTAGCTTCGCCCGCGTGAAGTTTTGTTCCCGTTCCCGCAACCCATGGGAACCTTAACCCGGAATAAAAAGCAACCTATGTGTTATTCCAGGTTCTAATCTACCCCTGTATCAAATTTCAGCCAGATCCATTTAGTAGTTTTTGCGTGAAAGAGTAACAAACATCCATACATACAGCGATACATACTCACAAACTTTCGCATTTATAATATTAATAGGATAAGTATAAATATATTATAAGTTTTATGTAAATTATCATTACAATATGCACACTTTTCTCAAAAGTTTGTTTATTGCCATAACTTTCTTGATGTCTAATTACTAGCTACTTTACCCTATCGATTGATACGCGCGTGAACTTGGCGGCCGAGCCTCGCGTCGGCCGGCCCGGGGTCATCGCGGGAGTGAGATAGCGGCATCTGCGCGCGAGTAGTACCGGCGCGAGTGCGTTGTTGAGGCGCGCGGGGGTAAAATTTGAATTCGAGCTGGAGTGGTACGGACTCTTAAGAGGGGGATAAAGGAAAATTGCCGATCTTTGATTTGATTTTTATATACAAATGAGCTTGTTTTTTCATAAAATAGAAATACGTTATATCTGAAAGGTACTCAATTTGGTGAAAACATAAAATATTAATATTTTGTCGATAAAATAAGATCACAAAGTTAGGCCTAATTTTTGATTATAATAATTTATTTTCAAGATTATTCATATAACTGAGTCAATTTTTATGTACAAAGTATAAAATTATAAAATCTAGTGACTCAATTTTTCACTTTGTTAAAATTATCTGGAATTACGAGTAGGTAATTAAAAAAAAACTAATTCGGCGCTTACGACGTTCTTATTCCGCGCATAACGGTCTCTTGCTATCGCACCTGACGCGAGGTGCCGGCCATCTGTTGTTTCATCAATTAGTCGGGCTCGCCCCGTTGAGACGAGAGGATTGTTTTTCTGTTTTCCGTCGAAAAAGTTCGTCGAAATTATGGGAAATAAAAAAAATCAAAAGATAAACTCTAAAAGAGAATATAAAAAACTAAGAATTCAACTCATGGTTAATTGTCGAAAGTAATATTTCTTTATTTTCTTTAGTTTGTTACTAAGTACAATTTTTGTATCAAACGTCGCCAGGCAGCCCGGGTATAGTATATGAAAATCAAATAGATGTCTTAGACCACCTCGCGTTTGAAGTATGTAACTAATGTAATTTTTTATAGCAGTAATATAATTATATTTTGCGAAAGTACTTATACATTGTATTATCAATTTTAATGCTTTTCAGAGTTGCTTCAGCTCGTAATATAACATAAGCTGATGAATCCGATCCAGTCGCATCGCTTTTTTCTCTCATTCAGTAAACATTTAGGATTCTATTCACTAAATAGAATTAAAAAATATGCAACGTTGTATAATCTAGACACGCAGTAGCGTGTAAGCTAAGTTCATGCAAAGGAACTGGCTAGCCAGCGCCGAGTGTAACATAAACAAGTAGAATGGTATGGTTTGAGATTCACATGGTCATTCACATTAGTGATATACTCACCGTATGTAGTGTGATTACTCACCGGGATATTTACCATGTTGTTTTATTTATTCTGAGTAACTGTTACTATGTTACGTTAAAATGATATGAATGAAGTTATTAGAACCATGACTATTTATTTTGCCTTTTTTTCAGATCAACTTCTAATGTAGATAAGAACATCCCGACTAGTGCTGTTTATAAAAAAATATATTAGATAAGTGAGTTTCAAAATCTCACTACATAATAAGCCATTTACTTTGCTTTGGTTAAACATTCATTTATATAAATCAAGCAAATCAAATATAAAACAAGTAATAGAAAAATTCGACCACATGGAACACGGACGACCGCCGGTAGAAGGCTAGCTCAGAGTAAGAGCACTGGAATGCCAGAGTTCACGACTCTGGCGTTGAAGCCCCATTCGAAAAATTTGTCCACATTGAATATTTTTAGTTTCATATTCTGTATGAACTAGTTAAAATTAATACACTCAAGAAATAGATAGTTTTCAGGAAAATACGTAGTAAGTTTTTCATACTGTTTAGCTGTCAAAACAATAATTAATAGGTCATTTCCTAAACCTTTTCAACAAAAATTCACAAATACGCGTAGGTTTCAGGTAGAATAATCAAAATCATGTAATAAAAATAAGTAAATACCGTACCTAGCTCATTTACTCATTAGTACCTATTTGAACTAATGAGTAAATGAGCAATTTGAATTAAACTCGAATTAATACAGTTTTTAACTGCGGTAAATCTGCGGTAGCCTAGTGGTATGGGTAATGGACTGCTGAGACGAGGTCTCGGGTTCGATCCCAGGTTTACCATGGCACACACCAATGACTTGTCGATGCTTTTCGAAGTTATGTGTGTATTTATCTCAGGTTCATAAGTGCCCGGTTAATGGCAATAGGCTCGCCACCTATTACATTGGGACCTAAACATAAACTGGCGAAATGTGGGTGCTAGCACCTCTGCCTACCCCTTCGGGGAATATAGGCGTGAGTTTATATTATGTTATGTTATGTTTATCTATGAAATCACATTTCTAAAATCACATATGTCGAGCAAAATTACAAAGTTTCGTAAACGGCCTCGTAATATCCACATTATTGACGTCACATTCATAGAATAACTTCAACTCTTTTTGTATTTCCAATTATAGATTAAAAAGATATTTTTTCAAATTAAATTTCTACAGTGATCGTCTACTTTTATGAACTGAAAGTAATATCTTTAGGCGTCTTGAACCAATTTCAGTATGAAATATACATTTGTTTACCTTATTCTTATCTACCTATAACAAAATTAAAAGTATATTACATTTAAGCATTTTGTAATTATTATTGAAATAAATATTTCTATAACTTACTTTTTCGTATTATTTATGCACTACCTGTAAAATTATTCAGCAAATCGTCAGAGTTCTTAGGGAGATTTTATCTAAAACACAACAAATTATAATAATACAGTGAAAATTTATTAAAATTTATATCGTGATAAAAATGTCTTAATATAAATATTTGACGATTTCAAAAAATATGCATTCATTTTTTGACCACTATTATTAAGCTGTTTATTAAAGCTAAGCTGCTAGTGTTTATTTTACAAATCGCACTCATTTTATCTATCACCAAAAATAAATTTATATATTAATATATTAATTAATTTATTTATTAATATAACGATGTTCTTTGGCGAGTATCATTGAAATTAAAAAACACCCAAATTTTAATAGAGAGGATGGATGGAACGTACCACCAGCTTGGGACCCAGTCATCCACTTAATCAAACCCAGTAAGCAGCAAAATCCAGCAAGACTAACAACACAGTGAGCTCATTCTGCGTAAATTTGCAGCAGCCGAAACGTCCGTATAAAAAGTAAATAATAACAAATATACGCGATAGAATCTATAATATTTCAATGCTTATGTTTATTTTACAAATCCCACTCATTTTATCTATCACCAAAAATAAAATTATTGTGTGTTCAAAGTATACCTTATATAGATAATAATCCAGCTCGTACTTTGCCAAATTTTATCTGATTATTTTGGGTATACTGTGCGCCTGCGTACTAAACAAGGCGGTTAGCTGCCACACAAAATGCTGCGGGGCGCCAGACGTGTGGACAGACGAGAGCGGCACGTATGAAGTGTGCGGGTGAAATCTGACTTTTTTCTAGCTTTATGCGCGCTCTTAAGGACCGACTCAAAATCTGTCAAAATACAGACGCAGCCGTGCACGCACACATCACCGAGATGCACAGTGGGCTGCAAGACGCTCTTTACCAGTCAAAATAATGGTGAAAATTGTCTTACCAATGATGAAAAAACCATTTTAAGCCTTGTGGTTAGAGTGCATTTTTGAGTAATATGATTTATTGTGACGTATTACGTCTGTCAATTACATTTCGTATCTCTTTTCTTCTTATACATTCATCCCTGTCATATTATGTTACGTGACGTCATTGGCATGTCTTTTGTTTTAGTGTCATACATAGCATGTTAAACTTTTCACAGAGATTATGAGATTTCGAACAAAATAAGGCTGGGGACATACCTACACCTAATTGTTGATATCTGAGGATACTGAAAATACTCGGGTACCGGTCCATAGTGTTGCTCGACGAGGTGGGCAAGCTCTTCGAAAGAGTGATTGCCAAGCGCCTCGAGCACCTCTCTAGAGTGGGGCCGGACCTAGCGGACACGCAGTACGGCTTCCGCCGGTGGCGTTCCACTGTGGATGCCATCATGTCCGTGAGGACTCTGGCGGAGGATGCGGTTGCCCGGGGCGAGGTGATGTTGGCGGTGTCCTTGGACATCTCCAACGCGTTCAACACCTTGCCCTGGAGTTGCATCAGGGAGGCGCTCGTGTACCACGTTGTGCCTTTCTACCTCCGCCGCATAGTCGGGGCGTACCTGACGGAGAGGGTCGTCATCTACCCAAGTGCGACCGGCGTCGGTAGGCGTGAGATGTCGTGCGGTGTCCCACAGGTATCGGTCCTGGGGCCGCTCCTGTGGAACATCGGATACGACTGGGTGCTTCGCGGTGAGCTCGCGTTCGGGGCCACCGTCACGTGCTACGCGGACGACACGCTAGTGACGGTGAGTGGCGCTACACACCGCGAGGCGACCCAGAGGGCCACGACCGCTGTTGCTCAAGTCGTGGATTGGATCCGGCGGCTGGGTCTCGAGGTGGCTCTGCACAAATCTGAGGCCTTGTTCTTTCATGGTCCTCGGCGCGGGCCACCCCCGGGATCCAGCTTGACAGTAGGAGGTACTCCCATCGACATCAAGCCCCGGTTGAAATACCTGGGGCTCGTACTCGACGGTCGGTGGGACTTCGGAGAGCAGTTCCGAAGTCTGCGCCCCAAACTGTTGGTGTCAGCTAACGCGCTGATGCGGCTGCTGCCCAACTTGAGGGGCCCAGAGGACTCCTGCAGGAGACTCTACGCGGGTGTCGTGCGGTCCATGGCCCTGTACGGGTGCCCCGTGTGGGCAGACGCCCTGCAGGCCAGGTTCGTGCAACTGCTGCATGCGCCGCAGCAGAGGATGGCCTCCAGGGCCATTAGGGGGTACCACACGATATCCTTTGAAGCGGCGAGTCTCCTAGCCGGATCGCCACCGTGGATCCTGGAAGTGAGATCCCTTGCGGCACTGTATCGGATCCGTAAGGAGGCGCGGGAGCGGGGATACGATCCCGAGCCCGAATTCATTCGGGCCGAGAGGTCCCGGCTCCACGGGATCATGGTGGCGGAGTGGGAGCGACGACTTGAGCAACGATGCGCAGGGCATGCCGTCATAGAGGCGGTAAGGCCCATCATGGGGGAATGGCTCGAGAGGCCACATGGCAGCTTCTCGTATCGACTGACGCAGATTATCACCGGGCACGGGTGCTTCGGGAGATATCTGTGTCGGATCGAAAAGGAGCCAACGTCCGAGTGCCATCACTGCGACGCGAGCGAGGACACGGGGCTGCACACGCTCACCGAGTGTCCGGCATGGGCCGGACCGAGGCGGGAGCTAGTGGCGGCCCTGGGAGTGAGAGTTCTCACCCTCGCCACCCTGCTCACAGCAATGGTCCGCTGCGCGGACGCGTGGGCGGCCGGCGTCTCCTTCAGCGAGCAGGTAATGGTCGTGAAGGAGACGGCGGAGCAGGAGAGGCGGCGCGAGCGATAAAGACTCGCGGATCGCGCCGCCCGCGCGCACAGGCAAGAGTTGGGTACACCGTAGTCCCCCCTCCTGAGGAGGGCCAGACCGCAAGGGATGGCCCTGGGTCAGCCGGGGTGCGAGGGATATGTCTATGACAACCTCACCTACGGCCTAGCACCAAGACCCACAGTCGGTGTGCGGTTTTAGTCGGTTCGAGTCCGACATAACCTCCCCTTCCGGCTCCGGCAGGGGGAAATACTCATAAAATTAAAATGCCCACCGCGTAGACAGAGCATACCAGCCAGTTACGTACAAAAGAAGCGATATTTAAAAGCCAGAATTACAAAATTCCGAAGTTCAAACCTGTACGAAATATCAAACTACGAGATACCGAAGATCACATTAGTTTATATTTTATGTATAGAGCGCGCATATTAATCTAAATGTATAGGAGCCGAGCACGACAATTTGACTTCTCGTTGCCTGACGGTAAGATAAAGGCAAAGTCTCAAGAAAGGGCCACCATTACAAACACGTACTTAGTTAACAATGGTGGCACTCAGCTTGACGACCTTACTAGATGCCGATCCGATTGTCGTTTAGTGGTAGTGGCGTGCTCTGAAAAGTGGAATGGTGTAAGAAAAGAAAATACCTTTGCTGTGCCTGCGTCTTCTTAATATTGAACTCCACCAAGTTCTCAGAGCGCCATTGCAAAATGTGATCCACGATCCGGACAATCTCAGTGACAAGAAGCTACCCTTTTTCATCGATATCAGACTGTGTAGCCGCAGGATTTCCGTGATAACTCTCGTGTAAGGTGCTATTATCTTCATAGCAATGAAAGCTGAAGAAAGAGAGTGATGGGGAGAGAGGACGGACGGACGGCGCTCCTGCAGGCACCTAGCAACCCAATTGCACAGTTTCAGGGTCCGTCTTGCAGCTCTTCTTCCTACATTTCCTCCCCGGATGGAGCCGGGTGGGGAGGTTATGTCGGACTTGAGCCGACTAAAACCGCACGCCGACTGAGGGTCGTGGTGCTAGGCCGGAGGTGAGGTTGTCTTAGGCATATCCCTCGCACCCCGGCTAACCATCAGGGCCATCCCTTGCGGTCTGGCCCTCTTCGGGAGGAGGACAACCAGGACTCGCCCTAGAGTGGGGAGGCGCGCTTCTTAGCACGCCGCCGCCGTGGCCTGCTTCTGCTGGGGTGACAGGCGGCTCTATCCGTCAGCCCCTGGCCCGCGCCCATGAGGGACGAAGGTCAGTCTGTGCCCTCCGATGCCCGAGTTGCCTGCGCACGCGGGTGGTGTGAGTCTCTCTCTCTCACGCCGCCACTCCCGTTCCTATACAATCATATAAAATAGACCATGAAGTTAGTATCTAATTATAATTTCATTACAACAGAACCTAAAAATATTGTTTCTACAAAAAATATTTTAACTAGGTATATCCCCAACTTTACAGTTCAAACCTTGAAGCAAGTATGTCAAAATCTGAAACATTATGCTATAAATGTACCAACGAAAGTGTGAAATGGCTAAAATCGGAACTATGGTTGTCACTGTAAAATGCATACTATTTTATTGCAATCCAAATGATTAATGAAGACAGTGGCGCCAATTTCATTTCATATATTTCTTGGTAGGCCTATTTGTGTATGCATGACATGAACTGTCACCGACTGTGACGTGTTCCTGCTTCGAAGGCCCGTGGGCGACTGACGGGCGATGAGAAAAAATATGGCAGAAAAAAGACATTATTTTACGGGTTTTTCAGTAACTTTGAAGTGATTTTTTAGATTGATTACTAAATGTATCATCAAATAAGTTTTGTCTTCCCTATCAAGAAGTCTTTGACTTTCAAATGTATACCAGTTCATTGCTAAAATCACTCATTTTCAATATGAATCTACTCAAAAACTGGAGCCTATTTCACTAAGCCTGTATGGAGAATTTACGTAAAACATATCTAGATTTTAGGGCTTTAAAAGAGTAAGTCCTTGTTTGTAAAGGTACAAAAAACGTACACGCTATATTTTATTGGTTTCTTCAGTGTTCAAAAAGTGTTTCTTTTTATCAATTTGTGTTGATTTATTGGGTTAAATCTGAAAAATACGAAGGCATGTTTTTGCATTTTTTCTCAATTTTGTGCGTTTGTTGACGTTTATTATATAACAACTATTAGGTTTTAAGAGTTTAATATAAGCATACCATAATTTTTGGCCTTTGATTGTAATATATACAAAGTATCATTGATATCAATCATATCTAAATAGGTTAAATATGAAAAATTGTAACACTCTTTTCGGTGATTTTCACGATCTGGCCCCTTAAGGCCCTGAATTGTGCAAGTACCTATTAGCGCACAGCGGGCACGATTTAGGGTTGGCTATTGTTTGTAGAGGTGTGCCACAGTCACAGCCCCCACCTTCTGCATCCAGGTAGCCCCGTTTCACCCGATTAGGTAATCTGTAGGTACATAATACACCTATCTACCTATTTTTTATTTTTGTTCAAATCATTACATTGTTACCTTAATAAATCCAGATAATTCATAATAGTTCTATAGTATTATAAATTCATTTGTTAATAATTAACAGAGAACCACAGCCCCGGATTTTTTTTATCGTGCGATAAATCTCCACGGATACCACCCCCACGGGCCCACGGAGCCGGTGGAGGTGGTTATGTCGGACTCGAACCGACTAGAACGCACGCCGTTTTGGGTCCTTGGTTGCCAGAGGTGAGATTGCCAAATGGATATCTCTCGCACCCCGGCAGACAGCCCCGGATGCAACCAAAATCAACGCTAAGACAAATTTTAGGGTTACTTTTGGTAGCATCAGGGTCTGTTACTTCATTTCCTTTTGATTGAGCTTAAAAGTACCTACCTACTTTTTAGGGGACCGACTGCTGCTGCCGTCTCTCAATTACGATGGGAAAGTCAGCCCCAAAAAATCCCATAAAAATCAGCCTAACCACTTAGGAGATTACCCGGAACAAAGTGAAGTAGGTAAAAGTATCTCTATGTGTACACCAAGGATAAAAACCTGTGTTGTTTGTAGGTACATTGCAGGTATAGACACTAGGCGGCCTTATCGTACATTGGCAATCTGACATGAATACCTATAGACAGACACAATGTTCAAAAATGATGACATAACATAAACTCACGCCTGTATTCCCGAAGGGGAAGGCAGAGGTGCTAGCACCCACATTTCGCCAGTTTATGTATAAGTCCCAATGTAATAGGTGGCGAGCCTATTGCCATTAACCGGGCACTTATAAACTTGCGATAAATACACACATAACTTCGAAAAGCATCGAAAAGTCATTGGTGTGTGCCATGGTAAACCTGGGATCGAACCCGAGAGCTCGTCTCAGCAGTCCATTACCGATACCACTAGGCTACCGCAGATCAAAAATGATGATTTTATTCATAAACATTCACATGCAATTGCAATTCATAAAAAGCTAAAATAAGTAATATCACAAAGAGACACTTCAATGTTATTTATTCGGTTCATAAAATAACAACACGATGTGACGTAGCATTTTGAATGCAACGTTCCAAAATGGCGGCTGCTTTGTGCCGTTTCCCGCACTTTGTGCGTCTGTACAAAGGCACGTGTACCCTCTAATTATCGCAGACAGTCCTTTGCAGATAGTTGCAGAAAATGTCGCCCATTATTTTGATCAAAAGTGAAATTGCATATTATACCGTTATTTATACAAATTGTTGAAAAAGGAAAATAATGTTTTGTTTGACTTTTTTAAAAGGCGTTAACGGAAAATAATGATTACGTTGGAAGTTATACAAATTGTTGAAAAAGGAAAATAATGTTTTGTTTGACTTTTTTAAAAGGCGTTAACGGAAAATAATGATTACGTAGGAAGTTTCCGCGAATATACGAGTATTATTATTTACACATACGTTTTTCCAGATTTATTCAACTGTTTTTGCGCGAAAGAAAAACATTCATATACATATAATGTTAACGTTAGATTGCGGAACCCGTTGATATGCACATTAACTAGGTAATCTGTAAATTACCTGATAAGACGCACACTCGAAATCAAGCTACGCCGACCCAGAGCCCGTCTACCCGCTACGCGGGCCTTATACTTTCTGGTGCATTATCACAAACACAGATAATATAATATACTTCTATATCACAAGGCATTATACTCTGTCCCTTTCTTTATTTTCTCTTTGACATATGGAAATAGTGATTGCACAAAAATTTAAAATATCGATTAAGTTTAAAAACCTCATGTAGAATTATAGCAGTAGATATTTCGTGTGTACATTTTATAAATTTATCATAAACCAATTGTGGGCCATAACGCACACACTAATCTCCAAAATATATACCTAATTCACATTGTGGAATATTATCTCTGGTATATTTCGAACTATCGATTTAAAAGACAAAATTCGATAAATCCTTTCATAGTGCCCGTGTACAAATAATCAGTCATAAGTTGATTAAATGTTTATAAAACAATCGAGAATATTGCATAATCGGTAGTATTCAAGTTAATATAATAAAAACACAGTCGATCGACACACTCCAACCCTAAAATTTATTTCCGGCCGACACGTACCTAACCATGTCAATGAAATGTGATAGAGTAGGTATAGCATTATTAAAAAAAAAGTTGTACAACTTTACCATATGGCTGGTCGTTAATCTGCAGATTACCTAAGTAGACTGCAGGATAACTAGTTAATGTAAGAACTGAAACAATTTTTCGCACTTTAACTGATGCGGGTAGGTAATCTGCAGAATATCTAGTTAATCTGCATTCTAACTCATTTTATCACTCGAATACGTCACATTAACGGTAACACATACACCTATCCAAACATATTTTTACGTTTATAAAATTATGATACCATTTCCGCGTTAATTCCCGCTAATATTATTTTCAAAAGAAATCTCTCTTTATTTAATGGCATTCATCACACGTAGACACCCCTCTGTAGCGATGGCGTAACGGTAGTGAATGCAACTGCTACGCTGGGGGCGTGGCCGTGGGTTCGATTCCCGCTCAGTCCAAATATTTGTACCTATGCATGAGTAATATGTCTATTTACTTTAGCTTCGAAGCCGGTCCCGGCTGCCATACAAACATCTATGGCAATCGTTACGGGTAGTTGGAGCCCTAAAAGTTCAACTATTAGTTTGACTAACAATGCTTCTAAATTCAAAATACAAAATACGAAAAAAAAACAATGTTAAAAAAAAATGGTTGAAAAATCATTCATTGGTTCCAACAGTTCGTAAGAAAGTTGGTAGATGGCTCCACCGTCACCCTTAAAGACGGATATAAAGAGAACGGAAATTTGAAGTGATCCAGATGTGGCTCAATAGCTCAGTTGGAAGGGTATTCCCCCTGTAAGGGAAAGGTCTTGGGCACAAGTCCCACTTGAGCGCTTCTTTTTCCGATGTATTTATAAAATGCTATAAAAATTTCATTCTAACAATACTTCGATATCACTAATGGTTTATGGAGGTCAGGTGGCAGTACCTTTACGAAGAAAAATAGACTTTAGACTCTGAGGTTAAAGGTGAAAACGTTGGTAGCGACCGGGATGAAAGCTGGGATGCTGAAATTTCATTACACGTAGACAATGATTACTAAGAACGGTGCATTTAAGCTCGATGGCGGCTTAATTAAGCATATTTTGTGAACAAACCGTCCTTATAGGTAGAAAGTTAACTAAACACTGACAAAGATACAAATAAGTCCATTTAAATGCATTGAAAACAGAAGTGATGAGCCGTCGCTCTGTTTTATATTATACATCTATATCTATTCTGTCATTTTGCTTATTGTCAGTGTTGCCTAGTGCTATATTTAATTTACCATTCTTCTAGTTGTTACCATAATATACCTACTCTTTAACCACTAAGCGTCAGTAGCTTAATGGTTAACCAGTCGTCCTTAAGATCTAGAGTCCCGGGTTCGAATTCTGGCCATTACACTACTGACGTGAACCACGTGAGCACGTGCATTTTAGCTTAGTTGGAGGGGTTCGAGGGAATATTATTAACTTCGGGTGTCTCGGAATACTATTTTTTTATTGTAGTTAAATAAATAACGTATGTATTGTTGAAGTAACTTTTCCTATCAATTTAAATCAGAAAGTTAATTGGGTCTGACAACTTAATCTTCTATTTATATGAGTAACAGTATTAGTTGCATCCAAACTTTATGATTTTATGCTCGAAGACAGCTCTTCCATAACTACCTCCTTTTTAAAATTTAGTCAATTTTCGAACATAGAGAAAAATAAATCTTCTCGGGTGGGACCTGAACCTGCGATCTTTCCCTTACAGGAGGAATGCTTTGGCCGAGATTAGCCTGATGTGATTCAAATTTCCCTTCCATTTTTATCTTTAAAGACGGATCCGATTTGTTTAGATAATATACTTTTTTTTTTTTTCAAGAAAACCAACAGCGATACAGTAAATGAATTTCTAGACTATAGACTAAGAGTATCTAAGGCTAATAACAGGTTTTCCTTAACTATTACATAAAGATTAAATACTTGATGCTCTAAAATTTATTCAAATTAGTAAATGTTGGCTCTCACTGCCTTTTGAACCACCAATCCTAGAAAAAAACCTGCTCCAGAATTTCATCTGTTAATCTGCAATTGTACCAGTTTACAGGTGGTGTTGGATTGGGCTCTTAAGTTCCAGGTGGTATCCTATAAACCTCATTTCTACCAAAATATTGGGTAAAATACTTTGAACTGGTAACCCCGGTTAACAGCTAAGAATTCACAAATGAAGCTAAAATATTCAGATTTGGTTGATGTGACTTGAGGCGCTAAACGCAGACAATAAGTTGAGAACGCTGTGAGTTGGTGAAGTCTTATTTAAGTTAACGATTAGGTACTTGGCGAAATACTTATTTCGTTGATTTAAATAATAAATTAGAGTTTAGTTTTATTGTTTTTTTGTAGAGCTAGAATCAAGCGTTTCTGTGACTCATTCCTATGCCGCACCACTAAGACCTGGAACTCCCTGCCAGCTCACGTGTTTCCTTCTTCCTACAGTCCCGGGTCCTTTAAGCGGGGCGTGAAAAGGCATCTAATGAGGCCGTCAAGCTTAGTGCCACCACTGTTAACATGGTGATCCTCTTTTTGAGACTTTGCCTTTAGCTTAACATCAGGCCAGGTAAAGTCAAATTGACGTGTACTTTATGTAAAAAAAGGAGGCTTTCAGGACCGGGACTGCGGTGCCGGATTCCCCTCTTAAAAATAAGTATTATATACACTTTTGATTACCCCGATGGGGTAAGCAGACATGTGTATCTACATTCACATTTCGCGTACTTAGATTTTCAGTCCCACGTAATGGGGTGAGCCTATTACCGTCAATTAGGTATAGCTTTTGTATCAACGGTTTAATTTTCAAACTCTTGGCACGATTTATCTACCTGAGTACTTCCATTAATCATGACTTCATAAGTCATCACCCTGACGCGATGACATATTGACAGATTTGAAACGTGACGCGTCGCATTTGTCATCATTAAGCTGTCAAAAATTTGAATTTGGAAATATTCGAACTTATTTTTTTATGAAGAATTTTATTTGGCGTTTTATTTTTCGTACTTCTTTACTTTCGGCCAGTAAAATAATCTACCAAGCCGTCGATTCTACTAAAGCTGCCACAGTCAGTGCAAAAATAACATTAAATTTTAGACTTTATTTCTATACCCCTAAAATCTAAAATGAAATGAACAGTTTCATTACACTTTTTCAATTACTCTGGAAAAGTAATTTAATTTTGAACTTTAACCGCATCGCTTTAAAGTCTATTATTTAATGCCGTTTTTTGCAGTGGCGGTGGCATCACAATGGTTTGGCTTTAGCAGAATCGAGGCCCAGTAGCATGGACTTATAGAAAAGTTCTTTAGTTCCAAGCTAGAACCAAGCGTTTCAGTGACTCATTCCTATGCCGCACCACTAAGACCTGGAACTCCCTGCCAGCTCACATGTTTCCTTCTTCCTACAGTCCCAGGTCCTTTAAGCGAGGCGTGAAATGGCATCTAATGAGGCCGTCAAGCTGAGTGCCACCACTGTTAACATGATACATATTTACGATGGTGAGCCACTTTCCGAGCCTTTGCCTTTGGCTTAACATCAGGCGAGGTGAAGCCAAATTGACGTGTCCTGTATAAAAAAAAATAGTTCTATGTTCTACACATCGGGTATCGATCGGAATTCACCCATCGACGAGGCCTGTGGGTGACAGATGGAGCTGCCTGTCACCCTGGTAGAAGCAGGTCAAGGCGGAGGTCTGAATGCGATTTGTATTCTACGTGGGGAGGATTCGGCGTCAACAGAGGAGTTAAAATATCAATTGCTATGCAACCAGATTTAAAACTTAATTAATTAATATCGACAACCCGGTTTGCTTGCATTTGCATTTTATTAACAGGTAATGAGATGCAAGGATTTTAATTGGAATAATTTAAAAGTATAATGCTGTGTGATCTCTTTAAGCGATAATAACGTAGATTACCTAGGATAGATATTATGCTATCATAATATAGGTAAGTACCAGAAAAATGTTGACCACCATAGTAGGTACCTAGGTACTCAAAATGATCTGAATATCAAACTCTTGTAAGCATCCAGAGTAGTCAAAGCATATTCACTTACTTTTTCGTTTATTTAATTACAGTATTAAGAGAATGCTGATAAATACAAGCAAATTCAAACCTTGCTATCTTTAGAATATACGACGTATAAGCTATTCCTTTGTCAAATTAATACCATTTTCACACCACCTGCTCGACAATGCCTCATTATAATATCATGCAAACCTTACTCAAAGTAAATCATTATAGCTCTTGTCTTTTGCCGGGGTGTAATGTTGTACTGAATTTCATTATAACCCGCCGGGCAGTAATGTGATTCTCACTTCTCTTAGTTCTTATTGCTATGCATTTAAAGTCTAATTTCGTCAAAATCGGCGATTTGAAAATCGAACTTATTCGAAAATCGAGCTGGCCACGCCACGGCAAGCCGAACGAAAAAAAATCAATACTTAAAACAAAAGCCGCGAGTATTTCAATACGGTGCAATCAGTATCAGTAAACTGCAAAAGAAGATAGAAAAAAACATTAAGAAAATGTCGAGAGACGAAATAGTATTTTATTAATTAAAATACTTTTTCTAGTAGCCCTGGTTTTTATTGTCTCGCAAAAGATGAGAAAAGTAGAGTATACTCCTCAGGGATAAAACTGATTTTACGCTTAAATCCTTCACTACTCTCAGGACTCCAATTTAATTCCCTCACTTCGCTCAGGAATTAACTCAAAACCTGGTTAAATCTGGAGTCCTTCGTTACGCTCAGGATTCAATATCGCGCCCGTGACATAATACAGTGCTTTATTCCCTTGGTGTACAATCTACTATTTTTTCATCGTGCGAAAAATCCCCACGGATACTACCCCCACGGAGCCGGTGGAGGTGGTTATGTCAGACTCGAACCGACTAAAACGCACGCCGTCTTGGATCCTTGGTTGCCGGAGTTGAGATTGCCGAAAGCATATCTCTCGCACCCCGGCAGATCCAGGACCATCTCTTTCGAGATGGCTACCTTCGGGTTGTGGGGACCATAGTGTCCCCATCTAGCTCCGGGTATGGGGAGGCGCACTTTGCGCCGCCGCCGCGGCCTGCTTCTGCTAGGGTAACAGGCGGCTCCACCGATCAGCCCCAGGACTGCGTTCGTGGAGGACGGAGGTCGAATCGGGCGTTGCTCACGACCTCCGACGCCCGATTCGCCTTCGCTCTTCGCGGACCATAGTTCACTACTGGTTTTTCCGTGTACTAGTTATCAGCTATTTCAATTATAAACTAAAATCGAGCGGTAAATATGTCAGTTGACTTATTATACTGCTTCATTATCGTTTGATATTCGTCCAGGCGTCTAGCCGTGAGCCGTGTTAATTGGTATGTCGCTCCATGTCGCGTTGGAAAAATAATAATTGTCGTTTGGTACTTTCGTTGGTACTGGCTTCAATTTATTCTTACCTAACACTGTCTCGCGGTTTTACCCGTGTAAGTCCTGATCTAGTAGGAAGATTGGGATAAAAAGTAGCCCATGTTGCTCAGGGACTATGTTGCATTCTAATGGTGCTTACTACTTTTTTAAAGAGGTCTTATACTATTTGAGTTCAAAACAGAGTGTAAGTGTATTGATTTCGAGTTCGGTCTTGAATCGGTCAAGATGGGGTTACTCAGACAGCGCGGACCTGCGGTATGAGTGTGGAGTTACTCCACAGACCATGTCCCACCTGCTGACATGTGCTGCCTGCCCATCCAGTTGTACAGCGGCGGAACTTAATATGAGCGCCTCTAAAAATGCAATCGAGGTGGCGGCACACTGGGAACATAGAATCTGAGAGTTTTGGCGCCGTCGATTCGACAGAAGAAGAAGAAGTGTATTGTGGTAGATATATTCATATTATCTTTCATTAAGTTAGAATATCCTAACAATTTCCATTACAGAGAACCGCTAAGTACTTACAGTCATCACCAGATCTTCAAAATGTATGATGTACCTAGTATAAAAAAATTGCTTACACACAGCTACTTCAATTTTATTTAGGGGTATTGATATATTTACTCTAAAGCCTCAGGATATAGTTGGTTCGAGACAAAATCTAGAACTATATATAAAACTGTAACTTACTGCAAGTAGATAACGTACAAGAAGAATAAATTCTAGTTGAAATCTTAGAATTGGAATGAAGATAGGCAAAAACGTTGAGCAAAACTGCGGCACGTCTGTTACCGTGGCTAACCGTTTAATATATTTTATTGTATGCCAGTAGATGGCGCCACACAGTGACAATATTAACTCAGAACTCAAATCCTCAAGGTCATTGAGCGATGTAATAGCCTTAAGTTTTAGATGCAATATTTTTAGAACGCATGCATGAAGTGATTTTTTTAGTCCACATCGCACTCTGCGTGTAGAATTTAATCGATTTACATTTATGAGAATTCGGAGCTGTCTTTGACGTACAGTTTTAACTTGCCATACAAAAATTTGCGCATTGCCTCGACTCCGACTCCACGTCCACGTGCTCATATCATGTCCAGTCTACTCAACCAATTGGGTATTCTACTGACTAGCCAAATTAATTACTTTTTACAAAACGATAAATTAAAAGAACATGTATGAAAAAAAAGTGACATCATCAAATTTAATAGTCAAATCAGTTACTATTATAGGTGGGGTGGATGATTAAAAATAAATAAAAACTTAAAATAAGAACCGACGCAATTTTCACCGTTCTTTTACCATTCTTAATTTAATAGGCTCGGTTAGATAATTTATTTTAACTATAGGATAATACCCAATTGCGATCAAACAAATGCAACATTTTAAGTCTGATCAAGACCTTTCTTATAAAGTAAGAAAAAAAAAAAAAGTTAAGTACGTTAAGTACAGTAAGCTTCAGAGAAAACGAACCCCCCTTGATAATGACATGAAAGCATTGAAGTTTTTTGATACGTTACTTATATGGCATGTTGGTCTAGTGGTTATGACCGAAGCTCTGAGTATACGGTAAGCGGGGGTTCAAATCCTCGGACACGAAGTTCTTTTTGTATTTCATATGTAATTATTTTTTTAGTCTCTTAAGCACTTATTGTTAATTATTATTTAAGGCATCAAATTTTATAGTAGGTATGAGGTTTGTAAGAAAAAATAGGCTTGTTGCATAAACAATATTAATTTATTTCTCGAATTACATTTCTAGGACTACATGGAGGTCATTTCCTGGTTGAGTATACAGTTTTTCTATCTGAGTTAAATTAGGGTTACTTATTTTTAGATTTCACCTGACCTCTATTTATTGACAAAAAACAATACCCTAAGTGAAGTATAAAATGTTTAATATTAGATATTTCTAGAAACATAACTACAATATTTATTTAAAGTTGCCAACATAAATTTTTTACACTCTGAATAATCTTCGAATATAAAATAATGGTTGAAAAATGAAATTTTATTTGTGCCTGTGAATCACAAAGAAAGAACCAACATGCTAAACTATAACGGGATAGCAATATACATCTTCCTCTTTGATCACATTTTCTGATAAGTAACCCTTTTAACACAACATTAGAAAAATATGTGAGGTCAGATGGTGCATCGTTAACACATTAGAAGATTACTAAACTTGTAAACAAGAGTAATGGAATATTAATAATTTACTTTTATTATTATTAATGTTAGGACACTTTATACACAGCGTCATCTAGCCCAAAATAGCACCTTAATGTGATAACTGATAAGAATACTAGACAACTGATATAATCTCTTAGCATAATGATATATTTAACACTACATTATTAGCTGTAAGTTTTCCTAAGATGTAATAAATAAATAAATAAATAAATAAATATTTATTTTAGATATTTTTTTAGTTATATTACACCCAGACACATAACAAATAATCGTGTTCATCACACAAAGATTTGTCCTGGGTAAGAACCGATAAACTGCATTAATAACGGAGAGGATGGCCCTCACTGTCTATCACTTCTCGAAGACGACTTTTCATCCCCGAAACCATATTAAAACATGCGGCACTATTTCGCATTAATTCCCAAGTTCTGTCTACCTCTTCATCCATTTTTTTTTACTTTATTTCACTTAAGTCCCAGTTTGAAACCATCTGACCCCACAAGTTTTTTAAAGGATTAAGATCCGGGCTTTTAGCCGGCCACTCAAACACCGTTATATCTTCTTGTGCATTTAGCCAGTCTTGCACAATTCGGGACCGATGCACTGAAGAGTTATCCTGAACCAGGTAAAATTGTCCTTCTGGATATGCGACCCGCACTGAAAGCAGCATTACGTCTTTCAACACTTCTAGGTATCGCTCACTGTTCATGCGGCCACCTATTTCCAATAGCTCGCCTGGGCCCATTGAAGACATCCATCCCCAGTAACCTAGAATAATAAACCTTTTCAAATCTGTTGCAATATGTAAAACAATGCCAGGAGCAATAATAATTAAAATATATATAATATATATATATATATATACATATATATATATATATATATATATATAGGTATATATACCTATATATATATATATATATATATATATATATATATATATATTTATTTCGGGGTAGAGAATAATAACTTAGAATAAACAAATTTTATGTTTTTATTTATATATTTATTTGTTAGAGAATATAATCATTTACTTACCTAATGTTAACCGCAGCATTTTTCGTCGGTAAATATAACAATTTTGTTTTCCCAGTCGGAATTTAAATAACGAGTGGCAAAATTTACTCGGTTGGTGCGATGATCGTCGAAGTTGAATCTTTCTGGCTGGCTTATAATTTATGGATGTTCACAGCGTGTAGATGTCGTCGAACAGTGCTCAGCGACACTCCAAAAGTCTCAGGGTCTCAGCTCAGCACATCCTTCACAGCTTCCACAATATCACGGTGCCGCTCTGATTCATGAGTATAAGCAACTGGGTCCTTGGCGTTCACATTAATATCACTCGTCGCTTGATACCTTCGCATCCACCTACGCACTGTATTTCTCTGTAATGAAAATGATAATAAATAAAAGAAACTCCAAAAAACTGACTTGTAAACGAAAATATAACATGATTGATTAAGCAATATAAATAGGTATATAATATAGGTATTTTTATCGTAACTCTTACCGTTATGCCCATATCTCGTGCTATTTTCTTTATGCTTTGTTCTTGCTCCCAGAGAACAACAATTTTAGCTTTCATAAAATATGTTGTTAATCGAACCATACTTTCAATTTACTCAAAAAACTGATCAAAAACTTATTAAATTGAATAATATTACGAGGAGGATTAATACAGCAATGCAAATTACTACGAATTATAAAGTGACCTTCAATCACAGTTTAGTAAATAAGGCGCAGAAGTATTCTATTTGCAACTTTAGCGCGCTGTAACAGATATTATAATACTATAGCCACAGCTCATATAGCAGATAAATTTTTGAAGTAAAACATGACGGTAGTGCAATAAGCTGTATCAAGCGTAATCTATTGAACTAAAAAAGAAATCTATACAAATTTCAACCTTATCTTTTAGTCAATTGAGTAATTATTATTGTTACATATGGTGGAAGTTGAAATTTAAACCTTATGGTCTAGAAAATTACACCGTAATCAATAATGAACTTTGTTCGATAAAAAGAGTAATGTTATTCATAATTTCGTCATTATTATTAAGTGAACCGATAGCCTAGTGGTATAAGGCACGGTCTAAGTTATCGGCTGGCGCTGGGGATGCGGGTTCGTATCCTCAAGCGGCAGTGGCTTCTTTTTGTGAGTATATTGTATCATGGTATACAATTGAGCCGAAAGACGAAAAATATCATAAATTACAAATATGAACATGCAAATAAAAGGCAGATAAAGCTGCTCGCTCGTTCGCAGCTCTGCGACGATCGCATCACGTGACGTCATTCGTGAGTCATGTGACGCGGCCGGCGCAGGCGGCGATATTCTTTAAGTATTGAGGGGGTCTGTTTTCTCTGACGCTGGCTGTACACGTGGTTTGATCGCTCCGTATTTTTTTCTTCTAAACCGATACTTTTTTAACTTATCGTGACCAAAATTGGTACTCACGAATAGCCCGGATTTTTCTCAATACAAGTGTGAAATTACTTTTACAAAAAAATTAAGCAACTTCGAACCACAAGCAAATAAACAATTCATCGAATTTGTTATCCCTGACCTACGACACATAAGGTGTCAGGAACTGGTCACCGCGCAACCTCGCATCTCACGGACCTTGCCGAACGGACAGCGTAGGCACCCGAAGACGTCGTCACTGATTGAGTTGTGCTACGTGGGTGCTACGGTCGAGCAACAGCTACGAGTGAGCACTATCACTCTGCTACGCGCCATCTAGAACTGCAAGTGTGCTACAAATCGCATCGAGTAGCAGCGGAATAAAGGTACGCTTTAAAATGCATAAACAAAAAAGACCTTGTGCGGGGTGTCCTCAATTAATTACAAGCAATGAATTTATGACATGCTTAAACTGTCAGTTACATTACGATGTAAAATGTGCTAGCATGACTACAAGACAGTTCAAACAACTATCACCCGCAGAAAAAGGCGCGTGGTTATGCGATCTGTGCAAGAGCAAAATCCCTAAAAGCGGCAACTCGGAAACGCCCATATCGGGCAGATCTAAACCTAATATCGCTTCTCTAGTAAGTGATGAGGATGCCGCTAACGTCACTTTGCGCAGTCAACCTTTGAACGATACATCTAATTCTGACCGTGTCAGTCAGGAGCAGCTTTGTGACTTGGTGCGGTCCGAAGTAACCAAAGCTATAAAGAAGGAACTTCCCGCAATATTGAGAAATACTCTCGCAGCTGAACTCCAGCCGCTCAGTGAAAAAGTAAGCGATCTTAGCTCATTTATTGAATTCGCAAACAATAAATACGACGAAATGAAAAAGTTACTCGAGGATAGAGATGACGAAATTAAAAATCTTCGGTCGTCGAACAGTTACTTGCAATCGTCGGTCAAGGATCTCTCGAGCAGGCTGTCCGCGATCGAACAACACTCGCGGGAAACGAACATAGAAGTAGGCGGCCTGCCAGAGTTCCGCTCTGAAAACTTACCGGATATCATCAAGAGAATAAGCGAGGTGATCTCAAGTCCAGTAAGCGATGATAAGGTACTCGCGTGTTTCCGAGTCGCTAAAAGAGACAATCAAAGTTCTCGCCCCCGAAATGTGGTCGTAAAATTTCCCAGTTTGCGCCAACGCGATGCCTTCCTAGCGGCTGTATCGAAGTACAATAAAACCAAAAAACTCACCGACGATAAATTGAGCACAGCGGATTTAGGGATTGGTGGCCAAAAGTCGCAAGTATATGTGTCCGAGCACCTCACACCGGAACTGAAAAAATTACATGCTGCAGCTAGACTGAAGAAAAGGGAACTGGGATACAACTATGTATGGGTGCGTAACGGAAAAATATACATGAGGGCCTCTGATGACTCGCAAGCAATAATGATTCGCAACCATGAAACCCTCGATGGATTAGCACCTAAGAGCAAGTAACAGCAGCTCTTGTCTCATAAAAATCGGCAACATATCTAAAGTCATCATGCTCCTCATATATTATCAGAATCTAGGTGGAATGAGAACCAAAACAAACTTAATTTACAAAAACATACTTTTAGCTAAGTATGATATTATTATCTTCACAGAAACATGGCTGAACCCCGATATAATGAATAATGAATTCATAGACGAGAGATACCAGGTTTACCGACGGGATAGAGATTCTTCCACAAGCCATAAATCTGATGGGGGTGGCGTGCTCATCGCTGTTGCAAAAAAGATACACTCAGTCCGAATCACCCACTGGGACACCAATGCGATTGAGCAAATATGGATCAAAATTGAAACCAAAGTAAATAACGAATCCATCAGCATGGGTCTTTGTTGTGTTTATCTCCCGCCGCCAGTTAAGGCATCCACTCTGAGACAATTTTTCGACAGCTCAACTGACGCTATCGATGAGATGGAGAATGTAATCATCGCAGGTGACTTCAACTTACCTTTTATTTCGTGGTCAGCGAGTGAGAACTCTGAAGCAAAGGCTGCAAACTACGACTCTGATGTGAGAGGTTATATGCTGATGGACTTTATTGCTTTATCAGGTTTAAAACAGTTAAGTAGCGTAAAAAATGAATTAGATAGAACACTAGATCTTTTTCTATGTAATGTTCAGAGTAGAGTGCCAAACCCAGATACCTTATTAAGTAAACTTAACCCTGATCACCCTCAAATAGAACTAGAAGTTGTGAACACTGACTCATCACATTTAGCTCCCGCGCCCCGCACAGTGTACAATTTTTATAAGGCAAATTATAACGAAATTATTCCCAAACTAAAAAAAACCGACTGGCATTCCTGTTTCTCTGATTGTAGCACAGTTGACGAAATGGTCCAGAAATTTTATGCAGTCTTGCGAGATGTTATATCAATTCATGTCCCAAGGCGTAATCTTAAGAAAACGAATATTCCAATATGGTTCCCTGGCAGTCTTGTCAGAATTTTAAAAGAAAAGCATAAGTTACGACTGCGGTATCAAAAGTATGGCAACCCCCGTGATCAGCTGGAGTACGAACTTCTACGCACACGCGCAGGGAACTTGCTTGAGTCATCGTACAAGTCCTACATAAACAGTATTGAGACCAGTTTACATCATAGCCCAAAAATATTCTGGAAGTTTATTAAAGATAAACGATCACACGGCTCTCAACTACCGTCCTCAATGACTAACGGTTCAGAAACGACCGGCACTGGAACCGGCATAGCAAACATGTTTGCCGGCCATTTCAAATCTACTTACAGTGATGCACCCTCTCAAGTTCAGCCAACATCTTTTGGAGCCACTAATACTGTATCGGCTATCATCCAACCCCTATCTCGCATCTTCCTCACCGAATGCTTAATATTAAAACATATTCGTAAACTTGATCATAACAAGGGAGCTGGCCCAGACGATATTCCTCCTCTATTCATCAAACGCTGCGCAACGGCTCTCACATATCCATTAAACCAAATTTTCACAAAATCGTTAGAGTTTGGTGTGTTCCCGAGTGAATGGAAGAAAGCTCGCATAGTCCCGATTTTTAAAAAAGGTGATAATACTAATGTTTGCAATTACCGACCAATCTCGATTCTGTCGGCGTTTTCAAAATTATTTGAGGCTGTTCTTTGTCCTATACTGTATAACCACACCAGCCATTTACTAACGGATAAACAACACGGATTCAGAGAAAAACATTCAGTTGTTACCAACCTGATCTCTTATACCTCCACCTTACTAAAATCGATCGACAGCGGTAAACAGACCGATTCTATCTATACCGATTTCAGAGCTGCTTTCGATAAAGTTAGCCACGAAATTTTACTTACTAAATTAGCAGCGCAGTATGGTATTTGTGGAAAGTTACATAACTGGTTTGACTCTTACTTACGGGATCGTTCACAAACAGTGGTAATTAGTGGCTTTGAGTCGGACCACTATGTATCTACCTCAGGCGTACCCCAGGGGTCACATTTGGGCCCAATATTGTTTGCACTCTTCGTAAATGATGTGGCAAAATGTATAAAAAACTCCTCGTGCTCCATTTACGCAGATGACATGAAAATTTTTAGGGAAATTAAATCTCAGTCTGAGGTGCAGCTACTGCAGGATGACATAAATAGGGTCGTAAATTGGTGCAAGGACAATAAAATGACTCTCAACGTAAAGAAATGTCAATATATCACCTTCACCAAAAAGAGAAAACCTTATATTGCCTCTTATACCATCAATGGCGAACCGATCACTCGGGTTCATCAAATTCGTGACTTAGGCATCATTTTGGACCAACAACTCACATTTATCCCACATTACGACTCCATCGTCAATAGAGCTGCCAAAATGACGAACTTTATTAATCGCTCTACCGCTAGTTTTAGATCCCACAAATCTAAAATTATTTTATTCTTCTCTCTTGTCCGTAGTATACTCGAGTTCGGAAGTCAAATATGGAATCCCTGTTACACCATTCACTCCAACCGAATAGAATCGATTCAGAGATCTTTCACGAGGCGTATGGCATACCGATCACAAGGAATTAGCCACCGCCAGTCCTATAATGCTCGATTGAAATTCTTTAGGATGTGTCCTCTTAGTCATCGTAGACGCATGTTGGACCTAACATTTTTATATAAAATAATCAATGGCGCGACGGTGTGTGAAGACTTGCTATCGTCAGTTAGTCTCAACGTTCCTCGTAAAGCTAACTCACGACTGCCTCACACTGAGATCTTCCACATTCCCTTTCTCAGAACGACCACTGGTCGCAACGAACCTATATCTAGGATGCTGAGAACCTACAACCAGTTCTGGAAACTATATGATATTGACGTCTTCGGAAACAGTGCTGCCGGGTATAAATGGGGAATAATGAGAAATTACAAATATAATAAAAATGCGGGTGTTTAAAATTAATTTAAAATTAGCTTAATTAAAATTGAATACTATATTAGCTGTTAATTTTCCTATATAGTGCCATGTACTTAGACTTAAGAACGCTGTGCATATCTATAATTGGGTTATGTACTAGATATAAGTCCACAAAACCTATTTAAGTTTGAAATGTAATATACATAACCTGTTGATGTGCCTAATAAAATAAAAAAAAAAAAAAAAAAAAGTAAACCGCATTAAAATCCATTCAGTGCTTTTTGCGTCCACTGCCAACAAACTGGACTAAGTATACATTTTTGATAGTAGGTACTTATAATTATGTACATACAACTGACAGAACACTTACTCACTGATAAGAATCTTAGCAAAAAAATTGCAACTGAAATTGCTCCAATATAAAACCCCTGTCACACGTACGAGAAATTGAATCTAAGCTCCGTATGGGCTCGTGTAACGGGCTAAATGGCATCTTTATGCCGAGATAAATATCGTCAAATGCCCTAGGGATGAGTTCGAAAACGCTTACGATATGGGAAACGTCGAAAAATGTTGGAAAACGTAGTTTATCGTGTGCAGCGACAGAATGTCAGAAAAAATAGTCCTCAATGAGCCGTGGAGGAGTCATTTTACGGGATAGGACGCTTACGGTATCTGAGAGATAAAATTGGTGCTTAAGTTGGGAATTGTGTCCTGGTATTGGTCAGGGGATATATATGATAAGATCAGACTGATATTGGCCTATTTTGTGTGCCAGCAATACTTATGTATGGCACACTCTATGATTAGATTGGAATAGTCATTTCAAAGAAGTACTAATACATACACACATACATACAGGCACGCCTTTTACCCAGTGGGGTAGGCAGAGACCACAGCTTTCCACTTGCTACGATTCTGGCTTAGATCTTTCGCTTCTTCTACCTTTATAATTGTTTTTCATACTAATAAAATAGTAAGAACAGCCGCTGTACAAAAGTAATTTTAGGCAAAATATTGGCATAATACCCGGAGTTTAGACTGACATTTGGGACCGGTTCAATACCTATTCCTTGCCATATAGGCTCCCGGATCTTGTTGTAGGAAAGTCTTAATTAATCTTAATCATAATAATAATAGTACTTAAGAAACTTGACAGTTCGTAGGAGTGTTGGTAGATAGTTCCACCGTCACCTTAAATCGGCGGGGCTCAGTGACTCAGTTAGTTAGAACATTCCTCCTGTAAGGGAAAGGTGGCAGGTTCAATCCCGCTTGAGCAATCAACTTTTTTCTGATGTAATCGATTTGTATAGTTAGCATTCTAAATGATTTAAAATTCCGTTCAAATTCCAAGAAGAGTCCACATACAATTTGGTAACCAACCGCTGACCACAGCAGCAGATACTACTGTTGAAGCTGTGCACTCTATACATACAGACCGCATACAGCAGCAGCATGCAGCATGCAGCACTTTGATGCTATACTCACGATACAACTAACTACTGGCTCATAGCAAAGCGTACAGCATCTCATAAAGGATTTTATTTACTAGAAATAATTCCGGCTACCGACGTCTTACTCAAGTAGGTTTATTGCGAAGGGTATACGACGTGGTAACCTTTCATATGCCATCAATGAAGACGGAATAAGGTCACGTGTTTTATGTACTACTACGGCTCTTGACGTGCAAGCCGATTGCATTAAAGTTAACCGTCTATGGCCGTATTAATTACTTAAAATTATGATACCTACCGGGTGTAAGGGGACCACTCCCGAAGCCGTAAACCCTTACTGCTAAAGGTATTTTCAGGTTAAGGTAACTTCATAAAAAGTACATCATTACAAAAAAAAAAACAACTACCGCCAAGCACGTTTTTGCAATGGTGTTTTTTATGAAATTATCGTTTCATTTAGCTTTACTAAACACGATGGAGATTAAATAATGCAAAGTAAAAAATAAAATAAAAGATGGAAAAACAGTTTTTTTGTCCTAATCGATTTTATTTTTATGCCAATGTGTTGTGTACCTGGAGTACTACTAGGGGTTTTCAGCTTCGCATACGGCATACGCAGGGTATAATATCGTAGGTTGTATTCAAAGGGTCTACCAAACGCACACACTTCACCACAGTTTTGTCTGCGCAGCCTCTCTAGACAAATCTAGAGGGGGAGGCCGGTTTGTGCATGGAACATCACGCGTATGTTTGGCAAAAATGATACTACGTCATTTAGACGGGGTGAGTTTATCGGCTCGAATATACGATTCTCGAAAGGACAAAAAAAAGTTGCTTCGTTTGAACACTCGCAAAAACAATTGCCGCTCGCTCGTCCACGCTTGGCGAGAATTTCCTCGCAATTGAATATAGATTAAAAATGTAAAATATCCCCGGCATTTGTTATCCCCACTTTAACTCCCATAACTATTAAACGGCTCAACCGATTTTCATCAAACTTGTCTAAGAACACTCGCTCATAACTCACCTTTCATAACATATTTGTAGAAGACACCGCTGCTCTGGCGAGAAAAAATGTCTCACTCTGTTCAGGACTCCGACTGACGAATACGAAATACCCTATTTAGTATATAAGACTCAGTAGTAGCCTAGTGGTATGGGTAATGGACTGCTGAGACGAGGTCTCGGGTTCGATCCCAGGTTTACCATGGCACACACCAATGACTTTTCGATGCTTTTCGAAGTTATGTGTGTATTTATCGCAGGTTTATAAGTGCCCGGTTGATGGCAATAGGCTCGCCACCTATTACATTGGGACCTAAACATAAACTGGCGAAATGTGGGTGCTAGAACCTCTGCCTACCCCTTCGGGGAATACAGGCGTGAGTTTATGTTATGTTATGTTAAGACTCAAGAATCTTAGCAAATTGTCGCGATTGCATTACTTGTGCTACATCAGCGCTTTTTCTATAATATTTTTTATCCTATGTACTTGGTCAATTGTTGAATGCTTGCCAAATTGATGGTCAGGAATAATGTTACTGCTTTCAATAACTGGTTTTAGTCTTTTTAGCAATCCTGTATGGAATACTGCTCGCATCTCTGGGATGGCTCCCCAAACTACTTACTAGAAGCTCTCGTTAGGCTGCAGCGACGTGCGGCCTGCATTATTGGGAATCCTAAGGTCACGAACACCCTCGAGCCTTTGCAGATGCGTAGAGATGTTGCGTCTCTGGCAGTAGATATTCTACCGTCTCTACCATGGTGAATGTTCTGATGAACTCTTCCAATTAGTCACACCCTGTCCTTTCCTTCACAGGACAACACGTGCAGGGCCAAGATGCCATCCGTATACGGTGCAGAAGATACCTTCTAGAACCAAGCATTTCAGTGACTCATTCCTATGCCGCACCATTAAGACCTGGAACTCCCTGCCATCTCACGTGTTTCCTTCTTCCTACAGTCCCAGATCCTTTAAGCGGGATGTGAAAAGGCATCTGATCAATTTGTCGTGACCTTTACAAAAAAAAATCGCACATTGGCATGGTACACTTCTAGATTGTAATTTTCACAATATAAGTAAAGTTAAAAACATTTAAACGTAACAATTATACTTCAGTCACCGAGAGCTGTAGTATGTTCTCGCCTTTAGTCAAATATAAAATTTTACTAGTGACGTCACGCCCCAAATGTCACGTGACCGACTGTTTTTCGCTCATTTTTCAAGCTAACAAAATAAAAACGCATTTTTTCATATTTCTAATGTTTTCTTCGCGAAAAAAAATTTTAAGAGGCATAAAATAAAATTCTACTTCTTTTAAGATAGGTTTCCAAAATTTGTCCAATACCCAATTGCTACAGCGGCAATAACAGAAAGAGGCGTAAATAGTACACAATAAAAAGGACAAATAAAAAACCGGACAAGTGCGAGTCGAACTCGCTCACGAAGAGTTCCATACCATCTCATAAGTTACAACCACGGAGGACAGAATATGATGGTTACAACACTATGTGCTTTTTAAAGACTAAAGTAAAGCCAACGAGATGAGAGAAAAAAGGTAAACAAAGCGACCATTACTGAGTTACGTTGCGATAACTAGCGATTATTTTCTCTGTCCTTGTCGCACATATCACACGTATGCGACAATGGCCGAGTGACAGCTGCCGTTGCGTGTTTCTAAACTGTCAGATCCGCCAACTTATGAGCAATTTCATAACCTCCCCTGCCGGAGCCGGAAGGGGAGGTTATGTCGGACCCGAACCGACTAAAACCGTACGCTGACTGTGGGTCGTGGTGCTAGGCCGGAGGTGAGGTTGTCTTCGACATATCCCTCGCACCCCGCCTGACCCAGGGTCGTCGGAGCCCCGAGCTCGGAGCTCGTTAACCTCCCAAGGGGCTTTCGATGGCCTTGGGTCAGACGAGTGCAAGGGATAATCCAGAGGTTACATCAGCCTCGGCTTATGATGGCCCAAGATAGCCATGCGGTTTTGGTTGGGTTCGAGTCCGTCATAACCCCCATCTGGATTTTTTGAAATCCCCACAGATATGCCCTCCGGAGCCGGAGGGGAAGGTTATGTCGGATTTGTACCGACTAAAACGCACGCCGTCTTTGGGTCGTCGTGGTAGGCCGAAGGTGGGGTTTTTTTTTTTTTTTTTTTTTTTTTTATGGTGCGAAAAATCCCCACGGATACCACCCCCACGGAGCCGGTGGAGGCGGTTATGTCGGACTCGAACCGACTAAAACGCACGCCGTCTTGGGTCCTTGGCTGCCGGAGGTGAGATTGCCAAAAGCATATCTCTCGCAAGGCCGAAGGTGGGGTTGTCTTCAACATATCCCTCGCATCCCGGCTGACCGAGGGCCATCTCTACCGGTCTGACCCTCTTCGGAAGGGGGGACCACGGAGTCCCCAGCTTATCCCCAGTATGATGAGGCGAACGATGTAGAGGATGAAGACCTTCTAGTCTAAATCAAAATAATTTCGTATATATCGTTAAAGCAGCACTTCCAAAACGTCAAAAGAATCATGACTTCTTTCTTAAAATCGTTTTCTTGGAGCTGGAACACTTGCATAAAGTATTTTAACCATACTCTTAAGCTCGTATTCTAGAATGACACTCAGCCTGAACCTCGATTTATCTGACGACAGATTGTACAGGGAATATATGTCAAATCTATTAATCTGTCTATACAAATTGTCCTCCGATAAATCACGATTCAGGCTGAGTGTCTTTCTAGAATACGGGCTTTAAACACTTAAAAAGTACGAAAACTCTTCAAGAAGTAACGAAACCCTAAAAAGTAATAGGCCTAGTTGTCAGCAAGACGTTGACGCCAGTAATATGGACACTTAAAATTCTGAAAACGGCAAAATTAGTACCGGCCATAACTTCATTTACCGTAAAAACGCTGTAAAAGCTATGTAGGACAGTTTATGGCTCGGAAAATCTTACAAAACGTTATCGCACATAAAATTATAAGCTTTTAGGGTTGTACTGTTTTACTGCCACGGCTGATAAACCTTTTTCTTGTTACTTATTGAGGCCGCTCTTTTGTGGAAAAGGGGCATAACTCGTAAAATATTAATTTTCAAGAAAGTATTGTAGAATTATTTCTCGTTCTAGTGTTGTTACTTACCTCGATTTAAAAGTAGTTGAAGAGTTTATTTGTGTGACTGTCAGGTGGTAGTCACTTGATGGAAAATATCAGCCGTTTCGTATTGAAAAACAGACTCCAACTAAGTAGAGAAAAGGCTCAGAGATTCTTTATTCATGCGCACGCCAAAAGGGAATAATAATAATAATAATAAAGTCTATGCATGGGCAAACCGTATTCGGAGATATAAAAAACGAGTTGATCGATATACCGTCAACCGTATGTTCCAAAGAGACCAAAGGTGGGTATATAGAAGCTGGGAGCGAACAGAAGAAAGTGTGGATGACGTGTGACGGCCGGATGCTGAAGTCACAAATGCGTTCTGGCGCAGCATCTGGTCGGTGTCCGTTAGCCACACTGAAGGGGATTGGATGCATGAGGTCGAAAGAGCATGCGAAACCATTCCAGAAATGGAAGAAATTAACATTGATGCCATTGATGTAGATTGTGCGGTCCATTCGCTGTCTAATTGGAAATCTCCGGCACCGGATGGACTGCACAATTTCTGGCTAAAATGGCTACGGAGTTCGCATGTTGTTTTGGCCTCACAATTTCAATTCGCTGTAGAATCTGGTACGCTACCAGCTTTTATGACGACAGGAGTTACTCACCTGCTCCATAAAACTGGTAGTACTCTGGAGCCCAATAATTATAGACCGATTACATGTCTCCCAACGGTCTATAAACTTCTTACATCCATCCTGAGAGCTAAGATTAACAATCATATAAACAATAATTCTATTATGTGTGCCTCTCAGAATGGATGTAGGAATGGGGCCCGGGGTACTAAGGAGCTCCTCCTGATTGATATGGCTATTAGCCAACAAGCTCGCCGCAATCGTAAGGATCTGACAGCATGCTGGATAGATTACAAGAAAGCGTTTGACTCCGTGCCACATACGTGGCTTTTGAGGGTGCTGGAGTTGTATAAAGTCAATACAACTCTATGTACCTTCTTAAGGTCATGTATGGGGCAATGGAGGACGGTTCTTTTCTATCCAGGGTGTCGTCAGGCTTTGGGTGGTGGCGTGCCGATAACAATAGAGCGGGGTATTTTCCAGGGGGATAGTCTGAGTCCCCTTTGGTTCTGCTTAGCCCTGAATCCACTTAGTACTTTACTAGTGAATTCAGGGTTAGGTTATAGGCTACGAAGAGAGGGTCAGATGGTATCCCACCTCTTTTACATGGATGATTTAAAGCCCGGAGGGCACTGACTGACCTCCGTCCCCCATGAGCGCGGGCCTGGGGGTGACGGGTGGAGCCGCCTGTCACCCCAGCAGAAGCAGGCCACGGCGGCGGCGCGCTGAACAGCGCGCTTCCCCATTCCGGGGGCGAGTTGGGGACACCGTTGTCCCCCCTCCTGTGGAGGGCCAGACCGTAAGTGATGGCCCTGGGTCAGCCGGGGTGCGAGGGATATGTCTATGACAACCTCACCTCCGGCCTAGCACCAAGACCCACAGTCGGCGTGCGGTTTTAGTCGGTTCGAGTCCGACATAACCTCCCCTTTCGGCTCCGGCAGGGGGGGTATCCGAGGGGAATTCCGCACGAAAAAAAAAAGGATGATTTAAAGCTATTCGCCCACACTAACCCTCAATTAATAACTTTACTGAAGATTACTGAAACATTCAGTAATTCTATTAAAATGGCGTTTGGTGTGGACAAATGTGCAGTAATTCATGTAAAACGAGGGCGGGTGGTGGAGTCGGAGCGTATACAACTCTCTGATTCCACTAACCTAAGATCACTCCTCGTAACTGAGACCTATAAATACTTGGGTATGTCACAGGCGTTATGCATCAATGAGGTCGACATGAAACAAATGTTACAGGAACGTTTCTTTGGCCGCCTGAAAAAGGTACTTAACAGTCTTTTGTCAGGTGGTAACAAAGTGCGTGCCTGTAACAGTTGGGTCATGCCACTCTTGATGTACTCTTTTGGCATACTTAAGTGGACTCAGACTGAACTCGATACTATCGATAGGAAAGTCCGGACTCAGTTGACTGCATTCCGAATGCACCACCCACGGTCGTCAGTCATGAGATTGTACATCCCGCGGAAATGTGGGGGTCGAGGTTTTTTAAATGCCAAGACCCTTCATAATCGCGAGGTGTGCAATCTCAGAGACTACTTTCTTAAGTCGAACGTGGACATGCATCGTGATGTAGTCAACGTAGATACCGGGCTCACCCCGCTCGGTTTGGCTAAAGAGAACTGGCGCAGGCCTACAATAGTTAGCACTGACAGCCGCAGGGAGGTATGGCAGAGTAAGGAGCTACATGGCAGGTTCTATCGGGCCCTACACAGGCCCGAAGTAGATCTATTGGCGTCCGTGTCCTGGCTACGTTTCAGTGACCTTTTTGGGGAAACTGAAGGTTTTGTCTGTGCAATTGCAGACGAAGTTATTAAGACGAATACCTACCGGAAGTATATAATGAGGGATGGCACAATTGACATTTGTCGAGCGTGTCACCAACCTGGTGAATCCCTCAGGCATATTACTTCCGGTTGTTCTCGTCTTGCTAACGGCGAGTACTTGCACAGACATAATCAAGTAGCCAGGATAATCCATCAGCGATTTGCTCTGAAATACAACCTTGTGGAATTTGAGGTGCCGTACTATAGGTATGTTCCTGAGCCAGTTCTAGAAAATACCCATATCACATTGTACTGGGATCGATCTATCATCACTGATAGGACTGTTTTTTTTTTTTTTTTTTTTTTTTTATCGTGCGATAAATCCCCACGGATACCACCTCCACAGAGCCGGTGGAGGTGATTATGTCGGACTCGAACCGACTAAAACGCACGCCATCTTGGGTCCTTGGTTGCCGGAGGTGAGATTGCCAAAAGCATATCTCTCGCACCCCGACAGACCCAGGACCATCTCTTTCGAGATGGCCCCCTTCGGGTTGTGGGGACCAAAATGTCCCCATCTAGCCCCGGTTACGGGGAGGCGCACTTTGCGCCGCCGCCGCGGCCTGCTTCTGCTAGGGTGACAGGCGGCTCCACCAGTCACCCCCAGGCCAGCGCTCATGGAGGACGGAGGTCGTTCTGCGACCTCCGACGTCCGGTTCGCCTTCGCTCTGCACGGGCTTCCCGGGCCCGGAGTCTGGTCCGGACCCGACCGGCCGCCTCCTTCTCGAGCATTACTTGCTCGCAGAAGGAGGCGGCCGCACCCCAAGCGTTTGCGCATCGTACCATCGCTGTGAGCAATGTGACGAGTGTGAGGACTCCCACCCCTAGAGCCGCCACTAGGACCCGCCTCGGCGTGTCCCACGCCGGGCACTCGGTCAGCGTGTGCAGCTCTGTGTCCTCGCTCGCATCACAGTGATGGCACTCGGACGTTGGCTCCTTCCGGATCCGACACAGGTAACTCCCGAAACACCCGTGTCCGGTAATCACCTGCGTCAGCCGGTACGAGAGGCTGCCGTGTGGCCTCTCTAGCCATTCCTCCATGATGGGTCTTACCGCCGCTATAACGGCGTGCCCTGCGCTTGGTCGCCCAAGTCGTAGCTCCCATTCCGACTGATAGGACTGTTGTAGCTAACAAGCCTGACATTGTGGTGATAGACCGATCCGAACGCCGAGCATTGATTGTTGATGTCACCATTCCTCATGACGAGAATCTCGTGAAGGCTGAGAAAGATAAACAAGTTAAATACTTGGACTTGGCCTACGAGGTTGTCGACATGTGGAATGTTGACTCAGCAATCATTGTACCGATAGTCGTATCAGTCAACGGACTGATAGCAAAGAGCCTCGACCAACATCTGAAGAGGCTCGGGTTGGATGGTTGGGTCAAGGGCCAGATGCAGAAGGCAGTACTCCTTGATACGGCGCGCATCGTGAGGAAGTTCCTTTCTCTGGAGCCCTAACCACCGGTAGCTTGGTCCCTGTATCCGATGCCGGTGGGGTACTATTTTTTATATTTTTAAATAGATGTTTTATTTTTATAAGTATGTATTTAAAAATGTAATTAATAAGTAAGTTAAGTAAATAAAGAGAAATAATAATAAATCTTTATTTGCGAGAAACATGGTTTGACAATAGATGTATGGCAGTGTTTCAAAATGTACAAGCATGTTTCACCGTGCACGGTGTGCAAATATTTAAAATAATTAAATTAGGACAAGATTTACATACCTAAACTATTAGAAACTAAAAAACATTATACAATTAAAATAAACAAAACAAAATAGTATCAATATTCAAGTCTATAATTTTACCTACACTTAAATAATTCTTTATTTCTATTATACTAATTTACAAAGATTTTTTAAATCTATAAGTAGTGTGCGCCATAAATTCTTGTATTGTGTAGAATCCCTTCTCAATAAGCCACTTTTTTAATCGAGGTGAGAAGCGATTTCGTGGTAGTTCCCGAATCTCTTTAGGAATTCTGTTGAACACCCGGAAGATGAGAGTTCATCTCAATAAAAATGAGAATGGTGGGAGAAACTGCGGTACACAGCTAGTCAGTCAACGAAGGTCTTCTTCTTCTTCTTCATCCTAGTGCTAACCCCAGCCGCATCCAAAGCTTTTTCAACTTGGAGTCTGGGGTCCACTTTTCCGGTCCAACTTTGGTTTTGACTGAACTTCGATATTTTCTGTGAAGCGACTGCCACCTGACCTCCCAAAGGCGATATGACAACCTCTGTGGCAAGGTGGTAGTAAACACGACTGCCACGCAGGAGGCGCGGGTTCGATCTCCGCACAGTCCAAATATTTGAATACATGAATATGGGTATTTGCATTGGTCTAGGTGTTTCTATGAATATGTACCTATGTTTTAACAAAAAAAAAAGTATCTAAGTATGTTTACCCGCATTCTAGATTCAATAACACAAGCTAGTTATTCTATTCTAACCATGGGTCTAGATAACGTTGTGTAGAATGTTGTGGAATATTTATTTTATTATTCAAACTCAAGGTATTTATTCAAAATTGTGTAGCACTACTACAGCTTTTTGACGTCAAATTCTGCTTAAAACTAAGTTTACCACCGCTTCCTAGGCACCAGCGGAGAAGAAACGGCGCAACAAACTCCACTGTAGCATTTTATGGACGTCAATTTACTAAAAATAAGTTCTTAAGACTAAATATGGACGAATGTACGTATGTCTCGTGTCAAGATAATTAAAGTATATAAAAAAAACTTATAATAAAATAATTAACCTAAGTTAACAAAAATAAAGAATAAAGAAGTTCGCGTTCCTATTTAAACATTTAGGAGGGGCCTGCACCATGCTCAAGCCAGACATTTTTGTCTTTAAGGTAATCATCTGTCCTATAGTATGCTTTTTTACATAAGGTGATCTTCACAAAGGTTTTAATACCAAGGACTGATTCAGGCAATTTATTATAAAAACGTATACCATCCCCCCTAAAAGAATCACTAACTCTGCAAAGCCGGTAGCATGGAAGGAGCAGTTTATTTTTATTGCGCAGATTTCTGTCTGTAATGTCACTTACTTTTGTAAAATTAGATATATTTCTGATATACAGTATATTTCCGAGTATATATTGGGAAGCTACAGTTAAAATATTAATATCTTTGAACCGTTCCCTAAGAGAATCTCTCTTACCTAAACAGTAAATGGCACGAACTGCCCTTTTTTGTAATATAAATATAGTTTCTAAATCTGCGGCATTCCCCCAAAGTAGTATTCCATAGGACATCAAGCTATGAATGTAACTAAAGTACACCAGCCTAGCAGTATCTACGTCAGTCAACTGCCTGATACGTCTGACAGCAAAAGCAGCAGAGCTGAGTTTATTGGCCAAAGCAGTGATATGGTCATCCCATTGCAATTTCGAATCTATTGTGATTCCCAGAAAAGGTATATCGAAGTATTGCAGTTAGACCAGTTGTTAGACTTTTTCTCCTTCTACCCGTAGCTACTGTCATAGATGTTCGTATAGCAACCAGGACCGACGACGGCTTAACGTGCTCTCCGAGGCACGACCAGAGCAATGCAAATACCCATATTCATGCATACAAATATTTGCACTGAGCGGGGATCGAACCCGCGCCTCCTGCGTGGCGGCCGCGTTCACTACCGCTACACCATAGAGGCTGTCCATCAGATCGAAGACATTTTAAAGAAAGGACATGGTTAGAGTACCCGAAATCGACAAGCATGTATGAAAGTTGTATGCCATGAAGTGAAAGATGTATGCCAGGTGTAGGAAACATGTGATCTCTGCCTACCCCACTGGAAAAGAAGCGTGACGATGTGTATGTAGGTAGAACTTATTGTTTCTAAGCCTTCATAATGATATTGACATTTTATAGTTGATAATTTCTATCTTGCAGCCATGAAATAGGATTAAATCGATTCGTTCCCTGTTTAGGCCCATTTTACACGCAATCTAGTATCAGTGGTAATCATGGACGAACTATTGGTAGTGGTGGTTTTATTTACAATTATTATTTTAATAAAATGTGAAAAGTATCCCGAATTTATGAGCGACAAGCAATTAGCAGTATGTATTTTTTTTAAAGTATATTAGAACCGAAGTTACTAATATTCCCTCTAACCCCTCCAACTAAGCTAAATTGCTTGTGCTAGGAGTGGGTTCACGTCGGTAGTGTAATGCCCAGGATCGAAACCGGGAACTCTCGATCGTAAGGCCGATTCCTTAACCACTAAGCTACCTTATTTTTTTTTATTTTTTTTTTTCGTGCTGAAATCCCCTCGGATACCCCGCCTGCCGGAGCCGGAAGGGGAGGTTATGTCGGACTCGAACCGACTAAAACCGCACGCCGACTGTGGGTCTTGGTGCTAGGCCGGAGGTGAGGTTTTCAAAGACATATACCTCGCACCCCGGCTGACCCAGGGCCATCCCTTACGGTCTGGCCCTCCTCAGGAGGGGGGACAACGGAGTCCCCAACTCACCCCCGGAATGGGGAGGCGCACTATTCAGCGCGCCGCCGCCGTGGCCTGCTTCTGCTGGGGTGACAGGCGGCTCCACCCGTCACCCCCAGGCCCGCGCTCATGGGGGACGGAGGTCAGTCAGTGCCCTACCACTAAGCTACCGACGCACGCTTATTTCGATTTATTCTTAAGGATTCTACTTTTTTATCAATCAATCATTTAGTTTATCGCAGTCCACTGCTGGACATAAGCCTCTCCCAATGTTGGGAGGTGTTGGCCTACTGTTTCCAGGAAAACTTGAAATAAAAATCCTGTATAACAAAGTTTTATTTCAAGTTTTCCTTCTGTCGCAGTGATATCGTCTGCAAATACCGGGTGTAAGGTAAACGCCCCGGAAGCCGAAAACCCCTAGTAGTACTCCAGGTACATAACACATTGGCATAAAAAAGAACTTTAATTTCATAAAAAACACCACTACAAAAAAACACACGCTTGGCACTAGTTGTTTTTTGTTGTAACATAACATAACATAACATAAACTCACGCCTGTATTCCCCGAAGGGGTAGGCAGAGGTGCTAGCACCCACATTTCGCCAGTTTATGTTTAGGTCCCAATGTAATAGGTGGCGAGCCTATTGCCATTAACCGGGCACTTATAAACCTGCGATAAATACACACATAACTTCGAAAAGCATCGAAAAGTCATTGGTGTGTGCCATGGTAAACCTGGGATCGAACCCGAGACCTCGTCTCAGCAGTCCATTACCCATACCACTAGGCTACCGCAGATTTATGATTATGATATATGATATGATATGATTTTTTGTTGTAGTGATGTTTTTTTATGAAATTACCGTTTCATTTAGTTTAACTAACTCGTTGGAGAGCAAATAATGAAAAAAAAACGTAAATTATTTTTTGGCTATCTCGATTTTTTTATGCCAATGTGTTATGTACCTGGAGTACTACTAGGGGTTTTCAGCTTCCGGAGCGTTCCCCTTACATCCGGTATTTCCGTTAGTCGTCTCTTACGACAACCTTCCGATAAGATGGGTTGGTGATACCTACTTGTATTCTGTCTCCGCCACTACACAGATGGTTTGTTAATTACTGTTATAAACTAACCAAACCAACCCGGCTTCGTCTGTGGCATATTTCGGACCCGTTTAAGCCAATTTACTATTTTTCATTATTTTGCAATAACGTACAGAAATCTGGTACGTTTATTAACATTTTTTTTTACTTGAATTTGATTACTCCTCCGCTCCCTTGAGCACTAGCGTAATGATATAATCTTCCTTGTTAACACAGTATTCAACACAAAAAGAATTATTCAATTCAGACCATTAGTTTCTGAGATTAAAACATTCAACCAAACGAACAAATTCTGCAGTTTTTTAATACTATAATATAAAAATGAATCGCTAAATGTGTTGGTAAGAGCATAACTCAACAATGCCTGGACCAATCTTGCCAATTCTTTTTTAAAATGTTCGTTTAAGTTCAAGGATGGTTTTTAGGGCCAGAAAAATTTGAATAATTGCCGGGAACCGACATCCATGCGGGCGGAGCCGCGGGCAAAAGCTAGTACTATATAAGTAGAGTAGTGAATGTTTGTAAAGATGTTTAAATTTTTGTTACGTAATCAAAGAAAGAAATAAAAATAAATTCTGGAATCACACATACTTTTCATCCCTGGGAACATATTCCAGGGATGAAAAGTGCCTATGTGTGATTGCGGTGTACAGTTGCGGTAATGAACTCCGCAAAACATAAGTGTGTACTTTGAATCTTTTTTTTTTCAGCAAACATTTGGAATGGGCAGTTCTAACAGGAATCATCCGTACAGACGCAGTACTAAACCACCCGTGGTAAGATTCAATCTATGGCGTGGCGGTAGTACACGCGACTGCCACGCAAGAGGAGCGGGTTCGATCCCCGCTCAGTGCAAATATTTGTATTCATAAATATGGCTATTTGCCTTGGTCTGGGTGTTTCTATGTAATTAAATAATGGTCCCAGTCGACTGATTCAAAATTGTTATCAGGCAACTGACACCGCGGTTCCAGTTGTGTAGTGGTCCCAGTCGCCTGAAACCTCTATAATATGTATGTATTTACAAAAAAAAGTATCTAAGTATGTTTATCCGCATTCTATATTCCATAACACAAGCTAATTAAGCTTACTGGGTCTCGATAGCGTTATGTAGAATGTTGTGGAATATTTATTTATTATTTAATCAATCAATTAGCCCACTGCAGTCCACTATTGGACAGAGGCTTCTCCTAATGTAATCATTTCAACCGATCCTCCACGTAAGATTACAGATTTGCATTAGCCTGAGTATTACATTATTGCTATACTCTGTCCATTCGTTTATTTTCTTTTTGACAGATGGAAATAGTGATTGCACAAAAATTCAAAATATCGATTAAGTTAAAAACCTCGATTTATAAAATCATAAGTCGATAATAGCAAAATGATTTCATGATTTTATTTAGAATTTTATTTATTATCTATCTATACGTAATAATAAAGCAGTAGATATTTCGTGTCTGTACATTTTATAAATTTATCATAAACCGATTGTGGGCCATTTCTTCCTACCGACTTGGCCTTGTCAATGAAATGTACGGATAAAATAAAGAGCGGAACCTATGCTCCAGGTTGGAAGTGTAAAATGTCATAACGCCGGGGGCCTGCTGACCGACTTCTGTATCGCGATCTTGCACCCCGCAGACTCACCTCTCGACAACCTTAGCCGCTCAACGGGTGTTGCTCCATGGCCGCATTATGCGTGGCTATTTTAATGGGGCCCATGCAATGAGTTGGCGAGTCACCACCTGCCTTTTTAACAATTTTGAGACTTATTGTCATGGCAGGCGTCCGTTAGTCTCCCCCCATAGCCCATTCACCAGTCCATCCAATACTCAACCCCATAGCCCATAATCTAGTTTCCATTATTCCAATAGTCTCTGCACCTGGCGGGGACCATCCCCGGGTGTATCATATTGTGCGCTCGGGGGTGGTATCCGCCATGTGTGTCTATCCCTAGCATATTAAACTCTCTTAAAAGGGCCTCTACGTCTTGGCTTCGGCCCGACGCACGCCTTCCAAAGGCCCGGGTCTCCATAGTCCCGGGAGTCATGGATCAGAGAAACAAAATAATAATAATAATAATTTATTTCTTAAATCAGTGTACAATAAATTACAAAGGTTCTTAACTTGTAACGTGCATTATTATATTATGGTTATTGCTTATGCAGGTTTTCTATCTAGGAATGTAAAATTATATATACATTGCGTGTGAGCTGTCAAAAAGAAAATAAACGAATGGACGCAGTATAATTCATTATAACATAATATTTAATTACATACCTACTTTAAACCTATCGTACCAGCTGTACTGCGCTTTGGGTATGTACGCGGCGAGGTGGGGGGGAGTATCGACAAACCAAGCGACAGATTTGGTTAGTTCGCTATCAACGCTCATAGCGGTATCACGTTTGCTCACAAATCATACTCTTTCTTTCTCCTTCTTTACCTCGTCCCCTGCCTTGCCGCGCGTAGTTTGCGCGGTACAGCGATTACAGTTAACATATTAAACTACGCTATTTAAAGTAAAAAAAAAGTAATGTAGTATTCGAATTAAAATCAACCAAAAAACAGTGTTTAAAAATGGTTATAAGAAAGTTGGCAGATAGCCCTTAAAGTCGGATATATAGAGAAGAGAAATTTGAAGTGATTCAGGTGTGGCTCAATAGCTCAGTTGGAAGAGCATTCCCTCTATAAGGGAAAGGTAGTGGGTTCAATCCCCACTTGAGCATTTCATTTTCCCGATGTATTCAAATATAGTGTTCATTTTCAGCACCGCCCTAAAGGTGCGGCACACAAAGTTGAAGGTCCTGTATATGTACATGGAAGAAAGGTATTTTTAATTTTTAAGTTTCATATTTTGGTGGCAGAGGAGTACTGTACTGTTAACTATTAGAAAAAAAAAGAAAGAAAGAAAAATATTTTATTTTCGGTCCTCACAGTGTGCATATTACAAATAATATTATTACAATTACTGTATAATGTACAAATACTATATTTATTTTATATTTAGACACTGTGCGAACCCAAGTAGGGCCCCCTCTCAGCATTTAATGCTGCGCAAACCCTTGCGTTCAGTATGCACAAATGTTGCCAGCCTCTGTGGCGTGGCGGTGGTGAACGCGACTGCCACGCAGGAGGCGCGGGTTCGATTCCCGCTCAGTGCAAATATTTGTATGCATGAATATGACTATTTGCATTGGTCTGGGTGTTTCTATGTATAATGTGTATGTATTTACAAAAAAAAAAGTATCTAAGTATGTTTATCCGCATTCTAGATTCCATAACACAAGCTAGTTAAGCTTACCATGGGTCTAGATAGCGTTGTGTGGAATGTTGTGGAATATTTATTATTTATTTATAGTATTCTGTGGTAGAGGTACGATTTTTCCTGTTCATGACATAATTCACGGGCTTATTGCCAACCTGTATTGCCGGCCTCCTAATTTACAGACCCACGCTCAGGAAGTCGTTCTATGAAAATCGCGCACTTATAAACTGTAGAATGATATCCGCGTGGTGGTTTTCCCGATTACAATATGGGGGTCTTCAAGACTGGCATTAGAAGTGTAAAGTAAAGCCAACGAGACGAGAGAAAAAAGGTAAACAAAGCGACCATTACTGAGTTACGTTGCGATAATTAGCGATAATTTTCTCTGTACTTGTCGCACAAGTCATACGTACGCGACTGCTGTCGTTGCGTGTTTCGTAGTACAGGAAAGCTGTCAGCACAGTGTTTCTAAACTGTCAGATCCACCATCTTATGAGCAATTTCATTCCTATCTGGAATGCGCATAAAGTGATACGTAATAGTTTTCAAATAAAAATGTTTGGAACCGCTGAAACTTTGTTTACCTTTTTTCTCTCTTTTCGTTGGCCTTACTTGAGTACACTTATATTTTATAGTCAGTGGCTGGTCAACATCCAACGTGAACAGATGATAATGTTCTTCACTCCCGCCTCCTGACTCTCGTGTTATGTCATGTTGACGTTTCATCCCACCACGATGTTTTTTTTAATGATTTTATGACAATGGTAGCTAGACCTTTATGTCAAGTCTTATTTTGTATGATATAACTTTAGTTAAAATGATTGATGACGATGATGATAATGGTTTAATGATGTTGATGATGATGATAATGACGATGAATGAGATGATTGCTGCCTCAGTAAAGTTGTGGGGACTTTACTAAAAGCTCCCTGGGGAGATTTGGATTGAACACGCGTAGAGTCACAATTCACTGTAATATGCCACTTTTCTACAAACGTGTGACTTGTCCAAGACGTTATGTCTGAAAATCCACCATTTTTATACATAAATACTCGATCTCACACCAACTTCGGAAAATAAAATAATACCGCGATGCGTCCTCTACGTTTTCCCGCCAAAAATCTCCACGATCTGGCGCGAGACAGTGTTGCCAGTTACACAAACTCTACAAGAGGGTTCTTGACTTTTTATTATAATAGGTATTTCGCCACTTTACCCAACAAATTACGTGACACGTTAACCCGGTCCTTCTAGCTATCATAATTAAGAGATTTTGCGAGATAAAAGAGGGACTCATCAAAATGAAGCTACAATACTTACGGAATTTGGAGATGTGGCAAAAATAATCCCGTTCCTACTACCAATCGGAATTACTTTTACGCACTGGGAACAACCCGAATTAGTTTGAAAGGAATCGCTTGTAAAAATGCAACCAGCGCTAGGACTTTTGGACTATAGGTACAGCCCAGACTCAGCCTCAGATGCAGGGCTCGAGTCAATAATAGTGCCCAGAATACGACAATATAGACTTACCCCTATTACGTGGGACCGAATACAATGAAGATCTACGGTAGCCTAGTGGTATGGGTAATGGACTGCTGAGACGAGGTCTCGGGTTCGGTCCCAGGTTTACCATGGAACACACCAATGACTTGTCGATGCTTTTCAAAGTTATGTTTGTATTTATCGCAGGTTTATAAGTGCCCGGTTAATGGCAATAGGCTCGCCACCTATTACATTGGGACCTAAAACATAACGGGTGGAGTGTGGGTGCTAGCACTTCTGCCTACCCCTTCGGGGAATATAGGCGTGAGTTTACGTTATGTTATGTTTTGTTATCCTAACCTAGCCCCCCAGGGGTATAGGCGTGATTATATGTATGTTGTATGTGTCTTATGATACCACAAAGTGGCTAATCAATAGACACCCAAGAATATCATCATCATCATTACATAGTATAAAGCAAGTCTTTCCGCGTCTGTCCGTTCCTATGTATGCTTATATCTTCAAAATTACGGTACAGATTTTGATGCGATTTTAATAGATAGAGTAATTCAAGAAGAAGGTTTATATGTAGGTATAATACAGGGTGCAGCGATGGGATCGGGCGCCACGCGGGCGTAAAAAAATTGGCGGTACAAAGTTTGCCGGGTCAACTAGTAATTTCTAAAATAAATAACAATCTTTTTTTAGTTTTTTATATATCTATCTAATATATAAAATTCTCGTGTCACAGTTTTCGTTGCCATACTCTTCCGAAACGGCTTGACCGATTCTCATGAAATTTTGTGAGCATATTGAGTAGGTCTGAGAATCGGCCAATCTATTTTTCATCCCCCTAAATGGTGCAGCGGGAACGGGATCTAAAAAATTGGCGGTACGAAGTTCGCCGGGACAGCTAGTTATAGTATATTAATGATCTTATCTTCCTTTCAGCCAGAAAATGATAACGACTTGGACATACCAGGGGCACCACCGCGTCAAAAGCAACCTGGACGTGTGAGTCTTCTTTTTTAATCTTGTGGAAATCTCCACGGATAACCCTCCCCCTAGATGGAGCCTGTGGGGGTGATTATGTCGGACTCAAACCAATTAAAACGCAAATGGGTCCTTTGCCGGAGGTGACGTCAGAGTCTACTTGAAATAACAATAATAACTTCAGATCTACTTATTATCAAACATAGTGACCAAGCTTTCTCTCATAACAAATTAGGCCCTCGATTCTACTAAAACTAAACCACAGTGGGGCCCCACCCAACAAGCAAATTAGTCATATAAGGTTGAGTTTATTCAGCTATTCGGTGATATAAAAGTCGAGTAAGTGTGAATTATTCAGCACGTGTCGTATAAAAGCATCTTATATAGCATTTTAGTTATTCAGCATTTCGGTCACATAATGATGCTGAGTAAACGTTTACTCTGCATACTTATATGACTAAAGTGTCGTATAAGATTTGCTGTATAAGTCGCTAGTATACGACGCTTATGTCACTATTTCGTCGAGTAAAAGCACATTATATAGCTTTCTTGTGACACAGTCGAATAAAAGCTACATCGTTGCTTTTATACTGCTATTATGTTGTATAAGTTGCATTCATACGACTATTACAAGCCTAGTGCCAAGTGTCGTATAATTGCTTGTACTGCTCAATTATCACTAGTTTTCTTGTGTACAGTAAGTGGTTGATTGAATAAATAAATAAACAAAAGATCTTTTTTAGAAAACTTTTTAGGAAGGTCTAAGGAACCCTAAAATATAATCAGCGTGGTATCATGGCGCTTATACTGCTAATTTGCTGTATAAGAAGCTATTTTACCACCTGTTAGCAGTAAAAATGGTGTACAAATGAATGTTGATATAAAAAATATTTGTTATTATATTCATATTACTAAGAATTGAAGGGGGGCGTTAAATATTTATGATAAAACCTAGTATATTTCATCAGAAAACTTACCTTCGCAATACTTTGCAAACCTATGCGTGAGTTTACGAACCTACATTTGGTGCAACCTACAAATTAACATGTCTGCTAAATAAATTGTACTTATAATTTTTTATAATTTTAAAACACAACACGACGCACTTGCTTAATTTAACAAACAAACGTAACATAAAAGTCATATAAGTTACAGTTATAGCGCAACTTAAGCTTGTAACAGTCACTCCGTTACCTTTATACGATGTCTATGTGACTGAATTGCTGAATAAAATGGGCCCAAATCGCGTTGTATAAACGTTTTCATTACGTTTATACGACTTCTATTAGGAGCCAAAATGCTGAATAATTTACGTTGCCGCGACTACTACACGACATATTTTTGCTAGTTGGGCAGTCACTGCAAGAAATGACATCAAATTTTAGACTTTATTTCTATACGCCTAAAGTCCAAAATGAAATGAAAACAGTTTCATGACACTTTTTCAATTAATCCGCAAAAAGTCATTTAATTTTGAACTTTAACTGCATCGCTTTAAAGTCTATTATTTAATGCCGTTTTTTGCAGCGGCTTTAGCAGAATCGAGGCCCAGTGAGAATATTTCACTTATACTCCGTCCATTATATGATTGTATTTTATACAGCTCACTGACAGTGGTAGATATAAGTTTGTTCAAATCAAATCAAATCAAATACTTTAGTGCATTCATGTGTTGTACAGATCTTAAACCATATTTTGTTTCAACATGAAGCCCTGTTGGGGCACAGCAATATAATATTAGAAAAGATCATTATATTTACTTTTGTATTAAAATTTAAGCATTGAAGATTTGAAAATAATAATCAAGCATTAAGAATTAGACTGTTTATACTGGAGATTGATGGCGCTTGGTGGAATCTGCTACACATATTGAATAACACACTTGTACCTGACCGGTTTCGCCTTACGGCATTTTCACATGAAAAAAATGCAAATATTGTAGCGTTTCGGAATTACAATTCTTAAAACATCAATGTAAACCTTTGAAAATGCCGTAAGGCGAAACCGGTCAGGTTTAGAAATAAAATAAACTCTGTGCAAAAGTACAAGTGTGTTATTCAATACATTAAGAATTAAGCATGCAGTCATCATATTGTTCTAGCGTCAATACCTAAAAATCCGAACAAAAATTAGGCGCCACTGTCAGATAACAGTCGCTTCACGGAAATATTGAACTAACCTCGGTTAGACTTGGAGAAGCAGACTCCAGACCCCAGCCTCACTAATCCATAAAAAAGACTATTATTAACGCTAGGATTTCCTTTTAAAAAGGTTAGAAGGAGAAATATAGGGGAGGGTAGAATGTATTTTCTATGAGGTTAACAAGGTCGACCGCAGAAATCTGCCCAATACATTTTTTTTAAAGAATATTAGAACCGAAATTACTAATATTCCCTCTAACCCCTCCAACTAAGCTAAATTGCTTGTGCTAGGAGTGGGTTCACGTCGGTAGTGTAATGGCCAGGATTCGAACGCGGGACCTCTCGATTGTAAGGACGTCTTTTAATCATTAAGCTACCGACGGTTCTATATGCCTTAATACTAGATCTGTCCTTCGCATACAGTCAGCATCAGAAAGATGTTGACGCTCAGAGTGTTCAAAATGATCTTAATTACGTTTTTTGAACCCCTTACAGTTGACAGATTGTTCTCATATTTCGTATACACCTTTAGTTCGGACAATAATACTATATAAATCAATAAAACAGTTTGATTTGCTCTTAATACGAGAGTTTTCTGATCATTTTGAGACTTCGTCGTCAAGATATTTATGACGCTGACTGTACCAGTATTATATTTAAAATTCTATGTTTTTCAGTCTGGACCGATCAATCCTATACCGGTAAGTGGAATTGCTTTCTGAAGTTCTAAAAAATTCTTTAGTCTGTTAAAAGAAAAATTAAGTCATATAAAGTAAGATTTGAATTTTACATTGTTTCTATAAAACTGTAATAATTATAATAACTATTTGGTCAATTATACTACGGACCTATACATTTTTGCAATCTCAAAAATCTTGGGTTCAAAACAAAAATGCCCTTCCTACCACGCTTTCGATTTATTTACATAGGTAATAATGAAATTAAATTAATAACATTTTTATGGCTCTCGTTTCGTGAAAATGAATGAAAAATAATATTTTATATTCTATCTATACCATGTAGTAGTAATTTTGAAATTTTCCCTCGTATTAGTTCGAAGAACGTATATTCCCTGAAACTCATTGGCCTCCTCGCGACGATACCGGCAGAGACCTGGACGAATTGGTAAGCATCTAGTTTTGATTATGACGTTTCGCCCACAGCCTAACCCGGATGAAAACCGGGACCTGCGAATGTTGGTGATGCAGCCTATATCATCAATGGTGCCTACTCGAAGTATAACGCCGTTTAATTTCTATTATTTCTTACCTAGAACAAACGAAAAGCTAATATACAGACCTACACACATGCAAATGGCGAGGGAGTTAAAACTCTATTTGCCAAAAACACCTGAAATGAGAACTATTTATAAAGAAGAAATTGAACCTAAAACCAAAAATCCTAGTCCGTATGCACCTGATTCTGGACGTATTATTAATACTGGTGGCTTTTTTGACAATGGTTCACCATTGATTGAAATTCGGGCACAAGTACCTTTACATCAATTAAATGAAGCAATGAATAATATTCCTTTGCAAGAAATTGATCGCCCAATACAATATTCTTTCGCAAAAGAACAATTTCAACCTAATGATCAAGAAAATAAAGAAAAACTGACATTTGATGGCAAAATTGTTACCAGTAACGATAAAACTGGAAATAAAAATGATGAAAATCAATTTATGGAAATTGATTTTGAGCCATTATTAAGAGCAGATAGTACTTTTTCGAAGCCAATATATAAGAATTACATGCATAAAACGGAATTCAACAAAATGCCAACTGAAAATATATTGAAGACACACTTGGAAGAAGAAAGCGCAAAATATTCGGAATCGATGCAACATAAAAGTAAAATTGATTTGAATGATGATTTTAAATCAGAGGAAGATGTAAAATTTGATGATCTAATGATAAAACCTAGTTGGATAGATACTACTGAGGTAATGATGCCGGCACCAGCACAAGCCTCTATTAAAGCAACTTACATAAAACCAAAATTACTTTAAACCATCAGAGCAAAATTCTGTAATCTCATATTAATGTTTATTTAAGATTTAAAAAATACTACATTTAATATTCAAACTGTAACGGTCAATTACATAGACATATCGGGATATTTACCATGTGTTGTTTGGAGTTTCTGATATTGCTCATCCGTGTTATTGGTGAAAACAACAGCGAAATATCGGAAACTTCAAACAATACATTGTATATAGCGATATCTCTAATAGTGAAATACATTTTAACTATAAATCTCATTTGTAATAATTATAGCCATCAAACAATCATTAAGTATTGCGAATATGGTACAGGGATTTTTCAAGAAATTAAAAATAATTTTGATTTGCTAATGAAGTTTCTGGATTTATGGTCGCTGTAGTAAGTACGAGTAGATCTATTTGACTTTGCGAGACTTCGATAGACTCACACTGATCATGGGACGCATAACGATGAACAGTCAATTTAATGCGACACATAACCATAGCCTGCACGAACTAAAAATAAAAAAATAAAAATTACAGGTAAGTATATTCTAGTAAATCTCATTGGCGTGAAGAACAAGAAATATGCACTGGCTAATAAAATAATCACATTAAAGAGAGCACCAGAGTAAGTCGATCATATAGATAGAGGAATACTTTCAAGTCAAAAACAATTAGTTATTTAAAAAAATAAATAGAAGTTATAAGGAAGTAGGTAATTATACATTTCAAATGTATTCACAGGCCAGCCGGGGACAACCTTGCAGAATATACACTGACAATATTACTGATGTATTAAAAACAGTATCAGAAAAGCACTCAAAACCGGGCGTATGAAAAGTTTAGAGACAGTAGAGGAAGCGCATGAAGATTTTTTTTTCAGAAAGGACAGCTCAATTTGATGTTTATTTATACCTAACTATTCGGGGATTCACGCAATAAAAATTTTGACTTACTTTTGCCGACGTTTCGTGCCGTGGTCACGAAAGTCAAGTCCTGACCACGGGTGCAGCATCGCACCTAAATAACCATGAGTTTACACTGCGATAGCTTAAAAATAACAACGTCAATTTGACTTCACCTCGCCTGATGGTAAGCTAAAGGCAAAGTCTCGGAATGAGGGTCACCATCGTAAACATGTACCCTTTTAACAGTGGTGGCACTCAGCTTGACGGCCACATCAGAAGCCTTTTCACGCCCCGCTTAAAGAACCCGGGACTGTAGGAAGAAGGAAACACGTGAGCTGGCAGGGAGTTATAGGTCTTTATGGTGCGGCATAGGAATGGGTCACTGAAACGCTTGGTTCTAGCAGGTATATTCTGCACGGTATACGGATGGAAGTAAGGATGTAAGGACAGAAGTAGATAACGTGCTGTTATCTTTAACTACCCTGGAGGTAGATATATAGATATGTGATGTGATTGGTTATAAATATGAGCTGGGTGATACTTGATGAGATGATGATCCTAATTTCCGTATGTTTGGTACCTACTGCTACAAAACTGCTCGCCCTTAGTTTGGCCGGCGCCCATTATCGGCATCGGCGAGCTTCAGGATTTTTTTTTCCCAAGCGTAATAGATCTCATAACTTTCAACATAAAATTGAAATTTCAATGACGATCGTCGGCATCGATCGGCACTGGGCGCCGGCCCTAATGCTGGCCCTAATACCTAATGTAAACCCAATATAGTGCTAAAATCTTAAACATATATCTGTGGTCATTACCTACCATTTCTAAAATATTCGAATAATATTGATTGATTCTATGATTCTTCTATGTATTCCTCTGAAACTATGTACTGTCGTAAAATCCATGCACTATTAAATCACCAATATTAATTTATGCAATATCAATTTTTGTAATATTCGTTTTTGAAATGTTTGTAATATTTGTTTTGTTTTTTAGCCAAAAAGATTGACACAGACTAACAAGGTAAATTTATTTTTAAGTTAGCTTGGAATACTTCTGCTACTACTACTACAATAATAATTCTACTATTCCAAGCACCCATTTTGTCTGCCGGGGTGCGAGAGATATGCTTTTGGTAATCTCACCTTCGGCAACCAAGGACCCAAGATGGCGTGCGTTTTAGTCGGTTCGAGTCCGACATAAGCACCTCCACAGGCTCCGTGGGGGTGGTATCCGTGGGGATTTATCGCACGGTAAAAAAAAGCACCCATTTTAGTTACATCCACTCTGCATCCATCTTTTTTTTGGGTCATTCATTAACTCGCGGGTGACAAATTCGCGGACTTCCGCGAGATGGCATTTTTCGAGTTTATTTTATTTTGCTGTCGTCTACTCGCGGGTATATTAAAGTACATTCAGATATAAATGTATCGAAATGAAAAATCAACAAAAACTTACTTTTCCACAAATATAATAATATTCCACAACATTCTACACAAAGCTATCTAGACCCATGGTAAGCTTAACTAGCTTGTGTTATGGAATGTAGAATGCGGATAAACATACTTAGATACTTTTTTTTGTAAATACATACATATTATACATAGAAACACCCAGACCAATGCAACTACCCATATTCATGCATACAAATATTTGCACTGAGCGGGAATCGAACCCGCGCCTCCTGCGTGGCAGTCGCATTCACTACCGCCACGCCACGGAGGCTGACTGTGTCTTTTATAAGCACGCATTTGTCCAGCCACATTGGGTAAGGAGTTCTAATTATCTATTTTGCTTTTCAGTGGCATGAATTCTTAAGTCTAATCAACGAAGAAAAGGTAAATCATATTTTATTTCACACTAGCCTTTGCCCGCGGCTTCACTCACGTGGATGTCGTTTATGGCGAGCAAATATAGGGTCATAATCTACCTCTGTACCATTTCTTTTTACTGTTCTAACAACTTTTTTTTTATCCCGGACACGTCAATTTGACTTCACCTGGCCTGATGTTAAGCTAAAGGCAAAGTCTCGGCAAGAGGTTCACCATCGTAAACATGTACCATGTTACGAGTAACAATGGTGGCACTCAGCTTGACGGCCTCATTAAATGCCTTTTCACGCCCCGCTTAAAGGAATTTCAACTTTAGTAGTAAGAAGGGTACCTAACTCAATTACCGGTGTTAGTAAGATTGGCAGTAACTCGGGTAATAAACACAAATTTCACACAGCGAACAGAAAGACAAAGTTACTTTATTTCAATACCAATAGATGTGGCATGAAAAAATATTCACTTTATAGTTAGATTCAATGCCATTTCTAAGTTATTTGGCTAAATAATTCAATGAAATATAGAAAAAAAATAGCACTCTTACCATATGCCGATCCGCAGAGCCACAGCGAGCCAACCAATGTGACGAGTTATGCCGTAGTTCACTCTCTAAACTTCGTATTTTCTTAGAACCTTTTTATTGTACACTTTTGATATTGCACAGTACCGACAACAACATTAAACTTTTTGGTCAGTATTGCCATTAATATTGTTCAAAATATTGTTAAGAAAATATTGCTATTCCATAAAAGTCTTTTTATTAGTAGCACGGTGCAAATATTTAAAAACTGACTTTAAGGGCACTGGAACCTTACTGGTAATACGTACTTCTGCCTCACGTGCTTCCCGAGGAGGGCCAGACCGTAAGGGATGGCCCTGGGTCAGCCGGGGTGCGAGCGATATGTGTATGACAACCTCACCTCTGGCCTAGCACCACGACCCACAGTCAGCGTGCGGTTTTAGTCGGTTCGAGTCCGACACAACCTCCCCTTCCGGCTCCGGCAGGGGGTGTTTCCGAGGGGATTTCCGCACGAAAATAAAGCCTTACGTGCTTCATATATTTATTTCACCGTTTCAGAAAAAACATCCACCGGGTCAAGTTATGAAAAATGTAAGTACCTAATATTTACTCAGTAGGTAGAGTTAGTACCCAATTTGGTGCCCAACGGATGGCAATCGGGGTCATAAAGCAAGATGGAAGGATGAGCTGAAAACACATACATACATATAATCACGCCTTTAACCGACGAAGGGTTAAGCAGAGGTGAATTAACACCTACATTTAACCAATCATTGTATCGGGTTCCGCATTTCGGGTACTATTATTTACTCGAGCCATACATCTGAGACTGAGTCTGGGCTGTATGTATCTGTCTTTTTTTTTATCGTGCGAAATATCCCCACGGATACCACCCCCACGGAGCCGGTGGAGGCGGTTATGCCGGACTCGAACCGACCAAAACGCACTCCGTCTTGGGTCCTTGGTTGCCGGAGGTGAGATTGCCAAAAGCATATCTTTCGCACCCCGGCAGACCCAGGTCCATCTCTTTCGAGATCTCTTCGGGTTGTGGGGACCCTAGTGTCCCCATCTAGCCCCGGGTACCGGGAGGCGCACTTTGCGCCGCCTCCGCGGCCTGCTTCTGCTAGGGTGACAGGCGGCTCCATCAGTCACCCCCAGGCCAGCGCTCATGGACATCCGGTTCGCCTTCGCTCTTCGCGGGCTTCCCGGGCTTCCCGGGCCCGGAGTTTAGTCCGGACCCGACCGGCCGCCTCCTCGAGCATTACTTGCTCGCAGAAAGAGGCGGCCGCATATCTGTCTGATGTCAAACAGACCGATCCCTTAGTCGCTTTGTGCGACACCACATAGGAAGAGATGGCCACCCCGGCCCGAATTCTACTCTGCCCGGAACCACACCGTAGGAAAACAGCGGAAAGTGTTGGAGGAGGCTTTTGCCGTAAGGCATACCGAAATTAGGGATGTGTGCCTTATTGTAAATTCAATCATCTCGTTTCTTTTCTAAGTATTTATTTTAATATGTATAGGTATATTTGATCTTATTTAAGAAGTCTAAATTACGGGTTGTTCCGCCTTCATACCACGACAACTCATACCATTCTTAAACCATACCAAATGCATATTCTTAATTCATAACATTCTTACTGTCATTATTAGTACAGTTTTTACATTAATAGCAAATTTTCGAAACGTTTTACAGTGGGAAGAGGATGTTGAAAAATGGAGGGTGAGGTTTTATATTTTTGTTTCAAAGTACATTACATATATATACATACATTATACTCACGTCTGTAAATCCCTGAAGGAGGTGTATTAGCACCTACGTTTCGCCAATTATGATTTTCGGTCCCACAACGTAATAGGGGTCGAGGCTATTATCGTCTAGGGGTAGGGAGGCTTTTGGGACCAGGACCGTGGTCCGGTATTCCCCTTTTAAAATCATTTATTATTTTTGAGCAGTATGTCGGGACCTCAAGAAAAAGAAAGTTAAAATATAGTTAACAAAAAAGCTGGCTTTGTTTTGGGCTGTATGTTTACTGTCGGAAGGAGAACAGCCCTTAGTCGCCTTTTACGACGCCCAGAGGAAGAACTGGGATGGTCCTATTCTACTCCACCGGGAACCAATATATATATATTTTTTTTTTATACAGGACACGTCAATTTGACTTCACCTCGCCTGATGTTAAGCTAAAGGCAAAGTCTCGGAAAGAGGGTCACCATCGTAAACATTTACCATGTTAACAATGGTGGCACTCAGCTTGACGGCCTCATTAGATGCCTTTTCACGCCCCGCTTAAAGGACCCGGGACTGTAGGAAGAAGGAAACACGTGAGTTGGCAGGGAATTCCAGGTCTTAGTGGTGCGGCATAGGAATGAATCACTGAAACGCTTGGTTCTAGCAGGTATACTCTGCACCGTAAATGGATGGCATCTTAGCCCTGCACGTGTCGTCCTGTGAAGGAAAGGGGAGGGTGGGACTAATTGGAAGAGCTCGTCAGAACATTCACCATGGTAGAGACGGTAGAAAACTGCCAAATATCAACAAAGTATTTTTTTAAATAAGAATGTGCTATTTATACCCATATATACTTTCAGGGATATTCAAGACAATTGTTGGTGCGAGATAAAGTAAGTAAAAAGTAAAAAAAGCCGGCCAAGTGCGAGTCGGACTCGCGCACCGAGAGTTTCGTAACTTAAGGTAAACTTTCGAAGCGAGCGTCTGTAGCGTCAGAGGCGCCGCGACTATGACGCCGCGACAGATAGATGTTCCATACAAATGTATGAAATTTTAAGGTACGACTTTCGAGCTCAGCGACAGAAACGCGGTGTCAATGACGTCACAGTGCCGCTGTGACAGCGTTGTCAGACGGTAACGCTTAGACGCTGCGTCTGTGACGCTTAGTTCGAAAGTCTACCTTTAAGGTAAACTTTCGAAGCGAGCGTCTGTAGCGTCAGAGGCACCGCGACTATGACGCCGCGACAGAGCGACAGATAGATGTTCCATACAAATGTATGAAATTATAAGGTACGTCTTTCGAGCTCAGCGACAAAAACGCGGTGTAAATGACGTCACAGTGCCGCTGTGACAGCGTTGTCAGACGGTAACGCTATAGACGCTGCGTCTGTGACGCTTAGTTCAAAAGTCTACCTTTAAGGTAAACTTTCGAAGCGAGCGTCTGTAGCGTCAGAGGCGCCGCGACTATGACGCCGCGACGGAGCGACAGATAGATGTTCCAAACAAATGTATGAAATTTTAAGGTACGACTTTCGAGCTCAGCGACAAAAACGCGGTGTCAATGACGTCACAGTGCCGCTGTGACAGCGTTGTCGGACGGTAACGCTATAGTGCTCTAGACGCTGCGTCTTTGACGCTTAGTTCGAAAGTATACCTCTACATAAACCGTAATATATTTTGTTTGCGTAGACTAAGAAGTCCAATTTTTGCACAATTTGTAGATGGTATAGACCCTGGGTATATGGTATGAATTTCAACTTGAAATATCCACGCATTTCTGAGAAAAAGGTCTTGACGGATAGACAGACGGAAAACGATTATGGACAACTTAGTGGTAAGGGAGTCAGCCTTACGATCGAGAGGGTTCGAATCCTGGCCATTACACTACTGACGTGAACTCCTGATTCAATTAAGCTTAGCTGGAGAGGTTGGAGGGAATATTAGTAACTTCGGTTTTAATATTCTTTAAAAAATAAAAAACAAAGTGGTCTTATAGGGATCCATTTTTTCCGATTGTTCCCATTTAGACCCAAACCAAGCATAGCTTAGGGTATGACTTTATAGAATAATACGTAGTTATAAAATGTACTGTACCTATAAAATGGTGCGTTGCGTCAGCGCTACCTAGTGGCCCAATCTGAAAACCAGCGCTGTGCATACTCAACGAAGGGTGTGCGCAGCATTCAATGCTGAGATGGGGCCCTATTTGGGTTCGCACAGTGTGGAATGTTGCACCCGTAGCTAAATTTAACATACCTGCTAATAAGAACTGTTATAGGTACTTACCTACCTATTTGTACTTAAGATGCCCACTGTGTAGAACTTAAATAAAATATTTTTCTTTCTTTCTTTCTTTCAAATTGAGTATATTCAGGACGTGTCCAAGAAGCTTGTTAGTCAGTATTTCCACTAGAAAGGGAAAGGTCGCGTGTTTGACTCCCCTCCCAGATTTCAATTAGTTTCGATTTAAATAAATAAAATTTAGAGATTATACCTAATAGTATAATTATAATATACTTAATATAATTATAGTTCGGGACATCATGCGATATATTTTGGAAAACTTGTGATCTGCGGTAGTATGGGTAATGGAATGCTGAGACGAGGTCTCGGGTTCGATCCCAGGTTTACCATGGCACACACCAATGACTTTTCGATGCGTTTCGAAGTTATGTGTGTATTTATCGCAGGTTTATAAGTGCCCAGTTAATGGCAATAGGCTCGCCACATTGGGACCTAAACATAAACTGGCGAAATGTTGGTGCTAGCACCTCTGCCTGCCCCTTCGGGGAATACAGGCTTGAGTTTATGTTATGTTATGTTACCAATACCGACGTTTCGGGTGCGTTACCACACCCGTCGTCACGAATTGGGCACTATTATACTTGTCCCGAACTATTTATAAACTAAGAGTATACACCACGATAGTTAAAAAAATACAAAATATATAGAGTTTAATTTTGACTTTTTATTTTGCAGTATGCGAAGGAAAAAGCTGTAAGTAAAGCCGTATTTATGAAATAAAACTTATAACACCTCGTCTTTCTTTGCGTTGTCGCCTTAAAAATACGCTTGGGTTGCCAACCATTTGGTTTGTTGGCTTATTGGACGATTCGCACGAATGGAACTCGCTCAAAACGTGCGAATCGACGCCTTTATTTTTTGTGAGTAGATACAGCTACCCTTATTGCAGTCTAGCTTACTGGGCCACTTGACTCCTCGTTATTTTTCAAGGATATAACTGGCCCAGTTGAAAGACCACGATCATGCTAATGTAGTCTCAAGTTTCGATTGAAGGCGACAATAGGATATTTGAGTGTTTAGTCAAACTGTCAAATTAATTGTTATTTAAGTGCTAACTCATAAAATCTCTAAAATACGTAACCAAACTGAACAAAACCGGTTTTTAACCCCCGACGCAAAAAGGACGGGGTGTTATAATTTTGACGTGTCTTTGTGTGTGTGTGTGTGTGTGTGTGTGTGTGTGTGTGTGTTTGTGAGGTCTTTTTTGGTAGAAGCCCTTCTACAATCAATAAATTACTTAGTACATCGGAGTCCACTGCTGGACATAGGCCTCTCTCAATGTTAGAAGGCTTTGGCGTACTGTTTCCACGCTGGCCAGACGGGTTAGTACAGTCAGCATCAGAAAGATGTTGACGTACAGAGTAGTGAAAATGATCTTAAGTTCGTTTTTTTACCTCCTTCCAGTTGACTGATTGTTCCGATATTTTGTACACGCATTTAGTTTGGACAATGATACCATTTAAATCAATAAAACAGTTTGATTTGCTCTTAATATGAGAGTTTTAAGATCATTTTGAGACTTTTATTTCGAGGCTCTCAGGCTTTTATTTCGAGTGTTCCTTTTTTCGCAGTGATATCGTCTGCGTATCGTTCCGTTAGTCGCGTCTTACGACACAGTTCCACAAATACGGTTATCATGTTGCAGTTACGTACTGAAATGTTGAGGAAGAGAGCAGAAGCAGCAGCTGTTGCGCGTATTCCTACCACTACGCCGGCGAGACCAGCGGCTGGCGTAAGTAAACAAATAAAAAAATAAAAAATAGGTCACCAGTGCTTGTCATATAGTTGTTTCTAGAATGCGAAGAAACATTCGGTATGTTTCTTCGCATTCTCAATACATGTTTTTGCAAGGCTATGTATATATACATAGAAAACCGAGCGGGATAGAACCAGTGACCTTTGAAATAGCAGTAAAACACTTTACTGCTGCGCTATTTAAGTACTGAAAGTATGCAGTTTTACTAAATACTCGTGAATTTGCACCAATAGTCCTTTTTATAGACATGTGGAGATGCAGCTAGATCATCGTACCCTAGGCTTACCTAGGCTTACCATGAACTTTTAAAAAATATCTTTGTAATTCTATATATTTTTATGAGATTACGAAGTTATTTATGCAGTTGGTTGTATAACAGCCGGTCGATTATTGAACTGTTTTAAGATTTCATAGTACGGGCTCAGGTTAGTCTCAATCACAAGTCGTTGCTAGAGGAACAAGCTTCTGGTGCGGACTTGGACGGTAGTCCGTAGTCTGGGCGCAATTGCCGTCTAACCCTAAATACCGAGAGAAACACATATGTCAAAGCCTCGTTTGTCATCATAGCCCAAGAGCTTGGCGGACTTTAAACAACCTAAGACACTAATATTATTAAAATGTGACCGCGAGATGTATCACTCCTAAGGTACGATAAGCATGCTGTGCGCGTTGGCAGCTATAATATCTCGCTCGCACTCGTCTGATGGAGCTCTTACTTTCTCTTTCTTTACCGCGTCCCCCGCCATGTACAGAGCTCGCGGTCTATATAGTTATGTTAGTTGCGCATGTATTTTTACTAAAGGCATATTGGTTTATTTCAGATGGAACCGTACTGGGCTTTAGATATGATTGACCCAGTGGAACAGGTAAATATTATTTTTAACACGCTATTATTAGCTTCACTTGTAACTATGTATGTAAGAAAATCTTGGAATCTTAATTTGACCCATTTCCCGGTTTTCGATTAGGATGAAATTTTACAATATATACAATACATGACTAGATAAGAAACGTCATTACAAATCCAATATGGCGGCCTCCCCAAGATGGCGGACTGGTTGTTCGAAATCCACCCCCATGATATGGGTATCAAATGAAAGGGTTTGCTGTCAAGAATACGAAAAAAAAAAAATTTTTATTCGTGCCAAAAGCGTGTTTTTTAAACTACTATAATTATTATATTCAATCAGCCATGCGTGTTCGAGAGGGGAGTGTCATAGGGTTCATAACATCTCCCCCCAATAGTGCACATCAAATTGAAAAGTTTTCTAAAAATGGATTATCTACAGGAATTTTCGCGCCTTAAAAAAATTACGCCCTCTAGAAGTTCAGGCTTCGTTTGTACCTTTTATTAGTCCTCCTAGGGACTTGAGTCTGATGACTCTTTTTCCAAGGTGCGTGGCGGTGAGGCTATGAGGGTGAATCTGCATCCTTCCACAAAACCACGCACCGTGTAAAGTCATCTTTACAATGTGACAGACCTACAGGCCTATAAATTTATTTTAAAAAACATACCTGTCACATACCTACAGTACTGACTTCTTAACTAATTATAAGTTGCTAACAAAATTACGGGCAAACGAACAGTATTTATATAAACGTCGAATAAATAATTTAATTATCTACTAATCTTGTCCATTACGTAATTATAAGGTATGGTCAGCATAAAAATGTTGTTTGAACATTACATTACTGATATGGTTTTGTTTTACATAGAAAGTTGCATGTTTGTTGTTGCATAGAAAAGTCTCTTGGAAACAAATTGTATTTTTATGATTATCATTGACATTTTTGCGAGAGTGTAGCAATAGAGACTTTACTTTTTCACTTTGTTTCATCGTAAACTTCCCCGATAGTTATTGCGAAGCTATTATCACTTACGATGTCAAGGCAACATTTCTTCCCCTTCTAAAGAAGCCTGCGAAAGGCGGTTCCTCTTCAGAAGAGCTTGCGAGACATGACATAGTTATATTTGAAGCAAAGTAATGCAAACAGTATCTGACTTCCAAAAAGGAGGAGATTCTCAATGCTTATGTTTTTTTCTGAACGTGTGGATCTTAAAAGCCTGCGGTAGCCTAGTGGTATGGGTAATGGACTGCTGAGACGAGGTCTCAGGTTCGATCCAAGGTTTACCATGGCACACACCAATGACTTTTCGATGCTTTTCGAAGTTATGTGTGTATTTAACGCAGGTTTATAAGTGCCCGGTTGATGGCAAAAGGCTCGCCACCTATTACATTGGGTCCTAAACATAAACTGCCGAAATGTGGATGCTAGCACCTCTGCCTACCCCTTCGGGAAATACAGGCGTGAGTTTGTTATGTGGATCTTAAAGAGCTTGATGAAGCTGCTATCTTGCCTTTAGCTTTCATTAAAATGATTTTATAGATCAGTAACATCGGTTGAAAAAAAATTCAACGGTAGAATAATTACCGGTTGAATTTGGAACGTCCCATTAACGTGACTGAGTTTTTTTGCTGTCTGTACGAATCATTTCTAATGGGATTACGTCACTAATGTTCATTATTTACTCAATATTTTATTTTCATGTAATTTTTGTAAGCCTCTAGAGAGAAGGGAAATTGTTATCACTTACGCCTGAGTGCGTTATGTGTCATGCTAAGTGAGGTACTTTTTGGCTAGTAATGTATATATATATATATATATAAATCGCGAAGGACTTCTTGCGTCTTTACAAACTACCACCCTGCGGCGTCCACTGAATGTAGTGAGATTTTTAATGTTTTCAATGCGTATGTAAGATGTTTTCATCAGTATCATATCAGTAGTCGACGTCAAATTTAATTTAAATATTAAATGGTGATATTCAAATTAAATATTTCTAGCTGAATTTGTGCGTCCGTTCACTCTTAAATTTTTCTTGCACACTGAATACCTGCGTATACCTACTAAACACTGCATGCACATTCCCGCCTCCATCCGAATGTATGTTTAAATCAATTCCGTATAATGCTCTGCATATATCATAATGATTATAATAACTAAATGACATCCATCTACTATTGAATACAGATTGGTTCCGAATACTGTTTTTGAATAATTGTATCCAGCTTATCAGCCAAGAGGCTTCCACCTATATAAGGGTTTATAATGACTCCAGGCATAGATAATAAATATATTTAATAGTTAGCATACAAAAGTGACAATGTATAGCGTAGGTATTTTCACTTTGGTGGTCAACAAAATCTTAAAAAAATTAAATTCAAAATTTAAAAAACCCCCGTCACAAAAAACATAAAATCCAAAAAGTTGAAAATAAATTGTGTTTGCCCTTTAACTTTGATATAAGTACCTATTAATATTTTGTTTCAACCGTTGCCATGTCAGGACCCTGACTGTTAAAGCACTCCATCATATTACCGGAACGATACATGGTCCCCCCGACATGGCAACGGTTGAAACAAAATATTAATAGGTACTTATATCAAAGTTAAAGGGCAAACACAATTTATTTTCATCTTTTTGGATTTTATGTTTTTTGTGGAGGTGGGTTTTTAAATTTTTAATTTAATTTTTATTTTATACTTTTTAAATTGATCTACTAGTTAAGCCCTTTCATTTGATACCCATATTGAGGGACTTGTGAAATTTTTATACTCCGCCATTTTGTAGCGGCGGCCATTTTGGACCGATTTTTTTCAAATATAGCTAAGAACACTCCCGACTAATATACCTTTCAAATAAAAAAAACTAAATCCAAATCGGTTCATCCGTTTAGGAGCTACGATGCCACAGACAGACACACACACACACACACATACACACACACACACACAGACACGTCAAACTTATAACACCCCGTCGTTTTTGCGTCGGGGGTTAAAAAGCAATATAATCATTTTTGACGAGTTTTTGTTTTATGAAGGCACTGTCTACGTCGGTTGAGTTACCCCACAGTAATATGCCATAATTTAAGATTGAGCCAACATGACTGTGGTACGCCATAAGAGCTGTTTTTTCGCAAGTTGTATTTCTAAGCTGGCGTAGAGCAAACACGAATCTATTTACTCTCTTGCATACTGTATCTACATGCAGATTCCAGTTACAGTGTTCATCTAATATGAGACCCAGGAAGCGAATATGACTGTCCCTGCTTATTGCAACACCATTCAACGCTAGCTCGAAGTTTTGTAGGTTCTGCTTATGCGTAGAGCAGATCGCAGCTGCCGGTGAGGGTCTGGCCACCCAGATGGCAAAACAGGCGAGGAGGGAGGCTGAGGCACAGCGGCGGGAGGCCAAGTCCCGACGCCAACTCCAAAAAGTTACGGCGGAGCTGGAGGCCCTCAAGAGAAGGGACCGAGTTGCCGGGAGTGGCGACTCGGTCAATGCGGAAGGCGCAGCCGGAGCGGTCGGCGCACCCTGCTCTGGCGGGGCGGCCGGTGCAGCCGGAGCGGCCAGCGCAAACAGCGCAACCGGTGAAGCCGCCAATTCGACCAGCAGAGCCAGAATCGTGGGTCGCGCTCAGGGCAAGGATAAGGGGAAGGGCAACCCCGGACCCCGGCCCGGCTCTGGGTGAATCCCCGAGCCCCCGTAAGGGGGCTGGGAGGTAGCTGGAGCCGCCAAGCAGAGACGGAACGCCGCCAAAAAGGCAGCCAAAATGGCCAGAAGGGCCAAGGCTGCCGCGATGGCAACAGCGCCGAGGAAGCTCTGCGCCCCACGATTGACGGCCGTCGTCATTACGTTGACGGCGGAGGCGTCGGAGAGCCCCATCGCGGCAGCCCCAAAGGTTGCCGATGGGCGTGGCCTGCTTATTGGCGGCTTCCAGATGGTGCAGGTACGGCTCCTGCAGGCCCGACCAGCACGGTGCTTCCGGTGCCTGTCGGTGAGCCACGTGGGGGTGCAGTGCACGGTGGAGGCCAGTTTCCGAAGGTAACGGTCGGTGACCGTTGCTTCCGCTGTAGCCAACCCGATCATAAGGCCGGTAGTTGCGAAGCTCCGTTGCACTGCTTCAGGTGTGCAGCAGAGGGCAAGCCGGCCGACCATAGGGCTGGTGCCAAGGCCTGCACCGCGGGGAGGCCGAAGCCGGTTGGCAGTTCCATAATGGATCCTCAGCTCCGCGTCCTGCAGACGAATGCGAACTACTGTGTTGATGCTCAGACAATTTTGCTCCAGAGCATGGCACAGTGAGGCATTAATGTCGCCGCTGTCGCCAAGCCGTACACTCACCGGTTTATCGGGCCTGCCTGGGAAACCGACCTGGACGAATCGGTGGCACTGGTGCACAACGCCGCTGCCAGCAGCCCCCCCCCCCCTTGTTGTACCCAAATGCGACCGGGCTCGGTCGGCGAGAGATGTCGTGCGGGGATCGGTCCTGGGACCGCTACTGTGGAACATCGGTTACTACTGGGTTCTTCGCGGTGAGCTCGCGGACGGTGCCGCCGTCACGTGTTATGCGGATGACACGCTGGTGACGGCGTGCGGGGCTACATACCGCGAAGCGACCATGAAGGCCACGACCGCGGTTGCCCAAGTCGTGGAGCGGATCCGGTGGCTGGGTCTGGAGGTGGCTCCGTATAAAACCGAGGCCATGTTCTTTCATGGGCCTCGGCGCGTGCCACCGGAAGATTCCAGCCTCATAGTGAGAGACATTTCCATCGGCATCAAGCCCCAGATGAACTATCTGGGGCTCGTGCTCGACGGCCGGTGGTTCTTCGGGGAGCATCGCCGAAGACTGGCCCCCAAATTGAAGGACATAGCTGCCGCTTGCTGCTGCCCAACATAAGGGGTGTATTCACCGCTAAGAAAACCCCATATATTGTAGCGCCGCAATTCCTGGGCACACGGCTTACCATTGCCCCGAGTATCGGGATCCTAGGCGTCGACATTTCAAGTGACGTCCAGTACCGCAGTCATTTAGAGGACAAGGTTAAGCTGGCATCAAAGAAACTTGGAGTTCTTAACAGGGCGAAGCAGTACTTCACTGCGGGGCAGCGACTCCTTCTTTATAAGGCACAGGTTCGACCCCACATGGAGTACTGCTGTCATCTTTTTGCCGGAGCGCCCGCACGCCAGCTTAACCCTTTCGACTCGGTACAAAGACGTGCGTTGAGGCTCGTCGACAGTCCCATACTCGCAGGCGATGTGGAACCTCTCAGCCTCAGGAGGGACTTTGCCTCACTGTGTGTTTTCAACCGCCTATATAATGGTTTGTGCTCAGATGAATTATTTGACATGATGCCCACAGCTACATTCTATCATCGCACCGCTCGCCATAGACAGGGAATTCATCCCCACACATTGCATCCGAATACGGTGCGCACCGTGCGGTATGAAAGGAACTCCCTGCCACGGTTTTCCCAAGCGACTACAATATGGGGTTCTTCAAGAGGGGCATTAGAAGGTTTATTCAGGGTAGGCAGTGCGAGTGTAACGCCTCTGGTGTTGCATACGTCCATAGGCCACGGTAACTACTTTCCATCAGGTGGGCCGTGTGCTTTTCTGCCATCTAAGTGGTATAAAAAAAAAGGGGGCCGGATGACTTTTGCAGGAGACTCTACGCAGGAGTCCTGCGGTCCATTGCCCTATATGGGTGCCCGATATGGGCGGAGACCCTGACGATCCACAATGCGCGTCTGCTGCGTGGGCCGCAGCGTGCAATGGCCAGCAGGGACATTATGGGGTACCGCACGATATCCTTGGAGGCGGCGAATCTCCTTGCCGGATCTCTACCGTGGAACTTGGATGCGAGAACCCTTTCGGTACCGAAAGGAGGCGCGGGAGCCGAGCCGGGAACCCGAGCCTGAAGAAATTCGGGTCGTGAGGTCCCATCTCCACCCTGAGTGGGAGCTACGACTTGGATGACCAAGCGCAGGGCACGCCGTAATAGCAGCGGTTAAACTCATCATGGAGGAATAGCTAGAGATGCCACACGGCAGCCTCTCGTACCGGCTGACGCAGGTGATTACCGGACACGGGTGTTTCGGGAGCTACCTGTGTCGGATGCGGAAGGAGCCAACGTGCGAGTGCCATCACTGTGATGCGAGCGAGGACGCAGAGCTGCACACGCTGACCGAGTGCCCGGCGTGGGACACGGCGGCCCAGGCAGGTCCTAGTGGCGGCTCTGGGGGTGGGAGTCCTCACACTCGCCACATTGCTCACAGCGATGGTACGATGCGCAAACGCTTGGGGTGCGGCCGCCTCCTTCTGCGAGCAATTAATGCTCGAGAAGGAGGCGGCCGGTCGGGTCCGGACTAGACTACGGGCCCGGGAAGCCCACGAAGAGTGAAGGCGAGCCGGTCGTAGCGGAACGACCTCCGTCCTCCATGAGCGCTGGCCTAGGGGTGAACGGCGGAGTCTCCTGTCACCCTAGCAGAAGCAGGCCGCGGCGGTGCCACCAAGTGCGCCTCCCCGTACCCGGGTCTAGATGGGGACACCGAGGTCCCCACAGCCCAAAGTGTCTGCCGGGGTGCGAGAGATATGCTTTCGGCAATCTCACCTCCGGCAACCAAGGACCCAAGACGGCGTGCGTTTTAGTCGGGGGGGTCTCCGTGGGGGTGGTATCCGCGGAGATTTAGCGCACTATAAAAAAAAATTATAAACCGGTAAGCTCAGAGGCACAGGCTGGTGTGAACAGATAAGCTTACATCACGGCCGGCACATGTCTGTTGGTTTACAAACTTCGGTACGCGAGCGCGCTAAAGCCTGCCGCTCCGCGCCCCGCGCCATGCGTCCCTCGTGAACCCCGAGGAGGCCCCTCAGACACCGTACCTAGTGCCCGTTTAAGGATGTTTAAGAGACGCAAGATTGTTGTCACGAAAACATGATAAAAACTTTACAAATACGATATTCAATGGACACGATAAGATCGGTGAACTGAACTCAAAGTATACGTGGTAAATTATACGCTGAACACTAGTGTCCTCCAAATTTCAGTCGGACGATGGCGGAACTATATTATACGCTAAAAGGCATTGTAGTGATGGAATTACGTCCATGCCAATTTTTCGCCATTGCATTCTAAGGATCATAAGGGACCATTGGGCTAAAAATGAGGGTCGGTCAATCTTGCGTCCGTATTCCGGACGCACAAAGTCAGTCGGACGCAGCATCATCGGTAAATAACGCCATGTAGGACGCAACATGTCCTTCAAGATGTATATATATATATATATATATATATATATATATATATATAATAAGCCGTGCATATATTATGTATCACGTATATGTATACCGGGTGTAAGGGGAACGCTCCCGAAACCGAAAACCCCTAGTAGTACTCCAGGTACTTACATAAAACATTGGCATAAAAAATCGATTTGGACATATTTTTTTATTTTGCATTTTACCCTGTATCGTGTTACTAAAGCTTTGGGAGCGTTCCCCTTACACCCGGTATGTACATATACACATATATTCACGCCACACAAAGCCGCGTGGTTCCCGGCAGAAAAGAATTTGGTCCACCCCATCTCTTCCCATGCGGTGTCGTACAAGGCAACGGGATTGGGCTGTTTAACATCAGTTATATAGGGCACGCCGTAATAGCGGCGGTAAGACCCATCATGGAGGAGTGGCTAGAGAGGCCACACGGCAGCATCTCGTACCGGCTGACGCAGGTGATTACCGGACACGGGTGTTTCGGGAGTTACCTGTGTCGGATCCGGAAGGAGCCAACGTCCGAGTGCCATCACTGTGATGCGAGCGAGGACACAGAGCTGCACACGCTGACCGAGTGCTCGGCGTGGGACACGCCGAGGCGGGTCCTAGTGGCGGCTCTGGGGGTGGGAGTCCTCACACTCGCCACATTGCTCACAGCGATGGTACGATGCGCGAACGCTTGGGGTGAGGCCGCCTCCTTCTGCGAGCAAGCATAACCACCTCCACCGGCTCCGTGGGGGTGGTATCCGTGGGGATTTATCGAACGATAAAAAAAAAACATCAGTTATATACAGCCCAGACTCAGCCCCTATTACATGGGACCAACTACAATGATTGATGAAATGGCGGGAAGTCTGCCTAACCTTCCAGGGTTTATCCCTGGAAGATTAGGCAGACTTGATTGCGCTTTGCAGCTTGATTATGTATATGTCTGTAAATTTACAAGGGGATAGGCAAAAGAGTAATCACAAATCACCAACTATGATTTGCGGTCCCAATTAATAGGTGGCGAGCCTATTACCGTCATGCGGGCACTTACTTATGGGCTATGGTGTAAAACATTGTATCCCCGTTCAATGTTTCATTGCTCAGAACATTGATTTATATTTTTACCAAAGCAGAATCGATTGAACTCTTGGTAGGTAAATGGAACATCGGTAAATACTAAATACGGTAGAGCTATTAACACGGATCGTGACGCGCAAATCCCTCATTGAGATGAGATCTAAAGGGGTCCTCTTACTCTGAAGTTTGGAGTGTAGCTTCGTATCATGTAGTACGAGAATGTGTTATGGAAAGTTATTTATATGTTTAGTATGGTTATTTTTTATGGATTGGATTGATTGTAGGTGTCCCTGTTTGCTTATGAGCATAAATAAGTAGAAGCCAGGTACAATCAGCATCAAAAAGATGTTGACGAACAGAGTACTCAAATTAATTGGATTTTTGGTTGAGCACCCTCTTCTAGTTGACCGATTGTTCTGATATTTGGTACACAGCTCTAGTTCGGACAGTAATACTAAATAAAACAATAAAACAGGTTTACTTTGACCTTAATACGAGAGTTATAAGATCATTTTGAGAGTTCGTTGTCAAGATATTTATGACACTGTTGTGTTACTGTTTTCATCATCATGCTTGCACCAGCGCGAGCAGCGCATCTGAGGCCTTAACATCGGAGTCCAGGGTCCACTCTAACTGCGAAGTAGCTGGACATCGATATTTTCCGTTAAAAGAACTGCCTCCAAAACCCATTGGCAATATCGAAGTTTTATAACTAGATCAGTTGTCGAACTTTTTAGGGCTAAAACATGTAACAACTGCCGTAGATCTAAACATTCGTATTTAATACTCACGTCTGTAAATCCTCGAAGGGGTAGGCAGAGGTGCACTATCATCCACGTTTCGCCAATTATTTGTTGCATGTTTAATGTTGGATGGAGAACAGCGCTATCCCTTAGTTGCCTTTTACGACACCCACTGGAAGAGCAGGGGTGGTCCTATTCTGCCCGGCGTGGGACACGCCGAGGCGGGTCCTAGTGGCGGCTCTGGGGGTGGGAGTCCTCACACTCGCCACATTGCTCACAGCGATGGTACGATGCGCGAACGCTTGGGGTGCGGCCGCCTCCTTCAGCGAGCAAGTAACCTCCGTCCTCCATGAGCGCTGGCCTGGGGGTGACCGGTGGAGCCGCCTGTCACCCTAGCAGAAGCAGGCCGCGGCGGCGGCGCCAAATGCGCCTCCCCGTAACCGGGGCTAGATGGGGACACTGTGGTCCCCACAACCCGAAGGGGGCCATCTCGAAAGAGATGGTCCTGGGTCTGCCGGGGTGCGAGAGATATGCTTTTGGCAATCTCACCTCCGGCAACCAAGGACCCAAGACGGCGTGCGTTTTAGTCGTTTCGAGTCCGACATAACCACCTCCACCGGCTCCGTGGGGGTGGTATCCGAGGGGATTTATCGCGCGATAATAAAAAAGGGGGTGGTCCTATTCTACTCCACCGTCTAAATTTTCTTACTTGTTTTCAGTTGAAAACCACACAAGCGCCACACAGGGCAGCCATAGCCCTCACAAAGACACCATTTTACACATATAAGAGACCTGCGAGTTTCCGTCGTGATATGGGCTATTCAGATCCGGCCTATTCGATGGATGACAATACAGAATATGGAGACGCAGACCCCGAAATGTCGCGGAGCCGGAAAGGAGGAGCTATGAGAGGTGTAAGTGATATTTATTGTCTGTGTATGAATAATAAATATTCTACAACATTCTACACAACGCTGTCTAGACCCATGGTAAGCTTAACTGGCTTGTTTTGTGGAATCTAGAATGCGGATAAACATATTTAGATACTTTTTTTTGTAACTACATAGAAATACCCAGACCAATACAAATAGCCATATTCATTCATACAAATATTTGCACTGAGCGGGGATCGAACCCGCGCCTCCTGCGTGGCAGTCGCGTTCACGCCACGCCACAGAGGCTGTCAAATGGTGTTGAGTCCAGCTTCCACCAGCTTACCGAATGACCTATGTACTCGCGAATGCCCCATGTTCTCACGAATGCCCCATGTTCTAACGAATGCCCCATGTTCTCACGAATGCTCCATGTTCTCACGAATGCCCCATGTTCTCACGAATGCCCCATGTTCTCACGATTTCCCCATGTTCTCACGAATGCCCCATATTCTAACGAATGCCCCATGTTCTCACGAAAGCCCCACGTTCTCACGAATGCTCCATGTTCTCACGAATGCCCCATATTCTCATGAATGCCTCATGTTCTCATGAATGCCCCATATTCTCACGAATGCCTCATGATCTCATGAATGCCTCATGATCTCACGAATGCCCCATGTACTCACAAATGCCCCATGTTGTCACGAATGCCCCATGTACTCACAAATGCCCCATGTTCTCACGAATGTCCCATGTACTCGCGAATGCCCCATGTTCTCACGAATGCCCCATGTTCTCACGAATGCCTCATGTTCTCACGAACGCCTCATAATCTCACGAATGCCCCATGTTCTCACGAATGCCTCATGTTCTCACGAATGCCCCATGTTCTCACGAATGCCTCATGTTCTCATGAATGCCTCATGTTCTCACGAATGCCCCATGTACTCACTGTTATCATCATATATCATAGGATCTGACATACTCTAGACATAGAAGACCTAGAAGATCTGAAGTTGGAACAGTCCTCCTTAAACAAGTAGCGATTCTTTGGTCGTCGTATTTGTACAATGGAACGTTCAATGTATGGTAGTTTATTTTGATGTTTCTGACGTTTATGACAGGTGTCAACGTATGCAAAAAAATCCCCATAATTTGATTATCCTCTTCTATTCTATTGTACAAACAAATTGCCACTTGTCTAAAGGGACAAATCGCATGATTTTGTAAGAAAACAGGTAGGTTCAACGGAACACCGTAATTGCTGGATGTTCTTCATTCCGAAGGAGGATCAAGAGAATTAGAAGTGACCAGGGGAAGTACAAGAGAGTAATTTCCCCGCCCGGTCAACGACATCCACGATGGAATTAAGTAACAATTTTCTTCGTCATCCAATCGCAAGACCTCGTTGCATCCAAAACTTGCACTTTAGGGCCCAGCAGGGTCCTTTATCCTCCTCCACATCAGAAACATTACATACGTACATATACTCAAGCCTTTAAATCCCCGAAGGTGGATAGTTAGGCAGAGGTGTATTAGCCCCCGTGGCTCAGTGGGCGTAGTATGCGCCGGCTGTGCACGAGGTTATGAGTTCGATCCCCACACAGGGCAAAAAATTGTGTGATCCACAAATAGTTGTTTTGAGTCTGGGTGTACTGTGTCCGTTAGTTGTATGTTTGTAAAGTCCCCCGCGATACAGGGCTTGTTCCCTAGTGCGGGAGATGTCTTTTATTAAAAGAAAGAAAAGAAAAAAGAGAGAAACCACATTTCAACAACTATAATTTTCAGCACCTTTAAATAAAAACAATTTAATGCCCACAGGGTCCCGGAGGACATCCAGGAGGTGGCCCTCCAAGAGGTGTAAGTATATTATTATGACGGATTATGAATCTCAGAGCATAGAATAACATGAAGTCCTACGCGGTGGAGGAGCCAGGAATGGTGGTCTGTATCTTCTGGACTGCACTTCAGCTTGGTGCCATCTAGCGGGGTGCAGTCAATTGACGGACCAAATATAAAAAAAACCTGGAATCCACCAATGATATACTAGCTTTAGCGCGCGTGGATATCGGTTATCGTGACCAAACATAGCCTATGTCCTTTCAAAAGGTCTAATCTACCCTTATACCAAATTTCATCTAAATCGATTCAGTGGTTTAGGCGTGAAAGCGTAACATACAGACATACAGAAAGACAGACAGACAGACTGAGTTACTTTTTATAATATTAGTCACGACTAAGGCCTACTGTCCACGGAGGCGTAGCTTCATAGACGCGTATTCATCATCATACGTTTGGTGTACGCTTGCTTGCAGCTTCCGTACAAAATATTCTTATTCTATCGACGCGGCAATGGAGCGTCAGCATCGCACTCGTGTCACTGCATGTAGGCTTTACGACGGCGATGCCTGCCATACCGCGTGCTACGCCAGGCGCGACGTACAATCATTCATCAGTTCATAACTTTCTCGTAACAAGAAAAAGCAAAATTAAAATTTTTGAAAAACCCACGACGTAAAAAAAATTATTCAAAAAATGTTTACTGCAGCGCTCCCTAGTGGGTTGTCACCGTAACACCTATCTAAGAACATGCACTAATCAAACCCAAACCAATAATTGAAAACTGCATCAAAATCAGACTAGTATTTTTGGAGAAATTGGAAACATTGATTTGCATTTTTTTTTTTACCGTGGGGAAATCCTTCATGGATGTTATGCCGGACTCCTACCAACTATAACCCCCACGGTATCGCCCAGCAGCCTATAGTTGGGACTCCCGGGTAAGCCCTCGGAAGGATGTCCCAGGGCTCCAAACAGACCCACGGCTTCAATGCGGCCTCGTCTAGGGGGTGGTTCGAGCGCTATCCCGCGTCTATGGGGGGCTTTCGGGTATCATCCCGCTTCATAGGAGGGGGGGGGGGGGGGACGTGCGTGAGTCCGTCACGTCACGCTGCCGTCATGGGCCTGCTTCTGTAAGGACGATGAGCAGCCAACTCACCGTCCTCAGGCCCCCGGTCATGGAGGCCGATGGTCTTCGGCGAAGACACGTCGGCGGCGCCCAAGCCGCCGACTGCGGAACTCGGGTGGGAGAGTTCTCTCCCGCTCCCGCCCCGCCGCCTCTTTCACGAGCATGACCTGCTCGCAGAAAGAGGCGGCGCAGTCCCACTTACTCCCGCTGGAGACCATGGCTCCCACCATGGTCTCGAGCGAGAGAGTGTCCACGCCCAAACCCACCACGAGGACCTGGCGCTGTTGCGCCCATGCCGTGCACTCCACCAGCGTGTGGAGCGCTGTGTCAACGCTGCGGTCCCCGCAGTGCTGACAACCGGCCGTGGTTTCCCGGTGTCTTCGCCACAGATACCTACCGAAGCTACCGTGCCCGGTAAGCATCTGTGACAGCCGGTAGGAGAGAGCACCATGTCTCCTCTCCAGCCACTCGTCCATGACAGGTCTGACGGCCGCGATTGTGGCGAATCCCCCCTTTGGTTGCTCAAGTCGCACCTTCCATGTCCCCACGGTTTCCTGGTGGAGCTGGGACCGCTGGGCCTCGATTTCTCGAGACGCAGGCCATTGGCCCCGCTCCAGCGCCTCCTTGCGCCATTTAAATAGAGACGCAAGGGCTCTCGCTTCCAGGTCCCATAGAGGGGTTCCGACTAGGAGACATGCTGCCTCACCTGAGATCATGCGGTATCCCCTTATCACCCTGACGGCCATCGCCCTCTGTGGGCTTAGCAATCTAGCTACATTACTGGCCGTCAGCGTCTCCGCCCATACGGGGGCCCCGTATAGGGCCATACTTCGCACGATCCCCAGGTACAGTCTCCTGCAGGGACATTGATTTGCATTAAAAACGCTTGCTGTAGCGCCCCCTGTTAAGTTGTCATTGTAACACATATGGAAGAACATGCTCCAATTAAAGCCGAACCCATAACTGAAAACTGCATCAAAATTGGATTGGTAGTTTCGGAGAAAATGGCAATATGGATTTGCAAACAAACAAACACACAAACATCCTCTCACCCCAAACGCATATACCGTCTCCGTTCCGTCGTGGGTAAAAATGGCGGTAGTTGCCAAATAGTCACAAACGAATGAAAACGTACGTGTGCAATACGCCTCCTAGACAGAGTTCAGTGCGCTGGACAGCACAAACAACACATCAATGAAGCTACGCCTTCGTGGACAGTGGCCTAAATTGAGTTCCAAAAATCTTTGTGATGTTCAAAATCTTTTATCTACAGTCTTATTCACGTGTCTGAATTTTAACCGACTGACAATGCAAAAAAGGAGAAATTTCTTTAAAATGATTTATGTTTAATAGCCACAGGGTCCCGGAGGATATGGGGGTGGCCCTTTGAGAGCCGGAGGACCATATGGAGCATCTTATGGTGTAAGTACAATAAATATAAATAAATATTCTACAAAATTCTACACAACGCTATCTAGACCCAAGGTATGCATAGGTTAATTAGCTTGTGTTATGGAATCTAGAATACGGGTAAACATACTTAGATACTTTTTTTTGTAAATACATATTATACATAGAAACACCCAAACCAATATAAGTAGCCATATGCAGTTGTATACGTTCACTACTGTCAATAAACGGATACAATTTGTATTGATATGTAATTTGCCCTACATTAGGATTGCAGAATTCAAAATGGAGTAGACATGTTGTGTTCCTACTAGGAGAGTAATGCCACAGGGTTAAGGTATACCCTGGCCAAAGAAGAGAGAGAGATGGAGCTATACACCCTGACGTGTAACGACTAAGAGCCAGTGGTGAAGGGTGAAGATTTTGAAAAAGGAAGCCGGTGGCAAAAAACTTATAACAATTTTGTATGGAATTCTACCATGGTTAAATATATAGAAAAAAATGAAACTTCTTGGGCAGGACTCGAATCCGCGATCTTTCCTTTACAGGGGGAATGCCTTGACCAACTCGGCTACCGAGACACGTCCGATGTGATTCAAATTTCCCTTCTATTTATCCGTCTTTAAGACGACGGTATTCCATTTGTATAGTGAGCATACTCGTATTGTACTTAATGTTGTAAAATTCATTCAAATCTACCATGGTTCAAGCTGGCAGGAATCGGGTTATAGGGACCCCTGACCATTGCTAAGAACTCCATCTCTCTTAGTCGATACACGTCACGTAGAATTACTGTTCGTAGTTAGGATGCATATTTTGTAATAGCTGTTGCTCACGGCTCCACCCGCATATAATTCTGATCCCCTTCCCGCTTCAGCTGATCTGCCCCGAGTTCGCTTGTGACATACTTCGACCACCGTTGCACGGGTTGCACCGTTTCTTTCTCTTTTCTCTCTTTTTATTTGATGAGGTTAGCTTGGCTCCAGGAATCTTAACCAACCAAGAATTTTAAGAACTATTGTCTAAGTAATCAAGCAAGAAACAAGATCAAATTTAAGTAATTGAAATATCTATTATTATTTACAGGGTGAATTTTCACCAGAGTATCCACAAGGGTATTCACCAGCTTTACAACAGGTCAGATCAGGACCAGGGGGGCCAGGAGGACCAGGGGGACCAGGGGGTCCAGGGGGACCAGGAGGACCTGGGGCTCTAAGAATGGGTCCTGCAGGTGGTCATCCGGGATTTGGTGGTCCTCATGGGCCTCCACAATATGGCGGGCCGGGTGGGCCTGGTGGCCCATCAGGACCTCCGCAATATGGTGGGCCTGGGGGGCCTCCAGGACCACCTGATTATACTCAGATGGGTCCACCTGCTCCACCTAAATTATCACCACGGACTCAAGGCTACATGGGCGGTGGAGTGCCGGGTGGCCCGTCTCCTTATAACAGGGGTGGCCCTCAATATGTGAGTATTATAAAACATAATTAAAGTATCTTTAAACATCGATATATAAATATATATATTACATAATTGTACATACATATATAGGGTGGAAGATTTTCCTCCCACCTGAGGGAGTACTCTTAATACCGGAGATAGGATTGAAATAAAACCACTTTCTACGGATTCTATCGCGATATATTTTTTATTATTACTTTTTAACCCGACGTTTCGGCTGCTTTGCAGCAGCCATTTTCGCGGTGTGACTCACGATGGTAGTTGTCACATAGTTTGAAGTAGGTATAAGTTATCTCAAAATACCCGAATCATGGTGAATTATTGGTGTTCGTATTTACGCAGAATGAGCTCACTGTGTTGTTAAGTCTTGCTGGATTTAGCTGCTTACTGGGTTTGATTAAGTGGATGACTGGGTCCCAATCTGGTGGTACGGTCCATCCATCCTCTCTATTAAAATTAAAAGAGAGAAAAATTAATAGAGAGGATGGATGGACCGTACCACCAGCTTGGGATTGGGACCCAGTCATCCACTTAATCAAACCCAGTAAGCAGCAAAATCCAGCAAGACTTAACAACACAGTGAGCTCATTCTGCGTAAATACGAACACCAATAATTCACCATGATTCGGGTATTTTGAGATAACTTATACTTCAAACTATGTGACAACTACCATCGCGAGTCACACCGCGAAAATGGTTGCTGCAAAGCAGCCGAAACGTCGGGTTAAAAAGTAATAATAACAAATATATCGCGATAGAATCCGTAAAAAGTGGTTTTATTTCAATGAGTGACATTCGCGTAAACTTCAGAAAATATCACCGGAGATAGGATTTCACTCAAAGAAAAGATTCCTTTATTTTTTTTTACTAGCTGTCTCGGCGAACTTCGTACCGCCATTTTTTTCCACCCGCGTGGCATCTGATCCCGTACCCGCTGCACCCTCTACTATATTAAGCATGTATTATACATATAAACCTTCCTCTTGAATCATTCTATTTATTAAAAGAAACCGCATCAAATTCTATAGCGTAGTTTTGAAGATATAAGCATACATAGGGACATAGGGACGCGGAAAGCGACTTTGTTTTATACTATGTAGTGAAGAGACAGTTGTATCTTTAAAAAAATAAAGGAAAGAAGAAAAAGCAAGGAAAAGTTTTCAAAAATCTTTACTCAACGATTTTCGAAAAGCAGATTTTCACTCAAAGAAAACCATCCCTTATTTTTTTTAAAGAAACAAATCTGTGCTCAAAGATTTTCGAAAAGCCGGTAATCGAACCGACATAAATCCCGAAAAAATTACATTCTGTATTTTTATGGCATTAATCGACAGTGTCAATCATAAGGATCAAATATCTCTAACAAAAATGGTAAATTAAATAAAAGGAAATCCCTGAAAGCTAAACTTACATAAAATGACAATAGAGCGTTCGCTAGTAAGATCATGGAAACGATTTTTGGCTCTATGGTTGGCTCAGGTCATGTTCGGTCCCACAATAAATGCCGAAAGTTCTATGTTCTATTTCAATGTTCAGGTCTATCAGCGCCTTGATAAGATCGCCTCTAAACCAACACTGAAGATATATTTCATAAAATGCTTAGGGTAGACGAAGTTCTTGGAGCCAATGCCCCTACTTTTAAACCGACTTCAAAAAAGAAGGAGGTTCTCAATTCGTCTGTATACATAATATTTTTTTTTATGTATGTTCACCGATATTGCCGCCAATTAAAGACGGATTTCAATTTTTTTTTTTTACATTGGCTTGAGAATTTTTTTCGTGTTTTTAGTGAAAACTCGCGTTTTAGTGTTCAATACATAGCAAATTATTTTCCCGCAAATGTCCAGATACGCTAAAGCAGGAAAGAGCAGGGACAGCGGGCCCTGAACCTCCATAGATAAGGCTGTGACAAAAGTAATGATGCTATTGTACAATGATCTTAAGGCGAAGAATGTGAAGATCGGGGTCATCCACCCGGATCCCCTGTTAGAAAGAACTACAAACAAAAATAGAAATAAATCTCCCTGGGCATCCTCAGGTATTTCTATTTTTGTCCACATCGATCCCTTAGGGAGTACTCGGATAGTAAGCTAAAAGGGAAGTCTTAGTAATAAGGGTCAATGGAGGCCCTAAATGATTTATAAGATTCTTAAGAAGTCATAAGCAGTACTGGGATATTGTGATATGGATGACTGACGGAGAATGCAGTAGATGCTGATGCTCACTGGTTAATTGGAAGAGCAATAGTTTAATTTACCACAAAGCAGTGGTGGTTTTTATAGAAGTGGAAAGTTAAAGGAAAGAAGAAAGGAAATTAAAGGAAAGGAAGAAAGAGGACATAAAAAGGAAGAGAGTGACTGAGACAGTGACTGGAATGTATGGAAGAGAATGACATGTTGCATTGAATCAAAATAATTGGGACAAGAACAAAATTCCAAAATAATAATGCTCTAACTGTTGAAATTTGCAATGTTCAGTGTCAGTGCAATCAGCATCCAGAATGCAATCAAGTCATTAATGCTAAAAACACATTGTTGGTTGGCTTATCAGTTACAGCAATAATCTCCAAACTATGAGCAATGGAATGGTATAGAATAATCCCATTGTCTATTTCCATTCTCAGAGAAACTATGGACAGAAGAGACCACAACAGCAACAGCAGAGACAACAACAGCAGAAGCAGTGGCAGCAGCAGCAGCGGCGGCAGCAACCGCAGCCCCAGCAACCGCAGCCCCAGCAACCGCTGCCCCAGCAACCGCAAACACGGCAGCATCAACCCATATCATTACCTATGGCATCTGGTGCGGAGGAGGAGAAAATTAAGATGTATGAGAAAATGTTTGACGAAGTATTAGCAAAAATAAAAACACAGGAAAAGGGAAAAACATCGGCATAACTTACTGTTCAGTCGCACTTGCAAAACTGTATTTTACATAGCAAATATATTGACAAGTATACAGTCCTCTTTATTTTATTTAATCTTCCTTGATACTACCATAATGCCAACCAGCACCATCTAGCGCATTGAAGCTGAACTATTACAGAACTACTGATTCTACATCGCGTTATTGGATTTTACGCAATGTATATATACAATATCGCATCTATTCTATATACCGGAGGAATTTTCTGTTCGTAGACCTCTTACATGCATTCCAAAAATCATTATGTGGTTCTAAGGAGTTTAGCAAATTTAACATACTTCTCATCCATAATGTGAATATGAAAACACAATTTAAACAATTACTTCAATGGCAAAGATTTTGAAAAATGCTTACTTCGATAAAATACGTTAGTTATTTCAATTAATAACTTTTGACGAGGAGGAGTAATTTTTACTTCTGTTTCTCTCTAGCCTGACTACGAGCCACCAAAGTCCCGAGCGATTACTTCCCAAGGTTTGCAGGAGATGATTGCTAGGGCCAAGACTGAGTCTCCTGAGGTAATGGCTCTGAGGGGTTTCGATACAAAATGGGCAGAAATAGAAAAAAAGTACCTCAGTGATGTAAAGTTGCAAGACCGCCGAAGTTCATTTAGTCAACAATCGAGTTCTTTGGATAAAAATCATTAAGACAAGTTTTAGTACTGAAATAAAACTGTTTTTAATGGATTCTGTTGCGATTTATTTGGAATTATTTGTCCAGATCCTTTTGGCAAAACTCCCATGGATAACCATGGGAGTGTCGAACCTATCCTGAAATTCAAATCAATTCAAATCAAATAATTTATTTGCATAATATAGGTTACAGAGAGCTTGTAGAAGATAAATTTTCATTAATTGTTAAGGTCCGTTGTATTACAACCTCTCCGAGGATAATTGCAACGTTACTATTTCTATAAGAGAGCATTCATAATATTTTAATTGCAGAGTTAATGTCAGAAATTTAATAATATGAAAAGTAAATAAAGAAAATGTAATTTTAATGTCAATTAGATCTCTTGTCAAATATAAATCTGTTGCCATTTATTTTTCACGCGGATATCCATCTGTTACCTATTCAACTCGACCTGGGTACGGCAACACCAAAGCACAGAATAACTATGGTCTATACTTATGCTGTGACCAAAGCCTTTTTGAAAAACCCCAATTAAAAGTGTTAGTGATAGTTACTGCATACGACAACTGCAGACGCCTGAGATAAGATAGGAAAAAGTGAATCGCTCAGGCGGGACACGAACCTGCGACCTTTGCCTTATAGAGAGAATGCACTGACCACTGACCCAGCTACGTTTGACTCATTCAAATTTTTCCTTTATGTATCCGTGTTTAGGGCGACGGTGGCGCCATCCCGCCCGAATTACTTTTTTCTATCTACATACATACATACATTAAATCACGCCTGTTTCCCATAGGGGTAGGCAGAGATCACGGATCTCCATTTGCGACGATCCTGACATACTACTCTCGCTTCATTCACTCTCATTACATTCTTCATGCATGCTCGTCGGTTTAGGGTACTCCTGACCTGCCCCTTTTCTAAAAATTCCCCGATTTGGTCCAGGTATGTGCGCCTAAGTCTTTCCCTACCAACGGTACCCTCCACACTCGCCTCATACACCTGTTTCGTTAGTCTTCTTTCATTCATTCTCTCAACATGACCGAACCATCTTAACATTCCTTTCGCAATTCTCGTCACTACATCTTCTATCACTCCACATCGCTCTCTTACCACGCTATTTCTCACTTTTTTCTATATTTGAATAGTTAGCATGCCAAATGTATCAAAATTTCACTTAAAAATTAATCGAATTTTCCCTATAGAGTCTCAATTATCAAAATCCACCGCCATTGCCGCGAAATGGAGTTAACGTCCAAGCAAGGGGCGCGGTGAGTAGCTTTTATTTACCATAATGTTATTTGACACGTTTGCTGACCCTACCTAGATCTTGGAGTCGAAGTCAATCTCATCTGGAAGTACAGTCAGTATCAGAAAAATGTTTGCAAGTTGATAGTTTTTTTTATCTAGGTCACGTCAATTTGACTTCACCTCGCCTGATGTTAAGCTAAAGGCAAAGTCTCGGAGAGAGGGTCACCAACGTAAACATGTACCATGTTAACAGTGGTGGCACTCAGTTTGACGGCCTCATTAGATGCCTTTTCACGTCGATCTGATCAGAGTGGACGAACCCCACGCTGGGTCTCCGCTTAAAGGACCTGGGACTGTAGGAAGAAGGAAACACGTGAGCTGGCAGGGAGTTCCAGGTCTATGTAGATACTTTTATGGTCAACATTTTTCTGATGTTAAGTGTACAACTGCTATTTGTTGGATGAGCCTCTTACGCCTTTTCCTCTCCTCGTTGGAGGGGTTATTCTGTAAGGGTTAATAACCACTAAAAGAGCAGTGGCAGCAGCGGCGGCGCGGTGGCCAGAATTTTGTATAGAAATGATTGCCAGCACGCTCGCGCGGTGCCTTCTTCGCCTATAAATAACTATGATCTTTTTCTCCCATAGATAAGATTCAAAATGGTTTTGTAATATTTTGCCTCAAAAGAACATAATAGTGCTGCCAGAACATAATACTGAATTATTACCTACCGCGGTAGAACTGCGGTAGCCTAGTGGTATGGGTAATGGACTACTGAGACGAGGTCTCGGGTTCGATCCCAGGTTTACCATGGCACACACCAATGACTTTTGGATGCTTTTTGAAGTTATGTGTGTATTTATCGCAGGTTTATATGTGCCCGGTTAATGGCAATAGGCTCGCCACCTATTATTACATTGGGACCTAAACATAAACTGGCGAAATGTGGGTGCTAGCACCTCTGCCTACTCCTTCGGGGAATACAGGCGTGAGTTTATGTTATGTTATTACCTACCTATCCATTGAAACTGAGAAAAGTGACGCTGTACCAGTCGGGGCGATAATATTATCGATACCAAGTAATTTGTGTAGTGACAAGTTCAATTAAAAATTAATTGGCGGCAAGACGAGCTCGAAGTGCTCTTTGTGGACCGTTGTTTACTTTATAAACTTGTCAATGGTTAATGTATAGTCAGCATCAGAAAGATGTTTGTGAACAAAGTGCTCAAAATGAGCTTTCTGTTGACGGATCGTTGTGATATTTGGTATTGAAAACCTTTAGTTCGGACAATAATAAAATTTAAATCAAAAAAATTGATTTGATTTGCTCTTAGGGTCCTTTCACACAGACCGACTCGTAGAGGAGAGTCGATTTTTATCATAATTCCATATTCCTGTGTTTTATGGTTCCAATAAAGATTTTATTTATTGTTTATTATTATTAATAAAGGAAACAGAGTTTTGAATAATTTTAGTAAAGTTTTCTTGTACTTTTATTGCCCTTAAGAATGCTAGGACGTGCTGTGTATGAAATAATAAGAGGAGCCGACGGGCTCCGATTGCGCGCTCTTTCTCTTCCAGCCAGTCTATGTGAAATGGTTTTTGTTTATTTTTATCGTGCGATAAATCCCCACGGATATCATCCCCACGGAGCCGGTGGAGGTGGTTATGTCGGACTCGAACCGACTAAAACGCACGCCGTCTTGGGTCCTTAGTTGCCGGAGGTAAGATTGCCAAAAGCATATCTCTCGCACCCCGGCAGACCCAGGACCATCTCTTTCGAGATAGCCCCCTTCGGGTTGTGGGGACCACAGTGTCCCCATCTAGCCCCGGTTACGGGGAGGCGCATTTTGCGCCGCCGCCGCGGATGTGAAAGGATTGGCGGCTCCGCTCCGGCCAGCTCCAAACGTATACGATACGGTCTGTGTGAAAAGAAAAAAGCGGCTGAGGATTTCCGAGCCGGTCTGTGTGAACGGACTCTTAAAACCTTAGTTTAAAGATCACTTTGAGAATTTGTAGTCAAGATATTTTTGACGCTAACTGTACTAGGTGTATACCTCAGATATACAAGGACCTAAGTAGCGAGACAAACAGGCGTAGATTGTCTTTTAATCCATACTAATATTATAAATGCAAAAGTAACTCTGTCTGTCTGTCTGTCTGTCTGTCTGTCTCTCTATCTGTCTGTCTATCTGTCTGTCTGTATGTTACGCTTTCACGCCTAAACCACTGAACCGATTTTGATGAAATTTGGTATAGGGGTAGATTAGACCATGAGAAAGGACATAGGCTATGTTTGGTCGCGATAACCGACATCTACGCGGGCGGAGCCGCGGGCAAAAGCTAGTATGCTATGAATGGTGAATTTGAGCTCGACCACTGCCATAGCACGCTATGCTATCCTGAAAAGACACCCAAGGAATGTGTAGTGTGCGTATAGAGTGCTGCCGACCCTGTACAATCAGATAGCTTTTATCATCGCACAGCTCGCTACTTATAGGCGGGGAATTCATCACCACATATTGCATCCGATTGCGCACCGTGCGGTATGAAAGGAACTTCATCCCACGCACGTTCAAGCTTCGTTATGAACTCCCTGCCGTGGTTATCGCAAGCGACTACAATATGGGGTTCTTCAAGAAGGGCATTAGAAGGTTTCTTAACGTAACGTAACGCCTTTGGTGTAGCATACGTCCATAGGCCGCGCGCATTGTGCTGTCAGTGCAGAAGACAAAGCAGGGCAAGCCTTTGGTCTTCCCACTGAGAGCACACAGACTCTCCAATGAGTACTGGTTATATATATATTTATAGGTACCTAATGAAATATATTTGTTGCAGCCGTCAGGGCAACAACTATTGATGCTGGCTAAAGCGAGACTTCAAGTAAGTAGACCCTAGAGATACCCACCGCTGGGCAGTGGGGGTTATGAAGAAATAAAAAAACTTTTGTTGAAACATCAACATAAAAAATAAACTTTTTTCGTAACTTGTCATGACAGTTGGTTATGAAAACGACTATTTAATTCTTCTTTCGTAACTGGTTATGAAAGTAAGCAAAAAGTTTCACGTTGCTGATTATGAACAACTAGTTACGAAAATGGACGAAGTCCTACTTTTGACAGGCGAGCCTTTCTGTAAGCTTATTTAATCTCTTATAATGGTTAATAATAATAATTGATAATTTGTCGACTTTTCGTGCGGAAATCCTTGGATACCCAGTGTAGTCGGACTCGAAACGACTAAAACCGCACGCCATCCTGCGTCTCCAGATAGCGGGTTGTGAAGTTGCCCATAAAACATTTACTTCTCACTCCAGCACTGACCTAGAGGTAATTCTGGTTCGGAGATGGCCCCCTCCGATGTTAATTAGTAATAATCTATTAATAATATCTAATAATCCACAGCAATACGGTCAACTGGAAGCAAAGCTGAAGCGAGAAAACAATACATTAGTAAGTACAATAACATAACTGATTGAAATACAATACTAAAGTATAGCCAACGAAACGAGAGAAAAAAGGTAAACAAAGCGACCATTAAGTAATGAGTTACGTTGCGATAGCTAGCGATTATTTTCTCTGTCCTTGTCGCACATAATTATCGCATGTACGTTTACTAAACTAAAAAAATACTTAACATAACAATAACTTATCTTTTTATTTTTAAATGTCAAAAAAATACAATGTCACATGATTTAAAAAAAAGTCGGGTAGCTAACAAATCTTTTGTTTGCTTATATTACCCGACTCGGGTCGTATCGGGTCGTATCCTGCATCTTTAACAAAATAAAATATGTATATCTCAATATTACAATAATTTCAGAATGTTGAAAATATTAATTAATTATACGTGAGCGAGCTAATATTCTTTTTATTTGGTACAGTATTTTACAACCCAAGCGGTAAGTACGTAATACATTAAAACTTAATTTTTGATATAGCCACTTTTATAAATATATTACCGAAATACTTATTCTAAGATATGGGTGAAGGATCCATAACTGTTTGGGGTCCCACTAAGATCTTTGGGTCATGCAAACCGACATGTCATATTTATATCTCGGAAGTGGAAGGTTAGACGGCAGTCGCATAAAAGCTATATAAATCTACAGGCTGCAGCTACAGGCAGGCAGGCTAATAAGGTTCTACAGGCTTCAGATGTAATTAGAAAATGGAAAGGATGGATGGAACGGTGTGATTCATGTGTACTTTTTCACTGGGTACAAAAGATGATCGAAGCGTCGGTAGCTTAGTGGTTAAGGAGTCGGCCTTACGATCGAGAGGTCCCGGGTTCGATCCTGGCCATTACACTACCGACGTGAACCCACTCCTAGCACAAGCAATTTAGCTTAGTTGGAGGGGTTAGAGGGAATTTTAGTAACTTCGGTTCTAATATTATTAAAAAAAATAAAAAATAAAGATGGGCGCAATGGATGGAATCTGGGCCCAGCTCCAATCAATGCATAGTTGGAAAGGGATTTTTGAGTAGAATAAGAATATCTATAGCGCTAGTCTCTATTCACTGTCCAATCAGAGTAAATCTACTTTTTAAGTTTAGTTTTTTTACAAGTATTTTTTACCATTACCTATTTGCGACTTTTTTATGTGAGCGGCCTTTCATTATACCAACATATTTGTTTATCTATAGAGTTTAATGATCATTGATCTATCTTTTGTATATCGATAATGAAGTTATTAATTACTTCTTCTAAAGCTGGAGTGCAACCTCTGTTATCTATTTTTCTTCCGAGAAATTTAAAAGGCACGGTTTCAGATATAGTCGAAACGTTTTCCCCGCCTATACTAAGCCCTGGATCATATGAGGTATATCTGGTACCCCGCCTACCCAGACATAGACAGTAGCATTTACTAGGTTTTGTTTTCATTCCATCTGTCCATGTACAGAATTCATCCACTTTACGCAACAGGTCTTGGCACTACTTTGGGCTGCGAGTAAATGCGAGGATGGATTCCGTGTATTTACCGTTTAGTTTAAACCGATAGCCCCACTTTCTCTCATGTGTGGTAATACTATCTATTAAAATATTTTTATTACTATATTGAAAACTATGGGTGACAGACAGCCTTGGAACAGACCCACATTATAGTTTAAAGGTTGCGTGTGGCCATCCTTGGTGTTTATAACAAATTTTAATTTATCGTAATAAGAGGCTATTATTTCCCGGATGATCGACGGAAAGTTATACCATTTTAATGCAAACAACATAAGCTGGTGGTGTACTGAGCCAAAAGCGTTTTCTAAATCTATCCAACAAACTGTTATTTGCCTTTCATTTAATCTGGCATCTTTGAGGCTTTCCGCCAGTAGCGAATTGTGTTCCAGGCATCCAGAAATTCCGGGTAGGAACCCTTTCTGGTGATTTGGCCTGAAATAGTTGTTATTGATCATGAAATTAGTCATTTTGAATTGAAGCCATGAGAAGAAGATTTTTGAGATTGTGTTAGTTAATGCTATCGGTATAGCGTCTTTAGGACTAGTTACTATTTCTTTCTTTGGAATGAGCACAAAGTTAGCCCTGCCGAAGGCTGCTGGAATTTCTTTACTCGACCAGATCCTATTGAATATGCTTAGAAGAAGTTTACGTACCGATGGGCATTTTTTATAAATAATGTACGGTATGCCATCAGGCCCTGGGGCGGTTTTTGTTGGTATTTTCTTGATTTGATGTTCAATTTCTTCTAAGCTAGGTGGATTACAGTTAAATGTGAAATGAGGGTTTGATGGTTTTTGCGCTTTAGGTTCACCGTACGGTTTTTCGTGTTTAGGCACCTCATAATTATTTTTGTAGTAGCTATAGATCTGGTCGTTATTTAGTAGCAGCCTATCTTGCTTTCTGTCACTGAAAATATTCCTTGAGTATTTGAAAGGGTCCTTATCAAATTCGACTTCATGTTTTGCTCTATTGAGGTTATTATTTTCATTTATTATTTGGGCTGAGATTCCTTGGATTAATTTTAGTATAGCCCGTAAAGCTCTGGCCAGTTGATGACTAAGTTGGTTGTCGCCCATAGCTTTAGCAATCCGTAGCCGTTTGATCAGGTCCCGCTTTCTTTTTCTCAATTTAATTTTGAACGCGTTTTCTCGGTTTTTCGCGCGTGATTTGGTGGTGGTGGATAATACTCATGTAGATATGAGTAGATGCTAACCTGGAAAGATTCTACCTGGCCGTTTAAATCTTGTTTTGTTCCGGGATGTTCTAACAGGATGGCCAAGTTCTGGTCGTGTGCTTTCCAGGTGGATGATTTTAAAGAGGGAATGCTAAGACGGGCCCGGATGTTAATGGGCTCCTGGTTTGATTTACAGTCCGGCTTACCTTGGGATATGTGAGGGTCAACTCTATCCGTGGTAATCCATACTTCCATACTAATATTATAAATGCAAAAGTAACTCTGTCAGTCTGTCTGTCTGTCTGTCTATCTGTATGTTACGCTTTCACGCCTAAACCACTGAACCGATTTTGATGAAATTTGGTATAGGGGTAGATTAGACCTTGAGAAAGGTATGTCCTTTCTCAAGGTCAAGGCTATGTTTTGTCGCGATACCTTCATCCACGCGGGCGGAGCCGCGGGCAAAAGCTAGTAGTTAATAAAATTAAGTGGAAAAGTACAAAGTGTCTTACTCAATATGTATTTTAAGCCGTTTTTGCAATAGGTACATTTTTTAGAAGTAGGTAGGTACTATGTGCACAGTCTATACAGTATATGATCAAAGCTAACGACGTTTTTATATTTTACAGCCGCTGGACTTAAAATCACAGTTATTAGCATTACCTCGAGTTGTAAGTATTGTCTTTTTTCTAAGTTTGCAAAAATATGATGACTTCCGACCGATTTCGGCCATGGCGACCACTTATAAGTCCTCCTGATTGGTACGGCGCTGGTGCGCACGCAAATGGCTAATATAGCCAATCTTGGCGGTGAACCTACGCGCACATATAGCGCACGTAAGCACTCCACCCACGTAATTGTAGGTAAAGGCAGCAGACTGTCGGGCCTTCAGTTCGTCGCGCCTGGTGTCGAGGTCCGCCTTCCGCTGCTCCTCGAACTCGCCCACTTGCACACGGATAAGCCTGCGCCATTCAGGGCGTTGTGCCGCCAATGCCTCCCATCTCGAAGGTTCGATGTTACATTTTTTCATGTGGCGCTTCTGAACATCTTTGTAACGGAGGAGTTGTCCGCCTTGTTTCCGCTTACCCTCCTCCAATTCAGAATAAAAGATGCGTTTCGCCACTCGATCCTCCATCATCCGAGATACGTGACCACACCACCGAAGTTGACGACGCATTAAATACGTCTCTATGCCACCGACATTTGCTCTCCGTAGAACTTCGGTGTTTCGCACATAGTCGGACCACTGGATATTTAAAATTTTTCGCAGGCATTTAAGGTGGAATTGGTCTAGAGTGCGAATGTGGTGACGGTACACGCACCATGTTTCGGATGAATATAGGAGGTTTGGCAGCACGATCGCCATGTATACTGAAATTTTGGTAGACAGCTTTAGATCATGCGAGCAGAATACCTTAGCGCATAGCTTCCCGAATGCTGCCGCAGCAGCTCCGATTCTGCTATTGATTTCGGCATCAAGGTCACATTTAGATGTTATGGTGCTCCCTAGGTAGCGAAACTTATCAGCCTGTTTCAACTCGTCCTCGCCAAGCCTGATACACAGTGTCTCGTGACCGTGTGTGTCTAAACACATCACCTCCGTCTTTTTGACACTTATTTTCAGGCCAAACTTGCAGCATGTTTGGTGGAAAGCTGTCATCAGCTGTTGCAGGCCCTCTGAAGATTCCGCTAAGAAGCATATGTCGTCGGCATACATAATCTCCCTGATCACTGCCTGAGTTGCCTTGGAGCGCGCCCTTAGTCTGGCCAGATTGAAAAGTCCACCGTCGGTTCTGAAGCGTATGCGGACACCCTCAGAGATAACCCCCGCGACCTCCCTGACCACTACTGCAAAGTACAGGACGAACAGTGTAGGTGCTAGAACACATCCTTGTTTTACCCCACAGGTGACGGGAAAGAACTCGGATTGTTCACCGTTTTCAGTTACGCAGCATTGCATGGCAGAAGCCCCAAAAACTTCTGCGTGCATCCCAGCTTTCCCAGAACCAGCCAAAGAGCTTCACGAGGAACGCTGTCAAACGCCCTTTCTAGGTCAACAAAGCAGAGGTACAACTGACGACCTTGTTCTCTGCTTTTTTCCTGAAGTTGACGCACTGAAAAGATAGCCTCACAGGGTGCCCCGATCAGGTCGAAAGCCAAGTTGAGTTTCTGGTAGGATCCTTTCTGATAATAGCCTTAGGCGATTTAGAAGCACTCGAGCAAAGGCCTTTCCAGGTGTTGAGAGAAGAGAGATGCCACGATATGAGTCACAATCGGAAAGATCGCCTTTGTTTTTGTACAGGGCTTGAATGCGTGACACCTTGAAGGCAGCTGGGACCCGTTCTTCCTCCCACATTCGTACAAATAGTTCCCAAACAAATGTGTGTAACTCGATACCGCCGCACTTCAGCAACTCGCCCGGTATAAAGTCAATGCCAACTGCCTTTTTATTTTGTTGGTCTTTGATGGCAGAGATAACCTCGTCACGCGATAGCGGTGCATCCAGCTCAGTACATAAAGGGAGTTGTGGTAGCCGACTGATGAACTGGGGATCGGCTGATCGGTCTACATTTAGCAGAGAGTTAAAATGTTGTGCCCACCGCTTGAGTACGCCCTCCTTACTAGTAAGGAGTTCGCCATCTGTTGCTTTCAGGGGCACCCTTACTCGATGACACCCTCCAATTATCCTACGTACCTCGCTGTAGAACGCCCCGAGCTGATTTGTATTTGCGAGCCATTGCAAGTGACAAGCCTTGTCCCGCCACCACTTGTCCTTGATCTGTCGGGACAGCCTACGTAGTTGGACGTCACTTTCTTTGACTGCCGCCACACTCCCACCTCGCCGACTGTGCTGCTTCAAGAGATCGCGATGTTTGTCGAGTGCCGCCCTAAGGATTTCATCGTTCTCATCAAACCAATCCTCGTTTCGATGATCTTTTCGACCCAAGGTAGCGGAAGCGGCCTCCATGAGATGAGACGACAACGTTTCCCAGGTTGCAACTACATCGCCACTATTATCACTTGACAACAGCTTCTCCGACAAGGTCTGAGCGTATTTCTCCCTCACTTCGCGATCGTTCAGCCTTTCCAGGTTCAGTGACTCAGGCTTTATTGCTTTGGATCTACGTGGTTTTCGGAGGCGGAGTCGCAATTTAATAATAATGAGCCGGTGGTCAGTCCAACAGTGTGCCCCGCGCATAACACGGGTGATCTGCACTTGTCCAATGTCTCGTTGCCGTACGATAGCATAATCGATCAAGTGCCAGTGTCTGGATCTTGGGTGCATCCACGTTGTCTTGTGCTTTGCGGCAAGCCGAAACATGGTGTTCGATATTGCCAGCTCGTGTTGAGCACATAAACTGAGTAACAGCCGACCATTGCAGTTCATGTTGCCAACTCCGTGTCTACCCAGGACTCCAGGCCAAGCCTCATAGTCTCGTCCGACTCTGGCATTGAAATCACCCAGCAATAAAATCTGCTCTCCGGTGTTAATGCTATCTAGACATCGAGATACGTCGTCATAGAATTTTTCCTTAATGTCATCAGACTTATCTAGGGTAGGAGCGTAGACACTGATGACATTCAGGTAGTTGTTATGGTCCAGGTGTAGGCGCAACGTGGTGAATCTGTCCGAAATGTGTATAGGATATTCATCCAAGCGCTTCATTATGTCGCTTTTGATAGCAAACCCTACACCTGAACGCCGCGGTTCAGACGTAGCGGTCCCCTTCCAAAAGAAGGTGTAACCACCTCCATCTTCCACCAGTTCTCCCTCATCAGCGAGATGTGTTTCACTGAGAGCAGCAACATCCACGCCATAACGACGAAGTTCACGAGCTACTACGGCGGTTTTACGTTCAGGGCAGGCGTTACCATCATTATCAATGAGCGTTCTCACGTTCCACGCACCAAATGTCATTGTTGATGTTTTTATTATCTTTTTATTGTTTCGTCGACCACGTATTACTTGATGCGATGGCAGCCGCGGTTACTACCACCTCTCCAGATAGGAACGAGCATTTTTTTTAGGGCACCTTTTCTAGCCCACTCCTCGGCTGAGCGAGGAAAGCAGTGCCTCCCTAAATAGGGCTGCTTTGTAATCCTGGGTGCTGCCGAATTCACACTGTCGTCCCCAGTCTGCAATGTGAAAGCGACCACGGCGCGTACTCACACCCCCAAGACCACCTATGTGTAGGATTCAGACAAAGCCCGGCTGCATCATGCCAGACCTCTCTACTTCATCCCATCGCCACAGGATTTAAGCGTATTCGGAGTCCTTTCAACAGAAGCGGTCAGGTGCGCAGGATATTTTAGATGCGCAAACGTTCGCGCAGACGCAGGCGCACACTCTCATCCTCACCCTCCTTGGTCCAGTGGAACGGAGATCCGCTACGACTGGGGAGAGATCAGATGATGTATCTGGCCGACGGTAACTATACGCCCTCTACCGTCGCCCTAGGCCATCCACCTTGCCTTCCTGACTCGCCAAGTCCACCAAACCCTGTTGCATATCTGCATTGGGTTGCCTTCCTTGCCGAGACAGACAAAAATATAAACGATATACGGCCTGTATTTCTGCTCTATAACAGGCCAAAATACAGTGTGCGTCAAAACAATTGTTAACCCCCGACGCAAAAACGACGGGGTGTTATAAGTTTGACGTGTCTGTGTGTGTGTGTGTGTGTGTGTGTGTGTGTGTGTGTGTGTGTGTGTGTGTGTGTGTGTGTGTGTGTGTGTGTGTGTGTGTGTGTGTGTGTGTGTGTGTGTGTGTGTGTGTGTGTCTGTGGCATCGTAGCACCCAAACGGATGAACCGAACCGAAAAAATTTCTTTAGAATTCCCTCAATATGGGTATCAAATGAAAGAACTTGACTAGCAGATCAATTTAAAAAGTATAAAAAAAAAATTAAATTCAAAATTTTAAAAACCCTCGTCCCCAAAAAACACCAAAAAGTTGAAAATAAATAAATAAATTTTAATTCAACGGTTGCCATGTCGGGGGACCTTACGATATAAAGGAGTACTTAACCAGTTACGGTTCCCCGACATGGCAACCGTTGAATTAAAATTAATTCATTTATTTTCAACTTTTTCGTGTTTTTTGTGACGGGGGTTTTTTAATAACTGCAAAGACTTAAAATGATCTTAAAACCCAGGTATTAAGAGCAAATCAAACTGGCCCTTGATTCTACTAAATCTAAATCACTGTGGTGCCACAGTTAATGTCAAAAATGATATCAAATTTTAGACTTTATTATACGCATAAAGTTCAAAATGAAATGAAAACAGATTCATTATACTTTTTCAATTAATCTGTAAAAGTCATTTAATTTTGAACTTTAACCGCATCGCGTCGGCATTATTTAATGCCGTTTTTTGCAGTGGCAGTGGCACCACTGTGGTTTGGCTTTAGCAGAATCGAGGCACTGTTTTATTGGTTTAAGTAGTATTTTGTCAGAACTAAAGGTTTGTGGCAAATATTAGAACAATCAGTCAAGAGGAAGATGGGAAAAATTAGGCATGGAGATCATTTTGAGTACTTTGTTCGTCAAGATCGATTTGTTGCTAACTGTACGAATTGCGATCAGGTGCTCCCAAATAAATCAAATGGCATGAAGTGCCAAATAAAAAAAAATGCTCCCAGTGGTTCTGTGGTGATGAAACTAGTCAACCATTTATGATAAGAAGTATTTAATACCATTAAATTATGTAAATATTATTTACTTTTTAATTATAATCATAAATCCATACTAATATTATAAATGCGAAAGGAACTCTGTCTGTCTGTCTGTATGTTACGCTTTCACGCCTAAACCACTGAACCGATTTTGATGTGATTTGATATAGGGGTAGCTTAGACCATGAGAAAGGACATAGGCTATGTTTGGTCGTGATAACCGACATCCACGCGGACGGAGCCACGGGCAAAAGCTAGTATACTACTAAATGTACAATTTATACAAAAATGAGAAAAAAACAGGGGTGGAAGTGACTGTATCTTTAGGCATCGTAGAATTCCACCCCATCGACCTCTACCGGTACCGTGCCCAAAAGGCAGGCTGATAAGAAGAATTTATATGTATAGATCTAACCATACAGCCCATGGCTAAGTGCCCGTTTAATGGCAATAGGCTCGCTCCTTATTACGTGGGGATAGTTGGCTAAATGTGGGTGTCAAGTTCGACTCGGTGCAAATAGTTCCGTTGAGGCTCGTCGACAGTCCCATACTCGCAGGCGATGTGGAACCTCTCAGCCTCAGAAGGGACTTTGCCTCACTGTGTGTTTTCTGCCGCCTATGTAATTGTTTGTGCACAGATGAATTGTTTGACATGATGCCCACAGCTACATTCTATCATCGCACCGCTCGCCATAGGCAGGGAATTCATCCCCACACATTGCATCCGAAAACGGTGCGCACCGCCGGTATGAAAGGAACTTCATCTCACGCACGCTCAAGCTGTGGAATGAACCGTGATTTTCCCAAGCGACTACAATATGGGGTTCTTCAAGAAGGGCATTAGAAGGTTTCTTCAGGGTAGGCAGCACGAATGTAACGCCTCTGGTGTAGCATACGTCCGTAGGCCGCGGTAACCACTTTCCATCAGGTGGGCCGTGTGCTTGTCTGCCACCAAAGTGGTGTAAAAAAACCTCTGCCTAACCCTTCGAGGATTTACAGTTATAAGTATATGTATGTATAGTATACCCAATAAGGATACTTTTGCATTCTTTTTCAAATTTTTCCTGTTTCTCGAACCCCTTAATGTTTTGAAGTTATGTGTTTATGTCTGTATATGTGTATGTATGAGTGGCAGGGTAAACAATGTTGTTATTTTTCCTCCACCTCACTTTGAGTTGAGTTCCACTTTACTCCAAATTTTTGGGTCGTGTAGGTATAACTTAATTTTATTTATGAAACATTTTTAGCTTGTTGATGTTGTTTTAATTCAAAACTTTGTGTTTCAGGATGATTTTGGCGCGCCGATAAAATGGGTCAAATTTAACTCGGTATGTGTTTGACATGTTTTAAACTTAATTTGTCTTTGAGTAAAATATTAATTAAACTTCGATATCAACCCAACTTTGTGGAAAACCTTTTTTTGTTCCAATCTTTACGCGAAGTAATAAGTAGGTATAGTTAAGTATATTATACTTTGTCGTGATTTTACTTTTCTGTAATTGAACTTGCACTGGAGCAGTTCTTGTCATTTACGAGTAATAACTATTTGTATTTACAGCATGAAACTGTGGATGGTCTAGCAAAAGTAACGGTAAAGTATCATAGCATATTTTATTTATTTTACATTTAGGCAGCTATTCCATGATTATACACGGTCGAATAACCGAAGGCCCGCGCCTTCGGTTCACTATGTCGTGGAAATGGCAACATTATTATGCTTTAAAAGTACGCGGGAGCTTAGACAGCAGCCCGAGTATCATTGTACCGGTGGAGCCGCCTGTCGCCCTAGCAGAAGCAGGCCGCGGCGGCAGCGCAAAGTGCGCCTCCCCGTATCCGGGGCTAGATGGGGACACTAAGGTCCCCACAACCCGAAGGGGGCCATCTCGAAAGACATGGTCCTGGGTCTGCCGGGGTGCGAGAGATATGCTTTTGGCAATCTCACCTCGGGCAACCAAGGACCTAAGACGGCATGCGTTTTAGTCGGCTCGAGTCCGACATAACCACCTCCACCGGCTCCGTGGGGGCGGTATCCGTGGGGATTTTTCACATGATAAAAAAAAATCCTGAGCGTATTGTGCGATAGGTAGGACTGTCCGAAGCTGGAGCACTGGGTACTATTGCACGTGATGTAGGCAGTGTCCTAGTACTTTGGCGGTCTCAACTTTACCTATTTAATTTTATTGGTGCTAACACTAGTATTAAGATTATTTTTACTAACACGTTATGGACCCTGGTCCGAAATAAATGTTTTTTTTTTAAAGACCGACGTCTGCACACGGGGTTCACGGCGAGATTTATTTTAAAGAAAACAAAGAAATTTAATATATTGTATTTTTCAAATTCAAAATATTTCGAATACATAGGGAAAAAGAATCTTCTCGGGGGACGTATAAGGTGGGAAATTTGAATCATATCGGGCGTGTCTCGGTAGCCGAATTGGTCAGGCATTCCCCCTGTAAGGGAAAGACTGCGGGTTCGAGTCCCGCCCGAGAAGATTCTTTTTCCCTATGTATTCGATTTGTATAGTTAGCATACTTAATGCTATAAAAATTCCTTCAATTGTTTGGGCGCAGTTATCAAAAAATCAATGTTTAAAAATGATTGTAACATCATTCATTGATTCCGATAGTTCGTAGGAAAATCGGTGGATGACGCTACGTCGCCTCAAAGACGTATAAGGTGGGAAATTTGAATCATATCGGGCGTGTCTCGGTAGCCGAATTGGTCAGGCATTCCCCCTGTAAGGGAAAGACTGCGGGTTCGAGTCCCGCCCGAGAAGATTCTTTTTCCCTATGTATTCGATTTGTATAGTTAGCATACTTAATGCTATAAAAAATTCCTTCAATTCAAAATATTTATTTATATTTTTGTTTCAGGACCCAAGTAATTTGAAGAACCAACAGCATATCGTGGAGGTATGTAAACTATTTTATTAACAAAACTAAATAAGAATATACATGCTATACACATCAATTTGAATGAAAAAACACTGAGCGCTTTTATGCAAATGATTGCGTGCAATAAATGAAAATATATTTGCACAAAACATTACGCACACATGCATTAGACAGAGCACGGCCAAAGGCCTTTTATAGTTTCTGCCTAATTAAATATCATGGTGTAATATATGCCAGAAGACATTTTAAGACTTCTTAGTAACATTTTAGAGATTGCCTCCATTTCATTCCTTCAATTGTAGTATAATTGCTATTTATATTAGGAAGAGGAAAAATGTGTATGTTGTTATGTTAATTTTCACCATAAAATGCTACATAATCTCTGAGTAATATAGGCTACATGTTATCCTGATATTCCCTTGGGACCAGGACTTACGCGGGTGAAACCGCAAGCTGATGTTAGTTGTAAATAGGGTATTTGACTAAGTCGTCGATTCTTCCCAATACTGCTTAATATGATTGCTTGTTCTGAAAAACTATGCCTTGCAAAATAAAATATTGCATATCTAAATTGAAACTATGACTTTTCATTAGTTGAAATTCCCAAAAAAAGTCAAAATATAAACAATCAAATTCAATTCAAATATATAACTTTTTAGATTCCTCATTAAATTTTAAATAACTTTGATTATGAACTATATTCGTGTAAACGCAACATAGACCGAGATAAATCGATATTCTCTTACACTCCATACAATTGCACTACGCGCTACAGAAGCGTGACGTCACAGTTTCGTACGATTTTGAATGGAGCGTATTCGGGCGGCGCGACAAATTGAATTTTTCAAAATCAAATATCTTGAAAACTATTTGTGTTACGAAAATTTCTCTTTTACAGTTCTTTATATTATAAGCAAGTGGTAATTTTTCGAAAGTAAAAACAAATAGACAAATAGCCTATTGTAATATAAAATGTATTGTTATAGGGATCCATATATGTGCCAATTGTAGATCACAGTCCCTTGCGATACGGAATGACGGTAAGTTACAATCCTCTGTTTATATATTTATCAACACGACATTTTGGAATTTGGACATTTCGGGATATGGGCTTTCTGGGATATATTTTTGCTCCCTCAGAACATTTTGAATCTAAAATAGGCAGCTTAGTGCAGACCTCGGCTTTACGATTGAAAAGTCTCATGTTCGAATTCTGGGCATTTACGCTACCTACGTGAAACTATACCTAACACAAGAAATTTAGCTTAGCTGGACTGATTAGGGGAAAACTGATATTTTTATACAAATAAAGGAAAAAGATCACAATGAAAATATAGCCTTACTATAAAAAAATATCTGCGGTAGCCTAGTGGTATGGATAATGGACTGCTGAGACGAGGTCTCGGGTTAGATCCCAGGTTTACCATGGCACACACCAATGACTTTTCGATGCTTTTCGCAGTTATGTGTGTATTTATCGCAGGTTTATAAGTGCCCGGTTAATGGCAATAGGTTCGCCATCTATTACATTGGAACCTAAACATAAACTGGCGAAATATGGGTGCTAGCACCTCTGCCTAACCCTTCGGGGAATACAGGCGTGAGTTTATGTTATGCTACTTATCATTCGCCATTTTTTATAGACGCAATCACCAACAACTGCTCCACCGAAAGGGACCACGCCGTACCCTAACCATGACACGATCCGCACAATGTTGAGGAACATTAACCTGAACGAGACCAATGAGATGGACTGGCTTGCAGTGGAAGCCATTACCTTGGACATTAAGTCTACAGTTGTACCGCAGGTTAGTGGGCAATTTTAAAAAACTTAAATAAATTAAACTAAATTTTAAATTACTGGTTTGGGTTTCAGTTACGGTGACAACCCACTAGGGGGCGCTGCAGTAAACTTTTGGTTCCGGTTTGTTCAAAATGTTTAATTTTATTACTTGTATCTTTTACAGTGTAGTGCTGAAGGATGCCAAGCCAGAGTATGTATTTACTTTTGCGTAATATACGTTTCTCTTATTCTCGTATATTAGACATTTAAAATGCAGTATGACAAGTTTCATGGCATACCATATCCATACATCCATACTAATATTATAAATGCGAAAGTAACTCTTATCTGTCGGTCTGTTACGCTTTCACGCCTAAACCACTGACGTTTTTGACTTTTTTAGAATTTTGACGAAATTTGATAAAGGGGTAGGTTGAACCTTGAGAAAGAACATAGGCTATGTTTGGTCGCCACAACATCTACACGGGTGGAGCCGCGGGCAACAGCTCGTAAGAAAGTTGGCAGATGGCTCCACCGTCGCCCTTAAAGACGGATATAAAGAGAAGGGAAATTTTAAGAGATTCAGGTGTGGCTCAATAGCTCAGTTGGAAGAGCATTCCCCCTGTAAGGGAAAGGTCGTGGGTTCAAGTCCTACTTGAGCACTTCTTTTCCCGATGTATTTAAAATATAATCAAGTTGAGCGTGAGATCGCTTTAGATTGGAAAAGTGGATGCTCAGACGGGACTTGAACCTGTGAACTTTACAAAGGGAATACTCTAACAACTGAACGAGCCACATTTTAAAAATATCATTTCCAAGGGATAGGGTTGTTCTCCATCCGACAGCAAACATACAGCTCAAGATAAAGTGCCCGCTAGACGGCAATAGGCTTACCCCTATTACGTCGTTGGGACCGAAAATCATAATTGGCAAAATTTGGGTGCTAATTCACCTCTGCCTACCCCTTCGGGGATTTACAGACGTGAATATATGTATGTATAACGAAACCCCTAGTCAGATGGACTGACGACCTGAAAAAGGTGACTGGAGTGGACTGTATGTGGAAAACGGAGGATCAGGAGTAATGGTGCATTTTGAGGGAGCCCTATGTCCAGCAATGGACTGTGTCTATAGGACTTGGAAGGAAACCTATTTGTATAACGTCATCTGACTGGTGACAATAAATGTTATGTAGTTCCGCCAGTGGCGCACAGATGGTGTTGTACTAAATATTTTAAAAGTCGATGTTAAGATCCGCCGCAATTTAGTATATAAGTCCAGAAATGTATCTTTTTCGTTACCCAATACACAGGCTTGGAGTACAGCATAGCTTCAAGCTGGAAACCTGATTATTTCTGTCATTTTCTCCTAACCTCACGTTTTCCGGCTTAATTGATACAGTAAGTTATTAGTTTAATAAGTTTTATACTTTAAATAGACTTTCTTTAATTGTTTCAGTGTCGAAAAATGAACTGCGAGAGCATAGTAATTAAACATTATATTATACACTATCTGATCCGGTGAACTTCGTACTGCGAATTTTTTTTCGCCCATGTGGCGTCTGATCCCGTTCCCGCTGCACCTTCTACTAAATTTAACGTGTATTATACATATAAACCTTCATCTTGAATATTCCACAACTTTCTACACAACGCTATCTAGACACATGGCATAGAATAGATAATTGTCCATGGTAGGCTTAATTAGCTTGTGTTATGGTATCTAGAATACGGATAAACATACTTAGATACTTTTTTTGTAAATATATACATAATTATACATAGAAACACCCAGACCAATGCAAATAACCATATTCATGGATACAAATATTTGCACTGAGCGGGGATCGAACCCGCGCTAGTTGCGTAGTTTTAAAGATTTAAGCATTAATAGGGACGGACAGACAGTGACAGCGACTTTGTTTTATACTATGTACAGTCAACTACAAAAGTAGCTTAACAAATTCTAATTTATTGAACACTGTGGCCCCTAAACCTTACATAAAATTGTGAAAAAAAAAACATTGAATATGTAAATTAAGTTTGTCTTCTGGGAATCATAACACTACATTTACTAAAGACAGATGCATTCCATTATAAAAAGATTTGTAAAATATTTTAGTGTTCATCAACTTATGGCGTTGACTGTACTTAGTGAAGTATAATTCTTACTTTATGTCGTGTTGGTTTCCGGTGGTGTAGAATAGGACCACCCTATTTCTTGCTGCGGGTGTCGTAGTACGAGACTAACCGCCGTTCCCAATAACATACTGACAGTTAAAGATAGATCGCATCTACGGATAAAGTGCTCGGCTGTTTAAATTCAAAACATAGTAACTCCTATTTCACACCAATTTCGGAAAATAAAATTATACCGCGATGCGCTTTCCCGCGAAAAAATCAGTTACCATGTTTTGAATTTAAACAGACAATACGTCAAATTTGACTGTTGTGATCTATTTTTAACTGTAAGTATGTTATTGGGAACGGTCGTAAGGGGTAGGGACTTTTCTTCATCCGACAGTAAACATACAGCCCATGAGAAACATTACTATGTGCCGCTTGACGGTTATAGGCTCACCCCCTATTACCAAACCAAAAATCATAGTTGGCGAAATATCGGTGTTTATACACTTCTACCGGTATTACACACCCAGATAGCATGGTCGTTTCGTAAAAAAAGATTTTGCCCACAGTTTCGATAGCAAAATCGGTGGGCATGTTATGTGGGACTCGAACCGATTACAAGGATTACTAAGAACAGAAAAACGATTTACGATTTTTCAAAGCGGCTGATCGACGCTACGCGTGGCCAGTAGGCTAGTTATTACCTTGCACACTCACAGAGGTTAAGCATTGCCATTCAACGTGGCAATGCAGCCAGCCTTTTGGGTACGTTACCGGTCGGCGACGTTGAGGAGGAATTCCACGACGCATTATGTATGTAAATATAATTATTTCTTTATTTCATTACTTTATTTTTTGTTTTATTATATATTATCTTGAAAATTGTACAAAGTTACGTTTTATCTTGATTTAGATTCAAGTCAACCCAAATATAATATTGTTGCTATTTCTCCGAACAAAATCATTAAGTACATAACATTGTAAATAACTTTTGATTTTCGACCTTAATAACATTTTCTTAATTACATGTCATTGCGCATAAATAGGTGCTGATCACGAATATACGAAAAAAACTCTGTTATATGTGATGTCAATAAGGTAGACTACCTGTTAATTGTGTGTTCATTTGCCTCATGGCCATAGATTGTTCGGCCAAAATCTGTCGGCGCTGACCGGAATCGGCCACACGCTATAATATTTTTTTTCTACTAAACGACTATACAATCTGGGTGGATAGGTACTAAACTTTAGAGAGGTAGTTATAAGTGTTATAACAAAACATAAAATTAGCATCAGTACCTTGATATTAAGATCATTTTGAGACTTGGTAGTCAAGATCATTTGGCTGTCAAGTTACTGACTGTATTTCATGGTTTCAAATCACTATACGCCGTTCCCAATAACATACTGACAGATAAAGATAGATCGCATCTACGGATAAAGTGCTCGGCTGTTTAAATTCAAAATATAGTAACACCTATTTAACACCAATTTCGGAAAATAAAATTATACCGCGATGCGCTTTCCCGCGAAAAAATCAGTTACCATTTTTGGAATTTAAACAGCCGATACGTCAAATTTGACTGTTGCGATCTATCTTTAACTGTAAGTATGTTATTGGGAACGGCCGAATGAAGTAGAAACTTGTGTACAACTGTGTGTAGATAAATCATCCCAAAAATCTGGCGTTTGCCTAAAATGGTGAACCGCTGAAATTACATTATTACCATTTTGGAGTCAGGCCATTATTTATCCTGATTTATGAATTAAATTTTCCAAGTACTATATTTCATTGTTCATTGAACCGCAGCAGCCATTTTTGACATCACACCTACGCACACACACCCGCTTGAATCCCAGTTAATGAGGTTAAATGTTGAATTATATGTTTTCATAACAGAGGAATTACTCTAAATAGGGAAGATAACGAATTTCACTCAAAGAAAACTTTCCTTTATTTTTAAAAAGGAACAAATTGCATTCAAATATTTTTCAATACTATACAAAACAACAATATACTAGAACAATAAATTGCATCGTTACTTTGAAAAGTATATTACTTGCCAGTATCAACCGTGTTTTCCTTACAGTGGTATTATTTTTATTGAGTTTCTTCTCAAAAGCCGATCAAACAGTACGTTGTGAGATAACTATATTGTTTTTTCCTTTTACAGTGTGATGGAGATACTTGCGGTTCAGGGGTAAAAATAAGATTATAACAGAAATATACTTTTTTTTATCGTGCGAAAAATCCCCACAGAGCCTGTGGAGGCGGTTATGTCGGTCTCGAAATCACCCTGTATAAATAGATTATACTGTCAAAAATTCTAAACCTCTTCTTCTCGTGTCAATGGCTGTAATTTAAGATGTCTAGATGTGACCAGCACAAAACTCAGCTACATTGATTGCATCCGCTGTCGCCTCATTCAGATCGGCAGTAGTACAGGTATAGGGGAACAGCGGGCATGATAGAAGGTAGTCCATCGACTGTAGGGTGCACCACAGTCACAGCCACCACCCTCCGCATCCAGGTATCCCCTTTTTAACAGGTTTGTCCTACAACAGCCGACGCGAGACCTTAACATGTTTAAGGACTTCCAAGTGCCACGTGTAATTCATTCAAAAATTCCAATGGAATGTTTCTTGAGCTGTATGTTAGAAAAGTAGATAAAAAATGATAAAAAAATATAAAAAACCCGACTGCCACTGAAAAGATCATACATACATACATAGCCTCGAAAAACATTACCCTCCTTCCTTTGGCAGTCGGATGAAAAAGAAGTTAGTCGATAAGGAAACCAGGTCTCAGTAATAAAAATTTACTTGTGTTATTTCCTTTCAGTGCATTGGAATTTCCTGCAATGCTTACGTAAGAATATCATTATTTTTTGTAGTTACCTACATTTTCTTTTACTTTGAAAATTGTAGAGTGGAGCGTGAAAAAGTACCTGTTGAAGCCCTCGAGGCTTCAGAAGCATACGCATGAATGAAGTGGGTAATGAACTGCTGAGACCCTCGTCTCAGCAGTTCATTACCCACTTCATCTCTTCCGGGTTCGATCCCAGGTTTACCATGGCACACACCAATGACTTTCCGATGCTTTTTGAAGTTATGTGTGTATTTATCGCAGGTTTATAAGTGCCCGGTTAATGGCAATAGGCTCGCCACCTATCACATTGGGACCTAAACATAAACGGCGAAATAAAGGCGTGAGTTCATGTTTTGTTATGTTATGAAATTTTAACTTTTAATTTCAGTAACAGTTTCAAAAATTGTTAAATCCTTCCTATTTTGAAACATTTGAAACGATGCGTATAGTAAGTCTATTAATTTTAATTTAATGAGGGTTACGAAACGAAACCTTTGGCAAGCGGGAAATTGCCGTAATTCCTATAACTCATAAAACAGAAATATTCGTATGCCTCCAACGTTCTTAGTGATATACTCGTATGTTATAATTTTAATGACGTCATTACTTTCTTTTAGTGCAAAGGACCTGGATGTTTGTCAATGGTAATTATTTACGTTTATTCCGAACCTGACCCGAAAACTTGACCCGGTCGCGGGTTAGGTTAGAAACTTGGAAATTTGTTCCGAACGTAACCCTCTTCCTAACCTGACCCGACGTCTCTTTCCTATCATAACCCGAATTGCGCAGATCGGCTCGGCTCGTGCGTTGTGGTCACAGTTCTAACCTAACCTACAGAGGTTGGATTTACCGCACTTCGGCTATTGAAAGTAACAGAAATATGCGCAATATGGGTTTTGATAGGAACGAGATGTCGGGTCAGGTTAGGAATAGGGTTACGTTTGGAACAAATATCACATATTTTTTCAAGTTTCTAACCTAACCCACAACCGGGTTAGGTTTTATTTGACGCGTATACTGTAATTATGGTTATACAAGAACATGACTAAACCAGAACATGACCAAATCGGAATATGACCAAGAGTAGAAGTCGAACATGACTTCCATCTAACAACCCATTATATATTGATTATTTCATTATATTCTACTAAAGTCTTGTCTAGAGGGTATGCCTATTATATTTTTTTAATCTCTAAAACTACAATCTTTCACGACTACTCTATTCATTTGCTCATTCAATACCAAGTCATCGACCTTGTACTGTAATTCTAGAAGCAAATAAGTGAAGTTTGTTTTTAATTTCTAGTGCATTGGAGAGTACTGCACCACAAGGGTACGTGACGAGTTCTTATTACGTCTAGGAATTGTTTGCTTAGCGTTTTGATTTATATTGCAGAGAATTTTCAACAAAAGGTACAAACGAATAGTTACATTGGCAAAAATTAAACTTCTCGGGCGGGACTCCAAACTGCGATTATCAACTCGGCTACCGAGACACGCCCGATGTGATTCAAATTTCCCTTTTATTTCCATCCGTCTTTAAGGCGACGGTGGAGTCACCAACCGATGTTCTTACGAACTATCGGAATGATGTTACAATCAGTTTAATTTTCTCTATGTATTCCACTTGTATAGTTGGCATACTTAATGCTGTAAAATTCATTCTAAAAGGTTTATTGCTGAAAGGTAGGAAAAGGTTTATAATTTGAATTGATTCAGATGTGGGCTTGTGGCTCAGTAGCTCAATTGGAAGAGCATTCCTTCTATAAGGGAAAAGTTATGGGCTCAAGCCTCATCTGAGCAATTCATTTTCATAATGTAAACGAATTGTAAAAATAGCATAATAATTGCTTTAAAATTTCATTCAAATATTTGGGCGGAGTTATCAAAAATCAATGTTTAAAAATGGTTGAAAAATCATTCATTTGTTCCAAAAAGGTTTTATACAATTTTTGGGGTTCCGTACCATGAAAAGAACAACAAAACGCTTATAGGATCCGTGTGGTGACTAACAAAGTAGTAGACGTACAAGTATCGCTACCTTATCACATCCTAAGGGTGTCGTATAGAGCGACTAATGGAAAATACATAGCTTATATCACTGCGAGAGAAAGAAATCTCGAAATGAACCCTGTACCCATGACTGACGCAAACTGTAATTATGGCTATACAAGAACATGACTAAACCAGAACATGACCAAATCAGAATATGATAAAGGGTTTTTTTTACCGTGGGGGGAAATCCTTCATGGATGTTATGCCGGACTCCTACCGACTAAAAACTCCAACGGTATCGCCCAGCAGCCTATAGTAGGGAGCCCCGAGTAAGCCCTCGGAAGGATGTCCCAGGGCTCCCATCAGACCTACGCCTACAATTGCGGCCTCGCCTAGGGGGTGGTTCGGGCGCTATCCCGCGTCTATGGGGGGTTTTCGGGTATCATCCCGCTTCTTAGGGAGGGGAGGACTGTAATTATGGCTATACAAGAACATGACCAAACCAGAATATGACCAAGGGTAGAACATAGCTAAAGCCGAACATGTCTTCCAGCTAACAAGCTAATCCGTTTGGCCAGCGTGGAAACAGTGGGCCAAAGCCTTCCATCATTGGGTTTTTTTTTTTTTTTTTTTTTGTCGTGCCAAAAATCCCCACGGATGCCACCTCCACGGAGCCGGTGGAGGCGGTTATGTCGGACTCGAACCGACTAAAACGCACGCCGTCTTGGGTCCTTGGCTGCCGGAGGTGAGATTGCCAAAAGCATATCTCTCGCACCCCGGCAGACCCAGGACCATCTCTTTCGAGATGGCCCCCTTCGGGTTGTGGGGACCAAAATGTCCCCATCTAGCCCCGGTTACGGGGAGGCGCACTTTGCGCCGCCGCCGCGGCCTGCTTCTGCTAGGGTGACAGGCGGCTCCACCGGTCACCCCCAGGCCAGCGCTCATGGAGGACGGAGGTCGTTCTGCGACCTCCGACGTCCGGTTCGCCTTCGCTCTGCCCGGAGTCTGGTCCGGACCCGACCGGCCGCCTCCTTCTCGAGCATTACTTGCTCGCAGAAGGAGGCGGCCGCACCCCAAGCGTTTGCGCATCGTACCATCACTGTGAGCAATGTGACGAGTGTGAGGACTCCCACCCCTAGAGCCGCCACTAGGACCCGCCTCGGCGTGTCCCACGCCGGGCACTCGGTCAGCGTGTGCAGCTCTGTGTCCTCGCTCGCATCACAGTGATGGCACTCGGACGTTGGCTCCTTCCGGATCCGACACAGGTAACTCCCGAAACACCCGTGTCCGGTAATCACCTGCGTCAGCCGGTACGAGAGGCTGCCGTGTGGCCTCTCTAGCCACTCCTCCATGATGGGTCTTACCGCCGCTATTACGGCGTGCCCTGCGCTTGGTCGCCCAAGTCGTAGCTCCCATTCCGCTACCATGTCCCTGTGGAGCTGAGACCTCACGGCCCGAATTTCTTCGGGCTCGGGTTCCCGTCCCTGCTCCCGCGCCTCCTTACGATACCGATATAGCATCGAAAGGGCTCTCGCATCCAGGTTCCACGGTAGGGATCCGGCAAGGAGACTCGCTGCCTCGAAGGATATCGTGCGGTACCCCCTAATGGCCCTGCTGGCCATTGCACGCTGCGGCCCACGCAGCAGACGCGCATTGTGGACCGTCAGGGTGTCCGCCCATATTGGGCACCCATATAGGGCCATGGACCGCACGACTCCCGCGTAGAGTCTCCTGCAGGAGTCATCCGGCCCCCTCATGTTGGGCAGCAGCCGCCCCAAAGCGGCAGCTGTGTCCTTCAATTTGGGGGCCAGTCTTCGGAGATGCTCCCCGAAGTTCCACCGGCCATCGAGTACGAGCCCCAGATATTTCATCTGGGCCTTGATGCCGATGGAAATGTCTCCCACTATGAGGCTTGAATCCTCCGGTGGCACGCGCCGAGGCCCATGAAAGAACATGGCCTCGGTTTTATGCAGAGCCACCTCGAGACCCAGCCGCCGAATCCGTTCCACGACTTGGGCAACCGCGGTCGTGGCCTTCAGGGTCGCTTCGCGGTATGTAGCCCCGCACGCCGTCACCAGCGTGTCGTCCGCATAACACGTGACGGCGGCACCGTCCACGAGCTCACCGCGAAGCACCCAGTCGTAACCGATGTTCCACAGTAGCGGTCCCAGGACCGATCCCTGCGGAACACCGCACGACATCTCTCGCCGACCGAGCCCGGTCGCACTTGGGTAGACGACTGCTCTCTCCGACAGATACGCCCCGACTATGCGGCGAAGGTAGAGAGGCACCTCGTGATACACGAGCGCCTCCCTAATGCAGCTCCAGGGCAGGGTGTTAAACGCGTTGGCGATGTCCAGTGACACCGCCAGCACCACCTCGCCCCGAGCGACGGCGTCCTTCACCAGAGTCCCCACGCGCATGATGGCATCCACGGTGGAGCGCCTCCGGCGGAAGCCATACTGGCCATCCGCCAGGTCAGGCCCCACTCTGGATAGGTGCTCGACGAGGCGCTTTGCAATCACTCTTTCAAAGAGCTTGCACACCTCGTCGAGCAACACTATCGGCCTGTAGGCGGACGGTGAGTCCGCCGGGCGTCCCGCCTTTCGGATGAGGACCAGTTTCCCCGTCTTCCACAACTTCGGAAACTGGCCTCGCTCCAAACATGCGCTGAGAAACCCTCTCAGTCGGGGCTCGAGAGCGTCTTCTTCGCCTAGAGCTAGGACCCACGCTCGGCCTGGAATGCCGTCGGGTCCCGGGGCGGTGTTCTTGGCCTTAAGCCTTAGCACCGCCAGCTCTAGCTCTACCCAAGTGACCTCGGGCACGTCGTCGTCATCCACGTTGGGTGCCATAGGCGACCTAGGTGGCGGAGTCATCTGCGGTGGAATATGTTCCACCGCCCGCGCTGGGAACAGGGAGCCAACGACTCCTCCGAGCAGCTCCGGCTGGAGACACCGGGTTAACGGTGGGGCCCGGGGGCGCAGCTTGCCCCTTACCATAAGGTAAGGCCGCCCCCTCCATCATTGGGTTAGGCCTATGTTCAGCAGCGAACTGCGTAAGGTTGAATGATTGATTAGAAAGAAAGAAAGAAATATGTGGAGGCATCAAGTTGAAAATACAAAATACTCTGTATTGAAATAAAACCACTTTTTACGGATTCTATCGCGATATATTTGTTACTAGCTGTGCCCGCGACTTCGTCCGCGTGGAATGTACTTAATAAAAAAAATCAGTTTTTTTTTTTGTTTTTGGCATTTTTTTTTAGCCTAAGTTACTCCTTATTACATAAGCTATCTGCCAGTGAAAGTCCCGTCCAAATCGGTCCAGCCGTTCCAGAGATTAGCCAAAACAAACAGACAGACAGACAGACAGACAGACAGACAAAAAATTTAAAAATATATATTTTGGTATGTGTACCGTATATACATTCATATGCATGTAGTAGAAAGCGGTTATTTTAATATTACAAACAGACACTCCAATTTTATTTATTTGTATAGATTATCACTTTTTAAACCGACGTTTCGGCTGCTTTGCAGCAGCTATGTTCGCGGTGTGACTCATGATGGTAGTTGTCACATAGTTTGAAGTATAAGTTATCTCAAAATACCCGAATCATAGTGAATTATTGGTGTTTCTATTTACGCAGAATGAGCTCACTGTGTTGTTAAGTCTTGCTGGATTTTGCTGCTTACTTGGTTTGATTAAGTGGATACCTGGGTCCCAAGCAGGTGGTACGCTCCATCCATCCTCTCTATTAAAATTTGGGTGTTTTCTGTACATTATCCAGCCGTTAAAAAATCAAACTTCTAAGAGAATGAAATAAAATAATATTACCGTATAAGTAGCGAACATTCGCACCTCACTTAAGTTTGACAGCCTCTGTGGCATGATGGTAGAGAACGCGACTGCCACGCAGAGAAGGCGCGGGTTCGATCCCCGCTGAGTGCAAATATTTGTATGCATGAATATGGCTATTTGCATTGGTCTGGGTGTTTCTACGTATAATATATATGTATTTATAAAAAAAAGTATCTAATTATGTTTATCCGCATTCTAAATTCCATAACACAAGCAAGTAAAGCTTACCATGGGTAGATAGCGTTGTGTAAAATATTGTGGAATATTTATTTTATTATAGTTATGTGCGGAACCCTCAGTACGCGATCCTGACTCGCATTTGACTGCTTCTATTTTTCTATTAAATTTGTAAACACTGAATTGGAATCGTGGTATAACTGAATCGGGCCCCAGTAATTACGATATTGCAATACTAATTATCATGTTAATTGGTATAGAGGATGACCAATCTGTACGAACTGTACTGGAACTAATGAAACTAATTTTATCATGCATAAACTGAATACCAGTGCAAATTGTATGTCTGGTAGCATGAAATTATGCTGGTATTATAAATTAAAAAGCGTCGGTAGCTTAGTGGCTAAGGAGTCGGCCTTACGATCGAGAGGTCCCGGGTTCAATCCTGGCCATTACACTACCAACGTGAACCCACTCCTAGCACAAGCAATTTAGCTTAGTTGGAGGGGTTAGAGGGAATATTAGTAACTTCGGTTCTAATATTCTTAAAAAAAAAAAAAAGTTCTATAATGGAATGATATTATAATTGACTGAATTTTACAGCATTAAGTATGCTAACTATACAAATCAAATACATAGGGAAAAGGAATCTTCTCGGGTGGGACTCGAACCCGCGATCTTTCCCTTACAGGGGAAATGCCTTGACCAAATCGGCTACCGAGACACGCCCGATGTGATTCAAATTTCCCTTCTTATCCGTCTTTAAAGCGAGTGCAGAGTCATCTACCGATATTCTTACGGACTATCGGTAGATGATCAAGGTGATGGTTGTCTAAAGTTACCAAAAATCAATGTTTAAAAATGATTGTAACATCATTCATTGGTTCCGATAGTTCGTAAGAACATTGGTGGACCACTCCAAGTCTTGATAGCCGAGTTGGTCAAGGCATTCCCCCTGTAAGGGAAAGATCGCGGGTTCGAGTCCAGCCCGAGAAGATTATTTTTCCCTATGTATTCGAATGATATTATAATACTGGGAAGCCGCGTATTTCTTTAAAATCATTACGCTAGTAGGTCCTATTCATTATTATACAGGGTGTATTTTTGAAACGGGGCAGTAAGGGTAAGTACCTTAACCGTTGCAGTTACAGCAAAACGTTCTTCGAAGACCTTCCCTAACTTTTTGACATATTTTGAACTGCATTCACAGATTTTGTAAAAAACTTACAGTTGGCAAAAAAAATGCAAAAAGTCCAAAATTTTTTTTTATGCCAATCGATTCTATTTCATGTGGGGATCAAAAAACTCTATGAGACCATTTTAGCTTTCAGTACTAGGAAAGACAGAAATCGGCAAAAACGTTTCCCATACATTTCGGCAACAGAAACAAATTTCTACGATGGTCTAACTTTTTGTTATGCCCAGGAAGTGGGTAGAATTGACTGTAAAGTAAATAAAAAGAATTTTTACCCTCAAATTTCGAATTTGATTCGAAAATCTGTGTGTTATACTTAGTTTCAGCTGAGAAACTTCGTATGAGTTATTAATTAAGGATTTTCGCTAAAATGTCTTCTAATCGTGAAAAAATTGACTTATTAGAAGCGTATTTTGTCAATAATCGAAATGCGGGAGCTGCATTAGTGTGGTACCGCAATAAGTATCCGTTGCGGCATGTGCCAACAAGAAAGGTTATTACAAATCTTTTGAAAAACCTGGAATTGCAGGGTTCTTTCAAAAAAAAGCGGCAGCCTCGTGTGGACATGGACACGGAGATTGCGGTTCTGACTTATGTCGAAGCATATCCAGAGGTATCGTCCAGACAAGTCGCCCTTGAAGTAGGTGTAACCCACTCCCTTGTGATAAAGATATGGAAGAAATACGGCTACAAGTGCTATCGATATGGGCGCATAGTTCAAGTGTTACATCCGGGTGATGATGTTCGAAGGCTTACTTTTTGCAGATGGCTAAGAGGAAAAATAAGCAGAGATCATGAATTTTTAAATTACATACTGTGGTCAGACGAAACGAATTTTTCCAATAACGGTATGTACAACAGAAAAAATCACCACTATTGGTCCAAAGAAAATCCACTAAGAGTTACGGCAAGTCATAATCAGGTTCGCTTCTCATTCAACTGTTGGTGTGGTATAATGTCCAATCGAGTCATAATGGTGGAATTTTATGAAGGGAAACTGAATTCTGCCATGTATAATGAAGTAATTTTACACCATCTTGAAAACGAGATGGACGAATGGCCCCTGTCGGAATTGCGAAAAGTTCATTTTCAACAAGATGGTGCTCCGCCACATAACAGTCACCTTTCACATCAGCCTCGCGTAAACTCGGAGTCCTGAACAGAGTGAGACGTTTATTCACGCCGGAGCAGCGGTGTCTTCTATACAAGACCCAAATTCGTTCCTGCGTGGAATACTGCTCACATCTCTGGGACGGCTCCGCAAAGTACTTATTAGATGCTCTCGACAGGTTGCAGCGACGTGCGGTCCGCATTATTGGGGATCCTGAGGTCACGAACACCCTCGAGCCTTTGCAGATGCGTAGAGATGTTGCGTCTTTGGCAGTTTTCTACCGTCTCTACCATGGTGAATGTTCTGACGAGCTCTTCCAATTAGTCCCACCCTCCCCTTTCCTTCACAGGACGACACGTGCAGGGCTAAGATGTCATCCATTTACGGTGCAGAGTATACCTGCTAGAACCAAGCGTTTCAGTGATTCATTCCTATGCCGCACCACTAAGACCTGGAATTCCCTGCCAGCTCACGTGTTTCCTTCTTCCTACAGTCCCGGGTCCTTTAAGCGGGGCGTGAAAAGGCATCTAATGAGGCCGTCAAGCTGAGTGCCACCACTGTTAACATGGTAAATGTTTACGATGGTGACCCTCTTTCCGAGACTTTGCCTTTAGCTTAACATCAGGCGAGGTGAAGTCAAATTGACGTGTCCTATATAAAAAAAAAAAAAAAAAAAAAACATTCCAATTTGAGCCGCCTATTCGGTACACAGTGGATAGGTACACATGGTCCAACACAGTGGCCACCTCGTAGCCCCGATCTAACACCACTTGATTTTTTTTATGGGGCTTCGTGAAAAACGAGGTGTATAAGATGACGTACGCCAGTGTTCAAGAGCTCAAGGATGCATTAATGACCATTTTACGTAATATTCATCCCAGAACATTATTAGCCGCCATTCGTTCAGTGCAAAAAAGGATAGACTTATGTATTCGTGAAAATGGAAATCATTTTGAGCAATTTATTTCATAAACCAATTTCTTAAATGTTTAAATGATTTTTTTTATTTTAAAAGTTCAAACTTTTACCTGACCTATGAGTTTCGAGTTGATTTATCATATTTCCGTACGAAATGTATGGGAAACGTTTTTGGCGATTTCTGTCTTTTCTAGTACTGAAAGCTAAAATGGTCCAATAGAGTTTTTTGATCCCCACATGAAATAGAATCGATTGGCATAAAAAAAAAAAATTGAACTTTTGCATTTTTTTTGCTAACTGTAAGTTTTTTACAAAATCTGTGAATGCAGTTCAAAATGTCCCAAAAAGTTAGGGAAGGTCTTTTAAGAACGTTTTGCTGTAACTGCAACGGTTAAGGTACTTGCCCTTACTGCCCCGTTTCAAAAATACACCCTGTATATTCTGTGCTATCGGCGTGCTTGTATCAATGTATACAAAATTCAAATAATACAATTATATGATTGGATTTCAGTGCGATGGAGAAAGCTGCCATGCGAGGGTGTGTAACTATATTTTTTTACCAAATATCTTTATTTCAGCATTTATAAGGGTGGCTGGGACAGACTGGATGCGGAAGTCGGGCCTATGTCCAGCAGTGGACTGCGGAGGGCCAGTTGATTGATTGATTGATTATAATGGACTGAAAATTCTATTCTTTAGCAACAAATAAGTACACGACATATAGGGAATCTGCGGTAGCCTAGTGGTATGGGTAATGGACTGCTGAGACGAGGTCTCGGGTTCGATCCCAGGTTTACCATGGCACACACCAATGACTTGTCGATGCTTTTCGAAGTTATGTGTGTATTTATCGCAGGTTTATAAGTGCCCGGTTAATGGCAATAGGCTCGCCACCTATTACATTGGGACCTAAACATAAACTGGCGAAATGTGGGTGCTAGCACCTCTGTCTACCCCTTCGGGGAATACAGGCGTGAGTTTATGTTATGTTATGTTTATGTTATATAGGGAATCTAATCAATTAAATTAAAATCAAAAAAGTTTTTTCATGTCTAGAAAATCGCGACGAACACATTTATCTGACGTGTTGTGTCGTGATGCTCTTTGTTTCACTGCTCTGGTGGCACTCAGCTTGACGGCCTAATCAGATGCCTTTTCACGCCCTGGTTGAAGGACCCGGGACTGTAGGAAGAGGGAAACACGTGATCTGGCAGGGAGTTTCAGGTCTTACTGGTGCGGCATAGGAATGATGTGAACGCAACCATATAAAATTTTTGAAAGTAATACCAAACGATACCTTTCTGATGCATCACGACAGGACACGTCAGATAAATATAAATGCAGCTTGCTTCATGACCACAAAAGTATGTTATTAAGAAATTTCTTTCATTCATATTAGTGTTGGGGCAAAGGATGTGAAGCGAATGTAAGTATTAACTTATTTATTTTAATTTATTCTGTTGGGCAGAATTATTAAAAAGGAATAAAAAAAAAATAACAAAGGTACAGTCAGCATCAAAAAAATGTTGACGAACAAAATATTCAAAATGATCTTAATTACGTATTTTGACCCCCTACCAGTCGCCAGATTGTTCTGATATTTGGTACACACATTTATTTTGGACAATGATACCATATAAAACGATAAAAAAGTTTGATTTGCTCTTGATAAGAGAGTTTTAAGATCATTTTGAGACTTCATCGTCAAGATATTTATGACGCTGACTGTACATTGTTTTGAAGTAAGCCAAAAACAAACGCCACCATTAATATAAAAAAATGGTGAAAAATGTAGAGGTCTCACAGACTAAAATATAGTGGCCAAATTAACTCACATAATTAAATGTGCCCTCCTTATTGCAAACGCAGTACTTGCAAAATGGCGGTTTCGAGATAAACGCGGTAAACCTATTTTCTCATTTCTAATGGAGAAATATTCGTGGTATAACTTTTAAAATGTAACTAAAAATGAGTAAAAAAATCAAGCTTTCTATTGATATATTTTTTTCTTTATTTTATTGTCTTATTTAGATAAAATGCTCAGTACTGCGTTTTCATTAACTTTTTGGGCTTGCGAGCATTACAGTATTACTAAGACTAAATGCAGTAACTGTGTTTATTACTGCAAACTTATCTAGCACGTGCTTATTACTGCGTTTGTACTTAGCAATCATTTTATATTTTTATGCCTGGTGGTAAATATATTTTTCACGTATAGAATATTTCCTCAGGACGTCATTTTTGCAAAAAAGTGAACTTCTCAAAAATGTCGATTACTGCAAATACAATTAGCAGGGCAGAAATGTGCATGCAACCTCTCCTATCAGTCAATAAATAACTTTCTCTGCTCTGCTCTCGGCTCTGACGCAAGCTTTAGAGATTAGAAGATTAGTCAAAGCAACCGACTCCATGATGGTACTACTGCGTTTTTTTTTTCGCATTAGTACCAGATGGGTCACTCCCCATTCCGGGGGCGAGTCGGGGACACCGTTGTCCCCCCTCCCGAGGAGGACTAGGCTGTAAGGGATGGCCCTGGGTCAGCCGGGGTGCGAGGGATATGTCGATGACAACCTCACCTCCGGCCTAGTACCACGACTCACAGTCAGCGTGCGGTTTTAGTCGGTTCGAGTCCGACATAACCTCCCCTTCCGGCTCCGGCAGGGGGTATCCGTAGGGATTTCTGCACGAAAAAAAAAACAAAGATGGGTCACTTAAGTAGGCCTGTATTCTAGAATGATACTCAGTTTCGATTTACCTATTTGACAGAAGTATAATAGACAATCTGTCAAATCTATCTCTAAAATCTGTCTTCAGATAAATCGAGATTCAGGACTGAGTAAAATGCTAGAATACAGGCAGTGGAGTCCAATAATATCAGGTATTACAGGTTAAGTGTGATACCAGACCCTCGATTCTACTAAAGTAAAACTACTATCGTACCACAGCTAGTGGAAAAAATGGCAATAAATTTTAGATTTTATATCAATACACATAAAGTCCAAAATTAAATGAAAAGAGTTTCATTACAATTTTTCTGCAAAAGCCATTTCTTTATACCACTTAGGTGGCAGACAAGCACACGGCCCACCTGATGGAAAGTGGTTACCGCGGCCTATGGACGTATGCAACACCAGGGGCGTTACACTCGCGCCGCCTACCCTGAAACCTTTTAATGCCCCTCTTGAAGAACCCCATATTGTAGTCGCTTGGGAAAATCATGGCAGGGAATTCATCCCCACACATTGCATCCGAATACGGTGCGCACCGTGCGGTATAAAAGGAACTTCATCCCACGTACGCTTAAGCTGTGGAATGAACTCCCTGCCATGGTTTTCCCAAGCCATTCAATATTGGACTTTAATCGCATTGCTACAAAGTATGCATAATATTTTTTAAAAGTTTGAACTAATTGAACTAACCCTTTTTTCAATTGCAGTGTAGGAAGTTCTCCTGCCAACAGGCTACAAATGGAGTATATAAACGTTCAGTTATGACTTGGGACCAGGCTTATCCACAGTATGGCGGTGGTCGTGTGCCTGGGTCTGGTGGGCCCGGTGGGCCTGGTGGACCCGGAGGGTATGGGGGGCCTGGTGGACCCGGAGGGTATGGGGGGCCTGGTGGGCCCGGAGGGTATGGGGGTCCTGGAGGCCCACAACCGCGAGCCAGTGAATATGAAGAGTATTAAATGAGAAGTAAAAAATATTTGAATATTTTGTTTTATTTTCGAATCTGATTTAATTTTACAATAAATTATTAAAAAATTAAAAAACCCCGACTCCTGTTTAAAGACCAAAACAAGTTTTATAGCAGGCGGTACTCCGGATTATGATTGGCAAATCATAAATCGAATGAAAATTAATGGCTACCGCCTGCTATCAAGCTTGTTTAGATCTTTTATACAGCAGTCGGGTTTTTAATTTTTTAATAAGTAATTTATTTTATTTTAAACCTGAAATTATGATTCGAAAAACATTGGAAAAAATGAAACGCTCAAGTGAGACTTGAACTCACGACCTTTCCCTTACAGGGAGAATGCTCTTCCAACTGAGCTATTGAGCCACACCTGATTGAATGTTGGTAGATGGCACCACCGTCGCCCTTAAAGACGGATTTATAGAGAAGGAAAATTTGAAATGAATCAGGTGTGGCTCAATAGCTTAGTTGGAAGAGCATTCCCCGTAAGGGAAAGGTCGTGAGTTCAAGTTTCACTTGAGCGTTTCATTTTTTCCCATGTTTTTCGAACTTTAAAGTTAGCATTAAAAATGCTATAAAAATTCAGTTCAAATTATGATATGACTTCTATATATTTTTGTAATCGTCAACTCATTTTCTTGATTTAGATACCCTACTCGATAAGCTTGAGTATAATTTTTTGTCCACACACTTTTTAGCACCTAATAACCACTGCGTAATTTTTATGAAATTTTATATACTTACCTATGACACTCGGAAGATGAATTCCTTTCATTTGAGACCACTCTCATAAAAATCCGTCCACCCGTTAGCTCTGTAGAGAAGAACAAAGAACACTACATACATACAAACATACATACAGGCGAAAAACATAACCCTCGCTGGTGTACAGTCATGTCGGGTACACCGCCGTTGTCCCCCTCCTGCAGGGGGCCAGACCGTAAGGGATGGCCCTGGGTCATCCGGGATGCGAGGGATATGTCGATGACAACCTCACCTCCGGCCTAGCACCACGACCCACAGTCGACGAGTGGTTTTAGTCGGTTTGAGTCCGACATAACCTCCCCTTCCAGCTCCGGCAGGGGGGTATCCGAGTGGATTTCCGCACGAAAAAAAAGGTGTACAGTCGTGTAAAAAGGCGCGCTCTCTAAATAAATAGGTATCAAAATCATTATCCCATTTATCAAGTATCTGAGTCCCATTGCAAACTTGAAAAAAAAACCCTTTCACACCTACCGAATCTCTTTTCGGTTTTATTAGTTGGTTTGTTTTTTTTAATAGACGAATGTAGGTGACAGAACCAGTTTTCGTCCTTATGTCGAGTTTTTGCCATAACAGCTTGTCCATTTTACCTACTACAGAAATCATTGGCGAGTATTCGAAAAACATCGTTTGATGTCTTTATCCAAAAGAAACAACCTTTTGAACTTAACCTTTATGTACAAGATTTAAGTTCGCTTTGATATTGTAACAAAGAATTTTAGAGTATACTTCATTTCGTAAAAGGATCTAGAGAGCGGCCATATTGTCAAAATATTTATATTCTTGAGGATCCAAAACATGTCCGAGGAAAATGTCAATGACAAGAGCACCTTATAATACAAAAGTTTTTTTTTACCTTTAGGTTTTATAAAAAACTAGCTAACCCGGCGAACTTCATGCCGCTAATTTTGTTCCGCCCGCGTGGCGTCAGATCCCGTTCCCACTGCACTCTCTACTATGTTAAAGATGTATTATACATATAAACCTTCCTATTGAATTACCCTATCTATTAAGAGAACCCACATCGAAATTCGTAGCTTAGTTTTAAAGATATACGCATACATAGGGACGGACAGACGCGGAAAGCGACTTTGCAGTGAAGTGCAAGGTTACGTAAGTCATTAAGTAACTAATTTTACGTAAGTCATTACGTAAGTCATTAAGTAACTAATTTTTTTTTTACTTTCGAAAAATAACCACTTTCTTATAATATAATGAACTGTAAAAGTAAAATTTTCTTACGACAAATAGTTTTCAAGATATTTGATTTTGAAAAATTCAATTTGTCGCCGCCCGAAAACGCTCCATACAAAATCGTATGAAATTGTGACGTCACGCTTCCGTAGCGCATAGTGCAAAATGTATTGAGTGCAAGAGAATATCGCATTTATCTCGGTCTACGTTGCGTTTACACGTATATAGTTCTTAATAAAAGTTATTTAAAATTTAATGAGGAATCTAAAAAGTTATATATTTGAATTGAATTTGATTGTTTATATTTTGACTTTTTTTGGCAATTTCAACTAATGAAAAGTCATAGTTTCAGTTTAGATATGCAATATTTTATTTTGCAAGGCATATTTTTTCAGAATAAGCTATCATATTAAGCAGTATTGGGAAGAATCGACGACTTAGTCAAATAGCCCATTCATAGTCGGTCGCATACAGCAGCATTAGATACAGTGTACCATTCTTCTCCTTCTGCTTCTAATGCGGTGATGGTAACTCTCGAATTGTGTTCTCCCAGTGTGCTGTTACCTCTATGGCGTTCTCGTGTCGCACATGAGATCCTACGGTGAACATGTCTGTGTTCACATCGCAGGTTCACCTCATCTAAGAACCCCCATTTGTTGGTTTCTAATAAGTATCATTAACAAATAATCTGCGGTAGCCTAGTGGTATGGGTAATGGACTGCTGAGACGAGGTCTCGGGTTCGATCCCAGGTTTACCATGGCACACACCAATGACTTTTCGATGCTTTTCGAAGTTATGTGTGTATTTATCGCAGGTTTATAAGTGCCCGGTTAATGGCAATAGGCTCGCCACCTATTACATTGGGACCTAAACATAAACTGGCGAAATGTGGGTGCTAGCACCTCTGCCTACCCCTTCGGGGAATACAGGCGTGAGTTTATGTATGTTATATGTTATGTAACAAATAATAATACTAAAAAAATATTTTTCACAACACTATTCGTTGGTAGTGTAACGGGTATGAAAAATACTCGTTACACTACTGGTGGTGCAACTTGGTAGTGTAACGGGTACAGAACGGGTTTTCCCTGCTTCGGCCGACCTGTGTCCGGAGTCTGTTCAAGGCCATCCATCTAATCCAGGGTAGATCATGTCCAGGCGGGAGTATGAAAAAAATGTGCCATGACAGATATAGACTTCTATTGAATGTTATAATATTTGAACATTATTTTAATTCTTTGCTGTTTTTCATCCGTATCGAAGTTTATCAAGTATTGTCTGAAGTTTTTAACACTTTTTAACGGATATATCGGGAAAAATGAAATGCTCAAGTGGGACTTGAATCCACGAGCTATCCCTTACAGTGGGAATACCATACCTGAATCACTTCAAATTACCCTTCTCTTGAGCATTTCATTTTTCCCGATGTACTTATTCGAATTCATTAGCATAAAATTCATTCAATAAACTTTTTAACGGGTTCCATCGCGATATATTTGTTTTTATTTACGTTTGACAAATAGGTATTATTTTAACAAGTATGATTTTGAGTTCAACGTAATAGGGGGTGAGGCAATTGGCATCCAGTGGGCACTTCATCATGGGCTATATGTTTACTATAAGACTTATACACTGGTATAAAAACGGAAATCGAGATATTGTCTCTATCTACGCCAATGAGAAGGAGGCGTGATAATTAGCTCTTCCAGAATGTTCCTTCGCTGTGTACCTCCTGATAACTTGTAACATCGTACACGTTGATTAATTGAATTTGTTCAGCTAAACACGTTATAACTGGCTGTAACTCGATACAGGCGTGTAGTTATGAGCCAGAAATAATATAAGCTGAACAATACAATGAAGTAACTAGTACAGTTATACTCTAAATACTGGAGATAGCAAAGAATCATTTTCTAAAATTAATTATTTCAAATTAAACCTATGGGTGCGCTTCGTGGAATAGGAAATTAATTATTTTAAATTAAACCTATGGGTGCGCTTCGTGGCATACTTTAGGTGCGCTTCGTCTGGGTGCGCCTCGTTTGGGTGCGCTTCGTGGCATTAGAAAACAGCTTTTCGAAATTTTAAAAAAGGTTTTTTTATCGTGTGAAAAATCCCCACGGATACCACCCCCACCGGAGCCGGTATAGGTGGTTATGTCGGACTCGAACCGACTAAAATACACGCCGTCTTTGGGTCTTTGGTTGCCAGAGGTGTGAATACAGGAAACATATCTCTCGCACCCCGATAGACCCACATTTTTTAAAGGTTGCTACTTAGCTACGATAAAGGCTTTAAAGATGGTTTCCATTGCTTAGTTTGAAGGTATCGAAACACTATTCCCAACTTAAAAGTAAACGCTTCCACACACACACACACGCGCACACACACACACACACACACGCACACACACACACACACCTAACTAGATTAAATAAATACAATATATATTAAATAATATTTATCTTATATAAAATATAAGATAAATAATGATTATGATTGATTTTAACTTAAAAAGTAAATAAACATTGTTCATTCAATTTTTTATCAAATACACAATAACTACTAATTATGAAAACCTCTCTCAAACACTTTGAAGTTCACATAGGGACAATTTTTCTGACATAATAAACAGGAAGAACACTGATTCCCAAGTTACAGGCGTTTGCCTAGTTTGGGAACCAGGAAACCGAAAACAAAAATAAATAACAGTTTGTCGCCAAGTTCAATCACTATGTAAACTGTAGGTATATTATACCTACTGTGTGAAATCTTTTGTATCTACAATGTTGTAATTATCTTTGTTGCTGAAATAAATTATTATTATTATAAAAAAAAAAAAAAAAAAAAAGTTTTCTTTTTCATTTTAAGGTAACGTTAATTAAAAATCTAAAACCCAATTAGCGTTATAGATTTAAAAGAATATTTTATTAGCAAACTTCTTATAGGGTAGGAAGCTTGCTTGCAAAACGCATTCACGTGTAACAAAACTTGATAGAAGATGCTTTTCGGATCATTGTCAAGTGGGGCATGAAAAAGCCGATAGGGATCATAAAACTGAACATGTCGAGTCGTTTTTTAGACTTCATAAGCATGCCCTTGGAAGGGGTGAAGTTATATTAAGGTACTTTACTTAAATAGGACTTAAAGCCGGCCGGATGGCATGAAAAGAAGCTCGTAAAGAAGTAAGAATAGAAGCAATTGGCGGGCGATTGTCTCTGCCTACCCCGAAAGGGAAATAGGCGTGAGCGTATATTGGTATGGCTTTGGAAACTTTTTAAAATTACCTTGAAAACTTGGATAGATCACACGTGTTTTTTTTATAGAATATTAGAACCGAAGTAACTAATATTCCCTCTAACCCCTCCAACTAAGCTAAATTGCTTATGCTAGGAGTGGGCTCACGTCGGTAGTGTAATGGCCAGGATTCGAACTCGGGACCTCTCGATCATAAGGCTGACTCCTTAACCACTAAGCTACCGACCGAAGCTTCAAAATGCGAAATTCCATAAACAATTAGCACCACTCACTGGAGAGTTTTTTTGCTGTTAGTGGGACGACCATGGGCTTGTTCTGCTCAATCTTCTGCACAGACATAGTATCAGCAGCACGAGTGTGACTCTCCTGGTGTTGCACACATCCTTATGCCACGGTAACCACTTTCCATCAGGTATAAAAGAAAACAACAGACTAGGCTGTTTAACATCTGACAGATATATACAGCCCAGACTCAGCCTCAGATGCATGGCTTGAGACAACAATAGGGCCTGGAATGCGGCAATAGGCCCACCCCTTATTACGGGGGACCGAATCCAATGATTAGTGAAATGTGGGTGTTAATTCACCTCTACCTAACCCTCTGGGGATAAAGGCGTGATTATATGTATGTAATAAAGTCAAAGTCAAAGTATTTATTTAAAATTGTGTAGCACTACTACAGCTTTTTGACGTCAAATTCTGCTTGAAAATAAGTTTACCACCGCTTCCTAGGCTCCAGTAGAGAAGAAACAGCGCAAAAAACTCTACTGTAGCATTTTACAGACATCAATTTACAAAAAGTGATTTTTTAAGACGATGATTGAACTAGCTTTTGCCCGCGGCTCCGCCCGCGTGGATGTCGGTTATCGCGACCAAATATAGCCTATGTCCTTTCTCCTGGTCTAATCTACCCCTGTACCAAATTTCGTCAAAATCGGTTCAGTGGTTTAGGCGTGAAAGCGTAACATACAGACAGACGGACAGACAGAGTTACTTTCGCATTTATAATATTAGTATGGATGAACATTTATTTTGCCTCGTGTCAAGATAAAGAAAACTAATACCAACATCCACCATATTTACACATTATTTTAATAATAAACCCTATGGAGGTATCTTTATATGGCTATAGAAACTTTATTAGGCGCCCAACCTATGAGATACGGATACATAACAGTCTCCCGCTGGGAGTTATTAACGTCATACTGAGAGCGCTAATAACAACCGTCACGATTGTTAAATAATTAGGCTATTTGCCTCTTCGTTGGTTTACTTATTTATAGGGATAGTGTTGGAAAATATCGAAGATAAGCCTTTTTTTTCGTGCGGAAATCCCCACGGATAACTCCCTCGCCGGAGCCGGTAGGGGAGGTTATATCGGACTCGAACTGACTAAAACCACACGCCGACTGAGGGTCGTGGTGCTAGGCCGGAGGTGAGGTTGTCTTCGACATACAGGGTGTATTTCGAACCCAGGGCCATCCCTTACGGTCTGGCCCTCTTCGAAATATCGAAGATAAGCCAAACCCGCAGTTAGGCTGGTAAAAGCGGACCCTGGACACGAGGTGAATAAGTTTCGGATGCGATTGGATTTAATACTAAGATGAATTCTTTTTTTAGGGTTCTGTAGCCAAATGGCAAAAACGGAACCCTTTTAGATTCGTCACGTCTGTCTGTCTGTCCGTCCATCCATATGTCAGCCACTTTTCCCCGAAACTATAAGGCCTATTCTGTGAAAACTTGGTAAGTAGATGTATTCTGTGAACCGCATTAAGAATTTCACGCAAAAATATAAAAAAAGCAAAAAATTTTGGGGGTTTGAAAGTCAATTTTTTTTTCATTAGTCCCATACGTGTGGAGTATAGATAGGCTTAAAAAATGCTATTTAGGTTTCTAACATATTTTTTTCTGAACTGAATAGTTTGCGCGAGTGACACTTCCAAAGAGAAAAATGTGCCCCGCCCCAGACTAACTTCTAAATTATGAGAATGTTATAGTCGCGTTCACTACTGCCACGCCACAAACGCTGTCAACGGTGGCCACGCGTCTAATATTATAGATGAGGGGGAAATTGGTCTACAAAGCAGTGTTTCGTCACATCGGCATCGGTTAGTGTAGTCGGTAAACATGATGTGCGTCGAAAGGAAATCCCAGAGACTCCGAACGGTCTTGGCCATCACCATTAGCGATCTCAACGTGTTATATAATTTTTTAAAGATATTTTTTTTAATCATTATCCTTACGAATATTATAAATGCGAAAGTAACTCTGTCTGTATATTACGCTTTCACACCTAAACCACTGAACCGATTTTGATGAAATTTGGTATAGGGATAGATTAGAACATGAGAAAGGACATAGGCTATATTTGGTCGCGATAACCGGCATCGGGTGGAGCCACGGGCAAAAGCTAGTTACTAATATTGCCTCTAACCCTCCAACTAGGCTGAATTGCTTGTGCTAGGTGTGGGTTCACGTCGGTTGTGTAATGGCCAGGATTTGTACCCGGGACCTCTCGATCGTAAGGCCGACTCCTTAACCAATAAAGCTACCAACGCTTCTGTATATGACCGTGACCTATAGATAGGTCCTATAGTGATAATCAAATACAGCCATTTTATTACTAACACACCTTCATAGTAAACAGTCGATATATCTGCACAATTAATAGTTCGCACGGGACTTGATGTGCCCGTGACGCGCCCTTGTGTGAAGGAAATTAAACTGTTACGGAGAAACGCGTTTAGAAGCGACGGGAACGACACGACTAAAGGTCATGGCTAATAAGAACCATCCGGTACCCGACAGCTTCGCCTTGAGCAGCTTTTATAGCATTTATTATGCTAACTTCAAAATTCGAATTCATCGGGAAAATGAAATGCTCAAGTGGAACTTGAACCCACGACCTTTCCCTTACAGGGGGAATGGCGCTGAAAAGCGCGCCTCCCCATTCCGGGGGCGAGTCGGGGACAGCGTTGTCCCCCCTGCGGCGGGCCAGACCGTAAGAGCTGGCCCTGGGTCAGCCGGGGTGTGAGGAATATGTCGCTGACAACCTCACCTCCGGCCTAGCACCACGATCCACAGTGGACGTGCGGTTTTAGTCGGTTCGAGTCCGACATTACTCGGATACCTCCCCTTCCGGCTCCGGCAGGGGAGGTATCCGAGGGGATATAAGCACGAAAAAAAAGGGGGAATGCTCTTCCAACTGAGCTATGCTACGCTATACACCTAAATCACTTCATATTTCCTTTCTCTTTATATCCGTCTTCAAGGGCGACGGTGGAGCCATTTACCAACTTTCTTACGAGCTGTTAGACGCAATGAATGATTTTTCAACCAATTTTAAACATTGATTTTTGATGAGTCTTGATTGATTAGAATTATTTTTTTATAGCATTTATTATGCCAATTTTAACTTTTTAGGGAAAGGTCGTGGGTTCAAGTCCCACTTGAGCATTTCATTTTTCTCGATGTATTCGGTTAGTGTTTTTATGGAATAATATGGGTATGCGAGTATTAAATCTGTTCAGTAGAATCTCACCTGCGGGCTGATCGCGTGCGGATGGCAAGTGGTTTACGTTGATGCATATTCGGGGACAGCACAATGTCCACGCGATATCAACTTGTGGAATACCTACCTGTCGTCAACGAGGGGAGCCTGAGTGAAGAGGTGTTGCTGCTCTGGTGTCAAGTGTCTCTAATGAGCTATGACCTCAAAGCTAGTATCCGAGGCAGCCACAGCCGCCACAGGTCAAACAGTTGCCTTCAGTCGATGAGAAACGAATAGGAAGGGTGAGTAGGAGAAGAATCCCTGTGCTCTATAGTGGTGGTATAATGAAAAAGAATTGCAAATATCCTACAGTCAGCGTCAGATCTTGGCTACACATTCTCAAAATGATCATAATTACACAGGTATAAAGGGAAGAAATTAAAAAGGGAGGAAATTAAAAAAAAAATCTTCCAAGTTCTTTTTTTAGCTATGAAATCAACTATGTAAATATTGTATTTATTTATTTATTTTCTCTAGTTTATTTAATCTAAATTAATCCAATGTTGGTAAATAATGACCATTTCAAAATAAAACTTCAAATTTATTTTTAACTACCTACCTGTTTTTATTTATGACAATGACAGTGCTACACCCGAAACATCGGCAAAAGTAAGTCAAATTTTTTTATCGCATGAAGTCCCGAATTGTTATAAAAAAACCATTAAATAGCATTAATGTCCAAACTCAAGGTGTGTACCAAATATTACAATAATCGGTCAACTGGAAGGAAGGAAACCCAAGGCATTAAGATCATTTTGAGCACTTTGTTCGTCAAGATCGTTCTGATGCTGACTGTACCTACATAAAATCCGCACTTCAAGGTACTTATTATTGAAATATTCTATACACAATACAATAAATCTTAGAAATATCACAATTGTGAAACTTCGCAAGATGTGGAAGATTTGAATAAATAGCTGTTTAGAAAGATCCCCAAGATAAACTATTCTTGTTTACGCTTCAGCTATTTCATATCGATCTTCTTTGGAAAATAAATTCTTGCTTCGTTTCTTAGGTGTTTTGAATGTGACGGTAGACATTAATATTTTTCTAAAAATATAATGACAGGAACTTTTTTGTTGTTGTGTTGTATTAAAGTTTATTTCAGACGTGCAGGTATGTGTGTATAGTGGATATGTAGATACACATACATATTATAATCACGCCTTTTCGCCGGTTAGGCAGAGGTGAATTAACACCCACATTTCACCAATAATTGTCGGTCCCACGTAATGGGGCTGAGCCTATTGCTATAATATTCCGGGCACTATTGTTGACTCGAGCTTATTTCTGAGGCACCGTAGTGGCTTAGTCCGGGCTGTATATACCTGTCTGATGTTAAACAGCCCTATCACTTAGTCGCCTTGTACGACACCGCATAGGAAGAGATGTGGTCTCTGATTCTTCTCTGCCGGGGACCAGGGCTAATCAAAGATCTCATCTTTTAAGCCAATGCAGTTGGGATCGACTTTAGGTTTATCTATGAAAAGCCTGCACTGAGATATTTTCAATGAAGCGGCTGTCATCTGACTATCACAATCCACTGGCGATATCGAAGTTACAACGTACAAGAATTTTGGAATTTTTAAGATTCTAACTATTTATAACGATGGCCATTATTATGTTCGTGTGGCAACGTACTTTCAGAGGCATGGGCGTGGCTTCCATTTATTAATACCAGTCATTTGTTCTCAGACTGATTTAAAGTACTAGACAGATATTGAGTAAGACACTTTGTACTTTTCCACTTAATTTTATTTTTCACCTGACCGGTTTCGCTTCACGGCATTCTCAAAGTTATGATGTAAAGTACCTTTGAGAATGCCGTGAGGCGAAACCGGTCAGATGAAAAATAAAATTAAGTGGAAAAGTACAAAGTGTCTTACTTAATCAATATGAGTAGCAGATTCCACCAAGTGCCATCAATCAACAGTATAAACAGTTTACTAGACAAATGTCAGGTCAATCAGTGCAATGGTTTTCCACATAGCTTCAGTACACTTTTTTCTATATACCAAAATCAAAAATAGTTTATTCTGCATAGACCATTAAATCGGAACTTACAAAACGTCAACATGAAGTAAATATTAAATACTAACTAATACTAGCAAATGGACCACACCGGTTCGAAATGCGGCCCAGACCTGAGCAGACTCCGGCAACAAACCCAGCGGGCTTTTTTTTTGGTCTATTTACAAAACATTCACTTAGCCTAAAAATTATGTTCTAGATACAATGTTTTGCTTGAGTAGCATGATAAACAAGCTTGGAAATGAGCTGAGCGAACAGCTCATTTCAAAGCTTGTTTAACATTTAAATATTCTTGGATTTTATAATAGCTTTTCTGGCACAGTTTGGTCTTTACTGTATTTTTAAATTTATTAACAGGTAAATCTCTGATTTCATTAGGAAGCTTGTTAAAAAAGCATATACAGTTACCCTGGAACCTTATAGAACCTTAACAGATAATAACATTAGAAGTGTCGTTACACTTCACTGTCATAATAATTTTCCCGAGGAGGGCCAGACCGTAAAGGACGGCCCTGGGTCAGCCGGGGTGCGAGGGATATGTCGATGACAACCTCACCTCCAGCCTAGCACCACGACCCACAGTCGGTGTGCGGTTTAGTCGGTTCGAGTCCGAAATAAACTCCCCTTCCGGTTCCGGTGTAAGTGGCATCCGTGGGGATTTCCACACGAAAAAAAAAGCTAAATATTATACCCAGTGTTTGCATAAAAGATCGTACCGTCTAAATGTCTCCTACACGTCTCGTCAAAGTGAACGACAATCAGCGTTAAATACGGACTGACTTTGACACACCCTGCGCACTACCTCGCCACGTCACGAGCTGGCAGTAACCTTAAGGTGATAAACTTGAGCATTTACTTGTAAAGAGGATTCTTACAAATGTCATATTACTGAAAAATAAACGAGAGCGTCTTAGAAAGTTTTCTATCGGTGTATTGTAGTATAGACTAATGAATGCTTAGATAATGTAATGTATAGTATATAGACTAATAAAACGCATACTTAGCAAAAAATGATCAACTTATGTATACCGAAGTAGTAAGCATTAAACCGCTTTAAAACGACACTTTTTGCGTATGTATACAGTTTGTATACCTAAGCAACCTAAGGATTAATGTATATGATTGAAACGTATTTTGACGTTTCGTCGTCAACGTATGTCAATTCCATAAATTGATCAATATTTTCTATTTTCCCGAAAGGACAGTAAGGCATCGATTAGAGCGTTCGCTAGAGAGACCATGAAAATGTTCATAGCGATGTTTGCTCGACTCTATGCTTGGCTCTGTTCGTTGTTTAGTTCGACAAATTAAAAAACAACGAATGCTCGATGTTCTGTTACAACAAGTGTATCAGCACCTTTATGCCTTGATCACACGTACCGAGTAGAATAGCAGTGCACTCAGCCCATGCTCGTTGCTTGTGAACATAGCACCGAGTATTTTGCACCTATATTGAACTCGGCTGATATCACTGTCTCGCCACTCCACTCGGTGCGTGTGATCAAGGCATTGGAATTTACCACTAAAGCTTAATTTACTAGTGACGTCACGTTTACCGCGTAATTCAACTTTTTTTTAGTAAGGCCAAAGAATTTTGTTTCAGTTCAATGGCTTTGTGGCTAAATAATTTTCCAACCTTTGTAGTTTGTAGGCTTTTATTATCAAAGGCCTACTCTTTTGTAATTGTAGTAGTAATTTTATACAAATACCTTAGCGACTCGTGGTTTGTTTCTTTAGTGCTTTGGTTGTTTTTAATTAATACTTACTGAAATATTGATATTCCGCTTGGGTCCGGTCGAGTACAACCTATTCCCAAAATTTTACTACATCATTGGTGTTAGGATTCATTTCCCATCAGTAGTTCAAATTAGCGACCTTGATCATAACCGTATATCAAACCTCTCTTATCCATGATTTGATGCAAGTACTTTGTCTTATTACAGAAGTGACTACCATCTGACCTCCTAAAAGGCCAGCACTTGGAGAACCTGCCCCTTGTCTGCTTCACACTGTGTCATCTGCTAATCAGATGGCCACGCGGAAAATTTCTGAGCAACCCTTAACTGGGCTGCTCATTCCTTGACCGTGTTGGCCGTAGGTAGCAGCTTCTTCTCCACCTTGGAAAATAGGCGCTGACAAAGCTCCCCACGTGATCAATAAAAATGACAAATGAATTGAGTTACAACTAATAAGAACTTTGATTGTTAGTTAATATTTAGTAAGGAAGTACACCATATACCTACGTTAGTTAAAAAATAAAGGAATGTGCGGTTGCCTAGTGGTATGGGTAATGGACTGCTGGGACGAGGTCTCGGGTTCGAGCCCAGGTTTACCATCGCAAACACCAATGACTTTTCGATGCTTTTCGAAGTTATGTGTGTATTTATCGCAAGTTTATAAGTGCCCGGTTAATGGCAATAGGCTCGTCACCTATTACATTGGGACCTAAATATAAACTGGCGAAATGTGGGTCTGCTCTGCCTACCCGTTCGGGGAATACAGGCGTGAGTTTATGTTATGTTATGTATGTTAAAAAATAAAGTCTTGTTTTAAAATTCTTTTTTTTTTTATTTTAATTCGTCGTGATTGTACTTGTAATTTATTCTATCCTGCGATTACGAAATATGGTCGTCTAACGATATGGTCATTTAGATAACCAGTCATTTTGCTACTTTGTAAATTTTATACAAAGACTTCTTGCAGTTTTTGTCCTTTCCAGATCTAGTCATTCTAACGATTAGGTAAATTTATAGACTGAGTCATTATGATACTAACCCCTTAATTTGATACTGGATTACGATACTACATTTTTTACTTTGTAATAGCACCATATGAACCTTTAATAATGAAAAAACTTAATTACACACAGTATTCTGTGCAAAAATGCGCAGCTATTTAATTAATTTAGTCCCACATACAAGCTGTCTTCATTAAACACCGCCACAGTGGACTTAATCCATTATCCGTAACGAGATTAACTAGACTTTATTATTACATGCTTTTGTACTTTTTGCTCATTTTGCATTTTGCTCGGTGAAGCTACTTTTTAGGGTTAGAAGATGCTCTTTATTTATGAAGGTGCTTAACGACTAGTACTTTAACTAATAATAAGATATGTAGAATTCAAAATTAAAAAAAAATCAAAATTCAAAAATAGTTTATTTTGCATAGACCATTGAATCGGCACTTACAAAACGTCAACATAAAGTAAATATTAAATATTAACTAATACTAGTAAATGGACCACCGGTTCGAAACGCGGCCCAGACCTGAGAAGACTCCGGCAAGAAACTCAGCGGGCATTTTTTTTTGGTCTATTTATAAAACATTTACTTAGGTACTTAGCCTAAAACTTATGGTCTAGATACAATGTTTTGCTTGAGTAGCATAGCTGAGCAAACAGCTCATTTCCAAGCTTTTTTATCGTTTAAATATTCTTGGATTTTATAATAGCCTTTCTGCCATAGTTTGCTCTTTACTGTATTTTTAAATTTATTAACAGGTAAATCTTTGATTTCATTAGGAAGCTTGTTAAAAAAGCGTATACAGTTGCCCTGGAAAGAATTACTTATTTTATAGAGTCTGCTATGACAAACTAGAGGTAAATTATGCTTGAGTTTTGGATCAGAACCGATGTCACAGCGTTTTTGGATAGTTCGGTCAAAATAACCTGAAAAATAGTGGCCGAGTAACAAAAATTGCTGATCTGCAGGCTGTAATTTGGCAGAGCCCCCAAGGGCAAAACACTATTACAAATAAAATATGTACCAAAAATCTCCATCGATCAATGTGCTAAGAAATATTCAAGGGCAAAGGTCTCAAATATCAATTTGCAAAAACTGATATATTCCAAATTTTTGGGGACTTTTCGTTTTTAATTTGTAATTGTGCAACCGGTGCGGCTCAGATTTTGGCCAAATTTCAGCTTTCAGCGGGAGTTTTTAACATTTAATTTAGTCTGATAGCCTGATCACGATTTATCTGAGGACAGATTGTATAGGTAATAATAATATTTCAAACCATCAATCTCTTTATGCAATCTGTCCTCAAATAAATCGCGATTCAGGCTGTGTGTCATTTTAAAATACGTGCCTTTGGACCGTGGGGACGCATACATAGACATCATATTTGGATGTTTGTTACCCAATAACGCTCTAACGGCTGACTTAATCTGGCTTTTTTTGTATAGGTATACATTACAGTCTGGAAACACACATAGGCTTTTTATCCCGAGAATAGGTTCTATGGATTGCGGGAAAGAGACCCAATTCCATTGAGGCATAGATAAATAAAATGTGTTCGACTTTAAAATATTTGGGTGGTTCGCCAACGTAAAATCTATTTCGGTAAAACATTTGTCGTCTCCAGATATTTTATTGTTGTTACAATGCTGTCAAAACCATCTCTTTGGGCGGGTGAGGGTTGTTATGTAAACAATAAGCCTATCACGTAACAAGACCCGATCTGAGAATAAATTCGATGCTGGTACGTTGCTAGATATGAATTAATGGTATGTACAGTGAGTGTCAGAAATATCTTAACGACGAAAGAGGTTGACGGACAAAGTACTCAAAATGATCTTAATTTTATATTTATATTATACCCCTTCCAGTTGACTCTTTGGTCTGATATTTGGTACACACCTTTTGTTTGGACAATAATACCATTTAAATCAATAAAACAGTTTGATTTGCTCTTAATACTAGAGTTTTAAGATCATTTTGAGACTTCGTCGTCAAGATATTTATGACGCAGACTGTACCCTGTTGCGTTAATTACCGTTATCACTTTAGAAAATTTAAAAGTTAGCTCCCGTGAAAGAGGAAACGGGGATTAAGTACTTAGCACTATGATGATGATGATGCACTAATAAAGTTGCAAATTACAGTACATACTGTACTTAAACATAATATATATGGTTTGGTATTAAAATTTTTGGGGTTTGGTTTGTACAAAAGTGCGATAGCCTAGTGGTATGGGCAATGGACTGTTGAGACGAGGTCTCGGGTTCGATCCCAAGTTTACCATGGCACACACCAATGACTTTGCGATGCTTTTCGAAGTTATGTGTGTATTTATCGCAGGTTATAAAGTGCCCGGTTAATGGCAATAGGCTCGCCACCTATTATATTGGGACCTAAACATAAACTGGCGAAATGTGGGTGCTAGCACCTCTGCCTACCCCTTCGGGGAATACAGGCGTGAGTTTATGTTATGTTATGATGTTATGTATTAAAATTATTAACAAAACACGCTCCTCGCTCCGCTATCTTCGCGGAGGTATTAGTCCAAAGTTTGCGAATCCAGCTGACACTTTAAAACTTAACAAGCAAGCTTGTGTTGCAACTAAGTACACTAAATAACATCCTACAAGCTATAATTTATATAAATTGCTGTACTTTATTTCCCTCTTTTGTTAAAACGGACTTATAAAAGTTGATGGTAACGGTGTTTTTCTTTTTGGAATTTGCACTAAGTTGGTGAGAATTTTGCAGTCTTGTAACATTATAGTTGTCACACGAACGATATATATATATATTACTAGCTTTTGCCCGCGGCTCTGCCCGCGTGGATATCGGTTATCGCGACCAAACATAACCTATGTCCTTTCTCAAGGTCTAATCTACCGCTATACCAAATTCCATCAAAATCGGTGCAATGGTTTAGGCGTGAAAGCGTAACATACAGACAGACTGAGTTACTTTTGCATTTATAATATTAGTATATTATGTAGCTGAGTTTTGGGCTGGTGCATCTAGGCGTTTTAAATTGCTACACTGATGACACGAGAAGTCATTTTACCATACATATACATGCTCAAGCATCTTCCTATTCGGGGTAGGCAGAGACAACAGCCCTCCGCTTGCTCCTATACCTAAATACTTCACGAGCTTCCTCAACTTTCATTAACTTTTAACCTTTTTTAAAGAATATTAGCAAACGAAATTACTAATATTCCCTCTAAACGCTCCAACTAAGCTAAATTGCTTGTGTTAGGAGTGGGTTCGCGTCGGTGGTCTAATGGCCAGGATTCAAACTGAGGACCCCGATCTATAACCACTAAGCTACCGGATTCGAATTCGGATAATCACCTCTGAATATAGCCTGGAACGCCGAGATTTGTGTCTTGTGTCCACGTAGTTCAGTCAGTCCAAGTCTTTATATTTTATGGGTTCAAGTCCCGTGCTGAAATACTAAGTCCTAACGCTTCGGATTCGGATAATCACCTCTGAATATAGCCTGAAACGCCGAAATTTGTGTCCTATATCCAGGTAGTTCAGTCAGTCCAAGTCTTTATATGTCGTGGGTTCAAGTCCCATCCTGGATACTAAGTCCTGCTGATAAAAAATGTATGGGCAAAACTATACTAATTGATTTTCATTAAAACTGTTATCCGACTTTAGTAATGTAAACCGGATTATTTGTCAATGATATCTTGAGAAACTAATTAAACAATATATGTGTCCTTTATCTCTTCTTATCAAAAGACAATAAATTCCTCCTGTTAATTAAAAATAACTTGTTAAATGGCTCAATTACTATGATTAATAAAACTGCAATTCGATATAAATTCACGAAGTGTCATGAATATTTAGTGCTAATATCTTTCACGCAAAATGAAGGCGACATCTCTGTGGATTGTTATAGCCTTTGTTTCATATGGTGATGCTGGTCGTTGTAAGTATAATAAATATTTGAAATATTTAAAATTAATTATTAAAATAATTCATACAGTCTAAAGTTTATTTTTATACTGTTGATTGATGGAACGCGAAACCGGTCAGGTGTAATACGATTAATACAGTTGAAAAAGTACAAGTGTTATCAATATGAGATTTTTGAATTTGAATTGGATGGCTCGAAATACTAGTAACAGAGAATTTCACTCGAAGGAAACATTCTTTTATTTAAAAAAAAACAAAACTGCATTCAATGTGTTCCGAAAACTCGTTCGAAACACCCGGTAATGGAAACGACTAAAACTGGTAAATTAAATGAAGGATATCCCTGTAATGGAAATCCCTGGATTGCGATGGCCAGCCTATGCACCAGGAACGAGCCGGATCGATGGTCCCCTGTTGTCTCATTGTTCCACAAATGCCTTGGCTTCCTTGCCCCAACTTCCCAGAGTCTCCACGGCCACCGGCACGAAGTTGTAAAGCGGCTCCGCATACTTAAGCCTATGGTACAGGTATAACGTTCTTTCTTCTTACCTGAACAAAAAAAACAGGATGAGCTGATGCAGGATGAGATGCTCACGTGCTGACTAACGGATGAGGCTCTGGCGCAGGTTCTCGGTTTCGCAGGGCAAATGGCAGTCGCTTCCACGCTTAATAAGCCAAACTTATTAGGCGTGATGAATGTCTATTTTGCATGTTATACCTACACACATCAAAAAAAGTTTGCAATCACTTTGAAAAACTGAAATCTTTTTTGTTACTGTAGATTATATTATGATTTTTTCTTCTTTTTAGATTCTTTATTTAAAATTAAAAATTTAAAAAACCCCCGTCACAAAAACACCAAAAAGTTGAAAATAAATTAATAAATTTTAATTCAACGGTTGCCATGTCGTTTTTGCGTCGGGGGTTAAAAAATAAAGAATTAGAACACAAAACAATGACACCGTTCAATTGTTTTTTCTTACAAAAAGGCTTTCAGTCCTAGCTTACGCTCATTCAGAATATACCACGGAATGGAGAATTTAGCTGACCGACCCCGCAGCGGTCGCCCAACTGTTTTGACAGCTGCCCAAAAGCGCTATATTAGATTGCTGGCAGCCCGTGATCCCACAATCAACGCCACTAAAATAAAAGCAGAAGTCAGGGCCGCCTCTGGGCTTGAAGTTAGCACGCAGACCGTTCGCAATTCCTTGCACCAGGCTGGATTACGAGCACGGAGGTCATGGCGAGCTCCGCTCAATTCCTGGCAACGTCAACAACGAAGATTGCAGTGGGCTAGACTTCGGCAAAATGAAGAAGGTGAGGAAGAAAACATTTGGCAAAACTGTCTCTTCGTTGACGAATCCCGAATCTTCACTCATCCAGATAACCGACGTGTCCGTGTCTGGAGAAGACCAGGCGACCGTGAAAGACAAAGAACTGCCACTGGAACAGTTCAGCAAGGCGGAAAATCGGTGTCTTTTTGGGGTGGCATTATGATTGGAGCTAGAACGCCTTTGATCCCGTATCGGGGCTTCATGACAGCAGACATGTACAAAGCAGTTGCTATTGAGGATATCGTCAAACCATTCCGAGTAAACCATGGGCACCAATTTGTACTGGTCGATGATAATACGCCCGCACATCGAGCTCAACGAGTCAATGCTGCTCTTCAAGAATACGATATCACACGATTAGACTGGCCTGCCAGCTCGGCCGACTTAAACCCAATAGAGCACGCGTGGGATGCTCTTAAACGAGCTGTATGGAACCGTGAGCCACATCCCCAGACAGTTCCAGAGCTCAGGGAAGCCGCTATTGAAGAATGGGATAGGTTACCCCAGGAAATGCTGGATAACATGATCCTCAGCATGCCCAGGGGGATCTCCGCATGTGTTCGAGCCAGGGGAGGAGTTATTTTATATTGAATTTACACCTTTTAATAATAAATTGTAGTTTAAGTTTAATTAAACAGTCTTTTTCTTTCTATGAAATTTCAATCACAATTGCATTATGATTAATGGCTCAATTTTTTAAAATAAATAATAAAAAAATAGTTTTATATTTTAATTTCAAACAGGGTATTCCTATTTAAAGAAAGCATACAACATAGATTTTTTCTTGATAAAGTTAAATTTAAAGAATTCTAGGAGCTGCCATTGATCGCAAACTTTTTTTGATGTGTGTATGTACAAATTGTCCCTACACAATGTAAAAATTGTTTGTGATAATAAATAAATAAAACTAAAATGAAGAGTAGGAGAACGGAATATGGCATTCCTAAGTACAGTCAACGATAGATGTGGACTAACACTAAAAACAACAAAGTTTTTTTTTAAATTAACATACACAACAATTTATTGAAGTACAAGTATTTTAGTAATTCTCATGTTTCAGAACTAAGGTTAACAAGAAATTGGAACTTCATTGATGGTAACAAACTTATCACTAATTTTGCCTCCAGGTCCCGAGGTGTGTGTTCTGGACGACGTTTTATGTATGACAAGGGCAGCTATTGATGCTTATAAGTTAATAGTAGCTGGGACACCTGCGTCAGAATCTTTTGATCCATATCGTTTGAAAAGTCTTGATGGAGTAAGAGGAACCAGGAAATATACGCTGAGAAACATTGAATTACGAGGGCTTAAAGACTGCGTTTATAAAGAAGTAAAGTAGGTATTCTATATTGCTTTTTGCTAGAGTCTTTCTCTGGAAAGAATTTCAAGGCATTCTGCTAGTTATCAAACACTTTTTTACGTTAGCAAAATCCTCACGGATATCCGGAGGTTATGTTGTATTCGAACCGACTAGATTGCACGCCGGCCGTCCGTCTGTGGATAGTAGTGAAAAGCCGAAGGTAAGTTTGTCGGGCATATCCCTTGCACCTCGGCCGACCATATATACCACAGACATTCCAAAAACTGCCATTTAGTTTTTAACTTTACTGGTATGCGGTTCAAGTCTAAAATGAAATGGTATATTAAAGAGCGAATAAAATAAAAATCAACTCTTTATCATTCGAAAAACATCGGAAAAAATGAATTAATGCTCAAGTGAGACTTGAACTTACGACCTTTCCCTTACAGGGGGAATGCTCTTCCAACTGAACTATTGAGCCACACTTAAATCACTTCAAATTTTCCTTCTCTTTATATCCGTCTTTAAGAGCGACGGTAGGACCATCTACCAACATTCTTACGAACTGTTTTTTGAACTTTAAAGTTAGCATAATAAATGCTATAAAAAAATCATTCAAAATCTTTATCATTCAATTTTGGATTTGTAAGATTTTTTTTTGCAGTGTGTTTAACAGAACTAGCAGAATCAAAAACTAGTTATTGTCTTCTTTCTTTTTATTATAGTTTTTTTATTAAGTACAGTATATTGTAATTTTCTTTTTTGTTCAGATTGAACACAACTGAAGATGAATACGAATATTATTTGCATTGTCCTAAACTGACTTCAACTTTTAACTTCGAAGTGAATAAGACATCAGGGTTTCCAAGCCAGAACAAAAGATTCTCAGTAGCGGCTTGTGAGTATTCAAATATCTTTTACCTTTAGCCGAAGGTCTTAAACGACCCGAGGGGGTCACCTTGAAACGGATATGGCCTTCAAGCAGCCGTAGTGAGAGGGAAATGTCTTATGGGTCTCCTTACACTACAGCAGAGCAGCATCTAAATCTCTAGATGGATGGCGTATGGTTTTAATCAGTTTGAGCAAGCACTTTCACCTACCAGTGAGTTAAGGGTGTATTCGAGGGGATCTCCAGCCGATGTAAAGTAAAGCCAACGAGACGAGAGGAAACAAAGTGACCATTACTGAGTTACGTTGCGATAACTAGCGATTATTTTCTCTGTTCTTGTCGCACATGTCACACGTCTGGGACAATAATGGTCGAGCGACAGCTGTCGTTGTGTGTTTCATACTCGTAGTACAGGAAAGCTGTCAGCACAGCGGTTCCTAACTGTCAGATCCGCCATCTTATGAGCAATTTCATTCCTGTCTGGAATGCGCTTGAGGTGATAAATGTTTAGAACTGCTGAAACTTTGTTTGCCTTTTTTCTCTCGCTTCGTTGGCTTTAATTTAGGTAAATGGTTAATTATTGATAAAACTGTTTGAAAAACGAATTACATATTACTTACTCTGTTTTCTCTATCTCACTCTCTCTTCTTCTCTTTCGTCGTTTCGTCTCGACATTAAAAGAATGGTCAATGGTTATCTATCTGACGACTGACCTGGTTATTATTTCATATTAGCTAGATCTTATAGTATATTCAAAATTGTTTTTTTTTTAAATTCTAGCTGATTACGATATAGAAAGTACAGGGCAATATGGAGTGACTGTTACTCCGAAAGACTACCAGCCTCATTTCTTCATTAGATCTGGTTTATCGAGAACTTTCCTAGACGGGGAGCTGATATATGATGTTGAAGATCTCAGTCGACATAAGCATTCAATTGCTACAAAGAAAAAATATCCTACCAGCGTTAAAGGTACTGTTTCTGAAACTAAATAAATGTTGCCAAACAACATAGGTATTTTCAAAAGATGGTGGCAACAGGTGGCCGAAACCATAACCCCTAGAGATTGTTAAATAATATGTACATGAAATAACTGTTTATACTGTTGATTTATGGTATTTGGTGGAATCTGCTACACATATTGAGTAAGACACTTTGTAATTTTCCACTTAATTTTATTTTTCTCCTAACCGGTTTCTTTATTAAGTGGAAAAGTACAAAGTGTCTTACTCAATCTATATATATAAAAATCAATGCCACTTTTCGTTGTAATGTTTTAGCTCAACAACGCCTTTACCGATTTGGCTAATTTTGGTCTTGAATTATTCGTGGAAGTCCAGGGAAGGTTTGTAGATAGATAGATAGATAAATCTTTATTGTACACCAGTAATACAGTAAATGTATGGACAATACATGACATTATGTACAAATGGCGGCCTTATCGCTAAGAGCGATCTCTTACAGGCAACCTTTGGATGGACATGTTTTAAATATTAATAGTAATAACTATGGGTAGTTATTAGTGTAGTCATAAACACATACACACATATACACATATATCACAAATATATACATTACACACACACACACACACACACACACACACACACACACACATATACACATACATACACAATATACATTATTAAATACTCCACTAAATAAACCTAAGTACATACATTGAATGTCTATCATATTTACATAAACATACATACCTACATTAGATACACGCATATATATTTATTATACAAGATAAATATCTATTTATATATACAGCGAGCACATACCCACTCAAACTCACATGATAAGGTAACTAAGAACCCAGATAGTGTTCTTTTACCATTTTTTTGAAAATGGCCAGGGATTGTGCACGTCTGATGGATACAGGCAGCGCATTCCACAACCTTACAGCCTGGACAGTAAACGACTTGTCATAAAATGTTGTGGAATGAGAAGGCGTGGACAGTTGTACGTAGAGAAAAATGCGAATAATTGCCGGGAACCGACATCGGGGCAAAAGCTATTATGTATATGAAATAATGTTTTATATTAATTTGCAGCAAACGAAGCTATCAAGGACGACAAAGAGAAGGAAACAGTAGAATGTTTGTTTTCCATAATTGTCAGGAAGGCGATACAAAGTTTAACAGCTGGAGTTGACGCCTATTGTAGAACGCATCTCATGGGAGAAGTATTTCCAGCTCAACAAAAAATGCCGTGAAAGTTACCTGTATGATGATTGCATGATATATTATGATAATTTTCTTGGCATATAATAAATTAATGATTCTATAATTTGGTTTTTATTTAATGAAAAATCTGTGGCACTGATACATGAGGCCCTCGATTCTACTAAAGCTTAGCACAGTGGTGCCACAGTGCCACAAAATGACATTAAATTTTAGACTTTATTTCTACACTATTAAAGTCCAAAACGAAATGAAAACAGTTTCATTCCACTTTTTCAATAACTCTGCAAAGAGTGATTTTAATTTTGAACTTTAACCACCTCGCTTTATAGTCTATTATTTAATGCCGTTTTTTGCAATGACGGTGGCTCCACTGTGATTTGGCTTTAGCGGAATCAAGGCTAGTATTATCATTATTGAATACCTCTTCTATTCAACTGCACAAGGTAACTGTAAAAGTATGCCAATCAAATAGGACTATTCCTAAAATTTGGGTATTAAAGGGCCTGATCAAGAACTTTAAAGTAGACTAAGGTAGCAGAAAAGCACACGGCCCACCTTATGGAAAGTGGTCACCTTCGCTTATGGACTTGTGCAACACCAGGGGAGTCACACTTGTGCTGCGAATCCTGTAAATACAGAGAGTTAAGTGCCATCAGTGCAGAAGACATAGCAGGACAAGCCTTTGATCTCACGCCGGGTACAAACTGACAACATGTTAAAATGTATAAAGTATCAGATAGCACGAGTGTCAAAATGTACAAACGTAAAATAGTTTCAAATCGTCAAAGTATTGTAACGATCAAATGTAGGAATGCAGTGATGCTAGAAATTACAAATGTAATATTGCATGTGTGTCAAAATGCACAAACGTAATAATGAATAAATGGTAAAATGTTTGCATCAAATAGATATGTAATTGCAATGATATTTTATACAAGATATGTTACGTTCATAGTAACTGACTTCTCAAATCTGATCCAGCAGTCTGTCAGTGCACAATAGTTGACAATTAGCGTTAAAGTAGTACGAAAGATGGGAAAAGCACGTGAGTAAAAAAGATAGCTATAATTCGGATTGATTCGGACGATTGCACTTGTAGGATCGTTTCGAAGCATAGATTATGATTTTGTTGAACAGAAGGGGTATTTCGTTGGTAGGCAAGAAATGAAATTCGATGAATAAATAATACATCATTATTTATTTCGGAAAATGATAATAATTCATAAAGATAATTAGGAAACTTCTCGAAAATAAAACCATAGTGCCGTACTGACGTTAAAAAAAAATAAACTCCTTCAAATAAATTTAATTTATTTCTTTTCTGCCTCTTAGAAAGTTTTTTATTTAGGGATTATTTTTATGAGCAGAATGAAGCCAGAACGAAGAACAGTGGTATTTGTCAGTTATTTATATTCTTCCTGAGCAATGTTCCTTTTTTCGAAGTATATCTCTCAGTGGCTTCAAAATTATTGGTACAAATTCTGCTGCTTTTTGAAGGTGTCCAGTCAAACTCATTTCGTTGTTCTTTAACAATTGCAATCCACTCTTGAAGTTGAACTTCATTAGTCGGAAACCTTGAAAAAAAATTTAGGTTAATACAATTATTTAAAGGACAACAAATAAATAAACAAAAATTATGTCACTCAATTTTAAATAACAAATAAAACTGAACAGCAGGTCAAAATTATTACTTTAGTAGGCAGTAAACTGAAAATTACCCTATGTCGCATCTGTACTGATAATCTATGCAAGCAGTGTTGTTGTGTCCTTGTCGTGCTCATATCAAAAAGTATTTCTGTCCTTTTTATTTGCCGCCATTATTTTAAAAATATTATTAAACTAATTTTAATGAAATACACTAAAAAATCGGTAATATTGTATGTACTTACATGTGATAGAAGTACCTTCGTGTTTTATTGATTTTAGTGTCGTAATTTGTACATTTTTAAAAATACACGGTGGCATTTTTATTGCCATTTTATTATGCGCTTACATACGTGACAACTCGGCGTTTGCCAGACATATACTAAATGCGATACGTCCCAATTGGGACGTTTTCGCGTCTTCACCAGGCGCAGTCTAATAACATATCTGCCTCTTTTTTGTATGTAATATCATTGTGTAATTGATATAAAATAAAATAAAATAAATATAAAATAAAATTTAAAAAAAAACTAATAAATACATTAATAAATTGCAAGTTTTGTGGATTTTAATTTGAATTTAGTGTTAAGACAAGAAAAGTACATACTGTCAATTGAACATTTTAGCAACTGTATATTTTGACCATTGCTCATTTGGTCATAAATACATTATGTCGATTGAACATTTTAGCATTAATACATTTTGACAAAAGCATATTTTGTCATCAATATATTGTACATTTTGACACTCGTGTTATCTGATACTTTATACATTTTAACATGTTGTCAGTTTGTACTTGGCGTGTTTGATCTTCCCACTGACAGCACAAAAACTCTCCAGTGAGCTCTAGCTACCCTATTTACCGCCGGAAACACAACACGAGGTTATTATACATGCATCAACTGCAGCAACGAACGAGGCTCGGACACAGGTGATGATAGTAGCAGGCGAGACGCAATCAATATGTACCTGATACCGACGGATCGGCGACTTTTGCTTATCACCTTATCAACTTTTATGGAGTGGATTTTGTAGAAGTCCACCACAATTTCACCAAAATACCTTATCAGGGCCTCGATGCTGCTAAAGCCAAACCATTGTGAGGCCACCGCCACTGAAATAACGGGCTTAAATAAGAGACTTTTTCAGCGATGCAGTTAAAGATCAAAAATAAATGACTTTTTGCAGAGAAATTGGAAAAGTGTAAAAAAACTGTTTTCAAAAACATTGGAAAAAATGAAATGCTCAATTGAGACTCGAACTCACGACCTTTCGCTTACAGGGCGACTGCTCTGTTAATGAGCTAAGAATGTTGGTAGATGGCTGCACCGTCGCCCTTATAGACGGATATAAAGAGAAGGAAAATTTGGAATGATTCAAGTGGTGCTCAATAGCTCAGTTGGCAGAGCAGTCGCCCTGTAAGCGAAAGGTCGTGAGTTCGAGTCTCACTTGAGCATTTCATTTTTTCCAATGTTTTTCGAACTTAACAGTTAGCATAATAAATGCTATAAAAAATTCATTCAAATATTTGGGCGCAGTCATCAAAATTCAATGTTTAAAAATGGTTGAAAAATCATTCATTGTTTCCAACAGTTCGTAAGAATGTTGGTAGATGGCTGCACCGTCGCCCTTATAGACGGATATAAAGAGAAGGAAAATTTGGAATGATTCAAGTGGTGCTCAATAGCTCAGTTGGCAGAGCAGTCGCCCTGTAAGCGAAAGGTCGTGAGTTCGAGTCTCACTTGAGCATTTAATTTTTTCCAATGTTTTTCGAACTTAACAGTTAGCATAATAAATGCTATAAAAAATTCATACAAAAAAAAAAAAAACTTTTCATTTCATTTTGGACTTTGACAAGCGAAAATGGCAAAACCTCGTAACATACCCTAGTGCATTAACAAGACGTCGAGTCTGTCAGTCATGGAGGTAGGTCACGGCGGTATTTCCATCCTAATTGAGCAATCCAACTGGGGAAGTACCTCCGCCCTACAGAATACCGTGGCTATAATAACCTCGGGTTGTGTTCCCACCGGTGAGTAGGGCAGCCAGAGCTCAATGGCACTGGTTCCCTGTTCTTCTTCTGTCGAATCGATGGCGCTTCAACTTTTAGATTCCATGTTCCCAGTGTGCCGCCACCTGGATTGCGTTCTCGGAGCCGCTCATAAGTTCCTCGGCTGTGCAAGTGGATGGGCATATAGCACACGTTAGCAGGTGGGATATGGTCTGTGGAGTAACTCCACACTCACAACTCAGGTCCGGATCCCCGTTAGTATTATGTTATTTAAGTCACGGGAGAGTTTTTGTGCAGTCATTGCCTCAGTGGGAAGACCAAAGGCTTGTCCTGCTTTGTCTTCTACACTGACAGCACAGAAACTCTCTGTGTTTACAGGGTTAGCAGCACGAGTGTGGTCCCCTGGTGTTGCATACGTCCATAGGTCATGGTAACCACCTTCCATCAGGTGGCTGTGAGCTTGTCTAAAACCTAAGTAGTATATAAAAATACTTGGTCTTATATTTTAAGATTATGTTAGGCTTATACTATAATCGAATTAAAGTATAAAACTTACAATTTATGAGGCTTTTCCAACTTTGTGGACACACGTTTGGCAGCATCTGTATGAGGGTAGGAAAGATGTCAAATTATCCTGTATTTTACTTATAGTAAGGCAAGCCTAGAAGGAAATTCGGTAGTAACTCGAGCGCGTTAGTTTAAGCTAGGGGAGGCTAGTTACATACTAACCAATTCCTCCAACCGGTAGGCAGCCTTCAATATGGGTGGGTGTGCGAAAAAAAATCGTTCAACGAATAAACCTAAGCGCATGGGAAGCTTGCAAAGCTTGCTGTATTTACTCGAACGCGGTCTATTTTATGTTTATTTTAGAATTAGACGAACCAGAATAACTGAAAAACATAAAATAAGAACAAAGTAATACAAAACATTTATAAAGATGGATGATATAATGTATTTATTTATTATTGTATTATGTATACGCTGCCCCCCACTAGAAGTGTAAACTTTATATACTACTAGCTTTTGCCCGTGGCTCCGCCCGCGTGGAAGTCGGTTATCGCGACCAAACGTAGCCTATGTCCTTTCTCAAGGTCCAATTTATCCCTATACCAAATTTCACCAAAATCGGTTCAGTGGTTTAGGCGTGAAAGCGTAACATACAGACAGACAGACCGACAGACAGACAGACAGACAGAGTTACTTTCGCATTTATAATATTAGTATGGATTATCCTTTCTATCATCTAATCTACTAACTCTAATAGGTTTACCGTAAGGGATAGGCAGACCGTAAGAGATGGCCCTACGTCAGCTGGGGTACAAGGGATATATCGAAGACAACTTCACCTCTGGCCTAGCTACGACCCTCAGTCTGCGTGCGGTTTTAGTCGGTTCGAGTCCGACATAACCTCCACTTCAGGCTCCGGGGGAGGTATCCGAAGGGATATCCGCACGAAAAAAAAAACTCCAATAGGTTTCCGTGACGCTCGAGTAACTACAAATTTTGCTACGAGGACTCCCTGCCTATTAAATAAACGCTTTTGAAAATTTCAGAAATAATAGATAGGCCACTTTTTATCCCTAGAATGGGTTTAGAGACAGGGTAACAGCTAGTTGTCATTCCAAAAATAGTTTTTACTTATAAGTGTAGTGAACGCGACCTGTTATTTCGGCGTTAAAAATGGCGTCCATATAAATCTTTAAATTTATTTTGTACTACTATCATTCATCATCATTATTTTCTTTTGTAAATTGGAGCTAGTTTTTCTGCTAAAGTATTGTTGGTACTTAGTCATAGTTAAATAATTGAATTATATGGAGGAGACGTCAGTCTCAGGAGAATGAAATACTACACGTGGTGTTAGTAGAAAGTATACGAGTATTACTCTGATTCACTTATTAGATAGGTTACACTGATCTTAATAATTACGCAGGTACACAATGCCTGATAGTTGAAACTACTTCGAATACAGTTAGGGCTCCGGCGAGCTAAGGTACGAGCGAGTATGCATGTGCAGTTTGGCGCGGTTGCCGGCGGACTGACCCTGCGGCCGAATGTGGAACTAACCGCACGCGCATAGAGCGAAGTACTTATGTGCTAGAGGGAGACGCATAGCGTGCTGGCAAACGACCGCGCGTAGAACGGACCGTGCGATTAGTGTTGTGGGTTGCTATAATTACCTATTTTTTCTGTCATATTAAAATCTCTCGTGCTTTTTTACCCGACTGCCGAAGGAAGGAGGGTAATGTTTTTTGACTATGTATGTATATAATAATATGTCCATTTATTTGGCACGGCCTACAGCCTGAACGGCTTGACGGATTTGGTCATGAGAGTTGATATTTGATTCGTTGTGATTGTGTGAGTGACACCAAGTATATTAAAATTTCGAGCGAATCAAAATGGCGGATTTTTGGCGCCAAAACGTATGTTGTCAAAAATCTTTTGGACTCAAACTTATCGAGTAGGGTATCAAAATGAAGGAAATTAGAAGGAGATAATAAAAAGATATACAAGTCATATCATAACTATAAAGTATAAAATAAAACAAATGATTGAAAAATAAAAAAAACCGACTCCTACCTGAAAAGATCGAAATATGTTTAATAGCAGGCGGTACCCATTAGGTTTCTTTCGGTTTAGGCTTGCCAAAGGTACCGCCTGCTATCAAACTTATTCCAATCTTTTTTTGATTGATTGATTGATTGATTTGTTTTTTTTTTTATTTTACCACCACATTTTCTGAGTGTGAAAGTCTGACAAAACTTTTTTATTTTTTTAATTTATACCACTTAGGTGGCAGACAAGCACACGGCCCACCTGATGGAAAGTGGTTACCGCGGCCTATGGACGAAAGCAACACCAGGGGCGTTACACTCGCGCTGCCTACCCTGAAGAAACCTTCTAATGCCCCTCTTTAAGAACCCCATATTGTAGTCGCTTGGGAAAACCATGGCAGGGAGTTCATTCCACGAGTACGTGGGATGAAGTTCCTTTCATACCGCACGGTGCGCACTGATGTAACTACAGAATTTCGATATCAGCAGTGTATTGCGAACGTCCGATGATAGTCATTTCACGAAAAATATCGACGTTTGTCGACCCCAAATATGTTGTTGGAATATATATGTTATGTTGGAAAATGACTCGCAGGATGCTGATGATGACTGAAAAACTTTTTCGATTCGGTAAGTACCTAACGTTGACGCTTAATTAATTTTTTATACTTAAGTTTCTTTATCAAATACACAACTTCCCTTGTTAACCTTCGTATCCGCCCGCGCGTCGGTATGTGAGACCAATGTTCACTTACTAACGTGCGTGTTTTTTTTAAAGGAAAATGTTGGCATTTTAAACTCCTTGGTGGCTGCATAGTTCGTGGATATCTTCAGATAAGTGCTACGTCAAAATATGTATTTTTTTTTATGCAGGACACGTCAATTTGACTTCACCTCGCCTGATGTTAAGCCAAAGGCAAAGTCTCGGAAAGAGGGTCACCATCGTAAACATTTACCATGTTAACAGTGGTGGCACTCAGCTTGACGGCCTCATTAGATGCCTGTTCACGCCCCGCTTAAAGGACCCGGGACTCTAGGAAGAAGGAAACACGTGAGCTGGCAGGGAGTTCCAGGTCTTAATGGTGCGGCATAGGAATGAGTCACTGAAACGCTTGGTTCTAGCAGGTATACTCTGCACCGTAAATGGATGGCATCTTAGCCTTAAGGGAAGGTAGGAGCACACAAGTGTTCTTTGTGTTGTTGAGAAGGTAAACGAAAGGCCCGTTTACCTTCTCAACAGCACAAACATCACTTACAAAAAATGACAAACATAATAAAACATAGTTGTTTAGAAAATGGACCAACGAAATGATAGACCCTGAGAAACTCCAGCAAGAAGCTCAGCGGGTTTCGATGTAACAGACCAGCGCGTGGGTATGTAAAAACATATTTCACTGTTGTATTAAATGATATGGCTAATTAAAAACGTGAATGCAACGTAATTTGCATAACTGATAAAAATGCAGACATGCAGACGTATATAAATTCACGCAAACCCTCTGAATATTCAGTGCGCTTATATCCTCCAGGTATAATGAATATTTTACATTCTCTGTGGTTTGTGTTTGCGTTAGTTTCCTGCTGCGCTGCTAATTGCTGTAAGTGTAATATTTTTTTATAGTTGTAATGGTTCTACATAAACATTTTTAAATTTATCGAAATTGTAAAACATTTACGCCGGTATCCTAGAAAGGTCTTTTTTTATTTTTTTGTTATAACCGTGGGGGAAAATCCTTCATGGATGTTATGCCGGACTGACTAAAAACCCCCACGGTAACGCCCAGAAGCCTATGGATGGGAGCCCCGGGTAAGCCCTCGGAAGGATATCCCAGGACTCCCATCAGACCTATACGGCTACAATTGCGGCCTCGCCTTGGGGTCGTTCGGGTGCTATCCCGCGTCTATGGGGGGGTTTTCGGGTGTTATCCCGCTTCTTAGGGGGGGGGGGGGGCGTGCGTGAATCCCTCACCTCACTCCTGAATGTCAATTTATGACTTCCTCGGAGGACAGATTGTACTCCAGATGACAGTTATCCCTAAAACTTATTACTTTTTTTTCTATTTTGTGTGAAACTCTCAATGCGGTTTACAGAACTTACCAAGTCTCAACAGAATAGGCCTTATAGTTTCCGAGAAAAGTGGCTGTGACATATGGACGGACAGACAGACAGACAGACAGACGAGACGAATTTATAAGGGTTCCGTTTTTGCCATTTGGCTACGGAACCGAAGATTAAAAGGACTAAGTGACGTATCCTGACCAGAAGTTTTAGCGGAGCTCATCTCCATTCATTTGGTATTATTAAATTTAGCTACTTTCAACATCCATGGTTACGGAGTGTTTACAATACTGGATTTTTTTATTTCAGGCCCCGAAGTATGTGTTCTCGAGGATGTTGAATGTACCACAAAAGGAACTAGGAATATTTTTAAGGCTGTTATTACGGGGAATAATGGTGAATCTGAACCATTGGATCCATTATATTTAAAAAGGATAGAGGGCCAAAAAGGATCATCTAAATATACTTTAACTAAGATTGAGGTGAAGGGATTGGGCGACTGTGTGCTCTTACAATTAAGGTGAGTAGATATTATTTATTACTTTTTATTTTTAACCCCCGACGCAAAAACGACGGGGTGTTATAAGTTTGACGTGTCTGTGTGTGTGTGTGTGTGTGTGTGTGTGTGTGTGTCTGTCTGTGGCATCGTAGCACCCAAACGGATGAACCGATTTGGATGTAGTTTTTTTTGTTTGAAAGGTATATTAGTCGGGAGTGTTCTTAGCCATGTTTGAAAAAAATCGGTCAAAGATGGCCGCCTCCACAACATGTTGGAATACGTATTTCTTTATAATTCCCTCAATATGGGTATCAAATGAAAGAGCTTGACTAGTAGATCAATTTAAAAAGTATAAAATAAAAATTAAATTAAAAATTTAAAAAACCCCCGTCACAAAAAACACCCCCAAAAAGTTGCAAATAAATGAATAAATTTTAATTCAACGGTTGCCATGTCGGGGGACCTTAACTGGTTTTAAGCCCTCCGTTGAATGGTAAGGTCCCCCGACATGGCAACCATTGAATTAAAATTTATTCATTTATTTGCAACTTTTTGGAGGTGTTTTTTGTGACGGGGGTTTTTAAAATTTTTAATTTAATTTTTCTATAAACCAGATCTTCTGGAATACTGGGTGTAAGGGCACGCTGCCGTAGCAGTAAACCCCTAGCAGTACTCCAGGTACATAACACATTAGCATAAAAAGAAATCGATTTGAAAAAAAAAATGCCAAATAAAAAAAAAAAAACAACGCCAAGCGCGTGCTTTATTGTAGTGGTGTTTTTTATGAAATTACCGTTTCATTTAGCTTTACTAACACGATGGAGAGTAAAAATTTAAAAAATTATGCAAAATAAAACATAAAAAATTTGGGATGATTCAAACGTGGCTCAATAGCTCAGTTGGAAGAGTTCCCCCTGTAAGGGAAAGGTCGTGAGTTCGAGTCTCACATGAGCATTTCATTTTTTCCAATGTTTTTCGAACTTAAAAGTTAGCATAATAAATGCTATAAAAAATTCATTTCCACGCCACGCCACAGAGGCTGTCGATTGGACTATGGACGTTTGCAACTCCAGGGGAGTTGCACTCGTTCTGCCAACCCTGTAAGGACCTGCTAAATGCTTTTCTTGAAGAACTCCATATTGTAGTCACTTGGAAAATTACAGCAGGGAGATCATTTCACAATCCGTCCGCGTTTACAGTAGGTAATCAAAATTACTAGTATTTTCGGTAGCCCCTAGCTATACAATGGCAAGGTTAACCCGCAGCTACACTCCGGGATCCAGGATGGCCCTGGGTCAGCCGGGGTGTGAGGGATATGTCGAAGAAAACCTCACCTCCCCGACCCAGCACTACGACTTACAGTCGGCGTGCGGTTTTAGTCCATTCGAGTCCGACATAACCTCTCCTTCCGGCTCCGGCAGGGGAAGTATCCGAGGGGATTCCCGCACGAAAAAAAAGATACACTCATAGACTGAGTTATGCACTACCCTAGTTGGGTGACTCTAGAATAGCTTAGGTCGCATAGGTTTTTCCAAATGCCAAAGCGTTTTTCTTCCCGTTACAGGTTAAATTCAACTGATGACGCGAGCTATGTTATGTATATAAATTGTCCAAAGTTGAGATTTAAATATGAAGTTAAAGAAGTAACAGGTCACATAAAACGTATGAAGAAATCTTCAGTAACGGCCTGTGAGTATTTTAATAAGTTTGTAAGAAAGTCTTAGTTAAAAAAAAAGAAAATGGCAACAGGTGGGTCGGTGCCAGCACCTAATTTGTTTGAAAAAAAAAAATTAAATTCAAAATTCGAAATAAGCTAACGCCTTGCGTCAGTATGTGCGTAAATATCCTGATTGTATACTACATACTTTGTGATATCCTGATTGTATACTACATAATTTGATCCATGAGTGAATACTCACTCAAAATTTAAGATTCTTGCATTCCAATTTGATAGCATTGCACACAGAATGAAAAAAGTACCGTAAAACGGGGTGAATGAGGATCAAAGCGAGAAAAGGAATACATAATTTTTGCAGTTTTTTCTCTGAAATGAAACTATGAATTTATTTAATGTTAATAAACAGAGTTATCAAATATCTATTCTAGAAATAAAAAAATAAAAAATCATCTCTATTTACCATTGATCCCCTCCACCCCGTTTTACTAGGTAAAGGATTTATATCTTTTATTGATTTTAGATAATTATAACATCATAAATGCTGGACAATATGGGATATTCGTCAGTGAAACTGACCACCAGCCCCACTTCTTCATCAAATTTGTAATCACATTTGTTGAGCATAAAGGAAATCTTACAATTGACAATAGGCATCTGGACTACACTCACAGACTTGCAAGTAAGTATAAGTTTAGTTAAGTTACAATAATAAGTCTTATCACTTACGTCAGCCCCCCCCCCCCCACGGAGCCGGTGGAGGTGGTTATGTCGGACTCAAACCGACTAAAACGCACGCCGTCTTGTGTCTTTGGTTGCCGGAGGTGAGATTGCCGAAAGCATATCTCTCGCACCCCGGCAGACCCAAGACCTTCTCTTTCGAGATGGTCCCTTTCGGGAAACTTAGTCAACCGTGTTGTGACGGAGATGAATAAAAGTTTTCACCACGCCATCTTATCCGAAGGGCACAGAATCGAAGCGTGTCTTAAGAGGCGACTAACGGAAAAAAATACGCAGAAGACTCAAATACGTAGAGAAGGAAAATTCGAAACAAAACCCTGTAAAAAAAAACCCGTCAGTAGGCCAAAGCAATCCATGACACCCTTTGAATAAGATCTAGTGGTGATACTTGTTGAGGAGGGCTAGACCGTAAGGGATGGCCCTGGGTCAGCCGGGTGCGAGGGATATGTCGATGACAACCTCACCTCCGGCCTAGTACCACGACCCACAGTCGGCGTGCGGTTTTAATCGGTTCGAGTCCGACATAACCTCCCCTTCCGGCTCCGGAAGGGGGGGTATCCGAGGGGATTTCCGCACGAAAAAAAAAAGTGGTGATACTTGTATTCTTTCGCCATGACCACAGTGATTAAAACTAAAATCTATATTTAAATGATTTTTTTTATAGCATTTATTATGCTAACTTTTAAATTCGAAATACTTTTTCCCTTCTCTTTATATCCGTCCACCGTCGCCCTTAAAGACGGATATAAAGAGAAGGGATATTTGAAGTGATTCAGGTGTGACTCAATAGCTGGAAAGAGAATTCATAAAGAGAATCAATAGCTGGAAGAGCATTCCCCCTGTAAGGGAAAAGTCGTGGGTTCAACTGGAGTTCTTCTTTTTCCCGATGTATTTCAAATAAAATCTATATTTTATTCTATTTGCAGCTGACGAAGCCAATAAAGACACTGAAAAAGAAAAAGTTGAATTTTTACTTTCCTTGATTGTGAAGGAGGCAATGAAAAAGGTAATGGCTGAAATCGATGCCTACCTTAGAGGGCATCTTATGGGCGAATCACTACCAGCATTCCCATGTTAATTTGGACACTTCTTACAAAAAACTTGCTACTTGATTGTAATAAATATTTGAATGAAATGAAATATATTAATATGCTGAGTTATTTGCGGCTGTCTTTTATTTGAAAAACATTGTAAACAAACCAAAGTTTAAAACTAAAATCAGACTACCGAAAAATTTTATATTTTCTTGTTTGTCACTTTTTAGACCGTGATTTTTCGGTAAGTAGTCGGGTTTTAGTTTATAACTTTATTTTTTATTTAAATTATTTTGGAGCAAGGTAAAGCTAATAGTTTATACATATTTGAAATGTGCTTATGACGCACTTTCATTTTGATACCCAACACGGCATATTTATCTCAAATTTATTTTTTAACACAGGACCTTATGAGCGCTAGAGGGCGCCACACAAGATTGAGTGACACGTCATATAGCCTATAACCATCGGACGATAAGGCCGCTGGTAATGATACCTCATTTGTCCGGTTCTAATGAGTAGTTGAGGTGCTTCCCTCTTCCTACAGTCCCGGGTCCTTTAAGCGGGGCGTGAAAAGGCATCTAATGAGGCCGTCAAGCTGAGTGCCACCACTGTTAACATGAGTACCATACCATGTAATATAACATCTATAAAAAACCATGTTCACAAATAAAGATTATTCTATTCTATTCTATTCTACATGTTTGTCCTATAAAAAAAAAAAAACAAATGAACATATATTATGTACATAGCCTGTCAAGTCGGGTAATAATGACCTCTATTAGATCACTCAATCAATTCAAACAATTAGCTTATCCCAGTCCACTGCTGGACACAGTATTAAGAGGCTTTGGTCTACTGTTTCTACACTGGCCAGGGTTTATTTCGAGTTTTCCCTCTCGCAGTGATATCGTCTACGTTTTATTTCACATATTTCCGTTAGTCGCCTCTTACGACACCCTTCGGATGAAATGGGGGCGGCGATACTAGTACCTACTCTTTATCAGTCATCACACGGATTACGTAAGTTTTCTGTGCCTCTACGTATACCGTACATAACACATTGGCTTAAAAAAATGTCCAAGTCGATGTTTTTTTTTCGTCGATGTACCTGGAGTAGTACTAGGGGTTTTCGGCTTCGGAAGCGTTCCCTTAAACCCGGTATAGATTTAGATTGTCTGTGGCAACAAAAAAAACATGAAAGTCAATAATGGTTTACCAACATTTTGTAGCTGATCAGATGATATTTCAAGAAGGTGTGTCATGTCTATCTATACTAATATCATAAATGCGAAAGTAACTCTGTCTGTCTGTATGTTACGCTTTCACGCCTAATTTTGATGAAATTTGGTTTAGGGGTAGATTAGACCATGAGATAGGACATAGGCTATGCTTGGTCGCGATAACCGACATTCACGCGGAGGGAGCCGCAGGCAAAAGCTAGTAATAACATATTATCTAGAAACACCGAAACGAATACATATATACATTTCTGTAACCGCCGTTCCTAATACCATACTGACAGTTAAAGATAGATAGCATCTACGGATAAAGTGCTCGGCTGTTTAAATTCAAAACATAGTAACTCCTATTTCACAACAATTTCGGAAAATAAAATTATACCGCGATGCGCTTTCCCGCAAACAATCAGTTACCATGTCTTGTATTTAACAGCCGATACGTGAAATTTGACTGTTGCGATCTATCTTTAACTGTAAGTATGTTATTGGTAACGGCCGTAAGTCAATAATGGATTACCAAAGTTTTGTAGTTGTCAAACAGATGATATTTCAAGAAGGCGTGTCATGTCTATCTCTTTATAATACTGAACTAAGCATAGCTTATCTATCGTGTGATATGGTTAGATCCCTATACACAAAATCACCTAGATTAATGCAAATAAATATACATAATCATGCAAGCAAATATTTACACTTACCTGCGAATCGAAACCGCGACCTTTGATTAAGCCCTCCTACTCACTACAGCGGTATTGCGTAGGACGACACCACAGAGATCATCATAATACCTGTCTATATATCAATAGGATCCGTAGAACGACTAGATATAGCCAATAAGTGGCAACACTGACTGGAAGTGAACTTCAGATGTCATAAAAACACTCCTTGTCACTAATAATACCAATAAATTTTCGTACAAATGTATCAACAAGAAAGGAAGGAGACAAGGTCATCAATTTTGTCCGTAGGTGCAATGAAATTTTCCGACGGGCCGTCACAGGGGCGTGGCAGGGGGCGAAGAGGGAATCAACAGTTTCAGGCAGCCTCAGATACAGCTTTCAGCCAGTCTTGTCCCATTCTCCGCGGTGGGCGCTTGTGGAATCCGCGCGTGAAATTCCGAAATACGTCTTGAAATAAAACATGTAAAAAATGTGTTATTAAATCTCAGTGTAATATTGTACATGCTGTGTGTTTTATATTTGTTTATACTGCGTGAGATTCCGTTTTTTAATAAGAAGTAATTGTTTTCCGTTATAAATTTTATTTGAAACGCTTTGCATTAAGCGGATGTGCGACCATATTGTTTATTTTATGTTCCATATTTGAAATTTATATTTTATTCCTTTTTTTTGGGTTTGGTTTTTTGTGTAATTTTGTGTTGGGATTCGGAATTTGAAATTTAAGGTGAGTTTTTTATCTATTTACTATTAAAAATATTACGTATGAAATACATGGTGTTACTTTTTGAATTTGTTAGAAAATATCAATATTACCATTTAGGTGTGCCATTTTAAGCGGCATGTTGGACCATGTGTTTGTGGCGTTCGCGTGGGTCGTTAAAGATCATATTGGCATAGCACAAACAAGTTGCTTGTCCATATTCCTAATACCTAACCCAGTACGACTATCTTTTTTAATTTTACAGAATAGTCAACTCTATGATTAGAGTTGATTATTTTAAATACATTCATACAGAATATCCTAGTAATATGATCATGTGACAAAAAGGACAATAGTATTTTTGTCAAGAAACCAAGAGAAATTTGTGTTTTTATAAGCTTTTATTTTTTATATTGGTTTATAAAGGCAGGGAAGTATTTCAACGTTATCTGAGATAAAGATAAAAGTAAGCCAACCTTATCTTTGTAAAAGATAACTGCTGCTTGTGTTTATGGAGAAAAGCGTTACCGGAAGATGATCGTTTCTTTATAAGTATGGAACCTATGATAGGTTTTCAATAGTAGGTAAGTATTCGAAACATCTGGAAAGAGTCGTGAATCCATATCCATACTAATATTATAATTGCGAAAGTAACTCTATACCAAAATTCATCAAATCGGTTCAGTGGTTTCAGTGGTGTCAGACAGGGATATGTCGATGACAACCTCACCTCCGGCCTAGCACCACGACCCACAGTCGGCGTGCGGTTTTAGTCGGTTCGAGTCTGACATAACCTCCCCTTCCGGCACCGGCAGGGGGGTATCCGAGGGGATTTCCGCACGGAAAAAAAAAGACAGAAGAGTTACTTTCGCATTTATAATATTATTATATGGATAAGAGATTGACATGGTAATTAAACTTGATCATACTGTGATAATGGCGCTTGCAACAGCGCCGAAATATCGGTTACCCAATAAAAACAATAAACATGGTAAATATCGCGCTGAGTGTTACACTAATAATATTAGTAGGACTATGCATCTAATTGTTTTAATTTGTTTATTTGCTTATGATAAAAACTATATTCAATGTACAATAAAACACACCCGTCATAACTATTAGTAACACAACTCGGACACTCATAATAACGCGGTCGGGTTAATCTTGTGGCTTTATCTCAGCTGTATCCCGCACCATCTCCTGCTGACCTAATAAACTGATGCTGCGAACTCCGGCGCGTGTACTCAACTACGGAAACTTCCATAATTATGAGATAAATATGTTGTTCAGTCGACAAAAGAGATACGGTTACATTTATATGAAACTAGCTTTTGCCCGCGGCTCCGCCCGCGTGGATGTCGGTCCCCGGCAATAATTCGAACTTTCTCTACGTACCAACCTCCGCTGGACTTCCACAAATAATTCAAGACCAAAATCAGCCAAGTCGGTAAAGGCGTTGTTGAGTTATATATATGTATATATAGAAGATGTGGGTGCTAGCACCTCTGCCTACCCCTTCGGGGAATATAGGTTGAGTTTATGTTATGTTATGTAATTTTTACCATTCTTAATTTAATAAGCTCAGTTATATAATTTATTTTGACTATAGGATAGGACATTAGCTTACTTAAACTTAATGCGTATTTCAAGCCATATTTCAGTATGAATTTTGTTGCTAACAAAATTCCTGTGTCTATACAATAAATACATACATAAATTTACACCTTTAAATCATTCAGGGGAGAGATTTTCGGAAAAATTTTAATTGCTCGACTGCCATTTTCTCGTCAAAAATTTAATCTCTATAGTCTTATTACACAAAAATGTATTAATAACAGACACAATATAAACTCACTAATATTAGAATTTCCTTAATTGTTACAATTTTCGGCTACAGTTACAAGCTGCTAGCTAAAAGGAATTTCTAACTTCAAAGAAATTTAAATTCTAAATTCAAAATGTGAAATTAGTGCCTGTAACTGTCCGATTCGGCGATCTTTGAATAGTTTGGTTACTAAAAGGTCAGATACAGCATTTCTGCAAAATTGATATTTCATTCTTTTTTAAATTGAATTCTAAATTCAAATTTTGAAATTAGTGCCTGTTAGCAGTTACTGTCCGATTCGGCAGTTTTTGAATTGTTTGAATCCCTTCGGCCGCCGACGGACACACGTAACTGGTTACGTGAGAAGAATTCTATTTCTTACTATTTAACGTTTTTTCTTACTACGGAACTGGTTTCGTAGAAAGAAGAATATTTTTTTCAATAGGCTTCGCTTTCGCTATTTCATCGGGGGAATGGTTACTGAAAGGTCATATAATAATAATAATAATAAAGAACTCTTTATTGTTCACCAATTCAATATACAACAAATGGATTTTGTTTAGGTACAGGTTATGTGGTAGACAATTGGCGGCCTTATCGCACTGAGGCAATCTCTTACAGGCAACCATAGGATGGAGAAAAATACATATGAAGAGATTTGGGGCAGTTGGTGTACATAGATATTAAATATTATAGTGTAGATGATTAGATAAATGTGATGAGTACCTAGAGAAAGATATATTACATAATAAAACATACATACATACATACTAATAATATTTCGGTAGAATTTGTTTATAATGAACAGTAAATAGTAGACTTAAATATTATTATTCACATACTATGGGACACAGTAGATATATAGTTTGGTAAGACAGAGAGGAAGGGTAAAATAAGTAATTATAATGTTAAAATGAACACTATTCCTCCTGCAAATAGTGAGCCGTAACTATTTTTTTGAAAACTGGCAGTGATTGTGCACGTCCTATAGTGATAGGTAAGGCATTCCACAATCGGACCGCTTGAACGGTGAAAGATTTATCCATGAACATTGTGGAGTGTCTAGGCATTTTCAGTTTCAAATTCACTGACGATCTCAAGGTATCTTTCAAAATTGTTATTTTCGTTCATTTTGAAATGAAATTCTAAATTCTAATTGTGAAAGTGCCCGTGACTGTCCGATTCGGCGGTCTTTGAGGACAGGTCAGATACAGGGTGTTCTTATGTTCTTTACTTTAAATTTTATTTTTAGAGTGTACAGTCAGCATCACAATACATCGATCTTGATGAATAAAGTACTAAAAATACTGTTAATGCCTTGGTTTTTCTTGGATATTTGGTACAAACCTTTAGTTCAGACAATAATACCATTTAAATCAATAAAACAGTTTGATTTGCTCTTAATACCTTAGTTTTAAGATCAATTTGAGACTTTGTAGTCAAGATTTTTTGAAGCTGACTGTACAGTTCCTTTTTTAAGTAAATGATAATTTTAGGACATATGCTATGTTTGGTCACGATAACCGACATCCACGCGGGCGGAGCCACGGGCAAAAACTAGTATCCATACTAATATTATAAATGCGAAAGTAACTCTGTCTGTCTGTATATTACGCTTTCACGCCTAAACCACTGAACCGATTTTGATGAAAAGTGGTATAGGGGTAGATCAGACCTTGAGAAAGGACGTAGCTTATGTTTGGTCGCGATAACCGAAATTCACGCGGGCGGAGCCGCAGGCAAAAACTAGTATAATATATAAAGCTGTTCAGATATACTCGTATTTCAAAACATTCATTAGTTTATAATTATAATCGCACATACAGACATGAAACATAGAAAACATTACATTCCTTATTAGGTAAGTTGCAAACAAACACGTTCTAGAACGACTCTACGACCAATCCAAATGTTTTTTACCTCACGGGTTATAGGTATTAATAAAAAAACAAGACTCCGTCACTTTAGGAGGCTAAATAAACACTTGGCACATGACTGTCTAAGACTTGACCACACGAGTACCCTAATATAATCGGTTCGCCAAGTACAGACATACACAAAAGTATTATGTATCGACAACTCAGCCTTTTGTAATAAATAATAAACTACCCATGAGATCGAAAAACCTTGGAAAAAATGAAATGCTCAAGCGAGACTCGAACTCACGACCTTTCACTATCAGGGGGACTGCTCTTTCAACTGAGCTATTGAGCCACACTTGAAACATTCGAAATTTTCCTTCTCTTTATATCCGTCTATAAGGGCGACGGTGCAGCCATCTACCAACATTCTTACGAACTGTTGGAAACAATGAATGATTTTTCAACCATTTTTAAACATTGAATTTTGATGACTGCGCCCAAATATTTGAATGAATTTTTTATAGCATTTATTATGCTAACTTTTAAGTTCGAAAAGTTGAATGCTAAATGCTATAAAAAATTCATTCAAATTACCCATGAGAATTAACTCTAGTGACTATAAAACTACGGCATCTGTAGCGTGGCGGTAGTGTTTGACAAAAATATGGGATGGCTTCGCAAGTACTTACTAGATGCTCTCGACAGGTTGCAGCGACGTGCGGTCCGCATTATTGGGAATCCTGAGCTCATGAACACTCTCGAGCCTTTGCAGATGCGTAGAGATATCGCGTCTTTGGCAGTATTCTACCATCTCTACCATGGTGAATGTTCTGATGAGCTCTTTCAATTAGTCCCACCCTCTCCCTTCCTTCACAGGACGACACGTGCAGGGCTAAGATGCCATCCGTATACGGTGCAGAGTATACCTGCTAGAACCAAGCGTTTCAGTGACTCATTACTATGCCGCACCACTAAGACCTGGAACTCCCTGCCAGCTCACGTGTTTCCTTCTTCCTACAGTCCCGGGTCCTTTAAGCGGGGCGTGCAAAGGCATCTGATGAGGCTGTCAAGCCATTTTGTAGCTGCAGGCATCATCAAATCATTTGGTTGGTGAATTTTCCAATGTAAAAAAGTTTTCAAATATTTATATTATTAATTACTAGATGACCCGCCGAATCCGATTCTGTTCCCGCTGCACCCTCTACTATATTAAGCACGTATTATACATATCAACCTTCTTCTTGAATTACTCTATCTACTCAAATAAATCGTATCTAAATCTGTAGTTTAGTTTTGAAGATATAAGCAAACATATGGACGGACGGAAAGTGATTTTGCTTTATACTACGTATTGACTCAACAATTTTATCTTTAACTGTACTTACCCAATAATTGAAGGGTCCCTTCGATTTGATTGTCTACACTTTGACCGAGTTCAACCCTAGGCCGTGAGCGTTATGTACGGATATTAAACTGTTACCCGTGAAACGTGACCCCGATCTAATTAAAAAGTTGGTCTACAGGGTTAGCGGATTTTAGATTACCAGGAACCTGTTAGTGTGCTGTGATTAAGGACACGTGGAATAGATGGAATAATGGTTTCTGTGTCAAGAACAATACTTAGAACCGTACTCCAGACCAGAACAACGCTCAGTTTTTTTTTTTTTTTATACAGGACACGTCAATTTGACTTCACCTCGCCTGATGTTAAGCTAAAGGCAAAGTCTCGGAAAGAGGGTCACCATCGTAAACATTTACCATGTTAACAGTGGTGGCACTCAGCTTGACGGCCTCATTAGATGCCTTTTCACGCCCCGCTTAAAGGACCCGGGACTGTAGGTAGTAGTAGTTGTGAATCGTCTCTCAAAATGACACTAGAACTGTCATCTGGAATACAGTCTTTTTTAGATCTAGTTCTAAAACCAGATACAGGATGGTCCAATTTAGTCTATTCAAAGAGAGATTTTTTTTTACGTGCGATAATTCCCCACGGGTACCACCCCCACGGAGCCGGTGGAGGCGGTTATGTCGGACTCGAACCGACTAAAACGCACGCCGTCTTGGGTCTTTGGTTTCCGGAGGTGAGATTGCCGAAAGCATATCTCTCGCACCCCGGCAGACCCAGGACTATCTCTTTCGGCCCCCTACAAATAATATACTTAGGCCCATATTGCAGAACAATGCTCAGTTGTAAATTGTCTTTCAAAATGGCACAAGAACTGACATCTGGAACAGTCTCCGCCGTTTCCAATAACATACTGAAAGTTAAAGATAGATCGCATCTACGAATAAAGTGCTCGGCTGTTGAAATTCAAAACATAGTAACTCCTACTTCACACCAATTTCGGAAAATAAAGTTATACCGCGATGCGCTTTCCCGCAAAAAATCAGTTACCATGTTTTGAATTTAAACAGCCGATACGTCAAATTTGATTGTTGCGATCTAACTTTAACTGTAAGTATGTTATTGGGAACGGCCGTTTGTAGTTCTTAGATCTAGTTATAAATCAAGATTATAGGACTGAGTATCGTTCTGGTATACAGGTTTTCGAATGGACTATTTTAATTCGAAAGACATCGGGAAAAAGAAGCGCTCAAGTGGGACTTGAACCCACGACCTTTCACTACAGGGGGAAAGCTCTTCCAACTGAGCTATTGAGCCACACCTGAATCACTTCAAATTTGCCTTCTCTTTATATCCGTCTTTAAGGGCGACGCGACGGTGGAGCCAACTACCAAACTTTCTTACGAACTTTTTGAACCAATGAATGATTTCAACCATTTTTAAACATTGATTTTTGATGCTGAAATTTTTATTTATTATGGTATTTTGTTAAATACTATTTTAGTCTATGCACAGAGAGCATAGAAAAAAAAAGAAAGATGCCGTGCAGCCTCCATATAGCGACATAGACAGAATATATTATAATCTTTTAGCACGATAATACCATGATGTGTCTCTGCCACTAATGAAATCGCTCAAAAAAGTGGTCACGTGATCAAGACGTCACGATTTTTGATACGGGACACCTATTTACAGCAGAAAGAGATATTGCTAAGTCACCATGATGTGTAAGCCCTAGAATCAAGGACGGGGGAAATCGCAACTAGCCCACCATGCTTAGGATGTAATCTTAAAGCATCCCGAGGAGGGTCAGACCGCAAGGGATGACTCTGGGTCAGCCGGGGTGCGAGGGATATGTCGAAGACAACCTCACCTCCGGCCTAGCACAACGACCCACAGTCGGCGTGCGGTTTTAGTCGGTTCGAGTCCGATATAACCGGCTCCGGCGGGGGAGGTATCCGAGGGGAATTCCGCACGATAAAACAAATATATTCAAAGCATTTTTCTTGTAACCACGCTTTGAGTTTGTTCTCAAAAGTTCTAAAAGAAATTTCTCGTAATAGTACCTAGGATATTTCAAAGAATTCCATCGAATATTTGCAATGAAAACTTACATTTGAAGGATATCCAGGAGCGCTCTCGAGTGTGGGAACCGTTCGCAATATCCTTTGAACAGTTTCAACTGGGTCAACAAGTTTCTTGGTCTTGCACTTTGGAGAATTCACTACGGAGTCGGTACGAGTGGTTACTTCCTTGACGCCGTTTAGCTATTGTGCAGTCGGTGTCAGACATATAGTTTTGAACTACCCAGAGAGTGTTTATGTGTGTGATAGGAAAAAAGTTTACAAAGTATTTGATCATAAAACATCAGTTAACATAACATAACATCATAACATAAACTCAAGCCTGTATTCCCCGAAGGGGTAGGCAGAGTTGCTACCACCCACATTTCGCCAGTTTATGTTTAGGTCCCAATGTAATAGTTGGCGAGCCTATTGCCATTAACCGGGCACTTATAAACCTGCGATAAATACACACATAACTTCGAAAAGCATCGAAAAGTCATTGGTGTGTGGCATGGTAAACCTGGGATGGAACCCGAGACCTCGTTTCAGCAGTCCATTACCCATACCACTAAGCTACCGCTGATCAGTTAAGCGTAGTCATAAGTGTTGTTGAGATATTGTATGCCAGTATTTTGATTGATGGGCTTGTCAGTGTGACTGATGATAATTTGAGACGTACTGACACAATTTTGAAATGGGATAAGCTTTTTCCATCCTCTTACTGTTTTTTTGTTAAAATATGTGAACAAAATCAAGAAATTTGGATTTGGTAAAGGCGAATGATGTTTTGGAAGGTATTCGTGTAGTGGGTAGTCTCCTATATTCTGTAAAAGTATCCATACAATCTATAATATAAAAATGAATCGCTAAATGTGTTGGTAAGCGCATAACTCAACAACGCCTGGACCAATATGGCCATCCTTTTTTAAAATGTTCGGTGAAGTTAAAGGATGGTTTTTACGGCGAGAAAAATTCGAATATTTGCCGGGAACCGACATCCATGCGGGCGGAGCCGCGGGCAAAAGTTAGTTGCAAATAAAATTAATTGTGTCAAATTATAAGCTTAGTTGTTATATTAAATTAACTATTTTAGGTCATTTTTTTGGGAATTCTTGTCTGTTTGTCTTATTGTTGGTGAAGAACGCAAAACCACTGAACAATTTCTGCCATTAGTCTCAGTAGTCCGGTTGACCGGACTACTGCGACTATTCAGTAGTAGTAGTCAGTTTGCTAGACCGGACTACTGCGACTATTCAGTAGTAGTAGTCAGTTTGCTAGACCGGACTACTGCGACTATTCAGTAGTAGTAGTCAGTTTGCTAGACCGGACTACTGCGACTATTCAGTAGTAGTAGTCAGTTTGCTAGACCGGACTACTGCGACTATTCAGTAGTAGTAGTCAGTTTGCTAGACCGGACTACTGCGACTATTCAGTAGTAGTAGTCAGTTTGCTAGACCGGACTACTGCGACTATTCAGTAGTAGTAGTCAGTTTGCTAGACCGGACTACTGCGACTATTCAGTAGTAGTAGTCAGTTTGCTAGACCGGACTACTGCGACTATTCAGTAGTAGTAGTCAGTTTGCTAGACCGGACTACTGCGACTATTCAGTAGTAGTATTCAGTTTGCTAGACCGGACTACTGCGACTATTCAGTAGTAGGTAGTAGTCCAGTTGTCGAATGGCCTCGAACTGATGTGGTTTAATTATAGGTCTTGGCCAAGCTTAAAAACTGATGTATTGCATTGCAATTGGTTAAGTTGAACTGGAGATATGACTAAAAATATAATTATTTAACCGATCCACTCGAGCAGATATTTGCTGGTAGTTTATTTGGGTGCATGAAATCATACTAATACGAAAGTAACTCTGTGTGTCTGCTTGTCTGTCTGTCTTTCTGTCTGTCTGTCTGTCTGCTTGTCTGTCTGTCTGTCTGTCTGTCTGTCTATCTGTCTGTATGTTACGCTTTCATGCCTAAACCACTGAACCGATTTTGACGAAATTTGGTATAGGGGTAGATTAGACCATGAGAAAGGACATAATCTATGTTTGGTCACAATAACCGACATCCACGTGGGCGGAGCTGCGGGCAAAAGCTAGTATTAAATACAATAGAGAATTCTTGTGAGGCATATTAGGATAGAATAAAACGACTGGCTATTGTCTTTGACTACCTATTATAACGGAGAGAGAAAGGTATTGTGGAAAAAACTTAACAAACCAATCTCAAATGATAATATTTTTATTAGTTTTCAGCCAATAAAGAAAGTAAGAAGTAACTTAGCCATAATAAAAAAGGTCTATGACCGAATTGGGTCTTATCCTATAGTTAAAATAAATTTTCTAACCGAGCTTTTTAAATTAAGAATGGCAAAAGAGCGGCAAAAATTGCGTTGAATCTTATTTTATAGTTTTTATTTATTTTTAGTCATCCACCAAACCTATATTCTCATATTAGAATAAACACGAGTAAGTCTTAGGGTATCCTTGTTTAATGTTTGCAATGAGAAGTACAATCGTTACAGTAATTATTATGATGGACACTTAAAACTAGAACAGGTAGGTTCGATAGGCCTGCGCGCGTATGTACCTTATACTTAGCGTGGCTGGCGGAAGACTGCCGAGCGGCGGCAGCGCGGGCGCGGTCGGACTAGGGCGCGGTCGGGCGCATGCGCGGGTGCGACGCAGCTTATGTATCTCCCGACTCTTCGGGAGATTCGTGAAGAATCGAGCTGGTATACAACCGCGAGAGGCTCGTTGAGGCAAAGTTCTAACGCGGTTTACTATACTATTAAATTTTAGTACGTCACTAAATCTTTTTTCATGCAAGTTATCTTATAAGTTATCGTTTTGACGTATTGTAGAAAGTAACTGATTTGACTAGTCAGTAGAATACCCAATTCAATAATCCATACTAATATTATAAATGCGAAAGTAACTCTGTCTGTCTGTCAGTCTGTCTGTCTGTCTGTATGTTACCCTTTCACGCCTTAACCACTGAACGGATTTTGATGAAATTTATTATAAGGGTAGATTAGACATTGAGAAAGGACAGGCTATGTTTGGTCGCGATAACTAACATCCACGTGGGTGGTACCACGGGCAAAAGCTAGTGAATTATAAATGTATTTTAAACGTGGTGGGCGTTCCAAATGAATAAATTAGGATCACTTACTTTTAACATATTCATATTTGTTCCTTAAAAATCTAGATAGATATATTCATTAATTTAGAAATATTTAAATCCCATTTAAGGAATTATTTATTTCTTTTGTGTATGACATTTTTATTCATCCATCTTTTATTCATATCCATACTTAATAATATAGATGTGAAAGTAACTCTATCTGTCTGTCTGTATGTTACGCTTTCACGCCTTAACCACTGAACCGATTTTGATGAAATTTTGTATAAGGGTAAATTATAGCTTGAGAAAGGACATAGGCTATGTTTGGTCGCGATAACCGACATTCACGCAGGCGGAGCCGCGGGCAAAAGCTAGTGGCTGTATAAATGGGGCGTTTCGATTATGGAGGTAACACCCTTTCACAGTTTTTTTTTATACAGGACACGTCAATTTGACTTCACCTCGCCTGATGTTAAGTTAAAGGCAAATTCTCGGAAAGAGGATCACCATCGTAAACATTTACCATGTTAACAGTGGTGGCACTCAGCTTGACGGCCTCATTAGATGCCTTTTCACGCCCCGCTTAAAGGACCCAGGACTGTAGGAAGAAGGAAACACGTGAGCTGGCAGGGAATTCCAGGTCTTAGTGGTGCGGCATAGGAATGAATCAGTGAAACGCTTGGTTCTAGCAGGTATACTCTGCACCGTAAATGGATGGCATCTTAGCCCTGCACGTAAGTTAAAGTAAAAAGTATGTACCAATGAAACAAATCAAGGATACATTAAACAACGTACTCTAATCTTGATTGAGGGGGTGATTTAGCGTAAATACGGTTGTCGATATCAAGTAGAAATGTAGTAAGAGACATTTATTACAAATAAAGTTTAAAACTAAAACCCGACTACCGAAAAATCACGCTCTAAAAGTTACTCTGACAAAACAATATATTCTAGGGAAAAGTGGCATTCGACCACGGCTATTTTCTTGTTTGTTACTTTTAGAGCGTGATTTTTCGGTAGTCGGGTTTTAGTTTTAAACTTTATTTGTAATAAATGTCTCTTACTACATTTCTACTTGATATCGACAACCGTATTTACGCTTAACCACCCCCGTAACGTAATAAATCCCAAATTCGCTACACAAGTCATCGTACTGTCTAAACAATCTCATTCAGTAGGTATTCCTATCCTAAAAACTAAACCAACTATTGTTTCACGTAGTTTCACGTACATTTCACAAAAGCATCCACGAGATTTTCCTCTCAACTGTCATCCTGTCAGAAACACGACAATAATAAGTTTTTATGTAGGAGGGATTACACACACATACACATAGCTGGAGGCAATTGTTCTCAGAACTGTGTCGGCTTACACTGCCTTTTCTTATATAAACAGAAACGAACGTGAATTGGGTATTGTTTTTGAAAGTTTGTTTTGTTTATACGTAATTAGTTTTCATCGTTTTAAGGGGTGTATGGACCCCATTGAGATCTGTGAGGGTCAAACCCATGTAGAAGGAAATGATAGCGGAGTTGTTGCAAGGCAATCGAGTCGCGTGCCATCCAAACGTCAAATGGACTCATTCGGTAGGAACGTTATACCTATGACGTCCTTCGACTTTTGACACCCCGCGTGTCTCTCTTCCTACCCGCATTCGGCGCGCCTTTTTATTAGAAGAAATATCAATGGGGCATCTCCGTTACTTCATCATATTCTGTCCTCCGTGGTCAAACCTCTCACCGACTTCAAGTAAAGTCAGTATCAAATTTCCGAACCAATACGACCTTCAAACCTTCAAGAAAAGAGCGTACTCTAGTCTGTTGAAAGGAAGGCAACGCACTTGTGACTCCTTTGGTGTTGCAGGTGTCCATGGGCGACGGTGATGCTTACCATTAGGCGATTCGTCTGCTCGTTTGCCTCCCTATTCCATAAAAAATTCATGGTATTAACAGTTATAAAGATTTTTTTGCCAGCGTCATAAATATCTTGACCACGAAGTCTCAAAATGATCTTATAACTCTCATATCGTAAATCACACTGTTTTATTGATTTAAATGGTATTATTGTCCCAACTAAAGATGTGTACCAAATATCAGAACAATCAGTCAACTGGAAGAGAGTGAAACACCAAAATTAAGATCATTTTGACTACTCTGTACATCAACATCTTTCTGATGCTGACTGTACCTATATACTTTGCTCGTCAAGCGCAATCTGAAGCTGAGTGTAATTTTGACTTGCTCTTTTTTCCCGGTGAAGTTAGAATAGGGCCAGCTCATCTCTTCCCGTAGGTGTCGCAAAAGGTGACCAAGAGATATAGGGCTTGTTACACGACCACGGCGAAGCCAAAAGGAGGGTTATGATTTTGACAGGCTATGTATGTATGTATGTTCATTTGTTGCCTCATAGCACCTCAACTACTGATTAGAACTGGACATATGAGGTATCGTTACAAGCGGCTTGATCGTCCGATGGTCATAGGCTATATGACGTGTCACTCAATCTTGTGTGGCGCCCTCTAGCGCTCATAAGGTACTATGTTAAAAAATAAATTTGAGATAAATATGCCGTGTTTGGTATCAAATGAAAGGGCTTAATAAGCACATTTCAAATATGTATACATTATATGCTTTACTTTGCCCCAAAATAATATAAATAAAAAATAAAGTTTAAAACTAAAACCCGACTACCGAAAAATCACGCTCTAAAAGTAACAAACAAGAAAATAGCCGTGGTCGTATGCCACTTACTCTGACAAAACAATATGTTCTAGGGAAAAGTGGCATACGACCACGGTAATTTTCTTGTTTGTTACTTTTAGAGCGTGATTTTTCGGTAGTCGGGTTTTAGTTTTAAATTTTATTTTTTATTTTTCATCCGACAGTAAACATACAACCCATGACTAAATGCAACTAGACTACTATTACATGCAACAAAAATCGAAGTTGGTAAAATATGGGTGTTGATACATGCCTACTGCCTCAGGGCTTTACAGGTGTGAATAGTAGGGAGATAAAATTTCCAGTGGCACTACTAGTCATAGTCATAGTCATTTATTTTCAATGTTGGACAATAAAATTGTTTCTTATTGACGTCAATTTTAGTTCCACTTTATCTAAGGCCCACTGTCCACGGAGGCGTAGCTTCATATATGCTTCAAATTACAATGTGTTGCTTGTGCAGCCCAGCGTACTGAACACTATCTACGAGACGTATTGCACGCGTACGTTTTAAGACTTTTTATTCATTTATCGCCATTTTTAAGAAAAGAAGCACTTGCGTTCACTCGCTGTACTCCTAGGCGTATAACATGCGGTACGCCAGGCGTCGTGAAGCTTGCATGCAGCTACACGAGCCTTCCAAGGCGCTGGTGGGGAAGAAACGGCGCAACAAACTCCACTGCGGCATTTTTAGACGTCCATTTACAATAGCTATTTTCTTAAAGCTAAATGTGGACGAATGTACATTTCGGGTCTGGATAAACAATACATCACAACAAGTATAGGCCTGCACCATGCTCAAGCCAGACAAGGAATACAGTAAGGACATAGAAAATAGTAGTGTCACGGAAAATGCAGTTTTACCCATTACACTACTGGTAGTGTCATGGGAAATAGAAATCTCCCGTGACACTACTAGTAGTGTCCCGCAGTAGTGTCAAGGGAAATGGAGGAATATTATGCATGTGTATGTTTTCCAAAATACTTTGGTATCATAAATTTCTTACTGTATGTTTTGATCTTGGTCTGTCTACCCACTAATACCCACCATACCAATATTATAAATGCGAAAGTAACTCTATCTGTCTGTCTGTCTCTATTTTACGCGTTCGAGTCTAAACCACTGAACCGAATTTGATGAAATTTGGTATACATTAGACCTTGAGAAAGGACATAGGCTATGTTCGGTCACTATAACTACGAGTAACATCCTCACGGGCGGATTCATGGGCAAAGCTAGTATATATGTATATATTTGATGTGTCAAATACTCAATTTACTTATTAATATTTGTTACTAGCTTTTGCCCGCGGCTCTACCCGCGTGGATGTCGGTTATCGCGACCAAACATAGCCTGTGTCCTTTCTCATGGTCTTATCTACCAAATTTCATCAAACTCGGTTCAGTGGTTTAGGCGTGAAAGCATAACATACAGACAGACAGACAGAGTTCCTTTCGCATTTATAATATTAGTATGGAAACCTGCTCCAACCATTCGATACCACAAAATTCTATTTATATCATAGTTGTTCAATTATTGGCTTCAGTTTCTCAGAAAACTTTATTACAGGATTCTAAAAACGTGAACAATGAAAATAGAGCTTCATTGGACAGGCTCTGAATTCAGCCTAGATTCGTGGAATAATTTTTTTTACAAATATTAAATACTAGCTTTTGCCCGCAGTATACCGGTTATTGTGACAAAACATAGCTTATGTCCTTTCTCAAGGTCTAATCTAACTCTATACCAAATTTCATCAAAATCGGTTCAGTGGTTTAGGCGTGAAAGCGTAACATACAGAGAGACAGACAGCCACACGGACAGAGTTACTTTCGCATTTATAATATTGGTATGATTAGCTTTTGCAAGCGGGCCCGCCCGCGTGGATATCAGTTATCGCGACAAAACATCCTTCAGTCTATGTCCTTTCTCAAGGTCTAATCTACCTCTATACCAAATTTCATCAAAATCGGTTCAGTGTTTTAGGCGTGAAAGCCTAACATACAGACAGAGTTACTTTCGCATAAATTTATAATATTAATATGGATACTTACTCGTAGATATTGAAATCGAACTATAGTATGTAAATCAATCAATTAGCCTACCGCAGTCCACTGTTAGACATTGGACAAAATTAAATTTTTACTTAAATGATGAATGGAACCTCCTTTTAAGCAAATAAAAGCCTGTGTCAGGAGACTCCGGTCTTCTACTACATACACATAGGACATAGGCCTCTCCCAATGTTGTAGGAGTCATCATTGTCTACATGTAGACGTTGTCCTAATAATAGTAAGTAGGCTGAAATGCCCTCGAAGCTCAGGCACTGCCTTCCGGCTCTTCGTCCTCCACTTCGCACGATCGTACGCCTGTCACCCTCCACGACCTCAAGCCAGGACATCTTGGGCCTACGCCTTCTACCTAAACCCGGCGGGGGTGCTATTGCCAGGCATTTGTTAGGCGATAGGTAGAGGGGGGAACACGACTGACAGGTTTTTTTTTTTTATACAGGACACGTCAATTTGACTTCACCTCGCCTGATGTTAAGCTAAAGGCAAAGTCTCGGAAAGAGGGTCACCATCGTAAACATTTACCATGTTGACAGTGGTGGCACTCAGCTTGACGGCCTCATTAGATGCCTTTTCACCCTAAACTGCAAGTCCCAGGCGCCGTCACAGTGTTCCTCTCTGTACCACGCCATGGACCCAGCGACCGCACGGTGAATCCATGGAATGCTAAGAACCGGATCTCTCGTGGGACCGAATACTATGATTAGTGAAATGTGAATTAAAACAATTTACCTCTGCCTAACCCTCCAGGAATATGTATGTATGTATGTATGTATGTACAAGCGTTTAAGCTTCGATAATTACTAATTAATTACCATGAAGTGCGCCATTATGTTCGATTTATGTAATGACGTACGTAATCCTATAATTTGCAGATGTATATTTATTTCATGGATTTTTGTTTGTTTACCATCTTAGTGATATATAACCATTACGCCCTTATCTTAATCTTTTAAAATCTTGAATACTTTCCGTCTTTTTTCCTGTCAATGTCGACATTTTCAATGCGTATTGATGAGATAGGAGTAATTGTTATAAACGAGCAGAGTCCTCCAGCGCCCTCTAGCGCCCTTTGTCAACTTTAATCAACAGATTGAGACATTCAAATTACCTATACAAGTGAGACTTCTTTTGAAAAGTTGGAGCGAAAGTCTTTTAGTTCCCTTTTAATATAATTTAAAAGTTCAATGAGGGATCGAGGGACTGAAAAATTAAGTTAATTATTTTTTTAAATGTGAAAACTTGTTATTATTATTATTTTATTTTTATTATATATATGCTCACGCCTGTAAATCCCCAAAGGGGCAGGCAGAGGTGTATTAACACCCAAAGTTCGCCAACTACCTATGAGTTTCAGTCCCACGTAATTGGGTCCAGCCTATTGCCATCAGGCACTTAGTGGTATGTACAAATTGCATAATGAACTGTATGTTTACAGTCAGATGAAGAACAGCCCTATCCCTTAGTCACCTTTTACGACACCGACAGGAATAGATGGAGTGGCCTATTCTATTCCTCTGGGAACCAATACAATTAAACTACTGCACTGATTTTGATGGAATTTGGTACAGAAAACATAATTATGCATGAACACAGCCCTCTTGACAAGTGGCAATTCCTTAACCGTCGTGTTCTAGAATAGAATTATGAATGTATGGGATTAACATGTGTTTTAGTTTTTACGTAAACGTATGTCAATCTCATACATTGAGCAATCTATATTCTACAAACGTGTTGTCACTTTAATAATAACGGGAATTAACGCGATCATGATATAGGTAGGTACATATTATGTAACTTTGATTTGCCTGAAGTTTCGACCAGGTTACACCGACTGTGGTAACGGGCTGACTCAATACGTTTTTTTTTTTTTTTATACAGGACACGTCAATTTGCACCTCGCCTGATGTTAAGCTAAAGGCAAAGTCTCGGAAAGAGGGTCACCATCGTAAACATTTACCATGTTAACAATGGTGGCACTCAGCTTGACGGCCTCATTAGATGCCTTTTCACGCCCCGCTTAAAGGACCCGGGACTGTAGGAAGAAGGAAACACGTGAGCTGGCAGGGAATTCAAGGTCTTAGTGGTGCGGCATAGGAATGAATCACTGAAACGCTTGGTACTAGCAGGTATACTCTGCACCGTAAATGGATGGCATCTTAGCCCTGCACGTGTCGTCCTGTGCAAATCAAAGATGGTACATACCATGATCGCGTTAATTCTCGTTATTATTATTGTATAATCATCCAGCCTCCGTGGTGTAGCGGTAGTGAACACGGCCGCTATGCAGGAGGCGCGGGTTCGATCCCCGCTCAATGCAAATATTTGTATGCATGAATTTTGGATATTTGCATTGGTCAGGTCGTGGATCGGAGAGCACGTTAAGCCGTCGGTACCGGTTGCCATACGAATATCTATGGTAGTCGTTACGGGTAGTTGGAGCCCTCAAAAGTCCAACAACATCGCCTTTGGGTTGTAAAGGTCAGGTGGCAGTCGCTCCATAGAAAATATCGAAGTCCAGCCAGCCAGTCGCAGCCAGTCGGATGCGACTTGGGATAACGCTAAAAGGATTCTTCCTAACGCTAGATTATTATTGTATATCATGAAACGTGAGAGTTTAAAAGTTACTGTTGCCACATGTTTAGAGGGGCTGGCGAGGCTAACAAAAGCGTGTTAAAACCACTTACACTGTCTTATACAATATGCTAAATAGTACACTTAATAAAATTAATGACTGCCCATTTGCTTGTCCTTAATTAGCTGAGGATTTTCAGTTCATTGTTACTTTAGTTCGGTGTTTTGAGCGATTTGTTAACAGTTAATGTGAGGCAGTTAAAATTGATTTACAAAAGATGTAGGTATTAAAAAAAAACATTTTTAATGATCTTTTTCAGGATTTTGTAGACTTGTGCCTTTGTGGCATAGCGGTAGAATATTTGACTGCTAGATAAGAAGCAGGTTTAGTTGCCACTCAGTGAAAAAAATTGTAGGCATGAATATAGCTATTTGTCTTGGTCTAGTCGTGTCTCAGAGAGCACGTTAAGCCGTTGGTCCCGGTTGCGCTAAAAATGTTATAGGTAACTGGTTTAACTGCAATGGGAAATACTCATACATAAATTCATAAACTCACGCCTATATTCCCCGAAGGGGTAGGCAGAGTTGCTAGCACCCACATTTCGCCAGTTTATGTTTAGGTCCCAATGTAATAGGTGGTGAGCCTATTGCCATTAACCGGGCACTTATAAACCTGCGATAAATAGGTACACACATAACTTCGAAAAGCATCGAAAAGTCATTGGTGTGTGCCATGGTAAACCTGGGATCGAACCCGAGACCTCGTCTCAGCAGTCCATTACCCATACCACTTGGCTACCGCAGACTCGTATCGAAGATTTGCCAATAAAATAAAAAATGTTACTACAATATAGATGAATTTTTAGAAGACCAAACACTTGAATAAAAATTGATAAGAATGACTATAAATTATATGATATGACATGACTGGTTTGTATGATATAAGTGTAATTTAAATTTAAATTTAATTTATGATAATTTTATAATTAATTAATATTTTTTTCACAAAATATTGTATGTCAATATGGGCTGAACATAGCTGATCAAATTATGTAAATGACCATCTTTGTACCTATGTTTCACAATAAAGCATTTGAATTTGAATTGGAATTTGAAACTCGTAGTTAGAGTTGATAGCTTTGCAATGGATATTAACGCAAGGATGAAGAAGATGTATGTATTTATAAAAGTAATGTATTTAAGTATATTTATCCTCATTCTAGATCCCATAACATAAGCCAGTTAAGCTATGCCTTCTTTGGATCTAGATACCAGTGTTGAATTATTTCGTAGAATATTTATTATCCTCATGTGTTAAAGACTCAAAAGCTGTTCTAACATATACCATAACTTAGTTATTCCACATAAACATATATAAACGAAACTGCGAAAAATTAATAAGAGGTATATTTACGTACATGTTCTTGCGACTAAGTCCACTTGTAAGTACTTGCCCATTACGGAGTGAAGTCGTTAATTATTTAAACTCCCTCGAGGGCGGGGGGTAAAACGCCTAAGGGCAAAGACTTGTAGGGCAGTGTAGAAAGGTTAACCTTTTGTACAGTCAGCAAAGATCGATGTTGATGAACAAAATGATCATAATGATTTTGAATACACTTGTACTTTTCCACCGAGTTTAATTTTATTTCTGAACCTGACCGGTTTCGTCTTACAGCATTCTCAAAGGTTTTTTATCGTGCGCAAAATCCCCACGGATACCACCCCCACGGAGCCGGTGGAGGCGGTTATGTCGGACTGGAACCGACTAAAACGCACGCCGTCTAGGGTCCTTGGTTGCCGGAGGTGAGATTGCCGAAAGCATATCTCTCGCACCCCGGCAGACCCAGGACCAGGTTTACATTGATGGTTTCGATATTCCAATTCCGAAAATGTGTAGTAGATTTCACCAAGTGCCATCAATCTCCAGTATAAAAAGTCTGTTCTTAATGATCTTAATGCCTCAGTTTTCCCCCCTTCCAGTTGACAGATTGTTCTGATATTTGGTACACACCTTTAGTTTGTACAGTAATACCATTTAAATCAATAAAACAGTTTGATTTGCTCTTAATACGAGAGTCTTAAGATCATTTTGAGACTTCGTCGTCAAGATATTACTGACGCTGATTGTACTAGAACAGGGTACAATGGTTAGACTTTTGTACAAACTTGTTATGGAGTAATAGGTAGATAACTTGGTAAGGGATTTGATTCCTTAAAAACGTGTGATTTTAAAACTATTTATCTCTATTTAAAATAATGTTAGCGGTTAGTTACCCGCTGTTAGTTCTAAATGTCGAGTACCTACCCATACTAATATTATAAATGCGAAAGTAACTCTGTCTGTCTGTCTATATGTAACGCTTTCACGCCTAAACCACTGAACCGATTTCGATGAAATTTGGTATAGGGGTAGATTAGACCATGAGAAAGGACATAGGCTATGTTTGGTCACGATAACCATCCACGATAACCACGCGGGCGGAGCCGCGGGCATAGCTAGTCTTCTATATATATAAAAATCAATTGCTGTTCGTTAGTCTCGCTAAAACTTGAGAACGGCTAAACGGATTTATCTTATCTTGGTCTTGAAATGATCGTGGAGGTCTAGGGAAGGTTTAAAAGGTGAGAAAAATTCGAATAATCGGCGTGTACCGACATCCACGCAGGTGGAGCCGTGGGCAAGAGCTAGTTCAGGATAAAAATAGTAGTAGATAAAAAGTAGATTCAACCAGAAACAACGCCTTATATAATGACTAGGTTTTGCCCGTAGCTCCACCCGCGTAGATGTCGGTAACGCAACCAAACATAGCCTTCCTTTCTCAAGTCTAATTTACCCCTATACCAAATTTCATCAAAATCGGTTCAGTGGTTTAGTCTTGAAAGCGTAACACACAGACAGACAGACATACAGACAGAGTTACTTTCGCATTTATAATATTAGTATGGATTATGGAGCTCAAACGTCAATAGCCAAGTGGTTAAGTCAGTCAGCCTTGCGACCAAGACGTCTTGAGTTCGAATCCTGGCTATTACACTTCCAACGTGAACCCACTCCTAACACAAGTAATTTATGCTTAGCTGGACGGGTTCGAGGTAATTATAATAGTAACTTTGGTTACTTATTATTCCTTACTAGCTTTTGCCCGCGGCTCCGCCCGCGTAGATGTCGGTAGCGCGACCAAACATAGCCTATGTCCTTTCTCAAGTCTAATTTACCCCTATAGCCACTCCTCCATGATGGGTCTTACCGGGAAGGGTAGGTTATGTCGAACTCGAACCGACTAAAACCACACGCCGACTGTAGGTAGTGGTGCTAGGCCGGAGGTGAGATTGTCTTCGACATTTCCCTCGCACCCCAGCTGACCCAGGGCCATCTCTTACGGTCTGACCCTCCTCGGGAAAGGTACGGAACACTAAACATGTCTATAGGAGGACCAAATTTCCCTGATACGTAATCTCTATACTACCAAAATATACTGTTACGTGTTATTAACCAAACGAGCCACTTGAGTACGTAATCTAGGTGATAAGCCGCGTTATCTTATGGTGCAGATAATTGAGAGCAAAACGTTTAGCCGATAGCGGCGAAAGTGACACTTGTGTTTTTAAACAGATATGAACGCTTTGGAAACAAAAGATGGAGATAACAGCCATGCTGGTTTGAATTTGGAGCATACTTTTTTCAGTGAACATTTTCTTATGGCGCTTTGCAATGTGGGATTCTCATAGTTAATTTTGTTCGTTTGTGTGAGGAATTATCACCTATACGGTCCGATCCAATCAAGTAACAAGTAAAAATTCGGTATTTTCCCGTAGTTAAAATAAATTATCTACCCGAGCTCATAAAATTAAGAATTGTCAAAGAGTGGTAAAAGTTGCGTCGATTCTTATTATATCGTTTTTATTTATTTAAAAAAACCACCCAACCTATTATGGTAAATGATTTGACTATTAAATTTTATGACGTCACTAATAAAAATCATACAAGTTACCTTATAACTTATCGTTTTGATGTTTAGTAAAAAGTAACTAATTTGAAAAAAGTAAAGTAAACTACCCAATTCACTAGTGTTATATGCTTAGTTTTTTTAAATTCTATGCGGCCAGTAGTAGTAGGTATCTATTTGACTAATTGTAACAATTCACTAACAATGTTATTGTGCAGTAAATACTTTTTAATTTTTGTACAGACTGTTATCATTTTTGATGCATTCCTGGAGTGCCATAAACTTTTTAATATTATATGTTACTAGCTGTCCCGGCGAACTTCGTACCGCCAATTTTTTCCTACCCTCGTGGCGTCAGATCCCGTTCCCGCTGCACCATTTAGGGGGATGAAAAATAGATAATAATTAGTTGACGATTGATCATTTTTCTACCGGAAAGAAAAAATGATTGAATTACTAAAATGGCTATTAAAAAATAAGGGTTGATCGTAGAAGGGTGAAAATTGAGGATTGTATGTATTTTGGTATGTTGTAAAAAATAGAAATTAAAAATATTGTCTAAAAAATAAAAAAATAAAATTTAGGGGTGGACTACTCCTAACATTTAGGGGGATGAAAAATAGATGTTGGCCGATTCTCAGACCTACTCAATATGCTCACAAAATTTCATCAAAATCGGTCAAGCCGTTTCGGAGGAGCATGGCAACAAAAACTGTGACACGAGAATTTTATATATTAGATAGTTTAAACCCAATTAGGTATTCTACTGACTAGTCATATTAGTTACTTTTTACTAAACGTCAAAACGATAAGTTTTAAGGTAACTTGTATGAAAAAAGAATACGTTAAACATGAATAAAGAGTCATACAATAGTCAAATCAGTCACTATTACTTATAGGTTGGGTGGATAATTAAAAATAAATAAAGACTATGAAATAAAAACGCAGCAACTTTCACCGCTCTTTTACCATTCTTTAATAAGCTCGGTTAGATAATTTGTTAGGCCTCGCTTTCCTTATTAAAATTAGAGTTAAGTAAAACTGAAAACCGTATAATTCTCTCTATATATGTCACATCAACCTTTACTTCACTTTCTGCGTCTAATCTATCCCAGTCTTCGTACCGCCATATTTTTTTGCCATGCCCGCGGGAGAAATTCAGATGTCGTTCCCACTGCACATTTTTTTTCTTATATTTAAAACGTCGTCTTGACAATAACGAAAACAATAAAAAAGAATTATCCAATTGAATGCAGTCGTTCGGGCGTTATGCGCATACATACATTTAGGTGGTTTTATATAGGTTTATAGTTAACGCTTTTGTGCTCGATGTTACGAACAACATGTCATTATCACGTTACCACTATCAGTGAGAGTACTGCCAAAATTACAACCTGTCACTATGTAGGTAGGTACCGATTTGTTTCACTTACGTGTATACATCAAATTCTGTGACAATATCGGATACATCTTTTTGTTGAAGAGTACTTGTATAGAATAACAAGTAAAAAGTACTGTTTTTTTTTTTTATAAAAGGATACTTCAATTTGACTTAATCTCTCCTGATGGTAAGCTAAAGGCAAAGTCTTGGAGAGGTTCACCATCATAAACATGTACCATGTTAACAATGGTTGCACTCAGCTTGACGGCCTCATCAGATGCCTTTTCACGCGCGCTTAAAGGACCCGGGATTGTAGGAAGAAGGGAACACGGGAGCTGGCAGGGAGTAGGTCTTAATGGTGTAGCATAGGAATGGTTAACCAAACCGCTTTCTAGTAACTGACTAATATGCCTGCTAACTCTTCAGTTCACTAAATTGTGAGTTAAGAGTTCATTTTGGTAGCCATGGCCTTAACACTACCAAAATGAAAGTATTTTTTTTTTTTTTACAACGCTATCTTGACCCATGGTAAGCTTTTATAGCTTGTGTTATGGAATGCGGATAAACATACTTAAATACTTTTTTTTTGTAAATACATACATATTATACATAGAAACACCCAGACCAATGCAAATAGCCATATTCATGCATACAAATATTTGCACGGATACGAATTTAGGCACACGTGTCGAATGACTTATGGTGGTTTTAGGGCATATTGTGTTTTTAGGTACTAGGACTACTACTCATCTGTCTGTCTGCCTATGACCAGACTGTACCTAACATAACATAAAATAAACTCACGCCTGTATTCCCCGAAGGGGTAGGCAGAGGTGCTAGCACCCACATTTCGCCAGTTTATTTAGGTCCCAACGTAATAGGTGGGCGAGCCTATTGCCATTAACCGGGCACTTATAAACCTGCGATAAATACACACATAACTTCGAAAAGTATCGAAAAGTCATTAGTGTGTGCCATGGTAAACGTGGGATCGAACCCGAGACCTCGCCTCAGCAGTCCATTACCCATACCACTAGGCTACCGCAGCTACCCTATAATTCTTAACCATGTAGTTTCCCCTACTAGGCAACGACGCACGAAAAAGCAAGTAGGGGAAGCTACATGGTTAACAAATATATATCTTCGAATGAAGCGACTCATATAATAATGATCGAACTTCGCTTAGAAGTTCGTTTGATCATCTATTATAATTTACTGAAACCTTCTCATTTTGTTAACTACTCAATTCTATGAAGTTTATAAAATCTGCGGTAGCCTAGTGGTATGGGTAATGGACTGCTGAGACGAGGTCTCGGGTTCGATCCCAGGGTTACCATGGCACACACCAATGACTTTTCGATACTTTTCGAAGTTATGTGTGTATTTATCGCAGGTTTATAAGTGCCCGGTTAATGGCAATAGGCTCGCCACCTATTACATTGGGACCTATTACATTGGGACCTAAACATAAACTGGCGAAATGTGGGTGCGAAACCTCTGCCTACCCCTTCGGGGAATACAGGCGTGAGTTTATGTTATGTTATAAAATGAATATTACCAGGCATAAGTATACTCACCCAGTTTACAGACAGCAAGGCGCTCCTATACTCTTTTTTTTTTTTATTCTATTGATTTTAAGGAGCTTTTGCCCACATGGGCACGTCAGGTCCATTGTTCCTTAAGCTAAACTAACAAGCACAAATTATGAAGTTGTATAAACTAATGGATCATAATATCTACTATAAGTTTAATATAATGTATATAAAAAAAGGGAATATATGGTATACTTATGCTATATTATTACCCCGGTATTAAGAAAGAGAGTCACTAGGAGCCACTAGTACTAAACTGCAGAATTTTTGGGCAACATCAGATTTTGGGTTTGATAAAATACTATTGATTAGTCCAACATCTAATCTATTGAGACTAAATTCCTTCAAGATTGACTCTCTTTCCGTTTTATTTTGCACACATTCCATCAGCAAATGTTGCACATCCTCCAGTTGATTGCATACAACACAATTTGGTGAATCAGCCTTTCCCATAAGAAAGGCAAACTTTGCCGATGGAAAGTGGCCGGAGCGGAGTCTTAGTGCAAGTTTCACATACCTTCTACATAGGGCTTTGTCATCAAACCAGGGTGAACGAGGGGGCTCACTCTGAATTGTCCTATACTCTTAAATATTTAAATTTCAGTCAGTTCAGTTCAACGTTCAAAAAGAAACATTTTTCTTATTTGAAACTCAAATAGTTCAAAGGAAACGCTCTAGGCGGTATCGGGTGACATTTTCCAATTTAAAATTATAACTGGAAACTTTTGTTATATTTTACTTTGATTCTAAACTGATATTTTGTTTCTATCGAAGAGTTGGTAGTAATTGGACTTCGTTAGGAGATACAATAATAAATCCATACTTCCATACTAATATTATAAATGCGAAAGTAACTCTGTCTGTCTGTATGTTACGCTATCACGCGTAAACCACTGAACCGATTTGGATGAAATTTGGTATAAGGGTAGATTAGACCATGAGAAAGGACATACGCTATGTTTGGTCGCGATAACCGACATCCACGCGGGCGAAACCGCGGGCAAAAGCTAGTAATAAATAAATAAATATTCCACAACGTTCTACCCAAAGCGTTGTGTAGAACGTTGTGGAATATTTATTTATTTACCATGGGTCTATAGCGATGGACCCATGGTAAGCTTAACTAGCTTGTGTTATTGAATCTAGAATGCGGATAAACATACTTAGAAATTATACATTTAAACACTGGGTGTTTAAATGTATAATACAAATAACCAATACAAATTGCCATATTCATGCATATAAATATTTGCACTGAGCAGGGATCGAACTTCAAAACTTATTCATCTTAGCGTTAATCCCAGTCGCATCTGAAGCTCAGCTTGGAGTCTGGTGTCCGCTTTACCAGACTAACTGCGAATTTGGCTAAACTCCGATATTTTCTGTGAAGCAATTGCCATCGAACCTCCACAACCCAAAGGCGATATCGAAACATTGCAGCTAGACCAGTTGTTGGACTTTAGAGGGCTCGAACTACCCGTAACGACTGCCATAGATGTTCATCAACCGGGATCGACGGCTTAACATGCTCTCCAAGGCACGACCAGACCAATGCAAATACCCATATTCATGCATGCAAATATTTACATTGAGCGGGGATCGAACCCGTGCCTCCTGCGTAGCGGCCGCGTTTACTACCGCTACGCTATGGAGGTTCTAATATCCCGGGTCCTTTAAGCGGGGCGTGAAAAGCATCCAATGAGGCCGTCAAGCTGAGTGCCACCACTGTTAACATGGTAAATGTTTACGATGGTGACCCTCTTTCCGAGACTTTGCCTTTAGCTTAACATCAGACGAGGTGAAGTCAAATTGACGTGTCCTGTATAAAAAAAAAGAATTCAAAAATGCTAGAATTTGTCACAAAAGTACCTTTTTTTTTTTTTTTTTTTTTTTCGTGCGGAAATCCCCTCGGATACCCCCCCTGCCGGAGCCGGAAGGGGAGGTTATGTCGGACTCGAACCGACTAAAACCGCACGCCGACTGTGGGTCTTGGTGCTAGGCCGGAGGTGAGGTTGTCAAAGACATATCCCTCGCACCCCGGCTGACCCAGGGCCATCCCTTACGGTCTGGCCCTCCTCAGGAGGGGGGACAACGGTGTCCCCAACTCGCCCCCGGAATGGGGAGACGCGCTGTTCAGCGCGCCGCCGCCGTGGCCTGCTTCTGCTGGGGTGACAGGCGGCTCCACCCGTCACCCCCAGGCCCGCGCTCATGGGGGACGGAGGTCAGTCAGTGCCCTCCGACGCCCGAGTTGCCTGCGCGCGCGGGCGGCGCGATCCGCGAGTCTTCCTCGCTCGCGCCGCCTCTCCCGCTCCGCCGTCTCCTTCACGACCATTACCTGCTCGCTGAAGGAGACGCCGGCCGCCCACGCGTCCGCGCAGCGGACCATTGCTGTGAGCAGGGTGGCGAGGGTGAGAACTCTCACTCCCAGGGCCGCCACTAGCTCCCGCCTCGGTTCAGCCCATGCCGGGCACTCGGTGAGCGTGTGCAGCCCCGTGTCCTCGCTCGCGTCGCAGTGATGGCACTCAGACGTTGGCTCCTTTTCGATCCGACACAGATATCTCCCGAAGCACCCGTGCCCGGTGATAATCTGCGTCAGTCGATACGAGAGGCTGCCATGTGGCCTCTCGAGCCATTCCCCCATGATGGGCCTTACCGCCTCTATGACGGCATGCCCTGCGCGTCGTTGCTCAAGTCGTCGCTCCCACTCCGCCACCATGATCCCGTGGAGCCGGGACCTCTCGGCCCGAATGTCTTCGGGCTCGGGATCGTATCCCCGCTCCCGCGCCTCCTTACGGAACCGATACAGTGCCGCAAGGGATCTCGCTTCCAGGACCCACGGTGGCGATCCGGCTAGGAGACTCGCCGCTTCAAAGGATATCGTGCGGTACCCCCTAATGGCCCTGCAGGCCATCGTCTGCTGCGGCGCATGCAGCAGTTGCACGAACCTGGCCCGCAGGGCGTCCGCCCACACGGGGCACCCGTACAGGGCCATGGACCGCACGACACCCGCGTAGAGTCTCCTGCAGGAGTCCTCTGGGCCCCTCAAGTTGGGCAGCAGCCGCATCAGCGCGTTAGCTGACACCAACAGTTTGGGGCGCAGACTTCGGAAATGCTCTCCGAAGTCCCACCGACCATCGAGTACGAGCCCCAGGTATTTCAACTGGGGCTTGATGTCGATGGGAGTACCTCCTACTGTCAAGCTGGATCCCGGGGGTGGCCTGCGCCGAGGACCATGAAAGAACAAGGCCTCGGATTTGTGCAGAGCCACCTCGAGACCCAGCCGCCGGATCCGATCCACGACTTGAGCAACAGCGGTCGTGGCCCTCTGGGTCGCCTCGCGGTGTGTAGCGCCACTCACCGTCACTAGCGTGTCGTCCGCGTAGCACGTGACGGTGGCACCGAACGCGAGCTCACCGCGAAGCACCCAGTCGTATCCGATGTTCCACAGGAGCGGCCCCAGGACCGATCCCTGTGGGACACCGCACGACATCTCACGCCTACCGACGCCGGTCGCACTTGGGTAGATGACGGCCCTCTCCGTCAGGTACGCCCCGACTATGCGGCGGAGGTAGAGAGGCACATCGTGGTACACGAGCGCCTCCCTGATGCAACTCCAGGGCAAGGTGTTGAACGCGTTGGAGATGTCCAAGGACACCGCCAACATCACCTCGCCCCGGGCAACCGCATCCTCCGCCAGAGTCCTCACGCGCATGATGGCATCCACAGTGGAACGCCACCGGCGGAAGCCGTACTGCGTGTCCGCTAGGTCCGGCCCCACTCTAGAGAGGTGCTCGACGAGGCGCTTGGCGATCACTCTTTCGAAGAGCTTGCCAACCTCGTCGAGCAACACTATGGGCCGGTACCCGGACGGCGCGTCCGCCGGGCGTCCGTCCTTGCGGATGAGGACCAGTTTCCCCGTCTTCCACATCTTCGGAAACTGGCCCCGCTCCAAGCATGCGCTGAGGAACCCTCGCAGTCGGGGTTCGAGACCGTCTTCTCCTAGAGCTAGGACCCACGCACGGCCTGGAATGCCGTCGGGTCCCGGGGCGGTGTTCTTCTTGGCTCTAAGCCGTCGCACCGCCAGCTCTAGTTCTACCCAAGTGACCTCGGGCACGTCGTCGTCAATAACCACGCCGGGCGCATCAGGCGACCGAGGTGGCGGAGTCATCTGCGGCGGAACGTGTTCCGCCCGCGCCGGGAACAGGGATTCCACCACTCCTCCAAGCAGGGCCGGCTCGAGAACCTGGGTCAGGGGAGGGGCCCGGGGGCGCAGCTTTCCTCTTACCAAGCGGTAAGGCCGCCCCCATGGGTCCCGCTCCAGTGTCTCCAGCAGCTCCCTGTAGGAAGCTGCCTTGGACCGCTTGATCTCTGCTCGGAGGGCATTCCTGGCTTCCCTGTATCCCTCTTGCAACTCCGCCACTAGGGGATCTGTGTTTGCGGGGCGGCTACGCCTCCTACGGAGCCTGGCCCACCGGCGGTGCGCGATCACGCAGGCTTGACGCAGCCTCGCGATCTCCGCAGTCCACCAGTAGACCCGGCGCCCCGGACTATAGGCTGGAGCCCTAGACATACCCGCATCGCAAACAACAGTCATGGCCTCCCGGAACCACGCCGCCTCGTCATCGATGTCGTCAGGCCTGTCCGGCACCATGGCCCAGGCCTGCACGGAGGCGGCTTCCAGGAGAGCATCCCTATTCAGTCCCCTAAGCACCCAGCGCGGCTCGCGTGGGGCCGGTGTGACCGGCGCATCACTCTCGGGAGGGGAGACATCAAACCGAACGTATCGGTGATCCGCTAGTGTCTCCACCTCCACGACGACACGCCAGTCCCGCACACGTTGCGACAGCGAAGCGCTCGCGAACGAGAGATCAACGATCGAACTCGCTTCGCGCTCCGCCACCCAGAACGTGGCTTCGGCCCCGCGATTCTGGAGAACCAGACCGAGGGTAGCGGCCCAGCTCTCCAGAGCCCTGCCTCGCGAGTTCGTGTGCCGGGACCCCCAAGCCTCAGACCAGGCATTGAAGTCCCCAAGCACAAGAACCGGGCGAGGGTGACAGGCATTGACGACGTCGGTCAGCCGCTCCAGCGACCGCCGATACTGCCCTATGAGTCGGTGTGATGCCGGCGTGAAGTAGACGGCCACGACCGCAATCTCCCCCACACGCGCCGCTACGATGCCATGCTCCCTTGCGATCACCACAAAGGGAGGGGCACCCGCAGCGGCGTTACGCACCAGTGCCGCCGACCCATCCAGGTCGACCACCCAGGCAGGCCCGGGGGGCCGGTGGGTGTACGGATCGGCGACAGCGGCGACGTGTATGGACCACTGTGCCATGCTCTGGAGCAGAAGTGCCTGAGCATCGACACCGTGGCCCACGTTCGCCTGCAGGATGCGGAGCTGGGGATCCATTATGGAACCATCTCCGCATCCCGCCGCGAACTATTGGCGGAACGCCCGCCTCGTGGCTTCGGCTCCCCTGCGGTGCAGGCCTTGCTGCCAACCCGATGGTCGGCCGGTTTGCCCCCCGCTGCACATCTAAAACAGTGCAGCGGAGCCTCGCAACCACCGGCCCTGTGACCGGGCTGGCCACAGCGGAAGCAGCGGTCGCCGACCGTCACCTCCGCCGTGCACTGCACCCCCACGTGCCCGACCGACAGGCACCTAAAGCACCTGGCTGGTCGAGCCTGCAGGAGCTGTGCCCGCACCCCAACAACACCGTCCACCACGAGGACCCGCCGATCGGCAGCCTTTTGAGCTGCTGCGATGGGGCAGCCGACAACTGCCGCCCCCTGACCGCGACGGCCGTAGCGAATCGCTCCGACCTTAACCGCCTCCAGGGGGCAACCCCCGGCCTCCGCCACGGTGGCCCGAATCTCCTCGGCCGTGATGGAGTCGTCCAGACCCGAAATACGCAGTTCTGCGCACTTGGTGGGCCTGGACACCCGGACGTCGGCTGCATCCAGCGTCTCCCTTAGCTGGGCCGCTATGGCATCAGCCTGGGGACCGCTGGAAGCGCCAGGGACCTGTATGAGGCGGGCACCCGTCCGGGTCTCCGTGACTCGGAGGGGCTTCGCCAGTTTAAGAGACCTCATATCTATGAGGCCTCTGGCCCGCCTCACCAGATCCGGGTATTGCACGCCCCTCTCCGCAGCCTCCGGCGTCATCGTCAGGACGACGGCCGTTGTGCGGGGGACGCGCAACCTCACCGGCGCTCCCTTCGCAGCAGCCTCAGCCTTTCTGGCCTTTTTGGCTGCCTTCCTCTTGGCGTTCCGCTTTCTTCTCGACTCGCCGGCCACCTCCCAGCCCCCTGCCGGTGCGGAGCTTGTGGAGGCGATCGGGGCCGGAGCCGAGGTAGAGGCTGGAGCCAGGGCTGGGGCTGGGGCAGAGGACGTCTTCCCCTTGCCCTTCCCCTTTCCCTTGCCTTTGGGCTGAGCGCCCTGCGCAGCAGCGGCAGCGGTAACGGCCGGAGCAGATGGGCTGCTGGCCGGCTCCTGCGGGGTCCCCGTCACTGCTGGGCGACCCCTTTTTAATGCTCCGGCATACCCTGTAGGCGACGCCAGGGGCGGGCGGCGGATGGAGTCCATAATGGACTCCAATCCACGCTTTGTCCGCTCCTCGTGCGCCGCCTGCCGCGCCTCCTGCGCTGCCTGCGCCGCCTCCAGCCGCCTTTCCATGGCGGCCAGAGCCGCCACGACTGCGGCCAGCGGGTCCGCGGGCTGGGCCGGTGTCAGCACCGGCGACTGTGATCGGACAGGCGCCGGCGGTGGCGACTCCGGCTGTACGGGTGCCTCCAACCGCAGCGGCGACCTCGACCGCACCGGTGACCGCACTGGAGAAGACGGCCGAGCCGATGGCTTCGGCGCTGCCGGCTGCGCGACCGGCTTCCGCCGCGCCGACCGCGTGACGCGCCCCTCCGGTAGCCCGGCGACGACCTTCTGCAGGTCCGCAAACTCGGCCGCCATCTTGGCCATCTCTTTGCGGTACTCTGCCGCCTGCCGCTCTGAGCTCTCGATGAGCTCGACCTGCCTTCTCCCTAGCTGAGCCCGCTCATCGCGCGACGCAGCCAGCTCCGATCTCAGCAGGCCGAACTCCTCGACAAGGCGCGTCGTCGCCCGTCGCAGCCGGACTTCTTCCGGCCCCATAGACCCAGCACGGGTCCCTATAACTTCCTCCAGAGCCTGCAGCACCTCCCTAGACGTAGGGTCGGTACGGGGCATGGGCGTAGGCGCCGCCGAGGTGGAGGGACTCGGCGGCGCTACGGCATCTCTCAGGGCCGGGGCCCGAGAGGAGGGCGTTTGGGGGATGGCCCTCTTGCCACCCCGCGTCTTCCCCCGACCGACCATCGCAACCTTGGGCGGGGGGGAATCTTCGCTGCCCTGGTTATTGTCCTCGTTGGAGGACGAGTCGGTCACAGTAACGGCCGCGTCCGACTCAGTCCTCCGTGGAGGAGGAGCAGCCTTCTTGCCGCCGTTCCTCCTCCGTGCAGATTTACGGGTCTGCAGACCCACCGGGCTGTTCGCCCTGCTCTTCTCGGTGGCGGTATCGAAGTTTTCCGACACCGCCGCAGTTGGTGACGCGACCTCCGCGTCGTGGCGCTGCGCGACCTCCGCGCAGTCTATTTCACTCGGTAAAAGGGGGGGGTTTTTATGTATCAAGTTTGCCATAGTGTTCCCACGAGTAGAGACGAACTATACTACACTTCCCGGGTGACGCTCATTCCGAAAAGCGGGGTAGATACTGTGGAGGTCCCCTGGTGTCCACAGGTTTTAAACGACTTCGCTGTCGGGTTTTAGAGACTTTTCCTTGTCGCGGGCCGGCCAATTAAGGCAAGCCCCGCGGCCTCCAGGATACCGGCGTACTGAGTGTGGCTAGCACTCAGATCGTTGTCGATATCTAGGAGGTTACGCGACGCGGGGGAGCAGCCAACTCTCCCAACACCAACGGTGGCACGAGTGCCTGTCAGCCCCTGCGCGAGCAGTGGGCCAACCCGTCCCTGGATCTCGCGGAACCCTTGCCTCTCCCCTGTCCCCTCTGAGAGCAGAGGGATACTGGGAGTGACTAGCGGGAACCGGATCTCTCTCCGCGGGCCTTGAAGCCCCGCCACACCACGACCCCCTCTGGGTCGACTAGCCCTCAAAAGGGCTGTTTGAATGGAAGGAATCCTACGGATCCCTTCCCGCGGGCCTTGCAGGCCCGCCATACCACGACCCCCTCTGGGTCAGCTAGCCCTGAAAAGGGCTGTTTGAATGGAAGGAATCCTACGGATCCCTTCCCGCGGGCCTTGCAGGCCCGCCATCCCACGACCCCCTCTGGGTCAGCTAGCCCTCAAAAGGGCTGTTTGAATAGAAGGGATCCTACGGATCCCTTCCCGCGGGCCTTGCAGGCCCGCCATCCCACGACCTCCTCGTACAATGAGGTCGGCCGTTGGGTTATTCGTCAACGGCCAACAGAACTCCCAAGGTGGGAGTCTGTTAGCCGTTGTCCAGGATGCACCAGCCCCTCCGCTTCCGCTCCCCAGGACCGCAGTCCAAAGGGGGAAGAAACGGAAAGGCCAACGTGGAGGTTACCCAACCCGCACCCCTGTCACAAAAGTACCAACAAACTTACAATTATTTGTTTAAAACCTAACAGATTAGCGAGGTCCGAAGTACGTGACAATTAGTGCTTGGTCGGATTTCCAAGATGGCGGACTGTTATAAGAACGATTGGATAGACGAAATCTTGTAGAATTACTATCGTTGCTGGTTAAAATTTTGCTTAGCTTGGATGTTTTGGAAGGTCGATGGCTGGATTTTGCGTTAGCTTTTTAAAAGTTCATTCTCTCAGAGATTTTCGCCAATTCAGTTGGGTTCGGCTTTCCAGTCTCACTCGATATTTTCCGTGACGAGACTGAAATCTGACCTCCACAACCAATTAGTGAAATCAAAGTTCTTCAGTTAGACTAGTCGGAGTTTTGTGAGCTCCCACTACCCTAATGTTTGTGCATAGGTAGGAAAGATTTTTAAAAGTTTAGTGAACTTATTGAAATATGAGTAATAGAATCCGTTATAAAATTTAGCCTGAATTTGAAATTGAAATTTATTTATTCAATTAAAACTTATTACAACAATAGTATTTGGACCCTCCTGGTAAGCAAATGATGCTTGTATTAGGAGAGACCGCTCTCACATATCGATATAATTTTTGTAGTAAGTTATCTTTACATAGTCTATGCGACAGTTAAGATAATACATTATACTAGCTTTTGCCCCGCGGCTCCGCCCGCGTGGATGTCGGCTATCGTGACCAAACATAGCCTATGACCTTTATACCAAATTTCATCAAAATCGGTTCAGTGGTTTAGGCGTGAAAGCGTAACATACAGACAGACAGACAGACAGAGTTACTTTCGCATTTATAATATTAGTATGGATTAAAATGAACGAAATAAAAGAAATACAAAATCAAAACAAAACAATGAGCAATTGCATTAAAATTCTATCAAATATAAGATTCATAATAAAATAAGAATTCTTAATAAATAAATGAAGCAAATCTCAAACTGTCAAAATATTAAAAATAATCACAATTTCAGTGAAAACAGGGAGAATTATTGATCTTCAGTTCATAATAAATGAGATCTTATTCAATGCTTCGATCATTAAATTTTAAACATTCTACATCGTAATGAATGACAGCTGTCCCAGAACAGAAATGACGCCAAATTCCCTCCAGATTAACCTTTTTCTGCCCTTTGTCATGTAAATGAGGATAAGTGATGTCATTCTAAATTCTGTAGCTTTCAATTTTATTTCTTTCAGCTTCATTCGCGATGTCTGTTCGTTAAATGAGATTGGTAGTACTTAAGAGATTTATGTACCTCTATATATAACATATAACAGACCTAGCTATATATAAATGTACACATGCTTTTTTCTCTTCGGGCTAAACGGAGACAGCAGCCCACTACCACTCCTCTCCACGAAAAGCGCGCCTCCCGATTCCGGGGGCGAGTCGGGGACACCGTTGTCCCCCCAGCCGAGGAGGGCCAAACCGTAAGGGATGGCCCTGGGTCAGCCGGGGTGCGAGGCGAGGGATATGTCGATGATAACCTCACCTCCGGCCTAGCATCACGACCCACAGTCGGCGTGCGGTTTTAGTCGGTTCGAGTCCGACATAACCTCCCCTTCCGGCTCCGGCAGGGGGGTACCCGAGGGGATTTTCGCACGAAAAAAAAGCCCACTATCTCTCTCTTTCTTTATAACTTCACGGCACGTCTTCTCAAAATTGTCAGGATTACAGCTCCAAAAGTATACACCGAGAAAATTATTTTACATTTGAAATAGGTACATCGGGAAAAGAAGCGTTCAAGTGGGACTTGAACCGACGATCTATCCCATACAGGGGGAATGCTCTGTGGGGCTCAATAGCTCAGTTTGAACATATTTTTTTTTTTGTTGAACTTAAAAAGTTAGCCCTATTAGATGCTAAAAAAATTCATTCAAATATTTGGGCGTAGTCATCAAAAATCAATGTTTAAAAATGGTTGAAAAATCATTCATTGGTCCCAACAGTTCGTGGGAAAGTTGGTAGATGGCTCCACAGTCGCCCTTAAAGACGGATATAAAGAGAAGGAAAATTTGAAGTGATTCATGTGTGGCTCAATAGCTCAGTTGGAAGAGCATTCCCCCTATAAGGGAAAGGTCGTGGGTTCAAGTCACACTTGAGCGCTTCTTTTTCCCGATGTATTTCGAACGTAAAAAGTTGACATAATAAATGCTATAAAAAAATCATTCAAATTATTTTAAATGTAAAATTCACTATCTATATACAAAAGCATGATGCTATATTTAGCCAAAAGCCACAGAACTCTAAATAAACGCGACGAAATCTACAAGTTGAAGACAAACAATTCGATTAGCAAAACAATGTTAAAATAATTTATTACCTCTGACTCAACAAAAGATCTCCTTTCTAAGACCACGTAAATTAAGACACCGTTTTTATACATTTATATTGTTGACAATTGGTATGCTAGACTTTGATTAGATCTATATCCATAGACAATCCTAAGTATTACGCACAATAAAAATGGAACTTCGAACGATGAGCAAAATCTTCGGAGTCAGAATTTGGAATACTTTCGCACGAACATGTATTCCTTTGTTTTAAGATTTTATTGTATACCTAATCAAAATATTTAGAAAATGTGCGTTGTGTTTTTAAAAAAAAAAACATATTTCTTTCTTTCTTTCTAACATGCATCGCGGTGGTAAACTTTCGGAATAATTTATATCGATGTGATACTCTTTCGCAACCGTGAGTGGAGTTTCCACACTTTATTTTTTCTTCATTTCACTCCATTTTTCATTGCGATTTTTGTATTTTGAAATTTATTATGACCACCTCCTCAGGCCATGAGAACTCTACCTACATTCTAAATTCACTTTGCATTATTTACATAGTATATGGTCTCTATACTCGCATGAGATGTACGGACTACTGCTACCATGGAGAAGGAAATGATAGCGGAGTTGTTGCAAGGCAATCGAGTCGCGTGCCATCCAAACGTCAAATGGACTCATTCGGTAGGAACGTTATACCTATGAAGTCCTTCGACTTTTGACACCCCGCGCGTCTCTCTTCCCACCCGCATTCGGCGCGCGTTTTTATTAGGAGAAATATCAATGGGGCATCTCCGTTACATAATCATATTTTGTGGCTGCTTCACAAAAATAGCAATAGTTCGAGGCCATTTGACAACCAGACTATTGCTACTAAATAGTTGCAGTAGTCCGGTCAACCGGAATACCAAGCGGACTACTGAGACTAAAGGTAAGTAACCTAACATGAACACAAAAACTATAAACATCCGAATTGGGAATCTACTCCTTTTTAGAATTCAGTTAAAAGTCATTTCGTTCTAACAAGACTGTAATCTACTAGACACAGTTTTCCACAATCAATTAATATATTAGCTGCACTCAATCCACTGCTGGACACAGACCTCTCCCCATGTTGGGAGGCTTCCACATCGTCACGAATTAAAAAACTTCTCACAAAATATCTTTAACTTTAGGACTACATAAATTACTTTCTTTAATAGGCTTTGGTAAATATTAATCTCATAATGCGAAAGTTTTAAGGAAAATCTTCTCTTATGAGAGGGGAACAAACTTGGTTAGCGTATGTCGAACCATTATTGTGAAGGGTTCCGTAGTTAGATAATATGGAAAACTTGAAAGGGAAGGCAAAAGATACATAAAATTATTGGATCAATAGTGGGGCTTTGTCTTCCCTGTCTAGGTGACCACTAGTAACATTCCCTTGTCTTCCAAAGGAAAACACGACGCCATCACCTATTTTAAAAGGTAAATAATAAAATAGTTACCTACCCAAAAGCCATATTGAAGGACGGCTAGATCGACGGTGATGGCCCTGGGTCAGCCGGAGTGCGAGGGATATGGTCAAGATCAATGTTAACGTGGTACATGTTTACGATGGTAACCCTTTTTCCGAGACATTGCCTTTAGCTTAATATCAGGCAAGGTGAAGTCAAATTCACGTGCCCTTTATAAAAAAAAAAGACAATCTCACCACCACCAACTAACGGTCCCCACACGGCGTGCGTTACAGTGTGACTGGTTGGTTTTTTTTAATCGCACAGTTTGACAGTTGAGGGTGTTACTTGTTGGAAAAAAATGGTTCTGGTCGGTTCAAGTCTGACATAATCTCCCCCACCAGCTCCGGCGAGGTGGGGTGGTATCTGTGGGGATTTTGCGTACGATAAAAAAAAACTCATAAATGAAACACTTTCTCGACAAATTTTAATGATGTTGATTTAATTTTTGCGATCTTTGAAATTAATTTTATAATTTCATTATCATAATACTTCCCGTCTTTGCTTGTTAATAAGCGTCGTCGTTTGACAGCTTCCTCATTATCAAAAAGAATGAATTAAATGAAAATTTCCTGCTTTATGCCAAAAAAATGTTAACAAGCCCGAGAAGATTCATTTTTTCCAATGTTTTCGAATATTAACAAATTTTATCGCAAATTGTGTTGTGCGGCATTGCATTAAACGCATACATAAAAAAGCCTTCTGGTTACCATATGAACGATAGTAATGATTTGTGGAGGTCAGATGACCAAAATGACGAGGCAAGGTATTTAAGTGACTCATTCCTATACCGCACCATTAAGACATGGAATTCTCTGCCAGCTCACGGGTTTCCTTCTTCCTACAGTCCCGGGTCCTTTAAGCGGGGCGTGAAAAGGCATCTGATGAGGCCATCAAGCTGAGTGCCACCATTGTTAACATGGTACATGTTTCCGATGGTGACCCTCTTTCCTAGACAAAAAAAACGCTGTCACTTCAGGGAAAAATATCGTTTTGTAGGCAGAAAATCTAACTGATTTTGGAAAAGCCTCTGAAGATGGTACTACCATTTTACATAATTACGTAAACTAGTTCATACGTAACCTGTGAACACACATGGCCTTTAGAACCAGTGAACTACTATGAGAAACAAACTTCTCGTTCGTTACCTTTTCTCGACCAAAGACCAAACTACAATAAAATAAAGCTCGGACTAGCTTTTATCCTTAGTTTTGGGATCCCTAAAGTTTTGAACCTGTGATAGTAGGGCCGAGGTCTCACTGTTAACGGGCTTACAATAGCGGAAGCGTTTAGAGTGTTATTTAAAGTGATATCCTAACTACTCCTTGATAACCGTCCACCTGCACAAACCGTCTGGTTCTTAAAAGGCAGATAACTGGTCTAACTACATATATGCGAGGGATATGTCGAAGACAACCTCACCTCCAGCCTAGCACTACGACTCTTAGTCGGCGTGCAGTTTTAGTCGGTTTGAGCCCGACATAACCTCCCCTTCCGGCTCCAGCGGGGGAGGTATCTGAGGGGATTTCCGCACGAAAAAAAGGTAGGTATATTTATCGCCATATTGCAACGAGTTGTGATCTGGACTGTAGACAGACTAGACTATAACAGTACGATCCATAACAAGGTATCAAACTTTATTTTGGTATTTTATAGATAAAACTAGCTTTTGCCCGCGACTCCACGTGGATATCGGTTATTGTGACCAAGCATAGCCTATGTCCTTTCTCATGGTCTAGTCTACCTCTATACCAAATTTAATCAAAATCGGTTCAGTGGTTTAGGCGTGAAAGCGTTAACATACAGACAGACAGAGCTACTTTGGGATTTATAATCCACTAGCTTTTGTCCGAGGCTCCGCCCGCGTGGATGTCGGTTATCGTGACCAAACATAGCCCATGTCCTTTCTCAAGGTCCAATCTACCCCTATACCAAATTTCATGAAAATCGGTTCAGTGGTTTAGGCGTGAAAGCGTAACATACAGACAGACAGACATGGCTATGTTTTGTGGCGATAACCGACATCCACACAGCCGGAGCCGCGGGAAAAAGCTAGTATTAGAATAAATTTGTATGGATTATTATTAGAATTGCAGAAGACGGGTTTTTAGAGATCATGACAACTCAAATGCTATGTTTACATCGAATTTATTGAGTTGCAGCGATTTTAAACCGCTCACAGTCATACCGAGCCTTTGGCTAACAAACTGCCCTTAATTAGGCAAAAATGTAGTACAGAGACATTCCTTGTTGTCGTTCGTAGTATTAACAAGGGTCCCAAACAACTCGGGCAATATATAACTTAGTTTTATGTGTTGTGAAGTATTAGTACTTTGTTTTTTATTTATTGCCCTAGCCAGCTAGGCGGGGAGATTTTTGCTCTCTCACTGATATAGACTTTTAGTAGAACATTTTAATTAGTCTAGACGTAAAATATATTGGACCCTTGTTTTGGCTAGATGAAGAATAGGGGTTAGGGGGGGGGGGGGGGAGTATAGTTTTTTCAGTAAAGCATGACGGTGACTGAAAGAAAGTAAACGACATCTTATAATTTATTACTGGCTTTGAAACAGTGTAGGCATTTCATTTAGGTACACAAACAAATTTAATAATATGTTAACTAAAATACTAACTGTACAATATAGTATAGGAATACAAAAATTAAAAAAAAGGGGAGGCTTTAGAGGGGGAGACTGTAACTTTAGGCATCGTAGAATTTCTACCCATCGACCTCTACCGGTACAGTGCCCAAAAGGCTGACGGTATTACCCCGCTGAATCGATAGCAATTCTTTGAGAGAGGTAAAGGGCAGCCCTATGGTCACGGGAAGAGTCGATTAGTCGCTTCACTATTTCTTTGAATAGCGCGCGCGCACTTTGACCCTATGGACCCAACGTTTCGACTCCAAACGGCTCAAAAGTATAATTTTACCAGATAAGTAAATTGGTATAACGACATCTTGAATAAAAAAACATACAGACGTATTGAGAACCTCCTTCTTTTTTTAAGTCAGATAAAAAGCATCCTTTTCAATCAGCTATATGCAATAGCTATGCTATATGTTGATTAGAGTACCAAATTCAACACATTTTCATATAAAACGCCTATTTTCGACAAATAAAAATGTAAATCGAAGCGCTTAAATGCGTTGTCACCCTACACGCCTGCCTGCTCCGCTATAACGAAAGCCCCCTACTTACGCTGCCTACTTGACAATTATCCAAATATCCTTTATTAAAACGTTTTATCCTATACTATAAGCCCGATGAAAGGATAAAACACGAATATCGGAGTTATAGCCATAGATAAAAGCTATAAACTCATGTGGAGCGTTTAGGTTAAAGTAGGGTTACCATGACGAGATGGAATCATTTAATTTGCTTAGTGTGTAAAAGTTCCCGCTTCACTTTGCGGCTACTCTTATTCGCCCAAATATTTATGTGCTGATGTGTCAAATATGCTAAATACCTAAAACATACATGTATACTTGGTAGGTACATTTTTCAAAAGCACTATTTCATAGAACTATTTTAGTTACGTTTTTGTTTTTAGTTTTTGCACTGAGCGGCAATCGAATCAACCTTTGACTCTTCTATATGGCTTCACCACAGTTTCGTGTATTGTTAGAAAAATATAACTAAAAAAGTCGGTCAAGTCCGTTCCGGACTCGAGCGTTGAACGTTCCGTAAATGTGACTCCACGCTCTCTTAACAAAAAGCTTTTCAGACAAAAATCGACAGATGCACACCGTAGCGATACCCGTTTTGTATTCTTTAGTAGGGAACCCTCGGTCACATGGGATGCGAGGAAATGTCTTACCACCACGCTCCCCTTCGGCATCTGAAAACCCGAGACATGCCTGGCTGAGTCCTGCTAGGAGGGGTAGGCCCAAGAAGTCCTGGCTTGACGTCATCGTGGAGAGTAATATGTGTGCCAATGGTTTCACCACCATGGACGCCCAAGATCGTAAGAAGTGGAGGAGGAAGAGCTGGAACGAACCTTGAGCTCCAAGTTCACCTTAGTCTCGGATGCAATCAGGAAAATAGGTCTCCATGATTATGATGTTGACGGCTGGAGACGACATGGGACTAAAAAGTCAGTTCAAGTCGGACATAATGGTCCCCGCAGAGTGGCGGCAGGCATTCGAATGGATTGCCACATAAAAAAAAGATGACTGCCTTACACTAAGTACTCACGGAGTGATTTTACCCGCGTTGTCTTAAATCGGAGAATCATCCGCAGCCGCTGCGGGGCTCTTTTTTACGGAATAGGGAGACAAACGAGCAAACAGATCGCCTGATCGTAAGCGATTACTGCCACCCATGGATACCCGCAACAACAGAGGAGTCACAAGTGCGTTGCCTTCCTTTTAAAAGAGAGTACGCACTTTTCTAGAAGGTTTCAAGGTCGTATTGGTTCGGATATACCGCTGGTAACAGTTCATTCCACAGTTTAGTTGTGCGAGGCAGAAAGTTTCTCGAGAACCGCACAGTTGTGGACTGCCAGCTGTCCAGATGGTGAAAGTGGAACTGCTGTCGCGTGGAACGATGGCGGAAAGAGGCGGCGGGGTTCAATCCGAATAATTCCTCGGAGCAGTCCCCATAGTATAGGCGATAGAAAATGCAGAGCGAAGCCACAACTCGCGACAGCAGTTCCACGCTCTGTGAGCTCTTAACCTCACACGTCGATTTCTATCTAGCTATTCTTGTTAGCTATTCCTATTAGTGACGTCATACATGCTCATACGAAATGCACTTTATGAGCTTTTTATGGGCAAGCTTAAGCCAAGGCTCGGCCTACTTCGCACGTCACTTGCGTTTGAAATACTGTTCACTATAGGTTATCTTGATCGGCCATGAATAATTTATGTCGCTGGATTGTTTGTAAGTAAGGCAATACATGATGATTGATATAAGTGAAGCTTTTTTTTTTAAATAAATTGGTCGTAGCATGTGTCGGTAGATTAGTGGTTAAAGTGTCGGCCTTACGATTGATAGGTTCTGGGTGCGAATTTGGATATTTAGCATAGCTGGAGGTGTTAGCGGGACAACTAGTAAAATGTAATAACAAAAAAATGTAATACTAGTAAGCAATCTAAACTTGTGTACAAAATTTCAACAAAATCTTTTTTTTTTTTTTAAGAATATTAGAACCGTAGTTACTAATATTCCCTCTAACCCCTCCAGCTAAGCTAAATTGCTTGTGTTAGGAGTGGGTTCACGTCGGTAGTGTAATGGCCAGGATCGAACCCGGGACCTCTCGATCGTAAGGTCGACTCCTTAACCACCAAGCTACCGACGCTTCTAAGTTACTAGCAATGTTTAAAAAATCCCCTGTGTAGCTAAACTAACCGAGGAGGGCCAGACCGTAAGTGATGGCCCTGGGTCAGCCGGGGTGCGAGGGATATGTCGATGGCAACCTCACCTCCGGCCTAACACCACGACCCTCAGTCGGCGTGCGGTTTTAGTCGGTTCGAGTCCGACATAACCTCCCCTTCCGGTTCCGACAGGGGAGGTATCCGATCCGATATTACAGTGCAAGTTAATACTAATAATCGTCCATCGCTGTAGCACATGATCTAGAATACATCGGGAAAAATTAAATGCTTAAGTGGGACTTGAGCATAATAAAATATGCCATAAAAAAAATCAAATATTTGGGCGGAGTCATCAAAAAGCAATGTTCAATAATGGTTGAAAAATCATTCATTAGTTCCAACAATTCGTAAGAAAGTTGGTAGATGGCTCCACCGTCGCCCTTAAAGACGGATGTAAAAGAAGGGAAATTTGAAGTGATTCAGGTGTGGCTCAATAGTTCAATTGGAAGAGCATTCTCCTGTAAAAATGCTCTAGTCACTAGAGATTACACCTACCTACTAGAGTCTAGTGGGTTCAAGTCCTACTAGAGCTTTTCATTTTTCCCGATGGATTCGAATTTTAAAGTTAGCTTAATGCATGCTATAAAAAAACATTCATTCCTGTATAAAAAAAAAACATGATCTCGAGGTATATCTATGGTAGTATTGGGGGGTATCTAATTTCATGTACTCACATACGGCAGACTTCATTAAGCGGTCCCCGTAACCGGGGCTAGATGGGGACACGGTGGTCCCCACAACTCGAAGGGGGCCATCTCGAAAGCGATGGTCCTGGGTCTGCCGGGGTGCGAGAGATATGCTTTTGGCATTCTCACCTCCGGCAACCAAGGACCCAAGACGGCGTGCGTTTTAGTCGGTTCGAGTCCGACATAACCACCTCCACTGGCTCCGTGGGGGTATCCGTGGGGATTTATAGCACGATAAAAAAAAAGACTTCGTTAAGCGGTACTGTTTGCCACATTTTCCATAAAAATTACCCTTTTCATACAAAAAGTTACGAAATTCTACACTATCCCCCGAAATGTTATCAGTCCGTGACACATAGTTACCCTTTAGGGAGGTTAAATAACCAACGAGGTCGAATTGTAGTGGCTAACTTGAAACTAGCAAGCCGGTAGATTTAAATATTCATAGTCTCTTCTCATCAATAATTTTAGGGATTTTGTCTATACCTGTTAAGGTATTTACATAAATATTAGTGTCAGTATCGAAATATTCATATTATTTCTATGTTATGATTAAATAGAAATAGTTATTGTACGAGGAGATACGTATACACTTTTTTATACAAAGTTGTATGTAAAGATGTATAGAGATACATATTTCTTTTGACTGTACATTGTATAGTGTTGCCTGTACATAAATATTTTGAAAGAAATAACTAGGTTTTGTTTAAAAAAAAACGATTCTGAACCAAAAATACAAGTTCTCAAAAAAGTACCAGATAAAATTTAATTTCCTAGCTTTACTGATACTAGGTATCAAATCCAATCAGTTTCTTAAGCCTATCTTTGAAAAGATAGATGGATTGTGCGGAAGAGGACATAGTAAAGAAAAGAATAGCTGAGCAGATAATGTCTAACAGGAAAATATAGAAGAGAATGACATGATTTTCTTAGACGTTCACCAAATAATTGGGACAAAATTAGGCAGAAGATTATTCAAAATTAAAAGACTACTGCACTGGTCAAGTCTCTTAAAAGAAGCAAATGAAATTTTGAAAAAACAACATCTAAGCAACTATAAATATTAAGGAAGAGGGAGGCAGTATTGAATTATTAGATCTACAAACGCAATTTAAAAAAAAAGGGAGGTACCCTAGACGAACCTAGCCTTTTGCCTTACCTCAGTTTAAAAAGTATTGAACGTTAGACATATAAAAGGTTCGAAAATTAATTTAATAATTCAAAAAATGCCTCCGTTCCAAACTTCATATTATTATTCCTCCGTCATCCCTACTAATTGAATTTCATTTGTTTTTTTCTACCTCATGAAGTTTAATTTTCGAATAAAAACTCAAATCACGAGCACTTAAGCCGTACGTCGTTTTTCTTCGTTTGCACGAATAAGATTTCATTGATTACATAACGTTCGTACTCACGTTAATTCAACAGACTCGCATTGTAACCAGTTTATGTTGAACTTCGTCAAAGTCCTTTCCCTTAAGTGCTGTACTCGACGAGTGGCTTTCAACTGGATCTTTTATATTGGTTTAGGTTCGTAATAAAATTGAGTCAGAATGTGTTGGCTGTAAAGTAGGTTTCTTAATAGTACCTGTCTTTATTAGATTTATGGTTTAGGGGCGTTCGTATGTGATAATTAAAAATATTTTTTCTTTTATTTGTTGGGTAATTTGCCATTCTATTAAGTACGAGTATAGTAACCTCATCATCATCATCATTATCATCTTTGTATTCAATCAATCAGTCAATTAGCTCACCGAAGTCCACTGCTGGTCATATGCCTCTCTCAATCATCTTTGTACTATTGCCAGTATTTACCTCGCCTCCGGGGTTCACTATGTATATTCAGTTGAAAAATGAGGTAGGGTTGCACTTAATAATGTAAAGTTGTGTGTAAAGGTGCAACCATATCTGTTTTGTTGACTGTACATAAAAAAGCTAACTTAAATTACTAGCATTCCAGCTAACTAAGGAGTAGTAACCCAAAATTATTAGTATTCCCGCCAACTAAGGAGCACTAGTAAACTAAATTACTTACTAGCATTCTCGCTAACCCTTTCAGCGGGAATACTAGACTTGTACAGTACAGTAGAATGCCTAGTTAATGTACACTATATTAGCAGATTTCTTAGCTCCAGGCATACAATTATTATAATGCTTTCTTTACAAGTTCAAATTCATTTAATGCCTCGTTGGGCAAAGCTTAAGGCATTACATTTTCTATCGGCAAAGGAATTTGTATTAGTTGCTGTTTTTGAGTAAATATTTTATCTCGGTAATTCTTTGCGTGGGCTTTGTTTTACATTATAGCTGAACAATAAACGTGCTACTTTCGTATAGGTGGTTTTTGAAGCGGACATGCTGGGTCTAGCTCAAAATGAAAAGTCTTTTTATTAATTTCTATCAAGTAGACTTTTTTCTTTGCTGCACCATCAGTCAATTAATTAATTGGTCTATTGCAGTTTACCAATGGAGATAATGTGGGCCATTACCACCGATCCTCTGCCTTCCGGATCCAGATTGTCCCAGCCTGTTTTTTCAGGTTGTCAGTCCATCTAGCTAGCGGCATATAAAGTTTTTAATACTCTCTACTAGTTTTTTAAACACCTCCGAAACGGCTTGACCGATTCTCATGAATATTGTGTGGGTCATATTGGGTAGGTCAAAGAATCAGACAACATCTATTTTTCATCCCCCTAAATGTTAAAGTACAGTGGGAACGGAATCTGCCGCCACGAGGACAGGAAAAAATTAGCGGTACGAAGTTCATCGGGTAAGCTAGTTTTTTTATAATAATAATAATTTCTATACTTACTAATATTATAAATGGAAAATAATTGTATTTTTTTGTATGAAATATACTCAACTAACTACTAAACTACTGGAGAGATTTCAAAAAAATCGTTTACCATTATAAAGCTACGTTATCAGGGACCAACATAGGCTACATCATCACGCTACTATCAGTGATGGACGGGATCAGAATTCCACGGCTCCCCGAGCAACAGCTGGTCGGTAATAATTCAGTGTTTTATTGCACGAAAAAAATGGAGGCTTGAAACTTGAAAGAAGCAAAGTTTTTATGCCTATTAAGTAGAGGCTACACTATACACCTGAGCGAGCGTTGACAGAATATTTATTAACGTGAGTGTGTGTACCAGGTGCGTAGCCGTGCGCTAATGTGATGAGAATGTAACGTAAGCTATGTATAAATAATTTTATAAGTACTGACATAAATTTGAACTCATTTTTTGTGTATTACAAGTATACGCGTGTTAATGATAACGCTTCGGTAGCTTAGTGGTTAAGGAGTCGGCCTTTTTTTTATCGTGCGGAAATTCCCCACGGATACCACCCCCACGGAGCCGTGGTGGTTATGTGGGACTCGAACCGACTTGTTGTGTGTGACTTCGAACCGTCCTTGGTTGCCGGAGGTGCGATTGCCGAAAGCATATCTCTCGCACCCTGGCAGGAGTCGGCCTTACGATCGAGAGGTCCCGGGTTCGAATCCTGGTCATTACACTGTCGGCGACGTGAACCCACTCCTAGCACAAGCAATTTAGCTTAGTTGGAGGGGTTAAACGGAATATTAGTAATTTCGGTTCTAATATTATTTTTAAAGAAATAAAAAAACGATAGCATTCCCTCTCATGGGAATATATTTCCGGGATATAAGTAGCCTATGTATTGTGTTATTCTAGAATGTACAGTCAGTGTCAGAAATATCTTGACTACAAAGTCTCAAAATGATCTTAAAACCATGGTAGGTATTGAGAGCAAATCAAACTGTTTTATTGATTGAAATTGTATCATTGTCCGAACTAAAGGTGTGTACCAAATATTAAAACAATTAGTGAGCAGGAAGGGGGGAAAACTGAGGCATTAAGATCATTTTGAGTATTTTATTCATCGAGATAAATTTGATGCTGACTGTACCAAACCATATTCATTTAGCTATTTGACTGAACATCTTCACAAACTTTCATGATCCATACTAATATTATAAGTGCGAAAGTAACTCTGTCTATCTGTCTGTCTGTCTGTCTGTATGTTACGCTTTCATGCCTAAACGTAAGCCTAAAATGAAAATTTGGTATAGAGGTAGACTAGACCATAAGAAAAGACATAGGCTATGTTTGGTCGCGATAACTGACATCCACGCGGGCAGAGCCGCGGGCAAAAGCTAGTTATAATGATAGTTATATAGTAAGGTTCTACACTGCTGTCCTTGGAGGGGTAGGTAGAGGTGTAAGATTCCCAAATTTTGGGAGTCGGTAGCACGAGTATGACACCTCATAGATACAGATAACAATTCAATGCACCCGTCATAGATAAAGATAACAATTTTTCATCAGGTGGACCGTGTGCTTGTCTACCATATAAGTGGTAAAAAAAACTTACTAGGTACTACTTTCAATCCAATGTAAATCCAAAGGCAACTTAATTGCTTTCAACTGGACGGTCTTGGCCCAGAGGAGGGCCAGACCGTGAGGGATGGCCCTGGCTCAGCCGGGGTGCGAGGGATATGTCGATGACAACCTCACCTCCGGCCTAGCACCACGACCCACAGTCGGCGTGCGGTTTTAGTCGGTTCGAGTTCGTCATAACCTCCCCTTCCGGCTCCGGCAGGGGGGTTACCGAGGGAATTTCCGCACGAAAAAAAGGACAGCTTTGGCATACCAGGAATTTCTTAACAGAAAATCGAATTAAAAAACAAATTAAGTTATTCTTTTTTATAAAATTCAAAGTCAAAAGATAACTTTACAAGGGAGGATTTCTTTTATTTTGACACAATTCCTTATCGTGAACCAGATCTCGTAAATAAGGATAATTTTTCGCTGACTTCCAATTATTTGCTTTGAAGTCGCTTTAATTAATTACGTTTTCTTTTTAAATTAAGGCCATGGCGTCGAAAAATTCACGCAATTATCGTGTTTGGACGCGCATCCATGTTTTTTTATGTAAATTCGAGATATTTGAAATAATTTTGGTTATGTTCAATTAAATCGCCTTTTGGTTGTGGAGGTTAGATGACAGTCGCTTCACAGAAAATATCGAAGCCCAGCCAAATCCGCAGTTAGACTGGTAAAGCGGACCCCTTTTTTTTTCGTGCGGAAATCCCCTCGGATACCCCCCCTGCCGGAGCCGGAAGGGGAGGTTATGTCGGACTCGAACCGACTAAAACCGCACGCCGACTGTGGGTCTTGGTGCTAGGCCGGAGGTGAGGTTGTCAAAGACATATCCCTCGCACCCCGGCTGACCCAGGGCCATCCCTTACGGTCTGGCCCTCCTCAGGAGGGAAGCGGACCCCAGACTCAAAGTTAAAAGCTTTGGATTAACGCTAAGAGGAAGAAGAGATGTTCAATTATATATTCTAAACTCAAAAAAATATGCTTTTGGAATTCTTGTGTGTTTATATTTTGTTCGTGAAATTTTGCTCTCTTTATTTCTCTGTATAATTTATATCATACTAGCTTTTGCCCGCGGCTCCGCCCGCGTGGATGTCGGTTATCGCGACAAAATATAGCCTATGTCCTTTCTTAGGGAACGTTCATATCTGACGGAAATTGCGTCGCGTATTATCGGTCGCGTAACGCCAGAACAGACAAATGTATAGAAAACCGATGTTACGTTAGTGCGTCGAGTGTGAACGGTCAAGTGTTTTCTATACATTTGTCTGTTCTGGCGTTACGCGACCGATAATACGCGACGCAAGTTCCGTCAGATATGAACGTTTCCTTAAGGTCTAATCTATCCCTATACCAAATTTCATCAAAATCGGTTCAGTGGTTTAGGCGTGAAAGCGTAACATACAGACAGACAGACAGACAGACAGACAGAGTTACTTTCGCATTTATAATATTAGAATAGATTAACTAATTATTGTGGAACGACAAATATGATTGATGTATGTTTATTTAAGTTAATTTATGATTGGTATGTTTGTTTCAGATTCGCATCAACTTGAGCTAACAGCGTCAGCTTCAGGCATCAGGTAATATATAATTTTTGAACATAATTATATCTATACTCTATATTATTATATATTTGTAAATTGGAAATGTATGTTCGCGATATGGTAGCAAAAAGTACTAAACTACTATACTCCTGAACACATTTTGTTGCGGTTATTTTAAATTAGAAAGGTCTAGATCAGAATTAAAATCTTATTGCAATCAACTAAACGTAAGATAAAGTTTGCTATGGGTCGCCGTTACTGGATAAGTATTTCTGTGACCCTGGTACATTGGCATGAAGTACCAGGCTCACAGAAATTTTAAGGAACTTTATCTGGGTCGCGGGAACAGGAGCCTTTCTATTTCGAACTTAACGCGGACGAAGTCGCGGGCATAAGCTAGTATTTGTACATATTCTTCATTCGAGCGTCAATTGTGGTTTCATCCAAAGCTTGCACTTTCACACTCCTCCATTCTTTGATTAGGCATTTACTGGAGACTGCCGCCTTACCTACCAATCTCGAGATGAAAGTCACACGAAAATATATCACATTTCACAAATACTTTTAGAAAATAAAATAAGATGTAAGTAAGCAATATTATCCAATATATTATAAGTATTATTGCTATTACTTGCGTGGGCCAAATATGCTTATATTTTGACATATATTTTATCATCGAAATATCTGAATCGAATAGCTTTGAAAATAACTGAAGGCCTAACGTCTTTTGCGATCAAAGCGCCATATATTATGTATGTACGTTGAGTGGAATATGTCGTAAATACATCGGCTTGTCTGAGAGCGCGCTCACTAAAGCGCCCACACATCGGCACGATTTTTATGCCGTGCCGTATTTCAATATCGTATCGTATCACAAGAGAAGAGATCCGGTTCTTAGCATATTCACTGTGCGGTCGCCGGGTCCATGGCGTGGTACAGAGAGGAACACTGTGAGGGCGCCTGGGACTTGCGACCCAGGTGTAGGTTTAGGGTGGCCACCTTGTGATGCATCAGCGCTCACCTCCACCGTCAGTCGTGTTCCCCCCTCTACCTATCCAAATTTGGTAAGATCCTATCAACGCCGTTTTAGATATTCGTCTGAGTAAAGAGCTTACTTCTCATTCCAATCGATTTCTATAATCTGATTCTAGAATTATCAGTTAATTAGTTATCTGAGGATAATCAGGCCATATGTCAAACTATCAATATGTCTTTACAATCTGTCATTAGATAAATCGTTATTCAGGCTGAGTGTCAAAAGACTGAATTCGAGCCATTTGATGTTGAACAGAACGAGATCGTGAAGTTGATGGTTGTAATGGAAACTGCATCGAATTGGACCTATACTGTATCTTACCGTCGACTGATTGTATATAACAATAGCAATTCATCGAGGACTTTGTATCGTTCATCCATACTAATATTATAAATGCGAAAGTAACTCTGTTTGTCTCTGTCTGTATGTTACGCTTTCACGCCTCAACCACTGAACCGATTTTGATGAAATTTGGTATTGGGTTAGAATAGGCCTGAATAGGTGAGAAAGGACATAGGCTATGTTTGGTCGCGATAACCGACATCCACGCGGGCGGAGCCGCGGGCAAAAGCTAGTAATATTATAAATGCGAAAGTAACTCTGTTTGTCTGTCTGTCTGTATGTTACGCTTTCACGCCTAAGCTACGGAACCGATTTTGATGAAATTTAGTATAGGGGTAGATTAGACCATGAGAAAGGACATAGGCTATGTTTGGTCGCGATAACCGACACCCACGCGGGCGGCGCCACAGGCAAAAGCTAGTATTCGATAGAAGCACGATTCACAGTTTCAGCGATTAGATTACTTTATCACGACTCGATGTCGTGACACGATACGATTAAGGATCGTTTGACGTGGTCGGCACGTGCATAAACATACCTAATTAATTTATTCTCCCTCAGACACTTCGCAGTGTTTTGATGCAACTATTATCATCATAATATAACCACAGAGGATTAGATATATATCTACGGTCGTAGGTTATCAGGTACAGTCAACGACAAAAGTACTTTACAAATTCGTGACCTTTTTTCGACTTCTTATAAATACATTCATACATAAACTCACGCCTGTATTCCCCGAAGTGGTAGGCAGAGGTGCTAGCACCCACATTTCGCCAGTTTATGTTTTTAAGTCCCAATGTAATAGGTGGCGAGCCTATTGCCATTAACCAGGCACTTATAAACCTGCGATAAATACACACATAACTTCGAAAAGCATCGAAAAGTCATTGGTGTGTGCCATGGTAAACCTGGGATTGAACCCTAGACCTCGTCTCAGCAGTCCATTACCGATACCACTAGGCTACCGCAGATTTTGCAGATATACCGCAGATATAAATTCTTGTAAATATTTTAGTTTACTAACTTAATTTACAAATTTTAATTTATTGATGACTATGTCCGCTAACCTTTCACACAATAATGAACAATACATTATGTTAGACAAGTTCAGTGTTTCGTCCTATAGGGTTTCGGCCCAATAGGACGAATCACAGAAATTGAAAATAATTAAAGTTTTTCTACATGAATTTATTAATACACTAGCTTTTACCCGTGGTCTCGCCCGCGTGGATGTCGGATAACGTGCCCAAATATGGCCTATGTATTAATCCAGGGTGTTTTTTTTATCGTGCGATAAGTCCCCACGGATACCACCCCCACGGTGGAGGTGATTATGTCGGACTCAAACCGACTAAAACGCACGTCGTCTTGGGTCGTTGGTTGCCGGAGGTGAGATTGCCAAAAGCATATATCTCGCACCCCGGCAGAATCCAGGGTGTTAGCTAATTCCATCCCAAGTTTTATTAAAATCACTCACACACTATCCGGTTATACGTGAAAGAGTAAATAACATCCATCCATACATACTTACAAACATTCGCGTTTATAATATGAGTAGGATGTTTAAAAAAGTTTAAAAAAGGTTTGTAAATATTTTAATTAAGTCAGTATCACAACAATCTTGACTACAAAATGGTCTTAATACTAAAGTCAACATGTTTTACTGATTTAAATTGGGTAATATCCTATAGTGAAAATAAATTATCTAACCGAGCTTATTAAATTCAGAATGATGAAAGACCGGTAAAAATTGCACCGGTTCATAAAATCATCCACCCAACCTATAATAGTAACTGATTTGACTTTAAAATTTTATGACGTCACTAAATCTTTTTTCATATAAGTTACCTTATCACTTATCGTAAAAAGTACTTAACTATTTGGACTAGTCAGTAGAATACTCAATTGTATTATTGTCCGAAGTAAAGGTGTGTACCAATATCAGAACAACCATTTTGAATACCTTTTTTTTTTCGTGCGGAAATCCCCTCGGATACCCCCCCTGCCGGAGCTGGAAGAGGAGGTTATGTCGAACTCGAACCGACTAAAACCGCACGCCGACTGTGGGTCTTGGTGCTAGGCCGGAGGTGAGGTTGTCATCGACATATCCCTCGCACCCCGGCTGACCCAGGGCCATCCCTTACAGTCTGGCCCTCCTCAGACCATTTTGAATACCTACTTTATTCATGAAGATCGTTTTGACTTTGACTGTACGTTAGATTAAAGTACTAAATAATAATGAGTTGTTCCTTTATTAGTTAGTAGGTATTATATGTACTTTCAAGTAAAGACCTTTGTGTGACACTGACAGCATAGGGTTATGTTTTAGTATTGAGCAGTGATTAAGTGCGCTGTGCTGTGGTGTTTTTTTTTTTAATTATCGGTTGACAGCGGAATCTACATTTAGGTAAGTACCAATATTCTCAATTTATTTAGCTATGTATTTTTTGTGTGCCATTTTGTAGGCTTAACACCTGAACGGCATTATCGGAATCACATTCATCAAAATATGAATGTGATTCCGATAAAAATATTTTACAGTGGATTTGTGATGCTAAAATTTACATACATATTATATACTAGCTTATGCCCGCGGCTCCGCCCGCGTGGATGTCGGTTATCGCGACCAAACATAGCCTATGTCCTTTCTCATGGTCTAATCTACCCCTATACCAAATTTCATCAAAATCGGTTCAGTGGTTTAGGCGTGAAAGCGTAACATACAGACAGACAGACAGATAGACAGAGTTACTTTCGCATTTATAATATTAGTATGGATCCGCGTAGGGGTAGGCTGAAGTGTATTAGTACCCACGTTTAGCCAATTATGATTATCGGTCCCACGTAATAGGGGGCGAGCCTATTGCTGTCAACTGGGCACTTAGTTATTGACTGTATATTTACTGTCAGATGGAGAACAGTCCTATCCCTTAGTCGCCTTCTACGACGCTCAAGGGAAGAAATGGGGTGGCCCTATTCCACTCCACTGAAAACCAACACTGCCACGGCGCCTCTAAAATTTATGTCACCAAAATATTTTTTCACTTGAACTTATCAGGTTAAAAAGAGGAAATTAGGAGACTGCAAAATCTTTTTTTTTTGTAAGAATATTAGCAACCGGAATTACTAATATCCCCTTTAACCTCTCCAACTAAGCTAAATTGATTGTGCTAGAAGTGAGTTCACATCGATAGTGTTTTTTTTTTATCGTGCGATAAATCCCCACGGAGCCGGTGGAGGTGGTTATGTCGGACTCGAACCGACTAAAACGCACGCCGTCTTGGGTCCTTGGTTGCCGGAGGTGAGATTGCCAAAAGCATATCTCTCGCACCCCGGCAGACCCTGGACCATCTCTTTCGAGATGGCCCCCTTCGGGTTGTGGGGACCACAGGGTCCCCATCTAGCCCCGGTTACGGGGAGGCGCACTTGGTGCTGCCGCCGCGGCCTGCTTCTGCTAGGGTGACAGGCGGCTCCACCGGTCACCCCCAGGCCAGCGCTCATAGAGGACGGAGGTCGTTCTTCGACCTCCGACGTCCGGTTCGCCTTCGCTCTGCGCGGGCTTCCCGGGCCCGAAGTCTAGTCCGGACCCGACCGGCCGCCTCCTTCTCGAGCATTACTTGCTCGCAGAAGGAGGCGGCCGCACCCCAAGCGTTCGCGCATCGTACCATCGCTGTGAGCAATGTGGCGAGTGTGAGGACTCCCACCCCCAGAGCCGCCACTAGGACCCGCCTCGGCGTGTCCCACGCCGGGCACTCGGTCAGCGTGTGCAGCTCTGTGTCCTCGCTCGCATCACAGTGATGGCACTCGGACGTTGGCTCCTTCCGGATCCGACACAGGTAACTCCCGAAACACCCGTGTCCGGTAATCACCTGCGTCAGCCGCTACGAGAGGCTGCCGTGTGGCCTCTCTAGCCACTCCTCCATGATGGGTCTTACCGCCGCTCACATCGATAGTGTAATGACCAGGAATCGAACCCGGGTCCTCTCGATCGTAACCTCAATATCCTTAACCACTAAACTACCGACGCATCAAATCAATAAATTAAATTAAATTCTAAAACCCGTCTACTGCAGAATAGACAGAAACGAGTTTAACAGCTGGCGGTAATCATTTGCAAGGATTCATAAGTCTTACATTGTGACCTAAATCATTTTTGATATATTTTATTCCAAAAACATAATATTAATTACATAATCAATTCCTTCAAAATCAACACCTCTGCCTACCCCTTCAGTGATTTATAGACGTGAGTATATTATATGTATGTACATAATCAATGTTAAATCTAGCTCTAATATACAACTGCTAACGATACATAAAACATTATTATAGCTACAAGGCCTAATTGGCTCACATAATCGTGTCTAGTTAACGTAACGAACACTGTAAACCCTTTTAAACCCGCGTCAAAAAATTAAACACATATTAAACACATTGGTCTTTCAGACCGAACCTACTAATGATCTCCGAATATCTATCTCTGGTTAACACAAGCATCAATCAATCACTTAACCTATTACAATCTACATACTATTTATACTGTTGATTGATGGCACTGGCGAAATGTGGGTGTTAGCACCTCTGACTACCCCTTCGGGGAATACAGGCGTTAGTTTATGTTAATTTTATGTTAAAATGGCACTTGGTGGAATTTATTGTCACACATATTAAGGACATACAAAACCAAATAAATGTAAACCCTTGAGAATGCCTTAAGGCGAAACTGGTCGGGTTCAATACAATAAATACTGCGGAAAAAGTGTTCTTAATAAATGTGTATTACTGTCTACTGCTAGACATAGGCCTTTTCCATTGCTGGGAGGCTTTTGCCTACTGTTTCCAGGCTGACCAGACTGGTACAGGGTTTTATTTTGATATTTGTTCTCTTGCAGTGATATCATCTGTGTATTTTTCTGTTAATCGACAGTCAATTCTCTTCAGATGAGATGGGGTATGATACTTGTTTTTTTATACCGTCACTACCCGCATTGTGTGTAATAAATAGTATTTATCTTATCGTATCTAGTCTAGCATTCATAGAAATAACAGTAAAAAGAAAATATAATAGTTTAAAAAATATGCTTTTAGCACGTACTAAAAATTAAATTTTTTTCGTATTCCTGACAGCAAACCCTTTCATTTGATACACATATCATGGGGGTGGATTTCAAACAGCCAGACCGCCATCTTGAGGAGGCCGCCATATTGGATTTGTAATGACGTTTCTTAACTAGTCATGTATTGTCATCAGAACTCAGAGCGTGTGCAAAATTTCCGAAGACCGGGAAGTGGGTCAAATTAAGATTCCAAGATTTTCTTACATACATAGTTTATAAGTGAAGCTAATAAAAGCGTGTTAAAAAGGCAAACGTATATCATCGGTCTGACAGACCAATACGCGAGTATTCGGAGGTTAAGTGGGTTAATGGCAAGAAAACAACTATGAATACGACATGTTTGTTTTTCAATCAAGTTGATGTAATATCGACATATTTGGTTAAGCAGCATTACTTGAGATTGATTAATGATTGGGATTATATTGTTGTTATAACGAATTGGAATTTGAAGTGCTACGTTTGGTTTACTAAACGTTTTCATAATTTTGATTCCACGAATCAAATTCGGTAACGTCACGTTTTCAAAACGCGTGCCTTCATTTTGATTAGAAAGAGAATCGTAAAATGAACTTTGATTGGTATGAATTTTTATAGCATTCATTATGCTAACTTTTAAAATTCGAATAAAAATATATGGGGAATAAAAATGAAATTGACTGTTTCCGTAGTTTGACGATAGTTTATAAAAATGATTGTATTCAGCCAGGTTTTTTTGCTAACTATACGTTATACAGTTAACACCTGACTGTTAACTTCGGTGACGACAGGAGAAAATAAGTTGACATATTTTTAAAAAAGAAACAATTGTGCTAATTATGTTCAAATGTATTTTCACGACCAACATGCACGTGGCCTGGAAATGATATCGTATTTATTATGTTAGTTACTATCTTACTATTAGTTCTATAGAGTATAGAGTACGAGAGTCCGAAGTTGTAACTGTTGTAAGCCAATCAGCAGTAATACAAATATTATTGTAATATTTATAACACAAAGAAAAATATATTAAAAAATACTCTTAATTATAAAACTATGTTAACATACTAAATGCTTCAAAATGTAATTCTCAAGTTATGTTACAAAGCACACTACATCAAATTTAGGTGTATATAGACCAAAATTCCTCGTCGGAGTCGGCCTTACGATTGACAGGTCCCGGGTTCGAATTCTGGCCAATACACTACCGACGACGTGAAACCTCTCCTAGCACAAGCAATTTATCTTAGTTGGAGGGGTTAGAGGGAATATTAGTAATTTCAGTTCTAGTATTCTTAAAAAAAATCATATTGCTATGTAATATCAAAACTATACACCTATTTATGTCATAAAAATGGATATTTCATGGATATTTTTTGTTCTATGAACTATAAAATTATGTGTGGACCAATAATTTTAATACCTTTTGTAACATTTTAGTGTTAGTGATAGTCATCAAGTGGATATTATACCATATTCTTAAATATTACAATACAAAAAAGCACTATTCCTAAAAAAATATTTTTCTCAAAAATCTAAACATTGAATCAATCGACTTACAATAATCTCAATATCAAACGAGGCTCTTCAAATTTTCCATTCAATATTTTTAAAGAGACTCTTGGCTTGAATAGCGAACCCAATTCCGTCTGAGACCCTTATCTTGGCCTAGCGTGACAGGACCACGGACCGACTTTGATGTTATACAATAAAACTGTTTTGGGTATTAGCAGAGAACTAATTGGGTTGATTTTTAAATTAAATATTTATATTTAACTTTCTAAGGTTAACAAGTATTTTAAAAAAGAAAATTTGAAGTACTTACGTGTAATTTGGCCTGTTTAGTCGAATAAATAAATTCTTCTTTGACAATTCTTTTTTTAAATTGACAAAAGTATCTTAACAATTTTATTTTTTTAATCACTTTGACAGTTTCATAAAGTAATAAATAGATAAAAGCTAGTTTGGCATGCAGAGATAATATGGAAAAATGTGGTCTCTGTTAACACTAATGGGAAAAAGTAGTGATATAACATATCCATCAAAGATACTTCTGTAAAATCTCTAATTTAAATGGCAGCATGTAATATTTATTTTACACTAGCTTTTGCCCGAGGCTCCGCCCGCGTGGATGTCGGTTCCCGGCAAGTATTAGATTTTTTCTTGCCATAAAAACCATCCTTGAACTTCCAGGCGTTGTTGAGTTATACGCTTACCAACACATTTAGCGATTCATTTATATATTAAAGATAAAACTTGCTGTAACTTTTGTCTTCACCTTCAAGAGCAATTATTCTTTGAACATTTGAAACATTATCATGGGTAGTACGTACCTATAAGGAACCAAAATATAATAAAATATTAGTTCAAAATCACTTTAAACTTTAATGCATGCGTAAGGTCGACATACAAGTATTTTAACTAGCAGTCTCTCAACCTCTGAATCTCTGCATTCAATTTTTCTACCATCACACTCATCGGTCGATTACAAAATACCTCTCGTACATTTTTTCCACAGAGTTTCATAACAATGTAGACATGTTAATTAACGCTAAAACAACGGGTTTGTGTCAAGGGAGTCAATCACATCGTCACGAGCCTACATCGATGGTTGTTGACATTAATTGAAACATTTTTGTTACCCACGTCATAAATATGTTACCGTTGTAACACATGCGTGCAGTATAAACCGTTATAATTACGTCATCAATATGGCTGTGGTTCAATTGTTACTTCGATTTTTTTTATCTAAGACACGTCAATTTGACTTCACCTCGCCTGATGTTAAGCTAAAGGCAAAGTCTCGGAGAGAGGGTCACCATCACAAACATGTACCATGTTAACAGTGGTGGCACTCAGCTTGACGGCCTCATTAGATGCCTTTCACGCCCCGCTTAAAGGACCCGGGACTGTAGGAAGAAGGAAACACGTGAGCTGGCAGGGAGTTCCAGGTCTTAGTCGTGCGGCATAGGAATGAGTTATTGAAACGCTTGGTTCTAGCAGGTATCTCTGCACCGTATATGGATGGCATCTTAGCCCTGCACATGTCGTCCTGTGAAGGAAAGGAGATAGTGGGACTAATTGGAAGAGCTCGTCAGAACACATAGTTACCGTGTACATGGATGTGTGCAACACCAGGGGACTCACACTCGTGCTGCCGACCCCTGTAAGCATAGACAATAAAATTTCTAGTAGGTTGAATACTCAAAGATTATTAATAGAAGTAAGAGTATTCAAGTTATATCTTGACTGATGAATTTGGCACGTGTTATTTTGTACAAAGAATACAAATAAAATATTTTCTTTTTTCGCTGTCTGTACTCTGTATATAACAATAGAAGAATGGCGAAAAATATTAACTGTGAACCATGTAAGGGTCAAGAGATAAGAAGGCTTAGGGATGTAAGGGGATTTGCGAAGTTTAAGTGTACGGTAAGAATGCTGAGAGGTGGCGGCTAGAATATTTGTATAGGTGGAGATGGTCACTTCAAGAAACAGATTTAGGAACCTTGTGTGATTATCACTTATCATGCAGATGTGTGTATTCATGAAAACCTCAATTAAAATTACAGCATTGAGAGAAATTCCTTTAAATTTCTAAGAATGAGTGTAAAGTGTTATAAAGTATCATATCATATTCACTTATACCTATAGATTAATATTTATGTGATTACATTTTGATGGTCTTGAGTCTTGGCCATTGTCAATGTGAATGTGATTCAAGATTCAAGGTACCACAGAAATAATATTAGGATAGAACGGCCATAAGCAGTGTTCACCTACATATCCCTCGTGCCGATTATTTCACTGTAAATAATAATTGCGAGATATAAGAAATGCTCTATTTTTCAAGTTTCAATGTATTCCTTTATTTTTATTCTAGAGTTGGAAATAGCACAAAATGGCACTTCGACGTTATTTTTACAAGCTAGTCTTAAAATGACTGAATCTGCATTCGAAAGTTCCTGTCTCGTAGGACAAATACGCGTTTCCCGCTAACATGGCAGTTCTATCCTAATAATATATCTGTGTAAGGTACCCAAACGATTTAATATCAAAGTGTAAACATATAAAGCAGTTAGGTACGTACTTCAAATTTTGCTACAATTTATTAACTTTTTTTTCATACCTCTCCCCTTTAACTCTGTTTTTCTTTAATTTTTCTATCAATCAATTAGTTTAGACCGATAATAATAGGCAAAATGTGGGTGTTAATACACCTCTGCCTACCCCATCGGGGAATTAAAGGCGTATAATAAAATTGTATTTATGAATTTCTTCAATATTCTTTCACCTATCGTCTCTACGTGCCGGAACCATAAGAATCTTTACTCAACTCATAATCTTTTATTATAATGGCCTTCGAATACATCGGGAAAAATGAAATGCTCAAGTGGGACTTGCCCTTGTTATTATTTATTCCTAATTAATACCTAAATCGGTTGATGGCAGTCATTACATCACGGATGGTATTTAGTACAATATGATCACCACTAAGATGATTACAAAGGTCCCTGATGCTGCAAATTGGTAACTGGAGCAGTGCCAATAAGCAGCTGCATTGAATGCCTAAATTATACGGTAAGCTAATGAGACTTTGATGTGTGGGTAATTTAGTGCGATATTCAATAGGGTCAAGCGCGAAATTGGCTGAACGCGGTACAGATTTATGTTACTGCTGTAGACGGTTTTTCAAAATCGTTATGATTGTAATCTAGTAATCGATTTATGCTAAATTGTAGACTCAATTACTTACTCAATTTGAAAAGAAATAAAACAAGTATTCATTGTTTTTTTTTTTGTTAAGTACATACATCTGATATATAAAACAAGTGGATTATTCGGAATAGTTCACTTACGGCCGTTCCCAATAACATACTTACAGTTAAAGATAGATCGCAACAGTCAAATTTGACGTATCGGCGGGAAAGCGCATCGCGGTATAATTTTATGTTCCGAAATTAGTGTGAAATAGGAGTTACAATGTTTTGAATTTCAACAGCCGAGCACTTTATCCGTAGATGCGGTCTATCTTTAACTGTAAGTATGTTATTGGGAACGGCTGTTAGAGCACCACGAAGAGCACCTATCAAGATTTTTGGCAGGTGCTATTCGTTGATACTAATTTATTAATACAACATTATCCATGGAGAGCACCTAGGCTAGGGCTGTACCTATAGGGTACATGCTGACTTATTGTTGTGACCCCAATAGTCATTATATGCAACTTATTTAAAAATAATGTCATGTGAAAACCAAACTTGGCTGTGTGATCATGTCATGTCATAATAAGTTGTTGGTCACTATAGGCGGCGTCATAATAAACGAATTCTACCGTATTATGATATGGATATAGGTAGTGATGATAGGTACTACTGTTTGGCTTTACTTTCTATAAAAAAATAACATGATTTCAAAAATCATTAACAACAATTATAGTGTACGTTTTAAGCCCGATATCGGAATAATTGCTAAGCAATTATTTCTGTACAGAATGAAAAGCAATTTTATTAATGAATGTTTTTACTACCGAAAACATAAGTTCGGAATAAAACATCGATGTAGGTAATAATCAAGAACCTTTTAATGTACTTGTAGGAACATTTGGAGATTGTGATCGGAGGCTTTCACGCTAGCTACGTGGTTATCGCCTTTCTTAATCTTTGGCAGTTTCGGCTGACATCAATCTAGGGACAAACTTAGCTTACGTTAGGTCACAAGAAAGTTTTTTTTTGTTGTTGGAAAAAACAAGAAGAAGACACATGAAATATCGTTTAAGTGAAGAGCTCATAAAAAGTTGGAACATAGAATCTTTGAAAAAGTTATTCCGTTTATATTTGTTATTTATGGATTTTGTGAGGCTTATTATGATTGTTGTAATACATATACAATTTTGTAAGTACTCAACAGATTTTAAAGTATACTTAGTCTTTAATCTAACGTTTAAGTTATATAAACCTCTAATTATTATGCTTTTTAAGATATATTTTTAAATGTACCTGTATAATATAATGAACTATTCAAATCAATACAGATCTACCCCTGAGAGAGTCCCGTCTGAGGATCAACATTTTCCAATTTTAATCGATCACCTATACACATATAATGTACCGTATTTCATGCTTGCAAAATTATTATTCATTCATTTCATTCCATAAATAAATTCTCCTACTAAACATTTTATAACTTCTACTGGGAAGTAGCGTTAAGTGTATATTTCCTTCGGACAAATGAATTGATGGCTTAATGTGCTCCCGAACAAAGCGAGTCGGAAAGCTCCTGTAAAGTAAACTAAGGCAGTTTAAATTTACAACCTGTATAAGGCTTTGGACAGCTATTCACGCTAGTAAGGACTTGAATAGCTCGTATGCAACGGATTAATGTATTTCGTCCAGTCTACTAGTCTAATATTTTCAAGTTTATGTTGATAAGTCCTTTCTATATCCGAGCGCTAATCCCAGTCTATTCCATATTCTCTTTTTCCTGTTTCTTCTTTTATTAATATACTAGCTTTTGCCCGCGGCTCCGCCCACGTGGATGTCACTTATCGCTAAATTAAGATCTAAGCTATCCTATCTTTCAAGTTGGATCAAACTGTACACGGTGTACAAATATTATTAAAATAGGTTAAGTAGTTTAGGAGTCCATCGCGGACAAACAACGTGACACGTAATTTATATATATTAAGATTTTGGAGCAACTTCCATATAATTTTCAATTGAGACTTGTAGATCTGCACTACAGGATTTTTCCATAAATTTATTCTCACGCGAATCCTGAGCCGTTATTAAATCTGTGATATCATTCCGTGATGTATGCTAAATATGTCAATAAATTTCTTTCTAGGTATAGGTAGACGGTATAGTTTGGTCTTATCGCCTGATTTATTTATCGCGGCTACGTGCTCAACATTTATTGTGGACGATATAAATTGTGACGCCATTTTGACATCGTGTCGTTGTAAATCAGTTTCAGTGTAAGAGGATTAATTAGGAAAGTTTTTTGGTGGGATTTATTTTGTATATTTTTGTAGTACCGTTATGGTAAAAAAACGTGTTATTGCACAGGTATAGGGTAGATTGTAAATATAAATCGTTTAACGAATGTAGCCCACGGAACGTGTCATAAAATAATTGATTGCCACCACTAAATTAATTATTGTAATTAAATGAAACAGAATAATTACCTTTGTTTCATATTGAGTTATTATTTGTATTCGCATGTTGTTAATTTTAATTAAAATATGGGCGTACGTAATAAATTTCTCGAATGTACTTTTAACCTGTCATTGCGAGTGTTTTCGATAAGCTTTCAATTTATTTTCACTGTCTTCTTGCCAATCTATACTAATATTATAGAGCTGAAGGGTTTGTTTGTTTTTCTGAACGCATTAATCATAAGAACGACTGGTTCAAATTGAAAAATCAAACCGAATCAAAGCGGAAAGCTACACAGGAAACTAGACTCTGACGGCATTCATAAGAGTTATAAAATGAATGAAATATACGAATATAATTGAGTGAATATATTGTAGTAAACCTTTTCTTATCTAAGTCTACACTCATGGCGGGGTTACAGCCTTTGAAGTAAATATGCCTAAAATATAGTCTTAAAATTAATTTTGTGTAGTCTGCTGCCGTTAAAGTTCCTAATTAATCTTTTAAGTTAAAAGTTGTACTGCTTTGAATTTGTTGTAAATTAGTTTCTTAATGAAGTATCAACGAAATTAAAATTCATCCTTCTATAGTAATTATAAATGTGAAAGTTTTTGAAGATGTTTGTATGTTTCATATTCAATTAAGCTTTAGCGGCTGAGTGAATTTGGCTTTTTAACGTTCGGAAATCCCCTCGGATTCGGTTCATAGAAGGCCCCTACGGATAAGGCTCAACGGCATTCCTATCTTTCCCTAGAAAAGTAAGAGGAGGCGTACCTCGCGTGATGGTCTCGGCTTGCTTCTGCTAGGATAACAGCGACTCCACCTTTCCTTTCACACGCGCTCTTGTAGGATGGAAGTTATTGAAGGAGGTATTTGGCTGAAATTTTATACTGGAATAGAGGTGAATAATTTACGGGGGCAATTGAGAACGCAACTAACTCAGCTCGACAGGGCTTACGATTAGTATAAATCGATCAAAAGCAATCAGTAGCTTTTGTAAAGGCTGTCAAATTGGAACCCCTATTGTTAACATCTATTATAATGGCGTTAGTTTTGTTTTCTTTATTGGATATTTAAGTCAATCTACGTGAACTCATATTGACGTTCAAAATACAATAAGGATATTTCTGTACGCTTCTTACTAAAATCTATTAAGAACTGTAAAAGTTTCTAAAGATGTTTGATAGATAGATATTTTTTTATTTGCTATGCGAATAGATTACTACTGTAAATCTATTCGCATAACAATAAAACTAACTACTGGACCAGTAGGAATTAAGCATGTATATCTACAGTTTAATTCACAATGGCCGCTCTTAACGCTGGAAGCGTTTTCTTCCAGGAAAGTTTGGGATGGACAGATAGATAAAGATAATAATGGTCATTTAATTATGCTCTACAGGCTAAAAGGATTGACAGAAATTTGGTACAGGAATAGATTATAGTCTGGAATAACATATTATAGTCTACTTTTTCCCAGGAATAGGTTCCCAAGAGTAGCGGTAAAGGGATCCAAATTCTAAGCAGGTGGAGTCGCGGGCATTAGCTAACAGCCACTAACTTTATCAGATATTTACATATGAAAATATCTACTAAAGCTAGTGTCGTTGGTTGTACTAATATTTTAGCCACAGAAGGTAGGTTGCGATAAAAATATGAAAAACATTTTCAATATTTTCTTTTACTGTCAAAATATACTTTATCTATGAATGTACTTCTTCAGGGCTGGCGTGTATTTTCTTCAAGGCTTTTAGATAGTTAATCGAGAGAAAAAGCCTGACAAATATTTTCCCTGATGTCTTTTATCAAAATAGTATACACCCCACCATTTATGAAGAAATCGATGTACTTACCTACAGTTTCATCACCAATTTCTACGTGATTCAGTCCCTTTCCCATTTTTGGAGGAAAATATCCAAAAATAATGTTTCTGTGCAAAGGCCTCGATTTACGCATCACAGCGCTCAGATTCTGTATAAGGAATATTTATATCTTTAAAAGAATATAACCAAATAAATTCAATCTGTTTATTACAAGGTTATACAGAATGCAACAAAACTATCACCTATTTAGATAGCGGTAGATGATGTTTTTGTGAGAGGGAGAAGATGTGTTTTAATACCTACATGGATTGGATTGTATTGGATAGGAGACTTTTTTTATCCGCACTTAGCCTCTTTTTTGGGCCAATGTACGTGATAGAGTGCTGGCTATAGTAAGCCTAGCTCCACCCAGAAACGCATAAACTTACTTGGGACTTCACAAGCTTCGCGGAGCGATTTCTCTGTGTCGAGGATTTGGGATCATTGGGTGGCCACTGCCTCGCATTCCAGTATAACGTGGACAACCGTTTCCTCGGCGATGAAGCACCCCCTACAAAGGGAGCTGTCAACACCACCAAGAACACCTACATTTCGCCAAATATAATTTTCAGTCCTACGTAATAGGGGGCGACCTTATGCCGTCAAGTGGGTCCTTTTGTCATGGGCTGTATGTTTACTGTTGGATGGAAAACAGCCCTATCCTTTAATAACCTTCTTCGTCACCCACGTGGAGATATCGGGTGTTTTAACATTCACAGCATACGTCCATATCTATCACTTAGACCGACCATTTTCACTGTTTAGGCTAACCTATATCCAAAATCTATTCAAGAGCTCCTAGGTCCACGGTGAAGGTCTGTTACTATAGATGATGAAGAGAAAAGGGCCGAGAACATTCCCTTGAGGTAGTCCGTGTTTCTATACTCTCTAGCGAGTTTTTTGGGAGATGTATTTGATAGTACTGATTCCAGAGAAATATGCAAAGAACTACCTTAAGCTTACGGTCTCCAATTTAATTAAAGCTACAATAGTTATGTCGTATTCATTTCAATCGATTTCAATACAAATCGTATCGTATATGCATTTCTAGCGCAAAGTAACCACATAACAACATAATACTATCCCAAAACTAATCTTGAGCCGTACTAAAACTACCCCACAAAAATATCTTCGTCAGTTGTTTTATCTTCAAAGTAAGGGCATTTCGGTGCGGCTAATGTCCTATAAAAGGCTCTATGGTCTTCGTAAGTATCTATTTAAGAGGGTCACCTCACAACATGAGTTTATCTTGGACCTTCGTTGGTATTTAATCTGGGTCCGATAATGATCTTAGAAGGTGGACTCAAGGTATTAGAGTATTCAGCTTTTGAATTATCACATTGGGAGGGTGGTTGACTTGCTTCGGTTTTGTAGAACGTTCTTTCTTTTGCATGTACCGGCAGTTATCTTTATAAAGTGGTTAAAACCGTTTGTGTTTCATCATCTCCAATTTCCGTGTCCCAAGTTTCGGATTTGGAGCCAAAGGTCATCTTAGTGTTTTTATTGGTATGTCAGTTTTTCTGCGACCGACTGTCGCTGACTTCCCAACCCTAAAATATTTTTTTAATTCTTTGATTGTGTTGGATGCAAACTACAGAACTTTTCTTATTTGGATTTTTTTTATTAAAAATATCTTGTTCAGACTTAAAATCTAAGGGCCTTATTCCAAAACGATACTCAGTTCTGAATCCCGATTTATAACTAGATCGGAGGACAGATTGAGTTCTAGATGATAATAATTAGTCGTAGTTTTTCCATTGTGAGAGACGCTTCACAACTGAGCATTGTTCTGGAAGACGGGTCCAAGTCTCTCAAGTATGTGTCGGTTGATTAGAACCGGAGATGTGACCATAACGATAACCGATGCATCTGGCATTAGCTAATCCATACATAACATAACATAAACTCACGCCTGTATTCCCCGGAGGGGTAGGCAGAGGTGCTATAATATATCATTGCTAAAACAGATATTCTCTGGAATACAGTCTGTTCTTAGATCTAGTTATAAATCGAGATTAAGGATTGAGTATCATCCTGGAATACGGGTTTCCGAGAGGTCTATTTTAGTCAATGAGAGCATAGAAAATAGAATAAGAAACATCTCGTGCAGCCTCCGCATAGCGACATAAGACAGAATAATAAATTATAATCTTTTAGCAAGGTAATACCATGATGTGTGTCCTGCCACCAATGAAATCGCTGAAAAAAGTGGTCACGTGACCTAGACGTCACGATTTTTCACACGACGACATCTTTTTTCAGCAGAAAGTGATATAGCTATGCTGAGTAAGCCGCAACTCCCCCGAAAATTGGAATCGAGTCAATTTAATTCAATTTAATATTCCACAACATTCTACACAACGCTATCCAGACCCATGGTAAGCTTAACTAGCTTGTGTTATGAAATCTAGAATGCGGATAAACATACTTAGATACATCAAATACATAGGGGGAAAAAAAAAAAATCCTTCAAATACTTAGATACTTTTGTAAATACATACATGTTATACATAAAAACTACCAGACCAATGCAAATAGCTATATTCATGCATACAAATATTTGCACTGAGCGGGGATCGAACCCGCGCCTCCTGCGTAGCAGTCACGATCACTACCACCACGCAACAGAGGCTATCGAACATTCGAACAATCCCTGGAATCAAGAACGGGGGAAATCGCAATTAGCCCACCATGCTAAAGCTAAGTACTGTGTAATGTAAAAGCATGTTTCTTTTAACCACGCTTTGAGCTTCTCAAAAGTTATCGTAATAGTACCTACAATATTTCAAAGAATTCCATCGAATATTTGCAATGAAAACTTACATTTGAAGGATATCCAGGAGCGCTCTCGAGTGTGGGAACCGTTCGCAATATCCTTTGAACAGTTTCAACTGGGTCAACAAGTTTCTTGGTCTTGCACTTTGGAGAATTCACTACGGAGTCGGTACGAGTGGTTACTTCCTTGACGCCGTTTAGCTATTGTGCAGCTGTACTACCCAGAGAGTGTTTATGTGTGTGATAGGAAAAAAGTTTACTAATTATTAAATTTGATTATAAAACATCAGTTAACATAACATAACATAAACTCACGCCTGTATTCCCCGAAGGGGTAGGCAGAGGTGCTGGCCCCCACATTTCGCCAGTTTATGTTTAGGGCCCATTGTAATAGGTGGCGAGCCTATTGCCATTAACCGGGCACTTATAAACCTGCGATAAATACACACATAACTTCGAAAAGCATCGAAAAGTCATTGGTGTGTGCCATGGCAAACCTGGGATCGAACCCGAGACCTCGTCTCAGCAGTCCATTACCCATACCACTACCGCAGATCCATACCATCCATACTAATATCATAATATCATAAATGCGAAAGCAACTCTGTCTGTCTGTCTGTTACGCTTTTACACCTAAACTATTCAACCGATTTTGATGAAATTTGGTATTTGGGTAGATTAGAACTTGAGAAAGGACATAGGCTATGTTTGGCCGCGATAACCGATATCCACGCGGGCGGAGCCGCGGACAAAAGCTAGTAAACAATAATCGCATTTCATGGCCTCAGCATTGTGAACAAGTCCTACGCTCAGAAACTTCGTGTAATAAGCTCCTAACTGTCACTGCAAAACTAATACACGTCAACGGAAATGCGGTTAATGTGACACATATTTGTTTAAAAGTGACATTTTGTGAGTTTGTTCGCTGACTTTTCTGGAAAATCAACCTGTAGTCTTCTTTCTATTTGTTAGTTTGTATCCACGTTATGGTAAGCGGTTACCATCACTTCTGAATACTTGAAATACTAAATTGGAAATTGGTCACCTTACAATCACAACTACCTGCCTACTTTCTATTAATCTTTCAGTATTTACAAAAAAATCTGATTGTGTGTTTCACTCGCACCTCCTAAACGGTTAAACAGGTTATTATGGATAGATTAACGAATGAATGAATAGACAGGGCAACACCTTTTAGGTTCACCAAATTTTAATTAAGAGGCAATTCGATAGCTCTGTTTTGGTGGGCGTTGCTCTTAAGTACAAAACATAGGAGCTGGTTTACAATCTTTACTTAAAGGTATAATCTTATAAAGAAGCGTATGAAACGATTCAGAAACACGTCCGTTCTATTTAAAGTTTTGTGTTGCTATAACACAGTAAAAAAGGTGAAGATTAAAAAGTGCCAAAAACAAAAAAAAAAAACTGATTTTTTTTATTAAGTACATTCCACGCGGACGAAGTCGCGGGCACAGCTAGTGTAACATAAGTAGCTTCCTAATTCCGACACTAGATTTCTTTGTGTCGTGGGATAACATGGTATCGTTATTTTTCTCTTTACGAATGTTTAAATAATGTCCAAATCTCGAGGTACATTCACATCCATAATAGTAGCAAGCTTAATTTGGGCCACCGTAATTTCTAGGCTTTAGTTTTACACATACTCAGTAAAAAGGGCTCTTAGACCCTAAGCATCTAAACATTAGGCTACGCCTAATTGGTACTATAAAACGTATCCGTTTTTATGACTCACTGTACATTGCCTTAAGGCCTAAGAGGACGTACACACTTAGCTAAATAAAAAATGTATGTATGTATATTATCACCTTTGTATCCAAAATCTATTCAAGAGTTCCTAGGTTCAGGGTGAAGGTCTGTCACTATAGATGATGAAAAGAAAAGGGCCGAGAACACTCCCTTGAGGTAGTCCGTTTTTTTATACTCTCCAGCGAATTTTTTCGGATATGTATTTGATAGTACTGATTCCAGAGAAGTATGCAAAGTACTACCTTAAGTTTACGGTCTCCAAGGATTCTCAAAAGTAATTTAATCGATTCATTAAAGCTACAATAGTTATATCGTATTCATTTCAATCAATTTCAATACAAATCGTATCGTATATGCATTTCTAGCGCAAAGTAACCACATAACAATATAATACTATCCCAAAACTAATCTTGAGCCGTACTAAAACTACCCCACAAAAATATCTTCGTCAGTTGTTTTATCTCCAAAGTAAGGGCATTTCGGTGCGTCTAATGTCCTATGAAAGGCTCTATGGTCTTCGTAAGTATCTATTTAAGAGGGTCACCTCACAACATGAGTTTATCTTGGACCTTCGTTGGTATTTAATCTGGGTCCGATAATGATCTTAGAAGGTGGACTCAAGGTATTAGAGTATTCAGCTTTTGAATTATCACATTGGGAGGATGGTCGACTTGCTTCGGTTTTGTAGAACGTTCTTTCTTTTGCATGTACCGGCAGTTATCTTTATAAAGTAGTTAAAACCGTTTGTGTTTCATCATCTCCAATTTCCGTGTTATCCCAAGTTTCGGATTTGGAGCCAAAGGTCATCTTAGTGTTTTTATTGGTATGTCAGTTTTTCTGCGACCGACTGTCGCTGACTTCCCAACCCTAAAATATATTTTTTATTTCTTTGATTATGTTGGATGCAAACTACAGAAATTTTCTTCTTTGGATTTTTTTATTAAAAATATCTTGTTCAGACTTAAAATCTAAGGGCCTTATTCCAAAACGATACTCAGTTCTGAATCCCGATTTATAACTAGATCGGAGGACAGATTGCATTCTAGATGATAATAATTAGTCGTAGTTATTTCATTGTGAGAGACGCTTCACAACTGAGCATTGTTCTGGAAGACGGGTCCAAGTCTCTCAAGTACGTGTCGGTTGATTAGAACCGGAGATGTGACCATAACGATAACCGATGCATCTGGCATTAGCTAATCCATACTAATATCATAAATGCGAAAGCAACTCTGTCTGTCTGTCTGTTACCCTTTCATGCCTAAACTATTCAACCGATTTTGATGAAATTTGGTATTGGGGTAGATTAGAACTTGAGAAGGGACATAGGCTATGTTTGGTCGCGATAACTGACATCCACGCGGGCGGAGCCGTGGGCAAAAGCAAGTAAACAATAATCGCATTTCATGGCCTCAGCATTGTGAACAAGTCCTAACCTCAGAAACTTCGTTTAATAAGCTCCTAACTGTCACTGCAAAACTAATACACGTCCACGGAAATGCGGTTAATGTGACACATATTTGTTTAAAAGTGAGTGAGTGAGTTTGTTCGCTGACTTTTCTGGAAAATCAACCTGTAGTCTTCTTTCTATTTGTTAGTTTGTATCCACGTTTTGGTAAGCGGTTACCATCACTTATGAGTACTTGAAATACTAAATTAGAAATTGCCACATAAACTTAAAACTCCCTGTCTACTTTCTAATCTTTCTGAATTTACTAAAATTTCTGTTCGTGTGTTTCACTCGCACCTCCTAAACGGTTAAACAGGTTACTATGGATAGATTAACAAATGAATAAATAGACAGGGCAACACCTTTTAGGTTCACCAAATTTTAATTAAGAGGCAATCTACATGTTACTAATTGTTGCTGATAGCTCTGTTTTGGTGGGCCTTGGTGTTAAATACAAAACACAGGAGCTGGTTTACAATCTTCTCTTGATGGTATAATCTTATAAAGAAGCGTATGAAACGATTTAGAAACACGTCCGTTCTATTAAAAGTTTTGAAGGAAGAGAGCGTTTTGTGTTGCTATTACACAGTAAAAAAGGTAAAGATTAAAAAGTAATTTAAATGAATTAGTGTATCTGAACTATGAAATATGAACAGTAGTATCTACAATTTCATTACACATATTAAAAAATAATATTGTCACATAAACAAATTTAACATTAGGTAGCTTCCTGAATCCCACACTAGATTTCTTTGTGTCGTGGGATGACATGGTATTACTATTTTTCTCCCTTTATGAATGTTTAAATAATGTCCAAATCTTGAGGTACATTCACATCCATAATAGTAGCAAGCTTAATTTGGGCCACTGTAATTTCTAGGCTTTAGTTCTACACATACTCAGTAAAAAGGGCTCTTAGACCCTAAGCATCTAAACATTAGGCTACGCCTAATTGGTACTATAAAACGTATCCGTTTTTATGACTCACTGTACATTGCCTTAAGGCCTAAGAGTACTACACACTTAGCTAAATAAAAAATATATGTATGTGTATCTATGTAGGTATTTACAAAAAGAAATTATCCAAGTTTGTTTATAGTAGTTACATTCTAGATCAAATAAAAGAAGCTTGTTAAGCTTGCTTTGGCTGGAGAGCGCTGTGTAGAATGTCGTAGAATATTTATAATTAATCACATTATTTGGGGAGGAATTCTACGATGCCTAAAGTTACAGTCTCTTCGACCCTTGCTTTTTTTTCTCATTTTTGTATGTATTATATATTTAGTTAGCATATTATATATATATGCATTATAACTACAACTTATAATACTGTATTTAATTAATCACACTACTTATTATAAAATGTTTGTTAGTCCTTCAATCTAAACGGATGGAGCTATTTAAATAAAATTTGGTACGGAGTTAGCTGACACCCTGGATTAATACTATGTTTGGTTACGATAACCGACATCCACGCGGTCAGAGCCACGGGTAAAAGCTAGTTTATTATAGTTAACTTATAAATATTACTACAAATAGCAATAAATATTTTGAAGTCAGCGTATAACATCCAAAATATCAAATGCATCTGCTAACAAACGGACCAGTCTAGCAAAATAAATATACGCAGTCCAATAGGTGAACAATAGGCTCGCCACTTATTATGTGGGGTTGATGAAGTATTTGGCGAAACTTGGGAGGAGTTAGCGCCTCTGGCTACCCCTTCAGGAATAAAGAAGTGATGTGTGTGTTTAAAAATGATTACGTCTGATATTGCATCGGGAATAATGGCACCAGCAGCTGGTGTAGATTTTTTGCACTTCGCTGGATGGTAAGCGGCTAGAAGTCGAAAAGACACTGTTTGAATATATCGAATAGAAAGGGAAAAAGAACAATCATCTCGGGCGGGACTCGAACCCGTAGTCTTTCCCTTACAGGGGGAATGCCTTGACCAATTCGGCTACCGAAACATTCCCCCTGTAAGGGAAAGACTGCGGGTTCTAGTCCCACCTGAGATGATTCATCTTTTTCCCTATGTATTTGATTTGTATAGTTAGCATACTTAATGCTGTAAAAAATCATTCAATTATTTGAATATAGTTAGAAAAATACAATCACACCTTCAAAGTTGTTAAGTTTTTATTTATTCCTTTTCATTTTGTTTACCATGATTCATTTTTACGTCAAATTTTGTGGTGCAAAAATTATTACACTTGCCGGAAGTTGGGCAGTTTTTTGATGAATGGTTGACGCGTGACGCTGTTTCCGGTGTGCTCAATTTAGTTGTAAAAAGTTGCTCAAGCGGTTTTTACGTTAAATGATTTCTGATTACTTCTGAGTTTTTTCTTTCGAAATTGCGTAACTTTTCTTTGGGTAACGTTGAGTTATGTCTTTCTCTTTGATTTTCTGCTGATTTAAGAGCGCGCATAAAGCTAGAAAAAAGTCAGATTTCACCCGCACACTTCATACGTCCCGCTCTCGTCTGTCCACACGTCTGTCGTCTCGCAGTATTTTGTGTGGCAGCTAACCGCTGTGTTTGGTACGCAGGCGCACAGTATACCCAAAATATTCAGATAAAATTTGGCAAAGTACGAGCTGGATCATTATCTATAAGGTATACTTTGAACACACAATAATTTTATTTTTGGTGATAGATAAAATGAGTGAGATTAATAAACATAAGCATTGAAATAAAACTACTTTTTACGGATTCTAACACGTTTATTTGTTATTATTTACTTTTTAAACCGACGTTTCGGCTGCTGCAAATTTACGCAGAATGAGCTCTCTGCGTTGTTAAGTCTTGCTGGATTTTGCTGCTTACTGGGTTTGATTAAGTGGATAACTGGGTCCCAAGCTGTAGGTGGTACGTTCCATCCATCCTCTCTATTAAAATTTGGGTGTATTTTAATTTCAATAGCCTCGCGGATCATTCTAGGAATATATCGATGTTCTTTGGCGAGTATCTTCATATATATTGTATGTATATGTATAATATGTATAAATTTATTTTTGGTGATAGATAAAATGAGTGCGATTTGTAAAATAAACATAAGCAGCTTAGCTTTAATAAACAGCTTAAAATATAGTGGTCAAAAAATGAATGCATATTTTTTGAAATCGTCAAATATTTATAGCTCGTGCGAGTTAACATGGCACCTGCCTCGAAGACACCCTCCTCCCGCTTCCCCGCGCGCGACCCCGCTCTCGCCGTGCGAGGCTAGTAGCGTCAGCGTACACGCCTCCCGCTCCCCCGCGTAAAGCCCCGAGCCAGGTGCCATGTTAACTCGCACGAGTTGTATATTAAGACATTTTTATCACGATATAAATTTTAATAAATTTTCACTGTATTATTATAATTTGTTGTGTTTTAGATAAAATCTCCCTAAGAACTCTGACGATTCGCTGAATAATTTTACAGGTAGTGCATAAATAATACGAAAAAGTAAGTTATAGAATATTGAATAACACACTTGTACTTTTCCACTGAATTTATTTATAGACCTGACCGGTTTCGCCTTACGGCATTATCAAAGGTTCACATTGATGTTCTAAAAATTACAATTCGGAAACACTACAATATTTGCATTTTTTCATGTGTGGGTAGTTTTTTAAAAAATTCGGTATACCAGTTAAAATTTTTTTTTTCCCCAAAATGTGGGAAATAATTATAAGTTTGGCCTCACAATTTCTAATGATCAATATAATATATAAAATTGCATTTGAATTATAATGTCAAGGAATAATTTTAAATGTCAAATGAAAATAATAATGTCGAATGGTAATGTCGAATTACAAATGATTAAAGGAAAATTCTATCGAAATGTCAAAATCATAATCAAATTGCATTGAGTAAAGTTATCGTCAAATTAATGATGTCAAATGGTGTGCTTAACAAGACTGGGATTACAATATACAGAATGTCAGTAACAATATTAAATTAACAATTCAACACGAGCATGCAAAGCAAGTAGATATGTGGATATCATCATTCACTGTAGCAGGGGTGAGCGGCTCAGATCCAACTGTTGGTTTATTAAGTTGTTTCTGTCAATATTTAGTAGTCTGTTTATTTCTAAGGCTTCCAGGGCGTTCATTTTTCTACCTTTGTCACACAGTCGCAGAGCTCTGAAGTTGACCTTAGGATCAAAGGAGTGGTTTTCTAGAAGAAGATGTTCCGCAAAGTTGGACTCAGTTTTTTTGAGTCTCCAACCTCTGACATGTTCCGCAACTCTAATTTCGAAAGGTCGTCCAGTTTGGCCGATATACTTTTTGTTGCAGGTGGAACATGTCAGTTCGTATATTCCACTTTTCTGCTCAACTGGGGTTGGATCCTTATTATTGCAAATTAAGTTTTGTAGATTATGTGTGGTATAATAAGCTGGTTTGCATTCTGAAAGATTTCTAGCACATTTATATGAAACATGTCCGATATAAGGTATGCGAGCCCATCGTTTCTTATGTGTATCTGCAGTAATGGGTGTGCCTCCCTTGTAAGCTAGATCTGTGACTACTCTGGAACTCTTACGTTTAACTATGCTATCTATTAATTGAGATGGAAAACCATTGTTCGTCGCTATCACCTTGATTACTGTCAATTCTTCCTCGAAATCCGACTGCGACATTGGGATCGACAGTAGTCGGTGTAACATCGAGTGGAATGCAGCGTGTTTGTGACTCAATGGGTGTCTAGAATTTGCATGTATGACATTGTCAGCGAAAGTGGGTTTTCTATAAATTTTAAATGTATGTCTGTTGTTGATTAAATTAATAGTGATATCAAGAAAATTAATGTGGTCATGTCCAATTTCTATTGTGAATTGTATTTTAGAGTTAATTTCATTAATAAATGTCAAAAAGTTATTCAAGGTATCTATATTTCCGGTCCACAAACAAATGATGTCATCCACATACCTATACCAGTAGGTAATAAATGGTTTGTACATACTATTGCCTAGAATTTGTTTCTCGATATAATTCATGAAAATATCTGCACAAAGCGGTGAAAGGGGGCTACCCATAGCGAGGCCATCCATCTGCTTGTACAATTTGTCACCAAACCTAAAATAGTTTTGGTCTAGGCAGACCGATATGGTATGTTCCAAGTCTATGGCAATCTGAGGGTCTACTACAGATTCTATTAGGATGTCTTTAATTGCACTTTTACATTCATTTAAAGGAATACTTGGAAATAGATTTTTTACATCAAAGGAAATGAGCATGGCTTGGTCTGGTACATGAATATTTTCGAGCTTTTTTACAAGATCAAGGCTATTTCTTATAGTATTAGTTGGTGTGAAGTTCGTATGATGTTTAAATAACCCGTTAGCTTCTGCTGCTAATTTGTATGCTGGTGCACCTGTGTATGACACTACTGGACGGATAGGAACTTCCGGTTTGTGTAGTTTGTAGTACGCATGTAGCTTTGGAGGTTGAGGGTTCATGAGCTTGAATTTGTAGGTGTCCTTTCCGAATATGCTGTTAGCAGATTGTAGTGTTTCTTTCACAGCTTGATTGAACTTCTTAGTTGGGTCTTTCTTCAGCTCAACAAATGATGGATCGTTTAAGAAGGTCTCAACTTTGGCTACGTACTCCTGTCGGGTTGCGACCACTACTGTGTTGCCTTTATCCGCTTTCGTTATTACCAGGTCATGAGTCTTGATTTTGGAACGAATATTTAGAATAGTTTTAAGATCTTCTGATGTATTATTTTTACTTTGCAATGTTACTTGTTGTTTTATTGTTCTGCTAAGTACATGCTTCCCAGTGACATCAGTTTCGGCTAATTCCAGATCTACCGCCAAGTTATCCAAATCCTTCTGGGATAAGGGGATATTGGGGCAATACTTTAACCCTTTCTCTAGTAATGCCTTTTCTTTAGTAGCAAATTCAACGCTGGTAAAGTTTATAAGTTTAGGGTAAAATTCACCGAGGTAAAGGGGTGGTGTTGAGATATTAGAATTTTTGTCCCGATATGATCTTAAAGTTGCTAGTTTGCTCAGGTGTCTCTTATGTATAATAGCTGAGGAACTGCGGATTTCGTCATAGATATCGCATTGTAGGACACAAAATTCCAAATCGTGTAGTCTCAAACACAATTCCATGTGGCAAATTTTTAGATGGAAACTTAAATGGTCGCGTTGGTTTCCATCTAAGTTTCCATCTAAAAATTTGCCACATGGAATTGTGTTTGAGACTACACGATTTGGAATTTTGTGTCCTACAATGCGATATCTATGACGAAATCCGCAGTTCCTCAGCTATTATACATAAGAGACACCTGAGCAAACTAGCAACTTTAAGATCATATCGGGACAAAAATTCTAATATCTCAACACCACCCCTTTACCTCGGTGAATTTTACCCTAAACTTATAAACTTTACCAGCGTTGAATTTGCTACTAAAGAAAAGGCATTACTAGAGAAAGGGTTAAAGTATTGCCCCAATATCCCCTTATCCCAGAAGGATTTGGATAACTTGGCGGTAGATCTGGAATTAGCCGAAACTGATGTCACTGGGAAGCATGTACTTAGCAGAACAATAAAACAACAAGTAACATTGCAAAGTAAAAATAATACATCAGAAGATCTTAAAACTATTCTAAATATTCGTTCCAAAATCAAGACTCATGACCTGGTAATAACGAAAGCGGATAAAGGCAACACAGTAGTGGTCGCAACCCGACAGGAGTACGTAGCCAAAGTTGAGACCTTCTTAAACGATCCATCATTTGTTGAGCTGAAGAAAGACCCAACTAAGAAGTTCAATCAAGCTGTGAAAGAAACACTACAATCTGCTAACAGCATATTCGGAAAGGACACCTACAAATTCAAGCTCATGAACCCTCAACCTCCAAAGCTACATGCGTACTACAAACTACACAAACCGGAAGTTCCTATCCGTCCAGTAGTGTCATACACAGGTGCACCAGCATACAAATTAGCAGCAGAAGCTAACGGGTTATTTAAACATCATACGAACTTCACACCAACTAATACTATAAGAAATAGCCTTGATCTTGTAAAAAAGCTCGAAAATATTCATGTACCAGACCAAGCCATGCTCATTTCCTTTGATGTAAAAAATCTATTTCCAAGTATTCCTTTAAATGAATGTAAAAGTGCAATTAAAGACATCCTAATAGAATCTGTAGTAGACCCTCAGATTGCCATAGACTTGGAACATACCATATCGGTCTGCCTAGACCAAAACTATTTTAGGTTTGGTGACAAATTGTACAAGCAGATGGATGGCCTCGCTATGGGTAGCCCCCTTTCACCGCTTTGTGCAGATATTTTCATGAATTATATCGAGAAACAAATTCTAGGCAATAGTATGTACAAACCATTTATTACCTACTGGTATAGGTATGTGGATGACATCATTTGTTTGTGGACCGGAAATATAGATACCTTGAATAACTTTTTGACATTTATTAATGAAATTAACTCTAAAATACAATTCACAATAGAAATTGGACATGACCACATTAATTTTCTTGATATCACTATTAATTTAATCAACAACAGACATACATTTAAAATTTATAGAAAACCCACTTTCGCTGACAATGTCATACATGCAAATTCTAGACACCCATTGAGTCACAAACACGCTGCATTCCACTCGATGTTACACCGACTACTGTCGATCCCAATGTCGCAGTCGGATTTCGAGGAAGAATTGACAGTAATCAAGGTGATAGCGACGAACAATGGTTTTCCATCTCAATTAATAGATAGCATAGTTAAACGTAAGAGTTCCAGAGTAGTCACAGATCTAGCTTACAAGGGAGGCACACCCATTACTGCAGATACACATAAGAAACGATGGGCTCGCATACCTTATATCGGACATGTTTCATATAAATGTGCTAGAAATCTTTCAGAATGCAAACCAGCTTATTATACCACACATAATCTACAAAACTTAATTTGCAATAATAAGGATCCAACCCCAGTTGAGCAGAAAAGTGGAATATACGAACTGACATGTTCCACCTGCAACAAAAAGTATATCGGCCAAACTGGACGACCTTTCGAAATTAGAGTTGCGGAACATGTCAGAGGTTGGAGACTCAAAAAAACTGAGTCCAACTTTGCGGAACATCTTCTTCTAGAAAACCACTCCTTTGATCCTAAGGTCAACTTCAGAGCTCTGCGACTGTGTGACAAAGGTAGAAAAATGAACGCCCTGGAAGCCTTAGAAATAAACAGACTACTAAATATTGACAGAAACAACTTAATAAACCAACAGTTGGATCTGAGCCGCTCACCCCTGCTACAGTGAATGATGATATCCACATATCTACTTGCTTTGCATGCTCGTGTTGAATTGTTAATTTAATATTGTTACTGACATTCTGTATATTGTAATCCCAGTCTTGTTAAGCACACCATTTGACATCATTAATTTGACGATAACTTTACTCAATGCAATTTGATTATGATTTTGACATTTCGATAGAATTTTCCTTTAATCATTTGTAATTCGACATTACCATTCGACATTATTATTTTCATTTGACATTTAAAATTATTCCTTGACATTATAATTCAAATGCAATTTTATATATTATATTGATCATTAGAAATTGTGAGGCCAAACTTATAATTATTTCCCACATTTTGGGGAAAAAAATTTTAACTGGTATACCGAATTTTTTAAAAAACTACCCACACATGAAAAAATGCAAATATTGTAGTGTTTCCGAATTGTAATTTTTAGAACATCAATGTGAACCTTTGATAATGCCGTAAGGCGAAACCGGTCAGGTCTATAAATAAATTCAGTGGAAAAGTACAAGTGTGTTATTCAATATGTGTAGCAGATTCCACCAAGCGCCATCAATCTACAGTATAAACAGTAAGTTATAGAATATTTATTTCAATTATAATTGCAAAATACTTACATGTAATATATTTTCAATTTTGTTATAGGTAGATAAGAATAAGGTAAACAAATGTATATTTCATACTGAAATTGGTTCAAGACGCCTAAAGGTATTACTTTCAGTTCATAAAAGTAGACGATCACTGTAGAAATTTAATTTGAACAAATATCTCTTTAATCTATAATTGGAAATACAAAAAGAGTTGAAGATGACGTCAATAATGTGGATATTACGAGGCCGTTTACGAAATTTTGTCATTTTGCTCGACATATGTGATTTTAGAAAAGTGATTTCATAGTTAAAAACTGTATTAATTCGAGTTTAAATGAATAAATCAATCAAATACTAATGAGTAAATGAGCTAGGTACGGTATTTACTTATTTTTATTACATGATTTTGATTATTCTACCAGAAACCTACGCCTATTTGTGAATTTTTGTGGAAAAGGTTTAGGAAATGACCTATTAATTATTGTTTTGACGGCTAAACAGTATGAAAAACTTACTACGTATTTTCCTGAAAACTGTGCCCAAAGCAGTGCCAAGACCTGTTGCGTAAAGTGGATGAATTCTGTACATGGACAGATGGAATGAAAACAAAACCTAGCAAATGCTACTGTCTATGTCTGGGTAGGCGGGGTACCAGATATACCTCATATGATCCAGGGCTTAGTATAGGCGGGGAAAACGTTTCGACTATATCCGAAACCGTGCCTTTTAAATTTCTCGGAAGAAAAATAGATAACAGAGGTTGCACTCCAGCTTTAGAAGAAGTAATTAATAACTTCATTATCGATATACAAAAGGTAGATCAGCAGCCACTAAGTAATGTTAAAAAAGCGTGGATTTACGACAACTATTTAACCTCGCGTCTTAACTGGCCGTTTCTTGTTTATGATATAAGCCAGAGCCTTCTCAAAAAACTAGATGCGAATGTTACGAAGACCCTGAAGTCGTTGCTGGGGCTAGCTCAGTCGGCAGACCCATCGACATTATATAGAGCCTCAAATAACTTTGGAATGACGTTCAAGAAACCATCGGAACTATATAAATATCTAAGAGTAACCAAAATGCACGTCCTAGCGAAATCAAAAGACGAAATCGTGCAAACTCTTCCAAAAGACCAAAGTACTAAAGAGCTCGAGTCGCGCCTCCAATTCCATAAAAAAATCATGATAGGCTCGCAGACTGGTAGGGTGGGTTTGGGTAATACTAGGAGGCAGTCAGACAAAGACATAACAAAATCTTTTCTTCAAGTAGATGAAAATAATACCTACAAAGTGCACGCAATGAACCTAGAAGTACAAAACGAATGGTTAACACTAGGTGAATTTTGTATTCCCATAGCCTTAAAATGGCGTACCTTAATATACGACTGGTCACCGGCTCTCCTTAAATTCTATCTCAATGCATTCCAGTTGACCCTCCCCGACCAAAGCAATCTTGTCAGATGGGGAAAAGCCACAGATAAAACATGTAACTCATGTGGTGAAGCAATTGGTACTGCTAGGCACCTACTGGTGGGTTGTAGGACGCTATTAGACCGGGGTCATTACTCGCGCCGACATGATAAGGTATTAGAAATCGTACGTGAGGCGGTAAGTTTGGCGGTAGCTAGAGCGAAAAAGGGTTTAACCACAAACCAAAGAAATGACGTCGCGTTTGTAAAGGAAGGCTGCTCAAAAAAGACAAATCAAAAGCCGTACTCAATTTTGATAGCAGCCGCTGACTGGACATTACTCGCAGATTCGTACGAGAAACACTATAAAATACCGGAGGATGTTTGTGCCTCGTCATCCAGACCCGATATATTCCTATTTTCAAAACAGCAAAAGCGTGCAGTACTAGTAGAACTCACAGTACCGTGGGAAACTAACATACCTAAAGACCACGCTATAAAAATAAACAAATACTTTGACCTGACCAACGAGTTAACCAAAAATGCTGGCTATGTGGTTAAACTCTACGCCGTGGAAGTAGGAGCAAGGGGAATTCCAGCTAAATCCCTGTATAACTTATTTAAAGACCTCGGATTGCCAAGAGCTTCAGTAAGCTCTTTACTCAAACGAATATCTAAAACGGCGTTGATAGATATCTTACCAAATTTGGATAGGTAGAGGGGGGAACACGACTGACGGTGGAGGTGAGCGCTGATGCATCACAAGGTGGCCACCCTAAACCTACACCTGGGTCGCAAGTCCCAGGCGCCGTCACAGTGTTCCTCTCTGTACCACGCCATGGACCCGGCGACCGCACGGTGAATCCATGGAATGCTAAGAACCGGATCTCATCTCATCTCTGCAGTGTATTACTTTTAACTAGTTCATACAGAATATGAAACTAAAAATATTCAATGTGGAATTTTTTTTCGAAAAATTCAAACCACAATGGGACTTCAACGCCAGAGTCGTGATCCCTGGCGTTCCAGTGCTCTTACTCTGAGCTAGCCTTCCACAGGCGATCGATCGTGTTCCATGTGGTCGAATTTTTCTATAACTTGTTTTATATTTAATTTGCTTGATTTAAATAAATGAATGTTTAATCAAAGCAAAGGAAATGGCTTACTATGTAGTGAGATTTTGAAACTCTTATCTAATATATTTTTTTATAAACAGTACTAGTCGGGATGTTCTCTACATTAGAAGATGATCTGAAGAAAAAAGGCAAATTAAATAGCCATGGTTTTAATAACTTCATTAACATCATTTTAACGCAACATAGTAACAGTTACTCAAAATAAATAAAACAACATGGTAAATATCCAGGTGAGTAATCACACTACATACATCACTAATGTGAATCTCAAACCATACCATTCTACTTGTTTATATTACACTCGGCGCTGGCTAGCCAGTTCCTTTGCTTGAACTTAGCTTACACGCTACTGCGTGTCTAGATTATACAACGTTGCATATTTTTTAATTCTATTTAGTGAATAGAATCTTAAATGTTTACTGAATGTGAGAAAAAACAATTGCAATAAGCTTACAAGTTACAGTTTTTACTAAGCGATGCGACTGGATCGGATTCATCAGCTTATGTTATATTACGAGCTGAAGCAACTCTGAAAAGCATTAAAATTGATAATACGATGTATAAGTACTTTCGCAAAATATAATTATATTACTGCTATAAAAAATAACATTAGTTACATACTTCAAACGCGAGGTGGTCTAAGACATCTATTTGATTTTCATATACTATACCCGGACTGCCTGGCAACGGTTGATACAAAAATTGTACTTAGTAACAAACTAAAGAAAATGAAGAAATATTACTTTCGACAATTAGCCAAGAGTTGAATTCTTAGTTTTTTATATTTTCTTTTAGAGTTTATCTTTTGATTTTTTTTATTAACCATAATTTCGACGAACTTTTTCGACGGAAAACAGAAAAACAGTCCTCTCGTCTCAACGGGGCGACCCCGACTAATTGATGAAACAACAGATGGCCGGCACCTCGCGTCAGGTGCGATAGCAAGAGACCCTTATGCGCGGAATAAGAACGTTGTAAGCGCCGAATTCGTTTTTTTTAATTACTCGTAAATTCCAGATAATTTTAACAAAGTGAAAAATTGGGTCACTGGATTTTATAATTTTATACTTTGTACATAAAAATTGACTCGGTTATATGAATAATCTTGAAAATAAATTAATTTGAATCTAAAATTAGGCCTAACTTTGTGATCTTATTTTATCGACAAAATATTATTATTTTATGTTTTCACCAAATTGAGTACCTTTCAGATATAACGTATTTTCTATTTAAAAAAAAACAAGCTCATTTGTGGCACACTTTCGGGTATAAAAATCAAATCAAAGATCGGCAATTTTCCTTTATACCCCCTCTTAATCTCATCATCATTATCTTTTACCTTACATCTTAGTTATATTCAATGTTTAGATTATAAGAACTGGGCTCAGTTTTCTACTCCTTGAACTACATGTTTCCCTTGTTTTTTAATATCACTTAGGTGGCAGTCAAACACATGGTCCACTTGATTGGAAAGTGGCCTATGGACGTGTGCAAGAGAGAGTCACGCTCGCGCTGCCGATCCTGTAAGAACAGATTACTTTTTTTTTTATACAGTACACGTCAATTTGACTTCACCTCGCCGGATGTTAAGCTAAAGGCAAAGTCTCGGAAAGAGGGTCACCATCGTAAACATTTACCATGTTAACAGTGGTGGCACTCAGCTTGACGGCCTCATTAGATGCCTTTTCACGCCCCGCTTAAAGGACCCGGGACTGAAGGAAGAAGGAAACACGTGAGCTAGCAGGGAGTTCTAGTCTTAGTAGTGCGGCATAGGAATTGAATGGTATTGAAAAATACATACAACCCTTATAAATTTTAAATAGCGGCCAGGTCAGCTAGTGTAGCTATATAAGATTATACATCTACTACAATTAATTAAATAGACAAAAGCATACTCCTGACAGGGATCCTGTCATGTTCAATTCGAAATGGCCAAAATGCAGGACTACAAACTACTATATTCTCTAACAAAAGCATATTAGAAATGTAATTATGTCATATTTCAATGAGTAGCTTTCTACCTCTTGTAGTCGAATATCTTTACCCTAAGGCCCCGTCAGAATTTCAGATAATAATTTGACGAGGTAGCTATAACTAAATTAATTTGTTACATCAGCAAAATGTTAACATTTCAAAGTCATATCAAACGTAACAATGGTACGCTTGTAAATCCAAATATTTGAACCAAAAACTTCCACGAAATAAACTTCAAAGTAACACAAACTGAAAGGAATTTAATTGGTTCGTTAAGTTAATTCTGATAGTTTCTAGTGTCCTAGTTATTGAGGCTTTTAGAAGGCTACGACTACGAGACGACACCGATTCTACACATCATTCGCTTTCTGCACTCAGCAAACGCAAATGATAGTTACGTTCGCATGCGAGGCTCTCATTTTGGAATTCAGGGTCTATTTTCGAAATTTCACTTATCTACTTTTTCGGTTTGGTCTTGCGCATGTATATTGGGATAGCATAGGTCAAAAGCAGAGATGTGTAACTACGAGGCGTCATAAAAAAAATCCAGTTCATACAAGTTTTATTTTTAAGATTATTGCCTTTATCATCAATTTATTTGTAGTGAAATGTACAATACATACAAGTCACAATTCATAAAAAGCATGCTACCGTTCTGTACTGTATTTGCTTATGACGTTATGTTTCATAATATCTGTCTGTACTTCTCTTTGAACAATTTTCTTAAGAATCTCTTTGTGAAAACTTGAATAAGTGTACTTAACAGCCAGAGTTGGCAACTGACATAAATCAAGTTTACTATAATTGTTCATCCAAGTGAGTTCAGAAAATGCAGATCGTGCAGTGTAAAGTAAGAAGTAGTTGCTTTATTGCGAGACACATAAATAAGTCAACAATTTTTAATGGAATACATTTATCGCACGGACAAGAGTCAGTCAAGGATTTCTTTCATAGTTAATGTTTTCTCTGCTGTCATTACCTCCTCCTCTACCTCTATCTTTTACAGTTAATGCTTCCTCTACTACATTACCTTCCTCAACCTCTAATTTATGCTCACTATTTTTGATTGCTTCTGACCTGACATTTATTTTTCAATGCCTCATCAATTTGATCTAATATGTATATTCTACGAGGTTGATTGCAAATTGTCTGTCTGCTTATGCATGTCTTAGGTGTGCATTATATAGAAGAGATGAAATGCATAAGGCATAGGGGGTATCAATCAATCAACTGGCCTTATTGCAGTACACTGCTGGAGATAGGCATATCCCATTGTGCGCCATTGCATCCAATCTGTTCCAGCCACTTTTTTGGTCATCAGCTAGATGGCGTAAGGGTATAATTCAGGCTAAATCTTGCGTAGCGTTGCGGTATACCTTTCGACTACTACGCAAGAGGCGTGGGTACAAATATTTATATGCATGAATTTGTATATTTGAGTTAGCGGTATTTCTATACTTAATCATACTGATTCCATAACCTGCTAAGAATGAATGAATTCCTGAGTAATGATTAATCCTGACCCAAGGTAAATTCAGAGAACGTCAATTAAAATGCAAAATTAATTAATATTTTTACAAAAGCCCAAAAACAAAATGGCTGAAATAAGAAGATCGCAGATATATGGGTCGTCTCGGCCTCGTGTCGTCTAATTAAAAATATTCTTATCTCAGACAAGACAAACATGGACAGTGTTTGTTTAGGTACCTTGGGTTAATGGAACGTGGGTACAGAATTGAGAATCAAGATACTTTAAGGTTTCCAAACCCATGGACGTTAAAGGGCATATTTTTCTTTAAAGAAAGAAAATGCGCCTGAGACGTAACATTCGACTGCTACGTCACGAGTTGCGTGTTTGATAACTGATGAATAATTTGTATACATGAGTTTAGTTGTGTTGGTCTAAGTAATGTATTAAATATAAATCAATAGTAGTAACAGACAGAATACAAGTATCACCACACCATCTCATCCGAAGGGTAAGAGGCTACTAGCGGAAACATACGCTGACGATATCACTGTGAGAGAAGGAAACGTCGAAATAAAACCCTGTACCAACCCGTCTGGCCAGCGTGGAAACAGTACACCAAATCCTCACAAAATTGGGAGAGGCATTGGGTATTCTACTGAGTAGTCAAATTAATTACTTTTTGCTAAACGTCAAAACGATAAGTTTAAGGTAACTTGTATGAAAAAAGATTTAGTGTCGTCATAAAATTTACTAGTCAAATCAGTTACTATTACAGTTTGGGTGGATGATTAAAAATAAATAAAAACTATAAAATAAGAACCGACACAATTTTTTACCATTCTTAATTTAATAAGCTAGGTTAGATAATTTATTTTAACTATAGGATAATACCCAATTGATTGCTGACTTCATATGTATAGTTTGTTTGTTCTTTACGATAAAATATTACCTACTGTTGTACACTTTTCTAAAAAAATAGTACAAGATAAATTATTTATTATAAGATAAATCCGATAGTCAATATTCAATATAAAAATATTTCTCGCAACCATTTTACTCGGTTAACCAGATTTTGTCTAACAGGAATTTCCAATTAAGCGTATGTCCGGGCACACTCAGACGGGGACAGGTATTGCCGGGAGAATATGTAGCGGAACATTGGTACTGGCTAGTATTTATTGAACCTTTTCATGAAATAGCTAAGTAAAATTTTATGTTGAAATGTAACAAATTTTATTAGATTGAAATAAAACCAATCTGTTAGATTCTAAACATAACATAACATAAACTCACGCCTGTATTCCCCGAAGGGGTAGGCTGAGGTGCTAGCACCCACATTTCGCCAGTTTATGTTTGTGGTATGGGTAATGGACTGCTGAGACGAGGTCTCGGGTTCGATCACAGGTTTACCATGGCACACACCGACAGACTTATCGATGCTTTTCCAAGTTATGTGTGTATTTATCGCAGGTTTATAAGTGCCCGGTTAATGGCAATAGGCTCGCCACCTATTACATTGGGACCTAAACATATACTGGCGAAATGTGGGTGCTAGCACCTCTGCCTACCCCTTTGGGAATACAGGCGCGAGTTTATGTTATGTTATGTCCAAAATAAATATGTGTACCAAATATCAGAACAATAAGTCAACTGGAAGGGGGCAAAAACACGAAATTAAGATCATTTTGAGTACTTTGTACGTCAACATTTTTCTGATACTGACTGTACATTGAGGAATTTTGAATTGGAGTGGGAGTACAGTACTCTAAATACAAATTTTATTCGAAGGGAACATATCTATATTTAAAGAATAACGAATGATGGATATTTGAGTAAAAGTGCTTTATCTTGTTCTATTGAATTTATTAAATTCAGATTTTATAAATTACCTTCTATTTTTCGTTTCAGTTCGTAAGAACAGTTAGTAAGTATGTTGGTAGATGGCCTTAAAGACGGATATAAAGAGAAGGAAAATTTGAAATGATTCAGGTGTGGCTCAATAGCTCAGTTGGAAGAGTATTCCCCCCGTAAGGGAAAGGTCGTGAATTCAAGTCTCGCTTGAGCATTTCATTTTTTCCAATGTTTTTCGAATTACCTTCTATTTAGAATGTTTGTTAGAAAGATTTGATCCTTAGACTGATCCTATCTATTGATGTTATAAAAATACAGAATGTTATTTTCCGGATTTTGGCCGATACGATTATAGACTAACAGAGTGATGCTCAAAATTCATCCATACCAACATTTGTACTGTGCGGGACTCGAACCCCCGACTTTTAACGTAGCAGACGAACGCCCTTCCGCTACGCCACAGAGGTTGTCAAGTTAATTAATATAAGTACATATTTACAGCCTTTATCGACTTAAAAGACTGATGAACTCATCATCCTTACGACACAATGGGACCAACTTCGAAATATATTCAACAACAAGTCATTATAAGTCGTTATAAACTCCTTGATTGATTCATTGACACACATAGCTGACCTAATTAACTGAGTGAAAGATTGTTTGACTAATTGTAAGACATATTTAGGTACTGATATATATAGCAAAATACATGGGTGTATAGGACTTTATCGATAAGGAGCCAACGTCCGAGGGCCATCACTGCGACGCGAGCGACGACACGGGGCTACACACGCTCACTGAGTGTGGCGTGGTCTTACCAGGGGCGTGTTGGGAACACCATTACCCCGAGGAGAGCCAGACCGTGAGGAAAGACCCTGGGTCAGCCGGGGTGCGACGGATATGTTGAAGACAACCTCACGTCCGGCCTAGCACTACGACCCACAGACGGCGTGTGGTTTTGGTCGGTTCGTACCGACATAACCTCCCCCTTCGGCTCAGACGGGGGAGGTATCCGTGGGAATTTCCGCATGAAATAAAGGGTGTACAGGACTCTATGAATATTTGAGGCGTATGTCAACATAACCTCTTAAGACTGTTGCATATTAGCATTGTATACATGTTGCAGTATTTGCACTTGTCCCTCTTCGGAAGAGGCGAAAAAATTTTACACTTTGGCTAAGATCTGTTGTGTTAATCGATAATACACGTAATAACTTTAATGAGGGTGGCATAGTCACTCAGTGACTAAGCCCTCAATAATAAATAAAGAAAAAAAACCGTATGTATGGGATTTGACGTTTATGACATTTTGTTGACAGCTGTCATTTATGTCAAATAATATATATTTGTCATTTATTCCACGATACATCCGCAAGCGAATTGCCAGTTGTCTAGAGGAGCTGGTCCTCTTTCGGGGCCGGACGCCTCTTGGAAAATCTGGTCAGAGGTCAGTTACTCCCGATAAACCAACATGTCAAAGTGGAGCCTGGGTCCAAAAGTGCAAACTGGAATCGTTATAAGGATGATGATATAGGGTGGACAGTCATCATTATCTTATCCCAGTAATCAAAGGCTTTTGCCTGGGTCAGCTTTCCTTCTATCTCACTGCACTGCACCCTTCGGCATCCCGTTAGCATGCGTGTTGATATGCCACATCCCTTACGACGTTATTCTTAATTTTAATATAAGTTATGGTAAACGCAGTTGGTAGAAAAATAAAAACAAAAACTGATGAACAAACTTTTTCAAGTTGCTTCTCATAATTATAACTTTTCCATCAACAAAATTGTTTTGTTTTCTAAAAACATTGAAAAACAAACCGCAGTTTACCTAAACACAACGTTCAACTGGAACGCAAATCTTAGATTGGGGCAAGGGTCGAAACTTTCCACAAAAATAGGGCCAAAGGTTTATTTTGGGAACGTTTGTTTGTTGTTGGCCCTTCCTGCTAATGTCCAATCTAAAATCCTTCACAACTGGTGTCTGAGTTCAAAAGTTCTGCTAAAACGAAATTGCCATGTAGCACATGAATTAATTATAACCTCTGTCTTTTTTGAAGTCGGTTTAATAGTCTTTGCATCTTGAAGTTTTCGAGCCTGCTAATTTAAGTGCTAAAACTAAAATAATATAACCTGACATTGCGCACTGTGCGGTATGAAAGGAACTTCATCTCACGCATGCTCAAGCTGTGGAATGAACTCAGTGCTGTGTATTTCTAAGCGACTACAATATGTGATTTTTCAAGAAGGTTTCTACAGTGTGCTTGTCTTCCAACTGAGTGGCATAAAAAAGCTATCCTTAGTCCTATATTTGCTTAAATTGGTTCAGCCTTTACTGAATTTTATGCAGGTGCTAAGGTACACTGTATTTCTACAAGACCTCCTTTTGCCCGTATGGTTCTACCGTTCGGTTCTACCAGTAGATCTACACTACGCTAGTACTATTATCTATTCTGTGCCTCCACGATATTTTTTATGTTTACTAGGTGGGATTTATCATAGTAGATGGATGAATGCCAATGAATTTGGACCAGTTGAAAAATACCTACAGTTTAGTACACACAGTACAGTTACAAGCCAAACGCCCATAGGCCACGGTGACAACTTTCCATCAGGTGGGTCGTGTGTAATCTGCTACCTACAATCTAAGCGGTATGAAAAAAAATGCGTGGTATGAAAGAAACAGCATAAGATTTCAAACAATAATAATAAAAAGCAAACGTTCACAAGTCAACTGAATCCAAGACAAATATATTTCTTATCATTTCTCTGTATATGGGGATTTATATCGGAACAAATAGACAAGTTATGACTCAAGGATAGCTCGGGGCGACGCATAAAAAGAAAACATTGTTCCTGTTTTACTGGAACTCATAAATAACAACTATAAATAAGGAATTTTGTACCGCGGTGGGATAAAAATCTTGGTAGCTTTATGAACAGATGGTGTTGGAAAATATTATAAGTAGCTGCTATTGTGCGTTTATATCTACAAACATAATACATATCAACATTTCACCAGAATTCCACAACATTCTACACAACTCTATCTAGACCCATGGTAAGCTTAACTAGCTTGTGTTAATGAATCTAGAATGCAGATAAACATACATAGATATTATTTTTTTGTAAATACATACATATTATACTTAGAAACACCCAGACCAATGCAATTAGCCATATTCATGCATACAAATATTTGCACTGAGTGGGGATCGAACCCGCGACTCATGCGTAACAGTTGCGTGCACTACCGCCACACCACAAAGGCTGTCAATTGGTATTTTTATTCATTTTTATATAAAGGACACGTCAATTCGGACAGTAAAAGAAGCTTGTGTACTCGTATAACAGAAGGCGTATGCCAGGATCGTAGTAAGCGGTAAAATGCTACCTCTGCATATTACAGTGGATAAGAGGTGTGTTGAATGACTTATGACGGACAGACGTAAAAGAAAGTGTCTGTACTTAGACAACCGCATTGTGAATTTATGTTGTACAACTTCACAGTATTGTAGGAAATAGTATTCCACGATCGAAACCAATCGTTGAAACAGATACACCGCAAGTTTGGCACCCTTAGTAGGTAATAGAATAATGACTAAACTTATCTTTCATCTGTGATTCTATTCAATAGATACTATCACGAGAGAGAGGCGCCAGAGTAAGTTCATTAAGGTGTAAATCATAGATAAATCAAACAATGATAATAATTATGAGATTCATGGAAGTATACTTAACCTGTATTTTGTTGGTTGTAAACTGGAAGACAACTACAATATGTTTATACTGTAGATTGATGGCGCTTGGTGGAATCTGCTACACATATTGAATAACACACTTGTACTTTTCCACTGACTTTATTTCTAGACCTGACCGGTTTCGCCTTACGGCATTCTCAAAGGTTCACATTGATGTTTTTCAAACCGGTCAGGTCTAGAAATAAAGTCAGTGGAAAAGTACAAGTGTGTTATTCAATATGAACTACAATATGGCTTCAAGAAGAAAGTTTCTACTAGGTTGGCAGCATTCAGTACATACAAACATAGTTGCACACGTCCACAGGCCACGGTAACCACTTTCCATTAGGTCACAAGTGTGTAACTTGTCTGTCACCTAAGTGGAAAAAAATACTACCAGTACGACCCACTGGTTGACCATGGCTATATTATTTTCCCGGGTAATTCCAGTTTGCCTTTACTGGTGGGCAAAGAGGAATTTGAAAAAAAAATGTGTGTCCAGTTTTCCCCTGGTGGGGAAATTTATACCCATTTAAAATTCCTAGTGCAATCGTCCCCACTAGGGTTGGTAACTTTGGATGGTTTTGAAGTTAGAAGAAGTAAGAAAGTCCTAAGTGACATTAAACTTTTACCAAGTGGTAGAAATGTGCTGTAAAGTTATCAGTTGACTTTCCCTTTTATACTTATGACCTTTTGACTTCTAAATGTCAAGTAAAAGTATTGATAAGTACGTTTGCATCCGTTCGTTTGAGAATATTATTTGATTGGAAAAGACTTTTTATGCTTCTGTGGGAATAAAGAAAACCTCAATTTACTTTAGAAGCACTTACAATACGAACTGACTTTTCTAATCTAATCTAATCTAATCTAATCGTGTAGATAGACTTTTAGATAGTTATAAGTTTAAATTGCTTGTTTACATTAAATTTTCTATGAAACGAATGCCATCTGATGTCCACAACGTATTGCCGATATCTAAGTATTGCAGTTAGACCAGTTGTCGGCCTTTGGAGCCCCCAAATACCCTACTGTCCTAGATATTCGTATGACAATCGGATCACCCAGACCAATGCAAAAGAAATATTCATGCTTTTTTTCCGTGCGGAAATCCCCTCGGATACCTCAACCGCCAGCGCCGGAGGGGGAGGTTATGACCGCACGCCGTCAGTGGGTTGTCGTGCTAGGCCGGAGGTGAGGTTGTCTTCAACATATCCCTCGCACCCCGGCTGACGCAGGGCCATCCCTATCCCTCTGGCCTTCCTTGGAAAGGGGAAAAAGGTGTCTTCCAATTCGCCCCGCCCCCCTCTTTAGAGGGGCGCCCACGCACGTCGCCACCGTGGCCTCCTTCTGCTAGGATGACAGGTGGCTCCACCCGTCACCTCCACCATCTCCCGCCTAGGGGTCTCCCACGCCGGACATTCATTGAGTATGTGCACTCCCGTGTCCCTTCGCGTCGCAGTGATGGCACTCGGGCGTTGGCTCTTTATCGATCAGACGCAGATATCACCCAAAGCACCCGTGTACGGTGACAATCTGCGTCGACATATTCATGCATACAACTACTAGCACTGAACGGGTATTAAACGCGCGCCTCCTACGTAGAGGTAACAACTAGTATTATTCTTTTAAAATAATTCTCTCCGACACCAACAAACTAATATATTATTTCGGTAATAAAACGACTCTAATGATATATTTCACGATTCAACAGACAGTTTAACATACATACACGTAAATAATTAAAAACAGATCTGTTTTCTTTTACGTTTATAAGATGGCGTCATAGTTTTAAATAGAAAATGAACCTAATTTCACGGTGGATGCTTGTAATTTTAGCTTTTAGCTGATAGACTTTATTTTATCTTACTAATTGTTATCCCTAAATGTGAAAGTTTGGGAACTCAAACAGTTGAAGGGACCTTAATTTTTTATACGACACCTCTCCTATCCTTCACAGGACAACACGTGGAGGGCTTAGATTTCACCCGTTTATGGTGCAGAATATATTATGTTGTTGTGAATAAGTTATGATAAGTATGCAAAACTGCTATTTATCAGCATTAGTAAAGCAAAAAAAAAAATCTGCCCAATAAAACACGTCAATTCATTTTTATTTGAAGTGCCTCTCAAGAATGTCAAGTACCTCTCGACAAATCACAAGTTGACCTCCCAATCTTTTGATTTTACAGGATAAATGCGAAAAAATTAAACTCAATGGTCTTTGTCGAAGGAATTAGTAATTGAAGTTGCTTGTCAATCGTTTTCCTACAATTTCTTTTTCAATGTTTCATTTGGAGCCATTTTCTTTGGCTATTATTGATCTGGTAATATTTTATTTTCGTTGATCTGTTGCCAGTCTGCATGTTTCGTTCGTGAGAATAGAACTTACGCTTACTATTCTGGTTACAACAAAAAATTGAATACAAAAATTTTTTTTTCCTTCGACAATTTTCTTTGTCTCTCCTCCTTTTTTATTTAGAAGTTAAATAAAAAAGGAGGAGGTTCTCAATTTGAATTTCAATATTTTTTGTTTCAACAAAACAACGAAATATTATACTTTTTAAACCATAGAAAAATAAATGTTCTTTATACTTCTCCATATGAACTCCGTCCCAGAAAGTTACAGAATTAAGTGCATTTCGTTTTTCTTTTCAACAAAAATCTCTTTTGAAAAGTAATATCGGAGTTTCCAGAGATAATATTTATAATACTTATTTCGCGAAAAAAAATTTCTAAGTACCTTTTAGTACAATATGTTTTTACCAACTTTGAAAATCACTGGATCGTATTTTGTTTTATTTACGAGTATTTCGGAGATAAGTAGCAAGTTATTTTGTTAGTAAATACACTGGTCATGTTTTTACAATTGTTTCAACTCAGACATTGTTTTTACTAAGAGAGGATTTTGGTAAATAGTCCTGGGGCATTTTCATTTCCAATGTTAATTTAGACTGGTTCAACATCAACTATAAATAACGTTATTGTTAAATACATTTTTAAAATATATTTTCGCTTATTGTATAAAAGTTGTCTGAAGTTTAACCAAATAAAACCATCCTATGTAATACTTTTATTACATAGGATGGTTAGTAGACGGTTGGGTAATTTATTAAAACTTTTATACTTTGAGCTGTCATATTAATACACTGAATTATTCACCAGTTGTTAATTCCGTATTTGTCTATCAATTTTCTTTATACCGAAGTGGAAAGGATTGGCATATGTAGTTTTATTAATGGAATAAATAAAATAATGATTCATTTTTCAAAAACTGACTACTGCTAAAAAGACCAATACAAGTTTGATGGCAGGTGGGGCCAATGTTTTTCGATTTAAGGCTTATGAACTTACTGTGAAACTTATTTTGGTCTTTTCAGGTGTTACACATAATATTGAGAACATACTTGTAGTTTCTCGCGCGTATCAAGTATGTATGTCTGTAATATTATTTAACTCATATCTTCTGAACGACTTCATGGATTTCAATAATTCCTCAGTATTTACATTGAACCTGACCGGTTTCGGTTTTTAAATGGTTATTTCAGGTGTATTCTTAAACAAATATTTTTGTGCAAAAAATTCACTATACATATATTTTAATGAAATTATGAAGCATTTAGTACGCTAACTATATAATTGATTAAAATAGAAGAAAAGGAAAAAATAAAAAAGATTTGTATTAGTTCGGGCAGGGTCCAGTGGCACATTGGTCAGAGCATTATCCCTGTAAGAGAAAGACCGCAGGTTCGAATTCCGCCTGGACCAATCAAAATCTTTTTGAACTTGACTGTTTTTTTAAACAGAGGTACTAAACGAAAGTACTCCAGCGAAATTGGCAACTACAATACCATTAGCAATTTAAATAAGAATAAAAACGTAAGAAACATAAAGAACTTCGAACTAAATTGTAAGAAGCAATACTTTTAGGTTAAGTTTAATAGATTTTCCTACAAATTTTCAAGTGAAAACGTAAAAATAAACAGCGTAATGGAGGCAAATCCTACGTGCTCAAAGACTGAAAACACTGGCCAAGTGCGAGTTGGACTCGCGCACGAAGATACCATTCTGTTTATTAGTAAATATTTGTTGTAATCCGTGTACGGAGAAAGAATATAAGCATCACCACCTCAACTCATCCGACGAGGGTCCCAAGAGCCGACTAACAGAAAAATATGCAGACGATACCAATGCCAGAGAAGGAAAACTCGAAATAAAACCCTGTACCAGCCCGTCTGCCTAGCCTGGAAACAGTAAACATAAGCCTTGCAACATTGGGAGAGGCCTATATCCAGCAGTGAACTGCGATGCTGAGACTAATTGCTGATTTGTAGTAATAACGGCAACAGAAATGTGTGAAAATTTCTCTGTGAAAATTTCAGCTGTCTACCATCACGTTAAAGGGGCTTGAAAAGGCTTCTGATGAGGCCGTCAAGCTGAGTGCCACCACTGTTAACATGGTACATGTTTACGATGGTGTCCATCTTTCCGAGACTTTGCCTTTAGCTTACCATCAGGCGAGTTGAAGTCAAATTGACGTGTCCTTTATTAAAAAAAACGTTTCATGAGATACAGCCAGGTGATAGACAGACAGGCAGACGGATAGTAGAGTTTTAGTAACAGGTTCAGTTTTTACCATTTGGATACGGAATCTGACTGCTGAGACGAGGTCTCGGGTTCGATCCCAGGCTTACCATGGCACACACCAATGACTTTTCGATACTTTTCGAAGTTATGTGTGTATTTATCGCAGGTTTATAAGTGCCCGATTAATGGCAATAGGCTCGCCACCTATTACATTGGGACCTAAACATAAACAGGCGAAATGTGGGTGCTAGCGCCTCTGCCTACCCCTTCGGGGAATACAGGCGTGAGTTTATGTTATGTTATATTTTTATACGGAACCGTGTGTTTCTTAGCACTTCTCTCTCGCAAATAACATCTGCCGGGTCGATGTGCTTTTTGCGTAGAACTAATTTAAAAATGCACGATTCGTATGTGACACGAGAACTTAATTCAACGCGGGTGCCGCGGGCTCTAAAGAAGTTGGCCATGAGTTTTTATTACCACGTCCTTTCATATCACTCTGACTATTACATTATGAATCTGCTAGTAACTGTGTGGAATACATTTGTTATTCATTTAGCTCTGGCTCCTAAATATGTAGTAAGTACTTACTAGCTATTACCAGCGTCTTCGCCTGCTTGAAAAAAATAAAAGAATCAAAGACTCAAAGAATCAATTTAATTTATTCAGTTTAGGCACACAAAGAGCACATATGAACGTCAAAATTGTATAATTGGTGTCAGAAATGTCAAGAGTAATTGGAATAAATAATTTGAAAATGATTCTTTCGCTGGGTCGGTAGGGTGGTAGTACTGAGAAGATACCAGTAAGGTATCTTGATTATTCTCCTTTTTTTAATATACTTCAAAAAAGAAAGGGTAGGGATGATCTCCATTCCACAGTAAACATGTATGCTATCTATCTGTGTACCAAATTTCATCTAAATCCGTTCAACCGTTTAAGCGTGACCTAGTAATAAACATCCAAATCTCATCCATCAATTCGATTCTAAGGTGAGATTGGTTCGGGTCCTAAAGACATTAAATATCCGTGGGGTCCTATACAACCCCTGGCAATAAAACCTTTACCCCAAACATTATCGAATATGATTTATGTTTTCACGAAGCAGTGGGTACCGTACATGTTATTTTATTCACGTACATATAACTTCATTCGTATATATTTTATATCGAGGAAAACCATAGCTACGACATAAACTCATAAAAAATACTGCCCAACAAAACGTTTATGTACCATAAAGAAAAAAAAAGAAAGGAGTTTTATTGTTTAGAAATAACGATGCTTTTTATATTTTTCTACTTTTTTACTCGGCTCGCTTAATTAAGCGATTTCTGAACGTTTGCTGAGTGAGCTCTACGAATCATTAATGGCTAGAATTTTCTTTGCTTTGTCGTATGATTTCATAGCTATTACTGTATTTACTTTGTTCAGATGAAATGAATTAGAGGAATGAAAATGTTTTGTTTGGAGCTTAGGTAGGTATATTATATGTTTTATGGCTAAGGTCCTCTTATTTGGGAGATTCTGTAATCTGTCCTACATTGTACATTGCAGATGTTAACTACGGTATATGTTATGTTAACGATAGTTCAATTTCGTTAAAAATATTGTTGGGTTCACCCACAAATATTTAGGTACAGAAGTAATCTAGAACATTTTCCACTTGACACGTTTATTTTTTACGTTTGGTTTTGGTGCAGTTTTTGTCAGAAAAGTCTTGGTCAGACTTCAAATCTTTCTTTTGTTTGATCGGCAATAGGTATACCACCGTAGATATAAATAAAAGCCAAGATAACCCACTGGCGGAGTCACTGGTTTCTTGCATATCTATCGCTTCAAATACATTGATGAATTCGTATTCAAACCGTATTTTAAACAGGTTATCTTTCACCCGTCTAAGACGTTTTTGGTCCGTAGCTTGACAATGGAAACCTGAACTACATAGGTATACCTCGGAGCACATATATTGGACATAAATCGCGAGAAAAACGTTGTCTTGGCTTAATAATCTACGCTTGGTGAATTGAGCTCTTCTACCGTAGCACCCCGTGCTATTCTCAAAAGTCATGTGTACTGCGCGTTTAGAGGAAATAGGTCTAAGATATTTGTCCCGAGGTATATACAATACCTTCTGCGCCGAATATCCCAAGAGAAATCATCTTGTAGGGTATCTTGGGCCCATGGTAAGAGATCGATCTATTGCCGAGGGTAGGTAAACACGATATAAGTAATTGGGTTACGGGGTATTTTGATACCCAGAAAAAAGTGTGGGGTTTTTCCTGTAGTGTGTACATCTATATGACTTCACCTCACCTGACAGTAAGCAAAAAGTAAAGGAGGGATTATTGTCGCCATAATAGATATTTAGCGGAAAAAAGTGTATAAACCATATGTTCTCATCGCTGGGCCATAAGCAAGTCCTACTTGGTCTCTGGGCGTGAAATCTAACCGTCAAGCAAGCATCGCTGAGCGAGAATTATCTTTATGTTATTGCTCTTGTTACTCAGTGACACACTAGTGGAATGAGACATGAATATGAATATTCTAGGGTGGGACTCGAACCCGCGATTTTTCCATAACAGGGGGGAATACCTTGACCAACTAGGCTACCGAGACACGCCCAATCTGATTCCAATTTCCCTTCTGTTTTGAAAGCTTCGATTCGATTCAAGTCCCGCCCGAGAAGATTCATTTTTCCCTATGCATTCGATTTATTTAGCATAAGTACAGGTATCTGCGGTAGCCTAGTGGAATGGGTAATGGACTGCTGAGACGAGGTCTCGGGTTCGATCCCAGGTTTACCATGGCACACACCAATGACTTTTCGATGCTTTTCGAAGTTATGTGTGTATTTATCGCAGGTTTATAAGTGCCCGGTTAATGGCAATAGGTTCGCCACCATTGGGACCTAACCATAAACTGGCGAAATGTGGGTGCTAGCACCTCTGCCTACCCCTTCGGGGAATACAGGCGTGAGCTTATGTTATGTTATGTTATGTTAAGTACAGGTTGGTAGGACGTGTAAAATAGTCCTACCAAAGTGGTGTGTTTGCACACAGAGCGTATAAGCTCCTATGACACTGCAGTTAGGTTGTAAGAAAGGAAATACTCATGTGACCGCTTCTATGAACGAAAACGTAAGAGAATCGGTACTGACCTGTGTTCCACCTCGTGAGGATTCAGCTGCAGACAGGCGTGGTTCCTGGCACGTGCTGGTGGGTAGGTAATTTTCGACCGGTCGGTTATTTTCTTGAGTGAGTCGTTTTCTTCCGATCCACTTCACTTATACTGACTTGAGAATGTGGCCAAAGGAACTTATAGAATTACACAGAAAGAAACGAGGAGTTGAATTAATCAAACTTCCGTTTTTTGCGTTAGCGGAGTCAAAAAGGACACCTTTCGGCGCTGCGGCGTTTTAGTGACTGACTAAAAATGCGAGCGGGTAGATGATCCGCCGTGGTGCTTGAGAGTCTCGCTCATAGAAACTTCGTTCTCAAAATATAGTTCGAACAGATCCATTCACAGCGCCATTCATTGGCCTCCTCCAACACTAAGTGGTCAACAAATGAGCGCCAATATTCAAACATTATTCGATACATAGAAGCGGTTTATTAAATTACAAAATTGAAATACAATTAAATTATGTGGGAAATAATTAAGAAAGTACAGCGCTCCACCATGCACCCGGCTTTGGAACGTCGCAAGACGTTACGAAACAAACAAGCGAACACTGGCTGATTAGAGCCCATAGTGAATTTGTATAACATAATAATACACATAGCGAAAATAACAACTTAGACTAACAATATTCTATCTAAAGTATGTTTAAAGTTTGAGTTAAAAATTAAAGTTTAAGATTCTATTTAGCGTTGTAAGTTATTGCGTTGGGATAGGATACAATTTGGTTACAGCGCGTTTGTAAGTACCAGAACGCGTTTTATATATTATGATAGACATGAGGAGTCCAGGTCCAGTATGACAATTGACAACATGAAAATGCTGAATTATTAGATCAACAACGTGATCGCGTTTACGGAGAAGGACAGGATGTAATCCTGATACAGAATGAGGTTCGATCTTAAATTTAAATCGTGCGAATTTTAAAACGTATGTAATGATACGTAGTAGTTTCTGCCAAGAAGAAACACGTTGTGCCAATGTACATAACAATGGCGACCCTGTGCGTTTCGTTGTCACACTCAACACATTTGCCTCATATATATCATGCTCAGGTAAGTCAGAACAGTTGGCGGGAGAGAATGACTTAATAGGCCATTCATCAGGGGGGCCGCGGATCCATGCTGGACCGTTCCACCACAAATCATAAGCCAAAAGTTGCGAGGGGAGCATACCGCGTGATAGACAATCACTCGGGTTAATGTCTCCGGCGACGTGATAAAAATGTTCAGCGTTCAAGTTTTCTTGACACTGAGCGACCCGGTTGCTAACAAAAATCAACCACCGATGTGGTGACGAGAGAACCCATGATAAGGCAATCGTGGAATCAGAAAAGGCGCAAATGTCAGTAACGGGAATGCGTAATGCATAAGAATCACGTACAGTTCTTATTAACTTTGACATAAGCAAGATGGCACATAACTCTAATCGAGCAAGCGTAGTAATCTTTGTCGGAGTGACCTTTGATTTCGCACACAAAATGCGAGTTTGAATGCCAGATGGGTAGGTACAATGTGCATAAATAACACATCCCATGCCATTCAGGCTGGCATCACAAAATGCGACAAGACGTAATTCGCAGTCAACTTCGACACCTATATATCGCGGAATTTTTAATGTGTCAAGCAATTTTAATTCTTGAACGAGAGCGGAAAAGCGTGAGCGTATATGCTCTGGAGCAGGGTCATCCCAATCACTCTTACTAAGCCAAAGTTCCTTAATTAACAACTTGGCGTAGAGTATCACAGGTGTCACCAACCCGAGCACGTCAAATAGTCGTGCAACTATAGGGAGTATATTTCTCTTAGTGCACTTCTCATCTACCAAGGTGGATGTGAAATAAAAATTATCTCCACACGGCTCCCACGAGAGACCTAAAACCTTTGCGACATGACTGCCAACATCAAACTCAAGCGATTTGCGGTGAGTATTTATGTCAGCGTTCATTGCGATAGGACATAGCCTAAAATTTAATAATAATAAAAACAGGTCTGCCTGTAAATTGGGACCAATATGTAAAATATCATTGAGCGAAAGACAAGTGTGGGTTTTAGCGCTCGCGTCTAACACAATACGCGGCATCGGTTTGTCATGTCGAACCACTGCGCGATGTGGTATGTAATAACCATCCATAGACAAATTAGAGTCATCAACGAGACCAAGATAACCGTTATCCAAAAAATCCCGAATAACCTTATTGTAATTTTCACGTACGGTTGGTGATTGACGAAGTTTACGCTCGAGCGACATAAACCGGCGGTGAGCGACGCCGCGCGAGTTCCCTAGTTCAGAGGGATCCTTGCAGAACGGCAGCGCAACAGATGTGAAAATATTCTCACACTCGGTTTCTTCTGGAGACAATAGGCGCTTCACAGGAACTTCCTCAAGTTCCCAAAATTTTTGCACTAAATCAGTTAGTGCTAGCGCAGAAAAGGATGCGGTTGTAGGCACAACAACTTTACGTGGGTAATCACCCATAAGTACATACCCAAACGCGGTTGATAGTACACAAGGGGCACTGGGACCACACTCGACTCTATTTCCTAAGTAAATATACGGGAAGAGCTGTGCACCTAATACTATATCAATGTTTCCTGGAATGTTCCAGCTTAAGTCAGCAAGCGGTAAATCGCGAAGATTCAACTCGCTATCACACTTAATTAATTGCGAGGGCAATTGATCCGTAAGGCTATTCATAACTAACGCATGTATAGTATACTTATGATCTGCATAAATACGAGATTCAATGTCCAAATACACATAGCCTATTATCGTGTGCGAAATGGAGCCAACACCTTTGACAACAGAATTACTCATTGGTATTATTGGTAAATTTAATAAACGACAACAGGACAATGTTATTAAGTTATTCTGTGAGCCATTATCAATTAGACATCTGACTACAGATTTATTTCCAGTGCTACCTTTAGGGCGAGCATACACCTGAGCGGTTGCCAAGAGAATATCACCCTTATGGCTAGAGGCATACGAATGCACAGTGCTTGAAGCGAGCGATGACTCAGGAGTGGGACCGTCAAGGTCGCACTGGGGCGGCGGGGATGCGGCAACAGTCGTCGCATGCGAGTGCGAATTATTAATATTATTCTCAAAATGCAATAATTTATGATGTTTTTTCTGACAGAAACAAACTGACGTACTTTTACATTGCGGGAGATTATGTAATGTGCTTAGACAATTCACGCAACCACGCTTAGATTTAATAAACTCATATCTAGCCTTTGCATTTTGCATATTTTTAAACTGAGCGCAGTTATACAGGTGTCGGTGGTCGCGGCCGCCACATAAACAACATGACGCATCAACTACGGCGGGCGCATTCGACTTATTATTAATCGGCACACTGACAACAAACGACTTAGAATTACGCTGTACACGCCTATCATTAGACTGTGGTGTCCCAGCAGTGGACGACTTCGCATATGACGAAGACCGCGGGTTTGACCGTTCAATCATCTTAGCATAATCTTGTACAAAGTCAATCAGCTGTTGCGTTGTAGGTATATCGACACCTCGAACAGAAAGTTCGAAGGCTTGGATGGTTAGCGTGTCCATTTTCCTCAAGGCACATTGTAGAAACACGAAGTCCGTTAAATCATTTATACCTAACTCTTTAAGCGCGGCGATAGATGAGGAATATATACCTATAAATGAATCAAGTGAGTTCACACTAGGTGAACAATTCTTTAAGTCTAATATATTATTAAGATAATATGAACCTAATGAGCGTTTATCTTGGTATTTCTTGACCAAGGCGTCCCACACTATACTGTAGGTCTCACTTGACGGAACAATACCGGCAGTGAACTTTAATGCGTCTTTGGTTAATTTTGAGAATAGGTATTGCACACGTTGCGAATCAGACAATTGTGTGTTCGAATGAATATTGGCCTTAAAGGACTGATAAAATGTATTCCAGTTTTCAGGGCGTCCGTCAAAACTCGGAATAACAAGCATTTCCAATTTCACTACAGACGCGTTTGAATTAATCGACCCGTGTGAGGCGATCTCCTTGACCTTGGGCGTAGATAATTTATTTCTAATGCGTTTTATTCTCGAATACAATTCATCGAATGAGTCAAGGCAAGAATAGTCGGATTCTACAGGGGATTGTAATGATAAATTTAAGCTATTTATTTGATCTACAATCGACTCGAACTTATCGCGAACGACATCGATGTTCTCGGTCTCAGACAGAAAATCTTCATTCGCTCGCGTTGTTATGTCAAAACACACAACTGATTTCGACGATTTATACCAACGATTAATGCGTGCAAACAATAATTCCTTTTTTTGATTCAACAGAATAAGCTTCGTCTCGAGATCTGACGACATGTTTGCAAATTAACGATAGGTAGGACCTACCTATTGAAATATAACAAGAAGATTATCTGTAAGGTACCTACTATAATATAATAGTAATTCAACACAAACAGTTTAGATATACCTACTTTTTATTGAAAATTGTACTACGGCTTATTATATAATAGCGCAAGTAGCACGGCGGAGCGTATAATAATAGTAATGTAACTATGTACTTACGTACCTAGATAGGTACCTACCTACAAAGTTACGCGTATGCGAATAGAATGATGATTATTTACCAATTAATACGTAAATCACCAACTATTATAAATATCTACCAATTATTACGTAGATTTAGCGTTTTAAATGCAGAATTTACCAAATAATTTACGTAAATCTGTTAGCGAAAGAAAGTAATGAAACTAAGATGGCGGAAAGAATTCACCAAAATTACGTGAATCTTTTAATTAAATGAATAGGAAAGAAATATTATTCACCAATAATTACGTGAATATGTTATTTACTGGCCTATCCGGCTCGAAGGACCATAAATTATGGTAGGACGTGTAAAATAGTCCTACCAAAGTGGTGTGTTTGCACACAGAGCGTATAAGCTCCTATGACACTGCAGTTAGGTTGTAAGAAAGGAAATACTCATGTGACCGCTTCTATGAACGAAAACGTAAGAGAATCGGTACTGACCTGTGTTCCACCTCGTGAGGATTCAGCTGCAGACAGGCGTGGTTCCTGGCACGTGCTGGTGGGTAGGTAATTTTCGACCGGTCGGTTATTTTCTTGAGTGAGTCGTTTTCTTCCGATCCACTTCACTTATACTGACTTGAGAATGTGGCCAAAGGAACTTATAGAATTACACAGAAAGAAACGAGGAGTTGAATTAATCAAACTTCCGTTTTTTGCGTTAGCGGAGTCAAAAAGGACACCTTTCGGCGCTGCGGCGTTTTAGTGACTGACTAAAAATGCGAGCGGGTAGATGATCCGCCGTGGTGCTTGAGAGTCTCGCTCATAGAAACTTCGTTCTCAAAATATAGTTCGAACAGATCCATTCACAGCGCCATTCATTGGCCTCCTCCAACACTAAGTGGTCAACAAATGAGCGCCAATATTCAAACATTATTCGATACATAGAAGCGGTTTATTAAATTACAAAATTGAAATACAATTAAATTATGTGGGAAATAATTAAGAAAGTACAGCGCTCCACCACAGGTACATTCGACATAGTAATATCATCCATATATTGGCTGTTTATTCTAGGAATAAACTTTTCTCGCGTTTGAGCAAATTGACCCCTAATGCTATAAAATTTATTCAAATACCAATTGCGTGTTCCTTAAACGAGAAAATAGCCGATAGTTACTCGTTTACTCGCCGGTGGCCACTGCCTTCAAGTGTACGTAAATAGCATTAATAGATAAAGGCCCTTCATGATCATTGATGCGGGTCCCCTTTTAACGGCCCTCAACTCAGACTTAATTAAGTATTCAGCACCACTTTGGTTCCCATTTTCACGATCGTTGAATCACGTACTGACCTTGACATTATTGGAAGCAGAATATTTTGTTTTGAAATGTGGTTTAGCAATCGATTTGATACTCGTGGTCTTCTTGATCTGCCTCTGGAAATAAAACTATTTTAATGGATTCTATTGTAATTTATTTGGTGTTATTTTGTTATTTACACTGATCCTGGCGGCGCGGTTTTGTTTTTTTTTCAACAGGTTCTATCAAGTAACTATATATAAAGCTTTATTTTTTAAGGAGGTACTGTTACTAGTCTGTTTGTCGGCAAAAAATACTGGTGTTAGCTTAGAAAGGTCTTACTTAGGTTAGCTTTTAGGTTTAGCGTTAGTTAGATGTAAAAATCTTTTGAGAGCTTGGAGAGTTTGATCGCAACTGTTTTTTTTATAAAAGGACATCAGATGCCTTTCAATCCGGGACTGTAGGAAGCATGAAACACGTGAGCTAGCAGAGAGTTCCAGGTCTCCAGGTTAAGTAGAACCGGAGGGCATGAGTTAAAAACCGACAACCACGTGGATAAAGCCACAGGCGTCTGCTAGTTAATTACCTATATTTATACTTAAAAATATTTACATTGAACGGGAATGAAACCGTGATTTTACCGTTTTGCCAGATAAGTTTTAAATTTGAAAAATTCTTCCTGCTCAGCTCACTATAAATGAATATTCGTCAGCCAAATAATGGCGCTGACACTAATGGCGGCAAGCAACCTCACATTAATTTTGCTAGTGTTGACATTTCCATATCTGGTTGTCACTCCGCCATATTTAGTTGAACCCCATGTTGAAATATCAATTTCCTCTGTAATGTGGGCAGGTTTATGGGATGTATACAAATCAGTTTGATCTTTTATAGAATACTAAATATAGGTATTTAAACTATCATGGTCACTCACATTATTATTAGAGGAAATTGGGATATGTACCATATTGTATTGTTTCTAGTTTCCGATATTTCGGCGCTGTTGCAAGCAAGTTTTTTTACGGATGCAGCTTAGGATAGGATAGCAGGATAGGACCTGCTAATCACTACATAGTATAAAGTAAAGTCAAAAAATTGGTGGTACGAAGTTCGTCGGATCAGCTAGTATGTATAATAAATGTAAATCTTTGTTAAAATTTATTGGCATTTAGAAGGTTGCTACTCCACACGTGTAAAGGGTTGTTAGGATTGGAATAAAACTTGGCACAAAGATATATCATTTCATAGATTCCTATGGGAAACGGGTACGAAAATACGTCACCACGTGAACCGATCCATGGGCGTCGTTCAGTTAGAAGATAAAACGCTGGATCATCATTCGCTCTCAAGACATCTCAATTTATAAGGAGTATGTGTATACGGTTGTATAAGCCGAGTGGGTACTTTGCAATGGGCAGTCAATGCATCTGGGTTAAGTAGTACGCCACCCTCTCTTCAAGAGGGATCGGCTGTAAAGTTTGTCGTAAACACATATCGTAGGCTGCTTTATTTATTTTAACTGCGTTTTCACTTATGTGGTACTGAATAAATAAATATTCTATCTACGCAGCGGTATTTAGACCCAAAGGAGCATAGCTTAGCTAGATTATGTTATAGGATCTAGAATACGTTAACGACACTTAAATTTATTTTTTTGAACGTATATAGGTAGCCTGGAAGAAATCGCTTGTAGGCCGCCCTTTGTACATTTTTATTATGTTGTCCGTATGATAAAGACTTATCTTATCTTACATATTATACATAGAAACACCCAGAAGCAAATTTACATATTCATACGTACAAATATTTTCACTGAGAGGGAATAGAACCAGCGCCCCCTGCGTAGCAGTCGAAAGTTGTCCTCCACAAATATCGCTACAATTTTATTCCCGTACTCATAACCTATGGGAAGCCATCTCTAGGAAGCTCATGATTAATCTACACTATAATTCTACCCCTGCAAATAATTTCAGCCAGATCCGTTAACCCCTTTGAGCGATTTATTGGTAAGTAATTTAATGAACAAACTTTTACATTCATGACATTAGTAGGACTGAATATTTGAATGAATGATTTCTTATAGTCCATGGGATTCCTTTCCGGGGTCATTTATGGGATAAAATATAGCCTCTGTAATATCCATCACTATAATCTATTACTGTGCCAAAATTCATTTCGATTCGTTCAACCGTTCTGGCGTGATTGAGTTACAAAGTCCCTTCCAAACTTTCCTATCTATATATACTATTGTATTATTGTAATGTGTACGTGTCTGTATGTTGAAGATATTTAAAAAAGACAATATAATATGTACGAAAAAAAAACTGAATATATAAAACTAGAAACTATTATGAGGTACAAAAAAGAACTATAATATAAATTACAAAACTAGAAAAGTTTCTAGTTTTGTAATTTAAGTAGGTTATGTTATAGTCAACGATATCAAAAATATTTTTTAAAATTCTTTTTGGGTATCTGTTTCTTTGTTTGTTGGCGACGAACGCAAACAATATTGTACGTGTTTTGATGCTTTTTATTTGTTAGAAACGTCTTGCTCAGATTTAAAATATTACTATTGTCTGATCGTAATTAGCTGAGTAAAACCGGAGATACTTATGACCAAACGTCACGTTAGCTGACATCCATACGAGCGGAGCCGCGAGCAAAAGCTAGTTGATATAGAAGCAAAATATAGCTTAACTACTTACTGAACAAAAATGGCCACAGGGGGTTCTAAATGCATGGGGGGCATAAATTGACAACAAAGTTGTTAGTTCTGACACTTTGGTGGTTCCCTAATACTTTTGTGTTAGGGGTTTTGTATTAGGTATGGTATTTTGTTATAATACAAAATTGATATCAATCTGCAAATTTTTTCTCGGGGTGTATAAGCGGGAGATCTTCGGAGTTCAAAACAATCTCATTTGCACATTGGTCAACCAGTTGGTTGATGGATGAAGTTTTGAGTCAGATATTCTTGCGAGATAGGTCCGTCAGACTTCAGTTCAATCATTCGCATTATAGTTGTAACCAAAAGCTGCTAAGATGATTGTTACCAATATCCACCTGTCCTGATTAATGTGCCTATATTTATAATTAATGAAAACAAAAATCTCAGGTTGGTAGCAGATTAATAGATTGATATATTTTAGGCAAGTTACAAGAGCGAAAAAACAAAATCATATGAAAAGGAAGAGAGTATTTAAAAATGGAATATAAAAAGGTCGATAATCATCATGAAACTGTTTAGTTGGGCACAATGATGAAGATAAATAAATAAATGATTACAATATCCTACGCACTATAAACAGCGCCATCTAGACTCTCCGTAAGCAGCTTGGCTTGTGCTATGGGCTCTAAAATATGGATGGGTCAGCCGGGGTGCGAGGGATATGTCGATGACAACCTCACCTCTGGCCTAGCACCACGACCCACAGTCGGCGTGTGGTTTTAGTCAGTTCGAGTCTGACATAATCCGCACGGAAAAAAAGGGCTCTAAAATGTGGATAAACAGACGTTGATAAAATTTCGTTTTGTCATTAATCAATCAATTAGCCTATCGCAGTCCATTGCTGGAGATAGGCCTCTTCCAATGTTTTGCTATAGGTACCTTTAATTTTATTATTTAACATTCTAATAACACAGAATCTTTGAACACCTACCCGTATTCTACATCACCTTTTCGTTGACTCCACACAATAGCTCTTTAAAACCTCAATGTTACCTCCCACAATTAAACTCGGGACCATCCTGTATGTACCGGAGCGTATACAGGTTGCTCCCTCAGCGATTTGACGCGCAATTTACCCGGGTTACCCTCTGCATAGAACGGAGAACTAGGGTGAAATTGTCGCGAAAAACAGCATCGTTTCAGCTTGGAAATAAAATAGGGAAATTGGAACTGATTATGTTGTTTTCGGTTTTTTATAAGACTAATGAATGAGTTTGGAGTGAATGACATACTAATATGTAAAGCACGAACCAGCCGGAGTCGATATCATACATACACACAAACATACGCATTCTAGATTCCATAACCCAAGCTATAAAAGCTAGATCTAGATAGCGTTGTGTAGAATATTGTGAAATATTTATTTATTTATACATACAGTCACGTTTTTTTCCAAGTGGTATAGGCAGAAACTAAAGTTTTCCACTTACTACGATCCTGGCATATCTTTTGCTTCTTCTACTTTGCATCTCACAGTAATTATAAATACAAATCTATGTTTTTTATTACACTTTCACGCCTTAATTATATGATCAATCATTATGAAAAACATACACGCATACAGATGTACAAGAATACAATATAAATATAATATTAGAAATGCTTATCATTAGATTTTTTTAAAGAATATTAGAATCGAAGTTACTAATTTTCCCTATAACCTCTCCAACTAAGCTAAATTGCTTGCGCTGGGAGTGGGTTCACGTCGGTAGTGTAATGACCAGGAATCGAACCCGGGACCTCTCGATCGTAAGGCCGACTCTTTAACCACTAAGCTACCGACGCTTAATTGTAATTCCTGTATTGTGACAGGGGTGCAAAAAGGGTAGAAAATTTGAAATAACATTTTATTGTTTTAAAGAAAGTACAAAAAATTCCAAAATTAAAAATTAAAAAAAAGGCAGGTCAGAAGTACTCGATACTGGCGGGCTTGCATCAAAGGATTAATGACAATGGTGGAAGCTAGTAAAGTATGTATGTTGGCATTAAGTCCGCCATTGTACAAATTTATGTACATAAAGTTCAAAAAAAAAAAAAAAAAAAATAGAGTCAAATGGCGGGCTGTTGTCCAGCCGTGGGCGTAATAGGCGTGAGCGTATGTATGAATGTTTGTAGAAGACTAAAAGTGATATGATACAAAGTCGTGATAACCAACGTTCGCGTGGAACCACGACCTCAAGGGGCGATTCAAACCACCAGAATATTTTGTTAAATGTCAATTTTTAACTCGTCCCGTGGCAAGGGATGAGTCACTACATCAAAATAATAAAGAAGGGGGCAAGTGGAGCATTTTAATCGCAAGGGTGAAGATCCAGAGGGCGAGCGGGGCCTAAGCCAGCGGTAGGGCTAAGTCGTGTTAATTACACTATTTATAACTCGAGATTGGCTGTACCGATTTGACTGAAAATTGGTGGGGATGTAGCTTAGAACCTGGAGACGGACATAGGATACTTTTCATCCTGTTTAGTTTTTATTTTATCCCGAGCATCTGTGGGTCGCGGTCACGGGATCAGTATTTTTGTGGCCCTGGTACATTTGCATAAAGTACCAGGCTCACAGAAACTTGAAGGAACTTTATCTGAGTCGCGGGAACAAGAGCAGTGTGTCCTAACCTTTCTATTCCGAAGTTAGCGAGGACGAAGTCGCGGGCAGAAGCTAGTATTTGATATATTAACATACATAATAAACTCACGCCTGTATTCTCCGAAGGGATAGGCAGAGGTGCTAGCACCCACGTTTCGCCAGTTTATGTTTAGGTCCCAATGTAATAGGTGGCGAGCCTATTGCCATTAACCGGGCACTTATAAACCTGCGATAAATACACACATAACTTCGAAAAGCATTGAAAAGTCATTGGTGTGTGCCATGGTAAACCTGGGATCGAACCCGAGACCTCGTCTCAGCAGTCCATTACCCATACCACTAGGCTTAACGTCAATAAGGTAAAAACAAATGTTCCCTTTGTTGCTGGCTAAAAACGCAATTCATGTCATATTTTTTCTGGTTAAGTATACAAAAGATGTTTTTGTTTAAAAAATGAGTTTTTTAAAAGCAAATAATGGCTTTCAAAACAGGTTCACTCAGCATGAATATTTTCGAGTCACTGCATCTGAATACACAAAGTTTTTTTTCTCTTTATGTACTGATTGGCATTTTTTGTAATTTTTTGTACTTACTTTAAAACAATAAATGTTATTCGAATTTTCTACCCTTTTTGCGCCCCTGTCACAATACAGGAAAAACAGCAAGTATTTTGAATCTGCTTATAATGTATTCTTGTACGTCTGTATGTATGTTACGTTAAATTTCATAATGTCAAGTATTTAAGTAATAGTTAATATAGTTAAGGTGTGAAAGTGCAATAAACAATAAATAATTGTATTTATAATAAATTTACTGTTACTCGCGTCTCCGCTTGCATGGAATCTCATTCTCAGTACCTATGGGAACCTTTTCCAGGAATTAAAAGTTTCAGACTGTAATCTATTTCGTGCTGGTTCCTGGTGAATTAGAATAGGATCACTCCAGCTCTTCTTGTGGGTGTCGTAGAAGACCGCTAAGGGCCTCTCCCTTAGCTGTTCATTTTATATTTATTTTATTTTATTTACTGTACCACTTCGTACCGGTGGCGGTGGAGACCCTGGGGAGCTGGGGCAAGGAAGCTAAAGGCTGTATTTAGGAGATTGGACAGAGGCTCACCGAGGCGACCGGTGACTCTCGTTCCGGATCTTTCCTGGTGCAAAGGCTGGCCATCGCTATCCAGGGTGGCAACGCAACAAGTGTGATGGGCACTTTTGCACCGGGAGCGATCAGGGGCGGGTTGTTTGATTAGCGCAGGCTAACTGTGCCCTGTGTTATTTTATTTTACATAACATAACATAACATAAACTCACGCCTGTATTCCCCGAAGCGGTAGGCAGAGGTGCTAGCACCCACATTTCGCCAGTTTATGTTTAGGTCCCAATGTAATAGGTGGCGAGCCTATTGCCATTAACCGGGCACTTATAAACCTGCGATAAATACACACATAACTTCGAAAAGCATCGACAAGTCATTGGTGTGTGCCATGGTAAACCTGGGATCGAACCCGAGACCTCGTCTCAGCAGTCCATTACCCATACCACTAGGCTACCGCAGATATTTTATTTTATGGACTATAATTATTATAAATTGTAGTTTACTTATCCAATAAACGATCCATTTTTATTTGTTCTACATACTATCATTATTATTTTATTCTTATTCTCCATCCATCAGTAAACAAACAGCCTATGACTAAGTGTCCGCTTGACGGCAATAGGCTCACCCTCATTACGTGGGACCGAAAATCAAAGTTGGCCAAATGTGGGTGTCATATTCGTTGAACCGTTTAGGTGTGACTAAATAACTAACATCCAAACACAACACTTAATATTTATAATATTATTATTATCCTCTTTATTCATTTAAAAAAAACTTATAAATTATATTTTTAAATACATATAAAAAAAACATCTATTTAAAAATATAAAAAATAGTACCCCACCGGCATCGGGTACAGGGACCAAGCTACCGGTGGTTAGGGCTCCAAGGAGAGGAACCTCCTCACAATGCGGGCCGTGTCGAGGAGTACCGCCTTCTGCATCAGGCTCCTGACCCAACTGTCTAACGGGAGCCTCTTGAGGTGTTGGTCGAGGCTCTTGGCAATCAGTCCGTGAATCGACACGACTATCGGAACAATAATCGCCGAATCCAATATTATTATTATTATTAAAAATTTCGTCGCCAACGGTAAGAGCGGAAATTCATAGATACAATATAGTCACGCCCGAGAATTCCCAAAGGCGTAGGCAGAAGTACCATATCCTCAACCATATTTTTTTATTCTCCGTAATATGGAGCAAGCCTCTAGGGATTAATAGGTGGGCAAATTGGGAGTATGATAAATGTGGAAGGTAAAAAGGACGGATATTATTTAAAGCCAAGACGTCAGGGAAACAGGAATTTAGGAGAAAAATTCATTAGACCGTCGTTAGTCCCTTTCTTAGGGGAAAACTCTGATCAACTGAACTACTTATTTTTTCGTGCGGAAATCTCCTCGGATTACTCCGCCCCGGAGCCGGGAGGGGAGGTTATGTTGTACTCGAACCAATTAAAACCGTACGTTGACTGTGCGTCGTAGTGCTAGGCTGGAGGTGAGACCCAGGAAAGGGATGGCTCCTTACGGTCTGGGAGGTTAGAGTGCTAGGGCCTTGGGAGGGGGGATAACGGTGTCCCCGACTTGCCCCCGGAATGGGAGGCGTGCCTAAGGCATATATATAAGAACACAAAAACCTAGCCTAGTGGTATGGGTAATGGATTGCTGAGACGAGGTCTCGGGTTCGATCCCAGGTTTACCATGGCACACACCAATGACTTTTCGATGCTTTTCGAAGTTATGTGTGTATTTATCGCAGGTTTATAAGTGCCCGGTTAATGGCAATAGGCTCGCCACCTTATTACATTGGGACCTAAACATAAACTGGCGAAATGTGCTAGCACCTCTGCCTACCCCTTCGGGGAATACAGGCGTGAGTTTATGAGTTTATGTTATGTACAAAAACCATGTTACGTTCAAGTATATTTGGTCGCAGGTGACTTGGTTGATCATAGCAAGAGTTCAAAATCCATCCTTGAATTTTGCCAATCAAAAATAAACAGCTAATAAGCTCAGTAAAGTTAATTTTAATGATGAAAGTTTTGAACATTGTAGTTTAAAAGTTACTTACCTTTGCAGCCTATACAGCTATTATTACTAACTTTTTGACAAGGTGAATACCCGTCAGATTTTAACGTTGTTTTGAAGTAAATTCCTAAGCCATATTTCCATAAGATGGCCTATATACGGTCCGGTTTAACGTCGAAGGTGACACGTATGCAAAATGGATACGGTGAGGTGACATTCTGCGGCAACTGCTAGGCTACTAGGCCTTGATAGAAGCGATATAGACCCAAGAAATATTAGCTTGTCGGTGTATATGATGACATAAATTCTAATTGCCTAATTAGCATCGTCAAAGCCATGTACAGGAACTATTCCTGTCAAGTGACACATAATGGGCTCGTATCGGAGGACATAAAAGTTCATGCAGGTGTTCGCCAGGGCTGTCTTCTATCGCCACTCCTCTTTCTTGTTGTCTTGGATGGTGTTCTGCATAAGACCACAGAAAACAAGCGCCGCGGCATAGAGTGGGGTTTAACCAACATCCTCGAGGATTTGGACTATGCCGATGATATATGCCTCTTAAGCCACACTCGCGCAGACATGGAGGCCAAACTGGACGACCTTCGGGGAGAAGCCGAAAAGACAGGGCTTAAAATCAACACCGGGAAGACCAAAGAAATGAGGTGCGGGGCAACGAGTTCATTCCCGTTGGTCATCGGCACAGAGGGAGTGGAACGTGTCCTTAAATTTACCTACCTCGGAAGTTGCGTGTTAGAGATTGGTGGAACTGAAGATGATATCGCTTCGCGGATAACCAAGGCACGAGCAACTTTTGCGCAGCTTAGACCAGTATGCAAATCACGGAAACTGACTCGTAGAGTTAAGCTCAAAATCTTCCGGTCCAACGTGAAATCCGTATTGCTGTACGGGTGCGAAACGTGGACGGTCACAAAGGACATCTCGCACAAGCTCCAGGTCTTCGTTAACCGATGTCTTCGCAGAATCCTGGGTATTTACTGGCTAGAGAAAATTTCCAACAAGCAACTCTGGGAACGTTGTGACGAAGTCCGGATCGACCAGCAGATCAAACGCCGTAAATGGAGTTGGATAGGCCACACCTTCCGAAGGGATCCAAACCACATACCGAGGCAAGCCCTAGACTGGAATCCCCAAGGAAAGCGCAAACGTGGTCGTCCAAAACAGACCTGGCGGCGGACTATCATTGGCGAAGCGAAAGCCATTGGAAAAACCTGGAGCGAAGTCAAACGCGAGGCTCAAAACCGTACGGGATGGAAACTCACTGTGGACGCCCTCTGCCCCAGCTAGGGGCCAAAGGACCTTAAGTCAAGTCATTGCTAGGAATACTATACTAATATTATAAATGCAAAAGTAACTCTGTCTGTCTGTCTGTCTGTCTGTCTGTCTGTCTGTATGTTACGCTTTCACGCCTCAACCACTGAACCGATTTTGATGAAATTTGGTATAGGGGTAGATTAGACCATGAGAAAGGACATAGGCTATGTTTGGTCGCGATAACCGACATCCACGCGGGCGGAGCCGCGGGCAAAAGCTAGTATCAAATATCTTGCGAAGTAACGGAGTAGAAGCCGGCAAATGGATCCCAAACTCCTGGGTTGATGATGATGAAACCGGACCGTATAAGAAACTTTGAAGAAAGGAAAGCATTTTATTTAAGATACGCACAATGTAGTAAATAGGTAGAAAGTAAACTTTATATGTACCATGGTCCGGTTTCACGGTGTGCTTCAGGGGACTGAGCTAGCGCTGACATTGTGAACATGGATGTAAGACATATAAGACTACTAGCTTTTGCCCACGGCTCCACCCACGTGGATGTCATTTATCACGACAAAATATAGCCTAAATCCTTACTCAAGGTCTAATCTACCCCTATACCAAATTTCATCAAAATCGGTTCAGTGGCTTAGGCGTGAAAGCGTAACATACAGACAGACAGACAAAGTTACTTTCGCGCTTATAATATTAAAGTATGGAAGTATGGATGTAATATCAGAGTTATTTTTGAGATTTCTACAAGGACAGTGCATTTCACGAAGCTGGTAGTCACCCTAAAAGTCGAAACAATCCATATATATGAAGTTGCAGGAGAGTTGACCCAATCTCTAAGTAGGTGCAACCAAGATTAGCATTCGGGTGAAGAAGGGTGTGTCAAACACGGTTTTCCATCTATCTCCAATCCATGGAAATTCGACTTTATTGTAGAGACAGAGTTCTGAAAATACAAAACATTTAAAATAATTAATTGCTGGAAATCTTACAGTTTGAATATTTGAAGCGAAATACAGCAAGACTCAAGACACAGAGCTAATTAACAATTAGACAAAGTTCGTGTATTTGAGATAACTTTGCATTTCAAGACATAAGACAAGTATACCTCCTACCGTATATTTTGGACCCAAAAGGTGCTCTATATAAGCAGTGTGCGTTTTTTGTGTGTCTTTTGAGGGTAACATAGGGGTGCTAAGGTACGGTGGACGAGCTCAGAGCATTGTTTCTTGCAACTTGGGTCCAAGATATATGGCGGGAGGCATAGGTATTTAAACACCTCGAGTAGGATCAAAAGCAACAATTTTTTTTAACCCCCGACGCAAAAACGACGGGGTGTTATAAGTTTGACGTGTCTTTGTGTGTGTGGGTGTGTGTGTGTGTCTGTCTGTGGCATCGTAGCTCCCAAACGGATGAAACGATTTGGATGTAGTTTTTTTTGTTTGAAAGGTATATTAGTCGGGAGTGTTCTTAGCTATGTTTCAAAAAAATCGACCCAAGATGACCGCCTTCACAACATGTTGGAATACATATTTCTTCATAACTCCCTCAAGATGGGTATCAAATGAAAGAGCTTGACCAGTAGATCACTTTAAAAAGTATAAAATAAAAATTTAAAAAACCCCCGTCACAAAAACACCTCCAAAAATTTGAAAATAAATAAAGTTTGACTTTTAACTTTAACGGTTGCCATGTCGGGGGACCGTGGGTTGTTCCGATAATATAACGGAGCGCTGAATTACTTAGGGTCCCCCGACATGGCAACCGTTAAAGTTAAAAGTCAAACTTTATTTATTTTAAAATTTTTGGAGGTGTTTTTGTGACGGGAGTTTTTTAAATTTTTAATTTTGTAGAATGCCAATACCTGTTTTTTTTTTCTTATTTATATTCAGAAAAGGCTTGTCAGTGCTCTAATAATAATTTCGTGTTTGCAAGGTTTTTATCATTATTATCGGTCCCAGGTGCATTTGAGGTCTTCACCTCGGAGTCCGGGGTCTTTTTTTTCGCACGATTTTTATTTTTTAATTTAACAGGGTTACCTTAGGTGCGTTCATTGTTCATACAGCTAATTCTCAAGTGTCTGGCAGTTATGAAGGTCCGTAGAAGGTGCCGGATTATGCCACTAGGTTCTGGAACAAGAATGCAAAGTACCTGTTATTCCGGTTCCCGTTTTTAGCCGGAATTTTACCTTCCTTTCCAAAATCCCAAGCAAACCCACACACCGACTAACTGTAGCTTCCAAAGTTTAGACCTCATTCTATAAAAGGGTCTTAAAAAGAGGGTCGTACGGGCGCTTTTGTAAAAGGGTCCAAACTACAACAACTTCTAAACTAACAAAACACGAAGTTTACCGCAGCGCAAAACCGCGCCATTTTTCAAATCTCATTTGGCGGGGCAATTCGAGGAGTTGATTTGATCTCCTAAGTTGTAAGTAAGTTAAGAACTCATCCTCTTCAGTAATTAATAAATTAAATCGCTTTCACGTTTAATTTATTACTTTTCGAAGATTGATTTTTGATGAAGTTAAAAGGATTTTGTTTTGAGTTGTAGAGTAACTTTTTGAGCCGTGTGGATTAAATTGCATATTATAAAATTGGTAATTAATTGTGTCTGTACAATGAATACAGCATGCGTGCGACGTCCCTAGTATTGCACACGTCTTTAGGTCACGGTAACCACTTTCCATCAGATGAGCCATGGACTTGTCTGCCGCCTATGTGACAAAAATAAAAGATGGGAAAATACGGTTATATACGACTTCCCACGATATTAGTGTGTAAATTTCTGAGGAAGTCGAAGACGGAGGAATCACAAATAATCCAAAGAAGTGATTATGTGTGATTAAAAATTCAGACCCCAATATATTTTTTAGTTCAGCTTTTACAGTATTGTAGAGGCCCTACTAATATGGAGATATCATGAAAACTTACTTGTTTCTTTACTTCTATGTTTTGTTAAACATTAGAGAATTGAAATTGTTCCTTGTTGTTTCAGATAAATACAACAGTTTCTTCAATAGTGGAGTTCGGAGCACAGTAAGGTAAGTTCTTTTGTTTATAAATAACAAGGTTAAAATTGATATATGGTGTAAAGAGAATAGACAGTACCTATAAGGAATGAGTATTTTAGAGGTAGTTTGAAAGTTACAACAGTGAATGACAAATTGAGAAGCAAACGACTGTCGAGGAAATTATTATGTTATGTATGAAAGTCATCCTCATCATCCACATAAAGACGTTAGTCCTTGAGCTCAGGGTCCGCCTACCGGCTCTTCCTCCTCCACTTCGCACGATCTTGGGCGTCCAAGGTAGTGAGACCGTTTGCACGCATGTCACCCTCCACCTGGACCCGGTGGGGGCGCCATTGCCAGGCATATTATGTATGAAAGTAATGTTGTGAAGAAGACTCAAGACGACTCACACTTCAGTTGCAGGTAGGTCCAAGAAAAGATGGATGGAATGCATGAAAGATAATTATAGCAAGGAAGGGAGTGACAGAAGAAATTACATCTGACAGGAATGAACGACATGTAATGCCGAAGGGACAAGAACAGGCAGATGATGACGAGGACTAAGGATCTAAACTGACTGTGGATCTCAAAGCAGTGTTCTGAAATGGCATACCCAAAATTTGGTGCAATTAATCCTTCTTCAGTCACTACCTACATAATATACATAACAACATCCAAACCATTGAAGCTGCAGGCTTGGTGATTTTCTTAAGATAGTATCACAAACGATTGTATTTTTTTTTTTATATAGGACACGTCAATTTGACTTCACCTCGCCTGATGTTAAGCTAAAGGCAAAGTCTCGGAAAGAGGGTCACCATCGTAAACATTTACCATGTTAACAGTGGTGGCACTCAGCTTGACGGCCTCATTAGATGCCTTTTCACGCCCCGCTTAAAGGACCCGGGACTGTAGGAAGAAGGAAACACGTGAGCTGGCAGGGAATTCCAGGTCTTAGTGGTGCGGCATAGGAATGAATCACTGAAACGCTTGGTTCCAGCAGGTATACTCTGCACCGTAAATGGATGACATCTTAGCCCTGCACGTGTCGTCCTGTGAAGGAAAGGGGAGGGTGGGACTAATTGGAAGAGCTCGTCAGAACATTCACCATGGTAGAGACGGTAGAAAACTGCCAAAGACGCAACATCTCTACGCATCTGCAAAGGCTCGAGGGTGTTCGTGACCTCAGGATCCCCAATAATGCGGACCGCACGTCGCTGCAACCTGTCGAGAGCATCTAATAAGTACTTTGCGGAGCCGTCCCAGAGATGTGAGCAGATACCATAGATAGGGTTCCGATCGGAATGGAAGAGGCGCCTGCTTTTGAATGCAATAAAACACTAGATTGCTGATGACCCACAATTGCTTTATTCACTTGCTAATTATTATTACAAATGAATGACCCGCTAGTGTTTATCTCATCTCATCGACGTACATACATTTGGACTCGGTTTATATAGTGGCTGTTGTAACGAAACCATAGCGCGATTTAATTTGTAGTACAACGCCATCTATAGAGCTTTGATGCAAACTTACAATTAAACTTATAACTATGTAAATCCTGGACATACCGCCCGCCAAGGACAAGATGCAAAATGTCCTTAATTAAAGCCCTTGGTGAAAGGTTAACGCCCACGACTTTATAGTCATTTATAGTCATTTATTTTTCAATATAGAACAATAAAATTGTTTCTTATTGACGTCAATTTAATTCTACTTAATCTAAGTTTACCACCGCTTCCAAGGCGCTGGTGGAGAAGAAACGGCGCAACAAACTCCACTGCGGCATTTTTTGGACGTCAATTTACATATTTATTTTCTTAAAGCTAAATGTCAACATGTATATAAAACTCTTTATAATTAAGAATTAAAACAAAGTTACATAATGTAACAAATAAGTCACGTAACTAATACAGTACCATGCTGTAATTATTACAATTTACGAGGGGCCTGCACCATGCTCAAGCCAGACATTTTTATCTTTCAAGTAATCATCTATCCTATAGTATGCCTTTTTGGATAAGGTGGTTTTTACAAAGGTTTTGAATTTATCGTCAGGCATACCAAGGATTGATTCTGGCAGTTTGTTATAAAAACGTATACCATCCGCCTTAAAAGAATCACTAACCCTGCTAAGCCGATAACATGGAAGTAGAAGTCTATGTTTGTTACGCAGATTTCTGTCTGTAATGTCACTATCTTGCGTCAATTACTAACATGTGTTATTATTACAATACAGTATAAATACTACTTAGCCCGTTTACAACATTTAACTTATTGCTAAAACATAACAATTTTAGATATAAAAATATAAAAACCAACAAACACTTAAGCTAGTGTGCTACCGGTAGAACACATATTTTAGAGACCGGTCTCTTTATAATGGACGTCTTGGTTCTAAGACTAACCACACGTGTGATACCGTCAGGCCCGGGATGTTTACATTCTACCCGTCCAAGCAACCATCTACCTGGAGGTAAATCGTCCTCCTTAATTAAGACGACATCACCGAGAGCAGGTTCCGGAGTCAGGTAAGCCCATTTTCGCCTTTATTGGACGATTCGCACGAATTGAGCTCGCACGAAAATGTCTGTCATCTTGCCTCCCGAAATGTGGCTCCTTCCAAAGCATATTTCTTCAAACTGTTTTAAATTCACCTATCTACCTAATAATTCTGGGAATAGAATCCCGAGGCTAGAAGAACAACAATTAATTAATATTCCCTGTTAAATTATTGCTTTGAAGTTTGTTACTAAAACGAACTTGGCAGGTAGGTAAATACAGTATGAGGTCTTGAAATACTGATGAACAATTAAACTGTTTAGTATTTCCTTTTTAACTCAAGGAATTAAGGTACGAAATATTCTACAATATTCTACGACATTCTACATAGCGTTCTCCATACGTCAAGTAAGCATAGTCTAACTATCTTGTGTTGTTGTTTCTAGTCTGTGAGTATCCGTACATACATATTTTTTTACCCAACAGAACCATCCAATGCAAATAGACTTATTCATGCATAAAAATATTTGGACCGAGTAGGAACCAAACCGGCGCCCCCGGTTATTAACAATGTTCATAATGCCCATAGGTATTACTACGACTCTACGGAGGGGCCAGTGTTAAAGTATGAGGAACATAGGAGTGTATCATTGGCTTTTTTTTTTCCAAAAACCCCGCGGATAAGGCCTGAGCCGGTAGGGGAGGTTATGTCGGACTCGAAATTACTAAAACTCATGCCGACTGTAGGTCAAAGTGCAACGCCGAAAATGAGGTTGTTAGACATATCCCTCGCATCTCGGCGGACCCAGGGTCATCTCTATCAGTCTGGCCCTCTTCGGGATGGAAGAGCACGGAGTCCCCAACTAATGGCTGCACGTCTCTATAGCATTCAAAATTGACACAGACATAAATATCATTAATCATATTGATATAGAGGTAAAAGTCAGTTAACCATCCATACTAATATTATAAATGCGAAAGTAACTCTGTCTGTCTGTCTATCTGTCTATATGTTACGCTTGCACGCCCAAACTACTCAACCGATTTGATGAAATTTGGTATAGGGGTAGATTATACCATGAGAAAGGACATAGGCTATGTTTGGTCGCGATAACCGACATCCACGCGGGCGGAGCCGCGAGTAAAAGCTGGTAAAAAATATATGCCATAACACCCGATCCTCAGGTCAATTTAAATAGCCTAAAATTAATTTAACTTTCCAAAAACATTTTCTGAAATAGCAATTCCAATTATTTCACCCACGTCATTGGCAAGGGTTGTTCTATAATGTAAGTTCATTTAGATCAATTTGTTTTAGGCAAGGTAGTGTTAATGTACCCTATTTCCGTCAGCTGCCACACCCGGTAAATTATTTAGATGTACCCGACTCGAGGTACAAACCTATCCATTTAAGAACCCTTCTACACCGTCGTTCATCGATTTTGGGGAGTTCACCTTGACATCATATTTTATAGGTTTTCAGTTTTTATGTTAGCTGTCAGTTTTGTTATTCAAGAGTAGTTTGTAATAATATAATTCGACGGTTGAAAGGCAAAAAGGTACAAGCGACATTGAGTTTTCATAGAAAAAAGATTCTAAAGCACTTCAAAAACCCTTTATATCAGAGTAGTTTTCCTGTCAACTATCCTTTTCTCTTACGGCCTTTAGCCTCACAATCATCAATATGTAATGGGGGTGTCATAGGGATTAAGATGATTCCCTCTGACACCCACAGAGGTGTCATGGGGAATAGGTGATTCTTCATGACATCACTGGGGGTATCATTATCATTTGGTGGTGTCATGGGGAAAGAAGGTAAATTTATCCGTGAAAATGATATTTTTTGGAGTAAGTAGGTAGTTAAGTTAGTCCGTTTGTTGACGAAGAAAGAATACAGGTATCACCACCCCAACTCATTCGAAGAGTGTCATAAGCACAGATATTTGAGGCGTCTAACAGAAAAATACGCAGACGATATCACTGCGAGAAATAAAATCTTAGACCAACCCTTCTGACCAGCGTGGAAACAAGTCCAATCCAAAGCCTCCCAACATTGAGAGAGGCATATGTCCAGCAATGGACTGTGATAGAATTATTAATTCAGGTACTTAAGTTTACTTTCCGAAATTTAAACTGAAAAAAAGCCCATTTATCATGGACGAACACCTATGGTAGTTGTATTTTATACTAATTGAATACACAGAAAAAAGGAAACTTCTCGGGCGGAAATGCCTTGACCAACTAGGCTACCGAGACACGCCCGATGTGATTCATGATGATTTCCGAAGGGAAATTTGAATCACATCGGGCGTGTCTCCGTAGCCTAGTTATTCAGTACGAGAGATATGATTTCGGCAATCTAACCTCCAGCAACCAAAGACCCAAGACGGCGTGCGTTTCAGTCGGTTTGAGTCCGACATAACCACCTCTATCCTCCATGAGGGTGGGGATTTTTCGCACGATAAAAAAATAGATATAGAATAGAGGTACAGATAATCTTAATTGAATGAATTTTACAGCATTAAGTATGCTAACTATACAAATCGAATACATAGGGAAAATTAATCTTCTCGGGCGGGACACGGACCCGCAGTCTTTCCCTTACAGGGGGAATGCCTTGACCAATTCGGCTACCCAGTTGTTAAGACACGCCCGATGTGATTCAAATTTCCCTTCTATTTGTCCGTTCTTACGGCGGCGACGCGACGGTGGATTTCTGGTATGCAAGTTAATATATCAACAAAATTTTCTAATCATGTAACTGATAAATTAATTAAGCTATCGCCATGATGCCTAAACAATATGTACGGGCTTAATCTCCATCAAAATCTACATAACCCATTATGTAAATCAGCTTCAAAGACACAAGCATCCATATTTCCTTCCAGTCATATGATATGCGTAACAATTTTGCTTTACACATTTTGTAAATTAAGGGTGCTGTCACATTGCGCTAACAGTTTTGGGCTAACTCGGCAATAAAACTAAGTATCATATTCATGATGTTTGTGCGTCCTTAGGGTGTGTATAGACAATCAATGTAAATTGATCATGATCATGATCCACTAAGCATGCATAACTATGCACAAGTTTTGAACTATTCAACGGAGTAAGTCATTTATTATTGAGTAAGACATTTATTGAAGGAATTTTTACAGCATTAAGTATGCTAACTATACAAATCGAATACATAGGGAAAAAGAATCTTCTCGGGCGGGACTCGAGCCCGCAGTCTTTCCCTTACAGGGGGAATGCCTGACCAATTCGGCTACCGAGACCCGCCCGATATGATTCAAATTTCCCATCTTATACGTCTTTGAGGCGACGTGGCGTCATCTACCGATTTTCTTACGAACTATCGGAATCAATGAATGATGTTACAATTTGTACAGTTCGTAAGAAAATCGGTAGATGACGCCACGTCGCCTTAAGACGTATAAGATGGGAAATTTGAATCATATCGGGCGTGTCTCGGTAGCCGAATTGGTCAGGCATTCCCCCTGTAAGGGAAAAAACTGCGGGTTCGAGTCCCGCCCGAGAAGATTCTTTTTCTCTATGTATTCGAAGACATTTTATTATTCTTTATTGCAATATAATGTACACTACTTAAATTCTTTTCAATTCAATACCTTTCCGTTTTAAGACGAAGTAGATCATGTCTACGACACACTACACAGCGACATAGCTTATTTAGTTAATAATATTGATTCTAGAGAACGAATAATCATAATTTGTTACATTTGCTTTAGTAAATTCTTTAAATAAATAAATATTCTTTAAATAAATATAAATAGGTATTCTACAACATTCTACATAACGCTATCTACGCTTACCATGGGGGTAAGCTTTTATAGCTTGTGTTATGGAATCTAGAATGCGGATAAACATACTTATATACTTTTTTTTTGTAAATACATACATATTATACATAGAAACACCCAGACCAATGCAAATAGCCATATTCATGCATACAAATATTTGCACTGAGCGGGAATCGAACCCGCGCCTCCTGCGTGGCAGTCGCTTGCACTACCGCCACGCCACAGAGGCTGTCAACAACAAATACAAACATACTGAACATAGAAATTAGAAAAACCCAGAACACAGTCAATTAAACATTTATTCTTGCATACATTTTTCACACTAAGCGGGGAATCAAACCCTTAATTTAGCAGTTGTCACACCACAGAAATCATTTACTAAAACCGTTATTACATTTTTACACTTTTATATAAAGGCAGGGTTATATTTTAGACCTCTATTTCGTCATAATAGGTACAAACAGTCAGCAGCAAACTGTCTGCTCAGAGCGAACGGTCTACAACGACATGTGCTATCAATATCATGACACACACTACTCGTCTTGGTCCGTAACTGTCGTTAGTAACCAAATCCGGCGGATCGGCTGTCCTTTCGAATTAATTCATGGGCTTTATATTCAAAGCCTCTGTAATAAAGTAAAGCTTATAATAGTTAAAGGGCCACTTAATAGTCCTAAATATATAAAACTAGCTGTTAGATAGATAAATAGATAAATCTTTATTGTACACCAGTAATACAGTAAATGTATGGACAATAACATGACATTATGTACAAATGGCGGCCTTATCGCTAAGAGCTGTTGTCAAGGCTTCAAATTCTAATACGGATTTCGCAATCACGTAGAACTCATTTCTTGGTTAAAAGTAGTCTATGTGTTATTCCAGATTAGGTATATTATCTATCTGTACCAAATGTCCGTCTTTTTTTTCGTTCGGTAATCCCCTTGGATATTACCCCCGCCGAAGCCGGAAGAGGAGTTTATGTCGGACTCGAACCGACTGAAACCGCACGCTGACTGAGGGTCGTGGTGCTAGGCTGGAGGTGAGGTTGTCTTCGACATATCCCTCGCACCCCGGCTGGTACCAAATGTCAGCCAGAGCCGTTCATTCAGAGTAATAATTATACAAATGTCATCAGTTCATCACAAATCACGTTTAGTATATTAGTACAATTTTTTTTATTCTTGTCCGTTCCGCCGCGATGGATGCAACTACTAAACAGATTATGATGCGCTGTTTATTTTATTTGATACTAGAAAATCTTTTGATCACAAGTAGTTGAGAAGAGCCAGTGATATGAGCAAAAGTCGCGTTAAGCGATATCCGTACAAGCGAAGCTGTTGGTATAAAATAATAACAATAATAAATATTCTACAACTTCTACACAACGCTATCTAGATCTATGGTAAGCTTAACTAGTTAATGTTATGGAATCTAGTATGCGGATAAACATACATAAATACTTTTTTTTTGTAAATTACATTTATTACACCTAGGTACATAGCAACACCCAGACCAATGCAAACACCCATTTTCATGCATACAAATATTTGTACCGAGCGGGAATCGAATTTTTGTGCCAATATTCTGAAAAAGTAAAACCATAGGCCCCTGCTGTGTTGGAATCGACTGTGTAGATAATGAGTTATTTATTCCATCCATCCATCCATCCATCCATATACTCACGTCTGTAAATCCCCGTAGGGGTAGGCAGAGGTGTATTCGCACCCACGTTTCGCCAATTAAGATTTTCTGTCCTACAACGTAATAGGGGCGAGCCTATTGCCGTCTAGCAGTCCCTTTGTCTTGGGCTATATTACTGTCAAATGGAGCACAGCCCTATACCTTAGTCGCCTTTTACGACACCCACAAGAAGAGCTTGGGTGTATTTTGGTCCTATATAAAAGGTATTACGGCTTCGAATGTGCGTTATTCCGCAATCTATAGACTTGAGAGAAAATGTGAAAGCTATTGACAGCTTATCAGGCCGAGATATTCGATAGAATTCGGATAAGAATAGCATTGTGTGAGTGTAAGTTTACTAAGAAGAAAACCGAAGGAAATCTAAAGATACTTTTCGTTAGATAGGATAAACCGCTTAAGATTTCGTGATCAGTGACTCAGATAATAAATTTCTGGGGTTTAATTACCTTTTGGCTGATAATTCTCGCTAGCCGAGGGAGGATAGGAGTTGTAGAATAACCTTGCATATGAATTTTTTTTTTATTGAGGTTACGAAAAAGAAAAAGACCGAACTAAAAAGTAAAAAAATAAATTTGTAATGAGTTTATATTTAATGACTTTTTATAAGGGATTTTTAAGGGAACTTTTTAAGGTATAATAAAACAATTTTATTTGACACTGCCGGAAGTTTCAGTTATAAATGTAATCATCCACATAGAGACGTTAGTCCTGATTGCATCCGAGGTCACGGTTCAGTGCGTAAAAAAGCATGGGATCGATTCCCGCTTAGTGAAAATCTTTTCATGCATGAATTAGTGTATTCTTTGCCAACTCACGTGTTTCATTCTTTCTACGGTCCCGGGTCCTTTAAGCCGGGCGTGAAAAAGCATCAGATGTTGCCGTTAAGCTGAGTATCACAGTTGATAACATAGTAGGTACGTGTTTGTAATAGTGACACTCTTTCATGAAACTTTGCCTTCAGCTTACCATCTGGTGAGGTGAAGTCAAATTGAAGAGTCCTTTAAGATAACGACCTTGTCCGTTTTCTTAATTACTTTATTATTATATTTTTCTGTTTGTTTCTATATACAAACTTAATATGTATGTACTCATATTTACAAAAAGTACCTACCTATGTATCTAAAACTATACAGAATGTATTTTTGAAACGGGACAGTAAAGGCCAAGTAAAACAAAATGTTCTTAGGAGACCTTCCATAACTTTTTGAGATATTTTGAACTGCATTCACAGATTTTGGAAAAATCGTACAGGCAGCAAGAAAAATGCTCAAAGTCCAAATTTTTTTTTGGTACCAATTGATCCTATTTCCCGTGGGGATCAAAAGATTGTATGGGAGTATTTTAGCTTTGAGTACTAAGAAAGACGAAAATGTATGGTCATATACTCAGGCTAACTAAGCGATATATATATAAAAAGCATGTCTATGATGTCATGGAAGAAACAAAAGGAATAGAACAGCCTCCGTGGCGTGGCGGTAGTGCACGCGACTGCCACGCAGAAGGCGCGGGTTCGATTACCGCTCAGTGCAAATATTTGTATGCATGAAAATGACTGTTTGCATTGGTCTGGGTATTTCTATGTATAATATGTATGTATTTACAAAAAAAGTATATAAGTATGTTTATCCGCATTCTAGATTCCATAACACAAGCTATAAAAGCTTACCATGGATCTAGATAGTGTTGTGTTGAATGTTGTGTTGAATGTTGTGGAATATTTATTTTTAATTCTTACTTAGAGTTTAGATAGCACTGTGTAGAGTGTCGTAGAAAATGTATTTATTAATACAAGCTTTTCGATATGAAGTGACATAATCCGAACAGATTTCACGAGCGAATCCACTTCATCATTAGCAACACGAGTACAGCAAACGGAGACAATGATGTACGTGTGGATCTGGGCCCTTCAGGGGACTTATACGTCATTTATCTCAAGGATTATCACGTTTCCTTATACAGGGTGATGTAATAAGAACGCGAGAAGGAGCCATTTGTCAAATATATACGTTTTTGGACCATAACGTATGACTTCGTTTTTGAAGTTCTTTTGACTGACTGTTACATGGAATAATAATGTTTGTGGATTTTCATCCACGACGGAACGGAGACGGTATATGCGTTTGGGGTGAGAGGATGTTTATGTGTTTGTTTGTGCAAATCCATGTTGCCATTTTCTCCGAAACTACCAATCCAATTTTTATGCAGTTTTCAGTTTTGGGTTCAGCTTTAATTGGAGCATGTTCATAAATAGGTGTTACAATGACAACTCCACAGGGGCCGCCGGCCGCTACAGCAAGCATTTTTAATGTAAATCAATGTTGCCAATTTTCTCCAAAAATACTAATCCGATTTTGATGTAATTTTCAATTAATGGTTTGGGTTTGATTGGTGCATGTTCTTAGATAGGTGTTACGGTGACTACCCAATAGGGGGCGCTGCAGTAAAAAAAAATGAATTATCTTTTAAACGTCGCTGCGTCGTGGGTATTAAACAAAATTACTTATATTCATAACTAGCTGACCCGGCGAACTTCGTACCGCCATTTTTTTCCGCCCGCGTGGCGTTCGATCCCGTTCCCGCTGCACCCTCTACTATATTAAGCATGTTATACATATAAACCTTCTACTTGAATTACTCTATCTATTAAAAGAAACCGCATCAAAATCTGTAGTGTAGTTTTGAAGATATAAGCATACATAGGGAGATAGGGACGCGGAAGCTTTATACTATGTAGTGAGGACATCCTTCCAAGGGCTTACCCGAGGCTCCCATCCATAGGCTTCTGGGCGTTACCGTGGGGGTTTTTAGTCGGTAGGAGTCCGGCATAACATACATGAAGGATTTTCCCCCACGGTTAAAAAAAAAAAAGTGCTGATGATTAATAAAGATTAATTTCTCTTTCTTCCTGAATACAACGTATTAATGGCAGCACGAGTGTGCCTCCCCTGGGCCTCGATTCTGCTAAAGTGATGCCACCGCCACTGCAAAAAACCGCATTAAATAATAGACTTTAAAGCGATTGTTCAAAAGTTCAAAATTAAATGACTTTTGCAGGGTAATAGAAAAAGTGTAATGAAACTGTTTAAGCGTATATAAATAAACTTTCTTTTGCAGTGACTTTCTACACAATCAAGATCCTCACTCAATTCTAATGTACCCATAACGAATGGAAAAATAACACGATCCTAGACAAACGAACCTAGACATTTTGTTATTTTTAAATTTTCTTTAGGTTCTGCGGATAAAAAAAATATCTGCGGTAGCCTAGTGGTATGGGTAATGGACTGCTGAGACGAGGTCTCAGGTTCGATCCCAGGTTTACCACGGCACACACCAATGACTTTTCGATGCTTTTCGAAGTTATGTGTGTATTTATCGCAGGTTTATAAGTGCCCGGTTAATGGCAATAGGCTCGCCACCTATTACATTGGGACCTAAACATAAACTGGCGAAATGTGGGTGCTAGCACCTCTGCCTACCCCTTCGGGGAATATAGGCGGAAGTTTATGTTATGTTATGTCTACGAAAAGTTCTACTATTTTGAATAATAATTTTGTCAAATGTTTATTTAATATAATTTTCTTTTTTTTAATTATTATCGAAATTGGAATTCAAATCATTTATTTCAGATACGAAGAACCAAAGTCAAGAAAGATATTAATGATATTTTTAATAGTATCTTTTAAAACTTCGTCGTAAACGCGTCGGTAGCTTAGTGGTTAAGGAGTCGGCCTTACGATCTAGAGGTCCCGGGTTCGATCCTGGCCATTACACTACCGACGTGAACCCACTCCTAGCACAAGCGATTTAGCTTAGTTGCAGGGGTTAGAGGGAATATTAGTAAATTCGGTTTTAATATTCTTTTAAAGAAAAAAAAAACTTGAATTGAACTAATTCATATATTTGGTTCTCTAAGCCTAAGTAGGATGCGGCTAAAGTCATAGTCATAGTCATAGTCATAGTCATAGTCATTTATTTTTCAATATAGAACAATAAAATTGTTTCTTATTGACGTCAATTTTAATTCTACTTAATCTAAGTTTACCACCGCTTCCAAGGCGCTGGTGGAGAAGAAACGGCGCAACAAACTCCACTGCGGCATTTTTTGGACGTCAATTTACATATTTATTTTCTTAAATCTAAATGTCAACTTCGATATTTTCCGTAAAACAACTGCCACCTGACCTCCACAACTTTTTTTTGGTCCTAACAGTTCGTAAGTAAGTTGGTAGATGGCTCCACCGTTAAAGACGGATGTGAAGAGAAGGGAAATTTGAAGTGGTTCAGGTGTGGCTCAATAGCTCAGTTGGAAGAGCATTCCCCCTGCAAGGGAAAGGTCGTGGGTTCAAGTCCCATTTGAGCGCTTCATTTTTCCCGATGTATTTCGAACTTATAGGGCTCCGTAATGGCTGAATTTAAATTGAACATTGTATAGAATCATGTTCTCCGCCATTGAAAATCTCAAAGCAATGCCATACTAATTTATATTGCCTCTTTTCAGTTGTAAATTAAATCATGTTCTTTATTGAACACCACAAAAGAACGCTTTTTTAAAATAAATATTTTAATTATATATGGGTCTCGATATAGGACCCATGGTAAGCTTAATTAGCTTAAAGAAAAAAAGAAAGAAAATATTTTTTATTTCGCTTGGCAGTACTTAGACATATCATGTAACATAATATAATTCCGTACTTTAATTGTAACATACAAGTCTACATAGACTTAGGATACACACTTAACTCTAGGAACCGTGAAATTGACACACTGCCAAGTAGAAATAAAAAAAATAAAGCAAGAAAAATAAATAAGTAGAAATAAAGCTTGTGTTATGGAATCTAGAATGCGGATAAACATACTTAGATTTTTTTTTTGTAAATACATATGTAGGATCAGGATCACCGAGGGGTATATCTTCGGGGTTTGGAGTGCCCATTTTATTGGGATCAACAAGTCTGTATAAGTAATTACAGATTTTTATTCGAAAATAAACAATTAATTGATCAGCCAATAACATACAATACACAATACAAAAAGTAAACAAAAGATAAAGTAGGTCAATAATTAGGCGAACAGACGTTTTAAGGTCTCAAGTTCGTACAGTGGCCAAGCCACCCAATTACAACAGCTATTGTAATTAATAATTATACAGCAGCGCTGTGTCAGGTAAACCGACAGTTTTGTCGGGAGCAGGGGAGCTCTTTATCGAGTCGAATCCGAAGACCGACTGACGAGCTTGCCGAGTGCGCGCTCTTTTATAAGACGATCCCCACTATGCATCCCTCCCCGACAACTCTGTCCGTTGACGCATTGCAGTGCGTCACGTGTTTACTTGATACAAAATGTACTAAATCAAATAAGATTTATCATTACAAAGTAATCTAGTAATACAAAAATAATTGTTGTAATTAAATAATGGTGAATTCACAAAGTAAATCATTTTAAAATAAAGCAATATGTCATCATTGTTTTGAACAAAACTAACGGTCACACTTATCGAAATAAGTTGCCAAAAATCAACTAGTAGTACTTAATAAATTATGTTTTGATTTATTAGACAATAATTGATTGTAAAAATCAAATAAATTAATAATAAGAAAATCAATTCGTAACAAAGTTTGGTAACTACCCGCTGTAATTGACAACCAACTCCGACACATATAAATCATACATAGAAACATCCAGACCAATGCAAATAGCCATTTTCGTGCATACAAAAATTTGCACTGAGCGGGGATCAAACCCCCGCGTTCTGTTCAGTCGCGTGCACTAGTGCACGCCACAGAGGCTGTCAAATACTTATCTATTTAAATAAAAATCAATTGCTGTTCGTTAGTCTCGCTAAAACTCGAGAACGGCTGAACGGATTTATCTTATCTTGGTCTTGAAATGTTCGTGGAGGTCTAGGGAAGGTTTAAAAGGTGAGAAAATTTCGTATAATTGCCGGGAACCGACATCCATGCGGGCGGAGTCGCAGGCAAAAGCTAGTATATTATAAAAATAATAAATGCTTTAACATACTAATTTGTACTATTTCTTTTCTATTGTATTCGTGTCAAAACGAGTTTTCATTATGAAAGAAAATTGTGCAAAATACACAGGAAACATTATATTACAGGTGACGTTTATCACGAACAGCTGCTTTATAAAATATAATAATGGAATTTTATACAAGCCTCCACTTCACTCCATGCAATACAGCGCAATTCTTCTCTAGGGAGACATTTAAAGGACTGTTAGCAACAAAAGTGTACTGCTGTGTAACCACTGCATTGTGTGGGTTATTTATTACCAAAATAAACCCTCAAAGAGCACTGTCCCAACTATTCAGGGGTTATCTACGTCATAGTACAGTCGGGGAGAAAACTTAAGGCGAACAAGTTTATAAACTTTTATAGTATAACTAGCTTTTGCCCGCGGCTCCGCCCGCGTGGATGTCGATTATCGCGACCAAACATAGCCTATGTCCTTTCTCATAGTCTAATCTACCCCTATACCAAATTTCATCAAAATCGGTTCAGTAGTTTAGGCGTGAAAGCGTAACATACAGACAGACAGACAGACAGACAGAGTTACTTTCGCATTTATAATATTAGTAGTGTATAGCTTTTGCCCGCGGCTCCGCCCACGTGGATGTCGGTTATCGCGACAAAACATAGCCTATGTCCTTTCTTAAGGTCTAATCTACCCCTATACCAAATTTCATCAAAATCGGTTCAGTGGTTTAGGCGTGAAAGCGTAACATACAGACAGACAGACAGACAGACAGATAGACAGATAGACAGAGTTACTTTCGCATTTATAATATTAGTATGGATTTTTGTAGTCTTCAGAGACAAAATTAATCATTTTTTAAACATAAAAGGACATAAAGTAACAGTAAAAGTTTATTTCTAGAGGACTGTTTCTTGGAAGTAAACAAATGACTTTTACACGGCCATTCTTCATTTTAACGCGAGCGAAGCCACAAGTAAGAAACCAAGTATAAGTAACTAGCTTTTGCATGCGGCTCTGCCCGCGTGGATGTCGCTTATTGCGACCAAACGTAGCCTAAGTCCTTTCTCAAGGTCTAATCTACCCCTATACCAAATTCATCACGATCGGTTCCGTGGTTTAGGCGTAAAAGCATTACAGACAGACAGATGAAGTTACTTACGTATTTGTAATATTAATATGGATGGATATGGATTTGAACATAATTATAAGTACACGAGAAAAATAGTAATAAACCTAGCTCTTAGTAAAATAAATAAATAAATATTCCACAACATTCTACACAACGCTATCTAGACCCATGGTAAGCTTTTATAGCTTGTGTTATGGAATCTAGAATGCGGATAAACATATTTATGTACTTTTTTTGTAGGTAAATACATACATATTATACATAGAAACACCCAGACCAATGCAAATAGCCATATTCATGCATACAAATATTTGCACTGAGCGGGGATCGAACCTGCGCCTCCTGCGTGGCAGTCGCGTGCACTACCGCCACGCTACAGAGGCTGTCAATTAGTAGTTACAGTATTAGTAAGTACAGTCAGCACCAATCGATCTTGATTATTAAATTCAAGTAATCAGGATTGATCTTATGCTGACTGTAAGTACTAGAAAATCACAATGGCCGTCTAGGGTTGGTAGTCAATTAAAAGTTTGAAGACATATCTACCCCCAAGTAGCTTTCACTATCTAAATCAAATTTAAAAGAAAACTCAACTGACGTTTTCCAAATTTAAATAATTAATGGAGATGAAGACGAATGAATTCAAATCTCTGTGTCAGATCGCGATAAACACAATTTATTATATTCGACTTAAAACTAAAAATAACAAATGTAAAGGTCGATAACCTGACGGCCATTTTTGGTGACGTAAAGGTCCCTCTAGACAAGTGACAATTCGTTGGCTGGCGTATTGTAAAATATATTGATGAATGTATTGAATTGATACCTACCTCCAAACGATATCCCTCTTCCTGCCAACTGTAATACCCTCCTGACTTATGATAATTTGACAGCCTCCGGTGGCGTGGCGGTGGTGAACGCGACTGCCACGCAGGGGGCACGGGTTCGATCCCCGCTCAATGCAAATATTTGTAGTTTTTCGTGGTAGCATGCTTTGTTGTTTAGATGTTTAGGTGCATAGACGGGTAAGCGATTTCGAGGAACAGCGAAAGGCAGACCTCGACGCTAAACGCGATAAGCTGAAAGTTCGCCCACCCGCTGCCATTCAGTACCATTATGTGGGTGGTGTTCTCACGTGCCCTCAGTGCACACGAGTGTTCACCGCGAAGATTGGCTATGTTAGCCGTCTTCTAGCGCATCAGCGCCGAGCCGACTAGGAGTCGAAGTAGTCGCCATGGCCGAGATCGGTTGGAGGCATCATCATCATCATCATCATTCGAGATCGCATTGCTACGGCGTTAAGTTTTTCGTGGTAGCGTGCATTCGTTGTTAAGTGTTTCGTATTCGTAAATTTACGGGGACGTGATATTAGGTGTTCCACTTTTAAGTAACGTATCACACTCGACTGCACACAGGAGGCGCGGATCCGATGCCCGCTCATTGCAAATATTTGTATGCATGAATGCTGTTTGCATTGGTCTGTGTGTTTATATGTATAATATTATGTATAATATTATGTATAATATTATGTATAATATTATGTATAATATTATATATAATATTATATATAATATTATGTATAATATTATAATGTATAATATATATGTATTTATCGCAGGTTTATAAGTGCCCGGTTAATGGCAACGCCACCTATTACGTTGGGACCTAAACATAAACTGACGAAATGTGGGTGCTAGCACCTCTGCCTACTCCTTCGGGGAATACAGGCGTGAGTTTATGTTATGTTATGTTATGTATTTACAAAAAAGTATCTAAGTGTGTTTATCCACATTCTAGATTCTATAACACAAGCTAGTTAAGTTTACCATCCATACATACGAGTACATCCATCCATACTCACAAACTTTCGCGTTTATAATATTAGTTGGATTCTCAAGTCTAGCAATGCCTTCTAATTGTGAAAAAAAAAAAATTTCTAGATGAACGAAATAAAAAGCTATTGACATTCAATTGAGTTTTGTACACACACCCTCAGGCCGGCCTAGCACCAAGACCCACAGTCGGCGTACGGTTTTAGTCGGTTCGAGTCTGACATAACCTCCCCTTCCGGCTCCGGCAGGGGGGGTATCCAAGGGGATTTCCGAACGGAAAAAAAAGTGCACGAGCCTGATCCGCACTTGACCGCTTTTGATTCTTGTAATGTTATGTGAAAATTACATAACAATAATTATATAATACTAGCTTTTGCCCGCGGCTCCGCCTGCGTGGATGTCGGTTCCCGGCAATTATTCGAATTTTTCTCTACGTACAAACCTTCCCTGGACTTCCACAAATAATTCAAGACCAAAATTAGCCAAATCGGTAAAGGCGTTGTGGAGTTATAACATTACAACGATTAGCAACGATAGCATTGATTTTTATATATTAGGTACTAGCTTTTGCCCGCGGCTCCGCCCGCGTGGATGTCGGTTATCGCGACCAAACATAGCCTATGTCCTTTCTCATGGTCTAATCTACCCCTATACCAAATTTCATCAAAATCGGTTCAGTGGTTTAGGCGTGAAAGCGTAACATACAGACAGACAGACAGACAGAAAGACAGACAGACAGAGTTACTTTCGCATTTATAATATTATTATGGATATATAATGAATATTCCACAAAATTCTACATAACGCGATCTAGACCCATACTAAGCTTAACTAGCTTGTGTTATGCAATCTGGAATGTGGATAAACATACTTACACACTTTTTTTTGTAAAAACATAATAATATATACATAGAAACACCCAGATCCATGCAAAAGTCGCGTTCACTACCGCCACGCCACAGAGGCTGTCAACTTTACCTTTAGCTTACCCATCAGACAAGGTGAAGTCAAATTAACGAGTACTTATTAAAAAAAAGTGAAGATTTCATAATAATGACACATTAGTAGCTGATCAGATCAATGTAACGTTTTTTTTCTCATAATCTCTTATCATTCCACGCTAACCGTGGCCTCCCACGCGTACAAAATCCTAGTTATACCTATATATATGTATAATAGTTTGTTTAACTGCCCGACTGTTTGCTGATTGAATCTCGTTTAATTTATCCGCCGGTCTCTGCCACTGACAAGGTCAATGTGAACGTGATTGATGATAAACAGACACATGTTTGCTATAAAAATGTTGTAGGTGATTATGAATATATTGAAAATACTAGTCATAAACTCATAAACTCACGCCTGTATTCCCCGAAGGGGTAGGCAGAGGTGCTAGCACCCATATTTCGCCAGTTTATGTTTTAGGTCCCAATGTAATAGGTGGCGAGCCTATTGCCATTAACCGGGCACTTATAAACCTGCGATAAATGCACACATAACTTTGAAAAGCATCGAAAAGTCATTGGTGTGTGCCATGGTAAACCTGCAGGGATCGAACCCGAGACCTCGTCTCAGCAGTCCATTACCCATACCCTTATACCCATACCAATTTAATGTGACATCGTGTGTCTTTTATAGTTGCTCTTCTCTGAAACAGTGAATATTAAAAAAAAACATCCATATTCCATACTAATATTATAAATGCGAAAGTAACTCTGTCTGTTTGTCTGTCTGGCTGTCTGTATATTACGCTTTCACGCCTAAACCACTGAACGGATTTTGATGATATTTGGTGTAGGAGTAGATTAGACAATGAGAAAGGACATGGGCTCTGTTCAGTCGCGATAACCGACATCCAAGCGGGTGGAGCCGTGGGCAAAAGCTAGTAACTAATATAATATGACATCTGTGTCTTTTATAGTTGCGCTTCTCTGAAACGGTGAATATAAAAAAAACATTCTCCAATATTTTGCACAGTTTACAACAACAAAAAGTATCTAAGTATGTTTATCTGCATTCTAGATTCCATAACACAAGCTAGTTAAGCTTATCATGGGTCTAGATGGCGTTGTGTAGAATGTTGTGGAATATTATTATTATTACAATACAGTCAAAATTGATACAGAATTTAGTAGGTACAATTATTGGTTTCATAAACATAGAGTATACTTGTTAAATATAATTTATTTCCAACATCTAAAGTAAACTGAGTTCAATTTAATTTTCTAAACGTTATTTTATCACGTTGTTAATTTATCGACTTACAAAATATTTATATTATCAATAAAACGTCCATTTTCATTTTACTTTGAGTTATTTAAGTAATCTTCTTGTTAAAACTCTACGATTTCGAAGGAGAGTAACATAATATTTATCTATATTTTGATTATCTGATAACCATTTAGATTATTAAGTCAATTATTTTATGAAATAAAATATTTAAATGGGTTTTAGGTCAAGGACTGCTTTTACCTGTATATAATTTGTAGATATTAGGAGTTTAGAAGGTAGATTCTAGTAATCTTATACCATTGGAGAATAAAAAGTGATTACGAGTAGAATAATATGAGTTGACTGTAAATGCGTGTAATTTGCTTAGAAAAATAAATTGGTTCCCACAGTTCGTAAGAAAGTTGGTAGATGGCTCCACCGTCGCCCTTAAAGACGGATATAAGGAGAAGGGAAATCTGAAGTGATTCAGGTGTGACTCAATAGCTCAGTTGGAAGAGCATTCCCCTGTAAGGAAAAGGTCTCGATTTCAAGTGCCACTTGAGCGCTTCTTTTCCCGATTTATTTCGAACTTAAAAAGTTAGCATAATAAATGCTATAAAAATTTCATTCATATAAGAATTCTGCCTTCTATAATTTCTGCCTCGCACAACTAAACTGTGGAATGAACTGCCACCAGCGGTATTTCCGAACCATTACGACCTTCAAACCTTCAAGAAAAGAGCGTTCTCTCTTGTAAAAGGAAGGCAACGCACTTGCGACTCCGCTGGTGTTGCGGGTGTTCATGGGCGGTGGTGATCGCTTACCATCAGGCGATCCGTCTGCTCGTTTGCCTCCCTAATCCATAAAAAAAAGACTAAAATTACATGTTAGTATTGTACTAATCTAATCTCAATACAATCGCAATTCAGTAAAAGATACATTCACCCTTATTTTCCCGAAAGGATTACATTACATATGTATTAATACGTACAATAAAATTCAACAACTTATTTATCCCACGGAATAACAGGTGAATATTTTGCAAGAGTATTTCTTAACACAAAAACATAATAAAACTTCACACGACCCAGAAATCGAACTCAATACCCCTGGTTCTCCGAACAGCTAGGTCATTACATTAATTATTTATTTTCTTGGATTCTTTACAAACTTTACAAACGAAAATTGCAGTTTCAAGTTGTTTAATTCTTTCAAACGGTTCTTTCCGGGAATTTCCCCACGAATCTGGTTTTTATAGCTGTTTTTTTATTACGCATTTTTATTGTAAAGGCCAGTCAAGGGGCAATCTACTGCGTTTTTGAAAGAATTTAATGATGTGAAGATTATTAGAACAGCTCAAATGCAGAGAGGTCAAAAGTTTGAACGTTGAATAAAATAATAAAGGCCAACTTTTGGGTCGGAATTAATTATTTTGTTCTAAATTAATTTGGAATACATGCTCTGTAGTTTTCGTAGGAGCTGTCCATTCCATACATCGAATGTAATTCGTGTTTTGATGTAATTAATATAACAGTATATTATACATGACAACAATATTAAACATTCCTTTAGATATTAATAGTTAGTTGTGAGTTTTATCATCAGGATATTTACCATGTTTATTAGATAATAGCTTGTGCCCGCGACTTCGTCTGCGCAGGATTAGCATTTCGAGTAGTTTATATTAGAGTGGCGTAGAAATACACAACAATTTGCTGACATTAATGATCACTGCTCCGTTCCCTTGAGTAGTAGCGTGATGATGTATAGCCTATGTGTTATTCTGATGTATAAGCTATATTATTGTAAAGTTTCATGAAAATCCATTCAGCACTTTTTACATGAAAGAGTAACAAACATCCATCTCATACTCACAAACTTTCGCTATTATAATATTACTAGCTTTTGCCCGCGGTTCCGCCCGCGTGGAGGTCGGTTATCGCGACCAAACATAGTCTATGTTCTTTCTCATGATCTAACCTACCCCTATACCAATTTTCATCAAAATCGGTTCAGTGGTTTAGGCGTGAAAGCGTAACATACAGACAGACAGACAGAGTTACTTTCGCATTTATAATATTAAGTATGGACCAGGATTACAGCACAGTTTTTCCATCTTAATCTACCTTAAAGATTTTGATGAAATCACATACACCTAAATCATAACTGTATTTTTCTCTTGCATGTTTTCCCCTGTTTTGCTACGAACTCTATCTAACACATCAACGTCTCTATAACAATAGACTTGTACGTAAAACTCATAAACACAATTGGTGATAACAAAACATAAATAAAACCTATTCTAGCAAAGGTTTAGTTGTTTCAGAAAGGGTCTCTACATTCTCTACATAGAGTTCTGTTACATGTTGTATTGTAGAGTCTTGTCGTCGTTTTCGTACACGAAACGTGCCCTGTTTTAGTAGAGTTGATTCGAGCTATTTAGGGTTGTTAGCGCAATTCAATTTGACTTTAATTAGCTACGTGTTGGAGGCGTGGGAGGTAGAGACGTGAAGTGGTATACTTGTTTGCCACTTTGGTAACAAAATTAAATTCTACTGTAAGATTATACAGTGCTTGTTAGGGCTATGCACCTAAAAATTCAATATAGTTCCATGGTGGAAAAGATGCAGAATAAATTTACCAGGTATCTTTATTTGAAGCTATATGGGGTATACCCGTTCTACCCACTTATGTATCCAACTCTCTTCGTAATAGGGATGGTTGGATACTATAAGCTGGAGGTGCGAATGTATGATTTGATAGAAAAAAATAAATAAATAATAAATACTTAACTCTTGTGAGATCATTTTTTCAAAGTTGTCGGTCTGTCTGTCAAGATACTTTCCTCAGGAATGTCTAAAGCTATGACGTTGAAATTAATTGCCACGTTAGTAGTTGCTACCGGTCCGCCTACCCCTTCAGAAATGCATAGGCGTGAATATTTGGATAACAATTTTTGGGCAAAATAACAATTATACCGCCTTCTGGTCAGCATCGATCAACTGCTTTTCCAGTAACCACGAAACGGGATCTTGGACCTCACAACCCCAATATTTTAACCCAAAACGACTAACAAACAAATTTATTAATTCATCCTAAATAAACTTTTGAAGAAAGGACAATCAAATAACCCTCGTTTTGAAGGCGAAACGGGTCACTATATTTGCACTCATCACACGTAGTTGTCTTTACTTATAGTGCATAGCCGTACCTGCCAACAAACACAACATATTTCCCAGGACGATCGTGCAGATTCCCACGTTTAGATAGCTAAAGCTTCCCGGGAAACGTGCCAGGGCGTGGACACACAAACACGTCAGCAGGTGTCGTGTGAATACCTCGCGTTTGTTGCAATTGGGGACACTGACTAGTTAGGCCGAATCCACACTTGTTACAACTTTACCGAATATTATTTCAAGACCGTATTAGAAATACGTGTCGTTCCGATAACGTGGGTTTATTTTACGTGAATAATCTTCACAAGCTTCACAAGCCATGTCCACATTCGGGTTCGAGTCTCGCTCGTCTCGATTCACTTTTTATGATGTATTCGATTTGTATAGTTGGCATACTTAATGCTTTAAAAAATGATTCGAATATTTGGACGGAGTAATCAAAAATCAATGTTTGAAAATGATTGTAAAATCATTCATTGGTTCCGATAGTTCGTAAGAATATCGTTAGATGACTCCACAGTCGCCTTAAAGACTGATAAATATACAAGAGAAATTGGAATTTCTTCGGGCACGTCTTGGTGGCCTAGTGGTGAAGGCATTCTGTAAGAGAAATATCGTGAGTTCGACTGGCGCCCGAGCTAATTACCTTTATCCTGATGTTTCCGAATTTTATTCCGAGACCCCTGCATAACCCTGCGGGGATTAAGGCGTGATTATTGTTTGCATGTTTTCTTAGACCATATCAGAAACGCGTGTCAGTCTGATAATATGGACGTCTATAGGCGAATATTCGTCACAAGCTGCAGTTACGATTCTATTCACTACGACCAGTCGTAACGTAACTCGTTCACGCAGCGCGTAAAATTTCATTGTTATATGGTTTGTGATTGTGTCAGCACAACCTAGACTGTTCAGTAACAATGCCAAGCAGTTCGGTCCGTCGTTCATGTTACAAGTGTGGACAAAGCCTTACATGCCCAGTAAGCGATAGGTACTCCTCTGAGAATATTTTAAGAATTTATTTTATACAATTCAACCAATATTGTTACGTCAGGACATTCTTTTCGAAAATAATGCCAATATCGATTGCAAATATGTAAAAACTATAAAATGAAATATGCTTTATAATAAAATATCCATACTAATATCATAAATGCGTAAGTAACTCTGTCTGTCTGCCTAGCTGTCTGTATGTTTGTTACGCTTTCACGCCTAAATCACTAAACCGATTTTGATGAAATTTGGTATAAGGGTAGATTAGACCTTGAGAAACTACATAGGCTATGATTGGTCGCGATAACCGACATCCACGAGGGCGGAGCCGTGGGCAAAAGCTAGTATTGTATAGTAAAAAAAATAAAATGATTAATATCGAACCACAGTCATTTATTTTATTGACCTCCATTAGTTGTAGCTAATAACATAATGTTTTAATTTGCTTAGAGTGTTCGTTTGTATATTATTGTGTTGAAAGCCAATCATATTAACAAACAAACCAATCCCGTTTATTTTATCATTATTAATTCATGTGGGTTTGTGTAATACTTACCTATTCTCCTTATTTTGACTTTAATTATTTGAATGAATTTTTTATAGAATTTACATGCTAACTTTAAAGTTCAAAAAACATCGGGAAAATTAAATGCTCAAGCGGGACTTGAACCAATGACCTTTCCTTTACAGGTATCCCATCATGTACCTTTCCCTTACAGGGGGAATACTCTTCCAACTAAGCTCTTGAGCCACACCTGAACTACTTCAAATTTCCCTTCTCTTTATATCCGTCTTTAAGGGCAACGTTGGAGCCATCTACCAACATTCTTACGAACTGTTGGAACCAATGAATGATTTCTCAACCATTTTTAAACATTGAATTTTGATGACTCCGCCCAAATGCTCAAGCGGGACTTGAACCCATGACCTTTCCCTTACAGGTATCCCATCATGTATCAATTTAGTCTATCGCAGTCCAGTGCTGGGCATAGGCCTTTCCCAATATTGGGAGTTTGGCCTACTGTTTCCACGATAGATATTGGGTTAAGTTCGAGTTCTCGCTACGATATCGTTCGCATATTTTTCCGTTAGTCGCCTCTTACGACACTCTTCCGGTGTAATGGGGTGGTGATACTTGAATTCTTTCTCTGTCACCACATCGATAATATGATAAATAATATAAACAATGTGTTATTCTTGTACCAAAGTTATGTCAGACTCATTTAGTCGTTACAGCGTAATTGGATAACAAACATCTCAACAGTTTCACAAATTTCCACATTTATATATTAGTAGGAAATAATTAGAATACAGATATATGGACTACTAGCTTTTGCCCGCGGCTCCGCCCGCGTGGATGTCGGTTATCGCGACTAAACATAGCCTATGTCCTTCCTCGTCCTCTAATCTACCCGTGTACCAAATTTCATCAAAATCGGTTCAGTGGTTTTGGCGTGAAAGTGTAACATACAGACAGACAGACAGACAGACAGAGTTACTTTCGCATTTATAATATTAGTATGTAAGTATGTATAAGGAAAGGATAGGATAGGAAGTAGGATAGGATAGGTTTTATTTTTATTTTTTATATGGAATAGGGAGGCAAAAGTGTGGACGGACACCCGCAGCACCAGAGGAGTCGTTGCCTTCCTTTCAATAGAGAGTACGCTCTTTTGAAAGGAGTATTTATTAACATTCTTATCCACTCTTGAAAACAGTGCAGATTCAATTCGAGGTTTTGAAAAGTTCCAAAATTGAAATCATAAATCAATCATAAATATGTATACACTAGCTTTTGACCGTGGCTCCGCCCGCGTGGATGTCAGTTATCGCGGCGAAACATACCCTATGTCCTTTCTCAAGGTCTAATCTACCCTATACTTAATTTAATCAAAATCGGTTCAGTGGTTTAGGCGTGAAAGCTTAACATACAGACAGACCGACAGAGTTACTTTCGCATTTATATTATTGGTATGGATATGAAGCTAATAAAATCATGTTAAACCCAACTATGTAGGATTTTGTTACAGTTTAGTGCCAGAATTTGATCATGTAATGAAAACAAACAATTTGTTCTTATCATCCTTCGCGTAATTCCATCGCCAGCGTTGAGCATAAACAAAATCAAAGTTTAAACCATTACGGGAACCGTTCAGAAGTTTCCGCACAAACAATGTAACTTCACAAAGGGATGTTTTGACAAGTCATTTGTTAAACTCCGCATCACAGTATTCAGATTAAGTGTAACAGCGTTTTTTTTTCACATAAGTCTCTTGGGCGTCGAATCGTTCAACAATATGAGGAGTTCAAATCGCGATCTTGGTATAGGTACATACGTGCCTTTGATTTGCCTGACATTATTATTGTGTATCATGGAACGCGAGAGTATAAAAGTGAGTACAATTTATTATACGGTCACTTCAAAGACGTATATAAAGAGAGAAAAGATTTGGAATAGTTTGCATGTGGGTCTGATAGCTTATTGGTGCAAAGCATTCTCCCTGTAAGAGAAGGATCGCGGGTCCAAATCCTGCCTAAACCGATCATAATTTTTTTCTTTCTAAATGGATTTGAATTAGTTAGCATAGTAAATGCTTAAAAATTCATACAAATATAAGGAGTATCATCAGTAAAAAGAAGTTACCCGAGACGGAATAGAATGGAATGATCAATATATGGGATTGGCATACGTTGACGCCTATTATTACGTCAAAATAATCTTAAACATTGATCATCTCTTCTTCTCCCACTAAGCGTTAACAGGCGTCCGTCACTCGCCCAAACTACGGCGATAAGTACCTACCGTGCGCCTCACCCGCAGGCTGCTAGCGCAGTGGTCGGGCTGTTATTTTTGTGGCTACCTATACTCCGTCCATTATATTATTGTATTTTAGACAGCTCACTGACAGTGGTCGGTATAACTTTGTTCTAGCGTCAACACCTGAAAATCCTAACAAAAATTAGGCGCCAATACGTCATTTTTCATTGACATCGTCACGTCAGCCAGAAAGCAATTTTAGGGATGTAGTCAATCGACAGTGTTTTTATTATAATAACTTGAAAATGTCACAATTGATATCGACTACAGAAAATATATATTTTTAAATATTACATAACTGGCGATTTTTAACCGATTTCTAAACAACAATTCGGATGTTTATAATTATTTATATTTGTATGATTTTTACGGAAAAATATTTTTTGTAACTCCGTCATTTGTAGACGGATTGTCAAAATTCTTTTTTTGTTTGAAAGAGGTTTATTCCAAAATAGTCCCATTTAAATTTCGTAAAGATCTGATGATGGATTTCAGAGACATGCCACGGAACTCTTCAATAAATACCAAGAAATCAGCATGTTGGAATATTCTTCTAGAAGTCAGTTGTTTTGTTTTGGAGATTAGCGTATGCGTTATGGCCCACAATCGTTTTCTATTACATTTGTAAACTGTACAGTCACGAAATATTTAAGTACTACTTTATTATTATGTTTAGAAAGATAACAGATTATAGTTCAACATGAAATCATTTATAACATTTATCATAATATTTTCATATATCGATTTTTTTTTAACGAGGTTTTTAACTTTGTCGATATTTTAAATTTTCATGCAATCACTACTTTCATCTGTCTAGAATACAATAATATGATGGACGGGGTATAGTTTATTTAATTATAATATTACTTGTTAGTACAGTCAGCGTCAAAAGTCAAATAATGTACACACAGAGCTTGTTTTAAGTGCCAGACCGTAAGGACCGTAAGGGATATGTCGAAGACAACCTCACCTCCGGCCTAGCACCACGACCCTCAGTCGGCGTGTGGTTTTAGTCGATTCGAGTCCGACATAACCTCCCTTCCCGGCTCCCGCGGGGGAGGTATCCGAGGGGATTTCCGCACGGAAAAAAGGGGTCCGCTTTACCAGTCTAAATGGGTATTTGGATTTTGATATTTTCTGTGAAGCGACTGCCGTCTGACATCCACATCCCAAAGGCGATATAGAAGCACTGTAGTTAGACCAGTTTTTGGAATTTTTATGGCAACCGGGACTTGGCGTAACGTGCTCTCCGAGGCACGACCAGACCAATGCAAATACCTACATTTATCAACCCCTGCCTCTTGTGTAGCGCTTTCACTACCAATACGCCACGGAGGCTGTCAAACCAAACAAAAATAAAAAGTGGATTCTCGGGAATTTAAATTTCAAAATTATAAGTATCTAGCTTTGTTCGTGGCCCCACCCGTCTGGTTGTCAGTTATCGCAACCAAACATAGCCTATGTCCTTTCTCTAGGTCTAATCTACCCCTATTACAAATTTCTTTATAATTGGTTCAGTGGTTTAGGCATGAAAGCGTAACATACAGACAGAGAAATCTACTTTCACAATTATAATATTAGTATGGAACTATCCACCGGACTACTGCTACACATTATTAGCAATAGTTCGATGCTGTTTAACAACCGAACTAATGCAACTGAAGAGTTGCAGTAGTCCGATTAACCGAACTACCGGACTACTGAGACTAAAGGGTATCCATTTTGAAATAATTCACTAAGCTAAATATTATCTTATAAAATTTATACTGAGAAGAGTCAGCACAAAGCCCGGTGCTTGAACTCACATGTAACACCGTATTATAAGTTCTTAATCTTGGAGTATGACGTACAACTCAAACACTCACACATACACGCGTAATCTCAGCATTACTCCAATATTTCACTCGCGCTGTTGTAGATATATTGCTGAAAATCTGAGAAGTCTAAAATTAGAAATAGTGATTCCTTAATATCGATAATATTATTACGTAAATACAAATTCTGATCTCTTTCCCAAGACTTTCGATGTGTATGTAGCGGGGAAGGTAATTTGAATGAATTTTATAGCGCTAAGGGCCGGACCGACCAAACGCGAGTAAAGCTTATTCCTAGAATAAACAGCCAATTAGAAAGAAAGAAGAAAGAAAGAAAGAAGCGTTTGGTCGAATGTACTATTAGTATGCTAACTATACAAATCGATAACATAGGAAAAAATGAACCTTCACGGGTGGGACTCAAACCCGCGATCTTTCCATTGCAGGGGGAATGCTTTGACCAACTCGGCTACCGACACACGCCCGATGTGATTCAAATTTCCTTTCTATTTTACCCGTCTGTAAGGTGACGGTGGAGTCATCCACCTGTGTTCTTACGAAATATCAAAACCAATGAATGATGTTACAATCATTTTTAATCATATATTTTTTATAACTCCGCCCAAATGCTTGAATGAATTTTACAGCACAGCATAGAAAAGGTAATAAGGTTCTATTCCAGTCAGTAAATCAAAATATAATCAAAGCTAAGTGCCACAATTGTTAACATGGTACGTGTTTGTAATAGCGAATCTCTTTCGAATCATTTTTGAAATGATCAGAACTGTCTGGCCAGTTTCCATTATACCATATTTACTTTTTATCGATATCGACATTATACGTTTCCCATCCCTAGTGTCATTCTGCTTTATCAAGAGCTCAATTTATTTAGTGTAACGACAAGTCACTACGTGATCTGATATTTAAATTTAGAGTTTGCACAGCTCCGTCGCAGCGGAAGCGGAAGGTATTAATAATGAATGATATTGATTCTGATTTAATTTGCAGGCTTAAGAAGGCTCTAGGATGTTCGGGATACGTTTTTGGACGAAGATTTTTGTAAGACATCGGTTATTTAAATTATTCTTTGTACTTCTACAGTTAGCGTCAGGAATATCTTGACTCTAAAGTCTCAAAATGATCTTAAAACCAAGGTATTAAGAGCAAATCAAACTGTTTTATTTAATTAAATTTTATAAATTATAGATATGTTGGTCACACTCTAAAACGTCAACAAAAAAATGATTACCAAATGGTCACCATTTCTTCCACCAATCAGAGACGCGAATTAATTAGTAAAAAAATAACTTTATTAAAATAAATGTCTAATAATATAATGCACATAAATTAATAACATTAACGTGTTATTATTAAGAAGCTATAATATTTTTTTATGTAGTGTTTGCGTCATTTTTTAAAGCAGCCATTTTCCTGCAGTTTATAAAACATCAAAAAAAAAAAATTCCAATTCAATTTGGTTTTATTGATTGAAATTGTATTATCGTCCGTAATAAAGGTGTGTACCAAAACAGAACAATCAGTCAACAGGAAGGAGGTAAAATAAGAAATTGAGATCATTTTGAGTCCTTTGTTCGTCAACATCTTTCTGAAGCTGTCTGTACCATACAATGTTCAGACTTTGGGATATTGGTAGCATTCACTTCTCTCGACCTGATGAGGCCATCTAACTATTTTTATGGGTAGTAAGTATATATTTTTAAAGAAGTTCACACGAGAACGAAGACACAGGAGCAACTAGTTCGATATTCAAAGTCAAAGTCATTTATTCTCAATCTTGAACAATAAAATTGTTTCTTATTGACGTCATTTTTAATATTTATTCTAAGTTTACCACCGCTCGCGCTGGTGGCGAAGTAACGGCGCAACAAACTCCACTGCGGCATTTTTTAGACATCAATTTACAATAGTTATTTACTTAAGGCTAAATGTGGACGAATGTACATATCGCGTCTGGATAAACAATAAGTGTATAAACACTATATAATGGAGAATTAAACCAAAATTACATAATGTTTTAAATAAGTTACGTACGTAATACAATACAATACTGTATTTATAGCATTTTACGAGGCGATTCTGGCAATTTATTATAAAAACGTATACCATCCCCCTTAGAATAAGCACTAACGATTATAATTAAATTTATAAAATCGCATAGCATAATACTCGTAATATAACAGTCAAATTAACAGCTTTCTGCGTCCAAGTTCAACAAGGCGAATATTCCTTGCACAGTTATACTCCAGTAAATTCATTAATTAAACTTGTAAAGTGGTTAACGCCTTCCGTATTTTAACATTGTGACATACAATAAATTTTACTACATACAATAAAGTTTATATATTTATATGAAATATTACCGTTTGTAATATTTCATCGAAATTATTATCAAATAATTATTGCCTGCAGCTCCACTTGCGCGATTGTGTTCCCATTCTTGTAACCGGCTACTCCTGCGTTTACCCCACGATATCCCAGATAAAATGCAAAAGAACTACCTTCGCTGTTGAGGCCACGCCTTGAGGCAACCAGCTACGTAGGTAACAAATACTTATCGTCTTTTCAAAAACGCGTCAAAACACACGGAGCGGGATTTTTTTATGACGAATTTACTGGATTGTTTTATAGTTGACATAACATAACATAAAATAAACTCACGCCTGTATTCCCCGAAGGGGTAGGCAGAGGTGCTAGCACCCACATTTCGCCAGTTTATGTTTAGGTCCTAATTAATGGCAAGAGGTGGAAAGCCTATTGCCATTAACCGGGCACTTATAAACCTGCTATAAATACGCACATGACCTCGAAAAGCATCAAAAAGTCATTGGTGTGTGCCATGGTAAACCTGGGATCGAACCCGAGACCTCGTCTCAGCAGTCCATTACCCATACCACTAGGCTATCAGATAGAGTTCATCGACGACTAAATTCTGAATTACAAAACGTATGTGAAAATCAATTCGGATATTATGCCGAATCGTGATCAAACCAAAGGATCAAACACAGTTCTGTATGCAATGTGAACGTCCGTCGTGTTTTATGACGAATCGTCAATGACGGACCCCATGTGAATAAGCCTTTCCTTTACCATCGTTTTTATATATTCCATTGAGTCAGTTAATTCCCTACATGTATCAAATATTTGTCCAACATTTAAATATTTGTGCACAACAGCTGTTTGTTTGTGATTTGTAAAAGCGAAATGAATTCGGGAATTTCAGTTTGAACGCACAAAGGTTGTCTACAGGGACCTTAAATAAAGCCAGAATAATTTTGAACCCCCGATGTAAAGTGAGGCGTGTAATAAATTTGACGTGTCTGTCTGTCTGTCTTTGGCATCATAGCTCCCGAACAGATGAAGCGATTTTAATTTAGTTTTTTTTTGTATTAAAAGTGACTTATGTTCGAGTAGGTATTCTTAGACACATGTTTGATGGAAATCGGTTAGGCCCTTTAAAAGTTATGGGGATTAAAGTGGGAATGGGGAGTGTCGGGGTTAAAAATCCATACTAATATTATAAATGCGAAAGTAACTCTGTCTGTCTGTCTGTATGTTACGCTTTCACGCCTAAACTACTGGACCGATTTTAATTAAATTTGGTATAGGAGTAGATTGAACCTTGAGAAAGGGCATAGGCTATGTTTAGTCGCGATAACCGACATATACGCGTGCGGAGCCGCGGGAAAAAGCTAGTTATGTTATATATGAAATATTTTTTCAAATATTAGATTGTTGCCTTCGGCTCCGCCCAGGTTGTAAGTGGCTTGTGTGATTTGTAGAATAAATAATGTCGGTGTGGAGTAGAGTGGAAGATATAAAATAAAATAATGTTTACGTATATTCCCAAACAGAGGTGTAAAACAATTTTATATTTTGCTAGCGATATTTTTGACTCACGTAATATGGGATTTTACCGTCTCTTGGGAAGGCTTAAACATTTGAAACAATTTAATTTTCAATTATTTATTGTACACGAATGTACTACCTAAATAGTTTTATTTTATTTTGGAAAAATGGTCATAATTAATCACCAAAATCTGTATTAGACTAGTTATTGCCCTCGGCTCCACCCATCTGGATGTCAGTTATCATGACCTAATATAGTCTTTAGAAAGGACCTCAAGGTCTAATCACCCCTGTACCAAATATTATGTAATAAAACAGCAGAGTATCTCGTCAGTTCATATATTATTATATCAATTAATTATCAGTGGGTATACTTATTGAAAACTAATTATAATCTAACTTTTACAACCGACGGCTCAATCCCCAATTCCCCCCAAAAACGTCCACCGAGCCCCTTGCTACTTTTTCTTTTTTTAAGCCGGCTCCACCGACAACTCTGTTGTCAGTGTGCCCGGCCAGCACAATAAATACATTTTACAAAATGTCACAATTACACTACAAACTATTTTTATTTATTTTTTTATTTTTTTTATTATCCCTATTAACTAAACCTTACAATTGATTTAATTAGGTTCAGTGATTTTGGCGTGAAGCGCAACAGACATACAGAGTTACTATCGCATATAGGTATATCAGCACTAGCTTTCCGCCCGCGGCTCTGCCCGCGTGGATCTCTTATGTCGGATTCTATTCTACCGATTGCAATCAAACCAATGTAAGTTTTTAAGTCTGTTCAAAATTTTCTAACAAAAAAATCCGCATCAAAATCTGTTAAATACTTTTTGCGTCCATCGCGAATAAGCCCACAGGAATTAATACCTGGGATAAAATAAAGATCGAACGGGATGAAAAGCACTATATCCGTCTTCTCGTTCTAAGGTATAGCCCCAATAATTTTCAGCCAAATCGGTACAGCCGTTCTTGAGTCATAAATAGTGTAACTTTCTTAGATTAAATATTTGCCACGTACCTATAGTGTACGCCACGTAGTGACCCGTGACGTTTGGCAGTCAGCTTGAGTGACACTGACATTTAGATAACTTGTCAGACCAGACTTCTTGTCAGCATACGTCACTTATTCCCTTTAGTTTTTTTCTTTCTCTGCCGTAAATAGTTTTTTTTTTTGTGTATTTTGTGTGCTGTTTTTTCTCTTTATTTTGTTTAATTTATATAGATGGTTCTAGAAGTGTATGAATCAATTAGTGGTTACATAAGTTATCTGTAAAATTATTATACCTACATAAAGCACAGCTTTAGGAAAAATGTAACCAATATTACATTGCAACCTCTTAACACACACTTACTTACCATAATGCTGTTACCCAGATCTGAGTCTGTCTAACCTAACAAGTCCGTCATAGTAACAGCAAATTATTCGGTCCCCAGAAAACCCATATAATTCGATAGTACTACTACAAATGTAATTAGGTCTGTTTGTCACGCACAAATTGGAGTTATACGCTCATACGGTATACAGGCCACGACCTTCGTGACACGCCCAGGACTTGATTACATGAGACGGAGTCAACATAACCTATGCGAAATGTCTGTATTAGTTTATATTGTTGTGGGCCGTGGTTAAAATTATAGTTATTATTACTAGCTGTTCCCCACGGCTGTTAACATAGCCTATGTCTTTTCTCAAAGTTTAATCTATTTCTATACTAAATATCATCAAAATAGGTTCTGGGGTTTGTGCGTTAAATCGTAACAGACAGACAAACACCTCTGAGTCCGATCCCTTGGTGTACTGTACACCATGATAGCGTTTGAACTAATGAACAACATGGTAAATATCCCGGTGATACTGCTAGTATCGAATATAATCTATTTGAATATCGAAGTACTGCATTTCGTAAGAAAGTTGGTTGATGGCTGCACCGTCGTCGCCCTTAAATACGAAAATAAATAGAAGGGAAATTTAAAGTGATTCAGGTGTGGCTCAATAGCTGAGATGGAAGAGCATTCGCACTAGCAGGTCGTGGGTTCATGTCCCACTTGAGCATTTCATTGTTCCCGATGTATTCGAGTACTGCAGTTAGAACAGTTATTGAACTTTTTATGGCTCCAACTTCCCGTAACGAATGCCATACGACATCCTATGAAAACTGGGACCGATGGATTATCGTACTCTCCGAGGCACGAAAATACCCAAATCAATGAAAATAGACATTATTGATGAATACAAATATTTCCACTTCTCCTTACTCTACAAGTAACGGTGCGTCTTTTTAACCCCCGACGCAAAAACGACGGCCCATTAAAAGTTTTTATTTCCTTTCTTTCTTGGTATGAAGTCCTCCTAAGATTGACATGATACGATTGTATATATTGTTTTTCTCTATCAAATAGATGCGCCTTGACTGACTCATGGAAACATCAATGCACATCAGTGACATTTCCCGTGGCGTGAACTCAGCAAAACAAAGTATTATAACAAACATTTTGCTTTTAACTCAACCCATAAAATATTCAACAAAACCAACGCTCGTATATTCCATTAAAAGTAAAACCGACTTTTGTGGAAAAGTTTTCGTCGATACCCTTTTAGATGCGAGTTAAATATAAGTCCCTTGCGAATTGTGTCTCCGGTTTTTGTCATCGGCTAATAAAATACTTATATTTTTTTCTCTCCCGAGGCTGAAATAGGATGTAGGGCAAATCGTATTTAGCTGAACAATTCTATGGAGACAGAGATAAGTAAATACGGAACCAAATTCAATTTGGAACTTTATAATAATGTGAAATAATGTGATGTAAACTTTTGGGTTCGTGCGTTTAATGTGTCTTTCATAATTTTAATTGTATGTCTTTGTGTCTAAAGTGTAAGCCTACTTAATTAAGGAAAGGTGGTAGTAGGAGAAAGGCCCTGGGTGAGGGGTCCGTATAACCCGATTCCTGCCGGCTTCCTAGTAGGTCGAATGATTTATTAGCTCGAGCTTTAGGTGTTTGAAAATTTTCACTCTTCGCTGCTGTCATCACATATTTTGCACGTTCCATGCTGTCTGTTAACACAAGCTTTTCAATAGAAAATCGCGAAAATCCCCAGACAACCTAAATTCAATCCAGGATGTCTGATGTAGTAGATTTTCACGTGTTTATTTAAAAACAAAAAATACAAAAATACAGGTAATAGAAGATGAGAGAAATTACAAAGAACTTTTTTTTTTTTAATTTTGAAGTAATTTAGGTCGGAATTGGTGGCAGTTATCGATTTTTTAAATCTAATTTGTACATTTTGTTTCAAATTACATTTATTTATGGTGAAAGTACAAGTTTCTAAGACTTGTTCGTGGCTGTATTATATGCATCGTTATAGTTAATCCCGCGATGGTGTTTACCACTTAATTAGGGTAACCATAAAGAAAGGATGGACAGTATTTAAACAAGTGGTAATTCAAATGCTCACGTAGAGTTGCGCCCCAGTCCCCGCAATTACTTTTTATCCTTGGAATGTTCTCATGGGTATTCCTGGGATAAAAAGTAAGTTATGTGTTACTCCAGACTGTAATCAAATCACTAATAGTTAAATTTAAATAACTTCATATAAGAAAACAAAGAAATAATATTACTAATATGTAGTTATAATATTGTCTCATCATTTAATATTGCTAAGATTCAAGAAAATCTATCTGAGATCTGTTCACCTATTTGAGTGCAATTGATTACAATACAATAAATATGAAAATCAATTTAAATACCATTTGCAAAGCTAGTATTAACCAATTTTTGTTGCTAACTATATTTTCTTAGTTCAACACATCGATTCGTACCTTGAAATGTACAAATAGGAACTCATATTACTTCTTTACTAGTTTAATCACCACGTAGTGCTATTAAATAAAACTTTCTAGACGATCTCATAAAGATTAACAAAAGTCCGCATAACGTACTGAACCGTTGTCACCGTACTGGCGAAGTTTGTGGTTGTTAATGTTCGAGAGAAATTTTAGTTCGCGTAGTTTCTGTCTACTGAAGGTTTAATGAAATCATTATGGCGGAATTATTGTCCTCCTATTTGTCTTGTAACTGTAACGTTCTGGTTTTGGGTTAGGTGTTTGAGTTTGACGATATTAGGGTACACAGCGGTTTCTGTGGGCGTGTATGAATATAGTTTTTTGGTAATCTAAAGTTAAACATGTCTATGTTTGAGAGTAATGATTACTAGATACTGTTTAATCCAATAGTAGAATTACAGATAAATATGAAATAATAAATATTAATTTGGTAGCACCAATTTAGTATAGCACTGAAATTATAAAATTATATATCATAGTTATAGTATGGGAGAATTTTATTCGATATTGTTTATGAAGACTTGTAGTATGAAAAGGGAAAAGGACTGAAAGATCTGAAAAAAAAAAGGTTTTAAATAGTCTACCTATTGGTACCTGGTTCGGGTAACAGCTTCACCAGTGTTAAGAAAGGCTTTTGAAAATTCTTACAAAGTATTCTTAACGTGCTCCAAGCCCCCACGGTTCCCAAAACCGTATATTTTAATCCTGTTCACAACCCATGGGCATATTTTATTTTATTCCAGGGATAAAACGTAGTGTATGGTGTTGTTTCAGACCATAATCTACATAAAATAACATAAACTCACGCCTGTATTCCCCCAAAGGGGTAGGCAGAGGTGCTAGCACCCACATTTCGCCAGTTTGTGTTTAGGTCCCAATGCAATAGGTGGCGAGCCTATTGCCATTAACCGGGCACTTATAAACCTGCGGAAAATACACACATAACTTCGAAAAGCATCAAAAAGTCATTGGTGTGTGCCAAGGTAAACCTGGGGTCGAACCCGAGACCTCGTCTCAGCAGTCCATTACCCATACCACTAGGCTACCGCAGACAGTACTAAATTATTAATATCAGATTTCATAATCTCACGTCCCTACTAAACGTAGGTACTAGAAGCAATCCCTATGGTTTATTATTTTGAGTTTTCTTGACCGCTGGATCAAGTCTAAGCCGCGTTAAAAAAAGAGGCTTAGATGGCGAACGGTGAGATCTCTTGATGACAGACCGACAAGATGTGGGTTTAGTGTTTATCCTTACTAGGATATTCGTTTTTATAGTACTTAGCAGACTAGCACATAGTTTACCGCTGGGAAGCGGTCAGCACGGCTTATGTACGTATCAAAAGTCTTAGCATGATGGCGTAGACAAGACCATGACCATGTTCACCGTCTTTACAGAAGCAGGTCCATGACGGCAGCGTGACGTGAGGGGTTCACGCACCCCCTCTCCCCCTAAGAAGCGGGATGACACCCGTAAACCCCCCATAGACGCGGAATAGCACCCGAACCAACTTCTAGGCGAGACCGCAGTGGTGGCCGTAGGTCTGATGGGGATAGGAGTCCTGTTACATCCTTCCGAGGGCTTACCCGGGGCTCCCAACCATAGGCTGTTGGGCGCTACCGTGAGGATTTTTAGTCAGTACGAGACCGGCATAACATCCAAGAAGGATTTTCCCTCATGGTGAAAAAAAATGATGGCATAAGTAATCTCTTTGCTTCTCTTCGACCAATGACGACTCAGTCACCTATTTTCAGCGATTTCATTGGTCGAAGAGATATCTCGATTTCATCGATGTCTGTCATACTGAGACTGCAGGAGTGTCCACTCGCGCTGTTACCATGTAAAAACCATCTAATGCCTTTCTTGAAGAATACATATTGCAATACCTATATGGGATTGTGTTGGTAAACCACAGCAAGATCTCCTTGCCTAACTATTCCTTGGCCTAACTGCTCGTAATGAAGTTTCTATTATACCTCACTGTGCACTCCATTTTTAGTTCTTCTTGTATATCCTGGAGGATAAACAAATTTCTGTGCTATGACGGGTATGTACCAGATTCTAGGGAATCCCACAGATATAATTCTGTCTGAACCTCTAAGGAATCTGCTCGAAAAGTATGCGTTCAGAAAATATTTAAAAAAAACGAGAAAATTGTCAAAAGTGTACTTAGTTCAATTGTGAATATATTAAAGTACCTACTTTCAAATGGTTTCAGAATCTATTCCAACTTACTCCGATAATAAGTACCTACTTATCATGCATACGATTAAATGGTCTAACTTTTGATCAAGCTATTCTGGCTGTAATTACTTGGGTACTTCGTTGATTCACACCACAAGCTGTTCGCACCACGGTGTGAGTCGCACAAGGCCCTTGGGGTACTGACTCAGTAATGAAACGTATTCTGTAAGAAATTGTAAACCTACCTTTGTAAATAACAACTGTTTTAACCACACCTTTTATATTTGGATCCAAAACCTACTGTCTGCTGACGTAGACACTGGACTCACTGGGACTCCTAAAAATGGTGTGGTGACCTGAACCTAACCCTTATCATGCCATAATTATAACTAATTATGGCATGATAAGGGTTAGGTTACTAGGAATCAGGCAAACCTTAGCTGTTTATTAATGAATTTATTTTGAGAAAGTCGTTGAGGGACGCATGTCAGAGTGAAAACAGTATCACTCCCTTGGACGGCAAAGATCGTGCGAAGTGGAAGGAGGAAGAGCCGGAAGGTGGACTCTGAGCTCCGAGGGCACCGTGACCTCGGATGCAATCAGGACTAACGTTTTTAGATGGATGATGATTATTTTGAAAAAGTAAAAAATGTATATAGGTATGTAAAAAGTGTTTTTCTTCCTATCCTTGAGCACGAATTTCATATTTCAATGGGACTTGCCATGACCAACCCCTTAGGTACAGGAGAAATGGTTTGACCACTCAGCTACAGGATCCTGTAATCCTGTAATAAAATTAATTATGATTTTTTTTTCAATAATTACTAGCATTTTCGAAATACATCGGGAAAAAGAATAACTTTAGTGGGACTTGAACCCACGACCTTTCCCTTACAGGTCATGGGTTTAAGTCCCAGTTGAGTTCTTCTTTTTCCCTATGTATTTCGAACTTAAAAGTTGTATAATAAATGCTATAAAAATTTCATTCAAATTACTAGCATTTTCTCTAAACCCTCCAATTGATCTGTATTGTTTGTGATTGGGTTCTCACTGGTAGTAAAGTAACCAGGATTCTAACCTCAGACCTTTGTCTGAATTCGTTGTGACTGGATACACGTTGTTAGTTTAGTAGCCAGAATTCGAACCCAGGACATCTCGTTTGTAAGGCCGACTCCTTAATTTTAGCAATCGAAATTAGTTAAGCTTCATTGCGTAAAGTTCATTCAACTTTAGTCATCTTATTAATTACGAGTTTATCTACGAGAACTACAAGCTAGTAATATCTGCCTGTACCTTCACGTGGTTAACATTGATGTAACGTACATAAGTTACGTGTAGTTTTATGATTTACATGATATACAGACCTACTTTAGGTCTTTTTTTCTATAAAGGTAAGACGAAATTTTTCATTTGTAGTCAGTGTCTTTTTTCCAAGCCGGTGTTACCATTTGCATGCTGTGACACCTTAAATTGTCGTGCATTAAACTTTAGGTTATGGAATATGCTGTAAGGCGTAACCGGTCAGGTTCAATATAATAAATATAAAATAATAATAAATAAATAAATATTCCACAACATTCTACACAACGCTATCTAGACCCATGGTAAGCTTTTATAGCTTGTGTTATGGAATCTAGAATGCGGACAAACAGATACTTATATACTTTTTTTTTTGTAAATACATACATATTATACATAGAAACACCCAGACCAATGCAAATAGCCATATTTATGCATACAAATATTTGCACTGAGCGGGAATCGAACCCGCGCCTCCTGCGTGGCAGTCGCGTGCACTACCACCACGCCACAGAGGCTTGTGGTAAAAGTACAAGTGTTCTCAGTATGTGTGTTGAATAATATTATGTGTTTTATAACACGTCGCTACAAGATTGTTTACCTCTATTTAAATAACTAACCATCAATCAATCAATTAGCCCAGTCCACTGCTGGACATAGCCCTCTCCCAATGTGCGCCATTTCACCCGATCCTCCGCCTTCCACATCTAGTCTGTCCTGGCTAGGTCCCCCTAGGCCTAGGCCTAGGTGCCCTTTTCAGGTCGTCAGTCCATCTGGCTAGGGGCGTCCTACACAAATACCTAGAACAATGGATTGTTCTTGGGCATGAATTGTTTTGGGTTGTGTTTGTTTGCATGCATGGCATGGATGCCATGCATGCAAACAGTTCATGAAATTTTCAACTCATGCTCGAATAACGATAATATGAGAGATAATATAATAGCATAATGAAGTTCTTTAAATCAGACATTTTGGCATTGAGATCGCTCCTAAAATTTCAGAAAGTATGTTTAAAAAAAAATTATCATATCGATTTTGTTATTCCTATCAGCGGAGAGGGATCCCTATAACACGATTCCTGTCGGCTTGCTCTGTATTTATATTATATATTTTATACGCCAACGTTTCTACCGGCTTGCCTCTTGAAAATTTTAACCCTTCGCCGCTTGTACCTATAGATTGTTACGGCACATTAATTGCTTCACGAATTTAAAAAAAACTACCCTTAATATCTTGCGCCAAATCTGCCATTCAACACACAGAGGTTATTCAATAAGAATTGAATTGAATGACCTTAAAGTTAAACACAAGGGTTATAGAATGTGACATGACGGTCAGACGTAAATCTCTTTGATATCAAACCTAAATTTGGGTACTTTGTGACCAAAATCGACAAAGCAAGATATCTAAAGCCCCTAGATCACGAAAAAGGATAATTTGTATGTGTATCGGAAACCACTTTTGTGCGTGACTGGACATAGTATTCGTCAAGATTCTCTGTGACATGTCAAGCTTTGTCCCGAAAAAAGGTCCTAATGGACGGTCCATTGACCTTCTAACCCTTGATTGGGCGTACGCCGGGAGAATTTTAGGTACGTCCCTGTTGTGTATACCGTTTCCATTTTCGTGGTAAGAACGTTGCGGAAAATTCTCGAATATGGAATTTGGAACACGGGCACAAGGGTTTGGTTAAAATGTCAGATAATTTTATATATTTCGCATCACTTGATAAGTATCTATATTGAAAAAATAAAAAGAATAGGTTTTAGATGATACTTTTTTTCGTGCGTATATCCCCACGGATGCCTCCTCACCTGCCGGAACCGGAAGAGCTGGAAGGGGAGGTTATGTCTCGAACCAACTAAAACCGCACGCCGACTGTGAGTCGTGGTACTACTACACTACGTGTACACCATGTACGTGGTACTACATATCCCTCGCACTCCGGCTGACCCAGGGCCCTCCCTTACGGTCTGGCACAACGGTGTCCCCGAGGTTATAGATGATACTGGCCCAATTGTTTTTATTGTCTCTTTGTTCGTTATGGGTGCAAAAATCTTTAAACGTATTTGAAGCGGTTTAGAAACAGACGTTTAGAAATAATCATATTATACGCCAAACTTATTATCCCCAGTAAATGTATATATATCTAATTTATATTATTCACAATCAGTTCTAATGATGTTCTGCCGCCATTTTGATTTCAGCGAATTCAATTTTGACATTAGCAGAATACAAAATGAAATATTCAAATTCAAAAACCGACCACTACCTTAAAATTAGGCTCAATATTGGAACTCATTGTTCAGTTCGTTCAGTAATCAAATATCGAACACTCCATTATGCGTCGAATATTGTCCGCGAACTGTTCAATGAACGACGAACTTGGTTCATCATTCATTCGTTTGCACATCAAAGACTGAGCGGGAAAATAGGTTTATTGGAAATGTCACAGTTAGTTCTCAACACAACCGTCTAACTTTTGTACTGATGGATCGTTGTTTCAGCGTTACAACTTTTAACTAAGTTTAATAAGAAATATGATGTGGGTTTATAGCAAGAATTCTAAGTTTAAGCCAATAGCTTGGTGTTATACCTATGGATTAAAGAACGAGGCAGATGGCAGAGACGAAAAAGCGAAGGTGAACTATTCATAAAAAGAAAGAGTAGAGAAGAGAATGGACCTGATTCTAAAGTGTAAGCGTTGGGTGTAATAGATATTGATTTTATGACAACAATATACTGGTTGCTATTTATTACATTTGAATGAAATTATATAGCATTTATTATGCTAACTATACAATTCAACTACATCAGGAAAAATGAATTACTGAGGTGTAGTTTGAAACCTTTTAGTTTTTTTTTTACCTTACAGGATAAGTTTACCTTACAGGAGGAATTAGGTACCTACCGTCGACGGATATATACAGGGTGATTTAATTGTCGTTGGGCTGGTTTGGGCACAGTGTCGATAGCAAAATCATGTGGAAGTATTAATTTGACGAAAGGTTTTTTATTTTTTGATAATGTATGGGAATAATGTTCAGCTGAAAAGAAAAACGTATGGGGGTTATAAATAATATTCCTTTCACCAAATTATTACTTCCAGATGATTTTACTTTACAAACTGTGCCCAAATTCTTTTTATCCGAAACGCTTATAAAATAACCCTGTATAGAGAAGAGAAATTTGAATTGATTCAAGTGTGGCTCAGTAGCTCTGTTGGAAGAGCACCAGAGTAATTCGTTTTTCCTCACATTTAAATATAATCCACACAATTAAATAATATAAAATACTAGCTTTTGCCCGCGGCTCCGCTCGCGTGGATGTCGGTTCCTGGCAATTATTCGAATTTTTCTCAACGTACAAACCTTCCCTGGACTTCCACAAATAATTCAAGACCAAAATTAGCCAAATCGGTTCGTGCGTTCTGGAGTTATAGCGTCAGGAAGGAAAACCCGACTTATTTTTATATAGTAGATTAAGAGCCGGGCTCCGAGGAGTCCAAGATGATGGTCTCAGATGGGGTGATGTATGAATCATTTTATCATCTTTTCAATCATTTTTTTTAAAGAATATTAGAACCGAAGTTACTAATATTCCCTCTAACCCCTCCAACTAAGCTAAGCTAAATTGCTTGTGCTAGGAGTGGGTTCACGTCAGCAAGGTAATGGTAGTGTGGTGTAATTGGTGGCAAGTGGCGGGAACCATTCTTATGCCCCTTTTTGAAGAACCCCACATTGTACTCGCTTGAAAAACCCACTGAATGAAATGATTACACAACTTGAACGTGCGCGGAATGAAGTTCCTTCATAGGTATTTCACTATGCGCACTGTTGCCGGTTGCGAAGTGTGAAGATGAAATTAATGATGATAATGTTAGTAAATTGCTTCTAATAAGTCATTTTTAGACACATAAAACTTGATAAAAAACCCACAAACTAATAATTCATTTAGTCATTTAAAAAAATTGATCAGCAGTGGTCCAAATTTGTTATCTATGGACAGTAATAATAATAACAAACCCTGCCTAATGAGATTTTAATGTCAGCAGGCATAACAGTTTGTTTATGTGATGTTCCGACAGCTCTCACCAATTAATAAGTAAAAATTATGAAGCTTTATCAAATAATGGACACATAGAGGGTCCGAGTATAGTAATAATCCTCTTAAGTGATATAGTTTTCATTAGAGCTTGTAGATTCGAAATACATCTGGAAAAAGAAGCGCTCAAGTGGGACTTGAACCCATGACCTTTCCCTTACAGGGGGAATGCTCTTCCAACTGAGCTATTGAGCCACACCTGAATCACTTCAAATTTCCTTTCTCTATATCCGTCTTTAAGGGCGACGACGGTGGAACCATCTACCTACTTTGCTATAAAAAAAAATCATTCGAAAGAGCTTGTAAAATTCGTTGACTATATAGTAGAATATAGGCAATACCTAAAAGAATAGTTTACCTCATCCCGCATGCATACGTATATGGTGTTAGGCAATAATACACTGTAAATTTTAAACGTTAAGGTTTTAAACGCAACGCGCGCACCTATTACCATGTGTAGCGCCTGGTGGGTGAGGGACCTCACCTACTACCGGGCGGTAGAAGCTTGGCGTCACATTTTTTTTTGGAAATAATAGTTAACCTACCGGATAAAGTCCTGTCCACACTACCCAACCGTCGTGGACTGTTGACACAAAAAATTTAGCCTAGCTGGAGGATTTAGGAAGGAAATTTTCAGATACTTATGTATTAATTTTGAAAAGAAACCCCAAAAATCCCCATTGGCAGTACACTACTCGACATAGGTCTCTCTCAATGTGCGCCATAGCACCCGATTAAACGATACAATACATAAAGTACCTACGTACAACAAAGTCTTTAGTGCTGAGCGAATAAACGAATATTTACGAACGAATATTGACTTCATCCGACTAAAATATAAAGCCAAAACGCCAGAGTTAAATACATTTATTAATCAAACACGCATCGAGATAAGCGATGAATCGAATGTGTGTTGTTGATTAATCGAATCTGCATTATACCAACAACCGTTCTCCAATCGTTTATACTAATCAAACAGTTGTTGCCAGATGGAGCACAAGCCATGCAATTAATGAATGGGACTGGAACCCGACTGTGAGGAAATGAAAAAAAAGATAATTTTGTGTAAATAACTACAAAATTGTGGTACGTCATAAATATCTTGACAATAAAGTCACAAAATGATCCTAAAACTTTCGTATTAAGAGCAAATCAAACTATTTTATTGATTTATTTGGTACTAGCTTTTGCCCGCGGCTCCGCCCGCGTGCATGACGGTTATCGCGACCAAACATAGCCTATGTCCTTTCTCATGGTCTAATCTACCCCTGTACCAAATTTCCTTAAAATCGGTTCAGTGGTTTAGGCGTGAAAGCGTAACATACAGACAGACAGACAAACAGACAGACAAAGTTACTTTCGCATTTATAATATTAGTATGGATTACTGTCCGAACTAAAGGTGTGTACCAAATACTAGAACAATCGATCAACAAGGGGGTCAAAAAACGAAATTAGGATCATTTCGAGCACTTTGTTCGTCAACAAGTTTCTGATGCTGACTGTACTAATTTATGATTATGTCATTAGGTTTGTCTTTATTGCGGCAGTGTTAGTGGCTATTAGTGGTACAGGGTGGAAATGCAAAAGAGAAGCCGGTGGAAAAAACCGATCTCAATCTAGTTCGTCATGTAACATGCAACACATAGGGAAGCAGACAGGGATTGAGTTACAGGGAACCTTGGCCAATACTTAGTGGTTATAAAAAAACTGATCCTACTCCCGCGATCCATATTTCGTTCCCAGGATAAAAAGTAAACTAAGGATATGGGCTCACTCAAATTAAATCGGAAAAAAATATTAAATTAATCTAGACTAGTCTAAAGGTTTGCAAGACTGTCCCACTGAATTTCGAAGTTCAAAATCGCTATGAACGGTTGATCAAAAGTTTGAAAATGCACGTTATTGCGAAAGTACGCCCCATCGATACACGTACTTTCAAATGTTCTTCACTGAGATGCACGTTACCGCAAAAATATGCCACATCGTTACACATTTTGTCGAATGCTCATCACTGCAATGCACGTTATCGCGAAAGTACGTCACCTGAATACACACATTGTCGAATGTATTGCAGTGCAGTACAAGTTCCTGCAAATATTAAGTAAAATGAATGTATGCTACTTGTTGTATCTATTTTACTTCGAAATTCACTGGGACAGTCAGTTTGCAAGGTTAAGTAATACTTCTTAGGAAGGTTGGTCTAGACGCCTTTGTGGCTATCGGGTCTTTGGCAGCCCATTGTCACAATAATTTTCTATTTTTGCCGCTATTCATACAGACTATGTACAAGTCACGGAGGACAGAGTGTACATACAAAAATAACAGGGTAATAACAAGTCACGTTTTCATTAATTTGGTTTCTCGAGAAGACGTATAAAATAATAGAATTTCCCCTGCGTAGCTAATAACATGATATTTGTACATCTGCTGAGAGTTTTTTATTAAAATAAGTAAATGAAGAAATTGACCCCATGACCGAGCGAGAGTTAGGGTTGCCACTTACCGTTTCAAACTATTGTGCTTTTTTTTTCGGAATACTGCTTGTAGCTTGAAGTAGCAGTTGTTGAAGTCTACTTTACTTTTATATATAAAGACATAAACTCACGGTTAATTCCCTCCAGGAGAGGCAGGGACAACAGCCTGTCATTTGACTCTATCCTTACATACTTCATGAGCTTCATCTACTGTCATTAATGCTTTCATGCAAGCACGCCGGTTTCAAGTACTTCTGACCTGTATTTTTTTTAATTTTACTACATACACACATCAAAAAAAGTTTGCGATCACTTTGAAAAACTGAAATCTTTTTTGTTACTGTAGGTTATATTATGATTTTTTTCTTCTTTTTAGATTCTTTATTTAAAAATAAAGAATTAGAACACAAAACTATGACACCGTTCAATTGTTTTTTCTTACAAAAAGGCTTTCAGTCCTAGCTTACGCTCATTCAGAAATCTGATTTAGTGAATTATAATCGATTCAAGATATTTTTCGCGGAAAGTAGTGATTGAAAAAATGCCAAGAGGATTATCAGAGGTTTTACGAGCTAAAATAGTAACTTTGAGGGAAGAAGGATACACCACGAGAGTAATAGCACGCAGACTTGCTATATCCCAATCCTGTGTCGTGGCTACTTTGCAGAGGTACCACGGAATGGAGAATTTAGCAGACCGACCCCGCAGCAGTCGCTCAACTGTTTTGACAGCTGCCCAAAAGCGCTATATTAGATTGCTGGCAGCCCGTGATCCCACAATCAACGCCACTAAAATAAAAGCAGAAGTCAGGGCCGCCTCTGGGCTTGAAGTTAGCACGCAGACCGTTCGCAATTGCTTGCACCAGGCTAGATTACGAGCACGGATGTCATGGCGAGCTCCGCTAAATTCCCGGCAACGTCAACAATGAAGATTGCAGTGGGCTAGACTTCGGCAAAATGAAGAAGGTGAGGAAGAAATCATTTGGCAAAACTGTCTCTTCGTTGACGAATCCCGAATCTCCACTCATCCAGATAACCGACGTGTCCGTGTCTGGAGAAGACCAGGCGACAGTGAAAGACAAAGAACTGCCACTGAAACAGTTCAGCAAGGCGGAAAATCGGTGTCTTTTTGGGGTGGCATTATGATTGGAGCTAGAACGCCTTTGATCCCGTATCGGGGCTTCATACAAAGCAGGTGCTATTGATGATATCGTCAAACCATTCCGAGTAAACCATGGGAACCAATTTGTACTGGTCGATGATAATGCGCCCGCACATCGAGCTCAACGAGTCAATACTGCTCTTCAAGAATACGATATCACACGATTAGACTGGCCTGCCGGCTCGCCTGAATTAAACCCAATAGAGCACGCGTGGGATGCTCTTAAACGAGCTGTATGGAACCGTGAGCTACATCCCCAGACAGTTCCAGAGCTTAGGGAAGCCGCTATTGAAGAATGGGATAGGTTACCCCAGGAAATGCTGCATAACATGATCCTGAGCATGCCCAGGAGGATCTCCGCATGTGTTCGAGCCAGGGGAGGAGTTATCTGGGGGTGACGGGTGGAGCCGCCTGTCACCCCAGCAGAAGCAGGCCACGGCGGCGGCGCGCTGAATAGTGCGCCTCCCCATTCCGGGGGCGAGTTGGGGACACCGTTGTCCCCCCTCCTGAGGAGGGCCAGACCGTAAGGGATGGCCCTGGGTCAGCTGGGGTGCGAGGGATATGTCTTTGACAACCTCACCTCCGGCCTAGCACCAAGACCCACAGTCGGCGTGCGGTTTTAGTCGGTTCGAGTCCGACATAACCGCCCCTTCCGGCTCCGGCAGGGGGGGTATCCGAGGGGATTTCCGCACGAAAAAAAAAAAAAAAAAAAAAAAAGGGGAGGAGTTATTTTATATTAAATTTACACCTTTTAATAATAAATTGTAGTTTAAGTTTAATTAAACAGTCTTTTTCTTTCTATTAAATTTCTATCACAATTGCATTATGATTAGTGGCTCAAAACTCAAAACTCAAAACTCAAGGTATTTATTCAAAATTGTGTAGCACTACTACAGCTTTTTGACGTCAAATTATGCTTAAAACTAAGTTTACCACCGCTTCCTAGGCACCAGTGGAGAAGAAACGGCGCAACAAACTCCACTGTAGCATTTTCTGGACGTCAATTTACAAAAATAAAAAAAAGTAAGTTCTTAAGACTAAATATGGACGAATGTACATATGTCTCGTGTCAAGATAATTAAAGTATATAAAAAAAAAACTTATAATAAAATAATTAACCTAAGTTAACAAAATAAATAAAAAAAGAAGTTCGCGTTCCTATTTAAACATTATGCCGTACCTAGTTACAGCAAAGCAATTTAGGAGGGGCCTGCACCATGCTCAAGCCAGACATTTTTGTCTTTAAGGTAATCATCTGTCCTATAGTATGCTTTTTTACATAAGGTGGTCTTCACAAAGGTTTTAAATTTATTGTCAGGCATACCAAGGACTGTTTCAGGCAATTTATTATAAAAACGTATACAATCCCCCCTAAAAGAATCACTAACTCTGCAAAGCCGATAGCATGGAAGGAGCAGTTTATTTTTATTGCGCAGATTTCTGTCTGTAATGTCACTTACTTTTGTAAAATTAGATATATTTTTTCTGACATACAGTATATTTTCGAGTATATATTGGGAAGCTACAGTTAAAATGTTAATATCTTTAAATCGTTCCCTAAGAGAATCTCTCTTACCTAAACAGTAAATGGCACGTACTGCCCTTTTTTGTAATATAAAGATAGTTTCTAAGTCTGCGGCATTCCCCCAAAGTAGTATTCCATAGGACATCAAGCTATGAAAGTAACTAAAGTACACCAGCCTAGCAGTATCTACGTCAGTCAACTGCCTGATCCGTCTGACAGCAAAAGCAGCAGAGCTGAGTTTATTGGCCAAAGCAGTGATATGGTGATCCCATTGCAATTTCGAATCTATTGTGATTCCCAGAAAAGTAGTGCTATTTACAAATTCTAACCTTTGCGCCCCCAGCACGATATCAATCTGAGCTTGCCTCACATTAGGCAGTGTAAACTTAATGCATTTGGTTTTTTCTGTATTCAACAATAGGTTGTTTGCAGAAAACCAATTTGAAATTACGTTTAAGATATTATTTACATTATTCGCATCTGTACTATTACGATCTACTTTGAATATCAGCGATGTATCATCTGCAAACAATACTATTCCGGCGTGTGCCTCGATCATATAAGGTAGGTCATTGACATAAACCAAAAAGAGAAAAGGTCCTAAGATTGATCCTTGGGGTACGCCTATCTTGACGTTTGACCCATTTGACTTAACGTTATTTACATCAACAGTCTGCAGCCTATCTGTTAAGTAAGATTCTAATAGTTCTATAGATTTGTTGCCAAAACCGTACCGACGTAACTTGAGCAAAAGTGTCTGATGGTCAACGCAATCAAATGCTTTAGATAGATCACAGAATACCCCAATAGCATCCTGTGATCCCTCCCAAGCGTCGTAGATTAGGTTAACTAGGCTAACTCCCGCATCAGTGGTAGATTTTCCACCAGTAAAGCCATATTGTTGGCTATGGAAAAGATTGTTGGTATTGAAGTATAGTTGCATTTGATTGAGCATCACTTTCTCAAACACCTTACTCAGAGCCGGCAAAATAGAGATGGGGCGATAGTTTCCAAGTTCTGACTTAGATCCCTTCTTAAATAATGGTATAATTTTACTGTGTTTCATTAAGGTAGGAAACGTGCCTTCATCTACACATTCATTAAATATTAGTGCTAAATCAGGTGCAATGATATTAATTACATGACTAATTAAACTAACTGACATGCCCCAGTAATCTTTAGACATTTTGATTTTGAGATTTTTAAATGCTTTTAATATGTCATTAGGATCAATGTGTTGGAAGTTAAATTTAGAAGAACTAATATTACTCTCAACTAGGGCAACAGCACTGTGAGCGCTTGAATTAATAGAGGAAGTGAGTTGAACTGGAATATTGGTGAAATAGTCTTCAAAAGCATTTACGACATCTTTTGGGGAGGTTATATCCTTGTTTCCTACTTTAATTTTAGGAACACTATCCCTCAATTTACATCTACCAGACTCTTTGTGAATAACTTTCCAAGTTTCTTTCATTTTGTTAGGAGCCTCAATTATCTTTCTTTTAATGTGAATGGCCTTTGCTTGTCTACATACCTTTTTGAATAACTTTGAGTAATTTTTAACATATTCAGTGAAGCTATTGTCGAATCTGTACTGTTTTTGGGCGTATAAATCAAATAGCGTTCGTCTACTTTTATATATACCTACAGTAGCCCATTCACAGAATTTAGATTTCGTACTAAGTTTTTGAATTTTTTGTTTAAATGTGTGTGAAAATGCGTCTGTTAATTTATTAAATAAACTATTATAATGAACCTCAGGATTATTACCTAAGTAAGCTATTGAATTGAGCTTATTCTCTAACAAGTCTTTGAATTCTTTAATCTTATTAAAAGTTATGGGCCTACACATAATTTTCTCTTTAGGTCTACTATTATTACCTATGGGAAAGGATACTATTTGACCCCGGTGATCTGAGGGCAACTTACTAATTACAGACTTATTTGAGTATACACAATCACAAAAAAAATTATCTAGACAACTGCCAGTCTCAGCAGTGATTCTGGTTGGTTCACAGAAAATATTTTCAAGATTATAGCTCTTGAACATGTTTAAAAATTGAGTACTTCTCTTACAATGTTCCAAGATGTTTACATTGAAGTCGCCGCATACAATTATATTCTTATTATTACTTGATGCTATCCCAAGAACTTTGTCCATGACCCCAATTAAAGTTCCAAAGTCACTCCTTGGTGGACTGTATACGCATACTACTACACAATTATCAAGCTCGGCACAGGCCACCTCAGCACAGCGCTCAACAGAAAGTCTAACAATGTCAATCCGCTCTTTACTGCGGAGACCATTTTTTATTAAGACCATGGAGCCACCTCTTTCAGCAGACTTCCTGTTAAAGCAACTTACAATTGTATAATTATCTATACTGAACATCATCTCAGTCTCCTTTAGCCAGTGCTCAGTTAAACACAAAATATCTACATTTAATTCCTGTAGGAATAACTCAACTACTAATTCTTTGCCAGGAAGGCCTTGCAAGTTTTGATGAACTATCTTTAGCTCTGGCATTCCTGTTGTCTGATTATTTAGTTTAAATCAGTACAACTATCTGGTAAACATACAGAATTACTACTACAAGTACCTGGCAAATCTGTATGTATTGGGTCGTTCACTTGTTTACAATGTAAACTCGTCCAAAAGTTAATATTATTTGCCACCAATGTAGCAATTTTATGTTTGTCATATTTTGTAAGATAAATATTATCTTTGGTCTTAAAACAATAACTACTAATAAAATTATTAGTGTCAAAAAATATAAAAGTGTCACTATGACGACAAGTCAAGGTATGAATAAAATTATTCATGTAATGTATATTTCTATTGTAACATGCAGACTGGCACGACACATATGGGAATGCACATAATATTATTTTAAATACTTTTAATTTACTCAGGCAGTCTATACCGTACATTAATTCTTTCTTGCCTACTCCATTACCTTCACCCACCAGCAACACAATAGTGGAACTACTGTTATATTTAGAAGACACAATTTTGTCTATAATTTGAGAGTAGGTCGCATTGGGCATGCAATGATGCATACAGTTCTTCAAATGACGACTAAACATTGAGCCCATATTGCGACCCACACTGTCAGAAAATACCATTGTATTACTAGGCGGCTTAATGTTGACATTAAAATCACATGCAGAGTCTGGAGTACTGGTACAAGTAGAGAGAACCCGTATGGTGTCACTGACAGGGGGGGTGGAGCATGGCAAGGATTTGTCACAGTCATCAAATTTTTGCCTATACAGGTTTTCCAGTGAATGAAATCTTGCTTCATTACTATGACATGAGTCCACTAGGCTATTTAATGCCTCAATGTACTCACCTATCTCCTTTTGAGCAGTTTGGTATTTTAGTGTAACAGAATTTAAGGAGTCATTTAAATGTGAGATTTCTAGCTGGAGTTCATATAAATCAGACTCATATTGGTCTGTCTGTGTTTTACCTACCTCTATTAACTGCCTCAATTCTACATTAGACCTACAGGCTCTACGACATTTGTTAATGCCCATTTTGAGGTACCTGATCTGTTTCTGTGACTTACTAATATATTTATTGAGTTTAACATCTCTCAGCTCAATTTTTTAAAATAAATAATAAAAAATAGTTTTATATTTTAATACAAAACTATTTTTTATAACAGGGTATTCCTGTTTAAAGAAAGCATACAACATAGATTTTTTCTTGATAAAGTTAAATTTAAAGAATTCTAGGAGCTTATGCCATTGATCGCAATTTTTTGATGTGTGTAATTTGACCAATATTTGTACTGTGCGGTTAACCCCGACTGCCCAGCCCATTTACTTGTGCCTTACATACTTACTTACATACATACACTGCGGGACTTAGACCTCTTCAAATGGGTGCTATTGCTCCTGATGCTCCGCTTTCCAGCTACCTATTTCATATTGTCAGTCGATCTGGCTAGGCTGCGTCTCATCTTATGTTTACCTTCTCGCAGTCTTCTCTCTAAGACTCGTCTACTCCAACAGCCTTCGGTCCTTCGACAGACGTAGCTCTCTACCGCTTCAGCTTGCTTATTCTGCGAGCTATATCGGTAACTTTGGTTCTTTATCGGATGACTTCATTGCGAATTTTTGTAATATATTTTCGTATCTAATAATAGTTTTGAGATGTTCTGTCTTATTTAGTATCCTCTTTAGTATTCAAGGTCTGTACTTAATTACCCCTTTCATAGTCACAATTTTAAGCAAAGATCTTATGTTTTGAATAATAATCATACCTCTATTTTGCATTAAATGTTACTTAAAATTTCATATTAAGGTTAAGAAGATTATTCTGCTTTTATCCCAAATAAGTTAATCCTTTGAGTGCCTGAGTCAGGATTTTTAGGTCAGGTTTAATTTGGATTTAGTAAGTTTATCAGTCATTAATGTTTACATGTTTGGTTATATTAAAGAAAAGAGCTTTATTTTAAACAAAATACAATAATTTTTAGCTATTTCTCATACTACCCAAACATGGATTTGGCCTCTCTTCTCCATCAATGGTTGCTTGTAATGTAAGAGATTGCCTGGTGTTTGCGATAAGGCCGCCTATTGTCTATACCGACAATGTACCTGCTAATAACATCATGTTTTTGTCCTTGAACGCCAGAGTAGATTTTAGGCCACCCTATCTCTTCTCATGCGGTGTCGTACAAGGCGACTAAGGGATAAGGCTGTTTAATGTCAGACAGATAATATACAGCCCAGACTCAGCTTCAGATATAAGCTCGAGTCAATAATAGTGCCCGAAATATGGCAATAGACTCACCCCCTATAAAGTGGGATCTATTTTTTTTTTATATAGGACACGTCAATTTGACTTCACCTCGCCTGATGTTAAGCTAAAGGCAAAGTCTCGGAAAGAGGGTCACCATCGGAAACATGTACCATGTTAACAGTGGTGGCACTCAGCTTGACGGCTTCGTTAGATGCCTTTTCACGCCCCGCTTAAAGGACCCGGGACTGTAGGAAGAAGGAAACACGTGAGCTGGCAGGGAGTTCCAGGTCTTAGTGGTGCGGCATAGGAATGAGTCGCTGAAACGCTTGGTTCTAGCTGGTATACTCTGCACCGTATATGGATGGCATCTTAGCCCTGCACGTGTCGTCCTGTGAAGGAATGGAGAGGGTGGGACTAATTGGAAGAGCTCGTCAGAACATTCACATTCACCATGGTAGAGACGGTAGAATAAGGCAATGATTGGTGAAATGTGGGTGTTAATTCACCTCTACCTAACCCTCCGGAGATAAAAACGTGATAATATGTATACATACGTATGTAAGATAAATCAAATGTCTGTAGGTATTGTACATCTTCAAACAATGATTTCATAAGAAAATCCTTTCAAAGTCACAAGTACGAGACAGAAACGATAAATCAGAGGTAGTAAATAAAATTGTGTGGGTTTTTAGGAAAAAACTGAGTGAGGTATGCTCGAACTTTAAGAAGCTTAGGTACGACAGTAGACTACTATAATAGGCTTATTGATTGATTGGAAACTTGTTCTAGTTATGCCTTCAGTTTCAAAATATCATATTTAGTTAAAAGACTGTTTATTGAATTGGCAGTTTATTATTACTAAGTTTCTTTTTTTTTATACATGACACGTCAATTTGACTTCGCCTCGTCTGATGTTAAGCTAAAGGCAAAGTCTTGGAAAGAGGGTCACTATCGTTTTTTGTTTATCACCCACAGAACAGGGCCTCAATTCTACTAAAGCAAAACCACAGCCATTACAAAAAAACTGCATTGAATTTTAGACTTTAATACGTTGTGATTAAAGTTCAAAATAAAGTGACAAGTGGGTTATATAAAAATATACCGTACTTAAGCTAATATTTCTATTGTGACAGTTTAGATGTGCAATGAAATGAAAGGCTTCGATATGTCACCTTGATCAATTCCAAGAGCGTGAGCCGGATACAGATTCTAGATTGAGATGTTCTTATCTCACTGAGGATTTGGATAAAATATTGTCGTTTTATTTCCTATTTATTCAATAAAACTCTAGGGGATCGGTTATTTATTGAAAGACCTATTTTATTTTATTGGAATACATTCCAATAAAATAAAATAGGTCTTTCAATAAATAACCGATCCCCTATTCAGCTTTGCTATATTTATGCTCCCACTAAGCTCATATAGCCAAAACCCAAAAGGTAAACAAAATCTAGACAAAGAGAAGGAGATCTAGGATTTTAAAGTGTGAGCTTTGGATGCAACTAAGACTAATGGTGTGATGATGATGATGATGATGATGATGATGATGATGATGATGATGATGATGATGATGATGATGATGATGATGATGATGATGATGATGATGATGATGATGATGATGATGATGATGATGATGATGATGATGATGATGATGATGATGATGATGATGATGATGATGATGATAATGATTATGATTATGTTGAATGTTGCTGATACTCACGTTATGTGTTTAGTTATGAACATATTATTGTTATTATATATTGTACTGTATAACACATAAAATAATGTAACACATACTAGACAAGATATTTAGGACAAAAAGGCCGAGGTTCATGGAAAAGGCGAATGATTTTTTTGAATTTCGAATTCGAAACGCGATGCAGATATTTAATAAATGAGTTAACGTATTTTGACAACAATCATAAATCATTAATGACAGCTACAATGTTTAATTGTCTGATGACGTCCCCATTAGTCTAGAAATGATTCATCATAGATTACAAATTCAATAAAGACCCAACTTGTCACATAACTTGCGTGCCAGCCCTAGCGAAGAAATAAATTGGCTGCCCTCGGCAATGGACAGGTTTAATTTTACTTAGAGCTTGTCAACACGGTGGCGTGACATTTCAGTGTCGATCAGAATTAAACGCATTCGTTGCCGCTTTTAATGGTTTGTTGGAGATTAGAAAATAATAATTAAAATACGGTATATCTATCTTTATAATGTCTTTGCGAAGACCAACGAAAATTGTTTTTGTGGGATTTGAAAACATGTTGAGCTTTGAGCATTATTGAGTTGGACACAACAACCTTTTTCTAATATTTCACTAAATATAATTTTATTTCTCATGTAACAGGGGGTGAGCCATTTGTCGTCAAGTGGGCACTTTACTTATTACGAGCCGTATGTATACAGTCGGATATCTTCAGACGGCCTCTGTGGCGTGGTGGTAGTGCACGCGACTGCCACGCAGGAGGCGCGGGTTCGATTCGATCCCCGCTCAATGCAAATATTTGTATGCATGAATATGGCTATTTGCATTGGTCTGGGTGTTTATTTATATAATATGTAATTGATTTACAAAAAAGTATCTAATTATGTTTATCCGCATTCTAGATTCCATAACGCAAGCTAAATAAGCTTATCATGGGTCGTGTAAAAATAGGTGTGGAATATTTATTATTTACTAGCTTTTGCCCGCGGCTCCGCCTGCTTGGATGTCGGTTATCGCAACCAAACATAGCCTATGTCCTTTCTCAAGGCCTAATCTACCCTTATACCAAATTTTATTAAAATAGGTTCAGTGTTTTCGGCGTGAAAGCGTAAAATACAGACAGATAGACAGACAGACAGACAGAGTTACTTTCGCATTTATAAAATTTGTATGGATTATCTTCGATAAAATGTCGAAATATCACATTTAATAAATACAAGATCTATTTCGTAAAGGAAAATAACCCAATATTTTATCGGATTTACATCTCGTATAATTAATAGATTCAAAAACAACTCATTCACTCATGGATATGATTATATTTGCCATCTAATCTGTGATTTATATTATGTTTCAGAACAAAGAAACCCTTCGGAGAATTAATGAAATTCTCATATCTTGCTATTTTTATGTAGGGCAGTGTGACTCGTGACTTCGTCAGTGTGGATCTCTGTTAAAATATGTACCTGCTCTGTAATAAGTAAAAAAAAATCTACAAAGATTATGTCTCTATCAAGTATGTCATGCAATATACGACCCCTTGGGAAGCCACGAATCGCGTTATAGGGGCCCCTCACCTTTTTTTTCATGCTGAATATCTCCCGGGTACCTCCCCCACCGGAGCCGTAAGGGGAGGTTATGTCGGACACGAACCGACTAAAACCGCACGCCGACTGAGGGTCCTAGTGCTAGGCCGGAGGTGAGGTTGTCATCGACATATCCCGGCTGACCCAGGGCCATCCCTTTACGGTCTGGCCCTCCTCTGGAGGGACGACGACGGTGTCCCCGATTTGCCCCCGGAATGGGGTGCCGTGTTTCACAGCGCGCCGCCTCCTTGGCCTGCTTCTGCTGGTGTGACATGCGGCTCCATCCGCCAGGCCCGCGCTCATGGGGGACGGAGGTCAGTCAGTGCCCTCCGGCGCCCGAGTTGCGCGCGGGCGGCGCGATCCGCGAGTCTCTCTCACTCGCGCCACTGCTCCTACTCGCTGGGACCCCTCACCACTGCCAATCAATATTCTGAGTACCTATCTAGTGTGAGGATCATCACTTACCTGTGATTTGTGTGATGGGTCGTGTGCTGTAGATACACTCCGCATAATGACCAAAAATACATCCTTTCACCAATAATATACTTTCTAGAAAAGTAAAGTGCCGGATACATAAGATAGCACAAAGCACTATCCTAGGTGCACTAGTAAAACGGAAACCTGTGCCAATAAAGAGACGATATTTATTTTATATGAACGGGTAAGGTTACGAGAACATTTTTACTTCTCATAAAGTTAATGGTATGACATAAATGAAGCTAGCTATAAACATCACACAGATTGATTTTAGACAATTGGAACGGGTGGTTGGAATCGGTAAAGTTTTTCGTTCAAAATGTTTTTGAAACCAGCAATTTTAATAACAAGAAAGAAGAAAGAAAATCTGTTTTATTTCAAATAAACAAATAGTATACTGACCAATGCGGAGGATCAGGTGAAATGGCGCACATCGGGGTTCAGGCTTCAACTACATCCAGATTGAATTTTGAATCTTTTTAATACGAGTATTGGCCTTTTGGGCTTAAAGAGTAGGGTATTGAATTTTAGACTTTAACGTGTAAAAATTTAAGTTCAAATTTAAATGACTGTTTGCAAAGTGAATGAAAAGGTGGGATGAAAGTTTTTAAATTTGATTTTGGGCCTTAGCCGTATTTAAATAAAGTCTAAAATTTAATGGCATTTTTTAAGTGGCTGTGGTACTACAATGGTTTAGCTTTAGTAGTATTGAGGGCCTGGTCACTCTATAAGTTTGTATAATAGCGTTTAAAACTTAGTTAATGGATGATTTCTGGTTCATTTCGAAATATTACTAATAGTTCCTTATAACTAGTTCACAAACTATTTGACCAATACCTTAGAAGTTGGTTATTTGGAGTGTATCTAGCATAGTTCGAGGAATCAATGTTAACATGTACTTTGATCAATCGGCCGTATCGCCTATAGTTTGATTTGAACTACCATTGTTACTAAGGAAGTTGTTTGAGTGATGATTATTTTTGAAATATCTACCTACCCTCTGATAGCGACTATAGATTAAAAAAAAATTTACAATATACAATAATAATTACGGAAATTAACGCGATCATAGTATAGGTACATACGTACCTTTGATTTGCCTGACATTTCGACCAGGTTACACCGGTCGTGGTCACAGGCTGACTGGCTCAGCAGAGCACGCCCGCCGTCTTCGAGTCCGTGAGGTAGTAGGTTCTTCATCTACCCGCACATATTTTACAATAATTACATCAGACAGTCGGCATTTTGGTAGAATAATACTTAATATTCTGAGCTAAATTATTCGACGTAATTTATTCTTAGGAGAACTCCACGAAAACAATAATTAAAATTCTAATTTGCTTTTTATAGGAATGAACTACGAGAAGTGAGAGCAACGAACGAAATGAACAGATTAAGGTTTCACGGATGTTTTTTGTTATTAAATAACATAGCATAACATAAACTCACGCCTGTATTCCTGTATCCCCCGAAGGGGTAGGCAGAGGTGCTAGCACCCACATTTCGCCAGTTTATGTTTAGGTCCCAATGTAATAGGTGGCGAGCCTATTGCCATTAACCGGGTGTTTATAAACCTGCGATAAATACACACATAACTTCGAAAAGCATCGAAAAGTCATTGGTGTGTGCCATGGTAAACCTGGGATCGAACCCGAGACCTCGTCTCAGCAGTCCATTACCCATACCACTAGGCTACCGCATATTGTTTTTTTTTTTTGTTTTTGTTATTAGAAAACTTTTAAAAAGCTTTGGAATTAAATATGAATAAATATTCTTGACATTATATGTATATCATAGATATTAGTTAAAAAGACGCATGTTTCCACAGTACACATTTTTCCACAGTATTTTATTTTGTAACCTGACCGCCGACCGGTTTCGCCTCACGGTATTATTACAAGTTTATAAACCATTTTTGTAAACCTTGGATAATGCCGCAAGGATGACAAGTGTCATTGATCAACTTTATATAAAATGTCCCATCGATCGTCGTATGGTAACCAATAATGGCTTAACGGGCTGTCCGAGGTACCGAGGAGGATCCTAAGACTGACCCAGTATTGCATAACTATACTACAATTCAATATTCATATACATAGAGGAAAAAATAGGGAATAAATAGGGATAAAACATCCCGGGCGGGACTCGAACCCGCAGTCTTTCCCTTACAGGGGGAATGCCTTGACCAATTCGGCTACCGAGACACTGATGAATGGTGTTCCGATAGTTCGTTAGAAGATCGGTAGATAACTCCACCGTCGCCGTAAGAACGGATAAATAGAAGGGAAATTTGAATCATATCGGGCTCGTCTCAGTCGCCGAATTGGTCAAGGCATTACCCCTGTAAGGGAAAGACTGCGGGTTCGAGTCACACCCGAAAAGATTTATTTTTCCTTAGGTATTCGATTTGTATAGTTAGCATACTTAATGCTGTAAAATTCATTCAAGTACAATTCAATATGTTAACCTACACGGTTAACACTTAACTACCCATTTGACTACTTACTACGATTGATTAACAACTAGCGCAGTCAAAGATTAATCTATCAGAATAAAGCCGTTATGACGAATGACTTGTCTACCGTTTCTACCAATGTTCATCCCCAGAGATTATTCCAGAACGTAGGTAATTATTCTCGTTATATCGGATTTAATTTTGTGTTCTATTTTCAATTTTACCTTTCTCCAGAGGTTGCCATGTTTGAAAATGATGAATTATTTTTTATGGCAATAATCTCGTCCCCTTGCTTTTGTTGATAAAAGGGAAATGTTATTCTGTTAGATTACTCCTTTGGGACGTTATTGTTTAGGAGTTTTAATGGAAAAGGTGAGTGAGGTCACTAGAGTCACAAAAAAAGATATACACAGTCAGAGTCAAAAGTAGATGAACGTTTTCAAATTTTGAAAGTAAAACACAATACATTAATCTAAATTTAAACATATTCATAGAGCCTATTACGTAGTTTGACAGCATTTCTATTGACAGATGGAATAACTTTGCTCCGAAAATAATTTTCAACTTTTAAAATCGATACTGATTTTGAATGTAGGCGAGATATGCTGTATCTAAAACTAAAAATGTAACATTCTATGTTCACCGTGTCGTATGCGAATAAGTTACAAAAAGATACAATGATTACATTACATCGCATAGTTAGCGGTTTACGCCAACCTATGAGTATACCATTCATCATGAAATTCAATTATTACATTCTCATCCACTAAATTGATTCGTACACTAAGTTCGTTTTCTGTAGTTATTGCATTTAATTCACTTTGGCCTATGTAAAGTTTGATTAAATAGTCGGCATTACGATCGAGAGGTCCCGGGATTCTGGCTATTAACCTACCGATGTGAACCCAGTACTAACACTAGAAAAACATAAAATAACATTTAATTCACTTTGGCCTATGTAAAGTTTGATTAAATAGTCGGCATTACGATCGAGAGGTCCCGGGATTCTGGCTATTAACCTACCGATGTGAACCCACTACTAACACTAGAAAAACATAAAATAACTATGCCTATAATACAAATACCTACACAGTAATTAGGTATTTTCCTGTTATTTAAATAAGAATGGTAAAAGAGCGGTAAAAGTTGCATCGGTCCTACTTAATCGTTGTCATTAACAAAAGATAACATACATAACATAAACTTACGCCTGTATTCCCCGAAGGGGTAGTAAGAGGTGCTAGCATACACATTTCGCCAGTTTATGTTTAGGTCCCAATGTAATAGGTGGCGAGCCTATTGCCATTAACCGGGCGCTTATAAACCTGCGATAAATACACACATAACTTCGAAAAACATCGAAAAGTCATTGGTGTGTGCCATGGTAAACCTGGGATCGAACCCGAGACCTCGTCTCAGTAGTCCATTACCACTAGGCTACCGCATTATTATATTGTTATTAATTTTTAATAATCCACCCAACCTTTAGTAGTAAATGATATGACTATTGAACTTTATGGCGATTGGCACACTGCGACGCGCGACGCGGCGTCGAGCGTTGTTGCGTCGACGCGGCGTCGCGCTCGTCGCCTCTACGGAGCTCATTTTGTATAGAAAAACGCGGGGTCCCACACACTGACAACGCAATCACGCGCGTTGCCGCAGAATACGCGCGTAAAAGCAGAAAACGCGAGGTATGGCACACTGGAATCTGCCATCACGCGCGTGTTTTTCGAGGGATTTTTAGTCCGAGAGCTGTTAGAAATTTCTGTGTAGGTATTTGAGACGAATTTTTAATTAATATAATTGCAATGCAACATGACTATTTAACGGCAAATTTAGAGCGCTTTCACATCAACTGACGTCCGATATCCAATAGCCGATATCCGAGATCAGAGGAAGTCAAATATCGATGCCCAATATCTGGTATTGGAGCCGACACCACTGTTTTGGCTCGTTATCGGAACACGCAGAGACTGCAAGCGACTTTCAACCTAAATGGCAATTTCTTAGTTACGTCTCTTTTCGCGTCAATAGATGACGCTGATCACGAATATAAAAAAAATTAGTTACTATGTCATGTCAATAAGTCGAAAATAGCTTGAACTTCTAATCATTTTCTTTTCATCTCTAGCGTTCTTAATATAGTCTGAGCTATCGAGCTAATGGTCGGATGGCTTTACTTTACTTTTCTCAAAATTTTAGATTACTTCACACACCTACCTACCAAAAAAAATCTAATATCTCTCGGACTATACTAGCTCTCCCGCGTCCACGCGCGTCGACGAACGACGCCGCGTCGAGCGTTGCAGTGTGCCAATCGCCTATGATGTCACAAACAAAATATCATACAAGTTACCTCATAACTCTCATTCAAGTCATCAAAAATCAGTGTTTAAAAATGGTTGAAAAATCATTCATTGGTTCAAACAGTTCGTAAGAAAGTTGAAAGATGGCCCCACCGTCGCCCTTAAAGACGGATATAAAGAGAAGGGAAATTTGAAGTGATTCAGGTGTGACTCAATAGCTCAGTTGGAAGAGCATTCCTCCTGTAAGGAAAAGATCGTCGGTTCAAGTCCTACATGAGTTCTTCTTTTTCCCGATGTTTTTCGAACTTAAAAAATTACTAATTCGACTAGTCAGTAGAATACCCAATTATGGCTACGACTGACGTCACAAGAATGTTTATCATCCGATCGTGCTACACCATATAGGTGAAAAGCCCCTATATCGTTGTACAAACACTATCGAGACCGGAACGTAATCCTTTCAATTTGGGGGTAATTTGCTTGTTCAGCCTCTCAGCAAACTTGAACATGACCAGATGAAACATTGATTTAAGTTTGTAAGTAAATGCTAGGATTGTGTACTACGGGCTTGGAATCTTGCATCTATATTATATGAATGAAGTTTTATAGCATTTATTATCATATGCTAAAAAAAAAATATTGTTCACCAAGAATATAGACAATAAATGAAAAGGTACAACTGAGGCAATCTCTTACAGGCAACCATAGGGTGGAGTAAGATATAGAAAAAGGGATTTGGGGCAGTTTAGTGTACTTAGAAATTATTATAGTGAAAGAATTATTATAGAAATGATTACCATATAAATATTATGAATACCTATATATAAGAATATTATATAAATACATACCTACTAATAATATTTCAGAAGACATCGGTAATATAAGGAACAGTAAATACTTACATAGACTTACATATTTATTATACTTCTTATACATATACATTACATCAAGAAAAAATGAGTTACTCAGTGGGGCTTGAACCTACGACCTTCATTTATTTTTCCTGAGGTATCTACTTAATTGAACTGTATAGCTAGAATAATAAATGCTATAAAATTTAATTCAAATATTTGGGCGCAGTAATCAAAAATCAATGTTTAAAACATAAACATAACATAACAAAAACTCACGCCTGTATTCCCCGAGGGGGTAGGCAGAGGTGCTAGCACCCACATTTCGCCAGTTTATGTTTAGGTCCCAATGTTTATGTTTAGGTGGCGAGCCTATTGCCATTAACCGGGCACTTATAAACCTGCGATAAATACACACATAACTTCGAAAAGCATCGAAAAGTTATTGGTGTGTGTCATGGTAAACCTGGGATCGAACCCGAGACCTCGTCTCAGCAGTCCATTATCCATACCACTAGGCTACCGCAGATATTTAAAGATGTTTAAAAATGGTTGAAAAATCATTCATTAGCTCCAACAGTTCGTAAGAGTGTTGGTAGACGACTCCACCGTGGCCTTAAAGATATTATTACTATTTATAAAGAAGGGAAACTTTATTTGATTCAGGTGAGGCTCAGTAGCTCAGTTAGAAGAGCAATCCCCCTGTAAGGGAAAGGTCGTGGGTTCAAACGAACCCCACCTGAGTAATTCATTTTTCCTGATGTAATCGAATTTATACTACACTAACGCTATTATATTATAATGTGTCTAGATAGGTGAGATATGGAGATATTTAAAAAATACTTGGATAACGATACTGAACACAAAAATATTTTTTGGTCTGTTTGTGCACGACGCGATGGAAGCAAAAAGTGAACTGAATAATTTAATTGATTTTGAAGTGTTCTTTTTTTATTTGAAAGTTTTTGGTTAGACTTCAGAATGTTTCTTTTTTGTCTTTGTAGAGCCGGAGATACGACTAAAAGTTGCACATAGACATCTACGCGGGTGGAGCCGCATTTCGAAGGCTAGGTTGAAATAGAACTATAGTGAACGGATTCTATCGCGTTTATTATAGTGTTGAATCTAATATATAAAATTCTCGTGTCACAGTTTTTGTTGCCATACTCCTCCGAAACGGCTTGACCGATTTTGATGAATTTTTTTGTGCTTATCCGGTATCTATGAGAATCGGCCAACATTTATTTTTCATCCCCATAAATGTTAGGGGTAGTCCACCCCTAAATTTTTTATTTTTATTTTTTAGACAAAATTTTTAATTTCTATTTTTTATGATACAACATACAAAAATACATACAATCCTCAATTTTCACCCTTCTACGATCAACCCTTATTTTTTAATTGCCATTTTAGTAATTTAATCATTTTTCCTCTCCGGTCGAAAACTGATCAATCGTCATTTAATTAGTTTGAAATTTTGTGAGCATATTGAGTCGGTCTGAGAATCGGCCAACATCTATTTTTCATCCCCCTAAATGGTGCAGCGGGAACGGGATCTGACGCCACGAGGGCAGGAAAAAATTGGCGGTACGAAGTTCGCCGGGACAGCTAGTTAATAAATAATATTTTATTAGCATTTCTATTTTAAGCACATATCTTTAAACAATGTTATTATCATTAATACCGATGCTGACGTTTCAGTTGCGTTGCGACGTTTCGGTTGAGTACCGACGTTTCATTTGCACGGCGAGGTTTCAGTTGCATAGCGACGTTTCAGTTGCATAGCGACGTTTCACTACACAAAGTTGTGAAGCCTCTGACATATGTTCGTAAAGCTATAAAAGGGGAAACTGTACCTATTCAATTTATTACCATTACAAGTGCTTCTCTGTGGAATCTTACATTAAAAGTTTGTTATATTGTTTCAGATATTTCTACTGGAGGCGCTCACACAAAAATTATCAGGTATGACACATTTTATACTTTTTAACCGACTTCTAAAAAAGTTGTTTATTTTTCTTTATGTTTGTACGCACTTAGCATTGTGTAGACGGATTTGCAATTTTTTTCCCTTGTTCGAAAGTAGCTTATTCCGAAATGATCTCATTTTGGTTTTCGTAAAGATCTGATCAAGGGTTTCAGACTGACAGAACACTAGGGAACTCTTCAATAAATACCAGGAAATCAACTGCAATTGCTAAAATCGCATATTATTATAAAGTTTATGCCATTACACAACATAAAAAGCCTGTATCGAAGTCGGTTTCTTCTTTTTTGTCAAAAATAACTTATTCTACATGTCCCAGTAAAATAACTTATTCTCATCTGTCTAAGGACCCATACACCTATTTTATAATTAATCGAAGCTCCCATGAACTGACCTGACTATAAAAAATATGATATAAATTTATGACCACAGCCTGCCCACTATCTTTTCGTAACTATCATGCAGAAGACATTACAAAAAAGTGCTCTATTCTAACACAGATAAGTATTAAAATTCATTAACTCGGTTTTGCCTTACGATACTTTCATTCTGATAAAGCAAATTGACAGTTGAACATTCCAATTGAGAATGCCGTTGGGTGAAATCGGTCAGATTCAGTAAAAAAATATGGTTGAAAATATAAGCGAGTACTCCATGTTGCCATCGATCAACCGTCCCGTTCCAAATTCGAAATACAAAATTCATTTCAGACTCACTCAGGAACCGTGACACAATTTTTGTTTTAAAGTTTGTCTTGAATAGGCACAAAGAAGTCAATGGTTTTTCGCCTGTGACGTAGGTACACTTAACAATGTCGCTGTATATTAAACGCGTTTACATCAGCATTATAATATTAAAAAGCTATCAAGTTACTGTAGTCCCCGAAAAACAGTTTGTTTTTCTAATACATCGCATACAGAAATAGACTTTACAGCAAAAGAAATAGAACTCAAAATGCTATTTACCAATGTAAACATAGTTGAAGCATAAACATGGAGTTGGGAAAATACGACGACCTCTTTACACACAATATCTCTTTATTTATGAAGGTAAAGAAATTGGTTTTGGTATATTCGTTTTTTAAACTTTCGAAGTCGACAACCTCGACAACTTGTTAAATGAAGTCAAATGAAGTTGAATGAAAGATGGGGTGCGATGGATTTATTTGAGTACCTACTTTACTAATGAGAAACGTCTATCTAGAATATCAACATGATAAAATTTTGTTATATTGACAGGTTAATATATAGTTGTTTAGTTTGTTAATATCTGCGGTAGCCTATTGGTATGGGTAATGGACTGCTGAGACGAGGTCTCGGGTTCGATCCCAGGTTTACCATGGCACACACCAATGACTTTTCGATGCTTTTCGAAGTTATGTGTGTATTTATCGCAGGATTATAAGTGGCCGGTTAATGGCAATAGGCTCGCCACCTATTACATTGGAACCTTAGCATAAACTGGCGAAATGTGAGTGCTAGCACCTCTGCCTACCCCTTCGGGGAATACTGGCGTGAGTTTATGTTACGTTATGTTAGTTAGTTGGAAACGATAGCCTCTGTGGCGTAGCGGTAGTGAACGGCCGCTACATAGGAGGCGCGGTTGATCCCCAGTTAATGCCAATATTTGCATGTCTGTATTTGAATTGGTCTGCTCATACCTCCGAAAGCACGTCAAGCCATCACTCCCAGTTGCCATACAACAAGGCAGTTGTTACAGTTAGTTGTTCTAAAAGTCTAACAACTGGTCTAATGCTTCGATATCGCCTTTGGTTTGCGAAGGTCAAATTACAGTCGCTTCATAGAAAATATCGAAGTTTAGCCAAGTCCGCGGTTAGACCGTAAAGCGGTCCCCAGACTCCAAGTTGAATGCGACTGGGATTAACGCCAGGATGAAGAAGAAGTTTGTTGGAAACGTTTATTTAATAACAATATGAGACATTAAGTTTCTTTTTCACCTGGTACAGCGGTGGTTGATTTTCACTCCGATATTTTAGATGTTGGTCGGTGTACACCATCCACGGTCCTCGATTTACAAAATGGAACTTTATTTTATCATAACAAAGTTCAGAATCCTAATCGAATTCTAATTTCAAACGCAAGTGAAGAAAAACATCGCGATGGTCAGAGTTACTCAATTCAAATTGATCTGACTGTATAAAAGAAAAATGACGTTAAACATCAATTTAACTGTTATGTCGTCCGTTATTTTATTTTGCAACTAGTTTTTTGCAACCACTTAATAGTTTTTGGAGCTCTTGAGAACGATTTTAGTCTTGGAGCGCTTGGGAACAAAATCGTGGAGCGGACGGGAATAAGCCATTGGTTTGTTTTTGTTTGTAATCATGAATAAAATGTTGATTTTCAAATAAAGAAAGACATTTTTAAATACTGAAGAGACGTGGTTTCGGAGATTACCCTATGCATATCATAAAACTTAAAATTCACCCTCTTGATTGCTGCTATTGGCGACTGTATTAGTACCCATTTGTGAATAATAAGCTGAAAGAAAATTAATAAGTATATACCGCCTGCTATTAAACTTGTTTCAATCACTGTTTGTCAGTGTTTTATTCTTCGGTAAGCGTCGGTAGCACTCCTAACACAAGCAATTAAGCTATTACAGTCCATCAAATCTAAGAGGTACCGTTTGACGTTTCATATTTTTCAAACCGAAACAACTTTGTTCATACGTACATTATTCAGTTTCGATAACCTTTTTCATAAAACCATGAATTTAGAAAGATTTCATTATTGTATCTAAAAATGTACAATTCTTAATATCTAAATGTAATTGAAAACTTTCAAACAAAGCAAAATAACACATATTTACACAGTAAATAATTTCTAATAGTTATATTCTTGACCTCATTACAAAGTTACGTAGTTAGGTCACTGCACGTAGTGTTGCGACTCTTCGGATACACTTGTATGCAAAAAAATCGTTTACATATACGAAAAATCGAATGTATTATTTACAAATTACACTTGACAACCAAACAAATATTTTTTCATGTGAATGGGATTTATCTCACATATTACGATTACATAACTAAATAGTTATGTAATCGTAAAATATGAGATAAAACCCATTCACCAAAAATACGTATTTATAAATCAAATATATTTGCTTCTTTAAAAAGTTGTCGAAAGCGATTTGTCGATTTTTGATTTTCGCGCCCAAATAAGTCGGGGTTTCTCGCGCTAACGCTGTCGAAATAGTAAATGGAGTCAGGGATAGTGTATTTTACATTTATTTTTGTGTATGATAGTATGGGTTTGCATATTACAGAGAAATAAACAAATTTTTAACAAGCACATCCATTGATTTTACAATTACAATTTTTTCTTCTAAGTCTTATTTCTACGTCTAAAACTAATAAAAATAAGGTATGTAGAACCCATTCACAAAAATGTTGTTGCCTGATGTTATAAATTAACGACGTTACTGCGCGACCGCATAATGCACTGAATACACAGATACCCTAAAATAAATTAATTTAATTATTTTTAGGTCAATAGGCAAAATCGCAGGTGTCCAAGTCTCTACAATTTTTTTTTTCTGGCAACACTGCCAACTACAAGCGCACGCGGTCCGCTCGGTCGGTTCGGCGTCAGCAGTCTCTCGCCATCTTGGAAGCTGACTGTGCGCGTACTTGCTTTCTCGTTTGTGTTTTACAATTTGTGACTTGGCTATTACTTTTCTGGACTGATCATTCTTTATCCGTTTACCTTGGCAATATTTATACTGGACTCCGAACTAAGCAAGTGTTTATTAATAATGTCGAAAAGAGGACGTACTTTGAACAGCCAGGCTCGTGAATTGGTGGTGAAATTACACGAGTATTTTGAGCGTGAATCTCAAAATGGTGGACTTCTACTGCCAGTTACACAAGTTCGGGATCGCGTCGGTGAAGCTCTCGGTATTGGTAGCCGCACCGTTGGCAAAATATTAAGTGAAAAATATGGGCCTTCGGGGAGTGACAGTAACGTACTTCACACACCGAAAAAACGAAAAAGAAATAAACCTGTGACAGGCATCGATGAATTCGATAGTCATGCTATTAGAAACCATATATACGGGTATTTTACAAGAGGCGAATTTCCAACATTGGCAAAGTTATGTGCAACTTTAAAAGATGCCGGGCTGTATAAGGGAAGCATAGAGTCGTTGAGAACGGTAATAACAGGAATTGGCTTCAGATACAAAAAAGTTGACAAACGAAAAATTGTTATGGAGCGACATGACATAATTATGCAGCGACTAACATTCCTGCGCGAAGTTAAACACATTATAAACTGGGATAATGTAATATTTTTGGACGAAACTTGGCTAAATTCCAACCATTCTGTGCCGAAAACATGGACTGATGATTCTGAAGCTTCGTGCTCGAAGGTGCCGATAGGAAAAGGTGGACGCCTCATAATATGCCATGCTGGGTCAGCGTCTACAGGCTTCGTGGAAAACTCTTTATTAGCTTTCCAATCCAAAAGCACTAAAGAGTATCATGAAGAAATGGACGCAGTAAGGTTCCGAGAGTGGTTCTTAAATTTATTACAGAATATCCCTCCTAACAGCACAATTATAATGGATAATGCCCCATACCACTCTGTGCAAATTGATGAAGCACCTACGTCAGCCAATAAGAAAGCAGATTTGGTGGCATGGCTGCAAAGAAAAGGAGTGGATGCCGACATGTCACTATTAAAAGCTGAATTATTACAGTTAGTGAAATTGCATAAACCACCAAAACCGACATATGTAATTGACCAATTGGCCGAAGAGCACGGGCACAAAGTCATACGACTTCCTCCGTACCATTGCCAATATAATGCCATTGAACTGATTTGGGCCCAAGTTAAAGGTAATATTTTATAATATTATAATAATAACACGAGTACTTCTAACATTTATAATTTAAACAATGGTTTTCGTCTGCTATCAAATAGTTACATTATTGTTTTACAGGTTATGCAGCAAGACACAACACAAAACCACCCTTCAGTGTCAAGAAAATGGAAGGTTTATTAAAGGAAGCATGTGCCCAAGTTACACAGGAAGATTGGAGTAAAGTAGTACAAAAAACAAAGAAAATAATAATGGACGACTTCGAAAGAGACGTACACTTTGATAATGTAATGGACAATCAACTGGTCATTAATTTAAATGACGATGATGACGAAGACGACGGTACTAGTACTAGTAGTGAATAAAAAAATATCCTAAACATTTCTTTTATTTAATTATAACAATTGATTTCTTAAAATTCGGATATTATAGTAATCGATCTCTTAAAGTTCGGATATTATAGTAATCGATTTTTTCATCCCATCCCTATCATTCAATTGTCAGAACTGTCAAACGGTACTTCTTAGATTTGACGGACTGTAGTAATTTCAGTCCTAATATTCTTTAAAAAAAATATTTTTCCTCTTAATAATAGAGCTTATCTAGACCAATTATTTTAAAATCCGTCGTAAAGCTTTTGAAAATAGAGAACCTAGTTTAATAATATATTTTTAAAATCTACTAAAGAGTCTGGCTATATTATGCTCTTTTATCTCTAACTTTGATAAAGACGGAGTTGAACTCATTATATTTCCAACCTCTGCAATTACGCTTGGACTAGACACTTTGACATACGATATTACAATATTTTTATTGGAACTCTATTAAAATTTTCCTATTTTAGGTTGTTAGTACGACTTTATTTTGTAACTACCGATCCTATCTGGGCTTTGTTTGTTAGGGTTCCGTAGCCAAATGGCATAAAACGGAACTCTTATAGATTCGTCATGTCCTGTCTATGATGAATTTCACACAAAAATAGAAAAAAAACAATAAATTTTGGGCTCTCCATACTTAGAACTGGGAGTCAATATTTTTTTTCGTTAAGCCCGTGTGGGGTATCTATAGATGGATCTTCAAAAATACCATTGCGATTTCTACATCTTTTTTTTTAAACTGAATAGTTTGTTCGAGAGACAATGTGTGGGACGCATACACATTTTTCCACTTTGGAAGTGTCTCCTTCTCTAACTTCTAAAATAAGAGAAAGATAAATCTAAAAAATATATATGGTGTACATTGCCATGCAAACTTCCACCGAAAATTAGTTTGAAAGATATCTATCAAGTACCTAAGTACTTTATTTAATACGTCATAAAACGTAATTTTCACCTTTCATTCAATTACTTACTGCTACGGAACCCTTCATGGGCGAGTCCTAGTCGCACTTGGCCGGTTTTATACCTTACTTTATATTTTTTTTCGTATGACACGATAAGTCTACGCGCAAATGGTGGCGCTGGCATACCTATTTAATGTTGTTGTAATTGTAAATTGTAGTAACGTGTATTTCTTGTCCTTAATCTGATTTAAAAAGTTCTATATATGTAGGTATCCAAAGTGTATGTATTATTGATTGTTCAAAGACAATAGATTATAAAACAAAAGTTCAGTTTTCTCCCGCGCGCAGAGTTATCTTGCGAGCACTCTAATGTGTATCATAAGATTAATATGGCTATTTATACCCGTGAAGCATGGAGTTATCACATACAAGAATATCGAACGTGTCATAGAACATCGCACAGTCATTCTCATTATTACTTTTTTATAACTGTTTTTATTAACTTTGTTTGAAACTAGTTAAATATAACGTTAAAACAACGTTCAGTTGACACCAGCAATTTAAAATTGGAAAAATAATTTAAAAATGGAAGTGACGCTCAGATGCTCAGTTTTATGTCGAAAATTACAAACAATTTTATGTTTTTTAATTTTATTGCAGGTAGGTATTAAAACAAGACTGTTTGGTGTATAGTGAAGGTACGGCTACAGCTAATTTTTTTCGCATCATTTTCACTGAAAATACGCAACAAAACGTTGTAGAAATTTACGTCTTTATGGGTTTTCACATTTTTTTAAGAGTCCATACTACCTCAAATGACATAGCATAAACGTGTATAATATCAAAAGTTCTAAAGCATGGACTTTTTAATTCATTTGTGGTAAAGTTGAGGATATATACTAATGTTTATGTGTGGCAAAAACACGATTTCGTAAAATTTTCTTGATAGAAAACCATTGCAAAGTTACCTCTAAACCGTACAAATAAAACGATATTATGGATTAATTACGCAAAATAGGATCACTAAACTTACACAATAATTGCAGTTTAGTGGTTAAGAGACATTATGTGTTTCAAATTTTACAAATATACATTGGTTTCTGCGTAACTAGCAAATATCTAAATTTTTACTCAAGCGATACCATTAAACTTAGAACCGCCCTGCCGCCCGGCCTCCTCCTCAGTGTTGCTTCGGCTATCATACGGGGAACTTGTGTCGCACGCGCTCTGCGCAGACGATAACGATAGACGATACGAAAGTATTCAAGTACCTATCTTTTGACAGGCGAAATGGGTAGGTAATAAAGTAAACTGAAAGAGGAAAAGTGTATGTTGGCGTAAAAAAACATTAAAACATATGAATGATGTATTATGTAGAAAGCCTCTGTGGCGTGGTGGTAGTGCACGCGACTGCCAGAGAGGCGCGGGTTCGATTCCCGCTCAGTGCAAATATTTGTATGCATGAATATGGCTATTTGCATTGATCTGGGTATTTCTATGTATAATATGTATGTATTGATGATGATTCCGTGATGGTGGTATCCGTGGGGATTTTTCGCACGATAAAAAAAAATGGCGTTAGTGAACGCGACTGCTACGCAGGAGGCGCGGTTTCGATCCCCGCTCAGTGCAAATATTTGTATGCATGAATATGGCTATTTGCATTGGTCTGAGTGTTTCTATGTATAATATTTATGTACATACAAAAAAGTATCTAAGTATGTTTATCCGCATTCTAGATTCCATAACACAAGCTAATTAAGCTTACCATGGGTCTTGATAACGCTGTGTAGAATGTTGTGGAATATTTATTTATTTATTATTATAGTAAGTATCTAATCTACCTACCTAAGTAGCTTATACTGTACATAACAATTTGCAATAGGTACTATATTAGTAGAAAGTAATAAATAGGTCAGTAAAAACCTACCTATTTCAAAATTTTGGATTGAAATAGGCATACCTGCCTATGTATCGACAAAAATAATCTTGCAGTAGCAGCCCAAGTCTTTCAGGCAGGTCCTGCCTACTACAGGTCGCTCACTGCGACGACGCGACGGACGACGCGGTTGGGCGACTCAGAGCCGAAAGTCGTAGTGCGGTAACTCCAACTTCTGTAGGTTAGGTTAGAACTGTGACCCCAACGCATGAGCCGAGCGAGCGTAGCGAGCGTGCCGCAGCAGCGGACAGCGAAGTGCCAGATCGGGTTATGATAGGAACGAGACCGTCGGGTCAGGTTAGGAAGAGGGTTACGTTCGGAACAAATTTTTAAAGTTTCTACCTAACCCGCGACCGGGTCAAGTTTTCGGGTCAGTTTCGGAATAAACGGAATATTTCTGTAAATACATGAGTACCTACCAACCCGAATGATCATAATATAAATATAGCAGTAGTTAGGTACTACTACCATACGTATTCCTATATTTATTATAGACAGTACGTAATTATGAATTTCCATTCATCTGTTTCTATTGAAGGGTCATCGCCCTCTGTGGGCTTAGCAATCTAGCCACATTACTGGCCGTCAGATTCTCTGCCCATACGGGAGCCCCGTATAGGGCCATACTTCGCACGATCCCCAGGTACAGTCTCCTGCAGGGAGCGTTGGGTCTCCTGATGTTGGGCATCAGCCGCGCGAGTGCGGCTGATGCCCCCCTCAGTTTTGGGACCAAACTTCGGAAGTGATGTCCGAAGTTCCACCGGCCATCGAGCCCCAGATACTTCATCGAGGGCTCGATGCCGATGCTGACACCCCCTATCTGTAGGCTGGATCCCGCAGGTGGCTCCATCCGAGGTCCGTGGAAGCACCGAGCCTCGGACTTGTGAAGAGCGACCTCGAGACCCAGCCGCCGTGTCTGACCCACGACTTGAGCAACCCCTGCCGTGGCCTTTAGTGCTGCGTCTTGGTGCGCTGCTCCCCGCGCCGTAATGATGGTGTCATGCAAACCGGACGTCGGAGGTCGCAGAACGACCTCCGTCCTCTATGAGCGCTGGCCTGAGGGTGACCGGTGGAGCCGCCTGTCACCCTAGCAGAAGCAGGCCGCGGCGGCGGTGCAAGGTGCGCCTCCCCGTAACCGGGGCTAGATGGGGACACCGTGGTCCCCCCAACCCGAAGGGGGCCATCTCGAAAGGGATGGTCCTCCTGGGTCTGCCGGGGTGCGAGAGATATGCTTTTGGCAATCTCACCTCCGGCAACCAAGGACTTGGGACGGCGTGCGTTTTAGTTCGAGTTCGACATAACCACCTCCACCGGCTCCGTGGGGATTTATCGCACGATAAAATAAAACGAGGGTGTCATCGGCGGAACACGTTACGCTGACCCCTCTGAGCAACGTACCACGCAGCACCCAATCGTAGCCGATGTTCCTCACCCTCCGTAACTACGGGCACGTCGTTCTCCACCACCTCCCCTAGGTGCCGTCTTCTTAGGGGCGGAGGCCTTCGCTTGGGACCAGGAGCACCACTGGGTGCAGCCGTCGTCGCTCAAGACGCGACGACGGGTGCCGCCAGCGGTGGGCGGTATGCCCGGTCCTCGAGGACGCCGAGGCGTCGCTCGATGACCTCCAGCAGCTGGACCACCGTTGGTGTCACCTTAGATGGAGCACGGAGAGCGGGGGTTTTCACACCCCGAGCCTTCCCGGTCCCCTGGACCAGCTGCGTCAGCTGACCGATCTCCTCCCGCATCAGCCGTTGCTGCTTGTGGGAGTCAGCAAGTTTTATCGCGTCCGCCACGAACCTCTTCTTTCCCGTAATATTTTTCTGGCCTTTTACGGCGCCAGAAATGCGGGAAAGAGCCGCCAGAATGTTCTGCACCGCCGGCACCTCCGTGACCTCCCTTGGTAGCGGGGACACAATCGCTGGCGGCTCTGCTACTCTCTCTTTCGCTCTGTAGAGGTCGGCTTTCGTCCTCTACCCGCGCCTAGCCGTCTAGCGAAGGTCCTCCTCGCTGTTCGATGATTCAGACCCACGATGAACCTGGGCGGGTGTCGCCATGGCTAGTCACCGAATGGGTGTCCATTCGATCACCAGTCACAGCTAGGGATTCCCCAGACGGAGTCCGGGTACCCTCATGGGTAGATTTATCCGTTATCGTTTCCATAACCATATTTTGTTTGACGGTTAATGTCCACCGACATTGAGGTGGAAGTAGAGAGGTTGTATGTGAGGATAGGAAAGGTGGGAGTGAGTGAGTGACGCCCTAGGCACTGAGTTCCCCCCAGTGATGCATCCCATTGCCAGGCGTGGGGTTCGGGGTGATTTTTTATAGAGGTTTTCTTCCTCGCAACTCCTAAGAGCTACCATGCCCCTCTGTTGCCAGACGGCGGTACGGCTCGGCCAATCGATGGTCCCCATGGGACCGTGTATTTTACCACTGATCGCTCAGTGGCAAAGTACTCGTCGCCCTTAAAGTTCTCCGCTAGGTACGCTCTGCTTAGCAGAGCGCGTGCGGAGAACTCGAAACCGACCATAAAGGCCCCCCCTCCTTGGTGGACTATTGGCCACCAAGGTACCTTCAGGTGAGAGAGCAGTGCCCAGCAGTAAGACATTGAAAGGGCTGCTATTATTATATTATACTAGCTGCTGCCCGTAGCTTCGCCCGCGTGAAGTTTTGTTCCCGTTCCCCCAACCCATGGGAACCTTAACCCGGAATAAAAAGCAACCTATGTGTTATTCCAGGTTCTAATGTACCCCTGTATAAAATTTCAGCCAGATCCATTTAGTAGTTTTTGCGTGAAAGAGTAACAAACATCCATACATACAGCGATACATACTCACAAACTTTCGCATTTATAATACTAATAGGATAAGTATAAATATATTATAAGTTTTATGTAAATTATCATTACAATATGCACACTTTTCTCAAAAGTTTGTTTATTGCCATAACTTTCTTGATGTCTAATTACTAGCTACTTTACCCTATCGATTGATACACGCGTGAACTTGGCGGCCGAGCCTCGCGTCGTCGGCCGGCCCGGGGTCATCGCGGGAGTGAGATAGATGCATCTGCGCGCGAGTAGTACCGGCGCGAGTGCGTTGTTGAGGCGCGCGGGGGTAAAATTTGAATTCGAGCTGGAGTGGTACGGACTCTTAATGATTTCCGGTACGGTATGGTTGTTAAATGTTTGGCTCTTTAGATAAAATATAATAAAGTATTTCTTTAAAGTGCCAAACATAATAAAAAATAACTATTTTTTAAACTCTCGCGTTCCATGATATTACTTATATACAATAGTGATAACGGGAATTAACGCGATCATATTATGCAGTCAGCTTGTGATACCGGCTGGTGTAACCTGGTCCTGAAAATTCCCGTTATCACTATTGTATATCATGAAAATAATTTGAAAAGCCATAGAGATGTAAATCTCTACAATGTATTGGGTGTTTTGTTGCGAAAAATAAAAACTATACTGCACCTTTACGATTTAAGGTTCTCTATAGTAAGTTTTCCTCGAATTATCCTCGGATGCGTTGAGTCAACAATAGTGCCCGGAATGCGGCTATAGGCTCACCCCCTATTACGTGGGACCGAATCCAATGATTGGTGAAATACATCATAACATTACATAAACTCACGCCTGTATTCCCCGAAGGGGTAGGCAGATGTGCTAGCACCCACATTTCGCCAGTTTATGTTTAGGTCCCAATGTAATAGGTGGCAAGCCTATTGCCATTAACCGGGCACTTATAAACCTGCGATAAATACACACATAACTTCGAAAAGCATCGAAAAGTCATTGGTGTGTGCCATGGTAAACCTGGCATTGAACCCGAGACCTCGTCTCAGCAGTCCGTTACCCATACCACTAGGCTACCGCATGTGAAATAAATATTATATAAATAAATATTCCACAACATTCTACGCAACATTATCTTGACACATAGAATTATGGAATCTAGAATGCGTAAAACATACTTAAATACTTTTTCGTAAATACCTACATACATTTATTATACATATTTTTTCATACCACTTAGGTAGCAGACAAGCACACGGCCCACCTGATGGTCATAGAAACATCCAGACCAATGCGAACAGCCATATTGATGTAAACAAATATCTTGCACTTGCAATGAGGGTGTTAATTCCAGAGGGTTAGTCCAGGGAAAATTATAATTGTATGTATGTACGAAGAGTTTTGGACCCTTATTACATAAGTAGTGTATTATATCTCCCAACTGTGGGTAGATATATGGACGTAAAGTTTGTTTATCCCGTTCACTAAATGACGCGCTCAGTCACTGACAGAAGTTCTGTTATCGTTATGAACACAATGACAGTTCCGCAGACTAAACTCCGATCAGATTAAGACTTAGACAATAGGCATTCAGTAAGGTAATAAATTCAGTGGTGCGTTTAACGTTTATGAATAATGTTAGCCCAATATCATTAGTTGAATGAATTTTACAGCATTAAGTAGGCTAACTATAAAATCGAATACATAGGGAAAAATAATCTTCTTGGGCGGGACTCGAACCCAAGATCTTTCCCTTATAGGGGGAATGCCTTGACCAATTTGGCTACCGAGCCACGCCCGCTGTGATGAAGTATAAGAAGAAAATTTTAAGGCATGTCTCGATAGCCGAATTGGTCAAGGCATTCTCCCTGTAAGGGAAAGATCGCGGGTTCGAGTTCCGCCCGAGAAGATTATTTTTCCCTATGTATTCGATTAATATCATTAGTACTCTTAGATGTAGTAAAATCTATTTACATACATACATACATACATGCTTATACCCACGCTTGTAAGCTCCCGAAGGGGTAAGTAAAGAGCAAGCGGGAACATCGAATAGATCATGATTTTATAACGAAATCATCTTCCAAAGGTTTTAAGAGGAATAAAAATGATAAATCTGGTTTTCAGGCGTATGTTTAGAGACCAACTCCTTTTTTATTTGTGGACGTATTTGAAAACTGTTTACACTGTTTTATTTGTTGGTTTCTTGTCTACATTTGGTACATTTTTAGTTATTCTCACTTTATAATTACTATATGAAAATTATTCCCAAAGCAAAAAGGTCCCTCAAAAGAAAACTGGCAACTACTTCTAAACGGAAAAGAATTTTTACGTAATTTTTTAACTAAATGAAAGACAAAGATCTGGAGTATAAGTGGTACATTTTTCCGTTCAATACATTGACTTTTGAAGTCACAGGCCACGTTTTTGTTACGTTCTCGAGAGTTTGGCTTAGCGGGTGCCTATGCGGGGGCCGGGCGGCAGTGCCGTGATGGCTGTTGGACGGGGAGGTTGTGCTTTACGTTTTCGCAGCTTTGACAGCAACACAATTCAAGACTACTGCATAAGTGGACAGATAAGACACTTCTATGAGACGCCGAAAGTAAATTCGGTAAAAAAGCTAAAGCTTTAAACTCTCAAGAAATACATGAAAATGTTGTGTTGATTATTTTATTCACACACTTTATTTGTTATCAGCTGTTGCTCACGGCTCCAGCCACGTAGATTTTGGATGTCGTTCCGGATGGTGATCCTCACTCGTAGTGTCATGATATAAAACCTATGACACTGATAAATAGTGTGGTCTTGTGAAGGTTTTTATGAAAGAAAAAGTAAAAAATATGCGCAGAAAATAGAAACATTTAAGAATACTTAACCATTATATGAAATATCTGACCCGAAAGACGTTGTTATGTCCTATTGGTGTCAGGATCTCCGTGGGCGTATGGAGTCCTTGTCGTAATGCTTTCTGTTCTCAAAATAATTAGGACAACTTAATACAGCCAATGGAGGTAAATTCTAATTTTTAAGGTGAAATGAAGTTTGCCGGGTCAGTTAGTGCATAATATAAGAGGTTTGAATGTGATGGCATTTAGATGAACACATTTTTTGGGCTTACGTAGCAAACGATGGCATTGTGAGAATGTGTAATGTGTGTGAATTGTTATGCCTATAGCATACTTATAGCTTTCATATTCACCTACCTCAATGTATCTATGCAATAAACACCCTAACCAATGGAAATATATATTCATGACTTATGTAGATTATTAATAATCTAAGATTCATGTAATATGAATATAAGTGCTGAGTGGGCATCAAACCCACAATCTCTGAATGCTCTACCGCTACGCCATAGAATTTGAACCTTTTGAAATTGAATTTGTCTGTTTGTTCACAATGGACACAAACACTACTTAGTACACGGATTTTGATATGGTATTTTTATTTAAAAGGTTTTGGTAGAATGGTACCAGAGATAAAACCAAAGTCGCGATAACAGACATCCATATGAGCGGAGCCGCCGACCTTAGCTATAATAAAGAATCAAGAATCAATCAACATCGATGTCAAAAAAATACCAAATCAGTTAGGTACGTGAAGTTAGGCAGAATATGATGTGTCCACTCTGTACCCTTTTTATCGACATCTTTTCCCATATTTTTATATTATAATCACTTTAGTGACATGAATGCGGGGTGGTGCGGGGCTGCGATTATTACGTTCGTAGACTCCACCCATTCGCTCTAAGGCATCGTCTCTAGTAAGGACCTTAATGGGGAAGTTCAGCTATCCAGTGACGTAATTGAAGATAATCCATACTACCATACTTCCGTACTAATATTATAAATGCGAAAGTAACTCTGTCTGTCTGTCTGTCTGTCTATCTGTATGTTACGCTTTCAGGCCTAAACCACTGCACCGACTTTGATGAAATTTGGTATAGGGGTAGATTAGACCTTGAGAAAGGACATAGGCTATGTTTGGTCGCGATAACCAATATCCACGCGGGCGGAGCCGCGGGCAAAAGCTAGTTATATATACAGGCAGCACAACTAATAGGGACATGAATATACATGTATTTTTAATATTTCTATAGGTATCAGTGTTGTTATGAAACAGTGATTAATGACGTAACATGAAACGCAACCAGATTTTTGCGTTACATGCAAACGAATAAGTTTTTTACCGACGACGGAATATGCGTTTGGGGTGAGAGGTTGTTTGTGTGTTTTTGTTTGTTTGTTTGTGCAAATCCATATTGCCATTTTCTCCAAAATTACCAATCCAATTTTAGATGCAGTTTTAATTATGGGTTCGGCTTTATTTGAAGCATGTTCTTAGTCAAGTCTTACAATGACAACTCAACAGGGGGCGCTACAGCAATAATTTTTAATGCAAATCAATGTTGCCATTTTTCTCCAAAACTACTAGTCCGATTTAAATGCAGTTTTCAATGATTAGTTTGGGTTTAATTGGTGCATGTTCTTAAATAGGTGTTACGATGACAACTCACTATAGGGCGCTGCTGTAAATATTTTTAGCTCAAAGCCATGTTGACAGTTATGGGTTCGGGTTTGATTGGTGCCTATTCTCCAAAACAACTCGTTCAATTATTTTATAACCGTTGTGGGTTTAAAAAAAAATTTAGTTTTGCTTTTACTTGTTGAGTTAGGTCTGTTATTTATGAGAAAAATCTCACAATATTTTTTTAATACACTGTTACCTAATTGCTGTTGCCCGTGGCTTCGCCCGCTCGGAATTCTGTTCGCGTTTCCAAGATCCAACGGAACTGATAATCGTTTTTTATTATTTGTATTTTTTTTAATATAAAAGTCCTCAACTTTATGAACATACTAGCTTAGGCCCGCGGCTCCGCCCGCGTGGATGTCTGTTATCGCGACAAAACATAGCCTATGTCTTTCTGTCTAATCTACTCCTATACCAAATTTCATCAAAATCGGTTTAGTGGTTTAGGCGTGAAAGGCGTAACATACAGACAGACAGACAGACAAACAGACAGAGTTACTTTCGCATTTATAATATTAGTATGGGTAACCGTTTTCTAGTTTTATGCTTAGCTATATGCAATTTTATTAATAAAAGGAATAAGGAGGAGTCTAGTGACATTTACACGGTCTCTATATTTAATAATCTACTTACATAAGTCTCGAATATTCAAACACCGCAATGGCGTCCATAACTTGATATCTACCGAATACAACTTCGGCATTAAGCTGTCAAAAGCTTAAGATTAAGTTGTATCACCCGGACTTTGAGTTGTCGGAAACGCTAAGATGCGGGTTTAGTCCCAGGGGAAGTGATATTTTTGTTTGGGTAACTGTTTAGCTGTAACATGGTTTAACAGATATTACTTATGTTCGACACAATATTTCTAACAAAATGCATCGAAAAGAAACTGCTTGAGAACCGTGTTATTTACGAGTAAGGTAATGTGAATATTCTTCGTTAAACTGTCAATGTCGGTCGCAAAAAAAAGGTCGAAAGAATAACTAGGGCCAAGCGCGTGCTTTTTTGCAATCGTGTTATTTTTAAAATATTACCGTTGCATTTGGCTTTACTAACACGAGGGAGAGTACATACCTAATGCTAAATAAAAATTAAAAAAAATAAATATTAAAAAAAAATTGTCGAACTCGATTTTTTATGCATATGGCATATATTTTTATGGCATAAAAAATCGATATCGATAGCCGAAGACACCTGGTAGTAACCAGATGTCTTTGGCTTCGGGAGCGTTCCCCTTGCAGCCAGTGTAGTCTAAAGTTTTAAATATTTACCTTTTTTTTTTTTTTTTTTTTATATTGGACACGTCAATTTGACTTCACCTCGCCTGATGTTAAGCTAAAGGCAAAGTCTCGGAAAGAGGGTCACCATCGTAAACATTTACCATGTTAACAGTGGTGGCACTCAGCTTGACGGCCTCATTAGATGCCTTTTCACGCCCCGCTTAAAGGACCCGGGACTGTAGGAAGAAGGAAACACGTGAGCTGGCAGGGAATTCCAGGTCTTAGTGGTGCGGCATAGGAATGAATCACTGAAACGCTTGGTTCTAGCAGGTATACTCTGCACCGTAAATGGATGACATCTTAGCCCTGCACGTGTCGTCCTGTGAAGGAAAGGGGAGGGTGGGACTAATTGGAAGAGCTCTTCAGAACATTCACCATGGTAGAGACGGTAGAAAACTGCCAAAGACGCAACATCTCTACGCATCTGCAAAGGCTTGAGGGTGTTCGTGACCTCAGGATCCCCAATAATGCGGACCGCACGTCGCTGCAACCTGTCGAGAGCATCTAATAAGTACTTTGCGGAGCCGTCCCAGAGATGTGAGCAGTATTCCACGCAGGAACGAATTTGGGTCTTGTATAGAAGACACCGCTGCTCCGGCGTGAAAAAACGTCTCACTCTGTTCAGGACTCCGAGTTTACGCGAGGCTGATTTGATGATACTCTCGATATAGTTTTTGTTATTCAGTTTGCAGCGAACATCCATACCGAGGATAGTGAGGTGATCCTGCAGTGGCAGTGGTGTGCTCTGAAGAGTGGGAAGGGGAAGGAAAGGAGATACCTTAGCTGTAAACGCACATGCCTGGGTCTTCTTGGCATTGAACTCGACCAGGTTCCTAGCGCCCCATTGAGAAATGTGGTCCAGGATCCGGTCCAGCTCTGTGACAAGAAGCTGCCTTTTTTCCGCGATATCAGACTGCTTGGCCGCAGGATGTGCGTGATAACTCCCATGTAAGGTGCTGTCGTCTGCATAGCAGTGAATGTTTCCGTCACAGAGCATGTCATTGATATGCAGAAGAAAGAGAGTGGGAGATAAAACGGAACCCTGCGGCACACCAGCATTTACCTGCAAGAACTCCGAAGCTCGTCCATCACAAAGGACGCGAATACGGCGCCCCTGCAGGAAGCTTGCAACCCAGTTACACAGTCTAGGAGGCAGGCCGAAGGCTGGTAGCTTGGAAAGAAGCGATTTGTGCCATACCCTATCGAAAGCTTTGGCGATGTCAAGACTAATTGCCAGTGACTCACCGTGCTTCTCCATAGCCTCACCCCAAAGGTGGGTCATGTACGCCAGAAGATCACCCGTTGACCGTTTCGGTCTGAAACCGTATTGCCGGTCACTAAGCAAGGAGTGATCCTCTAGGTGGCGCATGAGCTGTGTGTTAATTATGTGGTGACGGCTATGGGTCGATAGTTGGCTGGGTCCGAGCGATCCCCCTTCTTGGGGATCGGCTGGACATTCGCCTCCTTCCAAGCCGAAGGCACTGTACCCGAACTGTAGGACAGTCGGTACAGCCGCGTTAGCATAGGAGATAACTCCGCTGCACATTTTTTAAGTACAACCGCTGGAATACCATCAGGACCACTGGCTTTCCGGACATCGAGTGATTGCAGTACTGCACGGACATCGCGTTGCCTGATACGTATATCAGGCATTGCGTGGTCACCAGTGGGCACTGTCCGTGGTTGCATACCACAATCATCGACTCGGGAGTTGGCCGCGAAGAGATTGACCAGCAAATTTGCTTTCTCTTGCGGCTCATGGGCCAGAGATCCATCGGGATTGCTCAGCGGGGGCAGCGAGGGCTGGCAGAAGTTGGCTTGCACGGCTTTGGCCAGTTGCCAGTAGCCACGGCTACCCGTGGGATGCGCCACTAGCTCTTGGCCCAGCCGCGCTATGCGCTGGGCATCCGCCCTGACGCATGCCCTCTTGTAGACCTTTGTGGCTCTGTTGTACGCCGCCTTGAAGTGACCCACGTTGGGATCGCGTGTGGCGCGCGCCCGCACCCAGGCGCGGTACGCAGACTGTTTATGTTCAACAGCCTCCGCGCACTCGCGCCCGAACCACGGACGCGCTCCGCGGACTCCGGTGACATCGGTGTATGGGATATAGTATTCCATACCTAGACCGATCTCACCGGCGACGGCAGTAGCGCTCTCAGATGGGTTCTTACCCTCAAAGCAGCGTTCAACCCACGGGATGGACGCATAATAGTCGCGCAATCCATCCCAGTCCGCTGACGAGTAGTGCCATAGCCGCCTCTTCCCCTGCACGGGTCGTGGGGGCGCTACAATGGGCACGGTGGAGCGGACCAGACAGTGGTCGGAGTTACCTAAAGCAGCAATCACCGAGACACTGTACTGGTCCGGGTGACTCGTCAACAGAAGGTCAAGCAGAGAGGGCTCTAGGCCGGACTCTCTTGGTATCCTCGTGACCTTGTGCACCAATTGAGTCAAGTCATGCGCCAGAGCAAATGCGTGAGTGGCTCTTCCCGCATGGTTTGTTATGGCGGAGCCCAACCAGATCTTGTGGTGGGCGTTAAAATCCCCCAAAAACACCAATTCGGCGTTCGGAAACCGCTCCTGCGCATCATCTGCCGCCTGACTCAGGTATTCGAATAGTCGAGTTATCTCTGCATCTCCTGTATGGGAACGGTAAAGGCACACATAGACCTGACTCGTGGAGCCATGGTCTACGTGTACCCAAAGGATGGAAAAGGATGGGTCCTCTAGACAGCGCAAACGGCGACAACAAATATCCGCCCTAACAAACACGCACACCCCGGCTTTTGCTCGGAAATTTTCCTCGATAACATAGCCGGGGTAAAGCAGGTAGGTCGTGTCGTCAGGGCGGCGTATTTGTGTCTCCGTTAGAAACAGCATAGCTGGTTTCGCCGTCTCCAGGTGTTGGTGGACGGTGTTGAGGTTCTTATGGAGCCCACAGATGTTCGTGGACTCCACCTCAAATAGAGTTTTTGTGGGAGAGACCCTAGCCGCTGTTTCAACAATTTTTGTTTTGTGCGCTGCCATGAGGTGAAGGGTAAGGGAAGGCGTGAAAAAGAGGTGATTGTCGCCGCAGCACCGCGTGACAAAACATGGGAGATTGGTTTCATCTATGAATGTGAGGCGTGACGAGAGCCGACGCGCCGAACGGAAGGGCCCCCGTACCCTCCCGAATATGGTCGCCGGGCTCCCGTCCGGTCGCCAACCGGCACGATGAGCCATATCGGGATTATGCGCGACCTGGTGGGGCAGCCTCCCAGGGTGGTTAATCCCAGTTGGGCCCCTGTACTATGCCGCGGGCGGCCAGCGGCACCACCGTTTCTACGGGTCTCCCTGCCCGGCGCGGCGCCCCGCGTCACACCCCACTAGACTACGCCAAAACCCACCGGTCCCACTAGTGCTGCGACTACCATCACCTCGGCCCGGCTATGCACTTGCTGATCCCTGAACGCAATCCAACCGAGATTGGATTACTATGGAGGGTTTTTCGCACTTGTGCACGGTGGTACCAACCCGGTCGAAATAAGTGTCAAATTTGTGCCATCAAATTTCTACCACCTGTAAAAACGGTTTAAACCTAGCTTAAGAGAGTATAAAAAACATGGCGGGCTTGCATGAAAGGATTAAGACTGTACAGGAAGCTCGTGAAGTACCTATGTAAGGATACCTATAGTCAAATGGCGGGCTGTTGTCCCTGCCTACCCCGGAGGCCACGTAAAAGTCCACGTAAATTTCCCCCTGTGTTAAGAACAGTTATTGGATTTTTAAACTTCCAACCATCGGCCTCCATTACCGCGGGCCTGAAAACGGTGAATTGGCTATTATATAGGCAGGCCTATAACGGCTGCGTGACGTGAGACATTCACGCGCGCCCCCCTTCCTCCTAAGAAGCGGGATGACACCGAAACCCCCCCCCCCCCCCCATAGACGTGGAATAGCACACGAACAACCCCCTAGGCGAGGCCGCAGTTGTAGCCGTAGGTCTGATGGGAGTCCTGGGACATCCTTCCGAGGGCTTACCTCCCAACCATAGGCTGCTGGGCGTTACCGTGAGGGTTTTTAGTCCAGCATAACATCCATTAACGATTTTCCCTCACGGGAAAAAAAACGACGTCATATATAGTAATCTAGTGTATGCATAATATCACATAGGAAAACGCCGAGTACCTACAGTTCTAAAAGAAATATACGATCCAATATATCCCAAGGCTCAGAATTAAACCTATAACTCTCACTGAATCATTTTATTAGTTTGTTTATAACCTAAGGGCTGTGTTTCAGTCGAGCTAAGAATTGTGGTCAAGTAACTTTTTTCATATCAAAAAAATGTGTTATTTCCTCTTACAAATAATGAAAAACAATGAATAAAAAAAAATCTTAGGAGCAGTCACTTTACATCACCTTTGAGAATGCCGTGAGGCAAAACCGGTCAGGTGGAAAATAAATTAGAAATTTAAAAAACCCCCGTCACAAAAACAAGTTGAAAATAAATGGAGTTTGCCTTTTAACTTTAACGGTTGCCATGTCGGGGGACCCTAACTGGTTAAGCACTCCGTTATATTATCGGAACAATTCAAGGTCCCCCGACATGGCAACCGTTAAAGTTAAAAGGCAAACTCCATTTATTTTCAACTTGTTTTTGTGACGGGGGTTTTTTAAATTTCTAATTTAATTTTTATTTTATACTTTTTAAAGTGATCTACTAGTCAAGCTCTTTCATTTGATACCCATATTGAGGGAATTATAAAGAAATACGTATTCCAACATGTTATGGCGGCGGCCATCTTGGACCGATTTTTTTCAAACATGGCTAAGAACACTCCCGACTAATATACCTTTCAAACAAAAAAAAACTAAATCCAAATCGGTTCATCCGTTTGGGCGCTACGATGCCACAGACAGACACACACACACACACACACACACACACAGACACGTCAAACTTATAACACCCCGTCGTTTTTGCGTCGGGGGTTAAATATAGTTAAAAAGTACAAAGTGTCTTACTCAGTATGTGTAGCAGATTCCACCAAGTGCCACCAATCAACAGTATAAACTAAACCAAATAAATTTTATAAGAACAAAGCTTACCAATTACCCTACAAATTACCTAAATATGGCTACCTACTATAAGCTGTGCTATAAGATATTATCGGCAGTTTACTCGAATATAATTCATGGAAATAAAACCGCTCTTTAACAGATTCTATTGCAATTTTTGGTTAAGTATATGCGCTATTGCTTTCTTAAAAAATTTAATAAAAATTTTAAAAAACCCCCGTCACAAAAAACACCAAATAGTTGAAAATAAATGAATAAGTTTTAATTCAACGGTTGCCATGTCGGGGGACCTTACGATATAAAGGAGTGCTTAACCAGTTACGGTCCCCCGATACGGCAACCGTTGAATTAAAATTTTATATTTTATACTTTTTAAATTGATCTACTAGTCAAGCTCTTTTATTTGATACCCATATTGAGGGAATTATAAAGAAATTTGTATTCCAACATGTTGTGGCGGCGGCCATCTTGGACCGATTTTTTTTCAAACATAGCTAAGAACACTCCCGACTAATATACCTTTCAAACAAAAAAAACTAAATCCAAATCGGTTCATCCCTTTGGGTGCTACGATGCCACAGACAGACACACACACACACACACACACACACACACACACACAGACACGTCAAATTTATAACACCCCGTCGTTTTTGCGTCGGGGGTTAAAAAATGTTTTATGTTAACAAACTTCTTCAGGGTAGGTGGCACGTGTATTGCCCCTGATGTTACATACGTCCCTAGGGCACTGTAACTACTTTCCATCAGGTGGGCCAAATGCTTATCTGCCACCTAAGTGTTAAAAAAAACTTATAACTGAACTTATAATACCTGCAACTGATGTAGATACAATGCACGAAAGTAATTATGAAAGCAGAAGAAGTTAAAGGCAAATACTAGATCGTAACAAGCAAAAATATGTCATCTTGGACATTCTTATAAATTGTACATTGGTTTTGGACATTTTCCTTTTGGACTTATGTCTTGCAAACGTCTCTGCCTACCCCAAATGCGAAAAAGGTATGACATGATATGATATGTAAACAAAAAAGGAATAAAATCGTCATGAATACATTTTGTAGAATTGTTCTATAAGATTAGGTACTACATTAGCGCTCATAAACTGCTTGAAATGGTTTGTTTTTGTTCTCAACCATTCCTCTCATTGCTTAAGCCCTGTTCACTTAGCTTCGATTTGCCTTAAAAGGACGTAACTCTAACTAATACCCATCCAGGTGCGTTGGAGAACTGCCAGAACGATATAAAACCCTATTTTATGTGCCACAAAGATCTATAAATTGTAATGGGAATTCCGAATTTGGGAAATAAAACGACAGTGTTTTTTTATTATGTTTTATGCGAAACATTTAATGTTTGGAACTGAAAACTTAACCTAAATGGAAATGTTTTGGAGTTTGTAATGGGATATTTTTCAAGGGAAAACTTTTAAAAAAGCGAACTTGAATTTTGTAGATTATGTCCTATTCGAGAGAATGGAGCATTTTGATTGGCCACCTGCCTACTGTGAACCTGTGTGTGTTCGAAGCCGGCCAATCACAATTCTCTGTCCTCTCGATACGTTTACGATACGATTACGAAAGTTTTCATGTAGGAGTACTGTTAACATTATGAATGTGCAAAGATATTTCGTACCTATATTGATATTGATATTAATACTCAATTAGATGGAGAACATTCTTACTGTCTGAATTTTTACGCATAGAAGGTACTACGTATTTATCCAGCTTTTTAATGTTGGCACATCGACAATGTGAGGATCGGTATGATGTGATCCAATAAAATGCCCGCGGAGTTTCTTGCCGCAGTCCTCTCAGGTCAAGTCCGCGTTGCGATCCAGTGGTCTACTTAATATATATTTTTTAAATTTTGAATATGGAGCACAAGCATTCTTTATGATGCAAACGATCTGTACCCCAAGCACAAAAACGATTACGAAAATCGTATCGAGCGAACGTAGCGTTGTGATTGGCCACCTGCCTACTGTGTGTGTGAAGCGGCTTAGGTTTTAGTCGGTTCGAGTCCGACATAATCTCCCCTTCCGGCTTCAGCAGGGGAGGTATCCAAGTGGATTTCCGCATCAAAAAAAAAAGATAGGTTTACGATACGATTTCAATATTTTTTCGTGCTAAGGTACTGATAGTATATTCAGTTTTATTTACTATACTATATAAATACTTCAAGCTATCGACATCTATTTCTATTACCCACACAATTCTATATTAGTGGGCAATCAATCAGCTGTGAACAATGTTGCCTGTACCAATATTAATGGTAAGAAGTTTCTGATACGGGTGTGTGATAAATTAATCATGATTGAAGGCCTTAATGTGTTGTGGAGAAAATATTTATTTGATTTCTGTAATAGGTACATAGTGATCAACATCCCAGAGAGTGTAACTGCTAACTGTAAGGCCATGATTAGACGGTCAATATACATCGCGATCCTGTATCGTGTTCCGAAGCATGTGTTAAAACGCAATCTTGCGGCCTGCAACATCTCTACTGATGGTTGGGAGGATATTGCCCGTCTTAGACCGGAATGGCGTCATACCGTCCGCACTGGTATCGACTCTTTTGAGGAAAAGTCTAGAAGACCTTGACGGGAAACGCCAAGCACAGAAGTCTCGTCGAAAACCCTCCTACTCATATACGTATAATTCATCTGGCCAGCTATACTGTACGCCTTGCGATCGTGTCTTCAAGTCGAAGTTCGGCTTTGCAAGCCACATTAGAGCCCATCATAGGGACCAACTAAATATTTAGGAGTCGCCGTCACCGGATACGGTTTGGACGGCATGATGCGAAGCATTGTCACTCTATTAAAATATGAATACCATGCTTTTGTGCGTGGCTCCGCCTGCATGGATGTCGCTTATCGCAACCAAACATAGCTTATGTGTTAATCCATGGTGTCAGCTATCTCCATACCAAATTCTATTAAAATCACTCTAACCGTTTAGACGTGAAAGAGTAAGAAACACATATCCATCTATCCATGCATAAAAGCTTTCGCGTTTATAATATAAGTAGGACTAGCTGCATGCAGCAATTAATATCCATACTAATATAATAAATATACGCTTTCCCCCTAAATCACGGTACCAATTTTGATGAAATTTGGTGATTATTCCTTGATAAAGAACGTAGGCTATGTTTGGTTGCGATACAACTGACATCTACACAGTCTGAACCGCGGGCAACAGCTAGTATCCCATATATTATATAAATAAATAAATTAAAATACCACTATTTGCAAATTTAAATATTCATGCCTATAAATATCTGGACTGAGCGAGGATCGAACCCGCACCCCTGCGTAGCGGTCGTGTTTAATACCGCCACGCCACAGAGGGTGTGTAAAATTATTATAAAAGTAATAACACTGAAATAACAAAGTTATAATATAAAATAATTCGTACCACTTACATTTAGGAAACTAACTCAGTTTTTAGACATTCTGTCATTACAAAGGCTCTTGGTGAGATGGGTCTTGTCGAGCCTCCCGAGATTTTTATCTGAAATGGGCTAGACACTCATCCCTACACAATTTTCATAGTTAGGTTATTACTGTAATATATTTTCCTCGGTAGGGTTATGACTATTATGAGTCGTATTGTGACAATCTGACGGGTTGGAACACGGAACAGGGTTGGAATAGCTCGATTTATATAATATAATTATAAACGGGGTTAAATAATGTGTGCATATACAACAGTTTTTTTTATGGCAGAATATACCTTCTAGAACCAAGCGGTTCGGTGAATTATTCCTATGCCGCTCCCTGCCAGCTCACGTGTTTCCTTCTTCCTACAGTCCCAGGTCCTTTAAGCGGGGCGTAAAAAGGCATCTGATGAGGTCGTCAAGCTGAGTGTCATCACTGTTTACGATGGTGACCCTCTTTCTGAGACTCTGAAGACATTCAAATTATAGCTATTTACTGGGAAATACAGGATATTTAGGATATTATTGGCGATGCAACTGAGACACAGATTTAACAGCGATGAACGCAAATCTATTGAAGGAATTTTGATGCAGCATTTTTAGGTCTTGGTCAGACTTAAAATCTTACGTTTGATCACAATTGGTTGAGTAGAACTAGAGATATGATCAAAAGTCGCGAGAACCGAAATCCACGCGGGTGGAGCCGCGGGTATAGGCTAGTTATCATTCCAATTCCGTTTCGTAGTTTTTGCAGACAAACAGATAAACAGACAAGAATTAGAAAATAATATTTTTGGGTTCAGCATCTTTAGTATAACAAGTAATACTTTTTTTAAATATCTTCAGATAGTTTTGCCCACACTGAGTATAATGTAATAAACACTACAATCACTACTTCATTACTTTTTGGTAATGAAATTTTTATAGCATTTTATTATGCTAACTTCTAAATTCGAAATACATGACCTTTCCCTTACAGAGAGAATGCTCTTCCAACTGAGCTATTGAGCCACACCTGAATGACTTCAAATTTCCCTTCTCTTTATATCCGTCTTTTAAGGGTGACGACGGTGGAGCCATCTAACAACTTTCCCATTTAAGCGCTTCATTTTCCCGATGTATTTCGTACTTAATGACTATTATAATAGGCGGTACTAATGACCACAAACCCTTCAACCTCTCTATAACCCTCTATTTCAAACCCTAGCACTAAGCGGTTGCTCGTAACCACACGATAGAATAGGTATTATACGAAACTAATATTGGACTTGTGCAATAGTTTGAATGAACTTCGGTACTAAATTTTGATAGATAAACCGCAAGTATGTGAAGAGGAGTGGAGATGAGTGATCTAGTAGATTAATTCTGTTAACTAACTGTCATCTGCGACTTTGTCTGTGCGAAGGCGAATCGGGCGTCGGAGGTCGCAGAACGACCTCCGTCCTCCATGAGCGCTGGCCTGGGGGTGATCGGTGGAGCCGCCTGTCACCCTAGCAGAAGCAGGCCGCGGCGGTGGCGCAAAGTGCGCCTCCCCGTACCCGGGGCTAGATGGGGACACTGTGGTCCCCACAACCTGAAGGGGGCCATCTCGAAAGAGATGGTCCTGGGTCTGCCGAGGTGTGCGAAAGACATGTTTCCTGCAATCTCACCTCCGGCAACCAAAGACCAAAATACGCCGTGCATTTAAGTCGATTCGAGTCCGACATAATTATTTGTTATTATTTATTTTTAGGGTACCGTACCTCAAAAGAAAAAGAAAGGAATCCTTATAGAATCACTTCGTTGTCCGTCTGTCTGTCAACACATTTTACTCAGGAATGCCCCAGGCCCATGCTAATGGGGGACGCGCCTCCTTACGAAACCGATACAGTGCTGCAAGGGTTCTCGCTTCCAGTATCCAGGGTGGCGATCCGGCTAAGAGACTCGCCGCTTCGAAGGATATCGTGTATATCGGGATATACCCCTTGATGGCCGTGGAGGCCATCCTCTGCTGCGGAGCACGCAGCAGGTGCATGGACCTGGCCTCCAGGTTGTTCGCCCACATGGGGCACCCGTATAGGGCTATAAATAATAATATAAATAAATATTCCACAACATTCTACACAACGCCATCTAGACCCATGGTAAGCTTTTATAGCTTGTGTTATGGAATCTAGAATGCGGATAAACATAACATATACTTTTTTTTGTAAATACATACATATTATACATAGAAACACCCAGACCAATGCAAATAGCCATATTCATGCATACAAATATTTGCACTGAGCGGGAATCGAACCCGCGCCTCCTGCGTGACAGTCGCGTGCACTACCGCCAGGCCACAGAGGCTGGACCGTACGATACCCGCCTAGAGTCTCCTCTGCAGGAGTCATCCGGGTCCCTCAAGTTATGCAGCAGCCGTACCACCATGTTAACTGTGACCAACAATTTAAAACCCTGTTTAACGGATTCTTTCGCGATATACGTGGTATTATTTTATTTTTTACACGAGTGATTTTATGAATTCGAAATATTTGAAGTACTCTAAAATGAATTTTAAAGATCCCGTTACAAACATATCAAGCTTACAAAAACGTGTTAAAACGGGTAACTTAGTTACCAAGATCATATTGATTATTGTAGACGTGGATTTAGTCGCGTGATTTCCAGGTCTCGGGCTGTGTTATCAAGTTTCATTGCGATCTGTGTCGACGTTTAATCGTAAAAAAGTAATAAACAAACAGACAGAAATGTATGAAACTAATCTACTGTGCTGGTAAATCAATGGCGATCGCTATTTTAACAAGAACCAGATATTGTTTATCGGAATGAGAACAGGTGTTTGGAATATTCTTATAGCTGTGTATTTTATATACCTAGGACTAGCTGACGCGGCGAACTTCGTACCGCCAATTTTTTTCGCCCGCCTGTCGCCCGATCCCGTTCCCACTGCACCCTACTATATTAAGCATGTATTATATATGTTACCGGAAATGTATGAAATCAAGGAATTGTATACCAATCCTAGGAAATGTGTGTTAATTCATAGAATGCCTGCAGTTCCACCGGAAATGTGTGAAATAAATGGGTTATTGTCTATATTTGCGGATGATTTTGTGGAAAATTTATATTTTTGAATGAATAAAAAAAAAATAACCACGAAGATTAATGCGGGAGCGGAGCGGAGCGAAGCTCCCGCATTAATCTTCTAACCTAATCTATCCAAGTTAAATTGCGTGGTGTGGACACTGCGCCCCGACCTGGATATATTATAGGTTAGAAGACTGAAGCGAAAGCGGACTCCAGCATTAGCCTAAGTGGTTGCATTTTTTATAACAACCGTCAATGTTCTTTGATACCATTTCATACATTGCCTGCTGCGCACTCGGCATTGTATACAATGCCTAGGCATTGTATAGAATACCGGATTATACACATTTCCGGTAACACATATATAAACCTTCTCCTTGAATTACTCTATCTATTAAAAGAAACTGGTTTAAAATCTGTTGCGTAGTTTTGAAGATATAAGCGTACATAGGGACGGACAGACGCGTAAAGTGACTTTGCCTTATACTATGTAGTGATACGACATTATGACATCACCTTATCTGGTAGTAGGCTGAAAAAAAGAATCAGAAAAGGATGATTTTTTACCACTTTGGTGGCAGACAAGCACACGGCCCACCTGATGGAAAGGGGTTACCAATGCCTATGGACGTATGCAACACAGGGTCGATACACTCGTGCTACCTACCCTGAAGAAACCTTCTAATGCCCTCCTTGAAGAACCCCATATTTTAAGTCGCTGTTACAGACACAATGTAACAGTTACAGTGGTGACCTTCGTCTTGATGATCTCATCAAATGCTTGTTCAAGCCGGAATTGTTAGACGAAGGAAAACTTCAAAAGGTCATCTTAGGATGTGAGGACCACGGCCTGATTCTACTAGGATGACAGGCGGCTCCATCCGTCTTCTTCAATACCGCAATCGTGGGAGCCAACACGACCCTCCCAACGACAACCACACATATAAGAATGGCACACTCTCTCTACACGTTAGCTGACAGGTGTTGGCCAACGCATTAGCCACTGTATTCGCCAACGTATAATAATAATATACCATACCGTGTTAGTAACAATAGTCTTAATATTATAATAACAATAAAAAATAAAATAGATAAAGTTGAGACCACTAGGACACACTGCCTACATCACGTGCAATCGTACCCAGTGCCCCAGCATCGAACAGTCCCACCTAGCGCACAATACGCCCAGGATACTGTGTGAGCACCCGCGTACTCTCCGTAAGAGGGATGCACTTCGTTTGGGAATGATGGCATGGAAGCCATCAACCCCTGCCTACGCAAACATCCCAGGCGCGCTATAAAAGCACGGCAGCCCAAGCAGACATTAATTATAACAGCAAAACAGGATTCAGAAGTCCCAATCTACAATATTATCGTGTTTTATATGCACAGAATGCAAACAACTACCGTATAGATAGGCATCTAACAATAGATTGCATAAATTTAACGGGCTCGCTCGTTTTCATAATAAACTTTATCTTCCCCAAACATTATTATGATTTTAGTTCAGATCTACACTATTATCATTCAAATGGATATTCATAATGTCGTTTTAGTGTGTTATCTTATTAGGGAAATGTTTTGCGTTTTGGGGGGTATTTGATAGTGAAATGTTTCACTAGGAACCAAGTCATTGGTATTTTTCTGACTTCTTTTACAGCTTCATATCGTCCGCTGGTGCAGTCAGGTCTTGCGCTAACCACAAGGCTACGTGGGTAACAAATGCCTGTTGGAGCCCTGGCCGGTTCTAGTTAGTAGGGCCTGAGAAGTCCTATTTTGACGTCGTGGAGGGTGACATGCATGCAAATGGTCTCACTACCATGCACGCCCAAGATCGTGTCACGTGGAGGAGGAAGAGCCGGAAGGCGGGCCCTGAGCTCCGAGGGCACATTGGCCTTTAATGCAATCACGATAAAACGTCTATTGGGGTACAGTCATATTACATACATACATACAATTACGTCTTCATCTCTGAAGGGTTAGGCAGAGGTGACTTAACACCTACATTTCACCAGTTATTGTATTTGGTCCTACGTAATAGAGGGTGAGCCTATTGCCCGTATTCTCCGCACTACTCGAGTCATGTATCTGTGGCTGAGACTGGGCTGTATATATCTGTCTGATGTTAAACAGCCCTCTCTGTTAAAAGAGCTACATAAAAAAATGGAGGAACAAAACCCGGCATACCATCCCGGACTCTGAGGTCAGAGCTTTAAATGCGATCAGGACTTCTGCTAAGATGATCCTCAAGAAACTTTAAACTTCTCCCAATCATCATCTTATTTGCGTTAATCATCGTCGCATCCGTTTGGAGTCTGAGGTCCGCTTTATCCAGTTTAACTGCTACGTGGATCAACGTTAACATTTCCCGTATAGAGACTGCCATCTGATCTCCAAAACTCAATGATATGGAATTTTTGAACTAGTAGTTGAATCTTTTACGGCTCCAACTACCCGTAACGACTGCCATGTGCCCCCCTGGGTCAGCCGGGGTGCGAGGAATGTGTAAAAGACAGCCTCACCTCCGGCCTAGCACCACGACCCATAGTCGGCGTGCGGTTTTAGTCGGTTCGAGTCCGACATAACCGGGAGGTTGCCCTCGGATACCTCCCCTGCCGGTATCCGAGGGCATTCCCGCAGGAAAAAAAGCCATAGATGTGCCTGGGATCAAACCTACGGTTGAACGTTCTCTCCGAGGCACTTCAACAAAGAATACGATCCAAAATATTGCTAATCATGGCTTAATCAAGTAAATTACTACATTACCTCCCATGACCGATGGAACTCCCTACCAGCTCACGTGTTTCCTTCTTCCTACAGTCCCGGGTCCTTTAAGCGGGGCGTGAAAAGGCATCTAATGAGGCCAACAGTAATAATATACAACATTCTACACAACGCTATCTAGACCCATGGTAAGCTTTTTATTGGTTGTGTTATGGAATCTTGAATGCGGATAAACATACTTATATACTTTTTTTTATAAATACCTTCATATTATACATAGAAACACCCAGACCAATGCAAATAGCCATATTCATGCATACAAATATTTGCACTGAGCGGGGATCGAACCCGCGCCTCCTGCGTGGCAGTCGCGTACACTACCGCCACGACACAGAGGCTGTCGACAGTGAACCATTGACACGAAAAATCTCAAGTAAATTACATACATACATAATATACTCACGCATATGAATCCCCGAAGGGGTACGCAAAGGTGTACTAACACCCAGACCCATTAGAGAGCTAACCTTCAACAAATTTAGGAAAGCACTAACTACCTGGCTAATTGAGAAGTGTTTTTATACTGTTAAGGAATTTCTTGAGGATAAATAAGGAATATCCTTGATTGTATCGGGTGTAATGGAAGGAATGTCAATGATAGTATCTGGTTTGAGAACTATATTATTAATGATTATTCCAGTGATAATGACATTCAGAGTGTAAATTCGAATTATGGGTGTAATTATTATATGACATGATTAATTGTATCATTATTTCTTATACTGTATTATTTTTATTGAAACTTTATTATTGCATGCGTAAATGACACAAAAATTGACATTATTGTATTAAAATTTTCAAACGGTATAAAATATTACAATTCTCACATATTATACCTAGGTATGTGACATTAGTCCATTAGTATATAACTAACGTTGCATGCAGAGAATCTGCGAAACATGTCGGACTTTGATTAATTAAATTGACACCATTGTAACATACCGTGTTTCGAGCAATAAATGGTTTCTTTCTTTCTTTCTTTTTATATTGCAAACTATGATTTTCGGTCCTACGTAATAGGGGGCAAGTTTATTACTTGAAAATTATATCTAGCCATTTGAATCTTCCTGTGCCCAGTACCATTATTCACCATTAAGATGTACTTACTACCCAGAGACAGTAAAAGGTCAATAACCGCTTTATCCTAAAGAGATTCCGACAGAAGTCAGATTTAAGCCGCTCAATAAGTTACAAGACGTCCTTCTATTTATGTTTTCTATCTAATTTCTTTAGATTGTAAAGGCACTGATTGTTTTATGCGTCTTAAATGTTTTAACTTACATTTATTTTGGACATTTTGAGACTAAGGCCCGTCTAAGCCTGAATCTCGATTTGTCTCAGGATAGATTGTACCGGCCATATGTCAAACTATCAATCTGCCTATACAATCTGTCATCAGATAAATTGTTATTCAGGCTGAGTGTCATTCTAGACTTAGACATTAAGGGATATTTTAACATTCTGGATATTTCTAGGCTATGAAGATTCTGGAATATGACAACTGTCACAATATGTCTTCCAATAAGTCCCACCCTCTCCTTTCCTACACAGGACGACACGTGCAGGGCTAAGATGCCATCCATATACGGTGCAGAGTATACCTGCTAGAACCAAGCGTTTCAGTGACTCATTCCTATGCCGTACCACTAAGACCTGGAACTCCCTGCCAGCTCACGTGTTTCCTCTTCTTACAGTCCCGGGTCCTTTAAGCGGGGCGTGTAAAGGCATACAATGAGGCCGTCAGTGGCACTCAGCACCGTTAACATGGTACATGTTTACGATGGTGACCCTCTTCCCGAGACTTTGCCTTTGCTTAACATCAGGCGAGGTGAAGTCAAATTGACGTGTCCTATAAAAAAAATGTCAAATAGATTCTACTGGCCGTACAAGATTTAAAAGAATCGTCGTGTCCTGCCTCTTGTGATCTAATATTCACATATCTATATACATCCAAAAGCCCTTCATATAATGTACACTAAATCCTCAAACCCTTTCGCTACCCATATCAGAACAAATTTAATATTACTTAGACCGAGTCACCGAGCCCTCATGACTTAATCCAACCCTTTCTTGTGCACCAATTAATTTTATGCTATTTTGATTGCTCTACACTTTGGTTGAAGGTCACTTGCTAATAGTTTCTATCAGCGTAATCTTAGACCTACCGTATAAACATAGTTTTGCTAACAAATTCATTACTAAAAACGTCGTGTAGGAAGGGGACTTTTTGTCCACGCTTAGCCTCCTTTTTTGGGTCATATTCCACATATTCCACAACATTCTACACAACGCTATCTAGACCCATGGTAAGCTTTTATAGCTTGTGTTATGGAATCTAGAATGCGGATAAATATACTTATATACTTTTTAAATATTTATATATTATACATAGAAACACCCAGACCAATGCAAATAGCCATACTGTGCGTAACTTGTACCAAAGTAGTATATCTTTCTTTCGCTGCTTTTGACTTCAAAAGTCCTTACTTCGTCTATAGAGATATTATAGTCTAGGAGCGTAATCATAACATAACATAACATAACATAAACTCACGCCTGTATTCCCCGAAGGGGTAGGCAGAGGTGCTGGCACCCACATTTCGCCAGTTTATGTTTAGGTCCCAATGTAATAGGTGGCGAGCCTATTGCCATTAACCGGGCACTTATAAACCTGCAATAAATACACACATAACTTCGAAAAGCATCGAAAAGTCATTGGTGTGTGCTATGGTAAACCTAGGATCGAACCCGAGACCTCGTCTCAGCAGTCCATTACCCATACCACTAGGCTACCGCAGATATCTATTATAATCATCGTAATCATCTAAATGCATAAAAATATTGTAGGACATTCTACACAGTGCTATCTAGACCCAAAAACTAGCATAGCTCAACTAGCTTGTTTTAGGGGATCTATATTGCGGATAAACATAATGATATAGGTACTTTTTTTTGCAAACACCCAGACCGATCCAAATATACCCAATATACTCATGCATACAAATGTAAATATTTATGGGTTATTCCCGTGCGCTCCAAATCTATTGTTCTCTAAAATTCCTATTTTCATACATTGATTACCAGGAGCTCCACGGATGTTTTTATTAAAATAATAAACAAAGCCAAATTTACCAATTTCATTCCCTAGAGCTCCAAAATATTGTTTAGGTACTTTGACATATTATTCCCAGCAGCTCCAATACAAAAGTCAATTCTTCAATATAAAAATCGTTCCCACCAGCTCCAAAAAATTAAAAGTAACGTCGGCAAAACCCGAACGTAGTAAAGAACGAAATCTGTCAGTGCGACGTTAAGCCGTGGGCCCCGGTTGTAATACGGACATCTATGGTAGCTATTGCAGGTATTTTGAGCCCTAAAAAGTTCAATAACTGCAATACTTCAATATTGCCAAGAGGTTTTGGAGGGCTCGTTTCGTGGAAAATATCAAAGTGCAAACACGCAGGGTGAAGTAGTACAAGGAACACTAAACAACATAATTCTGTAAATTCACTCAATATGCACGATAACTTTACAACAGATGGGCCTTGTGTTTGTCTGCCACTTAAAGTATAAAAAATTTACTACATACATATAATCACACCTTTATCCCCGGAGAGCAGGGGTGGTTAGGCAGAGGTGAATTAATTCTCACATTTCACCTATTATTGGCTTCGGTCCCACGTAATAGGGGGTGAGCCTATTGCCGCATTTCGGGCACTATTGTTGACTCAAGTCATGCATCTGAGGCTGAAAAAATTAAATCCTCATACATTTAACTATAGAGCGTATCATTGGTAGATCTTGTAATGTCAGTTGAGTTTTATTTCAATCTGCTACTACCGATAATACAATATGGCTGCAATCTTATCGATTGCGTAAGTATCTAATAGTAAGATCCCAGAAATGATAACAGTATGCCAGGAGAAGCCAACCTATTTATTATTAGGTATTAAAGATACCGCTGCTCCTTTTATATAAAAGAGACCAAATGTGGGCAGAGAAACACTCAGTTCCGGTAAATTTTATCAGACCAAATAAATGCGGCCGCGTGGATATCAACTCCAGTACCTATCAATTTGGAAGTATCTACATCATCTGCTGTTACACAAGCTTGCCTATACAAGGAATACGAGTATATAGAAAAATGAGGCTATATGACCCCATCCCAGTCAATGCTGTATTTGCTCTCTTGCCCACTGCGCCTCTCTCCTCTACCTGTGTGTAAGGCAACGAACAACGATGTCACTGTGGTCGATGGAATATATCATAAAACTGGAACTAACCACCATTGGCTCGTCAAAGCAGAGGACCAAGGCTCCGGGTTTTCTTGAAACTATTTTGTGTGATGCTTGATGTATTATAATGTATAACCGATTTCAAAAATGGAGTAGGTTCTCAATTCGTTTCTCAATTCGTATTCATAATATTTTTTTTATGTATGTTCACCGATATTTCCGCAAATTATAGACGGATTTCAAGTTTTTTTTCTTTGTTGGATAGAGTTCACTTCGGAGGTGGTCCTATTTTCACCAGGTCAGGATCGGATGATGGGATCAAGGAGAAATCGAGGGTAACCACCGAAAATTGTATGCTCGTATGGTGCTTTTGTTACGTAATCATGTTTTGCTCAGGTATATGCTTTAGGGTGTCAACATTTGATGCTGTTGTGCTGATGATGAAGCTACCGAACTCCTTAACGGTTAGGAGTTGGGGGATAGTACTGAAATTGGTCGATGATAACATTTAGTATTATGTAGGCCTAATGTGTTGCTTGTGAGGTATGCTTGTATCAACATCTGATACTGCTGTGCTGATAATGAAGCTACAGAACTCCTTAACGGTTGCGTATGGTGTTTTTGTTACGTAATAATTTCTTACTCAGGTATATGCTTCAGGGTGTCAACATCTGATGCTGCTGTTCTGATGATGAAGCTACTGAACTTCTTAACGGTTAGGAGTTGGGAGACAGTACTGTCATTGGTCGATGGAAACTATTTAGTAGTATGTAGGGCTAACGTGTTGCTTGTGAGGTATGCTTGAATCAACATCTGATACTGCTGTGCTGATAGTGAAGCTACAGAACTCATTAACGTTTAGGAGTTAGGGGACAGTACAGCAATTGGTCAATGGAAAATAGGTAGTAGTATGTAGGGCTAACGTGATACTTGTAAGGGTAGGTGCTACTTCTGAAAAAATCACGAAATTTCAGAGATATCGTAATAAAAATCTCAGTGAAACAGAGACAGTTCCTCAATTATTAAAAATAATAAGTATGCTTATAAATGGGGTTTATCTACTCCTGAGGTGGTCTTTTTTTATCGTGTTTATTTATCGTGCGCCGGAGCCGGAAGGAGAGGTTATGTTGAACTCGAACTGACTAAAACCATATGCCGACTGAGGGTCGTAGTGCTAGGCCGGAGGTGAGGTTGTTTTCGACATATCCCTTGCACCCTGGCTGGCCTAGGGCCATCCCTTACGGTCTGGCCCTCCACGGGAGATGGGACAACGATGTCAACGACTCGCCCCCGGAATGGCTCCCCATTCCGGGGGCGAGTTGTTGACACCGTTGTCCTACGCGCGTTGCCACCGTGGCCTGCCTCTGCTGAGGTGATAGGCGGCTCCACACGTCACCCCCAGGCCTGCACTCATGGGGGACTCTTTAAATCCTGTTATTTTAAACATTTTTTCCTATTTGGTTTTGGAGTCGGTTCATTTTTTTTTAAATTATTTATAATTTGTTCAGTTCGTAAGTTGTAGAAACATGATTTAAGAATTTAGGAAGAAGGAAGAAGAATATTTAAACCATTATAACTGATGAACATGTTTAGTCCACATGATATTTTCTGAAGTTTACGCGAATGTCACTCATTGAAATAAAACCATGTCAAGCAAGTACTGCAAGACAACAAGCTCAAACCACCGCGCCTGAGTCACAGATCCCGAGAAAAACCAGCCACGGTCGAACGCCAGCCTGCTGTACTACCGTATGTACGAGGGGTCACTGACAAGATTGGCTACATCTTGAAGCGAGCTTCAATCAACACATACTACAAGCCGCCAACGAAGATAAGTTAATTTTTACCATCTGTCAAGTGCCAACTACCTCTACAAGATGCAGGGGTCTACAAAATAGACTGTGACTGTGGGCTCTCATATATTGGTCAAACCAAGCGAAGCATTGGCACTCGGGTCAAAGAACACATAGCTGACATAAAACACCAACGCTCAACAAAGTCAGCTGTATGTGAACACGCGCAAAAAGGCACCAACCATTACCTAAGGTTTGATAAACCACAGATACTCGCCAAAGAACACCGATATATTCCTAGAATGATCCGCGAGGCTATTGAAATTAAAAAACGCCCAAATTTTAATAGAGAGGATGGATGGACCGTACCACCAGCTTGGGACCCAGTCATCCACTTAATCAAACCCAGTAAGCAGCAAAATCCAGCAAGACTTAACAACACAGTGAACTCATTCTGCGTAAATACGAACACCAATAATTCACCATTTCAATATTTATTATTCGGATATTTTGAGATAACTTATACTTCAAACTAGGTGACAACTACCATCGTGAGTCACACCGCGAAAATGGCTGCTGCAAAGCAGCCGAAACTTCGGGTTTAAAAGTAATAATAACAAATATATCGCGATAGAATCCGTAAAAAGTGGTTTTATTTCAATGTTTAGTCCACGTTTAGCAATGTTTATCCACATACTTGATAATGATTTTGTCAGCAAAATATTGAATTTTTCAAAATCCTTCCGCAGTATTTGCCAAGCCTATAGAAGAAATCTGTCTATTTTCGTAGTTTTCAGTAGTTTAGTCCTGTATACATTAGTCAGTCACTCAAAAAAGACTGTCTTCATAATATGTAATTGAAAAATACAGTGTGGAAGATGTCAAGAAAAAATTTGAAAACATCTTTGTTTCTTTTTTTAAATAAAGGAATGTTTTCTTTGTGTAAAATTCATTATTTCCAGTATTTCGACTACTTCCGTTCCAGTTGGGATGAAAATCTTCCACCATAAATAATGATGAGTTTGAGCTATTCGAAACTTAACGCGCACGAAGTCGCGGGCAACAGCTAGTGACAAAATCTAAAAATAGTAAAATAGAAATAAAAGCATTAACACTCACATTTCATTAAACAATATAATACCTAGTCAGTCCCACGTAATAGGGGTAAGCATATTGCCATATTCCATGCACACTCGAGTCATGAATCTGAGGCTGAGTTAGCTGTATATTATATAATCTGTCTGATGTTAAACAGCCCAGTGATGTTATTATAACTTCAGTGCAAACATGCTTTCTCTGTAAAACCGCTTGAATACCAAATTCATACCTAACTCAAGACTTGGCTAATAGACACTACTTCCTGTTAACCTATTGACGTCCTATTATCGTATTATAGTATTAAATGTTTTTAATTCTGCTAACCGTACACTTTGTTTTGGAGCTGTTGGGAACACAGTATTTTTTTACTTAAAATATTATAATTTGGAGCTCCTGGGAATTGATGTATAGAGATAAGAAGTTTCGAACGAAAAAGCTTACATACGTTTTTGGAGCTCTTGAGAACGATTTTATAAAATAATATTAATATTTAATTTTAGTCTTGGAGCGCTTGGGAGCAAAATCGTGGAGCGGACGGGAATAACCCGTTGCTATGCTTGAACGAAAAATAAGAACAATCTTGTAATGCCAAATAAATCGTTTGCTTCAAGAATTACATATAGAGAATGTCGCCAATGTTACGCGCAAAACAACAGCGTCCTAACGCGAGGTCAATAAAACAGTTCTCTGAAAGACGTATCGCTTTCTGAAATAGCTCCTTTTGTACCTACTTCAAGACGGCTATGACTTGATATATCGCAATAAATTAACTTGTATCAACTTTGTTAGCCTCCATTCGTATTTCTAGAAGATAATAAACTATATACATAATACAACTATGAAACTTCTTGTTAGTGATGTATTTGTTTTTTAGTTATATTTAGAATCTAGTGGCCTTTTTGGAGCTGTCTCATTACGACGCCATAGCGACGTCACCGGCTCGTATCTAATCAGTTTATATTGAAACTAGTTTTTGCCGGCGGCTTCGCCCGAATGGATGTCGGTTATCGCGACCAAACATAGCCTATATCCTTTCTCATGGTCTAATCTACCCCTGTACCAAATTTAATAAAATTCGGTTCTGTGGTTTAGGCGTGAAAGCGTAACATACAGACAGGCAGACAGAGTTACTTTTGCATCTATAATATTAAGTATGATGTAGATACAAACATTTCAATATTAACTCCTTGGATGCCTTCCATGGCGTACTAGGACGCCATTAGAGGCGCGTGTAGAATGTCTTGCCACCATCTTGGCTTACTTCTGCTTGGTATATTACTAGGTTTAACTTTAACGCGATTACTATTTGATACATCTATTTGATTTATATAAATGAATTAAATTCAGAACTAGTTATTGTCCGTGGCTCCACTCGCGTGGCAGTCGGTTGTCGTGAGCTAATGCCAAATATTATCAAAATTGATTCATTGATTTAGCTGCGAAAGCGTAATAAACAGATAGAATTGATTTCAAAAACGTATTCCTCTTCTTCTTCATTTTCATCTTTGCATTAATCCCAGTCACATTCGAAGCTCTCTTGGAGTCTGGAGTCAAAAACATTTTCCGATATCTCCAATTGAACTCTTACACAAAATTAGAATAATGAAGGATTTATAAACATTATATTCCTGCGCCAATCCATACTTACCTACTTACTTAATATTATAAATACGAAAGTAACTCTGTATGTCTGTCTGTATGTTACGCTTTCACGCCTAAACCTATTTTGATGAAATTTGGTATAGGGGTAGATTAGACCATGAGAAAGGACATAGGCTATCTTTGGACGCGATAACCGACATGTGGATGTCGGTTATCGCGGCCAAACATCATCAAACATCATCAAAATTATTTCATTGATTTAGCTGTGAAAGCGTAACAAACAGATAGAATTAATTTCAAAAAAGGCGAGTAGAGTATCAGCGCTCAACATTCGACTCTCAGCGCTAAAATTTACAGCACTACGCAATTAGCGACATCCACGCGGGTGGAGCCGCGGGCAAAAGCTAGTTCTATATAAATCTAGTCAAGCCTCTAGGGTTTAACGTTAAATAACAGTCAGTCTTTATACGCCCTAAAATCGACCATCAACTAACATTCAACTCTGATATAACCCTTCTCAAACTTTACCACCCGGTCAGCTGAACGGATTGTTATTTTTAGAAGTCATAACATGAAGGGTTCTCAGTTCACATAGATATAAAGCTGTTGATAGACTGTATTTGCCAATTTGAAATTTTTCTGCGGAATCTGCGGTAGCCAAATGGCCAAATGGACTGCTGAGACGAGGTCTCGGGTTCGATCCCACGTTTACCAGGGCGCACACCAATGACTTTTCGATGCTTTTCGAAGCTATGTGTGTATTTATCGAAGGTTTATAAGTGCACGGTTAATGGCAATAGGCTCGCCACATTGGGTCCTAAAACATAAACTGGCGAAATGTGGGTGCTAGCACCTCTGCCTACCCCTTCGGGAAATATAGGCGTGAGTTTATGAGTTTATGTTATGTCATTAAGTCAGTATTTTTAAAACTGGGCAATGAACAGAGCCATGAGCAAGGAACATTTTCATGGTTTTGCCAATACTATGGGAAGGTGGCAGTGAAATTCTCTTTTTTTTTCGTGCGAAAATACCCTTCGGATACCACTTCCATCGGCTATCAGAGATGAACCATCAAAAACCTTATACCGTCTTTGGTTTTCAAATGATACCATAGTTGCCGGGGTGTAAGATTGCCTAAGGCATATCCCAGTCTGGCTGACCCAGTGTCGAGATGGGCGTCGGAAGCGCAATCGATACCGAACCCTGGACTTAACCCCGTACTGGAAGGTTCTACAGGTAGACAAGCAGCCGCTGTCACCCCCACGGAGAACTAGCCAGCTCCTTGACTGCTACTAGTTATGCCCTTTTTTTCGTGCGGAAATCCCCTCGGATCCCCCCCTACCGGAGCCGGAAGGGGAGGTTATGTCGGACTCGAACCGACTAAAACCGCATGCAGACTTTGGGTCGTGGTGCTAAGCCGGAGGTGAGGTTGTCATCGACATATCCCTCGCACCCCGGCTGACCCAGGGCCATCCCTTACGGTCTAGGGAGGGGGGACAACGGTGTCCCCGACTCGCCCCCGGAATGGGGAGGTGCGCTTCCGAGCGTGCCGTCGCCGTGGCCTGCTTCTGCTGGGGTGACAGGCGGCGGTTATGCCCTCTACTAGTCAGAGAGACAGCCTCCGAACAAACTTTTACAGGGCTACTTCTGCCTCGCTCCGAATTAGCTGCAGGCGACAGTGTCTCCCCTTGTCCTATCCAATGAGACTCCTGTGAGAGTTCCGGGCCCTTCCGATGCAAGGGCAACATAATATATCCACTGCTTTTTTTCGTGCGGAAATCCCCTCGGATACCTCCCCTGCCGGAGCTGGAAGGGGAGATTGTCGGACTCGAACCGCCTAAAACCGCACGCCGACTGTGGGTCGTGGTGCTAGGCCCGAGGTGAGGTTGTCTTCGACATATCCCTCGCACCACGACGGACCCAGGACATATATCCACTGCAGAATATTATAATTTTCTGACAGAATATAAGAGATATCATAATGTGGATAAGGCTTAATCTTACTCCAATTTAAGTGTATTGGCTGAAATTCCATTTATTACCGATTTAGTAGTAAACCCTCAAGTTTAGTGCCTTGTTGCGAGGAAAATTTATGAGTGATTGATAGGAGGATGTGCTTACTGGAATCTAATTTATTTGTTGTAAGAACTTTGTAGTAACTTTTATACAAGGCCCCAAGAGATTAACACTTCGAATTTTAGGCCACTGAACTGGGAATGATATTTTTTTAGTAGTACTGCAATACACTAATTGAATGAAGTAACAGTTATTTTATTGCGAGAGTGCTGACTAAAAATGGCTTAATTCGGCTTTAAAATCCGGTTAACATTGTAAAAATCTGTCTAAAAGCTTCACTATATATCACACTAGCTTTTGCCCGCGGCTCCGCCCGCGTGGATGTCGGTTATCGCGACCAAACATATATGTTATTATTATTTATGTAATGTATATTATTATTTATGTAAGGTAGTGTGTGTAATGTTATGTACGACAACTCACAATAGCACAGGTATAAATCTGCGTGGTTTTTTGTTGCGATTATTGACCTATTATAATGTATCTATTGTTTTGTTTTGATAATAAATAAAAAACAAAAGAAAATGTCCTATGTCCTTTCTCATGGTCGAATCTACCCCTATACGAAATTTCATCAAAATTGGTTCAGTGGTTTAGGCGTGAAAGCGTAACATACAGACAGACAGAGTTACTTTCGCATTTATAATATTAGTAGTCAGACTACCCGTATCATATTCCGATTATAGGAATCGAATTTTTATGATTCTTGGATGGCTCCCATTATTCCTATTCGATATTCTGAGGAGCATTCAAAAGCATGTTTTTCCGAGTACTATACTTTGTACCAAGGTTGAGATTCTGAATCATGTACGAATGTTATTACATTTTATCATAACATTTATAACACCCGGTATTTTAATATGGCGTCGTAAATCCGTAAGCGTGTAGCAGTTGCGATATTTATTATTCGAAATAACAGTATGAGGATTTATATAACACTAGCTTTTGCCCGTGGCTCCGCCCGCGTGGATGTCGGTTCCCGGCAATTATTCGAATTTTTCTCGCCGTATAAAACATCTCTTGCACTTCAACGAACATTATAAAAAAAGAATTGGCCAAATTGGTCCAGGCGTTGTTGAGCGCTTACCAACACATTTAGCGATTCATTTTTATAATATAGACTAGCTGATGCCCGCAACTCCGTTTACGTGGAATTCTGATTACATCTTTCCCGACGTTCGTGGGATCCATACTTCCATACTAATATTGTAAATGCGAAAGTAACTCTGTCTGTCTGTATGTTACGCTTTCACTACTTTCACCGATTTTGATGAAGTTTTGTATAGGGGTAGATTAGAGCGTGAGAAAGGACATAGGCTATGTTTGGTCGCGATAACCGACATCCACGCGGGCGGAGCCACGGCCAAAAGCTAGTATAAAATTCTCATAGATACCGGATAAGCACAAAAAATTTCATCAAAATCGGTCAAGCCGTTTCGGAGGAGTATGGCAACGAAAACTGTGACACGAGAATTTTATAGATTAGACTAGCTGTCCCGGCGAACTTCGTACCGCCAATTTTTTCCTGCCCTCGTGGCGTCAGATCCCGTTCCCGCTGCACCATTTAGGGGGATGAAAAATAGATGTTGGCCGATTCTCATAGATACCGGATAAGCACAAAAAATTTCATCAAAATCGGTCAAGCCGTTTCGGAGGAGTATGGCAACGAAAACTGTGACACGAGAATTTTATATATTAGATAGAAGTAGGTTAGTAGAGGTAGGAAGTAGGATAGGATGACGAAAGTAAAGAACAATTTTTAACTGCTATTATATGTTGTTTACAAACTAGCAGGGAACTGTTTACAGTGTGCCTATTTTTATTATTTGTTGTTTTAATATGGAGTACTTCTCTATAATTAGACGAAGTTTGTATACCGGGACCAATAATTGTAGAAATGATGATGATGATCTTAGTCGATGTTCATATTTCGGACCTGGAACTCCCTGCCAGCTCACGTGTTTCCTTCTTCCTACAGTCCCGGGTCCTTTGAGCGGGGCGTAGAAAAGCATCTGATGAGGCCGTCAAACTGAGTGCCAACACTGTTAACATGGTACGTGTTTACGATGGTGACCCTCTTTCCGAGACTTTGCCTTTAGCTTAACATTAGGCGAGGTGAAGTCTAATTGACGTGACCTTTATAAAAAAACCCGTTCCCTGTGGAGTACAATAGGGCCATTTCGTTTCTTCCTGTGGCTAACTTAAAAGGCGACTAAGGAATAGGTCTGTTCTCTATTCGACAGTAAATATTTTAGCCGGTGACAAAGTGCCTGCGTGACTATTACATGGAACGAAAATTTTGTTGGCGAAATATGGGTGTTAAAATACCTCTGCCTGTTCCCTCGGAGACTTACAGGCGTGAATATATGTAGATATAAAGTATTTCAACTGTGTTAAGTTCATACTGCTAAAACCCTTAATTGAAGCATTCAATGAACATATTTCCATTGAATGGTCAGTAATTATAGATTTTCTTTTTTGATCCATTGCCAACTTTAATAAGAGAGGTATTATAAAGTGGTTGAACAACTTTTGAAGTGGGGTTAATCAATTGGGGAGAATTAGTAATGGTAAAAGGTCATTTCACAGGTGGTCTTTACAGGTGGTAGAAATTTGATGGCACAAATTTGACACTTATTTCGACCGGGTTGGTACCACCGTGCACAAGTGCGAAAAACCCTCCATAGTAATCCAATCTCGGTTGGATTGCGTTCAGGGATCAGCAAGTGCATAGCCGGGCCGAGGTGATGGTAGTCGCAGCACTAGTGGGACCGGTGGGTTTTGGCGTAGTCTAGTGGGGTGTGACGCGGGGCACCGCGCCGAGCAGGGAGACCTGTAGAAACGGTGGTGCCGCTGGCCGCCCGCGGCATAGTACAGGGGCCCAACTGGGACTAACCACCCTGGGAGGCGGCCCCACCAGGGCGCGCATAATCCCGATATGGCTCGTCGTGCCGGTTGGCGACCGGACGGGAGCCCGGCGACCATATTCGGGGGGGTACGGGGGCCCTTCCGTTCGGCGCGTCGGCTCTCGTCACGCCTCACATTCATAGATAAAACCAACCTCCCATGTTTTGTCACGCGGTGCTGCGGCGACAATCACCTCTTTTTCACGCCTTCCCTTACCCTTCACCTCATGGCAGCGCACAAAACAAATACTGTTGAAACAGCGGCTAGGGACTCTCCCACAAAAACTCTATTTGAGGTGGAGTCCACGAACATCTGTGGGCTCCATATAAACCTCAACGCCGTCCACCAACACCTGGAGACGGCGAAACCAGCTATGCTGTTTCTAACGGAGACACAAATACGCCGCCCTGACGACACGACCTACCTGCTTTACCCCGGCTATGTTATGGAGGAAAATTTCCAAGCAAAAGCCGGGGTGTGCGTGTTTGTTAGGGCGGATATTTGTTGTCGCCGTTTGCGCTGTCTAGAGGACCCATCCTTTTCCATCCTGTGGGTACACGTTGACCATGGCTCCACGAGTCAGATCTATGTGTGCCTTTACCGTTCCCATACAGGAGATGCAGAGATAACTCGACTATTCGAATACCTGAGTCAGGCGGCAGATGATGTGCAGGAGCGGTTTCCGAACGCCGAATTGGTGTTTTTGGGGGACTTTAACGCCCACCATAAGATCTGGTTGGGCTCCGCCAAAACAGACCATGCGGGAAGAGCCACTCACGCATTTGCCCTGGCGCATGACTTGACTCAATTGGTGCACAAGGTCACGAGGATACCAAGAGAGTCCGGCCTAGAGCCCTCTCTGCTAGACCTTCTGTTGACGAGTCGCCCGGACCAGTACAGTGTCTCGGTGAGTGCTGCTTTAGGTAACTCCGACCACTGTCTGGTCCGCTACACCGTGCCCATTGTAGCGCCCCCACGACCCGTGCAGGGGAAGAGGCGTCTTTGGCACTACTCGTCAGCGGACTGGGATGGATTGCGCGACTATTATGCGTCCATCCCGTGGGTTGAACGCTGCCTTGAGGGTAAGAACCCATCTGAGAGCGCTACTGCCGTCGCCGGTGAGATCGGTCTAGGTATGGAATACTATATCCCATACACCGATGTCACCGGAGTCCGCGGAGCGCGTCTGTGATTCGGGCGCGAGTACGCGGAGGCTGTTGAGCATAAACAGTCTGCGTACCGCGCCTGGGTGCGGGCGCGCGCCACACGCGATCCCAACGTGGGTCACTTCAAGGCGGCGTACAACAGAGCCACAAAGGTCTGCAGGAGGGCATGCGTCAGGGCGGATGCCCAGCGCATAGCACGGCTGGGCCAAGAGCTATTGGCGCATCCCACGGGTAGCCGTGGCTACTGGCAACTGGCCAAAGCCGTGCAAGCCAACTACTGCCAGCCCTCGCTGCCCCCGCTGAGCAATCCCGATGGATCTCTGGCCCATGAGCCGCAAGAGAAAGCAAATTTGCTGGTCAATCTCTTCGCGGCCAGCTCCCGAGTCGATGATTGTGGTATGCAACCACGGACAATGCCCACTGGTGACCACGCAATGCCTGATATACGTATCAGGCAACGCGATGTCCGTGCAGTACTGCAATCACTCGATGTCCGGAAAGCCAGCGGTCCTGATGGTATTCCAGCGGTTGTACTTTAAAAATGTGCAGCGGAGTTATCTCCTATGCTAACGCGGCTGTACCGACTGTCCTACAGTTTGGGTACAGTGCCTTCGGCTTGGAAGGAGGCGAATGTCCAGCCGATCCCCAAGAAGGGGGATCGCTCGGACCCAGCCAACTATCGACCCATAGCCGTCACCTCAGTGCTGTGCAAAGTGTTCGAGCACATAATTAACACACAGCTCATGCGTCACCTAGAGGATCACTCCTTGCTTAGTGACCGGCAATACGGTTTCAGACCGAAACGGTCAACGGGTGATCTTCTGGCGTACATGACCCACCTTTGGGGTGAGGCTATGGAGAAGCACGGTGAGTCACTGGCAATTAGTCTTGACATCGCCAAAGCTTTCGATAGGGTATGGCACAAATCGCTTCTTTCCAAGCTACCAGCCTTCGGCCTGCCTCCTAGACTGTGTAACTGGGTTGCAAGCTTCCTGCAGAGGCGCCGTATTCGCGTCGTTTGTGATGGACGAGCTTCGGAGTTCTTGCAGGTAAATGCTGGCGTGCCGCAGGGTTCCGTTTTATCTCCCACTCTCTTTCTTCTGCATATCAATGACATGCTCTGTAACGGAAACATTCACTGCTATGCAGACGACAGCACCTTACACGGGAGTTATTACGCACATCCTGCGGCCAAGCAGTCTGATATCGCGGAAAAAAGGCAGCTTCTTGTCACTGAGCTGGACCGGATCCTGGACCACATTTCTCAATGGGGCGCTAGGAACCTGGTCGAGTTCAATGCCAAGAAGACCCAGGCATGTGCGTTTACAGCAAAGGTATCTCCTTTCCTTCCCCTTTCCACTCTTCAGAGCACACCACTGCCACTGCAGGATCACCTCACTATCCTCGGTATGGATGTTTGCTGCAAACTGAATAACAAAAACTATATCGAGAGTATCATCAAATCAGCCTCGCGTAAACTCGGAGTCCTGAACAAAGTGAGACGTTTTTTCACGCCGGAGCAGCGGTGTCTTCTATACAAGACCCAAATTCGTTCCTGCGTGGAATACTGCTCACATCTCTGGGACGGCTCCGCAAAGTACTTATTAGATGCTCTCGACAGGTTGCAGCGACGTGCAGTCCGCATTATTGGGGATCCTGAGGTCACGAACACCCTCGAGCCTTTGCAGATGCGTAGAGATGTTGTGTCTTTGGCAGTTTTCTACCGTCTGTACCATGGTGAATGTTCTAACGAGCTCTTCCAATTATTAGTCCCACCCTCCCCTTTCCTTCACAGGACGACACGTGCAGGGCTAAGATGCAATCCATTTACGGTGCAGAGTATACCTGCTAGAACCAAGCGTTTCAGTGATTCATTCCTATGCCGCACCACTAAGACCTGGAATTCCCTGCCAGCTCACGTGTTTCCTTCTTCCTACAGTCCCGGGTCCTTTAAGCGGGGCGTGAAAAGGCATCTAATGAGGCCGTCAAGCTGAGTGCCACCACTGTTAACATGATAAATGTTTACGATGGTGACCCTCTTTCCGAGACTTTGCCTTTAGCTTAACATCAGGCGAGGTGAAGTCAAATTGACGTGTCCTGTATAAAAAAAAAATCTTTTTTTTTAATTTGCTAAAACTACTTGACCTATAAGGGCAGGTCAAATGCACTTGAAATTCACAGGTTTCAGGCCTTTGGAGTTCTGGAAATTGATGGATTGAATTTATGCAACAAAAAACTAAAAGACCTAGTGCAAAGAATCCATACTTCCATACTCCATACTAATATTTTAAATGTGAAAGTAACTCTGTCTGTCTGTCTGTCTGTATGTTACGCTTTCACGCCTAAACCACTGAACCAATTTTGATGAAATTGGTATAGGAGTAGATTAGACCATGAGAAAGGACATAGGCTATGTTTGGTCGCGGTAACCGACATCCACGCGGGCAGAGCCACGGGCAAAAGCTAGTAAATAATAACCGCTAAAGTGCACTATGGTGACTACAGTCACCATAGTGCATTGTGAGTTGAGTGCACTGTGGTGACTATGGTCACTATTTGCACTTGCAAATAGTGACCTTAATGACCTTGATGCACTTTAGTCTATTTCTCTCCTACCTACTAGTTATTCATACTTTCGCTCTTTCTATTCGAATATTAACAAATTAAGTCATCCTTCAAAAGCCATGACAGTTCGAAATACGACAATTTTAATTTTTAAAAAAATTGCAACTTTTTTGCATTGGTTCGCAAAAAACGCGTCATTATTTTTCCGTTGCAATCAACGGTTCTAACATCAAAAAGTGTTCGTTTTTGAAGAAAACCTTAATAAAAGCGAGTATTAAACCCTGTTTCAAGTGTGTAATATCAAATTTCAACAAAAGAGAAACTATTATTTCTATATTTGAACGATTTTGAAGCGCGCTTCTCCTGGCAGTTAATTCCATATTTTACGGCAAAAACAAAACCAAAACTATGACAAAATCGATATAATGTTTACACAATATGTTAGAACATGACCTTGGTTTTCAATTAGTAATTAAATTTTTAGGTTACGTGTAACCATAAAATTGTAATAAATTACGTAATCTGACTGAAAAATTGTCCGCGCGCCGGTCGCAAATCTTTCCTGCTAGTCTTAGGCCTATTTTATAACTAGCACATATGGTTTTTTTATTTTAATCGTGTCTAGTTACAACCTGTAGACTATTTAAAATTATAAAATACATAGGTTATCGCTTTACTTTTTAAAATAAACGTACCTAACGTTGAGATATTCATGTTTAAAACTATACGCAATTTTAACCGCCTATTATGCGTACAGAACGGAAGCTCACACCCCCGCGCAGATTTCATTACCTCACCCGCACGTTCGAATCAGAGGTACAATCAAAGGCACATAAAACAAGGGATGTGCATTTCAAAGGTGCCTAGTACGATACGTCAACACTACCGTGTATTTGCACGATCTATGAATGTTGTAATTACAATCCGATTGTTTCATACATTTTGTCGAGAGCTTCAAAGGTGTGCCTAGAGGTTGAAATGTAAATGGTGTAGTCCACATAGAGCACCCAGCTGAATAGCACCTGAGCGAATAGCACCTAGCCATATCTACGAAGATTACTTACAGGTTATTTAGGCGTATAAAATCACAATAAATTACAAGCCTGAAAATTCTCAAAGAAATAGGCAGAGGTATTATTGATCCAATCGGAGGTGAGTCTATTGCCATCAAGTTGGAACTGCGTTCAAATGTTAGATATTTTCTCGAAATAACAATGCCCGTTAAGTGTTCCACAAAAGAGTAAGAGAGCACACCCCCCCATAGACGCAGGATAGCACCCGAACCACCCCCTAGGCGAGGCCGCAATGAGAGTCCTGGGATATCCTTCCGAGGGCTTACCCGGGGCTCTCAACCATAGGCTGTTGGGTGTTACCGTGAGGGTTTTTAGTCGGTAGGAGTCCGGCATAATATCCATGAAGGATTTTCCCTCACGGTAAAAAAAGAGCACAGAGAGTAACCACGGTAAAGTCAGCATCAAAAAGATGTTGATGAATAAAGTGCTCAAAATGATTTGATTTTCCCCCCTTCCTGTTGACGAATTGTTACGATATTTGATACTAATCTTTGGTTTGGACAATAATACAAGTTAAATTCGAAAAACATTGGAAAAAATGAAATGCTCAAGTGAGACTCGAATTCACGACCTTTCCCTTACAGGGGGACAGCTCTGCCAACTGAGCTATTGAGCACCACTTGAATCATTCCAAATTTTCCTTCACTTTATATCCGTCTATAAGGGCGACGGTGCAGCCATCTACCAACATTCTTACGAACTGTTGGAAACAATGAATGATTTTTCAACCATTTTTAAACATTGAATTTTGATGACTGCGCCCAAATATTTGAATGAATTTTTTATAGTCGCTATAGAATGCTATAAAAAATTCATTCAAATACAAGTTAAATCAATAAAACAGTTTAATTTGCTTTTTTTTCATTGGTTCCAACAGTTCGTAAGAGTGTTGGTAGATGTCTCCACCGTCACCATAAAGATTAACACTAAAAAGACTAATGATTTTTTTTACAGAATATTAAACCGTTGTAACTAATATTTCCTCTAACCCCTCCAACTAAGCTAAAATGCTTGTGCTAGGAGTGGGTTCACGCTGGCAGTGTATGGCCAGGATCGAACCCGGGACCTCTCAATCGTAAGGCTGAACCACTAAGATACCGACGACGCTCAGAGAAAAGTTGTAAGAGCATTCCCCCTGTAAGGGAAAGGTCGTGGGATCAAGCCCTACCTAAGCAATTCATTTTTCCAGACATAATCGAACTTAATTATTTTGATTTTTAGATAATTTTGAGACTGTAGTCAAGATATTTCAGACGCTGACTCGAGCATATCTCGAGCGTATAAAATCGTAACTATGGCATTTTATTTACTCATGAGCAACTGAACTCGGTATTTACAGAAGCGTTTGAACGGTCATTCGCTTTGAGTAAATACACACTGGTTAATGAAAAACTGCGAAATCGTAAAACTTGGTTTATTTCAGTTATTTTAGCTTCGTATACTGACTGAGAGAGATTTGTTTTCGGTGCGAGTACGAATGGTATTAAATACTGAGTGAATATACTATTTGAAATGGTTAGTAAGTAATTGGTATATCGTGTTAACGTTTCCACATGAAGCTCTTTAATAAAATTAAGGATCGACCAGTCAATAAATTTAAAAATAATCAATACTAACTTTTCCAAAAAGCTACCATAACATTTAAAAATATTCGAGCGAATTAAGCTTAGGTTTACTCACTTACTTAAAAAAAATTGTTGTAATTCGATTAAAATATAACTTAAACATGTTTGACAATATATCATGGATTCTTCTCATGATCATGAACGCGTTTCGGACCTGCGTGGTTCAGTCTGGTTTGTATTACTTTTATAACTTATTACCTTTTGCCCGCGGCTCCGCCCGCGTGGATGTCGGTTATCGCGACTAAACAAGGACATAGTATGTCCTTTCTCATGGTCTAATCTACCCTTATACCAAATTTCATCAAAATCGGTTCAGTAGTTTAGACGTGAAAGCGTAACATACAGACAGACAGAGTTACTTTCGTATTAATTTATAATATTAGTATGGATTTTTATTAAATTGACCATTGCTGTTTAATACTTGACTACCCGCATGTAATCATGATCCCATTCCCACAACTCAAGGGAGTTTATCCCTGTTAAAGAAGCCTACGTGTTATTCCAGATTATTATCTATCCCTATCCAAATTTGCAGCGGTATTTCCAAACCAATACGACCTTCAAACCTGCAAGAAAAGAGCGTATACTCTTTTAAAAGGAAGGCAACGTGTGACTCCTCTGGTGTTGCGGGTGTCCATGTCATAGTCAAAGTCATATAATCTCAATCTTGAACAATAAAATTGTTTCTTGTTGACGTCAATTTTAATTCTATTTAATCTAAGTTTACCACCGCTGGGCGGCGGTGTTCGCTTACCACGCAATCCGTCTACTCGTTTGCCTCCCTATTTTATAAAAAAAAAGCCAAAATGCGTTCAGCAGTTTAAGCGTGAATAAGTAGGTACCTAACAAGTATTCGGGAAGCAGGTCAGACGGTATATGCTGCCGGGTAAGACAACATACCAACCAAAAATGATAAACGGACATTGAGATCCAAGTACGGACGCAACGAACAGGGAAATGAGGATGCTAACTTTTTATTTCTAGGTGACCCGGCAGTATGTACATAAAAATTAGTAACCCCTGGTTACCCTGGTACGATTCAAATAGCCCATTATCCTGTAACAACCCCGTATCGGTACCTTGCTCAATGTTTATTTTCTCCGATAGCATTGTATCGCGTTGCAATTATTACAACGATAATTGCAGCTGGTATTGTTGCTATTTGCTGTTGTTTGTACCGGTTTAATAATGTACTTCTTAATGTATAAAAATGTAGTAACAAGCAGGAAGTGTAACATTTATTTGAATACTTAATAGTAAATATCATCTCTACTAAAGTTAATAGTAAATATCCTATCTACTAAAAATCTGCGGTAGCCTAGTGGTATGGGTAATGGACTGCTGAGACGAGGTATCGGGTTCACAGGTTTACCATGGCACACACCAATGAGTTTTCGATGCTTTTCGAAGTTATGTGTGTATTTATCGCAGGTTTATAAGTGCCCGGTTAATGGCAATAGGCAACATTGGGACCTAAACATAAACTGGCGAAATGTGGGTGCTAGCACCTCTGCCTACCCCTTCGGGGAATACAGGCGTGAGTTTATGTTATGTTATGTTATGTCTATCTACTAATCCTATAAATATCTTAATACTAATACCTAATATTTTATCAATGTGAAGGTTTGTGAAAATGTTTAAATGTTTGTTACCGGTGAACGGATCTAACTTTGATTCCTGCTTAGTGCAAATGTTTGTAAGCTTGAATATTTATGTTTGCACTGATCTGGGGGACTCTGTGTATAATATTAAAATGTATTTACAAAAAATATCTGTTTTATATTAAGAGCTAGTTATACTTACTTTAAGTCTGGATAACACTACTGACGCATATTAGACTGTGTAGAATGTTTTGATGTTTTTGTATTTATATTTTTCTTATACGATATGTAATATATTATGTTTCAATATTCAGTACATCATGTGTAAAACTTGCTACTCAGCACAATAATACGTCTCAAATGTGACACGACAATATATCAAATCACCCACAGAGAATAACATTAAGATGCCTATTCCGATATTAATATGACAGACAGTATTTAATCATAAAATATTAATGAAACACAAGTGTTCGCATATTACTTTCTCCTGACAACAATGCCGTATAAACTAACCAACTGTCCCTAAGGCTTTCTTAATATTGGCGGTAACAAAATGGAATTATTATTAATAATGTGGTAACAAAATGGAATTATACTTAATAATGTAGCAACGCAATTATTTTTGCCAGACTGTCCTGTGATGTAATTACTGTAAGTGATAATGTCTCGTGTTTTCATAAAGGTGCTGACAAACTTGGGTATTCACTTGTAAAGAATATTCTTGCGAGTACGTAAAAGGTGGATTTAGACCAAAAGAACAAAGAGTCAGAACTAGATTTTTCCTTAATCTTTTAGTATAAATGGGTTTCGGGGTTCTACAGGTGTCAGTATAACATCGCTAGAACAAAATAATACTAAGTTACTGTTCGCACTCATACTCTAGTGGTGTTTACATGAAGCAAGTGAGCATTCTAAGAATATTCCGTAGAATCTGTGTGACCTAAGAAAGAACCGCGATGTCTCTGTTTACACAACAGAATTTGATGGAAATGAGCTAGATTTAACGAGCTTTTTATTGAACATTCTGGCGAGCATTCTTGCGAATTACAATAAATTTGCATCGACTACAGCATTCGCTAGAAAGATTGAGAAATTGTAGTGATGTATAGTTCTATGCTTGGCTCTGTTTGCTGTTCAGTTCGACAAATTTATAGACTGAATGCTCGATGTTCTGTTTCAACTTAATGCTCAAGTCTAACACTACCTTTATAATATTATTTAAGAGTACTTCTTTTTGTTAATAGGAAAGTGGTTTCGTTTATGACTATAATTTAGTAGCCAATTACCGAAATGTGGTGTATTGTTTCAGAATTCTTTTGTAGGTAAAATCTTTGCAGGAATAAAATATAGCAATAATTTACCAGAGTTTTATATCGATAATAAAATGAACAGTGTACGAAGGTGAACACACATAGAGGCCAAAAATATGATTATATAGTTTTGGAACTGAGAATAAAGTTAACATTTTTCCCATTTTGTTGTCGACTGATAGGATATCCTATCCCGGATATGGGACTCTTTTATCCGCACTTAGCCTCTCTTTTGTGTCGTTCTGCGTAGAGAGTACTGGGTAGAGCAGCCAGCCTAGCTCCGCCCAGATACGCAGAAGCTTACGGGGGGCTTCACAGGCTTCGCGGAGCGACCTCGTTGTGCCGAGGATTTGGGATCGTTGGGTGGCCACTGCCTCGCATTCCAGTATTACGTGGGCGGCCGTTTTCTCGGGGCTGAAACACCCCCTGCAAAGGGGCTATCCGTGACACCAATGGTATATAGGATTGTCCCCATAATTGTGCTTAGACTTGTTCTGTCTAATCTTAGGAGACACACCATAGTTGTTAAATCGAACAACTATGTTAATCAATAAATTTAACATCGGAAAAAATGAAATTCTCAAGTGAGACTCGAACTCACGACCTTTCCCTTACAGGGGGAATGCTCTTCCAACTGAGCTATTGAGCCACACCTGAATCATTTCAAATTTTCCTTCTCTTTAAATCCGTCTTTAAGGGCGACGGTGGTGCCATTTACCAACATTCTTACGAACTGTTGGAAACAATGAATGATTTTTCAACCATTTTGAAACATTGAATGTTGATGACTCTGCCCAAATATTTGAATGAATTTTTTTTATAGCATTTATTATGCTAACTTTTAAGTTCGAAAGAATGAAATGCTCAAGTGAGACTCGAACTCACGACCTTTCCCTTACAGGGGGCATGCTCTTCCAACTGAGCTATAGAGCCACACCTGAATCATTTCAAATTTTCCTTCTCTTTAAGTTAGCATAATAATTGCTATAAAAAAAAAACATTCAAACTAACTTTGTTAAGTTAAACACTTTTGCTGTCGACTGTATAATAGAGCTCTTTAGAAAGCTTTACGTATTCAACAAAGGTTTTATTTAAAAAAACATACGTCATTAATAACGTTATATTTTCTATTATTTTTCAATTCACACATGCCATGGTCGGTTAATCCTGGAATCGTATCTTGACATCCCTTTGTTTAGGCAATTTGGATATAATAACATTTATTTTTTAAGCTAAATGAAAAAGTATGGATTTATTTTTTGTGCCAAAATTTATGTTTGGGAATTTTGTTTAGTAAATGTAAAGGCATACTTTTTGCTTTTTTATCTGGATTTCAATTAGGTTATGTTAAAATATATCACAAACGTAGTATTTTGTCAAAAATATATCTATCTGTTTTTCTGTTTGTTTTTTTCTGGGTAATCTGCAGTAGATGGGCCAATTTTCATGGAGCATCTGTAGATAACTGAATTTATTGCGTAACTTGGGTTACTTTTGATATAGAAAAGGTGTTAGATATTCGCACGAAAAAAATATTACCAAGTCCACGTGGGCAATGTCACGGGCAAAGTTGTTTAAAATAATGTGATTGTTTGGTGTAATTTTGAAGGCGATTCTTTTTTTTAATACACACTTTGGATAATAACACTTTTTTTTTAAAAAAGAATATTAGAACCGAACCGCTCTAACCCCTCCAACTAAGCTAAATTGCTTGTGCTAGGAGTGGGTTGACGTCAGTAGTGTAATGGCCAGGATCGAACCCAGAACCTCTCGATCGTAAGGCCGACTCCTTAACCACTAAGCTACCGACGCTTTATATATCTTTCAAGTACATAAGCACACCTATCTAAATAGTTGAAAACCTAAATCAAATTTAACTGAATGAATTTAGCTTAACATCAGGCGAGGTGAAGTCAAATTGACGTGTCCTGTATAAAAAAAATAAAAAAAATATGGATGACGTCGCTATGAACTATACTAAAAAGTACCTAATATACACATTTAGAATAAGAGAAAGGAAGTATTGCATTTAATCACAATGAATGCACTGGTGGTTGCCAGCGTATTGCTTACTTAATAGACAGCGTGTGACGTCACTTCATACAATTTAAATTTCATATTGTACACGGACTTCTGCACTCGACTGTACAAATATTTTTAAATAACCATCTCGTGGAGCGCCATATTAACACTTCGCCTCATAACGGTGGGCGCCGGGGCCAAATTAAATATACCTACGCATTTCCCTTAAATAACCAATTCAATTTATTTCATTTCTCGCTCGCCATAAACGAATTTATTGAAATGCCTCACTTTCGTGTGTAAGTATTTTTCTTTTTGTACAACTTTTCCATTCGATGTCGGTACTTATAATTTTAGCTAAGTAGGTATCAATTTTCCTGTATCTTATCCATCTTGCTTTCCTTTTTGGAGCCTGGGGTTCACTTTTCCAGTCCTCCATAAATTGGTTTAGTTGGCTTTTACGGAAGCGGCTGTCGTCACTCTCCAGCCTCCAGACCTGTTTTCACGTGCAATAGTGTCAAGTCCATCGTTAGCAGATGAGGTTGATTTGGGACCTGTGACCTGAGTCACGATGATGGTAAAAACATGTTTGTCATACTATACTAGCTTTTGCTCGCCTTTTTTTTATCGTGCAAAATATCTCCACGGATGCCACTCCCACGGAGCCGGTGAAGGTGGTTATGTCGGACTCGAACCGACTAAAACGCACGCCGTCTTGGGTCTTTGGTTGCCGGAGATGAGATTGCCGAAAGCATAACTCTCGCACCCCGGCAGACCCGCCCGTGTGGATATCGGTTATCGAGACAAAACATAGCCTATGTGTTAATCCCAGATGTCAGCTAACTCCATACTTACCAAATTTTGTGAAAGAGTAACAAGCATCCATCCATCCATACTTACAAACTTTCGCGTTTATAATATTAGTAGGATCTAACTAATAAGATATCAATAATAAGATATAATCTCATGTCACAGTGTATGTGGTTACACTTCTCTGAGACGGCTCCAAAACGGCTCCACAAAAAAATACTCGTAAAGCATACTGCTGCATAATGTCGATATTAACAGAAAAGATGGTTGCTACTTTCCGGTCGAGCCAGTCAGCAAGGTACATAAAAGCACTTTTAAAAATCTTATTGTCCTCATAAAAAAATGGTCCACACTCAATTTAACCACAAGGTACAGTCACCATCAAAAGTAGTATCTGCTTGTAATACTTGAATTTGTAATTAAACATTATATTGAACACGCGTTTGTGATTATTTGAGATGCCGCCTAGATGTCGCGTAGGAGATCCAGAAAGTGTTGGACTGACGTAAACATGTTTGCCAATGGTCTGAATACCGAATACCAGGCAAAGTAATGAAATGAAAGCTTCGAATGCTGGTGACTGGACGCTATCACGATGGTCGTTTGAAAACACAAAATCTAGTATCAAACCTGAAAAATGTGAAAAACTAGACATTAAGTTATATAAAGTTTTAAGTAATTTATATACCACCTTTTGATGTTGACTAAAATGAATAATGTTGATTTTTAAAGTCACAAAAACATTCTATTTTAATGCACCAACTAGGTGAAAAATTTACTCTTCGAATTAAGGCATTCAATAGAATGCCCAAAGTTTTTTTGTTTATTTTCAACCACTTCTGTAGGTGACTGTACATAGTATACGTCCTTCAAAAAGAACAATCTATTTTAATTCATTTTACAAAGCTATGTCTATGTAAACGGTGCGGACATTTTGATTAGATTTTAAATTGAAGTTTTTATAGCCGGGGAAGCCCATTTAATCCATGTCGGAAGCAAGTAGTGTGACGCAATTAAATAGGAATTTTTAAAGTGTGGAAGTTAAATGACTGCAAGGAGGGCATCGCTTTTCTTCTGAGTTAAATGTAAATAGTTGCTTTTACCACGGCTCCACTCGCGTGAGTTTTAATCCCGTTCCTGCTATTTTTATAGAGATACAAAGTAGCCTATGTATTATATCATACTATATATTATGGCGATCGAACGTTAAGCAAACGGGTTCCATATGTGCTGAACAGTTTGCCTGTGAACATCAGGTGGGAGACAAATAAAAGTAAATTTAAAAGACTGACAAAGAAATTTCTATTTAATAATATTAAATAAATATCAGTCCATATATACCACTGTACAAATAAATAAACCAATAATTATGTTCCCATCACAGAGACTCAACTGAGTTCACAGACAAACTGTTCAAAACAGTTTTGTGAACCAATAGTAAATGCAATACGTATCAATTGTATGATTAGTAAATAAATAATAAAATAAAAAAAGTTTATGGATTGATTTTTTTATTATCTAAATTCTGCTATGATAGCAAACATTTACAAAAATAATACAGAATTTAGATCATTTTTTTTTAATCAATAAGAAATAAATGTGTTATGGGCTAAATAAATAATTAAAAATAATACTTAGAGAATACAAACCGGTGTGAATTAAGAACAGGAAATTCTAGTTTTGCCTCTGTAAGCGGAAATTTTTAATTAGGGATGAATATACCTTTAATCTTTACTTTATTGAAATTTCTGGTTGGGAATTTCAAAATTCATTGCGGATAATCCTGGCAACTCTCAAATCCATGACAACGGCAATTAATTATTATTAATTGCGATGGCAATACGGTATGTTAGTTATTTACGCTCTCCAATTTATTAGCCAGCTATTATACAATGCGTTTTCTATTTCTCACATTTATTATGATTTTCTGAATCTCAGTTAAGCCTTTACTCTAAAATTATTGGTCGTGTTTTATTTGTACACAAAGTTGGAAAGTATCCGTGTGGCGAAGGAGTAAGAATACAATTATGACCACCTCATCTCATCCGAAGAGTGTCGTGAGGCGACTAACAGAAAAATACGCAGACGATATCAGTACGAGAGCAGGAAAATTCGAAATTAAACCCTGTACCAACCTGTTTAGTCAGACAGTAGGTCAAAGCCTCCCAACATTGGGAGCCTTGCTGCTGAGCTGCAGTGCTTGTTAGCTACCTACTTTCCAAAATGCCTCCAAGAGGTATACATCTATTTTCCTAGCTTTTTCTCCACTTTCCTGCAAATACTGTGAAATTGCATTCCATAACACAGGTATTAGCCTAGTAAGACTGCGGTAGCCTAGTGGTATGGGTAATGGATTGCTGAGACAAGGTCTCGGGTTCGATCCCAGGTTTGCCATGGCACACACCAATTACTTTTCGATGCTTTTCGAAGTTATGTGTGTATTAAGTATGTAAGTGCCCGGTTAATGGCAATAGGCTCGCCACCTATTACATTGAGACCTAAACATAAACTGGCGAAATGTGGGTGCTAGCACCCCTGCCTACCCCTTCGGGGAATACAGGCGTGTTTATGTTATGTTATGTTATATGGAATGTAGAATCAGTATGTATTGCGATCCTTTCTGATTGATTCTTCAATTAAACTTTATGTACAATGTAAACTTGAGTCCAATAAACATTTTCATTTCATTTTCATTTTCATTTCAATCATTGGTACACAATGTAGTTCTTTACGACATTAATCCCGTATTTTACGGGTTTTCTCCTACTGGAGATAGATCCAAAAAATTCTAGATTGACGTCAAGAAAAGTATAGAATTTAGTCAACAAAACACTGGCATACCAACCATTATATTACTGAATTATTTTCTTAGAACGTAAATTATTCTATGAAATTCGAAAGCTATAAGCAAAATAAGGGAGTTGATACGTTTACGTTTCTGGTCTTTGAGTAGTAATAAAGTAAGATTTTCAACTTAATATGGAAAATTTTCATTTCTCAGCCAATGGAATAAAAAACTTAAGGTATAGGTATAAACTGATGTCAATCTCATAATATTATGATTGATTTTGCACTCATAATAATCATACGGTTTGTTTCTTTAGATCTCAATAGTCAATAGCGATCAAAGTGGAACTAATGGAATTACTTGAATACATCGGGCAAGATGAAATGCTCAAGAGTGGGACTGGAACCCACGACCTTTTCATTACCGGGGGAATGCTCTTCCAACTAAGCTATTGAGCCACACCTGAATCACTTCAAATTTCCCTTCTCTTAATATCCGTCTTTAAGGGCGACGGTGGAGCCATCTACCAAGAAATTAACATAATAAGTGCTAGACTAAAATAGAATATCAGTTCCATGGTTAAACTACCGGCATCTTTTTTTCCAGTAGTTTCATAATGGAACTTCAGAATGAGATTATTGGGATGCGGTGAATATTATTGTCAATCATATACTTTTGGAGGAATGAAATATCATTTGATTTCTTTCATACTTAAGTAATGTAACCATTTTATATTCCCTAGATTTTCTTCATGTGTTTTGCTTATAAACTGTCTGAAAATTTGAGCGAATTACTGTTTTCTCAAATTTTCTGTTGCATGGAAATGTTTTTGGAAAATGTTCCCTTATTGTGAAAAATACCACTTCTAAGATGGAAAATTTTCTTTTGCGCGCTGTAAAAACTTGTGCAAAATATTCATTGATGTCGTTTTACGCGGCAGCTGGCTTAATATGATTGATGATATTAAATGCAGTGAGATTGTAAGTGCTGGCAATTTGCAGGAAAAAAATGTGGTTTAGGATGATATAATTCTTTGTTGGAAATATACCCCAGTGACCTACTTATAAACAAGTTTTTATTGTGGTATAAATGCAAGAATTATATTTATAAAGTTTGCATCTCGAAAAAAGTTAGAAACATGTTATAACATTTTGTGTATCCTATCCAAGTTTAGTTATACACCTTTTTTTTCGTGGATATGTCATCTCTTGATGATTTTATATTCACTACAATTTGCCAAAAATTTTAGGCAGTAAATCGTGGCTACACCTAGGTGCTGTTGAAATTATAGCAGTAATAATTGGCATATTCACGGTACTGGGGCAGCTGCATTATGCGTTGGACTAGCCTGTATTTCAATTCTATTTTCTCCTTGAAAATGGTAAATGATTTCCTTACTAAGGCGAGCAGAAATAGGGACAGACAGGACTGCTCATACAATTAGTTTCAAAATGTCACGATCATTATTACAGATTCTCTATGCTTCTATCTTTCCTGTAGGTACATATTGAATAAGTACGTAACGGCTGCAAAGATAACCATTTATGAGCATATCATCATTATGACCCTTCACTGTGAGTTCATCATCACTATGAATTCAGAGGTATTTTCATAAATATTACGAGTATGTTAATGAATCTGAATTTCATCAATCTTCTCTAAGTCAACGTTGTGGTCAATACGGTTTAGGCGCATTAGGGCTAATTCTCATTAGGGCAACCGACTATACCCCTCAGTCTTTCCATTTTGATAGTGTTTCCGTCTTTGGATCCTTATAGGGTCATAATGACTATTATGCTCATTAATTGGTATTAACACAGCCGTTATGACCGACAAATCGCTAATATGAACCAGTGCTTATACGAGAAGCCAAATAAATTCATTTTTATGAAATCCAATATCCAAACAGTGACGTGGAAAGATAAAAAAAATATTCAAACAACCACTTACAAAGATCCTTGTAGTAAAAGAAAACTCCTGTTTTGTGTTAAGGGGGGTGAGGTCTGGATAAAGTGGTTGGTTATATGTTGATATTGCTATATGAGTGTATTCAACGATTATGAATAAATAGCTAGACTTTTTCTGGTACGTTGGTACGTTAGATAAGTATACAGTTGTTAGCATAAACTGTTTGGACTAATATACATAGGAATAATATTGCTTTGAATATCATTTGTTTAATCTATTTTGTGTCTGTGGTGTAGTGGTAGGAGGAGCGATTGCTAAGTTAGAAGTTGCGGGTTCTATATTTATGTATAGTTACATATTTATCATGCTCACGCTTGAATAACACCAGAAGGTTATGCAAAAGTATAATGACCCCTATGATTGTTATTTACCTGATCAATACCCATATATTATATAGTGTCTGGCATCCAGTGACACAAGACCTACAACTGCAAAACCGGAGCGAGTCGATTCAGTGAGTGTTGTATGTCGAAAACGCGATCGAGTGCAGTGCGAAAACGCAGACAGTGGTAGAGGCGACGCGCGTTATAAATGAGTGCGATAGAGGGTAGACAGATACGTTCTGCCCAATGATAACTAACTTGGTGGTCGCCAGTACACCGTGATCATGGCGCTTGAAACAGCGCCGAAATATCGGTTAGCCAATAAAACGGTACATGTATACAATAGTGACCCTTTCCCAGACTTTGCCTTTAGCTTAACATCAGGCGAGGTGAAGTCAAATTAACGGGTCCTATAAAAAAAACATGTTAAATATCCCGGTGAGTGTTACATTATTAATACCTTGTATACTTACTTACTCCTTCTAACGTGGCTTATTTTGGTTTTAACAAGAGCCACTAAAATCTGACCAGCAACCACTAGATAACGCCAGGACCTCGTTCATTAATTAACTGGTGTACTTGCCAGAGATATACCTTGAGACATATATCTTCACCAAGCATAGAATATTACAAAGCAATCCGCGTACACCAGGGTCTCGTTTTTCTTATAGCTTACGTCCAAAATATGTGCCCTGAGGTATACATGGCTGGCAAGTGAGATTTGCTGGACCAGAAATATATATATTATTAATATTCTACAACATTTAACACAACGCTATCTAGATCCATGTTAAGCTTAACTAGCTTGTGTTATGGGTTCTAGAATGCGGATAAGCATACTTAGATACTTTTTTTATGCAAATACATAAATATTATACGTAGAAATACCCAGACCAATTCAAATAGCCATAATCATGCATACAAATATTTGCACTGAGCGGTGATCGAACCCGTGCCTCCTGCGTGGCAGTCGCGTGCACTACCGCCACGCCACAGAGGCTGTCAGTAACCTCCACAAACATGAAACATGGTTCACGTAATTTAAGTAAACCCGAAATGAAATTTTTAATCTGCGATTTAATATCGTCCCTTACAATATTCGAGAGGGCCTAATATAAAAAACCATTCCGCCTGTCTGATCCTGTTCTATAGAAATTCACCATCAAAGAACCGCTGAGCACAATAGATTTTATCGACCGCTCCACATTCAGGTTTCCTCCCAATTTCTTAAATAAAATCAGGCTATCATTTTATTTCATTTGAATGAATAATTACATTTGTAATTTTGGAATTGTTGAAATATTCAAGGAGACGGCATTATTGGTTTCTTTTCTTCTAGGCAGCGTTAACTAGATACAAACAGGAATAAAACCCGGCCAAGTGCGAGTCCAACTCGCCCATGACGGGTTCTGTAGCAGCAAGTAACATAATATAAAAGTTCTTGTAGTTCATTTGTTTTTTTAATTATTTGAAAATTGCGGTTTATGACGTATTAAAAAAACTACTTACTAGATCTCTTTTAAATAAATTTTCAGTGGAAGTTTGCATAGTAATGTACAAGATATTTTTTTTTCGATTTATCATTCTCTTATTTTAGAGGTTTTTCACACATTTTTGTGACTCTCGCGCTTTAGAAAAAAAATATGTTAGAAATATGAATTTCGTATCGGTTTGATGAAAAAACAAATTATTGCTGTTTTTCTATTTTTGTGTGAAATTCTTGATGCGGTTCAAAGAACTACCTACTTACCAATTTCCAACAGAATAGGCCTTATAGTTTCAGAGAAAAGTGGCTGTGACTTACGGACGTACAGACAGACAGACACGAAGAATCTATAAGGGTTCCGTTTTTGCCATTTGGCTACAGAACCCTAAAAAGGCCTGGCAATGACGCCCCCGGTCCAGGTAGAAAGGGTAAGCTCAAGAAGTCTTTGCTTGACGTCGTGCTTATTTATTAATTAACAGCTAACCCGGCGAACTTCGTACCGCCAATTATTTTCCACCCACGTGGCGTCAGACCCCGTTCCTACTGCACCCTCTACTATATTAAGCATGTATTATACACATAAATCTTTCTGTTGAATTACTCTACCTATTAAAAGAAACTGCATCAAAATCCGTACTATGGTTACCGTACTAGCATCCTTGCAGGGATAGATAGCTGACATCATAAGTAACAACGTTTGTTCTACGACTTTTTAAAATTCGTTAAATTTTACTTTCATACAATAAAAATAAAATTTAAAATTTAAAAAACCCCCGTCACAAAAAACACCTCCAAAAAGTTGAAAATAAATGGAGTTTGCCTTTTAACTTTTCATATACCTAGTAATATTTTGATTCAACGGTTGCCATGTCGGGGGACCCTAACTGGTTAAGCACTTTGTTGGTTGTGACGTGGGTTTTTTAAATTTTTAATTTAATTTTTATTTTATACTTTTAAATTGATCTACTAGTCCAGCTCTTTCATTTGACACCCATATTGAGGGAGTAAGGAAGAAATATGTATTCCAATGTTGTGGCAGCGGCCATCTCGGACCAATTTTTTCCAACCATAACTAAGAACACTCCCGACCATTATACCTTTCAAACAAAAAAAACTACATCCAAATCGGTTCATCCGTTTGAGTGCTACGATCCCACAGACAGACACACACACACACACACACACACACACACACACACACACACACATACACACACACACACACACACACACACAGACACGTCAAACTTATAACACCCCGTCGTTTTTGCGTTGGGGGTTAAAAATAAATATTAATTTAACTATAAATAACCCTGTATAGTGATATGACCTCCATGGTTTCATTACTCTACACTACCATAGACGCCAAAAATTGTGCGAAGTGGAGGAGGAAGGGCCGCAAGGTGGACTCTGAGATACGAGTTCACCTTGACCTCGAATGCAATCAGTAAAATAGTGACGTATTTTATATCATAATAATCATGAGGATCATGATTTAGACGCAAAATAAACCTAGTTAGTTCACCAAGGTTTAATCATCGCACCAGGCTTAGAATTTATCCTCTGCCTTTTATTTAGCCTCTTATGAATTTAGCCTCTGTGGCGTGGTAGGAGTGAACGCGACTGCTACGCAGGAGGCGCGGGTTCGGCTCGTTTATCTGCATTCTAGATCCCATAACACAAGCTAGTTAAGCTTACCATGGAAGTAGATAGCGTTGTGTAGAATGTTGGGGATAATTAATTATCCTCACACGTTGCAACTAAAAAATGTGCGCACAGTTATGGAATGATTACCCTGATGTGGTATTTCGAAGTGACTACAAAAATGATGTTCTTCAAGAAGGACATTAGAGGTTCTTACATGGTTGGCAGCACGAGTGTGACGCCACTGGTGTTGCACACGTTCATAGACATCGGAAGCCGCTTCCCATCACATGGGCCATTTTACTTATCTACTACCTAAGCAGTATAAACTTAGAGCACAGCTTCTGCCCGCGACTTCGTCCGCGTTAAGTTCGGAATAGAAAGGTTTATGACACACTGCTCCCGCTATCCAGATAAAGTTCCTTAAAATTTCTGTGAGCCTGGTACTTCTTGCAAATTTACCAGGGTCACAGAAATACTGATCCCGTGACCGCGACCCATAGCAACCTATACGGTTTACGGTTCTATTCAACCGATTGCAATCAAACAAACGTAAGATTTTAAGTCTAATCAAGACCTTTCTTGTAAAAAAAACCGCATCAAAATCCGTTCAGTAGTTTTTACGTCCATAGCGAACATACATTTCCAATTTACCATTATAATATAATAGTTAGACATACATTATATATACTTTAAGGGTATAAAGCAATAAAAGCTTCCACTAGAACTCTAGCGCTTCCAATGTTAATATTTTTTTATTTGGTTTCAGGTAATTTACTGAAGATAGAACAAAAAACAGAACATTTTCGTATCATACATCTTCTTCTACGCAGGTATTTTAGATTTAAATAATTTTACCATGGGGGTGACCGGTGGAGCCACCTGTCACCCTAGCAAAAGCAGGCCGCGACGGCGCGGCGGCGGCGCGGCGGTGCAAAGTGCGCCTCCCCGTACCCGGGGCTAGATGGGGACACTAGGATCCCCACACCCTATCTCGAAAGAGATGGTCCTGGGTCTGCCGGGGTGCGAGAGATATGCTCTTGGCAATCTCACCTCCGGCAACCAAGGACCCAAGACGGCATGCGTTTTGGTCGGTTCGAGTCCGACATAACCGCCTCCACCGGCTACGTGTGGGTGGTATCCATGGAGATTTTTCGCACGATAAAAAAAAATGCTATAAATACATACCCCTTCATTAATGTACAGATAGAAGTATAAATAAAAATACTGAAAAGGATGAAAAATATTGAAATAGGTACTGCGATCAAATTATATGAACCAAATATGGAAGGACTTGAATTGATCAATTACGTTATATGAAGCTTAGTTATTAAGACAAAAGCAAATTGGTTGGCAATATGAACCCTTCCTTGCGTAACTAATTTATCACAAAAAAAAACAAACTGGTTGTTATTTCTACTGAAGTACATGTTCCTAAATTCTGAAACAGGTTTTAAGACACAGTTTCACTTAAGACTTCTGGGAAAAAAGTTGTATATCGGCGTATGAACGCGTCTTGAATATTTAAAAGCATTGAGGTAGCCACTTAGCAAAAGAGAACAGTAAAATATGTTAATACATTTTGAGTTGAGGGGTTTTGACGACACCTGACTGGGTGGTTATATTGTACTGATTAAAACCACACATCTTTCCGGGTCTTCAGATACCGGGGTGTAAACGTGGAGTTGAGTAGAGTTTGTTGCACCGTTTCTGGTGGAGTCTGTTTCTTCTCGGCCAGCGCTTTGGAAGCGGTGTTAAACTAAGATTAAGTAGAATTAAATTGACGTCGATAAGAAACAATTTTATTGTTCAAGATTGAGAATCAATTGCTTTGACTTCAAAGTGGCCCAGAACGCATTAAATTTGCACTACAGCTGACCCATGGCCATTCTTGGTTTCAATATAGCTTCCTCGGATGCTGGAACCACGGGGTCCCAAATCCTGTCCCTTACCCCCAGAATCCCTGCATTGTACCGGCTCCACGGCCTGCTTCTGTTAGAGTGACAGGAGACTCCAGTTGTCACGGTTTAGCTCATTGAGGACGGAGGTTGTTGAGCGACCTCCAAAGTCTAAGTCACTTCCGCGTCAAGGAGGCCAATCCAATCCAAACCGGTAATTAACGGAGGCTCCAGGGGCTCTAGCTCAAGTTTTCTTCGTGAGGTTGGTTTGGATCCGAATTATGTTTAAACGCCTAAACTTCACCTAAACTTCACTTCACTGATAATATTCTGTGAAACTAATATAGCATAGTAATAAATTAGGAGCCTATCTTTTCTTTAAAGCTATTCACTAAACGGTAGGCAATTAACTGAATACTAACGCTTTCAATGAAACTGTCTTATAAATAGTAAACGTTATAAGCATAGAAAACGGACGAAATAATCGGGTCCGTTGGCTCAAAGCCTCCTTAGTAGTCTCCTCATTAGCGCAGACAAAATTACAGCCATTCGCATTTAAAATCGGCTTATAAATTACCTTCGTCGTTCAAATGACGAAATATCAGACAGCTTAATAATGACCTCTAAAATATACTTTTGCCTGTGGCTTCGTACGCGTGGATGCCGGTTATCGCGTATGTCCGCAAGGGCAATTATCTATCCCTATACCATTTCATCAAAATCACTCCCGTGGTTTAGGCGTGAAAGCGTAACATACAAACGGAGTTATGTTCGCATTTATAATGATATGAATCAAGATCAAGATCTTTACCAAGATCACATTAAAACATTTTCAATAATTTACGCGCAATTGAGTAATAAACTACAGACATATTTCACATTTTATATTGAAGGTCTCAAACCTGTCATCATCAGAGCGTCAGTCCCGATTGCATCCAAAGTATTTGAACACCTTTTTCTAAGATAGCGGCCGTGGGATATGGGTTGCAACCCTACAAACTTGGATTTACGTTCACTGACCTTAATTTAAAAAGATTTTAATTGTATCCCCTGGCAAAATATAACTACAACTCCAAATGTAACTTTTCAATGGACTACTTATTACGTGATGATAATGTGGTCGATGGTTCTCTATACCAGGGAGTAACTAGTTCATTCTAAACTGAAATAGTATTTCGGTAACAGTCTCAGGAACTACAGTCTCTAGCCATAGGTGTTTTCTATGATATCGAAGAATTCTTAAATTACATAATATTGTGGAATACGGAACGCATCCAGTTATTGTATGTGTAATATATTATAATGTATTTTAAAAATTGTAAAAATGTGTGTGTAATGTATTGTGTACGTCTAATGATATTCTCTAAGAACTCTGTATATCTGTATATCTAAATAAAGCAAATTCTAATTCTATGTCTATTTGGATTTGTCTAATATGTCTTTAAGACTGTGCATAAGCACTTACAGCTGTAATTATTTGTACCTAATAATTGAAATTTGCATGCCCCTTACTGCGGCTAAACATGTTGTGCTGTTATATTTAAATTACTTGCTAAGAACTTTGTTACTTACCATGTTTGAGCAAATAAATTTCTATTTCTACGCATAATGAACGAATTGATAAAACATTTTATACTTGAGCCACAGAATAGTTAATAGTAGGTACTCTTGAGCGTAATAGTAGTACTAATACGCTCAAGAGTACCTATGGAAACATTATGGACCGTAACGCGTCGAGACAATTTTCAGTAATGTAATGTATAACGTTGTGTACTCAAATTATACCAAAGACAATCCCAGTAATTATCTTTGTTCAAGGATCATAATAGACTCAATGAAGCCATTGGTAAAATCAACACACATGACTAAAATAGCGCTCATTCAGATTAACTAGGTACAACAAAATCTTGAAAGACTCTTGACAGCCTCTGTGTCGTGGCAGTAGTGAACGTGTGCTACGCAGGAGGCGCGGGTTCGATCCCCGCTCAGTGCAAATATTTGTATACATGAATACGGCTATTTGCATTGGTCTGAGTGTTTCTATGTATGATAACGTATTTACAAAAAAAAAGTATCTAAGTATGTTTATCCGCATTCTAGATTCCATAACACAAGCTAGTTAAGCTATATTTACTATGGGTCTAGATAGCGTTGTGTAGAATGTTGTGAAATATTTATATTTATTTATTTATGTCTCTCCATATCATTTGGTATCAGATTAAATATTAATTTGATCGTTTAGGCAGTATTAATTGAATCAATGCTAAACGAATTCTAGCTACAATTTCAATTAAGAATAGTAGACAATATCGCTGGCAATTTTATATGATTCTTTCTCAGAAGAAAATGGATCGTTAAAACCTTGAAATGAGTCTGTCACCCAAGCAGAAGCAGGCCGCGGCGGCGGCGCAAAGTGCGCCTCCCCGTACCCGGGGCTAGATGGGTACAGTATTGTCCCCACAACCCTAAGGAGAGAGATAGAGAGAATGAAAGAGATGGTCCTAGGTCTGCCGGGGTTCGAGAGATATGCCATCAGCAATCTCACCTCCGGCAACCAAAGACCCAAGACGGCGTGCGTTTTAGTCGGTTCAAGTCCGACATAACCACCTCCACCGGCTCCGTGGGGGTGGTATACGTAGGGATTTTTCGCACGATAAAAAAAGTGCCTTGAAATGAACACATATAATAAGAAATAACAATATTAATTTTCATCCCAACCCTTTTATTGAATCATTTTAATTGAATCAACCACATTATTCATCTGTCTTGAAACAATACTGAAATACTACATATATGTTACGAAAACCGCAAATTAATTAATGAAATCGTTCTTTAGACTGCTACCTTATACAGAGCGTAGCGATAAGCGACGCGATAAATACTTGTCTGACATTAAAGTAATTCATAATATCAAAATTAGTAGGTATTCAAAAAATTTCAATCATTATAAATGTCAATGCGCTTATGCCTGATCGAGTTCCACGACTTGGAAACTTCTTAGTAGTCATCTGTGTAGGAGCAGCCAGCAGCAAGAATAGGAGCAAATCGTAATAAAGTGAAACACATGGTTTCTACGGAACCTATTGGGAAGGAGATATGACTCTATGCATGTACGATGTAACTAACAACCTGCGAACACCTGTATTTACTAACCTCGAAAGTTCCACGAGTCAGAAAATGCCATCCGTATACGGTGTAGAATATACCTTCTAGAACCAAGCGTTTCAGTGACTCATTCCTATGCCGCATCATTAAGACCTGGAACTCCCTGCCAGCTCACGTGTTTTCTTCTTCCTGCAGTCCCGGGTATTTTACGCGGGGCGTGAAAAGGCATCTGATGGCGTCGTCAAATTGAGTGCCACCACTGTTAACATGGTACATGTTTACGATGGTTACCCTTTTTCCGAGACTTTGCCTTTAGCTTACCATCAGGTGAGGTGAAGTCAAATTGGCGTGTCCATTTTAAAAGAAAGAAAAAAGAATTGCGTTTCTTGATATACCGGAAATATTACAGTTTAATTACCAACCACCGCTTCGCTCATGATTATGCTCACACCCTTAGTTCAATAAACCATGTGAGATAGGCTTCACTAACAGCCGGGGACTTCAGATATCAATTTCTCATCTGAATTGAAACTACAATACCCTGATAAATATATCCCTTATTGTTATATTTGAATACGTCTATCTCTGAAATTTATTAAGTTTTTTTTAACACTAGCCTTGGTGCTCTTCGTGGACAATGTTGTAAAAATAAATTAGTATCCACGAATAGCACCTGCCAAAAATCTTGATAGGTGCTCTTCGTGGAAATGGCTAGGAGTATTCGCACAGGTGCTATTCAGCACCGGTACTGGCATTTCTATTGTATTTTTTTTGTTTAACTGTACCGTTTTGGCTTCAACAATAGATTTTTTTATATTTAAAGGTGGTCCCAGTCGACGGAAGAGAAATATTAAATTTAAATGAATCCGGTAACTAGAATCGCGGTCCAAGTTGATGGCGGTCCCAGTCGCCGGAAGCCCCCATTACTGCTGATTTTCTAAATTGAAACTGTAGATTCCCTACAAGAATTAAAACTTGAAGATCTTAATAGCTTTAGCATGAATAATGTCTATTTGCATTGGTCTGGTTTCCGTGCCTCGGAGAGCACGTTAAGCCGTAAGTCGCGGTTGTTCTACAAACATAGGGAAATGGGTAAAATGGCCAACCCAGAAGGAATGATCAGCCATCGTGTCAACGGCGTCCCCACTGAATTAAACTGATTCCCTCCTTCCACTTGAATCCACAATCTCGATCCACATGTGAATCTGGGGATACTTATTTTACCACTTGAATCCACCGGTGGACCCATGGATACTTTTAATTCCTCAAGAATCCACCAGTGGATTAAAGTGGAAAAATAAATATCCCCAGATCCACATGTGGATTCAAGTGGAAGGAGGGAACTGATTAAATGTTGTCCGAACTCCAAACTCCGAAAAGAAAACCCTAGACAACTCTCTAATAAAGTTTTTCAATAAATCAACCTTGGTATATCACGAAAATCTTCTCATTTGTCAAATATATACAGTAAGTAACCTTTTTATAACAAAATTATCACAATTCAATGAAAAAGCCATTAAATCGCCGTAAAAGCCACAACCGATCCATATTTTATGACTATTTTATTGCATAACCTTTTATTAACGAGCCCCAGTGTACGGCAATACGGAGATTTATGCAAATGTGTATGAATGATGGGCGAACCAAAATATGGGTGATGTTCACGGTTTTTACGATTTCCGCAATGGTGAATAAAGATTTCGAATAAAGTGGCTGAAGTAAATTCGTGTAACTGTTTTACCATATACTGTTTCGAATAAACCTTTTATTGAATTGGTTAGCCTTTTCGAAAATCAGTTTTTAATTTTATTAAAAATTATGATACTTACTGTCGGAACATACACAAATGTTTGAAATAAAACTATTTTAATACACTTTATATATTATTTATTTATTATTTTGTTTTATAATAATAACAGTTTATAATATATAACAGCAAATAAATCACGATAAAATTCGTCAAAAATAGTTTTATTTGTTGTTTTTTTATTGATTTATGTGTCGGAATAGCATTTTTTTTATCGTGCGCAAAATCCCCACGGAGCCGGTGGAGGCGGATATGTCGAACTCAAACCGACTAAAACGCACGCTGTCGGAATAGCATGATCCGTAGTATACTTTTAATAGTCTCACCATCAGACTGCCTTATCGCACTGTTTTAGATCCTAAACAAAAAAACTCCAGTAGGTACTTGCACGTTGGTCTGGCCGTCGCGTCGTTGGTGCGTCAACAATTAAAGAAATAGTTTTATAATCCCACCGGCATACTAAAACGAATTAATGACTAATTTATTTATTATTTTACGAAAAAAGCAATTTTTTTTTTGTCTAGGAAAATTTTTAAATTTAAGAATGATTTCATATGTAGGCATTTTAGTCGTATGCGAGGTTTGGTGCAAGCTTTATTATCAGGGTCAACAGGTCTACTGCTGTGGCCTCCGAAGAAGTTAAATATCAAATTAACTATTTTTCAAATTTTATAAAGATATTTTCCTTATTTTCACTTAATTTTTTTTTTATAAAAAAGTTTCGGGAAAAGCACGGTGGTACCAACCCGGGCCAAAATGTGGTGGAAATGCCACTGATACTTCCCTACCGGACGGTGCCGCGATTTCGGTGGGGCGGTTTTGTCAGACCGATTCAACTAAAACTGCATGAAAATCAGATATTTTTTTCTAGTTTTGCCTGTAAATATACTATATTAGAGTTAGTATACGTTATAAAAACCCGTCTAATACCGTTAACCAAATCCGTTTCGAGTTTCTGTTCTAATAGCATTCCAAAAAGAAAATCCAATCACACTGTGCAATTCAAAGTTATACAAAGAGCCAGTCTATCACGTAATCCGATGAGATTCAAGCCTCAAGCCAACATTATTAGGAAAAATAACTGAAGCAAAACTATCACTCTAACTTTTCTTATACGAAGCTGAAATATTCTATGCCACGTTATATTTACGAGAATAATAGGCAGGTAAATATGAAATACGATCAAATTAATATTTGTTGCTATTACTTGTCCTCATTATTATCTTCACGTTAGTTACAGTCGCATCCAAGGTCAAGATCAAAGTCAAGGTCAAGGTTAAAGTCTTGATTAAAATCAAGGTCCTCATCATCATCATCTTTACGTTAACACAGTCACATCCGAGGCTTCTACCTTAAATTAATTATTATAAAAGTCAAGGTCAAGGCTAAAGGTCAAGAACTTAGTTGCCCTAACGTGCTCAATCAAAAGTAAGAAAAATGCAGAAAAAATCAAGCTTGTTTCCCCGAGCGCATGCAAGGGTGACTGGTATGACTATCGGTCATTTCCCCCTCTTTCTGAGCTCAGTGGGGACATCGAGCTTCCCACATCCAAGGGTGCCATCTTAAAAAGTCATCCGGATGCGAGGGAAATACCATTATGGCGTGCGCTTTTAGTCAATCCGAGGCCGAGATAATCACCTCTGAAGTCCAAAGAATGTGGAATCCACGTGGATTTGATCACACGTAAAAAAGTTTGTGTACAATATGATACATTACATACGCTTAGCCATGACTGCCAGATTATTCTAAATCCACCAAGCTTTCCCCGAAACTTACTTCTTTAACGAGAAAAAGTTCTACTGATTGCCAAAACTTATTATTATTAGCCAGTTTATTAACGAAGTTTCGGTCAACAGTATTTTTGTGGTCGAAGTTAACCGTATAGGTTCTAAAACAACTACGAGAAAGATGTGATACGTGATCGGAAGGCCTCGGAATTTTGATACGACCATTATATTTTGACCTATAAGCGTTATTACGATGGCTTTTTTATAAGAAACTTTCCATAGAAAGGAGAATAAAGGAAGGTCTATAGGAATTGGTCGATTGGCTTCCACTTTTCACGACAGACACAGTTTTGCTACGTTGACGTTATGAAAATAAGGATATGGGAATATCAAATTGGACGAACATGATTGAAATGTTGTACCTAGCTATATTCTTTGTAGGAACATTGTATGTAATATTTTAATATTGTCAACATTTCCTTATGGGATATAATAAAACTGTTTGTAGTTTCCCCAAAAAAGAGCAATATTGAATAGAAAGTAAGAAATAAATTGTTTCATGCGGACCACTCGTACACATACAAAATTCAAAATCCATCCTAATATTATAAATGCAAAAGTAACTCTGTCTGTCTGTATGTTACGCTCTCACTCCTAAACCACTGAACAGATTTCGAGCCGCGGACAAAAGCTAGTAAACTATAAAAATAAGAAAAAAAAATAACAATCTGCAATAATTAATTAACTAACAGACATTGCTACCCAGACGGCGAAATAATTTTGCTTCAATTCTAGTCGGTAAACATTCTTAGATACTTATACTCATCCCAGTAAATCCCCTGGGTTGGCAGAGGTGTATTAACACCCACATTTTGCTATGACTTTTGGTCCCACCTAATAGGGGGCGAGCCTTTTTTTTTTTTTTTTTTTTTTTTTCGTGCGGAAATCCCCTCGGATACCCCCCCCTGCCGGAGCCGGAAGGGGAGGTTATGTCGGACTCGAACCGACTAAAACCGCACGCCGACTGTGGGTCTTGGTGCTAGGCCGGAGGTGAGGTTGTCAAAGACATATTCCTCGCACCCCGGCTGACCCAGGGCCATCCCTTACGGTCTGGCCCTCCTCAATAGGGGGCGAGCCTATAGCCGTCAAGAGGACACGTAGTTATGGGCTGTATGTTCACTGCCGGATAGAGAACAGTCCTATACCTTAGTCACCTTCTACGACACTCACAGGAAGAGATAGGATACCCTTTATTTTACTTCACCGGTACCGTATTTGTATTGAGCGGGAATCGAACCCGTGACCCCTTTTTTATCGTGTGAAAAATCCCCACGGATACCAGCCCCACAGAGCCGGTGGAGGTGGTTATGTCAGACTCGAACCGACTAAAACGCACGCCGTCTTGGGTCTTTGGTTGCCGAAGGTGAGATTGCCGAAAGCATATCTCTCGCAAAAAAACCCGTGACCCTTGACTTAGCAATTGTACCCTCTACTGCTTCGTCTCAGAGGTTTAAACAAAAAAGGTTTGTTACTAAATTAAATAACTATCTGAGTCACAATTCGAACATCTTACAGTTTTCCAACAATTTTCCTGTAGCCATTATATTGTATCAGATCAATTCGATGGTTTTTTTTTTTTTTTTTTTTTAGGACACGTCAATTTGACTTCACCTCGCCTGATGTTAAGCTACAGGCAAAGTCTCGGAAAGAGGGTCACCATCGTAAACATTTACCATGTTAACAGTGGTGGCACTCAGCTTGACGGCCTCATTAGATGCCTTTTCACGCCCCGCTTAAAGGACCCGGGACTGTAGGAAGAAGGAAACACGTGAGCTGGCAGGGAATTCCAGGTCTTAGTGGTGCGGCATAGGAATGAATCACTGAAACGCTTGGTTCTAGCAGGTATACTCTGCACCGTAAATGGATGACATCTTAGCCCTGCACGTGTCGTCCTGTGAAGGAAAGGGGAGGGTGGGACTAATTGGAAGAGCTCGTCAGAACATTCACCATGGTAGAGACGGTAGAAAACTGCCAAAGACGCAACATCTCTACGCATCTGCAAAGGCTCGAGGGAGTTCGTGACCTCAGGATCCCCAATAATGCGGACCGCACGTCGCTGCAACCTGTCGAGAGCATCTAATAAGTACTTTGCGGAGCCGTCCCAGAGATGTGAGCAGTATTCCACGCAGGAACGAATTTGGGTCTTGTATAGAAGACACCGCTGCTCCGGCGTGAAAAAACGTCTCACTCTGTTCAGGACTCCGAGTTTACGCGAGGCTGATTTGATGATACTCTCGATATAGTTTTTGTTATTCAGTTTGCAGCGAACATCCATACCGAGGATAGTGAGGTGATCCTGCAGTGGCAGTGGTGTGCTCTGAAGAGTGGGAAGGGGAAGGAAAGGAGATACCTTAGCTGTAAACGCACATGCCTGGGTCTTCTTGGCATTGAACTCGACCAGGTTCCTAGCACCCCATTGAGAAATGTGGTCCAGGATCCGGTCCAGCTCTGTGACAAGAAGCTGCCTTTTTTCCGCGATATCAGACTGCTTGACCGCAGGATGTGCGTGATAACTCCCATGTAAGGTGCTGTCGTCTGCATAGCAGTGAATGTTTCCATTACAGAGCATGTCATTGATATGCAGAAGAAAGAGAGTGGGAGATAAAACGGAACCCTGCGGCACGCCAGCATTTACCTGCAAGAACTCCGAAGCTCGTCCATCACAAAGGACGCGAATACGGCGCCCCTGCAGGAAGCTTGCAACCCAGTTACACAGTCTAGGAGGCAGGCCGAAGGCTGGTAGCTTGGAAAGAAGCGATTTGTGCCATACCCTATCGAAAGCTTTGGCGATGTCAAGACTAATTGCCAGTGACTCACCGTGCTTCTCCATAGCCTCACCCCAAAGGTGGGTCATGTACGCCAGAAGATCACCCGTTGACCGTTTCGGTCTGAAACCGTATTGCCGGTCACTAAGCAAGGAGTGATCCTCTAGGTGGCGCATGAGCTGTGTGTTAATTATGTGCTCGAACACCTTACACAGCACTGAGGTGACGGCTATGGGTCGATAGTTGGCTGGGTCCGAGCGATCCCCCTTCTTGGGGATCGGCTGGACATTCGCCTCCTTCCAAGCCGAAGGCACTGTACCCGAACTGTAGGACAGTCGGTACAGCCGCGTTAGCATAGGAGATAACTCCGCTGCACATTTTTTAAGTACAACCGCTGGAATACCATCAGGACCACTGGCTTTCCGGACATCGAGTGATTGCAGTACTGCACGGACATCGCGTTGCCTGATACGTATATCAGGCATTGCGTGGTCACCAGTGGGCATTGTCCGTGGTTGCATACCACAATCATCGACTCGGGAGTTGGCCGCGAAGAGCTTGACCAGCAAATTTGCTTTCTCTTGCGGCTCATGGGCCAGAGATCCATCGGGATTGCTCAGCGGGGGCAGCGAGGGCTGGCAGAAGTTGGCTTGCACGGCTTTGGCCAGTTGCCAGTAGCCACGGCTACCCGTGGGATGCGCCACTAGCTCTTGGCCCAGCCGCGCTATGCGCTGGGCATCCGCCCTGACGCATGCCCTCTTGCAGACCTTTGTGGCTCTGTTGTACGCCGCCTTGAAGTGACCCACGTTGGGATCGCGTGTGGCGCGCGCCCGCACCCAGGCGCGGTACGCAGACTGTTTATGTTCAACAGCCTCCGCGCACTCGCGCCCGAACCACGGACGCGCTCCGCGGACTCCGGTGACATCGGTGTATGGGATATAGTATTCCATACCTAGACCGATCTCACCGGCGACGGCAGTAGCGCTCTCAGATGGGTTCTTACCCTCAAAGCAGCGTTCAACCCACGGGATGGACGCATAATAGTCGCGCAATCCATCCCAGTCCGCTGACGAGTAGTGCCATAGCCGCCTCTTCCCCTGCACGGGTCGTGGGGGCGCTACAATGGGCACGGTGGATCGGACCAGACAGTGGTCGGAGTTACCTAAAGCAGCAATCACCGAGACACTGTACTGGTCCGGGTGACCCGTCAACAGAAGGTCAAGCAGAGAGGGCTCTAGGCCGGACTCTCTTGGTATCCTCGTGACCTTGTGCACCAATTGAGTCAAGTCATGCGCCAGGGCAAATGCGTGAGTGGCTCTTCCCGCATGGTTTGTTATGGCGGAGCCCAACCAGATCTTGTGGTGGGCGTTAAAATCCCCCAAAAACACCAATTCGGCGTTCGGAAACCGCTCCTGCGCATCATCTGCCGCCTGACTCAGGTATTCGAATAGTCGAGTTATCTCTGCATCTCCTGTATGGGAACGGTAAAGGCACACATAGACCTGACTCGTGGAGCCATGGTCTACGTGTACCCAAAGGATGGAAAAGGATGGGTCCTCTAGACAGCGCAAACGGCGACAACAAATATCCGCCCTAACAAACACGCACACCCCGGCTTTTGCTCGGAAATTTTCCTCGATAACATAGCCGGGGTAAAGCAGGTAGGTCGTGTCGTCAGGGCGGCGTATTTGTGTCTCCGTTAGAAACAGCATAGCTGGTTTCGCCGTCTCCAGGTGTTGGTGGACGGCGTTGAGGTTCTTATGGAGCCCACAGATGTTCGTGGACTCCACCTCAAATAGAGTTTTTGTGGGAGAGTCCCTAGCCGCTGTTTCAACAGATACTGTATTGTGCGCTGCCATGAGGTGAAGGGTAAGGGAAGGCGTGAAAAAGAGGTGATTGTCGCCGCAGCACCGCGTGACAAAACATGGGAGATTGGTTTCATCTATGAATGTGAGGCGTGACGAGAGCCGACGCGCCGAACGGAAGGGCCCCCGTACCCTCCCGAATATGGTCGCCGGGCTCCCGTCCGGTCGCCAACCGGCACGACGAGCCATATCGGGATTATGCGCGACCTGGTGGGGCAGCCTCCCAGGGTGGTTAGTCCCAGTTGGGCCCGTGTACTATGCCGCGGGCGGCCAGCGGCACCACCGTTTCTACGGGTCTCCCTGCCCGGCGCGGCGCCCCGCGTCACACCCCACTAGACTACGCCAAAACCCACCGGTCCCACTAGTGCTGCGACTACCATCACCTCGGCCCGGCTATGCACTTGCTGATCCCTGAACGCAATCCAACCGAGATTGGATTACTATGGAGGGTTTTTCGCACTTGTGCACGGTGGTACCAACCCGGTCGAAATAAGTGTCAAATTTGTGCCATCATCATCAAATCAAACTAATATATATATAACAACAAAACAAACTAATATAATAATATCACTTATAAAGTTCCAAACTTATATTTAGTAGTTGGCTAAATGATAAAATCAATCAATTAATGTATTGCAGTTCATTAGTAGGAACCCTCTCTTGAGCGGCCACTACCATTTCTATTAATACTCGTATTATTTCAATTTTATACTGGTACTGGAGTGTGCTGCACAATTCCACAACATTCTAAACAACGTTATCTAGACCCATGGTACGCTTAACTAGCTTGTGTTATGGAAGGGTTTACCACCGATGACCGAAATTCATTTGATCATTTGACGTGTGACCGATAAAACATTAGGCAATTCTACTACTGATCGAATAAACAATTGACCAAAAGAGTTTTTATCGAACCAACATTTGGTATTTTTACTACTGATCGAATGAACGTCTGGTCGAAAAACAGTTGACTAAAGATTTTTTTTTACATGGTTATAAAAAAATAACCACGAAAGTTAATTGCGGGAGCTCCGCTCCGCTTCCGCATTAGCCTTCTAACCTAACCTAACCAAGTCGGGTTGTGCACCTTTCTCAATAAAGTTATCACTAACATTCCCTGGTGCCACACTGTTTTTCGACCAAACGTTCATCGATCAGTAGTAGAAATACCAAATGTTTGTTCGATAAAAACTCTTTTGGTCAATTGCTCATTCGATCAGTAGTAGAATGGTCTAATGTTTTATCGGTCGCACGTCAAATGATAAAATAAATTTCGGTCACCAGTGGTAAACCAGTTATGGAACCTAGAATGCGAATAAACATTCGTAGATTTTTTTTGCGCAAACACAGAAACCCCCACCCACCCGCTAAGATGAAGAAGAAGAAGAAGAAGAGAATAGTTGCTAGATAAACATCCATCTACCCCTTCGTAACTTGTTTTCTACGCATACGCATGTGACCACTACTATTGTCCACATTCTCACTACGCACTCGATCACATACTCGATACACCACCCTCCCAGTATCTAAACGCGTGATATTCGTAAACGAAATTTGATTAAACCTTGTAAACATACGAATCACATCAAAACAGATAAACATGTTAAACATCACATTGTTATTATAGTAATTTGAACAATATTTCAACCGTTTCCAATTAGTTTTGTTTATATGTGTAAACTTTAAACAATTTCACAAAGTGTTAGTAAATTCTATCTAGCAGATTTTGCTCGACAAAGATTTATCAAACTTTGAGGCAAATTCACAATTAATTGTAAATTTATTTGATTTGATACGATCTGGTTTGTTTGTTTATAAATAACAACAGTTGACGTTTGCCGAGATACGGGGAATCAAAATGGCGGCTGTGAATAGACTTTTGATTGAAATTAAATTCTCAGTAAACAGTTTGTTTGTTTTAATTATTTTGAACGATATATATAATTTATATTTTGTTCATTTACGTAATAAATGTCTATCGCTACAGCAATTTTGTCAGACTGATGTTTAAATCAGACAGTATATTATTAAATTAATATCTATAAATTGAATGTTTTATATTCGCACTTATTCGCACAAAATTTTGAATTTTATAACATAGATACATACGTAGAATAAGCGATAGGTATTAACACCCACATTTTGCCAATTCAATGAGATAAGATAAGATGAGAAAAATGTTCATTGTACACTCCTAAATTTTAGTACATACATGTACGGACAACATAATGAAAAATGTTATTTTATGATTATCAAGTCCACTTAATAGGGGGGCGAGTCTATTGGGGTCCGGCCGTTATGCTCCCATTCCGGGTTGCCCCCGGCCGGTATGCCACCACATTGAAAAATTTGGCCACTAAGCGAGCACTTAGTCATCAAATGTATGTTTACTGTTGGATGGAGAATACAGCCTTAACCCTCAGTTAGATCTCTTCATTATGTAACGTCACTGAAAACATCAGATTTCAAACTAAATCATAACAATAGAAAACCCGGCCAAGTGCGAGGCTGACTCGAGTGCTAACACGTTTATTGACTGGAAGCCCTCCTTAAATATTTAATTAATTCTGTTTTTAGTAAGTATTTGTTGTTATAGCAGCAACAGAAATATTATGTGTAAATTTCAATCATATAGCTATCACGCTATAAAAGATACATACTGGTGACAGACAAAGACAGACAGGCACGACTGTTTTTTTCATACTGACACCTTCAACCCAAGTCCTTCTTTGAAAAAATATATTCAGTTATTCCATTTAATTATTGACATTTTTTAATTACATGGTTTTTCACTTACGTATTTACCCTACTTTTATTTTCTTTCCCAGACTGGTTAAAAAAACTAAAAAAAGACTATAATCCAATTTTGATACAAGCAAAAGATTAAACAAAAAATCCTCATCATACGATTTAGGGATAAAAGAAACCTAGAAATTTTAACCTTCTAAACCTGCGTCAAAAATAGTAAAGTAATATCCTACATTGGTCTGTCAGACCGCAAGATTCTAATGACGGAAATAGGCAACGATTCGAACTACACTTCGTGCAACGGGAGATGCTATTGATTGCACTAGTTTGAATAGCGCCAATTCAAATCGAGCCCGAATTGAAGTATGTATTGTTTATTAATTGCTGTTTGTTGTATTGTATTGTTGTTTACTTTAATACTAGCTGTTGCCCACGGCTGCGGTCGTTTTGTTTGATCCTTTCTTCATGAAGGCAAAGTTGCTGAGAGAAAATTCAATAGCAAGTTAACCTCGTTTGTACGCCTAATTACGTAGCATTTGTTTTGTTTCATTATTTAGTGTGTATCTAAAATAAATAATATAGAATCTTTAATACTATAAATAGGTTTACGATGTGACCCTCTTTCCGGGACTGGCTTACCACCAAGCGGAGTGAAGTCAAATTGATGTGTTCTTTTATAAAAAAAAATAAATAAAAATACGAACTCTCAAGTAACTTTGCAGGTAAACATAAACATTAGTTGGTCTAGTTTTCTTTTCTTATTATTGATGTCTTTTAAGATTACTTATAAATAGTCTTCGCGAAATAAACTTTTTTTTTTCAGGTTTGGTTTAGCTAGAGGGATTAAACGAAAATATTATCTAAGTAGTACATAATTTTGGTTACTAATGTAGCTAAAATTTCTAAAAGCAGTCACTACAGATTTAAAAGTGACAACCAACAATGGAGTTCAAAGCGCCATGATTTTCCATGAAAGGAAAACAACACAAACTTGTATCAGCGGTCTGACAGACCGGCGTGGGTATTCAAATGTTAAGAACTACTTAGAGTTTGACAGCTTTTGGCTTCTTTGCGTAAAGGCTTTATGTACCCGCATTGGGCTTTATCACAAGTCCTGTTTTAAGGGTAACACAGACCTTATACCTAAAGGTCGAAAAAAAGGAATTTGACAGTTCTTAACTTTGAAATAAATTGTTTATCTGTGCATATTAAACGAAGAGCAGTTAAAGTGATTTAAGCATTCTGTGGTAAAAGAACTGTAATAGAGGGATCATGGTTAAGTAGTGAGTAGCTTAATGCATTGCAAAGTTAACTATAACTAACCAGCAGGTTAGTCTTAAAATGGGTGGTTATTTAAGCCGTCGGTCCCGGGTACCATACAAACATTTACGGTACTAGTTATGGGTAGTTGGAGCCCTAAAGATTACAGTACTTTGATATTGGCAGTAGATAGTGGAGGTCAGATGGTTGTCATTCTAGTTAGTAGTAGGCCTATGTCCAGCAGTGGACTACAATAGACTAATTTATATTTATTGCTTAATTTGAATGATTTTTTGTACCATTTATTAGCATTTATACTTTATAATTAGAATACATCGGGAAAAATGAAGGGGGAAGGGAAAAGTCGTAGTTTCAAGTCCCACTTGAGTATTTCATTTTTTACGATTCAAAATTCAAATTCAAAATTCTTTAATAAATACAACAATAACATTGGTTTGTGATTAGAGCCTCCTTTTAAGCAAGAAATGCTTGTAGTAGGACACTCCGCTCTTCCATATCTTGAATATTTTTATATTAAATACAACATACATACAATCTGTTTTTTATTTTGTCCCATGTGTGTGTGTGTGTGTGTGTGTGTGTGTGTGTGTGTGTGTGTGTGTGTGTGTGTGTGTGTGTGTGTGTGTGTGTGTATGTGTGTGTGTGTGTGTATGTGTGTGTGTGTGTATGTGTGTGTTTTAATTAATGATTACTGACTGCATGACTTATTTTATAAGTGCCTCGGTGTCGTCGAATTTTCAAACAACGATGTATTCGAATTTTAAAGTTAGCATAATAAATGCTTTACGAAATTCATTCAAATATTTGGGCGGAGTCATCAAAAATCAATGTTTAAAAGTGGTTAAAAATCATTCATTGGCTCCAACAGTTCGTAACAAAGTTGGTAGTTGGCTCCAACGTCGCTCTTATAGACGGATATAAAGAGAAGGGAAATTTGAAGTGATTCAGATATGGCTCAACATCTTAGTTGGAAGAGCATTCTTCCAGTAAGGGAAAGGTCATGTGTTCAAGTCCCACTTCAGCGTTTAATTTTTCCCGATGTATTCGAATTTATTGTTTAATTTATCTACACTATGTGATTCATTTCCTATTTACTTACTTTACAATATTATTCATACATCTAACATCGGTACCTTAGCAGTTAGGGAGTCGGCCTTACGCTCGAGAGGTCCCGGGTTCGAATCCTAGCCATTACACTACCGACGTAAACTTACTCCTAACACAAACAATTTAGCTTAGTTGGAGGGGTTAGAGGGAATATTAGTAATATCGGTTGCTAATATTCTTAAAAAAAAAACTACGGAAACTTAATTCATATCAGAGACTTCACTATCACTACATAGTATAGGAGCTTTCCGCGTCTGTCTGTCCATATGTATGCTTATATCTTTAAAACTACCCGGCAGATTTCGATGCGGTTTTTTGCAGTAAGGCAGAGAAAGAAAAAATCATGTGCAAATATTTGCCACGTACCTTTAACGTATACATACCACGTCGTGACCCGTGACGTATGGCTATGGCTGACAGCTGTAGTGACACTGACATTTAGATTACTATTTACTTGTCAGACTTCTTGTCAGCATACGTCACTTTCTCCTTTTAGTATTTTTTTTCTGTCATATTAGTTTTTTGTGTATTTTGTGTACTGATTCTCTATAAATGAGTTTTCTTTCTTTCTTTTTTTCTTTTTAATAGATGAAGTAATTCAAGAAGAAGGTTCATTTGTATTACTTAATATATAGCAGACGGTGCAGCGGGAACAGGATCAGATGCCACGCGGGCGGACAAAATTGGCGGTATGAAGTTCACCAGGAGCTAGTATTTCATATTAGTTACAATAGAAATTTGTCTCCATTTCCCAATACTTTTCGGATTATTTTAGATACAGAAATATGTATCATCCAATATTTACTTTTCATAAGTTTGGGAGTCTCTCAGGAATATAGCTTTTAGGCTAAAGACACTTACTCGGGGCCGTCATAAATCTTAAGCAGGATGTCACTTCGTGGAACCTTGTCAGTAATGTATGTCTGTATATATCTATGTTTATCTGTCTTAGGGGTACGTATATCTTACATCGACGGTCCCTACGAATAACATCCTAACTACAAATGATACATTTTACAGGACAGCGCTTCAAAGTTGCAAAGACTTGATGCCTGTGCAATGTTGTTGTGTGGGTGATGGCGTGGTACAGGCAAGTTTTTGAATTAAGTATGGTTTGCACCGGTGCTTCACCAATTTGGGTCTGGTAAAAAATCAGCGCTAGACAACTGTCTAGCACATGCTGAACCTGAACCTTTTCGCTGGCGTGCGAGGTGCACAAATAACTCAATGCATCTATTCTTTTGTATATTGTGCTTTAAACGTCAGTAAATAAATCTTTTTTCTTTATTTCTTTCTTACTTGATGTATAACCATAAACAATTGGTGCAGATGTTTTATATATTTTACAACCCTTACGGTTGGTACTTCACATAGCTGTTGAATTTGCGTATTTGACAGACAATTAGCATGTGTGAACAGTGTATTTGATGAAGTATTGGCCTTATTGACTATTTGACAAATATGGCCCTTACCAAATACTTTCGTGATACACTTCTTCATGATCACATGATATTTAGCTTTTTAATAGCTTGAAAATTCTGTATCTTCCACAATAAACAAAATGTGGCATTGTTATTTTTAAACTATCGCGGTGCAAACTCATGGTTTTTAATGACAATTCGATACTGCACGCGATTAAAAAATTTGACTTACATTTCGCCGTCCCCGGGGAATATAATGATAACTACCATTATCTTGATTTTAATGTTATGTCTTTTTTGAAATCTTTGAGTGTTAATACATCTACTTAATTTTTTTTGTAATTTTTCTACAGTTATTTACAGAGTTATAAAAAATTACAATAGTATTCGAAGATATAAGACAGGCCTAAAAGAACGGGAATAAAAGGATAATATAATATTATCAAAACGTATCCTCACTTGTTATTATGACAAATAGTAATAGCATTATATTCTCGTAAAAAAACACAAAACTTAATATGATAAATGCATGTTATCATTTTATTCTCGTTCAGAATCTTGCACTCGTTTCGTATAAAGACGTTTAGCCAAAGGACTTAAGAAGTTCGGATCGATAAGACATATTGTCATCCTCTTCCCGCACATAAATTGTACGTAAGCGAATTGAAACGGCAAATAGAAGTCGCCGGAGTGTCCTGCGCAGCGACAATGTTTATTTTCATAGTGTCAAATGAATCAGTGTGTGTTTAAACGCGTTGGAGTGAATATAGTAGAGCAGTTTTTTCGAGTGCGAGTATGATAACATGTTATTATTATAGTTTAAAACAGTAATATACCTAGTAAATTATGACCCAACAAAGGATTGCGCGTCTAAATGCCATTATGAGGAATATTGAACGAGATCAAGAAGCTCCAGATAATTCCAATAATGGTTAGTACCTACCTACATTAATTTATTTAGTTTTAGTAGTTGGTAATTATAATTACTTAAGATGGGGTTATAATATTCCACAATATTCCACAACATTCTACACAACGCTATCTAGACCCATGGTAAGCTTTTATAGCTTGTGTTATGGAATCTAGAATGCGGATAAACATACTTAAATACTTTTTTTTTTGTAAATACATACATATTATACATAGAAACACCCAGACCAATGCAAATAGCCATATTCATGCATACAAATATTTGCACTGAGCGGGAATCGAACCCGCGCCTCCTGCGTGGCAGTTGCGTGCACTACCACCACGCCACAGAGGCTATAATATAACATTTTTTTTCTTCCAATTAATGTGTAATGGGCGGGAGCAAGGGAGGGGAGAAATTACATTATTTTTGCGATACGCACGCACTGTTTACGAGATACAAGTAAATTTATAAAATATTTTTTTTTTAAAGTTACCCTACGTAGCCAAAGTGATGGTATCAAAAGGTCATTAGTACCTCGAATCGGAGCCCTATGTGGTTTTATACGAGTATTTTTCCTGTGGGGAATTCCAACCCACTACATCGAGCTCAGAAAGTGCATATTCCGACCACTGAGCCACGAAGGAAGTCAATACTGGTATTAATTTTATAATTATCATATCTATCACTTATTTCAGAACATCATAGAAAAAATAACAACGTGGTTACATCGGAAGTAGTTCATAATAAAACTCATGACTATATTTTACGACAAGACAAAAAAACTACTTACTGCGATGATGACGAAAATGAAACAAATGAGGATTAGTCACCGGACGTATCTGAATATTTGCCGAGTCCAGAAAGAATGAAAAATTTACAGCAAAGTAGTAGAAGTTCATCAAGTATTGGAGGTAATTCAGATTTCATAGAAACAGCCAGTCAGAATATACTGAAAACACCATCAACAATTTCCAATGTTTCTATAGTTTTGAACACAATAGATTTCATAGCAACCCCTTCAGTAATATATGAAGCTAATAAGTTATATGAATCTGAAACAGCACACACAGAGTGTATGTTTGACATAACTCCAACTAATAGACCCATGAGCTACAAAACAAAGCTGACATCCAAAAAATGTCTAAATAAAATATTTGAAGAGAATAATCAGCCGTCAACCTCAAGTTATCATAGTACTATTGATAATCACGAATATAAAAAACATGAAGAACCTACTCCGTTTCTTTTTGATTTGGACGAAACATTACAACCTGAAAACAATTCCGATTCTATATTGTTAAACGAAACGACTATTATCAACCAAAGCATAACAGCTAATCATCAGAATCTAATACAAACTAGACAAAACAGTAACATGTCCAACGATCAGAATTCTGATCAAAATGAAAACCTTAATCGAGAAGATCAAGCCGAATTACATTCATTTAGTCCAGTTCAGGATACAACACCGAAAAAAAATACACGGAAACGAAAACAAAACTCAAAACAGGATATAATCAGTAAAAAATTAAAAAATTCAGGAGAAGCATACAAAGGATGCAGATCGAAGAAAATGTACGATAAAAAAGTTTTGAAAGCTGTTTGTAAGTGTACAAAGAAATGTGGTGAAAAGATAACTCAAGAGCAAAGAGAGTACATAATGCAACTATATTATAAAATAGGAGATCACGAAAAACAGTGGCAATATATCGTAAACCATACATTAGTTGAAGATGTTAAGCGGATCACTGTAAATCGCAAACGCACCCGAGCTCAATCTGTGAAATACTTCTTTATAGTAGATTCAAATAAAATACAAGTGTGCAAAACCTTTTTCATAAATACTTTAAGCATTTCTCATCAAATAGTTTACACAGCATTGGAAAAATCTAAGCCTGATGAACATTTTATGGACAAACGAGGGCAACATAATAATAGACCAAAGAAAATGCCCATCGAGACAGAACAAAGCATCATGAAGCACATTGAGTTGTTTCCGACTGTTGAGTCTCATTATGTACGAAAAGACTCTACAAAGAAATACCTGTCAGAATTACTTAATATATCCAAAATGTATCGCCTCTATATAGCTTGGTTTCAACAGCAAAGATTTGACTACACTATGGCCACTAAACGTCAATACGAGACAATATTTAACACCAGGTTTAACTATTCCTTTTTTAAACCGAAAAAGGATCAGTGCTCTCAATGTACTCGTTACCGACAGGCTGATCCCAAAACACAAGAAACGTTACAAGATAAATATAATAAACATAAATATAACAAAGAAACCGTAAGACAAATAAAAACAAAAGAAAAAGAAACAATCAATCCTTCAGAAACGACAATTGCAATATTCGATTTGGAAAAGGTTTTAAGTATCCCACAGTCTGACGTTGGATCGTTTCACTATAAGAGGAAGTATCCCGTTTATAATTTCACTGTGTACGATGCTACTCAGAGTAAAGGTTATTGTTACGTTTGGCATGCTCAAATTGCTAAAAGGGGGGCGAACGAAATTGGTAGTTGCTTATGGCAGTTTCTACTTAATGAAAAACAAAGAGGTATCCACAACATATCGTTATACTCTGATGGGTGTTGCGGACAAAATAAAAACAGATTTATATTCGCATTATATATTTATGCGGCACAGAAGCTTCAACTGAATATCACGCACAGATTCTTTGAAACTGGCCATGGCCAAAGTGAGGGGGACTCGATGCATTCTAATATTGAACGCGAGTTAAAACATAGAGTGGTGTACACTCCTGATCAGATGTATACAATCATTATGAATGCGAAGGTGCATGGAAATAAATATGACGTTAAGCAGATGATGCAAACAGAGTTTTATAATATGAAGGCATTAATAGATAATAAGAACTGGATCAAAGATGATGAGGGGCAAAAGATATTATGGACTCAAATCATGGAAGTGAATGTCTCACATGCAAATCCATCAATTTTGAGATATAAGTACAACTTCGATTCGGAATATTCCCAATTGAATACGGACAGTGTCAGAAGAATTAGAAGCAAGCGGGGACAAAGACAAATAGCAAGCCCAAATCCAGGTCTATCCATCTCAAATATGCCCGAACTCCAAGTACTATACCACGACCCTATTCCAATCAACAAGGCTCTTTATGATGACCTCATGAGCCTCTGTAAATCAGGAGATATTCCAAGTTACTATCATGGTTTTTACGAGTCCTTGCTTCATGATACTAACAGTTCTGGAAACAATAACTATGACGACGAAGAGCTTGACAACTTTTGATTATTAGTTTATTATATTTATATTTAATTTTATGAAACTGATTTAATGTGATAATAACGCTGTTCCTGTTATGTGATATTAGTATTTTAATTACTTACCTAGAATTATAGAAATTCGCATATTAATGATCATAAAGTTAACTTACATTACTTAATGGCAAATTGATAAGAAGGCTAATAGATAGTAGGTAGATTATGAAAATATCATTGCTTCCCTTTGTTATTTTGATTATTTTGTTTGATATTGATATGTATAAGAGTTTTTATTAGTTTATCGACCAATAATAAGGACCTAGTCTGTTGATTTTAGGATTAACTTATATTAATAGCAAATTGATAGAAGGCTAAAATAATAGAGAGATAATTATAAAAATATTGTTGCGTTCCTTTGTTATTTTGATTTTTTTTATTAATATTCATAGGGATAAGAGTTTCTATTATTTTATCGATCGATAATGAGGACCTAGTCTATTAATTTTATAATTATTGCTAGGATGTTGTGTTTTTAAACTTTATTTTGAAACTTTTGAATAAAGCTAATATTGTCGATTACCATAATGAGTTTTATTGGAAAACTAAATTTATATCCTTTATAGAAAAAAAAATTTGCAGCATTTATGAGAATAAGATGATATTAAAGCGTTATCATCATCACTCCCATCCCAAAAACTCGTAGAAGAAAATGATAAGTAACGATTATCATATTTCTTTCTGATCACTCTGAACGGAGAATAAAATGATAATTGACATTATATAACTTTGATGATGATTCATTTATGATAACTTTTTATTCTTTAAATATCTTAGTTTTGACAGGTGTTAGGCAAATTTGACTAAAACGATTGAAATGAGGAAAAAATTACGTTTTCAAAAACCTAACACTCACGCATCGATGTCCAGTATTTTCGGAGTAATCGTTAAAAACATGTTTTTTATTTTTCCTGAAAAGTTGTGTTTTTGCAGTTATCATTTTATTCCCCGGGGACGGCGATTTGTCGGGTGCAGTATATACGAAACGTCGGCAAAAGTAAGCCAAATTTTTTAAAACGGCGGACTCCCGAATCGCCATAAGGAACCAAAAACGTGAAAATACACAAGAATCCTTGAAGTGAATTCTATTTTGTCTGTATTTTCATGTTTGGATGTTCATCAAATATTTTGCCAAATACAACAATTGCCCAATAGCGAACACAAAACCATGTGAAGTGCCACCATACGGATTACTACTTGGGACAGACGTTCCTAATGAAGACACATTAATTTGGTCTTTATCTTATTTATTACTGGTCTGTTTCATGTCTCCTGGATCACTTTGACCAATGGATTCATGTTTTGATCATGTGAGAGACCTTTTATTTCTTCGGTTGATAAATTGTATCATTTTTCCTAGAGTTTTATCGGTATCAAAGAGATTTTGTCTATATCAAGGGGATTTTCCGAGTAGGGATTCGATTTACTAAAATAACGTTTCTATTTTAAACGTATGATTTCAAAACATACGAATACGTAAATTACTGCCTCTGTGGCGTGGCGGTAGGGAACGCGTCTGCTATGTTGGAGGCGCGAATTCGATCCCCGCTCAGTGCAAATATTTGTATGCATGAATAATCGCTATTTGTATTAGCCTGTGTTTTTCTATGAATAATATGTACGTATTTACAAAAAAAGTATCAAAGTATGTTATCCGTATTCTAGATTCCATAACACAAGCTAGTTAAGCTATGCTTACCTTGGGTCTAGATAGCGTTGTGTAAAATATAGTGAAATATTTATTTATTATCTACACGTGAAAGCTTAATTTGGTGAGTAAATATGTAGATATTGGTACTCTTTTTGATCTATCTAGTTACTAACATAGTATCCACATTCTGGAACCCATAATACAAGCTAGTTACACTATGTATACCTATTTTGTGTCTAGAAACACTATGTACAGTCAGTGTCAGAACTATCTCGACTACAACGTGTCAAAATGATCTAAATACCCAGATATTAAAAGCAAGTCAAACTGTTTTATTGATTTAATTTGTATTATTGTTTGTACTAAAGCTGTGTACCAAATATCAGAAGAATCCGTCAACAGGAAGGGGGGAAAACAAGGTCATTATAATAATTTCGAATACTTTGTTCGTGATGATGTCAGACTAAAATATTTTAAAGAACGCTAATATAAATCTTAACGAGATCAGGTAACTCAAGATCAAATAATTCACGAGAAAATACTACCTCTCCATCAACAAGCTTATTTTTTTTATCTCAAACTAATGTAATCAAATTATTGCAACGTTTCTTTCGACGATAAACATTCATGAATGTTTATTACTGAGGAGCCATGTGGCCACTTAGAAGCACATGGCTCTCGGGTAAAGACTGCTTTACACGGTGGGTGAATCTACGGACGGATTGGGGTCAATCTGCAGCAATGACATAACGCACCATAGCGTGAAAAGAGTCTGTTGGAATGTAAACAAGGCTGTAGTGGTATGTCAAAGTCGCACACTGTGTATAGTACCCGCTATGCGATGTTGTCATTTTGAGAAGTGGAAATTTCGAGAAGTAGACAATTTACGAGTGGTTGGTAATGTACGAAATTGGTATCCTGAGATAAGAATAAGAAAAATATCATAGAAGGGTAGGTAGAAGGAAGGAGAGGAAGAGGTAGACCAAGAGGAACTTTTATGGCACAAATAAAGGAAAGGATACAAGTCGCCAATCTTTTGACCTCCCGATACGATTATCGGGAGGTCAAAAGATTGGCGGAGGAGAGAGAAGGATGGCGATTACTCCACCGAAAAGAGCGCAGCTCTTAAGTTTAGAGAGAGAGAGAGATTATACTATTGTATCGTCATCTGTGGTGGCCTACCAAATCATGTACCGTGGAAGTCCACTATAATAATAACATTGTAAATTGTATTCGTTTTATAATACCTAAGTGCAGTAAAATAACAGCGACGATTCCTGCAAAGTGTAAATTTTATTAGAGTATTAAAAGAAATAAAAAATACACTTTTTATGTGTAAGTACTTAGAATTTCAGAGAACATTGTTTATAATTAGTGATTTTAATAACAACCATGGTACATTCAGAATGCTATTCACAAACACTAAGCGAGTCAAATACTAAAGGATATAAGGACTTACGTTCACCACCTTGCTCGCGGAGATGCCGATGGTTCGAAGTGTGGATGCGTGAGCGGACAGCATTTCTTCTCGCTCCACCGTCTTCTTCTTGAGCATGAATTGCTCGTAGTCATGCTCAAGTAGAAGGCGAAGGAGCTGGAATGGTGGCACTGCAATGGTGGCACTGAAAATCAGTGCTGTAGTGGCTGATACCCATCGCAGTGTATGCTGAGTGTTCATCCTTTAGGAATTCAGTGCACTTGTGCATGACTTAGTTTTAATGGTTTGTGTAAGGCAGAGAGGAAAAATGACGTTCAAATATTTGCCACGTAAGTATATGATGCCACGTCTCGTGTCGTGACCCGTGACGTATGGCTGACAGCCTGAGTGACACTGACATTCAGATAACTTGTCAGACTTCTTATCAGCATACGTCACTTAGTGCTTTTAGTCTTTTTTTCTCTCTGTCGTAAATAGTTTTTTGTGTGTTGTGTGTACTATTTTGCGCTCATTCCCAATAAACGAGATTTCTTTCTTTCTTTCTTTGTTTCTGGAGCGACGGCGGCGAGAGCGAACGTGACTCAAAGAACTCGCGGCGAGAATTCGGCGGTGGTGGTCGCTGAACGACTTCCATCCCCCATGAGCGCGGGCCTGAGGGTGACGGGTGGAACCGCTTGTCACTCTAGCAGAAGCAGGCTGAGGTGACAGCGCGTTTTGCGTGTCACCCCGTCTCCTTAGACGAGTTGCAGACTCCGTGGTCTTCCTTCCTGATAGGGCACTTTCCGCACGTAAAAAAAGGATATTTTTTTTATATAACCTCGCCTGATGTTAAGCAAAGGCAAAGTCTCGGAAAGAAGGACGCCATCGCATACATGTACCATGTTAACAGTGGTGGCACTCAGCTTGACGGCCTCATTAGATGCCCTTTCACGCCCCGCTTAAAGGACCCGGGACTGTAGGAAGAAGGAAACATGTGAGCTGGCAGGGAGTTCCAGGTCTTAGTGGTGCAGCATAAGAATGAGTCACTAAAACGCTTGGTTGTCCACCTGCAATAATCCTGGCAAACAACGTTCACTTATTGAAAAAAAAATGTTTTCTTACATGCTCGCCGGTTTCGGGTACTCTTGACATGTTCTTTCTTTAAAATGCCTTCAATGAGATTTACATTCATAGGACTATAATATTTTTCACGTAGCATGGGTACGGTGACATTTGACTAATTCCATTTCATGCATGATTCATTTCGAAACAATTTACCTAACGCGGAATACAGGAAACAACACTTAATACGAAGATAAAAAGAAAACTGTTTTATTTTGCATTTTTAACTTAAAACTATTTTTATTTCTCCGTAATTATTTAAACTTTAAATATAAACATTCCAAATACATAATTCTTGATGCGTGAATCGGAACAGGTTGCGTTAGAGATTGACATAGTAAAATCGTTATAATCGATAAATTGTCGAATAAAGTATCATAAATCGTTAGTTGTATTTTTAACTAAAATACGATTATAAAATATAATTATGTAATAATAAACTTTAAACAAAGCATTTTTGTCTTTGTGGAGCTTTATTATAATATAGCAACACTGCTTAAGCATGAGCTGGCAGCCATCTTGTTATATCAACTCAGTACGAGTGCGTCTGCCTTGTATGCGGTCTGTTTTCTTTGTTTTGAGCTTGCGTGGTGTTTTTGTTACTTGTTTTTGCTATTGACTATCGTTGTGCTTTGTTGTTTTCGTTGCCGTTTTTTGTTATTGACTTTTGTTTTGTTGTTTTTTTTGGCAAAATGCCAAAAAGAACGAAAAAGACTGTGCTTGGTAGTCAAGCCCGTGAATTTGTAGTTCGATTGCGGGATTACTTTGAGTGGGAACGTGAGAATGGTGGAACGCTATTGCCTGTGTCCAACGTTTTGGATCGAGTGGCAGATGCGTTAGACATTGGGCGGAACACGGTTTCTCGAATCACTCGAGAAAAATATGGTGCTCACGATACAGAAGAAAATAAGTTGTCCACCCCTAATAAAAAGCGAACCAAAAATGCATCTGTAACAGATGTAGACAGTTTTGCGGCCGATGCTATACGGAGCCACATTTATAACTATTACCAGAATAAAGAATTACCGACGCTTCTAAAGCTGGTCAAGTCTTTAAAAGATGCTGATTTGTTTACTGGAAGTCCTACATCCTTGTGGCGCGTATTGAAGGACATTGGTTTCCAATTCAAAAAAGTAAACAAAAGAAAAATTGTCATGGAGAGGGGCGATATAGCACTTGCGCGGGTTACCTTTTTGAAAAAGGCTAAAGCGATTACCGATTGGAGCAATGTCGTCTTCCTGGATGAAACTTGGCTGAATGCCAATCATACGGTCGGTAAAATGTGGACTGACGATACACCTCATGCCTCGACCAAAGTGCCAGAAGGAAAAGGGGAGAGATTGATTATTTGTCACGCAGGCACATAGAAAGGATTTGTAGAAAATGGGCTACTTGCTTTTAAATCGAAAAAGACGGGAGAATGTCACGAAGATATGAATGCGGAAGTATTCACGGAGTGGTTTCAAAATATGCTTAGCAATTTAGAAGAACCCAGCACAATTAATATGGACAATGCCCCATATCACTCCGTGCAATTGAACAAACCGCCGACTTCTTCCAATAAGAAGAGCAAGTTGATCGAGTGGCTCCAAGCCAATAATGTGGAAGCCGATGAGACGAAATTAAAGGTGGAGCTAGTGAAGCTCGTAAAAATGCACAAGCCCCAAACGACATACAAATTAGATATGATGGCAAACGAATATGGTCACGAAGTCCTGAGGCTTCCACCGTACCACTGTCAGTACAATGCCATTGAATTAATTTGGGCCCAAATCAAAGGTAACTTGTTTAACCATAGTCTATTTACATACTGACAAAAATATGATTATGTTTATTACTTGAATTCTATGACTCAATTTGTTTTTTATCTTGTTTCAGGATACGCTGCACGAAAAAATACAGCTCCGCCTTTTACAGCCACAAAAATGATGGGGTTATTGAAAGAGGGATGCAAAAATGTCACTGGCGATGACTGGAAGAAAGTAGTGGAGAAAACCAAAAATCTAATCTTACATGACTGGGAGCGAGACATTAGAATAGCCTGCATTATTGATTCCCAAATAATTATTCACGTCGACGAGTCAGATGACGATGATGATGATGATGATGAAGATGATGAACATGTTTGATTTTTAATAAATAATTAAACAGGTTATCAATTTTGTTTTACTTTTTTTCTTCAAAATTATTAGTTAATAGAATCGATTTCTTCTTCATTAATAAATGATCTCGATAAGATATATAATCGATTTTATTTCATGCGATTTTATCTTGACTACATCTCTAGTAACTTCAAATCCCAAACGTCACCGTACCCATGCTACGTGAAAAATATTGTAGGTTGGCCCCTACTGGGTTGCCCAATCACCCTCGCTACATAAATCTGTTTCATCAAACTTCTATCATCCATCCTCACCACGTGCCTAAACCCTACGTAACGTTCCCTTATCAAGCTATTCCTTACTCATGATTGATCAGTCCTTTTTTCTGGTTACTGGAAACTTCTGCCTATGTTCAAAATGTTTGCCAGCACTTATACCATCAGCGTCAGAAATATATTGACTACAAAGTCTCAAATGATCTTAAAACCAATATATTAAGAAGAAATATTATAGTTTTATTGATTTTAATTGTATTATTGTCCGAACTAAAGGTGTGTACCAAATATCAGAACTATCGGTCAACAGGAAGTTGGAGGGACAAGGAATAAAGATAATTTTGAACACTTTTTTCATCAAGATCGATTGTTTTTTAATGAATTTTTACAACATTAAGTATGCTAACTATACATATCGAATACATAGGGAAAAAGAAGAAACATCTCGGGCGGGACTCCAACCCGCAGTCTTTCCCTTACAGGGGGAATGCCTGACCCATTCGGCTACCGAGACACGCCCGATATGATTCAAATTTCCCATCTTATACGTCTTTAAGGCGACGTGGCGTCATCTACATCGGAATCAATGAATGATGTTACAATCATTTTTAAATATATTGAATAACACACTTGTACTTTTCCACTGACTTTATTTCTAGACCTGACCGGTTTCGCCTTACGGCATTCTCAAAGGTTCATATTGATGTTTCAAAAATTATAATTCGGAAACACTACAATATTTGGATATTTTTCATGAAAAAATGCAAATATTGTAGTAGAAATAAAGTCAGTGGAAAAGTACAAGTGTGTTATTCAATATGTGTAGCAGATTCCACCAAGCGCCATCAATCTCCAGTATATACAATCATTTTTAAACATTGATTTTTGATAACTCCGCCCAAACAATTGAAAGAATTTTTACAGCATTAAGTATGCTAACTATACGAATCGAATACATAGGGAAAATTGTTGCTGACTGTACCAACCGACCGCTACCGTCAAGGATATGACCTTCTATATCATCTCAAAATAACTTCTATATTGACGCAATCCTCATTTCCGATGAAAACACATCGATATACATTATTGAGAATAAATTATGTCTCGGTTTTATAATAAATTAGGTTTACCACAGTAAAAAGCTCTTTAACAAATGTAGCCACTTTTGTATCCATAATTCAATGTAGACTTAATGATTTCAAAGTGATTTAAAGAATTTCTATCGTGCATAGCTCATAGCTCAGAATGTATTCCTTCAAATCGAATACATCAGGAAAAAGGGAATAGCTCAGGCGGAACTAGAACCCTCGATCCTCTCCTTACAGGGGGGGAATGCCTTAACCACTAGGCCACCGAGCCACACCCGAAGTGATTCAAATTTTCCTTGTATATCTGTCTTGCTTGCATTTTAGTGTTGAGTAACTCATACCCGCAGTTTCATCTGTATGGAATTGTGATCCCGTTCCTGTAGCCCATGGTATTCCAGGGAGGGATAAGGGGTACTTCAAGCGGGGATTGAAAAACATCTCATGAAGCCGTCAAGCTGAGTGCACCATTGTTAAAATAGTACATGTTTGTAATGGTAACCTTCTTTCCTGAGACTTTAGCTCCAGCTTACGATCAGGCGAGGCGAAGTCAAATTGACGTAGTTGCGTGCGTGGGGGTCCGTAGGGAATTCTTTTGCCCAACGGACCCCCTTGCAAAGTAAGTGGGGACATATATTATGATGGACATACATGAAATTATGAGGTGAGGGGTTTAAAAAAAAAACTATTAAAAAAAAATAGTAGCCTTTATGTTTATCCCAGTCTATAATCTGTCCACAGGGACAGACTGGGACTGCTACAGACAACTGTACTGGTATTGACCAAGTCTCAGCCAGTTCCCCTAAAAAAATACTTTTTAAGAATAAGAAAAAAATTTGGTGTCTCATAAACTATACCTGCTTAATCCATGTTTCCACTAATGACACTTTACTTTTTACCTTCCAAAATTATTTATTAAATTGTCACTAAACTTTGTTATCAGACACTGCTGTATAATGCGATACAAAATCATAATAGGTACTTAGTTATTTACGAGAAAGACAAAGACCTCTCCTATCCTATAAAAGATAATTGAAAGAAAATAACTGGTTCTTTCAATTATCTTTTTCGACCCTCTGTCCCTCCGTCGATATCCGCGCGAATGATACCACCAAAATTCCAAGAATCCCCTTTTTGAAGTTGGTTAAAAACAGTATTTTTTAGATCAAAGAACCTTCTTTATCAAAACACCTCTGAAGATTCAAGGCTAAATGTGGGAGTTTTCACAAATCTCATTGTAATACCATCAAAAGGTTCCACCAATCTACCCAGGGGCTGTTTCCCTTAAAAATACGCGAAATGGTGAAACAACTTTGTCCGTAAAAGATAATAGTTGATCAAAAAATACAAAACAAGTAGTCAAATTGACCGTGCTCCCGGCGTTGTACCGGGAAGATTAACAAAAACATTTCTTTGTTGTATACTCTGTGGTTCGCCACACAATGTCGGGGCTGCCGAATAATTAGAATTATTGAGATAAATATTTGACAGGCTAGAGGGGATTAGGAACATTCTAGAAATTGAATAAAGTCAAGATGGCGGTAGTATAACAAAAGCGCCAAATTCGAAAGGGGGTTCTAAATTTAAATTAGAAAAATGTTTGAATTCAATGATTCAAGATGGTTGCTTTATAAAATGTAATTTAAACAGGGATAATTATAAAAATACTGCAATCTTTATATATTTGGATGGATGATTAAACTGCAACAGAACGATTAAATAAACCTGGATAAAATTAGACACAGAGATGAATATTAAAATTTGGGATAACACAGGCTTCTTATCCCAGGAATGGGTTTCAATGAGTAGCTGGAAATAATATTTCGCGCATTTATTCAACAGCTGTAGTGTATATGTTAATTTTATAGCATTCATTTAATCTATCAAATTCAATTTATTTTCATTTTCTTACATGATAGCATTTAAACAGTGTTTGAGGCATTGGGTATTCTAAGTATACAAATCAATTACATAGGAAAAAAATAATCTTCTCGAACCATCTTTCCTTTACAGTGGGAATACCTTGACCAACTAGGCTACTGAGACACGCCCAAAGTGATTCAAATTTCCCTTCTATTACAGTGGAGTGATCCACCGATTCATTAAGTATACTAACTATACAAATGGAATACATAGGGAAAATTAATCTTCAGTTTTCCCTTGTCATTTTATTTTATGTCATTAACATATTATTTATCAATGCTATAAATCGCATACGGTGTCCATAGAATTATGTAGTTGAACCCATACACCCAAAGATTTGACAATATAACTTCCTCCATTAAAACACTTCGTAGCTACAGTAAACTTCAAATATAAGTCCTCAAAGGTTCAAATAGTAACTTCGATCAAAAGTTTAATTGACTTATCCAACCCTTTGTGTGCTCGCATGTAATTAACCCATGGGCCAACCCTTGTAGTGAACTTTGACGTAACTATGTGTGTGGTGTGAAGGTTAATTGCAAGTATAGGTGACATAGTGTCATATTTGTTACTATTTGAGCATTGATTTAATAGTCAGTTTGAGGAATTGCTTTTGATTTGTACGGGAAATGATAGGATGGATTGATTTTCAAGTCTAATAATTTTTAGTCTCCGACGCAAAAACGATGGGGTGTTTTTAGTTGGACGAGTGCATGTGTGTGTGTGTCTGTGGCATGGTAGCTTCCGAACAGGTGAACCGATTTTGATGTAGTTTTTTCTGTCTGAATTTTATTGTGAATTAATCTATTAGTAGTAATTAGTAGTAGAGTGGTTTCTTTTCCATGATCTATGTTTGATGGAAATCGGCAAAAAATGTTGGCCATTAGGAATAAAATTTAAGGTATAAGTGACAACTTTTGACAAGACGAAATTAGACAATTGAAAAAAAAAACATTTGTAGTATGACCATAAACAGGTATATTTATCCTGCAGAAAGTAGTAGTATGAAAGAATATAGGTCACAATTATAAGCAGTGCGCACCCTTCATTTCACTCAAGAATACTTATCTAATGCAAGGTGGTAGGTACACATAGTGTGGTACAATTCATAAAAACTTAGATTTTTCGACTCGTATAATTCAATTGGCGTATTTGATAAATTTTTATATAATTAAAAGCGTGAATCTATATATATAAAAATCAATTGCTGAACAAAACTCGAGAATTGCTGAACGGATTTATCTTATCTTGGTCTTGAAATGTTCGTGGAGGTCTAGGGAAGGTTTAAAAGGTGAGAAAAATTCGAATAATTGCCGGGAACCGACATCCACGCGGGTGGAGCCGCGGGCAAAAGCTAGTTATATATAAAAATTAAATAAAAAATTAAAAAAACCCCCGTCACAAAAAACTCTAACTTATTAAGCACTCCGTTCTATTTACGGAACGATTCACGGCCCCCCCGACATGGCAGCCGTTGAATCAAAATATTACTATGTATATCAAAAGTTAAAAGGCAAACACAATTTATTTTCAACTTTTTGAAGATGTTTTTGACATGTTGTGGCGGCGGCCATCTTGGACCAGTTTTTTTTCAAACATACCTAAGAACGCTCCCGACTATTATACCTTTCAAATAAAAAAACTAACTACATGCAAATCGGTTCATCCGTTTGGGTGCTACGATGCCACAGACAGACACACACACACAGAGACACGTCAAAAATTATAACACCCCGTCGTTTACGTCGGGGGTTAAAAAAGCATATAATTAAAGCATAATCGTTAGTAATTACGTAATCGCAGATCTAAATCGAGTCAATATGTTCGATTTTGCTTTGATTACACCCATACGTGTTTGTTTTCACGCCTAAAGTGATTTTTATATGCTTTTTCTAGTGTACAAAAGGACATTATGAAAGTACCACACCTATACTTGAAATCTACATGTTACAAAATTCGTTTCGTTATTATTTTTAAACATTATTTTAATCCATACTAATATTCCGTTTATGTTTATGTTGATGTATTAAGAACCGTGTATGTTGACTTGACAATAATGAAATTTTTTTGACATGTTACGTGAGTCGGAGCGCGAGTGAGAACCAATGGGAAGCAAGTTTCCTCTTTTTTTGTTTCTTTAGATCCTTTCAGAACAGGCTAACGTACTATGACCATGCTGCCTTGTCATCAGTTTGAGAAGCAAGATTGGAACCAACCTTTTTAAACGTTCGGAAATGTCTAACTAATTTTTCTTTCTCGATTCTTTCATTTTTGTTGTATAATGTTATGCTTAAGTTAATGTTTTAGTGACTTGTTGTTTGTGTGAATGCGGTTGCTGGTGGGTGGTGCAGAGACAAAAGTGCTACTGTACGTACATTGCATTATTATTTAAATTTAAACTTAAATCCCTATCTATGTCTTTATCTTCATACATATTTAAGTATAAGCGTATATTGTATGTTTATATATATATATATATATATATATATATATATATATATTATTTTATCTATATATTTTGTATTGTAGCATAACATGTGTACCGATGATGATCTATACGTTTCTGCCAACGAATCCTTAACGTCGTCCGGTGATGAAAGTTTTTCCTCAGCTGATGGCACACATGGTGACTTTGTGCGAGAAACTTTCAACCACCAATCTCAACACCTTATTAATATTTGTTACCTTAATACGCAAAGCTTGCCGTACCATTACAATCACTTTATGGAAGCCTTTACGGACGCCGACGTTCATGCCATTCTGATTTCAGAGAGCTGGCTCAAACCTCACCATCTTTCCACCACCTACCCTCTCGACGGCTTCGTTCTTATCCGTAATGACCGAGTGGATGAGACCGAGAGGAGAGGGGGTGGTGTTGCTATCTATCTCCGCAGGGATTTTCCCTACAAAATTATCGCTTCTTCCCCTTCGACACTATCTACTACGGCAGAGTTTCTTTTCTTGGAGCTTAGTGTCAGAGGGGAGAAAATCATGCTGGGGGTTGTATACTGTCCCCCTGCAGTGAATTATTTCTCCAGCATAGAACCAGTCCTGGAAGCGTTGGGGTCGGAGTACAAGAACCACATAGTTATAGGTGATCTCAACACTGATCTGCTGGCCCCCCAGTCGCCGCGCTGCCGTAAGTTGCTTGACATTGTTGAGTCTGTTAACTTGCACATCCTGCCTCTACAAGCTACCCATCATAACACCGATGTTGAGGACACATGGCTGGACTTAATCCTTACCTCCAACCCAGCGCTTGTCTCTCGTCACGGGCAACGCGAGGCGTCGGCTTTTTCACGACATGATTTTTTGTTCGTATCCTACGACCTTAAACCCCCTAAACCCAAACCTCGCGTACTGCTCATGCGTAGTTTCGGACGTATGCACGTGGAGCAACTATGTAGGGATGCCTCAGCAATAAACTGGGATCACGAAGGTGAAACCACATCAATTGACGAGAAAATCCGTATCTTTAATGATGAGGTCATTAGTCTCTACGATGCCCACGCGCCTATCAGGAGTGTAAAGCTGAAACGTGCTCCAGCGCCCTGGATAACGGAGGAGGTTCGGATGGCAATGCGGCGTAGGGATCGGGCCTTTCACAGGTTTCGAAGGGATCGGCGGGATGAGACTTGGTCGCTTTTCAAGTCTGCTAGAAATCGGTGTAACTAGGTGCTACGTAATACTAAACGCCGTTATATTCATGATAATATTACTTCTTCTTCTTCCGCCAATATCTGGAAGTTCCTCGGAACACTGGGTATAGATAAGCAACGGTATTCAGAAATACAGGAAAATATTGGTTTGGATGACATAAATCATTATTTCACCACAGTTACTCCTATGTGTCATCAAACCAGAAGTTGCACAATTGAAAACGTGGCGAACCTGCCCCGTCCAGATATTGGTCTTTTTAACTTTTCTCCAGTTCAATCGAGTGAGATCAAAAAGATAATTCTTTCTATCAAATCCAACGCCGTGGGATACGATGGTATTAGTCGTCGTATGATCACTACAATCATAGATTATCTCCTGGAGGTAATTACTCACATTATAAATTACTCCATGTACTCAGGCCAGTTCCCAGCTCTTTGGCGTAAGACCTATGTTATACCTCTACCTAAAATATCAAACCCATCCCTTCCTAATCATTTCCGGCCAATTAGTATTCTACCTTTTCTGTCAAAAGTACTGGAGGCCTGTGTGCACAGACAGCTGTCCCCTTTTATCTATAGGAATAATTTATTAAGTCCCTTACAATCAGGATTTAGGCCCGGGCACAGCACAGTGTCCGCGCTGCTGAAGGTGACAGGCGACATTAAGGCTGGTATGGACGACACCAAGCTCACGGTATTGGCACTGGTAGATTTTTCAAACGCGTTTAACACTGTCAGCCACGACCTTCTTACAACCATTTTATCGTATTATATGATCTCACCGGATGTTCTGGATTGGTTCTCAAATTATCTTCCGGGGCGCCAGCAAGCTGTTCGCCTGCTCGAAAATACTTCCTGCTGGTGTGACACGGACACTGGTGTCCCTCAAGGCGGTATACTGTCTCCATTATTATTTTCGTTATTCATTAACCTCTTAACCAAAAATCTTCGATGTGCGTATCATTTGTATGCCGATGATCTACAGGTCTACGCACAGGCGGGTGTGGGAGATATACATGATGCCATTAATAGCGTTAACCAGGACCTAGAGTCAATAAACAGCTGGGCAAGCAGATTTGGATTGACCGTGAACCCAACTAAGTGCCAGGCTATCATCATTGGAAGCCACTGGCTGACCAACCGAGTGGATACCCTGTCTCTTCCACCTGTCGTATTTGACGGATCGACCATACAATTGAGCAATGTAGTAAAAGACCTAGGTATTTTCATAGACTCGACCTTCAGCTGGCGAAAACAAGTGTCTAATGTTAGCCAGAGAGTAACTGGGACGCTTCGTGCATTTTATCCCCTACGGACCCTTCTACCAACCGAGACCAAGACTATGCTTGTTCAGGCTTTACTATTCCCTATATTCGACTATGGTGATGTTTGTTACTTCGACCTCAATGCGGAACATCTCGACAAATATGACAGACTTTTAAACAACTGCATTAGGTTCATTTTTAATGAAATAAATTCTCGATCCCAACTAAACTGGCTGCCAATTCGTCAACGTCGAAACTTGCGGGCACTAACCACTCTCTTCTCTATACTCACATCTCCTACTACTCCTATCTATTTATCTCCTTTCTTTCAGTACCTTCACACCGTTCACAATAGAGATCTTCGGTCAAAAAATAACCTAACTTTGTCTTGTCCTACTCACAAGACTAATTTCGTGCACTCTTCCTTTGCTGTCCAATCTGTTTTCTTATGGAATGCGCTACCTCTCGAAATCAGAAGGGCTCCCTGCCGACAGGTATTCAAGACGAAAGTTCGCCAACTACTGTTGGATAAATTGGCGGAATCATCGGAATAACATAAAGTCAGTTTTTTACTGTATATAACTATGTAATGTGTAATATGTACCTACTGTATTATGTTATATTATGTATAATATATATTATGTATATAATAAGTATATTTGTTGTATTTATGATAATTATGTATATTGTATCGTGTGTATATATGTAATATTATTTACTATTCATTAGTACCTATGTATAGTTTATGTAAGTAAGTACACCTGTTTACTTATATGTATCCTATACCAGACATTATAGGTGCATGCCTGTCGTGAGGTATGTTGGTATACATGCCTCATGGCAGTGTACCTATAGTGTCACTCCCTAAAATTATTCGGTACGCTCTCTCAATACAAATGTTACTTTAATAATGCACCTACTGAGTCTTTCTCTGCACCACCTTTGGTTGACTGGTAGAGAATGCCTATAGCATTAAGTCCGCCTATGTACTTGTGCATGAAGTTTTATAAATAAAATAAAAAAAAATATTATAAATGCGAAAGTAACTCTGTCTGTCTGTCTGTCTGTCTGTATGTTACGCTTTCACGCTTTAACCACTGAACCGATTTTGATGAAATTTGGTATACGGGTAGATTAGACTATGAAGAAGGATATAGGCTATGTTTGGTCGCGATAACTGACATCCACGCGGGCGGAGCCGCGGGCAAAAGCTAGTCTAATATATAAAATTCTCGTGTCACAGTTTTCGTTGCCATACTCCTTCGAAACGGCTTTACCGATTTTGATGAAATTTTTTGTGCTTATCCGGTATCTATGAGAATCGGCCAACATCTATTTTTCATACCCCTAAATGGTGCAGCGGGAACGGGATCTGACGCGGATCGCGGGGCGGGAAAAAATTAGCGGTACGAAGTTCGCCGGGACAGCTAGTGATATTATAATGACACTAGCCACTTTCAACAATGAATTTCTTGAACATTATCGTCTTATTAATAAAAATTGTAAAGGTTGGTTATATACCTAAGGCTGTTAAAAATAAAATTTCGTTAGAACATTTTCACTTCTTGGAAGAAAAGGTATTAACATTTGGTTCAGAACTTAATGGAATTATGTTATATAATTTCACGTGCCTAAGTCTAAGCTGGGAAAAGGTAATAAGAAAAGGTACTAAGCGATTAGGTAACGGTGGAACTACCTTCATTATGCACGACGTTTTTATCTAACACTTAAATAATTTTGCTGGCTAAATTACATACTTATGGTAATCATTACCTAGCATCCTTCAAGCCATTTCCAAGTTATGTAAAAAGCCGCCCGGGAATTTCTTCTATTCTCTATTGCTTCTTTCTTCTTTATCGTGTCGATGGCAATATCTGTGGTATTGAATTTGCGGATGCGAGGGCGGCCGGCGTCTCCTTACGGCAGGTAATGGTCGTGAAGGAGACGGTGGAATGGGAGCGGCGGCGCGAGCGAGAGAGACTCGCGGATCGCGCTGCCCGCGCGCGCAGGCTGCTAAAAAAGTGGTATTGAATAAAATGTATCCTCTTACAAGCTCTCTGTAATTGTATTTGATTTGATCAGCCCAAAGTTCGGTGACTTTAACCGCTGCTTCATTTGCTGCATTGAGGTCTTCAGTTGAGCAAGTGTTAGGGCACAACCGGCACGGCAATAAGTGGTCCATTGTTTGCAGAGGTGTGTTCACTGCCCCCACTCCCTGCGTCCAGGTATCCCCATTAAACTCGGTTTTCCCTGCAGCAGCCAACCCGGGACCTCAGTCTGTTAAGACACTTCCAGGCCCTCGTTTCAACTAAAGCTGTGGAAATTCATTTGCAATCACTGCAAATGAATTTAAATCTTAGACTTTATTTCTATACCTGTAAAGTCCATAAAGTTTAAAACTAAACCCCGACTACCGATAAAAACTAACAAACAAGAAAATATCAAGGATAGCCGTGGTCGTATGCCACTTTTCCCTAGAATGTATTGTTTTGTTAGAGTAAGTGGCATACGACCACGGCTATCCTTGATATTTTCTTGTTTGTTACTTTTTATCGGTAATCGGGGTTTAGTTTTAAACTTTATTTTTTTTATTTATATAATTTTTGGGACAAGGTAAAGCTAATAATCTATACATATTTGAAATGTGCTTGATAAGCCCTTTCATTTGATACCAAACATGGCATATTTGTCTAAAATTTATTTTTAACACAGCACCTTATGGGCGCTAGAGGGCGCCTGACAAGATTGAGTGACACGTCATATAGCCTATAACCATCGGACGATAAAGCCGCTTGTAACGATACCTCATTTGCTCAGTTCTAATAAGTAGTTAAGGAGCTATGAGGGAACAAATGAACGTACATACATACATACATACATACATACATACATAGCCTGTCAAAAATCATAACCCTCCTTTTGGCTTCGCCGTAGTCGGGTAAAAATGAAATAAAACAGTTTCATTAAAAAGTCATTTAGTTTTGAACTTTAACGGTATCGCTTTAAAGTCTATTATTTAATGCCGTTTTTTGCACCACAAAGGTTTGGCGTAAGCAGAATCGAGACCCAGGTAGCCCATAGCAGTTCATGCCTGAGAGGTAGATTTTCGGCAGGTTGGATGTCATCGAAAGGGGGAGGGTTTCCAGTGATTAGTTCTGACTGGTTAGTTGGCTGAACTCACAACCCGTGAGAAAATCTGCGCCTGGCATTCAAGATTGGCTCGGGCCCCGAAGGTAGCGCCATATTTTCTGATATAAAATATCCTTCTAATTATATAAATGGGAATGTTTGTGAAGATGTTTGGTTTTTTACTATTCAATCATGCTCTAACAAATGAACGGATTATGAAAACTGATACAGGAATAGATTATATAATTTATTTATTTATTTTATTTATTTATTAGGCATATCAACAGTGTAAACACCAACATGGATAAAAGACAGATGAAAATATTACTAGGCATGTGCTACACAAATTACAGATATGCACAGCATTGGCTGGTTGTCTTACAAAGAATAGCAAAAATTATATGTCAAATTATTACTTACAAACTACTTAAGGCATGTCAACTTATTGGGTCAATTAGATAAAATACAATTATACATTTTAGAAACGGGTCAATAACATAATTAATTTCAAAAATTGAGAACAATAATATAATTAATACAATTAAAAATTTAATTTAAAAAAAAAAAAAAAAAAAAGCTATCATTAACAATACATTACATTATAAGGTCATAAATTCATAAATTGTATAAATATAAAATATAATATGTCATTGTGAAGTTTCATAAATTTGCAATATTCAATTTAATTTAATTTAGAGGTGCTGAGTCAATTTAGACTTGAAATGCTTGGGATGGTCGTGGAAGATGTCGAGATCTAGATGTCGCCAACTATGATTATATGTTGAGGTCAGCCTGACAAGAGGTGCTTGTGCACCCAAATTCGTTTTGTGATGTGGCACTTGGAAGAATGGAAAGCTGTTCCTGAGCCTACTATTAGGTCTTGGGACGCATATTTTTGTGCTATTCAAAAGCCCCAGTTCGTGCGATGACCCCCCAACCAGATTCTGCAGAAACAACAGGTCCATAGCACTCCTTCTGTCCTTAAGGGACTGCAGTTTGAAATGAGCCAACCGTTCCTCGTATGGACATCCAGGATGGAGACCAGGAGTGACGTATGCTAAATGCCTAGTGAAGGCTCGTTGGACAGATTCAATTCGCTGCGAGTGGACAGCATACTGCGGGTTCCAGACAACACTACCGAACTCCAGGACACTTCTCACCAGACCATTGTATAACAATATTTTTGTGGAAACTTGCAAGTCCTTGGAGTTACGTTTAATGAAACCCAGCATTTTAGCTGCCCGGTTAACTATGTTGTCATATTGTGGGATGAATGTCAATTTGGAGTCAAGAATGACACCCAAATCCCTTACCTGGTGTGTGGTGGCTATTTCATCGTTTCCAATATAGAAGTTGGTCTCCGTTATATTGCGTTTCCTTGTGAATCGGATATGCAGGCATTTGGAAGCGTTTAGCAACATTTGATTTTCATGACACCAGGTGTTTATTCGGTCAAGGTCTTGTTGCAACAGCTCCGCATCAGCCTGAGAATTAATCGTACGAGATATTTTCATATCATCGGCATAAAGAGAGCAGCTGCAATGTTTGACCTGTTGAACTATGTCATTTATGAATAGCAGGAATAGAATCGGTCCAAGATGAGAGCCCTGTGGAACCCCAGAATCAGCCACGTATTTTGTAGATTTGACGTTATTAACTACCACGGTATATTCCCGGTCCGTCAAATAGGACCCAAACCACTCAAGAAGAACACCACTCACCCCAAACTGACTGTAAAGTTTCCTTAAAAGGATCTGATGGTCCACTTTGTCGAAGGCATTAGCAAAATCTGTGTAGACTGAGTCAACTTGCTCATTGTTATCCACGTTCTTTATAATAGGAGTGATGTACGAGACTAAGTTGGTAAGCACTGATCTTTTTTGCAGGAAACCATGTTGTTCGTCACAGATTAGTGGTCTAGTGTGTGTGGTAAGTCTGGACGAAACTAGTGACTCGAAAATTTTGGAAAAGCAGGAAAGGATAGCTATAGGTCGATAGTTCCTTACATCACTATTGTCTCCCTTTTTATAAATTGGAACTACTTTGGCTTTTTTCCATGCAGTGGGGAAAACACCAGTAGCGAGAGACTCATCTATGATTTTTTTAAGTGGATACGCCAAATATCCAGCACATCGCTTAACAAAAAGTGGTGGTATTCCATCAGGGCCCGGACCCTTGTTAGTGTTTATGCGCTTCAGGCTCAGGCAAATCTCTTTTTCAGAAAAATGTACCACGTTTAGACAGTCGGAGACAGTATCGGAAACCTGGTCGAATTGTAATGATCCGGGATCGCCCCTGGATGTGTAAACAGAGCTAAAGTGAGAGCCAAACATGTTAGCTATATCACAATTGGCAGTACAGGTTGACATACCATTAGTGTGCATTGTTGACGGCAAGGTGTTAGAGCCCGATCTTTTGTGTTTTATGAAGTTCCAGAAAGCCTTGGGATCACGTTTTATGTTTTTTTCGATGGAATTAATGTAATTAGTGTGACAGTCACGAATAAGTTTAGCGCATCGTTTCCTGATCATCTCAAACTCCAGCCTATCTCTGGGATTTTTGTATTTGCGAGATTTATGCCTAAGTCTGTCTTTCTCTTTTAAGAGACCGATTAGCTCTCCAGTAAACCAAATGGGATGAGATATTTTGCGCGGCTTTCTCTTTGGAACGCATTCCCTTATGATGCTATTTAAACTGTCGTAGAAAAGTGTAACCATTTCATCCACACCGTTGCATCTAGCAAAACTTGCAGACCATTCCAAGCATTCAAGGAGAGATACAATTTTATCAAAGTCAGCCTTATAAAAATTGTAATCTTGCCGAGATTGGTCGGCTGACACGGGATACGGTTTGAGGTCTATTACAATGTTAAGTGGCGGGTGCAGATTATCGACTTTACTTAATTTGCTATCCGATTCGCGTATGGTACATTTTACGTTAGTTAAAACTAAGTCCAGTATTTTGCCATCGGTATTTGCAATCAGTGATTGCTGTTGTAAGTCGCTTAGAGCTATAAAATCTGAAAGTGATATCATCATTCTGCGGTTTTTATTATCACCATTGTTGTTCGGTATAGTAGGAATTAAATGAAATCCGTCGCTGTCCATAGACCACGTGATAAATGGTAAGTTGAAATCACCGAAGATTAAAATGTCATCAACGAGTTCCGAGACCGCGCACGCACCTTCAAGAAATTCGCGCAGCACTTCCGGCTGTATTGGAGAGGGTAAGTAGACTACACATATTGCAACTCTCTTACGCATTTTGTTCTGTTTAGTCTCTACCGTAATCCAGATGTCCTCGCAGCCAGTTTCCCACTCTGAGATACGAGACGAATGCAAGTGTTTAGAAACCGCCAGAAGTACGCCTCCACCATCCAATTTGCTTGTTTGGCTTAGATTGCGATCTCTGCGATATACCACATATCGATCATCAAAAACTTCGCGATCATGTACATCTTGATTCAGCCAGGTTTCAGTAAAACTTATTATGTCATAATTATTTTCCAGTATATTATTGTAGACATCTCTAGTTTTAGTACGTAGACCACGGACGTTTTGGTAATATATTTCCATAGAATTGAATTTTACTGTAAATTCCATAAAATATTATACTGGTATACACATACTATTTATCTTTGTGTAAGAAGGCCAAACTTTCAACGTCACGGATATGCACGGCTTGGCAACCATCCGTTTTTCTGACAAAGATTCGTCCGTCACGCACCCAAACGAATTTAAAGGCTAGTTCTCTGGCTTTCAGTCTTGTTAGAGCATGCAGCTGTTTATTTGCAGGACTCAGATGCTCGGAGACGTAAATAGGTTGACGCTTGCCACCTATACCTAAGTGCTGGGTTGATAGCTTATCGTTTCTATTTTCAGCGTTGTATTTTGCAGTAGCGGCCAAAAGTTTATCACGCAGTGACCGGTTCTGAAGTTTGATGATCACGGACCTGGGACGATTGGTTTCCTTATTTAGCTTGGCGACCCTTGTAGCATTCAATATTTCTCCTGGCTGAAGTGGACACTTGATTGTATTGCCAAGCTGGTGGAGTATGCTAATAAGATTTTCAGTTCGATGTTCAGGTATGCCATTGATTTCCAGGTTACAGTCCCTGATGAGCTGCTCAACAGTGTTAAGTCGAGTGTTTAGATCTCTGACCGTTAGATTAAGTTTTTTGTTGTCCTTTTCCAGTTTGTCAATTACTGTCACCTTTTCGCTTAGACTGAGCTTCATTTCTTCGTATTGCGTATTATAAAATTCGAGTGCTTTTTCAAAACACGCCAGCTTATCGTTGAGGTTTTGCAGATGTTTAGTCACGAGGTCACCAACCACAGTTTTGAAAGCAGTATGAATCTCGCTACGAATGAGCTCACGTATATCATCTGAGGTGATGGAACTGGAGTTTGACTTACTGTCTGAGTTGATATTTTTGTTGCGAAGAGTAATGTTGCTTACCTCAGATTCCGGTAGGTTGCTTGGTCTGATCGGAGTGTTTGTATTTCCGGTTTTGGGTTCGGAACTGACGCAGGTAGGACATTTCCACATCTGCTTGTGTTCGCTCAACATTGAATTAAACCGTTTAACGGTGATATTTGAGCACTCCAAATCATACACGCAAGAACATTTCATGCATTTCATTAATTCTTTGTTTTTTATTATAGTTTGACAGCCAGCACATTTGACTTTGCAGCCTGACATTATGGGTTTATTTTATTGAGCTAGTCCAAAAGGCAGGTATCCAAAAAGCTGCGTATTTTTATTACTTGATTATGACTAGCTTTGTAAACGCACCTTGATAGTGAGAAATCACCGCAGTCGTTTTGTTGGGTTGGTAGTTTGGTGATCGGGCGTCAAATGTCAAACAGAAGTCAAGAGTTTTCAAAAAGTTTGTTGTTGAAATTTATAAGTGTGTGAGTGTATCTTTACACTGTAGAAACAGCTGTTTAACAGCTGATTGTGAGTGTGTGGGTGAGATAAACGATGAGTTTCGTATTTCGTATTTCTAAAACTCACAGTAATTCGCAGGTATGGTTCTTGTTTCACACTTTATAGGTTATGTTTTCAGCTTTATTTAACATCAACACTACTTATTCGCACTTTAAACTCAATATTTCGATTATTAATTACAAAGATTACACAAAGACAAGTACTGTGTAGCAGTGTTGCCACAATGCTTTTTTGGAATAACCTGGAATTATAGATTATCACACACACACACACACACACACACACACACACACACACACACACACACACACACACACACACACACACACACACACACACACACACACACACACACACACACACATACACACCCACACACACACACACACACACACACACACACACACACACACACACGTATGGATGTAGGAACGAGAACATAATTCTAACCTTTATTACCCGTGTTACTACCAATCTTACTACTAGTAGTAACCATGGGCGAAGCCGCCAATGCAAGTTCATAATTTATGGATTACGCAACTGACAACTATAAAAAATACTAAAAACAGTTTATGATTAAAAAATGTCCATCAAGATTGCCTGTAAGAGATCGCTTGTAGCGATAAGGTCGCCATTTGTACATTTCTTATTATGTTGTCCGTACATGTACTAAAATTTATGAGTGTACAATAACGAATTTTCTTATCTTATCCCTTATCATTCCACTATTATGTGAAAAGGATGCCTAAATAATTAAGAAAGGAATGCAAAATGTAATTTCAATTACAATGTCTAGATTTTTTGAAACTTTACTTGCCTGGATACCATCGACTGGCATGATTATGTATATGAATATGATTATTCTACTAACTTACATAATAGGTGAAATATGTCAAAATCGAGGCATATAGCTATTAATACCGTGCCACCACCCTATGTGACCTATGAACAAAAATAATCAATTTCTTCCATCTGATGGCAAACTGTACCCACGACAAAGTACTTCCTGATCGTGTCCAAATAATTATAGTTTTACAACCATTATTAAAAGTTAATCTTAGATTACAAATGATATATTGTGTTATGCAGTTTTACTTAAGTTTTATCGTTCACTTTTGACACGCGATATAGGAATTAAAAACAGTGACGTGTTGCATAATAAGTACTTAATATTCATACCCTTTGTTGTGTAAAACTAACATTATCATATTACGTCATTTTACTAGTTATAAATAGGCGGTATTAGGTGCAGTATATACCTTCTCGAACCAAGCGCTTCAGTGACTCATTCCTATGCCGCACCATTAAGACCAATTTTTTTTTTTTTTCGTGCGGAAATCCCCTCGGATACCCCCCCTGCCGGAGCCGGAAGGGGAGGTTATGTCGGACTCGAAACGCCGACTGTGGGTCTTGGTGCTAGGCCGGAGGTGAGGTTGTTATAGACATATCCCTCGCACCCCGGCTGACCCAGGGCCATCCCTTGCGGGGAGGAGGGGGGACAACGGTGTCCCCAACTCGCCCCCGGAATGGGGAGGCGCGCTGTTTAGCGCGCCGCCGCCGTGGCCTGCTTGTGCTGGGGTGACAGGCGGCTCCACCCGTCACCCCCAGGCCCGCGCTCATGGGGGACGGAGGTCAGTCAGTGCCCTCCGACGCCCGAGTTGCCTGCGCGCGCGGGCGGCGCGATCCGCGAGTCTTTCTCGCTCGCGCCGCCTCTCCCGCTCCGCCGTCTCCTTCACGACCATTACCTGCTCGCTGAAGGAGACGCCGGCCGCCCACGCGTCCGCGCAGCGGACCATTGCTGTGAGCAGGGTGGCGAGGGTGAGAACTCTCACTCCCAGGGCCGCCACTATCTCCCGCCTCGGTCCACCGCACCATTAAGACCTGGAACTCCCTGCCAGCTCACGTGTTTCCTTCTTCCTACAGTCCCGGGTCCTTTAACCGGGACGTAAAAGGCTTCTGATGAGGCCTTCAAGCTGAGCGCCTCTGTTAACATGGTACATGTTTATGATGGTGACCCTCTTTACGAGACTTTGCCTTAAGCTTACCACCAGGCAAGGTGAAGTCAAATTGACGTGTCATTTATAAAAAAAGTGGAAAAATAGGATAAAGGGGATACTTCCCGAGGTCGAGGATTTCACCCCATACCAGAGGGTAGGGGGTGAATTTTGTGATAACCTAATCTGAGGGCAATCGCATTTATAATATTAGTATGGATATATTCTGTTGAATTACTTATTTTCGACAAAACAATAATGTTTTTTTTTCTCCCTTTATGGGTCCCTGTATGCTTAAAATGCAATTTATACACACAATTTATTCACTGTATCTTGCATTGAAATCGCTTCAGCTTATGCCTTGCAATCAAAATCACGGTACCCAAGGCCTATTTAAGTTGCTGAAGTAAATGTTAGTCTTCAATTTGCCGTGTTTCCCTTGTCTCAAGTTACGGGGTCTTAACGCGTAGTATGAGCGTAAAAAATGATTTAAGTGAAGGACAGACGCCCGAGTCTCACCACCTGCCGAGTCTCTGTTGCGGGTTTACTACTACCTGGTGAGGGTTAGATAGGCAGTCGCATAAAAGCTGAGATAGGCAAGTCAAATCAAAACATGGAAAAGTAAGCGGATCTCGGAAATTGAAGATCGTCGTTGAGGAATATTTTCGGCGAACCGTTCCATCGGCGAAGGATTCATTCGGACTACCAACCGTCGATGAATAATATTTTCGGCGAAACGTTCCATCGGCCAAGTATTTTTTTGTTCTACTAACCGTCGGAGTAGAGTGTTATCGGACAACCGTCCTATTCAGTGAGCGGTATTTCGGAATACCATATGGACTTCGGCGGTGAGAGCCTCGAAGGCAGCCGGGAATAACGTGTTTTTTATACCATTTAGGTGACAGACAAAGATACAGCTCATCTGAATGAAAGTGGTTACCGTGGCATAAGGACGTGTGCAAGTGGGAGTCACAATCATCCTACCGACCCTGTAGGAAAAGAGAGTTTTTGTGCCGTCAATGCAGAAGACAGTAAGACAAGCTTTTAGTCTTCCCACTGACAGCAAAAAAGTTTCCAATGTGCTCTTGCTATCCTTCGCACTCACTCGATACTGACACATGATAATAGCCCATATTTACTAAAGTGGATGGTACAACCCCCACGGATACCTCTCACCCGGAGCCCGTGGGGGTAGTTCTTTATAAAAAAAGGACTCATCCATTTGACTTCATTCATTCACCATTCCTCGCCTGATGGTAAGCTAAAGGCAAAGTCTCCGAAAGAGGGTCACCATCGTAAACATGTACCATGTTAACAGTGGTGGCACTCAGCTTGTCGGCCTCATCAGATGCCTTTTCACGCCCCGCTTAAAGTACCCGGGATTGTAGGAAAAAGGAAGCACGTAAGCTGCCAGGGAGTTCCAGGTCTTAATGACGTGGCATAGGAATGAGTCACTGAAACGCTTGGTTCTAGAAGTTATATTCTGCACCGTATACGGATGGCATCTTAGCCCTGCACGTATTGTCATGTGAAGGAAAGGAGAGTATGGGACTAATTGGAAGAGCTCATCAGAACATTCGCCATGGTAGAGACGGTATTATACTGCCAAAGACGCAACATCTCTACGCATCTGCAAAGGCTTTTTTTTGTTTTTATGTTGGACTCTAACCAACTTAAAGATAAGATAAGATAAGAAAAATCTTTATTGTACATTCATAAATTTTAGTACACATACGGACAACAATATGAAAAATGTACAAATGGCGGCCTTAATGCTACAAGCGATCTCTTACAGGCAAACTGCACGCCATCTTACGTCAATAGTTGTCAAGGGTGAGATGGCTTCTGGTATATTCCTCACGCCTCGACTGACCCAGGCCCATCACGGATATTCCGACGCGGATTTTCGAAAGTTTTTGAAGTCCACTGATTTCTTCTTTTTTTATTTACCTCTACTTAATTTTCGTACACCACGGAGACTGGCAATATCGAATAATTAATCACTCGGAGCCTACAAGTAAAATATTAAATGTCTGATTCAGAATTGAACAGCTGTTGGACGAAATTAATTTGTAATTTGCTAATTACTTCTGAAATACCAAGGGATGATTCTGCTGTCCAAAATGTCACTTGATTTTGTGAAGAGGTTTTCACTTTTAATTGAGATTTTGTAAAATTTTAGGAAACTTGCAAAAGACTACATCCCTATTATACATTCGCATCGGTGATTTTCTTCCTTCGCCATAGCCATTATTTAAAAACCTGTCATCTGTTTTGCTACTGCCTTACTACAGCTCTATACATTCATATTCAAAGTAACAGAGTTGCAAGGCTCCTTGAAAGGTATTCAAGGAATCTTGCAACTCCGTTACTTTCAAGGGCTTTTGTCCTGACCTTTTTTCAATACATCTTCAATTTGAACAGTGTACATTCTGCAAAATCATCGTCAACTTGTTTGCCCACTCACTTACACGTACCTTCCATACTCACGCGTCATTCGCACAGTACTCATTGGTTATACGTGCCTAAACTGCTTTAACATACCCTTTCCAATTCTCGTTACAACATTATCTTTCAAGCCACTCAAGTATATCTATATTTTAATATAATATTGGAGACTTTGGCCTTGTACTTAGACACCTTAGACCTCACACATAGCGCGTATTTCTGCAATCATTGTAATGCGCAATGATTGCAGAAATACGGGCTATGTGTGAGGTCACAGAAATATTAGTGGTTTTCAGTGATAGAACGGCCATAAGCAATGTCTTACCAGACATATCACAGTGATACCTACTTAATTTATGTAAAGGACAACATCTGCTAATACCTGTGATAAACAATAAATACATTTGAATTTGAATTGAATTGAATTGAATTGAATTGAATTTGAATTTGAATTGAATAAGCAGTTTTCACCTGCATGTCACACGTATCAACTTTTCCACTGTAAATAATAATCGCGAGATATAAGAAATGGCTCTATCTCTCAAATTTACTCCTCCATTTTTATTCTAGAGTTTGAAGTAGATGGCATATTGACGTTATTTTTACCGATGTTATTACAAGCTAGTCTTAAAAGTACTGAGTAAGCGTTCGAAAGTTCCTGTCCCATAGGACAGGAATTGTGTTAAAAGTTGGCACGCGTTTCCCGCTCACATTGGCGTTTTATCCTAATAATATTTCTGTATGTAAGGTAATGTCAATATTAGCTATAGTCGAATTTTTAATTAGACGAAGTTCACTCACGTTTCCTGAGTTGTCAGTTTTTGATGAAATAAAAATAATTTTGAGACCGAATGATTATGACAATCCTAATAAAGTCATTCTTTTAGTTTTAATCTCATTTTGAGACTTTGTAGGTCAAGATATTTCTGATGCTGACCGTACTTTATAAGATGTACAACCTGTACCTAAGACTGTACCTAAGAAGAGAAGACTTTAATATTCTAAATATTCCCTAGGCGAGTGTTAATCGCTGTATATTTCAGTATTATGAAGTTTAGTGGTCCAGAGAGTATATAAAAAAAATTAAACGATATTTTATTGCCATAAAAAGGTAAGAATGTTTTTAAAACCAAAAATATTACCTTCACTGCATTATTAAAGTTTATGTCCTTCGTATTGGGACTAGAGACTAGAGACTAGATTGAACTTTTTAACCGACTTCTAAAAAAGAAGGATCCCTAATTCGATTGTGCTTTATTAATGCAACCGTCGAGATCGTAAATGGAAGGTAACATGGTGGGTATTGGGGGTAACATAGTGGGCTGAGGACCTAAAAAGGTAGATGGCATAGGGTGATGTGTAAATGGAAAAATCGGGTGCCATGGACCACCTTGGGAGAAATATATGCCCAGCAGTAGACCGCAATAGACTAATTAATTTATTGGTCTACAAATTGTATCAAAGGTTAAAAACATCCATCCATATACTCACGTCTGTAAATCCCCGTAAGTGTAGGCAGAGGTGTACTACACCCACGTTTCGCCAATTATAATTTTAGGGGCGAGGATAATGCCGTCTGGCCGGCCTTTTGTCTTGGGCTGTATGTTTACTGCCGGATGGAGAACAGCCCTATCCCTTAGTCGCCTTTTACGACACCCACAGAAAGAGTTGGGGTGGTCCTATTCTACTCCACCGGGAACGAACACGGAAAATTTAAAAAAACAGTTCCTGTTTATAAGTTTTTCGGACATTTCCTTATAATTCTGCTATGAGACCTTGGCCTACGAATATATAACTACTTGGAATAAGTATAATCCATACTAATCCATACTAATATTATAAATATACTAATATTTTGACAGCCTCCGTGGCGTGGTGGTAGTGAACGCGACGGCCACGCACGAGGCGCGGGTTCGATTCCCGCTCAGTGCAAATATTTGCATGTCATGCATACAAATATTTGCACTAATATGGCTATTTGCATTGATCTGGGTGTTTCTATGTATAGTATGTATGTATTTACAAAAAAAAAGTATCTATGTATATTTATCCGCATTCTAGATTCCATAACACAAGCTAATTAAGCTTACCATGGGTCTAGATAGCGTTGTGTAGAATGTAGTGAAAAAAAATGCGAAAGTAACTCTGTCTGTCTGTCTGTATTTCTGTCTGTATGTTACGCTTTCACGCCTTAGCCACTTAACTGATGCTATAGGGGTAGATTAGACCATGAGAAAGGACATAGGCTATGTTTGGCCGCGATAACCTACATCCACGCGGGCGGAGCCGCAGGCAAAAGCTAGTATTTTTATATGAAGAAAATTTCACCCTCTTCTTGTAATTATATTTTATACAAACGTGATGACACGACTGTCTGCCCCCCACCTGCCACGCGTCGACCTACATAAAAGCTTATTATTGTAAGTGTCACTCAAGTGTCTTCGTATAAATGATATTTTGATAGTAATACATTAAGCCATTATGATCACAGCTAACACCTTTCGTTGGAAAGGCTTCGTATCTATTTCTTGTTCAAAAATCTATTTCAAATCAAAAGGATGTTGTTATAAACCTCATTAGTGAAGAAATTTGCCTTCAGCTTATCATCAGGTGAGTTGAAGTTATATTGACGTGTCCTATATAAAACTCACATAACCATTATCAACTAACCAAGTACGTCAAAAAAAAAACATTTTTGCGCCTCTTTCCTGAAATAAGCTGAAGGCAAAGTTTCAGGAAAAAAGGAGACCACACAGACAGATACCATGTCATAATGGTGGCACTCAGCTTGATGGTCTCGTCAGATGCTTTTTCACGCCCCGCTTAAAGGACCCGGGACTGTAGGAAGAAGGAAACACGTGAGCTGCTAAGGAAAGTTCTAGGGCTAGCAAGGATTATACCACATTATTTGGACTTTACGGTCGATTAATCTCGTCTGTCATTAGTGAAAAGCAAAACTAATCCAACCTGAATTATATCTTGAATACAACAAAGCGTTCAATTTGAAATATATAGTACGACAGAGAACTTAGTACTCAGAAATTGAACCACATTAGATGTGACATATTGCGAATTTAGGATAAGTTGATCCGTGGTCACGAATTCAGCGGCGAGCGGCGCGGCAACGTAAGTGATATGGCAAAAAAGGAAGCGATATACTTCACCTTTACTTATGGCTGGGTGCTTTTCGTTCAGGTGCTATTCAGCTAGGTGCTCTAAGTGGATTACACCATCCTGAGTACACTTGTCCTCCTGGAAGAACCGTACATGTTTCGTTGAAGTTTCTTTATTGTAGATTTAGATCAATCGGACATGTAGCTAGAACAAAAGCATTATTTATGTACTTTATTCTTTTAATCCTTTAGTGTTACCGTAATTTCGTTTTCAGCGTTTACCCCAAAATAAACGAAGTATGAAGTGAGCGAACATACCTACTTAGAATTTTCAATAGAATCTATGCGAGCTAAAAACGAACATCGAAGGAATATTCTGTCTCTGTTTACACTTATAGAATTTGACGGAGAGGGGGGATAGACAGCATTCGCTCGTCTAATGTAAATTGGCCTTTGTAGTGGTGGAAAGCTCCGCTGCTCACCTCTGTTGCGCTCTCATTGATTTACCTCACCGTTTGCACTGCCGCGCTGCTAACCGCTGAGTTTGTGGCCACGGCCTTACAGTAGTTTCGACTAACTTTGGCTTCGTTATAAAGTCATACGTCTATTCTCTGTTACGTACCGTTGAATTCGTGTATTACATGAAGTTCGGATAATTCCATCTTATACCTAATATTACTATCACGCCGATATACAATGGGAGGTGTGCAGAGATGTAATTTAAACTCTACAATACGATCGTAGCGATTTCTATATTTTTTTTGGGTAAATAATGTTATTTCAGGTTACGCTTAAAAGACTTTTCTCTAGTAAAAAGAAGTGAATACTTAATATGTTTTTATTTAGGACACTTTAAGTTGAAGGTGTAGTTTCAGGAAAGACAGGCGACACATTGTTACAGACACCCATATTACAATGATGGCTCTACGCTTGACGGACTCTAAGGATGCTTTTCACGCCCCTCTTAAAAGCCTCAGGACTGTAGGAAGATTCAAATACGTGAGCAAGAAAGGAATTCTAGGTCTTAATGGTGCGGCAGAGCAAAGAATCAAAAATTCAAAATTCAAACATCATTTATTCTGCATAGACAATTAAATCGGCACTTACAAAACGTCAATATAAAAATAATTATAATAACTAGTTTAGCAAATGGTCCAAATGAAAAGCGGGCCAGACCTGAGAAGACTCCGGCAAGAAACTCAGCGGGCATTTTTTTTGTTTATAAACAAACATTCACTTAGTCACCAAACCGCTTGGTTATTGATGGAATATGCGGGTGTCATCTAAGCCGCCCTGCACCTGTTGTCCTGTGTGTTAGGACCCGGCACTGTAAGAAGAAGGAAACACGTTTATAGGATCTATACTTTCGATACCTATATTGTGTTTGAGTTAACAAATTTAGCTAATAAAAATAACATAACATAACATAAACTCACGCCTGTATTCCCCGAAGGGGTAGGCGGAGGTGCTAGCATCCACATTTCTCCAGTTTATGTTTAGGTCCCAATGTAATGGGTGGCGAGCCTATTGCCATTAACCGGGCACTTATAAATGCTGCTAAACTGCGATAAATACACACATAACTTCGAAAAGCATCGACAAGTCATTGGTGTGTGCCATGGCCGAGCAGGTAATGGTCGTGAAGGAGACGGCGGAGCGGGAGAGGCGGCGCGAGCGAGAAAGACTCGCGGATCGCGCCGCCCGCGCGCGCAGGCAACTCGGGCGTCGGAGGGCACTGACTGACCTCCGTCCCCCATGAGCGCGGGCCTGGGGGTGACGGGTGGAGCCGCCTGTCACCCCGGCAGAAGCAGGCCACGGCGGCGGCGCGCTGAATAGTGCGCCTCCCCATTCCGGGGGCGAGTTGGGGACACCGTTGTCCCCCCTCCTGAGGAGGGCCAGACCGTAAGGGATGGCCCTGGGTCAGCCGGGGTGCGAGGGATATGTCTTTGACAACCTCACCTCCGGCCTAGCACCAAGACCCACAGTCGGCGTGCGGTTTTAGTCGGTTCGAGTCCGACATAACTTCCCCTTCCGGCTCCGGCAGGGGGGGTATCCGAGGGGATTTCCGCACGAAAAAAAAAAAAAAGGTGTGTGCCATGGTAAACCTGGGATCGAACGTGAGACCTCGTCTCAGCAGTCCATTACCCATACCACTAGGCTACCGCAGAATAAAAATAGTAAAATAAATAAATATTCCACAATATTTTACACAACGCTATCTAAACCCATGGTAAGCTCAAATAGTTTGTGATCTAGAAAATGGATAAACATACTTAGACACATTTTTTTTGTTGTAAATATATACATATTATACTTACATAGAAACACCCAGACCAATGCAAATACCCATATTCATGGATACAACTATTTGCACTGAGCGGGGATGGAACCCGCGCCACCTTTGTGGCGGCCGCGTTCACTACCGCCTCGCCACAGAAGCTGTCAACTGAGTTATCAAGGTATTATCACAACAAGTATCTAAAACTAGTTAAGTGAACATTTCAAGTGAAGACGTTTGAAGACTCAAGTTGTCTCCTAACAGAGTGACAGAACCAATTACGAGCTTCTAAAGGTAGGGTTGCATTCAAATAACAAGTTACGTAGATAATAATAATAATAATAATAATAATAAACCTTTTATTTCATGCAAAAGTACAGCTACATACATATTTATGTTATTTACAAGTAATTTACTAAACTTATTTTCTAAATTTCTAAAAAAAAAAATGCTATAATTAGGTAGTAAATTAAAAAGAAGTTTGGTTGCATGAACCCTTCTTCAAGTGAAGGTGAAGGCCTCCTCTAAAGAACTCCATGTTTCTCTCTCTTGGGCTATTTGCGGCCAGCAGGGACCAGCTATTTTTTCCAGCTCGTCTGCCCATCTCGTGTAAGGTCTGCCTTGGAGACGTTTGCCGATTGGACCCTTCCACGTTGTTACCCTGTTGGTCCATCTCTCGTCCTGTAGCCTCGCTACGTGCCCAGCCCACTTCCATAGATAGTATTCTACAAACATTTAGGAGGAATTCTTGGAATAATGTGGTCTTTGTGGTGGTAATATGCAGTTTGAGTTCTGTTTAGGTGAAATAACTAAACGTATTTACGTGTAAATAGACAATGGCTGTTTGGAACAGCTAATTTATTTATTTATTTATTGATCCACTAACAGTTGTTTACATTGTACATGTTATAAACAAATAATATAAAGGTAACATTCCTTAAGTAACAACCACTTATAGGTAGACACAACACTCAAAAACAACATTTAAAAAAAAGAGCTTACGTACTTAGTTCTACCCAACTTCTTCCATACAAAAAAAACAATAATATAAAACAAACATTTAGTCAACAAAGAAACTTAGAAACTAAGTCTGTTTTGGCAGCATGTCGTAAATTGACTTCTGGAATCAAAGTGGACGTCAACCAGATGGCTACAACAGTTTATAACCTTAATTTGCCATTGATATAAGACAATACAAATTGATTACTATTTTTTAAGACCTTTTTTCCTTTCCCAAAGTCAAATCTATCTCTAAACCAAATTTAATCAGAATCGATTCACTGGTTTGGCGTGAAAGCATAACCAGACACGGCTACTTTCGGATTTAAATCTAACTAGTTTTTGTCCGTGGCTCAGCCCGTGTGGATGTCGGTTATCGTGACCAAACATAGCCTAGTTAACATAGGGTGTCAGCTAACTCCATACCAAATTTCATTCAAATCGCTCCAGCCGTTTAGACGTGAAAGAGTAACTAACATCCATCCAACCATACCTACTTACAAACTTGCGCGATTATAATTTTAATATTGGTTCCGGGCTCTGAGTTGCCGAGGAGGGCCAGACCGTAAGGGATGGCTCTGGGCAGCCGGGTCCGAGGGATATGTCGATATCAACCTAACCTCCGGCCTAGCACCACGACCCTTTGTCGGCGTGCAGTTTTAGTCAATTCGAGTCCGACATACCCTCCTGGCTCCAGTGGGGAGGTATCCGTGGGCATTGCCGCAAGAAAAAAAAAGGGCTCGGAGTTGATTGCATGTTTCACCTTTTATATTAAGTAAATACAAAACTGAAATCAAATCTCAAATTCTAGGAATCGATTCCAGTATCGCAAATATCAGAATCAGTATTCAATATTGAACCTAGCCAGTTTCCAGAACAACAAAACTAAACATAGCACAAACAATCTGTTATTCAAAATACAGAAAGCAATACTTAGATGCAAATATTTATTCCAATAACAGACAAGTAACTCCTTCCAAATCGACAAATAGAATAGGGTATACGTGATAGCAGTATTGTTTTATTTCCGTGTAAATGCTGTGTAGGCTTGCAATATCTTTCAATTGAATGAACAAACGTTAGAACTGTGTTTATTCTATCTATTTATTTGATTTTGTTCACTGTTAATACTTCTATAGCTTATAGCTTTAGGCTAGTTTGTGTACAGTCAGCATCAGAAAGGTGTTGATGAAAAAGTGCTCAAAATGATCTTAATTCCTTGAATTAAATTTTTATAGCATTTATAATGCTAACGTGTTTCCTTCTCCCTATAAGCGGGGCGTGAAAAGGCATCTGATGAGGCCGTCAAGCTGAGTGCCACCACTATTAACATGATACATGTTTACGATGGTGACCCTCTTTCCGAGACTTTGCCTTTAGCTTAACATCAGGCGAGGTGAAGACCAATTGACGTGTCCTTTATAAAAAAAAACTTTTAAATTCGGAATACATCGGAAAAAAGAAGAACTCAAGTCACCCCCTTAAATACGGCTATAAAGAGAAGGGAAATTTGAAGTGATTCAGGTGTGACTCGATAGCTCAGTTAGAAGAGCATTCCCCCTGTAAGAGAAAGGTCGTGGGTTCAAGTCCCACTTGAGTTATTTTTTTCCCCGATGTATTTTGAACTTAATTCCTTGGTTTTCCTCACAACAATACCTCCTATCCAATTCCTCACGACAATAATACAATGTTTGGTTTGTTCTTAATACTTTAATTTTAAGATCATTTTGAGACTTTTTTGTCAAAGTAAAGGCTGTTTAACATCAGATCAGGCGCAGCCTCAGATGCAGGGCTTGAGTCAACAATGGTGCCCGGAATGCGGTAATACGCTCACCCCCTATTACGTGGGACCGAATCCAATGATTGGTAAAATATGCGTGTTAATTTAAAAACTCTGTCTGACTCTCCGGGGATAAAGGCGTGATTTTATATATAATGTATGGTATGTATATTTCTACTGACTGTACGATTTAAAACCTCAAAAAGTAAAAAGTACTGCTTTTTTTTTTTTAAAGAATATTAGAACCGAAGTCACTAATATTCCCTCTAACCCCTCCAACTAAGCTAAATTGCTTGTGCTAGGAGTGGGTTCACGTCGGTAGTGTAATGGCCAGGATCGAACCCGGGACCTCTCGATCGTAAGGCCGACTCCTTAACCTGCATTGATTGAGCTCAAATTTTGACAAGTGATAGAACCCACTTCAAAAATAGTTTATAGATGGTCCTGTAATCATGAATTAATTCCAGAGTGAAGCCAAGACTTGGGCCTATAGTTCTTTATAACATTTCATTCAATCATTTCAGTAACTGTACTATGTACAATTGTACAGTACACAATACATGCTTTTATCTTTTCCAATAAAGCTATCTCTCCATTTTATTTATTACATAATCCCAATTTTCTTATTCTTGCTCGATTGACCGCACTATTCCTGTTCCTAATTAGGTACGTGGAAGCAAAAAATATCAAGCCAAATGGGAGGGTAGGTATATCACACGTCCGCCTAACTCTTTGAGTATATAAAGAACATGCTCATTCCTGACATTGTATTTATATATTATATGTAAATACATACATATTATACACTAGCTTTTGCCCGCGGCCCCGCCCAGGTGGATGTCTCTTCCGCCATCATTAATTAATTTCGATAGTTCGTAAGAATATCGATGACTTCACCGTCGCCTCAAAGATGGATAAAAAAAATAAAGGGAAATTTGAATATCTTAGGGTGTGGCTCGGTAGCCTAGTGGTTAAGGCAGTCTTCCTAAGGTACTTATTTGATTTGGATAGTTATCATACTTAAAAATCATTCAAAGAATACATATAATATGTTATCATTAGTTTTTTCTTTATTTCCAGGTAATTATTCAATCTGTGCTGTGGAGATGTATATCAAGATGTATATCAAGATGTGTCATAATTCAAGGTATATGTAAAAGTATGCAGTGAGCCGAGAGTACTGAGCGGGACGCAGTTTGAATTGCCAAAGGAGTTGTGAACTTTTGGTTAACTCGCTCATGCCGAGACCGTTTAACTTTCCTTGACGCTCTCTAAGTGTTGGGCTTGGTACCTAATTTTATGGTCCATTTCTGATAATCCTAGTATAACCTACCTAAGTCATTAAGTAGTTTTGAACCCGATACCGCATCCATTAAGAACCTCTCGTTTCATTGATTTGTAACATTAATGGTAGGTACTACTGGGACAATAATATTCCTACTAGTACCATTAGTCGTACTAATAGGATGAAAATATTCCCACTAGTACCATTAGTGGTACTACTGGGGTAAACATATTCCCACTAGTACCATTAGAGGTACTACTGGGATAAAAATAGTGTCATTAGGACCATTAGTGGTTCTACTAGGATAAACATATCCCCACTAGTACCATTAGAGACACAACCGGGATAAAGATAATCTCACTACCATTAGTGGTATTACTGGTATAAAACCTTTCCCTCTAGTACCATAAGCGGTACTACTGAGATAAAAATATTCCCACTAGTACCATTAGTGGTACTAATCAATGGTACAGCTGGGAAAAAGGGCTAGGAACCTATTATTGGAATAAAAATCTATCTGTTATTCTAGACTATAATGTATCTATGTACCAAATTTCAGCCAGATCGGTTTAGCTGTAAGAACATGATAAAAAAATCATCTTCACAAACTTTCACACTAGAAATATTAGGATAGCTCACAGTGTGTGTGGGTTCGATTCATCATCATTGTCTTTAAGTTATTCCTGGTTGTTTCCAAGGCTTTCAACTCATAGGGACACTATGGTCCCCACAAACCGAAGGAAACGGACGAGTTGGTCCTGGGTCTGCCGGGGTGCGAGAAATATGTTTCCTGCATTTTCACCTCCGGCAACCAAAGACCCAAAGACGGCGTGCATTTTAGTCGGTTCGAGTCCGACATAACCACCTCCACCGGCTACGGGGAGGTGGTTATGTCGTGGGGATTTTTCACACGTAAAAAAAGAGAAATAAAAAAGGCTTTCAACAACAGCCCGGAACCCGATTACTCTTTCTCTTACTTTGAATTATTATCTTAGCGATATAAAGGGCTCGCAGCTATCTGTTCCAATTAATCATATTGCACACGAACAAGTGCTAGAGTCTCATAAAAATAAAAGGCAAATCAGCTTGCAGGTGAAATTGGCTTTCCCCAAAGAGACCTTGAAAGTTTTGGAAGAGGGAGGAAATAGTCACTAACAAAAAATAACACATAACTTCATTATTAACTAGCTGACCCGTCCCGGCTTCACCCGGGAAAATTTCGAATTCTATATTGATAGTGACCTAAATGGCGAACTTCTATACAAACGTTTGTCACCTATTTTACCCTCTTAGTAGTTAAATGAAACGCTGATACACGTGTGGAAGTTAGTGCATCTAGCTCTGAAAATGACGGACTTTAATACAAACTTTCATCCCTTATTTTACCACCTTTGTAGCAAAATTACCAAAAATCCTTTCTTAGGGATGCTTACATTATAAAATGCATCTACTGTCAAAATTTCAAGTTTTGTAGGTCCAGCTGTTTAGGCTCTGCGTTGATGAATCAATCAGTCAGTTAGTCTGGACAAGTAATTTTTTTTTCTAGGACATGTCAATTTGACTTCACCTCGCCTGATGTTAAGCTAAAGGCAAAGTCTCGGAGAGAGGGTCATCATCGCAAACATGTACCATGTATGTGATATCGAAATACTAAAATTATTTTTGTCATAGAATCAATCAACATGCTCGGTATATTAAAAAAAATATAGGTTACGAGAACAGCGTTTATATGAGACGGACTTATGTAGTTTTATTACTGCTTTATATATGCTGTATAACCTTATAGAGCTAGTATTGGAGTATGCTGTATATACGAGCAAGTCGATACATAGGTGTCATAAAAGAAATCGTTCGTCACTTATTGAATAGGATGACCATTCTTCTTGTGAAATTTATTATTTTATTAGACATTAAACCAGCAACTCTGGCAAATATAAGATGGTATATTTATTCAGAATGTGTTATCAGAATATACAGACATTCATTTTATTGGTTGGTTTCAGTTACAAAGGTATATGTATAATAATAATGGAAATTCAGGTAAGAGCGGGAGTGACCAGTGGAGTCGCTTGTCACCCGAGCAAAAGCAGGTTAGATGGAGATTCTGAGGTGTCCCCACCCAAAGAGGACCAGGTTGATCCTTCAAGCTGGCCCTCTTTGAGTGTGAATATGGGCTGGGTCTAGATTAGCAGGGTGCGAGAAATATCTCAGACAATCTCATCACACTGTTTTCGGTTGCAGCAAAAACGTGCACTTTAAATACCTCAATTCCCTCTCCTACTCTTGTTCTTTCTTGATAAAACTTATCTTGATTTTTACTGGATCGACTGTTTGACCTCTTAATCCCTAAAAGAAAGGCTACGCTGTAACTCATCTGTAAGTCAGCAAATGTATCAGTTTGCAATAACCTCTATTGCAAAGTTAGCTTGGGCCCAGAACATTTGGGGTTTTTAGGGGGTTCGTATACACAAGGCTAAGTGAAAACTTTAGATATGACCGGTCAATCGTGCGCTTGGATGGAGGAATCATTTATTTACTTATTTTACTTTTTCTTTGATTTGATGGTACTATTGCAGTCCACAGCTGGACATAGGCCTCTTCTAATATTGGGAGGTTTTGGCCTAGTACTTTTCTCATCGTTTTTATAAACCACGCAAAATATATACCATACGCACATTCACAGGAATGTCCGAGCTACTCGCAATACTTGGTCACCAATACGTCCAAGTTGCAGTGCAACTTATTTTCAATAAAGGGAGATAGATAGCAGTTTATAACATAGTTGAGAGGGCAATAAATATCTCTTGAGTTTATGTTCTGAAGTAGTGCTGAACAATTTTATGTTTAAACCGTTTAGGTTGGGATAAAATGTTTACTAATGGACTATTAGTATTCTGAATGTATTTTAACGATATTTATGTTTTGAGATTAAAATATATGGCCCATAAGTATATTAAATAACATATCTCAATGAATTTTTATAGCATTTATTATACTAGCTCTAAAATTCCAATACATCGGGAAAAATGAAATGCTTAAGTGTGATTTGAACCCACGATCTTTCCCTTACAAGGCGGATGCTCTTCCAACTGAGCAATTGAGCCAAACTTGAATCACTTCAAATTTCGTTTCTCTTCATATCCGTCTTTAAAGGCGACGGTGGAGCCATCTACCCGCTTTCTTACGAACTGTTGGAACCAATGAATGATTTTCCAACGTTTGTCTACAAATTTGACTTGAGCATTTCATTTTTCCCGATATATTCGAACATATCTCAAGATATTAATAGTTATTATATAAAACCTTTATTGAGAAGAAGCTCAAGTTATTGATAGGCCTCTCTCAATGTGCACCATTGCACCCGATCCATTGTAACCCGTATATAAATATATTCTAAGACTACGTATAAAACGTGTTTACTTTTTTAGTATATTTTACTATGTTTGTCCGTATTTAGAACCCATAGTTAGATATAATAAAGCGATTGAGGGTCTGGTCTTTTCGAGTATGGTGGCAGTATATTTTAATATACACTGCACAGTATTCTCTATAACTCCTCCAACTAAGCTAAATTGCTAGTGTTGCAAATGAACCTGGGACCTGTCAATCATAAGGATCCTTAACCAATAAGTTACTGATACTTGGTATTTAATATGGTTCTTTATTTCTACTTTTTTAAATATGTGAACTAAAACACTAACTGTACAATGTATTTACCAAAATGAAAAAGAAAAGGGAGAGCCTGTAACTTTAGGCATCGTACAACTCCTCCTCATCGACCTCTACTGGTACCGTGCCCAAAAATCTGGCGGCATTACCCCGCTGAATAGCGACAATAATTCTTTGAGCTAGGTAAAGGCCAGCCCTATGGTCACGGGAAGAGTCGAAGAAAATACCACCGGGGTGTCTATTACAATAAAATATTTTCTTGAAGTATGTCCTGTTTTGTCCTCAAACAATTGCCACCCGAGTCTACAAGTCATGTACTGTAGAAGGAGGACACTTGATTAATACCGAGGGACGAACGCAAGCGAACGACCCCTAGCAGTAGTTAGTCTCATAGAAGTAGGAAGAACGGGAATCAATTTGATATGGTAGTTGTTGTATTTTGTAGTGGAAGTCATTGTTATGGCCACATTGATTTATCTGCGGTAGCCTAGTGGTATGGGTAATGGACTGCTGAGACGAGGTCTGGGGTTCGATCCCAGGTTTACCATGGCACACACCAATGACTTTTCGATGCTTTTCGAAGTTATGTGTGTATTTATCGCAGGTTTATAAGTGCCCGGTTAATGGCAATAGGCTCGCCACCTATTACATTGGGACCTAAACATAAACTGGCGAAATGTGGGTGCTAGCACCTCTGCCTACACCTTCGGGGAATACAGGCGTGAGTTTATGTTATGTTATGTTATGTTATGATTTATCATATCAGTACTTTCCGCTTTTGGAGCCCGTGTTTAAAATTCCCTTTATTTGATGTAATTTTTATTTTTTATAAGAACATGTCAGCATGATTTCACCTGGACTAAGTAAGCTGAAGGCTCAGGAAAAGTGTTAGGGAACGTTCATATCTGACGGAAAATGCGTCGCGTATTATCGGTCGCGTAACGCCAAAACAGACAAATGTATAGAAAAACACTTGACCGTTCACACTCGACGCACTAACGTAACATCGGTTGAGTGTGAACGGTCAAGTGTTTTTCTATACATTTGTCTGTTCTGGCGTTACGCGACCGATAATACGCGACGCATGTTCCGTCAGATATGAACGTTCCCTGGCGTTGTGTTGTGTTGACGGCCTATCAGATGCTTTTACACGCCCCGTTTAAAGGACCCGGGTTTGTAGGAAGAATGAAACATTTAGCTAGTAAATAATTCAATGACTTTATTGTACGTCAACTTTAGAGAGGTGACTGTCATTATTCAGCGGATGTACTGGTGAAGTTAAGCTTGATTTGGGCCACAAATATCTTGGCGGAACCTGAATCAGGAGAAAGGGATCGCGGTTTCAAATTGAAAGCCTGGGAACCAGGAATAACGCTGAGCTGATGACAATTATATTTACCAACTTATAATAACAATAAATATTCTTTTTTTACAAAACATATTCCACAACATTCTACACAACGTTATCTAGAGCCACGGTAAGCTTAACTAACTTGTGTTATGGAATCTAGAATGCGGATGGGGGGCGTGAAAAGGCATCTGATGAGGCCGTCAAGCTGAGTGCCACCACTGTTAACTTGGTACATGTTTACGATGGTGACCCTCTTTCCGAGACTATGCCTTTAGCTTACCATCAGGCGAGGTGAAGTCAAATTGACGTGTACTGTATAAAAAAATAGTTGTTTTGTATATACATACATATTGACAATGCAACAAAAACACCCAGACCTATGCAAATAGCCATATTCATGCATACAAATATTTGAACTGAGCGGGGATCGAACCCGCGCCTCCTACGTGGCAGTCGCATGCACTACCGTCACGCCACAGAGATGTCTTCAAGTAGATAAAATATCCATTAAAATCAACTCCACTAGACGATATCTTCGTACCTCCTTCCTGTAGTCGTAACGTTCGTCTCCCGTGGAGTCCAAACTGACCGTAAAATTTACTACCTACTCTAGTGCTGGCGAGTTTACGATATTGGTTTAGATCGGAATTTGAAATTATCTGTTCTCGTTAATTCAATGAGCACAGCCATTATTGTTTAACGCGAGAGATAAAGTTAATATTGAATTGAATGTCATATTATTCAGAAAAGGGTAGTTGTAAAAATAATAACAGAAATTTGTAGGAATTATTGGTCTATCCATCCATATTCACGTCTGGGCAGAGGTTTATTCGCATCCAAGTTTCGCCAATTATGATTTTCGGTCCCATGACGTAGTAGGGGGCGAGTCTATTGCCATCTAACTGGCCCTTTGTCTTGGGCTGTATGTTTAATCTTGGATTAAGAACAGCCATTATATATCCCTTAGTCGCCTTTTACGACGCCCACAGGAAGAGCTGGGGTGGTCCTATTCTACTCCATCGGATACCAACACGGCAGATAATGGGAACCAACACTATACCTATACTAATAATATGACTAAAGAGATTTTTGTTTGTTTATACTGTAGATTGATGGCGCTTGGTGGAATCTGCTACACATATTGAATAACACACTTGTACTTTTCCACTGTCTTTATTTCTAGACCTGACCGGTTTCGCCTTACGGCATTCTCAAAGGTTCACATTAATGTTTTAAAATTATAAATCGGAAACAGTACAATATTTGCATTTTTTCATGTGTGGGTAGTTTTAAAAAAATTCGGTATACCAGCTAAAATTTTTTTCCCCAAAATGTGGGAAATAATTATAAGTTTGGCCTCACAATTTTTAATGATCAATATAATATATAAAATTGCATTTGAATTATAATGTCAAGGAATAATTTTAAATGTCAAATGAAAATAATAATGTCGAATGGTAATGTCGAATTACAAATGAATAAAGGAAAATTCTATCGAAATGTCAAAATCATAATTAAATTGCATTGAATAAAGTTATTGTCAGATTAATGATGTCAAATGGTACTGTGCTTAACAAGACTGGGATTACAATATACAGAATGTCAGTAACAATATTAAATTAACAATTCAACACGAGCATGCAATGCAAGTAGATATGTGGATATCATCATTCACTGTAGCAGGGGTGAGCGGCTCAGATCCAACTGTTGGTTTATTAAGTTGTTTCTGTCAGTATTTAGTAGTCTGTTTATTTCTAAGGCTTCCAGGGCGTTCATTTTTCTACCTTTGTCACACAGTCGCAGAGCTCTGAAGTTGACCTTAGGATCAAAGGAGTGGTTTTCTAGAAGAAGAGTGGGTGTGTGGGAGTGGGATGACCGTTGCTTCAAGAATTGGGCTATCAAATTCAAAAAGAATAATTCATATTGGCACATGCACTAAAGATTAGAGGGGTCCAGACAAGCAAAGCCATACTTGATATTATAAATGCGAAAGTAACTCTGTCTGTCTGTATGTTACGCTTTCACGCCTAAACCACTGAACTGATTTTGATGAAATTTAGTATAGGGGTACATTAGACCATGAGAAAGGACATGGGCTGTGTTTGGTCGCCATAACCGACATCCACGCGGGCGGAGCCGCGGGTAAAAGCTATGTTATGTATCCCGATATCTCTAAAGTTGTAACTCATGTTCCTTTATTACCAGTAAACAAGCCCACGCCTGACCGGTTAGTCACTATTTCCTTAGTACAATTAATGCGCCAGATTGAACCTTGAGTGGCACAAACCACTGAATAGGTTTACTCAAGACTATTGCCAATACGGTTCAATGCAATTTGTGGTAAACCATCTGAACTGTTTGTGTACTAATAGAACACAGTCTGTGTGAATTTCTCTAAATAAATATACGGTTTCATATGACGCAATCATGAGCCTTTTAACCTTGGACAATACTATTAAATAAAAAACTTAAGATGTACTACCCACTTCTATTAAAAAAAATTAAAAAAAATTGTAGAGAATGCTGCTAACTCTAAATTATGACGACACTGAAACTGTGCTGGAGGGCTACTGCTAAGACACACACACACGCACGAATATCTGCAAGTGCGTACACACGCATGCACACACACATGCACACACACGCACGAACACACACACTCACACACACACACACCCCCCCCCCCCCCACACATTTATACTTTTGCGGATATCATCGTTGCTTAGTACTGTGTAAAACTGTTGATTGTTCCAAATAAATGAATTTGAATTTGAACCTGATGGAAAGTGGTTACCGTGGCCTATGGACATGTGCAACACCAGAAGAGTCACGGTCATGCTGCACAAAAGAAATCCCTTTTTGTAAATTGACGTCTATAAAAAATACAGTGGAGTTTGTTGCACCGTTTCTTCTCCACTGGTGCCTAGGAAGCGGTGGTATACTTAGTTTTAAGCAGAATTTGACGTCAAAAAGCTGTAGTAGTGCTACACAATTTTGAATAAATACTTTGACTTTGGATATTATCAGAGAGTTTCTGTGCCATCAGTGCAGATGACAGAGCAGGATAAGCCTTTGGTTTTCCGACTGACAGCACAAAAACTCTCCAGTGAGCTCTGGCTACCCTACTCAACGCTGGTAACACAACACGAGGTTATTATGGTCGCGGTATTCTGTAGGACGGAGGTACTTCCCCAGTCGGACTGCTCACTTCAGACGGGAATACCGTCGTGTTCTACATACTTACAAGTGAGTATGGATCAGCAGACTCCAGGAATATCCTCCTGTTTTTGTTATTGTTATTGTCATATAGAGAAGGGGACAGGATTCCACGACACGGAATTCTAGTGTGGGATTCAAGGAGCAATGTAATGTACATTTGCTTATGTAACAGTACATTTTTAATTTTGAATTAGCACCCGTTCACACACTTATTTTTTTAAAGAATATTAGAACCGAAGTTACTAATATTCCCTCTAACCTCTCCAACTAAGCTAAATTGCTTGTGCTAGGAGTGGGTTCACGTAGCTAGTGTAATGGCCAGGATTTTTTTTTATCGTACTATAAATCCCCACGAATACCACCCCCACGGAGCCGGTGGAGGCGGTTATGTCGGACTCGAACCGACTAAAACGCACGCCGTCTTGGGTCCTTGGTTGCCGGAGGTGAGATTGCCAAAAGCATATCTCTCGCACCCCAGCAGACCCAGGACCATCTCTTTCGAGATGGCCCCCTTCGGGTTGTGGAGACCACAGGGTCCCCATCTAGCCCCGGTTACGGGGAGGCGCACTTTGCGCCGCCGCCGCGGCCTGCTTCTGCTAGGGTGACAGGCGGCTCCACCGGTCACCCCCAGGCCAGCGCTCATGGAGGATGGAGGTCGTTCTGCGACCTCCGAAGTCCGGTTCGCCTTCGCTCTGCGCGGGCTTCCCGGGCCCGGAGTCTAGTCCGGACCCGACCCGCCGCCTCCTTCTCGAGCATTACTTGCTCGCAGAAAGAGGCGGCCGCACCCCAAGCGTTCGCGCATCGTACCATCACTGTGAGCAATGTGGCGAGTGTGAGGACTGCTAACCTGGGACCTCTCGATCGTAAGGCCGAATCCTTAACCACAAATATACCGACGTTTTTGTATAGCCTTTGTATAGAAAAAGCTTAAATCCTTTGTCGAATGTACATGTCTTAGCAAAATGATTAGTGATATAAATTCGAACTGCCATTTTTTATCCAGAGTTCCTTCGCTGTTTCTATCAAGGAGTTTGTATAGCCACCTTTATTGTAGGATTTTACGTTTAGTCTAATACAAATAAAGTTAGAATTAAGTTGTTCCAGGGGCTTTGAAGAGTTTTTCAGTTAAGGCGATTAGGGAGACATAAAAAGACAGAACTTACTTGTTCACTCGAGGGAGATGAGTCGAGTTATCTTCTAGTATTTAGATCTACTTATTTTGTTAGACTTTAAATGATTTTCGCATGTTTTTGACATAATATTGTCTTCATTATTCACATTTACACGATGATGATGACAATATTTCATATATTTTTTGTCAATATACAATACTAGCCTTTGCCCGTGGCTCCGCCCGCGTGGACGTCGGTTATCGCAACCAAACATAGCCTATGTCCTTTCTCATGGTCTAATCTACCCCTATACAGATTTGGTTAAGTCTCTTTTGGCATTCACTCACTACATCACTAGTACCTATTACTTTTCACAAAACCTGCTGGACCCAATATCGGCTTAACTATTAATAACCCACAATTTACTTTTGTATATCAACAAACATTTATTTTGCAACAAAATAGTTCCACCTGTATATAATGAACACCACACATACAGGTTGAACATTTTCGACAGAACTGTTTGCTAGTGAATAAAGGAATTCGCTTCAAAAACGATGAATTTTACAAAGGGATTGTTTTTGTGATGGTACAAGGTTGATTGCACACTCGAATATATTTTTAATTGGAGCCTGTGTTTCTGCCAATTGTTCACTACAATTCTTATTTACATGTAGTGTAGTGGTATTTTTTAGTTCACCGATATTTTCCAAATATTTCAAAAAAGAATACTGGTTTTTTTTTAAATAAATATTCCACACAACGCTATCTAGACCCATGGTAAGCATAGTTTAACTAGCTTGTGTTATGGAATCTAGAATGCGGATAAACATACTTAGATACTTTTTTTTTGTAAATACATACTTATTATACATAGAAACACCCAGACCGATGCAAATAGTCATATTCATGCATACAAATATTTGCACTGAGCGGGAATCGAACCCGCGCCTCCTGCGTAGCAGTCGCGTTCACTACCGCTACGCCACGGAGGCTGTCTTACTTGTAATGCTACTTACTTGTACTTACTTACTTGTAAAGAAAAGAAAGAAAGAAAGAAAATATTTTTATTCAGCACACACAGGAAATTATTAATAAAAAATATCACGTCACAACTGTGCAGAAGTCGCCTCTTCCCTCGGCCACCTACGTAACCGTAGATTCGTAACCAGTTACGAACGAGTAATAAATGATCTTTATACATAACCAGTTTCGCAAAAAGAATTATATTTATGTATACGAAACTACGGTTACGTACAAAGAATTTATTTTATACTAGCTGTTGTCCACGGCTCCGCTCACGTGGATATGTCTTTGCTTGCTAGTCTATGTTATTTTGTTTTAACAATTGTCCTGTCACACAATTTTATTGACCTTGACTTTTTACACACTTTCTTACTTTTACAAACTTAATTACAACAACGCAATTGAAAAAACGGACAACGTGCGACGTGCTGGAGAAGGATGAAAGGGATAAGCTGGACAGAAAGGATGACGAACGAAAGAGTACTAAATAGGGCGCAAAAGGGAAGGTCTTTATTGAGAACTAGCTTTTGCCCGCGGCTCCGCCCGCGTGGATGTCGGTTCCTGGCAGTTATTCGAATTTTTCTCGCCGTAAAAACCTTCCCTGGACTTCCACGAATAATTCAAGACTAAAATTAGCCAAATCGGTAAAGGCGTTCTGGAGTTATATCGTCAGGAAGGAAAACCCGACTTATTTTTATATAGTAGATAATCGAGAACCGAAGAGGAAAGATGATTGGCCACCTGATAAGACATGACTTGTTAATAAAAACATCATAGAGGGGAAGGTAGAAGGAAAGAGAGGAAGAGGTAGGCCAAGAGAAACATTTATGGAACAGATAAAGGAAAAGATACAAGTCACATCATATCAGGGGGTGAAAGGATTGGCGGAGCAGAGAGAAGAATGGCAATTACTCTTAAGTTAGAGAGTATTTTATGAATCATGACTCATGAGTTTGAATACTTACCAGTTACGTATAAAGATCATTTATTCCTCATTAGTAATTCATTTCTTTCGTAACTACTGAGTTTCGTATACAGAAACATAATTCTTTGTGCAAACCGGTTACGAATAAAGATCGTTTATTTCTCGTTCGTAAATGGTTACGAATCTATCGTTACGTAGACGGCTGAAGGGACCTCTCAGCGTAAATGCTGTCCGCGTGGTAGTGCAGGCGGACAGCGCCGGTTATCAGAGGCGGCCGCGAGTATGACAGTAGACTGTCTGTAGGATGATTATGTATTAAGCCTCTCCCATTTAATTCAATTCAATCGTTTATTTGTTTCGAATATGGTAACAGAGATTGCTCTTGTTGTAACTAAAAATGAAAATGTTTATTGGACTCAAGTTTACATTGTACATAAAGTTTAATTCAAGAATCAATCAGAAAGGATCGCAATACATACTGATTCTACATTCCATACTAGCTTAATACCTGTGTTATGGAATGCAACAGAACTTCATCCTGCTGTCAGAGAATTTCAATTCCTGGAAGTTGAATGTTCATTTTCTATGAAACACATGCGAAACTCAACTTAATAGTTTTTTTTTATAAATATACATTCTACACAACGCTATCTAGACCCATGGTAGGTTTAACTAGACTTCGCGGCCCGCGAAGAGCGATGGCGAATCGAGCGTCGGAGTCGCAGCATGACCTCCGTCCTCCATGAGCGCGGGCCTGGGGGGTGATCGGTGGAGCTGCCTGTGCCAGCGAATGAATGGTTAACTGAGTTATAGACTAAACCCTCTCAAAAAATTAAAAAGTCGAGCCCAGTAATAAACCGTTTACACAGTGATTACTCAATGATAAAATAAAATAAGTAAAAAAACGTAAAGGTAAGCAATTAACAACAAAATATAAAACAGCAATATATATTTTAATTGAGGTGATACATCAACCGTTTCCACCGAACGAGTATTGTTACTCGATCAGTAAATGTTTATTTTTAAGTTAATTACCATATTGAAATGGTAATCTATCTATAGATACTATTTTAATGGTAAATAAATTGCGTTTGTTCATTGGAGATATTTAAAAAATACTTTGGTTATGCCATACTAGCTTTTGCCCGCAGCTCCGCCCGCGTGGATGTCGGTTTGTCCATGTTTCACATGGTCTAATCTACCCCTATACCAAATTTCATCAAAATCGGTGCAGTGGTTTAGGCGTGAAAGCGTAAGATAGAGACAGACAGACAGACAGACAGAGTTACTTTCGCATTTATAATACATTAAGTATTAAGTATGGATTAACGATAAGTACTGAATACAAAAAATATTTTTCCATCCATACATCCACATATTCACGTCTGTAAATCCCCAAACGGGTAGGCAGAAGTGTACTAGCACTCACGTTTCGCCAATTATGATTTTCACTCCTATGACGTAATAGGGGGCGAACCTATTGCAGTCTAACAGGCCCAATGTCTTCCGCTATATGTATACTGTCGAAAGGAACCTTAGTCGCCTTTTACGACCCCCACAGAAAGAGCTGGGCTGGTCCTATTCTACTCCCCCGGGTGCCAACACAGCAAAATATGTTTCTAGAGAAAAAAAATATATTAACACTTCATACTAAAACACTCTTCCAGGGTGGGGCCTGACCTGGCGGACGGCCAATATGGCTTCCGTCGGAGGCGCTCCACCGTGGATGCCATCATGCGTGTGAGGACTCTGGCGAAGGACGCCGTTGCTCGGGGCGAGGTGGTGTTGGCGGTGTCACTGGACATCGCCAATGCGTTTAACACCCTGCCCTGGAGCTGCATTAGGGAGGCGCTCGTGTATCACGAAGTGCCTCTCTACCTTCGCCGCATAGTCGGGGCATATCTGTCGGAGAGAGCAGTCGTCTACCCAAGTACGACCGGGCTCGGTCGGCGAGAGATGTCGTGCGGTGTTCCGCAGGGATCGGTCCTGGGACCGCTACTGTGGAACATCGGTTACGACTGGGTGCTTCGCGGTGTGCTCGCGGACGGTGCCGCCGTCACGTGTTATGCGGACGACACGCTAGTGACGGCGTGCGGGGCTACATACCGCGAAGCGACCCTGAAGGCCACGACCGTGGTTGCCCAAGTCGTGGAACGGATTCGGCGGCTGGGTCTCGAGGTGGCTCTGCATAAAACCGAGGCCATGTTCTTTCATGGGCCTCGGCGCGTGCCACCGGAAGATTCCAGCCTCATAGTGGGAGATATTTCCATCGGCATCAAGCCCCAGATGAAATATCTGGGGCTCGTGCTCGACGGCCGGTGGAACTTCGGGGAGCATCTCCGAAGACTGGCCCCCAAATTGAAGGACACAGCTGCCGCTCTGGGGAGGCTGCTGCCCAACATGAGGGGGCCGGATGACTCCTGCAGGAGTCTCTACGCGGGAGTCGTGCGGTCCATGGCCCTTTATGGGTGCCCAATATGGGCGGACACCCTGACGGTCCACAATGCGCGTCTGCTGCGTGGACCGCAGCGTGCAATGGCCAGCAGGGCCATTAGGGGGTACCGCACGATATCCTTCGAGGCGGCGAGTCTCCTTGCCGGATCCCTACCGTGGAACCTGGATGCGAGAGCCCTTTCGATGCTATATCGGTATCGTAAGGAGGCGCGGGAGCAGGGACGGGAACCCGAGCCCGAAGAAATTCGGGCCGTGAGGTCTCAGCTCCACAGGGACATGGTAGCGGAATGGGAGCTACGACTTGCGCGACCAAGCGCAGGGCACGCCGTAATAGCGGCGGTAAGACCCATCATGGAGGAATGGCTAGAGAGGCCACACGGCAGCCTCTCGTACCGGCTGACGCAGGTGATTACCGGACACGGGTGTTTCGGGAGTTACCTGTGTCGGATCCGGAAGGAGCCAACATCCGAGTGCCATCACTGTGATGCGAGCGAGGACACAGAGCTGCACACGCTGACCGAGTGCCCGGCGTGGGACACGCCGAGGTGGGTCCTAGTGGCGGCTCTGGGGATGGGAGTCCTCACACTCGCCACATTGCTCACAGCGATGGTACGATGCGCGAACGCTTGGGGTGCGGCCGCCTCCTTCTGCGAGCAAGTAATGCTCGAGAAGGAGGCGGCCAGTCGGGTCCCGACTAGACTCCGGGCCCGGGAAGCCCGCGCAGAGCGAAGGCGAACCGGACGTTGGAGGTCACAGAACGACCTCCGTCCTCCATGAGCGCTGGCCTGGGGGTGACCGGTGGAGCTGCCTGTCACCCTAGCAGAAGCAGGCCGCGGCGGCGGCGCAAAGTGCGCCTCCCCGTAACCGGGGCTAGATGGGGACCCTGCGGTCCCCACAACCCGAAGGGGGCCATCTCGAAGGAGATGGTCCTGGGTCTGCCGGGGTGCGAGAGATATGCTTTTGGCAATCTCACCTCCGGCAACCAAGGACCCAAAGACGGCGTGCGTTTTAGTCGGTTCGAGTCCGACATAACCACCTCCACCGGCTCCGTGGGGGTGGTATCCGTGGGGATTTATCGCACGATAAAAAAAAAAACTAAAACACTCTAATGTTCTCGTGTTCGCATTATAAGGTTCACCTAAATAATTCTAATACATCGGGAAAAATGAAATGTTCATGTGGGACTTGAACCCACGACCTTTTCCTTACAGGGGAATGCTCTTCCAACTAAGCCACACCTGAATTTCATTCGAATTTTCGAATTTTAAAGTAAGCATAATAAATGCTATAAAAAATTCATTTACCCGAAAAAAATTACTAAGAAACTAACATAAGTCGTTTTGTTAATTCAATTCAATTATTGTTTGTTCGTTGAGTCAACACAGACATCTTGGTTACGTGAAGATCATAAGTCGCTTCTGCTTATGCAGTGTCCTAGATGCCAGACAATTTTGCTATCAAAACTGCTCCCAAATTAACCCAAAATCGCTTGATCCCAAACAATCACAAGTTTTGAATTTTAGTATTCCGAATCCATACTTAATATTATAAATGCGAAAGTAACTCTGTCTGTCTGTCTGTCTGTCGGTCTGTATGTTACACTTTCACGCCTCAACCACTGAACCGATTTTGATGAAATTTGGTATAGGGGTAGATTAGACCTTGAGAAAGGACATAGGCTATGTTTGCTCGCGATTACCGACATTCACGCGGGCGGAGCCGCGGGCAAAAGCTAGTTCAAATATAAATTATGAATTTCAATCAAAGAAAAAGCTATCAGCTAAAAGACAAGATAATGCTGTCAGACATATTTATAGCAATTACGAAATTAATATTCTTGAGGTAATAATTAATTATTAATATTAAAATTAGAGGATCGCTTCAGAGGGTGCTCTCCATTTAGTTTATTACTATTTTATTGAATATAAAATTAACCTTTTTAGTTATTTAGACAGTGATTCTAGAAGCTTTATAATCTTTTGTTTCACTGAGCTAATTTTAGCTACATCCAAATCCCGCATTTTGTAAACTAAAGTCCTTTTAATTAAGATTTGATTCAGGCATGAATTATACAGAAAAGGCGTAAGGCATAATCATAACAACATCACGTCTGCGTAAGGCAGACGTAGTCTTTTTTTTTTTTTTTTTTTTTTTTTTTTTGACCGTGGGGGAAATCCTTCATGGATGTTATGCCGGACTCCTACCGACTAAAACCCCCACGGTATCGCCCAGCAGCCTATAGTTGGGAGCCCCGGGTAAGCCCTCGGAAGGATGTCCCAGGGCTCCCAACAGACCCACGGCTTTAGTGCAGCCTCGTCTAGGAGGTGGTTCGGGTGCTATCCCGCGTCTATGGGGGGTTTTCGGGTATCATCCCGCTTCATAGGAGGGGGGAGGCGTGCGTGAGTCCGTCACGTCACGCTGCCGTCATGGGCCTGCTTCTGTAAGGACGATGAGCAGCCAACTCATCTCATCTTCTTCGTGTCAGTGGCAACAAAATACAAAATACGCCAGCCCAAAACTCGGCGACTTTGACCGCATCTTCCATAGCTTCATTCAGGTCGGCAATCGTGCAGGTGTAGGGGCACAGTGGGCACGACAAGAGGTGGTCCATCGATTGTAGCTGTGCACCACAGTCGCAGCCACCATCCCCCGCGTCCAGGTAACCCCACTTTACCCGGTTCGCCCTACAGCAGCTGACCTGAGACCTCAACATATTTAAGGATGCATGAACTTTTCCAAAATGCGAACTCTGAGCTTCTCGATCGTGAGGCCCACTCCGTAACCACTAAGCAAGCGAAGGCGAAGCTTTCTCAACGATAAGTCATCACCATATTGATATCACTAGCTGACCCGGAGAACTTCGTACCGCCAATTATTTTCCACCCGCGTGGTGTCCGATCCCGTTCCCACTGCACGTTCTTATACAATGACTAGCTTTTGCCCGCGGCTCCGCCCGCGTGGATGTCGGTTATTGCGACAAAACATAGCCTATGTCTATAGTCCTTTCTCAAGATCTAATCTACCCCTATACCAAATTTCATAAAAATCGGTTCAGTGGTTTAGGCGTGAACGCGTAACATACAGACAGACAGACAGACAGACAGAGTTACATTCGCATTTATAATATTAGTATGGATATAGTTTAGCTGTTTAGATAACAGCAACAGAAATAACCACACTGTCACTTCTGCGTATATGCCGATGCCGGCCGAGTTAGTTGACATTAAGGGTCCGTACTACTCCAGCTCGAATTCAAATTTTACCCCCGCGCGCCTCAACAACGCACTCGCGCCGGTACTACTCGCGCGCAGATGCATCTATCTCACTCCCGCGATGACCCCGGGCCGGCCGACGCGAGGCTCGGCCGCCAAGTTCACGCGTGTATCAATCGATAGGGTAAAGTAGCTAGTAATTAGACATCAAGAAAGTTATGGCAATAAACAAACTTTTGAGAAAAGTGTGCATATTGTAATGATAATTTACATAAAACTTATAATATATTTATACTTATCCTATTAATATTATAAATGCGAAAGTTTGTGAGTATATATCGCTGTATGTATGGATGTTTGTTACTCTTTCACGCAAAAACTACTAAATGGACCTGGCTGAAATTTTATACAGGGGTAAATTAGAACCTGGAATAACACATAGGTTGCTTTTTATTCCGGGTTAAGGTTCCCATGGGTTGCGGGAACGGGAACAAAACTTCACGCGGGCGAAGCTACGGGCAGCAGCTAGTATAATATAATAATAGCAGCCCTTTCAATGTCTCACTGCTGGGCACTGCTCTCTCACCTGAAGGTACCTTGGTGGCCAATAGTCCACCAAGGAGGGGGGGCCTTTATGGTCGGTTTCAAGTTCTCCGCACGCGCTCTGCTAAGCCTAGCGGAGAACTTTAAGGGCGACGAGTACTTTGCCACTGAGCGATCAGTGGTGAAATACACGGTCCCATGGGGACCATCGATCGGCCGAGCCGTACCGCCGTCTGGCAACAGAGGGGCATGGTAGCTCTTAGGAGTTGCGAGGAAGAAAATCTCTATAAAAAATCACCCCGAACCCCACGCCTGGCAATGGGATGCATCACTGGGGGGAACTCAGTGCCTAGGGCGTCACTCACTCACTCCCACCTTTCCTATTCTCACATACAACCTCTCTACTTCCACCTCAATGTCGGTGGACATTAACCGTAAAACAAAATATGGTTATGGAAACGACCTCCTCCGCCTCCGCCCCTAAGAAGACGGCACCTAGGGGAGGTGGTGAAGAACGACGTGCCCGTAGTTATGGAGGGTGAGGAACATCGGCTACGATTGGGTGCTGCGTGGTACGTTGCTCAGAGGGGTCAGCGTAACGTGTTCCGCCGATGACACCCTCGTTTTTTTTTATCGTGCGATAAATCCCCACGGAGCCGGTGGAGGTGGTTATGTCGAACTCGAACTAAAACGCACGCCGTCCCAAGTCCTTGGTTGCCGGAGGTGAGATTGCCAAAAGCATATCTCTCGCACCCCGGCAGACCCAGGAGGACCATCCCTTTCGAGATGGCCTCCTTCGGGTTGGGGGGACCACAGTGTCCCCATCTAGCCCCGGTTACGGGGAGGCGCACCTTGCGCCGCCGCCGCGGCCTGCTTCTGCTAGCTGAAGTATCTGGGGCTCGATGGCCGGTGGAACTACGGACATCACTTCCGAAGTTTGGTCCCAAAACTGAGGGGGGCATCAGCCGCACTCGCGTGGCTGATGCCCAACATCAGGAGAACCAACGCTCCCTGCAGGAGACTGTACCTGGGGATCGTGCGAAGTATGGCCCAATACGGGGCCCCCGTATGGGCAGAGAATCTGACGGCCAGTAATGTGGCTAGATTGCTGAGCCCACAGAGGGCGATGACCCTTCAATAGAAACAGATGAATGGAAATTCATAATTACGTACTGTCTATAATAAATATAGGAATACGTATGGTAGTAGTACCTAACTACTGCTATATTTATATTATGATCATTCGGGTTGGTAGGTACTCATGTCCCCGGCTGAAATACCTGGGGCTCGTACTCGACGGTCGGTGGGACTTCGGAGAGCACTTCCGAAGTCTGCGCCCCAAACTGTTGGTGTCAGCTAACGCGCTGATGCGGCTGCTGCCCAACTTGAGGGGCCCAGAGGACTCCTCGCGGAGACTCTACGCGGGTGTCGTGCGGTCCATGGCCCTGTACGGGTGCCCCGTGTGGGCGGACGCCCTGCAGGCCAGGTTCGTGCAACTGCTGCATGCTCCGCAGCAGACGATGGCCTGCAGGGCCATTTGGGGGTACCGCACGATATCCTTTGAAGCGGCGAGTCTCCTAGCCGGATCGCCACCGTGGATCCTGGAAGCGAGATCCCTTGCGGCACTGTATCGGTTCCGTAAGGAGGCGCGGGAGCGGGGATTCGATCCCGAGCCCGAAGACATTCGGGCCGAGAGGTCCCGGCTCCACGGGATCATGGTGACGGAGTGGGAGCGACGACTTGAGCAACGACGCGCAGGGCATGCCGTCATAGAGGCGGTAAGGCCCATCATGGGGGAATGGCTCGAGAGGCCACATGGCAGCCTCTCGTATCGACTGACGCAGATTATCACCGGGCACGGGTGCTTCGGGAGATATCTGTGTCGGATCGAAAAGGAGCCAACGTCCGAGTGCCATCACTGCGACGCGAGCGAGGACACGGGGCTGCACACGCTCACCGAGTGCCCGGCGTGGGCTGAACCGAGGCGGGAGCTAGTGGCGGCCCTGGGAGTGAGAGTTCTCACCCTTGCCACCCTGCTCACAGCAATGGTCCGCTGCGCGGACGCGTGGGCGGCCGGCGTCTCCTTCAGCGAGCAGGTAATGGTCGTGAAGGAGACGGCGGAGCGGAAGAGGCGGCGCGAGCGAGGAAGACTCGCGGATCGCGCCGCCCGCGCGCGCAGGCAACTCGGGCGTCGGAGGGCACTGACTGACCTCCGTCCCCCATGAGCGCGGGCCTGGGGGTGACGGGTGGAGCCGCCTGTCACCCCAGCAGAAGCAGGCCACGGCGGCGGCGCGCTGAACAGCGCGTCTCCCCATTCCGGGGGCGAGTTGGGGACACCGTTGTCCCCCCTCCTGAGGAGGGCCAGACCGTAAGGGATGGCCCTGGGTCAGCCGGGGTGCGAGGGATATGTCTTTGACAACCTCACCTCCGGCCTAGCACCAAGACCCACAGTCGGCGTGCGGTTTTAGTCGGTTCGAGTCCGACATAACCTCCCCTTCCGGCTCCGGCAGGGGGGGTATCCGAGGGGATTTCCGCACGAAAAAAAAAAAAAAAAAAAAGGTAGGTACTCATGTATTTACAGAAATATTCCGTTTATTCCGAAACTGACCCGAAAACTTGACCCGGTCGCGGGTTAGGTAGAAACTTTAAAAATTTGTTCCGAACGTAACCCTCTTCCTAACCTGACCCGACGGTCTCGTTCCTATCATAACCCGATCTGGCACTTCGCCGTCCGCTGCTGCGGCACGCTCGCTACGCTCGCTCGGCTCATGCGTTGGGGTCACAGTTCTAACCTAACCTACAGAAGTTGGAGTTACCCCACTTCGACTTTCGGCTCTGAATCGCCCAACCGCGTCGTCCGTCGCGTCGTCGCAGTGAGCGACCTGTAGTAGGCAGGACCTGCCTGAAAGACTTGGGCTGCTACTGCAAGATTATTTTTGTCGATACATAGGCAGGTATGCCTATTTCAATCCAAATTTTTGAAATAGGTAGGTTTTTACTGACCTATCTATTACTTTCTACTAATATAGTACCTATTGCAAATTGTTATGTACAGTATAAGCTACTTAGGTAGGTAGATTAGATACTTACTATAATAATAAATAAATAAATATTCCACAACATTCTACACAGCGCTATCTAGACCCATGGTAAGCTTAATTAGCTTGTGCTATGGAATCTAGAATGCGGATAAACATACTTAGATACTTTTTTGTATGTACATAAATATTATACATAGAAACACTCAGACCAATGCAAATAGCCATATTCATGCATACAAATATTTGCACTGAGCGGGGATCGAAACCGCGCCTCCTGCGTAGCAGTCGCGTTCACTAACGCCATTTTTTTTTATCGTGCGAAAAATCCCCACGGATACCACCATCACGGAATCATCATCAATACATACATATTATACATAGAAACACCCAGATCAATGCAAATAGCCATATTCATGCATACAAATATTTGCACTGAGCGGGAATCGAACCCGCGCCTCTTGCGTGGCAGTCGCGTGCACTACCACCACGCCACAGAGGCTGCCTACATAATACATATGTTTTAATGTTTTTTTACGCCAACATACACTTTTCCTCTTTCAGTTTACTTTATTACCCATTTCGCCTGCCAAAAGATAGGTACTTGAATACTTTCGTATCGTCTATCGTAATCGTCTGCGCAGAGCGCGTGCGACACAAGCTCCCCGTATGATAGCCGAAGCAACACTGAGGAGGAGGCCGGGCGGCAGGGCGGTTCTAAGTTTAATGGTATCGCTTGAGTAAAAATTTAGATATTTGCTAGTTACGCAGAAACCAATGTATATTTGTAAAATTTGAAACACATAATGTCTCTTAACCACTAAACTGCAATTATTGTGTAAGTTTAGTGATCCTATTTTGCGTAATTAATCCATAATATCGTTTTATTTGTACGGTTTAGAGGTAACTTTGCAATGGTTTTCTATCAAGAAAATTTTACGTAATCATGTTTTTGCCACACATAAACATTAGTATATATCCTCAACTTTACCACAAATGAATTAAAAAGTCCATGCTTTAGAACTTTTGATATTATACACGTTTATGCTATGTCATTTGAGGTAGTACGGACTCTTAATGATCACTGCTCCATTCTCTTGAGTAGCGTGATGTTATATAGCATTGGTGTTATTCTGATGTATAAGCTATATTATTATGAAGTTTCATTAAAATCCATTCAGTAGTTTTCACGTGAAAGAGTAAAAAACATCCATACATACATACATCCATCCATACTCACAAACTTTCGCTTTTATAATATTAGTTGGATGTTCTGATTTTCGCTTCCTCATAGCATTAAATTGTACTTATTGGGGTGTGTTACACTGAGTAATCACACGGAATTGCGATTCTTTGATCAAAAGCACACGCTGTTGTACACACGACCAAGAAATTCACCCATGTATATCTTTAAAACTAGGCAAAGGATTTTGATAGGGTGCAACTGGAACGGGATCTGAAACCACGTGGGCTGAAAAAAGTTTACGGTACGAAGTTCACCGGGCCAGCTAGTATACAATAAAGTTTATTTCTCTTATACGAGTATTCTGCACGACAGCGATACATACAATATTTCATGAACTTAATTTTCTTCACAAAAAATGCGCACGATACAAATATAAGCGGTAACTAGAAAAACCAGTAAAAGTGCTATAATTCACGGACATTTTATATGAAAGTAGAGAGTCATATTCAGTATAACTCGCGACATTTCTGTTTTGTATAGGGGAGGAAGCTGTGATAAGGATTGTTCTCGTTACTGCAGATTTTTCTATATGAATATCATTTCAAAACTACATTGAATTTATTGTTAAGGCCCTGTAGTCCTGCAAAAGTAGGCATTTATAGCGATCCCGGCCGCTCGTAAAATATTACGCGCGAACGCAGTGACGGTGAACTCGGCGATGACCCCGCCAGCGTCACAGTATAGAAATATGCAGTAGGAAAACTTGATTTGACTTAGAAAATTAAATGCAGTTTTTTTAACTTTATTTATTTATATGATTATATTAAGTAAGTAATAAATACGAAATTAAAAAAACTGTATGAGTTTGAGAACTGTTTGTTCTATGTGTTTAGTTGCTTGGGCGAAAAAAACTTACATTATAATAATAATAATGCTTGTAATTTTACAAACATTTGTTTGAATTGATGCTAACGGTTACTTTATATCATCGCACCGTTCGTCGTCGACAGGGCAGTTAAATACCTAAAGTTAACGAGATTAACAACTTTTTTCGTGCGGGAATCACCTCGGATACCCCCCTGCCGGAGCCGGAAGAGGAGGTTATGTCGGACTCGAACCGACTTTTTAGTCGGTTCGAGTCCTACTGTGGGCACGCCGACTGTGGGTCGTGGTGCTAGTTTTTATGAAGTATTTATATAAATTTACACTGTACCTTCTTTTTTTCGTGCGGAAATCCCCTCGAATACCTCCCCTGCCGGAGCCGGAAGGGGAGGTTATGTCGGACTCGAACCGACTTTTTAGTCGGTTCAAGTCCGACTGTGGGCACGCCGACTGTGGGTCGTGGTGCTAGGCCTGAGGTGAGGTTGTCATCGACATATCCCTCGCACCCCGGCTGACCCAAGGCCAGTAATTCTCCTGGGTCTGCTGGGGTGCGAGAGATATGCTTTCGGCAATCTCACCTCCGGCAACCAAGGACCCAAGACGGCGTGCGTTTTAGTCGGTTTGAGTCCGACATAACCGCCTCCACCGGCTCCGTGGGGGTGGTATCCGCGGGGATTTTGCGCACGATAAAAAAAGGCCAATAATTAAACTAACCTACCTAAATATTAAAATTATTCTATCCTAAACTAAAACTAAATTTATATATAATTTACATACACACAAATTATATACAATGTACGAATATTGTAGGTACTAGGTACCCCTGTACTGATATAGATAAAATATGAATTATAGAAAATCGTAAGTAGCATATTCAGTAGTAATACTGATATTCTTATACTATGGCGCTATGAGCGTAATATTTAGGTATGATAATTTTTTAAATTACCAATCGGAGTTAGAAATTTAGTTTATGGCTTTGCACGACTTCTTTCGCTTGCGTTGTTTATTGCCCATATTGAATGACTTGCAACAATTTATTATAAATACGTAAAACCGATTGATTGGTGCACGAAACTGTCACGCAAAAACTGACACAGGTCCTACTTCGGTAAGCGCCAGCGCGCGACTGGCGCAACTTTTCGGGCCTCAGCGGCGCGAGCACTCGCGAATTTAGTAGGTATTTAAATATAACTTTAAAAAATATTTCATAATATAGTCTAAATCTGCGAAAATGTCTAGACATAATAATATGTAGTGGCTTTAGTTTAGTACAAAAAATTTATAGAAAGCATAAGTAATTTAGTCATAATATTAAAAAAAAAATAACGAAAAGGGGTAACTTTGGGATTTTTTTCTATCCAGTGAAGTTCATCAGATCTGGTAATTGAATGCGAATTTGACTAGACTGGATCCTTAACTAATATATATCTTTTTTTCGAAATTTAAAACGCTTTTTCCTATGATTCAAATGCTTTTAAAAAACTCAAAATGCGGCCTCTGCTGGATTACCTGGCCTTAAGTATTAAACTCTTCACTCATTCACCGCTAAGAAAACCCCATTATAGCGCCGCAATTCCTTGGCACACGGCTTACCATTGCCCCGAGTATCGGGATCCTAGGCGTCGACATTTCAAGTGGCGTCCAGTACCGCAGTCATTTAGAGGACAAGGTCAAGGTGGCATCAAAGAAACTTGGAGTTCTTAACAGGGCGAAGCAGTACTTCACTGCGGGGCAGCAACTTCTTCTTTATAAGGCGTAGGTTCGGCCCCACATGAAGTACTGCTGTCATCTTTTTGCCGGTGTTGCATACGTCCATAGGCCGCGGTAACCACTTTCCATCAGGTAGCCCACCTGATTGTCTGCGACCTAAGTGGTATAAAAAAAACTAGTTGCAGTATTATTAATAGACTAGCTTTTGCCCGTGGCTCGGTCCGCGTGGGTGTCGGTTATCACGTTCAAACGTACGTTACGTTTGTTGCCTCTACGGGAACATGTCATATTGTAATTTCTTTAATTCAACATTGCAAAATAATATGTGGTTATACAACAATATGGATTAATGAGCCAAAGTTACCCTTCCATTTCATTCGTAAGCATAATGTTTTGTATTATAATCGCACTTTTATCAAGTACTTACCTGCTATTTATCGATCCGATCGTACTGGATACCTTATTTTAGGTGGTGGTGGTAGTGAACTTTAGGTTGACACAAGCTGCTGCCACTGAAAAGACCAGTTATGAATACAATGATTGGTGAAATGTGGCTGTCAATTCACCTCTGCCTAACCCTCCGGGGTTATAGGCGTGATTATATGTATGTATGTAAGGGAATATAACACACAAAAAACAATCTATTACTAAAACAGTGGAACACTTCCTAAGATCTTTACATGCTCGAAATATTGTTTTCAATTGACTGTGCCGTAAACCCTTTCAATGCGTAACAAGGTTGTTCGAGTACATGGCGTTTAATTAAAACCGTAAACATCTTGTAAGCCACACAATCCATATTATACCAACATTCGCATCATAAATTCTTTATGTAACAGACAGAATTAATGGCACCAGCTAAGGTTACGAGTCATCTTCTTGAAATATTAACCGTTAAAATTAAATGGTACATGAGCTCGTATTTTAGGAGATATATAAGTGCATTCACTTGTTACGTAGTCTTAGCGTCAATTCACATCAGGTAGAAATATTTTCAAGCAATTAAATACTTCATTTATAAGGTACACGTTTAATCACCACTTGAGAAGTGCTCGAGAATTTTTCCACCTAAGTTGATTAGTCCTTAGCTAGGTATAAGTTCGTTCAAAAATACGAATTGTGGTGGCTTGCAAGTGCGGGATTCCACCTACATATAAATAACTAAAATATATCTTTCTTTGTCGATCTAGATCATGTATTGTGGATTTGAAAAATACATTTATAAAAATACATTGCCGTCTACTGAACTATTCCAGATTAATTTTTGCCACTACGGTTTTCTTAACAATACTGTCTCGAACCGGTTCGAAACTTCCTTTCTGTGTCACCCGATAAAGAACTGGAAAGCTCGTATATTATTTTCTTTCACCCTTCCATAAAAAACGAAAAAAATCCACCTCCTCGTTACTAAATCTATCAATCAGGTGACATCTACATCAGCTATAACTCACACTGGCGACATAAAATCGCGCCAGCGGGACCCACCCTTTAGTATAACTTATGGCTATAAAAGAGCAATTTCTCGCAACGTATTTATTTTGTCGCTTCACCCAATAACTTTTCTGCATTCATATGGAAGGAATATACGATTTCTTTGCAGTACTTTGTGCTTATATAGGAAGGATATTTCTTGCGACTTCTATGTGTTATATTATACTCGTATGTAGAAATCCAACACAGGATTGAATTGAAGTTATTTGAACGTACTATGAGAAGAGATGAAAGAACTATTGTAAAAATGGTCCAAAGTATGAATTTAGAGGGTTAAATTCAGCAGAGGTAATCTCAAGAAAAGAGGCATGGATTGGGTGAAAGAGGATATATTCCAAAGAACCGGGTGAAGGCGAAAATTATATTTTACAGGAACGTAGGTATAGAGGAAAATAAAATGATGCGTCAACTAGAAAATAATGAGACAAGGACAGGCAGTTGACGATGATGGTTTCGCTAAAAGCTTCAACAGATTAAGAAGAGTATAGGGATCGTATTCCAGAACGATACTCAGTCTGATTTTCATTGACAGATTGCATTTTAGACAGTTCCAAGTTGTGATAATCGATACACAACTGAGCATTGTTCTAACGCACATCTAAGGGAACATACGTCAGGTAGGATCAGTTGCGTACCGCCAGAACAGACCAGTGTATGATAAAACATTCAATAGTTCACACTAAACTGATAATGCGTTAGTGCGTGATGTTTGCTGGTGACGTACGCTTGACACATAACATGTTCCGTCAGATGTGCATCGACCATAAGTGTCTTTATTCAACTAATTTAAGACTGATAGTAAATCAATATTAGTCGCATTGCCGCACCATTAAGACCCAGAACTCACTGCCGGCTCACGTGTTTCCTTCTTCCTACAGTCCCGGCTCCTTTAAGCGGGGCCTGAAAATGCATCTGATGAGGCCGTCAAGCTGAGTGCCATCACTGTTAACATGTTACATGTTTACGATGGTGACCCCCTTTCCGAGATATTGCCTTTAGCTTACCATCAGGCCAGGTAAAGTAAAATTGACGTGTCCATTATAAAAAAAAATTGTGATATCGGGATGTATATCAAGTTGTTTTGACTATCCAAAATTTCGGCACTGATCATCAAGTGCCATAATGGAGGAACTGAAGTGGGTTAGTCCCATTAACCAGTATAGTTAATGGTGAAAAGTTTGTTTACAGATTAATGTTAAACGTTATAGTTATTATGAAGTCTCGAACCGTAAACAGGAAAAAAAACATTGTTGTTCTCAAAAATAAGTAATTCAACTAAACAAACTGTCTAGAAATGATACACATAGATCCAAGGGGATCAAAGCAAGAGATTCAAGTAGATGGAGCTAATTATAGAATTTATTCTAATTATCCCCACCGTTTAAAAACCGCATGGTTCCCGGCAGAGTAGAATTTGGTACACCCCAACTCTTCCCATGCGGTGTCGTACAAGGCGACTAAGGGATAGGGCTGTTTAACATCAGACTCAGCCTAATATGCATGATTCGAGTCAACAATAGTACCCGGATCGCGGCAATAGGCGTTAGTTAGTAGTGGGTTACCACTACGTGGGACCGAATCCAATGATTGGTGAAATGAGGGTGTTAATTCACCTCTGCCTAACCCTCCGGGAATAAAGGCGTGATTATGATGCATGTATGTTTTTACCGAAGCTTTTACCGGCTTTAACTTCTCCACTGGTGGTGACACTATTGGCACAGAATAGATAATAGTACTAGCGTATTGGCACGCATGTCAATTCAGTACTTCTTCGGTCTAAACTTCCTACCAGGGAGGCCCTAGCGGCAGAGGCAGTATGGCTAGATGTTGTTTTCATTCATTTTTATTCCGGTCAAATTCTGTTGATACAACTTCGAGGTACATATTTTGCAATGTACCTATGAATGAAAAATGAATGACCTGTTCTTTTTAAAGAAGAAAATATTTTTTACTAGTTAACCCGGCGAACTTCGTACCGCCAATTATTTTACACCCGCTTGACGTCCGATTCCGTTCCCGCTGCACTCTGTTGTACAATGATATCGTTATCTGAGCAGCAACAGAAATATTTTTTCAATTTGTTGACATTATTGATCAGTAGCCCTTGAGTAGTAGCCTGATGATATATATGTGTTATTCTGATGTATACGCTATATTATTTTAAAGTTTCATTAAAATCCATTCTGTAGTTTTTACGTAAAAGAGTAACAAATCCATACTCACACACTTTCGCGTTTCGCTTCTGTAAAGTCGGTTTACTGACGATAGTTGAACGTGACAACGTCATAAGAAAATATTGATGGAATGGTTTCATTTTTCAAAAGAAAATTTTAATTTTATTTTTTGATTTGTCGCTCACACCTTAAATGGAACGCCTCAAAGCGAGGTAACGCCGCTTGACGTCATGTTTTTTCGTGCTTGCAGCCGGCTCCATCGAATTATAAGACATTGTTACGTCAATAAAACAATAAAAAGCATGTAACTTCAGCACTTCGTAGTGTTCATATGACTGCAGATATCATGATATCCAATGATATTACACATTGATGATATCTAAAAACAAAAAAAAAAATTGATCGCACGCCACGTATTAGCTTAGTACAATAAAATCACAAAAATATTCAATGGCTGACTATGTTATTTGTCCGATTAGTATTCATGTCACGAATTCGTAGATTTGAAAGCTAAAAGATATTCTAACCCTTCAGTTATGGACTCCGCTTGCGGCTTGAATAATCATAATAAACTCTAGTGTGTTGTCATCCTAACCTTTTCCCCAAATCAGTAGCGGTTTGGGGCCGAATTGCGAAATATTCTGTGAAGCAACTGACCTCTAAAACCTGCTAGTGATATCAAAATTCTATATTTAGATATATTATGTTGTAGGACTATTTAGGATTATAACTATTCATATCGATTGTCTAGATTTGAATGAATTTTTATAGCATTTATTATGCTAACTTTAAAATTCGATAAACATCAGAGAGAAGCGGAATTTGAAGTGATTCAGGTGTGGCTCAATAGCTCAGTTGGAAGAGCATTCCCCCTGTAAGGGAAAGGTCGTTCAGTCCCATTTGAGCATTTCATTTTCCCGATGTTTTTCGGATTGCCTAGATGTTTGAATATCATCATCACGTAGGCTGTGTAATACTGTACTTAGGTGACTTTTTTTTTTTTTTTATCATGCGATAAATCCCCACGGATACCACCCCCACAGAGCCAGTGGAGGTGGTTATGTCGGACTCGAACCGACTAAAACGCACGCCATCTTGGGTCCTTGGTTGCCGGAGGTGAGATTGCCAAAATCATATCTCTCGCACCCCGACAGACCCAGGACCATCTCTTTCGAGGTAGCCCCCTTCGGGTTGTGGGGACCAAAATGTCCCTATCTAGCCCCGGTTACGGGGAGGCGCACTTTGCGCCGCCACCGCGGCCTGCTTCTGCTAGGGTGACAGGCGGCTCCACCGGTCACCCCCAGGCCAGCGCTCATGGAGGACGGAGGTCATTCTGCGACCTCCGACGTCCGGTTCGCCTTCGCTCTGCACGGGCTTCCCGGGCCCGGAGTCTGGTCCGGACCCGACCGGCCGCCTCCTTCTCGAGCATTACTTGCTCGCAGAAGGAGGCGGCCGCACCCCAAGCGTTTGCGCATCGTACCATCGCTGTGAGCAATGTGACGAGTGTGAGGACTCCCACCCCTAGAGCCACCACTAGGACCCACCTCGGCGTGTCCCACGCCGGGCACTCGGTCAGCGTGTGCAGCTCTGTGTTCTCGCTCGCATCACAGTGATGGCACTCGGACGTTGGCTCCTTCCGGATTCGACACAGGTAACTCCCGAAACACCCGTGTCCGGTAATCACCTGCTTCAGCCGGTACGAGAGGCTGCCGTGTGGCCTCTCTAGCCAATCCCTCATGATGGGTCTTACCGCCGCTATTACGGCGTGCCCTGTACTTAGTTGACTGAACATTTGAACACCGTGGGTATAATCATATCATTGAATCTGTATTATAAAATTATCCATATTAATATCATACAATAGGCAATAGGCTCACCCCCTATTACGTGGGACCGAATCCAATGATTGGTGAAATGAGGGTGTTAATTCACCTCTGCCAAACCCACCGGGGATAAAGATTGTATGTATGTATGTATGTATCAATATTAATAATATGAATGCGAAAGTCTGTCTGTCCATTACGCTTTCACACCTAAACCACTGAACCAATTTTTGTGACTTTAGGGATTTTTAATCATTTACTAAACTAAATGGCTCGTGTTAGAAGTAGGTTAACCTTTTAAGTGTGTGTTTATAAAAATACTTAGCAATAAAATAGTATTCAAATATTCACGCATTCGTTCAAAAATAATAGAAGTCTAAGTTTACTTTGATCAGTGTTGCTATGGTCAAAATGGCCTCCAGATAGCTGTCAAACCTTTGCTTCAAGCTTTGTCCAAGCAGGCTTTGATCGCGTCGACGGGAACGACTAGGTCAGAGGTACTGTTTGATGTAACTATAGCATTCTCCATTGTTTTTAAACACGCTTTTATTAGCTTCACTTGTAACTTTGTATGTGAGAAAATATTGTAATCTTAATTTGAACCTCGATTAGGATGAAATTTTGCACACGCCCTAAGTTCTGATGACAATACATGACTAGTCAAGAAACGATTACAAATCCAATATGGCGGCCTCCCCAAGATGGCGGATTGGGTTTTTTTTAGTGCGTGCTAAAAGCGTGTTTTTTAGTTTTTTTAACTATTATTTGTAATCGAAATAAGACAGTCTCTTTGGCGTGGTGGCAACCATATTCATGCATAAAAATATGCAGTGAGTGGCAATGGAACCCGCGGTTCCTGCGTAGCAGTTACGTTCACTACCACACATTGGCTGTCTCAAATACAGGGTGGAAGATTTTCATGTCCCATGGGCCATGAAAATGTCAGGGATTTCCTTTCAATTAATTGGCCATGTTTGTTAGAGAGATTTAATTATTATGATTGTCTCTATTGATTGATGCCATAAAAATGAAGGATGTAATTTTTATGGGTTTTAGTCGGTTCGATTACTGGGTATATCAAGCGAATGTTCGAAAATCGTTAAATGCAGTTTTGTTTCTTTTTAAAATTAAAGAAATTTTTATCTTGAGTGAAATTCTTTATCTCCAGTATTTCGAGAACCCCCCCTCCAAGGGGCATGAAAATCTTACACCCAAATAGCTTTCAACATAAAACCCCAGAATAAGCCTCAACTTACTTTCCTGCAAATAAAAGATATACAGGAAAATCACGTCCTACTACAAACAAAAGGTAGTGACGTCCTCTACCAAAAAAATGCTTTCCTGACAAACAAAACCCTCATTTCCTGCACTCATTAACTAGCCAAGATAGCGATCATCCATCTTGCTGCCGAAGTTGAGCTTGGAAACATCAAGAGGAAATAATATTTGTGTAGCTAATGATTCGGTGTTTGCTGCTATGATTATGATAAATATGTACATCTATATAATAAAAAAGCTGGAAAGTAGGTATGTTTATCTGAACGCACTAATCTTTTTGAAGTACGCAAATGTTGGAAAAAATAAATATGCAGAACAAATGTTAATACTACTGCATCCATTTCTTATTTTGGAATGTCGAATCGGATTTAAAGACTCAGTAGACCGAAGATTTATAATCATCTGCATCATCGGACTACTGAACCGAAAAGTCTCAGTAGTTCGATCATCGGACTATTTAATCGGACTACTGATACTAGGCCTAATTTTTGTACTTGAAGCCCAGTTCTTGTTGAAGCTAGTAGGATATTTAACTAGGATATTTATTGAGTAATGTGGAAAAGAACATTGAAGACGTAATTTGATGTACAGTCAGTGTCAGAACAATCTTGACTGCAAAGTCTCAAAACGATCTTAATACCAAGGTATTAAGAGAAAATCATACTGTTTTATTGATTAAAATTGTTGGTATTATTGTTCGAACTAATAGTTTTGTCAAATTTCAGAACAAGCAGTGAACAGGAAGAGTGTTTCCCAAGGTACTAAGATCATTTTGAGTACTTTTTGCGTTAAGATTGATATGCTGACTGTACAACCGAGGATGCCAGTGTGTGAAACCATGGCGCATAACTTATCTGTTTAACGATCAGGAATTTTTTTTATCGTGCGCAAAATCCCTACGGATACCACCCCCACGAAGCCGGTGGAGGTGGTTATGTCGGACTCGAACCGACTAAAACGCACGCCGTCTTGGGTCCTTGGTTGCCGGAGGTGAGATTGCCGAAAGCATATCTCTCGCACCCCAGCAGACCCAGGACCATCTCTTCCGAGATGGCCCCCTTCGGGTTGTGGGGACCTTAGTGTCCCCATCTAGCCCCGGTTACGGGGAGGCGCACTTTGTACCGCCGCCGCGGCCTGCTTCTGCTAGGGTGACAGGCGGCTCCACCGGTCACCCTGTGGCCAGCGCTCATGGAGGACGGAGGTCGTTCTGTGACCTCCGACGTCCGGTTCGCCTTCGCTCTTCGCGGGCTTCCCGGGCTCGGAGTCTAGTCCGGATCCGACCGGCCGCTACCTTCTCGAGCATTACTTGCTCGCAGAAGGAAGCGGCCGCACCCCAAGCGTTCGCGCATCGTACCATCGCTGTGAGCAACGTGGCGAGTGTAAAGACTCCCACCCCCAGAGCCGCCACGCCGGGCACTCGGTCAGCGTGTGCAGCTCTGTGTCCTCGCTTGAACGACCAGGATGGCGCCGCGCAATGCTATACGTATAATCTTCTTTTGAAGTTCAAAGTTCACAAAATCTTTCGCGTGGTATAGACGACGCAAAACAAAAGACCGCGCGCGAAGGACAGCTCAGAGAGAAGCGTTGAGTGCACGTTCTTTCTCTCTCTTTCTCCCACAATCACGCCGTGGCGGAATCCGGGACGTTGCTAAGAACGTGGAACGTCTTACGATGCGCTCTTTCACACGATAATGCTGTTATCCCTTGAGAAAGACTGTGTGTGTCAAGGGCGTTATTTATCAGACAATTTGTCAGAATTGAAAACTAACGTACCGAATAAAATTACTTTCTATGCATTTAAGGTCATGGAGCCTAGATTTTTTCTCTGTTTTATGTATTTTTTCCATAATTAAAGACATGATCATCTCAGCGTCCGCTTGAATCGGTATTACAACTTTTATAAGAGCAACTGCTACTGAACGGCGACAGACTGACGCGACGGGACATCGTTGCACAAATTGGATTGACAACTATCGACGTTTATTGAATGTGTCCATCAAACTCATGAACTAATTGGATAGACAAACTTAGGAGCTGTATCATGATTGCAGTTTGTCAACTATTTCACGTAATACCCAACATAACATGAAGAGTTTTGTTGAGTTGATTTCTTTACATTACTTATACGTTTTTCACTGCGGGGTTTTTTTTTATCGTGCGATAAATCCCCACGGATACCACCCCCACGGAGCCAGTGGAGGTGGTTATGTCAGACTCGAACCGACTAAAACGCACGTCGTCTTGGGTCCTTGGTTGCCGGAGGTGAGAGTGCCAAAAGCATATCTCTCGCACCCCAGCAGACCCAGGACCATCTCTTTCGAGATGGCCCCCTTCGGGTTGTGGGGACCACAGTGTCCCCATCTAGCCCCGGTTACGGGGAGGCGCACTTTGCGCCGCCGTCGTGGCCTGCTTCTGCTAGGGTGACAGGCGGCTCCACCGGTCACCCCCAGGCCAGCGCTCATGGAGGACGGAGGTCGTTCTGCGACCTCCGACGTCCGGTTTGCCTTCACTTTCACTGCGGGGTAGACAGAGACAAGCCACCCGTAATCAGCTTCTATCCTTACACACCACAACCCAGTAAAGAGGTTCTTCTATCAATCAATTATCCTATCGCAGTCCACTGCTGGACATAAGCCTCTCCCAATGTTGGGAGGCTTTGGTCTACTATTTCCACGCTGCAGCTGGTCAGATGGGCTGGTACAGAGTTTTATTTCGAGTTTCCCTTCTCTCGCAGTGATATCGTCTGCGTATTTTCTGTTAGTCGCCTTCGGATGAGATGGGATGATACTTGTATTGTTTCTCCGTCATCACACAGATAGATTCCTCTACACCGCTATTAAACCTTTCTTGTAAGCCCGTCAATTACAAGTGATTTTGACCTGCCCTTTTTTCAATACATCATTGTTCACGCCATGCTATATTTTTCAAAATTTGCGAGCTGACGTCACTTTTGTCTACCAATAAAATCATTAGAATATGACGCGACAAACGCTCGCTATTGGTTCAACATTGTACCTTACCCCCCTATCCTCGATCTATGTAAAACGTTAAAATTTTAATACACTTACCAATTTGGTTTTCAACGATACGCATATTTTATTTTGAATTCCTAAAAGGTCAAAGTCAAACCTAGTTCAGCACAATTTCAAGTACCGACAGTCATAATCCGGTACATTTGGTCCTTCGACGTCGAATTATAGAATCAGCATCCTGTGGAGTTCATATTCATCATCATACCTGCTGCTGCTGAACTAGTCCGAAAACGCATAAACCTGAAGAAAAGGCAACTGGAGGCTAAGCGCACATTGGACGCGAGCTGGATTGGCTCTTCATCGCAAATTATATTATACGCAATCTGGTGAGGCCAACCATCTCTCTTTCCCAAACACCTCCTTGCTCTCTTTGTGATACCTGTGCCTAACCTGATTTCAGTGAGATTTGCCGCATTGGAGTCTGAACTACCTATATCATCTATTCGTGACGGTTAAACGTGGTTCAAACCTTCCAACTGTAAGTACTTATTCCTTTTCTCACTAACTACCAAAATGGCGACAGAAAGTGCTAATTTACGTGATAAATCACCCGTTACATTGAAAATAGACAGTGCTTCAAGTAAATCACGTGAAAAATCTCCTAATCTTGAATCCGATTCTACGTTGGTAGTCCTAGTCAGAAAACGTGGTGTCATTAAGGGTAGACTTACCAAGTTTTCCAAATATTTAAATACGATGGGAACCAGTGATGTTTCTTCCCGAGATCGCATAGACTTGAAATTACGCATCAAAGGTGCCACTAATCTGTATAACGAATTCAATGAGATTCAAAGTAAAATCGAAGAAAGTGTTTCCGATAGTGAGATATCTACCCAATTAGATTGCAGAGAATCATTCGAAACCTCATATTACAGCATTTTAGCTCACGCGGAATCTATGCTGACCGATGGTGAGGTTACTGAGGGTTCCAATAAACATTGTTGTACCGAACAATCGCAGTCGGTTAAGCTTCCAACTATTTCTCTACCCACCTTTGACGGATCGTATGAGCACTGGCTGGAGTTTAGAGACACATTTTTATCTTTAGTGCATAATTCTAAACGTATTAGTAACATTCAAAAGTTTCATTACTTGAAGTCTTCTTTAAAAGCTAACGCCGAATTGGTCATTAATTCTATAGAATTTTCATCCGATAATTACCAAGTCGCATGGGATTTGTTGCTAAATAGATATAACAACCATAGACTTTTAGTTCACAATCACGTTAAAGCGTTATTTAGTATTAACGCGTTGGTAAAAGAGTCGCCGGCTAACATTAGGAAGCTTATTGACGTGATATTAAAAAACCTACGCGCATTGAAGTTACTTGGTGAGCCTACCGACTCGTGGGACACGCTTGTCAATTATATTATAGTCTCAAAGTTAGATAGGATCACCGAACGCGAATGGGAAACGCATAAGTGCACACTAAATTCGAACGAAAACAATTCTAAACACATCATTAAGGTTGATAAATTGATTAGCTTCCTGAAAGACAGAGCGGATATGTTGGAAACATTGCAATTATCACATAATAAACCACAAATACACACCGAGAGTAAAAAACATAATTCACATAACACGTCACACTGCAATGTTTCTACACAAAAATCCAACGATAGCCGGTCGTCTCGCTACAAAGGTACTTGTTTAAAATGTAACGCTAACCATCCACTTTATTCTTGTCAGAAATTTATAGATAGTGATTTGGATTCAAAGTTAAACTTAATTCGCGAGCACAAACTATGTGAGAATTGTTTGCGTTCGGGTCACACTCTCGATAGATGCAAGTTTGGTCCATGTCGAAAATGTAATGGCAAACATAATAATTCATTAATTCACAATGATAACGGTGATAGTTTAATTGCATTGCATTCCAATATTACGACTGACTGCCGAGCGGTGAGTGCCGCCGTGAGCGCAACGATGGCACCGGCCGACCCCGCCACCTCAACCACCGCGGAGTCGCTCCCTATTCACGTAAACAAAGCACATATGCATAACGATTCTATAGGTACACACTCGGTTCTACTATCAACAGCTGTTGTCGAAGTGCCTGACGTTCACGGTGTTTACCATCAGGCGCACGCGCTGCTTGATAGTGGTAGTCAGCGGTGTTTTATTACTAAATCTTTCTGTAATTTAATTGGTACTCCCATGATAAATTCTACTTATGAAATTAAAGGTGTTGGTGATTCGGTGATACAATGTTCGGAAACTTGTAACATTGAAATTAAATCGCGAATCGATAATACGTTCAAAACACGCATCACTTGTTTTGTATTATCGCAAATAACGTCTATGATGCCGGCTATTCGGTGTCCAATAAACGCACAATTCTTAATTCCAAATAATGTCAGTCTGGCGGATCCACTGTTTTTGGAATTAAAAAATATAGACATTTTGATAGGCGCAGATAGGTTTTGGGATTTGCTATTAGAAGGCAGAATGAGACTGCCTAACGGTCCCTACCTACAAAATACCAGGCTAGGCTGGATTATCTCTGGCTTAGTTAATAATAAAATGAGAGGCGCGTTCATTGTAATTTTAGCAGTACTTTAGATTCGCAACTGCGCTTGTTTTGGGAGGTCGAAGAGCTTCCTAACGTCAGGGATACGCGGACTCAGGAAGAGAGTGCGTGTGAAGAACATTTTCTTCGTTCTACTACCCGCAGTAGCGAAGGAAGGTTTTGTGTACGCATTCCATTCAAGGAGTCACCTGATGGTTTAGGCGAATCGTATACGCAAGCTGAACGATGCTTCCTCGCACTAGAGAAACGTTTACAGCGTTCTCCTGATTACAAATTATTATACACGCAATTTATGCAGGAATACCTGGACTTAGGCCATATGAGTCCCGTAGACACTTATAGAAGTCCATACTATTTCATGCCGCATCACGGCGTATTTAAGGAGCATAGCTCAACGACTAAGCTGCGTGTGGTCTTCGACGCCAGCGCACCATCGTCTTCCGGCAAGTCTCTCAATGATTTGCAACTAGTTGGGCCTCCTATACAAGGGGACTTAATATCCATTCTTCTCCGCTTTAGACAGCACCAGTTTGTTGCATGCGCTGACATATAAAAAATGTTTCGTAATTGTTTAGTTGCAGAAGACCAGCGCCACCTTCAAATGATTTTATGGCGTGATGATCCATCGAAACCCTTACGGAGCTACCAATTAAACACTGTCACTTATGGTACCGCGTCAGCACCTTTCCTTAGTGTGAGATGTTTAAAACAGTTAGGAATTGAGTCTTCCAACCTCGAGGTTCAACGTGCTATCTTGGAGGATATGTATGTGGACGATTTATTGACGGGACATGATAATAAAGCAATATTAATACAGCTATACACGAATATGAAAAATACGCTACAGTCTGGTTGTTTTTCACTTCGAAAGTGGGTTTACAATTTTCCATACACTGATGAAGGGTTAACTAATCATTTAATAGAAATTAGATCCAACGAAAATATCAGCTCTAAAACGTTAGGCTTAGGTTGGAACAATGTTAACGATATATTTTATTTTAACACACAATTTCATAACGATAATAAACCGGTCACTAAAAGGTTTATTTTGTCTAACATTTCACAAATTTTCGACCCACTTGGTTTGTTAAGTCCTACAATTATTGCCAAGGTGTTGTTACAACAATTATGGCTTCTTAAAATAGGCTGGGATGACATGGTGCCCTCTAATGTCGCGCGAACGTGGAACCGGTTTGTTATATCTTTACAAGCGCTCAACAAAATAAAGGTTCCTCGCCACGTTATAGGTAGCCAACCTATGTATATAGAATTGCATATTTTTAGTGATGCCTCGCAGACAGCGTACGCCGCTTGTATTTATGTGCGCACCATACATATAGATACTACGATTACCTCAAGATTGTTGTTTTCTAAGGCTCGCGTTGCGCCACTGAAACCATTAAGTATACCGAGACTTGAACTTTGTGGTGCTTTGTTGGGGGCTAGAATACTTGACAAGATTCGCAGTTCGTTGCGTTGTGAGTTCGGAAACATAGTGTTTTGGACCGACTCAACCATTGTTTTAGGGTGGTTGCGCATGTCTCCAAATAAACTTAAAACGTTTGTCCAAAACAGGACGGTGGAGATTCATGAGCTCACACAAAATGTTGTTTGGCGACACGTGAGTGGCAAGGATAATCCTGCTGACCTCGCTTCGCGAGGTTCTTGCTTGGAAGAGCTATCTTCGTCCAAGTTATGGTGGGAGGGCCCTGTTTTTTTGAGAAGTCCTAGTTTCTCTCTAGACAATTCTCCTTATGATGTCATAGAAACAGGTGTAGAATTACCTGAAGTTAAATCAACTATTTGTTCTTTCATGACTAATGATACAACCGCCTTAACTCTTTTTTCGTTTCACCGTTTTTCACAATTTAAGCGTATGAAGCGTGCCGTCGCATACATGTTACGTTTTATACACAATATTTGCAATAAAAATAATAAACGGTTTGGGGTTCTTAGTGTTGAGGAGTTGAGTGAGTCTCAAATAGTTTTAACTCGGTGGTGTCAAATGGAAACCTTTTGTAATGAATACAAACTTCTAACTGATTGCGCACAAATTAAAGGCAAAAATAATTTGAAACGGTTAAATATATTTTTAGATAATAATAAAGTTATTCGCGTTGGTGGTCGGTTGGGTAACTCAAATGAATTTAATGAAAATAAAGTGCATCCCATTCTTTTATCGAGCAAACATTATTTTACTGTATTGTTGTTTCGTCATGAGCATTTACAACTCCTTCATGCAGGACCCCAGGCATTGCTTTGCCATTTACGCGAAACCTGGTGGCCTTTAGGTGGTAGGAGTTTATCTAGGCGTATAGTGAACGCTTGTGTTACATGTACCCGGCACAAAGGTAAAACTTTAACTCCACAAATGGGGAATTTACCACGGGAAAGGATAACTCCTAGTTTTCCATTTATTGAATGTGGGGTGGACTACTGCGGGCCGGTCCTCGTACTAAACCGTAAAGGTAGGGGAGCTAAATTATCTAAAGCGTACATTTGTTTGTTTATTTGCTTTGTGACGCGTGCAGTACACTTGGAACTCGTCAGTGATCTCACTAGCGAAGCATATTTATTAGCACTCAAGCGCTTTATTTCGCGGCGTGGTAAGCCTAGGAAAATATATTCCGACAACGGTCGCAACTTCGTGGGGTTGAACAATGATTTCTCTGATTTTTTGCGTAAATGTGATTCAGATATAAGAGATTACGTTATTAGTCAACAAATTGACTTTAAAATCATTCCGCCTTATTCGCCTCATTTTGGTGGTTTGTGGGAAGCAGGTATAAAATCTTGCAAGTTTCATCTTCGCAGAGTGGTAGGCAATGCGCACCTCACCTTTGAGGAGTTCAGCACAGTGCTGTCACAGATAGAAGCAGTCCTTAATTCCCGACCACTTTCTCCTCTTTCTTCAGATTCCCGAGACCTTTCTCCTCTTACTCCCGCTCATTTTTTGGTTGGTCGACCACTGACTGCGCCAGCGTGTCACGACTTCAACAACATTCCGGAGCATAGGTTGAAGAGGCATCAAAGGGTGGAGCAAATTCGCCAACATTTTTGGACCCGTTGGTCCAAAGAATATATTTCTGAGTTGCAGGTGCGAACGAAGTGGACAGAAAACAAGACAAAACTAAAGGACAACTCACTTGTCCTTATCAAGGACAACAACCTTCCGCCTTTAAAATGGTCCATGGGTCGAGTAATTGGGAGCATCCCAGGCAAGGATTTTATTTCAAGAGTAGCAGACATTATGACCGCTTCAGGCGTTACGCGTCGGGCCTATACGAAGATCTGTCCTCTCCTCGGTGATGACCACGTTGAGGAGTGAAGCTGTTGCCGACTTACACATTGAAAGCGACTGCTTTCAAGGCCGCGGGCATGTTCACGCCATGCTATATTTTTCAAAATTTGCGAGCTGACGTCACTTTTGTCTACCAATAAAATCATTAGAATATGACGCGACAAACGCTCGCTATTGGTTCAACATTGTACCTTACCCCCCTATCCTCGATCTATGTAAAACGTTAAAATTTTAATACACTTACCAATTTGGTTTTCAACGATACGCATATTTTATTTTGAATTCCTAAAAGGTCAAAGTCAAACCTAGTTCAGCACAATTTCAAGTACCGACAGTCATAATCCGGTACAATCATGAATTTAGTAAGCATTACTTCAGCATAAACCATAATTTAGATTAAATCGTTGGATCACGTATGCCATTTTTAGAATGACTGGGTCTGTGTATTTGACTTTAAACTACCTTTTTACCTATTGATATTGTGTGAGCATTAATAATTAGTTTTTTGAAGCATGATGATTTGTAAATGAAATTATTATAATTATGTTGCTACTCTGTCGCATTGGGTTTGCCTGTAATGTCATAGTACTAGTGTGTATGAAATAAATAAATAAATGAAACCGAGTACACGAAACCAGCGAGCATGAATGGAGAGGCGTGACTGTGTGTGTATATGTGTGTGCGCGTACGCGCATGTGTGTGTGTGTATGTGTGTTTGTGTGTGTGTATGTGTGTATAAAGTGTATAAACTATCCACGCATCTAAATTTTAACCTGCTTCAGCTGTTTGAGCGTCCCAAATATTATGCATGAAGTGACTGTCACCTGACCTTACACCATTTAGCTTAACTTATTAACGTTTAAACGTTAATCGTGAAAATAAATTTAAACGACAGCTGTGTGGTGGCACTACAATATTTGGAACAGTGCCAGCTGACCTCAATTAAGCTGGTTCGAACAAAAAGTGACAATTTAATCTTCTTTATTTGAAGCTGAATGCACTTTTGTGGTTTTATATCTGATATGACACCGCATTGGATTGGTATTATTGAAGTTAAAACTCCTTTTTGCGCATCATAATTCACTAGTTACTCAGTTTTTTAAAATTGTATATGGCCAGTAGTCAGCATCAGAAAACCTTAACTATAAAGTCTCAAAATGATCTCACAACTGCGGTATTAAGAGCAAATCAAACTGTTTTATTAAAGGATCATTTTGACCACTTTGTTCTTTAACACTTTTTTGATGGTGACTGTACCTATCTATTTGACAATGAATATTAATTATGTGCACCTTTTAACCCCCGACGCAAAGAGCCCCTTATGTTATAAGTTTGACGTGTCTGTCTGTCTGTGGCATCATAGCTCCCGAATGGATGAAGCGATTTCAATTTTCTTTTTTTTATTAAGTCAAATTTAACATTAACTGTTGAAGTAACGGATTACTTCAACTGAGGACGGTGAGTTGGTTGCTCACCGTCTTTACAGAAGCAGGCCCATGACGGCAGCGTGACGGGAGGGATTCACGCACGCCACTCCCCCCCCCCCCTAAGAAGCGGGATAACACCCGGATACCCCCCCATAGACGCGGGATAGCACCCGAACCACCCCCAAGGCGAGGCCGCAATTTTAGACGTAGGTCTGATGGGAGTCCTGGGACATCCTTCTGAGGGCTTACCCGGGGCTCCCATCCATAGGCTTATGGGCGTTACCGTGGGGGTTTCGGGGGGAGTCGGTAGGAGTCCGGTATAACATCCATGAAGGATTTTCCCCCACGGTTAAAAAAAAGTGGGTATTTTTTTATACTGGCAATACCTCACGTTAACTTTAATTTGCTGTCAGTTCTTATGTCGATCAGGTATAAAATCAAACTCCTTCGTACTCGTACTTATAATATAGACACTTTCTTTTTGACAATTTTGACCAATTTAACGTTAACAATGACAATAAACGCCCGACCGTGGCCGGCTACGGTTTAGCGTCAAGTAATGACGTCATATTAATTTTTGTCAAATGGTGCAACCTATTTTGTACCTGACCGGTACTTTAACAGCACTGTTAATGTTAAAGTAAGATGGTGCAACCCAGTCTTAGAGACTTGATTGGAGTCAAAATATTTACCGGTAACTATATCACCTTGAATATATAGGGAAAAAGAATCTTCTCGGGCGGGACTCGAACCAGCGATCTTTCCCTTACAGGGGAATGCCTTGACCAACTCAGCTACCGAGATACGCCTGATGTGATTCAAATTTCCCTTCTTATCCGTCTTTAAGGCGACGGTGGAGTCGTCTACCGATATTTTTACGAACTATCGGAACCAATGAATGATGTTAATATCATTTTTAAACATTGTTTCTTTTTAATAATTTTTTTATAGCATTAAGTATGCTAACTATGCAAATCGAATACATAGAGAAAAAGAACCTTCTCGGGCGGGACTCGAACCCGCAGTCTTTCATGCATGCAAGCATACTTAATGCTGTAAAAATTCATTCAATTGTTTGAGCGGAGTTATCAAAAATCAATGTAACATCATTCATTGATTCCGATAGTTCTTAAGAAAATCGGTATATGACTCCACCGTCGCCTTAAAGACGTTTAAGATGGGAAATTTGAATCACATTGGGCCAGTCTCGGTAGCCGAATTGGTCAAGGCATTCCCCCTGTAAGGGAAAGACTGCGGGTTCGAGTCCCGCCCGAGACGATTCTTTTTCTCTATGTATTCGATTGTTTTTTTTCCCTATGTGTTCGATTTGTATAGTATATAAGCATACATAATGCTGTAAAATTCATTCAACTATGTCATCTACGTGATACCATGAACCATCACTGACCATTGTGCACAGGGGCCTTAAGAAATCAATAGTTTGTGTAGATTGTTGATTATATTATTATCTATTGAAGTGTGAGTAACAACATCAATGGTAAAGTTAAAGCTCGGCCACACAGAACTAATATCGTCAGTCAAGTGATGTGAGCACGGTTAGTCAAAGTTATATTTGTAGGTATTTATGTACCGATTGAGATTGTTGAGATTTTTGTGCTGATTGTACTTTTATATTATATTACATCAAGAAAGGTTGACATTCAGGATGTGAGTAAGTTCACCAGATAGTAGAAGACCAGATATTTAAAAAAAAAGGAATATCCGCAACCGAAATCCATATCCATACTAATATTATAAATGCGAAAGTAACTCTGTCTGTCTGTCTGTCTGTCTATATGTTACGCTTTCACGCCTAAACCACTGAACCGATTTTGATGAAATTTGGTATAGGCGTAGATTAGACTATGAGAAAGGACATAGGCTATGTTTAGTCTCGATAACCGACATCCACGCGGACGGAGCCGCGGGCAAAAGCTAGTTACTAATATTCCCTCTAAGCCCTCCAACTAAGCTAAATTGCTTGTGCTAGGAGTGGATTCACGTCGGTATTGTGATGGCCAGGATTTTCACCCGGGACTTAAGTCACCCGTAAGACCGACTCCTTAACCACTAAACTACCGACGCTTAACTTTTTCAGGGCTAGGTATTGATTCTAATCAACTGACCTACCTGATCACAATGCAAGCTGTATTAGAACCACTTCCCCTTACTATGCCTATTACAAAGCTATGATAATAATCAATAAATCAAAATCATTTGTTTCTCCCTTTTCTGTTTACGTATTATAGTGTTATATAATCATAGAATTTGTAATATGGGATGTGCATCCGCCCTTTGGGCCCCATGTCACAGACTGAATGGATTTGTTTATGTTAGTACTGTGTAGAATATCTGAAACATGTGTAATTTAATTATTTTTTTGTTTGTACTCACTTGGAAGTGGCATCGGGGCTTTCGGAGAGGGGTGCAAGGCTCCTTGGCGCATGTTCACACTGTGGGTAGTGAATAGAGTGCACATTTCCCTGGGATCCTGACTCCCTCAAGACATCAGGGGCCCTCACTTGTAGTGTACCTAAAAGAGAGGATAAATGATTGTCTAACCTCCGGATTGGTTATATAATAATAATAAGAATAATAAAGCCTTTATTCTCTATTTTAACAATAAATGAATATATATAAACTTAATTGAAAACCGGCTTGGTTACCTACAATATAATAAATTAATTTTCTTCCTCACCTTAGGGTATGTACATGTTGCTGGTGTAATATGGGCTGCTCTCTTTGTTTCTTTATTATTTTTGGGGAGCCGGATCACCAACGGAGGGGTGCGCTGCTCGTGGTCACCAGTTGTTCCAGTTTTACTTTGCCTTAGCATATTTTTGTGGTTATGACTGGGACTGCGCCTGTCTGGGGGCGGGAGATATGGTGGCAGTGTGGATTGTTGAGTGATGCTTATTTGTTGTGTAGCGGGGACGAAGTCATTGGCCCCTAGCAGGTTTTTGAGTTCTTGCCAGATGGATGCATGCGTGGGGGTTCGCGTTCGACATGTGTCGTGTCGGCCGAAGCGTCACAAATGGCGTCCTGCTCGGGTGCAATAAATGAATGTTAAGGATGCGTACATACCTACCTGATATACCTACATGTAACTTTGGAGGTGGATGCCTTATCTGGCAAAATGTAATGCAATGCTTGTACCTACTATAACTTGTAAAATAACTGCAATCGATCTATTTGTATGTTTTGTTCGTATATATTGAAAATCTTTTATATTTCTGTTGTCGTGAGTAGATAAAAAAAAAAATTAATCTTATTGTGTACCTGTTGTCCCAAACATCCGCAGGATGGCGCATGGATTGCAGAATTATTATTGCGTCACTACACAAGCATGGCCGTGAACGAAAATCAGTGCTTGGTGTAGACTGTTCTTAACCGAACTTTACTTACACCACAGCAAAAAACTGAGAAGCGGCCAATTTTGGTAGCTGCAGCGCATATTTTCCTTGATATCGTAATTGTTGCAACACTAGACTAATAATTAACTACGTTCATTAGTTAGGCCACCGCACTGAACAAAAACATATTATAATTACTCTTATTTTTCTAAGTCTTGTATGATTGTGTAATGTGTTGTGGTTGTAGACGTCATCGCGTCAGTTTACATTTGCATCATAACATAAAGCCAGTTCCATGGATTATGTCACTGTTATGTCATAACGATGTCATATTTTTTACCTTTGAAATTATAAAATCATAGTCATAATCTATGGGCGGAAGGAGATAATGGTGGGAAGTGTTGCCACTGTAAAAAATATGATTATTTATTGTAGGAATAGAAATTATTATATATTTTAATTATAGCTATTTTGTAACATTTCTGTGTATGTGCTGCAGCTGCGAGAAATAAATGTATTTTCTTTCTTTCTTTCTTTCTTTCAAAATTAAAGCAAACATTGTATCATCACATCATCGTCCACATAGTACAGTCATGGCAGTTTCCCAGTTGAATGCAAAGCTGAACACTCACTTTGAAATAGCAGCTTACTATTAACCCCTGACGCAAACAGAGGTGCGTTATAAGTTTGACGTGTCAGTCTGTCTCTCTGTGGCATTATAACTCCTGAAGGAATTTAGCTATTTCAATTTAGTTTTTAACTTAGTTTTTAACCCCCGACGCAAAAACGACGGGGTGTTATAAGTTTGACGTGTCTGTGTGTGTGTGTGTGTGTGTGTGTGTGTGTGTGTGTGTGTGTGTGTGTCTGTCTCTGGCATCGTAGCTCCTAAACGGAAGAACTGATTTGGATTTAGTTTTTTTTGTTTGAAAGGTATATTAGTCGGGGGTGTTTTTAGCTATGTTTGAAAAAAATCGGTCCAAAATGGCCGTCGCTACAAAATGGCGGAGTACATAAAAATTTCACAAGTCCCTCATCATGGGTATCAAATGAAAGGGCTTGACTAGTAGATCAATTTCAAAAGTATAAAATAAAAATTAAATTTAAAATTTAAAAAACCCCCGTCACAAAAATAATAAAATCCAAAAAGTTGGAAATAAATTGTGTTTGATATACCTATTAATATTTTGTTTGAACCGTTGCCATGTCGGGGGGACCATGTATCGTTCCGATAATATGACGGAGTACTTTAACAGTTAGGGTCCCCAGACATGGCAACGGTTGAAACAAAATATTAATAGGTATATCAAACACACTTTATTTCCAACTTTTTGGATTTTATGTTTTTTTATTGTATTGAAGGTGAATTATGTGCGAGTGTTCTAGACATGTTTGATGAAAATCGGTTAAGCCGTTTAAAAGTTATGGAAGCTAAAGTGGGGATGGGAGTGTCGGGGTTTTAATTTTTTTAAATTTATATTGATTTAAATTGTATTATTGTCTGAACTAAAGTTACCTACCAAATATCAGGTCTATATTTGATACATACACACACCAAATATCAGAACAATTAGTTAAAAGGAAGAGGAAAACCAAGGCGTTAAGATCATTTTAAGCGTCTCATTTCATAATGCCAAGTTCTCAAAATGCCAACCGCTCGCAAAAAGACAACTTCTCAGAATGCCAACTTCTCGAAATGCCAACTTCTCAGAATGCCAAGTTCTCGAAATGCCAACTTCTCACAGTACCAAATTCGCATAATGCTAGTCAAGCACTGATTGTTACTATACTACACTACTACTACTACATTATACTATTGTTTAAAACTTGAATGAATTTTTACAGCATTAAGTATGCTAACTATACAAAAACCGTCGCCTTAAAGACGTATAAGATGGGAAATTTGAATCACATCGGGCGTATCTCGGTAGCCGAATTGGTCAAGGCATTCCCCCTGTAAGGGAAAGACTGCGGGTTCGAGTCCCACCCGAGATGATTCTTCTTTTCCCTATGTATTCGAACTGTTTAAAACTGTATTTGACAAAGATTCTATCACAGCGATTCATAATGCCCATTCCATAAAACATCACTTTTAGGCAGTTGGGCCAAAAATCACAGTTTTATGACATTACATTATACATCGGATGAGTACGCAAAACTATTTTATGGGCGACGTTACGACATTTTATGAGTTTCGGTCTAAGTTTGCTAGATAGGCTCCGAATATTGCTGTCTTGCTGAAATGATGTTTAATATGACTTATAAAGACGTAGGTACTTGGTTTACACGCTACCTATGACATTATAAGTCATCAGATATCTATGGTAGCCTAGTGGTATGGGTAATGGACTGCTGAGACGAGGTCTCGGGTTCGATCCCAGGTTTACCATGGCACACACCAATGACTTTTCGATGCTTTTCGAAGTTATGTGTGTATCGCAGGTTTATAAGTGGCCGGTTAATGGCAATAGGCTCGCCACCTATTACATTGGGACCTAAACATAAACTGGCGAAATGTGGGTCCTAGCACCTCTGCCTACCCCTTCGGGGAATACAGGCGTGAGTTTATGTTATATGTATGTTATGTTAGATATCTATGTATTCTTTTTCATCCTAGCGTCATCCCAGTCGCATGCAAAGCTTTCAACTTTCAGTCTAGGTTCCTTTTTTACCAGTCTAACACTGTGGATTTGGCTAAACTTTGATATTTTCTATCCTCCACAACCCGAAGGCGATATCGAAGCATTGCTGTTAGACCGCCTGTTAGACTTTTTATGGCGCCAACTACCCGTAACGATTACCATAGATGTTTGTATAGCAACCGGGACCAACGGCTTAACGTGCTCTCCGATCCACGACCAGATCAATGCAAATACCCTATTCGTGCGGCCGCGGCCGCGTTCTCTACCGCTACGCCATAGAAGCAAGCAAGGCTGCGACTACTGCGAGTAACCTAATGTCAATATTTTACCTTAAACATGTCATGGGTTGAAAAATGAACTTATACCGTAGTAGTAGCCATTTTTTACATTGTCTTGAATTGACACTCGCTGCGTCTATAGTTTGTATATAGTCTAGATCAGAAAGGTTGACATTGAACACGAATCAAATACATAGGCAAAAATAATCATTACGGGCGGGACTCGAACGAGAAGATTATTTTTCCCTATGTATTCGATTTGTATAGTTAGCATACTTAAAGCTGTAAAATTAATTCAATTATTTGGGCGGAGTTATCAAAAATCAATGTTTATAAGTGATTGTAACATCATTTATTACTTCCGATAGTTCGTAAGAATATCGGTAGATGACTCCACCGTCGTCGCCTTAAAGTCGGATAAGAAGGGAAATTCGAGTCACATCGCGCGTGTCTCGATAGCCGAGTTGGTCAAGGCATTATCCCTGTAAGGGAAAGATTGCGGGTTCGAGTCCCGCCCGAGAAGATGGTTTTTCCTATGTATTCAATTTGTATAGTTAGCATAATTAATGCTGTAAAATTCATTCAACACGAAACTTGACAGGAAAAGTTAGCATACTGATTACTAAAAAAAATCATTAAAACGGGATAGTTTTTTCTGTACAGGCTTTTTAGTATTATTCATACAATATTAAAGAGTTCTTGTATTCGAATACATCAGTAGTAATCAAATGCTCAAGTGGGACTTGAACCCACGACCTTTCCCTTACAGGGGTAATGCTCTTCCAACTGAGCTATTGAGCCACAACTGAATCACTTCAAATTTTTTCTTCTCTTTATATCCGTCTTTAAGGGCGACGGTATTCGAATTTTAAAGTTAGCATCCATACTAATATTATAAATGCGAAATTAACTCTGTCTGTCTGTCTGTCTGTCTGTCTGTCTGTATGTTACGCTTTCACGCCTAAACCACTGAACCGATTTTGATGAAATATGGTATAGGGATAGATTAGACCTTGACAAAGGACATAGGCTATGTTTGATCGCGATAGCCGACATCCACGCGGGCGAAGCCGCGGTCAAAAGCTAGTATGCTATAAACATTCAAATCTCCTTTTATATTCATTCAATTTATTTAACCTACATTCCCTGATCAACACAGCAATGGAAATTTTATTGTGTCACAACAGTTTAAGATCATGTTTAAAAGCCTTTATATAACGCTTTGATGACAAGAGCCTTAGATGTATAAAGGCTTGAAAGAAATAAAACTAATTGTCATTCTATATGAATTTTTGTATCGTACTTTGATTATATACTGTATAGACTGTCATAGACACAATTTTCAGAAAGAGGGCTTGAAATACGCCTTATGGCTTATGGCGGCAGTGCACGCGACTGCCACGCAGGAGGCGCGGGTTCGATTCCCGCTCAGTGCAAATATTTGTATGCATGAATATGGCTATTTGCATTGGTTTGGGTGTTTCTATGTATAATATGTATTTATTTACAAAAAAAAAGTATATACGTATGTTTATCCGCATTCTAGATTCCATAACACAAGCTATAAAAGCTTACCATGGGTAGAGATAGCGTTGTGTAGAATGTTGTGGAATATTTATCATTTTACTAGCTTTTGCCCACGGCTCCGCTCGCGTGGATGTCGGTTCCCGGCAATTATTCGAATTTTTCTCAACGTACAAACCTTCCCTGGACTTACACAAATAATTCAAAACCAAAATTAGCCAAATCGGTTCGTGCGTTCTGGAGTTATAGCGTCAGGAAGGAAAACCCGACTTATTTTTATATAGTAGATTATTAAATTGAAAGCTTATTGAAGGCTTGAAATATGAGTTAGCCAATATTAATATTGTCTTTGAACTGTCTATGTGTGCATGTTATGAATGAATAGACTTTAGGTATTTCTTAACCCAATAAACATATATGTCACAATTGAAATCTTAGGTTACAAAGTAGGTAAATTTCATAATCTATCCATACTAGAACATAAACATACATAACATAAACTCACGCCTGTATTCCCTGAAGGGGTAGGCAGAGGTGGTAGCACCCACATTTCGCCAATTTATGTTTAGGTCCCAATGTAATAGGTGGCGAGCCTATTGCCATTAACCGGGCACTTATAAATCTGTGATAAATACACACATAACTTCGAAAAGCATCGAAAAGTCATTGGTGTGTGCCATGGTAAACCTGGGATCGAACCCGAGACCTCGTCTTAGCAGTCCATTACCTATACCACTAGGCTACCACAGATTTCCATACTAGGTAATATTATAAATTAATGCGAAAGTGACTCTGTCTGTGTGTCTATCTGTATGTTACGCTTTCACGTCTAAACTGCTAAACCGATTTTATTTTGATGCAATTTGGTACATGGGTAGATTAGACCTTGAGAAAGGACATAGGCTATGTTTTGTCGCGATAACCGACATCCATGCGAGCGGAGTTACGGGAACAAGCTAGTATATTATATTGTAGTGGTGACTGGTGCCTAAACTAAGCTTACAGCCTATTTTTCAGGTCACCAGGTCCCCACTTCTTCCATGATTTACATTTTGATTGTTATGTACCATTTATATTAACAAACATGCAATAAGGCAATTTCTTAAATGTATGTTATTAATATTATTTTCGTTTATACAGACACAAGAATATACACAGAAAGCGAGCAATTAAATAAAGGATAAAAAAAGGAAGTGAGCAATATTAAATTAAAGCCAACGAGACGAGAGAAAAAAGGTAAACAAAGCGACCATTACTGAGTTACGTTGCCATAATGGCCGAGTGACAGCTGTAGTTGCGTGTTTCATAGTACAGGAAAGCTGTCAGCACAGTGGTTCTAAACTGTCAGATCGGCCATGTTATGAGTAATTTCATTCCTGTCTGGACGTGCTTGAAGTGATACGTAATCATTTTCAAATAAAATAGTTTGGAACCGCTGAAACATTGTTTACCTTTTTTCTCTCGCTATGTTGGCTTTACTTTAGTACACGGGTTGTTCTGTATTGATCCCCCGAAAGTTGTCCCGAATTCGAAAATTCTTAAGTGATCCCACTTTTACTTCATTATTGATCACATATAAGGGACATAGATTCCATAGATTTCATAAGAAACATCATAGAGGGGAAGGTAGAAGGAAAGAGAGGAAGAGGTAGGCCAAGAGGAACATTTATGGCACCGATAAAGGAAAAGATACAAGTCACATCGTATCAGGAGGTGAAAGGATTGGCGGAGCAGAGAGAAGAGTGGCGATTACTCCACCGACAAGAGCGTAGCTCTTAAGTTCGAGAGATAAGGGATGTAAGTATAATATATGTCAAACTTGTTTTTTTATATAGGACACATCAATTTGACTTCACCTCGCCTGATGTTAAGCAAAGGCAAAGTCTCGGAAAGAGGGTCACCATCGGAAACATTTATCATGTTAACTGTGGTGGCACTCAGCTTGACGGCCCCGTTAGATGCTTTTTCACGCCCCGCTTAAAGGACCCGGGACTGTAGGAAGAAGGAAACACATGTACCAAAGTAGTAGTAGTTATTTATCACGCCATGTTTTAGTAGCAAGTGTTACTTTGTCTATAGAGTTTGTTTATAGTTTAAGGTATCGTATATGCGTGAGACTTGCCAGGTGATCATTTGTCTCTCACTTTACGAGCAAGGAGATTGCGGTAAGAACTTTTTTAAGTAAAAAAGGTTTAAGTCGCTCGTTTGACGTGCTTGGGTAGATGGGTCCGTAGGTTTTAGATTAGACAGTTTTGAAACGCAGCTGTTAAAGCATTGTTAAGTGCTTGTTATAATATTAAGGTAAACATTGCTGTCAGAGTTCAAAAACCGTGCCCGTTTGACGGCTATAGGCTCGCCCTCTACCACGTGGGACCGAAAATCATAGTTGGCGAAATGTGGGTGTTAATACACCTCTGCCTACCCCTTCGGGGATTAACAAGTGCGAGTATATGTATGTATGTATTTATATTCATGGTATAAAAGATAAAATACCTTTGTATTTTATTTGCCTTTTCTGAAAAAAAAACTAGTTTTCGTACCAGAAATAAAACGCAATTGTCATTACTTTTTTTTTTATGACGGATCCCTAATTCTTGGGCGTCATGCTGATGGGTATTTAGATGAGCGTGTTCTTATTTATGTACCCAGTTATGTGTAGAGTAGGGCAACGTTTCCCAAACTTTACTAAGCTCTGGCCTGGTTACTGTAAAGTTTCTCCATCGTGACCCACAATAAGTATTTTGAACGTATAAGTAGTACATAATGCTGTCTGTTGACGATGAACAAATATTAATAACTTATAAACTATTGCGTTCCATGATATACAATAATGTTAACAAGAATAAACGCGTTCATGGTATAGGTACATACATACCTTTGAATTGCATGACGTTTCGACTAGGTTACACTGGCCGTGGTCACAGGCTGACTGGCTCAGCAGTGCACGAGCGCCATCTTCGAGTTCGCGATGTGGAAGGTTCTTCATCTACCCGCGTATTCTCGATATTTTATAGATTTTCTTTTCACCATGTACCTTCATATACCACACTCACAGTGTCCCTATGTATGTGTATGTGTTAACATAATTGTATATGATCATCCAGTTTGATTAATTGTAATTAATGGGATACATAATGCTGCGATCCAGTAGTTAGTGTGTGTGGGGTCTTGCCAACATCTTTGGGTACCAAACACCGGCAAGCTTCCTTACTATCTAATGGACAAAGCTCTTATGTAGGCTATCCTCTCAGTTTCGGGTCCAGAGTCGCTCTTGTAAAACGCAACTAAACCTAATTATTGAAAGGAAAAGTAAGAAAGTGAAAGCATCAATACCCGGCCAATATTATACACTTTAACCCTTCCAGCTAAGATTAATTGTTTGTGTTAGGAGTTACTTTTAACCACAATCCTGAACCTCTCAATCGTAAAGCCGACTTGTTAACCTCTAAGATATCGATGCTTCAACCAAAACCACCACCAAATAGTAGCAACCCAAACCAACAAAAAGAAGCGGGGGGCCGTGATCTACAATTTGAGAAACACTGGCCTTGAGACTTGGGACAAGTTTTTGTAGGAAAGTAATGTAATATGTATTTTATGACAGCTATATTTTTAACAACGGTAGTGTTGGGATGTGTTATTTTGTCGTAAAATTTGGCGGCAAACTACTTACATTATGCATAACTATTTACTGTAACGTTCTTTTTATATACCTAGGTATAAAACTTTGATTTTATGTTTAGCTTTTCAACGATTTAGTGACTCAAATGAAAAGGAGAGATTATACATTTACATTGAACTAGCTGTTGCTCTTTTCTCTGCCCGCGCTGTATCCTGATTCCGTTCGCGCTTCACCTTCTGCTCATCCGGCTGACCCTCCTTCCCCAGGTTTGCTCGTGACTGAAACTCCATGCATTTTTTTCGCGAATTTGAACATTTTAAATATACAGATCGATAGAGAAAAAAAAATTGAATCGAACGGTGTATATAACTCATTTTGGCCAAAATGGTTTATACGCCAATTGAACCCAGAGGTGTCTATATCATTATTACCAATTTATATCCACAGAACTTTTTTGCAAATTATAACTAGAGAATCTACTATCTGCAAAATATCTACAAATTCCATCCAACATTTTAACGTGATTGACTGACAGACATAAACTTGCTCATCTGTAATTTTAGTTAGAATTTTCAAGGTAAACGTACCATGCAAATGTAATCAACTGGATAATCTTACTGACGGCTCCTCTGGGAATAATGTCCATATTTCGAGGGTTAACGTACTTTCAGAGTAATGTCCATATTTTGAGGGTTGATGTACTCTAGAAGATACTAACACCTGGCTTCCACAAAGCCAGTCCGACTTTCCCTTTATATTCATAAAAATGTAACAGAGAGAATTATTTAAACGGACAAAAAATTACTTTTTAATTTAAAAAAGAAATGGCGTTTACGAAATTCATGAAGGTAAATGTTTCTTCTTTTATTCTTCTGGGCGTTTTTTTCGTGTGGAGGGATATTTTTATGTGTAATTTATGCAGGTTTTTGACAAAAATATGAGTTGAATTTTTGGTACGTTTTCGCTTGAAGTGGCTGAAGAGGGTAGTGAATATTTCTTTTGCTTTATTTTAAGCTTAATCAAAAAGTGTAGCAATATATAGAATGTCTTTATATAAATGTCAATTATTCGTAAGTGTTTTTTTTTTAAATACAGGACACGTCAATTTGACTTCACCTCGCCTGATGTTAAGCTAAAGGCAAAGTCTCGGAAAGAGGGTCACCATCGTAAACATTTACCATGTTAACAGTGGTGGCACTCAGCTTGACGGCCTCATTAGATGCCTTTTCACGCCCCGCTTAAAGGGCCCGGGACTGTAGGAAGAAGGAAACACGTGAGCTGGCAGGGAATTCCAGGTCTTAGTGGTGCGGCATAGGAATGAATCACTGAAACGCTTGGTTCTAGCAGGTATTCTCTGCACCGTAAATGGATGGCATCTTAGCCCTGTGTGAAATCGTGTAAGCTTAAAATATTTTTGTGTCGTGATTGTGAGGATGATTTTGCATCATTATCACTACATAGTATAATGCAAAGTCTCTCTCCACGTCTGTCGGTCCCTATGTATGTTTATATCTTTAAAACTATGTTACGAATTTGATACGGTTTCTTTTAATTAATAGAATAATTGTAACATAACATACATAACATAAACTCACGCCTGTATTCCCCGAAGGGGTAGGCAGAGGTGCTAGCACCCACATTTCGCCAGTTTATGTTTAGGTCCCAATGTAATAGATGGCGAGCCTATTGCCATTAACCGGGCACTTATAAACCTGCGATAAATACACACATAACACATAACTTCGAAAAGCATCGACAAGTCATTGGTGTGTGCCATGGTAAACCTGAGATCGAACCCGAGACCTCGTCTCAGCAGTCCATTACCCATACCACTAGGCTACCGCAGATTATTGTAATTAATGTATGTACATGTAATAATTGTAATTAAGTGTTAATTAAGTAATATCACTGTATCTCATTTTAAGCGAACTGCTATTGTTGTTATGAGAAATAAAGATCTTTAAACCGTATAACACATACTTAATATTGTAGAGGGTGCAGCGGGAAAGGGATCTGACGCTAGGCTAGCGGAAAAGAATTGGCGGTACGAAATTCGCCGGGTCAACTAGTATTACAATATTGTAATGTGTGAAAAAATTAGTTCATACACTGATTACTTAAATAGTTTGGCGTTAAGTGTCAAAATTGATACTATTATATGCACCCCATGCGATCCTCACAAGATATACTAAAAACCCGTACAGCGCATACAGAGTACATTTAGTGACGTATGTGGTGCCAAGATATATGCCGCTAACTATACAGACAATAAGACTTATAGGTATTTTATATTAAATGCTTTCAACCATGGCTGAAACCAAAGATAAGGGTCTAGACACCGATGTCACTAGCTTCTGTTTCAAACGATAAAACCTTTTCGTTGAACAGTAAACAACCTTTAATTTAATGGTGTTAATCTTGGTGTAAAATATCTAAAAGCCAGGGGTTTAGTGGTTAGCCTGTTAATGATTTATAGTCTGTGGTCATTGGTGATAACTGCTCGTAAATAACACTCAAATATAAAGCGGTATTATAACTACATAGTATAAAACAAAGTCGCTTTCACCATCTGTCCATCCCTATGTGTGTTTATATTTTCAAAACTACGCTACAGATTTTGATCTTATAATAGATAATAATTTAAGAGAAAGGCGGATAAAAATTGGCGGAACGAAATTCGCCGGGTCAGCCAGTACATACTAAATGCGAAAGTAACTCTGTCTGTCTATCTACCTATCTGTATGTTTAACGTCCAAACCACTGAATCGATGTGGATGAAATTTTGTACAGAGATGGATCAGAACTTGGGAAAGAGGGTTCAAATAAGTGATGAAAGTTTGTAGGTACCTATATGAAAGAATTTTTATAGCATTAAGTATGCTAACTATACAAATCGAATACATAGGGAAAAAGAATCTTCTCGGGCGGGACTCGAACCCGCAGTCTTTCCCTTACAGGGGGAATGCCTGACCAATTCGGCTACCGAGACACGCCCGATATGATTCAAATTTCCCACCTTATACGTCTTCAATTGTTTGGGCGCAGTTATCAAAAAATCAATGTTTAAAAATGATTGTAACATCATTCATTGATTCCGATAGTTCGTAAGAAAATCGGTAGATGACGCTACGTCGCCTCAAAGACGTATAAGGTGGGAAATTTGAATCATATCGGGCGTGTCTCGGTAGCCGAATTGGTCAGGCATTCCCCCTGTAAGGGAAAGACTGCGGGTTCGAGTCCCGCCCGAGAAGATTCTTTTTCCCTATGTATTCGACCTATATGAAAGTTCGTGATTACTTACAATCTGATAAAATTTGGTACACATAGTGACGCCGAAAGAATACAGGTATCACTACTCCATCTCATCCGAAGAGGCAACAAACAATGTTGTCAGTTTGTACCCGGCATGAAAAAATGGGCACACAATTTCCCTGTGAGAGAAGGAAAATGCAAAAAAATTCCTGTACCAACCCATCTGGCCAGCGTGAAATCAGTAGGTTAAAGCCTGCCAACATTGGAAGAGGATTATGTCCAGCAGTGGACTGGGATAGGGTAATTGATTGGCAGTATAGGCACAGATTAGAACTTAAGAAAATACATGGGCTATGTTTGGTGGCGATAACAGGATTCCACGCGAGTGGAGCTGCGGGCAACAGTTAGAATACTGATAAAAATTATAAAACATACATATACTCGTAAAAGCTACATCTATATACTCTATAATCTTTCTATAATATAAAAATGAATTGCTAAATGTGTTGGTAAGCGCATAACTCAACAATGCCTGGACCAATTTGGCCAATTTTTTTTTTAAATGTTCGTTGAACTTCAAGGATGGTTTTTACGGCGAGAAAAATTCAAATAATTGCCGGGATCCGACATCCACGCGGGCGGAGCTGCGGGCAAAAGCTAGTCTACAATATAAAAATGAATCGCTAAATGTGTTGGTAAGCGCATAAATCAACAACGCCTGGACCAATTAGGCCAATTAGTTTTTTTAAATGTTCGTTGAAGTTCAAGGATGGTTTTTACGGCGAGAAAAATTCGACGAATTGCCTATAAAACCCTAAAAACTGTAACGGAATAGGTATTTCTGTGAGCCTGATACTTTTTTGCATGGAATACTAGGCTCATAGAACGTATGCAGAATATTTTTTTCCCGGAAATAGGTTCCTATGAGTTGCGAGAACACACGGGCGAAGCCGGGGGCATCAGCTAGTATATTATATAATTGCAAATTGGAAATGTTTGTTCGCGATGGACACAAAAACTACTGAACGGAGTTCGATGCGGTTCTTTTATTAGAAAGGTCTGGGTCAGACTTAAAATCTTACGTTTGTTTGATTGGAATAGGTTGAGTAGAACCGTAAACCGTATAGGTTGCTGTGGGTCGCGGTCACGGGATCAGTATTTCTGTGACCCTGGTACATTTGCATGAAGTACCAGGCTCACAGAAATATTAAGGAACTTTATCTGGGTCGCAGGAGCAGTGTATTCGAAGCCTTTCTATTCCGAACCTAACGCGGACGAAGTCGCGGGCAAAAGCTAGTCCAATAATATATACAGAAACAAGATGGAAGGATCCAATCCTAAAGTATACAGTTGTTTTATACAAAAATGGAACCGCCTTCAGAGGCTTTGTGAAAAAAAACAATAGCATGTTGTATTTTACTGGAATTTTTTGTCGTATCAAATAAAGTTAACAAACAAAACACACCTCATGCGAACAGAAATACCGGTATTACGGCGAAGCAATCATGGTAATGCCCTCATTGTTTACCCGTTTCACAGGGATGCTGCGTTCTGTTCAGATTAATGTCTAGGAGATCAATGTCTATCTCTTGGGATTTAAAAAAGGGTTTGATAATAGTGACATTCGAAAAGTATACTGAAGAGTTTAACGCTGTGTTACTAGCCTTTTTTGTACAGAGAGCATCAAATCGATTTTGACGAAAATAGTACTCAAAATGAGACAGGCTCTGTGGCGTGGTGGTAGTGCACACAACTGCAGGAGACGCGGGTTCGAGTCCCGCTCAATGCAAATATTTGTATGCATGAATATGGCTATTTGCATTGGTCTGGGTGTTTCTATGTATATGTTTGTATTTACAAAAAAATAGTATCTAAGTATGTTTATCCGCATTCTAAATTCCATGACACAAGCTAGTTAAGCATACCATGGGTCTAGATAGCGTTGTGTAGAATGTTGTAGAATATTTATTATTATTATCTTAATGCTTTGGTTTTCCGCCCTCCCTGTTGACCGATTGTTGTGATATTTGGTACATACCTATAATGGAATACATTTTAAATCAGTAATGGTACATTCGACCCAACGCGAGTAAAGTTTATTCCTAGAATAAACAGACAATATCACCCACATATTGGCTGTTTATTCTTAGAATAAACTTTACTCGCGTTTGGTCGAACCGGCCCTAAAACAGTTTAATTTGCTATTAATACCTTAAGAAGCGGGATAACAGCCGAAATCCCCCATAGACGCGGGTTCGCACCCGAACCACCCCCCCCCCGCGAAGCCGCATTGTAGCCGTAGGTCTGATGGGAGTCCTGGAACATCCTTCCGAGGGCTTACCCGGGGCTCCCAACCATAGGCTGCTGGGCGTTACCGTAGTGGTTCTTAGTCGGTAGGTGTCCGACATAGCATCGATGAAGGATTTTCCTCCTCGGTAAAAAAAAGCTTGGTCTTGATGACGCTGAGTGTAACCTATCTATAATCACTGAACTGAATTTATCCTCGATATCCAGTACTTTATATAGAAACTAAAAGAAAAGAGCTTGGCAGGTAAGAAAAGTAAGATCCTTACAAAAAATATTTTTGCTGTTTCACCAAAAGTCACCAAAACAATGTAAATACTCGTAATAATATCCGAAAACGATTTTAACTATTGAGTTCAAAGTATTTTATTGTTATCTCTCCCTTTATTTTTATGGCTTCCGTATATTTTTTGTATTTTCCTCGGCAAAAGAAATTATTATTAAGTACTGGCTATTCTGGCCCGACGTCATCCGGCTGTCAATTTTTGCTATAGATTTTCCAAAATTTTTTTTCAATTAAACTTATAATCTTACTTCGAGTTATTCTTATTTCTTGTTCAGTTAGTTAGCTTTCAAATGCTCCCAAGAAGAAGTTGTTTTATTCAATAGTAGGTAATTATGATTTCACGCACACTTTTGTGCTTCGTATTAGCTCTAGGGACACAATTACGGAATTCCATGACTCCATCCCAGTCCATGTCGTATTTACTCTCTAGCCTACTGTGCTCTTCCACCTGTATGTACTATCATACATACATACATACATACATAAACTCACGCCTGTATTCCCCGAAGGGGTAGGCAGAGGTGCTAGCACCCACATTTCGCCAGTTTATGTTTAGATCCCAATGTAATAGGTGGTGAGCCTATTGCCATTAACCGGGCACTTATAAACCTGCGATAAATACACACATAACTTCGAAAAGCATCGGAAAGTCATTGGCGTGTGCCATGGTAAACCTGGGATCGAACCCGAGACCTCGTCTCAGCAGTCCATTACCCATACCACTAGGCTACCGCAGATTTTTTTATGTACTATCAAGGTCCTTTATGGGGTAACTGACAATTCTTTTAGCTTAGGGGTACAGTTTTGTGGGTATAGAATGGAAGCTCTCTATTTTATATCAGTGGTAAATTATTGGATTGACAAAATCTAAGCAATTACGAGGCATTGATTTCTTCCGTCACTTTTTCTATTCATGCTCTTTTTTCTCTGATTGGTTTACTTTTTCATGAAATACATATTTTGACATCTTGTGACGCTTTCAGCTTAACACCACACTTAATACAGTTCAAATTACATTCAAACAAACAGTGGCATACAGTTTGTTTGTGCAATCTTGAGTTATAATAGGCACTTAAGAACTACTTGAACGTGACAAGCGGTGTTGTGTTCTAAAAGGCACGTTCAGTATAAAAGTTCTTTGAACCTGTCGTTTTTCAGAAATACGTGGACATTTTTAGAATATAGTAAAATTATATAGCTTTGTTTTTTAAATGGATTTTTGACCATTTTATGGTGACAGTAGAAAATCTAAATTAAGTCTTTGGTGTTAGTACAACATGCTCTACTATGTAATTGTCTAGAAAATTGTGCGTCTAGAGGCGTACTTTACCGTGAATCGACTTCAATATGACGTCCAGACCTATAGGCGATATCGAAACATTGCCGTTTACATTGACTTTTTATAGCTCCAACTGCTCGTATAGACTACAGGTGTTCTTATGGCAACCGGTTAACGTACTTTTCGGGACCAATGCAAGTAGCCTTATCCGTGCATATAAAAACTTGCACTGAGCGGGACGTAAACTCGCGCCTCCTGCATATCAAATTGCGTTCACTACCGCCGCTCCACAGTGGTGGCCTCATTCAATATCATAATTTAACATAATATATATACAGTCGTTTTTCTTAATGATTATTACACAGCATTATCTTGCGGCAACCGCAAAGCTACGTGGGTAACAAATGCCAGGCAATGGCGCCCCCACCGGGTCCAGGTAGAAGGGGTAGGCCCAAGAAGTGCTGGCTTGGCGTCGTGGAGGATAACATGCGTGCAAACGGTCTCACTACCTTGGACGCCCAAGATCGTGCGAAGTGGAGGAGGAAGAGCCGGAAGGCGGACCCTGAGCTCCGAGGGCACCATGACCTCGGATGCAATCAAGACTAACGTCTTTATGTGGATGGAGCATAAAAAAAATCCAATTACGATCCAACAAAAAACTTTTATATACGTTCAGGGAAACCCTTTCAAAGTCTATTAAATTTATTTTCTTTATCGTAAATAAACATGTCAGCCGAAAAGTATTCATTCACACAAGCATTTAATTGCCGTAACCAAGCATCAAGCTATTGATATAGAGATGTTACAACCAAATTTATGTTTCAAAATGACTTATTTCCTGCACTTGAATGTGTATTTTGTTGTACCTTCAGCATATTTACATAAATAATTTCTATTTGAACGAGCAATATTTTCTTTATAACGTTAAATTGCGAATACGCGTAGATTGCGGAAAGAATATTTTATAACCATTTTTTTATTGTGTTTCCTTAAAAAGGTTGTATTATGTAAATAAATTGAAACAGTGAATACCACTAAGTAATTGTGAACCATACTTTATAATAATACTAGCTTTTGCCCGTGGCTCCGCCCGCGTGGATGTGTACGTACTGTTTTAATATTAGTATGGATTATACACAATGTTGGTGTCGTCGTAGTGGTTACTTCTACTTTGCCCCACCAAGTGTCCCCACTGGTGAGGCAAAGTGGAATGTGAAAAAATGTGTGTACAGTTTTCCCCACTAGTGGGCAAGTTTATACCCATTTAAAATTCCTGGTGCAATCGTCCCCACTAGGGTTGGTAACTTTGAATGGGAGATGTTTTTTTTTTTATCGGCTTTGTAAATAAGGTATGCAAATTATAAAGGATTAACATCTACAGATAAAAACTAAATTACAAATGTAAAAAACCCCCGTCACAAAAAAACACCTCCAAAAAGTTGAAAATAAATGGAGTTTCCTTTTACCTTCAACGGTTGCCATGTCGGGGGACCTTGAATCGTTCTGATAATATAACGGAGTGCTTAACCAGTTAAGGTCCCCCGACATGGCAACCGTTAAAGTTAAAAGGATACTCCATTTATTTTCAACTTTTTGGAGGTGTTTTTTGTGACGGGGGTTTTTTAAATTTATAATTTAATTTTATTTTATACTTTTTAAAGTGATCTACTAGTCAAGCTCTTTCATTTGATACCCATATTGAAGGAGTTATGAAGAAATATGTATTTCGACATGTTGTGGTGGCGGCCATCTTGGACCAATTTTTTTCAAACATAGCTAAGAACACTCCCGACTAATATACCTTTCAAACAAAGAAAACTACATCCAAATCGGTTCATCCGTTTAGGTGCTACGATGCCACAGACAGACACACACACACACACACACACACACATACACAGACACGTCAAACTTATAACACCCCGTCGTTTTTGCGTCGGGGGTTAAAAATAATAAATAAAACTTCTAAAGGTACCTCATGGTGACGGATAAAGAATACAGGCAGTCTTATAAGAAGTGACAGAAAAATACGCAGATGATATCTCTGCGAGAGAAGGTAACCTCGGAATGAAACCCTGTACCAACCCAACTGGCCAGGGTGGAAACAGTAGGCCAACGTCTCCTAACATTAAAAAAACGACCCGGAGACGACTAACATGCTCTCCGAAGTATGTACGAAAATACTCAGCCAAATAGACATCATATGCATTCAAATATTTGTATGGAGTGGGAATCGGGAGTAAAAGTAAGAGTTTATTTTTCCCTATGTATTCGATTTGTATAGTTAGCATACTTAATACTGTAAAAATTCATTAAATTGTTTGGGCGGAGTTATCAAAAATCAATGTTTAAAAATGATTGTAACATCATTCATTGATTCCGATAGTTCGTAAGAAAGTCGGTAGATGACGCCACGTCGCCTTAAATACGTATAAGATGGGAAATTTGAATCATATCGGGCGTGTCTCGGTAGCCGAATTGGTCAGGCATTCCCCCTGTAAGGGAAAGACTGCGGGTTCGAGTCCCGCCCGAGAAGATTCTTTTTCCCTATGTATTCGATTTGTATAGTTAGCATACTTAATGCTGTAAAAAATCATTAAAAAAGTATCTAGTTACTCTATTAATATTATAAATATGAAAGGTTGTGGAGAGCGTTTAGATGTTTCAATATTTTATTACATAATCACGATCAAACATCTGGGCCTCAACTCTGCTAAAGCACCACAGTGGTGGTAAAGCCACTGAAAAAACCGCATTAAATAATAGACTTTAAAGCAGTTCAAAGTTCAAAATTAAATGATTTTTTACAGAATAATTGAAAAAGTGTAATGAAACTGCTTTCATTTCATTTTGAACGTTAGGGGTATAGAAATAAAGTCTAAAATGTAATGTCATTTTTTGCAGTGACTGTGAAACCACAGTGGTTTAGCTTTAGTAGAATCGAGGACCTGGTCGAATCTGATCGAAATTTTCTACATGGATAGATTATAGCTAGGAATAGCATTATAGGTAACTTTTCTTCCTACCACTCTCCCGTTTCACCAATTTCACCCGTACCTACAGGAAACAAAGGTGGTTTACTAAATAAATAAATATTCCACAACATTCCACACAACGCTATCTATGACCCATGGTAAGCATAGCTTAATTAGCTTGTGTTATGGAATCTAAAATGCGGATAAACATACTTAATTTTTTTTTTTGTAAATACGTACATACCATACATAGAAACACCTAGACCAATGCCAATAGCCATATTCATGCATATAAATATTTGCACTGAGCGGGGATCGAACCCGCGCCTCCTGCGTGGCAGTCGCGTTCACTACCGCCACGCCACAGAGGCCACCAAATTGTATTAAAATTGAACAATAGGCAAATATTTTGAATACTTACAAAGTAATTGGTAGCTTAGTGAAATATTCAGTTGTTCAGTGAACTTCAAGCTTTGAAAGATTAAGTCATTCCTGTGAAAACGATAGATAAGATGTTCCTTTGAGCTCTTTGTGTCTGTATCTACTTTGCAATATTACAATGTCTTTGTGATTTTATTTTTAGTAATAGCTGTTGCCTGGGGGTCCACCCACGTGGAATTCCAATCTCGTTACTGCTACTTCCAACCTATTTTAGTAATAATAAGTTAGCGTACATGTTATTCCAACCCATACTCTGTTTCTCCCTGGTTCCCGGCAGAGTACAATTCTGATCACCCCATCTCTTCCATCGTGGTGTCGTACAAAGCGAAACAGCCCTATCCCTTATAGGGCTGTTTAATATCAGCCCAAAGTCAGATGCATGACTCGAGTCAATAATAGTGACCGGAATGCGGAAATAGGCCCACACCCTATGTGGGACCGAATACAATGATTGATGAAATATGGGTGTTAAATGACCTCTGTTTTACCATCCGGGGATAAAGGCGTGATTATATGTATGTATGTATTCATATAGAATACGGTGCAGAATATAACTTCTAGAACCAAGCGTTTCAGTGACTCATTCCTATGCCGCACTATTAAGACCTGGAACTCCCTACCAGCTCTTGTGTTTCCTTCCTCCTACAGTCCCGGGTCCTTTAAGCGGGGCGTGAAAAGGTATCTAATGAGGCCGTCAAGCTGAGTGCCACCACTGTTAACATGGGTTTACACGATGGTGACCCTCTTTTCGAGACTTTACCTTTAGCTTAACATAAGGCGAGTCAAATTGCGGATCCCATTTTTTCTCATAATGGTTTTTGTCCTAATTTAAATTGTCATAATAAGTTAGGCATAATTTTCTTTGTCATAATAATAGAGTGCCATAATTGGTTTTTAGTATACTGTGTTATTAAGCATAAATATTGTATAACCTAATGTTTTTATTCATAACTTTCATATGCATAAAGTTGTAAAGCATATTGTTTATTTGTCTAATAGTTATTTTAACACCCCGACTCAGTGCAATCCGACTCGGATAGGTTAGGTTAGAGCCTTAGTCTTCGTGGTTTTTTTTTAACTACCTAGAAGTAGGAGCCCCGTGAAGCGGGGCTCCGTCGAGCTTAGTTAGTATGGTTACGCGTCGTTATGCTAAAGTAAACTTATGCATTTGGGTAGTATGCTTATAAAATATTATGCTTATAGTAAATAGGATTAAAAAAAATATGATTAAAAAGTTATGGCAAATGAGTATTATGCGTAAATAATGTTAGGACAAGTTACATTATGCAATGTTAAATTATGACATAAAATCGTAGGAATAAAAATAGAGAACCGTCAAATTGATAAAAAAACCATATCATTTAGATTGGAAAGTCAATCCCAAGTGATCTATGAAATGACTCAGAGAATTCGTCAGATCGATACGGTTTGTTACGGGAATATAACAAATCCAATAACGCAGTACAAACTTCATTTATTTGTTGAATACACTAGCTATGTAGTTTCACCCTCGTTAAGGTTGCAGAGCCGCTCTTATGGGTCGTAACTGAAACTGGTGTGAAACTGTAATCTCGTTTTATACGTGTTATGTTTTTAAACTAACATGAGTTCCTTAGTGAGATGTTTTTGAACTGGGATCCGCGTTTTTAGTAAGTTTTCACGGCAATTTTGTAGTATAAAGTAAGTCTTTTTAGTGCAAAAACGTTTGTTTAGCTTCTAGTGCAGAATAGATGATAGGTACAGTCACCAGCAGAAAAATGTTGACGTACTAAGTACTCAAAATGATCATAATTTGTTTTTTTTACCCCCTTCTAGTTGACTGATTGTTTTGATATTTGGTATACACGTCTTAACAGGGCGAAGCAGTACTTCACTGCGGGGCAGCAATTCCTTCTTTTATAACTAGGGTTTAGCCCCACATGGAGTACGCCCGCACGCCAGCTTAACCCTTTCGACTAGGTGTAAAGACGTGCATTGAGTCGGTCTGGCCCGTAATACTCAATTATGGGGTGTCTATACACCCCAAATCAAATTCAGTTACAACACTAGCAGTAAAGCTAACGAAGCGAGAGAAAAAATGTAAACAAAGTTTCAGCGGTTCCAAAAATTGTTGATTGAAAATTATTTACGTATCACTTCAAGCTCATTCCAGGCAAGAATGAAATTGCCCATAAGATGGTGGAGCTGACAGTTTAGAACCGCCCGCCACGCTGTGCTGAAAGCTTTCCTCTACTACGAAACAAGCGACAACGACAGCTGTCGCTCGGCGACAAGGACAGAGAAAATAATCGCTAGTTATCGCAACATAACTCAGTAATGGTCGCTTTGTTTACCTTTTTTCTCTCGTCTCGTTGGCTTTACTTCTTTACTAACTAAATTGATAAAATGCCGCGTTGGTTCTCGGTGGAGTAGAATAGGCCCATCTCTTCCGCTGGGTGTCGTAGAAGGCGATAATGGGCTTTATGATAATGTCGTGTGAAGTCATAAGTCGATAACCAAATGCCCACTTTACGGCAACAGGCTCGCCCAATATTACGTGGAGCCGAAAATCATAGTTGGCGAAATATGGATGTTAATACACCTCTGCCTACCTCTTCGGGGATTTACAGGCGTGAGTATGTGTATAAGTTGAAAAAAAAAAAAACAAAGCACCATCAATTTATCACCAATACTCCTCTATTCGTGATAAGTCTGTGTGCAAGTTCCAACTTCAAAGTACCCCTGTCTAACTTGTGTGATATCTTGATCACTGTGGTGATAAGGCTGTGTCTTTAGCGGATATTTTGGCTTAAGGCAGACACATTCGTGGAAACTTTTTGATGTCTTAATTGGCTTAGATTGAACAATTGTGATTGCTAATGCATGCAAGGATTGTAACTTTGGGATTGATGTTTTTGTCGCATTATAGGACTTTGGGTGTTAATAGTCTTTTGCTTACGCCTTCGGGGACTATATGTCTATGAATTTAATTGTATTGTAGTCATTCCAAATGACTAAAATAAATAAGTAAGTAAATATTCCACAACATATAAATAAATAAATAATCTACACAACGCTATCGAGACCCATGGTAAGCTTTTATAACTTGTGTTATGGAATCTAGAATGCGGATAATCATACATAATATACTTTTTTGTAAATACATACATATCTATACACAAATAAATAAAATTGGAGTGTCTGTTTGTAATATTAAAATAACCGCTTTCTACTACATGCATATGAATGTATATACGGTACACATACCAAAATATATATTTTTAAATTTTTTGTCTGTCTGTCTGTCTGTCTGTCTGTCTGTCTGTCTGTCTGTTTGTTTTGGCTAATCTCTGGAACGGCTGGACCGATTTGGACGGGACTTTCACTGGCAGATAGCTTATGTAATAAGGAGTAACGTAGGCTAAAAAAAAAAAAAAATAAACTGATTTTTTTTATTAAGTACATTCCACGCGGACGAAGTCGCGGGCACAGCTAGTTATACATAATAACATCCAGACCAATGCAAATAGCCATATTCATGCATACAAATATTTGCACTGAGCGGGGATCGAACCCGTGCCTCCTGCGTAGCAGTCGCGTTCACAACCACCACGCCACAGAGGCTGTCTTGTCAATTAAAAGTTGTCATGACCATAATGATATCATTGAGGACGCGTCTCAACACCAGATGTTCTTAACACTTGTCGGGATCAACGCTAATACGGTTGGAAGACAAAGTTTTGCTCAAGTTCCTCTATGAATTTGGCAAAATTCTACCTGAGGGCTCTCCGATGTTCATAAAAGTTATTTTAGTTGTAATATAATAAGTTGGTGAGATATTTCAACGGAATTGATTTCTGAGTGGCATTTTGTGTACACTGTAACTGTGTTAGTGACAATAATATTAGTCTTAATGGAATTCTCAATTCGAGTTTAGTTCGCTGAAAGTTGTCTTATAAATAAGCTTCCAAAATTTGATTCGAGTAAAGTTTTAAAAGTAATTTACTGTGTAACTTTTCATATTCTTTTAAAATTTTAATAAGTTTTTTTTTTATATTTGGTCCAAGCCGAACCACTACACCAGTGGCCACTTTTGGTTTCGTTTTTTTATATACGGTCTAACTCACCTTCTACCTAACTCGTTTTCGGTGTAACTCGCCTTCTGCCTAACTCGTTTTCGGTCTAACTCGCCTTCTGCCTAACTCGTTTTCGGTCTAACTCGCGTTTGACCAAACTAGCGTTTGGTCTAGGCATAACACGTCTTAGGCTTAAAGGGAATTAGGCACACAAAGATAAAGGGATACAGACCACCACTCTCGATGCTATTGGACGTAAAATGGTGGTCCCTAACTTGACGGCCTTGAAAGATGCTTTTTCACATTAGTTACATTAACATAATCAAAATGTAGAAAAGGTCAATCTATCAACAGATCGATGACGTGTTAAGGAGAATGCCAGAACAATGGCAATTCGCAACTATTACCGGAATAAAAAGCCTATGTACAATTCCAGACTATTATAATCATATACTACACGTATCTTTTAAATCTGCCAATTGACTACACCTCACTGGATAATAAGAAGTTTTGTGGCGATAATACATATACCTAGCGCCATCTAGCGACATCAAGCCGAACTACTACGTCACTACAAATCCTGCATCGCAAAAATGAAGTTCTCGCGCTTATACAATACATATTATAACATCCCAACGACAATCGTTGGGCCGCGGCCCGCCAGGCGTGATCACCTTGTCTGGTCGGAGGATACTCCCTTTGTGTATGAGGAACATCACTCCTCGTTCCTCCACAGCTTGGCTATAGCCCACAACTCAAATACTGAGAAATCCAAATAGTGTTCCCTGCCTTAACGGGTTTGACAGATGTTTTTTCACGCTCCCCTTATTGGCAATATGGCCGTCTCATTTACATCTTCTACTGTAATATTAGCATATATCAAAGTCTTTTGAAAGTTGTCACGAGAATTGTTCCAAGAAAACATTTGCTTTTACGACCGCGGCTTGGCATATGATTAGGATCAGAACGTCAGTTAGCTGTCAGAACCAAACCCCTATGGGAATCCAATATATTTGCAAATGGGAATTTGTGCGGGAAGTTGAAATATTGCATAGTTGGTGGTAGTTGTGGTTTAGTGCTGTTAATATCGATCTAGGAATAGAATAAAGTAACATGACATTATGAAATGAACTTAGAATTAGGAACAATATTACTTATGCTATGTCACATTATTAAATGTATTTCTTAACAAATATTAACAGAGTGTTTCTATTTTGTTACAGATAACTTCAGCCAGTTAAAATCATCAAAAGGTAATGAACGATTTTATCAACACTTTAACAGAAGATCAATTTTCCTAATAAAAAACTGTTCAAAGTCCAGTCTCGATCTGGTGTCAATCTCTCAAATAACTTTTATACTCTCATGCTCCATGATATACAATAATGATTACGGGAATTAACACGATCATGGTATAAGCACAACTATGCTTTGATGAATGGAATAAGTTATTTGACATTAAATCTATGCATAAGGGCATATGGTATAGGACCATACAGAGTAAGCTCCCTCGTACACCCTGGTTCGATAATTCTAGATTACCTAGAAATTATGTAAAGGTAGCACTAAGGCTTAGATCTGGACATTTTCCATCGGCAAAGTTCGCATACCTAATGAAAAAACCAAATTCACCGAATTGTATCGTTTGCGACACAATTGAAGATATACAACATTTGCTGATGGGGTGTGTTCGGAATAAAGACGAACGCGATTCACTGCTGACCGAACTAAATCTAAATAGACTGGATATAGGTCTCATTCAAACGATCTTAGCAAGGCCTAAATCTGAAGAGGCTATGAAATTATGTCGTTTGGCACTGGTGGTTCAACAGTGAGTTGTTGCATATATTGCCTATGTGTTTACCACTCTAATAAATTATTGTTCCTGTATTACATTAAAAGGTACGATGGGGCTGGCATATCCTTTATGGATAAAAACCCCCAATTAAAATAAAGATTAAAAAAAAAAAAGGTATTAGCACACTCCCGAGGAGGGCCAGACCGTAAAGGATGGCCTTGGGTCAGCCGAGGTGCGAGGGATATGTCGAAGGCAACCTCACCTCTGGCCTAGCACCACGACCATCAGTCAGCATGAGGTTTTAGTCGGTTCGAGTCCGACATAACCTCCCCCTCCGGCTTTGGTGGGGGAGGTATCCGTGGGCATTTCCGCACGAAAAAAAGGTATAAGCACACTACATACCTTTGATTTGCCTGAAGTTTCGACAACAGTCCGTAGTGTACTTATACCATGACCACGTTAATTCTTGTCCTCGTTATTGTAAATCTCTCAAATGTTAAAAAAGGTATTCTCGTACTCAATTTTCAAGAGAAATCATTGACATCTTGATAATTCTTGACATATGAAGTATTAAGATTGAATCGAGAGTGAATCTTGAATAGATTCTTGTTTCGAGAATCTTGGCCCTCAGACATTGAACATAGTTACAAGCACAATCCTATGTTTTTTTAAATTTGATAACATTTTATGTGTTCCTCACTCGACTTAAATAACTTTCTAACCACTGTATTAAGAATTTTATTTTACAAAAATATATTTGATCGTCCTAATTAATATATGTCATCTTAAACGCTAAATGCAAATACATTGTCAAAGTTAATCAATTGACCCGCTCCTCACCGTACCAGGGGCAAAGGTGCCCATGACGCTAGCGGCATTACCCCGCTGGATAGCAACGGACAACCCAGGCCCCAGGTACGAGGCGGAGCGAGAGTCACCGGTTTTATCCCTCAACCTGCGTCCTAATTCGCTCACTAGATTTTTGGCATCAGCACCCCAACTACCCATCGTCTCGACTGCAAACGGTGCGAAAATGTACCGTTCAGCTAAGGCCGCATATTTGCCGCATTTTTTTTTCCGCCGCTTCTTCGGCAGTGGCTGCTGGAAACAAGACGGTACGGCTCAGGTGGCTGGAGGCAACCGTGCTGACGCACGTGGCATCCCACAAAAGACATTTGCCATTCTCCACGGCACCAGAGTCAGAGTCGTCCTAATTTATTTATACACATATATTTGATTGTCCTAAGTCCAACAAGGGTTTCCTAATCGATAGTAAAACACTCGCTGGGATATTTAACATGTTTTTTATAGTTTTTGAGGATACGGTATTTCGGCGCTGTTACAAGCGCCATGATCTTGGATGGACAACGCTTGTAACAGCGCCGAAATATCGGATCCTCAAAAACTTTAAGAAACATGGCAAATATCCCGGCGAGTGTTTTACTATCGATGTGAAAGACCTTGCCAATATCAAATCATACAAGCGTTCCCTAAGTGCGGTATTTGACATAAATATTATATTAAACTAGCTTTTGCCCGCGGCTCCACCCGCGTGGACGTCGGTTCCCGGCAATTATTCGAATTTTTCTTGCCGTAAAAACCATTCTTTTACATTTAAAAAAGAATTGGCCAAATTGGTCCAGGCGTTGTTGAGTTATGCGCTTACCAAGACATGTAGCGATTCATTTTTATATTATAGATTTAAAAAAATGCTATTTATGATCATGTATCTGTATCAGCATTCGCAATCTTAGAAAGCCTTCGCTCGAGAACGATTGCTATTCTGTTTGCATTTTCGAAATAAAAAAGTTCGATACTTACCTTTTATTACCGAGTGTGTATTTTATTACCTTTTCATGTTACTAAGGTAGCTAAAAAGCTTATATTTATTGACCATCTTGGAGGTAAAGGAAAATACAATCTACCAAAAATAAATAAATCCGCAACACTCTACACAACGCTATCTAAGCCCTTGGTAAGCTTAACTAGCTTGTGTTTATGGAATTTAGAATGCGGATAAACACACTTAGTTATTGTTTCTTTTTAAATACATACATAATTATAAATAGAAAACACCCAGACCAATGCAAATTCCGGTATTCATGCATACAAATATTTGCACTGAGTGGGAACCACTCGCAAGGCACGCCGTAATAGCGGCGGTAAGACCCATCATGGGGGAATGGCTAAAGAGGCCACACGGAAGCCTCTCGTATCGACTGACGCAGATTGTCACCGGGCACGGGTGCTTCGGGTGCGTCTGATCGATAAAGAGCCAACGCCGAGAGGAGAAAGAGACGCGAATGAGGACACGGGCCTGCACACGCTCACTGAGTGTCCGGCGTGGGAGACACCGAGGCGGGAGCTGGTGGCGGCCCTGGGAGTGAGAGTCCCAGGGACGCCCTGCTCGCCACCCTGCTCACGATGATGAACAGCTGCGTGGATACGTGGGCAACCAAGGTCTCCTTCTGCGAGAAAGTAAGGCTCGAGAAGGAGACGGCCGAACGGGTGCGGTGGTGTGAGCAAGACAGACTCGCTGACTGCACTGCCTGCGTGCATAGGCAACTCGGTGTCGGAGGGCACAGACTCTCCTCTTTCCCTCATGAGTGCGGGCCTGGATGTGACGGTTGGAGCCGTCTGTCTCCCCAGCAGAAGCAGGCCACGATTGGGGCGCGCCTACGCGCGCCACCACCGTGGTGAGGGGGCAAGTTGGGGAGACCGTAGTCCCCCCTCCCGAGACGGGCCAGACCGTAAGGGATGGCCTTAGGTCAGCCGGGGTGTAAGCGATATGACGAAGACAACCTCACCTCCGGCCTAGCACGACGACCTAAAGACGGCGTGCGGTTTTAGTCGGTTCGAGTCCTACATAACATGTCCGAGGTTATGTTCCGCACGTAAAATAAAGCAGTTGCATAAACGTTAAACAAAAGAGCCCTACAATTCAGATCTTAATTGTAGTTTTAAAATGTCCAGTTAGTACACAATAACTTGAAACCTAAACCCTTATATTCCCAAGCTATTCCCAGCAATATTGGACCTCATATTTGAGCCAAATTGCCGCCATTTGGCACTACGCCATTCAGATTGGCAATAATATGTCGCGTGGCCACTGTAGCTTTTCCGCTACATATTTTATAAGTTAATATTGAGTTCATAACAGAATGGGCTATATAGGATTGGAACCTGCTACCTATTGGTAGTATTATTCGGTATTTTATTGCGAGCGTGTGTTATTTTCAACCGACTTCAAAAAGGAAGAGGTTATCTTTATTTACACTCATGCTTGTAATAATGTGAAGAGGCACGCATAAGAAGAAGGAGTAAAAACTTCCACTTACTTTCTGCCGACGTTTCGGGTGCTATGCTGCACCCGTGGTCACGACTTGACTGGCCGGCGAGGGTCGCGCGGTATGCATAAAATAACAATGAGTTTACACCGCGATAGCTTAAAAATAACAGAAGGAGTAAAGTTAACCCATCCCTTTTCTTTGGTGTCTTACATGCTTAATTCATGTTTGAAGTTTATTAGAATTAACACTTATTGAAATATTTGCTATTGTTAACACTGAGCCCTTTAGTCACGCCCTGCTTATGGCAGCTGAGAAGCAACATGAGGCTCCATTTTAATAGCATGAATGGCTATTATCATCAACCGGTGCTAATGGTGAGGGTTCCCTATAAACCAATTCCTGCTGGCTTCCCAATGGGTTGTTATGCATCATGCAGTGATTGAGTTTTTTTTTAATCAGCTTCTTTGATATGTTCACCATTCGCCACTATTTTATACTACTACTTTAGACTACTAGCTTTTGCCCGCGGCTCCACCCGCGAGAATGTCGGTTATCGCGACCAAACATCGCCTATGTCCTTTGGTCTAATCTACCCCTATACCAAATTTCATCAAAATCCTTTCAGTGGTTTAGGCATGAAAGCGTAACATACAGACAGACAGACAGAGTAACTTTCGCATTTATAATATTAAAGTATGAAAGTATGGATTATAACGATTGTTGGCTGGAGAATAATCTTATCCCAAAATCATCTCATACGACACGGAATGAATCGAAATGGATCTAGTTTTGTTCGCCATGACCACCCAACAATCTTAAAATGTAAAAATCCATACCGATAATGTGCTAATTCAACACTATACCCAAAATATATCCGTGGTCGATAGCACCAGACGTCTAGACGCGTTTATGTGCATAGTTAACAACAACTTAGCTTATGAATCATTCAGTTACAATAGTTAGAAGTTTCGGACGTGTGAATCGTTAGCGTTTAAGGGTGCAATTGGGGTGAACATATACGTATATTTACGGCTGTAAATCATCAAAGCGTAGACAGTGTATTAACAGCCACAATTCGCTAAAAATGATTTTCGGTCCCACGTAATAAGAAGCGGAATTACCCCCAAAACCCCCCCATAGACGAGACTGAACCACCCCCTAGGCGAGGCCGCAGTTGTAGCCGTAGGTCTGTTCCCAGTCCTGGGACATCCTTAAGAGGGCTTACCCGGGGCTGCCAACCGCAGGCTATTGAGTGTTACCGTGAGAGTTTTTAGCCGGTAGGAGTCCGGCATTGCATCCATGATGGATTTTCCCTCAAGGTAAAAAAAGGGGTAGGTAAACGCGATCATGGTAACCTTTGAAGCGTTAGTAGCTTAGTGGTTAAGTAGTCAGTCTTACGATCGAGAGGTCTCGGGTTCGTATCCTGGCTGACGTGAACCCACTCCTAACACAAGCCATTTAGCTTAGTTACAGGAGATATTAGAAGTTTCGGTGGCTCATATTCTTTGAAAAATTATTAATTAATATTAATTGCTTAATGTTTAGATCAGGTTTCACCGGTCGTGGTCACAGGCTTACTGGCTCAGTGGTGTACACCCTCCATTGGCGAGTCCGTGAGGTAGAAGGTTGTTCATCCACCTGTACACTCTCTCTATTTAACCGACTTCAAAAAAGGAGGAGGTTCTCAATTCGTTTGTATTCATAATATTTTTATTATGTATGTTCACCGATATTTACGCCAATTATTTATTTAATAGCTTTTGCCCGTGGCTCCGCCCGCGTGGATGTCGGTTATCGCGAGCAAAAATAGCCTATGTCCTTTCTCAAGGTCTAATCTACCCATATACCAAATTTCATCAAAATCGGTTCAGTGGTTTAGCCGTGAAAGCGTAACATACTGACAGACAGACAGACAGAGTTACTTTCGTATTTATAATATTAGTATGGATTTTCTTTTTCCCATACCACACTCACAGTGTCTCTATTCTCTAAGCAAACTGTTCGCTGTATTACCGACTGTGTAGAAAATGTAGTATAAAATGATAGTGCGAGACAGAATCGCACTTGCTTGGCTGTTTTTTTTTTCATTTACGTTTTAATTTTAATCATTTCAGCTTCTCACCGCCCATAAATAATACGACACTTATCAAGTCCTGACACACAACACTAAGTCTGAACACACGCTGAATTTTAAATAAACAAACACAACATTCACACACAAACACACATTTATACGACCAAGAGTCTTCATTTTTGAGGTTAGACGTCCTTTGCTGAATAAATTCCTCTGCCCTCTGAAGCGAACGGACCTCATTTAAAAACATTCTGTAATTCTGTTGAATTTTTTATAGAAATCGGTGAAATATTTAGATTTTTTGAACATTCTCTACTTCAGAGGGACTACCATATAACACACATACGGAATGAAAAATTTCAGCATTTAGTTAAGATGAAACTTTAGATTTGGATTTTTGAAGCTACTTCAAAAAGGAAAAGGTTATATTTGTGTACATTCACACTTGTTAGCCCAACCCCTCTCTTTCGTACAAGCTAATATTTTTCACGGACAGATTTGATTTACTTACTCTTAGAATTGGCTAGGTTGGAATGGTTGGACCATGTTAGCTATCGTAAAGGCAAGAATAGGATTAAGAATCAGTGTAGATGACTGTCACGTTACTTCGAACTCCTTTTAATAGGGTCTAGACTAAACGAAGTGTGACGTGCCGTCTTCGGCCCGATTGAGAGGTTAATTCGATTTGTGCTGTGAATTTCTCGAAACTTCGATCCGCATCATCGGAGCTAAATTTCATGGTAGGTCTACAGACATTCCTCAACACCGTGAATTTATTTCCAGCCTGTCTTAATTTACAATTCAAATATGTAGTCTTGTAATGAAATCCTAAGTAAGAATGAAATGTCTTGCGTTCAACGGTGTTACCCTGCTAACTGGGAGACGTACCTAATTCATTTCTGTTTCGTAAATTATGTATGATATGCCAAAATAGGTCGGGTTTCCTCGAAATTCATTTAAGATGAATATTATTGAGTGGAGATCCGGTTCTTAGCATTCCATGGATTCACCGTGCGGTCGCCGGGTCCATGGCGTGGTACAGAGAGGAACACTGCGACGGCGCCTGGGACTTGCGACCCAGGTGTAGGTTTAGGGTGGCCACCTTGTGATGCATCAGCGCTCACCTCCACCGTCAGTCGTGTTCCCCCCTCTACCTATCCAAATTTGGTAAGATCCTATCAACGCCGTTTTAGATATTCGTTTGAGTAAAGAGCTTACTGAAGCTCTTGGCAATCCGAGGTCTTTAAATAAGTTATACAGGGATTTAGCTGGAATTCCCCTTGCTCCCACTTCCACGGCGTAGAGTTTAACCACATAGCCATTTTTGGTTAACTCGTTGGTCAAGTCAAAGTATTTGTTTATTTTTATAGCGTGGTCTTTAGGTATGTTAGTTTCCCACGGTACTGTGAGTTCTACTAGTACTGCACGCTTTTGCTGTTTTGAAAATAGGAATATATCGGGTCTGGATGACGAGGCACAAACATCCTCCGGTATTTTATAGTGTTTCTCATACGAATCTGCGAGTAATGTCCAATCAGCGGCTGCTATCAAAATTGAGTACGGCTTTTGATTTGTCTTTTTTGAGCAGCCTTCCTTTACAAACGCGACGTCATTTCTTTGGTTTGTGGTTAAACCCTTTTTCGCTCTAGCTACCGCCAAACTTACCGCCTCACGTACGATTTCTAATACCTTATCATGTCGGCGCGAGTAATGACCCCGGTCTAATAGCGTCCTACAACCCACCAGTAGGTGCCTAGCAGTACCAATTGCTTCACCACATGAGTTACATGTTTTATCTGTGGCTTTTCCCCATCTGACAAGATTGCTTTGGTCGGGGAGGGTCAACTGGAATGCATTGAGATAGAATTTAAGGAGAGCCGGTGACCAGTCGTATATTAAGGTACGCCATTTTAAGGCTATGTATATATATTATTGTACGGTTCTCGTATTTTGCACAATTGAAATTAATATTTATGAAAGCCTAGAGGCGTTGACTAGTCTATTCCTTGAGGTTATATCAAATCTATATCGAAATTAAAAGGTAAAGTTTGGTATACCACAAAAGTGCTGAAATGGTTGAATGAATTTTACAGCTTTAATTATACTAACTATAAAAATCTAATAGATAGGGAATAATGAAACTTCTCGGGCGGGACTCGAACCCGCAATCTTTCCCTTAGGTACAGGGAGAATACCTTGACCAACTCGGCTACCGAGACACGCTCAATGTGATTCAAAATTCCCTTCTATTTTTATCCGTCTTTAAGGCGACCGTGAAGTCCCGCCTGAGAAGTTTCATTTCTCGATTTGCTGACTTGATATCGTAAAGAATCACATAGGTGCCTTTTTTTTTTTTTTTTTTTTTTTTTCGTGCGGAAATCCCCACGGATACCCCCCCTGCCGGAGCCGGAAGGGGAGGTTATGTCGGACTCGAACCGACTAAAACCGCACGCCGACTGTGGGTCTTGGTGCTAGGCCGGAGGTGAGGTTGTCAAAGACATATCCCTCGCACCCCGGCTGACCCAGGGCCATCCCTTACGGTCTGGCCCTCCTCAGGAGGGGGGACAACGGTGCCCCCCCCCTCCTGAGGAGGGCCAGACCGTAGCTGGGGTGACAGGCGGCTCCACCCGTCACCCCCAGGCCCGCGCTCATGGGGGACGGAGGTCAGTCAGTGCCCTCCGACGCCCGAGTTGCCTGCGCGCGCGGGCGGCGCGATCCGCGAGTCTTTCTCGCTCGCGCCACCTCTCCCGCTCCGCCGTCTCCTTCACGACCATTACCTGCTCGCTGAAGGAGACGCCGGCCGCCCACGCGTCCGCGCAGCGGACCATTGCTGTGAGCAGGGTGGCGAGGGTGAGAACTCTCACTCCCAGGGCCGCCACTAGCTCCCGCCTCGGTTCGGCCCATGCCGGGCACTCGGTGAGCGTGTGCAGCCCCGTGTCCTCGCTCGCGTCGCAGTGATGGCACTCGGACGTTGGCTCCTTTTCGATCCGACACAGATATCTCCCGAAGCACCCGTGCCCGGAATCACATAGGTGCACACGTGGTCTCACTACCACGGATGCGCAAGGCCGAGCAAAGTGGAGGAGTAAAAGCCAGAAAGCGGACCCTGGAGTCCGAGATGAACGCCCCGGATGAGATCAGGGCTAAAGTAAAATGATGATGATGACTTCAAGAAATGAGATGACCATCATCATAGACTCTCTGTTACCTTTTTTTTTCGTGCGGAAATCCCGATTCGTCCCGTTATGTCGGACTTGAACCGACAATACCGACTCTAGGTGTTTTTTTTCGTGTGAAAATCCCCTCGAATACCTTCCCTGCCGGAGCCGGAAGGGGAGGTTATGTCGGACATGAACTGACTAAAACAGCACGCCGCGCTGACTGAAGGATCGTGGTGCTAGGCCGGAGGTGAGGTTGTCATCGACATATCCCTCGCACCCCGGCTGACCCACGGCCATCCCTTACTGTCTGGCCCTCTTCGGGAGGAGAGACAACGTTGTCCCCGACTCACCCCTAGACTCTCTGTTACCGTGATTGCTGAAAAGCAACTGAAACTTCGATAAAATATTTTTGTAAAGAAGCCATATTAGTACAAGATAATATTATTATCCGGATGTTAAATTGCTTGTGTTAAGGACGAGTTCACATCAGCTGCAGGATTCGAATCAGTTATCGTTCAATCACAAGGCTGACTCCTTAGCTACTAAGCTACGATGACAAGTAATAACATAACATAACATAACATAAACTCACGCCTGTATTCCCCGAAGGGGTAGGCAGAGGTGCCAGCACCCACATTTCGCCAGTTTCTGTTTAGGTCCCAATGTAATAGGTGGCGAGCCTATTGCCATTAACCGGGCACTTATAAACCTGCGATAAATACACACATAACTTCGAAAAGCATCGAAAAGTCATTGGTGTGTGCCATGGTAAACCTGGGATCGAACCCGAAACCTCGTCTCAGCAGTCCATTACCCATATTACTAGGCTAATATTTCGGCTAGTATAGTAATAATTCGGCCATATATTAAAAGTTGCCGCGTGGTTCCCGGCAGATTAGGATTTGGGCCACCCCATCTCTTCCCATGCGGTTCCATACCAGGCGGCTAAGGGATAGGGCTGTTTAATATCAGACAGATATAATACAGCCCAGACTCAACCTCAGATGCAAGGCTAATAAGTGAGCCCTCTATTACTTACTAAACCACGGCCGAGTGTCAGCACTGCGAGGACCACAGCGATGACACAGCGCTCCACACGCTGGTGGAGTGCACGGCGTGGGTGCAACAGCGCCAGGTCCTCGTGGTGGGTCTGGGCGTGGGCACCCTCTCGCTTGAGACCATGGTGCGAGCCATGGTCTCCAGCGGGAGTAAGTGGGACTGCGCCGCCTCTTTCTGTGAGCAGGTCATGCTCGTGAAAGAGGCGGCGGGGCGAGAGCGGGAGAAAACTCTCCCACCCGAGTTCCGCAGTCGGCGGCTTGGGCACCGCCGACGTGTCTTCGCCGAAGACCATCGGCCTCCATGACCGGGGGCCTGAGGACGGTGAGTTGGCTGCTCACCGTCTTTACAGAAGCAGGCCCATGACGGCAGCGTGACGTGAGGGATTCACGCACGCCCCCCCCCCCCCCCCCCCCCAAGAAGCGGAGTAACACCCGAATACCCCCCCCATAGACGCGGGATAGCACCCGAACCACCCCCGAGACGAGGCCGCAATTGTAGCCGTGGGTCTGATGGGAGTCCTGGGACATCCTTCCGAGGGCTTACCCGGGGCTCCCATCCATAGGCTTCTGGGCGTTACCGTGGGGGTTTTTAGTCGGTAGGAGTCCGGCATAACATCCATGAAGGATTTTCCCCCACGGTTAAAAAAAAAAAAAAAAAAAAAAAAAAAGCCCTCTATTACTTGGGTCCGAATAGAATATTGGTGAAATGTGGGTGTTAATTCACCTCTACCTGACTATCTGGGGATAGAGGCGTGATTATATGTATGTATGTATGTATGTATATTAAAAGTAGTTACAAAATATTATTTTTGAAATTGCAAAGACATTGCAATTTCAAAAATGTAATATTTGCGCGAACTCATGCAAATATTATGTATGTACATAAATTCATTTTGTGTGAATTCCACAAACTGAATAAACATTGTTTTATGAAATTCCGCACGGACGAAACCGCATTTACCCACTAGCTTAGTGTTATGAATATGTAATAACAAAAGACTGGTTCTATCAGGTAAAATGAGGGTATCTTACGAAGCGCACCCAAACGAAGCGTACCCAGACGAAGCGCACCTAAAGTATGCCACGAAGCGGACCCATAGGTTTAATCCATATCCATACTAATATTATAAATGCGAAAGTAACTCTGTCTGTCTGTATGTTACGCTTTCACGCTTAAACTACTGAACCGATTTTGATGAAATTTGGTATAGGGGTAGATTAGACCTTGAGAAAGGACATAGGCTATGTTTGGTCGCGATAACCGACATCCACGCGGGCGGAGCCGCCGGCAAAAGCTAGTATGTAATAACAAAACACTTGCTCTATCAGGTAAAATGAGCATGAAAGAATTAAACTCCATAGTAATAAAAAAAATGGAAAAAAGGCCCTTGGCAGAAGGAATAATATTAATCCTGGTTTCCTGAATGGAAACTTAATTAGACATTTTCTATTGTACTTGTTACGACTTTTTATCCTACATTATATAAAAAATGTTTGTGATAAATAAATATAAAGACTTTTCCTTTAGCTTATTATCAAGCGAGGCAAAGTAAAATTGGCGTAACCTTTTATAGAAAACAATCTTAGCAGTGATCCTAGTTTCATTTAAAACTTTCACCTCAAAGTCCAGGGTTCAGATATGTCCACGTAACCCTTGTTCGAAATAAACTCTCTACCATGGTGAATGTTCTGACGAACTCTTCCAATTAGTCTCACCCTGTCCTTTCCTTCACAGGACAACACGTGCAGGGCTAAGATGCCATCCATATACGGTGCAGAGTATACCTGCTAGAACCAAGCGTTTCAGTGACTCATTCCTATACCGCACCACTAAGACATGGAACTCCCTGCCAGCTCACGTTTTTCCTTCTTCCTACAGTCCCGGATCCTTTAAGCGGGGCGTGAAAAGGCATCTAATTAGGCCGTCAAGCTGAGTGCCATCACTGTTAACCTGGTACATGTTTACGATGGTGACCCTCTTTCCGAGACTTTGCCTTTAGCTTCAGGCGAGGTGAAGTCAAATTGACGTGTCCTGTATAAAAAAAAACTTGTACAGAACATCAAAGACTAGCTTTTCTTTCTTGAAAATCATCTTTCCTCTGAACGAATCTCTAGTAGGACAGATATAGAGAAATTGATCGTCCGACCAAACGTTGTCGACCTATTGTTGTTCGATCATTTAACTTTCGGTATAATGTACGAAACCCGAGAAATATACTTGTCAGTTCGAAAAACATCGGAAAAAATGAAACGCTCAAGCTATTAAAAATTCATTCAAATATTTGGGCGCAGTCACCTAAAATTTTTTTTTTTTAAATCTTTGAAAAATCATTCATTGTTTCCAACAGTTCGTAAGAATGTTGGTAGATGGCGGCACCGTCACCCTTATACACGGATGTAAAGAGAAGGACAATTTGGAATGATTCAGGTGTGGCTCAATAGCTCAGTTGGAAGCGCATTCCCCCTGTAAGGGAAAGGTCGTGAGTTCAAGCCTCACTTGAGCGTTTCATTTCTTCCAATGTTTTTCGAACTTAAAAGTTAGCATAATTAATGCTATAAAAAAATCATTCAAATATACTTGTAGTACGAAATATACCGGGAATTATAGCTTAATAAAACACTGTATTTGGTTGTGTACTTTTAAGTAATTACCTGCTATGTTACAGTAAATAAAAATAATATTTTTCATCACAGAAACTCATAAAAACCACTGCCGACTAATGAGGTTGTTACACGTTTATGACAACGTAAAGACTCGCGAGTTTTAATGATCGTCATATTATAACTAAGTGGCTTGAATATACACTCGCACTTCTATTTATACACTAGCTATTTCCCGCGGCCTCGCTCGTGTGGAATTATGATCCACCTTCTATTAGTTCCAACAGTTCGTAAGAAAGTTGGTAGATGAATCCACCCTTATAGACGGATATAAAGAGAAGGGAAATTTGAAGTGATTCAGGTGTGACTCAATAGCTCAGTTTGAAGAGCGTTACTCCTGTAAGAGAAAAATCGTGGGTTCAAGTCCCACTTGAGTTCTTCTTTTTCCCGATGTATTTCGAACCTTCTATTCAATTAAACCAGCTTTTCTCATGACATATTTTGTTCCCTCTCTTGCACCCCTTTAACCCCTTATAATGTGCCCGTAATCGAAATAATATAAGGGAATCTACCGAATTTGTCGATATTTATAACTGTTCCGTTTCCTTGGGTAGTAGTGTGATGTTATATCTTATCCTACTAATATTATAAACGTGCAAGCTTGTGAAGATGTGCGTATGTTTGAATGTTTGTCGTTCAATCACGGTCTAACGGCTGAGCAGATCTAGTTGAAATTTGGTACAGCGATAGCTTTATAATCTGAAATAAAACGTAGGCTATTTATCGCGGGAACAGGTTCCCATACATTACGGGAATGAGGTCTTAATTCCACGCAGATAGAAACGCGATAGTATAAAGCAAAGTCGCTTTCCGCTTATCCCTATGTAAGCTTATATCTTCAAAACAGCGCTACAGATTTTGATGCGGTTTATTTTAATAGATAGAGTAATTTAAGAAGAAGGGTTATTATACATGTTTAACATAGTAGAGGGTGCAGTGGGAAAGGGATCGGACGCCACGTGGGCGTCAAAATTTTGTTCGCTGGGTCAACTAGTTAGCCTATATAGTCTTCTAGCTTTTGCCCGCGGCTCCGCCCGCGTAGATGTCGGTTATCGCGACCAAACATAGCCTATGTCCTTTACGAAATTTCATCAAAATCAGTTCAGTGATTTAGGCGTGAAAGCGTAACATACAGACAGAGTTACTTTCGCATTTATAATATTAAGTATGGAAGTATGGATAGTCTAGTATATAGTCTCCGTTTCGTGCGAGTTCAATTCGTGCGAATCGTCCAATAAGCCAACAACGGCTGGCTGGCTAACAACCTACATAGCGAATTTACTAGCATAATTATATAATTAAAAAATATAACAACGTTCTCAACAATGTTATTGCTATACAAAACAAGCATTTCTCTACGTAGGTGGGCTTAACAAGATCCCCAGCAATTTGCGGTCCATGTTATACATATTTTTAAGTAAGGAAACCTTTGCGAGAAACACAAACTTCATAATTACGAGAAGAGGAGTAATTATAACATCGGGATTGAGTTGGTAATCTCTTTAGAACGTACAAGTGCGAGATCCGTGAAACAACTTGACGAATTTTCAAAGTATTATTGCTTGAGAAGGTATAAGTGTTTTTTTTAACTGTTTTAATAGTAGTTGGTGTCGTGTTGGGTCCCAGTGGAGTAGAATAGGACCACCGTGCACCGCTTAAAACCTTGGTATGTCCAAATAACGAAATAATAATCAATATTAATATTATAAATGCGAAAGTAACTCTGTCTGTCTGTCTGTCTGTTTGTATGTTACGCTTTCACGCCTAAACCACTGAACCGTTTTGATGAAATTTGGTATAGGGGTAAATTAGACCATGAGAAAGGACATAGGCTATGTTTGGTCGCGAACTCGCGATAACCGACACTCACGCGGGTGGAGCCGCGGGCAAAAGCTAGTTTGTACTAATTCAAAGTTTCACCAACTGAACACACGTGTGGTCAGTCTCTTGTGTCGACTTGGTGAAAAATCGGCTCTTACTGTGGGTGTCGCAAAAGGCGACTAAGGGCTATCCCTTAGTTGCCACCTTTTGCCCGCGTCTCCGCCCGCGTGAATGTTGGTTATCGCGACCAAACATAGCCTATGTCCTTTCTCATGGTCTAATCTACCGCTGAACCAAATTTCATCAAAATCGGTTCAGTGGTTTAGGCGTGAAAGCTTACAGACAGACAGACAGATAGAGTTACTTTCGCATTTATAATATTAGTATGGATTAGTTGAATAACCTTTCCTTATAACAAATATCACTTGACTTTTATTTCCTTCAGCCTTACCGCTTCAGCTCACTTTTACTCTTAAACAGATCTTGGAACTAAAGCCAAATATTTTTTCTTTTCCTTATACGTAAAAAGATCATTAGGCAACGGATAAATACGAAATAACACGACGATTGGAGGTTATTAATGATAGTCATAAAGAAGTACCATTAGAAGCCATTATTGGATGTAAAAAGTAAGCCATTTTTTTTTTTTTTTATTTAAACTTTTTGCACAAATACAAATTGATTGTACAAAGGCGGACTTAATGCCATGGGCATTTTCTGCCAGTCAACCTTAGGGTGATGCAGAGATATTTTGGTCAAAGGTAGGTGCGCGAAGTGTTCTGGTGAGAATTTTTGCCTAGTTTGGTACACATGCTTACATAATAAATATGAAATTAAACTTAATAAACATAAACATAAGAATATGTTCATACATATGTTAATATATACAAACATCATAGACTACATACCATAAACTTATTATATACTACATACACATATAGATCAATATATACATATACACACATATCCATACATATACATACATAGACCTACTAGCACATACATACATACACATACGTATACATATAATACATATCAAATATATACAAACTAAGAAAAGAATGTAACGGATACAGACTGAACCCGATTTCCAACTCTTCTACCGATCGTTGTTGTAGAGCTGACGTACTCTGGCCTTGAATATAAAACGGTTTGCGGACATCCTGACTTCCAGAGGAAGCGCATTCCATAAAAGAATAGCTTGTACTAAGAAGGAAGAGTGAACAAGACTTGACGTGTGAGTGGGACAGTGTAGGAGAAGGTTGTTAGAAGAGCGTAAGTTTTTATTATGGGTAGAGCCAAGTAAGTGGAGCTGAGACTTTAAATAAGCTGGGGCGTTGGGAGAGTTTAGCAGAGTATATATCAAGGTGACCGCTCTTAGACTGCGTCGCCGTCGTATAGGCAACCAACCCAGCTCTGTACGATACTCTGAAACGTGGTCGTACTTCCTAAGATTGTAGACGAATCGAATGCAATTGTTGAGAAGTCGGTCTAGTTTATTGAGCAGATCAGCATTCAGGTCGAAATAGCATACATCACCATAGTCGAAAATAGGAAAGATTAAAGTTTGCATAAGCATTGCTTTGGTTTTAGGTGGAAGAAAGTTTTTAAGACGGTAAAGAGCCCTTAGTGTACCGGTTACCCTCTGGCTGACGCTAGTGACTTGATCCCGCCAACTCAGAGTTGAGTCAAGGTGTAATCCTAGGTCCTTAACACCGAGTGTAACAGGAATTATTTTCCCATTAAAAATAATCGCTGGCATCGTCTCGTCTTTTAACCTTCTCATCATATAGCTACTCCCTATTATAATGCTCTGACATTTGTCAGGGTTCACTGCCAGTCCGAACCTGCTACACCAGTTACATATAAAGCTCAAGTCAGCGTTTACTCTAACAATAGCCTCTGAGATGTTATCCACAGAGGCTTGGCTATACAACTGCAGGTCATCGGCATACAAGTGATATGAACATTGAAGATCGGAGGTTATGAAGTTAATAAATATGGAGAAAAGAAGAGGAGAAAGTATACCGCCTTGAGGGACCCCAGAGTCCAGATTACACCAACTCGATGACTTCTCGTCGGTACAAACAGACTGCTGGCGACCCTGAAGATATGAAGAGAACCAATCCAGGTCATCAGATGAGATTTTAATGTGGGCAAGAACTGATAAAAGAATCTCATGGTTCACACAGTTGAACGCATTGGAAAAATCTACTAGGACCATCACAGTAGCCTTAGTCTTTTCCATGCCATCCCTGATATCACCCGTAACCTTTAGGAGTGCAGAGGTAGTACTATGCCCTGGCCTGAATCCTGATTGCAGAGGACTCAGTATGTCATTGTGATGTATAAAACTAGACAACTGTCTATGCACACATGCCTCCAGCACTTTGGATAGAAAGGGTAGGATCGAGATAGGTCGAAAGTGCTTAGGAAGGGAGGGATTAGAAATTTTGGGAAGGGGACGAACAAAGGCCTTACGCCATAACATAGGGAAATTACCAGAATCTAGGGAGAAGTTGATGATGTGTGTGATAGCTGGGAGTAGATGGTCCAGGATAGCAGTAATCATCCGACGGCTAATATTGTCGCAGCCCACAGCCCTAGATTTGATGGACAGGATAATTTTTTTAATCTCATCCGATGTAACCGGAGAAAACTGAAAGGGAGCATAACTGGGACTGGTCAGTCCGGCTATGAAGTCTACCGTTTGACGCTCGGTTAGACTATCAATTGCAGGTGAGGTGGAGAAATGACGATTAATAGCATCTAACTCGATTGTCTTAGGTAGCTCCAACTGCCTTGTCCTACCAATTCCCAGTGTCCCAAGAAATTTCCAGACATTCGCTGGTGATGAGCAAGTTATATTTTCGAAGATATGACGGCGTTTAGAGTTCCGTATCACTTGGTTACACCGATTCCTGACAGTTTTATAATTGATGTCCGAACGATGTTTTTTAAATTTTAGAAATGCCCGATCTCTTCGTTTCATTGCAGTTCGGACCTCATCTGTAAGCCATGGTGCTGGGGGATGCTTTAACCTCACACTTCTAACAGGGGCATGTATATCGTAGAGGTTATTTACGGTTTTGTTGAAAAACAGAACTTTATCATCAACCGTGGCAGCATCTACCAAAGGTGCCCAGTTGATCTTGACAGCATCAGCAAACAATTTACTTTCGTCCATGCGACCAAAACAACGCCTATGCAGTACTTTCGGTTTGAGTTTAGGAAGTTTGAGAGTATAAGATACATAAATTAGGTCATGATGTGAAAAGGCCGGCGCTAACAACTGACCGTGAGAGTGAACAAGACCAGGAGAAGAAGTAAGAATCAAGTCGAGCCAGGTATCTTCCACGTCCTTATTGTGGTGTGTGGCCTCAAGTGGCAAATTATGAAGACTGGCTGACTCGACTATGTGAAGGAGTTTGTGAGCCCGTGAAGAGTCCACTGCGAGAAGATTAGTGTTAAAGTCACCCATGATGATGTGATGCTCATAATCAGACCCCAAGGATTCTAATACCAATTCGAAATCAGTGAAATAATCGACGGTGGGGGGACTGTAGACAACGCCGAGAAGCATTTTGACACCCCTGACCCAGACCTCCAGGAAGAGGAACTCTGCGCTGGCTGAGTATTGTGACGGAGATGAGGCAACGATTTTATAAGGTAAATCGCTACGGATATATATGGCAACCCCACCTCCGTCCTTACCCAATCTATCGTTTCTTATTAAAATAAATCCTGGGAGTGGGTAGTAAGTAGAGGGAACTGGGAAGATTGGGTTTCAAAAAGCTCTCGGATATCAGGATTGCATGTACGTGAGAGTCCGCAAACGTTGCTACAAGGTCACTGTAATGTCCGGGTACACTCTGTGCATTAATATGACACACATTAAATGACCGTTCAATATTTTGTTCAAAACGCATACGCAGTTCATCACCAAGTGTGACCGCCTTATTTGAGGTGAAGGAGGATGTACTATCAGACAGTGTATCTGTACCATAAGCAGAGTAGAAGGAATCATTATCAGACGAGTCAATATCAGTCATAATGATAAACGCAATATAAAAGTAACAATATATATAAAATACTTAAATATCTAATATTATAATAAGAATATAAAAATGTACCAGTTTGATGAATACACTGAGCTACTGTGGTCCCAGTCTCTGCACCACCCGCCAGCAAACAGTCACAATTGCTGCAAAATAAAATTTAATTATAACACTGTTTTAGTGATGAAAGACAAACGAGTAAAAATAAAATAATTAAAAAGAGCAAAAGGCCCTTGCGCCAGACAAAGCAGTTAAGTTGCGTGAATACAAATGTCAAAGCTGTCATACTGTCAAAGTGACGGTATGGTTTGTTATTATTGTTTAAAAAACATACATGTAGGTAAACAGCAAAATCCTGACAAAATCTGTAGAATTGAAGATAGTATTTATATTTTAACCTAACGCCATGACACAGTGAGAACACAAGCTAATGAACTTGGCACAAGGAGTCATTAATGTCTAAGTATGCAATCACGAACGGTGCAAGATTTGAAAAACAAGATTATGTTGACATTATTTACACTCTTGATGAAATTAGTCCCCGGAACTTGATGCTGGTTTGGGATGCTTCTCAATGAGGCGTTGGAGTTCCTCCGCAGAAGTGAGCTTGCAGCGATGCCCATCTTGCGTTTTCACTACTATAACGCCATCCTGTGTCCAGCAGCTACGCATCCCAAAGTGCAAGCGGGCCCTAACGAAAACTGACTGCCGGATCTTGGTTAAAAACTCCTTAACCGATATTGAGGACCCTCTTAACCTTGTCTTTGCGTTCCAGACTGCCGCTTTCGTCTCTAAAGTGGTAAACCTCACTAAGATGGGACGGTTGTGGCCTGTTCTAAGGGCTCCAAGACGATGGCAGTTTTTTATGGAGGTTTTTGTGATGTCCTTCAGGCCCATCTTGCTATGTAGGATCCCCAAGATAGTAGTGGTGCAGCTTTCTTTATCAGCGTCTGGAATTCCTGCAAATATGATGGCTTTACGGCGCTGCCACGTATCAATTGAGTCTGTGGCCGTGATGCATTCAGATATTTGTTTTCGTAGCAGCCCAAGAATGTTGAAAATGAGTTCCCTGAACGTACGGAATTCATCTGCAACCTTTGCCACGGTGTCTTTGGCTGTACCTCCAACTTGCAGTTGCGCTTGCAGTTCATCCATCTTCTTGAAAAAGCTCTCTTCAAGACTCTTCTGCGCTGATTTAATTCCCTCAAGCTGCGACATGTCCGGTGTTTTCAAAAAAAATAACAGTGATTAATGTTGTTGCAAATTGTGTGATGCTGGCAGGTGGTGTTCAAATGTAGATTCTATGTCACATATAGTGCCACAAACGTAAGTAACACTTTATTATTAGTTGTTGAAGATAAATGTATATAAAAGAATTATATATTCAAGTTTTAACTATTTTTTGTTTATGGAGCAAATTTTAAACACTTGTTAGGTTTTTAACACCTACCGCCTTTTTTCCATTAATTTTATTACGCACTGATTGGTTGTAAATTAATTACCATTCTCTGGATAAATCTAGAACAAGATAGAAAAGCGTAAAAATGGTAATATTTTTGGCACAACTTGTACGCTGACGTCAGAAATATCTTGACTTACAATTATCAAAGTCTCAAAATTATCTTAAAACTAAGTTAAGAGCAAATCAAACTGTTTTATTGGTTTAAATTATATAATTAATAGCTTATGCCCGCGGCTCCACTCGCGTGGATGTCGGTTATCGCGACCAAATATAGTATATATCCTTTCTCATGGTCTAATCTACCCCTATGCAAAATTTCATCAAAATCGCTTCAGTGACTTAGGCGTGAAAGCGTAACCTACAGATAGACAGACAGACAGAGTTGCTTTCGCATTTATAATATTAGTACGGATTGTTGGACTAAAAGTGTATACCAAATATTACAAGGGGAGAAAATCAAGGAATCGAGAATATTTTGAGCACTTTACTTATCAAAATCTTACTGAAGCTGTTGTTGCGTGGCTCTGTGGCGTGGCGGTAGTCAACGCGGCCGCTACGCAGAAGGTGCGATTTCGATCCCCGCTCAGTGCAAATTTTTGTATGCATGAATATGCATTGGTCTGGGTGTTTCTACGTATATTATGTATGTATTTACAAACAAGCTACTATGGCAAGTGCCTGGTGTGGGACGCTACTTGCGTCAGCACTGTCGCGGCCACGCACTTGAGTCGCACCGTCAGCGCACCGGCGGCGGCTGCTGAGGACGTGGCGAGTAGGAAGAGGTCCAAATACGCCGCAATGGAGCCATAATAATATTTTGTGCCCATCGGGGTGGAGACTTTGGGTAGTTGGGGGTCGGAGGCAAAGAGGCTGATCGCAGAGATTGGCCGCCGTATTCACGACCAGGGTGCTGACTCCCGCTCTGGCTCGTTCCTGGGGCAAAGGATGGCTATTGCGATTCAGCGAGGTAACGCGGCCAGCATCATGGGCACCTTTGCGCCGGGAACAATACGGGGAGGATTATTTGATGTGACATAACTACGGAAGCACTCCCGTGTATTTATTTTTGTACCTTGTATTTGACATTTGTTATGAATAAATTTAATTAAGAAATAAAATTAAAAACACGCTACTGCTAGGTAAGTTACTATGTGCATGTTGTTGTGGAATATTTATTAATTATTATTATTATAGGGTTTAGTTTTATTTTTTCTTTTGAGGTACAGAACCCTTAAAAGAGAGACAAAACATTGATCCTATAACAATTTCCATTATTCTTAATTTCCCCTGTCATACACAACTTGCTGTATCATATTCATCTCGAAAAGTAATTATTTACTTTGGCAAATTCGTAAACTGTTCAGCCGTTTATGACGCTTGAGTTTTGGATAATTAAGTTCGGGAATTTTCTTGTGATGACGTTCAGAAATGAGGGCGTGTGTAAAGTACGTGTGCTACTGTTAGCGTTTAGTATTATATAATACAGGTAATAAAATACGAGTGAACAGTGATTAAAAAAGGTTTTGGTAACAGTGACGAGTACTTGTATAGTTTTTTTTAATGAATTTTATAGCATTAAGTATACTAACTATACAAATCGAATACATAGGGAAAAATTAAACTTCTCGGGCGGGACTCGAACCTGCGATCTTTCTCTTTCAGGGGGAATGCCTTAACCAACTCGGCTACCGAGACCCACCCGATGTGATTCAAATTTCTCATCTATTTTATCCGTCTTTAAGGCAACCGTCGTCGCCTTAAAAACGGATAAATATTCCCCCTGTAAGGGAAAGACCGCGGGTTCGAGTCCCACCCGAGAAGTTTCATTTTTCACTATGCATATGTAATGATTTTTGAAAGAATTTTTTAAGCTTAAATATGTTAATTTTTCAAATTGATTTACAAAGGATAGGTCTGGGGTAGCTTAGTGATAAAAACATTCTCCCTATAAGAGAAAGATCGCGGGTTCTAATCCCGCCTAGACCTATCATTTTTTTTTCCTTTCTAAATCAATTTGACTGGTATTCTTTCTAACCTCTAAGCAGCTAAGCTAAATTTCTTGTGTTACGAGTAGGTTTAGGCCAGAATTTTTAATTATTTAATTAAGTAGGAATACATATACAATACGTTAGTATAAAAACGCTAAACTATATAAACTTATTAAATTGTTTTATTATTAAATGTGTCCTTATTTCATCATCATTCATCCTTTACTATAAAACTACTGATGCCATTAACAACATTAATTAATTTAATATACATTACTAGGTGCTCTTCGTATGTATGGTTAAGTGCTAATAGCTCAGTTGCTCTTCAGCTGGGTGCTCTAAGTGGACTAAACCTCTAATTTTTAGTTATATGTGAACTTACTAAAAATTTATCGCAGGTTTATAAGTACCCGGTTAATGGCAATAGGCTCGCCACCTATTACATTGGGACCTAAACATAAACCGGCGAAATGTGGGTGCAAGCACCTCTGCCTACCCCTTCGGGGAATACAGGCGTGAGTTTATGTTATGTTGTGTATACTAAAAACTTGCAAGAATATTTTTTTAGTCGTAATTTTTATAACTCTTGTTGGTTTGTCTAAAAAAGCTTTTCCGCTGAATTACACAACAGTGGGACCTTTACCTAACGGATATAAGATACGAGAATACATTAGAAAGTTGTTCTGAATTATCTTCCGAACATATGGGGATGATGCGGGCGGCATTTAATTGCCAAAACATTTAATTATTGAATTTTGCTCTTAAAGCTCTAATTGACAAATTCATAACAGTATTGAGTTCTTCGAAAACAAATTTCGAGGTTACCTCCATGAATATAGATTTTTAGGTACGATACGTATCTTCTTATTTTCAACTTGCTGACCTGTCCCGGCTTCGCCCGGGGAAAATTTGAAAGAAAGATAGAAAGAAAATTGGTTTTTATTGCGGATGAACACATGCACATATTACAAAAGGTAATAACAAAATATCAAAATAACATAAACGTAACTACAACACCAGTGAGTGGTCCCACAGCAATTTCGCATTCCATATTTGACAGTGACCTAAATGACGAACTTTCCATACAAACGCTTATCACCTATTTTACTTTCTTAGTAGTAAAATTTTGAAAAAACGCTGATTCACTATTTATTACTTAAAAGACACAGGATTATGAAATTTAGTGCATCTAGCTCTGAAAATGACGGATTATCATACAAACTTCCATCCCTTTTTTCACCCCTTTAGTAGCAGAATTTCCAAAATTCCTTTCTTAGTGGATGCTTACATAATAAAATGCATCTACAGTAAAAAAATCAAGTTTGTAGGTCCAGCAGCTTAGGCTCTGCGTTGATGAATCAGTCAGTCAGTCGGGACAAGTAATTTTATGTGTATAGATAGCTCTGGATGTTCCACCAAAAAATAATGAATGAATCCGTTTTTTTAAAAACATTACAGCAATCTTCCCCCTTTTTCTACATCTATATAATTATAAAAATCAATTGCTGTTCGTTAGTCTCGCTAAAACTCGAGAACGGCTGAACGGATTTATCTTATCTTGGTCTTGAAATGTTCGTGGATGTCTTGGGAAGGTTTAAAAGGTGAAAAATCTAATAATTGCCGGGAACCGATATCCACGCGGGCGGAGCCGCGGGCAAAAGCTAGTTCATAATAATAATAGGACCAAAATTCCACGCGATTACATTTATTAGCATTAAGCAAGAATTGACCCAGCGGCGATTATGAACTCAAAAGTCAAACGTTCTACCAGAACGCCATAGAGGTCGTTGTTTACTCACCCCTGCCTAACCCTTTATAAACCGTAACGATAATATAAATATATGTCCCAAATATCGCTTCAGTCAATAAAATAACTGATCATAACCTCGTTATTTGTTCCGCAGACAAAACAAACACATAAATGATGAACACATAAATTCCCAGAACATTTCCCGTAATGGGAATTTTCCCAATACCTCCACAAAAACCGATACGAGCCATAATTATTGTTGTTTTGTTGACACAACTTGTGAATAATATTAAAACTTCACGAATCCTTGCAAAAAGTGTTCAGGTTGATTTCATGGAACATAGGATGATGTACTAGCTGTTCCCGATGATAATCGTGTGCTTGTTCCCACAACCAGTCTTCCTGGACTCTCACTCTTCTTCCCGACTGTCATTCAAAATCTGGGGCATGGATAGGGCTGTTCTCCATTCGACAATAAATATAGAGCCCATGATTAAGTACTCGCATGATGCCAACAGACTCGCCTCCTATTAAGTGGAACCGAAAATTATATTTGGTGAAATATGGGTACCTCTGCTTACCCCGTCGGGGATTTACAGGCGTAAGTATATATTATACTAGTTTTGCCCGCGGCTCCGCCCCCATGGATGTCGGTTATCGCGACAAAACATAGCCTATATCCTTTCTCAAGGTCTAATCTACCCCTATACCTAATTTCATCAAAATCGGTTCAGTGGTTTAGGCGTGAAAGTGTAACATACAGACAGACAGAAAGAGTTACTTTCGCATTTATAATATTAGTATGGATATAGATGTATGTATGTTACTTGTTAGACAGCCATACGCCTTATCTAATGGGAAGTGGTTACCGTGGCCTATGGGCGTATACAACACCAAGGTGGTCCCACTCGTGCTGTCAACCCTCTAAGAATCTTCTTTTACCCTTCTTGTAGTTTTAAGAGTCAAACACGTAGGGTTGTAGGTTTTAGGGTCCCCCGACATGGCAACCATTGAATCAAAATATTACTAGGTCTACCAAAAGTTAAAAGGCAAACTCTATTTATTGTCAACTCTTTGGAGGTAGTTTTTGTGACGGGGGTATTTTAAAGTTTTCATTTAATTTTTATTTTATATTTTTTAAATTGATCTACTAGTAAACATAGCCTATGTCCTTTCTCATGGTCTGATCTACCCCTATACCAAATTTCATCAAATCGGTTCAGTAGTGTAGGCGTGAAAGCGTAACATACAGACAGACAGAGTTACTTTCGCATTTATAATATTAGTATGGATATACCGAATACCTTTCAAACAAAAAAAACTACATCCAAATCGGTTCATCCGTTTGGGTGCTACAATGCCACAGACAAATTTAAACTTCTAAGTAAATGCAATTAAACCATACAGCCATTTTTTTTCTCTATTTTACTGAACCCTCAGTGTACGAATTCGCCTCGCACTTAACCAGTGTTTTCTCACATTTATTGGAGTATTTAGATGCTTACTTGCATTCAATATTCATAGAATAATCTACTTCTCAATAGAAACCATTTTACTTTGCACCCCCAATTTTTTTGGAACGAATGGGAATCTTTTAATATATATTATAACCATATTGAAATTATATGTGGGAGGTTTACTAAATATATTATGGAAAAGGGCCCAAGGCATTTCCGCATATTTCCTTTCATTGTGTGCTTAAGATATTGCTATGACTTTGAGATTGAAAATGCCATGCATTCCACAATATTTGTGGCTAAATCCTTTATTGTTGTTCGATTGTGGAATACATTGTCGGTTATTATAATATTCTATTCTATGATATTCTACGAAGCGCTATCTAGACCCATAGTAAACGGCGCATTACTAGTTTTTGAAATGGGATCTAGAAAGCGGATAATTATACTTAACATAACATAACATAAACTCACGCCTGTATTCCCCGAAGGGGTAGGCAGAGGTGCTAGCACCCACATTTCGCCAGTTTATGTTTAGGTCCCAATGTAATAGGTGGCGAGCCTATTGCCACTAACCGGGCACTTATAATTATACTTAGGTGCCTAAATACATCTTTTATAAATACAAACATTATTATACATTAATATTATGCAGCGTGGTGGTTATGCACGCGACTGCCATGCTGGTGGCGTGGGTTCGATCTCCGCTGTTCGGCATGGGCCGGACCGAGGCGGGAGCTAGTGGCGGCCCTGGGAGTGAGAGTTCTCACCCTAGCCACCCTGCTCATAGCAATGGTCCGCCGTGCGGACGCGTGGGCGGCTGGCGTCTCCTTCAGCGAGCAGGTAATGGTCGTGAAGGAGACGGCGGAACGGGAAAGGCGGCGCGAGCGAGCGAGACTTGCGCATCGCGCCGCCCGCGCGCGCAGTCAGCTCGGGCGTCGGAGGGCACTGACTGACCTCCGTCCCCCATGAGCGCGGCCCTAGGGGTGACGGGTTGAGCCACCTGTCACCCCAGCAGAAGCAGGCCACGACGACGGCGCGCTGAGAAACGCGCCTCTCCATCCCGGGGGCGAGTCGGGGACACCGTTGTCCCCCCTCACGAGGAGGGCTAGATCGTAAGGGATGGCCCTGGGTAAGCCGGGGTGCGAGGGATATGTCAATGACAACCTCACCTCCGGCCTAGCACCACGACCTACAGTCGGCGTGCGGTTTTAGTCGGTTCGAGCCCGACATAACTCCCCCTTCCGGCTCCGGCAGGGGGGGTATCCGAGGGGATTTCCGAACAAAAAAAAAAAAGGTTCGATCCCCGTTCAGTGCAAATATTTGTATGCACGAATATGATTGGCATTGGTCTGGGTGTTTCTATGTATAATATTATATGTATGTATTTACAAAAAAAGTATCTAAGTATGTTTATCCGCATTCTAGATTCCTTAACACAAGCTAGTTAAGCTTACCATGGGTCTAGGATAGCGTTGTGTAGAATGTTGTGGAATATTTATTTTTATTATTATCAGCCCTTCTTATTTTATTATTCTCATTTAATTTCACTATGGCTACAAGCTACGGCGTAGCACGTCTACGAAATTCGTAGCTATTGTAGCTAACTGTTCTACCTCTTGGATATTCGAAATAGTCCTAATTAATTATCTTGACATGTCCAAGTAGCTCAATCCCCCTGTAAAGGACTTTCACTGACACAAGGTTCAAGCCCCGTGACTATTTTCTAGTCCAAATCTCTAAAAAATAAACTCTAATTCACACAAAGAAAATCTCCTTCATATTAACCACAAAATTACCATTAAATGAAAATAAACTAGATTTAAAATAGGAACGTGAGTCTCTCTCCATTTTACAAGATGGCGGAGCAGGACACCTCGCATTACGTTATGACTGTTAGCGCGGGAAATTGCTACTGGAATTCGTTTTAGCGCCAAAACAACTAACAGGGCTGCCAGCGTTTAACTTTTTATTTCCTACCCAGCGAGCTTATTAAAAATGGGAGCGTATTTTCAAAGAAGCATGTTGAGAATTCATTTTATGCTTTCTACTGTTATATTTGTAGTGTATTCCATATTCCGGAATGCAATTATTCTGTTAGGTATAAGGTTATTCAAATTTTTTTTATTGAATGAGAAACAGATAAAATCTCTTACTTTTTAATATAAACCAGAATATTATTATAATAATTATTCCGATAGAATTGTTATTATAAATGTATTACATTTATGTATATGCATAGATATAATAATATTTTAGTTTAATGAAAGATACTTCAGATTATCAGTTTAGAAGGTATCATTTATTGAATTTTATCGTCACAGTAATTAATTCAATGCTTAACAACCTTAGCAGGTGTACGCTTCATTCTTACATTAACATTTTGAGTTTCCATTTACGATATAAAATATGATGTTTCCTTAAAAGATTAATACATACATACATATTATTCCTGGAGGGTTAGGCAGACGTGAATTAACACCCACATTTCACCAAGTGTAGTCGGTCCAATGTTATAGGGCGTGAGCCTATTGGCATAATGTTCCGGGCACTATTATTGTTGACTCGTGCCTATATTTGAAATTGAATATTTTTTTTGAAATAAATTTTTATTTACATACATTAACACTGTTGTTACATTTAACTTCTGCCAAACTGTAAAACAGTTTGTTGGCAGAATGAAGCTCCCTGTTTCTATCCTTATCATTTAGGTAAGTATACAGTATTTCATTCTGTTTTAATTATATATTCATTAAATATACATTATAAGCATTATAAATTTTAAAATGATCATTATAAATTTAGAAAAGAATAACATGCACATCTAAATACAGGTACCCCATGTATATACTTTATATATACATAGGTCCCCGATATTCCCATATATTATTAATTATTAAATTAAATTATATACTAATATAAATTCGGTAATAAGTAATCATAGTGTAGGTAATCAAGACTAAGAAGGTACATACCATTGTTCTTACTGTTATTACTTTTGATCCACATAACGTTGACAACTTTAAATATATTGCTAAACACTGGACATCACAAATATTACTATATGCGGTATCAACTGAGGGCCACAGTCTGTTACGTTACGATGTTATTACAAAATGCTTGCAATAGGAATTTTTTTTGACTTTGTTTTTAAACATTCTTTTAGTATTGTTACTATTTGACAATGATGGAGGCAGGTTATTCATTATTTTTGGCACCAAGTACTGTCTATGTCGTTCGCCGTAATAATTATCTGAGGCTGAGTCTGATCTGAGCAGTACATATCTGTCTGATGTTAAACAGCCCTTAGTCGCTTTGTACGACACCGGGAACAGATGGGGTGGCCCAAATTCTTCTCTACCAGATCTTTTACGCACTTTATCTAGTTAGTCTGCAGATTAACGGATCATCCATCGTTGAAGTACAGAAGATGGTGAACGAATTACTTTTGTTCCACTGACGCACACTGTTTCCCGAGGTGAAGCAACGTTGCAACTCTTTAGGCAACCTCAAACTTCTGACAACCCTAGCAGTAACGACTGCAGCTAATGACCGCAGATCGTACTAAGGAGTTTACGCGACCGGCATCTTTATTAGACTACTAGCTGTTGCCCGCGGTTCCGCCCGCATGGATGTCGCTTAATTGCGTAGTGTTGTAAATTTTAGCGCTGAGAGTCGAGTGTTGAGCGCTGAGTAGACACTCTACTCGCCTCTCTATTCGTCTCTCTACTCACCTCTCTATTTGTATCTCTACTCACCTCTCTATCCGTATCTCTTTTAGACTCTCTACTCACCTCTATATTTGTATCTTTACTAAACTCTCTACTCGCCTCTCTATTGAAATACAGTTTACTTATAAGTTTCTCATAGTAGTTGTTCAAGGGCTTGCAAGTTAAAATTGCATTTAAATATTGTTTCTAAAATATCGTTGTTGCCGAGAGTAATTCATGAGCACTAAATCATTGAGACATTGAATCTATGCAGCTGCAAAACAACTGACTAAGTTTTAAATATCAATCAATTGGACTACTATCTCTGAAACTGTATTTTGAAGTAAGGGACTTGTAATTTAAATAAAATACTCTATAGATGGTGTGGAGGTGTACTAATAATGTATCCTTAGAAGTCAACCCCATTTTGGGGTTAAAGCAGGGAATGGTACTTTATAAAACTCTAACTCAGTCCACACGTGCTAAGTCGCAGAAAGCCCCTAGTTACTGGATATAGGCCACTCGAAATATGCATCAGCCCCCAATTCTCTGCTTTCTACATCGAGTTTATTAAAAATTGAATACATAGAGAAAAATTTATCTTCTCGGGCGGACCTCGAACCCGCGATCTTTCTCTTACAGGGGGAATGCCTCAACCAACTCGGTTACCGAGACACGCCCGGTGTGATTCAAATTTTCCTACTATTTTTATCCATCTCGGTAGCTGAGTTGGCATTCCCCCTATAAGGGAAATATCGTGGGTTCCAATCCCAACCGAGAAGATTCATTTGTCCCTATATATTCGATTTGTATAGTTAGCATACTTAATGCTGTAAAATTCATTCGAGTTTATTATGTTCTCCAGCCAGCTAAGCAGACAAATAAAAATAGCTTGGTAAATATAATTTGTTTTAAGTTTGTAAACTTTGTGTTTAGTAATTTATGTTTTTGAAATACCAATAACATAAGAATATTTCCCAAGCGTGAGTGTTTTCATAAAAAAAGTTGACTTTCTAAAAAAATATACTTTAATATTTATAAATCCTGAGGTTCTAATATTGTTTTCAATTTTTGTTCGCCAATAGAAGTCATTATTTTTCTTTTCAACGTTTGACATAATAAAACAAGAAAGAGAATTCTACATTCTTTGAAATACATCGGGAAAAAAGAAATCAAGTGTGACTTGAGCCCACGACCTTTCACTTACAGGGGGAATGCTCTTCCAACTGAGCTATTGAGTCACACCTGAATCACTTCAAATTTCCCTTCTCTTTATCATCATCATCATCCACATAGAGACGTTAGTCCTGATTGCATCCGACTCGGATCGGCCTCGGATGATCCAAGGCCACGGTGCGCTCGGAGCTCAGGGTCCGCCTTCCGGCTCTTCCTCCTCCACTTCGCACGATCTTGGGCTTCCAAGGTAGTGAGACCGTTTTCAGGCATGTCACCCTCCACAACGCCAAACCAGCACTTCTTGGGCCTACCCCTTCTACCTGGACCCGGTGGGGGCGCCATCGCCAGGCATTTGTTACCCACGTAGCTGGGCGGTTTCCGCAAGACGTGGCCGCACCAACGGAGGCGGCTCTCTTGCATTTTGTCTGCGATGTCACGGACATGAAGGCTGCCGCGGATGCGCAAATTTCCCTTCTCTTTATATCCGTCTTTAAGGGTGACGGTGGAGGCATCTACCAACTTTCTTTAGAACTATCAAAATACGCTTATGTTATACTAAAAAAAAATGAGTCGTTGCCAGAGACTTTAGAGTAGCTTTGTTTTTAGTGTTCCACAACTCAAAAGGAAAGAAACGGAACCCTTATAGGAATCACTTCGTTGTCTATCTGTCATCAAGACCTTTTTTTCAGGAATGCGTGGAGGTATCAAGTTGATATTCATACCACAGACTCAAGTCTATAACTTCTAAGTTCCAGCATTCAAAATATATTGCAGATGAATGTAGCTTAATTGAATGATTTTTTACAGCATTAAGTATGCTAACTATACATATCGAATACATAGGGAAAAAGAAGAATCATCTCGGGTGGGACTCGAACCCGCAGTCTTTCCCTTACAGGGGGAATACCTTGACCAATTAGGCTACCGAGACACGCCCGATGTGATTCAAATTTCCCATCTTATACGTCTTTAAGGCGACGGTGGAGTCATCTACTTTCTCTCTTTCTTACGAACTATCGGAATCAATGAATGATGTTACAATCATTATTAAACATTGATTTTTGATAACTCCGCCCAAACAATTAAATGAATTTTTACAGCATTAAGTATGCTAACTATTCAAATCGAATACACAGGGAAAAAAAGAAAATCGGTAGATGACTCCACCGTCGCCTTAAAGACGTATAAGATGGGAAATTTGAATCACATTGGGAGTCCTGGGACATCCTTCTGAGGGCTTACCCGGGGCTCCCAACTATAGGCTGCTAGGCGCTACCGTGGGGGATTTTAGTCGGTAGGAGTCCGGCATAACATCCATGAAGGATTTTCCCCCACGGTTAAAAAAAAAAAGGCCCGTATTCTAGAATGACATTCAGCCTGAATCATGATTTATCTAATGACAGATTGTATAGACAGATTGATGGTTTGATATAATGGTCTATATAATCTGTCCTCAAATAACCGGAGATTCAGGCTGAGTGTCATTCTAGAATACATGCCTAAATCTCATGGTTATTGATAACAATTCAGGACTTTACGAGATATTTTTTTTTACTTACTTTTGCCGATGTTTCGGGTGCGACAGCTTAAATATAACATGCCTTAATCTACACACGCTGTGAATTAATCAAAAACTAACTCCTTTACTTATGAACACAAAGAACGTCTTTCGGGTTTAACTTATTAAATCACAAAGTCATAACAAGAGATTGTGTAACTTTAACTAGTTCAACGTTAAGTAATGGATCCCCAGTCATCGCGCTATAGTTCACGAACTAAGATCCTTATTGCAGAACCAGGGCTTTCGTGAAGTTGATGCCGTAATACATCTTAGACGAAGATCAAAACTTTAATGGAACTTTATGAAATTTTCGCTCAAGATAATCCGAGTCGACTAATTTATTCCATCAGATTCTGTCATTGATTATAATAATATGAAAGTTTTACTTAGTTTGTTTGTGTTTTGTTTGAGTCGTGTTTAAAGTAAAGCCAACGAGACGAGAGAAAAAAGGTAAACAAAGCGACCATTACTGAGTTACGTTGCGATAACTAGCGATTATTTTTCTGTCCTTGTCACACATGTCATAGGTACGCGACAATGGTCGAGAGACAGCTGTCAGCACAGCGGTTCTAAACTGTCAGATCCACCATCTTTTGAGCAATTTCATTCCTGTCTGGAATGCGCTTGAAGTGATACGTAATAATTTTCAAATAGAAATGTTTGGAACCGCTGAAACTTTGTTTACCTTTTTTCTCTCGCTTCGTTGGCTTTACTTTAGTACTCTTATTACTAAAGTGATTATCATTTTTTTTACCTTTCTAAGCTTTGCCTGATGTGGAAGGATGTTTGGCTCCAACCGACTAAAACCGCACGTATCGACAAAACATTAGTATTCAATTAAGGTCGACTTTGGAGTCCAACTACGAAGTGACCTCAAACTTCTATATAGTTGTCGTGATGTGACTGCCATCTGACCTTCACAAGGCCACTAGCTATTCCAGTTTTCACACTTTTTGGGGCAGCAGCTAGCTGTAACGACTACCATGATACTTACATCTAAGAAGTATCTAAATCATTTGTCTAGGTCTCATGAAACTGATTTAAACGAGTACTTTGGATAATTAAAACCTAAATATTTCACCTGCGCCCAACGTCTAAAGCTGTGTACAGACATCGCGAGGCTGACATCGCGAGACATGAGTCAAGAATAGTTTGTTTCGTATGCCGCAACGTGAGTCACACGACAGTACATTTAAGCAAGCTGAGAACGCAAATAATCACGTACGGCCCCCATGACGTATGAGAGCGCAACGCAAATGTGCGTCCACACAGAGCGTACGGTTTACCATGAGGTGGCGTTCGCAAATATCGACTTACGCGGATGCTCAGTGTGAACACACACGTCTACACAACCCGATGAATGCGGGACGAACCATTTCTCGCGACGTCTGTACGCGGCTTTACATAAGCTCTCAATATACTTCTGTCCAAAATGTAGTTAAAAATTAGTAATTGTTATTTATTCTATTACAAATATAATGCAAATTTATTTAATTAGGGATATAAAACCAACAACACTGAGTTTAAAATAGTTTTTCACTACTAAAATAGTAAATAATCTTATTCTTACCTAGGATTTATGAATATTATTAATTTATGAATATATTAAACTGCTTACAAGTAGTATAAAACGAAAATCCCTTCAGAGAGTATTTTCTCGAAGTAAAATCTAATCTAAAAGTACAATTTCGCTTCCGGCAGTCTCTTAAAAGATTACAGAACATTATTATACTTATTTTTTATATTATATTTATTCACGTACTTCCTGTAAGGAGTAAACAGAAATTTAATTAATTTATTCCCACTTTCTGTTATATTTTATAACATAACATAAACTCACGCCTGTATTCCTCGAAGGGGTAGGCAAAGGTGCTAGCACCCACATTTCGCCAGTTTATGTTTAGGTCCCAATGTAATAGGTGGCGAGCCTATTGCCATTAACCGGGCACTTATAAACCTGCGATAAATACACACATAACTTCGAAAAGCATCGAAAAGTCACTGGTGTGTGCCATGGTAAACCTGGGATCGAACCCGAGACCTCGTCTCAGCAGTCCATTACCCATACCACTAGGCTTATGTAATTTCGGTTCGGAAAAAAATATAAACATCCGAATTGAGAAACTTCTCATTGTTCAGAAGTCGGTTTTAAACATTTGGAGGTGAATGAATTTTACAACATTAAGTATGCTAACTATACATAGAGAATCATGAATCTTCTTGGGTGGGACTGGAACCCGCGATCTTTCCCTTACAGGGGGAATGCATTGACACGCCCGATGTGATTCAAATTTCCCATCTATTTTTATCCGTCTTTGAGGCGACAACTCCACAGTCGGCATCCACCTATGTCCTTACGAACTATCGGAACCAAGGGTGTGTCTCGGTAGCCAAGTTCGTCAAGGCATTCCCCCTGTAAGGGAAACAACTCGGTTCGATTTGGATGTGAGTTAATGAGACCCCTAATAAAAGATTACGGCGAAGTGAAAACGTCTCATATTTTGGTAGTTGGTTAAGAAGATTAACAACCAGTCAAACTGTCGAGCTTTTCTTCTCTCACAGTGATATCGACTGCTTTTTTGCCGTTAGTCACCTCTTACGACACCCTTCGGATGCTCTCACCCCTCTGGGTGATGATACTTGTATTCTTTCTCCGTCACCACACCGATAGATCCAACCTATCAGTAAACAAACTCAAAATACACTTCTTAATCACAGGAGCAATGCGACAGTTATAATGCTTCTAAAATTGCTTATGCTCTCTATAAAGCAGTCGTTTAAATTAGTGTCTACTCAAGAAGCTCTTAGCTCGTCAGTTTCCTTGTGTTAACTGCGTATTAAAAACCAAACTAGCTAGCTGAAATTTTAGAGTGACATTAGTTATTGTACAGTCAGCATCAAAAAGATGTTGACGAACAAAGTACTCAAAATGATCTAAATTCCGTTTTTTACCCCCTTTCTGTTGATCGATTGATTTGATACTTGGTTTGGATCTGGTATTTACACGCCTTTAGTTTTGACATTTACCGTAGAAATCAATAAAACAGTTTCATTTGCTCTTAATACGAGAGTTTTAAGAACATTTTGAGACTTCATCGTCAAGATATTTATGACACTGACTGTACAGACAGCGTCAGAAATATCTTAACCTACAAAGTCTCAAAATTATCTTAAAACTGAAGATATTATGAGTAAATTAAACTGTTTTATTGATTTAAGGCCCTGTATTCTTGCAAAAGTAGGCATTTGTCGCTATCCTGGCCGCTCGTAAAATATTACGCGCGAACGCAGTGACGAGTGAACTAGGCGGTGACCCCGCCAGCGTCACAGTATAGAAATATGCAGTAGGAAAACTTGATTTGACTTAGAAAATTAAATGCAGTTTTTAACTTTATTTAGTTATGTGATTATATTAAGTAAGTAATAAATACGAAATTAAAAAAACTGTATGAGTTTGAGAACTGTTTGTTCTATGTGTTTAGTTGCTTGGGCGAAAAAAACTTACATTATAATAACAATAATGCTTGTAATTTTACAAACATTTGTTTGAATTGATGCTAATGGTTACTTTATATCATCGCACCGTTCGTCGTCGATAGGGCAGTTAAATACCTAAAGTTAACGAGATTAACAACTGTATAAAAATATGTAGGTATCTTAATTAACTGACACAGGTCCTACTTCGGTAAGCGCCAGCGCGCGACTGGCGCAACTTTTCGGGCCTCAGCGGCGCGAGCACTCGCGAATTTAGTAGGTGTTTTTAATATAACTTTAAAAATTATTTCATAGTATAGTCAAAATCTGCGAAAATGTCTAGACATATGTAGTGGCTTTAGTTTAGTATAAAAAAATTATAGAAAGCATAAGTAATTTAGTCATAATATTAAAAAAAAATAACAAAAAGGGGGAACTTTGGGATTTTTTTCTATCGAGTGAGGTTCATCAGATCTGGTAATTGAATGCGAATTTGACCAGACTGGATCCTTAACTAATATATATCTTTGTTTCGAAATTTAAAACGCTTTTTCCTATGATTCAAATCCTTTTAAAAAACTCAAAATGCAGCCTCTGCTGGAATACCTGGCCTTAAATTGTATAATTGTCCGAACTAAAGATGTGTACCAAATATCAGAACAGTCAATCAGTAAATTGACAGTGGTTATAACATTAAATGTTGATTAGACTGTTTATACTGTAGATTGATGGCGCTTGGTGGAATCTGCTACACATATTGAATAATACACTTGTACTTTTCCACTGACTTTATTTCTAGACCTGGCCGGTTTCGCCTTACGGCATTCTCAAAGGTTCACATTGTTCCTTTGAGTGTCCTTTGAGTGAATGTGAACCTTTGAGAATGCCGTAAGGCGAAACCGGTCAGGTCTAGAAATAAAGTCAGTGGACAAGTACAAGTGTGTTATTCAATATACTAGATTAGAATTGAAATACTGGTGTTGTATGAACTTGTTTTATGTTTTTATTTAAACTCAAGCAAATACTATGTTCCGCTAACTTTTTATAGTTATCCTTGTATTCTATGTCTATAAGCTAGGACTTATAATTGGCTGACCGATGTTAAACCTATTATTTAAACCTGTGTAACTAGCTGTAAGTCTTCTATGTCTCAAAATTAAACAAAATAAAATAAAATAAACCGTAAGGGAGTGTGGCGAATCAATGCATTAAGATCATTAAATTTAATTAATTAATTTAATAGTTTAAAATTAAAAGAATATTAGCAAACGAAATTACTAATATTCCCTCTAACTCATCCAACTATTCGATTCGAACCCGAAACCTCTCGATCGTAAGGCCGACTCCTTAACCACTAAGCTACCGACGCTTTACGCTATCATTTTGAGTACTTTGTTCATCAAGATCGATTTGATGCTGAGTGTCCTATATTATTAGTAGGAAGTATAAAATATGATTAAAAGCACTTATTCCGATTTGAATTCCCATTTTAAATTATCTATGAGGAACTTAATCGAAGTTAGTTCGAATCCCGCGCAGTGGGAATATTTGTATGCTTCAATATATTTATTTGCATTGATCTAGGAGTTTCTATCTTGTATTTTCAAAAGAACATGTATCTAGATTTCAATTCTAAAAACTTTGCTTACTTTGGGTCTAGATAGCAATATCTAAAATATCCTGGAATATATTACTATGCTAGAATAGCAATCCAAATTATACAAAAAAATCCATAAGTAATAAATTTAAAATTCTTCAACCAAGAAATGCAAATTCTCGTCTCCACATACATTGCAATCAGTACAGATACCGTCCAAACCACCCAAATTTGACGGGTGGCCTAGTTTTACTTGTATTTGAGGACACATTCCCAACGACTTCTCGGAAACAGGTACCCGACACTGCTGGGAAATTTAAAACGAATTTTCAACGGAAATCAACAAAGTTCTAGCAAAAATATTGCGGTAAAATTTCGTGAACAAATATTTTGTTAGTATTCTAAAAAGTAAATTGTATTACACTTTGAAGCCATAGTGGAGTTTTGAACTTGTTATCGCAAAAAAAAAACAAAAAGTCTATCTAAAATATTGAAGTTTAGCTAAATCCGCAGTTAGACTGAAAAGAGCAGACCCCGGACTGCGACGTGAAAGCTCCGACCAGGATTAACGCTAGCTTTGTGGCTAGTTGTGTGTGTGTGTGTGTGTGTGTGTGTGTGTGTGTGTGTGTGTGTGTGTGTATCTCTGCATTTGTGTGCGTGTATTTTTAGCAGTAGCCATCAAGCCATCATTTTTAGAGTAAGCAGTCTACACTTGTATATCTACATAGCACATTTTAGAACTGATATGACAATCTACACTTAATTTGTACATACTAAGCTAGCATAACATTCAACAATATGAACGCGAAGAATGGAGATGGATGTTTGTTATTTTTTCATGTCTAAACGGCTGAAGCGATTTTAATAATATTTGGTATGGAGGTCGCGATAACCGACAACCATGCGGGCAGAGCCGAGGGCAAAAGCTAGTCCTAGAATATGTATTTATTTATTCAAAAAGTCTCTTAGTTTTCACCATAACGTGGTACAGTCTCTTTCAAAGCTGTTCCGTTTCACGCTCGAACATTTGAAGTTAGAACGCGATAACGGAGTGTTTCTAACATTCTTTTATACGAAACTTGTTCTATTGTAGTTTCTCTCTATGTTACTTTTATCTTCGACTGTGCCGCTGCAGTTTGAAACTCATAGTTAGGTGTTTTTGAATAAAATCTTCACACGACCAGCTATCACTGTGTTGATTTTAAGGCAAGTGCAAACTTAGAATAGCGAGCTGGTGGTCCTGTTCTACGCAGTAAGCCAGTGTTTGGGGAGCTGGGCACAAGTTCCCAACATCTATGTATCTATCAAACACTCTCATCTTCCTGGATGTGTTCGAATACCAGATACCAGATATTCTATCTCTCGATTTGACTCACCTTGCGTTTTATGGAAACGACTGCCGCTCGAGTCCGTTTAACTACAAGTAGCCGTTAATGAAATGAAATGAATTTATGAATTTATTCACGAGGTAGAAGATGGAATATTTATTATTCTTTTAGCGTGTGGGTACAGAATGGAAGCACAGTACATATTATATTGTTACCTTTAACTTCTACCAAACTGCAGAACAGTTTGTTGGTAGATCAACCAATCAATAGGTTTATCGTAGCTGATCAAGATAAGGTACGATAAAGGAGTACAATCTCAAATTTTAGACTTTATCACAAAAACATGTGTTAGGAACGAGATTAGATTTCAGGGAGCGTCGGTAGCTTATTGGTTAAGGAGTCGGCCTTACGATCGAGAGGTCCCGGGTTCGAATCCTGGCCATTACACTACCGACGTGAACTCACTCCTAACACAAGCAATTTAGCTTAGTTGGAGGGGTTAGAGGGAATATTAGTAACTTCGGTTCTAATATTCTTTTCAAAAAAAAAACTTTTAATTTAATTTACCATGTTTTTAGAGAGATTTCGATCCTTATAATTGACACTATCGATTAATGCCATAAAATACAAGATGTTATTATTTCGGATTTTAGTCGGTTCTATTAATGGCTATGTCTTTTTTTCCCCCGGCCGGAGCCGGCAAGGGCTTTGTCGGGAGGCTATGTTGGACTCGAACCAACTAAAACCACACGCCAACTGTGGGTCGTGTTGCCAGGCTGGATGTGAGGTTGTCTTCGACACATCCCTCGCACCCTGGCTGACCCAGGGCAATCCCTTACAGTCTGGCCCTCCTCGGAAGGGGGTGGGGGGGCAACAAGAGCCTGTTTTAAGCGTGTTTTCGAAAATCTTTGAAAGTTTCCTTCGAGTGATATTTGCTATCTTTAATATTTAAAGTACTTTCCCTCCAGGTAAGGCCAAAATCATCCACCCTCTTTTTTCGTAAAATGTAAGCCCCAAAGATAAGCAAGTAAGTTACAGTTTCTGGTCACGTTGTATACCCGTATTGGATTTTTTATCTTCGATGCAGTGTATAAACTGTGCTGACTACGCTCCTTCCAATGTTTACGAGAATATCGCCGATAAAATTCTAAATGGCGATTAAAAAACTGCCATTGTAACAAAAGTTCGCCTTTGTTGCGGGTAGATTGACACATTTTTGTTGGTTGCATTTTTTTCGGTATTTTTTATGACTTGTTGCAGGGGTTATCTATCTTTTTTACGGTCAGCTTTATAGGTTATGTTTTTGTGACGGTTTTTTAATAACTTGGGTTACTAACTGGTAGTGTTATTTATGTTCTTGACTGTACCTACTGGCAAAAACGATTCAGGCGGAGACGGTAACGGGTCGAATCGCAACGGGTGGAAACGCTACTCACCCGTATTACTAACAATTATGTTTTGCAAACCGTTAACTAAGTACTATAGTAAATATGGATTAACTACACTGTGTTACGGCGTCAATTTTGACAATCGTGCGAGTTGACTACAGGAAAATAATCAAAAATTTAAAGTTGCCAACTCGCGGTTTCCCGCAAGTTTATTGCCCGCGAGTTGATGAATGACTCCTTCTAAACTGTAGATAAACATGCTTTAATAGATATCCATACTTTCATATTAATTTTATAAATACTCTGTCTGTCCGTCCCTCGATCTGTTACTCTTTCATGCCTAAACCACTGAACCGGTTTTGAGGGAAATTGATATAGGGGTAGGTTAGAACCTAAGAAAGGACATAGGTTATGTTTGGTTGCGAAAACCAACGCGGGTGGGGCCATCTATAAACACACCTAGAGCAATGCAAATAGGTATATTAATGTAGAGCCCTATATTACCTATCACTACATAGTATAAAGCAAAGTCATTTTCCGCGTCTGTCCGTCCCTATGTAGCTTATATTTTCAAAACTACGCTACAGATTTTGATGCGGTTTCTTTTAATAGATAGAGTAATTCAAGAAGAAGTGTAATACATACTTAATATAGTAGTGGGTGCAGCGGGAACGGGTTCGGATGCCCCGCGGACGGCAAATAATTGGCGGTACGAAGTGCGCCGAGTCAGCTAGTAAATTTATATACATGAGTATCTTGTTCGTTAATAAGTAACTATTAGATTCCTAATAGTTTTTAAGTTCACGCAATATCCCTGGAAATAGTAATAGGCAAATTTCCCGGTTTATAGTTTTTAATCACAAATAAGATAGAACTCATCAATGATATTTTATACAAGATATGTTACGTTCATAGTAACTGACTCCTCAAATCTGATCCAGCAATGTGTCAGTGCACAATAGTTGACAATTAGCGTTAAAGTAGTATGAAAGATGGGATAAGCACGTGAGTAAAAAAGATAGCTATAATTCGGAATGATTTGGACTGCAATCGTCTCGTTCGTTCTAGTATGCCTTTTTAGCATAGATTATGATTTTGTTGAACAGAAGGGGTATTTCTTTGGTAGGCAAGAAATGAAATTCGATGAAAAAATAATACGTCATTATTTACTTCGGAAAATGATAACAATTAAAAAGGATAATAAAGAAACTTCTCGAAAATAAAACCATAGTGACGCAATGACGTTATAATAAAAAATTAAACGCCTTCACATGAATTTAATTTATTTCTTTTCTGCATCTTAGAAAGTTTTTTATATCGGGATTATTTTTATGAGCAGAATGAAGCCGAACAGTGGTATATTTGTCAATTATTTATATTCTTCCTCAGCAATGTTCGACCTTATTTCAGTGGCTTCAAAGTGATTGCTACAAATTCTGCTGCTTTTTGAAGGTGTCCAGTCAAACTCATTTCGTTGTTCCCTAACAATTGCAATCCACTCTTGAAGTCGAACTTCATTAGTCGGAAAACTTGAAAAAAAAAAGTTACGTTATTACAATTATTTAAAGGATAACAAATAAATAAAACAAAAATTTTGTCACTGAATTTAAAATAACAAATAAAACTGAACAACATGTTAATAATTACTTTAGTACCTAGGCAGTAAAGTGAAAATTACCCTATGTCGCTTCTGTACTGATAATCTATGCAAGCAGTGTTGTTGTGTCCTTGTCGTACTTAAATTATCAAAAAGTGTTTCCGTCTTTTTTCTCTGCCGCCATTATTTTAAAAATATTATTAAACCAATTTTAATGAAATACACTGATTAATCGGTAATATTGTATGTACTTACATGTGATAGGAGATCCCTCGTGTTTTATTAATTTAATATCGTAATTTGTACACTTTTTAAGACACACGATGGCATTTTTGTTGCATTTTTACTATGCGCTTACATACGTGACAACTCGGCGTTTGCCAGACATATACTAAATGCGATACGTCCCAATTGGGACGTTTTCGCGTCTTCATCAGGCGCACTTTAATAACATATCTGCCTCTTTTTTATATGTAATATCATTGGAACTTATCCTTCTAGGGAATTCCCGGGCATAAATAATAATATTCTACAACTAAATCTGTGTATAACTTTAGTCCCTGGCTTTCAATTAAAAACGGTGAACCCTTTTACATTTTAATTAGCTTACAAAGTTGATTAACATACACACAAACAAGAAGTTGGTGTCGAAACCACATCAGAATATTTTAATTATGTTTTGTTCTTGTGACTCCGTACCGTGATGTCTTGAAGTGGTTAGATTTTCTAGTATGCGATGCAAATCTTAGTTTTGTGGGTGGTACGTATAGTTGAATTTTGAAACAAAGTCTGCTGACATTGGCTGACATTTACTAGGCTGTCAGTTTTTGTAGAAATAAAAATAGTGTTGTGAATAATTCTTTGATTAAAAAAATTCTACATCATTTATTTTGCATAGACCATTATATCGGAACTTACAAAACATTAATATAAGAATAATAATACAAAAACGTCGCCAATTATGATTTTCGGTTGTAAGCGGGGCCTATTGCCGTCTAGCGGACCCTTTTGTCTTGAGCTATATGTTTACTGTCGAATGGAGAACAGCCCTATCCCTTAGTCGCCTTTTACGACACAGGAAGAATTGGGGTGGTTCTATTCTACTCCACCGGGTACCAATATGGCAAATATCAAAAATAAATATAACATAAAAAATAAAATCATGTCACGACGATTATATAGGTACGTGATAATTAAAAAAAAAAAAAAGGGACCTTTATTTATTATCTATCACAGAAATGCGAGAATGCTCTTTATAATATAGTACTAATTTTATAATCTTATTTGCATTATAATCATTTCAATCTGTGTTGTGTAGCAAATAAATAAATAAACGATCAGAGAATCAAATTGATGAAATTAAATTGAATTGAATTAAATTGAATTGAATTAAATTGGAATGAATTGCATTGTATTGATTTAAAGTGAATTATGTGACTTGTAATGTGAAAAATAATTCATTAATGTTTAAATTTATAATTATAATATCTGGAACACACGTATTTAGCTAAATCAATTTACTAACACAAAAATAACATTACAATAAGAAATCATTTGTAACTAACAATACTAACAAATTATGGATTTTATATGTTATGAATTGTTATTATTATTATTTGATGAATAAATTATTTGATTTGATTATTTGAATTGTTATCTTACGAGTATTTTTGTTTGTTTGTTTGTCCACACTGAGTAGTCAATAACGGGTGAAAGGGGAAGCTGAAAACCCCTAGTAGTACTCCAGGTACATAACACATTGGCATAAAAATAATATGAATTCGGACAATTTTTTTTTGTCGTGTTAGTAAAGCTAAATGCAACGGTAATTTCATAAAAAAACATCACTACATTGTCCAGATCGATTTTATTTTTATGCCAATGTGTTATGTGTTGTAGTCGGACTACATGACACTTATAACTGGTAAACAATGAAACTGGTATGTACCTGGAGTACCACTAGGGGTTTTCAGTTTCGGGAGCGTTCCCCTTACACCCGGTATATCACAAACAATTCTAAATTATTAACAAAGATCCCTCACCTCACATCATTTACCACGCCGTCTACTTTATTATTGATAAATCCCTCACTCCGTCACTCCGTCACAGTTTCTTCGGCCTCCCTCCGAAACTATTTCATCAATTTGGCGTAACATCACGAACAGCGTTTTTATTCACTAAATTCTCGAAATTTCGGCAATGCCTGTCTGATTTGTTGACGCGCCGCCACTAATAAGACAGCTTTTTGGTTTAAAGAATCTAAAAGCTGCTGTCACTCGAAAAAGTCTACATTTGACTTTTACTTTTTACCAGACTGTCAAAAAGGGTTATGTTTTACGCGCGTCTCTTGTATGTATGTTTGCAATATTCTTTATCACCTCCTATTTCCTGAACCACTACACGAATTGCAATGATTAATATCTCAAATTAAAGGTAATCATTGCCTAAGTGTTCTTAGATACAGGACATTTAAAAAAAGAATTACATGATGAACATTTGGCGCCAAAATGTATGTTGTCAAAAAAATATTTTCACTTGAACTTATCGAGTGGGGTATCAAAATGAAGGTAATTAAAAGGAGATTGCAAAAATATATAACATATACATCGTAAGTAAATGGCGTAAAAAACGCGCTACCGCCTGCTATCAAACCAATTTCGATCTTTTCAGTATTAGTCGGGTTTTTCATTTTGAATAATTATTAATTTGTCACTTTGTTCTACATTAAAATTAATAGCCTATAGTTACACATAAAATTATTACACTACCCATAAGAATCTATTCCCGAGATTAAGAGTATTTTTTTAGGCTATAACCTATTCCTGAATCAAATTTCATTCAGATTAGTTCAGCCGTTAGAGCATGGTTGAATAACAAACTTTCCCATTTATAATACATCTCACTCACTGGCTGACTCATCAACGCAGACTATAAATAGTCGTAGTTTTAAATAAATATTTTTTTAAATATTTCCCAACATTTTTACACAACGCTATCTAGAACCATGGTAAGCATAGTTTAACTAGCTTGTGTTATGGAATCTAGAATGCGGATAAAAATACTTAAATACATTTTTTTTTAGTAAATACATACATATTATACATAGAAACACCCAGACCAATGCAAATAGCCATATTCATGCATACAAATATTTGCACTGAGCGGGAATCGAACCCGCGCCTCCTGCGTGGCAGTCGCGTTCACTACCGCCACGCCACGGAGGCTACGAAATAGCTGTTTGTGAACTGAGTGCCACCTGATATCGACGTTCTATAGTTTGACTAAACTGTCGGACGTTTTAGGGCTCGAACTACCCACTTCCACAACGAACGCCACAAATTTCCTTACATAAAAATCCAATAACACGTTGTCTTCATATAAGAATCAAACCTGATACCGCGTTTTTTTTTTTTTTTTTTGACCGTGGTGGAAATCCTTCATGGATGTTATGCCGGACTCCTACCGACTAAAACCTCCACGGTATCGCCCAGCAGCCTATAGTTGGGAGCCCCGGGTAAGCCCTCGGAAGGATGTCCCAGGGCTCCCAACAGACCCACCGCTTTAATGCGGCCTCGTCTAGGGGGTGGTTCGGGTATCATCCCGCTTCATAGGAGGGGGGAGGCGTGCGTGAGTCCGTCACGTCACGCTGCCGTCATGGGCCTGCTTCTGTAAGGACGATGAGCAGCCAACTCATCGTCCTCAGGCCCCCGGTCATGGAGGCCGATGGTCTTCGGCGAAGACACGCCGGCGGCGCCCAAGCCGCCGACTGCGGAACTCGGGTGGGAGAGTTCTCTCCCGCTCCCGCCCCGCCGCCTCCTTCACGAGCATGACCTGCTCGCAGAAAGAGGCGGCGCTGTCCCACTTACTCCCGCTGGAGACCATGGCTCCCACCATGGTCTCGAGCGAGAGAGTGTCCACGCCCAAGCCCACTACGAGGACCTGGCGCTGTTGCGCCCACGCCGTGCACTCCACAACCTGATACCGCGTACTTAACAGCCACTATTACCCCTACACGGAGGAAACGGTAGTAAAATATTTCAATAAGATTTTTATCGATGACGTAGCTAGAGTATGCGGGGTAGAACTACCCTTATAATAATATTTTATCGGACATTCTTCGTTTGATGGAGTGCTTCATTCATATTTCATAATCAGACTGTTATTATCAATTATGATATAACATAGGCCAGCATTTCTCAAACTTAATCATACACTGACCCCATTAGCACATCAGTAAATTATCCGTGAGGTACAAGGAGGTGCTCCTCGTCCTTCTCGATGTTCCTTGCACCTTAGACAATACTGCGTGTCAGGTTTTTAATTTAATTTCATGACCCGGTACTGGGTTGTTTGTGACCCATTATTTAGGAAACAATCATTATCATCATCATTGCATTAATTCCGGTCGCATTCGTGGTTCTCAACTCGGGGTCCGGGTTCTACTACTTTGAGAAACGCTGACATACCTTATTATGACAAGGAAAATAATATATTATTATACGCTTCGGCAGTTCTTGATATATCAAAATAATGATTAAAGATATTAGTGTAATCGAATGAGATTTTATCCGAATAAATAGGTTGATTTGGCCTCAAAGCTCTTGTAGAAGCCTTTTCTTCCCCCGGTCATATTACAGGCAGAATGCTCTTCCAACTGAGCTATTGAGCCACACCTGTCTTAGGGCAAAAACCGTTTCTAGGGTTTTTTACGACACGTTTCAGCAAAGTCTCGGCAAAGCTTCAGGAAAGAGAGTTACTAATACAGATATTACAATGTTTCAATGGCGACCCTTAACTTGACGGAATCGTCAAATGCTTTTTCATGCCCTGCTTATAGGAGCCGTAATCGTAGGAAGAAGGAAACACGTGAGCTTATAAAGAATCCAAGACTATAGTTCGGTATAGACAATAGGTAACACAATAGGTCGTGGGTTGAGCGCTTCATTTTTAGATTTATTAGAACCGAAGTTACTAATATTCCCTCTCACCCCTCCAGCTAAGCTAAATTGCTTGTGTTAGGAGTGGGTTCACGTCGGTAGTGTAATGGCCAGGATTCGAACCCGGGACCTCGCGATCGTAAGGCTGACTCCTTAACCACTAAGCTACCGACGCTTTATAAAATTGTCATATCAAAACATTCGCTCCTAAATAAGCCGCAGCATTCTTCAGGATATAAAAACGTGTACTTAACTACTTACTTCATAAAACTTAGACATATTTTCTTTGTCATGGGTCTTAACTTTTAAGTAGTTCGTAAGGCGGCAGTACTTTGGTAAGTCCCTCTGAACGAAGCGAAACGCTTGCGGGTTCACGACAGGAGCTACTATGAAACGTACATCCGAAACTTCGGGAGTAAACGAAACACGAAAGAGAGTTTATAAGTTTATCTCAATTCAATAACCTATCTTAGTCCACTGCAGGACATAGGCCTCTCCCTATGTTGGGAGGCATTAGCCTATTACTTCCACGCAGGCGTCAGTTGGTACAGGGATTTATTTCGACGTTTTCTACTCTCGCATTAATATCGTCTGCGTATTTTTCTGTTACATCCTCTTACGAAACGCTTCGAATGAGATGGGGTGGTAATCTAATATATAAAATTCTCGGGTCACAGTTTTTGTTGCCATACTCCTCCGAAACGGCTTGACCGATTTTGATGAAATTTTGTGAGCATATTGAGTAGGTCTGAGAATCGGCCAACATCTATTTTTCATCCCCCTAAATGTTAGGTTAGGTTAGGTTAGGTTAGGTTAGGTTAGACAAAAAAATTAATTTCTATTTTTTTATGATACAACATACAAAAATACATACAATCCTCAATTTTCACCCTTCTACGATCAACCCTTATTTTTTAATAGCCATTTTAGTAATTAAATCATTTTTTCTTTCCGGTAGAAAAATGATCAATCGTCATTTAATTATTATCTATTTTTCATCCCCCTAAACGGTGCAGCGGGAACGGGATCTGACGCCACGAGGGTAGGAAAAAATTGGCGGTACGAAGTTCGCCGGGACAGCTAGTACGTCTATATATTCCTTAACCACACAACTCATGTAACTTCGTATTACTCTTTTCGTTTATTCAAGAAGGTTATCTGTATTTGAATGAATTTTTTTTTAGCATTTATTATGCTAACTGTTAAGTTCGAAGGTTATCTGTACATATAAAATTGCTTGTCCCGACTACTGACTGACTGGCTGATTAATTTATCAACGCAGAGCCTAAGCCAAACTTGAACTTTGACAGTAGATGCATTTTATAATGTACCTAAGCATCCACTAAGAAAGGATTTTTGGAAATTCTGCGACTAAAGGGATAAAATAAGGGATGGAAGTTTGTATGAAAGTCCGCCATTTTCGGAGCTAGATGTACTAAATTTCATAAACCTGTGTCTTTTAAGAAATAAATAAACCCGTGTATCAGCGTTTTTCAAAATTTAGCTACCTACTAAGAGTGTAAAATAAGTAATAAACGTTTTTTTTTTTTTTTTTTTATCGTGCGAAAAATCCCCACGGATACCACCTCCACGGAGCCGGTGGGGGCGGTTATGTCGGACTCGAACCGACTAAAACGCACGCCGTCTTGGGTCCTTGGTTGCCAGAGGTGAGATTGCCAAAAGCATATCTCTCGCACCCCGGCAGACCCAGGACCATCTCTTTCGAGATGGCCCCCTTCGGGTTGTGGGGACCAAAATGTCCCCATCTAGCCCCGGTTACGGGGAGGCGCACTTTGCGCCGCCGCCGCGGCCTGCTTCTGCTAGGGTGACAGGCGGCTCCACCAGTCACCCCCAGGCCAGCGCTCATGGAGGACGGAGGTCGTTCTGCGACCTCCGACGTCCGGTTCGCCTTCGCTCTGCACGGGCTTCCCGGGCCCGGAGTCTGGTCCGGACCCGACCGGCCACCTCCTTCTCGAGCATTACTTGCTCGCAGAAGGAGGCGGCCGCACCCCAAGCGTTTGCGCATCGTACCATCGCTGTGAGCAATGTGACGAGTGTGAGGACTCCCACCCCTAGAGCCGCCACTAGGACCCGCCTCGGCGTGTCCCACGCCGGGCACTCGGTCAGCGTGTGCAGCTCTGTGTCCTCGCTCGCATCACAGTGATGGCACTCGGACGTTGGCTCCTTCCGGATCCGACACAGGTAACTCCCGAAACACCCGTGTCCGGTAATCACCTGCGTCAGCCGGTACGAGAGGCTGCCGTGTGGCCTCTCTAGCCACTCCTCCATGATGGGTCTTACCGCCGCTATTACGGCGTGCCCTGCGCTTGGTCGCCCAAGTCGTAGCTCCCATTCCGCTACCATGTCCCTGTGGAGCTGAGACCTCACGGCCCGAATTTCTTCGGGCTCGGGTTCCCGTCCCTGCTCCCGCGCCTCCTTACGATACCGATATAGCATCGAAAGGGCTCTCGCATCCAGGTTCCACGGTAGGGATCCGGCAAGGAGACTCGCCGCCTCGAAGGATATCGTGCGGTACCCCCTAATGGCCCTGCTGGCCATTGCATGCTGCGGTCCACGCAGCAGACGCGCATTGTGGACCGTCAGGGTGTCCGCCCATATTGGGCACCCATATAGGGCCATGGACCGCACGACTCCCGCGTAGAGTCTCCTGCAGGAGTCATCCGGCCCCCTCATGTTGGGCAGCAGCCGCCCCAAAGCGGCAGCTGTGTCCTTCAATTTGGGGGCCAGTCTTCGGAGATGCTCCCCGAAGTTCCACCGGCCGTCAAGCACGAGCCCCAGATATTTCATCTGGGCCTTGATGCCGATAGAAATGTCTCCCACTATGAGGCTGGAATCCTCCGGTGGCACGCGCCGAGGCCCATGAAAGAACATGGCCTCGGTTTTATGCAGAGCCACCTCGAGACCTAGCCGCCGAATCCGCTCCACGACTTGGGCAACCGCGGTCGTGGCCTTCAGGGTAAGTAATAAACGTTTGTATGGAAAGTTCGTCATTTTCAAAGTTAGAAGTATGAAACTTCGTACACCTACGTCTTTTGAGAAATGCTTTGTTGCGATAACCGACATCCACGCGGGTGAAGCTGCGGGCAAAAGGTAATCTACTTTATAACATCATGCAACTGGAAAGGGAGCGAAGGAGTATTAAAAATTATTAATAATCTGGTAGATCCTATATATTATTTGAAAAGTTTTAATTGGAGGCCTATATGGGAAAATGACATAGCATGCTTGGTCATAATAACCCTCAACTACACAAGTGGAGTCGCGGGTAACAGCTAGTAAGTTAATGTAATGCAAACAGTATTTTAAACAGAGTTCCTTTGTCCAGTAAACCATTTAATATTTTATGTAGCAACACTTAAGCAATAAAACGAAATAAAAAAAATTTTGCAATAACTTTCTTCTTACTTTGCTGGTAATCCGCGAAGTTTTAAAACGAATTTTGAACTTTTTACAGACCGTTGGCGTTTTATTAAAAAGAATAAGATTTCTTTTTTTAAATATAGAACCTATGGTTGCTCATCTCACCGACGACGGTCTATTATCTTGTTGTTATGTTGGCACCAATGGCTATGTTACTATTTTTCTTTCTAATCGGATTTAAATCGCGCGTTTTGGTAGCCTAGTGGTATGGGTAATGGACTGCTGAGACGAGGTCTCGAGTTCGATCCCAGGTTTACCATGGCACACACCAATGACTTTTCGATGCTTTTCGAAGTTATGTGTGTATTTATCGCAGGTTTATAAGTGCCCGGTTAATGGCAATAGGCTCGCCACCTATTACATTGGGACCTAAACATAAACTGGCGAAATGTGGGTGCTAGCACCTCTGCCTACCCCTTCGGGGAAACCAGGCGTGAGTTTATGTTATGTTATGTTTTGGTAACATCATGTTACTGAATCGAGCTTGGAGCTATAAAATTCAATTCTCATTGTCTATTCAACGGATATTTATCACACAACGCGCCATAACTATGTGACTACTTCTACTAGGAAAACTAAAGAGGTTTTCCGATATAAATACCATTCGAATAGTATTGTAATTCCCTGTACAAAATAAGAAACAGGTACATCTTTTTAAACCGGCTGTTGAAATTCCTTCCTTCTTTGTCAACTGGTAACGATTCCGAAATTCCAAATGAGTGACACACCACGTTAAACAGCAGTAGTAATTCCGCTTGCCTCAAACTCCTACACCCTGAATTTAATTTAAAAATAATTACTTTTATTATTCCGATGTTGTCAAGCAGAAAGCTCCTTTTGTCTCAACGTTGTGCCAGTAGTACATTCATTATTCAAGGCAACTCAGGAGTAAGGCACATGTCTTACTTTGAAATGATAAAGGGACTATATTTACACTCAAGTTGCTCCCACTTCAGTATTCCTTTTTGTTACGGCTTTCTTAGCGTTATGCTTTTATACTGGGTGATTTTACAGTCGTTTCGAAAACAAAATCATCTGGAAGTTGTTTCCTTGTTTCCAACAGTTCGTAAGAATGTTGATAGATGGCTGCACCGTCGCCCTTATAGACGGATATAAGGAGAAAGAAAATTTGGAATGATTCAAGTGTGGCTCAATAGCTCAGTTGGAAGAGCAGTCCCCCTGTAAGGGAATGGTCGTGAGTTCGAGTCTCACTTGAGCGTTTCATTTTTTCCGATGTTTTTCGAACTTAAAAGTTAGCATAATAAATGCTATAAAAAAATTCATTCATCTTGAAGTATTAATTTGGCGAAAGAAAAAAAAAATTAAAACAACCATATATTTTTCCTTTCACCTGAACATTATTCCCATACATTATCAAAAAAAAAACTTTCGCCAAAGTAATACTTCCAGATGATTTTGCTGTCAAAACTGAGCCCAAATTCTTTTTTTCCGAAACTACTATATAATCACCCTGTATAGTATACAGTACTTGTTATGGAATAGAAAATCAAAATACATATATACATTCACACCTGTATACCTTGAGAATGGTAGGCTGAGGTGTATTGCCGCCGACGTGTCTTCGCCGAAGACCATCGGCCTCCATGACCGGGGGCCTGAGGACGGTGAGTTGGCTGCTCACCGTCTCTACAGAAGCAGGCCCATGACGGCAGCCTGACGTGAGGGATTCACGCACGCCCCTCCTAAGAAGCGGGATAGCACCCGAAAAGCCCCCCATAGACGCGGGATAGCACCCCAACCACCCCCAAGGCGATGCCGCAATTGTAGCCGTAGGTCTGATGGGAGTCTTGGGACATCCTTACGAGGGCTTACCCGGGGCTCCCATCCATAGACTTCCGTGGGGGTTTTTAGTCGGTAGGAGTCCGGCATAACATCCATGAAGGATTTTCCCCCACGGTAAAAAAAAAAAGGCTGAGGTGTATTAACACCTACATTTCGCCAATTACGATTGTCAGTTCCACGTAGTGGCGAGAATATTGCCGGCAAGCGGGCACTTTGTTATAGGCTGTACATGTACTGTCGAAAGGAGAATAGCCCTTTAATTGCCTTCTACGACACCGTTCCTGGAAACCCCTTTTCTACTCCATTGGAAACTAACACGGAAAATTTATATAAAGTTTGAATGAACTGGAATGAGTCACTGAAACACATCTGGTGGGGATTATTACTTATTTTTCCATAAATCCCCACTAGGCTGAGTCTATTTAACTAGTGGGGATTTCAGGAAAAAATTAACAATCCCCACTGGTGGGTTTGTTGGTGGGGATTTCTGGAATAAACCCTATTTACCAACACTCTTACGAACGCCCTTAAAATAGATTTATATAGAAGGGAAATTTGAATTGCTTCAGGCATGGTGCAGTGGCTTAGTTGGTGAGAACATTCCCACTGTAGAGGAAAGATTGCGGGTTAAAGTCCCGCCTGTGCGATTCATTTTTTCTGATGTAATCAATTTATAGAGTTAGAATGGAAATTAGGGTCACCAAACTTTCTTACCTTACTAACTGCACACCTTAGGGTGCAATAATATCAATTTGTAATAGTAGTACTCTCTACTATTGCACACAAGAATATAAATAGCCAATGAAGATGATTGAAACCCACAAAATATCAAGCAACAAAATGAAAGATTGAAAGCGAACATTCTGAAAATCAAATTACATCCCATTCCGTGCTCTGAGTACTACTTCACTGTGATCTAATTCAATTAACTACAGTAATATATCTCCCCTGGGTCCCTTTCTGAACCTTTGTCTAGACCCTGTAAAGGTAGGTACAGTAAGCATCAAATTGATCTTGACGAACAACGTGCTTATAATAAATAAATAAATATTCCACAACATCTACACAACGCTATCTAGACCCATGGTAAGCTTAACTAGTTTGTGTTACGGAATCTAGAATGCGGATAAACATACTTAGATGCTTTTTTTTTGTAAATACATATTATACATAGAAACACCCAGACCAATGCAAATAGCCATATTCATGCATACAAATATATGCACTAAGCGGGAATCGAACCCGCGCCTCCTGCGTGGCAGTCGCGTTCAGTACCACCACGCCACGGAATGTCTTGATTTTCGTCCCTTCCTGATGACTTATTGTTCTGATATTTGGTACACGCCTTTAGTTCATACAATAATACAATTTAAATCAATAAAACTGTTTGGATTTGCTCCTAATACCTTAGTGTTAAGATCATTTTGAGACTTTGTCATCAAGATAGTTCTGATACTGGCTGTACCTACATTATTCCGTGTGGCAATATTCTATTAAGATCTTAGGCTTTGATACCCTTGCCTCGCGACGTTTAAGAACCTTAGAGATGAGGTTGGCTCTCAATATTGTATTCTGTGTCGAAATCACATAATTTATTCACACATAATACCTACCTTCATCTATAGGATGAATAGGGCCCAAATAAGGATTTTTCGGGGGACCTTCTGGTCAGGTTTGCTTAGTCTCCGGAATATCTACTCCACCATGTTGGCTTATTTCACCCTTAATCCTTTAATCCGACCGTACCTACTGTTACAAAGCCGGTAAACTTATAACCATTTTGGAACCCAAAATAGTAATACTTAAGCAGCGTTTACCTGCACGAGTGGTGACTTTTTACTGTAAATACAAACTCACGAGATATCAGAAATGCCTCTATTTTTTATCCGACTGCGTGGTGCAAATGAATGAGTTTATCAGCATTGTAAATTTATACTACTACTACACTATACAGACCAAACGCCTGGGCCGATTTTTAAGATTCGCTAATCATGAAACCGATAAAAAATAATGGGTTCCGCCTGCTATGAAACTTATTTCGATCTTTTCAGAATCAGTCTAGTTTTTTGCTATTTCATAATTCATTTTATTTTTTTTCTTTACGCAGTCGGGTTATTTGATTTTTAAATTAATATTTTTATTTTATTTCAGACTAGCTTTTGCCCGCGGCTCCGCCCGCGTGGATGTCGGTTATCGCGACAAAACATAGCCTATGTCCTTTCTCAAGGTCTAATCTACCCCTATACAAAATTTCATCAAAATCGGTTCAGTGGTTTAGGCGTGAAAGCGTAACATACAGACAGACAGACAGACAGACAGACAGACAGAGTTACTTTCGCATTTATAATATTAGTATGGATTAACTTTTTATCTCTACAGAGTTTTAAATAGCTGAAATGGCATGAAAGCTGAAAGCTTTAGCCTACTACGGCAGGAATTTGAGACTTTGTCTTTTAGCGTAAAGTCTAATTGACGTGTGCATAATAAAAAACGGTCTGAACGGTTGCCCCGCGTGCCCCAATCACATGGCCATTCTAACTATACTATTAAATTCTGTGGGACAGACGGTAGTGATTCTGGTGAAAATGAAGTTCCAATGAACCAAATTCTAAAAACAAAAAAAAATAAGAGAAACTATTTAAGAGTGGACCTTGGACCACATCCTACTACCCGATGCAAACGAGTTTTAGGACGCTTGCCTCTATAAAAGCAAAAAAAAAAATAAAATTGAGCTTTGAAGCGAATCAAAATTTGACCTCTAGAGAACTCTTCACTTTAATGATTAAATAACACAAACCTATTTAACTTTAACTATTTGACATCAAAACGAAACCAAAAATATTAACAGTGGTGTAACCAAGACTTCATTTTCTATGTACTATGATGGCCAAATGCAGTAAAGCGAAAAGGCCACCATATTTAATAAAAGGGTCCTTCCCAAATGGTTCAGGGTTCCGTCCACAGATGCAGGTTATCGTCCTAAGTGGATGAATTATGAAAAGGGTGAAACGAGCACAGGCCAAATAATATGAGGCCCACTGGGATTTTCTTTAATAAAATTCGTCAAATAGGATTAAAGGATTAAGGGTGGAATAAGACAACATGGCGGAGGCAACTGTTGGAAAAAAGATTCGGGAACATTTTTAGCAGTATTTTTGATGTAAAATGTCTTTAGATATTTGCTGTAATGTCTGTAGGTATGCATTGTACGCCCTAATACCAAAGTTCATGTCAACTTTGCCTCGAGCACGAAAAATATTCGAATTCATAGAGTACACGTATCGAAAGAACGAAGCTTTGCGGTTGGCGGGCTTCACACACACACACACACCGATTCACACTAGGCAGGCGGCCAATCGTAATGCTCCGTTCTCTCGATTCTTTTACGTTACGAATTCGAATATTTTTCGTAATCGGGACATAGCACATATAAAGGTATAGTAAGTAGTATAGCACATAATATACACACAGCATAGACTCCTTTGCGGAAGATAATAATTCTACCCGATTTCACATTGTCATTGTGTGCCTCGTTCCATTTCAAAACAGTCGATTGCTTTTTTCGCACTGTAGGTAGTGAAGGCATTCTCCTTAGGCTTAGTTCATAGGTTAGTAACTGTTTCAACGGAGCAACGAAGGTGTCACTAGTATAGTATTTCAACGGCAGCAAAATCGTTCAAGTCTTGCCATTTCAGTTTCAGTTCTTATCCGCTGTTTCCAAGCCAATGCACCCGTCTATAATATTTTGTCGAATACCTGTAGTAGTAACTAGTGTGGGCTGATATTTATTTTGTTATATCTGTTTTGTTGTTATTCTATCATTGAAATAAAACCACTTTTTATCGGATTTTATGTCGATTTATTTGGTATTACCTACATTTTAACTCTGTGGCGTGGCGGTAGTGAACGCGTCCGCTGCGTAAGAGGCGCGGGATCGATCCCCGCTCAATGCAAATATTTGTATGCATGAATATGGGTGCTTTCATTGCTCTGGTCGTGCCTCGGAGAGCAAGTTAAGCTGTCGGTCCCAGTTACCATACAAACATCTAAGGCAGTCCTTGCAGGTAGTTGGAGCCCTCAAAAGTCCAACAACTGGTCTAGCTGCAATGCTTAGAGTCTGTGGCAGTCGCTTCACAGAAAATATCCAAGTTTAGCCAAATCCGCAGTTAGACTGATAAGTGGACCCCAGACTCCAAGTTGTAAATCTTCGGATGCCACTGGGATTAACGCTAAGATGAAGAAGAAGACTTACATTTAGGCTGACGTTTTGGCTTCTTTTTAGCATTTCTATGTAGTAAAAGTACACACTAGTGTCAAATAATAAATTTTATGATATAACAACTCCTGTAATATTGGCAATAAATCTAGTTTTCGTGGTAAGCGGGAACAGTAGGTACGCTTGAGCCACGTTTATCAGTAACTAGCTTTTGCCCGCGGCTCCGCCCGCGTGGATGTCGGTTTTCGCGACCAAACATAGCCTATGTCCTTTCTCATGGTCTAATTTACTCCTATACCAAATTTCATCAAAATCGGTTCAGTGGTTTAGGCGTGAAAGCGTAACATACAGACAGACAGACAGAAAGACAGACAGACAGATAGACAGACAGAGTTACTTTCGCATTTATAATATTAGTATGAATTGATTGGGTGTAAGGGTTTTTTATGCCAATGAGTTATGTACTTCGAGTACTACTAAGGGTTTTTGGGGTTCGGGAGCATTCCCCTTACACCCGGTATAAATATTATAGTCAAGAATATTCTGCAAAGCACTATCTAGACTGAATTGTAGCAAGCATACTTCTGACATCAACTAAACTTACTATAAACGGTAAACATATTATAAACGCGAAAGGCTGTGAGTATGGATTTTATTTATTTATTTATTTACAGTAAGTACATATAGGTACATCTTATGGACTAATACATTGTCCCACAAAACCGTACAAACGGTTTGACTGTGGGATCAGGAAAAATATTTAGGTATATCTGACAATATTTACTTAAGGCTTATGGAGTTTAAATAGGTACTCTTTCACGTAAAAACTACAGAATGGATTTTCATGAAACTTTACAATAATACAGCTTATACATCAGAATAACACATAGGCTATACATTATCTCGCTACTACTCAAGGGAACGGAGCAGTGATCATTAAAGTCAACAAATTCAGCCGGCATCGGCATATACGCAAAATTGACAGTGTGGTTATTTCTGTTGCCACTCTAGTATAAGCTACTCGAAATATGAGCGCCACCAAAAGCTGAGAGCCACCTCTCTTAACATGGTACATGTTTACGATGGTGACCCTCTTTCCGAGACTTTGCCTTTAGCTTAACATCAGGCGAGGTGAAGTCAAATTGACATGTCCTTTATAAAAAAAAAATAATCCTTCCCAAAGACGCGGCCATCAGCTATTTCTTTATATTTAAGTAAATATTGCCTGCAAACCCACATTTATTGAACCAAATATTGACTCTAAGTACTACAGGCCTATGTCTGCATTCACGGATGACTGAGTTCTCCGTCTAAGCAAGTTTATGCGGGCCTAACTTGGGCAGCCAACTGTTTACATAACCAATGCTGAACAGGGATTTAGTATTCTGAATCATATTCGGAATACGTAAAGGGATACTAGAATATAATTTAGCTATTACAGTATTCAAATCCTCGAAGGGGTAAGCAGAGGTATACTAACAACTAACACCTACGTTTCGCCAATCATGATTTTTAAATAATGCCAGATATTGTCTGAATTTAATAAAGTGATAGACATAACATCATAACATAACATAAACTCACGCCTGTATTCCCCGAAGGGGTAGGCAGAGGTGCAAGCACCCACATTTCGCCAGTGATAGACAAATAGACAAAAAATTAAAATAGCTTTTTCATCAAAGATGGAAATTGCAATCAAGCGAGACGAAGCGAGAGCAATTATGTCGGACTCGAACCGACTCATAAGGACTTATCGTGTACACATTTAAGCAATAAAAACTGTTATTTTAACGCTGCAGACACATTTTATTACTTTGTATAATGCAGGTATTATATACCTATGTACTAATACTATATCTATCTGTACATTATAACCAAATATTTATTCTTATTATATCCAGAAGCACCTTATCTATAACGCCACCGACCAGCTCTTTCCACGCAAGTGCAAGCAATAAAATTTTATCGCATTCGGCTGAACGGTTCGCCATTTTTAGTATTAAAATGTATTTCGTATTTGTTTTTACTTAAACTTAAATTTCGTGTTTTTGTTACAGGTAAGCGGAATAAGCGCTTCTATAAATAGTAAGTCAGTAATTATTATTTTGCCCGCAACTACGCCTACGCGAAGTTCAAAATATCAGAATGAAATTTTTATAGCATTTATCATGCTAACTTTTTAAATTCGAAATACATCGGGAAAAAGAATCGCTCAAGTGGGTCTAGAACCCATGACCTTTCCCTTACAGGGGGAATGCTTTTCCAACAGAGCTATTGAGCCACACCTGAATCACTTCAACGAACGGATATAAAGAGCAGGGAAATTTTAAGTGATCCAGGTGTGGCTCAATATCACAGTTGGAAGAGCATTCCCCCTGTAAGGGAAAGGTCGTGGGTTCAAGTCCCAATCAATTAGCCTCTTGCAGCCCACTAAACCGGACATACGCTTCTCCCTATGTACGCCATTGCTCTCGATTTTCCGCCTGCCGCATCCACTCTGTCCTAGTCACTTTTTTCAGAATGACATTCCATCTGGCTAGGTGGTTCGTTCAGAATATAATATCAAGTTTTACTTCTGGTTCCCGCCACGTTCCCGGCAGGGTAGAAATTGGTTCATCCCATTTCTTCCCATGTGGTATCGTTCAAGGCGATTAAGGGATAGGGCTGTTTTACGTCAGACAGATAATACAGCCCAGACTCAGCCTCAGATGTATGGCTTGAATCAACAATTAATTACGTGGGACCGAATCGCAAGATTGGTGAAATGTGGGTGTTAATTCATCTCTGCCTATACCTCCGGGAATAAAGGCATGATTGTATGTATGTATGTACTTCTACAGTATCGAACCGAATTTTGTTGAGTAATGTACAAGTATATATTATGCATATATGTTTTACCTGTTTTGGGTAAAACCTAGTATCCATTACGCAACATTGTTGTATGCCAAGTTGCGTAACAAAGACGCGCAACATCGCAGAGTAATGTTGTGTCCACACCTGATAAATCGTTGAACAAACAATAAGCCGTGAGTCATGTTCGGCTCAGATGACAACATCGCGCGTGTTGTGCAACGTTGCTAAACTAGCAGAGCGTCACTTGTTGCGCGATCAATATTCTCTACTGCAGTGGATATAAGGCTTTAGAGTCGCCCTCGCCCCTTTACTTATCAGGTAGCTGAGTTGGTAAGGCATCTCGACGATATTGTTATTGACACGTGTTCGAATCCTGAATTAATTTTTCCATTTTCAAATTCACTCTTGTCAATAACTGGAAGCATCTCAAATTCATTTTGGATTATAAAAATGTATGAACTCTATTAGGTACTAATATCAAGTAAAAAACAACTTTATTGCTAAAGTGTAAAGTATTATATTTGCAGGACAGGTATTTCTCGAGGGTTAAAACAAGTAGGGCGAGAAATTGACTCAATCATCCCGTGTTCCTTTGTCATTTTCGGTGCATTACGAAATGACGGAATCGGGTCTCCGTGAAGAAAATGTTTCTTAAGAGATTACAGTGTTCTTTAGGAAGGTCGATACGGTACTGAGGCAGCCATCCGAAGTGCTGTGAAGATTTTGGTCAAGTTTTATTTATTTTCGTAAGCTTTTCGTGTCTCAAAGTTATTTACTCTTGACACGCTCAAAAGATAAAGATAAGATAAGATAATAAGAGAAATTTAGTATAGGGGTAGATTAGACCTTGAGAAAGGACATAGGCTATATTTGGTCGCGATAACCGACATCCACGTGGGCGAAGCCGCAGGCAAAAGCTAGTAGTAATATATTTTGAAATCAATAATAGTGCTTGTTTGTGTTATACCAAATGAGAGAAAGAGGTAACCTTCAGTGGTCAATATCTAACGGAGACTCGAGACATTCCTCTTCAAGAACATGTGGTATGTTCTTCTCTCCTGGCGTTTACTCTTTTTTATACCAATTAGGTGGTAGAAAAGCACGCGGCCTGATGGAAAGTGGTTCCCTTGGCCTATGGACATATTATGCAATATCAGGGGAGTCACACTTGCGCTGCAGACTCTGTAAGAACTTTCTAATGCCCTTCTTGAAGAACCCCATATTGTAGTAACTTGGAAATCCATCGCAGGGAGTTCATTCCACAGCTTAAGTATGCGATGAAGTTCCTTTATAACCCAAGAAAATATTATATGGTCTTTTTTAGATATTATCCGTATATTCTTAGTAATGTAGGTATAGGAATATACGAAGACTTGCCAACCATTAGTCTATTTTCTGTCCACTCGCCCGAAGTTTAACTTAAAGTTTCTAGGTAGCTGTGAACGCGCTGATAATCTGCCATTGTCATATATACTATAAATACCTAAATAAGAACAGTGCTCCGAGAACGAAAAATATTCGAAGTCATTACGTAAACGTGTCAAGAGAACGGAGCATTGCGATTGGCAGGTTTCACACACACACACACAGGTTCACAGTAGGCAGACGGCCAATCGCAATGCTCCTTTCCCTCGATATATTTATGTTACGAATTCGAATATCTTTCACGCACCGCAGTCACGAGGCACAGACAAACTTGGTTAAAAAAGAAGCTCCTAAATTACTCGTGACTTATACTGACAAATAATAACTATAAGCATTTATCCTAAATTGCCGCCATCATATTACATTACCACTTTCCTAACGCGATCTCAATTCAGTATAATAACATGTAACAAGGGCAAATTTAGGGCCACTTATTGGCTAGGTGTGGCGCCGATATTGAAAAGGGAAGCTGATATATATAGCTTCGCCTCAATCTTGTAATATCGTTGGAAATGGGTTGTGGTTATAATGAGGCATGTTCTTGGTCAAATAATTTTTATGAAGGGACAGTAAATATTCGCATTCTATAGAGAATAAAATAAGCTAAGACCTTGCACTCCCTGCCAGCTCACGTGTTTCCTTCTTCCAACAGTCCCGGCGCGTCCGGGACCGTTGCCGCCACTGTTAACATGGTACAAGTTTACGATGGTGACCCTCTTTCCGAGACTTTTCCTTTAGCCTTGCCATCAGGCGAGGTGAAGTCAAATTGACGTGCCCTTTATAAAAAAAAACTGGAATACGCTACCCGCACACTTCTTACAATCTTGGGTTCTTTAAGTGGAATTCCATTTGAAGAGGCATTTGTCTAATCTCTCGGCGAGGTATAGAATGAATAGATCATCATTTTAATGTCTACAAAATCTTTTGAAACTTGCCGAACTAGGGTATACTGTATATACTCGTAACTGTAGTCTAACTGCGTTTTCTTAAGGCAGGATTTAAGTCGAACCAAAGAGTCACGTAACGTCTTTGGAACCGATTTCATGATATATGGAACTAATAACCTGAAACTTTGAATGGTAAGCGCATCCGTATGTTTTATAGTTGGCTTACTTGACAGCCACTGTGGCGTGGCGGTGATGAACGCGACTGCTACGCAGGAGGCGCGGCTTCGATCTCCTCAGTGCATATATTTGTATGCATGAATATGACTATTTGCATTGGTCTGGGTGTTTCTATGTACTATGTATTTACAAAAAAAATGTATTTAAGTATGTTTATCCGCATTCTAAATTCCATAACACAAGCTAATTAAGCTTACCATGGGTCTAGATAGCGTTGTGTAGAATGTTGTGGAATAATTTTTTATTTAAATTTGTTGGCAAGGTAAAGAATCATGACCTATTCATTTTTATTGTCTACAACATCTTTTGAAATTCATCCTATTTTACAAAGTCAGTCAATCTGAACTAGGTTATAAACTGTAGTGTTTTCTTTAGCAGGATTTAAGCCGAACCAAAGCGTCACGTATCGTCTTTGGAACCGATTTCATGATAAATGGAACTAAGTACCTAAACTTTAAGCCACAACCAGTTGACTTATTCTCATGTTCTTAATTTTTCCTTGAGCTTCCTCTACTGTAATCAAACATTCCAAACAAGATTGTTGTTCTATAGTTTTTTGTTCTATGGACGTTCCTAATGTGTGTTTGGTGTGTGAATAAAAAAACCATGGCAACTGCTGTCATTATAGTTGTACAAAAGAGCCTTACAAAAGCTCTCAACCTTGTTCCAAACAAACGACCGCTGAAAGGAAATATACAGGCCACAATATGTGAGATAAAATCTACTTTGATGGAGCCGTTTGATCGCGGCTTTTATGAGGATGTATTATAATACTCACGCTTGCTCCTTAAAGGGGTGAGCTAAGGTGTGTGAATGAACATATTTTGAAGAATGTTATTTTCAATCAATCGTATTTCAGCAATTGCGTGGCATTGCGCTTTTTCTTCTTCTGTCGAGTCGACGGCATGGCATATCAAATTCTGTTTACTCAGTGAGCAGCCTCTCTGAGGGCGTTCTCAGAGGCACTCATGAGTTTCTTCGGTATACGCGTGTATGGGCAAGTAGTACACGTTAGCAGTTGAGTTATAGTTTTAGTTGTGTTATAGTTGCTCCGCATTTACACCATGGGTCCACGCCATCCGATAAACTCCACCCGACCCGGTTTTCGTTGCTTCGGCCGACCTGCGTCCGAAGTCTATTTAAGGACATCCAGGTGGTCCTTCCTTCTTCCATGAGGGCGTTTCGCTAACTCGTTGCTATATGGTAACCGAGTAGAATAATACACTAGTACTACTAATGCAAGGTTAAGCAATACCACTCAGATCTTTCTGACTTCGGAGAACACCTTAAGACGTTAGTCCTGATTACCATTTGATCACCTACTATGGTATTTCTTATGAGTAGTTGGAGCCCTAAAAAGTCTGACAATCTGGTCTAACTACTTCGAATTTTGATATGTCCAGTGGTTCTGGAGACCTGGTGGCATTCGCTTTACAGAAAATAATTATCTAAGTTCAGTCGTTTTGTAATTAGACTTTGGGCCAGCTCCAACTGAGTTGTGACGATGTGGTAATCGTCATCCTCCGAACCTTTTGGTACTTTCTGATGGTACTGTGTTAACTGATATCAATAATGACTATAGGAAAACCTGCACCAAAGTCTCATCCTTCAATCCGCATCTCTATGCGGCCACATGTCTTGGGCCTTAGGGTCTAATGGAATAAGGTTGATATTTACCTGATAACCATTTAAAAACTACTCTTTTTTTTTCACCTAGTCTTAATTGAATGGAACTTAAAAATAGGTACAGGCAGCATCACATCGACCTTGATGAACAAAGTACTCAAAATGATCTTAATGCCTTGCTTTTCCCCCCTCCTATTGACGGATTGTTCTGATATTTGGTACACACCTTTAGTTCGGACAATAATACAATTTAAATCAATAAAACAGTTTGATTTGCTCGTAAAACCTTGGTTTTAAGATCATTTTGAGTCTTTGCAGTCAACATCATTTTGACGCTGACTGAACACCTGACTCCACTAATAAAAATAAAATTTATTTTAAATGAAACCATTTTAATAACACGTTTTACGACAATCCTGCACAAGGAACCATTTTTGAACATTTATCGAAACACATACGGCTACATAGTGGTTTGTCATTGATCGTACAACTGTTGGCACGGCAATGTTTTAGACAATTTGTCAGAACTGATAGACAGAAATTATTCCCTATCGGTGGTAGATCATCTTCGGGCTTCTCAGTTATCGCTTCCATTCTTGCTTCCTCGTCATTGCCTAAGTAATCTAAGCTTATATAGCTGTCCAAAAAGTGCTGGAGATTACTTATCCTAGTAGATGCTTGAGCGGAGTCTTCCAATTTGGGCTGAAAAAAAGTATACAAGTAATTATTCTTTAGGGTTGGTTTGGAAATAGGCATGCGATTAGTCAAAGTCAAAGTCATATTATTCTCAATATTGAACAATAAAATTGTTTCTTATTGACGTCAATTTTAATATAAGTTTACCACCGCTTCCAAGGCGCTGGTGGAGAAGAAACGGCGCAACAAACTCCACTACAGCATGATGGTGAGTTGTGAAGGTAGCCTTAGTCCTCCTATGAGTCCATTGCTAGCGTATTGCGAAAAATCTACCTTTTTTCTTGATACCAGGGTGTCAGAATACTTTAGGCATATCCTTGGAGCGATGATGGAGAAGCGCGATGTCCCCACGAAACCCCCAAAAAGGGTGGAAATGAGTTTCACACCGTCGCTTCGGTGGGATTAATAGGGTGACAAGCGGCCTTCCTGTTACGTCCTGCGTTTAGAGAACTAGCCCGCCTGCTTTGGACTGCTTTCCACTGTATCCTCTGCTAGCCAGAGGTATATGTGGTATTTGCTGTAGGTGATAGCGTCTCCTCTTGGAGTGAGGCACTGCCGTCACCGTTGGTCCGTCCCAGGGTGCACCACGTGGAGATTTTGGACCACGCACCCTTCCGAACAGTACCTATTTAGAAGATGTACTTACTATAATAATTACAACATGTGAAGAGTTGGGGGAGGCCTTGGCGTGACTACCACCAATATGGCGCATCCATGAGCCTGAGTTTGGCATACCGCTCACCTGAAATTCAATGTACTATGAATAATATTATGCGTTGGTAACTTATTGGTTATTGAGTCGACCCTATGATTGAGAAGTCCCGAGTTTGAATCCTGGTGATTACACTAATAACGTGAACCCATTTCTGACATAAACAAACTTTGTTTGCTGTGGGGTTAGGGGTTATTTCGACTACCATCTTCTTATAAAATGCAACGTCTACTGAGACCCAAAATGGACGTGATCTTTGTGACTATTTATGTGATGTTTTTAACAATTTTTTAATCAATTTTTTACAAAAAATGATGTTACAAAAAATGACGAAGCAATTTCACAACAAATAAAATATGTTATTTAATTATTAATAAATATTTTATGTAATTAACTTTAGTAACAGTTTCTAATTTTGAATTGAATTTAGTATTGGTTTTAAGTTCTATCGGTATTTATTTGTAAGAAAAAAAAAGAAACATTTTAACTGATTTCAATTGTAGAAAAGTATAGAATATACAAATTAAGAATAGAATTAAAAATAAAAGAACTAATTAAAAACTAAAATTAGAACGCATCATGTAAATCCTCCTGGTTATGAATCGTATTTTTTTAACCTTACGGATTTGTTCAATAAAAATAATTGTATTACATTTTCTTCCATTAGTTATACAAAATTTGTAATTAATTGAAAAAAAAGCCATATTATTTTTACTTACGAAATACAAGAACGCCACAAGTTGCACGAAAACTTTCATTTTGGCGATTGAAATAAATATCTTAAACGCAGTAGTCACAGGTAGTTATCACCTACGTGTAAGCCGTAATTGCTTCACTAATCAATTAATACACACCTTGAAATTAGCCTCGGATAGCGCGCTAAGCCGCCGGTCCCGGTTAACATACGCACATAATCTATGACATTCGTTATTGTTAGTTGAAGCCCTAAACATCTATAAAAAGTTATATTTTAGTAACCGAATCTCTTTGAAGTTATAGAAGCACAGCGCACTTGCGGGTAGCCGCATGTGGCTGCTAAATGAATGGATACTAAAAATATATTTGTAAAAAATAAAATAAGTTATTAAAAACCCAACTGCTGTTTAAAAATCGAAATAAGTTTGATAGCAGGCGGTACCCATTTGCTAAACATAAACCAAAAGAAAATTAATCGTTACCAAGTTAATCAAACTTGTTTCGGTCTTTTAAACAGCAGTCGGAGATTTTTTTATTTTTTAATAATATATTTTATTTTTAACTTTTGAGTTATGATATGACATTATATTTGTTATTAAATAAACATACACAGACATAATTATATCGCCTTCTGATTCCCTTCATTTTGATAAGTTTGAAGAATCTTTTTTTTGACAGCATATATTTTATATAATATACTATAACATATAACACCCAAGAGGTGAACACCTTTTATTTGAGACCCCACTCATCGAAATCTGTCCAGCTTTAGGCCTGTAGAGGATAACAAAGGAAACTACATACATTCATACATACATACATACACATTACCCTCGCTGGCGTACTCGGGTAAAAAGCGTAAAAGAGGTTTCCAGAATAGGCAATTTATAATTCAGGGCAAGCAAGGCAGTTCTCCATTACGTACCTATTAAACATTAGGTAGGTACATTGTCTTGTAAATAAAATTATAATTTCAATTACAAAAAACTCGTCCTTCCTTTTTCTTTCATTTGTTATTTACAAAGATTTCCCTTCTTAAACAGAGAGATTTAAATGTTCTTACAAAAGTTTTTACAAAGGATTATGGATGAAAAATCTTTTCACTAAGCCCGTTATTGTGTAAAAATTAACTCAGTTTTATAGGAATAAATTGGTTTATCTCGATCTTTAATGATTTATAATTATACAATGCGTTCATTTTATAGGTATTGGTATGTATATTTTAAATTGCCTTATGTTTCAACCGGCTAGACAAGTGGCAACTCGCTGGCAAATATTGTAGAATAAAATGAGGAATGTTTGGGATTAGATTTCAAAATCGGTTCAGTGGTTTAGGTTTGAAAGCGTAACATACAGACAGACAGACAGACAGAGTTACTTTCACATTTATAATATTAGTATAGATTTCAGAATTATAGAACGCCATATAGTGCAGCTTAGTATAACTTGTTATAATGTGGATAAACATTCTTAAATACATTTTTTTGTACATACACATACGAAACTGCGAACTCCGTCATAACATAAACACGTCCTTACAGAAGCAGGCCCATGACGGCAGTGTGACGTGAGAGGTTCACATTCACCCCTAAGAAGCGGGATGACACCCGAAAACCCCCCATAGACGCGGGATAGCACCCGAACCAACCCCTAGGCGAGACCGCAGTTGTAACCGTAGTAGGTCTAGGGACATCCTTAAGAGGGCTTACCCGGGGCTCCCAACCGTAGGCGGTTGGGCGCCACCGGGAGGGTTTTTAGTCAGTAGGAGTCCGGCATAGCATCCATGAAGGATTTTCCCACACGGTAAAAAAGCACGAACTACTCCTTATTCAATTAATTGGTCAACCGTTCATGAAGACATAAATAACATAAACTCACGCCTGTATTCCGCGGTAGGCAGAGGTGCTATCACCCACATTTCGCCAGTTTATGTCTAGGTCCCAATGTAATAGGTGGCGAGCCTATTGCCATTAACCTCGCACTTATAAACCTGCGATAAATACACACATAACTTCGAAAAGCATCGAAAAGTCATTGGTGTGTGCCATGGTAAACCTGGAATCGAACCCGAGACCTCGTCTCAGCAGTCTATTACTCATACCACTAGTCTACCGCAGATAGTTCATGAAGACATATAGTTTTATCTCAATTATTTCTCCTGTTGTATACAATATAAATCCACCGGTTACTCCCGTTAAGACTCATTTCCAACAAGAATAATGCCGTTTATACAATGTGACAATACGTTAGATAACATATGCCTGCACGTTGAGAGATTATTCGTTCCATTTTACCCCGATATTCATATAAAACGTACTCAACCCTCACAGTGCCAAGGTAACAAAATTACCCCGGTTACCTATTTACCGACGCTTTGACGGTTAACCGTATTATACACACGCTCTTGGAACCTTTCGCCGTCCTGATACAATTTCCTATGTTAAATTATTTTCTACTGGAATTCTGAGGACGTGTGGGCCCGATTGATGAGGAATGTGCCGTTAGGGTTAGTGTACATTATTGTCATAACAAAAAAAATACAGGATGTTATGTAAGTAGTAGACCGACGGAGTTGTGTGTGATAGACGGGGTTATTACCTAACAGAAACACTAAAATTTACTGTCTTGTAGTTTTGAAGTTATAGTAAAAAAAAAAGAAAAAAACTAAGGCCTGGAAAAATGATTGGCTTATTGGACGATTCGCACGAAATGTGCGAATTGAGTCCTTTAATTTTTTTTTCTGTAGGCGATTCGCACCAAGATAGTTTATTGGTGTGCGGATCGCCACCTCTTAAAATATGTAGTAGGCTATTGGCACATGATTGACCCTGTCTTCATTTTTTAGAAATCTCACAGTATTATGTCTTTCTAGAGCTAGGGCATAGGGTAGACAAGGGACAATTCGTTAGCCAGCGTATTGTATAATAGAATGATATGGGATTGATACGTATTTTGACGTTTCTGACAGTCGTCAACGTATGTCAATCACATACATTGATCAATCTATTATATTCTACAAATGTATTGCCACTCGTATAGAGGTTCAGATTTATGAGAAATCGAAAATATCAGCATACTAGCTGTTGCCTGTGGCCCCGCCTGCATGGATATCGGTTATCATGACCAAACATAGCCATCCTTTCTTAGGGTCTATTCTACCCTTACAAAATTTTAATACATTTTTATTACTTAGGCTCAGTGGTTTAGGCGTTAAAGCGAACATACAGACAGGCAAAAAGAGTTACTTTCGCATTTATAATATTAGTATGGATTACGTCCACGTCTCCCTGTTGATTTGTACAGTGTGTCCCTAGCTTTACAAGGATGTCATAGAGATACTGCCCAATCCCAACCCGGCCATCATTCCGGGACCAATTTCGGAGGGTACACAACGGGTTGTCCTTTGCATATTAATCTCTTACGGTTAATAAATTTATTATTGGTGGTGAATGTGCCAGCCGAAGGTCTTGGAATATTTTGGGATTGGTTATAGGTTGTCAAATGTTTGCCGATGTTGGTATGTTTGTTTAAAGACAATGTTGGATGGAATAAATATAATAATATAGTATCTTAATTGGTGGTGAATTTGCCAGCCGAAGGTCTTGGAATATTTTGAGATTGGTTATTGGTTGTCAAATGTTTGCCGATGTTGGTATGTTTGTATAAAGACGATGTTGGATGGAATAGATATAATAATATAGTATCTTGCTTGGATTTGGCACTTTTTTAATTTATTGAACAGAGAAATGTATTTAATTTTCATTTTAAACTACTAATGAGGTACAAATAATAATTGTACAATTTTTTTTGTACCTTTTTTGGCACTTTGAGTAGAAATTAATAATGGTTTCGATTGAAAAAGGAATAAAAATATCAGTCCAGGTAGGATTTGAACCCGCAATCCTTTTTTTAGATAGAATGCCTTTGCCGCTAAGCTACCGGACCACGCCCGAACTAATCGAAAAATTCTTCCTTATTATATTTGTCTTTGAGGCGACACGGTGGAGTCATCTACCAACTCTCTTACGAGTTATCGGAATGAATGATTTTTCAATCATTTTTAAACATTGACTTTTGATTACTCCACCCTTTTTTAAATGAATGAATCTTAAGCGATTTGGATACTTATCATACGAAATGCTTAAAAATTTAATTCATATAATAGATTCGTTTGAAAATTCTTTATCCCGATCGCAGTGCCATCTACCGAAGTGATAAGTTCTTAACACCATATTAGAAACGGGTTGCATATCGTGTTAAAATTTTACCTCAGTCGGAGCAGATCTTTTGCTTTAACTTTTTATATTAGACTAGCCTTTCGCCCACGGCTCCGCACGCGTAGATTTCGAGTATCTACTCAACCAATTTTAATCAGACAAACATACCTACGATTTTATGCTAGGCCAAGATCTTTCAAACAAAAAACCGTATCAAAATCCGTTCAGAGTTTTTGCGAACAAAGATACAAACAAGGATAACAAAAAATATTATTTTGTTTAATATCATTTACTTACAACTTTCCCTTCAATGTACAGACGATACCTTTTACAATTATATAATAGTACTAGCTTTTGCCCGCGGCTCCGCCCGCATGGATGTAGATTATCGCGACCAAACATAGCCTATGTCCTTTCTCAAGGTCTAACCTATCCCTCTACCAAATTTCATCAAAATCGGTTCAGTGGTTTAGGCATGAAAGCATAACATACAGACAGACAGATAGATAGTTACTTTCGCATTTATAATATTAGTATGGATAGTTAACTAACTATCCATACTAATATTATAAATGCGAAAGTAGGTATACGAGTTCTATCACTTTAAACTTAAAGTGATAGAACTCGTATACCTACTAACTTTATGTGTAGGACTATTAGAAATGTCGTAAACACACACTCCTATACTCGTCAACACCAGTCACTTAATATCCAAGCATTAAGACCATAAACAAAACAGCGAAGGTCCATTATCTCTTGACACCTCATAAGGAAAAACAAAATGGCCGATCGTAAATAAACAACATGAAAAATACGACCAAAGTGGATTTACGCCTAATGTCTTAACATTGTACTAATTTAAACGAATTACTTTAGGGATCTGACGTTATTAGATTTTTGAGCCACACGGTAATACAAAAATTAATACCGACTCAAAACAGGAGGATATTAAAAAAAATATTTATGAGGCTTAGCTAAAGGCATTATTGTTTATCGTCATAGTGCGGACAAGCATTTTGACAAATACAATAATTACGGCATTATACCTGATTTATTTCATTATTCTCCTAAGGAAAGGGAAAGGACGTGAGTTCGAGTCTCACTTGAGCATTTCATTTTTTCCAATGTTTTTCGAACTTAAAAGTTAGCATAAAAAATTCATTCAAAATAAACGACGCTCTGGTGGGTGTGTCGGACTCGAACCAACTACCAAACGCACGCCGTCTGTGACATATCTCCTGCTTTTTTTTTGTGCGGAAATAGCCTCGGATACCTCCCCCGCCGGAGCCAGAAGGGGAGGTTATGTTGGACTCAAACCGACTAAAACCGGACGCCGATTGTAGGCCGTGGTGCTAGGCCGGAGGTGAGGTTGTCTTCGACATATCCCTCGCACCCCGGCTGACCCAGGGCCATCCCTTACGGTCTGGCCCCCGGAATGGGGCCGCCGCCGTATCTCTTGCACCCCGAGCGGGACGCTACAGCTATGATGATGAGGGTTTCACTAAGTAATTATCATTTATTACCCTAGTAACCACAAATGTTTTAAGAAAACGGCATACAAATTATCTATATTAGGCCGTCCGCTGCATCCGACAGAACACACGAGTGAGCACTATTTTATGCAAAATGCAAATACATAGAGCAACGCTACCTGCCAACTACCAAGAAGGGTTTTTATAGAAAAAGCAAGAGACATAATCAAAGCAAAATCATATGTATGGACGGGATTTTGCTCTGAGTTCGTGTACGTATACCCATAATGCTAGTACATATAATATATATTTATAGCCTAAAATTGCCAATCTTCTCACGAATGTGCCGACACATGTGTTTACATTTTGCAACCTTTTCTCTCTAGATGCCGATGTTCCCCTATAACGGACAGGGGCAGAGGAAAGGAAAAATGTCGAAGGACGTGCTTAAATGTGGAGACTCACTTATTTTCCTACCCTTATAATAAAGGTCAGAATAGTCAAGAAGGCAAGCTATAACGAATACTATTCCAAGTATACCCTCTCAGTATTTTTTATTAAAATCAGACGATTTATAAAAATAATGTATTAGTTTTTATTTGTTTTTAAAACTAGAGGTTCTGTGATTTGGTAGACCTCGCGAATACCCTACTGCCACATTTAGGTCATACCCTTAATCAAATCTGGTATGCTTAAATAACCATACGTATCTTTATTTTAAACAGTCCTGGATGTTGACGATCTGTTCTTAAACAAACTTTGACTTTGACTATTTTTCTTCGTCTGTTATTTTATAACGAAGTGCAATCGTTACGATTTATAGGCTGTCTCAGTAAGAGTGCACTTTTTAAAATTGGTTTTTTTTTTTCATGCAATTGGCAACTCTGAAATTTTACAGTTGTCACCTCAGTTTCTTCCGATTATTACAAATGGAGCGCTTTTCGAAAGAACAACCCGATAAAATTGTAAAAACTCATTACAAAACTCAGTACAAAACAACCGATTTACTGCAGCAACGATTTCCAGAACACATTATCTCACAAAATTCTGATGTCAACTGGCCACCAAGATCGTACGATTTAACGCCGTGCAATTTTTTTCTTTGGGGTTTTGTGAAATCTCGAGTTTGTGCGAATAGACCCGAAACAATTCCTGAGCTCACATCGAAAATCCAACGCGTCACTGGTGAGACACAGCCACATTTCTGTGCAAAAGTCATGGAAAATTTAATGAAAATGCCGGATATTTTATTCCATACTTAATCGGAACATGTCTTCTTTAAAATACAATAAAAATATCACAACTCTGTCATAAAATACTTGTATTTATTTAAAAATTTAAAAGTGCGCTCTTATTAAGACACTCTATATAATATTTTTCTAAACAACCTATGAGGAATCAAGTCCTTTAAGTTTCAGTCAAAAATCATCGTTCATAAATAACGCGATAGCAAACTTCTCCCCTTTTCTCCCCCATTTCCCTTCCCATCAAAAAAGCTCAAAAGTACTAAAGTACAAAAGCTACAAAAGTTGTGTTTTAAATCAAAGAACATGTGTATCAATTTTGGTGAAAATCGGTTAACAAATGTGCCCTATGGCAGGCAGGAACGTGATTTCTATAATGAAATTAGAATGCACAAATAATAATGATGTAAGCTAAGAAATCACGTCCTCTGCCATAACACAAAATATGCAAGTCAGCGAGAAGATAGGACGTGACCACAAGCATCGCTCCCACTTCACCAATGGTGGATAAATCATAGTATATAAGCCTGTTATTTAGCCATTGAGTCGTAATAAATATACTACAACCAGACTGTGGTAGCTTCACCTCCGCAACCATATGAAGACACAAAATACCACCATGTATTCCTAGCTTTATATGCAGTACATTCACTAGACCCTATTTCAAATATTCCAAAAATCACCTCCCAAAGGTTGAGTAATACAAATTCTAAACGTAGGCGTCGTACAAAGTGATGCAAGAACTCAAGTCTTTTAAGTCTTTTAAAAGAAACTCGACTCGTTATAACGACTTATGACGCTTCACAACTTAATCGAGTCCTTAAACCTTGAGTCATGAGTCTTTTAAGAGTCTTCGACTACGACTCAAGTTTTATTTTAAACTGAGTCTTTTAAAAAGACTCGAGTTTTTTTAAACGACTCAGTCGTGACGAAAGGACTCCTACATTTTAAAAGGACTCGACTCGTTGGACTCGTGAGTCGTGCTCATATACCTACTATATACATGTAATCGTTAAGTGTGCACAGGCGATTATTCCGTAACTATTACAGATATCAAAAAACTTTAAACTGATATCTATAGTGCGTCACCTAACGAATAAAATAACATCAATAATTAAAACCTTTATCACAAGTTGTCGTTCCCGCCACTAAACTTGCAAATTATTGTGTTCTTTTTAATTTGTATTTTATTATATCGTTTAACTAATAGTATAACAGCTAAGTGGATAAACCCAATATTTTAGGGAAGTAGGTATACGCTATAATGAGATATTAAATAAATGTGGATATAATATAAGTACTGTTTTTATGTATTAGGTACACACTCCATAATTAATGCAGGGTATAGGGACCAATGATATATTATAAACTATAGATACGTCATTCAGGAACATTGCGGCTGTCAAAAATGGCACAAAACTAAGGATAAAACGATATTGCTACTTACTAATAATACGTCAATATTATTAATTTATACTCTTATAGCCGCGTGGTTCCCGTCAGAGTAGAATTTGGTCCACCCCATCTCTTCCCGTGCGGTGTCGTACAAGGTGAATAAGGGATAGGGCTGTTCAACATCAGTATACAGCCCAGGCATACATGGCTCGAGTCAACAATAGTGCCCGAAATGCGGCAATAGGCTCACGCCCTATTACGTGGGACCGAATAACATGATTGGTGAAATGTGGGTGTTAATTCACCTCTACCTAGCCCTCTGGGGACAAAGGCGTGATTATATGTATGTATGGTATGTATGTATACGCATTATATTATTAGTTATATAATACAAAAAAAATATTGAATATTAAACATGGAAAATTGATGAAACTAATAAAGCTTTGACTTGAATTAAAAATTTAGAATTACAATACAATTTTTTATTTATTTATTACACTTTATTATTTTTATAATTCTAAACAGCTCATCGTATGCTAAACGACTCGAGTCCTTTAATAAAAGACTCGCGACTAAGTTGTGAGTCTTTTAATAAAAGACTCGAGTCGTTATATATCTGAGTCGTATTATAACAACTGGAGTCCCTCAGATTAATAAAAAGACTTGAGTTGTATTTTTGGAGTCGAGTCTTCAAAATCGAGTCTAGTCCTGACTAAGTGACTTAAAGGACTTGAGTTCTTGCATCACTACAAGTCAACATGAATACCTGTTACACATACCTATTCAATAATCGTACTGAGCAAGTAAAGCAAGCGATGCATAATTCAAAAGAGATGTACAAGTCTTATCTCTGCAAGTCACAATTTAAAGCTACATTACATTCCTGCACGCTCACTACAGTTGCCAGTTTCAAAGGAAAAATGTCTGCGCTTTGTACGAAAACTAGAAAATGTTGGGAGTCGAAGAGAAAATATCTAACTTTGTGCGACTATTAGAAATAGCGGAGTGATTCAAAGTCTAGGTTATGTAATAACTTCTGTGGTGCAGCGATAGAGCGTTTGACTGTTATATTAAAGGACGTAGATTTTATTCCCGCTTGGTGTAATGTAGATGACGCGTGTCCAGGTAAGTAGAGGCACTAATTAATTAATTAAACACTGATGGATAAATTTCGTTGCTTCCGAGTTAGCGTGCGTGCGCGTCGCAATGTTGGTTCGTCGGCAATTGCCGGGTGTGGGCTGCGGGAGCGGGGGCCTTCCGAACCCCGAACGAACGCGCCCTCTGTCGCGCATTTATTGCACTAAACAGATATGTAGGTACAAAAGGTACAGAAGCGTTGGTAGCTTAGTGGTTAAGGAGTCGACCTTACGATCGAGAGGTCCCGGGTTCGGTCCTGGCCATTACACTACCGGCGTGAACTCACTCCTAGCACAAGCATTTTAGCTTAGTTGGAGGGGTTAGAGGGAATATTAGTAACTTCGGTTCTAATATTCTTTAACAAAAAAAAAAAGACAAAGTTTTATGAGGTTATTGAAACGATTATAATACAGTTCGTTGGCTACGTTAGGAATGACTACCATCTGACCTCCCAGCCTCAAGTTAGTGGCCAACCAACTGACAGAGTGGTTCAGATTGCTCATATAGGCCTCCATTCGGTCCTGATGAATATTGACAGCAGACCGCCTTTTATTATACCCTCCGAAGCATGAAATGCCTCTAAACGTTCACCCATCGGAATGGCACCCACGCCTAGGAAGCGTAACCAACATTATTATACCACTTAGGTGGCAGATAAGCACACGGCCCACTCGATCAAAAGTGGTTACCGTGATCTCCGCACGCTTTACCTCATTGCTGGGGAGACGGATCTATTCTTTTGTACTCTGAGTGAATTCACGAGGACAGCGTTATTTGTTATTAGTTATAATATAATAGTTTACCTGTAATGGCAGAGTATGTATGAAAATAAATAAATAAATTAAAAAAAAATCTATTTATCATCATCATCATTATCATCATCATTATACTCATCACTTTGGCCATATAATAGGGTATTTGACTAAGTCGTCGATTCTTCCCAATACTGCTTAATATGATAGCTTGTTCTGAAAAAATATGCCTTGCAAAATAAAATATTGCATATCTAAACTGAAACTATGACTTTTCATTAGTTGAAATTCCCAAAAAAAGTCAAAATATAAACAATCAAATTCAATTCAAATATATAACTTTTTAGATTCCTCATTAAATTGTAAATAACTTTTATTATGAACAATATAAGTGTAAACGCAACGTAGACCGAGATAAATGCGACATTATCTTGCACTCCATACATTTGCACTACGCGCTACCGAAGCGTGACGTCACAATTTCATACGATTTTGTATAGAGCGTTTTCGGGCGACGCGACAAATTGAATTTTTCAAAATCAAATATCTTGAAAACTATTTGTCGTACGAAAATTTTACTTTTACAGTTCATTATATTATAAGACAGTGGTCATTTTTCGAAAGTAAAAAAAAAAGTCAAATAGCATATTATCAAACCGTGGCTTATGGACGAGTGTAACACTGGTGCTACACACGTCCTACCCTGAGGTAGGTGTGACCATTTAGCGCTTGGCAAGCAAGCTTATAATAAACACGCATTACATAACCTTATGCAATTACGACCGGCCATAACTTTTAAGTCAAGTCAACCTTGTATAAATTAAACGCGATTGCATAATGTAGCCTTTGTAAAGCACCTTCCGACTTTGTTATTATAAACAAGTAGGTGCCCTTGTTATAAATAATGACTAATTTATTCATATGAATATACGTGTAGTCTGAAAATGCGATAAGCTTCGGAACATAAATATCTTGAACTTAATATGTGAGTGTTTCTTGTTTGTCTTTTAAAGATATCACGGGGCACTATTTGTTTGTATTTGTTCGAATTTTTGAAATTAAATAAATCCATAGACCATAGATTACATAACAATGCTATATGCTATGATGTGATATCATAGATTATCAAATTACAGAGCTAGTTATGTAATCTATAATGTAGAAAGATAATATTAAATAAAATAAAAAAATAAAAATAAAAATTTGTTTATTTCCATAACATATTTCTACAAATTTGTTTGTGTCCAGTGGCCCCACACTAGGCAAGCCTGTCCTGTGCGTACCTAGTCCGATTAACAATAAAAATTAACAACACTGTCCAACGGCTGATCATACAAATACAAAACAAAAAGAAATAGAAATAAAGTGCTTAACTAAACATGCATATTGAAAAACGAACAAAATAATAATTTAATTAACATAATAAGTAAGAGAAGTGGTGTGCCCAATTTTTAATTTAGTCTACCTACTTTGCCCCTTGATCACAAGAAGTGCAAGAGAAGGTCCTCAGTACAATCATAGGTCAAAGAGGTTAGCCATCCCACAATTTTTGATTTTGCGTCCTTCATTGAGGACTGCTTTATATCACACCAATAAACCGATTTGTTGTAGGGTATAATTGTCCTAATATGGGCTAAAAAAATAATTGATATTTAGTCATAATAGGTTTTGTGTGCTGCAGCATGTCTTTATAAATATCTTTTTTTCTTCTTTTTTTTCTACTTCTGCGGTGGATGAGCGCAAATTCACCAAGCATAGATTATTACCAAACAATCCGTGTGTGCCAGGGGCTTGTTCGTATCGTGATTTAGCTCCAAGATATGTGTGACGAGAGAGAAAGTTGCGAGGCATGGCGTGCGTGGAGATACCCCAGTGTCAGCTGAGGTGCCTTTGGAATGTCCTTTTTCGCCACCTTATAGTTATACCCCAGCATTCGAGACCCGAGTTGGCGAGCAGTTTCAGTCGGTTCGAGTCCAACATAGCCATCTCTACAGAGAACCCCGCTGGCTGGGAGTCTATAACTCTTGCATCGAAGAAGTCGATCTTTCAGTGGCTTCTTTTAACTCACCTCTTCATATCAATCGCGATAAATTTCCTAGATCTGTCTCACCGTTCCATTAGATTATCTTCACTACCCAATTCCCGGTCCCGGAAGGAAGCAAACTCAGTACCTGTGGTAACTTTGGGAAGGGTGGGAAATTAGTTTCGTTATCGAAGCACCAAATATATCGATTTAGAATCAAATTTAACACGTACGAGTTGAGAAGAGGTCCAACTCATATAATCTACATCCAGATTAAATGAGTTGCACCTCTCTTCCATAAATTGTAAGTTTCATTAGACTAAATGAAAACCTGCGTTTCCTCTATGGTCAGGAGAGCAAAAACCAATATTTTTATTATACTTATATACTTTAAAAATGTGCGCTGTGTTTTTTTTAAATCCATACTAATATTATAAATGCGAAAGTAACTCTGTCTGTCTGTTTGTCTGTCTGTCTGTATGTTACGCTTTCACACCTAAACCACTGAACCGATTTTGATGAAATTTGGTATAAGGGTAGATTGACCTTGAGGAAGGACATAGGTTATTTTGGTCACGATAATCCACGTGGGTTCGGTGTTGTCAAAACTCGGTGCTGTCAAAACTAAAATACGTTAAAAATCTCTAAAACGGTACTATCCACCCAGATTGTATAGCCGTTTCGTAAAAAAAGATTTTAGCCACAGTTTCGATAGCAAAATCGTTAGGTGGGCACGTTATTTAGGACTCAAACCGACTACAAGGACTACTAAGTAGTAAGTATTAAATAAATAAAAAAAAATGCCTCACGGCCATAGACCGTCCGGCCACACCCTATTATAATCTTTTTCTACGAAATCATACCATTCCAGTCCAGAATGTCAAATTCTCAAAATGTCAAGCTGTTTCAAAATGTCAAGTTCCCAGAATGTCAAGTTCCTAGAATGTCAAGTTCCCAGAATGTCAAGTTCCCAGAATTACTACTAATAATAGTAGTAGTAGCAGTACTAGTCATCGACTCAAAAAAGATCTACTTCGCCGAGTCCAACGTTTTTTTTAAGTGCGGAAATAGCCACGGATACATCCTTAACTAGAGCCAGTAGGAATGGTTTTGTCGGACTTGAACCAACCTCACCAGAATGCTACCGATGCTTCTATTTGTATTTGAACCTTGACAGACAGACATAATTTGTTTTTGATATTAAATATTTTTGCGAATATTTTATTTCCATTTACATTCACTCACGGAACCCTATTAAAGCGCAAAAGTTGAGAACTTTGGGGAAAGTTGACCTACCCCTGGAGAAAGCATACGGAAAATTAAAACTTGCTCGGGGGTTCTTTATTAAAAATAAACAAGTCTTAATTAAGGGGTAAGGTTATATATCTATAAAGATATAGGGTGAAACCTTACTTTTATATATATATATATATCTCTTTCAAAAACGTGAAAGTATATAGTTTGTCGTACTGGTTATAACTGTGAAAGTTTGTGAAGTTGTCTGCATGTTTGGTTCTCTACCACGCTTAAGTGGCTGTACGGATCTGGCTGGAATTTGTATCATCCTTTGGGCCTTTCAGTTGGCTTACCAGTCAGTATTTTTGGTGAAGCCACTGCCATATGAATTCACTGGCCCTGGGTCAGCCGGTGTGCGACCACGTCCCTCAGTTGGCGTGTGGTTTTACCGCCGTTTCCAATACCATACTGACAGTTAAAGATAGATCGCATCTACGGATAAAGTGCTCGGCTGTATAAATTCAAAACATAGTAACTCCTATTTCACACCAATTTCGGAAAATAAAAATATATTGCGATGCGCTTTCCCGCAAAAAAATCAGTTACCATGTTTTCAATTTAAACAGCCGCTAAGTCAAATTTGACTGTTGCGATCTATCTTCAACTGTAAGTATGTTATTCGCGCCGTTATAACGGCCGTTAGTCGCTTCGAGTCCGATATAGCCTCCCCTTCCAGCTTCGGCGGGGGAGGTATCCGAGGCGATTTGCGCAAGGAAAAAAACCCATATGAATTCACAACCCACTGGCGATATCGAAGTATCTTAGTTATACCAGTTTAGTAGACTTGTTACGGCTTGAAATACCTGTACGCTAAGTTCAAAATATCAGAACGAAATTTTTATAGCATTTATTATGTTAACTTTTTAAGTTCGAAATACATCGGGAAAAAGAAGAACTTAAGTGGGACTTGAACCCACGACACGTCCCTTACAGGGGGAATGCTCTCCCAACTGAAGTATTGAGTCTCACCTGAATGACTTCACGTGTCCCTTCTCTTTATATCCGTTTTTAAAGGGTGACGGTGGAGCCATCTAACAAACGTGAAAGACATCTAATGAGGCCGTCAAGCTGAGTGCCACCACTGTTAACATGATACATGTTTACGATGGTGACCCTCTTTCCGAGACTTTGCCTTTAGATTAACATAATGCGAGGTGAAGTCAAATTGACGTGTATTGTATAAAAAAAAAGAATCAATGCTAAAAATGGTTTAAAATCATTCATTGTATGGCTTTAGGCTGGCTTTTCTGATGTATTTCGACGTAAGACGTCTATATATTGTGAACTACTGTCTGACCAACCAGCCTGGGTTGTGGTACCAATCACCGAGAGAGTTGAGAATACCTTCTTACCGTCTAGCTAGACAAAAAGACTATTGAGAGCCGGGACCGACATTTAACGTTCGAAGCACGAACGGTTTTTAAATCATAGTAACAGTAGTTCTGTAATCATAAAAAAACAGAAACTTATCTCGTTTTAAAACCACAGAAAAACAAACGACGAGTCTGTCGTCCCCAGAGCGGGTTAATTGGGAGAAAATGTTAATTCTTCTCGTGCGAACCGAGTTTAATATATAAAATGCAAAACTGAGCAGTGGCTCTTAACAAAAAGAGCTGAACAAACATACTTTCCGCAGTTTCCACCATTATTGGCTTAGCTTGGAGTTTTCCTTGAGGTTTAATAACTGAAACTTTTATTAGTATGGACTTCCTATTCTCGTATGCGTTGAGATCATATGCTATGCTACTTAAACAAACAATTGTAATTATGCTAACTAAACATGAACTTTTCAGAAGTTTGTGCGAATACTTTCATTCTCTGTAGCAGATGTATAATTATTGTTTTACTAGTTGTTGCTTTGTTGCATCGTCATGAAAGCATCATCAAAATAGCCTCGCGTAAACTCGTAGTCCTGAACAGGGAGAGACGTTTTTTCACGCCGGAGCAGCGGCGTCTTATAAACAAGACCCGAATTCGTTCCTGCGTAGAATACTCTCGCATATCTGGGATGTCTCCGCAAAGTACTTACTGGATGCGCTTGACAGATTGCAGCGACGTGCGGTCCTCATTATTGAGAATCCTCAGGTCACGAACACCCTCGAGCCTTTGCAGATACGTAGAGATATTGCGTCTTTGGCAGTATTCTACCGTTTCTACCATGGTGAATGTTCTGATGAGCTCTTCAAATCAGTCCTCTCCTTTCTTTTACAGGACAACACGTGCAGGGCTAAAATGCCATCCGTATACGGTGCAGAAAATACGTTCTAGAACCAAGTTTTTCATTGACTCATTCCTATGCCACACCATTAAGACCTGGAACTCCCTGCCAGCTCACGTGCTTCCTTATTCCTACAGTCCCGGGTACTATAAGCGAGGCGTGAAAAGGCATCTGATGAGGCCGTCAAGCAGAGTGCCACCACTGTAAACATTTTTTTATACATTTTTACGATGGTGACTCTCTTTCCTTTATATAAAAAAAACGATATAATCTCGTTCCTGAATATACCAATGGACGAGTGATAACTGTAAATTAATTCATTCATTTCTATTCTATATATAGCCGCGTTGTTCCCGTATTCTGGGTAGAATTCGGGGGACCCCATCTCTTTCTATGTGGTGTCGTATAAGGTGACTTAGGGATACGGCTGTTTGACATCAGTTAGATATATACAACCCAGAATCAGACAGAGGTGACGTCATTTATATTCATTCTCTTAAATTAGACTTAGGTACTCAAAGAATTATAAGGGCTTATGCTGTCCATGGATTACTGCAGCCAACTGTACTTAGACCACGTGAACCACTAATATTTCACGCAGACTAAAGTCTACTATTTATACGTAAAACTTGCAAAATATTAAAACCATTCATAACAAAACGTTACCAAACTGTGTAAACTAGATAAGAATTCGACTGCTCTCGAATTTCCAAATGTGTAAATTGATAAAGGAAATTATTACGCGCCATCCATTTAGCCTGTAATAAGCTCCCGTTAATGGCGTCCAACCCTTTTGGGTCGTATTAATTTATTAAGTATCACGCCTCCATTTACAGGTACAAAGATAACTGGGGTAATTTTGTGTACTCAGAATATATTATTCAATATAATACTGGCCTTTTTCGCTTTCACTGATTTGCTTATGAGTCTATGGAGCTATCGTAAGTCGGCATCAGAAATGTTGTTGAACAAAGTGCTCAAAATGATCTTTAGGGAAGGTTCATATCTGACGGAACATGCGTCGCGTATTATCGGTCGCGTAACGCCAGAACAGACAAATGTATAGAAAAACACTTGACCGTTCACACTCGACGCATTATCGTAGCATCGGTTGAGTGTGAACGGTCAAGTGTTTTTCTTTACATTTGTCTGTTCTGGCGTTACGCGACCGATAATACGCGACGCATGTTCCGTCAGATATGAACCTTCCCTAAGTCCTTAGTTTTCTCCCTTCCTGTTGTCAGGTTGTTGTGATATTTATTTATATTGTATTTAATTACTTACTCTATCTTCCAAACAATTAACTTTGTTACTATAGTATTTTAAGTATTTAATATCATAAGCCATATTAAAGGAGTTGTGTCTAAATGCCATCTTCAGACTACAGCAGTGCTAGTGATAGCGATGAATATTTCTCTGCTGACAGCAATGCTAGTGGCCAGAGAGAACCTCCACTTGCCGAGTTACTCACGGCTCAATTCTCTGATGTTCCCAATAACTTCAATGTTGTACATATTAATGCACAAAGTATTCCGGCTCATTTCCCCGATATGCTGGCAAGCTTTGACTGTGCGCACATACATGCTATTCTTGTTTCGGAATCATGGCTTAAGCCATGTTTACCCACCCCACTGTATACTCTACCAGGATTCAAATTCATCAGAAACGATCGTGTAGAGGGTCGAGCGGGTGGCGTTGCAATCTATCTACGCACGCAAATTAAATATACTATTTTGAGTATGTCACCACAACCACCGCAGGCTGGCGAACATATCTTTCTGGAAGTTGAACTCCTACACTCTAAACTACTACTTGGCGTCTTTTACTGTCCTTCTTCTAACATAAACTACTTTTCTTCATTTGAACTCCTCTTAGATACCTTTGTGCCTGCGTACGGTCAAAGTATAGTCATGGGTGATTTCAACACCTGCCTAATTAAAAACGACTCTCGTTCCTCCACTCTTCAGTCTATTGTTCAATCCTGCAATCTAACTATTCTTCCTTCCGGAACAACTCATCATGCTCCTCACTTTACTCCTTCTCTTCTCGATCTGATCATAGTTTCATCTCTTAATCGTGTAGCAAAGCATGGTAAGTATACTGCTGATCAGTTTTCCTACCATGACTTACTATTTTTATCTTATCAACTTCGTCCACCTAAACTCAAACCTAAAATTCTTCTGCAGCGTAATTTTAGAGGTATGGACCTTGACAAACTGCGCAGGGATGCCGATGGCATCGATTGGGGTCCACTTTACAATTCCGGATGTATTGATGAGAAAGTAAGAGTTTTTACGTCTGATATAATACAGTTATTTGATAGACATGCTCCAGTTCGTAGGATAAGGGTGAAACACCTCCCGTCGCCTTGGCTAACGACTGAAATCAAATCCCTCATATCAAAAAAAGCGACAGCCAAGTCGAAATATAAGAGGTGCCCTACGGATATAAATCGGGATAAATATATCGCCATAAGAAATCACTGCAATAGAGTGTGTAGGAATGCTCAACGCCGATATATCCATAATTCTGTGGAAGACGGAGATCCAGCAAAAGTCTGGAAATTTCTAAGGACATTGGGAGTTGGCAAATCTCGCGAAGAGTCGGTCCCTAACAATGTAAATTTAGATTCTTTAAATCAATATTTCTCATCTTCGTCAAAATTTGATAGAATGACAAAACAAAATACATTACAGCATCTTTCATCTGTCTCGACTCCCAACTGCTCCCCATTCTTCTTTAGTCAATTCACTGCTTGTGATGTCAAGAAGAGCATAATGTCAATTACGTCTAACGCTGTGGGAACTGACTGTGTCAGCCGTAATATGATCCACCCTATCATCGACGAAATTCTCCCTGTCATCTGCCATATCTTGAATTTCTCTGTGACCATTAATGTATTTCCTTTGGCTTGGAAGGATGCTCAAATAATTCCTATTCCTAAAAAGAAAAATCCTTCCTCATTCTCTGAGTATCGGCCCATTTCTATCTTACCCTTCCTCTCTAAGGTACTCGAACGACTTGTTCACACCCAACTTACTATTTTCCTCTCCAAAAATTCATTATTGAATCCTCTACAGTCTGGATTTCGCTCCGGTCACAGTACCACTACAACTCTGGTTCATATTACGGAAGACATCAGATCGGCTATGGAGGAAGGTGAGCTGACAGTGTTAACGCTGTTAGACTTCAGTAATGCCTTTAATACCGTTGATTACGACGTTCTACTTGGCATATTGAGCTCTCTTAACATATCTCCAACTGTGGTTGACTGGTTTCGTAGTTACCTGTTTGGTCGCCGACAGCGTGTTTGCATCAAGGATACTTCTTCTTCTTGGTGTACAGCGACTGTTGGTGTACCACAGGGCGGCGTTCTGTCTCCCTTACTCTTCTCAGTTTTTATAAACTCAATCACCAACGACCTATCTTCTTCCTACCACCTCTATGCAGATGATCTTCAGATATATTCTCGGGCCCCAGCGAATCAATTAAAGGAGGCTGTCAATACTATTAACGCTGACCTTGCATCAATATGCAACTGGAGTGCTTCGTACGGACTTGAAGTTAATCCACGTAAGACACAGGTCATCGTTGTTGGTAGTTCTAGGATGATAGAGAAAGTAGATTGGTCACTCCTTCCACACGTGACTTGTAATGGAGTGAATGTTCCTTATAGTGACCAAGTTAAAAATCTGGGGATAGTTATGGACAAACACCTATCGTGGGGTCCACAGGTCCAGGAATTGAGGCGTAAAACTTTTGCTGCAGCGGGGTCCCTACGCAGGCTCCAAAATTTCCTACCCACTGCCACTAAGATTGCGCTTGCACAGACCCTTCTTTTCCCTATCCTTGACTATGCTGATGCCAGCTATCTCGATCTCACTGAAGACCAACTTAACAAGCTTGAGAGACTCCAAAATCTTTGTATAAGATTCATATTTGGACTACGCAAATATGATCATGTTTCTGAATTTCGAAAAAACCTCAAGTGGTTACCTATACGCCTTCGCCGGAATGCTCATATTCTATCCATGTTGTACAATATTTTATTTAATCCCGTAACTCCCTCATACCTCAAACAACGTTTTGAGTTCCTGCACAACACGCACTCGAAGGTTTTGAGATCATCGGAGAATCTGAGATTGAAAATGCCGAGTCATTCCACCAACTTTGCCGACAAATCCTTTTCGGTTCAAGCCGCTCGGTTGTGGAATGCTCTGCCCGTAACTATTAGGCGTGCTCAGTCCTTGCCTATATTTAAAAGACAAGTCAAAGAACACTACCTAGTCTCTCTGACTGAAGTGGAATAAATAACTTTCCTCGATTATATTATGGTAAAATGTTAGTATTTATGTGTACCTATATTAATGTTATGATATCTATGATATTAATAGTATGTATGTTTGATATATTTATGTATATCTACCTATACTTAGGTAGCTAGTGTGTCTATCTGTTCTATATATATATCTGTTATCTCTTGGTTATTTATTATTATATTCTATGTACACCAAACTGCCCGAAATAATTTTTTCCTATTTTTTCTCCATCCTATGGTTGCCTGGAAGAGATTGCCGCAGAGCGATAAGGCCGCCAATTGTATGTACCTACCTACCGAACTGATATTATGTACCTACCTATTGTAATGTTATATCCTTGGTGTACAATAAAGACAATTATTATTATTATTATTATTATATTTTCTTACACACCTTTAGTTCGGACAATAATACAATTTAAATCTATAACACCACGTGGTTCCCGGCAGACTAGAATTTGGTCCACCCCATCTCTTCCCATGCAGTGTCGTACAAGGTGACTAAGGGATAGGGCTGTTTAACATCAGATAAATATATACAGCCTCGAATGCACGGCTTGAGTCAACAATAGTGCCCCGAATGCGGCAAAAGGCTCACCCCCTATTACATGGGACCGAGTCCAATGATTGGTAAAATGAGGGTGTTAATTCACCTCTGCCTAACCCTCCGGGAATAAAGGCGTGGTTGTATGTTTGTATGTTAATCTATAAAATAGTATGATTTGCTCTTAATACCTTAGTTTTAAAATCAGTTTGAGACTTTGTTGTTAAGATATTTCTGAGGCTGACTCTACAGGGTTCTATCCAACTTCTTCTTGAAGGCTTTCCTCTCTGGGGTAACATGCGCTTCCATAAAAGCAAAAAAACCCAAGTCATTGAAAAAAGTGTTCAAAACCAGGAATAGTGATAATATGTAGGTACAGTCAAGTCGGGTTGCACCTGAAGCGGGAGAGAACTTTCCCACCCGAGTTCTGCAGTCGGCGGCTTGGGCGCCGCCGAGGTGTCTTCGTCGAAGACATTCGACCTCCATGACCGGACTTACAGAAGTAGGCCCATGACGGTAGCATGACGTAAAAGATTCACGCACGCGAATTCATGAAACATATTTTTATACAAAAGGCATACTATATAGTTCAAGAATATTTAGGTGTCAAGTGTGTGTAATGCCTGGTAAAACAAATATCAAAATTTCGATAGTACTCGTTGTGACATTATAGTGTTGTTTGCTGCTTAAAATATTGACTTGACATAATTACCGATAAAAATCGAAATTTTATTCATTATGACATTACATATTTGTTGGCACTGTTATTAATTTTACGAAAATTGGAAATTATTAAGTTTTTTTTATTTAGTACGACTTAATTTCGTTTTGCTTCAATCTTCAATCTTATTAATTATGACATTCAGCATGAAATTCAAATGATCGTGATTGGTTGTGTACCTATGTAGTTCACTAAAGTATATTATTAAGAACCCACCCATATTTGCATGCCTTGAGGCAAACTTTGGCTGTTCAAACAATAATATGTCATGTAATCAAATAAATGGTACGATTATGATTATGGTTATGACAATATTTGATAATGGCGTCTTAGCGAAATTTTTTTTGAAATAACGATTTAGAACATATTAGAGCAATGGTTAGCGCTAATTTGTGTCGACACAAATGTTATGAATCGTATTTCTGCTTCACATGTCACTAGATTGCTAAGTCTACTTTATTAATAAACATAACATAACATAAATTCACGCCTATAATTCCCCGAAGGGGTAGGCAGAGGTGCTAGCACCCACATTCCGCCATTTTATGTTTAGGTCCTAATGTAATAGCTGGTGAGCCTATTGCCATTAACCGGGCACTTATAAACCTGCGATAAATACACACATAACTTTGAAAAGCATCGAAAAGTCATTGGTGTGTGCCATGGTAAACCTGTGATCGAACCCGAGACCTCGTCTCAGCAGTCCATTATCCATACCACTAGGCTTTATAGCATTTATTATGCTGACTGTAAAATTCGAATACATCGGGAAAAATGAAATGCTCAAGCTATAAAAAATTCATTCAACTATTTGGGTTGAAAACTATTATTCATTAGTTCCAACAGTTCGTAAGAAAGTTGGTAGAAGGGAAATTTGAAGTGATTCAGGTATGGCTCAATAACTCCGTCGGAAGAGCATTCTGTAAGAGAAAGGTCGTGGGTTCAAGTCCCACTTGAGCATTTAATTTTTCCCGATGTATTCAAATTGATGAATATGATAAATGTTAAAAATGACTGCAACCCGACAGCTATTTTAATATTATTTTGTCTTTGTCCACAGATAACCACAATGCCATAACGAAAACCTAAACCACAACCCGGATAACCTCAAAACAAAATGGCACAGGATAAGGACAAAGATTGGTTTGATTACTTCGGAGAATACAACGCAACGAGAAAGAGCCTCCAGAATGACGTCATCGATGATAATAAAATAACATACTCGTACCATGACAACCAGACTGGGTATCCAGACTTCAGTAACTTTACAACTGACGACTTTTGTCAGTCCAATCACTCACATGCTTACTTGAATGTGACGTGCGAGTTCCCGGTCAATTATGCAGAGCCTATGTATGGGTAAGTCTGTCCTAATGTGTCAATGTATATTCATCATACACCCATGATACCATCAGTGGTGTTAAGGATTATTCAATCCCGATGACACCACTGGTAGTTTTAAGGGTATTATCCAATCCTGATGATACGACCGGTAGTGTCAAGGGTACTTTTCAATCCCTATGACACCACCGTTAGTGACAACAATTTTTATTCAATCCTGATGGCATTCCAAGAAGTGTCAAGGGTATTATTTAATCACCAGCCGGGGTGCGAGGGATATATCGAAGCCAACCTCACCTCCGACCTAGCACCTCGACCCACAGTCGGCGTGCGGTTTTAGTCGGTTCGAGTCCGAGATAACCTCCAAAAGAAAAAAAGTCATATTGTGTCAATGTCGATCATGGTATATTCATCATATACCCGTGATACCACCAGTAGTGTTAAAGATTATTTAATCCCGATGACACCACCGTTAGTGTTAAGGGTATTATTCAATCCCCATGACACCACCAAAAGTATCAAAGGTATTATTCGATATCCATGACACCACCGGGAGTGACAACATTTTTTATTCAATCCTGATGACACTCCAAGAAATGTCAAGAGTATTATTTAATCCCAACAATTCCACCGGTAGTGTCAAGGGTATTATTCAATCCCGATGACACCACTATTAGTGTCAATCTCTGTGATGCCACCGGTACTGTCTAGGGCATTATTCAATCCAGATAACACCGCCGGTAGTGTCAAGGATATTATTCAATTTTAATGACACCACCGGTGGTGTCAAGGGTATCGTTCAATTTCAAAAACACCGCCGGTGGTGTCAAGGGTATTATTCAATTCAGGCGATACTGCTTCATGATGATTACACCTCTATGGTCTAGTGGCGGATAGTTTCATTGCTATTTCAGAGGTCACGGGTTCGATTCTCGCTCAGTGAAATATTCATGAGACATTTGCATTTGTCTGGGTGTGTCAATGCGTAATACGTATGTTACCATGTATCTATATACATGGTAACATACGTAACCAATAACACAAGCAGTTATACTATACATACTTACATTACTCTGAATCTGTATAGAGCTGTGTAGAATGTCAGAGAATGATTAAATTTATATATTTTTAAAGATACACGCGTAATCACCTTACAAAAAGACAGGATTCCCGAAAAAGACGAACACACCTGATTACACAAAAATAGGCTTCTGAATTATTAATCTGCTCTAGAAATTATTTAGAACATAAAATCTTTTTCCTTCACAAAATAATTTCTTTTTGTTCATCCAAAAATATTAAAATTATATTCATTCTATCAAAGCAAGTACTCCGTTAGAAATTTCTTTTTTTGTGAATTTTAAAAATGTCTCAAGGAAAAACCTTTATATTTGAAGTAGGAGCTTAAATTAATTAATTTATTGTGTAGTGCTTGATAGACCATTTTTGTCCCATTGTTATTCTGTACCCTTGGAGGTACAAAAGTATGAGTTTATTATTTTAACTAACTGTACCCGTGACTCCGTTGGTTGTTCTCCATCCGATAGTAAACACAGTTTATGACAGTGCCCGGTTAACGGCAATAGGCCTCCTGTCAACTGGGACCGTGAATCATCCCGATAAGGGGCCAGACCCGAGGAGGGCCAGACCATAAGAGACGGCCCTGGGTCAGCCGGGGTGCGAGGGATGTGTCGAAGACAACCTCACCTCCGGCCTAGCACCACGACCCTCAGTCGGCGTGCGCTTTTAGTTGGTTCGAGTCCGACATAACCTCCCCTTCCGGCCCGGCGGGGGAGGTATCCGTGGCGATTTCCGCACGAAAAAAAAGGGACCGACAATCATACTTTCCGAATTGTGAATGTTAATAGACTGCTACCTACCTCTTTGGCGATTTACTAGCGTGAATATATGATTATAGATCCCACGCAGGATGAGCCTTTTATTATACCACAAGCACACAGCCCACCTAATGAGTAGTTACCGTGGCCTATGGACATATGTTACACCAGGGGCGCTACACTCGTGCTGCTTACCCTGATGAAACATGCAGAATTTCGGTTCGGTGAATCATTCCTATGCCGCACCATTTAAGACCTGGAACTCCCTGCCAGCTCACGTGTTTCCTTCTTACTACAGTCCAGGGTCCTTTAAGCGGGGCGTGAAAAGGCATCTGATGAGGCCGTCAAGCTGAGTACCAACATTGTTAACATGGTACATGTTTGCGATGGTGACTCTCTTTCCGAGACTTTGCCTTTAGCTTACCATCAGGCGAGGTGAAGTCAAATTGATGTGTACTTTTATATTAAAAAACATGCCCATTGCCATCAAGGGGGTACTTTGTTCCCATTTCGGACACTGTGGTCTCCACAACCCGAAGGGGGCCATCTCGAAAGAGATGGTCCTGGTTCTGCCGGGGTGCGAGAGATATGCTTTTGGCAATCTCACCTTCGGCAACCAAGGACCCAATACGGCGTGCGTTTTAGTCGGTTCGAGTCCGACATAACCACCTCCACCGGCTCCGTGGGGGTGGTATCCGTGGAGATTTATCGCACGATAAAAAAATATAAAAAAGGGGGTACTTTGTTAAGGACTGTATGTTTACTGTCGGTTCGAGAACACCCCTATCCCTCAGTAGTATTCTCAAAAACCTATTATTAACAACCAATTTTGCTGTATAGTTTAGTACCAGGAAATTGTATAAATAACCTCCACATATTTGATATATAATATATGATAAGAAGAACGATCCAGATCATAATATATATATATGTTTAATATATTCTGCGATAATATCGTTTATTAATTTCTGCCGTGAGTGGTCTCGCTTACTGAACTCGTGATTAATGTTCACGTTCGCGTAATCTGCTTCTGTGACTCCGTATTCATCAGTGATAATAACATAACATAACATAAACTCACGCCTGTATTCCCCGATGGTGTAGGCAGAGGTGCTAGCACCCACATTTCGCTAGTTTATGTTTAGGTCCCAATGTAATAGGTGGCGAGCCTATTGCCATTAACCGGGCATTTATAAACCTGCGATAAATACACACATAACTTCCAAAAGCATCGAGAAATCCCAATGATTTCTCGATGCTTTTGGAAGTTATGTGTGCCATGGTAAACCTGGGATCGAACCCGAGACCTCGTACCACTAGGCTACCACGGATTTTCTAGGATATATTAAGGATCATCACCACTGAAGAATCTTCTTCTCTCCACAGATACATCGCACCATTTCTCCTCGCCACCACCACTATCGCCAACACTCTTATCGTGGTGGTACTGTCCCGCCGCCACATGCGTACCCCCACGAACGTGGTACTCATGGCCATGGCGCTCTGCGATATGTTCACGATGCTGTTCCCCGCTCCATGGCTGTTCTACATGTATACTTTCGGAAACCATTACAAACCGTTGAGTCCTGTGAGAGCCTGTCAAGCATGGAATTATATGAACGAGGTGAGTGAATTTTTGGTACTACTAATGCTACAAACGGCACCCCTGTCACAAGATAGCCCACCTTTTTCAAGTGTGGAATACCAATGCCCCCACCGCGGGTGGTTATTTATTTATTTATTTATTCAACTTTATGCACAAGTACAAAGGCGGACTTAATGCCGTAGGCATTCTCTACCAGTCAACCAAAGGTGGTGCAGAGATAAATAAGTAGGTGCATTATTGAGAGTGACTTTTATTAATTTGAACTCTATACACAGCCAAGTTTATATACAAAGTTGTAGTACACTATGTAAATACCAATAATATGTATTGCTAAATAGATATACATTCATATAAATATACCTACATATACAGATAAATATTCAAACGCCTACATACATACACATATTATACATATAAATAAATAAATACACATTACCTACCCAAATATTATATATATATATGATAAACGTACGACTAAAACCACATGGAGCCCTAGATCTTCAGATGCCAGGGTATAGAGATTAGATGGTATTAACAATGGCCTATGTGATGAGTGCAGTACCAGGGTTTTAACTTTTATTTTCACTTATACGATTTTTATGGGAGGGACAGACTGCGTTCTGATCTCCTAATATTGTAGTGACCATTTTTTTACATTTATCTGGAAAACAATTTGAAGTTCAAAAAGAATCAAGCATCTAGCGTATCAAAACTTTATTAATCTAAATACACTAGATAGATGTAACTATTGCTACGGCGTAGCAGTTGCTACGAGTGCTACGCAGCTGTAGCACCAGCTGACGAGTTCCATATTAGTTTGATTTATTCTAGAACTTTTGTTTCAGTTACAAATTATTTTTTATATTAATTCTATCGTAAAAAGAAACACCGAAGTGAAGCACCATTGTCGTCCTACCCTTCTCTCGCCTTTCGCTCGCCTCTCGCCTTTCGCTCGCCTCTCGCCTGTTAGTATACAGGAAGCGTAACAGACAGATAGACAGAGCTATTTTCTTACTATATTAGTATGAATTATAATCGTGGCTCTTGCTCAAATGAAGAGTAAATAGATACTTAAGGAGATATAAGGCACGATGGCATCATATTGCTAGTTAAGTGCGATATCGATAATTTTTCAGTTAGTCGTTCAAGAATTAAACACGGCAACTAACGCGATCATGGTATAGGTAAATACATACTTTTTTTTTTCGTCGGAAATCCGGATACCTCCCCCCGCCGGAGCTGGAAGGAGACGTTATGTCGGACTCGAACGGACTAAAACCGCACGCCGACTGAGGGTCGTGATGCTAGACCGGAGGTGAGGTTGTCTTCGACATATCCCTCGCACCCCGGCTGACCCAAGGAGGACCGTAATCCCTTACGGTCTGGCCCTCCTCGGGAGGTAAATACATAGCTCCGTGGTCTCAGACTAACATTATTGTATATCATGGAACGAGATAGTTCAAAAGTTATTATTTCATACTAGCTTTTGTCCGCGGCTCCGCCCGCGTTAATGTCGGTTATCGCAACCTAACATAGCCTATGTCCTTTCTCAAGGTCTAATCTACCCCTATTCCAAATTTTATCAAAATCGGTTCAGTGGTTGAGGCGTGAAAGCGTAACATACAGACAGACCGAAAGACAGACAGACAGAGTTACTTTCGCATTTATAATATTAGTATGGATAATGGCCGTCCCTGTAATTTTGGTCTCCTATCAATTCCTTTCAAATTGAAACTTCAAAAGCAAAAATTACTTAATTACCTGTCACGTAACTTAATATAAAAGGTGGTCTTCGATATAATTAAAATATTTTTACCCAAAAGACTTCACAAGGCACTGATTATTTTAGCCTCATTTATTAATTAATTAGTGGTAATTTACTTAGCGACTAAAATATAAAATTATGTTATTATTTTTTGTAAAAGATTTTAGTACTGGTGAAGGAAAAATTTGGAACGCCCTCCGCGTTGTCGTAGGCCGAAAAGGCGCACATTGAGAAAGGCCTATGTCCAGCAATGGACTGCAATACGACCTTAAAACCTTCAAGAAAAGAGCGTACTCTCTTTTAAAAGGAAGGAAGGTTGCACTTCTGACTCTTCTGGTGTTGCGGGTGTCCATGGTCGGCGGTGATCGCTTACCATGAGGCGATCTATTTGGTCGTTTGCCTCCCTATTCCATAAAAAAAATTATCGATTGATTGATTGAAGGAAAATTTGGGTGGAATAAAATTCAATGAATCGACTATAGTAACAAATACAAAAAAATAAAGATTTCTCCAAATTGGTGCACTTTGCATGTACAGTCAGCGTCATAAATATCTTTTTTTTTTTTTTGACCGTGGGGGATATCCTTCATGGATATTATGCCGGACTCCTACCGACTAAAACCCCCTCGGTATCGCCCAGCAGCCTATAGTTGGGAGCCCCGGGTAAGCCCTCGGAAGGATGTCCCAGGGCTCCCGACAGACCCGCGGCTTCAATGCGGCCTCGTCTAGGGGGTCGTTCGGGTGACAACGAAATCTCCAAATGATCTTAAAACTCTCGTATTAAGAGCAAATCAACCTGTTGTGATTTAAATTGTATGTCCGAAGTAAAGGTGTGTACCAAATATCAGAACAATCGGTCAACCGGAAGGGGGAAAAACGAAATTAAGATCATTTTGAGTACTTTGTTCGTTCTGATGCTGACTATGTCCATAATTTTATTGATATAGACCAGCTGCTATACCCGGTCAAACCTTGTCTTAATATATTGAATAACACGCTTGTACTTTTCCACTGAGTTTATTTAAATTCTGATCCTGACCGGTTTCGCCGTACGGCATTGTCAAAGGTTGTGTGGCAGATTCCACTAAACGCCATCAATCTCCCAGTATAAACAGTATTGTCTTAATAATTTAGAACACAACTAGAAATAAGCCTCGGTAGCTTAGTGGTTAAGGAGTCGGCCTTACGATCGAGAGGTCCCGGGTTTGATCCTGGCCATTACACTACCGACGTGAACCCACTCCTAGCACAAGCAATTTAGCTTAGTTGGAGGGGTTAGAGGGAATATTAGTAACTGCGGATCTAATATTCTTTAAAAAAAAATACACAAATAATAAAACAGGCGAGGTAAAACGAGTTCTATTAAAAAAAAAAACATATCAACATCATAACAATTGATTCAATAATTTCAATAATTCACCTCAGATACATAATTTAAAAAAGAACGAGCGGATATCCGAATGCATCGAACAATACCCGAGTATTGATTCCTGTGTAAGGGCTTTGTGCGCTGAAATTCAGATGATACCATTGTATCCACACAATGTCGATTGGCAGGGTATTGGGAACAAAATGAGAGATGATTTACCCGGGAATGAAATGAATGCTAGTGATAGTCGTCTAGTGAGGCCTTTAGTTGTATTGCTAGAGTTATTACACGCGTGTGTGTGTGTGTGTGTGTGTGTGTGTGTGTGTGTGTGTGTGTGTGTGTGTGTGTGTGTGTGTGTGTGTGTGTGTGTGTGTGTGTGTGTGTGTGTGTGTGTGTGTGTGTATGTGCGTACGCATAGTAACGGTCCAATTGGCAAAGAAAAAATATATTAAAACAATCACACACACTAGTGTAATGCAAATAATAATGCATGTTGTACCCTTGATTTGCCTGACGTTTCGAACAGGTTACACAGGCCGTAGTCACAGGCTGACTGGCTCAGTAGATCAGAGTAGCTCAGAACCCCATACTGTAGTCTCTTAGCAAAACTAAAGCAGGGAGTTCATACAGCTTGAGCGTGCCTAGGATGAAGTTCCTTTCATATAACACAGAGCTCATTTGCTCTACACAGATGATAAAAAACGGATATACAAATGACAGACATGAGCTTAATGTAGGACGAGATCGTTAACAAAAACGTTTAACTTAATTATTTGCCCAAACACAATAACAAAAAATGCCGGAACAAATACTAAATTGTATCTAATTTTTCACAGAATATTGTATGCCATTAAGGGGCCAGATCGTGAAAATCACCGAAAAGAGTGTTTCAATTTTTCATATTTAACCTATTTAGATATGATTGATATCAATGATACTTTGTATATATTACAATCAAAGACCAAAAATTATGGTATGCTTATATTAAACTCTTAAAACCTAATAGTTGTTATATAATAAACGTCAACAAACGCACAAAATTGAGAAAAAATGCAAAAACATGCCTTCTTATTTTTCAGATTTAACCCAATAAATCAACACAAATTGATAAAAAGAAACACTTTATGAACACTGAAGAAACCAATAAAATATATCGTGTACGTTTTTTGTACCTTTACAAACAAGGACTACCTCTTTTAAAGCCCTAAAATCTAGATATGTTTTACGTAAATTCTCCATACAGGCTAAGTGAAATAGGCTCCTGTACATTATTAATGAGCAAGTACTTATACTACTTGTGGTATGCTCACTTATTTTTTACGACGACGGAACGGAGACGGTATATGCGTTTGGGGTGAGAGGATGTTTGTGTGTTTGTTTGTTTGTTTGTGCAAATGCATATTCCCTTTTTTCCGAAACAACCAATCCAATTTTGATGCAGTTTTTAATTATTGCTTTGGGTTTGATTGGTGCATGTTCTTAGATAGGTGTTACGGTGACAACCCACTAGGAGGCGCTGCTGTGAACATTTTTAGTGCAATTCCATGTTGTCAGTTATGAGTTCGGGTTTGATTGGCAGGCACCAATCAAACCCGAACTCATAACTGACAACATTTCTTAGATAGTCGTTCGGGTGACTATTCACCAGAAGTCACTGCAACAAACATCGTTAGTGCAAATCAATGTTGTCATTTTTGGAGGAAATTTTTGAACTTTTGAATTTATTTTTTTATTAATTTAATGCTTTTAAAATTATTTTTTAACTGTCGTGGGTTTCTTCAAATTTTTTAATCTTGTTATACTTCGAGAAACATCGGAATGTTTTACTTGTACGTCTATGGGTGTGGAAATCATGACGGGTACCATTGACCGAACCTCTAACATTGATTATTATAATTTACTAACAGTCGGATGGAAAACAGCCGTATCCCTGAGAATAGCATGCATAAAATCTTATGAAAAACTAATAATAGAAAGCTATGACACCTAGTTTTTAATATATACAGGGTGTAAAATTTTTACCAGGGATTTCCTTACATTTAATTCATCATGTTTGTCAGAGAGATTTGATCCTTATGATTGACAGTATCGATTGGTGCTGTAAAATAACAGCATGTTATTTTTTTGGAATTTAGTCGTAATTCCGGGTGTGGCAAGTGAGTTTTCAAAAATCTTTAAATGCAGTTTTGATTCTTTTTAAAAATAAAGGAAGCTTTCCATTGAGTGAAATTTGCTGTATCCAATACTTAGAGTACTTCCCCTCCAGGTAAGATTAAAAATCTTCCACTCTCTATATAGAAGAGGATATTATTAATCCATACTAATATTATAAATGCGAAAGTAACTCTGTCTGTCTGTCTGTCTGTCTGTCTGTATGTTACGCTTTCACGCCTAAACCACTGAACCGATTTTGATGAAATTTGGTATAGGTGTAGATTAGACCTTGAGAAAGGACATAGGCTATGTTTAGTCGCGATAACCGACATCCACGCGGGTGGAGCCGCGGGCAAAAGCTAGTAAACTATATACCTAAAATAGGCACTTAAATACACAAATTATATAAAAATATACCACCTAGCCTCGATAATTTCAATGAATCAATCAATTTAATAAAAATCAATCAGAAGCGTCTGTAGCTTATTGGTCGGCCTTACGATCGAGAGGTCCCGGGTTGAATCCTGGCCATTACACTACCAACGTGAACCCACTCCTAGCACAAGCAATTTAGCTTAGTTCAACACTAGGTTAGAGGGAACATTAGTAACTTCGGTTCTAACATTCTTTGAAAGAAAAAATGTCCACAGCTGTACATGGCCTCTCCCAATGTGCGCCTTATTCTATTCTGAAATAAATTCACTGTAACCTATTATCATTGTTTTAGTATTCAGGTCGATGCCTGAATGTTCCGTAATTGGTCTTGGGAAAAAACTGAGATCGGATTTAAATTTTTGCATACTGAATCGGCACTTTAAGAGGAAATCGTTTGAATTCCAAAGGAATCTTCTGTACTATACTTGTTACATAGACTTTTTACTTAGGACTTTACAAATTATACCTGTTAATACCTCATAGGGGTAGGCAGAAGTGTATTTAACTCGTACATTACTGGCTATAGTATGACGCCCTCTGTACCGCGCTCTAGGATAGCGTGGCGAGGCGGGGGACGAGATAAAGAAAGGTAAAGAAGGAGTATGATTCAAAGGCATATATGACATACGGCTCTGAAACTTGGACGCTTACCAAGATGGCAGTCCACCACCAAGCCACTCAGAGAGCCATGGAGCGAGCTATGCTGAGCAATTCCCTTCGTGATAGAGTGAGAAACACAGAAATCCGTAAAAGGACTAAGCTGACCGACATAGCTGTAGTAAAAACTAGAAGGAGGTGGAAGTGAGCGGGCCACATATGCCGTAGAATGGATGGCAGATGAGGTAGGAAAGTGTTGGAGTGGAAACTATGGGGGGGAGGGACGGAACATAGGCAGACTGCCAGCTAGGTGGACCGCTGTACCGCTAACAGTGGAGGGAATTGGAAGAGACCTACACTCGGCATTGGGTGACCACGGCTTGAAGAGAAGAAGATGACTCAAAGGCGAGTGAGATACCGCCGTAAATATTGGCGGCCGACTACGTCTCACCAAATCTGACGATCGATTGGACGATACTCCCCCCTCTCAAACACATACCCAAGGCGTGGTACCAGCGGTTCCGCTAAATCTATACCTAGTCTTATAGACTTTAGATAAATAATAATTAATAATAGTTTAAAAAACAAAAAAATCAGCACTAAGAATTACAACCGCCATGTTGGATTTAAGTCACGTGACAATTTTTTCGTGTTTCTCACAGCAAACCCTTTCATTTGATACCCATATCAAGGGGGTACTTTTCAAATAGCCTGTACGCCATCTTGGACGTCCACCATATCGGAAGTCCGGTGACTATTTTTTTATGCTCCTGACAGCAAACCCTTTCATTTGATACCCATATCATGGGGGTAGATTTCAAACAGCCAGTCCGCCATCTTGGGGAGACCGCCATATTGGATTTGTAATTACGTTTCTTAGCTAGTCAAGTATTGTCATCAGAACTCAGAGCGTGTGCAAAATTTCATCCTAATCGAAGACCGGTAAGTGGATTAAATTAAGATTCCAAGAATTTCTTACGTACATAGTTACAAGTGAAGCTAATAATAGCGTGTTTAAAAGAGAATGAGTCAAAGGCAAGTGAGATACCACCGTAAATATTGGCAGCTGGCTGACCAGATCTGACGGTCGATTCGACGATACTCCCCCCGTCTCCCGCACATACCCAAGGCGTGGTAACAGCGGTTACGCTAGATCTATACCTAGTCTTATAGACTTTAAATAACAAGTATTAAAATTAAAAATTTTGGAAAACCCACGACGTAAAAAAAAGTATTCAAAAAATCAAATTGACGTGTCCTGTATAAAAAAAACTGCAGTGCCCCCTAGTGGGTTTTCACCGTAACACCTATCTAAGAATATGCACCAATGAAACCTACAACGTAAAAAAAAAATATTCAAAAAATCAAATTGACGTGTCCTGTATAAAAAAAACTGCAGTGTCCCCTAGTGGGTTTTCACCGTAACACCTATCTAAGAATATGCACCAATGAAACCCAAACCAATAATTGAAAACTGCATCAAAATCGGACTAGAACTAGAACTAGCATTAAAAATGCTTGCTGTTGGGTTGTCATTGTAACACCTATCTAAGAACATGCTCCAATTAAAGCCGAACCCATAACTGAAAACTGCATCAAAATGGCATTGGTAGTTTCGGAGAAAATGGCAACATGGATTTGCACAAACAAACACACAAACATCCTCACACTCCAAACGCATATACCGTCTCCGTTCCGTCGTGGGTAAAAATAACGAGTAACAAAGTTTAATTACACGTACAAAAGTTACTAAAACAATAATTTATTGTTAAGGCCTTTCATACGTGTGGACCTGACTGTAACAAAAACTAAACGAAGCAACTGTACAATTTCCTGAACCCACCGGCGCGGCGTGTCACTGACGGGAAATAGCCTTCAACCTGCGAAATTACCTCTATTCACGATTTTATCCTACTAATATAATTTTTTACCCGACTACGGCGAAGCCAGAAGGAGGGTTATGATTTTGACAGGCTATGTATGTATGCATGTATGTATGTTCATTTATTGTTCCCTCATAGCTCCTCAAATACTTATTAGAACTGGACAAATGAGGTATCGTTACAAGCGGCTTGATCGTCCGATGGTTATAGGCTATATGACGTGTCACCCAATCTTGTCTGGAGCTCATAAGGTACTGTATTAAACAATAAATTTGAGATAAATATGCCTTGTTTGGTATCAAATGAAAATGCTTAATGAGCAAATTTCAAATATGTATAAATTATTAGCTTTACCTTGCCTCAAAATAATTTAAATAAAAAATAAAGTTTAAACTAAAACCCGACTACCAAATAAAGTTTAAAACTAAAACCCGACTACCGAAAAATCACGCTCTAAAAGTAACAAACAAGAAAATATCAAGGATAGCCGTGGTCGTATGCCACGTTTTCCCTAGGATATATTGTGTTGTTAGAGTAAGTGTGTGTTGTACGACCACGGCTATCCTTGATATTTTCTTGTTTGTTACTTTTAGAGCGTGATTTTTCGGTAGTCGGGTTTTAGTTTTAAACTTTATTTTTTTTTAAATATTATTTTGGGGCAAGGTAAAGCTAATAATTTATACATATTTGTAATGTGCTTATTAAGCCCTTTAATTTGATACCAAACACGGCATATTTATTTCAAATTTATTTTTTAACACAGTACCTTATGCGCGCTAGAGGGCGCCACACAAGATTGAGTGACACGTCATATAGCCTATAACCATTGGACGATAAAGCCGCTTGTAACGACACATCATTTGTCCAGTTCTAATAAGTAGTTGAGGAGCTATGAGGGAACAAATTCGCCGTAGTCGGGTAAAAATCACGCTTTAAAAAGTGACAAACAAGAAAATATCAATGATAGCCGTGGTCGTATGCCGCTTACTCTAACAAAACAATATATTCTAGGGAAAAGTGATATTTTAGTTAAGTTTTAGTTAAGTATATTTTAGTTTAAACTTTATTTTTTTGGAAGTTTGTTTGTCACTTTAGGACACTACACTACGTACCTACTTTGACGGATCTGGTAGGCAGACACAGACACGCAGATAAACTGTAACTGTAGATGTAATTATGACTTTTCTTTTTAAGCGCTGATTTGATACATATTCATGGTTTTTTAAGACAATTCGGGATATCACTCAATTAAAAAATGTTGACTTACTTTTACCGACGTTTCGGGTGCAATGTTGCACCCGTGGTCACTACTTTTCTTTTTTTTTCGTGTGGAAATCCCCTCGGATACCCCCCCTGCCAGAACTGGAAGGGGAGCTTATGTCGGACTCGAACCGACTAAAACCGCACACTGACTGTGGGTCGTGGTGCTAGGCCGGAGGTGAGGTTGTCATCGACATATCCCTCGCACCCCGGCTGACCCAGGGCCATCCCTTACGGTTTGGCCCTCCTCGGGCCGAACCCGTGGTCACTACTGACAGTCAAGTCGTGGCCACGGGTTTTTATCGCGCAAAGTCCCGAATTTTCATAAAAAAACCATGAGTTTACACCGGGATAGTTTAAAAATAACATTGATACATATTTTTATAATAATTCTGACTGAAATTCTGCTTAGTTTGTATCATTCTTGTTATTGAATGAATGACCCAAGATGAATTTATGGGAGAATTTCTATATCAACTTGCAAGGGAAAGATAGCGGGTTCGAATATCGAAATCGATTCTTGTTATTGTTATTACAGAGCAAGCAAATAAACGAATAATGAAACCGTACAGATGCATCGGTTCGAATCCATTTATAACAAATATTTGTTACAAATATCACATTTGCCATGTGTGCTTGACACATTTCTAGGAAGTTCTTACGTTGTACTGATATTACACCTTAAGCCTTCGAGCACAAAGAGTTTGGTAGACAGGATGTAATACAAAATTAAATTTCATGTACACATCTAAACCAGAACACAATATAATTCCATATATGACACGATTCAGTGAGATCATATGTGATGCCATATAAAAAAGTAATATACGTGGATCAGATTTGAAAATGTAATTGAAAACCTAGCAGTTTATTGCACATACATACATATAATCACGCCTTTATCCCCGGAGAGTTAGGCAGAGGTGAATTAACACCCACATTTCACTAAATAGTAGTCAGTCCCATGTAATAGGGGGCGAGCCTATTACTATAATATTCCGGGCACTATTGTTTCTGAAGGTTTCTGCAGAGTCGGCAGTGTGAGTGTGACCCCCCTGGTGTTGCACACATCCGTAAGCCACGGTAACCGCTTTCCATCAGGTGGGCCGAGTGTTTGTCTGCCACCTAAGTGATATATATTCATATATATTATATTTCAAATATCCCTTACGTCGTTTCACTCAGGTGGCTAATTGTACAACGACAATATAAACTTTTTGGACATAGAGGAAGGGTGTATATTTGATAATATTTCAACACCCTTAATCCCTAATAATCCCTAATCAGTCCCTCTAGACAAGTGATCGGCGTATTGTAGAATAGAATGACCAATTCATGGGATTTGACGTTTTTGATGTTCGTTGACGACTGTCATAAACGTCAAATCCCATACATTTTGTCTTTTTATTTCACGATACGCCGGCCAGCTAGTTGCCACTTCTCTAGAGGAGCAGCTTACTCTTAACTTGGTCCTGTTCTACGCAGTAAGCCAGTGTTTGGGGAGCTGGGCACAAGTCCTCAACATCTATCAAACACTCTCATCTTTCTGTATGTGTTCGAATACCAGATATACCGAGTAATGACATGAACATAGACTTCTACTTCCATGTTATCGGCTTAGCAGGGTTAGTGATTCCTTTAAGGGGGATGGCATACGTTTTGATAATAAACTGCCAGAATCGATCCTTTGTATGCCTGACAATAAATTCAAAACCTTTTTAAAGACCACCTTATCCAAAAGTATACTATAGGATAGATGATTACTTGAAAGATAAAATTGTCTGGCTTGAGCATGGTGCAGGCCCCTCGTAATATGCTATAATTACAGCATGGTACATGAATCAAAGAATCAATCAAAGAATCAATTTTATTTATTCAGTTTAGGCACATAAAGAGCACATATGAACGTCAGAATTTTTACAAGTAATGTCAATCACAGAAAAAATAAATAAAATAAATCATTGGAAAATGATTCTTTCGCTGGTTCGGTAGGTGGTTCTACTGAAAAGAGACCATCAAGAAACTCAGTGAAATCGATTATCCTTCTTTTTTTTAATATGGTTTTATTTATAGCAATTTTTTACAGTGCGAGCAAGAGATGAGATTAGGATGACCATGCATCTTTATCATTTAAGTAATCGTCTAATTTATAAATAGCCTTTTTTTATTAAGCAATTTTTCACTTGAATTTTAAATTTATTAAGTGGCATGTCTATCAGTTCCTACAAACGAATTACCAACCTTAAGAAGCCTGAGTTTTGGCACTGCAAGTTTATTTTTGTTTCTAGTATCATAATTGTGTTGGTCAGTTTTTTTTGAAGAGATCTAGATTCTTGCGTACATATAAGATATTATCATAAATGTATTGGGAAGCAACTGTTAAAATATTAATTTCCTTAAAAACTTCTCTCAGCGAGTCACGGGGTCCGAGGCCATAGATTGCTCGTATCGCGCGTTTCTGTAATATGAAAATAGTCTCAATATCGGCAGCTGAGCCCCACAGCATCAGACCATACGACATCACGCTATGAAAGTAGCTAGAATAAACTAATCGTGCCGTTTCCTCATCAGTTAGTGTCCTTATTTTTCTAACCGCATAGCCAGCTGAGCTAAGCCTTCATGGTATTAGTTACGTGACTTATTTGTTACATTATGTAACTTTGGTTAAATTCTCCTTTATAAAGTGTTTTATATACTTGTTGTGATGTATTGTTTATCCAGACGTGAAATGTACATTCATCCAGATTTAGCTTTAAGAAAATATTGTAAATTAACGTTTAAAATATGCCGCAGTGGAGTTTGTTGCGCCGTTTTTTGTCTACCAGCGCCTTGAAAGCGGTGGTAAATTTAGATTAAGTAGAATTAAAATTGACGTCAATAAGAAACAATTTTATTGTTCAAAATTGAAAATAAATGACTATGACTATGACTAATGTATGAAAATTCTACTTGTCCATCCAGGTGATTCCAGCGATGTTCCACACTGCGAGCATTTGGTTGACGTTAGCCCTGGCAGTGCAGCGGTACATCTACGTCTGCCACGCCCCAGTCGCCAGAACTTGGTGAGTCAGCATTATTTATACAATTTTTTTTTCGGTGTTCCCGTCCCAATTGAGCAGTCCGACTGGGGAAGTACCTTTACTCTACAAAATACCGGGACCATAATAACCTCGTGTTGTATTACCGGCGGTGAGTAGCGTAGCCAGAGCTCAGTGGAGAGTTTTTGTGCTATCAGTAGGAAGACAAAAGACCAAAAATCGTTTAAAAATGATTGTAACAACATACATTGGTTCCGATAGTTCGTAAGGAGATCAGTAGATGACTCCACCGTCGCCGTAAGAGCGGATAAATAGAAGGGAAATTTGAATCACATCGGGCGTATCTCGGTAGTCGAATTGGTCAAAGCATTCCCCCTGTAAGGGAAAGACTGCGGGATCGAGTCCCACCCGAGAAGATTTATTTTTCCCTATGTATTCGATTTGTTTAGTTATCATACTTAATGCTGTAAAATTCATCTAAAGACCAAAGGTTATCCTGTCTTTCACACTGACGGCACAGAGACTCTGTGCTTACAGGGTCAGTAGCACGAGTGTGACTCCCCTGGTGTTGTACACATCCATAGGCCTCGGTAACCACTTTCCATCAGGTGGGCCGTGTGTTTGTCTGCTACTTCAGTAGTATTAAAAAAACTTACTCAGTCATTAGGATCTAATTGTGAGCGAAGTGGCAACGATTCGTATTATAATTAATTTCACAGTTGTTAATCGATAACACGGATTTAATTCCACATTTCAATAAACAATTATGAACTCGTAAATTATATATCAATTAGCCCACCGTAGTCCACTGCTGGACATAAGCCTCTCCCAATGTGCACCATTTCACCCGATTCCTACACCTTCCGCGTCAAGTTTGTCCTAGCCACCTTTTTCAGATCGTCAGTTCATCTGGCTAGGGTGTTCCTTCCGTTGCCTTCTCGCGGTCTCCACTCTAGGACACGTTTGCTCCAACGGCCATCGGTCTTTCGACAGATATGGCCAGGCCACTGCCACTTCAGCTTGCTTATTCTCTGAGCTATAACGGTAACTTTGGTTCTTTGTCGGATGACCTCATTCCAAATTCTATCCTTCAGAGAAACTCCAAGCATAACTCGCTCCATAGCCCGCTGCGCGACTTTTAGTTTATGAACAACTTTTGCCCGCGGCTCCGCCCGCGTGGATGTCGGTTCTCGCGACCAAACATAGCCTATGTTCTTTCTCATGGTCTAATCTACCCCTATACCAAATTTCATCAAAATCGGTTCAGTGGTTTAGGCGTGAAAGCGTAACATACAGACAGACAGACAGACAGAGAGACAGACAGATAGACAGACAGAGTTACTTTTGCATTTATAATATTAGTATGGAAGTATGGATTCTTATTGACATATATTCTTCTTCTGTCGAGTTGACGGCATGTCATGTCAAATCTTGTTTGCCCAGTGTGCCGCCACTCTGACTGCGTACTCAGAGGCACTCATGAGTTCCTCCGGTGTGCAAGTAGTACACGTTAGCAGGTGGGTCATAGTTTGTGGCGTTGATTCCGCATTCCGCATTCACCCCAAGAAACTCCACATAATCCGGTTTTTGTACTTCTTGACCTTGAGTCTTTTATATATAAGTCTATTATATATACTCTATTATATATATAAGTCTATCTATTATATAAAAGGACTTCAACAGGCTAGATATTGGTGACTTACATTGGAAGATGTGAAAGTCCAAAACGGGACGGGGATATGAATGTCCATGAAAATCTATATAGTTCTGTTGGCGACCCCCTGTAAGGACGATTCGTATTCGAGTTCCGTCCTGGACATCGTTTCGTTCAATTTTTCCAATTTGTTTCGATTTATGGTTATTGCTGGGTAATCGACATTCCTTTGTTCCTACCCATATAATTATCTTTCCATAAAAATACCTGCCTGTAAGTGATTCGGAGTGGTACCGCCGAGGGGAAGGAGAAAGAAGAAACAGCGCCATTTTGAGTCTCCGATTTGCGGATGATTCTCCGATTTTCTCGCGGCAGACCGCGGCGGCGTGAGAGCAAAAAATCTGAGAATCGTCGCGACCGCGGCAAATGCGGGTAAAAACCGCTCTGTGTGTTCTTAGCCTAAGTCTGACCAAGACTTTTCTATAAAAAAATCGCTATAAAAATTTGTTTTTAGAATCGTATAAATAACATAATCCAAGTAAGTTTTTTTTATTTATTCAGTGACACAAGCTGTAGACAATTATTATAGTAGGTATAGATTAGTTATTAACATACATACATATAAACACGCCTTTATCCCCGGAGGGTTAGGCAGAGATGAATTAATACCCCCATTTCACCAATCATTGTATTAGGTCCCACGTAATAAGAGGTGAGCTAAGTGTCGTATTCCGCGCACTATATTAACTCGAGTCATACGTGTGAGGCTGTACCTGGACTTATATATTTCAGATGTTAAATGGGAGAGGCCTATGTCCAGGAGTGGACTGTGGGGGGCCGATTGATTGAAATAGCCCTATGCCTTAGTCACCTTGTACGACACGGGAAGAGATAGGATAGCCCAAATTCTACTCTGCCAGGAACCAATGACAAAGGATTTCAAAAAGCGTCCTTTACACGCTCACGTAATCACTCGTTAACGAGCGCCCAGGATCGCGGATGGAATGCTCGTACGTATAATCGTACGCGATTGCCTTTTGGAAATAGAAGTGCACAAAATCTTTCGAGCGGGATAGACAACGCGAAACAAAAGACGCTATTGCGTGCGCACAACAATTCAGAGAGAAACGCTGAGTGCACGTTCTTTCATTCCCTTTCTCCCATTTTTTTTTATAAAGAACTCTTCAATTTGACTTCATCTCGCCTGATGGTAATCTAAAGACAAAGTCTCGGTAAGAGGGTCATCATCGTAAACATGTACCATGTTAACAGTGGTGGCACTCAGCTTAACGGCCTCATGAGATGCCTTTTCACGCCCCGCTTAAAGGACTGTACGAAGAATGTTATTCGCGCGTGCACTCCACCGCGGCAAATGCGGTTTTCCCTCGAGAAAGACTGTACGTGTAAGGACTGCTAATGACGTTTGTTCTCAAAATCTTAACTAATGTTTCTATTTTCTTTTAACAACTACAATCCGTTATTTTCTTCTACTTTAACGTCTATTTGTTTTTTATCTTCAACTTCTTCAGGGATTAAATCAGTCGGTCCACAGATATTACCACAATTCAAAATACATAACCACTGTCTCGAAGTCTCATTGGCATTCTTTGGTATCTCCTTCGGATATTTTCTAGAACATTTTGTTATACAGTCCAGTATTGCAAGAGTACAATTGTAGTCTAGTTTATCAGGGTCTGAATTATCGCTATTACCTTCTTTTGGAGGTATTGGGCCAGGATTTATCCTCAATTGAGGTGGGAATTTTATTATGTCTGATAGTTTTGGTATTCCCTTAACTGTAAAGTCAAAATCTATTCCTTATGGGTGATTGTATTTCCTTTTAGCAAGCAGGTTTAGATTTCTATCAGCATGTTTATTGGCTCTGTTTATATGATCGTTAGCTTCATCTTGTTTGTCTGGAGTTTTCGGTTTTAAGTTCTTTTGATTGTTCAATGTAATCTGCAATTTTTTTAAAGTACGTTAATTGCATTAGACAATATTTGAGTTTTATTGTTTGGTGGTGGATATATTTTATTTCTTACTAGTTTTTGCCCGCGGCTCCGCCCGCGTAGATGTCGGTTCCCGGCACTTATTCAAATTTTTCTCGCCGTAAAAACCATCCCTGACCTTCAACAAACGTTTCAAAAAAGAATTGGCCAAATTGGTCTAGACGTTGTTGAGTTATGCGCTTACAAACACGTTTAGCAATTCATTTTTATATTAAAGAAGACTAGCTGTCTCGGCGAACTTCGTACCGCCATATTTTCCACCCGCGTGCAATTCCGTTCCCATTCCTGTTCCCGTTCCCATTCCCATTACTATTCCCATTCCTATTCCTATTCCCATTCCTATTCTCATTCCCATTCCCATTCCCATTCCTACTACTACCTACTACTACTAAATACTAATCCCGTAACGTAAACATAAACTTCTCTCACATAATAGAAAAAGTTTGTATGAGAAAAAGAAAAGTTACTTTCTGAAATTTTCTGTACAACGGTTTTATTATTTTTTTCGTAAGAACCTTCTCCCGATAATAACAAAAACAACAAAAAAAGAATTAGTGAAATCGGTCCAGCCGTTGGTGAGTTATGCGCTTACCAACACATTTTGCGATTCATTTTTATATTATAGATTATGTTCAGAGTCATTGTTAGTGTGAGTGCGCGTTTAATAAAATGTTCTTTTCTTTCTTTCTTTCTTTTTTTCTTTCTTTCTTTCTTTCAAATATCTTCTTTGGCCTCGCCTTTTCCCGTTACGCGGGGTCGGCTTTCCTGGTGCTGAGGCGCCACTTATTCCGCTGGTATTCAAATATAAATAATAAAAAGTGGGGCCAGTATGAGTTGCAATCGCACTCCGAGGGTTTACCATATATGATTTTCAGTCCTGCGTAATAGGAGGTGACCCTATTGCCGACAAGGGAGCTCTTAGTCATGTGCTGTATGTTTACTGTCGGATGAAGAACTGGAAGCGTCAGTACCTAAGTGGTTAAGGAGTCGGCTTTACGATCGACAGGTGCGAGGTTCTAATCCTGGCCATTACACTACCGACGTGAACTCACTCCTAGCACAAGAGCTTAGTTGGAGGGGTCAGAGGGAATATTCGTAACTAGCTTTTGCCCGCGGCTCCGCCCGCGTGGATGTCGGTTATCGCGACCAAACATAGCCTCTGTTCTTTCTCAAGGTTTAATCTACCCCTATCCCAATTTTGAAAAAAATGGTTCAGTGATTAAGGCGTGAAAGCGTAACATACAGACAGACAGAAAGACTGTGTGACAGACAGACAAAGTTACTTTCGCATTTAAATTAGTATGTAGTATGACTTGTAAAATTCTTAAAAAAAAATCCCTATCCTACTCTACCAGTAAACAACACGGAATTAACAGTTTTATTAAAAAGCAAAAAAAAAGTGATAAAAAATATACATACTATAGAACGAGTTATTTGAGGATTAGTTAATATTAAATAAATGCTATTAGTAGTCGTCTTAGCATGAGAGTCATCTATATCGACGCGTTCAGGGTGTTGATGGGGCTGCCGCGTTACTGCAGCGCGTCCGGCATGTTCGCCGAGGCGGCAGTAGATGCGTAAAAGATGCGCTTCTATCATGCGCAGAGTGCGCGACAGCCCCAACAACATTCTGAACACCGTGGCAGACCGGTGGGACAGCCCTATGTGGGGACACTGGATGCGACTACATAGACCTGTGGCGCAGTGGTCGTCCTAGGTTATTATAATAATAAAAAAAATAAAAAAATGTCGTTAGGTTAATTTTATTAACATTAGTTTATAAGATTATGTATACTAACAGAATGGACCATGGTCTGAATAAATAAATATATTATAGTATATACTTATATCATAAGTAATATAATATCCACTTAAGCTATCTGCAATGATTACCTGCAATATACAAATTATATTCTGACATGAATGTATACTACAGCGGCGGCGCGCTGAGAAGTGCACCTCCCCATTCCGGGGGCGAGTCGGGGACACCGTTGTCCCCCCTCCCAAGGAGGGCCATACCGTAAGGGATGGCCCAGGGTGAGCTCGGGTGCGAGGGATATGTCGAAGACAACCTCACCTCCGGCTTAGTACCACGACCCTCAGCTGGCGTGCGGTTTTTGTTGGTTCGAGTCCCTTCCGGCTCCGGCGGGGGAGGTATCCGTGGGGATTACCGCACGAAAAAAAAATGATACTGTTAGTATAATGAGCTAATAGCTATAAATCTCTAATATTTTACTTACCATAATAATAATATAAAAAGCGACCAGTGTACATAGAATTTCCATCACTGTTACTAAATTAAAACCATTAAAAACCTCGTTAATGCCAAACATAATTGGTTGCCATGCAATCATATGGTGCATTTGTGATTTCACACTATTCTGTTACATACATATAATCACACCTTTATCCCCGGTGGGTTAGGCAGAGGTGAATTAACACCCTCATTTCACCAATCAATGTATTCGGTCCCACTTAATAGGGGGTGAGTCGAGTCTATTGCCATTGACAATAAAGTAGAAAAATTTCATGACTATTCTGCTAAGGTACCTTATTTACTTTATATTTTTATGGTAGAGACCAAACATAGCCTATGTCCTTTCTCATGGTCTAATCTACCACTATACCAAATTTCATCAAAATCAGTTCAGTGGTTTAGGCGTGAAAGCGTAACATACAGACAGACAGTTACTTTCGCATTTATAATACTAGCTCTGGCCCGCGGCTCCCCCCGCGTGGAGGTTGGTTATCGCGACCAAACATAGCCTATGTCCTCTCTCATGGTCTAATGTACCCCTATACCAAATCTCATCAAAATCGGTTCAGTGGTTTAGGCGTGAAAGCGTAACATACAGACAGACAGACAGACAGACAGACAGACAGACAGACAGGCAGACAGACAGACAGACAGAGTTGCTTTCGTATTTAGAATATTAGTATGGAACTAACCAAATATAAACGAATGAGCCCACATTTCACAATTTCTGCCACTTATGCATACAGGACACTCAACAAATGCGGAGTAATAAAATAAGTTTACCACAATAACCACTCACAGTAATGGAAATAGAGTATAAAATCCTAAATATAAAAATGCTGTACATCATACGTTATGTTATTGGAGAAACTCTTGGTCCAAAATAATCTACAGCATGTTTCTTAAATTATATCACATTATTCTTTGTAATTTTTTTCGCGGTAGAGTTTAATTTAGTTTTTTTTTTCATTAAAAAATCTGAACTTCTGAAGAATCTTTACAGGTTGTTCCCAATACGATAGTGTTAATATACCTACATAAAATAACACATTATTTTTAACGCTATCATTGTGAATCCACTCAGCATTCGCAATAATATTAGTGTGCGCAGGGCTCGCGTCAGCGGCGTGGTGCGCCCGCGCTGCACCGCCAGCAGCTTATACATATTACAGTTATATATATAACTAAAACTTTTTGAGTACCACAGCCATTCCCGAAGGTGTAGAGACATGTATATTACTATGCCCACCGTATCGCAATTTTTGAAGAGAGCCAAGCTATATTTTCCAAGTGTTATCCTTCGTGCTAGAAAAATAAGGCATCAATCATCACAAGTAAACTGCCAGCACAGCTTTTTACTTGTATACGTTTCGAGAAGGCTCTCTCACAATTGTGAACCACGGTGTGTGTGTCCCGTCTTGTTCCCGGATAGGGTGACAGGTGACTCCACCTGTCACTCTCATGCCTACACTCTTGGACAAGAGGTACTTGCGTGACCTCTGACGCCTGAGTCACCTGCGCTTTCAACCTGTCTGGTAATATTGAGGACCTAAATATGGGGCAACGGACCACGCTGTGGCTAACTGTTTAACTCAAAAAATCTAAGGAATTCTATGCGCCATAGACTGAATGAAGAAGAAGCATATGTGCTCTCTGTGTGTACCTATTAAACGTATAAAAATATAACATAAACAAGTACTGCTATGAAGAAACATTAAACATGCTCTGAGTATAAATTCCGTTTGCCACTGTCATAAAAAAGTTGTAAAACTATTTTTAATTTACACAGTAATGTTTATAGATACTTGCCAGGTACATTCCTAATGACCTTTGCAGTTATAAAGCGGGCTATGGATTTTAGGAATCGATTTATTTATTAGTATCTGGAGGCAATTTTGCGATGTACTTTATTATTGATTTGATTTATCTGTAAATAGTTTAGAGGCCAAATTTATACTAACACCTTTGAAAAGTCCTTCCTACAATCACGGGTCCTTTAAGCGGGGCGTGAAAACCCATCTGATGAGGCCGTCAAGCTGAGTGCCACTACTGTTAACATGGCACATGTATAAGATGGTTATCCTCTTTCCGAGACTTTGCCTTTAGCTTACTGTCAGGCGAGATGAAGTCAAATTTTCGTGTCCTTTATAAAAAAAAAACCCTAATCAGTCCCACCTACTCATCAGTGCACCTACTAAATATCGAAATATTTGGCCCCAAGGTTGGTTCCAACTTTGGATGTAATAGGGAACTAGCCATGAGGACGATGTTAAGGAGTTGAAAGTGGGGTCTCATCCATACTAATAATATTATAAATGCGAAAGTAATGCTGCCTGTCTGTCTGTCTGTCTGTATGTTTCGCTTTCACGCCTAAACCACTGCACCGATTTTGATGAAATTTGGTATAGGGGTAGATTAGACCATGAGAAAGGACATAGGTTATATTTTGTCGCGATAACCGACATCCACGCGGGCGGAGCCGCGGGCAAAAGCTGGTCTAACATAAACTCAGCTTTACTTTTGACGTATATTTATCTACTTTACTGTCATTTATTTTACTCAACTGTAGTACTCAAAGTTATTATTTTAAGTGAACCTTTCCCAGGTAAAAAGCCAGGTACTTAATCCACTCACAGACCGGCACAAAGGCTTACCTAGTTCATTTCGGCACTGCTACTACACAAATTGTGCGAAGGAAAAATATTGTTGAGACCTTTTGTAGTTATTTTTATTTCATAAAGGCTTTTTTTTTTTTTTTTTTCGTGCGGAAATCCCCTCGGATACCCCCCCTGCCGGAGCCGGAAGGGGAGGTTATGTCGGACTCGAACCGACTAAAACCGCACGCCGACTGTGGGTCTTGGTGCTAGGCCGGAGGTGAGGTTGTCAAAGACATATCCCTCGCACCCCGGCTGACCCAGGGCCATCCCTTACGGTCTGGCCCTCCTCAGGAGGGGGGACAACGGTGTCCCCAACTCGCCCCCGGAATGGCCGCCGTGGCCTGCTTCTGCTGGGGTGACAGGCGGCTCCACCCGTCACCCCCAGGCCCGCGCTCATGGGGGACGGAGGTCAGTCAGTGCCCTCCGACGCCCGAGTTGCCTGCGCGCGCGGGCGGCGCGATCCGCGAGTCTTTCTCGCTCGCGCCGCCTCTCCCGCTCCGCTGTCTCCTTCACGACCATTACCTGCTCGCTGAAGGAGACGCCGGCCGCCCACGCGTCCGCGCAGCGGACCATTGCTGTGAGCAGGGTGGCGAGGGTGAGAACTCTCACTCCCAGGGCCGCCACTAGCTCCCGCCTCGGTTCGGCCCACGCCGGGCACTCGGTGAGCGTGTGCAGCCCCGTGTCCTCGCTCGCGTCGCAGTGATTGCACTCGGACGTTGGCTCCTTTTCGATCCGACACAGATATCTCCCGAAGCACCCGTGCCCGGTGATGATCTGCGTCAGTCGATACGAGAGGCTGCCATGTGGCCTCTCGAGCCATTCCCCCATGATGGGCCTTACCGCCTCTATGACGGCATGCCCTGCGCGTCGTTGCTCAAGTCGTCGCTCCCACTCCGCCACCATGATCCCGTGGAGCCGGGACCTCTCGGCCCGAATGTCTTCGGGCTCGGGATCGTATCCTCGCTCCGGCGCCTCCTTACGGAACCGATATAGTGCCGCAAGGGATCTCGCTTCCAGGATCCACGGTGGCGATCCGGCTAGGAGACTCGCCGCTTCAAAGGATATCGTGCGGTACCCCCTAATGGCCCTGCAGGCCATCGTCTGCTGCGGCGCATGCAGCAGTTGCACGAACCTGGCCTGCAGGGCGTCCGCCCACACGGGGCACCCGTACAGGGCCATGGACCGCACGACACCCGCGTAGAGTCTCCTGCAGGAGTCCTCTGGGCCCCTCAAGTTGGGCAGCAGCCGCATCAGCGCGTTAGCTGACACCAACAGTTTGGGGCGCAGACTTGTGCTCTTGTGTGCTCTCCGTGAGTGTGAGTGCTCTCCGAAGTCCCACCGACCGTCGAGTATGAGCCCCAGGTATTTCAACCGGGGCTTGATGTCGATGGGAGTACCTCCTACTGTCAAGCTGGATCCCGGGGGTGGCCCGCGCCGAGGACCATGAAAGAACAAGGCCTCGGATTTGTGCAGAGCCACCTCGAGACCCAGCCGCCGGATCCGATCCACGACTTGAGCATAATGGTCGTGGCCCTCTGGGTCGTCTCGCGGTGCGTAGCGCCACTCACCGTCACTAGCGTGTCGTCCGCGTAGCACGTGACGGTGGCCCCGAACGCGAGCTCACCGCGAAGCACCCAGTCGTATCCGATGTTCCACAGGAGCGGCCCCAGGACCGATCCCTGTGGGACACCGCACGACTATTTCATAAAGGCAGCTATTCACGGCGGATTTTAATTTACATACAAACCATAATATCACATCTTTAATCACCTATCATAATATCATAATATCACCCTATCATAATGGAGGGTTAGGCAGAGGTGAATTAACACCCACATCTCATCAATCATTGTCTTCGGTCCCACGTAATAGGGGGTGAGCCTATTGCCGTATCCCGGGCACTATTGTTGACTTAAGCTACGCATCTGAGGCTGAGTCTGGGCTGTATATATCTGTCTGATGTTAAACAGCCCTAGCCCTTAGTCGCCTTGTACGACACCGTATGGGAAGAGATGGCGTGGCCCAAATTCTACTTTGCCTTGAACCACGTGACCATTTTAACACGCAAAAGCCAATCAAAACAAGGATTTTTTTATACCACTTATGTGACTAATAAGCACACGGCCCACCTGATGGAAAGTGATTACAATGGCCTATAGACGTGTGCAACACCAGGGGAATCACACTCCTGCCCACTCTGTAAGAACAGAGAGTTTCTGTGCCGTCAGTGTAGAAGACAAAGCAGGACAAGCGTTTGGTCTTCCCACTGACAGCATAAAACTCTCCAGTGAGCTTTGGTTATCCTACTCACCAGAAACAAAACGAGGTTATTATGGCTGCGGTATCGTATATCTAGGAAATCTCTATGACGGTGATAATGATTTAGCCATTCTAAGCTAATACTATTTGAATGATTTTTATAGCATTTAATAAGCTAACCGTAAAATACGAATATATAGGGAAAAATTAAATGCTCAAATGGTACTTGAACGCACGAGCTTTCCCTTACAGGGGGAATTGAGCTACCCTTTTCTTTAAATCCGTCTTTTAGGGTAACGGTGAAGCCATCTATCAACTTTATTACGAACTGTTGGAACCAATGAATGATTTTTAAACCATTTTTTAAACATTGATTTTTGATGAAAGGTCGTGGGTTCAGGTCCCACTTGAGCATTACATTTTTCCCGATGTATTCGAATCCAATATTTGCGCAATCTCTGTGCCACCGAGGCATTTTAAGTGTAGTCTTCACAGTATTGTCCTTAAAATTTTCTTATTGTCGGCTACAGGTGCACAATGCCTCGAGTGATGAAGTGTCTCCTGTACATCGGTATTGCGGCCTTCCTGCATCAGCTCCCAAGGTTCTTCGACCGATGCTACGTACCACATACCACCTTTTGGAGGGGACACGTGGAAGAAGTCTGCAGTGTAAGGATATTTAATCTAAATATATATAACTCAAAAGTGACTGACTGACTGACATCTTTTTGCCGGAGCACCCGCACGCCAGCTTAACCCTTTCGACTCGGTACAAAGACGTGCGTTGAGGTCAGACAGTCCCATACTCGCTTGCCTCACTGTGTGTTTTCTACCGCCTATATAATGGTTTGTGCTCAGATGAATTATTTGACATGATGCCCACAGCTACATTCTATCATCGCACCGCTCGCTATAGACAGGGAATTCATCCCCACACATTGCATCCGAATACGGTGCGCACCGTGCGGTATGAAAGGTACTTCATCCCACATACGCTCAAGCTGTGGAATGAACTCCCTGCTATGGTTTTCCCAAGCGACTACAATATGGGGTTCTTCAAGAGGGGAATTAGAAGGTTTCTTCAGGGTAGACAGCGTGAGTGCAACGCCCCTGGTATTGCATACGTCCATAGGCCGCGGTAACCACTTTCCATCAGGTGGGCCATGTGCTTGTTTGCCACCTAAGTGGTATAAAAAAAAAAGTGATCTATCAACGCACAGCCCAAACCACTGGACGGATCGGGCTGAAATTTAGCATGCAGGTAGATGTTATGACGTCGGCATCCGCTAAGAAAGGATTTTGATAATTATTAGTTTTAATTCTACCCCCAAGGAGATAAAATAGGGAATGAAATTTTGTGTGAAACTTTGTCAATTTTTTAACCGATCGGGCTGAGCAGCAGAGCAGAGCAGAGCTACTATGACGTAGGCATCCCCTAAGTGCCCTAAGAAAGGATTTTGAGATGTAGACTATAAAAGATTATTCGGTTTTAGTTAACTATTTTATTCGGTTCGATTCCGATATAATCGAGTGGAATTCTGCACGAAAAGAATGGGATATATCTTTATATACTTGTAAATATCTATGTATATTCAGAGGTAGAATGTTTTATTGATAAACCAAAGTTCGAGGATTTGATTTGTTTGTTAAGAACAATTCACATTATATTTGAATTCTATTCAAACGATATATAAATTAATTAATCAAAAATTAAAGAAAACACGTATCAAGAAAATACACAGAAATAATCATCATGATGTCAATAATAATAAATAAAAAAAAACAAGTCATGTCAGCAAAAAAAAATGTCCCAAACGGATTCCTGCGGGCGTTTCTATGTAGGTATAAAACATTATATGTATATTCCTATGCCGCACCACTAAGACCTGGAACTCCGTACCAGCTCACGTGTTTCTTTCTTCCTATAGTCACGGGTCCTTTAAGCGGGGCGTGAAAGGGCATCTGATGAGGCCGTCAAGCTGAGTGCCACCACTGTTAACATGGTACATGTTTACGATGGTGACCCTCTTTCCGAAACTTTGCCTTTAGCTTAACATCAGGCGAGGTGAAGTCAAATTGAAGAGTCCCGTATAAAAAAAAATTACAATCTAAGTATATTTATCTGCATTCTATATGGAATATAACACAAACTATTTCCACTATACTTACTGCATAGATATAGAACACTGTTGTGTAAGATGTAGTAGAATATTTAAAAGAATACATTCACTTGTAATGACCAAGATTAACTTAAATATTCTCAGCTATCATAAAATAAAGATAGGCAGTTTGACATAATTAGTTTAGGTCTGAAATCCTCGATATTACCTGACGAATTAGAGCGTCATAAACCTGTTTACTATCCCTTGAGATTGTGACCTGTATCGGGATTCATCAAATTAATAGTGTTTGATACTAAAATCGAATCATTATGTAGAAGGCCATAAAATGCTTTCATTGTTCTAAAATTTGAATGGATAAATACGAATTAGGCAAGTAATTTACGTTTGGGACCAATTTAGCTTCAGACTTTCGTCATAATACGATGCAATTTGGGACTAAACAGTCAGGCACCTCTTTTGTTTGAAGAAGAAGAAGAAGAAGAAATTTATTTGCTCATAAACATGGTAACAAAGATCAAGCAAGTAACTTATGTATTATAGCACAACATGTTTAGCCGCAGTAAGTGGCATGCAAATTTCGATAGTACAAATAATTATATGAAATGCTTTATGCACTGTCATAAAGACATACATGAAACGCACAAATTTTTAAAAAGTTATTAAAAATTATATAATACAATAACTGGATGCGTGCCGCGTTCCATAATCAGTCTTCTATAACTTACCTAACATTACTTTTTTATAATACACTTTAATTACACATTTCCTACTTAACTATAAACTATTTATTAAACTATTACATATAATATATTTAAACTATTATACTTATTTATCTATTTTTTGTAGCGGTCTTTATAATTTAAGAATTCCTCAATATCATAGAACCATTTTTGTACAAGCCATTTCCTTAATTTTTTTATGAATAAACGTTACGGTAGTTTGCTGTATTATAAGAGTTGGAATTTTTTACCAACCCACAAGTTTCTAAATTTCATCTCCATGATGATGAAAATGTTTCTATCCACAACCCGCCCCTTTGAGCAGGGCGATTAACTAATTTTGGATTTATGTAAGTTCAGTCCGTGTGCAGGATATAGATAGACTTTTTCGATTTATATAGAAATTAGCTGACCCGGCGAACTTCGTACCGCCCGCGTGCCGTCAAGCCCCTTTCCCGGTGCAACATCTACTATATTAAGCATGTATTATACATATAAAGCTTCCTTTTGAAATGGTCTATCTATTTAAAGAAACCGCAACAAAATCCGTACGGCAGCTTTAAAGATATAAGGACAGGCAGAAAAAGCGACTTACTTTCTTTCTTTCTTTTATACTATAAACCTAGTGATTAAGTATTTTCTCTTAAGATTCAATTCGAACTTCTCTGTTTCAGATCAAGATGGCTCCGTGGGTGCACGCTATATCCATAGACGTCTATTTCATCTCATACTACGGCTTCAGGGTTTTGTTCGTGCACCTCATTCCATGCACGTCTCTCGTGGTCTTAAACGTTCTTCTGTTCAGAGCCATGAGGACCGCACAGATTAACAGGCAGAGACTCTTTAAAGAAAACAGGAAATCTGAATGCAGGAAACTTAGAGACTCTAACTGTACTACCCTTATGCTTATTGTTGTGGTCACCGTATTTCTCTTGGTAGAAATCCCGGTAGCTGTCGTCACAATCCTACATATTATTTCAAGCACGATAGTCGAAATTTTAGATTATTATATCGCAAATATCCTGATTCTTGTAACCAATTTCTTTATTTTAGTATCATACCCAATTAATTTTGCCATCTACTGCGGCATGTCTAGGCAGTTTAGGGAGACTTTCAAAGAATTGTTCATTAGGGGAGCGGTGACTAGTAGGAAAAATGGCGGTTCTAGTAGGTATTCATTAGTAAATGGACCTAGGACTTGCACGAATGAAACAGTTCTCTAAAATGTTTTTTATATACATCTTATGATTAGTGTAAGAAATTTTTGGAATAATTTATTTTGTTGTCTGTACTGTTAGAACATATCAATCACAAAAGTAAATTCAGTTGTATTTCGAGCGATTTACAAATTACAAAGTTACATTGCATTTGTTTACATGTAGTTTATCGTTTTGCCTTTGAAATGCAGTCAAGCATATGAATATAAGTGTATACAACTTAGATGTATAATTTCTACGAGTAATTAAATATAAAGTAAAATTCGTAGGATATTAAATTGCTCTAGGGTAAATACAAAAATAGAAATATATGTATTAAATTGTAGTCATTATTATATAATTTGCATTCATATTTCACAAATGTATAAAATAATAAATGTATATTATTTCTGGACTTTTTCGCGGCTGTGCGATTACCTAATCCATATATTATTACGTAATTGTATGTAATATTATTAATTTCTTGTGCAAAAATATATATTTTAAACGGATTAGCTGATTGCACGGCCTTAAATGGTGAGCCCCCATTTCGAAAAAGTGATAAACATCGTGTAAATATTAAATGAAATACATTTAAGCGTTAATGTCATTCTCAATGTGCTTTCATTATAAGTAAATATCAATGTATAATGTAATTGTAAATTTACATGAAATTAATGTAAAATGTAATTGTAAATTTACATGAAATTAATGTAAAATGTAGATAAATGTGTAAAAACGTGTAATTATTTATGTAATACAAAATGGTACTAAATATTAATGTTGTATCGTAATAAAATTAATGTTTGTATTGCTTCATTGTTTATTACGGTCAAATATTGAGGGTAAGGGGGAAAATTTGACCTTACCCTTAGTTTACAACCGCATAGATGGTAAAATTTAAAATGTAAACATTTTTGTAAACCCGATTCGGACCATGGCAAATCGTGTTAGGTGCGTATATTCAATTAAATAAATAAATTGTATAATATCATTTGTTTTATTTACACGAGAGTTATTGAACTACTATGCTGTCATAAGGCACCTTAGGTCTTCGATGTGGCGTGGCGGTAGTGAATGCAACTGCCATGCAGGAGGTGCGGGTTCGATCCCCGCTCAGTACAAATGTTTGTATGCATGAATATGGAATATAAAACCTGGAACTCCCTGCCAGCTCACGTGTTTCCTTCTTCCTACATACCCGGGTCCTTTAAGCGGAGCGTGAAAAGACATCTAATGAGGCCGTCAAGCTGAGTGCCACCACTGTTAACATGGTAAATGTTTACGATGGTGACCCTCTTTCCGAGACTTTGCCTTTAGCTTAACATCAGGCGCGGTGAAGTCAAATTGACGTGTCCTGTATAAAAAAAAAATATGGCTATTTGCATTGGCCTTGGAGTTTCTAAGCATGTTTAGCCGCATTCTAGATTCCATAACACAAGCTAGTTAAGGCGACTAAGGGATAGGACTTTTCTGTATCCGATTGTAACCTTACAGGTTATGACAAAGTACCTGCTTAAAGGCGACAGGCTGGCCCTCTTACGTTGATTCAAAAATCATGCTTGGCGAAATACACCTCTTCGGGGATTTTCAAGCATGAATATAGGTATTTATGTACCTATGTAATCTGATTTAGTTTTTATGTCATAAAAACAGAGGCCTTTGACAAATCTAATTTATTAACTAAGGTAGAACTCTCTTTTGTCCTTATTAAAGAGTCTATCAGGTTCACCCTCGTTAATCCTGAGTCTAAAATTGATATTTAGTGTGGTCCCTAGGCGATAGGAGCTATCTGGGATTTAATTAAGCAATTTAGAAGTAACTTGTATTCAAATACATCGGGAAAAATGGAATGCTCAAGTGGGACTTGAACCCACGACCTTTCCCTTACAGGAAGAATGCTCTCCCAACTGAGCTATTGAGCCGCCCCTGAATCACTTCGAAATTCCCTTCTCTTTATATCCGTCTTTAAGGGCGACGGTGGAACCATCTACCAACTTTCTTACGAACCAATGAACGAATTTTCAACCATTTCTAAACAATTATCTGCATGATAGATGTGTGAGTGAACCCTCGTACATACGGTAGTACAGCAGGCTGGCGTTCAACCGTGGCTGGTTTTTCTCGGGATCTGTGACTCAGGCGCGGTGGTTTGAGCTTATTGTCTTGCAGTACTTGCTTGACATGTTGAAGCTCAGCGTTCAGGTGTTTCTTGTCACAGATCCCACCGGCTCTCTGCAACAAAGACATTCCTATGGTAGCTAACTGTTTAGGGTGGTGGTGAGATTCACCGTTTAAGTACCTATCGGTATGAGTCTTTTCCTATACACAGCGTGGCTCAAGGTATTATTAGGTGTTACTTTTACTTTACATAGCGAAAAGAAAATTTCAAAAATATCGAGAATGTGCAGGTAGATGAAGAACCTCCTACCTCACGGACTCGAAGACGACGGGCGTGCACCGCTGAGTTTGGGACCACAGCTGCTGTAATCAGGTCAAAATGACAGACAAATCAAAGGTAATGTATGTGAAGTCAGCATCAGAACAAAATTCACTACAAAGTCTCAAAATGATCTTATTACCTACTAAGTTATTAAGAGCAAACGAAGTTTATTATTGATTTAAATTGTATTATTGTACGAACTAAAGGTTTGTACTAAATATCAGAAGAAATTGGTCTACAGCCTAAAGAAGTGGCTATTCGTTGGCCGGCGTATCGTGGAATATAATTTCGAATTTATGGAATATGACCCTCGTATATGGAGGTTTCAAGCGACTGGGACCACTACACAACTGGAACCGCGTTGCAATTGCCTGATAACATTTTTGAATCGGTCGACTGGGACCATTATCTAATTTGCTTTAATGTACAGATAGCAGAAAAATAAAGTTAAATTAACTCAGGATTTTACAGTGAAGTATTTTATGTAGGTGTAAAATATGACAGTCTTGATGAATTTGTCATTCTATTCCCCGCTACGCTGGCCAGCTAATTGCCAATTGTCTAGAGGGGCTGGAAGGAGGGAAAATCGAGGAATTAAGATCATTTTGAGTACTTTGTTCGTCAAGATCGATCTGAGGCTGATTGTAGCTATACCATGATCGCGCCAATTCCCTTTAATGAGAGAATTTAAAAGTAAGTAACTCAATAAGAGAAAAAATATATTCACTTTGAAATGGGAATTACTAAAACACTTACATAATTTCAATGTTAAAAATGGTATGAAAGTAAATAAATAAGTGATAGAATTTTCACACTTATTTTCACAGGTATAGCCCGCTTTTCCGTAATGTCGTCTGTGTGTAAAATACAAAACGTTTTTGGTCTTTCGCGATACCATTTTTTTGTGTGTTAACATGCTAGACTCCTTGACTTCGTTCTAAAGTCATTGGTGTAAGTTTTATTTTGAGGAGGACGTGATACGAGGTACTTTTATATTTTTTACTGATGATATTTTATAAACTATAGATATGTTTTTCACGCTCTAAAATGTCAACAAATGGTCACCATTTCTTCCACCAATCAGAGACGCGACAGTGCGCTACCCAAGAAAACGTCTTCAATAAATTAATTACTAAAAATAATAATATTATTAAAATAAATAACAATATAATTCCTATTAATTAATAACATTGAAATATTATTATTAAGAAGCTATCATGTTTTTAAACAAAGTGTTCGCGCCATTTTTGAAAGCGGCCATGTTCCTTCATGACGTATCTACAGTTTATAAAACATCATTGTTTTCTACGAAGAAAACTTTCTTTGGAGCTTTTATGAAAGTGGAAATTTCTTATGTAAGTACTTAAAATTACTTGTGCGAAAGGTTTTGCCATTTTTATCAAAGCTCTGGAGATATATTTTAATAAATCACACTTTTGAGGTATCATATTGTTAGTTACTTTTTATAGCCGATGAAAAAAAATACATAGTCAAGCCTTTTTCTATCTCTCTCTGTCACGTCTTATCTTCTCGCTGACTTGCATATTTTCTGTTATGGCAGAGGACGTGATTTTTTAGCTTACACCATTATTATTTGTGCAACCGCGATCAGCTTATATTCAATAAATAGCCCTAAGCACCCACTTTAGAACATAATATAGGAAATATCACCACATGGTCGAGTACTTTTCGAGAGTTTTAAATCTATGTCGGCCACACATATCCTTTGTCATATCATACTAACACCCTTGTCAAAGACTTGTCATCCTTTATAAGCTCTGATATGTCATATATCATGGAAATATCGGCGGGGATTTTTATTCTATCCATTGATGTTTACGTCGTTCTGTGATTGTGAGGTTTATTATACGTATACGGATATCATTGTGAGAGAAGGCAAACTTCAAATAAAAGCCTGTATCAACCCGTCTGGCTAGCGTGGTAACGGTAGGCCAAAGCCAACATTGGAAGCGGTTAATTTCCAGCAGACAGCGATAAGCTAATTGATTGATTAGCGGATAGTAATATTTGAAAGACTGCACTTAATCACTACATAGGTAGTATAAAGCAAAGCCACTTTCCGCGTCCCTATGAACCTATGTATGCTTGTATCTTCACCCTCGAACCTTTGCAGATGCGTAGAGATGTTGCGTCTTTGGCAGTTTTCTACCGTCTCTACCATGGTGAATGTTGTGACGAGCTCTTCCAATTACTCCCACCCTCCCCTTTCCTTCACAGGACGACACGTGCAGGGCTAAGATGCCATCCATTTACGGTGCAGAGTATACCTGCTAGAACCAAGCGTTTCAGTGATTCATTCTTATGCCGCACCACTAAGACCGGGAATTCCCTGCCAGCTCACGTGTTTCCTTCTTCCTACAGTCCCGGGTCCTTTAAGCGGGGCGTGAAAAGGCATCTAATGAGGCCGTCAAGCTGAGTGCCACCACTGTTAACATGGTAAATGTTTACGATGGTGACCCTCTTTCCGAGACTTTGCCTTTAGCTTAACATCAGGCGAGGTGAAGTCAATTTGACGTGTCCTGTATAAAAAATAAATAAAAATAAAACTACGCTACAGATTTTGATACGGTTTCTTTTAATTCAAGAAGAAGCATTACATGCATAATACATGCTTAATATCGTAGAGGGTGCAGCGAGAAAAGAATCGGAAGACAACCGCGCGAAAAAAAAATTTGCGATATGAAGTTCCCCGGGACAGCTAGTATTATCTTCTTCGTTCTTTTTACACATGCAGTCTGTGGGCTCACTACACTCAGAAGGCGTATGGGGCCCTCCGGGTCCAATATAATAACGCATTCAGGAGGTTGATGGGACTGCCCTGGCGCTGCAGCGCGTCAGGCATGTTTGCGCAGGCGCGAGTTGATTGTTTCTATACTATCATGCGTAAGCGCGCTGCCTCATTCGTGCGCAGGGTCAGGGCGAGTTCCAACTCCCTCCTGAAGGTGATTGCTGACCGAGTTGACTGCTGTTATGTCAACCATTGCGGTAACCTTCATGTACTGACCAACTAGATTTAAGTGTTCTAATGTACTACCAACAAAATATGAGTATTGCCTACTTGAATTAAATGAATAATAAAATAAAATAAATTATTATAAAGCGAACCACGAACATCTAACATTTTTTCTGTACTTACGTTTGTTACCTAACTCCTCCTAAATTACTGGAATTATATTTTGTGTGCATATTTCAATGTGCTCCTAGATAATTTAAAAATACAATTGGATCCAGTAATTATTTAATATTTTTTCCACCGTTTTGAAATCATCGAATCGTCATCCCTAAAATCCAGACTTAATATTATAAATGCGAAAGTAACTCTGTCTGTCTGTCTGTATGTTACGCTTTCACGCCTAAACTACTGAACCGATTTTGATAAAATTTGGTATAGAGGTAGATTAGATCATGAGAAAGGACATAGGCTATGTTTGGTCGCGATGACCGATATCCACGCGTGCGGAGCCGTGAGCAAAAGCTAGTTGTAAAATAAAACTCTTGCATCTTCTAATGCTATGAAATAACTTCATCAAAGTTAATACAATATAAATACAATTATGATAAATTTCAAAACGAATTCGCAAAAACAATTAATTAAGTACCGATGATCCTAAAATTCTGTTCTCCTGGGTAATATCTTCTGTATTAAATTATTCCCTGACCTACATGTCTCAGGCAATCGTACACCCCACCCTTCACGAGGAACGATAGGCTGTATTAAATTAGAGGCAATCATGGACGCGCCTTGTTTCATTACTGTACTCGTAAATGAAAGTTGATTGGTAACTCTATAAAGATATTTATAACACCATGGAAGGTTATTGGAATAACTTTTACGTGAATTCACTTACGATATGTGTAATAAGATACACGGTATTATGTTTAATACTAGCTGGTGCCCGCGACTTCATCTGCGCAGGATTGGTATTTAGAGTAGCTTATATAAGAGTGGCAACAGAAATAACCACAATGTCACTTCTGCGTATATGTCGATGCCGGCCGAATTTGTTGACATTAATGATCACTGCTCCGTTCCCTTGAGTAGTAGCGTGATGATATATAGCCTATGTATTATTCTGATGTATAAGCTATATTATCGTACAGTTTCATGAAAATCCATTTAGTCGTTTTTACTTGACAGAGTAACAAACATCCATCTATACATACGTCCGTCCATACTCACAAACTTTCGCGTTTATGATATTAAGTAAGATTGATTTACTGTAAGGTACTCACTGCTGTACAATTTTCTAAGCATACAGTGTCGAGCACAACGCTGTGACAGGTAAGGATTAGCTAGAGAGGATGTTTTACCGCTTATACAATGGTCTGTGCTCATATGAATTATTTGACATGATGCACCTTCTATCATTGCACCGCTCGCCATAGGCACATTGCATCCGCAAACAGTGCGCACCGTGCGGTATGAAAGGAACTTCATCCCACGCACGCTCAAGCTGTGGAATGAACTCCCTGCCGTGGTTTTCCCAAGCGACTACAATATGGGGTTCTTCAAGAAGGGCATTAGAAGGTTTCTTCAGGGTAGGCAGCACGAGTGTGACGCCCCTGATGTTGCATACGCCCATAGGCCGCGGTAACCACTTTCCATCAGGTGGGCTGTGTTTGTCTGCCACCTAAGTTGTATAAAAAAAATTACATTGCTAGTCAAAGATCAATGCAAAGTTGCAAGGTGGTTAAAACATCTAAAGGTGGATTTAGAATAGACAAACAAAGAGCTAGAGCTAGAATCAAGGGGCTTTCTTTCTTAATATTTTGCGTAAAAGAAACCTTGTTCTCAGAGATTCAATAAAGAACACCGAACGAATGTTCTGTCACTATTTTACCCGACTGCGCGATGCAAAGGAGTGTGTTTATCAGTCTATGTATGTATGTATGTATGTATGTTTGTTTCTATGTGGCGTTCTAGAGACCAAATGCGTAGGCCGATTTTGATAATTCTTACGTCAATCGATTCGTCTTAACCTTGCGAGTGTCACTAAAGACATTACAGTAATCAAAATTCACCACAGCGACAACCAGACGCCATGGGGTGTCATTGAATAGGTATTTTAAAATCATCTTTAGGTTCCTTTTATTATTTTTCATTTTAAACAATAGTTTAGGATATATAACGATTTAAAGTTGTTTAACGAAACAATCATTCTCGCTAATTTTCTTACTTATTGATTTAAGTTTTAGTTCAAATATAAACGATATAAAGAATATTACAGAAAGATATACATGTCATATAATAACTAAAAAGTATAAAATAAAACAAATTATTAAAAAATAAAAACCCGACTGCCACTGAAAAGACCAAAATAAGTTTGATAGCAGGCGGTACCTATTTGCCAATCATAAACCGAAAGAAAATTAATGGGTACCGCCTGCTATCAAACTTATTTTGGTCTTTTCAGTGGAAGTCGGGTTTTTTCACTAAAATAATTTGACGGAGAATGGATAATTCTAACTATGTGGAGCATTCGCTCGTATAAACCTTAACAGAAACGTCATACTTTATTTCTAAAGATTCAGCAGCAAAAAAGTTATTAGTAAAATATTCTGGCCTCATTCATTTAGGATAAGTGGTTCTGTACAATAATATGAGAGAAGACTGAATAAGGCGGAGATGATCTTAACGTAATGACGTATCTATTCAGAGTAGGAGCTGTAAATAATTGGTTATTGGCTTCGAGTAGGCGAATCCTGCGCTAATTGTGCGTACACAGAATCTCTGTATTTGTTTTTCCGTATCTGATTGTTAGTATTCTGTAAATAATTCATACTAATATTATAAATGCGAAAGTAACTGTCTGTCTGTCTGCCTGTCTGTCTGTCTGTCTGTCTGTATGTTACGCTTTCACACCTAAACCACTGAATCGATTTTGATGAAATTTGGTATAAGGGTAGATTAGACCCTGAGAAAGGACATAGACTATGTTTGGTCGCGATAACCGACATCCACGTGGGCGGAGCCGCGGGCAAAAGTCTAAGTCTAATAAATCAGTTTTTTGGTAAAATTAACTGTTGGTAAAGTTATTGCTTTTTAAAGTAATCTATATGGGTGTATTTTGTTTCCGATTCATGTAGCGCGTATGTTCAGTTTAGAAGTACGTAGCGCGAAAACAAAACAAAGGACGGAATTTACGTGACATAACTTTAAGAAATCAGCACAATCCTACCATTATTTATATTGTTATTTTTAAGCTATCGCGGTGCCGACGTTTCGGGTGCGATGCTGCACCCGTGGTCACGGCTTGACTGGCCGGCGAGGGTCGCGCGGTATGCGCGGAACAATTTTTGTGCATCTACCCTCCGTTACTTTCAGAATGAAAGTAAGGCTGGCGACACACTACACTCACTACGTCAGTTTTGGACAGCACAGTGTTGTTGGGTTTTAGTGTTTTTATCACTGGATTCCACGTCCCGGATAGTTTGAACCCCGTCGGCAGAAAGTAAGTGGAAGTTTTTATCGCGTGAAGTCCCGAACTTGCATAAAATAACAATTTCTTTTTTTTTTTCATAAATGGATTTGTATAGTGGATTAAAGTGGAATAGAGCGATCAAGTTTAAATTTGTGATATGCGGATAAAATTTAAACGTTTTATTTTTTCGTATTAGTTTTAGTCTTATTACTTTGGGTCTAAAATGGTAAGCAACCCTATGTGAACTTAATCCGATTCAGAACCAAATGGTTCAAATTCAAACAGTCCACTACTTCAAAGGATACCAGAGACGTGACGCCTAGAGTGCTGTATAATTTGATCGTCCAATCACTTAAAGTATATTAGCAATAAACTCACAATGAATTATAATGGCCGCCACCGACGAGACGCCTGTCGAACGGAATTCATGTAATTTACTTAGTGGTCATCGAAGAATTTCCAATTCAGTTTGAGCAGGATATTTCGTTATGATTGCTTCATTTTATTTTCGTGAAAGTCTCACGACAAAGGGTCTATATCTCGTGGAGATTAAATTACTGAATTGCGAAGGGGATGTTCACCCTTAGCAGGTTTGAGTTTTTTTTTATACGGGACACGTCAATTTGACTTCACCTCGCCTGATGTTAAGCTAAAATGTTAAATGTTAGGCAAAGTCTTGGAAAGAGGGTCACCATCGTAAACATTTACCATGTTAACAGTGGTGGCACTTAAAGGACCCGGGACTGTAGGAAGAAGGAAACACGTGAGCTGGCAGGGAGTTCCAGCTCTTAGTGGTGCGGCATAGGAATGAGTCACTGAAACGCTTGGTTCTAGCAGGAAGAAATTCTTGTTCTTTCTTGGTAAATTGTATCCTCGCCCCTTTTATAGAGTTCGGGAGTCTAACCCTCCTATAGAGCTTACGTGAGATTTGAGTAGGGGTGCTGGTTGGGTAACCTCCACGTTGGCCTTCCCGTTTCTTCCCCGTAAGTAAATCGCCTACTGGTTGGTTCATCAAACATACTGTCAGTCTTTCTACTGTTGTTAGCTATACGCAGAGGGCCTTCAGCACGCTGGGCGTTCAGGGTATTGTTGGGGCTACCGCGCTGCTATAGTGCGTCGGGGATGTTCGCGGAGGCGAGGGTCGATACTTTTAATGCCATCATCCGAAAGAGATGCGCTTCCATCCTTCGTGGGATGCGTAAGAACTCCCACATCTTTCTGAGCCCATTAGCTGATAAGTGGAATGGTCCGATGCTGGGACGCTGGGTGCCAGCACACGTACTGTAACGTATACAGTGTCTCAGTGTTGTGACCACACTTACTAGTAATTTCTATTTTTTTTGTTTGTTTGTGTACTTACTGATAATAGAATAAGATTTCTGTCACCTACAATTGATGGATCATTGGTCTTCAATAAAGATTATAACTATTAATTGAGTAGTAAGGTGTCCAGGTGACATCAGGGTACCAGGGAGTTATTTATATAATTGACATCTGCATGGTGTGCGACAGTTCATATATAAATACATATGAACGATTTGAATTGAGCTGTAAGCCGACTCACAGTGACATTATGGTGAAGAAAATTTAAGATTCCCTAGAACTTTCATTACTTGTACCTCTGAAGAGTTAATTTCCAATCATAGTAGCAGCTTAGCGGCTCAGTCGGTAAGAGCATTCCCCCTGTAAGGGAAAGGTCGTGGGTTCAAGTAAAGCCCCACCTGAGCAATTCATTTTTCCTGATGTAATCGAATTGTATAGTCAGCATAATAAATGCTCTAAGATTTCATTCAAACTGCTTATCTTGTTATAACAAAACAAATAACTATAAAGTATATTGTAATTTATCGTAAACTTTCATACCTTTTTTATAACTAAAATTTAATGTTCCTCAGTGAATAATTACAGGTTGTTAATTTTTCATTATACTCTAGAGAGTCCCTAAAAGTCACAGAAAATTTACTACAATAACAACCGTATCTCGAATGGCCATCTACTCCAGTTCTCCTCATAAAGATCCTCATAGAATCACACGCCGTGACTACAGATAAGCGGAGCGTAAGCGGAAGCGACGCCAACGCCTGTGATACAAACAAACTTGAAATCGAAACATCGTTGAAGATTTCCCTTCTCTTTAATGGCTACCAACTGTCTTATGAACTAAATTTTAACCGAATTTTAAAGTTGAAATAATAAATGCTATGAAAAATTCATTCAAATCGTGAATGCAATTATATTTTTTACATCATACAATCACGCTTTTATCCCCGGATGGTTAGGCAGAGGTGAGTTAACACCCTCATTTCACTATTCATTGGATTCGGGTCCAGGTAATAGGGGGTGAGCCTATTGCCACCTATTTTTTATATGAAGACATAATTTCTTTAGATTTCTATGAGTTACTGATCCGGTGAACTTCGTACCGCCAATTTTTCTCCACTCGCGTGGCGTCAGATCCCGTTCCCGTTGCACCATGTATTATACATCCATACTAATAATATAAGTGCGAAAGTAACTCTGTCTGTCTGTCTGTATGTAACGCTTTCACGCCTAAACGACTGAACCGATTTCGATGAAATTTGGAATAGGGGTAGATTAGACCTCTAGAAAGGACAAAGGCTATGTTTGGTCGCGATAACCGACATCCACGCGGGCGGAGCCGCGGGCAAAAGCTAGTACCTAATATATAAACCTTCCTCTTGAATCACTCCATCTATTAAAAAATACCACTACAAAATTGTGTTGCGTAGTTTTAAAGATTTAAGCATACATAGGGACGGACAGACAACGATACCGGCTTTGTTTTATACTATGTAGTGCTGATGATGAAGAGGTAGTCTGGATTACGTCTTAAACTTGTTATTGCAAAAGATTCTGTACACTTTACAGTAAACCTTGGAAACGTATATGGGTAAGTAATTTTTAACATTATTCTACCTAGACTATCTCTACTTATCTCTCTTTTAAATCTATCCCGGTATGAAAACTCATCCGTTAAGCCATTTGAGCGTGACTAACTTTATTTTTTACTTGCGACTGCCGATTTTACAGCAATTCTTTTGATAGCAGAAGCCACTGATGTGTACTGTAACTAAAGTAAATAAATAAGTCAAAATAAATAAATAATGATAATAAATCTGTTTATTTCAGTTATCTTAAAACTTAACAATGTTGAGTCTTCCCGGTGAGTAATCGGATGATACTCGTGTTGGGAATGACCCGCTACTTCCCTTGACAATACTAAAGATTACAATAATAGTGGGCGCGTGTATGTGTGTGTGTGTACGCGTGTGTGTGTGTATATGTGTGTGTGTGTGTGTGTGTGTGTGTGTGTGTGAGTGTGACCTTGGATGCGTAATGATTATCTCTGTTGGCACATTACAATGTTGGTAAGATGAGAATCAGACAATTCTTGTTAAAATAATAAATAATAATAAATAAAATAAGATTTATTTTGCTCACCACATAATAATTTGGAGTATACATTTGGCTAGTGTTATATTTATAGTATTCCCATGTGGGGAGCTGGTGCCTAAACTAGGAAGAATCCTGTATTTCAGGTCACCAGTACACACCCATAGGACTTCCAGTACTGCACAGATGGTAAATATTACAGTATTGATTAAAGCGAAATCAATTACAACAATATAATTATTCTCCTGTGGGTAATGTCAGGATTAGAAGATATATTATTAGCATAGTATAAAGAGATATTGGTTTATGAGTGAATTGAATGCGTGCCAGTACACGCGTGTGTTTGAGTGTGTGTGTGTGTGTGTGTGTGTGTGTGTGTGTGTGTGTGTGTTTGTGTGTTCAACTTCATCATAAGTAAGAGTAAATAAGAATTGCATGAGTGATTTTTTGCACGTGTGTAATTGTTTAGGATATAATTTGAGTGTTTTGTTTACTTTATTATATGTGAATGCTGCCTGGCATGGATACTGTCTTCCAGCAAAAGCAGTACGTACCAGAGGTGTAGGAGCAACAATATCGTTTCTTCTCTTTCTTTGAAGTTCTACTTTAAGTGGTAAAGATTTATGACACTTTAGGGTTAGGTTAAGAATATAAAGCATTCGAACTGAGAGAAGTTTGCTAGTCTGATATAAGTTGTTAGTAGGAAATGTATAAGGTTTGAAGTACATAACCTTTAGAAGAGATCTTTGTGCCCTTTCGAGGTTTAAAAAGTTGGTCTAGTTAGCTCCACCCAAATTGGGATGCAATAGGCTATTATCGATTGAGCTAATGCTATGTAGATTTTGTTTAGAAGAGAGCTAGACATTACACATCTTAGTAATTTAAAAACCCATATTAGTTTACGAATACGATTTATTACCGCTTCCAACTGTGGGTACCAACACACATTGGTCAATAATGATGCCGAGATATTTCGTTTGGCTGACCTTGTTAATGTGGGGACAATCGCACAGGGTGTTTTCAGGGTTCGGGCAGCTGTGGATTTTTATGAACATGTTATTCAGTGGCTGCGATGATGTATAGGGAGAAAAACAAATATAGCATGTTTTGTGAGTGTTTAAAGTTAGCAAGTTTTCCCTGAGCCATTTCGATACACGCGCCAGTTCCTTCATAGCTAGGGCATTTACGGAGTAAGTAGAAGCCATAAATCAAAAGAAGAAGAAAAACGCTCACCTAATCGCTCAGCGTATGCTACTGTTGCAGCCTTAGCTTATACCTACATATAGTTCATTTAATTACTTAATTTGGTGCTACATTGGGGCACGGCCACATTACGTCACCGCTTGGTACCGAAGCCTTATGGCAAATGATAGTTATTGAGCTTTCTTTATGGTTGTAGGATTCAATTTTATGAGTTCACGTTTATTGGTTGCTCTGATATTGTAGTAGTAGTGAGTGCGAAGTCGTGTTATTGTAAATTTTTTTTTATTTAATTCATTTAATTATTGTACTGTCAAAACATTAATTATTCATTTACATATTGTACTGTAAATATATCTATAAAATGATATACTCTGACCTTTTTATAGAGGACATGTGTTCAGGACAAGTGCCTGAATGTTTATTTATAGCAACCTTGCGATGCACTGGGTGCAATTAATTTTAGCGCGGCGCATCCGCATCGTCGGTAGATTACTTAATTTTAATTTTTGTAACCGTTTTTCACTTGCCTTCGATCTGAGCTGAAGAAAGGATTATACACGTACAGTTCCAATTGCTGCAGTTTTATTTTATTTAAATTCGGAGTCTAATCCTAAACATGGTTCTTACCGAGCCGGATTATCTATAATTATCGAGGATTAGCAGCTACTCCTGGAAATCGAACCGAAATTACTCGCTTCGGCAGATATAAGCGGCCAGTGGACGAGTACATTAACTACGGTGTTAAGTTTTAATTTAATAAATATCGTCTCCCAGCACTCAATCAGGTATTATTTAGCCTTAATTAGGAATAAACCAAGGTTAGTAAAGAGTTTTACCTGTAGTAAATTATTGTATGAAGTATCAATTCCGCATTGTCATTGTGAACAGAAAAGATCGGATTAGTGTCATAGATACATTTATTAGGCAATAATTACAATAGTTTATACTTAGATTAGTATAGTAGTCAGTTTGTGCTACATTAATTATTGTATTTTACTTGTTTGATAATCCTGTCTTAATTTGAAACCTGTTGCAAAGTCGTTATCTACAAAGAAGTAGGTAGTAGGTAGGTACTTGATATAATATTGTATGAGTGTTAGATATTGTCTTAAAACTTAGTTATTTTAATCGTGTTTGTGTATAATTACTTAATTATAATCTTTTGCTGTCAATTAATTTATTTATTGTATAAATTTCAGGTCGATTAATACTCGCTTCCCAGTATGGCCGAGGAACAAGACTTATTAATTAGGAAGCGAGGGGCTTACAAAGGTATTTTAACGGTCTTCATTAGATACCTTGATACGCTTAGTGACAAAAAGTTGAGCAGCCCTGACGTCACAGAGTTACGGCAGCGCATAGGGAAAGTCGAGTCAATGTACGACAATTACAATGAGGTACAGTTTCGTCTGGAATGTATTGTTGATGATCCCACTAGCCAGTTTTCTTATCGGTCTGATTTTGAGTCGCTTTTTCATCAATCGTTGGCTAGAGCACAGGAGATGGTGAACGAGTACAACAAAGATAGTGATTCAGTGTTCAATAGTGTCAAAGGCACCAGTGCCTGTAACACTCAGCCTGTTAAGCTACCCACAATTGCGTTACCTAAATTCAGTGGCGCATATAATAATTGGTTAGGATTTCACGACACTTTTACCAGCCTCATTCATTCAAATCATAGCATTGATGAAATTAATAAATTTCATTATTTAAGAGCATTCCTGGAAGGAACTGCTGCTGCCGTCATACATTCAATTGTATTTTCTGCTAGCAATTACTCAGTGGCGTGGCAGTTACTTTGTGACCGATTTAACAACAAAGATTTATTGATTCAAAATCATATTGCAGCTTTATGTAACATTCCAACTATTACTAAAAAATCTTCTTCTGCTTTAACTGGCCTAATCAATGAAATAAATAAAAATGTACGGGCCTTAGAATCCTTAGGTGAGCCTGTTATGCACTGGGATAGTATGTTGATTTACATTATAACTCAAAAGCTAGATCACAGAACTTCTCGTGAGTTTAAGGAGCACAAAAGTCGATTAGGCAGGGACAGCAAAATAACGTTACACTTATTTCTGGAATTCCTGCGTACGCGAGCAGATTTAGTTGAGTCATGGGAGTTGGAGCGACGTAACGCCTCTCGTGCTAATCAACCTCAATATGTTAAATCAAGTGCAACAAATAAGTCACTGGTTACTATACAAAGTTCTCTCACTTCTCACAATACCAATGTCACAAAAAATAGTTCCGAATCTTCACTTAAACCGTGTCCAAAATGTGAGGATAGTCATAAATTAGATAACTGTCCACAGTTCCTTGCATTATATGTTGATGCCCGGCTTAAGTTGTTACCTAGTTTCAAAGTGTGCTATAATTGTTTAACTGTAGGACATTTTGCCAACCAATGTAAGAAATCAGGTTGTAGGTTGTGTAAGCGCAGGCACAACGTATTGGTACACACAGATTCTAACAATACTACACATAATTTGAACAATAATCTAAACTCTTTAGATAATGATTTCATATCGTGTCCGTCAACGTATTCGCCGTCTGCCGTCACCGGTGAGAATGAGAATAGCGTCGCGCTGTCCGCAAGCATTGCATCGCCTGGCGGGGAGTGCGGGGTTACCAAACCAAGTAAACAATCCGAAGTGTTATTGTCCACCGCTTTAGTAAAGGTTTGCGATATTAACAAGCGTGAATGTATGGTGTGGCGAGTAGGCGAGTACACCGGCGCAAACATGCTAGTGAACCAGTGCATTAAACGAGGCATGAGATCACGCCATAATACGTCATATCGGATGATTCACTTGTTTATCTAACAAACAAGTTTAGGCCGCGCCTACGCAGGTGGCACCAACCGGTCAAACCGGTATAAGCCCTGCCCACTTAGAGATGGCGGGCTAGTTTTCACTGTCCGAGCGACCCGGGAAGTTGGTACCGCCTGTTAAGTTTTATTAATTGTGTTGTAGTATATAAAGCCACAATAATAAGTGTTAAGATTATTCCACCTACAGCATTCGCTACTATTGTTTACATTTTCGAATATACAGTTATCCTAACACCGCTGGTTTCAATCCCGTGTCCATCACGTATACTGCAAGCGGTCCAGTTACCTAACTGGACCGCTTCACTGGTGACCCCGACGTGTCAACGACGCAGTTCCAGCAACTATGATGGCTACCGTACCTACCCAAGTGGCCAGTACATCAGCAGCTAAACCAGCACCCGACGTGATCTTCTAGCGCAATCTTCGTGCTTGATCAGCCAACATGATGAAAATACCGCGTGATGATAATACCGCGTGATGAAAATACCGCGTGATGAGAATACCGCGTGATGAGAATACCGCGTGATGAAAATACCGCGTGATGATAATACCGCGCGATGAATATACCGCGTGATGATAATACCGCGCGATGAATATACCGCGTGATGAGAATACCGCGTGATGAAAATACCGCGTGATGATAATACCGCGCGATGAAAATACCGCGTGATGAAAATACCGCGTGATGATAATGCCACCGCTGGATGATAATACCACGTGATGAAAATACCGCGTGATAATAATAATCACCTGTCACACCACATCAAGCTGGACTGAAGCACTTCCATAGGTCCTACTGGGCATTCGCAGTGCATGGAAAGATGATCTCCAGACGTCTGCAGCAGAACTAGTTTACGGCGAGCCACTACGTTTACCTGGACAGTTCTTCTCACCTAGGCGGACGCACAGTTCGATTCCCGGACTACTATCGACCGTAGTCACGGTCTCAGCAGGGGAGTGTGTGGCGAGTAGGCTAGTACACCGGCGCAAACATGCTAGTGAACCAGTGCATTAAACGAGGCATGAGATCACGCCATAATACGTCATATCGGATGATTCACTTGTTTATCTAACAAACAAGTTTAGGCCGCGCCTACGCAGGTGGCACCAACCGGTCAAACCGGTATAAGCCCTGCCCACTTAGAGATGGCGGGCTAGTTTTCACTGTCCGAGCGACCCGGGAAGTTGGTACCGCCTGTTAAGTTTTATTAATTGTGTTGTAGTATATAAAGCCACAATAATAAGTGTTAAGATTATTCCACCTACAGCATTCGCTACTATTGTTTACATTTTCGAATATACAGTTATCCTAACACCGCTGGTTTCAATCCCGTGTCTCATCACGATATACTGCAAGCGGTCCAGTTACCTAACTGGACCGCTTCAATGGCGCGGGCAGTGCTAGACAGTGGTAGCACTTCATGTTTTATAACGGAACGACTGTTTAATCGTTTAAAGTTACCAAGTAGCCAATTCGATGGGTCGATTCATGGTATAAATAATATCGCTTCTCGTGTAGGTAAATTATGTAACGTTCAAATAGCGTCACATACTGATAATTATAGTACTAACTTACTTTGCTTTGTTTTGCCGTCTATTACGAGTGTAGTGCCCGCTCGTGAAGTTGATATGTCGAAGCTTAAAATACCTACTAATTTATGTTTAGCTGACCCTACGTTCTACAAGCCGTCCGAGGTGGATATTTTACTTGGCGCTGATTTATTCTGGGACTTACTAGGTACACAAAGAGTACAGTTGGGCAGAGGAATGCCAGTTTTATATGATACCAGGTTGGGTTGGATTGTCTCTGGTCCCATCGCTTATTATAATGATAGGAAATGTAGAACTAATATTAAATGTAATTTAACTCAAACTTGTTCTTGTAGTGATGGTGACTTTGAAAAGATTCATTCTGAATTAACACGATTTTGGAATATTGAGGAGGTCCCAGCGGATTCCTCAAGTTATTTACCTGAAGAGAAGTTATGTGAGGCACATTTTGTGAAACATACTACGCGGTTACCTAGTGGTAGGTTCTGTGTAAGTATACCTGTAAAACAGGATCCTTCTGTTCTAGGAAATTCGTACAAGAGGGCTACGAATTGTTTATATTCCCTGGAACGTCGATTAAAGTCGAAACCCGACGTTAGTAAATTGTATCACGACTTTATGATGGAATACGAGAAATTGGGTCATATGACTAAAAACAAAGACCTCGGCTGTACATTTCGTGGATATTTCATTCCTCACCACGGCGTACATTACACTAAGCAGCGTGTTGTTTTTAATGGTAGTTCTCAGACGTCATCAGGTATCTAACTTAACGACATCCAGATGGTAGGTCCTACGGTTCAGGACGATTTGCTGGCCATACTTCTTCGCTTTCGACAGCATAAATATGTATTATCAGCAGATGTGGAGAAGATGTACCGACAAATAGCCGTCCACCCTGCTGATAGGTACTTACAGCAAGTTCTGTGGCGTAGCGATACTGAACCTACCAACTCCGTCAGTGTTTTTACACTTAACACCATTACATATGGGTTAGCCAGTTCGCCTTTTCTTGCGACACGCTGTTTGAAGCAGGTTGGCATTGAGTGTAAGGACAAGAAAGTTGCTGAAGTCATAAAGCATGATTTCTATGTCGATGACATGTTAACTGGAGGGGATGATCTAAACGAAATGATGCTTATCCGTTCAAAGGTAACTGATGAACTGGCATTAGCTTGTATGCCACTTAGAAAATTTAGGTCAAATGAACCTAAATTCATCCCTGGGGCTTCTCAATCTTCACTAGACCTAAGCATGGGTTGTAGTGAGCCTAATAAATTGTTAGGACTGGATTGGTGTGCCGATACGGATGAACTTAGTTTTTTGAGCAGTTCATTGGTGCCATCTGATGGTACAACAAAGCGTGAGGTACTCTCTGTGATCGCACGCATTTTTGACCCACTGGGTCTGTTATCTCCCTTTGTAATAACTATGAAAATGTTATTGCAAAGGATGTGGTTGGATAAGTTAACGTGGGATAAACCCCTAAACTCCGAACTACAACATACATGGCACATTATTGTGCAATCTTTGCCATTATCATATAATTTCCGTATTCCACGAATTGTAGTTTGTGACTCGTTTAAGCTTTTTGAGCTCCATGTATTTACAGACGCGTCAGAACGCGCTCATGGGGCGTGCGTCTATGTTCGCAGCGTCAATGCTGATGGTGAATGCATAGTTCGATTACTGATGTCTAAAAGTCGAGTAGCACCGTTGAAACCTACCACAATACCCAGATTAGAATTGTGTGGTGCATTATTAGGGGCGCGTATTTATGAAAAGGTTTCGAAGTCCCTTCGAGTTAAAATCAGTCTTTCGTACTGTTGGAGTGATTCCACCATAGTTTTGGGATGGTTGCAGATGCCACCTACTAAGCTCCAACCGTTTGTACGCAATCGTGTTGCTGAGATATTAGATAAGGCCGGTGTCTGCACATGGAGACACGTACCTACCAACCAAAACCCAGCAGACCTAATATCTCGAGGGGTAGATATTAGTGCCCTGAATAGTTTAGATCTTTGGTGGAGCGGTCCTACTTTCCTAAAACAGGACCTGGCTGATTGGCCGTCTCCGCTCCAGTACCCAAACACTGAGTTGTTACCTGAAACTCGACCGCAGGTTTCGCTGAACGCTGTTGTCACAGAGAATAATACACATCCTAGTGAATTTATACAATTTAATCGATTTTCTAATTATCTAAAACTTGTGCGTTGCATAGCTTATGTACTTCGATTTGTTAAGCGTTGCAGGAAACTGCCTATAAGCAGTACATTCTTGGGTCAAGATGAGTTGCAAAATGCTTTAAATATTATAATAGTTACATCTCAAATGCAGTCATTTCCTGAGTATAATTTATTAGTTAAGAAACAAGATTTACCTGTGAAAAGCGCCCTTCTAAAAGTTAACATTTATTTAGATCAGAATAATATTATTCGTGTAGGAGGACGCTTAGATAACTCAAATTTCCCGTATAACCAAAAACATCCTATATTATTACAGTCCACTTATGTATTTACAAAATTATTATTTGATTTCGAACACAAAAGGTTGTTGCATGCAGGCCCACAGTTACTACTTGTTTCGATTAGGGAGTCATATTGGCCGATAGGTGGCAGGAACTTAGCAAAAGCCTGCTATCACAAATGCGTACGTTGCCATCGTCTGAAAGGTAGGGTGGTTACTCCCATAATGGGAAACCTGCCGCAGCTGCGGCTCCTTCCAGGTGGATACCCCTTTGAAAACTGTGGGGTAGATTATGCTGGCCCGATAATGTGTGCTAATCGGTAAGGCCGCGGATGTAGGCTGGTAAAAGTGTATATATCCATATTCGTTTGCTTTACCACTAAGGCAGTTCATTTAGTGTTAGTGGGTGATTTATCTAGCAACAAGTATTTATTAGCACTATATCGCTTCATTTCGCGACGAGGTAAACCCACCAACATATATTCCGATAACGGTACTTCATTTGTGGGAGCGTACAACGAACTGTCGAAATTCCTTAAATCCCAGTGTGATAATTTAGCGGAGAAGGTATCTAATGATGGTATTAAATTCCATATTATTCCCGCATATGCACCTCATTTCGGTGGAATCTGGGAAGCGGGTGTGAAGTCGGCCAAATATTCTTAATTCTTAATTCTTTATTGTACACAAATAATACAGAGATCATATAAAAAACATTTCAAAGAACATGTACAAAGGCGAGCTTAACTCAAAATGAGTTCTCTACCAGCAAACCTTTGAGTAGCAGAGAAGTTGTGGTCGTGAAGGGGGATGTGAAGTGTACATAAAAACAGATAATAAATTAAAAAATAAAAAACAAAATAAAAAGAACACGAATAAGAAGGTGTACCTAAACAGATACATTATACACAATACACACATATTATAGCATACATAATTATACATACACATATACATGTACCTACATATATACAAACTATACACATACATAGACATAAATAAATACGTAAATATATATAAATATATAGATATAAACAGATACATTATTGTGACAGGAAATGTTCCCTAGTCCTTCTCCTGAAGATGTCCAGAGTATTGCTATCGCGAATGGAGTGAGGAAGCGCGTTCCAAAGACGTACCGCCCGGACCGTAAAGGATCCATCATAGCAACTGGAACTATGTGCTGGTGTACGAAGCAGAAGAGAGGTAGAAACTCGACAGGGTTTACCCCTGGGTACAAGATACTCAAAGCGTTCCCGCAGATAAGTTGGAGCATTAGGATTATGAAGAATATTATAGAGAAGCGTAAGAATGTGAAGATTACGGCGCTGCCGAATAGGGAGCCAGTTCAGTCTCTTGCGATATTCCGTCACATGGTCGTATTTTCGTAGACCAAAGACAAATCGGACTCCCAAATTCTGCAGGCGCTCAAGTTTGTTTAGCAGTTCCTCCGATGCATCGAGAAAGCAGACATCAGCATAGTCTAACAGCGAGAGTAGAAGAGATTGTGCAAGAGTAACTTTAGTCTGAAGAGGTAGGAGTGTCTGGAGACGTTTGAGAGATTGAAATGAGCAGTATACTCTCCTACTCATCTCCGCGATGTGAACATCCCAGGCAAGCATGGAGTCTATGTGCACGCCTAAATTTTTAGCACTTTTGGAGTATTCAATGGCTACAGAATCATACGTTACTGGAGGCAGGGCATCATGATTCAGAAGGCGGAGCATGTATCTACCACCAACAATGAGTGCTTGGGATTTTTTTGGGTTAACAAGCAGTCCAAAGGATTGGGCCCAGATATGGATGTTTTCAAGGTCATTGTTGATGGCAGCCACAGCCCTAGTTAGATCATCAGCTTTAAAATGTCGATATATTTGCAAGTCGTCTGCGTAGAGATGATAATGCGAGGTTAGGACCTTCGTGATGGCGTTTATAAAAACAGAGAAGAGAAGAGGAGAAAGGACGCCACCCTGAGGAACACCTGCTTCTAAGTCACAACAATCGGAGAAAGCGTCATTCACTCTAACAGATTGTGAGCGTCCCTCGAGATAGGACTTGAACCAAGTAATTGCTGAGTCAGAAACATTGATGGATGAAAGAATACCTAAGAGTATGTCAAAATCAACTGAGTTGAAGGCACTGCTGAAGTCCAATAAGACCATCACTGTTAATTGTTTGTGCTCCATGGCCAATCTAATGTCATCTGTTACTTTGACTAGAGTTGTTACAGTACTATGGCCACGGCGGAAGCCAGACTGGAAAGGACTCAACAGGCCATTAGAGGAGAGGTAATAGGTCAGTTGATCGTGAACAATACTCTCAAGTACCTTCGACAAGATGGGAAGGATAGAAATGGGGCGGAATTGGGAGTGTGTTGTAGGATTGGGTACTTTGGGTAGAGGTATAACAGATGCTTTTTTCCACGAAGACGGAAAAAAGTTAGAGTATAAGGAGAAGTTCATAATGTGGGTGAGGATAGGAAGGATCAGATCTACAATGGGGAGAAGCATTTGAAGTTGAAGGCCATCGTCACCGACCGCCCTCGTGGATATGGATTTTAAATGTTTTTTAATATCCGCTTCTGTTACTGGTTGAAATGAGAAGGGAGCATTCAAAGGTAGTGGAAGAGAAGAGAGAGAAATTAAGGTAGAAGATTTAACGTCACTAGGAATAGTAGTTGGAGGGGCTGAAAAATGGGCATTTAATGCATTGAGATCCATATCAGTAAGGTTATCATTGGTGACCTTACCGATCCCCAAGGATTTTAGGAATTGCCATTGTTGGGAAGTGTTAAGGCCCTCAACTGACTTGTGAATATGGTCTCGTCTCGCATCCCTACACAGACGATTGCAGCGATTACGCAATTTTTTATACAAGTTCAACGCCTCTTCAGACGGGCACTTGATATATTTACGCTTGGCTTTATCTCGCTTCGACATAATGTTTTTGATTGATGGAGAAAGCCATGGCGCAGGATGATGTCTAACTCTTACCCTTTTAAGAGGCGCATGCACATCATAAATGGCCAGCAATGTGCTGGTGAAAATAGACACTTTCCCATCCAGATCATCACAGTCATAAACAGATGACCAGTCGGCACCATCCACATCACCACCCAAACGCTCCAGATCCATGTCTTTAAAATTACGAAGAAGAAGAAATTTACTCTTGCGTTTCGGAGGACGCAGTTTATAGGAGAGGTATAGAAGATCGTGGTAAGAAAAGGGAGCGGATAACTGTCCGTGTGTATCATTTACAACGAGTGTTGGCTAATTGTAACTTAACGTAGGTATGAAGAACTTAACACCACGTTAACCCAAATCGAGGCGGTACTAAATTCTCGCCCGTTAACACCGCTGTCATCCGATACTGCCGACTGTATACCGCTCACTCCAGGACATTTTCTTGTGGGTCGTCCGTTGACGTCCATTCCCCAGTCCAACTATCAGGACCACTCCGTCAGCCAATTGACACGGTTTCAGCGCATCGAGCAGCTTCGCCAACATTTTTGGACTCGGTGGAGTAAGGAGTACGTCGCTGAACTGCAGCAGAGAACGAAGTGGCGTTCCTACAAGGAGGAATTGAAGCTGGACACGTTGGTTGTCATCAAGGACGATCATTTACCGCCTCTCAAATGGCGGCTTGGGAGAATCGTCGCATTGCATCCTGGCTCTGATGGCGTTGCTCGCGTTGCTGACATTCGAACATCTGCTGGAGTTCTACGAAGAGCCTTTAACCGAATTTGCCCATTACCCGTGGATACTTCATTTGGTGGTTGAAAGCATTGCTTCCAACGTCCGGGGGCATGTTCAGGACAAGTGCCTGAATGTTTATTTATAGCAACCTTGCGATGCACTGGGTGCAATTAATTTTAGCGCGGCGCATCCGCATCGTCGGTAGATTACTTAATTTTAATTTTTGTAACCGTTTTTCACTTGCCTTCGATCTGAGCTGAAGAAAGGATTATACACGTACAGTTCCAATTGCTGCAGTTTTATTTTATTTAAATTCGGAGTCTAATCCTAAACAACATGTTAATATAGTATCAATGGCACTCAACTTGATGACATCATCAGTTGCTTTTTCACGCTCCGCTTAAAGAACCCGGGACTGAGTAGGGAGAAAGAAACACGTGAGCTGGCAGGGAATTGCAGGTCTTAATAGTGCAGCAAAGCAAAAAGAGTCACCGAACCAATCAGTTCTTGATGGAATATTCTGCACCGTATGATGGTGACATCTAAACCCTGCACGTGTTCTGTATAGGCAAGGAGAGGGTGGAACTAATTGGGAGAGCTCATCACAACATTCACTATGGTAGAGACTGGAATATGCTGCCACGGAAGAAATACTGTGTGTCTGTGTGTGTGTGTGTGTGTGTGTGTGTGTGTGTGTGTGTGTGTGTGTGTGTGTGTGTGTGTGTGTGTGTGTGTGTGTGTGTGTGTGTGTGTGTGTGTGTAAGAGGGTGTGTGTGTGTGTGTATTAGCAGGATATAGATAGAAGTAAATGCACAGCCCTTCTACACTACTGTATACTGACTATAAAAAACAAACAATTCAAATGCATAATATCAGATTCCAAAACCATTTCCTGGTAAAATTCCGTAATAATATAATTCTGGCCTCCAGGCGGGCCAATATCGCATTTATTTTTTGTATTGCATACAACATGAGTCCCGTTATTGCTTTAATAGCTTATGATTCACTGGGAGCCAGATTTCAGTAGGTATTGCGTATTTTCCAAACATTAATTTCCATTGAAGCGGAGCGGAACTGAGTAGAACTGAGCTGAGTACTTTAGGCTGACGTTCCATTGACGCGGAGCAGAGAGATATTAACCAATAGCATTGCATAAAACTCCGCTCCTGCAGCTGAGTGGCGTTTTTTATGCAACCTTGTTGGTTGTGCGAGAGATATGCTGTGCGAGAGATATGCATTTGGCAATCTCACCTCCGGCAACCAAGGACTCAAGACGGCGTGCGTTTTAGTCGGATCGAGTCCGACATAACCACCTCCACCGGCTCCGTGGGGATTTATCGCACGATAAAAAAACAAACCTTGTTGGTTAATTTTTCTCCGCTCCGCCCCGCTCCGCGTCAATGGAACGGTAGCCTTACCCATAGTGCATCACTGTCTCGCTATTGCTTGACTCCGTTTTGTCCAGCTCGACACCGCAAACATAAGTATTTCATTTGATGCTACGCTCCACTCCGCTTCACGATTTGTTTAATGCCGCTCCGATTAGTGCTCGAAATCTCAACTCCACATCAGTAACTCCAATAACCCAATCCACTAATTCACAGCCACTCCTCTTTACTCCGTTCAGCTCAGGTTCAATGGAAACGCATCTTAATAGTTAGACTGAGGTTCATCAGACATAATCCTCTATTCTAATTGAAAGTTTCTTCATTTATATGGGAAAATCATCACAGCCCGTTCGTCTACAGATATCTTGCCTCTAATAAAAAACGTTACTTTTATAGTTCAACTAGCTTTTGCCCGCGGCTCCGCCCGCGTGGATGTCGGTTATCGCGACCAAACATAGCCTATGTCCTTTCTCATGGTCTAATCTACCCCTATACCAAATTTCATCAAAATCGGTTCAGTGGTTTAGGCGTGAAAGCGTAACATACAGACAGACAGACAGACAGAAAGACAGACAGACAGAGTTACTTTCGCATTTATAATATTAGTATGGATTTAGAGTACTCATTTCGATTCGGAATAAGTAATGAGGTATCGATAGATCTATTTATTGGAGTTAATTCTGGAAATGGGTCATTCTCTAATTTAAGCGGGATATCAATACAAGTGGGTACAAATATATTTTTAGTTGAAATTGGGCGTTGGACTGGTGCAGAAAAGTAAAGTTGATTAGCACAGAATAACGTGCCCTGTGTTATTTTATGGACTCTAATTTTTATTGTTTAATAATAAGATATACATTAGTAAAGGTTGTTTGGTATGGTTTTTATTTTGTATCTACATACCCCTACCTACCTCTTCCCTAAGGAAGGTATTCCCACATCTGTTGGTGATATTTAGTTTAGATTAATGAAAAGTTAGTCGTTTGTCGAAATACTTGTTAATTAGTTTGTTGCATCTCTGTGATTGCCTGAGCGCAATCAATATGTTCTGATATTGTAATTATTTTGTTTACATTAAAACTTTATTATGTCAAGCATAGATCAAGGTGAGCCCTATTTAAAAACTAATTTATTAAATATTGAATAAAATCGATATGATCGTTATCTGAAGACGAGATGAAGTTTTATTAGGAATCATAGCAAACTAAGTACATTCATTTAATAATTTGGGTTTTGGGTACGACATACACGACGCCCTCCAATGTGAGTCGTCTCAAGTCTCAACCCTGAGTGGAATACCTGTGCAAGAGCCTCCATTGTTTAGCAGGTAGGTACTGCAACTAGCAGTGAAGGTTAGCATGGGCCCCGAAGATATCGTTAGGGTTGCCCACATATGTGTAACTGCCCTGTATACAGGTATATTTTCTAAAGTTTACACGAATGTCACTCATTGAAATAAAACCACTTTATAAAGATTCTATCGCGGTATAATATGTCATTCTTTACGCTTGTCTGCCACCTAAGTGGTATAAAAAAAATACATCGGGAAAAATGAAGCGCTCAAGTGGGACTTGAACCCATGACCTTTCCCTTTTTTTTTTATTTACTCTTAAACCGACGTTTCGGCCATTTTTCAGTAGGCATGTTCGCTGACTCCACGAATGGCTGGTGGAAAATGCTGGAAGTGTGGAAAGTGCTGCTAAAAAGTAATAACAAATATACGTATAGTCAATGATGTTTTATAAACTTTAGATACTTCATGCCATGGCCCCTTTAAAAATGGCGCTAACACTACATATCTAAAATTATCGCTTCTTAATAACGGGGTGGGTTATTTGATGTGACATAATCACGGAAACACTCCGTGTATTTATTTTTTTACTTTGTATTTAACATTTGAATTTATAAAATAAATCTGACTTCTTAATAATAATACGTCAATGTTATTAATTTATATGAATTATATCATTGTTTATTATTTTTACTGATTAATTAATTAAACACGATTTTTTGGCTAGCGCACAGTCGCGTCTCTGATTGGTGGAAGAAATGGTGACCTTTTTTTGGTTGAATTTGGTCATCATTTTTTTGGTTGACACTTTACAGTGTGAACAACATAATATATTTGAATGAATTTTTATAGCATTTATTATGCTAACTTTAAAGTTCTAAAAACATCAGAAAAAATGAATATGTCGAACATAATATATCTACATATTATAAATATCATTGCATAGAATCCGCAAAAAGTGATTTTATTTCAATGAGCTATCGTTAACTTAGGCTTTTACCCGTACAAGTAATACTCATATCACAGAACAGGTAACTAGCGTAATATTCTCTTCTAGTATTAAAGTTGCGGTTCCAATACCTATTTATAGCCTGCCTTCCTATCAGTCAGTACCAGTTAGTTAACGAACGGTACACAAGACTTCGGTAACTAGTACTGAACCTCATCAACGCGTTTGATGAACTAAGTTCGAGATACTTGGCTACAACTTGGCTAGATGGCAAGCCACAAAAGCATATCAGGTAGACAGGTATTTAGGTAGGATATTTAGGTTTACACAGGTAATAATGCGATGTTATTTTTAAACATACCGCCTATATAATGGTTTGTGCTCAGATGAATTATTTGACATGATGCCCACAGCTAACTTCTATCATCGCACCGCTCGCCATAGACAGGGTTTTCATCCCCACACATTGCATCCGAATACGGTGCGCACCGTGCGGTATGAAAGGAACTTCATCCCACGTACGCTCAAGCTGTGGAATGAACTCCCTGCCATGCTTTCCCAAGCGACTACAATATGGGTTTCTTCAAGAGGGGCATTAGAAGGTTTCTTCAGGGTAGGCAGCGCGAGTGTAACGCCCCTGGTGTTGCATACGTCCATAGGCCGCGGTAACCACTTTCCATCAGGTGGGTTGGTGCTTGTCTGCCACCTAAGTGGTATAAAAAAAACGCGCATTTATGTACTCATCCATACTTCCATATTAATATTATAAAAGCGAAAGTAACTCTGTCTGTCTGTATGTATGTTACGCTTTCACGCCTATAAACCACTGAACCGATTTTGGTATAATGGTAGATTAGACCTTGAGAAAGGACATAGGCTATGTTTGGTCGCGATAAGCAACATCCACGCGGGCGGAGCCGCGGGCAAAAGATAGTAGTTTATAAAAGTTCAGGACTTCACGCGAAACATTTTTGTAAAATTTACTTTTGCCGACGTTTCGGGTGCAAAAAGCACCCGAAATTACTTGTACCTCATTTTCCGAATCGGAAATAAAGTACAGTCATTTAGTAGTTATTCATTTTAAGAATATTTGGCTTCAAAGATAACTTTATTGTTGATAAAGTAACTGCTGACTCTTTGAGTAAAAGCGCTGTCTCTGTTGGCATTAAACTTATAAGTTTAGAATTCACGGTATTCCTTTCATTTAAGTTACTATGTTTGTTAGAGAGAATAGATCCTTATAATAGGCACTATCTGCGGTATGGGTAATGGACTGCTGAGACGAGGTCTCGGGTTGTTATTATTATTATTATATACTTTATTGTACACCTTAAAAATACAGAATATAGAAATAAATGTCTACGGAAACAGTACAAGGGCGGCCTTATCGCTTTAAGCGATTTCAGGTTTACCAGGTTTACCATGGCACACACCAGTGACTTTTCGATGCTTTTCGAAGCTATGTGTGTATTTATCGCAGGTATAAAAGTGCCCGGTTAATGGCAATAGGCTCGCCACCTATTACATTGGGACCTAAACATAAACTGGCGAAATATGGGTGCTAGCACCTCTGCCTACCCCTTCGGGGAATACAGGTTTGAGTTAATGTTATGTTATGTTATGTTAATAGGCACTATTCATTGAAGCCATAATAATACAGGATGTATTTTTTTCGGGTTTTAGTCGGTTCGATTACCAGATGTGCCAAGCGAGTTTTCGAAAAACTTTGAATGCAGTTTTGTTTCTTCTTCAAAATAAAGGAATGTTTTCTTTGAGTGAAATTCTCAATCTCCAGTATTTCGAGTACTTCCCCTCCTTTTTTCTTTTTGTCTGTTGTCTGTTTTCTTTGAGTGAAATTCTCAATCTCCAGTATTACGAGTACTTCCCCTCCTTTTTTTTCTTTTTACCCGACTACGGCGAAGCCAAAAGGAGGGTTATGATTTTGACAGGCTATGTATGTATGTATGTATGTAAGTATGTATGTATGTATGTATGTTCATTTGTTCCCTCATAGCTCCTCAATCCTCAACTACTAATTAGAACTAGACAAATGAGATATCGTTACAAGCGGTTTTATCGTCCGATGGTTATAGGCTATATGACGTGTCACTCAATCTTGTAAACTTTTATTTATTTATTTATTTATTATCTTCTTCTACATCCATCTTTACAGGGTAGACCCTAACACGACAGAGTAGGCAATCTAAGCATGCACTAACATAACTAACCTAATGTTTTATCTATACTATACTATATATTATATATATATATATATATATATATATATAAATCGCGAAGGACTTCTTGCGTCTTTACAAACTACCACCCTGCGGCGTCCACTGAATGTAGTGAGATTTTTAATGTTTTCAATGCGTATGTAAGATGTTTTCATCAGTATCATATCAGTAGTCAACGTCAAATTTCATTTAAACATTAAATGGTGATATTCAAATTAAATATTTCTAGCTGAATTTGTGCGTCCGTTCACTCTTAAATTTTTCTTGCACACTGAATACCTGCGTATACCTACTAAACACTGCATGCACATTCCCGCCTCCATCCGAATGTATGTTTAAATCAATTCCGTATAATGCTCTGCATATATCACAATGATTATAATAACTAAATGACATCCATCTACTATTGAATACAGATTGGTTCCGAATACTGTTTTTGAATAATTGTATCCAGCTTATCAGCCAAGAGACTTCCACCTATATAAGGGTTTATAATGACTCCAGGCATAGATAATAAATATAATTAATAATTAGCATACAAAAGTGACAATGTATAGCGTAGGTATTTTCACTTTGGTGGTCAACAAAATCTTAAAAAGCAATATAATCATTTTTGACGAGTTTTTGTTTTATGAAGGCACTGTCTGCATCGGTTGAGTTACCCCACAGTAATATGCCATAATTTAAGAATGAGCCAACATGACTGTGGTACGCCATAAGAGCTGTTTTTTCGCAAGTTGTATTTCTAAGCTGGCGTAGAGCAAACACGAATCTATTTACTCTCTTGCATACTGTATCTACATGCAGATTCCAGTTACAGTGTTCATCTAATATGAGACCCAGGAAGCGAATATGACTGTCCCTGCTTATTGCAACACCATTCAACGCTAGCTCGAAGTCTTGTAGGTTCTGCTTATGCGTAGAGCAGATCGCAGCTGCCGGTGAGGGTCTGGCCACCCAGATGGCAAAACAGGCGAGGAGGGAGGCTGAGGCACAGCGGCGGGAGGCCGAGTCCCGACGCCAACTCCAAAAAGTTACGGCGGAGCTAGAGGCCCTCAAGAGAAGGGACCGAGTTGCCGGGAGTGGCGACTCGGTCAATGCGGAAGGCGCAGCCGGAGCGGTCGGCGCACCCTGCTCTGGCGGGCGGCCGGTGCAGCCGGAGCGGCCAGCGCAAACAGCGCAACCGGTGAAGCCGCCAATTCGACCAGCAGAGCCAGAATCGTGGGTCGCGCTCAGGGCAAGGATAAGGGGAAGGGCAACCCCGGACCCCGGCCCGGTTCTGGGTGAATCCCCGAGCCCCCGTAAGGGGGCTGGGAGGTAGCTGGAGCCGCCAAGCAGAGACGGAACGCCGCCAAAAAGGCAGCCAAAATGGCCAGAACGGCCAAGGCTGCCGCGATGGGAACAGCGCCGAGGAAGCTCCGCGCCCCACGATTGACGGCAGTCGTCATTACGTTGACGGCGGAGGCGTCGGAGAGCCCCATCGCGGCAGCCCCAAAGGTTGCCGATGGGCGGGGCCTGCTTATTGGCGGCTTCCAGATGGTGCAGGTACGGCTCCTGCAGGCCCGACCAGCACGGTGCTTCCGGTGCCTGTCGGTGAGCCACGTGGGGGTGCAGTGCACGGTGGAGGCCAGTTTCCGAAGGTAACGGTCGGTGACCGTTGCTTCCGCTGTAGCCAACCCGATCATAAGGCCGGTAGTTGCGAAGCTCCGTTGCACTGCTTCAGGTGTGCAGCAGAGGGCAAGCCGGCCGACCATAGGGCTGGTGCCAAGGCCTGCACCGCGGGGAGGCCGAAGCCGGTTGGCAGTTCCATAATGGATCCTCAGCTCCGCGTCCTGCAGACGAATGCGAACCACTGTGTTGATGCTCAGGCACTTTTGCTCCAGAGCATGGCACAGTGAGGCATTAATGTCGCCGCTGTCACCAAGCCGTACACTCACCGGTTTATCGGGCCTGCCTGGGAAACCGACCTGGACGAATCGGTGGCACTGGTGCACAACGCCGCTGCCAGCAGCCCCCCTCCCCCCCCTTATTATACCCAAATGCGACCGGGCTCGGTCGGCGAGAGATTTCGTGCGGGGATCGGTCCTGGGACCGCTACTGTGGAACATCGGTTACTACTGGGTTCTTCGCGGTGAGCTCGCGGACGGTGCCGCCGTCACGTGTTATGCGGATGACACGCTGGTGACGGCGTGCGGGGCTACATACCGCGAAGCGACCATGAAGGCCACGACCGCGGTTGCCCAAGTCGTGGAGCGGATCCGGCGGCTGGGTCTGGAGGTGGCTCCGTATAAAACCGAGGCCATGTTCTTTCATGGGCCTCGGCGCGTGCCACCGGAAGATTCCAGCCTCATAGTGAGAGACATTTCCATCGGCATCAAGCCCCAGATGAACTATCTGGGGCTCGTGCTCGACGGCCGGTGGATCTTCGGGGAGCATCGCCGAAGACTGGCCCCCGAATTGAAGGACATAGCTGCCGCTTGCTGCTGCCCAACATAAGGGGTGTATTCACCGCTAAGAAAACCCCATATATTGTAGCGCCGCAATTCCTGGGCACACGGCTTACCATTGCCCCGAGTATCGGGATCCTAGGCGTCGACATTTCAAGTGACGTCCAGTACCGCAGTCATTTAGAGGACAAGGTTAAGCTGGCATCAAAGAAACTTGGGAGTTCTTAACAGGGCGAAGCAGTACTTCACTGCGGGGCAGCGACTCCTTCTTTATAAGGCACAGGTTCGACCCCACATGGAGTACTGCTGTCATCTTTTTGTCGGAGCGCCCGCACGCCAGCTTAACCCTTTCGACTCGGTACAAAGACGGGCGTTGAGGCTCGTCGACAGTCCCATACTCGCAGGCGATGTGGAACCTCTCAGCCTCAGGAGGGCCTCACTGTGTGTTTTCTACCGCCTATATAATGGTTTGTGCTCAGATGAATTATTTGACATGATGCCCACAGCTACATTCTATCATCGCACCGCTCGCCATAGACAGGGAATTCATCCCCACACATTGCATCCGAATACGGTGCGCACCGTGCGGTATGAAAGGAACTCCCTGCCACGGTTTTCCCAAGCGACTACAATATGGGGTTCTTCAAGAGGGGCATTAGAAGATTTCTTCAGGGTAGGCAGCGCGAGTGTAACGCCTCTGGTGTTGCATACGTCCATAGGCCACGGTAACCACTTTCCATCAGGTGGGCCGTGTGCTTGTCTGCAATCTAAGTGGTATAAAAAAAAGGGGGCCGGATGACTTTTGCAGGAGACTCTACGCAGGAGTCCTGCGGTCCATTGCCCTAAATGGGTGCCCGATATGGGCGGAGACCCTGACGATCCACAATGCGCGTCTGCTGCGTGGGCCGCAGCGTGCAATGGCCAGCAGGGACATTATGGGGTACCGCACGATATCCTTGGAGGCGGCGAATCTCCTTGCCTGATCTCTACCGTGGAACTTGGATGCGAGAACCCTTTCGGTACCGAAAGGAGGCGCGGGAGCCGAGCCGGGAACCCGAGCCTGAAGAAATTCGGATCGTGAGGTCCCATCTCCACCCTGAGTGGAAGCTACGACTTGGGTGACCAAGCGCAGGGCACGCCGTAATAGCAGCGGTTAAACTCATCATGGAGGAATAGCTAGAGATGCCACACGGCAGCCTCTCGTACCGGCTGACACGGGTGTTTCGGGAGCTACCTGTGTCGGATGCGGAAGGAGCCAACGTGCGAGTGCCATCACTGTGATGCGAGCGATGACGCAGAGCTGCACACGCTGACCGAGTGCCCGGCGTGGGACACGGCGGCCCAGGCAGGTCCTAGTGGCGGCTCTGGGGGTGGGAGTCCTCACACTCGCCACATTGCTCACAGCGATGGTACGATGCGCAAACGCTTGGGGTGCGGCCGCCTCCTTCTGCGAGCAATTAATGCTCGAGAAGGAGGCGGCCGGTCGGGTCCGGACTAGACTACGGGCCCGGGAAGCCCACGAAGAGCGAAAGCGAACCGGTCGTCGCGGAACGACCTCCGTCCTCCATGAGCGCTGGCCTAGGGGTGAACGGCGGAGTCTCCTGTCACCCTAGCAGAAGCAGGACGCGGCGGTGCCGCCAAGTGCGCCTCCCCGTACCCGGGGCTAGATGGGGACACCGAGGTCCCCACAGCCCGAAGTGTCTGCCGGGGTGCGAGAGATATGCTTTCGGCAATCTCACCTCCGGCAACCAAGGACCCAAGACGGCGTGCGTTTTAGTCGGGGGGGTCTCCGTGGGGGTGGTATCCGTGGAGATTTAGCGCACTATAAAAAAAATGTATAAACCGGTAAGCTCAGAGGCACAGGCTGGTGTGAACAGATAAGCTTACATCACGGCCGGCACATTTCTGTTGGTTTACAAACTTCGGTACGCGAGCGCGCTGAAGCCCGCCGCTCCGCGCCCCGCGCCATGCGTCCCTCGTGAACCCCGAAGAGGCCCCTCAGACACCGTACCTAGTGCCCGTTTAAGGATGTTTAAGAGACGCAAGATTGTTGTCACGAAAACATGATAAAAACTTTACAAATACGATATTCAATGGACACGATAAGATCGGTGAACTGAACTCAAAGTATACGTGGTAAATTATACGCTGAACACTAGTGTCCTCCAAATTTCAGTCGGACGATGGCGGAACTACATTATACGCTAAAAGGCATTGTAGTGATGGAATTACGTCCATGCCAATTTTTCGCCATTGCATTCTAAGGATCGTAAGGGAGCATTGGGCTAAAAATGAGGGTCGGTCAATCTTGCGTCCGTATTCCGGACGCACAAAGTCAGTCGGACGCAGCATCATTGGTAAATAACGCCATGTAGGACGCAACATGTCCTTCAAGATGTATATATATATATATATATATATATATATATATATATATATATATTATATATATTATATATATATATTATATACTATACTATATACTATATATACTATACTATACTATACTATACAAATAAATAAAACAAATAAAAAAATACAAATAAATAAAATTGGAGTGTCTGTTTGTAATATTAAAATAACCGCTTTCTACTACATGCATATGAATGTATATACGGTACACATACCAAAATATATATTTTTAAATTTTTTGTCTGTCTGTCTGTCTGTCTGTCTGTCTGTCTGTCTGTTTGTTTTGGCTAATCTCTGGAACGGCTGGACCGATTTGGACGGGACTTTCACTGGCAGATAGCTTATGTAATAAGGAGTAACTTAGGCTACTTTTATTTTAGAAAACTGATTTTTTTTATTAAGTACATTCCACGCGGACGAAGTCGCGGGCACAGCTAGTTATAATCTATAACATATTACTGATAATGTGTGTACTGTGAATTCACTCAGAGAGCAACAAAATAGGTCGACATTAGGCGAAACTGCGTTAAGCGTCCGAAGAGCTCGCGTTAGCGGTGCCTCCTTCAGCAGGTTAGTACGCGCACTCGGCACCTGCAGCAGCTGCGGCCTCCGGCGCCTCCCCACATACCCGTCCGGGACGCATAAACCTATCCGCTCCAGTATGGCCGCATTTTGGACCTTGCCGCGGATAACCTTAAAAATGTACATGGCCACTGCGAGCTCCCTCCTAACCCTCAGTTCATTGTACCCAACCATACCCAGTATAAATAGTGTTGGATACAATAACGGATAAAAAGGGTAAACGCCATAATACTTTAAATATAAATACCTTATGAATTTGTTTTGAACGCGCTCCAACATGAGATTATATTTAATTTCATGTGGGCTCCAGATGACTGCATTGCATTCCAACTGACTTCTAACTAATGTATTATATAGCGCCCTCTGGCGCTCATAAGGTACTGTGTTAAAAAATAAATTTGAGATAAATATGTCGTGTTTGGTATCAAATGAAAGGGCTTAATAAGCACATTTCAAATATGTATAAATTATTAGCTTTACCTTGCCCCAAAATAATATAAATAAAAAATAAAGTTTAAAACTAAAACCCGACAATCGAAAAATGACGCTATAAAAAGTAACAAACAAGAAAATATCAAGGATAGCCGTGGTCGTATGCCACTTACTCTAACAAAACAATACATTCTTGGGAAAAGTGGAATACGACCACGGCTATCCTTGATATTTTCTTGTTTGTTACTTTTTATAGCGTCATTTTTCGATAGTTGGGTTTTAGTTTTAAACTTTATTTCTTTTTTCATGCGGAGTTCCTCTCGGATACCCCCCCTGCCGGAGCCGGAAGGGGAGGTTATGTCGGGCTCGAACCTACTAAAACCACACGCTGACTGTGGGTCGTGGTACTAGGCCGGAGGTGAGGTTGTCATCGACATATCCCTCGCACCTCGGCTGACCCAGGGCCATCTCTTACGGTCTAGCCCTCCTCGGGAGTACTTCCCCTCCAGTGGGCATGTTTACTATTTGGACTCGGGTGGAACCTCGGGTGCCAAGTTAAAGTTCACAGGTTCAATTCCCGCTCAGTAAATCAGTACCTTACTACGCCAGAGCGAGAAGGAAGGAGGAAGTAAAATGGCGCTTATAATATTCCGGTAGCAAATAAAACTCGAAGCTAATAACAAAAATATTTCTATTATGTGGACGTCTAACTTTCATGTAACTTGTGTAATAGTTTGCCAATAAAGAATTGTAATAACTGAGTAAAAGTAGAAACTTTTGTTCGAGTACATTTAGTGTTTAATGTTGTCAATCTTTTGTGATATACCATCGAGGAAGTGCACTAAAACCTCATTAGTGTGGACACTAACGTGTATAACCGTTAGGTATTTAAATCTTAACATCAAAAATCAATATAGCTACTAAGTACAGCTTAAGTGTTATGGGTTCTAAAACGCGGATAAAGATATGCATAGATAACTTTTTTCGTACATACATACATATTATACCTACAATAAAAACACTCAAACCAATGCAAATATACATATTTACATATTCATGCATACAAGCATTTGCACTGAACGGGAATCGAACCCTCTAATTCAGCAGTTAAATACTACCACTACGCCACAGTGGTCGTATAACATTATACAATAGAGTTCCCTGTATAAAAAGGTAAGCGAAGCCCACATAAAGGTAACGTTTTACATTTCTTCCCCTCCGGTGAATTTGTTGTAAATCCATGTTTAATGACTTGATTATGCAAGCCTTGAAGGTGGGTTTGCACATACATCACGCCTTACGTGACTGCTGTTAAGGTACGGTTAGGGTCCATTTAGACTAGGTGTAAAAATGATTGAGCACTTTTTAAGTTTCCCTTTCGATATATTCGAATTTTAAAGTTAGCATAATAAGTGCTATAAAAACACATTACCCTCCTTTGCGTCGCGCAGTCGGGTAAAAAAATCATTCAAACACTTTTTAAGCGTTAATGATCGACGATACAAAAAAGGTCCAATGGAGTATTTTTATTTAATTCAATTTTGAAGGTTCAGTGGGCACTGAAAAAGAGGTCGAGTGGGCACATTAATTGTTATATTTTGAAGGAGGTCCAGTGGGACCTAAAAGTGAGGTCCAGTAGGTACTTTTGTGAGAGGGTAGAATCTTGGAGGTCGAGGTACGTAGCCGAAGGGCTACGGGCCTGTACGATCAAAAAGATCTCATCTTTACAATCAATTAGCTGTTACCCGCGGCTCCACCCGCTTGAATATCGGTTATCCCCGATCGGTTTAAAATTGACAAAGTTTCATATAAACTTTCATCACCTATTTTATCCCCTTATGGGTAGAATTAATCAAAATCCTTTCGTAGCGGATGCCTAGGTCATAACATCTACCTGCATGTCAAATTTCAGCCCGATCCGTCCAGTGGTTTGGGCTGTGCGTTGATGGATCACTATGTCAGTCAGTCACCTTTGAGTTATATATATTTAGATTGGCCTACCGCAGTCTACTGCTGGACATAAACCTCTGCCAATGTTGGGAGGCTTTGGCCCACTGTTTCCACATTGGCCAGATGGGTTGGTACAGGGATTTGTTTCGAGTTTACCTTCTCTACCAGTGATATCATCTGCGTTTTTTTTCATTAATCACCTCTTACGACACCCTCGAATGATATGAGGTGGTGATACTTGTATTCTTTCTCTGTCACCACCGGATTCACCATATAAAAAAGTTCTTATAATAAGGTAGTATGGGTGTTTTTGTGACAGGCTCCGAACCGAAACAAATAGCGAACTACTTATGCAGTAATATCAAAAACTGCTCGAACATTTTCCACCTGATCAGAAATGACCCTTAGACCGTATATGAGTTGCGATCGTGACCAAATTAAAAAACACAATGCGTTGTGAATTAAACCGAAGGTTTTGGTGAATTTCGTTTGTTTCGTAATGACTTTAAAAAAAGTATTGCCCCCTCTAGGCAAGTGGCAATTCGTTAGCGTATTGTAGAATAGAATGAGGAATGTATGGAATTGATACGTATTCTGACGTTTACGACGTTCTAAACAGTTGTTAACGTTTGTCAAGCCGATCATCAATCAATCAATCAATTAGCCCACTGCATTCCACAGCTGGACATAGGCCTCTCTCAATGTGCGCTATTTCACCCGATCCTCCGCCTTCCACATCCAGTCTGTCCCAGCCACCTTTTTCAGATCGTCAGTTCATCTAGCTAGGGGGTGTCCTACCTTCCGTTTGCCTTCTCGCGGTCTAAACTCTAGGACTTGTCTGCTCCAAGGGCCATCATCATTTGTTTGACAGATGTGGCCAGCCCATTGCCACTTCAGCTTGCTTATTCTGCGAGCTATGTCGGTAACTTTGGTTCTGTGTCGGATGACCTCATTTCGAATTCTATCCTTCAAAGAAAATCAGAGCATAGCTCGCTCCATAGCCCGCTGCGTGATTTTTAGGTTATGGACTAGCCCTACCGTCAGTGTCCACGTTTCGGCACCGTAAGTCATAACAGGTAAGACGCACTGGTCATCAATCTATTATTTTCTACAATCGTATTGCCACTTGTCTAGAAGGACTGGAAACCAAATCTATTAGTATTCCCGCTAAACCCTCTAGCTAAGCTAAATTCCTTGTGTTAGGAGTAGGCTCAAGTTGTAAGTTTACTGGCTAGGATTTGAACCCAGAACCTTCGAACGAAAGGTCACTAATATAGTATTGCGTAACTTGCAAAGTGCATACTACCCGATTACTATTTAGCCACGAGCCCGATTTGGTGTCTCTATAGACCTACCATGAGTATATACTTTTTTTTTAATAAAGTACACGTCAATTTGACTTCACCTTGCCTGATGGTAAGCTAAAGGCAAAATCTCGGAAAGAGGGTCACCATTGTAAACATGTACCATGTTAACAGTGGTGGCACTCAGTTTCACGCCCCGCTTAAAGGACCCGGGACTGTAGGAAGAAGGAAACCCGTGAACCGTCAGGGAGTTCCAGGTCTTAATGGTGCGGCATAGGAATGAGTCACTGAAACGCTTGGTTATAATCGCTTGGTTATAAAAAAGTTATATTCTGCACCATATACGGATGGCATCTTATTTTTATACCTTTATACTATGGAGGCAGAACACGGCGGTAGTCCCGTCCCAATTGAGCAGTCCGACTGGGGAAGTACCTCCGCCCTATTACCGCGGCCATATTAACCTCGTGTTGTGTTCCCAACGCCAGAGCTCAGGGAATATTTGAGCTGTCAGTGGGAAAACCAAAGGCTTGTCTGCTTTGTCTTCTGAAAAAAAAGAAAGAAAGAAAAAAATATTCTGTTCTTATAGGGTCGGTAGCACTAGTGTGACTCCCCTGGTGTTGCATACGTCCATAGGCCACGGCAACCATTTTTATCAGGCGGGCCGTGTGCTTATCCTCCACCTAAGCTGTATATAAAAAAACTTATTGAAAGGAAAACAGTCCCATATCTATAGTCACGGACGAATTGAGGACGGGCCCTTGTAAACTCAATAATAAATGTACCTACTTAAATATAAAATAATACAACCTAAAACAACATTATTAATTATATTCTAATTAAGGAAAAAGCATCTTTATATCATTCGAATACAGGCTAAATTGGCATACACAAGCTGTGTTTGTAGGTCTCTATTTGTTCTACTGATACAACACGAATACCTTCGCATTGTTCATGTTTAATGTTTATAATAACACTAGCTGTTGCCCGCGGTTTCGCCTGTGTGGAATTTTGATCCCGATCCTTCAACCCAACATTTTTAAACCGCTTAGGTGGCAGACAAGCACACAGACAACGTGATGGAAAGTGGTTATCATGGCCTATGGATATATGCAACACTATATATACATACAGTTAAGAGCAAACTGTGCCAGAAAGGCTATTATAAAATCCAAGAATATTCAAATGATAAATAAGCTTGGAAATGAGCTGTTCGCTCAGCTATGCTACTCAAGCAAAGCATTGTATACAGACCATAAGTTTTAGGCTAAGTAAATGCTTGTAAATAGACCAAAAAAATGCCCGTTGAGTTTCTTGCCGGAGTCTTCTCAGGGGCCTTACTCCGAAAAACGAACGAACGAACAACGACCCGAACGAACACGAACCATTAAAGTTACTCCGAAAACCTTTCGTTGACGACTGACGTATTCCGCCGTTTTCGTAATCATAGACAAACGTTCGAATCTAGGTAAATAGTTTGGACCAATATACTTTAAAAATCTAAAAACCGTTAACAAATGAAAAATAAAAAAATATAGTTGTATTCATAAGAAACAGCGTCAAATTAAAATATGTATGAGATTTTAGTTACAAAGTTACCGTTAGATCACCAAAAAAATAAACATGTTAGTAAACATCACTGGCACAGGCAGGGGCAATGCCGCTCAAACGTATTTTTTTTTTAAGTTTTCCTATAGCTACTAGTAGGTAAAAGAATAGAATTTTGTTGTTAAAATGTTGATCGTAAGGGATGGCAGGGTCAGCCGGGATGCGAGGGATATGTTGAAGACAACCTCACCTCCGGCCCAACACTAACAAACCGCAGACGGCGTGCGGTTTTGTTCGATTCGAGTCCGACATAACCTCCCGCTCCGGCTACGGCGGGGGAGGTATCCGTGGGGATTTCCGCACGAAAAAAAAACTGGTGTACATATAAATCTTTCTCATGAATTACTCTATCTATTAAAAGAAACCGAATTAAAAATCCATAGCGTAGTTTTGAAGATATAAGCATATAGGGACAGACAGAAAAAGCGACTTTGTATAAAACAACAATATACAATCTAATAATGATAATGAATTAGGAATGAACCTGTTTGCCAACTGACATATTATTGAAAATATATGTTTTTGGATCATTACATTCAGTACACAATGTTATAAATGTTACAATACTTTAAGAGGAAAGAGGGGAAGTAATTAATTCATACATTTTGTAGCCTTTTCAGTTCCAATAATTTTCGTGTGACGGGTTTCAATGTTATTTGTAAATTGTATTATTGAAGAATAAAATATAAATATATAAATAAATATTCCACAACATTCTACACAACGCTATCTAGACCCATGGTAAGCTTTTATAGCTTGTGTTATGGAATCTAGAATGTGGATAAACATACTTAAATACTTTTGTTCTTTTCGTAAATACATACATATTATACATAGAAACACCCAGACCAATGCAAATAGCCATATTCATGCGTACAAATATTTGAGAGACAGAGACAAAAAGAGACAATTTAAGAATCACTTGAGAAATAATACCTTTCAAAAGTAACCTTCGGTAGCTCAGTGGTGGAGACGGCCTCTTCACCACCTCACAATCAAGAGGTCTTGGATTCAAATCCTGGTTATAAACGTAAACCCACTCCTAACACAAGCAATTTAGCTTAGCTGGATGGCATAACAGGGGTATTGGTAATTTTTGAGTTAGTTTTTGGGGGAATAAAATAGGGCCATCAGCCCCGTGTCGTAGGAGGCGACTAAGGAATAGGTATGTCCTCCATTCGACAGTAAACATAAACTCATCCCCTATTAACTGGGACTCAAAATCATAATTTGAACTTTGGTTTATGGGTCTCGTTTCTCTTGAAACTTGGGGTCAGATACCGGTAACCCTAGTAGAACATCGGATAAACCCAGATGGGTCCAGTTAAGCTAAATTGCTTGTGTTAGGAGTGGGTTCATGTCTATAGCCAGGATTAGAATTCAAGACCTCTCGATGGTGAGGCCGACCTGTACACCACTGAGCCACCAAAAGTTATTTATGACAAAATTCTCAAGTGATTCTTAAATTGTCTTTTTTTTAATCTGTCTGTACATATTGTATTGTTAATTAATTCAACTTACAAATAACATTAAAACTCGTCACACGAAAATGAAATTAAACATACTTAAATACTTTTTTTATAAATATCTATAATCTTATGCATAGAAACACCCAGACCAATGCAATAAAATTATACATATTCATGCATACAAATATTTGCACAGAGCTTGGATCAAACCCGCGCGTCCTGCTTAGCGTCTGCGTTCACTACCGCCACGCCACAAAGACAACAAAATAACGAACCAAACTATCCTATAGTAATTTTAATCTAGAGAAAAAATCTTTCAACTGAAACTTCTAGTATGTAATATTTTCACTTCACTGTTCCCGTGAAGTAGGGTAGACAGTTTTAAATTATATACCATTTGTACAGTCAGGGTGTAACGAAAATTGTCCTGTCCTCTCCGCCTAGTTGATTGGTCTTTTGCCAGTTGGAGAAATGCTGCGAGGAAGGCTCCTACGAATAAAGCATTCTTCATATCTAATAAACATAATTGAAGGTTTTTTATATGGAAATGAGATGAAAGGACATTTTGATTAAGTAGCTGTGTAATAAAAAGATCGTAAAGTTTTGGAAGAAATGTTTCTAATGATATTGTTGGATGTTTGCATAGAAATCTTCCTCTCTCTGTGCTGAAAAACAACAGAAACGTCGGGTTTAATACAAACATTCACATCATCATCATCATTAGGGATGTTTTCAGAAAAAATAATTGCGTACACTATTATTATATTCTATGCTATTATTTATTACTAGTTTTTACCTGCGGCTCCGCCCAAGTGGATGTCGGTTATCGCAACCAAACATAGCCTATGTCCTTTCTCAAGGTCAAATCTACCCTTATACCAAATTTCATCAAAATTGACACTACTGACGTGAACCCACTCCTAACACGAGCAATTTAGCCTTGCTGGAGGGGTTAGAGGGAATATTAGGAATTTCGGTTCCAATATGCTTAATAGAAAAAAAAATGTTTACCTACCTGATGTTTGGGTGAACTTCGATATTTGAGGTGACTGCCATCAGACCTGCACAACCCAATGATAATATCGAAGTATTGTAGTTAGACCAGACTTTGCTCCGACTAACCGTGAAGATTGCTATAGATGTTCGTATAACAACAGGAACTAACGACTTCACGTGCTCTCAGAGGTACAAATATACCCAGATCAATGCAAATCTGCGGTAGCCTAGTGGTATGGGTAATGGACTGCTGAGACGGGGTCTCGGGTTCGATCCCAGGTTTACCATGGCACTCACCAATGACTTTTCGATGCTTTTCGAAGTTATGTGTGTATTTATCGCAGGTTCATAAGTGCCCGGTTAATGGCAATAGGCTCGCCACCTATTACATTGGGACCTAAACATAAACTGGCAAAATTTGGGTGCTAGCACCTCTGCCTACCCCTTCGGGGAATACAGGCGTGAGTTTATGTTATGTGTTATGTTATGTCAATGCAAATAGATATATATTCATACATATAAATACTAGCTGACCCGGCAAACTTCCTTTCGCCTTAGAAATTACAATCAATGATGTTATATTGTGTTTACGCCAAAAAGCTGTATCAAATTCTCCTAATTATATTGAGAACGGAAAGCATTCCGACTTGGGCCCCATACGCCCTCGAAGCTCCCGATACCAATAGCTCACGAACACAACAAAAAAGAATTAGCGAAATCGGTCCAGCCGTTCAGGCGCTATCTCGTGACCAAGCAAAACAAGGGTTCATTTTCATATAAATTTAGATTTGCACTATGCAGCAATCGAATCCACACTCATGTGTAGCAGTCGCTTTTACTACCGTCACGCCATATATAGCCTGTTTTCACAAGCTCTCACATCCATACTTCCATAGTTTTCCATACTAATATTATAAATGCGAAAGTAACTCTGTCTGTCTGTCTGTATGTTACGCTTTCACGCCTAAACCACTGAATCGATTTTGATGCAATTTGGTATAGGGGTAGATTAGACCATGGGAAAGGACATAGGCTATGTTTGGTCACCATAACTGACATCCACACGGGCGGAGCCGCGAGCAAAAGCTAGTTTTTTATAATATTGATAGGAATCTTCAAAATCACCTTGTAAGCACTCCAAGAATGTAATTCACCTCTCTCTTGGGTCCAAGCCAAATACTTCAATAAACGTTCCAAAACTTCTTCATTCAAGTACCAAGTATTATTAGTTTTTAGTTTAAAATTCGAAAACGGAAGTTCAGTCATTAGTTTTAGTAAGTTTGTAAGTATTTCACTTTACTAATCCTTTGTAGTAAGTATGAATAGACTATCTTCACGATACAAATTCGACTGGTTCTATTTCTGGAATTATATCGAGCTTGTAATGATCACATTCTTGGTCTTATTAACTACTAACTTTTGCCCATGGCTCCGCCCGCGTGGATGTCGGTTATCGCGATCAAACATAGCCTATGTCCTTTCTCAACGTCTAGTTTACCCCTATATCACATTTTATGAAAGTCGGTACTTGAATGAAGAAGTTTTGGAACGTTTATTGAAGTAGGTATTTGGCTTCGACCCAAGAGAGAGGTGAATTACTAACATTCTTGGAGTGCTTACAAGGTGATTTTGTAGATTCCTATAAATATTATAAAAAACTAGCTTTTGCTCGCGGCTCCGCCCGCGTGGGTGTCAGTTATGGTGACCAAACATAGCCTATGTCCTTTCTCATGGTCTAATCTACCTCTATACCAAATTTCATCAAAATCGATTCAGTGGTTTAGGCGTGAAAGCGTAACATACAGACAGACAGACAGAGTTACTCTAAACTCAAGAAGAGCGAATACTTAGAATACTAAATGCTTCAAAACGAAGTCTTGTTTTTCTTCTTAGCATTAATCTCAGTCACATCTGAAGCTTTCAGCGTGGAGTCTGGGGTCCGCTTTACCAGTGTAGTTCAATATTTTTCGTAAAATGACTGCAATCTGACCTCCACAACTCAAAGGCTATATCGAAGCTTTGCGTTTGAACCAGTTGGAGTTTTGAGGGCTCCAACTACCCGTAACGACTGCCACAGATGTTATATGCTATTAGATGCGCTCTCTGGAGCAGGACCAGATCAATTTTTTTTTTTGTGCAAAGTGTGGGGTCGAAACCACGCGTCCTGCATAGCAGTCGCGTTCACTGCTGCTACGCCACGGAGACTGTCATTAAAATTTCTTTCAAGATTTTTGGCCAATTTACTATATGAAATATATATAAAACTAGCTGACCGCCAATTTTCTTCCGCCCGCGCGGCGTCCACTCCCGTTCCCGCTGCGCTCTCTACTATATTAGGCATGTATTATACATATAAACCTTCTTCTTGAATTACTCTATCTATTAAAAGAAACCGCATCAAAATCTGTAGCGTAGTTTTGAAGATATAATAAGCATACATAGGGACTGACAGACGCGAGGGCACTGACTGACCTCCGTCCCCCATGAGCGCGGGCCTGGGGGTGACGGGTGGAGCCGCCTGTCACCCCAGCAGAAGCAGGCCACGGTGGCGGCGCGCTATATAGCGCGCCTCCCCATTCTGGGGGCGAGTTGGGGACACCGTTGTCCCCCCTCCTGAGGAGGGCCAGACCGTTAGGGATGGCCCTGGGTCAGCCGGGGTGCGAGGGATATGTCTATAACAACCTCACCTCCGGCCTAGCACCAAGACCCACAGTCGGCGGTTTTAGTCGGTTCGAGTCCGACATAACCTCCCCTTCCGGCTCCGGCAGGGGGGGTATCCGAGGGGATTTCCGCACGGAAAAAAAAAAAAAAAGGGACTGACAGACGCGGAAAGCGACCTTGCTTTGTATTATGTAGTGATAAAATACGGAACTTTTCAATAAAATTTCTTTGTAAAATATCTAGCATTTAAATCAAACAACGTATAGAATACGAAATGTTATTCACTTTTGCTAGTAAAATGGATCGCCGAGTTAGCAAGTCTCGTGGTATGCCCTATATCTTGGATTGCAAAGACGCGTTTAGACAATGTAGGGGGACCACATGGAAAGGAAATACACAGTATAAAGCAAAGGGTGGTATTTAAACGCAAATCAAATAAAATACTTTTTTTATGAAATATTAATAGTTAATTTGCTGTGCAGTTAGTATTTTTGATAAACATTTATAATTTTTGTACTTAAATAAATTTATTTGTATCACATTATGAGGATAAAAGTAATGTCATCCTGATGTATATTTTATTTTTTTCTGCAGTACTAGTTTTGTTAAACATTCAGTTTATTTGTAATAAAGTAATTTATTTGATTTAAGAGTCCGTACCACTCCAGCTCGAATTCAAATTTTACCCCCGCGCGCCTCAACAACGCACTCGCGCCGGTACTACTCGCGCGCAGATGCATCTATCTCACTCCCGCGATGACCCCGGGCCGGCCGACGCGAGGCTCGGCCGCCAAGTTCACGCGTTATCAATCGATAGGGTAAAGTAGCTAGTAATTTAGACATCAAGAAAGTTATGGCAATAAACAAACTTTTGAGAAAAGTGTGCATATTGTAATGATAATTTACATAAAACTTATAATATATTTATACTTATCCTATTAATATTATAAATGCGAAAGTTTGTGAGTATGTATCGCTGTATGTATGGATGTTTGTTACTCTTTCACGCAAAAACTACTAAATGGATCTGGCTGAAATTTTATACAGGGGTAAATTAGAACCTGGAATAACACATAAGTTGCTTTTTATTCCGGGTTAAGGTTTCTAATGGGTTGCAGGAACGGGAACAAAACTTCACGCGGGCGAAGCTACGGGCAGCAGCTTTTTTTTTTTTTTGACCGTGGGGGAAATCCTTCATGGATGTTATGCCGGACTCCTACCGACTAAAACCCCCACGGTATCGCCCAGCAGCCTATAGTTGGGAGCCCCGGGTAAGCCCTCGGAAGGATGTCCCAGGGCTCCCAACAACCAACTCGTCTAGGGGGTGGTTCAGGTGCTATCCCGCGTCTATGGGGGGTTTTCGGGTATCATCCCGCTTCATAGGAGGGGGGAGGCGTGCGTGAGTCCGTCACGTCATGCTGCCGTCATGGGCCTGCTTCTGTAAGGACGATGAGCAGCCAACTCACCGTCCTCAGGCCCCCGGTCATGGAGGCTGATGGTCTTCGGCGAAGACACGTCGGCGGCGTCCAAGCCGCCGACTGCGGAACTCGGGTGGGAGAGTCACGAGCATGACCTGCTCGCAGAAAGAGGCGGCGCAGTCCCACTTACTCCCGCTGGAGACCATGGCTCCCACCATGGTCTCGAGCGAGAGAGTGTCCACGCCCAAACCCACCACGAGGACCTGGCGCTGTTGCGCCCACGCCGTGCACTCCACCAGCGTGTGGAGCGCTGAGTCATCGCTGCGGTCCCCGCAGTGCTGACAACCGGCCGTGGTTTCCCGGTGTCTTCGCCACAGATACCTACCGAAGCTACCGTGCCCGGTAAGCATCTGTGACAACCGGTAGGAGAGAGCACCATGTCTCCTCTCCAGCCACTCGTCCATGACCGGTCTGACGGCCGCGATTGTGGCGAATCCCCCCTTTGGTTGCTCAAGTCGCACCTTCCATGTCTCCACGGTTTCCTGGTGGAGCTGGGACCGCTGGGCCTCGATTTCTCGAGACGCAGGCCATTGGCCCCGCTCCAGCGCCTCCTTGCGCCATTTAAATAGAGACGCAAGGGCTCTCGCTTCCAGGTCCCATGGAGGGGTCCCGGCTAAGAGACATGCCGCCTCACCTGAGATCGTGCGGTATCCCTTTATCACCCTGACGGCCATCGCCCTCTGTGGGCTCAGCAATCTAGCCACATTACTGGCCGTCAGGGTCTCCGCCCATACGGGGGCCCCGTATAGGGCCATACTTCGCACGATCCCCAGGTACAGTCTCCTGCAGGGAGCGTTGGGTCCTCTGATGTTGGGCATCAGCCGTGCGAGTGCAGCTGACACCCCCCTCAGTTTTGGGACCAAACTTCGGAAGTGATGTCCGAAGTTCCACCGGCCATCGAGTACGAGCCCCAGATACTTCATCGAGGGCTCGATGCCGATGCTGACGCCCCCTACCTGTAGGCTGGATCCCGCAGGTGGCCCCATCCGAGGTCCGTGGAAGCACAGAGCCTCGGACTTGTGAAGGGTGACCTCGAGACCCAGCCGCCGTATCCGACCCACGACTTGAGCAACCCCTGCCGTGGCCTTTAGTGCTGCGTCTCGGTGCGTTGCTCCCCGCGCCGTAACGAGGGTGTCGTCGGCGTAACACGTTACGTTCACCCCCCTGAGCAAGCAGCACCCAATCGTAACCGATGTTCCACAGGAGTGGCCCTAATACCGATCCCTGCGGAACACCGCACGACACATCCCGCCGACCCGGCCCTAGCCAACTCGGGTAAGTAATGGCCCTCTCGGAGAGATAGGCCCCGACAATTCGACGGAGGTAGGGAGGCACTCCATGGTAGATAAGCGCCTCCCTAACGCAGCTCCAGGGCAAGGTGTTGAAGGCGTTGGCGATGTCAAGAGACACCGCCACTATCACCTCACCCTGTGAGACTGCTTCCTCCGTCAGGCCTCTAATGCGCATGATCGCATCCACCGTGGAGCGCCCCTGACGGAAGCCAAACTGGCTATCCGCCAGATCAGGCCCCACGCGTGTGAGATGCCTGACGAGGCGTTGTGCAATAATGCGCTCAAAGAGCTTGCACACCTCGTCAAGCAACACGATCGGCCGGTACCCTGATGGAGACTTTGCCGGCCGCCCCGCCTTTCGGATCAAAATCAAAATCAAAATCAAAAATAATTTATTTTGCATAGACCATTAAATCGGCACTTACAAAACGTCAACATAAAGTAAATATTAAATACTAACTAATACTAGTAAATGGACCACCGGTTCGAAACGCGGCCCAGACCTGAGAAGACTCCGGCAAGAAACTCAGCGGGCTTTTTTTTTTTTGGTCTATTTACAAAACATTTACTTAGCCTAAAACTTATGGTCTAGATACAATGTTTTGCTTGAGTAGCACAGCAGAGCGAACAGCTCATTTCCAAGCTTGTTTATCATTTAAATATTCTTGGATTTTATAATAGCCTTTCTGGCACAGTTTGCTCTTTACTGTATTTTTAAATTTATTAACAGGTAAATCTCTGATTTCATTAGGAAGCTTGTTAAAAAAGCGAATACAGTTGCCCTGGAAAGAATTACTTATTTTATGGAGTCTGCTATGACAAACTACAAGATTGCTTTTATTTCTAGTATTTATATTGTGCCTGTCACAAAGTCTTGGAAATTTTGCAATATTTTTCCTGACATACATTAAGTTTTCGAAAATGTATTGTGACACTACGGTTAGAATATTCATCTCTTTAAACTTATCTCGGAGGGAGACTCTTGGGCCCAAATTATAAATAGCTCGCACAGCCCGCTTTTGCAAGACAAATATCGTGTTTAAATCTGCGGAATTACCCCAAAGGAGAATTCCGTAGCTCATAATACTATGAAAATAGCTGAAATAAACTATTCTAGCCGTATCCACATCTGTTAAAGTCCTAATCTTTTTTACAGCATAGGAAGCTGAGCTTAATCTACTAGCTATTTTTTCTATATGTGAACCCCACTGAAGTTTAGCGTCAATACTCAAACCTAAGAACACTGTCGATTCCGCAAGGCTCAACAATTGTCCATTGAGTTGTACATTGGTTTCTACCTGTGCAACATTAGGCAGAGTAAATTTAATACATTTAGTTTTATTCTCATTAAGGCAAAGATTATTTATATTAAACCAATGGACCACTCTTTTGATTGCACCATTCACTTCGTCATAATTATCGTGTTGCCTTTTAATTTTGAAAATTAACGAAGTATCGTCAGCAAATAAAATAATACTATTATTGTCCCTTACATAGTAGGGAAGGTCATTTATGTAAATTAGAAATAAAAATGGTCCAAGTATCGAACCCTGCGGAACGCCCAACGAAACCACAGATCCTGCTGAACATGTACCGTTAACATCGACCCTCTGAATTCTATTGTTCAAATATGAAGTCAGAAGCTCGAGACCAGTTTTCCTGTCTTCCAGACCTTGGGAAACTGGCCTTTTTCGAGGCATGCGCTAAAGAGCCCTAGAAGTCGAGGCCCAAGCTCCTCAAGAGCCAGGACCCACGCTCAGCCTGGAATGCCGTCGGGTCCAGGGGCGGTGTTTCTGCGGGATTTAAGCCGCAGTACAGCCGCCCCTAGCTCACCCTCCGTGACTACGGGCACGTTGTTCTCACTGCCTTCCGCGCTGGGCGCCTGAGACGGAGCCATGCGCGGAGGAATGTGTTCCTCCGCTCTTGATGGAAACAAGGAGTCCAGGACCACCTCCAGCTGCTCCGGCTGGAGACTCTGGGTCAGTGGGGGCGCCTTAGCGCGTAATTTGCCCCTTACCATAAGGTACGGGCGCCCCCACGGGTTGCGCTCCAGAGTCTCTATCAGCTCCTCGCGGCCCAACTTTTTGGACCGCTTGATGGCCGTATGGAGGGCCCTCTTGGCCTCCTTGTACCCACCGGGGAGGCTCGGGGTGTGAAAACCCCCGCTCTCCGTGCTCCATCTAAGGTGACACCAACGGTGGTCCAGCTGCTGGAGGTCATCGAGCGACGCCTCGGCGTCCGAGGACCGGGCATACCGCCCACCGCTGGCGGCACCCGTCGTCGCGTCTTGAGCGACGACGGCTGCACCCAGTGGTGCTCCTGGTCCCAAGCCAAGGCCTCCGCCCCTAAGAAGACGGCACCTAGGGGAGGTGGTGGAGAACGACGTGCCCGTAGTTACGGAGGGTGAGGAACATCGGCTACGATTGGATGCTGCGTGGTACGTTGCTCAGAGGGGTCAGCGTAACGTGTTCCGCCGATGACACCCTCGTTTTTTTTATCGTGCGATAAATCCCCACGGAGCCGGTGGAGGTGGTTATGTCGAACTCGAACTAAAACGCACGCCGTCCCAAGTCCTTGGTTGCCGGAGGTGAGATTGCCAAAAGCATATCTCTCGCACCCCGGCAGACCCAGGAGGACCATTCCTTTCGAGATGGCCCCCTTCGAGTTGGGGGGACCACAGTGTCCCCATCTAGCCCCGGTTACGGGGAGGCGCACCTTGCGCCGCCGCCGCGGCCTGCTTCTGCTAGGGTGACAGGCGGCTCCACCGGTCACCCTAAGGCCAGCGCTCATAGAGGACGGAGGTCGTTCTGCGACCTCCGACGTCCGGTTCGCATGACACCATCATTACGGCGCGGGGAGCAGCGCACCGATACGCAGCACTAAAGGCCACGGCAGGGGTTGCTCAAGTCGTGGGTCAGACACGGCGGCTGGGTCTCGAGGTCGCTCTTCACAAGTCCGAGGCTCGGTGCTTCCACGGACCTCGGATGGAGCCACCTGCGGGATCCAGCCTACAGATAGGGGGTGTCAGCATCGGCATCGAGCCCTCGATGAAGTATCTGGGGCTCGATGGCCGGTGGAACTTCGGACATCACTTCCGAAGTTTGGTCCCAAAACTGAGGGGGGCATCAGCCGCACTCGCGCGGCTGATGCCCAACATCAGGAGACCCAACGCTCCCTGCAGGAGACTGTACCTGGGGATCGTGCGAAGTATGGCCCTATACGGGGCCCCGTATGGGCAGAGAATCTGACAGCCAGTAATGTGGCTAGATTGTTGAGCCCACAGAGGGCGATGACCCTTCAATAGAAACAGATGAATGGAAATTCATAATTACGTACTGTCTATAATAAATATAGGAATACGTATGGTAGTAGTACCTAACTACTGCTATATTTATATTATGATCATTCGGGTTGGTAGGTACTCATGTATTTACAGAAATATTCCGTTTATTCCGAAACTGACCCGAAAACTTGACCCGGTCGCGGGTTAGGTAGAAACTTTAAAAATTTGTTCCGAACGTAACCCTCTTCCTAACCTGACCCGACGGTCTCGTTCCTATCATAACCCGATCTGGCACTTCGCCGTCCGCTGCTGCGGCACGCTCGCTACGCTCGCTCGGCTCATGCGTTGGGGTCACAGTTCTAACCTAACCTACAGAAGTTGGAGTTACCGCACTTCGACTTTCGGCTCTGAGTCGCCCAACCGCGTCGTCCGTCGCGTCGTCGCAGTGAGCGACCTGTAGTAGCCAGGACCTGCCTGATAGACTTGGGCTGCTACTGCAAGATTATTTTTGTCGATACATAGGCAGGTATGCCTATTTCAATCCAAATTTTTGAAATAGGTAGGTTTTTACTGACCTATTTATTACTTTCTACTAATTATTGCAAATTGTTATGTACAGTATAAGCTACTTAGGTAGGTTGATTAGATTATTACTATAATAATAAATAAATAAATATTCCACAACATTCTACACAGCGCTATCTAGACCCATGGTAAGCTTAATTAGCTTGTGTTATGGAATCTAGAATGCGGATAAACATACTTAGATACTTTTTTGTATGTACATAAATATTATACATAGAAACACTCAGACCAATGCAAATAGCCATATTCATGCATACAAATATTTGCACTGAGCGGGGATCGAAACCGCGCCTCCTGCGTAGCAGTCGCGTTCACTAACGCTATTTTTTTTATCGTGCGTAAAATCCCCACGGATACCACCATCACGGAATCATCATCAATACATACATATTATACATAGAAACACCCAGATCAATGCAAATAGCCATATTCATGCATACAAATATTTGCACTGAGCGGGAATCGAACCCGCGCCTCTTGCGTGGCAGTCGCGTGCACTACCACCACGCCACAGAGGTTGTCTACATAATACATCATTCATATGTTTTAATATTTTTTTACGCCAACATACACTTTTCCTCTTTCAGTTTACTTTATTACCCATTTCGCCTGTCAAAAGATAGGTACTTGAATACTTTCGTATCGTCTATCGTAATCGTTTGCGCAGAGCGCGTGCTACACAAGTTCCCCGTATGATAGCCGAAGCAACACTGAGGAGGAGGCCGGGCGGTAGTAGTGTTCGGAACGGCTACATTTTGATAACATGTTAAAACGATACGTTAAAAAGAAATAACGTTATTTTTATACGCTCCGTTAAAAAATATAACAGTGGCAGAACGTCTCGTTAAGTTAAAGAACGGAACAAAAGAACGGAACGAAAGAACATAGCAGAAAAATAATTAACTTAACTTCGATTCTAAACTATTGTTGGAATTGGAAATGTAGCTCTTATTTGCTTACAGTAAAGCATAATTTGGCAGAATCGTTTCGTGCATCGAAAACATACGAGATATTTATTGCAATATAAATCCTAAACGCTCACATATAGAGAATAATTTCGCACAAACTACACTCACTCCATATTTGTATAAATTTACACTGTACCTTCTTTTTTTTCGTGCGGAAATCCTCTCCAATACCTCTCCTGCCGGAGCCGGAATGGAAGGTTATGTCGGACTCGAACCGACTTAAAGTCGGTTCGAGTCCGACTGTGGTCACGCCGACTGTGGATCTTGGTGCTAGTTTTTATGAAGTATTTATATAAATTTACACTGTACCTTCTTTTTTTTCGTGCGGCAATCCCCTCGAATACCTCCCCTGCCGGAGCCGGAATGGAGGTTATGTCGGACTCGAACCGACTTAAAGTCGGTTCGAGTCCGACTGTGGGCACGCCGACTGTGGGTCGTGGTGCTGGTTTTTATGAAGTATTTATATAAATTTACACTGTACCTTCTTTTTTTTCGTGCGCCAATCCCCTCGAATACCTCCCCTGCCGGAGCTGGAAGGGAGGTTATGTCGGACTCGAACCGACTAAAAAGTCGGTTCGAGTCCGACTATGGGCACGCCGACTGTGGGTCGTGGTGCTAGTTTTTATGAAGTATTTACATAAATTTACACTGTACCTTCTGTTTTTCGTGCGGAAATCCCCTCGAATACCTCCCCTGCCGGAGCCGGAAGGGGAGGTTATGTCGGACTCCATAGATTATTTTAAAACAATATTTAACTTTAAATTTCCAATATTATAACAGAACAAAAGAACATATTAGAAAAATAACATTTTAAATTTAACTTTTCAATATTATAACAGAACAAAAGAACATATTAGAAAAATAGCATTTTAAATTTAACTTTTCAATATTATAACAGAACAAAAGAACATATTAGAAAAATAGCATTAACTTCGATTTGGAAATATAGCTCTTATTTGCTTACTGTAAAGCATAATTTGGCAGAATCGTTTCGTGCATCGAAAACATACCTACTAGATATTTATTGTAATATGAATCCTAAACGCTCATATATAAAGAACAATTTCGCATGAACTACACTCGCGCCATAAAATTCTCGAAGCTTGTCGCCGCTCGCCAATACATTGTTGGCAAGTACTTGTCCGACGCGATGGTTAAATAACATATCAAATAATTTAACGTTTGCCTGATTGAATATATAACAGTTGCTATTGCTATTTTTTAAGAACATGCTATTTTAACAGTTACGTATTATAACGAACACTCCTAGGGCGGCAGGGCGGTTCTAAGTTTAATGGTATCGCTTGAGTAAAAATTTAGATATTTGCTCGTTACGCAGAAACCAATGTATATTTGTAAAATTTGAAACACATAATGTCTCTTAACCACTAAACTGCAATTTATTGTGTAAGTTTAGTGATCCTATTTTGCGTAATTAATCCATAATATCGTTTTATTTGTACGGTTTAGAGGTAACTTTGCAATGGTTTTCTATCAAGAAAATTTTACGTAATCGTGTTTTTGCCACACATAAACATTAGTATATATCCTCAACTTTACCACAAATGAATTAAAAAGTCCATGCTTTAGAACTTTTGATATTATACACGTTTATGCTATGTCATTTGAGGTAGTACGGACTCTTAAAAAAGCATATAAATGATGAAAATATATTGATATGTGATTATTTATTTGATGTGCAATTAATAATATTCCTAAAGCAAAGTCACTTCCCGCGTCCCTATGTCCCTATGTATGCTTATATCTTCAAAACTACGCTACAGATTTTGATGCGGTTTCTTTTAATAGATAGAGTAATTCAATAAGAAAGTTTATATATATAATAAATGCATAATATAGTAGAGGGTGCAGCGGGAGCGGAATCGGACGCCACGCGGGCGGAAAAGAATTCAAGGTACGAAGTTCGCTGGGTCAGCTAGTGGTTAATAATATAACATAACATTACATAAACTCACGCCTATATTCCCCGAAGGGGTAGGCCGAGGTGCTAGCACCCACATTTCGCCAGTTTATGTTTTTAGGTCCCAATGTAATAGGTGGCGAGCCTATTGTAATTAAGGGGCACTTATAAACCTGCGATAAATACACACATAACTTCGAAAAGCATCGAAAAGTCATTGGTGTGTGTCATGGTTAACCTGGGATCGAACCCGAGACCTCGTCTCAGCAGTCCATTACCCATACCACTAGGCTACCGCAGATTCAGATAATATAAGCTAGTTTAGCTGGTAGGACACGATATTTCTGTCTAATTGAGGAGTCCGACTGGGAAGTAGAAATACCGTGGTCATAAAAACCTCGTGTTGTGTTCCCGGCGGTGAGTAGGGTAGCCAGACCTCAGTGGAGAGTTATTGTACTGTCAGTGGGAAGACCAACGACTTGTCCTGCTTTGTCTTCTACACTGACGGCGCAGAACCTCTCTGTGCTTACAGGGTCGGTGCTGCCGACGCCATGTGTGACTTCCCTGGTGTTGCACATGACCATAAGCCATAGTAACCACTTTTCATCAGATGGGCCGTGCGCTTGTCTGCTACCGAAGTGTTATAAAAACAGGTGTGTAGATTGTCATAGAAGCACTCTAGCATAAAACCTATTTTGTACTTTTTTCAACTTTCGGTCACATTTAGATTTTTTACAGTTGAATACTACAGAGTTGGAAATTTAGGACTAGAATACCTTTTATTACTTTTATGAGGTCGAAGTTAGATCGGAACTGAATTTTGATCTTGTTATTTTCAAACTTTAAACTGAACTTAAAACTGAAGAACACAATGCTTTCTAAAACTAACATAGTGAGTGTGTTATGTCAACTGCCTTGCCATTCATTATGAAGATAATGTAGGGTTATTTTTTTATAAAGGACACGTCAATTTGACTTCACCTCGCCTGATGTTAAGCTAAAGGCAAAGTCTCGGAAAGAGGGTCACATTCGTAAACATGTACCATGTTAACAGTGGCGGCACTCAGTTTGACGGCCTCGTCAGATGCCTTTTCACGCCCCGCTAAAAGGACCCGGGACTGTAGGCGCACAAAATATGTTCCCCGAGCATCTCTCGGCGTCGTGACCGTGTATGACCACGGCACCTAAAACGTTTCGAAATATTTAATCGTATCATGTTCCAAAATAGTATAAAAATTATGAATTTTTAACATCTATTTAAAAATATAAAAAATAGTACCCCACCGGCATCGGGTACAGGGACCAAGCTACCGGTGGTTAGGGCTCCAAGGAGAGGAACCTCCTCACAATGCGTGCCGTGTCGAGTAGTACCGCCTTCTGCATCAGGCCCTTGACCCAACTGTCTAACGCGAGCCTCTTGAGGTGTTGGTCGAGGCTATTGGCAATCAATCCGTGAACCGAACCGACTATCGGAACAATAATCGCCGAATCCACATTCCATATTATTAATATTATTACGAGAATTGGCTTTCCGAATTCCATGTTGTACTGTCCCACTCTTCTTTCACAATCTATGCACTATAGAATAAATTCAACCATATGACACGATTCTCCATTGTTACCCTATGCGGTCGGCTGGCATTCCTTGAATACATTATACAGTCTATTTTCAAGATATGCAATTGAACGCAGTGGACGTTTGCACTGAAATATATTTTTTTATTAAGTTAATTTATTGGTGTGCGAATCGTCACCTCCAAAATGATGTAGTAGGCTATTGGCACGCATTTTATTTTAAGGAAATAAAATAATAAAGTACAGTCACTGAAATAAAACTAGTTTGACCGTTAAGTACCGCAGTACTACGCTAGTACTATTATCTACTAGCCTTTGCCCGCGGCTCCACCCGCGTGGATGTCGGTTATCGCGGTCAAACATAGCCTATGTCCTTTCTCAAGGTCTTATCTACCCCTATACCAAATTTCATCAAAATCGGTTCAGTGGTTTAGGCGCAAAAGCGTAACATACAGACAGACAGACAGAGTTACTTTCGCATTTATAATATTAGTATGGATTCTGTGGCTGTACCGCGCATTAATCCCTTGCGGAAAGGATTGGTATTGCCATTCAACGTGGCAATGCCGCCAGCCTTCTGGCCACCCTCCCGGTTGACGTCGATGGGGAGGAATCGTTTGACGCCTGGAGCTGCATGTTTGATATTAGGTATTGTTTTCATATTTTACTAGCTATGGCTCGAAGCTCCGTGTGGATGTCGGTTATCGCGGCCTTATGTCCTTCCTCAAAAATTAATCTAACCCTAAACCAAATTTCTTCAAAATCGGATCAGTGGTTTCGGCTTGAAAGCGTAACATACAGACAGACAGACAGAGTTACTTACGCATTTATAATATTATTGACATAGATTTGGATAATTCTTATTTAGGTGTATTATGGAAATAATTGTACTTTCCAAATAAAAAAGTACCTAGCTTTTTGAGAAACTACCGTGTAGATGTTTATTAAAACATTAAATAAAATGACTAAACAAAGAATTTATCGTCAATTTATGATCAAAGGAGCTATTTCCATTTCCTTGAACTTATATATAAGTTGGCTACCATTATTTTTTGGGTAACGTCTAAAGCCCGAGGGTGGCAACACTTTAGATCTATAGGTAAGCTCCGAGCGTCCAAGTCCGTATTACCCACAGTTATGGTAATACACCCACGGGCCTTAGGCACAGATTATGCGAAGGGTTTTATCATAATAGATGTTTTGGAGAAGGATTGGTAGCGATGTCTTCATACTATTGAATATATCAAACGACAAAAATATTACTCAAAGGCTCAACGCACACTGGCTCACAATTGAAATATCACGTCGCGTCCTGTTTGTCAACTAGAGTGATTTGGAAAAAAATAGCATTTATTAGTCTAACTTTACAATTTGATTACAACGGGGAAAAGTTGGGCTCAGTAGCTCAGTTGGAAGAGCATTCCCCCTGTAAGTAAAAGGTCGTGGGTTCAAGCCCCACGTGAGCTATACAATTTTCCCTATGTTATCGAATTGTAAAATACGTGACTCGTATTTTCGTCTTGCAGATGCTCTGTAGGTACGAGTAAGCTTTAGTAACAGTAAGTATCAATGCGAGTAGGTATATACCTAATGGTCGGCTTCAGACGAGTCACCACGTGCGAGGTCCGTAGGTATGACCACAGACCCCCATGAGCGCGGGCCTGGGGGTGATGGGTGGAGCCGCCTGTCACCCCAGCAGAAGCAGGCCACGACGACGGCGCGCTGGAAAGCGCGCCTCCCCATTCCGGGGGCGAGTCGGGGACACCGTTGTCCCCCCTCCCGAGGAGGGCCAGACCATAAGGGATGGCCCTGGGTCAGTCGGGGTGCGAGGGATATGTCGATGACAACCTCACCTCCAGCCTAGCAACACGACCCATAGTCGGCGTGCGGTTTTAGTCGGTTCGAGATAGATATTATTAGATATTATTAGGATAGAACGGCCGTGTGAGCGAGAAACGCGTGGCAACTTTTTAGACAATTCCTGTCCTATGAGACAGGAACTTTCGAACGCTTACTCAATACTTATAAGATTAGCTTGTAATAATATCGTTAAAAATACTGTGAGTATGCTATTTTCTCCAATTTCCAACTGTAGAATAATAATTGAGAAATTAATTTGCAAAATGTAGACATTTCTTATCTCTCGTGATTATTTATATACAGTGAAAAGTCGCCACGCGTGACATGCAGGTGAAAATTGTTTAGGTCCGTTCTATCCTAGTATTATATTTCTTTGGGTCCTACATACATACATACATAAACTCACGCCTGTATTCCCCGAAGGGGTAGGCAAAGGTGCTAGCACCCACATTTCGCCAGTTTATGTTTGAATCCCAATGTAATAGGTGGCGAGCCTACTGCCATTAACCGGGCACTTATAACCCTGCGATAAATACACACATAACTTCGAAAAGCATTGAAAAGTCATTGGTGTGTGCCATAGTAAACCTGGGATCGAACCCGAGACCTCTTCTCAGCAGTCCATTACCCATACCACTAGGCTACCGCAGATTATTGCAGATTGGGTCCTGTATGAAACAAAGTACTAACCATAATAGCGGGAAATATGACATGTCGCGACGCTTCAATATTGTGCCAGTGTGAGTTGAGTCTTTAAGGTTCTGAGAGGTCTTTAGTCCTTTCCTCTTTGTGATATAAAATGGATATGTTAATGGAGTGTAGATTTAGAAAGTCACCAGTAAAATGCGGTTAAGGACAGTGTAAGTGTCTGTTCCTCCTGTTCTTTATGAAAAATTCTCCGTGAGGGATCCATAGAAGCGCCTACGTAAAGATCTGACCCGTGTTTGGCACAAGCAGTACTGATCTGCTACCTAAGTAGTATAAAAAACAGGGCCTCGATTCAGCTAAAACCAAACTACAGTGGTGCCACCGCCACTGCAAAAAACGACACTAAATAACAGTAACTGTCGGCACGACGGCACTAAGTCACTGCAAAAAATAACATTAAATTTTAACCTTTATTTTCTTTACCTGTTAAGTCCAAAATGAAATGAAATCAGTTTCATTACACTTTTTCAATTACTCTGCAAAGAGTCATTTCATTTTGAACTTAACTGCATCGCTTTAAAGTCAGACATCTAATGCAGTTTTTTTTTCAGTGACCGTGGCTCCACAATGTTTGGTTTTCACAGAATCGAGGCTCAGTTGTTGCTGTCAATGCCTTAGGTTTTAGATCATTTTGAAACTTTGTAGTCAAAATATTTTTAAGGTGACTGTAGGTACAACTTCAATCATCATGAGACTGTACTGAGATGATATTGCGATTAGACTGTAACCATACTAATAAACAATGTTATTTGGCATTTTCAGTCAGTTCTTATAGCAATTTCAATCTATCACATGATGAAAAACGATTGAATTTTGATTATATGTATTACAACAATTTTATTGACTTTATATCGAAAACAGCAGGCATTTCAAAGGAATTTCATTTCGTGTTAATTCCTGTTACCTACTACTACCTAATCGTATTAATGTGTGAATTTGTGGAATGGCATGTTGCATTCTAACAATCTTGCTTCAGATTATATAGCTGTTAGTTAGTCTGGATTAATCTTGGAGCACGATAAGCCGCCGGTCCCTGTTGCCATACGACAGATTTTCTATGGTATATACCTACCAGCCTGTACCCACGAGTATTTCGAGTAGCATAGATTAGAGTAGCGTAGAAAAACACAACAATTTGTTGACATTAATGGTCACTGCTCCATCCCCTTGAGTAGTAGCGTGATGATATATAGCCTATGTGTTTTTTTTTTGTATTTAAAATGTTCACAATGTACATTTTTTGTGCGAATAGCGTTCGTCATGCAGAACGATGATTACATCGTCATGTTATTCTGATTTGTATAAGCTATATTATTGTAAAGTTTCATAAAAATCCAATCAGTAGTTTTTAGGTGAAAGAGTAACAAGCATCCATCCATACAAACATCCTTCCATACTAACAAACTTTCGCTTTTATAATATTAGTAGGATTTATGAAAGAACATCTACTTATGGCACGGCTTTTTTTTTTTTCGCGTGGAAATCCCCTCGGATACCCCCCCTGCCGGAGCCGGAATGGGAGGCTATGTCGGACTCGAACCGACTAAAACCGCACGCCGACTGTGGGTCTTGGTGCTAGGCCGGAGGTGAGGTTGTCATCGACATATCCCTCGCACCCCGGCTGACCCAGGGCCATCCCTTACGGTCTGGCCCTCCTCAGGAGGGGGGACAACGGTGTCCCCAACTCGCCCCCGAAATGGGGAGGTGCGCTTCTCAGCGCGCCGCCGCCGTGGCCTGCTTCTACTGGGGTGACAGGCGGCTCCACCCGTCACCCCCAGGCCCGCGCTCATGGGGGACGGAGGTCAGTCAGTGCCCTCCGACGCCCGAGTTGCCTGCGCGCGCGGGCGGCGCGATCCACGAGTCTCTCTCGCTCACGCCGCCTCTCCCGTTCCGCCGTCTCCTTCACGACCATTACCTGCTCGCTGAAGGAGACGCCGGCCGCCCACGCGTCCACGCAGCGGACCATTGCTGTGAGCAGGGTGGCGAGGGTGAGAACTCTCACTCAAAGGGCCGCCACTAGCCTAGTCCGCCTCGGTCCGGCCCATGCCGGACACTCGGTGAGCGTAGTTGGAGCCCAAAAAAGTCTAACAACTGGTCCAACTGCAATGCTTTAATATGGCCTTTGGGTTCTAGAGGTCAGATGGCGGCCGCTTCACGGAAAATATCGAAGTTCGGCCAAATCTGCAGTTAGACAGGTAAAGCGGACCTCCAGAAGAGCTTCGGATGCAACTGGCATTAACGCTAGGATGAAGAAGAGTCTGGATTAATCTGCGTTTCAGTGACTCATTCCTATGCCGCACCACTAAGACCTGGAACTCCCTGCCAGCTCACGTGTTTCCTTCTTCCTACAGTCCCGGGTCCTTTAAGCGGGGCGTGAAAACGAGGCCGTCAAGCTGAGTGCCACCACTGTTAACATGGTACATGTTTACGATGGTGACTCTCTTTCCGAGACTTTGCCTTTAGCTTACCGTCAGGCGAGGTAAAGTGAAATTGACGTGTCCTTTAAAAAAAATATGGGGACCCCCAAAATTCATTGCTTTTTTTCTATTTTTGTGTGAAATTCTTAATGCGGTTTACAGAATACATCTACTTACCAAGTTTCAACAGAACAAGCTGTATAGTTTCGGAGAAAAGTGGCTGTGACATACGGACGGACAGACAGACAAACATGACGTATCTATAAGGGTTCCGTTTTTTGCCATTTGGCTATGGAACCCTAAAAAGTGCCTGCCTTGTAAGAAATTTGAAGTGCATTTACAATTTAAAGGGAACTAGAGATTTTAATTTAACTCTACTAAGCAGCATTAGCTGCTCTCTGAGTGAACTTGAATCGCAGAGACGCGGCGGCAATCTAATCACTACTTAGAAAGTTAATTTCAGTTTTGCAACTCACGGCAGGGTTAAAATTTTCTAGTCTGAAACACTACAAAAAATAGCTTATTGCTATATTTGAATGAATTTTATAGAATTAGGTAAGTATTCTAACTCTGCAAAGCGAATACAAGGGGAAAAATGAATCTTCTCGAACGGGACTCGAACCCGCGATCTTTTCCTTACAGGGGGAATGCGGTTACCGAGACACGCCCGATGTGATTCAATTTTTTACCCGTCTTTATGGCGACGACGACGGTGGCGTCATACACCGATGTTCTTACGAACTGTCGGAACCAATGAACATTGATTTTTGATAACTCCGCCCAAATATTTGAGTGAATTTTATAGCATTAAGGGCCGGTTCGACCAAACGCGAGTAAAGTTTATTCCTAGAATAAACAGGCAATATGTTAATGATATTACCGATTAGTGCCGTCTAGCAGGCACTTTATCTTTGGCTGTATATTTACTATTGGATGGAGAACGGCAGCCTTAGCCGCCTTTTACGACACCCGCAGGAAGAGCTGGGGTGGTCAGTTGGAAAGAAAGCGTCCCAACTACAACAAAAATTGAAAACCCACCGGCACCTGCAAACACCGAAAAAAACAATGAACAACCAGCACCACAAACATCCTCACAGATGCAGCGGCCCGCAGCTACAACATCACAACAGAAAAACAGCAGGATATTTCTTTGATAGTTTTACGATAATCTTTCAGAACATCCAAAGCATAGGAAATAAGGTAGATGAACTCGAACAATTACTAATAAGTTCTAATATGGATGTTGTATCACTGTCGGAAGTGGGCTACAATTACCACTATGTTGTGTCTATAATGCCGGAAGGCTATAAACTGGGATCCATCTTTTATCGCAAAATCCATGAAGGTGGAGGAATCTGTATCATAGCTAAAAATAATATAGAATGTGTAGAAAAAACTGATATTGTGAGCCTTTCCCGGGAATTTATAATAGAGTTCAGTGCAATAGAGATACCTAAACTTAATTGTATACTCGTAGGCTTGTATAGATCTGATCGTAATATAGACATATTTTATCAACAAATGGAAAAGCTCCTGCAGAAGCTAGATACCAAATATATATATATTATAGGAGGAGATTTCAACATAAATGTAAACAAAAAAGATAAACAAGTTCGTGATTTAATACACTTTATGAAATCACACAACTTAATACAATTGATTCGTGATCCTACGCGTGTAACTAAAACCACATCCACATGTATTGACCTACTATTTACTAACTTTAAATCTTTTATTAAAAAGTCATCAGTCCAAACTTATGGGTTGTCTGACCACAAAGCTATAAGTGCGGAACTTAACATAGATAGCATACCGAACATAAACAATGAAACATGGAAGATGGAAAAAAGAATTTTTACAAAGCCAAAAAATGCACTCTTTCAAAAATTCACTAAAGGGGATTAGGTGGGAAGATAATATAATACAAAAAAATAGAAGCATAAATGAAAACTATACATCCTTCATTACATTAATAACACAGCTTTTAAATGAGCACATTCCTATACAAAAAATTAAAATAAACAATAAACCTAAAAAGGGATGGCTCACAAAAGGATTAAAAAATCATGCATACATAAAAGAACCTTAAGAACGATGTGTAATGAAACAAATAGCTGCGTTATAAGAAAATACTACAAACAGTACAGCAAAACGTTAAAATCAAGTATTAAAATATCAAAAAAACTAGAGTACATAGGCCAGATGAAAAAATCTGATAATAAAGCCAAAACTATGTGGAAAATCATAAACACAATAACTAGAAAAACAGAGATTAGGAAGAAAGAAAATATGACATTGAAAGTAAATGATGAAGTAGTGACATGCCCCTTAACGATATGTAACACATTTAACCATTTTTTCACTACAGTGGGCCAAGATAATGATAACACCCGTACAAGTACACCCACCGGACGACCTGTCATAAACTCGCCAATACACTCCATGTACTTACAGCCAGTAGACCATAAAGAAATAATAAATATAATAAAAATAACAAAAAATAAACATAGCTGCGGTATAGATGATATCCCACCAATGTGCCATGGAATTCACAGTTCCTTTGAAATTATTAATAAACCAAAGTTTTGAAGACGGTCAATTTCCAGATGCATTAGAAATCTCTAGTAAAACCTATACACAAAAAAGGTGACACCCAAATCCCTGGCAACCCATTGCACTACTGCCAACTTTTTCAAAAATATTTGAGAAAGCTATGTGTAACCGGTTGTATGCATTTTTGGAAAAATACAAAATTCTAGACGATGGTTAAAATGGCTTCAGAAAATCTAGGTCAACAACTCTGGCAGTCTATAAGTATGTACAAACGGCTCTTCAACATATCAATGATAAAAAACATGTTGTAGGACTGTTAATTGATATGACCAAAGCCTACGATAAAGTCCTGTACGATATACTTTTGATGAAACTGAGCGGTTGCGGAGTTCGTGGAACTGCCCACTCATGGTTCAAATCCTATTTAGAAAACAGGACTCAAATAGTACAAATGGAAAATTATGACACTCATATAAGAGAAATTAAATCCGTGCGGTCGCAGAAAAAACATTCGACTTGCTCAATCCCCCAAGGAAGTGTACTAGGGTGTATATTGTTCTTGGTCTATATAAATGACCTACCCAAATCACTAGACCCGGAAAAGGCATTACCCGTCCTATTCGCAGACGACATCTCGATTGTAATGCAATGCGATGGTACAATAAATCACGACACCATAGTGCAGAATACTCTCCAAACTGTGACAGAATGGCTACAGGAACACAATTTAGAGATAAACTCGAATAAAACCAAAATCATACAGTTTAGATCAGTGATTCCCAAAGTGGTCCAGGTGGACCCCCAGGGGTCCACGGGAGACTTGCTGGGGGTCTACGTAGGCGTGAACAAAAAATGGGGGTCCATAAGATGCTAATGGGGGTCCACGAAAATGTATCTGCTTTTCTTGGACATTATTCACACATAGCCACTAGTCCCAAACTAAGCAGAGCTTGTGTACTATGGGTACTAGACAACCGATAAACATACTTAAATACTTTTTTTAACAAAATGACCAAACAGCTGATCGAGGTTTGTATGGGAAGTCGAAAAATTTAATGTCTGTATTGGATAAGTCGTAGAACAAACATTGTTCAGGGTGACCTATAGACCACGTGGCCAAGAGGTTTTAAACGATTTACGATACACCATGTATATAGAAAACATCTAGTAGACAGATACAAACAAACATGTTCATGCACACAAATGTTTGTACCCCGCGGGATTCGAACCCGCGACCTCTTGGTTCAGAGGCAGCGTCCACTACCACTGAACCAAAGTGGCCGTCAATAGTAAAGAGCAAGCATAGTTTTTATAAGGGCCTACCTACATTATTTTAAGTACCTAACTAAGCAGATAATATTTTAATAAGGCAAGCGACTATTACTTGTCTAAACTTGCGTATGATATTACGTACAATTTCGTGTACAGACTTGCAAAGCGCTATCCGCCCGACAATGCTTAAACTTGTTCAGACATGAATTTGATCACCACTATAAATACTTGATGCCAAAGGTAAACTCATTCATTTGTTTCCGGAATTTCGAAAAAAAGGTGTGAGAACAGAACACTGATGTCATATCAGCAATCACTGATATGACATCAGTGATTGCTAGTGCCGAAGAAAAGTAAGTACTTACCTTTTTTTTTGTTATAGTAATTAAGTATTTTGTTTACGTGTACTAGTCAGTTGATCACAACTGCTTGTATAGATAGGTGACGTAGAGTGAGATCCGTAAGTTACTACTTACGGATATTTTAATTGTCCTCTTTCGATTTGAAGACAAACACAGCACGTTTTATTCCATTGTTTTTTCACGAGAGAAGCACTGCCTCTCTAAAAAGGCCGAATAAGCAATATTGCAGAGCAATTAAGCGTGAACTCATTGATTTGATGTTAGTTATGGTTTTTATGGACAATTTTGGGATTTCGACTTTTATTTTTTCCTACACAAATTTGATCAGCATTCAATACTGAGTTTTTTTTTTGTAGTATTAAAAATTAGTGGTAAATTAGGTGCAGTAGAAACTTGATTAACCGGACTAATTGTTGTCGATAGGCATTCGGATAATCGAAAATCCGGATAATCGAATGTATGAAGAATAATGTTGTGTTTATTAAAAATAACAAATACATAGATATCAACGAAAATCAATGTTTATGAAGAAATTAACACTTACTTATGTATGTATGTACATACATATTTTCATAGATTACATACATAATACTAAACTGCAGCATTAATCATGAAATAAAATATTTAGGTATGTATGTACGAATAATTTGTTTACAATAGGTATGTATTTGGTAATTTGCATTTGGTAATCATGAAATAAGTAGGTAATAAGTTTAATTTGGTTTAAAATATTTGGTAATTGTCATTTAACGTAAGCAACTTTTTCTCTACATTGCTGCTATATCACGAATTCGTTTCAGTTGTAGTAAACTCACAGTATCACTCTGTGTTTGTTTTTCAAACCACTTGAGAGCTGTTTCCAGAGCATAAAATGCTACATCATGAGATGGTCACAATTGCAAACGAACTAATACAATAACGAAACGCGCGGGGTAGCGATCCCACACGGCGCGGGCGGAATATGCAAGTTCCGACACGTACATGCTTGCATAAATTCGACTTGTAGGTACATATAAATTGGTCGCGGTTGGTAGTCCGGATAATCGCGAATCCGTATAACTGAGGGCCGGATAAACGAGTTTCTACTGTACTTTAAAATAGATACGTCTGTATTTGTCTTAGCGGTTTATTAGTTGGTCCCTTCACAAGCCGTAATTCTATTCCCGCGTGCTGACAAAGGCTGCGGTGTGATACCTATATTCAGAAAAAAACTTGGTTACAAAAACATTTTTTTTTTTCAGGTAAGTTAACTGACACGAAACATGGCTACAGCAAAGAAAAAATGTCGACAATATAGTGTCGATTATTTGAAATATGGTTTTGTTCCATCAGAGGCAGACAAACAATTGCCCATGTGTCTATTATGCAACAAAGTTTTGAGCAATGACTCTATGAAACCATCAAAGCTCGAAAAGATCATCTAAAAAGGTGTCATACTGATAAAATAGGTAAAGATTTAAAATATTTTCAAACATTGAAGGAAAAATATGAAAAGAGACCCACCATGCACAGTATGTTCGCTTCAACAGCTCAAAGTAACGATGATGGCTTGCGGGCATCTTACAATATCTCATTACTTATAGCAAAATGTGGAAAACCGCACACTATCGGAGAACAATTAATTTTACCCGCTGTTGAAGAAGTCTTAAAAACTGTTTTGCACAAATCTCCATTTGACGTACTAAAAAGAATTCCATTAAGTAACAATACTGTACAAAGACGCATTGATGAAATGAGCTCTGATATCGAATGTTTTTTGTGCAATCATCTGCAAAAAACTCATTTTTCTATACAACTGGACGAGTCAACGTTACCCGGTAATGAAGCATTATTATTGACATATGTCCGATATATTATGGAGGAAGAAATTCACGAAGAATTGCTATTTGCCAGAACTTTGGAGACTGACACTAAAGGCGAATCAATATTTAATGTACTGAGCAATTTTTTTACGGAAAAATCGATTCCATTTACAAACATTATTTCAGTGGCAACAGACGGAGCTCCTGCAATGGTCGGGCGATATCGTGGGTTTATAACTCATCTCAAAAGAATTATACCAGGGCTTACAGCTATTCATTGCGTAATCCACCGCCAACATCTTGTGGCAAAACATTTAAGTGACAGGTTGAACCAATCTCTTAATTTTGTAATAAAAGCTGTCAACAAAATCAGAAGCAATGCATTGAATACGCGTTTATTTGCTCAATTGTGCGACGAAAATGATGAAGACTTCCAGCGACTGCTCTTACATACTGAAGTACGCTGGTTGTCGAAAGGTGCATGCTTAACGAGATTTTACTCTGTTTTCGATTCCGTATTAGAGTTCCTAGAAAGCAGAGATCCAGATTTAAAAGAAAACTTGATCAAATTCAAAACAGACATTGCGTATTTGACAGATTTGTTTAAAAAATTTAATGATATTAACTTGCAGTTACAAGGGGACAGCCTGAATTTAATAAAAACAAAGGGGATAATTTCGGCTTTTCTTGGGAAATTGAAATTAATGAAGCAAAACATTAGTCGGCGCGAATTCTCTCAATTTCCAAACTTGTCACAGGTAGAATGTATTGATGAGGATATCCATACCTACAGTCAACATTTAAGTGCCCTGCATGTTGACTTCAAAACCAGGTTTGAAGATATGCTGACAATGGATATACCACCATGGATCATAAATCCATTTGATGAAACGGAAGTGGCCAATGTAGTATTACAAGAGGAGCTGCTCGAGCTAAGCACCAATGAGGAGCTGAAGGTGAAATTTAGAAAAGGCTACCAAACATTTTGGCTGCAAGCAGAAATACCCGAAAAATATCCTGGACTGTGGGAAATCGCAAGGAAATTTTTAATAGCTTTTCCCTCGTCATACCTTGTAGAAAGGAGTTTTAGTGCCGTTTCAAATCTCTTAACAAAAAAAAGGAGCAAATTAAACATCACAGAGCGGGGGATTTGCGGTTATTGCTCACAAAAATAAAGCCAAACATTGATCGTTTGCTGACACTCCACCAAATACATCCTTCCCATTAATTAAAATTATGACTTACCTTTTTAATTTTTTCTTGTAATTCTATTCTTTTAATAAATAAAGTGTTATAAAATGTACCATTTTTCGTTTTTATTTTACCTATCTGAATATAGGGACAGAACTCAGAAGCGACACTTTTTCATTTTTTGGCGACTTTAAGAATGTGGTAGAAATGTAGCAGCAGGGGGTCCATCGAAACTAGTAACATTTTGAAAGTGGTCCACGAGAAAAATAAGTTTGGGAACTACTAGTTTAGATCATACAACAAGCCTCCCTTAAATTTAAACATAACACACCAACATACACCTTTAGAAGAAGTCAAAACATTCAAATTACTCGGAATAAACATAGACACACACATTAACTGGAAAACACACATAGAACATGTCAAGGCTAAATTATCGAAATTCACATACGCCCTTTTCCAAATTAATAAAAACACAAACACACAAACTGCCTTATCAGCCTACTACGCATATGCATACTCGTGGTTGAGGTACGGGGTCATGCTTTGGGGAAATAGTGTTGATGTAAACGATCTGTTTATAATACAAAAAAAGTGTATCAGAATATTAGCACAAATAAAAAACACAGAAAGCTGTAGACCAAAAGGGACTACACCTACCTCCTTCGAAAATTAAAATGTTAAATGAAAGTCCATACTATATGGCAGTTAGATTGTTTAATAAACTCTCAGACGATATCAAACTTCAGGAAAGCATGACACTCTTCACTGATAAACTTAGAACATACTCCATACAACATACTATTCCACGGCGTAGAGTTTAACCACATAGCCATTTTTGGTTAACTCGTTGGTCAGGTCAAAGTATTTGTTTATTTTTATAGCGTGGTCTTTAGGTATGTTAGTTTCCCACGGTACTGTGATTTCTACTAGTACTGCACGCTTTTGCTGTTTTGAAAATAGGAATACATCGGGTCTGGATGACGAGGCACAAACATCCTCCGGTATTTTATAGTGTTTCTCATACGAATCTGCGAGTAATGTCCAATCAGCGGCTGCTATCAAAATTGAGTACGGCTTTTGATTTGTCTTTTTTGAGCAGCCTTCCTTTACAAACGCGACGTCATTTCTTTCGTTTGTGGTTTAACCCTTTTTCGCTCTAGCTACCGCTAAACTTACCGCCTCACGTACGATTTCTAATACCTTATCATGTCGGCGCGAGTAATGACCCCGGTCTAATAGCGTCCTACAACCCACCAGTAGGTGCCTAGCAGTACCAATTGCTTCACCACATGAGTTACATGTTTTATCTGTGGCTTTTCCCCATCTGACAAGATTGCTTTGGTCGGGGAGGGTCAACTGGAATGCATTGAGATAGAATTTAAGGAGAGCCGGTGACCAGTCGTATATTAAGGTACGCCATTTTAAGGCTATGGGAATACAAAATTCACCTAGTGTTAACCATTCGTTTTGTATTTCTAGGTTCATTGCGTGCACTTTGTAGGTATTATTTTCATCTACTTGAAGAAAAGATTTTGTTATGTCTTTGTCTGACTGCCTCCTAATATCACAAATGACCCGGATTTAATCCACCGGCTGACTATGACATTGAGAATTAGGTAGGTGCCATGCTAAAGGGTATGGGATTCGCATTTAAATATTATCCTTTAAAAATTTAACTATTGTGTATTGTGTGTTGACTATTAGAAATTCATAAAATTTAAATTATCTTGATTCAATTTAACATTTTTTTATTCTTAATTATAACCATATTTTTTATTCAATTTGACTCTAATCGAATTTGACATTTTATGAAGTAGTTATATTAATCATAATGTGATTGTATTTGACATCTCTTTATTATTTCATACTATTGTAGTTATTAACACTCAGAAGACATGAATAAATATACTGAAATATAAAATAAGCGACCTCAATATTGCAATGTCTGGAAAAGGCGCTAAGTTCTAAGTACTGAAATATAATTATTGTAAGATCTATGTACACTTAGTAGGCAATAAATGATTTGATTTGATTTCCTATTCTATTCCACCGGGAACCAACACGGCATTGATATTTAACTGTCACTTAAAAACAGCTCGAGAATATTTTTTTAATGGACACCTCAATTTTACTTCACTTCGCCTGATGGTAAGTTAAAGGCAAGAGGGTCACCTTCGTAAACAGTTACCATGTTAACAGTGGTGGCACTCAGCTTGATGGCATCATCAGATGCCTTTTCACGCCCCGCTTATAGGACCCGGCACTGTAGGAAAAAGGAAACACGTGAGCTTGCAGGGAATGTCTTAATGGTGCGGCATAGGAATGATTTTCTGTCTGATTTGAATTGACCGTAACCCGTAAAACCTCACTACAACATCAACCTTTATCTAAACCTGCTTTATTACCTATATTTTATACAGCTGAAAGTTTCAAAATTCAAACGCTACTGTAACCAAAAAGTATCAGATACGCTTGAAATGCCCGGACACTCTACTGCCCATTGTCCCATAGATAATGCCATTCAAAGGACCAAAGGTTGTTTGAAACAAAAAGGTTAACTATCCTACTTACCTACCTTTTCCGGTAAGCTCAAACAATTAAAACATTTTAACCACAGATAATATACAGGTAGATCAGGAAATAATAATTATTATATTTCCTACTAACCATCTTACTAAGGGCCGGTTCGACCAAACAAAATTCCTAGAATAAACGGCCACATATTCGAGAGTAAACTAATTTCACATTCTACATGCCTATCGCCGTTTCTCTAGGAATAGCTATTCTAAGAATAATTAAACTATCATTTTTTAACTCTACGTTTGACAAGTTCTGTCATACGCTTTAATACGACAAAAGCGAGTTGACATGACACACTTCTTTTTAAAACAATGCATAACGTTAATTTTTATATTATTTCCTCATTCAATTATTAGGTATACGGTAGATTACATGCAAAAATGTCTATTGATTTACTCGAGAAGAAAATCTTGGAGTAAATTATTTCTTCATAACTTTAGGTTTTGTCAAATTCACCCCAGCATCAGCCTCTGTGGTGTGAACACAGCCGCCACGCTGGGTATGCATATTGGTATTTGGATTGGTCTGGCCGTGGCTTGAAGAGCACGTTAAGCCGTCGGTCGTTGGTTGTGGAGGTCGGATGACAATCGCTTCATGGAAAATATGGAATTTCAGCCAAATTCGCAGTTTTATAAACTGGTAAAGCGGACCCCAGACTTCAAGTTGAAAGCATCGAATGCAACTGGGATTAACGCTAAGATGATGACATACATAACATAAACTCACGCCGGTATAGCCCGAAGGGGTAGGCAGAGGTGCTAGCACCCACATTTTTTTTTTTTATACTGGACACGTCAATTTGACTTCACCTCGCCTGATGTTAAGCTAAAGGCAAAGTCTCGGAAAGAGGGTCACCATCGTAAACATTTACCATGTTAACAGTGGTGGCACACAGCTTGACGGCCTCATTAGATGCCTTTTCACGCCCCGCTTAAAGGACCCGGGACTGTAGGAAGAAGGAAACACGTGAGCTGGCAGGGAACTCCAGGTCTTAGTGGTGCGGCATAGGAATGAATCACTAAAACGTTTGGTTCTAGCAGGCATACTCTGCACCGTAAATGGATGGCATCTAAGCCCTGCACGTGTCGTCCTGTGAAGGAAAGGGGAGGGTGGGACTAATTGTAAGAGCTCGTCAGAACATTCACCATGGTAGAGACGGTAGAAAACTGCCAAAGACGCAACATCTCTACGCATCTGCAAAGGCTCGAGGGTGTTCGTGACCTCAGTATCCCCAATAATGCGGACCGCACGTCGCTGCAACCTGTCGAGAGCATCTAATAAGTACTTTGCGGAGCCGTCCCAGAGATGTGAGCAGTATTCCACGCAGGAACGAATTTGGGTCTTGTATAGAAGACACCGCTGCTCTGGCGTGAAAAAATTTCTCACTCTGTTCAGGACTCCGAGTTTACGCGAGGCTGATTTGATGATACTCTCGATATAGTTTTTGTTATTCAGTTTGCAGTGAACATCCATACCGAGGATAGTGAGGTGATCCTGCAGTGGCAGTGGTGTGCTCTGAAGAGTGGGAAGGGGAAGGAAAGGAGATACCTTTGCTGTAAACGCACATGCCTGGGTCTTCTTGGCATTGAACTCGACCAGGTTCCTAGCGCCCCATTGAGAAATGTGGTCCAGGATCCGGTCCAGCTCAGTGACAAGAAGCTGCCTTTTTTCCGCGATATCAGACTGCTTGGCCGCAGGATGTGCGTCATAACTCCCGTGTAAGGTGCTGTCATCTGCATAGCAGTGAATGTTTCCGTTACAGAGCATGTCATTGATATGCAGAAGAAAGAGAGTGGGAGATAAAACGGAACATTTACCTGCAAGAACTCCGAAGCTCGTCCATCACAAAGGACGCGAATACGGCGCCCCTGCAGGAAGCTTGCAACCCAGTTACACAGTCTAGGAGGCAGGCCGAAGGCTGGTAGCTTGGAAAGAAGCGATTTGTGCCATACCCTATCGAAAGCTTTGGCGATGTCAAGACTAATTGCCAGTGACTCACCGTGCTTCTCCATAGCCTCACCCCAAAGATGGGTCATGTATGCCAGAAGATCACCCGTTGACCGTTTCGGTCTGAAACCGTATTGCCGGTCACTAAGCAAGGAGTGATCCTCTAGGTGGCGCATGAGCTGTGTGTTAATTATTTGCTCGAACACCTTGCACAGCACTGAGGTGACGGCTATCTGTCGATAGTTGGCTGGGTCCGAGCGATCCCCCTTCTTGGGGATCGGCTGGACATTCGCCTCCTTCCAAGCCGAAGGCACTGTACCCGAACTGTAGGACAGTCGGTACAGCCGCGTTAGCATAGGAGATAACTCCGCTGCACATTTTTAAGTACAACCGCTGGAATACCATCAGAACCACTGGCTTTCCGGACATCGAGTGATTGCAGTACTGCACCGACATCGCGTTGCCTGATACGTATATCAGGCATTGCGTGGTCACCAGTGGGCATTGTCCGTGGTTGCATACCACAATCATCGACTCGGGAGTTGGCCGTGAAGAGATTGACCAGCAAATTTGCTTTCTCTTGCGGTTCATTTCACCAGTTTATGTTTTAGGTCCCAATGTTATAGGTGGCGAGCCTATTGCCATTAACCAGGCACTTATAAACCTGCGATAAATACACACATAACTTCGAAAAGCATCGAAAAGTCATTGGTGTGTGCCATGGTAAACCTGTGATCGAACCCGAGAACCAAGAAGAAGAGAGAAGAAGAACTAAAAGCCGATAACTGGTCTAAATAACTTCTATATCGCTAGTGGACTATTGAGGCCAGATGACAGTCGTTTCACGAAGAATATCGAAGTTATTTAGACCAGTCATCGGATTTTAGGGCTTTTTCATCGTCCTAGCGTTAATCACAGTTGTATCTATATATTTTTATCTATGGTATTGTCATTCGATAAAGCTTTCCTATTCTATACAGAATATGTCTATAATTTTACACATCGCCTAATGTTACAGATACCTTTTTTTTTTTTTTTTATCGTGCGAAAAATCCCCACGGATACCACCCCCACGGAGCCGGTGGAGGCGGTTATGTCGGACTCGAACCGACTAAAACGCACGCCGTCTTGGGTCCTTGGTTGCCGGAGGTGAGATTGCCAAAAGCATATCTCTCGCACCCCGGCAGACCCAGGACCATCTCTTCTGAGATGGCCCCCTTCGGGTTGTGGGGACCACAGTGTCCCCATCTAGCCCCGGTTACGGGGAGACGCTATTGGCGCCGCCGCCGCGGCCTGCTTCTGCTAGGGTGACAGGCGGCTCCACCGGTCACCCTCAGGCCAGCGCTCATGGAGGACGGAGGTCGTTCTGCGACCTCCGACGTCCGGTTCGCCTTCGCTCTGCGCGGGCTTCCCGGGCCCGAACTCTAGTCCGGATCCGACCGGCCGCCTCCTTCTCGAGCATTACTTGCTCGCAGAAGGAGACAGCCGCACCCCAAGCGTTCGCGCATCTTACCATCGCTGTGAGCAACGTGGCGAGTGTGAGGACTCCCACCCCCAGAGCCGCCACTAGGACCCGCCTCGGCGTGTCCCACGCCGGGCACTCGGTCAGCGTGTGCAGCTCTGTGTCCTCGCTCGCATCACAGTGATGGCACTCGGACGTTGGCTCCTTCCGGATCCGACACAGGTAACTCCCGAATCACCCGTGTCCGGTAATCACCTGCGTCAGCCGGTACGAGAGGCTGCCGTGTGGCCTCTCTAGCCACTCCTCCATGATGGGTCTTACCGCCGCTATTACGGCGTGCCCTGCGCTTGGTCGCCCAAGTCGTAGCTCCCATTCCGCTACCATGTCCCTGTGGAGCTGAGACCTCACGGCCCGAATTTCATCAGGCTCGGGTTCCCGTCCCTGCTCCCGCGCCTCCTTTCGATACCGATATAGCATCGAAAGGGCTCTCGCATCCAGGTTCCACGGTAGGGATCCGGCAAGGAGACTCGCCGCCTCCAGAGATATCGTGCGGTACCCCCTAATGGCCCTGTTGGCCATTGCACGCTGCGGCGCACGCAGCAGACGCGCATTGTGGACCGTCAGGGTGTCCGCCCATATTGGGCACCCATATAGGGCCATGGACCGCACGACTCCCGCGTAGAGTCTCCTGCAGGAGTCATCCGGCCCCCTCATGTTGGGCAGCAGCCGCCCCAAAGCGGCAGCTGTGTCCTTCAATTTAGGGGCCAGTCTTCGGAGATGCTCCCCGAAGTTCCACCGGCCGTCAAGCACGAGCCCCAGATATTTCATCTGTGGCTTGATGCCGATGGAATGTTACAGATACCTACGCGTTTAGAAACGTGTAATAAATTATATGGATTTCGTCCGATGTTACAATGATATTAATTATGGAAGGACGCCTAAATTGGACTAAACTAAATCAAATTTATAGACCCTACATTTGGGTACTTCCACTTTGTCCCACTAAGCGTTCCTACTGGTGGGGCAAAGTGGCATGTGAAAATAAGTCTGTCCAGTTTTCCCCACTGGTGGGTAAATTTATACCCATTCGACCAAACGCGAGTAAAGTTTATTCCTAGAATAAACAGGCAATATCATTTACATATTGGCTGTTTATTCTAGGAATAAACTTTATTCGCGTTTGGTCGAACCGGCCCTTAGGGTTACAATTATTAATACTTAAATATAGTTATCATCATCATCATCATAAACTCACGCCTATATTCCCCGAAGGGGTAGGCAGAGGTGCTAGCACCCACATTTCACCAGTTTATGTTTTAGGTCCCAATGTAATAGGTGGCGAGCCTATTGCCATTAACCGGGCACTTATAAACCTGCGATAAATATACACATAACTTCGAAAAGCATCGAAAAGTCATTGGTGTGTGCCATGGTAAACCTGTGATTGAACCCGAGAACCGAGAAGAAGAGAGAAGAAGAACTAAAATCCGATAGCTGGTCTAAATAACTTCTATATCGCTAGTGGACTATTGAGGCCAGATGACAGTCGTTTCACGGAGAATATTGAAGTTATATAGACCAGTCATCGGATTTTAGGGTTTTTTCATCGTCCTAGCGTTAATCCCAGTTCTATATATTTTTATCTATGGTATAGTCATTCGATAAAGCTTTCCTATTCTATACGAAATATGTCTATAATTTTACACATCGCCTAATGTTACAGATACCTACGCGTTTAGAAACGTGTAATAAATTATATGGATTTCGTCCGATGTTACAATGATATTAATTATGGAAGGACGCCTAAATTGGACTAAACTAAATCAAATTTATAGACCCTACATTTGGGTACTTCCACTTTGTCCCACTAAGCGTTCCCACTGGTGGGGCAAAGTGGCATGTGAAAAAAAATGTCTGTCCAGTTTTCCCCACTGGTGGGTAAATTTATACCCATTCAACCAAACGCGAGTAAACAGGCAATATCATTTACATATTGGCTGTTTATTCTAGGAATAAACTTTATTCGCGTTTGGTCGAACCGGCCCTTAGGGTTACAATTATTAATACTTAAATATAGTTATCATCATCATCATCATAAACTCACGCCTATATTCCCCGAAGGGGTAGGCAGAGGTGCTAGCACCCACATTTCACCAGTTTATGTTTTAGGTCCCAATGTAATAGGTGGCATATGAAAAAATAAAAGTGTCATATGAAAAGATGCAACATTGAACCGTCTCAATGGGAAGGTTTGGCAGCGCAACGTCCAGAATGGCGCAGGGTGGTGCAAAGACGAGTGAGCGATTTCGAGGAACAGCGAAAGGCAGACCTCGACGCTAAACGCGATGAGCTGAAAGTCCGCCCACCCGCTGCCATTCAATACCATTATGTAAGTGGTGTTCTCACATGCCCGCAGTGCACACGAGAGTTCACCGCGAAGATCGGCTATGCTAGCCATCTTCGAGCGCATCAGCGCCGAGCCGACTAGGAGTCAAAGTGGTCGCCATGGCCGAAATCGGTCGGAGGCATCATCATCATCATCATCAATAGGTGGCGAGCCTATTGCCATTAACCGGGCACTTATAAACCTGCGATAAATATACACATAACTTCGAAAAGCATCGAAAAGTCATTGGTGTGTGCCATGGTAAACCTGTGATTGAAGCCGAGAACCGAGAAGAAGAGAGAAGAAGAACTAAAATCCGATAGCTGGTCTAAATAACTTCTATATCGCTAGTGGACTATTGAGGCCAGATGACAGTCGTTTCACGGAGAATATTGAAGTTATATAGACCAGTCATCGGATTTTAGGGTTTTTTCATCGTCCTAGCGTTAATCCCAGTTCTATATATTTTTATCTATGGTAAAGTCATTCGATAAAGCTTTCCTATTCTATACGAAATATGTCTATAATTTTACACATCGCCTAATGTTACAGATACCTACGCGTTTAGAAACGTGTAATAAATTATATGGATTTCGTCCGATGTTACAATGAAATTAATTATGGAAGGACGCCTAAATTGAACTAAACTAAGTCAAATTTATAGACCCTACATTTGGGTACTTCCACTTTGTCCCACTAAGCGTTCCTACTGGTGGGGCAAAGTGGAATGTGAAAAAAAATGTCTGTCCAGTTTTCCCCACTGGTGGGTAAATTAATACCCATTCAACCAAACGCGAGTAAAATTTATTCCTAGAATAAACAGGCAATATCATTTACATATTGGCTGTTTATTCTAGGAATAAAATTTATTCGCGTTTGGTCGAACCGGCCCTTAGGGTTACAATTATTAATACTTAAATATAGTTATCATCATCATCATTATAAACTCACGCCTATATTCACCGAAGGGGTAGGCAGAGGTGCTAGCACCCACAGTTTATGTTTAGGTCGCAATGTAATAGGTGGCGAGCCTATTGCCATTAACCGGGCACTTATTACCCTGCGATAAATACACACATAACTTCGAAAAGCATCGAAAAGTCATTGGTGTGTGTCATGGTAAACCTGGGATCGAACCCAAGACTTCGTCTCACCAGTCCATTACCTATGGACTATATTTATCTGCGGTATACCACTAGTGGCATACCACTAGGCTACCGCAGATACTTAAATATAGTTTTAGTATATTTTAATAGCTACTTTTAAATAGCACTACCAGCTGCGGCCCATGGTTTCACCTGTCCTACTCAGTTCTATTTCACCCTATGAGTATAGGTATTTTAAGTTTTCACCCCAGTCGCTTCGGACACCGTCTTTCGTACCTTATTTTCGTATTTTATTAGTGAAACACTCGTTGGGATATCCATACTTCCATACTTAATATTATAAATGTGAAAGTAACTCTGTCTGTCTGTCTGTCTGTATGTATGTTACGCTTTCACGACTAAATCACTGAACCGATTTTGATGAAATTCGGTATATGGGTAAATTAGAACTTGACAAAGGTCATAGGCTATGTTTGGTCGCGATAACCGAAATCCACGCGGGCGGTGCTGCGGGCAAAAGCTAGTTTACCATCTTTTCTAATTTCATAGCTGTTATAAGCGCCATGATCATTCGTGATCATGGCGCTTGTGACAGCGCCGAAATATCGAATACTCGAAGAAATAAAAAAACATGGTAAATATCCCGGCGAGTGTTTTACTATTAATATAAATATAGATGTCAATCTCAAATTTAATTTGATTATTGCTCCTGATGGTTATACCTGTTATATTGCCTCCCCATTCCGGGGGCGAGTCGGGGACACCGTTTTCCCCCTCCCGAGGAGGACCAGACCGTAAGGGATGGCCCTGGGTCAGCCGGGGTACGAGGGATATGTCGATGACAAGCTCACCTCCGGCCTAGCACCACGACCCACAGTCGGCGTGCGGTTTTAGTCGGTTCGAGTCCGACATAACCTCCCCTTCCGGCTCCGGCAGGGGAGGTATTCGAAGGGATTACCGCATGGAAAAAAAAACCCTGTTATATTATAGCCTATAACCTTTCCTAATAACAGGGTTATAAAATGCTCATTAAATTTATCAAATCGCACATAATGTCCTCTTTTTAACCACCGTCGCAAAGAGAGGGGTATTATAAGTTTGAAATGTCTGCCTGTCTGTCTGTCTATGGCATTATAGCCCCCGAAAAGATGAAGCGATTTCAATTTAGTTTTTTTTTATTAGGTAAGGTGACATAATGTGTTCCTAGACTTGTTTGATGAAAATCGGTTAAGCCGTTTAAAAACTATGAGGGTTACAGCGGGGAGGGAGTGTCGGGGGTTTTTTACATTTTTAATTTTACGATCCACGTATGTTTTTAAGTGTAAGACGATTGGCACACTGCAACGCTCGACGCCGCGTCGCGCGTCGCAGTGTGCCAATCGCCTATGCGGCAGCCCGAGAGACGGAGCTCTATGATGGGTACAAGGGGGCCAAGAGGGCCCTCCAGACGGCCATCAAGCGGTCCAAAAAGGTGGGCCGCGAGGAGCTGATGGAGACCTTGGAGCGGAACCCGTGGGGGCGCCCGTACCTTATGGTAAGGGGCAAATTACGCCCCAAGGCGCCCCCACTGACCCAGAGTCTCCAGCCGGAGCGGCTGGAGGGGGTCCTGGACTCCTTGTTCCCATCAAGAGCGGAGGAACACATTCCTCCGCGCATGGCTCCGTCTCAGGCGCCCAACGCGGAAGGCAGCGAGAACGACGTGCCCGTAGTCACAGAGGGTGAGCTAGGGGCGGCTGTACTGCGGCTTAAATCCCGCAGAAACACCGCCCCTGGACCCGACGGCATTCCAGGCCGAGCATGGGTCCTGGCTCTCGAAGAACTTGGGCCTCGACTTATAGGGCTCTTTAGCGCATGCCTCGAAAAAGGCCAGTTCCCCAAGGTCTGGAAGACAGGGAAACTGGTCTTAATCCGAAAGGCGGGGCGGCCGGCAAATTCCCCATCAGGGTACCGGCCGATCGTGTTGCTCGACGAGGTGTGCAAGCTCTTTGAGCGCATTATTGCACAACGCCTCGTCAAGCATCTCATACGCGTGGGGCCTGATCTGTCGGATAGCCAGTTTGGCTTCCGTCAGGGGCGCTCCACCGTAGACGCGATCATGCGCATTAGAGGCCTGACGGAGGAATTAGTCTCACAGGGTGAGGTGGTGGTGGCGGTGTCTCTTGACATCGCCAACGCCTTCAACACCCTGCCCTGGAGTTGCATTAGGGAGGCGCTTATCTACCATGGAGTGCCTCCCTACCTCCGTCGAATTGTCGGGGCCTATCTCTCCGAGAGGGCCATTACTTACCCGAGTTGGCTAGGGCCGGGTCGGCGGGATGTGTCGTGCGGTGTTCCACAGGGATCGGTATTAGGGCCACTCCTGTGGAACATCGGCTACGATTGGGTGCTGCGTGGTCCGTTGCTCAGAGGGGTCACCGTAACGTGTTACGCCGATGACACCCTCGTTACGGCGCGGGGAGCAACGCACCGAGATGCAGCACTAAAGGCCACGGCAGGGGTTGCTCAAGTCGTGGGTCGGATACGGCGGCTGGGTCTCGAGGTCGCCCTTCACAAGTCCGAGGCTCTGTGCTTCCACGGACCTCGGATGGGGCCACCTGCGGGATCCAGCCTACAGGTAGGGGGCGTCAGCATCGGCATCGAGCCCTCGATGAAGTATCTGGGACTCGTGCTCGATGGCCGGTGGAACTTCGGACATCACTTCCGAAGTTTGGTCCCAAAACTGAGGGGGGCGTCAGCTGCACTCGCGCGGCTGATGCCCAATATCAGGGGACCCAACGCCCCCCTGCAGGAGACTGTACCTGGGGATCGTGCGAAGTATGGCCCTATACGGGGCCCCCGTATGGGCAGAGAACCTGACGGCCAGTAATGTGGCTAGATTGCTGAGCCCACAGAGGGCGATGGCCGTCAGGGTGATAAGGGGATACCGCACGATCTCAGGTGAGGCGGCATGCCTCCTAGCCGGGACCCCTCCATGGGACCTGGAAGCGAGAGCCCTTGCGTCCCTATTTATATGGCGCAAGGAGGCGCTGGAGCGGGGCCAATGGCCTGCGTCTCGAGAAATCGAGGCCCAGCGGTCCCAGCTCTACCAGGAAACCGTGGAGACATGGAAGGTGCGACTTGAGCAACCAAAGGGGGGATTCGCCACAATTGCGGCCGTCAGACCGGTCATGGACGAGTGGCTGGAGAGGAGACATGGTGCTCTCTCCTACCGGTTGTCACAGATACTTACCGGGCACGGTAGCTTCGGTAGGTATCTGTGGCGAAGACACCGGGAAACCACGGCCGAGTGTCAGCACTGCGAGGACCGCAGCGATGACACAGCGCTCCACACGCTGGTGGAGTGCACGGCGTGGGTGCAACAGCGCCAGGTCCTCGTGGTGGGTGTGGGCGTGGGCACCCTCTTGCTTGAGACCATGGTGCGAGCCATGGTCTCCGGCGGGAGTAAGTGGGACTGCGCCGCCTCTTTCTGTGAGCAGGTCATGCTCGTGAAAGAGGCGGCGGGGCGAGAGCGGGAGAAAACTCTCCCACCCGAGTTCCGCAGTCGGCGGCTTGGGCACCGCCGACGTGTCTTCGCCGAAGACCATCGGCCTCCATGACCGGGGGCCTGAGGACGGTGAGTTGGCTGCTCACCGTCCTTACAGAAGCAGGCCCATGACGGCAGCGTGACGTGAGGGATTCACGCACGCCCCCCCCCCCCCCCTAAGAAGCGGGGTAACACCCGAAAACCCCCCCCCATAGACGCGGGATAGCACCCGAACCACCCCCGAGACGAGGCCGCAATTGTAGCCGTAGGTCTGATGGGAGTCCTGGGACATCCTTCCGAGGGCTTACCCGGGGCTCCCATCCATAGGCTTCTGGGCGTTACCGTGGGGGTTTTTAGTCGGTAGGAGTCCGGCATAACATCCATGAAGGATTTTCCCCCACGGTTAAAAAAAAAAAAAAAAAAGTGTGCCAATCGCCTAAGTAATATAACTACTTGCATTTACATTTTTGTTAATAATGCCATCTACCGAAGCTAGCGCGAACAAGCGTCATAATACAAGTTCCGCAGATTCAGCGTAGATGGCAAAGATGGCATACACTTCAAAGTTAAAAAAAGGTGAAAATATCATCATACCGCGTCTTGAATTATTATTTTATTATACTATAGGTACATATCTATGTGGTGCGACGGTATGCCGGATGTAACGCTCCCGAAGTCGAAAGCCCCTAGTAGTACTCCAGGTACAAAACACATTGGCATAAGAATAAGAATAAGAATAAGAATAATTTATTGTTCAGTAACTTAGATCTAGTTTACAAAACCTCTGACTCCCAAACTAGTGTGAACTGTATCTTGGGAGTCAGTCTCTTCCTACATGATCTTTGATCGCATCTATAAACAATAAAGAAAAAAAAAAACTATAACAATGGAAAAGCAAGAATAAAGTTATTTTATACAATAATAATTTAACTTAGTTGTAAGTATATATGTATATTTATATACCCATACATATTTGTGTGTGTGTGTGTGTGTGTGTGTGTGTGTGTGTGTGTGTGTGTGTGTGTGTGTGTGTGTGTGTGTGTGTGTGTGTGTGTGTGTGTGTGTGAGTGTGTGTGTGCGTGAGTGAGTGAGTGTGTATGAGAGGGAGTGTGTGTTAGTTCATGGGTAGCCCTATTGGTTTGAGGTAATTTTCAGTTTTTGTATAATCTAGTTCAATAAGTCTATTAAATAATGACTTTTTCAAGGTGTGTCTATTTATGCCTACTATATTTTCTGTCTTGTTTATTTTGATGTATAAAAAAGAACTAAGAAATGGGTATTGGTTTTGTGCAAATGTAGTATATGTGCGTTTATATGGAATAATTGGTCTTCTTCTAGTAGTATCAGCGTGTATTGCAGAAGTCGTGCTATGGAATCTCAGAATTGTTTCACGTATGTATAACTGTCTGACGGATAGCATTTTGGCCTCACTGTATAGCAATTTTGTTGAGTATCGACGAGGCCTCTTCAGCATAACTTTTATAACTGCACGCTGGGCTCTCTCTATCTCAAGCATATGGGTCATTGCTGCTCCTCCCCAAGCAGGCAAGCAATACGTTAGAAGCGATTGACATAGTGCGGTGTACACATTAGTAAGTAGGTCCTGGTCTGCTACATCCCTTAGATTTCTAAATACCGGTATAAGTTTCCTTACTCTCTTTGTTAGTGTAGAAATGTGAGGTTTCCATCTCAAGTTAGCGTCTATTATTAATCCTAGGTACCTAATTGTTTGCGTTGCTTCAACTCTATCACATAGACAATCATTGGATGGTTTATCCAGCCTGTTACAAGGGAAGCTGTGAATAGATAAGGAAAAATCATTTGGAGGTTTTGTGCGTTTGGTGTTATGAAAACAAATGTATTTAGTTTTTGCCACATTGATTGTAAGTAGATTATCTTCAAGCCATCGAGTAACTTCCCTTAAGCCTCCCTCTGCATATCCATTCACATCCTCCCACGTCTGTCCATGAAATAGAATTGCGGTATCATCAGCGAACGCAAAAATATGTCCATTCGATAGTTTGATATTAGCAAGACTGTTGACGTATGCAAGAAACAGAGTAGGTCCCAACGTGCTCCCCTGTGGTATGCCATATGTTGTGTAGGTTGTATTACTAAGAGTACCATCCACCCTGATCACCTGTTCTCTATTGTTTAAATAGTCACGAAACCATTCCAAGGCTAGCCCGCGCACTCCCAGCATTTCCAGTCGGTTCAGAAGGAGTGGTAAGGACACTGTATCGAACGCTTTTTTTAGATCAAGAAACACTCCTACACATTTCTGTTTCTTGTCTACGTATTCCGCTACCAGGTTAGAGAATGCAAGAACAGCGTCAGTCGTGGATTTAGCAGACCTGAAACCGTATTGGTTATTGGACAATAGTTGATTCATTTCAAGATACTTTATAAGCCTGTTGTTCACAATTTTTTCTAATATCTTGCTTAGCGTGGTTAGTAGGGATATTGGTCTGTAGTTCGATACACTGTCCCTATCTCCATCCTTAAAGATCGGAACAACTACTGCCCTTTTAAATGAGGCCGGAAAGATACCTTGACTGAGACTTAAATTGCAGATATGGGCAATGGGATGACATAGGGTGGTGTGAAACTTCTTAAGAAATTCACTAGAAATTGTGTCAATACCAGGTACACTTTTACTTTTTAAATTAAGAATTATATTATCTATTTCAATGTAGTCAGTCGGAAAAAGCATAAACGAGTGGCACATATAACTATTTTCTGTTAATCTACTTTTAAGTATCAAATCATTTTCAGTCACATTTAGTCTATTAAGAATCTTTTGCGCTAAATCAACTCCAATAGTCGTGAAGTACGCATTTACTAAGTCAAGGGAGTCTTTTGGACTCTTAGTAATATTCAATAGGTCCGTAGCTTGTCTGTTTTTAGCGTTAATATTTCCGATTTCTTTTATAGTATCCCAAGTAAGCTTTTTATTTCCTATGTTTTTAAGTAGTTTTTCTTTATAGTATGTTTTTTTTAGCGATTTTACTAATCTATTACAGGCATTTCTATAAGCAGTGTATATTCTTTCAGCTTCTAGATCAGTAGGATTTCTCCTAGACTGTAAATGTAATTTATCCCGTTTTTGGAAGCATTTTACAATATTAACGGTTATCCACGGCTTAATCGGTTGCTTGCGCTTAGAAAATGTCAAGGTCTCGGTATTCGATACGATGATATCTTGTAAAATTGTGGTAAGACAATCTACAGCTTGGTTCACATCCGAAATTTTGAAGAAATCAACCCAATTTACTTCATTGATTGCAGTGTTTATTTCTTCGAAGTTTATTTTAGTACGTGTATAATAATTACTTATGGAACTAGTGCGCGCTGGTGTTCCAAAAACAGTTAACATAATTGGAAGGTGGTCGGTTATATCCGTGTCAAAAACATAGCTCTCACATTTACTAACTAATCTAGTCATGAAATGGTCCAAGCAGGTGCGCCCATGTGTCGGGATATGTATAGCCGGTTGAAGACCGCAAGCATTTATAGTGTCCATGTAGTCAATAGCATATTTTTTGGTCATGTCTATAGTATCAATGTTTATGTCTCCTGTTAAGATGACGTTACGCGAGCGGTGGGTTGCTAGTACAGTATCTAGTGAGTTTATAAAGTTTGCAGGGTGTTTAAAGCAATCAGGTCTATATATACCAAAAACAGACATATTTCCTATTTTCGCCAACAAACAATTAGCTTCTGTAATATCAATTTCCAGTACAGAGGCATTTATATGGTCTTTAATATACATTATGACTCCATCATTTTGGTTATAACTGTGCTTAGTGAAAAACATCTTAAACCCATCGAGTAGTGGGGGTACAGACAGCTCATCACACCAGCATTCAGTCAATACTATAATATCTATATTCAATTTGAACCTTGCTATATACACTAGAAGGCTGTCAAAATTTTTATTAATACTTCTTATGTTGAATGTAAAAATGTTAAATTGGTTATTTTGCGTGTCATGTTTAGCAAAGGTGCTCCTTAACTCATCCGGGTCTTTTATAAGTTGACACGATATGGTGCATGACTCATCGATATCATCGGATAGTTTTTGATTATCGAATTAAAAAGAAGTTTAATCTACTGACAGTACCCACGTAAGGCCACCGGATTGCATATAATATACGATCGGAAAGGTGGGTGTAAATCCAATTCGGTGTTTTTGTCATTTGTGTTAAACATGAATAATATTTGTTTATAATCCCGGAAAAGATTTTACTGATGGTTGCGTGACCAGAGGATTTGCTGCCGTATAGAAAGTAAGCGAAACAGAGTGTATGCCTTATATATTCAGCTTTAGGGATACTCGTGTAGATAGTACATGTAAGGGGTTGTATAGGTAGGTGAAGAGGAGTATTATGTAATATAGTATGAAAGTTTGGTAGATAGTATAGTGAATGTTTAAGTCTGTGGTAGTGTGTAAGTGTGATTCTGTGACGTTTGTTTATACATTTATTGGTGTTTACATTATTTGTTTCAGTTAAGGGGGTTAGATGACAAAAATACAATATGCAAGGGTGCTTGTAATCGAACGATGATCCCAGAATAACGTGTACGGAACAACTTAACAATAATATGTGGGGTTGTTTAGTTTTGTAGTGGTGTTTGCGCGAGCGTATGTGATGTTTTTGTACAGATACATTGAAATATATATTATTTTTTTCAGGTAAACAAGCTAAATAGCAGCCATACAATAAACAGTGGTACTTATAAGCGAGTAATGTTCGCGGTAAATATAAATAATAACTTCGCGATAGTGATAGTCAAATATTCCGGTGCAACTCCATTAAAGCCTCTTCGGTCGATATAAGCAACTGTTTCTGTCCGTCTGTTTTACGCAAAAAGATGTTGCCATTTATAGTCCAACAGTATTTATAGTTGTTCTGCTTCGCAAAGTCGCGTGCTTGATGAAAGAGCTTCTTTGAGCTTACGGGCAGATAATCCGATACGAATACAGCAACACGCTTGCCAGGTAGATGCATTACTTCTGTATTGAGTTTTTCCTCGGTTTTCTTGTTTTTATTATAATTTCTTACAGCAGATAATGTGTCGAACTTTAATTGCACCGTCTTAAACTCGGCTACAATCGGACGCACAGTTCCAGGCTTACCAGGAAGACGATAAATGTCTCTTAGGTCAGAGGACAAGATAGGAGTCCCGACAACTTGGCCGATCTTGCTCACAATATTCATTAAAACTACAGGGGTTTCATTTTCATGAATGGGCACGTTTCTGATCTCGACGTTGGAGCACCTAGTTTTTAGTTGTATGTCCTGAACCTTTCTCTCTGCATGTTCTATACATCTCTTTTGTTCTTTACTATCTTTTTGTAGAATTCCGAGGCCGTTCCTAATCTCTTCATACTGCTTATTTATAAAAGACATAGATTGCACCATGTCATCGTAAGATCTTTGGATTTTGTTATTTAGATTTTTTAGATCCCTGATTTCTGAGGTTAGTTTCGAAATTAACAAATTCTGACTGCTGTACATCTCATCTATTTTAATCTCAAACTCCCTTTTCCAATTCATTAGCAACTCCTTTACATCCGAGTTAAAATTTTGCTCCATACTTGGTGAACTAGGCTGGCTTGTACGGTAACGCTTGTTTTTGTTCACACAGTTCACACTAAAGAACGTTGCATCGGTTGATTGCTTTAAGATGTTTAAGTCAGTTTCCGACTGTGTGTGCTCCCTTATATGAGTGGGAGTCGTTGAGGGTGATCGTCGTACCGACATATTGGCAAATGTCGACCAAAAGTTAGACGGTTCAATGCGTAAACTTCTAATAATGTTAAACTTCGTCAGATTGTACACAGTCTCAGTTTTATCATGTACAGGTATCTATAATAATGTTTCTATAGCTAATCACAGTCATAGATCGTGGTAATGTGCAATGTAGGTGATACGGCAACCGCAAGCTCACACCGAACGAGCAGTAATAAGGATAAAAAATATCACCTGTCTCATTAATCTTGCGGGTGTGTGGGGCGCCCCTTTGACGCCTACGGGCTAGACGGCGGGCTCCGCTTATCACTGCAATAAGGTCGATCTTCGATTGCCACTTTAGGATGTTGTTATATTATCGTGATTAACCATTCACTGAGATCACTTTACTTAAATTACAATCTTAAGATTTAAAAAATATTTATTTAAATTTCTTTATGCACCAGTAACACGTTATCGCTGTGCCGAGTCTCGGAAGGAAAAGAAAAAATTTGATTTGGACAAATATTTTTTTGTCCAAATCTTTTTTTTTATGCCAATGTGTTTTGTACCTGGAGTACTACTAGAAGCTTTTGGCTTCAGAAGCGTTCCCCTTACACCTGGTATAGAGCGTTTGACTACTTTTTCAGGGATAATGGGTTCTCGGTGATAGATATTTTTTTAATAATTTTTAAAAAATCAATTGTACTAAAACGAAATAATAATTTTATGTAAAGGTTGTGCTGGACTTACGCGATTGAAGCCTATGTTTATTTTGAACTACTAGTACGAAATAAATACACAATCTATACAATGCATAATAATATAATGAAATTAAAACACGTTGTTACATTATCTAACTTTGTTTTTATTCTTAATTATAAAGAGTTTTATATACTTGTTGACATGACGTCCAAAAAATGCCGCAGTGGAGTTTGTTGCGGCGTTTCTTCTCCACCAGCGCCTTGGAAGCGGTGGTAAACTTAGATAAAGTAGAATTAAAATTGACGTCAATAAGAAACAATTTTATTGTTCTATATATTGAAAAATAAATGACTATGACTATGACTAACACATGCAATGTAAATTAATCAACGTAATAAATTATTGCTGAAATATTTCATCGAAAGGTACTTCTTTTAAGCAGTCATTAGTCGCAATCATTACAATATCCGCGTATCTCGGCAATTGTGTGACTCGCAGAATTTTTTCTAAGTCTCCAAGTCCGGTTTTAGTTGCATATTCCTTAGCCTGTGCATCTGTAAAAAATTAGTAATCCATATCCATACTTCCATACTAATATTATAAATGCGAAAGTAACTATGTCTGTCTGTATGTTACGCTTTCACGCCTAAACCACTGAACCTATTTTGATGAAATTTGGCATAGCTTCCATACAATCTTTCAACCCCTTATTTCATCCCTTTAACCCTCTTTTTTCACGACCAAAAATATCCTATGTCCTTTCTCAAGGTCTAATCTACCCCTATACCAAATTTCACTAAAAGCAGTTCAGTGCTTTAGGCGTGAAAGCGTAACATACGGACAGACAGACAGAGTTACTTTCGTATTTCTAATACTAGCTTTTGCCCGCGGCTCTGCCCGCGTGGAAGTCGGTTATCGCGACCAAACATAGCCTATGCCTTTCTCGTGGTCTAATCTACCCCTGTACCAAATTTCACTAAAATCTGTTCAGTGGCTTAGGTGTGAAAGCGTAACATACAGACAGACAGACAGAGTTACTTTCGCATTTCTAATATTAGAATGGATTTCTGACGCTTTTTTTTTTTAATAATTACCTTTGATTAATTCACCCTGGAGTGGGCCATCTACGTCTATAGACACAGGGCCTTTGGGCTCAAATGTCGGAGTATATTTTACGAACGATAGATGAAGTTTATCATACTTTTCTGATGTGTACAGCTCATATATGCTGTCGAGGGCTACAAAGTAGTTGTCTAAAAGGAAGAATATGAACACTGTATTAGTTTTATTAATTTACTGTATGAGGTCTTCTTAAAAGTACAGTTACCAACAGATTGATGAACATAGTAGGTACTCAAAACGTTTGAAAAATCATTAATTGTTTCCAACAGTTCGTAAGAATGTTGGTAGATGGCTCTACCGTCGCCCTTAAAGACGGATATAAAGAGAAGGAAAATTTGAAATGTTTCAGGTGTGGCTCAATAGCTCAGTTGGAAGAACATTCCTCCTGTAAAGGTCGTGAGATCAAGTCTCACTTGAGCATTTCATTTTTTTCCGATGTTTTTCGTACTCAAAATGTTCTTAATTTCTGGGTTTTCTCCCCTTCTGTTGACGGATAGTTCTGATATTTGGACACCTTTATTTCGGACAATAATACAATTTTAATCAATAAAACAGTTTGATTTTGCTTTTAATACCTTGATTTTAAGATCATTTTGAAACTTTGTATGTTTATAAATGAAAATATGTCGTTATCGACCAATAGAAGTATTGCGGTAATGCTCTTTCTATGGACCATAATTATGTGCGGTTGGATGACGTGTCGTCTCTTCAGCTTCACATACATTCCTTGCTAATTTTTTCTCCATCAAACCCGTACGTGTGGGGTATCTATAGATAGGTCTTCAAAAATGCTATTGAGGTTTCTAATATCATTTTTTTCTAAACCGAATAGTTTGCGCGAGAGACACATCCAAAGTAGAAAAATGTGCCCCCCCCCCCCCCCCCGAGATCTAGCAAGTAGTTTTTTTTAATACGTCATAAACCGCAATTTTCACCTTCCATTCAACACCAGACATAGCGCACGCAGATCCAATCATACAAATCTCTTTGCCTTACACGTTTATAGAAACAACATATCGTACTATAACCCCCTGGTCAGGATGGCCCGCCAGTATAACGATTTGGCTTTAAATAACTCTGGACTTGATATATTCGCTAAATTCACAACGTATATTGGTTCACTCAAGGGTGTCCTTTATTCCACACGTCCACACCCAACTGTGAAATTTACCTAATGTAATGTAATCATCTATGTATTGGTATTTCTTTCAATAGTTATTACTTACTACTTAGGGTTAACTAATCTTTCTTGGTCTTTTTGTTTACACAAGTTTTTTGGATTGCAATTCAGACTTTGATTGTATAATCTTATTTTTATTATTATCATAATTGTAATCTGTGTTGTGTAAGAAATAAAATAAAATAAAATAAAATAAAATAAAATTCAAAAATAATACAAGAATTTGTATATTATGTTACTTGCTGCTACAGAATCCTTCATGGGCGAGTCCGACTCGCACTTGGCCGGTTTTTTAAATTAAAGTAGGTACTTACTCAAGGTAACAGTGACCGAACCTGCTGCATCAGTCTCTGTCGGTCTCCTCCCTCCGTAAACGTCGTAATGATATTTCAGAACCAGTTCAGGACAGATAAGTTCACCACGTGATGTGGAGTCTTCAGGATTCATTCTATAAAAAGAAATTATATTGATAACTTACTTTTATTATATTTAGTTAAAAAATTTGGCTTTTTAATGAGTTTACCACGGAATTCCGAAATATGGTTTGTCGATTCACGGGAAATCTAAAACACGTTTTGTTATTTTGCATCTGACCGAATAAACGATTTACTAAGTTACGAGTGTTCGAAACTACTGTAGACCTTTACATCACCGATCGAAAGAACGAAGGCCCGATGAACGTTTGGTCGAATCAACGATACAGCTTTCATTGGGTGATCGAGAAAATCTAATCCCGAAATAAATATCAGAGAATTTAATTTCTTCCCACCCCAACACTTGCGCAAATAAAGCAGCGGTAAAAGTCGCCGAGTTCTGGGTTGGTTATAGATAATAATACTGGTACCACAAATATTGCCATCGACCCGATAAAAGAAAGAAAGAGGGAAGGGAAGTTAAAGAAGAATTTTATTTCTATGGACCAGTGCCTCGAGCCTCAATTTGTGTCATAGCAAAATAATTATTCCCAGTAGTCCCCTCTAGCCCTGTCCCCCGGGGTGACAGCTAAGAATTGTCTTCCCAGTTGTCACCAGGGTGCCAATTTGAGCCGACTGTTTCCTTTCAAAGCTGACTAGAGAGGACAAATGAGAAATCTGTGTCTCAGTTGTCACCGACAATTGCTACAATTCCATCCCAGAAAAAAAAAATTGTTATGCTACATAGAATCAATTAAAAAATTAACACAATGTCGACACGCCTACCTCATTAGAAAAATATTTAACTGTATTTAAGTATAATACTATAACGTTTAAAAAGTTGTATAGGCTCAGATTAAAAAAAACAATATTCCAGTGACAAAGTTAAAAATACCATTTAATTTTAGACTTAACAAAGATGTAATTAACATTTTAATTACTGGTATCTTGAAGAGAGTGTCTGACAAAAGTAGAATCGGGGTCTTGACGCGAACGAGGACTCGAGGGCTGCACACGCTCGCCAAGTGCCCGGCGGCGTGGGAGATGCCAAGTCGAGAGCTAGTGTTCCCCACATCAAAAAGATGGCTCGCTTCCCAGCAGTGCAAGTGATATATCCCTGAGATAATCTCACTTCCAGCGAACTAGGACCGTCAGACGTTGTGCATTTTATTTGGTTCAAGTTGGACATAACATAACTACCCGCTCGGTTCATGGCGATTTTGCGCATAGTTGTTTTTTGGGAATTTGTACTCTACTGTATTATACATGTATTATACATATAAATATAACATAACATAACATAAACTCACGCCTGTATTCCCCGAAGGGGTAGGCAGAGGTGCTAGCACCCACATTTCGTCAGTTTATGTTTAGGTCCCAATGTAATAGGTGGCGAGCCTATTGCCATTAACCGGGCACTTATAAACCTGCGATAAATACACACATAACTTCGAAAAGCATCGAAAAGTCATTGGTGTGTCAGTGTGTGCCATGGTAAACCTGGGATCGAACCCGACACCTCGTCTCAGCAGTCCATTATCCATACTACTAGGCTACCGCAGATTATAATATACTAGCTTTTGCCCGCGGCTCCGCTCGCGTGGATGTTGGTTATCGCGACCAAACATAGCCTATGTCCTTTCTCATGGTCTAATCTACCCCTATACCAAATTTCATCAAAATCGGTTCAGCGGTTTAGGCGTGAAAGCGTAACATACAGACAGACAGACAGACAGAGCTACTTTCGCATTTATAATATTATTAGTATAAGTATATATATAGATACATACCGCAGACATATAAATATCTATAACATTTATGGTATACTTACTTAAATAGTTGAAATACACAATTTTCTATCCCTCTAAGTGTGCTATTAGTTACTTTATAGTTCAAATCCATGACTTTTCTTTCATCATCTGGTAAACTCAATGTGTGCACTGAATCGCTGCCCAACCCTTGTGCCACCAAGTTAAATAATTTTTGAACACCATTTGTAGTACATTCTATGTCTGTGACACTACATACATAGTGGCCTAAAATTAAAACATAGATTAATGCTAACATACATGTATTATTTATACATTTTTTGTACTTTTTTTATGGAATAGGGAGGCAAACGAGCAGCGATCACCGCCGCCCATGGACAACCGCAACACCAGAGGAGTCACAAGTGCGTTGCCTGCCTTTAAAAGAGAGTACGCTTTTTTCTTGAAGGTTTGAAGGTCGTATTGGTAACCTTAATTAGCAGTCCAACGCCTCACTGCTGTGCCAACAAGGTCGTTGAATACATTACAATGTTAAGTACAAGACATTAAATGAATGAATGAATGAATGAAACTTCATTTCGGAACATGATCCATATAACTGTTAGTAAAACACAAAGAGTAATTGAATGAATTTTAGAGCATTAAGTATGCTAACTTAACAAATCGAATACATAGGGTAAACATACATAGGGTAAATTATTTCTTAAGAATATCGGTAGATGACTCCACCGTCGTCGCCTCAAGGACCGATAAGAAGGGAAATTTGAATCACATCGGGCGTGTCTCGGTAGCCGAGTTGGTCAAGGCATTCCCCCTGTAAGAGAAAGATCGCGGGTTTGAGTCCCACCCGAGAAGATTCTTTTCCCTATGTATTCGACCACTACGTAGTTTTTAGGTGTTTTAATTCATTTTGAACGTATATGCCTTTAAAAGGTTGACGAAATGTGGGTGTTAATACACCTCTGCCTACCCCTTCTGGTATTTACAGGCGTGCCTCTAAAGACCTTAAAAATAAAGAGAAAAACACTTACTCTGTACAGAATTAATTGAAGCCAATACGAACACAAAAAATATTGTCTGTACGTAAACCATTGTGCTGAGATATTTTTTCACTAAATAAAAATTATTTAGGATTCCTGCTAATATATAAGTTTATAGCCTTTTTTCCTTTTTTTTTTTCTTTAACAAAAATCTTATTATCTCAATGAGGAATCGTCCATTAATTACGTAAGATTTTTAAACACGTTTTCTTAAACTTGGCTTCTGATACTTAATGAGATTTGAAGCCACCGATATATAAAATCTACTAAATTATATATTTATTGGATGAATATTTACTTAATGTGCATAAGTATTATCTTAATGAAACTATTAAAAATACCTAATATATATAAATCTGCAGGTGTCAAAGAATTCTTCTCCATTGAAGTCAATCGGAAGGGTGGCTAGAAGGCTGCCAGCATTACCACGCTAGATGGCAATGCCAATCCTTAGCCTAAAGAATAAACCAGTCCTCTGGTCACGGGTAGCGGGTAAGTTCAGTCACTTTAGATATCTACCAATACGTGTATTTATTTCTTTGAAAATATTTTCCTTTAGTCCTTTGTCTCACTAGGAAGCCAAACCGGCGTCGCCGGCTATCCAAGAAATTAGATTAGTCTTGAACTGAGTTACCATACATTTTATTAACTGCTAGGACCTAGAGTTGGGAGTCAAAAAGCAGTCGCTAATGGTGGAGTAAGAGTGTGGGATTAAAAGCGGCAACGTGCTTGCGGTTACCTGTATACGGCTACCAAATGGATGGACGGCTGCCCGCGTGGCTCTCAAATAATGCGGTTTGTTCTCTTGCGGGTACCAGCAAGTGCGTTGTAGCACAGAAAAGATAAATATGGTTGTAGGCTGAACGTTTGATCGAAAAAACTCCAATTGTCTTCACTCCTAGTCGATCCCCAAAATTTTTGAACATTACGTGATTAAGGTACGATCCCTATGGCAATAGCATACCCACCATAGACCTTGGTAATATATTCGGTAGGTTTCAAATTGAAGTCGTTGACGTATCGTGTGCCGTGACGGTGTATGAAGCGTTTGACTTTTACGTCCTTATTTGTACCTAAAATAATATATTTTTTAACTAGTAAGAAAAAATAAATAACTACCTGATGCCATCGTCTTTGTTTGCAAAGTGGTGACAGTAGTTTTTGAAGGTCGCAGAAAATGCCTGTTGGTTTTATATTACCTAGCATATTACAGAAGACACACATCCATGGTTTAGGCGCATAACCATACTGATATTATAAATGCGAAAGTAACTCTGTCTGTCTGTCTGTATGTTACACTTTCACGCCTAAACCAGTTGAAATTCTGGTATAAGGGTAAATTAGACCTTGAGAAAGGACATAGGCTATGTTTGGTCGCGATAACCGACATTCACGCGGGTGGAGCCGCGGGCAAAAGCTAGTAGACATATATCTATCTAAATACATACATATACTCTCATCTGTAAATCCCCGAAGGGGTAGGCAGAGGTGTACAGAAATAACCACACTGTCACTGCTGCTTATATACCGATGCATGCCGGCCGAATTTGTTGACATTAATGATCCCTGCTCCGTTCCCTTGAGTAGTAGCGTGATGATATATATTCTGATGTACAAACTATATAATTGTAAAGTTTCATGAAAATACATTCTGTTGTTTTTACGTGAAAGACTAACAAACCTCCATCACAAACCTTACTGGATTTGATTCACAAATAAAAAACTATTAGAAGCATACGTATTTATTCAAATGACAACATGTATCAGTTTCATCACGTACTTTATCATTGTTTATCATTCCTGAAATGCTTCATCAAAAGGTACTTCATTTAGGTAGATATTCACTGCTTTCATTACAAGCCCGAGGTATCCCGGCATATGTGTGGCTCGCAAAATTTTCTCTAAATCATCGAGTCCAGTTTTCGTTGCATACTCCTTAGCTTGTGCATCTATAATATAATAAAGTATTTGACTGAATTTTTTATAGCATTTTTAATGCTAACTTTAAAGTTCGAAAAACATTCCCCCTGTAAGGGAAAGGTCGTGAGTTCAAGTCTCACTTGAGCGTTTCATTTGTTCCGATGTTTTTCGAACTTTTTTTTTTTTTTTTTTACACATGACTTTAAAGTTAGCATTAAAAATGCTATAAAAAATTCAGTCAAATATTCGGGCGTAGTCATCAAAAGTCAATGTTTAAAAATGGTTGAAAAATCATTCATTGTTTCCAACAGTTCGTAAGAATGTTGGTAGATGGCATCACCGTCACCCTTAAAGACGGATATAAAGAGAAGGAAAATTTGAAATGAATCACGTGTGGGTCAATAGCTCAGTTGGAAGAGCATTCCCCCTGTAAGGGAAAGGTCGTGAGTTCAAGTCTCACTTGAGCGTTTCATTTTTTCCGATGTTTTTCGAATAATAAAGTAGGTATTGTAATTACGGCTTAAAGGTATGAATCTGAAGGTGACCAACGTGAGAGCATACGACAACTTTAGACGCACGCTGCAGATACGCGTAATCTATTGCAGCTTCTCAATATTCTCCTTCATCCGTATTGAAGTGTATCTGCTGCATGCGTCGGCAGTTGTCGTTTGCAGTCGGCTTCGGAATCATACCTTAAATTAAAGCCTAAAGTAGCTGAACATGTCCCAAATCAGCATTTATATATTTTATCTGACGTGTCGTATCATGACGCATCAGAAAGTTATAGTTTTAAAACATTTTAAATGTAGCACGTTTAAATTAACATGAAAATTCATGATCAGAAAAAAATATTCGTGTATTTTCAAAATTGCTAAAGGGAGCATACTAGAGTCTCCGAATGTGGGACACAAGCCGGTGGTGGGGAAGGCAGTTTTTTTGCCTGTATATTAAAAACTATTAAAAATATTTCTTCAGTTACTTCTACATTATTTATCTACGTTAAATTTCCTATAAATTATATCTAGACATAATTACGGTAGAATCAACACTTTAATAAATACAATAGATCAAATCTATAAAGCTTACGATTTACGATAAAATCACGTCTGTTTGACCACATAAAATCGATGCTTCTACCATTGTTTTTTTAGAGATACGATGATTCTTCGAGGATACCTAGCATGCAGCACCCACGATTACCTTTACCAAGTCCAATCAGGATCTTTCTTCCGTCCCTCTTACCAAAGGGTTAGCGAAATATCGCGCTTATAGATTATTCCCTCAAGTACAGAAAAAGCTTTGGAATCAACTGCACCCTAAAAGATGTGGTTGGAAGCGAGGAGTCGATGGCATCTTGGAGTCAATTATCCAGCTCGTGATGCGTTACTAAGTTCCATTTTCTGCCGATGTAAAAGAGGTTCAACTAGAAAATATAGATGTCCAAATACTTTATTCATAAAACTAGAAGGAATTTTTAGAAATTTCACTGCTACTGTGGTAGAATAGGTGATGAAAGTTTGTATGCATGTTCGTCATTTTTAAAGCAGCACGAAATTTTGTATACTTGCGTCTGATTAGAAATAAATGAACACCTGTATCAGCGTTTTTCAACATTTCACTACGAAATGGGCAAAATAGGTGATTATTAATTAATTATTACTTGAATAGACCTCATATACTTACTGTACACTCGGTTTACCTGAAGAATCATCTTTTCTCCAAAAAGATAATGGAACAAGCTGCGACCTTTCTGTGGCCTAGCTGTGTTAATTTTGTCACGAATCATAAGCTCTCTATTTATTCAAATATTGATCCTACAGTAATAATCTCCAGACATAATCTATAGGAAATTTGATGTAGATTAATAATATAGAAGTAACTAAGGAGATATTAATAATAGTTTCCAAAATACAAGCAAAAGCCTGAAAAATGGGACCTTTCCCCCCCCCTCCCCCACCGCCGGCTCGGGTCCCACTCTCGGGGACTTTTAGTATGTTCATCTGGGCACCTCAAGGAATAACTGTACTAAAAACGACACGAATTATTTGGTCAGATTTTTTTAATCTTCCCACGTTATTGGTTGCGTTTACATTCCCTCTCATGCAGTGTATTGTGACTGCTTGTGTGATGACGCGTATGCTTTCCAGATATCTCCTTAAGTGTGGGAACTACGGTATTCCCATCTTGCCCACGGATAGGGACTTCTGCTAAAGTGACAAGTGGCTCCACTTGTAACCCCCAAACGGAGCCTAAGCCAGTGGCAAAAATCTCTCGAACTCAACGCTCAGATGATGTCGACTTATTGCTAATATTTTTTTTTAAACTTACCTTTTTCTGGATCGCTGTGTATTGCACCATCTACATCAATGGTCACAGGCCCCCTGGGTTCGAATCTTGGAGTATGAGTTGGAAATATTAAATGAGGCTTATTATCCTTTTCTGAAGTAAACATTTTGAACGTGCCTTCGACTGATATGAAGTAGTCATCTGAAATAGTAAACACATTTTTTTATTAGTTTTAAAAACATTGTCACATACATTACTTCTTTAATTTCGATACGAATAAACCGCACCATTGAGAAGGCGCAATGAAATAAAACAATGAACAAAATTATCACATTCATAGTCCACGTTTTGATATATCTAATCACGCCTTTATCCCCGGAGGTTTAGTCAGAGGTGAATTAACACCCACATTTCACCAATAATTGTAGTCGGTCCCATGTAATAGGGGGTGAGCCTATTGCCATAATGTTTCGAGCACTGTTGTTGACTCGAGCCTATATCTGAGGCTGAGTCTGGGCTGTATAATATCTGTAGGATGTTAAACAGCCCTATCTCTTAGTCGCCTTGTACGACACGGCATGGGAAGAAATGGGATGGCCCAAATTGTTCTTTGCCGGGAACCAACCATCTTAAATATTATAAATAGTAGGTTCACTATGTTATGTCACTTGGGCATACATATTGATATAGGTATAAGCTACTTAGCCACAATGTCTTAATACAATCAATGAATTATTATTAGTATTGTTTTTAATATAATGTCATAGTTTAGAATTAAAATGTCACAGTATCACATTATATTGAAGTATCATTTAAGAATTCTTCAAGCGCATAATAGCATTTTGTCAATTAACAAAGATTGTAGTAATCCCGTCAATTTAAACCAAAAAATGAGAGTGAAGGTACATAAATTCCCACCAAGCTAAAATGAGTAAAATTGTTCAAAACATAATATTATAAACAATACCTGAAAATTCCCCATCATTCCCGTGTAAGGAAAAAAAAATCAAGGTGAAAAAAATAAGTTTTTCGCGATTTTCAGCAAAACGGTACGTTTATCACAAAAGTACTTCAGACATAAATTGTAGATTATAAAATTATCTATAAAAATGTCATCAACAGTTTTTTCCTACGAGCCACCGTTTCTAAGATATACCGATTCAAAAAGTTATAAAAGTTATTATCTAATCGTAACTTAAAGTCCTCGGTAACTGAGTATTCGCATTTCACAATGTCCGAGGAGCACTACCCAACGGTTAAACCAACGATTAACTTACTCACTACTCCTTCTGCTGATTATAACTGCTGATTGATAACAATTTTTATAACTTTTTGAATCGGTATATCTCAGAAACGGTGGCTCCTAGGAAAAAAGTATTGACACATTTTTATAGATAATTTTATAATCTACAATTTTTGTCTGAGGTACTTTTATGTTAATGTAGGTACCGTACGTACAGCAAAAGCTGAAAATCGCGAAAAACTCATTTTTTTACCTTTGACCTTGAAATTTTTTTTCCTTACATAATAATGATGGGGCACTTTCAGGTATGGTTTATAATTATGTTTTGAACAATTTTACTCATTTCAGCTTGGTGGGAATTTATGTATGTACCTTCGAATGTCTAAATTGACCGGGCTATAGGGATTTTATTAATTTAGATACGGCTGGTCCGTGTGCTTCTCTGTCACCTAAACTTACATACATTAAAAAACTAAAATACTTACTTAAGTTAAATTGCGCAATACCGGTCCCATCAGTTTCAATCGGGCCTAAACCTCCCTTGACCTCGTAATAATACTTTATACCCAGTTTTGGGCATAGTATTTCAGCATGGCAAGTGTATTCCTTAGCATTCAACCTACAAAAGGAAATTTATTTTATTATTTTATATAAGTTACCCTTTTTTTTCCGTGCGGCAATCCCCTCGGATACCTCCCCTACCGGAGCCGGAAGGGGAGGTTATGTCGGACTCGAACCGACTAAAACCGCACGCCGACTGTGGGTCGTGGTGCTAGGCCGGAGGTGAGGTTGTCATCGAAATTTCCCTCGCACCCCGGCTGACCCAGGGCCATCCCTTACGGTCTGGCCCTCCTCAGGAGGGGGGACAACGGTGTCCCCAACTCGCCCCCGGAATGGGGAGGCGCGCTTTTCACCGCATGGGAAGAGATGGTGTGGCCCAAATTCTACTCTTCCAGGAACCACGCCTCTTTACTTACTCTAAAACCCAATATACTTACTTTAATAATTTAACGACACATTTGCTTATTCCTGTAAGCGTACTGTTAGTTATTTTATAGTTCAAATCTATATACTTAGTGTCCTCATCTGGCAGGCTCAATGGATCAAGAGGTTCGAAATAGCCTTTATACCCCTTTACCACTGTAGCCAATAATTTTTGAGCATTTCTTGTAGTGCATGCCGTATCCTCAGGATTACATGTACCTAGAATTAAAAAAAAAAAATGTAAAAATCCGTCATGTTTCCTTCTTCCTACAGTCCCGGGTCCTCTAAGCGGGGCGTGGTCAAAAGCATCTGATAAGGACGTAAAGCTGAAGCCACCACTGTTAACATGGTACATGTTTACGATGGTGACCCTCTTTCTTTTTCTTTCCTCTTTGACTTTGCCTTTAGCTTAACATCAGGCGAGGTGAAGTCAAATTGAGGTGTCCTTTATAAAAAAAAAGAGAGAAACTCACCTCCTTAGAAGTTGGTTAAAAATGATTTGCAACAGTATAATTTAAAAATACTTTTTTTTTCTTGCGCAAATGCACGTAGTTCCCTCCCAAGTTGGTAATTTTTTTAAAGAATTTTAGAACCATAATTACTAATACTCCCTCTAACCTCTCCAGCTCAACCTAAGGTAAATTGCTTGTGTTAGGAGTGGGTTCACGTCAGTAGTGTAATGACCAAGATTCGAACCCGGGACCTTTCGATCGTAAGGCGATCGACTCTTTAACCATTAAGCTACCAAAACAGCGAAGCTGTTAAATCGGATTTGGACCGACTAAAATGCACACCGTCTCTATCTTAATTACTGGGATGTAAGGTCACGCGATAAAGCATTTCCCTTGCATCTCAGCTGACCATGAACCATCTACAGTTATAAATGCCCCCCTGAATGATGGGAAGCACATTGTCTCCATCGAACTGCTCCACCAAGAACGAAGGGGTCACCATTCCAGGCGCCTGCTATGGGAACTGCAGTGAACCAGCCCGTGCCTAGCTTGCTCTCCTCTGTGCCCTCTGCTAGTTATGATACGTGGAAAACCTCCGAGCAGCCCTCTACAGAGCCGGTCCCCCAAGGCGCATCGTAGTACGTAGGTGCCATCATCATCATCAACAAAATCATAATTGACGAAACGTGGGTGCTTATACACCTCTGCCTACCTCTTCAGGGATTTACAGACGTGAATATATATGTATGTATATTGATTACTTACTCTGAACAGAATTTATTGAAGCACAGGCGACAAAAAACAATATAGTCCGCACATAACCCATTTTACTTGTGCTACTTTTTTAAAAGTAATAATTCTTTAGTCGTTCCGCAATATATATATATAGGTTTTTTTTTGTTTTAATCTTTTTCTACAATCTTCATATTTCAGTAAAGGATCATCCATTATTTACGTAATATTTTTAGACACTCTTATAAGCCCGGTTTCACTTTACATAAACTTGGTGAGATTTGATATTGGTACCTAATTTTTTTATTACTGGTACTAATTTTTGTGTATAATTGTATGATTATAAAAATACAATCAATCAATTAGCCTATTGCAGTCCACTGCTGGACATAGATCCCAATGTTAGGAGTCTTTGGCCTACTATTTCCACGCTGGCCAGGCGGGTTGGTACAGGGTTTTATTTCGAGTTCTCCTTCTCTCATAGTGATATCGTCTGCGTATTTTTCCGTAAGTCGTCTGTTACCTTCGATGAGATGGAATGGAGATGCAAAATACATTACACTTAATTATACAGTAATTTACTTTGTGCCAAATGGATTGAGAATAAAGTTTGTTGACCTTGCGACCAGTTTAGACCGGTTACTTAGGGGTTGTAAACATTTTTCATACCGTAGCGAAACCGACTTACAGTCTTTTAAACTTTTTTATACTTTAAATTTGTTTTTGTTGTCAAAACTTTACTGCAATCTTTATTCTCAAATGATCTGGCACAGCCTATAAGTACACTATGTACATTAGTTATACTACGAGTATATACCAAGAGACCACAAGTATGATCTTGTTATGTACCTGTACGTTAAAATTGACGGAGGAAACTCTGGTCTAAGCTTCTTTTTTCGGGGTTGAAAGGTTACCATAAGAGCTGTACAGCCTAAACTAAAATATAGGGAGAAGTAAAAATTGTCCTCCGGGATCCAAGTTTCCAGAAGCTTCAAATGTAACAACGAACAACGCTAATGCTGGGGCCACAATGCCGAGATATGCCAATAATTACCGCCATAATTTCAACAACTCCTAGGTGTAACCACTATTTACCGCCTAAAAAAAATTTGGTTGATGTGACATTGCACCTTCAAAATGCAATAATTATTGCGGTAATAACAGCCCGGCTGACGGTAAAGTATCGCCAGAAAATATGATCTTAGCGACTTTAAAAAACATACAAACAAATTTTCACATTGTATATAGATAAAACTAAAATGGTAATTCTTTTAGACAAACCAGCGTAAGTACGCATAATAAACATTTTGGTTTGATAAATTAAAGTTTTTGCACTTCCTGGTTCAGTATTATTTGGTATGTACGAATAATTTTATAAAAAGATAAAAAATACCAGCTTAGTGCGAATTTCCTAATTACTAAGACGAACGGTTCCGTACATATGTCAGAGTGTTAGATACTTCCAATAAACTAGGTACAAATATTTTGATTCCACCGTTGCCATGTCGCTGGACCCTAACTGATAAAGCACTCCGTCGTATTATCGGACGGAACGATTCAAGGTCCCCCGAAATGGCAACGGTTGAATCAAAATATTTCTAAAGTAAAGCTAACGAGACTAGAGAAAAAAGGTAAACAAAGCGACCATTACTGAGTTACGCTGCGGTAACTAGCGATTGTTGTCTCTGTCCTTGTCGCACATGTCACACGTACCCGACAATGGCCGAGCGACAGCTGCCATTGCGTGTTTCGTAGTACAGGAAAGCTGTCAGCACATGCGGTTCTAAACTGTCAGATCCACCATCTTATGAGTAATTTCATTCCGGTCTGGAATGCACTTGAAGTGATAAATGTTTGAAACCGCTGAAACTTTGTTTACCTTTTTTCTCTCGCTTCGTTGGCTTTACTTTAGGTATATCAAAAGTCCCCATTCAGGGGCGAGTCGGGGACACCGTTATCCCCCCTCCCGGGGAGGGGGGGACTGTAAGGGATGGTTCTGGGTCAGCCGGGGTGCGAGGGATATGTCGATGACAACCTAACCTCCGGCGTAGCACCACGACCCACAGTAGGCGTGCGGTTTTAGTCGGTTCGAGTCCGACATGACCTCCCCTTCCGGCTCCGGCAGGGGGGTATCCAAGGGGATTACCGCAAGAAAAAAAAAAGGTATATCAAAAGGTAAAGGGCCAACACAATTTATTTTCAACTATTTTTTGTGACGGGGGTTTCTTAAATTTTTGATTTAATTTTTATTTCACAATTTTTAAATTGATCTACTAATCTAGTTCTTTGATTTGACATCTACCCATATTAAAGGGAAAAAATATGTAATTCACTATTGTTTTGGTGGCGGCCATCTTGGATTTGAAATTTTTCATAGTCAGTATAGTATTCTACTAGTCAAGCCCTTTCATTTGATACCAATATTGAGTGAGTTGTGAAGAAATATTATTCCGACATGTTGTGGCGGCGGCCATCTTGAATCAATTTTTTTCAAACATAGCTAACAAAAAAAACGAACTCCAAAATATTTTTATTGGTTTGGGTATTTCCTTGCCTCGGAGAGCACATTAAGCCGTCGGTCCCTTACAAACATATATGGCAGTCGTTACGTGTAGCTGATGCCCTAAAAAGACGAACTGGTACGAGTATAACTACAGAACTTCGATATCGTCAATTGGTACTGGAGGTCAGATGGCAGTCGCTTCATAGAAAACTACGGTTCTTTAAGAAAAAGGTTCGGCAGAAAGACTAACAGATGGACAATGACATCATCCTTTACATGTACGGGACCCCAAAAATATAACTTTTTAATATTATTACTAGACTTTTGTTTAATTGGCAGAGTATATTAAAATAGAGCTTAATTGCAAAAGAAACAAAAAATGAATAGAAATATAATTTAGTAGGTAAATAATGTTAACTATAAATGTGCTAGAATGCGTATATTATATGTATGTGTTGAGATGGCAGTCGCTTCAACTATAAAAAAATAAATATTATGATTGTACACATTATATTGAGAACACTAGCACAGGTTTTGTATGTATATACAAAACCTTTGCTAAATGTAGGTAAACCTTTGAGAATGCCGTAAAGCGAAACTGGTCAGGTTCAATAGAGTGCATCCTCGTGCTCCTAATAATAGTCCTACTAGTAGGAGCACCGGGACACCTATGTCCTCGTGCTCCTACTACAAAGGCGACCGGGAAGTGTACAGTAGGAGCACCAAGACATTAAATAATAGAAGTACTCTTAAACATACTCTGATTCAAGTACAGACGAATGCAGATATCTACAAGTGTCACTTTGTTGCGAGGAAATCAGGAAGATACCTGGTTAGATATATAATCTCCTTTTGTTTGTTGATTAGGTATATGGCCATACTTATTACTACTTTTAAGTGACAGCATATTTTGTCACGTTTTGTCCTAACAAATAAATACTGTGGAAAAAGTACAAGCGTTCTCAATATGTATAACAATGAATTTCACCAAGTGTCTTCAATCAACAGTATAAAAGTACCTATTATATGTGTCTGTGCAGATGGTGACGAACCCACTCGTCCCCCAAAATTGGTACCCTACGCCCATTTGTCTCCTCAAATATTTAATAATCAGAACGATAATTTATTCAAAGCCACGTGGTTCCCGGCAAAGTGAATTTGGGCCACCCTAATCCCTATCTCTTCCCGTGCGGTGTCGTACAAGGAGACTAAGAGATAGGGCTGTTTAACGTCAGACAGATATATACTCAGCCTAAACCTTAACAATATTGCCCGGAATGCGGCAATAGCCCCCTATTACGTGGAACCGAATACAATGATTGGTGAAATGAGGGTGTTAATTCACCTCTGCCAAACCTACTGGGATAAAGGCATAATTCCAAATAGTCCCACCCTCTCCTTTCCTTCACAGGACAACAAGAAGTGCAGGGCTAAGATGCCATCCGTATACGATGCAGAGTAAACCTGCTAGAGTAAAGCGTTTCAGTGACTCATTCCTATGCCGCACTATTAAGACCTGGAACTCCCTGCCAGCTCACGTGTTTCCTTCTTCCTACAGTTCCGGGTCCTTTAAGCGGGGTGTGAAAAGGCATCTGATGAGGCCGTCAAGCTGAGTGCCACCACTGTTAACATGGTACATGTTTACGATGGTGACCCTCTTTCCGAGACTTTGCCTTTAGCTTAACATCAGGCGCGATGAAGTCAGTATAAAAAAGTATGTAGGTATGTATGTAAAATTTATTTTATTCATTTTTTCTCGTCTCAAGTCTCGAAAAAATAAATGAATTATAGAATAGAAATAAAATTTCATGTTCCTAACTAGTTATAAAAGATCAGTTACGATCGTGGAAGAAAGTCACAGAACTAATAAATCACTTGAGCTACCGAGCCATGCCTGAAGCTATCCAAATTTTTCTATAAATTCGTCTTGGAGCGACTGTGGGAGCCACCTACCGATACACATTTAACCACAGATATCCGTGCATACAACTATCGGAAACACAATTATTTTTAAACATTCAAAATTCAAAATTCAAAAATAGTTTATTTTGCATAGACCATTAAATCGGAACTTACAAAACGTCAACATAAAGTAAATATTAAATACTAACTAATACTAGTAAATGGACCACACCGGTTCGAAACGCAGCCCAGACCTGAGAAGACTCAGGCAAGAAACTCAGCGGGCATTTTTTTTTGGTTAATGTTTTGCTTGAGTAGCATCCAAGCTTGTTTATCGTTTAAATATTCTTGGATTTTATAATAGCCTTTCTGGCACAGTTTGCTCTTTACTGTATTTTTAAATTTATTAACAGGTAAATCTCTGATTTCATTAGGAAGCTTGTTAAAAAAGCGTATACAGTTGAATTACTTATTTTATGGAGTCTGCTATGACAAACTACAAGATTGCTTTTATTTCTGGTATTTATATTGTGCCTGTCACAAAGTCTTGGAAATTTTGCAATATTTTTTACCCGACTACGGCGAAGCCAAAAGGAGGGTTATGATTTTGACAGGCTATGTATGTATGTATGTATGTATGTATGTATGTATGTATGTATGTATGTATGTTCATTTGTTCCCTCATAGCTCCTCAACTACTTATTAGAACTAGACAAATGAGGTATCGTTAGAAGCGGCTTTATCGTCCAATGGTTATAGGCTATATGACGTGTCACTCAATCTTGTGTGGCGCCCTCTAGCCGTGGCCTCAAGGATAGCCGTGGTCGTATGCCACTTCTCTACAAAACTTTCCTCTAACAAAACAATATATTCTAGGGTAAAGTGGCATACGACCACGGCTATCCTTGATATTTTCTTGTTTGTTACATTTTAGAGTGTGATTTTTCGGTAGTCGGGTTTTAGTTTTAAACTTTTCCTGACATACATTAAGTTTTCGAAAATGTATTGTGACACTACGGTTAGAATATTTTTTATTTCTTTAAACTTATCTCGGAGGGAGACTCTTGGGCCCAAATTATAAATAGCTCGCACAGCCCGCTTTTGCAAGATTGCTTCAGATTACTCCGCCCAACCAATGACATGAATTTTTCAAAGTATTAAGAGGGGGTATAAAGGAAAATTGCCGATCTTTGATTTGATTTTTATACCCGAAAGTGTGCCACAAATGAGCTTGTTTTTTTAAGTAAGTAAATACGTTATATCTGAAAGGTACTCAATTTGGTGAAAACATAAAATAATAATATTTTGTCGATAAAATAAGATCACAAAGTTATGCCTAATTTTAGATTATAATTAATTTATTTTCAAGATTATTCATATAACTGAGTCAATTTTTATGTACAAAGTATAACATTTTAAAATCTAGTGACTCAATTTTTCACTTTGTTAAAATTATCTGGAATTTACGAGTAATTAAAAAAAAACGAATTCGGCGCTTACGATGTTCTTATTCCGCGCATAACGGTCTCTAGCTATCGCACCTGACCCGAGGTGCCGGCCATCTGTTGTTTCATCAATTAGTCGGGGTCGCCCCGTTGAGACGAGAGCACTGTTTTTCTGTTTTCCGTCGAAAAAGTTCGTCGAAATTATGGGAAATAAAAAAAATCAAAAGATAAACTCTAAAAGAAAATATAAAAAACTAAGAATTCAACTCTTGGCTAATTGTCGAAAGTAATATTTGGTAGGACGTGTAAATAGTCCTACCAACTGGTGTGTTTGCACACAGAGCGTATAAGAACCTGTGACCTGCAGTTAGGTTGTAATGAAAAGAAAATACACATGTGACCGCTTCTATGAATGAAAACGCAAGAGAACCGGCACTGACCTGAGTTCCACCTCGTGAGGATTCAGCTGCAGACAGGCGTGGTTCCTGGCACGTGCTGGTGGGTAGGTATATTTCGACCGGCCGGTGATTTTCTTGAATTTGTCGTTTTCTTCCGATACACTTCACTTATACTGACTTGAGAATGTGGCCAAAGGAACTTATAGAATTACACAGAAAAAGAAACGAGGAGTTGAATTACTCAACTTCCGTTTGGTGCGGCGGCGGAGTCATAGACACCGTTCGGTGCTGCGGCGAGTTAGTGACTGACTAAAAAATGCGAGCGGGTAGATGATCCGCCGTGGTGCTTGAGAGTCTCGCTCGTAGAAACTTCATTCCCAAAATATAGTTCGAAAAATCTGTGCGCAGCGCCATCCATTGGCCCTCTTCAACACCAAGTGGTCAACAAATGAGCGCCAATACTCAAACATTATTTCGTTCACAGAAGCGGTTTTCCAAATTACAAAAATTTAAATACAATTAAATTGTATGGGAAATAATTAAGAAAGTACATAAGCGCTCCACCATGCACCCGGCTTTGGAACGTCGCAAGATGTTACGAAACAAACAAGCGAACACTGGTTGATTAGAGACCATAGTGAATTTGTATAACATAATAATACACATAGCTAAAATAACAACTTAGACTAACAATATTCTATCTAAAGTATGTTTAAAGTTGAGTTAAAAATTAAAGTTTAAGATTCTATTTAGCGTTGTAAGTTATTGCGTTGGGATAGGATACAATTTGGTTACAGCGCGTTTGTAAGTACCAGTACGCGTTTTAACCATTGCTACGCGAACCACGTCATCAGAGCCTCTGAACACGTCAGTAATGACTCCTAACGGCCAATTCAACGGAGCAGAATTTTCCTGCTCTAGAAGAACAACGGTGCCGATTTCTACTGGTTTGTCGGGAGTAGCCCATTTTTGTCTGACTTGCAACGTGTGCAAATACTCTACGTTTCGATCTACCAAACTAATTCGTTGATCTGATAGATCAGCCGAGGGTAAGTATTGCAACGGAGTAGTCATTAAGAAATGTGCGGGAGAGAATGACTTAATAGGCCATTCATCAGGGGGGCCGCGGATCCATGCTGGACCGTTCCACCACAAATCATAAGTCAAAAGTTGCGAGGGGAGCATGCCGAGTGATAGACAATCACTCGGGTTAATGGCTCCGGCGACGTGATAAAAATGTTTAGCGTTCAAGTTTTCTTGACACTGAGCGACCCGGTTGCTAACAAAAATCGACCACCGATGTGGTGACGAGTGAACCCAAGATAAGGCAATCGTGGAATCAGAAAAGGCGTAAATGTCAGTAATGGGAATGCGTAATGCATAAGAATCACGTACAGTTCTTATTAACTTTGACATAAGCAAAATAGCACATAACTCTAATCGAGCAAGCGTAGTAATCTTTGTCGGAGTGACCTTTGATTTTGCACACAAAATGCGAGTTTGAATGCTAGATGGGTAGGTACAATGTGCATAAATAACACATCCCATGCCATTCAGGCTGGCATCACAAAATGCGACAAGACGTAATTCGCAATCAACTTCGACACCTATATATCGCGGAATTTTTAATGTGTCAAGCAATTTTAATTCTTGAACGAGAGCGGAAAAGCGTGAGCGTATATGCTCTGGAGCAGGGTCATCCCAATCACTCTTACTAAGCCAAAGTTCCTTAATTAACAACTTGGCGTAGAGTATCACAGGTGCCACCAACCCGAGCACGTCAAATAGTCGCGCAACTATAGAGAGTATATTTCTCTTAGTGCACTTCTCATCTACCAAGGTGGACGTGAAATAAAAATTATCTCCACACGGCTCCCACGAGAGACCTAAAACCTTTGCGACATGACTGCCAACATCAAACTCAAGCGATTTGCGGTGAGTATTTATGTCAGCGTTCATTGCGATAGGAAATAGCCTAAAATTTAATAATAATAAAAACAGGTCTGCCTGTAAATTGGGACCAATATGGAAAATATCATTGAGCGAAAGACCAGTGTCTGTCTTAGCGCTCGCGTCTAACACAATACGTGGCATCGGTTTGTCGTGTCGAACTACTGCGTGATGTGGTATGTAATAACCATCCATAGACAAATTAGAGTCATCAACGAGACTAAGATAACCGTTATCTAAATAATCCTGAATAACCTTATTGTAATTTTCACGTACGGTTGGTGATTGACGAAGTTTACGCTCGAGCGACAAAAACCGGCGGTGAGCGACGCCGCGCGAGTTCCCTAGTTCAGAGGGATCCTTGCAGAACGGCAGCGCAACAGTATAACGACCTACGTCATCGCGAGTCACAGTAGATGTGAAAATATTCTCGCACTCGGTTTCTTCTGGAGACAATAGGCGCTTCACAGGAACTTCCTCAAGTTCCCAAAATTTTTGCACTAAATCATTTAGTGCTAGCGCAGAAAAGGATGCGGTTGTAGGCACAACATCTTTACGTGGGTAATCACCCATAAGTACATACCCAAACGCGGTTGATAGTACACAAGGGGCACTGGGACCACACTCGACTCTATTTCCTAAGTAGATATACGGGAAGAGCTGTGCACCTAATACTATATCAATGTTTCCTGGAATGTTCCAGCTTAAGTCAGCAAGCGGTAAATCGCGAAGATTTAACTCGCGATCACACTTAATTAATTGCGAGGGCAATTGATCCGTAAGGCTATTCATAACTAACGCATGTATAGTATACTTATGATCTGCATAAATACGAGATTCAATGTCCAAATACACATAGCCTATTATCGGGTGCGAAGTGGAACCAACACCTTTGACAACAGAATTACTCATTGGTATTATTGGTAAATTTAATAAACGACAACAGGACAATGTTATTAAGTTATTCTGTGAGCCATTATCAATTAGACATCTGACAACAGATTTATTTCCAGTGCTACCTTTAGGGCGAGCATACACCTGAGCGGTTGCCAAGAGAATATCACCCTTATGGCTAGAGGCATACGAATGCACAGTGCTTGAAGCGAGCGGTGACTCAGGAGTGGGACTAACATGGTCGCACTGGGGCGGCGGGGATGCGGCAACAGTCGTCGCATGCGAGTGCGAATTATTAACATTATTCTCAAAATGCAATAATTTATGATGTTTTTTCTGACAGAAACAAACTGACGTACTTTTACATTGCGGGAGATTATGTAATGTGCTTAGACAATTCACGCAACCACGCTTAGATTTAATAAACTCATATCTAGCCTTTGCATTTTGCATATTTTTAAACTGAGCGCAGTTATACAGGTGTCGGTGGTCGCTGCCGCCACATAAACAACAGGACGCGTTAACTGCGGCGGGCGCATTCGACTTATTATTAATCGGCACACTGACAACAAACGACTTAGAATTACGCTGTACACGCCTATCATTAGACTGTGGCGTCCCAGCAGTGGACGACTTCGCATATGACGAAGACTGCGGGTTTGACCGTTCAATCATCTTAGCATAATCTTGTACAAAGTCGATCAGCTGTTGCGTCGTAGGTATATCGACACCTCGAACAGAAAGTTCGAAGGCTTGGATGGTTAGAGTGTCCATTTTCCTCAAGGCACATTGTAGAAACATGAAGTCCGTTAAATCATTTATACCTAACTCTTTAAGCGCGGCGATAGAGGAGGAATATATACCTATAAATGAATCAAGTGAGTTCACACTAGGTGAACAATTCTTTAAGTCTAATATATTATTAAGATAATATGAACCTAATGAACGTTTATCTTGGTATTTCTTGACCAAGGCGTCCCAAACTATACTGTAGGTCTCACTTGACGGAACAATACCGGCAGTGAACTTTAATGCGTCATTGGTTAGTTTTGAGAATAGGTATTGCACACGTTGCGAATCAGAAAATTGTTTGTTTGAATGAATATTGGCCTTAAAGGACTGATAAAATGTATTCCAGTTTTCAGGGCGTCCGTCAAAACTCGGAACAACAAGCATTTCCAATCCCACTACAGACGCGTTCGAATTACTCGACCCGTGTGAGGCGACCTCCTTGACCTTGGGCGTAGATAATTTATTTCTAATGCGTTTTATTCTCGAATACAATTCATCAAATGAGTCAAGGCAAGAATAGTCGGATTCCACAGGGGATTCTAATGATAAATTTAAGCTATTTATTTGATCTACAATCGACTCGAACTTATCGCGAACATCATCGATGTTCTCGGTCTCGGCCAAAAAATCCTCATTGGATCGCGTCGTTATGTCAAAACAAACAATGGATTTCGACGATTTATACCAACGAGTAATGCGTGCAAACAATAATTCCTTCTTTTGATTCAACAGAATAAGCTTCGTTTCGAGATCTGACGTCATGTTTTCAAATTAACGATAGGTAAGACCTACCTCTTGAAATATAACAAGAAGATTATCTAACACAAACAGTTTAGATATACTTTTTATTGAAAATTGTACTACGGCTTATTATATAATAGCGCAGGTAGCACGGCGGCGGGAATGTAACTAGCTACGTACCTAGATAGGTACCTACAAAGTTACGCGTATGTGAATAGAATGATGAGTATTTACCAATTAATACGTAAATCACCAACTATTATAAATATCTACCAATTATTACGTAGATTTAGCGTTTTAAATACAGAATTTACCAAATAATTTACGTAAATCTGTTAGCGAATGAAAGTAATGAAACTAAGATGGGGGAAAGAATTCACCAAAATTACGTGAATCTTTTAATTAAATGAATAGGAAAGAAATATTATTCACCAATAATTACGTGAATATGTTATTTACTGGCCTATCCGACTCGTAAGGACCATAAATTGTGGTAGGACGTGTAAATAGTCCTACCAACTGGTGTGTTTGCACACAGAGCGTATAAGAACCTGTGACCTGCAGTTAGGTTGTAATGAAAAGAAAATACACATGTGACCGCTTCTATGAATGAAAACGCAAGAGAACCGGCACTGACCTGAGTTCCACCTCGTGAGGATTCAGCTGCAGACAGGCGTGGTTCCTGGCACGTGCTGGTGGGTAGGTATATTTCGACCGGCCGGTGATTTTCTTGAATTTGTCGTTTTCTTCCGATACACTTCACTTATACTGACTTGAGAATGTGGCCAAAGGAACTTATAGAATTACACAGAAAAAGAAACGAGGAGTTGAATTACTCAACTTCCGTTTGGTGCGGCGGCGGAGTCATAGACACCGTTCGGTGCTGCGGCGAGTTAGTGACTGACTAAAAAATGCGAGCGGGTAGATGATCCGCCGTGGTGCTTGAGAGTCTCGCTCGTAGAAACTTCATTCCCAAAATATAGTTCGAAAAATCTATGCGCAGCGCCATCCATTGGCCCTCTTCAACACCAAGTGGTCAACAAATGAGCGCCAATACTCAAACATTATTTCGTTCACAGAAGCGGTTTTCCAAATTACAAAAATTTAAATACAATTAAATTGTGTGGGAAATAATTAAGAAAGTACATAAGCGCTCCACCAATATTTCTTTATTTTCTTTAGTTTGTTACTAAGTACAATTTTTGTATCAACCATTGCCAGGCAGTCCGGGACGTCCGGGTATAGTATATGAAAATCAAATAGATGTCTTAGACCACCTCGCGTTTGAAGTATGTAACTAATGTTATTTTTTATAGCAGTAATATAATTATATTTTGCATAACATAACATATACTCACGTCTGTATTCCCCGAAGGGGTAGGCAGAGGTGCTAGCACCCACATTTCGCCAGTTTATGTTTAGGTCCCAATGTAATAGGTGGCGAGCCTATTGCCATTAACCGGGCACTTATACTCGTAAACCTGCGATAAGTACACACATAACTTCGAAAAGCATCCAAAGGTCATTGGTGTGTGCCATGGTAAACCTGGGATCGAACCCGAGACCTCGTCTCAGCAGTCCATTACCCATACCACTAGGCTTACTTATACATTGTATTATCAATTTTAATGCTTTTCAGACTTCAGAAATTCAGAGTTGCTTCAGCTCATAATATAACATAAGCTGATGAATCCGATCCAGTCGCATCGCTTAGTAAAAACTGTAACTTGTAACTGTTTATACTGGAGATTGATGGCGCTTGGCGGAATCTGCTACACATATTGAATAACACACTTGTACTTTTCCACTGATTTTATTTCTAGACCTGACCGGTTTCACCTTACGGCATTCTCAAAGGTTCACATTGATGTTTCAAAAATTATAATTCCGAATATTTGCATTTTTTCATGTGCGGGTAGTTTTAAAATTCGGTATACTAGACACGCAGTAGCGTGTAAGAGAAGTAGGGTGTAATATACACAAGTAGAATGGTATGGTTTGAGATTCACATGGTCATTCACATTAGTGATGTATGTAGTGTGATTACTCACCGGGATATTTACCATGTTGTTTTATTTATTTTGAGTAACTGTTACTATGTTACGTTAAAATGATGGGAATGAAGTTATTAGAACCATGGCTATTTATTTTGCCTTTTTTTCAGATCATCTTCTAATGTAGAGAACATCCCGACTAGTACTGTTTATAAAAAAAATAATTAGATAAGTGAGTTTCAAAATCTCACTACATAATAAGCCATTTCCTTTGCTTTGGTTAAACATTCATTTATATAAATCAAGCAAATCAAATATAAAACAAGTAATAGAAAAATTCGACCACATGGAACACGGACGACCGCCCGTGGAAGGCTAGCTCAGAGTAAGAGCACTGGAACGCCAGGGTTCACGACTCTGGCGTTGAAGTCCCATTGTGGTTTGAATTTTTCGAAAAAATTGTCTACATTGAATATTTTTAGTTTCATATTCTGTATTCTGAAAAGTAATACACTCAAGAAATAGATAGTTTTCAGGAAAATACGTAGTAAGTTTTTCATACTCTTTAGCCGTCAAAACAATAATTAATAGGTCATTTCCTAAACCTTTTCCACAAAAATTCACAAATAGGCGTAGGTTTCAGGTAGAATAATCAAAATCATGTAATAAAAATAAGTAAATACCGTACCTAGCTCATTTACTCATTAGTATTTGAGATGATCTTTCTTATTTATTCATTTAAACTCGAATTAATGCAGTTTTTAACTATGAAATCACTTTTCTAAAATCACATATGTCGAGCAAAATGACAAAATTTCATAAACGGCCTCGTAATATCCACATTATTGACGTCATCTTCAACTCTTTTTGTATTTCCAATTATAGATTAAAGAGAAAAAGATTTTTTCAAATTAAATTTCTACAGTGATCGTCTACTTTTATGAACTGAAAGTAATATCTTTAGGCTTCTTGAACCAATTTCAGTATGAAATATACATTTGTTTACCTTATTCTTATCTACCTATAAAAAATTGAAAGTATATTACATGTAAGCATTTTGCAATTATTATTGAAATTAATATTTATATAACTTACTTTTTCGTATTATATAAGCACTACCTGTAAAATTATTCAGCGAATCGTCAGAGTTCTTAGGGAGATTTTATCTAAAACACAACAAATTATAATAATACAGTGAAAATTTATTAAAATATATATCGTGATAAAAATTTCAAAAAATATGCATTCATTTTTTGACCACTATATTTTAAGCTGTTTATTAAAGCTAAGCTGCTTATGTTTATTTTACAAATCGCACTCATTTTATTTAACACCAAAAATAAATTTATATATTAATTTATTAATATATCGATGTTCTTTGGCGAGTATCCATCGATATATTCCTAGAATGATCCGCGAGGCTATTGAAATTAAAATACACCCAAATTTTAATAGAGAGGATGGATGGAACGTACCACCATTTGGACCCAGTCATCCACTTAATCAAACCCAGTAAGCAGCAAAATCCAGCAAGACTTAACAACGCAGTGAGCTCATTCTGCGTAATTTGCAGCAGCCGAAACGTCGGTTTAAAAAGTAAATAATAAAAAATATACGTGTTAGAATCCGTAAAAAGTGGTTTTATTTGAATGCTTATGTTTATTTTACAAATCCCACTCATTTTATCTATCACCAAAAATAAAATTATTGTGTGTTCAAAGTATACCATAAATATATAATGATCCAGCTCGTACTTTGCCAAATTTTATCTGATTATTTTGGGTATACTGTGCGCCTGCGTACCAAACACAGCGGTTAGCTGCCACACAAAATACAGCGAGACGACAGACGTGTGGACTGACGAGAGCGGGACGTATGAAGTGTGCGGGTGAAATCTGACTTTTTACTAGCTTTATGCGCGCTCTTAAGGTCGCGGCATACGTAACGGGAAGTAAAAAGCAAAATTAAAAATTTTGAAAAACGTACGATGGTAAAAAAATCATCGAATAATTGAAAAAACTGAATTAAAAATTAAAAAATACCCCCAACAAAAACATTTCTTCCAAAAAAATTAAAATAATTCGTGTTGGTTAGCCCTTTAACTTTGATATAGGTACCTAGTAATATTTTGATTCAAGCGTTATTGTGTCTGCATAAAACCGAGGCCATGTTCTTTCATGGGCCTCGGCGCGTGCCGCCCAAGGATTCCAGCCTCATAGTGGGAGACATTTCCATCGGCATCAAGCCCCAGATGAAATATCTGGGGCTCGTGCTTGACGGCCGGTGGAACGTCGGGGAGCATCTCCGAAGACTGGCCCCTAAATTGAAGGACACAGCTGCCGCTTTGGGGCGGCTGCTGCCCAACATGAGGGGGCCGGATGACTCCTGCAGGAGACTCTACGCGGGAGTCGTGCGGTCCATGGCCCTATATGGGTGCCCAATATGGGCGGACACCCTGACGGTCCACAATGCGCGTCTGCTGCGTGCGCCGCAGCGTGCAATGGCCAACAGGGCCATTAGGGGGTACCGCACGATATCTCTGGAGGCGGTGAGTCTCCTTGCCGGATCCCTACCGAGGAACCTGGATGCGAGAGCCCTTTCAATGCTATATCGGTATCGAAAGGAGGCGCGGGAGCGGGGACGGGAACCCGAGCCTGATGAAATTCGGGCCGTGAGGTCTCAGCTCCACAGGGACATGGTAGCGGAATGGGAGCTACGACTTGGGCGACCAAGCGCAGGGCACGCCGTAATAGCGGCGGTAAGACCCATTGTAACACCCTCCCTAACCTAAACCATCCCCTACCTATTTTCGACTTCCGATTTATTATAAAGACATACTTATACTCAAAACATTTCCGATTTCCTACCTACTTAGTAACTAGTTTGGCCAATGATCGTTCTAGTGGGAACTAGGACTCTTATTATGATCCAGTAGTCCCCCTCGTTCTATAGAGGTGGCTTGTGCTGTTGTCCTAAATTAAGTCCCTACTTATCCAATTCACCTTCCTAACATAATTCTGTACCTACTTAATTTACTTAATTATCGCAACATATAACCTATCGTGATTATTTGGAAAACAGAATGTAATGAACTGTTAATAAGATTACCTACCTAAATTTCTAGGCTAACCTATTTTTAGGTTACTAACTTAAATTTAGAAAATGATAATGAATAAACTTTCTATCGACGTAATGTAAGCGTAATAAGACTTATTTCGAGGATTTTAGCAACAGAGTATGTAAGTGAAGCGAACCGTAATAATACACAAATATTTTTATTTGCCCCCGCCCGAGGTCAGGGCTCCTCCAATACGCCATGACAGTGAGTTGCACCAACACAGATCAACTCCCCTCTGCCTTATTAATATAGTAGACGCCACTTGGCCTAATCCACTTTGTTCAAGTTATACCGCGGCAGCCGGTATAACCCTTTACCCCCAAATCCATAACTGGATTACACTTGTATTATATAAATACAAAATCGTGACATTCAATTACAAGAATGTTAATATTCGTTAATGATAAATTTAATTCACTTATTACAACCGAATAAGCTCAATTGAATACAAAGGTTCAGGCATCACTGTGCATATTGTATAATATACTGATAATTGCGATCAAGACCAACTCATTAGAAGCCGTAGATTTCAATATAGAATAGATAGGTATTTCATAAAGTAGTCTACACTTGCTACACTTCTGATTGAAACTTATATAGAAATTACATCTTCTATTGAAGACATTCATATACAAGAACTTCCGTCTAGGTTACCGGACAATAGAACATAGGTCCATAATTGGACGGTTCTCAACTACCGTGAGAATGCTCCACTAATATCCATTCAACCCAATTCAATCAAATAAATGCACCAAGTATTATATTTGGTAATATAAATAATATATTGAATAATGACATTCATAATCAATCGGTCTATGGTATCCAATAGCCAAATGACTTAACTGAATCTTACTAGATTACATGTAGATAGGTGAGTATTTAACCACCTTCTGATACTCGTCACAATGATAACCATGCCTTTCACATTCAACTGGTATTATGTAAGATCTATTTCACATTTTTAATTCAATTCAATTCAATTTATTTATTTGCATGAATATGGTACAAGTTAAGATGTTACATTATTGTTATGTTACTACATATCCTGCCACATACGGCGTGCAAATTATTATTTATGGTTTACAACTTTCACAAGTAAGATTAGTGTTACATGCAATCAATATTACAGATAACATAGGAAAAGCAAACATAGGTAAAATAGAAAATAACAATTATAAGCGACAATAATCATTACAATATTCAATCATATATTATATCGCCTGCCTTCAGATTCTTCCAGGTATTCTTTTACTGAATAGTATGTCTTTTCTACCAGGATAGCATGTAAATCTTTTTTGAATTTATTTAGGTGACTTTCATTTCGTAAGGCTAGTGGAAGCTTATTATATATTTTAGGACCCATGCAGAAGACACTTTTATGAAGTAAAGCAGTTTTAGAGGGTTTAATGCACAATTTCCCTATGTGACGCTGTCTTTTGCAATGCTCAAATAAATGTAGATTACATTTTACAAAAAGAGCTGTTTCGTAAATATATAAACATGGTAGAGTTAGAAGATTGAATTTTTTAAAATATGGTTTGCACGAATCTATTTGCTTTAAGCAGGAAATAGCTCTAACGCATCGTTTTTGTGCTCTAAACACACAGTCTATATTAGTGGAGTTGCCCCAAAATATAATGCCGTAGCGAAGAGTCGACGATACGTATCCGTGGTACGATGTTAATGCTGTAGAAATATTGGAAACTCTAATAAGATTTCTAAGGGCAAACGAATAACTGTTTAATTTTTTACATACATGACCCGTATGTTGCTTCCATGACATTTTATTATCAATGTAAATACCTAAAAATTTTGTACATTGCACTTCTTGTATTACTTCCTCTTTATAGTTTAGATTTAAGTGTAGGGGCGATTGTCTCTGCTGAAATTGAATAGCTTTGGTCTTGCCAATATTTAATTTTAGGTTATTACTGTTTAACCAATTAATTGTATTTTCTAATGTCAGATTAATATTGTCATGAATATCATAAGTTTTACATTTGTCAAAAAGAATAGTACTGTCATCGGCAAAAAGAGTCATAGAATTAGTTGTAACTGTTGGAAAGTCATTAATATATATTAAAAACAATAAAGGCCCCAAAACACTTCCTTGGGGCACGCCCCATCGAATATGTCTTAAGTCCGATGAGTAGGTCGTCAAAGTGTTTGTTTTATAACATATCCTACTTATATCAGTCCTTTGTTGTCTGTCCGTTAAATATGATTCAATTAATTGAAGAATGTTACCTCTAACACCATATCTACTTAATTTGTCTAGCAGTATGTCAAATTTTACGTGGTCAAATGCTTTAGTTAAATCCATAAATAGAGCAACAGTAGGACACCTATTATCCATATTCGTTAAGACTTTATCACAAAATTTGTATAATGCCATATTTATTGATTTGTTTTTTCTAAATCCCATTTGTTCATTAGCAAAGAGTTCTTTACTTTCAAAAAAGGTGTACAGATTATTATAAATAACTTTTTCAAAAATCTTGGAAAAAATGGAAAGCAATGCTATCGGTCGGTAGTTATTTATGTCGTCCTTATCACCTCGTTTATGAAGCGGTTTAATAATCGACAATTTGAGAGATTTTGGAAAGGTTCCTTTTTCTATGGATAAATTACTTATGTGCGATAGTACGGGTGCAACTATGTGACTCACCTTCTTTATAATATGCGTGTCAATACCATCATATCCTACACTACGGGTAATTTTAAGTGACATTATTATTTTATTAATATCATCAGGTGTAGTGGGTTGCATAAATAAAGAGTTACTATAGTATGCTGGACTTTTAGATTTTGGTACATTATGATTTATCCCTGACCCAACCTGATCGATAAAAAAGTCGTTAAAGTGTTTCGCTATGTGGTCTGGCTCGGTTATCATTTTATCTTTATATTTAATATTAGCTATATGTTGTTCTGGTTTATTGTATTTATGTTCATTGATTATTCTCCACGTTGTTTTAGATTTGTTGTTAGACTTTTTAATGGCATGTATGTTCTGTGCTCTTTGTGTCAACTTTATAATCAATCTTAGTCTTTTTGCATAGTTTTTAAACAAGATCTTATTAGCTAACGTCTGTTCCTTTCTATATTGCCACAAGAGTGACCTTTTACGCTTGCTGCACAATTTAATTCCCTTTGAAATCCAATTAGGCCGCTTTTTGCTGAATCTTTTTATTTTCATTGTAGAAAAACATAAATTGTATATTAGTGTGAAGCTGTCATGAAAGGCATCAAATGCCACATCAACATCATCAGCACCGTATACTTCACTAAAACAAAGTTGTTTGAGATATTTAGTAAATATAGTAATATTATCTTCACAATAGTCACGTTTTAACTCATACCACCAATCAATACCGTAAACTCGATCTACTGGACATTGCAATATCTGTGCTGTATGATCAGACATTTCTAATTCTACATTTTTTCCCTTACAGTCATCAATGTTATATAACACATTGTCAATGCACCTTCCACTTGCTATTCTTGTAGGTTCTTGGATAGCTATATTCAAATTGTTACTGGTACAGATTTCCTGAAACTGAACCGATTCTGAGCTATTTTCCAAAGTATTTATATTGAAATCACCACAAATTATTACTTTTTTACCATTTAAAATTTTCAAGATTTGATTCAAACATTCAAAAAATATTATGAAGGTAGTCAACACTGAAGATACACTTTAGATAATCGTTGTTAAATGCCTGGATTCCAACCCGAAATCCCCCAGTATTCATTCACACCAAAATAATAGCCTAATAACTTCGTTATAATGAGAACCGTTCACATAACTTAAACGCAATTAACTGACTATCAAAAACCTATACAAATTCGATTCTACCTACATAGCCGACGTCCTATATTACCGCGAGAAGAATGTGTACCTATTCCTTCTACCTATAAAGACTATATATGTGTTTTAACCCCAATAAACTCCTCCCTTTAGTTAATTCTAAACGTGTGGTGTGTAATGTACCTACTCCTATTCTGTAAGGGAACAAGCTAGTCAGACTTGATTTTGTATGACCTATGACTGTGTGCTTGCCTTAGTTAACGGCCGAAGCCAGGGATGTTAACTAAAGCCCTAACGAGATATATAATTGTGTGTATAAATAAATATATAAATAAAGACTGAGCTATCAGCTCCAACGACACCGATACTTCGGGCCACTGGTCACCGATACCCAGAAGGCTTTATTCGACCCTGAGACAGGTAAAATCGAATAGCTGCTCGCCTTAACTTGATCAGCTCCCTAGCTAGACAGAGGACAAGGGCTTCGTTGGCACCGTTAGGTGTTCCACCCAAGACCGATCACTTCGATTGGCTTTCCTAAGGGACTCCTAGCTAAAACCCCCCCATCACTGCTGCTTGTATGTTATCTACTGATTCTACCCACTTCAGAATCCCTAATCTCCATTCCCATCCTGCCTTGTTTCATGAAGTCACGGGGAAGACTCTCCCAAGCGTGAGTAACTACTCCATATGAGCCCTTCAGCCCATACTTCGCAATCACAGAAATGGTGTCCTATCTCAGCATAAATCAAGGCGGGTTTATATAATATTCACTAATACCCCAATTCGATATTCAAAATCCTAACAATCCACTCGACAGGTAGATTTCCAAATCTCCGTTCCCATCCTGCATTGTTTCATGAAGTCACGGGGAAGACTCTCCCAAGCGTGAGTAACTACTCCATATGAGCCCTTCAGCCCATACTTCGCAATCACAGAAAAGGTGTCCTATCTCAGCATGAAACGATGCGAGTTTTATATATTCTCAACACTTGAAGTTACGTTAAGATTCTCAAATAATTTCAAACGCGAATAAAATTAATGTACAACGGAATTTTAACACAGTAACCTCTCAGTACCTACCCTCTTAACACAATTTATAAAACGCGAAATGACCCACCAGACTTTCTACTCCTGACCACCTCTCTTCAGCAGCTCCCAACAATTAATAATCCTACCTGTCCTCAACTATCCTCACCCCAACCGCAATGATCCCTACTTCTCGAAACAAAATATCGTACGATTCCAACCAGCCAATCGTAGCGCTGTTTGAAATCATTGTCAAATCAATATATCCACAAATAATTCTAATTTGGATTTATCTTCCTAGAATTCGTTCAAACTATAACTTAAAATTATTGTATTTATTTTCAAATTAACTGCGATCAATTAATATCGACAAAATCTTATCCATTTAGTATTTTTGCTTAAATATGTAACGAATATCTCTGATATTCGACCAGAACTTCCTTCACATACGAATTTCGTTCAAAAACTTAAAGTTTAATAAAACACGGTATTTGAATATTCAAATAAATAACTGATTTATAAATGTCCTTATTTGTTTAATTAATCTTTAAAACCAAATTATTGTAATAATTTATCACGTAATTCTATATTCAAAAAGGTTTTTCTTCATATCTCATATAAATAAACATAATTTATATTAACGCCATCTGTGTGATTAAGAATGTACTTCTACTACATCAGATGACAGATTTCGTTCCGTTACATCTCGACCCCCTGAATGTTGACGCAGGTACAAATCTTTCCCAATTTTGTCCGGAGTAAAGATTCACCCTAACCTATAACCAATATATTATTATTGAATATTATCCCAATTTAAAATCTTCCCTATAATTAGAAAATGTTGAATCCTCCCTTACATAATCGATTCCAGTTATAATCCAATTCCTGCACATTTTTGTTTTATGTAGTGTGTAATTTAACCCAACATCAAAATAGTTACCACTCGAGCCCACCGCCAAGTTTGTTAGTGAACTTGATCTCAACACGACACAATATCCAAGTCAGAATTTGACTCAACACTGAAGGCAGTGGGTTGTGAGGCCACTGAACGATAAGCGAACCGGATAAGAGATGAGGCAAGAGACGCAATCTTATGCTCTCTATGCGATCTAATATCTCCACCCTCGCGTAAAAGCCAAATTCCTTAAAGACTATTAGACAATAATGTATGTTTACGACTTCACCCCACTTGAAATAGAATCGACAAGCAAGTACTCTGATATGGGCGTATGTATAGTGTGCTTAGATCTTGGCCTTGTGAACCGAATTGTATAGTTGATGAATTATGAAGGTACCTTAACGGTATGCCTAGACTTTTGATTTCTCAATATCAAAATATGTCTTTTAACCTAACCCCTGGCAATCCTTCATAATCCAACATGTGGTGCGTACAGGGAATCAAACCATAACACGACCTCTCAAACACTCCCCCCCCTTTAAATAATGCTGATTGGGATGACCCTCCATTCTGAATTTAATGACTACATCCAGCTCCACTTCAGCCTTCCACATCTATTTTAAATCCCAATCATACCTAGTCGACAACCCTTTTGCACTATCAGAGTCCGCTTTCGCGACTGTTCTCGCTGCCAACCGATCAGCATTATCATGTAACAACATAGAGGTAATTATGTTTTATTTCATTTTACATATCCTACTCTTTCTTGTACTCCCTTTTATCTAATTTATGTAAATGTTAATTCTTTTTCCTTATGTATATAAATATGTACACATATAGATATAAATACATATACATATATATTTTATGGTAAAGCCGCCCTACGCCCCACCATCTGAAGGGATGATTTGATTAAATTCAATTTGATAAAATAAAAATAAATCTTATTATAATAATGAAAGATTTCTTTCTTCACTAATTTCCACCTCATACCGTCAGATGGGCTTTACCCTATCCTCCAATTTTGTCTTTTTTTCATTTTTTTTTATTCTTTTTTTTTTTTATAATTAACCAATACATCTTACAAAACTACATTTAAATATAAAAACTACAACTAATCACTATAACTTAACTCTACAGTCTATACCAAAACACTACAATACAACAATTAAATCAATGTAACTCATAAATCCTACAATCTTAAATAATGACTCCCCGATCCAGCCCCAGTTTCAAATTATCAAATGTAATATTTGGATAAATGTATAGCATTAAATTTTCCTCTTATTTCCTTGGTTTGAGGATCTACCAAAACATACACATTCCGATAAGGACTTTCTGCTATAAGGAATGGTCCTTCATATATCGCCTCGAACTTCTTGGTTAATTTTAAAGAAGCGTCAGACTTGTTTAATCTTTTAATTTTCACCAAATCTCCCACTTGATATTCAACTAATCGGTATCTTTTATTGAATTTTAACTCACGATTATCCGCAGCTTGCCGTAAATTTACCCTCACCTGTTCTCTAACACACGCCAAGTCCAAATCTACCCCCTCCTTATCAATAATCTGATCGAAAGACAGACAAGTTGACTCTCCATACATTATTTCACAAGGAGTAAACCCAGTACTTTCATGGTAAGTATTATTATATAATTTTTCCAGTTTAGGTAGAGTGTCAACCCAACCTTTGTGATTTTTGCTATTATACGTTCTAAACAATCTTCCTAATTCTCTATTCACTCTCTCCACTGTATTTGGACGAGGATTCCTAACTGTTGTGTAAACTACTCTAATCCCTAGCAACTCCATTTCCTCTTTCCACGCATGACTAGTAAACTGAGTTCCATTATCCGACATTATAGCTTTCGGTTTTATAATTTCAGTAAATTTTTTTCACTTTGCTAAGTACCGCTCTCGTAGTAGCCCTTTTTAAATCAAAAAATTTCACGAATTTACTAAACGAATCCTGTAATACTAATATGTAATTCATCCCGAATTTCCCTGACGGTAAAGGCCCGTATATATCCACCATCACTAAATCTCCTATGTCTTTCGTAACAATTGAGCAACACGGTCCCACCTTATTGGAATTAGAATGTTTCGTCAATTGACAAATACCACAAATCCTAACCATTCGTTTAACGTCCTTGGTCAAACCCTTCCAATAAAACCTTTCCTTTAAATATTTCAGCATCTTATAACTACCCTGATGTCCCATTTCTAAATGCACCTAATTAATTATTTCCTCTCTAAGGCATTCCGGTAAATAAATCGAACACCCTTTACCCCCCCCTCTCTCTACAAATAAAACATCCCCCTTTAGTTTGCATTTACTAGCTATCCCTAATAGCGCCTTTCCCGACCTTTCTGATTCGCAAATTTGTTCGATTAGCTTATTTATTCCTGCATCCTCTCTCTGTAAAACTGCCATTTGCTTTAATTTCCGAAATAACACCTTATTTTGTTCATTTTCCATATATAAAATACTAGGCATTTTAATCTTTTCCTCCTGTAATCTTTCCCCCTCCGGTGGATATCGCGATAATATGTCCGCCACTACATTTTCACTCCCCTTTATATATTGAATTTCATATTGATAATTTTCTAAATAATTGATCCAACGAGTTATTTTAGCATTATACAATTTCCAATTCTTAACAAATAAGAACGCCCTATGGTCGGTCCGAATAATTACTTTTGCACCCCTCAAATATGTTTCAAATTTTTCTAGACAACAAATTACCGAATAAAACTCTTGCTCCGTCACCGTCCAATTTAACTGCGCCCCTCTCAACGCCTTACTATGAAAACCTAACACATTCTCTTGCCCATTATCATCTATTTGATATAATACCCCAGCTAACCCCACTTGCGAACAATCTGTCTGTAAATAATATGGTTTAGTAAAATCAGGATGATGCAATTGTATGGTTTTCATGAACGAAGCTTTGATACAATCAAAGGTTCGTTGTTCTAACTGTCCCCAGTGCCAAACTCTACCTTTCTTCAACATATCATATAATGGTTGAGCTAATTTATTGTAATTTTGAATAAACCACCTATAAAAATTACATAACCCCAAAAAAGCCCTTACGTGTTTTATTTTCTTAGGAATTGGAAAATCTTGGATAGATTTGACTTTGTCTGGATCAGGTTTTAATCCACGAGTAGAAATTATATATCCTAACATTTTAACCTCCTCACAACAAAACTCACACTTCTTTATATTGCAAGTCATCCCAGCCGCGCGTAACTTCCCCAACACGACATCTAAATGCTCTAAATGTTGAACAAAGGTTCCCGTCGTTATTATGGCTAAATCATCCAGATAATTTACACAATATTCCCTAACTTCATGTCCTAATATTATATCCATAGCTCTACTAAAACTCCCCACTGAAGTCTTCAACCCCTGTGGTAACACATTATAAACGTAAGATTTCCCGTTAAAAGTAAACCCAGTATACTTCTTGCTATCTTCAGTTATCGGTATTTGGAAATAAGCATTATTCAAATCTATTATACTTATATAATTAGCCCCATGAAACGAATTCATAACATCAATTTGTATTGGGGGCTTCTCTGTTTCAGCCACCATAAATTTATTAATCTCTCTAGCGTCTAGTAATACTCTAATAGATTTATCCTTTTTAATGGTAAAGTTTAATGGACTACAATACGGAGTGGCTGACCTACTAATAATATTCAACTCTTCCATTTCTTTTAATTTTTCCTCAACTCTCCCTCTATAAGCATAAGGTATTGGATAACTCTTCTTAACAATAGGTACGTTAGAGCTCATAAGAATTCGATGTTGGTAGCAATTTGCCCTACCAATCCGTGAAGTAAATAATCCCTCGAACTTACACAGTAATTTCAACAATTCTTCCCTTTGCCTGAAAGTTAACACAACCCCCGTCTCTATTTCCGACCAATCCGCGTTTCTCTGATTTGCTAATACTGACATAGATTCTTGAACCTCCTTAAAACTTCTCCCATTATTTCTTTCTAAAAATGGTATCACCACTCTTTGATCAGCTTGTTGCAATATCAATCCTCTCTCACACTTGCCCGCATTAATAATTACCTCATTTCCTTTCACCCAATCGAACCCCAATATGATAGAATTTACCAAGCCCGGTACTACTATGAATCCTGTCTGCTGTACAAATTCCCCTAACATTAACGGTAACAACACTACCTTTTTGATCTGTCCGCTTTTATGTCCTACAGCTGTTCTAATATTGAATGGTCTAATAGGCAACCAAGGTATTGCTCGCGTTTCGTCAGCCTTCAATTCATTATAAAAGTCCTCTGATATACTAGTGATACCACCAATGCTATTACCTCTACATCAAATAACCGTACTTTCACTTCCGAAGTGAAATTTGTACCTTCTGTTTGGTTTTCTGTTTCTTCAAACACAATCTCTGATATAAAAGACTCGGTCAACCCCTTCTGTCTTCTCTCTTCAACCGAACGAAACACTTCTACTAACTGATTATATATAAACAACTCCTTTGATTCTAACGGTCTGTATCCTAACCCCTCAACAATTTTGCGATTTGTTAACATGGGTTTCAATGGCGTCCTAATCCCATTTCCTAATTTTCCAAGAGACATACCCGGTCTCCACCCCATCTTACACATCAATCTTAAAGCTACACTCCCTATAACTGAGACTGGATCGGGAATCAAGCTTCCAGCCCCTTCTAGTTTAAATCTACAACCATTTCTTCCGATGGTACTGCACTTTGGACTGCTGCAGACGCCATTGTTGCTCCTCCCCGTTTTTGATTATCTATTGGCCTCGGCCATCTTCTATACGCCTGTCGAGGTTCTTTAATATTCTTGTCCGAATCTTTTCCTTTTCCTATCACGCTTCGTTTCGAGCTACTACCTTGATCAGCTATGTCATCCATCCCTCTTAAATATTCCGCAGCCTCAATTACGGTGCTCAATTTAGACGTAAACCAACCTTGCTGTACGAACTTGGGATATTGTCTAATGATATCACCTACTAATTGTCTCTCAGGAATTCTAAAAATAAGCATCTGAGCTTGCCCAGCTAAACTTAAGAAATGTCCTAACATTGACGGATTCTTCTCTTGCTCCCAAACTCCATTAACTATTACTCTACGTAATTCGTTTTGTTTGCTTTCTCCCCAAAAGGTAGCCAAAAAGTCTGCCTTAAAGTCCTGTAAAGTACTCCACCGGGTGTTATATACTCTAGCCCATTCCCTGGCTTCGCCAACTAAACATTCTTGTAATAATTCTAATTGATTTTCACTATGACCAATTTTCTTCAAATAAGATTCTAAATCTTCCAAAAACGTCACTGGGTGTGAATTAGTTACGTCTCCGTATTTAGGTTTCTCTAACGTCACGTTTCTAATATGATAATTAATGCTCCTAACCTTATCTCGATTCGTTAATCTCATAGTATCCGATGAATTCTCCAACCCAACACCATCAATCATCTCCCTCAAATGTTCCCGAGCTACAACCGGAGTCCTTCGACTATCACTCGAATAATTCCCTTCCGTTGGTGAAATCACGTCATTTAGGTTCTGTTCATTATTTAAAACTCGTGCAGTCGACGTACTTCTTACTTCCATTGATAAAATTTCTAATTTCGAAGACAAGACTCCTATGGCCCGATTCAATCTTCTATAAACAACATTAGTTAATGCAGACGCCGCACTTCTTTTTTTTCTTATCACTCTATTTCTCGTCCCTTCAACTATAGTTCTTCGTGTGGGCGGTGGGACCACGGTTTCATTTGGTTCCAAATTCAAATTGACAGAACTAATTGCTTCATCTTCCACTGTCCTATTTTCCCGATAGCGAACTGATGTGCGCGTCAATCTTTTTGGTCTAACCATTTTCCCAGCCTCTATACTTAAGCTTTCGTCTTTTCTATTAAGCCTCTTGACTTTCACTAGACTTTTAGACTTTCTATGAATCTTCTATGAACCTCTTTAACTTGATCAAGTTTTTGAATTCAAAATACAAAAATGGAGAGTGTCATTGCATTGCAATGGCACTTCCCAACTTCTCCTAGCCGTGTATTTAAAGTTACTCTCTACCCCTAACACTTTTAAAACATCAAACCTAACAAAATGTAACCTTTCGTTTGTAAATAACTTACTCCGAACTACGACCCCCCATTTTTTATAACATTAACTATCCGAATAAGCCTAAATGACATTCTATAATAGATTATATAATCCTACGACCCCCCATCTCTTAATAATTCTAACTAAACTTCCAAATAACTAAAAGAATTCACAATTATAACAACAGCACAATGTTCTGACCCCTTACCTACTATATACGGCAACAAATTGTACGGTATAGATATACCGTACCTTCTTTATAATTCAAATAAAACATGTTTGCATTTATAATCTACCTATAATTCAATGCTACATTAATTTTCAAGGATACTAATATCTTACTAATAGTTGTTGACGTAGGTAAATGTATAAAACTTTATCATTATATAATTTTTTTATAAATCAACTAACACGGTTATTATATCCTTTCTAAATTATAAAATGTAATATAACTAACTAATATAGCTCGTTGGAGCTATAACTACCAAAACTAATCTGTTAAACTATATTGTTAATTTCAACATCATCATTGCAACCACATTTAGCAAAATACGTAACCATAACTTATCATAGTTATGTATACGTGTAAAGAAACGAGCGTTGTTTCTTACTAATATATTGACTAAATGTAGGTGCATGCCAAACAATATAATTACATACACCCACATATTCGACAATATAATTCGTAGCTCACTCACTTTTCAAAATATACTATTCCAGTTACACCTATTCTATTTTTAAATCGTAATCTCACGCCAGGAAATTGTACCAATAACACGTACTCCAAATCGAACACTCATCCTAGTCTCACGACCACTAAATTGTACCGTGAAGCCAGTCTACTCTTAAATCCTGGTCTCACGACCCCCATTTTGTTCTGTTTATACTGGAGATTGACGGCGCTTGGTGGAATCTACTACACATATTGAATAACACACTTGTACCTTTCCATACTACTTTGTACCAATCCTGGTCACACAACTACTATTTTGTACTGTTTATACTGGAGATTGATGGCACTTGGTGGAATCTGCTACACACATTGAATAACGCACTTGTACCTTTCCATACTATTTTATACCAATCCTGGTCACACAACTCCTATTTTGTACAGTTTATACTGGAGATTGATGGCACTTGGTGGAATCTACTACACACATTGAATAACGCACTTGTACCTTTCCATACTATTTTATACCAATCCTGGTCACACAACTCCTATTTTGTACAGTTTATACTGGAGATTGATGGCACTTGGTGGAATCTACTACACACATTGAATAACGCACTTGTACCTTTCCATACTATTTTATACCAATCCTGGTCACGCGGCACCAAATTGTAACACCCTCCCTAACCTAAACCATCCCCTACCTATTTTCGACTTCCGATTTATTATAAAGACATACTTATACTCAAAACATTTCCGATTTCCTACCTACTTAGTAACTAGTTTGGCCAATGATCGTTCTAGTGGGAACTAGGACTCTTATTATGATCCAGTAGTCCCCCTCGTTCTATAGAGGTGGCTTGTGCTGTTGTCCTAAATTAAGTCCCTACTTATCCAATTCACCTTCCTAACATAATTCTGTACCTACTTAATTTACTTAATTATCGCAACATATAACCTATCGTGATTATTTGGAAAACAGAATGTAATGAACTGTTAATAAGATTACCTACCTAAATTTCTAGGCTAACCTATTTTTAGGTTACTAACTTAAATTTAGAAAATGATAATGAATAAACTTTCTATCGACGTAATGTAAGCGTAATAAGACTTATTTCGAGGATTTTAGCAACAGAGTATGTAAGTGAAGCGAACCGTAATAATACACAAATATTTTTATTTGCCCCCGCCCGAGGTCAGGGCTCCTCCAATACGCCATGACAGTGAGTTGCACCAACACAGATCAACTCCCCTCTGCCTTATTAATATAGTAGACGCCACTTGGCCTAATCCACTTTGTTCAAGTTATACCGCGGCAGCCGGTATAACCCTTTACCCCCAAATCCATAACTGGATTACACTTGTATTATATAAATACAAAATCGTGACATTCAATTACAAGAATGTTAATATTCGTTAATGATAAATTTAATTCACTTATTACAACCGAATAAGCTCAATTGAATACAAAGGTTCAGGCATCACTGTGCATATTGTATAATATACTGATAATTGCGATCAAGACCAACTCATTAGAAGCCGTAGATTTCAATATAGAATAGATAGGTATTTCATAAAGTAGTCTACACTTGCTACACTTCTGATTGAAACTTATATAGAAATTACATCTTCTATTAAAGACATTCATATACAAGAACTTCCGTCTAGGTTACCGGACAATAGAACATAGGTCCATAATTGGACGGTTCTCAACTACCGTGAGAATGCTCCACTAATATCCATTCAACCCAATTCAATCAAATAAATGCACCAAGTATTATATTTGGTAATATAAATAATATATTGAATAATGACATTCATAATCAATCGGTCTATGGTATCCAATAGCCAAATGACTTAACTGAATCTTACTAGATTACATGTAGATAGGTGAGTATTTAACCACCTTCTGATACTCGTCACAATGATAACCATGCCTTTCACATTCAACTGGTATTATGTAAGATCTATTTCACATTTTTATTATGAAGGTAGTCAACACTGAAGATACACTTTAGATAATCGTTGTTAAATGCCTGGATTCCAACCCGAAATCCCCCAGTATTCATTCACACCAAAATAATAGCCTAATAACTTCGTTATAATGAGAACCGTTCACATAACTTAAACGCAATTAACTGACTATCAAAAACCTATACAAATTCGATTCTACCTACATAGCCGACGTCCTATATTACCGCGAGAAGAATGTGTACCTATTCCTTCTTCCTATAAAGACTATATATGTGTTTTAACCCCAATAAACTCCTCCCTTTAGTTAATTCTAAACGTGTGGTGTGTAATGTACCTACTCCTATTCTGTAAGGGAACAAGCTAGTCAGACTTGATTTTGTATGACCTATGACTGTGTGCTTGCCTTAGTTAACGGCCGAAGCCAGGGATGTTAACTAAAGCCCTAACGAGATATATAATTGTGTGTATAAATAAATATATAAATAAAGACTGAGCTATCAGCTCCAACGACACCGATACTTCGGGCCAGTGGTCACCGATACCCAGAAGGCTTTATTCGACCCTGAGACAGGTAAAATCGAATAGCTGCTCGCCTTAACTTGATCAGCTCCCTAGCTAGACAGAGGACAAGGGCTTCGTTGGCACCGTTAGGTGTTCCACCCAAGACCGATCACTTCGATTGGCTTTCCTAAGGGACTCCTAGCTAAAACCCCCCCATCACTGCTGCTTGTATGTTATCTACTGATTCTACCCACTTCAGAATCCCTAATCTCCATTCCCATCCTGCCTTGTTTCATGAAGTCACGGGGAAGACTCTCCCAAGCGTGAGTAACTACTCCATATGAGCCCTTCAGCCCATACTTCGCAATCACAGAAATGGTGTCCTATCTCAGCATAAATCAAGGCGGGTTTATATAATATTCACTAATACCCCAATTCGATATTCAAAATCCTAACAATCCACTCGACAGGTAGATTTCCAAATCTCCGTTCCCATCCTGCATTGTTTCATGAAGTCACGGGGAAGACTCTCCCAAGCGTGAGTAACTACTCCATATGAGCCCTTCAGCCCATACTTCGCAATCACAGAAAAGGTGTCCTATCTCAGCATGAAACGATGCGAGTTTTATATATTCTCAACACTTGAAGTTACGTTAAGATTCTCAAATAATTTCAAACGCGAATAAAATTAATGTACAACGGAATTTTAACACAGTAACCTCTCAGTACCTACCCTCTTAACACAATTTATAAAACGCGAAATGACCCACCAGACTTTCTACTCCTGACCACCTCTCTTCAGCAGCTCCCAACAATTAATAACCCTACCTGTCCTCAACTATCCTCACCCCAACCGCAATGATCCCTACTTCTCGAAACAAAATATCGTACGATTCCAACCAGCCAATCGTAGCGCTGTTTGAAATCATTGTCAAATCAATATATCCACAAATAATTCTAATTTGGATTTATCTTCCTAGAATTCGTTCAAACTATAACTTAAAATTATTGTATTTATTTTCAAATTAACTGCGATCAATTAATATCGACAAAATCTTATCCATTTAGTATTTTTGCTTAAATATGTAACGAATATCTCTGATATTCGACCAGAACTTCCTTCACATACGAATTTCGTTCAAAAACTTAAAGTTTAATAAAACACGGTATTTGAATATTCAAATAAATAACTGATTTATAAATGTCCTTATTTGTTTAATTAATCTTTAAAACCAAATTATTGTAATAATTTATCACGTAATTCTATATTCAAAAAGGTTTTTCTTCATATCTCATATAAATAAACATAATTTATATTAACGCCATCTGTGTGATTAAGAATGTACTTCTACTACATCAGATGACAGATTTCGTTCCGTTACACCATCATGGAGGAGTGGCTAGAGAGGCCACACGGCAGCCTCTCGTACCGGCTGACGCAGGTGATTACCGGACACGGGTGATTCAGGAGTTACCTGTGTCGGATCCGGAAGGAGCCAACGTCCGAGTGCCATCACTGTGATGCGAGCGAGGACACAGAGCTGCACACGCTGACCGAGTGCCCGGCGTGGGACACGCCGAGGCGTGTCCTAGTGGCGGCTCTGGGGGTGGGAGTCCTCACACTCGCCACGTTGCTCACAGCGATGGTAAGATGCGCGAACGCTTGGGGTGCGGCTGTCTCCTTCTGCGAGCAAGTAATGCTCGAGAAGGAGGCGGCCGGTCGGATCCGGACTAGACTTCGGGCCCGGGAAGCCCGCGCAGAGCGAAGGCGAACCGGACGTCGGAGGTCGCAGAACGACCTCCGTCCTCCATGAGCGCTGGCCTGAGGGTGACCGGTGGAGCCGCCTGTCACCCTAGCAGAAGCAGGCCGCGGCGGCGGCACCAAATGCGTCTCTCCGTAACCGGGGCTAGATGGGGACACTGTGGTCCCCACAACCCGAAGGGGGCCATCTCGGAAGAGATGGTCCTGGGTCTGCCGGGGTGCGAGAGATATGCTTTTGGCAATCTCACCTCCGGCAACCAAGGACCCAAGACGGCGTGCGTTTTAGTCGGTTCGAGTCCGACATAACCGCCTCCACCGGCTCCGTGGGGGTGGTATCCGTGGGGATTTTTCGCACGATAAAAAAAAATAAAAAAGTTATTGTGTCGCGGGACCCCTAGCCGGCAAATCACACCAACCTGTTATCAGAACGATCCGGGGTCCTCCGACACAACAACGCTTGAAACCTCTCACCCCAAACGCATATACCATCTCCATTCCGTCGTGGGTAAAAATCCCGGACGAAACGATAACGTGGCGGCACGTGGTTCGATGTGGTGTTAATGCATGCGAACCGTGACAGCAATTCGGATCTACCGTTGTGAACTAATGCTGTGAACAAGGAAAGATAAATTTTTCATTTCAAGAATCGGCTTTAATCATAAACCTCGACGCGTCGGCAACAAGATTTTTCCCGCCCCGCACGTGTCACGTTCCCGTCCCGTCCGTGTCACCGTGACATAATATGTCACGGTGACACGGACGGGACGGGAACGTGACGGGTTTTTTTACGGACGGGACGAGGTGGGAACATAATATGTTATACCGTAAATATTGTTTCATACAAAATGTATATACTTCCGCATACATTTTGTATGAAACAATATTTTCAAAACTTCCCACCTCGTCCCGTCCGTACAAAAACCCGTCACGTGCAGCGGGCACGCTAACAATTCAAATCAATTAACTCTCCCTGTAAGGGAAAAATCCACTTCTTACCGGTGGTACTACAAGGTGTTTAAATATTTGGAAAATTTTATTAAAACAACCAATGATGAAACCAGCGTCTATAACAAAATATCTATATTAACTGAATTGTACGGCAAAACAAGTACACTACTATGTTCTTTTTGAGACAAAATAAAATACATAATTATGCTAATTATAATAATGTAACAAAAATATTTACGATCTGAGAATATAGGATTTTAATTTATGCTAAGTATATTTGTCTGTTTAAATTACATGTATTAGAATGCAAAAAAAATGCTTATTACAATAATTTAGAAAATATTATGAATGCAGTACTTAGTACTAATGATAATTTAGATGTAAATTCATCAAAATAATATCAAAAAACTCAAATAAATTCGACATTGGCTACAGGATGCATCATGCAGGTTTTTTAATACTTAAAAGTAAAATTAAAGTAAATAAATAAGTTGAATGTGATACCTAAATAGGAGAGTGAATAATTATTAAGTATAAATAGGTAGGTATTATTTAAAATTTTGAAAAACATGACGTAAAAGCAAATAATTTAATGATTCTGCTTGTAGCTAATTTAACTTCACGTCTTAATTTTTATATTGGATTGTCCTACTCAAAAATCATATATTTTTACCCTCCGACGCAAAGTGAAGAATGTTATATGTTTGTGGCATCATAGCTCCCAAACGGTTACCTATCTTAATCCCGAATTTTAATATTCCGAATATCGTAATCCCGAAAACGTTTGGCCATTTTTTCATAATCCCGTTTTATTTTTTTCAAATTCCGAAGTTTTATTTGCCATATAATCGCAACTCCGAATTTCATTTGTCCATTTATTCATTTGTACGACGTTTTAAAATCCAGACGAACAAGTCCCAGACCCACAAATTTTTGAAATGCATTTATTTAATGATATCCAGACAAACCATAAACAGTTGGAAAAATTACAAGATAGGTTATTTTTCCTTTAGGGACTTTCGATCCAGTTTCTGGGTGGTTATAAAAAAAATAACCACGAAGGCCTAATGCGAGAGCTCCGCTTAGCTTCAGAAAACGAATGAAACCACGTCTCTTAGCTAGGATAGAATAAACAATTTATGACTTTGACTTTGAATGATAATCACGGCAGTAATAAAGATGGTAGATCAAGATAAATTATAAGAAAGTCCAGTATATATATTTATGAAACAGCTGTTTGCTATTATTCATCGGAAAGTAGATTCTGTAAAATGACCTGTGTTCAGACCTTATTACCTGTGCTACTTGCAATTTATTCGTTAAAATATGTCCACAGTGAGTATGAATGTTTATAATCTGCCTTTATTAGCTTTTTATGTTTATAAATATAAACCGGAATTTTTTAAAGCTCGATTTTGTGGCACTATGAAACATTGAATTGATTTCAAAAGCTTTATCATTTATAATATTAGTTGAAATAAGGTGTAGAAGGAACCTTTTTTGTATGGAAATCCCCATGGAAACCAGATGGAAACTTCACTTTGCGCATTGAATCTATCCCAGTCACCTTTTTCAGGACCTCGATTCTACTAAAAAAATTACAATAAATTTTGCCGCCAGCCTTCTAGCCACCCTCCCGGTTGACGTCGATGTGGAGGAATTCTTTAGAATAGAATAGCTTTTATTCTATAAAAAAAATACATAATTATTATGTATTTTTTTTATCGTGTGCAAAATCCCCACGGATACCACCCCCACGGAGCTGGTGGAGGTGGTTATGTCGGACTCGAACCGACTAAAACGCACGCAGTTTTGGGTTCTTGGTTGCCGGAGGTGAGATTGCCGAAAGCATATCTCTCGCACCCCGGCAGACCCAGGACCATCTCATTTGAGATGGTCCCCTTCGGGTTGTGGGGACCTCGGTGTCCCCATCTAGCCCCGGAGGCTGCGGCCTGCAAATAATTATTATGTATATATATTATAATAAAGAAAATAAAAATGTATTATTATTTTTAATTTTTAGGTAATAAAATATGTAGTTTTAGGGATACAACCTGTACTACAAAGGCTTCTAGCAAGTCATTTCAATCGTTGATGAATGGCATAGAAGGTTTATTTGAACCACTTGACTCAATAACTATGGCCAAACTTGAAGGTGAACATTTATCTTCCACGTATAAAGCATCCAATGTTACACTAATAGGATTGAACCAATGTCTGTATTCACTGTTAAGGTAAGTCTGACCTCCCTCACAGCGATTTAATGAATAATTAATTAAATAAATAAAATTAATAATCACTTAATTGAATAACTTAATAAACAATTAATTGATTATTAATTAAGTAAATAAATTAATTATTAATTACGTACCTATTAATTTTCATTTATATAATATTCACAACTACAATTTATCATTTTGGAACGGTTTTTATTTTGCTTACATAAGTGGGTCAAATTTAGTGAAATGAAATTTTACTAAATTTCTTTTTAATTCCCTTCCTGTTGACTATTTGATCTAATAACATAATTTGATACACACCACTTCTAATAACAATACAATTTATTGCCATTCAACTTTTTTTATTTTTAAATATTGTTTATTTTTTTATTGTTTTTTTTATACCACTTAGGTGGCAGACAAGCACACGGCCCACCTGATGGAAAGTGGTTACCGCGGCCTATGGACGTATGCAACACCAGGGGCGTTACACTCGCGCTGCCTACCCTAATTGTGTGTGTACTACTATGTTTGTAGGTGATTGCTCTAGAAAGAAAAGAAATAAATAATTTATATACTCACCCGAGACTTTTTTAAATCTTAGAAGTCCCATAAACTATATTATCTTATTTTTTCTTTAGACTGAATCCTGATAAATTCAACTACATTCAAAAATTTGATTGTCCTAAACTGGTTTTGAAATTTTACTACGATGTGCAAGGGTTAATCGGCCCATGCGAATTAGACGGAAGGGGTTTAACCACAATTACTTTGAGTAAGTACTTTAATAAAAAAAAACATTCTCCTGCTGCTATACCAAATACCGGTTTATTTTCGTACTCAGATTTAGCTTTATTTTTTATTTTGATTTAATTATTAATTTATTTTGATAATGATAATGAGATTTGTTAGCTACATGACATTTTTATTAATGTGACATTATATTTTTTGACATTTATAAATATAAATAAAAATAAAGACCATTATTAATTATGATTTAAATATTTATGTTTAGTATATGATTATATAATAACGAATAATGTCTATATGTAGATGATGATGAGTATAATATGATATATAATGAATAATATACTTTAATTATTAATTATTTTACTTCATTAATTAGGTACCATAATCTTTTATTAATTACATTTGTAAGAAAAAGTATTTTTTTAACGTGAATAAATTAATATTCAATTATTATTATTTTTTAAGATGACTACATAATACTGCTCAGAGGTGTATACGAAGAATTCATCTCCGAAAAGGACAATAAACTTCATTTTTCTCTGGTTAATTATAATTTGGAATATGAATGTGTAGGCCCAGTTACTGTTGAGGTAAATGGCCCACTACATTACGACAAGGAAAAAGGTAAGCTTCCTGAAGATATTTGCACTAGGTAAGGAGGGAAAAGGGGGAATTTGCGCCATGTGTTATGTTACCGGCAATTTATATACCTACTAGAACCAAGCGTTTCAGTGACTCATTCTAATGCCGCACCACTAAGACCTGGAACTCCCTGCCAGCTCATGTGTTTCCTTCTTCCTACTGTCCGGGTCCCTTAAGCGGGGCGTGAAAAGGCACCTGATGAGGCCGTCAAGCTGAGTGCCACCACTGTTGACATGGTGCATGTTTACGATGGTGACCCTCTTTCCGAGACTTTGCCTTTAGCTTAACATCAGGCGAGGTGAGGTCAAATTGACGTGTCCTTTAAAAAAAAAGTATATAATACAGGCATTATATAGAATGCCTGGACGAAGTATGCTAATATACGTAATGCCTGCTCTTCCACCGGCAATGTGTGAAATAATAAGAAGAAAATTTAATTTTTATAACCATGAAGAAATTATATTTCTTAATGGTTATAAAAATATTACCCCTTCTAACCTTATCTATCCAAGTCAAATTGCACGGTGTTGATACTGGCACCTCGACCTGAATATATATAGGTTAGAAGACTAAGGTGGAAGTGGAGCTCCCGCATTAGCCTTCGTAGTAGTTTTTTTAATAACCACCATGAATGTTTTTTGATACCATTTCATACATCACCGGGAACCTATGAGTATATAAATATTTTCTTTCATTTATATTACACGCTAATAAAGTGGTTAACATTTTATTTTTGAATAAAATATTAGGTGGCTACCATGGCGTGTTTTCCGACGAGTTTTCCAACAATCGAATTAATGGATTTGTCGGATTTATCCCGTAATCAGGCACCCTGACATTTCATTTGACATTACCAACTCTAGTGAAAGTGCTGGATGCGCCCAAAGAGTTATATAGTCGTGATGTCGGAGCGGTGAAGTGACGATGACGCGAGTTCCATATTTTTAGTCACCCAAAAGATACTCAACGTGCCTGAAGAAGATTTTACATCAATAACAAAGAGAATCATAATTTTTTTAACATTCCAGATGCACAGGCCAGGGATTTCGTAACTAAAAACGGAAAGGAAATTGAAACAATTTTGCGGTTCACACTGATGCCGAGTCTCATGGGAGTGCTCATAAAGGCGATAGACCTCTACTTGAGAGAATTTCCCATTGAAACTATATTTAATGTAGATGAATAAATAGCAGTGGAGTTAGCTGTCCCTCTAGTGGCAATTCGTTAGAAGAATAGAATGAAATACAATTATATTTTATGAATGATAACAGAAATAAATTGTTGAAATATGTTTTGATTATAATAAATTTTTAATTTTTTAATCGTATTTCATTAATGCAGTCGCTTTGACAGCCCTAGGTCTGCCGGGCCGTGAGGAATATGCCTAAGACAATCTCACTCTCGGTAAACTAACTACTCAAGCCGGCATACTGTTTAAATCGACTTGAGTCCGACATAATCACCCCTTGGATGAAGGTATAAAAGTCCGCGAGGGATATGTCTATGACAACCTCACCTCCGGCCTAGCACCAAGACCCACAGTCGGCGTGCGGTTTTAGTCGGTTCGAGTCCGACATAACCTCCCCTTCCGGCCCTGGCAGGGGGGGTATCCGAGGGGATTTCCGGACGAAAAAAAAAAAAAGGTATAAAAGTTCAAATTCCCTTGAATGTGGAGTAATACGTAGGTATAGGTATATATTTGCACCTTAAAAGAAAAGCATTTTCATCATCATTCTTTTTTTTGTAATTAGTGGCACGTCATCTGATCTGTGAATGTCAATTTCGTCTCTGAAAACCAGCGCTGTCCGCCTGCAGTACCTTGTTTTTTTTTCATGCGAAAATCTCGGATACCTCCCCCGCCGCAGCCGGAAGGAGACGTTATGTCGGATTCGAACCGACTAAAACCGCACGCCGACTGAGGGTCGTGGTTCTAGGCCGGAGTTGAGGTTGTCATCAACATATCCCTCGCACCCCGGCTGACCCAGGGTCATCCCTTACGGTCTGGCCCTCCTCGGGACCTGCAGTACCTGCCTACAACGCGTGACGTGATGTACTTTTTCTTATGTAGATTTTTGTGTGTTGTGGAATAAATAAATCCTTTCTTTTCTTTCTTTCTTTCTTCTCCTTCTTCTTCATCTCTCGTGTTCTTGACGCTGCGGAGAAAATGCAAACTACTCGCCTTTGCTGGTACAGTGTTAGCCACATTCTGCGGCCACCGTCGAGTTAGGTACGTGAAATACTAATAATATTCGGTCATGCATGTACATAAAAATACAGTAAGTCAGTATTTACATAATCTATTCTATTACCTATTTTATTTAATTTGACATTCAAAAATCAAAGGGCATTCAGTAATAAAGATTTTAGGTAAAGATAAAATGCAAAAAGCTATGTATTTAAACTTGCGTGCTGTCTAATTATTTAGTCTTTAGTGGAAAATATTCTTAGTAAGATGAATTGTCTGGTTTTCACGTTTGTGCTAGCGTTTGCTTCATTGAATTATGTTCAAGGTAAGTAAATTGTGGTGATAACAATAAGTATATTATTTCCCATATTATTGCCCGCAGCTACATTCTATCATTGCACCGCTCATGGTAGGGAATTCATATTCAAGTTTTCGCACCGAGAACGGTGCGAAAACTTCATCCCACGCACACTCAAGCTATGGAATGAACTCCCTGCTGTGGTTTTCCTAAACGGCTACAATATGGGGTTCTTCAAGGAGGGCATTAGAAGGTTTCTTCAGGGTAGGCAGCACGAGTGTAACGCCACTGGTGTTTCATACATCCATAGGCCGCGGTAACCACTTTCCATCAGGTGGACCGTGTTCTTGTCTGTCATCTAAGTTGTATAAAAAACTATCTTACTTTACATTCAAGTGAAAATCCATCGCACTTGTTCCAAAAACAGTGGAATATTGATGTCAACGTTCACAAGACAGTGTTTTTTTTTTTTTTTATCGTGCGAAAAATCCCCACGGATACCACCCCCACGGAGCCGGTGGAGGCGGTTATGTCGGACTCGAACCGACTAAAACGCACGCCGTCTTGGGTCCTTGGTTGCCGGAGGTGAGATTGCCAAAAGCATATCTCTCGCACCCCGGCAGACCCAGGACCATCTCTATCGAGATGGCCCCCTTCGGGTTGTGGGGACCACAGTGTCCCCATCTAGCCCCGGTTACGGGGAGGCGCATTTTGCGCCGCCACCGCGGCCTGCTTCTGCTAGGGTGACAAGCGGCTCCACCGGTCACCCCCAGGCCAGCGCTCATGGAGGATGGAGGTCGTTCTGCGACCTCCGACGTCCGGTTCGTCTTCGCTCTGCGCGGGCTTCCCGGGCCCGGAGTCTGGTCCGGACCCGACCGGCCGCCTCCTTCTCGAGCATTACTTGCTCGCAGAAGGAGACAGCCGCACCCCAAGCGTTCGCGCATCTTACCACCGCTGTGAGCAACGTGGCGAGTGTGAGGACTCCCACCCCCAGAGCCGCCACTAGGACCCGCCTCGGCGTGTCCCACGCCGGGCACTCGGTCAGCGTGTGCAGCTCCGTGTCCTCGCTCGCATCACAGTGATGGCACTCGGACGTTGGCTCCTTCCGGATCCGACACAGGTAACTCCCGAAACACCCGTGTCCGGTGATCACCTGCGTCAGCCGGTACGAGAGGCTGCCGTGTGGCCTCTCTAGCCACTCCTCCATGATGGGTCTTACCGCCGCTATTACGGCGTGCCCTGCGCTTGGTCGCCCAAGTCGTAGCTCCCATTCCGCTACCATGTCCCTGTGGAGCTGAGACCTCACGGCCCGAATTTCATCAGGCTCGGGTTCCCGTCCCTGCTCCCGCGCCTCCTTTCGATACCGATATAGCATCGAAAGGGCTCTCGCATCCAGGTTCCACGGTAGGGATCCGGCAAGGAGACTCGCCGCCTCCAGAGATATCGTGCGGTACCCCCTAATGGCCCTGCTGGCCATTGCACGCTGCGGCCCACGCAGCAGACGCGCATTGTGGACCGTCAGAGTGTCCGCCCATATTGGGCACCCATATAGGGCCATAGACCGCACGACTCCCGCGTAGAGTCACAAGACAGTGTGGGTACTACTGGGACAAAAATATTCCCAGTAGTACCACTAACGGTACTAGTAGGACAAACATTTCTGTACCAATACAAATTTATCCTAAATCAATAAATAATTTTAATGATAAATCGAATACATAGGGAAAAAGAATCTTCTCGGGCGGGACTCGAACCCGCAGTCTTTCCCTTACAGGGGGAATGCCTGACCAATTCGGCTACCGAGACACGCCCGATATGATTCAAATTTCCCACCTTATACGTCTTTGAGGCGACGTAATGTATTTTAATGATACTATAATAAAGCACACAGTTTTAAAAGAGGGTGATATTTTGTGTAGGTGATGAGGCAATGATTTGAAATAATATTTTATTTATTACGTAATTAAAAATATTTATTATTATCCTCTTTATTTATTTCAACAAAACTTATAAATTATATTTTTAAATACATATAAAAAAAAACATCTATTTATAAATATAAAAAATAGTATCCCACCGGCATCGAGTACAGGGACCAAACTACCGGTGGTCAGGGCTCCAGAGAGAGGAACTTTCTCACGATGCGCGCCGTATCAAGGAGTACTGCCTTCTGCATCTGGCCCTTGACCCAACCATCCAACCCGAGCCTCTTTAGATGTTGGTCGAGGCTCTTTGCTATCAGTCCGTTGACTGATACGACTCGGTACAATGATTGCTGAGTCAACACTCCACATGTCGACAACCTCGTGGGCCAAGTCCAAGTATTTAACTTCATTATTATTAGAAGGAGACAGCCGGTACGAGAGGCTGCCGTGTGGCCTCTCTAGCCACTCCTCCATGATGGGTCTTACCGCCGCTATTACGGCGTGCCCTGAGTCTCCTCCTCCTTTCTCAGCTTTCACGAGATTCTCGTCATGAGGAATGGTGACATCAACAAACAATGCTCGGCGTTCGGATCGGTCTATCACCACAATGTCAGGCTTGTTAGCTACAATATATTTTATTTATTATTAATATTAATTTTAAGAGAGTTGTAAGGCCCATAATGCATGAAGGCGAATTTATATCTCTCTTCTTCTCTATTTAATGTATGGTATTATAATTTCAGGTCGTAAGTTATGTAAGCTTGAAGATATAAAATGTATGACAAAGGCCGTTCAAGTTAAATTTGAGGAGTTAGTACCTGGTATCGAAGGTGTTTGTGCACCACTGGATCCACTTAATCTGGGGACATTGGAAGGGGAATATGCGTCTTTGAAATATAAAGCTCTAAATACTACAGTAATAGGAATAAAAGACTGTCTATATTCATTATTGAAGTAAGTCGATAGACATTATTCTTCATCCATGATTCAAAAAAATTGAAAGACTTTTTCAATTTTTTTTTCATTTTCAAAACTATGTCTAAACTAGCAATAAGCTGAGCTTTGCGAGGACTAGCGTAGTTTTTAACCAATTGCAAAAAAGGAGGAAATTCCTAATTCGACATATTTTTTAACCAACTTCCTTCATTCTATACAATGAATACAAAATTGTTAATGTTGTCAATTTGGATAATTAGCATACTAAATACTTCGATATTTCATTCAAATCTTTTGGCGGAGTACCTAATCCAAGATCAGTGTGTAAAAATTATTGAAAAATCATTTATTGGCTCCTATAACTCGTAAGGTGCGCGTAAGGGGCGATATCGTCTTAAAGACGGTGATAATTAAGATTTTTTTTCGATTAGTTCGGGCGTGGTCCGGTAGGTTAGCGATTAAGCATTCTTCCAGAAAGAGAAGGGTCGCGGGTTCAAATCCCGATTAGACAGGGAAAAAAATCCTATGGTAGGATTATTATATTATTATTATTATTATCCTGATATCCTAATCGGTGCATTTTTAATGGTTATAAAATTATTTTATTTTTAGATTTTAAGAAAAAAAAATTTAGAGGATCAAAAATATTATTAGAAATTAATTTTATTTGCTAAAGCACCTCAATCTACGAGGTATTCCGTGAAGCACACCCAATTATAGCACACCCAGACGAAGCACACCTAAAGTAAAGTAAAGCACACCCATATATGGGCTTAAAATAAAAATTTAAAATAATTAATTTCCTATTCCACGAGGCGTAGTAAAGTGTACCACAAAACTAATTAGGTTACTAGTACGATAAACTATCAAAATTGTGACATAAAGGGTTGCAGAATTTTAGTTATATTTTGATAGGCCATTTGAAATGGCCTATCAAAATATTACTAAAATTCTTATTAACAGACATAAATGTATCGAGAGATCGAAGCAATGCAATTAGCCGCCTTCCTACTATGAACGTGTGTGTGTGTGTGTAAAACCTGCCAATTACAATGCTCCGTTCTTCCTTTCACAATATGATTACACATTTCTTGTCAATTAAGCCAATATATTATGTATGTTTTTTTAGGGTCACTCCTGAGGAGTTAAAGTTTCGCAGTGAATTTGTGTGCCCGAAACTGGTAGTGAAATATTCTTTCATAAGTTCAGGATCTTTTGGTCCCTTGGAGATTGATGGAAAAGGTTCAGCTGTAGTTACTTTGGGTAAGTGCTCCTAATAAAAACTATGTGATATTAATGTTAATGTTATTAATTTAAAGTGCTTTAATTATTTAAATAGTTGATAACATTAAAATAATGTTAGATACTTGTAAATATTATTACATGAATGCATGTAAACATTTGGTTGCTCATAAAATGCATTTGGGTATTCTACTGACTAAAGTCTAACTTTTTATTAGCTGCAGTAAAATGACGTTTTGTGGGTTGCCGGTTTTTGAAGAAAAATAAATAGGGATGTAGCTAAATGAGTGAATCATAAATGAATGAACAGTTTGGTTTTGTGTTTGAGATTTAATATTAAGTTGTAATGTATTTTTTATTCTATTATTGTTACTATACTAGAGGATTGATCTTTTTTATTGGAAGTATAGGGAGGTACATTTAAAATGAAACAAAAATGCCATAATAATGTACTTTAATCAATCTTTTTCGGAATTACTGTCACTGTCGCTTTCGGTAACACTAATAATAAATCTATCTGTCACTTCATCTATAATATGATCGAGGTGGCACACTTTGTCTTCCACTTTTATAGTGTGAGACACACAGTCACTCCACTTAGCCGGTGTCACTTTGTTTATACCTTCTTGAAATAAATTTTTAACTTCTTGCATTTTATACGTCTTATTATTATTTGCAACGTGACCCTTTACCTGCGCCCATACCAACTCAATGGGGTTCAGCTCACAGTGATAAGGGGGCAATCTTAAAACTGTGATGCCTTTATGTGCAGCCATCTCGTCTACGGCATATTTCTCAGTAAGATTTTGCTGTATCACAATATCTATTAGAGTGGCCTTTACCATATTTGGTTCAAATACAATATTTTTATTAGTCAGCCACTCTTGAATTCGTGGTTTTGTCCACGACATCTTCGGGATTGTTTGGATCTTCCTAGAGTGATAGGGCGCATTGTCCATTACGACTACTGCATTTGGTTTGAGTTTGGGTAGAATACCGCGGAACCAATCCTCGAAACACTCTGCATTCATCTCGTCATGGTAGTCTTCTGTACCTTTCTTTGCTTCAAACATAAGAAGTCCGTCGTCCAGGAAGCCTTCTTCTCCGCCTATGTGACTAATTATTAGTCGTTTTCCCTTTCCTGTGGGATTTTTTAATCCCGTAGTCAGGCCGTCTAAAAATGCCTGTCGAGAAGAGGTAATGCTTCCATCAATCCAGGCTTTTTTTGTAGTATGACCTGAAAAGAACAAGAAAAATCATAAATTTCGATAGCAAAACAAAAATGGTACAAATATAAGAAACTAAGAGTTGACACTTAAACTTTTTAGTTTGGCGAGATATTATTTGTAATATTATTATGTAACCATTATTTGTAAATAAATAAATAAAAAAAATAAAAAATCACGTACCAGCATTGACCCAGGTCTCGTCTTGATAATATAATATATATTTTCCCTCCCTGCGATATTGTTTAATTAAACGCAGGTAGCGCTGGCGCCATGATATGATATCTTGTCTATCAATAAGCACACTCTTGCGTGATCGAGTAACGAATTCGAAATTGAGATGTTTCATAATTTTTCTCAGTGTCTCTTTCGAGAAGTTGGGCAATCCTGGTTCATCATTTACAACTTGCAGCACCTAAAAAATAATATAGTTATTACCTAATTAGTTAATATTACACATGGGATAGGAGAAAACATACATAACGTATAATAAAAAGATGAGTGACGACATGTAAACTAACCTTTGCGATGGTGGGTATTTCATTTCTATGAAAGAACTGATGTATAATTCGTCTAATTGCAGTGAATGTGAAATTATCAAGTTTATCTTTAAAGGTAAGTTTTGGGCCAGTTTTTTCGGGAGGTTTTGGTGATTCGCTGTCGTTCTCCTTGTGCTCCTTTAAAACAGAATAAACAGTGCGGACGGATATTCCCAAGACTTCAGCCACCTTGTCAACGCATTCACTTGTTTTTGGTAATTCAATGTTTGGTTCTGAACATTTCACTTCAAACACATATTTGCAAACGTTTCTGACCCAAAGTTTTTCTGTTGCACTTAGAGCTACACGTGGCCTCTTTTTCTTAGGAGATAAAAACGTGTCTCCATCTTGCGATGTGCCCGGCAGAGCATCCATGTCTTTGATGTATCAAACAAAAAAAACTAAAACTATTAACGAAAACAGGCAATGAAAAACAAACACAACGTAACATAAACTTAACAATAATGTTAACAAAAACAACGCGCAGTGGGCAAATCAAAATTATTCGTGTACTCAAAACAGAAGTTAGAAGCCGAATGAGCGAATGACAACCGAAACAAAATGGCGGCCAAGCGTCATCGTAGCACCATAACCAAAAATCAGTACTACCAACTTGAGAGAGCGGTTGCTTGAGTGTTATCTTGCTTAATGCGTAAAAGGATCAAGGTTTATACAGCCTTTTATTTACATTAATATTAAATAGAATTTAGCATGATCATTATGAGGCAAATTATGGAACGATTAGATATTCCGTAAACTTTTGTGAACTGAATCACATCACTATTGAGATTAAGCTGTCAACATTATTTTACGGAATGACATTTAGAAACGTCATTTTACTGCAACTAATAAAAAGTTAGACTTTAGTCAAATTATTTACTTTTTACTAAACGTCAAAACGATAAGGTTTATGGCAACTTGTATGAAAAAAGTTCAGTGACGTAATAAAATTTGATAGTCAAGTCACTATTATAGGTTGGGTGGATAATTAAAAATAAATAAAAACTATAAAATAGGAACCGACGCAATTTTTTTACTATTCTTAATTTAATAAGCTCGGTTTGATAATTCATTTTAACTATAGTATGATAATACCCATTTGCTCATAAAAATATTTGTTCCAAATTCAAGTTTCAATGCCGTGTAGTTTTATAATATATTAACCGCTTTTATAAGCCATGTTGGTTCGCGGTGGAGTAAAATAGGACCACCCCAGCTTTTCTTGTGGGTATCGTAAAATGCGACTAAGGGATAGGGCTGTTCTTCATCCGACAGTAAACATACAGCCCAAGACAAAGAGCCCACTAGACGGCTCGTTCCTATTACGTTGTTGGAACCGAAAATCATAATTGGCGAAATGTGGGTGCTAATACACCTCTCCCTACCCCTCCGGGGATTCACAGTCGTGAGTATACGTAAGTATGTATTTCCTCTTACAACTTAACTTTATGTTTTATGTTTACGAGTTAGGCGTTCACTGTAATAAAATATATTGAGCTATAAGAATATAAGCCGTGTGGTTCCCGGCAAAGTAGAATTTGGGCCACTCCATTTTTTCCCATACGGTGTCGTACAAGGCTACTCCGCCATTCCCCATTCCCAATAACATACTTACAGTTAAAGATAGATCGCATCTACGGATAAAGGGTTCGGCTGTTTAAATTCAAAACATAGTAACTTCTATTTCACACCAATTTCGGAAAATAAAATTATACCGCGACGCGATGCGCTTTCCTGCAAAAAAATCAGTTACCATGTTTTGAACTTAAACAGCCGATACGTCAAATTTGACTGTTGCGATCTATCTTTAACTGTAAGTACATATGTCATTGGGAACGGCCGAGATAGGGCTGATTAACATCAGATAGATATATATAGTCCAGACTCCGCCTCCTATGCATGGCTCAAGTCAACAATAGTGCCAGGAACACGGCAATAGGCCCCTAATAACGTTGCACTGAATACATTGATTGGTGAAATGTGGGTAAAATTCACCTCTACCTAACCCTCTAGAGATAAAGGCGTGATTATAAGTATGTATGTAAGAATGTAGATTTTTTTTTTTTTTTTTTTGACCGTGGGGGAAATCCTTCATGGATGTTATGCCGGACTCCTACCGACTAACACCCCCACGGTATCGCCCAGCAGCCTATAGTTGGGAGCCCCGGGTAAGCCCTCGGAAGGATGTCCCAGGGCTCCCAACAGACCCACGGCTTTAATGCGGCCTCGTCTAGGGGGTGGTTCGGGTGCTATCCCGCGTCTATGGGGGGTTTTCGGGTATCATCCCGCTTCATAGGAGGGGGGAGGCGTGCGTGAGTCCGTCACGTCACGCTGCCGTCAGTAAGAATGTAGTACTCAAAATGCATCTTCTACACCCACCGGTGGGTAATGCCGGTTGTGTAACGAATCCTACATCTTTGCATCTAATATTTTTTTTCCTTTATTTAAGATTACTACAAGATAATATTTGATGGCTCCTACGGAGAATTAATTTCTAAAAAGAGTAACAAGCTTCATTTTTACGTTACAAACTTCAAACCAGACTTCGAGGCTAGAGGCCCTGTGACCATAGACATAAATGGATCACTACACGGCGACCATATCAAACGTAAGTGTTTTGTAAATGGGTGTTTCTCCGAAATTACGTTCTTTGTCTGATTCATATGGCCTATTTTTTTTTTCACGTTTAAGCTTATAAAACATTTTTTTACCAAAGATGATAAGCAAATATACAATGTCTGAAAAGGGCACTCTTTTTGATAAAATGGTTTGCGAGATAATTAACTTTAAAATTTTTGGGGCCATATGAATCAGAATCTGTGACATATGAATCAGAATTAGGAATAAAAATTAAAGTCTAGTTAGAAAAATCAGTCAATTATTTATTAAAATCACAGTAAATGCTCACGATGATTATCATAACATCTAAATCTAGTTAATCACAGCATGATAAGGCACTTGACAATATCACTTATCACATTAAGTCCGCCTACGTACAACGTGCACAAAGTGTAAATAAATAAATATTAATTATTTTTTAATAAACGGTGTACTTTTCGTTTCATAAAAACTTAAAACTAGTTAATAAGAGCATGATATGGCATTTGACAATATCAAAATTATCATAAGTATTTTTATTAGGAACGTTTCGTTTCATGAAAACTTGAATCTAGTCAATCACAGCATGATAATAATAATTATGACACTCGACAATATCAATTAACATTATAGTTTCATAAAACTCTAAAAAAAAACTACCTAAATATTATCAATAGCACACTTATGCAGCAAGTACGTTAAAACATTTAACAATTATCACAAAAAGTAATATTCCTCCATATCATATTAAAAAAAAAATACAATTGAATACAGATAAAAAAAAAGAAAATTTTCTTCGTCAATGATATCAGGCCTATAAACCTGTCTATCGAGGCTTTTTGAAAATAAATATTTCGTCATCGTCGGAATCTGTCTCATTGATAGCACTTTCTTGATGAAGGGTTAATACCCTGGATGAACCAGGAGAATTTGTGGTTTCGTCAATTACACCTGCCTGTTTTTGTTTATTAGCTGTCAGTCGAGGATTTTTGAAGGGGAATATGTCCTCATCGTCGGAATCTGTATCTTTGACAGTATTTTCTTGATAAAGAGTTGATAATACAGATCTAGTAAATTTTGGTGTTAAAATTTTTTCATCAATAGATGATGTTTCTACCCAAAAACTGTCATCTTTAGAAAGATCGAGAACCTGTGAATCACTTTCTACTTGACTTTTACCAGCAGATGGTTTGCTTCGTTTGATTAAGGAACTTCGAGTAGTTTTCTGTATCACCGGTTTCTTTTTGTTTGCTGGCTTTACGTATCCACTTGGCTGTTGATTATTATTTTCTCCAATATTATAAAAACCAATATGTTGGCCATGAGGACATTCAATGGCTTCTTGTAAACAAGTATCAAAGCTGCAACTAAGTTTCCTCATTGCTAAAGTATCTAATTGATTGGCACTCCATACTACTTGATGTATATTCATGGTACCCCGGAATTCTTTCAAATGAGATGGTAATAACATATCTTTCTCTAATATTCCTGATTCGTTAATTACTTCTAAAATAACACCTGGACAATGATCTTTAAGAAGCCGTACTAGAGATTCGATATTTGGAATGTCATTACCCCTGGCAACTATCTGGTCAGCGGTTCTTTTCAAAACACCCCCTACACCATCGGGAGCCCCTTTCCCGTGACCTGTCTCCGAATAATTCCAAATCAATACGCGTAAACTCGGGAAATACCAGTGCATTTTTGCCATAATAAAAAACATTTTTCGGTTTCGGTACTGAGCTGACGGAGAGTCAGATAAAAAGTGAATTTTCGTAACACTTGAAGCTTCACTTTCCAGAAATTGAAGAATTGGCATTAAATGCTCCCAAATTGCAGCTGCATCATGACGCAAACACTCACTTAATGTACAAAATGATTGTTTACATAATTTTCCATTTTTAATGTAATAAATGACAGAGGTATGTAAAGTGATTTGCTGTCTGGAACTGCCGAAATGGAAAGACTGGATCTCGGATGCATACTTCGTGTTGTAGTTTTCACTAAAGTCACTATGCACAATGCATTCTTCTGTAGTTAAATTTGCTTTTAACTTTTTTATGTGATTATATTGTCCTGTAATATTTCCACAGTGGCGCATGTAAGGTTCTAATAGTTTATGAAACTGTTCAATGATGTTTTTGGGATACGTAACAACTTTTTCCTTAATCGTTTGAATAGTAGATTTTTCTTGTTCATTTTTGGTATAAGTTTTTTTTACCCTATTCCAAGTCCAGTAGTGACTCTCTTTGGAGTTATCAAATTCCTTAAAAGTTATTTGTTTATTTTTGCACAGCGCACAATTTCTGGATAAACAATCAACATTACTGCTATCGCAACACAAAGATTGTAGGATCTGGTTAGTGGATTTCTCTTCAATAAGATTGTTTTTTCGTAAAGCTGTTACCACCAGTTCCATGTTCTCATGATCCTTACATAAGCAGGTGTCTCTAACATTCACGGTTGGTATGCGAATCCAAAATGGTCGGAACTTACAAAAACAGCTATAGCTTATCTTATATTGAGAAGTGGCAATGTACTTTTTGTGTAAATTTTTTAAAGAGTCTGTGAGATATCGTTTCTGTTTTTTTATTTTTCCTTTTGATACAAATTCGTTTTTTCCTGGACAAATCCTGGTATTTTCGTCTTCTTCTAAAAAATTAATAATGTCTTCTTTAACTTTACTACTAATAGAATTAAGCTGTAATTTCTTATTTTCAGACACGTCTATCTTTTGTATTTTCTGTTCATGTTGGTTGTGTGCATCTTTGAACTTTCTAAATCTATGCAATCGCTGTAACGTCTTTTTATAATTCTCATTCATTCTTTTAAGGTCTCGAATTTGTTGGTCTTTGATTCGTAGCTCTGCGTGGTATCGGTATTTAAATTTGCGTAAGAGATGCTTCCAGGGAGATTTCTTCTTAGCAGAGATTTTTTGTTGAGCCGTTTCTACACGTTTTGGGTTTTCAACGCGAGTAAGTATACTAGTAATTGAGGTATTACTTTGTGGGCTGAGTGATCTCGGTGAGTCAGATATGAAACTTATTGGACTACATGCCTGAAGAAATCTTGTTGAAACAGGTTTAGGAGATATTGGGGACTGTATTTGTAAAGTAATCGCTGAATCTGGCTCAGGAGTCATTGAAGAACGCATCGTAGATGAACTTGGTAAATCGAATACTGTGGCGTTTGTAGAAATCACTCTGGACTTTCGTGAAAGTGGTTTATAATTCTTTGGGGACCGCACCCTGAGAGATCTGCACGAGACTGATGCTGGTGTTACTAGTGAAGGCGATTTTATCAGCCTAGGTGGACTTGAGATTTCTCCTATTCTCTTTGGAGTCAAACTCAAAGGGTCGTTCCTAATGGTATTTTCATTGACAACTACATCAACAATTTCTTTTTCTGTGTGTAGCAGTTCTTTTAATTTCTTTTTTTCATACGATCTTTTTGAGCTTTCTCTACTCTTTTTTCTCTGAATTTTTTGCTCTCTAAGTGTTAAATTGCAAATTGAAACAATCTTACCTTCTTTCTTTCTTTTTAAATAGGCTTCTCGCATTTTCACTCGCCATAAAGCATACTTGTCTGGATCTTTTCGTATGTTTTCCATGCGAATACGTTCTGCAATTTTCTTTTTTTCTCTTTTTTCTTCCTTAGATAGTACTGGTGGCATTTTTGTGTACTGTAATATAAAAACCAGAAATTAAATTTGAGTTAAAGTTTATTTAGTCGTCGGTAGACATGAAACCCCTATGGCATTATTAAGACTGCTGCGAAATTTACACCTATTGTTCTTAGACATGTAAATAATATTAGGCGCATAAGAGATGACTTGTTACAGACGTAACATGCCGCCAATGTAACGTTTCAGTAACAATATGTGTGACATTCTGATTCATATGGTATTTTTACCATATGAATCAGACACATATCAATCAGAATTTTGCCCATTAACATCGATAAATCACCACACGTATACAATTAAGGATTGTTATTTATAAATAGGTTTCTGTTCCCCACTTGCATTATATTTCCTGCAGATTCAAATTTGAAAACCATTCAACTTAATTATAAAAACGAACATAGTAATCAGAAACACAGGTGCACCAAAGCCATATGAATCAGATATTTACCTTTATATCTCCGCGACGACACGAGCCAGCCACACGTCACGTCGCGAACACGTTAGCCGAGCCACTGGCTACCGCCAGCGCGGGAGGTGATCGCTTGATGTTTCTTACTTGGCTAAGTACCTTCGAGTGAAGCACGCGAATATGAATCAGACTTTTATGCCGGACACTCACAATTTATTTATTTATTAATAAACTATCGTAAATATTAATACCATTTTTTTTTTGGTAAAGTAACATCTAATAATCTCTCGTAATAATTATAATTCACATCGATTTATGAATAAGAAAAAATGTTATTGTAACTAATGTTCGAGAAACTGGGTTACGGACACACCATATTAGTCAGAAGAACGATTTATTTTTTTTTTTTTCAAATATTGAATAAAATATTATTCAAAAAAAAATACTTGTGCAAGATAGGTTATAGTCTGAAGTATGTTTTAAAATTAATTGCAGCCTGATTTGTCTGTTAGTTATGAAAATAAACCCCCAGACATCGAAAATTTAGGGTTCGGAGAATCACTCAAATACGTTTACTTTAATATCGGTACAGTCAAAGTCAAAAATCATTTTTACTTAAAAAAATGTCAATATAAAATAATTATTATATACTAGTTTAGCAAATGGACCAATGGTTCGAACGCGGCCCAGACCTGAGAAGACTCCGGCAAGAAACTCAGCGGGCATTTTTTTTAAAGTCAGCATCAAATCAATCTTAATGAACAAAGTACCCAAAATGATCTTAACCTTGGTTTTCCTCCCAATCTCTTGACGGATTGTTCCGATATTTAGTATACATCTTGAGTTCGGACAATAACACAATTTAAATCAACAAAACAGTTTTATCTACATCTAAACACACAATACAAGCAAACGAAGGTGAGCGTGTACATGTAAAGTTACATGAGCCAATTTGGGGCAGCTTTTTTGAATTTGGTTGTTTTACAGTAATACCCTTTTTGAAAAGTCGCACTTAAAGACGGATTTATAGAGAAGGAAAATTTGAAATGAATCAGGTGTGGCTCAATAGCTCAGTTGGAAGAGTATTCCCCCTGTAAGGGAAATGTCGTGAGTTCGAGTCTCACTTGAGCATTTCATTATTTCCGATGTTTTTCGAACTTAAAAGTTAGCATAATATATGCTATAAAAAATTCATTCAAATGCCCTTAAATGTTTACACTTCCCGAGATCCACGTATTTACTATCGATTTATCAAGAGCGACTGCCACCTGGCCTTCCAATCCTGAGGAGAAAACTTACGCCAAAGCCTATTGTCTTGCTTAAAGTTGTTGATAATAGCTTGTGCCTCAAAGATATTAGTTGCTTGTACAACCAATCAAATAACTGATATTTTCTAAAGTTTACGAGAAATAACTCTCATTGAATTAAAACCAGTTTTTACGGATTCTATCGAGATATATTTGTTTTTATTTTCTTTTAAGCCGACGTTTCGGCAACAACAACAGTAAGCAACAAAATCCAGCAAGACTTAACAACACAGTGAGCTCATTCTGCGTAAATAGGGACACCAATAATTCACCATGATTCGGGTATTTTGAGATAACTTATACTTTAAACTATGTGACAACTACCATCATGAGTCGCACCGCGATCATGAATGCTGAAAAGCAGCCGAAACGTCGGTTTAAAAGTAAATAACATAACATAACATAACATACCTTAGCATAAACTCACGCCTGTATTCCCCGAAGGGGTAGGCAGAGGTGCTAGCACCCACATTTCGCCAGTTTATGTTTAGGTCCCAATGTAATAGGTGGCGAGCCTATTGCCATTAACCAGGCACTTATAAACCTGCGATAAATACACACATAACTTCGAAAAGCATCGAAAAGTCATTGGTGTGTGCCATGGTAAACCTGGGATCGAACCCGAGACCTCGTCTCAGCAGTCCATTACCCATACCACTAGGCACAAATATATCTCGATAGAATGCGTGAAAAATGGTTTTATTTCAATCAACTAACTTTTACAATATTTTAGTAGATAAGAATTATAATTATTAATATGAGTACTTATAACCGTTATAATAACTAACACAATTGTATGTTATAGACACAATAGCTACTGATTTTGTAAGCAAGAATGAGAAGAACATTGAAGTTGTTTTGCGGTCTATTGTAATGGGAAAGTGTGCTGAAAGTATCATGAAAGCTATCGACAACTATGTGCGAGTATATCCTGCGGAAGATATATTTTATGAGTATGAATAAAAACATCAGATTAAACTATTAAGGAACATGGTTTTTATTTTAATAAATAAGCAAATAAACGTGACGTATTAATTCACCAGCGGTCATTTTAACCACAGTCGACTCAACTAAGGTTGATTCACCTACTGGTATGCATACCTAATGGTTGTATCACCAATAATCCGTGAATGAAACAATAGTCGAGTCGTCCAATATGTGTTTTAAACGTAGGTGCTTAGACCGTGGGCGAATTGATACGTAATGCCCGGTTCAAATTATTCCATCCCAGTAATTCAGCAAATCAATCCAGTCAGTCCACTGCTAGACTGGATTGCAGTATTTATATTATTACAGCATTTTAAAAGCGTTTGAACGATCCACTGGACTAGATTAACTCACTGGAATAGGCACATTCCAGTGACGGAATTGCTCACTGGATAGATAGATAGAATGATAGATAACTCTTTATTGTACACCAATAAATTTACAGTAGTACAAGTAGGTAGCATGTATACAGTTCAATGTACAATGGGCGGCCTTACCGCTGGAAGCGGTTTCTTCCAGGCAACCTTGGGATGGACAGTAACGTGATAAAATAAATGATATGGTGTAGTTATAGGATAAACTAGATAGGGGCATTTCAAAACAAAGAAGAAATAGAGAAAGAAAGGTATAAGAAAAATAAAAATATGCATTATATGCATATTATGTTCATGTTACTCATCATGTCAATCATGTTACTGGAATAATTTCGAAAATCATCGGAATAAATGAAACGCTCAAGTGAGACTTGAACTCACGACCTTTCCCTTACAGGGGGAATGCTCTTCCAACTGAGCTATTGAGCCACACCTGATTCATTTCAAATTTTCCTTCTCTTTATATGAGTCTTTAAGGGCGACGGTGGTGCCATCTACCAACATTTTTACGAACTGTTGGAAACAATTACATTGGGACCTAAACATAAACTGGCGAAATGTGGGTACTAGCACCTCTGCCTACCCCTTCGGGGAATACAGGCGTGAGTTTATGTTATGTTTATGTTTATGTTGGAAACAATGAATGATTTTTCAACCATTTTTAAACATTGAATTTTGATGACTCCGCCCGAATATTTGATTGTTGTAAAGTTAGCATTAAAAATGCTATAAAAATTCAGTCAAATTACTGGAATAATGTTAGTGAAAAAATATTCTCGGCAAATATTGTATTATTTTTATTTGTGTTATTTAACTTCATATAATTATATCTAATGTGAGTGAAATGTTAACGGGAATGAACGCGATCATGGTAAGTACAAGTACCAATAGGCCTAAAGGTAATATACCTTTGAATGGCCTAACGTTCCACCAGCACTTGATTGACTGCATTTAATGAAATAAATACCTCATATAAATTAGGAGAGTGTTAATTAACACTGGTACCTGATACCTATCTAATTATGCTTCTTTTATTGCATTATTAGCGTAATTATTATCTACGTTTATGTACACTGAAACTTTTTATGTACCTCTTGCTAATTTATTTCTTTGACATTGAAACATCAAAGGACACCAATATTTTAGTTGAATATTATTCATATTATAGATGTCTTGTTTTTCTGTGTATAGTAATTTAAAAGGAAAAGTGCTATTTATACTTGCGAAATGGCCAGTTATTACTATTTAATGAGAAAAAATCTCAGTAAAATGAATTGTGTTTGGAATTTAACGTTTGTGCTTACATTTGCTTTCTTAAATTATATTCAGAGTAAGTTTTTTTTCCTAATAAAGTTTACAATAGACTGTTTGTATTGGAGATTGATGGCAATTGGTGGAATCTGCTATACATATTGAATAACATACTTGTATATCAATATTTTCGATATTTAGGACTAGGTACTAGTACTTCTTTTTGGTATTTGAAAGTAAGTAAAAACCAGAAATTGGTACGAAATCAGTTCAGAATTTATATTTTAATCCATTTTATTACTCATTTTCATTTTAGGTCATAAGCTATGTGACCATAAAGTGTACTACAAAAGGTGCGAAAACATCATTTGAGTTAATGGTTCTTGGAATGAAAGATATATGTGACCCACTCGATCCAATGCATTTGACGAATATTGAAGAAGAACATTATCTTTGAAATATAAAATACCGAATAGTACACTAACAGGAATTGAGAACTGTCTATATACATTATTAAAGTAAGCTCACAGAGTAAAGTAAAGCCAACGAGACGAAAGAAAAAAGGTAAACAAAGCGACCATTACGAGTTATGTTGCGATAACTAGCGATTATTTTCTCTGTCCTTGTCGCACATGTCACACGTCCGCGACAATGACCGAGCGACAGCTGTCGTTGAGTGTTTCATAGTACAGGAAAGCTGTCAGCACAGCGGTTCTAAACTGTCAGATTCGCAATCTTATGAGCAATTTCATTCCTGTGGAATGCGCTTGAAGTGATACGTAGGGTAAACTTGCCTAAATCGTACTTGCGCTTAAATCGTACCTTGCTTATATCTCAACATCGGTAATAGCCATCAGCGTCTCTAGTGACAAAAAATGTAAACATTACTCGCCCATATTACCATCTGAAAGATATACGCCAGCGCGCTGTTAACAACAGAATTATCGAAAAAAAAAGTTTTTATCTACTACTTTTCTATTATTTTTACATAATTCGTAAGAGCATACTTCAAATTCTATCTTGTTTAGTTTATCTAAATATTTATTTTGTATTTATGCATATATTTACGATTTCGATAGACGTAAACCGAAGCACGTATTTGTTGACATTATTTTTGGCGGTAATTTTAAAGTTTCTTCGACTCATGCGCCTATTTCGTACTCGATACAAAATCTTAAATCGTACTGGTACGAATTAGGAATAAAAGTTTCCAAAGAATCCGTTGACTATAAATTGATGCATATAATTTAAATGCAAAAGGCATAAAAAGTAAAACTACGGGTGCTCTCATCACCACTAAAAGTCTAAATAGAAGAATCAAAGAAAAAGACCGTAACGAAGAACCTTAGTGCAAAGATGATTATAACTATCAAAAGAACACAAAAAGTAAATAAAATAAACAAAAAAAAGATGGAAATTATAGCTAATTATTGCGGAGTAAGTAAAAGATGTTTACTCGTTAGGACTGACTTTATTTATTATTTACATGTGCTTATATACTATGATTTATTTACAATTGGTGGAGTGGGAGCGATGCTTGTGGTCACGTAGTATCTTCTCGCTGACTTGCATATTTTGTGTTATGGCAGAGGACGTGATTTCTTAGCGTATATCATTATTATTTGTGCATTCTAATTTCCTTATAGAAATCACGTTCCTGTCTGCCATAGAACTCCCCCCTTTAATAAAGTCTATGTTGAATGTGCGTACTTCTTATAATATCGACTGTAAATATTGCTGCGTATGGCTTTTTTGCTAACTGCTTCTTGACGGGAGAGATGTCCTCTTCTTTCGTTAACCGTGTGTGCAGTTGCTATCTGTGCCGACACGCTGCTGTGGCCGTAGGATCCAGGCTGCGCGGTCGCTGCAGTTAGTGGTATCCCTGTTGTGGCCGTATGTGCTGGCTGGTCACTTTGATTTCGATGGGTTTTCGAAGATTCGGCAGTCTTAACTCTCTTTGGAGCGCGCCAGTGGCAGTCTTGTGCAGTTCCATTTCGCTGGAACTGGATGCCGCTAGTTGCGGAGAACTTTTCTTCAGTAGTCACCGTAATTTCGGGACTAACCGCTGGTCCGTAAGATACGGGCCGCGTGCGGTGCTTCGTTGACGTTCAGTGCGTCAGGGTGAGTCCTCAGTGAGTCGAGGTGAGATTTCTGCGAGTCGAGTTTTGTGTCGATGTGGTCAGGTTGCAGGCGTTGTCAGCTCTGCTACCCCTCAATAAGTTTCCGACCAACTATATCGATTGTAACTTGCTCTTGTCTTTAACCTTGTTGACGATTGCTATTATGGCGTGTGCTGTGTTGACATTTTCTGCGATTGCGCTAAGTTGCACATAGTTCCGTCTGCATTTTTGCTAACTTGCTATTATGTAGGTTGTTGCGTTGCGTCATCGTCGGTTTTTGTTTTTGTTTCCATAGTTTAGATAATGTGAGATTATTGCAATTATGTTCCTTCTTCGAGGGGACTCGTCCACTGATAGCTTCTTGACGAATGCGTGCATCAATGGCTACGATCCGTATTTTTGTTAGCATATATTCTTCTATTTTTCTTATTCTTCTTCTTGAAGTATAAAGTGTTCGATTTGCCTTTTTTGTAACCAGTCTCTCAATCGTATGTCGATCTTTGGAGAGTTTTTGTGAGGCGATGATTGTCGGGACGGTGATTGCTTTTGTCGCGCAGTGTGTCGCGGTGAGTCGGTCCAGACTGTGGTAGCCGTTCCGCAATTAGTTTCGTTGATACCACGTAATTTCTTGGTTCTTCTGGCTAATTCCATAGAGCCATGTCGCTGTCTTGAGCTGGTTGCTTCTTGAGATCTCAGTTGGTGAGACCCGCTTGTGGGAGGCCAACTGAGATGTGCTCGTGGTTCGGCGGTTGTCGGTGGGCTGGTGGGTGAGTTTCCCAGTGCCTAGCTCCACGGTGATGGCTCGAGTCCGGCAGGCCAAAACTAGGTCCATTGCTCAAATAAGATCACGTCGGGTTGATCAGAGTATCAGGCCCGTCAGCACTGCTACCGCGTCAGGATCACGTCGGCTGCCTCGATTGTTCCCTAGATTTGCTGCTGAAAACCTTTTCAGGGCTGCAGTCGGCCTGCAATTACATCAGCACTAGGGAATATTCGCAGATCACGTCGGGGTCACCATTATTGCGGGGTAAGTAAAAGATGTTTACTCGTTAGGACTGACTTTATTTATTATTTACATGTGCTTATATACTATGATTTATTTACAATTGGTGGAGTGGGAGCGATGCTTGTGGTCACGTAGTATCTTCTCGCTGACTTGCATATTTTGTGTTATGGCAGAGGACGTGATTTCTTAGCGTATATCATTATTATTTGTGCATTCTAATTTCCTTATAGAAATCACGTTCCTGTCTGCCATACTAATATTGTAAAATATGCGAAGAGGATATAAAAGAAAGTATGATTAAATTTACTCAATGTGAGGAATGGGTACATGAACTATGCGCGGGTATCTGTTAAAAACCACAGATTACAAATGTAAAAAATAGGCGAAGACCATTTGTAGCATTTGTTAAGTGTTAATGCCTAACACTTGATAATACGTTTTAACATTATTATCCACTTTATCCTTATAGAAATATTAAAATCATAACTGTAAACCAATGATTAGATCATAGTACGATTTAAGAATATATAAGTACGATTTAAGATGAATAGTCGTAAATCGTACTTTTTTTAAGTTTTTAAAAATTGATAATTTCCAAAAAGTTTATAAGATTTATGTTAAAGTTGATTATGATTATAACAAAAGGATAAACTAAATAAACATTTTTTCAAAGAAAATACAGTTTTTCTTTACTAATTTTGAAAATATGACTGTTTTCCTTGAAGGGGTACGAATTAGGCAAGTTTACCCTAATAATTTTCAAATAAAAATGTTTGGAACCGCTGAAACTTTGTTTACCTTTTTCTCTCGCTTCGTTGGCTTTACTTTAGATATCTACTTGTTTCACCATACATTGTGAAAAAAATGGAACTACTTGGAACAACCTGGAATAACTTGTAACCTGGCAACTGATCTGCCACCATAAACAAGTGGCAATAAGTTGGCTGGTGTATTGTAGAATAAAATGATGAATGTGTCAAAATACATGTCAATCTCCGACTCCTATTTTGACGTTTATGACATTTATGACAGTCATCAACATATGCCAATCCCATACATTGATCAATCTTTTGAGGTTGGCAGAATCATCGGTACCCATAAAACCGATGCAAGGCGCCATTTTAATAAAATAAGAAGAAGAAGAAGAAGAAGATCAATCTTATTATATTCTTGTCTATAGGGGCTGCAGATGCCGTGTTGAATTCTCCAGCTTAGCAGTTAGTGGTCTGAATGCGCTACCTTGTGGCATCCCATTTCTATAATAATTACTATAAGTAAGATAGTTTGTAATATAGACTTTAGATATAGGTACTATTACTACTAGCATTACTCTTAGCTTAAGATAAATTGCTTGTATTAGAAGTGGGTGCTTCAAAGTACAATAAATTACGTTTTAATTTTTTTTTGTAGAGTAAATCCTGAAGAATTTACGTTTCACAGCGAATTTGTATGCCCTAAACTGGTTCTAAAATATAATTACATAGGTAAAGGATTCATTGGGCCAATAGAAATTGATTGAAAAGGCTCAACCACTGTTACTTTTTGTAAGTACTTACATTTAAAACATATTGAAATTCCGTGTGGTTCCCGGCAGAGAGGAATTAGGGCCACATCATCTCTTCCCATGCGATGTCGTACAAGGCGACTAAGGGATAGCGCTATTTAACATCAGACAGATATATACAGCCCAGACTCAGCCTCAGATATAGGCTTAAGTCAACAATAATGCCCGGAATACAGCAATAAGCTCACCCCCTATTACGTGGGACAAAAAAAACCCTCCAGGGATAAAGGCGTGATTATATTATGTATGTATGGGTGAATGTAAAATTTTGAAAACAGTTTTCTTTAAATAAAATTTCTGGGTGCTTGCAGTCAGTAGATGAACGTCTGTAGCTTTGTTATTCATTTTAGATGACTACAACATAGAATTCGAAGGTTTATACGGATAATACATTTCTGACAAGGATAGCAAACTTAATTTTTTCGTTAAAGGCTATGAGCCAAAATTCGAGTCTCAAGGACCTGTGGATATATACATTGATGGGTCACTACACAGTGATCCAATAAAGGGTAAGTTTTAACCTTAGATAATTAATAGTTTTCTACTATATAAAAATAAAGTCGGGTTTTCCTTCCTGACGCTATAACTCCAGAACGCACGAGCCGATTTGGCTAATTTTGGTCTTGAATTATTTGTGGAAGTCCAGGGAAGGTTTGTACGTTGAGAAAAATTCGAATGATTGCCGGGAACCGACATCCACGCGAGCGGAGCCGCGGGCAAAAGCTAGTAACTTATAAAATCTTGCGTTCGTTTATATACCTACCTACAATTATTGATATATTTAATCTTATTGTGTTAACATTTAACGTGAAATAACGCGATCATGGTATCATCACCATAATTATATAGATATACACATTTAATTGCCTGAAAATGTTCGAGTTAATTCCCGTATTATAAATACGCTGAACCGATTTTATTAAAATTTTATATAGGTAGGTGTAGATTAGACTTTGAGAAAGGACATAGGCTAAGTTTGGTTGCGATAACCGACATCCTCGCGGGGGGAGCCGCGCGCAAAAGCTGGTCCCTTATAAATCCCACAGTACTTGTCTGTCTGTGTGCCTACGCTTTCACACCTAAACCACCGAACCGATTTTGATAAAATTTGGTGTAGAAGTAGATTGTTTAGTCATAGTCATAGTCATAGTCATTTATTTTTCAATATAGAACAATAAAATTGTTTCTTATTGACGTCAATTTTAATTCTACTTAATCTAAGTTTACCACCGCTTCCAAGGCGCTGGTGGAGAAGAAACGGCGCAACAAACTCCACTGCGGCATTTTTTGGACGTCAATTTACAATATTTATTTTCTTAAATCTAAATGTCAACAAGTATATAAAACTCTTTATAATTAAGAATTAAAACAAAGTTACATAATGTAACAAATAAGTCACGTAACTAATACAGTACTAATACAGTGAGGCTATGTTTAGTCAAGATAACCAACGCGGGTAACACACAGACACTAATGCAATATTACATTTGTAATTTCTAGCATCACTGCATTCCTACATTTGATCGTTACAACACTTTGACGATTTGAAACTATTTTACGTTTGTACATTTTGACAATCGTGCTATCTGATACTTTATACATTTTATCATGTTGTCAGTTTGTACCCGACGTGTTTTCACCGATTCTTCTCACGTCCTCACATCCTACTTCTCATTCAAGCTGTTCTTCTATCAAACTTTGCTTCACTGCAACATCCTTAATAGCTGAGTACCTAGCTATAGGGTATCTCACTCCTTGAGGTTGTTCTAACCTCATAGAGTTACCCCTCTTATTAGGGGGCAATTGTCACGCCGTAGACGTGGTGTTATACTTTTTTTTTTTGTACAAAGTGTAAACAATATTTAGATGACTTTCCCAACTCTATGCACAGGGCTATCGATTGAGTGATGTGATCGATAAGGATACAACTATTCGGGACAGCATAGGAGTGTGACGTGTGGTCGCTCCCTTTTATTTTTAATTTAATGATGTTATTGTGTCAGTACTTTAATTTCTATCTAACAAAAGCTACTGACTGCCCTAGTTGGGTGGCTTAAAAATAGGGAAACCCCTCATAACATTGTAATATTTTTAATGTTATAGATGCACTGGCCAAGGATTATATTACTACCAACGGGATGAAAAAAACAAAACCTTTTGCGAGGTATAATAATGCCAAAGTATACAAACTTTATTGTAAAAGCAATAGATAACTATGTAAGAAAAATGCCTAGTGAATACATATTTTATGAATAATTTAATATAATAACAGACCCGCCAGACAATTCGGCGTATTATAGAATAGGATCATGAATTAATTAATTAATGAATTAATTAATTAATGAAGAACTAGGTACCTATGGAACTACTAAACTTGTGTAAGTATGCCTTGACAATATTACGAACAGCATCGACGTCCATATAAAGTGTTTGTATTGTGGTTTGTATATCGTTTTTTTTTACCTTAATTCCTTGGTCCCCCCCCCCCCCCTTTCTGTAGACGGATTATTTTGTTATTTAGTACACACCTTTAGTTCTGACAATAATATAATTTAAATCAATAAAACAGTTTGATTTGAACTTAATACCTTGTAGCCGGAGTAAATGCAAATAAGAGTAGGTACCTACTTCAAGTAAACAAATCAGCTTTAATTCCAGATACAAGTATAATAATGAGTTACAGAAAATAAGGAAAACTAATTGTATAATAAAACATGTCGATCGTGTGTTCGTCTTTCATCCGACTCTCGACTCGAACGGCCGGCGGCCCTGGCTTCTCATTGGCCGGCGCTAACGGTGCGTTCGGATGTGTTCACAAGTAATCACAATATCGTCTCGGCGCTCTGCCGCGTGTATTACGATAGGGAGTCGACTATGCGCTACAACCTTAGTTTTAAAATCATTTATAAACTTTGTTGTCAAGATGTTTCTGACGTTGAAGCCAAGGCAGGCCAACTGGCCAACATAAGGCGAGCGGCAGGTAAATCGCTGATAACTTATTGCTGCAATTTTCAGAATCAATCAATCATCGATTTAGCTTGCTAGAAGCACAGTGAACGACAAAAGTAGCTGAACACGTCAATATTTAAAAAAATTCCAGCCTTTTTACTCACGTATCTCGTACCTATCAATAATATCATTGATTCGCAATCTTCAGCTTCAGAGAACAATGTTGAAATATTTCAAGTTTTGTTTATTATTTTTATGAAAGGCTAAGAGGTAAAGTAGTCTGTTAATTAGAATTCTTTTGAAGCCAACAACAAAAGAGGTCTTTTGTTCATCGACTTCAGGAGAGAAACAAAGAACTGAATTTACTATTGTTCTTTTTTCTAATCTATAGATACTTTAATAAAATTGTGAATTTGTCGTGTCTGTACATTGGAGATACTTAAAAAAACACGTAGGTAATTACTGTACAACAATGTTCGAAATGTCAGAATATTATGTTTTTATTAGTAGGCAGGTAAGAGAAAGTCCTTAGGTATAGATTTTTTTAAAGAATATTAGCAACCGAAATTACTAATATTCCCTCTAACCCCTCCAACTAAGCTAAATTGCATAAGCTAGGAATTGGTTCACGTCGGTAGTGTAATGGCCAGGTTTCGAACTCAGGACCTCTCGATCGTAAGGCCGCTCCTTAACCACTAAACTATTTCATTATTATATTAAATCAATAAGATAGTTTGATTTGCTCAATACAGTTATACAATAATTTTGATACTAAGTCGTTAACATATTTTTGACGCTGACTGTACTTTCCTATTTTTTTCATTCATAATTTTTTTTTCATAAAAGTAGGTAATAAAAGAATTTCAGACGAAGTAAACCTTGAAATATAAATGAGGTTATTAGTGTTTCAAAAATATTCCACTTCTGGCACCGTAGGTAGGTAGGTATATTGTTAATTAGTAAGTATATTAGCTACTAGACAAGCTCTTGAGAATAATGAAATGAATAATTTTAAAATCATAAAATCCGGTTGCGAAGTAATAATTCTGTTAGGTATCATATTTTGCGGAGGTGAAGAAAGCTTCTTTTTGAATTGGTATATCTCAGAAACGGTGGCTCGTAGGGAAAAACTATTGATACATTTTTTTAAAGGTAGATAATTTTATAATCTACAATTTTTGTCCGAGGTACTTTTATCATAAACTTACCGTTTTGCTGAAAAAAACGAAAAACTCATTTTTTGACCTTTGACCTTGAATTTTTTTTTCCTTACACGAGAATGGTGAGGAACTTTCAGGTATTGTTTATGTTTTGAACAATTTTACTCATTTTCAGCTTGTTGGGAATTTATGTAGGAGAAAGGTGTTCAAGATGATCCTCTGAGTTAAGACGATCCTTTTCGATTGTGACGATACTATGCATGCCATCTATTTGTTTTTTCGAGGAAAGCGTAGGTTTCCACCTCCACCGACTAACTGCAGTCAAACCGTCATGGCTGCGTGAAGGACGATCGCTGTGTTTTGTGATTTTTTTTAAATTGTACAGTTTTAATCTAAGGTAAGCCTGAATTTGAAACTACTTTACATTCCGCGTAATCAATTTTATGCAATAACTATTATATTAGTATGCAATAACTAGTATTTATAAAAACGTATAGCGGTGACTGTAGAATATTCATAGGTAAGGTTAGAGAATTTCAAATAAAAAGTGAGCTCTAGGGCAAGATGATTCGTCTGCTTCTGTACAAGATGATCCGTGGATCATCTCACCCCAATGTCTTTTTGCCGGGCTGCGCCAGCGAGGGTAGTATATTCGCGCGTATGTATGTATGTACTTGTATGTATGTTATATGTCATATCATAACTAAAAAGTTTAAAATAAAATAAATTATCAAAACAACAACAAACCCGAATGGCACTGAAAAGGTCGAAACAAACCTGATAGCAGGCGGTACCCACACATTTTCTTTCGGTTTAAGATTTGCAAATGGGTACCGCCTGATATCAAGCCTGGGTTAATGTGACTTTTGACTTTTTACACAACCAATTTTTTACTTTTTACCAACAGCACACACAACTAAGTTTTTCACCTCTCGTTATGTAGCTAACCAAGCTGAGTAGTTATAACTAGTAGTGTTCAGAACGGCTACATTTTGATAACATGTTAAAACGATACGTTAAAAAGAAATAACGTTATTTTTATACGTTCTGTTAAAAAATATAACAGAACGTCTCGTTAAGTTACTTTGTAATTATAACAAAACAACATTACAAAGAACGGAACAAAAGAACGGAACGAAAGAACATATCAGAAAAATAATTAACTTAACTTCGATTCTAAACTATTGTTGGAATTGGAAATGTAGCTCTTATTTGCTTTCAGTAAAGCATAATTTGGCAGAATCGTTTCGTGCATCGAAAACATACGAGATATTTATTGCAATATAAATCCTAAACGCTCACACATAGAGAATAATTTCGCACAAACTACACTCGCGCCATATTTATATACATTTACACTGTACCTTCTTTTTTTCGTGCGGAAATCCTCTCCAATACCTCCCCTGCCAGAGCCGGTAGGGAAGGTTATGTCGGACTCGAACCGACTTAAAGTCGGTTCGAGTCCGACTGTGGGCACGCCGACTGTGGATCTTGGTGCTAGTTTTTATGAAGTATTTATTTTCGTGCGGCAATCCCCTCGAATACCTCCCCTGCCGGAGCCGGAAGGGAGGTCATGTCGGACTCGAACCGACTAAAAGTCGGTTCGAGTCCGACTATGGGCACGCCGACTGTGGGTCGTGGTGCTAGTTTTTATGAAGTATTTATATAAATTTACACTGTACCTTCTGTTTTTCGTGCGGAAATCCCCTCGAATACCTCCCCTGCCGGAGCCGGAAGGGGAGGTCATGTCGGACTCCATAGATTATTTCAGAACAATATTTAACTTTAAATTTTCAATATTAGAACAGAACAAAAGAACGTATTAGATATTTAACTTTAACTTTTCAATATTAGAACAGAACAAAAGAACGTTTTAGATAATTAACTTTAACTTTTCAATATTATAACAGAACAAAAGAACATATTAGAAAAATAACATTAACTTCGATTTTAAACTATTGTTGGAAATATAGCTCTTACTTGATATATATATATATATATATATATATATAGATATTTATTGCAATATGAATCCTAAACGCTCATACCTATATAAAGAACAATTTCGCATGAACTACACTCGCGCCATAAAATTCTCGAAGCTTGTCGCCGCTCGCCAATACATTGTTGGCAAGTACTTGTCCGACGCGATACGATACGCGATGGTTAAATAACATATCAAATAATTTAACGTTTGCCTGATTGAATATAATAATATAACAGTTGTTATAATTATTTTTTAAGAACATGTTATTTTAACAGTTACGTATTATAACGAACACTCCTAGTGTTATAACCAATTACCAGGAGTAAATACCCATTGAAAGAGCAGCAGCGCGCAGCGGCTTTTTGAGGCAAAATATAACCTACCATTTAGAATTATAATCACGCGAGTTAAAGATCATAGTCATTCGAAGGCGAAGGAGATTTGCGATCATTTCTAATAGAAAATCGGTGGCCACCGCCACCACCGGCCGCTGCTCTTTCAGTGGGGATTGAACCTATGAATTACTGCTCAGTGAAAATATTTGTTGTTTTGTATGAATTAACATTTTTCAGGCTGAAATTATTTTTTGTAATAGCGCCATCTACCAAAGTCAACACTAACTATCATGTTGTAAACCATAATGATAAGTTTCCAAATACGGCAACTAGATTTCGCTACAATAAATTATATTATTTGATTATTAGATTATCAGAATGCCGAGGCAGAAAAATTTCTGTTTTAAACGTTATTATATAATAAGTTTATTGTTTAAAAGTAATAAATCGGTTCGAGTGGGTTCGAGCCACTCAGTCATATTCACCTCACCTAGCTCTTGAGATCCGGTTCTTAGCATTCCATGGATTCACCGTGCGGTCGCCGAGTCCATGGCGTGGTACAGAGAGGAACACTGTGACGGCGGCGCCTGGGACTTGCGACCCAGGTGTAGGTTTAGGGTGGCTTGTGGTGGTGGTAGTCTGACTGCCTCCTAGTATTACCCAAACCTACCCTACCAGTCTGCGAGCCTATCATGAATTTTTCTTATGGAATTGGAGGCGCGACTCGAGCTCTTTAGTACTTTGGTCTTTTGGAAGAGCTTGCACGATTTCGTCTTTTGATTTCGCTAGGACGTGCATTTTGGTTACTCTTAGATGTTTATAGAGTTCCGATCATATCCATACCCGAGATGAGTAATTCTATATCCATACTAATATTACAAATGCGAAAGTAACTCCGTATTCTTTCACGCCTAAACCAATTTTGATTAAATTTAGTATAGGGGTAGATAAGACCTAGAGAAACTGACCATTCAGATTAAGAACAAACAAGATTCATAAAACTATTATTTATTAACAACTACGTGAGAGTATCTTCAGAACGTATGTACTCTCCGACATCTGCTTGGTGGAAGACAATAGTAGCTAGAGGATCTGCATGCCTGCATTCGGCCGTTGTTCGGGCAGCTACTCCGAACCCGATAGGAATATCGGACATAGTGTGGACGACTACTCCATGGTGTTTCGGTGTGTTTTCTGTTATTCGGCCCAAACCTGTAATCAATAGAGAATTTAATCAATATCGTGTACAAACCTGTATGGTAAGTAAGGTCTGGGATTAAAATAATATTCTTCAACATTTTATTAATTATGGTATGATTTATTAATAACATAATGTTTTCTCCAATAAGCATCCCATACTGTTATAATATTCACATCTGTAGGCAGAGGATCTACATTTATTTGAGCATTGCAAAAGACAACGTCACATAGGAAAATTGTGCATTAAACCCTCTAAAACTGCTTTACTTCATAAAAGTGTCATCTGCATGGGTCCTTAAATATATAATAAGCTTCCACTAGCCTTACAAAATAAAAGTCACCTAAATAAATTCAAAAAAGATTTGCATGCTATCCTGGTAGAAAAGACATACTATTCAGTAAAAGAATGCCTGGAAGAATCTGAAGGCAGGCGATAGAATATTTGATTGAATATTGTAATGATTATTGTCACTTATAATTGTTATTTTCTATTTTACCTATGTTTGCTTTTCCTATGTTATCTGTAATATTGATTGCATGTAACACTACTCTTACTTGTGAAAGTTGTAAACCATAAATAATAATTTGCACGCCATATGTGGCAGGATATGTAGTAACATAACAATATTGTAACATCTTAACTTGTACCATATTCATGCAAATAAATTAATTAATTTGAAAAAAATTTATTTGAGGAGTATATGATAAAATTAATATTCCACAACATTCTACACAATACCGTCTAGAACCATGGTAAGCATGGCTTAACTAGATTGTATTATGGAATCTAGAATATGGTTAAACATGCTTTAATACTTTTTTGTAAATATATACATATTAAACATAGAAACACCCAGACCAATACAATTACCCATATTCATGCATACAAATATTTGTACTGAGCGGGGATCGAACTTACGCCTCCTGCGTCATGCCATAGAGGTTATCATATTATGATATTCCGTCAACAAAATAATAGCAGGTGAACCCATTACCATCAAATGTTCAATAGTATGTAAGTATGCTTATAAAAGTCAAATGCATGTCTGCAGTAAGTTCACATTTGAATGTTGCAAGGTCAATAAAATTGCAGTGAGGTAGATTATTAACTTAAAATAATATCCATGCTAATATAACTCTTACACTTTCACGCCTAAACCACTGAAACGATTTTGATGAAATTTGGTATAAGGGTAGATTAGTCCTTGAGAAACGACATAGGCCATGTTTGGTCGCAACAACCGACATCCACGCGAGCGGTGCCGCAGGCTAAAGCTAGTCCATAATATAATTTAGCTTGTACGTACCACTCTTAATAATATGGTGTCCATATAAAAATTGTTGTTCAGCCGATGGCTTCACCCAAATCTTGTAAGGTGCGTACGGAGCTATATAAGTCAATGCTGTTATATGCAGTCTGAATTTGTTAGTTTTTGTGAATTTGCCGAAACATGTGCCCGCCGCTATTAAATTATCTGGTTTCACTGTTTGCGCTAAATGCAAGAGTCGTTCTGAGATGTAATATACTCGGTCTTTCTTCTCTCTGAAGCAGTAAGTCCCATCTGGTCGATCAATCAGTAGTTTTACGTTGACGCCGATGCTGTAAACATTTAAAAAAATCATGAGGTGGACAGTTTACAAATCATTGACTTACCAGCTTTAACACTTCATTTATTGAACAAAACGTGAGAACTGAGTTAAGTTGAACAGGTAAAATCAGATTTTAAGGTAGTTTGAACTAGAATAGGGGAGAAAAGAGGTTATAAGCAACATTTATTCAATAAAACCAGCGTAAACGTTGAGCAATTGAATACCTCATGAATTTATCAACTTCTTGTAATGTATAGTCATCACAGTACTTACTATTTAGTCAATTTCTCGAATAGAATTCGCGTCCTTTCTTCTGATAATACTTTCATTTTGATTTCTATTCTAATTCAACAATAATAAAAACACGTGTGTGCGGCACTTGTGCCACTTGTGGACATTTGACAGTTAGATGACACTGATGAGTGATGACAACATTGACAGCCGGCTATAGACGTTCTGAAATAACCACTTGTTCGGTCGGAAAAAGAATCTAAGACAAAATTTAATGCACTGTACAATATGGTGAACCCTTTATAATCTTATAACTAAGTAATATATTATACTTATTTATCAGCTATTGTTTAACTGCGGTTCCTCTCCATAAACCCTAACACTACGTGAAAATGAATAGTATTTATAATATGAAACACTATTTCTAAACGACAAACTACAAGCTCATTCATGAACGAACTTGTATAAATCTTTCAAACAGCTCACTTACTCATTCTAAAATCGGACCATTCATTTCCAGCGTTGCCAGATTGTAACTTTTGTTACAATTTTCGTAACTTTTGACCCCCTTATGTAACATTTCCGTAACATTACTCAAAATGTAACTTTATTGTAACTTTTGTCGTATTAGTTCGGATCAACATCAGTCAGAATAATTCAATATTATTCAATTCACTATCCATATCACCAGTAATACCAACCTTGGTATTGTTAGAGAAATCGTTTTTCCCAGTAATATAGTTTACTTCTGTTCGAACAACTATCAATAAAATCATAATCAAATAATAATATAATATTTTCAAATCATTCATTCACTAGTGTGGTAGAAAACAATACATATTATATTATATGAATTTACTGTGGAAGAGCAATTCTCATAATTTAAAAAGACTTTGTCTTGATTCGATTCGAACATTTCAATCAGAAAGTACCAATTTATAAAAGAAATTGAAGGTTAAAAAATATTTATATAATTTACCAAATAATTATATTACCTGACACTGGCAATTACTCAAAGAGTGAGCCATAGAAAAGTTTTGGCACGAACACTGAAGAGAACGCAACTTGGTATTATTATATTTTCCAAAATTGGTGTCAATCCGAGTTTTTATGTATAAAAATGGTGGATTTTTAGAAATAAAATCTTGGACAATGCACACACGTGTAGGAAATTGGCATATTACAGTGAATCGTGACTCTTCGAGTTAATTCCAACTCTCCCTAGTAAGCTTTTAGAAAAGTCCCCACAACTTTACTGAAGCCGCAATCATCTCATTCATCGTCATCATCATCATCATCATCATTTTAACCAAAGTAATATAATATAAAATAAGACTTGATTTATAGGTCTACCTACCATTGTAATAAAATCTTAAAAAAGGAGCCATAGCCAATATATTACCGTCAACTTGTGAGCAGCTTTATATCCAGTAGGTAAATACTTTATTACTTTATTCGTAAAATCAATTATCTAAGTCTCAGTGAACTGTCAATGTTTCAAATGTGATCAAAATCAAAATATTGCTTGGTTAGCAGTCATTATACTCGCCATTTGTGGTGCCATCAGCGGTATATACATAAAAAAATCTAACAATTGCTGAATTTCCTTTGAAACTTAATGACTTAATGGGAATGAAAACATATTAGATTAAGGTGTAATAAAGTGTTATTTATACTGTTGATTGATGGCACTTGATGGAATTCATTGTTACACATATTGAGAACACTTGTACTTTTTCCACTGTATTTATTCTGATACACCTGACTGGTTTCGCCTTACGGAATTCTCAAAGGTTTACATTTACCAAAGGTTTTGTATGTTCTAATTTATAACTACTAACCGAAGTGTCACAATTCACTGTAATAATGTTCTAAGTTTTAGGAATTAGACCATACAAAACCTTTGGTAAATGCAAACCTTTGAGAATGCCGTAAGGCGAAACCGGTCAGGTGTAACAGAATAAATACAGTGGAAAAAGTACAAGTGTTCTCAGTATGTGTAATAAAGTGCCTTAATAACGCTTGTATTGAAGTTTTCTTCGTGAAATAAGGTAACGTTAGTATCGTAACTTTTACCCCGAAAATGTAACTTTTTAAGCAGTCCTGTGTAACATTTGACAACATTCCAGTGGCAACACTGTTCATTTCATCAGATAATCATTCGTTCATTAGTGTCCGGTCCGGAGAGTGAGGGAGGTAAGTTTTTTTGCGAATTTTCATCTCGTTAAGAAGTCCCTATTCCTAACAGCGAGGTTTTTTTACAATTACTTCAGGACGTAAATTAATGGTTGTATCACTTCTTAATTGGTTTTACGTAGTATCTATCTAATTAGTTATTGAAGTTCTTTTGTTTTGGCTCTGAAATAAACAAGTTTAGTGCAATGTGCACGTTATAACAACAAAACTAAAGCAAAAGTAACCGAATGTTTAATTATAATACATATCGGACGATACTGATTGTCTTCATAAGGATAGGTAATATTTGAGTTAATATATAACTAAGTATTAGTTTTTATGTGCTATTTGGTCATCTTCCTATAGGTAAGACCTACTAATATTACTTTCAAAGAAGAAAGATTACTAAGTTCATTTTAATTATATTTGTGTTGATTTATAGAGTATGAGAATAAATGATTAAGTACATTAACACTATTGGACTATTGTAACGAATAAAAGTTTTCCATATACCTACTTACATAATAAAAAAAAAAAAGAAAGATTTATAAGTTTGTCAATAACGACTGAGCCGATTTTAAAAATTCTTTCACCTTTCGCAAGCTAACTTCTTCGCCAGTAACATAGGCTATATCGAATATTCAAAAAGTTTACGGATCCGTACCAAATCCACCCGTGCGAAGCTGGGGCGAGTCGCTAGTAATAAATACGTTGATAAATGAATAAACAAATATTTGCCGGCCACATATGGTTGCATTGTATTGTCCCTACCTATTTTATTAGAGACAAAGACAAAATTTATATTATGATAAATACTTAATAGGTACCTATGCCAGATTTATTCTCACTTCGAAACGTTTCACTACGAATGCATGGACTTGAATTATTAGGTACTTAATAGATTCCACAAGGTATCTAGCCTCTCGTACCGGCTGACGCAGGTGATTACTGGACACGGGCGTTTTGGCAGTTACCTGTGTCGGATCCGGAAGGAGCCAACGTCCGAGTGCTATCACTGTGATGCGAGCGAGGACACAGAGCTGCACACGCTGACCGAGTGCCCGGCGTAGGACACGCCGAGGCGGGTCCTTGTGGCAGCTCTGGGGGTGGGAATCCTCACACTCGCCACTTTGCGAACGCTTGGGGTGCGGCCGCCTCCTTCTGCGAGCAAGTATAGCCAGCCCGCGAAGCCCGCGCAGAGCGAAGGCGAACCGGACGTCGGAGGTCGTTCTGCGTCCTCCATTAGCGCTGGCCTGGGGGGCCTGGGGGTGGAGCCGCCTGTCACCCTAGCAGAAGTACCGTACCGGGGCTAAATGAGGACACTAAGGATATTCAGATTTCGGGTGTAAGATCGCCTAAGATAGCATATATTACCTCGCACTTTGGCTGACTTAGGGTTATCTCCGGTTCCGAGATCGCCTCGGGTATGGTAATCACGGTGCCCCATCGAATGGCGGACCAGTATTATTATACCTGAGAATGATAAATAATGGTAAACAAACATTGTCAACGTTATCTTTCTTATCAGCAAATGCACTAACACCATTTCGTATATTAGGTACGGCGGCTCTTCAAGTTAATTTCTAATGGACAACGATAACCCCACGGCTATCAGTAGTTAGCGTTATTTATCATTAATGGATGACTTAGGTATGTAAAAGTATTACAAGCTATAACAGGTGGTGGGGTGTACCTAATTAGAGTGTTGAAGACGATAATATAGATTTTCATAGTTATGTAGGTATTGTATCCTACGTATGGCTGAGCAAAATCACCTCATAAATTTATTGTTTCGCTTACTGTTAAACTCAATTTGCGTTAAACGGTGTGGGGGGGGGGGGGGGGGGGGGGTAAATTTGATAATATATTGAGTAAGTTACCTATAGATCATTATGTAATTCACCGCTGTATGTTTATCCAAACAAATGAAAAAAGAAATGACGCCAAGATTTTGGGCATTTTCGATATCAAAATCCTTCTAGGAAGTATTAATTGGGCGAAAAATTAAGCATTTTTTCTATGAAAACCCGTAAAATATAGCCGGTGTAGCTACTAGCAGCCTCCATTTGAGATCCCAGTCCTACCCTCAAAAGTCTACTTACGGGAATGTATTCCATTTGCTATTCCTGACTACACTCTTTCTCTATGCCAAATTTCATTCAGATCCATTCAGCCTGACGTGATTGATTCCCAAAATATTCTTCTTACTAACCACTTGTCCTGCCTGACTGATTAATACCGTATCTTGATAAAAAGTGTTGAAACCTCCTCTCGTCATCTCAAACCCAACTACCTCCATTTGAAAAGAATCCGAGGACAGTTAATCGTCCCTGGTTTCCGGGCCTCTGCACGTACGTACCTATTATTAATATAGCATTAAAACTTTTAATGCTGATACAGAAACAGCTTATAGCTACAGCTACATATATATATTATACTCTTGCTCTTACACAAAAACTTGCCAAACTTGGCGCGCCAACCTCTCTCCAAATTGCAAAGGGAGTGGAGCAAGTGCCCCACTTTCTATAAATCGGACACCTCGGCCCTTCGCGTAACATGGTTTGCATTTTTGAACGCTATTTATAGCTCATAGAGCTCGATTTTGGTTTGTACCGAAACGGCATATACTAAATTTTGTAATGTGATAGCACTGTTGGCGATCCGTTTATGGTCTTGTTCGCTGTTGACGCCAATATTTTCTTAATAGCACTATATCGACAATGAGTCATGTAGGCCCTTTGATTAAAAACGTACTTGGCGAAATGTAGGTGTTCACACTATGCCTATTGGAATATATAAATAAGTTATAGACGTGTGTCTATACGTACTCCATACTAATATTATAAATTCAAAAATAACTATGTCTGTTTCCCGCCTGAACCACTAATCCGATCTTGATGTAACTGTTACACAGACAGGATAAGGGCTTAGGAAGGGGCAAAGGCTATTTTTGGTTGCGATTAATGACACCCACGCTGGTGGAGCCGTGGGCAAAAGCTAGTATACAATAATTAGGTAGTAGTAACTTACGGACACATGATATTCTTTGTTACACTTTTCTAAGTTGTGTAACTTTTGATTAATATTGTTATCAAAGTAACTGTAACGCACTCAGGTCGAACTGCTTTTGTGGTGGGTTAAACTATCATACTAATCAAGTCTGATAAATGTACTACAGAGCGAATACAAGACCAAAGCGAGCAAACCCTATCACTGTGCTATACTATCATAGACGTCATGTCTTCCACGCAACGACAATACATCCCTTGCGGTGTATAGTGTATAGTCGTTTCTTCCAGGGCATCAGAATACCTATTTCAAGCGAGCGAATTAGCTTCGGTGCGTGAAACTACGCACCGTGGAATGCAGGCTTTAGCCGAACACGCATTTTTATTCCCATCAAGCTTTAGCCCGCGGCTCCGCCCGCGTGGATGTCGGTTCCCGGCAATTATTCGAATTGTTCTCACCTTTTAAACCTTCCCTAAACCTCTACGAACATTTCATGACCAAGATAAGATAAATTCGTTCAGCCGTTCTCGAGTTTTTGCGAGACTTACGAACAGCAATTGATTTTTATATATATAGTTAGATTAGATGACGTGCCAAAAGCCGGGTAATCTACTCCAAATAATGTAAAAACATTGCAAAACACTGTAGTCAGTCGATACACAGCACTAATAAACCGTATGTGCATGAATTTAAATACGTAATGCCATCTGCACATATGTAGCCACCATCTTTGAATAAACAATCAGAAATAGTATTCTTAGTATTCATGATAATCGACATCAGTTTATTGCTCGCTTGTAGGTATCATCAATGTCTTTATTTAACAGAATAATTATGCAGTTATGACTCTTCAGTTAAGTAATTATTTTTCCGGGGAGATAATAACACTGGTTCTCAGTTCTCACAGTTGAAACAGCATCTTGTAACAATAAAAAATATTATTTTTTAGGCAATCGTACAACCCGGTATCTGAATATTCGAAACGGTGTGCGGTTTTAGTCGGCTGGACTTCAACATAATTACCACCGACAAGCGGCGAGGGAGTTCAGGCATTTCCGCATGATAAAAAAAGCAAAACAGTACCATAACAGTAGATGTACCTTTAACAACCTTTACCTTTAATCGAGTATATTGGGATATTGCATAGAAACGTGAAAATTTTACTTGCGCGATGCAGATTACGATCTGTAAGTAGTTCGGGTTGATTTTGCTAGATGGCGCTGAGGGTATCATGTATATGCTGTTGCCACACACTCAATCTTCATCTATGAAATTTAATTACAAAGTAACCAGACAAACCATACACTTATGGGACCTTGTGATATAAAAAGCAATGATATTTATCACTTTAATCACGATACGAACAGTCACATAGTCACATCTATTGTAATATCTAATTAATGTTTTATAATCTCTAATTATCTCTGAGTCAAAGCTGCATTAGTGACGTCATTTAACATACCTATTTGTTTTATCCAAGATTCATTACTGGTTACATACCTCAAGATTAGTGAGTCATCTATCTTCTTGTTATAGTGTCTGTGACGGAGAAAGAATACAAGTATCACCACCCCATCTAATCCGAAGGGTGTCGTAAAAGGTGACTAACAGAAAAATGCGCAGACGATTTCACTGCGAGAGACGGAAGACTCGAAACAAAACTCTTTTTTTTTTTACGTGGTGGAATGCTTTTAAGCACTTCGCTCACCCCCCACGGGGGCAGGGAGCGGGCTTCGTGTGGGACTCCTAGCCTCCGAAGGAGGCCAGACTGCCCACTAAACCACCACGGTGTCCGTCGTCACCACATATCGACGATGGCGGGAACAACATCTTCCGCCATCGTCGCCCGCCACTGATCAGCGGCAGGCCCGTCTCTGGTGCGGCAGAAGAGGAGTCCTTCTGCCACCCGCCTAGGCAAGGCACGCGACACGACGTGCGCCTTCAACCTCGAGGCCTATGTAAGGGCAGCAGACGCCCCCGCGTCTACTGCCCGGCCCGGTTAGGGGGGGAGGAGTTGGTGGTACCGCCTCCTCCGAGCCCCGGTTCTCTTGCGGCGCTGTGGGAGGGCAAGTGGGTCACATTCCCTCTCCCTCTCCGCCTCTGAAGGTCTGAACCGCTGCCCACGCCTCATCCGCGCCGTCGACCATAGACAGAACTACGGCCGGCAGCGAAAGGTCCGTCCCCACTTCGGCGATGAGAGCACGGCGCTCCCCAGCCCACGCGGGGCACTCCTCTAGGGTGTGCTGCGCCGTGTCATCATCGCCGCCACAGTGGTGGCACCGACTGGTCGGCCCTCGTCCCACCCGGCACAGGTAGCTTCCGAAGCATCCATGCCCCGAAAGGACCTGCGCCATGCGGAACGTTACCGACCCCTTCGAAACAAAATCCTGTACCAACCCGTCTGGCTAGCGTGGAAACAGTAGGCCAAAGCCTCCCAATATTGAGAGAGGCCTATGTCCAGCAGTGGACAGCGATAGGCCATATTGATTAATTGTTTAATATCTTCTTGTTTACTACTAAATGTGCTCTCACTTGCCTCACTCACTTCCAATCCACCATCCGCTCGTATCTTTCAACTTTTTCTTATTGCTTGGCTCTTAAGGGTCATAGCGTGATGTTATTATAGCATAATAACCTTCCCGAAGAACTGGCATATGTGTTTATCACTGAGTTAAACGATACATCAAGGGTTTTAAGAATCTCTTCTTCTTCATTATCCAGACACAACGAAACCAGTGGACTGTCGAGGATATAAAGTTTTTCTTCTTAATGATTTCTGCAGCAGAATTTACCTATGAATGTCAAGCAAGTAAATGTTGGGGTGCGGCCGCCTCCTTCTGGATAAAGTAATGCTCGATAAGGAGGTGGCCGGAATAGACTCCGGGCCCGGGAAGCCCGCGAAGAGCGAAGGCGAACCGGATGTCCGAGGTCGCAGAATGACCACCGTCCTCTATGTGCGCTGGCCTGGGGGTGATCGGTGGAGCTGCCTGTCAGCCTAGCAGAAGCAGGCCGCAGCGGTGGCGCAAAGTGCGCCTTCCCGTACCCGCGGCCAGATGGGGACACTATGGTGCCCACAACCCGAAGGGGGCCATCTCGAAAGAGATGGTCCTGGGTCTGCCGGGGTGCGAGAGATATGCTTTCGCCAATCTCACCTCCGGCAACCAAAGTCCCAAGACGGCGTGCGTTTTAGTTGGTTCGAGTCCCACATAAGCACCTCCACGGGCTCCGCGGGGGCGGTATTCGTGGGGATTTAAATGCAATGTAAATGCAAGTAAATTTAAATTGAAAAATTAGATAGCTCATCCTAACGTGGAAACCCGTACAACACAATCAGACACTGAAGGTGACGGCCGTATGACGTACTGACATTGTAATGCAACATCTGTTTGAACCGATTATAGTTAATGCTATTGCTAATAGGATTTAAAATCATACAAGGTTGGGAGTGCGCACATGTTCGTGTGACGAGAGTAGGTATGCCAATTTCTGTATCTGTATCTTTCAGTCTGTTTGTGTGGGGTCGGGACTGTCGGATAATCTCCGGTGTAGGACGCGACTTGGGGTCAAGTATGCCGGGAACTATACTTACAAAAAAAAAGTTGTAGGTATACTGAAAACTATTATCACCTCGTAGTTCTTATGGAGGTAGGACAAGGCGGTATTTCCGTCTAATCGAGCAGTCCCACTGGGGAAGTACCTCCGCCCTAGAGAAAGTTACAACTTACAAGACTATGACCGCGGTCATAATAACCTCGTCTTGTGTTCCCGGCGCGTGAGTAGGGTTAGAGGTCACTGGAGAGTTTTTGTGCTGTCAGTGGAAAGACCAAAGGTGTGTCCTGTTTTGTCTTCTACACTGACGGCACAGAAATTCTCTGTGCAGGGTCGACAGCACGAATGTGACTCCCCTGGTGTTGCATACGTCATAGATAGAGTGATTCAAGAGGAAGGTTTATATGTATAATACATGGTGATTATAACAGAGGGTGCAGCGGGAACGGGGTCGGACGCCACGCGGGTGGAAAAAATTAGCGGTACGAAGTTCGCCGGGTCAGCTAGTTTATTATAATTAAACGAATTCATATTTTACTTTTTAAATTAAGTCATTAACAACGTTCCCCAAGTACCCAAACATGGTAAACACCCAGCCCACAAACAATGGCTCTAGTTTTAATTTCGTGATTAAAACGAAGGTGCGCTCCAAGGAGGTCGAATGATGCCATAGTTTGTTTAGGGAGTGGTTTAACTTTGTCCCTTTGTCATTGTGTTGATACACGCATAGCCCGCTTTAAATACATTTTTATACAATTGGCCGATAATTTTCACGCAGTTTCATTAGGCTGAGTTGTAATTAATATAAATTAGAAGCCGCATTTTATACTAGTTGCTACCCGCGAGTGACTATGTCAGCATTCAATTCGGAATAGGTCTAGGTAATCGGTATTTTTCCTTATACGGTTTCGATCTCAACCGCTACTCTTAATTAATTTCATCAGTCAGTACTATTTTCAACAGGTTTTATTGCGATTTTTTTTATAAGGACACGTTAATTTTACTTTACCTCGCCTGATGGTAAGCTAAAGGCAAAGACTCGGAAAGAGGGTTACCACCCTGTTAACAATGGTGGCACTCAGCTTGGCGTCCTCATCAGATGCCTTTTCACGCTCCGCTTAAAGAACCCGGGACTGTAGGAAGAGGGAAACACGTGAGCTGGCAGGGAGGTTCAGGTCTTAGTGGTGCGGCATAGGAATGAGTCACTGAAACGCTTGGTTCTAGAAGTTACATTCTGCACCGTATACGGATGGCATCTTAGCCACAGATTACCTAATATTCTTAGCCCAGCACGTATTGTCCTGTGAAGGAAACGAGATCTTGTCTGAGTTGTTGTTCACCTTACCAGGGGCGGATCCAGCTTTCCAGCCAGGGGGGTCATAGTCGAGGGCAAAACTCGAATTCATTTAGGTACAATATGTACCTACTTAACTTAAAAAAAAATTGGTAAAGTTCTATAATTAATATTCTGAAACGATACTAATTAAAAAAACTACGTATTTATTAGTTATATGTACAAGCACCATGCGGCCTGGGACCAAGGGACTATAGGACTCTTTATAACAACGCCATCTACCGACGCTCAACTAGGTTGTTTCAAGATTTTTTTTTTTTTTTTTACACAGGACACGTCAATTTGACTTCACCTCGCCTGATGTTAAGCTAAAGGCAAAGTCTCGGAAAGAGGGTCACCATCGTAAACATTTACCATGTTAACAGTGGTGGCACTCAGCTTGACGGCCTCATTAGATGCCTTTTCACGCCCCGCTTAAAGGATTTGGGCACAATTAAACACCATCAAACATGCGGCAGATTTTAAGGTCTTTCTAATAAAAAAAACTACTATATTAGCCATTACCTCCCTTTTCTCGAAGATAATGGAGTCCATTATCACCTGCCAGCTCCTTCGATATTTTGAGGGTTATCAGTTGCTCAGTGACCAGCAGTACGGTTTCCGTAGGAGTCGGTCAGCTGAAGATCTTCTAGTATACCTGACACATCATTGGGCACAGGTGATCGAAACCAAGGGAGAAGCCATGGCGGTTAGTTTGGACATAGCGAAGGCCTTTGATCGGGTCTGACACAAAGCACTTTTATCAAAGCTTCCTTCCTATGGGCTATGGGCTTCCCCAGAAGTTGTGCGAATGGATTGCTAGCTTTTTAACAGACAGAAGCATAAAAGTCGCAGTCGACGGTGAATGCTCTGGCTCTATATCTGTTAACGCTGGTTTTCCTTCAAGGTTGTGTGCTATCGCCTACTCTGTTTCTCCTGCATGTCAATGACATGCTGAAAATTAGCAGCATCCATTGTTATGCGGATGACAATACGAGCAATGCTGCATACGAGCTTGCTCTGCACGAGTTGGGGGGCCAAACTTTCCATACTTCGAACACCAGCAATAGCTCTCATGTACTCTGTGGCATACTGCGCGCCAGTAGGGTACCGTACCGAAGCATGCACACCCACAAAATTGACACCCAATTACATGAAGCCATGCGCACCATAACAGGGATAATTAAATCTACTACCATGGCTTCCTGTTCTGGCGCACATCCCGCCTCCAGAACTACGAAAGTATCAAGCTGCGGCCAACTATTGGAAAAAATGCTGGCAGGTGACCAACAGAGAGCCGATGCCAGCACAAAGGAAATTGACAACCTGCTGCGTGACCGTCTGATCTCAGGGTCCCTAATCTGGTTCGATAGGGTCCTTATGGAGGAATTCGACCTTGGAGAGCATTGGCGGGCGTCGTGAGAGGCGTTTCAGCACTATCCCTAGAAGAACCTGGTACCTGACCCCACCACTAAGCCGCTCGGTTTTGACAGTTGTCGCACGGTGTGGTCAAGGGTCAACCGGTTCAGAACTGGACACGGGAGATGCATGGTCATTTAGAGGGTAAAGCTAAATTAGCCTCTAAGAAGCTTGGCGTGCTCAATAGATCGAGACAGTATTTCACTCCGGCTCACCGCCAACAACTTTATAAGGCGCAAGTATGGCCACATATGGAATACTGTTCTCATCTCTGGGCAGGAGCACCTCAGTGCCAACTTCTCCCTCTGGACTGCATCCAACGGAGAGCGACTCGAATCGTCAGCTGCCAGGATTTTTCAAACCGGCTAGACTCTTTGGCACTGTGTAGAGATGTGGCTTCGCTCTGCATCTTCTATCGCCTATACTATGGGAAGTGCTCCGAGGAATTGTTCGGATTGATCCCCGTCGCCTCTTTCCACCATCGTTCCACGCGACAGCAGTTCCACACCCACCATCTGGACGGTTGGCAGTCCACATCTGTGCGTTTCTCGAGAAACTTTCTGACTCGCACAACTAAACTGTGGAATGAAGTGTCGCCAACTACCTAGTACGCCAACCTAGTGGCCCCATCTGAAAACCAGCGCTGTGCATACTCAACGAAGGGTGTGCGCAGCATTCAATGCTGAGATGCCTATTTGGGTTCGCATAGTGTGGAATGTTGCACCCGTAGCTTAATTTAATATACCTACTAATAGAACTGTTATACTTACCTACCTATTTATACCTACTTAACGTGTCCACTGTGTAGAACTTAAATAAAATATTTTTCTTTCTTTCTTTCTTTCAACGGTATTTTCGAACCAATACGACCCTCAAACCTTCAAGAAAAAAGCGCACTCTCTTTTGAAAGGAAGGCAACGCACTTGTGACTCCTCTGGACCGCGACTACCATCAGGCGATCCGTCTGCTCGTTTGCCTCCCTATTCCATAATGAGGAGCAATACATTGATCGGCTCGAAGGCCGACCGGGGCCGCCGGGGTTGGTCGTTCGTGTGCGTTTCGCGGGTAGGTATTTCGTTCATTTATTGAACAGAGTGAGCGACCCTGTTCACGCGAGTGGCGCGGGCTGGATATGTGGGGAGTGAGATAGTCATAAGTAGGTAGTTATATGCATGTTTTACCTATATGGGATTAAGAAAATAATCAGAAGACGATCTGCCCAGGGGGGGGTCATGACCCCCATGACCCCCCCCCCTGGATCCGCGCCTGCACCTTACAGTGGTTACAAGGAGACCAATACGAGGAATACTTACTAAATTGCCGTATTGTTTCCCGGTGGAGTAGAATTGGGTCACCCCATCTCTTTCTGTGAATGTAGTAAAAGTCGACTAAGTGATGTTCTCTATCCGACATCATTAAACATACAGGCCATAACTAAGTGCCCGCTATACGGTAATAGGCTCGTCCCCTATTACCTACGTGGGCAGTAGTGTTGATATACCTCTGCCTACCCCTTCAGGATAGTCAGGTAGTCTACAAAATCTGTCATTAGATAAATCGAGATGCAAAATATACAGGCCATCTAAGTGTATATCGCTCTTACCGCCAATAGGCTCGCTTCCTATTACGTGGGCAGTGGTGTTAATACACCTCTGCCTTCAGGATAGTCAGGTAGTCTACAAAATCTGTGATTAGATAAATCGAGATGCAAAAGTCAGTACTCTAAAATACGGGTCTTAGTGGTGGCCTGTTTTTTCCCTGCGGCAATCCCCTCGGATACCTCCCCCGCCGGAGCCGGAGGGGATATTATGTTGGACTCGAACCGACTAAAACCGCACCCCGACTCAGGGTGGGTCGTGGTGCTAGGCCGGAAGTTAGGTTGTCTTCGACATATCCCTCGCACCCCGGCTGACCCAGGGCCATCCCTTACGGTCTGGCCCTCCTCGGGATAGGTAGGTACTCGGTTCACTCACCATTTTTTCATTTCTTCATTCTCTCATTCTAGTACATAAATTTAAAGTTTTAAAAGCCCCCTACACTCCCCATGCCCACTTTAACCCCTATAACCGATTTTCATCAAACATGTCTAAGAACACTCGCACTTAAGTCACCTATAATACAAAAAAAACTAAATTGAAATCGCTTCATTTGTTCGGGAGCTGTGATGCCACAGACAGACAGACACGTCAAACTTAGGTATAACACCCCTCTCTTTGCTTCAGGGGTTAATAAATATACTTACCTATATAATATAATACTCAAATACTGTTAGTATCATCTCATCAGCAACACTTCCTAATATGGTAAATTATTATTGAATCAAAATCACTTGATGTTCTCGTATAGTCAACGTTATAAATAGCTTGACGACGATGTCTCAAAATCATCTTAAAACTCTCGTATGACGAAAAAATCAAACTGTTTTATTAATTCATATGGTACTAGCTTTTGCCCGCGGCTCCACCCGCGTGGATGTCGGTTATCGCGATTAAACATAGCCCATGTCCTTTCTCATGGTCTAATCTACCCCTATGCCAACTTTCATCAAAATCCGTTCAGTGGTTTGGGCGTGAAAGCGTAACATACAGACAGACAGACAGAGTTACTTTCGCATTTACAATATTAGTAAGGATTATTGTCAGAAATAAAGGTGTGTACCAAATATCAGAGCAATCAGTCAACTACAAGGGGTTCAAAAAACGAAATTAAGATCATTTTGAGCACTTTGTTCGTCAACATCTTTCTGATGCTGACTGTACAGTGTTATTCAGACGCAGAGCCACGACCCCACATCTGATAAAAAGCACAAGGTCGTTTCATAGTTTTAGTTTCTCACGTATTACACGGTCGGTCGGTTGCACTGTTCTCGGATATTTTGAACGGTAAATAAATGTACCACTACGTTTTGCAAGTGTAAACATTTCCACATAATCTGCTGTCTACATCTACATACTCCACAGCGCTTTTTTTTTTTTTTTTATCGTGCGAAAAATCCCCACGGATACCACCCCCACGGAGCCGGTGTAGGCGGTTATGTCGGACTCGAACCGACTAAAACGCACGCCGTCTTGGGTCCTTGGCTGCCGGAGGTGAGATTGCCAAAAGCATATCTCTCGCACCCCGGCAGACCCAGGACCATCTCTTTCGAGATGGCCCCCTTCGGGTTGTGGGGACCAAAATGTCCCCATCTAGCCCCGGTTACGGGGAGGCGCACTTTGCGCCGCCGCCGCGGCCTGCTTCTGCTAGGGTGACAGGCGGCTCCACCGGTCACCCCCAGGCCAGCGCTCATGGAGGACGGAGGTCGTTCTGCGACCTCCGACGTCCTGTTCGCCTTCGCTCTGCACGGGCTTCCCGGGCCCGGAGTCTGGTCCGGACCCGACCGGCCGCCTCCTTCTCGAGCATTACTTGCTCGCAGAAGGAGGCGGCCGCACCCCAAGCGTTTGCGCATCGTACCATCGCTGTGAGCAATGTGACGAATGTGAGGACTCCCACCCCTAGAGCCGCCACTAGGACCCGCCTCGGCGTGTCCCACGCCGGGCACTCGGTCAGCGTGTGCAGCTCTGTGTCCTCGCTCGCATCACAGTGATGGCACTCGGACGTTGGCTCCTTCCGGATCCGACACAGGTAACTCCCGAAACACCCGTGTCCGGTAATCACCTGCGTCAGCCGGTACGAGAGGCTGCCGTGTGGCCTCTCTAGCCACTCCTCCATGATGGGTCTTACCGCCGCTATTACGGCGTGCCCTACATACTCCACAGCGCTACTGTTTTTTATGAATTTTATATATATTTTAAAGTTGTTTCGGATAAAAAGATTTTGTTCACAGTTGCGATAGCAAAATCGTCTGGAAGTATTAATTTGGCAAAAAAAAAATGTTCAGGTTTTTTTTTTATAAAGGACACGTCAATTTGACTTCACCTCGCCTGATGGTAAGCTAAAGGCAAAGTCTCGAAAAGAGGGTCACCATCGTAAACATGTACCATGTTAATCGTAAGTGGTGGCAATCAGCTTGTAAAGCTCAAGCTGAGCCTCGTCAGATGCCTTTTCACGCCCCGCTTAAAGGACCTGGGACTGTAGGAAAAAGGAAACACGTGAGCTGGCAGGCAGGGAGTTACAGGTCTTCATGGTGCGGTATAGGAAATATGAAATGTCCAGCAGTGGACTGCGGTGGGCTAATTGATTGTGAATGAATGAAATAATGTATGGGGGTTGTAAAAAAATATTTTTCGCACAATTAATACTTCCAGATAATTTTGCTATCGGAACTGTGCCCATATTATTGTTGTGCGAAACGACTATTAAATCACTCAGTGGAGCCGTAAAAGCCCGCCATCTGCATCTGCCTCATCTCTCCATATTGTACTTCACGAGATTCCTCTAATGTTAGCTAGCTAAATTGCTGGTGGTTGGGTGATGGGTGGTGGTTCACGTCAGTTCGTAAATAGATAGTGTTACGGCCAGAATTCGAACCCAGGAGCTCTCGATCACAAGGCCGATTCCTTAACCACTAAGCTACCTTTTTTTTGTGCGGTAATTCCCTCGTATACCTCCTCCGCCGGAGCCGGAAGGGGAGGTTATGTCGTACTCGAACCGACTAAAACCACATGCCGACTGAGGGTCGTGGTGCTAGGCCAGAGGTGAGGTTGTCATCGACATATCCCTCGCACCCGGCTGAGTCAGAGCCGTCCCTTACGGTCTGGCCCTCCTCGGGAGGGGGGATAACGGTGTCCCCGACTCGCCCCCGGAATGGGGAGGCAAGCTCCTCAGCGCGCCGCCCCTCACCGCCTTGGACCTAAAGCATAATACTGCTAGGATATTTAAACTTTATTAACAGGCTTCCGGAATAGGCACACGAATGTAAATAAGACCTCCTTAGAATAGAATACAATTCACTGATGTTTTTCTAATGGAAGGCCTTTTACCTTTACACATGGAATTTCCTTTAAAAATTAAACACAACATTTCCCTGTTTACCTAATTCATCACTACATTTTCAACACAATCTCAATTTCTTCCAAGATCTAATGACTCACCTTGACCAGAACACTTTCTTTTTGTTACAGACTAAACCACAATCAACTTCATTCGTCGTTCATCCGCTGAGAAGTGAACACGCCAGTCTATTTTCAGACTAACGGAAATAAATCCCGCGAGTGATTTCAGTGAAATAGTGCTTTCACAGTGATAATGTCTTTGATGAACCCTTCATCTTATCCGAAGAATTTAGGGGCGCATGGATGGGGATGGCATCGTGCAGGAAGCCCTACGAAAGCTGTTGGGAGGTTCTTGAGAGGGGAAAGAGGGGAAGGTACTGATGGCGAGCCGCTTCTTGGGAAGACCGGCTTGTATCCTTCGCTTCCTAGTGAGGATGATACGGTGTTCAGTACGGGTATGAGGCTGTACCCGGCGCTGCCGGCGGAGGAGTACGAGAGCGGGGCAGTAGAAGAAGTGATTGAGGAAGTTTGTGCTGCTGTCAATGTGAATGCTGTGGTGAGTAGAGATCATTATTTAGTAAAAACTTTTTAGGTGTTCTATTAAGTAGGCCTGTATTCCAGATCAACACTCAGTTGTGAATCGACTCTCACAATGACATTAGAATTGTCATTTAGGGCCGTATTCTAGAATAACACTCAGCCTGAATCGCGATTTATCTGAGGACAGATTGTATAGGCCATATGTCAAACTATCAATCTGTCTACCGCCGTTCCCAATACCATACTGACAGTTAAAGATAGATCGCATCTATGGATAAAGTGCTCGGCTGTTTAAATTCAAAACATAGTAACTCCTATTTCACACCAATTTCGGAAAATAAAATTATACCGCGATGCGCTTTCCCGCAACAAAATCTGTTTAAACAGCTGATACGTCTTTGATTGTTGCGATCTATCTTCAACTGTAAGTATGTTATTGGGAACGGCGGTAAGTAATACAATCTGTCATCACTCATCAGATAAATCGTGATTCAGGCTGAGTGTCATTCTAGAATACTGGCCTTAGAATACCTGCAATCTGTCATCAGATCTGGTTATAAATCGAGTTTCAGGACTGAGTATCGTTTTGGAATACAGGCCTTAAAATAATCAATCGCAACTTGTTTAGATTGAGTGGAGATTTTATGAACATTCAAGTGATTTACGTTCTTATATCTCCACTTCATTAGTTTCAAGCTTGATGTCGAGACTCATGACTGAGTAGATCAAGATCTTGCTCTGGAATACAGGCCTTAGAGGGAGAATGGAATTACCAAGGCAATTTAAACCAGAGCTAACTATCATATAGGCTTCCTTAGTGGTAGTAGGTATGACTAGATAATGGTCGTTCTTTGATCCGAATATTCTGAATTGTTTGGCGTTGGCATTGAATATTTATGAGGTCGTAAAATACTAGGTTATTTGTTTACAATATCTTAGTAATACTTGATTTATTATTATAAACTACTTAGTTGTGTTACTATAGGCGCATACAGGGGAGGGGCATTATTTTTATCATGGTTAGGTTCACATTTCGTGAAAAAATATCGTAAAATAGCTAAATTATTCTAAAGATAAGATTGATTTATCTACTTCCCTTATGAATATTTTAAGTAAGTAGTGGCTACTATAATATTTCAATTTAACGTGGCAATACAGCCTTCTGGCCTGGCGTTACCAGTTAGTGATGATGCGGAGGAATTTCACTACGTATTATGTATGTAAATAATTTATTTTGTTATTTTACTTAGTCATGGTGTCTAGTTCATTTTAAAGTTCCTAGTTTTGTGTGATGTTTCTCCTCATCCTCCGTGGCTTCTCGATTTTGTAAATAAGTTACGATTAATTTAACTAGTTAAATAATTTAAATCTGCGGTAGCCTAGTGGTATGGTTAATGGACTGCTGAGACGAGGTCTCGGGTTCGATCCCAGGTTTACCATGGCACACACCAAATTACTTTTCGATGCTTTTCGAAGTTATGTGTGTATTTATCGCAGGTTTATAAGTGCCCGGTTAATGGCAATAGGCTCGCCACCTATTACATTGGGACCTAAACATAAACTGGCGAAATGTGGGTGCTAGCACCTCTGCCTACCCCTTCGGGAATACAGGCGTGAGTTTATGTTATGTTATGTAATTTAACTAATTTAGTAATAAGATTTATATTAGTTTCTTTCCTTTATGCTAACCAGTGGAAGGAACAACAGGTAAGTGGGTTTCTATAATAACACCTAAGGCAGTTGTTGTTCAACAAGTACCTAACTAAAGTTTTATTCACATAAAACAATTTAAAAGAAAAAAAAACTCGTTCGTTTTTCATCGTGGAGTTATTCCTAAAGGTGACGATTTTGAATCAATCTTACTTATGTCCACAAAATGGGGTTATTACTAGTATTTTCAGTAGGTAACTCGTCCCACTATTCAGTAAGTAACGCAGACCGCGAGCTCCGTTGCTAATTAATTACGCCACGAGCGCTTTTCTCGGCAACTTGACAACCGTCCACCTGCATCGACCACCTGGGTGTACCGTGGTGTTGCATGTCAAGTTGTAGAGGGTTTTTTTTTATCCTGCGATAAATACCCACGGATATCACCACCACGGAGCCGGTGGAGGTGGTTATGTCACTCTAGTCTGTTAAGTTGTAGAGGTGAATATAACCTTTACAGTGATTTACCTACATTAGGAAAATTGCCCGCGCAAATTATTTCAAAAATAGAAGAGTATATTTTCCTTTTGGCAACTGACTTCCAAATTCTTTGTGTGTCTTCTCAACACTCAACACATCATATAAAACGGTCTGAAACTAAAGTCATTTTAGTCTAAATGGCCTGTGGTATCTAACCGTCACAAATGCTGGCACGAAGCGCCTCTTTGTATCGTAAAATGGTGCATAATTTTAGCATTTGCATAGTTACGACGTGTAAATAATAGGTCACAGGTACACCTGCATCTGTATTTTATAGTGGTACTAACCCCTCCAGCTAAGCTGAATTGCTTGTGTGGAGTGGGTTCACGCGTTGGTAGCTTATTGGTCAGGATTTAAACTCTGGGCCGGCTCCTTAACCATTGAACTACCAACGGTTATAATAATAATAAAGACTATCAGTTGGACATAACACAGCATTTCTTCATTAAATAAAAAAAAAACTAGGTAATTAAAAATAGAACATCTTTTCGTGCGGAAATCCTAACGGACTCCCTCAAGAAAGAATTATCCATGCTGACTACTGTCCTAATACTACTCTTATCATTTGCACACGTCACAATAACAATAACCATTTAGAATTGCTAATAAAGTAACCGGAACAAATAATAAGACCTAATTACTCATTCGTTATGTTCCTGGTTTGTAAGTAAACTGCAAATTAAATTCCTTACTCACTACGCGGCCAGTGACTAAACACAAAATTATCTGATTCACATTGTGACGTCACAATATAGTAAGATATATTCTGTGGTGACGTTGAAAGTTTAGTGACTAAAAAAGATTGAACTTGTTTGTGGCCGATGTCGCCCACGTCAAATAAGTCGTTGGCTTTTGTCTTCTTTTCTTAATTAAGGCAAGGAATGTTTGAAGAGCGTTTTGTCTTGTTTTAGTATGTTTTTAAATCTTCCATTATTATAAAGACGAAATCATGATTATCTTACCCGTATGTATTACATACCTATCTACTGATTATTTTATCTCTCTTTTTTCACGTGTGGATAATCTCCGCGGATAACCGGAACCGGTGGTGGAGGTTATAGCGGACTCGAACCGAAACGCACGCCATAGTGCAAACTTGAAGGTGAGGTTGTAGGACACAATCCCTCGCATCTTGGCGGACCCAGAGCCATCCCTATCCTCTCTTTGGGAAGCCTTTTGGGTCTAAAAAAATATTAATCAATTAGCGGAATTAGCCTATTGTAATCCACTACTGGATATCTATAGGTCTCTCCCACCCAATGTGCACCATACTCCCGCTAATCCGCCTGCCGCGTCCAGCTTGTCCCAGCCACCATTAGAACCACAAACACATAACACCAATAAAATTATTCACTAACGTACCTATTTCAATATACATATACCTATCAATTTTTTTACATAGCAACACTTACGATCGAACTTTATAGACAAATATAAACACAAGGAAATAGGAAAATGTTTACACTGGGACTTTCCACTGCGTAAGAATTAGTTCAATCGTCAATGAATCACACTGAGTACTGATCTCGGCTCAATCTAAAACTTGCGCTGTAAGATCGGTGTCTGATCTCCTGCTCCTTTAAGATTTGGTTTCCACAACTACCGTATGACCCCTAATTCCGAGAGCAAGGGCTGCTTCCGAGCGTTGTCTGTCAGTTAGCGTGTGTGTGTGCTTGTAAATGAGGTTGATACGAGGTCCCGAAGATTTTGAAGGGGTTTCCAGTTGCGTATTGTAAGGTATTTTATGCCGACTGTACCTAGAGGCCCAACGTAAAACTATGTATTTCACCTTGTGTCAATAAGAATTCAAAATGGATGCTCTCTTTTTTTATACCACTTAGGTGGCAGACAAAGGGGATCGGTGTGATCGAAGATAAATCAGGGGATGAAAAAGCCAGGGGATTTAATCAGGATATCCAAGTGAACGAACTCACTTAAACTATTACCAGAATCATTTTAATTATTAACATTCTGTGGACAAAATGCTAGTGTTAATATTGGACCTATATGTACAGTCAGCGTCATAAATATCTTAGCGACGAAGTCTCTGGCTAGCCTCAGTCTAAAACTCTCATATTATGAGCAAATCAAACTGTTTTATTGATTTATATGGTATTTTTGACCGAACTAAAGGTGTGTACTAAATATCAGAACAATCGGTCAACTGGGAGGGGGTCAAAAACTAAATTAAGATCATTTTGAGCACTTTGTTCTTTAAAATATTTCTGATCCTGACTGTACAGCTGTCTTGAAAGGGAAAAGCCACAAACTACACATGTACACACGTGTTTAAAATACGTCAAGTGACCAAATTAAAAGGGAGAAGTTATTTTTATATACAGTTCGTGTTCGCGGCCTCACGCAAGCGATATTCTACAAGGTGAGCGTTGTAAACGCGCTAAATCACGGGAATATTGAGTCGATACTGACGTAGTTCTAGTAAATAAACAGCGCTGGAAATAAATGGCAATAAGCGAAACAAACCAGGACTGATATGTAACTGGATTATCCAATAGGAATCTGGAAGAGTCAGACCAGTATTAACCAACCCACCTATTTTTTTTATTTATAAAATGACACGTCGATTTGACTTTACCTCACCAAAGATGGTGACCACACAAAGCAACACTTTGTAATTTGTTAAGTATTTGTTTTTATTTATTTGTTTATTATCTTTAGGTACAAATAAAAATATCTTATGTGCCCTAGGTGCGGTATAAACATTTTTGAACAAATTTCGATAATAAAAAAGAATCTTGCAAAAAATAATGCAAATATTTTACAAAAGTAGCGCAAATAACAATATCTAGCAAAACTGCAAACTTCTACACAGCGTTCCTGGTAGCGACCGAGGCTTGTCCTCTCTTAGTACTTGACTAGAGATTATAATTATAAAAGTGCTAATTTTTTTGTACATTTCATTTACATACGTCGTCAATACGTCATTAATGCGTGAAAACCAGCCAGTTGAATCGAATTCCTCCCACATATAATTAGGCTCCTATTTATTATTATGATGATCGGTATGATCAGTATGATCACCCACGTAGGTATTCTCTTAAAACCCGACTTAACTCTACTCTATCAATATCATTAATCATTTTTAGAACTCAATGGTTTTTCCAACGTTATAGATTATACGCAGACAATACTCTCTGTAGTCGTATCAATTCGGGCTTTTTGTTGGTAATGAATGAACACCTAGTTGCTAGGCTCCAGTAGCACAAAATGCAAATATTTACAATGTCTGGTACATTCATTTTGGTTACTGAAACATTCATTTATATCGTCATGCAGAGTTATTGCAGCCACCATCCTCCTTCCAACTAAATTGTCGTCTCGAATGGGGTCCGAAATCGGGTTGCTTATACTAATTTAACTACGAATCGGCCTAAAACTCCAGTCGATATAAGCAACAGTTGACCTCCACAATTCTGCATCGAGTCTACCCCAGTCACCTTCTCCAGGTTGTCAGTCCACGTCATAATTACTCGTATTAAGTTAATATTAGAACCGGAACGATGGCTTAACACTCGCTCATGTTCTTGTTCACCCATTCTAAGACCGACCTAACTAGTCTGCTTAACTTTGCTATGTATTAACCTACTCGGTAACAATTCTCCACGAGGCTCACCTCATGTCTCATCTACCTACATTGTACTCAATTTATACCCAAATTCTTCACGAAATTACATGAGCACATTCAAGTAGCGATTAGGTCAACGAAAACAATTGTTAAATTGAGTGTCGGCAAGGCAAAGGAGTTTCTTAGTCTAGATAAAATGTAAGGAACTACGATTCGGTGTACCTAAATAGTGTACGGGCTCCTCTATGTCGATTTTTATCGGATTACCCATACGCCATGTCCCAGAAATTTTTACATACTTACATAGTTTTGACACGGAGATTTGTGTTTGTGTCTAAGCCACTAAATATTCTAGCTATAAAAGCTAAGCTGACAGCCCCTGTGCGGTAGTGAAGCGACTGCTACGCTGGGGGTGCGGGTTCAATTCCAGCCCAGTGCAAATATCTGCATCATGAATATGGCTTTTTGTATTGGACTGGTCGAGCCTCAGAGTGCACGTTAAGCTGTCGGTTCCGCCGGTTGTCATACACATACTAACATCTATGGCAATCGTTACGTCACCTGTTGTTGGAGCCCTAAAAAGTTCAACAACTGGTCTAACTGCAATCCTTTGATATCCCCAATGGGTTCTGGAGGTCATATCATATGGCATTCGCTTCACGGAAAGTATCGAAGATCAGTGAAACCCGCAGTTAGACTGCAAAAAGCGGACTCCAGACTCAGGAAGCTTCGGACGTGGCTGGGATTAACACTAGGATGAAGGAGAAGAAGATTAAAGCTTTTGTAGTTGCAAAGAAATTTAATAAACCTTTAAAAACTACACACTAACCAGTAATAAAATTAACATAGTTGTTTTACCACGCTCTCAGAGTGCCTAATTTGGATAATTTTATGTGTAATTTCCCGCCATAGTAGCCGAATCGACCGCCAAGTATCAAGGTGAACACATTATCGTAATAAAAGAACAAGATTTAAATGTTACTGATAATTTCTGTACTTACCTTTAAAGTAATATTTCTGAATTGTCCTCAAAATGTACCTACATGTGCCGTGACTAAGCTTATCATGATGACGTCATCGCCTCTCCCACCTTGTCAAATACGATATCGCACTGTCGTAGGTATAGTATGGCTGACCCCTCATGGCAGCTCGGATTTGACCATGACCCTGACCTAGACAAGGACATGAGCAACTTTTTGATATTTGTTCTGGTACTGCATTTTTTTTTGACCGTGTTTGACCGCGCTAATCTCTTCAGGACCGCTGAAACTACAGTAGGTACTTACACATAAACTTTCAAGCTATTTAATAAATAAATGTTATTTTAACAACAGGATAGGAATAGTTAGGCTGAAGGGGCAGGTATATAAGACGATCATTAGCGGCCTGTCCTTTTACACGGCTGTGAGGCGTGGCCGCCGTTGGAACGACACAAGCAAATGCTGCGTGTCACGGAGATCCTATGGTGGATGTGCGAAAAGTTCGCGCGAGGAACCCTAGCACCCGCGGCAGCCTTCATGTCCGTGACAACGCACATAAAATGCAAGAGAGCTGCGTCCGCTGGTGCGGCCACGTCTTGCGGCAACCGCTAAGCTACGTGGGTAACAAATGCATGGCAATGGCGTCACCACCGTGTCAAGGTAGAAGGGGTAGGCCCAAGAACTGCTAGCGCGACGTCTCACGTCGTGGGGCTGAGCTCCGAGGGTGTCGTGACCTCGGATGCAATCAGGATTGATGTCTAAATGAGAATGATGATGAAGAATAGGATCACGCACGATGACACGGCCGAATTCAGTCAGTCGTGTTCTTTCCTTCCTACATTGTACCTTTTTTCCGTGCGGAAATCCCCTCGGATACCTCCCCTGCCGGAGCCGGAAGGAGAGGTTATGTCGGACTCGAACCGACTAAAACAGCACGCCGACTATGGGTCGTGGTGCTAGGCCGGAGGTGAGGTTGTCTTCGACATATTCTTCGCACCCCGGCTGACCCAGGGCCATCCCTTACGGTCTGGCCCTCCTCGGATCCTACATTGTACCACCTTACTGGTCATATCAAAATTTACCTACTAAAATAATAATCTAAGGAATTTTTATTAGTTAAATATTTGCACGAAATAAATACTTTATCAACCGTGAATACTGTTGAAAAGACTTCAGTATGATTGTACACGCAGGTCAGAATCTAATGTCCCTCATTTAGCGGCATTACGTCATTCTCTACGCTGGCAATAATCTTCCGGTGAACCCGGCAAAGTTCCGTAGGTCGTTACGTTACCGTGTCTCTCAAACAAGTCCACGCTCTTTTCTTTAGCCGCTTGTGTTTCTGTCAGTTTCCGTGAGACAGTTTTGGATACGGGTGTTTTCTGTAATTAAAGTTCATTTTAAAGATTATTTTAATATAAATAAACAAAAAATGTGTAAATAATATAGTTAGTTATACTATTGTGCTGTGTTTTGAGTTTCAATTATATAGATAAGTGATATAGCTCAGTATGTTTGCATGATATTTGATAGTTTCTTCGTTGAACATTCCAAGTGGATTCCTATTAGTTTTTATTCTTAAATATTAAGCACTCGTACATTTTATCAATAACATACGTTTTATTTTTATCAAAACTAATAGTGAAAATTATCTGGAAAGTGATTATTGGGATGTAAACATTATTATTTTAGGTTTGAAAGTGCACCAGTGAGCCAGTGACCTACATACAGTTTTGCCTCAGATTTACATGCCGGTCTAGAGCTCTTATTACCTAATCTGCGGGTCACAGACTATCTATATAGGTACCTATTATTAAAAAAATTGGCTCAATAAATTGTGACAAAGAAATTAGGTTATATATTTTCATATTTTAAAATATTTTAATATTAGGTATGTACCATAGAATTTTAGAAGAATATTAGGTAAAAAGAAATAGCATAAGAAGATTCATAAATTTTAAATTACTACTAGTGATGTACTATTAAATTGTTGCTAATATTTACGGTGGCTACCGATCAGTAAATCAGTAGTTATTTATTTGATAATATTTTTTTTTTTATAGGTACACAAACAATGTTCTGATAACAATCCGTTCACTATTAGAGTATCAGATAGCTTAAGTTCATGAAGTTAAATAAATAAGATAATAATAAGCTATAAATTTTATTTTGTTCTAATTAGCTTATGATTTAGTTTTACAACTAACAATTAATTAAATTGTAAACAAGTAGTAAAATAAACTGTGATTGTAAAATTAAATAAAATCCCAACACTGATTATTGAAGTTGTAAAACTATAGGAATTATGTAATGCTGTTATAGAAAAATAATGTTCAGAGTGTAATTAGCATGACTCTGTGTATTAGTGATGATCTCACAGAGAATAGTTGTGGCCTCCAATGAGTTTCCTACTTAGTATTGTACTCATGTTAGGATGAATGACTGTGTCCACTGCCTATTTCCATATTCAAAACCATTTTTTTTTAAATATTTTTGTGCCAGTGTGTTGTGTGTGAACCTTTTTTTTTACTTCTAGTGTAAGTATAAAAATATTAAAAGGGCTTGAGCTAAAGGTCCTAGCTACCAGGTCATAAAATCCCAAAAAAAACTTATGTGGGTATAATGCCTGGAGCAGGAAAGTGAAAGTGTGTAGTGAGAGGAAATGTAATGTTTATATTTCTCTTATCAAGACTTCAAGTGTACAGTCGACAAAGGAGATAAGAGGTTCCACTTTTTCATATAAAGTTGTATGTCAAGGTGCAACCATATCTCCTTTGTTGACTGTACATAAATTGTGGACAGTTCTTCACAAGAATTGTGTATAAAATCTTGAAATATATTTCTATCTTCAAAGTCTTAGTAGACTTTTCAAAGTCTGAGTCTACTTTAGGGTGGGCAGCACAAGTGTAGTGCCCCTGGTGTTGCATACATCCATAGGCGGCGGAAACTACCTACTTTCCATCATGGGCTTGTCTGCCACCTAAGTGGTATAAAAAATAGACTTATTTTTTTCTTTGAAGATGGCAAGAACCAATATTAACCCTCACTTTACTTTCAATAATTAGCAAATACCCAATATTCATATTATTTTTTTTTAATTTAATTAAAAATATATAGATTGCACTTGGTTAAGTAAATGAGAATAAAATTTTGACTTCAGTTAGACAGAGCAGTACACTTTTGATATCAAATTCATGTCTACTATACCTACTATTGTTAAAAATGAGTTGTGTATGTCCAGTACAGGTATTTAATTTAATATTTGAGTCATGTAACTACTCGTAACTGACTATTCTGAACACAAAAATATTTTTTATTGGTTCTTGTGGTTTGATTGCAACTACTTACATACAAAACAATCCCTATTAGGATTATTAAACTTTATTAGGTATTAATTATGTTCGTTGAAACAGCACAATAGTATGTTGTAACACAGCTATTTCTATATTTAGTTGAGTTTAGTAATGCTCATGCCTATTTATTGACCAAATCATTTATTATTGCCAAGCCAAGCGAGAAACAACGTTATTGAGAACCTCCTTTTTTAAGTTGGTTAATAAAAACAAATTATAAATTGGCATCTATAACTGTAATGGTCAAAAAGGTGAACTTTAATTGCTTAATTTAAACATCACCTACCCTTCGCAGTGATTCCAAAATGTCTTAGCAAAGTGACAAAGACAGTAGATAGCGTATAGTTAGTGAGTGAATGAGACGCCGCCATGGCGGGCCAAAATGGCGGCGCAGGTTTTGGCGCCCTTTTACAGGGCGCCGGAAGACAGTTGCTGAACCAAGGAGGGCAAGCCTTGGTCCAGTATGGAGCACAAGCTATAGGCAACATCATCAATGAAGTCTTCCAGAAAAAGGAGGTGGAACAGAAGAGGTTCCTGCCGAGCATAAAAAATTATAAAGTGGTATGTGCTATTTATACTTAAAATGTTATAGATCTAGCTTTCTCCATGTAGGTACCTTTGAATAATTGAATAGCAGGGATCAGGTTATAGGGACCCCTCACCACTGCTATAAGTTTTCCTCCAAATTGGGAGGCAATCCTGGAAACTTAATGATACAACAAAATAGAGAACACGATTTGGTGTTCCAGTCAAACATCAATCTATCATGAATACGCCATTCGGTAGCTAAAGGATCAAATAATTGGTTAAATTAAGTGAGGGATGGGTTGGAGAAAGCATCACCCTTACGTACACATGCCATATTCACGTGTGAATCACGTGTGCATCCTGATATTTTGGCCCGGAGTATTGTTTCAACTCAATTTTCAACGAAGTCTTACATGAAAGAAACACAAATGATACAAGGGTTTTAAGTTTAACTTTAAACAAGTTTTATCGTTCGTTATGTAACACGTTGCTAGTGTTGCACGATACGTATTTTACCTATAAAATATCGATAGTTCATCAAAGATTCAGAAATCGCTGGTTTGTATCAATATCTAGTATCGATACTTAAATCGATTCGTTAGATGAGAAGGCAAAATTTGTAACGTTCATATTATTGCCGCATGTAATGCATTTTTTTTTTCAAAATATTTGCCACGAAATTCTTACGAGGATTCTTATTAACCATCCAACTGAGCAAAGCAAAACTTTCATAAGTAGCCAATTCATAAAGGCTTAAATAAGACCGGTAGGACTTGGTAGGTCCCTTCATAATTCTAAATTGATTTCACGTCTTCCTAATAAAACGCACCGCTCTGTAGCTATCGATACCACTAAGAATCCTATCGATGGTAACTTTTAAAGATACTATCTAGGGCTAAACTAGCTGATTTTCAAGATCGACTATCGATAACAGAACTCGATATGAGACATCACTGATTTTGCTCTATATTAAAAACTTGTAATACTGGTTCTTCAACGATATCATTGAATGCAAATAATATTATCACAACATCAAAACATTACTAAAATTAAGCAGGTATTTTTAAAGAAATAGTATATTTTACCCGCGGCTTCGTTCACGTGGATGATCGCCAAGTCACTGTTAATTAATTTCTTTATTTTATGGTGCAATATAGGTATGTATCACCATTCTGATATTGCAAACATTCGTAGAATACAGTAACCACTTCCTGTCAGGTGGATCTTGTGTTTGTTTCCTGCTATCGGACTCCAACCCGTCTTATGCCTTCAGATATCAGGGCATATTCCTCGCATTCACACCTTGGACATTTAGTTACCCAAAAATTGTCTTGAACACATTTATTCGTAAGACTATTATTAGGTTGTAGGACAATAATTCTGTAGCCGAACTTGCGTTAAAAATAATCACGGCTATCTTATAGGTAGTAGATGTTATCTGACCCTAGGTTATATGACTGACTGCATCTTGGTCACGCGAGCATGACTCAGAAAAAAATCCCAGAGGGACTTCGCCAACAAATTTATCAAATAGAAATTAACTTTATTGTACCTCTACCCCTGCAAACTTTTTTCAAACGATTCTATTGCGGATTATTTAGGGTTTATTTAAGACCCTTTAGGGCTGCTACACATTATCGGCATCAGCAAGGATCGGCCACCATAAAATGGAAATTTAATACATCTGTCATTCAAATAAAAATCCTTTTTATTGCCGATGCCGATAATGTGTGCTTACCCTAAAAGGCAATACTAATCGATGCAATGTAATTATGAATGCGTGGGATTTTAATAAATGAATAAATCTTGTACTTAACCACCCCCGCAGTGTATTGACTTCATGCATGATTAAGCACTTCGCAAATCTCTTTATATTTACTACCACATTTAATATTCACAGGTCATTGCACTTGTTGCCTTCGGAAACATTTCTTTGTTTACATTTGCTTCGACTTACCTAACGATTTCGGTGAATTGAACATTTGCAATGACGAAATCAATTCCGTTATTTACTTGCCCACGGTTTCTAGGGGTTTAAGAAACGCTTTTCATTACTTCTATGATACTAAATTACAAATGTATGGATGTACCTGTCCCATGAAGGTACTTAGTAATCTCCCCTCAGCTGCAAGCATTTGCTGATGTACGGACCAGACTGGCTTCCTTCTAGGGCTTAGTGGATTAGACGAAACTCTCGAAATATCAAGCAAACCAAATCTTGGAAAGTAAGAGCATAGAATAGCATACTCGTACCCTCGGATCCAAGTGCAAACTTTGTATTTGATTGGCTTGGATGAAGAACAAGTTCACCATGACGCATATATACCAAATAAAAAATACAAAGCACTAAAATCGAAGACTACACACGCCACATTTAATTCAAAGGCTATCCATTTTCCAGAAACTTCATAAAATGGGTTGTAAATGTAGTTTGGCACTAGCTTCGAAGGAAAACTGTTTGGTTATTTGTAATATTTAGACTAGTTTAGGCCAATCAATAAGTAAAATTACAAACGAGTTGTTTTGGCGTTGGTCCCTACCAAAATCTTCAGGATCAATAGCCCACATAACCTGTCGAGCTTTCTTGCCGAGCCGAGCCTAGGTTGGTGGATCGAACAGGCAAAAGGCCCTTAATAGCCAATAAATACCCCAAACGAGGAATAAAAATGCTGACTCCGAGCCTCAAATTGAAATTTTGCAGGCAACCAGGGATACTAGGATGAAGAAGCAAGTGAACCACTCTAAAACTTTCTGAAAAAAAAATCAATGAATAGTTACTTTTTCGTACGGAAAGGTAATTCGGTACTAACCAACTCTTCACTCTGATTGATTGCCCTTCTTCAGAGTCAATAGCTAGATCTGTTAAGTGACTAGAATTTTAAGTTAATTGCTCAAATTGTGACAGGCCTATCGTGTCCAGCGTTCAAAACTATATATCTAGATCTACTTCGTCTAAGGTCCCATACCGGTTGAGTTCAATTCTTGCACTTAGGAGCTCCATATCCTCTGTTTTACAACTCCATCGACACGAAAGCCTATGCCAGCTCCTTGTACGCCAATCCGCAGATGGCTTCGGCTTGTGGACGATGTTCTCTTGAGGCCCCACACAGCAAGAATAAGATAATAATTTTACACTACAAGAATTGTTTAAAAATGCCAGTGATAAAGAACACGATGAATGTACCTAACCGACATACTAATTTGTAAACTCGTTGTCTTACGTAATAAGCGTGGGAGTTAAACGTCAAAATACTAGCTAGGTACAAGGTCAATAATGAGATCTTTTAACTACGATCAATCTGCGTACAAACGTAACTATGGTGTGACATGGAGACTAAATAGCTAATTTCCGGTCTACGTCATGATCATGGAGAACTGTTGTGCGCGCGCGCAATCCCTTTTATAGTTAGAGAAACATTAACTTTATGATACAGTCGGTATCTTTATTAGTCATCGCTTCTGGCTCTTCGTTTCAAAGTCACGTATTTTTATAGTACAAAACGATTGGATGATGATTTGATGATTCTTATTCCCGTACTCCAGAAGGATGCTCAATGCGGAATCTCGATTTAGGTATAACTAGATCTGAGGACAGATTATATTCTAGATGACAGTTCTAACGTCATTGCGAGAGCCGATTCACAACTGAGTGTTGTTCTGGAACACGGGGGTGTCGTCTCCTTTTATTGCGTGAGGAAGCCTCTTTCAGGCTTCATCTCATCAGCTCCGGTGGCACACTCAATATTTCTTTGATTTCATTTCAGAATAGCGGCTGTACTAATTATCTAAATCTAATGTTGCAACAACCTAGTTTAAAGAAATGAAGTCATTGTATTTAAATAAGAAATATTGTTTAACCACTAAATATTATACCAAAGCTAAGAGTGTGGTTTATAAATATAATATTAAATGCATGCAATAGTATTAAAATGTAATAATTGTAATAGGTACCATGGTGAATGTTCTGACGAGCTCTTCCAATTAGTCCCACCCTCTCCTATGCTACACAGGACGACACGTGCAGGGCTAAGATGCCATCCATATACGGTGCAGAGTATACCAGCTAGAACCAAGCGTTTCAGCGACTCATTCCTAGGCCGCACCATTAAGACCTGGAACTCCCTGCCAGCTCACGTGTTTCCTTCTTCCTACAGTCCCGGGTCCTTTAAGCGGGGCGTGAAAAGGCATCTAACGAGGCCGTCAAGCTGAGTGCCAACACTGTTAACATGGTACATGTTTCCGATGGTGACCCTCTTTCCGAGACTTTGCCTTTAGCTTGGCATCAGGCGAGGTGAAGTCAAATTGACGTGTCCTATATATAAAAAAAAAAGTATTGTGGCGATACCACATGTACCCAGCGCCATCTAGCGACAGCAAGCCGAACTACTACGTCACTAGGAATCCTGCATCGCGATAGTGAAGTTCTCGCGCTGGTACAATACATATAAGACAACCCGACGACAATCGTTGGGCCGCGGCCCGCCAGGCGTGATCACCTTGCCTGGTCGGAGGATCCTCCCTTTGTGTTGGAGGGACATCACACCTCGTTCCTCCACAGTGGTGACCCCGACGTGATCTGATCACGTAACCTTCGCTGTGCATATCAGCAGCTTCCTCATCGTCACATCCCACTCACTTCTTCCGCATGAGCGGTAATCAAGTCTTCGCCATCCAGCACTTTCGGCCCTTACAAGGATGCCATAGCATGCAGCGACCGCTGCAGCCTGGTTACCCTTTGGCCACGCCTGCATCCACGCCTGCATCTAAGGCATTCGCCCCACTACACAGGAGACTTACCTCGCTTCATAGAGGATTCACCCCGTCACTACCGAGGACTACTCACCTCAACTCACCGAGGGCTACTCACCTCAACTCACCGAGGGCTACTCACCTCAACTCACCGAGGGCTACTCACCTCGACTCACCGAGGGCTACTCACCTCAGCTTACCGAGGATTCGCCTCGCCTCACTGGCGGCTCGCCGAGCATTCATCTCGACGCTTCAAGCCCCAACTCACTGGGCGTTTCAACGCAGGACCGCAAGCACCGCAGCACCGCACTTGCCCCGCTTCTTAGGGACCAGCGGTTATCCCGACTCACTGGGACTAGCGAGGATGACTGTTCCGCCAAATGGAATACGCGGCGTCCAGCTCCGACGAAACGGAACTACTCAAGACTGGCACTGGCACGCTCCTCAAGAGAGCTAAGACAGCTGACTCATCGCAATCAACCTCCGGTCTTGGAGGGGAGTGATGTGGCGATACCACATGTACCCAGCGCCATCTAGCGACAGCAAGCCGAACTACTACGTCACTAGGAATCCTGCATCGCAATAGTGAAGTTCTCGCGCTGGTACAATACATATAAGACAACCCGACGACAATCGTTGGGCCGCGGCCCGCCAGGCGTGATCACCTTGCCTGGTCGGAGGATCCTCCCTTTGTGTTGGAGGGACATCACACCTCGTTCCTCCACAGTATATTATACATTTTCAATTATTACCTCCTATGTATAATATACAGCTGGGCGGACGTTCGTCACATGTTGTGTTTGCGACATAACCCGCTCGAGGGAGCGGACAGCCTTAGTATCTTTAATTATGTATATCATCCCAAGTTAGGTACACTGAATTGTTAAATTATTCTCTTTATAACTGTCCGGCTTTATCGATACGAATCTTTATTTGTAAGTAACCCTAATTGCGCCGGACGACAGTTGATGACTCAAGTGGGGGAATACCAAAAATAGTCAGGCAATTTCGATTCGTGGCCCGCCTTGGCCCGCCTGCTGCCTTTGTGTGGAATATTAATGTTATAACTGTATCTATAGTAGACTAGCGGTCCCTCATTTAGGAGCTATATTTACCACTCATCACTGGTGCACAGATTAAAAGACTAATAAACCCAGTTTCAGTAGGTACTGTCAAATGTGATTAATACAAACAATTCATAATACAAAGACTATGAGTGCTGAGAAGCATATTTGCTTATATTTGCTTTAGAAAGTCTAGAGAAGACGCCTTAAAGGTGATCTCACAGAAACGTATGAGTAGCTACACACTAAAATCTTATAGATACACAATAAAACGTCCTAAAATAGACAGCAAAAGGCCAACCTATGGCTATCTATAGCCTTCGCTGGACGTGGACCTGCACTGGCACTCTGCACATCACTCCTACAGCAATAATGTCGTCCATAATTGGAACTCACTGCCAGATAATGTAGTATCTGCCACTTCTATAAACCATTGTAATCCCTATAGATGTCCTGCTTCTGCTAGGGCCACGGCCCACGGCTAGATAAGAAACAGATCCTCTGGTATATGCGTAAACTGTCAGAAATATACCTTTCAACAAAGCCGATAAAATGGTGACCTTCACGATGCATCGGTACTATAATCCGCCCGTCGGCCTTTGAAATAAGTCGACAAGTTAATTCCTTGTTGACCTCTGTAGCAATTGTCCACTTTAGCGGCGGATTATCATTCGACATATTGTATTTCGTCGTGTTACAAGTCACTTCAGGACATGAGTTTAAATGAATTGCGGAAATTCCTTCTGACTTTCTAATTAATGATTCAGTCAGCGACGAATCGGCTGACGAATTTCATACCAATTGAATCGACTTGTTGATTCTGGTGGAGGCAAGAAGCAAGTCTTAACCTGCTTATTGACGAATAATACTCGAGTGCGGGCTTCCTTCTTGGACTTGAAGGCTCAGACGGCAGACGCTCCTGTTTCACAGGCCCAGCTAAAATAAAAATCACCAAATTATGGAAACAAGGAGCGTAGGAACAAACTTCGGGCTCAAAAACGTAGCCTTTGGGATGCTGTGAGAGTAGGCGCTCGGATGAAGATAAGACCTTTTACATTCGTTGATAAATTAGTTAAATAACACTGTGCATGGTGTATCTATGTGTTAATTCCTTTAGTTTCTAGGTTTGTAAAGACTTCACATTTTTTCAATTCTTTCTTAGTTCATCTTACCGCATGTGTGAAAACTGACAGATTTTTTTGTATGCGTAGGTATAAAAAATAAGTTTGGTGATTGATTGCATCATACGCAAGAATATTTTATTCACACGTGCACATCCTCTAAGGACCATTCTGCATTCCACATAAATAATTATCGGTACACATCTTGACAACGTACTTAGTTTCACAGAAGGCATTTAGGTCTCTTTGGTGGCAGTACAGCAGAGACGCGTCAATTAATTAATTGACGATGATTCACATCATGTCGCCAGAAGCACATGTGGTCAAATACTGATTTTATCATTGAACGCATGTTGACAGATACGCATCTTGACAAATTCGCGTTTCGACGACAATACGTAACGATAAAGGGCTCAAATGGCGCGCGTCATTGGTTAATCAGTTCCTATAGTGATTTTTTGGTTGGATCTTGAGATATTTACCGTCAGCTAGACACTTCACTAGTCTTTATCGCTACTTCTCGCTTCTTGGGTTCAGGTTTACTCCGAAACACTAAACCTGTCTATAAATAGCGGTTTATTCAGCCATAAAGCATTGTTTAGTTGGCGCCATATAATTAAAAACGGTGACGTCATGTTTTTGTAAATATGTCAGTCAACGAGATAATGCCGAGCCAACTTTAACTTTGATGTTCAGTTGACGTCATAAGCAAATTGCTCAAAATAGCTTTTGTATGCGTCCGTTTGATGTATTTTTTGGACGGCTTTGGATTGCCTGCACTTATTAAGCCGGTAGTCATTGTGAACCACTGCATACTGCATAATGAAAGAATACTAGTCGTAGGTACCTGTTCCTAGTTCCCATCATGCGATCTCATACTTGTACATCATCTGCTTACCACGTGAGTACAAAGCTACGCAAAAGCATGAGTGGTTTGTACAGCAGACCATTCAAGAAGACCAGGACACATGACAAATCGCACTGCTATTGAGCCCACCCAAAAATAGCTGGAACAAAACAATAAATGGTGTCTTGTACATATCCATAAGCCACGGTAACCAGCTGTAAGTGTCAGTGCTGGTCTGCCACCTACAGTCCGTCAAATCTAAGAAGTACCGTTTGACAGTTCTGACAATTGAATGATAGGGATGGGATGAAAAAATCGATTACTATAATATCCGAACTTTAAGAGATCGATTACTATAATATCCGAATTTTAAGAAATCAATTGTTATAATTAAATAAAAGAAATGTTTAGGATATTTTTTTATTCACTACTACTACTAGTATCGTCGTCTTCGTCATCATCGTCATTTAAATTAATGACCAGTTGATTGTCCATTACATTATCAAAGTGTACGTCTCTTTCGAAGTCGTCCATTATTATTTTCTTTGTTTTTTGTACTACTTTACTCCAATAGTAGTGTAATATTGGGGCTTCTGCATCACGCAAAAAATTATTGGGGCTTCTGCATCACAAACCTCGCTTCACTCGGCTTGTGACGCAGAAGCCTCCAATATTTTTTTGCGTGATGCAGAAGCCCCAATATTATTTTTTTAGTTGGCTACAGCATTACTTTTCATAACTCTATTAAGTCAACTAGATTATTGGAGAGTCTTATTATTTGAGCCCATAACGTGAGCCCTTCAAAGCGAATTTTAAAGCCTTTACCATTTTTTCTATAACAAGGTATTAAAACAGCACTGTACTGTTCATGGTTTATAATTTTTGCAATATGTAGTCCACATATTCTTGTCTCAACTATAATTATCTGAACTCGATCTCCAATATTCAAAGTCATATTTTATTATATATTTATATAAATCCAAGATTATATATGTTATTATGAGAACATTACTTTTTATGTATGCATAATTTATTTTCCAGGATTAAAAGGCAGGCTATGGGGGTAGTACTCAGTCCAATCATTCGACGACTATCGAAGTAAAAACTAAAACATGTGTATTTATATATTAAAAAAGTTTATTGTCAAAGCACCATTTTTTTAAACATAGTACATTTTTCAAAGCACATCCTGAATCATGATAAACACAGGTGAACAAATCTTCAGAATATTTATAATTATCATATAAATTTAACAAACTAGGACAGAACTTATCTTCTAAATTAATTACATTATCATTATTTAAAATACGTTTCAACCATGACACTTTTTCTAAACCTTTAGTGTAAACACACTTATCTCGTAAAATATCTGAAATTAAATATTGATAATTTGAATAAGGTATAAATCCTTCACTCCAGCATATTTTTCTATTACGCTCAATCCAACTGACTTGTCGTCTTTCTGATTTTGTCAAATCATAAAATGGAAATGGTGCTTTAATTAAAAACACTTGTATTTTTTTATTACACCATATGGCTATTTCTTTTAATATAAACTCATTAGCTTCTGTTTTGAAGCCTTGAACGTCAACAATGGCATTCATGATAACCTGCGTACTATGTTGCTCAGAGGTTTGTATTCCACAAGCCGATCGTTTATAATTAAACAATATGCAGCAGTATTATCTGGTATTGCTTGCGAACATTCGATCTCTAGCCGGACATCTACTGGACCTGTTTTTAAACTATCGTTTTGCCTCGAACAGTCCAAAACAAATAGAGGAGCCTTATCTTTGAAGTCCTGTAGATTGAGCAAGGGGTCTATTGGACAGTTGTAATACGACTGGCGAAATTTTGCATACATTTCATATAATATACTGTATTTGTCCTCAGAAAACTTTAAGTATAAAGGTTCATATGGATAATATTGTGAATTCAAGAATAGGGTCACGTTTGTTACTTCACAATGATCAAAAAGTGAGCTATCTTTCAATTTATTATTTTTTCTATTAGTTTGTAAGCAGAAAATTACATATCTAGGCTTTTCCATTTGTGATGCAGTTTTAACTGACCATGAATGCTTTGTAGTTTTAGGTAGTAAAGGATACTCGTACAAATCCCAATTCCTAAATGCCATTTGAACAGCCTTATCTCTTTCTAAATGTTTTAAAAGTATCAATCGTTCTCGATCAGATACTTTTACATGAGGTATTCTCCATTGTACCCTTTCTATGTCTATTTGAAACTTTGCAATATCATCATTAAGTGTAACACTGTTTTTGTTCGAATTACTTCTATTTAAAATAAGCTCATGTTTACAATTTATTATAATTTTATTGTAATCTTCTGCGAACCCTAAAATCTTATTTAGTGGTATAACTGCACTGAAATTTCCGCCACTTTTAAACCCATCTAGATTCCAGCCCCACACGGCTGCAACTTTACTTTCGGCTTCATTTAAAGAAACGTAAGACTTAATAGTCGATGTTATTCCGGAATTTTTTATTCGATCTATTTCGATTCCGTTCATTTCGTATCTGATATCTTGGAAAAGGAACATAATAGGATTATTAGTAAATGATACATTTTTTGCAATCTGTTTTCCATCTTTCCCAAAGAGCTTAGCAGAACCTTCAATGTAAATTGAGCTGGCTGATGGTAGCACGTATATGTCTTGCTGATGTATAGGAATTCTGATTTCATCATTTTCTCTAAAGCTGTTATTATAGGGATTATAGGAATGGACTTCATAACTTTCGATGGAAGTATCAAAGTGGGGTAAGTCATTAATCTGTAGTATATTCATATTTTAAAACCATTTGCTTTAAGAAAATCTTTATTGGTTTTACTCAACTTTAATACTTTTTTCTTACGTCTGTGTACTTTAGTGGTTGCAAACGGAATAAGTCGTTTTATTTTTACAGGAGCGTTTTTATTAAATGAAATCATTTTATTTCTCTTAAGTGAAAACGTAGTTGAATGTCACCTTCTTTAAAGTTAATTGAGTGACCAAACTGATCCACAATCTTAACAGATATAGAGGTAACTATATTCTTGTTTATTGGAAAGTAAATAACGTTGGGCGGTCTTTCAATATACTGATTGCTGACAGCTGTGTTTGTTACAAATTCATGAATAATATGAGTTTGCAATCCGTTAGAGTAAGATCCGTATATTAAATCGCATTCAATTCTAACTACAGTTGGAGTTTCAGTATTAAACGGTAAATTATCCTTACAGTTCAACACTGAGAAGTATAGCAAACCACATTCATATCTTCCAGAAAAAGTCAGAGGTGGTTGAAAATAGGACTCTAATTCAGATTTACTGCTAGAGATCGTCACTGTTGTAGACATACTTTCATACTGAACACTTCTGGAAATACTTTTTTATTTTATTCCCCGACTATACCAAAAATGTCTCAAAAAGTTTAGACAAAGATGTCCGCAATTAAAAGGATGATTCCCTTGTATGTTCTCATAGTTATAGCGAACGTTGGAACCCAAGTACTTTATAAATTCTTTTGGAGGCTTAAGATCTCCATAACTGTCAAAGTATTCAATATTATCATTACACTTTGCATAGGCTACCCAATGAGTACCAGGATTTTTTGAAGTATCTAAATTAATAACTCCACATTCTTTTAGAAAAGGATGTTTAGGGAGCTCATCTCTCATGAAGACTCCTCTAAAAAAGGGAATATCATTTCCGTACTTCAAAATGTCGAGGTTAGTTAAAGCTCGTTTAGGTAGCCGATTCTCTAGTTTTTTTGTTTTGAGACAAAAATACCTAGCCCATTTTTATGCGGCTTAAGATGTAGTCCTTTTCCAATGCAAAGAGCTTCCATTTTTTCATTATGTCTCTTAGATTCATCATACAGCTTTTTAGCCATTTTAATTTCATTTATAGTTTTAGCAATAGCACTTGCACCGCCTGCTAATGCTCCTGCTGCCGATAATCCCGCAAAAATAGGAATCAATGGTAAAACTCCACCGCTTTTTGGTATTGGAATTATACGAGGCAATTTAATAGATGAATTACCAGTTAATTCTCTTGCAGCAGCCATAGCTACTTCTATTGCAACTTTCTTACATTTTGGTTTTATTTTCTTCATACGATTTTTCGTAATACTAATAATATTTTTTAATCTATTCGATTTTTTTGTTCGAGATTTTTGTTTTGTAGCTTTAAGACCAGAGCCAGTTTTAATTTTCTTCGACATGACATTGCTAACTAGATGTGCTGCGATTTTTTCTCCTACGCCTGAATCAGAAGCAAATGCACGCTTTTTCGCCATTTTATACAAAATCAAATCAGCTTTATGTCGATCCTTCAAACTTGATGAATTGTGATAGGCAATATCGTGTTCTTTACAATATTCGTCTAATTTATTTATACCTTTATCACCACGCTCAAGTCGTTTCATCAATTTTGTACCAGGACCGCAATAATTGTAGCCCGGTAAATGCAGTTCAATTGGCAAATGATTTATAAACCAATTAAGAATACTGTTCTCTCCAATACACATAATAAGACTGAATAATCAAACGTTGAACACTTAATAAATATACTAATGAACCCAAGGTTTTATAGATCAGCGTAGAATAATAGTTTTTACAACACATTAGACTTATCAATCCAGCTATTTTCAGCAGAAGATAGGCCTAGCCATTTCACAAAAACTTTATTTTTATTCTTTTTAAGAACTCTTTCAACTAGATATATATTAGGATATTTTGTCTTTTGAAGCTCTTGCACATAAAATGCTCCCAATATTGGCTGGCCTCTAATGGCATCTTCAATTAAGTAGGTAATAGGAGAAGTATTCTGCCTTTTTCGAATTTTAAATATTTCGGTTGACCAGTTTGGAGTGTATCCTTTTTCAAATGTTCCTTTATACTTACTAATACGAACATAATCACCCACTTTAAATTTATTTTTCATACTAACGTTTTTTTTCAAACTGACATATCTTTCATATATACGTTTTTTATTCATATTATTTACATTTGCAGGGATTTCATCAATCGTTCGATGGTAATTGTGATTATATTTAAAAATCACATTATTGATGGTGTTATTTATCCAATTATAATTACCTCTCAAACTGAATTCTTTGTATAAATTAGATTTAAATGTTCTAATGAATCTTTCTACTATCGAAGCTTTTTTGATGAGAATGTTGAATAATGATTAATATTGTAAGACTGCATAAGTTTTTTAAATTTATCATCGTAGAACTCTGTTCCATTATCAGTTTGCAAATTTTTAGGTACGCGCCCTCTGTATAACAACATCTTAAAACTGTTACTAACAATATCTTTGTTTTTACTTTTCAATGGAACGGTCCAAGCATATTTTGAAAATGTATCAATAACAGCTAGAATAAATCTATAACCTTTATTATCGCTAGATATAGATTGCATATCAATTAAATCTGCTTGCCACAGATCGTCTATGTCTTTCATGATAACATTTCGTCGTGGAAAACTTTTCCTAGCATATTTATGAATTTCGTTAACTATATCTGTTTTGCTCATGTTTGGTAATTTACTTGCCTGACTTCGTAATTAATTTAGCAAATGCTTATTATGAACAAACACATCGCACTGAATTAAATTTCTGTTGTTATAAGTATTTATTCCTTAATTATATTAGCTTCTTTTAATTCTTCAATAATAGATAATATTTCATTATCATGATTCATATTGCCAGCATCTCTTGAAGCTAGTAATAATTTTAATCTCTCAACTAATTCATTGGGATCATCCCAATATACTAAATCAGTATTGTTTTTATATTGCTTTAATATTGGTAAATGTCCTCCAAGTTTAGAGCCAGTCTCATTTTCAGACGTTTCATCAATTAATGGTTTGATTATTTCACGGTATTTAATGCCCTTATCCCCTTTTATTTGACCTTCTTGACAATAATTTCTTTTATGTGCATTTGTGTAATGTAACATGTCTTTATAGATGAGTTTATCTTCATTTGATATTAATTTTAAATCAGGTTTCTTTTGGAATAAAAGTTCTTTTAAACCCGATGTTAAATTGTAAGATCTGTCACCGATTTTAATCAAATTTAAGCTATCATTATTCAAGTTATCAATTTTTGGAAATATTACTGCTTTATTACCCATCAACAAATTTTTATTGTCACTTCTAATCCCGAAGGGTACATTAATATAATCAAAAATACCACAGACATCTTCACCCTCTAAGGTCATTTTTAAATTATCTACATGTTCTTCTGGCTTTGAAGATGAGCTAGTATCAATATCGACCGATATAACATCTTCAGAATTAGCAAATGACTCATTTTCAACATCTTTTAACTTCTGCATTTTCATATTCGAATCAACTAAAACTTTAAGAGGATCTGTGACAGGTTTAAGTATTTTATCGAGTGATAAATTCATCGATTGTTCCTCAGCCTTCATAAGTTTTATTTTATTTTTAATAGAGTCTACAGACTTCATTAATTCTATTTTAATATTTTTCTCCATGTTGAGTTGCCTAAAGAACAACAGCCCTCGTCTAGAGAAGGTTATATACTAAATTAGTTATGCATTTTATTTACTTATATTTATAAATGTCAGTCAAAAGTTAAAAAAGTATCAAAATTCTGTCTATACCGTCCATTAGTCAATGAAGATTCTTTGTTGATAAGTAAAAAACTATAAGGTTTATTCCAAATAATCTTACAAATGTTTTTAAACTGTTTCCATTCTAGATCGGCATTTACATGTTCTTCATAAATATGTTTTAAATTGACTTCATCTTGTTTAAATATCATAAGAAAATTAACATTATCGCGTAATAATTGTTTTGGAATTTTAGAATAAGTTTGAGATAAATAGAAACAGTCGATTTGTTTATGCCTACCCATACAAAAAAAATTCCGTATATTTGTTTGATTTTCACATGCAACATCATCAAAAATAAACACAGATTTTGTTAAAGCTTCAGCTGGAGATATGACCTGCTTATCATCATCGTACTTATAGAAATTAATCTGTTTTACGCGTCTCAGTACTTCACTTAAGAAACGATATTTTGCTTGATAAGAAGTTTTACAGTAAAGATAAATATTTTTAAACTTTAAACCATTTTCATGTAACAGCAAACTAATCATGGCATTGGTTTTGCCACAATTTGAAGGACCGCATATTATACAACGTATTGAATTAGGCAATAAAGCACTGTGTTTTATTTGGTGAGGAGATTCATAGAAATCTATATTATTAACCTTAAGAGAAATGGGTTGTTTGATCAACCTCATTTTGTCTATTACTTATTTTCTAATAGTTCCTCCCTTATATAGTTTATTATAATAATATAGGATTAACTAACATTTATATATGACAGACTTGTCATACTCCAACACGTTTAAACTTGTATCGTTGAATTTAATTTGAGATGCTATTCTCATCTTACAATTTTAATATGTTTGTGTATTGAAAATAATGATCCTTCAATTCACTATCGTCTATTACAGAAGCAAGTCGTTTCACTTTTCAATATTATTACTGAGCAATATTTTACAGATATTTGAAATACTTATATGAGGTAAGTTTTACGATAAATAATAAATAGGTTATTAATAATATTCGGGTATGCATAATATGTTTAATTTTTGTTTACAGAAATATGTCGTGCTCACCATCTTATAGCCCTGTCTTGGATGTCGTCGATCGCAGCACATTTTCACTATCTAATAATGAGCAAGACGGGACAACGTTACGCGAAGTAAGTGACAATATATATATATATATCATTTGGGACATATAATATGTAATGTTTTCTACAATAAACTGTTCTTTTCTTTTTTTTACAGAATTTGATCGGAGATGACAATCCTATAACTAATCCATTTTATTATGCGCAAGATAGAGATACTTGGTACGCTGAGGTAGCTGCCAAGTCATGCGCAGAGGCTCAACGGCAAAAAGCGAAGGAAGTAAAGTTAAAAAGGAAAAATAAAAAATCTTTAAAAAATAAATCTTTTATCGTGTGCAAAGAGCTACAACATGCGCGCCGCGTAATAAAAATTAGCATTCATGATTTGGATGGTTGTAACAGTGTAGAAAACACTGACCCTGACAATGCAAGTGTGAACGTGCAGTACTTAGTGACAAGTGATTATGATGATGTAATGAACGAAACAGAACATTTAATCGGTAAGATAGTTAAGAAGTTAGGTCAATCAAACTGTCTGTAAAATATTGTTTATTCTTGTAATAATATGCTATTTCAAATTCTACTTTACTACCTTAAGTTAATTAAAGTTATTGTAAAACATTATAATTAGGTTAAGGGTATAGAATTGTAAATGAAACAATTGTTATTTTGATACATGTATTTATTTTATTCCATCTGTTAAAAATAAGCCAAATACAATAAGTTCAAATACATAATCATTTTAATTTTATATAATTTATAAGTGCTATAAGATTATAGGTACAACATTTTATATAAAATTAAATTATAATACAATTTACATTAGAAGTACAAAATAGTTTGCTTTAATTATAGGTACTTTAAAATTATAAAAAGCTCAATAAAGTTATATAATCCAATTACTTGTTTCTCTTAAAATATTGTATCATAATGACCCCAAGGTAAAGTTGTTATTTTATCATCCATTATTTGACGTTTATCATCATTTTTTGGTAAAATTATTTTATTAATCTTTTGAGTAAAAATTCGATGATTTTTAGACTTAATTACACACATATCATCTCTGAGTATTTCGCTATTAAATAAAACGATTTTGTATTTTTGCATGTTTAGTTTTTTAGTAATACATTTTTTAGCACCTTTAGCTTTTTTTATTGTTGATGTTTTTGTACTTATACAGTACGATTTAGCTCCTAAGCCTACAAATTCAGATATAATTTCCCCGCCCAATTCATCTTTAAAGTAACCGGGTATCTTGGCGTTCACAATTGGTATGCAATATTCGTTATTTTTGTCAAAGTTACTAGTATCGAAATATTTTAATTTTAATTTCATGTCTTTATAAAAATCTTCAGTGCGAATTAAATATAAAAGACTATCAGTGTCTGTGTAGCAAAGTTTTAACTTATTTTCATATTGTTTTTTCATGATTGAATAGTGAAATCGATACAAATGGCATTTCGCTATTTCTAAAATACTAAAGCCTATATAGATAGGACGATCTAAAATTATTTTGGTTTGATTCATTTGTATTGATACTAAGGACTCTGATAAAATAGAAAAGTTCTTGAAATTAGGTGCACTGACATATTTTTCAGCCCCGTAAATTTTTTTAGTTGCGTTTGAATTATCTCTCCAAATATTTACAAGTTTAACGTCCACTTGTTTTCTTTTATTCTCTATGGTTTTGCCAAATATAGAATTATTTTGTTTCTTAAAAAAATCTCTTTCAAAATTAGATGTAGCATTTTGTCTCAGTGTAGTATTTAGGGCAATATAAGATTGTAAGAAATTGCTTTGTTGAAATGTTAGAATTCTGTGTATTTTTAATAATTGAAGACCATTTTGCAAGCATTCCTGCAAATGAATATAGTGAATAACATATTTATATTTATTAAAAACATTAGCAATAAGTTTATAATTTCGGCTACAGAACGGAACAAATTTTTCAGGTGCAAATGGTAAATCGGAATGATCACCATGCAAGTAATCAGGGTAATAAAGATCTACTTCAAGTATAAATCCTGTATCAGAATCAGTTGACATGCATAAGATATCAAAATTTAATATTTCGTCCTCAGTCAGAAATCTAAAACCACCTACTGGAAGTTTTTGCATCATAGCATATCCATATAAATTAACACAATCAAGATAAATAAGAAAATAACCGGGCTTTTTGTTATTGTAATCAGGAAGATATTTATTATTTGCCTTCGCATATCTGAGGGAACACTGAGCAAGTCCGCCTCTTATTCCTTTTTCTATCATTTGATACATTTCTACATCAGAGATAAGATCTAAACAGATTTTCGTATATAACAACATAGCGTCCCAACTTAAGGACGGTGATGACACGTAATAGCAAGGATCTAATCCATAGTGTTTCAAACTCATATTTCTAAAATTTTCAAAAACATCACATAGAAGTAACACGTCACATTTTAGGTACAAATCTGTATATTCACCCAAATTTTTTATGTCAAAAGTTTTCCAAACGTTTAAAGCATGTTCATAGTCTTTATCAGATATAGACTCGGAAGTAAGTTTGTTAAAGAATTGTTTTTGTGATGGTAATTCAGTCTCATCATATTTATGCCAAGAGTTTATATAATCATAGCAATATATTCCTTTTCTTCGAGCAATATCAAATAATTTATTATCATTAAAAAAATATTTTAAGTTTTTGAAATTTTCTGGGTTCATAGTTGCAACTAGTTTGTCCAAACTAGAGCTCAAAAAATTAAATGAATCAATAAACTTTAATTGTACAGCATTTGTTGCATTGACTGTTATAAATTTTGTGAAAGAAATATATTTCTCTTTGTTTCTCGGTATAAGATGAATTCGACCGCTTATATTTGAAAGTTCTTTTATGAATAAGTGACAATCATAGCCGGATAAGTTGTGAAACACTATTGGTATAAACGTGCATTTTTTAGCATTTAAATTGCATGTATTATGAGCAGCTCCTCTATATTGACCCGTAAAGTGATCATGGTCCTTAACAATACTATCATTACATGAAAACTTATTTTCACAAATATGACATCGTATGCTGCTGGTGAAACTTAATTGTTCATTTTCAGTTAATGGCAACATATGTTTGCTCTGTAACAATATTTTATATAAACGTTTTACGTCATTAGTTAGAGATTTGACAAATTTCTTAGAACAATCAGGCCCTCTGTAAGACACAAAATCATTTAATTTCGGATTTGCATTACAGCAAATATAATAAGCAAAACATGTAGCTTTATGAACTTGTATATTTTCTACATATGCGGATTTATTTTTGTCAGAATATTCACGCAACAAACTTTCAAAATCTCCATATATCACTATAGGAACTCTTTGTGTTTTCTCATAATTCGAAAAACTTAGTTTACTTCCTGGCTCAGGTAAAATGGTTTGTATTCCAGAGCATTCATGACAGTGTAACTTCTCTTCAGTGTCAAAATAAATGAAACATTCATCACATAAAAATAATCTTTTTTTATGTTTGGTTAATTGTTTATGCACAAGTTTTTCAAAACTTTTAATTAAACAAAAATGACTTTTTCCGTTTTTAGTAATAAAAAGCAAATTAATGTGGTTCAAACGACGTGATTTAGTTTTAAACAAGGGGCCTGTAACAGTATCATTAGTATCTAAACCATATATATTAATACTGATATCAGGATTATTTATTTCAAAACGCTTAATATCCTTAAAATTTGGAGGAAAACTCATATCTGAAATATCTAGTATGTCAGAATAATGCGGATATGAATAAATTCTGTTTGGATTTATCCTTGACGGAAATATATCAGCTATGATACACCAAAGAAAACAATGTTGATCATCATTCTTTATATTTAAACATGATTTAGTATTGACAATACGTTTAGGTAATTGTAAGTAAGAACCGCCTCGCAAAGGATTATATTTTACGATATTAATTTCCAAATGACCGAGCGACTCAATTGTCCAACCTGACTCTGAAAGTTGAAATTCAGTACATTTGCAAATAAGTTTATCACAAAATAATTTATATAGGTCTGAGATATTTGTGTTTTGCAATACTATAATATATTTCGTGTTAAATGATTTTAAAGACTTTTCATCATTTTTTGGCAACATGTACCAAATAAACAATTCAAAATTAACTTTAACGGATTCATGTCTTTTCAATAATTCTTTAATAAGATGACAAACCTTTTCTGATATTTGTGTCAAAAATATTTCAGGCATAACGCTAACCTCGTATGGATTCACTCTATAACTGATTATTCGATTTCGAAAAGCTGTAGCTATTATACGAACGTTATCAAAACTTGTTTGCAATAGGCAATTCGATTTGTGTATATTAGTTTTTTTGTGTGCAGAACATTTTGGTACAGACATATTACAAACTTTACAAAAATACATCTTTGAATCGAGTATATCTTAGTATCTAGATATCTTTGAATCGAGTTTATCTTAGTATCTTTGTATTGAGTTTATCTTGGTATCTAGATATCCTTGTATTGAGTTTATCTTGGTATCTAGGTATCTTTGAATCGAGTTTATCTTGGTATCTTTGTATTGAGTTTATCTTGGTATCTAGATATCTTTGAATCGAGTATATCTTGGTATCTAGGTATCTTTGAATCAAGTATATCTTGGTATCTAGGTATCTTTGAATCGAGCTTATCTTAGTATCTTTGTATTGAGTTTATCTTGGTATCTAGATATCCTTGTATTGAGTTTATCTTGGTATCTAGGTATCTTTGAATCGAGTTTATCTTGGTATCTTTGTATTGAGTTTATCTTGGTATCTAGATATCTTTGAATCGAGTATATCTAGGTATCTTTGAATCAAGTATATCTTGGTATCTAGGTATCTTTGAATCGAGCTTATCTTAGTATCTTTGTATTGAGTTTATCTTGGTATCTAGATATCCATGTATTGAGTTTATCTTGGTATCTAGGTATCTTTGAATCGAGTTTATCTTGGTATCTTTGTATTGAGTTTATCTTGGTATCTAGATATCTTTGAATCGAGTATATCTTGGTATCTAGGTATCTTTGAATCAAGTATATCTTGGTATCTAGGTATCTTTGAATCGAGCTTATCTTAGTATCTTTGTATTGAGTTTATCTTGGTATCTAGATATCCTTGTATTGAGTTTATCTTGGTATCTAGGTATCTTTGAATCGAGTTTATCTTGGTATCTTTGTATTGAGTTTATCTTGGTATCTAGATATCTTTGAATCGAGTATATCTTGGTATCTAGGTATCTTTGAATCAAGTATATCTTGGTATCTAGGTATCTTTGAATCGAGCTTATCTTAGTATCTTTGTATTGAGTTTATCTTGGTATCTAGATATCCTTGTATTGAGTTTATCTAGGTATCTGTGAATCGAGTTTATCTTGGTATCTTTGTATTGAGTTCATCTTGGTATCTAGATATCTTTGAACCGAGTATATCTTGGTATCTAGGTATCTTTGAATCAAGTATATATTGGTATCTAGATATCTTTGAATCGAGCTTGTCTTAGTATCTTTGTATTGAGTTTATCTTGGTATCTAGATATCCTTGTATTGAGTGTATCTTGGTATCTAGGTATCTTTGAATCGAGTTTATCTAGGTATCTAGATATCCATGTATTGAGTTTATCTTGGTATCTAGGTATCTTTGAATCGAGTTTATCTTGGTATCTTTGTATTGAGTTTATCTTTGTATCTAGGTTTCTTTGAATCGTGTTTATCTTGGGACCTAGGTATCTTTGAATCGAGTATATCTTGCTATCTAGGTATCTTTGAATCGAGTATATCTTGGTATCTAGGTATCTTTGAATCGAGTATATCTTGGTATCTAGGTATCTTTGAATCGAGTTTATCTTAGTATCTTTGTATTGAGCTTATCTTGGTATCTAAGTATCTTTGAATCGAGTTTATCTTGTATCTAGATATCCTTGTATTGAGTTTATCTTGGTATCTAGGTATCTTTGAATCGAGAATATCTTGGTATCTAGGTATCTTTGAATCGAGTATATCATGGTATCTAGATATCTTTGAATCGAGTATATCTTGGTATCTTTGATTCGAGTTTATCTTGATATCCTTGTATTGAGTTTATCTTTGTATCTAGATATCTTTGAATCGAGTATATCTTGGTATCTAGGTATCTTTGAATCGAGTATATCTTGGTATCTAGGTATCTTTGAATCGAGTTTATCGTAGTATCTTTGTATTGAGTTTATCTTGGTATCTAAGTATCTTTGAATCGAGTTTATCTTGGTATCTAGATATCCTTGTATTGAGTTTATCTTGGTATCTAGGTATCTTTGAATCGAGTTTATCTAGGTATCTTTGTATTGAGTTTATCTTGGTATCTAGGTATCTTTGAATCGAGTATATCTTGGTATCTAGGTATCTTTGAATCGAGTATATCTTGGTATCTAGGTATCTTTGAATCAAGTTGAATCTGAGGAATGTAAAATTGACACGTAATATTATTACAAATAAAAGAGTTATGAGTTATTAATTATTATTGGGATATAAAATGGGCTGCACACCTCTAAATTCTGCCTTGGCAGCAGATACGAGATTACCAACAGCCCTCCAAGTCGGAGAGTCTGTATAAACAGAACCCCTATAAGAGAGAAGCGTTTGCTTCCATTTATCCTTCCCAAGCTGCTCAGCCTCTCTTTGGTTATACACCCGAAGCTCAATATAATAATCGCCGTTTCGCGTAAGGTCCTGCTGGTATGAGTTTCCACTTGCTGTTCTTCTGGACAGGGACGATCGCAGAGTAAATGTCTTTAGTGGTTGAAGGCCTTCCTCCTCATCCTGTAACATTGTTATAAAATAGTATTGAAAAATAATGTTCTACCACATTCATTGATTGATTATGGGTACTATACAACAGTAAATAGATTTCTAAATGCTAATTTTAATAGGGAACAGTCGAAGTATATACGCTTTATTGAGGTTCACTTCTTGAGGAATAAATAAATATTCTACGACATTCTACACAACACTATCTAGACACAAAGTACTTAACTAAGCATAGTTTAAGTAGATTGTGTTATGGATTATAATATCATGCTATGACCGTCAGAGCGGAGCAGTAATCAGAAATACTAATGACACGAGTGTAACAGCGAGCCTAGTTAATAAAATAATCAAGGTTTTGAACTTACCGAAGATTCAAGCACGCGAACGCGTTTGCTTGTTTTCAATCGCTTCGACGATGGAGTCTCTGAATCAGAGTCCGCGTCGCTAGCGAATATGTCTTTGCAGGCAGATGATGATGATGCGACCGTCGTAGATTTTTTTGTCCTCTTTGGTTCAGCCTTAGTTTTTAGGCTCAGCTTTGACTTCACCTTTTTAGTTTTGGGTTTTGGAGTTGTGACACTTTGAGTCTCCACATCGGACTCAAACGGATTTAAACTCGCCCTAAAAAGAAGAAGCAGTTATAAGTAATAATTCCTTTTAATTTTTTTTTTTTTTTTACACACATGCCTACCACAGTTTTATCTTGATAACTAAAACTTTTAAATCTAAAGAAGTTTCAATACAATAAATAAATCGATAAAACCGATGAGTGGACTATTGTTAAGTTACCTATTGAAAGCAAGCTTACATAGACCTATTATTCGAACCTGTAACTCTTCTGTGCACACAATATGTCAATTAGCAAATAATTACTAAATATAAATATTGGAGTCGAACCAAGATATTTGTGACCAGAAGTAAATGTTATTATCAATCAACCTTAGACGGGAATCGAACCCACAACACTGTCGACCACTTAACCATTGCACCCATCCATGTAGTTGATAACTAAATACTCAAGGCCGGCTAAACCACCCAAACAAAACGTAACTAAGTAGTAGGTAAGTTATAAAATGACATATAAAAATGTGATAGATAGGTACATACATACTTGCTGCAGTAGATGATCGAGCGATGACACTAAATGAACTCGTCACGATCACAAGAAACACCACCAGATGTGATAATGCACAAATTAAGCTGAATTAAATGGTGGATAGAAGAGCAGTTGATTGGTTTATATACTCATAAATCTAAGATAGAGATTACATTAGTTTTTGCTAACGTTGTCGAAAGCATTATTATTTATTTATTTTCTAAATTACTTTTTAGCACTGTTGTAATAAGGTATACAATTATATGATCTTCATTAGTTACTGTGCACACACCCTGCGATTCCTTTATTTGGATGCGGCGACACTCCGTCGCAGATATACGAGACGAAATTCTAAAAAGGAAATCGTATGTACTTTAGCTGCTCGTCACCAATATAAGAAGGGTTTCTCTTTAGACTGGTAGTTAACGATTTTATATGACTAACCAAAATAAAATAACCTCTGACATTTTTTAATTGTTATAATTTCAATATAGCTATCAACCGTAATAAATCCGTAATAAATTAATATGAAATAGCATGCTAATAGCATACTATGATCAACAAAAAATTGTTAGCAGAAATAACTCCAAACCGAAATATTAATTTATACGTTAAAGATAAAGTTTTTTGACATAGGTAGATCAAAACATTGACTTATTAACTAATAGGTATAATACTTAGTTGATTTATTTCCTCCAACAAATTATCATAAAATCCTTTTAAAATCCAATATTGAGGTAACAGCTTAAAATGATGTGTAGGTAGGTAGGTAGGTACTTATAGATTGTATAATTATAATAGATAACCAAGAGTGCATTTTCAATATCACATATATGCATTATATTCACACCTGTTTCCCCAACGGGATTGTCAGAAACCTTGGATTTATAATGAGGTATCAAATATTAGTAGGTACATGAGAATTATATACTTAGATATACCATTAAGTCTATAACTCTGCTGTTATTGAGAATGCATAAGAGAATAAACCAATAACAGTTTCGTCCTCGATTCGGGATTTGAACCCGAGACCTCATGCGCAACAGTTAGTCATTAGGGGTCGCTGCGCCACTGAGACAAAAAACTTAAAGTTTATTATGGTCAATTATTTCGCAATACCATTCCCATACCCATTTACGAAAAAAAGTAAGTTTCATACACCTATTTATCTGTTATTGAATACCCATTGCACTCAAGTTTGAAACTAGATGAATTACCTACCTATTACGTTTATGAATGACAATATTTCTATAAACAGCTAACGACCTAACCGAGGCCCTCACCGCTGCATTGCTTTCATAGTCAAGTTCATTATTTCATTACAACGCGATGTATAAACACGAACGAAGTGTTCGCTCGACTCGTTTCTCTCGCGACTTAGGTCCAAAATATACCTATGGTGGGAAGTATATGCTGCGCTCAAGATTTGCTGAGCGCGTTCCAGTCGAACTTGAGAATGTTGTTTATGTTATTATCCCAAGTAGAAACGATAAATTGTATTCCATTGTTGCTATGATAGTAGTATGGCGAGGCATATGTGAATGAAATAATATTAAATCTCTATTGCTATTGCTAATTGAACGCTAATAATCACTCGGCAAAAAATATTGGGGCCTCTGCATCACGCAAAAAATTATTGAGGCTTCTGCATCACGCAAAATATTATTGGAGGCTTCTGTGTCACAAGCCGAGTGAAGCGAGGTTTGTGATGCAGAAGCCCCAATAATTTTTTGCGTGATGCAGAAGCCCCAATAATTTTTTGCGTGATGCAGAAGCCCCAATATTACACTACTTCCAATCTTCCTGTGTAACTTGGGCACATGCTTCCTTTAATAAACCTTCCATTTTCTTGACACTGAAGGGTGGTTTTGTGTTGTGTCTTGCTGCATAACCTGTAAAACAATAATGTAACTATTTGATAGCAAACGAAAACCATTGTTTAAATTATAAATGTTAGAAGTACTCGTGTTATTATTATAATATTATAAAATATTACCTTTAACTTGGGCCCAAATCAGTTCAATGGCATTATATTGGCAATGGTACGGAGGAAGTCGTATGACTTTGTGCCCGTGCTCTTCGGCCAATTGGTCAATTACATATGTCGGTTTTGGTGGTTTATGCAATTTCACTAACTGTAATAATTCAGCTTTTAATAGTGACATGTCGGCATCCACTCCTTTTCTTTGCAGCCATGCCACCAAATCTGCTTTCTTATTGGCTGACGTAGGTGCTTTATCAATTTGCACAGAGTGGTATGGGGCATTATCCATTATAATTGTGCTGTTAGGAGGGATATTCTGTAATAAATTTAAGAACCACTCTCGGAACCTTACTGCGTCCATTTCTTCATGATACTCTTTAGTGCTTTTGGATTGGAAAGCTAATAAAGAGTTTTCCACGAAGCCTGTAGACGCTGACCCAGCATGGCATATTATGAGGCGTCCACCTTTTCCTATCGGCACCTTCGAGCACGAAGCTTCAGAATCATCAGTCCATGTTTTCGGCACAGAATGGTTGGAATTTAGCCAAGTTTCGTCCAAAAATATTACATTATCCCAGTTTATAATTTGTTTAACTTCGCGCAGGAATGTTAGTCGCTGCATAATTATGTCATGTCGCTCCATAACAATTTTTCGTTTGTCAACTTTTTTGTATCTGAAGCCAATTCCTGTTATTACCGTTCTCAACGACTCTATGCTTCCCTTATACAGCCCGGCATCTTTTAAAGTTGCACATAACTTTGCCAATGTTGGAAATTCGCCTCTTGTAAAATACCCGTATATATGGTTTCTAATAGCATGACTATCGAATTCATTGATGCCTGTCACAGGTTTATTTCTTTTTCGTTTTTTCGGTGTGTGAAGTACGTTACTGTCACTCCCCGAAGGCCCATATTTTTCACTTAATATTTTGCCAACGGTGCGGCTACCAATACCGAGAGCTTCACCGACGCGATCCCGAACTTGTGTAACTGGCAGTAGAAGTCCACCATTTTGAGATTCACGCTCAAAATACTCGTGTAATTTCACCACCAATTCACGAGCCTGGCTGTTCAAAGTACGTCCTCTTTTCGACATTATTAATAAACACTTGCTTAGTTCGGAGTCCAGTATAAATATTGCCAAGGTAAACGGATAAAGAATGATCAGTCCAGAAAAGTAATAGCCAAGTCACAAATTGTAAAACACAAACGAGAAAGCAAGTACGCGCACAGTCAGCTTCCAAGATGGCGAGAGACTGCTGACGCCGAACCGACCGAGCGGACCGCGTGCGCTTGTAGTTGGCAGTGTTGCCAGAAAAAAAAAATTGTAGAGACTTGGACACCTGCGATTTTGCCTATTGACCTAAAAATAATTAAATTAATTTATTTTAGGGTATCTGTGTATTCAGTGCATTATGCGGTCGCGCAGTAACGTCGTTAATTTATAACATCAGGCAACAACATTTTTGTGAATGGGTTCTACATACCTTATTTTTATTAGTTTTAGACGTAGAAATAAGACTTAGAAGAAAAAATTGTAATTGTAAAATCAATGGATGTGCTTGTTAAAAATTTATTTATTTCTCTGTAATATGCAAACCCATACTATCATACACAAAAATAAATGTAAAAAACACTATCCCTGACTCCATTTACTATTTCGACAGCGTTAGCGCGAGAAACCCCGACTTATTTGGGCGCGAAAATCAAAAATCGACAAATCGCTTTCGACAACTTTTTAAAGAAGCAAATATATTTGATTTATAAATACGTATTTTTGGTGAATGGGTTTTATCTCATATTTTACGATTACATAACTATTTAGTTATGTAATCGTAATATGTGAGATAAATCCCATTCACATGAAAAAATATTTGTTTGGTTGTCAAGTGTAATTTGTAAATAATACATTCGATTTTTCGTATATGTAAACGATTTTTTTGCATACAAGTGTATCCGAAGAGTCGCAACACTACGTGCAGTGACCTAACTACGTAACTTTGTAATGAGGTCAAGAATATAACTATTAGAAATTATTTACTGTGTAAATATGTGTTATTTTGCTTCGTTTGAAAGTTTTCAATTACATTTAGATATTAAGAATTGTACATTTTTAGATACAATAATGAAATCTTTCTAAATTCATGGTTTTATGAAAAAGGTTATCGAAACTGAATAATGTACGTATGAACAAAGTTGTTTCGGTTTGAAAAATATGAAACGTCAAACGGTACCTCTTAGATTTGATGGACTGTAAGTGGTATAAAAAAGTGAAAAGGAATGGCTTAGCCTTTACCAAAGACCGAGCTTTTTTCACAAGATTATTTTTACGACACTTCTAAAGGCCTATACCTAATAAACGTTTTGAAAATTGGTGTATGTATGTCTCAACAAAGTGTAACCGAAGAGACATGCCACATTATAGTTTAATGCCCCGAAGGTAAATTAGGATAGACACATCGTTGACGAACTGCCAAACATTCATAAAGTGTTGTTTTAAAATGTAAATAACATTAACACCAACGTGTTTTCTTCTTAAATAACTGTTGAGAGTATACCTATCAATAAATAAAAAAGAAAATAAATGTTGGCAATTTTCTTGGTAGCTAGGATGATAGCTTGGTAGCTTGGTAGCTTGGTAGCTTGGTAACTAGGATGTCTTCACACAAGCAGTCAACAACGACAAGTTACAATATCTACTTTAAGATACAATACCTTTACTTTAGCGATGATTTTATGCTATCTCTCTCTCTCTGCCGTGCTGCTCCCGGTGGAGTAGAATAGGACCACCCCAGCTCTTCCTGTGGGTTTCGTAAAAGGCGGCTAAAAGATAGGGCTGTTCTCAATCAGACAGTAAACGTACAGTCTAAGACAAAGTGCCCGCTAGACGGTAATAGGCTTGCCCCCCTGTTACGTGGGACTGGAAATTTTAGTTGGCGAAACGTGAATGTTAATACTGTTAATACACCTCTGCCTACCCCTTCGGGTATTTACAGGAGTGGGTGTATGTATGAATCCATGAAATAGGAGTGACGCTCTTGTTTAACTCCATCTCTCTCTCTGAACCGCTGTCCAAAACTTAACGCTTTTACGCAACACTTGTTAAGAAGCATTTTTCTTGGCAATTAGCTGTATGGGCAGTAAATGCTGCTTAACTGCGAACCGACCAAAACGTACGCCATCTTGGGTCCTTGGTTGCCGGAGGTGAGATTGCCGAAAGCATACCCAGGACCATCTCTTTCGAGATGGTCCCCTTCGGGTTGTGGGGACCTCGGTGTCCCCATCTAACCCCGGGTACGGAGAGTCTTCTGCTAGGGTGACAGGCGGCTTCACCGGTCACCTCCAGGCCAGCGTTCATGGAGGACGGAGGTCGTTCTGCGACCTCCGACGTCCGGTTCGCCTTTGCTCTTTGCGGGCTTCCCGGGCCCGGAGTCTAGTCCGGACCCGACCGGCCGCCTCCTTCTCAAGCATTACTTGCTCGCAGAAGGAGGCGGCCGCACTACGTTGTTGGCTGGCCGCTCTTGCGCCCGTCCTTAAATGATCATTAGAAAACTAAGCGAACGTAATGATGTCAATCTAACTACGTAATCGAGTATACGATGAGTAAGTGTTACTGACCTTGCTCTTGAAAATGTAGGTGATAAGGACTTGCAAATACTCGTAGATAGTAAATACTAATAGTTCCTTATCTTAGTTATTGACATAACGGTAGCAGTCCTCCTTGTTTAAGAATTACAGAATGGACCTCTGAGACGCCTGTAAATCCACGAAGGGGTAGGCAGAGGTGTACTAGCACCCACTTGAGATACGAAGAAGATAAGAGTACCTAAGGTTAGGTTATTTTTATTTTTCTTTTTTTTTTGGGCTTATTGTTTTTTTTTTCAAAACCTGTGAATGCAGTTCTGGATATTTTAAAGTGGTGGATAGTTTTTTACGAATACTTTCCTGTAAATAAACCTAACAGTTAAGGTAACCTGGCCTTACTGTCCCATCCCAGAAATCCATCCAGAGTTTGCTCAAACGCTTTTACATGCGCATTTGTTGCCGGGGAACCACATTACGTACGTCTATGAATTAAAAACAAATGAAATGTTTACATGCGACTAATTTAGTCGCCTCAACATTCCATTCCTCGATGCGAATCTGTTTGATAAAGTACACCAATAAAATGTTCTAAGTGCCAATTAATTTGTGTGACCTTCTTGTTTCTATTGTTCTGATTATATCAGGTGCCTCATAGTTGCCACATTTTTCTCAGTGAACGCAGTTCAGGACTGATTACATCTTTGGCACCCTCCCTAGGGCACCCAATTTTTTTTAACATTTTTAATATATTTGGTTTAATTTAGTACCTAATTCTTTATTAATATTGTATCGTTATTATTAATTAATGTTAATTGAACTAGTAATAATTTCGAAAAACATCGGAAAAAATGAAACGCTCAAGTGAGACTTGAACTCACGACCTTTCCCTTACAGGGGGAATGATCTTCCAACTGAGCTATTGAGCCACACCTGATTCATTTCAAATTTTCCTTCTCTTTGAACTTGAAGTTCAAAGAAAAAAGGTTCTGAAAGAAGAGTTATAGGTCTTATTTAGGGTAATCTGTGCATTTAGCTAGACCTTGAACTTGATCTCCGATACCAATAATATTTCATATGCTTAAAGAACCGGTTGCAAAATAAATATTTGAAGAAAAAGCCCATTGCCAAATGGTTCCAATATATGAGGGCAACTGACATCTACAGGGCCAGGCAAACATAGAAACATTTTTGAAACAAATGTGTGAGGTTAGCTCACCTGTAGGTTATGGCACCTGCTAAACAACTGACCAGACTCCGGCGCAGGCTTTTTTCTCGCGGTTAGCAGGTCAACCCCTGTAGACAAGTGAAAATTCGCCGGCCGGCGTATTGTAGAATAGAATGATAAATTAATGGAATTTGACGTATATGACAGTCGTCAACGAATATTCCACGACACCCCGGTCAGCGAATTGCCACTTCTCTAGAGGGGTTGACGTCAATCGTATATGAAAAACCAATCAAAAACAATAAGCAGACCGCGGACTCCAAACGACAAACTTCGGACTCAAGTGGATAATTGCTATGAGCGCGATAATATGACCTACATAGCGAACACCAGTCAGCTCACTTGTTTCCTTCTACCTACAGTCCCGGATCATTAAAACGGGGCATGAAAAGGCATCTGATGACGCTGTCAAGCTGAGTGCCACCATTGTTAACATGGTACGTCTACTTGCAGTGGTGGGTCCTTAAAGCGAGGCGCGAAAAGGCTTCTGATGAGGCCGTCAAGCTGAGTGCCACCATTGTTAACATGTTACTTGTTTGTATGGTGACCCTCTTTCCTGAGAACTTCAACTTACCTTTAGGGAAGGTTAAGTCAAATTTACTGGTCCTATATAATAAAAAAAACACTTGTATAAATTATAACATAACATAAACTCACGCCCGTATTCCCCGAAGGGGTAGGCAGAGGTGCTAGCACCCACATTTCGCCAGTTTATGTTTAGGTCCCAATGTAATAGGTGGCGAGCCTATTGCCATTAACCGGGCACTTATAAACCTGCGATAAATACACACATAACTTCGAAAAGCATCGAAAAGTCATTGGTGTGTGCCATGGTAAACCTGGGATCGAACCCGAGACCTCGTCTCAGCAGTCCATTACCCATACCACTAGGCTACCGCAGATTACCGAGGCGGGAGCTAGTGGCGGCCCTGGGAGTGAGAGTTCTCACCCTCGTCACCCTGCTCACAGCAATGGTCCGCTGCGCGGACGCGTGGGCGGCCGGCGTCTCCTTCAGCGAGCAGGTAATGGTCGTGAAGGAGACGGCGGAGCGGGAGAGGCGGCGCGAGCGAGAAAGACTCGCGGATCGCGCCGCCCGCGCGCGCAGGCAACTCGGGCGTCGGAGGGCACTGACTGACCTCCGTCCCCCATGAGCGCGGGCCTGGGGGTGACGGGTGGAGCCGCCTGTCACCCCAGCAGAAGCAGGCCACGGCGGCGGTGCGCTGAACAGCGCGCCTCCCCATTCCGGGGGCGAGTTGGGGACACCGTTGTCCCCCCTCCTGAGGAGGGCCAGACCGTAAGGGATGGCCCTGGGTCAGCCGGGGTGCGAGGGATATGTCTTTGACAACCTCACCTCCGGCCTAGCACCAAGACCCACAGTCGGCGTGCGGTTTTAGTCGGTTCGAGTCCGACATAACCTCCCCTTCCGGTTCCGGCAGGGGGGGTATCCGAGGGGATTTCCGCACGAAAAAAAAAAAAAAAAAAAGGCTACCGCAGATTATAATATATAAATATCAATACTTTTATTAAATATACGTGAATCATAAAAGTTCATCTACCCCTAAACATCAATCATCATTCACCTGTAACTCAATATGGAACATCCGATACGTTGCAGATATTTCGGTCGTAAACGCACGCCTACGCATGGCAGACATCTGTAATTACTGGTGTGACAAAACCATTGCGAACATTAATTTTTTTTTTAATGAGTTGCTGTTATTTTTAAATTGTTTACGCCAGAATTGATAAAACACCTTTTTATTTGATTGACGGATGAGCAGGCTTTCTCTTAGGGACTGACAAAAGTAGCTATCTTATAAGTAAAAATGTACTAAGTCAAGGATTGGCGTTCGCATGAAGAATAGACCTTTATCCGTCTAGTTTCAACCGATACTGAAAACATTCCTATACCCATAATATTATACTCCATCAATTATATTACTATTGTATTTTAGACAGGTCACTGACAGTGGTAGATATAATTTTGTTCTAGCGTCAACGCCTGAAAATCGAACAAAAATCAGGCGTCAATACGTCATATTTCATTGACAACGTCACGTCTACGTCAGTCAGAAAGCAAATTTAGGGATGTATTTAGTCGATCCGACTGTTTTTATTATAATAATAACTTGAAAACGTCACAATCGATATCGAATACAGAAAATAATTAAAAAATAAAATATTACCTTACTTTGTATGAGCATGGCTCCGTCATAAATTAGACGAATTTACAATTATTTTTAGGTTTGCATGAAATCATCCTATATTTTCATTTATCGATTAAGGATTTTTCAATCCAGGTTTTTAACTTATTCAGTTTTTTTTTCCAATAACTACTTCCATCTGTCTGAAATATAAACTCAATATAATTAATATAATGGACGAGGTATAACTTTAAAGACTCTAAATTAATTCCATGAAAACAAATTTAAAACTAATGCTAACAACATTTCTGACCTATTTAACATTATGACCAGAATTCTTATAGTAAACACACTATAAAATAGTAAATAATATTTCAAAATCATATGAATGAAAGTAACAAAATATTAAACAAAACAATTACAACATTCATCAACACTGGCGACTCATTAAAGTGTACAAACGAATATCGATAACGTATAATGTCTATCAAACAAGCTTGCGAGACTGCAGACACAAACAGACTATACTCGAAAGTTGGCACAGTACCAATAACTGTGTTGAATAGTTGAAAACACCATGGAACATGTGGATAGTTCGATTGAACGAATCATGGGTAGAAAATGGAATAATGGCTGGTTTGAAAATGGAATACAGTTAGGTCCCAGAGTCGCTGACATGTTTTTTTTTTAAGAATATTAGAACCGAAGTTACTAATATTCCCTCTAATCCCTCCAGCTAAGCTAAATTGCTTGTGTTAGGAGTGGGTTCACGTCGATAGTGTAATGGCCAAGATTCGAACCCGGGACCTCTCGATCGTAAGGCCGACTCCTTAATCATTAAGCTACCGCCGCTAATGCAACATCACGAACAAGGGTCAGAAAGTTCGTGCAAGTGCACTGTATGAACCAACCAAAAACTAAAACACATCGATTTAGAAAGGAATCATTTTGCGATTGGAGAAAAGACACATAGCAAAGTCGCTTTCGCGTCCCTATGTCCCTATGTATATAACTACGCTACAGTTTTTGATGCGGTTTCTTTTAGATGAGGAAAGTTTAAATGTATAATACATGCTTAATATAGTAGAGGGTGCAGCGGGAACGGGGTCGAACGCCACGCGGGTGGAAAAAATTGGCGATACGAAGTTCGCCGGATCAGCTAGTACTTCATAAATTATGGTTATGTTTATTTTCAGCATATCTACATTTTATGTACTAGCTCATATATTGTGACAAGACTTGAAAAGATGTAAAAGACAAAATATGTCGTAGTGAAATCTAAAAATATCGCATACGTGGTGCTTTAGCTCCGTTAATGGCAAAGCTCTGTTAAACTAATGGATGCGAAATGTATCCAGCTGTTATTACAATACGAAGACATCGATGTTTGTAGTATGTATCTAATAGATTTATATACTTAGCAATATTCTAATACTAGCTGTTGCTTGCGACTGGCCCTGCGTGGAATAGGAACCTACTGATCCCGAGATAAAAGTAGCTATTTGCTATTTCAGACTGTAATCTATCTCTACCAAATTTGCGCCAGATCTTTTGGGCTGTTAAAGTGTGAATGAGTTACATAGAAAAATCTATGTATCCTTAGGTACAAACTAAAATTTATATTAGTTAGGATAGTAGAAGGTAGGGTTTATTCCACAAAACCCCACCGACAAATTCCCGTCAGTGGGGATTGTTACTTTTTTCCTGAAATCCCCACCAGTTAAATAGACTCAGCCTAGTGGGAATTTTTGGAAAAATAAGTAAAAATCCCCTCCAGACAGCTTAATATCAAGAATAACACAACTTAGGGATGTAACTGGCTCAGTTCCAAGCGTTAAACTAAAACTGGAGACAGGGAGTCCACCCTAGTCTAGACGTTTGACCTCCATTGTTATTGATATCGATCTGAATAATTTATTAATAGACAGTTTTCTATGTAAACATTTTAGAAACTGGCAAGAATAATGCGGCCAGACCGTGAGGGATGGCTCTGGGTCAGCCGGGGTGTGAGGGATATGTCGAAGACAACCTCACCTCGGGCTTAGTACCACGACCCTGAGGTATCCGAGGGGATTTCCGCACGAAAAAAAAGCAAGAATAGTGGGTCTGTTAGTCTCAGCATAACTCTCGCTCATGGTTTCCTCTGTGTGGTTGTGAGTTATCTTGGACGCAGATAATTGGACGACGCATCCACTGGTCTCCTAAAATTCTTGCACCAGAATAAAAGTTGTAAATTGATGGATTAAAAGTTGCCTATGTCATTGTATAGGTCTTTGTAAAGGTACAGATAATATTTTCTTCCTGAAAAGCTAAGTAATGTACTCATGCCATGTCGACTCTTCAACTGCTAAGCTCTCAAAGCATCATATTGCTACATTGATAGTCAGAGCTTTTATCTATCGTATTATATTTAGCCCCTTATCTAATCTATCCTGAATGTCCGTTAGATACGTACGTGCCCTCTCTTTATGATATTTATGTGTATTCCTATGTAAATACTACCCCATACCATTAGCTACCTACATAATATTTGCAGTGTTATCTCGCAAGACCGATGGGTTTTGATGATTTGATTAAGGAAGAGTACCGTGGCCTCCCCTCAGACGATAATATTACTGCTAGCAGGCACAAAACCAAGTGAACTGGGTAGTTTACTTATATTATGGAAAACCTATTTATATGCATATTATAAAGACGGCAATATTTAGGTTTCTAGCTAAATAACAAGTTTTAAAACTTAACTGATCCTTTGACACCTCTATATTACCTTTTAGACCTAATTAGCTTAAAAGCCAATTTACAAAAACGTCAATTACTTTTTATGTCACCGTAGATTCGATGTGTTGATATAATGGAATTGTGACACAAGTACCGCACCCGTTCAGTGACGTGTGTCCCGCAAGGCACATCGCTGGGACCACTTGTTAATTACACAAGCTAACATAGCTTGCGTATAGCTTTTGTAATTAGATAATGTTATAAGAGAACAATTGACAACGGAGTATTATCAGCTCTAAGAAATATTACATAGATGTAATAATCTTTATTGTACCACCGTGTACGCCACTAATTATCTTTCGTCTAAATACATAGTAAGTACAATACTAAACTTCTTCATATCGTGTAAGTTTTTGTGATGTTTTGGATACTGACAGGATAAGGGAACAGTAGCTCCTTGTCTTCTTACAATTTAGACCGTATTTTTCAGAATTAACTGTGACGTTATGAGTCTTTATGGACATTGTCCGCAACCAATCAAAGTTTCATTTAAAAATTAATTCAAAAAGTCTATTAACAATGATTTTTGACCTTGACTTTGTACGCTACACATCAAAGCTTGCATAAGGTATGAGCTCAATCAGCGTATCATTAATTTAATTGGGACAATTGTGACCAATACATTATCAGTTGTGACAAAGAAAACTGCTCACTCCATACATCCATATTTAACGAGACACGATATCCTTTGACTTGTCACTTGTATTAATCGAAGCGTACACTCTTCGTTACGATTGTTAATCAAAAACATTTCACTTCAATTACTATGTTACATACGATTATGCGTATATTTTTTCTTTAATAGTACTAAAAGACTTTACAGTATAAACTTCCATCGCGTATCGCGTAGCTTTCAATATACGATGAGCTAACACTCAATTCTCTATAGGTTTCCGGCACACACATACGTAATTGCTGTTATACCTCCACACATAGGACTGTTATCAGTCGTAAGCCAGCAGTCAATAATTTCAGTAATGTACGAGTGGACAATGGAAATAGTCCTATGACTTTTTCATGCTTAATTTATTTCGTTGTGATGTGTGAAGTGATAGTTTTTGAGACGTAAAATTTTATTTTTGATGTTAATGGTTCATATCAGCTGTAAAATTTTGGACATTATTTAGGCGTAATAAGTTTTCATACTGATATCAAAAATATTGAGACATTGTTAGTTGCAAACAAAGTTACGGAAACAGGGTTTACGCAAAAGTTGTGCATGTACAGTTTGTGGAGAAATGAATAAGAGGAAGGTTAAGAATTATTCTAAAACGCCTTCAGGAAAAATTACTGGAAATTGAATGAATAAAATTAAAATTGTATAGCAAGATTTGCTGTTCTGCGAAAAAAAATTGGAGAAAATAATACATTACAGAATATAGAAAGAAAAGTAATCCATCCTTCACAGACGTAGATCGATATCTGAAATTTAAACTCTTGGGAAAAGTTTAGTAGTCATTGTAATATATGCCGGTCGCCAGAAATCAATAGCTATTTTGATCAAGGCCTCTTCTGTAAGATTGTATTTTACACTTACAATCATCTGTTTGTGTGCATTATGTCATTTAACTATTGTTCTATTAATTATAATGACAGGTTAATTTCCTTTTGCGGTTTAGCTGCCATAAGAAGCGGTAACTTTATGTGAATATCCTTGTTGTTGTTTTTAAGTTGGAATTATGTTATCAGCGTGTAACTCAAGTCATTGTTCGAACCCGAGCGTTTAATAACCTGAGATATGTAATACAGTTTCTCACGAAGAGATTTTATGTCTTCCTAGTGGAAGAAACGCATTTTCCATCTAATTAAATTCGTAGTCGGTCCAACAGAATTCCACTTTATATCAGTAGGTTGGGATAAATTCTAACATTTCCCCCATAAATTTTATAAATAGTTATTAAAAGAGGTAAAACCAGTTGCCGGTTATCGAACCATTGTGCACTAAGTACGAAGCGTTAATTATCCTTAAAATGGCGACCTTGTACTAGAACACTGGAAACCCAGATAATAAATTGAATCAATTCATAGCCGTAGTTTTTTCCGATAAACGAACACATGAGCACGCGAATCCATCAAAATGGTAGATGAAGTCGTGGAGCAGGCCTTCTGCAAATGGAGAAAAGAAGAAGTGGGATATTTAAAGACCTATTATAGGACAAATAGTGTAGAAACTGCTGCAACGACCTGGAAAAGGAAGTCAGTGTCAATTGTGTCTCCAAAATCGGGGAGAATATTGAGACAAAATAAGAACATAGAGAATCTGGATCAAACAAAACCTGAACAAAATGGAAAAATCAGGAAAGATAGTGGTTTTTTCTCGAGAATGTTGGATGACTTCAAGAAAGCTAAAGTATCCGATTTTACGTACCAGCAATCTAAAGTTCGAGAGAATAGTTCGTATAAACCATTTTGGGCAACCAAAACGGTGGAGCCGAAGACTGAAGAATTCGAAGCACCAATAGCTAAAACTGCCTGCACTGAGCAAAATAATGCTGTTGCTAATAAAAAGCTCATATTTGTGAAAGAAGCTATAGGATCTCCGAAAGTGACACTGACGGACAAAGCAACGGTGTCTTCTCCTAAGAAGAAACTCTCAACTGTAGACCATCACAAGGAATACAAGTTGAAGATGCCTCCGAGTTATGCTGGTAGTCAAATGCGTATGCCTACAGGCGAACAGCTGTTTTGGGTTCGTTTTATTTATGCTTCATTTGATAATGATGACTACAAAGTTATCTACAAAGCTTAGTACAATTTAATCTAAATTTATAGACCTAGTTTTACCAGATATGTGTGATTTAAGCTATGCGTTACACGTTTTACACATAAAAATTTATCCGGTCAGCCGTTACGTGTAAGAATAGAAACATCCCTTCATCCATCCAGGCAAATTTTACACTTGTAGTCTTTCTTTGCTCATTAAATACGTTTTGCAACAGTTTTGCCTCAGATGGTCATCATTATCTTCCGAGCATTTTCTCAACTAAATTACTGTGGGCTGACTTTTAGTGTAAGAGTAAATCTTCCAGTAAAGGCTCGATTATATCAAATTCCTCTCTTAAAATATACTAATGCCTGTAAATCCCCGAAGGGGTAGGAGGTGTATTAACCACCCATGTTTGGCTAACTATGATTTTTGGTCCCACGTAATAGGGGTTGAGGCCTATTGCCGTGTAGCGGGCACTTAGTCCTGGGCTGTATTTTTACTGTCGGATGGAGAACAGCCCGTAAATACCAGTGAAATGTCCGAATTTCGATATTTTTCGTAGAGGAAAAGTGTATTTACAGTAATGATAATGAAGCAATGAGCGAAGCATTGGATTGACAAAATTAAAATAATATTTTAACCATTAACTCATCAAGTAGTATCAGACTACAGTATCGTATTACGTGCTCTGTTCTGTACTATGTGCCTACATATTTATTTAAATGAAGATGATCTTGAACAGATACGAATTTCAATGAACAAAACAACAGTACTTATTCAGAATGTACACATAAATTTGATTCTAGCAAGGTTTTCCTATAAACTATAGCCCGTATTTGCCATAAATTCTTCAGATACTAGAACTTCATAGGATCATTGCCAAAAAGGTCACATAGTAGCAATTGAGACTAAGTTACTGAGCTATATCCAAGAAAATGTCTTCACATCCATTTCTATTCAAATATTGTACTATTTCTCTGATATGTTAGGACCTAACTTAATCTTAATTTCTAAATGCGATAGATTTCATGGAAGTTTGTTACGCAAGATGCGATGTGATGTTTGAATACCTCCGAGTTAGGCGCTCAGTCGCATACGCCCATGAAGATTTTCAGACACCAAGCTGCTGTGGTTTGGTGCCCGATGGTCTTGACAGGACATCCAAGCAACTAACAACAACAGTTAAACAAAATTTTACTTCATAGTTTTCCGATACTGACTTTCGAGATCGATTACAGGGAACCTTATCGCTAACACGGAGTATAGAAAAGTGTCCGGTCAATTTAGAATCATAACCATAGCCTGGGTAATGTATGTGTAGGTAAAGCAGATATTGCTAAGGCGATTGGCACACTAGCGCGGGAGTTCGTGGCCTTATGTTGATTATAGTATATCTCTTTGTATTGAAAACACGCATAGTGCTGTGTTGCACTATGCGTGTTTTGATGCGTGAAGATACAATCAAGCGCAGTTTTTTCCATAGTGTAAAAATACGCACTTCCGCAATACGCTGCGTGATGCGGGACAGTGTGTCAACCGCCTATATGTATGTCTCTTTAACAAAGAACGCACGAAAGTGTGTCAGTGTTAAGTGAACAAAGACTTATATCTAAATAATTACGTGTAATATGAGCTATTAATTCATTATACCCCTCAGTATTTGGAGTAACACAGCGTAAAATGGACAGTTAGTCTCAAGGCATCCAATTATACTAAATACTTACAACCAGCTTTGTGTAACAAATATTTAAAAATATATTTCTGTCCACAGCTAGGCGAGACCCGTCCATCATCGTACGGTCCTGCCGCATACCAGGACTTTAAGGAGATCAGGTCTCGATGCCTAGCTGAAGGCAGGCTGTTCGAAGACCCGGAGTTCCCGCCGATAGACCGCAGTCTCTACTACAAGGAGCGGTTGGATAGACCCATCACTTGGCTGAGACCCGGGGTAAGTGTTTAGGAATTGATAGATGATATGTCAAAGATGTAATGGATTCATCATCATCTACATACAACGTTAGTCCTGATTGCATCCGAGACCATGGTGCCCTCGAAGCTCAGGGTCCGCCTTCCGGCTCTTCCTCCTCCACTTCGCACGATAATGGGCGTCCAAAGTAGTGAGATCGTTTCCACGCATGTCACCCTCCACGACGCCAAGCCAGCCCTTCTTGGGCCTACCCCTTCTGGACCCGGTGGGGACGCCATTGCCAGGCATTTGTTACCCATGTAGCTGGGCGGTTGCCGCAAGACGTGGCCGCACCAGCGGAGGCGGCTCTTTTGCATTTTATCTGCGATGTCACGGACATGACATGACAGATGTAATGGAATATTCTTCGGAAAAATATTGAACTTGTGCGGTAATTTAAATTAATGATTTATCACACACGCTATTTCACGAGTATTGTTGAGGTCCCACCGGGATTTTCGGGATGCAAGCTAACCTTACTTGCAAGCTGGGTACGCCTGGTGACTGGTGATTGACGGACAAGCCTCGTCTGGCGCAGACTTTCCTCTCGGGGATGGGAGGGCAGTTGGCAGTCGAGTTCAACAAAATTAACCAGAGAAGAAAGTCTTGATAATGATGACCATTCTTTCATCTTAATATATCACATTAGTGTCTGGTTATCACAATCATAATAAGATCGCTAAGACTTTTTTCCACAAAATTCTACACAACGCTATCTAGACCCATGGTAAGCTTAATTAGCTTATGTTATGGAATCTAGAATGCGGATAAACATACTTAGATACAATTTTTTTCCTTACCTATGTAGGTAAGTACATATTGTAGATAGAAACACCCAGACCAATGCAAATAGCCATTCATGCATACAAATATTTGCACTGAGCGGGGATCGAACCCGCGCCTCCTGCATGGCAGTCGCGTGCACTACCGCCACGCCACAGAGGTTGATAATAAATGTATTATTATTCCAGGAAATATGCGACGACCCGCGTCTATTCGTCGAAGGTTACAGCCGCTTCGACGTGCAGCAGGGAGAGCTTGGAGACTGCTGGCTCCTAGCTGCTGTCGCCAATCTGACGATGCACAAAAAGTAAGCTCTCTTTATCTGTTCCCGTTACAGAAACGTATTCTGGCGATAAAACAATAGTCAATGTTTTTGTCTTAAGATATCCTAATAGGTACTTGACAATTTATCTTCAAAAAATAAAATTTGCACACCTATCGAGGTAATAAGTAGAGCACTTGCACATTATTTTAAACGAAACCACCATTATCTAACTGTCTTATGCGAATAAACTGATTTGATTTTAGTATTCCAAGCGGAAATCTACCTCTGGGTCAAATTTTATCTACCTAGATCCCTTCAACTAGGTAGCCTGCGATGGCCCTGTGTAAGCCGGGGTGCGAGGGATATGCTAAAAGCTATCTCACCGATCTAGCTATCTCTATCGATAACTGATGGCCCGAGACGGCCGTCCGGTTTTAGTCGGTTCAAGTCCCGACATAATCATCTCCGTTGGCTCCGGCAACAATTTTTGTTTTCTATTTTTTTCTACCCAGTACTCCACAACATTCTACACAACGCTATCCCACATAGTCCTATCTAGACCCACGGTAAGCTTAACTAGCTTATGTTTATGGAATTTAGAATGCGGATAAGCATACTTAGATACTTTTTTTTTATAAATACATACATATTATAAATAGGAACACCCAGACCAGTGCAAATAGCCATATTCATACATACAAATATTTGCACTGAGCGGGGATCAAAGTCGCGCCTCCGCGTGGCAGTCTAGTTCAGTACCGCCACGCCACAGAGGCTGACACACAGAAACAGCACAGTAGAAATTGATCCACCGAAAACAAATATCTAAAACAAATCACTGTCACTATTCGATTTAAACTCGCTAATAATCTTATCTAAGTCCTTCCCACGCGAATCCGTATATGGGACAAAATATACACAAGTTTTTCAGCGATAATGCTGTTTGGTCTAACATGTATTCTCTGATATCCCTTTATCATTGACCTTGAATTATGCAGCAGTTTTGTTATAAATAACAATGCATTTTCATCCTTCCTGTACAATTTTATTATTTAAATAATATTATCCGCATTCTACATTCCATAACACAAGCTATAAAAGCTTACCATAGGTCTAGATAGCATTGTGTAGAATGTTGTGGAATAAAAAAAAGGATAACTGCCATTATACTGACAACTAAACTAAAGTTGATTTTAATAAGAGGAAATATATTTTTGATACTCAAAATGGTAGATTTACCACCAAATAGGGTGACTCTACCACCAAATATGGTAAACCTACCACTAAATATATGGTAAATCTACCAAATATAGTAAATATCTAACACCAAATATATGGTAAATTTACCAAATATAGTAAATCTAACATCAAAAATATGGTAAATCTACCAAATATAGTAAATATCTAACACCAAATATATGGTAAATTACCAAATATGGTAAATCTACCAAATATGGTAAATCTACCAAATATGGTAAATCTGTCGCTAAATATATCAATTATTCTCCGCCTAATATGACACCGTACCCAATATAATTGCAACTGTTTTTGTTTACAGACTGTTCTTCCAAGTGGTACCTGATGACCAGAATTTCGATGAAGGAGAATATGCCGGCATCTTCCATTTCCGGTATGTAATATTGTTATTACGACTGTATTGTTGTGGGGTAAACCACAAGGTTCAAAAGTTCTACACCGCACCGATTCAATTCGTATTTTGACACTATATACAACCCGCTTCAAAGATGCTTTGAATATTGCTATACATATAATATGTTCTTATATGTCATAAAAATTTCGGTATATAGCTCCAGAGTCGCCCTAAACCCAAGTCATTTGCTAATATTCTTTTATGCATTTCGGCTGTCCAATTTTGACAGCATTACAACCACCCGCTTCAAAGTTGGGTTTTTTATCTTTTTAAATTCTGTAAATGGCTCCAGCATCGCCCAAACTTATAAATATCAATTACCCCCTAAAAAAGGACTGGTTGCAAATTCGAATCCCATCTGAGTGTTGACTTTTTGGGATCCATATTAATTATATTATCTGCGGTAGCCTAGTGGTATGGGTAATGGACAACTGAGACGAGGTCTCGGGTTCGATCCCAGGTTTACCATGGCACACACCAATGACTTTTCGATGTTTTTAGAAGTTAAGTGTGTATTTATCGGAGGTTTATAAGTGCCCGGTTAATGGCAATAGGCTCGCCACCTATTACATTGGGACCTAAACATAAACTGGCGAAATGTAGGTGCTTGCTAGCACCTCTGCCTACCCCTTCGGGGAATACAGGCGTGAGTTTATGTTATGTATGTTATGTTATATTAATTATATGCCTATATAATATCAGGTTCTGGCAGTACGGGCGATGGGTGGATGTGGTGATAGACGATCGCCTGCCTACATACCGCGGCAAGCTGATCTTCCTGCACTCGCCCGAGAGGAACGAGTTCTGGTGCGCGCTGCTGGAGAAGGCCTATGCCAAGTGAGTATAAATTTAACATATGCTCATGTTTACATTATAGAAGTTTCACATAAATATTTCTTAGTATCTGGAACAACACAAGAGTGAATTCCACCAGCAACAAGAACTGAGTTTGGCCCAAACGTAACCGGACGCACCATGCTTTGCCCGATGAATTTCACTAAGCAAACACGAGGATCCAGGCCAGGGGTAACTAAAGCCAGTCATTCTCACGACCAAAATCCAATCCTATTTTTCTTATGATTTGTGGGAGTCAGGAATCCAAACTAGGATTCCCTGTGCTATGGGATATATATATAAGGGATGTAAATGTCTATTCCGTTTACTATAGATTACGTAAAGGTATTCTGTCTGAATAGGTCAGTGGCGTTATCTTTTTCCCAGGATAGGATAACTTGCGCAATTGGGTATTTCCCTGTAGTTTGTTACGTGAACACTGGTTCCGGTAATAGAAAATGAAAACATTAGAACATAGCAGTAATAAACGGTAAATACCGGTATCTCGCGATTGCAGCACGTGTCCCCTCACTGGGAAGTGAACGCAAACATTACCTTTTAAGGTAATGCATCGTTCTAACGCACATATAAAATGAGTCACACGAATAGATAACCAATCAGCGCATCCCATCAATCGGAAAAACAGCTGATGGCTCAACACTAACACACAACACAAAAAAAACACGCCCCGCGCGCGCCGAGGCGTACACAGCGGATTGATTCGATCGCGAGACTTCGCAGCGAAACGTACACGTCGTGGTCCTAAAGCCTAGCTAGAATGCTAGGTGCATCTTAGATTCTGCTAGTTACTATTCTAAGTGTCTATACGAACTAGTCTACTATACGAAGCAATTCCCAATATAAGGGAACTTGGTACCGGCTGGTATACCGGTACAACTACTTACCGGCTGGAATATTAGCACCGCGCCGTACCGGCCCACCGCTGAACCAGCTGAGGTTGCCTGCCCTCTCCGTACCGTCTTGAAGACGGCCTTGGCGACGACTCCGGCGGACCGAACTAGCAGCTGCGAAGCCTGGTGACCTTGAGGGGAAGACAACTTCACACTCGCACGGGGCCAGCCTGGAACCCCAAGTTGAGTACATTACTCAGCCTTCCGTTTATAGTGGCGTGTATCTATACCCCAACCGACACTCGACTTTGACTTAGAGTAGTTTTTTTTATTGTAAAGCAGGACCTACGGAATAAAGTTGTGGATCTCGTACCAATCGTTTTCTTCATTCTTGACCCCGTGGGGCCCCGTATCAAGTTAAAATAAATTATCTACAAGCTCATTAAATTAAAAATTGTAAAAGAGTGGTAAAAGTTGCGTCGGTTCTTATTTTGTCATTTATATTTATTTTTAATAATCGACCCAACCTATAGTAAATAATTCAACTATAAAATTGTATGACGTCACAAAAAAATTTTCATACAAGTTACCTTCTAACTTACCTACCGTTTTAGTCAGTAGAATATCCAATTCATATACAATATCTATCGAATTGCAGGTGAAGTGGCCTTGGGTTCCGAATTTCTTGATGAGGTCCTAAGAATACAAGACGGCGTGCGGTCGTAGTCGGTTTGAGTCCGAAATAATCGCACAAATATTTTCCGTACGAAACAGGGATCCCAAAATTTGATAGCCCAGTCAAATTCAAAAAGATTTTTCAAATCATACTGAGCAGCGCCTGCAAATAAATTAATTGTTCAGCTTTATTCATCATTACCTAAGATTTCTCTCCGTAAAAATGTACTTTAAATCCAAGTCACAAATAAGTTCTTTTTTCTCAGACTGCACGGGTCCTACGAAGCCCTAAAAGGCGGTAGTACATGTGAAGCTATGGAGGACTTCACCGGAGGAGTGACGGAGATGTACGACATGACAGAACTGCCTCCGAACTTCTTCACGATATTACTGAAGGCGTATGAGAGGAATTCTATGATCGGATGCAGTATTGAGGTGTGTACCATTTTGAGATGAAATTCTGTTTTATTTACATAAAGTAGAGCCAACGAAGCGAGAGAAAAAAGGTAAACAAAGTTTCAGCAGTTCCAAACATTTTCATTTGAAAATGATTACGTATCACTTCAAGCGCATTCCAGACAAAAATCGGAATCGGATCTGACAGTTTAGAACCGCTGTGCTGACAGCTTTCCTGTACTACGAAACACGCAACGATAGCTGTCGCTCGGCCATTGTCGCGTACGTGCGACATGGACAGAGAAAATAATCGCTAGTTATCGCAACGTGACTTTACCTTTTTTCTCGCGTCTAGTTGGCTTTACTTTAGAACCCTTAGCTAGATGGATTGACGACTTGAAAAAGGGTGGCTGGGACAGACTAGATGCGGATGGCGGAGAATCGGCAAAAGGCGCACATTGGGATTGGCAATAGTTTTATTACTAAGAATGCCCAAAACCGTGCGAAGTGGAAAAGTTAAAGCTGGAAAGCGGATATAACTAATCGGCTCACTTCGAAAATTACCCAAACAAACAGACAGATAGAAAGACAAACAAAATATTTGTATAGTTAGCATACTTAATGCTGTAAAAATTCCTTCAAAAATATAAAATGGTTATGTATCATTATAGTGTCTCTTATAACTATTAGCTCTTTTCTAGTGTAAACTATTTTGGCATATATATCTCTCTTTAACTTACCATCAGGCGAGGAGAAGTTAAATTGACGTGTCATAAAAAAAGCTAATAATATTTAATTCTAATCAAAAACTGTTAAAAACTATTTATTGATGTCACTTGGTGGAACTTGCTATCCAACTAATGTTATAAATACGAAAGTTGGCAAGTATGAATGGATGAATGTTTGTTACTCTTTCATGTCTAAACGGCTGGAGCGATTTTAATGACACCCTTGATTAACACATAGGTTATGTTCGGTCGCGATAACCAACATCCACGCGGGCGGAGCCGCAGGCAACAGCCAATATTGGATATTGTGTAAAAGTACCTACCGTGTTTTATTCATCTATAAATTTATCTTTACAGCCGGACCCGAATATCTTGGAAGCGGAGACCCCAGCCGGTCTCATCAGGGGTCACGCGTACTCCGTGACGAGGGTCAAGTATGTGGACATAGAGACCCCCAACCGCTCCGGCAAGATACCGCTGCTGAGGCTACGGAACCCTTGGGGTAATGAGGCCGAGTGGAACGGGGCCTGGTGTGACAAGTTAGTATATGAATGAATTTTACAGCATTAAGCATGCTAACTATACAAATCGAATACATAGGGAAAAAGAATCTTCTGGGGCGGAACTCGAACCCGCGATCTTTCCAGGGGAATGCCTTGACCAACTCAGCTACCGAGACACGCCCGATGTGATTCAAATTTCCCTTCTTATCCGTCTTTAAGGCGACGACGGTGGAGTCATCTACCGATATTCTTACGAACTATCGGAACCAATGAATGATGTTACAATCATTTTTAAACATTGATTTATGATAATTCCATCCAAATTTTGAGGCAGGCGTGAATATAATATGTATGAGATGAGATCCGGTTCTTAGCATTCCATGGATGGTGCGTGCGGTCGCCGAGTCCATAGCGTGGTACAGAGAGGAACACTGTGACGGCGCCTGGGACTTGCGACCCAGGTGTAGGTTTAGGGGCCACCTTGTGATGCATCAGCGCTCACCTACACCGTCACAAGTGTTCCCCCCTCTACCTATCCAAATTTGGTAAGATCCTATCAACGCCGTTTTAGATATTCGTTTGAGTAAAGAGCTTACTGAAGCTCTTGGCAATCCGAGGTCTTTAAATAAGTTATACAGGGATTTAGCTGGAATTCCCCTTGCTCCTACTTCCACGGCGCAAGTCAGACATACACATTTGAGAATGCCGTGACGCGAAACTGGTCAGGTGAAAAACAAAATATACCTAGTGGTAAAGCACAAAGTGTCTTACTCAATAAAATATCACCACCCCATCTCATCCGAAGGGTGTCGTAATAGACAACTAACGGAAAAATACGCAGACGATATCACTTTGAGAGAGGCAAAGCTTGAAATAAAACCCTGTACCAACCTCGAGGCTTGATGGGGACATTGTGGTCCCCACAACCCGAAAGGGGCCATCTCGAAAGAGATGGTCCTGGGTCTGTCGGGGTGCGAGAGATATGCTTTTGGCAATCTCACCTCCGGCAACCAAGGACCCAAGACGGAAAAAAAAAAGAAACCTCTAGCCAGGGTGGAAACAGTACGCCTCCCGACATTGGGAGAGGCTTAGGTCTAGCAGTGGACAATAACAAAGGATTTCTTGCACAGTCTGCACTGGCTATATATATTTCTGTGTTGTTTCCAGGTCTGTTGAATGGCGTTACATACCGGAAACTGAGAAAGAAGAATTGGGTCTTACATTCGATGACGACGGCGAGTTCTGGATGTCGTACCAAGATTTCAGTCATCACTTCTCTAGGTGAGTTTTATATTCATTTACAAAGTTGATACTCACGTCTCCTCTCATAGATGTTGGATAGTGCGACTTTTGCTCATATCTCCGGTTCTATTCGATCAACTGAAAATTGTGTGAATTAAAATATAATAAATCCACATTAACATCATACTAAATGCTGTCTCCAAGCGATTACAATATAAGTGTCTTCAAGAAGGGCATCAGAAAGTTTATGTGATTGCCCCAGTTTGGTGCCCTGAGTGTTGCACACGTACATAGGCCACGGTGACCACTTACCATTAGGTGGTCAAAATTGTTGGTATCTGGTTAGCACTGTGTAGTTTGTTGTATACACGGAGGACAGAATATGATTTGTAACGGAGATGCCCCATTGATATTTATCCTAATAAAAACGCGTCGCCAAATGCGGGTGTGAAGGGAGACGCGCGGGGTGTCAAAAGTCGAAGGACGTCATAGCTATGACGTTCCTCCCCCTCCTACATCTAGTGCAGCATAGCGAAACCGATCAGAAACAGACATGCCAATTGTCATTGTAGTTTGATAACTCAACTCGCCACTAAGCGCTGCAAAGAATTCTAGAATAATCTATAGATGAACAAAATCAATACCTAGATGACATTTTTTTAAATAAGGCCATCTCTTGGATTAAAACAGAATTATTTAGGACCCTTAAATGGATTGACCTTATATCAATTTGATATTATACAATGACGTTTGATATTATACAGTGGGGTTCACATATAGAAAAAATAGCTAGTAGATTAAGCTCAGCTTCCTATGCTGTAAAAAAGATTAGGACTTTAACAGATGTGGATACGGCTAGAATAGTTTATTTCAGCTATTTTCATAGTATTATGAGCTACGGAATTCTCCTTTGGGGTAATTCCGCAGATTTAAACACGATATTTGTCTTGCAAAAGCGGGCTGTGCGAGCTATTTATAATTTGGGCCCAAGAGTCTCCCTCCGAGATAAGTTTAAAGAGATGAATATTCTAACCGTATTGTCACAATACATTTTCGAAAACTTAATGTATGTCAGGAAAAATATTGCAAAATTTCCAAGACTTTGTGACAGGCACAATATAAATAATATAATAATAGCAATCTTGTAGTTTGTCATAGCAGACTCCATAAAATAAGTAATTCTTTCCAGGGCAACTGTATTCGCTTTTTTAACAAGCTTCCTAATGAAATCAGAGATTTACCTGTTAATAATTTTAAAAATACAGTAAAGAGCAAACTGTGCCAGAAAGGCTATTATAAAATCCAAGAATATTTAAACAAGCTTGGAAATGAGCTGTTCGCTCTGCTATGCTACTCAAGCAAAACATTGTATCTAGACCATAAGTTTTAGGCTAAGTAAATGTTTTGTAAATAGACCAAAAAAAAAGCCCGCTGGGTTTCTTGCCGGAGTCTTCTCAGGTCTGGGCCGCGTTTCGAACCGGTGGTCCATTTACTAGTATTAGTTAGTATTTAATATTTACTTTATGTTGACGTTTTGTAAGTGGCGATTTAATGGTCTATGCAAAATAAATTATTTTTGAATTTGAATTTTTGAATTTTGAATCGACAGATGGCTCAATGTTTCTATTTCAAATTTGACCTAAAATTTCACTAGAAGTAAGTAATGACGTCACAGACAGAATGAGTCCATTGACGTTTAGAGGGCACGCGACTCGATTGCCTTGCAACAACTCCGCTATCATTTCCTTCTCCATGGTTGTGTAATAAAATCTTAACCTAGAACATTCTTGATTGCAAGTTTATTATTCTATTAAAAAATCTGTAATTTTCAGAGTGGAGATTTGTAACTTGAACCCAGATTCTTTGGACCCTGAGGAGTGTCCAGAGGGCTGTACCAAGAAATGGGAGATGTCTGTCTTCGAAGGAGAATGGGTTAGAGGTACGTTGTTTAACATTGAATAGTGTATTAAATTTTTATTGAGATTTTTTGTATAAATATCCATGTAGGGACAGAAAAAGAATACAAGTATCAACACCCCATTTCATCCGAAGGAATGCGATAGAAAAATACGCAAACGATATCACTGCGAGAGACGGAAAACTCGTAACAAAAGCGCGTACTAACCCGTCTGGCCAGCGTGGAAACAGTAGGCTAAAGCCTCCGTGGCGTAGCGGTAGTGCATGCGACTGCCACGCAGGAGGCGCGGGTTCGATTCCCGCTCAGTGCAAATATTTGTATGCATGAATATGGCTATTTGCATTGGTCTGGGTGTTTCTATGTATAATATGTATGTATTTACAAAAAAAAAGGTATATAAGTTAATAATGTTTATCCGCATTCTAGATTCCATAACACAAGCTATAAAAGCTTACCATGGGTCTAGATAGCGTTGTGTAGAATGTTGTGGAATAGTCAGAGCATTCTTAGTGGTTAAGGAGTCGGCCTTATGATCGAGAGGTCCCGGGTTCGAATCCTGGCCATTACACTACCGACGTGAACCCACTCCTTGCACAAGCAATTTAGCTTAGTTGGAGAGGTTAGAGGGAATATTAGTAACTTTGGTTCTAATATTCTTTTTTTATTAAAATAATAATAATTCTCCTTGTAAGAGAAGGATCGCGAGTTCGACGGTCAGAGCATTCTCCCTGTAAGAGAAGGATCACGAGTTTGAATCCCGCCTGGATCGATCCAAACTTTTTCCTATCAACTTATACTAAATACATATTATACTATAGTCTGATTTTTAATTCGAGTCAGTAAAATGACAAGTGCAACTGTCACTGATACAAAAAAGGGTGACCCGCTACAATAGTGATGTTCGACAATCAATAGACTAAGATATTTTAGTCATACTTTAGTTCTTCTTTAGTTTTTTAGGTTTTTTTATTGTAAATATGTAATAGGTACATATGCATTAAACAATATTATTGGAGAAATATGGATCTTATTATAAAAGCTGGGAATGAACGTTTCAAAAGCTAGTAGGTATGTAATAATACTAATAACATTCCACAACACAAGATTCTACACAACGCTATCTAGACCCATTGTAAGCATAACTTAATTAGCTTGTGTTATGGAATCTAGTATGCGGATATACATACATAGATTCTTTTTCGTAAATACATACATATATTATACATAGAAACACTCAGACCTAACCAAATAGCCATATTCATACATATAAATATTGAAACTGAGCGGGGATCGAACCCGCGCCTCCAGCGTAGCAGTCGCATTTACTACCGCAGACCGGCACGCCACGGAGGCTGTCGATGTGATGTAATGTAATGTTATGGACCAAGTGATAAATTAGGTATTATGATAAATATGAGAGAACACTGCGCGCCTCGACTTCGATAGTTATAGATTAGAAGGCTAAGCGGAGCTTTCGTAGTTATTTTTTCATAACCACCAATCCATACATGAACCGTATTTGCGTCGCCATGGTTTTTTTTATATAGGGCACGTCAATTTGACTTCACCTCGCCTGATGTGAAGCAAAGGCAAAGTCTCAAACTCAACAAAAAAATAACAAGCCAACAAGTAACAAATAAACAAGAAATTGCAGAGGACACTAAATAATTCTGACACCGGCGGAATTCGGGTGCAGAATGAATAACAAAATTGTGTCCATAGCGTCTCAAGTGATGACTATAGTGCTCACCATCAGCCAAGGAGTCTGAAGTCGTTTTGACGTGTCCTATATACCATTAATTGTCTATGTATATCAGTCAGATATATATCATATTTGTAGATTAGTTTACCGTTTAGGTAAGTTTAATAAGTAAGCCATTTGTATACAAAATCAGTCGAAATGACAATTTAAATTAACCGCATACAACTATACCCTCCCACATTAATATACGCCTACCTCGTACTAGCTGTGCACCACCCTATGGTAGACTGGCAGAAAATAGAGAGACTGGCAGAGAGCATCATCAAAACAGCCTCGCGTAAACTCGGAGTCCTGAACAGAGTGAGACGTTTTTTCACGCCGGAGTAGCGGTGTCTTCTATACAAGACCCAAATTCGTTTCTGCGTGGTATACTGCTCGCATCTTTGGGACGGCTCCGCAAAGTACTTACTAGATGCTCTCGACAGATTGCAGCGACGTGCGGTTCTCATTACTGGGAATCCTGAGATGACGAATATCCTCGAGCCTTTGCAGATGCCTAGAGATGTTGCGTCTTTGGCAGTATTCTACTGTCTCTATCATGGTGAATGTTCTGATGAGCTCTTCCAAAAAGTCCCACCCTCTCCTTTCCTTCACAGGACAACACGTGCAGGGCTATGATGCCATCCGCATACGGTGCAGAATAAATCTGCTAGAACCAAGCGTTTCAGTGACTCATTCCTATGCCGCACCATTAAGGTCAAGTACTCTGCCAGCTCATGTGTTTCCTTCTTCCTACAGTCCAGGGTCCTTTAAGCGGAGCGTGAAAAGGCATCTGATGAGGCCGTCAAGCTGAGTGCCACCACTGTTAACATGGTACATGTTTATAATAGTGACCCTCTTTCCGAGACTTCACCTTTAGCTTACCATCAGGCGAGGCGAAGTCAAATTGACGTGACTTTATAAAAAAATATAATCTCGACTATCTTTTAAATATAAAACTCTATTCAACCACATCACTAGTTATGTGAGACAAAAAACCTGCAACACTGGAAATGTCATTTTACTGACTCGAATTAAAGATCATAGTATAGCTGTCCCGGCGAACTTCGTACCGCCAATTTTTCCCTGCACCCGTGGCGTCAGATCCCGTTCCCGCTGCACCATTTAGGGGGATGAAAAATAGATGTTGGCCGATTCTCATAGATACCGGATAAGCACAAAAATTTTCATCACAATCTGTCAAGCCGTTTCGGAGGAGTATGGCAACGAAAACTGTGACACGAGAATTTTATATATTAGATTTTATCGTTGTGTCGCAGGTGTGACAGCGGGCGGTTGCCGTAACTTCCTGGAGTCGTTCTGGCGCAATCCGCAGTACACCGTCACGCTAAGAGATGTCGATGAAGGAGACGAGGAGAACAAGTGTACCGTGAGTATCTTATCTTCCTAACATAAAACACTAGAAGACCCATGGCATATATGGCTGTAATCATGGTTGAATGCTTGGTGTATGAAAGTTGTAACGATTTCGAAAATTTTGTATAGGGTAGATTAGACATTGAGAAAGGACGTAGGTTATGTTTGGTCCCAATAACCGATATCCACGCGGGCGGGCAAAAGTTAACCCACAGAACTGCCTGAAAAACGCGTTTTTTGTGAGTATCAATATTGTTTTTTATAAATGGTAGGGATGTTATGTCAACTCGTACCGAAATAGTAGTCAGTTTTAACGATGCGTTGAAATGAAAATGAAGAATGTTCACAAATTCTGAATTTTAGTTTATTGTTTTATGTGTTGCAAACAAAAAATACATCTGATAGAATTATTTCGATATATCAATTGATTTCCAAGATATAAACTGTAAAATTACAACTACATAGTATTTTTGTACGAAACAAAAACAAGTTTTTATATAATTATCATTTTATATAACCTTTAATATAATGTAACAAACTTTCAAGAGAATTGGCACACCCAGTAACATTATCCATTGCTGCGTCTATAAAGTTTATATATACATATAACATAACATAAACTCACGCTTGTATTCCACGAAGGGGTAGGCAGAGGTGCTAGCACGCCTTCGCCAGTTTATGTTTAGGTTCCAATGTAATAGGTGGCGAGCCTATTGCCATTAACCGGGCACTTATAAACCTGCGATAAATACACACATAACTTCGAAAAGCATTGAAAAGTTATTGGTGTGTGCCATGGTATATATATAGTTTATATATAGTCTAAGATTAATATCAAACTAACATTAATTTTCAGATAATCGTAGCCCTAATGCAGAAGAACCGCCGCTCCCAACGCCACCAGGGCTTAGAGTGCCTTACCATCGGGTTTGCGGTGTACCGCTTACCCGACTACGGCCATGTTCCCAAGCCGCTTGATATCAACTTCTTCAAGTACAACGCGAGTGCCGCCAGGTCGCAGAGCTTTATCAATCTTAGAGAAGTTAGCTCAAGGTATGTATATTCAACGGATTTCGTACATAATACCGAAAGTTAAATGATCGAACAACAATGGTCGACAACGTTTGGTCGGACGATCAAATCGTCGCTGGTACGTTAGGTCGAAACGTTAATACGTCGAGGTATTATTACGTGGAAAATGCAATAGGTCGAAAGATCAAATTGTCGCTGGTGTAATAGGTCGAAATATCAAGACGTCGACGTATTACTACGTAAAAATGCAAACGGTCTTTTGTCCTCCCTCATAAAGTTGAAATTTTCAAAAAGGCACAAACGTTGGAATAAGTTGTTAGACAAACAGAAACGAGGATTATACCAAATCATTAAACTTTTACAAAATGAACAAGCTACAAACCAGAACTATATATATTATTTCATTCCGCAAAGATTACGCAAAGGCAGGCCTTTTGAAAATTTCAACTTTATGGGGAGGGGACAATAGACCGTTTGCATATTTATAATACATCAACGTATGAAGTGAAAACTATGGATATTTACTCCCAAAAGTCTTCGGGGCCCGAACCTAACCTGCTGGTTGAAGCACGAAGTTCTAGCGCTAACATTGGCTTTCATGGAAGGAACTGCAATATGACCTCCCATCCCTGAAAGGATAGCCTGCGCGAGAACCACATCCGTTGATTTACTGGTGCACTGACTATAGAGGTTGGCTTCAACCACGAATATCAAATGTGATACACCTACCTACTTAACAAGAAATTGTACTTTTATTTCTCCCCAGATTCAAGTTAGAGCCAGGTTCGTACGTCATCGTGCCTTCTACCTTCGACCCGGAGGAGGAGGGCGAGTTCCTCCTGCGTGTGTTCTCTGAGAAGAGCAACAATATGGCGTGAGTGTTATATTATACCATGTAATATTTATACGATAGCCTGCATTAATCTGACCTGACTAAGCTGTTCTGAAAAGATTACAGGGACCCCTAGCTAAATTTTCGAAATGTATTTTAAACCAACCAAACTTAGTGATTATATGAGAAACATAGGTACGTTGGATCGAAAAACATCGGGAAAAAAAAGCGCTCAAGTGGGACTTGGACCTTGCAGAAGGGAAATTTGAACGGACTTAGGTGTGGCTCAACAGCTCAGTTGGAAGAGCATTCCCTAAGGGTCGTGGGCTCAAGTCCCACTTGAGCGCTTCTTTTTCCCGATGTTTTTCGAACTTAAAAAGTTGGCATAATAAATGCTATAAAAATTTCTTTCAAATAGGTATGTAGGTTTTATTTTGACAAGGAGTACCGATATTTCTTAAATATTTTTATTTCAAATAGAATTGAAATGACGCCTTATGTAAACATAGCGTTACTGAATACGTAAGAGACTGATAATTGATAAATGTAAAGTTTACATGGTCTTTTGATGATCGCGTAATCACTTTGTAACACAAAGAGCTTTTCGTTCCTACACGGGACGACATGTGCAGGGCTAAAATGCCATCTGTATACGGTGCAGAGTATACCTGCTAGAACCAAGCGTTTCAGTGACTCATTCCTATGCCGCACCACTAAGACCTGGAACTCCCTGCCAGCTCACGTGTTTCCTTCTTCCTACAGTCCCGGGTCCTATAAGCGGGGCGTGAAAAGGCATCTAATGAGGCCTTCAAGCTGAGTGCCACCACTGTTAACATGGTACATGTATACGATGGTGACCCTCTTTCCAAGACTTTGCCTTTAGCTTAACATCTGGCGAGGTGAAATCAAATTGCCGTGTCCTTTACCTATACTGCCGTCTTATTGTAAAAAGGCATAACTAACAAAAACAAAAATGTAAGATAATCGAGTTTGAAATTTTTCAAGGTTTTTTTAGCAGAAAAATCCTTTGTGTATTATTGGGAGAAACAAGTTATTAAATAAGGTACACAATCGAAATACCTATCCAACCATGCATAGGATTTTTTTTTTTTTTATACAGATAATCCCAATTTTCCCTTTCATCTTAACAAAATAATTACAAATAAAATATCTTTTTATCGTTTTAAAGGCACAACTAACCAGTAAAATAGTAATAAGTCTTTTCTTTTTAAAAACAATTCAGTATTAAAATGAAAGGACACATAATTTATGTAATTATGTCTTTGTAACGTAATCATAAAGGTTCATTGCGAGTTTAAAAGAGTATAAATTTTACATAAAATTGTTACTTTTAAAATGATTGACTTTTTCATTTACTTTTTAATTATGAACATTGAACAAATAACAAAAAAATGGTAATCAAAACTCTTTATTTCAAATAATATGATAAATTTGACGTTACACTTTTTAAACCATCGTATCACAGTATAACGAGAGATCTTACAGTAGTTCATCGCGTTTGATGTTTGCGGAAATGCCGCCTTTTGCACTTTTGTCAGGGTTGTCACTTCATTTTATTTATAATTTATTTTTCTGTATTATTTTATATAATAACCCCTATTTGATCTCTTTGTTCTGTAAAGGCACAACAACTCACGCTAATATAAAATACTAGCTGATGCCCGCGGCTCCGCTCGCATGGATGTCCGCTATTGCGACTTTTGGTTATATCTCCGGTTCTACTCAACCAAATATGATCAAGCAAACGTAATATTTTGAGTCAGAGTTTTTGGATTTCGATTTTAATTTGAATTTGAATATTGATTCGGGTTTGGGTTTGGGTTTGGATTCGGGTTTGGGTTTGGATTTGTATTCGGATTCGGATTCGAATTCGAGTTCAAATTTCAATGAAAGTTCGCTTATCGCCGGTATCGCTAAATTAATGATATATTCCTAATCAGCGACCTCAAACACTCTGAAAGCAATACCCATATCGATTTTCGTGAAAATTTCGAGTCCGCCATCTTGGATCGCCAAATGGATGATATATTCGCAATCAGCGACCCCAAAAACCCTAAAATCGAAACCCATATCGATTTTGGTGAAAATTTCTTGTCCGCCATCTTGGAGCGCTAAATATAGAAAACATAAAAAAACAATTTTAACAAACAAAACGGTTCATGAAAAAAAAAATCACGTAATTAGTTATGATTACAAATGAGACAGCCCTGGATCCTTAATACCGAGTAAAATGTATGGGCGTACCGAGTAATACCCCGTCCCCCACCACTCCCCTGCCCCCGCACGATTGCTCTGTCTAGACGGCTTCGTCGACCGACTGTATGTAGTATGAATCGTTAGACTGTGATCGTATTATCTCTGATTTTAGAATAAAATCTAATTCTACGGGGCCGAACTCACGCACGAAGTGTTTCAGTTCAATGATCTAGCTATAACGGTTCATGAAATAATAGCAAAACCTGGTGAAAGACAGATAGCGAATCTTAGTAATATAGTCCCATTTTTACCCATTAGGTACGGCACCTTAATAATTCAAAGCAAACAACAATTTAAAAATAAACTAATTAAAATGCTAAACAACTCCATTGTCAATAATTGTTTATTTCTTTAAGTCATAATTTTTTAATATAATGAGACTTTTCGTCCATTGCGTTCAAATAGATTTAGAAACACAACTTCAGATATCGGGCACAAAAACTAGAGACTTAAGCTTTAGTGACAGTTAAGTACTATTTACTTATAATATACGTCGTAAACGCGCGCGGGTAGGCACCTAACAGGCGCGTGCGTAGAGGGCAGGTTGAAAATATTACTCAATTTTACAAAAATTGGATGACATATTAATTTTTTTTTGTCAAGTTCATATTTTCAGCCTACCCTCTGTTCATGCTACTGTTATATGTTTACATATTTGAGTTATCAGATGGAATGGGAAAGTTATGATTATCTAAGCAAAAACATCTGATTATATAATCATAACTTAATTTAAGATTTTACAATGAAAGAAACAACATTGCTTACCAATAAATCAGCTTGCGTTTACCTTGAATTGAAAACATTGGCGCAATGATGAGCGCAAGGACACCCCCACATTCCTTACCAACCTTACTGGCGTCTTAAAGAAAAGGCACAATTGGTCACTTGTGACATCTCTTTATAACACTTTCAAGTCATAAGTACGTATTTATGTTGTTTCTTCTTAATCGGTGTCAAATAAGTCTTTTCAATTTATTCTATAACAATTTAGCTGTTAGATGTGCCTTTCGGGCTTAATGTATTTTCGTAGATTCTAGAGATAAAATTACACAAAAATTTGGGTAGATGCGCCCTTTTCTCCTGATTCCTAATATGTATATAACTCAACTTTGAAAAAATGTTAGTTAAGCCTTTTCTCCGTAATACGGCAGTATATAAAATTTATAAACTTACACAATATTGTTTGTTTGCAGAGAAAATGACGAAGAAGTCGGTATGGGGGATGTTGATGACAGGGTAAGTAGTTAAACAGACTGATACAAGTATTATCTTAATATACAGTATGGATACGACATATAGGCATTTACGGAAACAGTGAAGCGTCCTGGTCCATAGGAATGAAACAAAATTAAATTTAAACTCAAATTCGCAGATTTAAAAAAAACTAAATTTCCTAACAAAGTAATTATTAAAATAAATGTAGAAAATGTAACCACTTTTATAAGTCATTGATTCATTCACAAAAATACACACGCTTAGAATTTGCACGAAGCAAAGCGGCAACGTGTCGCGACGGGCCAGCTGACGCGCGCTCGTGACCTACCTACTAAGGTAAGATTAGGCACCTATCACGAAAGTTCACTTAACTTTATAAACACCACTTTTTCACGGCAGTGCTTAAAAATGTGAATCTAAATTTTAGAAATGCCCGCCACTAACTTGAAAACATAAAATGATATCGCCAAACTAACTGTTCAACAGATTTCGGTTAGGTACCTACCTTGCTTTCAATTTATCAAATGCCTCAATAATACGGCTGCGAGTCACTTTCAGAGACACGTTAGGTACACTATACACTTCGTTGTTTTTTTCAAAAAAAGAATACGTAACAAAACTCGCACAACAAATTTACTAGGTATGTATTTAGACTCATTTTCACCGTTAAAATTAAGGATAGAATAGCTAAACAAAAAATAAACACAATTCACAAACACAAAAAGAATAGATTAGTGTCAATTTCACTTTAAAAACCAATTAAAACGAGAAAATAAACCGAGAGGATCAAAGAACGACACGCGGTCCCCAGTGACGTCGCGGTTACTGACAACATTCCAGAAATTAACGAAACATAAAATTGTACCTAGGTTAATAAGGTAAAAGCACCAATATCCATCTTTGAATATGTTTATTTTGGAATATTTTATTTATTATTAACCTGATTGATGAATAGTTGGAAGGTATTTATTGTCAATTTTCATGGTGTTCATTATCATGTCATCGTGCGTAGTTTTCCTGTCAGAGTTGGAGGGGGCTACCCTCCAACTCTGACAGGAAAACTAGCCCGGTAGTCGCTCCCACAAAAGCCAAGATAAACCAAATGAAAATAAAGATTAGGAAAGCAGCCCTCAGGCACCAAAGTACAAGATATGGATGCAACCGGGATTAACACTGAAATTATGAGCTTTAAATTCTTCATTACGTAGATATTAATACTCTTAGATATTGAATTTGTTATGGAAAAATTATAAAGAAATCAAATACAAAGTGTAAGTAATCAAAGTTAATCATTGATAAGTAGGTACCTACTTATCAAATCAAAAAGTTTTATGTGTAATCAAAACAACCATTATTCTCTGTACGAGTAACAGACTGCCGTTAATCAGAAATTTACCCTACCGGCGGCACCCTTTGAGGTATTATGTCTCTCTCATTACAATCGTATTTTTACGAAATTGATGAATGGAAAAATGAATGAATACACAGAACGGCAACGTCGCATCGTGCAATTTTAATAGTAATAAGGGTTTCCATCTGCAAAATCCGTAAACCAGGACAAGAAGTTTTTTTATACTACTAAGGTGGCAGATAAGCATACGGCACACATGATGGAAAGTGGTTAACGTGGCCTATGGACGTATGCCACCCCAGGGGTGTTACAGTTGGGCTGCCGAGCCTGTAAAAACGTCGGACGCCAGTCATCTCCGGAAAAGTCAAAACCACCAGATACGATAAGAAATCGTATCCGGGATTTCGTGCATGCATACCCCACTTTCCCAATAGGTTCGCTCGTTCACTAGTGTACCGGAGCCGGACATGGCTAAAGAAGAACCAAGTAGGCAAGTGGAGGTAACGTGGAACATCGGCACGCCGTATGTACTTTCCAGGCGGACGGTGGCCGTGACGGCCGGCGGCTGTTACTCTAAGCTCATTGGGGACATCTACCTGGTGATGGTCTCACATGCACCACATGGGCAGGTCGGAGTGGGTATAGTGCTCTCGGGTGCTACGTGGCTACAAATCCGGGGAAACTCGGACGGATGGTAACCCTAATGGTAGTATTTTCGTGCAATTTAGAGTTCATTGATAACTGCGATTCTACGGAGTGTTTAAAGTTGTTCAAAATTTTATAATATTAAAACCCTAGTTTCTGCCCTTAATACTGGGCCGATTTTGTTCAAATTTTTCCTATTTGAAGCTATGGGGGTACCAAGTATATGGTTTCAATTAATGCCTGTAGATTTTGGCGCAGGGTTTCTTGCGCGAGTGGATTGATTAAAACCAACTACATCTTGTTTATGAAAGTGTCTATTATAAATCACAATACAATCACAATTATATTTGCACATTTAACTCAAATTGCTCGTAATTACTTATTAGAATAAAATTTAGCGAGTCGGGGGGGAGTCGCGGATTGTCCACTTCGCGCGTGTCCTCCCTATGCGTAACCATTTTTGACTGCCCGCTCTCTCCTCTCGCTTTCTTTTCAACCCCTCACGTCGCTCCCCGCGTCTCCCCCTCGCATCGTTCGACTCGGCGCGTACGCCAATCAAAGGTAAGTAGGTAATAGGTACAAAGTGTGACAAAATTCAGATCGGTTGCCTACATTTCCCACCCTCCTGTTCCTGAACACAATATTAAACACTATCAGTAGGCAATACAATAATTTTAGAAACAGGTCTGATCAAAAGCCCCTTAGAGGTTTTTACAGTCACAATTCTCACGTGGCCGTCACGGCCCGGGTGTACAGCACTTATCACGCCCCTAGGCCAAACATTGCGCGGTACATTCTCATCATAAACCAGTATAACGTCACCTACTTTGACAGGTGGCGTGGGAGTCGACCACTTCTGACGTCGTTGGAGTGTGGGAACGTACTCCTTAAGCCACCGTTGCCAGAACATGTCAGCGATGGCCTGAGCCTTTCGCCATGCCTTTCTTCCGTTGAGATCGGACGCATCAAAAGAGCCTAGACTAGGTGCCCCGGTTGCCGTTCCTAATAATAAATGATTAGGCGTTAACGCAATAGGTTCATTCGGATCATTATTTACAAATGTTAGTGGTCTACTGTTTAGCGTCATTTCGACTTCCGCTAAGACTGTCGACAGAGTCTCTTCGCGTGGTGCACGTTCTTTCAGTACGACCATTAACGCCGCTTTAATCGTTCTAATAAGCCTTTCCCAGCTGCCGCCCATGTGAGGGGATGCGGGACTGTTAAAACGCCACGTAATACCTTTTGCCGTAACGAAATCTTGAAGCTCGCCCTGGTTCATAGCCCGCAATGCAGCTCGTAGCTCTTTGTCGGCTTTTATGAAGTTGGTACCCCTGTCGCTATACATCACGGATGGCACACCTCGTCGCGCAACAAATCGACGGATAGCCATGATGGCCGAATCAGCTGTAAGGGTAGCTGCTAAATCAAGCGACACTGCTCTAGTTGCTAGACATGTAAATATTACGCCCCATCTCTTTTCGTGACGCCTACCTATAGCTACTTGCATGGGACCGAAATAATCAATACCGCAATGGACGAACGCTCGCCGCGTATTTGTTAATCGTACCGATGGTAAATCTGCCATCTTAGGGGGAATAGGCATAGCTCTACGAATACGACATAATTGACAGGACGCTACAACAGCTTTGACCGTTCGACGAAGCTTCGTAATCCAGAACTTCTCTCTTATCGAATTGAGAACGGTTTCCAGATTAGCGTGATGCAAACGTTTATGAAAATCCAATATGATGAGTCGCGCCGTGTAACTCTGACCGCTAAGTATAATCGGATGCTTTTCACTAAAACTCAAACCAGGTGCATCACCTAAACGTCCTCGAACTCGCATCAGATTATCACCTTCAAACAAAAACGGGTCTAAATCGCGGATGTTACTCTTTTCTGAAACACAGCCACTACTTTTTATCCTATCTAGTTCATAAGGAAAATCTTCGGCCTGAGACTGCTTAATAATAAATGTTTCCGCGTCGCGTACATTCTCACCTGTCAAACAGACAGGCTGTATCTTTCTACAAATGTTAATGAATGCGAACACCCGTGACATAACTCGTACCGCTATTATCCACGACGAATAACGGCTTATGTCAATTATCGGCTCATATTTCTTTACGACATTGACCTTTTCTACACGTTCCAGGTTCACCTCGATGTCATCTTCAAAATCGTTGGCCGGCCATTGGTCAGATGTAAGTTTCAAAAACGAAGGACCTGAAAACCATAATCTAAATTTTGTAGGCCAATAAGCCTTCGTCGCCTCGTCCGCTGGGTTCTCAGCTGTCGGTACCCACCGCCATTCGCTAATTTTACTTTTGTTGTCTATTTCCGCTAATCGGTGTGAAACAAACTTTTGGAAATCTCGCGGGTCTGAATGTATCCATTTGAGTACAGTTTTAGAGTCGGACCACAAAAATCTACGAATGATATTGATACCTAATTCCTTTTGAATCATGCACGCCAGGCGACACGCTAAAACACTAGCCTGGAGTTCCATTCGTGGTATAGATATAACTCTCAGCGGGGATACACGAGCCTTACCACCTACCATAGCTACAAGTGGGTTTCCGTACGAGTTCCGGCCCACCAAGTATGCCACTGCTGCATATCCGGACGCACTGGCGTCACCGAACACGTGTAGTTCAACCTCTTCTAAACCTAGACCATACCAACGTGGCACCCGTAAACTCGACAACTGACGTATATCTGTCAACCATTTACGCCACTCCGCTGCGTCTTTATCAATCAGCTGATCGTCCCAGCCAACTCCCGATTTCCAAATACTCTGAAGTATGAACTTAGCTTTTATAGTAAAAGGACACAACAAACCTAATGGATCAAAAACGCTCATAACAATCCTTAAAAATTCGCGTTTTGTTGGAATCACTCTACCTTCCACTATTTCCGTAGGTATCTTTTTAAACGATAAATCGAAAGCCAGCTCATCCGACTCTGGCAGCCACAGCATACCTAAAGTACGTTCCCCGCTACTGGGCAACTTATCTAAATTAACAGCGCCAGTGACGACGGCAGGTAGCTCGCTGCGCAACGTTTGTGAGTTCGTCACCCACCCTCGTATCTCGAACCCACCAGCGGCATGAATCATGGATACCGCGCGTATCAATTGCCGTGCTGCATCGACCGAATGTGTACTGTCTAAATAATCATCCATATAATGATTTTTGTTAATGGCCTCGACGGCATCCGGATGTGAACCTATAAACTCACTCGCATTCTTACGTAAAATGTACGTGGCCCTAGTCGGTGACGACTTAGCTCCGAAAATCATTGAGTCCATCACGTAGGTATCTGGTTCCCGAGTACGGTCCTGCCCTCTCCATAAGAACAGTTGAACACCCTGATCCTCTTTTCTAATTTTAATCCTCATAAAACAATCAGCAATATCACCTGTAAACGCAATCGGACCGAGGCGAAATTTCAATAGAACACCTAGCAACGAATTCAATAGATCGGGCCCAGTTAACAAAACATCATTCAAACATACATTATTACTTTTCGCAGCACAGTCCCAAACAAGTCGGACTTTACCCGGTTTATTGACATTGACGACCGCAAAATGAGGTAGCCACCATACGGGATTAGTATTCACCGGCTCTCGTAATATTATTGCATACCTTTCATTCACTAAACGCTCGATCTGTTTTGTATACGCTGCTGCAAACGACGGATCGTTATCCATCTTTTTCTCGACATTACGTAACCGCCTAAATGCGTAATTATAATTATTTGGTAAATATATGTCATCCCGTGCCCACAGCAAGCCTACTTCCCAACAAACGTTCGCCCCGTCCACGCGCTTTCGACTCGTGGCCGCTAAAATGTCGCACGCTCTCTCATGACATAAATTTTTACGTGATTTCTCTATTATACCTATAGACTCTAACTCGAATTGTTGTTTCACAAACTCGTGCAACTCATCGGTTACTGAGAGAAAGTTCACAGACCCACACTCCGCTACAGCTTTACCGACTGGTCCGTGAACAACCCAGCCTAATTTAGTATGTGACGCTACCGGTTGCCCCGATTTGCCATGACGTATCTGCTGGTTAACAATTAATTCCCAGTTATCCTGACCAATTAATAGCATCGGTTTCGCGTTCGACATAGACGAACAGTCCAGATCTCGAAGATGCTTATAACGCCGTAAAATTTCATCTGACATGGTCTGCGACGGTAGGCTGATGTTATAAATAGTACGTAAATTTATCTCGTGGGGTATACCATTAGGACCTGTGATCTGTGCTGCAACCCTACGCGAGGCATTATCTATGATTACATGACCACTTGCACTAATAACTTTAAGCGGCATTTTAGTGCCACTGCTATTACATACTAAACTACTGTCCACTAACGAAATAGTAGCGCCATCGTCCAGTAAGCAGTAACACTCGCGTTGTACACCGTTAACAGTTAAAGTCACTGGTAATATTTTTAACAAAGAGTACTCGTTACCTCGATATCCCATACTTGTAACTGACTCACTCTGCAAATCGTGCTGCGTTGATGAGCTCGCGTTGGGCGTCGCGGGCGCGGGAACTGACCCTGCGCTCGCCCCGCCGCCGTCCGCTGCTGAGCCGTTGGCGCTTATGCTCGGAGCGGTCCGCGCTGTCGCTGACCGAGCTGCGTGTGAGCGCGCGCCCGCGCTCCGCGCGTTGTTGTTGTTGTTAAAATGTAACAACTCGTGGTGTGGGGATCGACACTTTCCACACTTCTTCGCTTTACATGTGTAACGGGAGTGTTTACCCTTGAGACATTTAAAACACAAATTGTTTGACTTAACAAAGGTCCACTTGTCGTCATTATTTTTATTAACAAAAACACTGCACTCCGTTATTAAATGACTTTCAGCACAAAGTAAACACGTTACGATATCCCGTTTCTCCTCCTCGTTGTCGACGTCCGTATTCTCGTCACAATCGGTAACATGTACGCGGTGTGCCATAGGTCGGCGTGAGGCTCCGGGTTCGATGCTCGGCATGTAGTATGACGTCGCGCGGCAAAGATGAGTAAGAAACTCGAGGACGACATTCATATTAGGCGATATTCTGAGATCTTCGCAATATCTCGTCTTATCAGTTTTCATTACGAATTCACCGTACTGCGAGCGTTGTATGGGTGTCAATTTTGCTAATACTTGATTGATAATCTGGGGATTATTTATGTAGCCCTCGGCTCTTATACTTTTTAGTATATGCACGCAATTCCTTACTGTCGCTGTCATTCTACGTAACTGCGTACCTCCCTCCGTAACATGAGGAAGTTCTCTTATATTTTGTATCACGTAATCCAATAAGAGACTTGGGTGACCGTACTCCTCTTCTAAAGCCTCGATGACCTCCGTGGGATTCACTCCAGTACGAAGCAGGCCGTCAACGGCGCGCTTAGCAGCGCCGTGTAACGATTTCTGTAAACGTACTACATTCCTGTAGTGTGAGTAATGGTGCGCACTATGCTCAAATGCTCGTTTGTATGATAGCCATTCAACAGGATTACCATCAAAATCAGGTAAGTCATACTTCTGCTGGGACATCGCCATTATCGCGCTAGCTAATTGCTTGATATCCGACGAACCAATAGCAGCGCTCGACTCGTTCGCCGTTGCGTCCCAGGTTGCGTGGCCGCGGCGATCGGACGACATCGCGACGAACTTCGACTTAGAGGGGTGTGGGGGCGGGGCGCTCGCTTCGCACGTGGTCGCGGTTGGCCTTGGAACTTTCGTTTCGCGCTCGTAGGTACATGTTGCCTCGCCCGCCGGCGGATATACAGCTTCATGCCCATCTCTTTCAACTGTTTCAAGCCACTGCATTGCCTTCTCATCTCCAACGTTGCTCGCCTCGCACGTGGTCGCGGTTGGCCTTGGAACTTTCGTTTCGCACTTGTAGGTACATGTTGCCTCGCCCGCCGGCGGATATACAGCTACATGCCCTTCTGTTCCAAGCCACTGCGTTACCTTCTCATCACCAACATCTTGTTCACACCACTCTTCATTTTCTGATTCGTCATCGATTTCAGCAATATCTAACGCTAACTTTTTTCTTATCAGCTGCTCTTTTACTGCGGCGATCTGTTTTTCCGCTTCATATTCGGCACGGAGACGAGCGGCTTCGCGGCTGGTGGACCTCGATGTTCCACTGGGCGAGCGCGTCACGCGTGTCGCCGCCGTCGCCGGCGCCATATTCGTGTTCACGGGGACGCGGGTTGCGCACGATACCCGGTCTACATCTAACGCCGGAGTCTTGACCGCCTTACTCTTTGTCACAACACCTTCGGTAGACATTATTATACGACACAATTGGTAATACCACTCCGCAAGATAGATCCGGCTCGAAGAAATGTAGATTTTGGCGCAGGGTTTCTTGCGCGAGTGGATTGATTAAAACCAACTACATCTTGTTTATGAAAGTGTCTATTATAAATCACAATACAATCACAATTATATTTGCACATTTAACTCAAATTGCTCGTAATTACTTATTAGAATAAAATTTAGCGAGTCGGGGGGGAGTCGCGGATTGTCCACTTCGCGCGTGTCCTCCCTATGCGTAACCATTTTTGACTGCCCGCTCTCTCCTCTCGCTTTCTTTTCAACCCCTCACGTCGCTCCCCGCGTCTCCCCCTCGCATCGTTCGACTCGGCGCGTACGCCAATCAAAGGTAAGTAGGTAATAGGTACAAAGTGTGACAAAATTCAGATCGGTTGCCTACAATGCCTATATGTCGTATCCATATTGTATATAAATCTCGTGTCACAATGTTTGTCCTCAATGGACTCCTAAACCACTTAACCGATTATAATAAAATTCGCACACCATGTGCAGTTCGATCCAACTTGAGAGATAGGATAGTTTAAATCTTAATTTAGCGATAAGTGACAACCACGCGGGCGGAGCCGCGGGCAACAGCTAGTAATTTATAAATTATAACTAGTAGCCCGCGTCCAGGCTTCGTCCGGTAATACACATCACCACGCCAAATGATTGAAAACTCATTCATTGGTTCCCACAACTCAGATCGTTAGAGCGTCGGTAGATGACTCCACAGTCGCCTCAAAGACGGATACTGGGTGATTTTATAGTCGTTTCGAAAAAAAAGAGTTTGGGCACAGTTTCGATAGCAAAATCATCTGGAAGTATTCATTTGGTGAAATATAAAAAAAAATGTAATGTAGTGTAATGTATGGGGGTTGTATTGTATGTTGTAATAGGGGATTTGGGTGAAATGGCCCACAAAAAGGGTAGATCACCCGTCCGGTCGACGGCGTCCCCCACTGGAAGTAAGTAAGTAAATTATGGGGAAAAAATCTTCTCGGGCGGGACTTTGTATAGTTAGCATACTTAATGCTGTAAAAAATCCTTCAATTGTTTGGGCGCAGTTATCAAAAATCAATGTTTAAAAATGATTGTAACATCATTCATTGATTCCGATAGTTCGTAAGAAAATCGGTAGATGACGCCACGTCGCCCTAAAGACGTATAAGATGGGAAATTTGAATCGTATCGGGCGTGTCTCGGTAGCCGAATTGGTCAGGCATTCCCCCTGTAAGGGAAAGACTGCGGGTTCGAGTCCCGCCCGAGAAGATTCTTTTTCCCTATGTATTCGATTTGTATAGTTAGCATACTTAATGCTGTAAAAATTCCTTCAATAAATTATGGGGATTGTATTTTTTTTTCTTTCGCGTATCTAATACTTCCAGATGATTTTGCTTTCGAAACTGTACCCTTTTTTCTTTTTATCCGAAACTACTATAAAATCATTAGTTGGAGCTTGGGTCTGGTAGTTTAGTTGTCGAAAGCTTTCTCCCTGTAAGAGATGGATCGCGGGTTCAAATCCCGCTTGGACCGATTCACAAAAATGTTCGTTTCTAAATCGATTTGAGCTAGTAGATAAATATAACATTCACAATATAATACACTAATTCACAATATAACACAACGCTATCTAGACCCATGGTAAACTTAACTAGCTTGTGTTACGGAATCTAGATTGCGGATAAACATACATAGATACTTTTTTCGTAAATACATACATATTATACATAGAAACACCCAGACCAATGCAAATAGCCATATTCATGCATACAAATATTTGCACTGAGCGGGGATCGAACCCGCGCCTCCTGCTTGGACTATCGCCACTCCACAGAGACTGTCAAATTAGCTGAGGCGTGGGTCTGGTAGCTTAGTGGTCAAAAGCATTCTCCCTGTAAGAGAAAGATCGCAGGTTCAAATCCCGCCTGGACCGATCACAAAATTTTCCCCTTCTAAATCGATTTGAACTAGTAGATAAATAACTTAATTATCCAAACTATATAATAACATCTACGGTATATTCCAGGTGAAAGATATAGCTCCGAACCCGGAACCCGCGGACCCAGTTCGAGACTTTTTCAACCGACTCGCCGGCGCTGACGGAGAGGTGGACTGGCAGGAACTGAAGGAGATCCTCGACTACGCCATGAGGGAGGGTATGTTATATATATTATTATTTACAATAACGTACAGGAAATTGTATTTTCACCTTTTTAATAATGATCTATAATACCGGGTGTAAGGGGAACGCTGCCGAAGCCGAAAGCCCCTAGTAGTACTGCAGGTACAGTAAGCTTCAGAGAAAAGGAACCCCCCTTGAGAATAAAACCATTATCAAGGGGGGGTTCCTTTTCTCTGAAGCTTACTGTACATAACAGATTAGCATAAAAAAACAATGTGGACAAAACATTTTTTTTTTTCATTTTTTTTTTTCATTTTGTATTATTTACTCTCCATCGGGTTAGTAAAGCTAAATGAAACGGTAATTTCATAAAAAAAACATAACTTCGAAAAAAAAAGACAACTAGCGCCAGGCGCGTGGTGGTAGTGGTGGTAGTGGTGTTTTTTATGAAATTAACGTTAAAATAAAAATAAAAAAATTAAAAAAAAAATTGTCCAAATCGTTTCTTTATGCCAATGTGTTTTGTACCTGGAGTATTACTAGGGGCTATTGGCTTCGGGAGCGTTCCCCTTACACCCGGTATTAAATGATGATTTTATATCAAATTCTAGTGACTTTCTTTGCCGTAGTACAAATCGTATTCGCTTTATAATACTTCCGAAATTTATTTATTCAGTTGTATTCATGCATTATATTCTTATAAACTTTTATTAATTTGTCACTAATATCATAGTCAGTCAAATTTTGGAAAAAAGCTGAGCACAATATTCTCAAAACGTCGTCTGAGTTGTTAGATAGATAGATACATCTTTATTGTACACCACTAATACAGTAAATGTATGGACAATACATGACATTATGTACAGATGGCGGCCTTATCGCTAAGACCGATCTCTTACAGGCAACCTTTAAAATTGTTTGTTGTTATTCTAAGTTTTAAACTCTCGCGTTTCCATGAGTTATTATTGCCAACATTTCTATATGTGTGAGGTAAATGGGCTCCACTAGGAACTTTACAGCCAACCTGTAGAGTAGTTACATCTTTTGATTAGTGTATAGACAGCTTCAGAAAGAAGTTGACGAACAAAGTGCTCAATATGATCTTAATTTCGTATTTTTACCCCATTCCAGTTGATCGATTGTTCTGATATTTGGTACACACCTTTAGTTAGGACAATAATATCATATAAATCAATAAAACAGTTAGATTTGGTATTAATACGAGAGTTTTAGGATCATTTTGAGACTTCATCGTCAAGATATTTATGACGCTAACTGTTCAAAACTTTGGTGCAGTGTTTTCTCTTAGAATTGGAAGGTCAGGCATCAATCCCTCCTATAACATTCATATAAACTAAATAAAAAAGGACCCCAGCCTATGATGACAGCACCAAAATTTCTATGATAGTACACATAATGTGACATAACATAACATAAACGTACGCCTGTATTCCCCGAAGGGGTAGGCAGAGGTGCTAGCACCCACATTTCGCCAGTTTATGTATAGGTCCCAATGTAACAGGTGGCGAGCCTATTGCCATTAACCGGGCACTTATATACCTGCGATAAATACACACATAACTTCGAAAAGTCATTGGTGTGCCATGGTAAACCTGGGATCGAGCCCGAGACCTCGTCTCAGCAGTCCATTACCCATACCACTAGGCTACCGCAGATTTTTGACATAATGTGGACGGTGTTAATTTGCTATGTTGCTGACTTTATATAGAACGTCCAATTGCTGACGCTACTTTGTATAGGGCTCATTACAATTGACTTTAATTTAAACTTATATTGATAAAAAATAATCTAATACAGGTTATATAAAAGTTTCTTTGTGTGAATAAATTGATTGTAATTAACAAAATTTATATCTACCGCGAGCGCAAGAATGGATAGTCGACATAATGTCGGGTAGCAATTTAAAAAAAAAGTTGTGTGTGCGTGCGTGCGTGCGTGCGTGTGTGCGTGTGTGCGTGTGTGCGTGTGTGCGTGTGTGCTTACTTTTTTGAGGTATTTTTTGTGACGGGGTTTCTTAAATTTGTCATTTAATTTTTAGGTCAAGTTGATTTTGAGAGGAAATTAATTTCTGATAAGTAATGTTTCTTTTTTAATAAAAAGATTACTAAAACCGAATTTACTTAGGATTGGGTTCGAGTCGGTAGTGTACTTGATAAGATTCGAACCCCGGACAAAGCCGACGCCTTGGCCTTCTTACGCTCGCGGCCATAAATTCTCTTTTTTGGCCAAATCACATATCATAACATTAAAACAATGTGATAAAGTGCTGCATCCAGTAACAACTGTGATAAGTTGGGATTTCTTTCCCAACTTGTAACAATGTTACTCCTTGAGTGTTACTGGATGGGAATAAATCAGATTTTTATAACATGAGTGATGTGTGCATTGACCAAAGTATAAAACAATTTTATCCTTAATATTTTTATCTGTAACTTTACCATATATTATCCAAAATGCCCATTTTTGAGCTTCTCAATGTGATAACGCTTTGTGTCAAGTTAAATGCGCTTTTAATTTCGTTTTGCTAACCGTCTCGAAAGGTATAGTATATGTAAGTATTTACGATGATATTTTTCAGCAATATCTTTTTTATATTTTTGTTTGTAATATTTTTAGAAAAAAATATATTTTTGTATCATACAATATTATTATTTAGTGTAGTAATTTCTAAAAATTAGTTGCAAATATTATCACCTGTTAGATATTCGATAATTTTTTTAATTTTAAAATGTATATGTATATTTTTTTAAATTTAAATATGAATAAGTATTTTCATAGAAATTATGAATTATAAATTGCATATAATATGCTTATTATTAATTTAGTTTATTAATAAAATACCTATAATACTTATACATAGATGTGATTTAAATACTAGTACACACTCAGTTTATAATCCTAAAAAACAAACAATACATACAAAAAACCAATAGGATCTAAGTATGAACTATACGGACAGAACTGGCCATGCGTCACGGAGCGGCCTACGACGGCGGAGGGGGGTACACCCAGCCGCAGGGGGGCGGAGGGGGGCCGCAGGAGCAGTCTTGCCTGGAGCAACTGCTCTGTGCCCTCTGCGCCCCCATATGCAAGGAGTTCGGCGTCGACCTACAGCAAGTGGCCCAGCAGAACAACCAAGAACAAGTACATCTGACACAGCCGCAACCGCAGAGGACTGGCCCAGGTATGACACGCTATAAGGTTTAGTTATGGGTCCCCATGTCTAGGCTAGATGGGGACTCGCCGCGGTGGCGGCGCAAAGTGCGCCTCCCCGTACCCGGGGCTAGATGGGGAGCGAAAGGGGCCATCTCGAAAGAGATGGTCCTGGTTCTGCCGGGGTGCGAGAGATATGCTTTTGGCAATTTCACCTCCGGCAACCAAGGACCCAAGACGGCGTGCGTTTTAGTCGGTTCGAGTCCGACATAACCGCCTCTACCGGCTCCGTGGGGGTGGTATCCGTGGGTATATTTCGGACGATAAAAAAAACTGGGTGGGGACTCGGTGGTTCTCACATCTGAAGGGGCCAGCTGGAAAGAGATGGTCGTGGGTTAGCTGGGATGCGAGGGATATATCTTAGGCAGTAATCAATCTGAAGATTCAAGATGGCATAAGGTTTTAGTCGGTTCGAGTCTGACATAACCGCCCTCGCTAGCTTCACCCATGTGAAAAAGGGTTTAGTAAAGACTTTGGTAGGAAATCAAATGAATAGGGTTCTGTATAACTTCATGAGCAGCCAGAAAGAATCTGAAAAGGCACAGTTAGCGTTAAAGGTAGATGGCCACTAAATAGTCATTACGAAATATACCTATATAGATTACTTTAGTCAAAAATGTACTTTTGACACTAATTGTACAACTGGACTGTTTGGTTTGGCAGAGAAGCAGAGTTTGAGTTCATTTGAGAGGTATGACTGATATAGCTGGAGACTTAGATTCATTGATTGAAATGGATGCAAAATGATTGTCATACTAAATTGATGATGTGAGCATAAATGACTTTGGGGTCGTGTCTAATAATTAAGGCATCAAACTAATAATGAGGGTCAAGTCATGTAATGGCGTTGATATTGTGGAAAACTGCTTGGGTTTAGTAAATTTGGCGGCAACTTGCATTTCTTCTTTTATGGCCTCGCCTTATCCCGTTACACGGGGTTTCCCAATCATTTTACGCCATTTCGTTCTCTCCTGTGCGTCGTTTTCCTCGAGCCCCAATTCCCTCATGTCCCTCTGGACATTTGTCATCCAACTGATCAGAGGTCTTCCTCTTCCCCTCTCTTTGTAGCCATGGAAAGGCGGGAACTTACACTATTTTAGTTTATTCTGCATACCCGACGACAGTTTGATATGAAGGTGTCAAACTTCGTCTGTGGTGCGACAGAGAGAAGACTACAAAATCGAGTCACGTGCATCGAGTTTAGGGGCGTGACAATGTACTCGGCTGAGTGCTCGGTACGCGTGAACATAGCGCTGAGTATTTACACGTACATCGTACTCGGCCGAGTGCACTCTCTCACCACTCCACTGGGTGCGTGTGATCATTAGGCGGACTCGCGGGACAAAAACTGGGAACTGTATTTTCTATTTTTTTAAATATATCTGTACTAAATCTGTCAGATTTTTTTCAGGTAACCAACGATCCGGGTGCATGTAAAGCTTAATCTTTATTGATGATCACATTTTTATTGAAATGGAGGGCACGATTTAAAATGTCTGTTTTTAGTTCTTTTTTTATATGTTCTACAATATTATTTTTCTTTGTGCTTTTTTCAGGTATGCGTCGAGACACATTTTGTATATACTTTTTATTTGTTTTAAAGTAAAATAATGCTTTTTAAATTTGTGAAATTTATGAGCAATATTTTGCAATATGTTCGCTTGGCTACACTAACATAAAATGTAGAAATTTTCAAATTATTTTTTGTAAATTTTTACATTTTCGCTTTATACGCATGACATGTATATATTATACATTGGAAGTAAACGAAAATGGGCATTTTAAACTATTATTTCATTTTATTTTTATCGTAGCTAGTTAAGTCACCTCCATTTCCATAAAAATACAATTGTAAAGTATGACGTCATACTGAAGTAGATGCTATGAAATTGTACTGAGTATTTTGTTGTGATGTCATTGAAAACATATAATAATTTTACTGTACACTAAAATGTAACTTATTTTCATTGAAGGTAGTTTCATTGATCTAACTTAACTTCATCAAAATTCAATAAAGACTGACATGGTGCGCCAGCCCCAAATAAAAAGTCGAATAAATAAGTATTCCACAATAATAATAAATAAGTATTCCACAATATTCTACACAACGCTATCTATACCCATGGTAAGCTTTTATAGCTTGTGTTATGGAATCCAGCGGATAAACATACTTATATACTTTTTTTTTGTAAATACATACATATTATATATAGAAACACCCAGACCAATGCAAATAGCCATATTCATGCATACAAATATTTGCACTGAGCGGGAATCGAACCCGCGCCTCCTGCGTGGCAGTCGCGTGCACTACCGCCACGCCACGGAGGCTGTCTTAAATATACATTAAAAATAATTATTCTCCAAACTTTTCATAGTTGACTATCTCAATGTGACGTCTCGATGACCTCCAATTAGCCTGTAAAAACCTGGTTTATACCTTAACCAGGTCTTTATAGCTCACCAGTGCCCCCAACACGAAAACTAATCATCGGAAAAACGTAGCATTGCGAGTTTTTCGTGGTAGGGGTACCGGCCTATTGCTCAATAGTTACAGGAGACGTGTATCAATGTATTCCAAGACCGAAATAACGTTATAACGATATTACAGAACTTCACGGCGAGGGTTTCTCAAAGGACGTATGCAGGAGTATGATCGCTATGCTCGATAAGGATAACTCTGGTGGACTCGGCTTTGAAGAGTTCAAGTCGCTGTGGATTGATCTGCGTAACTGGCGCGTGAGTATTTAATTAATATGGGCGTATACTTTTTTTTTTTTTTTGTGCGTAAATCCCCTCGGATACCCCCCCTGCCGGAGCCGGAAGGGGAGGTTATGTCGGACTCGAACCGACTAAAACCGCCGACTGTGGGTCTTGGTGCTAGGCCGGAGGTGAGGTTGTCATAGACATATCCCTCGCACCCCGGCTGACCCGTAATATGGGCATATACTGGGTCATTTTATAGTCGTTTTGGATAAAAAGAATTTGAGCTCAGTTTCAATAGCAAATCAACCATGACTCTAAATATAGATTTAAAAATAAAATATTCAGTACCTTTCGAGCATCCAATAATAGCAATACAGTCACCACCAAAGTAAAGTAGGTAGTATACCTACTCAGTGCTCAGTATATGTATTATGCCTAGCCTAGTGGTATGGGTAATGGACTGCTGAGACGAGGTCTCGGGTTCGATCCCAGGTTTACCATGGCACACACCAATGACTTTTCGATGCTTTTCGAAGTTATGTGTGTATTTATCGCAGGTTTATAAGTGCCCGGTTATTGGCAATAGGCTCGCCACCTATTACATTGGGACCTAAACATAAACTGGCGAAATGTGGGTGCTAGTACCTCTGCCTACCCCTTCGGGGAATACAGGTGTGAGTTTATGTTATGTTATTTATCTTACAAATATTACAAATATTATTTACATTAAATAATATTACACATGCTGGTTATCCGTAATTGGCAAATGTATCAGCCATATTACTCGCTAAACATGTTTTGTATATCAGTTTGTAAGGTTGTTAATACATTTGCTGTGGATGGACCTAATAAATAAATAAATAACAAATGAAAGGAAAAATGTATGGAGGTTGTAAAAAAATTAAAACTGTGCCCTAATTCTTTTTTTTCCGAAACATAAATTCACCTTGTATACACATAAAATTTAAACTGATAATGTAGGGATGACTTAAGGGGCCAGATCGTGAAAATCACCGAAAAGAGTGTTACGATTTTTCATATTTAACCTATTTAGATATGATTGATATCAATGATAATTTGTATATATTATAATCAAAGACCAAAAAATTTTGTGGTGATTATATAACATCTTAAAACCTAATAATTGTTATGTAATAAACGTCAACAAACGCACAAAATTGAGAAAAAATGCAAAAAAATGGCTTCGTATTTTTCAGATTTAACCCAATAAATCAACACAAATTGATAAAAAGAACCACTTTTTGAACAGTGAAGAAACTAATAAAACATAGTATGTACTTTTTTTGTACCTTTACAAACAAAGACTTCCTCTTTTAAAGCCCTAAAATCTAGATATATTTTACGTAAATTCTCCATAGAAAAATGTATGAAAAATCACGCGCTTCCCGATATTACGAATTAGTACTCCGCGTCGCCACTAATCGCCAGTGCGTTTTTGTATTTCAAGGTGACACCACGCGTGTCGGATGCGCCAGCAAAATTACGTGTTGTGAATTTGTGATTTTTGTGAAAAACTGTAAGTATAACATTTTTATAACTAATTTACTTTCAGTAAGTAGAAAGTACCGATATAATGAATGTCTGAAAGAAAACCATGATGGAACTAGATATAAATCGCAAAAAATACAAAATTATTTAGATACTTTGAATAGTTTATTTTATGAACCTTGTAAAGTAGGTATCAATTCAGGCTTGAAACAATCAAAGCCCTGCCCACTTTATTTTCTCGAGATAGGAACTGGTGGGGTACGACTGGGTATGACTTTCAATCATCTTCTAGTTCTCTGCACGACATACATAGATTTTTCAACATGATAAAGCCAATATCATAACGTACCAAGTCGGTAATCGAGGGTTTTTTTCACAGGACTGATTGAATTTGAATTTGCTGAGTGCCATGCCAGGGAAAAGAAAGTTTAGTACGCATTATCAAAATATGAAAGCCAAAAGATCTCGGAATAAAATGTAAGTTCCTCCCTATTTATTTATCTGCCTACTTTACTACGTCTTGTCCTAAATACCTAGAAAAAAATTACGAGATTTGTGTGAAAATGTCATGTAAAAATCCTAGTTTCATTTGTGTGCTTATCATGTCTAAGTAGTAATCCATACTAATATTATAAATGCGAACGTAACACTGTCTGTCTGTCTTTCTGTATGTTACGCTTTCGAGCCTAAACCACTGAACCGATTTTGATGAAATTAGTAGATTAGACCTAGAGAAAGGACATAGGCTATGTTTGGTCGCGATTACCGACATCCACGCGAGCGGAGCCGCGGGCAAAAGCTAGTAATAATATAATTTATTTGCATTTGAACAGGGTACATTACAAAGCTAATACAATATGTCATATGATTTAGATCACCTGATTCAGACATTGTATTATACTCATAAGTAGGTAATAAAGTCAATTTCTATAGGAACTATTTTCATAATAATAATTTTTATTACATAATATACCTAGTATTCGTTTTTATGTTCATCATATTGTCTAAATATCAGATTGTGGAAGTAGGTATGTTTCCTATCAGAAATAGCACGGGCGCGCGTCTTTGTCGACATACTTACCGCCTAAGAGGCGCGACGCGCCTAGGGTCTGGCTTAGGGTTGTGCACAAATTACAAAATAAATAAAAAGTGGTTATTATTGATGAATAATATTTCCAGTATTGAAAATAAAGAAAACCTTCAGGCCGAGACTCCGAGCAACTCTGCTACGTGCTGTATAGAGGTAAGTTGTTATACGTAGTCCTGTAGACTTGTTACATAAATAAACAAACTACCTAGTTAGTGATGGGCGAAGACGAAATCTCAGTAGGTACCTATTGATTTTTTCTTGCAATATTTATTATTTTCATTGAGAGGCCCTTAGTACCTAAATACTTCTCAATTACTTTCTCAAAAGAAAATTCACGTTTAAATCCCGTATTTTACCAGAATGAAGTTTTTTTTTTCGTAAAATATTATCTTTTACGTGACTGCCCAAAAAAAAGAAGTATACCTATTGCGTTCAGGGTGTACGTATGTATTGTATGTATAAAAGTAATATTTCTCTGTGACACGATGAGTTCAAAATTATTGAACCGATTTTGATGTTTTTAGTGTCATTAGAATTGTCTTCTAAGCCCGAGTGACATAGAATAGGTGACGTCATTAAAAACTAATACCTATAGCGTAAAGGAAATTTATAATTTCTGTTCATCGGGAACCTAATATTGTATGAATTCTTTTGCACTTTTATAATTTGTCTTCGTCAGTTATGAATATAAATAAATAAATAAAAATTTAAAAATCGACAGATAAAAAAATGAATTGAACTATGTAACAAAAATATTTATATATTTCTGCTAACATGCGATCGGTCCCTGGACCATAAGCTTTCCTGTCTTTATAATTGAGGGTAGGTTTGGAGTGATAGATTTGGAGTTATGTGAACCGTCACCCGCGAAATTGTTTGCACTATTTTCAATATTAATTTAGTGTTTCACACGAGGATAACAATGTCACACATTCCACTAGTGTTTATTTACACAGTCACTGTATTTTCACACACGAAATCACTGTTAAAGGAATATTTAGCTAGTCAGGAATATCTTCGAGCCTGTGACGATTTCAATGGGTCTCGACTGTTGAATTCGATTTATTACATAACATAACATAATTCAAAACCTCAGACTTGTTTTCTTTTTATCTTTTGAGTTTTTAAGTAGTCAGTTTTATGTATTGAATAACACACTTGTACTTTTCCACTGACTTTATTTCTAGACCTGACCGGTTTCGCCTTACGGCATTCTCAAAGGTTCACAGTGATGTTTTTTGTTGAAAAAACATCACTGTGAACCTCCGGTTTCGCCTTACGGCATTATCAAAGGTTCACAGTGATGTTTTTTGTTGAAAAAACATCACTGTGAACCTTTGAGAATGCCGTAAGGCGAAACCGGTCAGGTCTAGAAATAAAGTCAGTGGAAAAGTACAAGTGTGTTATTCAATATGTGTAGCAGATTCCACCAAGCGCCATCAATCTACAGTATAAATCAGTTTTATGTATTTATTTTTTGACGTGATAACGTCTTATAAATCGATGAACACCGGCAACACGCACGAAAAAGTGTCCCATTATGTCACGTCCTCACGTTAGGGTCAAGCGAGAGCGCGGAACAAGCGATGGAGAATAATATTATGACGTTATCCCGTAAAATTGTTATCCTAAACCGACTTTACAAACAACCAGATTTTTATTACGTTTATTTATATAAAACGTTCAAGATTTAGATCTAGTGTTATATGTTTCAAAGATGTATTCTAAGGGAATTCTTAGCTATGTTTGAAAAAACTGGGCCCTTTCTTTTTGACTTATTTTTTATAAAAAACAATCAAGCCATTTTCTTTCTTTACAGGAACTACTTATTGAAAAGAGTCAAGAGGGAAAGGTGGATGAAGTGGAAGTTGGGCGTAGAGTAGTGGATATTTCTTTTTTTTTTAAAGCTCTTCAGGCCATAGGGGACCACGGTCCAATGGATTGCAAGTTAAGTTACCTCAGTATAATAGGTGAAGTAAAAGTTGGTCTGGACTCAAAACTCATCATGAAATGTAGTATGTGTAGTATGAAATTTACTGTGTGTTTGGTTGAAAAGAAAGAAGATAGCATGGAAGTGAATCATCAAATTGTATCTGGTATCATATCATCTGGTGGGAGCTACTCTCAGTTAAAAACATTAACTGCCGCAGTTGCCCTACTAATCATGTCACCTTCATTATACAATGAAATTAATAATACGGTTTGCGATTGGTGGGAAAAGACAGCAGCACATTCCATGGCAGAAGCTGTCAAGGAAGAAGCAGAGTACGCAGTGTCTATAGATAGTGTTGATAAAAATGGTACACCATTAATATCTGTTGCTGTTGACGGTTGTTGGAGCAAGAGATCTTATGGTAAGAATTATTCCGCCTTATCCGGCGCAGCTGCGATAATTGGCATTAAAACTAATAAAGTATTGTTTTTTGAGTTAAAAATAAATACTGCGTAGTCTGTGCACGAGCCGCAAAGAACAACAGTCAGCCCCCGGAACACCATTGTTTCAAGAATTATTCAGGATCATCTACCGGGATGGAATCGACCATAATAGTTGAGGGGTTTAAACGTTCCATTGTTGATCACGGTGTAATTTATAATAAATTTGTAGCAGACGGTGATTCCAGTACTTATAAAAAAATATTAGATTCGCGTCCGTACGATAATTTAATAGTAGAGAAAATTGAATGCAAAAATCATCTTTTACGAAACTACTGCAATAGCTTGGAGAAACTGTCGAAAGACACTAAGTATCCTAGCGAATTGCGGAAATTCCTAAAAGAAAGGTATTTGCGTTTAAGAACGGGTGTAAAATGCGCTATTAAATATTGGGGGGATCAAAATCAGTCACTCGAAGAAAAAAACCTTAGTGAAGATATCCTAAATGGTCCACAACACGTATTTGGTAATCACCAACATTGCAAGGAGTATTTCTGTAGACCTGATACTCGTCGAATAGAACCTGTTGGGTTACTTCCAGCAATTGTTGGATGCGGATTAATGGACGCGGTAGAAATTTTAAGTAAAAGACTGTCATATCATTCTAGAAGTTTAATTCATAATTGTACAAGTAATATAGTTGAAAGTTTTAACGCAGTAATTGCCAAATTAGTTGGGGGTAAGCGTGTAAATTATTCTTCCCGTGGTTCTTATGCGGGCCGATGCGCAGCTGCTGTTGTGTCTTTTAATACGGGATCGATTCATAGTAAAACTCATGAAGTCATATTTAAATCTAGTCCAAATCCTTTGATCGCGAAAGTGGAAAATTGTAATCGTAGAAACCGTTTAATTGCCAAACCTAAATTAAGATTGAAAAAAAGCCACAGCGCTGTATCGAAAGACGCTCACTATGGACCAAACTGTGAAAAACCTGATCTGAGTCCAGAATTATATGCCAAGTCATCTTTTTTAGCCGATTTAAAGTTGTCTTGTGCTGAAAGAGAGGAGCTTGAAAGGTCGACCCATTTGCAAAGAAGTAGTGCTGAGTGGATGAGTACAAGGAGAAAATTACTAACCTCATCATCATTCGGGGAAGTTTGTAAAAAACGAGAGAGCACCAGTTGTGCTGCTCTTGTTTGTAAAATCGTTTATGGTAGTAATATATCCAGTTTGCCTGCTGTACGGTACGGTATCGAAAACGAAGAAACCGCAATTAGACAGTTAGAAATTCAAGAGAATATTAGTATACAAGGTTGCGGTTTGTTCGTCGACGATCAATTTGAATTTCTTGGTACTACACCAGATGGCATTTTTGCAAACGGTTTAATTGAAAATAAGTGCCCACATTCTTTAGCTGGCATAACTCTTGATGAAGCAATGGCCAAACATACCTTTTGGGTTAAGGACAAGGCTTCCAAGGGTTATGTCATAAATAAAAATCATAACTGGTATTTCCAAATTCAGGGACAGCTACATATTACTACAAGAAACATTTGCATGCTTGGCATCTGGTTTGGTGCTACTGTACCTATGAAAGTTTATATTATAGAAAAGGACGACAAATTTTGGAAGGAGAAAATGGAGATGAAATTAGTTCGGTTTTATTACGATTGCCTACTTCCAGAATTAGTTGATCCTCAGCGAAGCATACCCATTCGTGACGCGCCCAGTATCATAGAGGCTATGAAAGAGAGGAAAGAAAGAACTTCACGTGTTTTGAAAGAGAAGAACGCCTAATGATTTTGAAAGAGACTGAGGTAACTTAACTACCCAGCCGGTCGATTCACGTAAACACGGCAGTCCAAAAGTCGTTTTCACTTAGAAACTTAGAAATCGCCTTTTGGTTTTCTGTTTCAAACGCACTTACTTATCTAGTCTTGGATTGTCATAAATCTTCCAATAGCTCAATTACTATACAATTCCTATACGATTTTGAAGAGTTACCTGGTGTAAAGAATTATCAAAATCGGTTCAAAAATACAGCGAATTGAGAATCTTCTTCTTTTTTAAGTCGGTTAAAAGGGCTTAATTTGCAAAAAACGAAGTGACATTTTTAAGTCCTTACGCTACGGTTTTTATTAGGTACGTGAATCGAGCAGCCGGTAACATTTTCATTCTGATAGGTTTTGCAATAGCAATTGATTTTATATTCAAATTAGCAGAAATCAGAATTTGATCAGTAATCGTTAAAATGAAAAAAAAAAACATTAGAATTTTGAACTCATATTTTGTTATTGTTTACTTACTTTTAATTGGTATATTAATAATTTATAAACTTGTGTTTCATTTATTAACTAATTTTTGTACAACCCTAGCACGCTTTTTGGATGGCGACTCATATTTGTTATTGTTTACTTACTTTTAAATTATATGAATCATTTTTATACTTGCGTTTCATTTATTGACATTTTTTTTGTAAAACCTTAGGAGATTTTTTAGATACCGAGGTGATCGTAAACAAAAAGTAGGTAAGTATTTGAGTTTACGCAATAGGCACATTTCCTTGCGTAGAGATAAACACTAGCGAGGAAAGGCTCGATGTTATTTCGACCGTACTTCCTACTAAATTTGCAATTATTTTATTGAATGAATATTTTACGAAATAAGAATAAACTTTGGTAGTAAAATTACAAATAAATACATAGTTGGAATTTTAGGTAAGTAGAATACAAAAAGGTCAGTCTGGACCTGCTCTTGATTGTATATTATAAATAGAAAAACATAAAAATTGTGTCTCAACCACTCCTATTAATTTAGTAATTACGATCATTTTATAACGAAAAACTACTCTTAGAATATTTTACAGTCGTTGTTTATTTCCAATAATTCAACATTTTTGTTATGCTGTAAATATTCAACTTCAATAACAATTTAATAATAATAACTCAACGTGGAACGTTTGTCACAAAACATTTTGAAAATCGCGCTCTCTCTGGTCATTCACCCGCCCCGTCGGTTGTTTCAGTAAACAGTAGCGCTGCGGTCGCTCGAAATCGATGTCGCGTCTACGCAATCTGGGCCCTTAAGTTGGGTATGGGTATAGTAATATACATATAATGACAGGTTTGGGAAGATCACATTTTTATTGGATATTGATATTTATTGGGTGTCGAAATGTGCCTTATCATATCGTTACGGGTGGTTGGTCTAACAAGTCTGACAACTGGTCGAAAAGCACTACTTCGATATCTCAAATTTATTGTGGAGGTCAGATGGCAGTCGTTTCCTGGAAAATATCGAAATTCAGCCGCATTTTGGACTGAAAGGGGTGGACCCTGGATTTCGAGGTGACATATGAACCTTGGAATGATTTTTTTATAGTATTTATTATGCAAACTTTAAAATTCGAATACATCGGTAAAAATTAAATACTCAAGTGGGACTTGAACCCATGACCTTTCCCTTACAGGGGGAATGCTCTTCCCACTAAGCTATTAAGCCACACCTGAATCCCTACAAATTTCCCTTTTCTTTATATCCGTCTTTAAGGGCGTTCATGTCCCACTTGAGCATTTCATTTTTCCCGATGTATTCGAAAATACAGTAATCCACAATGTTCCCTTACCAGGCTGTGTTCCGGTTATACGATACGGACGGTCGCGGCGCCATTCCACAACGTAACCTTCGCGATGCACTACACTCGGCCGGGTACACTGTCAACGCGCACGTACTCAATGTACTTGCTCACAGGTATGTACTTATACTTCTTTTTACGTGGCAAATACTGGAGCCGGAGGGGGAGGTTATGTCGTACTCGAACCCACGTACCGCCGTTCCCAATAACATACTTACAGTTAAAGATAGATCGCATCCAACGGAGAGCGACTCGAATCGTCAACTGCCGGGATGTTTCAAATCGGCTTGACTCTTTGGCACTGCGTAGAGATGTGGCTTCGCTTTGCATCTTCTATCGCTTATACTATGGGGAGTGCTCCGAGGAATTGTTCGGATTGATCCCCGCCGCCTCTTTCCGCCATCGTTCCACGCGACAGCAGTTCCACACTCACCATCTGGACAGCTGGCGGTCCACAACTGTGCGTTTCTTGAGGAACTTTCTGCCTCGCACAACTAAACTGTGGAATGAACTGTCACCAGCGGTATTTCCGAACCATTACGACCTTCAAACCTTCAAGAAAAGAGCGTACTCTCTTTTAAAAGGAAGGCAACGCACTTGTGACTAATCTGGTGTTGCGGGTGTCCATGGGCGGCGGTGATCGCTTACCATCAGGCGATCCGTCTGCTCGTTTGCCTCCCTAATCCATAAAAAAAAAGAAAAAAAGTGCACGGCTATTTAAATTCAAAACATAGTAACTCCTATTTCACACCAATTTCGGATAATAAAAGTATACCGCGATGCGCTTACCTCAGGTTTTGAATTTAAACAGCCGATACGTCAAATTTGACTGTTGCGATCTATCTTTAACTGTAAGTATGTTATTGGGAGTTTAGGCGGGAAAGCGTAGAGGACGCATTGCGGTATTATTTTATTTTCCGAAATTGGTGTGAATTCGAGTTTTTATGTATGAAAATGGTGGACTTGTAGACATAACAATGTGACAATTCACTGTAATATGCCACTTTACTACACGCGTGTGAGTTGTCCAAGACGTTATGTCTACAAGTCCACCATTTTCATACATAAAAACTCGAATTCACACCGACTACGTGTTCAATCCAAATCTCCCCAGGGAGCTTTTAGTAAAGTCCCCAACTTTACTGAGGCAGCAATCATCTCATTCATCGTCATTATCATCATCATCAACATCATTAACCCATTATCATCATCGCCATCAATCATTTTAACTAAAGTTATAATATCATATACTTGACATTGGCTAAATGCGCAGCAAGAAACCAGAAAAAAAAATCTCACAAAACAATGTTTACCAACAGATACGGCTCCTCAGACGGCTACATTCAGTTCGACGACTTCATTATGTGTTCAGTGCGACTCAAGACCATGATCGGTGAGTTATATACATCAAGTTTACCTATAGTTAAATATAGTTCAATTTAGGATAATGTATTGTAGCCTTACAAACTACCTGCCCCTCCAACACAAATGGCAACTCGCTCGCCAGCGTTTTGTAGAATAGAATGATGAAGGTATGGAATTGACACGTATTTTGACGTTTATGACATACGTTGACGACTTTCATAAACGTCAAAATATGTTTAAATGAAATTTTGATAGCTATCTTTATATATTTCATTCAAATATTTGGGCGGGGTCATCAAAAATCAATGTTTAAAAAAGCTTGAAAAATCATTCATTGGTTCCAACAGTTCGTAAGAAATTTGGTAGAATGCTCCACAGTCGCCCTTAGAAGACCGATATAAAGAGAAGGGAAAAGTGATTCAGGTGTGGCTCAATAGCTCCGTTTGAAGAGCATTCCCCTGTAAGGGAAAGGTCGTGGGTTCAAGTCCCACTTGAGCGCTTCTTTTTCCCGATGTATTTCATAAGTCAAAATATGTGTCAATTCCATACCTTCTCCATGTCATTGTACAATACGCATGCCAGGGGTTGACTTGTTCGAAATTTATCAAAGAAATTAATGAAATAGGCACGTAGCTCAAAGAATATTTTTAAAGTTTCATAAATAATTTGCATGTGTTATAAAAACATGTTGTGTCAACAGCGCAAATAACCTTGCAGGCTCGATTCCGGCATGGGTCATGAATTTGTGCATGTGTTTTAGAAGCTGTCTGTGATATGTGTCATGATTTTTATTTTCAAGTAAATATGAATTCATTTCTTTAAAATTAAACACAAGTTCACAATAATTAAATTACAATAAACTTTATGAATGATAAGATCAGATTTTTTTAAAGTTAGTAGTTTGGTATGGGTTCAACTCCCAAACCAAGCAAATATGTGTAGTATAGTACTTTTTATAAGTCTTAATATACCTAGCAACAAATAAAATTTAAATTGTAGTTAGAACATAAATAAGTAGCATAATACATTTATTTTCAGACCTACCAGAAAATATGTTTTGATTGGCATGCGTTCTAATAGTCGATGCAATAAAAATTTGTGCTAATTTAAATAATAAATTGTCCACAAAACATCATTTAAGTAATGATGAGAATTGCTCAAACGCTTGAGTTGTGTGTTTTTGATTTGTTTGTACATTTTGCTCGTAAATGCTCAAAAACTGCTGAGTAGACTAGGATTATATATAAGCCGTTTTAGTTTTTTCTTTGTTCGAAAATAGCTCCAGACAGCTATAAGTGATAATAATATTAATAATAACAATGATTTTATATTAAAACGAGGTAGATATGTGTTATCTCAATATTATTGTGACAAAAGTCATACTCTGTTCTCTTTCGCACTCACGCAAAGTATATCCTGTGTCATGTCTTGTGGTAGTCCATCCTTAGAAGCAATCCCAGGGTAGTAGGTATAGTGCATCGTGATTCCACTCGTATAACTTGATCCTAAGTCTCATTCAAATTTGGATTCAAAATTTCATCCTTTGACTTGGACTTGCCAAGATCTGTGCATGTGTGCATGACAAACATGCGACCCATTGGAAAGCCGACAGGAATCGGGTTATACAGCGTTACTGGTAACTCGCCGCATTCCTGTCCAGGGGTGTTGAGGACCCGAAATGTTACAATTTTGACCCCCCATATAATTATGTATGGCCGAAAATCAATAGTTTTCGAAATAATTGACTATTTGAGTTTTTTCCGAATTAACCCAGAATTAAGCACTCCCACATTTTGGGGAAAAATTGGTTACTGGTATACCGAATTTTAAAACTACCCACACATGAAAAATGCAAATATTGTAGTGTTTGGGAATTGGAATATCCAAACCATCAATGTAAATAAACCTTTGAAAATGCCGTAACGCGAAACCGGTCAGGTTCAGAAATAAAAAATTAAACTCAGTGGAAAAGTACAAGTGTATTATTCAATACCAGAATTAAGCCTTCAAGTCAAAAGCAAAGCAAAGTGATAAGTAAGTCACATAGGACGTTTTAATTCTCAATAAATGTATAAAACGTAGCCTAATTATGAGTGATCGGATTTTCTCCCCAATACCATATCTACCTTGTCTAACATAAAACCATTGTACAATATAACTGTTGTGTATGTGAATCATATCTGTGTTGACACCCCGTGACAGCGAACAACGAACCACTGGAGAATCTCGAACGCGAGCTGCAGTTCAACTCGTGAAGGACGCCGGGACGGACTCGCAACTGTACGACGTACCACATGACAATATATTGTCACCACGTATACTGCACTTGATGTCATTTTAACTGCACACTGTGGCATATAGAAAAATTGTTGTTGCTGTTTAGTAGGCTTTAGTTTAGTTGGGTCCGGTTGGGTCATACTGGCATAGGCTGGTTGATTTCTAGGGCAGCTTTTGGCATAGATATTTGTTAACAGTAAGCTATAAAGATGGGTTGTATTTTTAAAGATGTTTCTTTCGATTTGGCTGGGCATAAAAAACACCCACTGTTTTCAAAGATTCAAGCTGAAAGATTACGTAAAATTAATGAAAAAGCTTCTACAAAGAGAAATTAGGGTCTTTAGCTTCCATGTATGGAAACAACTCCGCTTATTTATGATCTAAGCTATTTTATGGGTGTATACTTAGTACATAAAATAGCTTAAGTAGTTGTATATTAAATACTAGCTTTTGCCCGCGGATGTCGGTTATCGCGACGAAACATAGCCTATGTCCTATCTCGAGGTCTAATCTACCCCTGTACCAAATTTCATCAAAATCGGTTCAGTGGTTTAGGCGTGAAAGTGTAACATACAGACAGACAGAGTTACTTTCGCATTTATAATATTAGTATGGATACTATGGTATATTTATCATCTTTACACTCAACCAACTTTAACCAAAAGACAATGAAACTCATTTTACTGTTATTTTGTGTCTATTATTTTTGTTAAAACTGTGTTAAATGACCCAGCCAATTCCAATTATGTATTTTAGGACATATATTTTTTGTTATAATGTTAAACGCAGTATGCAAGTTATAATGATGTTTGGCATATATGTGCGCTACCTACTACACCCATAGGCTGTGTAGGATAGGACTAAAATTACTTTTCTTTTTCTGTCAAAGACTTACTTAAACCTTTTTAAATATATTTAAAGATATTGTCCATCTCCTACACAGCCATTTAATAATATTGTTTGCGATAGTACGTAATTTAAAACTTTTTAAATCAATTATTAAATATAAAAATTACATGAATTTTGTATTATCAATTGTAACTGTACGCAAACAATAACTTCTCTACATATTTCGGATATATTACATGTATTACAAACTTTTTATATTGTTACCAGCTTAAAAATTCAAATTAAGAATACAATGTAAAATGTCCTCCTGCACTGACGCTTACTAACTGTTTAACTTTCGCGCCAATTTTGACATAATCTAATACGAATTTTCGTTTCACAGATACGTTCAACAGGAGATCGTCTGGCGGAGATTACGCCACTTTCTCCCTCGAAGAATGGCTGAATCGCACAGTCTACTCATAAACGTCATCGCCTAATTGTAAACAAGGCCTATATACACGCATATATTGATGTACATTGTCGAATACTCTTAAATGTTGCCGTCATAAAATAACTATTTATACTTGCCTAAAAATACGTTAAACTAAGTCACAAATTGTAATGACTATTACGGGTATTTTCTGTAATTGACTAAAATAATTAAAATATTTTTGTAATTGTAACAATTTTATTGTTAGTTCAGCGAAATAGTATTATTTTTTATATCCACCGATTGTTCATTCCAATGTGCTAGAGCGTTTTGTCTATGGTCAAGACGTCAGTGTTTAGTTCTGTGCGATTAGCTTCAAAAAAAGCTTTTTTCAAGAAAATCTAATATTTATGTTTCATATATAAAACGATTGCACTATGTTGCATTGACAATGCATTTTAATAATCGCATTATATTTGTTCTGATATATTGTTTATAAAAGATCTGAATAAAAACATTTATTTATATTTAACATGAATTGTTTTATTCAATCCCCATTTTTCTTTTAGGTAAGTTTAGTTAAGGTAAGGTAAGTTTAATTTATAGGTAGGTTTACAGGTTGGATTTCCCTGGAGGGGAAGTGCTAGATATATCCTTCTATCTCCGTAGCAAATTTTACTGAAAAGAACATTAAGTGAAATGGAATGGCATTTGATGTCTCAAAAGAGAAAAATGCGCAAATCTTATAAATGAAAATTGATTATAAGCTCAAAATACATCAGGAAAAAGAACTCAAGTGGGACTTGAACCCACGATCTTTCCCTTACAGGGGAATGCTCTTCCAACTGAGCTATTGAGCCACACTTGAATCACTTCAAATTTCCCTTCCCTTTATATCCGTCTTTAAGGGCGACGGCGTTGGAGTCATCCACCAACTTTCTTACGAACTGTTGATATCAATGAATGATTCTTCAACCATTTTTAAACATTGTATTTTGATTATAAGATAAGTCATAACTCAAGAACAGCTCGACCGATTCAGCTAATTCAATTCCACGCGGGTGCATGGGAACAGAATTCTACTCGGGTAGTTACTATAAAATAAAACACAAAAAAAGGTTCAAATAGTAGATTATTGCATCGAGCACAAAGTAATTTAGCGTTAGCGAGGGCTCTAATCTAACAGGCACGAGGGCAATATAAATTACTTAAGACGTGGTGCATAATCTGCTTTTCTTTCAACTATTACCTATAGGAATAGTAGATAAAAGAAACTCATATCAAACAGAAAAACATAATATATATTATATAACATAAACTCACGCCTATATTCCCAGAAGGGGTAGGCAGAGGTGCTTGCACCCACATTTCGCCAGTATACACGCTATACACTTGTTTTTCTATAACACTGTCGGCTTTATTTAGAATGTTTTCTGGAGTTAATGTGTCGCTAGATGATTCCATTTTAATTCGAAGCCGAAGCTCTCAAAATCAGATAGTATCACACTTTATAGTTTCCAAAAATATTGTCAAGCAAAATTAACAAGGTTCCCGCCAAATCACTTTTTTAAATTTCTTTCATTTTTAAATCAGAGTTAGCAGCAATCATTTTTTAAATTTGGACCATTGGGATAGATAATAAAAAGTATTGATATCGGCTGGCTGAATAGAGCTAATCCATTGAGATTGGCACCTTTTGGTGCGATTAAAAAATAAACTGTGCAATAATGAAATATCATTCATTTTTATTGCTCTAGAGCATTAAAGACTCGCATGGTACTGAGTTTTTAGTGTGATTGTGATGAAATTAAAGCATAGTTGGAAGAAAACTCATTTATTACACACACATTCGTCACTTACTAAATAACTTACAAGTATATCTTAACATAATATTACAACTAAATTATCGTCTACATTTCCTCATCCGAATTTTCTTCTTCTTCCTCCTGGTGCATAGGCTCATCTTCACCCTCTCCGTCTCCGCCCTCATTATCCCCCTCACCAGATTCCAAGAGGGCATTTGTAGATTTGAACGTGATCACGTCGGACGCAGCGATGTTTAGCTTACAGCCCTCTGTGTACATACATACTTGTTATAAATTTGAATTGGACAAGTTAGGGTCTGTTAAAAATTCAGTCTAGATATCTTCTAATCTAATCTATCTAATCTTAGTCACCCAAATGTCAAAAACGACCAAGATGTTAATTTTTGACTCCGTTCCGATATCTCACGGGATCCTATTCACTTTTTTGATTTACGTGCGGAAATCCCCACGGATACCCCCCTGCCGGAGCCGGAAAGGGGAGGTTGTGTCGGACTCGAACCGACTAAAACCGCACGCCGACTGTGGGTCGTGGTGCTAGGCCGGAGGTGAGGTTGTCATCGACATATCCCTCGCACCCCGGCCCGGCTGACCCAGGGCCATCCCTTACGGTCTAGCCCTCCTCGAGAGGGGGGACAACGGTGTCTCCGACTCGCCCCCGGAATGGGGAGGCGCGCTTCCCAGCGCGCCGTCCCCGTGGCCTGCTTCTTTTGGGGTGACAGGCGGCTCCACCCGTCACCTCCAGGCCCGCGCTCATGGGGGACGGAGGTCAGTCAGTGCCCTCCGAAGCCCGAGTTGCCTGCGCGCGCGGGTGGCACGGTTCGCGAGTCTCGCTCGCTCGCGCGGGATCCGATTCCCAAGATAAAAAGTAGTATACATTCATACAAATTGATATAGCAATATGCGCCCAGGACGTGAAAAGACAAACGCGATTCATAATATTTGCCTCGATAGAAATTAACTTCAATCATGGCACTAAAATGCTCCAAATCGCTATTTCAAACACGTTTTACACAGATGCCATTATCAAATAATGTCAAAGTTTATACTGAAAAAGTAGAGCATAAAAATATCTAGGGACTGGTAAAGTTAGATTTTAATCATGCAGGGAGGGATTATCCAGAAATCCCCACCGACAAATCCCCACCAGTAGGGATTGTTATTTTTTATTCCAGTAATCCCCACTAGTTACATAAACTCAGAATAGTGGGGATTTTTGTAAAAATAAGTAACAATCCCCACCAGATGTTGCTGTTTTAAAATTATTTAACAAATGCGTTAATGTATTATTTAATTAAATATGTTTCATTATAAACAAAAATTATAACTTTTTATGATAACGTAAAACGCGAGTGTTTTTTTTATAAAGGACACGTCAATTTGACTTCACCTCGCCTGATGGTAAACTAATGGCATAGTCTATCATCGTAAACAACATCTGATGAGGATTGTTACTTATTTTTCCAAAAATCCCCACTAGGCCGAGTCTAATTATTTGGTGGGGATTTCAGGAAAAAAAAGTAAAAATCCCCACTGTTGGGAATTTGTCGGTGGGGATTTCTGGAATATACCCAACTAACGGACACAAAGTGCACCCAGACTCACCATAACTAATTGTGGATGACCGAAATTTTTGTCCAGTGTGAGGATTGAACCCATAACCTCATGCACAGCCGGCGGATATTACGCCCACTGAGCCACGGAGGCAGTCTAGTATCATAGTCTAAGATCCCGCTGCAGGATTGGTGTGCTCATCGACTTTTTGTTTAAAACCAAATTTCCAATCTAATTGATTGGACAATTCTTTGATTATCTTTATTGTCAATTAACATTAATTATATATAAATCATGTCACCTTAATACTAAATAAATACTACAAAGTATTAGTCGAATAACCCGCCCCTGATCGCTCCCGGTGCAAAGGTGCCCATCACACTAGCAGCATTTCCACGCTGGATTGCAACGGCCATCCTCTGCACCAGGAACGACCCGGAACGGGAGTCACCAGTAGCCTCTATGAGCCTCTGCCCAATCGCCTTTACAAGGCTTTTCGCGTCTCTGCCCCAGCTCCCCAGGGTCTCCACCGCTATTGGCACGAAGTAGTATTGCGGCTCCAACTCAGCGTACTTGAGTCTCTTCCTCGAGCTGGCGTCATCCGCGGCGGCCGACGGGGAGTGGATGGTGCGGCTAAGGTGGTTGGCGGCTACAGTGCTGACACAAGTTGCGTCCCACAGCAGGCACTTACCGTTCTTCCAGGGCACCAAAGTCAGCTCGTCCGGTCTCTTACCGTCCGACCTACTCAGACCCGGAGGCTCAAGCACGCAGGGTACGTTCGCCGATATAAGGGCTCTGCGGACGATATCGTTCAGAGCGTGGTGTCGCGGAAACCTTCCAGTGCACCGCCGACAACTCAAAGCGTGATGGCCATCCGCTTCCACCATGGAACCGCAGGTGCATATGTGGGGTTCACACACCTTACAGCCCAGGCGTAAAGCCACTGCCACCCGCAGAGAGTCGCCGTCAAGCAGGGTGCCCAGATGAGGCGAAGGTAGCGCCTGCAACCACGCTCCCGATTCCGGCTGTGACACAGCCCGCAGTCGAGCCTTATCGACCCCCGCAGCCCCGTCTAATAGTTGGGCTTGGAGACGCCTCACCCCTACCTCATTCCACGCCCGCTGAAGATGCCCTAGTTCCGGTATCGATGCACCCCCGTTCAGGGCCGACCAGGCCGATACAGCATCGGACACAAAAGGCACGCTCGCCCCATCACCATTAGGGTTTAATAAAGTAGTGACGAGGCTAGCCACCCCCTGCGCGGACGCCAGAAAAGCCGGGAGGCCCACATCACGCACGCAACGCACCCCTAGACCGCCACTCCGGATTGGCAGGGTCGCCTGACTCCACTGGGTCCCATCTAGGGAGACGTTGAGGACCGACTCCACAACCGATTTTAGGGCATCGTCAAAGGAGGAGACTTTCTCAGGATGTAGTTCTCCATAAGCACACCATATTGGTACAATATTTTCCCGAAACCATTGTGTTTGCATATAATTTATAAATTTCACTACTTCAGGATCATCATCATCCCCACGGATTATGTAGTTCCACCCATTCATAATTTCATTCTGTGGAAGCAATGGGAGAACGGCGCTGAGTGCCACTATTCTTAAATTTGTCGGATTCTGAAACTTAGTTATTCCTAACTGACGTCCTTTAGTCCATATGGCTTTATTATAATGGTAGTAGCACCCTTTAATGTTTATAGATGGAAATACTATTTTAAGAGCCTTCATTACAGCTTGTTCATAATCTTTTTTAAAATTTAGTGGATTCCAGTCAGGCAATACTGCTTTAATTAGACGGAATAAAGTCACGTAAGACTCTGTTACTCTACTGCTCATTAACGCGTACACAAGTGGAATTATCTTGGTATGATTGACAGTGCTCCCCAAATCTCCATGAATGGTGTAAAGTTGATCAAATGGTTGGGGGCAACTTCTAAATGTACCGTCACCAAAAAAATCACTTGTTTCATTCGCTCCGTCGCTGTATATCATATTCTCAAAAGACCACATTCGTAAAACATCATATTTGCAAAACATAATATTCGCAAAATATGATATTCTCATAATATGATATTCTGACAACATACTAGCAAAATATGAGATTCCTAAAACATGAAAAACGCAAAAGACTCTGTTCTGAGTACAGTCAGGTAAATAATAAATGTTGTTTTTGAGAAATTAAACATTTATTATTATGAAATAGAATATTCAATCGGGCGTATCTCGGTAGCCTAGTTGGTAAAAGAATTTCTCCTTGTGATCTTCACCTGATCGCGAGTTCGAGTCCCGCCCTAGAAGATTCACTTTTTCCGATGTTTTCGATTCATTTCGTTGTTATTCGAATTTGGTTGGCCCATTTTCATCCACTAACACTAATTTGCACTAAGCTCGCAAAGCAATAACATAATAAATCAAATCTGATGCATATATACTGTCTTTATTATTAGGAAAATACATGGTCAGCCAGTATCAAATTTACAGAAATACCTACATACATATCAAGAATAGTTTTTGACTATTTCCCTGATGTTACTTTTAGATAAAAAATGTGGTAATTTGAGAATATGATATTATAGCGAATAAGGTTTCTTACGAATATAATATTTTGCTACTATGATGTTTTCAGAATATGATAATAAAAGAATATCATGTTTTGTGAATATCGTGTTTTGCGAATATGATGTTTTACGAATGTGGCCTTTTGAGAATATGATATACAGCGACGGAGCGGTTTCATTATTACATTATTTACGTATACAAAACTACCCTAAATCATTTGTACTATATTTTTCTCCATCCTATGGTTGCCTGGAAGAGATTGCCTCATGTGCGATAAGGCCGCCAATTGTATGTACTATAAACTGTACCGCGGATTTATTGAAATGCTGTCCTATTATTATTATTATTACCTATCTGAGATAAATGTGGAACGGCTAATTAAAATTATTTTATTAATATTAATAATTAGCGATATTCAGTAAAAAGAAATCCCATTTATCGCCAGTAGAAGCAAATCCAGTCACCACTGGTGACATATGGGATTTTTTTTTCCCATTTATCATCAGTGGGAACGGCGCCAGAGGTGACGACTGGGAATTACCGGTCAAATAGCCTATAAAATATCATAACTTACCGATGACGGTGCCGTTCAACGCCATGAGTTTGTGGTACGCGTCGGACGCTATATTGAACAGCACCATGTTGGCCATGCGCTTGCAGTAAATCAAGGGTCCCTTGAGCTTGTAGTTGTTGAGGAAGTACACCAGCCTGTCTTTGGGGGGGAGGTTCGGCTCGCCGTACGCCTAGGGACATATGTACAGCCAGTATAAATAAAAAAAAATTCCACAACATTCTACACAACGCTATTTAGACACATGGTAAGCTAACTAGCTTGTGTTATGGAATCTAGAATGCGGATAAACATACTTAGATTTTTTTGTAAATACATGCATATTATACATAGAAATAGCCAAACCAATGCAAGTAGTCATATTCATGCATACAAATATTTGCACTGAGCGGGGATCGAACCCGCGCCTCCTCCGTGGCAGTCACATTCACTACCACCACGCCACAGAGGCTGTCAGAGTATCAGATCGGTCTTGATAAACAAAGTACTCAAAAATGATCTTAATGTCTTGGTCCCCCCCACCCCCACCCCCCCCCCCCCCTTCCTGTTGACTGATTGTTCTGATATTTTGTACACACTTTTAGTTCGGAGGATAATACAATTTATATTGATAAAATTGAATTGATTCAGGCGGGATTCGAACCCGCGTTCTTTCCCATACAGGGGAATAAAACCACTAAGTCACTGAACCACGTCTGAATCCAGGATTTTCCTATATAATCCGTCTTGGTGCTCAGTGATGAGAGCATTCTCCCTGTAAGCAACATATCATGTGTTCAAATCCCGCCTGAATCGATTAAATTCTTACTACCATAATCGATTTGAATAGTTAACATGCTACTAATCCATACTAATATTATAAATGCGAAAGTAACTCTGTCTGTCTGTCTGTCTGTATGTTACGCTTTCACGGTTAAACCACAGAACCGATTTTGATGAAATTTGGTATAGGGGTAGATTAGACCTTGAGAAAGGACATAGGCTATGTTTTGTCGCGATAACCGACATCCACGCGGGCGGAGCCGCGGGCAAAAGCTAGTTTTTTATAATTTCATTCAAAAATATGGTTTAAGAATAGTTTCCTTTGCTCTTGAAACCTTCATATTAAGATAATTTTGGGACTTTGTAGTCAATACCTATCTATCTGACGTTGAATAACAAATATCAGTCAACATGAAGGGGGCAATACCAATGTGGACTGCATAGGCCCTTTAGGCTCATAACCACTTCCCAAATTGTCCACTTTGAATTTTTGTAGTCAGTTTGTTCTATTCCCAAAATGACCACTTATTCTCGAAATAACTGGCTATCTCAAATGACAAGTTCTTTTAGGCTAACTGATTGATTGATTGATATTTATTTTGAGTAATCGCGATATACTCTTTCTTTGATCCGACATGAGACAGTGCGTTTGGTTTGGCCTATGTAGGAGCTTCTACAGCTGCAGTACACTGATCATGGCGCTTGAAACAGCGCTGTAATATCGGTTACTCAAAACAAATTTTATATACAACATGGTAAATATGTTTTTAAGTAATTTGCTAGTTACGATCGGTCTGATCTTCACAGGTTTACTGTTTACTGTGCTAATCATTACATAAAGAACCAAGTGGTTCGGTGACATCTTTGCCACACCATCAACTCTTGAAATTATTTACCAGGTTTAAAGCATCTGATGAGGCCATACATACATATTATACATAGAAACACCCAGACCAATGCAAATAGCCATATTCATGCATACAAGTATTCGCACTGAGCGGGAATCGAACCCGCCATTGATCGGACTAACGCAAAGATGATGACTATTATAGTACTTACCCTCATTTTATAGACTACGCCCTCTGGTGGTATAAAGTGCTTGCATATAACGCCATTGACAACCTGCGAAGATATGTTACATCAGTTTCTATACCTCGTACTAACCGCCGTTCCCAATACCATACTGACAGTTAAAGATAGATCGCATCTACGGATAAAGTGCTCGGCTGTTTAAATTCAAAACATAGTAACTCCTATTCCACACCAATTTCGGAAAATAAAATTATACCGCGATGCGGTTTCCCGCAAAAAAATCAGTTACCATGTTTTGAATTTAAACAGCCGATACGTCAAATTTGACCGTTGCGATCTACCTTTAACTGTAAGTATGTTATTGGGAACGGCCGTAAATGGATTGAGTTAAGAATAAAGTTTGTTGACCGACCAGTATGAACCGGTTTAGGGGTTGGAAACATTTTTCACACTGTAGTGAAACTGACTGAAGCGCCACGTGGCGCCCGCGTGAACTTTTATTTTTGTTACTCATGAATCACTATTTATAACCCCTTGTTTACACAAATGTCTAAAACATGTTTTCGACAAATCTCACGACATGTCTTCGTTCCGATAGACACGCCAGGTACAAACTGACAACATGTTAAAATGTATAAAGTATCAGATAGCACGAGTGTCAAAATGTACAATATATTTATGACAAAATTTTCTTTTGTCAGAATGTACTAATGCCAAAATGTTGAATCGACAATATGTATTTATGACCAAATGAGCAATGGTCAAAATATACAGTTGCTGAAATGTTCAATTGACAGTATGTACTTTTCTTGTCTTAACACTAAATTCAAATTATAATCCACAAAACTTACAATAGCTTACTTATATTAGTGTTGTTTTATTCATTATTACATTTGTGCATTTTGACACTCGTGCAATATTACATTTGTAATTTCTAGCATCACTGTATTCCTACATTTGATCGTTACAACACTTCGACGATTTGAAATTATTTTACGTTTGTACATTTTGACAGTCGTACTATTTGATACTTTATACATTTTAACATGTTGTCAGTTTGTACCCGGCGTGCCGATACAGACATGTCTAAATACAATATTTACTGCAAATATCTAAGTCAATTCAATCAAAATATATTGTGGTTTGTGTAGCTAATGTTACGGAACAATCGGTGCGCGAGTATATTTTTTTGTTGACTGTATTGAAATAAAGCCAACGAGACGAGAGAAAAAAGAGGCAAACAAAGCGACCATTATTGAATTACGTTGCGTTAACGTACGTAAGTAAAGAAAGGTTGCAGTTTCTTCAGTTCTAGCCTGACTTGTTTTCTTGCTATCTCCTCCTCAGTGTCCAACTGAGTTACGTCCAAATTACCGAATTGGTTCATGTGCTCCGTCATCTGCAATATTAAAAAATAATAATAATAAATTAGTTGTGTGTATTTATCGCAGGTTTAGAAGTGCCCGGTTAATGGCAATAGGCTCGCCACCTATTACATTGGGACCTAAACATAAACTGGCGAAATGTGGGTGCTAGCACCTCTGCCTTCCTTCCCTTCGGGGAATACAGGCGTGAGTTTATGTTATGTTAATAAACAATAATGAAAAAAGTCGTGTAGGTTTATTACACTTCATCGGGAACCAACACGGCTAGTAGAATGTGGCCACCCCTATTCAACTTCACCTCATCTCTTCCTGCTTCGTAACCTAAACGTATTGAGAAAACGGAGCATTGAGATTGGCCCCTGCCTACTAACTGTGAATGTGTGTGTGAGTGTGTGTGTTTGTGTGTGTGAAGCTGGCCAATCGCAATGCTCCGTTCTCTACATACGTTTACATTACGAATCTGCGGTAGCCTAGTGGTATGGGTAATGGACTTCTGAGACGAGGTCTCGGGTTCGATCCCAGGTTTACCATGGCACACAACAAAGACTTTTCGATGCTTTTCGAAGTTATGCGTGTATTTATCGCATGTTTATAAGTGCCCAGTTAATGGCAATAGGTTTACCACCTATTACATTGGGACCTAAAAACATAAACTGGCGAAATGTGAGTGCTAGCTCTGCCTACCCCTTTGGGGAATATAGGCGTGAGTTTATGTTATGTTATATTTTTCATGCTTTCTAACAAGAGCTTCGATATTTACTGAAATTTCCAAATTCTTTGAATGAAATAGTTATGGGACAGTCTCCTAGGAACCTTTTGCTGGAATTATAACGGTTAAGACATCTAACGACATAGCTCGCAGAATAAGCAAGTTGAAGTTGCAGTGGGCTGGCCACATCTGCTGAAGGACTGATAGCCATTGGAGCCAACCCTATAGTGGAGTCCTAGAGTGGTGACCGCGACAAGGCAGACGGAAGGTAGAACACCCCCTAGCCAGATGGACTGACGGCCTGAGAAAGGTGGCTGAGAAAGACTGAACGCGAAAGGCGAAGGATCGGTATAATAGCCCACTTTGGTAGAGTTCTCAGTGGAGATATAGACATACTATTTATTACCCTATTGCAATAATAGGTTAATTGATTGGGGTACCTTCACTTACAGCCCCATTTCAAAAATACACCCTGTATAGTTCTATTAACATCGGAAAAAATGAAAGACTTGAACTCTATGCTTTAAAAAATTCATTCAAATATTCGGGCGGAGTCATCAAAATTCAATGTTAAAAAATGGTTGGAAAATCATTCATTGTTTCCAACAGTTCGTAAGAATGTTGGTGATGGCTCCAACGTCACCCTTAAAGACGGATATAAGGAGAAAGAAAATTTGAAATGATTCAGGTATGGCTCAACAGCTCAGTTGGAAGAGCATTCACCCTGTAAGGGAAAGGTCGTGAGTTCAGGTCTCACTTGAGCATTTCATTTTTTCCGATGTTTTTCGAACTTAAAAGGTAGCATAATAAAATGCTATAAAAAATTCATTCAAACACCCTGTTTAACTAAAAGTAATAACATGCAACATACCTGCATAATAATCTTGGCCGTATACCTTTCACAAAGGCCTCTCACTTTATCCGCGGGTAGATCGTAAACTGAAATAAGAAAATAGTTAACTTAGGGCCGGCGCCCATTATCAGCATCGGCGAGCTTCAGGATTTTTTTTTGGCCAAGCATAATAGATCTTATCACTATCATCATAAAATTGAAATTTCAATGACGATCGTCGACTATTGTCGGCATCGATCGGCATTCTGCAGCGTTATGGTTACCAATTAAAGTTCAACCTTATATCTATAACAATAATATCTATTATTATTTGACAAATACAAATCCTCATGCTTGCCGATGTCGGCACTGGGCGCCCGCCCTTAGGCCTCAAACGCACAAGTGCGTATAGAAGCGCACGCGTAGAAGGAAATTCGGTAGTAACTCGAGCGCGTCAGATTAAGTTAGGGGAGACTAGTTACATATTGACAAATTCCTCCAACCAGTAGGCAGCTTTCAATGTAGGTCGATGCGAAAAAGAAATCGTTCTACGAATTTACACTTACCGCCGTTCCCAATACCATACTGACAGTTAAAGATAGATCGCATCTACGGATAAAGTGCTCGGCTGTTTAAATTCAAAACATAGTAACTCCTATTTCACACCAATTTCGGAAAATAAAATTATACCGCGATGCGCTTTCCCGCAAAAAATCAGTTACCATGTTTTCAATTTAAACAGCCGATACGTCAAATTTGACTGCTGCGATCTATCTTCAACTGTAAGTATGTTATTGGGAACGGCCGATAACAAAACCCTAAGCTATATCAAGATTTAGACTGAATGTCATTCTAGAATACGGGCCTAAAAGGTTTCCGCGACGCTCGAGTGACTACAAATTTTGCTGTGTGGCCTCTCTACCTATTATTATAGCCCGATAATACCGCACGTGATATAGCGATAAATGCGTCCCTATTATCGCTGTGTGTCACCATAGCCACTTCCTTATTTTTTAATATTAATTTTTTTTAAAGAGGACTTGGTACACAAAAGAAGCGACCACGTCGCTATCGTAATGCATCTTACATACTATAACAACTTATGATCTAGCCCCTACTCCAGACTTAACTAATTTCCTCCTTCTTCCTACAGTCCCGGGTCCTTTAAGCGGGGCGTGAAAAGGCATCTAATCACGCCGTCAAGCTGAGTGCCACCACTGTTAACATGGTACATGTTTCCGATGGTGACCCTCTTTAAGAGACGAGGCGAGGTGAAGTCAAATTGACGTGACCTATATAAAAAAAAATTGTACAGTTGGCTCAATATACTGTATTGCACCAACCTACATCAATAAGGCAATCAATGATAATATTGACAATGTTACTTCTTATTGCTTCGTTCCGGACACACTCCATCAAAACGTGATAAATATCTTCAATCATACCACACTCAGTGCAGTTAGGTGATTTATTAATTTAATATTGTTACTGACATTCTATATATTGTAATCGTAGTCTTGTTAATCACAGTACCATTTGACATCATTAATTTGACAATAACTTTATTCAATGCAATTTAATTATGATTTAGAAATTTTAATAGAATTTTCATTAAAAAAAATGCAAATATTGTAGTGTTTCGGAATTAAAATACTTGAAACATCAATGTAAACCTTTGAGAATGCCGTAAGGCGAAACCGGTCAGGTTTAGAAGTATAATAAACTCAGTGGAAAAGTACAAGTGTGTTATTCAATATGTGTAGTAGATTCCACCAAGCGCCATCAATCTCAAAAAAGGCCACGTCAATTTGACATCACCTCGCCTGATACTAAGCTAAAGGCAAAGTCTCGGAAAGAGGGTCACCATCTTAAACATGAACCATGTTAAAAAGGTTGGCACTCAGCTTGACAGCCTCATCAGATGCCTTTTCACGCCCCGCTTAAAGGCACCGGGACTCCTAGGGTTGTTTTGAGTCAGTTGACATACGGAGGGTTGGTTGTACAGGTACACTGATGTCAGTCTCCTTCAGTTCCGTCTTCGGCACCCCAGCGGCTTCCTCGACGGCGTGCAGTGTGGATTGTACCAGCTCGAAGTCCCCAGAGTGGGGGTAAGCCGTACGGAATGCAAGTGTCGACTTTGACAGCGACGTTTCTAGCTCTGGATTACCTTCTATTACTGACTTTGCACGATCGCACAGTATCTAAAACAGAATTGAATGAAATTTTTATAGCATTTATTATGCTAACTGTTTAAGTTCGAAATATTTATTTATTTATTTATTTATTTCTTTTCGGAAAACTTACAGCTAATACAGGAATATATAATGTAGGTAAGTTAATAGTAAGAGAAGGCCACTTAAAAGTTTTCACATATAAACAAAACAATGAGTATTAAATAATAGTAAACAGCAACAAGAAATAAGCGAAAGATACATAGAATACATACACTGATAATATATCGGGAAAAAGAAGCGCTCAAGTGGAACTTAACCCACGTCCTTTCACTTACAGGGGGAATGCTCTTTCAGTTCCAGTTCAGTCCAGTTGGAAGAGCATTCCCCCTGTAAGGGAAAGGTCGTGGGTTCAAGTTCCACTTGAGCGCTTCTTTTTCTCGATGTATTTCGAGACAGTTGATTTTACATGTAAATCCTCTAAGGGGTTTTTTTTTTAAACCTTGGTGGAAACCCTTCATGGATGTTATGCCGGACTCTTACCGAGTAAAAACCCCCACGGTAACGCCCAGAAGCCTATGGTTGGGAGCCCCGGGTAAGCCCTCGGAAGATGTCCCAGGACAATCCTCTAAGGGGTAAGCAGAGGTGTATTTACACCCACATTTCGCCAGATATTTCCCAAGCGACAACAATATAGGATTCTTCAAGAAGGGCATTAGAAGGTTTCTTCAGTGTAGACAGCATGAGTGTAACGCCCTCTGGTGTTGCATACGTCCATACGCCACGGTAAGCAGCCGGTTGGGTCCGGACCAGACTCCGGGCCCGGGAAGCCCGTGCAGAGCGAAGGCGAACCGGATGTCGGAGGTCGCAGAACGACCTCCGTCCTCCATGAGCGCTGGCCTGGGGGTGACCGGTGGAGCCGCCTGTCACCCTAGCAGAAGCAGGCCGCGGCGGCGGCGCAAAGTGCGCCTCCCCGTAACCGGGGCAAGATGGGGACATTTTGGTCCCCACAACCCGAAGGGGGCCATCTCGAAAGAGATGGTCCTGGGTCTGTCGGGGTGCGAGAGATATGCTTTTGGCAATCTCACCTCCGGCAACCAAGGACCCAAGATGGCGTGCGTTTTAGTCGGTTCGAGTCCGACATAACCACCTCCACCGGCTCTGTGGGGGTGGTATCCGTGGGGATTTATCGCACGATAAAAAAAAAAATAACCGCGGTAGCCTAGTGGTATGGGTAATAGACTGCTGAGACGAGGTCTCGGGTTCGATCCCAGGTTTACCATGGCACACACCAATGACGTTTCGATGCTTTTCGAAGTTATGTGTGTATTTATCGCAGGTTTATAAGTGCCCGGTTAATGGCAATAGGCTCGCCACCTATTACATTGGGACCTAAACATAAACTGGCGAAACGTGGGTGCTAGCACCTCTGCCTACCCCTTCGGGGAATACGGGCGTGAGTTTATGTTATATGTTATGTAAAAAAAAAAATACGCCGCGGTAACCACTTTGCATCAGGTGGCCGTGTGTGGTCTGTCACTGTATAAAAAAAACGCTTGTTTTCAGTCCCCACGGAATAGGGGGCAAGACTATTGCCGTTAAGAGGGCATTTAGTTACTATATATTGACTGATGACTGCTGAGACGAGGTCTCGGGTTCGATCCCAGGTTTACCATGGCACACACCAATGACTTTTCGATTCTTTTCGAAGTTATGTGTGTATTTATCGCAGGTTTATAAGTGCCCGGTTAATGGCATTAGGCTCGCCACCTATTACATTGGGACCTAAAACATAAACTGGCGAAATGTGGGTACTAGCACCTCTGCCTACCCCTTCGGGGAATACAGGCGTGAGTTTATGTTATGTTGTTTAATATTGCATGGAGTACAGCCCTATCTCTTAGTCGCCTTTTACGACATCCACAAGAAGTGAAGGGTGTGGCCTTAATCTACTCCACCGGGTTTGCCAACGCATTGTCGCCATCTAGTAACAGCGTTTGGAACTAAAAGTTGCCTGCTTGCTTTCGGAAGTTAGGAGTGTAACCGTTTTTTGTTCCTGATTGTGCATCTGTATAGAAGTATATTATACTAGCTTTTGCCCGCGGCTCCACCCGCGTGGATGTCGGTTATCGCGACCAAACATAGCCTTAGTCATTTCCCATGGTTTAATCTACCCCTATACCGAATTTCATTAAAATCGGTTCAGTGGTTTAGGCGTGAAAGCGTAACATACAGACAGAAAGACAGACAGAGTTACTTTCGCATGTAGTATGGAGTATGAATTATCTGTGCTATTAGAGATATCGGGATATAGGTACACCATGTATTGTTTCAAGTGTCCGATATTTCGGCGCTGTTGCAAGCACTATGATCATGGAGGAACTGAATCGCTGTTAAATGAAAGCGATATCAGTGACCCTGGTAGCTTAAAAATCAAAATATGTTACCTTAAATAACTCCTTTAGCAGTTTGTGACCGTGTTTCTTGCTGAGGGCGTAAAGCCCGGGAAATTTAGCTTGGTACTCTGTTAATATCTCGTCTACTGTATTTTTTATAATCTGAAAACAAAATAAATAACACTATCACGCCCGTTGTATACTTTGAAACCCCGTATCATTCCTTTAAGCCCTATATACCTTGAGTAGTAGCGTGATAATATACAATCCCATACTCACAGACGATGTGAAACCCTTTAACCTCAGGAGGAAATTTGCCTCGCTGTGTGTGTTCTACCGCCTATACAATGGTTTGTGCTCAGAAGATTGTTCGACATGAGGCCCAGTGCTACATTTTATCATCGCACCGCTCGCCATAGGCAGGGAATTCATCCTCACACATTGCGATCGGAAATGGTGCGCACTGTGCGGTATGAAAGAAATCTCATGCACGATCAAACTGTGGAATGAACTCCCTGCCGTAGTTTTCCCAAGCGACTACAATATGGGGTTCTTCAAGAAGGACATTTTTCTTCAGGGTAGGCCTGTAACGCCCCTGGGGTTGCATACCTCCATAGGCCGCGGTAAGCAATTTCCATCAGATGGGCCGTTTCAGCCACCTAAGTGCCTATGTATATAAATATAGCCTATGGCATTCTTACCACCAGTCACGGCCGTGATTGAAAAATAGCCATTCACTAATGCGTTGACTATGGGTTGAATGAAGTATTTTCCTTAATAAACAGACTATTCAAAATAAATAGATTTATTCATTTCGATCCCGTAGCTCTTGAAATTATAATTATTACTAGTTTTTGCCCGCGGCTCCGCCCGCGTGGATGTCGGTTATCGCGACCAAACATGGCCTATGTCCTTTCTCATGGTCTAATCTACCCCTATATCAAATTTCATCAAAATCGGTTCAGTGGTTTAGGCGTGAAAGCGTAACAGACAGACAGACAGACAGATAGACAGTGTTACTTTCGCATTTATAATATTAGTATGGATTGAAGAGTCGCTAGCTCAGTGGTTATAAAATCGGACTTACAATCGAGAGGTCCCGGGTTCGAGACCTGGCCGTGACAACGTAAAGCCACTCCTAGCACAAGCAATTTAGCGTTACTCTAAATAAAGACACAAACCAGTCTGAAAGACTATAACCCCGTCAACTCCAGAAACCGAAATTACGAATACTCCCTCAGTATACAGGGTGTATTTTTGAAACGGGGCAGTAAGGGCAAGTACCTTAACCATTGAAGTTACAGCAAAACGTTCTTAAAAGACCTTCCCTAACTTTTTGGGACATTTTGAACTGCATTCACAGATTTTGTAAAAAACTTAGGTACAGTTAGCAAAAAAAATGCAAAAAGTTCAAAATTTATTTTTTTATGCCAATCGATTCTATTTCATGTGGGGATCAAAAAACTCTATGGGACCATTTTAGCTTTCAGTACTAGAAAAGACAGAAATCGCCAAAAACGTTTCCCATACATTTCTTACGGAAATATGATAAATCAACTCGAAACTCATAGGTCAGGTAAAATTTTGAACTTTTTTAAATAAAAAAAATCATTTAAACATTTAAGAAATTGGTTTATGAAATAAATTGCTCAAAATTATTTCCATTTTCACGAATACATAAGTCTATCCTTTTTTGCACTGGACGAATGGCGGCTAATAATGTTCTGGGATGAACATTACGTAAAATGGTCATTAATGCATCCTTGAGCTCTTGAACACTGGGGTACGTCGTCTTATAAACCTCGTTTTTCACGAAGCCCGATAAAAAAAATCAAGTGGTGTTAGATCGGGGCTACGAAGCGAACCTGATTATGACTTGCCGTAACTCTTAATGGATTTTCTTTGGACCAATAGTGGTGATTTTTTCTGTTGTACATACCGTTATTGGAAAGCTTCGTTTCGTCTGACCACAGTATGTAATTTAAAAATTCATGATCTCTGCTTATTTTTCCTCTTAGCCATCTGCAAAAAGTAAGCCTTCGAACATCATCACCCGGATGTAACACTTGAACTATGCGCCCATATCGATAGCACTTGTAGCCGTATTTCTTCCATATCTTTATCACAAGGGAGTGGGATACACCTACTTCAAGGGCGACTTGCCTGGACGATACCTCTGGATATGCTTCGACATAAGTCAGAACCGCAATCTCCGTGTCCATGTCCACACAAGGCTGCCGCTTTCTTTTGAAAGAACCCTGCAATTCCAGGTTTTTCAAAAGATTTGTAATAACCTTTCTTGTTGGCACATGCCGCAACGGATACTTATTGCGGTACCACGCTAATGCAGCTCCCGCATTTCGATTATTGACAAAATACGCTTCTAATAAGTCAATTTTTTCACGATTAGAAGACATTTTAGCGAAAATCCTTAATTAATAACTCATACGAAGTTTCTCAGCTGAAACTAAGTATAACACACAGATTTCCGAATCAAATTCGAAATTTGAGGGTAAAAATTCTTTTTATTTACTTTACAGTCAATTCTACCCACTTCCTGGCCATAACAAAAAGTTAGACCATCGTAGAAATTTGTTTCTGTTGCCGAAATGTATGGGAAACGTTTTTGGCGATTTCTGTCTTTCCTAGTACTGAAAGTTAAAATGGTCTCATAGAGTTTTTTGATCCCCGCATGAAATAGAATCGATTGGCATAAAAAAAAAATTTTGGACTTTTTGCATTTTTTTTGCCAACTAAGTTTTTTACAAAATCTGTGAATGCAGTTCAAAATATGTCAAAAAGTTAGGGAAGGTCTTCTAAGAACGTTTTGCTGTAACTGCAACGGTTAAGGTACTTGCCCTTACTGCCCCGTTTCAAAAATACACCCTGTATAGTAATTTCGGTTAGTAAAATATTACCCTGCCGTCGGCATTTAATTCAGCAATCCGCAGTTGTTTGCGCATACCGGGGGCGCAACGGTTCAACCGCTTGTCCACTTTGCGACTTCCAAGTGGTAACTGAAACAAAATTAACCAGTATACAAGGGTTTACTTTGTCAAAAGAAAAATAAAAACCAGGCCAATGCAAATAGCTATATTAATCATAGACAGCCTCCGTGGCGCGGCGGTAGTGAACGCGACTGCCACGCAGGAGGCGCGGGTTCGATTCCCGCTCAGTGCAAATATTTGTACGCATGAATATGGCTATTGCATTGGTCTGGGTGTTTCTATGTATAATATGTATGTATTTACAAAAATGTATTTAAGTATGTTTATCCGCATTCTAGACTCCATAACACAAGCTTGTTAAACTATGCTTACCATGGGTACCTCTAGATAGCATTGTGTAAAATGTTGGGAAATATTTTAGAAAAAAATATTTTTTTTTTAAAAAGTCATGCATACAAATATTTGCACTGAGCAGACATCTAATCAGGGCCTCCTGCATAACAGATGCGTTGACTAACTCCATGACTGTCAAAAATAAAAACTGTACTGCATTCAGTAAGGTAAATATCTAAATGAAAACAATTTTGATGTCTTTTTATTTTTTATTTTAGATTCATTGACACATTAAGACAAACTTTATTAAAAATTTGAATGAATTTTTTATAGCATTTAATATGTTAACTTTTAAGTTCGAAAAACATTGGAAAAAAGGAAATGCTTAAGTGAGACTTGAACTCACGACCTTTCCCTTACAGGGGGAATGCTCTTCCAACTGAGCTATTGAGCCACACCTGAATCATTTCAAATTTTCCTTCTCTTTATATCAGTCTTTAAGGTATTAAAAATATTTTTATTATATTTTTATTATTATTTCATTTTGAAAACAAAAAACCGAAATTGAAGCACTAGTTTATAGCCTAGTTTATTTGTTTAATGAATTATCCTTTAGTTAAAGATTTTAATTCAATTTAGAACCACCATTTGCTACCTATTGACGTCAAAAATAATTCGGTTTTTTTTAACCGGTAGGGAAAATTCTTCATGGATGTTATGCCGGACTCCTACCAACTAAAAACCCCCACGGTAACGCCCAGAAGCCTATGGTTGGGAGCTCCGGGTAAGCCCTGGGAAGGATGTCCCAGGACTTCCATCAGACCTACGGCTACAATTGCGGCCTCGCCTTGGGGGTGGTTCGGGTGTTATCCCGCGTCTTTGGGGGGAGCTTTCGGGTACTATCCCGCTTCTTAGGTGGGGGGCTACTAAAACTGAAAAAACTTTACCACCACTTCCAAGGTGGAGAAGAAACGGCGCAACAAACTCCACTGCAGCATTTTGTTTTTTTTTTACTTATATACCTACTACTGCCAGTGGGGACGCCGTTTGACTGGACGGGTGATCAGCCCTTCTATGTGGGCCATTTCACCCAATTCCTCTGTAACGACTGCCATACAATTCGTATAGCAACCGGGACCGACAACTTAACGTACTCTCCGAGGCAGGACCAGACCAATGCAAATACCCATATTCAAGCGTACAAAATATATTTGCACTGAGCGGGGAACGAACCCGCGCCTCCTGCTTGGCAGTCGCGTTCACTACCGCCACGGCACGGAGGCTGTCTACTTAAATACCTAACTGAATGGAATATAAATATGGATATAAAGACGTGAACCCACTCCTAGCACAAGCGATTTAGCTTAGTTGGAGGGGTTAGATGGAATATTAGTAACTTCGGTTCTAATATTCTTTAAAAAAAAAAAAACAATTGTACTTACATCTGGGACCTCATCAGGTATGTAAGCATGAAACTTTGCCTTTGATTTGTAATTAGGATTATTTATATTTTGCACTGCTTGTACCGGGTCTATAGTTTCTGAGAGACGAATATAACACGTCTTTGGCTGAGTTCTATTGGGGTGTATAAAATTGAGTGCCTCAAAATTACCGCGTATAGGTCTCTTCATCTCCTTTGCAACTTCAGCAAGAGACATCTGTAATTAAAGGTGCCATTAACAAAACCTATAATGATACTTTCTGAAGATTATGCGACCATGGGCGATCGAAATTAGCAGAAACGTTAAGCTAAATTGACTGTCACCAAATAAATCAAGATAGAATCCATATACTCACGCCTGTAAAACCCTTAAGGGGTAGGCAGAGGTGTATGAACAAGACATTTTGACAACTATGATTTTTGGTCCCATGTAAGAGGGGAGAACTTATTGGCGTCGAGTGGGCACTTCATCGTGGACTATATGTTTACTGTCAAAAAGAGAACAACCCTATCCCTTACTGGCCTTCTACGACCCCCCAGGAAGAGAGGAGACGGCTATAAAGAATGAAATATGCGGGGCTGATGTGTCACACTCATATAGTGTAAGTAATCATTATTATCTTGCATAAGTCCCAGTCCAGAGACTGTTACAAAGACTTTTGAAATTCTTTACCAATTCACTGCTGCAAATTCTGTTGTTACATCTCTAAACTTAAAATTCTCTAAAATTTTCTAATTGCATGTTTCTTTCATTATCAGATAGAAAAGGACAGATGATTTATTTTAGTGAACACCTGTCAAATTAAGTTGGCCCTTCAATTTTAGTCGACATCTACGAACATGCGACTTAATTTACTACGCACCAACAAGGCGCTGTCTTAATTTGACAGGCCTTAACTTAATAAAATCATCTGTCCTTTTTTATCTGATCATGAAAGAAAGAGATTTAAAGATGTAACAACAGAATTGCAGAGCACTGTAGTAAGATTGTAGGCCTATAAGATTCACCATTTTCGAACCAATAGTATAATGGTGGCACCCTGTTTACACTTACAGCTTCTGACCATCTAGTTCTGAAGTCATAATTCACTTGCACTATAGGTACAGTCAGCATCAGAAAAATGTTGACGAGTAGAGTACTCAAAATAATCTTAAAACCAAAATTTCAATATTATATTGATAATTAGAGTGTTTGGTTTTAAGATTATTTTGAGTACTCTACTCGTCAACATTTTTCTGATGCTGACTGTACAACATTAGGCAGTCTATAGATGTTACAATATTTGCGGTCCTAGCAGTATATATTGATAATTTTGAGTTAACCTAGCTACTCTGCACTTACTATTTATTGGCATTGGCGAAACTTTTTTGTGTTTTTGTTGATATGTATGTACCTAATTATTTTATTTACCTATTTAATTATTTCGTACACACAAGAAAAAACACACACAGAAATACATAGCTGGAAACAGTTGTACAGAGGCTCTGCTTATTTCTAATAGAAATCTCTTCCAGCAGACCCGTAAGAGGAGAGAGTCAGAAGTAGAGAACTTAGTGAAAAGTGTGTAGGGAAGACGAAAGACAAATATATAAAAAAAAAGAAAAACATAAAATATATTGTTTATATGTATAAATTGAATGCAAGCATGTAATTGATAAAAATATATGTACACTCACACCCAAGATAAATCAATACGGATTTTATGGGTGTTATCATAATGTACCTACAATGTAATACTATTTCATATAAATAAAAAAAAAACTCAGACTAAAAGAACAACATAGACGGAACGTATTGAACTAGCAAGTGAAACCGCAAAAAGGAATACTAAATTAGTGTCATCTCGCTCTCACTTGTGTGTGCTCATAAACAGTGCAAAGTCAGAGGGTCAGAACGCTGATGAAACCGTGATGATATGCTAATATTGAATATAAATAGAGGACATCCATACTAATATTATAAATGCGAAAGTAATTCTGTCTGTCTGTCTGTTTGTATGTTAATCTTTCACGCCTGAATCACTGAACCGATTTTGATGAAATTCGGTATAGGGGTAGATTAGACCATGAGAAAGGACATAGGCTATGTTTGGTCGCGATAACCGACATCCACGCGGGCGGAGCCGCGGGCAAAAGCTAGTGGTCTTATAAAATCTGCCTTGAAAATTGAAAAGTATAGCCGGTAAACAAATTCTACGAATCTACCAGTATTATAACAATCAAAGGGACATATAAGTTCATCGTTCGCTTGTAACAGTACCAAAACGTCTGGTACTCGACAGCACAAATCAATAAAGTACATATCCCGTTAATTATTTTATTATTAATGTGGAGGACCCATCTAAAATCGTATATTTTGCCATAGTGTAAATGGGGCTAACTCACCTTAGGAGGGACATTTTTGACTGCTATTATAGACATGATTGAGCGGTTTATTTATTTCTTAATATAATAGCTTACGTTTAGTATTTATTAATAAAAACGTAATAAATAAATCCAAATAACCACAAATAACCAAGTCCGCTCTTCTAATGACAGTGATGACAGGTGACATGACAGTAATGATGTTTAAATTTTTTTTGTTTCTTTCTTAAGCGCGCGAGCGTTCTTCCTATATCTTAGAGTATCAAGAGCTGCCATACCTACGAAAAAAAACTGCCTACCTAAACTTGGATTTTATGAATGAATGGAAAGCAGTATGGCGGTCTAGTAGGGAATCCAGTAAACTGTCGATAACTGCTTATCGATATAAAAAGGGCACAGACAAAAAATTTATACATTTGAAAGAAAAAATTAAGTGGTTAGCTTAAGTGGATGCCGATTATTTGTATTCTCAGGTTGCAGTGTGCTTAGGGCTTTCTGTCAGACTTTCCTTGTGATAGCCGGAGTTTCGAATAATTCGCCCAGAAGGACGTAAAATCTACAAAGATTCTTTACAGTCTTTGAGTAACGATATATATATATTTAGTAACACATTGGCATAAAAATAAAATCGATTTGGACAAAACATTTTTTTTACAAATTTTTATTTAATATTTTTTTTTTTTTTTTTTTGCATTATTTGCTCTCCATCATGTTAGTAAAGCTAAATGAAACGGTAAGTTCATAAAAATAACATCACTACAAAGAAAAAACAACTAGAGCGCCAAGCGTGTGCTCTTTTGTAGTGGTGTTTTTTTTTATAAAATTACCGTTTTATTTAGCTTTACTAACAAGATGGAGAGTAAGTAATGCAAAATAAAAAATAAAAAGAATCCAAAAAAAATCGAAGCATTTTTTTTGCCCATGTCGATTTTATTTTTATGCCAATTTGTTATGTACCTGGAGTACTACTAGGGGTTTTCGGCTTCGTGAGCGTTCCCCTTACACCCAGTATATATATACATTTGTACTACCTTTGTTATAAAAGATATTTACTTCAAAATAGAAGTGCTCGACTTGCCTAGTAGGTACCCGAATGAAAAGTTATGTAATCCGCCATTTCAGTCCTATCGCTTACTTATTGCAACAACGACATATTTCAAAATCTTGATATTTTGAGATAAGTATGTAAAAACAAAGCTTTATCGATGTATTTTTCGGTGCAATAAAGACAACAGCATGCTTAAATTCCAATTCGCCAGATGGCGTTAAGTGTCTAAATTGCGCGCTGTCGACCCGCATCGTATGTTATTTCAATATCGTTCCATCTCAGTTACACCACAATATTCAAGTCCAACGCACGCATCTTGCTCGTGAAGGACGTCATATTTTGGAATAATACTATATTGCAGCAAATGGTAAGTAACTTTCTTTAAATAAATATTGTTACAATGTAGGATTATGTTGTGTTATGTCACTATTGTAATTAAACATTAAGTATTTCTATTTAAATTATTTAACGATATGACGGTATTGCAGAAAAAACTACATGTATATTTGTATTATTTTGCATTATGACGTTATTGCAACATAATCACACTAGGTCAACATTATTGTTACTGTATTACATTCAGGATTATATCGTTATTGCAGCAAAGATAGCTTTACTTAAGATTATTATTTTAGGTTGTGACTGTATTACAGTTAATACAGTGTGCTATTTTTATGTTAATTACTTCTTTTTCGGCATCCCGAGGGTGGTTATAGTTGATCTCGTTAATAGTGTTGATGAAAATGACGAAGAAGAAAATGATGCTACCATTATATGACCGGAACCAGTTATGGATTCTAATAATACGAGAAATAAATCCAGAGCCTCTTCTTCGTCATCTTCGTCTAGTTCGTCGAGTTCCTCGAGCTCTTCAAGTTCATCCAGTGAAGATGAGACGCCTGATGTCGTTGAATCTAATGTAACAACAGGAATTAATGAAGGAAATAACCAAATAATCTCACCTTCGCTGAGTTCAGAATATGTTCCCTTTTATTAAACCATTATAACATTTAATGTTTGACTACCCACATTATTATTTTTTCTATACTTTCAATTTCAGATGCTCCAAATTATTCATCAATGGCTTCAACTGGCTGTCTACAACTTCCTGATCCCTATGAAAACGTTGACAATTCAGATAAAGACTATGAGAGATTATGTACCGGATGCAGAAAGTAGTTCTAGTGAAGATGAAAGAATTCCTCGGCGTAACAAAGTATTGGTGATGACATCTAGCACTCCCGAACAGAGAGGTAGAAAACACCCCAGAAAAGAAGAAAACTGGAGAAAAGCTTACGATAAGACCAGAGAGATAATTGAAACCAGGATGCTCCGATGCATGCAAATTACAATGTTCCCTTGCCTTTAACGAAAACGATCGAACGTTTATATTTAATTCTTATTGGGATTTAGGTTACATAGAGCTACAGCGGCAATTCATTTCCAACTGTATACAAACTATTCAGCCACGATATTGCTATGTCCGCGTTGGTACACAAAAACCCAGAGATAATAATCGCTCTTATTATTTTAAGAAGGATGGCGTTAATATTCGTGTTTACAAACTGTTTTTTGAGAATACTTTAGACATAAACGACCGACCAATTCGTACTGTTATAGAAAAACAAATTATATTAGCGTGATCATTATTGGAAAATGATAAACGTGGAAAGCATGGTCACCCAAAGAGAGTTGAGCATGGCATTAAGCAGGGGATCTCCGAATTCATTGAGTCTATTCCTAAAATTCAGAGTCACTATACTAGGGCAAATACCTCAAAGCTTTATATTGATGGTGGCAAAACAATAATTGACCTTCATAAAGATTGAGAAGATCATTGCAAAGCAAATGGAAAACCTTTTAGGAATTACGCATTATTTTATTAAAAAATTACGAAGGACTTCAATATTTCATTTTTTGTAGGTACCTAAAAAGGACTTATGCGAATTTTGCACTGTTTATGAAAATGCTGACGCTACTGAAAAACAAGGTCTACAGGCAACCTACGACACCCACCAATAAGAAAAACGTTTGTCCAGATTGGAGAAAAAAAGTGACAAAAACGTAACAGAGCCACATGTTTTGATTGCTGTCTATGATTTGCAGGCTGTCGTTCAATTGCCTAAAGGTAATGTCTCATTATTTTATCATGCAATGCAAATTAAATGTATTGAACATTACTATTCATAACATCAGCAATAAAATATCTGACTGTTACATTTGGAATGAGTCCAATGGAACCAGAGGAGTTAACGAACTGGGTATTTGTGTTTTTGACTACTTGAAAAATGTATCAGATGCTGGTAAAACGGAGATAGTATTCTATAGTGATGACTGTGCCGGGCAACAGAAAAACAAATTCATGGTATCGATGTATTTGTATGTGGTACGTAGGTAGTCTTAATATAAATAAAATGGATCATTCTCACTAGTTCCACCAACAATTGGTTCCATGGAACTAGTGAGATTTTTTTTTCTCAGTAGTTCCGTGGGCTTTGATAATTTAACAAATGAAATAAAACTTAATAGAACTCGTCTCACTAGTTCCAGTGTAGTTTACTTTGACTTCACTCATTTTAACAGACATTCCTAAAAATTTGTTTGTGTTTGTTTGTTTTATTTTAATTTTTAGTATGACACTTATTAGCAACAAAGTCATAATTTAACTTAAATTGTGTTTTTTTTATTGTTTTTATTGTAAGGATGACATAATTACGAGTAATAGTTTTTCTATGTAACTTTTTACTACAATAATGACATAAGTGAGGAACTTGTTTTTTTAATTTGGTTTTTGAAAACAGTATGTTTAAGATAACACATTGTGACTACTTAATATGAAAGATAATTAATGTACAAGACTGATTAAAATACTTCTGAACCAAAACTGTATTTTTTGTTGAAATACTAAAGATTCAAAGGCATTTTTTTTTTGCTCATATCGATTTTATTTTTATGCCAATTTGTTATGTACCTGGAGTACTACTAGGGGTTTTCGGCTTCGTGAGCGTTCCCCTTACGCCCAGTATATATATATACATTTGTACTACCTTTGTTATAAAAGATATTTACTTCAAAATAGAAGTGCTCGACTTGCCTAGTAGGTACCCAAATGAAAAGTTATGTAATCCGCCATTTCAGTCCTATGTTCTTACTGTACCGTACAAAGGTCGCGCGAGGGTTTCGGAATTAAATCAAAATCAAGGAGATTTGTATAAAATCATACTTTTAATTTTAAAATGGAAGTCATTTCTTGTTCAACTAGTTATATTATATTGATTTTGTAGTTTTATAGATGTAAAAAATGTTTTAGTATCTATTCATCAGTAATACCAGTACCATTATGCGAACCATTATGCGAAGTCAACGGCATTTCAAAAGTCATTCACTATGTGTATGGAAAGTGGTCTTTGTTCTTTAAATATTTGGGAAAATAACGATAATTAAAATTCTATCACCGCATCACTAGCAATTTTATTTGACCAATCAGGTGCTACTACATCCCCACTACGTTGGAAAGCAAGATGGAGAATTGGCGTTTTCCTCATATGATTTTATGAATGAATTTCGTAGCAGCTTCACGTCTTTAAAATTATTAGTTTGCAAATATGTATGTTTATACACCACCTCTGCCTACCCCATCGGGACTTTGCAGGCGTGAATATATGTACAAGTCTGGAGTGCATAGGTCCCTTCTAGGCAAATGCCTATATATAATCTACCCGCGTTTAAAAAGTGCACTTGTGTTCTCACTTTTCCTTCTCTGTAAATCCGTCTATAAGGGCGACGGTGGAGCCATCTATCTACCAACATTCTTACGAACTGTTGGAAACAATGAATGATTTTTCAACCATTTTTAAACGTTGAATTTTGATGACTCCGCTCAAATATTTGAGTGAATTTTTTATAGCATAATAATAAATGCTAATTGCTGGTTGAAAAAGCATTCATTGTTTCCAACAGTTCGTAAGAATGTTGGTAGATGGCTCCACCGTCACCCTTATAGACGGATATAAAGAGAAGGAAAATTTGAAATGATTCAGGTGTGGCTCAATAGCTCAGTTGGGAGAGCATTCCCCCTGTAAGGGAAAGGTCGTGAGTTCAAGTCTCACTTGAGTATTTAATTTTTTTCGATGTTTTTCGGTATTAAATACTAGTTTAGCAAATGGACCACCAGTTCGAAAACGCGGCCCTGACCTAAGAAGACTCCGGCAAGAAACTCAGCGGGCATTTTTTCTGGTCTATACACAAGCATTTACTGAGCCTAAAACTTATGGTCTAGATACAATGCTTTGCTTGAGTAGCATAGCTGATTCATTTTCTAGCTTGTTTATCCTCCAAAATATTCTTGGATTTTAGAATTAGCGAAGCATTTCTTAAACGCTTTGCACCCAACTTGGCACACATTCTAGAGGGACAGTTGTGATTCGCGTAAAAGTAAAAATGAAAAAAACCCGCCTGCTATCAAACGTGTTTCTGTTTTAAGGCAAAAATTCTTCTAGATTTTTTGTTAAACAATAGTTTATTATTTCTTTTTGGTGTTTTATAAGTATCTTTTAATGGTATAAACATTTTTTGTACTATGATAATTCAAATCACTTTATTAACAAAATATCTATTCGTTTGTTAAACACCTACAAGCGCCTTATAATTCAATTTAATTTAATAAAAAAAATGCACTTAACCCTCTAGAGCTGACTGAGTGCGTAGTTTGGGTTTTTGATTCGTGGGGTTAAACTTTAGGTTACTACAGACAAAGGAGAAAACCATTGGCTCCAAAAAGCCCATGGAAAGTGGTTACCGTGGCCTATGGACTTGTACAAAACCATGGGAGTCACCCGTGCTGCTAACCCCGTAAGAACGTCCTGTATTCTTCGAAGTCCCTCATAAGGCTGGGAGGATCCATACCGCGCCTGTGAGTATGGAATTGTCGACAATCCACAGCGCCCATCTTTGTACCGAGTCAAAAGGGATGAAGCTGCAGACGTTCCGGCAAAAAGGTGACAGCAGTGTACTCCATGTGGGAACGAAACTGCGCTTTTTAAAGAAGGAATCTTGCCCCGGGTGAAGAACTACTTCGCTCTTTTCTGTAAATTTTTTAGATGCCAACATAATAAGTAACACAATAAATTGTTTATTATCCTCTAGTTAAAATAAATAATCCAACCGAGCTTATTAAATTAAGAATGGTAAAAGAGCGGTAAAAATTGCGTCGGTTCTTATTTTATAGTTTTTATTTATTTTTAATCGTCCACCCAACCTATAATAGTAACTAGTTGGACTATTAAATTTTATGACGTCACTAACTCTTTTTCATACAAGTTACCGTATAACTTATAGTTTTGACGTTTAGTAAAAAGATAATTAGACTAGTCAGTAGAATAGGGTATTTCTTCGAAATTTCATTCTTCAACTGATTCATCTGGCCGAAATTAAATTTCACTATCAGCTTTGTAACACATGTTCATATGAAAATATGGATTCTGAAGAACATATATTTGAATGAGGGACTCATTTTTATACAGCAGTTTTCAAGATATCGACGTTCAAATATTTTGTGCCCAGATGAATCAGAATTGGTGACATATAGATCAGAAACAAAAATTTAAATTAAACAACTTTAATACATAATCAATTAGACAAACCTTTTACAATTAAAAAATCACAGTACTAGGTATACTACGAATGTCAAAAATTCCATAAAATTAACTACTTTAATTATATGGAATGTTTGACACTAATCGTATTTCCAACTATCAAAACAAACGTACACGAGTAAGTCAAGTATAAGTTAATAAAATTACTAAAGGAATTAGATGTTTTTTGGATTTTTCTTATGTTTTCCATCTTTATGCGCTCTGCCAGTGTCTTTTTCTCCTTCTTTTTATCTTCAGGTTGTGGCATTGTTGTAAACTATAATACTTAAAAAAAAAATAGAGATATTTAAAGATAAATAACTTTTTATGAATAAATGACATGAAAATGAAAAATATATATTAGGGAAAATTAATTTTAAAATTGCCATTTTATCAATTGCGTGATAGTAGGTATACGTTACAGTACAATGTAACAAAAATGCAATTAAATATTTAAACTAAATTCATATTATGAAAGTATGTATTGCGGCTATATACTTGTAGCAGCTATACTTTAATATGTATGTTACAAATAAAAGCAAATTTACGCTATAAAACTGCTCTTTTCTAATCCATATGGTGTTTTGACCATATGAAGCAGGCATAGATGAATCAGGATTTTGCCTATTATTAGGCTTAACTCCATATTCATATAGGCTTCAGTATTAAAAATTTTCCACATTAAAATATTACCTAAAAGCATCACAGCAAACGCAAATTGAGGTTTTAAAACAATAAAATAAATCTTATAAAGTAGGCTTTGTAATCAGAATGCCACCTGAACCAAGCACAGATGAATCATATATTTACCTTCGTAACACCGGGTTCTCTGGCTACCAGCCGCACGTCCACCTCCTAGCTTGTTCGTTGCACGATTCATTCCCCCCGCGCGCACAATCAGTATCCTAACTGTATTACCCGGTCAACTATGATCAAGCGCAGCGTACACCATATTAATCAGTTTTATACGCCGGACACTTATAATAATAATAATAATAATTATTCTTTATTTAAGCTACATTGGCTCATTGGGTTAGTGACAATTTCTTACTTGGCTATGTTAGTTATACAAATAAAATTAAGATGTCAAAATAAAATAGGAAATTAAATAATGGTATTGACACTAGGTACATAAGATGGGTAATTAAAATGTGCAATGAAAATTAAAATCAAATTTAAAGTCAGTATTTAATAAAAGTATGTATATTATGTCCAAATTATTATAATAGAAAATCAAAATATTATAAGCTAATTCAAATATGGGTACTCTAAAGTTTAAATAAATAAATCAATTTCATTATCGAATTTAAATTAAATAGGTAATAATATCCTACAAATAATCTAATCTAATCATGACTTTAATTAAGATTCTCAATTCTCACCCACTACCAATCCATATGATTAATGTCAACCAATTACATTTAACTTGCTACAAGGTTATCACTGAAGAAGAAACCTTGCAGCACCTATTTATAAATATGCAGTCTAATCTGCTGGCAACCATGCTCAGGATGCTGTTGGGGCTGGCCCGCACCCGTCGCACCAAGGATGCGCACCTCTTCCTGATTGTTGCATAGAAGCAGTCAACCCTGGCTTCAGCAAACATCCCCGACGCACTACAGAATCGGGGCAGCCCCATCAGCACTCTGAACGCGTTATTATATTGTACGCGAAGGGCGCTGTAAGCCCGCGCCGTACAATGAGCCCACAAGCTGCACGTGTAAAACGAAGTGCAGTAAGCACGAAACAAAGTTACTTTTACAGCTGCAGAACATCGCGCGAACCTGCGAGTTATCATATTAGCCCGAACTGACAGCGCCCTTCTCTCTCGTTCTATATCATCATCATCCCTGAGGCCGGAGACCAGCAGATGTCCTAGATATTTGAACTTGTATACCCTCTTTAAAGGCATACCATATAAATTTACAGTAGGAGCGAATTTTTATGTTTTACTTATTTATAAAAAAAGTATTAGTAGTTTTAACTACCACGCATTATTTTGTAAAAGGATAAGTCATTTCCTTTCAATAAAATTATTATTTATATGCATTTATCAAAAGAAAAACGCCACATCAAACATTTTCTTTCGGAAAATGGCAAACGGACGCGTTATATGAATCAGAAGAACATACTTCAAATGTTTTTATTTTGTACCTAGACAGCAACTATTTCAAAAATATTATTTGACCAAGTTAGGGACAAAGATAAAGTATCCAAAAGAAAAAAATCAGGCAATTATGTTACTTGGTTACAGAAATACACCCATAGAAATAGAAAATTTTGTCATTGAAGAACTACCCAATACCCAATTGAAAATTTAATATCACCATAATGTTATAATTAAGTTGGGCACGACAGTAGCCAAGGGTTAAAATGTGCATCATATTATGTACTTTACATCGGTCACTGCTAACAATTATCTACTTTTTGTAAATAAAGTCGTACACAAAAGAATAATTTGTTAATTATGGGATAATATAAGTAAACCTTCGTCATTTCAGCCATTTATCTAATTAGTGTTCATCGCATAATTTAATATAATTAGCTCATAAAAAAACATTATTTGAAATTTAAATATATCGTCATGCGTCATAACTATAAATGTTTAAATAATAATGTTATTTTTTTACGTCGGAACGGAGACGGTATATGCGTTTGGGGTGAGAGGGTGTTTGTTTGTTTGTGCAAATCAATCTTGCCATTTTCTCCAAAATACTGCTTCGATTTTTACTTAAACGTAGAGGTTTTTTTTATCGTGCGCAAAATCCCTACGGATACCACCCCCATGGCACAGAATAGATAATAGTACTAGCGTACCCATGGAGCCGGTGGAGGCGGTTATGTCGGACTCGAACCGACTAAAACGCACGCCGTCTTGGGTCCTTGGTTGCCGGAGGTGAGATTGCCGAAAGCATATCTCTCGCACCCCGGCAGACCCAGGACCATCTCTTTGGAGATGTCCCCTTCGGGTTGTGGGGACCTCGGTGTCCCCATCTAGCCCCGGGTACGGGGAGGCGCACTTACGGGGAGGCGCACTTTGCACCGCCACCGCGGCCTGCTTCTGCTAGGGTGACAGGTGGCTCCACCGGTCACCCCCAGGCCAGCGCTCATGGACGACGGAAGTCGTTGTGCGACCTCAAACGTTCGGTTCGCCTTCGCTCTTCGTGGGCTTCCCGGGCCCGGAGTCTAGTCCGGACCCGACCGGCCGCCTCCTTCTCGAGCATTACTTGCTCGCAGAAGTAGGCGGCCGCACCCCAAGCGTTCGCGCATTACCATCACAGTGAACAATGTGGCGTGTGTGAGGACTCCCACCCCCAGAGCCGCCACTAGGACCCGCCTCGGCGTGACCCACGCCGGGCACTCGGTCAGCGTGTGCAGCTCTGTGTCCTCGCTCGCATCACAGTGATGGCACTCGGACGTTGGCTCCTTCCGCATCCGACAAAGGTAACTCCCGAAACACCTGTGTCCGGTAATCACCTGAGTCAGCCGGTACGAGAGGTTGCCGTGTGGCCTCTCTAGCCATTCATCCATGATGGGTCTTTTCGCCGCGGTGTGCCCTGCGCTTGGTCGCCCAAGTCGTAGCTCCCACACAGCCACCATGTCCTAGTGGAGCTGGGACCTCGCGGCCGGAATTTCTTCCCGTCCCTGCTCCCACGCCTCCTTTCGATACCGATATAGCATCGAAAGGGCTCTCGCATCCAGGTTTCACGGTAGGGATCCAGCAAGGAGGCTCGCCGCCTCCAAGGATATCGTGCGGTACCCCCTGATGGCCCTGCTGGCCATTGCACGCTGCGGACCATGCAGCAGACGTGCATTATGGACCATCAGAGTCTCCACCCATATTGGGCACCCATATAGGGCTATGGACCGCACGACTCCCGCGTAGAGTCTCCTGCTGGACCTGCAGGAAGGGGCAGTCATCCGGCCCTCCTCATGTTGGGCAGCAGTCGCCCCAGAGTGGCAGCTGTGTCCTTAAATTTGGGAGCCAGTCTTCGGAGATGCTCCCCGAAGTTCCACCGGCCGTCGCGCACGAGCTCCAGATATTTCATCTGGGGCTTCGTGCCGATGGAAATGTCTCCCACTATGAAGCTGGAATCCTCCGGTGGCACGCGCCGGGGCCCATGAAAGAACATGGCCTCGGTTTTATGCAGAGCCACCTCGAGACCCAGCCGCCGAAACCGCTCCACGACTTGAACAACCACGGTCGTGGCCTTCAGGGTCCAAACGCAGAGGTTAGAAACAAAATTGTAATCTAAAAGTCAAAAATAAAATCATTTTTATTTAAGTAAGAAAATTAAAATAGCTTTGTATGTTTGTTTATTGATTCGCATGCAATGTTTTGAGAAGTTAAATGGTTAACTGCTAGTCGGACTCACATAGGTACAAAGGCTTCTGTCAACTATTTATTTATTGGAACATTTAACGGTTAACACTTTCGCTGCGGCAGCATTGGCTCTTAACCTTCTGCTAGTGCGATGCGAGACAAATACTGCCCGTATCTATATTTCCTTCTATGCGTTACGACCTCTATTTTGCCGAACCGCACCTGACTTTCAAAGTCCATACAGACGTGGAAACTCAGCATATCAATTGTTTTTTTGAACGAATCGATAGGTTACATCATCGTGAATACCTAGCTGCGGTAGCCTGAGGTTCTGTGCAATATTTGAAAAGATACAGGGATTATTAAAAATCTGTCATTCACGGCCATATATTTGCCGTATAGCATAGAAGTGGAAAAATGCTAGGGATGGGGAGTTAACTTCTAAAATGACAATCGATACTTTAAAGATATTTTTTACATAACATCACATTACATAAACTCACGCCTGTATTCCACGAAGGGGTAGGCAGAGGTGCTAGCACCCACATTTCGCCAGTTTATGTTTAGGTCCCAATATACATAGTAGGTGGCGAGCCTATTGCCATTAACCGCGATTATAAACCTGCAATAAATACACACATAACTTCGAAAAGCATCGACAAGTCATTGGTGTGTGCCATGGTAAACCTGCGATCGAATCATATCGCTACCGCAGATGACGATGTGTCGCGGTGACACAAGGTACTGTTTTCTATGTACTTCTATGGAATTCCCTCCATGAGGTTTTGTAGGTTGATTCAAGTGGGGACATCAAGTTGCTTATAGAAATGTTTTCCAAAGATATTCGATCAGTATAATTGCTTTTATTTTCTTGTAATGATGGGTGATCCAAAACAAGAAATTCTTTTTTTGCTGATGGACTTACAAAAATTGGGTTCGACTCCTTGCATCTAATTAGCCCTGAACCACAAGCCCGATCACCCCCGCTTTGTTTATCGAAACGCTTTCAATTAATTGTATCTTCCTTCTTGGTGAAGGATAGATGACACATCCAAGCTACTACAACCATGAACAACTTTCTTTCTGACTTCTGCACCTCCACTTAACTCCCTTACTTCCAGTTTTTTACGTGAACGTCTCATTGTTAGGCAGTTGCGTAGTTTTCCGCACAAAAATTATCGAGCACTTTACGTACTCACTTACGGCCAGCACTAACGCAAACTGGGATGCCGCGCGGACGCATTCAGTAAGACGCGGGGTTGGGGGGGTACGGCAAGTTAGTTGCCGTACCGCACTGAATAAAAAGACTTACCTTACTGTGCGTTACGGCAACTATTTCGCCGTATAATATGAGTGCACAATATTATTACATCAAAAGCAACAATATTATAAAGATCACTGTCTCTTTACTACGCGTACAGGAACATAGCTAGATCACCCCCGCATCGCGCGCAAAACAAGGACAACAAGCTGACGCACTGGCTGATTGTCAAATACGGCAAAATATTTGCCGTAACGCAGTGAGAGTGTTAAGTACGCGTTATACATTGATAATTAATTAGTAACTAGCTAACCCGTCCCGGCTTGGTCCGGGAAAATAAATGACGAACTTTCCATACAAACGTTTATCACCTATTTTACCCTCTTAGTACTAGAATATTCAAAAACGCTGAAATACGTGTTCCTTTATTTCTTAAAAGACACAGGTTTATGAAAGGTCTATGAAAAAATGACGGACTTTCATACAAATCTCCATCCATTACCACTTTAGTAACAGAATTTCCAAAAATCCTTTCTTAGTGGATGCTTACAATCATCATAAAATGCATCTAGGTACTGTCAAAATTTCAAGTTTGTAGGTCTAGCGGTTTAGGCTCAGCATTGATGAATCAGTCAGTCAGTCAGTCGGGACAAGTAATTTTATATGTATAGATTAGCTGTTGCCCGCAGCTCCGCCTGCGTGGATGTCGGTTATCGCGACCAAAAATAGACTATGTCTTCTCTTAAGGTCATATTTACGCCTATAACAAATTACATCATTCGGGATTCGGAGGCCTTAGCCACGGGGGCGTTGGCCTAGTCAGGCCTAGGCCACGGACCCTTTCTGTAATACATATAAACATAACATAACATTAATGTTATGTTATGTTTATATTTATTTATGTTTGTTAAGTTTATGTTATGTTATGTTATGTTATGTATTCCCCGAAGGGGTAGGCAGAGGTGCTAGCACCCACATTTCGCCAGTTTATGTTTAGGTCCCAATATAATAGGTGGTGGGCCTATTGCCACTAACCGAGCACTTATAAACCTGCGATAAATACACACATAACTTCAAAAAGCATCGAAAAGTCATTGGTGTGTGCCATGGTAACCTGGGATCGAACCCGAGATCTCGTCTCAGCAGTCCATTACCCATACCACTAGGCTACCGCATTTTACCATAATATAAATAATGGCCTTTTCTAACAGATTGCCCTATGAACAGCACACCCTTCATTATTTTCTACTCCGTATTGCCAAGCTGTAGGCCTTGTCATGGCTTCAAGAGGTTGGAGTACTTGTTATACTTGAGTATTTGAATTAAATCTCAATTCGATTTAAACCTTGGCCAGGCCTGTAGGCAAACTATGTTCTCTACCTACCTCTCTGGGAAAAAGGCGTGACTGTATGTATGTATGTATGATACATACATCCAGGGGTTCCCAAAAGTCTCAACTGACTGACAGACTGACATTATATTTAATTAATTCACTAATGATTAGCATTAGGACTGTTATTATTTTTTTGCCGTGAAGTTCCCGGCAGAGTAGAATTTGGGCCATCCCATTTCTTCCCATGCGGTGGCGTACAACGCGACTAAGGGACATGGCAGTTTAACATCTGAAAGATATACCTAAACAGCCCAGTCTCAGCCTCAGATATAGGCTCGAGTCAACAATAGTGCCCGGAATATTACGGCAATATAGGCTCACCCCCTATTACATGGGACCGACGACAAAAATTATTGGTAAAATGTGGGTGTTAATTCACCTCTGCCCGACCCTCCGGGGATAAAGGCATGATTATATGCATAACAATGAAAAATACACATACATAAGGTATGTATTTTTCATTATATGTTTATATGTGAATAGAAAAATAAAGTCAAAAGCACGGATATAAAAAATACAACATTATTATTGTAATTTTCCATTATGATATTTAAATTAGGTAATAGGTATTACTTTGTATAATTTAATATCTGTTTTTGTTGTTTTTCTATTTCAATTTATTTTGTTCAACCTCTATTGCGGAACTAAGTAATAATTGGGTATTATCCTATAGTTAAAATAAATTATCAAACCGAGCCTATTAATTTGACTGAATTTTTTATAGCATTTTTAACGCTAACTTTAAAGTTCGAAAAACATCAGAAAAAATGAAACGCTCAAGTGAGACTTGAACTCACGACCTTTTACTTACAGGGGGAATGCTCTTCCAACCGAGCTATTGACGGATGAACGGATATAAAGAGAAGGAAAATTTGAAATGAATCAGGTGTGGCTCAATAGCTCAGTTGGAACAGCATTTCCCCTGTAAGGGAAAGGTCGTGAGGTCAAATCTCACTTGAGCGTTTAATTTTTCCGATGTTTTTCGATGTTTTTGGGTCAGCCGGTGAGGTGACCTTTTCACCCAAAAAGGCTACATACTTCCTGTGAAAAGTACCTTAAAAATAAAAGCATTAATACATTTCAGACAAATAAGGACTATTATTATTATAAACGCATGTGAATTCACTTATTAAATCCATTACATTTCTGTTTTTGTTTTTGGGAACAAGTCCAAATTGACGATTTACATTTATAAATTTTGTACTTATAAAACTGATGTCCATTACAAAATAAAACCCGGCCATGTTTACGATTTACAATTTTTATCCCCGCGTTATTTTCCTTCACTCTTTAAACTACGCGATTATGAAATCTAATTAATAATATTATTTAATAAAATTAAAATAATATTGCACAAATCATTAGTAACATTAGATGTCATTCGAATGATAGATAACTTATCTTTGTTTGCTTCTGCCAGTGATTTTTCAAGAAGAGATCTTATGAATCCTGGCCATTACACTACCGACGTGAAGCCACTCATAGCACAAGCAATTTAGCTTAGTTGGAGCGGTTAGAGGGAATATTAGTAACTTCGGTTCTAACTTTTCTGTTCGAACCGAACGGTTCGGTTTATAAATGAAATAAAAAAATACATAAAATTTGCAAAATAAATTTTAAAATTTATCGATAAATTATACTTATTTCGGTACACACTTGCATGGTGGGTGGAGGGTAATCGTGAATTACCCCTCCACCCACCAGTGGGAAACTCCAGTGGGTGGAGGGGTCGGGACCCTTTTATATTTGTACCGCCACTCGGGATTGAACTCACAACCACATGCTTGTAAGGTCGGTTATATGCTCACTTAGTTACCATTGCTTTTTGTATAGTCTGTTCATGACTGTACCAAAATATTAATTTTAGACAATTATCAAATTAGGGGGCGAGAGTAGACGAGATAGGTTTAAGGGCCGAGAGGACACCAATAAAGAGATCTTTATTTAGGGGTCGAGGGGTCGAGAGTGGACTAAACCTATTAAATTAAGAATGGTAAAAGAGCGGTAAAAATTGCGTCGGTTCTTATTTTATAGTTTTTATTTATTCCACCCAGACCTATAATAGTAACTGATATGACTATAAAATTTTATGACGTCACTAAATCTTTTTTCATACAAGTTACCTTATAACTTATCGTTTTGACGTTTGTTTTGCATGCATGATTTTTTTTAAGTGACGTTTTAAAATTTAATAGTCAAATCATTTACTATTATAGGTTGGGGGATTATTATAAATAAATAAAAACGATAAAATAAGAACTGACGCCTTTTACAATTCTTAATTTAATGAGATCGGGTAGATAATTTTATTTATTTTAACTACTTACAGAATAATACCCAATTTCACCTTCAGCCACTTACGATCCATAAACGAAGTGCGTTTTATGAGACATTCGACCAAACGCGATTAAAAATTTATTCCTAGAATAAGCAGCAAATATGTGGTTGATATTGGCTGTTTATTATAGGAATAAACTTTACTCGCGTTTGGTCGAATCGGTCCTTAGTCGGTTCAAGTCCGACATAGCTACCCCCACCGGCTCCGTTTTGAAGTCTATCCATGGGGAATTTGGTTATGTTAAAAAAAGGATTCAGGTACTGTACAAAGCGCGACATGGTGGCTTTCAAAATCAACCCCAAAGTATGAGAAAACCAGGCTGACGATCGCACCAAGTGGAGGAAGTCCCTGGCTGATAATAATAATATTCCACAACTTTCTACACAACGCTATCTAGACCCATGGTAAGCTTTTTTTTTATAGCTTGTGTTATGGAATCTAGAATGCGGATAAACATACTTATATACTTTTTTTTTGTAAATACATACATATTATACATAGAAACACCCAGACCAATGCAAATAGCCATATGCATGCATACAAATAATATTTGCACTGAGCGGGAATCGAACCCGCGCCCCTCTGCGTGGCAGTCGTGTGCACTACCGCCGCGCCACAGAGGCTGTCAAAGAGGCTGATGGATGCGAGACCCATGACAACCCTGTTGGTTTCGAAACATAGCCGAAAAGAAAAGCGTGAGAAGAGACACGGGAGCGCAGGGGTTTCCTCGTCTACCCACCTTTCAAGCGACTTTCAGTTTAGGTGCCAAGCATGCGGACGATGCTGTCACTCCCGTATCGGACTATACAGTAACACTAGAACCTGCCACACAGATGCTGCTTCAATCTTCTACTTAAAATGTAAAGGCCTACTGCTAAAAAAAGGATATCACGACGGAACCGTAAAAATCAATGTTATATTGAATGCGTTGCCGAACGGTTTTATTGTTGTTACGTGCATATTGCTTGCCCTATCCATACTAATGTTATTAATCTCTCATAACTTTACTAGTTAAACAATTTAAAACTAAAACCCGACTACCAAAAAATCTCGCTCTAATAAGTGACAAATAAGAAAATATCAAGGATAGCCGTGGTCGTATGCCACTTTTTCCTATAATATATTGTTTTGTTAGAGTAAGTGGCATACGACCACGGCTATCCTTGATATTTTCTTGTTTGTCACTTTTTAAAGCGTGATTTTTCGGTAGTCGGGTTTTAATTTAAACTTTATTTTTTATTTAAATTATTTTTGGGCAGGGTAAAGCTAATAATTTATACACATTTGAAATGTGCTCATTAAGCACTTTCATTTGATACCAAACACGGCATATTTATCTCAAATTATTTTTTTAACACAGTACCTTATGAGCGCTAGAGGGCGCCACACAAGATTAGGTGACACGTCATATAGCCTATAACCATCGGACGATCAAGCCGCTTGTAACGATACCTCATTTGTCCAGTTCTAATAAGTATTTGAGGAGCTATGATGGAACAGATGAACATACATACATACATACATACATACATAGCCTGTCAAAATCATAACCCTCCTTTTGGCTTCGCCGTAGTCGGGTAAAAAAGTATTTCATGACGGAACCGTAAAAATCAATGTTATATTGAATGCGTTGCCGAACTGCGTCATATGGCTTGCCCTATCCAACATTTCTTATACTAATGTTATTAATCTATCTTATCTTTCCTAGTTACACATTAAAAGAGCTATGGCAGGCCCATCCGCGTGTTCAGCTTAGTAATAATACTATAGTATCACTGCAGTAAATCTAAATTAACAAAAAACTCGAGATGCAATTAAATTAAAGGGTCTGACAAAAATTACGTTTAATGATCTTTGTCTGGTAACAAAAATAATCTATTCATGAACTATTAATAATAAAATATATGATTTTATTGCAATATCTTTATCATTATTTGACTAAGTCGTCGATTCTTCCCAATACTGCTTAATATGATAGCTTGTTCTGAAAAAGTATGCAATGTGCAAAATAAAATATTGCATATCTAAACTGAAACTATGACTTTTCATTAGTTGAAATTCCCAAAAAAAGTCAAAATATTAACAATCAAATTCAATTCAAATATATAACTTTTTAGAGTCCTCATTAAATTTTAAATAACCTTTATTATGAACTATAAACGTATAAACGCAACGTGGAGAGATAAATGCGATATTCTCTTGCACACCATACATTTGCACTACGCGCTACAGAAGCGTGACGTCACATTTTCGTACTATTTTGTATGGAGCGTTTTCGGGCGGCGCGACAAATTGAATTTTTCAAAATCAAATATCTTGAAAACTATTTGTCGTACGAAAATTTTACTTTTACAGTTCATAAGAAAGCAGTCATTTTTCGAAAGTAAAAAAAAATAGTCAAATAGCCTATTAACGTAAATCAAACATTTGTTTGAGAATTTGACTAATTAAGACACAAGCACACATGACGACATGTACTCTAAACGTTGCCACAAAAACTAATAGCAACAAACTAATTGAAACTGTATGTGTATGTAGGTCTAAGATGTTTAATACATGTATGTAAGTATTTATTATAATGCCTTTGTCAGGAGTATACCTTTCGTATACCCCCATTATAAAACTTGACATTTAATGTACACAAGACTTTTGCCTCTCATTGGATTACTATTCCTCTGTTCACTCCCGGGTTTGCTGGAAGAAAACTCAACATTGAGTTAAGCTCGCCTTTGTGCATACTATTTCTTTTCTATGTTTAAATGTCTTTTAAGTGTACAATAAAGTATAAATAAATAAATAAAAAATAAATAAATGTTATGGTGTGTACTGTCGCGCAGTTACCTCGTGAGACGGCTCGATCTGTGTGTTGCAAGTGAAAGTATGTTAATATGTTTAGACGTTTCTGTTTGCATGTTTGTTAACAATCACGTTCTAACCGCTGAGCGAATCTGGCTGAAACTTAGTACATTGATAGATTACAGCCTGGAATAAAATATAGAGTGTTTCCACATTGTACCCACAAAACTGTACCCACAAGCTAAAATAATAATGATTATTCCTTATTCTACCTTCTGCAAAATTTCATTCCACATTCTACCCTGACGTATTGTAGATAGGCAATTGTTTATGATGTTCATCAGTACGCACCGTCAGCAAACAAAGTAATACTTTGATACTTGTTCAAAATATTTAAGCAGAGGCAGAGGGAGGCTAGGCAGAAATGGCGCACATTCGGAGAGGCCTATGTCCAGCAGTGGACTACAATAGGCTAATTCATTGATTGACATAAAACCTATGTTATATCAGGGGTAAATTTGAAGATATATTACTGTGGTACTATACTATATATATTGTGGTAATATTACTGTGGTAATGGGTTCCTAACAATATATTAATAAAGGCAGCACCTGGGTGTAAGATAGGCGGTCACCTCATATTGTCTAAAGCCGCTATTTGAAGACTTCAGCGGTCTGAAGTCTTTACACAGGGGCGCCAGAGCCTGTGTGACGATTAATGGCCCCTATATCAACTGGTGCATGTCTCTAAAAAGTGTCCGGCAAGGATGTTGGCTTGGCTGTTCATTTAAATAATCATTGCTACGCAGGAGGCGCGGGTTTGATCCCGCGAGGCAATATTTTTATGCATGAATATGGGTATTTGCATTAGTCTGGTCGTGCCTCGAAGAGCACGTAAAGCCATTGGTCCCGGTTGCCATACGCACTTCTATGTTGCCATACGAATACCAGGACCTCGATTCTACTAAAGCCAAACTATAGTCGTGCCGCAGCGATTGCAGAAAGCGGCATTAAATAATAGACTTTAAACTAATGGTTTTAAAGTTCAAAATTAAACGACTTTTTGTAAAGTGAATGGAAAAGTGTAATGAAACTTTTCTCATTTCATTTTGGACTTTATGCGTTTAGAAATAAAGTCTAAAATTTAATGTAATTTTTTTCGCTGACAATGGCACCACAATGGTTTAGCTTTAGTAGAATCAAGGGCCAGTTGTTGCGAGTATATGGAGTCCTAAAAATTCAACAACTAGTGTAACTGCAATGCTTCGATAACGCCAATGTTGTGGTGTTCAACTTCGAGGAGCATCTCCGGAGACTGGCCCCCAAATTGAGAGACACAGCTGGCGCTTTGGCGCGACTGTGTCTTGGTGCCCAATATGGGCGGAGACCCTTTTTTTCGTGCGGAATTCCCCTCGGATAACCCCCTGCCGGAGCCGGAAGGGGAGGTTATGTCAGACTCAAACCGACTAAAACCGCACGCCGACTGTGGGTCGTGGTGCTAGGCCGGAGGTGAGGTTGTCATCGACATATCCCTCACACCCCGGCTGACCCAGGGCCATCCCTTACGGTCTGGCCCTCATCAGGAGGGGGGACAACGGTGTCCCCGACTCGCCCCCGGAATGGGCGCGCTTCTTTCAGCGCGCTGCCGGGGTGGAGACCCTAAATGCCACCAATGCACCACTGCTGCGTGCTCCGCAGCGTGCAATGGTCAGCAGGGCCATTAGGGGGTACCGCACGATATCGTTTGAGGCGGCGAATCTCCTTGCTGGAACCCTAGCGGCGGTAAGACCCATTATGGGGGGACTGGCTAGAGAGGCCACACGGTAGCCTTTCGTACCGGCTGATGCAGGTGATTACGGTTTCGGGAAGTACCTGCGTCAGATTCAAAGGAGCCAACGTCCAAGTGCCATCACTGCACTGTGATGCGAGCGAGGACACGGAGCTGCACACGCTGACCGTGTGCCCAGCGTGGGACACGCCGAGGCGCGTCCTAGTGGCGGCTCTGGGGGTGGGAGTCCTCACGCTCGCCACTTTGCTCACAGCAGCGCGAACGCTTGGAGTGCGGACGCCTCCTTTTGCGAGCAAGTAATGCTCGAGAAGGAGGCGGCCGGTCGGGTCCGTCCTCCATGAGCGCTGGCCTGGGGGTGATCGATGGAGCCGCCTGTCACCCTAGCAGAAACGGGCTGCGACGGTAGCGCAAAGTGCGCCTCCCCGTACCTAGGGTCTAGATGGGGACACTACGGACCCCACCACCCGAAGGGGGCTATCTCAAAAGATATGGTCCTGGGTTTGCCGGGGTACGAGAGATATGTTTTCTGCAATCTCACCTCTGCCAACCAAAGACCCAAAGACGGTGTGCGTTTTAGTCTGTTCGAGTCCGACATAACTCCTAACCTCCACCGGCTCCGGGGGGGGGGGGGTGGTATCCATGGGGATTTTTAGCACGTTACAAAAAAGGCACGATTCGTCTGGGCCTGGGGCTACGGCATAGGGACCGTGGAGTCAGGACCCAGGGTCCCCTGACCAGGAAGTGCTACTGTGCGACATGGCATTGTTGAAACTCTCATGCCAGTTCCACCCGAGTCTCACTGGGTGCTTATGCGACTAGATCGGAAGGTCCTCCTGTTGGTCGTCATTGTACAGGCCCGGGCTCTACACCGGGGTATCAACATATAAACGGTGTGTACTTCCCGCATTTTCGATTCGCCGACGACATCGTCATAGTTGCTAACTATGCTTGGAGTTTCTTTAAAGGATAGAATTCGTAACGAGGTCATCCGACATAGCTAATAGAATAAACAAGCTGAAGTGGCTGGCCACATCTGTTGCAGGAGCGATAGCCGTTGGAGTAAACGAGTTTTAAAAGCTGAACACCCCTTAGACAAATGTGGCTGGGACAGACTGGATTCGAAAGGCGAGGGATCTTGAGCAATGGTGTACATTGGGAGAGACTGGCATTGGTCCAGCAGACTAATTGATTGATTGATTGATCCAATACATCGTTATGCCTTGATTTTGATATTGGATCTTAAATTTTGTAGTTTTGGTATGTGTGTTATGAGAAATTAAAACATATTAAACCTCTTTTTAATCACTATTTTCCAGTATAATATAGTTCACGTCACGTGTAGCCGTCGTGTAGCCATTAAATCTTTCACTGTAAAAAATATTTTTTGTTTACATGTGTCATTCAAATGTCACCCTCTGATTGATCCTGCCACGATCAGTGTTCTTTTACAAGGTGATTTTGTAGGTAATTAGTTTTTGGTGAGTTTTATATTATAAGGACAACATAGCCACACGATTTTTAAGTATAAACTGAGTTATCATACCTTGGCAATAAATGCAAGAGTGACAGCATTTACTACACTCTAAGCTGGTTATATCCAAAAACAGTAAGTACCTATCGTTATTTATTATTTTATCTATGAAAACGACACAACAAGTTTAAGGTCTAGTGTAATGATCATAATAAGTAATAAAAACCAATATTTAAATTCATACGGGTAGGTGTACTACTATTACAGTGAGCAGGAGCTAGTCGGTCCCAGTTCCTCGCGTCGTTACCGGCAAAATAGTCTAGATGCACAGTACGCGTTTTTTGAATAACTTTTAAGGATACGGGAAGGCGCGCAAAACCTGCTACTTCTAGGGTAATAGGCGACTCCACATATCACCCCCAAGCCCGTGCTCATGAGGGAAGGAGGTCATTCTGCGACCTCCGATGCTCGAGTTTCCTCAAGTCGCAGGCAGCGGATTCCACTAGCCTTCTAGTTTGTGTACAGAAACTTGTTTAGCTCATACGGTGTAACAGTAACAGTTATATGAATCAGTGTGCTAAATACTTAAATAAATAAAATAAATATTGAGGAACAGTTTATAAACAGTGCATTAAGTATACTCTTTTATTTTTTCCTTTTCTAAAACAATATACAAGGAACTCCACTGTAGGCATATATTTATATACTCCTATATATATCATTTCAATCTTTTTTCAGATTACCGAAGAAGATGCTGTTTTGAGTAATATGCTAGAGCCGCTGTGAAGGATGCTATACATAGACCAGATTGTAGCTGTGATCCAAACAGATGTTTGCCTGTTATATGGTTGTTCTACTGCAAATAGTCAATGATGCCCTATTCTAAGAGAAAATTCTACTGAAATTATACTGTCAATCATTAAATTTTTTATAAATAGAGTAGTTCCACAACAAGTCCGTTAATTTTTGTATTTGCAGTGTTATAACGATTATTTTGAATTAGGGGATAAGAGCATCGTTAAAAATTATCTGTCCATTTATATAACAAAATATATAATAAAATATATAAAGAAGATAAATAAATATATTGAAACAAGTAACGTTGTCTTTTCCTGGTATCCTAGTCTTTTCCCGACTAAGGTTAGGGTCGGCTTCCAGTCTAACTGCATCGCGGCTGAACTTTTACATTTCCCAGGAAGCTACTACTATCTAACCTACACAACCAACCCCTTGGCGATATCGAAGTTTTGCAATTAGACCAGTATTGTTGGGCATTGTTTCGGGCTCATTAAACAATCACTGCAACAGATATTCGTATTACAACCGGGGCACAGAATAAATTAGGAACCGGGACCGATGGCTTAAAGTGCTCTCCAAATAATGACCTACCTAATAATTATATTATTGCATATAGTGCATAAGTAGATACATCGCTAGTTATTGGACTCCATCCCGTTTGCAGTGCCGATTGTGCCTCCCCTATTTACCTATAACATATGCTAACTTTGTCCAAAAACCTGTAAGTTGTCTCGTAAGGGTGGCATAAAGGAAAAAGATAATGGATGGAATATCGGGAGTCCCACCAAGATCTTCGGGCCAAAATCAACCCCATTTGCCCTGTGTGCAGTGCACACATATAGGTAACGGCTGCAGTTTCTACTCACTAACTTTTAAACTCTTGCGCTCCAAGATATACAATAGTGACAACGGGAATTAACCTCCGTCCGCCATGGGCGCTGGTTTAGTGAGGTCACTGTTACCCTAGCAGAAGCAAGTCGGAGGGGCAACGTGATGACGCCTCCCTCCTCCCCCGACACGGGGCCTCCGGGTTTCGAGGTGCTCCCCTCAGGTGTAGAAAGCACGTGTCTCCGTCTTGCTCCCGGAAAGGGGCGCACAACAACGGGTGCCAGAAACCCGCGCAGAGCGAAGGCGAACCGGACGTCGGAGGTCGCAGAACAACCTCCGTCCTCCATGAGCGCTGGCCTGGGGGTGACCGGTGGAGCCGCCTGTCACCCTAGCAGAAGCAGGCCGCGGCGGCGGCACAAAGTGCACCTCCCCGTAACCGGGGCTAGATGGGGACACTGTGGTCCCCACAACCCGAAGGGAGTCATCTCGAAAGAGATGGTCCTGGGTCTGCCGGGGTGCGAGAGATATGCTTTTGGCAATCTCACCTCCGGCAACCAAGGACCTAAGACGGCGTGCGTTTTAGTCGGTTCGAGTCCGACATAACCACCTCCACCGGCTCCGTGGGGATTTATCGCACGATAAAAAACTACTGTTAGGCTGATGGTGTTACCCCTGGACACAGTAAGTGCAATAATATAATTGGACTCCACGTGTTACCCCTGGATTCACGCTCATGGAGGTAGAAGGTTGTTAAGCAACCTTCCATACCATTCTAGGTTGCCACCGCACCTCACGAACTATGCGAATCTCAAGTCTCTCCCGGACCCGCTCTTCGCACTCCTTATCGAGCATTACTTGCTCTTAGAAGGAGGCGGCAGCAGCCCATGTTCGCACTCTACACCCTCGCTATAAGCAAGGTACTTAGCGAGAGGATACTCACTTAAAGGGCAACGTGTAAGGTCCATCACGGCGTCTCTTGATGGACTCCAACAAATGTACTCTGTGCCAGGTTCCCGGCTAGTGTGTGCAGCCCTGAATCCTCGCTCTCATCACTGTGATGACACTCAGATATTGACTATTTCCTGACCCGAAATAGGTAGTCCCAATATCTTCTTCATCTTAGCGTTAATCCCAGTCACATCGGAAGTTTTCAACTTGGAGTCTGGGGTCCGCTTTACTAGTCTAACTGCAGATTTGGCTAAATTGATATTTTCTGTGAAGCGATTGCCATCTGACCACCACAACCCGAAGGCGATATCGAAGCATTGCAGCTAGACCAGTTGTTGGACTTTTACTACCCGTAACGACTGCTATAGGTGTTTGTATGGTAACCAGGACCGACGGCTTAATGTGCTCTCAGAGCCACGACCAGGCCAATGCAAATACCCATATTTATGCATACAAATATTAGCATTGAGCGGGGATCGAACCCGCGCCTCCTACGTAGCGGCTGCGTTCACTACCGCTACGCCATCGCCACAGAGGCTGTCAATTAGGTAGTCCTAGTATAAAATGCAGTATACTGCGCCCAGAGCTTGATAATGAATCAATTGCGTCCTCATTACAATAAGTTCAGTATTTTTTATATATATACTAGCTTTTGCCCGCGACTTCGCCCGCGTGAAGTTCGGAATAGAAAGGTATAGGACACACTGCTCCTCTTACCGCGACGCAGATAAAGTTTCTGTGAGCCTGGTACTTCAAGCAAATGTACCAGGGTCGCAGAAATACATCCCCTGACCGCGACCCACAGAAACCTATAGGTACCCGGTATAAAATAAAGGTCGAATGGTATGAAAATTATCCTATGTCCGTCTCCTGGTTCTAAGCTTCATTCCAGTCAGCAATCGGTACAGCCGTTCTTGAGTTATACATAGTGTAACTAAAACGACTTTCTTTTATAGGTATATATTGGATATATATATATAGGACATGTCAACTTTATTTGACTTCACCTAGCCTGATGGTAGGCTAGAGGCAAATTCTCGGAGGGTCACCATTATAAACATGTACCATGTTATCAATGGTGCCACTCGGCTTGACGGCCACATCAGATGCCTTTTCACGCCCCGCTTTTCTTAGGATTTTACGATTCTTAGAAGCTACAGTGGAACATTATGTAACTACATACCTACATAGAATTAACCACATTACTATGCCGCGCGTATAGCTGTATGCCATAATCTGCTAAAACGTATCGGTCTAGCGTTATGATTTTGATTTGATGATTCACCTCTGCCCAACCCTCCTGGGGATAAAGGCGTGATTATATGTATGACTATTTTTAAACTAAAGTTTAATGTAGGGGATGGAAGGAGTCCTGCACAGCATATTTTATACCACATACAGTGCACATCTATCAGCATGCGAGTGGAGCTGCGGGCAATAGCTAATATTTTATATGTTGAAGTTTTCTATTAGCCGAAGTTATTTTCTGTCTGTACCTATATAGTTATAAGTTGATGGTAAATGACAGAGGGTAGAGATCGTTATATGTTTTGGGTAGAATAAGGAAAAAATAGTGAAATTTATTTTCGTGGGTAGAATGTGGAAGGACCTGTGGCTAGAGATCGGAAAAAAATGCTTGTGTTTTGTTTTTGGTAGAGTTTTGTGGGTAGAGAACGGAAGACGCCAAAATATAGGCTACTAGTTGAATGAATTTTTTTTATAGCATTTATTATGCTAACTTTTAAGTTCGAGAATACTAATACTATTTTTGCAACTACTATTTTCGCGGGAAAAGGCTACTATTTTCGCGGGAATAGGCTCCTATGGTTACCGAGAACGAGATCAATATTTAATATCCATAAAATTCTACACAACGCTATCTAGACCCATGATAAGCTTAACTAGCTTGTGTTATGGAATTTAGAATGCGGATAAACATACTTAGACACTTTTTTTTTGCAAATACATACCTCCTACATACTATACGTAGAAGCACCCAGACCAATGCAAATAGCCATATTCATGCATACAAATATTTGCACTGAGCGGGGATCGAACCGCGCCTCCTGCGTGGCAGTCGCGTTCACTACCGCCACGCCACGGAGGCTGTCCTAATTACTATACTAATGTGTTAATACATCAAATATTTTTCTTAAGCCCCGCCCTCTATTGTGAGGATTCACGTAATTAATGGACGTTCTCAAAGCTAAAATTCTGAACTGAAAACGAGTATAAATTGGTATCACATACATCCATCTATAATTAGTAGTTAATTATAATTCAGTATACGATGTATCGTGTCCAGTATTTATTGTTTGCGCTCTTAGCTTTATACAAGTTTAACTCTGTTCAGAGTTCAGGTAAGAAGAGTATTACTATTTAACTTACTTAAACTTAGACTTGTTTGAACCTTTTTTATACTATACAGCCCCTGTGGCGTGGCGGTAGTGCACGCGACTGCCACGCAGGAGGCGCGGGTTCGATTCCCGCTCAGTGCAAATATTTGTATGCATGAATATGGCTATTTGCATTGGTCTGGGTGTTTCTATGTATAATATATGTATTTATTTAGAAAAAAAAATATCTAAGTATGTTTATCCGCATTCTAGATTCCATAACACAAGCTAATTAAGCTTACCATGGGTCTAGGTAGCGTTGTGTAAAATGTTGTGGAATATTATACTACTTAGTTGGCAGACAAGCACACGGTCCACCTGATAATAATAATTCATTTATTTCGAAAAACTTATCGAAAAGAACTGTACATTGTGTTATTACTAGTTTTACAAATAAGGTCAAATATTACTACTTTAAGTACTGCTAATAATCAAATACATAGGGAAAAATAATCTTCTCGGGCGTGACTCGAACCCGCAGTCTTTCCCTTACAGCGGGAATGCCTGACAAATGCGGCTACCGAGACACGCCCGATGTGATTTAAATTTCCCATCTTATACGTCTACGTCTATAAGGCGACGTATAGTTAGCTACTTAATGCTGTAAAAAAATCATTCAGCTATAATAATGTCTACAATACAAGTTTGTGTGCAATAAAAACACTGTATAAAGGTACGGTAAACAAAGGGAATTTAAAATAGGTATATTACTTACATTTAAAATTTGCGATCTACCTGATCTAGGTTTTTGAAAACCTGTGTTTCAGGTTATGTCCGTTCAATTACAACTTACGCATTGCAATCAATTATACCCCCATCCCGGGGGCGAGTCGGGGACACCGTTGTGCCCCCTCCCGAGGAGGACCAGACCGTAAGGGATAGCCCTGGGTCAGCCGGGGTGCGAGGGATATGTTGAAGACAACTTCACCTCCAGCCTAGCACCACGACGGTTTTAGGCGGTTCGAGTGCTACATAACCTCCCTTTCCAGCTCCGGTGAGGGATGTATCCGAGGGATATACCGCACGAAAAAAAAATCTACAGCTTATCGCCACATAATTTTATATTTATGATGAAAGATGGTTATGGCCTATGCACGTTTGCAACACCTGGAGAGTCGCACTCGTGCTGCCGAGCCTGTAAGCAGAGAGAGACTTTCTGTGCTGTCAGTGTAGAAGACTTCCCACTGACAGTACAAAAACTCTCCCGTGAACTCTGGCTACCCCACTCACTACAGGGAAAACAAGAGGAGGTTGTTATTAAAGCTACGGTATTCTGTAGGATGGAGGTACTTCCCTAATCGGACTGCTCAATTGAAAATTAGTCGTTAAGGAGTCAGCCATATTTTTTTTAGCGTGCGATAAATCCCCACGGATACCACCCCCACGGAGCCGGTGGAGTTAGTTACGTCGGACACGAACCGACTAAAACGCACGCCGTCTTGGGTCCTTGGTTGCCGGAGGTGAGATTGCCAAAAGCATATCTCTCGCACCCCGGCAAGGAGTCAGCCATACGATCGAAAGGTCCCGGGTTCGAATCCTGGCCATTACACTACCGACGTGAACCCACCCAAACACAAGCAATTTAGCTTAGCTAGAGGGGTTAGAGGAAATATTAGTAATTTTGTTTCTAATATTCTTTAAAAAAAAAGAAACGACGAAAATACCGTCCTGTCCTATCTGGGTCATAAGAACTCTATTGTAATCTTCAGGCTAAGCTAACCTAACCTGGACGCTGATACATCCAAAGACCAATAAATAATAGGGACATAATATTTTTAGTGGTAGTTTACTGCCTGAATTATGACAGTACACGTGCATACTAAGAGGGAAAAGTCCTATTCATTATTTTATAATATTATATTGATGGATTAGTTTAGTTTTTACTACGGTGATGATTACCACCGTTGTATCCTAACCTGGACGCTGATACATCCAAAAACCAATAAATAGATGAGGCTCTAGGGCAGTTTTTCTTCCCATTAGTGGGAGATCAGACTATATTGAAATAAAACCACTTTTTACGGATTTTATCGCGATATATTTGTTATTATTACTTTTAAACCCGACGTTTCGGCTGCTTTGCAGCAGCCATTTTCGCGGTGTGACTCACGATGGTAGTTGTCACATAGTTTGAAGTATAAGTTATCTCAAAATACCCGAATCATGGTGAATTATTGGTGTTCGTATTTACGCAGAATCGCAGTCTTGCGTATTTACGCAGAAAGAAAGTCTTGCTGGATTTTGCTGCTTACTGGGTTTGATTAGGTGGATGACTGGGTCCCAAGCTGGTGGTACGGTCCATCCATCCTCTCTATTAAAATTTGGGTGTTTTTTAATTTCAATAGCCTCGCGGATCATTCTAGGAATATATCGGTGTTCTTTGGCGAGTATCTGTGGTTTATCAAACCTTAGGTAATGGTTGGTGCCTTTTTGCGCGTGTTCACATACAGCTGACTTTGTTGAGCGTTGGTGTTTTATGTCAGCTATGTGTTCTTTGACCCGAGTGCCAATGCTTCGCTTGGTTTGACCAATATATGAGAGTGCACAGTCACAGTCTATTTTGTAGACCCCTGCATCTTGTAGAGGTAGTTGCCACTTGACAGATGGTAAAAATTGACTTATCTTCGTTGGCGGCTTGTAGTATGTGTTGATTGAAGCTCGCTTCAAGATGTAGCCAATCTTGTTAGTGACCCCTCGTACATACGGTAGTACAGCAGGCTGGCGTTCGACCGTGGCTGGTTTTTCTCGGGATCTGTGACTCAGGCGCGGTGGTTTGAGCTTGTTGTCTTGCAGTACTTGCTTGACATGTTGAAGCTCAGCGTTCAGGTGTTTCTTGTCACAGATCCCACGGGCTCTCTGAAACAAAGACATTCCTACGGTAGCTAACTGTTTAGGGTGGTGGTGAGATTCACCGTTTAAGTACCTATCAGTATGAGTCTTTTTCCTATACACAGTGTGGCTCAAGGTATTATTAGGATTTCTAATAACAAGAACATCTAGGAAGGCTAATCAATAGTTATATGAAATTATTATCACCACGCCAGTGATGAATAGGATTAAAAAATAAATATAAGTATTCCACAATATTCTACACAACGCTATCTAGACCCATGGTAAGTTTTTATAGCTTGTGTTATGGAATCTAGAATGCGGATAAACATACTTATATACTTTTTTTTGTAAATACATACATATTATACATAGAAACATCCAGACCAATGCAAATAGCCATATTCATGCATACAAATATTTGCACTGAGCGGGAATCGAACCCGCGCCTCCTGCGTGGCAGTCGCGTGCACTACCGCCACGCCGCAGAGGCTGTCAGATTAGGATTCCACATGCGGGCGGGGTCGCGAGCCTACCTCTTATTTCAATTTTAAATCAATTTCAGGTCAGATATGCGACTTCACAGCAGAGGAATGTTTAACCAAAGCAGGTAATAGGATTTACGAGGCCGTCGTTAAAGGGGTGCCGGGACTGCTGGATCCCATCGATCCACTGTTCGTGGAGAAGGGGAGCGGGGACGAGGGAGCCTTCCATTTTGAACTGAGAAATATTACGCTGACAGGAATGCGGAATTGCGTGGTTGATAAACTGAAGTAAGCACTATTTTCTTTGACGTATCTACATCCTTCTTCTTCATCTAAGTAAAAAGGTTTTTTTTACAATCGTATTTTTAATTTCAGATATTTCGTCGGCGCTGAATTTACATATGAATACTATTTGCATTGTCCTCTGTTAGTTTTTAGTTTTCATTACGAAGGCAAAGGAACATTGGACGGTGTGGACCTCAATGGAGAAGGTCTAGGTTCAGAAACAGCAGGTTAGAAAATTCATTATAATATAACCTTTATATTTTTTATTAGATACGATTAAAAAAATGGTCAAGTAAATATTGATTTGTGACTTCAGTCATTCAATAATCCATATCCATATCCATACTAATATTATAAATGCGAAAGTAACTCTGTTGTCTGTATGTTACGCTTTCACGCCTCAACCACTGAACCGATTTTGATGAAATTTGGTATAGGGGCAGATTAGACCATGAGAAAGGACATAGGCTATGTTTGGTCGCGATAACCGACATCCACGCGGGCGGAGCCGCGGGCATAAGCTAGTTCATTATAAATTTGTGACTTCAGTCATTCAATAATGTAACGATAAATAGCATTTTCGTACAAATAAGCCAAATTAATTTGATTGTATAAAGTAATAATGTTTTTCTTTTCCAGAGGATTACCTAATAATAATTAAAGGAAGAAGCGAGAAATATATTTCCGAAAAAGACCAAAAGTTGCGATTAGTACTAAAGGAGTACAAGACAGAAACTGAACTCAAAGGGAAGTACAAGTTTGAAACTACAAAACTAATCAAAGGAGACCCAGCTAAATGTAAGTTATATTGTAGTTGAATGAATTTTTACAGCATTAAGTATGCTAACCGAACCCGCAGTCTTTCCCTTACAGGGGGAATGCCTTGACCAATTCGGCTACCGAGACTTCCCTATGTATTCGATTTATATTGTAGTTTTGGGGCCTTTTTGGGGTTCCGTAGCTAAATGCAAAAAACGGAACCCTTATAGATTCATCATATCTGTCTGTCTGTCTGTCCGTCCGTATGCCACAGCCACTTTTCTCCGAAACTGTAAGCCCTATCCTGTTGAAACTTGGTAAGTAGATGTATTCTGTGAACCGCATGAAGAATTTCACACAATATAGAAAAAAAGGAATAAATTTTGGGGGTCATTTTTCATCAATCACATACGTGTGGGGCATCTACAGATAGGTCTACAAAAATACTATTGAGGTTGCTAACAACATTTTTATCCTTCTCAAGCATTAGGTGCTTGCAGAAGGAGACAGTGGCAGCTGGTAGCCCACATAATCACTCATCATACCATCGCAGCACTGTGAGCAAGATGGCGACCGAGAGAGCTCCTAGGGCCGCCACAAGGAGCCACCTTTGTCCCCCCTACCGAGGAGGGCCTGACCGTAAGGGATGGCCCTGGGTCAGCCGGGGTGCGAGGGATATGTTGAAGACAACCTCACATCCGGCTTTTTTTTTTTTTTTTATCGTGCGAAAGATCCCCACGGATACCACCCCCACGGAGCCGGTGGAGGCGGTTATGTCGGACTCGAACCGACTAAAACGCACGCCGTCCTAGGTCCTTGGTTGCCGGAGGTGAGATTGCCAAAAGCATATCTCTCGCACCCCGGCAGACCCAGGACCATCTCTATCGAGATGGCCCCCTTCGGGTTGTGGGGACCACAGTGTCCCCATCTAGCCCCGGTTACGGGGAGGCGCATTTTGCGCCGCCGCCGCGGCCTGCTTCTGCTAGGGTGACAGGCGGCTCCACCGGTCACCCCCAGGCCAGCGCTCATGGAGGACGGAAGTCGTTCTGCGACCTCCGACGTCCGATTCGTCTTCGCTCTGCGCGGGCTTCCCGGGCCCGGAGTCTGGTCCGGACCCGACCGGCCGCCTCCTTCTCGAGCATTACTTGCTCGCAGAAGGAGGCGGCCGCACCCCAAGCGTTCGCGCATCGTACCATCGCTGTGAGCAACGTGGCGAGTGTGAGGACTCCCACCCCCAGAGCCGCCACTAGGACCCGCCTCGGCGTGTCCCACGCCGGGCACTCGGTCAGCGTGTGCAGCTCTGTGTCCTCGCTCGCATCACAGTGATGGCACTCGGACGTTGGCTCCTTCCGGATCCGACACAGGTAACTCCCGAAACACCCGTGTCCGGTGATCACCTGCGTCAGCCGGTACGAGAGGCTGCCGTGTGGCCTCTCTCGCCACTCCTCCATGATGGGTCTTACCGCCGCTATTACGGCGTGCCCTGCGCTTGGTCGCCCAAGTCGTAGCTCCCATTCCGCTACCATGTCCCTGTGGAACCTCACATCCGGCTTAGCACGACGACCCACAGACGGCGTTTAGTCAGTTCCTCCCCCACCACCTCCGGCGGGGGAGGTATCCGGGGGGACTTCTGCACGGAAAAAAAAGGAGCCACTTCGACGTTTCTCACGCCGAGCACCCGGTCAGCGCTATTGTATGGTACTGTCGGAAGTCGTAGAATATAACTCACTGAAATAAAACCACTTTATATGGAATTGTCTGACCTAACTTGTATTTTATTTTACAGCTGATTTTGTGATGTCGTTTTTGAACGATAAGGCAAAGGCCCCGGAAAAATACATACAAACCCCGACCCTCGAGAAATTCTGGGCATTGTTTATGGAAACCATTAACAAGTATTTGAAGGAATATCCTTTGGAAGAATTGTTTGCAAAAGACCAATAGTAACCAATTTTGACTATTGGAACCCGGATTGTCCAAACTGTGGCAACTGTATCTATGTATTTCTATAAAAGTAAAAAAAAATGTGTTATTTTTTGTTTTGTTTTCTTTACTGTTTCTGGTTATTGGTTATATTATGCTTTACTGTACCCCTGAAGGGAATCATGGAGCATACCAATTTTACCCGTTCTACCACTGGTGGTATAAACCAGGGGTGTAGCGGAGCAAAACCCATTTGACATTTTGCTTCTTTCGACCTAAATCGATCTACTTCATTTTGAGTGGTAGGTATAATTTATCAGCATTACGTAGATATAAACTCAGTTATTCATTTGCATAAAGTTAAATAAGAATAATTAATATAAAGTGATGTAGATGATTAATTAAATTACAAAAACTTAATTTGAAATTTAAATTTCGTCATGGCCCTTAGTTAATGTTTTTCACACCAGCCTAAAGATAAAAATAAAATGAAGAGTACAATAATTGAAATAAGTACCTAATATAATTTCATTATACTCAGAATAATTACCAAAATATGAATATTTCCTAGTACGTTTGTCCTGTCCTATTCCTCTATACATTCTTATAATATTCGTTCGATTGTAATTAAACTTTGGTAGGTATATAGGCCGTGTTAGATCGATTTTGAATAAAGTGTGTGTAGGGACACAGTAAGTGCATTGTACAAGCACGGCGTCGCTTACGCAGCGAATTCCATTTGCGGCACTTCGTGGCGACTAGCGGCAATCCGCGCTAGTTACCTCCTAACCCTTCGGCCGTTCGCTTGTGTCCACACCTCAACCCTTCGCGAGATAGTAACCTTGTAACCGTGTTAGACTAGGTTCAGTAATTAAACAGTGCAGTCAAAATTTATAACGAAACTTTTTATTTAACCTTCCTAACCGTGCAGTTACGTGTTGAAGACACAGGGTCTTCCGGTGGGGATGTAACTGGCATGCGCCGTAGTAACTCAACCACGCACGTTCTAGTATATACATACATCGATACATAAGCCCCACATGTGCAATAAAGTTTTGACAGCAAAACAAATTTCCGGCACCCAAGATGTGGTTCACGTGGTACAGTCAGCGTTATAAATAAATCTTGACGACGAAGTCGCAGAATGATTTTAAAACTCACGTAAATATCAAACAATTTGATTCATTTACATAATGGTATTATTGTTCAAACTAAAAGTGTGTATCAAATATCAGAACAATCCGTCCACTGCACTGGAAGGGGATCAAAAAACTAAATTTATATAATTTTGATTACTTTGTTCGTCAACATCTTATTGATGCTCAATGTACAGTTGGTTAGAGCATTCACCCTGAGTAAGGGGCAAACGAAACGTGGGGTGCGCTCCAGCCTGGTGGACTCGACTTGAAAAATGGTGGGCGGGACAGACTGGGAAGCGGAAGATCGGGAGCAATGACGCAACAGTCCTATGTCCCGCAGTAGACTGTAATCCCGCACCTTTAAGACCTGGAACTCCCTGCCAAGTCACGTGTTTCCTTCTTCCTACAGTCCCGCATCCTTTAAGCGGGGCGTGAAAAGGCGCCTGATGAGGCCGTCAAGCTGAGTGCCATTACTGTTAATATGTTACATTTTTACGATGGCGATGCTCTTTCCGAGACTTTGCCTTTAGCTTACCATCAGCCGAGGTGAAGTCAAAGTTACGTGTTCATTTTTATTAACAAAGTCAAAGTTACGTGTTATTACGTGTTGTATAAAAAAAATTTGGTTAATTGATTGGTTGATTGAAGTTAATTGAATTGGTCGCGGGTTCATATCCCGTTTTCAGCGCTCACTTCATCATCAGCCCGCGGCAGTCCACTACTGGACATAGGCCTCTCCCATGACACGCCACTTAGCCCGGTCTTCGGCTGTCCTCCTCCACTCCCCACCAGCCACTCTGCGTATATCGTCGCTCCATCTAGTCGCAGGGCACCCCACACTACGTTTGCCGGTTCGCGGTCTCCACTCAAGGACTCGTCTACCCCAACGGTTATCGGTCCTACGGCAGATATGGCCAGCCCACTGCCACTTCAGCTTGCTAATTCATTAAGCTATGTCGATAACTTCAGTTCTCTGTCGAATTACTTCGTTCCGGATTCTATCCCTCAGAGATATACCGAGCATAGCTCTTTCCATAGCACGCTGAGCGACCTTGAATTGGTGGACCTACCATACCGTAAGTGTCCACGTCTCGGCTCAGTATGTCATTACAGGTAGAACGCACTGGTTATAGACTTTTGTCTTAAGACATTGTGGGATGGGCGACGTGAATACCTGACGAAGCTTTCCAAATGCAGCCCAGCCCAACTGTATTCTTCTTTTAGCCTCACCCTCAAAGTTGTTTGTTGTTGAAAAACGAACTCTAATTCGAATCCAAATCTGAACCCGAACCTGAATCAATAATCAAATTCAAATCCAAACTGGTCTCTTTTTCTGTTAAAGCACTACTCATGCTAATGAAATAATTTGGTGATGCCCGTGGCTCCGCTCGCATGGATGTCGGCTATTGGGACTTTAGTTATATCTCCGGTTGTACTCAACCAATTATGATCAAACAAACGTAATATTGTAAGTCTGAGTTCTTCTTCGACTTTGACTCCGACTCCGTCCCCGCCTCCCGCCTCCCGCCTCCCGCCTCCCGCCTCCCGCCTCCCGCCTCCCGCCTCCCGCCTCCCGCCTCCCGCCTCCCGCCTCCCGCCTCCCGCCTCCCGCCTCCCGCCTCCCGCCTCCCGCCTCCCGCCTCCCGCCTCCCGCCTCCCGCCTCCCGCCTCCCGCCTCCCGCCTCCCGCCTCCCGCCTCCCGCCTCCCGCCTCCCGCCTCCCGCCTCCCGCCTCCCGCCTCACGTCCCCGCCTCCCGCCTCCCGCCTCCCGCCTCCCGCCTCCCGCCTCCCGCCTCCCGCCTCCCGCCTCCCGCCTCCCGCCTCCCGCCTCCCGCCTCCCGCCTCCCGCCTCCCGCCTCCCGCCACCCGCCTCCAGGTGACTAACCATTGTATTTACAGTCGCAATTTGCAAAGCGGATTTTTATGATCTTTATTTTGTTGGAAAGGGAATGGTCCTGGGAGTCGAAATCGGTGTGAACAAAACCATACCTTGCTTAAAACCGCGATATCGCCATCTAGTTGTTATTTGGTAACTAAATTAAAGAATTTAAAATTTTAATTACAAGCTTAAATACGTATTTTTTACATGATTGTGCATGTAAAAATTAAGTATATTTATTTACACACTTGTTTGGAAGTAAAATTCATCCATAAGAATAATCTCAAGCAAAAAGGGACATCTATAAATCTAAGTAAAATTAAGATTATTATATATTATTGCTCACATCTCTGGTTCTACTCAACCGATTGCAATGAAACAAATGTAAGATTTCAAGTCTGAGCAAGCCTTTTCTAACAAAGAAAACCGCATCAAAATCTGTTCAGTGGTTTTTGCGTCCATCGCGAACAAAGAGACAGATAAACAGACAGGAAATGAAAAAAATATATTTTCGTGTTAAGTATCGTTCATATAACTGGCTATGTGGTTAAACTCTACGCCCTAGAAGCAGGAGTAAGGGGAATTCCAGCTAAATCCCTGTATAACTTATTTAAAGACCTCGGATTGCCAAGAGCTTGAGTAAGCTCTTTACTCAAACGAATATCTAAAACGGCTTTGATAGGATCTTACCAAATTTGGATAGGTATAGGGGGGAACAAGACTGAAGGTGGAGCTGAGCGCTGATGCACCACAAGGTGGCCACCCTAAACCTACACCTGGGTCGCAAGTCCCAGGCGCCTTCACAGTGTTCCTCTCTGTACCACGCCATGGATCCGGCGGCGACCGCAGGGTGAATCCATGGAATGCTAAGAACCGGATCTCATAATGCAAGTATTTTTTTAAATATCTCCAATATACAGACACAACCACTTTACATTTATATATATATATATATAGATAGATATCTGTTTACGTCAATACCTACCTACGTCACCAGAGATAATTTTTATTCATTTTGGTGACCAAATAGGTACTTATTTAAAAATATAAATATAAATAATGGCAATCTTTTAATTAGGGTTTCGCACCAAAAGGGTAGAAACTGAATCATATTAATAAGACTTTGCTGTCTGCCTATCTCCAGGTTGTATCTCATAAACTGTAATATCTAGGCAGTTGAAATTTTCACATATGATTAACTAGCTTTTGCCCGCGGCTCCGCCCGCGTGGATGTCGGTTATCGCGACCAAACATAGCCAATGTCCTTTCTCATGGTCTAATCTACCCCTATACCAAATTTCATCAAAATCAGTTCAGTGGTCTATGCGTGAAAGCGTAACATACAGACAGAGAGAGTTACTTTCGCATTTATAATATTACTAGCTTTTGCCCGTGGCTCCGCCCGCGTGGAAGTCGGGTCGCGACCCAGGGACCAAGTCGGATCGCGACCAAACATAGCCTATGTCCTTTCTCAAGGTCTAACCTATCCCTAAACCAAATTTCATCAAAATCGGTTCATTCGTTTAGGCGTGAAAGCGTAACATACAGACAGACAGACAGACAGACAGACAGACAGAGTTACTTTCGCATTTATAATATTAAGTATGGAAGTATGGATTTGTGTTGCCGTTAACAACAAATACCTACTATAAATTTGAATGAAATTTTTATAGCATTTATTAACTTTTAAAATCGAAATACATCGAGAAAAACTTTCAAACGCATCATTTTTCCCGGTGTACTTCGAATTTAAAAGTTAGCATAAATAATGCTACAATTTTTTTTTCAAATATTTGGACGGAGTCATCAAAAATCATTGTTTAAAAATGGTTGAAAAATCATTCATTACTTCCAACTTCCAACAGTTCGTAAGAAAGTTGGTAAATGTTTCCACCGTCGCCCGACGGATATAAAGAGAAGTGAAATTTGAAGTGATTCAGGTGTGGCTCAATAGCTCAGTTGGAAAAGCATTTGGGTTCATGTCCCACTTCATTTTCCCGATGTATTTCGAAATAGGTACTATACAAACAGAATGGTACGGAACCATACGTGCACGAGTACGACTCGCATTCTCACACCTACGCAGGTTTCTTGTTATGATATTCATTTTTAATGATTTCCATCTTCATCCTGATTTAGCTATAAATACCTCTGTTTCGTAAACATCAACACGTAGTAAAGTATCTACCATTCAACACAATGACAGCATTTAAGAATTTCATTTTCTTATCATACTTGGCAGGTTGTGTTTTAGGTAAGTCTTCTATTTATCAATTTGGGCCATCAATAAGTTTATCGCAGTCCACCATTGGTATAAACCTCTCAAAATATTGGGTGTCTTTGGCCTACTGTTTCCACGCTGGCCAGATGGGTTGGTACAGGGTCTTATTTCGAGTGTTCCTTCTCTCGCAGTGATATCGTCTGCGTATTTTTGCGTTAGTCGCCTATTACGACACCCTTCTGTTGATATATGGAGTGATGATACTTGTATTCTTTTTCCGTCAACACACGAATAGACCAACGCGAGTCTGCTCATTATTTATTAATTACATAACATACCATAACATAAACTCACTCCTATATTCCCTGAAGGGGTAGGCAGAGGTGCTAGCAACATTTCGCCAGTTTATGTTTAGGTCCCAATGTAATAGGTGGCGAGCCTATTGCCATTAACCGGGCACTTATAAACCTGCGATAAATACACACATAATTTCGAAAAACATCGATAAGTCATTGGTGTGTGCCATGATTACCGTGGCACACACCAATGATCGAACTCGAGACCTCGTCTCAGCAGTCCATTACCCATACCACTAGGCTACCGCAGGTTGGAATAAATTAATTATTATGTTATTTTTACAGCAACCGCAGTGAATGTTCAAAAAGAGTTAGATTTTACTAAATGTGCCATAAACAATCAAGAGCTATTTATCAAAGGAATTAAAAGTATAGTAAACACATCAGATCCTCTGTCAGTAGACTCGATCGTTGGACATTTACCTGATCTGAAATATCAGATAAAGAAAGGAACGCTGGAAGGGTTGAAAGACTGTACAATCACGAAACTGAGGTAGGTTTGTAACATTATGCACTGAGCGGGAATCGAACCCGCACCTCCTGCATAGCGGCCGCGTTCACTAGCGCCACGCCACGGAGGCTGTCAGGATTGTAACAACACTCCTATTACTGATCTCTTGCGATAGGGACAACACTCCTATTACTGATCTCTTGCGATAGGGATGACCAGATAAGCTATTCAAACAGCGTCGAGCACAACGTTAAGCAGCCTTGATGGAGATTGTGATTGGTTGATCTCCAGTGACGTCATCCAGTTCGACCACTGAGAATCCTTGAAGAAATGCATGGCAGTTATGATTTTATTCTTCGCTGGATCCTTCTTACAACAAAACTAGAGTCTTCTTTGCCATTCGAGTGTCATTCCAGGTCCCGAGGGAGCCATCTCGAGACGAACCCCTCAGGTCGAGTTGATCTGGGTCAGTCGGCGAGGGATATGCTAGTGGTAATCTTCCTACACTCCCGGGTCCTTTAACCGGGGCGTGAAACGGCATCTGATGTGAGGCCGTCAAGCTGAGTGCCACCACTGTTAACATGGTACATGTTTACGATGGTGACCCTCTTTTCGAAACTTTACCTTTAGCTTAACATCAGGCGAGGTGATCTCAAATTGACGTGACCTTTATAAAAAAATAGTAAATTTATTTCTTTTTTTTAGGGCAAATAAAGAATCATTAACTTTCGATTATAATCTGGAGTGTCCACGTCTTGAGTTCAAAGCCAAATATTTTTTAAAAGGCCAACTATCTGGTATGTCGGTTGAAGGAGAAGGCGATGTAATCGTTAAGACTGGTAAGTTTTCAAGTTACTTAAGCTTAAGTTTCACTTAAGCGTCGTCGATAGCTAATGGTTAAGGGGTCGGTCTTACGATCGAAAGGTCCCGGGTTCGAATCCTGGCTATCACACTACCGACATGAACTCACTTCTAACACAAGCACTTAGCTGGAGCTGGAGGGTTAGAGGGAATATTGGTAATTTTGGATCTAATATTCTTAAAAAAAGTGAGTTTTTTACAAGTGGCACAATTGTTAATAAGCTGTCCCGCCGAACTTCGTACCGCCAATTTTTCCCTGCCCTCGTGGCGTCAGATCCCGTTCCCGCTTCTCCATTTATTGGGACGAAAAATAGATGTTGGCCGATTCTCAGACCTACTCAATATGCTCACAAAATTTCATCAAAATCGGTCAAGCCGTTTCGGAGGAGTATGGCAACGAAAACTGTGTCACGAGAATTTTATATATTAGATTAGTGTATAGCGTTGGCTTGTATTGTACGTACTTCTAAAGATTTTGTTAATTTAGATACCTAATACATAGGCCCGACCTAGGGCAAAGGTTGGTCATCGTAATTCAGCGGGGTAATGCCGACAGTGTTATTGGTACGTTTGCCCCCGGTCCGGAGAGGGGCGGTTAAATAGACTAGGTATTATATTACGTGGACTTTGTAATTTTGACTCTGTAATATTTATTTGACTTTATATATTATATATTTTAATTATGTTGCAGGGTTGTACATATTAATGTTTCACGGATATTACGATAAAACCATTGGAGCGGACAATAAAGAACACGCTTATATTAATAATTATGTCTTAGATTTTGAAGCCAAAGATAAATTAGAGTTTAAATTTGAAAACTTGCATGGCAGCGATAAAGAAAAATGTAAGTAAAAGTGTTATTATAAATTTTTACCAACTAAGTTACTTTCTTTTGGTACTTTGGCAAATTTTCTTGGTGTAAACTGTACGATTTGTCAAAATTTGTAAATGTAAAGAATATATTAAAAAGTTATGGATAATATGGGTAGGGAGGCTTTTGGGACCGGGAGCGTGGTCCCGTATTCCTCTTTTAAAATTATTTAATATTTATGTTTTAAATAGTATTTCGGGACCGCAAGAAAAAGAAAGTTATAGTTCGAAAAACATTGGAAAAAATGAAATGCTCAAGTGAGACTCGAACTCACGACCTTTCATTTTTTCCAATGTTTTTCGAACTTAACAGTTAGCATAATAAATGCTATAAAAAATTCATTCAAAAAAAAAAAAAAAAGTTATAGTTGACAAAAAAAGCAATATTCTAGGAACAGGATTAATTTATTTTAAATATTTTATACATAATAAATTACACTTTTACCAGTAAAACATTTACAAGAATTAAAGTAAGAAATAAAGGTAGGTACAGTTAAAAAATTCAAGCTTCGAATAATTACTCCCCATCGACGTCAACTGGTAACGAGAAGTCTGGGTACTGGGTATCACTAGGCGGTTATGTTGTGATGATAATCGAGACTTTTTATACCCATTTGGTGGCCAACAAGCACAAGGCCTACCTGATGGAAAGTTTTTACCGCGGCCTATAGACGTATACAACACCTGGGGCCTTACATTCATGCTGACGACCCTGAAAAATCCTAATGCCCTTCTTGAAGACCTCCATATTGTACTCTCTTGGGAAAAACACAGCAGGGAGTTCATTCCACAGTTTGAGCGTGCTTGGGATGAAGTTCCTTTCGTACAGGCAGCATCAGAAAGATGTTGACGAACAGAGTACTCAAAATGTTCTTAATTTCGTTTTTTGACTCCCTTCCAGTTGACTGATTGTTCTGATATTTGGAACACACCTTTAGTAATCCAACTCTGTCTGTCTGTCTGTAAGTTACGCTTTCACGCCTAAATTATTCAACCGATTTTGATGAAATTTGGTTTTGGGGCAGATTGGAACTTGAGAAAAGCTATCTTTGGTCGCGATAACTGACATCCATGCTAGCGGAGTCGCGGGCGAAAGCTAGTACCATATAAATCAATAAAACAGTTTGATTTGCTCTTAATACGAGAGTTTTAAAATCATTTTGAGACTTCGTCGTCAAGATATTTATGACACTGACTGTACCGCACAGTGGGCACTGTTACCGGTCGCAATGTGCGTGGATGAATTCCCTGCCTATGGCGAGCGGTTTTTAATTATTACTTTTTATTTCAGCTGAAGCACTAGACAAGTTTGTGAATGAAAACTGGAGTTTCATGGACAAGCAGCTCCGGGCGCCGGTATTGTACGGCTTCATCGATGTCTTCATGCAGAATCTCAACAAATATTTAAAAGTCGTCCCCATTATAGATATATTTAAAACTTCATGTTAAAATCTATATATATAAAAATCAATGCCACTTTTCGTTGTTATGTTATAACTCAACAACGCCTTTACCGATTTGGCTAATTTTGATCTTGAATTATTCATGGAAGTCCAGGGAAGGTTTGTACGTAGAGAAAAATTCGAATAATTGCCGGGAACCGACATCCAAGCGGGCGGAGCCTCGGGCAAAAGCTAGTATTATATAAATTATTCATAATGCTTTGATTTTGATTTATTTAATGTATTCTATAGATATTTACGAAAACAGGGATAAATTGAAAAACTAAATAATGTAGGACAATTTCAAAAGATGATTTTGGTTTTTTATTTAAATCACACATTTTAGAAACGTATTTTTTCCCGAAACGTCGGTAGCTTAGTGGTTAAGGAGCCAGCCTTACGATCGAGAGGTCCCGGGTTCGAATTCTGGCCATTACACTACCGATGCGAACCCACTCCTAGCACAAGCAATTAGTTGGACGAGTTAAAGGGAATATTAGTGATTTCGGTTACTAATATAAAAAAAAACTGGATTTAGACCCTGATCCATTGCTAACAGACACGGGGTACCAGCACAGCAAACTGGTTAATGTAGTACATACAAGCTCAAAGTTTAGGCTTCATCAATAAAATACATACATATAATATAATAATCATGCCTTTATCCCTGGACGGTTAAGCAGAGGTTAATTAAACACCCACATTTCACCAATCATTGTATTCGGTCCCACGTAATGGTGAGAGCCTATTGCCGTATTCCGGGCACTATTGTTGACTCGAGCTATACATCAGAGGCTGAGTTTGGGCTGTGTATAAGTATCAGTCTGATGTTAAACAGTCCTATCCTTTAGTCGCCTTATACGACACCGCATGGGAAGAGATGGGAAGGCCCAAATTCTTCTCCGCCGGGAACCACGAGGGTTCATCTATAAAGGGCTTTTTTAAATATTAGAACCAAAATTACTTATATTCCCACTAACCCCTCCATTTAAGCTAAATTGCTTCTGTTAGGAGTGGGTTCACATCGAAAGAAAGAAAGAAAGAAAGAAAGAAGTAGTGTAATGGCCGCGATTCGAACCCGAGGTCTTTCGATCACAAGGCCGACTCCTTAACCACTCAGCAACCGATGCTTACTAACGTAAAGGTACAGATGTTTTAGTAATAGGGTCAACTTGCCCACCATCCGGCGTTGTACTTGAGTTCTTCCACATTTTTTTTGTCCAAGTTGTTTTGTATTTACGCATGCCCTACTCCTCATCCCTGTGGTATGCCTCATCTCATATAACGCTATTGACTTGAGACAGCAAGACAATTGATACACACATACATATACTCACGCCTGTAAATCTCCGAAGGGGTAGGCAGAGTGTATTAAACTTTATTTTGCCAATTCCGAATCGAACCGGCACCTCCTGCGTAGCTGTCGCATACACTACCTCCACCACACAGAGGCTGGTTACTATCATGGCAATTAGCTCATCATCATCATCTACACTCTTCAGAAAGGTTGTTATAAAGTTGCTTAGTAGACTCTGGCCAATGAAAGATGGCGCAAAAAATTGGCACCAAATTTGAAAAACCAACAGATTGCTACACTGACTAGACTCTGACCATGTAATACTTTATTAGGCTAGTTTTCATGCATGTGTTAGATTAACTGAAAAGATTGCATAAATATAAAGTAGAAAAGTGAATCTAACAGTATCTCTTAATTTGTCAATCTAACTATGTATATATTAGAATATAGATATATAACCATTAGAATATATATATCTATCGATAATAGGATATGTCAGGATCTTGCGTAGCAACCATAAATACTTTATAGTGCTAGAGGTTCACTATGGTCCAGTTGTATATCCTAGAAACCAAGTTTAACTATTGATCTTACTAGGGAAATACAAATATTATACAACGGGGAATACTTAGTTGTGTCACACGATTAATAAAACAACAATCATGACTATATCGTTCTCTTTTATTCTTTTACACTACGTTAGTTCCCAAAAGGCTTTTATAGACAGGAAAGAACTAACAAGAAAACCTGTCTGCCTTCCAACCATGATATAGTCTTTCTATAACAATTCATAATTACAATCTAGGCTTATAACCAAACATTACTATAATAGTTACACAATATAACAATATTAGACTCTTGTATCAAAGGTTATCAGGCTTGTAGCCAGTTAATACATAATATATCTCATCTAGTAATATCATTACAGGGACTATATCCAACCATATCGATATCGTGAGGCACCTTGCATAATTACATCATACCCGTGAAGGGTATAATCCAGTAATCCATATTTGCATCTACTAGACAGATAATATCTATATCTGCAGATATTACCATTTACCAAATTATAACAACAATTATAGATCAAGTAAGTACATCTTACATAGCCAACACGATATGGTCAAATAGTTACAGCACAGCATAATAATATTACACAGTAAACAGTATAAACATATCAGAATTATATCGTACCTTACACTTCGACGTCTCGGGATAAACTGTCCCGATTTCATTCTGTCTCTCCTTTTTATATCATTTGATACGTCACATTGCATCGAATGATTTTCACCTACCCACTTATAAAAATAGTTTATAAAATGGTTCTAAAATTATTCAATAACATTTCATCGTAATATATTATCTATAAATTGGTCACATAATCTATACATTATAATTAATATATCTATCACGACCATACTGATAAGAACTTCGCTCTCGAAGTTCAATTAATTGCAAATTGTGAATCGTCAATAAAATAAATATGTTCAACATATTATATAAATATCTATCACGGCCATACTGACAAGTACTTCGCTCTCGAAGTACAATTAATTGCAAATTGTGACTGTTAGTAAATATGCTCAACATATTATATAAATATCTATCACGGCCATACTGACCAAGTACTTCGCTCTCGAAGTACAATTAATTGCAAGATGTGACTGCCAATATCATATGCCCAAAATATATCATATCAATATCATCTATCACGGCCAAACTGACAGATACTAAGCTCACGAAGTACCATCAAACCAGTACTTTCTCTCAAAGTATCTACATACAAGTTGCAAGTTGTGACTACCGGTATCTCAAAGTCAAAGTCGTCATTTCTATATTCTACCAACTTGCTACCCCGTGTCTAGTCCGCTCCACCCGCTGCAAATGGCAAGGACTGCACGAGCAAAAGGTCAAACAGCGGAAATATAGGTCTGTCATAAATCGGCAATATCTATGTATCCCCAAACTGCTCAATCGCATTGAAGCAAATGGCGGTCTACACAGTCTTTGCACTTCCACTATACCTCAGCAATCACACACTTACACTACGGCCTCCGATATACTCGCCACATAGGCCTCCGATATATTCGCCACATAGGCCACCGATATACTCGCCACATAGGCCACCGATATATTCGCCACATAGGCCACCGATATATTCGCCACATAGGCCACCGATATATTCGCCACATAGGCCACCGATATATTCGCCACATAGGCCACCGATATATTCGCCACATAGGCCACCGATATATTCGCCACATAGGCCACCGATATATTCGCCACATAGGCCACCGATATATTCGCCACATAGGCCACCGATATATTCGCCACATAGGCCACCGATATATTCGCCACATAGGCCACCGATATATTCGCCACATAGGCCTCCGATATATTCGCCACATAGGCCTCCGATATATTCGTCACATACATATTTATTCCTGTTACATATTGGCTTCCATATTAGCAATCACATTCTGCACCCTATATTTACATATCAATTATACGAGTATATTGTTAGAGTGAGTAGACCTCTAAGGTAAAAGAAGCATCGAAAGTACAATACTGAACAAGTTAAAAAAAACTGATTTTGAAATTATGATCACCACTGACGATTGATCGAAGTTCGCATGGGCCAATCCATATCGTTCACTCGCTGCTAATGAACCGGATCGGACACCCAAACTACGTCGCAGCATGTTACTTATTTGGGTCATCAACACTTCAAAACCAACACCCATAAAACAACAATGAACACTAGTGTTAAATGTTAAAGCAATAAGAAAAAGTAATTAGTACTTCCAACTCTTCAGTCACCTGTACCTGTATCATATTTACATTCAAGAACCGTTCGGTCAACCTGATACTCATCTGATACTATAGTATCATAATTTTGTTCACAACAAAACAATTCAGATGCCATTACTTTCAATTTATGTAGGTAGTATCTTTATAGTCCTAGTTCCGTTTCTAGTTAATAGTTTTTACGCATCTTATGATGTAAATCAAGTTTATAAAATTTGCGAAACTTTGCCAAATTACGTGTAAAGAAAGCAGAATTATTAGACAATATTCATCGTTCAGTTATTAACTTATTAACAATTTAATTGACTATTAAAATTGTTTTCACAATCTAGAATCATTAATTAATACGACTTAATCATTATTCCGAGTTTGAAAAATAGAAATAATTATAATGCAAGTAGGTACCCTCCATAAGGTAATGAAATTTATCTACTATCCAAACGGTACTTTGTTATTTAATTTGAATCCGAATGAATAAGCAAATCTGAACCATAGAACCGATTTAGTTCCCAAAACACTGGACCAGGAACTATTCAAACAAGTTAATTTGATCCCCCCTTTTTTGTATATTGAGAGGAAAAATTACTTGTTATAAATTTTTTAATTAAAATTTATCATTACTTTTAGGAACGAACGGAATGTACTCTTTGACGATCTGACCGTTTTTTATATGATTGAATTGGAGATCTTTTTGAATATTGTTTACTATTTTATTATATTTTTAAATGTGATGGTACCTACAGTACCCACTATAAATTTTGTAAGAGGTTGAAAGCAAACTACATTAACATTCAAGAATGGAAGTTATTATCGGAATTATGGAAAGATACTTATCACCCGAACTTGAAAATGTAAATACTAATGTCAGGGGTTACAGTCTGGACTGAATTTTATCCTATTTAGATTCATAATCTTATTCACCTCAAAAAAAAAAAGTTATTGGTTCCGTAGGACAACAGGTGCATTTTATAAACTGATCAGATAAAATACCGTGTACCCACCTAAAGTGAAAATCCACTAAAATCATTATTAACGAACTTGTCTGACAACACTAAAAGACTGAGACGACGATGCCTCCTTTCAGTTTCTCTTTACACCAATAAACAAAATATAGTTGGTTATCATCATAATTATCACATTTATCACAACATTACCATTTGGTAAAAAAGTCACAATACCGTCTTTTTTGCACATTTTCTTATATCACCGCAATCTTTGATATTCCTGAGCTAGGAAGCGAAAGGCGATCGCTTTGGTGGACACGGTGTGTACACTACGTAGCCTCGCCAGTTGCTACGGCAGCTGATTGCTCTGCAAACTGATGCTGGAGCTAGCTTCTTTACCCGATGATGAAGCCGGTATTCAATGGGCAAGCAATCCAAGCTGAAACTTGTACAATATGTATTAGAATAAGATTCTTTATCCCACTTCTGATGTTAGATTAACTGAAAAGATTGCATAAATATAAAGTAGAAAAGTGAATCTAACAGTATCTCTTAATTTGTCAATCTAACTATGTATATATTAGAATATAGATATATAACCATTAGAATATATATATCTATCGATAATAGGATATGTCAGGATCTTGCGTAGCAACCATAAATACTTTATAGTGCTAGAGGTTCACTATGGTCCAGTTGTATATCCTAGAAACCAAGTTTAACTATTGATCTTACTAGGGAAATACAAATATTATACAACGGGGAATACTTAGTTGTGTCACACGATTAATAAAACAACAATCATGACTATATCGTTCTCTTTTATTCTTTTACACTACGTTAGTTCCCAAAAGGCTTTTATAGACAGGAAAGAACTAACAAGAAAACCTGTCTGCCTTCCAACCATGATATAGTCTTTCTATAACAATTCATAATTACAATCTAGGCTTATAACCAAACATTACTATAATAGTTACACAATATAACAATATTAGACTCTTGTATCAAAGGTTATCAGGCTTGTAGCCAGTTAATACATAATATATCTCATCTAGTAATATCATTACAGGGACTATATCCAACCATATCGATATCGTGAGGCACCTTGCATAATTACATCATACCCGTGAAGGGTATAATCCAGTAATCCATATTTGCATCTACTAGACAGATAATATCTATATCTGCAGATATTACCATTTACCAAATTATAACAACAATTATAGATCAAGTAAGTACATCTTACATAGCCAACACGATATGGTCAAATAGTTACAGCACAGCATAATAATATTACACAGTAAACAGTATAAACATATCAGAATTATATCGTACCTTACACTTCGACGACTCGGGATAAACTGTCCCGATTTCATTCTGTCTCTCCTTTTTATATCATTTGATACGTCACATTGCATCGAATGATTTTCACCTACCCACTTATAAAAATAGTTTATAAAATGGTTCTAAAATTATTCAATAACATTTCATCGTAATATATTATCTATAAATTGGTCACATAATCTATACATTATAATTAATATATCTATCACATGCCTAATAGGAAAAAGATTCTAGTATCAACTCAGTTATTTCGGTGTATATTCAGTGTTGTATAGTAGTAACACGTATAAAAATTACGCCGATGTACCTGCGCAGAAGTCTCATATTTGAAACGCGCCAAAAAATCTTAACCAATCACAACGCTCCGCCAAAAATGGCCCTATATTTTTGGTTGCCGCCTGCGCGCCATGTTCGAAACAATGAACAATGAGCGAGAAAGCACTACTCTCTGGATTTATTGCATTTTCAATCTTAACGCAACGTAATACAGTTGGTGTTTCAATAGCGTTGGCAATCGTAATTAATCGGCGTTAGCTTACTCTTCTGAGCAGGCGAACTTTGCCGATGCGACTTATAAATGTGGTTCACCTGTAACGTGTTGATATTTAGGTTTGGCGTCATTTTTCGTTGGCTAGAGGCTAATAGAAATTAAATTAATTTAGCTCATATACATATAGACGTTATCCTGGTAGCATCTGAGGCCATGATGCCCTCGGAGCCCAGGGTCCGTCTTCCAGCTCTTCCCTCTCTACTTCACACGATCGTGGACCGATGTTACGTCACATGATGTTAGTGAGACCATTTGCACGTGATAGATGATATTGATATGACATATTTTGGGCATATGATATTGGCAGTCACATCTTGCAGTTGATTGTACTTCGAGAGCGAAGTACTTGGTCAGTATGGCCGTGATAGATATTTATGATATGTTGAGCATATTTACTAACAGTCACAATTTGCAATTAATTGTACTTCGAGAGCGAAGTACTTGTCAGTATGGCCGTGACAGATATTTATATAATATGATGAACATATTTATTTTATTGACGATTCACAATTTGCAATTAATTGAACTTCGAGAGCGAAGTTCTTATCAGTATGGTCGTGATAGATATATTAATTATTATGTATAGATTATGTGACCAATTTATAGATAATAATTACGATGAAATGTTATTCAAAAATAGTTTATAAAATGGTTCTAAAATTATTGAATAACATTTCATCGTAATTATTATCTATAAATTGGTCACATAATCTATACATAATAATTAATATATCTATCACGACCATACTGATAAGAACTTCGCTCTCGAAGTTCAATTAATTGCAAATTGTGAATCGTCAATAAAATAAATATGTTCATCATATTATATAAATATCTGTCACGGCCATACTGACAAGTACTTCGCTCTCGAAGTACAATTAATTGCAAATTGTGACTGTTAGTAAATATGCTCAACATATCATAAATATCTATCACGGCCATACTGACCAAGTACTTCGCTCTCGAAGTACAATCAACTGCAAGATGTGACTGCCAATATCATATGCCCAAAATATGTCATATCAATATCATCTATCACGGCCAAACTGACAGATACTAAGCTCACGAAGTACCATCAAACCAGTACTTTCTCTCAAAGTATCTACATACAAGTTGCAAGTTGTGACTACCGGTATCTCAAAGTCAAAGTCGTCATTTCTATATTCTACCAACTTGCTACCCCGTGTCTAGTCCGCTCCACCCGCTGCAAATGGCAAGGACTGCACGAGCAAAAGGTCAAACAGCGGAAATATAGGTCTGTCATAAATCGGCAATATCTATGTATCCCCAAACTGCTCAATCGCATTGAAGCAAATGGCGGTCTACACAGTCTTTGCACTTCCACTATACCTCAGCAATCACACACTTACACTACGGCCTCCGATATACTCGCCACATAGGCCTCCGATATATTCGCCACATAGGCCTCCGATATACTCGCCACATAGGCCACCGATATATTCGCCACATAGGCCACCGATATATTCGCCACATAGGCCACCGATATATTCGCCACATAGGCCACCGATATATTCGCCACATAGGCCACCGATATATTCGCCACATAGGCCACCGATATATTCGCCACATAGGCCACCGATATATTCGCCACATAGGCCACCGATATATTCGCCACATAGGCCACCGATATATTCGCCACATAGGCCACCGATATATTCGCCACATAGGCCACCGATATATTCGCCACATAGGCCTCCGATATATTCGCCACATAGGCCTCCGATATATTCGTCACATACATATTTATTCCTGTTACATATTGGCTTCCATATTAGCAATCACATTCTGCACCCTATATTTACATATCAATTATACGAGTATATTGTTAGAGTGAGTAGACCTCTAAGGTAAAAGAAGCATCGAAAGTACAATACTGAACAAGTTAAAAAAAACTGATTTTGAAATTATGATCACCACTGACGATTGATCGAAGTTCGCATGGGCCAATCCATATCGTTCACTCGCTGCTAATGAACCGGATCGGACACCCAAACTACGTCGCAGCATGTTACTTATTTGGGTCATCAACACTTCAAAACCAACACCCATAAAACAACAATGAACACTAGTGTTAAATGTTAAAGCAATAAGAAAAAGTAATTAGTACTTCCAACTCTTCAGTCACCTGTACCTGTATCATATTTACATTCAAGAACCGTTCGGTCAACCTGATACTCATCTGATACTATAGTATCATAATTTTGTTCACAACAAAACAATTCAGATGCCATTACTTTCAATTTATGTAGGTAGTATCTTTATAGTCCTAGTTCCGTTTCTAGTTAATAGTTTTTACGCATCTTATGATGTAAATCAAGTTTATAAAATTTGCGAAACTTTGCCAAATTACGTGTAAAGAAAGCAGAATTATTAGACAATATTCATCGTTCAGTTATTAACTTATTAACAATTTAATTGACTATTAAAATTGTTTTCACAATCTAGAATCATTAATTAATACGACTTAATCATTATTCCGAGTTTGAAAAATAGAAATAATTATAATGCAAGTAGGTACCCTCCATAAGGTAATGAAATTTATCTACTATCCAAACGGTACTTTGTTATTTAATTTGAATCCGAATGAATAAGCAAATCTGAACCATAGAACCGATTTAGTTCCCAAAACACTGGACCAGGAACTATTCAAACAAGTTAATTTGATCCCCCCTTTTTTGTATATTGAGAGGAAAAATTACTTGTTATAAATTTTTTAATTAAAATTTATCATTACTTTTAGGAACGAACGGAATGTACTCTTTGACGATCTGACCGTTTTTTATATGATTGAATTGGAGATCTTTTTGAATATTGTTTACTATTTTATTATATTTTTAAATGTGATGGTACCTACAGTACCCACTATAAATTTTGTAAGAGGTTGAAAGCAAACTACATTAACATTCAAGAATGGAAGTTATTATCGGAATTATGGAAAGATACTTATCACCCGAACTTGAAAATGTAAATACTAATGTCAGGGGTTACAGTCTGGACTGAATTTTATCCTATTTAGATTCATAATCTTATTCACCTCAAAAAAAAAAAGTTATTGGTTCCGTAGGACAACAGGTGCATTTTATAAACTGATCAGATAAAATACCGTGTACCCACCTAAAGTGAAAATCCACTAAAATCATTATTAACGAACTTGTCTGACAACACTAAAAGACTGAGACGACGATGCCTCCTTTCAGTTTCTCTTTACACCAATAAACAAAATATAGTTGGTTATCATCATAATTATCACATTTATCACAACATTACCATTTGGTAAAAAAGTCACAATACCGTCTTTTTTGCACATTTTCTTATATCACCGCAATCTTTGATATTCCTGAGCTAGGAAGCGAAAGGCGATCGCTTTGGTGGACACGGTGTGTACACTACGTAGCCTCGCCAGTTGCTACGGCAGCTGATTGCTCTGCAAACTGATGCTGGAGCTAGCTTCTTTACCCGATGATGAAGCCGGTATTCAATGGGCAAGCAATCCAAGCTGAAACTTGTACAATATGTATTAGAATAAGATTCTTTATCCCACTTCTGATGCTAGATTAACTGAAAAGATTGCATAAATATAAAGTAGAAAAGTGAATCTAACAGTATCTCTTAATTTGTCAATCTAACTATGTATATATTAGAATATAGATATATAACCATTAGAATATATATATCTATCGATAATAGGATATGTCAGGATCTTGCGTAGCAACCATAAATACTTTATAGTGCTAGAGGTTCACTATGGTCCAGTTGTATATCCTAGAAACCAAGTTTAACTATTGATCTTACTAGGGAAATACAAATATTATACAACGGGGAATACTTAGTTGTGTCACACGATTAATAAAACAACAATCATGACTATATCGTTCTCTTTTATTCTTTTACACTACGTTAGTTCCCAAAAGGCTTTTATAGACAGGAAAGAACTAACAAGAAAACCTGTCTGCCTTCCAACCATGATATAGTCTTTCTATAACAATTCATAATTACAATCTAGGCTTATAACCAAACATTACTATAATAGTTACACAATATAACAATATTAGACTCTTGTATCAAAGGTTATCAGGCTTGTAGCCAGTTAATACATAATATATCTCATCTAGTAATATCATTACAGGGACTATATCCAACCATATCGATATCGTGAGGCACCTTGCATAATTACATCATACCCGTGAAGGGTATAATCCAGTAATCCATATTTGCATCTACTAGACAGATAATATCTATATCTGCAGATATTACCATTTACCAAATTATAACAACAATTATAGATCAAGTAAGTACATCTTACATAGCCAACACGATATGGTCAAATAGTTACAGCACAGCATAATAATATTACACAGTAAACAGTATAAACATATCAGAATTATATCGTACCTTACACTTCGACGACTCGGGATAAACTGTCCCGATTTCATTCTGTCTCTCCTTTTTATATCATTTGATACGTCACATTGCATCGAATGATTTTCACCTACCCACTTATAAAAATAGTTTATAAAATGGTTCTAAAATTATTCAATAACATTTCATCGTAATATATTATCTATAAATTGGTCACATAATCTATACATTATAATTAATATATCTATCACATGCCTAATAGGAAAAAGATTCTAGTATCAACTCAGTTATTTCGGTGTATATTCAGTGTTGTATAGTAGTAACACGTATAAAAATTACGCCGATGTACCTGCGCAGAAGTCTCATATTTGAAACGCGCCAAAAAATCTTAACCAATCACAACGCTCCGCCAAAAATGGCCCTATATTTTTGGTTGCCGCCTGCGCGCCATGTTCGAAACAATGAACAATGAGCGAGAAAGCACTACTCTCTGGATTTATTGCATTTTCAATCTTAACGCAACGTAATACAGTTGGTGTTTCAATAGCGTTGGCAATCGTAATTAATCGGCGTTAGCTTACTCTTCTGAGCAGGCGAACTTTGCCGATGCGACTTATAAATGTGGTTCACCTGTAACGTGTTGATATTTAGGTTTGGCGTCATTTTTCGTTGGCTAGAGGCTAATAGAAATTAAATTAATTTAGCTCATATACATATAGACGTTATCCTGGTAGCATCTGAGGCCATGATGCCCTCGGAGCCCAGGGTCCGTCTTCCAGCTCTTCCCTCTCTACTTCACACGATCGTGGACCGATGTTACGTCACATGATGTTAGTGAGACCATTTGCACGTGATAGATGATATTGATATGACATATTTTGGGCATATGATATTGGCAGTCACATCTTGCAGTTGATTGTACTTCGAGAGCGAAGTACTTGGTCAGTATGGCCGTGATAGATATTTATGATATGTTGAGCATATTTACTAACAGTCACAATTTGCAATTAATTGTACTTCGAGAGCGAAGTACTTGTCAGTATGGCCGTGACAGATATTTATATAATATGATGAACATATTTATTTTATTGACGATTCACAATTTGCAATTAATTGAACTTCGAGAGCGAAGTTCTTATCAGTATGGTCGTGATAGATATATTAATTATTATGTATAGATTATGTGACCAATTTATAGATAATAATTACGATGAAATGTTATTCAAAAATAGTTTATAAAATGGTTCTAAAATTATTGAATAACATTTCATCGTAATTATTATCTATAAATTGGTCACATAATCTATACATAATAATTAATATATCTATCACGACCATACTGATAAGAACTTCGCTCTCGAAGTTCAATTAATTGCAAATTGTGAATCGTCAATAAAATAAATATGTTCATCATATTATATAAATATCTGTCACGGCCATACTGACAAGTACTTCGCTCTCGAAGTACAATTAATTGCAAATTGTGACTGTTAGTAAATATGCTCAACATATCATAAATATCTATCACGGCCATACTGACCAAGTACTTCGCTCTCGAAGTACAATCAACTGCAAGATGTGACTGCCAATATCATATGCCCAAAATATGTCATATCAATATCATCTATCACGGCCAAACTGACAGATACTTAGCTCACGAAGTACCATCAAACCAGTACTTCCTCTCAAAGTATCTACATACAAGTTGCAAGTTGTGACTACCGGTATCTCAAAGTCAAAGTCGTCATTTCTATATTCTACCAACTTGCTACCCCGTGTCTAGTCCGCTCCACCCGCTGCAAATGGCAAGGACTGCACGAGCAAAAGGTCAAACAGCGGAAATATAGGTCTGTCATAAATCGGCAATATCTATGTATCCCCAAACTGCTCAATCGCATTGAAGCAAATGGCGGTCTACACAGTCTTTGCACTTCCACTATACCTCAGCAATCACACACTTACACTACGGCCTCCGATATACTCGCCACATAGGCCTCCGATATATTTGCCACATAGGCCTCCGATATATTCTCCACATAGGCCTCCGATATATTCGCCACATAGGCCTCCGATATATTCGCCACATACATATTTATTCCTGTTACATATTGGCTTCCATATTAGCAATCACATTCTGCACCCTATATTTACATAATATATCAATTATACGAGTATATTGTTAGAGTGAGTAGACCTCTAAGGTAAAAGAAGCATCGAAAGTACAATACTGAACAAGTTGAAAATAAATTTAAAAAAAAACTGATTTTGAAATGATGATCACCACTGACGATTGATCGAAGTTCGCATGGGCCAATCCATATCGTTCACTCGCTGCTAATGAACTGGATCGGACACCTAAACTACGTCGCAGCATGTTATTTATTTGGGTCATCAATACTTCAAAACCAACACCCATAAAACAACAATGAACACTAGTGTTAAATGTTAAAGCAATAAGAAAAAGTAATTAGTACTTCCAACTCTTCAGTCACCTGTACCTGTATCATATTTATATTCAAGAACCGTTCGGTCAACCTGATACTCATCTGACACTAGTATCATAATTTTGTTCACAGGACTCAAACATCAAAACAATCCATTACTTTATAATAGGTAGTATCCTTCTAGTTCTAGTTTGTTTCTAGTCATTAGTTATTCCGCATCTTATGAAATTACGTCTACAGAATATGATCGACTTATATGTTTTCACAATCTAGAATCACATATGATCATTAATACAACTTAATCATTATTCCGAGTTTGAATAATAGTAATAATTATAATGCGAGTAGGTACCCACCTTATGGTAATGAAATTAATCTACTATATAAACGGTACTTTGTTATTTGATTTGTATCCGAATAAGCAAATCGGAACCATAGAACAGATTTAGTTCCCAAAACACTAACTATTTAAACCAGTTAATTTGATCGCCCTTTTTTGGATATTGTGGGGAAAAATTACTTGTTATAAATTTTATAATTAAAATTTATCATTACTTTTAGGAACGAACGGAATGTACTCTTTGACGATCTGACAGTTTTTTATACGACTGAATTGGAGATCTTTTTGAATATTGTTTACTTGTGATGGTACCTACAGTACCCACTATAAATTTTGTAAGAGGTTGAAAGCAAACCACATTAACATTCAAGAATGGAAGTTATTATCGGAATTATGGAAAGATACTTATCACCCGAACTTGAAAATGTAAATACTAATGTCAGGGGTTACAGTATGGACTGAATTTTATCCTATTTAGGTTCATAATCTTATTCAGCCCAAAAAAAAAAATTGTTAGTGGTTTCGTTGGACAACAAGTGCATTTTATAAACTGATCAGATAAAATATTGTGTACCTACCTAAAGTGAAAATCCACTAAAATCATTATTAACGAACTTGTCTGACAACACTAAAAGACTGAGACGACGATGTCTCCTTTCAGTTTATATAATTGTTAAAAAGACCTTTCTAAATCTTTCTCTTTACACCAATAAACAAAATATAGTTGGTTATCATCATAATGCCTATTAATTATCACATTTATCACAACATTACCATATGGTAAAAAAGTCACAATACCGTCTTTTTGCACATTTTCTTGTATCACTGAAAACCTTGATGTTCCTGCGGTAGGAAGCGAAAAGCGATCGCTTTGGTGGACACGGTGTGAACACTACGTAGCTTCCCCAGTTGCTACGGCAGCTGATTGCTCTGCAAACTGATGCTGCAGATAGCTTCTTTACCCGATGATGAAGCCGATATTCAATGGGCAAGCAAATATTGTGCAAGGCCTGTGGTAGCCTCGCAGAGGTAGATCCAAACTGAAACTTGTACAAAATGTATTAGAATACGATTCTTTATCCCACTTCTGATGTTAGATTAACAGAAAAAGAGTGAATCTAACAGTATCTCTTAATTTGTCAATCTAACTATGTATATATTAGAATATAGATATATAACCATTAGAATATATATCTATCGATAATAGGATATGTCAGGATCTTGCGTAGCAACCACAAATACTTTATAGTGCTAGAGGTTCACTATGGTCCAGTTGTATTTCCTAGAAACCAAGTTTAACTATTGATCTGTACTAGGGAAATACAAATATTATACAAAGGGGAATACTTGTGTCACACGATTAATAAAACAACAATCACGACTATATCGTTCTCTTTTATTCTTTTACACTACGTTAGTTCCCAAAAGGCTTTTATAGACAGGAAAGAACTAACAAGAAAACCTGTCTGCCTTCCAACCATGATATAGTCTTTCTATAACAATTCATAATTACAATCTAGGCTTATAACCAAACATTACTATAATAGTTACACAATATAATAATATTAGACTCTTGTATCAAAGGTTATCAGGCTTGTAGCCAGTTAAAACACAATAGATCTCATCAAGTAATATCATTACAAGGACTATATCCAACCATATCGATATCGTGAGGCACAATATAACATACCTTGTATAATTACATCATACCCGTGAAGGGTATAATCCAGTAATCCATATTTGCATCTACTAGACAGATAATATATCTATCTGCAGATATTACCATTTACCAAATTATAACAACAATTATAGATCAAGTAAGTACATCTTACATAGCCAACACGATATGGTCAAATAGTTACAGCACAGCATAATAATATTACACAGTAAACAGTATAAACATATCAGAATTATATCGTACCTTACACTTCGACGCCTCGGGATAAACTGTCCCGATTTCATTCGGTGTCTCCTTTTTATATCATTTGATACGTCACATTGCATCGAATGATTTTCACCTACCCACTTATAAAAATAGTTTATAAAATGGTTCTAAAATTATTGATTTACATTTCATCGTAATATATTATCTATAAATTGGTCACATAATCTATACATTAGAATTAATATATCTATCACACGCATGTCACCCTCCATGACGTCAACCCAGGACTTCTTGGGCCTACCCCTTCTACCCGGACCCGCCGGGGCGCCATTGCCAGGCATTTCGGCATCATTAGCTAACCAATTACTATCCACATTTCTGAATGATGTGTTAGAATGTTTTTTTAACTACTTCAAAAAGGACGAGGTTATCAATTCGATGGGTATTTTTTTTTACCTTTGTTCTGTAAATAATACAAATTAATCTTTTTTTTCTGAACTATTGTGTAAGAAAAGAATTAAGATACGAATCAGATAATCAGGTTAAATCAAGGGTGTTTGGTAAACAAATGACAAACCTTCTCGGATCAAGTATGGTAAAAAATTATCTATTTTCCCAACATTTATTAAATAAATGATACCATTGTACCATGAACGTTCGTGGTCTGGCGTTTTTCTTTTTTTAATGTATAAACTTATTGAAGGTGAAAGTCACCTTTAAGTTAATCAGAGCCTCTTCCGTTTATAACGAACTAGCTTTTGCCCGAGGCTCCGCCCGCGTGGATGTCGGTTATCGCGACCAAACATAGCCTATGTCCTTTCTCGAGGTCCAACCTATCCCTATACCAAATTTAATCTGAATCGGTTCAGTGGTTTAGGCGTGAAAGCGTAACATACAGATAGACAGACAGACAGACAGGACCGCTACTGTGGAACATCGGTTACGACTGGGTGCTTCGCGGTGAGCTCTTGGACGGTGCCGCCGTCACGTGTTATGCGGATGACACGCTGGTGACGGCGTGCGGGGCTACATACCGCGAAGCGACCCTGAAGGCCACGACCGCGGTTGCCCAAGTCGTGGAACGGATTCGGCGGCTGGGTCTCGAGGTGGCTCTGCATAAAACCGAGGCCATGTTCTTTCATGGGCCTCAGCGCGTGCCGCCGGAGGATTCCAGCCTCATAGTGGGAGACATTTCCATCGGCGTCAAGGCCCAGATGAAATATCTAGGGCTCGTACTCGATGGCCGGTGGAACTTCGGGGAGCATCTCCGAAGACTGGCCCCCAAATTGAAGGACACAGCTGCCGCTTTGGGGCGGCTGCTGCCCAACACATGAGGGGGCCGGATGACTCCTGCAGGAGACTCTACGCGGGAGTCGTGCGGTCCATGGCCCTATATGGGTGCCCAATATGGGCGGACACCCTGACGGTCCACAATGCGCGTCTGCTGCGTGGACCGCAGCGTGCAATGGCCAGCAGGGCCATTAGGGGGTACCGCACGATATCCTTCGAGGCGGCGAGTCTCCTTGCCGGATCCCTACCGTGGAACCTGGATGCGAGAGCCCTTTCGATGCTATATCGGTATCGTAAGGAGGCGCGGGAGCAGGGACGGGAACCCGAGCCCGAAGAAATTCGGGCCGTGAGGTCTCAGCTCCACAGGGACATGGTAGCGGAATGGGAGCTACGACTTGGGCGACCAAGCGCAGGGCACGCCGTAATAGCGGCGATAAGACCCATCATGGAGGAGTGGCTAGAGAGGCCACACGGCAGCCTCTCGTACCGGCTGACGCAGGTGATTACCGGACACGGGTGTTTCGGGAGTTACCTGTGTCGGATCCGGAAGGAGCCAACGTCCGAGTGCCATCACTGTGATGCGAGCGAGGACACAGAGCTGCACACGCTGACCGAGTGCCCGGCGTGGGACACGCCGAGGCGGGTCCTAGTGGCGGCTCTAGGGGTGGGAGTCCTCACACTCGTCACATTGCTCACAGCGATGGTACGATGCGCAAACGCTTGGGGTGCGGCCGCCTCCTTCTGCGAGCAAGTAATGCTCGAGAAGGAGGCGGCCGGTCGGGTCCGGACCAGACTCCGGGCCCGGGAAGCCCGTGCAGAGCGAAGGCGAACCGGACGTCGGAGGTCGCAGAACGACCTCCGTCCTCCATGAGCGCTGGCCTGGGGGTGACCGGTGGAGCCGCCTGTCACCCTAGCAGAAGCAGGCCGCGGTGGCGGCGCAAAGTGCGCCTCCCCGTAACCGGGGCTAGATGGGGACATTTTGGTCCCCACAACCCAAAGGGGGCCATCTCGAAACAGATGGTCCTGGGTCTGTCGGGGTGCGAGAGATATGCTTTAGGCAATCTCACCTCCGGCAACCAAGGACCCAAGATGGCGTGCGTTTTAGTCGGTTCGAGTCCGACATAATCACCTCCACCGGCTCTGTGGAGGTGGTATCCGTGGGGATTTATCGCACGATAAAAAAAAAAAAAATGGCCCTATATGGGTGCCCAATATGGGCGGACACCCTGACGGTCCACAATGCGCGTCTGCTGCGTGGAACGCAGCGTGCAATGGCCAGCAGGGCCATTAGGGGGTACCGCACGATATCCTTCGAGGCGGCGAGTCTCCTTGCCGGATCCCTACCGTGGAACCTGGATGCGAGAGCCCTTTCGATGCTATATCGGTATCGTAAGGAGGCGCGGGAGCAGGGACGGGAACCCGAGCCCGAAGAAATTCGGGCCGTGAGGTCTCAGCTCCACAGGGACATGGTAGCGGAATGGGAGCTACGACTTGGGCGACCAAGCGTGCCGCCGTAATAGCGGCGGTAAGACCCATCATGGAGGAGTGGCTAGAGAGGCCACACGGCAGCCTCTCGTACCGGCTGACGCAGGTGATTACCGGACACGGGTGTTTCGGGAGTTACCTGTGTCGGATCCGGAAGGAGCCAACGTCCGAGTGCCATCACTGTGATGCGAGCGAGGACACAGAGCTGCACACGCTGACCGTGATCCGTGGGGATTTTTCGCACGATAAAAAAAAAAGACAGACAGACAGAGTTACTTTCGCATTTATAATATTAGTATGGATATGGATAAACTCAAAAGCCACTGACCGATTTCAAAAATTGTTTCGCCATTATATAGATACATTATCACTGAATAATATACATAGGCTTTAAATATTAGATTTATTAGATTAGGCTTTACAAATCATTTGTTTATAATACAAAAATAATGTTTTATGTATGTATAACTTTAAAATATGATTAGTTTGAAACTGTCTGTGGTACGGCTTTGATTATACGAGCCGGTTAAAGCAATTGTACGGAGACTGGATCCTGCAGACAAACCGATCACACGGTTTTGTGGGGCTATGTATGTTATGCATGTAAATGTATTTTTGTTAAAATAAATTAAACAAAAAATATTATTACAACCTCTCTGGTGGCATGGCGGTAGTGAACGCGACTACTACGCGGGTCCAAGGCAGCTTCCTACAGGGAGCTGCTGGAGACACTGGAGCGGGACCCATGGGGGCGGCCTTACCGCTTGGTAAGAGGAAAGCTGCGCCCCCGGGCCCCTCCCCTGACCCAGGTTCTCGAGCCGGCTCTGCTTGGAGGAGTGGTGGAATCCCTGTTCCCGGCGCGGGCGGAACACGTTCCGCCGCAGATGACTCCGCCACCTCGGTCGCCTGATGCGCCCGGCGTGGTTATTGACGACGACGTGCCCGAGGTCACTTGGGTAGAACTAGAGCTGGCGGTGCGTCGGCTTAGAGCCAAGAAGAACACCGCCCCGGGGCCCGACGGCATTCCAGGCCGTGCGTGGGTCCTAGCTCTAGGAGAAGACGGTCTCGAACCCCGACTGCGAGGGTTCCTCAGCGCATGCTTGGAGCGGGGCCAGTTTCCGAAGATGTGGAAGACGGGGAAACTGGTCCTCATCCGCAAGGACGGACGCCCGGCGGACGAGCCGTCCGGGTACCGGCCCATAGTGTTGCTCGACGAGGTGGGCAAGCTCTTCGAAAGAGTGATTGCCAAGCGCCTCGTCGAGCACCTCTCTAGAGTGGGGCCGGACCTAGCGGACACGCAGTACGGCTTCCGCCGGTGGCGTTCCACTGTGGATGCCATCATGCGCGTGAGGACTCTGGCGGAGGATGCGGTTGCCCGGGGTGAGGTGATGTTGGCGGTGTCCTTGGACATCTCCAACGCGTTCAACACCTTGCCCTGGAGTTGCATCAGGGAGGCGCTCGTGTACCACGATGTGCCTCTCTACCTCCGCCGCATAGTCGGGGCGTACCTGACGGAGAGGGCCGTCATCTACCCAAGTGCGACCGGCGTCGGTAGGCGTGAGATGTCGTGCGGTGTCCCACAGGGATCGGTCCTGGGGCCGCTCCTGTGGAACATCGGATACGACTGGGTGCTTCGCGGTGAGCTCGCGTTCGGTGCCACCGTCACGTGCTACGCGGACGACACGCTAGTGACGGTGAGTGGCGCTACACACCGCGAGGCGACCCAGAGGGCCACGACCGCTGTTGCTCAAGTCGTGGATCGGATCCGGCGGCTGGGTCTCGAGGTGGCTCTGCACAAATCCGAGGCCTTGTTCTTTCATGGTCCTCGGCGCAGGCCACCCCCGGGATCCAGCTTGACAGTAGGAGGTACTCCCATCGACATCAAGCCCCGGCTGAAATATCTGGGGCTCGTACTTGACGGTCGGTGGGACTTCGGAGAGCACTTCCGAAGTCTGCGCCCCAAACTGTTGGTGTCAGCTAACGCGCTGATGCGGCTGCTGCCCAACTTGAGGGGCCCAGAGGACTCCTGCAGGAGACTCTACGCGGGTGTCGTGCGGTCCATGGCCCTGTACGGGTGCCCCGTGTGGGCGGACGCCCTGCAGGCCAGGTTCGTGCAACTGCTGCATGCTCCGCAGCAGACGATGGCCTGCAGGGCCATTAGGGGGTACCGCACGATATCCTTTGAAGCGGCGAGTCTCCTAGCCGGATCGCCACCGTGGATCCTGGAAGCGAGATCCCTTGCGGCACTGTATCGGTTCCGTAAGGAGGCGCGGGAGCGGGGATACGATCCCGAGCCCGAAGACATTCGGGCCGAGAGGTCCCGGCTCCACGGGATCATGGTGGCGGAGTGGGAGCGACGACTTGAGCAACGACGCGCAGGGCATGCCGTCATAGAGGCGGTAAGGCCCATCATGGGGGGATGGCTCGAGAGGCCACATGGCAGCCTCTCGTATCGACTGACGCAGATTATCACCGGGCACGGGTGCTTCGGGAGATATCTGTGTCGGATCGAAAAGGAGCCAACGTCCGAGTGCCATCACTGCGACGCGAGCGAGGACACGGGGCTGCACACGCTCACCGAGTGCCCGGCATGGGCCGAACCGAGGCGGGAGCTAGTGGCGGCCCTGGGAGTGAGAGTTCTCACCCTCGCCACCCTGCTCACAGCAATGGTCCGCTGCGCGGACGCGTGGGCGGCCGGCGTCTCCTTCAGCGAGCAGGTAATGGTCGTGAAGGAGACGGCGGAGCGGGAGAGGCGGCGCGAGCGAGAAAGACTCGCGGATCGCGCCGCCCGCGCGCGCAGGCAACTCGGGCGTCGGAGGGCACTGACTGACCTCCGTCCCCCATGAGCGCGGGCCTGGGGGTGACGGGTGGAGCCGCCTGTCACCCCAGCAGAAGCAGGCCACGGCGGCGGCGCGCTGAACAGCGCGCCTCCCCATTCCGGGGGCGAGTTGGGGACACCGTTGTCCCCCCTCCTGAGGAGGGCCAGACCGTAAGGGATGGCCCTGGGTCAGCCGGGGTGCGAGGGATATGTCTTTGACAACCTCACCTCCGGCCTAGCACCAAGACCCACAGTCGGCGTGCGGTTTTAGTCGGTTCGAGTCCGACATAACCTCCCCTTCCGGCTCCGGCAGGGGGGGTATCCGTGGGGATTTCCGCACGAAAAAAAAAAAAAAAAAAAAAAAACTACTACGCGGGAGGTGGTTCGAACCCCGCTCAGTGCAAATATTTGTATGCATGAATATGAGTATTTGCATTGGTCTGGGGGTTCCTATGTATAATATGTATGTATTTACAAAAAAAATATCTAAGTATGTTTAATCGCATTCTAGATTCCATAACACAATTTAGTTAAGCTATGCTTACTATGGGTCTAGATAGCGAAGTGTACAATTTTGTGGAATATTTATTTATTATTTATTTACTTGTTGTTGATTGCTTGGGTCCATGACAGGCCGGTTTAAAGTTGCCAACACATTTTTTTATGTTGTCCTAGTGAGAATAGCGAATATGTAGGCTATTTTTTCATATTTTTAAATGAATATTTACACCATTATTTTGAGTATTAAAAAAGAAACAGTGCCAAGCAACATTTGCTTTGTTTAGTTAGCATAAGTGAAGGCTGGCCTCTTCTTAGGTCAGAGATTTAAGCATTGCCATACAACGTGGCAATGCTGCCAGCCTTCTGGGAACCCTACCGCAAGAGACATGCGATGCGGAGGAATTTCATGACGCATTTTAATAATATTTCGGTATAATTTGTAAATAGGTATTTTATATTAAAATAGATTTTAATTTTATATGATAGACGCTATGCGCATTTTGTTGTTAACGTAATAAATGCTATAAAAATGTCATTCACATAAAGATTTCACTTCAAAAAAACAATATTTAAATTCTTAATTATTATAAGTTTAACAACAATTTTTTAGAGACATCTTCTGAGACTCCTAAGGTTCCGATTGACGTCATTGGTGTGTTTGCTAAGCAGAATCTTAATTTTATACAAACTATTAAATATTTTATGTGTTGACGTAGGTATTACTTGACATATTTATCAGTCGTCTAGACTGTTATTAAGAGTGTAATTAACTATATACAGGACCATTAAAGTTTAAAATACAATTTATTTTTATAGTGTCTGAATTAAGGAGCTGAAGTTGGGGTTGCACTTAAGTCGCAGCCTGTGGTTTAGGAAGGGAGAACCCCCCTCCCGAGAAGGGCCAGACTGTAAGGGATGGTGGAGCCGCCTGTCACCCTAGCAGAAGCGGGCCGCGGCGGCGGCGCAGAATGCGCCTCCCCGTACCCGGGGCTAGATGGGGACCCTGTGGTCCCCACAACCCGAAGGGGGCCATCTCGCTCGAAAGAGATGGTCCTTGGTGTGCCGAGGTGCGAGAGATATGCTTTCGGCAATCTCACCTCCGGCAAACAAAAGACCCAAGACGGCGTGCGTTTTAGTCGGTTCGAGTCCAACATAACCACCTTCACCGGCTCCGGGGAGGGGGGGGGGGGGGCGAAGACAACCTTACCTCCGGCCTAGCACCACGACCCTCAGCCGGCGTGCGGATTTAGCCGGTTCGAATCCGACATAACCTCTCCTTCCGGCACCGGTGGAGGAGGTATCCGAGGGGATTTTAATTTATTTTTTTTCTTGAACAGTCCGTTTATCGTCGCAACTACCCAAGAGAGCGGAGCAGTAGTCTTAAACGACAATAAATTCGGCAGATTCACATACGCTAATTTAATAATTATTATTGCAAATAAATGGCTTTAAAAGGGTGATACGGGGTTTCAAAGAATGCCACCGACCAAGGTCTCCCCGCGACCACCATGCCCGCTGAAAAACAACCTAAACGTTGGGACCAGAGTAAATAAATAAATATTGTAGGACAGTCTACACAACGCCATCTAGACCCATGGTAAGCATCCATATCCATACTAATATTATAAATGCGAAAGTAACTCTGTCTGTCTGTCTGTCTGTCTGTCTGTATGTTACGCTTTTACGCCTAAACCACTGAACCGATTTTGATGAAAATTGGTATAGGGGTAGATTAGACCTTGAGAAAGGACGTAGGCATGTTTTGTCGCGATAACCGACATCCACGCGGGCAGAGCCGCGGGAAAAAGCTAGTAGCTCATAACACATGTATTTGTAAGAATTGAACATGTCAGTGTATAAAAAACATCATTTGTCCATTCAGTTAACTAGCTTGTGTTATGGATTCTAGAATGCGGATAAACGTATTTTTTTTGTAAATACATAATACCATAGAAACACCCAGACCAATGCAAATATTCATATTCATGCATACAAATATTTACACTGAGCGGGAATCGAACCCATGTCTTCTGCGTTGCAGTCGAATGTTCTACGGCTACGCCACAGAGGCTATCAATAATAATATAAGACTAAATTAATCACGATAGAATCCACAATTTAAAATTCAGCCTGTATATGAAATACAGATGTGTACAAAATATGATAATTATCATTATAATGGACACATAAAAACTGACCGGCAGGGGTATAAAAGTGTACGAAATAACATTTTTATGCGTATTCACTTACATAATTACATCAATTATGAACACTTACAAGCAATGTGTTATTTTAACCGTATTTTGGGCAAATTCTGTATTTGGTAAGCATAAGTTTCATTCTACTTCTTGATCCTAGCATTCACCTCGAAAACTTTCACCTCGAAATTCAATAATATCTGTGCAGCTAAAAACATTCATTTAATGTTTTTTTTAATGATTTTTTATAGCATGTATTATGCTAACTTTAAAACTGTCGCCCTTATAGACGGATATAATGAGAAGAGAAATTTGAAGTGATTCAGTTGTGGCTCAATGCTTCTCCAACAGGAGCATTCCCCCTGTAAGGGAAAGGTCGTGAGTTCATGTCCCACTTGAGCGCTTCTTTTATTTATAAACTGTTAAGTTTATGAAACGTTTGCATAAAAGGGTTCTTAAAAGTGTTTTTGACCAAATTATGTGCAGTTTCATTAACTACTTAATGTAATTAGTCCGTCATGTAAATTTGGTAAATAGTCCGGGGTCCGCTTTTTTTCAGACGGTTTGACTTATAATTTCTAAACTTTCTGATAAAACTTTGGTCAAATATTTTTTAAGAATAAGAATAAGAATCTTTATTTCCTAGAATATGGTTGCTTACAGTGGTGTTGGGGTGATATAGGATACGTGCTATAATTTTACAGATTTTTACATGCATTAATTACCTCCACACAATTGGAATTAATAATTGCTTCATAGGCTAAGTTCTAACTCGTCTAAATTCAATGTTAATTTAATGTCAGAATTTACTTAAATATGTCAAAAAATAGTAATTGGGAATATAGAATTTATACATTTAAAAATTTGTCATCAAAATATTCCATGTGGTAATAATTCTTGATACACAGAAATTCACGAATTTTTTTGCGGAATAGGGTCAATGGTAATTTCTTAAGACTGTTAGGTACATGGTTATATATTTTAATACAATTTTGAACTCTTGATGCAAAAACATGGTGGTACGTGTACCACCATGTTCGTACCACCGCTCTCGAACGGTTGAACCAAGTTTTCTAAATTAATCATCGTGGTGCAATCATATTTAGTCTCAGTAGTCCGGTTGCTAGTCCGGTTGACCGGATTACTGAGACTATTCAGTAGTAATAGTCCGGTTGTCAAACAGCATCGAACTATTGCTACTATTGTGTAGCAGTAATCCGGTGGGTAGTTCAATTGTTAAAATCCTTAAATTATTGTTCCAAATTGAGCAGTAACTGTAGCAGTTGTAAAAAAAAATATCGTATTATTGCTCCTAGACTGATTGAATAACAGTAAATTGGTGAGTTGCAGTAGTCCGGTTGGTCGAACTACCTACTGCAACTCGTCAGGTGCATTAGTCTGGTTGGTCGAACTGTCTGCAATTCTTCAGTTGGATCAGTTCGTTTGTCAAATAACCATCGTGGGATGGTTTTGATTGCTCGCCGACTGACAAAATAGCAGTAATTCGGCGGATAATCGGTAGTCGCAGTAGTCTGGTTGTCAAAAAAACACCAAACTATCTGTTATTCTATAGTTGCATCAGTTCAGTTGTCGGAAAACCATCGTATTATTGCTCCTAGACTGATAAAATACCAGTAAATTGATGAGTTGCACTAGACCGGTTGGTGGAACTACTGCAACTCGTCAGGTGAATTAGTCCGGTTGGTCGAACTGTCTGCAATTTTTCAGTTGCATCAGTTTGGTTGTCAAATAGGCATCCTACTATTGCTCCCCGAATAAAATAGCAGTAATTCGGTCGATAATCGATAATCGCAGTAGTCCGGTTGTCAAAAAAAACAACAAACTATCTGCAATTAGTTGCATCAGTTTTGTTGTCGAATAACCATCCTACTATTGCTCCCCGGATAAAATAGCAGTAATTCCGTGGATAATCGATAGTCGCAGTAGTCCGGTTGTCAAAAAAAACCACCACACTATCTACAATTCTTCAGTTGCATCAGTTCGGTTGTTGAATAACCATCGCATTACCAACCATCGTAGAATGAAATAATACATAACTAAAATTATTTTTAGCGCATGTGGTACCTGATTCCGACAATGAAGACTTTACCAAATGTGGAAAAGACAACTATCCGCTTTTTGTCAATGGAATTGAAGACTTAGTGAAGACTTCAGATCCTCTTTTAGCAGATTTGATCACTGAGAATCTGCCTGATTTGAAATATCAGCTCAACAACGCCAAGTTAACAGGAATGAAAGACTGCACTGTAACATCACTGATGTAAGTAGCTACCTATAGTGAGAGTGGGTTCAGGTCGGTAGTGTAAACAGGATTCGATCTCGGGACATACCGATCGCGAACCGACGACGCCTTAATCATTAGGCTATTGGTGTCTTACAACACCAGTTACCGGTGTTGTAACTCACAAACACATTTGCTCCATTTTGATATTCTCTACTGCCCTTTTTGAAGTCAAGTCAACGACCAAAATAATCATATCCCCAGTTCGACACCCGTCGTCGACTTGACCCTCGACCCTGCTAAAGCAAAACGATTGTCATACCACAGACAATGCAAAAAATGGCATTAAATTATAGACGCTATGTCCATGAAGCGATATCCGATACCCGAAAACCCCCCATAGACGCGGGATAGCACCCGAACCACGCCCTATACGAGGCCGCATTAAAGCCGTGGGTCTGTTGGGAGCCCTGGGACATCCTTCCGAGGGCTTACCCGGGGCTCCCAACCATAGGCTGCTGGACGATACCGTGGGGGTTTTAGTCGGTAGGAGTCCGGCATAACATCCATGAAGGATTTCCCCCACGGTCAAAAAAAAAAGCGAGTTACTTTACCCTTTTTCATTCAATCTTTATTCAATATTTATTTAGACTTTAAGGGTATTAATCAAAGTCTAAAATCAAATGGCAATTTTTACAGAGCCCGTGGTACGATTACGTTTTGCTTTAGCAGAATCTAAGCCCTGAGAAGACTCCGGCAAGAAACTTAGCGGGCTTTTTGGTTTATTTACAAACAGATTTACTTAATCCAAATGCAATGATTTGTTTGGGTAGCATAGATGAGCGAGCAGCGAACGTTAGAATCAATACAAGATAAACAAACACTATTGGGTGAAATATCTATCCCCAGAAATAAAAATAAAGATTCATGTCATATATTTTTCTTTCAGGATAAATAAGAAACAGTTAGCATTTCAATATAATCTGGAGTGTCCACATTTGGAGGAGAATGCCAAATATAATGGAGAAGGCAACATAAAATTGACTTGCGGTATGTCGTATGCATTTATTTAAACACTGTAAACTAAGATTACTCTAAATAAGTAAAGGGATAATTGAAAATGGAGATCGTTTAGCGATTTATGTTGCACAAGAGAAAGCTAAACGTTTTTTCTTTGATTCTAATTATTGAAAAAATAAACTTAAATAATTTAACACTTTTGCAGATGACTGTTTGATTTTGTTGGGAGGCAAATACGAAAAAAAAGTGAATAAAAACGACGGTTTGGAACATATAAATGTCGTAAATTATGAGGCAGTTGTGAAAATCAAGGGTAATGTGAACATAGATTTAACGGAATGTAAGTATTGTTTTGAAAAAACCCGCTTGCCCTTCGACTCCTAAGTAAAATACACCAATATTGGGACTTTGTGCACCATACTACCCAAACATGGTTTCTATCTCTTTCTCCGTCCAAAGGTTGCCTGTAAGAGATTGCCACGTGCGATAAGGCTGCCTATTGTCTATACATGCAATGTACCTACAAACAACACAAAGTTTTTTATCCTTGCTGTACTCAATAAAGAGATACTTTACTTTACTTGCCCGCATTGCAGCATGTCTACTTTTGTTATGAAAACGTATCAGACGCGGGTGCCTTTTTTTTTTTTACTGCGGAAATCCCCTCGGATACCCCCCCTGCCGGAGCCGGAAAGGGAGGTTATGTCGGACTTGAACCGACTAAAACCGCACGCTGACTGTGGGTCTTGGTGCTAGGTCGGAGGTGAGGTTGTCATCGACATATCCCTCGCACCCCGGCTGACCCAGGGCCATCCCTTACGGTCTGGCCCTCCTCAGGAGGGGGGACAACGGTGTCCCCAACTCGCCCCCGGAATGGGGAGGCGCCGCCGTGGCCTGCTTCTGCTGGAGTGACAGGCGGCTCCACCCGTCACCCCCAGGCCCGCGCTCATGGGGGACGGAGGTCAGTCAGTGCAACGCGGGTGCCACGCGGCCATCCAATCCGTCCATTCGGTAGCCGCATGTAGGAGCAGTCAGCATCAGAATGATCTTGACATTAAAGTCTCAAAATGATCTTAAAATTTAGAGCTTCTTAAGATTAAGAGCAAATCAAACTGTTTTACTTGTCCGAACCAAAGGTGTATACCAAATATCAGACCAATCAATCAACAGGAGGGGGGTCACCCTCATAGATGGTAGGTCATTGAGCAACCTCCTTCGCCCGGATCTCCTCCGCTCATCGCGGGTTGTACCGGTTGGGAGAGACCTTAGCTCCACGACCTCCTTTTCGGGCATTACTTGCTCGCAGGAGAAGGCGGTGACTTTTCTTTAGTAGAATCTGGGGCCTGGATTTATACCATACTAGCTTTTGCCCGCGGCTCCGCCCGCGTGGTTGTCGGTTATCGCGACCAAACATAGCCTATGTCCTTTCTCCTGGTCTAATCTACCCCTATACCAAATTTCATCAAAATCGGTTCAGTGGTTTAGGCGCGAAAGCGTAACATACAGACAGACAGACAGACAGACCGACAGACAGACAGACAGACAGAGTTACTTTCGCATTTATAATATTACCACAGTATAACGAGAGATCTTACAGTAGTTCATCGCGTTTGATGTTTGCGGAAATGCCGCCTTTTGCAGTTTTGTCAGGGTTGTCACTTCAGTTTTTATATATAATTTTTCTGTAATATTCTATATATAATCCCTATTCGTTCTCTTTGTTCTGTCAAGGCACATCAACTCCCGCTAATTTATAATACTAGGTGATGCCCGCGGCTCCGCTCGCATGGATGTCGGCTATTGCGACTTTTGATTATATCTCCGGTTCTACTCAACCAATTATGATCAAGCAAACGTAATATTTTAGGTCTGAGTTTTTTGGATTTTGTTTTCGATTTCGGTTTCAAATTCGATTTCGTTTTCGATTTCGAATTTCTATTTCGATTCCGACTTGAATTTGGATATTGATTCGGGTTCGGGTTCGGGGTTGGATTCGGATTCGATTTTCGCTAATCGCCGAGATCGCTAAATTGATGATATATTCATAAAGAGCCTATCCACGATCAGTTCGCCTGCAGTTTCAAATCGTATCGGGCGGCCTGCAGTCCTAAGTCGACAGCGCCTACACACGAAAGCGATTTTGGCCTGCCGGCCATGCCTTGCTGTCAGTTTTGCGGCTACACACGATCAGTTGGTTGGGAGTCGACAGTTTCCCATCGTATGATTGCCTGCCGGCAATTGTCTGATATCGGAATTGACGACCATGTTACCGACGATCAAAGATGGCGGACTTGAGATTAAAAAAAAAACAAATCGAGATTTTCGGGGTGACTAATTACGTATAATAAAATCTATTTAGCGATCCAAGACGGCGGACTTGAAATTTCCCACAAAGTCAACATGAGCATTGTTTTCGAGGTTTTCAGAGTTGCTAATCACGAATATATCATCCATCCAGTCATCTTGGATTGCTACATGAATAACATATTCGTAATCAGCAACCCTGAAAACCTTGAAAACGATACCCGTATCGATTTCAGTCAAAATTTCGAGTCCGCCATCTTGGATCGCGAAATGGATGTTATATTCGCAATCAGCGACCCCAAAAACCCTGAAAACGATACCCATATCGATTTTTGTGAAAATTTCGAGTCCGCCATCTTGGATTACCAAATGGATGTTATATTCGCAATCAGCGACCCCAAAAACCCTGAAAACGATACCCATATCGATTTTAGTCAAAATTTCGAGTCCGCCATCTTGGATCGCGAAATGGATGTTATATTCGCAATCAGCGACCCCAAAAACCCTGAAAACGATACCCATATAGATTTTTGTGAAAATTTCGTGTCCGCCATCTTGGATAGCTAAATATAGAAAACGAAAAAAAAACAATTTTAACAAACAAAACGAGCCTTGAAAAAAAAATCATGTGATTAGTGTGATTACAAAAATGAGACAGCCCTGAATCCTTAGTACCGAGTAAATTGTATGGGCGTACCGAGTAATACCCCGCCCCCCACCACCCCTCTCCCCCCGCACGATTGCTCTGTCTAGACGGCTTCGTTGACCGACTGTATGTAGTATGAATCGTTAGACTGTGATATTACTATGGAGTATGGATTAATTCGATCCCACATGTGTTACTTTTTAACCGACTTCGAAAATGGAGGAGGTTCTCAATTCGTCCGTATACATAATATTTTTTTTTATTTAGTCAAATTACTGAATATTTGTTTTTTTTTACAGCCAATGAAGTTCGCGAGCTTATAAAGAAAAACTGGCAGTTAACAGGATTGAATGTCTTCATAAATATGTTCATAAAAAATCTCAACACCTTCCTTCAACTCGTTTCTATTGACAAAGCATGTACTGGAAAACATGAATAAATAAATAAATGATTAATAGATTAAATAAATATCTGATTAAAGTTATTTTCACTTTAATTGTATTTTACTACCTCAAGGCGAGTATTTTGGTAAGGTCTTTAAATGAATCCCCGGATCAACACGTAATGGACTATGGTTTCACACTGGTAGAAACGGTACCGTCTCAGGGTCATTCATCACCTCGCGGGCAATAAACTTGCGGGAAACCGCGAGTTGGCAACATTCAATTTTTGATTATTTTCCTGTCGTCAACTCGCGCAATTGTCAAAATTGACGTATTTGTGTACAGTCAGTCACGAAAACTTTGTAATAAATTTAATATAGTAGGTACCTATTTAAAATGTAGGTCCTTTATAAGATATTTTAGGCTATGTTATATAATATAGTACAATAGAAGAAGTTTGTAAGTGGTATCAAGGAATGAAAAAAGAAAAGCGAGGGACTGTCGTGGTATGAACATACTACGAAAAAGGATCAAAGTAATATCACAGAATAGGTAATAGTACTAGCGCATAGAATGGAAGCTCACACCCCCGCGCAGATTTCATTTCCTCACACCGCACGTTCGAAGCAGAAAAAATCATCTTTAATTATTATGTTACCGATTAGAATAATTAATAGATCAGTTACAAAGTTTAGCAGAGTAGGTACCATTTTTTGATCGATTTGCACATTTTCAAATGTTAGTTCAATATAATAACATTACAGTCAACGTTCGATCTTAAAAAGTGTGTAACGAGAATACCATTGTAGACATTTGGGAGAGACTTGTATCCGTAGTGATCTATAGGTATTATAAATCTGAAAGTAACTCTGTCTGTCTGTCTGTCGGCTTTACACTTCCAGTTAAAAAGGTATTATTACCCGACTACGGCGAAGTCAAAAGGAGGGTTATGATTTTGACAGGCTATGTATGTATGTATGTACGTATGTATGTATGTATGTTCATTTGTTCCCTCATAGCACCTCAACTACTGATTAGAACCGGACATATGAGGTATCGTTACAAGCGGCTTGATCGTCCGATGGTTATAGGCTATATGACGTGTCATTCAATCTTGTGTGGCGCCCTCTAACGCTCATAAGGTACTATGTTAAAAAATAAATTTGAGATAAATATGCCGTGTTGGGTATCAAATGAAAGGGCTTAATAAGCACATTTCAAATATGTATAAATTATTAGCTTTACCTTGCCCCAAAATAATATAAATAAAAAATAAAGTTTAAAACTAAAACCCGACTACCGAAAAATCACGCTCTAAAAGTAACAAACAAGAAAATAGCCGTGGTCGTATGCCACTTACTCTGACAAAACAATAAATATATTCTAGGGAAATGTGGCATACGACCACGACCCAAATGTACTTTGTCTTATCCGACAATAAAATTTAATCACCAAAAGAAAAAGACGATATTCCTACGACGTTTCATTCATATGACATCGTTGTCATAACCATAACAAATGGCATGTTTTATGCACCTTATTTTGCACGTTTATATCGAAATCTAAGATCAATTAATATAAAAAAGTAAACAGTTACTTTAACCAATGTAATATAAATGCGCAAAAAGTTGGTTTTAGGGAACGTTCATATCTGACGGAACTTGCGTCGCGTAACGCCAGAACAGACAAATGTATAGAAAAACACTTGACCGTTCACACTCGACGCACTAACGTAACATCGGTTGAGTGTGAACGGTCAAGTGTTTTTCTATACATTTGTCTGTTCTGGCGTTACGCGACCGAAAATACGCGACGCAAGTTCCGTCAGATATGAACGTTCCCTTATATTAAATTTTTGGTTTCGGTCCATTTTTCTGACTGTACTTTAATATTCACGCGAGTTGGCGACAGCAAAATAAAATAAAATTCAAAAATGCCAACCCGCGGTTTCCCGCAAGTTTATTGCCCGCGAGTTGATGATTGACCCCCGTCTCAAACTAAGCTTTTACAAAGAAAGAAAGAAAATATTTATTCAAACATAAACCTATGAGATATAGAATTTTAGATCGCATTAAACGGCGAGGCTTGAACCAGCGATTAATTCCTTACAGGAGAAATGCTTTGACCAACTGGAGCTACTTTTGAACACATTTTGGATATTCAAAATTCCCTTATACGTCTTGGGTCTTTGTTACCGTGTTGGTCCCGGTGAAGTAGAATAGAACCACCCCAGCTCTTCCTCTACGTATCGCAAAAGGCGACTAAAGGATTGGGCTGTTACCCGGTAGTAAACATACAGCCCAAGATAAAGTATAGACGGCAACAGGCTCGCCCCCTATTGCGTCAGGGCACTGACTGACCTCCGTCCCCCATGAGCGCGGGCCTGGGGGTGACGGGTGGAGCCGCCTGTCACCCCAGCAGAAGCAGGTCACGGTGGCGGCGCGCTAGATAGCGCGCCTCCCCATTCCGGGGGCGAGTTAGGGACACCGTTGTCCCCCCTCCCGAGGAGGGCCAGACCATAAGAGATGGCCCTGGGTCAGCCGGGGTGCGAGGGATATGTCTATAACAACCTCACCTCCGGCCTAGCACCAAGACCCTCAGTCGGCGTGCGGTTTTAGTCGGTTCGAGTCCGACATAACCTCCCCTTCCGGCTCCGGCAGGGGGGGTATCAGAGGGGATTTCCGCACGAAAAAAAAAAAAAAAAAAAAAAAAAGCCCCCTATTACGTCAAAGGACATCATAATTGGCGAAACGTGGATGCTCGTACATTTCTGCCTACACTTTTGGTGATTTACAGTCGTGAGTATATGGATGGTCATTCGTCTTGGACACCAGGGTTCAAGTCTGTATACAGAACGTCTATTTACAGCCTCTGTGGCGAGGCGGTAGTGAACGCGACTGCCACGCAGTAGGCGCGGGTTCCATGGGCGCCACATGATAGGTGTGAGGGTTTCTTGCCGTCTTTCTGTACAGCACTGCCATACGTATCTGCTCTGGGGTCAGGTCCCGAAACACGTTATGGTTTCGGGATCTTAAGACCTTGAGCAGATCTTCTTGACAGCCTCCGTGGCGTGGTGGAAGTGAACGCGACTGCCACGCAGGAGGCGCGGGTTCGATTCCCGCTCAGTGCGAATATTTGTATGCATGAATATGACTATTTGCATTGGTCTGGGTGTTTCTGTGTATAATATGTATTTACAAAAAAAAAGTATCTAAGTATGTTTATCCGCATTCTAGATTCCATAACACAAGCTAGTTAAGCTTACCATGAGTCTAGATAGCGTTGTGTAGAATGTTGTGAAATATTAAATTTGGAATATTTTTGCTTGTCAAACTGTCGTCGGTCCCGATTGCCATACGATTACCGGCGGTATATGGCAGTCGATACGGGTAGTTGGAGCCCTAGAAAGTCACATATACATACATACAGTCCCGCCTTTTTCCCAGGGGGTAGGCAGAGACTACAGTTTTCCACTTGCTACGATCCTGTCATAGATCTTTCGCTTCTTCTACTTTCATAATTGTTTTCATATACGCTTGCCGTTTCTTTGATATCGCCAATAATTATTTTGGATGTCAGATGGCAGTCGCTTGTTGGAAAATATCGAAATTCATCCAAATGGACCGTTAACTGAAAAAAGCAGATCTCAGACTCCAAGATGAAGGTGAAAGAAAAATGTAACCACTACTATAATCTGAACATAGAGAAAACATAACATAACATAAACTCACGCCTGTATTCCCCGAAGGGGTAGGCAGAGGTGCTAGCACCCACATTTCGCCAGTTTATGTTTAGGTCCCAATGTAATAGGTGGCGAGCCTATTGCCATTAACCGGGCACTTATAAACCTGCGATACATACACACATAATTTCGAAAAGCATCGAAAAGTCATTGGTGTGTTCCATGGTAAACCTGGGATCGAACCCGAGACCTCGTCTCAGCAGTCCATTACCCATACCACTAGGCTACCGCAGAACATAGAGAAAAATAAATATAAAATAGTTTCTTATAACAATTAAATTTATGTATATTTATGACTATTCGGGACTTCACGCGGTAGCACATTTTAACTTACTTTTGCCGACGTTTATATTATAAATGCGAAAGTAACTCTCTGTCTGTCTGTCTGTATGTTACGCTTTCACGCCTAAACCACTGAACCGATTTTGATGAAATTTGGTATAGGGGTAGATTAGACCATTAGAAAGGATATAGGCTATGTTTGGTCGCGATAACCGACATTCACGCGGGCGGAGTCGCGGGCGAAAGCTAGTACACACATAACTTCGAAAAGCATCGAAAAGTCATTGGTGTGTGCCATGGTAAACCTGGGATCGAACTCGAGACCTCGTCTCAGCAGTCCATTACCCATACCACTAGGCTACCGCAGATTGGGCGGCCGGCGTCTCCTTCAGCGAGCAGGTAATGGTCGTGAAGGAGACGGTGGAACGGGAGAGGCGGAGCGAGCGAGAGAGACTCGCGGATCGCGCCGCCCGCGCGCGCAGGCAACTCGGGCGTCGGAGGGCACTGACTGACCTCCGTCCCCAATGAGCGCGGGCCTGGGGGTGACGGGTGGAGCCGCCTGTCACCCCAGCAGAAGCAGGCCACGGCGGCGGCGCGCTAAATAGTGCGCCTCCCCATTCCGGGGGCGAGTTGGGGACACCGTTGTCCCCCCTCTTGAGGAGGGCCAGACCGTAAGGGATGGACCTGGGTCAGCCGGGGTGCGAGGAATATGTCGATGACAACCTCACCTCCGGCCTAGCACCACGACCCACAGTCGGCGTGCGGTTTTAGTCGGCTCCGGAAGGGGGGGTATCCGAGGGGATTTTTGCACGAAAAAAAAAGCAGATTATTATTATATATTTAATAATATAGATTTAATAAGCATACAAATATTTGCACTGAGAGGGAAGCGAATCTGTGACATCTGGCTATTACGTTCCTGCAACAAGTGCGTGACGTCACGTGCTTGTAACGAATTGCATGAAGCTGTCTATCGAGAAATTGAATTATCAAAATCATAATTATATTATTATATTATATTATATTTATATATATATATATATATGTTGCGACGTCGCGACGTATGGACGTGTCTCCGAATTAGTGTACATTTTATTACGGTAAAATTGTAAAGATAATTTATTATGAATTGCCGAGCCTGTGGGGCCAAAGTGCCGGATGGATTGTTTATGAAGTGTTCGAAAGTAAAGTGCCAGCAAGTGTATGACATCAAGTGCCTCGGATGGTCATTGCAGGATTTTAATTGTTTATCCGACAATTATGAGTGGATATGTCCTGAATGTGTTTGTTCTGAGCCTAAGCGAAACGACCCGGACACGCCTGTCCGAAATACTATCGAGCTGAAAGCATATACACCCAACACGAACATAAATACTCAGAGAGGAAGCCGCGTTAAATCAACAAGTGCAACCACCGTTGATTGTGATAAGCATAGTATTTCAGTCAATGAGTTTAGAGAGTTCAAATTAGAAGTTCTGAAGCGACTGGACATACAAACACAGATTATAAAACATCTTCAGGAAGTATGTTTTTCAACAAAATCAGAATTAGTAGAACTAAAGACTCATATGAGGGTACATCAAGATGGGTGCTTTAGTGGCCAGTGTATAAATTATACAAACAATGCCTCACAAAACATCAAACCAGGTGAGGAGGAGGTCAATTCCAGCGAAAGCAGCCCACCAACATTCGCGGAAGTATCTCGAAATAAGAGTATGGGAAGCACCAAAGAAAAAATCATTCATACCCGCACTAGTGTAAGTAAAACCAGTGGGGCCACTAAAATAGCGTCTTCACAAAGGGGAGCTGCAGTACCCAAATCTGTCGACTCGATTCCGAAAATTTCTGTAGTTAATTTGAGTAGCGGAGAAGAGGAAGGACAGGATGAGTGGCGCGAAGTTAGAAGAAAAAAGGGTAGTTTTCATAGAAAGAATGTTAAGAAAGGAAGTAATATAGGAATGGTGGAAATTCAGGCAACTGAAAAAATGAAGCACCTTCACATTTGGCGACTGACCTCTGAAACCACGAATGAGAAACTGATTTCACACGTAAAAAATATATGTGGTCCAGCTGCTCCCGTGAAAGTCGAAAAGATTAAGCATAAAATAGATAGAGGCTATGCATCTTTTGTTATTACAATACCAGAATCTAAGTACGAAATGTTATGCCAACCGGAAGTATGGCCCATCAATGCAGAATTTTGTGAGTGGATTTGGTTTCGGAGATCAGGAAATACAGCAAAATCATACTAGCTATGATTTTTATTACCAAAATGCCGGAGGCCTACGGACAAAATTGAATACTATCTGTAGGAATATGGAATCATTGAGTGCTGACATTATAGCAATCACGGAGACGGGATGCAATGATTCAATAATGGATGCAGAAATTATTCCTCCTGGCTACCAGATATTACGATGCGACCGTATGGACGGCCGTAAGCTAGGCGGCGCATTCTTTGTGGCCACACACAGATTGGAGCTGCGACGATTGAACGTGCCGGACGACATCAACATAGATAGGTGCGCATTTGAACTGGTTTGTGCGACGGTGTATGTTAAAGGTAGATACTTATTTTTATGTTGTGTTGTTTACATTCCTCCAGCGTCAAATGAATCGGACTATATGATCTTGTTTAGAATTATTGAGCAGTTAAGTGTGAAATATAAACAATTCATTGTTATAGGTGATTTTAATTTATATTCCTGTAATGTAAATGTAAAAAATTATTTTGATTTTTTTTTAACCTTTTGCGTATTCGCTCAGCTAAACGATGTACCAAATTGTAACAAAAGACAGTTAGATTTGGTGTTGTGCTCGTCGGGTATGTGTTCGCGTTATGACGTGCGGGTGTCTAGAGCGGACGGGGCCTTGGTACGTATAGACCGCCATCACCCACCGCTCGCCGTGAACATACGGCTTAACGCTAGCGCAAGCATGCGACCAGCAGAGACGCAGGCCTCGAAATTAAACCATAACGCGCGTGTTATTGAAATAGAGCCTCAATGGAATTTCTATAAAACGAATTTTAATTTATTATATTACTCACTTGCGTCGGCCAAATGGGACCCGATCTATGAACTACAGGAGCCGAGTGAAGCTTTAGCTTGTTTTTATGAAATTATAAATGATGTTTTTAATAAGTATGTACCTAAAAAACAGCCCAAATCGGAAAACACAAGGTACAGTTATCCGGAATGGTATACTAAAGAAATAATATCCGCTTTAAAATTAAAAGCAAAACTACATAAGACATTCAAAGCAACAAAGTTAGCTAGTGATTATGAGGCCTTCAAGGCATGTAGGGCGCGAATTAAAATATGTATAGACCGAGAGAGTAAAAACTATGAAGATCGAGTACAAAGTGGACTGATAGAGGATCCTAAGTCATTCTGGAATTTTATTAGGTCCAAAAAATCTTCATACAATAGTAAAACTATTCTGAAGGGCGGGACAGTGGTGTCAGTACCGGAATGTGCGCAGGAGTTTGCAGACTATTTTTATTCTGTGTATAACAACCAGCAGGCGCGGCTCGATGTGGATGAGGCAGTGGCGGCAGGCGGCGCGGGCAGCTCGCGTGTTCACATTCCACGGTTGAGTATACGCGAGGTGCGGACTGCGCTCACTCGCCTTAAGCCAAAACGATCGGCAGGCCCGGATGGTATTCCGGTATTCATTATGCGAGACTGCCGTTTTGTGCTAGCCGAACCTCTTACACATATATTTAATCTTTGCTTATGTAGGTCACATTTCCCAGAAGCATGGAAAGTTACTCGGGTTATACCTATACCGAAAGGGGGAGACGGTTCGACGGTTGAGTCTTATAGACCCATTGCAATCTTGTCGACACCAGCAAAGGTGTTCGAGTCAGCTGTCCAGCAAAGCTTTATGCAACAAGTCGCATCGCAGCTATCTGATGCCCAACATGGCTTTCGACCTACGCGTAGTACGACAAGTAACCTACTGAATAGCATGGTATATTTGTCTCCGCATGTAGACGCAGGGGTGCAGGTAGATGTTGCCTACTTTGACTTTAAAAAGGCATTCGATTTGGTGGACAACGACATCCTACTTGCAAAATTAGCGAGAGTTGGTTGCACACCAAATTTGCTTAAGTTTTTTGCAAGCTACATGCGGGACCGACAGCAGTATGTGGAGTTTGGTGGGTACCGGTCTGAACCTTATTTTACTAGGTCGGGAGTGAGCCAAGGAAGCAATTTGGGCCCATTAGAGTTCCTCATAATGATAAATGACTTGCCAGAAGTCACTAGGGACGCTAAGTGTCTGCTTTTTGCGGATGACCTCAAGTTGCTCCTGGCTATCGAGAGTGAGGACGATTGCGAACGCCTCCAGCAGGATATCCATCGCGTAATGGAGTGGAGTCATATTAACAAACTCCAGTTTAATATTTCTAAATGTTCAATATTAACATTTACCCGAGCTAGTACACCAATCCATTACAACTAGGTATGACATTGATAGTGTGCAAATGAACAGGGTGCAGTCAGTGCGGGATTTGGGTGTTCGTATGGACAGTCATCTGACATTCCATGAGCACATAACCGACATCTGCAAACGGGCGTATACGCGGCTTGGATTTGTGCTTCGTAGGGCGGGGTCATTTTCAAATGTGAACGCTATTATAGCTCTTTATAATGCACTAGTAAGGAGCCAGTTAGAAGGTAACGGTATGATATGGGCTCCTCATGAGGTCAAATACAGTCTTATGTTGGAGCGCATACAAAATAAATTTACCAGATACCTATATTTTAGACTGTATGGAGTGTACCCCTTCTACCCCTTGATGTATCCAACCTTATTTATATTAGGTATGGTCGGATACAACAAGCTGGAAGTTAGGAGAGGCTTGGCGACGGCAACATATATTATGAAAGTGTTCCGTGGATACACAACTAATCCGTGTATATTAGAGTGGATAGGTTTAAGCGTGCCAGATAGGTATGTACAACGTCGTAGACAACCGCACTTATTCAAGGTACAGCGCGGCAGAACTAAATTGTTGGACAACACGCCACTTACCCGAGCTATTACCACCCTCAACATCGTGGCAGAAAAAGTAGATGTGTTCTCGTGTTCACTGAGCGAGTTCGAAAAGGTTACCCTACACTATTTGTGTTATGCCAATTAAAAAGTATTTAAGTATGTCTATTATTTATTGCATTGTATTTTTGCATTATTTAGTTTATTATTATGAATAATTATTTTAAATTTTAATTTTTATTATAGGTTTTTTTATTGATTCTTTTAATAATGAATTACTATTTTATTTTTTATATATAATTACTATGAATTTTTTTAAATGAATTACCTACTATTAATTATAATAATGAATTATTATTTGAATCATTAATGACTATTTTGAAGTCGGGAATTATTATTATTATTGTTATGTTTTAAATTGCGAGTTATGTATTATTTTATTACTGTGATACATAGGTACATTGTGTTACTAATATGCTATGCTATGATATATGATAATGCTACGCTGTAAATTATGTTACTACTTTAGTCGCATTGGGTTTACCTGTAAAGACCTTAGTATGTAAGAAATAAATAAATAAATAAAAAATAAAAAAATTTGTCCTAAAATATATTTCAATTCAGCAGTTCATAATAATCCATACTGATATATTTATAAATGCGAAAGTAACTCTATCTATCTGTTCTTTTTTAGGGTTCCGTTGCCAAATGGCAAAAAACGGGACCCTTATAGATTCGTCATGTCTGTCTGTCTGTCCGTCTGTCTGTCCGTCCGTATGTCACAGCCACTTTTCTCCGAAACTATAAAGCCTATTCGGTTGAAACTTGGTAGGTAGATGTATTCTGTGAACCGCATTAACAATTTCACACAAAAATAGGCAAAAAAGAAAAAATTTGGGGGTCCCCATACTTAGAACCGAAAGTTAAAAAAAAATATTTCATCCAATCCCTACCTGCATACAAAATGGTGTTAGAAACCTCAATAGCATTTTTGAATACCTATCTAGGGTCTTCAAAAATGCTATTGAGGTTTCTAACACCATTTTTTCTAATTTTAATAGTTTGCGCGAGAGACACTTCCAAAGTAGAAAAATGTGTCCCCCCCTCCCCCCCCCCCCTCTAACTTCTAAAGTAAGAGAATGATAAATCTAAAAAAAAATACCATGTACGAACTTCCAACGAAAAGGCACGTCAATTAACTTACATAAACTTTGTCTGTCTGTCTATTGCGCTTTCACGCCATAAACAACTGAACCGATTTTGATACGTACATTAGACCTTGAGAAATAGGCTATGTTTGGTCGCGCGGGCAAAAGCTAATGTATCATTAATATTATTATAAAGCGGTCATTGCTCGAGAGTAAAAAAACGCGTGACGTCAACTTCTTGGAACAATTTTGTATGGGACCGGTTATTCTTAAAATAGGTAACACAAAATAAATATTAAAAGTTCACATAAACATTTGTAAACGTCATCGCTATTGTTACCTATTTTAGTAACAATAGCAATGACGCACAACAAGTGTGTGATACACAGATTAAAATCAGATTAAAAAATTACTTGTCCCGACTGACTGACTGACTGGTTCATCAACGCAGAACTTTAACCGTTGAATCTACAAACTTGAAATTTTGACAGTAAATGCATTTTATTATGTAAGCATCCGCTAAGAAAGGATTTTTGGAAATTATGCTACTAAAGGGGTAAATTAGGGATGGAAGTTTGTGTGAAAATCCGTCATTTTCAGAGCTAGATGCACTAAATTTCATAAACCTGTGTTTTTTTAAGAAATAAATGAACACGTGTGCCAGCGTTTTTAAAATTTAACTACTAACCGTCTTACTGATAAAAAATCCTTATAGCACTGTTTAACAGTTGTATAGTAAAACAGTGTTTAAGCAGTGATTAACGTTACACAGCCGCTACACAACTGCTTGACTAATAATCAGTGTTGAACAACTGAATAGTTACTCAGTACATAAACACAGTTTTTAATTTGAGGCTGGCAATTATTTTAAATATTCGATCAGAAACTAATATATATATATTAATACCATTTGAAATTCAAAATATGTATGTTAGTTTATTCAAATTGTATTGTTGTTCATAATCAATAATGTTTTCCTTTATTGTTAAGCTTTTTTCATATTTTCTTCCGTATTCATCTTCACTCGTACAATACAATTTCTGTGGTAACTTCTGAACGTCTATAATCAGTCAAATTGTCAAACAAAAACAAAACAAAACAAGCAGTCATAGGTCAACATTATACCGTTTTTATTATTTTAAACTCATTTTTTGTTGAAAATAGAGGTAAAAGGTGTTGAAATGAAGAAAAGGAAACGCGCTTCCCATTGGGATGCCCTGGAGTAAGCCCAGGTCAAGGATGTTTATTATGGAAATAAAAAACAAGGAAGCAAAAAATCTAATTGCATAAAATTTTGGACTGCATATTGTTATATAATAGTCCATAAGAGGAATCTTATATAGAAGGGAGAAATAAGAGAGTAACAAGAGACCAGAAGAATGAGTTAATGCTACCAAGATTTACCTATTAGTTTTGAACAATACAGACATCTGTCTGCAGGACCTCAAGATTATTTTACAAACTTGAAGCACAATTAAATATTATTATTGTATCCTAAGGGAAAATAAACTCTAACATTATTCTTTCTGTTTTTATATTATTTTATTTTATTGTTCATTTTACTATATACAATCACCATAAGCAAAAGGAAAAACGGTGCTCTTTACATCTATCTGCCCTTTTTGCTTTTTACTTTTTGAACTTATTCATCCTAGCGTTAACCCCTGTCTGGGATCCACTTTTCTTAATAGTACCTATAGTAATAGTATTTGCAGGTTAGGTACTGCCATATGACCTCCAGAACCCATGGGCGATATCGAAGTATTGCAGTCAGACCAGTTGTTGGCCTTTTAGGGCTCCAACTACTCGTATACGACTAAAATAGATGTTCCTATACCATGCACAACCAGGACCGACGGCTTAATGTGTTCTCCGAGGCACGGAAATTAAATATTCCGGTTGACCCCATAACAACGAATACATAATAATTGTTGATTAAAAACATAATAAAATAACGTGGGCACCCATGCATCTAAGGTGATATATTCGCCGTTTTTTGTTCGATATTCATAGAAGACAGGTGAAACTAAAACAAAAATTATAATACGGTATCTAATCTTGTATAGATAATGGCACGGAGCCCTTCGGATGCAAGTCTGACTCGCACTTTTTTCCATTTTCTTTCTTACACAATCCATAAACAACGATTCAGGCCTGTTATACATTGTTTATCTTTTCATAGTAGATTAGTTCTGTGTATAAGTAGTGTATACAAGGCTAATGTCAAAATGGTTTTTATTATACTCCGTCCATTATATTATTGTATTTTAGACAGCTCACTGACAGTAGTGGGTATAACTTTGTTCTAGCGTCAACACCTGAAAATCCTAAAGAAAAATTAGGCGCCAATATGTTATTTTTCATTGACAACGTCACGTCAGCCAGAAAGAAATTTTAGGGATGTAGTTAGTCAATCGACGGTGTTTTTATTATAATAACTTGAAAATGTCACAATCGATATCGACTGTAGAAAACAGTTTTATTCACACTTCCACAATCGTTTTATAATACATTTGTAAATTGTACAGACATAAAATATCTACTGCTTTATTATTATTTATAGAAAGATAATTCCACATGAAATCATATGTTTATTTATCATATTTTCATTTATCGATTAACGAAAGACAGCCTCCGTGGCGTGGTGGTAGTGAACGCGACTGCCACGCAGGGGGCGCGGGTTCGATTCCCGCTCAGTGCAAATATTTGTATGCATGAATATGGCTATTTGCATTGGTCTGGGTGTTTCTATGTATAATATGTATTTAAGTATGTTTATCAGCATTCTAGATTCCATAACACAAGCTAGTTAAGCTATGCTTACCATGGGTCTAGATAGCGTTGTGTAGAATGTTGGAAAAAAAAAAAAATTAAAAAAAAAATATTTTGTTAATCGATGTTTTTAACTTAGTCGATATTTAAAATGTTCATGCAATCACTACTGTCATCTGTCTAAAATACAATAATATAATGGACGGGGTATAGTAGACATCTCGTTATAACAGCAGCGTTATATAGGTACCCTGCGTAAGTTTTTATTAGTAAGACCGTAAGAGGGTAAAATAGGTGATGAACGTTTGTATGGAAAGTTCGTCATTTTCAAAGTTAGAAGCATGAAAGTTCGTACACCTACGTCTTTTGGAAAATGTTTTGTCGCGATAACCGACAGCCACGTGGGCGAAGCCACAGGCAAAAGTTAGTACTTCATAGTATTGTTTGGAGCAGGGGCGGATCCAGCTTTCCAGCCAGGGGGGGGTCATAGTCGAGGTCAAAACTCGAACTCATTTAAAGGGGTATTACATCTTCCTAAATTCAGAAACCTGAATTTAGAAAATTCTGAATTTAGAACAGTGTAATTGCATTTAGGAAGCAAAGCTTCCTAATTAGGAAGCTATTTAGGAAAAAATGGTTTCCGACGTCCTAAATGGCTAAATCGGATGAGTGTAATTACGTTTCCTAAATTCAGGACGCTCAGTCGCCGCGCGCCTGCCGTCGAGAGCGCACGTTTGTCTTTCCCTCCCAATATAATATTGCGTATGTACCGACGAAATAAATGAAATTTTACATCATTTAGTATGCTAATTATTCAAATCGATCAAGGAAAAATTATATGATCGGTCCAGGCGGGATTTGAACCCGCGATCCTTCTTTTACAGGGAGAATGCTTTGACCACCTAGCTACCACACTCACGCCCAAACCAATCTGTATCCGTCTTTAAGGCGATGGTGGAGCAATCTACCGACGCTCTTACGAGCTATGCTACCGGAACCAATGAATGATCTGTCATTCATTTTATTCATTGAATTTTGATTACTCCGCCCAAATGTTTGAATGAAATTTTACAGCATGTAGTAGGTATGCTAATTATTCAAATTGATTATGAAAGAAAGAATCCGTTCGTCGTTAAGCTAACCGCAAGGGTTATGGCAATATCAATATTTTGTTTTTTTTTTTATAGTATTGAGGGCATTTTGTCGCAATTCACTCGACAGTCGACACGTCCGTCCCTTGCCGCTCGTCCTTCAAAAATGATTTAGGATTCTAAATTAGTGAACGTGTAATCGCGAGCTTCGGTGACTGAATTTCTTTTCCTAAATGGCTTCCTGAATTTAGGAATCTGAATTCAGAAAGGTGTAATACCCACTTTAGGTACAATATGTACCTACTTAAATTTAAAAAAATAATAATAAATAGCTAAAGTTCTATAATTAATATTCTGAAACGATACTTTTATAAAAAGTAACGTATTTATTAGTTACTAGCTGTACCCGCGACTTCGTCCGCGTGGAATGAACTTAATAAAAAAAATCAGTTTTTTTTTTTTTGTTTTTGGCATTTTTTTTAGCCTAAGTTACTCCTTATTACATAAGCTATCTGCCAGTGAAAGTCCCGTCCAAATCGGACCAGCCGTTCCAGAGATTAGCCAAAACAAACAGACAGACAGACAGACAAAAAATTTAAAAAAATATATTTTGGTATGTGTACCGTATATACATTCATATGCATATAGTAGAAAGCGGTTATTTTAATATTACAAACAGACACTCCAATTTTATTTATTTGTATAGATATGTACAAGCAACATGTGGCCTGGGACCCGACTTCGCCCGGAATACATTCGTAAAGGGACTATAGGACTCTTTATAACAGCGCCATCTACCGACGCTGAACCTGAGCTAAGAACCATATCTCACCTCTCAACTAGGTTATTTCAAGATTTTGGCACAATAAACACCATCAAACATGCGGCAAATTTTAAGGTCTGCCTAATAAAAAAACTACTATACTAGCCATTACCTCCCTTTTCTCGAAGATAATGGAGTCCATTATCACCTGCCAGCTCCTTCGGTATTTTGAGGGCTATCAGCTGCTCAGTGACCAGCAGTACGGTTTCCGTAGGGGTCGGTAAGCTGACAAATCATTGGGCACAGGCGATCGAGACCAAGGGAGAAGCCCTGGCGGTTAGTTTGGACATAGCGAAGGCCTTTGATCGGATCTGGCACAAAGCACTTTTATCAAAGCTTCCTTCCTATGGGCTATGGGCTTCCCCAGAAGTTGTGCGAATGGATTGCTAGCTTTTTAACAGACAGAAGCATACAAGTCGTAGTCGAGCGTGAATGCTCTGGCTCTATATCTGTTAATGCTGGTGTTCCTTCAAGGTTGTATGCTATCGCCTACTCTGTTTCTCCTGCATGTCAATGACATGCTGCAAATTAGCAGCATTCATTGTTATTCGGATGACTCTGACTCTGTACGAGTTGGGGGGCCAAAGTTTCCGCCCTTCGACCATCAGCAATAGCTCTCATGTACTCTGTGGCATTATACTGCGCGCCAGTGTGGTACCGAAGCGTGCAGACCCACAAAATTGACAACCAATTACATGAAGCCATGCGCACCCGCCTCCAGAACTACGAAGTTATCAAGCTACGGTCAACGATTAGATAAAATGCTGACAGGTGACCAACGGATAGCCGATGCCAACATAAAGGACAATTGACAACCTGCTGCGCGACCGCCTGATCTCAGGGTCCCTAATCTGGTTCGATAGGGTCCTTGGAGAGAGTGGTGGGAGGCGTTTGAGCACTATCACTGGAAGGACCTGATACCTGGCCCCACCACTAAGCCGCCCGGTTTTGATAGTTGTCGCACGGTGTGGTCAAGGGTCAGCCGGTTCAGAACTGGACACGGGAGATGCATGGTCATTTAGAGGGTAAAGCTAAATTAGCCTCTAAGAAGCTTGGCGTGCTCAATAGAGCGAGACAGTATTTCACTCCGGATCACCACCAACAACTTTATAAGGCGCAAGTATGGCTACATATGGAATATTGTTCTCATCTCTGGGCAGGAGCACCTCAGTGCCAACTTCTACCTCTGGACCGCAACCAACGGCGAGCGACTCGAATCGTCAGCTGCCAGGATTTTTCAAATCGGCTAGACTCTTTGGCACTACGTAGAGATGTGGCTTCTCTCTGCATCTTCTATCGCCGATACTATGGGAGGTGCTCGAGGAATTGTTCAGATTGATCCCCGCCGCCTCTTTCCACCATCGTTCCACGCGACAGCAGTTCCACACTCACCATCTGGACGGTTGGCAGTCCACATCTGTGCGTTTCTCGATAAACTTTCTGACTCGCACAACTAAACTGTGGAGTGAACTGTCGCCAACGGTATTTCCGAACCAATACGACCCTCAAACTTTCAAGAAAAGAGCCTGCTCTCTTTTGAAAGGAAGGTAACGCACTTGTGACTCCTCTGGAGTTGCGAGTGTCCATAGGCGGGGGTGATCACTTACCATCAGGCGATCCGTCTGCTCGTTTGCCTCCCTACTCCATAATGAGGAGCAATGCAATGATCGGCTCGAAGGCCGGCCGGGGCCGCAGGGGACCGGGGTTGGTCGTTCGGGTGCGTTTCGCGGGTAGGTATTTCGTTCATTTTTTGAACAGAGTGAGCGGCCAATTCGCGCGAGTGGCGCGGGCTGGATATGTGGGGAGTCAGATAGTCATAAGTAGGTAGGTATATGCATGACTTACCTATATGGGATTAAGAAAATAATCAGAAGACGATCTGCCCAGGGGGGGGTCATGACCCCCATGACCCTCCCCCTGGATCCGCGCCTGGTTTGGAGTGTTTTTGACGTGGGATGCACTTGACACCGACTGTGTTCAACCGAAAATCATTGACTAATAGTCTTTTAATATTATAACCATGCAAATAATTCCTGGCATATATTTTGACCCTTTAGCCGCTAAATAAATGTGGCCCTGACGTGCGTATTTGTCAGATTTGAGCTCCTTTGCACCCGTGGTATCCTCAAAGGGCATCCAAAAAACGCGTACTGCGTATAATATAGAATAAAAGTATTAACGTGTTTGAGGTCAAGACATATGCCGGCAATATAATCATTTATATTTGTAGCCGTAAGCCACTTTACGCGCGTGGTCTTCCACGATCTTCCATTGAGGAAAAAATATTGCTCAAACTCCCACTAGCGACATCTGTTAGCTTCTCGCCAGTCTCGCTGATTCTCTCTTTCGTTAGGTAGTTACAAGCGTTGCTAGTTCGGCCATACCTTCCTAGATGGCGTTGCTTTATTTTTTCTTGCCGCTCAAAGTCACAGAATTTTATTATAATACTAGCTTTTGCCCGCGGTTCCTCTTGGATGTCGGTTCCCGGCAATTATTAGATTTTTCCCACCTTTTAAACCTTCCCTAGACCTCCACGAACTTTTCAAGACCAAAATAAGATAAATCCGTTCAGACATTTTCAAGTTTTAGCGCGACTAACGAACTTTCCCTTCCGAGACCTAACATCAAGCGAGGTGAAGTCAGATTGACGTGTCCTTCATAAAAAAACAGCAATTGATAGTAGGGTAAACTTGCCTAAATCGTACTTGCGCTTAAATCGTACCTTGCTTATATCTCAACATCGGTAATAGCCATCAGCGTCTCTAGTGACAAAAAATGTAAACATTACTCGGCCATATTACCATCTGAAAGATATACGCCGGCGCGCTGTTAACAACAGAATTATCGAAAAAATAAGTTTTTATCTGCTATTTTTCTATTATTTTTACATAATTCGTAAGAGCATACTTCAAATTCTATCTTGTTTAGTTTATCTAAATATGTATTTTGTATTTATGCATTATTTACGATTTCGATAGACGTAAACCGAAGCACGTATTTGTTGACATTATTTATGGCGGTAATTTTAAAGTTTCTTCGACTCATGCGCCTATTTCGTACTCGATACAAAATCTTAAATCGTACTGGTACGAATTAGGAATAAAAGTTTCCAAAGAATCCGTTGACTATAAATTGATGCATATAATTTAAATGCAAAAGGCATAAAAAGTAAAACTACGGGTGCTCTCATCACCACTAAAAGTCTAAATAGAAGAATCAAAGAAAAAGACTGTAACGAAGAACCTTAGTGCAAAGATGATTATAACTATCAAAACAACACAAAAAGTAAATAAGATAGACAAAAAAAAAGATGGAAATTATAGCTAATATTGTAAAATATGCGAAGAGGATATAAAAGAAAGTATGATTTTTACTCAATGTGAGGAATGGATACATGAACTATGCGCGGGTATCTGTTAAAAACCACAGATTACAAATGTAAAAAATAGGCGAAGACCATTTGTAGTATTTGTTAAGTGTTAATGCCTAACACTTGATAATACGTTTTAACATTATTATCCACTTTATCCTTATAGAAATATTAAAATCATAACTGTAAACCAATGATTAGATCATAGTACGATTTAAGAATATATAAGTACGATTTAAGATGAATAGTCGTAAATCGTACTTTTTTTAAGTTTTTAAAAATTGATAATTTCCAAAAAGTTTATAAGATTAATGTTAAAGTTGATTATGATTATAACAAACGGATAAACTAAATAAACATTTTTTCAAAGAAAATACAGTTTTTCTTTACTAATTTTGAAAATATGACTGTTTTCCTTTAAGGGGTACGAATTAGGCAAGTTTACCCTACTAACGGTGACGCTGTTGCAACTAATAAATCATCATTATCCTTGCGTTAGTTTTTTCTTTCTTCTATCTTTCTTCTTTCTTCTTCTTCAGTCCCGGTCGTATCAGAGGCCTAAACTTCCAATTCTGGGGTCCGCTTTTTCCAGTCTAACTGCGATAATTTACTTGAAACGACTGCCATCTGAGCTACACAACCAATTTGCAATTTCGAAGTTCTCTAGTTTTTATTAAAGAATATTTGCAACCGAAATTACTAATTTAAAATTCTAGTTAGACCAATTGTTGGAATTTTATAGCTATATACAGGTAGTTGAACCTGTAACGACTGCTGTATAGATGTAATATTTAGGGTTTGATAAGGAGCAAATCAAAACGAAGTGATCGGTCTTACTGTGCTTTTATTATTACAGATGAACATGCAAATTTTGTTAATCCATACTAATATTATAAATGCGAAAGTAACTCTGTCTGTCTGTCTGTCTGTCTGTCTGTATGTTACGCTTTCACGCCTAAACCACTGAACCGATTTTGATGAAATTTGGTATAGGGGTAGATTAGACCTTGACAAAGGACATAGGCTATGTTTGGTCGCGATAACCGACATCCACGTGGGTGGAGCCGCGGGCAAAAGCTAGTAATAAAATAATTAGCGCAGCATGCACTGTGCTATGGCGAAAATGATAGGCGTTCGCAAACACCTGCCGACTTATATGTTCTTATGGCCACCAGGACCGACATGCACGGAGGGGTCTCTTTCACTTGTAGATGTTCACCTATCCTAATACCGACTTGTTGCTTAACCTTGCAATCTGTAATTACAAGATTAAAAGATCCTTGACTAGGACAATGACTTAGTCAAGGATCGCATATTTTTGATATAAAAAATTAATTTAAATTGTAAACTTTACTGCTTCGTTTAAAATGTAAATTGTTGGTACCTACTGTTGTGATAGCTGCTAGGCCGATGAAGACGGATTCAGGACATTAAAAAAGACTTATTTATTGGACTCTCTGTATGTCATGCCGGGCTTATTGCAAGTGATAAAGACATGGGGTTGTCTAATGGAAGAGTGTAGCCATAGATAATAAACACTAGGGTTGTGACAGACTAACAGATAATTTATATTAAATCATGCATATTCTCCCATTTTTTTGAAGGAATAAGTGCAAATATTTACGATGAAACGGAACGTAAGTGTACAATTTTTTTTTAATTAACATTCACATTGAAGGACACAACTGCTGAGGACGTCGTCAATAGAACTTTGTTACGGCGGGCGGCTGTACACGTCGTTTTTTTAGGCATCTTTATTTTATTTTGACCCATAATCTAATACAAATACGAGTACCAAGTCATAAAAAACTATTTAGTGTCATATTGTAATCGTGTTTTCGTCTAAATGTCATATCGCATCGACTTTCGAACCTTTCAATGTGGGCGTGTCGTGTCACACGGCTACATAAACGTGCGTAATAGCACACAACGTCCACGGGCGTCGCATTTGTTCGCGTCAGTCGGGTGTTGTCACCACACGGGAACAACGCGTTTTCACCGGCTGATACCTACAAGAGTACGAATCTGAACGGTTGAGGACGTCCTCTTTATCACAAGCAAGCATCTTAATCATTTACAAGGTGACAGGACGTCCACCGCCGTCTACTTTTTTTGTATGGAAGTTGACTGAATATCACTGAATATCGATGGGAGCCGAATGTCCTTCAACGTGTTAAGGAATACCAAGGAACAAGCCAAGTCACTAGAGTCACAATCAGAAGTAAACCAAGTCAAAAACACGTATAATACAAGTCGTCATCCCAGTCAAAGCCGCTCCAGTCAAGTAAGTCAGAACTACCAACAGTCCAGTCAAGTCACGAGTAGGTAGATACTCAAAATGATCATAATGCCTTAGATTTCCCTCTTCCTGTTGATTGATTGTTCTAATTTTTGGTACGCACCTTTGGTTCGGTTAGAAGCATATTATAGTAGCTTTTGCCCGTGGCTCCACCCGCGTGGATGTCGGTTATCGCGACCAAACATAGCCTATGTCCTTTCTCAAGGTCTAACCCATCACTATACCAAATTTCATCAAAATCGGTTCAATGGTTTGAGCGTGAAAGCGTAACATACAGACAGACAAAAAGACAAGACAGACAGAGTTACTTTCGCATTTATAATATTAAATATGGACTAGCTTTTGCCCGCGGCTCCGCCCGCGTGGTGGTCGGTTATCGCAACTAAATATAGCCTATGTCTTTTCTCAAAGTCTAATCTACCCCTATTCCAAATTTCATCAAAATCGGTTCAGTGGTTTAGGCGTGAAAGCGTACAGACAGACAGAATTACTTTCGCATTTATAATATTAGTATGGAAGTATGGATTACCTGTGGTTCGGACAGTAATCCAATTTAATTTGCTGTTTGATTTGTTCCTTGGTTTTAAGATCGTTTTGAGACTTCAGTTGAGTCATCACGATCGTTAAGACGCTTACTGTATGTACATGTATCTAAAAACTCCAGAATTATTACCACCAAAATGTTAAACTAAAAAAAAAGTAGGAACTAACACTTTTATTACAGTCTAATTGTTTATTTAAGTAGATTAGTTGAACAAGAGTATAAATTGCTGGAACAACTCCTACATCTTTTCAGTGAGTGATTTATCTACGAGTGTAATATGAATCGTGTACAATTTCTTTGGTTTCTGCTCGCATTGGTTTTGTTCGAGTGCAACTCCGTTCAAAGTAAGAAGAAAATTCACTAATTAACATATAGTAAAGGTAGCTATTAACGATTTCAATGCTTTTAAATGGAATACCTACATCCAAATAGGGAGATGTACGTTACCGCTCAGCGTCAGGAGGGACTGTGCTTCGCTAGTGTGTGTGTTCTACCGCCTATACAATGGTTTGTGCTCAGATGAATTGTTTGACATGATGCCCACAGCTACATTTATCATCGCACCGCTCGTCTTAGACAGGGAAGTCAACTTCACATACTGCGATCGGAAACGATTCGCATTGTGCGATATGAAATAAACTTCATCCCACGCACGTTCAAGCTGTGGAATGAACTCCCTATTTGGGGTTCTTCAATTAGGTTTGACGTTCATTTGGTATTTATGCATGGATTTTAATCAGTTTGGAAATCCAAAGCCTTTCATTTTTTTTGTAAAGGACACGTCAATTTTACTTCACCTCGCCTGATGTTAAGCTAAAGGCAAAGTCTCGGAAAGAGGGTCACCATTTTTTATTGATATTGATATTTTATTGTGCGCATCGTTTGTTGACATACAGATATAGAGAAAATCGATTTTTCATTTTTCATTTTCATATGTGTAAGGTAGCCAATGATGATACGTCCATCAATCAAAATGGAGTTGACGGCTTCCAAAAACGTTTCGCGAATGCGACAAATGTATGCCAATGATGCCCTGCCAGTTCACGTGTTTCCTTCTTCCTACAGTCCCGGGTCCTTTAAGCGGGGCGTGAAAAGGCATCTGAGGAGGCCGTCAAGCTGAATGCCACCACTGTTAACATGGTACATGTTTACAATGGTGACCCTCTTTCCGAGACTTTCCTTTAGCTTACCATCAGGAGAGGTGAAGTTAAATTGACGTGTCTTATAAAAAAAAACCTCCCTACTGTTTCCAAGCGACTACAATATGGAGTTCTTCAAGAAGGGCATCATTTGGATCTTGTAGGGCGCCAGCGGGAGTGTGAACCTGAACGTCCATAAGCCACGGTAATCACTTACCATCAGATGGGTCCTTTGGTCTGCCACTAAATTGCTATAAAAACCCTAAGATTTAGATGTAACCGGGAACCCCAAGATGATGATTAAGATCAATTTATAATGCCTTAAGATTCTAATTTGCCCACTGTTTTGTTTTTAGGCAAACAATGCGATTGGAGCGACGAGCATTGTTTAACAATAGCAGCAAATAATATTTATAATGTGGTCACTAGAGGAATACCAGGCCGATTTGAACCTGTCGACCCGTTGTACAAGGAGCAGATTGAGGGCGATATCGAAGACCTTCATTATTTTGTGAGAAATGTTACAATGTCCGGACTGCGGCATTGTAAAGTTTCAAATTTGAAGTAAGTAGTAAGAAGCAGGCCACGGCGGCGCTGTTCAGCGCGCCTCCCCATTCCGGGGGCGAGTTGGGGACACCGTTGTCCCCCCTCCTGAGGAGGGCCAGACCGTAAGGGATGGCCCTGGGTCAGCCGGGGTGCGAGGGATATGTCGATGACAACCTCACCTCCGGCCTAGCACCACGACCCACAGTCGGCGTGCGGTTTTAGTCGGTTCGAGTCCGACATAACCTCCCCTTCCGGCTCCGGAAGAGGGGGTATCCGAGGAGATTTCCACACGAAAAAAAAAAGTACTTGCTTGCTTAGTTGTTGGTTCCCGGTGGAGTAGAATATCCAGCTGCTTCCTATGGGTGTCGTAAAAGGCGACGAAGGGGATATGGCTGTTCTCCATCCGACAGTAAACATACAGACCATGATAAAGGACCCGCTGGACGTCAATAGGCTCGCCCCTTATTACGTCGTGGGACCGAAAGACATAATTGGCGAAATGTGGGTGCTAATACATCTCTGCCTATCGCTTCGGGATTTACAGACAAATGGCTAAACATTGAAATTACAAGTGAAGCTGTCATTGACAAATATCTACAAATAGAACTACGGTTGTCAGTCACTGACAAATGTTTAAAAAGCACAATGTGCTATCGTACGTACCGTAAGCGTATCGAGAGAGTCATGGAACATTGCAATCTGCCGCCTACCTACTGTACCTTTCAAATGCGTTTTATGGAAAGCCATAAAATGAATACATAGGGAAAAAGAAGAATCATCTCGGGCGGGACTCGAACCCGCAGTCTTTCCCTTATTCAATTGTCTGGGCGGAGTTATCAAAAATCAATCTTTAAAAATGATTGTAACATCATTCATTGATTCCGATAGTTCGTAAAAAAATCGGTAGATGACTCCAGACGTATAAGATGGGAAATTTGACTCATATCGGGCGTGTCTCGGTAGCCGACATTCCCCCTGTAAGGGAAAGACTGCGGGTTCGAGTCCCGCCCGAGATGATTCTTCTTTTTCCCTATGTATTCGATTTGTATAGTTAGCAAACTTAATGCTGTAAAAATTCAGCCATAAAACGCATTTGAAAATGCCGAAACTCCAGTTTCTTTTTAATGGTAACAGATTAGAGAGCCTAAGTCAATTCTCAGATATTCTCGCGTCAGAAGACAGAAAATCGGAGAATCGTCCGCAACCGCGGTGGACGTGGGTTACCATGAGTTCTTAGCCTAATCCCTACCTCCTTTATTGCAGATATTACGTCACAGATGTACTGCGATATAAATACGACTTGCTTTGTCCTAAGTTAGTTTTTGATTTCCATTATGACGTCAAAGGGACCTTCGATGGTTTAGACCATGATGGCTCAGGCGAAGGTACAGAAACCACAGGTAAGAAATGATAAAACGGCCAGCCTCTGTGGTGTATTTTTTCGTAGCGGTTGAGTTTTCGACTTAGGTTAACAGGAAGCGCGTTCGATTCCCTTTCAGTTCAATTGTTTGTATGCATTAATATGTATATTCGCGTTGGTCAGAATGTTTATCCATACTAAATGCGATGGTTACTCGGTCTGTCTCTGTCTGTATGTTACGCTTTCTCGCCTAAACCTATGAACCGATTTTGATGAAATTTGGTATAAGGGTAGATTAGACCTTGAGAAAGGATACAGGCTATGTTTGGTCGGCATAACAGACATCCACGTGGGCGGAGCGGGTAATAGCTAGTATGTATAATACGAGTATGTATGTATTTAGCGTCGGTAGCTTAGTGGTTAAGGAGTCGGCCTCACGATCGAGAGGTCCCGGGTTCGAATCCTGGCCATTACACTACCGACGAGAACCCACTCCTAGCACAAGCAATTTAGCTTAGTTGGAGGGGTTAGGGGGAATATTAGTAACTTCGGTTCTAATATACTAAAAAAAAAAAAAATCCTAAAAATGTACCTGAATATGTTTATTCAGAATATTATAGAGCTCATAACACAATTTAAACTATGCTTACTTTGGGTCTAGACAGTGTTGTGAAGAATATTGTAAAATATCTTTATAAACGGGCAATAAATGTGGTGGAGCGCTTATGTATTTTCTTAATTATTTCCCACATAATTTAATTGTGTTTCAATTTGTAATTTAAGAAACCGCTTCTATGTATCTAATAATGTTTGAATATTGGCGCTCATTTGTTGACCACTTAGTGTTGGAGGAGGCCAATGAATGGCGCTGTGAATGGATCTGTTCGAACTATATTTTGAGAAAGAAGTTTCTATGAGCGGGACTCTCAAGCTTCATTACGTTCAACCCGCTCATTTAGAATCAGTCACTAACACGCCGCCAGCGCCGAAAGGTGTCCTTTTTTGACTCCGCTAACGCATAAAACGGAAGTTTGATTAATTCAACTCCTCGTTTCTTTCTGTGTAATTCTATAAGTTCCTTTGGCCACATTCTCAAGTCAGTATAAGTGAAGTGGATCGGAAGAAAACGACAAATTCAAGAAAGTCACCGGCCGGTCGAAATATACCTACCCACCAACACGTGCCAGGAACCACGCCTGTCTGCAGCTGAATCCTCACGAGGTGGAACACAGGTCAGTGCCGATTCTCTTACGTTTTCATTCATAGAAGCGGTCACATGAGTATTTCCTTTCTTACAACCAAACGCCAGGTCAGAGGTTCTTAAACGCTTTGTGTGCAAACACACCATTTGGTTAGGACTATTTAAACGTCCTACCACAGAATTTATGGTCCTTAAGAGTCGGATAGGCCAGTAAATAACATATTCACGTAATTATTGGTGAATAATATTTCTTTCCTATTCATTTAATTAAAAGATTCACGTAATTTTGGTGAATTCTTTCCGCCATCTTAGTTTCATTACTTTCTTTCGCTAACAGATTTACGTAAATTATTTGGTAAATTCTGCATTTAAAACGCTAAATCTACGTAATAATTGGTAGATATTTATAATAGTTGGTGATTTACGTATTAATTGGTAAATAATCATCATTCTATTCGCATACGCGTAACTTTGTAGGTAAGTACCTATCTAGTTACGTAGTTACTTACATTCCCGCTCCGCTGTGCTACTTGCGCTATTATATAATAAGCCGTAGTACAATTTTCAATAAAAAGTAGGTATATCTAAACTGTTTGTGTTGAATTACTATTATAGTAGGTACCTTACAGATAATCTTCTTGTTATATTTCAATAGGTAGGTCTTACCTATCGTTAATTTGCAAACATGTCGTCAGATCTCGAATCGAAGCTTATTCTGTTGAATCAAAAGAAGGAATTATTGTTTGCACGCATCAATCGTTGGTATAAATCGTCGAAATCAGTTGTGTGTTTTGACATAACGACGCGAGCCAATGAAGATTTTCTGGCTGAGACCGAGACCATCGATGACGTTCGCGATAAATTCGAGTCGATTGTGGATCAAATAAATAGCTTAAATTTATCATTAGAACCCCCTGTGGAGCCCGACTATTCTTGCCTTGACTCATTCGATGAATTGTATTCGAGAATAAAACGCATTAGAAATAAATTATCTACGCTCAAGGTCAAGGAGGTCGCATCACACGGGCCGAGTAATTCAAGCGCGTCTGTAGTGAAATTGGAAATGCTTGTTATTCCGAGTTTTGACGGACGCCCTGAAAACTGGAATACATTTTATCAGTCTGTAGGGACATAATACATACAACAGCAGCGCGGGACCCCGCAAACACGTCTGCACGCGGCGAACAATTTCCATCAATGCGACACACCCGCGCGAGCCGCCGCCTTTTACGTGTGTGTCAGTTATATACCCACGACACAAGCGCCACACGGCAGAATTTGTAACTTATTGTATATAATAGCTTTAAGGATTTCTTATGTAAATAAATAACCTCTCCTGATTGGTGTAGCATAGTTTATAAGCTCGATGAAATAATGTCGGGTTAACGACAAATTTGGCAATATAACTAGCCCCATTTTCTGAAATAAACACAGTTCCTCTTCGCTCTGTCTTTTCTTCCTTGGCTACGGTAACCCTCCGGTCCAAGTAGTCAGAGCACCCTAGCGACGGTACAAAGGTTCAGCAGTGAACCTGGCCGGTCTAGGGGCATCAGCCAGCTGGCACAGATATTAGGGCAGTACCTACCTCACGGGTCAGTGACCCCACTAACAGCTGACCCCAAATCAGCTGGGCTGAAACTCGGTCAGTAGTCAGCTGAGCCATAGTCCGGTTAGGCGGAGGCCATAGACCGACATTGGTGACCCCTGACGAACCCGAACAGCTGATACCGACGTACCTACGCTACGGTATCATACACACTTGTGCACGCACGCATCAGCTGATTGCAATACCGAGTGCAACAACCTACGTACATCACGTCTAAAGAAGAAATCACACCTGGTAGTAACACACCTGGCAACAACAGCAACGTCGCTATGATATCACTACCGGCGCGCCTACCACCTTTCTGGCGGCAAAACCCGCGATTATGGTTTGCTCAATTCGAAGCGGCCATCGCGGCGAGCAAAATAGGGGAAGAGCAGAAATTCAATCTAGTAATGCCACTACTGGGTTGCAACGACTTAGAACAAATTGCAGACATAATTCTCAACCCACCTGCTACCGGCAAGTACACCGTGCTAAAAGAAAGACTCATATCAACGTATCAGGAATCTGATCATCGCCAGCTGCAAAAATTACTTAGTGGTCTTGAGCTAGGCGATTCGAAACCGAGTCAGCTGCTACGTAAAATGCGAGAACTAAGTGGAAAATTACTAACAGATGAAGCACTACGCGTCATATGGCTGAACCATTTACCGACTCAAATACGCGGCATATTATCGGTAGAATCCTCACTTGAAACCCTAGCCGCCATGGCTGATAAAATGATAGAACATTTCGAACCCATCACAGCCGCAGCCATAACTACATCGATACCCGTGTCAAACCCATCACAAAGACAAAACGAAACAGTTGCTACATCTACGGTCGAAAAACTACAACTCGACTTAATTACGAAACAAATAGAAAAATTATCCCTCGAAGTAGCAGACCTACGTTCGAATCAATTTCGACCGACGATGCGAAGCGCCTACCGCCAACCACGCGGCAACGAGCGCTTTGACGACAGGCGAATCACAGGCGATCAGGCGCGTTCACGTTCGCGCACGCGTCGGCAGCCGGGCGACCCAGACTGGCATGTTATTATCATCTACGGTTTGGCAATAATGCTCGTAAATGTGCAGAGCCATGTGCCAAAAGTAATTCCAATACGAAACTGAACACAAATAAGCAACAGGAAAACTAAATAATACATCGACAGTGGCGGGTGTCGATGGTAATCAAAGCCACCGCCTATGTATAATAGACAGAAACAATAAAGAAAAATTCCTCATTGACACTGGAGCTGATATTTCAGTGTTAGCCGCAAGAAACAAAAAGTATTCACAGTCTACTGAAAGCAATTACAAATTATTTGCTGCAAACGGAACCCACATTCGTACCTATGGCGAGCGGACACTTGAACTCAACTTAGGTTTACGTAGAAGCTACAAGTGGACATTCACTGTTGCCGATGTCAAGACTTCAATATTAGGCGCAGATTTCCTAGCAAAACACAAGCTATTAGTTGACTTGCATCAGAAGAAACTCATCGATAGTGTCACAGATCTCACCGTGAACACTATTAGCATACATAATACAGAAGAATCAGTCTACATTATCAACCAAAATCACGCATATCACGACATTCTGAAGCAATTCCCAGACATTTTACGACCCATGACAATCAAATCAACAATAAAACACAACGTCACTCACCGTATAGAAACAAAAGGACCGCCCATATACTCCCGACCACGCCCACTTCCACCAGATAAGTACAAAGCTGCCAAGTTAGAATTCGCAAAACTAATGGAAATGGGCATCTGCGAACCAGCTAACAGCCCATGGGCCAGTCCACTGCACGTGGTAAAGAAAAAAGATGGTTCTTTACGTGTATGTGGTGACTACAGAAGACTAAATGCTGTCACAATTCCCGACAGATATCCGATACCCAGAATACAAGATTTTACCTACCAACTACATGGTAAAGTACTATTCTCGAAGCTCGATATGAAAATGGCATATTACAGTATACCTATCGAAAAAGAAGACGCCGCAAAAACAACTATCACCACACCCTTCGGTGCATTTTTTTTCAAGGTCATGACGTTTGGCCTAATGAATAGTTCATCTTCATTTCAAAGATTCATGCACGAAGTACTACGCGGCCTTGACGACATCTGTTTCTGCTTCATCGACGACCTACTCATTTACTCGGGAGAAAACGAAGAAGAACACAAAAACAACGTAAAGAAAGTTCTAGAACGCTTAAACCACTATGGCGTAACACTCAACATCGAAAAGTGCGAGTTCGGCAAGAAAAAAATCCAATTCCTCGGTTACGAAGTTTCATCAGACGGAATCAAACCCACAGACGAACGCATTCAAGCCATACTAACATATCCCAAACCAAGTACAATACAAGAATTACGAAGATTTTTGGGTATGATCAACTTCTATCGAAGCTGCCTACCTAATCAAGCCAATCATCAGTACCTACTCAATAGGTACCTACACAACGCCAAGAAGAATGATAAATCACCTATTCAATGGACACTCGAAGCCGAAAAAGCATTTCAACAATGTCAACAAAGTATTCTCGATGCAACTACATTAACTCATCCGATACCGAACGCTCCATTGTGCCTACTCACTGACGCTTCAGACACTGGCATAGGCGCTGTACTACAACAGAAGGTCGACGGCATATGGAAACCACTCGCATTCTATTCGAAAAACATGAACGACACACAACGAAGATACAGTGTATACGATCGCGAATTACTAGCTATGTATACCGCTGTTAAGAGCTTACGACGGCTGATAGAGGGCAATGAACTCACTATATATACCGATCACAAACCTCTGACCTTCGCACTCACAAGATCAGCCAACAACAGTGACACGCCGAGAAGAAAAAGACAACTTCACTACATAAGTCAGTTCTGTACGAGTATCAAGTTCATTCAAGGTGAATACAACACAGCTGCTGACGCCTTATCACGAATTACCGAGATTGAGATACTAAACAACACTATCGACTACAAGAAATTATCCATAGATCAAGAGAAAGACACAGAATTAGAAACATGTAAACAACAGTCAAACCTCAAATTCGCCCGTGTGAATCTACCCGGTCATCAACCCCTACCCATATGGTGCGAAGTATCAACTACAAACATTCGACCATACCTACCAGTGACTTATCGGCAAGCAGCTTTCAAAGCACAGCACGATCTAAGTCATCCGGGCATTCGCGCTACTAGAAAACTTATAACATCCAAATTCTTCTGGCCGTCTATGAATAAGGACGTAACTACATGGGCAAAATCATGCATCGGCTGTCAGCGCGCAAAAATTTTAAGACACGTTATCAGTCCCCTCGGCGAGTTTCAAGAGTCATCGCGTTTCGAACACGTACATCTGGACATCGTCGGACCTCTATGCACATCGAACGAATATCGATACATAGTCACTATGATAGATCGATGCACAAAATGGATTGAAGCTGTACCTACACGTGACATCACCGCTGAAACAGTGACAAAGGCAGTTTACGACGGGTGGATATCACGATTCGGATGTCCCCTACGAATCACAACAGACCAAGGTAGACAGTTCGAATCATCACTATTTCGCACACTAATGCAGAGACTTGGTATTAATCGAATACGTACGACTCCGTTCCATCCTCAAGCAAATGGATTCATAGAAAGAAGACATCGGTGTTTGAAAGCTTCATTAATGGCCAGATGTGCAGGTACCAAATGGAGTGAAGAGCTACCTACAGTACTACTAGGACTACGCACCGCACTATGTAAAGATACATCTGTAAGTCCCGCACTTATGACTTACGGATCTACACTACGAATTCCGTCGGATTTCTTTGTGCCTACTAAGCCAAACATTGATGACGCAGAATTCGTCCGCCAGCTCACCGAAACAATGACGTCACTATTACCAAAGCAAAAGGTACATTCATCAAAACATCCCTTCGTATACAAAGAACTCGAAACTTGTACTCATGTGTTCCTGAGAAATGACACGGTGCGAAAACCGTTGACCCCACCATATGACGGCCCTTACAAGATTATCCAACGAAGTCAAAATGGCAAGTTTTTCACCATTCAACTACCAAATCGTCAGACATGTGTATCAATAGACAGACTGAAGCCAGCGTATGTATATAACGAGGCTCCTGAAACAGACGAACCGCAATCTCGGAGCACGGGGCCAGCAACAAATATACTTCGCGAACCTACTACGTCATCGAGTCCACCCAATTCCAAATACTCTACGACTACAAATTCCAAAAAAACTACAAGTGCCAGCTCTGCCAGCAACAACAAACAAGACCCTTACATGACTCGTACGGGAAGAAAGGTGAAACCAAACGTACGTTTCTCTTAGAGGGGGGTACCTGTAGGGACATAATACATACAACAGCAGCGCGGGACCCCGCAAACACGTCTGCACGCGGCGAACAATTTCCATCAATGCGACACACCCGCGCGAGCCGCCGCCTTTTACGTGTGTGTCAGTTATATACCCACGACACAAGCGCCACACGGCAGAATTAGTAACTTATTGTATATAATAGCTTTAAGGATTTCTTATGTAAATAAATAACCTCTCCTGATTGGTGTAGCATAGTTTATAAGCTCGATGAAATAATGTCGGGTTAACGACAAATTTGGCAATATAACTAGCCCCATTTTCTGAAATAAACACAGTTCCTCTTCGCTCTGTCTTTTCTTCCTTGGCTACGGTAACCCTCCGGTCCAAGTAGTCAGAGCACCCTAGCGACGGTACAAAGGTTCAGCAGTGAACCTGGCCGGTCTAGGGGCATCAGCCAGCTGGCACAGATATTAGGGCAGTACCTACCTCACGGGTCAGTGACCCCACTAACAGCTGACCCCAAATCAGCTGGGCTGAAACTCGGTCAGTAGTCAGCTGAGCCATAGTCCGGTTAGGCGGAGGCCATAGACCGACAAGTCCTTTAAGGCCAATATTCATTCGAACACACAATTGTCTGATTCGCAACGTGTGCAATACCTATTCTCAAAATTAACCAAAGACGCATTAAAGTTCACTGCCGGTATTGTTCCGTCAAGTGAGACCTACAGTATAGTGTGGGACGCCTTGGTCAAGAAATACCAAGATAAACGCTCATTAGGTTCATATTATCTTAATAATATATTAGACTTAAAGAATTGTTCACCTAGTGTGAACTCACTTGATTCATTTATAGGTATATATTCCTCATCTATCGCCGCGCTTAAAGAGTTAGGTATAAATGATTTAACGGACTTCGTGTTTCTACAATGTGCCTTGAGGAAATTGGACACGCTAACCATCCAAGCCTTCGAACTTTCTGTTCGAGGTGTCGATATACCTACGACGCAACAGCTGATCGACTTTGTACAAGATTATGCTAAGATGATTGAACGGTCAAACCCGCGGTCTTCGTCATATGCGAAGTCGTCCACTGCCGGGACGCTACAGTCTAATGATAGGCGTGTACAGCGTAATTCTAAGTCGTTTGTTGTCAGTGAGCCGATTAATAATAAGTCGAATGCGCCCGCCGCAGGTAACGCGCCCTGTTGTTTATGTGGCGGCAGTGACCACCGACACCTGTATGACTGCGCTCAGTTTAAAAATATGCAAAATGCAAAGGCTAGATATGAGTTTATTAAATCTAAGCGTGGTTGCGTGAATTGTCTAAGCACATTACATAATCTCCCGCAATGTAAAAGTACGTCAGTTTGTTTCTGTCAGAAAAAACATCATAAATTATTGCATTTTGAATATTAATAATTCGCACTCGCATGCGACGACTGTTGCCGCATCCCCGCCGCCCCAGTGCGACCTTGACGGTCCCACTCCTGAGTCATCGCTCGCTTCAAGCACTGTGCATTCGTATGCCTCTAGCCATAAGGGTGATATTCTCTTGGCAACCGCTCAGGTGTATGCTCGCCCTAAAGGTAGCACTGGAAATAAATCTGTAGTCAGATGTCTAATTGATAATGGCTCACAGAATAACTTAATAACATTGTCCTGTTGTCGTTTATTAAATTTACCAATAATACCAATGAGTAATTCTGTTGTCAAAGGTGTTGGCTCCATTTCGCACACGATAATAGGCTATGTGTATTTGGACATTGAATCTCGTATTTATGCAGATCATAAGTATACTATACATGCGTTAGTTATGAATAGCCTTACGGATCAATTGCCCTCGCAATTAATTAAGTGTGATAGCGAGTTAAATCTTCGCGATTTACCGCTTGCTGACTTAAGCTGGAACATTCCAGGAAACATTGATATAATATTAGGTGCACAGCTCTTCCCGTATATCTACTTAGGAAATAGAGTCGAGTGTGGCCCCAGTGCCCCTTGTGTACTGTCAACCGCGTTTGGGTATGTACTTATGGGTGATTACCCACGTAAAGTTGTTGTGCCTACAACCGCATCCTTTTCTGCGCTAGCACTAAATGATTTAGTGCAAAAACCATGGGAACTTGAGGAAGTTCCTGTGAAGCGCCTATTGTCTCCAGAAGAAACCAAGTGCGAGAATATTTTCACATCTACTGTGACTCGCGATGACATAGGTCGTTATACCGTTGCGCTGCCGTCCTGCAAGGATCCCTCTGAACTAGGGAACTCGCGCGGCGTCGCTCACCCCCGGTTTTTGTCGCTCGAGCGTAAACTTCGTCAATCACCAACCGTACGCGAACATTACAATAAGGTTATTCGGGATTGTTTGGATAACGGTTGTCTTGGTCTCGTTGATGACTCTAATTTGTCTATGGATGGTTATTACATACCACATCGCGCAGTGGTTCGACATGACAAACCGATGCCGCGCATTGTGTTAGACGCGAGCGCTAAAACCCACACTTGTCTTTCGCTCAATGATATTTTACATATTGGTCCCAATTTACAGGCAGGCCTGTTTTTATTATTATTAAATTTTAGGCTATGTCCTATCGCAATGAACGCTGACATAAATACTCACCGCAAATCGCTTGAGTTTGATGTTGGCAGTCATGTCGCAAAGGTTTTAGGTCTCTCGTGGGAGCCGTGTGGAGATAATTTTTATTTCACATCCACCTTGGTAGATGAGAAGTGCACTAAGAGAAATATACTCCCTATAGTTGCACGACTATTTGACGTGCTCGGGTTGGTGGCACCTGTGATACTCTACGCCAAGTTGTTAATTAAGGAACTTTGGCTTAGTAAGAGTGATTGGGATGACCCTGCTCCAGAGCATATACGCTCACGCTTTTCCGCTCTCGTTCAAGAATTAAAATTGCTTGACACATTAAAAATTCCGCGATATATAGGTGTCGAAGTTGATTGCGAATTACGTCTTGTCGCATTTTGTGATGCCAGCCTGAATGGCATGAGATGTGTTATTTATGCACATTGTACCCACCCATCTGGCATTCAAACTCGCATTTTGTGTGCGAAATCAAAGGTCACTCCGACAAAGATTACTACGCTTGCTCGCTTAGAGTTATGTGCTATTTTGCTTATGTCAAAGTTAATAAGAACTATACGTGATTCTTATGCATTACGCATTCCCATTACTGACATTTACGCCTTTTCTGATTCCACGATTGCCTTATCATGGGTTCACTCGTCACCACATCGGTGGTCGAATTTTGTTAACAACCGGGTCGCTCAGTGTCAAGAAAACTTGAACGCTAAACATTTTTATCACGTCGCCGGAGACATTAACCCGAGTGATTGTCTATCACGCGGTATGCTCCCCTCGCAACTTTTGGCTTATGATTTGTGGTGGAACGGTCCAGCATGGATCCGCGGCCCCCCTGATGAATGGCCTATTAAGTCATTCTCTCCCGCCAACTGTTCTGACTTACCTGAGCATAAGGCAAATGTGTTGAGTGTGACATCAAAACACACAGAGTTGCCATTGTTATGTACATTAGCACAACGTGTTTCTTCTTGGCAGAGACTACTACGTATCATTACATACGTTTTAAAATTCGCACGATTTAAATTTAAGATCGAACCTCATTCTGTATCAGGATTACATCCTGTCCTTCTCCCTAAACGCGATCACGTTGTTGATCTAATAATTCAGTATTTTCACGTTGTCAATTGTCATACTGGACCTGGACCCCTCATGTCTATCATAATATATAAAACGCGTACTGGTACTTACAAACGCGCTGTAACCAAATTGTATCCTATCCCAACGCAATAACTTATAACGCTAAATAGAATCTTAAACTTTAATTTTTAACTCAAACTTTAAACATACTTTAGATAGAATATTGTTAGTCTAAGTTGTTATTTTCGCTATGTGTATTATTATGTTATACAAATTCACTATGGGCTCTAATCAGCCAGTGTTCGCTTGTTTGTTTCGTAACGTCTTGCGACGTTCCAAAGCCGGGTGCATGGTGGAGCGCTTATGTATTTTCTTAATTATTTCCCACATAATTTAATTGTGTTTCAATTTGTAATTTAAGAAACCGCTTCTATGTATCGAATAATGTTTGAATATTGGCGCTCATTTGTTGACCACTTAGTGTTGGAGGAGGCCAATGAATGGCGCTGTGAATGGATCTGTTCGAACTATATTTTGAGAACGAAGTTTCTATGAGCGGGACTCTCAAGCTTCATTACGTTCAACCCGCTCATTTAGAATCAGTCACTAACACGCCGCCAGCGCCGAAAGGTGTCCTTTTTTGACTCCGCTAACGCATAAAACGGAAGTTTGATTAATTCAACTCCTCGTTTCTTTCTGTGTAATTCTATAAGTTCCTTTGGCCACATTCTCAAGTCAGTATAAGTGAAGTGGATCGGAAGAAAACGACAAATTCAAGAAAGTCACCGGCCGGTCGAAATATACCTACCCACCAACACGTGCCAGGAACCACGCCTGTCTGCAGCTGAATCCTCACGAGGTGGAACACAGGTCAGTGCCGATTCTCTTACGTTTTCATTCATAGAAGCGGTCACATGAGTATTTCCTTTCTTACAACCAAACGCCAGGTCAGAGGTTCTTAAACGCTTTGTGTGCAAACACACCAGTTGGTCAGGACTATTTACACGTCCTACCAAAATGCTCAAATGAAATAATCGGACTAGTTCATGAAGTCGACTTCCACATTCACCATCTGGACAGGTGGCGTTCCACAACTGTTCTCGTTCTCGAGAAACTTTCTGTCTCGCACAACTAAACTGTAGAATGAACTGTCACCAGTGGTATTTCCGAACCAATACGACCTTCAAACCTTCAAGAAAAGAGCGTACTCTCTTTCAAACGGATGGCATCGCACTTCTGACTCCTCTAGGTGTCCATGGGCGGCGGTGATCGCTTACCATCAGGCGATCCGTCTGCTCGTTTGCCTCTCTATTCCATAAAAAAAACAGTACAGTTCGAGACAAAGTGCCTCCTTGACAGTTAACAGTAATGGCTTATTTTTTTTTTTTTTTTATACCGGACACGTCAATTTGACTTCACCTCGCCTGTTATATGGGACTGAAAATAAATGGGTCAGCCGGGGTGCGAGGGATATGTCGATGACAACCTCACCTCCGGCCTAGCACCACGACCCACAGTCGGCGTGCAGTTTTAGTCGGTTTGAGTCCGACATAACCTCCCCTTCCAGCTCCGGGTATCCGAGGGGATTTCCGCACGGAAAAAAAAAGGGACTGATAATAATTAATTGCTGAAATATGGGTGTCAATACAGCTCTGCCTACCCATTTGAGGATTTAAATGCGTGTAGTTTATTAACCTGTCAAGCCACGCAAAAAATAGGACAATAGATAAACAATAGACTCGCGGTGCCCGGGCACCGGTTGGTGTTTTCTTTCTCTTTTTTTCTAGGTTTTTTTTAGGTTAAAATGGAAAATGTAAAACGTTTTATTTTATTTTCAGATAACTATCTCATTATACTGACAGGAAAAAGTGAAACATATATTTCAGAGAAGGACCAAAAAGAGCATCTAGTCCTCAAGGAGTACCAGGTAGAAACCGAACTTCGAGGGAAGTACACATTTGAAAATAAAAAGATAATCAAAGGAGACCAAGAAAAATGTAGGTATTAACAGAGCCCCAGATTGTATTACTTTGGTCTAGTTTCTTGTTTTCAGTTATTCTGGTTTGTTTAACTCTAAAATAAACATAAAAAACACTACGTGCTCTGCTATAATGTAGAACTATGCAATCCGTCGTCAACTAACGTTACGACTGCGTTTGATGCTCATGTAGACTGTAGAATAATGTGATGTAGAATAATAGAATAATTCAATCAATCAATCAACTAAGTTTCCCGATGTCAAAGGTGTACTGTGTTCGCAATGTTATTGGCCACTAACTGACTTTACTTTTAGGCCCGTATTCTAGACTGAAACTCAGCCTGAATCACGATTTATCTAATGACAGATTGTATAGACAGATTGATAGTTTGACACATGGCCTGTACAATCTGTCCTCAGACAAATCGAGATCCAGGCTGAGTGTCATTCTAGAATATGGGCCTTAGAGCTACAACGCACTTCAATTGGTTACAATCGTGCTAGTCGAAGAGCCACAGTTCACTTGACTGCAGCATAATATCAATGCCTTCTGCCGGATTCTAAAACCAAATGAATTCTATCTAGTATCTAGCCGAGTCACGGCTAGTCTTAGGCCCACAATGCACTAAAACTGGGGTTACACCTAGAGATACCGAATACGACTGGTATTCGCTAACTCCGGAGTGGAGTACAAAAAGCTGGAAATCAGACTCCGGGGTTAAATTCAGATAAATAATAACCCTTTCTTTTGTTTTACAGTGGATTTGGCAGTGGCATACTTAAATGTGATCGCGAATTTGAAGGAAAAGCCCATAAAATTCCAGACACTTCTGCATTTCTTGGAATTGTTCATGCAGACTGTCAACACGTACCTTGAAGATATTCCTTTAGAAGATGCACTATCGGAAGATTACAAAGAGTCATTCTAGAACTTGAACTTACTTCTCACTATTTAAAGAAGAAGAAAAGAAGAAAAGAAACATGATTGTTTTTAATGTGACATACTGCAGCACACAAAATTTATCATAACTAATACACATTTTTTTACAACTCCATCTTCCAATCTAATTATTAATAAATAGATTTTTACAAGGTTAATTGTTATTTCCCCCGTTCTAAATTCCCCCCTAGATAGCTGTGTAAGCGAACAAAATTATTACCACTACCCATATTGTACATATTTGAAATATGCGTATTTGTCCAAGGTCACATCGGTCTATTTGATGTCCATGATGACATGGTGACCATACCAAGCAGTAGGCGGAGACACAAACTACATATGCCTAAGGAAAATCTTCAATTGTTTTCTAATAATGTATACTGTATGGCAATTCAAATTTAAGTATAATAAACTCAGTGTAAGACCCTGAAACCTTAAGAAATTTATAGGTAAACTATTTCAATTCCTTCCTCCACGAAAGACTTCCTAAGCGAACGTTTTAAGTCCGAAATAGATGAGGCCGTCAAGCTGAGTGCCACCACTGTTAACATGGTACACGTTTACGATGGTGACCCTTTTTCCATCAGGCGAGATGACGTCAAATTGACGTGTCCTTTAAACAATTAACTGCCCAGGCTGTTACCGCATTAGCCTTAATGATATTCAGCCGCATCGTTTGTTACATCATTTAACAAACGGGCTGCCTAATCCTCATAGTAGGGGAGACGTAGAAGGAAATACTGTAGTAACTCGAGCGCGTCAGATTAAGCTAGGGGAGGCAGTAGCCAGCTTTCAATAACGGTGGGCGCGCAAAATAAAAAAAATTGTTCTACGAATTTACACCTATGCATCAGATTAGTATAGTTGCTAGCTAACGAGTGTCCATTTTGAAAATCTCGCGATTTAAGCTGAACCTTAGGGCGTGAGAAACTTGCAAAGATATGTCTTTATTTAATCGAACGCGGTCTTTTTTATATTTATTTTGGAGTTAAACAAACTATAATAATTGAAATACATTAGACAAGACCAAAGTAATACAAAACTTAAATTAAGATGGATGATACATGTATTAATTTATTATTATGCTTTGTATATACCTCCCTCACCACTAAAACTGTAAACTTTATACACCATTATTCTTTCTATCATGTGACCTACCAACTTCAATAGGTTTCCGCGACGCTCGAGTAACTACATATTTAGCTGCGTGGCCTCCCCTACTATTAGGCCATACGATGAGGTATCGCCCAGAAATAAGACAGCTAATACACACATACCTGTAAATGACCGAGAGGGTAGGCAGAGGTAAATTAACACCATTAATTCGCCATTTTTTTCATTCATTCACAGAAATTTTGTGATAAGTTTATTGAGAAAGCCGCGCTTATGGCTTTTTTAAACCATGCAGAAATAAGTAATATTCCTGCCTGTTTTATAAAATGGCTCTAGCCTAACCTAGGCTCTGGCTAGTCAAGTAAGAAATAAAAATAAGTGGGTAGCACCAAGCACATACAGAAGCCATTAAATTCTTACTAACCTGCACAGGAGAGAGAGCTCAGTCACTCAGTAGGAATGTTAGGAACATGGTACAGTAAGCTTCAGAGAAAAGGAACTCCCCTTGAGGATAAAATCATTATCAAGGGGGGTTCCTTTTCTTTGCAGCTTACTGTACAAAATACAAGGCGCATACATTAAAAAAATATCTGATGAAAGCACGGAACTTTTGCGTACTTGACGTTGACGAGGGGCGAGGAGATCGTGTGCGAATGTTCGCGGCCGTGTTCGCGGCTAACTGTCGCTTGACGCGACTCGCGAGACGCAGTGTTGCTAGATCGAATTGCCGAATTTTTAAAGTCATAGTCATAGTCATTTATTTTCAATGTTGAATAATAAAATTGTTTCTTATTGACGTCAATTTTAATTTTACTTAATCTAAGTTTACCACTGCTTCCAAGGCGCTCTGGTGGAGAAGAAACGACTAAACAAACAGCATTTTTTAGACTTCAATTTACAATAGTTATTTTCTTGAAGCTAAATGTGGACGAATGTACATTTCGCAACTGGATAAACAATACATCACAGCAAGACATTCGAGAAAAGAAGAAAGTCTTGTTTTGTTGTTAATAATACTCTTTTACCTACTTTTAATGAATAACTATAAAATCGAATACATAGGGAAAAAGAATCTTCTCGGGCGGGACTCGAACCCGCAGTCTTTCCCTTACAGGGGGAATGCCTGACCAATTCGGCTACCGAGACACGCCCGATATGATTCAAATTTCCCATCTCATACGTCTTTAAGGCGACGTGGCGTCATCTACCGATTTTCTTACGAACTATCGGAATCAATTAATGATGTTACAATCATTTTTAAACATTGATTTTTGATAACTGCGCCCAAACAATTGAAGGAATTTTTACAGCATTAAGTATGCTAACTATACAAATCGAATACATAGGGAAAAAGAATATTCTCGGGCGGGACTCGAACCCGCAGTCTTTCCCTTACAGGGGGAATGCCTGACCAATTCGGCTATAAAATGTCGTTGTGTTGTGTAGGGATTAAAAATTGTAATTATTATTATACATTTATAGTGTTAAGTGTATATGCATAATATATTAGCAGCGTAGCAATAGAAACCAAAAGAAATATTTTGTATGTATTAACATTTTGTGTTTGGAAATGAAAACACTCTTATTGTGTAAGTAAGTATATTAAATATATTAATTCAAAAATGTAAAAGGGACATCTATTGAGGTTTTTGTAACGTCTGTTTCTTGGTGAACCAGACCAGGCGGAGCAGGCGGTACCACGTGTAGGAGAACCTCTGGTCTTGCCATGAGGGTTCTACACGACTGTTGCGCTCCCCCCATGACCTTACTATCCTCAGCACTGGAAACATGTTGAGGATAAGGCTTCACCAGCCTAGGCGCAAGGCCCACAGGCTGGCTCCACCCTGCCCAATACCTACTTACTTACAATTAAGTTACAAAATTAACAAAAGAAACTTATACCTATAAAATATTAATGTACTAACACTACATACTAATGTTACCCTATTTATCTAATTATGACACAATGTTTCACTATATTTTTTATAATTTTATTAGTTCTTTTTTGTATTTTTTTCTTATAGTTAGCTATTTACAATATATACATAAACTAACATTAACCTACATACCTAAACGTAATATTAACAAATAAAAAATAAAACAGAATGCTTAAAAAACAAAACAATAACTTAACGCTAATATACAATACAATAACTTACGCTATAATTATAGAAAAAGAAGAAAAGAGCTGGGGTGAGCAGCGAGCCAGGGGGCGAGGGGGGCGATGGAGTGAGCAGCGGGCCGGGGGGTGAAGGGGCCGGGGCGGTGGCGCAGCTCTGGGTGGTGGCTGGCGCGCTGCCAGCGCGTCAGGCAGCCACTGGCCGGGCTGTTTGCGGCGCGCGATACCACCTGGGGAGGAAAGCGACACAACACTTATTAGTTCTGGAACGGACTGCCAGGGAGATGGGCGTACTTAATTAGGAATACGAAAAGAAGACAGAATTACAAAAACAATAAAAGTTATTGTCTATTTTATTAGATTTTAAATCAAACGGGATAGCTTTAGATGGGTCACACTAAACGACAACGGCTGTGAGTCCGTACTTGTTCGATTAAGCTGGTGGATATGACAACGGGTGCCCTGAGTAGGTAGGTATGGAACATCTTAACCAATTTTACCAAAATATCAACAGGTGGGTACCCACTTGGACACTCATCCCTCTTTCAGCATGCCTATCCACCGGGCGTGCTGGTCGACCTTATATTTGAATGTTTCATATTCGTTTTTCAGGTCGACCCCGAGATTAGTTTTTGGAAGCGCAACCCAATGAGCCATATGGAACTGCACTTCGCTGTTATCTCGGGACTGCGATCACCTATAACAAACAATCAACATATCATTAATAATTAAGTCAGATACAAATATAAGTATTTCTTAACTTAACATCAGCCTCTGTGGCGTGGCGGTAGACAAGCATGTGTGCTAGTCTGCTACCTAAGCGGCTGTGCCCATCTGATAAAAAATGTTCACACTGAAAAGGTTTTGTGGTGATTCCCACAATGATTCCACATGCACCTAGCGCCATCTAGCGATAGCATACTTATAACATACTAAGATATTACTACGTTGCAGTCAATACTGGATCGCGAAAGTTGAGTTCTGTGTCGGTATAACATATTATACAACATCCTAACAATAACCGTTGTGCAGTGGCCCGCTGCCGGCATGTTTACCTTCCCAAAGACAGGAAAGTTAAAAAGAGGTGCAGCGCCTATCGGCTTCAATAGCATTGGCAGGTTCCAAGGCCATTTTCTGAACACAAGGAAAAATGTTCAGCTGTGTGGCGGGCAGTACAAGTACCTACATTGGGCTACTTTTTGGTTGTGTTTTTATAGATGTGTAATGGATGCACGGGTGCTACTGACCAGCGAGAGAAATAGCGGTAGTCATCCCAAATGTCGTTGAGCTTCATTTTTTGGCCGGTCAGCTCTCCATACATACTGTTGGTGCGGTTTAGCGTAGGATCTTGTCTGTCCGACTGAATTTTGAAGTTCAAAATCGCGATGTCCTTTCAAGTACCTGAAACAAAGGCAACATAGGATTGATAAATGACTAAGAGAAGTCACTAAGAGAAGGTTAAATTATTTAATTATCCTATACTATCACAAGCATCTTCTTCTTCCTCTTAGCTTCGGATGCGACTGGGATCGATTCTGGGGTCCGCTTTACTAGTCTAAATGTTGAATTGGCTGAACTTCGATATTTTTATTTACTATCATAAAGTATAACTAGCTTATGTCCGAGTCAAACCTTGACACCGTTCCCGCTACCCATGTGAATCAATTCCCGGGATTTATATTAATTTATTGGCGGGTGCAGGATTTACTGCCAATATCTAGATGGTTGGGTGAGCATATTACTTTAATTCCACTACCAGTGTAAATAAAAGAAATAAGTGGGTAGCACTTACAAAAATAATTAACTTGCTCCTCTTACCGACACAGGAGAAAGTGTTCACTCCAAAGCTCACAGCAATACAGTTACACTCACACAGTAGGACAGTCAGATGGAATTGTGCAAAAATTGTAAAATTTACGAAAAACTATGAAATGTTTGAGTAGATAGGACGATACCTACAGATGGCGAACGATAGGGCACGCGCTCCGCGACTAAAAGTTCGTGGCTGACTGAGCAGTGAGTAGGACTGAGGCGCGACGCAGGGTTGCTAGATCGAGTTTCTAAAATTTCCCCATATCCTTTTTTTTTTTTTTTTTTTTTTGACCGTGGGGGAAATCCCTCATGGACGTTATGCCGGACTCCTACCGACTAAAACCCCCACGGTATCGCCCAGCAGCCTATAGTTGGGAGCCCCGGGTAAGCCCTCGGAAGGATGTCCCAGGGCTCTCAACAGACCCACGGCTTTAATGCGGCCTCGTCTAGGGGGTGGTTCGGGTGCTATCCCGCGTCTATGGGGGGTTTTCGGGTATCATCCCGCTTCATAGGAGGGGGGAGGCGTGCGTGAGTCCGTCACGTCACGCTGCCGTCATGGGCCTGCTTCTGTAAGGACGATGAGCAGCCAACTGATCGTCCTCAGGCCCCCGGTCATGGAGGCCGATGGTCTTCGGCGAAGACACGCCGGCGGCGCCCAAGCCGCCGACTGCGGAACTCGGGTGGGAGAGTTCTCTCCCGCTCCCGCCCCGCCGCCTCCTTCACGAGCATGACCTGCTCGCAGAAAGAGGCGGCGCTGTCCCACTTACTCCCGCTGGAGACCATGGCTCCCACCATGGTCTCGAGCGAGAGAGTGTCCACGCCCAAGCCCACTACGAGGACCTGGCGCTGTTGCGCCCACGCCGTGCACTCCACCAGCGTGTGGAGCGCTGTGTCATCGCTGCGGTCCCCGCAGTGCTGACAATCGGCCGTGGTTTCCCGGTGTCTTCGCCACAGGTACCTACCGAAGCTACCGTGCCCGGTAAGCATCTGTGACAACCGGTAGGAGAGAGCACCATGTCTCCTCTCCAGCCACTCGTCCATGACCGGTCTGACGGCCGCGATTGTGGCGAATCCCCCCTTTGGTTGCTCAAGTCGCACCTTCCATGTCTCCACGGTTTCCTGGTGGAGCTGGGACCGCTGGGCCTCGATTTCTCGAGACGCAGGCCATTGGCCCCGCTCTAGCGCCTCCTTGCGCCATTTAAACAGAGACGCAAGGGCTCTCGCTTCCAAGTCCCATGGAGGGGTCCCGGCTAGGAGACATGCCGCCTCACCTGAGATCGTGCGGTATCCCCTTATCATCCTGACGGCCATCGCCCTCTGTGGGCTCAGCAATCTAGCCACATTACTGGCCGTCAGGGTCTCCGCCCATACGGGGGCCCCGTATAGGGCCATACTTCGCACGATCCCCAGGTACAGTCTCCTGCAGGGAGCGTTGGGTCCCCTGATGTTGGGCATCAGCCGTGCGAGTGCAGCTGACACCCCCTTCAGTTTTGGGACCAAACTTCGGAAGTGATGTCCGAAGTTCCACCGGCCATCGAGTACCAGCCCCAGATACTTCATCGAGGGCTCGATGCCGATGCTGACGCCCCCTACCTGTAGGCTGGATCCCGCAGGTGGCCCCATCCGAGGTCCGTGGAAGCACAGAGCCTCGGACTTGTGAAGGGCGACCTCGAGACCCAGCCGCCGTATCCGACCCACGACTTGAGCAACCCCTGCCGTGGCCTTTAGTGCTGCGTCTCGGTGCGTTGCTCCCCGCGCCGTAACGAGGGTGTCGTCGGCGTAACATGTTACGTCCACCCCCCTGAGCAACGGACCACGCAGCACCCAATCGTAACCGATGTTCCACAGGAGCGGCCCTAATACCGATCCCTGTGGAACACCGCACGACACATCCCGCCGACCCGGCCCTAGCCAACTCGGGTAAGTAATGGCCCTCTCGGAGAGATAGGCCCCGACAATTCGACGGAGGTAGGGAGGCACTCCATGGTAGATAAGCGCCTCCCTAACGCAGCTCCAGGGCAAGGTGTTGAAGGCGTTGGCGATGTCAAGAGACACCGCCACTATCACCTCACCCTGTGAGACTGCTTCCTCCGTCAGGCCTCTAATGCGCATGATCGCATCCACCGTGGAGCGCCCCTGGCGGAAGCCAAACTGGCTATCCGCCAGATCAGGCCCCACGCGTGTGAGATGCCTGACGAGGCGTTGTGCAATAATGCGCTCAAAGAGCTTGCACACCTCGTCAAGCAACACGATCGGCCGGTACCCTGATGGAGAATTTGCCGGCCGCCCCGCCTTTCGGATCAAGACCAGTTTTCCTGTCTTCCAGACCTTGGGAAACTGGCCTTTTTCGAGGCATGCGCTAAAGAGCCATATAAGTCGAGGCCCAAGCTCCTCAAGAGCCAGGACCCACGCTCGGCCTGGAATGCCGTCGGGTCCAGGGGCGGTGTTTCTGCGGGATTTAAGCCGCAGTACAGCCGCCCCTAGCTCACCCTCCGTGACTACGGGCACGTTGTTCTCACTGCCTTCCGCGCTGGGCGCCTGAGACGGAGCCATGCGCGGAGGAATGTGTTCCTCCGCTCTTGATGGAAACAAGGAGTCCAGGACCACCTCCAGCTGCTCCGGCTGGAGACTCTGGGTCAGTGGGGGCGCCTTAGCGCGTAATTTGCCCCTTACCATAAGGTACGGGCGCCCCCACGGGTTGCGCTCCAGAGTCTCTATCAGCTCCTCGCGGCCCAACTTTTTGGACCGCTTGATGGCCGTCTGGAGGGCCCTCTTGGCCTCCTTGTACCCATCATAGAGCTCCGTCTCTCGGGCTACCGCATCGTCTGGGCGGCGACGCCTCCGGCGGAACCTGGTGTACCGGCGGCGCGCAGTGACGCACTCCGCGCGCAACTGCGCGATTTCCGGCGTCCACCAGTACACCTGCCTCCTCGCCGGTCTGGCACTAGCCCTGGGCATCGCCGCATCACAGATAGGCGTCATGGCTCTCCCGAACCACTCCACTTCGGCATCAATATCGGCTGGCCTGTCCGCTACCGGGATCCAGGTCTGCACGATGGCCGCCTCCAGGAGAACCTCCGGATCCAGGCGATGGAGTGCCCAACGCGGTTCCGGGGGATTCGCAATAGCTGGTGGCAGGTTAGGTGGAGGGGAGACGTTGAACCGAATATATCGGTGATCTGACGACGTCTCCTCTTCCTCCACCACACGCCATTCCTGGACACGGCTGGCGAGCTCAGGGGTCGCAAACGAAACGTCTATGACCGAGCTGAGCCCCCGCCGCGTCCAGGTTGCGACATTCCCCCGGTTCAGGATGACTAGGCCACGTGTAGTGACCCAGTCCTGAAGTATCCTCCCCCTGTCTCTGGTTTCCCGGGAGCCCCAAGCCTGCGACCAGGCATTGAAATCTCCCAGGATCAGGACAGGGCGAGGCCGGCATGCAGCGAGAACTACGTCCAGCTCAGGGAGCCATAGCTCGAACTGATGCTGGTCGAGGCTCGGCGAGATGTAAACGGCCACGACAGCCATACCCTCATATTCCGCCGCGACGCAGCCCGGGCCTCTAGCGATAAGCGCTAGGCGCGAGTCATCCGCGGCGGTCCCCCCAAAGACAGTCGCCAGGCCGTTCAGATCAACTGGGCTTCCGGGGTGAACCCAGTACGGCTCGGCGACAACCACCACGTTAATGGACCACTGCCTGATGCTCTGGTACAGAAGGTCCTGAGCACCAGCGCAGTGGTTCAGATTCACCTGCAGGATGCGGACATGGGTATCCATTAATGGACGTCCATTTCCGCACCCTGCCGCGAGAGTGCACCCTCACCTCCCCGTGCGGACGGACGGGGCTTTGGTCTTGAGGCAGTGCAGGCCTTACTGCCCACCCAGTGGTCGGCCTCCTTGCCCTCCGCCACGCATTTAAAACAGCGTGGCGGAGCGTCACAGGCAAGGGCCACGTGACCGGGCTGACTACAGCGGAAGCACCGGTCTCCCACGTTGACTTCCGCCGTACACTGTACTCCCACATGCCCCACGACCAGGCACCTAAAGCACCTGGCTTCGCGTGGCTGCAGGAGATGCACCTGTGCCCTCAGGAAGCCCCCGATAAGGAGGCTCCGTCCGTCCGCCACTTTTTGGGCCGCCGCGACGGGGCAGCTCACGACTGCCGATCCGTGACCGAACGGGCCAAAGCGGATTTCGCCTGACCTCACCTGGTCACGAGGGCAGCCGCTCGCCTCCACGACGGCGGAGATTATTTCCTCCGTCGTAGTCGCGTCATCTAGACCCGAAATGGGCAGACCCGCGCACTTGTTGGGTCTGGTGACGCGGATGTCACCCGTGTCCAGCGACTCCCTTAGCTTAGCCGCTAGGGCATCTGCTTTGGGGCCGCTGGTGGCGCCATAGACCTGGAGGAGGCGTGCTCCGGTGCTATACCTGTTTTAGACTCTTTGATCAATATAATAATATAATAATCGTATCTGTGTATTAGAGATATCTCAATATAAATGCTTGGATAATCATTAGCTTTTTAAAATTTCGGTTGTCAGTATTCTATAAAAATGTTATATTAGCGATACTGAACACGATTTTTTTTTAATTCTTGTCTGTTTGTCTCTTCGACACATCCTTCGCGCAAGATACCAGACCCACGCCTGAACTATTAAATTTTTTTCCTCTTTTATATATCGGTCTTTGAGGCAACGATGAAGACATCTACCAACAATCTTACGAGCTATTGGAACCAATATGAATAGTTTTTAAATATTGATTTTTGATTACGCCACCCAAATATTTCAATGAATTTTTAAGCATTTAGTACCTATTCTATTTATTGAAATCGATTTACAAAGGAAATTTTTTTGATAGGTCCAGGCGGGATTTAGACGATCCTTCTCTTACAGAGAGAATGCTTTAACCACTAAGCTATCAGACCCACGCCCAAACTGTGCTCTATGACTAGTTTAATTTCAAAAATTATTATAGCTTCAGTATGCACATTCATCGTAGTTCTGCGGTGTTCCATTATAATTGCATAGTGCATGTCTATGTTTAGGTATATTATGATTGCCCTTCACGTCCTTCTAGCCGCGCCTTATACCCGGAGAGTCATTATAGGCAGAGGTGAGTTAGCGCCCACATTTCACCAATCTTTTCATTCGGTCCCAATGACATTATATCTAATAAGCCTAGCTGTGCCCGCGTCTTTGTTCAGATCTATGCGTAACTTTTAGGGGAATTGTATTTATTTATGTTTTTTAAAATAAAAGTAGTTGAAGTTACGCCTTATATCTAATCAACTCATCGCTCCCTGTCCTAAATCACACCTGACTCTCTATCGTACCTGCTGTGTTTCTCCCGCCTCTCACACTAAGGAGTTCACGGCGGTGTTCCAATGGACGCGAATGAATTATCGTCCGCCATGTTGTACGATTAGAAGCTTTTCTCATTTTGAAATTATCCTATTGTAAGTATTTTTTGTCAATTTCAGTTCAGGAAATATATTTTAAGATATTTCGTGGGGGACGCATAGACTAGTGAAGAATATTAAACTTTTTAAGGCCGCCCCTCAATAAACTGCTGTGTGTGGGCGTGTGCGAGCAGGACAGCCTGCCGCTGACTCACTCGCTCATGTATTGAATGGCAGACATCTTACTTGTTTGAATGTTATATAAAAAGATAATGTATTCAATTTCTATATGCTCGGCAGATAAAGGCGGTACTCACAATACTTTGTGTTTTTACAAGAGACAAGTGTATTGTGTGACGTATATGCGGTTAATATTAGTATTCGAAATATGATGTAATTTTATTGATAGTGAATAGAAACTTATAGGAACTAGTGTCATTGCATTTACGAACATAAGTGGTCCCAACATCGAGCCCTGTGGAACTCCCGAAGGTATGCGGGGCATAAATACCGGGTTTCAAAATGTGGCACGGGTGAAACTGGGTGGGTCGGCTAGTTTAAAATAATTGAAAATACAGAAGTTGGTGCCCCAAGTTAAGTCAGTACTTAACTTCCAGAATACTATATAGCTAAATATTAGTTGAAACTATGTTCATCAATCGTAGATGTTGACATGACATCACATCACTATTAGTCTTGTCTGATGTTAAGCATCCAGTACACTGTGGTGTACACAACTCTTACTCACATTTTATCTCGCTCGACGAGCTCTTATAGGAACCTACCTACCTATCATAACTTTTAAACTATCGCGTTCAATGACATACAATAACGCGATCATGGTATAGGTACGTACACACCATTGATTTGCCTGACGTTTCGACCAGGTTGCACCGGCCGTGGTTACGGCTAAATCAGCCTGTGACCACGGACGGTACATGTAGATATGTATCTATACCACGATCGTGTTAATTCCTGTTAAAATTATTGTATACCGACCCATCTAAGTTCTGGGGAAAGTTTAACAGGAAAGTGGAAATGAAAACACTCTTATTATATAATAATAATAATTTATTTATTTATCAAAAAGGGCTGTACATTGTATTATTACTCGTTTTACAAATGTATATATCGTCACTGGAAAGCCAATAATACTAAAGCGCCATTTTAGTCAAAATGAGTTATATATATCGTTGGATAGGATTTTTTTTTCTGCGTCGAATGGTCGGGGTTTCGTGTTGATCAGGGCACTTTTTTGGCGCTTAAGCACTTCAAAATAAGGAGATGTTTCATCATTTTGAATTCGTGACAAAAACTTACGCAGTACAAATTTTGATTAATTTTTAGTCGTTGTCGCTTCAGTATTTTTATTCACTGACACCAGCCAACAGCCAACCTTGTTCAGTAACTTAAAATACTGATGTTGAATCATTGATGTCGCTTTAGTATTTATTGCCAGCCGTAACTACTAGTTGATTATTAGTTAAGTAAATTTGCTTTACGTAGAAACTGATGCGCATGGCGCTTTAGTATATTTTGTCTACGTACTGTTTTGATAGGAAATGGTTTTAGTGATTTTGCCTCACATATCAAATTATTTGAGTGTCTGTTTAGAATGTTTTCCATTCAATAAAATTGCATAATTATTTCATTAAGCATGAACTATTTTAGTCGACGAAATATTAATGGTTCGTTTAGCATTTAGTTGGGGGAAAAACGTACAAATTTAATTTCGTTAAGTCTTTTAAAATCATATTTCGTTTTAATTACAATGCGATAAGTACTTATAATTCATATTTTGCGCGCGAGTCGTCGGTGGTTTAGTCGATCTTGTAGTCAGCTTCGTGCTGCGTTAAGTTTATTTTTTATATATTTATTTAAAATAAAGTGAGTGACGCGTTCATACAGGTCCCGCAGCAGAGTGAATCTTTCAGATTATAATGCTTAATGATTATAATTTAGGGATGCGGTGATGTAGCCATATACCTCTGAGCCACCATTTCCTACAATATTGTTAGCGCATCGCCCTCTCCCTGTACTGTCAAGACATCTGAGCACTTGTTTATAGAAATTAAGTTAGTCCACGCTACGGTTCTACTCAGAGTATTCTATAGTCCAAATTATTATTATTATTATTATTATTTTGTTTCTCTGATCCGTGACACTCGGGACTATGGAGTCCCGGGCCTTTGGAAGGCGTGCGTCGGGCCGAAGCCAAGACGTAGAGGCCCTTTTAAGAGAGTTTAATATGCTAGGGATAGACACACACATGGCGGATACCACCCCCGAGCGCAAAATATGATACACCCGGGGATGGTCCCCGCCAGGTGCAGAGACTATTGGAATAATGGAAACTAGATTATGGGCTATGGGGTTGAGTATTGGATGGACTGGTGAATGGGCTATGGGGGGAGACTAACGGACGCCTGCCATGACAATAAGTCTCAAAATTGTTAAAAAGGCAGGTGGTGACTCGCCAACTCATTGCATGGGCCCCATTAAAATAGCCACGCATAATGCGGCCATGGAGCAACACCCGTTGAGCGGCTAAGGTTGTCGAGAGGTGAGTCTGCGGGGTGCAAGATCGCGATACAGAAGTCGGTCAGCAGGCCCCCGGCGTTATGACATTTTACACTTCCAACCTGGAGCATAGGTTCCGCTCTTGCGACTCCACTCTTGGCCAGCCAATAAAGGCAAGCACAAGAGGCGGGGCGGAATGAATTCCAACCCTCGGGAGAATCAGGGTTCGTGGTGTCGCCACTCACCAACAGCTCGCCACAAGCTATTATTATTATTATTCTATAGTCCAAATATGCATATTGATTATTTCAATAACTTTGAGAGTCTACTCCACTCTCACTCTCCTTATGATCACGTAGTCATAATGGGTGACTTTAATACCTGCTTATTGAAGGATGACAGCCGGTCTCGACAACTAATGGGCATTCTATCCTCCTACAACTTTAATGCTTTGCCACTACCTGCCACTCACCATCCCCCTGACCACCCTTCCACCTTACTTGATCTCCTTATAGTATCCTCCTCTGACTACGTAGATACACATGGCCAATTACCTGCCCCTTTTTCATATTACGACCTAATATACATCTCTTTTCGGATAAGACCTCCTAAACGTAAGGCACAGTACCGGATAGGATAGGATAGGGGACTCTTTTTGTCCGCACTTAGCCTCTCTCTTGGGCCATTGTGCGTAGAGAGTGCTGGCTAGAGCAGCCAGCCTAGCTCCGCCCAGAAACGCAGAAGCTAACTGGGGGCTTCACAGGCTTCGCGGAGCGACCTCATTGTGCCGAGGATTTGGGATCGTTGGGCGGCCACTGCCTCGCATTCCAGTATTACGTGGGCGGCCGTTTCCTCGGCGCTGAAACACAACCCCTGCAAAGGGGGCTATCCGTGACACCGATGGTATGTAGGTGGGTCGGGTTATCACTCGTCAGTTTCCTCAATATGTCAGTTTCTCTAACCGGTCAGTTTCCATTATTCGTCAGTTGTAAATAATTCGTTAATTGGTTAGTTTCCTTACTCGTCATTCTCCTTCATTCGTCATTTAACTCAAGTCGTCAATTCATGCAATTCGTCAATACAGTATAATCATGCTAATAATACATAGGATAAAAAATCAGGTCTAAAAATATGCTGTAATAGCTAATGGACAACTACGAGTAAGTATAACATTTAAATATGCAGGCTAAAATTAAAAAAAAGACATTCTAATAATCACTTTAAATCACTTGTCATTTTACGAAAATAATTTGAAATAATATGAAACTAAATGCATTGACATTATCTATTTGCAGTGCATTATTTAATTGTATATAAAGAGCTATTATCTGAATATCCTTGTTAGAGGTTTCATAACTAAACCATAACATATTATTAATAGCCATAACCTAAAATCACGCCTTAAATCTTATGCCACCAGGGCTCTTACATACACATAAAAAAATATAATATCGTATCTGAGCATAACTGTACAATTGACGAAAGTTGGTGTATTATGTAAAGTAATCAGATGGGGAAAATGACGAATTAACAAATTGGCTAATTAAAGAAATTGACGACTTAGAGAATATTATGAAATTGACGAATAAAGAAACTGACCGGTTAGAGAAACTGACATATTGAGGAAACTGACGAGTGATAACCCGACCCATGTAGGTGCTTGTTGAGGGGACAGTGGCCCGTTATTGTCCCCATAATTGTCCTTAGACTTGTTCTGTCTAGTCTTAGGAGACGTTTCGTTAGCCGTTTATTTATCGACGGCACAGCCTGTTTTGATTGCCTGCAGGCGATGGTTTGTACCCATCTTTGGTTATGTAGTTCCACAGAGCTCTGGCCTATCCAGGTACGGATCTGTGAAAAAGGGATCGGCAGTAGTGTAGTGGGCCAGCAGTGGTCATATAGGAGCCCCTCCTCGCGAGTTCGTCCGCAGCATCGTTGCCGTAGGACACACTGTGCCCTTTTATCCACTGTAGTGTTACTACATTATGGGTGGATAGCTGGTTCAAAGCAGTTTGGCATTCTGCTATTAGTGTGCTGTTGGTTATTTGGTGTGGCTGTGCTGTTGGTTAGGAGCTTTATGTTAAAACCCTTAACCTGCTTTTCGCTTATTGCCGTCGCTGCTGTTGTTATGGCGACACACTCGCATTGGAAGATCGAGCTGTGTTCGCCTGTGGAAGGTGGATATTTAAGCCAAGGTCCAAGGAGTGTACGCCGGCTCCTGAGCCATTCTTTGTTTTGGAGCCGTCGCGGTCGGTGTAAACGCGTACCTCTTTAGTACTGGAGTAGTACTTTTCCTCGGCTTGCGTTATTATCTGGTATTTTTTATTGAAAAAATGTTTTTTGAAGGTTTTATCACAATAGCTGCTCCCCTATTAGTGTTTTGTATTCCATCGCCCGCCCAAGAATTGCGGTGTGGGGACTATTGTGGTTAAGGCACAGTACCGTTGTCTTCGCAATTTTAGGGGTATTGACCTAGAGGCGTTACGTCGTGACGCCCATTTTGAATTCGACAGACGTCAATGAAATGGTGGACATTTTCGGGTCGAGGGTTATAGAATTATTTGACCAACACGCCCCCCTAAAACGGGTCAAGATCAGGCACAACCCGGCGATTAAAGCCCTAATGGCTCGCAGGGACAAAGCAAAAAGGCGCTACAGAGGCAGTCCATCGGAACACAACTTGCTCGCATTCAAGACCCTACGCAACTGCTGCAGCCGTATATGTAGAGACGCAAAGCGACGCCATTTCTATAACTCTCTCAACAACTGAAACTCCTCGGACACATGGAGATTTCTCAGGTCTGTTGGCATTAGCAAATCACCTGTTTATGACTCCAGGGATATAGACTTGTGTGCCCTAAATGACCACTTCTCTCTACCACCCGTCTCACTGGACGCAGTTACCAAGCAGAGCACTTTGCATGCGCTTTCTAGTGTCCCAACTCCACAGACTCCACCTTTTCATTTAATGCCTGTATCAAAGGCGGAAACTCTAAAATCGCTGCTGTCTATTTCCTCGTCCGCGACTGGCTCTGATCATATCTGCTATAGTATGATTCTTCCACTTCTCCCTACTGTACTTTCTATTATAACACACATTTTCAATTATTCCCTATTCTCTCGTACCTTTCCTGACTCCCGGAAACCAGCTTTTATTATTCCATTACCCAAATCTCCTAAGCCTTCCACAGTTACCGATTTTCGGCCAATTTCCATACTTCCGTTTCTCTCAAAAGTTCTCGAGCATATCGTGCACCAACAACTGTCTATATTTTTCTTTTTTCCTCTAACCTCCTCAACACTTTCTAATCTGGATTCCGTAAAGGCCACAGTACAGCTACGGCTCTCGTTAAAGTGACTGATTATATTCGATGGGCCCTGGAGAGGAAAGAACTAACTTTACTAATATTGCTGGATTTTAGTAGTGCTTTTAACTCGATCGATTTTGACATTTTGCTTGGCGTATTGAAGAGTATTAATGTTTTCTCTAATGCTATCTCCTGGTTTGATTCGTATCTGCGAGGGCGGTCGCAGCGTGTTCAGTTGGACCAGGAATCTTCCAACTGGTGTAGACTTGTTGCGGGTGTACCACAGGGTGGTCTCTTTCCTCTCTTGTTCTTCATCTTCATCAACTCTGTCACCGGACTGATTTCATCTAGCTACCATCTTTATGCCGATGACTTGCAGGTATACAATCATTTTGCGGTGACTGATGCCTCCTCTGCAGTATTTGCCATGAACCGCGAGCTGGATTGCATTAGTGTCTGGGCTAAATAATTTGGACTACGTATCAATCCAACCAAATCTAAAGCAATGATTATTGGTAGCACTCACATGCGCAGACAGCTCGATTTCTCCGCACTTGCGCCTGTCACGCTGAATGGAACTCGGATACCCTATTCGGATACCGCCAAGAATCTGGGAGTACTCTTTGATGCTAACTTGCCCTGGAGTCCTCATATCAATGAGGTTAGCAGAAAAGTAAACTATAGCTTCCACTTCCTAAAGTGTCTCCAGAGCTTTCTACCTTTAAGAACCAAAATTTCCCTTGCCCAAACTCTTATCCAACCCATTATAGACTACGCAGATGCCTGTTTTCTAGATATCGCTGAGGAACTCTTAAACAAGTTGGAGAGATTGCAAAACTTGTGCATTTGGTTCATATTCAACCTGAGAAAGTACGACCCCGTCTCGCAGTTTCGCAGAGAACTCAAGTGGCTACCTATCGGCCAGCGTAGGAACACTCGTATTCTCTGTTATCTTTTCAACATTCTGTACAACCCTGCTGCGCCGTCTTACCTGAGGGAGCGGTTCTCATTTATACGTGCTCCTGATGACCCGTGCAGATCCAGCCTTTGCTTTCGCTTTCGCTTTTAATTATAATATTGCCATGGGTAATTACCAGAACACTTATTCCTATTCCCTTGCTTATTTCTTTTTTGGCAGAAATGCATAATAATACCGTATTGGTTTTGTTAGAACACAATACCAGTACGTTACGATATAAAAATCGATCACACTTATGATAATTACTTTATTATTTGGAATTGGATTTTGATAAGCATATTTATTTCATTATTACCGTTTTATTTAATTCTCTATAATATTTTTTAGTTATGTTGGTACTAAAAATCTATATAACCTATAATAATTGTGAAATTATTAAGGTTAAATTGATTTTTAATAAAAATAATCGTTAATTAAACAAATACAGTACAATAATATTTAAATAAAAAGATGCTAGAAGTATTGTTTTGTTGGCAACTATTGCAATTATTAGGATTTACTAACTGTTGATTATATCTGTTAAGAAAAATAAATTGAAATTAGAATGAACAATCTTTTAATAAGTATTTTTGACGTAACAATGATCCCAATAAATAATTCCATACATCGTATTACTATGCGCTCATTTGACATATCGTGGTGTTTAAATATTCTTATCCTGAGACTGTGTCCATCTGTAAAGCGCGTTAGTACTTTTTCTTGACATACTTTTGAAAGAATGAGCGTTTTCAGTATTATTTGATCACAATACCTTATAATAATTATTAAGATAAGTACTTTTGCATTACCAAGTGTACAGAGCATTTGTACTTAAGCGACAGCTATCTCCCGAATCACGCAAAATATGCAAAATATATCGATTCCAGTACATAGGGAACAGTGTTACAATATATTTTTGCCTTTACTGTTTGTCAATTACTAAATTAGAAAAAAAGTTATGCCTAGTTTTTTAATCGCTCTCCTGTGAAATGGCCTTTTGGCGTTTTAGTATTATTGGCTTTCCAGTGACGATATACACATATATGTATATTATGTATATTAATACAAACATGAAAGGGGGCTACGACTGAGGTTTCTGTTACGTCTGTTTCTTAGGGAACCAGACCATACAGCAGGCGGTACCACGTGCAGGAGAACCTCTGGTCTTGCCATGGGGGTTCTACACGACTGTTGCGCTCCCCCCATGACCTTACTACCCTCAACACTGGACAGATGCTGAGGATAAGGCTTCACCAGCCTAGGCGCAAGGTCCCCAGGCTGGCTCCACCCCGCCCAATACCTACTTACTTACAATTAAGTTTATACAAACAAATTAAGCCACAATTAACAAAAAGGAATACGAAAAAACTGCTTATAACTATACAATATTAATGTAGTACAACAACAAGACCTACTTACTTACAATTAAGTTACAACAAAAAAAAAAGAAATTCTACTCATAATCTTTACAACATTAATTTACTAACACTAGCCTACTTAAATAATTATTACATTTTAATAAGTATGTATATTTCGTTTTTGTGTTCTTTATTTTTGTCTTTTTCATTTGTTTTTTCTTATCTACTTAACATTACAAATACATTGTCTTAACCTAAGCGAACGAGCTCGCGGTGCCACTGCGCGACATCAGCCTTCACTCGCCGCGCGTGCTGGCCTGCGAGCCGCGCGGGCGGTCGGGGTGCGAGCCGCGGGCGAGAGGACGAGGGGGCCGGGAGAGCGACCGGTGGGCTAGGAGATGATGAGGCCGGTGGGGTGAGCAGCGAGCTGGGGAGTGAAGGGGCCGGGGTGGTGGCGCAGCTCTGGTCGCGGCGCGGCGCCTTGGCGGGCGGCGCGGAGGCGGGCGAGGGGCCGCGCGCGCGGCGGCGTGCGCCGGCGCAGCGCTGGCGCGGTGGCAGCGCGTCAGGCAGCCACTGGCCGAGCTGCTTGCGGCGCGCAAATACCGCCTGGGGAGTGACACAACACTTATTAGTTCTGGAACGAACTGCCAGGGAGATGGGGCAAACTTAATTAAAAAGACGTGTAGAAGACCGAATAAAAAGGTTCCAGTTTTTGTCTATTATATTACATTTTGGATCAAAAGCGACATATAGTACAATGGCTGTGAGTCTGCACTTGCTAAGATGGTGGATGTGACAACGGGTGCCCGGAGTAGGTATTTGTGATCATTTTCATAATTTTTACCAAAATACCAACTGGTACCCACCTCGACCCTCATCCCGTTCTTGAGCATTTGTGTTTTCATGGCTTGGTTGTTGACCTTTGACACGAAAGACGCTATGTCGAACGTCAGGTCGACGTCGACACTGGCGCTTTCGAATCTCATGCCAATGAACCACACTGACTTAAGTTTAGCTGCTGTCCCGGGGTTTTGATCGCCTATAACAAACAATAGACATATTAATAACTAAGTTAGATACAATTATATTGCTAAGCCCATATCCACTATCAAGCCACTTGTGTTGATCAGGCTAGAAACGGCTAGCTTGCATATTGTTATCATTGGAGCGCTCGAAGCTAGGCATATCAGGCCTCAATCTTGGTCTAGAAGTTCATAGAGCTAGTCCAGGGAAGTGCGACGGACATTCACTGTGGGCTTGGACATGGGCTGGACATATTGAAGTGCAAGCTTACCGGGTGTGAAGGTGGGGGGCTGTTCGCCTGTGGTATGGCAGACCGTATTGACATGCGCCATCTTGACTAAACTCTTGCACTCCAGGGATTATGTAACAATCGACAGGTGCTCGTGAGCGGATGCAACTCAAGTAACGAGGGCATGTACTGCAATATATTCTATTAAAGAGTATGTACAATATAACCACAAAGTGGCTGCGCTCAGCCAGTGCGGTATACTTACTGACGAGGTGGCGTATTTTGCTCTCGACGAGCCCGCTCCACTGCAGCTGGTCGTCGGCACTGGCGGAGGACGCCACCAGTATGACGAAGTGCTTATAGTGCGAGAAGAAGTCCTGCGCTTCGAACAGGCGCACTTGCCGCTCAGCACGTCGTTTGTTACCGCCAACGCTATTGACAAAACATATAATCATAGATATGATAGGCTATGTGGAGTGGTAGTGAACGCGAGTCCTTAAAAGTGTAGTACTTGTGGCGGTCAGATGGCAGTCGCTTTACGGAAAATATCGAAGTTCAGCCACATCACAGTTAGACTCGAAAGCTGGCTTGACTACTATCATACATCTAATAACTAATTAACAGTTCACTTGATTCATTCATAATATTTATTAAGTACACCATAGATATATTTGATACTAAAAGTACGAACCGTTTTTTACTTCGTTCACGATTATCCCCCTCGATGACTCCGTCACATTAAAGGTTGAGTTCTGCTGCGGGTATGCCGGGGTGATGATGGGCATCAAGTGATCCCGATCTCCAAGATTCACCTGGTGGACAAACGAAACAGTGGTTGTGATTACTAGCTCGGCGGCAGGCGCTTGGTTCAGACTAATGTAACGAACATTAATACTGAAAAAAAACTTCTCTTAGGAGTATTATTCTATCTTAAGTGACGGCTATACTAATTGAGCATTACAAGAATTACTTCGGTCAGATGTATGTCATCTCACAATAACTAAGGTCAGAGTCACACCCTAACTGTTTTTCATACTCTATACTGTACTGTAGACAAAAATGCTTACTCTAGGATCCCAGACGGGAAATTTCAGAGGCGCAGGGCCTATCGGCTTCAAGAGCACCGGGAGGTTCCACGGCCACTGACTGAATATAAGAAAGAACTTGATAATCAGCGTGGCCGGGAGCGCGTTGGGGTACAGCTGGCACGTGCGCGCCACCAGCATGGCCCAGGACACGCCGCCCAGGTAGCCCAGCACGTTGGAGTACACGCCGCGCCCTGCACATCGAGGGAGCTTCTTGTAATGAACAGTACATTTCAGAAATAGCTAGATATTTGTACAAGTCATACTAAAACACGAGTCCTTACGTTTAGCCCACAGCTTCACCGCCCTGAGCGTCTGCCGGAACGCTTCGGGGTTCGGGACCAGACGCAAGATCTCGTCGGTCACGCGACAGCCATTGAGCGACCGCACACACGCCGGGTCCAAGTTCTTTAACAGCATGTCGTCACTCAAGTCTAAAGATTCTGAAAAGATTTCCATTGCCATAAGCTTCACAGTCGTTAGATACAGTATTATCCACAAATATAATGTAGAATTGCTTCTTAGTTCTTACCTGGTATCTCTTTAAGAGCCATTCTGGCGAAGAGCAGATCAATTTCGATCCCGTCGAAGACCATCTTGATAACCGGCACGAATGCGTCCTTTACTGCTCTCAGATCTTTTACCTGAACATAAACAAACTTGAATTAGGCATATTCATAAGATAATTTGGAATTTATATTATGTACTGTCATGAGAGCTGTCTTTGTGTTAAGCGTTCTTTATAAGGTTGGGGTTGGTGCAGTGGACTGCGTCATGTTCTTAGTGAAACTGTAAAAGTTCCTCAAACATTAAGTAATACAAACCTGAGGCTGATTTTGTAGCAAATTGTAGAAGGTGGAGAAAAACTCCGCCCTGCTCACGTGCCTCGGCGCCACGCACAGGGCGTCTATGTCCGCGCCTTTGTTGTGCACCTGGTTGACAAGAGAACAATGGAACTTAATGTTTTGACCCACTGATATGACATCCAATATCTCATTTCATTGAAAATATTTAAAAATGAACAGAGTGTGCAAGTTTTCAATGTATTGCAGTCAAATAATAACGGCAAGGATTTGGACAAGAATCACAACTTAAGCTATTCAGCAAAATGGTGTACTGACCCCGAGCCTGTAGGACCCAAAGGTTTTCACGAGGCCCCCCACACGATCGGCCACATAGGCTGGCATGTTCTGCCAGAGGGCCACGTCGCGCACCCATTGCCGCACGAGGCGGCTCAGGGTGCCCAGCACCTCCTCGCGGCGGCGACTCTCGGCTGGGGACTCACTTTCATTCACACTTGCCAGGTATGAAAAGAACTCCTTGTTTCTTTGGATCTCTTCCGGATTTGGACCTGAATCAAAGGAGCACAGGTCTCAATATCTCGTTGGTGTATCATTATATTTATATCAACTATAAATTGAATATTTCAATGAAGTGACATAGGCAGGTACTTATCTACTGACCTTCGTATGAGATGGCTCCCGTTAACCCGAATGTCGTTCGGGTTTGCTTCGTAGTTTGATTGCTAGATGATTGCATCTTGGTTATCTGTAATAAGAAGAGTTTTGGTTACATTACACATTTTAAAAACAGACGTGTCTTCTAAGTTTTTAATTATTATCAATTCATTGAGACCAGTTCTATCTGTTAGACTTTAGAATTTACAAGAGTTTTAACAAAATAATTAGAAAACCTGTTTTTATCCCATTTAGACCACTTCCCGTCTCACAACCCTCAAGAAATATTTAATCGAATGTTATTCGCAACCTTTCACCCTGACTGAGTCCAAACTCAAAGTTCAACTGCCTTTTTACCCCTAAATATGTGAATACCTAAGTAACGGGTATACTAAATAACCTACATATGTAACGCTGTGTTATCTACTGGAGAAGTCATAAAAGTAATAATTTTGATAACCTTATAAACAAAAATATTTATAGCTCTGACTTAAATTAGTCTGACTACATAAATAGCAAGCAAGAACAACACCAGCAGTTAGTTATTGTATAACAGCACATTTATATATTTATTTAGTATTTGTAACTTCAGACAAGTTTACCAAATAATAAGGGTGTACTTGTTACACGATTGCCCAGGATGGGTTATTTACATGTAGGCACAGCCGCGCCCGGAAGTTTTCTTTTACAAACGGTCTTTACATTGATACAAACCAATTTTATATTAGAATTTAATAAATATTTTTAAACCTTTACACAAAATAATTATTTCTAATGTTTCGTATTCATTACAATATTTTGTATCCTAGCAGTATCCGCCTACGCTCGGCGCAATAGACTTAGCAGAGTGACACACGCGCTGTATAGAATGAATGGCTCAAACTCATTATTAAACATGGTGGAAGATTTTCATCCCAACTGGAACGGATGTACCCGAAATACTGGAAATAGTGAATTTTACGCAAAGGAAACATTTCTTTATTTTAAAAAAGAAACTAACTCGCTTGACATCTTCCACCTTGTATTTTTAAATTAAATATTATGAAGACAGTCTTTTGAGTGACTGACTTATAAATACAGGGCTAAACTACTGAAAACTACGAAAATTGACAGACTTCTTCTATGGGCTTGGTACATATTGCGGAAGGATTTTGAAAAATTCAACATTTTGCTGACGAAATCATTATCAAGTATGTGATGAACATTGTTATATGTGGACTTGGTAATGTTCACCAGTTTTAATGGTTTAAATATTCTTCCTTCCTCCCAAATTCTTAAAACATGCTGCCACCACTTACGAACTAAACAAATTAAAATAAGTATATCAAGTATCACACAAAATAATTTCAAGAAAACCCGGTGCCTTGCACCCCCTGAGCAGTGAGCAGTGGTTCTCTTCTTTGCCGAGTCAATGGTGGGTAGTTCCAGTTTTATGATAAATTCCATCGACCACAGTCACATCGTTGTTCATTGCTTTACACACAGGTAGAGAACAGGGGCGCAGTGGGCAAGAGAGCAAATACAGTATTGACTTGGATGGGGTCATATAGCCTCATTTTGCTATATATTCCTTGTATTGGTAAGCTTGTTTCCAGCAGATGATGTAGATACTTCCAAATTGATACTGGAGTTGATGTCCACGTGGCGGATTTTTTTGGTCTGATGAAATTTACCGGAACTGAGTGTTTCTCTGCCCACATTCAGTCTCTTATATATAATAGGAGCAGCGGTATCTTTTATATACCTAATACATAGGTTGGCTTCTCCTGGCATACTGTCATCATTTCTGGGATAGATTTACTTATTTACTATTAGATACCTACTTATTAGACTGAATCGATAATATCGCAGCGGCGTGCGTTGGTAGTCATCAGTTCACTAACATTGTATAATGTCTGCAGTTGCATAAAGACGTTGTCTCTCTGGCTGTATTTTAGCATTTCTACCGCACCACGGCGAGTGAAAGAGCCTATTAGGAGTCTTTCCAATATTGCGCTTGCCCCGATGTGGTGGAATCGGTATCAATGGGGGATACCAGTTTCAGTTTTATGACTTCTCAGGCGGGTGGGACCACTTTTTCATTCTCCGAAATGAAGAATTTTGTATAGATCTAAGAATATTATATAATAAGTTCTACTATTAGCCTAGTTTTATGTACTACCTACAGAATACTAAGCATAGAATTTATATTTTACTTCAAATAAAACTATAAATACAATAAAATACAACAAATACACAATAAAATAAAAAAGTTAAACAAACGTAAATAAAAAACCATTAAAAAGGAAAATTACATTTTAGATAGATTCGAACGCGACGCAGCTAAGTTATAAGTCCACCGCAGACGTATTGAGCCACAGTTACCATGAAATCACAGTGCGAAATAGACGTTTACATATTATGTCATAAAAACGTTCTGTCCCATTCCTGATTATAATAGCGTGATGATATTAATTATGAAAGCCAGGAGTCTTTTTACCGAACCAGCTGCTTACTAATTTGTTGGATTAGAGAGAAAATCGTTCGAGAACAATGTGAATTCTATCGAGACACTTGCTGTGCCGAAGATTCTGCAGTAACCTGACCTGACTTGACTGAGATGTAGAACTCTGGCCTCTCGGAGTTCTTCAGATTCCTATGACCGAAATAATATCTTCTTGTAAGCATTGTTGCTTCTTTATTGGTTCGATCTATTCACACAATCACAAATTGTTAGCCGTGATATGCTATTATTGACATAACTTTTTTATTTATGAACCGATTTCAATAAAACAAACACTAAATGTTAAGTGAAGCCTACCACAATATATTAGTGAAAACTGCAACCAAATCCGTTCAGCCGATTCTGAGATTAGCGTGCACAAACTCACAGACAAACAGAGAAACAGAGAAACAGATAAACAGATAAACAGATAAACAGATAAACAGACAAACAGATGAAAATTCCAAAAAACGTTGATTTGGCTTCTATTACGTTTATAAAGTCCCACTATATAAATTTTTCTCATTTCCTTTCCACTTTCCACTATTTGTACAGACATCGATCGTTTACAGAGTTATTATATGTATAGATTATTGTATTTATCTAAACGTGACCATTTAGTGTTCAATTTAATAATACAAGTCGAACTGTATGTTATTTATTATAGTCATAGTCATAGTCATAGTCATTTATTTTTCAATATAGAACAATAAAATTGTTTCTTATTGACGTCAATTTAATTCTACTTAATCTAAGTTTACCACCGCTTCCAAGGCGCTGGTGGAGAAGAAACGGCGCAACAAACTCCACTGCGGCATTTTTTGGACGTCAATTTACATATTTATTTTCTTAAAGCTAAATGTCAACATGTATATAAAACTCTTTATAATTAAGAATTAAAACAAAGTTACATAATGTAACAAATAAGTCACGTAACTAATACAGTACCATGCTGTAATTATTACAATTTACGAGGGGCCTGCACCATGCTCAAGCCAGACATTTTTATCTTTCAAGTAATCATCTATCCTATAGTATGCCTTTTTGGATAAGGTGGTTTTTACAAAGGTTTTGAATTTATCGTCAGGCATACCAAGGATTGATTCTGGCAGTTTGTTATAAAAACGTATACCATCCCCCTTAAAAGAATCACTAACCCTGCTAAGCCGATAACATGGAAGTAGAAGTCTGTGTTTGTTACGCAGATTTCTGTCTGTAATGTCACTTACTTTTGTATAATGAGATATATTTTTCCTGACATACATTATGTTTTCAAATACATATTGGGAAGCTACAGTTAAAATGTCAATATCCTTAAATCTTTCCCTGAGGAAGTCTCTCTTGCCTAAGCAATAAATGGCACGAACTGCCCTCTTTTGCAATATAAATATAGTTTCTAAATCTGCTCCATTTCCCCAAAGTAGTATTCCATAGGACATCAAGCTATGGAAGTAACTAAAGTATACGAGCCTAGCAGTAGCTACATCAGTCAACTGCCTAATCCGTCTCACAGCATAAGCAGCAGAGCTAAGTTTATTGGCCAGAATAGTGATATGGTCACCCCATTGTAATTTAGAATCTATTGTAATTCCTAGAAAGGTAGTGGTGTTTACGAATTCTAACCCCTTCCCCCCCAGCACAACATCAACGTCTATTTGCCTCACATTGGGTAGTGTAAACTTCATACATTTGGTCTTTTCTGCATTCAACAATAGGTTGTTTGCAGAAAACCAATTTGACATGGCATTCAGAATATTATTAACATTATTTGCATCTGTACTATACCTATTTGCTTTGAATATTAACGATGTATCATCGGCAAACAGTACTATGCCAGCTTGTGCCTCGACCATATAAGGCAAGTCATTGACATATACCAGGAACAGAAAGGGTCCTAGGATTGATCCTTGGGGTACACCTATTTTGACATTTGACCCATTTGACTTTACGTTATTCACAGTAACAGTCTGAAGCCTATCCGTTAAGTACGACTCTAATAGTGCTATTGATTTCTTATCAAAACCATATCGACGTAGCTTGAGCAAGAGTGTTTGATGGTCAACACAATCAAATGCTTTGGAAAGATCACAGAATACCCCAATGGCATCCTGCGATCCCTCCCAGGCGTCGTAAATTAGGCTAACTAGGGCCACTCCCGCATCGGTGGTAGATTTCCCGCCAGTAAAGCCATATTGTTGGCTGTGGAAAAGATTGTTGGTCTTGAAGTACAGTTGCATCTGATTGAGCATCACTCTCTCAAACACCTTACTCAGAACTGGCAAAATAGAAATGGGGCGATAGTTTAGCGAAAAGATATGTATCAATTTTGGTATTTTTGAGATGGTCTTTCATATCTTTCTTCAAAGCAAATAAAATAAATCTTCTTCTTGTGATAGAATCTGCATATTGTAAATCGCATAAAATCTTGTTTACGTCCATCAACTTTTGCAGCATATCATTATCTTTAGTTTTAGAATTTAATTGAAAATTAATAATGTCCGTGAGACCCACAATAGCACTGCACATTTGTTTTTGTTTTATTTCAATGCCTTTATCGCGTTTTAACGCGGCTTCAGGGATTGCTGCTTTGATTTCTAGATTTAATTTAGGGGAATCCATTTCGATGCAATTTGACGGTGGGATGTACTTTGAAACCAGATTTTTTCGGTTTTCCTTAGTAAGGCCTTCTTTAATTATATGTAATAAGCGGTTAGCAAGTTCAGTACGAATTTCTGGGCCGTATTTGTTAGCAATGCTAGGGTCATCTCCTAAAATTTCCAGAATTTCTGTATCCAAGACATAAGTATTTGGATCGGTATCTTGTACAATAACATTTTCTTCAGTAACCGTACTTGGCCCTTCATTAGAGTTTTGTATGTTATCATCTTCTGGCCAGTGTAATAACCAGTCATCAGGTCGTAGAGCTGGAGTATCTGGAAATTATCACGTGTATGACAATTTTGATAGCTTATTTAAATGCGTAGAAATAGCGCCAACGGCTATTCCGATTGCATAAAATAATTTGTGTAACCACATGTGGGTAGCTACTTGTTTTGAAACAGAATATTAGAAAAGCCAATTTCACTTATTTTGATGCGTTGAAACAACCCCAACGATTGTTCCGGTTGCATAAAATAATATATTGAACACGTCGATACATATCTAGCAATTATCGTTGCATTGAAACAGCCCCAGCGACTGTTCCGGTTGCAAACGTTTTAATTACGTAAGTAAGTACGTGTACACATTTTATATAAGGTTAATAATGCGGTGGAACAGCCCTAGCGACTGCTCCGGTTGCATTTTTTCACTTAGAAATTCAAAAAGTAAATACCTGCACCCAGATCCTCTTCGGAGATAACAAACTCATCATCTAGTTTCGATACTGATGCACTAACTCGTCGTTTACTAAGTTTCTTCTCCAATCTTTGTATTTTATTTTTATAACGGTCGATATCTTCTTCATAAGACCTTTTACGTTTTGACATTTTTTGAATAAACCGTGCGAAAACAGATAACGTGTTGAGTGGTGGAGCACTAGAATGCGAATGAGCTTGAACGAATGTCGCAGGGTGAAGGTAACAATGCAGATATACCCACAATTAAAAAAAAAAAATATTTTCTCCAAACTTAGTGCAAGAGTGGTTATAACTAGGCGACACTACATGTAGTTATATATATTTTCAAGAATAATCTAGAGGACTCGGCGTGAATATAATCTAAATTATATAGAAGTTCAGCCGCATTATAGTTAGCCTAGAAAGCACACCTCAACCGAGTTGGGAAACTGCTCAGAGAATGATTTTAAGAAAAGAATCATTGAAGTTTTATTGCAATATTCTCATACTCACCTCTATACGGATTCAGTGTTTTCGGATTCGAGTAGGTCAATTACAGCAGGTAACTAGTATGTTTTCTAAGTAAATAAAGTATTGTTCTGAATGTTGTAAAGAATTCGTGCCAATATTATATGTGAAAGGAGTGCGGCGGCACTTTGTGGTGTCCAGTGTGATAATGTTGTGCGTCAGACAATGGCGGCTTGCTGAGCGCACAAACAAAAGAATGTGCACTAACATGCGGGTGAGGTACCATTTTTTATTTTTTATTTATTCATTAAAAATTTAAAATAAAACTATAACAATATAAGCATACCATAAATCACAAAGATTTGTCCGGAATGCTAAGTTACAAACCTACCTCGCATCGCAACATGTCTTCGTAAATAACAACGTGTTTTGTAAAAGTCTGTAATTGTTACTCTATAATTGAAAAGAATGAACCACTATGCTGTCTTCACTCAAAACAACACGTGGTATATCTACCTTACCTGGGATACCTGGAGCATTAGATAAAAATAATTACCACCCGCATGTACAACAATAGTATACCTGGGAGCATTAGACAACACTAATAGCGAGCATTAAGAGCTAAGACAATAATACCTTCTTAAAGTATATTTTTGAATGGCGCATTATTGACACAGATAAAGACTTCCTACGAATTTTTTTATCCTTTTAATGTGTTTCAGCGCGAGGCATGAGTACAATATAGTTACTAACGCCGAGCGACACGCTCTGGGGACTAATTTATTGTCATTGACTCAAGATACACAAATGCTTTACTTAGAAAGGATTAGTTATGTACTTCTATGGCGCTGTCTCTCCGCGTTAGTAATTATATTGTACTTAGACATTTAGAAACCATTAGTTAAACAGCTACCTGGACTTTACGTGTGACGTTAGTGGTTAAGTATTTATTCCTATTATTTTTGATTTCCTATTATTATTATTTCTGAGGAGGTCTTCACCACAACTTAAGATAAATACCTACTGTGAGACTAAAATATTTTAGAAAGTATTATTTTTTGTCTTAATTCACTTAACCATAACTCATTAGATAGTTTTATTCTGTCAGCGGGTAAACCAAAGGGTTATCCTTCTTTGTCTTCTACACTGACGGCACAGAAACTATTTGTTCTTGCAGGGTCGGCACCAAGAAAGTGTGCATCCCTTGGTGTTTCAGCCGTCCATAGGCCACGGTAACCACTTTCAATCAGGTGGGCCGTATGCTTGTCTGCCGCCTAAGTACTATCAATAATTATTTTTTTTAAATAACCCAAATAAGCCTAAGAAAGTAACGCTCAGAAGTACTGAAATGCATGTGCATTACGCGATTAGAAAGAAAAACTTTTAAAATCTTTGATGAAAAAATTGTGTCATCTGCCAGTAATAGAGTTGACTGTGATTTTGAATAATTTTCATATAGATTCTGATATTTTAATTCAACTGTCACTGCCAAAGAGGTTGAGAAGCCTTATGATCGAGAGATGGAGTTGTCGAAGGGCTATAAAAGACCACCTCGACGTGAACATATAGGTACCTAACATAAGTTATTTAACTTAGCTGAAGGGGCGTGATATTCAATGCTAAGGCAAGTCGTGGATATAGACCAGTGGGGTACCACCGTCTCTAGCAGTATTATTTTATACAATAATGTTAACGGGAATTACTCTGTCAGCATGTGACCACGGCCGGTGTAACCTGGTCGAAATGTCAAGCAAATCAAAGGTATGGTCTGGTTACGAGTAGTTGGAGCCCTAGAAGTCCAACAACTGGTCTAGTTGCAATGCTTTGATATTGTCTTTGGGTTCTGGAGGTCAGATGGCAATTGCTTCACAAAAATTTCAAAGTTTTAATCAAATCCGTAGTTAGATTGGTAAAGCGGACACTAGACTACAAGCTGAAAAGCTAACCAGAATATGATCGCGTTAATATTATTGTATATCAGGGAACGCGATAATTTAAAAGTTAATATTATTGTAATGATACTTTGTGATTTTCATAGTGTGATAAGGACCATCTGCGTTCGTCAGGATACTCAGAGTACCATCGTTATAGGGTCAAACGGGGGCAAACAATATCTTGAACTGTACTGGATATACAGTTGTTCATTTGTTAGACTGTAAATGAATATCGGTGGATGACAACATTAGCGTCACACTATGAAATCAAAGTAAGATGGACATATGTCACTACATAATACTACTTTAGAATATATATTAGGTTTATGAAGTATACAGAAATATTTAGTGGCTTAAGGCATAATCAAAGCATAATCGTACTTTTTTTTGCATTATTCACGCCAAAGGACGCGTGTAACAAGCCAGTTTGCAATGGTTTGTGTGAGCAGGACAGCGCGCCGCTGTCTTACTCACTCATGTGTGTGCGATGCGCTCATTGAGCCCCAAGAGCAGCGATTAGAAGGGGAACACTTGTTCCTAATGGTTCCCCCGCGCTACACACCACAGGTGAGGACACTTTCACACGAGGAGCTTCAGTGATCATTCAGTGTTGAGCTTTTACCGTGACGTGACGTTTGCATTTCAAGTAGATTTGCCTTGCTGTGAAAATCAGTTCCATCGGAAATAAAACATTAATTTTTCTTCTAACAAAAAAGTACGTATTAAGTATTCCGTTTATATTAAAACTACTGTTTCTCGTTTTTACTGTACCAAACATAGTCTATGTCATTTCTCAAGGTCTAATTTACCCCTATTTTAAATTTCAAGATAATCGGTTCAGTGGTTTAGACGTGAAAACGTGACAGACCGAGTTACTTCCGCATTTATAGTATTAGTAGGGCGGTACTGTTGGTTTTAATTTGTGTATTTATTTATAATTTCTTTTATTGTCAGAAATGGGTCGCAGAAAATCGAACCGAAAACCTCCGCCCAAGCGCCGAGCAGTCGAGCCTCTCGACGTGCAGTTCAACTGCCTGTTTTGTAACCACGAGAAATCCTGCGAAGTTATAATGTGAGTATAGTAGAAATTATCATCATCATCCCTAGTGGCTGTCCATTTGTGTCCAAAGTTTACACTCTCTCTTATCAGCATATCGGCTTTTCCGAACAACTGCCATGTGACCTCCCAACTGCCTTGCAGGTGAGGTTATCGTGAGCCTCATGTATGTTAGTAGGGCCTTGTACACTTACGCCATAATGATAATTGTATTGTGTTTAATTCTCGTGCTAGTACTAATATCTATATGTTAATACTAATATTTATCTGTTTATTACAGGGACAAAAAGCGGAGTACTGCTCGGATACAGTGCCGGGTATGTTCAGAAGACTTCCAGACAAGAACTAACGCGTTGACTGAACCGTTGGATGTGTACAACGACTGGGTGGATGCGTGTGAAACCGTCAATTAGCTCAAAGCTATTCTTTGTTTAGAGTTTCATCATACTTAGAAGCTGTAGTTGTAGTGCCAAAGAAGATGTTGTATTGTGTTTATATAATCTACTTATAAGTATAAATTGTATTCCTAATTAAGAATATTAGTAATAATCCCAGTTATCCATAATAAATGTTTAATTTAATTTAAATTTAAATGTTACTTGGATAATTTTCATGTTTGATGTGTAAGTAATACTTTGTTTTTAATATTGATTATTTCTACTTGTAGTAGAATAATATTAGATCATAAAGTACCTATATTTCAATAAATTTTGTTAAAAGTTTCAATTGTTTTATTTCATCAACAATATAGTTTATAGGATATCTTATGTTAAGCCAAATTAACCTTATCATGGACATACTATTCTGCCGTATTACGGAGAAAAGGCTTAACTAACATTTTTTTCAAAATTGAGTTATATACATATTCGGAATCAGGAGAAAAAGGTGCATCTACACAATTTTTTGTGTAATCTTATCTCTAGAATCTACGGAAATACATTAAGCCCGAAAGGCACATCTAACAGCTAAATTATTATTGAATAAATTGAAAAGGCTTATTTGACACCGATTAAGAAGAAACAACATAAATACGTACTTATGACTTGAAAGTGTTATAAAGAGAAGTCACAAGTGACCAGTTGTGCCTTTTCTTTAAGACGCCAGTAAGGTAGGTAAGGAATGTGGGGGTGTCTTTGCGCTCATCATTGCGCCAATGTTTTCAATTCAAAGTAAACGCAAGCTGATTTATTGGTAAGCAATGTTGTTTCTTTCATTGCAAAATCTTAAATTAAGTTATGATTATGTAATCAGATGTTTTTGCTTAGATAATCATAACTTTCCAATTCATTCTGATAACTCAAATAGGTAAACATATAACAGTAGTATGAACAGAGGGTAGGCTGAAAATATGAACTTGACAAAAAAATATTAATATTTTAAAATATGTCATCCATTTTTTGGAAAATTGAGTAATATTTTCAACCTACCTTCTACGCACGCCTGTTAGGTGCCTACCCGCGCGCGTTTAGGACGTATATTATAAGTAAATAGTACTTAACAGTCACTAAAGCTAAAGTCTCTAGTTTTTGTGCCCGATATCTGAAGTTGTGTTTCTAAATCTATTTGAACGCAATGGACGAAAAGTCTTATTATATTAAAAAAATATAACTCAAAGAAATAAACAATTGTTGACAATGGAGTTGTTTAGCATTTTAATTAGTTTATTTTTATATTTTTGTTTGCTTTGAATTATTAAGGTGCCGTACCTAATGGGTAAAAATGGGACTATATTACTAAGATTCGCTATCTGTCTTTCACCAGGTTTTGCTATTATTTCATGAACCGTTATAGCTAGATCATTAAACTGAAACACTTTGTGCGTGAGTCCGGCCCCGTAGAATTAGATTTTGTTCTAAAATCAGAGATAATACGGTGGTTTAAAAAGTGTAACGTCAAATTTATCATATTATTTGAAATAAAGAGTTTTCATTACCAATTTTTTGTTAATTGTTCAATGTACGTAATTAAAAAGTAAGTGAAAAAGGCAATCATTTTAAAAGTAACAATTTTATGTAAAATTTATACTCTTTTAAACTCGCAATGAACCTTTATGATTACGTTACAAAGACATAATTACATAAATTATGTGTCCTTTCATTTTAATACTGAATTGTTTTTAAAAAGAAAAGACTTATCTGGTTAGTTGTGCCTTTAAAACGATAAAAAGATATTTTATTTGTAATTATTTTGTTAAGATGAAAGGGAAAATCGGGATTATCTGTATAAAAAATAAATAAATAAATATATTCCTATGCATGGTTGGATAGGTATTTCTATTGTGTACCTTAATTAATAACTTGTTTCTCCCAATAATACACAAAGGATTTTTTCTGCTAAAAAAACCTTGAAAATTTTCAAACTCGATTATCTTACGTTTTTGTTTTTGTTAGTTATGCCTTTTTACAATAAGACGGCAGTATTACTCACTCCACCGTTAGCTCCGGTGAGGTGAAGTCAGGTGGAACTTCCACATGTTACAGAGAGACACATTGTTAACATTTAGGTAGATACCTACAGGAACTTCATAAGTTAGGTTTAGGTAATTAACTAAGCAGGCTTGACGTCTCTTTTAATAAAAACTTAGTTTAGTAAACTGAAAATTGCTATATTTTGGTTTAAATACTAAATTTAAAAATAACACGCAAATAAAAACCTAGCTATATATTTGCATGTAAAATATACATCAAGACTTATAGGGCTCTTTAGCGCATGCCTCGAAAAAGGCCAGTTTCCCAAGGTCTGGAAGACAGGAAAACTGGTCTTGATCCGAAAGGCGGGGCGGCCGGCAAATTCTCCATCAGGGTACCGGCCGATCGTGTTGCTTGACGAGGTGTGCAAGCTCTTTGAGCGCATTATTGCACAACGCCTCGTCAGGCATCTTACACGCGTGGGGCCTGATCTGGCGGATAGCCAGTTTGGCTTCCGTCAGGGGCGCTCCACGGTGGATGCGATCATGCGCATTAGAGGCCTGACGGAGGAAGCAGTCTCACAGGGTGAGGTGATAGTGGCGGTGTCTCTTGACATCGCCAACGCCTTCAACACCTTGCCCTGGAGCTGCGTTAGGGAGGCGCTTATCTACCATGGAGTGCCTCTCTACCTCCGTCGAATTGTCGGGGCCTATCTCTCCGAGAGGGCCATTACTTACCCGAGTTGGCTAGGGCCGGGTCGGCGGGATGTGTCGTGCGGTGTTCCGCAGGGATCGGAATTAGGGCCACTCCTGTGGAACATCGGTTACGATTGGGTGCTGCGTGGTCCGTTGCTCAGGGGGGTGAACGTAACGTGTTACGCCGACGACACCCTCGTTACGGCGCGGGGAGCAACGCACCGAGACGCAGCACTAAAGGCCACGGCAGGGGTTGCTCAAGTCGTGGGTCGGATACGGCGGCTGGGTCTCGAGGTCGCCCTTCACAAGTCCGAGGCTCTGTGCTTCCACGGACCTCGGATGGGGCCACCTGCGGGATCCAGCCTACAAGTAGGGGGCGTCAGCATCGGCATCGAGCCCTCGATGAAGTATCTGGGGCTAGTACTCGATGGCCGGTGGAACTTCGGACATCACTTCCGAAGTTTGGTCCCAAAACTGAGGGGGTGTCAGCTGCACTCGCACGGCTGATGCCCAACATCAGGGGACCCAACGCTCCCTGCAGGAGACTGTACCTGGGGATCGTGCGAAGTATGGCCCTATACGGGGCCCCCGTATGGGCGGAGACCCTGACGGCCAGTAATGTGGCTAGATTGCTGAGCCCACAGAGGGCGATGGCCATCAGGGTGATAAGGGGATACCGCACGATCTCAGGTGAGGCGGCATGTCTCTTAGCCGGGACCCCTCCATGGGACCTGGAAGCGAGAGCCCTTGCGTCTCTATTTAAATGGCGCAAGGAGGCGCTGGAGCGGGGCCAATGGCCTGCGTCTCGAGAAATCGAGGCCCAGCGGTCCCAGCTCCACCAGGAAACCGTGGAGACATGGAAGGTGCGACTTGAGCAACCAAAGGGGGGATTCGCCACAATCGCGGCCGTCAGACCGGTCATGGACGAGTGGCTGGAGAGGAGACATGGTGCTCTCTCCTACCGGTTGTCACAGATGCTTACCGGGCACGGTAGCTTCGGTAGGTATCTGTGGCGAAGACACCGGGAAACCACGGCCGGTTGTCAGCACTGCGGGGACCGCAGCGATGACACAGCGCTCCACACGCTGGTGGAGTGCACGGCGTGGGCGCAACAGCGCCAGGTCCTCGTGGTGGGTTTGGGCGTGGACACTCTCTCGCTCGAGACCATGGTGGGAGCCATGGTCTCCAGCGGGAGTAAGTGGGACTGCGCCGCCTCTTTCTGCGAGCAGGTCATGCTCGTGAAGGAGGCGGCGGGGCGGGAGCGGGAGAGAACTCTCCCACCCGAGTTCCGCAGTCGGCGGCTTGGACGCCGCCGACGTGTCTTCGCCGAAGACCATCGGCCTCCATGACCGGGGGCCTGAGGACGGTGAGCTGGCTGCTCATCGTCCTTACAGAAGCAGGCCCATGACGGCAGCGTGACGTGACGGACTCACGCACGCCTCCCCCCTCCTATGAAGCGGGATAATACCCGAAAACCCCCCATAGACGCGGGATAGCACCCGAACCACCCCCTAGACGAGGCCGCATTAAAGCGGTAGGTCTGTTGGGAGCCCTGGGACATCCTTCCGAGGGCTTACCCGGGGCTCCCAACTATAGGCTGCTGGGCGATACCGTGGGGGTTTTAGTCGGTAGGAGTCCGGCATAACATCCATGAAGGATTTCCCCCACGGTCAAAAAAAAAAAAAAAAAAAGGCGTGCTCGTATGCCACTTACTCTAACAAAACAATATATTCTAGGAAAAAGTGGCATACGGCTATCGTTGATATTTTCTTGTTTGTCACTATTTTAGAGTATTTTTCGGTAGTCGGGTTTTAGTTTTAAACTTTTTGTTAAGTATTGTTGTTATGCGATTATTGTTTTCATATCTGCACGAACTGGCAATCTTGCGACATCTTGAAATTGGTGAGATCATACGGTACTACACTATTCGTAATCTCGCGAGATTACGTTAATTTTAAGAGGAAGAACTGTTTCTTAAAAATTCCTTATATTATGTGCAGTTGATATTCAATGGTTTATTGTTAATTGATACTTCATGCTGGGGTTAAATTATAATAAAAAGGGCTTCATAGGGTTAAAGTCCCCGTTCCAAATGGAACATTATTAAATATTACGTTAATATTATTAATTTAACTCTTACTAATTTATTATTTATATCAACGTCAGGTGTAGCGGCCATTAGGTGAGGTTGGCTTGGAGCACAATGACGTAGATGGGCTCCCGGTTCCGTACACTACTTCCCTTCCTTGTCAATTACGTAAAGCTCACTAATGGCGAATTATTATTTTGCTAAAATAAATGAAATCTAAACTATATCGAAGTTCAGCCGCATTATAGTTAGACTAGAAAGCTGATTCCAACCGAGTTGGAAAACTGCTCAGAGAATGATTTGATGATGAGAATCATTGAAGTTTTATTGCAATATTCTTATACTTACCTCTATACGGGTTCAGAGTTTTCGGTTACTTAAGGTCAATTACAGCAGGCACCTAGTATGTTTTCTTAGCAAATATAATATTGTTCTAAATATTGCAAAGAATTAGGGCTAATCTTGTACGTGAAAGGAGTGTAGGCGGCGACACCTTTGTGGTGTCCAGTGTGATAATGTTGTACGTCAGACAATGGCGGCTTGCTGAGCGCACAAACAAAAGAGTGTGCACTAACATGCGGGTGAGGTACCTACATCGCAGGTATGTCTTCGTAGATAATAAAGTGTTATGTATAAAAGTAAATTATTTTTATCTATGATATTGTTCTGTTGTCTGATAAATAGTACTGTATTGTCTGATATATTGTTGAAAAACAGCTGTTTACAATAATAGTCGTGAAGTAAGCTGTTGTATTTTTGATAGATACATTTGTTTTACTTAAGTACCTTGTGTTCTTTTGAGGGACAAATAATTATTGTAACCCATGGTCACCTAAAACACCACGTGGTACATCTACCTTACCACCTGTATATAGGGGCCGGTAGGCATACCTGGGAGCATTAGAAGAAGAGTTAAGACATCACGTACCTATCCTACCTACCTACCATCACGCACATACCTTCTTAATTTTTTGGATGGCGCAATATCAACTACAGAGATAAGGACTTCCTAAGAAACAGTTCATCCTCTTAAAGGGAATGTAATCTCGCGAGATTGGGGCTCAGGCGAGATTTTCAGTTCAGAATCTCACCAATTTCAAGATGTCGCGAGATTGCCAGTTTGTGTATTTATTCGTGTAAATATGAAAACAATAATAAGAAAAAGTCATTGTGTACTAACATTGTTTGACGTGTCTATCTTTATTTTTGAACTTTTAAGTAGTCAACTTAGAGTTACCAAATGAGAAATGAATTAAATAACCAGTTCTTTCTTCTAATAATCTAATCAAAGTTTTTTAATAAACAAACAGTGCTTTCATAATCAAACAAGAAGAAGAACACATGCAATTTATTAACGAGAACGAGGCTTAAGCATTATTCTGGACTATCTATCCCCAGCAAATTTCGGTCATATTCGTACAGCAATACTACCACTGTTTACTTTTTAAATGTTCCTCGTAGCATATTTATTCTACGACGTAGAAGTACAAAAGCTACGGAAAAGGCTACGAAAGAGAACGCTAGCACCTCAGCATTATTATGATATTTTTTTCTAGATCAGTGAGAATTTCTACACTTATCCAACATATGGAAACATGACGTCATATAATTTTTAATACAAGGGGTCCCAACATCGAGCCCTGTGGAACTCTCAACGTGTGATGAGTAGCTTCTCACACCTGTATGTAGAAGGTTATAGATACGATGCCAAAAGAGGTATTGTAACATGTTTTCAGTATAAGTACCGTCAGCAAAATATCTATCTTGATTTTCTTGATATTTGGAAGGTATGCCTACTTGACGTTGCAATCTCACGAAGTTCCACAGGTTGGATTTATTTGACACTAGCTTTTGCCCGCGGATCCGCCCGCGTAGATGTCGGTTATCGCGACAAAACATAGCCTATGTCCTTTCTCAAGGTCTAATCTACCCCTATACCAAATTTCATCAAAATCGGGTCAGAGGTTTAGGCGTGAAAGCGTAACATACAGACAGACAGACAGAGTTACTTTCGCATTTAAAATACTAGCTTTTACCCACGGCTACGCCCGCGTGGATGTCGGTTATTGCGACCAAACATAGCCTATGCCCTTTGGGGCTCAGGCGAGATTTTCAGTTCAGAATCTCACCAATTTCAAGATGTCGCGAGATTGCCAGTTTGTGTATTTATTCGTGTAAATATGAAAACAATAATAAGAAAAAGTCATTGTGTACTAACATTGTTTGACGTGTCTATCTTTATTTTTGAACTTTTAAGTAGTCAACTTAGAGTTACCAAATGAGAAATGAATTAAATAACCAGTTCTTTCTTCTAATAATCTAATCAAAGTTTTTTAATAAACAAACAGTGCTTTCATAATCAAACAAGAAGAAGAACACATGCAATTTATTAACGAGAACGAGGCTTAAGCATTATTCTGGACTATCTATCCCCAGCAAATTTCGGTCATATTCGTACAGCAATACTACCACTGTTTACTTTTTAAATGTTCCTCGTAGCATATTTATTCTACGACGTAGAAGTACAAAAGCTACGGAAAAGGCTACGAAAGAGAACGCTAGCACCTCAGCATTATTATGATATTTTTTTCTAGATCAGTGAGAATTTCTACACTTATCCAACATATGGAAACATGACGTCATATAATTTTTAATACAAGGGGTCCCAACATCGAGCCCTGTGGAACTCTCAACGTGTGATGAGTAGCTTCTCACACCTGTATGTAGAAGGTTATAGATACGATGCCAAAAGAGGTATTGTAACATGTTTTCAGTATAAGTACCGTCAGCAAAATATCTATCTTGATTTTCTTGATATTTGGTAGGTATGCCTACTTGACGTTGCAATCTCACGAAGTTCCACAGGTTGGATTTATTTGACACTAGCTTTTGCCCGCGGATCCGCCCGCGTAGATGTCGGTTATCGCGACAAAACATAGCCTATGTCCTTTCTCAAGGTCTAATCTACCCCTATACCAAATTTCATCAAAATCGGGTCAGAGGTTTAGGCGTGAAAGCGTAACATACAGACAGACAGACAGAGTTACTTTCGCATTTAAAATACTAGCTTTTACCCACGGCTACGCCCGCGTGGATGTCGGTTATCGCGACCAAACATAGCCTATGCCCTTTCTCAAGGTCTAACCTATCCCTTTACCAAAATTCATCAAAATCGGTTCAGTGGTTTAGGCGTGAAAGCGTAACATACAGACAGACTGACAGACAGACAGAGTTACTTTCGCATTTATAATATTAGTATGGATTAGTATGGACTAGCTGACCCATCCCGGTTTCCCCATGGTATATTTTGATTGATAATTTTTTAGTCTTCAAATAATTGTATTCTAAAGATGGCAAAGTGCGCCTACCACAATGTACCTATATCGAGAACTACCTATTTGATACTAGTAATTACATGAAATGAAACCATATTATTTAGTTTGTAGCATCGACGTAAGATGTCATTACTACTATCCAATAGGTACTTAGTGCCCGCTGGGTGTACTTTGCCACCTTCACTATAAATCTACCGGATTTATTGAAATTTATGGTTACTACTCAGCTCCCTTGAGTAGTATCGTGATGATGGTATAGCCTTAAACCTTTATCAATAAACGGACTATTCAACACAAAAATATTTTTTCAATTAGATCCAGTAGTTCCTGAGATTCGCGCGTTCAAAATAACGAACTCTTTAGCTTATTAATATTAGTATAGATTGGCGTACAGTTTATGTACTGTGACTTCAGCAAGAAATAATTTCATGACATGCTAACCTTGACCTGATATTACAGCATCCACTAAGGACTCAACCTTACAACGTAATTCTAACTCGCCCATAACTTCATCTTCATCTTGTGTCTATCAGAACCGCGGGTGCACTTTTTCTTTGCGTTAATCTTAGTCGCATCCGAAGTCGCTTCCAGCTTGGAGTCTGAGGTCTGCTTTTACCAGTCTAACTGCGGATTTGGCTAAACTCCAATATTTTCTGTGAAGCGACTGCCATATGACCTCCACAACCCAAAGGCGATATCGAAGCAGCTAAACAAGTTGTTGGACTTTTGAAAGATCCATCTACCCGTAAGGACCACCATAGATGTTCGTATTGCAACCGGGACCAACCACTTAGTGCTTTCCGAGCCACGACCACGACCAATGCAAATTCCCATATTCATGCAAACAAATATTTGCACTGAGCGGGACCCGCGCCTCCTGCGTAGCGGCCGCATTCACTACCGCTATGCCTCGGAAGCTACCCAGAGAGTACCTACTCAGAAAGAGAAAGAAACAAACAGAGAAATGGAAATGATTTTTTTTTATTGACATAACTTATACTTTATATTTAAAATTAATATATGTACAGTAAATCATCAGTTAGACGTTGACGTACAAAGTACTCAAAATTATTTTAATTTAGTTTGTTCACCCCTTTCCTGTAGAATGATTGTTCTGATATTTGGTACACACCTTTAGTTTGAACAATAATACCGTTTAAATCAATAAACCAGTTGGATTTGCTCTTATTACAAGAGTTTTAAGATCATTTTGAGACTTCGTCGTCAAGATATTTAAGACGCTGACTGTAACTACACTTAGCTACTCAATACTAGGTAGGTATAAAGGTACAGGTACAGTGAAAGTACTAGGTACACTATAAATTACTTACACAATAAAGTAATAGTTGGCTAGTTTTTTTATTTAATAACAATAAAAAACTAATACAATACAATATTTACAATTATAGGTAGGTAAGTAACCTTGGTAACCTGTCCGGCGATTAGTAGTAGGGAGGCCACGCAGCTAAATATTTAGTTACTCAAGCGTCGCGGAAACCTATTAGAATTGGTAGATTAGATGATAGAAAGAATAATGGTAAATATAGTTTGCACTTTTAGTGGTGGGGTATGCGTATATATAACATAGTAGTGTGATTCTCCGTAGCACGACCACGGATGATTATCTTAATTTTCATGTAGTACAAATTCATGAAAAAAAGTGTACTTTATTGTACTATAGAATAAAATATATGTACTCTGATATTTTCGCTGATACCCGCGCGCGCAGGCAACTCGGGCGTCGGAGGGCACTGACTGACCTCCGTCCCCCATGAGCGCGGGCCTGGGGGTGACGGGTGGAGCCGCCTGTCACCCCAGCAGAAGCAGGCCACGGCGGCGGCGCGCTGAACAGCGCGCCTCCCCATTCCGGGGGCGAGTTGGGGACACCGTTGTCCCCCCTCCTGAGGAGGGCCAGACCGTAAGGGATGGCCCTGGGTCAGCCGGGGTGCGAGGGATATGTCTTTGACAACCTCACCTCCGGCCTAGCACCAAGACCCACAGTCGGCGTGCGGTTTTAGTCGGTTCGAGTCCGACATAACCTCCCCTTCCGGCTCCGGCAGGGGGGGTATCCGAGGGGATTTCAGCACGGAAAAAAAAAAAAAAAAAGATATTTTCGCTGATATAACGTATGTGCCCTGTAGTACCTTTCTGGCACGACTACTACACATTTTAGGTATTTTTAACAACTTGAAGGTGAAAAATTAAATTAAAATTTTTAAAAACCCCGTCACAAAAATCAATAAAAAGTTGAAAATAAATGAATAAATTTTAATTCAACGGTTGCCATGTCGGGGGACCGTAACTGGTTAAGTACTCCTTTATATCGTAAGGTAATATACGAGCAGTCTATCATCTACTATCGTTGTATCATTTACTCTACCTGATCCCTACCATACATGGCGACCCTGGCAGGATTGTACCAAAGTAGGTACACTCCAAAAAACTCGTGTTATCGCAGTATATACTTCATTAGACCCACATAATTTTAATTTCCCATACATTGATTTACTAAAATTATATTTAGTTATGTAAATGTTGACGCGAATGTGTGGTTTAACAAGAATGAAGAAGAAAGAAAATGTGTAATATACTTATGTTCCTTAGGGATAGTATTGAGACCCTCACAATAAAACTCAGTGCAGCACATACATAGTAAACTTATACACTTAATAATGTACATATTATTATTACTAAACTTTATTAAGTACTCATTACACCGGTACTATTGTCGTAGGAGAGAGGGTATATCTGTATGTCACGACGACGGTAGGTGCGTAACAGTTACGCACCTACCGTCGTCGTGACATATATTATTCATAGTACATTACAAAATGTATACCTTATTTATTTTATAAATAGTTGAAATAATACTCCAGACGAAGAAACTTAGTAGCTTAGTAACTTACAAGAAAATCACTTGTTCTTTATTGAGTAAGAGGAGATGGATGGAGTGTGTGAAAGATGAAATGATTGGTAAAGGCTCGTGAGAGTTATGCAATATATTGATGAATATATGTTTGTTTCGTTTATAGGCTTGGCGGTAACAAACAAGGTGATAAGCGGCAAGTGCGGGTGGAAGCGCCTCTTCGAAGCACAGGACTTCTTCTCGCAGTACAAGCACTTCGTCGTACTGGTGGCGTCCTCCGCCAGCGCCGACGACCAGCTGCAGTGGAGCGGGTTCGTGGAGAGCAAGATACGACACCTCGTCAGTAAGTATACCACACTGGCTGAGCGCAGCCACTCTGTGGTTATATTGCATACACTCTTATTATGATTATATTAAATTGCTTGCCATCTTTACTCGAGTTGCATCCGCTCACCAGCGCCTGTTGATTGTTACAGAATCCCTGGAGAGCAACACATTGGTGAAGATGGCGCATGTACACACCGTAACACCAATAAACAGCTCCCCGCCTTCACACCCGGTAAGCTTATACTTCAACATGTCCAGCCCATGTCCAAGCCCACAGTGAATGTCCGTCGCACTTCCCTAGACTAGCTCTATGAACTTCTTGTTGACTGTATTGGTTATAGTTTGGATAAAATTAATGACTTTGGATTATTGTAATATTTGGATATAATGTAATATACAAGCCAATAAACGTAATAGAAGCCAAAACTACGTTTGTTGAAAATTTTGTCTGTCTGTTTATGTGTTTGTCTGTGAGTTTGTGCACGCTAATCTCAGAATCGGCTGAACGGATTTGGTTGCGGTTTCCACTAATAGATTGTGTTAGGCTTCACTTAACATTTAGTGTTTGTTATCATGATATGTTGATTGTTATAGGCGATCGCAGTCCCGAGACATCAGCAAAGTGCAGATCCATATGGTTCGTTGGGCTGCGCTTGCAAAAAAGTAATCTCGGGGTCGACCTGAATAATGTGAAACGTTCAAATATAAGTTCGACCAGCACGCCCGGTGGATAGGCATGCTGAAAGAGGGGATGAGTGTCCAGGTGGGTACCCACCTGTTGATATTTTGGTAAAATCGATTAAGATGTTCCATATCTACCAACTCGGGGCACCCGTTGTCACATCCCCCAGCTTAATCGAGCAAGTACGGACTCACAGTCCTTGTGCTAGTGTGACCAATCTAAAGCTATCCCGTTTGATTCAAAATCTAATAAAATAGACAATAAGTGGACTATTTTTATTGTTTTTGTCTTCTATCGGTCTTTTGAATTAAGTTTGCCCCATCTCCCTGGCAGTTCGTTCCAGAACTAATAAGTGTTGTGTCACTCCCCAGGCGGTGTTCGCGCGCCGCAAGCAGCTCGGCCAGTGGCTGCCTGACGCGCTGCCACCGCGCCAGCGCTGCGCCGGCGCACGCAAAGCAAATATTAAAATATAGTGTTAGTACATTAATATTGTATAGATAGAAGCAGATAGTCTATTTTTTTTTGTTAATTTTGTAACTTAATTGTAAGTAAGTAGGTATTGGGCGGGGTGGAGCCAGCCAGGGGACCTTGCGCCTAGGCTGGTGAAGCCTTATCCTCAGCATCTGTCCACTGCTGAGGATAGTAAGGTCATGGGGGGAGCGCAACAGTCGTGTAGAACCCCCATGGCAAGACCAGAGGTTCTCCTGCATGTGGTACCACCTGCTGTATGGTCTGGTTCCCTAAGAAACAGACGTAACAGAAACCTCAGTCGAAGCCCCCTTTACATTTTTGAATTAATATATTTTATGTACATTATTAAGTGTTTTCATTTCCTCTTCACTTTAAACTTGGGTAGGTTGTCCCGTTGTGCGAAAGATTTGTGTATAAACTTACACAGTGTCGGCCAAGGTTATCATATCATAAAATTACTTGCCACTGAAATCGCAGTAAGTACACAAATCCATACTAATATTATATATATGAAAGTAACTCTGTCTGTCTATCTGTATGTTACGCTTCCCGACTTAACCATTGAACCGATTTTGATGAAATTTGGTATAGGGGTAGATTAGACCATGAGAAAGGACATAGGCTATGTTTAGTCGCGATAACCGACATCCACGCGGGTGGAGCCGCGGGCAAAAGTTAATTTCAAATAAATCCGACCTGTGGAGGTTAGTAGATCGCCTCGTCAGGTGGACAAGAGCAAGTAATTTTTATAGGACTATGCTACTATGGTAAGTACTCGTAAGATGCTACTTAAAAAAATCAAGTAGGTACAGGATTTGTCTCGGGTCCCCTCGACCCCTGGCCCGCATCTCACTCTTTGGCCCCCTCGCCTCCTGGCTCGCAGCTCACCCCGGCGCTTTGCCCTTTTTTATAATTATAAGTACGGTGAGCAAGTGCCGTTAGGTTAAGTTAGTACCTAGGAGTTATAAGTTAGCGTTAAGTTATTATTTTATGTCATTTAAGCATTCTGTTTTATTTGTTATTAGTTAAAGTTCCGTTTAGGTATGTAGGTTAATGTTAGAATAAGTGTGCATTGTTGGTAAATAGCTAACGTTTAGTACATAAAAAAAATTATAAAAAGAGTTAACACAAAAACATAAAAAGCGCACAAAAAATATACTAAAATATTGTGTCATAATCAGGTAGGTAGGCAAATATTAGAATATAGTGTTAGTATGTTGAAAGTGTTGGCAGATATAAGCAGATTTTTCTATTTTTTTGTTAATCTTGTAACTTAATTGTAAGAAAGTATTAGGTAAGTATTGGGCGGGGCGGAGCCAGCCACGGGACACTTCCCTGTGACTCTTTCCCTCGAACTTGCGTAGGTAGGTTTCTATAAGAACTCTTTGGGCTCCTTGGCTCGCTGCTCACCCCGGCCCTTTTCTTCTTTTTTTATAACTTTAAGTACGGTGAGCAGGTGCCGTTAGGTTGGGTTAAGTTAGTACCTAGGAATTATAAATTAGCGTTAAGTTATTATTTTATGTTATTTATGCATTCTGTTTTACTCTCAATTGGTTTTATTTGTTCTTTGTTAATGTTACGTTTAGGTAGGTACGTAGTTTAATGTTAGAATAAGTGTATAATGCTGCATTTCATAGCTAGCTTTGATTATGCCTGTTGTGTTCATATAATTTCATTGTACGTATTATTTTCATACCTAGTAGATATTGAGTAGATAATATGTGTAGATGGGTTATCTACACATATTATCTGGTTATCTACACATATATCGCCCCCTGGCCTACTGCTTGCTCCGCAAATGTTTTTCGGTTTATTTAAATATGTACCTATATGCACTGTCTAAGTAACTAATATTTAATTGTGTGCATATACTTAATGTACGTTTATTCCAAACCTGACCCAAAACTTGACCCGGTTGTGGGTTAGGTTAGAAACTTGGAAATTTGTTCCGAATGTAACCCTCTTCTTAACCTAACCCGACGTCTCGTTCCTATCATAACCCGAATTGCGCAGATCTGGCACTTCACCGGCCCCTACCACGGCACGCTCTCTTCGCTCGCTCGGTTCGTGCGTGGTGGTCACAGTTATTACCTAACCTAACCTACAGATGTTGGAATTACCGCTCTTCGGCTATTAATAGTAACAGAAATATGCGCAATTCGGGTTTTGATAGGAACGAGATGTCGGGTCAGGTTAGGAATAGGGTTACCTTCGGAACAAATATCACATATTTTTTCAAGTTTCTAACCTAACCCGCAACCAGGTTAGGTTACTTTCACTGTACGTACCTAGTTCTTTTATACCTAACTAGCTTTTGCCTGCGGCTCCACCCGCGTGGATGTCGGTTATCGCGACCGATGTCCTTTCTCAAGGTCTAATCTACCCTTTAATCAAATTTCATTATAATCGGTTCAGTGCTTTGGGTGTGAAAGCGTAACATACAAACAGACAGAGTTTACTTTCGCATTTATGATATTAGTATGGATATTGTGTAAATATGAGTAAATACCTATATGTATATAAAAAAATCTTGCCAACTTTTATTTTATTGTATTATATGTAAGTAGGTATGCAATAAAACAAAGGTTGGCAAGATTTTTATTTACAACTAGCTTTTGCCCGCAGCTCCACCCGCGTGGATGTCGGTTCCCGGCAATTATTCAAATTTTTCTCACCTTTTGAACCTTCCCTAGACCTCCACGAACATTTCAAGACCAAGATAAGATAAATCCGTTCAGCCATTCTCGAGTTTTAGCGAGACTAACGAACCGCAATTGATTTTTATATATATAGATATAGGTACTACCACGCACTACTTCCACTGTATTGTTCCTAGTATTGTGTAGATAAGTGTCGACTTTGTTGTTGAAGAAGTTTCAATCGTAACCGATTGAAACTTGGATTCAATATTTTTGATTTTCTCGAAAGCTCACACGAATATTATCTACATAAGCGTCAAATTAGTATCTATTACAGAATCAAAGTTAAATATAGTCCACATAATATAAATGAACCCGCTCCTCACCGTAGCCGGGGCAAATGTGACCATTACACTGGCGGCATTGCCCCGCTGAATAACGATGGCCGTAACCTTTGCCCCAGGTACGAGCGTCTGCCCGAACGCTTCGGGGTTCGGGACCAGACGCAAGATCTCGTCGGTCACGCGACAACCATTGAGCGACCGCACACACGCCGGGTCAAGTTCTTTAACAGCATGTCGTCGCTTAAGTCTAACGTTCCTGAAAAGATTTCCAATGCCATAAGCTTCACAGTCGTTAGAGACAGAATTATCCACAAATATAATGTAGAATTGCTCCTTAGTCCTTACCTGGTATCTCTTTAAGAGCCATCCTCGCGAAGAGCAGATCAATTTCGATCACGTCGAAGACCATCTTGATAGCCGGTACGAATGCATCTTCTATTACTCTCAGCTCTTCTACCTGAACATAAACACGCTTGAATCAGGCATACTCATTTGATATCGTAGCCATAATGAGAATTTATTATTTAAGACTACCATCTAGCTGCCATTCTTGGTTTGTCAACTCAGTGATTAGATACAATCGAAAAGTGTTGATATCAAGAATGCATTGTTGGGATAGTATTATATTATTATAGTAAAGCTAGAGACTTGTTTTTTAAAGGACATCAATTTGAATGACCTCACCTGATGGGAAGCTAAAGGCAAAGTCTCAGAAAGAGGGCCACCATAACACGCACCCACTATGTTAACAAAGGCGGCACTTGCTTGACGGACTCATCAGTTGCTTTTTCACGCCCCTTTTAAAGACAGCGTACAATATTTTTGTCAACACATACATACATACATATAATCACACCTTGTTCCAAGGAGGGTTAGGCAGAGGTTAATTTAACACCCACATTTCATCAATCTAGCCCGGAATACGCTCACCCCGAATAGAATTCGGGGTGAGCGTATTCCGGGCACTGATTTGACTCGAGCCATGCATCTGAGGCTGAGGCTGGGCTGTATTATGATTTTATGATACATACTAGCTTTTGCCCGCGGCTCCGCCCGCGTGGATGTCGGTTATCGCAACCAAACATAGCCTATGTCCTTTCTCAAGGTCTAATCTACCCTTATACCAAATTTCATCAAAATCGGTTCAGTAGTTTAGGCGTGAAAGCGTAACATACAGACAGACAGACAGAGTTACTTTCGCATTTATAATATTAGTATGGATATCTGTCTGATGTTAAATAGCCTTATCCCTTAGTCGTCTTACACGGCACCGCATGGGAAGAGATGGGGTGGCCTAAATTCTACTCTGCCGGGAACTACGCGGCTAAACTTTTTCTCAGATATACAAAACTAGCTTTTGCCCACGGCTCCACCCGCTTTTCTCAAGGTGTAATCTACCCTTATACCAAATTTCATCAAAATCGGTTTAGTGGTTTAGGTGTGAAAGCGTAACATACAGACAGACGGACAGACAGAGTTATAATAATAATAATAATGGTCTTTATTGAATTCAAATGCTGCACTTACAAAAATAGTGAGAATGCCCCAGTAAGTTATTTTAATACTTGTGTTGGGGCTATCTCATTTCTTCAATAAATTAACAACATACATTTTTGGTAGGAAATGATTAACATTAAAATATATATAAATAGTATAAAAAATAAATTAATTAAAGAACTAATGACAATATTAACATCAATTAAATCATTATTAAATTAAAATTATATTAATTAATCAAAATATTACCTATCAACAACTGCTAAATTATTAATATGTATTTGCCAACGTTGTAGATCAACACCTATCAGCTCTAATTTTACTGTGTATATGTGTTACTTTTGCATTTATAATATTAGTATGGATATGGATTGCTCCTTACCTGGTATCTCATCCAGTGGCAACCTCGCAAAAAGCAAGTCAGTCTTGATCCCGTCGAAGTTCATCTTGGTGATCTCCTACTTGTACTGCTCTCAGATCTTTTACCTGAAAACGTAAACAAACTTAAATCAGGCATATTCATTTAATTTGGCTATTTGCATTGGTACATACTGGTACATACGCACATACTTATGTTTATCCGCATTCTAGATTGCATCACAAGCTATAAAAGCTTACCATGGTTCTAGATAGCGTTGTGTAGAATGTTGTGGAATATTTATTTATTTATTCTTCAAGAAGGGTTTTAGAAAGTTTCTTCAGGGTCGGCAGCACGAGTGTAACGTCCTTGGGGTTGCATACATCCATAGGCCACGGTAACCACTTTGCATCAGGTGGGCCGTGTGCTTGTCGGCCATCTAAGTGGTATATAAAAAAACAACTATAATTGGGAAATTGTCTTTTAGGACAAGATATACAACATCCCAACGATGACCGTTGATTCGCGGCATGATTACCTTGCCTGAGACAGGAAATTTAAGAAGAGTACAGGGCCTATCGGGTGTAATAACATTGGCAGGTTCCACGGGCATTTTCAGAACACAAGGAAAATCTTGAACAATTTATACCCCAGGCAAAAAAGTCAACAACAACAAGGGTACAGCGAAGGATGTCATAACGTTACAATGTCCGGGTGTCTATAAGATAGATTGCAGCTGCGGCAGTTCCTATATAGACCAAACGAAGTGAATCATTTCTGAACGAGCCAAAGAACTCATCACAGCTGTAAAGAATCGACAGACGAACTACTCCGCGATAGCAGAACCCCTGCTAAAAGCAGGCACTAATCACAGGATTTAATTCCACCATACGCAAGTCCTTTCCACTGAACGTCACTTCTATTCAAGAGCTGTACGTGAAGCAATTTAAATCTAGAAGCTTTAAAAATTTCAATCGGGAAGATGGGTTTCAATTATGTGCAACATTTCTATGTTGCAGCTTTGCATATAAAATAGGGACACTGTGAGCTGTGCTGAGTGTAGTATGTGACGGTACATAGCAAAAAGAAAATAACAAAGACTAGCTTTTGCCCGCGGCTCCGCTCGCGTGATGTCGTGTTATCGCGACCAAACATAGCCTATGTCCTTTCTCATAGTCTAATCTACCCCTATATCAAATTTCATCAAAATCAGCTCAGTGGTTTGGGCGTCAAAGCGTTACATACATACAGACAGAGTTACTTTCGCATTTATAATATTAGTAAGTATGGATAGATATCAAATATGGGGGTAGTTGAGGAACCTTCTACCTACATCACTAAATCGGTTGGTTTAAATTAGTGTTTTTTTTTATTGGTCATGAGCAGACAGATACGTAGGTACTTACCTACTACTAACCAGCGAACAGCAGAAGGCATCCCAAATGTATTTGCGCTTTTTATAGCTCCACATCGGACCATCCATTCTGTTGGTACGTCTTAGTGTAGGAGCACATCTTGTCTGCCCCACTAAATTTCAAGGTTCAAAATCGGAATGTGCTTTCAAGTACCTGAAACGAAGGAAGCATAGGTTTGATACATCACTAACAGAATAATAAAGCTCGAACCACATATCTTGGACCTAGCGACGCGCAGTACTTTCGTGTTTCGGGGACACCGTTGTCTCCCCTCCCGGGGAGGGCCAAACCGTAAGGGATGGCCCTGGGTCAGCCGAGGTGCGAGGGATATGTCGATGACAACCTCACCTCAGGCCTAGCACCACGACCCACTGTCGGCGTGCGGTTTTAGTCGGTTCGAGCCCGACAACCTCACCTTCCGGGTCCGGCAAGGGAGGTATCCGAGGGGATTTCCGTACGAAGAAAAAAAAAGGACCTAAAAGTACTCAAAATGTGATCTATACGCGCAGTACCTTCGCGTTTTTTGTAGTTTGAAGATAGCACGGGGTGCTACTGATGTGGACGAGCTCACATTCACCAAGCATAGATTATTACAAAATCCGCGCGCGCCAGGGCCTTTTATATCTCGCGATATAGGTCCAAGATATATGGTTTGAGCTATAGCATATTAAATTTTTAACAAGCAGACATCCGTGGCGTCGTCTGCGTGAAACTGTTACCCCATTCCCGCTACCCATGGGAATATATTCCCGGGGTAAAAAGTAGTCTGTGTTATTCGAAACTATAAAACTTCCTGTACCGAATTTCAAACTCGTTCAGCCATTACGCGTGATTGAATATTCGGTCTCGAAGTTGGTGTGTCAGTCGGCAGTTGCACCCACAAAAGTCCAAATGGAAAGCCTCGAGTTCCAAAGCAAGTAAATGTAAGTTTTGGATGCCATTAGAACTAACTTCTGGGGTGATTAGGTGAGTATATTCTTAAATCCACTAGCAGCGGATATAAATTTAATAAAAGTGGGTAGTACTTACAAAAATAATTAACTTTTACTTACCTACACAGGAGAAAGTGTTCACTCCAGATATCATAGTAATACAGTTTGCTTACACAGCAGGAGAATAGAATATAGGAGAAATAGTAAAGGATGCGAAATTATAATGTGAAATATTTGCGTAGTCAAAGAGCACGCGCGCACTGGCTTCGCGACTGACTGAACTGAATGTTCGTGAACGTGGCTGACTGACGCGACCAGTGTTGCCAATGACCAGTCTGGATTCCCCTACAAACCCGAATAAAAATTCCCAATTTGGGGGTTTATAAACTCAATATTGAAACTTGAAAGATGTTATGAGAAAATTCATTGCAAACACGCTTTTTCGCACATGTCTTGTAAGCGTGTGTTTTTAAATTGGCTTATTAACTCGTATGTAATGGGGAGCTAACAGCGCGGTCACAGCCTGAAGTTAGGGGGGGGGGGGGAGGGACGTCAATTTAGTCATAGCTTGAAGTTTTGGGGGCACGAGTCAACAAAACAAACAAAAGTCAAATTAGTATTAAACAAAAAACAAAACTGCAGGTATTATAGGCGTTAAATTGTAAGTCGTTGATTATTCTTATATTAACTCCATACAAAAAAAAACTTTATCACTGCATTGTCCATCTGTCTGTCAATCTGTTACAGTAAACAGCTTTTTCTCACGAGTGCGTGAAGGTATCAAGTTTGAACTAATATCAACTCTTGCAGCTGTGAGAAAAATAGAAGCTGACATCATTGCCATAAATATACCTATATCTACCAGTATGGGCTAGTTGGGCATTCGCGAAGTAGCAAAGATAGCAAAACTAGGGGTGGAAACGGTGGATAGATCTAACAAACACGGTAAGTAAATTAAATTAAAGGATATCCCTGAAATCTACAGATGTCAATCACTCGTTTGTTCTGAACCTGACCCGGTTGCGGGCTAGGTTAGAATCTTGAAAAAATTGTTCCGGACGTCTGCGCAATTCGGGTTTTGATAGGAACGAGATGTCGGGTCAGGGTTAGGAAGAGGGTTACTATCGGAACAAATATCACATTTTTATTCAAGTTTCTAACCTAATCCGCAACCGGGTCAGGTTTTCAGGTCAGGTTCGGAATAATCACAATCATTTAGGTAGGTACTGTACTAAGTAGTGGATTTTCGTGGATACACCCGTGTGGATGTTGCATACTTAATTATATAATTGCGATTTTTGGTCCCATCTCCGATTTTACTAAACCAATTGCTATTAAACAGCTGTAAGATTTTTATTCGGACCATCCAAACAAAAAAATCGTATCCGAATCCAATTGCGAAAAATTTTCGTGCGTATTTTATGCAAACATTGCGGACAAACAGGCAAGAATTCTAAAAAAATACTTTAATGTTTAGAATTATTACTATTACAAACTGTGATAGTACACACAGGAATTAATAAACTGAAATAGGTACATCTGCAATGCATTAGTAATTCGTTATTTATTAGCAGTCGTTCGTCTGGCGCCATCGTTGCTTGTAAAAAAAAAATCCCCAAATGAGATAGACACTTATACTTTACTTTGCTATACAAATGTAAAGCCGAACATGTGCAAAGCATAAAATGTTACAAATTATGGCCGATGGGTCGAACCTATTGAAACATTGTTTCAATTGCGAGGAATTCGGGGATATGGATAAGAGCGTCGCTTGTTATGACCGTCGAGCAAACAAAAAACCGTGAGAAAAGAATAATACAGAGCGGGGAATTATGGTACAAGAGAGCGGCGTGGAGTCGGGATGGCGTAGGGTCGGGGCATTCGATTTTAGACAGGAGACCAGGGCGGTTGACGAGTTGGTGTGGGATACGGGAGTTAGGCGCGGAAGACTTGAGTAAGTTACAAGTGTGACATTATTAAGACTACAGACGTGGTGAGTTGATTTCATACTATCTATTATTACTGTTATACTTTGTGTCACATAGTTTTGTGCTATTTATATATTGTATGTGTATTCCTATCCCGGGCTGAGTAATTTATATGAGTAAGTTAATAATTAATCTCTTGATATGTTGAGTCGCGTGTCCGTTGATGTATGTTACGTGGTACCGTAAACGGGATGGCTGTGAGAGCGTCACATGTAATGAGTCAGGCGGCAGACCAGAGACTTGTCATAGCAGAGACCGAGGATACCTTCAATAGGATAGCCTCCTGTCGTTGACGCTCATCTCCCCTGTAATCTGTGATACGATGGCGGCTTTACATGATGATGGCGTATGAGGAACATTGTGCTTATAGATTAGGAACAAGTTATCGTACCGAGACCGCAACCTATTGTCGTATAATGTCATTACAACCGTCTGGGATAACTATGGCCGGGTGAGGTTCGATTCCCACGGGGGACCTAGCGTCGAAGTGCAGCTCCCTCAAGCACAGCAGTCGGTGCAACCAGATATGTCAGATGGAAGATCAGGAATTACAACTCCTGCGGTACGGGAACCGGTCAGTGAAGTATAGTAACTTGTAAACCGAATTTATACGTACGATTGAAAATATGTGAAACAAGTAACTGACATCAGCGTATTCGTTCGTTGTTATATTCTCTGTATTTATTGAAAGGCTAAAGCCAGTGGAGGAATTACTGTCTCTGGACGAATTTCACAATATCAGTGCGGCCGGAGGGGCACTAATATCTCCCGCCATATGGCGGGGGCTGGCATATATATATTAGGCATACTTTCATGTCGAATATAAGAAAAATAAAGTTTACTCAGCTTTGGCTAGGCGCTGTACCGTCACAAAACTTAACCAAATCATATAATTAAGTATGTAGTAGTGGACTGGCATGACTACTTTACAATTATATTTTATCACCTATAAACAATTGGTAAGCGTCGGTAGTTAAGGAGTCGGTTCGAATCCTGGCCGGTTACTACCGACGTGAACCCACTCCTATTAATTTAGCTTAGTTAGAGGGGTTAGAGGGAATAATTAGTAATTTCAGTTCTATTAATCATTAAAATACGTATTTTCTTAAAAATAATGATTTCCAACAGCAAAAATACAACAAGGGCATGCGTACAGTGATTTTAGTTTTATAAAAAAAAAAAAATTGTTCTAGGAGGCAGTATTCACCAAAAGAACAGGGTACAACAGTGCTATGGAGAGAGAGCTGCTCGCGTATCGCCATAATTACTAATACTAAAACATGTTAAGTTGCTATACGAAATTTATAGGCGTTCATTATTTTAGTTACATGTAGCTTTCTGCTTGTGGATAGAAATCCAATGAAATTATATGTCTTAACCCTAGCTGTGCCCGCACCTTCGCACAGACAGCCTTTAGGGGTATTAATGTTATTTTTTTTTAAGTATTCCAAGTTAATGTTAATGTTTAAAACATGTCCATCCAAAGGTTGCGTGTAAGAGATCGCTCTTAGCGATAAGGCCGCCATTAGTACATAATGTCATGCATTGTCCATACATTTACTGTATTACGTTTGTATTACTCGTGTACAATACAGATTTATGTATCTATCTATCTATCTATCTTATATCTAACTTACTACTAACACCTACCTACCTGTGCTGTGTTTCTTCCGCCTCCCACCCATAAGGTGCTCACGGCGGTGTTCCAATGGACATGAACGTGATCTTCGTCCGCCATTTTGTACGATTAGAAGCTTTTCTTAATAGGAAATTATCCTATTGTAAGTATTTTTAACCCACGACGCAAAAACGACGGGGTGTTATAAGTTTGACGTGTCTGTGTGTGTGTGTGTGTGTGTGTGTGTGTGTGTGTGTGTGTCTGTCTGTGGCATCGTAGCTCCTAAACGGATGAACCGATTAGGATTTTGTTTTTTTTTGTTTGAAAGGTATATTAGTCGGGAGTGTTCTTAGCTATGTTTGAAAAAAATCGGTCCAAAATGGCCGTCGCTACAAAAAGGCGGTATACCTAACAATTTGACAAGTCCCTCAATATGGGTATCAAATGAAAGGGCTTGACTAGGAGATCAATTTAAAAAGTATAAAATAAAAATTAAATTAATAATTGCAGAAACCCCCATCACAAAAAACATAAAATCAAAAAGTTGAAAATAAATTGTGTTTGCCCTTTAACTTTGATATACCTATTAAAATTTTGTTTCAACCGTTGCCATGTCGGGGGACCATTATCGTTCCGATAATATGACGGAGTGCTTTAATAGTTAGGGTCCCCTGACATGGCAACGGTTGAAACAAAATCTTAATAGGTATATCAAAGTTAAAGGGCAAACACAATTTATTTTCAACGTTTTGGATCTTGTTTTTTTTAGTCCATTTCAGTTCAGTGGTAATGTTTTCAGACATTTCGTGGGGGACGGGGGACTATTTTGTAAGTATGTATAGCTTTATTTATTTTACTAAAATGAATATGAGTAATTTGTTATTAATGTACATACCTAATATATAACATTCATTCATAAAAAATATTTGTTCAATATGGTGTAAAATCTAGGAATAAACTAAATAAGAATATTATGTATTACTATCTTTAGAATATAAAATTGCATGCATGGAGTTATGTTAACTTGTCAATTAGATGGCGCTTTGCAGCTTATCTGCATCGCGTATCCTTATAGAATGGAAAACTTAGTTCGTAGATCTCCGATAGATGGCGTTGTACCATCCTCTAGATCGCGAAATGGTTTCGTTACCGAAACCATTATAAAAGGTCATTTTTATATGAAATATATTGTCGAGCAACATCAGAATACAGTTGTGGTTTTATTTATAGTCAAACCCTTCTAGTAATTCCTCAAATCGTCTAACCGATCGTCCAAACATCGCGGCAACGTGTTGTGTGCCCAACGATATTGTATGCCATTTTTTATCCATTTTCTTAAAGTAAAAGACCATGCCTGTATACCTATGTTTCACAATTAAGCTGAATATTGAACTATACCTACTGGGTGATTTTATAATCATTTCGCATTCAAAAGAATTTGGGCACAGTTTAGATAGCAAAATCACCTGGAGGTTTATTTTGGCATTTTTTACAATTCCCATAAGTACGTTATTCGTTTCACCTGAATGCCCACACATTATTTTTTTTTGTTATAACTACGGACGATTTTGCTATCGAAACGAAACTATACAAAATCTTTTTATCCGAAACGACTATAAAAACTGGTCAAGTGCGAGTCGGACTCGCCCAAGAAGGGTTTAGTAGCAGCAAGTAACTTATTAGAAAAGTTCTTGTATGTAGTTCATTAAATATTTTTTTTATTATTTTCGAGTTAATTCATGAATCATGCATACGTCATGCATGATTCATGAATTAACTCAAAAATAATTTAAAAAAAAACTACTTACATCTAGTAAGTAGTTTTTATTAAACCAATATTCATTGGAAGTTTGCACAGCAACATCATATATTTTTTTTTAAATTTATCATTCTCTTATTTTAGAAGTTGGACATTTTTCCACTTTGGAAGTGTCACGCAAACTATTCGGTTAAAAAAATGATATATAGATGCCCCCCACGTAAGTATGGATTTGATGAAAAAAAATGTTGATTTTCAGTTCTAGGTATGGGGACCCCCAAAATTTATTGCTTTTTTTTCTATTGTTGTGGGAAATTCTCAATGCGGTTCACATAATACATCTACTTACCAAGTTTCAAGAGAATAGGCCTTAGAGTTTCGGAGAAAAGTGGCTGTGACATACAGACGGACAGACAGACAGACATGACGAATCTATAAGGGTTCCGTTTTTAACATTTGGCTTCGGAACCCTAAAAATCAGGGTGTATAGTAAAGATTTAAGAATATTAAGCGTTCTGCTACGCCGTGTGCGTGGATGTGTGCGAGCAGGACAGCCTGCCGCTGACTCACTCGCTCACGTGTTCTACTTGAAACGGGGCGGGGCTTCAATGAATGGCAGACATTTTACTTCGTTGATGTTATATAAATAGATACTCAATTTCTGGGTGATACTCCACCCTTGTTTGACCGATAAGATATTGCCAATCACTTCCCAAAAATTTTTCGCATAATTTTATTTGCCAAATTTTTTTTGTCCTTTTTTTGTCTAAGGATTATTTGCTGTAAAAATCATTTATTTAAAGATCAAATGCCATAGTGATATTATCCTTGGTAATATTCTATTGTAAATGGTGTTTTTCATTTTATTTTAGTATTTTGGACATCTATCAATCAAATTAAATCAAAATATCAATAATTTTTTTCTTGTTCAATCAATTAAATTTAATTATATGCTATATCCATACTAATATTATAAATGCGAAAGTAACTCTGTCTGTCTGTCTGTCTGTATGTTACGCTTTCACGCCTAAACCACTGAACCGATTTTGATGAAATTTGGTATAGGGATAGATTAGACCTTGAGAAAGGACATAGGCTATGTTTTGTCGCGATAACCGACATCCACGCGGGCGGAACCGCGGACAAAAGCTAGTGATTTATAAAACAAAAAACAATTGATTGTTTATTAGAAGTAAGATGGATCAACCCCATAACAAAAATTGAAGAAGTAAGCATTTCTGATACTGGTACTGCTAAATTCGGTATTCCACAAGGAAGCATCTTGGGCCCTCTACTCTTCCTTATATATATTAATGACATGCCTTCGGCTACACAACATGACATTACATTGTTCGCTGATGACAGCACAGTACTTTTTACGAATGAAGACACAGTGAATTTAGAATCAGACATCAATCAATCCTTAGTACGAATTATAGACTGGCTTAAAACAAATAATTTAACAATTAACCTCGAGAAAACTAAAATTATGAACTTTAAACTAAGAGTTAGTCGCACAGCTGATCTAAAAATTCGTTATCTGGACAGCGACGTCGAAGAAGTAGAGGATACAAAATTTCTTGGGTTACATATTGACAACAAAATCAACTGGAAACTACACATTGAGTCTGTGTGCAAACGACTTGCCCAGTTTTCATATGCACTCCAGAAATTGAATAAGGTAGCAAACACATGCACTTTGTTGACAGCCTACCATGGCTACGTCAGCTCAACCCTCGGCTACGGTGTGATATTCTGGGGCAACAGTACTGACCAAGAACGTGTGTTTATCGCACAAAAACGTTGTATCAGGGCTATGTTTAAATTTTATGCACCTGAATCGTGCACACCATATTTTAAGAAAAATGATTTATTGACATTTCCTTGTATCTACATACTTGAAGTAGCAGTGTTTGTGAAGAATAATACTGAATTATTCGATTATCGTACACGTGCACGACATCAGACCAAATTGCACATAGTAGCCAGTAAGACACAACTGATGCATGAGAGTATCTTTTGTTTGGCTCCGCGGATTTTCAATACTGTTCCGGAGTCTATCAGAACCATAACTGATTCAAAAGAATTTAAAAAACTACTCCGTCGTTTGTTAGTTAATAAATGCTACTATACAATAAAAGAGTTTTTGTCTGATGACTCATTACGACAGTATAAGCCGCCTTAGCTGTGATGTGTTCAGTTTGCATCGGGTACTAGAAATGATAAACGAGTGGTGATGGAAACTTATTTTGAGTTAAATTAATGATGCTTTGACATTTAATAATATTATGATTATGACTGCCATCTAAATTGACATTGTGACTCAACATTATGTACAACTATTGACATTGATATATAACTAACACAAATAAGACATATACCTACATTATGAAGTTGTTTTTAATTCTAGTAAAATGAAACCATGACAATTTGATTGTATGTATGTGATTAGATATAATTATTTTGTATTAATGATTAAGTATGTAATGTTATGATAAAATAATTAACACTATGAAAGATTTCTAGAAGTACATAAGATTATATAAATTTACCGTATCAAATTTTTTGCTCCTGATTTAACTAAGAGAATTGCATGCCTATTATGGTAGAATATGGCGAGACTTGTTTACCTATAACACCCTATGTAACCCATATTTGCAAGAAATAAAATGATTTATGATTATGATTTATGATTAATTTAGATGTAGATAATTCTATTTACTAATGATTTTATTTTAATTGAGATCCGAATATTTTATATTTAATTTTGGATTTTAATTTGGTGGCAGATCTAGTCTTGCGAACATTAATTATTTTGGCGACAGGTAAATTGCACTTTTTTGTTGTTTCCACTGGTGCATAGGAAGCGGTGGTAAACTTAGTTTTAAACAGAATTTGATGTCAAAATGCTGTAGTAGTGCTACACAATATTGAAAAATACGTTGAGTTTGTTACTAACATAAGTTGTGTTTTATTTTACTAATAGTTATAATTTATAATATGGGTCATGGTCTGAAATAAAGTTTTATTTATTTAATATTCTGCCAAATAAAAATTTGACGAAATGAAAAAATGCGTGCTGAAATTATTCCAAGCATTGCATTGGTATTGCATGAAATTTTGGCAAAATATGTGTGTATGTGTAATGACAATTCCCGTATTGTGTGACGTATATGTTGACATTAGTTAGCGATTAATACCTATTTAATTTGACAACTCCTGTACCTACTTGATCTCAAGTGTGCTAAGTAGCATCTTACGAGTACTTACCATGGTAGCATAGTCCTATAAAAATAACGAGCTCTTGTCTACCTGACGATGCGATCTACGAACTTCCACAGATCGGATTTATTTGATATTTGTGTACCTACTGCGACTTCAGCGGCAAGTAATTTTATGACATGCTAACCTTGGCTTGGCATGCTAACCTGTGTATACACAAATCTTTCGCCCAACGGGTTCGTATACGAACCTACCTACCCAAGTACAAAGTGAAAGTGTAACAGGGAAGTGGAAATGAAACACTTATTATATGTATATTAAATATATTAATTCAGAAATGTAAAGGGGTCTTCGACTGAGGTTTCTGTTACGTCTGTTTCTTAGGGAACCAGACCATACAGCAGGCGGTACCACGTGCAGGAGAACCTCTGGTCTTGCCATGGGGGTTCTACACGACTGTTGCGCTCCCTCCATGACCTTACTATCCTCAGCACTGGAAACATGCTGAGGATAAGGCTTCACCAGCCTGGGCGCAAGGTCCCCAGGCTGGCTCCACCCCGCCCAATACCTACTTACTTACAATTAAGTTACAAAATTAACAAAAAAAAATAATTGAAAAATCAGCTTATATGTATACTATATTAATGGACTAACACTATATCCTAATATTTGCCTACCTACTTAATTATGGCACAATATTTTAGTATATTTTTTGTGTGCTTTTTATGTTTTTGTGTTAGCTCTTTTTTTGTATTTTTTTCTTAGGTACTAACAGTTTACAATGTACATTTATCCTAAGATTAACCTATATACCTAAACGTAACTTCAACAAATAATAAATTAAAACAGAATGAAGATAATAACAAAACAATAACTTAACGCTAACTTATAATTCTTAGGTACTAACTTATCTTAACTTAACCTAAAGGCACCTGCTCACCGTACTTAAAGTTATATAAAAAAAAGAAAAGGGCCGGGGTGAGCAGCGAGCCAGGGGGCGAGGGGGCCGGAGGAGTGTGCAGCGGGCTGGGGGGTGAAGGGGCCGGGGTGGTGGTGCAGCTATGGTGGCGGCGCGGTGCCTTGGCGGGCGGCGCGGAGGCGGGTGAGGGGCCACATGCGCGGCGGCATGCTTCGGCGCAGCGCTGGCGCGGTGGCAGTACATCAGGCAGCCACTGGCCGAGCTGCTTGCGCCGCGCGAACACCGCCTGGGGAGCGACACAACACTTATTAGTTCTGGAACGGACTGCCTGAGAGATGGGCGCACTTAATTAGAAAGACGACTAGAAGACAAAATTACAAAAACAATAAAAGTAGTTTATTTATTTATATATTTATAAAACTTCATGCACAAGTACATAGGCGGACTAAATGCCATGGGCATTCTCTACCAGTCAACCAAAGTTGGTGCGGAGAAAGACTCAGTAGGTGCATTATTAAAGTAACATTGTATGGATAAAGCGTACCGAATAAATTTAGGTAGGTCCAGTTATTGTCTATTTTATAAGATTTTGAATCAAAGGGTATAGCTTTAGATAGGTCATACTATAGGACAGGGGCTGTGAGTCCGTACTTCCTCGATTAAGCTGGTGGATGTGACAACGGGTGCCCTGAGTAGATAGGTATGGAACATGTTAACCAATTTTACCAAAATATCAACAGGTAGGTACCCACCTGGACACTCATCCCCTCTTTGAGCATGCCTATCCACCGGGCGTGCTGGTCGACCTTATATTTGAATGTTTCAAATTTGTTTTTCAGGTCGACCCCGAGATTACTGTTTTGCAAGCGCAGCCCAATGAACCATATTGAACTGCACTTTGCTGTAGTCTCGGGATTGCGATCGCCTATAACAATCAACATATCATTAATAAAACAAACACTAAATGTTAAGTGAAGCCTAACACAATCTATTAGTGGAAACCGCAACCAAATCCGTTCAGCCGATTCTGAGATAAGCGTGCACAAACTCACAGACAGATAAACAGACAAACAGACAAAATTTTTAACAAACGTAGTCTTGGCTTCTATTACGTTTATTGGCTTGTATATTACATTATATCCTCATAGTCATTAATTTTAACCAATACAGTCAACGAGAAGTTCATATAGCTAGTCTAGGTAAGTGCGACAGACATTCAAAATTCAAAAATAATTTATTTTGCATAGACCATTAAATCGGCACTTACAAAACGTCAACATACCTAAAGTAAATATTAAATACTAACTAATACTAGTAAATGGACCACCGGTTCGAAACGCGGCCCAGACCTGAGAAGACTCCGGCAAGAAACTCAGCGGGCATTTTTTTTTTGGTCTATTTACAAAACATTTACTTACTTAGCCTAAAACTTATTGTCTAGATACAATGTTTTGCTTGAGCAGCATAGCTGAGCGAACAGCTCATTTCCAAGCTTGTTTATCGTTTAAATATTCTTGGATTTTATAATGGCCTTTCTGGCATAGTTGGCTCTTTACTGTATTTTTGAATTTATTAATAGGTAAATCTCTGATTTCATTAGGAAGCTTGTTGAAAAAGCGTATACAGTTGCCCTGGAAAGAATTACTTATTTCATGGAGTCTGCTATGACAAACTACAAGATTGCTTTTATTTCTAGTATTTATATTGTGCCTGTCACAAAGTCTTGGAAATTTTTCAATATTTTTCCTGACATACATTAAGTTTTCAAAAATGTATTGTGACACTACGGTTAGAATATTTATCTCTTTAAACTTATCTCGGAGGGAGACTCTTGGGCCCAAATTATAAATAGCTCGCACAGCCCGCTTTTGCAAGACAAATATTGTGTTTAAATCTGCGGAATTACCCCAAAGGAGAATTCCGTAGCTCATAATACTATGAAAATAGCTGAAATAAACTATTCTAGCCGTATCCTCATCTGTTAAAGTCCTAATCTTTTTTACAGCATAGGAAGCTGAGCTTAATCTACTAGCTATTTTTTCTATATGTGAACCCCACTGAAGTTTAGCGTCAATACTCAAACCTAAGAACACTGTCGATTCCGCAAGGCTCAACAATTGTCCATTGAGTTGTACATTGGTTTCTACCTGAGCAACATTAGGCAGAGTAAATTTAATACATTTAGTTTTGTTCTCATTAAGGCAAAGATTATTTATATTAAACCAATGGACCACTCTTTTGATTGCACCATTCACTTCGTCATAATTATCGTGTTGCCTTTTAATTTTGAAAATTAACGATTCACTGTGGGCTTAGACATGGGCTGGACATGTTGAAGTGTAAGCTTACCGGGTATCAAGGCAGGGAACTGTTTCTTGGTGCGATGGCACACGGTGTGTATATGCGCCATCTTCACCAATGTGTTGCTCTCCAGGGATTCTGGAACAATCGACAGGCGCTTGTGAGTGGATGCAACTCAAGTATAGATGGCAAGCAATGCAATATAACCTTAAAAGAGAGTGTGCAATATAACCACGACGTGGGTACGTTCAGCCAGTGCGGTATACTTACTGACGAGGTGTCGTATCTTGCTCTCGACGAGCCCGCTCCACTGCAGCTGGTCGTCGGCGCTGGCGGAGGACGCCACCAGTACGACGAAGTGCTTGTACTTTGAGAAAAAGTCCTGCACTTCGAAGAGGCGCTCCCACCCGCACTTGCCGCTCAGCACGTCGTTTGTTACCGCCAAGCCTATTAACGAAACAAACATATATTCATCAATATATTGCATAACTCTCACGAGCCTTTACCAATCATTTCATCTTTCATACACTCCATCCATCTCCTCTTACTCGATTGAGAACAAGTGTTTTTCTTGTACGTTACTAAGTTTCTTCGTCTGGAGTATTATTCTAACTATTTATTAGATAAATTAGCTATTACCTTTCATCTTCATTTTTGTTAAACCACACATTCGTCACAAATATTTGCACAACTAAATATAAATTTTGTAAATCAATATATGGGAAATGTAAATTATGGGGGTATAATTGAAATATGAACTACGATAACACGAATTTTTAGGTACTAAACTGTCTACACTCATATAGACAAGTATGAATTAAACCTCAAAGAGTCTATATTAGCGCCTGTGACTGTTTACTAAGTTTATTCATTACATAGTACTGTTCAGTTCATATTATACTTTTGTTCGATCAACTATTAACTTATTAACTAACCGTGTTTCAACTCCTCCATCATTACAGTTCTTGTGGATGGGCCCACGTTGTACGACGAGTTCTGCTGCGGGTATGCCGGAGTGATGATGGGCATCAGATGTGCCCGGTCTCTAAGATTCACCTGGTGATCATACGAAACAGTGGTTGTAATTACTAGCTCGGCGGCAGACGCTTAGTTCAGGGTAAGATGGACTTTATGGACTCTAATGTAACGTACATTAATACTACAATTGGTTCTGACAAAAACATCTCTTAGGAGTATTTTATCAGTCTATATCATCTATACCAGATGAGTTTAAGAATTAGTTCGATTGGATGTATGTCATCCCCAGCACCTAAGGTCAGAGTAAAACCCTAACTGTTATTCATATTGTGTTGAGCATTCTAGACAGGAAGGCAGAAATACTCACTCTAGGATCCCAGACCGGCAAGTTCAGATGAGGCGCAGGACCCATCGGCTTGAGTAGCACCGGCGTGTTCCCCGGCCATTGGCTGAACACATCGAAGAATTTGTGCAGCAGCGTGGCCGGGAGCGCGTTGGGGTACAGCTGGCACGTGCGCGCCACCAGCATGGCCCAGGACACGCCGCCCAGGTAGCCCAGCACGTTGGAGTACACGCCGCGCCCTGCACATCGAGGGAGCTTCTTGTAATGAACAGTACATTTCAGAAATAGCTAGATATGTGTACAAGTCAGCAATGAAACACGAGTCCTTACGTTTAGCCCACAGCTTCACCGCCCTGAGCGTCTGCCGGAACGCTTCGGGGTTTGGGACCAGACGCAAGATCTCGTCGGTCACGCGACAGCCATTGAGCGACCGCACACACGCCGGGTCCAAGTTCTTTAACAGCATGTCGTCGCTCAAGTCTAACGTTCCTGAAAAGATTTCCAATGCGTTAATAAACATTGTATTGTTGGGACTATATAGACTGCATGCAATATTATTCTCAAACATATATAAAATTGCTCCTTACCTGGTATCTCAACCAGTGCTAATCTCGCGAAGAGCAAGTCAATCTCGATCCCGTCGAAGTTCATCTTGATCACCGGTACGAATGCATCTTCTATTGCTCTCAGCTCTTTCACCTGAACATAAACACACTGTAATTAGGCATGCTCAATTCATATACTTAGTAACCATGATGGAAGTTCATTTTTAACACTACCTGCTCCTGACTTAGGATCATTAAGACAACATAGTTTCAAGACATTCTTAGCTGGCCATTGACGCTATCACCTACAGGGCTCCTCAATGTACCAATAGATGTAAGGCTGTCTGTGTTTTAACAGATGGATCCTAGTCACACTGACAAGGATTTTTAGTGTTTTAAAATTGATATACATACCTCAGGCTGTTGTTGTAGGCAGGCGTAGAAGGAGGAGAAAAACTCCGCCCTGGACACATATTGTGGAGCCACGCACAGGGCGTCTATGTCCGCGCCTCTGTTATGCACCTGGTGGACAAGAAAAAAATTCAATTAATATAATATTCCACGACATGCTACACTTTCTAGACCCAGGGTAAGTATAGGTACCTTGTGTTATTGAATCTAGAATGCGATGAAACATACTTATCATACTCTTCACTTATAAAGGTATTCATTATATGATGTATAGAAACGCTCAGACTAATGCAATGCAAATTTACATTGAACGGGAATGGAACCGCGACCAATATAGCAGTTAAATTCACTACCGGCAGTCCACGTCAATTAAATGTTTTTGAATAATAATGATGTTGTTATCATGATAACAAATGTCTTATATTTCATTCACATACATTATATTCCATACATTTAACGCCTTTATCCATGGTGAGTTAGGTAGATGTATTTTTTTTGAAACAATAACCATGAGATTACTCGTAGTGTTTGAACCAGTGTGTGCAAGGTTTCAAGTAGTATTCAAAGTATTGATTTATTGCATGTTAACACTGTTTTAACACGTGCGATCGGGATAACTTTTATTTTCATGTAGTATAATGATGTTAGGGCAAATACTCATATTGAGTTCTCAGCATTGTATACTCAAATCTAGGGGAAGCAGCGAGACAACCTCGCCACAAGTATTTCTAAACTTACTGGGGTTTGTCTCAGTTTAAGGAAGTTATAATAATGTATGAGTTGAAAAATAAAAACATTTTTGATCGTAAGAATGTTGGTAGATGGCTTCACCATCCCCAACAAGCAAATTAGTCATATAAGGTTGAGTTTATTCAGCTATTCGGTGATATAAAAGTCGAGTAAGTGTGAATTATTCAGCACGTGTCGTATAAAAGCATCTTATATAGCATTTTAGTTATTCAGCATTTCGGTCACATAATGATGCTGAGTAAACGTTTACTCTGCATACTTATATGACTAAAGTGTCGTATAAGATTTGCTGTATAAGTCGCTAGTATACGACGCTTATGTCACTATTTCGTCGAGTAAAAGCACATTATATAGCTTTCTTGTGACACAGTCGAATAAAAGCTACATCGTTGCTTTTATACTGCTATTATGTTGTATAAGTTGCATTCATACGACTATTACAAGCCTAGTGCCAAGTGTCGTATAATTGCTTGTACTGCTCAATTATCACTTGTCTTAGTTTTCTTGTGTACAGTAAGTGGTTAATTGAATAAATAAATAAACAAAAGATCTTTTTTAGAAAACTTTTTAGGAAGGTCTAAGGAACCCTAAAATATAATCAGCGTGGTATCATGGCGCTTATACTGCTAATTTGCTGTATAAGAAGCTATTATACCACCTGTAAATGAATATTGATATAAAAAATATTTGTTATTATATTCATATTACTAAGAATTGAAGGGGGGCGTTAAATATTTATGATAAAACCTAGTATATTTCATCAGAAAACTTACCTTCGCAATACTTTGCAAACCTATGCGTGAGTTTACGAACCTACATTTGGTGCAACCTACAAATTAACATGTCTGCTAAATAAATTGTACTTATAATTTTTTATAATTTTTAAAACACAACACGACGCACTTGCTTAATTTAACAAACAAACGTAACATAAAAGTCATATAAGTTACAGTTATAGCGCAACTTAAGCTTGTAACAGTCACTCCGTTACCTTTATACGATGTCTATGTGACTGAATTGCTGAATAAAATGGGCCCAAATCGCGTTGTATAAACGTTTTCATTACGTTTATACGACTTCTATTAGGAGCCAAAATGCTGAATAATTTACGTTGCCGCGACTACTACACGACATATTTTTGCTAGTTGGGTCGCCCTTGTAGACGGATATAAAAAGAAGGAAAATTTGAAATGATTCAGGTGTGGCTCAATAGCTCAGTTGGAAGAGCATTCCCCCTGTAAGGGAAAGGTCATGAGTTCAAGTCTCACTTGAGCATTTCATTTTTCCGATATTTTTCTAACTTAAAAGTTAGCATAATAAATGCTATAAAAATTCATTCAAATTTTTGATTTGATTTGATTTTTGATTGAAGTCAAGTAGTAGTGGCAAAGTATTTGGACAAAATGGTGTACTGACCCCGAGCCTGTAGGAGCCGAAAGGTCGCACATATTCTCGGCACCTGTCTGCCACAGAGGCCGGCACATGGCTCCGGAGCGCCACGTCACGCACCCACTGACGCACGAGGCGGTTCAGTGACGCCAGCACCTGCTCCCGGTGGCGCCCCTCGGCCTCCGTCTCGCGTATTCCTTGGAGCTCCAAGAACTCTCCCAACTCCTTGTTCTTTCTACTTTGAATTTTGTTCATCTGTAACAAGAATAGTTTTAGTTATATTACACGTTTTAAAAAAGACGTGTCGTCTGTTTCAAATTAGTGATTATGAGTCCAAACTTCACGCCTCGCCAGTTAGTACTGTTATCTATTCTGTGACGTCATTAAATAAATTGAATCGCACAATTTGTTTCTCACTGAAAGTTCAACTGCTGATATGTGCGAATGAAATTTTTATATCTTTTATTATGCTTTTTAAATTCGAAATACATCGCCCTTCAAAACGGATATAAAGAGAAGGGAAATTTGAAGTGATTCAGGTGTGACTCAATAGCTCAGTTGGAAGAGCATTCCCCCTGTAAGGGAAAGGTCGTGGGTTCAAGTCCCACGTGAGATACGTAAATATAAAACCTACATTGCGTAGCATAAGAACGTTTTGAGAAAATAAAAATAGAAAAAAGAAATAATATTAAATATTTATTACTTATTTATAAAAAAAAAAACTTAAAAATACATTATAATATAGGCGCGGCATGACTCAACGTATAAACAACATGCAGGTATTTCTTGGTGTTATGTCAGATGCAACCTGCTGAAACTGAATCCTTCAATACTGCCCATCTTCTGAGTGGTTATTAGGAAGCTCCCATTAAGCACACAACTTCTCACTCGGGGATTTTTTAATTGAATAGATACCTTTTATTATCATGAGATAAATCCCCACGGAGCCAGTGGAGGTGGTTATGTCGGACTCAAACCGACTTAAACGCACGCCGTCTTGGGTCTTTGGTTGCCGGAGGTGAGATGCCAAAAGCATATCTCTCGCACCCCGGCAGACGAAAAGATAACTAGTATATTAAATCCGCATGGTTTCTCACTCCAAGATCAAGTGAATAAATATTTAAATCGCACAATTTCACTCTTATAGATCAATTGAAACTTGCATTATATTTAAATCGCACATTTTCACACTCTAAGATCAAATGAATACAAATAAAGCACTTAAATTTACACTGAGGCAGACTTAATAACTTGTTATTATATTTAAACCGCACAATTCCACACATTTCAAAAAAACACGTATTTAAGTCGTAATTTTTCATTGATCAAAATTTCCTAATATAATAGTGACAAATAGAGAACATTGGTATTAATTTAATATTATTAATATACTTATAATAATAATTTAGGAATAAGTAATGTTTTAACCCTTAGAGTGAAAATTTAGGGATTTATGTATTTTTTAAAACCAAATCATAATAAAAATAAAAAAATTAAAAAGAAATTGGTTTGAGTCATTTATTTGGCCCGATCAAAAAATATGTTCAAAATATTTTTACAACACAAATTATTTACGAAAAATCAGTTAAAAAACCGGCGTACTACATCATTATTTAACGCCCTTAGGTGATTTTAATTCATGTAATTATTAATAATTACAACTAAATATTCCATCAATACCTCAAGCCACACGTTACATAATTAGTTAAAACTGTGAGATGGATACTTACTCTATACATATTTATCTTTATACAGTGCTTCACAATATCACAATTCACACACTTGGTACACAAAATCCAAAAATAAACGTCTTGAAACTCACGGAGTTTTACAACACGGAATTTACTTTAAACAGAACCTCACTGTTCGACTCTCGAAAGAGAACTGGTGGATGATTAACAATTAGCGCAATGTTTAAGTACCAGGTAACAGGTACCGTCCCTTCGTGCCCTCTCCTAGAAACGATCTAAGTAGAAGAGATAGCGAATCCTAAAACCCGTATGCTAATAGTTAGTATATAATGGATTCGCGAAACAAAATATCTCCCCAAACAAAAGATAAGCCCCGCATTGAGCAGGTATCTTTTGTTAAATAAAAAGTAAAGGAAATTGTTATAATCCAATTTGTTAAAACATTACCATTTTCAATATAACTCATCAATAAATAAATAAAATAAAAATTTGACAGTAGTACGTGAAGTTGAATTTTTATTAGTCAAAATCCTGCATTAACAATTTTCTATATGATTGTACCTAAGAGCTGTACGTAACTTGCTACTCAATGAATTTCATTGAATGCAAAACGTAATCTGACATTAGTTTGTATATCCATACTAATATTATAAATGCGAAAGTAACTCTGTGTGTCGGTCTGTCTGTATATTGTGCTTTCACGCTTAAACCACTGAACCGATTTTGATGAAATTTGTTATAAGGGTAGATTAGACCTTGAGAAAAGTCATAGGTTATGTTTGGTCGCGATAACCGACATCCACGCGAGTGGAGCCGCGGGCAACAGATAGTGTATAAATAAACAGATAAAATAAATAATGCTTTTTTCTTTTTGACCTCCAAAAAAGTGGATGGGACGGATGGTAGGCGGATGATTGGAAGCAATGGCGCACATTGGGAGAGGTCTATAACCAGCAGTGGCCTGCGATACACTAATTTATTGATTGAGTCGTAGGAAAAATTTGTACGAATAGACACTTTCCATAAATATATCAAGGTATACCATACCATACCATACCATACCATACATAAGGTAGTTATATAGGTAGTTTACTGCTTCCTATAATCCTTGCAGCTTGTAAGCTGTGTAGGTCAAGTCTTTGAATATAGATAGACAGATAACTCTTTATTGTACACCAATAAAGCAGTAGTAAAAGTAGATAGCATGTATACAGTTCAATGTACAATGGGCGGCCTTATCGCTGGAAGCGATTTCTTCCAGGCTTCGAATATTATTACTACAAACAAGTACAGCTAGTTAGTTTCAGAGTATATTCCTTTTTGTATAGAGGAGACGTCAATTAAACTTCACCTGATGTTAAGCTAAAGGCAAGGTTTCGGAAAGAGGGTCACCATCGTAAACATGTACCATGTTAACAGTAGCACTCAGCTTGACGGCCTCATCAGATGCCTTTTCATGCCCCGCTTAAAGGACCCGGGACTGTAGGAAGAAGGAAACACGTGAGCTGGCAGGGAGTTCCAGGTCTTAGTGGTGCGGCTTAGGAATGAGTCACTGAAACGCTTGGTTCTAGCAGGTATACTCTGCACCGTATACGGATGGCATCTTAACCCTGCACGTGTCTTCCTGTGAAGGAAAGGAGAGGGTGGGAGTAATTGGAAGAGCTCATCAGAATACTCACCATGGTAGAGACGATAGAATACTGTCAAAGACGCAACATCTCTACGCATCTGCAAACGCTCGAGGGTGTTCGTGACCTCAGGATTTCCAATAATGCGGACCGCACGCCGCGCGCTGCAACCTGTCAAGAGCATCTAGTAAGTACTTGGTTTTGAATATTATTACTATAAACAATTACAGCTAGTTAGTTTCAGAGTATATTTCATATCTCTATACCAATCTATACGGGTTCAGTGTTTTATATTTGAGGTAGATCAATTACAATAGTTTGTTTACTTAGTAAATAGTTTATTGTTCAGTTATCAGGGTATTGTAAAGAATCCGTGCCAATATTATATGTGAAAGGAGTCCGGCGGCACTTTGTGGTGTCCAGTGTGATAATTTTGTGCGTTATCACTAACATGCGGGCGAGGTACCTACATCGGCCGCAGATGTACCTGTTGTTCACTGTTCATATTTAGTGCTAAATCTATTGATTTCTGCGTAGATAAGAAAATGTTTTGAAAATAAGTACTTAATTTTTTTTATAAAGGACACGTCAATTAGATTTTAACTCGCCTGATGTTAAGCTAAAGGCAAAGTCTCGGAAAGAGGGTCACCATCGTAAACATGTACCATGTTAATAATGGTGGCACTCAGTTTGACGGCCACACGCCCCGCTTGAAGGACCCGGGACTGTAGGAATATAATTTTTGTTATACTAATGGGTTCTTAGAAAACAGATTGTAACAATCGAAGTCATTACCTGGGTCATGATATTGTTTACATAAGGATAAGAACTTTTGTGCAGTATTAGAGTTATTGGGCGGGTTACCATTGTGTTGTTTCGAGTGTCCGATATTTTGGTAATGTTGCAAACGCAATGATCACGTAGGTAATAAACTACTGAATATGAATAGCACAGATGAGGACTTCCTAAGAAATGGTTCAGTCTCTTAATATGTTCCAGCTCGAGACTTGAGTATAAAATTGTTACTAAGGCCGAGTGACAGCGCCATAACAGTACTTAACTAATCCTTTCTGAGGAAGGCCATTGTCTATCTTGAGGTCGAGAACAATAATTAGCCCCAGAGCGAGTTGTCTGTCGCCCCCCGCGGGGCGAGCGAGATGATAAGCGATGTCTAGGAATTCTGTGAGTGTAATGAATTATCAAATGAATATTTATTTCATTCTTAGGTTTGTACATATATTAAGAACACACTTGTACTTTCTAGCCGACTTCAAATAGAAGAAGTGACGAGGAGTTAAGTGATATCAAAGTCAGTTATGAATGGAATTTAATTTTTCAACACAATACTTTCAAAACTAGCATTCCTCGTAGCATACTCTACGGCGTAGCAGTACATAGGCTACGAAAATTGCTACGAAAGAGAAAAACAATATTGATTCCCGGTGAACTATCACCGGGTACCAACATTGTTTTTCTCTTTCGTAATGTTCTACGCGATGAATTTCATTGAACGCAAAGTGAAATCCGACCTTAATTTCCATAACTACACTTAACCTTCGGCTGGATAGGCTTATTTCGCATACACGCAAGGATTGGGGGTGATCCAACACCCCATAACATACATGAAAACATTTTTTAAAGTTGATTATCCGTATATTTTTTTTTTCTTTTAATTATATATTAGTATATTTCTTTTATATATATATATCATATTACTATATATATATTCTTCTTCTTTTCTTCTTCTATATGTAATATTTAAGTTTAAATGCAATTTAGACAAAAAATCATTATGGTAATAACACACACAGAGCGAATGACATTTAATACAACTAATTATAACATTTTTGGACACATATACCACCATACTAGTTTTTAAAGTCTCATAGCAGGTTCACTTCCAGAAGGTGCCTGGAACATGTTCAGTATACTTTGATCCAGCACAGCCACACAATATTTTTTGTAATTTTGGAAAAGAACCAAATGGAACAGAGCTCTTAATACTTTACTTCGATATTGGACTAATAAGACGTGGTCATTGTCAATGACGTCACTGTATTCAACATCGTCACCGTGCGTTAAAGGCACAGATCATTTATCCCCAATTTCTGTGAGCATCAAGATGGCGGGATCAAGCCCCAAATTTAAAATTTAGCACATTGAAGTGTTTGTACTACATAATTATGTACTATTTGTACCCCAAACAAGACATTTGTACCTTTAATGGTAAAGGAAGTATGTTAAGACGTCCCTGGTCCCGCCACTTTGATATCAAAGTGGCGGGTTCTTCTGGAAGCGCTACTCAGAGGCAGATAATTCACACCCCAAAACTTAGTACTACATATGTACAGGTATATACTCAACTTTCAATACAATTGGAAGTGCCAAATTAAAGTTATGTAATTATAGCATTGGTCCCGCCAAATTGATCAATCGTTACAGATCGTGTAAAATGAAATGTGGAAACTTAGTACGTCCTAAGTACATGAATTTGTGTAATTTTTATATTTATACCATAAGTACATCAAAAGTTATCTATTATTATTTATTCTTTACCATTAAAGGTACAAATGTCTTGTTTGAGGTACAAATAGTACATATGTAGTACAAACACTTCAATGTGCTAAATTTTAAATTTGGGGCTTGATCCTGCCATCTTGATGCTCACCAATTTCTGACAGTTCAATCTCGTACAATGAATATTCCCCTTCAAGATCAAGACTTGTACCAGCTAGGTTACCCAAATACTTAACAACTAGCTTTTGCCCGCGGCTCCGCCGGCGCGGACGTCGGTTATCGCGACCAAACATAGCCTATGTCCTTTCTCAAGGTCTAATCTACCCCTATACCAAATTTGATCAAAATCGGTTCATTGATTTAGGCGTGAAAGCGTAACATACAGACAGACAGACAGAGTTACTTTCGTATCTATACATATAATAAATCTGTAAACGATCGATGTCTGTACATGGAAAGGAAATGAGAAAAATTGTTATAGGGGGACTTTATAAACGTAATAGAAGCCAAATCAACGTTTTTTGGAATTCTTGTCTGTTTATCTGTTTCTCTGTTTCTCTGTTTGTCTGTGAGTTTGTGCATGCTAATCTCAGAATTGGCTGAACGGATTTGGTTGCGGTTTTCACTATTATATTGTGGTAGGCTTCACTTAACATTTAGTTTTTGTATTATTGAAATCCGTTCATAAATAAAAAAGTTATGTCAATAATAGCATATCACGGCTAACAATTTGCGATTGTGTGAATAGATCGGACCAATAAAGAAGCAACAATGCTTACAAGAAGATACTATTTCAGTCATAGGTATCTAAAGAACTTCGAGAGGCCAGAGTTCTACATCTCAGCTAAGTCAGGTCAGGTTACTGCAGAATCTACGGCACAGCAAGAGTCTCGATAGAATTCACATTGTTCTCGAACGATTTTCTCTCGAATCCAACAAATTAGTAAGCAGTTGGTTCGGTAAAAAGACTCCTGGCTTTCATAATTAATATCATCACGCTATTAATAAGGAATGGGACAGAATGTTTTTATGACATAATATGTAAACGTCTATTTCACACTACGATTTCATGGTAACTGTGGCTCAATACGTCTGCGGAGGACTTATAACTTAACTGAGTCGCGTTCGAATCCATCTAAAATGTAATTTTCCTTTTTTATGGTTTTTATTTACTTTTGTTTAACTTTTTTATTTTATTGTGTATTTGTTGTATTTTATTGTATTTAGAGTTTTATTTGAAGTAAAATATAAATTCTATGCTTAGTATTCTATAGGTGGTACATAAAACTAGGCTGTGTGACAGTAGGTAATAGTAGAACTTATTATATAATATTCTTAGATCTATACACAATTCTTCATTTCGGAGAATGAAAAAGTGGTCCCACCCGCCTGAGAAGTCATACAACTGAAACTGGTATCCCCGATTGATACCGATTCCACCACATCGGGGCAAGCGCAATATTGAAATCAAACCGATTAAAAATTGGGCATTGGTATTCTGGGGTTATGTATCCCAGTATACCTGCCTTAGTAACCTATCATAAATAGGCGGTCTGAACGTGAAGAGCAGGGATTGCTTCGGCTAGGGTGATGGGTAGACTAAGCTATCACCATCAAAGCCGCGCTCATGGAGGAAGTAAATCGTTGCACCTTCTCTGAAGCACATTACGTATTCTGGGAGATAGTTGTCCCTATCGTATAACCGTCTCTACCATGGTGAATGCTCTGATGAGCTATTCCAATTAGTTCCACCCTCTCCTTCCCTACACAGGACAACGCATGCAAGGTTCAGATGTCATCCACATACGGATCAGAATATTCCATCAAGAACCAATCGGTTTGGCGATCCATTCCTATGTCGCACCATTAAGACCTGAAATCCCTGCCAGCTCACGCTTTACTTCTTCCTACAGTCCCGGGTCCTTTAAGGGGGGCGTGAAAAGGCTTCTGATGATCCCATAAAGATGAGTGCCAACATTATTGTTAAGATGGTACACGTTCATAATGGCGAGCCTTTGCCTTTAGCTTAACATCAGTCGAGGTGAAGTTAAATTGACGTGTCCTATATAAAAAAAAACTCCGGATCTTAAAAAGAAGAAAACGCATGTGTGGGCAGAGCAATACAGTTCTTAACCGCCTGATAAAGAAATGAAGTTCCGAACAGCTTGGTTCGAGGTGGCATTATTTCTATTTGCTCTCTTGCCCACTGCGCCCCTGTTCTCTACCTGTGTGTAAAGCAATGAACAACGATGTGACTGTGGTCGATGGAATTTATCATAAAACTGGAACTACCCACCACTGGCTCGGCAAAGAAGAGAACCACTGCTCACTGCTCAAGGCGTGCAAGGAGTTTTCTTGAAACTATTTTGTGTGATACTTGATTTACTTATTTTAATTTATTCAGTTCGTAAGTGGTGGCAGCATGTTTTAAGAACTTGGGAGGAAGGAAGAATATTTAAACATAACAATGTTCATCACATACTTGATAATGATTTCGTCAGCAAAATGTTGAATTTTTCAAAATCCTTCCCCAATATTTGCCAAGCCCATTGAAGAAGCCTGTCAATTTTCGTAGTTTTCAGTAGTTTAGCTCTGTATTTATAAGTCAGTCACTCAAAAGACTGTCTTCATAATATTTAATTTAAAAATACCAGGTGGAAGATATCAAGCGAGTTTTCGAAATGATTTGAATACAGTTTTGTTTCTTTTTAAAAATAAAGAAATGTTTCATTTGCGTAAAATTCACTATTTCAAGTATTTCGAGTACCTACTTCCATTCCAGTTGGGATGAAAATCTTCCACCATGTTCAATAATGAGTTTGAGCTATTCCGAACTAAACGCGGACGAAGTCGCGGGTAACAGCTAGTTTATAATATTAGTATGGATTTCTCACAGTTCACTCTCGTACAATGAATATTCCCCTCCAGGATTTTTACTACCTAGGTTTTCCAAATATTTAACAATATTATCAGCCGTTAACAATATCAGGTGCAGATGTACCTGTTGTTCACTGTTCACACTTAGTTCTAAATGTATTGATAGACGTCTGCGTAGATAAGAAAGTGTTTTGAAAATAAGGACTTAAATAATTATCTATAAACTAATGGGTTCTTAGAAAACAGTTTTTAACAATCGTATTCATTACCTGGGTCATGGTATTGTTTACTTATAGATAAAAAATATTATTGGAGTTAATGGGCGGTTTTCTTATTTATTTACTGTTGAAGACTTACCATTGTGTTCTTTCAAGTGTCCGATATTCCGACATATATTACAGGTCTGACAACGATAATCCTTGGATTTTTGATTAATTCACCCACGATGGACAAATGGAAGAAATCTTTAGGCTGGTAGGCGAGGGGACACCGAGGTCCCCACAACCCGGAGGGGACCATCTCAAAAGAAATGGTCCTGGGTCTGCCGGGGTGCGAGAGATATGCTTTCAGCAATCTCACCTCCGGCAACCAAGGACCCAAGACGGCTTACGTTTTAGTCGGTTCGAGTCCGACATAGCCGTCTCCACCGGCTCCGTGGGGGTGGTATCCGTGGGGATTTTTTTTCGCACGAAACTCTGGTAGGCGATAATATTTTTGGAAATGAGACACGGAGATGATTTGATTATTCTAAACCTGACCCGAAAACCTGACCCGGTTGTGGGTTAGGTAAGAAACTTGAAAAAATATGGCTTATTCCGAACCTGATCCGAAGTCCTGACCCGGTTGCGGGTTAGGTTAGGAACTTGAAAAATAATGTGATAATTGTTCCGAACATAACCCTCTTCCCAACCTGACCCGACATCTCATTCCTATCATAACCCGAATTGCGCAGATTTCTGTTACTTTTAAAAGCCAAAGTGCGGTAATTCCAACTTCTGTAGGTTAGGTTAGGTTAGAACTGTGACCCCAACGCACGAGCCGAGCGAGCGAAGCGAGCGTGCCTCGGCAGCGGCCGGCGAAGTGCCAGATCGGGTTATGATAGGAACGAGACCGTCGGGTCAGGTTAGGAAGAGGGTTACGTTCGGAACAAATTTTTAAAGTTTCTAACCTAACCTGCGACCGGGTCAAGTTTTCGTGTCAGGTTCGGAATAAACGAAAAATATGTGATATTTGTTCCGAAAGGAACCCTATTCCTAACCTGACCCGACATCTCGTTGCTATCAAAACCTGAATTGCGCATATTTGAAAGAAAGAAAGAAAGAAAAGAAAGAAAAATTGTTTTTATTGCGGACTAATCGCACACATTACAAAATCCAAAAAAAAAAAAACCATAAAGATAACAAAATAATTCCGTATACAATACCCAATACATGACAGGAAAAATGGATAGGTACCCACTGTGTTTATAATGAAATAACAAAAAAATATACAATACTAGTGGCATGTGGTGTACCTACCCACCTACAACTCCTATCAGTCGTCGAGCACTTGAATGTCCGCAGCGATGCGTTCAAGATATATAATTATTAAATACATTGTCTGTGGTCGGCGCTCGAGCTGATAATATTTTATCTATCTAAAATACGCATAGACATAAAAAATACGGCGTTTATCATGCATGACTATGACTCAATTATTTGACATTACTGACATTTTTTCAGCAATGTCAAACAATTGTCAGTAATGTCAGCCAACGTGTCATGTTCAACGTGGCATGTCCAACACCGACACGTGCAATATTGCGAATTGCATGTAATGTATTATATATTATGCATTTAGACTGTGAAATATGTGCGGTATATCTGCAACTAGGGCTAGACACTCAGCAAATACTGCGGTGGGTATCAACCACCGTAGAACTGATTTTCAGTGTAAGCCCGCAAGTGCCACCTGACGCCGCTCGGCAATATAGCCTGCTACTGATATTTGACAGCATAATAGTAAAAGTAAAAGGTAAGTAACTAATCTAACACATTCTGTTTGACATTTTAGCCGTTGATAATGATTTATCGAAGTTATCATAGGGTATTTTCTATACATTTCTATCCACAACATTCCTGACATAAATTACTCAAATGACTCAACCCACCATCACTCCCCTCACAGGTCCGCCTCCGCACCTGTTGTAGGGCAGTTTGAGCACAGAATAAGGTCACCACACATGAACACTGACAGCACCGGAAAGCGACACCAACATGAGGAACCTGCACCCAAGGGGCCACAATCCAAGGTAAAAAAAAATATATATATGATCTTAGTGCACACTCTTTTGCTGTTGAAGTAGTAAGGATTTGTACTTTACTCTAAAACTGTTTTTGGATCGTAGCTCCCTAATAGGTGGAGGCAGGTCATTCCAAATCCTCATTGCTGCATATTTCAGGCAACCTCTGTAGGCTGTGGACCTATGCTTCGGCACTGATATTATACCAGTCGTAGATCTGGCAGAGTAGGGATAGTGGGTTTGTCTAAAGCCTAGTTTTTCATAAAGAAACTGAGGTCTTTTAGTTTTTATCAGGTCAAATAGCAGAACAGCCAAGTGTAGCCTTCTTCTGCCCTCCATCTTTAATATATTATGACTATTAAGGTAGGGAGTTACATGTTCGCGTCTTGGGATTACAAGGCAGTATCGAGCACAGGCATTTTGTACTCGCTGTATGAGGTTTTTAGTTTTTGCAAGTAGACAAGGACCATAAACTGTATCACAATAATTAAACCGGGATAGTATGAGACTGTCCACCAGTTGCTTCCTAAGGGCCACACCTATATAGTCTCGGATGTGGTATAGAACTTTCAACCTATAGAAGCAATTTTTCACCACCCTATTTAGATGCCCTTCGAACCGTAGTTGAGGGTCCATCACGAGCCCAAGGTTAGTAGCCTCTTCAACCCTTTCCACCCTTTGACCATTGATGACAATGGCAGGGTCACACTCCAAGATAGACTGTATTTGTATCTTGCTGCCCAGTATCATGAATTTAGATTTTAGGGGATTTAGGATCAATGCGTGTTCCCTTGACCATTGTATAATTTTTTTCAGGTCCTCATTTACCCTGAACACAGCAGAAAGTGTGTCACCCGGCTTAAACGAGAGATAAAGTTGCGTGTCGTCTGCATACATATGGAACTGACAGTGCTCAATGGACCTTGTGATGTCTGCTGTGTACAAGATAAACAGAAGTGGGCCTAAGATAGAACCCTGCGGCACCCCTCTAGTCACCATTAGGGGGGATGACAACATTTCAGTGCCATCCTCCCTTTTTATTTCAACGTATTGTGATCGATTTTTAAGGTAACTATCGAACCACCTTACTGTATCTAGTGTAAACCCATAGTATGTCAACTTGGATAATAATAATGTAGTATCGAGGGCGTCAAAAGCGCGGGAATAGTCTAATAAGACTAAAGCTGTCCCCTCTCCACGATCCCTAGCCTCCAAAATGTTACCCACCACATCACACAAGGCCATTGCCGTGCCCCGTCCCTTTCTAAAACCCGACTGCTTATCTGGTAGTATGTTGTTTTGCTCAAGGTAATCCATGACCTGCATATGCACCACCCGTTCCAGTACTTTTGACAAGCAAGGGAGTATACTAATAGGTCGTAGGTCCTTGAGGGTGTTTGGGTGGTTGGTTTTAGGTATGGGCCGAACTATAGAGCACTTCCACTGCTCTGGATAAGTATGAGTTGTGATGGATTTATTAATTAGTTTTGTAATGCTATTCAGTGAATTAGGCAGTGTAATTTCTGTTACTTTTAATAGCCGAAGTGCGGTAAGTGCCGTGTTGGTTCCCGATGGAGTAAAATATGGCCACTCTGGGTGTCGTGAAAAATGACTAAGGAGTAGGGTTGTTCTCCATCCAGCAGTAAACAAACAGCCCATTACAAACTGCTCGCTTGACGGCAATAAGTTGTGGGACAGAAAGTCATAGTTGTCAAATGTGGGTGTAGTTACACCTCTGCCTGCCCTCTCGGGGATTTACATAAACAAATAATCATCTAGTAAGTTTTATTGATTCAATGTGTTATTTTCGTCGTAAAAACGGATAAATAGAAGGGAAATTTGAATCACATTAGGCGTGTCTCGGTAGCCGAATTGGTCAAGGCATTCCCCATGTAAGGGAAAGACTGTGGGTTCGAGTCCCACCCGAGAAGATTTATTTTCCCCATGTATCCGATATTTTACACAATCTCTCTCGTATCGACTACTTATCAACAAGTACCACGAAAGTAAATTTAAACACACTAAGTACCGCACTGTTTAGCACTCGAAGGTTAATTTCACACTACACAAATTTTTAATTACACCTTTTATGATGATGTGCATCAGATGCCGGTGGTCTCCAAGATTCACCTGGTAGTCATAGTGACAATGGTGATACCACATGCACCTAGCGCCATCCAGCGATAGCAAGTCGAGCTACTTAAATACTACTACGTTACAATCAATTCTTGCGAAAATTGAGTTCCGCGTCGGTATAACATTATATACAACATCCTAACGATAGCCGTAGGACATCAGCCCGCTGGCATGTTTACCTTGCCGAAGACAGGAAAGTTAGAAGACGTGCAGGGCCTATCGGCTTCAATAGCATTGGCAGGTTCCATGGTCATTTTTTGAACACAAGGTAAATGGTTCAGCTGTGTGGCGGGCGGTACGTTGGGCTACTTTTTGGTTATGTTTTTTATAAATGTGTAATGGATGCACAGGTGCTACTAACCAGCGAGAGAAATAGCAGTAGTCATCCCAAATGTCTCTGAGCTTTGTATCTTTAGCTCGTCAGCTCTCCATCCTTTCTGTTGGCGTAGGAGCACATTTTGACTGTTCAACTGAGTTTCGAAGTTCAAAATCACGACGTATTTTCAAGTACCTGTAATAAAGAGAACATAGGATTGATAAATTATTAACAGATGGTTAATTTATTTAATTATCTTATACTAACATAAGTATCTTCTTCTTCTTAGCGTTAATCTCAGTCACATCCGAAGCTTTCACCTCAGAGCCTGGGGTCCACTTTACTAGTCTAACTGCGGATTTAGTTGAACTTGGATATTTTTACTTACTATCATAAGTATAACTGCGGCTCCGTCTGCGTGAAAACTTGACAACGTACCTGCTACCCATGGGTATCTATTCCTGGGATTAAAAGCAGCCTATGTGTTATTGCAAATTATAATCTAATGAATGTTTCTTCTCGAGGTGAGCAGTCGGCAGTCGCACCCGCCAATATCTAGATGGCTGGGTGAGTATATTACTTTAACACCACTAGCAGCGTAAATAAAAGAAATAAGTGGGTAGCACTACAAAAATAATTAATATAGACACACTTACCTACACAGTAGAAAGAGTTTACTCCGAAGATCACAGCAATAAAGTTCACTCACACAGTAGGAGGGGTTGTCAGATGGAATTGTGAAAAAAATGTAAAATGTACGAAAAACTATGAAATGTTTGAGTAGATAAGACGACACCTATAGATGGCGAACGGAATATCATAAGCATATGCGCACACGCTCCGTGACTGAACGTTCGTGGCTGTGGCCGACTGAGTACTGACGAGTGACGACTCGCGACGCAGGGTTGCTTGATCGAGTTTCTAGAATTGCCCCATATATTTACCTACTATTAGATACTTAATTTCAAAGTGATTGTATCTGTGCATTGGAGATATATAAATATATACTTGGGTTATCTTAGGTTTTATAAAATTTCGTTTACTAGTATTTGTAGTATACTACGGTATACTACCACATTTATTTATAATTTTTTAAGTAATGCTTATGAATACATAACCTTGTATTAATTTTTTCGTTTCTGGCTAGTGCTAATTGTAGCATTACGCATTATGAACTGGATGCCTTAGCCTGTGTTTGATTTTTTTATTTGAGTGAGCTCGCGAATGAGCTGAAGAACGAACTCATTGATTAATCCATCGATTGAAGGATGAAGTCAGACACTTGGTGTTGGACCGGTGCAGGAGAATGGTCACATAGAAAAAGGTTGAAGAAATATTTAATAAGTGGAGATAGCCTCCATTTTTGTTTCCTGGACGCTGCGGCGAGCGATCCTTTTCCATCGGACGCTGTGGACGATGGTGCCAGCGAAGTACCTTTGACGTCTTCATGGAAGTTGTTGGTGCCGAAGATGTTGGCCATATTTTGGCCGCATGGTTGGAGCGATGGTGGGAAAGTGATTGCCCGTAGGCTAGCGGCTCAGGCGGCTGCTATGTAGGGGTCCCTTTTCCTACGACCCCTACGATGCCAAGGGTGACTGCCATGCGCGTAAACACCTGCGCATGGAGGTGAGGCCAATCAGCTTTCTTTCCGGCTTGAGGATGAAGATCAACGTATATTTCCACGTAAGTGCGTTTGCGTTATAATTGGGCCCAAATATCGGTGTGAATCAGTGCGCGTTCGTTTCGTATCCCGTACCGCCACGTGCGGCGAGTTCCTCGTGGACGCTTTATTTCTAAGGCCCTTCTGGCAATCTCAAACTAAGCTGATGTAATACCTAATTGATAAGAATATACTTGCATGTGAATTGAAAGACATTGTATTATTATTTACTTGGGAATCCTGACCATGGACTCAACTTCCACAAGAGGTCCTTGAACTAATAGTCCAGTGTAAGCTACCGAGGGTTATATCCGAAGTAGCAAAGAACATCAACATCGTAAGTATTACTCTCACTGTCGCATTACATTCCATTTCTTTCACTTATCCTTTAAAGCTGTTTGGAAGGTAGGGACTCAGCTGACCTCCCGAACCCGACAAACAGTCTTTTTTTTATTCTTTTTTTCATACGCGACAGAAAGAAAGAGCGAAAGAAAATATAGAAAGAAAGAAAGAAAGAAAGAAATTAATTTGGCATTATGTTTCTATATTTGATTTGAGAACGTTATATTACCTAATTGACGCTCAGAGACGTAAGCGTACTTACATTACTAACACGAGGACGATGTTGGAACAACCATCATCCTTACGTAGGTCCGGTCACACGCGAGGGCCTCAGCTCGGCTTTCAGGGATGCTTACTGTACACCCCGTCATTCTAATACAATAGGAACCGTTCACAGTGAAAGTAAAGCCAACGAAGCGAGAGAAAAAAGGTAAACAAAGTTTCAGCGGTTCCAAACATTTTTATTTAAAATTATTACGTTTCACTTCAAGCGCATTCTAGACAGGATTGAAATTGCTCATAAGATGGTGGATCTGACAGTTTAGAACCACTGTGCTGACAGCTTTCCTGTACTACGAAACACGCAACGACAGCTATCGCATCGCGTGTGCCATGTGCGACAAGAGACAGAGAAAATAATCGCTATACGTAACTCAGTAATGGTCGCTTTGTTTACCTTTTTTCTCTCTTCTCGTTGGCTTTACTTTAGATGGGTCTAAGTATACCTACTGCTGCTTCACGTTCGGCTGGATTTATGTGAATCGGTTCAGAAAGGCAAACTTTTTGGTCATTCCAGGCAGAATTTGAACCCGCGTTCCTCTTACAGGGAGAATGCTTTAACCACAAAGCTACTAGACCCACGACCGAACTTATCAAAATCTTTCTCTTTTATATATCCGTCTTTGAGGCAACGATGGAGACATCTACCAACAATCTTACGAGCTATTGGAACTAATTAATGGGTTTTAAATCATTTTTAAATATCTATTGGTTTTTGATTACTCCACCCAAATATTTGGATGAATTTTTAAGCATTTAGTGTGCTAATTATTCAAATCGATTTACAAAGGAAAATTTTTTGATCGGTTCAGGCGGGATTTCCCTTACAGGGAGAATGCTTTAACCACTAAGCTATCAGACCCATGCCCAAACTGTGCTCTATGACCAGTTACAAAAATTCATATAGGTACCACTATATAGCCCGTCAAGAAAGTCGTGAAAATTGAGGGTGGCGCTGCTGCGCTTAATCTGGTATCCCTGTCATACTACAACTGAACAGTCTTGATCTGTTGTTTTTAACCCCCGACGCAAAAACGACGGGGTGTTATAAGTTTAACGTGTCTGTGTGTGTGTGTGTGTGTGTGTGTGTCTGTGTGTGTGTGTGTGTGTGTCTGTCTGTGGCATCGTAGCACCCAAACGGATGAACCGATTTGGATGTAGTTTTTTTTGTTTGAAAGGTATATTAGTCGGGAGTGTTCTTAGCTATGTTTGGAAAAAATCGGTCCAAGATGGCCGCCGCCACAACATATCGGAATACGAATTTCTTCATAACTCCCTCAATATGGGTATCAAATGAAAGAGCTTGACTAGTAGATCACTTTAAAAAGTATAAAGTAAAAATTAAATTAAAAATTTAAAAAACCCCCGTCACAAAAACACTTCCAAAAAGTTGAAAATAAATAGTTTGCCTTTTAACTTTAACGGTTGCCATGTCGGGGGACCTTGAATTGTTCCGGTAATATAACGGAGTGCTTTACCAATTTTTTATGGTATAAAGTTAAATATAGTACATACCTCTAAAGATAATAAATAAATGAAAGTGAAAAATCACGGCAGTAATTTTTTTTTTACTTTTATTTACATCATATAGGTATGCATATAACATAAACTGACGCCTGTATTCCCCGAATAGGTAGGCAGAGGTGCTAGCACCCACATTTCGCCAGTTTATGTTTAGGTCCCAATGTAATTGGTGGCGAGCCTTTTTTATACCACTTAGGTGGTAGACAAGCACGCGGCGCACCTGATGGATTATTATTTAATCGTAATAAAACTTACAGCTTAACGAATTACAAGCATAGATATTATGTAAAATTTGGGGCGTGTGATCCGAAACCTCCATTTGGTGCAATCTATACAACAGAGATGGCAATGCTTCTCTGCTCTCTCTTCCTCAGCACAAAGGAGACGCTAACACTTACTGTAATTAAGGGCCGCAGTGGGAGTCCCTAGTCACAGGGACCCGTAGCGAGCCTATAGCCTATAGGGCTACCTATAGGCTCGCTACGGGTCCCTGTGACTAGCAGAGGACATAGATATTAGATGAGGACCCCATCCTTCCCACACCCAAGAGGGCCAACTTAAAACCGTATATCGCCAAAGGTTACTGGGGTGCGAGGGAAATGCCTTATTTCTTTAACTTAACACCTCCCTCGGTAATTAATTGAGGACCCCAAGTACGAGGACACGACGCGCGACGTGTCGGACTTTTTAATAAATTGCGAGACAAACGACAATTGTTTTGTAATAATCTATGCTTGGTGACTTTGCGCTTGTACACCGCTGCTGGCCACATTTTAGGTCCAAGATACATATCCTGAGCAATACTCACTAAGGTCTGTCATGAACCGTGATGGCTTGACAGTCGAAATTTTCACGATATATATAGTACTAGCTTTTGCCCGCGGCTCCGCCCGCGTGGATGTCGGTTATCGCGACCAAACATAGCCTATGTCCTTTCTCATGATCTAATGTACCCCTATGCCAAATTTCATCAAAATCGGTTCAGTGGTTGAGGCGTGAAAGCGTAACATCCAACAGACAGACAGACAGACAGAGTTACTTTCGCATTTATAATATTAAGTATGAATTAAAAAATTAAAACAATAATCTTTTATAAGAATAGTTTATTGGTATGAGTATTGAACACCTGAAATGCTGCTTGAAACTCCATGAGTAATTATTTTATCTTCGATAGTTTCCGACTCACTGGCAATATCATCATACTCAAATCATATGTCTTGAAATGTACTTTTGAAAATCTGAAACAAATACAAACGTCCTGGATAAATACAGTTGTATTCATACTTCGAGTATTTTTTAATTAGTTTGGGCCTAAGTGGTTAATACAAATTACCTAGATCAAGAATGTTCAAAAACGTCAAAGTGATGCACTATGATTTGTTATAATCGTAGGATATTGACATAACCACAATAAATGAAAACAATGCTTTGAAACACAAAATGTTCACTTAAATTATATAATTTTTGATAGATTACACTTTCCATACCTTGTTTAACATAAAGTATATGTACGTACTGGTTAGTTTAGCATTTTGGCCATCAAAATCGTCAAAGTCAGAAAGCAGCTTGCCGGCTTGAACTTCTGCCGTGTTTCATACGATATCCCTGAAATTCTTTGAATACGACACGTTTCGCACAACTATTATTCACATATCAATTCATTTTTACACTCAAAACTGTTATCCTATGAACAGTAATTAAATACACGTAAATAATATACGAAACATCTCCAACGAGCCTTGGTAATTGACATCTGATTAGTCAGTTTGGCAGTTATTGAGTGTTGCAAGTACAAGGAAAATTTTTAGTTCCTCCAACATTAATTTCACGACTTTCTTGACGCACTATAATTGCATAGTTCATGCCTATTATTTAGGTATATTATAAATTCCCTTCACGTCCTTCTAGCCGTGCCTTTATCCCCGGAGAGTCATTATAGGCAGAGATGAGTTAGCACCCACCTTTCACCAGTCTTTTCATTCGGTCCCAATGACATTACCTATATCTATTAAGCCTAGCTGAGTGTGCCCGCGTCTTTGTTCAGATCTATGCGTAACTTTTAGGGGCCGTTGTATTTATTTATATTTTTTAAAATAAAAGTAGTTGAAGTTACGCCTTATATCTAATCAACTCATCGCTCCCTGTCCTAAATCACACCTGACTCTCTATCGTACCTGCTGTGTTTCTCCCGCCTCTCACCCTAAGGAGTTCACGGCGGTGTTCCAATGGACGCGAATGAATTATCGTCCGCCATGTTGTACGATTAGAAGCTTTTCTCATTATGAAATTATCCTATTGTAAGTATTTTTTGTCAATTTCAGTTCAGGAAATATATTTTAAGATATTTCGTGGGGGACGCATAGACTAGTGAAGAATATTAAACGTTTTAAGGCCGCCCCTAAATAAACTGCTGTGTGTGGGCGTGTGCGAGCAGGACAGCCTGCCGCTGACTCACTCGCTCATGTATTCGGCGATGCCTTTCTGCGGGGCGTGGCTTCGGTGAATGGCAGACATCTTACTTGTTTGAATGTTTTATAAAAAGATATTTATTTATTTATTTTTATTTATTTATGTATTATTTTGTGGAACATAGGTATTTCAAAAGATCTTTCATTAAATATCAGTGCACTATGTCCTACCATATAACATGGTGTACAAAATTAAATAGGTATAACATTTTTAAATATGGTTAGTTCTTCACTTAAGGAATATTGTTAGTAGACATATTTCATGAAGTCACTTATCAATTCAATTATCATTTATACCGCTATTCATAATTATTAATACTCTTTATACATATTTTAACTTGTGTGATCTAATGTCATGAGATATTTTTATAATATAATAAAATTATTTGCATGTCAAACTAAACCATTGTCTAATTCACTTCAACAATAAAGTAAAAACATTAATATTTCCACAATGTCATCAATAAAATAAAAATATAATAGGTGATTAGAATGTCAATGTAAAATAATGTCAAATTTAACATAATGCATTTCAACAATAACAGTAAAATATCAATATTCCCATAATGTCATCTATAATAATATTAATTCATTAGTAGGTATGTTCTAATGTCAATGTAAAACAATAATATATTCAATTTCTATATGCTCGGCAGATAAAGGCGGTACTCACAATACTTTGTGTTTTACAAGAGACAAGTGTATTGTGTGACGTATATGCGGTTAATATTAGTATTCGAAATATGATGTAATTTTATTGATAGTGAATAGAAACTTATAGGAACTAGTGTCATTGCATTTACGAACATAAGTGGTCCCAATATCGAGCCCTGTGGAACTCCCGAAGGTATGCGGGGCATAAATACCGGGTTTCAAAATGTGGCACGGGTGAAACTGGGTGGGTCGGCTAGTTTAAAATAATTGAAAATACAGAAGTTGGTGCCCCAAGTTAAGTCAATACTCCAAGTTTACTCCGACTTCCAGAATACTATATAGCTAAATTTTAGTTGAAACTATGTTCATCAGTCGTAGATGTTGACATGACATCACATCACTATTAGTCTTGTCTGATGTTAAGCATCCAGTACACTGTGGTGTACACAACTCTTACTCACATTTTATCTCGCTCAACGAGCTCTTATAGGAACCTACCTACCTATCATAACTTTTAAACTATCGCGTTCAATGACATACAATAACGCGATCATGGTATAGGTACGTACACACCATTGATTTGCCTGACGTTTCGACCAGGTTGCAACGGCCGTGGTTACCGCTAAATCAGCCTGTGACCACGGACGGTACATGTAGATATGTATCTATACCACGATCGTGTTAATTCCTGTTAAAATTATTGTATACCGACCCATCTAAGTTCTGGGGAAAGTTTAACAGGAAAGTGGAAATGATAACACTCTTAATATATAATAATAATAATTTATTTATTTATCAAAAAGGGCTGTACATTGTATTATTACTAGTTTTACAAATGTATATATACACATATATGTATATTATGTATATTAATACAAACATGAAAGGGGGCTACGACTGAGGTTTCTGTTACGTCTGTTTCTTAGGGAACCAGACCATACAGCAGGCGGTACCACGTGCAGGAGAACCTCTGGTCTTGCCATGGGGTTTCTACACGACTGTTGCGCTCCCCCCATGACCTTACTACCCTCAACACTGGACAGATGCTGAAGATAAGGCTTCACCAGCCTAGGCGCAAGGTCCCCAGGCTGGCTCCACCCCGCCCAATACCTACTTACTTACAATTAAGTTTATACAAACAAATTAAGCCACAATTAACAAAAAGGAATACGAAAAAACTGCTTATAACTATACAATATTAATGTAGTACAACAACAATACCTACTTACTTACAATTAAGTTACAACAAAAAAAAAAAGGAACTTCTACTCATAATTTTTACAACATTAATTTACTAACACTAGCCTACTTAAATAATTATTACATTTTAATAAGTATGTATATTTCTTTTTTGTGTTCTTTATTTTTGTCTTTTTCATTTGTTTTTTCTCATCTACTTAACATTACAAATACATTGTCTTAACCTAAGCGAACGAGCTCGCGGTGCCACTGCGCGACATCAGCCTTCACTCGCCGCGCGTGCTGGCCTGCGAGCCGCGCGGGCGGTCGGGGTGCGAGCCGCGGGCGAGAGGACGAGGGGGCCGGGAGAGCGACCGGTGGGCTAGGAGATGATGAGGCCGGTGGGGTGAGCAGCGAGCTGGGGAGTGAAGGGGCCGGGGTGGTGGCGCAGCTCTGGTCGCGGCGCGGCGCCTTGGCGGGCGGCGCGGAGGCGGGCGAGGGGCCGCGCGCGCGGCGGCGTGCGCCGGCGCAGCGCTGGCGCGGTGGCAGCGCGTCAGGCAGCCACTGGCCGAGCTGCTTGCGGCGCGCAAATACCGCCTGGGGAGTGACACAACACTTATTAGTTCTGGAACGAACTGCCAGGGAGATGGGGCAAACTTAATTAAAAATTCGTATAGAAGACCGAATAAAAAGGTTCCAGTTTTTGTCTATTATATTACATTTTGGATCAAAAGCGACATATAGTACAAGGGCTGTGAGTCTGCACTTGCTAAGATGGTGGATGTGACAACGGGTGCCCGGAGTAGGTATTTGTGATCATTTTCATAATTTTTACCAAAATACCAACTGGCACCCACCTCGACCCTCATCCCGTCCTTGAGCATTTGTGTTTTCATGGCTTGGTTGTTGACCTTTGACACGAAAGACGCTATGTCGAACGTCAGGTCGACGTCGACACTGGCGCTTTCGAATCTCATGCCAATGAACCACACTGACTTAAGTTTAGCTGCTGTCCCGGAGTTTTGATCGCCTATAACAAACAATAGACATATTAATAACTAAGTTAGATACAATTATATTACTAAGCCCATATTCACTATCAAGCCACTTGTGTTGATTAGGCGAGAAACGCCTAGCTTGCATATTGTTATCATTGGAGCGCTCGAAGCTAGGCATATCAGGCCTCAATCTTGGTCTAGAAGTTCATAGAGCTAGTCCAGGGAAGTGCGACGGACATTCACTGTGGGCTTGGACATGGGCTGGACATATTGAAGTGCAAGCTTACCGGGTGTGAAGGTGGGGGGCTGTTCGCCTGTGGTATGGCAGACCGTATTGACATGCGCCATCTTGACTAAACTCTTGCACTCCAGGGATTCTGTAACAATCGACAGGTGCTCGTGAGCGGATGCAACTCAAGTAACGAGGGCATGTACTGCAATATATTCTATTAAAGAGTATGTACAATATAACTACAAAGTGGCTGCGCTCAGCCAGTGCGGTATACTTACTGACGAGGTGGCGTATTTTGCTCTCGACGAGCCCGCTCCACTGCAGCTGGTCGTCGGCACTGGCGGAGGACGCCACAGGTACGACGAAGTGCTTATAGTGGGAGAAGAAGTCCTGCGCTTCGAACAGGCGCTCCCACCCGCACTTGCCGCTCAGCAAGTCGTTTGTTACCGCCAACGCTATTGACAAAACATATAATCATAGATATGATAGGCTATGTGGAGTGGTAGTGAACGCGAGTCCTTAAAAGTCTAGTACTTGTGGCGGTCAGATGGCAGTCGCTTTACGGAAAATATCGAAGTTCAGCCACATCACAGTTAGACTCGAAAGCTGGCTTCACTACTATCATACATCTAATAACTAATTGACAGTTCACTTGATTCATTCATAATATTTATTAAGTACACCATAGATATATTTGATACTAAAAGTACGAACCGTTTTTTACTTCGTTCACGATTATCCCCCTCGATGACTCCGTCACATTAAAGGTTGAGTTCTGCTGCGGGTATGCCGGGGTGATGATGGGCATCAAGTGATCCCGATCTCCAAGATTCACCTGGTGGACAAACGAAACAGTGGTTGTGATTACTAGCTCGGCGGCAGGCACTTGGTTCAGAGTAAGATCACTATAAGGACACTAATGTAACGAACATTAATACTGAAAAAAAAAACTTCTCTTAGGAGTATTATTCTATCTTAAGTGACGGCTATTCTAATTGAGCATTATAAGAATTACTTCGGTCAGATGTATGTCATCTCACAATATCTAAGGTCAGAGGGTTAGGGTGTACTAACTGTTTTTCATACTCTATACTGTACTGTAGACAAAAATGCTTACTCTAGGATCCCAGACGGGAAACTTCAGAGGCGCAGGGCCTATCGGCTTCAAGAGCACCGGGAGGTTCCACGGCCACTGACTGAATATAAGAAAGAACTTGATAATCAGCGTGGCCGGGAGCGCGTTGGGGTACAGCTGGCACGTGCGCGCCACCAGCATGGCCCAGGACACGCCGCCCAGGTAGCCCAGCACGTTGGAGTACACGCCGCGCCCTGCACATCGAGGGAGCTTCATGTAATGAACAGTACATTTCAGAAATAGCTAGATATTTGTACAAGTCAGTACTGAAACACGAGTCCTTACGTTTAGCCCACAGCTTCACCGCTCTGAGCGTCTGCCGGAACGCTTCGGGGTTCGGGACCAGACGCAAGATCTCGTCGGTCACGCGACAGCCATTGAGCGACCGCACACACGCCGGGTCCAAGTTCTTTAACAGCATGTCGTCACTCAAGTCTAACGATTCTGAAAAGATTTCCAATGCCATAAGCTTCACAGTCGTTCGATACAGTATTATCCACAAATATAATGTAGAATTGCTTCTTAGTTCTTACCTGGTATCTCTTTAAGAGCCATTCTGGCGAAGAGCAGATCAATTTCGATCCCGTCGAAGACCATCTTGATAACCGGCACGAATGCGTCCTTTACTGCTCTCAAATCTTTTACCTGAACATAAACAAACTTGAATTAGGCATATTCATAAGATAATTTGGAATTTATATTATGTACTGTCATGAGAGCTGTCTTTGTGTTAAGCGTTCTTTATAAGGTTGGGGTTGGTGCAGTGGACTGCGTCATGTTCCTAGTGAAACTGTAAAAGTTCCTCAAACATTAAGTAATACAAACCTGAGGCTGCTTTTGTAGCAAATTGTAGAAGGTGGAGAAAAACTCCGCCCTGCTCACGTGCCTCGGCGCCACGCACAGGGCGTCTATGTCCGCGCCTTTGTTGTGCACCTGGTTGACAAGAGAACAATGGAACTTAATGTTTTGACCCACTGATATGACATCCAATATCTCATTTCATTGAAAATATTTAAAAATGAACAGAGTGTGCAAGTTTTCAATGTATTGCAGTCAAATAATAACGGCAAGGATTTGGACAAGAATCACAACTTAAGCTATTCAGCAAAATGGTGTACTGACCCCGAGCCTGTAGGACCCAAAGGTCTTCACGAGGCCCCCCACACGATCGGCCACATAGGCTGGCATGTTCTGCCGGAGGGCCACGTCGCGCACCCATTGCCGCACGAGGCGGCTCAGGGTGCCCAGCACCTCCTCGCGGCGGCGACTCTCGGCTGGGGACTCACTTTCATTCACACTTGCCAGGTATGAAAGGAACTCCTTGTTTCTTTGGATCTCTTCCGGATTTGGACCTGAATCAAAGGAGCACAGGTCTCAATATCTCGTTGGTGTATCATTATATTTATATCAACTATAAATTGAATATTTCAATGAAGTGACATAGGCAGGTACTTATACTACTGACCTTCGTATGAGATGGCTCCCGTTAACCCGAATGTCGTTCGGGTTTGCTTCGTAGTTTGATTGCTAGATGATTGCATCTTGGTTATCTGTAATAAGAAGAGTTTTGGTTACATTACACGTATTAAAAACAGACGTGTCTTCTAAGTTTTTAATTATTATCATTTCATTGAGAACAGTTCTATCTGTTAGACTTTAGAATTTACAAGAGTTTTAACAAAATAATTAGAAAACCTGTTTTTATCCCATTTAGACCACTTCCCGTCTCACAACCCTCAAGAAATATTTAATCGAATGTTATTCGCAACCTTTCACACTCACTGAGTCCAAACTCAAAGTTCAACTGCCTTTTTACCCCTAAATATGTGAATACCTAAGTAACGGGTATACTAAATAACCTACATATGTAACGCTGTGTTATCTACTGGAGAAGTAATAAAAGTAATAATTTTGATAACCTTATAAAAAAATATATTTATAGCTCTGACTTAAATTAGTCTGACTACATAAATAGCAAGCAAGAACAAAACAAGCAGTTAGTTATTGTATAACAGCACATTTATATATTTATTTAGTATTTGTAACTTCAGACAAGTTTACCAAATAATAAGGGTGTACTTGTTACACGATTGCCCAGGATGGGTTATTTACATGTAGGCACAGCCGCGCCCGGAAGTTTTTTTTTACAAACGGTCTTTACATTGATACAAACCAATTTTATATTAGAATTTAATAAATATTTTTAAACCTTTACACAAAATAATTATTTCTAATGTTTCGTATTCATTACAATATTTTGTATCCTAGCAGTATCCGCCTACGCTCGGCGCAATAGACTTAGCAGAGTGACACACGCGCTGTATACATAATCTATACTCTTAAATAATTATATTTCATTTTTATTTTCCTAACTATATTTTTCAAATTTTAGAACTAAAACTATCTGAAACTTTACTAAATCTACTGGCGATTTTAAATATTTTTTTATTATTTTTATTTTAGCGATATATAAAACATGTAAATTTATTAAAATATTATTGTATTTATCTAAACGTGACCATTTAGTGTTCAATTTAATAATACAAGTCGAACTGTATGTTATTTATTGCATGTACTATTATTAAATTAGAATATTTGATATTCTAAATAAATTCAAAATAAGGACCAAATCTCTAACAAACAGAAAGAAAATCCCTGAAATCTGAACAATATAAGAAAACGAAATTGTACAAATTAATACAATTGGATAAACTCGGAGATATGTACTTACATACTTTACGACTTGATATACAATTCACTGTTATTTAACACAACTCGTTATTACGAACAAGAAAACAAAAATTCAAATTCCACTAGTCGAGTGTACGCTTCACACCACTGATAGTATTTAGACAAACCGCACGGTTCCGCACTCGAAAGTCGATTGCCATCAGATCAATATTTAACTAAATATATAGAAAAGTTACAGGTAAAAAAGTGACCCTTCACTCGTTTTCTTGGTAATGTTATAAAGAGATTAGGGTTGAAAAGTGATTAGCTGATAGCGCGATAATGGGCCTGCCAGTACACAAAAGACCTGACATACCACGAACTTCCTGCAGCTATTGAAAAGCTTGTACCTAATTAGATAAATGTATTTAATGCTAGTTATGTACGCTAATTAGTTTTAGGTTTTATGTAGCTGAATGAAATGTGGTCTAAAGAAGTATAAATCAAATATAAGGGTGTAATTTTTGAACAATTTACATTTTTTATTTATTTATAGGTATAATTAAAAATAAGAATATTGGCTACCGAAATTACTACGATAATAATAATGATAAGTTACTAACTACGATTGCTAAGGTAGGATTATTTACACGTAGGTACAATCAGGCTTAGAAGTTTTTGAGTACAAAAATAATTATAATATATGCTGTTTTACAATGATATTAATACGATATTATATTGTAATATAAAGAAAAAATATACCGTCTTCTCTATCATTTAAATTTGGTCTATTATATTACATTTTTGGTTTGGTTTCCATTCTAATATTTTGAGAACTTTAGAATGAACTTATCTGAAGCTTAACTGAAATTTAGGCTAAGCTACGGGACTTTAAATATTTAGCATTTTAATTTTACTTTAGTTATAGATATTTAAAACACATCAGTTCATTAAAATATTATCGTACTTATTCAAAACGATACAATCATGATCAGTTGCAATAATTAATATAGAGTTCATCTTACCATTGAATTGTACAATGATTTATACTTCCAAGTACAAATTATTATACAAATCAATAAATATATAAATAAAAAAGTGACCCTTCACTCGTTTTCTTGGGAATGTTATAATGAGATTAGGGTTGAAAAGTGATTAACTGATAGCGCGATAATGGGCCTGCCAGTACACAAAAGACCTGACATACCACGAACTTCCTGCAGCTATTAAAAAGTGTGTACCTAATTAGTTAAGTTTATTTATTGCTAGATATTAAATAAGTTTGTTAGTTTTAGGTCTTAACCCTAACTTTTAACAATATTTTTAAACGAATTTATATATTTTTTTGTTATTGATGATAAATTACTTAAATTATTTTGAATTATCTAGACGGCAATAGGCTCGCCTACTATTACGTCGTGGGGCCGAAAATCATAATTTGCGAAATGTGGGTGCTAATACACCGCTGCCTACGCCTTCCGGGTTTTGCAGACGTGAGTTTATGTATGTGTGTGTATGTATTTATTTCTTAAATTCCTCGTTAATGAGGAAAACAATAAAACCCAGTGCCTAGATTCACCACCACGATCCGCACCAGTAACTATTAGTCTTTGGCCTGGCAACTGGACTCTTATTAAACCGGTTATTTATAGTGTATGCACACCCTATAGGAAGTAATATAGGACTTAATTCACCTCTGATAAGTGCGTGCCGTGAGTACAATGCGCTAAACAGTGAACTCGTCCAGCTGGATATTTTCCACGACTCGTTTGGTGTTTTCGGGAGAAAGGTATTGAGATCGCTTTCATAGAATTCTTTTTTCTTTGTCAACCTTCTCCTTATAAATTTCAATTTGTTAACACTAGCACTTAATCGTACGCTATCTTATGGTGTGAACTGTACAAGCCTCTAATTGGTGTACATATCAGAACAATACCTTGTATTTCACGATGATAATGATTTATATGTATACTGTTGGTGTGTCTATCTACAATAAATAAATAAATAAACCCTTGCCAATCATAGAGTCAAACTAACACCACGTAATTTATTTAGCGCATTGACTTATTATGTATATATACTTCATGCAGGTACCCTAAAAAATCGGCGCCAGCATTAAGTATAGAAAATTACAGCTACTAGTATAGCACAGTATAACGAGTAATCTTATGTGCATGACATATACATCCCTCCCTTGTCAAATACATAAAGCAGAGTAATGGCGATCATATTTTCTTTCGAAAATAAATTTAATCTAAATTATATAGAAGTTCAGCCGCATTATAGTTAGCCTAGAAAGCACACCCCAACCGAGTTAGGAAACTGCTCAGAGAATGATTTTAAGAAAAGAATCATTGAAGTTTTATTGCAATATTCTCATACTCACCTCTATACGGATTCAGTGTTTTCGGATTCGAGTAGGTCAATTACAGCAGGTAACTAGTATGTTTTCTAAGTAAATAAAGTATTGTTCTGAATGTTGTAAAGAATTCGTGCCAATATTATATGTGAAAGGAGTGCGGCGGCACTTTGTGGTGTCCAGTGTGATAATGTTGTGCGTCAGACAATGGCGGCTTGCTGAGCGCACAAACAAAAGAATGTGCACTAACATGCGGGTGAGGTACCATTTTTTATTTTTTATTTATTCATTAAAAATTTACATAAAACTATAACAATATAAGCATACCATAAATCACAAAGATTTGTCCGGAATGCTAAGTTACAAACCTACCTCGCATCGCAACATGTCTTCGTAAATAACAACGTGTTTTGTAAAAGTCTGTAATTGTTACTCTATAATTGAAAAGAATGAACCACTATGCTGTCTTCACTCAAAACAACACGTGGTATATCTACCTTACCTGGGATACCTGGAGCATTAGATAAAAATAATTACCACCCGCATGTACAACAATAGTATACCTAGGAGCATTAGACAACACTAATAGCTAGCATTAAGAGCTAAGACAATAATACCTTCTTAAAGTATATTTTTGAATGGCGCATTATTGACACAGATAAAGACTTCCTACGAATTTTTTTATCCTTTTAATGTGTTTCAGCGCGAGGCATGAGTACAATATAGTTACTAACGCCGAGCGACACGCTCTGGGGACTAATTTATTGTCATTGACTCAAGATACACAAATGCTTTACTTAGAAAGGATTAGTTAAGTACTTCTATGGCGCTGTCTCTCCGCGTTAGTAATTATATTGTACTTAGACATTTAGAAACCATTAGTTAAACAGCTACCTGGACTTTACGTGTGACGTTAGTGGTTAAGTATTTATTCCTATTATTTTTGATTTCCTATTATTATTATTTCTGAGGAGGTCTTCACCACAACTTAAGATAAATACCTACTGTGAGACTAAAATATTTTAGAAAGTATTATTTTTTGTCTTAATTCACTTAACCATAACTCATTAGATAGTTTTATGCTGTCAGTGGGTAAACCAAAGGGTTATCCTTCTTTGTCTTCTACACTGACGGCACAGAAACTATTTGTTCTTGCAGGGTCGGCATCAAGAAAGTGTGCATCCCTTGGTGTTTCAGCCGTCCATAGGCCACGGTAACCACTTTCAATCAGGTGGGCCGTATGCTTGTCTGCCGCCTAAGTAGTATCAATAATTATTTTTTTTAAATAACCCAAATAAGCCTAAGAAAGTAACGCTCAGAAGTACTGAAATGCATGTGCATTACGCGATTAAGAAAGAAAAACTTTTAAAATCTTTGATGAAAAAATTGTGTCATCTGCCAGTAATAGAGTTGACTGTGATTTTGAATAATTTTCATATAGATTCTGATATTTTAATTCAACTGTCACTGCCAAAGAGGTTGAGAAGCCTTATGATCGAGAGATGGAGTTGTCGAAGGGCTATAAAAGACCACCTCGACGTGAACATATAGGTACCTAACATAAGTTATTTAACTTAGCTGAAGGGGCGTGATATTCAATGCTAAGGCAAGTCGTGGATATAGACCAGTGGGGTACCACTGTCTCTAGCAGTATTATTTTATACAATAATGTTAACGGGAATTACTCTGTCAGCATGTGACCACGGCCGGTGTAACCTGGTCGAAATGTCAAGCAAATCAAAGGTATGGTCTGGTTACGAGTAGTTGGAGCCCTCGAAGTCCAACAACTGGTCTAGTTGCAATGCTTTGATATTGTCTTTGGGTTCTGGAGGTCAGATGGCAATTGCTTCACAAAAATTTCAAAGTTTTAATCAAATCCGCAGTTAGATTGGTAAAGCGGACACTAGACTACAAGCTGAAAAGCTAACCAGAATATGATCGCGTTAATATTATTGTATATCAGGCAACACGATAATTTAAAAGTTAATATTATTGTAATGATACTTTGTGATTTTCATAGTGTGATAAGGACCATCTGCGTTCGTCAGGATACTCAGAGTACCATCGTTATAGGGTCAAACGGGGGCAAACAATATCTTGAACTGTACTGGATATATAGTTGTTCATTTGTTAGACTGTAAATGAATATCGGTGGATGACAACATTAGTGTCACACTATGAAATCAAAGTAAGATGGACATATGTCACTACATAATACTACTTTAGAATATATATTAGGTTTATGAAGTATACAGAAATATTTAGTGGCTTAAGGCATAATCAAAGCATAATCGTACTTTTTTGCATGTGCATTACGCGATTAAGAAAGAAAAACTTTTAAAATCTTTGATGAAAAAATTGTGTCATCTGCCAGTAATAGAGTTGACTGTGATTTTGAATAATTTTCATATAGATTCTGATATTTTAATTCAACTGTCACTGCCAAAGAGGTTGAGAAGCCTTATGATCGAGAGATGGAGTTGTCGAAGGGCTATAAAAGACCACCTCGACGTGAACATATAGGTACCTAACATAAGTTATTTAACTTAGCTGAAGGGGCGTGATATTCAATGCTAAGGCAAGTCGTGGATATAGACCAGTGGGGTACCACTGTCTCTAGCAGTATTATTTTATACAATAATGTTAACGGGAATTACTCTGTCAGCATGTGACCACGGCCGGTGTAACCTGGTCGAAATGTCAAGCAAATCAAAGGTATGGTCTGGTTACGAGTAGTTGGAGCCCTCGAAGTCCAACAACTGGTCTAGTTGCAATGCTTTGATATTGTCTTTGGGTTCTGGAGGTCAGATGGCAATTGCTTCACAAAAATTTCAAAGTTTTAATCAAATCCGCAGTTAGATTGGTAAAGCGGACACTAGACTACAAGCTGAAAAGCTAACCAGAATATGATCGCGTTAATATTATTGTATATCAGGGAACACGATAATTTAAAAGTTAATATTATTGTAATGATACTTTGTGATTTTCATAGTGTGATAAGGACCATCTGCGTTCGTCAGGATACTCAGAGTACCATCGTTATAGGGTCAAACGGGGGCAAACAATATCTTGAACTGTACTGGATATATAGTTGTTCATTTGTTAGACTGTAAATGAATATCGGTGGATGACAACATTAGTGTCACACTATGAAATCAAAGTAAGATGGACATATGTCACTACATAATACTACTTTAGAATATATATTAGGTTTATGAAGTATACAGAAATATTTAGTGGCTTAAGGCATAATCAAAGCATAATCGTACTTTTTTTTGCATTATTCACGCCGAAGGACGCGTGTAACAAGCCAGTTTGCAATGGCTTGTGTGAGCAGGACAGCGCGCCGCTGTCTTACTCACTCGTGTGTGTGCGATGCGCTCATTGGGCCCCAAGAGCAGCGACTAGAAGGGGCAAGTGTTCCTAATGGTTCCCCCGCGCTACACACCACAGGTGAGGACACTTTCACACGAGGAGCTTCAGTGATCATTCAGTGTTGAGCTTTTACCGTGACGTGACGTTTGCATTTCAAGTAGATTTGCCTTGCTGTGAAAATCAGTTCCATCGGAAATAAAACATTAATTTTTCTTCTAACAAAAAAGTACGTATTATTCCGTTTATATTAAAACTACTGTTTCTCGTTTTTACTGTACCAAACATAGTCTATGTCATTTCTCAAGGTCTAATTTACCCCTATTCTAAATTTCAAGAAAATCGGTCCAGTGGTTTAGACGTGAAAACGTGACAGACCGAGTTACTTCCGCATTTATAGTATTAGTAGGGGAGTACTGTTCGTTTTAATTTGTGTATTTATTTATAATTTCTTTTATTTACAGCAATGGGTCGCAGAAAATCGAACCGAAAACCTCCACCCAAGCGCCGAGCAGTCGAGCCTCTCGACGTGCAGTTCAACTGCCTGTTTTGTAACCACGAGAAGTCCTGCGAAGTTATAATGTGAGTATAGTAGGCATTATCATCATCATCCCTAGTGGCTGTCCATTTGTGTCCAAAGTTTACACTCTCTCTTATCAGCATATCGGCTTTTCCGAACAACTGCCATGTGACCTCCCAACTGCCTTGCAGGTGAGGTTATCGTGACCCTCATGTATGTTAGTAGGGCCTTGTACACTTACGCCATAATGATAATTGTATTGTGTTTAATTCTCGTGCTAGTACTAATATCTATATGTTAATACTAATATTTATCTGTTTATTACAGGGACAAAAAGCGGAGTACTGCTCGGATACAGTGCCGGGTGTGTTCAGAAGACTTCCAGACAAGAACTAACGCGTTGACTGAACCGTTGGATGTATACAACGACTGGGTGGATGCGTGTGAAACCGTCAATTAGCTCAAAGCTATTCTTTGTTTAGAGTTTCATCATACTTAGAAGCTGTAGTTGTAGTGCCAAAGTAGATGTTGTATTGTGTTTATATAATCTACTTATAAGTATAAATTGTGTTCCTAGTTAAGAATCGAAGTACGAATCCCAGTAATCCATAAGAAATGTTTAATTTAATTTAAATTTAAATTTTACTTGAATAATTTTCATGTTTAATGTGTAAGTAATACTTTGTTTTTAATATTGATTATTTCTACTTGTAGTAGAATAATATTATATCATAAAGTACCTATATTTCAATAAATTTTGTTAAAAGTTTCAATTGTTTTATTTCATCAACAATATAGTTTATAGGATATCTTATGTTAAGCCAAATTAACCTTATAATGGACATACTATTACTCACTCCACCGTTAGCTCCGGTGAGGTGAAGTCAGGTGGAACTTCCACACGTTACAGAGAGACACATTGTTAACATTTAGGTAGATACCTACAGGAACTTCATAAGTTTGGTAATTAACTAAGCAAGCTTGACGTCTCTTTTAATAAAAACTTAGTTTAGTAAACTGAAAATTGATATATTTTGGTTTAAAAACTAAATTTAAAAATAAAACGCAAATAAAAACCTAGCTATATATTTGCAAGTAAAATATACATCAAGATTGTTTACGTTTAGTTTAAGATTACAAATATGTTTATTTAAAAATTTAAATTTGAAATTTTTTAATATTAATATTTCCTAAATATAAATATTTCCTAACATTCTACACAACGCTATCTAGACCCATGGTAAGCATAGCTTAACTAGCTTGTGTTATGGAATCTAGAATGCGGATAAACATGCTTAAATACTTTTTTTTTTGTAAATACATACATATTATTCATAGAAACACCCAGACCAATGCAAATAGCCATATTCATGCATACAAATATTTGCACTGAACGGGAATCGAACCCGCGCCTCCTGCGTGGCAGTCGCGTTCACTACCACCACGCCACGGATTCTGTCCACGGAGGCTGTGATATGGTATTTATCAATATTAAAAGATATATAATGCTGTATAAGATGTTGTTAGGATAGATAATTACGTAACAATTTAAGACAGAAGGTCCCTTAACTAAGGACTAAATAAATTAATAACCGACTTGGCATTACATAGATCTCACAACTTTTCACGGTATAAAAAATGACTTGCGAAGACTTGGGATTTTTACCCGACTACGGCGAAGCCAAAAGGACGGTTATGATTTTGACAGGCTATGTATGTATGTATGTATGTGTGTATGTTCATTTGTTCCCTCATAGCTCCTCAACCACTTATTGGAACTAGACAAAAGAGGTATCGTTACAAGCGAGTTGATTGTCCGATGGTTATAGGCTACATGACGTGTCACTCAATCTTATGTGGCGCCCTCCAGCGCTCATAAGGTACAGGGTTAAAAAATAAATTTGAGATAAATATGCCGTGTTTCGTATCAAATGAAAGTGATTAATGAGCACATTTTAAATATGTATAAATTATTAACCGCTGGATGTGTACAACGACTGGGTGGATGCGTGTGAAACCGTCAATTAGCTCAAAGCTATTTATTGTTTAGAGTTTCATCATGCTTAGAAGTTGTAGTGCAAAAGTAGATGTTGTATTGTGTTTATATAATCTACTTATAAGTATAAATTGTATTGCTTGTTAAGAATAGGAATGATCTCAGTTATCCCTAGTAAGCTACAAAATCATTTTTTCATTTTTTGTAATTACTAGTAAATAGTTTGTAAAATACTACTTTGTATTTAATATTGATTATTTCCATTTGAATAATATGATATCAAAATATTATATTATATAAAGTATATTTAAATTATTTTTGGTAAATGTTTCTATTGTTTTATTTCATTAACAATTAAGTTTATAGGATAGCTTATGTTACACCAAATTCCCCGTATCATGTATGATATACTCACTCCACCGTTAGCTCCGGTGGGGTGAAGTCAAGGGGAACTTCCATCTGTAACAGAAACACACATTGTTAACATTTAGGCAGATACCTATAGGTACTTCATTAGTTAGTACTTAACTAAACATTCTTGACGTATCTTTTAATAAAAACTTAGTTCAATGAACTGAAAAGTGATTCATTTTAGTTAAAAAAATAAAACGAGAATAAAAAATTTATAATCTCGCGAGATTGGGGCTCAGGCGAGATCTCGTGAGATTACGAATACAAATCTCACCAATTTTGAGATGTCGCGAGATTGCCTTGTTTGTGTGTTTATTCGTGTAAATATGAAAACAATAATAAGAATTATAGTCATTGTGTACTAACATTGTTTGACGTGTCTATCTTTATTTTTGAACTTTTAAGAAGTCAACTTAGAGTTACCAAATAAGTAATGAAATAAATAACCAGTTCTTTCTTCTAATAATCTAATCAAAGTTTTTTAATAAACAAACAGTTCTGTCATAATAAAACAAGAAGAAGAAGAACACATGCAATTTATTAATGAGAACGAGGTTTAAGTATATTCTGGACTATCTATCCCCAGCAAATTTCTGTCATATTCGTACAGCAGTACTACCACTGTTTACTTTTTAAATGTTCCTCGTAGCGTATTTATTCTACGACGTAGAAGTACAAAAGCTACGGAAAAGGCTACGAAAGAGAACGCTAGCAACTCAGCATTATTATGATAAATTTTCCTAGATCAGTGAGAATTTCTACACTTAAAAAAGGATCAGATCAGATCCTCTCAGATTTCTTGTAATACTGAGCGAAAAACTTGATCTTTAGGGCCAACGCAATTGGGTTTTTACGTGTTCAAAAATGAAAGCCTAAGTTACTAATATTTCGTCTAATCCCTTCTACTAAGCGAAATTGCTTGTGCTAGGAATGGGTTCACGTCGATAGTGTAATGGCCAGGATTCAAGACTGGGACCTCTCGATCGTAAGGCTGAATCCTTATAGGAATATCATACCAAGTTTATCAATATTTTTGTTTGGTCTTGATCTTAAACTAAACAATCTGGATGTGTATTTTTCATACAAATTTTTTATTCTCGTTTTATTTTTTTAACTAAATAGAATCACTTTTCAGTTCATTAAACTAAGTTTTTATTAAAAGATACGTCAAGATTGTTTAGTTCAATACTAACTAATGAAGTACCTATAGGTATCTACCTAAACGTTAACGATGTGTCTCTCTGTAACAGGTAGAAATTCCCCCTGACTTCACCTCACCGGAGCTAACGGTGGAGTGAGTATATCATACATGATACGGGGAATTTGGTGTAACATAAGCTATCCTATAAACTTAATTGTTAATGAAATAAAACAATAGAAACATTTACCAAAATTTATTTAAATACACTTTATATTTTGATATCATATTATTCTAATGGAAATAATCAATATTAAATACCAAGTAGTATTTACAAACTATTTATCAAAAAATGAAAAAATGATTTTGTAGCTTACTAAGGATAACTGAGATCATTTCTATTCTTAACTAGCAATACAATTTATACTTATAAGTAGATTATATAAACACAATACAACTTCTACTTTGGCACTATAACTACAACTTCTACATATGATGAAACTCTAAGCAATAAATAGCTTTGAGCTAATTGACGGTTTCACACGCATCCACCCAGTCGTTGTACACATCCAACGGTTCAGTCAACGCGTTAGTTCTTGTCTGGAAGTCTTCTGAACATACCCGGCACTGTATCCGAGCAGTACTCCGCTTTTTGTCCCTGTAATAAACAGATAAATATTAGTATTAACATATAGATATTAGTACTAGCTCGAGAATTAAACGCAATACAATTATCATTATGGCGTAAGTGTACAAGGCCGTACTAACATACATGAGGCTCACGATAACCTCACCTGCAAGGCAGTTGGGAGGTCACATGGCAGTTGTTCGGAAAAGCTGATATGCTGAAAAGAGAGAGTGTAAACTTTGGACACAAATGGACAGCCACTAGGGATGATGATGATAATGCCTACTATACTCACATTATAACTTCGCAGGATTTCTCGTGGTTACAGAACAGGCAGTTGAACTGCACGTCGAGAGGCTCGACTGCTCGGCGCTTGGGCGGAGGTTTTCGGTTCGATTTTCTGCGACCCATTGCTGTAAATAAAAGAAACTATAAATAAATACACAAATTAAAACGAACAGTACTCCCCTACTAATACTATAAATGCGGAAGTAACTCGGTCTGTCACGTTTTCACGTCTAAACCACTGGACCGATTTTCTTGAAATTTAGAATAGGGGTAAATTAGACCTTGAGAAATGACATAGACTATGTTTGGTACAGTAAAAACGAGAAACAGTAGTTTTAATATAAACGGAATAATACGTACTTTTTTGTTAGAAGAAAAATTAATGTTTTATTTCCGATGGAACTGATTTTCACAGTAAGGCAAATCTACTTGAAATGCAAACGTCACGTCACGGTAAAAGCTCAACACTGAATGATCACTGAAGCTCCTCGTGTGAAAGTGTCCTCACCTGTGGTGTGTAGCGCGGGGGAACCATTAGAGGAACACTTGCCCCTTCTAGTCGCTGCTCTTGGGGCCCAATGAGCGCATCGCACACACACGAGTGAGTAAGACAGCGGCGCGCTGTCCTGCTCACACAAGCCATTGCAAACTGGCTTGTTACACGCGTCCTTCGGCGTGAATAATGCAAAAAAAAGTACGATTATGCTTTGATTATGCCTTAAGCCACTAAATATTTCTGTATACTTCATAAACCTAATATATATTCTAAAGAAGTATTATGTAGTGACATATGTCCATCTTACTTTGATTTCATAGTGTGACGCTAATGTTGTCATCCACCGATATTCATTTACAGTCTAACAAATGAACAACTGTATATCCAGTACAGTTCAAGATATTGTTTGCCCCCGTTTGACCCTATAACGATGGTACTCTGAGTATCCTGACGAACGCAGATGGTCCTTATCACACTAAGAAAATCACAAAGTATCATTACAATAATATTAACTTTTAAATTATCGCGTTCCCTGATATACAATAATATTAACGCGATCATATTCTGGTTAGCTTTTCAGCTTGTAGTCTAGTGTCCGCTTTACCAATCTTACTGCGGATTTGATTAAAACTTTGAAATTTTTGTGAAGCAATACAATATCAAAGCATTGCAACTAGACCAGTTGTTGGACTTCGAGGGCTCCAACTACTCGTAACCAGACCATACCTTTGATTTGCTTGACATTTCGACCAGGTTACACCGGCCGTGGTCACATGCTGACAGAGTAATTCCCGTTAACATTATTGTATAAAATAATACTGCTAGAGACGGTGGTGCCCCACTGGTTTATATCCACGACTTGCCTTAGCATTGAATATCACGCCCCTTCAGCTAAGCTAAATAACTTATGTTAGGTACCTATATGTTCACGTCGAGGTGGTTATAGCCCTTCAACAACTCCATCTCTCGATCATAAGGCTTCTCAACCTCTTTGGCAGCGACAGTTGAATTAAAATATCAGAATCTATATGAAAATTATTCAAAATCACAGTCAACTCTATTACTGGCAGATGACACAATTTTTTCATCAAAGATTTTATAAGTTTTTCTTTCTAATCGCGTAATGCACATGCATTTCAGTACTTCTGAGCGTTACTTTCTTAGGCTTATTTGGGTTATTTAAAAAAAATAATTATTGATACTACTTAGGCGGCAGACAAGCATACGGCCCACCTGATTGAAAGTGGTTACCGTGGCCTATTGACGGCTGAAACACCAAGGGATGCACACTTTCTTGATGCCAACCCTGCAAGAACAAATAGTTTCTGTGCCGTCAGTGTAGAAGACAAAGAAGGATAACCCTTTGGTTTACCCACTGACAGCATAAAACTCTCTAATGAGTTATGGTTAAGTGAATTAAGACAAAAAATAATACTTTCCAAAATATTTTAGTCTCACAGTAGGTATTTATCTTAAGTTGTGGTGAAGACCTCCTCAGAAATAATAATAGTAGGAAATCAAAAATAATAGGAATAAATACTTAACCACTAACGTCACACGCAAAGTCCAGGTACCTGTTTAACTAATGGTTTCTAAATGTCTAAGTACAATATAATTACTAACGCCGAGTGACAGTGCCATAGAAGTACTTAACTAATCCTTTCTAAGTAAAACATTTGTGTATCTTGAGTCAATGACAATAAATTAGTCCCCAGAGGGTGTCGCTCGGCGTTAGTAACTATATTGTACTCATGCCTCGCGCTGAAACACATTAAAAGGATAAAAAAATTCGTAGGAAGTCTTTATCTGTGCAGTCAATAATGCGCCATTCAAAAATATACTTTAAGAAGGTATTATTGTCTTAGCTCTTAATGCTAGCTATTAGTGTTGTCTAATGCTCCCAGGTATACTATTGTTGTACATGCGGGTGGTAATTATTTTTATCTAATGCTCCAGGTATCCCAGGTAAGGTAGATATACCACGTGTTGTTTTGAGTGAAGACAGCATAGGGGTTCATTCTTTTCAATTATAGAGTAACAATTACAGACTTTTACAAAACACGTTGTTATTTACGAAGACATGTTGCGATGCGAGGTAGGTTTGTAACTTAGCATTCCGGACATATCTTTGTGATTTATGGTATGCTTATATTGTTATAGTTTTATGTAAATTTTTGATGAATAAATAAAAAATAAAAAATGGTACCTCACCCGCATGTTAGTGCACATTCTTTTGTTTGTGTGCTCAGCAAGCCGCCATTGTCTGACGCACAACATTATCACACTGGACACCACAAAGTGCCGCCGCACTCCTTTCACATATAATATTGGCACGAATTCTTTACAACATTCAGAACAATACTTTATTTACTTAGAAAACATACTAGTTACCTGCTGTAATTGACCTACTCGAATCCGAAAACACTAAATCCGTATAGAGGTGAGTATGAGAATATTGCAATAAAACTTCAATGATTCTTTTCTTAAAATCATTCTCTGAGCAGTTTCCTAACTCGGTTGGGGTGTGCTTTCTAGGCTAACTATAATGCGGCTGAACTTCTATATAATTTAGATTATATTTATTTTCGAAAGAAAATATGATCGCCATTACTCAGCTTTATTTATTTGACAAGAGAGGGATGTATATGTCATGCACATAAGATTACTCGTTATACTGTGCTATACTAGTAGCTGTAATTTTCTATACTTAATGCTGGCGCCGATTTTTTAGGGTACCTGCATGAAGTACCTATGTATACATAATAAGTCAATGCGCTAAATAAATTACGTGGTGTGAGTTTGACTCTATGATTGGCAAGGGTTTATTTATTTATTTATTGTAGATAGACACACCAACAGTATACATATAAATCATTATCATCGTGAAATACAAGGTATTGTTCTGATATGTACACCAATTAGAGGCTTGTACAGTTCACACCATAAGATAGCGTACGATTAAGTGCTAGTGTTAACAAATTGAAATTTATAAGGAGTAAGTTGACAAAGAAAAAAGAATTCTATGAAAGCGATCTCAATACCTTTCTCCCGAAAACACCAAACGAGTCGTGGAAAATATCCAGCTGGACGAGTTCACTGTTTAGCGCATTGTACTCACGGCACGCACGTATCAGAGGTGAATTAAGTCCTATATTACGTCCTATAGGGTGTGCATACACTATAAATAACCGGTTTAATAAGAGTCCAGTTGCCAGGCCAAAGACTAATAGTTACTGGTGCGGATCGTGGTGGTGAATCTAGGCACTGGGTTTTATTGTTTTCCTCATTAACGAGGAATTTAAGAAATAAATACATACACACACATACATAAACTCACGTCTGCAAAACCCGGAAGGCGTAGGCAACGGTGTATTAGCACCCACATTTCGCAAATTATGATTTTCGGTCCCACGACGTAGTAGTAGGCGAGCCTATTGCCGTCTAGATAATTCAAAATAATTTAAGTAATTTATCATCAATAACAAAAAAATATATAAATTCGTTTAAAAATATTGTTAAAAGTTAGGGTTAAGACCTAAAACTAACAAACTTATTTAATATCTAGCAATAAATAAACTTAACTAATTAGGTACACACTTTTTAATAGCTGCAGGAAGTTCGTGGTATGTCAGGTCTTTTGTGTACTGGCAGGCCCATTATCGCGCTATCAGTTAATCACTTTTCAACCCTAATCTCATTATAACATTCCCAAGAAAACGAGTGAAGGGTCACTTTTTTATTTATATATTTATTGATTTGTACAATAATTAGTACTTAGTAAATAAATCATTGTACAATTCAATGGTAAGATGAACTCTATATTAATTATAGCAACTGATCATATTTTAATGAACTGATGTGTTTTAAATATCTATTACTAAAGTAAAATTAAAATGCTAAATATTTAAAGTCCCGTAGCTTAGCCTAAATTTCAGTTAAGCTTCAGATAAGTTCATTCTAAAGTTCTCAAAATATTAGAATGGAAACCAAACCAAAAATGTAATATAATAGACCAAATTTAAATGATAGAGAAGACGGTATATTTTTTCTTTATATTACAATATAATATCGTATTAATATCATTGTAAAACAGCATATATTATAATTATTTTTGTACTCAAAAACTTCTAAGCCTGACTGTACCTACGTGTAAATAATCCTACCTTAGCAATCGTAGTTAGTAACTTATCATTATTATTATCGTAGTAATTTCGGTAGCCAATATTCTTATTTTTAATTATACCTATAAATAAATAAAAAATGTAAATTGTGCAATAATTACACCCTTACATTTGATTTATACTTCTTTAGACCACATTTCATTCAGCTACATAAAACCTAAAACTAATTAGCGTACATAACTAGCATTAAATACATTTATCTAATTAGGTACAAACTTTTCAATAGCTGCAGGAAGTTCGTGGTATGTCAGGTCTTTTGTGTACTGGCAGGCCCATTATCGCGCTATCCGCTAATCACTTTTCAACCCTAATCTCTTTATAACATTACCAAGAAAACGAGTGAAGGGTCACTTTGTTACCTGTAACTTTTCTATATATTTAGTTAAATATTGATCTGATGGCAATCGACTTTCGAGTGCAGAACCGTGCGGTTTGTCTAAATACTATCAGTGGTGTGAAGCGTACACTCGACTAGTGGAATTTGGATTTTTGTTTTCGTGTTCGTAATATCAAGTTGTGTTAAATAACAGTGAATTGTATATCAAGTCGTAAAGTATGTAAGTACATATCTCCGAGTTTATCCAATTGTATTAATTTGTACAATTTCGTTTTCTTATATTGTTCAGATTTCAGGGATTTTCTTTCTGTTTGTTAGAGAATTGGTCCTTATTTTGAATTTATTTAGAATATCAAATATTCTAATTTAATAATAGTACATGCAATAAATAACATACAGTTCGACTTGTATTATTAAATTGAACACTAAATGGTCACGTTTAGATAAATACAATAATATTCTAATAAATTTACGTGTTTATATATCGCTAAAATAAAAATAAATTATTAGATATTTAAAAACGCCAGTAGATTTAGTAAAGTTTCAGATTGTTTTAGTTCTAAAATTTGAAAAATATAGTTAGGAAAATAAAAAATGAAATATAATTCTGGAGCGTCAGTGAAAAGTGATACATCTCGAGTTATATTACTTATTATATTTTTTCATATAAAAGATCTATAAAAAAATATCTATCTTTGACTCTTATCCCCGTATCTCTAGGGTTTAAAATGAGCGAGCTGATTTGGTGCATAATGATATAACTGAAGGTTTTTTTACCATTTCATTGTGTAAAATAATACTTATAAAATCATATCAAATTGAACTGAACAATGTTTGTGTTTTCTGTATTGTATAATGATACAAATTGAATTAACGAGTTTAACACAATGTAGATGTATAGATTAGAATTAGTGCATTGTAATATAAGTACACTTGCATTAATATACATTTTAAATTTACTCCTATATTCATTCGTGAAAAGTGATACAATTATATTTATGACGTAAAAAAATAAATAAATTTTAATAAAGTTATGTGTAAAATGATACAATTCTTAGAGAATCAATTAACACCATGATATTATTACAATCCTTAAGTGTGTCGAGTGATATAACTAAATTAGTATCAATATAAACACAATGTCGGTATAAGTGTCGAATAATACAATTATAGTTGTACCAAAAACACAAGCTTATTCAAATATTTTCATCATATAAAATTAAGTGAAAAGTAATACAAATCCTCAGCGAACACCTCCCGCGGTCCCCTTCCCGCGTTGAACTATGTGAACGAGATGGTAATATTATGATACAAGAAGGAATACCCAAGTGAAAGAGGAATAACGTTGTTTGGTGATGCGACCGACTCGCCAGTCTCGCTTCGACGTAAGTAAGTAAGTCGACTTAAGTAAGTTGTATCATTATACACAAAATACGTAATATTTTTATTGGAATTATTTTATTAGTATTTGATACAAGTTTTATGCAAATGAAAATAATAATGCTATTTAAGTAAAGTAAATTAATGTAGCATTCAATTATAAAGATCATAAGCTTTTTTTATAAGGGACACGTCATTTTGACTTCACCTTGCCTGATGGTAAGCTAAGGGCAAAGTCTCGGCAAGAGGGTCACCATCGTAACCATGTACCGTGTCAACAGTAGTGGCACTCAGCTTGACGGCCTCATCAGATGCCTTTTCACTTAAAGGACCCGGGACTGTAGGAAGAAGGAAGGAAGGAAGGAAACACGTGAGCTGGCAGGGAATTCCAGGTCTTAATGGTGCGGCATAGGAATGAGTTACTGAAACGCTTGGTTCTAGAAGTTATAATTTGCACCGTATACGGATGGCATCTTAGTCCTGTATGTGTTGTCTTGTGAAGGAAAGGAGAGGGTGGGACTAATTGGAAGAGCTCATCAGAACATTCACCATGGTATATACGGTAGAATACTGCCAAAGACGCAACATCTCTACTCATCTGCAAAGGCTCGATGGTGTTCGTTACCTCAGGATTCCCAATAATGCGGAACGCACGTCGCTGCAACCCGTCGAGAGCATCTAGTAAGTTGTACTTTACGGAGCCATCCCAAAGATGCGAGCAGTATTCCACGCAGGAAAGAATTTGAGTCTTGTACAGAAGACACCGATGCTCCAGCGTGAAAAAATGTCTCACTCTGCTCAGGACTCCGAGTTTACGCGAGGCTGTTTTTTGATGATGCTCTCGATATAGCTTTTGTTATTCAGTTTGCAGCGAACATCCATACCGAGGAAATTGAGGTTATCCTGCAGTGGCAGTGGCGTGCTCTGAAGAGTGGGAAGGGGAAGAAAAGGAGATACCTTTGCTGTAAACGCAAATGCCTGCGTCTTCTTGGCATTGAAGTCGAACAGGTTCTCTAGAGAACAGGATCCGGTCCAGCTCAGTGACAAGCAGCTGCCTTTTTTCCGCGATATCAGACAGCTTGGTCGCAGTATGTGCGTAATAACTCCCTTGTAAAGCTGCTTTCGTCTGGATAGCAATGAATGCTACCGTTAGAAAGCATGTCATTGATATGCAGAAAAAAGAGACTGGGAGATATAACAGAACCCTACGTCAAGCCAGCATTTACCTGCAAGAACTCCGAAGCTCGTCTGTCAAGCGAATACGGTGCCCCTGCAGTAAGCTTGCAACCCATTTGCACAGTCCGGAAGGCAGGCCAAAGGCTGGTAGCTTGGAAAGAAGGGATTTGTGCCATGTTTGTATGATTTTCTCGAGGCGTCGGCCTTCGGTGGAAACTTGGATAAAACCAAGATAATTTTGAACGAACATGTTGCACCGAAACCGATTGCCATCGAAGGGGCGACGCACGAAGTTGTGCAAAAATATGTATACCTGGGCCAGGTAATCCTGCGAGGGATATGTCGATGACAACCTCACCTCCGGCCTAGCACCACGACCCACAGTCGGCGTGCGGTTTTAGTCGGTTCGAGTCCGACATAACCTCCCCTTCCGGCTCCGGCAGGGGGGTATCCGAGGGGATTTCCGCACGGAGAAAAAAAAAAAAAAAAAAAAAAAGGGCCAGGTAATCCAGCTCGGTAAAAACAACGTACGATTGAATTGTATAAAAATGGTAAGATCGTTGCCGTATTGGTTTGTACTGTAAGGGTGATGTATCTAAATATATAAAATAAATAAAAAAACTTCAAGAAAAAACTAGCCAGAATTATCCAACTGGGTTGGGCAGTATTTCGCAAACTACGTAGAGTCTTCTCCTTTCCCCAACCGCATTGCCTGAAAACAAAGGTCTTTGACCAGTGCGTCCTACCTGTTATGACTTACGGTGCCGAAACGTGGACACTTTTGTATTTTGACGGTAGGGCTAGTCTATAACCTAAAAGTCGCGCAGCGGGCTATGGAGCGAGCTACGCTTGGAGTTTCTTTGAAGGATAGAATTCGAAATGAGGTCATCCAACACAGAACCAAAGTTACCGACATATCTCGCAGAATAAGCAAGCTCAAGTGGCAATGGGCTGGCCACATCTGTCGAAGGACCGACGGCCGTTGGAGCAGACGAGTCCTAAAGTGGAGACCGAGAGAAGGCAAACGCAAGGTAAGACACCCCCTAGCCAGATGGACTGACAACCTGAAAAAGGTGGCTGGGATTGACGGAAGCGGAAGGTGGAGAAATGGCGCACATTGGGACAGGCCTATGTCCAGCAGTGAACAGCGTAGGCTAGTTGATTGATTGATTGATTGATTGTACATCATTACTAGTAGCTTTCAACGATTCTACGCAACTGGGTAACATAGAACATATTATTTCACTAGTAGTACTACCTATATACTTAAGTAATATCAATATACACGCTGATATGTTCAGTTGTATCATCTTAACCACACTTTGTATCGAAGAACACATCATATTTTTACAGACTCTAGAGGTGTCTAATGATATGATTGTGTTTTTTCTGACAAATTTATAATTAAACGCTCAATACAACTCACTATTACTTAAATGAATAATATTTATTTCAACACTTTCTATTTTTTCCATTTGTCTAGAGCACAACAATAGAATGTAAAAAACTTGTACCATTTGTCATGAAACCTATAGACAGTGTGTAAAGTAAGTCAAGTTAATTTGTATTAATGGTCACAAAATTGTTTAATAAATGTTTGATGTGTTTATTGATATAACTGTATATTTTCATAAATTAAAAAAAAACTATACATATAAATCCTCAAATTCGGCCATAAAAACCTTCGTTATTATTGTGTCTATTAATAGCAGTAGCATGTTTTTATTTAAGTTCACTGTAAAATGAGTGACAATTTTTTAAAACTTTAAACTGGATTTTCTCAAAATTATGATTTTCGAGATAAATCACTTTTCACTGACACTCCAGAATTATTTAAGAGTTTAGATTATGTATACAGCGCGTGTGTCACTCTGCTAAGTCTATTGCGCCGAGCGTAGGCGGATACTGCTAGGATACAAAATATTGTAATGAATACGAAACATTAAAAATAATTATTTTGTGTAAAGGTTTAAAAATATTTATTAAATTCTAATATAAAATTGGTTTGTATCAATGTAAAGACCGTTTGTAAAAAAAAACTTCCGGGCGCGGCTGTGCCTACATGTAAATAACCCATCCTGGGCAATCGTGTAACAAGTACACCCTTATTATTTGGTAAACTTGTCTGAAGTTACAAATACTAAATAAATATATAAATGTGCTGTTATACAATAACTAACTGCTTGTTTTGTTCTTGCTTGCTATTTATGCAGTCAGACTAATTTAAGTCAGAGCTATAAATATTTTTTTTATAAGGTTATCAAAATTATTACTTTTATTACTTCTCCAGTAGATAACACAGCGTTACATATGTAGGTTATTTAGTATACCCGTTACTTAGGTATTCACATATTTAGGGGTAAAAAGGCAGTTGAACTTTGAGCTTGGACTCAGTGAGTGTGAAAGGTTGCGAATAACATTCGATTAAATATTTCTTGAGGGTTGTGAGACGGGAAGTGGTCTAAATGGGATAAAAACCTGTTTTCTAATTATTTTGTTAAAACTCTTGTAAATCCTAAAGTCTAACAGAGAGAACTGTTCTCAATGAATTGATAATAATTAAAAACTTAGAAGACACGTCTGTTTTTAAAACGTGTAATGTAACCAAAACTCTTCTTATTACAGATAACCAAGATGCAATCATCTAGCAATCAAACTACGAAGCAAACCCGAACGACATTCGGGTTAACGGGAGCCATCTCATACGAAGGTCAGTAGTATAAGTACCTGCCTATGTCACTTCATTGAAATCTTCAATTTATAGTTGATATAAATATAATGATACACCAACGAGATATTGAGACCTGTGCTCCTTTGATTCAGGTCCAAATCCGGAAGAGATCCAAAGAAACAAGGAGTTCCTTTCATACCTGGCAAGTGTGAATGAAAGTGAGTCCCCAGCCGAGAGTCGCCGCCGCGAGGAGGTGCTGGGCACCCTGAGCCGCCTCGTGCGGCAATGGGTGCGCGACGTGGCCCTCCGGCAGAACATGCCAGCCTATGTGGCCGATCGTGTGGGGGGCCTCGTGAAGACCTTTGGGTCCTACAGGCTCGGGGTCAGTACACCATTTTGCTGAATAGCTTAAGTTGTGATTCTTGTCCAAATCCTTGCCGTTATTATTTGACTGCAATACATTGAAAACTTGCACACTCTGTTCATTTTTAAATATTTTAAATGAAATGAGATATTGGATGTCATATCAGTGGGTCAAAACATTAAGTTCCATTGTTCTCTTGTCAACCAGGTGCACAACAAAGGCGCGGACATAGACACCCTGTGCGTGGCGCCGAGGCACGTGAGCAGGGCGGAGTTTTTCTCCACGTTCTACAATTTGCTACAACAGCAGCCTCAGGTTTGTATTACTTAATGTTTGAGGAACTTTTACAGTTTCACTAGGAACATGACGCAGTCCACTGCACCAACCCCAACCTTATAAAGAACGCTTAACACAAAGACAGCTCTCATGACAGTACATAATATAAATTCCAAATTGTCTTATGAATATGCCTAATTCAAGTTTGTTTATGTTCAGGTAAAAGATCTGAGAGCAGTAAAGGACGCATTCGTGCCAGTTATCAAGATGGTCTTCGACGGGATCGAAATTGATCTGCTCTTCGCCAGAATGGCTCTTAAAGAGATACCAGGTAAGAACTAAGAAGCAATTCTACATTATATTTGTGGATAATACTGTATCTAACGACTGTGAAGCTTATGGCATTGGAAATCTTTTCAGAATCGTTAGACTTGAGTGACGACATGCTGTTAAAGAACTTGGACCCGGCGTGTGTGCGGTCGCTCAATGGCTGTCGCGTGACCGACGAGATCTTGCGTCTGGTTCCGAACCCCGAAGCGTTCCGGCAGACGCTCAGAGCGGTGAAGCTGTGGGCTAAACGTAAGGACTCGTGTTTCAGTACTGACTTGTACAAATATCTAGCTATTTCTGAAATGTACTGTTCATTACATGAAGCTCCCTCGATGTGAAGGGCGCGGCGTGTACTCCAACGTGCTGGGCTACCTGGGCGGCGTGTCCTGGGCCATGCTGGTGGCGCGCACGTGCCAGCTGTACCCCAACGCGCTCCCGGCCACGCTGATTATTAAGTTCTTTCTTATATTCAGTCAGTGGCCGTGGAACCTCCCGGTGCTCTTGAAGCCGATAGGCCCTGCGCCTCTGAAGTTTCCCGTCTGGGATCCTAGAGTAAGCATTTTTGTCTACAGTACAGTATAGAGTATGAAAAGCAGTTAGGACACCCTAACCCTCTGACCTTAGATATTGTGAGATGACATACATCTGACCGAAGTAATTCTTATAATGCTCAATTAGTATAGCCCTCACTTAAGATAGAATAATACTCCTAAGAGAAGTTTTTTTTTCAGTATTAATGTTCGTTACATTAGTGTCCTTATAGTGATCTTACTCTGAACCAAGCGCCTGCCGCCGAGCTAGTAATCACAACCACTGTTTCGTTTGTCCACCAGGTGAATCTTGGAGATCGGGATCACTTGATGCCCATCATCACCCCGGCATACCCGCAGCAGAACTCAACCTTTAATGTGACGGAGTCATCGAGGGGGATAATCGTGAACGAAGTAAAAAACGGTTCGTACTTTTAGTATCAAATATATCTATGGTGTACTTAATAAATATTATGAATGAATCAAGTGAACTGTCAATTAGTTATTAGATGTATGATAGTAGTGAAGCCAGCTTTCGAGTCTAACTGTGATGTGGCTGAACTTCGATATTTTCCGTAAAGCGACTGCCATCTGACCGCCACAAGTACTAGACTTTTAAGGACTCGCGTTCACTACCACTCCACATAGCCTATCATATCTATGATTATATGTTTTGTCAATAGCGTTGGCGGTAACAAACGACGTGCTGAGCGGCAAGTGCGGGTGGGAGCGCCTGTTCGAAGCGCAGGACTTCTTCTCGCACTATAAGCACTTCGTGGTACTGGTGGCGTCCTCCGCCAGTGCCGACGACCAGCTGCAGTGGAGCGGGCTCGTCGAGAGCAAAATACGCCACCTCGTCAGTAAGTATACCGCACTGGCTGAGCGCAGCCACTTTGTAGTTATATTGTACATACTCTTTAATAGAATATATTGCAGTACATGCCCTCGTTACTTGAGTTGCATCCGCTCACGAGCACCTGTCGATTGTTACAGAATCCCTGGAGTGCAAGAGTTTAGTCAAGATGGCGCATGTCAATACGGTCTGCCATACCACAGGCGTACAGGCCCCCACCTTCACACCCGGTAAGCTTGCACTTCAATATGTCCAGCCCATGTCCAAGCCCACAGTGAATGTCCGTCGCACTTCCCTGGACTAGCTCTATGAACTTCTAGACCAAGATTGAGGCCTGATATGCCTAGCTTCGAGCGCTCCAATGATAACAATATGCAAGCTAGGCGTTTCTCGCCTAATCAACACAAGTGGCTTGATAGTGGATATGGGCTTAGCAATATAATTGTATCTAACTTAGTTATTAATATGTCTATTGTTTGTTATAGGCGATCAAAACCCCGGGACAGCAGCTAAACTTAAGTCAGTGTGGTTCATTGGCATGAGATTCGAAAGCGCCAGTGTCGACGTCGACCTGACGTTCGACATAGCGTCTTTCGTGTCAAAGGTCAACAACCAAGCCATGAAAACACAAATGCTCAAGGACGGGATGAGGGTCGAGGTGGGTACCAGTTGGTATTTTGGTAAAAATTATGAAAATGATCACAAATACCTACTCCGGGCACCCGTTGTCACATCCACCATCTTAGCAAGTGCAGACTCACAGCCATTGTACTATATGTCGCTTTTGATCCAAAATGTAATATAATAGACAAAAACTGGAACCTTTTTATTCGGTCTTCTATACGTCTTTTTAATTAAGTTTGCCCCATCTCTCTGGCAGTTCGTTCCAGAACTAATAAGTGTTGTGTTACTCCCCAGGCGGTATTTGCGCGCCGCAAGCAGCTCGGCCAGTGGCTGCCTGACGCGCTGCCACCGCGCCAGCGCTGCGCCGGCGCACGCCGCCGCGCGCGCGGCCCCTCGCCCGCCTCCGCGCCGCCCGCCAAGGCGCCGCGCCGCGACCAGAGCTGCGCCACCACCCCGGCCCCTTCACTCCCCAGCTCGCTGCTCACCCCACCGGCCTCATCATCTCCTAGCCCACCGGTCGCTCTCCCGGCCCCCTCGTCCTCTCGCCCGCGGCTCGCACCCCGACCGCCCGCGCGGCTCGCAGGCCAGCACGCGCGGCGAGTGAAGGCTGATGTCGCGCAGTGGCACCGCGAGCTCGTTCGCTTAGGTTAAGACAACGTATTTGTAATGTTAAGTGGATGAGAAAAAACAAATGAAAAAGACAAAAATAAAGAACAAAAAAAGAAATATACATACTTATTAAAATGTAATAATTATTTAAGTAGGCTAGTGTTAGTAAATTAATGTTGTAAAGATTATGAGTAGAATTTCTTTTTTTTTTGTTGTAACTTAATTGTAAGTAAGTAGGTATTGTTGTTGTACTACATTAATATTGTATAGTTATAAGCAGATTTTTCGTATTCCTTTTTGTTAATTGTGGCTTAGTTCTTTTGTATAAACTTAATTGTAAGTAAGTAGGTATTGGGCGGGGTGGAGCCAGCCTGGGGACCTTGCGCCTAGGCTGGTGAAGCCTTATCCTCAGCATCTGTCCAGTGTTGAAGGTAGTAAGGTCATGGGGGAGCGCAACAGTCGTGTAGAAACCCCATGGCAAGACCAGAGGTTCTCCTGCACGTGGTACCGCCTGCTGTATGGTCTGGTTCCCTAAGAAACAGACGTAACAGAAACCTCAGTCGTAGCCCCCTTTCATGTTTGTATTAATATACATAATATATGTGTATATATACATTTGTAAAACTAGTGATAATACAATGTACAGCCCTTTTTGATAAATAAATAAATTATTATTATTATATAATAAGAGTGTTTTCATTTCCACTTTCCTGTTAAATTTTCCCCTGAACTTAGATGGATCGGTATACAATAATTTTAACAGGAATTAACGCGATCGTGGTATAGATACATACCTACATGTACCGTCCGTGGTCAATGGCTGATTTAGCCGTAACCACGGCCGGTGCAACCTGGTCGAAACGTCAGGCAAATCAATGGTGTGTACGTACCTATACCATGATCGCGTTATTGTATGTCATTGAACGCGATAGTTTAAAAGTTATGATAGGTAGGTAGGTTCCTATAAGAGCTCGTTGAGCGAGATAAAATGTGAGTAAGAGTTGTGTACACCACAGTGTACTGGATGCTTAACATCAGACAAGACTAATAGTGATGTGATGTCATGTCAACATCTACGACTGATGAACATAGTTTCAACTGTGTATAGGTAGGCCCCAACAAACAGAGTAATCCTGTAACGATAGACTTATAAGTCTACATATAATAAGAGTATTATTAACGGTCTTATAATAACATTGTGACAGACCATTGCCAAATTTAACTATATAGTATTCTGGAAGTTGGAGTAAACTTGGAGTACTGATTTAACTTGGGGCACCAACTTCTGTATTTTCAATTATTTTAAACTAGCCGACCCGCCCAGTTTCACCCGTGCCACATTTTGAAACCCGGTATTTATGCCCCGCATACCTTCGGGAGTTCCACAGGGCTCAATGTTGGGACCAATTATGTTCGTAAATGCAATGACACTAGTTCCTATAAGTTTCTGTTCACTATCAATAAAATTACATCATATTTCAAATACTAATATTAACCGCATATACGTCACACAATACACTTGTCTCTTGTAAAAACACAAAGTATTGTGAGTACCGCCTTTATCTGCCGAGCATATAGAAATTGAATACATTATCTTTTTATATAACATTCAAACAAGTAAGATGTCTGCCATTCACCGAAGCCACGCCCCGCAGAAAGGCATCGCCGAATACATGAGCGAGTGAGTCAGCGGCAGGCTGTCCTGCTCGCACACGCCCACACACAGCAGTTTATTTAGGCATTAAAACGTTTCATATTCTTCACTAGTCTATGCGTCCCCCACGAAATATCTTAAAATATATTTCCGGAACTGAAATTGAAAAAAAATACTTACAATAGGATAATTTCATAATGAGAAAAGCTTCTAATCGTACAACATGGCGGACGATAATTCATTCGCGTCCATTGGAACACCGCCGTGAACTCCTTAGGGTGAGAGGCGGGAGAAACACAGCAGGTACGATAGAGAGTCATGTGTGATTTAGGACAGGGAGCGATGAGTTGATTAGATATAAGGCGTAACTTCAACTACTTTTATTTTAAAAAATATAAATAAATACAACGGCCCCTAAAAGTTACGCATAGATCTGAACAAAGACGCGGGCACAGCTAGGCTTAATAGATATAATGTCATTGGGACCGAATGAAAAGACTGGTGAAAAGTGGGTGCTAACTCATCTCTGCCTATAATGACTCTCCGGGGATAAAGGCGCGGCTAGAAGGACGTGAAGGGAATTTATAATATACCTAAATAATAGGCATGAACTATGCAATTATAGTGGAACACCATAGAAATACGACAAATGTACATACCTAAACCTATATGAATTTTTGTAACTGGTCATAGAGCACAGTTTGGGCATGGGTCTGATAGCTTAGTGGTTAAAGCATTGTCCCTGTAAGGGAAATCCCGCCTGAACCGATCAAAAATTTTCGGTCTGTCTGTAGGTTAACGCTTTCACGCCTAAACCACGAAACCGATTTTTATGAAATTTGGTATAGGGGTAGATTAGACCATGAGAAAGGACATAAGCTATGTTTGGTCGCGATAACCGACATCCACGCGGACGACGCTGCGGGCAAAAGCCAGTATAACATAATTTGATTTAACAGATCATGATGTCAATGTTCTTTCTTGCAAATAGTGTTACGAGAATATCGTTTTTGGGATTGAGAAGATTAAGATTAGATTGCAACTGAATATTGAACATTTTTTTACTAAGAGGATGTTGCAGTTGTAAAGTATCGGAAAGAGTATTTTAATAAATTCTGTTAAATGTATCAACTGTTTTATTTCATAAACCACAAAGTTAGTAGGATATCTAATGGTACTCCATATTCCCTGTATCGTGCCTGACGCGCGAGACACTGTATGGTATGGTATTAGTCAGTTCGTATTCGACATACCCAACCCACCGTTGGCTCCGGTGAGGTGAAGCTCGGTAGGGCTTACACGTGCGAAATAAAAAGGGTAATGTTACACAGTCACTGCAGCACACTTTCTGGTTCAGAGGCTCTCCATCCACTGCCATGCAATACAAACAAAGGAGCTACAAAAAAACGTTGGTTTATAGTGTTTAAGAAGTCGGTTTTACGATTGAGACGTCCCGGGTTCGAATCCTGTCTATTACGCTACCGATGCGGTAGGTCCCTATTCTAGTATAGTGCTCAGTTCTAAATCTCGATTTATCTGAGGACAGCATGTAGTGTTAGACAATCTGATGATCTGTCAACTAACTTGAGTTCGGCTTTCCAATCTAACTGTAATGCGGCTGAACTTTGAAATAATTTAGATCACTTTTATTTTAGAAAAAATAATATGATCGATATAAGACAATTTTGTTGCCCGCGGCTCAGCATGCGTATCTGGTCCCAGCCTATCCCTTAGTCGCCTTCTACGACACCCACGGGCAGAGACGGAGTACCTAACTCTGTTCTACTCCACCGGGGACCAACATGGCACGGCGCTATGAAGTTTGTAGGGTTATTTTATAATCACTATAACATGCTTACTTCAACGTTCAGAGGCCATCCTTGCACTGGCACACCAATCAATGTACTGAATTGCTTGACTGACGCAGTACACATAATATTGTCTCAGGTGTCATCAAATAAAGTTACTTCTAGAAAATCTTAACTTTACAGGACTACGATTTGTGGGTCAATCCTGTAATAATGTACCTCGTTATGAACATTTATTAAATCAAGTCAACTCCACTTGTCATCTTGTAAATGTTACAATTCCAAGCGTTGAGTCATTGCTTTGTTCTTAAATAAAATTTATTACCTAACTAGTTGTTCGTAGCGCATACGTAGCGATTGTACTGCTACGTCTTAGTAAATGCTACGCGGATCCATACATACATTAAACGGGGCGGTAGTACTCTACAGACTGAAGGAATCCGACAAAATTATGTGCATATATAGATAGTATGAAATAAAACAAATCTGAAGTGAGTGTGTAGATACTTGTGTCTTGCACACGATCCTACTCATAATTATAAACGCGAAAGTTTGTAAGAATGGATGAATGGATGTTTATTACTCTTTCATGTAAAAACTGCTAATTGGATTGTAATGAAATTTGTTGTGAAGTTAGTTAACACCCTGTATTCATTCTTAAGCTATGTTTGGTCGCAATAACCGACATCCACATAGGCGGAGCCGCGGGCAACAGCATGTGGTAAAAAATAATCGTAGACTACATTCCGTCAGGTACTTAAGTGAAGGTAAGCAGTCTTGTAGAGATTTTTATGGAAACACATATTAAACAAATAAACTAGATCAAGTAACTGACCACCTAGAATTTTTTTTTGGTTTTAGCTATTAAAACAAGTTTCTAAACTTAAAAATTTAAAAATACTGCGTTTTTAAATAACACATATTAAAAAAATATTTTTATGTCAACATTGTAGACGTTTAGTTGAGTACCTAACCGAATGGAGTATAACTACCTAGACACGCACAATGTTGCCTACGTCATAGAGTTCCTAGACATCGCTTATCACCACGCTCGCCCCGCGGGGGGCGACAGACAACTCGCTCTGGGGCTAATTATTGTTATCGACCTCAAGATAGACAATGGCCTTCCTCAGAAAGGATTAGTTAAGTACTTGTAATGTAACTATATTGTACTCAAGTTTTGCGCTGAAACACATTAAGAGGATTAACCATTTCTAAGGAAGTCCTTGTTTGTGCAATTAAAATACTTATGAAAGTATTATTGTCTCAGCTTTTCTTCTATTGTTCCCAGGTAAGTCTATCGTCCTAACCAAAACGCTTTCTTATCTACGAAGACATCTTGCGATGTAGGTACTTACTTCACCCGCATGTTAGTGCACACTCTTTTGTTTGTGCGCTCAGCAAGCCGCCATTGTCTGACGCACAACATTATCACACTGGACACCACAAAGTGCCGCCGCACTCCTTTCACATATAATATTGGCACGAATTCTTTACAACATTCAGAACAATACTTTTTTTAGGAAGAAAAATACTAGGTAATTGCTGTAATTGACCTACTTGAAAACGAAAACACTGAACCCGTTTAGAGGTGAGTACAAGAATATTGCAATAATACTTCAATGATTCTCATCATCAAATCATTCTCGGAGCAGTTTTCCAACTCGGTTTTGATCAGCTTTCTTGTCTAACTATAATGCGGCTGAACTTCGATATAGTTTAGATTTCATTTATTTTAGAAAAATAATATATTCGCCATTAGTGAGCTTTACGTAATTGACAAGGAAGGGAAGTAGTGTACGGAACCGGGAGCCCATCTCCGTCATTGTGCTCCAAGCTGATCGCACCTAATAGCCGCTACACCTGCTGATAGCGACGTTGATATAAATAATAAATTTAGGTAGAACTTAATTGATAATATTTGCTACTTATTAATAATACGCTTATTAATAATCCACCATTTGGAACATGGTTACTTTAACCACATGAAGCCCTTTTTATTATAATTTAACCCCAGCATGAAGTATAAACTAACAATAAGTCATTGAATATCGACTGCACATATTATAAGGACTTTCTAAGAAACAGTTCATCCTCTTAATGTAATCTCGCGAGATTCGGGCTCAGGCGAAATCTCGTGAGATTACGAAAAGTAATACGGTGTGATCTCATCAATTTCGAGATGTCGTGAGATTGCCAAACAATAATCGCAGAAAAATAAATAATATTTGTCAAAAATACCAAGTCTGCGCAAGTCATTTGTTCTACCTTGAAAAGTTGTGAGATCCATGTAATACCAAGTTGGTTATTAATTTTATTTAGTCTCTTATTAAGGGACCTTCTGTCTTAAGTTGTTATTTAATTATCTATCCTAACAACATCTTATAGTGACCATATCAATATTTAAAATCTTTAATTTTTTAAATAAACATATTTGTAATCTTAAACTAAACGTAAACAATCTTGATGTACATTTAACATGCAAACATATAGCTAGGTTTTTATTTGCGTTTATTTTTAAATTTAGTTTTTAAGCCATAATTTATCAATTTTCAGTTCATTAAACTAAGTTTTTATAAAAAGATACGTCAAGATTGTTTAGTTAAGTACCTAACTAATAAAGTTCCTGTAGGTATCTACTTAAATGTTTCTGTCTACAATGTGTCTCTCTGTAACGTGTGGAAGTTACACCTGACTTCACCTCACCGGAGCTAACGGTGGAGTGAGTCATACGTGATACGGTTAATTTGGTCTAATACCAAATTTTATGAACTTTTTTATGGTTGATGTAATAAAACATTTGAAACTTTTAACAAAATTTATTTAAATATACTTTATGTTATAATATTATTGTACTACAAGTAGTAATAATCAATATTAAATACAAAGTAGTACTTACACATCAAACATGAAAATTATCCAAGTAACATTAAAATTAAAATTAATTCAAACACTTATTAAGGATTACTGGGATTATTACTTCTATTCTTAACTAGGAATACAATTTATACTTTTATGTAGATTATATACCTAAACACAATACAACATCTACTTTGGCACTACTGCTTCTAAGTATGATGAAACTCTAAACAATAAATAGCTTTGAGCTAATTGACGGTTTCACACGCATCCACCCAGTCGTTGTACACATCCAACGTTTCAGTCAACGCGTTAGTTCTCGTCTGAAAGTCTTCTAAAGACACCCGGCACTGTATCCGTGCACTACTCCGCTTTTTGTCCCTGTAATGAACAGATAAATATTAGTATTAACACATAAATATTAGTACTAACACGTGAATTAAATACAGTACAATTATCATTATGGTGTAAGTGTATAAAGCCCTACTAACATACATGAGACTCACGATAACCTCGCCTGCAAGGCAGTTGGGAGGTCAGATGGAAGTTGTTCGGAAAAGCCGACATGCTGATAAGACAGAGTGTAAACTTTAGACACAAATGGGCAGTCACTAGGGATGATGATGATAATTTCTACTATACTCACATTATAACTTCGCAGGATTTCTCGTGGTTACAAAACAGGCAGTTGAACTGCACGTCGAGAGGCTCGACTGCTCGGCGCTTGGGCGGAGGTTTTCGGTTCGATTTTCTGCGACCCATTTCTGAAAATAAAAGAAATTATAAATAAATACACAAATTAAAACGAACAGTACTCCCCTACTAATACTATAAATGCGGAAGTAACTCGATCTGTCACGTTTTCACGTCTAAACCACTGGACCGATTTTCTTGAAATTTAGAATAGGGGTAAATTAGACCTTGAGAAATGACATAGACTATGTTTGGTACAGTAAAAACGAGAAACAGTAGTTTTAATATAAACGGAATAATACGTACTTTTTTGTTAGAAGAAAAATTAATGTTTTATTTCCGATGGAACTGATTTTCACTACAAGGCAAATCTACTTGAAATGCAAACGTCACGTCACGGTAAAAGCTCAACACTGAATGATCACTGAAGCTCCTCGTGTGAAAGTGTCCTCACCTGTGGTGTGTAGCGCGGGGGAACCATTAGGAACACTTGCCCCTTCTAGTCACTGCTCTTGGGGCCAATGAGCGCATCGCATCGCATACACACGAGTGAGTTAGACAGTGGTGCGCTGTCCTGCTCGCACACGCACTTCCGCCTGAATAATGCAAAAAAGGCAAGTACGATTATCGAATACATAGGGAAAAATAATCTTCTCGGGCGGGACTCGAACCCGCAGTCTTTTCCTTACAGGGGGAATGCCTGACCAATTTGGCTACCGAGACACGCCCGATATTATTAAAATTTCCCATCTTATACGTCTTTAAGGCGTAAGACGTATAAGATGGGAAATTTTAGGTTCGAGTCCCGCCCGAGAAGATTATTTTTCCCTCTGTATTCGATTTGTATAGTTAATTATGCTGTAAAAAAAATTACTTCAAGTACGATTATCCTTTGATTATGCCTTGAACCACTTAATATTTCAGTATAATTCATAAAACTAATATATTCTAAAGTGGTATTATGTCCATCTTACTTTGATTTCATAGTCTGACACTAATGTTGTCTTCCACCGATATTCATTTACAGTCTAACAAATGAACAACTATATATCCAGTACAGTTCAAGATATTGTTTGCCCCCGTTTGACCCTATAACGATGGTACTCTGAGTATCCTGACGAACGCAGATGGTCCTTATCACACTATGAAAATCACAAAGTATCATTACAATAATATTAACTTTTAAATTATCGCGTTCCCTGATATACAATAATATTAACGCGATCATATTCTGGTTAGCTTTTCAGCTTGTAGTCTAGTGTCCGCTTTACCAATCTAAATGCGGATTTGATTAAAACTTTGAAATTTTTGTGAAGCAATTGCCTTCTGACCTCCAGAACCCAAAGACAATATCAAAGCATTGCAACTAGACCAGTTGTTGGACTTCGAGGGCTCCAACTACTCGTAACCAGACCATACCTTTGATTTGCTTGACATTTCGACCAGGTTACACCGGCCGTGGTCACATGCTGACAGAGTAATTCCCGTTAACATTATTGTATAAAATAATACTGCTAGAGACGGTGGTACCCCACTGGTCTATATCCACGACTTGCCTTAGCATTGAATATCACGCCCCTTCAGCTAAGCTAAATAACTTATGTTAGGTACCTATATGTTCACGTCGAGGTGGTTATAGCCCTTCGACAACTCCATCTCTCGATCATAAGGCTTCTCAACCTCTTTGGCAGCGACAGTTGAATTACAATATCAGAATCTATATGAAAATTATTCAAAATCACAGTCAACTCTATTACTGGCAGATGACACAATTTTTTCATCAAAGATTTTATAAGTTTTTCTTTCTAATCGCGTAATGCACATGCATTTCAGTACTTCTGAGCGTTACTTTCTTAGGCTTATTTGGGTTATTTAAAAAAAATAATTATTGATACTACTTAGGCGGCAGACAAGCATACGGCCCACCTGATTGAAAGTGGTTACCGTGGCCTATGGACGGCTGCAACACCAAGGGATGCACACTTTCTTGATGCCAACCCTGCAAGAACAGAAAGTTTCTGTGCCGTCAGTGTAGAAGACAAAGAAGGATAACCCTTTGGTTTACCCACTGACAGCATAAAACTCTCTAATGAGTTATGGTTAAGTGAATTAAGACAAAAAATAATACTTTCTAAAATATTTTAGTCTCACAGTAGGTATTTATCTTAAGTTGTGGTGAAGACCTCCTCAGAAATAATAATAATAGGAAATCAAAAATAATAGGAATAAATACTTAACCACTAACGTCACACGTAAAGTCCAGGTACCTGTTTAACTAATGGTTTCTAAATGTCTAAGTACAATATAATTACTAACGCCGAGTGACAGCGCCATAGAAGTACATACCTAATCCTTTCTAAGTAAAGCATTTGTGTATCTTGAGTCAATGACAATAAATTAGTCCCCAGAGCGTGTCGCTCGGCGTTAGTAACTATATTGTACTCATGCCTCGCGCTGAAACACATTAAAAGGATAAAAAAAATCGTAGGAAGTCTTTATCTGTGCAGTCAATAATGCGCCATTCAAAAATATACTTTAAGAAGGTATTATTGTCTTAGCTCTTAATGCTAGCTATTAGTGTTGTCTAATACTCCCAGGTATACTATTGTTGTACATGCGGGTGGTAGTTATTTTTATCTAATGCTCCAGGTATCCCAGGTAAGGTAGATATACCACGTGTTGTTTTGAGTGAAGACAGCATAGGGGTTCATTCTTTTCAATTATAGAGTAACAATTACAGACTTTTACAAAACACGTTGTTATTTACGAAGACATGTTGCGATGCGAGGTAGGTTTGTAACTTAGCATTCCGGACATATCTTTGTGATTTATGGTATGCTTATATTGTTATAGTTTTATGTAAATTTTTGATGAATAAATAAAAAATAAAAAATGGTACCTCACCCGCATTCTTTTGTTTGTGTGCTCAGCAAGCCGCCATTGTCTGACGCACAACATTATCACACTGGACACCACAAAGTGCCGCCGCACTCCTTTCACATATAATATTGGCACGAATTCTTTACAACATTCAGAACAATACTTTATTTACTTAGAAAACATACTAGTTACCTGCTGTAATTGACCTACTCGAATCCGAAAACACTGAATCCGTATAGAGGTGAGTATGAGAATATTGCAATAAAACTTCAATGATTCTTTTCTTAAAATCATTCTCTGAGCAGTTTCCCAACTCGGTTGGGGTGTGCTTTCTAGGCTAACTATAATGCGGCTGAACTTCTATATAATTTAGATTATATTTATTTTCGAAAGAAAATATAATCGCCATTACTCAGCTTTATTTATTTGACAAGGGAGGGATGTATATGTCATGCACATAAGATTACTCGTTATACTGTGCTATACTAGTAGCTGTAATTTTCTATACTTAATGCTGGCGCCGATTTTTTAGGGTACCTGCATGAAGTACCTATCTATACATAATAAGTCAATGCGCTAAATAAATTACGTGGTGTGAGTTTGACTCTATGATTGGCAAGGGTTTATTTATTTATTTATTGTAGATAGACACATCAACAGTATACATATAAATCATTATCATCGTGAAATACAAGGTATTGTTCTGATATGTACACCAATTAGAGGCTTGTACAGTTCACACCATAAGATAGCGTACGATTAAGTGCTAGTGTTAACAAATTGAAATTTATAAGGAGTAAGTTGACAAAGAAAAAAGAATTCTATGAAAGCGATCTCAATACCTTTCTCCCGAAAACACCAAACGAGTCGTGGAAAATATCCAGCTGGACGAGTTCACTGTTTAGCGCATTGTACTCACGGCACGCACGTATCAGAGGTGAATTAAGTCCTATATTACGTCCTATAGGGTGTGCATACACTATAAATAACCGGTTTAATAAGAGTCCAGTTGCCAGGCCAAAGACTAGTAGTTACTGGTGCGGATCGTGGTGGTGAATCTAGGCGCTGGGTTTTATTGTTTTCCTCATTAATGAGGAATTTAAGAAATAAATACATACACACACATACATAAACTCACGTCTGCAAAACCCGGAAGGCGTAGGCAGCGGTGTATTAGCACCCACATTTTGCAAATTATGATTTTCGGTCCCACGACGTAATAGTAGGCGAGCCTATTGCCGTCTAGATAATTCAAAATAATTTAAGTAATTTATCATCAATAACAAAAAAATATATAAATTCGTTTAAAAATATTGTTAAAAGTTAGGGTTAAGACCTAAAACTAACTAACTTATTTAATATCTAGCAATAAATAAAATTAACTAATTAGGTACACACTTTTTAATAGCTACAGGCAGTTCGTGGTACGGCAGGTCTTTTGTGTACTGGCAGGCCCATTATCGCGCTATCAGTTAATCACTTTTCAACCCTAATCTCATTAAAACATTCCCAAGAAAACGAGTGAAGGGTCACTTTTTTATTTATATATTTATTGATTTGTACAATAATTTGTACTTAGTAAATAAATCATTGTACAATTCAATGGTAAGATGAACTCTATATTAATTATTGCAACTGATCATGATTGTATCGTTTTGAATAAGTACGATAATATTTTAATGAACTGATGTGTTTTAAATATCTATAACTAAAGTAAAATTAAAATGCTAAATATTTAAAGTCCCGTAGCTTAGCCTAAATTTCAGTTAAGCTTCAGATAAGTTCATTCTAAAGTTCTCAAAATATTAGAATGGAAACCAAACCAAAAATGTAATATAATAGACCAAATTTAAATGATAGAGAAGACGGTATATTTGTTCTTTATATTACAATATAATATCGTATTAATATCATTGTAAAACAGCATATATTATAATTATTTTTGTACGCAAAAACTTCTAAGCCTGATTGTACCTACGTCACACCTACGTGTAAATAATCCTACCTTAGCAATCGTAGTTAGTAACTTATCATTATTATTATCGTAGTAATTTCGGTAGCCAATATTCTTATTTTTAATTATACCTATAAATAAATAAAAAATGTAAATTGTGCAAAAATTACACCCTTATATTTGATTTATACTTCTTTAGATCACATTTCATTAAGCTACATAAAACCTAAAACTAATTAGCGTGCATAACTAGCATTAAATACATTTATCTAATTAGGTACAAACTTTTCAATAGCTGCAGGAAGTTCGTGGTATGTCAGGTCTTTTGTGTACTGGCAGGCCCATTATCGCGCTATCAGCTAATCACTTTTCAACCCTAATCTCTTTATAACATTACCAAGAAAACGAGTGAAGGGTCACTTTGTTACCTGTAACTTTTCTATATATTTAGTTAAATATTGATCTGATGGCAATCGACTTTCGAGTGCGGAACCGTGCGGTTTGTCTAAATACTATCAGTGGTGTGAAGCGTACACTCGACTAGTGGAATTTGGATTTTTGTTTTCGTGTTCGTAATAACGAGTTGTGTTAAATAACAGTGAATTGTATATCAAGTCGTAAAGTATGTAAGTACATATCTCCGAGTTTATCCAATTGTATTAATTTGTACAATTTCGTTTTCTTATATTGTTCAGATTTCAGGGATTTTCTTTCTGTTTGTTAGAGATTTGGTCCTTATTTTGAATTTATTTAGAATATCAAATATTGTAATTTAATAATAGTACATGCAATAAATAACATACAGTTCGACTTGTATTATTAAATTGAACACTAAATGGTCACGTTTAGAAAAATACAATAATATTTTAATAAATTTACGTGTTTTATATATCGCTAAAATAAAAATAAAATATTAGATATTTAAAATCGCCAGTAGATTTAGTAAAGTTTCAGATAGTTTTAGTTCTAAAATTTGAAAAATATAGTTAGGAAAATAAAAATGAAATATAATTATTTAAGAGTATAGATTTATGTATACAGCGCGTGTGTCACTCTGCTAAGTCTATTGCGCCGAGCGTAGGCGGATACTGCTAGGATACAAAATATTGTAATGAATACGAATCATTAGAAATAATTATTTTGTGTAAAGGTTTAAAAATATTTATTAAATTCTAATATAAAATTGGTTTGTATCAATGTAAAGACCGTCTGTAAAAAAAAACTTCCGGGCGCGGGTGTACCTACATGTAAATAACCCATCCTGGGCAATCGTGTAACAAGTACACCCTTATTATTTGGTAAACTTGTCTGAAGTTACAAATACCAAATAAATATATAAATGTGCTGTTATATGGGATAAAAACAGGTTTTCTAATTATTTTGTTAAAACTCTTGTAAATTCTAAAGTCTAACAGATAGAACTGTTCTCAATGAATTGATAATAATTAAAAACTTGAAGACACGTCTGTTTTTAAAACGTGTAATGTAACCAAAACTCTTCTTATTACAGATAACCAAGATGCAATCATCTAGCAATCAAACTACGAAGCAAACCCGAACGACATTCGGGTTAACGGGAGCCATCTCATACGAAGGTCAGTAGTATAAGTACCTGCCTATGTCACTTCATTGAAATATTCAATTTATAGTTGATATAAATATAATGATACACCAACGAGATATTGAGACCTGTGCTCCTTTGATTCAGGTCCAAATCCGGAAGAGATCCAAAGAAACAAGGAGTTCCTTTCATACCTGGCAAGTGTGAATGAAAGTGAGTCCCCAGCCGAGAGTCGCCGCCGCGAGGAGGTGCTGGGCACCCTGAGCCGCCTCGTGCGGCAATGGGTGCGCGACGTGGCCCTCCGGCAGAACATGCCAGCCTATGTGGCCGATCGTGTGGGGGGCCTCGTGAAGACCTTTGGGTCCTACAGGCTCGGGGTCAGTACACCATTTTGCTGAATAGCTTAAGTTGTGATTCTTGTCCAAATCCTTGCCGTTATTATTTGACTGCAATACATTGAAAACTTGCACACTCTGTTCATTTTTAAATATTTTAAATGAAATGAGATATTGGATGTCATATCAGTGGGTCAAAACATTAAGTTCCATTGTTCTCTTGTCAACCAGGTGCACAACAAAGGCGCGGACATAGACGCCCTGTGCGTGGCGCCGAGGCACGTGAGCAGGGCGGAGTTTTTCTCCACCTTCTACAATTTGCTACAAAAGCAGCCTCAGGTTTGTATTACTTAATGTTTGAGGAACTTTTACAGTTTCACTAGGAACATGACGCAGTCCACTGCACCAACCCCAACCTTATAAAGAACGCTTAACACAAAGACAGCTCTCATGACAGTACATAATATAAATTCCAAATTATCTTATGAATATGCCTAATTCAAGTTTGTTTATGTTCAGGTAAAAGATTTGAGAGCAGTAAAGGACGCATTCGTGCCGGTTATCAAGATGGTCTTCGACGGGATCGAAATTGATCTGCTCTTCGCCAGAATGGCTCTTAAAGAGATACCAGGTAAGAACTAAGAAGCAATTCTACATTATATTTGTGGATAATACTGTATCTAACGACTGTGAAGCTTATGGCATTGGAAATCTTTTCAGAATCGTTAGACTTGAGTGACGACATGCTGTTAAAGAACTTGGACCCGGCGTGTGTGCGGTCGCTCAATGGCTGTCGCGTGACAGACGAGATCTTGCGTCTGGTCCCGAACCCCGAAGCGTTCCGGCAGACGCTCAGAGCGGTGAAGCTGTGGGCTAAACGTAAGGACTCGTGTTTCAGTACTGACTTGTACAAATATCTAGCTATTTCTGAAATGTACTGTTCATTACATGAAGCTCCCTCGATGTGCAGGGCGCGGCGTGTACTCCAACGTGCTGGGCTACCTGGGCGGCGTGTCCTGGGCCATGCTGGTGGCGCGCACGTGCCAGCTGTACCCCAACGCGCTCCCGGCCACGCTGATTATTAAGTTCTTTCTTATATTCAGTCAGTGGCCGTGGAACCTCCCGGTGCTCTTGAAGCCGATAGGCCCTGCGCCTCTGAAGTTTCCCGTCTGGGATCCTAGAGTAAGCATTTTTGTCTACAGTACAGTATAGAGTATGAAAAACAGTTAGGACACCCTAACCCTCTGACCTTAGATATTGTGAGATGACATACATCTGACCGAAGTAATTCTTATAATGCTCAATTAGTATAGCCGTCACTTAAGATAGAATAATACTCCTAAGAGAAGTTTTTTTTTTTTTCAGTATTAATGTTCGTTACATTAGTGTCCTTATAGTGATCTTACTCTGAACCAAGCGCCTGCCGCCGAGCTAGTAATCACAACCACTGTTTCGTTTGTCCACCAGGTGAATCTTGGAGATCGGGATCACTTGATGCCCATCATCACCCCGGCATACCCGCAGCAGAACTCAACCTTTAATGTGACGGAGTCATCGAGGGGGATAATCGTGAACGAAGTAAAAAACGGTTCGTACTTTTAGTATCAAATATATCTATGGTGTACTTAATAAATATTATGAATGAATCAAGTGAACTGTCAATTAGTTATTAGATGTATGATAGTAGTGAAGCCAGCTTTCGAGTCTAACTGTGATGTGGCTGAACTTCGATATTTTCCGTAAAGCGACTGCCATCTGACCGCCACAAGTACTAGACTTTTAAGGACTCGCGTTCACTACCACTCCACATAGCCTATCATATCTATGATTATATGTTTTGTCAATAGCGTTGGCGGTAACAAACGACGTGCTGAGCGGCAAGTGCGGGTGGGAGCGCCTGTTCGAAGCGCAGGACTTCTTCTCGCACTATAAGCACTTCGTGGTACTGGTGGCGTCCTCCGCCAGTGCCGACGACCAGCTGCAGTGGAGCGGGCTCGTCGAGAGCAAAATACGCCACCTCGTCAGTAAGTATACCGCACTGGCTGAGCGCAGCCACTTTGTAGTTATATTGTACATACTCTTTAATAGAATATATTGCAGTACATGCCCTCGTTACTTGAGTTGCATCCGCTCACGAGCACCTGTCGATTGTTACAGAATCCCTGGAGTGCAAGAGTTTAGTCAAGATGGCGCATGTCAATACGGTCTGCCATACCACAGGCGAACAGCCCCCCACCTTCACACCCGGTAAGCTTGCACTTCAATATGTCCAGCCCATGTCCAAGTCCACAGTGAATGTCCGTCGCACTTCCCTGGACTAGCTCTATGAACTTCTAGACCAAGATTGAGGCCTGATATGCCTAGCTTCGAGCGCTCCAATGATAACAATATGCAAGCTAGGCGTTTCTCGCCTAATCAACACAAGTGGCTTGATAGTGGATATGGGCTTAGCAATATAATTGTATCTAACTTAGTTATTAATATGTCTATTGTTTGTTATAGGCGATCAAAACTCCGGGACAGCAGCTAAACTTAAGTCAGTATGGTTCATTGGCATGAGATTCGAAAGCGCCAGTGTCGACGTCGACCTGACGTTCGACATAGCGTCTTTCGTGTCAAAGGTCAACAACCAAGCCATGAAAACACAAATGCTCAAGGACGGGATGAGGGTCGAGGTGGGTACCAGTTGGTATTTTGGTAAAAATTATGAAAATGATCACAAATACCACACGGGTATCATCACGGGTTTGATTCCCGCTCAGTGCAAATATTTGTATGCATGAATATGGCTATTTGCATTGGTCTGGGTGTTTCTATGTATAATATGTATGTATTCACAAAAAAAAAAGTATATAAGTATGTTTATCCGCATTCTAGATTCCATAACACAAGCTATAAAAGCTTACCATGGGTCTAGATAGCGTTGCCGTTGTGTAGAATGTTGTGGAATATTTATTTATTTATTTATTTAAATACCTACTCCGGGCACCCGTTGTCACATCCACCATCTTAGCAAGTGCAGACTCACAGCCATTGTACTATATGTCGCTTTTGATCCAAAATGTAATATAATAGACAAAAACTGGAACCTTTTTATTCGGTCTTCTATACGTCTTTTTAATTAAGTTTGCCCCATCTCCCTGGCAGTTCGTTCCAGAACTAATAAGTGTTGTGTCACTCCCCAGGCGGTATTTGCGCGCCGCAAGCAGCTCGGCCAGTGGCTGCCTGACGCGCTGCCACCGCGCCAGCGCTGCGCCGGCGCACGCCGCCGCGCGCGCGGCCCCTCGCCCGCCTCCGCGCCGCCCGCCAAGGCGCCGCGCCGCGACCAGAGCTGCGCCACCACCCCGGCCCCTTCACTCCCCAGCTCGCTGCTCACCCCACCGGCCTCATCATCTCCTAGCCCACCGGTCGCTCTCCCGGCCCCCTCGTCCTCTCGCCCGCGGCTCGCACCCCGACCGCCCGCGCGGCTCGCAGGCCAGCACGCGCGGCGAGTGAAGGCTGATGTCGCGCAGTGGCACCGCGAGCTCGTTCGCTTAGGTTAAGACAATGTATTTGTAATGTTAAGGAGATGAGAAAAAACAAATGAAAAAGACAAAAATAAAGAACACAAAAAAGAAATATACATACTTATTAAAATGAAATAATTATTTAAGTAGGCTAGTGTTAGTAAATTAATGTTGTAAAGATTATGAGTAGAATTTCCTTTTTTTTTTTGTTGTTACTTAATTGTAAGTAAGTAGGTATTGTTGTTGTACTACATTAATATTGTATAGTTATAAGCAGTTTTTTCGTATTCCTTTTTGTTAATTGTGGCTTAATTTGTTTGTATAAACTTAATTGTAAGTAAGTAGGTATTGGGCGGGGTGGAGCCAGCCTGGGGACCTTGCGCCTAGGCTGGTGAAGCCTTATCCTCAGCATCTGTCCAGTGTTGAGGGTAGTAAGGTCATGGGGGGAGCGCAACAGTCGTGTAGAAACCCCATGGCAAGACCAGAGGTTCTCCTGCACGTGGTACCGCCTGCTGTATGGTCTGGTTCCCTAAGAAACAGACGTAACAGAAACCTCAGTCGTAGCCCCCTTTCATGTTTGTATTAATATACATAATATACATATGTGTATATATACATTTGTAAAACTAGTAATAATACAATGTACAGCCCTTTTTGATAAATAAATAAATTATTATTATTATATAATAAGGGTGTTTTCATTTCCACTTTCCTGTTAAACTTTCCCCAGAACTTAGATTGGTCGGTATACAATAATTTTAACAGGAATTAACACGATCGTGGTATAGATACATATCTACATGTACCGTCCGTGGTCACAGGCTGATTTAGCCGTAACCACGGCCGTTGCAACCTGGTCGAAACGTCAGGCAAATCAATGGTGTGTACGTACCTATACCATGATCGCGTTATTGTATATCATTGAACGCGATAGTTTAAAAGTTATGATAGGTAGGTAGGTTCCTATAAGAGCTCGTTGAGCGAGATAAAATGTGAGTAAGAGTTGTGTACACCACAGTGTACTGGATGCTTAACATCAGACAAGACTAATAGTGATGTGATGTCATGTCAACATCTACGACTGATGAACATAGTTTCAACTAAAATTTTGCTATATAGTATTCTGGAAGTTGGAGTAAGGAGTACTGACTTAACTTGGGGCACCAACTTCTGTATTTTCAATTATTTTAAACTAGCCGACCCACCCAGTTTCACCCGTGCCACATTTTGAAACCCGGTATTTATGCCCCGCATACCTTCGGGAGTTCCACAGGGCTCGATTTTGGGAACACTTATGTTCGTAAATGCAATGACACTAGTTCCTATAAGTTTCTATTCACTATCAATAAAATTACATCATATTTCGAATACTAATATTAACCGCATATACGTCACACAATACACTTGTCTCTTGTAAAAACACAAAGTATTGTGAGTACCGCCTTTATCTGCCGAGCATATAGAAATTGAATACATTATCTTTTTATATAACATTCAAACAAGTAAGATATCTGCCATTCACCGAAGCCACGCCCCGCAGAAAGGCATCGCCGAATACATGAGCGAGTGAGTCAGCGGCAGGCTGTCCTGCTCGCACACGCCCACACACAGCAGTTTATTTTAGGGGCGGCCTTAAAACGTTTCATATTCTTCACTAGTCTATGCGTCCCCTACGAAATATCTTAAAATATATTTCCTGAACTGAAATTGACAAAAAATACTTACAATAGGATAATTTCACAATGAGAAAAGCTTCTAATCGTACAACATGGCGGACGATAATTCATTCGCGTCCATTGGAACACCGCCGTGAACTCCTTAGGGTGAGAGGCGGGAGAAACACAGCAGGTACTTACGATAGAGAGTCAGGTGTGATTTAGGACAGGGAGCGATGAGTTGATTAGATATAAGGCGTAACTTCAACTACTTTTATTTAAAAAAATATAAATAAATACAACGGCCCCTAAAAGTTACGCATAGATCTGAACAAAGACGCGGGCACAGCTAGGCTTAATAGATATAATGTCATTGGGACCGAATGAAAAGACTGGTGAAAGGTGGGTGCTAACTCATCTCTGCCTATAATGACTCTCCGGGGATAAAGGCGCGGCTAGAAGGACGTGAAGGGAATTTATAATATACCTAAATACTAGGCATGAACTATGCAATTATAGTGGAACACCATAGAAATACGACAAATGTACATACCTAAACCTATATGAATTTTTGTAACTGGTCATAGAGCACAGTTTGGGCATGGGTCTGATAGCCCCACCTGAACCGATCAAAAATTTTCTGTCTGTCTGTATGTTAACGCTTTCACGCCTAAACCACGAAACCGATTTTTATGAAATTTGGTATATGGGTAGATTAGACCATGAGAAAGGACATAAGCTATGTTTGGTCGCGATAACCGACATCAACGCGGACGACGCTGCGGGCAAAAGCCAGTATAACATAATTTGATTCAACAGATCATGATGTCAATGTTCTTTCTTGCAAATAGTGTTACGAGAATATCGTTTTTGGGATTGAGAAGATTAAGATTAGATTGCAACTGAATATTGAAATTTTTTTTACTAAGAGGATGTTGTAGTTGTAAAGTATCGGAAAGAGTATTTTAATAAATTCTGTTAAATGTATCAACTGTTTTATTTCATAAACCACAAAGATAGTAGGATATCTAATGGTACTCCATATTCCCTGTATCGTGCCTGACGCGCGAGACACTGTATGGTATTAGTCAGTTCGTATTCGACATACCCACCCCACCGTTGGCTCCGGTGAGGGGAAGCTCGATAGAGCTTACACGTGCGAAATAAAAAGGGTAATGTTACACAGTCACTGCAGCACACTTTCTGGTTCAGAGGCTCTCCATCCACTGCCATGCAATACAAACAAAGGAGCTACAAAAAAGCGTTGGTTTATAGTGTTTAAGAAGTCGGTTTTACGATTGAGACGTGCCGGGTTCGAATCCTGGCTATTACGCTACCGATGCGGTAGGTCCCTATTCTAGAATAGTGCTCAGTTCTAAATCTCGATTTATCTGAGGACAGCATGTAGTGATAGACAATCTGATGATCTGTCTACTAACTTGAGTTCGGCTTTCCAATCTAACTGTAATGCGGCTGAACTTTGAAATAATTTAGATCACTTTTATTTTAGAAAAAATAATATGATCGATATAAGACAATTTTGTTGCCCGCGGCTCAGCATGCGTATCTGGTCCCACCCTATCCCTTAGTCGCCTTCTACGACACCCACGGGCAGAGACGGAGTACCTAACTCTGTTCTACTCCACCGGGGACCAACACGGCACGGCGCTATGAAGTTTGTAGGGTTATTTTATAATCACTATAACATGCTTACTTCAACGTTCAGAGGCCATCCATGCTCTGGCACACCAATCAATATACTGAATTGCTTGACTGACGTAGTAAACATAACATTGTCTCAGCTGTCATCAACAAAGTCACTTTTACAAAATCTCAACTTTACAGGACTGCGATTTGCTAATTTAACTCGTTATGAACATTTTATTAAATCGGCTCAACACCACGTGTCATCTTGTGAATGTTACAGTTCCAAGCGTTGAGTCACAGCTTTGTTCTTGAATGAAATTTATTTCCTAATCGGTTTTTCGTAGCGCATATGTAGCTTTGTACAGCTACGTCGACGTAGCAAAGGCTACGCGCAACAATACATACATTTACAAAGTAAACGGGGTGGAGGTGCTCATAAGGCTGAAAGAATCCGACAAAATTGTGTGCAGATATAGACAGTATGAAATAAAACCAATCTGAAGTGAGTGTGTAGATACTTCTGCACCTCACATGATGTGTTAAAATATAATCGTAGATTACATTCCGTCAGGTACTTTAACTAAAGGTATATAATCTTGAAGGGATTTTTTTTATAAAAACACATACTAAACAAATAAACTAGGCCACCTAACTGACTAATAATTCGTTCAATTTCGGTTCTTAGTCTGTCTTTAAATCGAATTTCTGAACAGAAACATATAAAAAACAGAGTTTTTAAACGAATATATTAAAAAGTATTTTCAGATCAACATTATACGCGTTTAGTTAAGTACTTAACTGAATGGAGTATAACTACCTCGATACGCACAATGTTGCCTACGTCACAGAGTTCCTAGACATCGCTTATCACCACGCTCGCCCCGCGGGGGGCGACAGACAACTCGCTCTGGGGCTAATTATTGTTATCGACCTCAAGATAGACAATGGCCTTCCTCAGAAAGGATTAGTTAAGTACTTGTAATGTAACTATATTGTTCTCAAGTTTTGCACTGGAACACATTAAGAGGATTAACCATTTCTTAGAAAGTCCTTTTGTGCAAATATAATATTTTTTAAAGTATTATTGTCTCAGCTCTTCTTCTAATGCTCCCAGGTAAGTCTACCGTCCTATCCAAAACACTTTCTTATCTACGAAGACGTCTTGCGATGTAGGTACCTCACCCGCATGTTAGTGCACACTCTTTTGTTTGTGCGTTCAGCAAGCCGCCATTGTCTGACGCACAACATTATCACACTGGACACCACAAAGTGCCGCCGCACTCCTTTCACATATAATATTGGCACGAATTCTTTACAACATTCAGAACAATACTTTATTTACTTAGAAAACATACTAGTTACCTGCTGTAATTGACCTACTCGAATCCGAAAACACTGAATCCGTATAGAGGTGAGTATGAGAATATTGCAATAAAACTTCAATGATTCTTTTCTTAAAATCATTCTCTGAGCAGTTTCCCAACTCGGTTGGGGTGTGCTTTCTAGGCTAACTATAATGCGGCTGAACTTCTAAATAATTTAGATTAAATTTATTTTCGAAAGAAAATATGATCGCCATTACTCAGCTTTATGTATTTGACAAGGGAGGGATGTATATGTCATGCACATAAGATTACTCGTTATACTATGCTATACTAGTAGCTGTAATTTTCTATACTTAATGCTGGCGCCGATTTTTTAGGGTACCTGCATGAAGTACCTATCTATACATAATAAGTCAATGCGCTAAATAAATTACGTGGTGTGAGTTTGACTCTATGATTGGCAAGGGTTTATTTATTTATTTATTGTAGATAGACACACCAACAGTATACATATAAATCATTATCATCGTGAAATACAAGGTATTGTTCTGATATGTACACCAATTAGAGGCTTGTACAGTTCACACCATAAGATAGCGTACGATTAAGTGCTAGTGTTAACAAATTGAAATTTATAAGGAGTAAGTTGACAAAGAAAAAAGAATTCTATGAAAGCGATCTCAATACCTTTCTCCCGAAAACACCAAACGAGCCGTGGAAAATATCCAGCTGGACGAGTTTACTGTTTAGCGCATTGTACTCACGACACGCACGTATCAGAGGTAAATTAAGTCCTATATTACGTCCTATAGGGTGTGCATACACTATAAATAACCGGTTTAATAAGAGTCCAGTTGCCAGGCCAAAGACTAATAGTTACTGGTGCGGATCGTGGTGGTGAATCTAGGCACTGGGTTTTATTGTTTTCCTCATTAACGAGGAATTTAAGAAATAAATACATACACACACATACATAAACTCACGTCTGCAAAACCCGGAAGGCGTAGGCAGCGGTGTATTAGCACCCACATTTCGCAAATTATGATTTTCGGTCCCACGACGTAATAGTAGGCGAGCCTATTGCCGTCTAGATAATTCAAAATAATTTAAGTAATTTATCATCAATAACAAAAAAATATATAAATTCGTTTAAAAATATTGTTAAAAGTTAGGGTTAAGACCTAAAACTAACTTATTTAATATCTAGCAATAAATAAACTTAACTAATTAGGTACACACTTTTTCATAGCTGCAGGAACTTCGTGGTATGTCAGGTCTTTTGTGTACTGGCAGGCCCATTATCGCGCTATCCGCTAATCACTTTTCAACCCTAATCTCATTATAACATTCCCAAGAAAACGAGTGAAGGGTCACTTTTTTATTTATATATTTATTGATTTGTACAATAATTTGTACTTAGTAAATAAATCATTGTACAATTCAATGGTAAGATGAACTCTATATTAATTATAGCAACTGATCATGATTGTATCGTTTTGAATAAGTACGATAATATTTTAATGAACTGATGTGTTTTAAATATCTATAACTAAAGTAAAATTAAAATGCTAAATATTTAAAGTCCCGTAGCTTAGCCTAAATTTCAGTTAAGCTTCAGATAAGTTCATTCTAAAGTTCTCAAAATATTAGAATGGAAACCAAACCAAAAATGTAATATAATAGACCAAATTTAAATGATAGAGAAGACGGTATATTTTTTCTTTATATTACAATATAATATCGTATTAATATCATTGTAAAACAGCATATATTATAATTATTTTTGTACTCAAAAACTTCTAAGCCTGATTGTACCTACGTGTAAATAATCCTACCTTAGCAATCGTAGTTAGTAACTTATCATTATTATTATCGTAGTAATTTCGGTAGCCAATATTCTTATTTTTAATTATACCTATGAATAAATAAAAAATGTAAATTGTGCAAAAATTACACCTTTATATTTGATTTATACTTCTTTAGACCACATTTCATTCAGCTACATAAAACCTAAAACTAATTAGCGTACATAACTAGCATTAAATACATTTATCTAATTAGGTACAAACTTTTCAATAGCTGCAGGAAGTTCGTGGTATGTCAGGTCTTTTGTGTACTGGCAGGCCCATTATCGCGCTATCAGCTAATCACTTTTCAACCCTAATCTCTTTATAACAATACCAAGAAAACGAGTGAAGGGTCACTTTGTTACCTGTAACTTTTCTATATATTTCGTTAAATATTGATCTGATGGCAATCGACTTTCGAGTGCGGAACCGTGCGGTTTGTCTAAATACTATCAGTGGTGTGAAGCGTACACTCGACTAGTGGAATTTGGATTTTTGTTTTCGTGTTCGTAATATCAAGTTGTGTTAAATAACAGTGAATTGTATATCAAGTAGTAAAGTATGTAAGTACATATCTCCGAGTTTATCCAATTGTATTAATTTGTACAATTTCGTTTTCTTATATTGTTCAGATTTCAGGGATTTTCTTTCTGTTTGTTAGAGATTTGGTCCTTATTTTGAATTTATTTAGAATATTAAATATTCTAATTTAATAATAGTACATGCAATAAATAACATACAGTTCGACTTGTATTATTAAATTGAACACTAAATGGTCACGTTTAGATAAATACAATAATATTTTAATAAATTTACGTGTTTATATATCGCTAAAATAAAAATAAATTATTAGATATTTAAAATCGCCAGTAGATTTAGTAAAGTTTCAGATAGTTTTAATTCTAAAATTTGAAAAATATAGTTAGGGAAATAAAAATGAAATATAATTATTTAAGAGTTTAGATTATGTATACAGCGCGTATGTCACTCTGCTAAGTCTATTGCGCCGAGCGTAGGCGGATACTGCTAGGATACAAAATATTGTAATGAATACGAAACATTAAAAATAATTATTTTGTGTAAAGGTTTAAAAATATTTATTAAATTCTAATGTAAAATTGGTTCGTATCAATGTAAAGACCGTTTGTAAAAAAAAACTTCCGGGCGCGGCTGTGCCTACATGTAAATAACCCATCCTGGGCAATCGTGTAACAAGTACACCCTTATTATTTGGTAAACTTGTCTGAAGTTACAAATACTAAATAAATATATAAATGTGCTGTTATACAATAACTAACTGCTTGTTTTGTTCTTGCTTGCTATTTATGCAGTCAGACTAATTTAAGTCAGAGCTATAAATATTTTTGTTTATAAGGTTATCAAAATTATTGCTTTTATAACTTCTCCAGTAGATAACACAGCGTTACATATGTAGGTTATTTAGTATACCCGTTACTTAGGTATTCACATATTTAGGGGTAAAAAGGCAGTTGAACTTTGAGCTTGGACTCAGTGAATGTGAAAGGTTGCGAATAACATTCGATTAAATATTTCTTGAGGGTTGTGAGACGGGAAGTGGTCTAAATAGGATAAAAACCTGTTTTCTTTAAAACCTGTTTTGTTAAAACTCTTGTAAATCCTAAAGTCTAACAGAGAGAACTGTTCTCAATGAATTGATAATAATTAAAAACTTAGAAGACACGTCTGTTTTTAAAACGTGTAATGTAACCAAAACTCTTCTTATTACAGATAACCAAGATGCAATCATCTAGCAATCAAACTACGAAGCAAACCCGAACGACATTCGGGTTAACGGGAGCCATCTCATACGAAGGTCAGTAGTATAAGTACCTGCCTATGTCACTTCATTGAAATATTCAATTTATAGTTGATATAAATATAATGATACACCAACGAGATATTGAGACCTGTGCTCCTTTGATTCAGGTCCAAATCCGGAAGAGATCCAAAGAAACAAGGAGTTCCTTTCATACCTGGCAAGTGTGAATGAAAGTGAGTCCCCAGCCGAGAGTCGCCGCCGCGAGGAGGTGCTGGGCACCCTGAGCCGCCTCGTGCGGCAATGGGTGCGCGACGTGGCCCTCCGGCAGAACATGCCAGCCTATGTGGCCGATCGTGTGGGGGGCCTCGTGAAGACCTTTGGGTCCTACAGGCTCGGGGTCAGTACACCATTTTGCTGAATAGCTTAAGTTGTGATTCTTGTCCAAATCCTTGCCGTTATTATTTGACTGCAATACATTGAAAACTTGCACACTCTGTTCATTTTTAAATATTTTAAATGAAATGAGATATTGGATGTCATATCAGTGGGTCAAAACATTAAGTTCCATTGTTCTCTTGTCAACCAGGTGCACAACAAAGGCGCGGACATAGACGCCCTGTGCGTGGCGCCGAGGCACGTGAGCAGGGCGGAGTTTTTCTCCACCTTCTACAATTTGCTACAAAAGCAGCCTCAGGTTTGTATTACTTAATGTTTGAGGAACTTTTACAGTTTCACTAGGAACATGACGCAGTCCACTGCACCAACCCCAACCTTATAAAGAACGCTTAACACAAAGACAGCTCTCATGACAGTACATAATATAAATTCCAAATTGTCTTATGAATATGCCTAATTCAAGTTTGTTTATGTTCAGGTAAAAGATCTGAGAGCAGTAAAGGACGCATTCGTGCCAGTTATCAAGATGGTCTTCGACGGGATCGAAATTGATCTGCTCTTCGCCAGAATGGCTCTTAAAGAGATACCAGGTAAGAACTAAGAAGCAATTCTACATTATTTTTGTGGATAATACTGTATCTAACGACTGTGAAGCTTATGGCATTGGAAATCTTTTCAGAATCGTTAGACTTGAGTGACGACATGCTGTTAAAGAACTTGGACCCGGCGTGTGTGCGGTCGCTCAATGGCTGTCGCGTGACCGACGAGATCTTGCGTCTGGTCCCGAACCCCGAAGCGTTCCGGCAGACGCTCAGAGCGGTGAAGCTGTGGGCTAAACGTAAGGACTCGTGTTTCAGTACTGACTTGTACAAATATCTAGCTATTTCTGAAATGTACTGTTCATTACATGAAGCTCCCTCGATGTGCAGGGCGCGGCGTGTACTCCAACGTGCTGGGCTACCTGGGCGGCGTGTCCTGGGCCATGCTGGTGGCGCGCACGTGCCAGCTGTACCCCAACGCGCTCCCGGCCACGCTGATTATTAAGTTCTTTCTTATATTCAGTCAGTGGCCGTGGAACCTCCCGGTGCTCTTGAAGCCGATAGGCCCTGCGCCTCTGAAGTTTCCCGTCTGGGATCCTAGAGTAAGCATTTTTGTCTACAGTACAGTATAGAGTATGAAAAGCAGTTAGGACACCCTAACCCTCTGACCTTAGATATTGTGAGATGACATACATCTGACCGAAGTAATTCTTATAATGCTCAATTAGTATAGCCCTCACTTAAGATAGAATAATACTCCTAAGAGAAGTTTTTTTTTCAGTATTAATGTTCGTTACATTAGTGTCCTTATAGTGATCTTACTCTGAACCAAGCGCCTGCCGCCGAGCTAGTAATCACAACCACTGTTTCGTTTGTCCACCAGGTGAATCTTGGAGATCGGGATCACTTGATGCCCATCATCACCCCGGCATACCCGCAGCAGAACTCAACCTTTAATGTGACGGAGTCATCGAGGGGGATAATCGTGAACGAAGTAAAAAACGGTTCGTACTTTTAGTATCAAATATATCTATGGTGTACTTAATAAATATTATGAATGAATCAAGTGAACTGTCAATTAGTTATTAGATGTATGATAGTAGTAAAGCCAGCTTTCGAGTCTAACTGTGATGTGGCTGAACTTCGATATTTTCCGTAAAGCGACTGCCATCTGACCGCCACAAGTACTAGACTTTTAAGGACTCGCGTTCACTACCACTCCACATAGCCTATCATATCTATGATTATATGTTTTGTCAATAGCGTTGGCGGTAACAAACGACGTGCTGAGCGGCAAGTGCGGGTGGGAGCGCCTGTTCGAAGCGCAGGACTTCTTCTCGCACTATAAGCACTTCGTGGTACTGGTGGCGTCCTCCGCCAGTGCCGACGACCAGCTGCAGTGGAGCGGGCTCGTCGAGAGCAAAATACGCCACCTCGTCAGTAAGTATACCGCACTGGCTGAGCGCAGCCACTTTGTAGTTATATTGTACATACTCTTTAATAGAATATATTGCAGTACATGCCCTCGTTACTTGAGTTGCATCCGCTCACGAGCACCTGTCGATTGTTACAGAATCCCTGGAGTGCAAGAGTTTAGTCAAGATGGCGCATGTCAATACGGTCTGCCATACCACAGGCGAACAGCCCCCCACCTTCACACCCGGTAAGCTTGCACTTCAATATGTCCAGCCCATGTCCAAGCCCACAGTGAATGTCCGTCGCACTTCCCTGGATTAACTCTATGAACTTTTAGACCAAGATTGAGGCCTGATATGCCTAGCTTCGAGCGCTCCAATGATAACAATATGCAAGCTAGGCGTTTCTCGCCTAATCAACACAAGTGGCTTGATAGTGGATATGGGCTTAGCAATATAATTGTATCTAACTTAGTTATTAATATGTCTATTGTTTGTTATAGGCGATCAAAGCCCCGGGACAGCAGCTAAACTTAAGTCAGTGTGGTTCATTGGCATGAGATTCGAAAGCGCCAGTGTCGACGTCGACCTGACGTTCGACATAGCGTCTTTCGTGTCAAAGGTCAACAACCAAGCCATGAAAACACAAATGCTCAAGGACGGGATGAGGGTCGAGGTGGGTACCAGTTGGTATTTTGGTAAAAATTATGAAAATGATCACAAATACCTACTCCGGGCACCCGTTGTCACATCCACCATCTTAGCAAGTGCAGACTCACAGCCATTGTACTATATGTCGCTTTTGATCCAAAATGTAATATAATAGACAAAAACTGGAACCTTTTTATTCGGTCTTCTATACGTCTTTTTAATTAAGTTTGCCCCATCTCTCTGGCAGTTCGTTCCAGAACTAATAAGTGTTGTGTTACTCCCCAGGCGGTATTTGCGCGCCGCAAGCAGCTCGGCCAGTGGCTGCCTGACGCGCTGCCACCGCGCCAGCGCTGCGCCGGCGCACGCCGCCGCGCGCGCGGCCCCTCGCCCGCCTCCGCGCCGCCCGCCAAGGCGCCGCGCCGCGACCAGAGCTGCGCCACCACCCCGGCCCCTTCACTCCCCAGCTCGCTGCTCACCCCACCGGCCTCATCATCTCCTAGCCCACCGGTCGCTCTCCCGGCCCCCTCGTCCTCTCGCCCGCGGCTCGCACCCCGACCGCCCGCGCGGCTCGCAGGCCAGCACGCGCGGCGAGTGAAGGCTGATGTCGCGCAGTGGCACCGCGAGCTCGTTCGCTTAGGTTAAGACAACGTATTTGTAATGTTAAGTGGATGAGAAAAAACAAATGAAAAAGACAAAAATAAAGAACAAAAAAAGAAATATACATACTTATTAAAATGTAATAATTATTTAAGTAGGCTAGTGTTAGTAAATTAATGTTGTAAAGATTATGAGTAGAATTTCTTTTTTTTTTGTTGTAACTTAATTGTAAGTAAGTAGGTATTGTTGTTGTACTACATTAATATTGTATAGTTATAAGCAGTTTTTTCGTATTCCTTTTTGTTAGTTGTGGCTTAATTTGTTTGTATAAACTTAATTGTAAGTAAGTAGGTATTGGGCGGGGTGGAGCCAGCCTGGGGACCTTGCGCCTAGGCTGGTGAAGCCTTATCCTCAGCATCTGTCCAGTGTTGAGGGTAGTAAGGTCATGGGGGAGCGCAACAGTCGTGTAGAAACCCCATGGCAAGACCAGAGGTTCTCCTGCACGTGGTACCGCCTGCTGTATGGTCTGGTTCCCTAAGAAACAGACGTAACAGAAACCTCAGTCGTAGCCCCCTTTCATGTTTGTATTAATATACATAATATATGTGTATATATACATTTGTAAAACTAGTGATAATACAATGTACAGCCCTTTTTGATAAATAAATAAATTATTATTATTATATAATAAGAGTGTTTTCATTTCCACTTTCCTGTTAAATTTTCCCCTGAACTTAGATGGATCGGTATACAATTTTTTAACAGGAATTAACGCGATCGTGGTATAGATACATACCTACATGTACCGTCCGTGGTCAATGGCTGATTTAGCCGTAACCACGGCCGGTGCAACCTGGTCGAAACGTCAGGCAAATCAATGGTGTGTACGTACCTATACCATGATCGCGTTATTATATGTCATTGAACGCGATAGTTTAAAAGTTATGATAGGTAGGTAGGTTCCTATAAGAGCTCGTTGAGCGAGATAAAATGTGAGTAAGAGTTGTGTACACCACAGTGTACTGGATGCTTAACATCAGACAAGACTAATAGTGATGTGATGTCATGTCAACATCTACGACTGATGAACATAGTTTCAACTGTGTATAGGTAGGCCCCAACAAACAGAGTAATCCTGTAACGATAGACTTATAAGTCAACATATAATAAGAGTATTATTAACGGTCTTATAATAACATTGTGACAGACCATTGCCAAATTTAACTATATAGTATTCTGGAAGTTGGAGTAAACTTGGAGTACTGATTTAACTTGGGGCACCAACTTCTGTATTTTCAATTATTTTAAACTAGCCAACCCGCCCAGTTTCACCCGCCACATTTTGAAACCCGGTATTTATGCCCCGCATACCTTCGGGAGTTCCACAGGGCTCGATGTTGGGACCACTTATGTTCGTAAATGCAATGACACTAGTTCCTATAAGTTTCTGTTCACTATCAATAAAATTACATCATATTTCAAATACTAATATTAACCGCATATACGTCACACAATACACTTGTCTCTTGTAAAAACACAAAGTATTGTGAGTACCGCCTTTATCTGCCGAGCAGATAGAAATTGAATACATTATCTTTTTATATAACATTCAAACAAGTAAGATGTCTGCCATTCACCGAAGCGACGCCCCGCAGAAAGGCATCGCTGAATACATGAGCGAGTGTGCCAGCGGCAGGCTGTCCTGCTCGCACACGCCCACACACAGCACTTTATTTAGGGGCGGCCTTAAAACGTTTAATGTTCTTCACTATAGTTCTTGTAGTCTATGCGTCCCCCACGAAATATCTTAAAATATATTTCCTGAACTGAAATTGACAAAAAATACTTACAATAGGATAATTTCATAATGAGAAAAGCTTCTAATCGTACAACATGGCGGACGATAATTCATTCGCGTCCATTGGAACACCGCCGTGAACTCCTTAGGGTGAGAGGCGGGAGAAACACAGCAGGTACGATAGAGAGTCAGGTGTGATTTAGGACAGGGAGCGTGTTATGAGTTGATTAGATATAAGGCGTAACTTCAACTACTTTTATTTAAAAAAATATAAATACATACAACGGCCCCTAAAAGTTACGCATAGATCTGAACAAAGACGCGGGCACAGCTAGGCTTAATAGATATAATGTCATTGGGACCGAATGAAAAGACTGGTGAAAGGTGGGTGCTAACTCATCTCTGCCTATAATGACTCTCCGGGGATAAAGGACGTGAAGGGAATTCATAATATACCTAAATAATAGGCATGAACTATGCAATTATAGTGTAACACCATAGAAATACGACGAATGTACATACCTAAACCTATATGATTTTTTGTAACTGATTAGAAAGATTATAGACAGAACCATCCACACTAACATAACTTTCATAAAGAAATCTATGATAAGTAAGCGTATTCTTCGTCGGCCTAGTCTGCTTGTTTTGCCTAAAATACGCACAAATTACGCAAAAAAGAATATTACCTATGAAGGAGCACAAATATATAATAGTATTCCGTCTGAAATTAAAAATGTAAGCTCATTTCGCGCTTTCAAGTCTCAACTGGCAGACTACATAATGGATTGAAAATCATGGCAATAAAAAAAAAGCTTCTGCGATTTGATCCGCAAAATGAGTACCATCTCTCAATTGTCGGTTACCGTTTACTGTACGTTTAAGTATTTTTTGTGTTATGTTCTCATGTAAGTGACCTTGTATGTCTTTTTGAGAATAAATTCTTTAAACCTAAACCTAACTGGTCATAGAGCACAGTTTGGGCATGGGTCTGATAGCTTAGTGGTTAAAGCATTCTCCCTGTAAGGGAAATCCCGCCTGAACCGATCAAAAATTTTCTGTCTGTCTGTATGTCACGCTTTCACGCCTAAACCACTGAACTGATTTTGATGAAATTTGGTATAGGGGTAGATTAGACCATGAGAAAGGACATAAGCTATGTTTGGTCGCGATAACCGACATCCACGCGGACGAAGCTGCGGGCAAAAGCTAGTATAACATAATTTGATTCAACAGATCATGATGTCAATGTTCTTTCTTGCAAATAGTTTTACGAGAATATCGTTTTTGGGATTGAGAAGATTAAGATTAGATTGCAACTGAATATTGAACATTTTTTTACTAAGAGGATGTTGTAGTTGTAAAGTATCGGAAAGAGTATTTTAATAAATTCTGTTAAATGTATCACCTGTTTTATTTCATAAACCACAAAGTTAGTAGGATATCTAATGGTACTCCATATTCCCTGTATCGTGCCTGACGCGCGAGACACTGTATGGTATTAGTCAGTTCGTATTCGACATACCCACCCCACCGTTGGCTCCGGTGAGGTGAAGCTCGATAGGGCATACACGTGCTAAATAAAAAGGGTAATGTTACACAGTCACTGCAGCACACTTTCAGGTTCAGAGGCTCTCCATCCACTGCCATGCAATACAAACAAAGGAGCTACAAAAAAGCGTTGGTTTATAGTGTTTAAGAAGTCGGTTTTACGATTGAGACGTCCCGGGTTCGAATCCTGGCTATTACGCTACCGATGCGGTAGGTCCGTATTCTAGAATAGTGCTCAGTTCTAAATCTAGATTTATCTTAGGACAGCATGTAGTGTTAGACAATCTGATGATCTGTCAACTAACTTGAGTTCGGCTTTCCAATCTAACTGTAATGCGGCTGAACTTTGAAATAATTTAGATTACTTTTATTTTAGAAAAAATAATATGATCGATATAAGACAGCTTTGTTGCACGCGGCTCAGCATGCGTACATTTCTGGTCCCAGCCTATCCCTCAGTCGCCTTCTACGGCACCCACGGGCAGAGATGGAGTACCTAACTCTGTTCTACTCCACCGGGGACCAACACGGCACGGCGCTATGAAGTTTGTAGGGTTATTTTATAATCACTATAACATGCTTACTTCAACGTTCAGAGGCCATCCATGCACTGGCACACCAATCAATATACTGAATTGCTTGACTGACGCAGTAAACATAACATTGTCTCAGCTGTCATCAACAAAGTCACTTTTACAAAATCTCAACTTTATAGGACTGCGATTTGCTAATTTAACTCGTTATGAATCGAATCGAATTTTATTAAATCGGCTCAACACCACGTGTCATCTTGTGAACGTTACAGTTCCAAGCGTTGAGTCACAGCTTTGTTCTTGAATGAAATTTATTTCCTAATCGGTTTTTCGTAGCGCATATGTAGCTTTGTACAGCTACGTCGACGTAGCAAATGCTACGCGGAACAATACATAAATTTACAAAGTAAACGGGGTGGAAGTGCTCATAAGGCTGTAAGAATCCGACAAAATAGTGTGCAGATATAGACAGTATGAAATAAAAACAAATCTGAAGTGAGTGTGTAGATACTTCTGTCTTTCAAAACAAATAAACTAGGCCACCTAACTGACTAATAATTCGTTCAATTTCGGTTTTTAGTCTGTCTTTAAATCGAATTTCTAAACAGAAACATATAAAAAACCGAGTTTTTAAACAAATATATTAAAAAGTATTTTCAGATCAACATTATACGCGTTTAGTTAAGTACTTAACTGAATGGAGTATAACTACTTCGATACGCACAATGTTGCCTACGTCACAGAGTTCCTTGACATCGCTTATCACCACGCTCGCCCCGCAGGGGGCGACAGACAACTCGCTCTGGGGCTAATTATTGTTATCGACCTCAAGATAGACAATGGCCTTCCTCAGAAAGGATTAGTTAAGTACTTGTAATGTAACTATATTGTACTCAAGTTTTGCGCTGGAACACATTAAGAGGATTAACCATTTCTTAGAAAGTCCTTATTTGTGCAATTCTAATATTTTTTAAAGTATTATTGTCTCAGCTCTTCTTCTAATGCTCCCAGGTAAGTCTACCGTCCTATCCAAAACACTTTCTTATCTACGAAGACGTCTTGCGATGTAGGTACCTCACACTCATGTTAGTGCGCACTCTTATGTTTGTGCGTTCAGCAAGCCGCCATTGTCTGACGCACAACATTATCACACTGGACACCACAAAGTGCCGCCGCACTCCTTTCACATATAATATTGGCACGAATTCTTTACAATATTCAGAACAATAGGTACTTTATTTACGAAGAAAAATACTAGGTGCCTGCTGTAATTGACCTACTCGAATCCGAAAACACTGAATCCGTATAGAGGTGAGTATGAGAATATTGCAATAAAACTTCAATGATTCTTTTCTTCAAATCATTCTCTGAGCAGTTTCCCAACTCGGTTGGGGTGTGCTTTCTAGGCTAACTATAATGCGGCTGAACTTCTATATAATTTAGATTATATTTATTTTCGAAAGAAAATATGATCGCCATTACTCAGCTTTATGTATTTGACAAGGGAGGGATGTATATGTCATGCACATAAGATTACTCGTTAGACTGTGCTATACTAGTAGCTGTAATTTTCTATACTTAATGCTGGCGCCGATTTTTTAGGGTGCCTGCATGAAGTATATATACATAATAAGTCAATGCGCTAAATAAATTACGTGGTGTGAGTTTGACTCTATGATTGGCAAGGGTTTATTTATTTATTTATTGTAGATAGACACACCAACAGTATACATATAAATCATTATCATCGTGAAATACAAGGTATTGTTCTGATATGTACACCAATTAGAGGCTTGTACAGTTCACACCATAAGATAGCGTACGATTAAGTGCTGGTGTTAACAAATTGAAATTTATAAGGAGTAAGTTGACAAAGAAAAAAGAATTCTATGAAAGCGATCTCAATACCTTTCTCCCGAAAACACCAAACGAGTCGTGGAAAATATCCAGCTGGACGAGTTCACTGTTTAGCGCATTGCACTCACGGCACGCACGTATCAGAGGTGAATTAAGTCCTATATTACGTCCTATAGGGTGTGCATACACTATAAATAACCGGTTTAATAAGAGTCCAGTTGCCAGGCCAAAGACTAATAGTTACTGGTGCGGATCGTGGTGGTGAATCTAGGCACTGGGTTTTATTGTTTTCCTCATTAACGAGGAATTTAAGAAATAAATACATACACACACATACATAAACTCACGTCTGCAAAACCCGGAAGGCGTAGGCAGCGGTGTATTAGCACCCACATTTCGCAAATTATGATTTTCGGTCCCACGACGTAATAGTAGGCGAGCCTATTGCCGTCTAGATAATTCAAAATAATTTAAGTAATTTATCATCAATAACAAAAAAATATATAAATTCGTTTAAAAATATTGTTAAAAGTTAGGGTTAAGACCTAAAACTAACAAACTTATTTAATATCTAGCAATAAATAAACTTAACTAATTAGGTACACACTTTTTAATAGCTGCAGGAACTTCGTGGTATGTCAGGTCTTTTGTGTACTAGCAGGCCCATTATCGCGCTATCAGTTAATCACTTTTCAACCCTAATCTCATAATAACATTCCCAAGAAAACGAGTGAAGGGTCACTTTTTTATTTATATATTTATTGATTTGTACAATAATTTGTACTTAGTAAATAAATCATTGTACAATTCAATGGTAAGATGAACTCTATATTAATTATAGCAACTGATCATGATTGTATCGTTTTGAATAAGTACGATAATATTTTAATGAACTGATGTGTTTTAAATATCTATAACTAAAGTAAAATTAAAATGCTAAATATTTAAAGTCCCGTAGCTTAGCCTAAATTTCAGTTAAGCTTCAGATAAGTTCATTCTAAAGTTCTCAAAATATTAGAATGGAAACCAAACCAAAAATGTAATATAATAGACCAAATTTAAATGATAGAGAAGACGGTATATTTGTTCTTTATATTACAATATAATATCGTATTAATATCATTGTAAAACAGCATATATTATAATTATTTTTGTACTCAAAAACTTCTAAGCCTGATTGTACCTACGTGTAAATAATCCTACCTTAGCAATCGTAGTTAGTAACTTATCATTATTATTATCGTAGTAATTTCGGTAGCCAATATTCTTATTTTTAATTATACCTATTATAAATAAATAAAAAATGTAAATTGTGCAAAAATTACACTCTTATATTTGATTTATACTTCTTTAGACCACATTTCATTCAGCTACATAAAACCTAAAACTAATTAGCGTACATAACTAGCATTAAATACATTTATCTAATTAAGTACAAACTTTTCAATAGCTGCAGGAAGTTCGTGGTATGTCAGGTCTTTTGTGTACTGGCAGGCCCATTATCGCGCTATCAGCTAATCACTTTTCAACCCTAATCTCTTTATAACAATACCAAGAAAACGAGTGAAGGGTCACTTTGTTACCTGTAACTTTTCTATATATTTAGTTAAATATTGATCTGATGGCAATCGACTTTCGAGTGCGGAACCGTGCGGTTTGTCTAAATACTATCAGTGGTGTGAAGCGTACACTCGACTAGTGGAATTTGGATTTTTGTTTTCGTGTTCGTAAATAACAGTGAATTGTATATCAAGTCGTAAAGTATGTAAGTACATATCTCCGAGTTTATCCAATTGTATTAATTTGTACAATTTCGTTTTCTTATACTGTTCAGATTTCAGGGATTTTCTTTCTGTTTGTTAGAGATTTGGTCCTTATTTTGAATTTATTTAGAATATTAAATATTCTAATTTAATAATAGTACATGCAATAAATAACATACAGTTCGACTTGTATTATTAAATTGAACACTAAATGGTCACGTTTAGATAAATACAATAATATTTTAATAAATTTACGTGTTTATATATCGCTAAAATAAAAATAAGTTATTAGATATTTAAAATCGCCAGTAGATTTAGTAATAGTAGTTTCAGATAGTTTTAGTTCTAAAATTTGAAAAATATAGTTAGGAAAATAAAAAATGAAATATAATTATTTAAGAGTTTAGATTATGTATACAGCGCGTGTGTCACTCTGCTAAGTCTATTGCGCCGAGCGTAGGCGGATACTGCTAGGATACAAAATATTGTAATGAATACGAAACATTAAAAATAATTATTTTGTGTAAAGGTTTAAAAATATTTATTAAATTCTAATATAAAATTGGTTTGTATCAATGTAAAGACCGTTTGTAAAAAAAAAACTTCCGGGCGCGGCTGTGCCTACATGTAAATAACCCATCCTGGGCAATCGTGTAACAAGTACACCCTTATTATTTGGTAAACTTGTCTGAAGTTACAAATACTAAATAAATATATAAATGTGCTGTTATACAATAACTAACTGCTTGTTTTGTTCTTGCTTGCTATTTATGCAGTCAGACTAATTTAAGTCAGAGCTATAAATTTTTTTTTATAATGTTATCAAAATTATTGCTTTTATAACTTCTCCAGTAGATAACACAGCGTTACATATGTAGGTTATTTAGTATACCCGTTACTTAGGTATTCACATATTTAGGGGTAAAAAGGCAGTTGAACTTTGAGCTTGGACTCAGTGAGTGTGAAAGGTTGCGAATAACATTCGATTAAATATTTCTTGAGGGTTGTGAGACGGGAAGTGGTCTAAATGGGATAAAAACCTGTTTTCTAATTATTTTGTTAAAACTCTTGTAAATCCTAAAGTCTAACAGAGAGAACTATTCTCAATGAATTGATAATAATTAAAAACTTAGAAGACACGTCTGTTTTTAAAACGTGTAATGTAACCAAAACTCTTCTTATTACAGATAACCAAGATGCAATCGTCTAGCAATCAAACTACGAAGCAAACCCGAACGACATTCGGGTTAACGGGAGCCATCTCATACGAAGGTCAGTAGTATAAGTACCTGCCTATGTCACTTCATTGAAATATTCAATTTATAGTTGATATAAATATAATGATACACCAACGAGATATTGAGACCTGTGCTCCTTTGATTCAGGTCCAAATCCGGAAGAGATCCAAAGAAACAAGGAGTTCCTTTCATACCTGGCAAGTGTGAATGAAAGTGAGTCCCCAGCCGAGAGTCGCCGCCGCGAGGAGGTGCTGGGCACCCTGAGCCGCCTCGTGCGGCAATGGGTGCGCGACGTGGCCCTCCGGCAGAACATGCCAGCCTATGTGGCCGATCGTGTGGGGGGCCTCGTGAAGACCTTTGGGTCCTACAGGCTCGGGGTCAGTACACCATTTTGCTGAATAGCTTAAGTTGTGATTCTTGTCCAAATCCTTGCCGTTATTATTTGACTGCAATACATTGAAAACTTGCACACTCTGTTCATTTTTAAATATTTTCAATGAAATGAGATATTGGGTCAAAACATTAAGTTCCATTGTTCTCTTGTCAACCAGGTGCACAACAAAGGCGCGGACATAGACGCCCTGTGCGTGGCGCCGAGGCACGTGAGCAGGGCGGAGTTTTTCTCCACCTTCTACAATTTGCTACAAAAGCAGCCTCAGGTTTGTATTACTTAATGTTTGAGGAACTTTTACAGTTTCACTAGGAACATGACGCAGTCCACTGCACCAACCCCAACCTTATAAAGAACGCTTAACACAAAGGCAGCTCTCATGACAGTACATAATATAAATTCCAAATTGTCTTATGAATATGCCTAATTCAAGTTTGTTTATGTTCAGGTAAAAGATCTGAGAGCAGTAAAGGACGCATTCGTGCCAGTTATCAAGATGGTCTTCGACGGGATCGAAATTGATCTGCTCTTCGCCAGAATGGCTCTTAAAGAGATACCAGGTAAGAACTAAGAAGCAATTCTACATTATATTTGTGGATAATACTGTATCTAACGACTGTGAAGCTTATGGCATTGGAAATCTTTTCAGAATCGTTAGACTTGAGTGACGACATGCTGTTAAAGAACTTGGACCCGGCGTGTGTGCGGTCGCTCAATGGCTGTCGCGTGACAGACGAGATCTTGCGTCTGGTCCCGAACCCCGAAGCGTTCCGGCAGACGCTCAGAGCGGTGAAGCTGTGGGCTAAACGTAAGGACTCGTGTTTCAGTACTGACTTGTACAAATATCTAGCTATTTCTGAAATGTACTGTTCATTACATGAAGCTCCCTCGATGTGCAGGGCGCGGCGTGTACTCCAACGTGCTGGGCTACCTGGGCGGCGTGTCCTGGGCCATGCTGGTGGCGCGCACGTGCCAGCTGTACCCCAACGCGCTCCCGGCCACGCTGATTATCAAGTTCTTTCTTATATTCAGTCAGTGGCCGTGGAACCTCCCGGTGCTCTTGAAGCCGATAGGCCCTGCGCCTCTGAAGTTTCCCGTCTGGGATCCTAGAGTAAGCATTTTTGTCTACAGTACAGTATAGAATATGAAAAACAGTTAGAGTGTGACTCTGACCTTAGTTATTGTGAGATGACATACATCTGACCGAAGTAATTCTTATAATGCTCAATTAGTATAGCCGTCACTTAAGATAGAATAATACTCCTAAGAGAAGTTTTTTTTTTCAGTATTAATGTTCGTTACATTAGTGTCCTTATAGTGATCTTACTCTGAACCAAGCGCCTGCCGCCGAGCTAGTAATCACAACCACTGTTTCGTTTGTCCACCAGGTGAATCTTGGAGATCGGGATCACTTGATGCCCATCATCACCCCGGCATACCCGCAGCAGAACTCAACCTTTAATGTGACGGAGTCATCGAGGGGGATAATCGTGAACGAAGTAAAAAACGGTTCGTACTTTTAGTATCAAATATATCTATGGTGTACTTAATAAATATTATGAATGAATCAAGTGAACTGTCGATTAGTTATTAGATGTATGATAGTAGTGAAGCCAGCTTTCGAGTCTAACTGTGATGTGGCTGAACTTCGATATTTTCCGTAAAGCGACTGCCATCTGACCGCCACAAGTACTAGACTTTTAAGGACTCGCGTTCACTACCACTCCACATAGCCTATCATATCTATGATTATATGTTTTGTCAATAGCGTTGGCGGTAACAAACGACGTGCTGAGCGGCAAGTGCGGGTGGGAGCGCCTGTTCGAAGCGCAGGACTTCTTCTCGCACTATAAGCACTTCGTGGTACTGGTGGCGTCCTCCGCCAGTGCCGACGACCAGCTGCAGTGGAGCGGGCTCGTCGAGAGCAAAATACGCCACCTCGTCAGTAAGTATACCGCACTGGCTGAGCGCAGCCACTTTGTAGTTATATTGTACATACTCTTTAATAGAATACATTGCAGTACATGCCCTCGTTACTTGAGTTGCATCCGCTCACGAGCACCTGTCGATTGTTACAGAATCCCTGGAGTGCAAGAGTTTAGTCAAGATGGCGCATGTCAATACGGTCTGCCATACCACAGGCGAACAGCCCCCCACCTTCACACCCGGTAAGCTTGCACTTCAATATGTCCAGCCCATGTCCAAGCCCACAGTGAATGTCCGTCGCACTTCCCTGGACTAGCTCTATGAACTTCTAGACCAAGATTGAGGCCTGATATGCCTAGCTTCGAGCGCTCCAATGATAACAATATGCAAGCTAGGCGTTTCTCGCCTAATCAACACAAGTGGCTTGATAGTGGATATGGGCTTAGCAATATAATTGTATCTAACTTAGTTATTAATATGTCTATTGTTTGTTATAGGCGATCAAAACCCCGGGACAGCAGCTAAACTTAAGTCAGTGTGGTTCATTGGCATGAGATTCGAAAGCGCCAGTGTCGACGTCGACCTGACGTTCGACATAGCGTCTTTCGTGTCAAAGGTCAACAACCAAGCCATGAAAACACAAATGCTCAAGGACGGGATGAGGGTCGAGGTGGGTACCAGTTGGTATTTTGGTAAAAATTATGAAAATGATCACAAATACCTACTCCGGGCACCCGTTGTCACATCCACCATCTTAGCAAGTGCAGACTCACAGTCATTGTACTATATGTCGCTTTTGATCCAAAATGTAATATAATAGACAAAAACTGGAACCTTTTTATTCGGTCTTCTATACGTCTTTTTAATTAAGTTTGCCCCATCTCCCTGGCAGTTCGTTCCAGAACTAATAAGTGTTGTGTCACTCCCCAGGCGGTATTTGCGCGCCGCAAGCAGCTCGGCCAGTGGCTGCCTGACGCGCTGCCACCGCGCCAGCGCTGCGCCGGCGCACGCCGCCGCGCGCGCGGCCCCTCGCCCGCCTCCGCGCCGCCCGCCAAGGCGCCGCGCCGCGACCAGAGCTGCGCCACCACCCCGGCCCCTTCACTCCCCAGCTCGCTGCTCACCCCACCGGCCTCATCATCTCCTAGCCCACCGGTCGCTCTCCCGGCCCCCTCGTCCTCTCGCCCGCGGCTCGCACCCCGACCGCCCGCGCGGCTCGCAGGCCAGCACGCGCGGCGAGTGAAGGCTGATGTCGCGCAGTGGCACCGCGAGCTCGTTCGCTTAGGTTAAGACAACGTATTTGTAATGTTAAGTGGATGAGAAAAAACAAATGAAAAAGACAAAAATAAAGAACACAAAAAAGAAATATACATACTTATTAAAATGTAATAATTATTTAAGTAGGCTAGTGTTAGTAAATTAATGTTGTAAAGATTATGAGTAGAATTTCCTTTTTTTTCGCTGTAACTTAATTGTAAGTAAGTAGGTATTGTTGTTGTACTTCATTAATATTATATAGTTATAAGCAGTTTTTTCGTATTCCTTTTTGTTAATTGTGGCTTAATATGTTTGTATAAACTTAATTGTAAGTAAGTAGGTATTGGGCGGGGTGGAGCCAGCCTGGGGACCTTGCGCCTAGGCTGGTGAAGCCTTATCCTCAGCATCTGTCCAGTGTTGAGGGTAGTAAGGTCATGGGGGGAGCGCAACAGTCGTGTAGAAACCCCATGGCAAGACCAGAGGTTCTCCTGCACGTGGTACCGCCTGCTGTATGGTCTGGTTCCCTAAGAAACAGACGTAACAGAAACCTCAGTCGTAGCCCCCTTTCATGTTTGTATTAATATACATAATATACATATATGTGTATATATACATTTGTAAAACTAGTAATAATACAATGTACAGCCCTTTTTGATAAATAAATAAATTATTATTATTATATAATAAGAGTGTTTTCATTTCCACTTTCCTGTTAAACTTTCCCCAGAACTTAGATGGGTCGGTATACAATAATTTTAACAGGAATTAACACGATCGTGGTATAGATACATATCTACATGTACCGTCCGTGGTCACAGGCTGATTTAGCCGTAACCACGGCCGTTGCAACCTGGTCGAAACGTCAGGCAAATCAATGGTGTGTACGTACCTATACCATGATCGCGTTATTGTATGTCATTAAACGCGATAGTTTAAAAGTTATGATAGGTAGGTAGGTTCCTATAAGAGCTCGTTGAGCGAGATAAAATGTGAGTAAGAGTTGTGTACACCACAGTGTACTGGATGCTTAACATCAGACAAGACTAATAGTGATGTGATGTCATGTCAACATCTACGACTGATGAACATAGTTTCAACTAAAATTTTGCTATATAGTATTCTGGAAGTTGGAGTAAACTTGGAGTACTGACTTAACTTGGGGCACCAACTTCTGTATTTTCAATTATTTTAAACTAGCCGACCCACCCAGTTTCACCCGTGCCACATTTTGAAACCCGGTATTTATGCCCCGCATACCTTCGGGAGTTCCACAGGGCTCGATGTTGGGACCACTTATGTTCGTAAATGCAATGACACTAGATCCTATAAGTTTCTATTCACTATCAATAAAATTACATCATATTTCGAATACTAATATTAACCGCATATATACGTCACACAATACACTTGTCTCTTGTAAAAACACAAAGTATTGTGAGTACCGCCTTTATCTGCCGAGCATATAGAAATTGAATACATTATCTTTTTATATAACATTCAAACAAGTAAGATGTCTGCCATTCACCGAAGCCACGCCCCGCAGAAAGGCATCGCCGAATACATGAGCGAGTGAGTCAGCGGCAGGCTGTCCTGCTCGCACACACCCACACACAGCAGTTTATTTAGGGGCGGCCTTAAAACGTTTAATATTCTTCACTAGTCTATGCGTCCCCCACGAAATATCTTAAAATATATTTGCTGAACTGAAATTGACAAAAAATACTTACAATAGGATAATTTCATAATGAGAAAAGCTTCTAATCGTACAACATGGCGGACGATAATTCATTCGCGTCCATTGGAACACCGCCGTGAACTCCTTAGGGTGAGAGGCGGGAAAAACACAGCAGGTACGATAGAGAGTCAGGTGTGATTTAGGACAGGGAGCGATGAGTTGATTAGATATAAGGCGTAACTTCAACTACTTTTATTTTAAAAAATATAAATAAATACAACGGCCCCTAAAAGTTACGCATAGATCTGACCAAAGACGCGGGCACAGCTAGGCTTAATAGATAAAATGTCATTGGGACCGAATGAAAAGACTGGTGAAAGGTGGGTGCTAACTCATCTCTGCCTATAATGACTCTCCGGGGATAAAGGCGCGGCTAGAAGGACGTGAAGGGAATTTATACTCGTAATATACCTAAATAATAGACATGAACTATGCAATTATAGTGGAACACCATAGAAATACGACGAATGTACATACCTAAACCTATATGAATTTTTGTAACTGGTCATAGAGCACAGTTTGGGCATGGGTCTGATAGCCTAGTGGTTAAAGCATTGTCCCTGTAAGGGAAATCCCGCCTGAACCGATCAAAATTTTTTCCTTTGTAAATCGATTTGAATAATTAGCACACTAAATGCTTAAAAATTCATCCAAATATTTGGGTGGAGTAATCAAAAATCAATAGATATTTAAAAATGATTTAAAACCCATTAATTGGTTCCAATAGTTCGTAAGATTGTTGGTAGGTGTCTCCATCGTTGCCTCAAAGACGGATATATAAAAGAGAAAGATTTTGATATGTTCGGTCGTGGGTCTAGTAGCTTTGTGGTTTAAGCATTCTCCCTGTAAGAGGAGGATCGCAGGTTCAAATTCTGCCTGGAACGACCAAAAGTTTGCCTTACTGAACCGATTCATATAAATCCAGCCGAACGTGAAGCAGCAGTAGGTATACTTAGACCCATCTAAAGTAAAGCCAAGGAGAAGAGAGAAAAAAGGTATACAAAGCGACCATTACTGAGTTACGTATACCGATTATTTTCTCTGTCCTTGTCGCACATAGCACCCGTATGCGACAATGGCCGAGCGATGCAATAGTTGTCGTTGCGTGTTTCGTAGTACAGGAAAGCTGTCAGCATAGTGGTTCTAAACTGTCAGATCCGCCATCTTATGAGCAATTTCAATCCTGTCTAGATTGCGCTTGAAGTGAAACGTAATAATTTGAAATAATTTTTTTGTAACCGCTGAAACTTTGTTTACCTTTTTTCTCTCGCTTCGTTGGATTTACTTTCACTATGAACGGTTCCTGTTGTATTAGAAGGACGGGGTGTACAGTAAGCATCCCTGAAAGCCGAGGTGAGGCCCTCGCGTGTGACCGGACCAACGTAAGGATGATGGTGGTTCCAACATCGTCCTCGTGTTAGTAATGTACGCTTACGTCTCTAAGCGTTAATTAGGTAATATAACGTTCTGAAATCAAATAAACAAATAGACAATAATTTAAAATAAATGTTTTCAGTATCTTTAATCCATACTAATATTATCGGGTAACGAAGGATAAATGCGAAAGTAACTCTATCTGTTTGTCTGTCTGTCTCTCTGTATGTCTGTCTGTCTGTCTGTCTATATGTTACACTTTCACGCTTAAACCGCTGAACCGATTTTGATGAAATTTAGTACATGGGTAGATTAGACCTTGAGAAAGGACGTAAGCTGTATTTGGTTTAGCTAGTACAACATAATATTTACTTTTGTAAAGAATACTAGCAAACGAAATTTTATAAAACCTAAGTTAACCCAAGTTTATTTTTAAATATCTCCAATGCACAGATACAATCACTTTGAAATTAAGTATCTAATAGCACCTATAGATATGAGGCAATTCTAGAAACTCGATCTAGCAACCCTACGTCGCGAGTCGTCTCGTCAGTACCTACTCAGTCGGCCACAGCCACGAACTTTCGGTCGCGGAGCGTGTGCACATATGCTTATGATATTTCGTTCGCCATCTATAGGTGTCGTCTTATCTACTCAAACATTTGATAGTTTTTCGTAAATTTTACATTTTTTTCACAATTCCATCTGACTGTACTACTGTGTGAGTGAACTATATTACTGTGATCTTTGGAGTAAACTCTTTCTACTGTGTAGGTAAGTGTAAGTTACTTATTTTTGTAGTACTACCCACTTATTTCTTTTATTTACGCTGCTAGTAAAATTATAGTAAACTCACCCAACCATTTAGATATTGGCAGTTGCGACTGCCGACTGCTCACCTCGAGAAGAAACATTCATTAGATTATAATTTGCAATAACACATAGGCTACTTTTGATTCCGGGAATAGCTACCCATGGGTAGCAGGTACGTTGTCAAGTTTTCACGCAGACGGAGCCGCAGTTATACTTATGATACTAAGTAAAAATATCGAAGTTCAACTAAATCCGCAGTTAGACTAGTAAAGTGGACCCCAGACTCCGAGGTGGAAGCTTCGGATGTGGCTGAGATTAACGCTAATAAGAAGAAGATACTTATGCTAGTATAAGATAATTAAATAAATTAACCATCTGTTAATAATTTATCAATCTTGTTGTCTTTGTTTCAGTTACTTGAAAATACGTCGTGATTTTGAACTTCGAAACTCAGTTGGACAGTCAAGATGTGCTCCTACGCCAAGACGCACCAACAGAAAGGATGGAGAGCTGACGAGCTAAAGAAACAAAGCTCAAAGGCATTTGAGATGACTACTGCTATTTCTCTCACTGGTAAGTAGCACCTGTGCATCCATTACACATTTATATATTATATAAAACACAACAAAAATGTAGACAAACGTACTGCCTGACACAAAGCTGAATAATTTTCCTTGTGTTTAGAAAATTACCATGGAACCTGCCAATGCTATTGAAGCCGATAGGCCCTGCACGTCTTCTAACTTTCCTGTCTTCGGCAAGGTAAACATGCCAGCGGGTTGATGTCCTAAGGTTATCGTTAGGATGTTGTATATAATGATATACCGACGCGGAACTCAACTTTCGCGATGAAGAATTGATTGTAACGTAGTAGTATTTAAGTAGTTCGACTTGCTATCGCTAGATGGCGCTAGGTGCATGTGGTATCGCTACATAACCTTGTCACTACTTATCTTCTACTTAAGCGGAATAAAAAAAGAAAAAAATGTTTTTTCATTTGTGAAAACCAATTTCAATATTGGCTAGTAATCACAACCACTGTCTCGTATGACTACCAGGTGAATCTTGGAGACCACCGGCATCTGATGCACATCATCATAAAAGGTGTAATTACAAGTTTGTGTAGTGTGAAAATAGCCTTCGAGTGCTAAACAGTGCGGTAGTGTGTTTAAATTTACTTTCGTGGTACTTGTTGATAAGTAGTCGATACGAGAGAGATTGTGTAAAATATCGGACACATGGGGAAAATAAATCTTCTCGGGCGGGACTCGAACCCACAGTCTTTCCCTTACATGGGGAATGCCTTGACCAATTCGGCTACCGAGACACCCCCGATGTGATTCAAATTTCCCTTCTATTTATCCGTTTTTACGACGAAAATAACACATTGAATCAATAAAACTTACTAGATAATTATTTGTTAATGTAAATCCCCAGGGCAGGCAGAGGTGTAATTACACCCACATTTGACAACTATGACTTTCAGTCCCACAACTTACTGCCGTCTAGCGAGCAGTTTGTAATGGGCTGTTTGTTTACTGCTGGATGGAGAACAACCCTACCCCTTAATAATTTTTTACGACACCCACAGTAGCCATATTTTACTCCATCGCGAACCAACACGGCACTTACCGCACTTCGGCTATTAAAAGTAACAGAAATATGCGCAATTCGGGTTTTGATAGCAACAAGATGTCGGGTCAGGTTAGGAATAGGGTTACTTTCGGAACAAATATCACATATTTTTTCAAGTTTCTTACCTAACCCACAACCGGGTCAGGCTTTCGGGTCAGGTTCGGAATAATCAAATCATCTCCGTGTCTCATTTCCATAAATATTATCGCCTACCAGACCTTCGTGCAAAAAAAATCCCCACGGATACCACCCCTATGGAGCCGGTGGAGGCGGTTATGTCGGACTCGAACCGACTAAAACGTAAGCCGTCTTGGGTCCTTGGTTGCCGGAGGTGAGATTGCTGAAAGCATATCTCTCGCACCCCGGCAGGCCCAGGACCATCTCTTTTGAGATGGTCCCCTGCGGGTTGTGGAGACCCCGGTGTCCCCTCGCCTACCAGCCTAAAGATTTCTTCCATTTGTCAATCGTGGGTGAATTAATCAAAAACCCAAGGATTGTCGTTGTCAGACCTGTAATATATGTCGGAATATCGGACACTTGAAAGAACACAATGGTAAGTCTTCAACAGTAAATAAATAAGAAAACCGCCCATTAACTCCAATAATAGTTTTTTTTTATCTATAAGTAAACAATACCATGACCCAGGTAATGAATACGATTGTTAAAAACTGTTTTCTAAGAACCCAGCTTATAGATAATTATTTAAGTCCTTATTTTCAAAACACTTTCTTATCTACGCAGACATCTATCAATACATTTAACACTAAGTGTGAACAGTGAACAACAGGTACATCTGCACCTGATATTGTTAACGGCTGATAATATTGTTAAATATTTGGAAAGGCTAGGTAGCAGTGGCGAAGTGTCCATATAACCCGATTCCTACCGGCTTACCTTTGCAAAAACCCCTAAGCATTGTTTATTAATAAATTATAAATCAATGAAACCACACTATTCACTACACAAAAATATAAAACAAAAAGTATTTTGTTACGTAAATCGCAATTATAATAATTATTTACATACAATATATTACACATATTTCTCATAACGCCATCTAGTTCTCAATTAAGGAAGGAAATCTCTTGTATGATTCTGTCTGAACGCGCGCGAATGTAAGCCCGCCGCCAAAATCGGAATCCTCAACTCATCTTTAGTACGCAGTCGCACGCACACATGCGCAATTTTTCTTAGTAGTGCTCGTAGAAATATACAATCGACATAAGCCGCTGCTTAACGAGTTATGACAGAGAGAGAATATACGATAAGAATTTGCGAGAGCGAGAGAGCAGTAATGTGAAGTTTGTTTTGTTTACATACACTGAAGTTAATTCAAATGCTCACCACAATTTTGACATTCATTTTTGATTTCATAATTATTATGTTATAAATAAGTTAGAATTCGCTTTTTTGTGTAAAGTAGTTATTACTAAGTATAATTTGTGCTTGTGTTGTGTAGTGTATTGACTGTTGTGCATTGATTGACATTATACTGTCGTAGTATCTACGTAATATTTTGGTAAGTAGTCGTTGTATTATATGCATTTGTAGTGTATTTTGCTGTTATAATGGCTGCGTTAATAGCATTAGATTGTTGTCTGACTGATTATTTGTTGTGTGAGAAAACATCTTTCTCGAAATTAAATTATGAAAATAAGAAACATGAGTAGTTCAGTTAGGCCGAGCCCGCCCCCGGTCATGAATATAGAATATAAACGGCGCGATGGATTTACGAAACATTTTCATCATATATCTCATTACGATAAATATAAGTGGCTCACAGGCAGTTGTAAATTAAATAGAATGTATTGTTTTATTCTCAGATTAGACATAAACAATTTATCGAATTCATCAAAAAAACATGTTCAAACTGAGAAACATCCGTAGTTGTATAGTTTTACATGAGTTCGGGACAACTAGAATCGAAACATTTTTCACGAATACCTATGAAGTACATAATCGAAAAGTAGATCGTAATAGAAATCTAATGAAACGGTTTATAGATATCTACAGTAATTTTTTTAGGTAAACAAGAGTTAGCTTTTCGCGGTCACGATGAAAGTTCAGGTTCTGATAACCGCGGGAATTATATCGAAACCTTATTATATTTAAGTAAATACGATTCAGTAATGGACTCACAATTAGAACAATGTTCTTCAATGCAAAATCCCGTATTTTCTGGTCTTTCTAGCGACATTCAAAACGATTTAATACATAGCGTTGCATCCGTTTTAAGAGATCGTATTAGATTAGAGATAGATAAAGCTCAATTTGTATCGGTTATGATTGACGAAACACCTGACGTAAGCCATAGGGAGCAACTAACTGTAATATTTATATATTTAACTGAAACTGGCATTGAAGAACGATTTCTAGGATTTTACGACGTTAGTGGTAGTCGAACTGCTTAAGTCTTATTTTTTTAAAGCCACTTTCATTACACTTGAAAGACACTGTTATAATAATCATCAGTGCTTACACGTATAGTAAATGTGGGTTGAAATTTCCTCAACCATTTGGACCTAAGCCTCGAGCCATTCAGTCACAGCTTTTGAAAGGAGTACCTACACATTACAATCGGCCATGGTAAGGTTTTTTCTTACGTTCGGCTTCCCTTTTAAAAAAATCCACCCTTCGCCACTGCTAGGTAGTAAAAATCCTGAAGGGGAATATTCATTGTACGAGAGTGAACTGTCAGAAATCCATACTAATGTTATAAAAAGTAACTCTGTCTGTCTGTCTGTATGTTACGCTTTCACGCCTAAATCAATGAACCGATTTTGATCAAATTTGGTATAGCGGTAGATTAGACCTAGAGAAAGGACTTAGGCTATGTTTGGTCGCGATAACCGACGTCCGCGCAGGCGGAGCCGCGGGCAAAAGCTAGTTGTTAAGTATTTGGGTAACCTAGCTGCTACAAGTCTTGATCTTGAAGGGGAATATTCATTGTACGAGATTGAACTGTCAGAAATTGGGGATAAATGATCTGTGCCTTCAGCGCACGGTGACGATGTTGAATACAGTGACGTCATTGACAATGACCACGTCTTGTTAGTCCAATATTCGAAGTAAAGTTTTAAGAGCTCTGTTTCATTTGGTTCTTTTCCAAAATTACAAAAAATATTGTGCGGCTGTGCTGGATCAAAGTATACTGAACATGTTCCAGGCACCTTCTGGAAGTGAACCTGCTATGAGACTTTAAAAACTAGCATGGTGGTATATGTGTCCAAAGATGTTATAATTAGTTGTATTAAATGTCATTCGCTCTGTGTGTGTTATTACCATAATGATTTTTTGTTTAAATTGCATTAAAACTTAAATATTAAATATAGAAAAAGAAAAGAAGAAGAATATATATATATATATATATATATATATATGATAAATAAATAAATAAATCCACTAAGTAATGTTAAAAAAGCCTGGATTTACGACAACTATTTAACCTCGCGTCTCAACTGGCCGTTTCTTGTTTATGATATAAGCCAGAGCCTCCTCAAAAAACTAGATGCGAATGTTACGAAGACATTGAAGTCGTGGCTGGGGCTAGCTCAGTCGGCAGACCCATCGACATTATATAGAGCCTCAAATAACTTTGGAATGACGTTCAAAAAACCATCGGAACTCTATAAACATCTAAGAGTAACCAAAATGCACGTCCTAGCGAAATCAAAAGACGAAATCGTGCAAGCTCTTCCAAAAGACCAAAGTACTAAAGAGCTCGAGTCGCGCCTCCAATTCCATATAAAATTCATGATAGGCTCGCAGACTGGTAGGGTAGGTTTGGGTAATACTAGGAGGCAGTCAGACAAAGACATAACAAAATCTTTTCTTCAAGTAGATGAAAATAATACCTACAAAGTGCACGCAATGAACCTAGAAATACAAAACGAATGGTTAACACTAGGTGAATTTTGTATTCCCATAGCCTTAAAATGGCGTACCTTAATATACGACTGGTCACCGGCTCTCCTTAAATTCTATCTCAATGCATTCCAGTTGACCCTCCCCGACCAAAGCAATCTTGTCAGATGGGGAAAAGCCACAGATAAAACATGTAACTCATGTGGTGAAGCAATTGGTACTGCTAGGCACCTACTGGTGGGTTGTAGGACGCTATTAGACCGGGGTCATTACTCGCGCCGACATGATAAGGTATTAGAAATCGTACGTGAGGCGGTAAGTTTGGCGGTAGCTAGAGAAAAAAAGGGTTTAACCACAAACCAAAGAAATGACGTCGCGTTTGTAAAGGAAGGCTGCTCAAAAAAGACAAATCAAAAGCCGTACTCAATTTTGATAGCAGCCGCTGATTGGACATTACTCGCAGATTCGTATGAGAAACACTATAAAATACCGGAGGATGTTTGTGCCTCGTCATCCAGACCCGATATATTCCTATTTTCAAAACAGCAAAAGCGTGCAGTACTAGTAGAACTCACAGTACCGTGGGAAACTAACATACCTAAAGACCACGCTATAAAAATAAATAAATACTTTGACCTGACCAACGAGTTAACCAAAAATGGCTATGTGGTTAAACTCTACGCCGTGGAAGTAGGAGCAAGGGGAATTCCAGCTAAATCCCTGTATAACTTATTTAAAGACCTCGGATTGCCAAGAGCTTCAGTAAGCTCTTTACTCAAACGAATATCTAAAACGGCGTTGATAGGATCTTACCAAATTTGGATAGGTAGAGGGGGGAACACGACTGACGGTGGAGGTGAGCGCTGATGCATCACAAGGTGGCCACCCTAAACCTACTCCTGGGTCGCAAGTCCCAGGCGCCGTCACAGTGTTCCTCTCTGTATCACGCCATGGACCCGGCGACCGCACGGTGAATCCATGGAATGCTAAGAACCGAATCTCTGGGGTGTTGCATCACCCCCTATCCTTACGTGTATGCGAAATAAGCCTATCCTGCCGAAGGTTAAGTGTAGTTATGCAAATTAAGGTCGGATTTCACTTTGCGTTCAATGGAATTCATCGCGTAGAACGTTACGAAAGAGAAAAACAATGTTGGTTCCCGGTGATAGTTCACCGGGAACCAATATTGTTTTTCTCTCTCGTAGCAATTTTCGTAGGTTTTGTACTGCTACGCCGTAGAGTATGCTACGAGGAATGCTAGTTTTAAAAGTATAGTGTTGAAAAATTAAATTCCGTTTATAACTGACTTTGACATCACTTAACTCCTCGTCACTTCTCCTATTTGAAGTCGGCTAAAAAGCACAAGTGTGTTCTTAATATATTATTATGTATAATCCTAAGAATGAAAAAAATATTCATTTGATAATTCATTACACTCACAGAATTCCTAGACATCGCTTATCATCTCGCTCGCCCCGCGGGGGGTGACAGACAACTCACTCTGGAGCTACTTATTGTTATCGACCTCTAGATAGACAATGGCCTTCCTCAGCAAGGATTAGTTAAATACTGTTATGGCGCTGTCACTCGGCCTTAGTAACAATTTTATACTCAAGTCTCGAGCTGGAACATATTAAGAGACTGAACCATTTCTTAGGAAGTCCTCATCAGTGCTATTCATATTCAGTAGTTCATTACCTCCGTGATCATTGCGTTTGCAACATTATCAAAATATCGGACACACGAAACAACACAATGGTAAACCGCCCATTAACTCTAATACTGCACAAAAGTTCTTATCTATAAGTAAACAATATCATGACCCAGGTAATGACTACGATTGGTAAAAGCTGTTTTCTAAGAACCCATTAGCATAACAAGAATTATATTCCTACAGTCCCGGGTCCTTTAAGCGGGGCGTGAAAAGGCATGTAATGAGGCCCTCAAGCTGAGTGCCACCATTGTTAACATGGTACATGTTTGCGATGGTGACCCTCTTTCCAAGACTTTGCCTTTAGCTTAGCATCAGGTGAAGTCTAATTGACGTGTCCTATAAAACAAAAGGAATATACTCTGAAACTAGCTGTACTTGTTTGTAGTAATAATATTCGAAGCCTGGAAGAAATCGCTTCCAGCGATAAGGCCGCCCATTGTACATTGAACTGTATACATGCTTCCTACTTGTACTACTGTAAATTTATTGGTGTACAATAAAGTGTTATCTATCTATATTCAAAGACTTGACCTACACAGCTTACAAGCTATGATAATAAGCTGCAAAGATTATAAAAAGCAGTAAATATATCCACTAAAATATATTTTGTTTGGTATGTACTTATACTTAGGTATAATTATGGAAAGTGTCTATTCGTACAAATATTCCTACGACTCAATCAAAATTAATCTCTCAATGCGCGCCATTGCTCCCAATCATCCTACTGACCGTACCATCCACTCTTTTGGAGGTGAAAAATAAGAAAACATTATTTATTTTATCTGTTGATTATGCATATACAAACAAATGTCGGATTTCATTTTGCATTCAATGAAATTCATTGAGTAGGAAGTTACGCACAGCTCTTAAGGTACAGTTATATAGAAAATTGTTAACGCAGGATTTTGACTAATAAAATTCGTCTTTACTTACTACTTTCAAATTTTTATTTTATTTATTGACGAGTTATATAGAAAATGGTAATATGTTAACAAATTGGTTTATAAGAATTTTCTCAATTTCATAAAATAATACCTGCTCGATGCGGGGCTTATCTTTTGTTTGGGGAGGTCTTTTGAAGCACTGTATAAAGATAAATATGTATAGAGTAAGTATCCATCTCACAGTTTTAACTAATTTTGTAACGTGTGGCTTGAAGTATTGACGGAATATTTAGTTGTAATTATTAATAATTACATGAATTAAAATCAACTAAGGGCGTTAAATAATGATGTAGTACGCCAGTTTTTTAACTGATTTTTCGTAAATAATTTGTGTTGTAAAAATATTTTGAACATATTTTTTGATCGGGCCATATAAATGACTCAAACCAATTTCTTTTTAATTTTTTTATTTTTATTATGATTTGGTTTAAAAAATACATAAAACCGTAAATTTTCACTCTAAGGGTTAAAACATTACGTATTCCTAAATTATTATTATAAGTATATTAATAATATTAAATTAATACCAATGTTCTCTATTTGTCACTATTATATTAGGAAATTTTGATCAATAAAAAATTACGACTTAAATACGTATTTTTTTTAAATGTGTGGTATTGTGCGGTTTAAATATAATAACAAGTTATTAAGTCTGCCTCAGTGTAAATTTAAGTGCTTTATTTGTATTCATTTGATCTTAGTGTGAAACTGTGCGATTTAAATATAATAAATAAATAAATAAATAAATATTCCACAACATTCCACACAACGCTTTCTAGACCCATGGTAAGCATAGCTTAACTAGCTTGTGTTATGGAATCTAGAATGCGGATAAACATACTTAGATACTTTATTTTTTTGTGCGATTTAAATATTTATTCACTTGATCATGGAGTGAGAAACCATGCGGATTTAATATACTAGTTATCTTTTCGTCTGCCGGGGTGCGAGGGATATGCTTTTGGCATTCTCACCTCCGGCAACCAAAGACCCAAGACGGCGTGCGTTTAAGTCGGTTTGGGTCCGACATAACCACCTCCACTGGCTCCGTGGGGGTGATATCTGTGGGGATTTATCTCATAATAATAAAAGGTATCTATTCAATTAAAAAATCCCCGAGTGAGAAGTTGTGTGCTTAATGGGAGCTTCCTAATAACCACTCAGAAGATGGGCAGTATTGAAGCATTCAGTTTCAGCAGGTTATAATACCAAGGAATACCTGCATGTTGTTTATACGTTGAGTCATGCCGCACCTATATTATAATGTATTTTTAAGTTTTTTTTTATTAATAAATAATAAATATTTAATATTATTTCTTTTTTCTATTTTTATTTTCTCAAAACGTTCCCTATGTAGGTTTTATATTTACGTATCTCACGTGGGACTTGAACCCACGACCTTTCCCTTACAGGGGGAATGCTCTTCCAACTGAGCTATTGAGTCACACCTGAATCACTTCAAATTTCCCTTCTCTTTATATCCGTTTTTAAGGGCGATATAAAAATTTCATTCGTACATATCAGCAGTTGAACTTTCAGTGAGAAACAAATTGTGCGATTCAATTTATTTAATGACGTCACAGAATAGATAACAGTACTAACTGGCGAGGCGTGAAGTTTGGACTCATAATCACTAATTTGAAACAGACGACACGTCTTTTTTAAAACGTGTAATATAACTAAAACTATTCTTGTTACAGATGAACAAAATTCAAAGTAGAAAGAACAAGGAGTTGGGAGAGTTCTTGGAGCTCCAAGGAATACGCGAGACGGAGGCCGAGGGGCGCCACCGGGAGCAGGTGCTGGCGTCACTGAACCGCCTCGTGCGTCAGTAGGTGCGTGACGTGGCGCTCCGGAGCCATGTGCCGGCCTCTGTGGCAGACAGGTGCCGAGAATATGTGCGACCTTTCGGCTCCTACAGGCTCGGGGTCAGTACACCATTTTGTTGAAAAGATTTAGTTCTGATTCTTGTCCAAATACTTTGCCACTACTACTTGACTTCAATCAAAAATCTAATCAAATCAAAAATTTGAATGAATTTTTATAGCATTTATTATGCTAACTTTTAAGTTAGAAAAATATCGGAAAAAATGAAATGCTCAAGTGAGACTTGAACTCATGACCTTTCCCTTACAGGGGGAATGCTCTTCCAACTGAGCTATTGAGCCACACCTGAATCATTTCAAATTTTCCTTCTTTTTATATCCGTCTACAAGGGCGATGGTGGAGCCATCTACCAACATTCTTACGATCAAAACTGTTTTTATTTTTCAACTCATACATTATTATAACTTCCTTAAACTGAGACAAACCCCAGTAAGTTTAGAAATACTTGTGGCGAGGTTGTCTCGCTGCTTCCCCTAGAATTGAGTATACAATGCTGAGAACTTAATATGAGTATTTGCCCTAACATCATTATACTACATGAAAATAAAAGTTATCCCGATCGCACGTGTTAAAACAGTGTTAACATGCAATAAATCAATACTTTGAATACTACTTGAAACCTTGCACACACTGCAGCACTGGTTCAAACACTACGAGTAATCTCATGGTTATTGTTTAAAAAAAAATACATCTACCTAACCCACCATGGATAAAGGCGTTAAACGTATGGAATATAATGTATGTGAATGAAATATAAGACATTTGTTATCATGGTAACAACATCATTATTATTCAAAAACATTTAATTGACGTGGACTGCCGGTAGTGAATTTAACTGCTATATTGGTCGCGGTTCCATTCCCGTTCAATGTAAATTTGCATTGCATTAGTCTGAGCGTTTCTATACATCTATACATATAATAAATCTGTAAACGATCGTTGTCTGTACATGGAAAGGAAATGAGAAAAAATGTTATAGGGGGACTATATAAACGTAATAGAAGCCAAATCAACGTTTTTTGGAATTTTTGTCTGTTTGTCTGTTTATCTGTTTATCTGTTTATCTGTTTCTCTGTTTCTCTGTTTCTCTGTTTGTCTGTGAGTTTGTGCACGCTAATCTCAGAATTGGCTGAACGGATTTGGTTGCGGTTTTCACTAATATATTGTGGTAGGCTTCACTTAACATTTAGTGTTTGTTTTATTGAAATCGGTTCATAAATAAAAAAGTTATGTCAATAATAGCATATCACGGCTAACAATTTGTGATTGTGTGAATAGATCGAACCAATAAAGAAGCAACAATGCTTACAAGAAGATATTATTTCGGTCATAGGAATCTGAAGAACTTCAAGAGGCCAGAGTTCTACATCTCAGCCAAGTCAGGTCAGGTTACTATAGTATCTTCGGCACAGCAAGTGTCTCGATAGGATTCACATTGTTATGGAACGATTTTCTCTCGAATCCAACAAATTAGTAAGCAGCTGGTTCGGTAAAAATACTCCTGGCTTTCATAATTAATATCATCACGCTATTATAATAAGGAATGGGACAGAATGATTTTATGACATAATATGTAAACGTCTATTTCACACTATGACTTCATGGTAACTGTGGCTCAATACGTCTGCGGTGGACTTATAACTTAGCTGAGTCGCGTTCGGTTCGAATCCATCTAAAATGTAATTTTACTTTTTTATGGTTTTTCATTTACTTTTGTTTAACTTTTTTATTTTATTGTGTATTTGTTGAATTTTATTATATTTATAGTTTTAATTGAAGTAAAATATAAATTCTATGCTTAGTATTCTATTGGTAGTACATAAAACTAGGCTGTGTGACAGCGATAGCAGAACTTATTATATAATATTCTTAGATCTATACAAAATTCTTCATTTCGGAGAATGAAATATAGTAGTGGTCCCACCCGCCTGAGAAGTCATAAAACTGAAACTGGTATCCGCCATTGATACCGATTCCACCACATCGGGGCAAGCGCAATATTGAAATCAAACCGATTAAAATTTAACAGAGGAATGGGGCATTGGGGGTATTCTGGGGTTAGGTACCCCAGTATACCTGCTTTGGTTACCTATCATAAATAGGCGGTCGGCTAGGGTGATGGGTAGCCTAAGCTGTCACAATCAAAGCCGCGCTCATGGAGGAAGTAAATCGTTGCACCTTCTCTGAAGCACATTACGTATTCTGGGAGATAGTTGTCCCTATCGTATTACCGTCTCTACCATGGTGAATGTTCTGATGAGCTATTCCAATTAGTTCCACCCTCTCCTTTCCTACACAGGACAACGCATGCAAGGCTCAGATGTCATCCACATACGGATCAGAATATTCCATCAAGAACCAAGCGGTTTGGTGACCCATTCCTATGTCGCACCATTAAGACCTGAAATCCCTGCCAGCTCACGGTTTACTTCTTCCTACAGCTCCGGGTCCTTTAAAGGGGGCGTGAAAAGGCTTCTGATGATCCCATAAAGATGAGTGCCACCATTGTTAAGATGGCACACGTTTATAATGGTGACTCTATTTCCGAGTCTTTGCCTTTAACTTAACATCAGTCGAGGTGAAGTTAAAATGACGTGTCCTATATAAAAAAACTCCGGATCTTAAAAAGAAGAAAACACATGTGTGGACAGAGCAATACAGTTCTTAACCGCATGATAAAGAAATGAAGTTCCGAACAGCTTGGTTCGAGGTGGCATTATTTCTACCGTATGTGACTGATTGAAGGAAGGAGAGATTAGTTGAAAGACTCCTAATAGGCTCTTTCACTCGCCGTGGTGCGGTAGAAATGGTAAAATACAGCCAGAGAGTCAACGTCTTTATGCAACTGCTGAAATTATACAATGTAGACTTTGCCTTTAGCTTAACATCAGGCGAGGTGAAGTCAAATTGACGTGTCCTATATAAAAAAAAAAACCTGATGACTACCAACGCACGCCGCTGCGATATTATCGATTCCGTCTAATAAGTAGGTATCTAATAGTAAATACGTAAATCTATCCCAGAAATGATAACAGTACGCCAGGAGAAGCCAACCTATGTATTACTTAGGTATATAAAAGATACCGCTGCTCCTATTATATAAAAGAGACTGAATGTGGGCAGAGAAACACTCAGTTCCGGTAAATTTCATCAGACCAAAAAATCCGCCACGTGGACATCATCTCCAGTATCAATTTGGAAGTATCTACATCATCTGCTGGAAAAAAACTTACCAATACAAGGAATATATTATAGCAAAACTAGCTTTTGCCCGCGGCGCCGTAATTTTTCGCTACGTACAAACCATCCCTGGACTTTCACGAATAATTCAAGACCAAAATTAGCCAAATCGGTAAAGGCGTTGTTGAGTTATAACATTACAACGAAAAGTGGCATTGGTTTTTATATATGCTGTATTTGCTCTTTTGCCCACTGCGCCTCTCTTCTCTACCTGTGTGTAAAGCAATGAACAACGATGTGACTGTGGTCGATGGAATTTATCCTAAAACTGGAACTACCCACCATTGGCTCGGCAAAGAAGAGAAACACTGCTCACTGCTTAGGGCGTGCAAGGCCCCAGATCTTCTTTAAATTATTTTGTGTGATACTTGATGTACTTATTTTAATTTGTTCAGTTCGTAAGTGGTAGCAGCATGTTTTAAGAATTTGGGAGGAAGGAAGAATATTTAAACCATTAAAACTGGTGAAGTCAAGCAAAATGTTGAATTTTTAAAATCCTTCCGCAATATTTGCCAAGCCCATAGAAGAAGTCTGTAAATTTTCGTAGTTTTCAGTAGTTTAGCCCTGTATTTATAAGTCAGTCACTCAAAAGACTGTCTTCATGATATTTAATTTAAAAATACAAGGTGGAAGATGTCAAGCGAGTTTTCTAAATGATTTGAATACAGTTTTGTTTCTTTTTTAAAATAAAGAAATGTTTCCTTTGCGTAAAATTCACTATTTCCAGTATTTCGAGTACTTCCGTTCCAGTTGGGATGAAAATCTTCCACCATGTTTAATAATGAGTTTGAGCTATTCCGAACTAAACGCGGACGAAGTCGCGGGTAGCAGCTAGTCATATAATATATACCTTTATAAGTGAAGAGTATGATAAGTATGTTTCATCGCATTCTAGATTCAATAACACAAGGTATACTTACCCTGGGTCTAGAAAGTGTAGCATGTCGTGGAATATTATATTAATTGAATTTTTTTCTTGTCCACCAGGTGCATAACAGAGGCGCGGACATAGACGCCCTGTGCGTGGCTCCACAATATGTGTCCAGGGCGGAGTTTTTCTCCTCCTTCTACGCCTGCCTACAACAACAGCCTGAGGTATGTATATCAATTTTAAAACACTAAAAACATTCGCGTAACCTTGTCAGTGTGACTAGGATCCATCTGTTAAAACACAGACAGCCTTACATCTATTGGTACATTGAGGAGCCCTGTAGGTGATAGCGTCAATGGCCAGCTAAGAATGTCTTGAAACTATGTTGTCTTAATGATCCTAAGTCAGGAGCAGGTAGTGTTAAAAATGAACTTCCATTATGGTTACTAAGTATATGAATTGAGCATGCCTAATTACAGTGTGTTTATGTTCAGGTGAAAGAGCTGAGAGCAATAGAAGATGCATTCGTACCGGTGATCAAGATGAACTTCGACGGGATCGAGATTGACTTGCTCTTCGCGAGATTAGCACTGGTTGAGATACCAGGTAAGGAGCAATTTTATATATGTTTGAGAATAATATTGCATGCAGTCTATATAGTCCCAACAATACAATGTTTATTAACGCATTGGAAATCTTTTCAGGAACGTTAGACTTGAGCGACGACATGCTGTTAAAGAACTTGGACCCGGCGTGTGTGCGGTCGCTCAATGGCTGTCGCGTGACCGACGAGATCTTGCGTCTCGTCCCGAACCCCGAAGCGTTCCGGCAGACGCTCAGGGCGGTGAAGCTGTGGGCTAAACGTAAGGACTCATGTTTCATTGCTGACTTGTACACATATCTAGCTATTTCTGAAATGTACTGTTCATTACATGAAGCTCCCTCGATGTGCAGGGCGCGGCGTGTACTCCAACGTGCTGGGCTACCTGGGCGGCGTGTCCTGGGCCATGCTGGTGGCGCGCACGTGCCAGCTGTACCCCAACGCGCTCCCGGCCACGCTGCTGCAAAAATTCTTCGATGTGTTCAGCCAATGGCCGGGGAACACGCCGGTGCTACTCAAGCCGATGGGTCCTGCGCCTCATCTGAACTTGCCGGTCTGGGATCCTAGAGTGAGTATTTCTGCCTTCCTGTCTAGAATGCTCAACACAATATGAATAACAGTTAGGGTTTTACTCTGACCTTAGGTGCTGGGGATGACATACATCCAATTGAACTAATTCCTAAACTCATCTGGTATAGATGATATAGACTGATAAAATACTCCTAAGAGATGTTTTTGTCAGAACCAATTGTAGTATTAATGTACGTTACATTAGAGTCCATAAAGTCCATCTTACCCTGAACTAAGCGTCTGCCGCCGAGCTAGTAATTACAACCACTGTTTCGTATGATCACCAGGTGAATCTTAGAGACCGGGCACATCTGATGCCCATCATCACTCCGGCATACCCGCAGCAGAACTCGTCGTACAACGTGGGCCCATCCACAAGAACTGTAATGATGGAGGAGTTGAAACACGGTTAGTTAATAAGTTAATAGTTGATCGAACAAAAGTATAATATGAACTGAACAGTACTATGTAATGAATAAACTTAGTTAACAGTCACAGGCGCTAATATAGACTCTTTGAGGTTTAATTCATACTTGTCTATATGAGTGTAGACAGTTTGGTACCTAAATACTCGTGTTATCATAGTTCATATTTCAATTATACCCCCATAATTTACATTTCCCATATATTGATTTACAAAATTTATATTTAGTTGTGCAAATGTTTGTGACGAATGTGTGGTTTAACAAAAATGAAGATGAAAGGTAATAGCTAATTTATCTAATAAATAATTAGAATAATACTCCAGACGAAGAAACTTAGTAATGTACAAGAAAAACACTTGTTATTAATCGAGTAAGAGGAGATGGATGGAGTGTGTGAAAGATGAAATGATTGGTAAAGGCTCGTGAGAGTTATGCAATATATCGATGAATATATGTTTGTTTCGTTAATAGGCTTGGCGGTAACAAACGACGTGCTGAGCGGCAAGTGCGGGTGGGAGCGCCTCTTCGAAGTGCAGGACTTTTTCTCAAAGTACAAGCACTTCGTCGTACTGGTGGCATCCTCCGCTAGCGCGGACGACCAGCTGCAGTGGGGCGGGCTCGTCGAGAGCAAGATACGACACCTCGTCAGTAAGTATACCGCACTGGCTAAACGCACCCACGTCGTGGTTATATTGTACACTCTCTTTTAAGGTTATATTGCATTGCTTGCCATCTATACTTGAGTTGCACCCACTCACGAGCGCCTGTCGATTGTTCCAGAATCCCTGGAGAGCAACACATTGGTGAAGATGGCGCATATACACACCGTGTGCCATCGCACCAAGAAGCAGTTCCCTGCCTTGATACCCGGTAAGCTTACACTTCAACATGTCCAGCCCATGTCCAAGCCCACAGTGAATGTCTGTCGCACTACCTAGACTAGCTCTATGAACTTCTCGTTGACTGTATTGGTTAAAATTAATTACTATGAGGATATAATGTAATATACAAGCCAATAAACTTAATAGAAGCCAAAACTACGTTTGTTAAAATTTTTGTCTGTTTGTCTGTTTATCTGTCTGTGAGTTTGTGCACGCTTATCTCAGAATCGGCTGAACGGATTTGGTTGCAGTTTCCACTAATAGATTGTGTTAGGCTTCACTTAACATTTAGTGTTTGTTTCATTAATGATATGTTGATTGTTAAAGGCAATCCCGAGACATCAGCAAAGTGCAGTTCAATATGGTTCATTGGGCTGCGCTTGCAAAACAGTAATCTCGAGGTCGACCTGAAAAACAAATTTGAAACATTCAAAGGTCGACCAGCACGCCCGGTGGATAGGCATGCTCAAAGAGGGGATGAGTGTCCAGGTGGGTACCTACCTGTTGATATTTTGGTAAAATTGGTTAACATGTTCCATACCTATCTACTCAGGGCACCCGTTGTCACATCCACCAGCTTAATCGAGCAAGTACGGACTCACAGCCCTTGTCCTATAGTATGACCAATCTAAAGCTATACCCTTTGATTCAAAATCTTATAAAATAGACAATAACTGGACCTACCTAAATTTATTCGGTACGCTTTATCCATACAATGTTACTTTAATAATGCACCTACTGAGTCTTTCTCTGCACCACCTTTGGTTGACTGGTAGAGAATGCCCATGGCATTTAGTCCGCCTATGTACTTGTGCATGAAGTTTTATAAATATATAAATAAATAAACTACTTTTATTGTTTTTGTAAGTTTGTCTTAAATTCGTCTTTCTAATTAAGTGCGCCCATCTCTCAGGCAGTCCGTTCCAGAACTAATAAGTGTTGTGTCGCTCCCCAGGCGGTGTTCGCGCGGCGCAAGCAGCTCGGCCAGTGGCTGCCTGACGCGCTGCCACCGCGCCAGCGCTGCGACGGCACACGCCGCCGCGCATGTGGCCCCTCACCCGCCTCCGCGCCGCCCGCCAAGGCACCGCGCCACGACCAAAGCTGCGCCACCACCACCCCGGCCCCTGCACCCCCCAGCCCGCTGCACACTCCTCCGGCCCCCTCGCCCCCTGGCTCGCTGCTCACCCCGGCCCTTTTCTTTTTCTTATATAACTTTAAGTACGGTGAGCAGGTGCCGTTAGGTTAAGTTAAGTTGTTAGTACCTAATTATAAGTTAGCGTTAAGTTATTGTTTTGTTATTATCTTCATTCTGTTTTAATTTATTATTTGTTAAAGTTACGTTTAGGTATATAGGTTAATGTTAGGATAAAATGTGCATTGTAAACTTTTAGTACCTAAGAAAAAAATACAAAAAAAGAGCTAACACAAAAACATTAAAGCACACAAAAAATATACTAAAATATTGTGCCATAATTAGGTAGGTAGGCAAATATTAGGATATAGTGTTAGTCCATTAATATTGTATAATATAAGCTGATTTTTCAATTTTTTTTTTTGTTAATTTTGTAACTTAATTGTACGTAAGTAGGTATTGGGCGGGGTGGAGCCAGCCTGGGGACCTTGCGCCTAGGCTGGTGAAGCCTTATCCTCAGCATGTTTCCACTGCTGAGGATAGTAAGGTCATGGGGGGAGCGCAACAGTCGTGTAGAACCCCCATGGCAAGACCAGAGGTTCTCCTGCACGTGGTACCGCCTGCTGTATGGTCTGGTTCCCTAAGAAACAGACGTAACAGAAACCTCAGTCGAAGACCCCTTTACATTTTTGAATTAATATATTTAATATACATATAATAATTGTTTCATTTCCACTTCCCTGTTACACTTTCACTTTAAACTTGGGTAGGCAGGTTCCTTTAAACACCCGTTGGGTGAAAATTTTGTGTATACACTTACACAGTGTCGGCCAAGGTTATCATGTCATAAAATTACTTGCCACTGAAGTCACAGTAGGTACACAAATCCATACCAATATTATAAATGCGAACGTAACTCTGTCTGTATGTTCTGTATTTTCTTCCCGCCTAAACCACTGAACCGATTTTGATGAAATTTGGTATAGGGGTAGATTAGACCATGAGAAAGGACATAGGTTATGTTTAGTCGCGATAACCGACATCTACGCGGGCGGAGCCGCGGATAAAAGTTAGTAACAAATAAATCCGACCAGTGGAAGTTCGTAGATCGCATCGTGAGGTAGACAAGAGCTCGTTATGTTTATAGGACTATGCTACTACGATGCTCGTAGAGGCTACTAAGCACACTTGAGATCAAGTAGGTACAGGAGTAGTTAAATTAAATAGGTATTAGTCGCTAACTAATGTCAACATATACGTCACACAATACAGGAGTTTGCCGTTTTGCCGAAAAGATTTTGCCAAAATTTCACTTCGCAAACACATTTTGGACACATTTTATTACCTACACCAATACTATGTTTGGAATAATTTCAGCACGCACTTTTTATAGTAAAATTTTTAGTAGCCAGTAAATTAAATTAATAAATTAGAAAAGGTCATAGCTCATTAGAGCCACCCGGCACCAACTCCGCACCGCCTTGCCTCGTGCGGTTAGTATTCTTTATATGAACTTATATGGGTATGCGCTCACTACATCAACTCCGTAGCATCGCGCATCAGTCGCACGCCCTCCACGTGCGGACGGCGGGTGGACCACTCGGTGAAAACATACTGCTCGCACGCTTACCTTGTGTTGCTGCCCGCGAGTGGTTCACGTGAGGACAGTACGTGCCAATTGTTAACAGACTACACGAAAATTCCTGCACTAACCTGTCTCCAGTCGTAGACCACGTGGCGTCCACTGGTTGACGATGCGAGGTCCACTGGTTGACCGCGTGACATTTATTGGTGATAACACGTTGTCCACCCGTGGACCACCCGTCGACAACGAGTGGACGTCGTGCGACGAGGCGATGCAGGGTGGGTGCCGGGTGGCTTTAATTAGCTATGACCTTAAATCTTTATTTCAAACCATGACCCATATTATAACTGTTTGTAAAAAAACACTTTTATGCTATATTAGTAACAAACTCAAACCTAAAGTATTTATTCAAAATTGTGTAGCGCTACTACTACAGCTTTGTGAGGTCAAATTCTGCTTAAAACTAAGTTTACCACCGCTTCCTAAGCACCAGTGGAGAAGAAACGGTGCAACAAACTAACAAGTGCAATTTATCTGTCGCCAAAATAATTAATATTTGCAAGACTTAGATCTGCCACCAAATTAAAATTCAAAATAAATATAAAATAACAATAAAAAATTATCTACATCTAAAATAATAACCAATTTCAAAATAAATCAAGTATTCGATTTTAAATTAAATTTTAATTAAATTAAATTAAATTAAAATGATATCATCAAATCATTCATTAAGCAAGAAAAAAAATGTTGATAATAAGATTGATTAATGGCCAAAATATTAAAAATAAAATCATAATTTACAAGGATAATAATTTTCATTGATCTTTATTCAAATGATCTATTACAGTAAAAAATCTTTGAACAAAAACGTTGGGCCAAATGACTTGCTTTTGATGAAGGCTCCAATTTACCCAATTACCAATTACGATGGTGTAACTCCGAAACGGTTCCAAGTTGAATACTGCGCGCCCTGACTTGGATAGGTTAGGTTAGAAAAAAAAAATAACTACAAATATTTTTACGAAACATACGAACTACAGGCTAATATGCGGAAGCTCCGATGGCGTAGCTTCGTATGTCGTTTTTTTTTATAACCATCCAGAAATACTTGACCAGACACAGTGGCGTAGCTTTTTTTTTTTTTTTTTTTTTCGTGCGGAAATCCCCACGGATACCCCCCTGCCGGAGCCGGAAGGGGAGGTTATGTCGGACTCGAACCGACTAAAACCGCACGCCGACTGTGGGTCTTGGTGCTAGGCCGGAGGTGAGGTTGTCAAAGACATATCCCTCGCACCCCGGCTGACCCAGGGCCATCCCTTACGGTCTGGCCCTCCTCAGGAGGGGGGACAACGGTGTCCCCAACTCGCCCCCGGAATGGGGAGGCGCGCTATTCAGCGCGCCGCCGCCGTGGCCTGCTTCTGCTGGGGTGACAGGCGGCTCCACCCGTCACCCCCAGGCCCGCGCTCATGGGGGACGGAGGTCAGTCAGTGCCCTCCGACGCCCGAGTTGCCTGCGCGCGCGGGCGGCGCGATCCGCGAGTCTTTCTCGCTCGCGCCGCCTCTCTTGCTCCGCCGTCTCCTTCACGACCATTACCTGCTCGCTGAAGGAGACGCCGGCCGCCCACGCGTCCGCGCAGCGGACCATTGCTGTGAGCAGGGTGGCGAGGGTGAGAACTCTCACTCCCAGGGCCGCCACTAGCTCCCGCCTCGGTCCGGCCCATGCCGGGCACTCGGTGAGCGTGTGCAGCCCCGTGTCCTCGCTCGCGTCACAGTGATGGCACTCGGACGTTGGCTCCTTTTCGATCCGACACAGATATCTCCCGAAGCACCCGTGCCCGGTGATAATCTGCGTCAGTCGATACGAGAGGCTGCCATGTGGCCTCTCGAGCCATTCCCCCATGATGGGCCTTACCGCCTCTATGACGGCATGCCCTGCGCGTCGTTGCTCAAGTCGTCGCTCCCACTCCGCCACCATGATCCCGTGGAGCCGGGACCTCTCGGCCCGAATGTCTTCGGGCTCGGGATCGTATCCCCGCTCCCGCGCCTCCTTACGGAACCGATACAGTGCCGCAAGGGATCTCGCTTCCAGGATCCACGGTGGCGATCCGGCTAGGAGACTCGCCGCTTCAAAGGATATCGTGCGGTACCCCCTAATGGCCCTGCAGGCCATCGTCTGCTGCGGCGCATGCAGCAGTTGCACGAACCTGGCCTGCAGGGCGTCCGCCCACACGGGGCACCCGTACAGGGCCATGGACCGCACGACACCGACACAGTGGCGTAGCTATGGGTGGGCAAGGCGGTGCCACGCACCGGGGCCCCCAAGCTCAGGGGGCCCCCAAGCTCAATGGCCCGTCGGGCCCAGCACAAACTAGTTAATCTCAAAATCTCACTTTCGGAATGTAGAAATGGGTTGCAACAAAATCCTAATCATGGCAAATAATTTGAAATACTGTAGGGAATTATGTTTGTGCAGTATTACCACCTTGAAAGATTCGTCATCACGTTTAAAGCCACTGAGCTTAGGAGGCAAGAAGGTTTAACAATTCTCATAGTTACCTATTCAACCAGTGAAAACTTCTCCCAATTTCGAAATACATATATATGTATATAGTTCAGTCGCTTGAGAGCCTTCCAAGCTCAGAAGCTCCCAAGTTCAGCGGACTTCCGAGCCCTAACTAGCAAACTTACCTAATGTTGAACTATCAAATAAAAAAACATCCACATACCGCTTCTCCCTTCTATCTGGGGATTCCCCATTATTTACATACTTGTATCACAGAATAGATAATACAATAGCTTCAGTAAAATTGCGTTTTTTCGGCATAATTAAATCCTGGAAATTGTTTTAAAAAGTTGTAGTAAAGAAGAACGCACTCAAGCTGAAATTATTAAACCAAAAATGCTCAATTTCGAGTTCGTGTTCTTCAGAATTTATGTACCAAGTATTAAATGACATCAATCATGCATCTAAAACTTTACAAAATGGCAATATCAATTGGGATGATGCAATTAGAGCTTTAGCAGATACAAATACAATGATGCAAAATCGAAATGATTTTGAATCTTTCAAACGCAAGGCTAATGAAACTGCACATAAGTATGATATTGAACCTTATTTTGAAGCAAAACGGCATAGAAAAGTTAAAAACATTTTGATGAATTAACCTCAGATCATAGATTCCGAAACAGGAAAGAAATTTTTAGAATCACAATTTCCACGAAAATACTAGACAATATTTACACAGCGTTTCACTGGTATTACCTAGTGCAGTCAGCGAAATATTATTCAGTGTTCTATCACCAAGATTTTTTTTTGATGCCAGTGAAGTAACTTTAAAGCAAAAATTTAAGAAATGGGGGCCCTCGCTTCTTTCTTGCACCGGGGCCCTTTGTAGCCTAGTTACGCCACTGACCAGACATTGACTAAATAGAAATGGTACTTGGAAATACATATTTACCTTGTTTTATTTTGCGTAAAATGTGTTATTCCAAGTGAAACATTTGACTTAATAAAAATTGGTAAAAGTAAGACATAATTGGTGGAAAAGTTTTTGTTTAAATGTTCACTACCCAAACATAACGGTAGTGGTACAACTATTTGTGAAGAGATTTTTACTAAGTAATAATTTGGCAAATGAAATTAGGTATGCGAAAGATTATTGAGAAGTGATAAATTTGTCAATTTCTTATCGGTCAAACAAGGGTTGAGTATCACCCAGAAATTGAGTGTCTATTTAAATAACATCAAGAAAGTAAAATGTCTGCCATTCATTGAAGCCCCGCCCCGCTGCAAGTAGAACGCGTGAGCGAGTGAGTCAGCGGCTGTCCTGCTCGCACACGTCCACGCACACGGCACAACAGAACGTTATTTAAATATTCTTCAATCTTCACTATACACCCTGATTTTGTATAGTCGTTTCTACTATCCATACTTCACTCATGCATACTCATACTTCTTTGTGCCCCCCCCCCCCCCCCCCCCCCCCCCTCGGGCTCACCTCAGAAGGGTCAGAACTTTTAGTATGTTTATCTCCTAACTAGTCCAAGCAAAGTTCCTAAGTCAAAGTTTCTGCTTTCGACTTTTCCATCCACACCCCCCTTGCGAGCATTCATTTACTACACTACAAATTAATACTTCCAGATAATTTTGCTATCGAAACTGTAATCAAATTATTTTCATCCGAATCGATTATAACATTACCCCGTATAGTTCAATTCAATTCAGACAGCCTCCGTGGCGTGGTGGTAGTGAACGCGACTGCCACGCAGGGGGCGCGGGTTCGATTCCCGCTCAGTGCAAATATTTGTATGCATGAATATGGCTATTTGCATTGGTCTGGGTGTTTCTATGTATAATATGTACGTATTTACAAAAAAAAAATGTATTTAAGTATGTTTATCAGCATTCTAGATTCCATAACACAAGCTAGTTAAGCTATGCTTACCATGGGTCTAGATAGCGTTGTGTAAAAAAAAAAAAAAAAAAAACAACTTTATTGTGAAATATAGGTACCTACTTATACAGTGACGGTCTTTTACATAAGTTGATCACCTATATTCAGCTATAGGTATTGGCATAAAATATTTTAAGAAAGAATGTTATATCATGTAGGTATCTACATTAATAACAAATTACTCACATTCATTTTAGTAAATTATATAAAGCTATACCATACCTACCTACTTACAAAATAGTCTGTCTATGCGTCCCCCACGATATGTCTAATAAAAAACCCCCGTCACAAAAAACACCTCAAAAAAGTTGAAAATAAATGGTTTGCCTTTTAACTTTAACGGTTGCCATGTCGGGGGACCCTAACTGGTTAAGCACTCCGTTATATTATCGGAACAATTCAAGGTCCCCCGACATGGCAACCGTTAAAGTCAAAAGGCAAACCATTTATTTTCAACTTTTTTGATTTTTGTGACGGGTTTTTTAAATTTTTAATTAAATTTTTATTTTATACTTTTTAAAGTGATCTACTAGTCAAGCTCTTTCATTTGATACCCATATTGAGGGAGTTATGAAGAGAAATATGTATTCCGACATGTTGTGGTGGCGGCCATCTTGGACCGATTTTTTTCAAACATAGCTAAGAACACTCCCGACTAATATACCTTTCAAACAAAAAAAAACTAAATCCAAATCGGTTCATCCGTTTGGGTGCTACGATGCCACAGACAGACACACACACACACACACACAGACATGTCAAACTTATAACACCCCGTCGTTTTTGCGTCGGGGGTTAAAAATATAACCATCGAACTTAATTGACTAGAAATACTTACAATAGGATTAAGAAAAGCTTCTTATCGCACAAGATGGCGGACGACGACGGTCACGTTTATGTCCATTGGAACACCGCCGTGAGCACTTTAAGGGTGGGAGGCGGAAGAAACACAGCACAGGTATTAGTAAGTTAGATATAAGCGTAACTTGAAATAGTTAAAAAAAAAACATTAATACCACTATGGGCTGTATGTGCGAATACGCGGGCACAGCTAGGGTTAAGATATATTATTTCATTGGATTTCTATCCACAAGCAGAAAGCTACATGTATTGTAACTAAAATAATGAACGCCTAAAAATTTCGTATAGCAACTTAACATGCTTTAGTATTAGCAATTAAGACGATATGCGAGTTCTTCATAGAAATCTTGTACCCGGTTCTTTTGCTTTTTTATTTTTATAAAATTAAGATCTGCTGTGTTTTGTTGTCGGAGATAAATAAATTAAGAAAAGATGTTTTTTTTTTGGATTATGAGAACCAAAATTACTAATATTCCCTCTAACTAAGCTAAATTAATAGGAGTGGGATAACGTCGGTAGCGTAATGGCCAGGAAGATTCGAACCCGGGACCTCTCGATTGTAAGGCCGACTCCTTAACTACCGACGTTTACCAATTATTTATAGGTGATAAAATATAATTATAAAAGTAGTCATGTCTGTCTACTACTAGGTACATACTAAAATATATATATTTGGTTAGGTTTCATTAATAATTTTAAACATAAAAGTACTTTTTAGAATTCATGCCTGTATGTCCGCAATGGTTGCATAAAATATCGCACGAAAATGTTCCGTAAATTGGATTTGGATACGATTTTTTGTTTGGATGGTCCGATTTAAAATCTTACAGCTGTTTAATAAATAGCAATTGGTTTAGTAGAATCGGAGATGTGACCAAAAATCGCAATTATATAATTAAGTATGCAACATCCACGCGGGTGTATCCACGAAAATCCACTACTTAGTACAGTACCTACCTAAATGATTGTGATTATTCCGAACCTGACCTGAAAACCTGACCCGGTTGCGGATTAGGTTAGAAACTTGAATAAAAATGTGATATTTGTTCCGATAGTAACCCTCTTCCTAACCCTGACCCGACATCTCGTTCCTATCAAAACCCGAATTGCGCAGACGTCCGGAACAATTTTTTCAAGATTGACTAACCTAACCTAACCCGCAACCGGGTCAGGTTCAGAACAAACGAATGATTGACATCTGTAGATTTCAGGGATATCCTTTCATTTAATTTACTTACCATGTTTGTTAGATCTATCCACCGTGTATATGTCCATTTCCACCCGTAGTAGTCTTGCTGTTCTTGCTACTTCGCGAATGCCCAACTAGCCCATACTGGTGCCACCCTGCTCACAGCAATGGTCCGCTGCGCGGACGCGTGGGCGGCCGGCGTCTCCTTCAGCGAGCAGGTAATGGTCGTGAAGGAGACGGCGGAACGGGAGAGGCGGCGCGAGCGAGAAAGACTCGAGGATCGCACCGCCCGCGCGCACAGGCAACTCGGGCGTCGGAGGGCACTGACTGACCTTCGTCCCCCATGAGCGCGGGCCTGGGGGTGATGGGTGGAGCCGCCTGTCACCCCAGCAGAAGTAGGCCACGGCGGCGGCGCGCTGAATAGCACGCCTCCCCATTCCGGGGGCGAGTTGGGGACACCGTTATCCCCCCTCCTGAGGAGGACCAGACCGTAAGGGATGTCCCTGGGTCAGCCGGGGTGCGAGGGATATGTCGATGACAACCTCCGGCCTAGCACCACGACCCACAGTCGGCGCGCGGTTTTAGTCGGTTTGAGTCCGACATAACCTCCCCTTCCGACTCCGGAAGGGGGGGGGTATCCGAGGGGATTTCCGCAAGAAAAAAAAAACCTCATACTGGTAGATATAGGTATATGGCAATGACGTAAACTTCTAGTTGCATTTTCTCACAGCTGCAAGATTTGATATTAGTTCAAACTTGATACCTTCACGCACTCGTGAGAAAAAGCTGTTTACTGTAACAGATTGACAGACAGATGGACAATGCAGTGATCAAGTGTTTTTTTTTTGTTTTGAGTTAATATAAAAATAATCAACGACTTACAATTTAGCGCATATTTTTTAAATACTTATCTGACTTGTTTTGTTTAACTTTGTCTCGTGTCCCCCAAAACTTCAAGCTGTGCCCAAAGTGATCTCCCCCCCTAACTTCAGGCTGTGACCGCGCTGTTAGCTCCTCATTACATACGAGGTAGGTACCATTAAATTCAAAAACATACGCATACAATATGCGTGCGAAAAAGCGTGTTTGCAATGAATTTTCTCATAATATCTTTCAAGTTTCAATATTGATTTTATAAACCCCCAAATTGGGAGTTTCTAGTCAGGTTTGTAGGGAATCCAGACTGATCATTGGCAACACTGGTCGCGTCAGTCAGCCACGTTCACGAACATTCAGTTGGTTCAGTCAGTCGCGGAGCCAGTGCGCGCGTGCCCTTTCACTACGCAAATGTTTCACATTATATTTTTGCATTCTTTACTATTTCTCCTCTATTCTATTCTATCTACTGTCTTGCTGTGTAAGCGAACTGTATTAATATGATCGTTGGAGTGAACCCTTTCTTCTGTGTAGGTAAGTGAAAGTTAATTATTTTTGTAAGTACTACCCACTTTTATTAAATTTATATCCGCTGCTCGTAGATTTAGGAATATACTCACCTAATCACCCCAGAAGCTAGTCCTGGTTGCTTCCAAAACTTACATTTGCTTGCTTTAGAGCTCGAGGCTTTCCACCTGGACTTTTGTGGGTGCAACTGCCGACTGACACACCAACTTCGAGGCCAAATATTCAATCACGCGTAATAGCTGAATGGGTTTGAAATTCGCTACAGGGAGTTTTATAGTTTCGAATAACAGATAGACTACTTTTACCCCGGGAATAAATTCCCATGGGTAGCGGGAATGGGGTAACAGTTTCACGCAGACGACGACGCCGCGGGTGCCTGCTAGTTATAAATTTAATATGGTATAGCTCGAACCATATATGTTGGACCTAAATCGCGAGATATAAAAGGCCCTGGTGTGTGGATTGTTTTGTAATAATCTATGCTTGGTGAATGTGAGCTCGTCCACATCAGTAGCACCCCGTGCTATCTTCAAACTACAAAAAACGCGAAGGTACTAAGCGTAAGAGCACATTTTGAGCACTTTTAGGTCCCTTTTTTTTTTTCTTCGTGCGGAAATCCCCTCGGATACCCCCCCTGCCGGAGCCGGAAGGTGAGGTTATGTCGGGCTCGAACCGACTAAAACCGCACGCCGACTGTGGGTCGTGGTGCTAGGCCTGAGGTGAGGTTGTCATCGACATATCCCTCGCACCCCGGCTGACCCAGGGCCATCCCTTACGGTTTGGCCCTCCCCGGGAGGGGGGACAACGGTGTCCCCGAAACACGAAGGCACTGCGCGTCGCTAGGTCCAAGATATGTGGTTCGAGCTTTATTATTCTGTTAGTAATGTATCAAACCTATGCTTCCTTCGTTTCAGGTTATTGAAAACACATCGCGATTTTGAACTTCGATATTTGGTGGGACTGACAAGATGTGCTCCTACACTAAGACGCACCAACAGAATGGATGGAGTGATGTGGAGCTAAAAAAAGCACAAAGACATTTGGGATGCCTTCTGCTGTTCGCTGGTTAGTAGTAGGTAAGTACCTATCTGTCTGCTCATGACCAATAAAAAAAAACACTAATTTAAACCAACCGAGTTAGTGATGTAGGTAGAAGGTTCCTCATCTACCCCCATATTCGATATCCATACTTAATATTTAAATGCGAAAATAACTCTGTCTGTATGTATGTAACGCTTTCACGCCTAAACCACTGACCTGATTTTGATGAAATTTGATATAGGGGTAGATTAGACCATGAGAAAGGACATAGGCTATGTTTGGTCGCGATAACACGACATCCACGCGAGCGGAGCCGCGGGCAAAAGCTAGTCTTTGATATTTTCTTTTTGCTATGTACCGTCACATACTACACTCAGCACATCTCACAGTGTCCCTATTCTATAAGCAAAGCTGCAACATAGAAATATTGCACATAATTGAAACCCATCTTCACGATTGAAATTTTTAAAGCTTCTAGATTTAAATTGCTTCACGTACAGCTCTTGAATAGAAGCGACGTTCAGTGGGAAGGACTTGCGTATGGTGGAATTTAATCCTGTGATTAGTGCCTGCTTTTAGCAGGTGTTCTGCTATCGCGGATTAGTTCGTCTGTCGATTCTTTACAGCTGTGATGAATTCTTTGGATCGTTCAGCAATAATCCGCTTCGTTTGGTCTATATAGGAACTGCCGCAGCTGCAATCTATCTTATAGACACCCGGACATTGTAACGGTATGACATCCTTCGGTGTACCCTGTTGTTGTTAACTTTTATGTCTGGCGTATAAACTGTCGAATTTTTCCTTGTGCTTAGAAAATAGCCGTGGAACCTGCCAATGCATTATAGCATGTATATGCCTATCGGGTTTATACCCGATAGGCCCTTTACTCTTGTTAAATTTCCTGTCTTAGGCATGGGGCAGCCGGGTGCGAGGGATATTATGTCGATGACAACCTCACCTCCGGCCTAGCACCGCGACCCACAGTCGGCGTGCGGTTTTAGTCGGTTCGAGTCCGACATAACCTTCTCTACCGGCTCCGGCAGGGGGGGTATCCGAGGGGATTTCCGCACGGAAAAAAAGACAAAAAAAAAAAAGGTAAACATGCTGCGGATCAACGGTCATCGTTAGGATGTTATATACCTAGTCCTAAAAGACAATTTCCCAATTATGCTTGTTAATATGTTTTTAATATACCACTTGGATGGCAGACAAGCACACGGCCCACCTGATGAAAAGTGGTTACCGTGGCCTATGGATGAATGCCACCCCAAGGGCGTTACGCTCATGCTGCCGACCCTGAAGAAACTTTCTAAAACCCTTCTTGAAGAATAAATAAATAAATATTCCACAACATTCTACACAACGCTATCTAGAACCATGGTAAGCTTTTATAGCTTGTGATGCAATCTAGAATGCGGATAAAAATAAGTATGTGCGTATGTACCTACCAGTATGTACCAATGCAAATAGCCAAATTCAATCAGTATGCCGATTTAAGTTTGTTTACGTTTTCAGGTAAAAGATCTGAGAGCAGTAGAAGTAGGAGATTACCAATATGAACTTCCACGGGATAGAGACTGACTTGCTTTTTGCGAGGTTGCCACTGGATGAGATACCAGGTAAGGAGCAATCCATATCCATACTAATATTATAAATGCAAAAGAAACTCAGTCTGTCTGTCCGTCTGTCTGTATGTTACGCTTTCACACCTAAACCACTAAACCGATTTTGATGAAATTTGGTATAAGGGTAGATTACACCTTGAGAAAAGCGGGCGGAGCCGTGGGCAAAAGCTAGTTTTATATATCTGAGAAAAAGTTTAGCCGCCTAGTTCCCGGCAGAGTAGAATTTAGGCCACCCCATCTCTTCCCATGCGGTGCCGTGTAAGGCGACTAAGGGATAGGGCTATTTAACATCAGACAGATATATGTATCATAAAGTCATAATACAGCCCAGCCTCAGCCTCAGATGCAAGGTTCGAGTCAAAACAGTGCCCGGAATACGCTCTCCCCGAATAGAAAGATTGGTGAAATGTGGGTGTTAAATTAACCTCTGCCTAACCCTCCTTGGAACAAGGTGTGATTATATGCATGTATGTATGTGTTGACAAAAATATTGTACGCTGTCTTTAAAAGGGGCATGAAAAAGCAACTGATGAGACCGTCAAGCTAAGTGCCGCCTTTGTTAACATAGTGGGTGCGTGTTATGGTGGCCCTCTTTCCGAGACTTTGCCTTTAGCTTACCTATAGGTAAGGTCATTCAAATTTGTCCTTTAAAAAAAGTCTCTAGCTTTACCAAATGAATACTATCCCAACAATGCATTCTTGATTTCAACGCTTTTCGATTGTATCTAATCACTGAGTGGACAAACCAAGAATGGCAGCTAGGTGGTAGTCTTAAATAATAAATTCTCATTATGGCTACGATATCAAATGAGTATGCCTGATTCAAGCGTGTTTACGTTCAGGTAAAAGAGCTGAGAGTAATAGAAGATGCATTCGTACCGGCTATCAAGATGGTCTTCGACGTGATCGAAATTGATCTGCTCTTCGCGAGGATGGCTCTTAAAGAGATACCAGGTAAGGACTAAGGAGCAATTCTACACTATATTTGTGGATAATACTGTCTCTAACGACTGTGAAGCTTATGGCATTGGAAATCTTTTCAGAAACGTAAGACTTGAGCGACGACATGCTGTTAAAGAACTTGGACCCGGCGTATGTGCGGTCGCTCAACGGCTGTCGCGTGACCGACGAGATCTTGCGTCTGGTCTCGAACCCCGGAACGTTCCGGCAGACGCTCGTACCTGGGGCAAAGGTTACGGCCATCGTTATTCAGCGGGGCAATGCCGCCAGTGTAATGGTCACATTTGCCCCGGCTACGGTGAGGAGCGGGTTCATTTATATTATGTGGACTATGTATAATTTTGATTTTGTAATAGATAGTTATTTAACGCTTGTGTAATATTCGGTTGAACTTACGAGAAAATCAAAAATATTGTCTCCAAGTTTCAATCGGTTACGATTGAAACTTCTTCAACAACAAAGTCGATTGTCAGTTAAACAGGGATTGAAATAATGTATACCTACACTTATCTACTCAATACTAGGTATAAAAGTATTATGTACAGTGGAAGTAGTGCATGGTAGTACCTATATTGTAAATAAGTCTTGCCAACCTTTATTTTATTGCATACCTACATATAACACAATAAAATAAAAGTTGGCAAGATTTTTATTTACATATATGTAGGTACTAATGCAATAATTACAACTTATTTACACATATTTACACAATATTAGGTGCAAAAGAACTAGGTACGTACAGTGAAAGTAACCTGACCTGGTTGCGGGTTAGGTTAGAAACTTGAAAAAATATGTGATATTTGTTCCGAACGTACCCTAATCCTAACCTGATCCGACATCTCGTTCCTATCAAAACCAGAATTGCGCATATTTCTGTTACTTTTAATAGCCGAAGTGCGGTAGGTAATTCCAACTTCTGTAGGTTAAGTTTGGTTAGAGCTGTGATTGCGCAATTCGGGTTATGATAGAAACGAGACGTCGGGTCAGGTTAGGAAGAGGGTTACATTCGGAACAAACCAAGTTTCTAACTTAACCCGCGACCGGGTCAAGTTTTCGGGTCAGGTTCGGAATAAATGTTATGTATATGGACACAATTAAATATTAGTTACTTAGATAGTGCATATAGGTACATATTTAAATAAACCGATAAACATCTGCGGGGTAAGCAGTAGGCCAGGGGGCGGAGGGGTTATCTACACATAATAGCTACTCAATATCTACTAGGTATGAAAATAATACGAGTACAATGAAATTATATGGACACAACAGGCATAATTAAAGCTAGCTATGAAATGTAGCAATATACACTTGTTCTTACATTAAACTACGTACCTAAACGTAACATTAACAAAGAACAAATAAAAACAGAATGCATAAATAACATAAAATAATAACTTAACGCTAACTTATAATTCCTGGGAACCAACTTAACCCAAGCTAACGGCACCTGCTCACAGTACTTATAGTTATAAAAAAAGAAGAAAAGGCCCGGGTGAGCAGCGAGCCAGGGAGCGAGGGGGTCGGAGGACAGCCGACACTGTGTATACACAAATCTTTCGCCCAAAGAGTTCTTATAGGAACCTACCTACCCAAGTTCGAGGGAAAGTGAAACAGGAAAGTGTCCCCATGCTGGCTCCGCCCCGCCCAATACCTACCTACTTTCTTACAATTAAGTTACAAGATTAACGCAAAAAAGAATAAAATCTGCTTATACAATATTAATGTACTCACACTATATCCTAATATTTGCCTGCCTATCTAATTATGACACAATATTTTTGTGCGCTTTTTATGTTTTTGTGTTAACTCTTTTTATGTATTTAAAAGTTAGCTATGCACAATGCACACTCGTATTCAAACATTAACCTACATACCTAAACGTAACTTCAACAAATAACAAATAAAACGGAATACTTAAATGACGTAAAATAATAACTTAACGCTAACTTATAATTCCTAGGTACTAACTTAACCTAACAGCACCTGTTCACCGTACTTATAATTATAAAAAAAGAAGCAAAGGGCCGGGGTGAGCAGCGAGCCAGGGGACGAGGGGGCCAAAGGAATGAGATGCGGGCCAGGGGGCGAAGGGACCCGAGACAAATCCTGTACCTACTTGATTTCAAGTGTGCTAAGTAGCATCTTACGAGTACTTACCATAGTAGCATAGTCCTATAAAAATAACTTGCTCTTGTCTATCTGACGAGGCGATCTACTAACCTCCACAGGTCGGATTTACTTGAAATTAACTTTTGCCCGCGGCTTCGCCCGCGTGGATGTCGGTTATCGCGACTAAACGTAGCCTATGTCCTTTCTCATGGTCTAATCTACCCCTATACCAAATTTCATCAAAATCGGTTCAATGGTTAAGGCGGGAAGCGTAACATACAGATAGACAGACAGACAGACAGAGTTACTTTCACATTATTTATAATATTAGTATGGATTTGTGTACTTACTGTGACTTCAGTGGCAACTAATTTTATGATATGATAACCTTGGCCGACACTGTGTAAGTGTATACACAAATCTTTCGCACAACAGGAGTTTATAGGAACCTACCTACCCAAGTTTAAAGTGAAAGTATAACAGGGAAGTGGAAATGAAAACACTTATTATATGTATATTAAATATATTAATTCAAAAATGTAAAGGGGACTTCGACTGAGGTTTCTGTTACGTCTGTTTCTTAGGGAACCAGACCATACAGCAGGCGGTACCACGTGCAGGAGAACCTCTGGTCTTGCCATGGGGGTTCTACACGACTGTTGCGCTCCCCCCATGACCTTACTATCCTCAACAGTGGACAGATGCTGAGGATAAGGCTTCACCAGCCTAGGCGCAAGGTCCCCTAGCTGGCTCCACCCCGCCCAATACGTACTTACTTACAATTAAGTTACAAAATTAACAAAAAAACAATAGAAAATCTGCTAACTACCTACTACTAATACTATATTCTAATATTTGCTTACCTACTTAATTATGACACAATATTTAAGTATGTTTTTTGTGTGCTTTTTATGTTAGCTCTTTTTTTGTATTTTTTTATGTGCTAAAAGTTTACAATTCACATATAGGATATATGTGAATTAACACTAACCTACATACCTAAACGTAATTTTAACAAATAATAAATTAAAAGGAACAGAATTAAGAAAATAACAAAACAATAACGCTAACGCTAACTTACAATTCTTAGGTACTAACTTAACTTAACCTAACGGTACCTGCTCACCGTACTTAAAGTTATATAAGAAAAAGAAAAGGGCCGAGCTGCTTGCGGCGCGCGAACACCGCCTGGGGAGCGACACAAAACTTATTAGTTCTGGAACGAACTGCCAGGGAGATGGGGCAAACTTAATTCAAAAGACCGATAGAAGACAAAAACAATAAAAATAGTCAAGTTATTGTCTATTTTATTAGATTTTGAATCAAACGGGATAGCTTTAGATGGGTCACACTATAGCACAAGGACTGTGAGTCCGTACTTGCTCGATTAAGCTGGGGGATGTGACAACGTGTGCCCCGAGTAGGTAGGTATGGAACATCTTAATCAATTTTACCAAAATATCAACAGGTGGGTACCCACCTGGACACTCATCCCCTCTTTCAGCATGCCTATCCACCGGGCGTGCTGGTCGACCTTATATTTGAACGTTTCACATTATTCAGGTCGACCCCGAGATTACTTTTTTGCAAGCGCAGCCCAACGAACCATATGAATCTGCACTTTGCTGATGTCTCGGGACTGCGATCGCCTATAACAATCAACATATCATTAATAAAACAAACACTAAATGTTAAATGAAGCCTAACACAATCTATTAGTGGAAACCGCAACCAAATCCGTTCAGCCGATTCTGAGATTAGCGTGCACAAACTCACAGACAAACACATAAACAGACAAACAGACAAAAACTTCAACAAACGTAGTTTTGGCTTCTATTACGTTTATTGGCTTGTATGTTACATTATATCCTCATAGTCATTAATTTTATCCAAATTTTAACCAATACAGTCAACGAGAAGTTCATAGAGCTAGTCTAGGGAAGTGCGACGGACATTCACTGTGGGCTTGGACATGGGCTGGACACGTTGAAGTGTAAGCTTACCGGGTGTGAAGGCGGGGAGCTGCTTGTTGGTGTTATGGCACACGGTGTGTACTTGCGCCATCTTCACCAATGTGTTGCTCTCCAGGGATTCTGTAACAATCAACAGGCGCTCGTGAGCGGATGCAACTCAAGTAAAGATGGCAAGCAATGCAATATAATCATAATTAGAGTGTGTGCAATATAACCGCAGAGTGGCTGCGCTCAGCCAGTGCGGTATACTTACTGACGAGGTGTCGTATCTTGCTCTCCACGAGCCCGCTCCACTGCAGCTGGTCGTCGGCGCTGGCGGAGGACGCCACCAGTACGACGAACTGCTTGTACTGCGAGAAGAAGTCCTGTGCTTCGAAGAGGCGCTCCCACCCGCACTTGCCGCTCATAACCTTGTTTGTTACCGCCAAGCCTATGAACGAAACAAACATATATTCATCAATATATTGCATAACTCTCACGAGCCTTTACCAATCATTTCATCTTTCACACACTCCATCCATCTCCTCTTACTCGATTAAGAACAAGTGATTTTCTTGTAAGTTACTAAGTTTCTTCGTCTGGAGTATTATTCCAACTATTTATAAAATAAGTAAGGTATACATTTTGTAATGTATGAGTAATATCTGTCACGACGACGGTAGGTGCATAACAGATATACCCTCTTTCCTACGACAATTGTACCGGTGTAATGAGTACTTAATAAAGTTTAGTATTACTATATATGTGCTGCACCGAGTTTTATTGTGAGGGTCTCAATACTATCCCTAAGGAACATAAGTATATTACACATTTTCTTTCTTCTTCTTTCACGCTGTTAGTCCACGTGTGGAGGGTAGTTTCGATTGATTTGCCCTCCATGTAAGCGTGTTGGTTTCTGTGTAGAGGATATCCGCTATTAGCCACTTGTTCTCTAATCAATCTATCTAATATCTTCTCTAGAGTTTTTAGTAAGAATGAGGAGAGACTTATGCATCTGAAAGCCTTGGCGTCTTGATACGTGGCCTTCCCAGGTTTCGGTATGAAGACTGCTCTTACTTCTCTCCATCTTTTTGGGATGTACTGATTCCTGATGCTGCAATTATACATAGCCAGGAGGTCCTCGCCTATGTATTCAATTGCTGCTTGTAGCATTTTTGGGAAGATTTCGTCCGGTCCCGCTGCCTTATAGGGCTGGAACGAACTCACGCTCCACTGTAGATGCTCCATTGTGATTAGTGTCTCCTCCCTCGGTCCACCCGCCGGGTGGATGTTGCTAGACATTTCATCATCTGTGTATTCTTCACATTCTGGAACTGATGCTCAGGAAGCATCAGTTCCAGAATCTTGTCCGGATCAGAGATTAGTTCTTCTCCGCTTTTGATGCTGCCTAATTTGCAGGTGCTGTTTTTGGGGAACATCTTTGCTAGTCTCGCTGCGTCGGGGTATCTCTCTACGCCCTCGCAGAACGCTTTCCAGCTTTTCCTGTTCTCCCTCTTGCAGTCCTTTTTGAAGGCGTTTCTTTCTGTCTTATAGGCAAGCCAGGAGCTCTCGTCGCCCTTCCTCTGGGCTTTGTCCACCATGGTTGTCCTTTAACTGGTTTGATCTCTTTTAGTGGGCATGCGTTGTGATATGCCCCTCTCAGAGTTTCATCCAGTCGGTTGGCTTCTCTTTCAAGGTCTTCGGTCCCTTTTAGGAGGTCTCGATCGATTGGGCTCCATTTCTCAATACCGGTTTGGTATGTTGCCCAGTCGGTTTTCCTTGCATTCCTGGTTAGAGTCTTCTCGATTTTGGCCCCCAGGCAAAATGTTATGCGTCTGTGGTCCGATTTCGAGTCTCTTACGTCTACTTTCCAGTCTGTGATGTGCTGGCTTATCCTGTCAGTTGCTATGGTGATGTCCAGCACCTCTTCTCTGACTTTTGTTACGAAGGTGGGCGTATTGCCCTCGTTCAGTATGTCAAAGCCTGTTGAGCTAATGAAATCTAATAGTGAGTCACCTTTATTATTGCAGTCCGTGCTGCCCCACACCACGTGGTGGGAGTTCGCATCGCAACCTAGAATAATAGGAATGTTCTTACCGTTGTATTTCCTTGTGATGTCTTCCATTTCCGGAGTCGGGGGTCTGTAGTCCATCTCGCTTGGTATGTATGCGGAGACTAGTAGTACCCTCTCTCTGGCACCTGTATTTAGCTGGATTGTCGCTGTGGCACTAGCTAGGTCACTGTAACAATCTGACTTTATTATTCCTAACGATCTTGCACTATTGCTGATGTATATGCATGCCCTGGGAGTTGACTCACCGCTGTCGTGGTAGATGATCTCTCCTCCCAAGGAGTCGAGCCCAGAAATGCGTCCTTTGACGACGTATGGCTCTTGCAATAGTGCGATGTCTATTTTCTCATCCACCACATGTCTGCAGAACTCTATCATGGCATCGCAGCATTGGTGAAGATTAACTTGAACTATTTTTATTTTGTTTGTGTGTTTTTGTGGTGTGTTGCTGTGTGTGTTCATTTGTTGGTATATGATGTGTGTGTGTGTGTGTGAGTCTCTTTGTCCCTCCCTTTACCTCGCTACGAGGGCGGGCTACCTCCTAGCCAGTGCGGTTGCAATAATGCTACACTTTCCGGGGGGGTCCCGCCGCTACGTGGCGTAGGGAGGGGGTGTATGGTGATCGTCTGTCCTGGGCGAACCTGTCTGCGGGGTGTAGGGCTGTCAGTCGGACCCTCTTTCGAGTGTTCCGCCGCAGCATCCCGTTTTTCGACTGCTGGTTGTGCCCTGCTTGTGTTTGTCGCTTGTTGTGTGCTGGTTGGGTTAGGGCGCTGTTGACTCGGTATGCCTTCGTCAGTGGTCCTCCTCTGCGGAGTTTCCAACTGAGCGTTACTGCCGCTTTCAACAGGCCCTTCGCCCGGTGTTTCTGTGTGTGTAGGTAGACCGGGAGGCTTTCCAGGGGCTGGGTTATTGGGCCCTTTACCCATGACTCGACCATACACCTGTGTGACTTGATAGTTGAGCCACACATGGTTTTTTTTCCCCTTCTTCTGGTACTCCTACCACCAGCCTTGTTCCGAGGGGCATGGCTTCTTTTCGGATTAGGGTCCACTCCGATATTTTCAGGTCTGCCCTGTGTCCGTTCTGGAGCTTGATTAGGCCTAGTGGGTCCAGGCGCTTGCCCACCAAGTTCCCGGGCAGCCATATGGATAGTTTGCGGGCCTCGAGTCTTTTTGGTAGCAGCCGGACACCATTGTGCTCTCCGAGGTCGCAACTCAGGAGCCACAACATCGCCCCCTCGTTCATCGGGCTAACTAGGAAGTACCTACGGCTACCAGTCCCGATGCGGAGAACGAGAGGTTTATGCTGTTGACTCCGTTGATCGCTGCTTCCTCTATCCTGTCTACCAGCCTCTCCCTGATAGCAGCGGCGGTGGCTTCGTCCATCTTAGCGCCGTCCCCCCGCACAATGATCACGGAGAGATCACTCTGACCCATAGTGGGTCTTCGTGGTCCCTCGGTCCGCGGATCCGGTTTGAGTCGCTTCGGTGGTCGTTGCTGGGTCCGCTCTTCAGGGTCTGTCCCTTGCCTTTTAAGCTTGGTGGCTCTCCGTATGTCCTCTCCGCCTCTCGGTGTAGATTCGGTTAAGCCATCTTTTACCTCCTCCTTTTTCCTGTAGGTGTAGGTTCGGTTAAGCCATCTCTTACCTCCTCCTTTTTCCTTCTTGCGCGGTCTCTCCTACGTCGGTTCTAGAGATCCACACGCCTTCCTCACTCTGAGTACTTGTCTCCTCTATGAGCGTAAGGTCGTACCCGAGACTGTCGGGACGACTCAATACGTCGAGGGTCTTGGTGTTGTCTTTTACTGTATTTTCTTTTGATTGCGCCGATGTGCCCTCCCCAGAATACGAGAGGCAGCCTGGACCATTTGATGGTCCAGGGAGGGATTCTCCGGTATTGCCGGTACCCTCCTGGGGTAGTTTTTTATTTTTATCTGCGCGGTTCATGTTACGGTGGTCCGGGATTGCCGGGTTATATATTACATATAGATATGATTAATATATACATAAATAAGTTTTTATAATATATACATATACGATATGAATATGGTTAAATAGATACATATATAAGTTGTTTATGATACATACATGAACGATTACATAGATATAATATGTACCACTCTTTTTGGGGGTATTTAGTGCCCCATGGCCTGTGGAGACCGGGTCGGGTTAGTTGACCGCCGCCCGTTGCTCGACGTTGTTGCTCAATTTGCACCACCCGGGGGGCACGTGTAGGGTGGACCTAGGAGTAGGCGGTAGTTCCTACGGACGTTGAGCAACCCACCCCCCGGCCTCCCTACTTAGTTCAAACTTAAAAGTTAGCTAATCGCCGGACAGGTTACCAAGGTTACTTACCTACCTATAATTGTAAATATTGTATTGTATTAGTTTTTTATTGTTATTAAATAAAAAAACTAGCCAACTATTACTTTATTGTGTGTAATAATGTACATTATAGTGTACCTAGTAATTTCATTGTACATAGTACCTTTATACCTACCTAGTATTGAGTAGCTAAGTGTAGTTACAGTCAGCGTCTTAAATATCTTGACGACGAAGTCTCAAAATGATCTTAAAACTCTTGTAATAAGAGCAAATCCAACTGGTTTATTGATTTAAACGGTATTATTGTTCAACCTAAAGGTGTGTACCAAATATCAGAACAATCATTCTACAGGAAAGGGGTGAACAAACTAAATTAAAATAATTTTGAGTACTTTGTACGTCAACGTCTAACTGATGCTTTACTGTATGTACATATATTAATTTTAAATATAAAGTATAAGTTATGTCAATAAAAAAAAAATCATTTCCATTTCTCTGTTTGTTTCTTTCTCTTTCTGAGTAGGTACTCTCTGGGTAGCTTCCGAGGCATAGCGGTAGTGAACGCGGCCGCTACGCAGGAGGCGCGAGTCCCGCTCAGTGCAAATATTTGTTTGCATGAATATGGGAATTTGCATTGGTCGTGGTCGTGGCTCGGAAAGCACTAAGTGGTTGGTCCCGGTTGCAATACGAACATCTATGGTAGTCCTTACGGGTAGATGGATCCTTCAAAAGTCCAACAGCTGGTTTAGCTGCTTCGATATCGCCTTTGGGTTGTGGAGGTCATATGGCAGTCGCTTCACAGAAAATATTGGAGTTTAGCCAAATCCGCAGTTAGACTGGTAAAAGCAGACCTCAGACTCCAAGCTGGAAGCTTCGGATGAGACTAAGATTAACGCAAAGAAAAAGTGCACCCGCGGTTCTGATAGACACAAGATGAAGAAGAAGTTATGGGCGAGTTAGAATTACGTAGTAAGGTTGAGTCCTTAGTGGATGCTGTAATATCAGGTCAAGGTTAGCATGTCATGAAATTATTTCTCGCTGAAGTCACAGTACATAAACTGTACACCAATCTATACTAATATTAATAAGCTGAAGAGTCCGTTTGTTTGAACGCGCGAATCTCAGGAACTACTGGATCTAATTGAAAAAATATTTTGGTGTTGAATAGTCCGTTTATTGTTAAAGGTTTATGGCTATTCCATCATCACGATACTACTCAAGGGAGCTGAGTAGTGACCATAAATGTCAATAAATCCGGTAGATTTATAGTGAAGGTGGCAAAGTACGCCCAGCGGGCACCAAGTACCTATTGGATAGTAGTAATAACATCTTACGTCGATGCTACAAACTAAATAATATGGTTTCATTTCATGTAATTACTAGTATCCAATAGGTAGTTCTCGATATAGATACATTGTGGTAGGCGCACTTTGCCATCTTTACAATACAATTATTTGAAGACTAAAAAATTTATCAATCAAATAATATACCATGGGGAAACCGGGATGGGTCAGCTAGTCCATACTAATCCATACTAATATTATAAATGCGAAAGTAACTGTCTCTCTGTCTGTCTGTCTGTATGTTACGCTTTCACGCCTAAACCACTGAACCGATTTTGATGAAATTTGGCATAGGGGTAGATTAGACCTTGAGAAAGGACATAGGCTATGTTTTGTTGCGATAACCAACATCCACGCGGGCGAAGCCGCGGGCAAAAGCTAGTGTCAAATAAATCCAACCCGTGGAACTTGTTGTCTATCAGAACTGCGGGTGTACTTTTTTAATTTGGATGAAAACTATCTTAAATAAATGTACCTAAAATGTACTATTTAGTACTTATATTGAATTTAATTGTACCTCGTTCAATACCTTATAATCACAATACTAAAGTGAGCCGCCATTCTGATACCAGGATGGCGGGTAAACTCTAAATCAGTCAGCATATTTTTTTTTATTATTACGAAATAAATGTACCTAAAATGTACTATTTAGTACTTGTATTGAATTTAATTGTACCTCGTTCAATACCTTGTAATCACAATATGAAAGTGAGCCGCCATTCTGATACCAGGATGGCGGGTAAACTCTAAATCAGTTAGCATATTTTTTTTTTATTATTACGAAATAAATGTACCTAAAATGTACTATTTAGTACTTGTATTGAATTTAATTGTACCTCGTTCAATACCTTGTAATCACAATATGAAAGTGAGCCGCCATACTGATATCAGGATGGCGGGTAAACTCTAAAGATCCAAGTGTATTTTTATTGCAGGATTACGAAACAAAAGTACCTGAATAGTAACTCATCATATCAATAAATTAGCCAAGTACGTTTACAGGTTTACGAGAAATTAATAGGGCTTTATAAAACAATTTAACGCTTATTTTTTCCATCGGGGTACCCAGAGACCACAGCCTTCTACTTGCTTCGATCTTGACATACTACTACTACTACATACTAATACTAGTACTAGTACTACACTACTATTTTAGGTAGGTACATTTTTTTCGTAATCCGGCAATAAAAATACACTTGGATCTTTAGAGTTTACTCGCTATATTGATATCAGAATGGCGGCTCACTTTCATATTGTGATTACAAGGTATTGAACGAGGTACAATTAAATTCAATACAAGTACTAAATAGTACATTTTAGGTACATTTATTTCGTAATGATAAAAAAAAATATGCTAACTGATTTAGAGTTTACCCGCCATCCTGGTATCAGAATGGCGGCTCACTTTAGTATTGTGATTGTAAGGTATTGAACGAGGTACAATTAAATTCAATATAAGTACTAAATAGTACATTTTAGGTACATTTATTTAAGATAGTTTTCATCCGAATTAAAAAGTACACCCGCGGTTCTGACAGACACGGAACTTGAGATTTCATCGTCAAGTAGGCATACCTACCAAATATCAAGAAAATCAAGATAGATATTTTGCTGACGGTACTTATACTGAAAACATGTTACAATACCTCACATTTTGGCATCGTATCTATAACCTTCTACATACAGGTATGAGAAGCTACTCATCACACGTTGAGAGTTCCACAGGGCTCGATGTTGGGACCCCTTGTATTAAAAATTATTATGAAGTCATGTATCCATATATGTTGGAAATAAATGTTGTCATGGGGACTTATCTGTACCATTCGCTCACTATATTAACTCCTGTATACGAGGATCAACAGCAGCGATGGCAGAGACATACGAACACACGCACACCGCGCCTCGTGGCGACACTCGGCAAGTTCCAGGAAGTGAAGCTCTCTTAGAACCCGCAACGATATTAGTCGGAAGTAAGTAAATGGAGGAGTTGAAAATACATCCACTTCCATCCTTAGTAACGCAGGCGACAAAAGCAAAATGTAGGCAAATAGGTACCCTCTGTTTTTGCCCGTTGTAATTTTTGATTATGAGAGTGAAATTAAAGATGAACTTCAATGATGTTATTTTTGAACAAACTTGAATTTATTGAACTTATTTTACAATTTAAATATACTAGGGTAAGCAGCCGACCAGAGTGTGATTCTCCGTAGCACGACCACGGATGATTATCTTAATTTTCATGTAGTACAAATTCATGAAAAAAAGTGTACTTTATTGTACTATAGAATAAAATATATGTACTCTGATATTTTCGCTGATATAACGTATGTGCCCTGTAGTACCTTTCTGGCACGACCACTACACATTTTAGGTATTTTTAACAACTTGAAGGTGAAAAATACTATAAATGAAATTGTACTTAATTGTACTCAATTTTACAGACAATTTTGAGCAGTGGTTTACCTGTTTCAAAGCGTTTTACTTTTTAAGTCACAATGTTACGCCATTACTATTAATTCTAAGTAGTCAAAAGTAAATAAAATTACATAACATAACATAACATAACATAAAGTCACGCCTGTATTCCCCGAAGGAGTAGGCAGAGGTGCTAGCACCCACATTTCGCCAGTTTATGTTTAGGTCTCAATGTAATAGGTGGCGAGCCTATTGCCATTAACCGGGCACTTTTTTATGTTTAGTATTTGTATTAAGTTTTATTTTAAAATAATATTCATTGGACGTAGAATAGTACATAGGAAAGTAGGTAAAGTCTTTTATATAGAAGAAAAGTATGCATCTCGCTATGCAATTTTAAACTTTTATTAGTATTTATATAAACATATATATACATGTATGTGGTAGGACGTGTAAATAGTCCTGACCAAGTGGTGTGTTTGCACACAAAGCGTATAAGAACCTAATATGACCTGGCGTTTGGTTGTAATAGAAAGGAAATACTCATGTGACCGCTTCTATGAATGAAAACGTAAGAGAACCGGCACTGACCTGTGTTCCACCTCGTGAGGATTCAGCTGCAGACAGGCGTGGTTCCTGGCACGTGTTGGTGGGTAGGTATATTTCGACCGGCCGGTGACTTTCTTGAATTTGTCGTTTTCTTCCGATACACTTCCCTTATACTGACTTGAGAATGTGGCCAAGGAACTTATAGAATTACACAGAAAGAAACGAGGAGTTGAATTAATCAAACTTCCGTTTTATGCGTTAGCGGAGTCAAAAAAGGACTGATTAAAAAATGCGAGCGGGTAGATGATCCGCCGTGGTGCTTGAGAGTCTCGCTCATAGAAACTTCGTTCTCAAAATATAGTTCGAACAGATCCATTCACAGCGCCATTCATTGGCCTTCTTCAACACTAAGTGGTCAACAAATGAGCGCCAATATTCAAACATTATTCGATACATAGAAGCGGTTTATTAAATTACAAAATTGAAATACAATTAAATTATGTGGGAAATAATTAAGAAAGTACAGCGCTCCACCATGCACCCGGCTTTGGAACGTCGCAAGACGTTACGAAACAAACAAGCGAACACTGGCTGATTAGAGCCCATAGTGAATTTGTATAACATAATAATACACATAGCGAAAATAACAACTTAGACTAACAATATTCTATCTAAAGTATGTTTAAAGTTTGAGTTAAAAATTAAAGTTTAAGATTCTATTTAGCGTTATAAGTTATTGCGTTGGGATAGGATACAATTTGGTTACAGCGCGTTTGTAAGTACCAGTACGCGTTTTATATATTATGATAGACATGAGGAGTCCAGGTCCAGTATGACAATTGACAACGTGAAAATGCTGAATTATTAGATCAACAACGTGATCGCATTTAGAGAGAAGGACAGGATGTAATCCTGATACAGAATGAGGTTCGATCTTAAATTTAAATCGTGCGAATTTTAAAACGTATGTAATGATACGTAGTAGTTTCTGCCAAGAAGAAACACGTTGTGCTAATGTACATAACAATGGCGACTCTGTGTGTTTTGTTGTCACACTCAACACATTTGCCTCATGCTCAGGTAAGTCAGAATAGTTGGCGGGAGAGAATGACTTAATAGGCCATTCATCAGGGGGGCCGCGGATCCATGCTGGACCGTTCCACCACAAATCATAAGCCAAAAGTTGCGAGGGGAGCATACCGCGTGATAGACAATCACTCAGATTAATGTCTCCGGCGACGTGATAAAAATGTTTAGCGTTTAAGTTTTCTTGACACTGAGCGACCCGGTTGCTAACAAAAATCGACCACCGATGTGGTGACGAGTGAACCCATGATAAGGCAATCGTGGAAACAGAAAAGGCGTAAATGTCAGTAATGGGAATGCGTAATGCATAAGAATCACGTACAGTTCTTATTAACTTTGACATAAGCAAAATAGCACATAACTCTAATCGAGCAAGCGTGGTAATCTTTGTCGGAGTGACCTTTGATTTCGCACACAAAATGCGAGTTTGAATGCCAGATGGGTAGGTACAATGTGCATAAATAACACATCCCATGCCATTCAGGCTGGCATCACAAAATGCGACAAGACGTAATTCGCAATCAACTTCGACACCTATATATCGCGGAATTTTTAATGTGTCAAGCAATTTTAATTCTTGAACGAGAGCGGAAAAGCGTGAGCGTATATGCTCTGGAGCAGGGTCATCCCATTCACTCTTACTAAGCCAAAGTTCCTTAATTAACAACTTGGCGTAGAGTATCACAGGTGCCACCAACCCGAGCACGTCAAATAGTCGTGCAACTATGGGGAGTATATTTCTCTTAGTGCACTTCTCATCTACCAAGGTGGATGTGAAATAAAAATTATCTCCACACGGCTCCCACGAGAGACCTAAAACCTTTGCGACATGACTGCCAACATCAAACTCAAGCGATTTGCGGTGAGTATTTATGTCAGCGTTCATTGCGATAGGAAATAGCCTAAAATTTAATAATAATAAAAACAGGTCTGCCTGTAAATTGGGACCAATATGTAAAATATCATTGAGCGAAAGACAAGTGTGGGCTTCAGCGCTCGCGTCTAACACAATACGCGGCATCGGTTTGTCATGTCGAACTACTGCGTGATGAGGTATGCAATAACCATCCATAGACAAATTAGAGTCATCAACGAGACCAAGACAACCGTTATCCAAACAATCCCGAATAACCTTATTGTAATTTTCGCGTACGGTTGGTGATTGACGAAGTTTACACTCGAGCGACAAAAACCGGCGGTGAGCGACGCCGCGCGAGTTCCCTAGTTCAGAGGGATCCTTGCAGAACGGCAGCGCAACCGTATAACGACCTACGTCATCGCGAGTCACAGTAGATGTGAAAATATTCTCGCACTCGGTTTCTTCTGGAGACAATAGGCGCTTCACAGGAACTTCCTCAAGTTCCCATGGTTTTTGCACTAAATCATTTAGTGCTAGCGCAGAAAAGGATGCGGTTGTAGGCACAACAACTTTACGTGGGTAATCACCCATAAGTACATACCCAAACGCGGTTGACAGTACACAAGGGGCACTGGGGCCACACTCGACTCTATTTCCTAAGTAGATATACGGGAAGAGCTGTGCACCTAATATTATATCAATGTTTCCTGGAATGTTCCAGCTTAAGTCAGCAAGCGGTAAATCGCGAAGATTTAACTCGCTATCACACTTAATTAATTGCGAGGGCAATTGATCCGTAAGGCTATTCATAACTAACGCATGTATAGTATACTTATGATCTGCATAAATACGAGATTCAATGTCCAAATACACATAGCCTATTATCGTGTGCGAAGTGGAGCCAACACCTTTGACAACAGAATTACTCATTGGTATTATTGGTAAATTTAATAAACGACAATGTTATTAAGTTATTCTGTGAGCCATTATCAATTAGACATCTGACTACAGATTTATTTCCAGTGCTACCTATAGGGCGAGCATACACCTGAGCGGTTGCCAAGAGAATATCACCCTTATGGCTAGAGGCATACGAATGCACAGTGCTTGAAGCGAGCGGTGACTCAGGAATGGGACTAATATTGTCGCACTGGGGCGGCGAGAAAGGGACAGCACTCGTCGCATGCGAGTGCGAATTATTAACATTATCAAAATGCAATAATTTATGATGTTTTTTCTGACAGAAACAAACTGACGTACTTTTACATCGCGGGAGATTATGTAATGTGCTTAGACAATTCACGCAACCACGCTTAGATTTAATAAACTCATATCTAGCCTTTGCATTTTGCATATTTTTAAACTGAGCGCAGTTATACAGGTGTCGGTGGTCGCGGCCGCCACATAAACAACATGACGCGTCAACTGCGGCGGGCGCATTCGACTTATTATTAATCGGCACACTGACAACAAACGACTTAGAATTACGCTGTACACGCCTATCATTAGACTGTGGCGTCCCAGCAGTGGACGACTTCGCATATGACGAAGACCGCGGGTTTGACCGTTCAATCATCTTAGCATAATCTTGTACAAAGTCGATCAGCTGTTGCGTCGTAGGTATATCGACACCTCGAACAGAAAGTTCGAAGGCTTGGATGGTTAGCGTGTCCATTTTCCTCAAGGCACATTGTAGAAACATGAAGTCCATTAAATCATTTATACCTAACTCTTTAAGCGCGGCGATAGAGGAGGAATATATACCTATAAATGAATCAAGTGAGTTCACACTAGGTGAACAATTCTTTAAGTCTAATATATTATTAAGATAATATGAACCTAATGAGCGTTTATCTTGGTATTTCTTGACCAAGGCGTCCCACACTATACTGTAGGTCTCACTTGACGGAACAATACCGGCAGTGAACTTTAATGCGTCTTTGGTTAATTTTGAGAATAGGTATTGCACACGTTGCGAATCAGACAATTGTGTGTTTGAATGAATATTGGCCTTAAAGGACTGATAAAATGTATTCCAGTTTTCAGGGCGTCCGTCAAAACTCGGAATAACAAGCATTTCCAATTTCACTACAGACGCGTTTGAATTATTCGACCCGTGTGAGGCGACCTCCCTGACCTTGAGCGTAGATAATTTATTTCTAATGCGTTTTATTCTCGAATACAATTCATCAAATGAGTCAAGGCAAGAATAGTCGGATTCTACAGGGGATTGTAATGATAAATTTAAGCTATTTATTTGATCTACAATCGACTCGAACTTATCGCGAACGACATCGATGTTCTCGGTCTCAGACAGAAAATCTTCATTCGCTCGCGTCGTTATGTCAAAACACACAACTGATTTCGACGATTTATACCAACGATTAATGCGTGCAAACAATAATTCCTTTTTTTGATTCAACAGAATAAGCTTCGTCTCGAGATCTGACGACATGTTTGCAAATTAACGATAGGTAGGACCTACCTATTGAAATATAACAAGAAGATTATCTGTAAGGTACCTACTATAATATAATAGTAATTCAACACAAACAGTTTAGATATACCTACTTTTTTATTGAAAATTGTACTACGGCTTATTATATAATAGCGCAAGTAGCACAGCGGAGCGGGAATGTAACTATGTACTTACGTACCTAGATAGGTACCTACCTACAAAGTTACGCGTATGTGAATAGAATGATGATTATTTACCAATTAATACGTAAATCACCAACTATTATAAATATCTACCAATTATTACGTAGATTTAGCGTTTTAAATGCAGAATTTACCAAATAATTTACGAAAATCTGTTAGCGAAAGAAAGTAATGAAACTAAGATGGCGGAAAGAATTCACCAAAATTACGTGAATCTTTTAATTAAATGAATAGGAAAGAAATATTATTCACCAATAATTACGTGAATATGTTATTTACTGGCCTATCCGACTCGTAAGGACCATAAATTATGGTAGGACGTGTAAATAGTCCTGACCAAGTGGTGTGTTTGCACACAAAGCGTATAAGAACCTAATATGACCTGGCGTTTGGTTGTAATAGAAAGGAAATACTCATGTGACCGCTTCTATGAATGAAAACGTAAGAGAACCGGCACTGACCTGTGTTCCACCTCGTGAGGATTCAGCTGCAGACAGGCGTGGTTCCTGGCACGTGTTGGTGGGTAGGTATATTTCGACCGGCCGGTGACTTTCTTGAATTTGTCGTTTTCTTCCGATACACTTCCCTTATACTGACTTGAGAATGTGGCCAAGGAACTTATAGAATTACACAGAAAGAAACGAGGAGTTGAATTAATCAAACTTCCGTTTTATGCGTTAGCGGAGTCAAAAAAGGACTGATTAAAAAATGCGAGCGGGTAGATGATCCGCCGTGGTGCTTGAGAGTCTCGCTCATAGAAACTTCGTTCTCAAAATATAGTTCGAACAGATCCATTCACAGCGCCGTTCATTGGCCTTCTTCAACACTAAGTGGTCAACAAATGAGCGCCAATATTCAAACATTATTCGATACATAGAAGCGGTTTATTAAATTACAAAATTGAAATACAATTAAATTATGTGGGAAATAATTAAGAAAGTACAGCGCTCCACCAGTATGCTTCAATCTTTAAAACTACGCAACGGATTTTGATACGGTTTTTTTAATATATAGAGTAATTCAAGAGGAAGGTTTATATGTATAATTCATGCTTAATATAGTAAAGGGTGCAACGGGAACGGGATCTGACGCCACGCGGACGGAATTAAATTGGCGGTACGAAGTTCGCCGGGTCAACTAGTAGGTACCTATATATATATATATATATATTATATGCCGAAGTAAGATATCATTTAAAAACAAAGAGAATATTTTGCCTATTAAGGACAGGGCCATCTGTATGCTGCGGTGGCATTACTTAGCCGTGTTACTTTTTATTTCTAACTACCCACCTATTAACTAATGATATTTCTTGGTATTACTGGTTTTAGTAAAGTTATTATCGACAAATATGAAGCGAGGAAAACGTTTATCTGTCTCTTTAGATGAGCAGGAGTAGGAGATATATTTTATTCTATAGTACAATAAAGTACACTTTTTTTCATGAATTTGTACTACATGAAAATTAAGATAATCATCCGTGGTCGTGCTACGGAGAATCACACTACTATGTTATATATACGCATACCCCACCACTAAAAGTGCAATCTATATTTACCATTATTCTTTCTATCATCTAATCTACCAATTCTAATAGGTTTCCGCGACGCTTGAGTAACTACAAATTTAGCTGCGTGGCCTCCCTACCCCTACTACTAATCGCCGGACAGGTTACCAAGGTTACTTACCTACCCATAATTGTAAATATTGTATTGTATTAGTTTTTTATTGTTATTAAATAAAAAAACTAGCCAACTATTACTTTGTGTGTAATAATGTACATTATAGTGTACCTAGTACTTTCATTGTACATAGTACCTTTATACCTACCTAGTATTGAGTAGCTAAGTGTAGTTACAGTCAGCGTCTTAAATATCTTGACGACGAAGTCTCAAAATGATCTTAAAACTCTTGTAATAAGAGCAAATCCAACTGGTTTATTGATTTAAACGGTATTATTGTTCAACCTAAAGGTGTGTACCAAATATCAGAACAATCATTCTACAGGAAAGGGGTGAACAAACTAAATTAAAATAATTTTGAGTACTTTGTACGTCAACGTCTAACTGATGCTTTACTGTATGTACATATATTAATTTTAAATATAAAGTATAAGTTATGTCAATAAAAAAAAAATCATTTCCATTTCTCTGTTTGTTTCTTTCTCTTTCTGAGTAGGTACTCTCTGGGTAGCTTCCGAGGCATAGCGGTAGTGAACGCGGCCGCTACGCAGGAGGCGCGGGTCCCGCTCAGAGCAAATATTTGTTTCCATGAATATGGGAATTTGCATTGGTCGTGGTCGTGGCTCGGAAAGCACTAAGTGGTTGGTCCCGGTTGCAATACGAACATCTATGGTAGTCCTTACGGGTAGATGGATCCTTCAAAAGTCCAACAACTGGTTTGGCTGCTTCGATATCGCCTTTGGGTTGTGGAGGTCATATGGCAGTCGCTTCACAGAAAATATTGGAGTTTAATCAAATCCGCAGTTAGACTGGTAAAAGCAGACCTCAGACTCCAAGCTGGAAGCTTCGGATGTGACTAAGATTAACGCAAAGAAAAAGTACACCCGCTGTTCTGATAGACACAAGATGAAGAAGAAGTTATGGGCGAGTTAGAATTACGTAGTAAGGTTGAGTCCTTAGTGGATGCTGTAATATCAGGTCAAGGTTAGCATGTCATGAAATTATTTCTCGCTGAAGTCACAGTACATAAACTGTACACCAATCTATACTAATATTAATAAGCTGAAGAGTTCGTTTGTTTGAACGCACGAATCTCAGGAACTACTGGATCTAATTGAAAAAATATTTTGGTGTTGAATAGTCCGTTTATTGTTAAAGGTTTATGGCTATTCCATCATCACGATACTACTCAAGGGAGCTGAGTAGTGACCATAAATGTCAATAAATCCGGTAGATTTATAGTGAAGGTGGCAAAGTACGCCCAGCGGGCACCAAGTACCTATTGGATAGTAGTAATAACATCTTACGTCGATGCTACAAACTAAATAATATGGTTTCATTTCATGTAATTACTAGTATCCAATAGGTAGTTCTCGATATAGATACATTGTGGTAGGCGCACTTTGCCATCTTTACAATACAATTATTTGAAGACTAAAAAATTTATCAATCAAATAATATACCATGGGGAAACCGGGATGGGTCAGCTAGTCCATACTAATCCATACTAATATTATAAATGCGAAAGTAACTGTCTCTCTGTCTGTCTGTCTGTATGTTACGCTTTCACGCCTAAACCACTGAACCGATTTTGATGAAATTTGGTAAAGAGATAGGTTAGACCGTGAGAAAGGACATAGGCTATGTTTGGTCGCGATAACCGACATCCACGCGGGCGTAGCCGCGGGTAAAAGCTAGTATTTTAAATGCGAAAGTAACTCTGTCTGTCTGTCTGTATGTTACGCTTTCACGCCTAAACCACTGAACCGATTTTGATGAAATTTGGCATAGGGGTAGATTAGACCTTGAGAAAGGACATAGGCTATGTTTTGTCGCGATAACCAACATCCACGCGGGCGAAGCCGCGGGCAAAAGCTAGTGTCAAATAAATCCAACCCGTGGAACTTGAGTTTTCATCGTCAAGTAGGCATACCTACCAAATATCAAGAAAATCAAGATAGATATTTTGCTGACGGTACTTATACTGAAAACATGTTACAATACCTCACATTTTGGCATCGTATCTATAACCTTCTACATATAGGTATGAGAAGCTACTCATCACACGTTGAGAGTTCCACAGGGCTCGATGTTGGGACCCCTTGTATTAAAAATTATTATGAAGTCATGTATCCATATGTTGGAAATAAATGTTTTCTTGGGGGCTAATCTGTACCATTCGCTCACTATATTAACTCCTGTATACGAGGATCAACAGCAGCGATGGCAGAGACATACGAACACACGCACACCGCGCCTCGTGGCGACACTAGGCAAGTTCCAGGAAATGAAACTCTCTTAGAACCCGCAACGAAATTAGTCGGAAGTAAGTAAATGGAAGAGTTGGAAAAACATCCACTTCCATCCTTAGTAAAGCAGGAGACAAAAGCAAAATGTAGGCAAATACCCTCTGTTTTTACCCGTCGTAAACTTTGATTATGAGAGTGAAATTTAGATGAACTTCAATTATGTTATTAAAATTTGAACAAACTTGAATTTATTGAACTTATTTTACAATTTAAATATACTAGGGTATGCAGCCGACCAGACCGATCGACCCTAGAGAGAGGCCAAAAGAGGTGAGAGGCCAAAAGTGAGGACAAAAGAGTCCCCTATCCTATCCTATCCTAAGCAGCCGACCAGTCGCAGCTGGATTATAGATGATTAAAAAATAAAAAACCCGACTGCCACTGAAAAGACCGAAATAAGTTTCATAGCAGGCGGTACCCATTTGCCAATCATAAACCGAAAGAAAATTAATGGGTACCGCCTGCTATGAAACTTATTTCGGTCTTTTCAGTGGCAGTCGGGTTTTTTATTTTTTATTGAAATAAAAACTTAAATCACTAAGTAAGAAAATTAGCGAGAATGATTGTTTCGTTAAACAACTTTAAATCGTTATATATCCTAAACTATTGTTTAAAATTAAAAATGATAAAAGGAACCTAACGATGATTTTAAAATACCTATTCAATGACACCCCACTTGACATAGTTCATCGACTTTTTTTTTTTTCATTTTGACAATATGGCGTCTGGTTGTTGCTGTGGTGAAATTTGATTACTGTAATGTCTTTAGTGACATTCGCAAGGTTAAGACGAATCGATTGACGTAAGAATTATCAAAATCGGCCTACGCATTTGGTCTCTAGAACGCCACATAGAAACAAACATACATACATACATACATACATACATAGACTGATAAACACATTACCCTCCTTTGCGTCGCGCAGTCGGGTAAAAAAATGTCATTCTATGTTCGGGTCAATCCCTTTTGTATTATTGGTAGCGGGCCCTCTCGTGTAGTCCGCTGAAACTTCTGCAGGCGATCGATCGACGCATGATTAATAATCTAAAGACGCCGCTCGTGGTTCCGTGCTAGCAGGATAGATGGCGTTAACACCCTCTATGCTTAGATGCTAGTAAAATAAACACAAAAACATGGGTTCTAAGTCAGCTATACCCATGAATCTGTATACTAACTGGATTGCGTACTGTAAAATACAAAAATTACAAATTTACACCCAACTGTAATGACATAAGGTACATTTTTCATCGTCTCGGTGAAAGTAGAAAAATCGAGCCGAGCGAGATAGCCAAAAAGTAGTACCTAGTCTGTCCCTGTCTAACAACTTGCCATAGTAAATGTAAATTCTTTTTGGTTGTAAATGGTATTTTTTTTTTAATTTTGCATATATTTGTGCGTTATGTTTTTGGAATGAAACTTTGCATAAAAATACATAAACTACCAATATACAATGGTTTGACCATCTTTTATGAAGTTGTACAAAGTATTATGAAGTTGTACAAAGTAATACTTTTATTTTAAATGTTAAGAGAGTGACATTGGTAGCCTTTCAAAATTCTTATGCGGCAACATTGTTTGTAATAAAGACCAATAGAAACATGATAAAAACTATTAGAAAGAGATGCACTACTACTTTGGAACCTCTCTTTCGGCTCGTTTTTCTGTTCATAGTGCGCAGTCCAGTTAGTATAAAGGTTCATGGCTTGTAACATTAGATTTTATCTACTGTAATTTGATTACTACTAGCGCCACCTGTGGCGATCTTAGTGGTACTCACAACAGTTAGTCGGTGCCGCGGTGTAGGAACTTTTGTGCTAGCTATCACTAGATGGCGTTCGATTTCTTTTATGTTTTAACTATATGAAATTAGAAATACTCATAGCACCTAAATGGGAAAATTAATGGTTTAATTATAGGCTATCTTATTTAGGTTAAAATTAAATTTCCTCAGTTAAATTAAACAGGTTCAAATTCCGCATGCTCAAAACCGGAGTATTCAAGGAAAAAATGTGTGTATAGTCCAACCAAGTTGAAAGGTTGCTGTACTTTGTTTGATTCCTACTTAGCAGGGTGGTATTAAAGTTGTTAGGCTATTCGACCGTGATTTGGTGTTTTTGATCATCGTTTGTACTAATTCAATTTAAAAAAAAAATGTTTTTCGAGAAGCTTCCAGCTATAGGGGTATAAAACTGAGGCCCCGGCTACATATAAGCCTTTTTACTTTCTGCATTGTGACTGGAACGTTTGTATTGCTGTGTCTTGGAAAATACTTTATACTTAATTAAATTCGTGTTGCCCATTTTTTTGGGTTCCTAGTTCGGGATTAGAGGACACCTTGGTCCTCAAATTCCATCTCAGCGTGTTCTGTGGTCGAGTTCCCAACCGCTGTCGGCGCAAGCCTGTAACCTCAACGTGAAGCACCTTGGCTGGTCGAGATTGCGGCAAGAGACGTGCGCAGACGCCGAGCAGGCCGACAACCGGGGTCACGTATTCCCTTTTTCTTTATTAAAATTTATGTAACTTTCCTATATATCTATATAACTTCACTCTGCAAGAAATAACTGTGTCAACGGTGGGTTGACCGACGTGTACTACACCTACTAGCCGTAACACTCTGGCTACCTACTGCAAGCAGGTCACCGTGGTGCAGCTGGTGAAGACATACACATCTGTGTATATCTCTCTGTAACTCTATTGTCTGTAATCTTCTTATGTATAATTTTATCTCTCTGTAATATATGTATGTACAACAGAGGTAATAGTGGTTTTCTCTGAAGTCTCCCTGGTCTCCCACACGCACGCACACTTTTCTCCTCTGTCAAAACGCGCCCTGGGATCCCATAGAGCTCGTGCATATCTCTGCTGGGTCAGCCGGTGAGTAGTCCGTCTGACACGTTCAGCGGTTACAGGCTATACCAACATAATATTTTTTTAAATACCTACATAATATTTGATTACTAGATAACATTACATACTTACTTAAATATGTTGCCGTGTTGGTTTTCGATGGAGTAGAATAGGGCCGCCCCATCTCTTCCCGTAGGTGTCGTAGAACGACTAAGGACTGTTCTCATCCAACAGTAAACATACAGTCCATGACTAAGTATCCGCCCCCTATTACGTGGGACCAAAAATCATAATTGGCGAAACGTGGGTGCTAATATACCTCTTCCTCCCCCTTCGGGGATTTACAGACATGAGTATATGTATTACTATGTTAAATATCATTCAATATCCTTCTGCCCAAAAATTACTTTAACTTGACAATAACATTGGACTTCCATACAAACTATTTTACCATTCCCTGGTTTGGATTATTCCCGTTGGCCACCACATAGTTGGCCACCACTGGTGGACATTGGGAAATTTTATCACTTTTTATCCCAATGGCCACCAGTGGTGGTCAGCGGGAATAAAGTTTTATTACATTTTATGGTGCACATTCTGCAACTTTTGCATTTGGGGTAGGCAGTTACCTACTTCTTAAATACTTACCTACGTTCTAACCAATCTTACGTTTCGTATGTTGAAAGGTAAAATAATTCCAGTCCACACCTGTATACATCTTAAAACTTGAATGAATGATTATTATTAGGTATTAAGTATATTATTTGGGTGTATAAAGATTTAAATTATTTGATATAATTTCCATATGTTAGGTACTGTACCTATTCAATACCTATTATTGTATTGAATAAGAAATACATAATAAAAGTTTTAGTTAGAACGTTTATATAAATAATAAAAGTGATTATAAGGGCCAATAAACCCAGGTGCAGCTATCTCGCTTTTGCATTTGAATTTTTTAAAATCGTTTTATTTACCTACTTTAATGCTTCCGTCATCTTGTGATATTAATATTCCATAATATTCAGAGCTTATAATAAGTAACTTGTAAAACATAAAAAACGCGAGTGCGATATGTGTAGCCAGCGTTCTGGGTGGTTTATATTGTGATTAATGTTTATATTATATATAGTAGGTGTTATTAAAAGCTTAGTTAAAGAAAAACCTAATGTAACATTAGTTTGATTTTACCGAATTATTATTAGGTACAGTTTATGAATGTTCTGACGAGCTCTTCCAATTAGTCCCACCCTCTCCTTTCCTACACAGGACGACACGTGCAGGGCTAAGATGCCATCCATATACGGTGCAGAGTATACCAGCTATAACCAAGCGTTTCAGCGACTCATTCCTATGCCGCACCATTAAGACCTGGAACTCCCTGCCAGCTCACGTGTTTCCTTCTTCCTACAGTCCCGGGTCCTTTAAGCGGGGCGTGAAAATGCATCTAACGAGGCCGTCAAGCTGAGTGCCAACATGGTACAGGTTTCCGATGGTGACCCTCTTTTCGAGACTTTGCCTTTAGCTTAACATCAGGCGAGGTGAAGTCAAATTGACGTGTGAAAAATTCTACTTTATTGTTAGGAAATATTTAATAAATGTTGATTTTCTATCATACCTACCTAGTTGTATTATTTTTGCTTGGTGGTGGCCTTGAGGACATAAAGTAACAAAATTTCCCAGTGTCCACCAGTGGTGGCCAACTATGTGGTGGCCAACGGGAACATTTCCAATATTTTATTCCCGCTGACCACCACTGGTGGCCATTGGGATAAAAAGTGATAAAATTTCCCAATGTCCACCAGTGGTGGCCAACTACGTGGTGGCCAACGGGAATTGGATTAACCCTAAGGAATGTTGATTTTTAAGGATATGCTATAGGATATACTATTTATACTGTTGATTGATGGCACTTGGTGGAATTCATTGTTACACATATTGAGAACACTTGTACTTTTCCACAGTATTTATTATATTGAACCTGACCGGGTTCGCCTTACGGCATTCTCAAAGGTTTACATTTAGCAAAGGTTTTGAATGTTCTAATTTGTTAAAACAACATTTTAGGAATAATAACATCCAAAACCTTTGCTTAATGTAAAACTTCGAGAATGCCGTAAGGCGAAACCGGTCAGGCTATAATCCGGAAGCCGGAGCCGGAAGAGTAGGTTATGTCGTACTCGAAACGACTAAAAATCGCACGCCAACTGAGGGTCGTGGTGCTAGGCCGGAGGTGAGGTTGTCTTCGACATATCCCGCGCACCCCGGCTGACCCAGGGCCATCCCTTACGGTCTGGCCCTCCTCGGGAGGGAGGACAACGGTGTCCCAGACTCGCCCCCGGAATGGGGAGGCGCGGCCCATCCGTTGCCTTCAAATGACTATTGGGACGGTACAGGGCCTAGCCAAAATCTGGGTAAAATCCCCTTCTAGCGGGAGATATAAGTAATCCGCCAACCGCAGAGGTATTGTGAAATTCATCCAAATTTGGAAATTTGGATTTGAACAATACAAGGATTCCGCTACGAATTCCGAATGCTTCTACAAATTACAGGCAAAACAGCTACATAGTGAGGGTTACTCGTAACTTTAACAGACTATGTAAGCAGCACGATATTGTTCCTTTCTCGACTAGTGTGCCCGCGGCAAGATGGTGCTTGAGCTTAGCTTTTTTCAAACCCATAAATTGATGTCATATATTGCTAGTATTGGCAGTTAAATAAGGTTTGTGCAATGCGTGTTTTTGTTCACAATGTTTTACCTACGCAGCAACTTTAAGCGAAAACTTGTTACTGGCTTTCTATTGCCTAATTCATGTTTTTGTAGCTGTAAGTTTTCCATGTAATAAATAAATAAATAAATAAAGAATACTCAAAATGCAATAAACAACCAATACGCTGATATCAGTTACGTGTCTCACATAATAATAGATAACTTCGGTTCGCGACCTTTGATTTGAAATCTGCGATTTCTATGGAGGGAACTCTGTTCAATAGGTATGTCAAGGTCAACAAATAAAAAATGAAAGAGAATGTACGTGATCGCCATTTAATTTATTTCATACAGTCTGTACTTAACCCCTATGACTTAATACAAAATCACAATGCGTGTGGCAGCACTGGCCATCATTCCTGTCGTGCCCAGCGGGCCCTCGTCTCAACATGCCCTGAGGCCTGTGGGGCCCTTGGTCGTCGTGTGTCCCCTACAGAGCCATCTTGCGTCCCTCGATCGAAATTTCAACGGCTCGCCGCGAGCCACTCTTCATCCGCTTCTGGTCCATGAAACGTTTCATTTGCTTCTCGTAGCGTGTCATCTTTTTCTTGCTTGTCTGTAAGACACACGAACAAAATTAATAAAGTAATGTAAATTTAATATCCATATGAAACATTAATAAAGCAAGATACAGACCAAGAACGTAGGCACGTACATACGCACACATATACGCACGCATGTACGCACGTACGCACTCACGTACGCATACACGCACGCTAGCACGCACGCACTCACGCATGTACGCATGCACGCATTTACGCACGCATGCACGCACGCTGGCACGCACGCAAGCACGCACGTATGCCCGCATGCATGCCTGCCCACTTACCCGCGACATGTCGACGTCGCTGGTGGACTTGGGCCGGTACACGTAGTCTTTGTTAGACGGCAGCGGCACGCGCGCTCTCGCCACCCATCCCGGCTCGCCTGGCCGAGCGACCCTGTCAAACACACAAACAAACAGTATAGAAGGTTGTTTAGACTAGACTGAAGATTGATGGCACTTGGTGGAATCTACTACACATATTGAATAACACACGTGTACTTTTCCACTGAGTTTAATTTTATTCCTAAACCTGACCGGTTTCGCCTTACGGCATTCTCAAAGGTTTATATTGAACAATCAATCTAAACCGTTCAGAATGCCGTAAGTAAAGAAGGTCCTGGGATTTGATGACTATACATAGGTCTTGCCAGATTGATTGAGAATACAGTTCGCAGTAAATATCGTATGGCGTCTATTACACATTCAAGCAAGCGTCATTCACGCCATCAATCATAAATTGCGGAGACTGATGTTTAGAAAAAAATACGATCAATGACCATCAGTCACCGCATTACACGATAGGTTACTTATTAATCACGGCCGTGATTGTGGTAAAACTGACAGAAAAACCTACCGTGTAATGGACGCCTATTATTAAGCTTATCTAGATAGCGTTGTGTAAAAAAAAATGTTTCAGGTCCAAACTGTTCGCAAGGTCAACAAACTTTATTCTCAAACCATTTGACACGAGGTATTCGCATATCTAAAGCTAAATACGTACTTGTCGCCGTCGGCGGGCGCGTCAGGTGCGGCGCCGTGTCGGGGGCGCTTGCTGGGCCCGGCGGGAGTATCAGGCTCGTCGCGGCGCCGCCCGCCCGCCATGGCCTCGTCACGGGCCTGCCGCTCCTCACGAGTCATAGCTACCAACAAACCCAAAATTTGATTACATCAAGAAAACCGACAGCTGTAGACCGTACTTCATCAGGCACGGAATACTAACACATAACATAAATTCACGCCTGTATTCCCCGAAGGGGTATGCAGAGGTGCTAGCACCCACATTTTGCCAGTTTATGTTTGGGTCCCAATGTAATAGGTGGCGAGTCTATTGCCATTCAGCGGGCACTTATAAACCTGCGATAAATATACATTTAACTTCGAAAAGCATTGAAAAGTTATTAGTGTGTGCCATGGTAAACCTGGGATCGAACCCGAGACCTCGTCGCAGCAGTCCATTACCCGTACCTAGTGGTATGGGTAATGGACTGCTACCACAGATTTCTACTTCTACCGCAGATTACTAACTCTGCTGTCTTAATATATTTTGGAATGGCCTTATTTATTAAGCATAACCCTGATTTGTTTCCACGGCTTTCGAATGGTGTCCAACGTAGCAGACGTGACAATAACAGGCTACGCATTCAGAGTGCCAAAACAGCACTTATGTGGAAAAGTATGTTCTGTTTGCCCCTAAAATCTACAATAAAATACCAAATGCACTTACTGCCTGACTTACGGCTTCTACAGTTTGTATACAAGGTGATTATAAAGTCGTTTCGGAAAAAAAGAATTAATTGATTATTAAATAGGAAAAAAGATGTATTAATTTGGTGAAATAAACAAAAGATTTTTTACAAGCCCCATTTTTTTTTACCGTGGGGGAAAATCCTTCATGGATGTTATGCCGGACTCCTACCGACTAAAAACTCCCACGGTAACGCCCAGAAGCCTATGGTTGGGAGCCCCAGGACTCCCATCAGACCTACGGCTACAGTTGGGGCCTCGCCTAGGTGGTTCGGGTGCTATGCCGCGTCTATGGGGGGGTTTTCGGGTGTTATCCCGCTTCTTATGGGGGTGGGGGGGGGGGGGGGGCGTGCGTGAATCCAATACAAGCCCCATAAATTTTTCCTTTCACCTGAACATTATTCCCATACATTATTTTAAAAAAATATTTTTACTTTCACCAAAGTAATACTTCCAGATGATTTTGCTATTTAAACTGAGCCCAAATTCTTATTCCAAAACAATTATAAAATCACCCAGTATAGTCTAAGCGCTCCATACAAAATTATCGCACGTGGTGACGTCACAGCGTGTTAGCGCGCAATGCAAATGTATGGAGTGTAAGAGAATATCGCATTTATCTCAATCCACATAGCCTTTACACTTATAAAATGCAAGTATATTGATTTGGAATATAATAAGGAATCTAAAAAGTTATAAGTGTTGCCTTAATCCATACTATCCATACTAATATTATAAATGCGAAAGTAAGTCTGTCTGTCTGTCTGTCTGTCTGTATGTCTGTATGTTACGCTTTCACGCCTAAACCACTGAACCGATTTTGATGAAATTTGGTATAAGAGTAGATTAGACCATGAGAAAGGACATGGGCTATGTTTGGTCGCGATAACCGACATCCACGCGGGCGGAGCCGCAGGCAAAAGCTAGTTCTTGTTATACAGTATGGATACGACATATAGGCATTAATTGAAGCCACATACTTGGTACCCTGTTAGCATGAAACGGGCAAAGTTTGAACAAAATCGGTCAAGTATTAAGGTCAAAAACAAGAGTTTTAATTTTAGTGAATTTTGATCAGCTGTGAACACTCTGTAGAATAGCAGTTTTCAATGAACTTTAAATTCTCATTCAATTGTATGCCTACGTATAAGGACTCTTTCACACTCGACATCCACGCGGTACGGCGATAGACGCGCGTAGCGCGCGCCTATGTATTTAACGCGGAATTGACCGGTTCGATCATAGAGTGGTTATGCGTATGCGCGTGTGAGGCACCGCACCTCCGCGCGGACGGCATGGCCGCGTCAAGGGGCAGGCAGAGACAGGATTTTTCGACCTCGCGGTCGATGATGTACCGCCGTAAACCGCCTATGCTTAATAATTTCACCAGTAGTGTTTATGTTTATTGATCATGAATACGTTGAACTTTACATACAGGAAAAGACCGACTCGAAATTGTTACAAATTTTAAGATAAATTTATTTCTACATTCATGATTCAGATTTAATTCAGAACAAAATGTAAGCGAGTGTGTAATCGGCATTAGAAACGATAGTCGTAAAATTTTTATTACTATTAGGGTTACCATCCGTCCGGGCTTCCCCGGATTTGTCCTAGTTTCGACGCAGTCCTCAAGAGTCACGACCCTAAGTTGGGCGCTGTAGTCTTTCATCTCCAAAATGCTGTCACGGAGCTTCGGAGAACACTATGACCACTCCTACTTGTCCATGTGAGTCCATCAGCTAGTAGCTGTCGCCAATGAGTTTTTTTTTAATAACAGACACGTCAATTTGACTTCACCTCGCCTGATGGTAAGCTAAAGGCAAAGTCTCGGAAAGAGGGTCACCATCATAAACATGTACCATGTTAACAGTGGTGGCACTCAGCTTGACGGCCTCATCAGATGCCTTTTCACGCCCCGCTTAAAGGACCCGGGCGTGTAGGAAGAAGGAAACACGTGAGCTGGCAGAGAGTTCCAGGTCTTAATGGTGCGGCATAGCTTGGTGTTGGACCGTTGAAACTGTTTCCCAGAAACGGTGTACACTGTAAGGTATGAAAGAAACTTTATCCCACGCACACTCAGGCGGTGGAATGAACTCCCTGCTATGAGTCTCCCAAGGGACTAGAAGTTCGAGAACTAGTTCTTCGAAAAGGATATTGGTCTTGCATACATCCATATGCCACGGTAATAACTTTCTATCAGGTGGGCCGTGTGCTTGTCTGCCACCTTAGTAGTACAAAAAAACTTCTTGTCCTGATTTGATTCAAGATATGGAAAACCTAATTACTATAGAAATTGTAAAATGCGACGTTGCCGCACTGTGTATTCATTCAAATATTCACTCGCTATTCGAGGATTCCCCCGTGACGTGCGTGAGCTCGCCAGTGACCGCGAGCACGCGCGCATGTTCGCATCGAGATTTTATTCGACATAGTTTTTTAGAGTGAAATTGACACTAATTAACTTTTATGTATTTTTAAATAGTGTTATTTTCAACTATATACAATAGTAAGTATTTATTTCGTGTTGTGCCATCCAGTGTGAGTGTTTTCTTCATAACTATTGTGTATTTTGAAATTGTGTGTTATTTAAAACTATTATTACCTATTGTATTTGTTATTGTGCCATCCACGTGTGTCTGAAAGTCAAGAAGCACTGCGCAGCCGAATTATTGAGGCATTTAACAAATTGAAAGCTATGGCTTTGGATCCGAATCGAAATCGGGACAATATTGTTCGGCGATGTAATTTGTGTATTCAAGCAAGTGGCGGACATTTTGACAATTTCAAAGATTTAAATTTACAATCTACAGTGTTATTAAAAGTTCTGCGTACTATACGTCTTAACCTGTGATTCTACGGAATCTGGTGGTACCTACTTACGTACGTAGGTACGTGAGCGCGCCAGCCGGCGGCACGGCCCGGCGGCGCCGGCGCGGCGGCGTGCTTTGTTGCCGCTCCGCTATTCCGAGTAAGTTACCTACCTACTACACTACCTCCCTATACTCGTAAACCGTGCGTATGTGTATGTGTGTAAAGGCGTGTGCGTATTTATTAATGACTTAGTAACTATCAATGACATTATACGGATAGTTTCATTTTCAACATTTACTTTGATAATTATTTTGTTAGAAAATTTCGGTTTTTTTAAATTAGGGAATTTAAGTTTAAATTTTGTTTGGTTACATTCCTACGGACCAGGATGGTTAGCGGTTTTCGTAAATGCCTATATGTCGTATCCATACTGTATAAATGTTGGCTTACCCTTAAAATCTGTTGATAGATTGAATATTGGTCTCGCCCACTCGGATATAAGTCTGCCGGCGCGTTCTCGGTTTGATTTGGTCTCTTTCGGGTGTTTGTATAGGTACATCACTGCTTTCCCTATGCCGGACTGTTTGAGAAGTGACTTGTCTATAGATGGGAACTGCGAAAGAAAACATACTAGTAAGAACATGGCCTCGATTTTAAACTAAAACTTAAATTAAATGACATCTTGTGAATGTAAGAATGTAATAAGTCTGTTTTTAATTTTGGACTTTAAACCTAAATCAATAAAGTGGAAAATTAAATAGCATATTTTTTTCATTGCCAGTGATAGTAGTCTTGCTCTTTGGGGGTGACGGGTGAAGCCGCCTGTCACCCCAGCAGAAGCAGGCCACGGCGACGGCGCGCTAAGAAGCGCGCCTCCCCATTCCGGGGGCGAGTCGGGGACACCGTTGTTCCCCCTCTCGAGGAGGGCCAGACCGTAAGGGATGGCCCTGGGTCAGCCGGGGTGCGAGGGATATGTCGATGACAACCTCACCTCCGGCCTAGCACCACGACCCACAGTCGGCGTGCGGTTTTAGTCGGTTCGAGTCCGACATAACCTCCCCTTCCGGCTCCGGCAGAGGGGTATCCGAGGGGATTTCCACACGAAAAAAAAAATGTGGTCTTGCTCTTAATTCCGACCCATGCATATTGTGAGTTTCATGCATACACTAACAAGTTCGAAAGCTTTTTTTTTCGCTCGGAAATCCTCTCGTGTATCTCCCCTGCCGGAGCCGGAAGGGGGGGTTATGTCGGACTCGAACCGACTAAAACCGCACGCCGACTGCGGGTCGTGGTGCTAGGCTGGAGGTGAGGTTGTCATCGACATATCCCTCGCACCCCGGCTGACCCAGGGCCATCCCTTACGCTCTGGCCCTCCTCGGAAACAAGTTCGACAGCGTAGCGCAACATGCGTGATGTTGCCAGCTAACTTGATTTTTGTTTGCTCAACGATATGACAGAACAATATGAAGAACAGACAACATTGTTCCGTGTTATCGCATTATGTTGCGCAACGTTGTACAACATGGCGCGTAAGCAATAGGTTAATTGATTGATTGATTGGTCTACATGACAAGATTTTTTTAAAGTTCATTCTCCCTATTTTTGCGTTGACATTTATGCATTAAACAAACTCTAATATAGATACAAAAAATACACCCATTACCGGCTTTATCGGTATTACCGGTAAAAAAAATCAAGTGATGGCACTCGGACGTTGGCTCCTTTTCGATCCGACACAGATACCTCCTGAAGCACCCGTGCCCGGTGATAATCTGCGTCAGTCGATACGAGAGGCTGCCATGTGGCCTCTCGAGCCATTCCCCCATGATGGGCCTTACCGCCTCTATGACGGCATGCCCTGCGCGTCGTTGCTCAAGTCGTCGCTCCCACTCCGCCACCACGATCCCGTGGAGCCGGGACCTCTCGGCCCGAATGTCTTCGGGCTCGGGATCGTATCCCCGCTCCCGCGCCTCCTTACGGAACCGATACAGTGCCGCAAGGGATCTCGCTTCCAGGATCCACGGTGGCGATCCGGCTAGGAGACTCGCCGCTTCAAAGGATATCGTGCGGTACCCCCTAATGGCCCTACAGGCCATAGTCTGCTGCGGTGCATGCAGCAGTTGCACGAACCTGGCCCGCAGGGCGTCCGCCCACACGGGGCACCCGTACAGGGCCATGGACCGCACGACACCCGCGTACAGTCTCCTGCAGGAGTCCTCTGGGCCCCTCAAGTTGGGCAGCAGCCGCATCAGCGCGTTAGCTGACACCAACAGTTTGGGGCGCAGACTTCGGAAGTGCTCTCCGAAGTCCCACCGACCGTCGAGTACGAGCCCCAGGTATTTCAACCGGGGCTTGATGTCGATGGGAGTACCTCCTACTGTCAAGCTGGATCCCGGGGGTGGCCTGCGCCGAGGACCATGAAAGAACAGGGCCTCGGATTTGTGCAGAGCCACCTCGAGACCCAGCCGCCGGATCCGATCCACGACTTGAGCAACAGCGGTCGTGGCCCTCTGGGTCGCCTCGCGGTGTGTAGCGCCACTCACCGTCACTAGCGTGTCGTCCGCGTAGCACGTGACGGTGGCACCGAACGCGAGCTCACCGCGAAGCACCCAGTCGTATCCGATGTTCCACAGGAGCGGCCCCAGGACCGATCCCTGTGGGACACCGCACGACATCGACCCAGTAGATACCAGAGTTAACTTTGTAATCTTTAACATTTCAATATCGAACGGTCGGTATTAAATTCAAGAGTAAGACACACGATTTAGACACGATACTTACATCCATAAGCAACTTCAGAATGCTTTCTCGGATAAGCAGGCAGGGTAGTGCACGATTGGGCATAGGAGCCAGCCAATCGCACAGCACATTGAGCACATTATGTTCTAAGAACGCTAATTGGAGGTCCTTCTTGATAAGTTGCGACATAGCACCTTTAAGCATAGATACTTTGCGTACGGCAGGCTGATTGCGTTTGTTTAAATCTCGGTCTTCCTCTGCCGCCGCACGCATCTGTTGCAATAGATGCGCTATAAGATCATCATTATCGTTAATAATGTCGATATCACGCCTTCGCCGTTTGCCGCGTCTTTCGTCGCGTTTCCGTGCCAACATTATTTCGAAGTCTGACATGCCTCCCGCCATTTCTGCAGATTTCGAATCGGGGGCTATTTCGTCGTCGGAAGATGCGGGAGATGTGACGGTGGCGACGGGTGCGGGAGACGTGGCGGGGGCTGCATTATCGCCTGTACCGCCTTCGTCGTCGGATTCTAACCGCACGGTACGCCTCTTCTTAGCTGTAATGAAAACGGTGTGGTTAATAAGTTTTTTCTTAATAATATTAGCAACCGAAGTTACTAATTATTCATCTAACCCCTCCTGTTAAGCTACATTGCTTGTGTTAGGAGTGGGTTCACGTTCGGTAGTGTCATGGCCAGGATTCGGATTTTGATTGTAAATCCTGCAAGTTATGTACCGACGCTTATATTTTTTTGGCTTATATAGTGAGTCAACTCCATTGTCAAATCGCAACATACCTACGACGCTGTCTCGACGGTCGAGTAAGCGTACATATCTGCCATCAAAGAGCCCATTCTCACCAATACTGTTCAGTAACCAGCTTTCTGTCAGTGAGATGATATCATACGAACTCATATGTAGATTACGCTGAAATATATTCCTTTTTGTACGCAACCCTCTTGTATTTTGTAATATAAACTTTGTAATTTTAATCGACCCCAAACACAAGTCCGAATGCTGAAGAAACATATGGAAACAATAAGATGCTTACGCGATTTCTTGTCAATGTGCGGAAAATAAACTTATATTAGCAATCATTCCAAATATATAATAAACAACCAACTATAGAAGATTTTGTAGCGAGATCAATATTATAATCACCCCCAAACACAAGTCCGAATGCTGAACAAACATATGGAAACAATGAGATGCTTACGCGATTTTCTTGTCAGTATGTGGAAAATGTGTTAAGTAAGAATAAAGAGCTTAAAGGCAACTTCCAGCCGTTTGCCTACACTCACTGTACTGTACATAAATAAATATTTTAATCGTATACATTGGTTTTGAAGGAAGACATTGTAATAAAATGATATTTATTGCTTATATCTCATCTACAATGTATAAACGAGTTCAACAAACGGAACATAACTTACACTAAGGGCTTGATAACTGGAGTATAAATAGAATAGCGCGTATCTTTGCAATAATATCTACATTGTGATGTTATTGGGAAGAGTTTGGTTAAGATAACAAATTCTAGTTGAATAAACACAATGGCTACTTGACGCAGGTCCTAATGCGAATATAATGGCTATTATTCATTTATAATAAGCCTAGTGGTATGGGTAATGGACTGCTGAGACGAGGTCTCGGGTTCTATCCCAGGTTTACCATGGCACACACCAATGACTTTTCGATGCTTTTCGAAGTAATGTGTGTATTTATCGCAGGTCTATAAGTGCCCGGTTAATGGCAATAGCTCGCCACCTATTACATTGGGACCTAAACATATACATTGCTGTGCGTCGCGGTCACGAGATCAGTATTTTTGTGACCCGGTACAATGACATGAAGTACCACTCTCCCAGAAATTTTAAGGAACTTTATTTGGATCACGGGAACAGGAACAGTGTGTCCTAAACCTGTCTATCTTGAATTTAACGCGGACGAAGCCGCGGGCAAAAGCTAGTGTATTTATAGTTATTTTTTTTTATACAGGGCACGTCAATTTGACTTCACCTCGCCTGATGTTAAGCTAAAGGCAAAGTCTCGGAAAAAGGGTCACCATCGTAAACATTTACCATATTAACAGTGGCGGCACTCAGCTTGACGGCCTCATTAGATGCCTTTTCACGCCCCGCTTAAAGGACCAGGGACTGTAGGAAGAAGGAAACACGTGAGCTGGCAGGGAGTTCCAGGTCTTAGTGGTGCGGCATAGGAATGAGTCACTGAAACGCTTGGTTCTAGCAGGTATAATCTGCACCGTAAATGGATGGCATCTTAGCCCTGCACGTGTCGTCCTGTGAAGGAAAAGGGAGGGTGGGACTAATTGGAAGAGCTCGTCAGAACATTCACCATGGTAGAGACGGTAGAAAACTGCCAAAGACGTAACATCTCTACGCATCTGCAAAGGCTCGAGGGTGTTCGTGACCTCAGGATTCCCAATAATGCGGACCGCACGTCGCTGCAACCTGTCGAGAGCATCTAGTAAGTACTTTGCAGAGCCGTCCCAGAGATGTGAGCAGTATTCCACGCAGGAACGAATTTGGGTCTTGTATAGAAGACACCGCTGCTCCGGCGTGAAAAAACGTCTCACTCTGTTCAGGACTCCGAGTTTACGCGAGGCTGATTTGATGATACTCTCGATATAGTTTTTGTTATTCAGTTTGCAGCGAACATCCATACCGAGGATAGTGAGGTGGTCCTGCAGTGGCAGTGGTGTGCTCTGAAGAGTGGGAATTTTGTTTTCGTTTTGTTCGTCTCTCAAATTTGACACACCAGAACATTCCGGTACGCCTTCTAGCGAGCCGGTATGTACCTACCCCAGGTATCGCGGGCAGGAGGGGGCCACGTTCTTTTTTATACCGTACCGCAGCGTTGCTCCGCAAAAGAGCCGAGTTGACGTACTATTAGCTTTTATTATAGATATGCTAATACTCACTTTGGCGGGAAGGTGATCCAGAACCGGAACGGGAGCTGGACCGGGATCGTGAGCGCGACCTGCAGAGTGAAAGTAAAAAGTTTAATGGTTCGTCTGTTGACGGAATCTTAGACTATACCGGGTGTAAGGGGCTCCCGAAGCCGAAAACTCTAGTAGTACTCCAGGTACATAATACATTGGTATAAAAATAAAATCGATTTGGACAAAAAAATATATTTCGTTTTTTTTTTTAATTTAATTACCAAAGAAAAGCAAATAGCGCCAAGCGCGTTTTTTTAATAGTGTTTTTTTATGAAATTACCGTTTCATTTAGCTTTACTAACACGATGGAAAGTAAACATTGCAAAATTAAAAAATTAAAAAAAATAAATAAAAAACAACGAATAATTTTTTTTGTCCAAATCGATTTTATTTTTATGACAATGTGTGATTTACCTGGAGTACTACTAGGGGTTTTCGGCTTCGGAAGCGTTCCCCTAACACCCGGTATAAATACTGTATAGACACAGTAAGTAGCACTACAACACAGCGTAAAAAAAATTACTACTTCGGTACAAGTTGACATACATGCACACATTGACAGTTTATAGAACAATATTGTCATTAGCTTACTCACACAACGCGTATTTCAAGCGGTTTTATTCGATGCATTTTGTTAGAAATACTGTGTCTAAAGTAAAGCCAACGAGACTAGAGAAAGGTAAACAAAGCGACCATCACTGAGTTACGTTGCGATAACTAGCGATTATTTTCTCTGTCCTTGCCGCACATGTCACAATAGCTGAACAACAGCTGTCGTTGCGTGTTTCGTAGTACGGGAAAGCTGTCAGCACAGCGGTTCTAAACTGTCAGATCCGCCATCTTATGAGCAATTTCATTCCTGTCTGGAATGCTCTTGAAGTGATAAATGTTTGAAACCGCTGAAACTTTGTTTACCTTTTTTCTCTCGCTTCGTTGGCCTTACTTTATACAGTTTATATGATCAAAAGATGTAGCTATTGATGCTTTACCTGGATCGAGATTTTGCGGAGCCTGAACGTGATCGGGATCGTGATTTGGAGCGAGATCGCGACCGTGACTTGGACTTAGATCTTGACCGCGACTTGGACTTGGAACGAGATCGGGATCTGGACTTGGAATGTGATCGGGATCTGGACTTGGAACGAGATCGTGACCTGGACTTGGATCGAGATCCAGACCGAGAGCGCGACCGAGACTTGCGTGAACCGGATCCAGATCTTGATCGGCTCCGTTTTCTCGCTGCAAATTTACAATAAAATTCACAATTCACATTACCACAAATTATTAAATATCCAAACGTTAGTATTAGAGTTTTTGGGATATTCACCATGTATTTTTTTGCTAATACGGCACTGTTAGAACCCTAGCGTCCACCTACCCGTACCGTACACAACGTATCAAACGGATTTTTCACACTGCGTCCACCTGATCCGCAGTGATCGCATCGCCGCCGTTATAACTAGCAACCGGCCGGATTGCTGACGCCATTTCATTCGGATTTTCGGAATAATATGTGATGTTATTATGCGAAATGTGTCAGTGACATAGTGTCGATAAGACGAGGATGGTTGTCAAAATGCAAATGGCGGAATACGCGCGGTGTTCGTCCACAAGTTCCGACATTCTAAAAAAAAAACGAAAAAGTGCCCGCTGAGTTCCTAGCCGGAGTCTTCTCAGGTCTGGGCCACGTTTCGAACCGGTGATCCATTTACTAAACTAGTATTTAATATTTATTTTACATTGACGTTTTGTAAGTTCCAATTTAATGGTAGGTATATGCAGAAAAAATGATTTTTGACTTTGACTTTGAAATTCAATTTTTAATTCCGGCATTGCCGATGAGCAGATTCGTGGAATCCGTACGATGCGGACAGTGGACGCACTTGTTCGACTTTCTATATAAAGCATGCTTGCGGTGCGGGTACCTAGGTTCCTTGGTGAGCCGGGGTGCGAGGGATATGTCGATGACAACGTCACCTCCGGCCTAGCACCACGACCCTCAGTCGGCGTGCTGTTTTAGTCGGCTCGAGTCCGACATCACCTCCCCTTCCGGCTCCGGTTGGGGAGGTATCCGAGGTGATTACCACACGAAAAAAATACCGGTGGGGTTAGGTGGACGCTAGGCTATAAGCGTCATGCTGCTCACGAAGGAACAGAAGAAGTTCCGAAAACTATAATAATTATGTAAGTGACTGAGTAATTTTATTAGTATTATTAAAATCGTCTCAAAATTATACAAAACATACCTTTCTCAACGGACTTTGATCTAGATCTAGAGCGAGATTTAGATCGTGAAGGTGAGCGTGACTTCGATTTGGAGTGTCGCGAGCCTGCTGAGCGTGACCGCGAGCGGGAAGCACGTTTCTCTGGAAGAAATTCAATTTGAAATTATACTTAGAAAAAGTCACTTTAAATGCAACTACAGAACGAGCTTCATTAATCCCTGAGAATTATGAACACAAGTATACACTTGTGTTCATAATTCTCAGGGATTAATGAAGCTCCATGAATACTCATGGAGCTTCAAAATTATAAAAAAATACTGTGCATACCAGTATAACAGAGTTTGTTTAGACATAAATGAGCCCAAATTCTTTGAGCTTGTCTTATTTAATTCAGAAGTTGCTATGGCCACCTTCCTACTCCATCTACAGAACAGCAGCTTGGTACCATATTATTGAATTGTCATCCAAAGTACATGTGTATGTAAAATGTCGTCAAAATTGGTTGAGGTTATCTGCTTCAAAACCGAGTTGCAAGATTGCACCCAATCAAATTACATACATACATACAGAGCAAGTAAAAAGGAAATTTGCGACATAAAAGTTTATGTCCTTTTTATAGCAGTTTCGAGCGACCCACCGTGCGCCATTTCTGCAGATTTGGAATCGGGGGCTAATTCACCGTCGGATGGTGCGGGAGAAGCGACGGTAGCGGCGGGTGCGGGAGACGTGGCGGGGGCTACTTTATCGCCCGTACCACCTTCGTCGTCAGATTCTAACCGCACGGTACGTCTCTTCTTGGCTGTAATGAAAACGGTGTGGTTATGAAGTTTTTTTCTTAATAATATTAGCAACCGAAATGACTCATTATCCCTCTAACTATGGTAATCAAGCAAATCATTGTATCTTAGAGTATAGTGTTAGACTAAGTAAATGTTTGTAAATAGACCAAAAAAATAAAAATGCCCGCTGAGTTTCTTGCCGGAGTCTCCTCAGGTCTAGGCCGCGTTTTGAACCGCGGTGGTCCATTTGCTAAACTAGTCTTTAATATTTATATTTTTATTGACGTTTTGTAAGTTCCGATTTAATGGTTATGCAAGAAAAATGATTTTTTACTTTGACCTTGGTTCAGGTCGGTAGTGACATGGCCAGGATTCAAAGCCGGGACCTTTTGATTGTAAATCCTACAAGCTACCGACACTTACAAATTTTGGCTGATCGTATTATCTATTACTCACTTTGGCGGGAAGGTGATCCAGAACCGGAACGGGAGCTGGCTCGGGACCGCGAGCGCGACCTGCAAAGACAAGGTAAGAAGTTTAATGATTCGTCTTTTGACGCAATCTTAGATTATATACACACGCTATAGACACGGTAAGTAGCACTACAACGCAGCGTGAAAATATCCACTACTTGGGTACCTTAGAGTATTTACTATGTCTATGTTGGGTACAAGTTGGCATATACATACATCCATACATACATAACATGCAAACATTGACAGTTTAAAGAATAGTATTGTCGAAATAAAACCACTTTTTACGGATTCTATCGCGATATATTTGTTATTATTACTTTTTAACCCGACGTTTCGGCTGCTTTGCAGCAGCCATTTTCGCGGTGTGACTCACGATGGTAGTTGTCACATAGTTTGAAGTATAAGTTATCTCAAAATACCCGAATCATGGTGAATTATTGGTGTTCATATTTACGCAGAATGAGCTCACTGTGTTGTTAAGTCTTGCTGGATTTTGCTGCCAACTACCTCTACAAGATGCAGGGGTCTACAAAATAGACTGTGACTGTGGGCTCTCATATATTGGTCAAACCAAGCGAAGCATTGGCACTCGGGTCAAAGAACACATAGCTGACATAAAACACCAACGTTCAACAAAGTCAGCTGTATGTGAACACGCGCAAAAAGGCACCAACCATTACCTAAGGTTTGATAAACCACAGATACTCGCCAAAGAACACCGATATATTCCTAGAATGATCCGCGAGGCTATTGAAATTAAAAAACACCCAAATTTTAATAGAGAGGATGGAGGGACCGTACCACCAGCTTGGGACCCAGTCATCCACTTAATCAAACCCAGTAAGCAGCAACATCCAGCAAGACTTAACAACACAGTGAGCTCATTCTGCGTAAATATGAACACCAATAATTCACCATGATTCGGGTATTTTGAGATAACTTATACTTCAAACTATGTGACAACTACCATCGTGAGTCACACCGCCAAAATGGCTGCTGCAAAGCAGCCGAAACGTCGGGTTAAAAAGTAATAATAACAAATATATCGCGATAGAATCCGTAAAAAGTGGTTTTATTTCAATGAGTGACATTCGCGTAAACTTCAGAAAATATGAAATAGTATTGTCATTTGCTTACTCACACATAATGTGTATTTCAAGCGGTTTTATTTGATATATTTTGTTAGAAATACTGTATGTCTATTCAGTTTTTATGGTCAAAAGATATAGCTTTAGATGCTTTACCTGGATCGAGATTTTGCGGAGCCTGAACGTGATCGGGATCGTGACCCGGATTTGGAGCGAGATCGGGATCGTGACCCGGATTTGGAGCGAGATCGCGACCGTGATTTGGACTTGGATCGCGACCGTGACTTGGACTTGGATCGTGACCGCGACTTGGACTTGGATCGTGACCGCGACTTGGACTTCGAACGAGATCGGGATCGGGACTTGGAACGAGATCGGGATCGGGATCTGGACTTGGAACGAGATTGTGATCTGGACTTGGATCGAGATCCAGAGCGAGACCGTGACCGAGACTTGCGTGAACCGGATCCAGATCTTGATCGGCTTCGTTTTCTTGCTGCAAATTTACAATAAAATTTACAGATCAGTATTGAATACCATAAATTAGTAAATATTCAAACTTTATTACTAGCGTTTTCGTTTTAGTTACCACGTAATTTTTTTTCGTTTACGGCACTGATAAAAGCGCCATGTTGCTCACGAAGGAATGAAGAAGTTCCAAAAACTCTAATAATAATGTGTGACTATGGTAATTTCAATATCATTATTAAAATCGTCGCAAAATAATACAAAACATACCATTTTCAACGGACTTTGATCTAGATCTAGATCTAGAGCTAGATTTAGATCGTGAACGTGAGCGTGACTTCGATTTGGAGTGTCGCGAGCCTGCTGAGCGTGACCGCGAGCGGGAAGCACGTTTCTCTGGAAGAAATTCAATTCGAAATATTATACTTAGAAATGTGACAGTACACATCGAATACATAGGGAAAAAGAATCTTCTCGGGCGGGACTCGAACCCGCAGTCTTTCCCTTACAGGGGGAATGCCTGACCAATTCGGCTACCGAGTCCCGCCCGAGAAGATTCTTTTTCCCTATGTATTCGATTTGTATAGTTAGCATACTTAATGCTGTAAAAATTCCTTCAAGTGACAGTACACACCTTAGTTCAGACAATAATACAATTTAATAATGTAATAAAATACTCTTAATACTCCTCATAAGATCCTCATAATCAAGGAAAGATAATTGTAGAATTAAAATATTTTCTGTTCATATCATAACAATGTTTACATATTAAATAATAAATAAGTAAATGTATATTGTACAACATTCTACACAACGCTATCTAGATCCATGGTAAGCATAGCTTAACTAGCTTGTGTTATGGAATCTTGAATGCGAAATAAACATACTTAGATACATTTTTTTTGTAAATACGTACATATTATACATAGAAAATACCCAGACCAATGCAAATACTCTTATTCATGCATACAAATATTTGCACTGAGCGGGGATCGAACCCGCGCCTCCTGAGTAGCGGCCGTCACTACCGCCACGCCACAGATGTTGTCATATTAAAATCCCGAAGTTCGAAATCTTGTTTGATACGCAATCCATAACTACTTTGGTAAAGCATCTAATAGGTTTCCCATCAATAAGATGGAAGTATGGTATTTGCCCAAATCATGGGACCAATCAACAATTTCACAGTAGAAAGTGCTTACTTGTTACAGATGGGACAAAATGCTACACAATTCAGTTGTGTTTTGAACTATTTTTAGCAGACATGACAGCCTCTGTGGCATGGCGGTAGTGAACGCGACTACCACACAGGAGGAGCGGGTGCGAATATATTAATATAATACTCTGTGCAAATATTTGTATGCATGAATATGGCTATTTGGATTGGTCTGAGTGTTTCCATGTATAGTATCTAAATGTGTTTATCTGTATTCTGGATTCCATAACACAAGCCAGTTAAGCTATGTTTACCGCAGGTCTAAATAGCGTTGTGTAGAATGTTGTGGTATATTTATTTCATATTATTTATTATTCAATAATTATTGATGTTTGTGTAATTTTATAGGTCCGTGTACCCTATGGTATTAATTATGTCCAGCCATAAACTCCACACATTTCTTTATAGTTACTCACCCTTCGGTGAAGGAAACATGTGGTTGTTATTGTTATGATTTTTCATCGAGATTTTTACCACTATCTCACCTGTTGGTAAGTGATGATGTGGTTGATGATGAAATATGCCTACAACGAAGCAACCTATTTACCATTAGACTTGAATACTCTCAATTCAAGTTATAGCTTTCTAGAAACAGATTGATGCAAGGCATATAACTCCTTCACGATATGCACAATAAATGTTTTGTGTGTATTTTACAGCATTGTCAACTTAAAACTCAAATATATAAATCAAATCAACATCAAAATATATAATAAAATAATAAGTCAGAGAAGCAAGAACAGTATAAATACATACATACAAGTCTGTCAGTCTAGACTACTCTTGGTGGCGTTAGCCGAATACCACACAGGCAGAGCTGTGGGCGAAAAGCTAGTACATACATATAATCACGCCTTTATCCCCGGAGGGTTAGGCAGAAGTAAATTAACATCCACAATTCACTAATCATTTGCTTCTGACCCATGTAATAGGGGGTGAGTCTATTGTCGCATTCCAGGCACTATTGTTGACTCAAGCCATGCATCTGAGGCTGAGTGTGGGCAGTATATATCTGTCTGATGTTAAACAGGTAGGTAGGGCTATACCATTGTCGCCAGTCACAGAGATGGGGTGGGCCAAATTCTATTCTGCCGGGAACGTCACGGAATTACGTGATAACAGTATAAATAAAGCCCATTATTTATACTTTGTAAGACCAAGGGGTTACACTATACACCTTGTTTGGCATATCATAGCGCTGACAGGGCAAACCGACAAAATTTTCACGTATTGTTGACACAACAAGGTACAATTAGATATTTTCTCCAAGTAAATAATTTTTCATCTCCTTATTGCTAAACCCCATAACATGAGACTATCATTCTAAAAATATATAATCAGATAATTATGTCTGGAAAGATAATATTGAGGTTAGTAAAATACAATCCTGTTGATTACATACCTGTATCGACGTCCATTATTACAGTTACTATGCCGCTACGAGTACAGAAGTGAGTTCTTGTTTATTAATGGAAACACATCAAATCATTTAAATGTCTATGCACTTATTTTAAACAATCAATATTGCACAAAATCCACACACACTGATTGACGACAAAATCTGTTTGATTGATTGATAGAACACTTTTTTCTAACAATTCCAACGACAACTTTCCTGTTTACAGCCTTAACGACCATAGATGATAGTTCGATTATAAATATCGAGTGATAGTCGATTATAAAATTAAACAAGCAACTATTCGAAGGTGGAATGTATTTTAAATAATAAATAATATATTCTTGCTGATACCCGCGGCTTCACCCGCGTGGATGTTGATTATTAGTACTTTAGATCGTATCACTGATTCTACTCAAATTAACCAATCGTCGGCCTAATTCTAATAAAGCATAAGTCAAAATTTTGTCAACCAGTGATTTTTGCTGAATTGGGTAGAATGATCAAAATTACGTATATCTCTTTATTTACTTTTCAATGCTTGAATGGGAAAAAAAGAGATAAAACGCTTGAAACAATACGTCTTAAGTCTGGCCGCTATTTTGTAGTGCGAATAAAGCATAAGTCATTCTTTTGCATACAACTATTGGCGGGGAGCATGTGGCTCCGTGTTTAAAATTAATTTTAAGTGTTATTTAACTGTTTAGAAGACCATTGGGTGAGTATTACTGTTATTTTATTACTAATAATTCGATATTAACGTGAATTTAGCTTTCATTCAAATTAAGTACGAGTAATTTCTCGTTAAAATTCAGTCATTGAGATATGACATATTAGAACTAGCGATTTTGTTTGTTACTATTGAGTTATTGCTTATTCGAATATATTTTTAATTGAAATGAAACCACTTTTTAACAGATTCTATCGTGATATATGTGGTATTATTGACATTTTAGACCGACGTTTCGGCTTCTTTTCTACAGCCATCTTCGCGGGTTGACTAATGGTGGTAGACCTCCTTCATGCTAAAAACCATGGAGCGTCTATGCGAGAGGGATCTGAGAGATGGTGCGCTAAAACAAATGCCCCTACCCGCAAACCAGCACGCATACAGCTCCGGTAAGTCCACGGAATCAGCCCTCCATAAAGGCTGCCCACAGGGTGGTGTAATCTCCCTCCTCCTGTGGAATTTAGTGATAGACGACCTAATCACAAGCTTGAACTAAAACTGAGACTACACAATAGGCTATGCTGATGACCTAAAAATCCTTATCTCAGGTAAGGTAGCGGGTTCGATCTGTAACCTAACCCAACAAGCCCTGCGCATTGTAGAAAAATGGTGCAGGGAATTCGAACTATCGGTGAATCCGAACAAAACCGAATTAGTTATGTTCACAAACAAAAGGGTACTAGGCGAATACCGACTACCAAAACTCTTCGAAACGGAACTCCAACTGTCCAAAGAGGTCAAATACCTGGGCGGTATTCTTGACAGCAAGTTAACATGGACTAACCACCTAGAAAACAAAGTAGTAAAGGCCGGGATTACCTTCTGGCAATGCAGAAGAATGATTGGTAAAAAATGGGGGCTAGCACCGAAAATCATCCTGTGGCTTTCGAACAGTGTTCCGTCCCATGACAGCTTATGGCGCCATTGTCTGGTGGCCAAGGACCGAAAACAGCACAATATCAGCTAAACTACAGAAGACCCAAAGATTAGCCTGCATGGCAACCACTGGATGCATAAAATCCACCCCCACCGCGGCAATGCAAGCCATGCTTGGACTACCACCCTTGGATCTGTTCATCCGCCAGGAAGCAGCAGCTGCAGCTATACGCCTAAGGGCACTCAACCTATGGAGCGAAAGAAACACACGACACACTTCACTGCTCACTGAGCTCACGAAGGAGATACCCATGATAACAGGAAATGATCATGTACCTAAACAACACTTTTTCGACAAAAAATACAAGATTCAGCTCCACGAGGACGACCGCTGTGAGGCCTTATGTTCAGCAGAATTGCGTATCTTCACAGATGGATCCAAAACAGGTACTGGCACCGGGGTCTTCTCAGAGGACCTCAACATATCCATTTCAACACCGCTGGGGACCCATAATTCGTAGTAGTAATAGTAGTATTCCCAGCGGAATGTAGGTATGGGGATCACCTTGGCAGCCCCAGCGGTGATGGCCAGGAAAGTGAAAGGCCACTCAATACGCATACTGTCAGACAGCAAGGCTGTGATACAAGCTCTAGATAGCCATACTATAAACTCAGGACTAATACTGGATGGCCATCTTAAATTAAACCAAATAAGACACACCAACAACATAACTCTGCAATGGATCAAAGGCCACAGCGGCTCGCGCGGTAACGATGCCGCGGAGGAGCTTGCTAGGAGAGGATCAGATATGGTCACAATGAGACCTGAACCCATAATACCGATCCCTTTTGCATACCTACGAACTATAGCGAATAAACGAACGAGAGATCATCACAAAAGTTACTGGATAAACTGGAAGTATGCAGACAGGCCAGGGAGGCACTCCCTGCGCTTGAAAATAGTCTGACCAGGCGTCTCCGACAACTGAACAAACAACAACTACGCACGGTTACAACAAACACCTTTATTCTTCAACGAGTTGGTGTGGATCGAATAAAGTTCACCCTCACGCAAAAACCGCGCCTTGTCGTGGAGTTGCGGAAAACAGCCCGTGATACCATACCATAGGTGCTGTGAGTTACAATAATTGAAGACGAGTAAACAAATCCTTTAAAAATAAAAGTAGATTTGAATAATTAGTATTTTGTTAGAACACTATTTTTAAGTGCCCTAAGAAATTTCTCAAAATAGAGAGTTTTTTGTGCTTCCTGAAAAGTTATCAATTTTGACTTACGCCATATTAGAATTAGGTCGACGCAATGTTGGTTCTCTGTCCTAAGAAGAAGTCTAACAAAAAGCTTCTGGCCCCGATTGTCACGAGAAGCGTCAAATGTTCTTCACAGTGTACCTAAAGAAATTACGACTACTTGGCCTACAATGGGCTAGGACGAGCGCTTGGAGTCTATGACCCTAACATGAAATGAAAAAACTGTTTGTACCTAGTAAAACGATAACAATAATGTTATACAAGGGTCCTGCTGATTTGAAAAGCTTGTAACGTGAACTGAGACCAGGAGAAAGAACTTATATGATGCAAACTTTTGAAAACAGCACAACCTTTTACTTTCGCCCAATTGTTTTTAAGTCCAAAAATCTTAAAAGTAATATATCATAAGAATGTATTTCAAAATGGACAAATATTTGGATTTGGTCATCATAGTGTTTTTTTATCCCTCCAAATCAAGCAAGTCCAAATCTCCCGAATACCGCAACGAGAGACAAAGAGGCTAAATGCGGCACTAGGAGAGCCGTATCCAGAGCCAGACGAGACCCCTTGCAACCGCTATATAACCAGTTGGCAACTAATTCTTCAAAGGCATTTTGTACACCCTCTCGGGTATTGAATTTTTTTCTCACAAAAAAGTTATCCAAATTCTGGAAAAAGTAGTAGTGTGTAGGCGCAAGGTCTGGTGAGTAGGGTGGATGACGGAGAACTTCCAACCCCATTTCTTGCAACGTGAAGACCGTCTGCTGTGCAGTATGAGGTCGCGCGTTGTCGTGCAGGAGCAGCGGAGACGAGCGATTGACCAACGCTGGTTGGAGATGTGTCAGTTTCTCCATCATTATGTTCAGTTCTTCACAGTACACATCTGCAGTAATGCTCACCCCATTTGGTAAGAAGCTGTGATGAATCACAACGGCGCTAGACCACCAAACAGTGACCATCACTTTTCTAGGCGTAAGTTTTCGTTTAGGGCATTGTTTAGGTGCTGAACCAGGATCCAACCAACTTGCTGAGCGCTTGCGGTTATCAAACAGAATCCATTGTTGATCGCAGGTAACAATGCGGTTCAAACAAAACTCCTTCATTTGTGTGCCTATTGAGCAGTATAAGGCACGTGTCGTCACGTACTTCGCGCATACGATCATGGGGAACTGCTGCTAATTCAGCCGTAGATTGTGTATCATCAGCGTCCACAATCGCCTTGAATTCGTCATTGTCGACCAAAGTCTTCGGACGACCGCAAGGTTCATTTTCAAGTCGAAATTTCCAGAACGGAAGCGAGCAAACCAATAATAGGTGGTGCATTGGATTGTAGTGTTAGCTCATTAAGCGTCGTTGAGCTTGCGTGCCGCTTGTGCCGCGTTGCTGCCACGACTGTACTCATATACTTACTTGAATTTATAATATCCATGATGACGAAAAAGATTAAAATGCGATGAAAATGTAAGACTAATCAATAAACAAATGACTACTTTTGGAAAAAAAAACAGGTTTTTTTGAAATAAAATTACTTAATTTGAAATTAGAATTCATAACCAAACTAAAATTATTTTGATTTCAAATTGCCAGTTCTTATCTACTGCAGAACGGCAATTTCATAGGCAATTTCAAAAGACCTTAAAGTTAATGTGTCGAGGGATACGGTTACTGGGTAGGATATCATATAGAGAATGATTTTTTCATCCCATTATCATCATCATCAGCCCGCGGCAGTCCACTGCTGGACATAGGCCTCTCCCATGACACGCCACTTAGCCCGGTCTTCGGCTGTCCTCCTCCACTCTCCACCAGCCACTCTGCGTATATCGTCGCTCCATCTAGTCGCAGGGCGCCCCACACTACGTTTGCCGGTTCGCGGTCTCCACTCAAGGACTCGTTTACCCCAACGGTTATCGGTCCTACGGCAGATATGGCCAGCCCACTGCCACTTCAGCTTGCTAATTCGTTGAGCTATGTCGATAACTTTTAGTTCTCTGCCGAATTACTTCGTTCCGGATTCGATCCCTCAGAGATATACCGAGCATAGCTCTTTCCATAGCACGCTGAGCGACCTTGAATTGGTGGACCAACCGTACCGTAAGTGTCCACGTCTCGGCTCCGTATGTCATTATAGGTAGAACGCACTGGTTATAGACTTTTGTCTTAAGACATTGTGGGATGGGCGACGAGAATACCTGACGAAGCTTTCCAAATGCAGCCCAGCCCAACTGTATTCTTCTTTTAACCTCACCCTCAAAGTTGTTTCTCCCTAGTTGGAGCATCTGCCCTAGGTATACATACTCCGAAACAATCTCGAGGGGAATTCCGTTCACAGCAATCGGCTGCCGGTCAACGTGCTCGTTGAACATGATCTTGGTTTTATCCGGGTTCATCTGGAGGCCGATGCGTTCAGAAGAACAAGCTAGGCCGTCCAACATTTGTTGTAGGTCCTGCAGCGTCTCTGCCATTATGACAATGTCGTCGGCAAATCGTAGATGAGAGATGTACTCGCCATTAATGTTGATGCCCCGATTTTTCCAGTCCAAGGTTCTGAACATATCCTCCAAGGCGCTAGTGAACAGTTTCGGAGATATGACGTCTCCCTGTCTCACTCCTCGGCGCATGTGTTCCGTTTCTCCATTCTGTACTTGAACGGCCATCGTAGCTGCGTCGTATAGACATCTCATCACCTCGATATACCGCCAATCGACTTGGCACCGCTGCTGCAGGGACTCTAGAACAGACCAGGTCTCGACAGTTTCGAAGGCTTTCTCATAGTCCACGAAAGCTAGACACAAGGGCTGATTATACTCTTCTGTCTTCTGTATTATCTGCCGTACTGTGTGGATGTGGTCTATGGTGCCATATCCACTTCGAAATCCGGCCTGCTCCGGAGGTTGAGCCTCGTCAAGTCTTCGTGCAAGACGGTTCGTGATGACCCTTGAGAACAGCTTATAGACATGGCTCAAAAGCGATATGGGTCGACAGTTCTTCAATAGGGTTTTATCTCCTTTTTTGAAGAACAAGACGACTACACTTCTGTTCCATGCCCGCGGAGTTCTTCCAGAGAAAAGCTCCTTAAGTACCGGAAGTCCTTCTGCTTTAAGGAGCTCGCTCGTGATTCCATATCTCCTGGAGCCTTTCCATTTTTAAGCTGCCCAAGGGCCAACTCGACCTCGCCTAGGCTGATGTCCGGCAGGTCTTCTGTGTGGTGGCGTGTCAGAGTGGCTCTAGGGTCTCCGTCATCGGATTTAGGTCGCGGTGCGTGTGAAGCGTACAGGCTACATACCCTGTGCCCACCCTGTGCCCTACACTGTCATCTGACAGCTGGACTGACACTGTCAGTAGTCACTACTGTCAGTGTCAGTGTCAGCACTGACAGTCTCATGTCATGTCATGTCAGTACTGCAGAGTTAGCAGCGCACAGTGTGTTATAGAAGCCGACTTGCGGACATGTGTGGTTTATATGTCTATTTGATGGGCACCATCGTGATGAAGAATTGACAGAAATCCCGATACGATAATCTTCTCTAGTTTTAGAGATATTATTTTTTCTATGAGAGGTCAATGACCTTAAGAAAATCTTTATTTATTTTTATTAGGAAAATTATGACCCCATTACACTTTATTAGCACTCAGAGTAGTATAACTGTATGCTATATATTTATATTAAAAAGTAGAAGACAGTAGCTTTAGTAGTCTGAGAAATATTAAATATTTTCTGTTTTTCACAATTATATTTTTGATAATTGTACATTAGCGTTGTAGCATTTTATTTTTGGTTATTACTATGTACAATAGTGTCGTCTACAATATACTAAAATTTCACAAACTTCAAACGTAGGTTAAAGGAGAAAAAGCGTTTCTAAGTTTTTTTGAAATTTCTATGGAAATAGGGTTGTTAACATTTAATTAATTACAAATATTAAAATCAAAGTTTTAGGAGATTAAGGTTGAGAAGAGATTCAAGGAAGGAGAGAGGTTTATGTAGATTGTTGCGCCAACTGCGTGTTGACGTGGTAAATAATTCCAAAAGTAAATAAATACTAATAATAAGTTTTTTGGTTTTTATTTTTAGGACTCCTCATCAGAGTGAATTAATAATTCTTCTGATGACAAAGAAAGTGTCTCATCAAGTCCAGGAAGCGTAACATTTTCTGTCGAGAGTTTTAACAGAGAAAGGACTCTCTCGGGTAGGGCTGTGCGTTTATTTTTATTCTTTCGCAAGTCAAAGGACATGGTAGTTATGAGTGGATCTGAGGATTCCAAAGCTCGGTGAAATAAATCGAGAATGGTAGTTTGGCGATTTAATTTTCGCGTATGATGCTCACGATCATAACGCCAAAACTTATTTCTCGATTCACCGGCTTGTTCTGAAAGCATACCAATCGGCAAGGAAATCGATTCTATAATGTTTTCACCATGTATCAGTATTTTATGCAAGGTGAGTGACATATAAAACCACTTATAGTGTTCCACATATCTAGTGGCGAGATCATAGCAAAATACTTTAAACTTTTTAGAATCTATTTCCAAACCGCTTCTCCAGTCATCGTGTACTGATATTGGGTTTTAGCATATGCCTAACGAGGGCGGTACCCTTCCCAATACCACACGATGACCTTCATAAAAGAAAATTGCCAGGTAGCATATCTTTTGCCATGAGAATAGTATATTTACAATAAGTACATAATATTTACCTATAACGTCAATAAATGAGTCATCAGTAAGAACTTTGCGGATCATAAATGGTACATTTCACACAATAACTTAATTTTTGACAACCCTAAGCAAGATTTTTAAAAAATCATATCTTACGAAACCCGTGTTTTACGCGTCTGGTTTTTTTTGTGACAATACATATTAAAATTATACATATAATTCAATTTAAAACAAATGCTACAATGCAATAGTTTTCGAATAAAAAAATATTTAAGTTATCATAGAAAATATTTTTTTTCTTTTTTTTAGTACTCCAGTCATCAATTATTTATGTGTACATTTGTTCTTTAGGTCAACATTCATCATGTTTATAAAAAAAATATGGTTAAAAATCATAAAGAAATCAGCTATAAAGTTTTTCTGATTTCTATGATTTTTTCTCGATTTTTTTAATTTCTCAAAAAGTATGACACGTACATCAACGAAAGTTTTTTTAAGTAGTTTATCTCAAAATTCTCTTTATGAAGAGTTTATAAAACGGAGATGTCCGCAAATCGGCTTCTATAACACACTGTGCAGCGCAACCCGATAATAATTTGTATTTTGTAAGCTAATGTTATTAGTCAGCTGAGTGAGTGTCTGTGTCATTGTAATTCAAAACAACAAGCATTTTTTATTATTCATAGTAAAGAAACATGCTAAGTATAACAGCATAATGGAAGAAGAGAATAAGTTGCCATTAAAACGGGTTGAGCTCTCTTTAACTAAATTCAATGAGGTAGCAATCCCACATCATTTAGATCTACTGCGACAACATAAAGCTAATATTATCAAGGTGAGTTTGTACCGTGCTCTATTTCTATACCCTTTGTGTGGCTGATAGTTATTCGTTAGAAATACGTATATTGTATATTATCAATAGTCAAAATTAGCAACCCACGCATTACTACTGCGTCATAACATAGTGACGGAAGTACGGAATGCGTTACTTTGTTCTTCATAATTATCATTTTTTTAATTTTAATGCAGTAAAAACTTGGCCGTCTGTGTAGTTACCTTAGGCCATGATGTTTGGAAATATGTAATGATATAACCATTGCTATTTTTACTCTAAAAATATAAAGTTGTAGTAAACCCTATGTTATAGTCATTTGATATTTTGGCGTCTTTTAATGTAAAACAAATAAATTCATAGATTAGTACTTTATTATTTATCATCTTTCCTTCTTTTCTTAAATTGTTAAGTGATAGTAAAACTATTTAATTTGGTATCATTTAATTGAAGAGTTTTCACATCTATTACTACAGGTTCTCATCATATTGTTCTTATTATTATACCTATTACATTTTATGTAATCTGTAACATTGAAATATGTAAATCTTTTCAATAGCCTTTAGATCATGAACTAAGCTGTGATTAGAATGACTGTATTTGATGTTTCTCGTATATCTGTTTCTTATTTGAACCTGCATAAAAAACTCCTATAAGCATTTTTTTTAAAGGTATTAAGTATGCATATTATCCATATTCCTTACCAAGTTATAGTCTAGTCTCTTTACCAAATTTAATGGAGATTGGTTCAGCAGTTTATGTGTGGAAGCATCAGACAGAGTTACCTACTTAATTTCCAGTGGGGACCTGAACGGTCAACCGAGCGGGTGATTTACCCTTCCTCTGGGTAATTTCACCCAATTACCCCAGGGGAGGTCTACCAGGAGGCCCCACATAATAGGGGGTGAGCCTATTGCCATATTCCGGGCACTATTGTTTACTCAAGCCATGCGTCTGAGGCTGAGTCTGGGCTGTATATATCTGTCTGATGTTAAATAGCCCTATCCCTAGAGCATATTTTAGGTTCAAAATATATGTGTCAAGGTCCGAGGTATGCTTTCGAATTTGTAAAATTCGAATGAATGATTTTGCGTAGTATGAGGAGGCGGGGGAGCTTGCGCGTGCGCGTGCAGAGCAGAGACACGCGCGACGCGTGGCGGCGCAACTGCGCGCCCTTCTGCTCGAGATGGACGCGCTACGGCGACAGGTTCGCGCCGAAGATCGAGCGCGCTTCGACACGCTTACGCAGCGCTCACGTGACACTACCCTGCGCGCCATTGTGGACTACCTTGGTAACTATGCCTTCACTTCTCTCCGAAAACGGCCGACGCTTTGGGCTTTTGTGGGAGTGGTGGACCCCCATGAAACACCCTAAATTTCGATAAACGTAGCATTAGCTGTGTAGGTACCATGATGTGCTCAGTCCAGAAATACAATGTGGGCAATAGAGACAGCAGTCCCTCTCCCACAGGAGAGACGCTGCCCCTACAGCAAATGCCGACCGCACGCCGTAGAGTGCTGCACGGAGGCCTTCCACGTGCCCCTCTGATAAGCAGTGAGCACTGGTAATAGATATGAGATGACGTACGCTTTTAGTCGGTCAGAGTCTGACGACAATTAACTTTTCAGTTTTCTTATCGGGTTTAAGCCAAACGAAAGTGCCACATACACGGACTGGTGATTTAGATTTAAATGTATGCAATGGACTGAGCTTGTGTCATGCTCCGTGATAGTCCGTGATCGCTTCGCTTGGATCCTCTCTCTCAAGTTCTCAGTCCCGAGCCAAAATATGACACGGTCGATCCTTCACGATTGGGCATTCGGTACAAAGGTGGATGTATAATCGATAACTAGGTACCTTTCTATTGATTACACTCATACTAATCTATAATATAAAAATGAATCGCTAAATGTGTTGGTAAGCGCATAACTCAATAACGCCTGGACCAATTTGGCCAATTCTTTCTTTAAAATGTTCGTTGAAGTACAAGGATGGTTTTTACGGTGAGAATGATTCGAATAATTGCCGGGAACCGACATCCACGCGGGCGGAGCCGCGGGAAAAAGCTAGTAGATAATATGATCGATTCCTTCCTAGTCAGTGCTCGTTTCGAACATCGATATTTATTAGCTGAAGCAGACGTAAACCCGGTTGCTATGTGCCGTTCAGTCGTGAGCTACGTCCGAATGGTTGTGGGCTACTTTCTAGCAGGCATTACTGTTATAGGTGTTATAGAGAGCAGCTGTCGGGCGCTGGTACGGTCGCCGAGTGGCCCGCGTCACGCCGGTGAGCCGAGCTGGGTGTCTGCATGACTTATCTCGCTAACTGATGCCTGTTATTTGTTTGAGTGTACAGACGAAATTGTAGAACATCTTTGCCAATATATGTGATAAGCAATAACTGATTAATTAGAAATGCCTCTAAGTATCTAGTACACATTGGGTCATGATCCACACTGCGCAACAATACTGCCGAAAGACAGTATTGTTGCGAATGCTTCAACATTCCGATTGTGTGCCACGCTGGCCAATCGTATATACGCCAATGTATTCCATGATGTCGATGGCTTGCTTCCATCAATAACCACAGACCATTATGTACTGGATGCTTTAGAAGTTACGTCAGATTTAGTTTTGACTAAAACGATTCGTTGCTTATTTTACTTTCAACTGCACACTCTACTGTATGTATTTACGTCTGTTTGATTAAAACCTAAGTGTGTAGATTTCATAGCGACTACTTTGGTGTGTTGCTAAATGAATACGACTTCCTTGCATTGCTTTTTGATCATGACAGTTAGGACAAGAAGATAGAATGGGAAGCAGCCAGGCTATATAAACGTTTAGACGCATAAAATTGCTTTAGATGTCAACTCCTGATCGTTCTGTTTTCGTACTTACTAATAAAGTGCCAGTTTATGATACAATTATGATAGTGGCGATATCGGCGCCTATAGATGCTTGCCTCATCAGTTCTTAACTTGCATGTTGTGGATCAGCAAAATAACAGAAATAAAACAGTGTTACTTTTAAGTATCCCTTGAATATAGGCGATCACACAGAGAGGTCACAGCATAAATAAATGTCTTGTAAACCTGTACAGCTACCTTTTTGGCCGTATGTAGGTTCAAATAGCCACAGATGGCGGGACCCTCCAGCAAGATGAATGGATGACCTGAATGAGTTGGCTGCAGTAAATTTAGTTTTTGTAGGTATACCATTGGCATGCGATCAGCCTTTTCACATCCTGTCATCATCGCGTCGTTGGTCCAAAGAACTTTCAGAAATATACATATAAATTACGTGTTATAAGTAGCTATAACACATTATTTATGTCGCAACACGCACTGCACCATCAGCACGAAAATAATACTCATAGCTGGGATTTTATATAAAAAAAAATGGGTTACCAACCTTCCAGATTTCCTCAAACTGTAGCAGTTGGAAGCTGTTTTCAATAAGGGACCGAGTAGTCCAAAAATCGATCCTGGGGGATCTTACCACATTTGTAAGCCTACATACCTATCTCTCTTTCATATCGATCATTTTTAATCGAGAGCTATCCATCGTGACAGGCACGTCTCCGCTGGCGATAAATCGGCGCGTGGAGGCGACCGTGGCAGCGAGTGCCGTATCCACCGACTCGGTGGGCGTAGTGGCGCATGCCCTGCCTCTAGACGCACAAGACCAGATACAGCTACGCGTTGATGACCAGGTGCGATGTTGTTTTCTAAATCGATCACAATCAAATAAATTGTTCGATTTGTCTATGTTATCTATATTCATTTAAGGTCAAGTTCCACTGAAAGAAGCAGCGTCGGGATTTTTGTTTGTACAAATAGTATTAGGATCCTGTGTGGCATCGCTGTAGTGAACGAAGGTTCTATACCCGCTCAGTCTAAATAAGCATGAATACTTTCTGCCTAACTCTGAGGATAAAGGTGTGATTATATGAATGTATTAATGTGTCTATTTGCTTTAGCCTCTGGGTATTTCATTGCCTTGGAGAGCACGTTTAGCTATGGGTTCCTGTTGTCACGAACATCTATGGCAGTAATTACGGGTAGTTGGAGCCCTAACAAGTGCGCCAACTGTTTGAACTTTTAGACTCCGATGCAAGAGCTTGGGATGCGACTGGGATTAACGAGACGAATGAAGAAGAAGTTTCAAGAAGGTTCTTCGGCCATGTGAACGACGCAACCCCTCACTGCCTCACCTTTGACTTCAAATGATTATGAACTTTTTAAATGGGATTTGAAATACATCGGGAAAAATTAAGCGCTCAAGTGGGACCCGAACCCACGACCCTTCCCGTACAGGGGGAAAGCTCCTCCAACCGAGCCATTGAGCCACGCTTAAATCACTTCAATTTTCCCCTCTCCTTATATCCGTCTTTAAGGGCGACGGTGGAGCCATCTACCAACTTTCTTACGAACTGTTGGAACCAATGAATGATTTTTCAAGCATTTTTAAACATTGATTTTTGCTTCATTTTTTCCGATGTGTTTCGAATTTAAAAGTTAGCATAATAAAATGCTATAAAAAATTCATTAAAATTTTAAAATGGGAAGTAGGTAACCCTAAACACACACAGCGCCGTTTTTAGAGCTCCCCTTCGTAAAATCATGATGCTTTTCATAGGACCTCGCCCTGAGCGAACGCGAGGAGCTATTACGCGGTTGGAGCGAGCTTCAGTCCGAGGTGCGTGCATTACACGACGTGTGGCAAAGCGCGCAGGCCGCCGCGCTGGCCCAGCGACCACTTGTCGCTCAGAGCGAGCGGAGCGTGGATGTAGCCGCCGATAATGTGAGCGCCGCGAGACAACACCTAGCGTCCGCAGAACGGTGAGTAGCACTACTGGGGATGTAAGTGCCGGCAAACTTCGTGAGCAAAAGTCTTAACTTTTTTTTTATACTGGGTGATTTTATAGTCGTTTCGGGTAAAAAGAATTTGGGCTCAGTTTCGATAGGAAGATCATCTGGAAGTATTAATTTGGCGAAAGAAAATCAATGAGCTGGGGGTGACGGGTGGTGCCGCCTTTTACCCCAGCAGAAGCAGGCCACGGCGGCGGCACGCTACAAAGCGCGCCTCCCCATTCCGGGGGCGAGTCGGGTACGCCGTTGTTGTCCCGAGGAGGGCCAGCCCGTAAGAGATGGCCCTGGGTCAGCCGGGGTGCGAGGGATATGTCGATGACAACCTCACCTCCAGCCTAGCACCACGACCCACAGTCGACGTGCGGTTGTAGTCGGTTCGAGTCCGACATAACCTCACCTTCCGGCTCCGGCAGGGGGGGGGAGGGTATCCGAGGGGATTTCCGCACGAAAAAAAAAAGCTATCGAAATTGTGCCCAAATTGTTTTTTCTGAAACGACTATAAAATCACCCAGTAAAGGTCACGTCAATTTGACTTCACCTCGCCTGACGGTAAGCTGAAGGCAAAGTCTCGGAAAGAGGGTCACAATAATAAACATGTACCATGTTAACAACGGTGGCACTCAGATCGACGGCCTCATCAGATGCTTTGTCACGCCCCGCTTAAAGGACCCGAAAAAGTAGAAAGAAGGAAACACGTGAGCTGGTAGAGAATTCCAGGACTTAATATGACTTCCATCCTCTGTTCAAAGACAGCCTGAATACATTGTCACGAAGTTTGCCGCTCACTATGCCTGACCGTCGCTTCGATAACTCGAAGGTCTATATACTGATTGCTACCCGCAGGTTGCGCGGGGGCGCCCTTCTAGGTGGAGCGTGCGCGGGAGCATTGGTCGGAGGGCCACTGGGGCTGTTAGTGGGTGCTAAGGCGGGTGCGTTAGCGGCTGCAGCAGGCTCTCTACTAGGCTACGTGGGTGTACGCTTTATGGGCCGCAATGCCCCCCCGGCAGACGAACCCAAGGCCCCATCGCCCCCATCTCCCCCATCACCCCCGTCGGAGCGTAAAGACAAGGACCAATAACACCAGCAGTGCGCGTGCTTGTAAGCGCGCGCTATACTTCTAGGAGCGTTTCTTTGCTCCGTGAACAAACGACCCGCTGGAGTAGAAGCAATCGACCGTATGACCGCGATAGTGTTCGACCATAATCGAAGTCAATAGATCAAAGCTTCGCTAGCTTAGTCGTTAAGGTCGCCTTGCGATTCTGAGTTCCCGGTTTGTGAACCCACTCCTAACACAAGCAATTTAGTTTAACTGTAGGGGTATGAGTAATTTTGGTTATTATTAAAAAAAGCAGTTCTACTTTCTTGAATCTCATTGAAATATTCAGCAACTGGAGCTCTCTCGCTTTTTGTGATAGGTGTCATACGAAAGCCCTTTATTTTTGTATTGTCCCGGTATACACCAAAAACCAATTTTCTTTCTTTTTTTCATACAGCTTGATATCTTGATATCAAATTGCGAGAAACGAGGAACTCGTGTGCGTTATTTTTTTCTTATTTTTTTTCTTACCAATGAAATTGGCAGACAAGCCCATGGCCCACCTAATGAAAGGTTACGTGGCCTATGGATGTGTGCTTTAATTAGTGGATATGAGTTTCTTCACCGCCTTAGCTATTATAATTTTGGGATACTGTTAACTAAGTAAATAACTTGGAAAAGAATCGACACTTTATAGGACGAGTGTTCGAATAAAGCAGTTAGTGATATTTAAAATTCTTACAATCTTTGTCGGTCACCGGGACGATGACCAGCAGGTCTAAAAGTACACTTTAATACGATAATATTTTATTATATTATTTACACGACATTAGAATCTGTTTAGTAAATGAATTATTGTGTTTATGCTCATGTGAGTGAAAATTTTCATAAAGTTACTCGATTTTAGCGGAATCGCTCATAAAAGCCATTTTAGCTAGATGATCAAATTGTATCGCCAATGTTGCTCGCCGTACAGTACTCTGGCCATTTTTTTCATTGATGTTATTTAGCCATCGTACAATATTTAATGACAATCATAATTATCGTTCATTTCGCAGTGTGTCGCATAGTCTAGTTCCTATAAACTGTGTAAATATATTTATTTATTTTTGTTGTAGGCAGTAGATATACCTACCTTTTCTTTTTTTTTTTCCGTGCGGAAATCCCCTCGGATACCCCCCTGCCGGAGCCGGAAGGGGAGGTTATGTTAGGTTATATACCTACCTGTATATATTATTTATCGATCATTTGATGAGCAGAATGCTTCGCCACACTGTGATATTTAAAGCGTTAGTGCTAATAGATGTAGCAAATCATGCCAAGGCAGATATATATTATATCCCTCACATATATTATGAGTCCTAGTGCCTAGTGGTAATTCGCCATTCTGTGATTTGTCTGTTAAAGGATTACCTACTAGACATATAATAAATAATATAAATATAAAATAATAAAAATAAAAAATCTTCTGAACTTATCAAGTAGTGTAACAAAATAAAGGAAATTAGAAGATTTAAAAAATAAAAGGTATTATGTCTGCTAATTTAGTTGTAATTATTTCCATGTGTATCGCAAAAGTTTCGCCAGACAGCAATGTACCCATAGATCTATGGCAGTCGTTACGGCTAGTTGGAGCCCTCAAAAGTCCAACAACTGGTCTAGCTGCAATGCTTCGATATCGCCTTTGGGCTGTGGAGGTCAAATGGCAATCGCTTCCCAGTTTTCTGTGAAGCGATTGCCATCTGACCGAATGTTCAAAGTTTAGCCAAAACCGGAGTTAGACTGGTAAAGCGGACCCCAAATGCCAAACTGAAAGCTTCGGATGCAACTGGGATTAACGCTAAGATGAAGAGAAGATAGCCATGCTCTGAAATAGGTACATTTCTAGTATATCTAATATATAAAATTCTCGTGTCACAGTTTCCGTTGCCATACTCCTCCGAAACGGCTTGACCGATTTTAATGAAATTTTTTGTGCTTATCCGGTATCTATGAGAATCGGCCAACATCTATTTTTCATCCCCCTAAATGGTGCAGCGGGAACGGGATCTGACGCCACGGGTGCAGGGAAAAATTGGCGGTACGAAGTTCGCCGGGACAGCTAGTCTTCTAATATATAAAATTCTCGTGTCACAGTTTTCGTTGCCATACTCCACCGAAACGGCTTGACCGATTTTGATGAAATTTTGTGAGCATATTGAGTAGGTCTGAGAATCGGCCAACATCTATTTTTCATCCCCCTAAATGGTGCAGCGGGAACGGGATCTGACGCTGATCACGGGGCGGGAAAAATTGGCGGTACGAAGTTCGCCGGGACAGCTAGTATATTATATTAATCTATGGGTACTGCTGTGCTGTCTGGCGAAATGTGAGGTCTACTAGATACCTATATTTAGTGCAATACCTTGTTTTCAATTTATAGTGCCGTGCCGACAAGGCAGGATACGTAGCAACATTCACAATATCATTCATGCTTATTGTAATAATATAGGTAGGTATGTAAGTAGGAATATCTAGGTAGGTAGACTTTCGTATTGACTATACATTTGGTTTAATAAATATTTTAATAAAAACTGTTAAACATGCGTTTTATTGCAAATGTCTCGTTTCTTTTTTTTCATCCTAGCGTTAATCCCAGCCGCATCCGAAGCTTTTTTCCGTGAAGCAATTACCATCTGACCTTCACAGCCAAAGACGATATCGAATCGTTGCAGATAAACCAACGACTGGCATAGATGTATGGCAACCGGGAGCAACGGCTGAACGTGCTCTTCGAGGCACGACCAGACCAATGCAAATACCCATATCTACTCATGCATAAAATATATGCACTCCTCGATCGAATCCGCGCCTCCTGCGTAACGGCCGTGTCCACTACCGCCACGCCACAGAGGCTGCCAGCAAGTTGTTAAGTGCTGTTTCAGTGTAGGTACCTGTTACCTATACCTTATATTTTCTTTAGAGCCCAAAGCCAACCCCATCTGTTAGTGCACCTGCTGACTGATAAATGAGGCTCTAACGAATTATAGGCTCTTTTGGAAGTTGGGAGGTCAGAAGGAGTCGTTCTTACAATATTCACAATGTACTAATTATATTTGACCAAATTACGGCAAAGCACTGCGGCAATAAATCGTAATATCACGATTACCTATTCATGGTCACCCATTTCAGAGTAGGTATAATATTATATAAGACAGTTTGCTTTCATTGCAGTTTCTATCTTATTTCTATCCATTCGTCCTAAGTCCTACCGTTTTAGATCGGTCGTGAAATCCAACCTTAGCGATTTTTGTCTATTGGTCTAGAACTAACTCCATAACAAAACCATAGACTACAGAGCGTATACGATACGAAAAACAACATGGCCGACCTGACAAGTGACTGCAAGTGACAAACAAGCCATGTTGGTGAATGATGTTGTAATAAGTACGATAAGTACTATTTTACAGCGAGTGCTACTCTTAAATTAAGTGTAATCATATAGCAATTCAATAAATATAGTGATTAGTAGTTAAATTTGTGTCAGTGTGGTATTTATTAAGTGTGTACGCGTCACCGGTTGTGGTGGTGTTCCTGGCTGTTGAAGGAGCTGAATTTCTTCATTGGAAAACGACGGTGGTGGCTGTAAGTGCGTGTAAGCCGTAGCGGTAAGATGTCGTACCCGCCTCGGCCGCCGCTCGTGCCGTATGGGATCGCACCGGGTGTGGTCACTATGCAAATGCCTACACACGTAAGTCTTGGATCTAACCTAATTGTTTAGCTCACACAGGTACTGTGTTAAACGGTTTTTTGACTGGCTAGCTTCTGAATGCTTCAGGTAGAACATTTATTTGTTATTAAAACTAGTTCATGCCTTAGTTTCCCAGTTGAATTTATGTAATATGTTCTTTAGTTGTAAGATGGGTAAATTCTACTGAATAGGTTTTTCTGTCCAGCGGAATTTAGCCATCTTAACCTAATAATAAAGTACAATTATTGTGTTACATCTTCCTATACCTGAAAGCTTTTTGAAATAATCCTAAACATGTCACACGCATGTGTTATAAATACCAGGTGCATCTATCAAAAATATCATTGTAATATCAAAAATACCAGATGTACAATCATAAATACCAGGTGTATATATCATGCATATGGTATTCTCTTCTACTTTTGAATCAATTCACTACAAGCACTTCAAGAAGCACTTTATACGTACTTAACTCAATCCTCTAAATATACTTGGGCAAAGATTCGCTTGCATGTACAGTTGTTGCTCATTTGATAAATATTATGCCTTCATTACTTTGTTAAATTCTATGATAGATATGTCAATGTTTTTTTGTTTAATAATTAGCGTTTCTCTGGCCCGTAGAATTATAAAATAGGATAAATAAAGTACTAATTGCCAATTCACAGTTAATACTGGTCTCTGAAGGAAATATTAGGATTTCAAAGTTTCAAATCTCTGTGATGGTTAAGGAATCTACCTCAAACCAAACTTAAAGAGGGGCTCGGAAGTTTGTTTTGAGTATGGGTTCAGGCCAATGGAGTTGGAGAAAAAAGAGAGGCAATCAAAGGCAGATTGACCTGAATCTGCACTGTTTCAAACCTCCTAACTCAGTGCAAACTTCCCAGCCACCATTAGTTTGGTTTGAGGTGTATACCTGCAGCGACTCTTCAACCTTTTGAGAAAAATAGATTAAGGGCACAATAATAGGGTTAGCTTATTCTATCAGGAATAAGAACTCCTAAATTAAACAAGATATAGCCATAAAAAAAAATATAATTTTAATTCAAATACGTAGAATGTGAAAAAAGAAATGTTTTGTTCCTCCCTCTTCTTTTTATATCCTTTTTCTTGCTTATTGGCTGAGAAACTTGCTTGCAGATAATCTTGCAGTGTGGAATGAGGTGGCCAAAATCAAAGAGACAAACAATATTAAAAAAATTATACCCTCTATGTTAGATACTTAACTAAACATAAACAATTGTGATCTGCCTTTTTAATATAAATATTTTATACAAAAACTTTGTTTTTAAATATTTTTGTCATTTATTTGATGACTAAAATCCTAAATTTAACCAAGCTTAATTTTTTTTTTATGTAAAGAACACAACAAGATTGTTTACCTTTAGTTACTTACTTATATGTTATAAACTGTTGCCCATGACTACATTATGGAATAGATCAATATTTAATGCTGCTCTGTGATATCTCAACACACCAAAAAAAGGCCTTGATCTCTTATTTTGGGTTTTTGACTCACAATGTAGAGCCAAAATTGACAATAAAACTAGGACATAACTTATTTTACTTCCTTTCTAGCCTGTCAATTTTAGAGTACATTAGTAATGGGAAATAGGGTATGCAAAATTAATGCACTCATTATCATAATTGAGTACCTACTAATTAGTCATTGAAGTAATTAAAATATTTAAAAACTCATTTATTTTTGTGCTTTAATTACATATTCATTTGTGTATAGGAGCTTAGGTTTCTGCAAATGATTTAAAATAAAATCAGTTTATAATGGGTTGCACACAAGCTACAAGAAATTATTTAGTATAACCTATATACAAAACCGTTCTGAAACTGTGTGCTTGAAAATATAAAAATAAACATTTTGAAAGGTCCTGTCGGTCATATAGAAAGAAAAAAAGATTTCTCATAGGGCTATTGTGATCCATAAGACAGAATGCCATAGTGTAACATGGGGAATAAACCACTCTCGCTGCGCAGGTGATGGTGGGTGCGTACGGTGCGGGTGCAGTCGGTGCGGTCGGCGCTGTTGGTGCTGCTCGAGGCGCGCTGCTGCCGGCACCGGCCCCGGGCAAGGCCGTCATCGCACGGGCCCCCACGCGCAGTACTAACGGCGCTAAAGACAGCGATGGGCCGCCCATCACAGTGTTTATAGGTAACCTTACAGATATACACTTGGACATAAATCTCGTGACAAATGAGGCACCGGATAAGGCTGAAGCTGGAACTCCGTGGCGTGGTGGTAGTCGAACGCGGCCGCTACGCAGGAGGCGCGGGTTTGATCCCCGCTCAGTGCAAATATCTGTATGCATGAATACGAGTATTTCTTTTTACATGTATGACAGTCCTTATAGGGGATTTGGGTGAAATGGCCCACATAGAAGGGCTGATCATTCGTCCGGGCTGAACTGCTGCTACTGCCACTGGCAGTAGTAGTAGTAGTAAGGCTGAAACTGGCAGCCAAAATTGTAGCAGTCGAAGTCGGGAGCCGAAATAAGCAACAAAATTGAATAGCCGCAGAAATCATGACCAAAAATATTAAGTAGCAAAAAAATTGTATAGCAGCTAAAATCGGGCGCCGAATTTTGCAACTAAATATTATAGTAGCCGAACTATAATCTAAATTATTAGAAATTTCCAGTTCCGACCTATATTATTAGATATTTTACAGAACGTAGTGCCGTTTCGCAACAGACGACGATATGATACAGATTAGTGCTGTTTTCCGTCCACATATGACGTAAGGAAACCCCATCTACCCTAAGGTTATACATTTTAATACGACGCCACAGTAATGCAGTGAGTGTTTATTGTCAATCAATCAATTAGCCTATTGTAGTCCACTGCTGGACATAGGCCTCTTCCAATGTGCGTCATTGTAACCTATTAAACTTACAGGAAACATATCGTCACGAGCGCCAGACGCTATGATCCGCGCTCTTCTGAACGCCTGCGGGCCCGTACTGACGTGGAAGCGCGTGTCCACATTCGGCTTCAGCGAGTTTGCGAACCCTGAGGCGGCTCTGCGGTGCGTGAGGCTACTCAACAACAGACCAGTCGCGGATAAACAGTTACTAGCTCGAACTGATGGCAAGATGCAGGCCCTTGTCGACACTTATAAGAGTAAGTTGCCTCAGAAAATTGTAACTTTTGTAATTTTTGGACTAGGGAGACAAGAGATAGGCCTGTAGTTCCCGGTGGATGGGTGTGTAAATATTTTACACCTTTATGCGTCTTGTTGCCTTTTTATTTATATCTTTACAGTGTAAAGAGAGCTATTAAACTCACTTTAAACATTTATTTAGACAGATCCCATCTCTTCCTGTGGGTGTCTACTAAAGGCTACTAAAGGATAGGGCTGTTCTCCATCCGACAGTAAACATACAGCCCATGACTAAGTGTCCATTTGACGGCAATAGATTCGCCCCCTATTTCTTAGGACCGAAACTCATAGTTGGTGAAATGTTGGTGTTAATACACCTCTGCCTACCCCTTCGGGAATGTACAGGCGTGAGCTTATATGTATGTATGGATATAAAAATATATCGATTTTCGCACTAGACAAAAGCAAAGAGTGAAGCAGTGAGGTCCTTAATCACATCTCAAGATGACACTAAGTGATGGAACTGACAAAAGATATCTATTACAGCGGAACAACGTTCTCGCCTGGGTGCGGAGGAAGGTGCCCCCGGCACTGAGGGCGAAGCCCCGTACCTGGACGCTCGACAGCGGGCCTTGGACGACAGCGCCGAGCGGCGCCTGGCACAGGTCGTGCGGGATTACCAGGATGATATCAATAATTACGAGATGCTGCAGAAAGGTACCGTCTGATAGCAACCATATTTTTTATTTATGTATTTACACATGAAAAACTTATAGATGACACAATAGGATGATAGTAAGATTATAGTAAAACATCTGAAAGTCAATTAAAAGTTTTCACCCCTAGCCTTTTTGAGGCTTGGGGTGAAAACTTTTACTCACGGACTCACGGAGCGATTTTCATGCGCGTCTGTTGTGGTTGAGGGTGATTCTCAGATTCTCTCCGCTGCGGCCCACAGCGCAGAAAATCGGAGAATTGCCACAACACAATTACAGAAAGTTCGGTTGCATCACAGAATGGAAATCCAACCCCAACCGAACTGGTAAAAAGGTCTGAGTGTCTTTTCCCAAAAGTCGCCTGTGACTTCACTCCTTTAGACAGTCAGGTTATTGTAATAGCCTATATTAAATCGATACATAAACTATGTATATGTATGTATTTACAAAAGAAAAGTATCTGAGTATGTTTATCCGCATTCTAGATACCATAACACAAGCTAGTTAAGCTTACCATGGGTCTAGATAGCGTTGTGTAGAATGTTGTGGAATATTTATTTATAAACATTTTTTTTACTATCTGTACAGAGGAAGCCATATCCAAGACGGCACGCGTATTAGAAGAGGCCGACATCTCAGAGGAGAAGCGTGACGTCATCCACCGCGAGATCGGCAAGTTCCGCGAGAGCATGAAGGTGAGGCCTCACAACCCGACAGCAGTCCCTCTCCCACACCTCCCTCTCACTCCCACGCTCAACTGTTCCTCTACACCAGGCTGAGTTGAGCTGACATTTTGTTTTAGGTATTAACAGTGATGGGTTTTGTTCTAGCGCTGTACTTTAAACTTTAATAAGTTTTAGGAATATTAACGGGTTTATCCCAATATGTGATTATTATAATACTTATAATATTATATATGGATGGATACCTATCTATATTGTATTCCTGTTTATATATGAGTCCATTGGTAAATATTGTAGGCTCACAGTATGATTGACTCAATTTTTTGTGAAACCAGTAGACTCATATGTAAATTTATAGATATGTACAATACTCGCTCTGTAGATAGTTTGTTCTGGATTGAAGTTGAGTGTTTGCATTAGTTTTCATGTTGAATATTGAATTAATAATGTAGAAATTGTTATACACGGTATTTACTCGCAACCAAATAGTTTTATGAGAACGGTAATGGGGATTTTTTTAATGTTCACTATCTCTGAATTTTAGCTTGTATTCATATGAAAGATATGGACTTTTAAATTGGCTTCACAGCGTCCGGCTCGTGCTAAATGCGAATGACGTCACGTTAATCCAGCAATCAGTTTTCTTTACCTTACATTTCACTAGAAATCTCAGGAACTACGTTTCTATGTATAATAAGTATGTATTTACAAAAAAATAAGTATATAAGTATGTTTATCCGCATTCTAGATTCCATAACACAAGCTATAAAAGCTTACCATGGGTCTAGATAGCGTTGTGTAGAATGTTGTGGAATGTGGAACTACTGTCTCGAATTGAACAATTATTATTGTTTTGAATAGTCCATATATCGAGGAAGGTTGGCAAATAACATGAAAATGAAGCATATAACCTCAATATAACCACTGGAGTACTTCTGAGGTATACTATCTAATTTACATATACATATACTTACGCCTGTAAATCCCTGAAGGGGTATGCAGAGGTGTATTAACACCCACGTTTCGCCAATTATGATTGTTGGTCCCACGTAATAAGGGGCACTTAGTCATGGGCTGTATGTTTACTGTATGATGGAGAGCAGCCCTTTCCCTTAGTCGCCTTCAACGTCACCCACAGGAATAGATGGGGTGACCCTATTCTAATCCATCGGGAACCAAAACGTCATCTTTCTAATTTACAATGATGTAATTTTAACTGTACAAGATATACCTATTGATCACAAATAAATTTATGGCTTTATTCAGTCTAATTCATAAAAAAAAAACCAAAAAAAAATTGAATATCGTTTTTATTGTAAGAAAGAGAGATATGGCCAGAATAATGGTAGAATAACATCATCAACTAATGCAAACTCTCAACTGCGGGGTGTTTGAGTAAGTGCTGTAGGCGTACCTGTCAGTATAGTATAGGGGTTCGGTGATTGTCTGATGTAATGAAGCGTTGCTCACACATAATTGTTGTATTCTGCATTGGTCGCGATGGTAGGTGCCGCCGAATGAGTCCCACTGAGCTTCGTTGCGACCGACACGGTGAGTCACCTACGATACATCGTTAAATTTAGGTATACACACATGCGCACGCGCACACACGAATACACACGCACACAACCGTGGTAACACACATTTTACATTATGGAATATGAAATCGAACGTTTAGTTGACCCTAGTGCATTACGTCTACGCGATGCTGTTTCAATCAGCTGTCAGCCTAGTACTTAAATAAAGAATTGTTTTAAATGTTAAAATATGAAAAAAAAAAATTGGTTGTCTGTAAAGTCTGTTTACTGACGATAGTTGAACGTGACAACGTCATAAGAAAATACTGATGGAATAGTTTCATTTTTCAAAAGAAAATTTTAATTTTATTTGTTTGATAGATATTTTGTATGGATGGGGGTAAATGGAAATCACAATTGAATTGAATTGATCAAGTTTTATTTTTATTTTTTCACAATGATGGAACGCCTCAGAGCGAGGTAACCCGCATAACGTCATATTTTTTCGTGCGTGCAGCCGGTTCCATGTATTATAAGACGTTGTCACGTCAAAAAAATGTGTTAAAAATGTAAATGATAAATAGTCATCACTAGTGTTTGTAGCGGTATCAACGTTTAGTTTTGAAACATAATTGTATATTTATTTGCATTGTCGCGTCCACGCGACGTCTTATTTCTGCCGCGGTTGCAATGATGACCAGCATTGGTAACACCTGATTAAACTAAAGCTAAACGCGCTCATTATAACTTAAAAATCCTACACAACGCTAATTTGCAAGTATAATACACAAATTAATTCAAAAAACCATCATACACCTACACTACTCCAATTACGTCACAGCGAAAGACATAGTACAAGACTAATACCTTCACAAGCATACCGTATCCGTTCTCGGCTTAGTAATATTTATTGTCTCAGAAATATTTGAAATTAGCTTTTGCCCGTGGCCCCGCCCGCGTGGATGTCGGTTATCGCGACCAAACATAGCCTATGTCCTTTCTCATGATCTAATCTACCCCTATACCAAATTTCATGAAAATCGGTTCAGTGGCTTAGGCGTGAAAGCGTAACATACAGACAGACAGACAGAGTTACTTTCGCATTTATAATTTTAGTATGGATACATGGGTCACACACAGCCAACTATCACTACACTTAAAGCGCGAAAAATCATCCCTACATCTAAATGTGTTTTGTACACACATCTCAGAGAAAGAATTATAATATCCAACATTTGATATTGGCTCGTCGGTAGGTAGTAAAACAGTTCGGGTCAGATCGGCTTGCTTCGGATTTATGCACACATTTGAAGCTACTACCAGATTCATTCATAAAATCATATCAATATTTACACCAACCGCCATGTTTCGTTCTATCGTAGTAGCCATCTTGTAGCACCTGATTGGTCAAATCAACGTCATTTGACCAATCAGATTAATCAGATTCTCTACGATGCCGCCATCTTCCTTTCTTTCCATTCATGAAATCCAAGTTTAGGTAGGTTTTTTCCGTTGGTATGCCGTCTCTACTACTACTTTAAGTACTCTTAAGGTTTTATGTAGCGAGAATGTAATCGTAGGAAGCCGATCTTCTCTCTCACTCCTCTTCCCGAATACCTACTGTAAATTCGGTGAAAAGAAATATCACTTCGATTACTTTAAACTATCAAACACCAACCTGTGCCCGGGCACCGCGAGTCTATTGTTCTATTTTTTGCGTGGCTTGACAGTTTAAACCAGAAATATATTCACTCGCAGACAGAACTGTCGGAAGTTTGCATGTAGGACAGAATTAGAACTCGTGTTGACTACTCACCCTTCAATGAAGGCTCAAGGATATATAATAGTGTCGCCTATAACGACAGACTCCAAAGCGGTCCATACTTCGTCGGTACATTTGACACACGCTCCGGTTGTTAGCAAACGCTCAAGGCACCTATAACTGGTTATATCCCCATAATCTAACTTTTTCTTTTACTTTTTTAACTTAACTTATAACCGTGCCTTGAGTGTGAAAGAGCCTTGGAAATCGAGGTCTAGGTAGGGTATCAGCACAGGGTATTTTTTATATGGTAATAATGTAATATAGCAAGTAAGCTGCGGGTACCGTCCGACCGGAGTGAAAGGGGAAGTCCCTCCGAGACGATGGCCGCCGGTCGCAAGTCCACATTCGTGAGTTGTGGGCGAGCGACCCGCCTCGGACAACGCACACGCGCCTTACGTGTCAATCCCATATTGGGTATTCGTTTACTTTTTTTGCTGTCAAACTAAATTAGGGAAATTGGTGAAAAGTTAAGTGGCAACACAGTAATGGTTTACTAATAAAAAATGTTATAAAGAATATTAAGATTTTTATGTATTGTGTTATCTTTTATCGGGAACAATATTGTTCTGATAAGTAAATTATAGTGTGTACAACCTAAGCTAACTTTTAATCTCTAGCGTACCATGATATACAATAATGTTAACGGGAATTAACGCGATTATGGTATAGGTACTTACAACCTTTGATTTGCCTGACGTTTCGACCAGGTTACACCGGCCGTGGTCACAGTTAGCTTGTCAAATCAAAGGTTATGTATATACCTATAGCATGATTGCGTTAATTCCCGTTATCATTATTGTGTAGAACCTACGGTTGTAACGTAACTATAGTTTAAAAAAATCATAAAACACGATAAACTGCTAGTTACGCTTCGAATAGCCCATCTAAGCTCTCCATCGTATCGCTATCGGGTTCAAATCGTCAGATAATATCGGGTATCGTATTCCGTAATGATTTTAAAACTTGTGTGATCGGTATTTGGGTATAGTCGCGTGTGTGCGGTGTCCGGTCGCGATGTAATGAATGAGTCGTCGCTTCGCGGGAACTTCGGGCCGCTCCGCCGCTCTTCGCCGCTCATCGCGCTCCGCCCGCCGCGCCGCAGTCCGTAAGTAGCCGCCTGACGGCAACAGGGCGAGAGCCGAGTGCACTGGGGAGAGAGGCGATGGGTGCAGGGTGTATGGATGTGTCTTGTGTAAACGGTGTTTGACGCGAGCTACACGAGCGTTGTAATGAGTTTATGTCTTCCGATGGGGAGGAATTCTTTGGCACCTACTTTAGATTAGCTGTACATTTATCATGCTACTTTTTAATTAACACGCTTTTATTAGCTTCACTTGTAACTATGTATGTAAGAAAATCTTGGAATCTTAATTTGACCCACTTCCTGGTCTTCGATTAGAATGAAATTTTGCACACGCTCTGAGTTCTGATGACAATACATGACTAGCTAAGAAACATCGTTACAAATCCAATATGGCGGTCTCCCCAAGATGGCGGACAGGCTATTTGAAATGTACCCCATGATATGGGAATCAAATGAAAGGGTTAAAAGCGTGTTTTTTAGTTTTATAAATTTAGTTAATTTTCTTATATAGATTATAGAATTTGGGAGATTTGATTTTAAGTTAGCGAAAATATTCCTACCTTGAAATAGAAAACTATAATTTCATTTATACAATATATTTTATTTTACTGGAACAGTTTGATAAGATCTGAAACCTTAGTAGATACAAGGAAATTGTCTTCAAATTCACTAGCTCTTTTATTGTAGTTACTTTCCATACCAATTTTTTTGACCAAGCTTGAATTCTTCATAACAATAACTGAATATGATCGAAAAACAATCTAAACTCTTTCTATAATTAAAATTCTAAAACTCTAAAGATGAATGACGCCATTGGGAGCATTCACACATTTTTTTTTCTACCCACGAATACCACCCCCACGGAGCCGGTGGAGGTGGTTATGTCGGACTCGAACCGACTAAAACGCATTCACACATACGATACTTCTTCCTATTTCTTTTTCATTCTCTCAGCTAGCTCATTACATCGATCGTCTAGTCGTATACGTGCGAATGAAAGTGCGTATAAACGGATGTGTGTGCAATGAAGTCTGTCATGTTTCGTGTTAGAGCGCGTGGTGAGTAGGTGGCGATTTTCAGATGCGGGTAGCAGAGCGAGGCGCCGGCGGCCCCTGGGCTAGTACCCGAGATACGTACTCGCCACAAGCGACCGTCCGCCTTCGATCGTATGAACTATATGCTTGATTGACTTACCATTCTCGAGTATTCTTCGATCACTCGCCATTTTGACCACTTATATACCTACATTCTCAAGTCTTATCACTCATGAGCGTACTTGTGGTGGCCAGTGATCGTGGATGCCTCGTAGATTTTTATTACATAATTATATTGTGTGCGTACTCGTCGGAGTTCCGTCGACAGCACGTAGTGCACTCCCGCAGCGCGCGTCGCTAACGCGTCCGCGACCCGCATACCCACGAAAACATTGATAATAATTGTGCTACGATATGCTTAGCTAAGTCTACAAGTATATATATGTTTTGTTATTCCAATTTGAGTGTAACTTTATCAGTATTAGGACCAAAACAATATAGGCAAAGTTCATTTGGGTTGATATTTACACTACAAATAATAATGACGATTAAACGAAATGCCTTAAAAATATTGATACAGTTTGGTTGGTTCATAGATGTTTGGAGAATTAGTGTTAACATATGCACAAATGTACAGATCGCGGTCTGGATAATTTTTGCACATAAGTTACTCGGACTGGTCAATTGGGTATTATCCTATAGGTAAAATAAATTATCTTACCGAGCTTATTAAATTAAGAATGGTAAAAGAGTGGTTAAAATTGCGTCGGTTCTTATTTTATAGTTTGTATTCATATTTAATCATTCACCTAACCTATAATAGTAACTGATTTGACTATAAAATTTTATGACGTCACTAAATCTTTTTTCTTACAACTTACTTTATAACATATCGTTTTGACGTTTAGTAAAAAGTAACTAATTTGATTAGTCAGTAGAATACCTAATTCTTTAGGCCTCAACGGATGTAGTCAGGAAGGTGGTCATGCCTCAAAATACAACTACTTTTGACAGGCTTTCAGTACTTTCTAATTCTTCGTTTTTCTACTCCATTCATCTTTCTGGAGCAACAAAAGTGTACTTCAGCTTGCTAGTTTCATTATGCCTCGTATACACTACTCGCGAAGTTCCTCGGCGAAGTACTCGAGAAACTTTGCCTGCAGTCCGAAGTGCGACACCACACACTCGTTCAACTTCGCGAGGAGCTCATTCGCACTAAGGTGCCGAAAGCCTGCGCACATTCGTCCTTAGGACATTAATGATATTGGGGTCCCAAATAATAGGCTCTGCTTGCACAGTTTCGAGGAATAACATATTTTCCTCCTGTGACAACTGTATTTTGTTCATAATAAACACAATATGTGTCACACGCAATAATTATAACTATTGAGTACTGAAGTCGGCCGAGTAGTGTAGAGAGGTACTTCGTGAACGCATTTCGTGCAACTTCGGGCCCTTTGACTCGGGCGCAAAAACCGACAACAAATGGAAGTCGCCCGAGGCGAGGTAAAGTTTGACGAGGTAAGCCGAAGTGCATCTCCACACTATCGTATTCGCCTAACTTCGTTCAACTTCGCGAGTAGTGTATAGGGTAGGGGGTTTTAAGAAGTTGGCGTCTACTACTTCGACCTTGAACCACACCATGCTTGCAGTGCATTTTAGGAAACATTTTTATGATTTAAAAGTTTTACCTTTCCAAAGTAGTTGCAGTTTTTATCCATTCTACCATATACGGGCTGAAAAAGTTATGTTTATACAGTTATCGGCAATATAGTAATCCGTTTGTAATAATAGTATTAAGGTTAATTGTATGATAACAGCAGTATAGAGTAGAGCAGCTAGGATTCCCTGTGTAGAAGTTAAATTAAAGATGGAGATTTACTAAACTTCATCGTTCTAAAATTAATTCTTCTTCAAGATTCTTCTTCATCAATTCTAGTTATTCTTTTATAATCACTGATAGAAAGAGATGAAATAATATACAACGTCAAACCAACTCGAACAAATAATGAAATTGAAATGACCATAGTACGATTCTTCGCTTAGCAAGGCAATTTAATTTTTATTTTATTTATTTATCTCATTTTATTTTATTCTATATCTACATACATCTATATTTTAAAAATAATATTCAACTTTATATCGCTTGCTGATTGTACTACTGTTTAACTTTTAGGAACCAATGTATTTATAATCGTAGTTGAAACATTAATAAAAACGAGACGTATTAGCCACTCATTCGCATGAACAAAAATGTCTTGTAAGTTTGTTCATCTGTGGGTCATCATCAGATAGAATTCGAGTCGTCTAGACCGTAGGTACGCGAGTCGGGAAAAATGGCGACGCGCGATGTCCGTACCGCGCTAAAAGGATCGTTTGAACGCAGGAGGAGGCCGATGTGGTGGTGCGGCGCAAGCGTGACAAGGACGACAATAGCCGCCCCGAGAGAGAAAAGGAACGTCCGCCTTCGAGAGAGCGAGACCGCGAACGTGAGCGTGACAAGGACCGCGAACGGGAGAGGGAGCGAGACCGCGAGCGTGACAAGGATAGAGAGCGCGATCGCGACAAGGAGCGAAGGCGGCGCAGTGTCTCAAGGTAATCTTTTGTTTCTATTATTTCACTTTGTTACGGTATGCTGTGGAGGATAGAGTAAATAATCCTGCTCTGATAAATAGAGTATCTTGTATATTCCGACCAGGTCCTCAATTCTGCTAATTGTCAACCATTAACACTAAAAAAATGCTATTGAATTTAGACTAAACAGAAAAAAAAAACTAAAATTAAAGGGCATTTTTGCAGTGTCTGTGTGTTCTGGTTGACAATCATTGTTTTCCATATAATCATCATCCTCACAGCAATAAGTTACGTCCAAATTTAACATTGGACTGCTTATGATTGCAATGTCTGTTTTTCCAGGGTTTACTGTCATCTGATCTTACAACCTTGTTATCCAAGTCTGCGCCAAGATTTCGTCCATTTTATACATTACACCCAATGATGTATTATATTTTTATAGATTCAGGAACATGGCGGCTGTCAAAAATGCCATAAATACTAAGTATAAAAAAATTGCTACTTACTAATAATACGTTAATATTATTAATTTATATGTATTTTATTATAATTTATATCAACAATAATTTATTATTAAAGATTTGAGTATTTTTTTTTACTTTCGAAAAATGACCACTTTCTTATAATATAATGAACTGTAAAAGTAAAATTTTCGTGCGACAAATAGTTTTCAAAATATTTGATTTTGAGAAGTTCAATTTGTCGCGCCACCCGAAAACGCTCCATACAAAATCGTACGAAATTGTGACGTCACGCTTCTGTAGCGCGTAGTGCAAATGTATGGAGTGCAAGAGAATATCGCATTTATCTCAGTCTACGTTGCGTTCACACGTATATAGTTCATAATAAAAGTTATTTAAAATTTAATGAGGAATCTAAAAAGTTATATATTTGAATTGAATTTGATTGTTTATATTTTGATTTTTTTGGGAATTTCAACTCATGAAAAGTCATAGTTTCAGTTTAGATATGCAATATTTTATTTTGCCAGGCATATTTTTTCAGAACAATTCATTTTAAGCAGTATTGGGAAGAATCGACGACTTAGTCAAATACCCTATTATTTTTTCCGTAGTGCGCTGTCGCGTCTCCTGATTGGAGGAAAAAATTATGTGGTCATCATTAAAAAAAATTATGATCATGTGGCCATCATTTTTTCGTTGACATTTTAGAGTGTGAACAATATATCTATAGTTTATACTCGTAATTTAACAATGATTACACCCACACTTTTCGTATACATAATAGCTCCCTATAAACGGTCACTGAATCGAAATTGCATAGTTATACATGCCTATACAATTCTGCCGCACAATCTAGAACGCGAGACGTCTTTAGACGCCCGCTCTGTCACGTACGAATGCTTTATTCCCACGAGAAAGACTGATCGTGTAAATGGCGCTAATTTCTATTTGGAATTTTCTATAGGGGTAAAGAGCGACGCGAGGAACGTGACGTGCGTGACAAGGACCGCGATAAGGATCGCGACAAGGAGCGCGAGCGAGAGCGCGAAGAGAGGGAGCGGGACAGAGAGCGTGAGCGCGAACGGGAGAGGGAACGAGAGAGGTATGCACAACACTGTTTACACTTCAAGTCTTGCTTTGTAAACTAAACTTACTTTGTCTTCTTCTTCTTAGCGTTAATTCCAGCCGGATCTGTAGCTTTTAAAATGGAGTCTAGGGTCCGCTTTACCAGTCCTAACTGTGGATTTGGCTGAAATTCAATATTTTCCGTGAAATGACTGCTTTATAGCCTCCACAACCCAAAGTTGATATCCAATTGATTTTTAGGACTCCCAACTACCCGTAACGACTGCCATAGATGTTCGTATGGTAACTGGGACCGACTGCTTAACGTGCTCTCCGAGGCACGACCAGACCAATGCAAATACCCATATTCATGGATACAAATATTTGCACTGAGCGGGGATCGAACCCGCGGCTCCTGCTGCGCTATGGCCATGTTCACTATCGCTACGCCACAGAGGCTGTCTGTAACCTAAACTTTCTTTGTTTTTTTTTTTATCTAGACCACGTCAATTTGACTTCACCTCGCCTGATGTTAAGCTAAAGGCAAAGTCTCGGAGAGAGGTTCACCATCGCAAACATATACCATGTTAAGAGTGGTGGCACTCAGCTTGACGGCCTCATTAGATGCCTTTTCACGCCCCGCTTGAAGGCCCCGGGACTGTAGGAAGAAGGGAACACGTGAGCTGGCAGGGAGTTCCAGGTCTTAGTCGTGCGGCATAGGAATGAGTCACTGAAACGCTTGGTTCTAACAGGAACAGTAAAATTGATATCTTGTTTGTTACAGGGAACAACGTGAGCGCGAAAGAGAAAGAGAGATACGGGAGAGGGAACGTGAAAGGGAACGGTGAGAATTATTCCATTTATATTAATTGTAACTATAACTCGTGCCAAATGGATTGAGAATAAAGTTTATTGACCTTGCGACCAGTTCGGACCGGTTATTTAGGGGTTGTAAACATTTTTTACACTGTGGCAAAACCGACTGCAGCGCCATAATTATTGTCACACCACACTATTGCCAAACCACGGAGATTCCAAAAAGCGGCATTAAACTTTAGACTTTTTTTTTTTCTAAGGTCCAAAATTAAATGACAAAAGTTTCATTACACTCTTTTATTCACTCTGCTAACAGTTATTTAATATTTAACTTTAAATGCATCCCTTTAAAGTCTATAATGTATTGCCGCTTTTTGCAATCTCTGTGGTTTGACTATAGTTTTGCTTTAGTAGAATCGAAGCCCTGGCACGGCCTTATAGCCGGCCCGCCGGTTTTGCACGTTGCAATAATGTTAAACACCATTGGCAATTTTACGAATTTTCCTCCGCGTGAGAACCATCCTCGTGCTGGAATATTGTAAAAAAGAATTAGCGAAATCGGTTCAGTGTTCTCAAGATTTGCGCAACCTTTTCAGCGATTCATTTTTAGGGTTCTGTAGCCAAATGGCAAAAACGGAACCCATATTGATTCGTCATGTCTGTCTATCTGCCTGCCATAAATGTTCGTATGACAACCGGGACCGACGGTTTAACGTGCTGTCCGAGGCACGACCAGACCAATGCAAATACCCATATCACAGTCTAACGATTCATACTACATACAGTCGGTCAACGAAGCCGTCTAGACAGAGCAATCGTGCGGGGGGAAAGGGGTGGTGGGGGAGGGGGTATTACTCGGTACGCCCATACATTTTACTCGGTACTAAGGATTCAGGGCTGTCTCATTTTTGTAATCACACTAATCACGTGATTTTTTTTTCAAGGCTTGTTTTGTTTGTTAAAATTGTTTTTTTTTTTCGTTTTCTATATTTAGCTATCCAAGATGGCGAACACGAAATTTTCACAAAAATCGATATGGGTATCGTTTTCAGGGTTTTTGGGGTAGCTGATTGCGAATATAACATCCATTTGGTGATCCAAGATGGCGGACTCGAAATTTTCACTAAAATCGAATGGGTATCGTTTTCAGGGTTTTTAGGGTCGCTGATTGCGAATATAACATCCATTTCGCGATCCAAGATGGCGGACTCGAAATTTTTACCAAAATCGATATGGGTATCGTTTTCAGGGTTTTTGGGGTCGCTGATTGCGAATATAACATCCATTTCGCGATCCAAGATGGCGGGCTCGAAATTTTTACCATAATCGATATTGGTATCGTTTTCAGGGTTTTTGGGGTCGCTGATTGCAAATATAACATCCATTTGGTGATCCAAGATGGCGGACTCGAAATTTTGACTAAAATCGATATGGGTATCGTTTTCAGGGTTTTTGGGGTCGCTGATTGCGAATATAACATCCATTTCGCGATCCAAGATGGCGGACTCGAAATTTCTACCAAAATCGATATGGGTATCGTTTTCAGGGTTTTTGGGGTCGCTGATTGCGAATTTAACATCCATTTGGTGATCCAAAATGGCGGACTCGAAATTTTCACTAAAATCGATATGGGTATCGTTTTCAGGGTTTTTGGAGTAGCTGATTGCGAATTTAACATCCATTTCGCGATCCAAGATGGCGGACTCGAAATTTTTACCAAAATCGATATGGGTATCGTTTTCAGGGTTATTGGGGTCGCTGATTGCGAATATAACATCCATTTCGCGATTCAAGATGGCGGACTCGAAATTTTCACTAAAATCGATACGGGTATCGTTTTCAAGGTTTTCGGGGTTGCTGATGTTATTCATGTAGCAATCCAAGATGACTGGATGGATGATATATTCGTAATTAGCAACTCTGAAAACCTCCAAAACGATGCTTATGTTGACTTTGTGGGAAATTTCAAGTCCGCCATCTTGGATCGCTAAATGGGTTTTATTATACGTTATTAGCCACCCCGAAAACCTCGATTTGTTTTTTTTAAATTTCAAGTCCGCCATCTTTGATCGTCGGTAACATGGTCGTCAAGCCCGATAGCAGACAATTGCCGACAGGCAATCATACGATGGGAAACTGTCGACTCCCAACTGATCGTGTGTAGCCGCAAAACTGACAGCAGGGCATGGCCGCCAGGCCAAAATCGCTTTCGTGTGTGGGCGCTGTCGACTTAGGACTGCAGGCCGCCCGATACGATTTGAAACTGCAGGCGAACTGATCGTGGATAGGCTCCTTAAGAATATATCATCAATTTAGCGATCCCGGCGATTAGCAAAATTTAATTCGAATCCAAATCCAACCCCGGACCCGAACCCAAACCCGAATCAATATCCAAATTCAAGTCGGAATCGAAATACAAATTCGAAATCGAAAACGAGATCGAATTTGAAACCAAAATCGAAACCAAAATCCAAAAACTCAGACTTAAAATATTACGTTTGCTCGATCATAATTTGTTGAGTAGAACCAGAGATATAACCAAAAGTCGCAATAGCCGACATCCATGCGAGCGGAGCCGCGGGCATCACCTAGTAATATAAATTAGCGTGAGTTGATGTGCCTTGACAGAACAAAGAGAACGAATAGGGGTTATATATAGAATAATAATAATACTGAAGAACTGAAATGAATAATACAGAAAAATTATATATAAAAACTGAAGTGACAACCCTGACAAAACTGCAAAAGGCGGCATTTCCGTAAACATCAAACGCGATGAACTACTGTAAGATCTCTCGTTATACTGTGCCCATATTATGTATACAAATATACGCACTGAGCAGGGACCGAATCCGTGCCTCCTAGGTAACGGACGCGTTCACAACCGCCACGCCACAGAGTATATAAGTATAGATATAAAATTATTAAACAAGTTTACCATCTGAAAGGAAATTACGTCGTATAACGTCTACTACTACCTAGAACCAACTATACAAATCGAAAACATAGGGAAATTGTAGCCGAATTTCCGAAGTTCCTCCTGTAAGGGAAAGACTGCGGGTTTGAGTCCCGCCCGAGAAGATTTATTTTTCCCTATGTATTTGATTTGTATAGTTAGCCTACTTAATGCTGTAAAATTCATTCAAGTATTTGGGTGGAGTTATTAAAAATCAATGTTTAAAAATGATTGTAACATAATTCATAGGTTACGATAGTTCGTAAGAACATCGGTAGATGACTCCACCGTCGCCGTAAGAACGGATAAATAGAAGGGAAATTTAAATCACATCGGGCGTGTCTCGGTAGCCGAATTGGTCAAGGCATTCCCCCTGTAAGGGAAAGACTGCGGGTTCGAGTCCCGCCCGAGTAGATTTATTTTTTCCTATGTATTCGATTTGTATAGTTAGCCTACTTAATGCTATAAAATTCATTCAAGTATTTGGACGGAGTTATCAATAATCAATGTTATTATTCATTGGTTCCGATAGTTCGTAAGAACATCGGTAGATGACTCCACCGTCGCCGTAAGAACGGATAAATAGAAGGGAAATTTAAATCACATCGGGCGTGTCTCGGTAGCCGAATTGGTCAAGGCATTCCCCCTGTAAGGGAAAGACTGCGGATCCGAGTCCCACCCGAGAAGATTTATTTTTCTCTATGTATTCGATTTGTATAGTTAGCATACTTAATGCTGTAAAATTCATTCATTCTCACAACTAGAACCAGCTATGTGCATACAGATTGCATTTAAGTACAAGCAGTCTAAACGTATTCCATTATTTCGTAGCAGTGTTTATCAGCGCTTGCGTTTGCGATAACAGACCAATATTACTGTTATAGTTTCTATTCGATCGAATAATTTATATGTCATGCATTCGCCGATGCCGGTAGTGGAGTCTCGGGTTTTTATTGCGATTTCTATGGTGATTTTGTAACTTTAAATCGGTGAAGTGTGTGTGTGTGTGTGTATTAAATACAATGTTAACTCTGCACCCGTATATACGAACTCGATACGAGATACAAAAGGAACTTCGTGGTCATACATGGTACTTACTTTGTTGATTAATAAGTGACTAGCTTTTGCCCGTGGCTTCGCACGCGTGGATGTCGGTTATCGCGACCAAACATAGCCTATGTGTTAATTCAGGGAGTCAGTTAACTCCATATTAAATTATATTAACCTCGAATACCCGGTATAAGTTTAGTTAGCCCGGTATAAGTAAGAAGTATAGTTAGTTATGCTGTAAAATTCATTTAATTATATTAACCTATCAAACACCAACCGGTGCCCGGGTTTCGTACATAACACCGAAAGTTAAATAATCGAACAACAATAGGTCGACAACGATTGGTCGGACGATCAAATCGTCGCTGGTACGTTAGGTCGAAAAGTTAATACGTCGAGGTATTATTACGTGGAAAATGCAATAAAGGTCGAAAGATCAAATTGTCGCTGGTATAATAGGTCGAAATATTAATACGTTGATGTATTATAAAAATGCAAACGGTCTATTGTCCCCTCCCCATAAAGTTGAAATATTCAAAAGGCCTGCCTTTGTGGAATCTATGAAATAAACCTATGTTATAAAGTTATAAGTATACTTCTGATTTGTGGCTTGTTCATTTTGTAAAAGTTTAATGGTTTGGTATCAACCTCGTTTCTGTGTGTCTAACAACTTATTCCAACGTCTGTGCCTTTTTGAAAATTTCAACTTTATGGGGAAGGGACAAAAGACCGTTTGCATTTTTACGTAGTAAGTAATACGTCGACATATTAATATTTCGACCTAATATACCAGCGACAATTTGATCTTTCGACCTATTGCATTTCCACTTAATAATACCTCGACGTATTAACGTTTCGACCTAACGTACCAGCGACGATTTGATCGCCCGACCAATCGTTGTCGACCTATTGTTGTTCGATTATTTAACTTTCGGTGTTATGTACGAAACCCCCGGTGCCCGGGCACCGCGAGTCTATTGTTTATATATTTTTCTATTTTTTGCGTGGCTTGACAGGTTAAAATAGCTCAGACGTGAAAGAGTAACAAACATTCATCCATCCAATTAATAGTCTTTTTTAATAATAATTTTATTAATTATAATATTAGTATTATTGTGAAACAGGTCAAGAGAAATCGTTTTAAAAGCGAGATAATTTCGAATTTCTTATTTGATTTGTTTATCTCCAGTGTTCAAGTCTATTTCAATAAAGTTAATTTGAGAAAAAAGTTTTTTTTTAAATCGGTATTTTTTTTTATTTGATAAATACACATGTCAAAAGTTTCTATGATGCAAAATCATTGATGGTCCCTGGAGTTCGTACAATTTTTAAATCTGACGGCTCTATAATATATATGCCATTTGTCGTGCATGTACTGCTCATAGAATAAAACTACTCTAATTTCAAACTCCTCTCGCTGGTCCGTTGGAAAAGATTTCTTTAAGAAATAGACAAAGCCTCTGTTTTATTTCTTCCATTAATATATTTTTATGCCTTTTCGTGTCTTGTAAATATACTTAATTTAAATGTAAATAGTTATTTAGCAGTTTCAAGTCGTTGACAGCCTCCGTGGCGTGGCGGTAGTGAACGCAACTGCTACGCAGGAGGCGCGGGTTCAATTCCCGCTCAGTGCAAATATTTGTATGCATGTATATGGCTATTTGCATTGGTGTGGGTGTTTCTATGTATGTATTTACAAAAAAAAATGTATTTAAGTATGTTTATCCGCATTCTAGATTCCATAACACAAGCTAGTAAACCTATGCTTACCATGGGTCTAGATAGCGTTGTGTAGAATGTTGGGAATTATTATTATATTAAAAAAGAGTCGTAGATAAAACTAACCAATCGTATTAATATTATGTTAGTAGTGAACGGGAACGTGAGCGCGAGCGAGACAGAGAGCGGTCTCGAGAGCGCGAGCGAGAGAGAGAGCGTGAGCGAGAGCGGTCACGCGGTCGCAGTCGGAGTGAAGTCGACGCCCGGAGGGAGAAGGAGCTAGAGGAAGAGGCGAGAGAAAAGAAACGACTTGAGAAAAAGGTAAGCCGTGTTTTTTTTATGCACTGGTTAATACTGGTATCTTTATATTTATAAGCACGTAGTAATCTGCTGGATTTGGTGGACAGAGGGGAGTTGAGGTCAATAACAGGCTCTATAATAATTAATTTATTCATCAGACAATTAAAATCCATTTAGTAGCATTTGTACACTTAAATCTATGTTAGTACTTATATTATATATATATATATATATATATATATATCTAATGCACCATGGTTTATCAGAACAACAGAGATCCATGAGAACCTAAACATACCAATGGTCAAAGACGAGATAAGTACCTCCGGCGATAAATACAAAAGACGACTTCAGACGCATCCTAATGAACTTGCGGGACAGCTTACAGTCCCTGAAAGCATTTGTCGCCTAAAGAAACGGCGAGACATCTTTGACCAGTAGAGTCAGCAAGAGGACTGGCCATATCCATACTAATATTATAAATGCGAAAGTAATTCTGTCTGTCTGTCTGTCTGTCTGTATGTATGTTACGCTTTCACGCCTAAACCACTGAACCGATTTTGATGAAATTTGGTATAAGGGCAGATTAGAGCTTGAGAAAGGCCATGTTTGGTCGCGATAACCGACATCCACGCGGGCGGAGCCGCGGGCAAAAGCTAGTATGATATAAAGGGAAGTTACTGCGCTGGCAGTAGCCCCTCACCTGCTATATAACTCCACCACATTTGCACATAGTCTTATTGACTGATCGCATATACTTAAATGGAAAAAAATAATTACATATAAAACAAACATACATACATACATAGACTGATAAACACATTACCCTCCTTTGCGTCGCGCAGTCGGGTAAAAAAGGTAATATTTGATACTTGCAGCTCCTGTCAATCAATTACCGTGCATCGTGATTTTTTGGTCAAATCTCCGTTACTACTTAACAAATTCCGTAGATTCTAATTTAACCAATACCATTCTAGTTAACACTAAAATTCGTTTAGTAGTAAACATAACAAGAATTTAAGTAAAAAATCTTTGGCTGCACAATAATTAGCAATTCGTAATTAATCATCTCAATAATAATCCCTATAGTGACTTACTATTCTATGCTTGTAATTTTTATCGCGAGAATCCCTATAGTGACGTACTAATCTATGCTTGTAACTTTTATCGCGAGAATCCCTATAGTGACGTACTAATCTATGCTTGTAACTTTTATCACGAGAATCCCTATAGTGACGTACTAATCTATGCTTGTAACTTTTATCACGAGAATCCCTATAGTGATGTACTAATCTATGCTTGTAACTTTTTTCCACGAGAATCCCTATAGTGACGTACTAATCTATGCTTGTAACTATTATCGCGAGAATCCCTATAGTGACGTACTAATCTATGCTTGTAAAAATGTTGGTGTACAATAAAGAGTTGTCTATCTATCTATCTATGTATCTAACTCCAGGCTCGCGAGAAGGAAGCCCTATACCAGGAGCGCCTGCGAGCGTGGGAGACTCGCGAGCGTCGCCGCGCCAAGGAGCACGAGAAGGAGCGCGAGCGAGAACGGTGCCGAGAAGAGGAGCGCGAGCGAGAAGCCAAGCGCCTCAAGGAGTTCTTGGAGGACTACGACGACGAGCGCGACGACCACAAGTACTACAAGTGAGTATCTTCCTTCCACTCCTACGATCTCTCTTCCAGCACTGATTCATTCATCACACACACCGAGTGACAGTGCACTCCGATGTTTGATGTAAACATGGCGTCGAGTGCTACTCACGTATACTATTGTAATGTCAGTCATGTGTAATGTAGGCTCAAAAGTTCATGCGAATGCGAAACCAGACCAATCGGGGTTTGACTCGCTCTCCCTTTAACTCCCGACGCAAAGAGAGAGGAAGCGAATTCAATTTCTTTTTTTTTGTAATTAAGGTGACTTATGTGCGAGTGTTCTTAGACATGTTTTATGAAAATAGGTTGAGCCGTTTGAAAGTTATGGGGGTTAAAGTAGGGATGGGGAGTGTCGGAGGTTTTTTAAATTTAAAATTTTATATTATTATCTATAGCACTAGTACGAACTTCCGAACTGCAATTAAGTTTGATTGGAGGTAATACCCCTAGCATTGTGAATGGTCGATAAACACAGGTTCAGTAGGCAGGCAGCCAATGGAAATGCCCCGTTGTCTTGATACGTTTATCATAATGATTACGATAGTTTTTCGTGGTAGGGGTACTTATCTACCAGCAGTGTACCAATGGTAATTGCAATTTAAAAATGTAAATCCCGACTGTTGTCTAAAACATTGAAACAAGTTTGACAGCAGGTGGTAGTGGTAGTAGCCAATCATAACCCGAAAGAAAATTAATGGGTACGGCTTACTGTTAAACTTGTTTGGACCACAAGTATAGCTCGAACCATTTATCATGGCAAAGTGCGCCTCTCCGTACCCGGGGCTAGATGGGGACACTAGGGTCCACACAACCCGAAGGGGGCCATCTCTTTCGAGATGGTGCGAGAGATATGTTTTGGCAATCTCACCTTCGGCAACCAAGGACCCAAGACAGCGTGCGTTTTAGTCGGTTCGAGTCCGACATAACCGCCTCCACCGGCTCCGTGGGGGTGGTATCCGTGGAGATTTTTCGCACGACAAAAAAAAATCTTGTGAATTTGAGTTGGTCCATCGCAGTAGCACCCCGTGCTATCTTCAAAATACATCCCCGTTGTACAGTAAGCTTCAGAGAAAAGGAACCCCCCTTGATAATGGTTTTATTCTCAAGGGGGGTTCCTTTTCTCTGAAGCTTACTGTACTGTATATAGTGCACATTTTATGTCCAAAATATACAAGGTGATTTTAAAGTCGTTTGGGAAAAAAAGGAATTTATGCACAGTTTCGATAGCAAAATCATCTGGAAGTATTCTTTGGCGAAATATTTTTTTTTTTAATAATGTATGAGAATAATGTTCAGGTGAAAGGAAAAATGTATGGGAGTTGAAAAAAATTTTTTTTTTCTTTCACCAAATTAATACTCCCAGATGATGTTGCTATCGAAACTGCTCCTGAGGAGGGCCAGACCGTAAGGGATGGCCCTGGGTCAGCCGGGGTGCGAGGGATATGTTTATGACAACCTCACCTCTGGCCTAGCACCAAGACCCACAGTCGGCGTGCGGTTTTAGTCGGTTCGAGTCCGACATAACCTCCCCTTCCGGCTCCGGCAGGGGGGGTATCCGAGGGGATTTCCGCACGAAAAAAAAAAAAAAAAGCTATCGAAACTGCTCAATAATTATTTTTTTTCGAAACGACTATAAAATTACCTTGTGTAAGTAGTCGGCCGCCGCTGCTATTTCAGTGGGAATTGACACTAACCGTTGGCCACTATAATAAAAATATATTATTCATAAGAAATTAAAATATAATAATAATTTTGTCTATAACCTATACCCTATGTATGTTTTCCAGAGGCAAGGAGCTAGCCCGGCGATTAGGGCTGCGAGTGCGTGAAGCGGAGTCCGATACTCGCGAACGCGCTCGAGAGCAGGACGAGTTAGACGCACTACGGCAGAGCTTCTTCCGTCATACTGACCCCGCCGATCCCGCCGCCACCGCCGCCTACGAGAAGGTACGAGTGCATAACTAAATATGAATTTATAAAACATAAAAACATAAACTCACGCCTGTATTCCCCGAAGGGATAGGCAGAGGTGCTAGCACCCACATTTCGCCATTTTATGTTTAGGTCCCAATGTAATAGGTGGCGAGCCTGTTGCCATTAACCGGGCACTTATATGAATTTATACATATTGAATAACACACTTGTTCTTTTCCACTGAGTTTATTTTATTTCTAAACCTGACCGGTTTCGTCTTACGGCATTCTCAAAGGTTTAAAAAACATCAATGTAAACCTTTGAGAATGCCGTAAGGCGAAACCGGTCAGGTTAGAAATAAAATAAAGTCAGTGGAAAAGTACAAGTGTGTTATTCAATGTGTAGCAGAATCCACCAAGTGCCATCAATCTCCAGTATAAACAGTATGAATTTATACTATTTTTACTGTTGATTGATGGCACTTGGTGTATAGCCTATGTCCTTTGTCAAGGTCTAATCTACCCCTATACCAAATTTCATCAAAATCGGTTCAGTGGTTTAGGCGTGAAAGCGTAACATACAAACAGACAGACAGAGTTACTTTCGCATTTTATAATATTAGTATGGATAATGTGCCAAATGGATTGAGAATAAAGGTTGTTGACCTTGTGACCAATTTGGACCAATTGAAACCGACTGCTAAGCCACGTGACGCCCGCGTGTATATTTATTTTTGTTACACAATTCTTTTAATACGATATATACTTGAAGGAATTTTTACAGCATTAAGTATGCTAACTATACGGATTAGTAGCAAGTCGTCATAAACGCAAAGTCGTCATGCTGCTCAACTGGTCATTTTCGCAAATCGAATACATAGGGAAAAAGAATCTTCTCGGGCGGGACTCGAACCCGCAGTCTTTCCCTTACAGGGGGAATGAATGCCTGACCAATTCAGCTACCGAGACACGCCCGATATGATTCAAATTTCCCATCTTATACGTCTTTAAAGCGACGTGGCGTCATCTACCGATTTTCTTACGAACTATCGGAATCAATGAATGATGTTACAATCATTTTTAAACATTGATTTTTGATAACTGCGCCCAAACAATTGAAGGATTTTTTATATATGTTACCGGAAATGTATGAAATCAAGGAATTGTATACAAATCCTAGGAAATGTGTGTTAATACATAGAATTCCTGCCGTTCCACCGGAAATGTGTGAAATAAATGGGTTATTGTCTATATTTGCGGATGATTTTGTGGAAAATTTATATTTTTGAATGAATAAAAAAAAAATAACCACGAAGATTAATGCGCATTAATCTTCTAACCTAATCTATCCAAGTTAAATTGACACTGCGCCCCGACCTGGATATATTATAGGTTAGAAGACTGAAGCGAAAGCGAGGCTCCAGCATTAGCCTAAGTGGTTGCATTTTTTATAACCACCAACAATATTCTTTGATACCATTTCATACATTTCCTGCTGCGCACTCGGCATTGTATACAATGGCTAGGCATTGTATAGAATTCCGGATTATACACATTTCCGGTAACATATATACTGCTAAAATTATTATCAATCGATCTGGCACGGCTTGTAGAACTTCTTTTACATCCTAGTCCGAGGCGGCCGAGCGGGCCCCACATCCTAGTGGCATCGGATTCGGATGCCACTAGGATGTGGGGCCCGCTCGTGCCGCCTCGGAGTGTGGGGCCCGCTTTACCAATCTACCTGCGGGATTAGCTGAACTTCTATATTAAAATATGAATTTAGATACGCGATTGAATTAAAACTACTTTTAACGGATTCTATGCGGTACTTTGCGATAACTGTGATATTCGTACCAATATAAGGTAAACCGCGACGACCATGGCTGCTGAAAAGTAGCCGAAACGTCGGGCTAAATGTAAATACAGTCCGTCAAATCTAAGAAGTACCGTTTGACAGTTCTGACAATTGAATGATAGGGATGGGATGAAAAAATCGATTACTATAATATCCGAACTTTAAGAGATCGATTACTATAATATCCGAATTTTAAGAAATCAATTGTTATAATTAAATAAAAGAAATGTTTAGGATATTTTTTTATTCACTACTAGTACTAGTATCGTCGTCTTCGTCATCATCGTCATTTAAATTAATGACCAGTTGATTGTCCATTACATTATCAAAGTGTACGTCTCTTTCGAAGTCGTCCATTATTATTTTCTTTGTTTTTTGTACTACTTTACTCCAATCTTCCTGTGTAACTTGGGCACATGCTTCCTTTAATAAACCTTCCATTTTCTTGACACTGAAGGGTGGTTTTGTGTTGTGTCTTGCTGCATAACCTGTAAAACAATAATGTAACTATTTGATAGCAGACGAAAACCATTGTTTAAATTATAAATGTTAGAAGTACTCGTGTTATTATTATAATATTATAAAATATTACCTTTAACTTGGGCCCAAATCAGTTCAATGGCATTATATTGGCAATGGTACGGAGGAAGTCGTATGACTTTGTGCCCGTGCTCTTCGGCCAATTGGTCAATTACATATGTCGGTTTTGGTGGTTTATGCAATTTCACTAACTGTTATAATTCAGCTTTTAATAGTGACATGTCGGCATCCACTCCTTTTCTTTGCAGCCATGCCACCAAATCTGCTTTCTTATTGGCTGACGTAGGTGCTTTATCAATTTGCACAGAGTGGTATGGGGCATTATCCATTATAATTGTGCTGTTAGGAGGGATATTCTGTAATAAATTTAAGAACCACTCTCGGAACCTTACTGCGTCCATTTCTTCATGATACTCTTTAGTGCTTTTGGATTGGAAAGCTAATAAAGAGTTTTCCACGAAGCCTGTAGACGCTGACCCAGCATGGCATATTATGAGGCGTCCACCTTTTCCTATCGGCACCTTCGAGCACGAAGCTTCAGAATCATCAGTCCATGTTTTCGGCACAGAATGGTTGGAATTTAGCCAAGTTTCGTCCAAAAATATTACATTATCCCAGTTTATAATTTGTTTAACTTCGCGCAGGAATGTTAGTCGCTGCATAATTATGTCATGTCGCTCCATAACAATTTTTCGTTTGTCAACTTTTTTGTATCTGAAGCCAATTCCTGTTATTACCGTTCTCAACGACTCTATGCTTCCCTTATACAGCCCGGCATCTTTTAAAGTTGCACATAACTTTGCTAATGTTGGAAATTCGCCTCTTGTAAAATACCCGTATATATGGTTTCTAATAGCATGACTATCGAATTCATCGATGCCTGTCACAGGTTTATTTCTTTTTCGTTTTTTCGGTGTGTGAAGTACGTTACTGTCACTCCCGGAAGGCCCATATTTTTCACTTAATATTTTGCCAACGGTGCGGCTACCAATACCGAGAGCTTCACCGACGCGATCCCGAACTTGTGTAACTGGCAGTAGAAGTCCACCATTTTGAGATTCACGCTCAAAATACTCGTGTAATTTCACCACCAATTCACGAGCCTGGCTGTTCAAAGTACGTCCTCTTTTCGACATTATTAATAAACACTTGCTTAGTTCGGAGTCCAGTATAAATATTGCCAAGGTAAACGGATAAAGAATGATCAGTCCAGAAAAGTAATAGCCAAGTCACAAATTGTAAAACACAAACGAGAAAGCAAGTACGCGCACAGTCAGCTTCCAAGATGGCGAGAGACTGCTGACGCCGAACCGACCGAGCGGACCGCGTGCGCTTGTAGTTGGCAGTGTTGCCAGAAAAAAAAAATTGTAGAGACTTGGACACCTGCGATTTTGCCTATTGACCTAAAAATAATTAAATTAATTTATTTTAAGGTATCTGTGTATTCAGTGCATTATGCGGTCGCGCAGTAACGTCGTTAATTTATAACATCAGGCAACAACATTTTTGTGAATGGGTTCTACATACCTTATTTTTATTAGTTTTAGACGTAGAAATAAGACTTAGAAGAAAAAATTGTAATTGTAAAATCAATGGATGTGCTTGTTAAAAATTTGTTTATTTCTCTGTAATATGCAAACCCATACTATCATACACAAAAATAAATGTAAAAAACACTATCCCTGACTCCATTTACTATTTCGACAGCGTTAGCGCGAGAAACCCCGACTTATTTGGGCGCGAAAATCAAAAATCGACAAATCGCTTTCGACAACTTTTTAAAGAAGCAAATATATTTGATTTATAAATACGTATTTTTGGTGAATGGGTTTTATCTCATATTTTACGATTACATAACTATTTAGTTATGTAATCGTAATATGTGAGATAAATCCCATTCACATGAAAAAATATTTGTTTGGTTGTCAAGTGTAATTTGTAAATAATACATTCGATTTTTCGTATATGTAAACGATTTTTTTGCATACAAGTGTATCCGAAGAGTCGCAACACTACGTGCAGTGACCTAACTACGTAACTTTGTAATGAGGTCAAGAATATAACTATTAGAAATTATTTACTGTGTAAATATGTGTTATTTTGCTTTGTTTGAAAGTTTTCAATTACATTTAGATATTAAGAATTGTACATTTTTAGATACAATAATGAAATCTTTCTAAATTCATGGTTTTATGAAAAAGGTTATCGAAACTGAATAATGTACGTATGAACAAAGTTGTTTCGGTTTGAAAAATATGAAACGTCAAACGGTACCTCTTAGATTTGATGGACTGTAATACCTTTTTTTTTTTTTTTTTCGTGCGGAAATCCCCTCGGATACCCCCCCTGCCGGAGCCGGAAGGGGAGGTTATGTCGGACTCGAACCGACTAAAACCGCACGCCGACTGTGGTCTTGGTGCTAGGCCGGAGGTGAGGTTGTCAAAGACTACCCTCGGACCCCGGCTGACCCAGGGCCATCCCTTACGGTCTGGCCCTCCTCAGGATTGTAAATAATACCAAATATAAATCGCGATAGAATTAGTTCAAAAGTAGTTTTTTTTCATGAGTGATGTTCGCCTAAACCACAGACCGTATCCAAATCGAATACATCAGGAAAAGTGTATTGCTCTGGTGGGACTCGAACCCGATATCTTTACCTTAATGCCTTAACCATTAGGCCACCAAACCACGCCCGAAGAGATTCAAATTTCACTTGTATATATATTCGTCTTTAGGGCGATGGCTATTTGTATAGTTAGCATACTTTGGCAGTATCATTATTTAATGGGCTATTTGACTAAGTCGTCGATTCTTCCCAATACTGTTTAATATGTTGGCTTGTTCTGAAAAAATATGCCTGGCAAAATAAAATATTGCATATCTAAACTGAAACTATGACTTTTCATTACTTGAAATTCCCAAAAAAAGTCAAAATATAAACAATCAAATCCAATTCAAAGATATAACTTTTTAGATTCCTCATTAAATTTTAAATAACTTTTATTATTAACTATATACGTGTAAACGCAACGTAGACCGAGATAAAAGCGATATTCTCTTGCACTCCATACATTTGCACTACGCGCTACCGAAGCGTGACGTCACAATTACGTACGATTTTGTATGGAGCGTTTTCGGGCGGCGCAATAAATTGAATTTTTCAAAATCAAATATCTTTAAAACTATTTGTCGTACGAAAATTTTGCTTTTACAGTTAATTATATTATAAGCAAGTGGGCATTTTTCGAAAGTAAAAAAAAAATAGTCAAATAGCCTATTGTGATATATCAAGTCTGTTAAATGTATCACAAAAAAGGTAATTGCGTCTCTGTAGTCTTAGTTACCTTCTCTATTCTTATAGTGCGTCAAGAAAGTCGTGAAATTAATGTTGAAGGAACTAATATTTTTCATTGTATTTGCAACACTCAATAACTGTCAAACTGAGTTTTCATCTGTCATTCCTTGTTTTGTTGTGGATATCTTTTGCGTTCATTTAATTTATTTACGTCTAGTAACAATATCAAGTGTAAAAATGAATTGCAATGTGTGTATTAGTTGTGAGAGACATGTCGTATTCAAAGTATTTCATGGATATAGTATGATATACGGCGGGATTTCAAACCGGCAAGCTGGTTTCTCATTTGGAGGATATTTATGGCCAAACAACGAAATAAGCCGGTACGTACATATATTTTAATGTTAAACACGGTATGGGAAGTGTAATCTATTAAAAATTATGTGTATTAAGTGAACATTTTATTTTTCAAAGCATTGTTTTCATTTGTCGTGATTGAGTCATTAACCTACGATTTTAAGAAATCGTAGTACGACACTTTGACGTTTTTGAACAGTCTTGATCCATTTTGTATTAACCACTGAGGCCAGTACTACTGAACTGACACATAGACTTTGAATCATAGACATAGTAAAATTTGAATACACAACACCATAGACTTTGAATACACTACATTTAATAGACTAGACACAGGCTCAGCGTGTCCACGCATGAGACAGAGAATGCTTTTTAATCAAAGACTTTAGTGGGTATTACATCTTCCTGAATTCAGTAAGCTATTTAGGAAAAGAAATTCAGTCACCGAAGCTCGCGATTACACGTTCACTAATTTACAGTGTTGCCAGTGGAATATTGTCAAATGTTACACAGGACTACTTAAAAAGTTACATTTTCGGGGTAAAAGTTACGAGACCTTATATTACGAGAAAAACTTCAATACAAACGTTAATAAGGCACTTTATTACACTTAATCTAAAATGTTTTCAGTCCCATTAAGTCGTTAAGCTTCAAAAGAAATGCAGCAATTGTTTGATTTTTTTTTATGTATATGTTACCGGAAATGTATGAAATCAAGGAATTGTATACAAATCCTAGGAAATGTGTGTTAATTCATAGAATTCCTGCAGTTCCACCGGCAATGTGTGAAATAAATGGGTTATTGTCTATATTTGCGGATTATTTTGTGGAAAATTAATATTTTTGAATGAAAAACAAAAAAAAATAACCAAGACCTATCCAAGTTAAATTGCGTGGTGTGGACACTGCGCCCCGACCTGGGTATATTATAGGTTAGAAGACTGAAGCGAAAGCGAAGCTCCAGCATTAGCCTAAGTGGTTGCATTTTTTATAACCACCATCAATATTCTTTGATACCATTTCATACATTACCTGCTGCGCACTCGGCATTGTATAGAATGCCTAGGCATTGTATAGAATACCGGATTATACACATTTCCGGTAACATATATACCACAGGTGGCGAGTATAATTGACTGGTGATTCTGCAGAAGAATATAGGTATATATATAACGAAAACAATAAAACTAATGATTTATGAGTACCTAATACAAACAAATAATTCAGAAATTGAAGCACAAACTTGAAGGAGAAACTTACTTTGTTTTTGTTAATCAATTTCAAAAAAAGTCATCATCATAAACTATTTATCGATTCTGTTTCCCATTTCAATACCAAACAATATTTTGATTTTGATCACAGTTGAAACATTGACTGTTCACTGAGACTTAGATAATTGACTCTATGGACAAATTAATAAAGTATTTATTTAAATACCTACTGGATTTATAACTACTCACGAGTTGACGGCAATTTTTTTGGCCATGGCTCATCTTTTTTAAAGGTTTTATGATAATCGCACGTAGATCTTTATGTTAAGTCTTATTTTTTAGCATATTAATTTGGTTAAAATGATTGTTGATGATGATGATGATATTGATGATGATGGATGAGATTATTGCTACCTCAGTAAAGTTGTGGGGACTTTACTAAAAGCTTACTAGGGAGAGTTAGAATTAACGCGAAGAGTCATCATTCACTGTAATATGCCAATTATCTACACGTATGTGCGTTGTCCAAGACTTTATGTCTAAAAATCCACCACTTTTATACATAAAAACTCGGATTTACACCAATTTTGGAAAATAATACCGCGTTGCATTCTCTTCAGTGTTCGTGCCAAAACTTTTCTATGGCTCACTCTGTGAGTAATTTCCAGTGTCAAATAATATAATTTGGTAAATTACATAAATATTCTACTGCGTTTATTTAATTTAACCTCGATCAAATGTTGTAAACAAAGTTACGTTACGAGAAAATCTTTTTTTAACCTTCAATTTCTTTTTTAAATAGATACTTACTGATTGAAATGTTCGAATCGGATCGAGACAAAATCTTTTAAAATTATGACAATGGCTCTTCCACCGTAGATACATTATATAATTATTATTATTATTTTTTCTACCACACTAGTGAATGAACATGAAAGAATGATTTGAAAATATATTATTCTTTGATTGATAGTTGTTCGAACAGAAGTAAACTTTATTACTGGGAAAAAAAGTTTAAAGTTGTTTGAACCTTGTCATCTCCATACAAGCGATTTCTCTAACAATACCAAGGTTGGTATAACTCTTATATTACTGGTGATACGGGTAGCGTAGTTAGTAGAATAATATTTACCACAGACTACAGAACAATAATTATTCTGACTGATATTGACCCGAACCAATACGGCAAAAGTTACAATAAAGTTACATTTTGAGTCATGTTACGGAGATGTTACATTAGGGGGTCAAAAGTTACGTAAATTGTAACAAAAGTTACAATCTGGCAACGCTGTTTGGACTACTAAAAAATACACGGTATATACAGCTGTATTTATCCAGTACCGTACGTTTTTATTTGTTTCAGATTTTCAAAAGCACATTTCAAGACATATAATTTCAGTATGGGATGATATATCCAGTGAGTCAGAAACTATCGCGGATAAATTACGCAAGAGTTTCAAGCAGCATTTTGGGTGTTCAATACCTACTCACTCCAATAAGTTAATGTTCTAAAAGATTATAATTATATTATATTATATATGTACTGTACCTACATTTTTTGTTTTCATTGTTTAATACTTTACAACGTCTGTAAAAAAACCGACTGTCTAGCTATCACGGTTCATGAGACAGACAGGTGGTATTGCTCGGGACATGTTTCTTGGACCTAAAATATGCTCAAAACACATTTCACACCCACGGTAGCCATGGCCATACTCCTGGTGGTACCGTGGGTCTAATAAAGTTAAAGTGTACTACTGAGTAAGCGATTCTGTGACCAGAGCGGTGGTGCACGAGCTCAAAGTCACCAAGCATAGATTATTACAAAACAATCTGCGCGCGCCAAGCCAAACAATTCGTTTATCTCGCAGCTTAGATTCAAAATAGTGTCCCGAGGCATATCCTAAAAACGTCCGACACGGCGTGTCCTTGTATATGAGGCCTTATACTCATTTATCGGGGTGTAAGGTTAACGGCATTTCCCTCACCCTCCAGTTAACTTTGAGCCATATACAGGTTTATGATGGCCCTCTTGGGTGTCCTCATCTAACCTCTATACCCGCTGCTAGTCACAGCGACCCGTGGCGAGTCTCCGAGCAACTCTCTATAGGGCTGCTCCCGCCGCGGCCGCTAATTGCAGTAAGTGGTAGCGTCTCCCACGTGCTGAGTAAGAGAGTGAAGCATTGCCGTTAGCGTTGTACAGGTTGCATCGAATGGAGGCTTCGGATCACGCGCACCAAATTTAACATAATATCTGTGCTTCTAAATCCCGTGTGCTTGTCTGCCACCTGAGTGATTTGACAACCATGACTTCTAAACTCAATCACTTCGCACTGGTTGATTTCGATTAGTTGTTAAAGTTTTATATGCAAAAGTTAATATCTAAATGTGCTGCAAGCCCTGCAACCATTTAAAAAGGATATAACGACTATTCTGTAATTAAGTATATATAATTTTCTAGCAAATTATAATTATAATTTTTATTATAAATTGGGGACGCCCAACGGCCAGGTGGAAGGACGACCTCATCAAGGTCGCCGGGAAGCGATGGATGCGGGCTGTTTCAGATCGGTCATTCTGGAAGTCTATGGGATAGGCCTATGTTCAGCAGTGGACTATGTGTGGCTGATATGATGATGATGATGAATTTTCTAGCTTGAAGTTTGATTTATCTCTAAAGTTTGCGCCATTAGTGCCTAAATAAAGTGAATGAAATAATTGCCGTATTTTTTTTTTCACTTTTATTCACCTACTATCCTACTATCGTAATGAAATCATACCATAAAAAGCAACAGTTCAAGTCTGTTTAGTTATAGTATGACAGGGATACCAGATTAAGCGCAGCAGCGCCACCCTCAATTTTCACGACTTTCTTGACGGGCTATAAGTATATCGTTGCGAATGGTATTTATAAACCAAAAACTATGTTTACAGGCCCGGCGCGAACAAGAAGAGCTATATAAACCGCGGTTGTTGATCGACGTGAGCTTACAACTCGAACAGCAACGCGAGAGGGAACTCCAACGTGCCAAACAGAGGGAGGAGGCGAGACGAGAGGTATGTGTACTGAGTGTGAGTGTGCGAACTGGGGTTTCTGAAGCGAGAATTCTCGGGAAATATGACCTTACACGAGACAAGAAAAAGTTTAGAGAAAAATTCAAAATTCAAATTCAAAATTCAAAAATAGTTTATTGTGCATAGACCATGGATTTCAGAGACATGCCACGGAACTCTTCAATAAATTCCAGGAAATCAGCATGTTGGAATATTTTTCTAGAAGTCAGTTGTTTTGTTTTGGAGATTAGCGTATGCGTTATGGCCCACAATCGTTTTCTATTACATTTGTAAACTGTACAGACACGAAATATTTAAGTACTACTTTATTATTATGTTTAGAAAGATAACAGATTATAGTTCAACATGAAATCATTTATAACATTTATCATAATATTTTCATATAACAATTTTTTTTTATCGAGGTTTTTAACTTTGTCGATATTTTAAATTTTCATGCAATCACTACTTTCATCTGTCTAAAATACAATAATATGATGGACGGGGTATAACTAATACTAATAAATGGACCACCCCGGTTCGAAACGCGGCCCAGACCTGAGAAGACTCCGGCAAGAAACTCAGCGGGCATTTTTTTTTGGTCTATTTACAAATATTTACTTAGCCTAAAACTTATGGTCTAGATACAATGCTTTAATTAATGCATAGCTGAGCGAACAGCTCATTTCCAAGCTTGTTTATCATCTAAATATTCTTGGGTTTTATAATAGCTTTTCTGGCACAGTTTACTCTTAACTGCATTTTTAACTACATTTTGTGTTTGACTACTTCATAATATCTATATCGTATCATATAATAGATACTTAAGTAAGGGTAAACTTACGGGCCGCGGAAAGAGTGGATGGATGACTGTGGAAAGAGGTTCGTATTTGATACTTCGGAGTTTGTTATAGTAACTGCATCCGTAAAACTTCACACTAAAAATCCACGATCACAAAGTCACTATGAAAAAGAAAGTCCTATTCGCGAAATAACCTCGTTGTCAAAGGGACTATTTTCTAAAAGTCCCATTCTCAGAATGTACTGTTTGAGTTCCAATCGCAAAAGCCAACGAAGCGAGAGAAAAAAGGTAAACAAAGGTTCAGCGACAAAGACAGGAATGAAATTGCTCATATGTTGGCGAATCTGACAGTTTAGAACCGCTGTGCTGACAGCTTTCCTGTACTACGAAACACGCAACGACAGCTGTCGATTGGCCTTGTTGCGTACGTGTGACATGTGCGACAAGGACAGAGACAATAATAGCTAGTTATCGTAACATAACTCAGTAATGGTCGCTGTTTACCTTGTTTCTCTCGTCTCGTTGGCTTTACTTTTAATTACTTTTGTGTTAGGTCCATTTACCACTAAGATACACTACACCAAGTATTTTGTACCACAGGCGCGGGAGCGAGCGGCACGGGAACGAGAACGCTATCTCGTTCTAGCGGCCGAACGGCAACTACCGGAAGAAGCCGAACCTATCGACTCCGACAGTAGCCAGGGCGCTAGTCCGCCACCACCTTCTACTACGCCACCACCGCCTCCGCGCCACCACAAGCACCACCATCACCGGTCAGTACCACCACCACCACTTATAGCGGCCGAGCGGCAACTACCCGAAGAAGCTCGGTCCGTCGACTCCGACAGGAGCCAGGGAGACACGCCGCCACGCTCCACCACACCGCCGCACCACCAACACCACTGGTCAGTACTACCACCACCACTTAGGGTCAATCCCCACTGAAATAGCAGCGATCGACAGCGGCCATACTTTTTTGCACTAGAAACAATTGGAAGAAGGCTAGCGCTGCTCGCAGTCCCTCCGTCGCTTTCAAACGACTAAAGTCAAGCCAAAGAGACGAGAGAAGAAAGGTAAACAAAGCGACCATTACTGAGTTACGTTGCGATAACTAGCGATTATTTTCTCTGTCCTTGTCGCACATATCACACGTACGCGACAATGGCCGAGCGACAGCTGTCGTTGCGTGTTTCGTAGTACAGGAAAGCTGTTAGCACAGTGGTTCTAAACTGTCAGATCGCCATCATATGAGCGATTTCATTCCTGTTTGGAACGCGCTTGAAGTGATACGTAATCATTTTCTAATAAAAAAGTATGGAACCGCTGAAACATTATTTACCTTTTTTCTCTCGCTTCGTTGGCTTTACCTTATAATCTTTTTCCCAAAGAAAATATCAAAATGGTTTGTATTATTGTACCTCATAATGCCGCTGTCGGCCGCTTCTCTTTCAATGGGGATTGAACCTTACTAGACGAGTATTATCATCAACTCTGTCCACCAATGCGTTAATTCAATAACGCAGTCACGCAATTATCAACTTTAAAACTATAAGCGGAAGGAATACTGCCCCTGTAGACGAGTGGTGATTCGTTGGCGTATAGTAGAATAGAATGACAGATGTGTGAGATTTGACGTTTATGACAGTCGTCAACGCATGTCATAACCGTCAAAACCCATAAATTGACAGCCTCTGTGGCATGGCGGTAGTGAACGCAACTGCCAACGCAGGAGGCGCGGCGGTTTAGATTCCCGCTCACTGCAAATATTTGTATGCATGAATTTTACAATGTTTACAAAAAAAAGTATCTAAGTATTGAAATAAAACCACTTTTTACGGATTCTATCGCGATATATTTGTTATTATTTACCGTAAAAAGTGGTTTTATATCAATGAGTGACATTCGCGTAAACTTTAGAAAATATCAAGTATCTAAGTATGTTTATCCGCATTCTAGACTCCATAACACAAGCTTTTTAAGCTTACCATGGGTCCTAGATAGCATTGCGTAGAATGTTGTGGAATATTTTTTTTTAAATTTTTTTTCCCATTATGTTCTACAAAACTTTAGCTAACGAATTGCCACATATTTAGAGGGCCTTAACTGCAATAATTAATTCCTGTTTGCTGTTACTGTTCAGAGATAATTGTCGCTTTCTTATGTAAATAAGATTATGAGGTATTGTCCACAGGCACGCCGTGCCCCGCTCCCCCCCCCTCCCCGGCGCTGTCCCCTCCTCCCGTCCCGTCCCCCGCCCCCGCCGCCACCCCGGGCTCCCGGCGCGCCAGTGCGTCCTCCATCTCCATCAGCTTCCGCACCACGAACAAGCTGCAGCCCAGTCCGGCTGACACCACCGGGACTGATAATGAAGCGCCGCCCGAACTTTTACCTGTTAGCCATCATCATCATCATCACGGTGAGTAACACCCCCGTCCTTCTTCATACACTTTACCTAAGGGTGTTATAGCTCGATTCACATATCTTGGACCTACCAGACTGGAAGAGACCAACTGATGGTAGACTTAGAGGTGAATAAGTCAGACATACAACAACAACCGACAAACTCACCTCCGGCCTAGCACCACGACCCACAGTCGGCGTGCGGTTTTAGTCGGTTCGAGTCCGACATAACCTCCCCTTCCGGCTCCGGAAAGGGGGTATCCGAGGGGATTTGATTTGAAAAAAAAGGTGCCTTCCACAGCTTGTATAAAGTCCTTAAATAAAGAAAAAAAAAAACTTAGACCTAATATGTGTTCTATACGCGCAGTACGTGTCTTGGATGTATTTTGAGGATTGCACGCGGTGATACTGCGGTGGACGAGATCAACTTAACCAAGTACAGATTATTACAAAACAATCTGCGTGCGTCAAGTTTTATATTTCGCGATTTAGGTCTAAAATCATCGAGCATTGATCAAGAGAATCGAGCTATAATATAGATAAACAGGTTACCGGTACCGGCTACCTGGCACAGACTAATTTTCATTGCAACAAAAAATATAATAATTCGTCGTATACGTTCGAACGTCACATATTATGTATAAAAAATCACAACGAATTCGTGTATATTGGAGCATCTGAGTTCGAATACTTTGCGATTTTATGCCAAACGATGAATTGACATGATCTCAACACGGATAGGTTTACCCGTACCGACTCGCCCGTAACTGGTAACCTGTTTCTATATTATCACCCTTAAGCTCGGTCCACTTGCCAACAACTTCATTCGCCTTGTAGACGTAATATTAGCAACAATTTATAACAGTTAAATAACTGCCAATATTCAAGTCCACACTCTTATTTTACCTTACAGATGATATGGCTCAGGACATATATTTAAGACCTAAAATGTGTTCAACATGTGCTCTATAAGCGCAGTTATTTTTCTTGCGGAAATCCCTCGGGATACCTCTTTCCCCTCGGATAGGGGAGATTATGTCGGACTCGAACCGACTAGAACTGCACGCCGACTGAGGGTCGTGGTGCTAGGCCGAAGGTGAGATTGTCTTCGACATATCCTTCGCACTCCGGATGATACACAGAGTACATGTTTCTTGAATAACTTTTAAGAATAGCATAGCTTTGGACGAGCTCAAAATCACCAAGCATATATTGTTACAAAACTATGTGCGTGCACCAGGGCCTCGTTTGTCAAGCTATTTTCTTCCAAGATACATGTCCCAAAGTTCACCCACTATATCGCTGTCACTCTCTATCCAGGTAAAGAAAAGAAGGACAGAAGTAAGAAGAGTTCTAGCTCAACCCCCGCACCTCCCCCCGCCGCAGACCCGGGAGGGGCGGCGGGGGACAAGGAAGCGCGCAGTGCGGAGGAGAAGAGGAAACATATCAAGAGCCTCATCGATAAAATACCCACGCAGAAGGAACAGCTGTTCCAGTATAAACTGGATACAGCACAGGTGAGTGGAGCCTTTTTTTTCATGCGGATATCCCCTCGGATTCCCCTAGGATAGCCGGAAGGGGAGGTTATGTCGGACTTGAACCGACTAAAACCGCACGCCGACTGAGAGTCGTGGTGCTAGGCCGGAGGTGAGGTTGTCTTCGATATATCCCTCGCACCCCGGCTGACGGCATCCCTTACGGCCTGGCCCTCCCAGTGAAGAGTTGTCAGCGGATATTGTTTTAAAAATCCACTTTAACGGATTGTAGCTCGATTTTTTTGAATGAAATTTTTATAGCATTTATTATGCTAACTTTTTAAGTTCGAAATACACCGGAAAAAAGAAGCGCTGAAGTGGGACTTGAACCCACGACCTTTCCCTTACAGGGGGAATGCTCTTCCAACTGAGCTATTGAGCCACACCTGAATTATTTCAAATTTTCCTTCTCTTTATAAGCCCCGCCCTTAAAGACGGATATAAAGAGAAGGGAAATTTCAATTTCAAAAAGCATTCCCCCTGTAAGGGAAAGGTCGTGGGTTCAAGTCCCACTTGAGCGCTTCTTTTTCCCGATGTATTTCGAACTCGATTTATTTGATATAATTTACATTGAACCCGACGTTTCGGTTACTTTTCAGCAGTCATCAAGGAGTGACTAAAGAGTAGTTGACACATAGTTTGAAGCTTATGTTATCTCAAAATACTCGAAATAATTCGAATTGTTGATAGTATCTGCGGTAGCCTAGTGGTATGGGTAATGGACTGTTCAGACGAAGTCTCGGGTTCGATCCCAGGTTTACCATGGCACACACCAATGACTTTTCGATGCTTTTCGAAGTTATGTGTGTATTTATCGCAGGTTTATAAGTGCCCGGTTAATGGCAATAGGCTCGCCACCTATTACATTGGGACCTAAACATAAACTGGCGAAATGTGGGTGCTAGCACCTCTGCCTAGCCCTTCGGGGAATATAGGCGTGAGTTTATGATGATGATGATGATGATGATGATTTCACTATACATTTACGCAGAATGAGCTCACTGTGTCCTTGTTTTGTCATGCTGTATTTTGCAGTTTTCTAGGTTTAATTAAGTGGGTGACTGGGTCCCAGACTGGTGGTACGCTCTAACTATCTTCTCTACTAACTTTTGCCTTTGATTCCACTTTTTGTCGAGGTTAACGATACCCAGGTTCAAAACCGACGTGATCTCATTCTAAACCCAAGCATTTTGGCTTAGCTCGAGGGGAATATTCGTAACTACCTGTAGACCGTAGCTCCGTACGCGTGAGTGTATTTTATCGCGACCAACATTTTGTTATTGGTCTATTAACAAACCTTAACGGCAATACGCTCATCCCTTATTACGTGGGACCGAATACATACATTGATTGATGAGATGTTGTTGTTATGTATGTGTAGGTATGTATGTTTATATATTCTTAATTATTTCTACTGTACTGTATGTGTATGTAGGTCTAAGATGTTTATATATGTATGTAAGTATTTATTATATAACTAGCTTTTGCCCGCGGCTCCGCCCGCGTGGATGTCGGTTATCGCGATCCAACATAGTCTATGTCCTTTCTCAAGGTCTAACCTATCCGTATACCAAATTTCATCAAAATCGGTTCAGTGGTTTAGGCGTGAATGCGTAACATACAGACAGACAGACAGACAGATAGACAGACAGACAGAGAGACAGAGTTACTTTCGCATTTATAATATTAGTATGGATGCCTTTGTCAGGAGTATACCTTTCGTATACCCCTTCATTATAAAACTTGACATTTAATGTACACAAGACTTTTGCCTCTCATTGGATTACTATTCCTCTGTGCACTCTCGGGTTTGCTGGAAGAGAACTCAACCTTGAGTTAAGCTCGCCTTTGTACATACTATTTCTTTTCTATGTTTAAATGTCTTTTAAGTGTACAATAAAGTATAAATAAAATAAATAAAATAAAGGCTTGATTATATGTATGTATGTAGTATGTACGTATTAACAAACCAATAATTTGCTTGAGTAGCATAGGTGACTGAACAGTTCATTTCCAAAATTGTTTACCATCTAAATATTTAGGATTTTATAATAGCCTTTTTCACACAGTCGGTGGCTTCAGGGTTAAGGAAGGCCTTACGATCGAAAGGTCCCTGGTTCGAATCCTGGCCATTACACTACCGACGTGAACCCACTCCTGGCACAAGCAATTTAGCTTAGTTGGAGGGGTTAGTGGGGAATATTAGTAACTTCGCTTCTAATATTCTTTAATGTACATTTGTAACTTGCGAGGCACAATTAGTAATCTTGACTGTCTTCACAGATTGACTCAGCGTTAATGGAGAAGAAAATCCGACCATGGATCAACAAGAAGATTATTGAATACATCGGCGAGCCGGAACCCACGCTGGTAGACTTCATTTGCAGTAAGGTCGTCTGCGGATCTGCGCCGCAAGGCATACTCGACGACGTACAGATGGTAAGACAACTTCCTTCTACCCTTACACGCTTTATGAGCTTCATTTTCTGTCGTTAAACTTTTTCTGGGAGTCTGCTAATTTCGAGTGACTAGGCCCTCGATTCTAAAGAAAACCATTGTGATAATAGTAGGGCACGCGTAGAAGGAAATTCGGTAGTAAATCAAGCGCGTTAGATTATGCTAGGGGAGGTTAGTTACATATTGACAAATTCCTCCAACCAGTAGGCAGCTTTCAATATGGGTGGGTGCCCAAAAAAATTACACTTACGCGTTAGTTTAATATATGGTAGGTTAGTTACTAGCTAACCAGTGTTCATTTTGAAAATCTCGCCATTTAAGCGTAACCTAAGGGCGTGGGAAGCTTGCAAAGATATGTCTGTATTTACTCAAACGCGGTCTTTTTTTATGTTTATTTTAGGGAACGTTCATATCTGACGGAACTTGCGTCGCGTATTATCGGTCGCGTAACGCCAGAACAGACAAATGTATAGAAAAAACACTTGACCGTTCACACTCAACCGATGTTACGTTAGTGCGTCGAGTGTGAACGGTCAGGTGTTTTTCTATACATTTGTCTGTTCTGGCGTTACGCGACCGATAATACGCGACGCAAGTTCCGTCAGATATGAACGTTCCCTTAGAGCTTCACCTCGCTGTATCTCTTGAACCATGATAACTAGACTAGCTATAATGGTTCAAGAGATACAGCTGGCGTTTATGGATTGTATATTTACTGTCGGATGGTTAACAAGTCATATCCTTTAATCACTTTTCACGCCACCCACAAAAATGGTAGGGTGGCCTCCGTGGCGTGGCAGTAGTGAACGCGACTGCTAACGCAGGAGGCGCGGGTTCGATTCCCGCTCAGTGCAAATATTTGAATGCATGAATATGGGTATTTGCATTGGGCTGGGTATTTCTATGTATAGTATGTATGTATTTACAAAAAAATCGTATCTATGTTTATCCGCGTTCTTGATTCCATAACACAAGCTAGTTAAGCTATGCTAACCAATGGTCTAGATAGCGTTGTATGGAATGTTGTGGACTATTTATTATTTATTCTGCTCCATTGAGAACCAATATTAATATGGATTTTTTGGACACAGGTACTGGACGAAGAAGCCGAAGTATTCGTAGTGAAAATGTGGCGCCTGCTGATATATGAACTGGAAGCTAAGCGCGCCGGCTTACACAAGTAGTGCGCACAATAAACAGACTGCTGGTACACACAAGAGTTTTCTTTATACATTCAGCGTCAGAAATATCCATCCATCAATATACCCACACCTGTAAAGGGGTAGGTAGGGGTGTATTAACACCCACGAGTCGCAATCTATGATTTTCGGTTTCATGTAATAGGAGGCGAGCATATTGTCTTGGGCCGTATGTTTACTGTCGGATGGAGAACAACTCTATCCCTTAGTCGCCTTTTATGATAACCATAGGAAGAGCTGGGGTGGTCCTAATCTACTCCACCGGGAACCAGCACGGCATCTCAAAGTATCAAAATGATTTGAATGAAATTTTTATAGCATTTATTATGCTAACTTTTAAGTTTGAAATACATCGGGAAAAAGAGAAGCGCTCAAGTAAGCCACACCTCAATAGCTCAGTTGGAAGAGCGTTCGCCCTGTAAGGGAAAGGTCGTGGTTGGTGGGTTGAGCGCTTCTCTTTTTACCCGACTACGGCGAAGCCAAAAGAAGGGTTATGATTTTAACAGGCTATGTATGTATGTATGTATGTATGTTCATTTGTTCCCTCATAGCTCCTCAAATACTTATTAGAACTGGACAAATGAGGTATCGTTACAAGCGGCTTGAACGTCCGATGGTTATAGGCGACGTGACGTGTCACCCAATCTTGTGTGGCGCCCTCTAGCGCTCATAAGGTACTGTATTAAAAAATAAATTTGAGATAAATATGCCGTGTTTGGTATCAAATGAAAGTGCTTAATGAGCACATTTCAAATATGTATAAATTATTAACTTTACCTTGCCTCAAAATAATTTAAATAAAAAATAAAGTTTAAACTAAAACCCGACTACCGAAAAATCACGCTTTAAAAAGTGATAAACAAGAAAATATCAAGGATAGCCGTGGTCGTATGCCACTTTTCCCTAGAATATATTGTTTTGTTGGAGTAAGTGGCATACGACCACGGCTATCCTTGATATTTTCTTGTTTATCACTTTTTAAAGCGTGATTTTTTGGTAGTCGGGTTTTAGTTTATTCCCGATGTATTTCGAATCTCAAAATGATCTTAAAAGTAAGTTAACAAGTGCAAATCAAACTGTTTTATTGACTTAAATGGTATTATTGTTCAACTAAAGGTGTGTACCAAATATTAGAATAATTCGTCAACAGGAAGGAGGGTAAACTAAGGAATTAAGATCATTTAAGCACTTTATCAAGATTTTCTGTTACTGACTGTACATTCACCACTCACCCGAGTTTCGTCTGTGATGTTAGGACGAGGATTGAATTCACCGTCACTGGAAATCTAAGGATTAATTCTTACTGTAAGAGCAGCGTCCGGTAGCGGTCAGCAGCGTATATTAGCATCCGATAGCGACTGGCAGCGTCCAGTAGCAACCCGTAGCGTCCGGCAGCGAACGGAATTTATTCCTAGAAGGTTCCTGCAAGTTCGCGGTGAAAAGACGAAGGTGACAGACGTTCGGATGACTTTGAACTTTTTAGTCGTGTAGATAAGATTCAAAATTATTCGTAATATTTACCTCAAACAGTCGCTGCCGCTTGCTGCTTTTTTAGTAGATTTTGATCCTAAACATAGCATAAACATATTTGATGATGATTATACTTCTGTGGTGTGGGAGAGCGTTCGACTGTCAGAGGTCACGGGTTCAATTTGTGCATTATGGAATACTAGCTTTTGCCCGCGGCTCCGCCCGCGTGGATGTCGGTTATCGCGACAAAACAAAGCCTATGTCCTTTCTCAAGGTCTAATCTACCCCTATACCAAATTTCATCAAAGTCGGTTCAGTGGTTTAGGCGTGAAAGCGTAACATACAGACAGACAGACAGACAGAGTTACTTTCGCATTTATAATATTAGTATGAACTAGCTGTTCCCACGGCTTGGTCGATTTTGGCGGGATTTTTAATGTAGATGTCTGATGATGAAACTTAAATTTCCCAAAAGAGTAATATGTTTCTACGAAAAAACCCGAATCATATTTCACGCAGACGGAAGTCGTGACCACAGCGCGCTCTACAAAACCGAAGCAAGCCGATCTTACCCGAATTCACTCTTTTCGAAGGAGATGTTTTAGGCCCACTGTCCACGGAGGCGTAGCTTCATATATGCTTCAAAATACGATGTGTTATGTGCAGCTCAGCGTACTGAATACTATCCACGAGGCGTATTGCACGCGTACTTTTTTTAAGAAGCCATTTTTAAGAAAAGAAAAAGTTCACTCGTTGTACGCCTGGGCGTATAACATGCGATACGCCAGGCGTCGTGAAGCTCGCATGACACTCCGACGACAGAGTTACATTGTTTTGTATGGAAGCAGCAAGCAAGCGTACACCAAACGTATAATAACGAATACGCGCCTATGAAGCTACACCTCCGTGGACAGTGTGCCTAAATCAAAAGCAGTGTACTGTATTATTCGGGCCATATATCTTGGACCTACATCACAAGATATAAAAGACCATGGCGCGCGCGAATTGTTTTGTAATAATATATGCTTGGTGAATTTGAGTTCGTTCACCGTAGTAGCATCTCGTACTACACACATCAACATGGTCTAGGGATATTTCAATTAAACCTGAATAACTAAAATTCTATAAACTTTTTGTTAAGACACTTACACATTAAAATAAACCTTGTTTAATAGCCTATCTAATCTGATAATAAACTTTTAGATAAAGTTAAATTAAAAAAAAAAAAAAAAAACAGAAGAGGAAAACTCAGACAAAATTTCAATCTTAACTTTAGATTTGAAACATCAAAACCTAAACAAAACAACTATTTTTTTTATAAGAACTGTTGAAAACTTAAAATTAATAATCAGTGGATCCACCTAAGACTCTCCTGACACATCTGCAGCGATTCTGCATACTCAAAACAAGGGTGTCAATATCCTGTTGTGGAATACTGTCCCAAGTCCTGCTAAGATGCAAGAAAAGCTGGTTTTCATGCACAATATCTTCAGGGAAATTCCTAAGAGCTCTTCTCTGAAGCATATCCCAGGCATGCTCAATAAGATTTAAGTCAGGGGATTGTGCAGGCCAGTGTAAAGCTTGGATATCATGCTGTTGTAACAAACTTATAACGATACGCGCCGTATGTGGACGGGCATTGTCGTGTTGTGTCCCATTTGCTGTCTGTGGGGCAAGATTACAGGCTCTAGCATCTCATCTCGGTATTTTAGAGCAGTCATATTGCCTTGTATCCAAACGAGATCCGTTCTACCGCCGAGACGAATTCCTGCCCAAACCATAATGTGTCACCTTGATATGCATGAACTTGTTGTGGGTGCTGCAGTCGATTCCAACGTCCAAGTCTCTCCAAACGCGTACTCTTCGCGAATCAGGATGAAATCCAAACCTGGATTCATCAGTAAAAAGCACAAGTGACCATTGAGAATGGTTCCAGTTTTCGTGTGCAATATCCCATTGTAATCTTCTTACTCGATTGCCTCTCCTTAGCGCTGGTACCCGAAGTGGCCTACGTGCACGTAGGTTGACTTCATGCAGTCGTCTTCTCAAAGTTTGACCGCTTACCAGCAAACCATACTCTCTCTGTAGCCTTTGAACCAACTGCATCGCCGTTACATTTGGTTGACTTCATGCAGCATTTACTACGAATCGGTCCTGTACATTTGTTGTATGACTTAAATCCTATTGAGCATGCTTGGGATATGCTTCAGAAAAGAGCTCTTAGGAATTCCCCTGAACATATTGTGCATGAAAACCAGCTTTTCTTGCATCTTAGCAGGACTTGGGACAGTATTCTACAACAGGATAATCAACTTCAAATTCAAATTCATTTATTATTCAAGTAACAAAGACTCAATTAATTAAAATCACATATTGACACCCTTGTTTTGAGTATGCAGAATCGCTGCAGATATATCAGGAGAGTCTTAGATGGATCCACGAATTATTAATTTTAAGTTTTCAACAATTTTTATTAAAAAAATAGTTGTTTTGTTTAGGTTTTGATGTTTCAAAAATAAAGTTAAGATTGAAATTTTGTCTGAGCTTTTCCTCTTCTTCTAAGTTTTTTTAAAATTTAACTTTATCTAAAAGTTTATTATCAGATTAGATAGGCTATTAAACAAGGTTTATTTTAATGTGTAGGTGTCTTAACAAAAAGTTAATAGAATTTAGGTTATTTAGGTTTAATTGAAATATCCCTAGACCATGTTCATGTGTGTATATTCGAAATACATCCAAGAAATATAGAAAGAAAGAAAGAAGAAAGAAAGTTATCTGGAAGTATTAATTTGGCGAAACAAAAAAAATATTTGTTTGATAATGTATAGGCATAATGTTCAGGTGAAAAATGTATGGGGGTTTTAAAAATTAATACTTACAGATGATTTTGCTTTCGAAACTGTTTCCAAATTCTTTTTATCCGAAATTATTAAAATCATCCAGTATTCTGCGCGTATAGAGCAAATTTTGAGCACATTTTAGTTCCAAGATACAATATTATGTTAGGTTCAAGCAATACACTCAGCATCCTAATGATGTGAAGGCACAAAGTGTTCAAAATGATGTCTATGACTCAATACCACAAATTCCAATAACAGTGTTTAAGCTATAAACGGCTTATTCCAGTTTTCCCCGTTGACAATCCCCATTGATGGGGATTATTGAACTTTTTGCTCACTATTCCCCGTTGACGCAAAATTTCTAAATAATGGAGATTAGTGAACTAAAAAGTTCACTAATCCCCATCATGATAAATTCTATTAGAACTTAAAAGTTCAATAATCCCCATTAGATTCAGCCCTTACCTTATAAGAAATAAAAAGTAAATGATTCATTTATAGTATTTTATTTTTAACATACTTAATGGGGATTATTGAACTGAATCAACAGGTATTGTCAACGGGGAATAGTGGAATAAGCCATTGTAAACAATCTAGAGTGGTCAAAACAGCTTAGCAATCAGTTTTCCATAATTATGTAACTTATAAAAGAGTTCAGCATATTTATATGTGCAAAAACTATTAAACAAAACTTGCAGTGTTGTCAGCACGAGTTTGACTCTCCCGGTGTTGCACACGTCTATCAGGTGGGCCGTGTGCTTGTCTGCCAACCTAAGTTGTATAAAAAAATGTAATTAAAGTAACTAGAGTAATGTGACGTATTGTTGTATGAGATTATAATATCCTTTAGTCTTATTTTGTTTTGTTATTTTTTTTACTTCCATCCCTTTCGTTTCTTCCATGACATCATAGACATGTCTTTTGTGAATGCAGTAAGGCGAAACTGGTCAGGTTAAAATATAAAATACTGGGGAAAAGTGAGTGTTATATATTAACACTAGCTTTTGCCCGCGGCTCCGCCCACGTGAATGTCGATTATCGCAACAAAACATAGCCTATGTCCTTTCTCAAAGTCTAATCTACCCCTATACCGTAGTGGTTAAGGCTTGAAAGCGGAAGATACAGATAGACAGACAGACAGAGTTACTTTCGCATCTATAATATTAGTATGGATGTCTTTTGTTTAAAAATCAAATATGCGCAACGCAAATGCTACAAGTCCACACGTTCGGTATGTGCACCAAACGCCAATGCAAGCGGCCAGCATGGACGAGTGTCTGTGGACCTGCCCACACGTTGGCCACTGTCTGTAGCATAGACTAATATTATGTATATAATACTGGAAATTAACTGGCAACTTGGAAATTTTGAGCGATATTATGTCCATCTAGTGCCCTTACATGCAAATTTCGCTTCTTTATCTCCACCAGGTGTCGGTAGATGTCGCTACTTCATGTTTATTATGCCTATATCTTAGAAATCTATTTTAACGTTCAGACATTACCGCTCGGTAACCGCGCGGTTGCTGCCGTGTTTGAACAGCACCTATTGCCATAAGCATACATAGGCGCAGTGCCTACCAGATCATCGCGCGAGGAACACAGTCGAGGCCTTATGGGTTGTCTAGAAACAGGTAGTGCAGGGGTGTGTTCTTGGCCCTTTATCCTTAGGGTGATCGCCAGATCCGTGCCGAGACGAAACCCATACTGGCACTCCGAGAATGCACTCTTCTATCGGATAAGGGAGTCGATTATCCTCTCGTAGAACTTCATGCTGTGGGACGTTATTTTAATACCACGGTAACTGCCACACTCCAAGCCTCAATGAGGACTTCGTCGGGTCAGATAACTTTTCTGTTCTTCATGTGACGAATGTCAGTCTGGAGTTCTGGACTTCTACAGGTGTTATCGGTGGTACCTACCTACTAGTCCTTGATTTGGAGGGAGGTCGGGGTCTGGTGCCGTACTGCGTGAAATTATTATTTTATCAACAATTTCATGAAAACGTAATTTGTTTTATCATAAATTTCGCGGTAGTAATAAACTTATCATGACGGGTTTGTTTAAAGTAAGCGCTTACAATCATCATCCACATAAAGACGTTAGTCCTGATTGCAACCGAGGCCACGGTGCCCTCGGAGCTCAGGGTCCGCCTTCCGGCTCTTCCTCCTCCACTTCGCACGATCTTGGGCGTCCAAGGTAGTGAGACCGTTTTCACGCGGTTTCGGACTGACCTCTCCCCTAGCTGGTTCCCCTGGGGGGGACGCAAGGATTTTCTAGTACTAGCGTCTCCACTCAGTGAGGGGAGATAATAAAACTCCTTTTTATTGTTTTCCTTTCGGCCTGAAGTCTCCCTTATCTAGTTCCCCGGGGAGACGTTAGGATTCCCAAGTACCAGTGTCTCCCTAGACTAAGTGGAGACATTAAAACCTGATTTCGAAAAAACATTAAAACCTGGTCTAAAACCGTATTGCCGGTCATGGAGTGATCGTCAAGGTGGCGCATGAGCTGTGTGTTAATGATGTGCTCGAACACCTTGCACAGCACTGAGATAGATATTTTCTGCAAGATAACTCCCGCTTTTTAAGTACAACCGCTGAATTACTATCAGGAGCACTGGCTTTCCGGACATCGAGTGATTGCAGTAATGCACGGACGCGTTGCCTGATACGGATACCAGGCATTGCGAGGTCAACAGTGGGCATTGTCCGTTGTTGCATACCACGATCATCGGCTCGGGAGTTGGCCGCGAAGAGATTGACCAGCAAACGGTTCTTACCCTCAAATCAGCGTTCAACCCACGGGATGGACGCATAATAGTCGCGCAATCCATCCCAGTCCGCTGACGAGTAGTGCCAAAGACGCCTCTTCCCCTGCACGGGTCGTGGGGGCGCTACAATGGGCACGGTGGAGCGGACCAGATAGTTACGATTTAAGAAAGGTAATGCGGGGGTCCACTATCCTTTTAAATAATTTGTTTATATGTCAAGTCACATCCCATAATGTCTCCTACTATTATCAAAGGAGAGCCGCTAGTACTAAGAAGTTTCAACGTCGTCCTAATGGTGGCCTCCCATTAGTCTAGGGAGACGCTGGTACTTGAGAATCCTAACGTCTCCCTGGGTAACCAGATAGGGGGAAACTTCAGGCCGAAAGGAAAACAATAAAAATGAGTTTTATTATCTCCCCTCACTGAGTGGAGACGCTAGTACTAGAAAATCCTTGCGTCCCCCCCAGGGGAACCAGCTAGGGGAGAGGTCAGTCCGAATCCTTTCACGCATGTCACCCTCCACGACGCCAAGCCAGCACTTCTTGGGCGTACCCCTTCCACCTGGACCGGGTGGGGGCGCCATTGCCAGGCATTTGTTACCCACGTAGCTGGGCGGTTTCCGCAAGACGTGGCCGCATCAGCGGAGGCGGCTCTCTTGCATTTTGTCTGCGATGTCACGGACATGAAGGCTGCCGCGGATGCAAGAGTTCCTCACGCGATCTTTACGCATGACTCCACACATCCACCGCAGCATTTTCATCTCCGTGACACGCAGCATCTGCTTGTGTCGCACCAACAGCGGCCATGCCTCACAGCCGTGTAAGAGGACAGGTCTAATGATCGTTTTATAGACTTGCTCCTTTAGCCTAACTGGCATTTTAGTATCGCAAGTGACGCCAGTCATTTCCCGCCACTTAGCCCACGCGGCGTGGCTACGCGCCTACAATACAAGCACTAATTTTCGGCATAAACAATAAACCATAAAAAAGTGACGTCACAGATCTATTAAGGTTGTGGGCATGCCCATCGTGCCCACAACGGTGTATCTCCGCCTGATTACGTAACCATCTAGCTAGAGATAAACCCATTCACCATTGACATCATTGAAACCGTTGTGTTCAAAGGCGCTAAGTAAAATCCGCAGATGGAGAATACTTATTCTTTCTCTAAGGTAGAATCACTTACAGCCACAAATAGCTGAATTGTAAATGTACACCAATGCTAGCGTACAAGCGAAGGCCGCGGCCTGGAGGAGGTGGAGGCAGTACCTCCGGCTGTCTATCGATGAGGCAATGTTTACTTATTTAAATGTTATTGGAAAGCTGTCGCATCGGTATCAAAGCGATTCGTATGTCGTCTCTCGTCAAAGGAAAAGCAAATAAGTGATTCGATACAGCGAACATTGCCTCTGTAAACGCCTGTTAGTAGGTACTTACTTAGCAAGATTACAATGAATGCAAATATATTGCTATTTGACTTTGAAAGCGGTTTTGATGATAGTATAATGGCAAATAATCACTCCGTTCACTTGGAAAAAATTCAAATTCATTTATTAGCTCACATAAGAATATGATTACACAATGATGAAAAGAAACTCAAAAGTATTAAAGATGGGGATGATTAGGTACCTTGATACCTTGAGATGAGTACCTTGAGTACAGGTAATATAATATAATTCAATTTCTTCCCTGAGCATGTGGTACAATGGTACAGTCAGCATAAGAATGATGTTGACGTACAAAGTACTCAAAATTATCTTATTTCGTTTTTTACACCCTTCCAGTTGACTGATTGTTTTAATATTTGGTACACATCAGACGATTTAAATCAATAAAACAGTTTGACTTGCTGTTAATACGAGATATGAGAGTTTTAAGATCATTTTGAGACTTTGAGATTATTAGGGCCATCATACAAGCTCTCGAAGAGCGAAGGCGAACCGGACGTCGGAGGTCGCAGAACGACTTTCGTCCTCCATGAGCGCTGGCCTGGGGGTGATCGGTGGAGCCACCTGTCACCCTAGCAGAAGCAGGCCGCGGCGGGGGCGCAAAGTGCGCTAGATGGGGACACTATGGTCCAAACAACTCGAAGGGGGCCATCTCGAAAGCGATGGTCCTGGGTCTGCCGGGGTGCGAGAGATATGTTTTCGGCAATCTCACCTCCGTCAACCAAAAAGCCATGACGGCGTGGGTTTAAGTTGGTTCGAATCAGACATAACCACCTCCACCGGTTCCGGGGGGTGGTATCCGTGGGATTTTGCGCAAAAAAAAAGTGCCTTATCATACGAGCGGACATCGGCGGATTCGTCGCGATTGCGGTCTCCGTGATATAGGTACGTACTACCTATACCTATACGATAGGTCTCCGCCGCAAAACAGCTTTGTCTCCGCTGCGCGTCCGCTTCGCCGGTAACCGTTGGTGTGATAAGGCCCTTAGATGGTAGATAAGTTTAAGTACGAGCATAGCTAACAACCCAAAACAATCCCTAAAATAGTTGAAATGCCCTGGTACATAGGCAGTCATTAACAGACTTCATTGTCTATTATACTACAAAAAATGAGCAGAAATTAGCAAGACACAATGAGGCCCTAGCGCGCGCGACTTATTTTGTAATGAATAACCCCTGCTCGTCTTCCTCAGTCCACAGTAGCACCCGGTGCTATCTCCAAAAGACACCCAAGAAATGTGTCCCGAGCAATAGGGCATCTACCTACCTACCTCAATGGTGATATGGTGTCAGGCAGGTGTGACAAGGGGACGAGGGAGGCAGATGCCCACCTACCGCGGTAATATTTTCTTCGCTTTGGGACAACATAAAATTATGCTTTCGAAAAATAACATTCCTTCAAATTACACAAAATGTTTCTTTGATGAGATACGTAAATAATGATTTTCCCGTCCCTCGGCGGCACCGCGGGGCGAGCAGGCGCGGGGAGGGTGCACTCAAATAATTAACTAGACATAAATACCGTCCATTTGAATTAGTCGCACCCGGGGGAGAAGGGTAGAGTGGGGATCTTTCGATGATTGAAATATTTTTGTTCGGTTTGTGTGAAAACAATGTTGCGTACTGTAGTGAATGTTCATTTGTGAAACACTATACTGTCGCGAACTATTTGCATACATACATATACTCACGTCTGTATATCCTCGAAGGGGTAGGCAGAGGTGTATTAACACCCACATTTCGCGAACTATGATTTTTGATCCCACATAACAGGGGCGAGCCTATTCCCGTGAAGCGGGCACTTAGTCATGGGCTGTATGTTTACCGTCGCGGCCGTCGTCGGATGTAGAATAGCCTTATCCCTTAGTCGCCTTGGAATATAACTCCATCATCTGGTCACCTTTTTATAAGGTTCATATTGAGTATCTGGAGCGAATCCAGAAGAAGTGTCTTTATTTTGCTTGCTACAGATTGGGGACACACAGACAGCTGAAGTCGTATGCAGAGAAACTCGACTATTTTAATTTGCTATCGCTTGAAGATCGCCGTAAGTGTAGTGATCTAAATATGCCTTTATAAGATTGTTCATTCCTTAATCGACTCTCCGGAAGTGTTAGCCTTATTAGACTTTAATTTTAAATTTCGACATCGTCAACCCCACCTCAAAAGCTTCTTACTAAATGTACACATCAACAACACATCTTTTTACAACCCGATAGTTAGAATGCGACGTCTTTATAATGAGCTCTTACATGAGCATAGCCACGCGATAGATATATTCAGCCGGGGTTTCTCAACATACAAGAACACTGTTAAGCATGTTATAGACAAGCTATATATTTGCTGTCACTTTGTTGCAGAGATACATCACTATGACTAAATTAAACCATCTAAATTAACGTCTCGTCAAGATGAAACCATAATATCTTTTAATTAGTTTATTATTTTTAGTTTATAATTATTATTTTATTGTATAACTTAATGCACGCTTTTTAATTGTGTCATGCTGAGTACACATGTTTTGGAACTCAATCGGGAACCGAACCTTGAAATAATATCTTGTAAACATTTTTGATTGTTTTCTGTTTTGTGTGTCAAATAAATAAATAAATAAAAAAAAATGGGGTGGCCCTATTCTTCTCCACCGGGAACCAACACAGCTATTTGCATAGGCATTTTAGAATTATATTTTGTAGTAGGTACTTACTTAGGTATTCGTATTAGGTTTCCGTGACCTTCAATCGCTGCAGCAACTACTTTCGACAGTTTTTAGAAATTGCAGCAGTGGTTTTTCTTACACAGAATTTGATGATCTTTCAGATAATAAATAAATAAATATTCCACAACATTCCACGCAACGCTATCTAGACCCATGATAAGCATAGCTTAACTAGCTTGTGTTATGGAATCTAGAATGCGGATAAACAGACTTAGATACTTTTTTTGTAAATACATACATACTATACATAGAATCACCCAGACCAATGTAAATAGCCAAATTCATACATACAAATATTTGCACAGAGCGGGGATCGAGCCCGCGACTCCTGCGTAGCAGTTGCGTTCACTACCGTCACGCCAGGGTGATCCTGTTTTTTCTGGTAATCTTATCTTACTAGATAGGTTTTCAAATAGTTTTTTAGTATCGTGACCAGAGTTTAAGCCAGCATAGATATTTCGTGTTCTCCCATTAAAGCTGGAAGTTGGTACCTAATCTGATCGAACTAGGTTTAATGTTATCGCCTGTCTCCTCTCGTACCTACTAGACTACCAGTATTTATACTGGAGATTGATCGCACTTGGTGGATGGCCCTGGCTCAGCCGGGGTGCGAGGGATATGTCGATAACAACCTCACCTCCGGCCTAGCACCATGACCCACAGTCGGTGTGCGGATTTAGTCAGTTCGAGTCCTACATAACCTCCCCTTCCAGCTCCGGCAGGGGGCTATCCGTGGGGATTTCCGCATGAAAAAAAAATAAAGGCACTTGGTGGAATCTACTATAGGGTAGGGTGTCTCACAGTGAACCGGGTAAATTTCAAAGTCTTGTAGCGTGCTCGTTTTTCGATGAATGGCTTAAATATTTTGTGTATTGTTAGTGAATTTATTTGGCTACAATTATACAATAACTTATTGTTTAAATTCCTTTTGGTTTCAGAGTAATGAAAGAATTAATGGAAAACCAGATTTGGTTCAATGTGTCCATCGGGATGTACACATTTAACCGGGGTATTTTCCACATTGAACCACCTTATTAGCCAGATATATTTAGACTAATTTGCATTTAAATTACTTTATAATAAAATAAAAAAACTTGAGTTCGATATTAGATATTTACTATTTACTATAGGTGCCTTTACTGCCCCGTTTCAAAAATACACTATTTTTGAAACGGGGCAATAAAGGCAGGTACCTTAAGCGTTGTAGTTACAGCAAAAAGTTCTTTCCGTGTCAGTTATTATTTACGAATTTCTGGTAAAATGGACTTAATAGAAGCTTAATTATCAATAATCAAAACGCGGGAGCTTCATCAATGTGATTGGCACAATGCCATGCCGTAATGGATACCTACTTATTGCCAAATCTCCTCGCCTCTCGCGTTCCTATTATTGTCAATTATGCTCCTAATAATCATCAATTATCACTATTAGAAGACAGTTTACCAGAAATTCTCAATTATCGAAGACACGAATTTTCTCAGCTCACACTAAGAACGACATTATTAGCATCAAACTGGAAATTTACAGGCAAAATCTATTTTTATTTACTTTTCAGCCAATCCTACCCACTTCCTATCCAAAACAAGAAGTTTAATAATTGTAGATTAGGATTTTCTTGCTGAAATGTATGGGAAACGTTTTTGGCAATTTCTGTCTTTCCTAGTACTCAAAGCTAAAATGGTCCCATAGTCTTTTGATCCCCACATGAAATAGGATCGATTGGCACCAAAAACATTATTTTGACTTTTAGCATTTTTCTTGCTGATTGTACGATTTTTTTCCAAAATCTGTGAATACAGTTCAAAATTGGGAATTAGAGAAGGTCTCCCAAGAACATTTTACTGTAACTTACGACGGTTAAGGTCTACTACTGCCCCGTTTCAAAAATACACCCTGTAGAGCTTCATGGTTTCACAATGTAATGAGTCTTCATTAGTACCTACTAACACTACCTACCTGAACAATATTTTTTGTCTCAAAATACCTTCTTAACTCTAAAATCTTATACAACCTAAAGAAGGTACGTTATGCATCACAAAAGTCTACATTTTAACCACTGGGGTTACACAGTGAACCATGGTTCAAAGTGTACCACCCAAAAGTGGCTCATTGTAGGACAGACCACGTTTTAATAATTAACCTCATAATTTTACTGGGAAACAATAACGCAGTGTAACGAATTACGATGCATTTATATGTTGGATTATTATGTAAAACAGGGTTTATATAAAGAAATCAATATCATTTACAGCAAAAGCGTGAAAAAAGAAAGAAACTTGCAGAAAAAACTAACTTTTTGAGACAATTTTCGTAAAAATGCTTCTTACAAAACCTCTTCGCCCATTATCGCCACGCAAACTAGTGGGCAGAAAGGGAAGGTAAATACGTCTCTTTTACCCATATTAGCCCAGTTTGGCAATGTCGCATTTCCGAAATAAGTAGGTGGTTAAATGTAGCTGCCTGGTTCATTGTGAGACACCCGACCCTATATATACTATACTAATATACTATATTGAATAACACACTTGTACTTTTCCACTGAGTTTAATTTTATTTCTGAACCTGACCGGTTTCGCCGTACGGTATTCTCAAAGGTGACATTGATGGTTTCAGATTCAGAAATAAAATTAAACTCAGTGGAAAAGTACGAGTCGTGCGTTATTCAATATGACTACCAGTTGAGTGTTTTTTATGAGATAAAATGAAATTCATACATTACACATATATTTATTTATAATACCAATTCTACACTTCATAATATTAATATACCTATTCAAGTTTAATGACAATCTTTTTTAGTCCTTGGAAATATTTCGCCCATAAGATGACTCCTGTTGTGTGCATCGATTCCTTCCATGACTATTCTTATGGCCTTCCGCAAAATAACATTGAATAAATATTCTATGGTGTCTTTTTGACTGTAGTGCGACTTCACGCGTGACTCCGCAGCTACTACTTCAGTCACGACTGTGTTCGCTGAAAAAACATGGATCTTAATTATCCTAATCCTACTAATATAATAAAAGGTTTTTTTTTATAAAGGACCTGTCAATATTACTTCACCTCGCGTGATGGTAAGCTAAAGGCAAAGCCTCGGAAAGAGGGTCACCATTGCAAACATGTACATACCTACCATGTTCACAGTGGTGGCACTCAGAGTGACGGCCTCATCAGATGCCTTTTCACGCCCCGCTTAAAGGACCCGGGTTTGTAAATGAATTTTAATGAATGACACGCTAACGGCTGAGCAGATCTGGGCCTCAATTCTGTTAAGGCCAAACCACAGTAGTCCCATCACCACTGCAAAAAACGGCATTAAATAATAGACTTTAAAGTGATGTCGTTGAGTTTTTGCAGCGTAATTGAAAAAGTATAACGAAACTGTTTTCATTTCATTTTGAACTTTAGGTGTATAGAAATAAAGTCTAAATTTTAATGTCATTTTTTGTAGAGCTTACGGCACCACAGTGGTTTACCTTTAGTAGAATCGGGGGCCTGGCTGAAATTTGGTACAGGGATGGAATATATTTTGCAACACATAGGTAGCACAGTACAGCAGCACAGTACGAGAGGCAGGGTCGGCAGCACGAGTGTGACGACACCCCTAGTGTTGCATACGTCCATAGGCAACGTTAACCACTTTCCATCAGGTGAGCCGTGTGATTGTCTACCACCTAGGTAGTATAAAAGATTTTTATCCCGGGAATAGGTTCCCATGGAGGAACGGAATTTCACGGTGCCTGGTTGATCCAAAGGTAAAAGTTTATTTGTTACTCCAAAATGCAAAAACGGCTGGAGAAATTTAGGTGATATTTTGCACATTGGCTGAGTACCTATAGCTTATAGGACATAGGTTTACGACTAGGTAAGTACAACTGCTGCCAATGAGAACGCCGTTTACCGACCGTGTGATCACTTGATCAGCCCTTCTTTGGCCCACAAAGTCACTGCATCGGTTCCGTAAGGAAGCGAAGGAGCGGGGATACGATCCCGAGCCCGAAAACATTCGGGCCGAGAGATCCCGGCTCCACAGGATCAAGGTGGCGGAGTGGAAGCGATGACTTGAGGAACCACGCGCAGGGCATGCCGCCATAGAGGTGGTAAGGCCCATCATGGGGGAATGGCTAGAGAGGCTACATAGCAGCCTCTCGTATCGACTGACGCAGATTATCACCGGGCACGGGTGCTTCGGGCGGTATCTGCGTCTGATTGATAAGGAGCCAACGTCCGAGTGCCATCACTGCGACGCGAGCGAGGACACGGGGCTGCACAGGCTCACCGAGTGTCCAGTGTGGACTGGTGGCGGCCCTGGGAGTGAATGTACTCACCCTCGCTCGAAAAAAAAGTTATTATTTTAAATCTTACTTATTGTTCTAAAACTTACATGTCTGTCCAGTATTGTTATCACCAGGCTTGTGATGAGGGTGATGGCCATCACCTTCGTCCAACAGTCGGACAATATGATATATCAGCTGCCCCTCGAGCTCATACCGTCCTTCGTGCACCGCTCGTATGAAGAAATGAGGCATATAATCTTTGTTATCAACGAACACGCCATATTCTCCTGTGTTCATTATGTTGTAACTGTCTAGAATCAAAAAGTTTATATTAATGTTCCTTATTACAGCCAGAGGGACTACCCCAGGGGAAATAATACCCTATGCATATTGGAAAATCTAATTAGGTACCTACAGCACCCGGTGCTTTGGTTGGCACATCAGTAATGCTGGCACTACACGTAGACAGATCCAACTGCGGACGTCGGCGGACGTATCCGCAGATGGATCTCCATGAGCCATCCACATATTTGTAGGTCCATCAGTCTGTGATGGTTCTCGACAGACGCAATTCGTACGCACGCAAAATCGATATTGACACCGTAGCTACCACAGAGATGTATTTATTTCGTCACTAGCTCGGTTAGTTAGCTCGGGCGGTTAGCTTCGACATAGCACACATCTACGGAACAAATAAAGTTTTCAGCTTTTTAATAACGATGATGAAATGAATTTGGTAGTTGCAATTTTTTTCATTTTTGCAGTACATATTTTTTGGATTCCCCAGACAGTTTTCTGCTTGATATAGCTTCACGATGTTATATGTTTCGTCAGTGCTCCTGCTACTAGGTGATTTTAATGAGTAAAAATTAAATAACAAAGAAAAGAAACTGCAAGAAGAACGCGTGCACTGTCATTCGCTTCCCGACGACTCTGACAAGTCGTCAGACGCGAGACGTGTGGACAGACCGCACTCGCTCGTGCTGAAACCCTTTATTCTATGCCACAAAAACCGATAACAAACGGAAGATTGCCGGATGCATCTGCGGACGTAAAATACCTACCACAGATCAGCAAATTACCCCCTCTATTACATCGACGATGTCCGCAGTTGCATCTGTTTAGGTGTAGTGCCAGCATAAGAAGAACGACTTCGGCCAACATCGAATAATAGTATTCTTGAAATAGTATTATTATATCAAGGATTCCGTGTAATAGCAAATATAAGGCAAGGAGAATTGATTATTCCCTATTGAAGGGAAAGTGGCGGCAATTTATGGAATGGTTGGTTTTACTATACTTTGACGCATAACACATATCAATAAGTTGATTACCTTTTGTACTTAGTTACGTAACGATAAGTGACTGTTGGATGCAATGACAATCACAATCTTTAGAGGTCATTATAGACATTCAAAATAATAATCGTATGTATTGACACGTTACCTACGTAGATATACTATTTATCAGTAGCCACAAATAACTTTAATTTTTTATCATAAACTGGGTTTCATTTCAAAATAAAGTTTAAAACTAAAACCCGACTACCGAAACATCACACTGAAAAAGTAAAAACAAGAAAATATCAAGGATAGCCGTGGTCGTATGCCACTTTTCCCTAGAAGATTATGTTGTTTTGTTAGAGTAAGTGGCATACGACCACGGCTATCCTTGATATTTTCTTGTTTTTACTTTTTGAGTGTGATGTTTCGGTAGTCGGGTTTTAGTTTTAAACTTTATTTTTTATTTATATTATTTTGGTGCAAGGTAAAGCTAATAATTTATACATATTTGAAATGCGCTAATTAAGCCCTCTCATTTGATACCAAACACGGTATATTTATCTCAAATTTATTTTTTAACACAGTACCTTATGACCGCTAGAGGGCGCTACACAAGATTGAGTGACACGTCATATAGCCTATAACCATCGGACGATAAAGCCGCTTGTAACGATACCTCATTTATCCAGTTCTAATGAGTAGTAGAGGAGCTATGAGGGAACAAATGAACATACATACATACATACATAGCCTGTCAAAATCATAACCCTCCTTTTGGCTTCGCCGTAGTCGGGTAAAAATAATGAAACATTGGGACCATTTAAAATTATTGTTATTTTATGCAAGTTCGGGACTTGCATAAAATAACAATGAGTTTAGAACGTGATAGCTTAAAAATAACATTTAAAATTAGTTTCTTTTTTTCCAAAGTAGCTGACAATTCTAATAAATAGACTAATGAAAAGAATAGCTTCTCTATTTCTAAAGAAAGTGTCGATAGTTATTGATTTTGTATTATTGCTTATTAAAAAAAAAAAAAATTGTCCTTAATCTATCCAGTTGCCACAAAGTATTCTATCCTCCCTGCAACAATGTTTATTTGTTTCCGTATTTATTACAGAAATATATCGATTAAGGCCGATAACGTCACACATTCTCAAAATGGCCTGTTCTCGAAACAGCCCATTCTCGAAACGGCCCGTTCTCAAAACGGCCCATTCTAAAAAAAATACATTAATGTACTCACATGCCGTGGCTATAACCTTTTCCCTCCGTTCCTCACACCATTGTTCATTAACCTTATAGTTAAAGATAGACACCAATTGTGGACAGAGCATATGGTGCTGGTATCCCCCCTCGCTTACGTTTAATCTGCAATCAATGAGGAAATTATCGAAAAAAGAAAAATGAAAGGAGTAAGAAAGAAGGAGCGCCTCGAAGAACACGTCTCGGTTGCCATACGAACATCTATGGCTGTGGTTACAGATAGTTGGAGCCCTCAAAAGTTCAACAACTGGTCAAACTGTAATGCTTCGATATCGCCTTACAGTTGTGGAGGTCAGATGGCAATCACTTCCGCCTGTCACCCCAGCAGAAGCAGGCCACGGCGACGGCGCGCTGAGCAGCACGCCTCCCCATTCCGGGGGCGAGTCGGGGACACCGTTGTCCCCCCTCCCGAGGAGGGCTAAACCATAAGTGATGGCCCTGGGTCCGCCGGGGTGCGAGGGATATGTCGATGACAACCTCAACTCCGGCCTAGCACCACGACCCGCAGTCGGCGTGCGGTTTTGGTCGGTTTGAGTCCGACATAACCTCCCCTTCCGGCTCCGGCAGGGGGGTATCCGAGGGGATTTCAGCACGGAAAAAAAAAAATGATGGCAATCACTTCACAGGAAATATCGAAGTTTATCCAAATCGGTAGTTAGACTGGTAGAGTGGACTTCGGTTGCGACTGGGATTAACGCTAGGATGAAGAAAAAGAAAGAATGAATGAAAGAAGTAAAATAATTATTCTCATGTAACCAGTTACGTAGCATGGTTTCGTCGGCGGCTGAAGGGGATTAGAGCCCTCAAAAGTCCAACCACAGGTTTGAGTGCAATACTTCGATTTCGCCTATTGGCGTGGCGGTCATATGGCAGTCGGTTCACGGAAAATAGGTATCGAAGTTCGGCCAAACTCACAGTTAACCTAGAAAAAATTAACCACGGTCTCCAAGGTGAGAGCTTCGGGTGCAACTGGGATAAAACTAGGATAAATAAGTTAAAGAAGTATGAAGATAGATGATGTAGGTACGAAAAATCCGTACTTACTCCATACTAATATTATAACAGCCAAAGCAACTTTGTCTGTCTGTCTGTTACGCTTTCACGCCTAAACCACTGAACTGATTTTGATGTAATTTGGTATAGGGGTAGCTTAGATTTTGAGAAAGGACTTAGGCTATGTTTGGTCGCGATAACCGACATCCACGTGGGTGGTATTAATAGGTATATGTAGAAGGAATATAATACTGGCATAAAAATTACTCACTTTAAGTGCATAACAACACAGTTTCTCAACCCAGTTAACTCAATATTAGTCAATGAATAGTTTGTTGATCCTCTTGTGTTGTCTATTTCTTTTATATACATAGGGTCCAAGGGTGACCGTGAACCTTTGACTCCATCGATGACAGTCTGATACTGAACCGAACACCCTCTCGTTACACATTCCACATCATCGAGAACACATATCTCAGGACCTATAAATCAAAATTGGCCATATTTTACTTAACAAAAATGAATTTAATTATTCTAGGTTGACTTGTTGGATTTTTGAGGGCTCCAACTACCCTTAACGGCCGCCATAGATGTACGCATAGCAACTAGGACGAACGGCTTACATGGCAGCTTCTCGTATCGACTGACGCAGATTATCACCGGGCACGGGTGTTCAGGCGGTATCTGCGTCTGATCGATATGGAGCCAACGTCCGAGTGCCAGCACTGGGACGTGAGCGAGAACACGAGGCTGTACAGGCTCACCGAGTGTCTGGCGTGGGCCGGACCGAGGCGGGACCTGGTGGCGGCCTTAGGAGTGAGAGTTCTCACCCTCGCCACCCTGCTCACGGCGATGATTCTCTGTGCGGACGCGTGGGCGGCCGGCGTCTCCTTCTGCGAGCAAGTAATGTTCGAGAAGGAGACGGCGGAACGGGAGCGGCGGCGCGAGTGAGAGAGACTCGAAGATCGCACCGCCCGCGTGCGCAGGCAACTCGTGTGTCGGCTCGCTAAGAAGCGCACCTCCCAATTGCGGGGGCGGATCGGGGACACCGTTGTCTGTTCCCTCCTAAGGAGTCAGCCGGGGTGCGAGGGATATGTAAAAGACAACCTCACCTCCGACCTAGCACCACGACCCTCAGTCGGCGTGCGGTTTTAGTCCGCTCCTTCCGGCTCCGGCAGGGAAGGTTTCCGAGGGGATTTCCGCACGGAAAAAAAGGGACCAACGGCTTAACGTGCTCTCCGAGGTATGACCAGACCAATGTAACTAGCATATTCATGCATACAAATATTTGCACTAAACGGGAATCGAACGAACATAGACGGTCTGTAACAGTACGAATTATGTCTACTCACAACGACTGGCGACAAGGCAAACTAAACTTAAAATAAAGCACAAAAACTGCACGGCATTCATTTTGCCTCAATGTTATCAAGTAACTGACTAATGAATATAATTTTCACCAAATTTATATATTAATATCCACTTTTATCTTGCAGAATTATCTTATTGCGACGCGAAGTAATGGGATATAAAAAGAAAAAAAAAAATGTTTACTTTAAGATAAAAATTATGTAAATTTAATTGTTAGTTAGTTACATAAAATGCATAAATAGCTTGAATTGCTGATTATAAAAAGTTGTTGATTTGTTTATCAGGGTCCAGATGTCAGAGGGCAGTCGCCCACGACCATTGTCTGGTGTTGAGACGTAGGGATCGTTTGGCTTCACTTATAATAGTTATTTATCATACAGTTTTTTTTAAATACTCAACAACATTCTACACAACGCCATCTAGACCCGTGGTGCCCATGGAAAGCTTAATTATATTGTGTTATGGAATCTAGAATGCGGATAATCATACTTAGATACTTTTTTTTTGTATACAAATACAAATTATACATAGAAACACCCAGACCAATGCAAATAGCTATATTCATGCATACAAATATTTGCACTGAGCGGGGATCGAACCCGCGCCTCCTGTGTGGCAGTCACGTGCACTACCGCCACGCCACAGAGGCTGTCACCAATAATTGTAATAGGTACAGTCAACGTAGAGTCATTAAATAGTTAGCCTTTTTTAGTTTTATATTTTTACATGTCCGATGGTTACACCTGAATTTTTAATTAATTTTGGTGTACAGTCAGTGTCAGAACGATTTTGACTAAAAAGTCTCAAAATGATCTTTATTTTTATTTTGTATAAAATGATTACTAAGTTATAGGAGCAAAATTAAAGTGTTTTATTGATTTAACATAACAAAACATAAACATAAACTCACGCCTGTATTCCCCGCAGAGGTGCTAGCATCCACATTTCGCTAGTTTATGTTTAGGTTACAATGTAATAGGTGGCGAGCCTATTGCCATTAACCGGGCACTTATAAACCTGCAATAAATACCACATAACTTCGAAAAGCATCGAAAAGTCATTGGTGTGTGCCATGGTAAACCTGGGATCGAACCCGAGACCTCGTCTCAGCAGTCCATTACCCATACCACTAGGCTTTTTTAATTTCATATTTTAACTTGTCCGATGGTAACACCTGAATTTGTATATTAATTTTGGTGTACAGGCAGCGTCAGAACGATTTTGACTACAGTCTCAAAATTATTTGTTTTTTTCGAGACTATGTATGTAATGTATGTTCATTTATTTGGCACGGCCTATAGCCTGAATGGCTAGACAGATTTGGACATGTGAGGTGTCATTTGATTCACCGTGATTGCGTGAGTGACACCACGTATATTAAAATTTCGAGAAAATCAAAATGGCGGATTTTTGGCACCAAAACTATGTTATCTAAAATATTTTTGACTCAAACTTATCGAGTAGGGTATCAAAATGAAGGAAATTAAAAGGAGATTACGAAAAGATATACATGTCATATCATAACTAAAATTATAAAAGAAAACCAATGAATAAAAAATAAAAAAAAACCCGACTGCCACTGAAAAGATCGAAATAAGTTTGATAGCAGGCGGTAGATACCCATTAATTTTCTTTCGGTTCATGATTGGCAAATGGATACCACCTGCTATCAAACTTATTTCGATATTTTCAGTGGCAGTCGAGTTTTTAATTTTTTAATCATTTTTTCAAAGTTGTAAATCCACAACATATTTGACTTTGTGTTTTTCCAACAAGATTTTACATTCAAATCTTTATTTTTGTTCGACAATAATATTATAATGATTAGTGCTCAACAGTGTGTGAACTACACAAGAAGGTCACCAGTTCAGTGCCCACTTGTGAAAACCGTGATATTAGTAGCTCAATACTTAGTTTCTTTCATGGTGACTCCCAGGAGCTATAGGGATGATCAAATATAATAACCACAAATATTGCCATCAACACGATAAAGAAGAAGAAGAAGGAGTTTTTCCTGATTTATTCGAATTGTACCTAAAAGCATAATAAATGCTATAAAATTTCATTCAAATGTCTGTCTACCTGTTAGTCCTCTTAGGCCTCCATGCAATTTTTTTATTATTGGCGATACTTTTGTGGAGTCCCGGGGTCGGACTTTAATTAGAGGAACCAATGAGAGACTAAGTTTGTGAACAATGTGATTTATTGGAGTGTATGACCGGTACACAGCCCGACAAGCCCGATACTGCGTCAGTGCGTCTTCGTTTATTACAATACAATATTTTGCTTACTTAGCATGTTACAGTACAGCTGTGTCCTCACAGTATGTAAAGCTGTGTCCCCACACTTTCATGTGTACCACCAAAGAATGGAATACCCTACCCGAACCGATGTTTCCGGATAGCTACAACTTCAATATCTTCAAGGCTAGACTGAATAGAAGAATTCTTCCAACCGTCAATAGTACTGATGACGAGCGCAAAAAACGAGTGCCGAAGAAGGTAGACCCATACGGTCTACCCAATAACATTAAAACTTGGCGGTCACCAGAATATCCGTGATCATGGCGCTTGAAACAGCGCCGAAATATCGGATACTCGATTCAACTAAAAACATGGTAAATATACGAGTGTTTTATTATTAACGTAAATGACCATGTCAATCTCAAATCATACATAAGACGTTACATACACCGTTACGAAAATGGATGAAGTCCAAAGATGGACCAGAGCTTGGGAAAGGACATTATGGAATTGACATACGACTATCATAAATGTGCAAATATGTAGCAATTCTTTCATCATATTCTATTCTAATGAATTGCTACTTCTCTAAGGGGACAGGAAAGTCAACATCAGAAAGATGTTGACGCACAAAGTGCTCAAAGTGATCTTAAATTCTTTTTTATTTTTTTTAATTTATTTATTTAGACCTTACCCTATCATTACAGTTAATTACAGAATTTTTAACCTTTTTACCCGACTACGGCGAAGCCGAAAGGAGGGTTATGATTTTGACAGGCTATATATGTATGTATGTATGTATGTATGTATGTTCATTTGTTCCCTCATAGCTCCTCAACTACTTATTAGAACTGGACAAATGAGGTATCGTTACAAGCGACTTTATCGTCCGATGGTTATAGGCTATATGATGTGTCACTCAATCTTGTGTGGCGCCCTCTAGCGCTCATAAGGTACTGTGTTAAAAAATAAATTTGAGACAAATATGCCGTGTTTGGTATCAAATGAAAGGACTTAAGAAGCGCATTTCAAATATGTATAAGTTATTAGCTTTACCTTGCCACAAAATTAATATAAATAAAAAATAAAGTTTAAAACTAAAACCCGACTACCGAAAAATCACGCTCTAAAAGTAACAAACAAGAAAATATCAAGGATAGCCGTGGCCTCCCTTTCAGTTGACTGATTGTTCTGATATTTTTGCGAATACACCTTTAGTTCGGACAATAAAACCATTTAAATCAATAAAACAGTTTAATTTATCTCTTAATATGAGAGTTTTAAGATCATTTTGAGACTTCATCGTCAAAATATTTCTGACGCTGACTATACTAAATAAATAAAAAAAATAAGGTTTATTTTGTTATTATTTTTTATTAATAGGTTAATTATGTTTAATAGTTCCTTGCATACGATAAAATAACAACTAAATCCTAGCACTGGAAGTGCTAAGCAGTGAGCAGTTACTCCGAGTTATTCCCTTGAGTGCGATGTCGTTTCCATGACAAAGAGCCTTCTTCCATCCCCTCTGGCACTTAAGTGGCTCAATCATGGAAGTGGCCAGGCTTTTTCATTAAACTAAAAGTGAGAAATAGACATCTTACTAATATTACAAACTGGTGCACGCCCGCGGCTCCGTCACGCGGATATCGGTTATCACGACTTTTGATCATATCTCCGGTTCTGCTCAACCGATTGTGATAAAAAAACTGAATTCGAATACATCGTGAAAAATGAAATGTTCAAGTGGAACTTGTACCCACGACCTTTCCCTTACAGGGGGAATGCTCTTCCAACTAAGTTATTGAGCCACACCTGAATCACTTAAAATTTCCCTTCTCTTTATATCCGTCTTTAAGGGTGACGGTGGAGCCATCTACCAACTTTCTTACGAACTGTTGGAACCAATGAATGATTTTCCAACCACTTTTAAACCACTGATTTTTGATGATTCCCCCAAATATTTGAAGGATTTTTTTATAGCTTATTATATTTATACTATAAAAATATAGCTAACTATACAAAAAACTGAAGTCACATCTTAAGTTTGCCTAAAAAAAACCGCTAGTTCGCAATCCGTTCAGTACTTTTGACGTCCATCGCGAACAAAAAGACAAGAATTCCAAAAGAAAATTCCATCCAGGCACACGTTTTTAAATCTCCAAAGGGGTAGGCAGAGGTGTATTAGCACCCACGTTTCGCCAATTATGATTTTCGGTCTCATGACGTAATATAAGACTATTGCCATCTAGCCAGGCCCTTTGTATTAGGCTGTATGTTTACTGTCGGATGGAGAACAGCCCTATCCTTTAGTCACCTTTTACAACATCCACAGGAAAAGCTGGGGTGGTCCTATTCTACTCCACCGGGAACCCACACGGCAAAAGAAAATTCATGTTAAATATAGTTGATTTATCACAACACAAATTTTTTTAATATCTTCCGTGTACAGACACAATCACGATGCGGAAAACCCCACGGGTACCTTCCCCGCCGGAGCCGGAAGGGGAGGTTATGTCGGACTCGTACCGACTAAAACCGCATGCTGACTGAGGGTCGTGGTGCTAGGCCGGAGGTGAGGTTGTCTTCGACATATCCCTCGCAACCCGGCTGACCCAGGGCCATCCCTTACGGCCTGGCCCACCTCGGGAGGGGGACAACGGTACTCGCCCCCGGAAAGGGGAGGCGCGCTTCCCAGCGTACCGCCGCCGTGGCATGCTTCTGCTGGGGTGACAGGCGGCTCCACCCGTCACCCCTAGGCCCGCGCTCATGGTGGAACTCAATTACGCCCAAGTGGCTCAGCGGATCTGGCTAAAATTTGGCTTAACGATAGATTATGGTCGAATAACACATAATCTAATACATCAATCAGTGTCTTCAGTTCCATAGCGCATTCACCCCGCAACTTTTAAAAATCCGTGCGGTTACCAATACCACTTTCCTCGATTTGAGTATCATAATGCGAGGCCTCATGCATATCAGTCGAACCACCGAAAACTGAAAATCTGGCTTCTCAATTGTTCCCACAGATACATTTTCATCAAAACCTTTCAACATCGACGTCAATCCATCTTAAAGTGCTTTATACCACACAGTAGCGGCTGTCACATCCACACACTCCACTCTTCAGTGTTAATGCACCCTCCCCTTTCCCCCACTCATCAATGTCACCGCCAGTCGGCGCGACGCGCGACTAAAACGATTTCCATGTCGCGACATTGATACAGACGTCGATCGCTAGTTTACAATTCTATTCGAGACAACAGCGCGGATATTTTTGGATCCATCAAGGTTGTCAAAATGTTGCGCATAGCTGCAATACTGCAGTTCATTGAACTTTTTATAATCAGCATAATTTTCCTTGCGTTAGTTCAGACGGCCTTCACTTCGGAATCCGGGGTCCGCTTATAGGTAGACTAGCTTTTGTTCGCGGCTCCGCCCGCGTGGATGTCGATTACCGCGACGAAACATATCCTATGTACTTTCTCATGGTCTAATCTACCCCTATATCAAATTTCATCAAAATCGGTTCAGTGGTTTAGGCGTGAAAGCGTAACATACAGACAGACGGACAGAGTTACTTTCGCATTTATAATATTACTAGCTTTTGCCCGCGGCTCCGCCCGCGTGGATGTCGGTTATCGCGACCAAATATAGCCTATGTCCTTCCTCAAGGACTACTCTACCCCTATACCAAATTTCATCAAAATCGGTTCAGTACTTTAGGCGTGAAAGCGTAACATACAGACAGACAGACAGACAGACAGACAGACAGACAGAGTAACTTTCGCATTTATAATATTAGTATGGAAGTATGGATGCGTTGATTATATTTATTGTCGGTATATGATATGGTGCCGAAACGTGGACACTGGCAACCCGGCTGACCCAGGGCATCAATAGGCTTAGTCCAACTAAAAGTCGCTCAGCGGGCTAAAATGTAATGTAATTTTTTGTATTGAGTTCGGCACCACGGTTTAGCTTTACAAGAATCGAGTGGCTTGTGTGGCACAAGTCCAAAGGCCACGGTAACCCTTTTCCATCAGTAGGATGTGTAGATGTACTTATCTACCACCTAAATGGTATAAAAACCTTTGTTTTCTGCAGGGTACAATGTGGAACTGATACCTTTGGTGTTACAAACCTTTATATGCCAGTACAATCTAATATCTACTCCAACGCACCGCATGCTTTTTCACTGCCTTAATCGGATTTAAAAACAAAACCTTCTGTACACAAAAGGAAGCTACGGCCGAGAATGGCCCCTGACAATTTAATTGCACGAGCACAAGAGAAGGCCAATTTACAAAGGCCCTTGTTGATAAATCAATGCATGGCCGATGAGTGCCATTCCTCCCAATTTCGTCGCGAAATAAGGAAAATTCCAGAGCCGTATTTCACGGCACTTCCTATATTATTTCGTTCTCAATTTAATTGGTCCGAACAAATAAAGCTGTAATTGGAACAGCGAAAATAAGCGCAGTAATGATGAAAGACATTATTAAAATATCAAGTTTTCGGTATTTCCATTTATTGGTATAATATTTTGCGATCCTTTGTTGCGTAGTGAACGCGAATGCTATGTAGGAGACATGGTTTCGATTCGAATACATAGGGAAAAAGAATCTTCCCGGGCGGGGAATGCCTTGACCAATTCGGCAAAATTAAAGTGTTTTATTGATTTAACATAACAAAACATAAACATAAACTCACGCCTGTATTCCCCGCAGAGGTGCTAGCATCCACATTTCGCTAGTTTATGTTTAGGTTACAATGTAATAGGTGGCGAGCCTATTGCCATTAACCGGGCACTTATAAACCTGCAATAAATACCACATAACTTCGAAAAGCATCGAAAAGTCATTGGTGTGTGCCATGGTAAACCTGGGATCGAACCCGAGACCTCGTCTCAGCAGTCCATTACCCATACCACTAGGCTTTTTTAATTTCATATTTTAACTTGTCCGATGGTAACACCTGAATTTGTATATTAATTTTGGTGTACAGGCAGCGTCAGAACGATTTTGACTACAGTCTCAAAATTATTTGTTTTTTTCGAGACTATGTATGTAATGTATGTTCATTTATTTGGCACGGCCTATAGCCTGAATGGCTAGACAGATTTGGACATGTGAGGTGTCATTTGATTCACCGTGATTGCGTGAGTGACACCACGTATATTAAAATTTCGAGAAAATCAAAATGGCGGATTTTTGGCACCAAAACTATGTTATCTAAAATATTTTTGACTCAAACTTATCGAGTAGGGTATCAAAATGAAGGAAATTAAAAGGAGATTACGAAAAGATATACATGTCATATCATAACTAAAATTATAAAAGAAAACCAATGAATAAAAAATAAAAAAAAACCCGACTGCCACTGAAAAGATCGAAATAAGTTTGATAGCAGGCGGTAGATACCCATTAATTTTCTTTCGGTTCATGATTGGCAAATGGATACCACCTGCTATCAAACTTATTTCGATATTTTCAGTGGCAGTCGAGTTTTTAATTTTTTAATCATTTTTTCAAAGTTGTAAATCCACAACATATTTGACTTTGTGTTTTTCCAACAAGATTTTACATTCAAATCTTTATTTTTGTTCGACAATAATATTATAATGATTAGTGCTCAACAGTGTGTGAACTACACAAGAAGGTCACCAGTTCAGTGCCCACTTGTGAAAACCGTGATATTAGTAGCTCAATACTTAGTTTCTTTCATGGTGACTCCCAGGAGCTATAGGGATGATCAAATATAATAACCACAAATATTGCCATCAACACGATAAAGAAGAAGAAGAAGGAGTTTTTCCTGATTTATTCGAATTGTACCTAAAAGCATAATAAATGCTATAAAATTTCATTCAAATGTCTGTCTACCTGTTAGTCCTCTTAGGCCTCCATGCAATTTTTTTATTATTGGCGATACTTTTGTGGAGTCCCGGGGTCGGACTTTAATTAGAGGAACCAATGAGAGACTAAGTTTGTGAACAATGTGATTTATTGGAGTGTATGACCGGTACACAGCCCGACAAGCCCGATACTGCGTCAGTGCGTCTTCGTTTATTACAATACAATATTTTGCTTACTTAGCATGTTACAGTACAGCTGTGTCCTCACAGTATGTAAAGCTGTGTCCCCACACTTTCATGTGTACCACCAAAGAATGGAATACCCTACCCGAACCGATGTTTCCGGATAGCTACAACTTCAATATCTTCAAGGCTAGACTGAATAGAAGAATTCTTCCAACCGTCAATAGTACTGATGACGAGCGCAAAAAACGAGTGCCGAAGAAGGTAGACCCATACGGTCTACCCAATAACATTAAAACTTGGCGGTCACCAGAATATCCGTGATCATGGCGCTTGAAACAGCGCCGAAATATCGGATACTCGATTCAACTAAAAACATGGTAAATATACGAGTGTTTTATTATTAACGTAAATGACCATGTCAATCTCAAATCATACATAAGACGTTACATACACCGTTACGAAAATGGATGAAGTCCAAAGATGGACCAGAGCTTGGGAAAGGACATTATGGAATTGACATACGACTATCATAAATGTGCAAATATGTAGCAATTCTTTCATCATATTCTATTCTAATGAATTGCTACTTCTCTAAGGGGACAGGAAAGTCAACATCAGAAAGATGTTGACGCACAAAGTGCTCAAAGTGATCTTAAATTCTTTTTTATTTTTTTTAATTTATTTATTTAGACCTTACCCTATCATTACAGTTAATTACAGAATTTTTAACCTTTTTACCCGACTACGGCGAAGCCGAAAGGAGGGTTATGATTTTGACAGGCTATATATGTATGTATGTATGTATGTATGTATGTTCATTTGTTCCCTCATAGCTCCTCAACTACTTATTAGAACTGGACAAATGAGGTATCGTTACAAGCGACTTTATCGTCCGATGGTTATAGGCTATATGATGTGTCACTCAATCTTGTGTGGCGCCCTCTAGCGCTCATAAGGTACTGTGTTAAAAAATAAATTTGAGACAAATATGCCGTGTTTGGTATCAAATGAAAGGACTTAAGAAGCGCATTTCAAATATGTATAAGTTATTAGCTTTACCTTGCCACAAAATTAATATAAATAAAAAATAAAGTTTAAAACTAAAACCCGACTACCGAAAAATCACGCTCTAAAAGTAACAAACAAGAAAATATCAAGGATAGCCGTGGCCTCCCTTTCAGTTGACTGATTGTTCTGATATTTTTGCGAATACACCTTTAGTTCGGACAATAAAACCATTTAAATCAATAAAACAGTTTAATTTATCTCTTAATATGAGAGTTTTAAGATCATTTTGAGACTTCATCGTCAAGATATTTCTGACGCTGACTATACTAAATAAATAAAAAAAATAAGGTTTATTTTGTTATTATTTTTTATTAATAGGTTAATTATGTTTAATAGTTCCTTGCATACGATAAAATAACAACTAAATCCTAGCACTGGAAGTGCTAAGCAGTGAGCAGTTACTCCGAGTTATTCCCTTGAGTGCGATGTCGTTTCCATGACAAAGAGCCTTCTTCCATCCCCTCTGGCACTTAAGTGGCTCAATCATGGAAGTGGCCAGGCTTTTTCATTAAACTAAAAGTGAGAAATAGACATCTTACTAATATTACAAACTGGTGCACGCCCGCGGCTCCGTCACGCGGATATCGGTTATCACGACTTTTGATCATATCTCCGGTTCTGCTCAACCGATTGTGATAAAAAAACTGAATTCGAATACATCGTGAAAAATGAAATGTTCAAGTGGAACTTGTACCCACGACCTTTCCCTTACAGGGGGAATGCTCTTCCAACTAAGTTATTGAGCCACACCTGAATCACTTAAAATTTCCCTTCTCTTTATATCCGTCTTTAAGGGTGACGGTGGAGCCATCTACCAACTTTCTTACGAACTGTTGGAACCAATGAATGATTTTCCAACCACTTTTAAACCACTGATTTTTGATGATTCCCCCAAATATTTGAAGGATTTTTTTATAGCTTATTATATTTATACTATAAAAATATAGCTAACTATACAAAAAACTGAAGTCACATCTTAAGTTTGCCTAAAAAAAACCGCTAGTTCGCAATCCGTTCAGTACTTTTGACGTCCATCGCGAACAAAAAGACAAGAATTCCAAAAGAAAATTCCATCCAGGCACACGTTTTTAAATCTCCAAAGGGGTAGGCAGAGGTGTATTAGCACCCACGTTTCGCCAATTATGATTTTCGGTCTCATGACGTAATATAAGACTATTGCCATCTAGCCAGGCCCTTTGTATTAGGCTGTATGTTTACTGTCGGATGGAGAACAGCCCTATCCTTTAGTCACCTTTTACAACATCCACAGGAAAAGCTGGGGTGGTCCTATTCTACTCCACCGGGAACCCACACGGCAAAAGAAAATTCATGTTAAATATAGTTGATTTATCACAACACAAATTTTTTTAATATCTTCCGTGTACAGACACAATCACGATGCGGAAAACCCCACGGGTACCTTCCCCGCCGGAGCCGGAAGGGGAGGTTATGTCGGACTCGTACCGACTAAAACCGCATGCTGACTGAGGGTCGTGGTGCTAGGCCGGAGGTGAGGTTGTCTTCGACATATCCCTCGCAACCCGGCTGACCCAGGGCCATCCCTTACGGCCTGGCCCACCTCGGGAGGGGGACAACGGTACTCGCCCCCGGAAAGGGGAGGCGCGCTTCCCAGCGTACCGCCGCCGTGGCATGCTTCTGCTGGGGTGACAGGCGGCTCCACCCGTCACCCCTAGGCCCGCGCTCATGGTGGAACTCAATTACGCCCAAGTGGCTCAGCGGATCTGGCTAAAATTTGGCTTAACGATAGATTATGGTCGAATAACACATAATCTAATACATCAATCAGTGTCTTCAGTTCCATAGCGCATTCACCCCGCAACTTTTAAAAATCCGTGCGGTTACCAATACCACTTTCCTCGATTTGAGTATCATAATGCGAGGCCTCATGCATATCAGTCGAACCACCGAAAACTGAAAATCTGGCTTCTCAATTGTTCCCACAGATACATTTTCATCAAAACCTTTCAACATCGACGTCAATCCATCTTAAAGTGCTTTATACCACACAGTAGCGGCTGTCACATCCACACACTCCACTCTTCAGTGTTAATGCACCCTCCCCTTTCCCCCACTCATCAATGTCACCGCCAGTCGGCGCGACGCGCGACTAAAACGATTTCCATGTCGCGACATTGATTCAGCCGGGGTGCGAGGGATATGTCGATGACAACCTCACCTCCGACCTTGCACCACGACCCACATTCGGCGTGCGGTTTTAGTCGGTTCGAGCCCGACATAACCTCCCTTTCCGGCTCCGGCAGGGGGGTATCCGAGGGGATTTCCGCATGAAAAAAAGGGAAAGATCGCGGGTTCGAGTCCCGCCCGAGGTGTTTCATTTTTCCTATGTATTCGATTATTTCCAAAAATTGTAAACTCGAGCCAGGCTTTATTCTGAGGTGACTGAGTGAAAAATCGCCTGACGCTTATGTCACGCGACGCGGGAGGGACTGGCGACGCGTGCGACGCGGCGTGGCCCGCAGGTAGCGACCGCCATTAAAATGCCATTACTCAGCGATCGCGATATCGACCGTTCGACACACATGTACATGACAGAAACACCCCATTATTTGTTATAGGTACGAAATCAAATGCGAGAATTTTTGTGTAAGTAAATCAAATAGGTTTAGATGTACCTACTACAGCTGAACTGAACTGAAACATGTAAATATTGAGTAAGACACTTTTACTTTTCCACTTAATTTTATTTTTCACCAGTCCGGTTTTGCCGCACTGCATTCTCAAAGTGGAAAAGTATAAAGTGTCTTACTTACCTAATACGAGTATGTGTAACAGATTCCAACAGCATAAACAATTTGAAACATGTAGGTATACATAATCCATACCAATATTATGAATGTAAAAATAACTCTGTCTGTCTGTTACGCCTTCACGCCTAACACACTGAACTGATATTGATGAAATTTAGTACAGAGACAGATAGATTAAATCTTGAGCAAGGACAAAGACTATGTTTGGTCCCGATAGCCGATATAGACGCGGACGGAGCCGCGGGCAACTGCTAGTTATTCAATACTAGCTTTTACCTGCGGCTTACCTAGCCTATATCCTTCCTCAAGGTCTAATCTATCTCTATACCAAATTTCATCAAAATCGATTCAGTGGTTTAAGCGTGAAAGCGTAACATAATATACTCGTAGATAAACAGACAGAGTAACTTTCGCATTCTTCTTTACTTTCTAGAGGTAGAAGAAGACTTTCGCATTTATAATATTAGTATGGAAGTATGGATTTCTGACAGTAAACATGCCTAAGATAAAGCACCCGTTATACAGCAATAGGTTCACTCCGTATTACTTGGACCGAAAATCGTAGTTAGCGAAATGTGGGCTGTTAATAAACCTCTGCCGACTCCGTAGTGGATTTGTTGTCGTATTATATGTACACCTACGGCACGAATCTAGTGGTGGCCATCGTTATTAAACAGTACTTTATTTTAATGGCCGCCATGTTGACGTGTGAAACGTTCAGCAATTATATCGAATGTTTCTTTCATGAAACTTAACTGGAGTGGTGAAGGAAAGCGCTTTAAAGCCGTCGTTAAAACAGCCCACCGAGCGTGAACACGTGGCGCGTGGGTCCATGATCCCACGACATAAGATACGACATCTGCATGTCGTGAGTGACGCATCAGAAAGGTATCGGTTTCATGTATTTAGAAGCGCGCCTCCCCATTCCGGGGGCGAGTCGGAGACACCGTTGATGTTGTTGTTGAAGGGATGGCCCTGGGTCAGCCGGGGTGCGAGAGATATGTAAAAGACAACCTCACCTCTGGCCTAGCACCACGACCCTCAATCAGCGTGTGGTTTTAGTGAATCAGATATAATCTCCCCTTCCGGCTCCGGCGGGGGAAGATTCCGTGGCGATTTCCGCGCGAACAAAAAAGTTTCATGTATTTTATATTGTTATTTTTAGATTTCTCTGATACGGTGTGTTATGACGACTTGTGTTGTATCGCACTAAAGCATAGGTATAGAGCGAGAGATGTAAAGAGCATCACGATATTCACGATACAACACGTCTGCCAAATGTCCGCCGCTCAAAACTGTTAAAAGCTCCGGTAGTTGAGACTTGTCGAGCTTACTCATGAGGCGATTAGTGACGACTTTCGAGAAAAACTTGAACTGTATTTCATTATTATATATTACTGCTGAAAGAAACACGACACGCTGTTCGAAAGTCGTGTCGTGATGAACAACGGGCTCGGGGCGGTCGCTCCAGTTGGCAGCGCAGGGCTCGCACTGAAGGGCTCGCGGGCTCGCGAGTGTTGTTCAAAGAAGTGGCGGAGAACGCGGCCTGCAGCGTGCCGATTGCTCCGTTACATTCTACTACACTCGCTTACATAATATCGCCAGACTAAAGAGGGTCAACACGCGAAAGCAGCAAGCAACACAGCAAATTGCCCTACATTTACGAAGCAAATGATTCTGGACATCTCTTGTCTTACGAGTATGTATGCTTACTACTTTAGTGTGTGCCCTCATTCACACGGACACATACGTTTTAAGCAAGTAACAGTACCTACATTATTTAGAAAAAAGAAAGACAGTTTTTTTTATTAATAGGTATTTAGTTCCTCCCAGTGTGCATCTCACTAAACTATTATTAAAATTTTATAATTAGTATAGGTAGGTATATTAAATTAATCTACGGGTGCAATATTCGACACTATGCGAACCCAAATAGGGCTCCATCTCAGCTTCGTATGCTGCGCAAACCCTTGCGCTGAGTATGCACAGCGCTGGTTTACAGATGGGGCCACTAGGTAGCGCTAACGCCACGCACCATTTTACAGTTAGTAGCCGTATGGCAGTCTGATAATCACTTAGTAGCTAAGTGTCAGTAGGCCAGCTCTTTTTTTTTTATCGTGCGCAAAATCCCCACGGATACCACCTCCACAGAGCCGGTGGAGGCGGTTATGTCGGACTTAAACCGATTAAAACGCACGCCGTCTTGGGTCCTTGGTTGCCGGAGGTGAGATTGCCGAAAGCATATCTCTCGCACCCCGGCAGACCCAGGACCATCTCTTTCGAGATGGTCCCCTTCGGGTTGTGGGGACCAGGCCAGCTCTTAGGGACTTTTAAATCGTATAACAATTACTTATTAACGCATCACATATTCCTCTTCATCATAACGGGGACAAAGCCCTTGAGCTCACAAATCCATACTTCCATACTAATATTATAAATGCGAAAGTAACTCTAAAGTCTGTTACGCTTTCACGCTTAAACCAATGAACCAATTTTGATGAAATTTGGTATAGGGGTAGATTTGACGATGAAAAAGAACATAGGATATGTTTGGTCGCGATAACTGACATCCACCCAAGCGAGCCGCGGGCAAAAGCTAGTTTCTTAATAAAGCTGTTTCCTTTAGCATTGTACTGTGTCCACCACTAGCACCAAGTCAAGACTCGACAAGTACCAGCAGCCTGATGCTCGTTACAACTTCTCTAAACCAAGTTCAACTCTAACTCAGTTGAGTTTTAGTTGAAGTGCTCCGAACGCGCCTGCCATAATAACGCAGGCAATACGCTGCCGGGGCTAGTCTTAATACGGTTTTCTGTCAGGTACAATAAACTAGCTTTTGCCTGCGGCTCCGCCCGCGTAGATGTCGGTTCCCGGCAATTATCGCGACCAAACATTTCTCAAAAGACGCAGTTGTAAGAAGTTTCATGCTTCTAACTTTGAAAATGACGAACTTTCCATGCAAAAGTTTATCACCTATTTTACCCTCTTAGTAGTAAAATTTAAAAAAAGGCTGGTACACATGTTCATTTATTTCTTAAAAGACAGGTTTATGAAATTTAGTGCATATAGCTCTGAAGATGACGCACTTCCATACTGACTTCCATTCCTTATTTTACCCCTTTAGTACCAGAATTTCCTAAAATCCTTTCTTAGCGGATGCCTACGTCATAACATCTACCTGCATGCTAAATTTCAGCCCGATCCGTCCTGTGGTTTGGGCTGTGCGTTGATAGATTACTATGTCAGGCACCTTTGAGTTATATTATTTAAAATCACAGCAAGGAGATAATTCCACAGGTTACGTGTTGGCGGAATGAAGTTCCCTTCATACCTCATTATGCTTGTGGTGTATTACAACACTACTTCTTAGAGTAGGTTTCATTTGTCTTGAATTAATTGGTCTTGTAACAGATTTAGAGAATGATCAAAGCAGAGGTCAGTCAAGCGTTTACAATAATTGCTTCAACAGGCAGATACGTCTTTGGAATGTCAATACGGATATATGTACAGGCAGAATGGAGCCGTTATTGCTGCGCCACCAATGCAGTCAGAAAGAGAAAGATTAAAATCAGTATATTATTAAAATATACGTACGTAAAATCTCACAATATTCAACAGTGACGAGCAGAGCTGTCTGTTATTTTTGTATTTTCAAAACAAACAATCCGCTGGCTTAATACATTACTGTTGATTGTATCCGGCGGCATTTTGCTCACCAATGTAACTATAAAATACAGAGCACTGAGTTTGGTTGAACAAAGATATGAAACACACATATTTTTCTGTTTAAAATATTTAAAAATTAGATTTTTTAATAGCAAAGCATTGTTTTTCCGTGGAGGATATTAAGATTACGAAGACAGCCTCCGGGAGTGCAGGCCTGAGGGCGACACTCGACTGTTCAATATAGCTGTCGTCCCCGCAACTTCACCTCGCCTGATGGGTAGCTAAATGGGAAGTCTCAGAAATGACGGTCACCATTGCAGATACAACATGTAGGTGTGAATGATATGCTAAGGAAAAGTACAAGCAATAAATGATTTTGATTCGACTAATTAAATATGTCATACAATTCTTTTTTAAGTACATCTAATATAACATTATTACAGTATTATGCTAACTACAATATATGCTACTAAATGTACAATACACTCGTCTACAAAAATGAGAAAAAATAACAGGGGTGGAAGGGACTGTAACTTTAGGCATCGTAGAATTCCTCCTCATCGACCTCTACCGGTACCGTGCCCAAAAGGCTTTTTTTTTATCGTGCGATAAATCCCCACGGATACCACCCCCACGGAGCCGGTGGAGGTGATTATGTCGGACTCGAACCGACTAAAATGCACGCCGTCTTGGGTGCTTGGTTGCCCGAGGTGAGATTGCCAAAAGCATATCTCTCGCATGCCCAAAAGGCTGGCGGCATTACCCCGCTGAATAACGATAGCAATTCTTTTAGCGAGGTAAAGGCCACCCCTATGGTCACGGGAAGAGTCAATTAGAAAGCGCGCGCGCACTATGACCCCACGCACCCAACTTTTCGACTCCAAATGGCTAAAAATATAATTCATTTGAGAGTCTCCGCTGATGCAGCAGCAGCAGCAGCGCAAATACTGATACAATTTTAGTTTCAAATTTTCCACGAACTTCTTTAGCCGACTCTACCTTTTTCAATACCACTTTGGTGGCAGACTAGCACACGATTCACTTGATAGAAAGTGGTTACCGTGGCCTATAGACGTATGCACACGTGCTGCCGACACTGTAAGAACAGAGAGTTTCTGTGCCGTCAGTGCAGAAGACAAAGCAGGAGCCTTTGATCTTCCCACTGAAAGCATAAAACTATCCAGTGAGCTCTGGCTACACTACACACTGCCTGGATGTGTTCCAGGCGGTGTGTAGTGTAGCGGGCGGGTAAACGAGGTCATGGGCGCGGTGTTCTGTAGGTTGGAGGTATTTCCCCGGTCGGACAGCTCAATTGGGACAGAAATACCGTCATGTTCTACCTACTTGTGATAAATAAAGAACAATGTATTACAGGAAGGTAGGTAGCGCGTGTTCTCGCGAGCACAAGGTGCCGCAATGTTTGATATTCCGCGAGCTCGCGAGTTTCGTATTCATATTCGGAGGTTGCGACGGAATACTGATGCCAGCACCTTGTCATATTTACATGCTAGTGGCACATCGCTGGCGGTGACACGCGGTATTTGTTACTGAAACAATGCACTTACAATCCATACTAATATTATAAATGCGAAAGTAACTCTATCTGTCTGTCTGTCTGTATGTTACGCTTGCACGCCTAAACCACTGAACCGATTTTAATGAAATTTGGTATAGGGGTAGATTAGACATGAGAAAGGACATAGGCTATGTTTGGTCGCGATAGCTGACATCCACGCAGTTGGAGCCGCGGGCAAAAGCTAGTAGGATATAAATGCCGGTGGTTATGTCAGCCTCAAACCGACTAAAACCAGTCGCTGTATTAGGCATTATAAGGTTTCTTGACAGCCTCCGTACCATAGCGGTAGTGAATGCGGCCGCTACGTATGAGACGTGGGTTTGACCCCCACTCAGTGCAAATATTTGTATGCATGAATATGGGAATTTGCATTGGAGAGCACGTTAGGCCATCGGTCCCGGTTGCCATACGAACATCTGTGGTAGTCGTTACGGGTAGTAGGAGCCCTCAAAAGTTCAACAACTGCTCTAACTGCAATGCTTCGATATCTCCTTTGGGTTTGTTACCTAAACAGGGCACAAAATATGTAAACTTGGGCAGATGTTTCTGTTGTGGTTCTTAAAATTATTTTAACGTTCGGAGTGTTAAAGCATTACAAAATCATTACATTATAGTTTCCTGGTACTTCTGATAGAGAAATTATGATTCACGTAATGAAAGTCCAAATATCAAGACTAGTTTACCTCCTCTCATTAGTGGGGCACCGCAACTCTCGGAAAAATACGCTCGTGCGAAGTGACGTCACATAAAATTCAATCTCACTATAGTTTAGTATATTCATTAAAGAGAGCCGCGGACGACGACGGTGTGCTGCTTTTAATCAAATCAAATCAACGCTCGTAGCACCACTACGAGTGCTACGAGCTAAAAATGTGAAAATTTAATATTATGTAGATTGTGGCGTGTGCTACGCAGCGTGGTACTACGAGGCGAGCTCGTCGGCGCGTATTTACAAAATATACAATAATACAGCGCACTCGGTTCATTATTTATTATTTCCATAATGTAGTCGTGTAATAAGGTTTTTTTTGATAAATGAAAGGTATATTTCAGTTCCACAGCGGTTGCGAAAACGTAAAAGGTCTCGTCCTCCTTTTGTCTAGAGGCCCTGCTACGTTCTATGTGGTTAACTATACTAGTTGTACCTTAAAAAGGGTGCATAAGGGTCCAATACCTAAGGGGCTTAAGCCAATCTCACAATAACATACTCGTATGAGTCTGGCACATAATAAAAGAACCCGGATAGTGGCAAGAGGCTCACCCCTTATTATGTTAGGCTAACAAGTTATTGGCGAAAAGTGGGTACAATATAATTTCCGGGAATGGGTATTAGGTTAGTATGTATGTATAATTTTTAATTAATCTCAGTTAAAATATAGTCCCAATATCCCCAAATGTAATATTACATGTCAACAAAATATTATGCGTAATTTTAAATTTAAAACGGAGCGATTCGTATGCGCACGCACACACGTGAATAGTACATCGACATTTATTAGAAACATGTCACTTTAATAAGAGGTAGCGGGAGCGTCAAACTATTCCAACACATTGGCAAGCTGATTATTGATATTGAGATATTGTTTTTGAAGCGAAATCTTCAAGGGCACATTGGGCATTTTTTTGTAAAATATTTTTTGAACTCGCGACACCGTACTAACATATCTTGTTTAATGACTTCTTGTGATAAATTCACAAACTCTATGTATAAACATATTGGTTCTGTTTAAGCTTCAGTCACCTTACTCGGAATGTCACTATTATTTTATACTAGCTTTTGCCCGCGGCTCCACCCGCGTGGATGTCGGTTATCGCGACCAAACATAGCCTATGTCCTTTCTCATGGTCTAATCTACCCCTATACCAAATTTCAACAAAATCGGTTCAGTCGTTTAGGCGTGAAAGCGTGTATATTACGCAGACAGACAGACAGACAGACGGACAGAGTTACTTTCGCATTTATAATATCAGTATGGATTTTTGGAAGAATTGCTATAGCTATTCGACGGGGTAATGCCATTTTTTTTTTTCGTGCGTAAATCCCCTCGGATACCTCCCCTGCCGGAGCCGGAAGGGGAGGTTATGTCAGACTCGAACCGGCTAAAACCACACGCCGACTGTGGGTCTTGGGGCTAGGCCGGAGGTGAGGTTGTCATAAACATATCCCTCGCACCCCGGCTGACTGGGCCATCCCTTACGGTCTGGCACTCCTCAGGAGGGGGGACAACGGTGTCCCCAACTCGCCCCCGGAATGGGGGGGCGCGCTATTCAGCGCGCCGCCGTGGCCTGCTTCTGCTGGGGTGACAGGTGGCTCCACCCGTCACCCCCAGGCCCGCGCTCATGGGGGACGGAGGTCAGTCAGTGCCCTCGACGGGGTAATGCCACCACCCTTTTGGGCACGGTACCAGTAGAGGTCGATGGGGAGGAATCCTACGATGCCTAAAGTTACAGTCTCTCCCCCACTTACTTATGTTAATGTTTTTTTCTCTCATATTTTTTTGTATAAGTATTTTAGTTAGCATAGTATAGTACATTGTATATTTTTGTAGAACACAATAATATTATTTTAACCTTGGAAATACCTGGAAATTATTATTAAATATTCTTAAAATCTAAACAACGGCAAATATCTCGCAAGTGTGCCGAATGGGTGAAAAACAAGTGCCTTTATAAACACGCATCCAATTTAAGGGTGAATTTCAACATCTATGAATTTTTAGCTAATTTTGGTGATTTTTTTTATTTCTAGGTATTTAGGTAATCTCTTTCAATATTTAGCTAGAAATACCTATTTAGATGCCTATTTTACTTGGATAGTCAATTAGCCCTGGGAATTACTTGTTTATTTTATACACCTGAATTGCTAATACACCGAAATTGGTGTCTAACACCAAAATTGCATATCAACTTATTTTTATTTTTTATTTATTGTTACTTATACTATTTCTTTGTTTTTTTTTTTAAATTTGGCACTTTATAGGTACATATAACCCTTAATTTTCACCCTTTTATCACCAACTTCATTTTTATATGGCAAAACCATTTTAGTTCTCAGTAGTATCAGTATAAAAGCAAAACATTTGATTGTTTAGAAGCAAGGATTATATTTTACTCTAATGGCGCCAATTATCGACGAACTTATTCAAGATTGCTGGGAAAAGATTTAGGCAGTTATTCTCAAAGTGGGAGAGGTGGTACTCGGTATGCCTAAGGGTGGACGGAAGATAGGCCATGGAAACTTGGTAGTGACAAGACAAGTTGGTAGTGTGATGTCTATTTCTGAACTTACAAGAGTCCTTCAACTAAGTTTCTCACGCGGTGAGCTGATGGGCATTGCGGTTCAAAAGGGTTCCAGAGGTTTACACCATCCGGGACCTGTATCACGATTCTGATTCCGTTGTTCGCTGTTGGCAATATCAGAATCTTCCTTATCACTGTCGGGGTACATCTAGGATCGGTCCTTAGTCCATTCCCAATCAGCGTGGTATTTTGGTCGGATAGCATCAGACAATCACTCCATAACTGCCCATGTATGCTGTTAATATCGGTGGTGGACGCCGATAGATTGGTGCAACATGTGAGGAGCTTGAGGACGGTAGAGGTCAGAAGCCTTCTGTCGAGAAGATATCTACCTTTTACACCTTTTACGTGTAGAAGGTACCTTTTACACGATAGCAAAGTGCTAGCTGCTGGAGCAACATAAGCAGGAGTTGAGTGTCCCCTATATCTTCGACGTCGTCGCTTTGTTGCGTGGAGTCACGTGCAAAAGATTGCATGAGGCACTCTTGCATCCACGGTAGCTTTCATGTAAGTGAGAAAGCAGAGGAAGAAAAGCCAAATGATGTTGACAGTGGACAGGAGGGAAGAAGGGTGGGCAGGTTTTAACGGTGTAGGCTTGGTAGTAAAGAGTGAGGCCGCCTTTCACGCCAGTAGAAGCAGGTGACGGAAAGAGCGCACGATGCTCCACCACACCGGCCTGTCCCTACTGCGGCATCAGCTGACTTCACCCAACTACTCGACTGTCTGCTGTATGGGTAGTTCATATGCTAATGGTTAATCTGAGAGAAAATTAGGAAAGCTTCCGAACAACCCTCAACAGCCAACAACCTCTTTCCCACCTAGGGAGAGAGGCGGTGCTTTCTCCATTGCCCAGGGTATACCACGTAGAGGCCACCTGACCTAGTAGTCCGTCGGACTACGTAGGAGCTTAATCAAATAACTATGAAAACAAATTTTGGTGTAAATATACAATTTTGATGATTAGTAAAACCCCACCAAATTCACCAAAATTGCTCCACCAAAATTAGATTCACGTCTAAAAAAAATATTTATAAAAATACTATTTAGAATATAGTGGTTACAATACCAAAATTTAATACACATACTGAACCTGTACACTATACTTAAATATTAAAACATACAATGAGAATAAAACGGTTTAAATAATCAACACAAAAATTACAATATTTTTGTCAGAGGCTTATGAAACGACCTACTTACGTGTTTGGCAGAAAAACGAAACGGGACTGGGGACAACTGGCACTGGTACTCATTAACACCCAACTGAACGTTTCCAATGATGATAGTGTCGTCCTTATAGGTACTTTCAATACGACTCCTTCGATGTTTTTATAAATCCCACCAAAATTTTACATTTGCCGCGGACGCATCTTATAAATTATTTTTAAGATAAAGTATAGTACTAAATACTACGAATGACATTATCTAAGATAGCTAAAATAATGCCGAATCGAATTATTATTAAGTATACTCAGTAAACTAATGAAGTTTTGATTAAACTGTGATCATTCCTAAGAAAACAGGTTGTGGACGCGCCACCAAGCTTAGAATTTAGGTGAAAATACATTTTTTACACACTCACAAAAATAGTTTCAATAATATAATTTATACGTGCATATAGAGCAAAACGATATCTTTCTTACAAAAAATAATCATTACTATATGTTAACTTTAAGGTATGATTTTCAGTCACGCCGCGAAAATTTTACGTTTGAGAAATTCACCCTTAAAATGAAACCGCAGCCCTAAGCGTATCCGCTATCGGCGCAAGAGTTGCACAATAATTTTATTGTATTTGGCAATTTGCGGGCGACCGCCATGTTGTGCCTCCTGCTCACGGCGTGCTGGCACTCAGTCATCGCCGGAGAAGACGAACTCATATCAAGGAATCATAGTATGTATCTCTTATGGTTCATACCACCTAGGTAGCAGACAAGCACACGGCTCTCATGAGGAAAATCATCCTGGCCTATGGACGTATGCTACACCAGGGGCCTCTTGACCGTATTGCCGACCCTGTGAGTATCTTCTGATGCCCGTCACAAATAACCCTAGGTTATGGTCGCTTAAAAAAATCACAGCAGGGAGATCAGAAGCCCTTTCATTCCTTACTGCGCGCACCGTGTCAGGTGGCATCGTGTGATGATGGATTCCCTGTATGTGGCGACCGATGCGATGATAAAATGTGGCCGTGGGCATCATGTTGAACAATTCCTGGCGGTGGCAGAATACGTGCAGAGCGAGGCAAAGTCTCTCCTTAGGTTGAGGAGTTCCATACTGCTTGTGAGTATGGGATTATTGACGATCCCGAGCGCCCGCCTTTGCACATGAACGTATTCTAATTTGCCTAACTATCTGCGTCCGTCCGATTTATTTCTTCTATGTTTTTTTTTACAATCTCATTCTATGGTAATGGTAGTTTAGCTACTGCCATTTTCAATATCATGTACCTTTATGAATGCCATGAGACTTTTTATTCAGCTAAATCTCCATTTCATAATTCTGTTTACAACACCCAACCTGCATCTCACTCAGTTTTATTACACATTTTTATATTCAATATCACAATATTTCAGCTACAGAGTACACCATTACTGCAAGTAGTGACCCATGGTCACCAGTCGTGGGCGACACTGAAGGCGATGTGGCTGTCAACTTCCGAGCAACGAATCTTCCCGGTGGTAATCATGGACGTCCTGGAGAGAGTCTTGTCGAGAACCTTCGGAAGCAACTGATGAAAGATAATTACGATTATATGAGCAACGATAGCGGAGAGACGGAGTCATCTAATGTCTCAGTGACGAGGACGGTACTCACGACAGAAAGGACGGTGTCGATTACGACCACTCCAAGCGATGCCACGGTCTATACATTCCGAGCCACTAACTTGTTACCGCGTATAACGACTAAGTCAGTACAGATACAGGTATAATGAACTTATTAATTTGACTTGACTTAACCCCCGATGCAAAACGACAGGTGTTATAAGTTTGACGTGTATGTGTGTGTGTCTGTGATATTGTAGCTTCTGAGCGGATGAAACGATTTTCATTTAGGTTTTTTCGTTTGAAAGGAGAAATAGTCGTGAGGACGTTTTATGAAAATTGGTCTCTTTTTGAAGGTATTTTTCCTGTGGGGGGTTATTTAAATTTTTAATTTAATTTTTACGGATCATTCTTGTCTTTTCAGATAGATCATACAAGTGTTAAATGGTATGATTGTAGTGGGTACAGTTGCTTTCATGTCATAGTGAAATCAATAATTGTATATGTACTGGTATTTTTTGTAAGATTAGTCGTAGTATGTGAATTTTATTGACGTACTAGTACGTAGTAATATCACTTTTTTTGTATCAGATGCAGGTGGCCAGCGTGAGTATACCACTTAAGGGCAAGAAAGGAAAAAATATTCAGCCCTTAGATGAATCGCCACGGTTCAGGGCATTCGACGAAGTACCACAGAGCCATGCTACAAAAATGACTAAGAAACCGAAAGCGGAACAGCAAATAGTTGTTTCAAAGAAAGATTTATTGTTTTATATAGATGACAGTCACTTGACCCGTAGAAACGCCGGTAAGATATATCGACGAAGATATGACAACAGTGATGTTAATATTATGAATTCAACAAATGGCAATAACCGCGTTATAAACGGAAAACAGAAGTTAGATAAGCGACATAACTTATATGATGGTAAAAGCAAAAGACAACAGGTTACTAAGTACGATATTAATCAAAACGCTCGACGTAGTAGACGAATGAAAAAAACCACGAGTAATATGGATGATATAAACGACCAAAATGATGTTAAATATGCTGAAGATCTATCTACGAAGTACAATAGCGGAATGGATAATCAATATGATAGTAACGATGTTAAGTATACAGATAATGTTCCACCCAAAAGCCACCAAAGTACCCAGCGCCAATACAGTGATCAAAGTGATGAGTCACAGAATGTACAGAATAATGATGAAGAAAATGCTTCAGCTGTCTATATGAATCAGCCATTAAAAAGACGGAAAAAGCATAAAAACACTTCACAAACCAGTCATCAGAATGATTCAAAAGACGCTGAAAGCGATCAGTTTGCTAAGCGACGACATATGGAACGTAATCATAAAAAATTACATCGCAAAAATCAATTACGTAAAGAAAAAAAAAGGAAACATGTAACCGTCAGCCACCCTGGTAACCGTCAAAATACCAAATTGCTTAAGAAAAATAGTACTCGAGGCAATAGAAAACAAAAAATGCGAATGAATAAGAAAACGGAACGTATGGCCTCTGATTTTGAAAAATTTAAAAAATTTAGACAACAACGCATTCAGCAGCAAAAAGCACAACAAAATGAAGTTAAACAGAAGAAAAAAGTTCAACCAAAAAGAAGGCAACGACGCAGGAAAGTTATTCGCAAGAAACATGATCAACGAATGAATAAAAACAGTCGCAAAAATAATATGTTAGGTGACTTACACGAGAAAGAATATGAACATGAAGATCAAAATAAAGCTAACGATGGTTTAGAAAATCAAATAGATGAAGCGAATGATGAAAGGTCAGATACAACAGTCACAACAGGTGATCCGTCTGATATCAAAGATGATCATGAACAAAATAGTCAGAATGAAAACGATAAAAATGTCGATGACAAACATGATGACATAAAGCACGACGAACTGAAAGAAATAAATCATAAATATGATTTAAATGATAACCCACATGATTATAAGCCACATGATGATACGCCGCATGATGATACGCCACATGATGATACGCCGCATGATGATAAGCCACATGATGATACACCAGATGATGAATTAAAAGATGAAGACAATATCGACCAAAAAGATCAAGATGACAAAAAGATTGTTGAATTTGATAGTATAGATAACGAAGAGCTTGAAGGATTCAACGGTAGACGAACGATGAATGATGACATAAATTCTACACAAGTTAATAAACTTTACAACCAATGTAATGACAGCCATCAATGTGGTAACCAAGTAGATGAAATTCAGAATCCGCAAGATGACAACCAGTTGAAGGCAAACACTACTCAAAGTGTTAAAAAATATAAATTACTAGAGGTTTGGTTAAATTACTTTTTTTATAATAATGTCGTCACATTGACTGCCCCCTTTTTGAGGGTAACCTGGAGTGCAGTCCAAAGAATAATAACCGTCAATAAAGATAATTCAAATATTCTTTACTGTTTGGTGTAGAGATTAAAAATATTTTTGTAAATTATATTATACAAACGGGGATACAAGCAAATGTTTTCGACGTCTGTAACTGCAAGAGTTGAGCCACTACACTATCGATAGAAAATTGCTATGACGATGATTTTACATATAAATACTCACGCCTGTAAATAAGCAAAGGCATATTAACAGTCACATTTCGCCATTTATGAATTTCAGTCCCACGTAATAAAGGGCGCGCCAAGCGGGTACTTAGTCACGGGCTCTATGTTTACTGTCGGATGGACAACAGTACTATCCTTAGTTGCCTTCTACGATAACAACAGGAAGAGTTGGTGTGGTCCTATTCTACTCCACCGGGAATTTTTAATTTTCTTGTTCTTTTATTATTATTCTTGGACTAAAATTTCTCATAACCTCAAATCTTTTCAGGTGCCTGTAGCTGGAGGCTCACGGCGTAGTCACAAAGGAAGTCGCCAGATAATTCAGGAGCGTGATGCGAATGGTGTAGCTCTATACACTGTTGATGAAGGGCCTTTCCCACAGTTTCGTCTTCCACGAGACCGTCGGCAGTATATGGATGACCATGTTGATAAACGCCCTCCACTATTAGAATTATCTAAGAAATCTCCCGGTGGAAGGCATTCCAGTCGACGCCATAATCACTGATTGGACAAGACAATCACTATATCTCGTACCTAATGGATTGAGAATAAAGTTTATTGACCTTACGACCTGTTTGGAACGGTCACACAGGGGTTGCAAACATTTTTTACATTGTGGTGAAACTCACTGCCACGTGGCGTCCACATGTACCTTTATTTTTGTTACACAAAAATCTTTACTTTATAGTATTTACTGCAAACTTTACTCTTAATCGATCTGGCACGGCCTATAGAATATATTAAGTATTCCTATGTGCAAATTCTTGAATCCTGCGTTAGCGTTAGATAGTTGATGGTCAGTAAATTATACGTTTTTATGAACTGAAGTATTATAGTTATTGGCACAAGGTCAAAAATAAATTTTTAAACCATCTGTTAATTTGAAATAGTACTGGCAATCTGACTCAACTTATATCTGCTGTCCCTCTAAACAAGTGGTAATAGTTTTGTAGAACAGAATAGATTGATAAATTAATAGAATTGACATACGCTGACGACTGTCATATGCATTATAATCGTCAATATACGTGTCAATTCTATACAATTAATACGCCAGTCAATAAATTAAAACTTGTCTAGGGGGCCCTTCATTAGTATAATCTCAGTAGTTCCGTTATAAGATCTCTGAAATCCACTACGATTAATTTTTATAATGAACAAGAGAGGCGATATTGCTTGATGTTGCAATTCTAATATCAATATTAAATATTAAAATGTGGGGTTTTACAATTGATCGATAGTGCTACTATCCGCATAAAGTAATTAAATCTTTGAATGAATTTTTTATAGCATTTATTATGCTAACTGTTAAGTTCGAAAAACATTGGAAAAAATGAAATGCTCAAGTGAGACTCGAACTCACGACCTTTCGCTTACAGGGCGACTGCTCTGCCAACTGAGCTATTGAGCACCACTTGAATCATTCCAAATTTTCCTTCTCTTTATATCCGTCTATAAGGGCGACGCGTCGCCCCGGTGCAGCCATCTACCAACATTCTTACGAACTGTTGGAAACAATGAATGATTTTTCAACCATTTTTAAACATTGAATTTTGATGACTGCGCCCAAATATGTGAATGAATTTTTTATAGCATTTATTATGCTAACTGTTAAGTTCGAAAAAATTAAATCTTCTTAAATATTACGAATGGTAAATCTGTTTATAGGTATATCTTCTTTATCCTAATTTTAATTCCAGTCGTATCCGAAGCTTCCTCCTCGGAGTCTGGGGTCCGCTTTACATAAAATTCGATATTTTCGATAAAACGACTCTGATATGACCTCCACAACCCAAAGGAGATATCGAAAAGGTAAATATTTGTAGGTAAATCAAGTGTGTTTGTCGATTCAGAACGTAAAGAGGAATTTCTAGAAACCAAGACTAGGGGTCTCGGAGACCCTGGGTCACGGGTAGTTCAAATTACAGAGTATACTGATGGTATATGAACTGTATGTATGTACCCTGGGTCAGCCGGGGTGCGAGGGATATGTCGATGACAACCTCACCTCCGGTCTAGCACCAAGACACACAGTCGGCGTGCGGTTTTAGTCGATTCGAGTCCGACATAACCTCCCCTTCCGACTCCGGCAGGGGGGGTATCCGAGGGGATATCCGCAAAAAAAAGGTATATGAACTGTTACGAGTTTGAAGACGTTAGCCGATCCTAAATATATATATTAAGACTCAAAATATATACAATCTTAAGAGAAAACTTCTTCCTATCATATTAGATAGTGACGCAGAGATGAACCGCAAAAATCTACAATTTTCTCTAGATTAGTCTAAACTTTAATACTAATAATAAATGTTTCAACATCAATATAAGTTTTAAATTTCACATTTTATTGCTATAATAAAAAAGTTATTCAATTTGTTTGCGTAAAATTGACTTCTACAGAATCAGTGAAATGGTTAAAATCTATGGTTGTCACCGTCAAATAGATATTGTTTTATTGAACATCATAGACAATTAAGCACGTTTTAACAACATTGAAGGGACGGTGGTGCCTTTAGTTCACACAGATTTGTTGGATTACACAATAATTGAAGTTTATCATAATTAGGGCTGGTTTTATCGTTACGCGTTTCGGCAGCGCCGTTGGAGCGCGCGCGTTCAGAGATATATGGGAGTAGAAGTTGCGTTTTTGTGTCGCGCGCTTGGGCAGCGCCGTTTAATAAACGCGCGATGTTCGACAGCGCTGTCCAAACGCGCGCTGCTAATTCGCTTCTACGGCCGGTGTGCGTTTTAGTGTGACGCTGTTGAGACGCGCCGTAGGTACAATTGTGTAAGAAATTAATTACATCGATACGGGACGAGTAATCGAGGAAGTTCGATCCAGAAGGTGTTTATGGGACCCGGCCGATGAAAAAGAAGGATGCATAAAATAAAGCCTGGGAAGAAATTGGAACTACTCTTTTTCGCCGTTGCCTTCTTCTCCATAAAAAGTAAATAGCCAGTACTCGACTCGCATTAACCTTCATAATATTGTACGCGACTGTCTCACAGCAGCGGAACGCGTGCTACTAATCTCGTTTTATAGTGCTCCGCTGTTCAAACGCGTGCTGTTAACAGCGCGCTGCTCAACAGCGCACCTAGCGGCGTGACGATAAAACCAGCCTAGAACTTTCAAATCCCAGTCGCATCCAAAGTTATTAACTTGGAATCTGGGGTTCGCTTTACTAGTCTGACTGTGGATTTAGCTGAACTTCGATATTATCCGCGATTGCCAAAATTTTGAACAGTTTGGCTTTCTGACACTTGAAATTAGTGCAATTGTGGTGGACTTAATCACAAAAGCCACTGTATAAAGGTAAAGATTCCCGTGCTAAGTCGATACATCGGAATCGCCAGAAGGAAATAAAGAAGTTGAAGTTGAAGTTGACTAAACAATAAATTGAGATGACGTTTGACAAGATCCTATGGACATTTCTGATTATTTTATTTATAGTATCCAGTGTGATGTCATCAAAGATAAAACATAAAAGTTAGTATGCCTTCGTTATTGTAATATGGGAAATTATTGGAAATGGAAATCTGCGGTAGCCTAGTGGAATGGGTAATGGACTGGAGACGAGGTCTCGGGTTCGATCCCAGGTTTACCATGGCACACACCAATGACTTGTCGATGCTTTTCGAAGTTGTGTGTATTTATCGCAGGTTTATAAGTGCCCAGTTAATGGCAATAGGCTCGCCACCTATTACATTGGGACCTAAACATAAACTGGTGAAATGTGGGTGCTAGCACCTCTGCCTACCCCTTCGGGGATTACAGGCGTGAGTTTATGTTATGTTATGTTATGGAAATTATTTTGTGGATAGATATTAAACGGGGGAGTTATCTAGCTTGTCATTTACTGTTCTGACAATCTGTCTTCAGTACTAGTATATAATAAATCGAGATACATGACTGAGTATTGTTCTGGAATGCGGGCCTTAGAATTCTATAAGGTGATTTTATAGTCCTGTCGGAAAAAAAGAATTTGGGCACAGTTTAGCAAAATCATCGACACAATTACAACCCCCATACATTTTTCCTTTCACCTGAACATTATTCCCAAACATTATTAAAAAAAAAAATCTTTCGCCAAAGTAATACTTCCAGATGATTTTGCTATTGAAACTGAGCTCAAATTCTTTTTATCCGGATCGACTATAAAATCATCCAGTATAATTTGTACCATGTTAACAGTGGTGACACTCTGCTTGACTGCCTCATCAGATGCTTTTTCACGCCCCGCTTAAAGGACCCGACACTGTAGGAAGAAGGAAACACGTGAGCTGGCAGGGAGTTCTAGATCTTAATGGTGCGGCATAGGAATGATTCACCGAATCGCTTGGTTCTTACTTTTACCCCACTGGGATCATTATCGATGCTAATTTATGATAAAGGTAAAAGTAATTCTGTCTGTTTGTACGTTAAACCCCTTCGGGCGCGTATGTCACCAGAGTTTGGTAACCAGTATTCTAAGAAGAAAAAAATAAGGATACCAGTATCCAAGTAATAGGATTTTTTCCTTTTCTAATACCTACCATATTGCACGTAACTAGTATGCAGTAAGGAATACATATATCATAATCTTTCGAAATTATGTTTAATAGAAACATAACATAACATAAACTCACGCCTTTATTCCCCGAAGGGAAACAGGCAGAGGTGCTAGCACCCACATTTCGCCAGTTTATGTTTAGATCCCAATGTAATAGGTGGCGAGCTTATTGCCATTAACCGGGCACTTATAAACCTGCGATAAATACACACATAACTTCGAAAAGCCTCGAAAAGTCATTGGTGTGTGCCATGGTAAGCCTGGGTTCGAACCCGAGACCTCGTCTCAGCAGTCCATTAGCCATACCACTAGGCTATAAATTTTAATGTGTTATTAACTGTTCATTAAAACCTAAAAAAAAATTACAACTCAATCTGCCCGCATCAGTGTCTATTATATTTCGCGATTTAGCTCCAAGATATATGGTTCCACCTATAATATACTTATTGTTTATACCAGATCAAACACTGGACCACAAAGACGACACCTACCAGCAGACCTGGGACTATATAGACAAGGTTAAAGTGAAACTACGGAGAGACAACGATGATTACGTCCAGCGCAATTTTAATAAACACGCCCTGTTTATTTAGCGTCATCATATTCATCTCTGTGGCGTGGTGGTAGTGAACGCGACTGTTACGCAGAAGGCGCGGGTTCGATCCCCGCTCAGAGCAAATATTTATATGCATGAATATGGCTATTTGCATTGGTCTGGGTGTTTTTATGTATAATATAGGGTGTCTCAGTAATAGTACACTTTTTAAAATAGGAATATTTTTTTTTTCATGCAAGTGGCAACTCTGAAATTTACAGTTGTCACCTCAGATTATTCCGATTATTAAAAATGGAGCGCTTTTCGAAAGAACAACCTGTTAAAATTGTAAAAACTCATTCAAAAACAATCGATTTACTGCAGCAACGATTTCCAGAACACATTATCTCAAAAAATTCTGATGTCAAATGGCCACCAAGATCGTGCGATTGAACGCCGTGCAATTTTTTTCTTTGGGGTTTTGTGAAATCTCGAGTTTGTGCGAATAAACCCGAAAAAAATCCTGAGCTCAAATCGAAAATCCAACGCGTCACCGGTGAGATACAGCCACATCTCTGTGCAAAAGTTATGGAAAATATCATGAAAATGCCGGATATTTTATTCCATACTTAATCGGAACATTTCTTCTTTAAAATACAATAAAAATATCACAACTCTGTCATAAAATACTTGTATTTATTAAATAATTAAAAAGTGCACTCTTATTGAGACACCCTATATGTATGTATTTACAACAAAAAAGTATCTAAGTATGTCTATCTGCATTCTAGATTCCATAACACAAGCTAGTTAAGCTATGCTTACCATAGGTCTAGATAGATAGCGTTGTGTAGAATGTTGTGGAATATATATTTTTTTTATTTATTCAATCTTTAATTCATTACTACATAGTATAAATCACAGTCGCTTTCCGTATCTGTCTGTCCCTATGTATGCTTAGATCTTTAAAACTACGCCAAGGATTATGATACGGTTTCTTTTAATAGATAGAATAATTCAAGAGGAAGGCTTATAATAAATGAATAATACAAAAATGTATAATACATATTTAATAAATAAATAAATATTCCACAACATTCTACATAACGCTGTCTAGACCCATGGTAAGCTTTTATAGCTTGTGTTATGGAATCTAGAAGGCGGACATATGCACAAACACTTTTTGTAACTACATACATATTATACATAGAAAGACCCAGACCAATGCAAATAATTATATTCATGCATACAAATATTTCCACTGAGCGGGAATCGAACCCGCGCCTCCTGCGTAGCAGTCGCGTGCACTACCGCCACGCCACAGAGGCTGTCAATATAGTATTATGTTTAATATAGTAGAGGGTGCAGCGGGAACAGGATCTGACGCCACGCGGGTGGAAATAAATTGGCGGTCGCCGGATCAGTTAGTTATTGTATAATTTTGTAACTGTGTAAACATGTTGTGTATAACAGTTGTTTCTTTTCAAGTGCACAAACATACATATAATCACGCCTTTATGCCTGGAGTGTTAGGCAGAGGTAAATAAACCCACGTAAAATCCCAGATTCTAAGTAAAAAATAAGTCTATTGCCTTTTTTTGAATGAATGTTTTAACATTAAGTATAAAAACCGTCGCCGTAAAGATGGATAAAAATAGAAGGGATATTTGAATCACATCGGGTCTCGGTAGCCTAGTTAGACAAGGCATTCCCCCTGTAAGGGAAAGGTCGCGAGTTCGAGTCCCGCCCGAGAAGATTCATTTCTCCCTATGTATTCGAGAAGCCTATTGCCGTCAAGAAGGCACTGAGTCGTGGGCTGTATGTTTACTGTCGGATGAAGAACAGCCCTATCTCTTAGTCATTTTCAACGATAACCACAGGAAGATACGGGGGCCCTATTTTACTCCACCGAGAACCAACACGACTAATATAAATAAGTGTCTATGCAAAACGCAGTTTTTCATTAACCTGAAAAGTAGCCTAGTGGTATGGGTAATGGACTGCTGAGACGAGGTCTCGGGTTCGATCCCAGGTTTACCATGGCACACACCAATGACTTTTCGATGCTTTTCGAAGTTATGTGTGTATTTATCGCTGGTTTATAAGTGCCCGGTTAATGGCAATAGGCTCGCCACCTATTACATTGGGACCTAAAAATAAACTGGCGAAACGTGGGTGCTAGCACCTCTGCCTACCCCTTCGGGGAATACGGGCGTGAGTTTATGTTATGTTATGATGAAAAGTTATTATTTTGACTAAGGTAGGTACGTAGTATTAGAACTTAGAGTCTTCTAGACCAAGTATCAAAATGCTCAGTTTTCAAATGTTAATGAAATATCAACCTTATTTTATTTGTACAAGGTTGAAAATAGTATACAGTATAAAATCTAATCTGATAAAACAGTAGCGGGCTGCTACTTAGTATTCTAAGCTTTATCTATAAGGAATAAGGTTGATTTTTAATTAACACTTAATAACTGCTGAATACCTTATTTGCGGGGATAGGTATTTCACTTTTATAGCTCATCAAACGGGCAAGCCAGGTGGCGCGAATTCGACATCCACCGTGAAATGTGGCGAAATAGACAATTATGTATTATCTGTGGTTATATTAACTACAGTGCTCAGATAGAACCAATCAACTCTCATGATGTGGTGGGCTGGAGCGTTTTTGTTCGTGATTGCTGCGGTGAGTATAATGCTTATCTTTGAGGGCCTAGCGTGTGCTGGCACAGATACTGCTACAGTAACGGCGGCGTGCTGAAAGAAGCGCGCCTCCCCATTCCGGGGGCGAGTCGGGGACACCGTTGTCGCCCCTCCTGAGGGGGGCCAGACCGTAAGGGATGGCCCTGGGTCAGCCGGGGTGCGAGGGATATGTCGATGACAACCTCACCTCCGGCCTAGCACCACGACCCACAGTCGGCGTGCGGTTTTAGTCGGTTCGATTCCGACATAACCTCCCCTTTTGGCTCCGGCAGGGGGGGGGGGTATCCGAGGGGATTTCCGCACGGAAAAAAAAGGTACTGCAAAAAAATGGTATTCAATGTTAGACTTTACTATCATGCTGTTAAAGCTTAAAATGAGATGGCATCTTGTACAGTGAAATAAAAAAATGTAATGAACTCTTTTTCATATAATTTTGAACCTTAAACCAATACAGTCTAAAATGTAATGTCAGTTTTTTGCAGGGGTTGACAAGTAGCAGAATGCGAAGTAGATGAAGCGATTTCAATTTAGTTTTTTTTTGTATTAAAGGTGACTTACGTGCGAATGTTCTTAGATATGTTTGATGAAAATCGGTTGAGCCGTTTAAAAGTTATGGGGGTTAAAGTGGATGGGGAGTGTCAGGGGTTTTTTAAATTTTTAATTTATGTTATATAGTCCACTCTGTCATTACGGAATCCTCTCTATATTGCTTTTTGTCCACAGCCCAGCCTGGTGAACTCCTTACAGGAGGTGGAGTCTGAACAGGATAATGTAAGTTTAAACGCAGGTTAAGTATAATAAGTAAAAAAATTATATAAAATAACATAGCATATTAAATATTACTGTTCGGTAAAATTATCAGATGGTTAAGCTAACTAGGTGCGATTGCCATTTGGATGGGTGACTGCTTAGTAGTATTTTCTGAGCGTTTTCTTGCTTCGGAGAGCATGCTAAAATTCAGTTCCAGATGTCAATAAGTAGGTAAGGAGTCTTATAAAAGTGACCTTACTAACTCGGCAGGTAGGTCTATTGACAGCCTCTGTAGCGTAGCAGGTTCGATCCCGGTAAGCCATCGGTCTCGGTTGTCATGCGAATGTCTACGGCAGTCGTTACGGGTGGAGCCGCCCTTTACCCCGGCAGAAGCAGCGGCGGCGGCGTGCCGGTGTGCGAGGGATATGTCGAACAGAACCTCACCTTCGGCCTAACAGACGGCGAGCGTTTTAGACGGCTCGAGTCATTCGAGTCCCACATAAACTCTCCCACCGGCTCCGGTGATTTTTTCGGATTTTGCGCACTATATAAATAGTCGTCATGGGATTGGAACCCTAAAAAGTCCAACAACTGATCTGTAATGCTTCTATATCGCCAATGGGTTGTGGAGGTCAGTGGCAGTCACTTCATGGAAAATATCGAAGTTCAGCCAAACCCGCATTTAGACCTGAAAAATTTAACTCCAGGCTCCAAGGCGAAAGATGAAAGATGCGACTGGATTGAACGCTAAGATGAAGAAGAAAAGGGCTGGTAGACCTATTTTTTGGCAAAGGCATACTGCCTCTAATGTTATCTTCCTACTTCTTCTGCCAAAAGCAGCAACCTCATTCTATCGCGTGAAGTCCCGAACAGGCATAAATAACCATGAGTTTACACCGCGATAGCTTAAAAATAACAATCTAATTCTATTTTTCATTCCAGGATAACTTCCAGTTGCTCATACCGGTTGCTCTCCCTGAACGACGAAAATCCGCACACGATTCAGCCGAGTCTACCGAGGAAAAAACTTCAGATCACGACGAACCCTACAGTTCCATCCCTGCGTACGCTTTCACTCTCGACGCGCCTCATGTCTACCCTCGAGCTTTCGGCTCATCTTATTCTAAGCCTAGAGTCGAACTGGTCCCAAGTCGTTCACTATATTTAGGAAACCAGCCTCAAGATACGGAAATAAAACCGCGGAGTTATAAAAATAATGACAAAGAACAAAAGCTTAGAGAGAGAAGACATAAAGGTTGCAAGGCATTGGCTGGTCGATACTCAGGCGAAGCACGCCAGGTCCTGACATTCCTGTGCACTGAGCTCGTAGATTTATTGTCTATGCGTTGTGAGTATTGTGAAAATAAGCCCGAGAAGAAGACCAGGATGAACCCAACTTTCTCGATGCCCTGGTTCGCATCAGTAAGAGGTCGTCGTAATTTAGAAGACGAGAACGAACCTGATGATGCGTAAGTATCCACCAGGACCCATCTTACAACAGACATTGTAAAAAATGCTTAACTAAAAATAAAAAAGCCATGAGAAGTGCCACTTAATTTTAAGCTTTAGTACTATACTGTTAAAGTCTAAAATTAAACGGCTTCTTGTAGTGAATGTAAAAAAGAATGAATTCAATAATGTATGTAATGTTGAAAAATCATTCATTGTTTCCAACAGTTCGTAAGAATGTTGGTAGATCGCTGCACCGTCGCCCTTATAGACAGAAAGAGAAGGAAATTTGGAATGATTCAAGTGTGGCTCAATATTTCAGTTGGAAGAGCAGTCCCCCTGTAAGGGAAAGGTCGTGAGTTCGAGTCTCACTCGAGCATTTCATTTTTTCCAATGTTTTTCGAACTTAAAAGTTAGCATAATAAATACTATAAAAAAATCATTCAAATGTATGTAATGCTGAAATTCCCTCGGAGACCTCCCCGCTTGAGTCAACGGGGGAGTTTATGTTAGACTTGGTCCGACTAAAATCGTACGGCCTTCTCGGGCCATCAGTTACCAGAAGTGACGTAGCCTTTTGTATATCCCACACTTCAGAATAGGTACTCTACTCCTCACCTAAATAAGAATCTGGACATCTCACACGTTTTTTTTTTTTTTTTTTATATAGGACACGTCGATTTGACTTCACCTCGCCTGATGTTAAGCTAAAGGCAAAGTCTCGGAAAGAGGGTCACCATCGTAAACATTTACCATGTTAACAGTGGTGGCACTCAGCTTGACGGCCTCATTAGATGCCTTTTCACGCCCCGCTTAAAGGACCCGGGACTGTAGGAAGAAGGAAACACGTGAGCTGGCAGGGAATTCCAGGTCTTAGTGGTGCGGCATAGGAATGAATCACTGAAACGCTTGGTTCTAGCAGGTATACTCTGCACCGTAAATGGATGACATCTTAGCCCTGCACGTGTCGTCCTGTGAAGGAAAGGGGAGGGTGGGACTAGTTGGAAGAGCTCGTCAGAACATTCACCATGGTAGAGACGGTAGAAAACTGCCAGTGGGAAGGGGAAGGAAAGGAGATACCTTAGCTGTAAACGCACATGCCTGGGTCTTCTTGGCATTGAACTCGACCAGGTTCCTAGCGCCCCATTGAGAAATGTGGTCCAGGATCCGGTCCAGCTCTGTGACAAGAAGCTGCCTTTTTTCCGCGATATCAGACTGCTTGGCCGCAGGATGTGCGTGATAACTCCCATGTAAGGTGCTGTCGTCTGCATAGCAGTGAATGTTTCCGTTACAGAGCATGTCATTGATATGCAGAAGAAAGAGAGTGGGAGATAAAACGGAACCCTGCGGCACGCCAGCATTTACCTGCAAGAACTCCGAAGCTCGTCCATCACAAAGGACGCGAATACGGCGCCCCTGCAGGAAGCTTGCAACCCAGTTACACAGTCTAGGAGGCAGGCCGAAGGCTGGTAGCTTGGAAAGAAGCGATTTGTGCCATACCCTATCGAAAGCTTTGGCGATGTCAAGACTAATTGCCAATGACTCACCGTGCTTCTCCATAGTCTCACCCCAAAGGTGGGTCATGTACGCCAGAAGATCACCCGTTCACCGTTTCGGTCTGAAACCGTATTGCCGGTCACTAAGCAGGGAGTGATCCTCTAGGTGGCGAATGAGCTGTGTGTTAATTATGTGCTCGAACACCTTACACAGCACTGAGGTGACGGCTATGGGTCGATAGTTGGCTGGGTCCGAGCGATCCCCCTTCTTGGGGATCGGCTGGACATTCGCCTCCTTCCAAGCCGAAGGCACTGTACCCGAACTGTAGGACAGTCGGTACAGCCGCGTTAGCATAGGAGATAACTCCGCTGCACATTTTTTAAGTACAACCGCTGGAATACCATCAGGACCACTGGCTTTCCGGACATCGAGTGATTGCAGTACTGCACGGACATCGCGTTGCCTGATACGTATATCAGGCATTGCGTGGTCACCAGTGGGCATTGTCCGTGGTTGCATACCACAATCATCGACTCGGGAGTTGGCCGCGAAGAGATTGACCAGCAAATTTGCTTTCTCTTGCGGCTCATGGGCCAGAGATCCATCGGGATTGCTCAGCGGGGGCAGCGAGGGCTGGCAGAAGTTGGCTTGCACGGCTTTGGCCAGTTGCCAGTAGCCACGGCTACCCGTGGGATGCGCCACTAGCTCTTGGCCCAGCCGCGCTATGCGCTGGGCATCCGCCCTGACGTATGCCCTCTTGCAGACCTTTGTGGCTCTGTTGTACGCCGCCTTGAAGTGACCCACGTTGGGATCGCGTGTGGCGCGCGCCCGCACCCAGGCGCGGTACGCAGACTGTTTATGTTCAACAGCCTCCGCGCACTCGCGCCCGAACCACGGACGCGCTCCGCGGACTCCGGTGACATCGGTGTATAGGATATAGTATTCCATACCTAGACCGATCTCACCGGCAGCAGCGATGACAATCCACTATTGCTTTTTGCCCTTACACTGATATATGTTCTCGACTGTCATTGAAACTCATGTCAGCTAACTAGTTCAGAGCACTTTTGACCTGACTTTCAAGACAACCATATTGCCGGTCAATATGCGAGGTCACTTCTTCTTTGTTGCAGACCGATACAGCAAGTAAATGTATGAAATGCGCTTGCATCGTTTTGGTATACAAGAGAGTCAACGCTGCATATTTGTGAAGGAAATTGGTATTAAATATATTGAATCTATATTCGTTTCTTTACTTATGATACCATATTTATAATAATTAGAAGATAGTTGACTTTTACAAGTCGTAAGTTAAATGGTAGTCATATTGAGTAAGACACTTTGTACTTTTCCACTATAAATATTTTATTTTTCACCTGACCGGTTTCGTCTCACGGCATTCTCAAAGGTATGTTATAAAATGACTGTTTCTAAGATTACAATATTATTCAACGATATTTTACATGTGGGTAGTTTTAAAATTAGGCATGTTTTCCCAATATTTGGGGAAAATATTAAATTATCCCTAAAAAAATCCCCTTTAAATTGTAGTGTTATATTAAAATATTAATTTTGAAATTACACTAAAGGGTTATTGCATTACCTGTCCGGAGAACACTATGCACGACTGACTTGTATTTATCGCGGCCATGGTGTAGTGGCGAATTACCTGCCAGTTCTACGGATTAACCAAATGTCACTATACAGGAATCAAGTTACGAGACTATACTTCGATCATTCGCACCGAGTGAAGTAGCGAGACAGTGCACTCGGAGTCTCGGACCTAGTTCACTGCGTTTGAATCAAGCATTTTGCAAGTACATCGCAGTCTGCCGATAGCCCGGTCTCGCCACTCCACTCGGTGTATGTAATCAAGGCAATATAGAGAGTGTTGTGAGGAAATCGAAAGCAACTGACAAAATGTGGGTATTTTATTTTATCTCATTATGTTGTATTGCAATCCTGATTGCTAACCAATAGTTGTGGTGTAAAACAAAATAATCAAAAGATAATAATGTGTAGTGCATTTTTAGTTCTCTCGTTGAAAAATCGTTGAACTTTACATGCGTTAAATGATGTACGTTGCATATGATATAAGACTCACTGACAACCGAGTACGGACTTCTTGCAACAGTTGCAACAACGCGGCAGCACGAACAACGGCTTGTGAGTCTCAAAGAACTTTCTTTTCCCGTGGTATATACTCGCGTTGAACGCTGGCATAATAGTTTGACCCTTGCTGTTGTATTTCGGACCTTCAGGCCATAGTACATGGCGGTAACAAAACTTGCCTTTTAGACGCATATCATGTATGTAAGCACCTCTAGCAGGTGCCATGTCGAGTTGGTCAGCACTGGGAATTTTGCGGACATGGCCTGCTGAACGTAGGGGTAGTACCGCAAAGGTGGTTGGGTGACGCGGTTTAGGTCGTGAGGGTATGGTCGTTTCTGGATTTATCGTCGCCTGGCTCGCCATTTCGGAAACTGTCCTCATTGCGTTGTGGTTACGTGACGCTCTGGCAGGTTGGCTCCCTACGATATTCGAGACTAATTTGTTCTTTCCATTACGATTTCTTACTTTCCTATTCGTTTCGCTTTGTGTCTTCTTAGTCGTAGAGGACACTTCATGTGTTGTGTGTTTTGAATGGTGTTCTTGCTTTTTTTTGTGGGGAGGATCCTTCATGGCGCTCCTGAACAAACCTGTTACTAAGCGTACCATAGCAGGAGTGGTAGGAGTAACGTCAGTTTCAAGAGCGTCGTCGGACTTTACGACTTGCTCAGAATCGTTCATGTGTCTCCTGGTTTTAACTGGAGTTTGAAGTTCTCCGTCGAGCTGGTTATCAAGCTGGGCATCAGTCGCGTAATCGTCGTTGTTTCTCCGCAGACTCTCCTTGATCACATCCACGAAGGTTTTGTTCTTGACTTCGAGATAAGTAACATCTGAAAACGTTTTAGTAGGTACGTTACTATACATTATACAAAAGTTGGCAAAGAAATAATTAGTAACGTTGATTTTATCCAGGCACTTTTGTGTTCTTAACTTCTGTGTTGGTCTGTGTGAAATGGATATAAGCGTATGTATACCTTTAGCAACACCATATTCAATATCACTCACTACGTATACATCGAATATTGTAGTACTACTGGGAACAAAATTTCCCATTAGTCCTACCCGATGGAACAAGTAGAACAAGCGGGAAAAAAGACTCCCACTAGTTCTACTCTTTTGTTACATCAAATATAGTAGAACTAGTTCGAAAAAAAAATCCCATTAGTTTTACCGTAGAACTGTGCAGTAGAACAAGTGGGAACAAACGAATTTAAGGACCAGGATTCGAACCCGAACTCGATTGTAGGGCCAACATCTTATCTACTAAGCTAGTCACGCTTCAAAATGCACAATCTACACAGAATAACGCACTCAACCTCGGTGATTTCCCAGAACGTTGGCAGAAATTTAACATGATATCCACGACCACATCACTTTCAATACACCGTTCAAGCAGGGAATTCATCCTCGCACATTGCAACCGGAATTAGACGCATAAAGAAATGATCCCTCTGCGGTGGTTTTCTGAAGTTACTACAAGGGACATTAAAATAGATTTCATTCCACTTTGTTCACCCAAGTGTACAAGGTGGAATAAACCAAAACGAACAGTAGGGAAAAGTACCAACCTGTGTCGCTGCTAAGCATAGTGGTAAGGGTTCCTATCTCCGCGTGAAGTGACGTCACGCTCGCGATCACACACACAGCTGTCAGAAACGCCGCCATATTGGCAACACAGGCGTTTACTATAAACACGACTTGATGACAATTTTATTGCAATAGTTCAATATTTCGATTATATAGATGTCGTAAACATATTTTTTTATTATTTTTCTAATATTATTAAGTATATCATGATGTATGGTTGTTTGTTATTTTAAGCAGAATATTTTGCGTGTAAAATATTCTATGCATCGCTATCTAGACCAGGCATAGCTTTACTGGTACCTTGTATTATGGGTTCTAGAATGTGAATTTATAATATATACTTTTGTAAATATAAACATATTATGCATAGACCCAGACAAATGCAGATAGACATATTCATGTATACAAATATTTTGCACTGAGTGGGAATCGAGAATCGAACCAGCGACTGCCGTACCAATCGTACGCTCTACCGCTACGCCACGGAGGTCGTCATAAATAATAATGAGATCTCGGATACGATATTAAATTTATTAATATCGCTGTCATATCGCTTAGTTACTTGTAGCTATTTTTATTTTTATTTATTTATTTGCAGCCCTTAAAGACGAATAGGTGTGGCTCAATAGCTCAGTTGGAAGAGCATTCCTCCTGTAAGGGAAAGGTCGTGGGTTCAAGTCCCGCTTGAGCATTTTTTACTGATGTATTCGAATTTTAAAGTTAGCATAATAAATGCTATAAAAAATCATTCAAATATTTGTTTATATTAATAACCCGCCCAAATAGATGTACTATTCTTTAAATTCTAAGTAAACTTAATGTCTTAAATATCATCATCATAATCATCATCAGCCCGCGGCAGTCCACTGCTGGACATAGGCCTCTCCCATGACACGCCACTTAGCCCGGTCTTCGGCTGTCCTCCTCCACTCTCCACCAGCCACTCTGCGTATATCGTCGCTCCATCTAGTCGCAGGGCGCCCCACACTACGTTTGCCGGTTCGCGGTCTCCACTCAAGGACTCGTTTACCCCAACGGTTATCGGTCCTACGGCAGATATGGCCAGCCCACTGCCACTTCAGCTTGCTAATTCGTTGAGCTATGTCGATAACTTTAGTTCTCTGCCAAATTACTTCGTTCCGGATTCGATCCCTTCGATCTACAGCCTGCAGATCTATAGCCTCTGTGGCGTGGCGGTAGTGCACGCGACTGCCACGCAGGAGGCGCGGGTTCGATTCCCGCTCAGTGCAAATATTTGTATGCATGAATATGGCTATTTGCATTGGTCTGGGTGTTTCTATGTATAATATGTATGTATTTACAAAAAAAAAGTATATAAGTATGTTTATCCGCATTCTAGATTCCATAACACAAGCTATAATAGCTTACCGTGGGTCTAGATAGCGTTGTGTAGAATGTTGTAGTGGAGGAAACATACAACACTTATATATACGTTGTTCTAGAAATAAATGATCAGTCTTATTTCAGCATTCGTTTGTTTCATTTGTCTTTCCCCGACATTACATGGCGACCCTGCCAGGCCTTATTTGGTCGACGCGTTTCATATAAGGATAGCGAACAAATTTGATCCGCATAGTGACAAGATGATGTACTACGAAGTGCAATTGTGTTCAATCCAGACGTGCATTACGTATAAAGGTACAATATGGGTGGCAGTCAATCAACTGAAAAAGAGCCAGTAATTATTGCGCAGAATTCGGCGGGAGGCCAAAATTCCGCATCCGTGGAACAGCTGATGTTCCATGTCAGCACGACAAATATCATTTTAGCCGTAATCGCTCTGGTTTTGGGGCTCGTAGTTTTGGTTGTGGCCTACCGCATGTATAGAAGGTGCCACAAAAGGATGGTGGAGCAGCACGCCAATAACATAATTTTCCGGAGATACGCCAGTGTTATTCGCGGTCGGCGTAACAATTTAGACCTTGAAGAGGGCATCAGTGGCGAAAACCGCGTAAAATTTATTGCGTAAAGTGCGTATTCAAAAATATACAGTGCGCGAAATGATACGAAGTGCGAAAATACGTATTAGTGAGCATAATTATTTAACCATATTTTATCTGGTCTTTAAGAACACTAAGTGTTAATTATTAATACTTAAAGGGTATCATGTTACATCGTGCGCCGCTAGAATCGGGTTACCTACCGTGCTAGATTGGTATGTATTATGTTTCATAAATTTATTATGTTTATATTCATTCATTCATTAAGGTGACCTTTGATGGCAGAAAATTTGAGAGAATTGTATGAAGGATTCCTGTCGATTAGGACTTATTTAATAAAAATTGGTCCCAATAGGCGACAAGAAAAAATATGCCATAAAAAGTTAAGCGAAGCTGACATTTTATATGACCAGTATAGCAATTACTTAGAAGAGATAAGTATACAAAGAGTATTCAAAGAAAAGGTAGAATTAGAATTAATTAATACATTGTGCGGCAAAATTGACAAATTGTATTCTGAAATAGTTGAACTGTGTCAAAGTAAGCCTATAGAGTACACCACAACAATGGCGAAATTTGACCTAAAAATTGCGCTGAGCTTATTACCAGTGATGAATGATAGCGAATTAATTACTAAGCAATTAATAGACGGAATAGAATATTATGACTCTGTTTTAGAAGATGCGTCAAAAGCTAATTTAATACAATTTGTTTTGTAAAGTCGTTTATCCCAGTCGGCTAAATTAAGATTAGCATCAAATTATGCCAGTGTCTCTCAATTACTTACGGATATGAAATTACATCTTTTACCTAAAAAGTCGTTTACGGCCATACAAAGTAAATTGCAGTCTTTGAGACAAAATGAGAAATCTGTATCGGACTTTGGTCAGGAAATATCCAACCTATTCGTTGATCTGACGATTTCCCAATCCGAAGGGCAGAGTGATAGTTATGATGTATTAAAACGAATAAATGAAAAGCTTGCAATTAAGCGCTTTGCTGATGGATTGAAGAACCGTAGGTTAAGCACGATTATAGCAGCTAGAAACTATAATGCGTTAAATGACGCCATACAGGCGGCTATTGACGAAGAAGTTTCGTCATCCGCCAATTCTTCGGATATTCTAACAATGCGCAAACATAATAATGGGTCAAAATATAACAATTACAGAGGTAACCAAAGAGGGTTTTATTCGAATCCGCACTCTAGAGGCAGAGGTTCATATACGAGGAGACCTGGCCAGCCTGCACAGCAACATAGGGCTCAAGGGAGCTGGACACGTACGCAGCGAGGTCGTGGACGTGGATCTCGAGGTAGGTTTAATCAGAATAATTCTTATAATAATAGGAATTCTCAAAGGAGTGGTAATGTTCATGTTATCACGAGTGATAATAATTCCGGCAGTTCCAGCACTGAGAGAGTAGCTGAGGAAAATGTACAGCAGTTTTTTCGAGGCTAATAATAATACCGCCCGCCGCTGGCGGCACCCGTCGTCGCGTCATATGCGACGAAGGCTGCGCCCAGTGGGGCTCCTGGTCCCAAGTCGAGGGCCTCCGCCCCCTCCGCCCCTAAGAAGACGGTACCTAGGGGAGGTGGCAACCCCGCCTCCCCAAGCAGTACAGCCAATGCTCCCGTTGCATCCCAGAATCTCTCCAGTGAGGGGGTCTGGGAGGTGGTGGGAGCAAAGAAGAAGGCGGCTAATGCCACCAAAAAGGCGGCGAAGGCCGCCAAGAAGGCGGCAAAAACCGCCGCAAAAGTGGCAAAGGCCGCCGCGGTGAAGGCGCCAAAGAGGCTCCGCGTTCCCCGTTCCTCTGCCGTGGTCATTACGGTGACGACAGAGGGCAGGGCGAGGGGCGTGGGGTATACCGAGGTCCTGAGACAGGCGAGGGCCTCGGTGGACCTTAAAGCCCTCGAAATAGAGGGAGGTCTCCGGTCCAAAATGACGCGGACCGGAGCACGCCTCCTTGAGGTCTATGGCGCCACCAGCGGCCCCAAAGCAGATGCCCTAGCGGCAAAGCTAAGGGAGTCGCTGGACACGGGTGACGTCCGCGTCACCAGACCCAACAAATGCGCGAGTCTACGCATTTCGGGTCTGGATGACGCGGCCACGACGGAGGAGATAATCTCCGCCGTCGTGGAGGCGAGCGGCTGCCCTCGTGACCAGGTGAGGTCAGGTGAAATCCGCTTTGGCCCTTTCGGTCACGGGTCGGCAGTCGTGAGCTGCCCCGTCGCGGCGGCCCAAAAAGTGGCGGACGGACGGAGCCTCCTTATCGGAGGCTTCCTGAGGGCACAGGCGCATCTCCTGCAGCCACGCGAAGCCAGGTGCTTTAGGTGCCTGGTCGTGGGGCATGTGGGAGTGCAGTGCACAGCGGAAGTCACCGTGGGAGACCGGTGCTTCCGCTGTAGTCAGCCCGGTCACGTGGCTCTTGCCTGTGACGCTCCGCCACGCTGCTTTAAATGCGTGGCGGAGGGCAAGGAGGCCGACCACTGGGTGGGCAGTAAGGCCTGCACTGCCTCAAGGCCAAAGCCCCGTCCGTCCACACGGGGAGGTGAGGGTGCACTCTCGCGGCAGGGTGCGGAAATGGACGTCCATTAATGGGCACCCATATCCGCATCCTTCAGGTGAACCTGAACCACTGCGCTGGTGCTCAGGACCTTCTGTACCAGAGCATCAGGCAGTGGTCCATTAACGTGGTGGTTGTCGCCGAGCCGTACTGGGTTCACCCGGGAAGCCCAGTGGATCTGCACGGCCTGGCGACTGTCTTTGGGGGGACCGCCGCGGACGACTCGCGCCTAGCGCTTATCGCTAGGGGCCCGGGTTGTGTCGCGGCGGAATATGAGGGGGTGGCTGTCGTGGCCGTTTACATCTCGCCAAACCTCGACCAGCATCAGTTTGAGCTATGGCTCCCTGAGCTGGACGTCGTTCTCGCTGCATGCCGGCCTCGCCCTGTCCTGATCCTGGGAGATTTCAATGCCTGGTCGCAGGCTTGGGGCTCCCGGGAAACCAGAGACAGGGGGAGGATACTTCAGGACTGGGTCGCTACACGTGGCCTAGTCATCCTGAACCGGGGGAATGTCGCAACCTGGACGCGGCGGGGGCTCAGCTCGGTCATAGACGTTTCGTTTGCGACCCCTGAGCTCGCCCGCCGTGTCCAGGGATGGCGTGTGGTGGAGGAGGAGGAGACGTCATCAGATCACCGATATATTCGGTTCGACGTCTCCCCTCCACCAAACCTGCCGCCAGCTATTGTGAATCCCCCGGGACCGCGTTGGGCACTCCATCGCCTGGATCCGGAGGCTCTCCTGGAGGCGGCCATAGTGCAGGCCTGGATCCCGATAGCGGACAGACCTGCCAATATTGATGCCGAGGTGGAGTGGTTCGGGAGAGCCATGTCGCATATCTGCGATGCGGCGATGCCCAGGGCTAGGCCCAGACCGGCGAGAAGACAGGTGTACTGGTGGACGCCGGAAATCGCGCAGTTGCGCGCGGAGTGCGTTGCCGCGCGCCGCCGGTACACCAGATTCCGCCGGAGGCGTCGCCGCCCAGACGATGCGGCAGCCCGAGAGACGGAGCTCTATGATGGGTACAAGGGGGCCAAGAGGGCCCTCCAGACGGCCATCAAGCGGTCCAAAAAGGTGGGCCGCGAGGAGCTGATGGAGACCTTGGAGCGGAACCCGTGGGGGCGCCCGTACCTTATGGTAAGGGGCAAATTACGCCCCAAGGCGCCCCCACTGACCCAGAGTCTCCAGCCGGAGCGGCTGGAGGGGGTCCTGGACTCCTTGTTCCCATCAAGAGCGGAGGAACACATTCCTCCGCGCATGGCTCCGTCCCAGGCACCCAACGCGGAAGGCAGCGAGAACGACGTGCCCGTAGTCACAGAGGGTGAGCTAGGGGCGGCTGTACTGCGGCTTAAATCCCGCAGAAACACCGCCCCTGGACCCGATGGCATTCCAGGCCGAGCATGGGTCCTGGCTCTCGAAGAACTTGGGCCTCGACTTATAGGGCTCTTTAGCGCATGCCTCGAAAAAGGCCAGTTCCCCAAGGTCTGGAAGACAGGGAAACTGGTCTTAATCCGAAAGGCGGGGCGGCCGGCAAATTCCCCATCAGGGTACCGGCCGATCGTGTTGCTCGACGAGGTGTGCAAGCTCTTTGAGCGCATTATTGCACAACGCCTCGTCAAGCATCTCATACGCGTGGGGCCTGATCTGTCGGATAGCCAGTTTGGCTTCCGTCAGGGGCGCTCCACCGTAGACGCGATCATGCGCATTAGAGGCCTGACGGAGGAAGCAGTCTCACAGGGTGAGGTGGTGGTGGCGGTGTCTCTTGACATCGCCAACGCCTTCAACACCCTGCCCTGGAGTTGCATTAGGGAGGCGCTTATCTACCATGGAGTGCCTCCCTACCTCCGTCGAATTGTCGGGGCCTATCTCTCTGAGAGGGCCATTACTTACCCGAGTTGGCTAGGGCCGGGTCGGCGGGATGTGTCGTGCGGTGTTCCACAGGGATCGGTATTAGGGCCACTCCTGTGGAACATCGGCTACGATTGGGTGCTGCGTGGTCCGTTGCTCAGAGGGGTCACCGTAACGTGTTACGCCGATGACACCCTCGTTACGGCGCGGGGAGCAACGCACCGAGATGCAGCACTAAAGGCCACGGCAGGTGTTGCTCAAGTCGTGGGTCGGATACGGCGGCTGGGTCTCGAGGTCGCCCTTCACAAGTCCGAGGCTCTGTGCTTCCACGGACCTCGGATGGGGCCACCTGCGGGATCCAGCCTACAGGTAGGGGGCGTCAGCATCGGCATCGAGCCCTCGATGAAGTATCTGGGACTCGTGCTCGATGGCCGGTGGAACTTCGGACATCACTTCCGAAGTTTGGTCCCAAAACTGAGGGGGGCGTCAGCTGCACTCGCGCGGCTGATGCCCAATATCAGGGGACCCAACGCCCCCTGCAGGAGACTGTACCTGGGGATCGTGCGAAGTATGGCCCTATACGGGGCCCCCGTATGGGCAGAGAACCTGACGGCCAGTAATGTGGCTAGATTGCTGAGCCCACAGAGGGCGATGGCCGTCAGGGTGATAAGGGGATACCGCACGATCTCAGGTGAGGCGGCATGCCTCCTAGCCGGGACCCCTCCATGGGACCTGGAAGCGAGAGCCCTTGCGTCCCTATTTATATGGCGCAAGGAGGCGCTGGAGCGGGGCCAATGGCCTGCGTCTCGAGAAATCGAGGCCCAGCGGTCCCAGCTCTACCAGGAAACCGTGGAGACATGGAAGGTGCGACTTGAGCAACCAAAGGGGGGATTCGCCACAATTGCGGCCGTCAGACCGGTCATGGACGAGTGGCTGGAGAGGAGACACGGTGCTCTCTCCTACCGGTTGTCACAGATACTTACCGGGCATGGTAGCTTCGGTAGGTATCTGTGGCGAAGACACCGGGAAACCACGGCCGAGTGTCAGCACTGCGAGGACCACAGCGATGACACAGCGCTCCACACGCTGGTGGAGTGCACGGCGTGGGTGCAACAGCGCCAGGTCCTCGTGGTGGGTCTGGGCGTGGGCACCCTCTCGCTTGAGACCATGGTGCGAGCCATGGTCTCCAGCGGGAGTAAGTGGGACTGCGCCGCCTCTTTCTGTGAGCAGGTCATGCTCGTGAAAGAGGCGGCGGGGCGAGAGCGGGAGAAAACTCTCCCACCCGAGTTCCGCAGTCGGCGGCTTGGGCACCGCCGACGTGTCTTCGCCGAAGACCATCGGCCTCCATGACCGGGGGCCTGAGGACGGTGAGTTGGCTGCTCACCGTCTTTACAGAAGCAGGCCCATGACGGCAGCGTGACGTGAGGGATTCACGCACGCCCCCCCCCCCCCCCCCCCCAAGAAGCGGAGTAACACCCGAATACCCCCCCCATAGACGCGGGATAGCACCCGAACCACCCCCGAGACGAGGCCGCAATTGTAGCCGTGGGTCTGATGGGAGTCCTGGGACATCCTTCCGAGGGCTTACCCGGGGCTCCCATCCATAGGCTTCTGGGCGTTACCGTGGGGGTTTTTAGTCGGTAGGAGTCCGGCATAACATCCATGAAGGATTTTCCCCCACGGTTAAAAAAAAAAAAAAAAAAAAAAAAAAAGGGCACAAAAGAGGGAGTTAGATAGTGGGCAGGACAGTTCGGACCCTATAGTCATTACGGACGACTGGTCTGATCAGCCAAGCGTCGTGGAGACTCATAGTAAGCCGAAGCTGTCTGTAGAACTTAAATTCATTAGAAATAAAATTTTATGGAAATTGAGAAAGGAAAATTTGATAGAAACTGAGAGTGAGGAATTTATATTTGTACCGAAAAATATGGTAATATACATAAAACCAGAATCTCGATCGCAACTCACGCCAGGCGTATTTGTAAGAGAACTGGAAAAGTTTTGCAGTAAGCTAGGAATAACTGAATTATATTTTCTTAAAAATAAAAATAATGGTACATTCATTAAAAAGTTAGTGGAGGAAATAAAAAATATAACTACATGGTCCGGTCCACGACTATGCATATTAAAGGATGTAGTCAAAATAGAAGACAAGGACGAAAAAAGAGTTATCTTAAATGACTTTCATATGTTACCTACGAGTGGCCACGCAGGTATCAGACGAATGGTCAATAACATTAAGAAGTACTATTTTTGGTCAGGCATCGGACGAGATGTTACTGAGTTTGTAAGTAAGTGTGATCAGTGTCAAAAACAAAAGCACTCGGTTCGTATTCGAGAACCCATGGAAATAACTTCCACTGCCCATTCCGCTTTCGAGAAAATTTATTTAGATGTTGTAGGACCGATAGATACAGATCAGCAAGGTTACTCATACATATTAACACTTCAATGCGAATTATCGAAATATATTGAGGCATATCCCTTAACCACAAAAACTAGCACTGAAGTGGCAAACAATTTCGTATGTAATTTTATTTTACGTCATGGGATTCCTAGAGAAATTGCTACCGACAGAGGCTCCGAATTTATGTCAACAGTCATGCAAGAAACTTGTAAATTACTTCACATAAATAAAATTAAATCCACTGCTTATCGACATGAGAGCATAGGCGCGCTCGAAAATGCTCACAAACATTTAGGAAGTTTTTTAAGAATACAAGCAGGTAAACATCCTGAATCGTGGAGCACTTGGTTGCCATACTGGTGTTTTAGCTACAACACTTCCGTCCATACGGAAACTAAGTATACTCCCTTTGAACTAGTATACGGCAAAAAATGTACTTTGCCGAGCAACCTTACAAAAAATGTAGATCCACTTTATAATTACAGTAACTATCCCCTAGAACTGAAATACCGACTACAGGTATCTTCAAAGGAAGCTCGAGATAATTTATTACAATCTAAGTTAACTAGGAAATTAAAATACGACTGCACTATGAATCCTATTCATTATAGGAAAATGACCTAATATTAATAAAAAACGAAACTGGTAATAAGCTAGCCAATGTTTATTTAGGCCCGTTTACTGTTATAAAAGATTTATCACCCAATGTACAAATCTCTAGAGATGGGAAAATCGACATTGTACATAAAAATCGAACTAAATTATATGTTCCAAACAATTAAATAATGTTTTATCATGTACTTAATTATGTCTAACTTGTTAAAGTTGTAACCTTGGTTGGTACTTTAGTACCTACAAACTTATGTACTCGTAATACTTTTGTCATCTAATTAATATATTTTGTCACCAATTTATTGTTTTAGCTAATAGGTTTGATGTTATTGTAACAAAACATCTATTTACTCAATATTATGTTATATGAAATTATATAACCATGTTTACTACGTTGAAATGACTTATTCAATCATGTGTATTGTACTCACTGTTAATCGCTTATAATTATGTTTATTGAATAAAAAAAAATTGTAATTTTATTTTATTTCAACCTCCGTGGGAGATGTAGTGGAGGAAACATACAACGCTTATATATATACGTTGTTCTAGAAATAAATGATCAGTCTTATTTCAGCATTCGTTTGTTTCATCGACATTACAATGTTGTGGAATATTTATTTATTTATTATTATTTATTATAATATACTATTTTATGAAAGACCTTATCACCACAAATTCCCGTTGTTAGCCATCGATGTGCGTTCAATTGAAGATAAAATCACAGTCGCATAATGGCGGTAAATGTGCCATTTGTCGCACACTGGCGCCATCTAGCCCTAATGTGTGACATTATGCAAATGGCCCATATTTGCGTAGGTGTGTTCAATGCGATCGATTTTGCTGCACGTATTTTGCACCTAGTATACTTGGTTTACTGGTTTAAGTTGGAAGTGTAATGGCCAGGTTTCGAACCCGGGACTTCTCGATCTTATTTTATTTTATTTTATTTTATTTTACATTTAGGGAAAACTTACAGCTAGTAGGTAGTACAAAAGAAGTTATGTGTGCAATGTTACGGCCAATTAAAAGTTTTCACAAATATTATTAAATAAAAACATTACAAATGCAAGACATGCAGCCCCATGCAACGAATACCCTTCTCCTACTGAATAGTATGAGAAAAGTATTCGTTACATAATATTCTCTTTAGTTGTGTAGTATTTGTATTAAATATATCAATGTCGACTCTCCGGCACGCTGCGTTGTACGTGTGACACGCTCTGATCATGTATGAGTTCAGTCGGTAGGTCGTTCGGGTAAGAGGAGTATGCAGGAGGTTATACCTCCGGAGATACGCTGCGGGTACCCGCAGACCTATTTTGCTCACTAGCTCGGTTACATCAGTCGATCCGTTTGAGATGTTTAATAATAGTGAAACATCTGCTATTTTTCTTCGCTCCTGTAGAGGAAGCATGTGGAACTTTCTACAGCGGCTATAGTAATTCGGTAGAAATATTTGGCATTTATACTGAATATACCTCAAGAATTTTTTTTGTATATTTTCTATACGTGATGTATAGGTGTCGTAGGTGGGGTTCCATACCTGTGATGCATATTCAAGGTGGGAACGGACATATGCACAGTATAATATTTTAATCGTTAAGACGGATTCCATAACCACTAAGCTACAGACACCTTATAACTAAAGGATAATATTATTTCTAAACTATAGCGGCATATACTCATGTTTTATAATATTTCGGGACTTCACGCGATAAATTTTGGAAACTTACTTTTGCTGACGATTCGGGTGCGTTACAGCTACAGCAGCCATGGTCACGATTTGACTGGCCTGCGTGATAAAAAAAGAATATTAATGGATAAGACTACAACCTCTTAATGTATAATCTTTCTCCATCCGATAAAGTAAATATAAGTACAATCCACGACAAAGTGCCTAATGACGGCAATAGGCTCGCCCCCTATTACGCGGGACCGAAAATTATAGCTTGTCCAATGGGGGTGCTATTATACATCTGCTTATTTCTTCGGGGATTTACAAGCGTCAGTCTCGAAAAATAAATGATTCCAAAGTCTTTATTTCACCCACTTATGGGACATTACGCCGATATAGGTTTGAGATTGACATGGTAATTTACATTGATAATAAAACACTTTTTTTTTTTCTCGTGCAGAATTTCCCTCGGATTCCCCTCCAGGGTGTCCGCCTACACGGGACACCCTTATAGGGCCATGGACGGCACGGCAATTGCGTAGAGTCTCCAGGGATATTTATCATATTTCTTATAATTTTCGAGGATCCGATATTTCGGCGTTGTTCCAAGCGCCATGATCACGGATATACTGGTGGCCGCCAAGTTTGGTGTTCGGATCGGATCCTCGAAAATTATAAGAAACACTAGCTTTTGCCCCCGGCTCCGCCCGCGTTGATGTCGGTTATCGCAACCAAACATAGCCTATGTCCTTTCTCAAGGTCTAATCTATCCCTATACCAAATTTCATCAAAATCGATTTTATGGTTTAACCGTGAAAGCGTAACATACAGACAGACAGAGAGTCTTTCACATTAGTATGGATGGTAAATATCTCAGCGAGTGTTTGACTATCAACGCCGATATAGGTATCCATTTATTACTAACCATAAACAGATATATGAAGGACTTTCTTACTTTAGAAATGTCGGATATTTCATAAAAACTTTCAACCATGATTTCACCCCCTCGCTTATCATTTTACCTCATCATTATCATTTTTGTGTAAATCTCGGTCGTATCTGAGGCCTACCTCAGGGTCGCATACTGTATATAAAAGTTACAATTTGTGACGTGTTAAGGATCAAGATATGCCGGTAACTATACCTGATATGCACTCCCGTACTCAAGCGGAACGTTGGTAACATTTGAACAGATTGTACACTCAGCAACAGATAGATTTTGATGAACAAAGTGCTCAATTTTTTTTTCATAAAGTACACGTCAATTTGACTTCACCTCGCCTGATGGTAAGCTAAAGGCAAAGTCTCGGAAAGAGGGTCACCATTGAAATCAAAGGGTAAACATGTAACATGTTAACAGAGGTGGCACTCAGCTTGACATCCTCATCAGATGCCTTTTCGCACCCCGCTTAAAGGACCCGGGACTGTAGGAAGAAGGAAACACGTGAGCTGGCAGGGAGATAAAGGTCTTAATGGTGCGGCATAGGAATGAGTCACTGAAACGCTTGGTTCTAGCAGATATATTCTGCACCGTATACGGATGGCATCTTAGCTCTGCACGTGTTGTCCTGTGAGGGAATGGAGAGGGTGAGACTAATTGGAAATAATCTTAATTCCTTGATTGTCCTCCTTTCCTGCTGTCGGATTGTTATAATATATGATACACACCTTTAGTGCGGACAATTACACAATTTAAATCAATTAAATAATTTGCGGTAACCTAGTGGTATAGGTAATGGACTGCTGAGACGAGGTCTCGGGTTCGATCCCAGGCTTACCATGGCACACACCAATGACTTTTCGATGCTTTTCGAAGTTATGTGTGTATTTATCGCAGGTTTATAAGTGCCCGGTTAATGGCAATAGGCTCGCCACCTATTACATTGGGACCTAAACATAAACTGGCGAAATGTGGGTGCTAGCACCTCTGCCTACCCCTTCGGGGAACACAGGCGTGAGTTTATGTTATGTTATGTTATGAATTGCCTAATACCTTGGTTTTAAGATCATTTTGAGAGTTTGTAGACAAGATATTTCTGACGGTGACTGTACGCCTAATTAACATTTGAGGGGCGGTCACCTGCGCCATTGTGTGGCGGACAAAGCCGGACACAGTACGGATATTAGCCGGACAATGGTGCGTGTTAAACGGCCACTTTCACACCGAAACTGTACTGTACAAAAGGATTAGAAATTACAACTAACCTCGCAATGTTTCGACATAAAAAGTCTGCTATATCTATGTAAATAGATATGATTATAGTGTTTGTTTGTAATGTTAGAATAACATTAAATTAATGTTTATTATACACGATACTTAAGTTTAACAAAAAAAAAATTTTGTCTGTACAGTCGGTTTACTGACGATAGTTGAACGTGACAACGTCATAAGAAAATACTGATGGAATGGTTTCACTTTTCAAAAGAAATAATAATAATAATAATAGAAAGTCTGTGCATGGGCAAACCGTATTCGAAGATACAAAAAGCGAGTTGATCGATATACCGTCAATCGTATGTTCCAAAGAGACCAAAGGTGGGTATATAGAAGCTGGGAGCGAACAGATGAAAGTGTGGATGACGTGCGACGGCCGGATGCTGAAGCCACAAATGCGTTCTGGCGCAGTATCTGGTCGGTGCCCGTTAGCCACACTGAAGGCGATTGGATGCGTGAGGTCGAAAGAGCATGCGAAACTATTCCAGAAATGGAAGAAATTTACATTGATGCCACCGATGTAGATTGTGCGGTCCGTTCGCTGTCTAACTGGAAATCTCCAGGACCGGATGGACTGCACAATTTCTGGCTAAAATGGCTACGGAGTTCGCATGTTGTTTTGGCCTCACAATTTCAATCCGCTATAGAATCTGGTACGCTACCAGCTTTTATGACGACAGGAGTTACTCACCTGCTCCATAAAACTGGTAGTACCCTGGAGCCCAATAATTATAGACCGATTACATGTCTCCCAACGGTCTATAAACTTCTTACATCCATCCTGAGAGCTAAGATTAACAATCATATAAACAATAATTCTATTATGTGTGCCTCTCAGAATGGATGTAGGAATGGGGCCCGGGGTACTAAGGAGCTCCTCCTGATTGATATGACTATTAGCCAACAAGCTCGCCGCAATCGTAAGGATCTGGCGGCATGCTGGATAGATTACAAGAAAGCGTTTGACTCCGTGCCACATACATGGCTTTTGAGGGTGCTGGAGTTGTATAAAGTGAATACAACTCTATGTACCTTCCTAAGGTCATGTATGGGGCAATGGAGGACGGTTCTTCTCTATCCAGGGTGTCGCCGGGCTTTGGGTAGTGGCGAGCCGATAACAATAGAGCGGGGTATTTTTCAAGGGGACAGTCTGAGTCCCCTTTGGTTCTGCTTAGCCCTGAACCCACTTAGTACTTTACTAGTGAATTCAGGGTTAGGTTATAGGTTACGAAGAGAGGGTCAGATGGTATCCCACCTCTTTTACATGGATGACTTAAAGCTATTCGCCCACACTAACCCTCAATTAATAGCTTTACTGAAGGTAACTGAAACATTCAGTAATTCTATTAAAATGGCGTTTGGTGTGGACAAATGTGCAGTCATTCATGTAAAGCGAGGGCGGGTGGTGGAGTCGGAGGGTATACAACTCTCTGATTCCACTAACCTCAGATCACTCCTCGTAACTGAGACCTATAAATACTTGGGTATGTCACAGGCGTTATGCATCAATGAGGTCGGCATGAAACAAATGTTACAGGAACGTTTCTTTGGCCGCCTGAAAAAGGTACTTAACAGTCTTTTGTCAGGTGGTAACAAGGTGCGTGCCTGTAACAGTTGGGTCATGCCACTCTTGATGTACTCTTTTGGCATACTCAAGTGGACTCAGACTGAACTCGATACCATCGATAGGAAAGTCCGGACTCAGTTGACTGCATTCCGAATGCACCACCCAAGGTCGTCAGTCATGAGATTGTACATCCCGCGGAAATGTGGGGGTCGAGGTTTTTTAAATGCTAAGACCCTTCATAATCGCGAAGTGTACAATCTCAGAGACTACTTTCTAAAGTCGAACGTGGATATGCATCGTGATGTAGTCAATGTAGATACCGGGCTAACCCCGCTCGGTTTGGCTAAAGAGAACTGGCGCAGGCCTACAATAGTTGGCACTGACAGCCGCAGGGAGGTATGGCAGAGTAAGGAGCTACATGGCAGGTTCTATCGGGCCCTCCACAGGCCCGAAGTAGACCTACTGGCATCCGTGTCCTGGCTACGTTTCAGTGACCTTTTTGGGGAAACTGAAGGTTTTGTCTGTGCAATTGCAGACGAAGTTATCAAGACGAATAACTACCGGAAGTATATCATGAGGGATGGCACAATTGACATTTGTCGAGCGTGTCACCAACCTGGTGAATCCCTCAGGCATATTACTTCCGGTTGTTCTCGTCTTGCTAACGGCGAGTACTTGCACAGACATAATCAAGTAGCCAGGATAATCCATCAGCGACTTGCTCTGAAATACAACCTTGTGGAAGTTGAGGTACCGTACTATAGGTATGTTCCTGAGCCAGTTCTAGAAAATAGTCATATCACGTTGTACTGGGATCGATCTATCATCACTGATAGGACTGTTGTAGCTAACAAGCCTGACATTGTGGTGATAGACCGATCCGAACGCCGAGCATTGATTGTTGATGTCACCATTCCTCATGACGAGAATCTCGTGAAAGCTGAGAAAGATAAACAAGTTAAGTACTTGGACTTGGCTCACGAGGTTGTCGACATGTGGAATGTTGACTCAGCAATCATTGTTCCGATAGTCGTATCAGTCAACGGACTGATAACAAAGAGCCTCGACCAACATCTAAAGAGGCTCGGGTTGGATGGTTGGGTCAAGGGCCAGATGCAGAAGGCAGTACTCCTTGATACGGCGCGCATCGTGAGGAAGTTCCTTTCTCTGGAGCCCTAACCACCGGTAGCTTGGTCCCTGTACCCGATGCCGGTGGGGTACTATTTTTTATATTTTTAAATATATGTTTTATTTTTTATATATGTATTTAAAAATGTAATTAATAAGTTTAATAATTAAATAAAGAGAATAATAATAATATACGTCTTTATTGTACACCAAGGATATAACAATAGGTACATTGAAAGATACATAATAGGTGGTAAGTACAGATGGCGGCCTTATCGCTCTGCGGCAATTTCTTACAGGCAACCATAGGATGGAGAGAAACAATAGGAGAAAAATGTTTTTGGGCAGTTTGGTGTACATATAAATAAGAAGAGAAAACAATAATAATGAAAAAGAAAACGCATAATCATAGTAGCTACCGGTGTAGGTATAAGTTGGTATAGTATATATCATTACAAACATGAACATACATACTACAAATATCACAGAAGATGTCATACTTATTATATTTAAACATACATAAATATACCATATAGTAAAATCTTTATAATTCCACTTTTGTTAGAGAGATAGGTAGTACTCCCTGACTAGTCTTTTAAAAACAAGTAAAGACTGGGCACGCCTGGCAGTCACTGGCAGAGCATTCCACAACCGGGCAGCTTGAACCGAAAAGGATTTGTCAGTAAAATTAGTGGAATGGCTCGGCATTTTCAATCTCAGATTCTCTGATGATCTCAAAACCCTCGAGTGAGTGTTGTGCAAGAATTCAAAACGCTGTTTAAGATAAGAAGGGGTTAAAGGATTGAATAGGATGTTGTACAGTAAGGAGAGAACATGAGCATTCCGGCGAAGGCGTATAGGCAACCACTTGAGCTTTCTACGAAATTCAGAAACATGATCATATTTGCGTAATCCAAATATGACTCGTATGCAAAGATTTTGGAGTCTCTCAAGCTTATTAAGTTGGTCTTCAGTGAGATCTAGATAGCTGGCGTCGGCATAGTCGAGAATGGGAAAAAGAAGAGATTGTGCGAGTGCAGTCTTAGTGGCGGTAGGTAGGAAATTTTGCAGCCTGCGCAGGGACCCCGCCGCAGCAATTTCATGTAGAAATGTAGAAGAGATAATATATAAATAAATAAATAAGGTATGGATAGAATTAAGTAGATTATACATATAATCAAGCCTTTATCCCTGGAGGGTTAATCAGAGGTTAATTAATCCACATTTCACCAATTGGTGGTGATCCTATTGCCGTATTCCGGGCAGTTTTATTGACTCGAGATATGCATCAGAGACTGAGTCTTTTTTTTAAATTTTTTTTATCGTGCGATAAATCCTGCGGATACCACCCCCACGGAGCCGGTGGAGGTGGTTATGACGGACTCGAACCGACTAAAACGCACTCCGTCTTGGGTCCTTGGTTGCCGGAGGTGATATTGCCAAAAGCATATCTCTCGCACCCCGGCAGACCCAGGACCATCTCTTTCGAGATGGCCCCCTTCGGGTTGTGGGGACCACAGGGTCCCATCTAGCCCCGGTTACGGGGAGGCGCACTTGGCGCCGCCGCCGCGGAGTGCGGTTCTGCGACCTCCGACGTCCGGTTCGCCTTCGCTCTGCGCGGGCTTCCCGGGCCCGAAGTCTAGTCCGGACCCGACCGGCCGCCTCCTTCTCGAGCATTACTTGCTCGCAGAAGGAGGCGGCCGCACCCGCGTTCGCGCATCGTACCATCGCTGTGAGCAATGTGGCGAGTGTGAGGACTCCCACCCCTAGAGCCGCCACTAGGACCCGCCTCGGCGTGTCCCACGCCGGGCACTCGGTCAGCGTGTGCAGCTCTGTGTCCTCGCTCGCATCACAGTGATGGCACTCGGACGTTGGCTCCTTCCGGATCCGACACAGGTAACTCCCGAAACAATCAGAGACTGACTCTAGGCTGTATATATCTGTCTGATGTTAAACAGCTCTATCCCTTAGTCGCCTTGTCCGACACGGCATGGGAAGAAATGGGGTGACCCAAATTCTACTCTGCCAGGAACCACGCGATTTAGAGTAGATTAAACTTATAATAATTATAGTTAGTTACAAGGGATGAGGCCGTCATGTTGAGTGCCACCATTGTTAACATGGGACATGTTTACGATGGTGACCCTCTTTCCGAGACTTTGCCTTTAGCTTAAAATCAGGCAAGGTGAAGTTAAATTGACGTGTCCTTTATAAAAAAAGGGGACTAAATCCAATGAATGGTGGTGTTGAGCGTGTCTAATGTGTTAACCTCTGCCAAACACTCTGGGGATATAGGCGTGATTATATGTATGTTCGGATGTATTCCTTCGCAGCACAATGATACTATTTCTTATCACGCTGGCAGTTACTTTTATTTACACGAATCTGACGTCAATAATACACGTCTACTGTGACGTCATTACATTCTGGAATGTAGCAAACGAGCAATCATGACGTTTCAATTTGTTCTCGCTCGTCCGACCAACGTTTTGCGTCATCCTTGCATCCTGACATCTGGGACGTGGGCCATGAAATGAGCGGGTACGGAACTTTGATTTCAGCTCTGATTATGTGCGAGTATGTTAAGGCGAGTGCAGGGGTTCGATTGTTACTTTAGGTAGTATATACTCACGCATGCAAATCCTCAAAGGGGTAGGCAGAGGTGTACTAACACCCACATTTCACCAACTATGATTTTTGGTCCCACTCCCACGTAATTTACTATTGCCGTATTCTGGGAACTTAGTCAAAAACTGTATGTTTACTGTGGGATGAAAACAGCCCTATTCCTTAGTCGCCCTCTACGCCACCAACGGGAATAGATGGGGTGGCCTATTATTCTATTATCGGCTATTATTCTACTTCACCGGGAAACATACATACAAACTATCACGCCCTTATCCCCGGAGGGTTAGGCAGAGCTGAATTAACACCCATATTTCACCAATCTGTGTATTCTGTCACACGTAATAGGGGGTGAGCCTATTGCCGAATTCCGAGCACTATTGTTGACTCGAGCCATGAATCTGAGGCTGAGTTTGGGCTGTATATGTATATCTGTCTGATGTTAAACAGCCGCATCTCTTAGTCGCCTTGTACGACACCGCATAGGAATAGATGGGGTGGCCCAGATTCTACTCTACCGGGAACCACGCCGGGAAACAACACAGTAAATTTTAGATAGTGAGTTCTTACGATTTAGAGGGTTTATAACCTGGCCGTTACATTATTGACGTAGATGTGACATTTACTTAGCTGGAGAGGTTTGTGGCATGTCCGTGAGATCGCAGATAAAATGCAAGAGAGCCGCCGCCGCTGGTGCGGCCACGTCTTGCCCCCAACCACCTTGCACCCAACTACTAAGGCTTCCAAGCCTCATGCGGGGTACAGGGAGGCCAGAAAGGCCCTCCGAGTGGCCATAAGGCAAGCGAAGGCAGCAGCTCATAAAGAGCTGCTGGAGACGCTGGAGCGGGACCCATGGGGGCGGCCTTACCTTATGGTAAGGGGCAAGCTGCGCCCCCGGGCCCCGCCATTGACCCGGTGTCTCCAGCCGGAGCTGCTCAGAGGAGTCGTTGGCTCCCTGTTCCCAGCGCGGGCGGTGGAACATATTCCACCGCAGATGACTCCGCCACCTAGGTCGCCTATGGCGCCCAGCGTGGATGACGACGACGTGCCCGAGGTCACTTGGGTAGAGCTAGAGCTGGCGGTGTTAAGGCTTAAGGCCAAGAACACCGCCCCGGGACCAGACGGCATTCCAGGCCGAGCGTGGGTCCTAGCTCTAGGCGAAGAAGACGCTCTCGAGCCCCGACTGAGAGGGTTTCTCAGCGCATGTTTGGAGCGAGGCCAGTTTCCGAAGATGTGGAAGACGGGGAAACTGGTCCTCATCCGAAAGGCGGGGCGCCCGGCGGACTCACCGTCTGCCTACAGGCCGATAGTGTTGCTCGACGAGGTGTGCAAGCTCTTTGAAAGAGTGATTGCAAAGCGCCTCGTCGAGCACCTATCCAGAGTAGGGCCTGACCTGGCGGATGGCCAGTATGGCTTCCGCCGGAGGCGCTCCACCGTGGATGCCATCATGCGCGTGGGGACTCTGGTGAAGGACGCCGTCGCTCGGGGCGAGGTGGTGCTGGCGGTGTCACTGGACATCGCCAACGCGTTTAACACCCTGCCCTGGAGCTGCATTAGGGAGGCGCTCGTGTATCATGAGGTGCCTCTCTACCTTCGCCGCATAGTCGGGGCGTATCTGTCGGAGAGAGCAGTCGTCTACCCAAGTGCGACCGGGCTCGGTCGGCGAGAGATGTCGTGCGGTGTTCCGCAGGGATCGGTATTGGGACCGCTACTGTGGAACATCGGTTACGACTGGGTGCTTCGCGGTGAGCTCGCGGACGGTGCCGCCGTCACGTGTTATGCGGACGACACGCTGGTGACGGCGTGCGGGGCTACATACCGCGAAGCGACCCTGAAGGCCACGACCGCGGTTGCCCAAGTCGTGGAACGGATTCGGCGGCTGGGTCTCTTTCATGGGCCTCGGCGCGTGCCACCGGAGGATTCCAGCCTCATAGTGGGAGACATTTCCATCGGCATCAAGGCCGAGATGAAATATCTGGGGCTCGTACTCGATGGCCGGTGGAACTTCGGGGAGCATCTCCGAAGACTGGCCCCCAAATTGAAGGACACAGCTGCCGCTTTGGGGCGGCTGCTGCCCAACATGAGGGGGCCGGATGACTCCTGCAGGAGACTCTACGCGGGAGTCGTGCGGTCCATGGCCCTATATGGGTGCCCAATATGGGCGGACACCCTGACGGTCCACAATGCGCTTCTGCTGCGTGGACCGCAGCGTGCAATGGCCAGTAGGGCCATTAGGGGGTACCGCACGATATCCTTCGAGGCGGCGAGTCTCCTTGCCGGATCCCTACCGTGGAACCTGGATGCGAGAGCCCTTTCGATGCTATATCGGTATCGTAAGGAGGCGCGGGAGCAGGGACGGAAACCCGAGCCCGAAGAAATTCGGGCCGTGAGGTCTCAGCTCCACAGGGACATGGTAGCGGAATGGGAGCTACGACTTGGGCGACCAAGCGCAGGGCACGCCGTGATAGCGGCGGTAAGACCCATCATGGAGGAGTGGCTAGAGAGGCCACACGGCAGCCTCTCGTACCGGCTGACGCAGGTGATTACCGGACACGGGTGTTTCGGGAGTTACCTGTGTCGGATCCGGAAGGAGCCAACGTCCGAGTGCCATCACTGTGATGCGAGCGAGGACACAGAGCTGCACACGCTGACCGAGTGCCCGGCGTGGGACACGCCGAGGCGGGTCCTAGTGGCGGCTCTGGGGGTGGGAGTCCTCACACTCGCACACACACAACGCTTGGGGTGCGGCCGCCTCCTTCTGCGAGCAAGTAATGCTCGAGAAGGAGGCGGCCGGTCGGGTCCGGACCAGACTCCGGGCCCGGGAAGCCCGTGCAGAGCGAAGGCGAACCGGACGTCGGAGGTCGCAGAACGACCTCCGTCCTCCATGAGCGCTGGCCTGGGGGTGACCGGTGGAGCCGCCTGTCACCCTAGCAGAAGCAGGCCGCGGCGGCGGCGCAAAGTGCGCCTCCCCGTAACTGGGGCTAGATGGGGACATTTTGGTCCCCACAACCCGAAGGGGGCCATCTCGAAAGAGATGGTCCTGGGTCTGCCGGGGTGCGAGAGATATGCTTTTGGCAATCTCACCTCCGGCAGCCAAGGACCCAAGACGGCGTGCGTTTTAGTCGGTTCGAGTCCGACATAACCGCCTCCACCGGCTCCGTGGGGGTGGTATCCGTGGGGATTTTTAGCACGATAAAAAAAAAAAAAAAAAAAAAAGGCTTCCAAGCCTAATATCGTGCGAAGTGGAGGAGGAAGAGCCGGAAGGCGGACCCCGAGCTCCGAGGACACCGTGGGCATGTCAGCATGATGCAATTAGGACTAACATCTATATTTGGATGATGATAGAGAGGTTAGAGGCGAAATTTCGATTACGACGTATTCTGCTGATTAGTGGGACAATTATGTCAAACACGAACCGACTAAAACTGCATGCCTTCTCAGGTTTTGAACATCAGGTTGTAAGGCATTTTCCTTGCTCCACGACTGACACTGGGCCGTTTCTGGATTTGAGATGAGAAAATAAGGACTGCCATAGGATGTTCGTATGGCAACCGGGACCGACGGCTTAACGTGCTCTCAGAGACACGACCAGACCAATGCAATATTCATTTATGCATACAAATATTTGCACTGAGCGGGGATCGAACCCGCACCTCTTGCATGGCACCCGCGTTCACTACCGCTACGCCATAGAGACTGAGAAATAATAAAGACACGTTAGATGAATTTGTATGCCATCTTCTTTATCATTCCATAAGCGTGGCCTATCAACATGAGTAAAGAGTTGATACTATACCCGCTGGTTCTATGGCCCTCACTTGTCGTATGCTGAGTTGCTGACACGGTTTGGTTTATTGCATTGCACGCCATCTCCGGGAACGTTCGTGAACTGGAACAACTTGTGGAATGATAAATTTCATTTTATCACCTCATGCGCTTCGACATCGTACTGCAGTTGTTTGACATACTCGTACGAGTGTATACAGAGTAAAAACAGCAACAAACTGATCTTGATGAATAAAGTACCTACTCAAAATGTCGTAATGCCTTGGTTTTCTCCCCTGCCTGTTGACTGATTGTTCTGATATTTGGTATACACCTTTAGTTCGGAGAATAATCCAATTTCAATCAATAAAACAGTTAAATTTGCTCTTAATACCTTAGTTTAAAGATCATTTTGAGACTTTGTAGTCAAGATATTTCTGACGCTGACTGTACATTGATAACTCTTGTACATTAAAGAACAGAAATTGGAATGGTTATCAGCTCACATGTTTTCTTATTCCTACAGTCCCGGGTCCTTTAAGCTTGTCCTTTAAAGCATCTGATGAGGCCGTCAAGCTGATTACCATTATAACTTTGTTGGTGTTTGCAATGGTGATCCTCTCTCGTGAGACTTTGCGTTCAGTTTACCACCAGGCGAGGTGAATTTATAGTGACGTGCCCTTATTAAATATAATAACCAGTTCAGACCAGGTTGTAGAAATCAGATAGCAGTAATTTCACAGAAAATATTCATGCGCTTTCCACTTGCGCAACCGGGAGGCAAACCGACCCCTTAACATCTCGTGGCGGGGGTCGAGATCGAGCACTGTCCAAAGCCACGTTACCTCGGCGTTACTCTCGACGGAGCTCTCACCTATAAAACCCACTGCCGAAACACCTAACTAAAAGTGGCGAGCAGGAAGAACTTGGTGCAAAGGTCTTAATATCCACGTCTTGGGGGGCAGCCCCACATGTTGTCAGGACAACCGGCCTCGCTCTCTCTTTCTCAGCGGGTGAGTTCGCGTGTGCAGTATGGCACCGCTCTGCGCATGCGAAGGAGGTTGATACTGCTCTAAACGACACATGCCGAATTGTAACGCCTCAAGCCTACTCCCCCAAAACAGACTGTATCCACTCGCTGGTATCACTCCACCAAGCGTACGACGGCACGTTGCTTGCGAGGTTGAGAAGAGAAAACAGGAGACAGATGAACGGCACCCACTCTTCCAACATGCCATACCCAACTCTATCCTTAAAAGCAGACGGAGCTTCCTTCGATGTACTGCTGCTGAGATGGGCCAACCCGAGAGCACTCGGTACCAGAAGTTGCTCACAGATAATACAACCCCTTCAGATCCCTTCAGCCTCTGTGGCGTGGCGGTAGTGCAAGCAACTGCCACGCAGGAGGCGCGGGTTCGATTCCCGCTCAGTGCAAATATTTGTATACATGAATATGGCTATTTGCAATTGGTCTGGGTGTTTCTATGTATAATATGTATGTATTTACAAAAAAAAAGTATATAAGTATGTTTATCCGCATTCTAGATTCCATAACACAAGCTATAAAAGCTTACCATGGGTCTAGATAGCGTTGTGTAGAATGTTGTAGCATATTTATATTATTTATAGATAGCATCCAGCATCGGCTGCTGTAGGGCGAACCGGGTAAAATGGGGTTACCTGGACGCAGGGGGTGGTGGCTGCGACTGTGGTGCACCTCTACAGTCGATGGACCACCTCTTGTCGTGCCCACTGTACCCCTACACCTGCACGATTACCGACCTAAATGAAGCTACGGAAGATGCGGTCAATGTCGCTGAGTTTTGGGCTGGGCATATTTAAGTATTTAAATTGTTGCCACTGACACGAAGAAGAAGATGACAGAAAAGCAGCACTGGAAAGCCGACTTCATCTGAACTGGGAAAATGTTCAGAAACTGAGACGTTTCATTGTTGTATCAAAACGTTGACTGACAGATATAAGGAACGTTTAGAACAAGGGGTACAGTGTAGGTGTGGGTGTAAGTGTAGTTATGCATTCAACAATGTATCGTTAAGTGAACCAAGTCAACGTTGTTAACATCTCGATCGCGTGCTTCAATCGGCGCATCAAGCGCTGCGCCCAAGACGGGGCGGCGCGACTCTATGAACTTTGGACTTGCCTATTTCGGTGATAATTACGAAATAATATAAAAATAACAAGCTTAATTATGTTGCCTAATGGTTCGGTTAATCATTCCTATGCCGCACCATAAGACCTGGAACTCCCTGCCAGCTCACGTGTTTCCTTCTTCCTATACGGTCGGGTCCTTTAAGCGGGGCGTGAATTGGCATCTGATGAGGCCATCAAGCTGAGTGCCACTACTGTTAACATAGTACATATTTACGATGGTGACCCTTTTTCCGAGACTTTGCCTTTAGCTTACCATCAGGCGTGGTGAAGTTAAATAAAATTGACGTGTCCTTTTATAAAAAAATAATAAAAAATAAACAAAGTTGTCCAAGTTCATATACTTAGTGAGAAGTTAAGCAAGTTTGTAGGCAATATGTGCCGCTCGGCGACTTAGCGTATGCTATCGCGACCTTACGATACTACGACACTACGACTACGCGCTAGGGTCACGTAGCGTTTAAGGAGTACTATACACTGGGGCCGCGGCGCGGCGCGCCTCACTATTCCGGGGGCGAGTACGGGACACCGTTGTCCCCCTTCCCGAGGAGGGCCAGACCGTAAGGGATGGTCCTGGGTCATCCGGGGTGCGAGGGATATGTCGAAGAAAACCTCACCTCCGGCCTAGCATTACGACCCTCAGTCGGCGTCCGGTTTTATTTGGTTCGAGTCGCACGAAAAAAATATGCACTGGACTAACCTATGTATTAAACAGTAGATTGAAATAAAGCATTTTTTATACCATTAAGGTAGCCGAGACACGCATCGACTCCCCTGATTAGATGTCTCCATCCCAAAACTCGGTGATACAAATCCAGTCCTAACAGAAGCAAACCTTAAAGACGGATATAGAGAGAAGGAAAATTTGAAGTGATTCAGGTGTGGCTCAATAGCTCAGTTGGAAGAGCATTCCCCCTCTAAGGGAAAGGTCGGTGGTTCAAGTCCCACTTAAGCGCTTCATTTTTACCGATGTATTTCGAGTTAAAAAAAGAAGCAATTCAGCTTAACGGGCTCCTCCAGCATCTCAATGCTAGCAGGATTGTTAAAGTGACAGACGAACGCATCTGTCATTCCTAGGCCTGGTTTTAGTGACTTTGTTTGTTAGTGGTTAGTGGATATTATAAGGATAGATCCAGGTGAGCGGAAAACGCGTGGCAACTTTTTAGATAATTGCTGTCCCATGAGACTGGAACTTTCCAACGCTTACGTACTTTTAATAGTAGTTTGTAATATAGAGAAGAGCATTCCCTCTGTAAAGGAAAGGTCGTGGGTTCAAGTCCTACTTGAGCGCTTCTTTTTCCCGATATATTTCGAACTTAAAAAGTTAGCATAATAAATGCTATAAAAATTTCATTCAAATGGAGAAGTAAATTATTTTGAAAAATAGAGGCATTTCTTATCTCTCGTGATTATTTATTTACAGTAAAAAGTCACCACGCGTTACATGACGTGAATACTGATTAAGGCCTATCTTTCCTATCTATCCTAATATATTTCTGGGGTCTGCCCTCTACTATTTCTTGCCCCACCAGTGGGCACAATTTGTGGGGCAAACTGGAAGTACCCGGAAACTTGCTTTCTATAGGACCGGTTAGCGTCGCCCCTCCAAGAATACCGGGCGGACATTCCGGGTTAAACATATTCAGTGAGCAGTACACCTAACAAAGAAAGTAGCGCGATGTTATCAGCGCAGGTTATCATTACCGCTCGATACAACCTGCCTTTTTATACGGAAAGCCTTTGTTTTGTTGTATAATGCTGCAGCAGCTATTACGGGACTAGATTGCATGATTACGGCGTCTTGTACGAGCGATATCGTGTCACTTACTTTAAATAAAGTTTTCGCTATAAGCCAGCTTCGTGTATGAGGTAAAAGTAAGGACAGTATCGTTCTGTATCGTATTAATTAAATGTGGGAAGGAATTGTCTCCTGAGATACAGGTTAACAACTTAGTTCAGGAGACAACAACTCTGTAAACTCTGTAATCTATGGTTTTAATGAATAAATAAATAAAAAAAAAAAATCGATATAGTAACGCCTGTGTTGCGGTAGTCAATGTACTACGCAGGAGGCGCGGGTTTAAACCTCGCTCAGTTAAAATATTTGTATGCATGAATATGGGTATTGTCATTGGTCTGGTCGTACCTTGGAAAACACGCTACGCCGTCGGTCCCGGTTGCCATACGAACATCTCTGGCAGTAGTTACAGGTAGTTAGAGCCTTAAAAAGTACAAGAACTGGTGTAATTGCATTTTTTTTAAATAAAGGACTCGTCAATTGGAATTCACCTGGCCTGATGGTAAACTAAGGCAAAGTCTCGGAAAGAGGATCACCATCGTAAGCATGTAGCATGTTAACAGTGGTGGAACATAGCTTGACGGCCTCATCAGATGCCTTTTCACACCCCGCTTAAAGGACCATTCGATGGATTCGAGGATGCTTCGATAGGATTATGGAGGTCAAATGGCAGTCGCTTCACGGAAAATAACGAAATTAAGCCAAACCCGCAGTTAGACTGGCAAAGCGGACGCCAGATTCCAAGTTGAAAGCTCGCTACGCATGTAGCACTTAGCACTTGTCAAGGGATGAAGAGAGAGAGAGGAAGAGAGTAACGCACCCGAAACGTCGGCAAAAGGAAGTTTTTCCAAAATATATCACGTGAAGTCTCGAACTATTATGAACTATGAGAGACACCCTCCTTAAAAATGCCATAGATATGTGTACGGCAACTAGGACCTCTACCATGGGACTCATCCCAAAACTAGCTTACTCGTTTACTACATAGTAACGACTCCTCAAATCAGATTTGGAAACTGTACCTTGCAGAAAACTTACTATCGCTTGCTTGCTTAGTTGCATGTCGTGTTTTGTGTTCAGCTGGTGAGCAGGTAAGCACATCACAACAAAGTCATTTCTTCTAATAAAGATTTGTTTACTTTATGCGTTTACGCAAAACAAGTCATATAAGTATTGTAGAATGTTGTAAACACATAAAATCAATACATTTCTTGTAGCAGGTTCTATAATTAACAATGCAAATGTTTATAAAAACATGTCTCACCGTGTAAAATATACATATCAATGTATGTATTATCTATTACGCAAATGCTTCACGGGCTTATATTTTACTATATTAGAAATCTTAAACGTTGTCGGTTCGAATGAATTTTTAATAGCATTTATTTTGCTAACTTTTAAATTTGAATACATCGAGGAAAATGAAATGCTTAAGTGGAACTTGAACCCACGACCTTTGCCTTACAGGGGGAATGCTCTCCCAACTGAGCTATTGAGCCACCCCTGAATCACTTCAAATTTCCCTTCTCTTTATTTCCGTCTTTAAGGGCGACGGTGGAGTCAATTCGTAAGAAAGTTGGTAGAAGGCTCCACCGTCGCCCTTAAAGACGGATAACGACATCTAATCAGGCTTTTATCTCCTGATGGTTAGACAAAGGTGAATTAACACCCACATTTCACCAATTATTTTATTCGGTCCCACGTAATAGAGGGTGACCCTATTGCCGTATTCCGGGTACTATTTTTACTCGAGCCTATATCTGAGGCTGAGTCTGGGCTGTATATATTTGTCTGATGTTAAACAGCCCTATCCCTTAGTCACCTTGTACGACACCATGGGAAGAGATGGGGTAGCCCAAATTCTTCTCTGCCGGGTAACACGCGGCTCGCTATTATTATCACTCGCTATGGCTGTAACTGGTTCGGTATAAATTATAGTTTAGAATAACAATTAACACATGGGTTTTTACATCGAGAATAAAGTTCTCAGCAGTTTATCACCCGGGCAGTGCCGCCGGCATCAGTGAGTAGTTATTATTTGTATGACACCTTGTATAATGTCATACATTGTGCTGTAAGTATAGATTGTTTTTATTTGTAATTATAGATACTACCATTTGAGTACATACACTGATATAAAGAGATATAACAGTTGAATCTGCAAGCTGCCCCTTATTCGGACCAACCTACAGTACCGTAAACACTTATAATAACTCATACTGGTAAGAGATCTGTCTTATTTTTTACTAGCTACCCCGGCGAACTTCATACCACCAATTTTATTCCGCCCGCCTGGCGTCCAATCCTGTTCCCGCTGCACCCTCTACTATATTAAACAAGTATTGTATAATATAAACCTTCTTCTTAAATTACTCTGCATCTGCGGTAGCCTAGTGGTATGGGTAATGGACTGCTGAGACGAGGTCTCGGGTTCGATCCCAGGTTTACCATGGCACACACCAATGACTTTTCGATGGTTTTCGAAGTTATGTGTGTATTTATCGCAGGTTTATAAGTGCCCGGTTAATGGCAATAGGCTCGCCACCTATTACATTGGGACCTAAACATAAACTGGCGAAATGTGGGTGCTAGCACCTCTGCCTACCCCTTCGGGGAATACAGGCGTGAGTTTATGTTATGTTATGTTATGTTATGTATTATACATATAACCTTCTTCTTAAATTATTCTATCTATTAAAAGAAACCGCGCCAATTTATTCCGCCCACGTGGTCCGATACCATTCCCGCTGCACTCTCTACTCACTCTATTAATCATGTACCTATTATACATTATTAACATTCTTCTTAAATTACTCTATCTATTAAAAGAAACCGCATAAAAATCAGTAGCGTAGTTTTGAAGATTTAAGCATAGCATAGGGACGGACGGGCAGGCGCGGAAAGCGACCTTGCTTTAAACTATATAATGTACCTAGTGATAGTGAAATGACTATAGTTGCGGCAAGTTATAGTGGCCGTTTCTTGTTTGATGTGTGATGTTTATTTTCTTCTGTGCCAGTCTCGTCATATTTTTCTTTAGTTATTCATCTAACAGTTCGTTGTTCAATATTAAGCGCACAAAAGCAGAGAAAACGAGCTAAAAAAAACAGTTATCATAACGTGTCGCAACTATTAACTTTGGCATTAAAATATCGATTTGGCCAGAAAATAAACTTTTTAGTTATTATTTTTATTTTGCACTAGCTTTTGCCCGCGGCTCCGCTCGCGTGGATGTCGGTTATCGCGACCAAACATAGCCTATGTCCTTTCTCATGGTCTAATCTACCCCTATACCAAATTTCATCAAAATCGGTTCAGTGGTTTAGGCGTGAAAGCGTAACATACAGACAGACATACAGACAGACAGAGTTACTTTCGCATTTATAATATTAGTATGGATTATTTACTCTCCACTGTGTTAGTAAACAGGTAACAAGTTAAAGGGTAAATAATTTCATAAAAAAATACTACACACACTACAGCTACAAAATTACCGTTTCATTTAGCTTTACTAACACGATGGAGAGTAAATAATGCCAAAAAAAACATATTTATTGGAATTAATTTTTTATAGCATTTTTTATTCTAACTTTTAAGTTCGAAAAACATCGGAAAAAATTAAACGCTCAAGTGAGAATTGAACTCCCGACCTTTCCCTAACAGGGGAATGCTCTTCCAACGGAGCTATTGAGCCACACCTGAATAATTTCAAATTTTCCTTCTCTTTATATCCGTCTTTAAGGGTGGCGGTGGAGCCATTTACCAACATTCTTACGAACTGTTGGAAGGGAAAGGTCGTGAGTTCAAGTCTCACTTGAGCGTTTCATTTTTTCCGATGTTTTTTCGAATATATTTATTTGTCCAAATCTATTGTTTTTATGCCAATGTGTTATGTACCTGAAGTACTACTAGGGGTTTTCGGCTTCGGTAGAGTTCCCCTTACACCCGATATATAGCATAAAAACTAGAATAGCAACTCCATTAAGTCAGATTAACAATCAGAAAGTTAGATTAATGAAGTAGAAACCGATGCTAGAAACCAAGGCTAGCAGTAAATAACAATAATCACCTAGCAGTAAGACATTAGCGTTGATCTAGTAGCGGCTAACTGCCTCGGCAGACGAATCAAGTCGTATTCACGCGCCTAGGGCTGATAGCATCGCGCGGCCGCTAACTAGCGCTCCCTCACCTCGACCGTCGACGCGCTATCGCGGAATCTCAACACATTGCCCTACTTACAGTCTTACAACGGCCGCAACACTCGAGACCTAGTCCCTCACTATTGAATAACACACTTGTACTTTTCCACTGAGTTTATTTATTTCTAAAACTGACCGGTTTCGTCTTATTATTATTACTATATTAATCACTAGCTTTTGCCCGCGGCTCCGCCCGCGTAGATGTCGGTTATCGCGACCAAATATAGCCTATGTCCTTTCTCAAGGTCTAATCTACCTCTATACCAAATTTCATCAAAATCGGTTCAGTGGTTGAGGCGTGAAAGCGTAACATACAGACAGACAGACAGACAGACAGATAGACAGACAGACAGAGTTACTTTCGCATTTATAATATTAGGCCTCACAATTTTTAAATCCATATCCATAGATATGGATTTAAAAATTGTGAGGCCAAACTTAAAATTATTTCTCATATTTTGGGGAAAAATTTTACACTGGTATATTTTAAAAAAACTACCCACACATGATAAAATGCAAATATTGTAGTGTTTCGGAATTACAATAGGTACTTAAAACATCAATTAATTGAGAATGCCGTAAGGCGAAACCGGTCAGGTTTAGAAATAAAATAAACTCAGTGGAAAAGTACAAGTGTGTTATTCAATATGTGTAGCAGATTCCACCAAGTGCCATCAATCTCCAGTATAAACTATCCCTCACTAGTTTTACGACTACGTGGCATTACAGGCTAAGGCCCAGCGCACACCGCTGCAAGCGACGCGAAGCATCTAACTTGATATAAGGGAACGTTCATATCTGACGGAACTTGCGTCGCGTATTATCGGTCGCGTAACGCCAGAACAGACAAATGTATAGAAAAACACTTGACCGTTCACACTCGACGCACTAACGTAACATCGGTTCCTATCGGTTCCTCGCACTAACGTAACATCGGTTCATATCAAGTTCCGTCAGATATGAACGTTCCCTTACGGTCAAAAGTAGTCGCGCGTATTCTTTTGTTGCTGCTCCGGACGCCGCGTGCGAATTTATTCTTTACTAGTTTTTTCCCGCGGCTCTGCCCGCGTGGATGATGGCTATCATAACCAAACATAGCCTATGTCCTTCTCATGGTTTAATTTACCCCTATACCAAATTTCATCAAAATCGGTTTAGTAGTTTAGGCGTGAAAGCAGACAGACAGAGTTACTTTCGCGCGTTTATAGTAGGTATTACTAGCTTTTGCCGGTGGCTCCGCCCGCGTGGATGTCGGTTATCGCGGCCATACATAGCCTATTTCCTTTCTCAAGGTTTAATCTACCCTTGTGCCAAGTTTCATCAAAATCTGTTCAGTGGTTTAGACGTGAAACCTATATCGAGTTTCAAGTTGGTAGGTCCTGCGATTTAGACTGGTTCAATCTTTCAGTCAAGACGACAACTCTACGATACTTACTAAATTCACTATAATTATAATTGTTTCAGACACAATGTACATCGTAAAATCTCTATGGCTTGTGTCCATCTTGGTGGATATTAGCGCTGCCACTACAGGTTCGATCCCCGGCGACTGTTGTAAGTAGTATTTAGCTATTAGTATAGATTTCAGTTTTAACTATTAAGGCAATAAAAAGAAAAACACCTACTCAAATAAAAATACTTATTATGTATTTTGTTCACATTAATAAATCAATAGGTAATACAATAAAAGATAAGTAAACGTGAAAGAGTGGAAAAAAGAGCACCTTGAATTATATATCAACGTATTTTTTTTATATACTTCAATTTGACTTTACCTCACCTGATGGTAAGCTAAAGGTCTCGGAAAGTCACCATTATAAACATGTACCATGTTAACAATGGTAGCACTAAGCTTGCCGTTCTCATCAGATGCCTTTTCACGCCCCGCTTAAAGTATTGTAGGAAGAAGGAAACACGTGACCTGACAAGGAGTTCCAAGTTTTAATGGTGCGGCATAAGAATTGATTTAAGTACCGAACCGCTTGGTCCTTGAAGGAATATACTGCACTTGGTCTTGGTGCGCGTCGATTGCCGCCATCCACCACAACGCACCGTAGCACCCCGTGCTCTCCTTAAAATACACCTAAGAAACGTGTACTGCGCGTACACGAGAGCGTATTTTAGTTCCAAGATACCAAAATTTTTCGATGTATATCCATACCCATGCAGCCTGGTGGTGGCCATAAAAAGTGACCGTACTAGCAATGGCGACTCTTTTGCATTTTGAAGGTTGCCGCGGATGCGAGAGTTCCTCACGTTATCTTTACGCATGACTTCGCACACCCACTGCAACATTTTCATCTCCACGACATGCAGCTCCTGCTTGTGACATTCCAACTGCGTCAAGAAAGAAATGATTTATTTACTGATTATGTCATTCATTAGTGAAAATGATGAATGGTGACGGAGAAAGAATATCACCACCCCATTAATTATTATTTATTATTATTATTCATTTATTTCAAGTAGGCACATTACATACTCATATTTTGTTAGTAGTACATTAGAACAGTTAATTCTTGTTGGTTAGTACATGAAGGTTACCGCAATGGTTGAAATAACAGCAGTCAACTCGGTCAGTAATCACCTTCAGGAGGGAGTTGGAACTCGCCCTGACCCTGCGAACGAATGAGGCTGCGCGCTTACGCATGATAGTATAGAAACAATCAACTCGCGCCTGCGTGAACATGCCTGACGCGCTGCAGCGCCAGGGTAGTCCCATCAACCTCCTGAATGCGTTATTATATTGGACCCGGAGGGCCCCATACGCCTTCTGAGTGTAGTCAGCCCACAGACTCCACGTGTAAAAAGAAGTACAGTAGGCTCTAAAAAGAGTAATTTTAACATGAGGTGAGCAACGTGCAAATCTGTGAGCTAAAATATTAGCTCTGACAGACAGAGCCCTCCGTTCCCTACCAATATCAGAATTGTCACTGAGGTCAGCGGTGACCAGGTGACCCAGGTATTTAAATTGCTCCACTCGTTCGAGCGCTACACCTCCGAGCCGCACGGGTGGTATACTATCCTGGTACCGGGCCCCGCCAAATTTTTAATTAAACACGATGGATGTATTAAGAGGTGACTTGCGGAAAAATACGCAGACGATATCACTGCAAGAGAAAGAAAACTTGAAATAAAACTCTGTACCAACCCGTCTGGCCAGCGTGGAAATAGTCGGCCAAAGCCTTCCAACATTTAGAGAAGCCAATGTCCAGCTGTGGATTGCGATAAGCTACGAGTAATTGAATAATTGATTGATTGATTGATCATGATCATCCATTAGTTATTGATATATATATACTCATTGCTATTAGTAGGTACCAGTATTCTTCAGTATGACTTACCTACTTACCAACGAATTTCTATAATTTTAGGTCCTGAAGTATGTGTTCTTGATAACGAAAAGTGCGTAACAAATGGCGCTTCAAATGTATATACAAATGTTGTTTGTGGATCGGGTCAATCCCTGGACCCATTGTGTATACCCAGTGTCCACCGCCCAGATGGATCAACGAGTTATGATTTAACTAATATTGTAATAACAGGATTGTGTGACTGCGCTGTTACTAAAGAAACGTGAGTATTATTCTGTACAGATAACCTCGAACTTGATTAACAAAGTTCTCAAATATCACATAATCTTAATTTTCTTGGTTTTTCTCCTTTCCTGATTAAGGATTGTTCTGATATTTAGTAAGTACAAACCTTTTGTTTTTAAATAATACAATTTAACTCAATAAACCGTCACAAAAAACAAAAGAGAGGCACTGCAAAGGGAATAATAATGGAACTTACAAATTTAGATAACTGTTAGAAGTCGGTGCCTAGTTCGAGAGGTCATATTTATATTGATTACATTCTAGTAAACAAAGACAGCAGTTGTCACAGATACTTCAAACTTGGCTGTTTATCTGGAGGTGCGATCTAAATTTAAGTAAAGCCAATATCGACAAAAAAATTATGACATTATTTTAAGCAGCAATCAGAGACAAGACAGTGCGCTATGAAAAAAAAACCATTTAATCTACGTTTTCCGTGGTTCGGACCGCTGTTGGCGACACGAAAACCTTCCCCATCACCGTCGGGGTACACCAAGGATCCGTACTTAGTCCCTACCTGTTCAGCTTGGTGTTAGACGTTTTGTCGGACAGTATCAGAGACTCACATGAGCAGCCTCCATGGTTGCTTATGTATGCTGATGACATTGCGCTGATGGACTCAGACAGGAACAGATTGGTGCGACGTGTGAAAGTGTGGAAGGAGGCGCTTGAGAACGGCGGTCTGAAGCTAAATGTGGCGGAGACAGAGTACTTGGCGTTAAACTCAACAGATCCCACACCCGTTCGCATAGGCGATGACTTGGTCGAGCGCACGGATTAGGTTAAGTACCTGGGATCAGTACTTCACGTTTCTGGTGACATCGACTACGACGTCAAGGCACGTATTGCCGCCGCGTGGGCTAAGTGGCGGGAAATGACTGGCGTCACTTGCGACACTAAAATGCCAGTCAGGCTGAAGGGGCAGGTCTATAAAACGATCATTAGACCTGTCCTCTTACACGGCTGTGAGGCGTGGCCGCTGTTGGAGCGACACAAGCAGATGCTGCGTGTCACGGTGATGAAAATGCTGCGGTGGATGTGTGGAGTCACGCGTCAAGATCGCGTGAGGAACTCGCGCATCTGCGGCAGCCTTCATGTCCGTGACATCGCAGATAAAATACAAGAGAGCCGTCTCCGCTGGTGCGGCCACGTCTTGCGGAAACCGCCCAGCTACGTGGGTAACAAATGCCTGGCAATGGCGCCTCCACCTGGTCCAGGTAGAAGGGGTAGGCCCAAGAAGTGCTGGCGCCAAGCCGTGGCCGTCGTGGAGGGTGACATGCGTGAAAACGGTCTCACTACCTTGGACGCCCAAGATCGTGCGAAGTGGAGGAGGAAGAGCCGGAAGGCGGACCCTGAGCACCGTGGCCGAGGCACCGTGGCCTCGGATGCAATCAGGACTAACGTCTTTATGTGGATGATGATGATGAGTCTACGTTTGAAGCATCGGTAGCTTAGTGGTTAAGGAGTCGGCCTTACGATCGAGATGTCCCGGGTTCGAATCCTGGCCATTAATTTAACTTAGTTGGAGGGGTTAGAGAAAATATTATTAACTTCGGTTCTAATATTCTTAAAAAGAAATACTTTATTTATATATTTTTGATTGATTTTCGTTTCAGAATAGATACAAATCAACAAACCTTTCAACATTATTTAAGTTGTCCTCAATTGGAAGTCACTTATGAATTGGAAACTACAGACGTCGCGTGTAACGAGACCATTAATGTAAAAATCACTGCAAAAATACGTGAGTATTTCTTTCTTTTAGGTAAAATAGAGTCATCATCATCATCCTCGCGTTAGTCCCGGTCGCAAGCGAGGCTTTTAATCCACTTCACACTCTTTAGCACATCGAAGTTTTGTACTTAGACCAGTTGTCGGACTTGTAAAGGCTCCAACTCCCCGTAACGACTGTCATAGATGTTCGTATGGCAACCGGGACTGACGACTTAACGTGCTCTTTGAGGTACGGAGGTATTAATGTTTTAAGGCTCGTTTAGACTAGGAGAATTTATCGCCTCGATTCTCGAAAGGAGAAAAAAAAGTTGCATCGTCTAAACATTCGCAGAAGCAAAAGTCGCTCGCTCGTCCTCGTCTGACGAGAATCACCTCGCAATTGAATATTATTAGTGTCCGTCTCTAAAGCAATGACAAGGCTTAAGGTGAAAATGTTACTTGCGAAATTCCTATGATATCATTGTATGCGAGAATTGGGTACTAATCAAATTAGTTACTTTTATTTACTAAACGTCAAAACGATAAGTTAAAAGGTAACTTGTATGAAAAAAGATTTAGTGACGTCATAAAATTTAATATTCAAATCAGTTACTATTATAGGTTGGGTGGATAATTTAAAATAAATAAAAACTGACGCAATTTTTACCGCTCTTTTACCATTCTTAATTTAATAAGCTCGGTTAGATAATTTATTTCAACTGAGCGTGTAAACACTTTGACAGGGCGATGATTGCTAGTGATTATCGCATACGACTTTATCGACTCAAACGTGCGAGAAACTAGCACTGTGGCTACCTAACCCAAGATCACCTACATGTGAATACGGTACATAAAATTGTAAACAATTCATTGTATACTGGCATGGCTGAACATGCGGGATAAATAATTTTTACTGACTTGAATTGAGTAAAATTCTAAAAAGAGTTTTTACTTGTAAGCTTTGTATTGTTGATTAAGTTTTTTTAGTAAGTATATTTTTTTGACTGACCAAATTTCTATATTCTTTAAGCCTTCATAAAGAATAATATTGTACAAATGAGCACTCGGTTTTATAACGAATGTGTCTCTTAATAACACGTTTTAATTCTAGGTAACTACGATATAAGAAACTTAGGAAGCTATGGAATATTTATTAGTAACGGAGACCACTTGCCTCATTTTTATCTACAAAGCGTTTGTATAAGCGTTAGACTCGTAGGTGACGTTGTATATTGTGTCTCACCTACCTGTTGCTCTGCTACCACGGGTAAGTATCAGAAAATGATGATTACAACGAATTAATATTTAGGGCTCTTTCATTCTGCAGCGTAAAGCTTTACGCAACTTTGCAAAGAACATGACCGCGACACGCACCAATGTGAAACTCGCCCTAAGTTTGTAAACAAATGGCACTAGATGCGAGCGCACGCGACCGGCGAAACGGTACAGTATGAAAGGTGCCTCTAGCCTGCTTTGTATAGAAAGTCGAACAAGTGCGTCCACTTGTCTGCATCGTATGAATTCCATGAATCTGCTCATCGGCAATGCCGGCGCTGCGATGCGCGCTGATGACGTCATTTGGAATGCCGGTCTTGGTGGACGCACACCGCGCGGATACCATTTTGACAACGATTAATATCGACACTATGTCACTAAGAAAATCCGAATGAAATGGCGGTAATATTTTGACAGCCTCTGTGGCGTGGCGGTAGTGCACGCGACTGCTACGCAGAAGGCGCGGGTACGATCCCCGCTCAGTGCAAATATTTGTATGCATGAATGGATATTTGCATTGTTCTAGGTGTTTGTATGTATAATATGTCTGTATTTACAAAAAATATATCTAAGTATGTTAATCCGCATTCTAGATTCCATAACACAAGCTAATTAAGCTTACCATGGGTCTAGATAGCGTTGTGTAGACAGTTGTGGAATATTTATTGTGAAATATTTATAAAAAATGCGAAAGTAAATCTGTTTGTCTGTCTGTTACGTTTTCACGCCTGAACCGTTGAACCGATATTTGTGAAATGAAGGGATGAACTAGAGCTTCAGAAAAGACATAGACTTATCATACCGACACAGTGGTCATAGAGGTTCATATAGGGATAGAAAGTTTGTCATTTTTGAAGATAACTTGTACCTATACAGATGATTACAGCTGTGCAATTCACTAAGCAAGCACAACGATGCGAGTCGCAACGTTGTGCTCGATAGAGATTGTCATTGGTCGATCTCCAGTGACGTGATACAATCCGACCAATGACAATCTCTATCGAGCACATCGTTGCGACTCGCATCGTTGTGCTCGCTTAGTGAATTGCAGTGCAGGTTGGGAAAGTCCGATTAACCGACAACAGAGCATTGGTATCATTTTAATGTAAGTAATGTTTCATAAAAATAAAGTAATGTATGTATATTATGTCTTTTTGCAGCGGACCGTCCAACGGATAAAGTACTAGAAGATCTTGCACTAATTATCCAAAATGCCATGGAATTAGTATCACATGGAATTAATCAGCATTGTAAAATACATTCAATGGGTGACATTCTACCGGCACAAAAACACAACGAACTAAATGGAACAATATTGAGTCTATTATTATAATATCCATAACTTAACGTTATATATTATACCGGGTGTAAGGGGAACGCTCCGAAGTCGAAAACCCCTAGTAGTACTCCAGGTACATAAAACATAGATAATATCTTAATAATACCTTTGTTATTTCATTATAAGATATTGAAACATATTATTATTCGATGATATCTTTATTATATTATTTATATTTTGTAATGTTAAGTTTGCGGTAGCCTAGTGGTATGGGTAATGGACTGCTGAGACGAGGTCTCGGGTTCGATCCCAGGTTTACCAGGGCACACACCAATGACTTTTCGATGCTTTTCGAAGTTATGTGTGTATTTATCGCAGGTTTATAAGTGCCCGGTTAATGGCACTAGGCTCGCCACCTATTACATTGGGACCTAAACATAAACTGGCGAAATGTGGGTGCTAGCACCTCTGCCTACCCCTTAATACAGGCGTGAGTTTATGTTATGTTATGTAAGTTTGCGTATGTAAGCTCCGTATTCCAAAGATACTCAGTACTAAATCTAGATTTATAACTAGATCTGAGGACAGATTGTATTCTATAGATGGCAGTCATAATGCCATAGGGAGAGTCGATTCACAAATGAGCGCCATTTTGGAATACGGAGAAACAATACAAGTAGGTATCACCACCCCATCTCATCAGAAGGTAGTCGTAAGAGGCGACTAACGGGAAAATAGGCTGACGATATCACTGCGAGAGAAGGTTAACTCGAAATAAAACCCTGTACTAAACCTGGGAACTGAAAAAGACTGGGAACAGTAGGCAAAAGCCTCCCAACATTAGTAGAGGCTTGTGTCCAGTAGTGGACTGAAAGAAACACATATTGGTGTATGCCAAGAGGCGCTTTCTGCAAGCTGCAAAAGCAGCTGCTATCACTTCCACCAGTTTTCGAATTGCGGCATTTTTTTTTATACCTAAAGTAAAGCCAACGAGACGAGAGAAAAAAGGTAAACAAAGCAACCATTACTGAGATACGTTGCGATAACTAGCAATTATTTTCTCTGTCCTTGTCGCACATGTCACACGTACGCGATAATGGCCGAGCGACAGCTGTCGTTGCGTGTTTTGTAGTACCTACAGCAAACTGCTGAAACTTTGTTTATCTTTTTCTCTCTCGCTTCGTTGGCTTTACTTTACACAGAATTAGATGATCTATGTTCTATCAGATGAACCTGTTTTTTTTGGTAATCTCATCATTTTACATATTTTAACTTTTATGTTTTTCAAAATAACTTTTTGGTATCACCACAAATCAATTTTGAATAAAGTTTAAAACTAAAACCCGACTACCGAAAAATCACGCTCTAAAAAGTGACAAACAAGAAAATATCAAGGATAGCCGTGGTCGTATGCCACTATTCCCTAGAATATATTGTTTTGTTAGAGTAAGTGGCATACGACCACGGCTATCCTTGATATTTTCTTGTTTGTCACTTTTTAGAGCGTGATGATTCGGTAGTCGGGTTTTAGTTTTACACTTTATTTTTTATTTAAATTATTTTGGGGCGAGGTAAAGCTAATAATTTATACATATTTGAAATGTGCTCATTAAGCACTTTCATTTGATACCAAACACGGTATATTTATCTCAAATTTATTTTTTAACACAGTACTTTATGAGCGCTAGAGGGCGCCACACCAGATAAAGTGACACGTCATATAGCCTATAACCATCGGACGATCAAGCCGCTTGTAACGATGCCTCATTTGGCCAGTTCTAATAAGTAGTTGAGGAGCTATGCGGGAACAAATGAACATACATACATACATACATACATAGCCTGTCAAAATCATAACCCTCCTTTTGGCCTCGCCGTAGTCGGGTAAAAATATGATAAAGATGTTGATGAGAATGTGCTCCAAATGATCTTAATTCCTTGGATTTCACCCTCACTGTTGACCGATTATAGTGATATTTTGTAGGTACCTTTAGTTCTAACAATAATACCATTTAAATGAATAAAACAGTTTGATTTGCTCTTAATAGTTCTTTGTTCCTAGTTTTAATATCATTTTGAAACTTTGTGGGTCAAATGTTTCTGACGCTGACTGTACTGTTTTTCAACATCCAATTCATGAAGTTTATTTTTGTTAGAATAATTCTCAAATAAATAAAAAATAAATGAAATATAATGTACCTGATGACTTTTATTAAGAGACGATAAAATAGTCTTAAGGCGTAAAAATGGCTGCTAATCGGTATTAACATAAATACATACATTCCATGACATGTAATATGTTACCGTTAGAGTGCGGAAGTCGTTAATGTGCACATTAACTAGGTAATCTGCAGATTACCTGGTTAGCTGAGTGTAGCTGAGTGCCACCATTGTTAACATGTTTATGATGGTGACCCTCTTTCCGAGACTTTGCCTTTAGCTTACATAAGGCAAGGTGAAGTCAAGTTGACGTGTCCTTTTATAAAAAAAATAACTGCCTTGGCTTACTAAGCGGCGCCTCTCAACTAACGGCCTGGGCCTCGATTCTACTAAAGCAAAACTATTGTCAAACCACAGAGATTGCAAAAAGCGGCATTAAAGTTTAGACTTTATTTCTATGCACTAAGGTCCAAAATTAAATGACATAAGTTTCATTACACTCTTTTATTCACTCTGCTAACAGTTATTTAATATTGAACTTTAAATACATCGTTTTAAAGTCTATAATGTACTGCCGCTTTTGCAATCTCTGTGGTTTGACAATAGTTATGCTTTAGTAGAATCGAGGCCCTGAATGATGTTCGGCGTATCGTTTGTTACAACATTCAACAAACTGTTACAACATTTAACAAACTGTTACAACATTTAACAAACGGGCTGGCTATTCCTTAGGCCATTCGTACGATAGATTACCACCCAGAAATAAGACGGAAAATAACATACGTTCACCTGTAAATTCCTGAGGTAGGCAGATCACTGTGATTGCGATAACGCCTAAATATAGCAATTTTTTTTATTAATTCACAGTGAATTGGTTGAGTTTATTGAGAAAGCTGCTCAATCCGAATTGGATAGGTTAGGTTAGAAGGCTAATACGGGAGCATTATGCGCATTAACCTTCGTGGTTTTTTTACAAGCATGCACAAATAATTAATTTGCCTAGCTGTTTGATTATATCTAGGTCAGTTATTAAATATCACAGACACAAGCCATTTGCCTAGCCGTTTGATCAAATGGCTTAACTTCATTCAGGCCATTAACTGAACGGGTTTAGTAAAGACCCTAGGCAGTTAAATGAATGGCTGATTAAGCTAGTTAGCTGCGACGAGCATATTACAATGAAAAGTCCTTTTTACGCCTTTATCAATTGAATATTCATATTTTATAGAATTGAGAACAAATGCATTTTATTTAATATTTTCAATCAATAAATGTTTTTGTTATACGCTAACAGATGGTTTGACGCACTATTTGTACTAGAAGCGTTTAAATACTAGTATGAAAATTTGCATGCTGCAGTAGGCAGCTAAACATGCTGTGCTTATACATATTGTAAGATCCATGTTACCATGTTTAAAGGCAAATAAATTATTCTTATTCTTATAATATGTAAAGAAATATCCACATTAAATAAATAAATACATACCCAAGTATAAACTGGAATGATACGAGTATATTAAAGAGTGGAAACAAATACAATTATCAAACAGCTCACCAATACTAAAAGAATCACATGCACCTGGTGAGACAATACTGTACATGTTTATTATATTGCAAGGGTGTTCGCAGCATTAAATGCTGAGATGGGGCACTATTTGGGTTCGCACGGTGTCTAAATATATAAAATAAATATAGTATTTGTACATTATACATAAGTAATTTAAATAATATTAGTTGTAATGTGTACACTGTGAGGACCGAAAATAAAATATTTTTCTTTCTTTCTTTATTTATTAGTATTCCCCTTGCAAATGGACATAGCAATCTAGCAAGACAAGCCAGCGTTAAAGGTACATTTATCATTGTGGTGTTGTGTTATGAGGTAAGTTATTGGGCGTTACCCAATCACAGGATTAATTTATTATTATATTACAGGAAAACATTCAGGAAAAAATGAAAGCAGTGCAATCTCTTTGGTTTGTGTTCACTTTAGTGGCCAGCAGCGCCGCCACCGGGTGCAATAAGTGCGATGGGCCAAGTCCCACTCCTGGCCCCGTTGACTGTTGTAAGTAGAAATATGTTTTAGTTTCAACTATCTGGACTACAAAACTATAATTTATTCATATTGTAGTTTTTAAAATGTCTTTGTGTGTGATGCGATGACATGGCAAGTAACGAACGGAACTATACAGTCAGCGTTATAAATATCTTGATGACGAAGTCTCAAAATGATGTTAAAACTCTTGTATTACGAGCAAATCGAACTGTTTATTGATTTATATGCCCACGTGGATGTTGGTTATCGCGACCAAACATAACCTATGTTCTTTCTCAAGGTCTAATCTGCCTCTGTACCAAATTTCATCAAAATCTGTTCAGTGGTTTAGCCGTGAAAGCGTAACATACAGACAGACAGACAGAGTTACTTTCGCATTTATAATATTAGTATGGATTATTGTCCGAACTAAAGGTGTGCACCAAATATCAGAACAATCGCTCAACTGGAAGGGAATCTAAAAATTAAATTAAGATCATTTTGAGTAGGTATACTGTTCGTCTTTACTTGCTGTCTGTACCTAGTCATTACAACAGAATATCATATAATGTCCCAAGTGTGGATACAACCAATAGTTTCGGCCGAGAAACAGATAAGAACACATCAATCATGTTAAATTGAATTTTCTTTTAGGTCCTGAAGCTTGTGTCTTAGACAACGTGAAATGCATAACTGCCGGAGCTAATACTTTGTATAAATCTCTAGCCTGTGGCTCAAAAGGCATGGACCCATTACGTATATCATGCTTAGACCGTCCAGATGGATCATCGACTTATAAACTAACTAATATTAAAGTAACAGGACTATGCGACTGCACAGTAACAAAATTATTGTAAGTCTATGACGTAGGTATTAGTTTCTATTTCATTAGTGTATGTAATATTTTGCACTTGGTTTTTGTTACTGAATCCTGTCTTTCTTTATTGTTTGGTTGAGAACTGATAACTTCATCAACTATAGAATGATCATCATCCTGATAACACATAAAGGGTCCCGATTCTGTGTCCCTTTTTTAAGAAAGGAAGAAAGAGAGAAATGTATGAGTTTATTATGAAAATTCTATACATCATCCATATTTGACTCGGATGTGGAAATGGAGTTATACCATCTTTCCGTCATTTTCTTTCCGTCATTGGCTTATCTTTGTTTTCACGGTGGCGTCTGCCATCTAACCCTTCCGGAGGAGGGCCAGACTGCAAGGGATGGCCCTGTGTCAGCCGGGTGCGAGGGATATGTCGAAGACAACCTCACCTCCGGCCTAGCACCACGACCCACAGTGGGCGTGCGGTTTTAGTCGGTTCGAGTCCGACATAACCTCCCATTCCGGCTCCGGCGAGGGAGGTATCCGAGGGGATTTCCGCACGAAAAAAATGCCATCTAACCCTTTGAGAATTATATTTCTGTAAATTTGCAATTGATAGAGAATTTGAATATTTTCCATTTTAGATTAAACACAAACCAACTGACATATCAGGAAGATTTTAGCTGTCCAAAATTGTCTATCACTTATGAACTTCAAATTACGGACTGCTCGTGCAGCCAACCCATTGATGTGAAAATTACAGTAACAATATGTGAGTACTTTATAGTTTTCGATGATCATATGAATCAAAATCAACGATACAAAATCTAGCAACGACATATTCAATAATAATAACGGCATTTATCGCGATCATGGTATAGATACATACGTACTTTTGATTTGCCTGACATTTCGACCAGGTTACACCGGCCGTGGTTACAGGCTGACTGACCTGGCTCACCCAGTGTGACCACGTCAGTCAGCCTGTGACCACGGCCGGTGTAACCTGGTCGAAACGTCATCGCGTTATATCCCGTTATTATTAAATATATATCATGGCACGCGAGAGTTTAAAAGTTAGGTAGTTTAACGACATATTCGCTTTGTGAACAAACTCTCTTAGCCCACCGCTGGCCATAGGCCTCTTCCTGTGCTCCCGATCTGCCACAACATATTATACTGGGTGGAATTTCTATTTCTACCTGGAGGAAAAGACTGTGAAGAATGTTTAATATAAGATTTGATAATTATTATTATGTTTGATTCTCGTTTAATGTTTTTTTTTTGAGAAAGTTAGCAAAAAAGAGTTTATTATCAAGAAAACAGCATACAAAAAACAGTTATCTATACATATAATAAATCTGTAAACGATCGATATCTGTACATGGAAAGGAAATGAGAAAAATTGTTATAGGGGGACTTTATAAACGTAATAGTAGCCAAATCAACGTTTTTTGGAATTTATGTCTGTTTGTCTGTTTATCTGTTTATCTGTTTCTCTGTTTCTCTGTTTGTCTGTGAGTTTGTGCACGCTAATCTCAGAATCGGCTGAACGGATTTGGTTGCGGTTTTCACTAATATATTGTGGTAGGTTTCACTTAACATTTAGTGTTTGTTTTATTGAAATCGGTTCATAAATAAAAAAGTTATGTCAATAATAGCATATCACGGCTAACAATTTGTGATTGTGTGAATAGATCGATCTAATAAAGAAGCTCATAAGAAGATATTATTTCGGTCATAGGAATCTGAAGAACTTCGAGAGGCCAGAGTTCTACATCTTAGCCAAGTCAGGTCAGGTTACTGCAGAATCTTCGGCACAGTAACTGTCTCGATAGAATTCACATTGTTCTCGAACGATTTTCTCTCGAATCCAACAAATTAGTAAGCAGCTGGTTCGGTAAAAAGACTCCTGGCTTTCATAATTAATATCATCACGCTATTATAATAAGGAATGGGACAGAATGTTTTTATGACATAATATGTAAACGTCTATTTCACACTATGATTTCATGGTAACTGTGGCTCAATACGTCTGCGGTGGTCTTATAACTTAGCCGAGTCGCGTTCGAATCCATCTAAAGTGTAATTTTCCTTTTTTATGGTTTTTTATTTACTTTTGTTTTACTTTTTTTTTATTGTGTATTTGTTGTATTTATAGTTTTATTTGAAGTAAAATATAAATTCTATGCTTAGTATTCTATAGGGAGTACTTAAAACTAGGCTGTGTTACAGTAAATAGTAGAACTTTTATATAATATTCTTAGTTCTATACAAAATTCCTCATTTCGGAGAATGAAAAAGTGGTCCCACCCGCCTGAGAAGTCATAAAACTGAAACTAGGCAAGCGCAATATTGGAATCAAACCGATTAAAATTTAACAGAGGAATGGGGCATTGGGGGTATTCTGGGTTAAGTACCCCAGTATACCTGCCTTGGTTACTTATCATAAATAGGCGGTCTCAACGTGAAGAGCAGGGATTGCTTCGGCTAGGGTGATGGGTAGCCTAAGCTATCATCCATCAAAGCCGCGCTCATGGAGGAAGTAAATCGTTGCACCTTCTTTGAAGCACATTACGTATTCTGGGATATAGTTGTCCCTATCGTATTACTGTCTCTACCATGGTGAATGTTCTGATGAACTATTCCAATTATTTCCACCCTCTAATGTTCTACACAGGACAACGCATGCAAGGCTAAGATGTCATCCACATACGGATCAGAATTGACATCAAGAACCAAGCGATTAGGTGACCCATTCCTATGTCGCACCATTAAGACCTGAAATCCCTGCCAGCTCACGGCTTACTTCTTCCTACAGTCCCGGGTCCTTTAAGGGGGGCGTGAAAAGGCTTCTGATGATCCCATAAAGATGAATGCCACCATTCTTAAGATGGTACACGTTTATAATGGTGACCCTATTTCCGAGTCTTTGCCTTTAGCTTAACATCAGTCGAGGTGAAGTTAAATTGACGTGTCCTATATAATAAAACTACGGATCTTAAAAAGAAGAAAACACATGTGTGGGCAGAGCAATACAGTTCTTAACCGCCTGATAAAGAAATGAAGTTCCGAACAGCTTGGTTCGAGGTGGCATTATTTCTACCGTATGTGACTGACGGAAGGAAGGAGAGATTAGTTGAAAGACTCCTAATAGACTCTTTCACTCGCTGTGGTGCGGTAGAAATGGTAAAATACAGCCAGAGAGACAACGTCTTTATGCAACTGCAGACATTATACAATGTTAGTGACCTGATGATTACCGCACGCCGCCGCTGCGATATTATCGATTCCGTCTAATAAGTAGGTATCTAATAGTAAATACGTAAGTCTATCCCAGAAATGATAACAGTACGCCAGGAGAAGCCAATCTATGTATTTTTTTTTTCGTGCGGAAATCCTCTCGGATACGCCCCCTTCCGGAGCCGGAAGGGGAGGTTATGTCGGACTCGAACCGACTAAAACTACACGCCGACTGTGGGTCGTGGTGCTAGGCCGGAGGTGAGGTTGTCATCGACATATCCCTCGCACCCCGAGTGACCCAGGGCCATCCCTTACAGTCTGGCCCTTCTCAGGAGGAGGGACAACGGTGTCCGCAACTCGCCCCCGGAATGGGGAGGCGCGCTCTTCAGCGCGCCGGCGCCGTGGCCTGCTTCTGCTGGGGTGACAGGCGGCTCCACCCGTCACCCCCAGGCCCACGCTCATGGGGGACGGAGGTCAGTCAGTGCCCTCCGACGCCCGAGTTGCCTGCGCGCGCGGGCGGCGCGATCCGCGAGTCTTTCTCGCTCGCGCCGCCTCTCCCGTTAACCTATGTATTAGGTATATAAAAGATACCGCTGCTCCTATTATATAAAAGAGACTGAATGTGGGCAGAGAAACACTCAGTTCCGGTAAATTTCATCAGACCAAAAAAAGTCTGCCACGTGGACATCAACTCCAGTATCAATTTGGAAGTATCTACATAATCTGCTGGAAACAAGCTTACCAATACAAGGAATATATAGTAAAATGAGGCTATATGACCCCATCCCAGTCAATGCTGTATTTGCTCTCTTGCCCACTGCGCCCCTCTTCTCTACCTGTGTATGTGTGGTCGATGGAATTTATCATAAAACTGGAACTACCCACCATTGGCTCGGCAAAGAAGAGAACCACTGCTCACTGCTCAGGGCGTACAAGGCACCGGTTTTCTTGAAACTATTTTGTGTGATACTTGATGTACTTATTTTAATTTGTTCAGTTCGTAAGTGGTGGCAGCATGTGTTAAGAATTTGGTAGGAAGGAAGAATATTTAAACCATTAAAACTGGTGAACATTACCAAGTCCACATATAACAATGTTCATCACATACTTGATAATGATTTCGTCAGCAAAATGTTGAATTTTTCAAAATCCTTCCGAAATATTTGCCAAGCTCATAGAAGGAATCTGACAATTTTCGTAGTTTTCAGTAGTTTAGCCCTGTATTTATAAGTCAGTCACTCAAAAGACTGTCTTCCTAATATTTAATTTAAAAATACAAGGTGGAAGATGTTAAGCGAGTTTTCGAAATGATTTGAATACAGTTTGGTTTCTTTTTTAAAATAAAGAAATCTAGATAAAGAATCCTTTGCGTAAAATTCACTATTTCCTGTATTTCGAGTACTTCCGTTCCAGTTGGGATGAAAATCTTCCACCATGTTTAATAATGAGTTTGAGCTATTTCGAAATAAACGCGGACGAAGTCGCGGGTAACAGCTAGTTGTTAAATATAATTTCTGTACGGCAAAACGGCCCAGTATTTTATATTATCTGCACTATTACTTTTAATATAATAATATTATATTTTTAGCCAGTTAGATTATCAAATTAGACAGCGAGTTTTGGTAGCTTAGTGGTTAAGGAGTCACCCTTAAAATCGAGAGGTCCCGGGTTCGATCCTGGCCATTACACCACTAACGTGAACCCACTCCTAGCACAAGCAATTTAGCTTAGTTGGAGAGGTTAGCGGGAATACTATTAATTTCGGTTGCTATCATGTTTCTGATAATATTTGTTGAATGCAGCTTTTTTTCTTTAAAAAATAAAATAATGTAGTGACCCAAATAAATTGGATGCAAGATGCAAGCAAATAAATTATTTCATTCATTTCATTTCATTTCATTTCAAATAAGATTGGATGAGTGATTTGTATTAGTATACGGAATTAATAATGTGTTTTATTCTTAGCTAACTACGAAACACGAAACATTGGAAGTTATGGAATATTCATCAGTAAAGGAGATAACTTGCCTCATTTCTATATTCAAAATGTCTGCACATCAGTTAGACTCGTAGGAGAAATTGCGTATGGCGTCACAGCTACTTGTTGCTCTTCTTCAACTACAGGTAAGTGTTAGTTTATTTATTTATTTATTTATTTATTTTACACACATAACAGATTACAACTATTACATGAACTAGGTATGTATAAAAATAAAAAAGTATGAGCTAGGTTGCAATCCACAAAAATGCGTTTGCATGGAAATTAAACGAGTTTAATACATCAACGAACTAAAATGATTGATTATTATACTAAATTATGATACATTAATTTAGGTACTTATATATAGCTGCTTATGTATACAATATGGCAAGAAACTATGAAAATGACAGATACTCTAAGCGGAAGCCCATTTACAATATTAATGCTTAAACTGTTGATTTAAGTGTGAGGATATAATTAATGTTCTTAATAAATAAAGCCAGTTTTGGTAAAAATATGTCAAACACTGGATTATCCTTGACAATTTCATTGCACTGACGTGCCATCCTAACCAAGGGATTGTAAAAAGATGTATTGTTTCGATACACTTGTAAGGCAAAAAGTCCTGTACGATTGGATCTACGAGCACTGTATTTGATATTAAAAGTTACTTGAGCAAGCAAGTTAGGTACATCTAGTATAGAGTGAATTATTTTATAAATATAAATAAAGTCAAAATACAGCCTACGCATCGCCAGCCTCTGCACATTAAATTTAATTAAGCGAGCCTCGTAGCCTACGATGGCGCGCCCCAGGCGTTGACGGTAACATAAAATTCGTAAACACTTTCTTTGTACTCTCTCAATATTATCAATATGAACTTGATAGTGTGGAGTCCATATTGGGGTACCATATTCCAAAACACTTCTAACGAGTGTCTTGTACAAGTAGAGAATTGAACGAGCACTTTTAAAGTCCTTGGTGGATCTAAAGATAAAACCTAGAAGTCTATTAGCCTTTCTCATTATGTACTGATAATGCTCCCGAAATGTAAGCCGATTATCAAAGACAATCCCAAGATCTTTAGCAGTGTGAGACCTCTTAAGGACCCCGTTATCAATGCTGTAGTCATTAACGATCGCGTGATGCTTATTAGTAAAAGTAATAACAAAGCACTTATCAATGTTAAGGTACATCAAGTTACCCTTGCACCAACGGGAGATAACATTTAAGTCACTTTGTAATTTATTACAGTCGTCAGAACATGTGATTGTTTTAAAAATTTTTAAATCATCAGCGTATAAGAGACATTCGCAAGATATATTATTCATGAGATCGTTAATGAAAACAACAAACAACAATGGTCCCAAATGTGATCCCTGAGGCACGCCAGATGGCACGCTTGCAGGAAATGAAGTATATCCTCTTAAAGCTACTAATTGACTCCTTTCATTTAAGTAAGAGGTCAGCCAGCGAAGGAGACTGCCATGAACGCCATAAGAAGCGAGCTTGTTGCAAAGCAATCGATGATTAACTTTGTCAAATGCCTTTGCAAAATCTGTATAGATAGAATCAACCTGACCACCTACGGCAAAACTCTTACACAGGTAGTTTTTATACACTAAAAGATTGGATATGGTTGATCTACCTTTTACAAATCCGTGTTGATTTTCACATATAATGGGCTTAAAATGATTGTACAATTGTGCATATACTAAAGACTCGAAAAGTTTTGCAAGACATGACAAAATACTTATGGGTCTATAGTTTTCGCAGCGAGATTTATCACCGCTTTTGAAAATGGGGACAATGTGAGCAACCTTCCATCGACTGGGGAAGATTCCACTTGTGAGAGACTTGTTGAACAAAATATTCAATGGTGTGCACAGTTCCTTTCCACAACGTTTGACCAATGATGGGGGTATTTGATCTGAACCTGCTCCTTTTGCTTCATCAAGATGTTTAATTTTCTCCATAATATTTTCGTCGGTGATATGAATTAAAGAAATATAGTCCATAGTACTACACTCAAATGACTGATAGTCGTTTGGGAGAACAGAAGAAGTATGATCCGATTCAAACACAGAAGCAAAATAATTGGAAAACATCTCACAGATACCCTGTCCGGTTGAAGAAGAAGAATCACCAAACTGCATGACATTAGGAATCGAGACACGCCCCTTCCTATTGTTAACAAACTTCCAAAAATATTTAACATTGTCTGTCAAAGACCCTTCAATCGAAGTGACATAATTTTTGTAACACTGATCTATCATTTTTTTTGATCTAGCACGTAATAGAGAAAACGTGTCATAATCACGTGGATTATTAAACTTTTTGAAGAGCTTATGGTACTTATTCTTTTCTACGATACATTTAATTAAAGGTTTGCTATACCAATCAGGATATTTATTTGATTTTACAGTTGTTAGTGGAGTATATTTATTTATAATTTCTAGAAGTTTCTCGTAAAAAAGATTTACACATACATTGACGTCTGAACTTGATAAAAGGTTTTGCCAATCTATCAAATTCAAACAACTACGCATCCCTTCAAAATTACATTTTGCAAAGTTGAAACGCTTACTATTATTAGGTTTTAAGTTTTTTGACGTATCACATATAGAGGGGACTTCGAATTCCAAAGCAGGATGGTGTCTATCTTTTAAGCTCAGTGCGTCCGTCTCAGTAACATTCAATGAACAAACGGATGAGAGTATCAAATCAAGATATCGATCTTTTTCATTTGAGATGTTGTTACTTTGATACAAGTTACAAAGCGAGGTGAACTCCTGTAAAAGAAGAAGTCTCTTACATTGTGGGGTATAAGATGGTTCACCAATACTAAGAGAGATAGGGGAGTACTCGGGTGTGTTAAAATCACCCACGATCAAGTTTGTGTCCTCTTGACAATGATTCAATAGAACTCTCTGACAATTCGAATAAAATTCATCCCTCTTTAAGCAATTCAAGTCAGGAGGCAGGTAACAGACACATATATTAACTTTAAGGGCGCTACAATCTTTTGGTATAATGGTTATCCAGATATCCTCCAGATTACTATCCCAATATGCCTGTCTAAGAACTTGGAAAGATTTTTTCACTGCCACCAGGACACCCCCGCCGTCATCTTTTGAGGAATTCATGTCATCACGGTCTCCTCTAAATATGTTATAACGAGAGTCAAGAACCTCTCCATCAAAGATATTGCTATTTAAGTTTGTTTCCGTCAGACATATAACATCATAATTACAATTCAATACATTTAGATAAAATTGTGTTAACTTAGTACGCAATCCGTTAATATTCTGATAGTACATGCTTATCATTATGTTAAATAATTTGAAACCGTACATAAAAAGAAGAATAAAATATTTTAATTATAAAGTATTAATTTAACTTAATCTTATTGAGACAATCAATGGTTTTGATATGTTGAGCAGGACTATGCTCATCCTTGCGAACGTATACCTGGCCGAAGCGAATCCATACAAACCTAAAACTATTCTCTCTACAGAATTTTCGCGCAGCGTTATGCACTTCCTTAGATTCAGGAGAGAGATGCTCAGCCACATATATTCTACGTGTTTCCCCCGTGAAGCCAATATGAGTAGAGGCGAGTTTATCTCTCGGATGAGCCTTGTTAAAACGAGTCACCGATGACAGTATTAGATCACGAAGTTTCTGCGATGAAAGAGAGACCAGTATGTTGCGGGGACGCTCCGACGATGGATTCATTTTCGAGACACGACGGCAGGATCTTAATTCGCCCACTGGAATATCAACCCGCAGACACTCACAAAGCTTCATAAAAATGCCGGACAGGTTCTCGTTTTTATTCTCGGGCACCTCGTGTATCTCCAGATTCATATCGCGCGAGATCCTTTCCATAACCTGCACTCGTGTCTGAAATTTAGCGAGCGAGTTCTGACATTTTGAGAGGTCGGATTGCAACTGTTTGACCAAGTTGTCCTTTTCTTGAATCTTAGATCTCAAATCTACCTGCTCTGAAGCCAGGTAATCAGTGGTTGCAGAGAAGTCAACCTTCAAATCTTCGATTGCCCGCTGCACTTGCACAGCCACCATCTTCTCGATGTCTTTATTGAGAGCCGCTCTCAAGTTCGTCATGAACGCGGAGTCTGGTGCCAACTTTGAGTCGAAAAGTTTACCAATACTTTCCATTGTTACGGGTTCGTTTGCCGGGTTAGCGCCCATGGGGACACTAGCATTAGGTTTGGTTTTCTTGTCATGACTCACTTCGCTAAAAGATATATTCATGGACTCAGTCAATGATTGCATCTGGCTCATTTTGAATTTCTGGCGACAAGGTGTATCATCATTGTTTGTTCGCCGCGTTACATTCCGACAGCATGGACAACTCAATGATTTTATTTGTTCCGGGGTAGGTTGACTAGTGTCACTAGTTAAGTTTAGACATTCGTAACAATATACAGAATTGCAACCATTACATTTCAAGTAATTATTATCTTTCAGCTCCGACTGACATCCGTGGCAAAGCATTTTTGTATTATTATATCCAAAATGTTACTATGTATTCAGTTACTTATAGCTTCACAAACTATAATATAAACAGTTATTCCAAACGGGTGCGCCAAAGTTCACTTAACCGTAGATAGCACCGAACAGCAAGATTGTGTATTGCTATACTCTTTTAGTCAGGCATCAGGTAGATAGCATCGAACAGCAAGATTGTGTTTTGCTATACTCTTTTAGTCAGGGATCAATGATGTAATTGCTTAATTTTTACCCGACTACGGCGAAGCCAAAAGGAGGGTTATGATTTTGACAGGCTATGTATGTATGTATGTATGTATGTATGTATGTATGTATGTTCATTTGTTCCCTCATAGCTCCTCAACTACTTATTAGAACTAGACAAATGAGGTATCGTTACAAGCGGCTTTATCGTCCGATGGTTATAGGCTATATGATGTGTCACTCAATCTTGTGTGGCGCCCTCTAGCGCTCATAAAGTACTGTGTTAAAAAATAAATTTGGGATAAATATGCCGTGTTTGGTATCAAATGAAAGTGCTTAATAAGCACATTTCAAATATGTATAAATTATTAGCTTTACCTCGCCCCAAAATAATATAAATAAAAAATAAAGTTTAAAACTAAAACCCGACTACCGAAAAATCACGCTTTAAAAAGTAACAAACAAGAAAATATCAAGGATAGCCGTGGTCGTATGCCATTTACTCTAACAAAACAATATATTCTAGGCAAAAGTGGCATACGACCACGGCTATCCTTGATATTTTCTTGTTTGTTACTTTTTAAAGCGTGATTTTTCGGTAGTCGGGTTTTAGTTTTAAACTTTATTTTTTCTCTTTGGAACTAACTTTACAAATAATTTCTAGTCATTGCGTAAATGGTTATGAGCACCCACTAACTAGATCCAGACAAGGATCTATTTCACAATGGATGAGTTTGGCACTTTACTTTTAACTTTTTACAAAGGTAGGTAGGTAGGTAGATCGAATATTCAGTCAAATTGGAAGATACACAGTTTACACAGTTAATATTGTTCACAAAGTCTCAATTTAGCACTGATTCACTGATTCTAGGCTTAAAACTCGAAATCAATTCACTTATTTTACTACACAGAAGATAATAAATCAAGGATTAATTTATTGCGTAGGAGCAAAAGTAAACAAGTCCGTACTAGGTGAAGGTTAGAACAAATTTGAATCATTACTAATATTACCATGGTACACACCAATGACTTTTTGATGCTTTTCGAAGTTAAGTGTGTATTTATCGCAGATTTATAAGTGCCCAGTTAATGGCAATAGGCTGGCCTATTTACATTGGGACCTAAACATAAACTGGCGAAATGTGGGTTCTTCGGGGAATACAGGCGTGAGTTTATGTATGTGTATGTGATGTAATATTAAGAAAGCGTAAGTTTGTACCCAAAGACGCGGGATAGCACCCGAACCACCCCCTAGGCGAGGCCGCAATTGTAGCCGTAGGTCTGTTGGGAGTCCTGGGACATCCTTCCGAGGGCTTACCCAGGGCTCCCAACCATAGGCTTCTGGGCGTTACCGTGGGGGTTTGTAGTCGGTAGGAGTCCGGCATAACATCCATGGAGGATTTTCCCCCACGGTAAAAAAAAAGCGTAAGTTTGTAAGTATGGATAGATGTTTGTTACTCTTTAACGTCTAAACGGCTGGAGCGATTTTAATAAAATTTGGTATGGAGTTAGCTGACAGCCTGGATTAACACATAGGCTAGGTTTGGTCATGATTTTTTTTTTTACACAGGACACGTCAATTTGACTTCACCTCGCCTGATGTTAAGCTAAAGGCAAAGTCTCGGAAAGAGGGTCACCATCGTAAACATTTACCATGTTAACAGTGGTGGCACTCAGCTTGACGGCCTCATTAGATGCCTTTTCACGCCCCGCTTAAAGGACCTGGGACTGTAGGAAGAAGGAAACACGTGAGCTGGCAGGGAATTCCAGGTCTTAGTGGTGCGGCATAGGAATGAATCACTGAAACGCTTGGTTCTAACAGGTATACTCTGCACCGTAAATGGATGACATCTTAGCCCTGCACGTGTCGTCCTGTGAAGGAAAGGGGAGGGTGGGACTAATTGGAAGAGCTCGTCAGAACATTCACCATGGTAGAGACGGTAGAAAACTGCCAAAGACGCAACATCTCTACGCATCTGCAAAGGCTCGAGGGTGTTCGTGACCTCAGGATCCCCAATAATGCGGACCGCACGTCGCTGCAACCTGTCGAGAGCATCTAATAAGTACTTTGCGGAGCCGTCCCAGAGATGTCGTGAGCAGTATTCCACGCAGGAACGAATTTGGGTCTTGTATAGAAGACACCGCTGCTCCGGCGTGAAAAAACGTCTCACTCTGTTCAGGACTCCGAGTTTACGCGATGCTGATTTGATGATACTCTCGATATAGTTTTTGTTATTCAGTTTGCAGCGAACATCCATACCGAGGATAGTGAGGTGATCCTGCAGTGGCATTGGTGTGCTCTGAAGAGTGGGAAGGGGAAGGAAAGGAGATACTTTTGCTGTAAACGCACATGCCTGGGTCTTCTTGGCATTGAACTCGACCAGGTTCCTAGCACCCCATTGAGAAATGTGGTCCAGGATCCGGTCCAGCTCAGTGACAAGAAGCTGCCTTTTTTCCGCGATATCAGACTGCTTGGCCGCAGGATGTGCGTAATAACTCCCGTGTAAGGTGCTGTCGTCTGCATAGCAGTGAATGTTTCCGTTACAGAGCATGTCATTGATATGCAGAAGAAAGAGAGTGGGAGATAAAACGGAACCCTGCGGCACGCCAGCATTTACCTGCAAGAACTCCGAAGCTCGTCCATCACAAAGGACGCGAATACGGCGCCCCTGCAGGAAGCTTGCAACCCAGTTACACAGTCTAGGAGGCAGGCCGAAGGCTGGTAGCTTGGAAAGAAGCGATTTGTGCCATACCCTATCGAAAGCTTTGGCGATGTCAAGACTAATTGCCAGTGACTCACCGTGCTTCTCCATAGCCTCACCCCAAAGGTGGCTCATGTACGCCAGAAGATCACCCGTTGACCGTTTCGGTCTGAAACCGTATTGCCGGTGACTAAGCAAGGAGTGATCCTCTAGGTGGCGCATGAGCTGTGTGTTAATTATGTGCTCGAACACCTTGCACAGCACTGAGGTGACGGCTATGGGTCGATAGTTGGCTGGGTCCGAGCGATCCCCCTTCTTGGGGATCGGCTGGACATTCGCCTCCTTCCAAGCCGAGGGCACTGTACCCGAACTGTAGGACAGTCGGTACAGCCGCGTTAGCATAGGAGATAACTCCGCTGCACATTTTTTAAGTACAACCGCTGGAATACCATCAGGACCACTGGCTTTCCGGACATCGAGTGATTGCAGTACTGTACGGACATCGCGTTGCCTGATACGTATATCAGGCATTGCGTGGTCACCAGTGGGCATTGTCCGTGGTTGCATACCACAATCATCGACTCGGGAGTTGGCCGCGAAGAGATTGACCAGCAAATTTGCTTTCTCTTGCGGCTCATGGGCCAGAGATCCATCGGGATTGCTTAGCGGGGGCAGCGAGGGCTGGCAGGAGTTGGCTTGCACGGCTTTGGCCAGTTGCCAGTAGCCACAGCTACCCGTGGGATGCGCCACTAGCTCTTGGCCCAGCCGTGCTATGCGCTGGGCATCCGCCCTGACGCATGCCCTCTTGCAGACCTTTGTGGCTCTGTTGTACGCCGCCTTGAAGTGACCCACGTTGGGATCGCGCGTGGCGCGCGCCCGCACCCAGGCGCGGTACGCAAACTGTTTATGCTCAACAGCCTCCGCGCACTCGCGCCCGAACCACGGACGCGCTCCGCGGACTCCGGTGACATCGGTGTATGGGATATAGTATTCCATACCTAGACCGATCTCACCGGCGACGGCAGTAGCGCTCTCAGATGGGTTCTTACCCTCAAAGCAGCGTTCAACCCACGGGATGGACGCATAATAATCGCGCAATCCATCCCAGTCCGCTGACGAGTAGTGCCATAGCCGCCTCTTCCCCTGCACGGGTCGTGGGGGCGCTACAATGGGCACGGTGGAGCGGACCAGACAGTGGTCGGAGTTACCTAAAGCAGCAATCACCGAGACACTGTACTGGTCCGGGTGACTCGTCAACAGAAGGTCTAGCAGAGAGGGCTCTAGGCCGGACTCTCTTGGTATCCTCGTGACCTTGTGCACCAATTGAGTCAAATCATGCGCCAGGGCAAATGCGTGAGTGGCTCTTCCCGCATGGTCTGTTATGGCGGAGCCCAACCAGATCTTGTGGTGGGCGTTAAAGTCCCCCAAAAACACCAATTCGGCGTTCGGAAACCGCTCCTGCGCATCATCTGCCGCCTGACTCAGGTATTCGAATAGTCGAGTTATCTCCGCATCTCCTGTATGGGAACGGTAAAGGCACACATAGATCTGACTCGTGGAGCCATGGTCTACGTGTACCCAAAGGATGGGTCCTCTAGACAGCGCAAACGGCGACAACAAATATCCGCCCTAACAAACACGCACACCCCGGCTTTTGCTCGGAAATTTTCCTCGATAACATAGCTCGATAACACGTGGGTGTAGCCGTGGACAAAAGTTATTTACTAAGTAAAGTTTGATTCAAACAGCGTGAGTGAGAACAGCCCTAGCTTTGACGTCGAAGTCTGGAGCCCGCTTTTCCCGCTCTAACTGCAAGTTTGGTTGAACTTCGGAATTTTCCGTAAAGCGAATGCCACCTGACCTCCACAAGACATTGGCGATGTTGAAGCATTACAGTTAGACCTGTTATTCGACTTTTAAGGGCTGCAGCTACACTTAACAACAGCCGTTAGTTCCAAAAAAAAATAATATTGCTGAATCAAAATCACAGCAACTTTCTGGCTAGCTGGCCAGATAATTTGATAGTAATGTTTCCAGCTTTTGAAACAGAATGTGTGCCCCCGCAAATTAAACATATTTCATGACCAAGTCACTGTTAGGAGATACATTTTACAATATATATTTTTGGAGAGAAAACGTCTGACAAAACTCGTACCTGGTTCTTAGACCACACAGTATTTTGTGATATTTTGTTATTATATACAATAATATTGTTATTGTATTTTTGCAGTGAGTCGTCTAATAGAAAAAATACTTACGGATATCAGCATAATCATGAAAAAGGTGATGGAACTTATATGGATTGCCATTGATAAGTACAATAGAACAAATTTAATAGGTAAGGTGTTCCCGGCATCAAATGCTTAACTATATTAAAGCTAGGAGTACGGGGTATGTTGGGCCAAGTGACGCAATGTCCAAGGCCTTTTGACAATTGAACATTGTTTCCAATTACACGTTTTAGCAATTGGTCGTTTTTTGGCCTCGGATGCAATCAGGACTAACGTCTTTGTGTGGATGATGAAGCAATTGGTCGTTTTGACACCCGGATATTAGGATAACTGGGCATTTTGAAAATTGGACATTGTTTCCTTGTCATTTTGATACACTGGACATCATGACATTTGGCCCCACATACCAGGTAGACAAAGCTAGTCATCTGCTTCGATGTAATAGTATAAAAAGAACAATAATAAAAATAAATGCGATAATGTACCTACCTGTTGTCTTTTATTTAATATAGCCGTGTTACTTCCCGGTGGGGTAGAACAGAACCACTCCATGTTTTCCCATGGGTGTCGTAGAACAAAATTAAGGGATAGCTCTTCATCAGATAGTAAACATACATCCCATAACAGTAAACCATATAGTTAGCATACTTACTGCTGTAAAACTCATTCAAGTAAACCTACAGCCCGGTGATATGAGCAAGTGGGCGGAGCCGCGGGCATAGCGCTAGTTGAGTGTATATGGTCAATTTACAGATCCGAGGTTGCAATAATTTGCATCAAGCTGAAAACTGCTAGTAAAAGACCATGTTGATCTCAAATCAAACATGGTACATGTTTACGATGGTGACCCTCTTTCCGAGACTGCCTTTAGCTTACATACATAGAATTACCAATGAATAGTTACTTTTGTCAATACAAGTTTACTCCCAGCCATTGCGACTATATTAATAAGTTATGTACCAAATTAAACAATGACATCGATCATAGATGCTACCAAAACCAGATATTGTTCCGAATTAAAGACAATCTTGCCAAATCAAGAATACCTCAACGCACAACCAATCACGGGCATACTAAGTCACCAACCATAAAAAATATACAAACCAAAATTACATCATACTTTTCCACCCAAATTCAGCCCTCAGCAGTACCCTCATCAAATTTTTTTCGTACCTAATAGGGAGCAGGAGACCCTTACACTGTTCCACCAAAACATTGCGGGATTACTAAATAAACAAGATAGACTCCTAATCGCATTAGAAGACATAAACAATGTTCAAATAATTTGCATTTGTGAATCATTCATAAAGCGAGGCTCAGAAATGAATTGTAATATCAACAACTATCGAATGGCAGCCTCTTTCTCGAGAGTTGATAAGAGAAGAGGTGGCACATGTATACTCATAAAAAATAACTTGCAATATAAAGCGGTTGAGAATTTATTCCCCCCTATACCGTTCCATTTCGAGTACTGTGCGACCGAGATTCTTAACTATAATCTAATCGTAGTCTGTATCTATAGAACACCAGCTTCAAACTCTGGCATATTTCTAGAGAACTTGGAGCTCCTAACGGGTAAACTTAGTAGAAAAAGAAAGAAAAACATTATACTATGTGGTGATTGGAACATAGACCCGCGTAAAACCAACCCCACGTCCAAGAAACTTAATTCCATACTGAATCAAACTAACTTAAGAAATCATATATCCCTACCTACACGTGATAACGCCTGCCTAGATTTGATTGTGAGCAATATCCCCGAAGTCTCTCCTAACCTTCACGAACTGAGTCTCTCTGACCATCAAAAAGGACAATCAATAACCTTCACAATTGAATCTCACAAAGTCCGTCAAGCGCCCGATTTCTGGTTCAGAGAGGTAAGAGATTTGTGTGAGGAAAATATCAATATTTATAAATCCTATTTGTCCCAATTGTCATTTTCCGATGTGCTCGCCGGCACCGATACGAATGAAGCGTTCAACGCATTCCATGATACACTCAAATTATTCTACGACCTATGCTTTCCAATCAAAAATATTAAGTGTTCAATCAAAACAACAAAAAATAAATGGTTGACCAAGGGTATCAAAAAGAGTTGTATTAAAAAGAGAATTCTTTATACCAAATACCGACTTTACAAAGAAAATAAAAAGCAAAACAAATACACATACACACGCTACTCTAACATACTAAGGAAATGCATACACACAGCGCAACAAATTAACAGTCAGCGTTATATAGCCTCGTCAAAAAACGCCTGCAAAGCTGCATGGCAACTGATTAAAGAAAAAACTAACAAAAAGCAACAACAACCAAAGATTGAGACGATAATAGTAGGAGACACACTTTATGAAGATCCCGTCGAACTATGTGAAATATTTAACGACTACTACATAACACAAACAAACACCCATACGCATACTATGACCCAAAACTACACAACTAGTAATATACCTCATAACACCAAGAGTATGTTTATGTCACCAGTAGATGAGATGGAAATCTACAAAATAATCAAAAACCTAAAAGACACCCATTCCACGGGTTATGACGAAATAAACACTAAAGTATTAAAAAAGTGTGCCCCAAGTGTGGTTGTTCCACTTACTCATATTATCAACCTTTCGCTATCAGAGGGAATATTTCCGGATCGTCTGAAAATGTCTGTAGTGAAGCCCCTGTACAAAAAAGGTGACAGAACTAACATTAGTAACTACAGACCCATAACCCTAATACCGATAATAGCTAAGATTTTTGAAAAGGTTATTTGCTCTAAACTTGAGAATTTTATTACATCATGCGACGTACTTGATAACCGACAATACGGATTTAGAAAATTAAGTTCAACTTCTCTGGCATGTTTCTCACTAATTAAACAAATTACTCAAAGTCTAAACGATAAATCTAAAGTTGCATGTATTTTTCTTGATATGACGAAGGCGTTTGACTTCGTATGTCACAAAACACTTCTGTCAAAATTATATAACTATGGGGTCCGAGGAACTGCTAATGAATTAATAAAAAGTTATTTAGAGAATCGATTGCAGTGTGTCGAAATACAAAAAATCGAACAACACCAGCTAACAACATTCAAGTCTGAATATCGTCAAAATGACTACGGTGTGCCACAGGGCAGTCTACTGGCGCCTCTCTTGTTTCTGCTTTACATAAACGATTTGCCGAAAGCCGTAAATCATGAAAGCATACTTTTTGCCGATGATACAACTTTGATTGTAAAAGGCTACAATGAGCTTGAAATTAAAATAAATGAAGCCATTAAGAATGCTAGTACATGGTTAGAACAGAACAACCTGCAAATAAATACAAACAAGACAAATATCATACAGTTCCAAACTTACAAAAGTAAAGTAGTAGATCTTGCAATAACCCATAATAACAATGTAATCAATAACTGCAACGAGTGCTCATTCCTCGGCATTGTGGTAGACAAATTTTGTAATTGGAAACCTCATATAAATATGATATTAACTAAACATTGACCGTTTTGTATTTGTACTGAGTAGAATCAGGCAAATTGTGAACCTACATACAGCGATCATAACTTACCATGCATACATATCCTCAGTACTCCGTTATGGAATTGTTGTGTGGGGCAATTCAGTGGAGGCAGACAAAGCATTCATAGCCCAAAAAAAATGCATCCGCGCGATGTGTGGGGTTGATGGCCTAACTAGCTGTAAGCCACTGTTTAAAGAACACAACATTCTGCCACTGCCGTGCTTGTATATATTCGAAATGTGCATTTTTGTAAAAAAACATCCAAACTTATTACAGAAATTAGGAGACATGCCAAACAGTCGTACAAGGCACAAGACTAGACTGCAGATACCAAAGATGACCTTAGAGGTGGCCAAGAAAAATTCATTCTGTATGTGCATAACACTGTATAACCACTTGCCAGAGTACATAAAGGAGCTAGAAGGATCGCGATTTCGTGGGACGTTGTTTAGAATGTTAAGCGTGAAAGGCGCGATATACAGTGGCAGAGTACTTAAACGATAAAATTATAATTTGTGAAAAGGACTAATGCCTAGGTACTGATGTTGTTGTTTAATCCAATTCATTTATTCCAGTCTAATTTATTTCATTGCACAGGGACATTCAATTGTAATTTACTCATCACTACATATTATAAAACAAAGTCACTGTCGCTGTCTGTCTGTCCCTATGTATGCTTAAATCTTCAAAAGTACGCAACGGATTTTGAAGCGGTTTTTTTAAATAGATAGGGTGATTCAAGAGGAAGGTTTATATGTATAATACATGCATAATATTGTAGAGCAACACTGCTAAATTTAGAGGTTTCTAATGTCATGTCGTAAAAAAGCAAATTTTTTTGCACTTACATTGCAAACGCTGGCTGAACCCCAAGAGATAAATCAAAATGAACTACTATAGTATTGTACACCTCAAAAAGGCCTACATAAAAGTCCGCGATAGCATATGTCTATCTATTATGGGTAGCCCACAGTAACCATTTTTATCTTTTACAAATTATATTTTTTTTATGTGTCTTTTTGGAAGCTATTTTTAACAATATATTGTTATTCCTTATCCAATTAAATACTTAAGATACGTTGTACATTTAATGTAGATCAAAATTGCCATTCACACTATATAATTATAATGCATACTTTGGAAGCTATCGCAATATACAATTAACGCACGGCAAAATAAATTCAAGCAGAAATCCCGAATGACATTAGAAACCTCTAAATTTAACAGTGTTTCTCTACAATATTATGCATGTATTATACATATAAACCTTCCTCTTGAATCACTTAAAAATCACTGTTTAAAACTACACAACGGATTTTGAAGCGGGTTCTTTTAATAGATAGAGTAATTCAAGGAGAAGGTTTACATGTATAATACATGCTTAATATAGTAGAGGGTGTAGCGGGTACAGGATCTGATGCCACGCGGGCGGATAAAAATTGGCGGTACGAAGTTCGCCGGGTCAGCTAGTAATGTATAAGTATAATCTAATTTATTAATTCTGTGACGCGACAATAATTTTCTTTGATAAGGACTGGACAAAGCTCGAATGTTTATGTAATTTTAATTTATTTAACTCCTTGTAAAAATATTTCCGCGCCTAACGGCAGAATGTGCTGCTCCAAAACAATTTTATAACACCTGTAATGTAACCACGCTCTATGGAAATAAAATTTGATTTGATTTGATTTGATTTACTATCAGGCGAGATGAAGTCGAATTGACGTGTCCTTTTATAAAAAATAAAAAATAAATAATAATTAACTGATTTGGCTTACGAAGCGGCGCCTTTCAACTAACGGCCTGAATGATGTTCAGCCGTATCGTTTGTTACAACATTTAACAAACGAGCTGGCTAATTCTTAGGCCATTCGTACGAGGCTATCAACCAGAAATACGAATTTCGATTTAGAATTTATTCATTCACAGAAAATTTGTTATAAGTTTATTGAGAAAGCTGCTTACTCTGAATTAGATAGGTTAGGTTAGATGGCTTTTTTTACAAGTATACAGAAATCATTCCTTTGCCTAGCTGTTTGATTATAATATATAGGTTACTTATTAAACGTCACAGACACAAGCCATTTGCCTAGCCGTTTGAACAAATGGCTTAACTTCATTCAGGCCATTAACTGAACGGGTTTAGTAAAGAGCCTAGGCAGTTAATTGAATGGCTGACAAAGCTAATTAGCTGCGACGAGCATATTACAATGAAAAGTCCCTTTTATGCCTTTATCAATTGAATATTCATATTATATAGAATTTATAACAAATGCATTTTTTTTTCAATATTTTCAATCAATAAACGTTTTTGTTATACGCTAACAGATGGTTTGACGCACTATTTGTACTAGAAGCGTTTAAATACTAGTATAATATGTATAGAAATTTCCACATTAAATAAATAAATACATACCCAAGTAGAAAATGGAATGATCCGAGTATATTAAAGGGTGGAAACAAATACAATTCTCAAACAGCTTACCAATACTACAAGAATCACATGCACCTGGTGAGAGAATACTGTATTTATTATATTTTTTGTTTTAATTTTTGCACAAAAAAAAATTGAATGAAGTTGGAAGGCGGACTTAATGCCATGGGACATAATTACAAGCGTAATGAGACCCTAATTCTGACAGACACGATGCGTGGATGTTCTTTTTTTTATAAAGGACACGTCAATTTGACTTCACCTCGCCTGGCAAAGTCTCAGAAAGAGGGTCAACATCGTGAATTCAGAGAATAATATAAAAAATAGAAGTCCAATGTTTCATTAGTGCCCCTAGCACGAAAAACTATTTGACCACAGGCCGGTTGACAGTACAACCTGTGTAGGTGTGAAGCCAGCCAATCACAATGCTCCGTTCTCTCGATACGTTTACGATAGCTTCTCATGCTAGCGGTTCTTTTTTTGTGCGGAAATCCCCACGGATACCTCCTCACCGTAGCTGGAAAGGGAGGTTATGTCGGACTCGAGCCGACTAAAACCATATGCCGACTGAGGGCCGTGGTGCTAGGCCAGAGGTGAGGTTGTCATATCCTTCGCACCATGGCTGAAGGAGGGCCATCCCTTACGGTCTGGGGGCCATCCCCAGGATCTCGTGCTAGGGGTACTGAAAAAAAACATCCTGTCTTAAGTACAAAGTTCTCTGGAGTCACAGGTCTGATTTTTTACTTTTTCTACTCTATATCCCAGACGTATGACAACTATATTTCCTATGTTTACTCTTTTATTGACAATCCACACGTCTGACGGTTACCTATATTATACAGTATTTTATTCTATTACTTGAATTTCTAGATTAGAAACAATATTTACTAGTATTCCCCCTGCAAAGAATGGACATAGCAATCTACTCGTAGCAAGACAATGCTGCCAGCGTTAAGGGTACATTACATTGCGCTGGGACGTTATGAGGTAGGTTATCGGGCGTTATCCAATCACAGGGTTAATTTATTATTATATTACAGGAAAATCTTCAGAAAAAAATGAAAGCAGTGCAATCTCTTTGGTTTGTGTTCACTTTAGTGGCCAGCAGCGCCGCCACCGGGTGCACTAAGTGCGATGGGCCAAGTCCGACCCCCGGCCCCGTTGACTGTTGTAAGTAGAAATATATCTTAGTTTCAACTATCTGGACTACAAAACTATAATTTATTCATATTGTACTTTATATAATGTCTCTGTGTGTGATGCGATGACTTGGCAAGTGACGAACAGAACTATACAGTCAGCATCATAAATATCTTGATCACGAAATCTCAAACAGTTTGATTTGCTCCTAATACGAGAGTTTTAAGATCGTGAGGATCTTAAAACTCTCGTATTAGGAGCAAATCAAACTGTTTTAATGATTTTTATGGTATTATTGTCCAAACTAAAGGTGTGCACCAAATATCAGAACAATCGTTCGACTGGAAGGGGGTAAAAAATTTAAATTAGGATCATTTTGAGTATACTGTTCGCCTTTACTTGCTGACTGTACCTAGTCATTACAACGGAATATCATAAAATGACCTAAGTGTGGATACAACCAATAGTTTTGGCCGAGAAACAGATAAGACCACATCAATCATGTTAACTCGAATTTTCTTTTAGGTCCTGAAGCTTGTGTCTTAGACAACGTGAAATGCATAACTGCCGGAGCTAATACTGAGTATAAATCTCTAGCCTGTGGCTCAAAAGGCATGGACCCATTACGTATATCAAGCTTAGACCGTCCAGATGGATCATCGACTTATAAACTAACTAATATTAAAGTAGCAGGACTGTGCGACTGCACAGTAACAAAATTATTGTAAGTCAATCACGTATTATTTAGTTTCTATATCATTAGTGTATGTAATATTTTGCACCAGGTTTTTCTTACCCTGCCTTTGTTTCTTATTTGGTTGGGAACTGAAAACTTCATGAACTGTAGAATTATCATCATCATCATGGTAACACATCCAGAGTCCCGATTCTGTGTCCCTTTTTTAAGAAAGGAAGAAAGAGAGAAATGTATGAGTTTATTATGAAAATTGTCAACATCATCCATGTTTTACTTGGATTTAGAAATGGAGTAATACCATCCTTCCATCATTTTCTTTCAGGGTCTTGGCTTATCTTTGCTATCTGGCTCTCTGAGAATTATTGAAATAAAACCACTTTTTACGGATTCTATGGCGATATATTTGTTATTATTTACTTTTAAACCGGCATTTCAGCTGCCTTTCAGCAGTCTTTCAGCAGCTACACCGCGATCATGGCTGCTAAAACCCAGCCGAAATGTCGGTTTAAAAGTGAATAATAACAAATATATAAATATATCGCGATAGAATCCGTAAAAAGTGGTTTTATTTCAATGAGGGACATTTGCGTAAACTTTAGAAAATATCTCTGAGAATTAGTTGTATTTCTGTAAATTGGCAAATTAATAGGGAATTCGAATATTTTCCATTTTAGATTAAACACAAACCAACAGACATATCAGCAAGATTTTAGCTGTCCTAAATTGTCTATCACTTACGAACTTCAAATTACGGACTGCTCGTGCAGCCAGCCCATTGATGTGAAAATTACAGTAACAATATGTGAGTACTTTATAGTTTTCCATGATCATATAAATCAAAATCGACGATACAAAATCTAACAACGACATATTCAATAATAATAACGGGAATTTACGCGATCATGGTATGTACCTATACGTACCTTTGTTTTGCCTGACGTTCCGACCAGGTTACACCGGTCACAGGCTGACTGACGTGGTCACAGGCTGACTGACGTGGTCACACTGGGTGGGACAGGTCAGTCAGCCTGTGACCACGGCCGGTGTTTATCAAGAAAACTGCAGCATACAAAAAAAATCGGTTGTCTGTAAAGTCGGTTGACTGACGATAGTTGAACGTGACATCGTCATAAGAAAATACTGACGCTTTTCAAAGGAAAATTTTAATTTTATTTGTTTGATTTGTCGCTCGTTCCGCGCTCTCACTTGCACTTCAAGCTTTAAATGGAACGCCTCAGAGCGAGGTAGGAGGTTTTTTCGTAACATTAACTATTGCTAAATATAATTTCTGTACGGAAAAACTGCCCAGTATTTTATATTATCTGCACTATTACTTTTAATATTTTTAGCCAGTTAGATTATCGAATTAGACAGCGAGTTTTGGTAGCTTAGTGGTTAAGGAGTCGGCCTTACGATCGAGAGGTCCCGGGTTCGATCCTGGCCATTACACCACTAACGTGAACCCACTCCTAGCCCAAGCAATTTAGCTTAGTTGGAGGTGTTAGCGGGAAAATCATTAGTTTCGGTTGCTAACATATTTCTGATGATATTTGTTGAATGCAGATTTTCTTCTTTAAAAAAATAAAAGAATGTATGAGTGATTTGTATTAGTATACGGAATTTATGAAGTGTTTTTAATCTTAGCTAACTACGAAACACGAAACATTGGAAGTTATGGAACATTTATCAGTAAAGGAGATAACTTGCCTCATTTCTATATTCAAAATGTCTGCACATCAGTTAGACTCGTAGGAGGAATTGCGTATTCCGTCACAGCTACTTGTTGCTCTTCTTCAACTACAGGTAAGTGTTAGAACAAAATTGATTCATTGCTAATATTAAGAAAGCGTAAGTTTTTAAGCATGGATAGATGTTTGTTATTCTCTCACATCTAAACGGCTGGAGCGATTTTAATAAAATTTGGTATGGAGTTAGCTGGCAGCCTGGATAGGCATATTTGGTCGTGATAACCGACATCCACGCGGGTGTAGCCGTTGATTCAAACAGCGTGAGTTAGAACAGGTCTAGTTTTAACGTCGAAGTCTGGGGTCCGCTTCGAAATTTTCCGTAAAGCGAATACCATCTGACCTCCACAAGAGATTGGCGATATTGAAGCATTACTGTAAGACTTTTTAGGGCTGCAACGCAACTACACTTAACAACTGTCGTTAGCTCCAAAAAAAGTATGTTGCAGAATCAGAATCACAGCAACTCTCTGGCTAGCTGGCCTTTTTCCAGCTTTTGAAACAGAATGTGTGTGATCATAATTTTCATAACCAAGTCTCTGTTACGCTTTCGCCCGCCGCCTCTGACCTGCTCACAGAAAGAGGCGGCGCAGTCCCACTTACTCCCGCTGGAGATCATGGCCTGCACCATGGTCTCGAGCGAGAGAGTGCCCACGCCCAGACCCACCACGAGGACCTGGCGCTGTTGCGCCCAAGCTGTGCACTCCACCAGCATGTGGAGCGCTGTGTCATCGCTGCGGTCCTCGCAGTGCTGACACTCGGCCGTGGTTTCTCGGTGTCTTCGCCACAGATACCCACCGAAGCTAGTAAATGCAATACTTATAAATTGTATGATTAGTAACTTGTACCTGGTTCTTAGACCACACAGTATTTGTGATATTTTGTTATTATATAAATATCATTATTGGTATGGTAATATTATTATTGTATTTTTGCAGTGAGTCGTCTAATAGAAAAAATACTTACCGATATCAGCATAATCATGAAAAAAGTGATGGAACTTATATGGATTGCCAATAAGTACAATAGAATAAATTTAATAGGTAAGGTGTTCCCGGCATCAAATGCTTAACTATATTAAATGACATTTGGCCCAACATACCCCGTAGACAAAGCTAGCCATCTGATTCGATTTAATAGTATAAAAAAAACAATAATAAAAATAAATGCAATAATGTACCTACCTGTTGTCTTTTATTTAATATAGCCGTGTTGCTTCCCGGTGGGGTAGAACAGAACCACCCCATGTTTTCCATGGGTGTCGTAGAACCAAATTAAGGGATAGCTCTTCATCAGATAGTAAACATACAGCCCATAACAGTAAACCATATCGCACCTCCGCTCAAATAACGTCACAACTCTAAAAACCAAGTTTTTCAGTACAGACCATTGAAGTTTGGGCCACTTCAATTTTTCACTTTTTGGATCATAATTAAAAAAGCAATGACTTTAGAAGAAAACGTTCTTCAAGGAATTAGTATTATTTTTTAAGCTCTACAAATCCATATTTTTAATAATCTGAAAATCCTGAAAAAATGCAAAATAAAATCGGGGTTATGACACTATATGTACAAAAAAACAAAGGTTTTACTATAATTCGTTTATTATAATGACACAACTGTATTTAACTTCTTACAAAATACAATAATTTCTTAACCATACTATAGGTATGAGACTTAAAAATGTCCTATATTTACTGATAATAAAGTGGAGCGCCACTGCCACCCGCAGGGAGTCGTCAGCTAATAGGGTGTCCAGGAGCCGTGACGGCAGTGCGTTTAACCATGCCCCCGATTCAGTCTGCGACACAGCCCTGAGCCTCGTCGAATTAGCGCCCGTCGCGCCATCCAGCATATCCCTCACCATCCCATCAACACCGATCTCGTCCCATGCTATTTGCACGCTCTGATTTACTGGACACGGTTTGCCCGGGCTGAGGACCGACCATGACGATAGCGCCTCGCGCACATGAGGTATTTCTACTCTATCGCCGTTTGAGGAGAGCATGATAGCAACCAAGGCTGCCAACCCGTGATCTGATGCTAGGAAGGCCGGCAGGCCAACGTCCGTCACGTGCCGTAATCCGAGACCCCCACATCTTATAGGCAGGGAGGCCTGGAGCCACTGTCGTTCGTCGAGTAAGACATTGAGGATGGACTCCGCAGTATCTCTCAAAGCGCTGTCCAAGGAAGAGACTGCATCTGGACAGAGGCAGGTTGGCTACACCAGCAGGTATGTGACTTTGGGAACCGCAAAACACATCCGCAACAGCAGCACGGCAACGTGGGGTGAAAGGTTCCTCAACTGTTCCCGTGCAGCAAGAAGAAGAAAAAGCTGGCGCGAAGTAATAACCTCTGGAACTGCCTCCAGGAAAATGGGAGAACCCAGTAGGTTGAAGGTGCCTGGAGTAAGTTAGCTGAGGCCAGGAACGAGTATATGCCAGTATTGGTGATCAACAAATATATTTGTATTGTATTGTTTCAATCATGTATACTGTCATAACTCTGTTTAGGTCAATATTAGGGTACAACCAATAATTTTATTATTCTGTTTTAATCATGTGTACTGACATTAGTCGACAAGCATCAGTTTAAGAACAGAAAACGAAAAGAAATTTTACTTACCTCTCAAACAAAAACAGTCTTGAGTCAACACAATTCACTTTTACTGAACAACGTAGGTATGACCACCTCGCGCAAGTTGAGACATGACACTGTATATGTTCGCCGTGTAACAACTTTCGGTAAACAATATAACGACACAAGTGCTATCTAGGGACAAGTAATTGAACTACGTCTATGAAATTTTGTGAGCATAACAAATGCGATATTCTGATATGAATGGTACAATAAAAGTCATTTCGCATTATATCGAGTTATGACGTTATTTGAGCGGATGTGCGATATAGTTAGCATACTTACTGCTGTAAAATTCATTCAAGTAAACCTACAGCCCGGTGATATGTGCAAGTGGACGGAGCCGCGGGCATAGCGCTAGTTGAGTGTATATGGTCAATCTAAAGATCCGAGGTTACAATAATTCGCATCAAGCTGAAAATTGGTAGTAAATGACCATGTTGATCTCAAATCAAACATGGTACAGTAAGCTTCAGAGAAAAGGAACCCCCCTTGATAATGTTTTTATCCTCAGGGGGGGTTCCTTTTCTCTGAAGCTTACTGTACATGTTTACGATCGTGACCCTCTTTCCCAGACTTTGCCTTTAGCTTACTATCAGGCGAGGTGAAGTCGATTTGACGTGTCCTTTTATAAAAAATAAATAAAAATTAACGGCTTTGGCTTACTAAGTGGCGCCTTTCAACTAACTTCTTAGGCCATTCGTACGAGGTTATCAACCAGAAATAAGACAAAAAATTACATACGTACATAAACTCACCTGTAAGCAGTACTGGAGAGCACCTCGAGGTAGGCAGAGATGTATTAACACCCTAATATCGACAAAAAAATTTATTCATTCACAGAAAATTAGTTATAAGTTTATTGAGAAAGCTCTGAATTAGATAGGTTAGGTTAGATGGCTTTTTTTTCAAAGTATACAGAAATCATTCCTTTGCCTAGCTATTGTTTGATTATAATATATAGGTTACTTATTAAACGTCACAGACACAAGCCATTAGCCTAGCCGTTTGAACAAATGGCTTAACTTCATTCAGGCCTTTAGCTTCTTCTTCTATCGTGGCGATGGCGCCTCGGCCCTCAAATTATCTTCTCCCAGTGTGCTGCCACCTGTATGGCGTTCTCGGAGGCGCACTTAAGGTCCTGCGGTGTACATGTGTATGGGCATTTAGCACATGTCAACAGGTGGGCCATTGTCTGTGGAGTAACTCCACATTCACATCGCAGGTCCGCCCCCTCCGAGAACCCCCATCTGGCCCGGCATTCCTTGCTTCGGCCAACCCGAGTCCGGAGTCTGTTTAAAGACTTCCATCTGTTCCAGGGCAGATCATGTCCAGGCGGGAGTTCCTCTGAAAGCGGGACGAAAGGGGTTGGTAGTGGACCCTGTGCTCTCCAGTGTTCGGTTCTGGCTTGAGAGGGGTCACCGACAATTGGGCCTTTAGCTGAACGGGTTTAGTAAAGAGCCTAGGCAGTTAATTGAATGGCTGACTAAGCTAGTTAGCTACGACAGTCATATTACAATGAAAAGTCCCTTTATCAATTGAATATTCATATTTTATAGAATTAACAACAAATGCATTTTTTTCAATATTTTCAATCAATAAATGTTTTTGTTATACGCTGACAGATGGTTTGACGCACTATTTGTACTAGGAGTGTTTAAATACTAATAAAATATGTAAAGAAATATCCATATTAAATAAATTTTTTTTTTTTTTTTTTTATTTATTTATCAAATAGCATTACATAGTAGGTACATTATGATAACACCCATAAAACCCGTATCGGTTTATCTTGGGTGTGAGTGTACATATATTATCATCAATTACAATGCTTGCATACAATTTATATAAAACAATAATAACTAGGTACATACATATCAATAAAACATATAAAAGTTTCACCAATGACATTAAATAGTCAGTGCTGAGTAGGTAGGTGCGCAAGTCTTTTGAATGTAAACCGGTTTTTGTTTACGCTTATACATTCGCTAAGAGCCTAGACGCGCTAGAGGTACAGCATGATTCACAATTCGTACTAGCAGTACTAGCACAGATAGTATAAATTATAATAGATACATTGTAGGTATATGTATTTCAATATACCTACAACTACAATACTATTTATTACTAGGTATTACTATTCATTATTATATTTATTTAAATTTTATTTATAATATAATAGGTAGGTACTTATGAGATTTATAATATTTTATTTAAAAATAAAGATGAATTGTATTACATATTAAATTTTTTTATTATTATTTTATTTTATTTACTTATTTTTTATTATAATTATTTTGGTCAGGGTTCAAGTTAGATTATTGTTTAATTTTATTTAGGTATATGTTTTTTACTATTCGTTGTATGTTGTGGGAATTTATTTTATTTCTGGTTTCTAGCGGTATTTCGTTTATTAGTCTAGGTACTAGGTAGTCCGTAGTTCGCGTGCCGTAGTAGTTGTTGGCTGTTTTAGTAATTAACCTTTTGTTTACTATTTGGCGTGTGGTTATGGGGTGTTCTATCAAATTGTTATTGTATTTAAAATAATTTTCTATCGTAAGCGTCATTCTTACCTTATCGTAGACAGGTATTATTTTACAATATTCAAATAGTTTTTCATCCTCATATTTAAGTTGGATACGCACATGTTTTGGTACAATAGATTGTAAATAAATTCATACCCAAGTATAAACTGGAATGATACGAGTATATTAAAGGGTGGAAACAGATACAATTCTCAAACAGCTCACCAATACTACAAGAATCACATGCATGGTGGGAGAATACTATACTTATTATATTTTTTATGTTATTTTTTTAACTTTTTGCTCAAATAAAAATAGATGAGGAAGGTGGACTTATTGCCATGGGACATCATTACTAGTGTAATGAGACCCTAATTATGACAGACACGATGCGTGGATGTTCTTTTTTTTTATAAAGGACATGTCAATTTGACTTCACTTCGCCTGATGGTATATTCGTAAATTCAGAGAATAATGTGAAAAATAGAAGTCCAATGTTTCATTAGTGCCCCTAGTACGAAAAAACTATTTGGCCGCAAGCCTACTGTCAACCTGTGTGGGTGTGAAGCCAGCCAATCACAATGCTCCGTTCTCTCGCTAACCGCTAGCTTCTCGTGCTAGCGGTTTTTTTCGTGCGGAAATCCCCACGGATACCTCCCCTGTCGGAGCTGGAAGGGTTATGTCGTACGTTAAGAGGTAGGTAATTAGGCGTTATCTAATCACAGGGTTAATTTATTATTACAGAAAAAGCTTCAGGAAAAAATGAAAGCAGTGCAATCTCTTTGGTTTGTGTTCACTTTAGTGGCCAGCAGCACCGCCACCGGGTGCATTAAGTGCAATGGGCCAAGTCCGACCCCCGTTGACTGTTGTAAGTAGAAATATGTTTTTGTTTCAACTATCTGGACTACAAAACTCTAATTTATTCATATTGTACTTTATATAATGTCTCTGTGTGTGATGCGATGACTTGGCAATGACGGAACTATACAGTCAGTGTCATAAATATCTTGATCACGAAGTCTCAAAATGATTTTAAAACTCTTGTATTGCGAGCAAATCGAACTGTTTTATTAATTTTTATGGTATTATTGTCCAAACTAAAGGTGTGCACCAAATATCAGAACAATCGCTCAACTGGAAGGGAATCTATAAATTAAATTAAGATCATTTTGAGTATACTGTTCGTCTTTACTTGCTGTCTGTACCTAGTCATTACAACAGAATATCATAAAATGTCACAGGTGTGGATAAAACCATTAGTTTCGGCTGAGACAAAGATAAGACCATATCAATCATGTTAAGTCGAATTTCCTTTTAGATCCTGAGGTTTGTGTCTTAGACAACGTGGAATGCATGACTGCCGGAGCTAAAACTATGTATAAATCTATAGCCTGTGGTTCAAAGGGCATGGACCCATTACGTATATCAAGTATAGACCGTCCAGATGGATCATCGACTTATAAACTAAGTAATATTAAAGTAACAGGATTATGCGACTGCACAGTAACAAAATTACTGTAAGTTAATGACGTATTACTTAGTTTCTATATCAATAGTGTATGTAATATTTTGCGCTTGGTTTTTGTTACTGAACCCTCTAATTTCTTTCATGTTTGGTTGAGAAGTGATAACTTCATGAACTGTATAATTATCATCATTCTGATAACACACCAGAGTCCGATTGTGTCCCTTTTTTAAGAAAGGAAGAAAGAGAGAAATGTTTGAGTTTATTATGAAAATTCTCGACATCATCCATATTTACCCGACTGCGCGACGCAAAGGAGGGTAATGTGTTCATCAGTCTATGTATGTATGTATGTATGTATGTATGTTTGTTTCTATGTGGCGTTCTAGAGACCAAATGCGTAGGCCGATTTTGATAATTCTTACGTCAATCGATTCGTCTTAACCTTGCGAGTGTCACTAAAGACATAACAGTGATCAAAATTCACCACAGCGAAAACCAGACGCCATATTGTCAAAATGAAAAAAAAAAAAGTCGATGAACTATGTCAAGTGGGGTGTCGTTGAATAGGTATTTTAAAATTATCTTTAGGTTCCTTTTACCATTTTTGATTTTAAATAATAGTTTAGGATATATAACGATTTAAAGTTGTTTAAAAAAACAATCATTCTCGCTAATTTTCTTACTTATTGATTTAAGTTTTTATTTCAAGTATAAACGATATGAAGGAAATTACAAAAAGATATACATGTCATATCATAACTAAAAAGTATAAAATAAAACAAATGATTAAAAAATAAAAAACCCGACTGCCACTGAAAAGACCAAAATAAGTTTGATAGCAGGCGGTACCCATTTGCCAATCATAAGCCGAAAGAAAATCAATGGGTACCGCCTGCTATCAAACTTATTTTGGTCTTTTCAGTGGCAGTCGGGTTTTTTATTTTTTAATCATTTGTTTTTTTACTTTTTTTTTCCGTGCGAAAATCCCCTCGGATACCCCCCTGCCGGAGCCGGAAGGGGAGGCTATGTCGGACTCGAACCGAATAAAACCGCACGCTGACTGTGGGTCGCGGTGCTAGGGCCGGAGGTGAGGTTGTCATCGACATATCCCTCGCACCCCGGCTGACCCCTCCTCGGGAGGGGGACAACGGTGTCCCAGACTCGCCCCTGGAATGGGGACAACGGTGTCCCAGACTCGCCCCTGGAATGGGGAGGCGGGCTTCTCAGCGCGCTGCCGCCGTGGCCTGCTTCTGCTGGCGTGACAGGCGGCTCCACCCGTCACCCCCAGGCCCGCGTTCATGGGGGACCGAGGTCAGTCAGTGCCCTCCGACGTCCGAGTTGCCTGCGCGCGGGCGGCGCGATCCGCGAGTCTCTGTCGCCTCTCCCGTTCCGCTGTCTCCTTCACGACCATTACCTGCTCGCTGAAAGAGACGCCGGCCGCCCACGCCTCCGCATAGCGGACCATTGCTGTAAGGAGGGTGGCGAGGGTGAGAACTCTCACTCCCAGAGCCGCCACTAGCTTCCGCCTCGGTCCGGCCCATGCCGGACACTCGGTGAGCGTGTGCAGCCCTGTGTCCTTGCTCGCGTTGCAATGATGGCACTCGGACGTTGGCTCCTTTTCGATCCGACACAGATACCGTCCGAAGCACCCGTGCCCGGTGATAATCTGTGTTAGTCGATACGAGAGGCTGCCATGTGGCCTCTCTAGCATCCATATTTTAATACATTCATAATTTACTTGGATTTAGAAATGGAGTTATACCATCCTCCTAGGGGATCGAAACATAAACTGGCGAAAGAAAAAAGATAAAGAAAGAAAGAAAAATATTTTATTTAAGTTCTACACAGTGGGCATCTTAAGTACAAATAGGTAGGTTTTTGTTCTAATTAGTATGTATATAAAAATAAGCTACGGGTGCAACATTCCACACTATACGAACCCAAATAGGGCCCCATCTCAGCCTTGAATGCTGCGCACACCCTTCGTTGAGTGTGCACAGCGCTGGTTTGCTAGCTAGTGTGGGTGCTAGCACCTCTGCCTACCCCTTCGGGGAATACAGGCATGAGTTTATGTTATGATGTATACCATCCTTCTAACATTATCTTTCAGGGTCTTGACTTATCTTTGTTTTTACGGTGGCGACTGCCATCGAACCCTTCCCGAGGATTCCCTGGGTCAGCCGGGATGCGAGGGATATGTCGAAGACAACCTCACCTCCAGCCAGCACCACGACCCAAAGTCGGCGTGCGGTTTAGTCGGTTCGAGTCCGACATAACCTCCCATTCCGGCTCTGGCGAGGGAGGTATCCGAGGGGATTTCCGCACGAAAGAATGCCATCTAACCCTTTGATAATTATATTTCTGAAAACCTGCAAATTAATAGAGAATTTGAATATTTTCCATTTTAGACCAAAGTCAACAGACATATCAGCAAGATTTTAGCTATCCTAAATTGTCTATCACTTACGAACTTCAAATTACGGACTGCTCGTGCAGCCAGCCCATTGATATGAAAATTACAGTAACAATATGTGAGTACTTTATAGTTTTCGATGATCATATAAATCACCACCTGTCCCACCCAGTGTGACCACGTCAGTCAGCCTGTGACCACGGCCGGTGTAGGTCGGAACGTCAGGCAAATCAAAGTTACGTATGTACCTATACCATGATCGCATTAATTCCCGTTATTATTATCGTAGGTATATCATGGAACGCGAGAGTTTAAAAGTTAGTTTAACGACATATTCACTTTGTGAATAAACTCTCTTAGCCCACCGCTGGACATAGGCCTCTTCCTGTGCTCGCGATCTGCAACAACATACTGGGTGGAATAGTTATTTTTCTACCTGGAGGGAAAGACTTTGAAGAATGTTTATTAGAGAGATTTGATCATTATGTTTGATTCTCGTTAAATGTTATTTTATATTTTTTTTTGAGAAAGTGCGCAAAAAAAGTTCATCAAGAAAACTGCAGCATACAAAAAACAGTAACTATTGTTAAATATAATTTCTGTACGGAAAAACTGCCCAGTATTTTATATTATCTGCACTATTACTTTTAATATTTTTAGCCGGTAAGATTATCGAATTAGGCAGTGAGTTTGGGTAGCTTAGTGGTGGTCGGCCTTAAGATTGAGAGGTCCCGGGTTCGAACCTGGCCATTACACCACTAACGTGACCCCTCTCCTAGATCCTAGCACAAGCAATTTAGCTTAGTTGGAGGCGTTAGCGGGAAAATGATTAATTTCGGTTGCTAACATGTTTTTGATAAAATTTGTTGAATGCAGCTTTTTTTCTTTAAAAAAATAAAAGAATGTAGTGACCAAAATAAGATTGGATGAGTGATTTGTATTAGTATAAGGAATTAATTAAGTGTTTGTAATCTTAGCTAACTACGAAACACGAACCATTGGAAGCTATGGAACATTTATCAGTAAAGGAGATAACTTGCCTCATTTCTATATTCAAAAAGTCTGCACATCAGTTAGACTCGTAGGAGAAGTTGCGTATTACATCACAGCTACTTGTTGCTCTTCTTCAACTACAGGTAAGTGTTAGAACAAATTTGATTCATTACTAATATTCCCATGGTACCAATGACTTTTTGATGCTTTTTTTTTTTTTTTTTTTTTTTTCCACAACATTCTACACAACGCTATCTAGACCCATGGTAAGCTTTTATAGCTTGTGTTATGGAATCTAGAATGCTGATAAACATACTTATATACTTCTTTTTTTTTTTTTTTTTTTTTTTTTGTAAATACATACATATTATACATAGAAACACCCAGACCAATGCAAATAGCCATATTCATGCATACAAATATTTGCACTGAGTTTTTTCGAAGTTAAGTGTGTATTTATCGCAGGTTTATAAGTGCCCAGTTAATGGCAATAGGCTCGCCTATTTACATTGGGACCTAAACATAAACTGGCGAAATGTGGGTGCTAGCACCTCTGCCTACCCCTTCGAGGAATACAGGCGTGAGTTTATGTATGTGTATGTGATGTAATATTAAGAAAGCGTAAGTTTGTACCCATAGACGCGGGATAGCACCCGAACCACCCCCTAGGCGAGGCCGCAATTGTAGCCGTAGGTCTGATGGGAGTCCTGGGACATCCTTCCGAGTGCTTACCCGGGGCTCCCAACCATAGGCTTCTGGGCGTTACCGTGGGGGTTTTTAGTCGGTAGGAAACCGGCATAACATCCATGGAGGATTTTCCCCCACGGTAAAAAAATAAAGCGTAAGTTTGTAAGTATGGATAGATGTTTATTAGTCTCTCACATCTAAACGGCTGGGACGATTTTAATAAAATTTGGTATGGAGTTAGCTGACACCCTGGATTAACACATAGGCTATGTTTGGTCATGATAACCGACATCCACGCGGGTGTAGCCGTAAACAAAAGTTATTTACTTAGTAAAACATTGAGTTTGATTCAAATGCAAGCTTCCTGCAGGGGCGCCGTATTCGCGTCCTTTGTGATGGACGAGCTTCGGAGTTCTTGCAGGTAAATGCTGGCGTGCCGCAGGGTTCCGTTTTATCTCCCACTCTCTTTCTTCTGCATATCAATGACATGCTCTGTAACGGAAACATTCACTGCTATGCAGACGACAGCACCTTACATGGGAGTTATCACGCACATCCTGCGGCCAAGCAGTCTGATATCGCGGAAAAAAGGCAGCTTCTTGTCACAGAGCTGGACCGGATCCTGGACCACATTTCTCAATGGGGCGCTAGGAACCTGGTCGAGTTCAATGCCAAGAAGACCCAGGCATGTGCGTTTACAGCTAAGGTATCTCCTTTCCTTCCCCTTCCCACTCTTCAGAGCACACCACTGCCACTGCAGGATCACCTCACTATCCTCGGTATGGATGTTCGCTGCAAACTGAATAACAAAAACTATATCGAGAGTATCATCAAATCAGCCTCGCGTAAACTCGGAGTCCTGAACAGAGTGAGACGTTTTTTCACGCCGGAGCAGCGGTGTCTTCTATACAAGACCCAAATTCGTTCCTGCGTGGAATACTGCTCACATCTCTGGGACGGCTCCGCAAAGTACTTATTAGATGCTCTCGACAGGTTGCAGCGACGTGCGGTCCGCATTATTGGGGATCCTGAGGTCACGAACACCCTCGAGCCTTTGCAGATGCGTAGAGATGTTGCGTCTTTGGCAGTTTTCTACCGTCTCTACCATGGTGAATGTTCTGACGAGCTCTTCCAATTAGTCCCACCCTCCCCTTTCCTTCACAGGACGACACGTGCAGGGCTAAGATGTCATCCATTTACGGTGCAGAGTATACCTGCTAGAACCAAGCGTTTCAGTGATTCATTCCTATGCCGCACCACTAAGACCTGGAATTCCCTGCCAGCTCACGTGTTTCCTTCTTCCTACAGTCCCGGGTCCTTTAAGCGGGGCGTGAAAAGGCATCTAATGAGGCCGTCAAGCTGAGTGCCACCACTGTTAACATGGTAAATGTTTACGATGGTGACCCTCTTTCCGAGACTTTGCCTTTAGCTTAACATCAGGCGAGGTGAAGTCAAATTGACGTGTCCTATATAAAAAAAAAAAAAAACAGCGTGAGTGAGAACAGCCCTAGCTTTGACGTCGAAGTCTGGAGCCCGCTTTTCCCGCTCTAACTGCAAGTTTGGTTGAACTTCGGAATTTTCCGTAAAGCGAATGCCACCTGACCTCCACAAGACATTGGCGATGTTGAAGCATTACAGTTAGACCTGTTATTCGACTTTTAAGGGCTGCAGCTACACTTAACAACAGCCGTTAGTTCCAAAAAAATAATGTTGCAGAATCAAAATCACAACAACTTTCTGGCTTGCTGGCCAGATAATTTGATAGTAATTTTTCCAGCTTTTGAAACAAAATGTGTGCCCCCGCAAATTTAACATATTTCATGACCAAGTTTCTTCTAGGAGATACATTTTAAAACATATATTTTTGGAGAGAAAACGTCTGACAAAACTCGTACCTGGTTCTTAGACCACACAGTATTTTGTGATATTTTGTTATTATATACAATAATATTGTTATTGTATTTTTGCAGTGAGTCGTCTAATAGAAAAAATACTTACGGATATCAGCATAATCATGAAAAAGGTGATGGAACTTATATGGATTGCCATTGATAAGTACAATAGAACAAATTTAATAGGTAAGGTGTTCCCGGCATCAAATGCTTAACTATATTAAAGCTAGGAGTACGGGGTATGTTGGGCCAAGTGACGCAATGTCCAAGGCCTTTTGACAATTGAACATTGTTTCCAATTACACGTTTTAGCAATTGGTCGTTTTTTGGCCTCGGATGCAATCAGGACTAACGTCTTTATGTGGATGATGAAGCAATTGGTCGTTTTGACACCCGGATATTACGATAATTGGGAATTTTGAAAATTGGGCATTGTTTCCTTGTCATTTTGATACACTGGACATCATGACATTTGGCCCCACATACCAGGTAGACAAAGCTAGTCATCTGCTTCGATGTAATAGTATAAAAAGAACAATAATAAAAATAAATGCGATAATGTACCTACCTGTTGTCTTTTATTTAATATAGCCGTGTTACTTCCCGGTGGGGTAGAACAGAACCACTCCATGTTTTCCCATGGGTGTCGTAGAACAAAATTAAGGGATAGCTCTTCATCAGATAGTAAACATACATCCCATAACAGTAAACCATATAGTTAGCATACTTACTGCTGTAAAACTCATTCAAGTAAACCTACAGCCCGGTGATATGAGCAAGTGGGCGGAGCCGCGGGCATAGCGCTAGTTGAGTGTATATGGTCAATTTACAGATCCGAGGTTGCAATAATTTGCATCAAGCTGAAAACTGGTAGTAAAAGACCATGTTGATCTCAAATCAAACATGGTACATGTTTACGATGGTGACCCTCTTTCCGAGACTGCCTTTAGCTTACATACATAGAATTACCAATGAATAGTTACTTTTGTCAATACAAGTTTACTCCCAGCCATTGCGACTATATTAATAAGTTATGTACCAAATTAAACAATGACATCGATCATAGATGCTACCAAAACCAGATATTGTTCCGAATTAAAGACAATCTTGCCAAATCAAGAATACCTCAACGCACAACCAATCACGGGCATACTAAGTCACCAACCATAAAAAATATACAAACCAAAATTACATCATACTTTTCCACCCAAATTCAGCCCTCAGCAGTACCCTCATCAAATTTTTTTCGTACCTAATAGGGAGCAGGAGACCCTTACACTGTTCCACCAAAACATTGCGGGATTACTAAATAAACAAGATAGACTCCTAATCGCATTAGAAGACATAAACAATGTTCAAATAATTTGCATTTGTGAATCATTCATAAAGCGAGGCTCAGAAATGAATTGTAATATCAACAACTATCGAATGGCAGCCTCTTTCTCGAGAGTTGATAAGAGAAGAGGTGGCACATGTATACTCATAAAAAATAACTTGCAATATAAAGCGGTTGAGAATTTATTCCCCCCTATACCGTTCCATTTCGAGTACTGTGCGACCGAGATTCTTAACTATAATCTAATCGTAGTCTGTATCTATAGAACACCAGCTTCAAACTCTGGCATATTTCTAGAGAACTTGGAGCTCCTAACGGGTAAACTTAGTAGAAAAAGAAAGAAAAACATTATACTATGTGGTGATTGGAACATAGACCCGCGTAAAACCAACCCCACGTCCAAGAAACTTAATTCCATACTGAATCAAACTAACTTAAGAAATCATATATCCCTACCTACACGTGATAACGCCTGCCTAGATTTGATTGTGAGCAATATCCCCGAAGTCTCTCCTAACCTTCACGAACTGAGTCTCTCTGACCATCAAAAAGGACAATCAATAACCTTCACAATTGAATCTCACAAAGTCCGTCAAGCGCCCGATTTCTGGTTCAGAGAGGTAAGAGATTTGTGTGAGGAAAATATCAATATTTATAAATCCTATTTGTCCCAATTGTCATTTTCCGATGTGCTCGCCGGCACCGATACGAATGAAGCGTTCAACGCATTCCATGATACACTCAAATTATTCTACGACCTATGCTTTCCAATCAAAAATATTAAGTGTTCAATCAAAACAACAAAAAATAAATGGTTGACCAAGGGTATCAAAAAGAGTTGTATTAAAAAGAGAATTCTTTATACCAAATACCGACTTTACAAAGAAAATAAAAAGCAAAACAAATACACATACACACGCTACTCTAACATACTAAGGAAATGCATACACACAGCGCAACAAATTAACAGTCAGCGTTATATAGCCTCGTCAAAAAACGCCTGCAAAGCTGCATGGCAACTGATTAAAGAAAAAACTAACAAAAAGCAACAACAACCAAAGATTGAGACGATAATAGTAGGAGACACACTTTATGAAGATCCCGTCGAACTATGTGAAATATTTAACGACTACTACATAACACAAACAAACACCCATACGCATACTATGACCCAAAACTACACAACTAGTAATATACCTCATAACACCAAGAGTATGTTTATGTCACCAGTAGATGAGATGGAAATCTACAAAATAATCAAAAACCTAAAAGACACCCATTCCACGGGTTATGACGAAATAAACACTAAAGTATTAAAAAAGTGTGCCCCAAGTGTGGTTGTTCCACTTACTCATATTATCAACCTTTCGCTATCAGAGGGAATATTTCCGGATCGTCTGAAAATGTCTGTAGTGAAGCCCCTGTACAAAAAAGGTGACAGAACTAACATTAGTAACTACAGACCCATAACCCTAATACCGATAATAGCTAAGATTTTTGAAAAGGTTATTTGCTCTAAACTTGAGAATTTTATTACATCATGCGACGTACTTGATAACCGACAATACGGATTTAGAAAATTAAGTTCAACTTCTCTGGCATGTTTCTCACTAATTAAACAAATTACTCAAAGTCTAAACGATAAATCTAAAGTTGCATGTATTTTTCTTGATATGACGAAGGCGTTTGACTTCGTATGTCACAAAACACTTCTGTCAAAATTATATAACTATGGGGTCCGAGGAACTGCTAATGAATTAATAAAAAGTTATTTAGAGAATCGATTGCAGTGTGTCGAAATACAAAAAATCGAACAACACCAGCTAACAACATTCAAGTCTGAATATCGTCAAAATGACTACGGTGTGCCACAGGGCAGTCTACTGGCGCCTCTCTTGTTTCTGCTTTACATAAACGATTTGCCGAAAGCCGTAAATCATGAAAGCATACTTTTTGCCGATGATACAACTTTGATTGTAAAAGGCTACAATGAGCTTGAAATTAAAATAAATGAAGCCATTAAGAATGCTAGTACATGGTTAGAACAGAACAACCTGCAAATAAATACAAACAAGACAAATATCATACAGTTCCAAACTTACAAAAGTAAAGTAGTAGATCTTGCAATAACCCATAATAACAATGTAATCAATAACTGCAACGAGTGCTCATTCCTCGGCATTGTGGTAGACAAATTTTGTAATTGGAAACCTCATATAAATATGATATTAACTAAACATTGACCGTTTTGTATTTGTACTGAGTAGAATCAGGCAAATTGTGAACCTACATACAGCGATCATAACTTACCATGCATACATATCCTCAGTACTCCGTTATGGAATTGTTGTGTGGGGCAATTCAGTGGAGGCAGACAAAGCATTCATAGCCCAAAAAAAATGCATCCGCGCGATGTGTGGGGTTGATGGCCTAACTAGCTGTAAGCCACTGTTTAAAGAACACAACATTCTGCCACTGCCGTGCTTGTATATATTCGAAATGTGCATTTTTGTAAAAAAACATCCAAACTTATTACAGAAATTAGGAGACATGCCAAACAGTCGTACAAGGCACAAGACTAGACTGCAGATACCAAAGATGACCTTAGAGGTGGCCAAGAAAAATTCATTCTGTATGTGCATAACACTGTATAACCACTTGCCAGAGTACATAAAGGAGCTAGAAGGATCGCGATTTCGTGGGACGTTGTTTAGAATGTTAAGCGTGAAAGGCGCGATATACAGTGGCAGAGTACTTAAACGATAAAATTATAATTTGTGAAAAGGACTAATGCCTAGGTACTGATGTTGTTGTTTAATCCAATTCATTTATTCCAGTCTAATTTATTTCATTGCACAGGGACATTCAATTGTAATTTACTCATCACTACATATTATAAAACAAAGTCACTGTCGCTGTCTGTCTGTCCCTATGTATGCTTAAATCTTCAAAAGTACGCAACGGATTTTGAAGCGGTTTTTTTAAATAGATAGGGTGATTCAAGAGGAAGGTTTATATGTATAATACATGCATAATATTGTAGAGCAACACTGCTAAATTTAGAGGTTTCTAATGTCATGTCGTAAAAAAGCACATTTTTTTGCGCTTACATTGCAAACGCTGGCTGAACCCCAAGAGATAAATCAAAATGAACTACTATAGTATTGTACACCTCAAAAAGGCCTACATAAAAGTCCGCGATAGCATATGTCTATCTATTATGGGTAGCCCACAGTAACCATTTTTATCTTTTACAAATTATATTTTTTTTATGTGTCTTTTTGGAAGCTATTTTTAACAATATATTGTTATTCCTTATCCAATTAAATACTTAAGATACGTTGTACATTTAATGTAGATCAAAATTGCCATTCACACTATATAATTATAATGCATACTTTGGAAGCTATCGCAATATACAATTAACGCACGGCAAAATAAATTCAAGCAGAAATCCCGAATGACATTAGAAACCTCTAAATTTAACAGTGTTTCTCTACAATATTATGCATGTATTATACATATAAACCTTCCTCTTGAATCACTTAAAAATCACTGTTTAAAACTACACAACGGATTTTGAAGCGGGTTCTTTTAATAGATAGAGTAATTCAAGGAGAAGGTTTACATGTATAATACATGCTTAATATAGTAGAGGGTGTAGCGGGTACAGGATCTGATGCCACGCGGGCGGATAAAAATTGGCGGTACGAAGTTCGCCGGGTCAGCTAGTAATGTATAAGTATAATCTAATTTATTAATTCTGTGACGCGACAATAATTTTCTTTGATAAGGACTGGACAAAGCTCGAATGTTTATGTAATTTTAATTTATTTAACTCCTTGTAAAAATATTTCCGCGCCTAACGGCAGAATGTGCTGCTCCAAAACAATTTTATAACACCTGTAATGTAACCACGCTCTATGGAAATAAAATTTGATTTGATTTGATTTGATTTACTATCAGGCGAGATGAAGTCGAATTGACGTGTCCTTTTATAAAAAATAAAAAATAAATAATAATTAACTGATTTGGCTTACGAAGCGGCGCCTTTCAACTAACGGCCTGAATGATGTTCAGCCGTATCGTTTGTTACAACATTTAACAAACGAGCTGGCTAATTCTTAGGCCATTCGTACGAGGTTATCAACCAGAAATACGAATTTCGATTTAGAATTTATTCATTCACAGAAAATTTGTTATAAGTTTATTGAGAAAGCTGCTTACTCTGAATTAGATAGGTTAGGTTAGATGGCTTTTTTTACAAGTATACAGAAATCATTCCTTTGCCTAGCTGTTTGATTATAATATATAGGTTACTTATTAAACGTCACAGACACAAGCCATTTGCCTAGCCGTTTGAACAAATGGCTTAACTTCATTCAGGCCATTAACTGAACGGGTTTAGTAAAGAGCCTAGGCAGTTAATTGAATGGCTGACAAAGCTAATTAGCTGCGACGAGCATATTACAATGAAAAGTCCCTTTTATGCCTTTATCAATTGAATATTCATATTATATAGAATTTATAACAAATGCATTTTTTTTTCAATATTTTCAATCAATAAACGTTTTTGTTATACGCTAACAGATGGTTTGACGCACTATTTGTACTAGAAGCGTTTAAATACTAGTATAATATGTATAGAAATTTCCACATTAAATAAATAAATACATACCCAAGTAGAAAATGGAATGATCCGAGTATATTAAAGGGTGGAAACAAATACAATTCTCAAACAGCTTACCAATACTACAAGAATCACATGCACCTGGTGAGAGAATACTGTACTTATTATATTTTTTGTTTTAATTTTTGCACAAAAAAAAATAGAATGAAGTTGGAAGGCGGACTTAATGCCATGGGACATAATTACAAGCGTAATGAGACCCTAATTCTGACAGACACGATGCGTGGATGTTCTTTTTTTTATAAAGGACACGTCAATTTGACTTCACCTCGCCTGGCAAAGTCTCAGAAAGAGGGTCAACATCGTGAATTCAGAGAATAATATAAAAAATAGAAGTCCAATGTTTCATTAGTGCCCCTAGCACGAAAAACTATTTGACCACAGGCCGGTTGACAGTACAACCTGTGTAGGTGTGAAGCCAGCCAATCACAATGCTCCGTTCTCTCGATACGTTTACGATAGCTTCTCATGCTAGCGGTTCTTTTTTTGTGCGGAAATCGGGAGGGGGGACAACGGTGTCCCCTACTCGCCCCAGGATCTCGTGCTAGGGGTACTGAAAAAAAACATCCTGTCTTAAGTACAAAGTTCTCTGGAGTCACAGGTCTGATTTTTTACTTTTTCTACTCTATATCCCAGACGTATGACAACTATATTTCCTATGTTTACTCTTTTATTGACAATCCACACGTCTGACGGTTACCTATATTATACAGTATTTTATTCTATTACTTGAATTTCTAGATTAGAAACAATATTTACTAGTATTCCCCCTGCAAAGAATGGACATAGCAATCTACTCGTAGCAAGACAATGCTGCCAGCGTTAAGGGTACATTACATTGCGCTGGGACGTTATGAGGTAGGTTATCGGGCGTTATCCAATCACAGGGTTAATTTATTATTATATTACAGGAAAATCTTCAGAAAAAAATGAAAGCAGTGCAATCTCTTTGGTTTGTGTTCACTTTAGTGGCCAGCAGCGCCGCCACCGGGTGCACTAAGTGCGATGGGCCAAGTCCGACCCCCGGCCCCGTTGACTGTTGTAAGTAGAAATATATCTTAGTTTCAACTATCTGGACTACAAAACTATAATTTATTCATATTGTACTTTATATAATGTCTCTGTGTGTGATGCGATGACTTGGCAAGTGACGAACAGAACTATACAGTCAGCATCATAAATATCTTGATCACGAAATCTCAAACAGTTTGATTTGCTCCTAATACGAGAGTTTTAAGATCGAGAGGATCTTAAAACTCTCGTATTAGGAGCAAATCAAACTGTTTTAATGATTTTTATGGTATTATTGTCCAAACTAAAGGTGTGCACCAAATATCAGAACAATCGTTCGACTGGAAGGGGGTAAAAAATTTAAATTAGGATCATTTTGAGTATACTGTTCGCCTTTACTTGCTGACTGTACCTAGTCACTACAACGGAATATCATAAAATGACCTAAGTGTGGATACAACCAATAGTTTTGGCCGAGAAACAGATAAGACCACATCAATCATGTTAACTCGAATTTTCTTTTAGGTCCTGAAGCTTGTGTCTTAGACAACGTGAAATGCATAACTGCCGGAGCTAATACTGAGTATAAATCTCTAGCCTGTGGCTCAAAAGGCATGGACCCATTACGTATATCAAGCTTAGACCGTCCAGATGGATCATCGACTTATAAACTAACTAATATTAAAGTAGCAGGACTGTGCGACTGCACAGTAACAAAATTATTGTAAGTCAATCACGTATTATTTAGTTTCTATATCATTAGTGTATGTAATATTTTGCACCAGGTTTTTCTTACCCTGCCTTTGTTTCTTATTTGGTTGGGAACTGAAAACTTCATGAACTGTAGAATTATCATCATCATCATGGTAACATATCCAGAGTCCCGATTCTGTGTCCCTTTTTTAAGAAAGGAAGAAAGAGAGAAATGTATGAGTTTATTATGAAAATTGTCAACATCATCCATGTTTTACTTGGATTTAGAAATGGAGTAATACCATCCTTCCATCATTTTCTTTCAGGGTCTTGGCTTATCTTTGCTATCTGGCTCTCTGAGAATTATTGAAATAAAACCACTTTTTACGGATTCTATGGCGATATATTTGTTATTATTTACTTTTAAACCGGCATTTCAGCTGCCTTTCAGCAGTCTTTCAGCAGCTACACCGCGATCATGGCTGCTAAAACCCAGCCGAAATGTCGGTTTAAAAGTGAATAATAACAAATATATAAATATATCGCGATAGAATCCGTAAAAAGTGGTTTTATTTCAATGAGGGACATTTGCGTAAACTTTAGAAAATATCTCTGAGAATTAGTTGTATTTCTGTAAATTGGCAAATTAATAGGGAATTCGAATATTTTCCATTTTAGATTAAACACAAACCAACAGACATATCAGCAAGATTTTAGCTGTCCTAAATTGTCTATCACTTACGAACTTCAAATTACGGACTGCTCGTGCAGCCAGCCCATTGATGTGAAAATTACAGTAACAATATGTGAGTACTTTATAGTTTTCCATGATCATATAAATCAAAATCGACGATACAAAATCTAACAACGACATATTCAATAATAATAACGGGAATTTACGCGATCATGGTATGTACCTATACGTACCTTTGTTTTGCCTGACGTTCCGACCAGGTTACACCGGTCACAGGCTGACTGACGTGGTCACAGGCTGACTGACGTGGTCACACTGGGTGGGACAGGTCAGTCAGCCTGTGAACACGGCCGGTGTTTATCAAGAAAACTGCAGCATACAAAAGAAATCGGTTGTCTGTAAAGTCGGTTGACTGACGATAGTTGAACGTGACATCGTCATAAGAAAATACTGACGCTTTTCAAAGGAAAATTTTAATTTTATTTGTTTGATTTGTCGCTCGTTCCGCGCTCTCACTTGCACTTCAAGCTTTAAATGGAACGCCTCAGAGCGAGGTAGGAGGTTTTTTCGTAACATTAACTATTGCTAAATATAATTTCTGTACGGAAAAACTGCCCAGTATTTTATATTATCTGCACTATTACTTTTAATATTTTTAGCCAGTTAGATTATCGAATTAGACAGCGAGTTTTGGTAGCTTAGTGGTTAAGGAGTCGGCCTTACGATCGAGAGGTCCCGGGTTCGATCCTGGCCATTACACCACTAACGTGAACCCACTCCTAGCACAAGCAATTTAGCTTAGTTGGAGGTGTTAGCGGTAAAATCATTAGTTTCGGTTGCTAACATATTTTTGATGATATTTGTTGAATGCAGATTTTCTTCTTTAAAAAAATAAAAGAATGTATGAGTGATTTGTATTAGTATACGGAATTAATGAAGTGTTTTTAATCTTAGCTAACTACGAAACACGAAACATTGGAAGTTATGGAACATTTATCAGTAAAGGAGATAACTTGCCTCATTTCTATATTCAAAATGTCTGCACATCAGTTAGACTCGTAGGAGGAATTGCGTATTATATCACAGCTACTTGTTGCTCTTCTTCAACTACAGGTAAGTGTTAGAACAAAATTGATTCATTACTAATATAAAGAAAGCGTAAGTTTGTAAGCATGGATAGATGTTTGTTATTCTCTCACATCTAAACGGCTGGAGCGATTTTAATAAAATTTGGTATGGAGTTAACTGGCAGCCTGGATAGGCATATTTGGTCGTGATAACCGACATCCACGCGGGTGTAGCCGTTGATTCAAACAGCGTGAGTTAGAACAGGTCTAGTTTTAACGTCGAAGTCTGGGGTCCGCTTCGAAATTTTCCGTAAAGCGAATACCATCTGACCTCCACAAGAGATTGGCGATATTGAAGCATTACTGTTAGACTTTTTAGGGCTGCAACTACACTTAACAGCTGTCGTTAGCTCCAAAAAAAGTATGTTGCAGAATCAGAATCACAGCAACTCTCTGGCTAGCAGGCCTTTTTCCAGCTTTTGAAACAGAATGTGTGTGACCATAATTTTCATAACCAAGTCTCTGTTACGCTCTCGCCCGCCGCCTCTGACCTGCTCACAGAAAGAGGCGGCGCAGTCCCACTTACTCCCGCTGGAGATCATGGCTCGCACCATGGTCTCGAGCGAGAGAGTGCCCACGCCCAGACCCACCACGAGGACCTGGCGCTGTTGCGCCCACGCTGTGCACTCCACCAGCATGTGGAGCGCTGTGTCATTGCTGCGGTCCTCGCAGTGCTGACACTCGGCCGTGGTTTCTCGGTGTCTTCGCCACAGATACCCACCGAAGCTAGTAAATGCAATACTTATAAATTGTATGATTAGTAACTTGTACCTGGTTCTTAGACCACACAGTATTTGTGATATTTTGTTATTATATAAATATCATTATTGGTATGGTAATATTATTATTGTATTTTTGCAGTGAGTCGTCTAATAGAAAAAATACTTACCGATATCAGCATAATCATGAAAAAAGTGATGGAACTTATATGGATTGCCATTGATAAGTACAATAGAATAAATTTAATAGGTAAGGTGTTCCCGGCATCAAATGCTTAACTATATTAAATGACATTTGGCCCAACATACCCCGTAGACAAAGCTAGCCATCTGCTTCGATTTAATAGTATAAAAAGAACAATAATAAAAATAAATGCGATAATGTACCTACCTGTTGTGTTTTATTTAATATAGCCGTGTTGCTTCCCGGTGGAGTAGAACAGAACCACTCCATGTTTTCCATGGGTGTCGTAGAACCAAATTAAGGGATAGCTCTTCATCAGATAGTAAACATACAGCCTGTAGTGTATGACGGTACTTGCATAAATATAATAATGTGATAGTTGTGGGTAACCTAAGTTGTGAAAATATAGATCTCCCCAAGTAAGCAGTGTTTCTGTGCGACTCCCGAAATTTCCTAGTATTCCCGTCTATAACATTTCACTGGCGACGAGTTTGTTTTGCGAACATTCAGTGCATATTTTAAACATTAAAAATAATGTCGATCGGCAAGATTTCCGAATTTAATGTTAAAGATGGAGTGTGGTCATCGTACGCGGACCGCCTTGAAATGTACTTCAAGGTTAATAATGTGAAGGAGGAATTGAAGGTACCTACCATGATCTCCGTCATGGGGGATGAAGCGTACGAGTTACTGGTAAATCTGGCAAGTCCAACTAAACCATCGGAATTGACGTACGAGAAGGCGACGGAATTATTGCGTCAACATTTACAACCGAGCCCGTCCGTGCTCGCAGAAAGGTACAGATTCAGACAAAGGAGACAGCTACCTGAGGAGAATGTCAGCAATTACGTGGCGGAGTTAAAGAAGTTAGCAAGAAACTGTAAATTCGGGACAAATTTGAACGAAAACCTACGGGACCAGTTCGTATGCGGCTTACGTGGTGACGTCACTCGCCAACGACTTTTTGCGGAGAATGAGACATTAGAATTTTCACATGCCGTTACAGTTGCGAGTTCTTTGGAGGCGGCGGAGCGAGACGCAGCTGCGGTGGAGGCACGGGTCGTACCGGGCACGGCAGCGGGGAGCGTCGGCGAGGTACACGCGCTGCAAGCGGGGCCGGCCCGCGCTGACCGAGCGCGCCAGCAGCGCGGCGGGCGCGGCCGCGGGGGCTCAAGCGGCGGGCCCGGCCGCAGCGGCGCCGGCGGCGCCTACGCAACGCAGCGGGGAGCGGCGAGGTTCACTGCCGCGCACGACCGGAGGTCGGGAGGTAACTGCAGGGGCTGCGGAGCCGTGAGTCATGGATACGAAGATTGTCGGTTCCGGGACTACGTGTGCAGCCGGTGTGGACTACGGGGACACCTACGACGGGTCTGTTTGTCTGCAACAGGATCCGAAGGCGGGCGGGCGCGCCACAATCAAGGTTTTCATTATGTGGATGAGAACTGCGTATCCGAACAGGAGACAGAGGAGAACCTTATCGATTTACATCAACTCTGCTTGAGTGATTATAAGGCGGTGAGTTTACCTATTCCTATTAACGGAACTATTATTCCTATGGAAATAGATACCGGTACTCCAATATCTTGTATTAGTGCAGTAACTTACAACCGATATTTTAGTGATCTACCTATTCTAAATTGCGACTTAACATTAAGATTTTACGACGGTAGTACCGTGAAACCTTTAGGTTTTATAAAACCCTCTGTAATGTATAACGGGTTGGATAAGCAATTAGAGTTATTTGTTATACAAAAAGGAACCACTTCATTGTTAGGGAGACAGTGGTTAACAGAATTAAATATACCTATAGGTAATTGTCCCCAAGCGTGTCATGTTATAACACCGGGTTGTAATGCAGATTCTAATGTGAATTTATTGTTGGACTATACTATATAAACAATTGTTCGACGGCAGTCTGGGGAGGTTCACGGGCGGCAAGGCGACGTTGTGAGTGCGGGAGGGCGCGGCGCCCGTGTTCCACCGCGCGCGGCCGCTGCCGTACGCGATGCGGGAGCGCGTCGACGCCGAGCTCGACGCGATGCTGCGCGCCGGCATCATTGAGCCGGTTGACTGCTCCGACTGGGCCTCGCCACTGGTTCCCGTTAACAAGTCCGATGGATCGCTCAGGGTTTGTGTTGACTATAAGGCTACTCTGAATCCGGTTTTACTGATCGATAGGTATCCCTTGCCTAGGATTGAAGATGTATTGGTCACGTTGAATGGTGCTCAATATTTTAGTAAAATAGATTTATCACAGTCGTATAATCAGATAGAATTGGATGAGTCAAAAAAATATACAGTTATCAACACTCATCGGGGTCTTTTCCTATACAACCGTCTAGTATTTGGCTTATCATCTAGTCCGGGAATATTTCAACGTATAATGTCCAATTTGCTACAGGGTATACCTAACGTGGCAGTTTTTATAGACGATATTATTATTGGAGGTAAAACCAAATCAGAGCATTTACAGGCCTTAGAAACTGTATTTCAAAAATTATTATCCCAGGGTCTAAGGTTAAAGAAATCAAAATGTGTATTTTTGACCCATGAAGTTACTTATTTAGGTTACGTTTTATCGAAAGAAGGTATTAGAGCAGACCCAAATAAAATTGAGGCCGTAAAAAAAATTCCACGACCGCAAAATGTTACTGAGCTACGTTCATTTTTAGGTTTAGCTAACTTTTTCGCACGATTTGTGAAAAATTTTAGTCAAAAGTTAATTCCATTATATAATTTACTTAGGAAAGGTGTTGAATGGAAATGGACGGACGAGTGTGAACGCGCGTTTGTATGTATAAAAATGACTTTATTAAGTTCCGAGGTTTTAGCGCATTACCATTCAAATAAACCATTAATAGTAACTTGTGACGCGAGTGCAGCGGGGATAGGGGGGGTGCTATCGCAGCCGACGGGCAGCGCGGGCGTCGAGCGCCCGGTACCATTTGTATCCCGCACATTAACCGCGGCTGAGAAGAACTATTCTCAGATTCATAGGAAAGCGCTAGCTATCATTTTTTGTATGAGAAAATTTCATCAATATGTTTACGGGCGGCGCTTTATACTCAGAACTGACCATAAACCGTTGGTGTCATTGTTTGGACCCAATATAGGTATTCCGACTATGACGGCGAGCCGAATGCAAAGGTGGGCTATAATAATGTCCGCCTATACCTACGACATCGAGTACGTACGCTCGGCCGATAACAGCGCGGATAGTTTGTCTCGTCTACCTACGAATAATAGCAAACCGGTTTCACAGGCAGTCCCTGAACAAACGTATTTGCATTTCGCGCAAGATGCGTTACTTCTAGATTATAATGAAATCAAGAAGGGTACTATTAAGGATCCTATATTAGGTAGATTGTTATATTTTATTCGAAACGGTTGGCCGTCACACTGTGAAATTGATAATTTTAAACCTTATTTTAATAGGAAAAATGAGTTATATGAAGAATTAGGGTGCATTATGTGGGGACATCGAGTTATTATACCGGAATGTTGTAGGGCTAAGGTTTTACAAATAATTCATGAACCGCATATGGGTATTGTAAAGTCAAAATCACTCGCACGTAGTTACGTATGGTGGCCGGGCCTGGACGAAGCGGTGGAGGCAACGTGTCGCGCCTGCGAGACATGTAACGTCCTAGCCGACGCACCCCCGCGCCAGGTGCCGCGTCCTTGGCCGTGGCCGACCAGACCGTGGACCCGGGTCCACCTAGATTTTATGGGACCTATATTCGGTAACTTGTATTTAGTGGCTATAGATGCTATGTCCAAGTGGATAGAAGTTTTCAACGTCCCCAGTACGGCGGCAAGTAGCACTATTAAAAAACTTAGTGAGTTATGGAGCAGGTGGGGTATTCCGAAACAAATAGTAACTGATAATGGGCCGCCGTTCACTAGTAGTGAATTTGCAAACGCAATGAAATGCAATGGAATCGACCATATTTTTACGGCTCCATATCACCCGGCGTCGAACGGCGCAGCCGAAAACGCTGTGAAAACATTAAAAAGTGTAATAAAAAAGGCAAATTTAGATAAAAGGAATGTCGACAACGCGTTAAACACATTTTTACTGTATTATAGGAATACCTGTCACGTGTCGACCGGTGAAAGTCCCGCCTTATTAATGTTAGGTAGACAGTTACGCACTCGGTTGGATGCACTAAGGCCGGACAGGGAAGAGAGGATGCGACTGGTTCAAAAACGTCAGATAAACGAAGCAGGCGGGTGTAATAGGGTTATGCAACCAGGTCAGGATGTTTGGTATAGACAGTATTTAAAAGGTGAAAAATGGTTACCGGGAATAATCAAGTCTAGCTTAGGTCCATCCAACTTTGAAGTGACCGATAAAGATGGCCATAGAGTACATAGACATATCGATCAGTTGAAACGGAGGTCTCGGAGTTCCTTGGCAGCACCAGGCCCGGGGCTCCCTCGGGCCGAGCAAGCACCGGTGGCTATCGCTCGCGAGGGGGTAGAATGCGAGGTTCCAGAAAATGCTGATACCGATAAATCGTTGAGCCAGGGGTTACGGTCGGAGCAGTCGGACGGTGGTGGGGCGTCAGCAATCGTTCAAAGCCAGGCGTCGGATTTTCCAATTAAATTGAACCAACCGCCGCCACCGCCAGAACCCCGTGAACCTCCTCAGACACCACAACCCGATAAAGCTCAGAGACCTATTCGTCAATGTAGAGTAAATAATAAGGCTAATTATAATGTTAATTGTTTAGTTTAAGTAATGTTAGTTATTATAATTATTGTTAGTTGTTAATTTAGTTGTAATTTAAGTGGGGAGGAATGTAGTGTATGACGGTACTTGCATAAATATAATAATGTGATAGTTGTGGGTAACCTAAGTTGTGAAAATATAGATCTCCTCAAGTAAGCAGTGTTTCTGTGCGACTCCCGAAATTTCCTAGTATTCCCGTCTATAACATTTCACAGCCCATAACAATAAACCATATAGTTAGCATACTTACTGCTGTAAAATTCATTCAAGTATAAACCTACAGCCCGGTGATATGAGCAAGTGGACGGAGCCGCGGGCATAGCGCTAGTTGAATGTATATGGTCAATTTACAGATCCGAGGTTGCAATAATTTGCATCAAGCTGAAAACTGGTAGTAAAAGACCATGTTGATCTCAAATCAAACATGGTACATGCCTACGATGATGACCCTCTTTCCGAGACTGCCTTTAGCTTACTATCAGGCGAGATGAAGTCGAATTGACGTGTCCTTTTATAAAAAATAAAGAATAAATAATAATTAACTGATTTGGCTTACGAAGCGGCGCCTTTCAACTAACGGCCTGAATGATGTTCAGCCGTATCGTTTGTTACAACATTTAACAAACGAGCTGGCTAATTCTTAGGCCATTCGTACGAGGCTATCAACCAGAAATACGAATTTCGATTTAGAATTTATTCATTCACAGAAAATTTGTTATAAGTTTATTGAGAAAGCTGCTTACTCTGAATTAGATAGGTTAGGTTAGATGGCTTTTTTTACAAGTATACAGAAATCATTCCTTTGCCTAGCTGTTTGATTATAATATATAGGTTACTTATTAAACGTCACAGACACAAGCCATTTGCCTAGCCGTTTGAACAAATGGCTTAACTTCATTCAGGCCATTAACTGAACGGGTTTAGTAAAGAGCCTAGGCAGTTAATTGAATGGCTGACAAAGCTAATTAGCTGCGACGAGCATATTACAATGAAAAGTCCCTTTTATGCCTTTATCAATTGAATATTCATATTATATAGAATTTATAACAAATGCATTTTTTTTTCAATATTTTCAATCAATAAACGTTTTTGTTATACGCTAACAGATGGTTTGACGCACTATTTGTACTAGAAGCGTTTAAATACTAGTATAATATGTATAGAAATTTCCACATTAAATAAATAAATACATACCCAAGTAGAAAATGGAATGATCCGAGTATATTAAAGGGTGGAAACAAATACAATTCTCAAACAGCTTACCAATACTACAAGAATCACATGCACCTGGTGAGAGAATACTGTATTTATTATATTTTTTGTTTTAATTTTTGCACAAAAAAAAATAGAATGAAGTTGGAAGGCGGACTTAATGCCATGGGACATAATTACAAGCGTAATGAGACCCTAATTCTGACAGACACGATGCGTGGATGTTCTTTTTTTTATAAAGGACACGTCAATTTGACTTCACCTCGCCTGGCAAAGTCTCAGAAAGAGGGTCAACATCGTGAATTCAGAGAATAATATAAAAAATAGAAGTCCAATGTTTCATTAGTGCCCCTAGCACGAAAAACTATTTGACCACAGGCCGGTTGACAGTACAACCTGTGTAGGTGTGAAGCCAGCCAATCACAATGCTCCGTTCTCTCGATACGTTTACGATAGCTTCTCATGCTAGCGGTTCTTTTTTTGTGCGGAAATCCCCACGGATACCTCCTCACCGTAGCTGGAAAGGGAGGTTATGTCGGACTCGAGCCGACTAAAACCATATGCCGACTGAGGGCCGTGGTGCTAGGCCAGAGGTGAGGTTGTCATATCCTTCGCACCATGGCTGAAGGAGGGCCATCCCTTACGGTCTGGGGGCCATCCCCAGGATCTCGTGCTAGGGGTACTGAAAAAAAACATCCTGTCTTAAGTACAAAGTTCTCTGGAGTCACAGGTCTGATTTTTTACTTTTTCTACTCTATATCCCAGACGTATGACAACTATATTTCCTATGTTTACTCTTTTATTGACAATCCACACGTCTGACGGTTACCTATATTATACAGTATTTTATTCTATTACTTGAATTTCTAGATTAGAAACAATATTTACTAGTATTCCCCCTGCAAAGAATGGACATAGCAATCTACTCGTAGCAAGACAATGCTGCCAGCGTTAAGGGTACATTACATTGCGCTGGGACGTTATGAGGTAGGTTATCGGGCGTTATCCAATCACAGGGTTAATTTATTATTATATTACAGGAAAATCTTCAGAAAAAAATGAAAGCAGTGCAATCTCTTTGGTTTGTGTTCACTTTAGTGGCCAGCAGCGCCGCCACCGGGTGCACTAAGTGCGATGGGCCAAGTCCGACCCCCGGCCCCGTTGACTGTTGTAAGTAGAAATATATCTTAGTTTCAACTATCTGGACTACAAAACTATAATTTATTCATATTGTACTTTATATAATGTCTCTGTGTGTGATGCGATGACTTGGCAAGTGACGAACAGAACTATACAGTCAGCATCATAAATATCTTGATCACGAAATCTCAAACAGTTTGATTTGCTCCTAATACGAGAGTTTTAAGATCGTGAGGATCTTAAAACTCTCGTATTAGGAGCAAATCAAACTGTTTTAATGATTTTTATGGTATTATTGTCCAAACTAAAGGTGTGCACCAAATATCAGAACAATCGTTCGACTGGAAGGGGGTAAAAAATTTAAATTAGGATCATTTTGAGTATACTGTTCGCCTTTACTTGCTGACTGTACCTAGTCATTACAACGGAATATCATAAAATGACCTAAGTGTGGATACAACCAATAGTTTTGGCCGAGAAACAGATAAGACCACATCAATCATGTTAACTCGAATTTTCTTTTAGGTCCTGAAGCTTGTGTCTTAGACAACGTGAAATGCATAACTGCCGGAGCTAATACTGAGTATAAATCTCTAGCCTGTGGCTCAAAAGGCATGGACCCATTACGTATATCAAGCTTAGACCGTCCAGATGGATCATCGACTTATAAACTAACTAATATTAAAGTAGCAGGACTGTGCGACTGCACAGTAACAAAATTATTGTAAGTCAATCACGTATTATTTAGTTTCTATATCATTAGTGTATGTAATATTTTGCACCAGGTTTTTCTTACCCTGCCTTTGTTTCTTATTTGGTTGGGAACTGAAAACTTCATGAACTGTAGAATTATCATCATCATCATGGTAACACATCCAGAGTCCCGATTCTGTGTCCCTTTTTTAAGAAAGGAAGAAAGAGAGAAATGTATGAGTTTATTATGAAAATTGTCAACATCATCCATGTTTTACTTGGATTTAGAAATGGAGTAATACCATCCTTCCATCATTTTCTTTCAGGGTCTTGGCTTATCTTTGCTATCTGGCTCTCTGAGAATTATTGAAATAAAACCACTTTTTACGGATTCTATGGCGATATATTTGTTATTATTTACTTTTAAACCGGCATTTCAGCTGCCTTTCAGCAGTCTTTCAGCAGCTACACCGCGATCATGGCTGCTAAAACCCAGCCGAAATGTCGGTTTAAAAGTGAATAATAACAAATATATAAATATATCGCGATAGAATCCGTAAAAAGTGGTTTTATTTCAATGAGGGACATTTGCGTAAACTTTAGAAAATATCTCTGAGAATTAGTTGTATTTCTGTAAATTGGCAAATTAATAGGGAATTCGAATATTTTCCATTTTAGATTAAACACAAACCAACAGACATATCAGCAAGATTTTAGCTGTCCTAAATTGTCTATCACTTACGAACTTCAAATTACGGACTGCTCGTGCAGCCAGCCCATTGATGTGAAAATTACAGTAACAATATGTGAGTACTTTATAGTTTTCCATGATCATATAAATCAAAATCGACGATACAAAATCTAACAACGACATATTCAATAATAATAACGGGAATTTACGCGATCATGGTATGTACCTATACGTACCTTTGTTTTGCCTGACGTTCCGACCAGGTTACACCGGTCACAGGCTGACTGACGTGGTCACAGGCTGACTGACGTGGTCACACTGGGTGGGACAGGTCAGTCAGCCTGTGACCACGGCCGGTGTTTATCAAGAAAACTGCAGCATACAAAAAAAATCGGTTGTCTGTAAAGTCGGTTGACTGACGATAGTTGAACGTGACATCGTCATAAGAAAATACTGACGCTTTTCAAAGGAAAATTTTAATTTTATTTGTTTGATTTGTCGCTCGTTCCGCGCTCTCACTTGCACTTCAAGCTTTAAATGGAACGCCTCAGAGCGAGGTAGGAGGTTTTTTCGTAACATTAACTATTGCTAAATATAATTTCTGTACGGAAAAACTGCCCAGTATTTTATATTATCTGCACTATTACTTTTAATATTTTTAGCCAGTTAGATTATCGAATTAGACAGCGAGTTTTGGTAGCTTAGTGGTTAAGGAGTCGGCCTTACGATCGAGAGGTCCCGGGTTCGATCCTGGCCATTACACCACTAACGTGAACCCACTCCTAGCCCAAGCAATTTAGCTTAGTTGGAGGTGTTAGCGGGAAAATCATTAGTTTCGGTTGCTAACATATTTCTGATGATATTTGTTGAATGCAGATTTTCTTCTTTAAAAAAATAAAAGAATGTATGAGTGATTTGTATTAGTATACGGAATTTATGAAGTGTTTTTAATCTTAGCTAACTACGAAACACGAAACATTGGAAGTTATGGAACATTTATCAGTAAAGGAGATAACTTGCCTCATTTCTATATTCAAAATGTCTGCACATCAGTTAGACTCGTAGGAGGAATTGCGTATTCCGTCACAGCTACTTGTTGCTCTTCTTCAACTACAGGTAAGTGTTAGAACAAAATTGATTCATTGCTAATATTAAGAAAGCGTAAGTTTTTAAGCATGGATAGATGTTTGTTATTCTCTCACATCTAAACGGCTGGAGCGATTTTAATAAAATTTGGTATGGAGTTAGCTGGCAGCCTGGATAGGCATATTTGGTCGTGATAACCGACATCCACGCGGGTGTAGCCGTTGATTCAAACAGCGTGAGTTAGAACAGGTCTAGTTTTAACGTCGAAGTCTGGGGTCCGCTTCGAAATTTTCCGTAAAGCGAATACCATCTGACCTCCACAAGAGATTGGCGATATTGAAGCATTACTGTAAGACTTTTTAGGGCTGCAACGCAACTACACTTAACAACTGTCGTTAGCTCCAAAAAAAGTATGTTGCAGAATCAGAATCACAGCAACTCTCTGGCTAGCTGGCCTTTTTCCAGCTTTTGAAACAGAATGTGTGTGATCATAATTTTCATAACCAAGTCTCTGTTACGCTTTCGCCCGCCGCCTCTGACCTGCTCACAGAAAGAGGCGGCGCAGTCCCACTTACTCCCGCTGGAGATCATGGCCTGCACCATGGTCTCGAGCGAGAGAGTGCCCACGCCCAGACCCACCACGAGGACCTGGCGCTGTTGCGCCCAAGCTGTGCACTCCACCAGCATGTGGAGCGCTGTGTCATCGCTGCGGTCCTCGCAGTGCTGACACTCGGCCGTGGTTTCTCGGTGTCTTCGCCACAGATACCCACCGAAGCTAGTAAATGCAATACTTATAAATTGTATGATTAGTAACTTGTACCTGGTTCTTAGACCACACAGTATTTGTGATATTTTGTTATTATATAAATATCATTATTGGTATGGTAATATTATTATTGTATTTTTGCAGTGAGTCGTCTAATAGAAAAAATACTTACCGATATCAGCATAATCATGAAAAAAGTGATGGAACTTATATGGATTGCCATTGATAAGTACAATAGAATAAATTTAATAGGTAAGGTGTTCCCGGCATCAAATGCTTAACTATATTAAATGACATTTGGCCCAACATACCCCGTAGACAAAGCTAGCCATCTGATTCGATTTAATAGTATAAAAAAAACAATAATAAAAATAAATGCAATAATGTACCTACCTGTTGTCTTTTATTTAATATAGCCGTGTTGCTTCCCGGTGGGGTAGAACAGAACCACCCCATGTTTTCCATGGGTGTCGTAGAACCAAATTAAGGGATAGCTCTTCATCAGATAGTAAACATACAGCCCATAACAGTAAACCATATCGCACCTCCGCTCAAATAACGTCACAACTCTAAAAACCAAGTTTTTCAGTACAGACCATTGAAGTTTGGGCCACTTCAATTTTTCACTTTTTGGATCATAATTAAAAAAGCAATGACTTTAGAAGAAAACGTTCTTCAAGGAATTAGTATTATTTTTTAAGCTCTACAAATCCATATTTTTAATAATCTGAAAATCCTGAAAAAATGCAAAATAAAATCGGGGTTATGACACTATATGTACAAAAAAACAAAGGTTTTACTATAATTCGTTTATTATAATGACACAACTGTATTTAACTTCTTACAAAATACAATAATTTCTTAACCATACTATAGGTATGAGACTTAAAAATGTCCTATATTTACTGATAATAAAGTTTTCAACCGTATACTCGTAAGTAACTGAAGTAAATAACTGCATTCTATCAAAATAAAATCAAATAATCAACAGTCTAATAAAACGAGAGTACAACATCTCTAAAACAACTAATGAATGAAAACAAATTAAGGAACTTATTATAATAATTTATAACTAAATTAAACAATGCTCTATCAAAATTAAATAATCTAGGTATTTCAATACCCACTTCAAGTTAATTTTTAAACGTAAGACTACAAATGTATTCGGACTAAGTCATTAAGGTGACGCGGGAACCTGCCTGTGCAGCAAGGACAACTCAGTGCGTGGTGGCCGCCCTCCTCCACCGTGGAGCCGCAGATGCATCTGTGAGATTCACACAGCCCAGGCGGAGCGCCACTGCCACCCGCAGGGAGTCGTCAGCTAATAGGGTGTCCAGGAGCCGTGACGGCAGTGCGTTTAACCATGCCCCCGATTCAGTCTGCGACACAGCCCTGAGCCTCGTCGAATTAGCGCCCGTCGCGCCATCCAGCATATCCCTCACCATCCCATCAACACCGATCTCGTCCCATGCTATTTGCACGCTCTGATTTACTGGACACGGTTTGCCCGGGCTGAGGACCGACCATGACGATAGCGCCTCGCGCACATGAGGTATTTCTACTCTATCGCCGTTTGAGGAGAGCATGATAGCAACCAAGGCTGCCAACCCGTGATCTGATGCTAGGAAGGCCGGCAGGCCAACGTCCGTCACGTGCCGTAATCCGAGACCCCCACATCTTATAGGCAGGGAGGCCTGGAGCCACTGTCGTTCGTCGAGTAAGACATTGAGGATGGACTCCGCAGTATCTCTCAAAGCGCTGTCCAAGGAAGAGACTGCATCTGGACAGAGGCAGGTTGGCTACACCAGCAGGTATGTGACTTTGGGAACCGCAAAACACATCCGCAACAGCAGCACGGCAACGTGGGGTGAAAGGTTCCTCAACTGTTCCCGTGCAGCAAGAAGAAGAAAAAGCTGGCGCGAAGTAATAACCTCTGGAACTGCCTCCAGGAAAATGGGAGAACCCAGTAGGTTGAAGGTGCCTGGAGTAAGTTAGCTGAGGCCAGGAACGAGTATATGCCAGTATTGGTGATCAACAAATATATTTGTATTGTATTGTTTCAATCATGTATACTGTCATAACTCTGTTTAGGTCAATATTAGGGTACAACCAATAATTTTATTATTCTGTTTTAATCATGTGTACTGACATTAGTCGACAAGCATCAGTTTAAGAACAGAAAACGAAAAGAAATTTTACTTACCTCTCAAACAAAAACAGTCTTGAGTCAACACAATTCACTTTTACTGAACAACGTAGGTATGACCACCTCGCGCAAGTTGAGACATGACACTGTATATGTTCGCCGTGTAACAACTTTCGGTAAACAATATAACGACACAAGTGCTATCTAGGGACAAGTAATTGAACTACGTCTATGAAATTTTGTGAGCATAACAAATGCGATATTCTGATATGAATGGTACAATAAAAGTCATTTCGCATTATATCGAGTTATGACGTTATTTGAGCGGATGTGCGATATAGTTAGCATACTTACTGCTGTAAAATTCATTCAAGTAAACCTACAGCCCGGTGATATGTGCAAGTGGACGGAGCCGCGGGCATAGCGCTAGTTGAGTGTATATGGTCAATCTAAAGATCCGAGGTTACAATAATTCGCATCAAGCTGAAAATTGGTAGTAAATGACCATGTTGATCTCAAATCAAACATGGTACAGTAAGCTTCAGAGAAAAGGAACCCCCCTTGATAATGTTTTTATCCTCAGGGGGGGTTCCTTTTCTCTGAAGCTTACTGTACATGTTTACGATCGTGACCCTCTTTCCCAGACTTTGCCTTTAGCTTACTATCAGGCGAGGTGAAGTCGATTTGACGTGTCCTTTTATAAAAAATAAATAAAAATTAACGGCTTTGGCTTACTAAGTGGCGCCTTTCAACTAACTTCTTAGGCCATTCGTACGAGGTTATCAACCAGAAATAAGACAAAAAATTACATACGTACATAAACTCACCTGTAAGCAGTACTGGAGAGCACCTCGAGGTAGGCAGAGATGTATTAACACCCTAATATCGACAAAAAAATTTATTCATTCACAGAAAATTAGTTATAAGTTTATTGAGAAAGCTCTGAATTAGATAGGTTAGGTTAGATGGCTTTTTTTTCAAAGTATACAGAAATCATTCCTTTGCCTAGCTATTGTTTGATTATAATATATAGGTTACTTATTAAACGTCACAGACACAAGCCATTAGCCTAGCCGTTTGAACAAATGGCTTAACTTCATTCAGGCCTTTAGCTTCTTCTTCTATCGTGGCGATGGCGCCTCGGCCCTCAAATTATCTTCTCCCAGTGTGCTGCCACCTGTATGGCGTTCTCGGAGGCGCACTTAAGGTCCTGCGGTGTACATGTGTATGGGCATTTAGCACATGTCAACAGGTGGGCCATTGTCTGTGGAGTAACTCCACATTCACATCGCAGGTCCGCCCCCTCCGAGAACCCCCATCTGGCCCGGCATTCCTTGCTTCGGCCAACCCGAGTCCGGAGTCTGTTTAAAGACTTTCATCTGTTCCAGGGCAGATCATGTCCAGGCGGGAGTTCCTCTGAAAGCGGGACGAAAGGGGTTGGTAGTGGACCCTGTGCTCTCCAGTGTTCGGTTCTGGCTTGAGAGGGGTCACCGACAATTGGGCCTTTAGCTGAACGGGTTTAGTAAAGAGCCTAGGCAGTTAATTGAATGGCTGACTAAGCTAGTTAGCTGCGAATACAACGAAAAGTCCCTTTATCAATTGAATATTCATATTTTATAGAATTAACAACAAATGCATTTTTTTCAATATTTTCAATCAATAAATGTTTTTGTTATACGCTGACAGATGGTTTGACGCACTATTTGTACTAGGAGTGTTTAAATACTAATAAAATATGTAAAGAAATATCCATATTAAATAAATTTTTTTTTTTTTTTTTTATTTATTTATCAAATAGCATTACATAGTAGGTACATTATGATAACACCCATAAAACCCGTATCGGTTTATCTTGGGTGTGAGTGTACATATATTATCATCAATTACAATGCTTGCATACAATTTATATAAAACAATAATAACTAGGTACATACATATCAATAAAACATATAAAAGTTTCACCAATGACATTAAATAGTCAGTGCTGAGTAGGTAGGTGCGCAAGTCTTTTGAATGTAAACCGGTTTTTGTTTACGCTTATACATTCGCTAAGAGCCTAGACGCGCTAGAGGTACAGCATGATTCACAATTCGTACTAGCAGTACTAGCACAGATAGTATAAATTATAATAGATACATTGTAGGTATATGTATTTCAATATACCTACAACTACAATACTATTTATTACTAGGTATTACTATTCATTATTATATTTATTTAAATTTTATTTATAATATAATAGGTAGGTACTTATGAGATTTATAATATTTTATTTAAAAATAAAGATGAATTGTATTACATATTAAATTTTTTTATTATTATTTTATTTTATTTACTTATTTTTTATTATAATTATTTTGGTCAGGGTTCAAGTTAGATTATTGTTTAATTTTATTTAGGTATATGTTTTTTACTATTCGTTGTATGTTGTGGGAATTTATTTTATTTCTGGTTTCTAGCGGTATTTCGTTTATTAGTCTAGGTACTAGGTAGTCCGTAGTTCGCGTGCCGTAGTAGTTGTTGGCTGTTTTAGTAATTAACCTTTTGTTGACTATTTGGCGTGTGGTTATGGGGTGTTCTATCAAATTGTTATTGTATTTAAAATAATTTTCTATCGTAAGCGTCATTCTTACCTTATCGTAGACAGGTATTATTTTACAATATTCAAATAGTTTTTCATCCTCATATTTAAGTTGGATACGCACATGTTTTGGTACAATAGATTGTAAATAAATTCATACCCAAGTATAAACTGGAATGATACGAGTATATTAAAGGGTGGAAACAGATATAATTCTCAAACAGCTCACCAATACTACAAGAATCACATGCATGGTGGGAGAATACTATACTTATTATATTTTTTATGTTATTTTTTTAACTTTTTGCTCAAATAAAAATAGATGAGGAAGGTGGACTTATTGCCATGGGACATCATTACTAGTGTAATGAGACCCTAATTATGACAGACACGATGCGTGGATGTTCTTTTTTTTTATAAAGGACATGTCAATTTGACTTCACTTCGCCTGATGGTATATTCGTAAATTCAGAGAATAATGTGAAAAATAGAAGTCCAATGTTTCATTAGTGCCCCTAGTACGAAAAAACTATTTGGCCGCAAGCCTACTGTCAACCTGTGTGGGTGTGAAGCCAGCCAATCACAATGCTCCGTTCTCTCGCTAACCGCTAGCTTCTCGTGCTAGCGGTTTTTTTCGTGCGGAAATCCCCACGGATACCTCCCCTGTCGGAGCTGGAAGGGTTATGTCGTACGTTAAGAGGTAGGTAATTAGGCGTTATCTAATCACAGGGTTAATTTATTATTACAGAAAAAGCTTCAGGAAAAAATGAAAGCAGTGCAATCTCTTTGGTTTGTGTTCACTTTAGTGGCCAGCAGCACCGCCACCGGGTGCATTAAGTGCAATGGGCCAAGTCCGACCCCCGTTGACTGTTGTAAGTAGAAATATGTTTTTGTTTCAACTATCTGGACTACAAAACTCTAATTTATTCATATTGTACTTTATATAATGTCTCTGTGTGTGATGCGATGACTTGGCAATGACGGAACTATACAGTCAGTGTCATAAATATCTTGATCACGAAGTCTCAAAATGATTTTAAAACTCTTGTATTGCGAGCAAATCGAACTGTTTTATTATTTTTTATGGTATTATTGTCCAAACTAAAGGTGTGCACCAAATATCAGAACAATCGCTCAACTGGAAGGGAATCTATAAATTAAATTAAGATCATTTTGAGTATACTGTTCGTCTTTACTTGCTGTCTGTACCTAGTCATTACAACAGAATATCATAAAATGTCACAGGTGTGGATAAAACCATTAGTTTCGGCTGAGACAAAGATAAGACCATATCAATCATGTTAAGTCGAATTTCCTTTTAGATCCTGAGGTTTGTGTCTTAGACAACGTGGAATGCATGACTGCCGGAGCTAAAACTATGTATAAATCTATAGCCTGTGGTTCAAAGGGCATGGACCCATTACGTATATCAAGTATAGACCGTCCAGATGGATCATCGACTTATAAACTAAGTAATATTAAAGTAACAGGATTATGCGACTGCACAGTAACAAAATTACTGTAAGTTAATGACGTATTACTTAGTTTCTATATCAATAGTGTATGTAATATTTTGCGCTTGGTTTTTGTTACTGAACCCTCTAATTTCTTTCATGTTTGGTTGAGAAGTGATAACTTCATGAACTGTATAATTATCATCATTCTGATAACACACCAGAGTCCGATTGTGTCCCTTTTTTAAGAAAGGAAGAAAGAGAGAAATGTTTGAGTTTATTATGAAAATTCTCGACATCATCCATATTTTACTTTTTTTTTCCGTGCGAAAATCCCCTCGGATACCCCCCTGCCGGAGCCGGAAGGGGAGGCTATGTCGGACTCGAACCGAATAAAACCGCACGCTGACTGTGGGTCGCGGTGCTAGGGCCGGAGGTGAGGTTGTCATCGACATATCCCTCGCACCCCGGCTGACCCCTCCTCGGGAGGGGGACAACGGTGTCCCAGACTCGCCCCTGGAATGGGGACAACGGTGTCCCAGACTCGCCCCTGGAATGGGGAGGCGGGCTTCTCAGCGCACTGCCGCCGTGGCCTGCTTCTGCTGGCGTGACAGGCGGCTCCACCCGTCACCCCCAGGCCCGCGTTCATGGGGGACCGAGGTCAGTCAGTGCCCTCCGACGTCCGAGTTGCCTGCGCGCGGGCGGCGCGATCCGCGAGTCTCTGTCGCCTCTCCCGTTCCGCTGTCTCCTTCACGACCATTACCTGCTCGCTGAAAGAGACGCCGGCCGCCCACGCCTCCGCATAGCGGACCATTGCTGTAAGGAGGGTGGCGAGGGTGAGAACTCTCACTCCCAGAGCCGCCACTAGCTTCCGCCTCGGTCCGGCCCATGCCGGACACTCGGTGAGCGTGTGCAGCCCTGTGTCCTTGCTCGCGTTGCAATGATGGCACTCGGACGTTGGCTCCTTTTCGATCCGACACAGATACCGTCCGAAGCACCCGTGCCCGGTGATAATCTGTGTTAGTCGATACGAGAGGCTGCCATGTGGCCTCTCTAGCATCCATATTTTAATACATTCATAATTTACTTGGATTTAGAAATGGAGTTATACCATCCTCCTAGGGGATCGAAACATAAACTGGCGAAAGAAAAAAGATAAAGAAAGAAAGAAAAATATTTTATTTAAGTTCTACACAGTGGGCATCTTAAGTACAAATAGGTAGGTAATTATAACAGTTCTAATTAGTATGTATATAAAAATAAGCTACGGGTGCAACATTCCACACTATGCGAACCCAAATAGGGCCCCATCTCAGCCTTGAATGCTGCGCACACCCTTCGTTGAGTGTGCACAGCGCTGGTTTGCTAGCTAGTGTGGGTGCTAGCACCTCTGCCTACCCCTTCGGGGAATACAGGCATGAGTTTATGTTATGATGTATACCATCCTTCTAACATTATCTTTCAGGGTCTTGACTTATCTTTGTTTTTACGGTGGCGACTGCCATCGAACCCTTCCCGAGGATTCCCTGGGTCAGCCGGGATGCGAGGGATATGTCGAAGACAACCTCACCTCCAGCCAGCACCACGACCCAAAGTCGGCGTGCGGTTTAGTCGGTTCGAGTCCGACATAACCTCCCATTCCGGCTCTGGCGAGGGAGGTATCCGAGGGGATTTCCGCACGAAAGAATGCCATCTAACCCTTTGATAATTATATTTCTGAAAACCTGCAAATTAATAGAGAATTTGAATATTTTCCATTTTAGACCAAAGTCAACAGACATATCAGCAAGATTTTAGCTATCCTAAATTGTCTATCACTTACGAACTTCAAATTACGGACTGCTCGTGCAGCCAGCCCATTGATATGAAAATTACAGTAACAATATGTGAGTACTTTATAGTTTTCGATGATCATATAAATCACCACCTGTCCCACCCAGTGTGACCACGTCAGTCAGCCTGTGACCACGGCCGGTGTAGGTCGGAACGTCAGGCAAATCAAAGTTACGTATGTACCTATACCATGATCGCATTAATTCCCGTTATTATTATCGTAGGTATATCATGGAACGCGAGAGTTTAAAAGTTAGTTTAACGACATATTCACTTTGTGAATAAACTCTCTTAGCCCACCGCTGGACATAGGCCTCTTCCTGTGCTCGCGATCTGCAACAACATACTGGGTGGAATAGTTATTTTTCTACCTGGAGGGAAAGACTTTGAAGAATGTTTATTAGAGAGATTTGATCATTATGTTTGATTCTCGTTAAATGTTATTTTATATTTTTTTTTGAGAAAGTGCGCAAAAAAAGTTCATCAAGAAAACTGCAGCATACAAAAAACAGTAACTATTGTTAAATATAATTTCTGTACGGAAAAACTGCCCAGTATTTTATATTATCTGCACTATTACTTTTAATATTTTTAGCCGGTAAGATTATCGAATTAGGCAGTGAGTTTGGGTAGCTTAGTGGTGGTCGGCCTTAAGATTGAGAGGTCCCGGGTTCGAACCTGGCCATTACACCACTAACGTGACCCCTCTCCTAGATCCTAGCACAAGCAATTTAGCTTAGTTGGAGGCGTTAGCGGGAAAATGATTAATTTCGGTTGCTAACATGTTTTTGATAAAATTTGTTGAATGCAGCTTTTTTTCTTTAAAAAAATAAAAGAATGTAGTGACCAAAATAAGATTGGATGAGTGATTTGTATTAGTATAAGGAATTAATTAAGTGTTTGTAATCTTAGCTAACTACGAAACACGAACCATTGGAAGCTATGGAACATTTATCAGTAAAGGAGATAACTTGCCTCATTTCTATATTCAAAAAGTCTGCACATCAGTTAGACTCGTAGGAGAAGTTGCGTATTACATCACAGCTACTTGTTGCTCTTCTTCAACTACAGGTAAGTGTTAGAACAAATTTGATTCATTACTAATATTCCCATGGTACCAATGACTTTTTGATGCTTTTTTTTTTTTTTTTTTTTTTTTTCCACAACATTCTACACAACGCTATCTAGACCCATGGTAAGCTTTTATAGCTTGTGTTATGGAATCTAGAATGCTGATAAACATACTTATATACTTCTTTTTTTTTTTTTTTTTTTTTTGTAAATACATACATATTATACATAGAAACACCCAGACCAATGCAAATAGCCATATTCATGCATACAAATATTTGCACTGAGTTTTTTCGAAGTTAAGTGTGTATTTATCGCAGGTTTATAAGTGCCCAGTTAATGGCAATAGGCTCGCCTATTTACATTGGGACCTAAACATAAACTGGCGAAATGTGGGTGCTAGCACCTCTGCCTACCCCTTCGAGGAATACAGGCGTGAGTTTATGTATGTGTATGTGATGTAATATTAAGAAAGCGTAAGTTTGTACCCATAGACGCGGGATAGCACCCGAACCACCCCCTAGGCGAGGCCGCAATTGTAGCCGTAGGTCTGATGGGAGTCCTGGGACATCCTTCCGAGTGCTTACCCGGGGCTCCCAACCATAGGCTTCTGGGCGTTACCGTGGGGGTTTTTAGTCGGTAGGAAACCGGCATAACATCCATGGAGGATTTTCCCCCACGGTAAAAAAATAAAGCGTAAGTTTGTAAGTATGGATAGATGTTTGTTAGTCTCTCACATCTAAACGGCTGGGACGATTTTAATAAAATTTGGTATGGAGTTAGCTGACACCCTGGATTAACACATAGGCTATGTTTGGTCATGATAACCGACATCCACGCGGGTGTAGCCGTAAACAAAAGTTATTTACTTAGTAAAACATTGAGTTTGATTCAAATGCAAGCTTCCTGCAGGGGCGCCGTATTCGCGTCCTTTGTGATGGACGAGCTTCGGAGTTCTTGCAGGTAAATGCTGGCGTGCCGCAGGGTTCCGTTTTATCTCCCACTCTCTTTCTTCTGCATATCAATGACATGCTCTGTAACGGAAACATTCACTGCTATGCAGACGACAGCACCTTACATGGGAGTTATCACGCACATCCTGCGGCCAAGCAGTCTGATATCGCGGAAAAAAGGCAGCTTCTTGTCACAGAGCTGGACCGGATCCTGGACCACATTTCTCAATGGGGCGCTAGGAACCTGGTCGAGTTCAATGCCAAGAAGACCCAGGCATGTGCGTTTACAGCTAAGGTATCTCCTTTCCTTCCCCTTCCCACTCTTCAGAGCACACCACTGCCACTGCAGGATCACCTCACTATCCTCGGTATGGATGTTCGCTGCAAACTGAATAACAAAAACTATATCGAGAGTATCATCAAATCAGCCTCGCGTAAACTCGGAGTCCTGAACAGAGTGAGACGTTTTTTCACGCCGGAGCAGCGGTGTCTTCTATACAAGACCCAAATTCGTTCCTGCGTGGAATACTGCTCACATCTCTGGGACGGCTCCGCAAAGTACTTATTAGATGCTCTCGACAGGTTGCAGCGACGTGCGGTCCGCATTATTGGGGATCCTGAGGTCACGAACACCCTCGAGCCTTTGCAGATGCGTAGAGATGTTGCGTCTTTGGCAGTTTTCTACCGTCTCTACCATGGTGAATGTTCTGACGAGCTCTTCCAATTAGTCCCACCCTCCCCTTTCCTTCACAGGACGACACGTGCAGGGCTAAGATGTCATCCATTTACGGTGCAGAGTATACCTGCTAGAACCAAGCGTTTCAGTGATTCATTCCTATGCCACACCACTAAGACCTGGAATTCCCTGCCAGCTCACGTGTTTCCTTCTTCCTACAGTCCCGGGTCCTTTAAGCGGGGCGTGAAAAGGCATCTAATGAGGCCGTCAAGCTGAGTGCCACCACTGTTAACATGGTAAATGTTTACGATGGTGACCCTCTTTCCGAGACTTTGCCTTTAGCTTAACATCAGGCGAGGTGAAGTCAAATTGACGTGTCCTATATAAAAAAAAAAAAAAAACAGCGTGAGTGAGAACAGCCCTAGCTTTGACGTCGAAGTCTGGAGCCCGCTTTTCCCGCTCTAACTGCAAGTTTGGTTGAACTTCGGAATTTTCCGTAAAGCGAATGCCACCTGACCTCCACAAGACATTGGCGATGTTGAAGCATTACAGTTAGACCTGTTATTCGACTTTTAAGGGCTGCAGCTACACTTAACAACAGCCGTTAGTTCCAAAAAAATAATGTTGCAGAATCAAAATCACAACAACTTTCTGGCTTGCTGGCCAGATAATTTGATAGTAATTTTTCCAGCTTTTGAAACAAAATGTGTGCCCCCGCAAATTTAACATATTTCATGACCAAGTTTCTTCTAGGAGATACATTTTAAAACATATATTTTTGGAGAGAAAATGTCTGACAAAACTCGCACCTGGTTCTTAGACCACACAGTATTTTGTGATATTTTGTTATTATATACAATAATATTACTATTGTATTTTTGCAGTGACTCGTCTCATAGAAAAAGTACTTATAGATATCAGCTTAATCATGAAAAAAGTGATGGAACTTATATGCAATGCAATTGATAAGTACAATAGAACAAATTTCATAGGTAAGGTGTTCCCGGCATCAAATGCTTAACTACGAGTATATTAAAGCTAGCCATCTGCTTCCATATAATAGTATTAAAAAAACGATAGTCATACTGAATTTCGAAGTTCAAAATAGCTATGAACTGTAGCCCTAAAGTACTGAAACGCGACTCACGGTAGTGCGAAAGTGCGCCACATGGATAATCTTATTTTCAAATGTTTTCCACCGCGAAGCACGGTAGTGAGAAAGTATTCCACATCGATTTACATATAGTCGAATTTATTCCAGCGCGATGCACATATATTTTGAACTTAGAAATTCAGTATGACAGTCAAAAAAAAAGAAAAAAAAAAATGCGATAATGTTTACCTGTTGCCTTTTATTTAATATAGCCGTGTTGGTTCCCGGCGGAGTAGAATTAGAGCCACTTCATCTTTTTCCATGGGTGTCGTAGAAAACACTTAATGGATAGTTCTCCATCTGACAGTAAACATACATCCCATAACAGTAAACCTACAGCCCGGAGATATGAGCTAGTGGGTGAAGCCTTGGGCATAGCGCTAGTTGAGTATATAGGATCAATCTACAGATTCTAGTTTACATCAAGTTGAAAATTGGTAGGAGTTTCAGAACACTATCGTAAATCTAATCTATCTATCTAATACCTATATAAAAGGAAGTCGTGCTAGTTACACCATTTATAACTCAAGAACGGCTGTACCGAATTGGCTGAAAATTGATGGGGATGTAGCTTAGAGCCAGGAGATGGACATAGGATACTTTTGATCCCGTTCGACCTTTATTTTATCCTGGGTATAGTTTCATGTGTGTCGACCAGGCTCCCAGAAACATTGAGGAACTTCATCTGTGTCGCGGGAACGGGAGTGTGCCCTTTCTTTCGAACATAACGCGGACGAAGTCGCGGGTAAAAGCTAGTGAAATATAAAAGTCCTCAACGATCCGATGCCTGCAACTTTAATGATCTAAAAGACCGTCTTTTGAAAATTGCAAACCTGAGGTACTATGATCCAAAAGATCGGACCCAAGTAATAGCTGATGCTAGCCCGGTTGATTTAGGCTCTGTAACCAGACAGACGTTGAACTCCGTATTGTCAAACTGAGAAAGAGGCATTAGCTTTAGTTTGGGCAATTGAACATTTTCATATATATGTATGGTAAAAAATTCGAGCTCATCACAGATCACAAGCCCTTGGAAATTATGTTTGGTACGAGGTCAAAGCCTTGTGCTCGAATCGAACAGTGGGTCTTTCGACTACAAGGATACGATTACAAATAATTTATAGACCTGGTAAATCAAATATTGCAGAGCCGTTATCTCCTCTTAGTACAAATTCCAATATAAAAGAGTTAGATACTATTGAAGGCGAATATCGTGTTAATCAGATTATGTATTAGCCTGTAGCACTATCTTTAAAATCCATTATAGAAGCATCAAACAATAATGCTGAATTCAAATTAGCCATAACAATTTATTCTGGGAATGTTTCAATTAGTAATTATAAGCTATTCCAACAACGGCATCTTATTAAGAGGCGTCCCTATGTATGTTTATATCTTCAAAACTACGATACAGATTTTGATGCGGTTTTCATAGATAGAGTTATTCAAGAAGAAGGTTTATATGTATAATACATGCTTATTATTGTAGACGGTGAAGCGGGAACGGAATCGAAAATTGGCGGTACGTAGTTCGCCGGGTCAGCTAGACAGTTATAAATTTATTGAGAAAGCTCCGAATTTTACGAGTATACAGAAAAAAATCCTTTGCCTAGCAGTTTGATTGTAATATCTAGGCCAGTTATCAAACGTCACAGACACAAGCCATTTGCCTAGCCGTTTGAACAAATGGCTTAACTTCATTCAGGCCATTAACTGAACGGGCTTAGTAAATAGCCTAGGCAGTTAATTGAATGGCTGACTAAGCTAGTTAGTTGCGACGGGCATATTACAATGATTTATCAATTGAATATTCATATTTTATAGAATTAATAACAAATGTATTTTTTTCAATATTTTCAATCAATAAACGTTATTGTTATACGCTGACAGATGGTTTGACGCAATATTTGTACTAGGAGCGTTTAAATACTCATATTATAATATGTAAAGAAATATCCACATTAAATAAATAAATACACACAACTGGAATGATATAAACTGGAATGACACGAGTATATTAAAGGGTGGAAACAAATACAATTCTCAAACAGCTTACCAATACTAGAAGAATCACATGCACCTGGTGAGAGAATACTGTACTTATTATATTTTATGTTTTACTTTTTGCACAAATAAAAAATAGAATGAAGTTGGAAGGCGGGCTTAATGCCATGGGACATAATTACTAGCGTAATGAGACCCTAATTCTGACAGACACGATGCGTGGATGTTCTTTTTTTTTAAAGGACACGTCAATTTGACTTCACCTCGCCTGGCAAAGTCTCAGAAAGAGGGCCAACATCGTGAATTCAGAGAATAATATAAAAATTATAAGTCCAATGTTTCATTAGTGCCCCTAGCACGAAAAACTATTTGACCACAGGCCTACTGTCAACCTGTGTAGGTGTGAAGCCAGCCAATCACAATGCTCCGTTCTCTCGATACGTTTACGATAGCTTCTCATGCTAGCGGTTTTGTTTTCGTGCGGATATCCCCACGAATACCTCCTCCGCCGGAGCTGAAAGGGGAGGTTATGTCGGACTCGAGCCGACTAAAACCACATGCCGACTGAGGATCGTGGTGCTAGGCCGGAGGTGAAGTTGTCTTCGACATATCCCTCGCACCCCGGCTGACCCACGGCCATCCCTTACGTTTTGGTCAACGGTGTTCCCGACTCGCCCCCGGATCTCGTGCTAGGGTTACTGAAACAAAACATCCTGTCTTAAGTACAAAGCTTTCTGGAGTCACAGGTCTGCTTTTTTACTTTTTCTACTCTATTTCCCAGACGTATGACAACTATATTTCCTATGTTTACTCTTTTATTGACAACCCACACGTCTGACGGTCACCTATATTATACAGTATTTTATTCTATTACTTGAATTTCTAGATTAGAAACAATATTTACTAGTATTCCCCCTGCAAAGAATGGACATAGCAATCTAGCAAGACAATGCTGCCAGCGTTAAGGGTACATTACATTGCGCTGGGATGTTATGAGGTAGGTTATCGGGCGTTATCCAATTACAGGGTTAATTTATTATTATATTACAGGAAAATCTTAAGAAAAAAATGAAAGCAGTGCAATCTCTTTGGTTTGTGTTCACTTTAGTGGCCAGCAGCGCCGCCACTAGGTGCAATAAGTGCGATGGGCCAAGTCCCACCCCCGGCCCCGTTGACTGCTGTAAGTAGAAATATATTTTAGTGTCAACTATCTGGACTACAAAACTATAATTTATTCATATTGTACTTTATATAATGTATCTGTGTGTGATGCAATGACTTGGCAAGTAACGAACGGAACTATACAGTCAGCGTCTTAAATATCTTGATCACGAAGTCTCAAAATGATGTTAAAACTCTTGTATTACGAGCAAATCGAACTGTTTTATTGATTTATATGGTATTATTGTCCAAACTAAAGGTGTGCACCAAATATCAGAACAATCGCTCAACTGGAAGGGAGTCAAAAAATTAAATTAAGATCATTTTGAATATTCAGTTCGTCAACATCTTTCTGCTTCATTCTCTTCTACCTAATCATTACGACAGAATATCATAAAATGTCCATAGTGTGGATAAAGCCAATAGTTTCGGTCGAGAAACTGTTACGACCACATCAATCATGTTAAGTCGAATTTTCTTTTAGGTCCTGAAGCTTGTGTCTTAGACAACGTGAAATGCATGACTGCCGGAGCTAATACTGGGTATAAATCTCTAGCCTGTGGTTCAAGGGGCATGTACCCATTACGTATATCAAGTTTAGACCGTCCAGATGGATCATCGTCTTATAAACTAACTAATATTAAAGTAACAGGACTATGTGACTGCACAGTAACAAAATTATTGTAAGTCAATCACGTATTATTTAGTTTTTATATCATTAGTGTATATAATATTTTGCGCTTTGTTTTTGTTACTGTACCCTGGATTTCGTTCTTGTTTGGTTGGGAACTGAAAACTTCATGAACTGTATAATTATCATCATCATGATAACAGAAATTTAGAAATTAAGAAAGGAAGAAAGAGAGAAAGCTATGAGTTTATAATGAAAATTCTCAACGTCCATATTTGATTTGGAAGTAAAAATAGAGTTATACTATCTGTCCGACATTTTCTTTCAGGGCCTTGGCTTATTTTTGCTATCTGACTCTCTGAGAATTATTGAAATTAAACCACTTTTTACGGATTTTATCGCGATATATTTGCAGACCCATCGACATTATATAGAGCCTCAAATAACTTTGGAATGACGTTCAAGAAACCATCGGAACTATATAAACATCTAAGAGTAACCAAAATGCACGTCCTAGCGAAATCAAAAGACGAAATCGTGCAAGCTCTTCCAAAAGACCAAAGTACTAAAGAGCTCGAGTCGCGCCTCCAATTCCATAAAAAATTCATGATAGGCTCGCAGACTGGTAGGGTAGGTTTGGGTAATACTAGGAGGCAGTCAGACAAAGACATAACAAAATCTTTTCTTCAAGTAGATGAAAATAATACCTACAAAGTGCACGCAATGAACCTAGAAATACAAAACGAATGGTTAACACTAGGTGAATTTTGTATTCCCATAGCCTTAAAATGGCGTACCTTAATATACGACTGGTCACCGGCTCTCCTTAAATTCTATCTCAATGCATTCCAGTTGACCCTCCCCGACCAAAGCAATCTTGTCAGATGGGGAAAAGCCACAGATAAAACATGTAACTCATGTGGTGAAGCAATTGGTACTGCTAGGCACCTACTGGTGGGTTGTAGGACGCTATTAGACCGGGGTCATTACTCGCGCCGACATGATAAGGTATTAGAAATCGTACGTGAGGCGGTAAGTTTGGCGGTAGCTAGAGCGAAAAAGGGTTTAACCACAAACCAAAGAAATGACGTCGCGTTTGTAAAGGAAGGCTGCTCAAAAAAGACAAATCAAAAGCCGTACTCAATTTTGATAGCAGCCGCTGATTGGACATTACTCGCAGATTCGTATGAGAAACACTATAAAATACCGGAGGATGTTTGTGCCTCGTCATCCAGACCCGATATATTCCTATTTTCAAAACAGCAAAAGCGTGCAGTACTAGTAGAACTCACAGTACCGTGGGAAACTAACATACCTAAAGACCACGCTATAAAAATAAACAAATACTTTGACTTGACCAACGAGTTAACCAAAAATGGCTATGTGGTTAAACTCTACGCCGTGGAAGTGGGAGCAAGGGGAATTCCAGCTAAATCCCTGTATAACTTATTTAAAGACCTCGGATTGCCAAGAGCTTCAGTAAGCTCTTTACTCAAACGAATATCTAAAACGGCGTTGATAGGATCTTACCAAATTTGGATAGGTAGAGGGGGGAACACGACTGACGGTGGAGGTGAGCGCTGATGCATCACAAGGTGGCCACCCTAAACCTACACCTGGGTCGCAAGTCCCAGGCGCCGTCGCAGTGTTCCTCTCTGTACCACGCCATGGACCCGGCGACCGCACGGTGAATCCATGGAATGCTAAGAACCGGATCTCTCCTCCCCCTATTATTTACTTTTAAACCGACGTTTCGGGTGCCGTAGCAGTCTTTCAGCAGCCACACCGCGAAAAGGCAGCCGAAACGTCGGTATAAAAGTAAATAATAACAAACATATAAATACTAGCTTTTGCCCGCGGCTCCGCCCGCGTGGATGTCGGTTATCGCAACCAAACATAGCCTATGTCCTTCCTCATAGTCTAATCTACTCCTATACCAAATTTCATCAAAATCGGTTCAGTGGTTTAGGCGTGAAAGCGTAACATACAGACAGACAGACAGACAGACAGAGTTAATCTAATGGCGGGATAGAGTGTGCAATACCGAAATATTACGGCGGTGTAAAGTTCATGGCATAGAGGCCTACTTGGTGCGAAGATAGGTGGGGTGGACGGGACATATCAGACGCATTCCAGATCAACGTCTCCCCAAACGCCTGCTGTACGCGGAACTTGCACAGGGTAAACGCAGGCAAGGAGGCCAGTTCTTACGCTTCAAAGACGTGCATAAGCGCCACCTGAAGAACTGCAAAATTGACGTCGAAACCTGGGAGCAACAGGCCGATGATCGTAGTGAGTGGCGAAAATCGATCAATAATGGCGTCCAGGAATTCGAGGCAGCTAGGACTCTTAGTCTGGACAGGGCGAGAGAGGCTCGTAAGACCAGGCCGCGTAGATTATACACGTACAACTTCGTCAACAATGTCCTGACATGTACTACCTGCAACCGCACCTTTAGCAACAAACTGGGATACACCAGCCATATCCGGCCGCATGAACGAAGAAATTCACCAGTCCAGCGTCAGTGGCCGTAGCCGAAATCGGCTGGGAATCATCATCAGTATGGATATCACGATAGAATCCGTAAAAAGCGGTTTTATTTCAATGAGGGAAATTTGCGTAAACTTCAGAAAATATCTCTGAGAATTAGTTGTATTTCTGTAAATTGGCAAATTAATATAGAATTCTAATATTTTTAATTTCAGATTAAACACAAACCAACAGACATATCAGCAAGATTTAAGCTGTCCTAAATTGTCTATCACTTATGAACTTCAAATTAGGGACTGCTCGTGCAGCCAGCCCATTGATGTGAAAATTACAGTAGCAATATGTGAGTACTTTATAGTTTTCGATGATCATATAAATCAAAGCGACGATACAAAATCTAACAACGACATATTCAATAATAATAACGGGAATTAACGCGATCAGGGTATAGGTACATACGTACCTACCTTTGCTTTGCCTGACGTTCCGACCAGGTTACACCGGCCGTGGTCACAGGCTGACTGACGTGGTCACACTGGGTGGGACAGGTCAGTCAGCCTGTGACCACGGCCGGTGTTTATCAAGAAAACTGCAGCATACAAAAGAAATCGGTTGTCTGTAAAGTCGGTTTACTGACGATAGATAGTAGAAAATACTAACGGAATGGTTTCACTTTTCAAAAGAAAATTTTAATTTTATTTGTTTGATTTGTCGCTCGTTCCGCGCTCTCACTTGCACTTCAAGCTTTAAATGGAACGCCTCAGAGCGAGGTATGAGGTTTTTTCGTGCGTGCAGCCGGCTCCATCGAATTATAAAACGTCACGTCAAAAACAGTAACTATTGTTAAATATAATTTCTGTACGGAAAAACTGCCCAGTGATTTATATTATCTGCACTATTACTTTTAATATTTTTAGCCGGTTAGATTATCGAATTAGGCAACGAGTTTGGGTAGCTTAGTGGTTAAGGAGTCGGCCTTACGATCGAGCGGTCCCGGGTTCGATCCTGGCCATTACACCACTAACGTGAACCCACTCCTAGCACAAGAAATTTAGCTTAGTTGGAGGGGTTAGCGGGAAAATTATTAATTTCGGTTGCTAAAATGTTTGTTAAATGCAGTTTTTTTTCTTTAAAAAAATAAATGACTGTACTGCCACAAATAAGATTTAATGAGTGATTTGTATTAGTATACGGAATTAATGAAGTGTTTTTAATCTTAGCTAACTACGAAACACGAAACATTGGAAGTTATGGAACATTTATCAGTAAAGGAGATAACTTGCCTCATTTCTATATTCAAAATGTCTGCACATCAGTTAGACTCGTAGGAGGAATTGCGTATTCCGTCACAGCTACTTGTTGCTCTTCTCCAACTACAGGTAAGTGTTAGAACAAAATTGATTCATTGCTAATATTAAGAAAGCGTAAGTTTGTAAGTATGGATAGATGTTTGTTACTCTCTCACATCTAAACGACTGGAGCGATTTTAATAAAATTTGGTATGAAGTTAGCTGACACCCTGAATTAACACATAGGCTATGTTTGGTCATGATAACCGACATCCACGTGGCTGGAGCCACGGGCAAAAGTTATTTACTTAGTAAAGTATAGAGTTTGATTCAAACAGCGTGAGTGAGAACAGCCCTAGCTTTAACGTCGAAGTCTGGAGCCCGCTTTTCCCGCTCTAACTGCAAGTTTGGTTGAACTTCGGAATTTTCCGTAAAGCGAATGCCATCTGACCTCCACAAGACATTGGCGATATTGAAGCATTACAGTTAGACCTGTTATTCGACTTTTAGGGGTGCAATCACACTTAACAACAGCCGTTAGTTCCAAAAAAATTATGTTGCAGAATCAAAATCACAGCAACTTTTTGGCTAGCTGGCCAGATAATTTGATAGTAATTTTTCCAGCTTTTGAAACAGAATGTGTGCTCCCGCAAATTAAACATATTTCATGACCAAATCTCTTCTAGGAGATACATTTTACAATATATATTTTTGGAGAGAAACTGTCTGACAAAACTTGTACCTGGCTCTTAGACCACACAGTATTTGTAATATTTTATTATTATATACAATAATATTATTATTGTATTTTTGCAGTGAGTCGTCTAATAGAAAAAATACTTATCGATATCAGCATAATCATGAAAAAAGTGATGGAACTTATATGGATTGCCATTGATAAGTACAATAGAAAAAATTTAATAGGTAAGTTGTTCCCGGCATCAAATGCGTAACCATATTAAAGCTAGCCATCTGCTTCGATAGTATAGTTTTAAAAAAACAATAATAAAAATATATGCGATAATGTACCTGTTGTCTTTTATTTAATATAACAATGTTGGTGGAGTAGAATTATTAGAGCCACTCCATCTTTTTCCATGTGTGTCGTAGAAGACAAATTAATGGATAGTTCTCCATCTTTTTTCCTCCAGCTCCAACGTGTTTCCTTCTTCCTACAGTCCCGAGTCCTTTAAGCGGGGCGTGAAAAGGCATCTAATGAGGTCATCAAGCTGAGTGCTACCACTGTTAACATGGTACATGTTTACGATGGTGACCCTCTTTCCGAGATTTTGCCTTTATTCAAGGTGAAAAGTCACTAATGCCTTCAACAGCCTCTGTGGCGTGGCTGTAGTGAACGCGTCTGCCACGCGCGGGTTCGATCCCCTCAGTGCAAATATTTGTATGCATGAATATGGCTATTTGCATTAGTCTGGGTGTTTCTATCTTCTATAATATAAAAATGAATCGCTAAATGTGTTGGTAAGCACATAAATCGACAACGCCTGGACCAATTTGGCCAATTCTTTTTTTTTAATGTTCGTTGAAGGCGAGAAAAATTCGAATAATTGCCGGGAACCGACATCCACGTGGGCGAAGCCGTGGGCAAACGCTAGTTTATAATAAAAAAAAGAAAGAAAAAGAAAGAAAATTGTTTTTATTGTGAATAAACACTTACACCATATTACAAAACGAAATAATAAAATAACAAAAACGTAACCACAACACCAGTGAGTGGACCTACAACTCCTCAGGTGGCCAACGTTTATTTACAAAAAAAGTATCTAAGTATGTTTATCTGCATTCTAGACTTCATAACACAAGCTAGTTAAGCTACGCTTACCATGGGTATAGATAGCGTTGTGTAGAATGTTGTCAAATATTAAGTTGTGAAATATTTAACACGCACCGAGTGTAGTCGCGAGACAGTGCTCTCGGCTCATGCTCGTTGCGTGTAAACATAGCGCCGAGTATTTTGCATAGCACTCGGCCGACAGCACTGTCTCGTCACTCGGTGTGTGTGATCAGGGCATAAAACGGGTATTTCGCGATATCATCAGCGTTACACGCGGAGGATTAATTAGGTTTCAAAGGTTATAACAGACTTAAAATCTTACGCTTGTTAGATTGCAATTGCTTGTGCAGAACCGGAGATATGACTTAATCAAGATAACCGACAACGTGTGGGTATTGGTTATTGCGGATGGAAGACTTATACCTGGTGCCAAATGGGTTGAGAATAAAGTTTATTGACCTCTTTGAACTTGCGACCATTTTGGACTGGTTACTTAGGGGTTGTAAACATTTTTTATACTGTAGCGAAATTACCTGCAGCGCCTCGTGGTGCCCCCGTGAACTTTTGTTTTTATTACAGAAAAATCACTACACGATATTTACTGCAAACTTTATTCTCCATCGATCTGGCACGAAAAGAGTCGTGGAGCATTTATGTATTGTTCGGTATGAGAGCCGTCCCTATCTTCTGAAAGCAGGTGATCCTTGAGAAGGAGGCAACAGAGTGGGCCTAATTATCGGGGCTATTCGTGGGGAGCTTTTGAGTTTTCAACTGTTCTACTTATTTGAATGAATTTTACAGCATTAAGTATGCTAACTATACAAATCAAATACATAGGGAAAAATGAAACTTCTCCGGCGGGACTTGAACCCGCGATCTTTTCCTTACAGGGGGAATGCCGGAACCAACTCAGTTACCGAGACACGCCCGATGTGATTCAAATTTCCCTTCTATTTTTATCCGTCTTAAGGCGACGATGGAATCATCGGAACCAATGATTTATAAGCATTTTTAAACATTGATTTTTGATAACTCCGCCTAGATACTTGAATAAATTTTACAGCATTAAGTATGCTAACTATGCAAATCGAATACATAGGGAAAAATGAAACTCCCTGTAAGGGAACGATCGCGGATTCGAGTCCTGCCCGAGAAGTTTGATTTTTCTGATGTTCTACTTATTATTTTATTTTTTATTAAAAAAGAAACAATAATCCGTTGGAACGAAGTGGATAGTTTGGTGCAATTAAATAAACGTCGTGTGTGCGTCTGCAGTTGTCATATGCGGTCACCTTCGCAATCATAGATTTAATATAGATTTCAGGCATAAAGAGCAAGAAAACCACCTACGCAAATAACACTACTATGTATTTTGTTCACATTAATATGTAATCAATGACTAAACAAAAGATAATAGGCGTGGAAGACTGTAAAGGTGTTTCACCTTGAGTTATTTATCAAAGTACACCAATGCAGTCATAGTCATAGTCATAGTCATTTATTTTTCAATATAGAACAATAAAATTGTTTCTTATTGACGTCAATTTTAATTCTACTTAATCTAAGTTTACCACCGCTTCCAAAGCGCTGGTGGAGAAGAAACGGCGCAACAAACTCCACTGCGGCATTTTTGGACGTCAATTTACAATATTTATTTTCTTAAAGCTAAATGTCAACAAGTGTATAAAACTCTTTATAATTAAGAAGAAGAAGAAGTCTTCAAACGCATTTACAATATCTTTTGGAGAGGTTAAATCCTTATTGTCCAGTTTAATTTTAATAATATTATCCCTCATTTTACATTTACCGGACTCTTTGTGAATGACTTTCCAAGTTTCCTTCATTTTATTAGGAGCCTCAATTATTTTCCTTTTAATATGAATGGCATTCGCTTGTCTACACACTTTTTTGAAAATTTTGGAGTAATTCTTAACATATTCAATGAAATTATTATCAAATCTGTACTGTTTTTGGGCGTATCAATCAAATAGTGTTCGTCTACTTTTATATATGCCTACAGTAGCCCATTCACAAAATCTAGATTTAGTATTATGCTTTTTACATTTTTGTTTGAATGTGTTGGAAAAAGCATCAGATAATGTAGTAAATAGACTATTATAATGAGCCTCAGGATTATTACCCAAATAAGCTAAAGAATCAAGTTTATCCTCTAACACATCTTTGAACTTTTTAATTTTACCAGATGTTATGGGCCTACACATAGTTTTCTCCTTAGGTTGACTATTAATACCCTTGGAAAAGGATACTATTTGACCCTGGTGAAAGTCACCGCAAACAATAAGATTTTTCCTACTACTTGATGCAATCCCCAGAACTTGATCCATGACCCTAATAAAAGCTCGAAAATCACTGTTGGGTGGACTGTATACGCAGACTACTATACAACTATCAAGCTCGGCACAGGCCACCTCAGCGCAGCGCTCAACAGAAAGTCTAACAATGTCAACCCGCTCTTTACTGCGGAGACCATTTTTTATAAGAACCATGGAGCCACCTCTAATAGCAGACTTTCTGTTTAAGCTACTTACAATATTGTAATTGTTTATACTAAACATCATCTCACTCTCCTTGAGCCAATGTTCAGTCAAACACAAAACATCCACATTTAATTCCTCTAGGAATAATTCTACTATTAATTCCTTGCCGGGAAGGCCTTGTATGTTTTGATGAGCTATCTTAAGCTCAGGCACTATTGTTGTCTGAACATTTAGTTTAAATCAGTCGTATCATTAGTTAAACATATAAAATTACCAGTGCAAGTACCTGGTAAAACTGTAGATATTGGGTTATTTGTTTGTTTACAATGTAAACTTCTCCAAAACTTAATATTATTTGCTATTAATTTAGCAATTTTATGTTTGTCAAACTTTGTAAGATAGATACTGTCTTTCGTCTTAAAACAATAATTACTAATAAAATTATTAGTGTCAAAAAATATAAATTTGTCACTATGACGACATGTGTGATGCATGGTTTGGACATACATATAATCCCCGAAGGGGTAGGCAGAGGTATATTAACACCCACATCATACTGTCATCATACTGTCGGATGGAAAACAGTTCTATCCCTAAGTAGTCGCCTTCTACGATATTGATATGAAGAAGAGATGGGATGGCTCTATCTAACCCCACCGGGAACCAACATGGCTATTTTTGACTACGAAATATATGAAAAATATAAATATAGGCTATGAAGTAATTTAATATATCTACGACTAGCTGTTGCCCGCGGCTCCGCCCGCGTGGATGTCGCTCATTGCGTAGTACTGTATATTTTAGCGCTGAGAGTCGAGTGTTGAGCGCTGAGTAGACACGCTACTCGCCTCTCTAGTCGTCTCGCTATTCACCTTTCTATTCGTATCTCTACTCGCCCCTCTATTCAACTCTCTACTTGACTCCGTATTCCACTCTGTACTCGACTCTATACTTGATCCTCTAATCATCTCTGTGTTCCAGTCTCTTCTCGACATTTTACTCAACTCTGTGCTGGACTCTCTACTTGACAGTCTACTCGCCTCTCTACTTAACACTCAAGGAATAACGCAAGACGTATTATTAGTTATTGGTGCCAGGCCCACGTATTGAAGCCAACGTAAAGGTTCTCCAACCTCGCATCTCAAATGCGATGTCGAGTAACCTCTACGTTGGCTTCCCCGTTTCTTTCCCCTTTGAACCTCGATCCTGAAGAGTAGGAGCGAGGGGCTAGCGCACCAGCGGGGCGCTCGGCGGACTCACCGTCTGCCTACAGGCCGATAGTGTTGCTCGACGAGGTGTGCAAGCTCTTTGAAAGAGTGATTGCAAAGCGCCTCGTCGAGCACCTATCCAGAGTGGGGCCTGACCTGGCGGATGGCCAGTATGGCTTCCGCCGGAGGCGCTCCACCGTGGATGCCATCATGCGCGTGGGGACTCTGGTGAAGGACGCCGTCGCTCGGGGCGAGGTGGTGCTGGCGGTGTCACTGGACATCGCCAACGCATTTAACACCCTGCCCTGGAGCTGCATTAGGGAGGCGCTCGTGTATCACGAGGTGCCTCCCTACCTTCGCCGCATAGTCGGGGCGTATCTGTCGGAGAGAGCAGTCGTCTACCCAAGTGCGACCGGGCTCGGTCGGCGAGAGATGTCATGCGGTGTTCCGCAGGGATCGGTCCTGGGACCGCTACTGTGGAACATCGGTTACGACTGGGTGCTTCGCGGTGAGCTCGCGGACGGTGCCGCCGTCACGTGTTATGCGGACGACACGCTGGTGACGGCGTGCGGGGCTACATACCGCGAAGCGACCCTGAAGGCCACGACCGCGGTTGCCCAAGTCGTGGAACGGATTCGGCGGCTGGGTCTCGAGGTGGCTCTGCATAAAACCGAGGCCATGTTCTTTCATGGGCCTCGGCGCGTGCCACCGGAGGATTCCAGCCTCATAGTGGGAGACATTTCCATCGGCGTCAAGGCCCAGATGAAATATCTGGGGCTCGTACTCGATGGCCGGTGGAACTTCGGGGAGCATCTCCGAAGACTGGCCCCCAAATTGAAGGACACAGCTGCCGCTTTGGGGCGGCTGCTGCCCAACATGAGGGGGCCGGATGACTCCTGCAGGAGACTCTACGCGGGAGTCGTGCGGTCCATGGCCCTATATGGGTGCCCAATATGGGCGGACACCCTGACGGTCCACAATGCGCGTCTGCTGCGTGGACCGCAGCGTGCAATGGCCAGCAGGGCCATTAGGGGGTACCGCACGATATCCTTCGAGGCGGCGAGTCTCCTTGCCGGATCCCTACCGTGGAACCTGGATGCGAGAGCCCTTTCGATGCTATATCGGTATCGTAAGGAGGCGCGGGAGCAGGAACGGGAACCCGAGCCCGAAGAAATTCGGGCCGTGAGGTCTCAGCTCCACAGGGACATGGTAGCGGAATGGGAGCTACGACTTGGGCGACCAAGCGCAGGGCACGCCGTAATAGCGGCGGTAAGACCCATCATGGAGGAGTGGCTAGAGAGGCCACACGGCAGCCTCTCGTACCGGCTGACGCAGGTGATTACCGGACACGGGTGTTTCGGGAGTTACCTGTGTCGGATTCGGAAGGATCCAACGTCCGAGTGCCATCACTGTGATGCGAGCGAGGACACAGAGCTGCACACGCTGACCGAGTGCCCGGCGTGGGACACGCCGAGGCGGGTCCTAGTGGCGGCTCTAGGGGTGGGAGTCCTCACACTCGTCACATTGCTCACAGCGATGGCGCAAACGCTTGGGGTGCAGCCGCCTCCTTCTGCGAGCAAGTAATGCTCGAGAAGGAGGCGGCCGGTCGGGTCCGGACCAGACTCCGGGCCCGGGAAGCCCGTGCAGAGCGAAGGCGAACCGGACGTCGGAGGTCGCAGAACGACCTCCGTCCTCCATGAGCGCTGGCCTGGGGGTGACCGGTGGAGCCGCCTGTCACCCTAGCAGAAGCAGGCCGCGGTGGCGGCGCAAAGTGCGCCTCCCCGTAACCGGGGCTAGATGGGGACATTTTAGTCCCCACAACCCGAAGGGGGCCATCTCGAAAGAGATGGTCCTGGGTCTGCCGGGGTGCGAGAGATATGCTTTTGGCAATCTCACCTCCGGCAGCCAAGGACCCAAGACGGCGTGCGTTTTAGTCGGTTCGAGTCCGACATAACCGCCTCCACCGGCTCCGTGGGGGTGGTATCCGTGGGGATTTTTCACACGATAAAAAAAAAAAAAAAAGGGGCTAGCGCACCATGCACAACGGTTAATAGACTCGAGAGACGCTGTATGACAGCCCAAGCAGCCCTGGTATTAATCACTCATAGATCCTTCACATGCCCCTCTGATTGCAGAGGGTGTAGTGGTGGGGCATACTGGGTGTATGAGTTTTTCGCCTTTGGCTTCGTCCAGAAGTAGGAACTACGATCTGATATAGACCAATGTTCGGCCAAGCGGCAAGCCTAACCCAGGACAGGAATGGTGGCTCCTAAGGAAGAAAACCTCTATAAAAAATACCCAGGGGCGGACGAACACAATCTAGTGTTGACCCCGTCCGTCCCGGCCGTAATCCTGAACGGATAGGAACGGTGGATATGTATAGGTCTACCCGACGCGGAGGTTGAGTCCGCAGCGATGACGACAACGAAGAAGAAATTCAACCCCCCCCCCCCCCCCCTCGGTCAGAAAGAAAAATATGGTACAATAAATGATTACATGTATCAGCATGTAATCATTTTTCACTACTGAGGGGGCAAAATAGGTGACTAACCGTCGTATATACAGTCGCAATTTACAAAGCGGATTTATATGATCTTTATTTTGTTGGAAAGGGAATAATCCAGGGAGTCTAAATCAGATTCGAATGACGGGATTCTATGGACCTACCTACTCAAAATGTTTTTGTTGCTTTTACATAATGAAATGTTAATTTTTGATTCTGAAAATCATATTGTTAAACTGATGGTACAAAAACCTACTCAAATGATAAATGAGGAATAAAAAAATAAAATTATAAAAAAACCTACTTCAAAAAAAGGGAGAGCCTGAATAGAGAAAAATAACGGAACTTACAGATTTACTGATCTGTTAGAAGTAGCTGGTAGGTGGTAGGTGGAAATATATTCTATATGGCTCTACTGGGGAATATACTCCCTATCAGAGCCACTTAAAACACTTAGTTGAGTAAGACTAATAAGCCATTGTGTTCTTATGAAAGCTGTTGTACGAAGCAACGGCTTTCATAACAACACAACATATATTGATTAATACGTTTGTGCTGTAAAATAACATTACTGGGCTGTATTTTATAAAATTTTACTATACTGAAATTTTAATAAATAGCGCCTGGGCATTTGTTTTTTTTTTTTGAAAACCAAACGACAATATACAAATGATTGCTAACATAACTAAGTAGGCGCGTAGCCAGGCACGTTTTCCTGTAGTTTTTAAGTTTTCCCTCGATTTCTCCAGGTTCTCAGGATCAGATCCGGACTTCTGGGACCACTCTGACATCCGCAAGAATAATAAAATACTTTAGTATGTATGAATATGCGTATTTTCATTGATCCGGTCGTGCCTCGGAGAGTCGTTCCAGTCGTTACGGGTCTAGCTGCAATGCTTCGATATCGCCTTTGGGTTGTGTAGGTCAGACGGCAGTCGCTTCACAGTAAATATCGAAGATCAGCCAAATCCGCAGTTAGACTGGTAAAAGCGGACCCCAAACTCCAAGTTAAAAACGTTAGAATGAAGAAGAGAATTGATCTAGAAAATCACCCATGTCTAGGCAGCATTTCGTCCAAATCCTTTCTTATAATACCCTTTCATCAAGAGTTCTTCAAAATTGGCAAACGTTCCCAAGCTCTTATGCAACTCTGTAACAAATTTCATCAAGATCTGTTCAGTTCATTTTGTTTAGGCGTGAAAGGCAACAGACAGACAGAGTTCCTTTCGTATTCATAATATTAGCACAGTCTAATTGTCTACTCTGCAACGGTTTTTACTCAGATGCATTGGGATCATGTCAAACATCATCACACCGCTCGCCATAGGCAAGAAATTCATCCTCACACAGTCCGACCGGAAACGGTGAACATTGTGCGGTAGGTAAGTGGTTAGAAAGGAACTTCATCCAACACACGCTCAAGCTGTGGAATAAATTCCCTGCTCTGGTTTTCCCAAACAACAACAATATGGGGTTTTTTAAGAAGGGCAGTAGATTAGAAGGTTTCCTCAGGGTCGGCGGCATGAGTGTGACGCCCGTGGTGTTGAATACGTCCATAGGTCACGGTAACCATTTTTCCATCGGTTAGGTTTCAGTCGTATTAACAAAATTACAGACTAACATTTTTACTAATTAACCAGGATGTTCAATGAAAGTATGTAAGTCAAAAGATTTTTTTACGAATCGAAATATACAGAAACAGTACTGCACCGACATCAACTTACGTAATTTCATAATTTGCCAGACAAAAACCGCCATTACCGTAGGGCTATTATACGTAAGGTAAGCCGGACTGTAAATCAAACCAGGAGCCCATTAACATCCGGGCCCGTCTTAGCATTCCCTCTTTAAAATCATCCACCTGGAAAGCACACGACCAGAACTTGGTCATCCTGTTAGAACATCCCGGAACAAAACAAGATTTAAACGGCCAGGTAGAATCTTTCCAGGTTAGCATCTACTCATATCTACATGAGTATTATCCACCACCACCAAATCACGCGCGAAAAAACCGAGAAAACGCGTTCAAAATTAAATTGAGAAAAAGAAAGCGGGACCTAATCAAACGGCTACGGATTGCTAAAGCTATGGGCGACAACCAACTTAGTCATCAACTGGCCAGAGCTTTACGGGCTATACTAAAATGAATCCAAGGAATCTCAGCCCAAATAATAAATGAAAATAATAACCTCAATAGAGCAAAACATGAAGTCGAATTTGATAAGGACTTCAAATACTCAAGGAATATTTTCAGTGACAGAAAGCAAGATAGGCTGCTACTAAATAACGACCAGATCTATAGCTACTACAAAAATAATTATGGGGTGCCTAAGCACGAAAAACCATACGGTGAACCTAAAGCGCAAAAACCATCAAACCCTCATTTTACATTTAACTGTAATCCACCTAGCTTAGAAGAAATTGAACATCAAATCAAGAAAAAACCAACAAAAACCGCCCCAGAGCCTGATGGCATACCGTACATTATTTATAAAAAATGCCCATCGGTACGTAAACATCTTCTAAGCATATTCAATAGGATCTGGTCGAGTAAAAAAATTCCAAAGAAAGAAATAGTAACTAGTCCTAAAGACGCTAGACCGATAGCATTAACTAACACAATCTCAAAAATCTTCTTCTCATAGCTTCAATTCAAAATGACTAATTTCATGAGCAATAACAACTATTTCAGGCCAAATCACCAGAAAGGGTTCCTACCCGGAATTTCTGGATGCCTTCAACACAATTCGCTACTGGCGGAAAGCCTCAAAGATGCCAGATTAAATGAAAGGCAAATAACAGTTTGTTGGATAGATTTAGAAAACGCTTTTGGCTCAGTACACCACCAGCTTATGTTGTTTGCATTAAAATGGTATAACTTTCCGTCGATCATCCGGGAAATAATAGCCTCTTATTACGATAAATTAAAATTGTGGATGAATTCTGTACATGGACAGATGGAATGAAAACAAAACCTAGCAAATGCTGCTGTCTATGTCTGGGTACGCGGGGTACCAGATATACCTCATATGATCCAGGGCTTAGTATAGGCGGGGAAAACGTTTCGACTATATCCGAAACCGTGCCTTTTAAATTTCTCGGAAGAAAAAAAGATAACAGAGGTTGCACTCCAGCTTTAGAAGAAGTAATTAATAACTTCATTATCGATATAAAAAAGGTAGATCAACAGCCACTAAGTAATGTTAAAAAAACGTGGATTTACGACAACTATTTAACCTCGCGTCTTAACTGGCCGTTTCTTGTTTATGATATAAGCCAGAGCCTCCTCAAAAAACTAGATGCGAATGTTACGAAGACATTGAAGTCGTGGCTGGGGCTAGCTCAGTCGGCAGACCCATCGACATTATATAGAGCCTCAAATAACTTTGGAATGACGTTCAATAAACCATCGGAACTCTATAAACATCTAAGAGTAACCAAAATGCACGTCCTAGCGAAATCAAAAGACGAAATCGTGCAAGCTCTTCCAAAAGACCAAAGTACTAAAGAGCTCGAGTCGCGCCTCCAATTCCATAAAAAATTCATGATAGGCTCGCAGACTGGTAGGGTAGGTTTGGGTAATAGTAGGAGGCAGTCAGACAAAGACATAACAAAATCTTTTCTTCAAGTAGATGAAAATAATACCTACAAAGTGCACGCAATGAACCTAGAAATACAAAACGAATGGTTAACACTAGGTGAATTTTGTATTCCCATAGCCTTAAAATGGCGTACCTTAATACACGACTGGTCACCGGCTCTCCTTAAATTCTATCTCAATGCATTCCAGTTGACCCTCCCCGACCAAAGCAATCTTGTCAGATGGGAAAAAGCCACAGATAAAACATGTAACTCATGTGGTGAAGCAATTGGTACTGCTAGGCACCTACTGGTGGGTTGTAGGGCGCTATTAGACCGGGGTCATTACTCGCGCCGACATGATAAGGTATTAGAAATCGTACGTGAGGCGGTAAGTTTGATGGTAGCTAGAGCGAAAAAGGGTTTAACCACAGAAAAAACGTCGCGTTTGTAAAGGAAGGCTGCTCAAAAAAGACAAATCAAAAGCCGTACACAATTTTGATAGCAGCCGCTGATTGGACATTACTCGCAGATTCGTTTGAGAAACACTATAAAATACCGGAGGATGTTTGTGCCTCGTCATCCAGACCCGATATATTCCTATTTTCAAAACAGCAAAAGCGTGCAGTACTGTACTAGTAGAACTCACAGTACCGTGGGAAACTAACATACCTAAAGACCACGCTATAAAAATAAACAAATACTTTGACCTGACCAACGAGTTAACCAAAAATGACTATGTGGTTAAACTCTACGCCGTGGAAGTAGGAGCAAGGGGAATTCCAGCTAAATCCCTGTATACCTTATTTAAAGACCTCGGATTGCCAAGAGCTTCAGTAAGCTCTTTACTCAAACGAATATCTAAAACGGCGTTGATAGGATCTTACCAAATTTGGATAGGTAGAGGGGGGAACACGACTGACGGTGGAGGTGAGCGCTGATGCATCACAAGGTGGCCACCCTAAACCTACACCTGGGTCGCAAGTCCCAGGCGCCGTCACAGTGTTCCTCTCTGTACCACGCCATGGACCCGGCGACCGCACGGTGAATCCATGGAATGCTAAGAACCGGATCTCTTCAGCTGTGAACGAAACCATACTTTGTTCAAAACCGCGTTACAGCCATCTAGTTGTTATTTTGTAACTAAATAATAAAATTTAAAATTTTAAGTACATGTTAATCATGTACTTAAAATTTTAAATTTTATTATTTACGTATTTTTTTACATGATTGTGCATGTAAAAATTAAGTATATTTATTAACATACTTGTTTGGAAGTAAAATTCATCCATAAGAATAATCTCAAGGAAAAAGCGACATCTATAATCTTAGCAAAATTAAGATTATTATACATTATTGCTCACATCTCTGGTTCTACTCAACCGATTGCAATCAAACAAATACAGTAAGATTTTAAGTCTGAGTAAGCCCTTTCTAACGAAGAAAACCGCATTAAAATCCGTTCAGTGGTTTTTGCGTCCATCGCGAACAAACAGACAAACAGACAGGAAATGAAAAAAAAAAAATTTTCGTGTTCAGTATCGTTTATATAACATAATGCAAGTATTTTTTTTTAAATATCTACAATGTACAGACACAACTACTTTACAATTATATATTATAATAGTCTACTATATAAAAATAAGTCGAGTTTTCCTTCCTGACGCTATAACTCCAGAACGCACGAACCGATTTTGCTAATTTTGGTCTTGAATTATTTGTGGAAGTCCAGGAAAGGTTTGTAAGTTGAGAAAAATTCGAATAATTGCCGGGAACCGACATCCACGCGAGCGGAGCCGCGGACAAAAGCTAGTAATAGTATATATACAGGGTGGAAGATTTTCATGCCCAAGTATCGAATTACTGGAGATATAGAATTTCACTTAAACATTCCTTCATTTTTAAAAAGAAAAAAAACTGGATTCAAAGATTTTCGAAAACTCGCTTGACACACCAAGTACCCGAAAATCTCATTCTGTATTTTTACGACTTCAATCACAACAGTGGTTATCATAAGGATCAAATCTGTCTAATAAACTTGGTAAATTAAATGCAAGGAAATGCTATTGAGAAATCAATCAATCAATTGGCCTCTCCCAATGTTGGAAGGCTTTGGTTTACTGTTTCCACGCTGGCTAGATGGGTTGGAATAGGTTTTCCTTCTCTTGCTGTAAGTAAGTTCTAACAAGTGCCATCGATCAACAGTATAAATAGTAGCAGTAGTTGATTCAGGTGTTTAGCAGTACATCACGTAGCCTATACCAGTCCACTGCTGGACGCTGGGCATAAGCTTCTCCCAATGTTCGGAGACTTTGGCCTACTGTTTCCAAGTTGGCGAAGCGGATGGGTAAAAGGTTTTATTTAGTGAATTAACGAACATGACTGACCCGAACACTTACACTGACTTACTGATCTCTAAGATAACGAAGACCATAGAAAATTGTACTAAAACAAAACTATCAACTTCAAAAAAGTATGCCATTAAACCGTGGATAACCCAAGGTATCTTAAAATGTATAAGAAACCGGGATAAATTGCATCTTAAATGCAGAAGCGATCCTAATAATGTGACGTTAAAAATAACTTATACGCGATACCGGAATTGAAGCGTGTGCATGAAGCAGGACAGTTTCAAAGAGCGAGAAAAGATCCAAAGACAACTTGGAAAACTATAAAGATGGTTGCAAATATGCCAGTTAAATCCACCCGGTCCACCAATTTGTTGCTAGCGGCTGAGAATCCCAAAATCTCTGCCAACTTAATAAATAATTACTTTGCAACTGTTGGGTCAAAACTAGCAAATAATATATCCAATAAAACTACTCCTATGGCTTTGCCACCTAACTTTTTTCCTCAGACTAGCTACCCCAACTCGATTGCCATTCTAGAAGCAGACAACAAGGAGATAGAGAACTTGATCCTATCACTCAAAAACGACTGCGCCTCGGGGTGGGACAATATCTCAGTATTTTTTGTAAAAAATGCAAGAACTACTCTGGTCCCTCTTATAACACAACTATGTAACCTCTGCATTAGTGCAGGGGTATTTCCAAAAGCCCTTAAACAAGCAATTGTACACCCCATCTATAAAGGTGCAGGGGATAAAGTCAACCCTGAAAACTACCGACCTATATCTGTACTAAATATATTCTCTAAAATTTTGGAAAAAGTGCTAAATAAAAGATTGTTAGATTTTCTTGAAAAAGAAAACATTCTTTCAAAAAACCAGTATGGTTTTCGAAAAAATAGATCAACGGAAGATGCTGTTCTCCACTTGACTGAAACTGTCTCTAAATCACTTGATAAAAAGCTAAAATGCGTTGGTATATTCCTGGACCTGAAAAAGGCATTTGACACGGTATCGATTCCCATTCTCTTATATAAACTAGAGAACATTGGAATTAGAGGTTTGGCACTCAAACTTTTCCATAATTACTTGACTGACCGGACACAGTGTGTAAAAGTCGATGATGTCACTAGCGAGTACGCTCAGCTCTCCTATGGTGTTCCCCAAGGAAGCGTTCTAGGACCTACACTCTTCCTGATTTACATAAATCAGCTATGTCAGCTTTGCTATGCTGGGTGTTCCGTAATTGCTTATGCAGACGATACTGCTCTAATAGTAGAGGGAACGACGTGGCAGGAGGTCCAAATGAAGGCTGCCAAGATTATGAAACTAGTGTCTATCTGGCTTTCAAACAATCTACTCACCCTAAATATATCAAAGACAGTGTACGTAACATTCGCGAAAATCTCTAGCTACTTACCTCAGCCAGACTCAATCTGCATCAGGGCCCCTGCTAACTTGACTGACTCAAATGACTACACAGGCATGGAATTAGTGAGAACTTCCTTGACTAAATACTTAGGGGTATACATAGACGAAACGCTCTCTTGGAAAAAACAAATTGAAACATTAAAATCTCGCACTCGCAAGTTAATTTACATATTTAAAACATTACGAGGCTCTGTGAATGCAGCCATCTTAAAAACTGTTTTAGCCTTGCACAGTCAGTACTAACGTATTGTATACTGGCGTGGGGAGGAGTACACAAAACGATCCTGCTACCACTGGAAAGAGCACAAAGAGCTGTAATTAAGGTTATAAATAGGAAGCCTGAACAGCGAACAACTTTTTCGCGATTACAAAGTTCTGACAGTTCGTCAACTTTTTATGCTTAAAGCAATTCACCATACTCATACAACTCTTGAGTATGATCCTATCGCCTACGCCTTAGCCCGTAGAAAGCATGCGATATGCGAGCCGGTTGTGCACAGAACCTCGTTCGCGGCTCGCCAGTGTTACGTCCTGGGTCCAAGACTTTACAATAGAGCTAGTAGAAGCATAAGTTTGTACACTAAATCTAGATACGAATGCAAAAAAATGCTTACAAATTGGTTGCAACATCTAAATTATGATGAAACGGAGTATTTACTTGAGGTTCTATGTTAAATGTAATCTATAAAATAGCTAGGTATAATAAATCCTTAATGTAGTTTGCTTTTGTTTAAATAATTAGTCGTAATAAAATATAATAAATTAATTAATTGTACTCATTTTACATCAGTTTACTGGTTACGTGGGTTTCCTGGTGACCAATAAATACAGATACAAATTGTTGTATCTATTTTAGGCACCAGTCTCACAATTACAGTGTTTTTGTATAGCCATTATGACACACTAAGAAAATAATAATATTATTGTTTTATTTAATAAGAATCTGTATTTAATTGCTTGAGAGAATAAAAATATTTTTATTTATTTATTTATTATTTATTTCTCTCGCAGTTATATCGTCAGCGTGTTTTCCTGTTAGTCACCATATTGCGACACCCTTTTTTTTTTTTTTTTCCGTGCGGAACTCCCCTCGGATACCCCCCTACCGGAGCCGGAAGGGGAGGTTATGTCGGACTCGAACCGACTAAAACCGCACGCCGACTGTGGATCGTGGTGCTAGGCCGGAGGTGAGGTTGTCATCGACATATCCCTCGCACCCCGGCGGACCCAGGGCCATCACTTATGGTTTAGCCCTCCTCGGGAGGGGGGACAACGGTGTCCCCGACTCGCCCCCGGACACGTGTCATATTGCGACAACCTTCGGATGAGATGGGGTGGTGTACTTGTATTCTTTCTCCGTCACCCCAGGGATGACACACTGTACAGTTAGCATCAGATCTTTCTGGACTGCAAAGTTTCAAAATGATATTATTACTTACATACATACTCACGTCTTTATCCCCGGACGGTTAGGCAGAGGTGACTTAACACCCACATTTCACAAGTCATTTTATTCGGTCGCAGGTTAAGGGAGGTCGGGTGAGCCTATTGCCGTATTCCGGGTACTATTGATAACTCGAGCCATGCGATTGAGGCTGAGTCTGGGCTGTATATGGGAAGAGATGGGGTTACCCAAATTCTATTCTGCCGGGAACCACGCGGCTAAGTGTTAAGAGCAAGTTAAACAGTTTTATTTTTATTTTGATCCGAGGTAAAGGTTTGTACCAATTATCAGAACAATCAGTCAACAGCAAGGGGGGAAAGCCAAGCCATGAAGATCATTTGAGTACCTACTTTGTTCATCAAGACCGATGAAGCAGACTATACAATTGCAATAAGTTTGTTTTCATGTTATCTCTGCCAATAATGTTTTGCATGACGTCCTTCCTTCCCTCCCCCTTTCCTCACTGTGTGTACAATCAGCATCAGAAAGATGTCAATGCACAAAGTACTCAAAATGACCTTAATTTCTTTTTTTTACCCCCTTCCAGTTGACTGATCATTCTGATATTTGGTACAAACTTTTAGTTCGGCCAATAACACCATTTAAATCAATAAAACAGTATGATTTGCTCTTAACACAAGAGTTTTAAAATCATTTTGAGGCTTCGTCGTTATGATATTTCTGAAGCTGACTGTACTAACGCGTAATGAACCACAAGTGTATCTGTATAGGTACTATACCTTCGCTATAAACTATTATAGAACAAAAATACTTGTTGTTTTCGAAAGTAGCAATGGAATTCATTTCTCATGTCTGTTTTTTTCATAATATATAAACTATAATAAACCATTTGTGTATACACACTTACCTTCAAAAGTAAATAAGCAAAGTAAATAATAAAAGCAAATATAATGGAAAGTAACAGTTAATGTTCACAATCTGAACATCAACAGGATCAAAGCAACGCGGTGAGACATTTAATTATTTAGGTATATTATAAGGGCCTTAGTCCTGAGGCTTCTAACAAATATATCTATACTTGTCTGTATAGTATTCTATTTACATTTTTTTTAAAAAAGAATATTAGAACCGAAATCCATACTAATATTATAAATGCGAAAGTAACTCTGTCTGTCTGTCTGTCTGTCTGTCTGTCTGTCTGTCTGTCTGTCTGTATGTTACGCTTTCACGCCTAAACCACTGAACCGATTTTGATGAAATTTGGTATAGGGGTAGATTAGACATTGAGAAAGGACATAGGCTATGTTTTGTCGCGATAACCGACATCCACGCGGGCGGAGCCGCGGGCAAAAGCTAGTTACTAATATTCCCTTTAACCCCTCCAACTAAGCTAAATAGCTTGTGCTAGGAGTGGGTTCACGTCGGTAGTGTAATGGCCAGGATCGAACCCGGGACCTCTCGATCGTAAGGCCGACTCCTTAACCACTAAGCTACCGACGCTATATAATATAACGCAATGCCACTACCGTCACGCCACATCCTTTGTGACGTGGCGGTAGTGAACCCGACTGCTACGCAGAGGAAGGCACCGCGCGGGATGAAGTTCCTTTCATAGTATATAGGTAGCTGTGCGTAACATCAGTTTGTTCTAAATTGAGCTCACAACAACACGTGCTATGAGTCAGCATGCACCCTATACATCCCAGCAGTAGCCTAGGTACTGTTCGTGGACCATTATGTAAATTAGTATCCACGAATAGCACCTGTCAAAAATCTTGATTCTCTTCGTGGACATGGCTAGGTGCTATTCGCACAGGTGCTATTCAGCTGGGTACTCTAAGTGGGTGGTCCCCATCAGTGCAAATAAAAAAGTTTTCTCGGTAAAAGTCTAACAACTGGTCTAACTTCGATATTACCAATTGGTTGTGGAGAATAGTTGGCAGTCGCTTCGTGTAAACAAGTTGGACTGGTTCTATAAATAGATTCATTTATATATCTTAATATATAATAATCTTATGTATGGACGTTCGAAAAACATCGGAAAAAATGAAATGCTCAAGTGAGACTTGAACTCTAGACCTTTCCCTTACAGGGGAAAATGCTCTTCCAACTGAGCTATTGAGCCATACCTGAATCATTTCAAATTTTCCTTCTCTTTATATCCGTCTTTAAGGGCGACGGTGGTGCCATCTACCAACATTCTTACGAACTGTTGGAAACTATGAATGATTTCTCAACCATTTTTAAACATTGAATTTTGATGACTCCGCCCAAATATTTGAATGAATTTTTTATAGCGTTTATTATTTAACTTTTAAGTTCGAAAACATAGGAAAAAAAGGAAAAACATAATAGGTATGTACGTGTAACGCAAGATTTATTTCTCAGTAACAAAGATCATTTTCAAATAACAAACTCATCTAGTTCGACTGATCAACCTTTTTTTTTCGTGAGTGAATCTCCCACAGCCGGGGAGGTTATGTCGGACTCGAACCGACTAACGCCGCACGCTGACTGAGGGTCGTGGTGCTAAGCCGGATGTGAGGTTGACTTCGACATATCCCTCACACCACGGCTGACACGGAGTCATCCTTTCCGATCTGGCCCTTCTCGGGAGGGGGGACAACGGTGTCCCCGCGACTGATCGATCGAACAATGAGCATTTTTAAATTTTTTTCGCGCGATCAATCGAACTACATGATCGAACGATTGCCGGAATGTCGCGGAGAACAAGATTTATGTTTAAAACTGGGTAAACAGTGACGTCATAACTTGTTTAATTTTTCTCAGTTCGCGTGCATCCTTTGCAAGTTAGACCAAGAGGAAGCCCTTAATAAGCCACCACTTTTATTCAAAATTGTGCTGTGGTAGCAAGGACCTCAGGTATGTTTAACTACTGAACAATTGCGTCACAAAAAACATGAAACAACTGTACAGTCAACATAGACATACATTCCCACTTTTTCACGTAAAGTTGTATCTATAGGTGCAACCGTATTTCTTTTTTGACTGTACCTTGGGAACGGTAGATCCCGTTATCGATCATAGGGTGTTACTACACTTGTTTTTTCGTGCGGAAATCCCCTCGGATACCCCCCTGCCGTAGCCGGAAGGGGAGGTTATGTCGGACTCGAACCGACTAAAACCGCATGCCGACTGTGGGTCGTGGTGCTAGGCCGGAGGTGAGGTTGTCATCGACATATCCCTCGCACGTCAGCTGACCCAAGGCCATCCCTAGGGTGGACAACGGTGTCTCCGACCCGCCCCCGGAATGGGGAGGCGCGCTTCTCAGCCCGCCGTCGCCGTGGCCTGCTTCTGCTGGGGTAACAGGCAGCTTCACCCGTCACCCCCAGGCCCGCGCTCATGGGGGACGGAGCTCAATCAGTGCCCTCCGACGCCCGAGTTGACTGCGCGCGCGGGTGGCGCGGTTCGCGAGTCTCGCTCGCTCACGCCGCCTCTCCTTTTCCGCCGTCTCCTTCACGACCATTACCTGCTCGCTGAAGGAGACGCCGGCCGCCCACGCGTCCGCACAGCGGACCCCTGCTGTGAGCAGGGAGGCGAGGCCAAGAACTCTCACTCTCAGGGCTGCCACTAGCTCCCGCCTCGGTCCGGCCCATGCCGGACACTCGGTGAGCGTGTGCAGCTCTGTGTCCTGTGTCGTATCGCAATAATGGCATTGCAATGATGGCAGGGTGTTACTACACCAATCTATCGATTGTCAATCGAACCAATTTATCAATTGTCGATCGATGTTGTCGATTAAAGTTAATAGACACTAGAGCAACGGTTAATAATAACCAAGTATTGCTTACACATTGCTTATACGGGGATAAGACCGTTCTAAACAGTGAGTAAACATACAGTCCAAGTATATGTTTCCGCTTGACGGCAATTGGCTCGGCTTACGTGGGACCGGAGATCATACTTGACGAAGTGAGGGTGTTAATACACCTCTGCCTACCTCTTCGTGGATTTCCAGGTGTGCTTACACATTGATTGCATGTCATTATGTAGAAGAACCATTTATTATACATTTAATAAAATCAGTCGTATTTTTGATAGCAATTGGTTGAGTGGAACCGGAGGATAAAAGGCGCAATAGCCTAATGTAAATAAGATAATAAGCTGTATTAAGGAATGTTTTGATTCTAGGTACCATGATTGCTATACGGTCCCTATGGGCATTGTTCGCTTTAGTCGCCCTTGGCGCTGCTGATGAATGTTGTAAGTATATGTTTATGTTTATTTATAAAAATAACGATGAAAGGTATTGATATTTGATAGTCTCCGTGGCGTGGCAGTAGTGAACGCGACTGCTACGCAGGAGGCGCGGGTTCGATTCCCGCTCAACGCAAATATTTGTATGCATGAATATGGCTATTTGCATTGGTCTGGGTGTTTCTATGTACAGTATGTATGTATTTATAAAAAAAAGTATTTAGGTATATTTATCCGCATTCTAGATTCCATAACACAAGCTAGTTAACCTATACATACTATGGGTCTAGATAGCGTTGCGTGGAATGTTGTGGAATATATATTTCAAAGCCTGATACGACGACTGCCGATGCATGCAGTACATTATATTACTATACTGTTACGAATGGCTGAACGGCTTAGACTACGGCCTGCCGCTGCTATTTGACAGCTTTCCAGTACTACGAAACACGCAACGACAGCTGTCGCTCGCCCATTGTCGCGTACGTGTAGTATGTGCGACAAGGACAGAGAATATAATCGTTAATTATCGCAATGTAACTCGGTAATGGTCGCTTTGTTTACCTTTTTTCTCTCGTCTCGTTGGCTTTACTTTACACGTATATCCAGTTATCGACGACGTCTTATTTTAATGGCTATGGGAATCAAACCAATACTGTTAAATACAACGACAGTTGAAGAGGTGATAACTTTAAATTAGCTAATTTTTATAATATGTCTTTTTCAGGCATTAAAGTAAGTCTCCTGAACGATGTTAAATGTGTAACAAAAGGAGCGCATGCGTTTTTTTCCTTGGTAGTTAGAGGAGAGGGTGGTGTTCCTTCCATGGAAAAATTACGTATACAAAGTTTGGACAACGTAAGAGCATTCGGAGCACAAGGAATAAATAATATAGAAATACAGGGAATGGCCAACTGCGTCGTCACAAGATTAGCGTAAGTAATTTTTTTGTAATTACTGTCCTTCTTCTTCCTGCTGGGGTTAATCCCAGTCGCATCCGAAGCTTTTACCATCGGAGTCTGGGGTTCACTTTTCCTAACTGCGGGTCTGACTGCGGCTGCCATCTGACCTCTACAACTATATCAAAGCATTGAAGTGAGACCAGTTGTTGGACTTTTAGGGCTCCAACTTTGACAAATGATGACTTTAGGGACCGAAGGCTTAACGTGCTTTACGAGGTAGGCCAATGCAAATATGACTGTTTTGCATTAAGACAAAACAGGTATTATATGTTGGAGAAAACACAGCATGGTAATAGAAGATGTCATTCTTATGAATCTGTGAAAATACAAGAAAACCATCGATAAATCATAGACAAACCGTGAATACCTTCGGATGTTGTTCACCAGAGGGCGCTTACACGTGTGTTCGCGCCATATCAGCGTCGAAACGTCATTGCAGTCTTCATCAGCAAGCACCTGGGCTCCTTGCTGTGTTTTCTCCAACATATAATACCTGTTTTGTCTTAATGCAAAACAGTCATATTATATGCCTTCGAAAACACAGCAAGGTAATAGAAGACCTGTTTGATATCTGCTGGTGAACAGAGAAATAGCACTTAACACACAAGAATGCAATGTGAATAAGTAACAATAATAATGGATAAAATAAAACCTTTGGGTATCTTCTTATATCCGAATTTAGCTCCTCTGAATCTTCTTTGTACCAGTAAAACAGTAAAGTTATCAGAGGAGTAGAGACTTCAATAATTCAATTAAGGATTATTTCCAATAATAGCATGTACCGTATTGCCCCTGCACCGTATTGCCCTATACTGGCTGGAAATTGTCATATAGGGAGTCACTTCCTCTCCCCTCGTTCAAAGGTCTATTTACTTCTTTGCAATAGAATCTAGTGAACGTCTCCACACTTCTCAAATTTCCCATTTCTAAAATTTATAAAATTTCCTGTACTGGCCTATTATCTAACCATCCTCGAGAAGCCACTGCTGATCTAATGCTGCCAGGAGAGGCATCAATCTCTGCTAATTTAAACGCCGACCGCACCCAACCTGCAATCATCGTCTTGGATGCTGGTTTAACTATAACTGTGACGGAGATAAACAGGGATTTAACCTGGCTTTCCTAACGCCTGGTTTCCGATAATCTGAGTAACTCCTTAACATGTGCTACTGGACAGATCCTAGGGTCCTGATGTCGTAATAGAAGCCAACCCGACTGTCTATGTGAAGCAGTCTCTGTTTTTGACCCAAACTTGGGCCAGAATGTTACGGAGTCAGCAGACTCCGTAAATCCTTGGCTACTGACTTATAAAAGGGTGAGGTCGTGTAACCTTCGACCAGACGCAAGTAGTAGAATCAAGGCAGTACGTCTACTTTGATCAAAAAGGGAACCTGAACAGAAAGATGATTTCAGCCAATCAAATAATGTGCTTATGTCCCATATGGGTAGTTTGGTAGGTGTTGGTCTAGAATGGGAAATGGCTTTCAATACCTGATGGTAAAAAAGTTGTTAGATAGGTTTACAACTGTTGCTGCGCAATATGTGGAAACTGCTGACTTAAGCAATAAAATAGTGTTATAAGTGAACTTATTCTGTAGGTATAGGCTAGCCAAAAATCTAGCTACGTCTTTGTCCTCCAGGCTCTTATCTTCCATCTTATGCAGTTTACACCATTGCCGCCACCTTCTTATAGGGGCCCTATACGTATTTAAAGTGGAAGGACACCAGCTCTGCCTTAACAGTAGCTGCTCCTCTCTATTCCAGTTGGTAATGTGATCTTCCCACCCCCAACTTTCCATACTTGAAGGTTTATTTTGTCCACCTGAGGGGGATTCAGTCCCGTTGTCCAATCCACCAGAACCTCTCTCAGGTTGGTTATTGGAAGAGGGGGCGCTAGCGCGCGAGCCTGAAGATCCGGGAACCAGAAGCATTGGGTCCACTTCGGGGCTACTATGTAGTATGTCCCTCCCAACGCACTGTTTAGATGTGCCAGAACCCTGGGTAATAGGCTTGGTGGAGGGAACACCCAAGCTCTCCGGAAGTTCCAAGTCTGGCTGAAGGCGTCGTAAAAAAAAGCGCCGAGCCATCTTTTGAGTTTAAAGTCACATACCTTGAGACTACTGCGGTTTTTTTTGTGGCGAAGAGGTCGACTTCGGGAATGCCCCACTGCTTGAACACAACCTCCGTGGCTGCAGGTAGCAGATGCCACTCTGGCACTGGCTTTCCCCTTGACAGGCAATCTGCAATACCATTCAGGTTCCCTGGCAAGTGGCAGGCTGTCATCGTTATGCTGTATCTGTGAGTTAGCTCCAGTAGCCTGGTAGTTAACCCTAAAAGATTCTGAGACCGGGTGCCTCCCTGGTTCCGGATATAAGCTACCAGAGTTCTGTTGTCCGTTTGTACTAAAATGTTAGCATTTTGTAACAGGGCACCTTGAGACCTGATTACAGCAAACAACGCAAACATTTCCTTCATATTGGAATGCCAAACATTTCCTTCATATTGGATTCTACTAACGAAATCGCAACTTGTCTAAAGGCGCAGTACAGACACGACACCTTAGCAATTCTGTTGCAGCAGCTCATTATTTTGCTAACAACGTATTGTAATACTTAACTATAAATATCAAACTTCGAAAACGAAAACAAGTTCGAGCCTAATTGCCTAACAGGCATTGATTGTTTAGCACGGCACCCCAGCTCGCATCCGCTGCGTCTGTGGTTAGGAAATGAGTGACCTCTTTCCTCCGAAGTGGGTTTGGACTGCCTTCTACTGCCTCCAACCACCACTCTAAGTCCTTTCGCACTCCGGGACACAGTTCTCTTTTTCCGTTTCTCCGAAGAAACTTTTTTAAAAAGAGTTGTGCCCTGCGACAGTGCAGGCGTCCCTGAGGGACGGCTTGGTTGGCAAAGTTCAGTCTGCCCAACAAACTCTGTAACTCTCTTAACGAGCAGTTGTTTCGACTTAACATTTTCGTCAAAGAGTTTTTTAGGCAGTGCACCTTCTGGGACGGCAATGATATTGTCCCGCCGTGGGTGTCCCAGACTAGCCCCAGGTACTCCAACCTGTGTGTGGGCTCTTTGATGGACTTCTGATAGTTCACGTGCCAACCCAAAGACTCCAAGATGGTTAAGGTTTCCGCAACCTGCACTACGAGCTTGGATTTGTCCTGACAAGCTAGGAGATAGTCGTCGAGGTATACTAAAAGGCGTATACCCCGTTGTCGGAGCAACTCGGCTACCCAATTTGAAATCCCAGTGAAAGCTCGGGGAGCTGAGGAAAGACCGAAAGGTAGGGCTGTTAATTGGAGGACCTCTCCCTTGTAAACAACCTGTAGGAACCTTCTGTGAGTCTCCGCGATACTCACATGGAAATAGGCCTGGTGAAGGTCTATTTTCACCAACCAGTCCTCTATTTGGAGGAAGTCTAAAACATCCATCTGAGAGATCAGGTAAAAATGCTTTGTTGACACAAGCATTGAGAGCTTTGAGATCGAATATCGGTCGCAACCCCCCCCCCCTCCCTGACTTCTTTACCGAAAACATTTTGGAAAATAATCCAGGGTTTTGAATGGGTGGAACCTCTAAAATCCCTTGGCTCTTCAGATCCTCTATCATCTGTGTCATTTTTGGGGAAACCTTTGTTGCTAAGCATTTTAAAAAACTTGGGGTTGGGTACTTCAAAGGCGGTTTCTTTTTGAATGGCAAGCGGTAGCTCGCTATTGAATTTAAAATGAAATTGTTGGCCCCTAACTGGGTCCATTTGTCTGTAGCTGACTTCAGACAACCCCCTTTGAAAACCCGCTGCAAGTCAATTATCTTTGGATTTAGGATTGGCTCTTTCTCCATTGCAATGATTTTGACGAAAGGGCCGGTTCTTCTTAAAAGTATTTTTAGTTCGTTTGTCCTTCTCGGACCTTCTAGCCTTAAAATGATTATTATTATAATTTTTCCTATTTATTCCAGCTCTATCTGACCTATCTATAACTTTCTTTTCCTTAATATAAGTTGGAGTATTTAGCCAGACCTGAGACCCTCCGAGGGACTGTATTATAGGCAGCAAGGCTTCTCTACTAAATTAGTGTTCCGAGCTTGGCGGAACATTTCTTAATGTAGTTCTTAGATTCTCATTAGAAATCTCTTTTAGAATACGGTCTCGCCTAACCTCAATGCACTCCGAGCGCTTCCCACAGATAACCTGCATAGTGGTTTCAGAATTTTTGTGGCATAAAGAATTAGGACCAAAATTCTCAGAAATTTTATCAAATAAAGATTTTGGGTTTAGGTCACTAGGATTAGCACTGGCCCAATTCACTAGAGACTGTAAGCCTGTCCTCAATAATTGCTTCTGTTCTAAAATTTTATTCGACAACCCTGCCAGTAGTGATTCCGTTGAAGCCAAATAATCCTTCGTCTTATTAAAATGACATAGCTCGTCATTCACTAGCAGCCCTGAAAAACCTGGGGTAGCTAAACAGCCTTGAAGGGTTCTTTTGTACCTAATACCTTTCCAAGCCTGTGAATCGAATTGTTGTAGCCTATTCAATTCTAACAACCTGTCCTTGTCGCTAGGAGGCAAAATCTTGTTATCATGTACTTCCGTATTGACGGGACCCCAATTTAGAGACAAAGGCTCTGGTTGAGTGGGTAACGATAAAAATTGAGAGCTACCTTCCCCAGTATGAATATTACAACTTGGACCCCCTTTAGCTTGCAGGTTTGAACTGCCCTGTATAGGGTATAGACCTAGATAGCTAGCTATATACGACACTTGGGACATCAAGGTGTCTACCCGAGGATCATGAACGTGAACCGGTTCGATCCTGTCCCTACGTGATCGCGACAAGCGAGGACGCTTGTTAGGCAACGGGGATGCTGTTCCTTCCCCAAACTCCGAGGATGAGTAAGGGTCGCTTCCCGATGAGCTGGCGCTCTTAGCCGATGATCGTTCTCCCTCCGAAGCAACGGCATCGGCTTCTTTGACCTTGTCCTCCATATTAAAATAATAGATGTGGGTACTTACGGATCTTACAATGCTGTGTTCACACCACTGAATTTAAAGACACAGTAAAGAAGCTAACAAGCGTTAAACACAGAGTAAGTAATATACTAGCGTTAAATTTCTGGTTCTGGTTAGAATAGAACACTTAGAAATCGTAATACGACAAATTGTAAAATATCAACGTTTCTCGTAAGAATCACAAGAATGCAATGACGTTTCGACGCTGATATGGCGCGAACACACGTGTAAGCGCCCTCTTGTGAACAACGTCCGAAGGTATTCTCGGTTTCTCTTTTTTCTCGGTTTTCTTGTATTTTCACAGATTCATAAGAATGACATCTTCTATTACCTTGCTGTGTTTTCGAAGGCATATAATAATTATTTTCATGCCTACAAATATCTGAACTAAGCGGGGATCGAACCCTCGCTTCTGGCGTACTAGTCGAGTTCTCCACCGACACGCCACAGAGGCTGTAATTTTCACCAATCTATCTCTAGAACAAATATAAACGCGTACATTCACGTTATATTTGAACAGAATTATGATTATATTATCTGTGATTTGAAGCTATGAATCCCAGAAGAGCAGATGTGTATTACCTGTACATTTCACCAAAAATATTATTTATTATATTGTAATAACAATACTGAATACAACTTTTTGGAATTCTTGTCTGTTTGTCAAAAACTACTGAATATATTTTAATGGGGTTTTTTTGTTTGAAAGGTCTTGGTGACACTTAAAATTTTACGTTTATTTGCTTGCAATCGGTTTTCGGACATTCGCACGAATGTCCGAAAACCGTCGCAAAAAGTCGCTAACGATAGGCTAGTTTTCTTATATAAGCACTAGCTTTTGCCGGCGGCTCCGCCCTCGTGGTTGTCGGTTATCGTGACCAAACATAGCCTATGTATTGATCCAGAGTATCAACTAACTCCATATCGGATTTTATTAAAATCGCTCCAGCCGTTTAGACGTGAAAGAGTAACATCCATTCTTACAAAATTTCGTGTCTGCCGAGCTGAAGATCGCCGGGTCAGCTAGTACTTAGCTGACCCGGCGAACTTCGCACCGCCAATTATTTTCCACCCGCGTGGCGTCCGATCCCGTTCCCGCTGCAGCCTCTTATACAATGATATAGTTATCTAAACAGCAACAGAAATAACCACACTGTCATATCGAGAGTATCATCAAATCAGCCTCGCGTAAACTCGGAGTCCTGAACAGAGTGAGACGTTTATTCACGCCGGAGCAGCGGTGTCTTCTATACAAGACCCAAATTCGTTCCTGCGTGGAATACTGCTCACATCTCTGGGACGGCTCCGCAAAGTACTTATTAGATGCTCTCGACAGGTTGCAGCGACGTGCGGTCCGCATTATTGGGGATCCTGAGGTCACGAACACCCTCGAGCCTTTGCAGATGCGTAGAGATGTTGCGTCTTTGGCAGTTTTCTACCGTCTCTACCATGGTGAATGTTCTGACGAGCTCTTCCAATTAATCCCACCCTCCCCTTTCCTTCACAGGACGACACGTGCAGGGCTAAGATGTCATCCATTTACGGTGCAGAGTATACCTGCTAGAACCAAGCGTTTCAGTGATTCATTCCTATGCCGCACCACTAAGACCTGGAATTCCCTGCCAGCTCACGTGTTTCCTTCTTCCTACAGTCCCGGGTCCTTTAAGCGGGGCGTGAAAAGGCATCTAATGAGGCCGTCAAGCTGAGTGCCACCACTGTTAACATGGTAAATGTTTACGATGGTGACCCTCTTTCCGAGACTTTGCCTTTAGCTTAACATCAGGCGAGGTGAAGTCAAATTGACGTGTCCTGTGTAAAAAAAAAAAAAAAAAAACTTCTGCGTATATGCCGATGCCGGCCGAATTTGTTGACATTAATGATCACTGCTCTGTTCCCTTTAGTAGTAGCGTTCATCACGTTACTACTTTTAGCCTGTGTGTTATTCTGATGTATAAGCTATATTATTGTGAGGTTTCATGAAAATCCATTCAGTAGTTTTTATGTGAAAGAGTAACAAACATACATATTACACATATTGAGAACACTTGTACTTTTTCCACAGTATTTATTATATTAAACCTGACCGGTTTCGCCTTACGGCATTCTCAAAGGTTTACATTTAGATAAGGTTTTGTATGTTCTAATTGGTAAATACTACGATAATTAACATTTTTCACAGGTGGGTAGTTATAAAATTTAGTATACCAGTAACAAGTTTAATAATAAGACTTGACCAAATTGCGGGAATAATCCATCAAAACTTAGCACACAAACACTCATTCATTTCACAAAAAACAGCTTATTACAAATATAAACCCAACACTGTCTTAGAGAACGCATCGCACAAAATTTACTGGGATCGAACAATCATTACAGACAAAACCAGACATTACAATAGACCCGACATTACAGTATTAGATAAAATTAATAAATCCGTATTCATCATAGACATAGCAGTTTGCAACACACACAACCTTAACACTACACACTCAGAAAAAATGGCTAAATACCTACGTAGATTTAGCTGCTGAAATCAGAAGCCAATGGCAGGTGGAAAAAGTCAAAATTGTACCTATCATCATATCTACAAGTGGAGTAGTCCCTAAGACCCTCCAAACTAATCTCAACACACTACAAATGCCTAAACTTACCCTTAGTCTTATACAGAAAGCCGCCCTACTCAACACATGCCGTCTGACTCGTAAATTTCTTGCTTCACCCACATCATGTTAACTTTCTTTTATTTTCTTTTCCTAACTGACACACTTGGTTAAGACCCGTGTGTCTGTTTACTGTACCCCTATTAAAAAGGGAGATTTTCTATAAAAAAAAAAACAATAATAATAACAGTCCATAGTCCCGAGAGTCACGGAACAGAGAAACAGAATAATAATAATAAATCCATTTATTGCATGAAACATGGTAATGTGTAAAGGTATTAAATTACAATGAGTAGTACAGCATGTCTCACAGAAATCCTGCATGCAACATTATATTATAAGCATGGCCTAAAAACACATCCATATACAATATAATATATATAATACTTCCGTTTCAAGTAGGATGATTTTCATATTTTTCTGTTTTCAGGTTAGACGTCTACACCCAGAGGTATGAACACCTTGTGCACTGCACTGATTTAGTTTCCACATTCTCTTACGTCTCCAAGGACGACCCTTTCAAGATTGTCAAACAGTGCACAGTAACTGCCCGTAAGTATTACAATACTTCACCCTAATACGGCAAAAAGAACCATGGTCGTATGCCATTTTTCTTTTTTTTATATCACTTAGGCGGCAGACATGCACACGACCCACCTGATGGAAAGTGCAGAAAGATGTTGACGAATAGAGTACTCAAAAAAAACACCAAAAAGTTTAAAATAAATGAATAAATTTTAATTCAACGGTTGCCATGTCGGGGGACCGTAACTGGTTAAGTACTCCTTTATATCGTAAGGTCCCCCGACATGGCAACCGTTGAATTAAAATTTATTTATTTATTTTAAACTTTTTGGTGTTTTTTTGTGACGGGGGTTTTTGAAATTTTTAATTTAATTTTTATTTTATACTTCTTAAATTGATCTACTAGTCAAGCTCTTTCATTTGATACCTACCCATATTGAGGGAATTCTAAAGAAATTTGTATTCCAACATGTTGTGGCGGCGGCCATCTTGGACCGATTTTTTTCAAACATAGCTAAGAACACTCCCGACTAATATACCTTTCAAACAAAAAAAACTAAATCCAAATCGGTTCATCCGTTTGGGTGCTACGATGCCACAGACAGACACACACACACACACACACACACACACACACACACACACACACACACACACACACACACACACACACACAGACACGTCAAACTTATAACACCCCGTCGTTTTTGCGTCGGGGGTTAAAAATGATCTTAATTTCGTTTTTGGATTGTTCTGATATTTGGTACAAACCTTTAGTTCGGACAATTATACCATATCCATACTAATATTATTATTGCAAAAGTAACTCTGTCTGTCTGTCTGTCCTCTGTCTGTATGTTACGCTTTCACGCCTAAACCACTGCACCGATTTTGATGAAATTTGGTATAGGGGTAGATTAGACCATGAGAAAGGACATAGGCTATGTTTGATCGCGATAACCGACATCCACGCGCGCGGGCAAAAGCTAGTACCATATAAATCAATAAAACAGTTTGATTTACTCTTAAAACGAGAGTTTTAAGATCATTTTGAGACTTCGTCGTCAAGATATTTATGACGCTGACTGTACTGGAGTTTATGAACGTATGCAACACCAGGGGAATCACACTCGTGCTGCCGACTCTATAAGCATAGAGAGTCTCTGTGCAATCAGTGCAGAAAAGGAATCAGGACAAGTCTTTGGTCTTCATTGACAGCACAAAAATTCTCCATTGAGTTCTGGCTACCCTACTCACCGTTGTGAACACAGCATGAGGTTATTATGGCCGCGGTATTCTATATGTTTGTAAGTTTGTAAGCCCTGAAAACCAGCGCTGTGCATATTCAACGCAAGGGTGTGCGCAGCATTCCATGCTGAGATCGGGCCGTATTTGGGTTCGCACAGTGTCTAAATATAGTTGTAATAATTATTTGTACATGATACATAATTAATTGTAATAATATTATTTGTAATACGCTGTGAGGACCGAAAATATTTTTTTTTCTCTTTCTTTCTATCTAAAATTTAGTACCTGCATTTTTTTAACATTTTGAATAAATTGAATGAATTTTTACAGCGTTAAGTATGCTAACTCTACAAATCGATTCGTATAGTATTCGATTTGTATAGTTAGCATACTTAATGCTGTAAAAATTCATTCAATTGTTTGGGCGGAGTTAACAAAATCAATGTTTAAAAATGATTGTAACATCATTCATTGATTCCGATAGTTCGTAAGACAATCGGTAAATGACTCCACCGTGCCTTAAAGACGTATAAGATGGGAAATTTGAATCACATCGGGCGTGTCTCGGTAGCCGAATTGGTCATGGCATTCCCCCTGTAAGGGAAAGACTGCGGGTTCGAGTCCCGCCCGAGATGATTCTTCTTTTTCCCTATTCGATTTTGAATAAAATATGTAACTTTTTGGTTCTAGCTCACTATGACATAGCCAACGTAGGACAGTATGGAGTAAATGTCAACTCAATAGACTACATGCCTCATTTCTTCATTCAGACAGTGAACACACAAGTTAGGCCACGACAGAAGCTTGCATTCTACGCAAATGGAGCTGAACGTAAGTATCATCACGACATAGTATAAAGCAAAGTCGCTTTCCGCGTCCCTATGTCCCTATGTATGCTTGTATCTTCAAAACTACGCTACAAATTTTGATGCGGTTTCTTTTAATAGATAGAGTAATTCAAGAAGAAGGTTTATATGTATATAACATGCTTAATATAGTAGAGGGTGCAGCGGAAACGGAATCGGACGCCACGCGGACGCAAAAAAATTGGCGGTACGAAGTTCGCCGGGTCGAGTTAAACGTAAAATTTTGACAGAAGTTATTTAGAAAGTACATGTGTATTGAGAACACGTGTTGTTTGAATGTTCTTAAAAACATGTGTTTAGGAAATAGAACATACAAACATTTCTATATGAAAACCTTTGAGAATGCCGTAAGGTGAAACCGGTCAGGTTCAATATAATAAATACCGTGGAAAAAGTACCAGTGTTCTCAATATATGTGTAACAATGGATTCCCCCAAGTGCCATCAATCAACAGTATAAATTGTCATTTAAAAAGAAAGAAAACCTACTTTGTGGCGTTGCAGTAGTTCTGGGGACACCGTTGTCCCCATCCCGAGGAGGGCAAGACCGTAAATGATGGCCCCGCGTCAGCTGGGGTGCGAGGGATATGCCGAAAACAACCTTACCTCCGGCCTAGCACCACGACCCTCAGTCGGCGTGCGGTTTTAGTTGGTTTGAGTCCGACATAACCTCCCCTTCCGGCTCCGGCGGGGGAGGTATCCGAGAGGATTTCCTCACGAAAAAAAACAGTAGTGCATATGACTACTACGCAGGGGGTTCGGGTTCGATTCCCGTTGAGTGTAAATTTTTGTATGCATGAATATGTCTATTTGCACTGGTCTGCTAATTTCTGTGCCCCGGGGTCCTACTTGTTTATACGAAAATCTATGGCAATCGTTACGGGGTTTTTCGAGCTCCAAAAGTTTCACAATTGTTTTAACTACAGTGCTTTGGTATCCATTGAGTAGCTGCCTGTCACCCCAGCAGAAGCCTCCCCATGCTGGAGGCGAGTCGATGACACCGTTTCCCCCCTCCTGGGGAGGGCCAGACCGTAAGGGATGGCCCTGGGTCAGCTGGGGTGCGAGGGATATGTCGATGACAACCTCACCTCCGGCCTAGCACCACGAACCACGACCCACAGTCGGCGTGCGGTTTTAGTCGGTTCGAATCCGACATAATCTCCCTCTCCGGTTCCGGCGGGGGAGGTATCCGCAGTGTGAAAAAAAAAGCCAGCAATCTTCAGTATGACTTACCTACTTACTAATGAATTTTGCAATTTAAGGTCCTGAAGTATGTGTTCTTGATAACGAGAAGTGCGTAACAAATGGCGCTTCAAATGTATATACGACTGTTGTTTGTGGATCAGGTCAACCCATGGACCCATTGTGTCGCGGAGCGACCTCCATCCGCCATGAGCGCTGGCCTGGGGGTGACCGGTGGAGCCGCCTGTCACCCTAGCAGAAGCAGGCCGCGGCGGCGGCACAAAGTGCGCCTCCCCGTAACCGGGGCTAGATGGGGGCACTGTGGTCCCCACAACCCGAAGGGGGCCATCTCGAAAGAGATGGTCTTGGGTCTGCCGGGGTGCGAGAGATATGCTTTTGGCAATCTCACCTCCGGCAACCAAGGACCCAAGACGGCATGCGTTTTAGTCGGTTCGGGTCCGACATAACCACCTCCACCGGATCCGTGGGGGTGGTATCCGTGGGGAAAACGAGAAAAAAAAAATAAGAATTGACCCATTGTGTATACCCAGTGTATCGGTAAAAAGGTATCCCTTGAGTTTGGAGGTCAGTTGGCAGTCGCTTCACGGAAACTTGATTTGCTCTTACTACTTGAAGATCTCTGACGCTGACTGTACCTAAATATTCTGTTATCATCTTTTAAAATTTTATAAATTTTATAGAATAATTATCATTTTTTTTGCAGTTAAAGGTCGAAACGCTGAATTGGAATATATATATTACATGATCATCAGGAGGGCCATGAAAATCGTATTAGCTGGTATAAATGTCTTCTTTAAAACAAATCCAATGGGCGTTGCATTCCCGCAATGTATTGAAGAATAAAGGACAGCGAATGCTTCTTACTACATTAATATAGGATTATAAAATATACAACACCCTGTTTGACAGCATGAGTTCATAATAAAATGTATGAGAGCAATCATAAGACTTGAAGTTTTTTTTAAACAAAATCCCTCGGACGTCGGAGGTCGTAGAACCTCCTCCGTCCTCCGTGAGCGCTGGCCTGAGGGTGATCGGTGGAGCCGCCTGTTTTCCTAGCAGAAGCAGGCCGCAGTGGCGGCGTGAAGTGCGCCTCCCCGTACCCGAGGCTAGATGGGGACACTATGGTCCCCACAACCCGAAGGGGGCCATCTCGAAAGGGATGGTCCTGGGTCTTCCGGGGTGCGAGAGATATGCTTTCGGCAATCTCACCTCCGGCACCTCCGGTTCGAGTTCGACATAACCACCTTCACCTGCTCCGTAGGGGTGGTCATTCTGTGTACGATAAAAAAAATCCCTGGGTATATAACAGGGTGTGATCGTGTTGCTAAGGCCTCGACTGTTATCATTAGTCCCGAGCTGAAGGATGGAGCCTTCCTGGGCCAGTGCACCTTCTGTGGCATAGAAGACGCTACCTCTATCTTTCGTTTTTCGAAGCATTGTGTACATCACTACCTCACACAAGGAAGCGGTGGCATTTCACACGGTCTCCGATCGTGATCCACAGTTACCAGTTACATGTGTTAACTTCTTCCTGCAGTCGTGTAAAAGCATCTGATGAGGCCGTCAAGCTGAGTGCCACTATTGTCACATGACTTTAATATTGACCGTCCTTTCTGAGACTGAAATCTTCAGTTCACCGTCAGGCGAAATGAAAGCATATTCACGTGTCCTATCTACTTAAAAACTAAAACCCGACTACCGAAAAATCACGCTCTGAAAAGTAACAAACAAGAAAATATCAAGGATAGCCGTGGTCGTATGCCACTTTTCCATAGAATATTTTCTTGTTTGTTACTTTTCAGAGCGTGATTTTTCGGTAGTCGGGTTTTTTTTTTTTTTTTTTTTTTTTTATACAGGACACGTCAATTTGACTTCACCTCGCCTGATGTTAAGCTAAAGGCAAAGTCTCGGAAAGAGGGTCACCATCGTAAACATTTACCATGTTAACAGTGGTGGCACTCAGCTTGACGGCCCCATTAGATGCCTTTTCACGCCCCGCTTAAAGGACCCAGGACTGTAGGAAGAAGGAAACACGTGAACTGGCAGGGAATTCCAGGCCTTAGTGGTGCGGCATAGGAATGAATCACTGAAACGCTTGGTTCTAGCAGGTATACTCTGCACCGTAAATGGATGACATCTTAGCCCTGCACGTGTCGTCCTGTGAAGGAAAGGGGAGGGTGGGACTAATTGGAAGAGCTCGTCAGAACATTCACCATGGTAGAGACGGTAGAAAACTGCCAAAGACGCAACATCTCTACGCATCTGCAAAGGCTCGAGGGTGTTCGTGACCTCAGGATCCCCAATAATGCGGACCGCACGTCGCTGCAACCTGTCGAGAGCATCTAATAAGTACTTTGCGGAGCCGTCCCAGAGATGTGAGCAGTATTCCACGCAGGAACGAATTTGGGTCTTATATAGAAGACACCGCTGCTCCGGCGTGAAAAAACGTCTCACTCTGTTCAGGACTCCGAGTTTACGCGAGGCTGATTTGATGATACTCTCGATATAGTTTTTGTTATTCAGTTTGCAGCGAACATCCATACCGAGGATAGTGAGGTGATCCTGCAGTGGCAGTGGTGTGCTCTGAAGAGTGGGAAGGGGAAGGAAAGGAGATACCTTTGCTGTAAACGCACATGCCTGGGTCTTCTTGGCATTGAACTCGACCAGGTTCCTAGCGCCCCATTGAGAAATGTGGTCCAGGATCCGGTCCAGGTCAGTGACAAGAAGCTGCCTTTTTTCCGCGATATCAGACTGCTTGGCCGCAGGATGTGCGTAATAACTCCCGTGTAAGGTGCTGTCGTCTGCATAGCAGTGAATGTTTCCGTTACAGAGCATGTCATTGATATGCAGAAGAAAGAGAGTGGGAGATAAGACGGAACCCTGCGGGACGCCAGCATTTACCTGCAAGAACTCCGAAGCTCGTCCATCACAAAGGACGCGAATACGGCGCCCCTGCAGGAAGCTTGCAACCCAGTTACACAGTCTAGGAGGCAGGCCAAAGGCTGGTAGCTTGGAAAGAAGCGATTTGTGCCATACCCTATCGAAAGCTTTGGCGATGTCAAGACTAATTGCCAGTGACTCACCGTGCTTCTCCATAGCCTCACCCCAAAGGTGGGTCATGTACGCCAGAAGATCACCCGTTGACCGTTTCGGTCTGAAACCGTATTGCCGGTCACTAAGCAAGGAGTGATCCTCTAGGTGGCGCATGAGCTGTGTGTTAATTATGTGCTCGAACACCTTGCACAGCACTGAGGTGACGGCTATGGGTCGATAGTTGGCTGGGTCCGAGCGATCCCCCTTCTTGGGGATCGGCTGGACATTCGCCTCCTTCCAAGCCGAAGGCACTGTACCCGAACTGTAGGACAGTCGGTACAGTCGCGTTAGCATAGGAGATAACTCCGCTGCACATTTTTTAAGTACGACCGCTGGAATACCATCAGGACCACTGGCTTTCCGGACATCGAGTGATTGCAGTACTGCACGGACATCGCGTTGCCTGATACGTATATCAGGCATTGCGTGGTCACCAGTGGGCATTGTCCGTGGTTGCATACCACAATCATCGACTCGGGAGTTGGCCGCGAAGAGATTGACCAGCAAATTTGCTTTCTCTTGCGGCTCATGGGCCAGAGATCCATCGGGATTGCTCAGCGGGGGCAGCGAGGGCTGGCAGAAGTTGGCTTGCACGGCTTTGGCCAGTTGCCAGTAGCCACGGCTACCCGTGGGATGCGCCACTAGCTCTTGGCCCAGCCGTGCTATGCGCTGGGCATCCGCTCTGACGCATGCCCTCTTGCAGACCTTTGTGGCTCTGTTGTACGCCGCCTTGAAGTGACCCACGTTGGGATCGCGCGTGGCGCGCGCCCGCACCCAGGCGCGGTACGCAAACTGTTTATGCTCAACAGCCTCCGCGCACTCGCGCCCGAACCACGGACGCGCTCCGCGGACTCCGGTGACATCGGTGTATGGGATATAGTATTCCATACCTAGACCGATCTCACCGGCGACGGCAGTAGCGCTCTCAGATGGGTTCTTACCCTCAAAGCAGCGTTCAACCCACGGGATGGACGCATAATAGTCGCGCAATCCATCCCAGTCCGCTGACGAGTAGTGCCATAGACGCCTCTTCCCCTGCACGGGTCGTGGGGGCGCTACAATGGGCACGGTGGAGCGGACCAGACAGTGGTCGGAGTTACCTAAAGCAGCACTCACCGAGACACTGTACTGGTCCGGGCGACTCGTCAACAGAAGGTCTAGCAGAGAGGGCTCTAGGCCGGACTCTCTTGGTATCCTCGTGACCTTGTGCACCAATTGAGTCAAGTCATGCGCCAGGGCAAATGCGTGAGTGGCTCTTCCCGCATGGTTTGTTATGGCGGAGCCCAACCAGATCTTGTGGTGGGCGTTAAAGTCCCCCAAAAACACCAATTCGGCGTTCGGAAACCGCTCCTGCGCATCATCTGCCGCCTGACTCAGGTATTCAAAGAGTCGAGTTACCTCTGCATCTCCCGTATGGGAGCGGTAAAGGCACACATAGATCTGACTCGCGGAGCCATGGTCTACGTGTACCCACAGGATGGAGAAGGATGGGTCCTCTAGACAGCGCAAACGGCGACAGCAAATATCCGCCCTAACAAACACGCACACCCCGGCTTTTGCTCGGAAATTTTCCTCGATAACATAGCCGGGGTAAAGCAGGTAGGTCGTGTCGTCAGGGCGGCGTATTTGTGTCTCCGTCAGAAACAGCATTGCTGGTTTCGCCGTCTCCAGGTGATGGTGGACGGCGTTGAGGTTTGTATGGAGCCCACAGATGTTCGTGGACTCCACCTCAAATAGTCGTGTTGTGGGAGACTCCTTAGCCGCTGTTCTGACTCTATCTTTTTGGTGCGCTGTCATGATAAATGGAAAGGAATGGATGGGAAGGCGTGAAAAAGAGGTGATTGTCGCCGCAGCACCGTGTGACAATACATGGGACATTAGTTTTGTCTATGATTGTGACGGCATGACGAGAGCCGACGCGCCGAACGGAAGGGCCCCCGTACCCCCCCGAATATGGTCGCCGGGCTCCCATCCGGTCGCCAACCGGCACGACGAGCCATATCGGGATTATGCGCGACCTGGTGGGGCAGCCTTCCAGGGTGGTTAGTCCCAGTTGGGCCCCTGTACTATGCCGCGGGCGGCCAGCGGCACCACCGTTTCTACAGGTCTCCCTATTCGGCGCGGCGCCCCGCGTCACACCCCACTAGACTACGCCAAAACCCACCGGTCCCACTAGTGCTGCGACTACCATCACCTCGGCCCGGCTATGCACTTGCTGATCCCTGAACGCAATCCAACCGAAATTGGATTACTATGGAGGGTTTTTCGCACTTGTGCACGGTGGTACCAACCCGGTCGAAATTAGTGACAAATTTGTGCCATCAAATTTCTACCACCAGTAGAAGGGGGTTTTAGTTTTGAACTTTATTTTTCATTTATATTATTTTGGGGCAAGGTAAAGCTAATAATTTATACATATTTGTAATGTGCTTATTAAGCCCTTTCATTTGATACCAAACACAGCATATTTATCTCAAATTTATTTTTTAACACAGTACCTTTAGAGCGCTAGAGGGCGCCACACAAGATTAAGTGACACGTCATATAGCCTATAACCATCGGACGATCAAGCCGCTTGTAACGATACCTCATTTGTCCAGTTCTAATAAGTCGTTGAGGAGCTATGAGGGAACAAATGAACATACTTACATACATACATACATACATACATACATACATACATACATACATACATACATAGCCTGTCAAAATCATAACCCTCCTTTTGGCTTCGCCGTAGTCGGGTAAAAATTGGATTGGAACCGATAAGTATTCACACGGGATATCCGAAATGAAGACGAACACATGATCTAGTTTCCAATATTTTATAACCAGGTTAATTGTAGTAATAAAAACGTTATGTTAAATTTATCAATAAAATTTACTGTCGTACATCAATTAAAACTCATTTCACCTACCTACTTTTGGAAAGATAATTTATAGTATAAATAAATATAAAATTGTGAAAACTTAATATGTTTGTTTAGTGTGCTAATAGTCTTCAAGTATAATGTGTACGGTGCAGTGGTTGTGGGTGGTGCTTACTATAGCGGCCTGCTGTGTTGCTGAACAATGTTAGTAGAACTGTCATGATCGCTTTTTTTTTTAAATATTAGAACCGAAGTTACTAATATTCCCTCTAACCCCGCCAGTTAAGCTAAATTGCTTGTGAAAGGAGTGGGTTCACGTCTTTTTATTTAATTCTTTTTTTGGGCACCGAGTCTTTCAGGGCTTGCGGGAGCTTTTCGGAGGTATTCCTCTTAGTAGATTTAAGTTTTGTGGTTGAAGACGTACATACATAAAATGAGATCATACGAAGAAGTTTCAGACGTTTCGACGGTCCAAACTTGTGGGTCCTACGAGAACGTAACCATATTTGCCATGTATTTATTGTTTGCAGTTTTACAAAAACAACCTTTTTTTTACATGCGGAAATCCCCTCGGATACTCACCGGAGCCGTAAGGGGAGGTTATGTCGGACTCGAACCGACTAAAACCGTACGCCGACTGAGGTGTGGTGCTAGGCCGGAGGTGAGATTGTCTTCGACATATCCCTCGCACCCCGGCTGATCCAGGGCCATCCCTTACGGTCTGGTCCTCCTCGGGAGGGGGGAGAACGGTGTCCCTGACTCGCCCCCGGAATGGGGACTCGCCGCCGTCAGTACGCCGCCGTCACCGTTACCAAAACAACCAGGATCAAGCCAAAACAAAATCGCTATTAGTTACAATCAAGAGTTTATTGTAAACGCGATACCAGTAGTAATGCTTAGCAAGAGAACGCGAAAGAGTGTAGATCGATATTTACTCCTGAAAATATTTCACTGTTTACCGCCAATACTAAATTTTCTCCGTAAACATGGTGCTTGTAACAGCGTCGATATATCGGAAACTCCAAACTCCAAACAATACACAGTTGATAGCCCGATAGCTCTAATAATAATTGTTAGTAGAAGAACTCTATTTGCTTCTAGCTATGCTTTTGTATAATATTGTAAAATGGTCGTGTCTCTATAATGGAGATATTTAAAAAAAACTTCGGTTAACGATACTGGAGCCGCGGGCGGACAGCTAGTAATATTATAAATGTGAAAGTGTATAAGATATTTAGATGTTTGTTGTTCAAACTCGCTCTAACAGCTGAACGGATACTTTTATAACGGGAACTGGTTCCCAGGAGTTTTGGGAACAGAATCAAAATTCGCAGTGTGGCGTGGCGGTAGTGAACGCGATTGCCACACAGGAGGCGCGGGTTCGATCCCCGCTCAGTGCAAATATTTGTATGCATGAATATGGCTATTTGCATTGGGTTCTCTATTTTTATTCCTACGATTTTATGTCATAATTTAACATTGCATAATGTTACTTGTCCTAACATTATTTACGCATAATACTCATTTGCCATAACTTTTTAATCATAATTTTTTAAATCCTATTTACTATAAGCATAATATTTTATAAGCATACTATCCCAAAGCATAAGTTTACTTAAACATAACGACGCGTAACCATAACTATTTTAAGCATACAATGGCGTCTACTAACTAAGCTCGACGGAGCCCCGCTTCGCGGGGCTCCTACCTCTGGGTGGTTTAAAAAACCGAGTCGGATTGCACTGAGTCGGGGTGTTGAAATACCTATTAGACAAATAAACAATATACAACTTTATGCATATCAAAGTTATGAATAAAAACATTAGGATATACAATATTTATGCTTAATAACACAGTATGCTAAAAACCAATTATGGCATACTATTATTATGACAAAGAAAATTATGCCTAACTTATTATGACAATTTAAATTAGGACAAAAACCATTATGAGAAAAAATGGGATCCCTTTGCATTGGTCTGGGTGTTTCTATGTACAATATGTACGAGTATGTACTTATATACAAAAAAAATAGTATCTTAATTATGTTTATCCGCATACTAGGTTCCATAACACAAGCTAGTTAAGCTTACCATGGGTCTAGATAGCATTGTGTAGAATGTTGTGGAATATTTATTTATTTAAAATTAGTAGGATTTCGTAAATTGGACCATGGGGTTATGAAATAGGTTGGCGTGGTGGTCAAACTTCTAATTAGTTGGATCATGGCTTCATGTTCATGCCCTAACCAACTAGTTGAAGCAAACTGTTGGAACATAGTACCGTACTGAAAATAACTTGGTGATTTATTTATACCATTATATACAGCATCAACAGGCAGACAGAGGTGCATGAACACCCACATGTCGTCAACTATGATTCTCGGTCCCACGTAATAGGGGGCTAGCCTATTGGCGTCAAGCGGGCACCCATTCATGGGCTGTATGTTTACGGATGGAGAACAGCCCTGTTTCCTATTTCTTTTACAAGGCTTTTGGCCTCCTTGCTCCAGCATCCCAGGGTCTCCACTGCTATCGGAACAAAGTGGTACAGTGGCTGTAATTCAGCATATTTAATAGCTTTTTTTAAGCTGGCGTCTTCCGCCGCGGCGGACGGAGAGTGAACGGTGCGACTGAGGTGGCTGGCAGCTACCGTATCAACGCAAGTTGCATCCCAAATTAAGCACTTGCCGTTCCTCCAAGGCACCAAAGTCAGCCCGTCTGGCCTCTTACCGTCCCTCCTGCTCAGACCCGGAGGCTCCAGCACGCAGGGGACGTTTGCCGATACGAGGGCCCTGCGGACGATATCATTCAGAGCGTGGTGTCGCGGAAACCTCCCTGTGCATCGGCGACAACTCAAGGCGTGATGTCCATCCGCTTCCACCATGGAACCGCAGGTGCATACATGGGGTTCGCACACCTTACATCCCAAGCGGAAAGCCACTGCCACACGCAGAGAGTCATCGTCGAGCAGGGTGCCCAAATGAGGCGAAGGTAACGCTTGTAACCATGCTCCAGATTCAGGTTGCGACACAGCCCGCAGTCTAGCCTTATCGGCCCCATCAGCACACTCCAATAAACGACTCTGGAGTCGTTTCACCCCCACATCATCCCACTCACGCTGAAGGTGCATATCTTCAGGGATAGATGCCCCTGTGTTGAGGACCGACCAGGCCGACACAGCATCCGACGCAAAAGGGATAACACCCCCGCCACCATTAGAATTAAGAACTCTAGTGACGAGGTTTGCAACCCCATGCGCAGATGCGAGAAAAGCCGGCAGGCCCACATCCCGTGCACGACGCACCCCGAGACCACCACATTGGATGGGCAAAGCCACCTGGCTCCACTGGGTATCATTTAGGGAGACATTGAGTACTGACTCCACCACCAATTTCAGAGCATCGTCAAACGATATAACCTCCTCGGGACAAAGCCAAGTTGGTGTGGTCCGTAGTAAGTAGGTGATCTTCGGGAGGGCGAAGCACATGCGTAATAATATAATCGCAACGTGTGCGGAGAGATCCTCCAGACGTTCGTGAGCGGCATGGAGAAGCTGCTTTCGAACAGTGATGGCCTCAAGAACTGCAGAAAGAAAAATTGGAGACCCTAAAAGGTAGAAAAAAAAAAAAAAAGATGGAGGAAAAGGAAAAAGTTCCTTGAGGCCAGGGAGAATAGCATGAAAATGAGAAAAGTGTGTTCGAGCCCCAGTTCCACAGGGAAAAAACTCCAGACCCAGGACTCTAAGACTGGGAACTAACACCTCAAGATCCTGTAATACGTCTTTCGGTTTGCCCCCGATAGTGCCATCGTCTAGGTACCAGATGTTAAGACCAGATTTAAGTTCACGGACCGCCTTATGTATAGCCAGGCTAAACACAAGTGGACCGAGTGGATCTCCCTGTTGTGCTCCCACTTTTGAGAGAATTAAATTATTATCCAAGAAAAGGTTGGAAGGAAGTCTGTAGACTTGGTGAAGAAAAGGATAGAGAGATGGAATTTTTTCCTTGACCTCACTCAACAGAACGTCTCTCTCCAACGTGTTAAACGCGTTGCGAATTATTTTTATTTATTTATTTACAGTAAGTACATATACATCTTATTAAGTAGGTACATATACATTTCTGTCAAAACATCCATGCAATCCTAATCATAGAATCGTGGCTCAGGCCATTTCTGCCTACAATTTCTTACACTCTTCCAGGATTCACTCTTATAAGAAACGATCGCGCGATTGGTCGTGGTGGGGGTGTAGCTATATATCTACGCTCTTATATTCCATACTCAATAGTGAATATGTCTGCACAACCACCACCGGCAAACGCAGGCGAGCATCTTTTCTTGGAAGCAGAACTGTATCACACTAAGATTCTTTTTGGCCCGTACTACTCTCCTTCTTCAAATGTTGACTACTTCTCTTTTGAACTTCTTCTAGAAAATCTGACTCCAACTTATACACACACTATTATAATGGGTGATTTCAACACGTGCCTTAAGAAAAATGATCATCGTTCGTCATTACTTACCCGTATAGTTGAATCTAGCAACTTGTCTATACTTCCTCTTGATGTAACCCACCACTTTCCTAACTGTATCCCTACTCTTCTAGACCTCATCTTAATTTCTTCACCTGGACATGCCATCAAACATGGCCAATGTTCAGCTGATGCTTTCTCATACCACGATCTGATAAATTTGTCTTATAAAATCCGACCTCCCAAGGCAAAGCCGAGAATTCTTTTGCAGCGCAGTTTTGGAGCTATGGATCGTGAAAAGCTTCGTGAGGATGCCCTCAACATTGACTGGACCTCTCTCTTAGCAACCCAATGTATTGACACTAAAGTAGCGATGCTTACAAACAATTTGATCAGTCTCTATAATGTCCATGCACCGGCCCGAGCTCTCAAAATCAAACATTTACCCTCTCCTTGGCTTACCGATGAAATAAAGCTAATTATGTCTAAAAAAGCTGCTGCTAAATGTAGGTACAAGTGCCGTCCCACTCAATATAATTTAGACAAATATGTAGCAATTAGGAATCTCTGCAACAAGATGTGTAGGAACGCACAACGCCAGCATATTCATACCTCTGTGGAAAATGGAGAACCAGCTAAGGTTTGGAAGTTCCTGAGAACACTAGGAGTTGGAAAATCTCGCCATGACTCAATTCTTAAAGATATAAATCTCGATTCACTGAATCATCACTTCTCATCTTCGTCCAATATTGACGGGACAACTAAAGCAAACACACTTAACTATCTTTCATCTCTTCCAAGTCCTCAATATCCAACTTTTGTCTTTGATCAATTTACGGTTTGTGGTGTTAAGCAGAGCATAACGTCAATAACATCCAGCGCAGTAGGCAGTGACTGTCAGTCGGAATATGATACTCCCTATCCTCGACCAAATCCTACCCATCTTGTGTCATATACTCAATCACTCTATATCCTGTGGCAAATTCCCATCTGCGTGGAAAGAAGCGCAAATTACTCCCCTTCCAAAAAAAATCCAAGCCCTCCACATTTTCTGATTATCGACCTATTTCTATTCTACCATTCCTCTCCAAAGTCTTTGAGCGCCTAATCCATACCCAACTTAGCTCCTTCCTTAGTAGAAACAGCATACTAAATCCATTTCAATCCGGCTTTCGACCTGGGCACAGCACTGTTTCTGCTTTGGTACACATCACAGATGACATAAGGCTAGCCATGGATCGAGGACACATAACAGTTCTTTCGCTCCTGGATTTTAGCAATGCATTCAACACTGTAGATTTCGACGTCCTGGTGAGTATACTTCGCTCTATTAACATATCTCCAACGGCAGTTGATTGGTTTCAAAGTTACCTGTCTGGTCGTCGACAACGTATACGCATAGAAGAGTCATTCTCTTCATGGTGCAAATACAACAGTTGGCGTACCGCAGGGCGGCGTTTTATCCCCACTACTCTTCGCGATTTTTATCAATTCTATTTCCCAGAAACTAGTTTCATCCTACCACTTGTATGCAGATGATTTACAGATATACAGCCAGGCCCCACTTAACCAACTATCAGAGGCACTAGACACAATGAACCTGGATCTAGCGCATATTAGTGAATGGAGTAAAAATTACGGCTTAAAGATTAATCCATCAAAGACTCAGTTAATTGTTGTCGGTAGTTCCAGAGTGATCTCTAATATAGATTGGTCCGCTATGCCACTGATACAATTTGAAGGTACAGTAGTGCCTTTATCTGATTGTGTGAAAGACCTGGGGATCTACCTTGACAAAACGTTGTCCTGGGATCGCCAGCTGCAAGAGGTAAGCCGCAAGCTATTTGCCTCAGGGGGCTCCTTACGAAGGTTACGAAACTTTCTGCCCACGGCCGATGTCAGCTATCTAAATCTCACAGAAGCACAATTAGATAAACTTGAGCGGCTTCAAAATTTCTGTATAAGATTCATATTTGGCCTACGCAAATACGATCATGTTTCCGAATACCGTATAAAACTCAAGTGGCTTCCAATTCGCCTTCGCCGGAATACTCATATTCTAACGTTTCTTTACAATATCCTTTTTAACCCCAAAGCACCCCCTTACCTTAAAGAACCTTTTAGGTTCTTACATGAGACACATTCGAGGTCCCTACGGTCGTCGGAGAACTTGACACTGAAAATGCCGACGCATTCCACAAATTACTTTGGGCGATCTTTCACCGTAGAAGCGGTTCGTCTGTGGAATGAGTTGCCGGTTGGTATCAGACGAGCACAATCTATTACAAGCTTTAAAAAGCTTTTACATGAGCATTTTATGTCACTGTAGTACGTAGGTATATAACTATATATCCGGAGAGACATTTAAATTTTTTACTATGTCACTTTGCTATACATTTGAATATGTACCTATGTATGTATGTATGTATTTGTGTATGTATGTTATATAGATGTATATATGTATGTATGTATGTGTGTATGTATGTTATATAGATGTATATATGTATGTATGTATGTGTGTATGTATGTTATATAGATGTATATATGTACGTATATGAGTATATATGTAATGTGTATATAGTTTGAGTATTCATATATCATTTTTGTCATTCCCAGTCACACCAACTACCACCTGTTCTTACACGTAACTCTAGTCCATCCAAAGGTTGCCTGGAAGATATTGCCTATTATGGCGATAAGGCCGCCCTTTGTACAACAATTGTATAAAACATATGTATTTCGCACTTAAATTCTTATGTAAATGGTGTACAAATAAAGTATTATTCTTGATATTTTCTGAAGTTTACGCGAATGTCACTCATCGGTGTCCGCGAAAATGGCTGCTGCAAAGCAGCCGAAACGTCGGGTTTAAAAGTAATAATAACAAATATATCGCGATAGAATCCGTAAAAAGTGGTTTTATTTCAATAAGTATTATTCTATTCTATTCTATTCTACATTGTCCCACAAAACCGTACAAACGGTTTGACTGTGGGATCAGGAAAAATATTTAGGTATTTACTTATGGCTTATGGACAATATTTACTTATGGCTTATGAACGAATTTAAGTTTCTAAATAAATAAATAAATTTATTATATTTACATAATCATACAAGGTGCTAGAGACAAAATAAACTAAAGAAAATAAGGATATTAATAAAATATTTACATACATAATGCGTCGTGGAATTCCTCCGCATCGTCACCGACCGGTAACGTACCCAGAAGGCTGGCTGCATTGCCACGTTGAATGGCAATGCTTAACCTCTGTGCAAGGTAATAACCAGCCTTCTGGTCACGTGTGGCGTCGATCAGCCGCTTTGCTAGATCTTTATAAAGAAAACGGGCACTTGGGCCCCATGTCCCCAACGTTTCAACCCCAAACGGCTCAAAAACATAATCACCTGTTAAGTTACAGTATTTGCGCCGTTTGAGGTTTTCCGCAGATGCAGCAGCAGCGCCGGCACAGCCTGCTGTGCTTGGAAGATGTGAAGGCGCAAGGGTGTCGACACACGTTGCGTCCCACACCAAAGGCCTACCCATCTTCCAAGGTAGCAACGACATACCATCCGGTCTCTTGCCATCGTCACGCACCAGCCCATTAGGTTCACGAATGGCTGGTACGCCAGCGGTGACAAGAGCACGACGGATAATGTCGTTGATGCAGGCGTGTCGCGATATACGCCCAGCGCTTCTGCTGCATGAAAGGCCATGGTGCCCAAGGCTGTCGACAGCTTCACCGCAGTGGCAACGATGGGGAGAAACGCACGGCGCTCCTAAGCGAAGGCAAGTGGCAAGGCGGAAAGTGGTATCGTCCAACATAGTACCTATGTTGGGCGATGGGAGTGCCTGAATCCACAGGCCTGACTCCCATTCCCCCACAGCCAGCAGGCGCGCACGCTCTGAAACATGGTAAGATGTGTGTAATAATCTTTCTCTTACCAGCTTGCAGAGCGACGCATCCCATTGTCTCTGGGAGAAAAGGTTACCAGGCAACTCGGTGTTGGGACAAGCAACCTTCCAAGCATTAATGGCATCGGACTTACATGACACCTCCGAGTTAACCTGTGTGTTGATAAGAATTTTCCTGGTTAACTCCTCAGTGCCGTGGACTGATGACAAAAATGCTGGAAGGCTAACATCTGAAATTTTGCGAACGCCGAGACCACCCAAGCGAACTGGCAAGGACGCTTGGAGCCAGGCTCGGTCGTTCAAGGCCACATTTAATATTGTACTGAGAGTGTTTTGCAGTATGTTATCAATTTTAGTCAAAAGTGTCAAATGTTGCCAAAACGGGGATGAACGAAGTGCATGAGTAAATTTAGGTACAAAAAGACAAAACCGAAGTATAGTAAAGGCCGAATGGACACTTATTTTTTGTAAGTGATCTGTGATGTTTTCAAAATTTTGAATTTTTTCCTCGATAAATGAATGAAACCCATCTTCTAAAACTGGGGACCCCAGGAGGCGTAGAGTAGCTTTTTCTAAAATTTTGATATTGGGAGCTAAGTGGTTAAATTTTACTATAGTCGAGAGTCTGTCTGTCGAGTCACTGATAAAGATTTCGCATTTGTCAGAGTTGAGTTGTAAGCCGATAGATTGAAATTTATTTTTAATTAGTTCTAAGTCTTGTAAAACTGTATGTACATCACCCCCTAGAGTCCCGTCGTCTAGGTACCAAATGTTGAATTTTGAATTTATTTGTTGTATGATGGGATGTATTGCAAGACTAAAAATGACTGGTCCCAAAGGATCACCTTGCTGACAACCAACTGCTGATTCTAAAAGATGATTCTTGTAAACTAATTTTGTCGGGTGTCTATAACATTGCCAAAGAAATTTATAAATATGGGGAGTTTCTAATTTGGCTTGGGTCAGCAAGGTATCCCGATTCACTGAATTGAAGGCATTCCGTAGGTCAACCTTCAAAATGACCTCACTTTCACTACTGCCAAGGTACGTCGAAAGTGCGTGTATGGCAGCCTCACAGCCCCCTTTCGATCCGAAACCGAGTTGAAGGGGCTGGAATTTTGCTGCAAGCTCGGTACTATAGTACTTGCAGCAAATTTTGGCTGCCAATCGCCGAAAGGTGCTTCCTACGGCAATGGGACGAATGCCACCGTCCCTCTTGCGCAGAGCACAAAGGTTGGCCCCATACAGAATATTGGTAATACCTTCGTCCACATTGCCGGAGAGCATTAGATTAACTAAGGCCGTCAGCTCCTTCAGAAGGGCATCGCCAGCCTCGCCAGCGCTCGGGCACATTAAATCTGCTGGGGAGTGAGGCCATCGAGACCGCCAGCAGATCCGCTCCGGAAGGAGCAAACGGCTGCGAAAACGTCCTTGGCAGTAACACTGAGACATTCAGTGTCAGAAGTTGGTGGTTCTGGGAAAGAGAGGTCAATTGATGCCGGTGGATGCTTACTCTGCAACCCCGCGAGCGTGTCTGGAGAGTAAGGTGCCACCACATCGCTACTAAAAAGTAACCTCGACGCTCCCCTAATGTCACCTTCCCTTATTTTATTTTCTATAAATTTAAAATGGAGTTTAAATAGGTGCGTGAGTATACATTTCTGGTGTCACGTTATGGTAGTGATGAATATCCAGCTTCAGTACGATTGACCCTTCGTTTTTTGGGTCCATGACGAATGCTCGCGTAGCGTGGATGGCGGCCTCGCATCCCAAGCGTGTCCCAAAACCCAATTGGTGAGGCTGTAGGTACCCGGCCATATCCTCTTTGACGCTACGGCACGCCAATTTGGCAGTTAAGCGTCGAAAAACGCTACCCACCGCTATGGGTCTTAAACCACCATCTTTTTTGGCCAACGCAAAGAGGGAGGCCCCGTACAGATAGGGGCACACCAGGGGGTTCACCTGGCCGCTCAGGACAAAGTTTACTAGGTCAGTCAAGCACCCCAAGAGACGCCTTCCGTTCTCTCCAGCCGACACAGACGTTAACTCCTTAAGATGCCCCGGCCGGATCCCGTCCAAGCCTGCCGCCGATCCTGCATAAAAAGAACCAAGCGCCGACCTCACATCCTCCACCGTGACTGTTGCCGCAGAACACGGCAAACCCGGATCGGGAGGGAAACTTAGCGGGCGTGAGGGGGACAGATGCTTAAGTTCCAATGCGGCCAGCCTGTCGGGACTCCGCTGAGCGAAGGAATCGTCGGATAACAAAAGGCGGACGGCCCCTCTCAAATCACCCTCAAAGACTTTCGATTCGATGTGTTTCTTAATATTGCGAGAAGCGTTAACCGAGGTCATTGCGGCTACTTCAATTTCGTCAATAGGACACGACGCTAAGACGTTGGCCTTCACCTTCGATGTCATGTTTCCGGACGACTCCCTCGCGGGCACCGTAAGGGCCGAATACGCAAAAGAAAGAAGAGCGCCCCACTCATCAACCCCATTGTAAGTTACACACGATTCTAATATTATATCAGACAGCTTACCAGCTGCCTGATTTCGGGCGCCTTTAGGTATATGCCTGAGAACCGGTATACTCCCCCTCATAGAAGCAAGCTTGTCCAGGGGCGGGGACGGCGGAGCCAGCGCCTCCCAGTCCACCGACGCGGTGACACCCGTGTCGGGCGGAGAAACCCGCGAGACTACGTCCGAATGCGGCAGCACACGCTTGTGCATGCGGCCAATATGCACCCTCAGCCCGTGGGCCGAGAACACACGGGAGTGACCCCGGATGTTATGCCGGACTCTTACCGACTAAAAACCCCCACGGTAACGCCCAGAAGCCTATGGATGGGAGCCCCGGGTAAGCCCTCGGAAGGATGTCCCAGGACTCCCATCAGACCTACGGCTACAATTGCGGCCTCGCCTTGGGGGTGGTTCGGGTGCTATCCCACGTCTATGGGGGGGTTTTCGGGTGCTATCCCGCTTCTTAGGGGAGGACTGCGGAACTCGGGAGGGAGAGTTTTCTCCCGCTCTCGCCCCGCCGCCTCTTTCATGAGCATGACCTGCTCACAGAAAGAGGCGGCGTAGTCCCACTTACTCCCGCTGGAGACCATGGCTCGCACCATGGTCTCGAGCGAGAGAGTGCCCACGCCTAGACCTACCACGAGGACCTGGCGCTGTTGCGCCCACGCCGTGCACCGAATTTGTTGCTTTTTATTTAATTACAGCTTGAATATTTTTCTGTACACTTTATGACTAACTAGCTTTTGCCCGCGGCTCCGCCCGCGTGGATGTCGGTTATCGCGACCAAACATAGCCTATGTCCTTTCTCAATGTCTAATCTACCCCTATACCAGATTTCATCAAAATCGGTTCAGTGGTTTAGGCGTGAAAGCGTAACATACAGACAGACAGACAGAAAGACAGACAGACAGACAGACAGACAGAGTTACTTTCGCATTTATAATATTAGTATGGATTAAATCGAAATCACAAGCCTTCGAGCGTATAAGGCAGTGAAAATGTTTTTCGAAACAGCGTCTTTCGCGACTATTTCATTCGAGTCCATGAGCTTTCGAACCTGTGAGGCAGTGGAAAAATAATTCGCAACAGCGTGTGTCGCCACAGCGGCGTTCGGAACAACATTCGACACCCATAAAAATGTGTTCTTTTTTCACAATTTTAGGCCAGGAAACATGTGTTTTTACTGACGTGGATTGTATGACAAACGGAGCAGATATTGTACTTAAATCGGTGGTATCTGACGCCAACGGTTCGATACCCCTGGACCCATTGGAGTTAAAGAAAATTGAGAAGAAACGAGGATCAACAAAATATACGCTAACCAACATTAAACTAATAGGATTAGGTAGCTGTCAAGCAACAAAATTAGGGTATGTAATCTACCATTGACAATCTCTATAAATAAAAATGAAACACCTCAAAATAAATGTATGCATTGCTTTGGGCGTAAAGCTTTTCATAATCACGTGTTTCCTTCTTCCTACAGTCCCGGGTCCTTTAAGCGGGCGTGAAGAGGCATCTGATGAGGCCGTCAAGCTGAGTGCCACCACTGTTAACACCGTCCATGTTTACGATGGTGACCCTCTTTCCGAGACTTTGCCTTTAGCTTACCATCAGGCGAGGTGAAGTCAAATCGACGTGTCCTATATGAAAAAAAATCTAAGTGTAGGAGAGATCACACACATACATATAGTCACGCCTTTTTCTGAGTTGGGTAGAAAGAGACTACATTTTTCCACTTGCTACGATCCTGGCATAGATTTTTCGCTTCTTTTACCTTCATAAGTGTTTTCATACACGCTCACCGGTTTCGGGTACTCTTGACATGTGCTTTCTTTAAAAAACACCTCCAAAAATTGAAAATAAATAGAGTTTGCCTTTTAACTTTAACGGTTGCCATGTCGGAGGACCCTAACTAATTCAGCACTCCGTTATATTATCGGAACAATTCAGGGTCCCCACACACACAGACATGTCAAACTTATAACACCCCGTCGTTTTTGCGTTGGGGGTTAATTATAACACCCCGTCGTATTTGCGTCGGGGGTTAAAAATGTCTGCGATCTGATTGACATACGTATGTCTAGGTGCCCTTGTTTCATTGCTGTTTCGTCAGTCGTCTGTTGTCCTTCCTTCCTATCTAAGCATCCCTTTCTTTATCTTAGTCACTACATCTTCAACCACACCACAATGTTCCCATATCACGCTATTCCTCACTCGATCCGTCAACTTCACCCCAGTTATACTTCTCAGACGTCTTATTTCTACAGCATTCAGTTTACTACCCTGGGTCCGCCGAGGTGCGACAGATATGTCTAACAACCTCATCTATGGCTTTGCACTTAGACTCACGGACGGCGTGCGTTTTAGTCGGTTCGAATCCAACATACCCTCCCCCACCAGCTCAGGCTGTAACCGCGGGGATTCTCCGAACGTAAAGAAAAGCATTCAATCATCTGATCATTTATTTTTTTATAGGATGATTGTAAATGAGACGGTCTATGAGCTTTACATACATTGCCCGAAATTGATTTCGATTTTTGACTACGAAGCTAAGGACACATCGCATAAAAAAAGCTTTAAAGAAAAACGATACAAGATAATTGCTGGTGAGTATTTTATCTTTTAAGTACTCTTTACTTTGCTGCACCATAACGTCTTTAAATTTTTACCAGCTCACGTGCTTCCTTCTTCCTACAGTCGAAGGTCCCTGAAATTTGGGCATTTGTCGTGGTTGTTGAGAAGTGTAGCGACGGCCATTTTAGTGACAGCATTTTCTGTAATGGCGGCCACTATTCTTTGGATAGCACCCCAGCTTACATCAAGCGGGATGCAGTCAATACAACGACCTAAATATAAATAAATATATAACGTGCAACAATATGAACTCCTGGCATTTTGTAAGATTACTTGGTATCTCTTGGTATATTATAAGATGCCACGGCGATGGAGGCCTGCGTACGCACGCCTCCCTATTCCGCGGGCAGATCGGGGACACCGTTGTGCTCCCACCCCCCGAGGAGAGCCAGACCGTAAGGGATGGCCCTGGGTCAGCCGGTGTGCAAGGGATATGTCGAAGACAACCTCACCTCCGGCCTAGCACCACACCCCTTAGTCGACGTGCGGTTTTATTCGGTTTGAGTCCAACATAACCTCCCGTCCAGCTCCGGCGGGGATTCCGCACGAAAAAAAAGGTATATTATAAAATAAGTAACAGACAAAAAACTTTACCATATCGGTTGACTCAATTTTATAAAATTCACGTGCTAGGATTGCGTATTAGCACTTGGGTTGCTGTGAGCCGTGCAACCATGGGCTGGACATATCACTCGAATGTGGTTTTTCCTCGCGAAAGAATGTACGTATTCCGTAAGTTTATGGTACGTGTAAGGGGTGTTAATGACCGTGATTGCTTCGTAGGTAATTTGCATGAGCCGAAGCGCATATATCACGACTTAAGAGGCCCCGAATTCGTAGTGTAAACATACAAACATGAGCGTAATATTAAATAATAACTAAAAAATTAACTTCATTTTTATGGTTTTTGGACATAATTACCGATACTGATCAACCCCACAAAATTCATTTTGGTATACCTTATGCATATTGCAACTGGGGTAGTACCTCCGCCCTACAGAATACCACGGCCATGATAACCTCGTGTTGTGTTCCCGGCGGTGAGTAGTGTAGCCAGAGCTCATTGGAGAGTTTTTGTGCCATCAGTGGGAAGACCAAAGTCTTGTCCTGCTCTGTTTTTTGCACTGATGGCACAGAAACTCTCTGTTCTTACAGGGTCGGCAGCGCGAGCGTGACTCCCCTGGTGTTGCACACGCCCTTAGGCCTAAGTGAGTCATTCCTATGCCGCACCATTAAGATCTGGAACTCCCTGCCAGCTCACGTGTTTCCTTCTTCCTACAGTCCCAGGTCCTTTAAGCGGGGCGTGAAAACGCATCTGATGAGGCCGTCAAGCTGATTGCCACCACTGTTAACATGGTACATGTTTACGATCGTAACCCTCTTTCCGAGACTTTGGCTTTAGTTTACCATCATCAATAGTCAAATCGAAATGCCCTTTTTAAATAAAATGTAACCCTATATAAAAAAAAGTCATCGTGGATGTCTTAATTGTTAAATTTTTCCATGAACCTGGTTCTAGAAAATTACGAGATACTGAACAAAGGAGAATATACAATAGTAATTGAAGAGAAAGATCACCAGCCCCACGGTTCTATTGAAAGTGTAAAACCCATTGTGGATCTCAAAGGAAATCTGTCATGTGACATCAAACATCTCTGTGGATCAGATGAGCACGAAGATGAGCACGAAGGTAAGTTTCAGCCGCTCAGGTACATTATCGTCTAAAATATTAACTTGACTATAGTATCATTATGTCCATAGTATTATGTCTATGGTATCATTATGTCTATAGTATCATCTATAGTATCATTATGTCTATAGTATTGTATGACATAATAAAAGTATCCTTTTATTATTGTTTGAGTGTTTACCTTAATGGTACTGATTCATTAGAAGTATCTATTTCCTTATCATTTTACACACATTACTGGCTACTTCAATTTATTTTATTGTATGTAAATGTCATTTACTTCTGTTCCACAAAGCCTCCCAACCCGAGCACCTGTCTATGTTCTTCCATTCCCTTTAATATAAAATCATTAGGTAGGACCAGATTAGAAGTACCTAATGGAAATTTTAGACAATTTGCCACTTGGACAATTTGATACTGTGGACCATTTGTAGAATTAAACAAAATGATACTGGTCATTTTGGAACTCTAGACGAGTTGCAACTATAGTCAAGTTAATATTTTAGACGATATGTACCTGAGCGGGTTTCAGCGATGAAGAGGTACAGATAAAACTAATCTCAGATGGTGTCACCTTCGCTGGGGCTTTAGAGGGTTAATGGTTTACACTATACAGGGTTAATGGTAACTCGACGTATTAGTAGGGGGTGTTGGGAGATCCAAAGTGCTAGCGAGAGATATGCTTTTGGCAATCTCACCTCCGGCAACCAAGGACCCAAGACGGCGTGCGTTTTAGTCGGGTCGAGTCCGACATAACCAACTCCACCGGCTCAGTGAGGGTATCGCACGATAAAAAAAAACCAAAGTGCTACCTAAATTTTGACCTCCCTTAAGTTAAAATCAATAGATTTCGAAATTACTATTAAAAAATAAAAGAATAGCCGTATTAGCTAAGAATTTTAGTCTTTAAGCGTAAATAAATAAAAACAGTTTTTACAGAGTATAAATTACAATAATTATTTCTGTACTGGTACTTTTACTAACCTAATAAGTGGCATAGCGGTAGTGAACGCGATTGCTACACCGGAGGCGTGGGTTCAATCCCCGCTCAGTGCAAATATTTGTACGCATGAATATGGCTATTTGCACTGGTCTGGGTGTTTCTATGTTTAATATGTATGTATTTACAAAAAAAAATCTAAGTATGTTTATCCGCATTCTAGATTCTATAACACAAGCTAGATAAGCTTACCATGGGTCTAGATAGCGTTGTGTAGAATGATGTGAAATATTTATTAAACAAAAACTCGTTAAAGAAACATAAAATAAGATACAACATACATTCCTTGCAATGGTTCTTAATAACATGTTCCTTTTTACAGAAAATGAATCTCAAGGATGTATAAAGCACAGTAAGAAAAAAACGGCAAAATATTTAAATTCTTTAATTATCAAGAAGGCCATGAGAATAATGTTGATGATCAGAATGCAAGCCTACCATAAACTATATATTCTAAGCGAAGTATTTCCGTCGAAACCTCGTCATAAACCAGCTTGTGTAGGCAGTTTGGAATATATCCTGCTAGAAACTTTTAGCATAAAGACGTGATATGTCGCTGACGGTACTTCTACTCCTAACTTCTGTGCTTTCTTATTAAACAAATAAATAAATATTCTATGATAGTCTTCTTCTTCATTCCCCTTAATCCCAGTCATATTTGTTTTTTTTAAATTGATTTTAAGATTGTTTTTGTTTCCGCAAAATTATTGTGTAGTGCCTCGAGGAGCCAGTTGAAAACCAGCGCCGGGTAGGGGAGACAGGGGTCAAACGTAACAAATTTTGGTTATGGGCTCATATCTCTGAAACGAGTCTTTATATAGAAATAGTTATTAGTCCATATCTTCGGAAAATTATCTGGCTTCACTAAATTAGATTAGAATTAGAGTTATGTAAAACAATAATTGAGAAAAATAATCTTTTTTAAAAAACTCTGCTGTTAATTTAAACCCCGGTTTTGGAGCAAGAATTAACAGCTCTGGGGTTAGTTTTTACAGAAGGGGTAAGTATTAACATAATTCAATAAACATAGTTAAATAGTGAAAATAAAAGAATTATTATTTAGGTAAAATATTTATTGCATCATGGTGGGCATTTAAATCACATTTTTTAAGTAACATGTTTGGAAAATTATTTTTTCAACATCAATATAAATCTTTTAAAGTCTACTCAGTAACATAAAAATAAACAAATAGAAATTGAATATTTATAAGTAATTCTAACCATCAAGTAAGCTATAACTAGTAGTTACATCAGTCTTCATGTAGGTAGGTAATTAGCTATTAAGTAACTCTTTGAAATAACAAAATAAAACATAATTAATAAAGATAAAATGGGAAATAATGGCTAATTGTAGTCATCTATCACAGTGTACAGTGCATTGTATCCACTGTCGCCACAGGTTAAATCTTTAGCATACAACTCACCACAAGTCATACAAGAACAGTCATCGTTTTCAGTTTCATAATTTTTTCTTTTAAAATCTGTTTTTTACTCAGTTTGCTTCCTTTTTAGATTTTTTGCCTTTACCTTTCCTTTGTCAAGCTTTTTCGAGAGAGATACTGCCACTTCATATATTATGTCAATTTTTTCGCCTCATTGGGAAGTAGACCGAAGTATCCCGGGAATAGGTTCCCATAGGCAGCAGGAACGGGATCAAAATCTCAGTGTGGGGGCAAGTACTAACAAGTTAATTGTTGCCCCGATTATTTGTTATTGTAACTCCGTGACATCATTTTTCCCATTTAAATATAAATTTACTTAATCACGTATTCGTTTTAGGTTAAAAAGCACAGGCTGATATTGTTGATTAGTCAACAAGTCACGAAACAAAAAGTGGTCACTTCATTTTACGAGTTACTTAATCCAGAAATCAAAAAACAGCGAGCGTAAAAAAGTTCATTTACTTGGCAAAATGGAGCGCAGTGACGTAACCTTCACATGCGGCCCGTGAGTGCGGATTGGTAGCTATCGGCGCCTGCACCACTGACTATTTATAGTGTTCGAATACTTAATTTGAGGGCCTTAAGGTTCATAGTTTGGAGACAACTTGCGTGTTAATTGTCACCCCCGTTAATTCTAGCCCCAGGCTCCCTTACTTTACCCGGCTTTATGCTGAACTGACTCCTTTTTCCTTGTGCAGCATAGATGTGCACTGCACGAATTTAAATACCTACCCATTCTTCTATATTTGTTTTTCAAGTTCAACTTGTGTTTGAGTTTGTGCTGAGTAAGGAAAATAAAGTGTGTTTTCTTTCTTCTTTCTTTCTTCTTCACATTTGAAACTCCCTCAGGAACTTTCTCCACCTTTCATTCTACACAGTGCTGCCTAACCTTCTAGACCCCTAGTAAGTATTATAAGTAAGTAAGCATTACTCGATCGTCAGGAGGTGCATGAAAATCGTGTTCGGCCCAGCACCACGATCCACAGTCGGCGTGCGGTTTTAGTCGGTTGGAGTCCGACATAACCTCCCCTTCCGGCTCCGGAAGGGGGGGTATCCGAGGGGATTTCTGCACGAAAAAAAAAAGGTATAAATGTCTAGTTTAAAACACAGCGAATGGGCGAAGCATTCCCGAGATATAATGGAGAATCAATTACAGCGGACTTTGCGCCTTAGTACAATAATACATTTATAAATTAATATATTTAACACCCTGTTTGGCAGCATGAGTCCATAAGAAATACTAGAATTTCTGTGAACGGTAGACCTCACGAATACCCTTTGCCAAATGTTCATTGCCTAAGATAACAGCCCTCACCAAATATAATGACGATCCTACAGACAGAAAACTTCCCCCCTTTTCCCATGGTTTATAACGAAGTTCAACCTTTGCTACGCATGATTTTTTCACAAAAACCTGTCCTTCATAATGGAATAATGTCTTTGATGTTTCAGCCAAAACTCATCAAGGTCCGTTCATCCCGACTACAAACATCCCCCCTTTTCTCCTCCATTTCCCTTCTATCAAAAAAACTCTCGACCAAGTGCCAAGTTTTGTGAAAATCGGTTAAGAAAGGTGCCCTCTAGACCGGTACTGACAAACTGACATAGATACCGACAATACCGAAATCAGTCACCTTGTCGAAATAATAAGAGCATTCTTAAGACGAATTTTTTGGGAAAATGACGATTGACATTTCTGACTCGTTGACGGCTGTCATAAACGTCAAAATAAGTTCATCATTTTATTCTACAATACGCCAGTCAACGAATTGCCACTTGTTTACGTAGCTGAGCAGCGGTGGCACTCCGGTAATAGCTCCTGAACCAGAGCCGGAGATTATGAGCAAAAGTCCTGTTAATCGACATCCGCGCGGGTGGAGCCGCGTGCATAGATTAGTACTACTTTTTATAAATTAGTTGTAACCTAATAGTGCCCTTTACATGCACAGTCTTTCTCGAAGGAAAACTGCATTTAATTTACGTGTGAAATAGCGGATCGCGAGACCTGTGGCGAGAAGTTGCTCGTTCTTAGCAGCGTCCAGGATTGCGCGGCGATTACGCAAACCGCACGATTGTGGGAGAAAGAGAGGGAAAGAAGGTGCGCTTAGCGCTTCTCTCTGAACTGTCGCGTCTTTTGTTTTGCGCGGTCTATTTTGTTATCTTTGAACTTCAAAAGATATGCCCGCACGATAAAATGTAAAAGAATTCCACCGCGCCATCTTGACGCCCAAGAAAGCATGATTGTGTGACCGTGTAAAGGACGCTATTGAAAAAGATGTAATTGTTGTCGTTTGTTCGTAATGGATGAAAGAAAATTACATCACAATGTCGCGATTTATTCCAACTATGATCAAAAATAAAATGGCAGTCTCCACGATGGTGAATGTTCTGATGAGCTCTTCCAATTAGTCCACCCTCTCCTTTCCTAAAACGACAACAAGTCCAAGGTTAGATGTCACGCGTATACGGTGCAAACAACTCCATCAAGGACCAAGCAGTTTGCAGACTCTTTCCTTTTTCGTATCATTAAGATCAAGAACTCTCTACCAGCTTACGTGTTTCCTTCTTCATACAGACCCAGGTTCTTTAAGCGGAGCGTAAAAATTCGCGTTTTCTGAGACTATACCTTTAGCTTTAGCATATTGACATCTCATATCTACATAAAAATGGATTTTGAACAAATAGATATTCACTCGTAATATTTAAAATGGATGCGACAATATTAGGTAATTTGCAATAAATTTTTATAAGCAGGTTAACTGTAGAAATAAAAACGGTTTTAAATCTCAAATTTATCAATATGGTTTTCGGTCAACAATTAAAACTAATTTCACCTACTTTTGGGAAGATAATTTTGCAATATAAATAAATATAAACTTGTGAAAACTTATGTTTGTTTAGTGTGTTAATAGCTTCTTTATATATAATAATAATATAATAGAATAGAAAACTAAATCAGCCCATCTAGACAAGTGGCAACTCGCTGGCCGGCGTTTGGTAGAATAGAATGACGAATGTATGGATTTTGACAAGGATTTGACGTTAGTGACATGCGTTAATGACTGTCATATCATGTCATAAACGTAAAATCCCATAGAGTCTTCATTCTATTTTACCAAACGCCGTCCAGCGAATTGCCACTTGTCAAGAGTGCTCCTCTTGACAAGTGGCAATTCGCTAGACGTTTTTGTTTTTTTAATAAAACTCAATCCGTACATATTTTAATTTATGGTTTATGATTTTTGTGCCGTTTTCTCATATTAGAGCCAGGCAACATATCACCCATAGAATGTTTTCTGCTATGAGCGTCAATCCCTTCGAATAATATTATCATTGCTTTCTTCATAATCATAGATAGAATAAATGCTCCGGTTTCCTTTGGGAAATCGTCCATTTGTTCTAAGGACTCCTTATTTTCCGCTGCGAAAAGATATAACGTACACTTAATGAGTTATGATTTTGGGTTCCACATAATAGTAAGTATGCTTATTGCAGTGGACACTTTGTGTCATAGGCTGTATGTTTACTGTTGTAAAGAGAATAGTCGCCTTCTACGAGACCCATGGGAAGAGATGAGGTGGCTCTGTGCTATTTCACCGGGAATAAAACCTTCATAAAATATTACATCTGTAAAGAATGTCTTGAATTTTTGCGTCTCAACCAAACTTACCACCAGATGGGTCAAATTGACGGCCTAAATAATTAAAAAAGGCTGTGGCTCTCTGAATGAGCTTGTAGACGTTATCATGATTGCATTCGAGGTCTTGACCTCGAATGCAATCATGATAACGGCTTCTCCTCCATCTTGATGCCGGCTTTTCCTCCTGAACTTCGCGCGATCTTGGTCGCTCATGGTAGTGGCCACTATTATGTACTTATTAAAAAGTAACAAAGCACTTTAAACTTTTTTTTAATAAACTAAAAAAAAATCGTAAAACTTACTATATGAGAGACGTTGGATGTTCAGTGTCGGTATTTCATTGCAGCACTCTTCGGACACGTTTGTGAAAACAGACTTGATGAAGAAATGAGGCAATAAATCTTTTTCTCCAATCAATATCCCATAATGTCCTGCGTTTAATATTTTGTAATCATCTAGAGAAATAATACTTTATCATCATTATTCTGTATCCAAATGTCAAATTCGCAATTTTGTTAGGTTTTATAGATTTTTAGAAACGTTTTAAACTTCAACAGAACTGACTTTGGGTACAAATATGAAGATATAAAAATGACAAATGACAGCCTCCGTTCGATTTCGATTCCCGTTCTATGCAAATATTTCTACGCATGAATGTGGATATTTGCATTGGTCTGGTCGTGCCTCTGACAGCACGGCCGTCGGTTCCGGATACCACACGAACATCTATGGCTGTCGTTACGGGTAATCAGAGCCCTCAAAAGTCCAACAACTGGTCTAGCTGCAATGCTTCGATATCGCCGTCGGGTTGTGGAGGTCAGATGTCAATTGCTTCACAGTAGTTAGACTGGTAGAGCGAACCCCATGCAGACTCCAAGCTGAAAGCTTTGGATGCAACTGGGATTAACGCTAAGATGAAGAAGAAGAAGATGAGATGAAGATATAAAGACCAGGTAGTTCAGGCTATTACCAATTACGAAATTCTACGGTTTAATGGTTACGCCCTCATTTGATTGGCTGTATGTTGTATGAAATCGGTCTAATGTGTCTAAGTTTTACTTTTTTAGGCGAAAGCGGCCTTGTAGAAGGCTCCTCGGGAGATTTTCCTGTATGAAGCCTCTCTAGCATAGGGAAGATTGTAGCGCAGGCAAGGGACTCAGCCTGGGGGTAACAGGCACAGCTGCTTGTCACCGTGGTAAAGGTAGCATGAAAGAAATATTTTTTTAGCAAGAGGACTTTGACCAGGACCAATTAGTTTATTAATTCAAAAAAATTAAAATACTTACAGGCCGTTATTATAATTTTATTTTCTTTTAATGAAGACCCTGTTTCATTTGCGTCATAGTTAAGAATCACCATCAGTTTAGGGCAATTCATACGTTGCTCATAGTCTTCATAAGTCATGTTTATTCTGAAATGAAAAGATCAGAAAAATTGAAGAAATAATGGCACCTATATATGACAAAAAACTGACTCAGAATTTTAGTTACCCCCTTAATCTGAGCGGAAAGTTCACAACAGTCTCGTCTATCAATCAGAAAGAGTGCCAGTTAGCAAATAAATTAATGTTAAGTTGCTGTTTATTTTGTTATACTTTTCCACAGTATTTTATTTTCGCAGAACGACCTCCGTCCTCCATGAGCGCTGGCCTGGCTTGGATCGTGGAGCCGCCTTGTCAAGTGCGCCTCCCCGTACCCGGGCACTAGATGGGCACAACCCGAAGGGGGTCATCTCGAAAGAGATGGTCCTGGTTCTGCCGGGGTGCGAGAGATATGTTTTCTGCAATCTCACCTCTGGCAACCAAAGACCCAAAGACCTCGTGCGATTTAGTCGGTTCGAGTACGATATAACTATCTCCATCGGCTCCGGGATCCGTGGGGATTTTACGCACGTAAAAAAACAGTATTTTATTTTAAAATCTAACCGATTTCGCCTCACAACATTTTATGTGACGATATGTATGGTGATATTCTTATTCAATGATGCCTTTTTTAGATCTACTTACATAAAAAAAAAATTTTATTTATTTATTGTGTTTAAAAAAAAGTGAGATGAAAACCGTCATTATAAACATGAGAATGCCGTAAGGCGAAACCGGTCAGGTTATGAAATAAATTCCACAGTATGGAAAAGTGTTAGTGTCTATTCAATATGATTGTGAATATCAATAAATACAATCCATGTTCATGTGAAAATGGACCGGTACTACTGCCAATGGGGATACCGTTGACCGGACGGGTAATTAGCCCTTCTGTGTGAGCCATTTCACCCATGAAACAGGGATCGAAGTCTTAACGTGCTTATCGAGGCACAACCACACCAACGTAAGTTATCTATATTCATGCATATAAATATTTACAATGTGTGGGGATTGAACCGCGCCTCCTACGTAGTGGCCACCACCACAGAGGCTGTTAAATAGATACGTAAGTCAGTGTTCAATATTATTTACCTCATTAGTGTGACTACACAGTTTTTCAGTCCTCTCAGTTCAATATTAGCTATTGCATTTGGAGAAGATTCGTTACTACTGTCCATTCCGTTGATATATAATGGGTCCATGGGCTCTACCTCTCCTTTGACGCCTGCGACCACAGTCCTTAACAGAGTTTGAGCCCCCTTTGTCACACATTCCATGTCATCAAGGACACATACTTTTGTACCTACAACAACACATCACTCCACACCATACTCCCTCCAACACAAAGCAAAGTCGCTTTCAGCGTTTTAAAGATCTAAGCATACACCATGTCCCTATGTATGCTTGGATCTTTAAAACTACACGAAGGATTTTAATAGATAGAGTGAATAAAGAGAAAAGTTTATATGTTTAATACATGCTTAATATAGTAGAGGGTGCAGCGGAAACAGGATCTGACATATTAAAACACGTATTAAAATACCTATTAAAATAAAACGAAAATTACATCAATATCTACTCACAGCATCCGGCGTTGCTATAGGCTACTAAAGCGAATAAATACAACAGGGACTGTATATCATTCATTATTATCTGTAATATCAAAGCATTTTGACAAGTTTTAATAAATAAATATTCCACAACATTCTACACAACGCTATCTAGACCCGTGGTAAGCTTAAATAGCTTGTATTATGGAATATACAATCCGGAATGGAAAATGGCATTACTTTTTTTGTAAATACAAACATATTGATGCCAATTCTGATGTGACATCTCTTAACTAAAAATAGCTAAAAATCTCTAAAATTTAGTTTACGCCTGTCAAATGCCGTTTTGTATTCTGTGAACACACGACCAACCTAAAATTAGCTTGACACGACCAAACTTAGCGAAGTTACTAAATTTAGTTCATTTTTAGAGAATTTGTATTCTGTTGTACGTTTTAAGTGTCAAAAATTCACTATAATTAGAAATGTCACACTAAAATTAGACGGCACCTAAATGACTGCCGACTAAGTTAGAGATAGGTGTAGTTCTACGAGATACTTGGTCCAGAACCTCTATACGGGCATGCTAGGCAATGGAGATGGCGGGCGCCTCTCTTCCAGAGGGCAAACACTGCCACCTACAGCAAATTCGACCGAGGCGCTGTAGAGGGTGGCTCGGAGATTTTCCTCGTGTCCCTCTCGGCCTTGGTCACTAACATTGGCGACTTCGACATGATGTTGGAGATAAAAGGTTACCCTTCACCTGGAGAGTCACACCACCGCCACCCTGGGCTTGCTTTTGCTGGAGTAACTGCTAGCCCTAACCGTTACCTCTAAGCTCTTCTAGCAAAACCGCCGACCATATGGCAGCATTAATAGTAAAAATATGTTAGGTATCACTGCACTCTGATGCCCAGCGGCCTCTGGCCTGGCAGTAGTTCATTCGACTGCTACATCAGGGGGCACGGGTTCGATTCCCGCCCAGTGCAAATATTTGTATGCATGAATATAAGGTCGAACTTGTCACATCTACGTCTATTTAAATTGTTCTGGGTGTTTCCGTGAGCATATTAAGCTATTGGTCCTGGTTGTCATACAAACATCTAAGGCAATCCTTACAGGTAGTTGTAGTTCTGAAAAGTCCAACCACTGGCAACTGCAATACTTTGATATCAATATGCTACTATTTGTTCATGAAACTAATTAGTTGTGGTCACATGGCAGTCGCTTCACTTATCGAAGTTCAGTGGCATTGGTAGACTGGAAACAGTGGACCCCGGACACCCAGGTGAAGACTTCAGATGCGACCGGGATTACCACAAGGATAATGATGACTAGCTGATCCCTGTGACTCCGCCCACATATACATCGGTTATAGATTGTTCACCTCTAGTTTTTATCAAACATGATGCAGGTTTTATCATGATCAGACTTAAAACCTGCTGCATCAAATTGACTACATTTGTGTGAATTTCTAACAAACAGGGTGGTACCCATAGACCAACTCGATTGCACAACTGGTTGTGAGGACAGACATGGATTAAAAACATGGGTTCAGAATAGTTTAATTAACATAAAACAGGGATTTTTATAATTATTAGGAATCTTCTTTTATCTTCAGCACCGTTCTTTCTCAAAACAACAGCAATCACTTCAAGCAACAGCAATCACTTGAGCACTGTGTCGAATCTTCGGTACTTCTCAGCAAGTTATCATAGGAAAGATGATGTAAGGGCCTAGGCAAGCCGTGTTAGTTCCTGTAATGAAAATATAAGTATTACGTTGTGTTATAAAGCGTTAGGCAGTAGATACTTAGTACAGTTTAAATTGACACTTTTTTATTGCTTCAAGACTGGCAAACCATTAAATAAATTGAGGCGGTCCCAAGTATAACTGAAATCTTCTACTTGATATAAAAAAGATTTAATAGCGGGTCTCCTCTTGTTGCCCTCTTTGAATCACAAACATTTTGTGCCTTTCTTTTCACTGTATAAAGGCATTAAGCATGCAATACCCACTTCTTTCTTTCAATTATGGTTTCTATGCTATGCTCTACATTTCCCATCACAAAACTTGTAAGACACAATAGGCATATAGGCAATCAAATTTACTTACATTAGGTACATGCTCCTACCGTTGCATGATCTGCAGTCTATGTTGTTTAGGCTGTTTGAAAGTCCTGCCTTAAGTCCTTACAATTTGAACCAGCAACTGTTGTGGCCTCTTGTGGGCAGTCTTGTTTCTCTCGTCCGTGTTTACTTTACTTTATTTCTTCTTCTTATTGGCTTCTGCAGCAAATCACCGCAATTTGCCAATGATGCTAGTGAAGTACAATGTAATGGCGAAATGTCAAGTTTTTCCAGAAATTCTACCAGTGCCACGTTAGCCACGCCAGTAAAAGAGTCTACTTTATTTCTTTTGTAAATTTTGGATATCAAGAACTTATTTAAGATCAACAACAAAATGTTGATTGACAAATTGACTTGCACAGATTCAATCAAAGATAATTAGTTTATTTACAGGGTTGCCAGGAACGTTAACCGAGTAAAACTGTATTTACTTAGGTTTGGCTAAGAAAAATCACAGTTTCTTTACTATTTGATCAATATTACGCATTTATTAACATTTGTCGGCATTCTAAACACCTATAAATATGGTTTTTAAAGATTTTGTGAAAATCCCCTTTATCATTCATTCTTATTTTTTTAACACCGGCAACACTTTCATATTCAACTTTTAGCGATGTCATATTCAAATTTAGAGCTGTCTTGCAGAACACTAAATTTAGTTCGACTAAACAACAGAATACCCATATGTCAATCACTGAGCTAAAATTAGAAAATTTTAGAGAAATTTAAATTTAGAGATGTGCACATCAGAATTAGCACCATTATACATAGAAACACCCAGACCAATGCAAGGAGCCATATTCATGCTCCTGAATGCGCGGGGATCGAACCCGCGCCTCCTGCGTGGCAGTTCCTTCGATCGTTCGAAACGTTTTATACAGCATGTGCATAAAGTAAGAATGTTCCCTTCACTGCTCCACATTATTACGAATTGAATGCTATAGTAATCAATGGAAGAACATACCTGTGTGGTCCTATGTTCCTAGAACCTAACTGGGTCTGACTTCATAGAAATTTAACGACTTTTTTACAGACTTCGAATAATTAAATTTATGAAAATCACGTTTAACATAGACACGACGTTATAAGTGCTAACTATCAATGTTTTACAAATATCATTATTACAATAAAATGATTGATTTTAATGACTTTCAAATGTCGTGTCTGTAAAATCGTGAATTGGCTATAATATTTATTAGTTCGATTAAATTAGCTACCATGTTAGTCTGAAGTTTATAAAACGACTGACAGTTTGAACTGAAGAAATCAGATCTTCAATCGATTTGATTGAATTTTCTCTTTCTTTTTGTTTGAATAACTCACTGGTTTGCGTTATCTACTGTGTATAACTAGAAACAAATATACCTAATGAAGTTGAAGTTATGAGGTTGTAAGTAGAAAACTGAATTTTCTTTCGATTTAGATTGGAAAAGTGAATACTCAAGCCGGGACTTGTCTTGATGAATCCGCACCATCAGTCCCTTACAGAGGGACTGCTCTGACCAACTGAGCCACAAAAGTCTTGAGCATTGAGTACCTATAGGAGATATTTGAATACTCTAGAATTGACATATTAATTGCTTCTAAATTTCATTAGATATTTCTATATTATGTCCTCTTTTTAATTAGTACTGTACGAGATTGCCTTGATGCTATCGTACGACCTGTTTCATAGATCTCGATATATCGAAAAATGATAAATTCTTGATGATTTTCATTTTTTATTAGCTTGCTTACTAGTTTCTCAGTGCGAGTTATTTGCGACTAACTTTATAATAAATTATAATAAAGCTATCAAATCCACAAGAGAAGCAGACATTACTAGTACTAATATTACTAATCTGGAGGGGAATACCCCTTCAAAAAACTAGCGTAATGGCAAAGATTCAAACCGGGTCTACTTAGCAACCGACATCTTGCATGACTACTATATACTAGCTGTCCCGTCCCGGCTTCGCCCAGAAAAATTCCGTATTTCATATTATTTTGATAGTGACATAAATGACGAACTTTCCATACAAACTTTTATCACCTATTTTACCCTATTAGTAGTTAAATTTTGAAAAACGCTTGATACACGTAATCATAATATATTTCTTATAAGACACAAGTTTATGAAATTTGGTACCTTTGAAAATGACGGACTTTCATACAAACATCCATCTCTTATTTTACCGCTTTAGTAGCGGAATTTCCTTTCTTAGTGGATGCTTTCATCATAAAATGCATCTACCATAAAAATTTCAAGTTTGTAGGTCCAGCGGTTCGGTGTTGATGAATAAGTCAATATAAAATAAAAACGATTTTTAATTGTGTATTTACTCTTAAATGTAATAATTTGTGTGTGTGTTTTACAGATAAACATGAATGCTGTACAGTCTCTGTTGTATGTCTTTAGTTTAGTTTCCTGTATTGCGGCAGTTTGTAAGTAGAATTTATATTTATAAAGGATAAACTATGATAATGCGTAGGGATGAAAGTAAAGTCGTAAGGAACCTCACACATTGCGAACGGAAACGGTATACACAGTGCGGTATGAAAGGAACTTCATACCACGCACTCTGAAGCTGTGGAATGAACTCTCTGTTGTGGTAATCCCAAGGTACTAAGGTACTGGGCGGTTACGAAAACTGACTAAAACGTACATTGTCTGTGGGTTTTCGGAGGTAAGATTGGCAGAGATATCTCTCGTAAGAAAAGAAGTAAATGTTGAGATGACTGTAACGAGAAATGAATTGAAAAAGTACACACTTTGGGGTGGACACACATGTAGTGTCTACCCCAAATTAACCTATCAAAGACCAACCGGTGCACGGGCATCGCAAGTCTATTTTTCTATTTGTTATTCGCATTAAAATATTAGTATGGATTCGGGTGATTGCTTCTTTTTATGTTCAAATGCGTCACTTGGGGTGAAAGATGAAAAATGAAAGACGAAATTGAACCGTTTGATATCAGCTTTAGATAAATTTCATAATTGCGGCGATTTGCTGCAGAAGCCATTAAGTAGAAGGAGAAGATAAATTTCATTTCAGGTAAAAAAATATGCGTCCTTGATGATGTTGACTGTATGACCACGGGAGGATTTGCTCAATATAAACTTATAGTCGCTGGAATCAAAGACCTGGTAGACCCCATGGACCCATTATACATAAAAGGAATTGATGACAAAAATGGATCATTGGAATATAAATTGAGTAACATTGAATTAATAGGACTGAAAGACTGCATTATCACGAAGTTAACGTAAGTATTATTCGGCTGCTGTCGATATATATGTCTATGTCCAGTAGTGAACTACTATAGGTTTATTAGTGATTGAATGACCATGGGACATATTTTTTTCAGGTTTAATGTAACTCACGACGACTTTAAATCATATTTAACTTGTCCTAAATTAATTGCGACATTCAATTACGAAGCTAATGAATCGTCGTGTTTAGGAGATGATAAAGTTATCTTCACAGTTTGTGAGTATATTTTAATGGTTTTGACTTCAAAATCAAGTATGTACTTAATATAGTATTTTAGAACTTAGGCAGAACAAGTGGGTGTTCTACTACTTTGTTACAGCTAATATCGTAGTACTAGTGAGAACAAAATCTGTAGAACATTTTTTTTTATACTGGACACGTCAATTTGACTTTACCTCGCCTGATGTTAAGCTAAAGGCAAAGTTTCGGAAAGAGGGTCACCATCGTAAACGTTTACTATGTTAACAGTGGTGGCACTCAGCTTGACGGCCTCACCAGATGCCTTTTCACGCCCCGCTTAAAGAACCCGGGACTGTGGAAATGGGAATAGAAGCTTCCACTAGTTCTACTCTTGTGTTACATCAAATATCGTAGAAGAAGTGGGAACAAATGCCCTAAAAGGCAAATGGAAGGTAGGTCGCCCTGATGGACAGATGACCTGAAAAGGTGCCTGGGACAGACTGGATGCGGAATGCGGAGGATTGAGAGTAATGGTGCACATTGGGGGAGACCTAAGTCCAGCAGTGGACATCAATAGGCTAATTGATTAACGTAATAAAATCACATAACAGCCTCCTTGTAAGTTATTAATAACTTTGAGCGTACACGTACATTTGGTGCGAAAACAATGACGGTATATAGGTATACTCTAACTTACATGTGCATCTCCTCCCCCCAAAACGTGAAAAGTCTTCTAAAACACAATTCTCTGAAACAATTTGCGCACTTAAAAAAGTGACTCCAAACTTCAGAATTGGTCCGCGCCTGTACTCCTAACATAGTCAAACCCACACAAAAAGATGTTTGGCCGTCAACCCGGCAGCAAAGTGAAGTTCTTGCTTGTGTCGGACTGCTACTGAAGCGTAGTATTACACTCACCGGGATATTTACCATGTTTATTATTTTCATTCAGGATCCGATATTACGACGCTGTTTCAAGCGCCATGATCACGGTGCACTGACGACCGCCGAGCTAGTTATTATTGGGCTTGAAACAGCGCCCAAATATCGGTTCCTCAATGAAAATAATAAACATGGCAAATATCCCGGTGAGTGTTACTACTAATGTAATGACCATGTCAATCTCAAATCATACATACTACTGAAGGGGTCAAAGTTTGTGTAATTCAAAACTAACTATACTATTAAATAACTTCGAAACTAATTCAACACCATAGACACGTCATGATAGTTTTTTTCAAACAACTTAGGTGTGTTAGGTGAGTTAGGCACACGGCTCACTTGATTGAAGGTGGTTACGTGGACTAGGGACGTATGCGACACCAGGGGAGTAACACTCGTACTGTCGACCCTGTAAGAATAAAGAGTTTTTGTACCTCCAGTGCAGAACACAAAGCAGGAACAAACCAAAGTCTTCACACTGACAGCTCAAAAGCTCAGTGGGCTCTGTATTTGTACTACTGTAATGTGAACCTTTGAGAATGCCGTAAGGCGAAACCGGTCAGGTCTAGAAATGAAATATATTAAACTCAGTGGAAAAGTTACAAGTGTGTTATTCAATATATTAAAATGAAGTTTGGCACCTCAAAATTGATAGAACCTTTTTCTTTACAGGTGATTACATGATGTTAAATACAGGCCAGTATGGAATTTTAGTGGGTGAAAGTGATCTCATGCCTCATTTTTTTGTAAAAAGTATTGTTCCTAAAGTTTATCTCAAAGATAAGTTCTCATTGAAAATCACACATCGCTTGTATGGTGAGTGTTTCATACACTAGCCCCACCACACATGCCCACACTCGCATTGGCCATTGGAGTAGCTTTTGGTCTCACGTGTCGACACAAACAAGTACATGAGCGTGCACGCGCGTGTCATCTAAGTGATCGAGAATTCAAGACACTAATTTCGAATGGTACTGGTGCAAATGTATTTAAAAACTCAATATCAGTGTCAAATTTTTAAATCGTACTTGAGACACTGAGTGATGTACGACCCGTGAAAGCAATTGTGGACACACAAACATGTCATTGCGACATTGGCGCAGTGTCTTGAACGAGTGCGAGTGTGAGCTTATGGGGCATATTCATTTATTTCCATTAATTTTTTTAGGGAAAATTAAATATTTTACCCAAATATTGCGAAACAATTTGAGGCTTGTATGCATAATTTTAAAACTACCCACATGTATAATACATAGTAAATTTAAATAATATTGTAATAACCTTATCTTTAGTCACTTTACATCATACCTTTAAGAATGCCGTGAGGCGAAACCGGTCAGGTGAAAAATAAAATATAGTGGAAATGTACAAACTGTTTTACTCAATATGTGGGGCGGGGCTTAATCCCTGGAAATGGTTCCTATGCGGGTATGGGATAAGAATTCTACACGAATGAAGCTGTAGGCAACAACAAATTATTATTTTATTTTATTTTCCAGGACACGCCGACAACCTTACAGATGAAATGGCAGAATATTTACTTTCTCTAATTATTAAGAAGGCCATGGTAGAAGTATTCCATGGAATCGACGTTTACGCTAGAAAACAAGCTATGGGTGATTTATTTCCAGGGTCTAATATGAAAAAACAAAAAAAACATTGTGATAATACATGAACAGGACCCGTTCCATTCTTGTAATTCCATTTTCTGGATCAATATACGTGATTTTGTGTTTTCACCAGTGTTTGACTAACCCTGGCTATTTACCCCTATGACCTTTAGTTTGACCTTAGGCCGATGACGTATTAAAATAAAGACACAACATGCAAGAACAACACTGTAAATATGGTGCAAGCACTGAGTACTATATATAAAATTAGTACAGCTTACTATTAAACAAATTAACTAAAAGGCTAACTGACTGACTAACTAGTGGTTTCATTCCAGTTTTTAGTCTTTGAAATTAGTTTCTAAACAGAAAAATATTAAAATATTAAATATTACCTGCTTTTCTTTTAATAAAACGTATAACATACTTGTATACGTACTCCTGTGAAAAAAGATAAAAAAATATGTAATACCAGTTTCGTTGCAATTTTAGAGTGCGGACAACATATCTATAATTTATAATCTATCATTAGGCGTGAGTTTATGTTATGTATATGTTATGTTATATGTAGGTGACTCCTTACCAACGCCTGAGTGGACCGGTAACAATAACATCAAAAAATTACGATTTAAATACATATGTAATACAATGTCACGCCTATTTCCCAGTGGGATAGGCAGAGACTACATGAAAAGTTCACGATAACATTCGTTAAAAGAATTATTCCAATAAATATGCTATATACATATGATACTACCGAACTTTGATATCGTCATGTGGAACATCCTGCACATCCTTGTGCTGTTACTGCAACGCGACCCCCTGGTCGCGATGCGGTAACACTGGAAAAGCGGGCTTCGAGGAGAAAACTTCGGATGCGACCAGGATTAAAGCAATAAATGAATGAAATATTTTGTATTTATCGAAACTAACATTGATCGAACCATATAATCATGGACCTCAATCGTAAGATAAGAGACCCTGGTGCGCGCGGATTGTTTTGCAGTTATCTCCTCAGAGGCCACGGTGCCCTCGGAGCTCAGGGTCCGCCTTCCGGCTCTTCCTCCTCCACTTCGCACGATCTTGGTCGTCCAAGGTAGTGAGACCGTTTGCACACATGTCACCCTCTAGGATGCCAAGCCAGGACTTCTTCTACCTGGACCTGGTGGGGGCGCCACTGTAAGGCATTTGTTGCCCACTTAGCTTGGCGGTTGCCGCATGACGAGGCCGCACCAGCGGAGGCGGCTCTAGCTGTTTTTTAATAATCCATACTTGGGGAATTTGAGCTCGTACACCATAGTAGGAGCCCGTGCTATCTTCAAAATACATCCAAGAAACGGCCACAATGGCAATGGGTTGAATTGATGACTCATTATTACTTGCCTAGCCATTTGATCAAACAGCTAGGCAAATGACTTGTTTCTGCATGGTTATAAAAAAATAACCAACAGCTTTCTAACCTAATCTGTCTATGTCGGATTGCGCCGTTTTCTCAGTAAACCTATCACTAAATTCGTGTGCACTATTGTACGAATGGCCTAAGCATTAGCCAGTTTATTAAATGTTGTAATAATCGTTACGGCGCCGTTTAGTTCATAGGTTAGGCGGTTAATTGAACGGCTGATTATTTCATTTCATTTATTCACTCGCTTGTAATATGGTACAATAACAGATAGTAATATAAAATAAAGTAACTATATCTAGTCCAAGCACATTCGCCATAAAGTTGGCATGCAAACTGAAATAATTTATACATAGCAATTTATCCACTTAACATCTAAAATTACTACAGTCACAATAAGAGTGCAGCGTCTGCTACAACGCATTTCTGCAGTGGAACGAACGACATGCCTACCTACTTGGCTGCTACATGTCCACAATTAGCGGCCTTTACACGGTCATGCAATCATGCTTTCTAGATTCATCAAGATTGCGCGGCGGATTGAACGAGAAAGAGTTCATAAAGACGCGATTGCGCGTGCACGACAGTTCAGAGAGAAGCGCTGAGTGTACATTCTTTACCTCTCTTTCTCCCAGAGTCGCGTGGTTTGCGTGCGTACATTCCGCCGTGCAACCCTAGATCACAGAATAGATAATAGTACCTAGATGCTCCTAAGAACGAGTGACGTCTCGCTACGTGCTCTTTCACACGCAAATGCGGTTTTCCCTCGAGAAAAACTGTACGTGTAAAGGGCGCAATTTCATAAGAGAGAGAGAGATGGAGCCATATCATTGTTTGTGTACATGTATACGCAGGTGGTGTTATCAACGTGTTAATGCAGATGTTGAACGAACAAGGTTTTTATAATAATAGTTCCAGACTTATCACGATACAATTTTGGAAAGTTATTTATGTCGACGTATCGGATGCGTTGCAGCACCCATGGTCACTTGGCACCATGGTTGACTGTGGTAATTTATCGAATACATAGGAAAAAAGAAGAATCATCTCGGGAGGGACTCGAACCCGCAATTCCGTTCCCGCTGCACCCTCTACTATATTAAGCATGTATTATATACATTCACGTACAATGGCCCAAGAAGAGAGGCAAAGTGCGGAAAAAAGAGTCCCCTATCCGTATTATACACATGAACTTTCTTATTGAATTACTGTATCTATTATAAATTAAAAATTTAAAAAACCTCCGTCACAAAAAATTCAACGGTTGCCATGTCGGGGGACCTTACGATATAAAGGAGTAAATCAGTTACGGTCCCCCGACATGGCAACCGTTGAATTTTTTGTGACGGGGGTTTTTTAAATTTTTAATTTAATTTTTATTTTATACTTTTTAAATTGATCTACTAGTCAAGCTCTTTCATTTGATACCCATATTGAGAGAATTATAAAGAAATATGTATTCCAACATGTTGTGGCGGCGGCCATCTTGGACCGATTTTTTTCAAACATAGCTAAGAACACTCCCGACTAATATACCTTTCAAACAAAAAAAACTAAATCCAAATCGGTTCATCCGTTTGGGTGCTATGATGCCACAGACAGACACACACACACACACACACACAGACACGTCAAACTTATAACACCCCGTCGTTTTTGCGTCGGGGGTTAAAAAGAAACCGCATCAAAATGAAGATATAAGCAGGCATACAGGGACATAGGAATGCGGAAAGTGACTTTGCTTTATACTATGTATGTAGTGATTACTCCAGCGGGAACCCACATATTCCGGCTTCTCATAAACATATTACTGCTACTTTCCCTACCGGACTGGTTCCCCGGTCCTTGCTTTATGGTGACTGGCTACCAAAAAGACATCTTGTATAATCTTATCTTGAAACTGTCGCGGTGTTTAACTTATTGTTTAAGACTTGGAACTCCCAGCCACCTCACGTTTTTCCTCCTTCCTACAGTAAGCAAGCTGAGAGCCTTTTTCCGAGAAATTGCCTTTAGCTAGTTAGCTAGGTAGTTAGTTAACTCAAATTGACGTATCTTTTTATAAAAAAAAAATTAGTTTAATTTTAATTTTGTAAAGTTACTCTTGCCGACGCTTCGGACAAATTACCACCAAAATCGGTAGATGACTCCACCGTCGCCTTAAAGACGTATAAGATGGGAAGTTTGAATCACATCGGGCGTGTTTCGGTAGCCGAATTGGTCAGGCATTCCCCCTGTAAGGGAAAGACTGCGGGTTCGAGTCCCGCCCGAGATGATTCTTCTTTTTCCCTATGTATTCGAAAGTCAAAGTTTTTCAAAATTATGTAGCACTACTACAGCTTATTGAAGTTAAAATACTGTTTAAAACTAAGTTTACCACCGCTTCCTAGGCACCAGTCGTGAAGAAACAAACTCCACTGTAGCATATTTTACAGACGTCAACACGAAGTTATTATAGCTGCGGCATTCTGTAGGGCGGAGGTACTAGTTCTACCCCAGTCGGACTGCTTGGGACAGACCACTGTGGTGTCCTACTCCTGCTACATATAAACTCTAAGCTTCAGTAGAACCATGTTGCCCTTTGACATCATTAATATAACGTCAAACAATCAACAATATAATTACAGGGCAAGACTCAGGTGTTCGACTAAGGGCATGTTGACACGAGCTCTGTATGCTGACGAGATTACTACACACGCGTCAATCATATCGAGATGTGTACACAGCTTAACGTCATTATGCGAGAAGGGAAGCGGAAGGTGGGACACACCCTAGCCAGATGGACTGATGACCTGAAAAAGGTGGCTGAGACAGACTGGATGTCGTAGTCGGGGGATCAGAAGCAAATGCGCATATTGGGAGAGGCCTATGTCCAATTAATTATGAACTGCAATCTATTATTGAAATAAAATTACTTTTTTATCTTAATCTATCGTTTAAATGAATTTTATAGGGTTAAGTATGCTAACAATACAAATCGAATAGGTGCATAGGGAAAATTTAATATTCTCGTACGGCACGGTTCGTTTTTCTCTATGTATTCGATATTTGGTTAGTTGAGTTTTGAACTCAATGTTTAAAAATGATTGTGAAATCATTGGTGCCGATAGTTCATAAGAACCTCGGTGGATGACATCACGGTCGCTTTAAAGACGGCTAAAAATAGAAGGGAAACTTGAATAACATCGGGTGTGTCTCGGTAGCCTAGTTGGTCAAGGCATTCCCTCTGTAAGGGATATATCGCGGGTTCAAATCCCGCGCAAGAAGTTTCATTCTTCCCTATGTATTTGATATTCTATCGTCAGTCATTTGGTATTTTTTACATTATATTCGCCCCACAGTTTGGCTACTTTCCATTAACCGCGAGAGTACGCACGTGGAATTCCATTTGCGCAACCCATGGAGACATATTACCGGCATAAAAAGCCTGTGTGTTAATCCTGACTACAATCTATACCAGTACTAAATTTCAGCACGATCCCATCCGTGATTAAATAACAAATATTCAAAAATTCCAATATACTAACGTTCCCATTTATGATACATATTACAAAGTAGAAAAACAGATAAATATAAAATCATGATATTATTATCCATAAAATAACTATTATTGTCATGAATAAAATTATAATAGTGTATTCATGCAAATAATTATTATAATGAACAATTTTATATTCTTGTAATCATGCAAATACAATAAATGTTTCTATAATTAACAATAAAGTTTTTCAATAAAAATATCGTGATTTAGTTGAAACGTGATTTGAATAATACCTACTAGACTGATAAATGTAATCGTTGGTCTATAAAAAGGTTGTTTAATTATAATAACAGTGACACAGTCCATGTCCATCACAGGAACAAACAGGTATAATATTCCATCAATGCACCTTTCTTTTCTTTTGAATATAACACATTTATTTAATTACAGTATTTCGCTAACTATAGGGTGTCTCAATAAGAGTGCACTTTTTAATTTTAAAATAAAAGCAAGTATTTTATGACAGAGTTGTGATATTTTTATTGTATTTTAAAGAAGACATGTACCGATTAAGTATGGAATAAAATATTCGGCATTTTCATAAAATTTTCCATGACTTTTGCACAGAGATGTGGCTGTATCTCACCGATGACGCGTTGGATTTTCGATTTGAGCTCAGGAGTCATTTCGGGTTTATTTGCACAAACCCGAAATTTCATAAATCCCCAAAGAAAAAATTTGCACGGCGTTAAATCGCACGACCTTGGTGGCCAGTTGACATCAGATTTTCGTGAGATAATGTGTTCCGGAAATCGTTGCTGCAATAAATCGATTGTTTTGTAATGAGTTTTGTAATAAGTTTTTACAATTGTAACGGGTTATTCTCTCGAAAAGCGCTCCATTCTTAATAATCGGAATAAACTGAGGTGACAACTGTAAAATTTCAGAGATACCACTTGCATGAAAAAAAAAATATTCCAATTTTAACAAGTGCACTCTTACTGAGACACCCTTTACAATATATATGCTAACTAAATGTACCAAAAATTAACAAAAATAAACAAAAATTAAAAAAAGCTTTTCTATATAACACACTGGCCTTTGCCCGCGGCTCCGCCCGCGTGGATGTCGGATATCGCGACCCAACATAGCCTATGTCCTTTCACATGGTTTAATCTACTCCTATACCAAATTTCATCAAAATCGGTTCAGTGGTTAAGGCGTGAAAGCGTAACATACAGACAGACAGATAGACAGACAGACAGACAGAGTTACTTTCGCATTTATAATATTAGTATGGATATTGAAAACACTTGTACTTTTTCCACAGTATTTACTATATTGACCGGTTTCGCTTTGGGCATGTTATAATTGTAAATCAAACAAAATATTTGCTAAATGTAAATCTTTGAGAATGCCGTAATGCGAAACCGGTCAGGTTCAATATAATAAATACTGTTGAAAAAGTACAAGTGTTCTCAATATGTGTAACAATGAATTCCAACAAGTGCCAACATCAACAGTATAAATAGTATTTTCTAAATAAGTCTGTAAAACTTTTTCCCATTTTCGAATCATTCAGTATCAGCAGTATACTTCTCGCCGAACGGAGACCTAGTTGAGTACCAGCAGTGGCTGGATCAGCTGGGCGTCGTCGTCAATACCTGTTACCCTCACCCGGTTCTGGTGCTCGGGGACTTTAACGCCTGGTCTCTGAACTGGGGTTCCCGACGCACTAAACCGAGGGGCAGGGCAGTGGAGAGCTGGGCTGATAGTTTCAGCCTAGTTCTTCTGAATCGCGGGGCCGTCGCCACGTGCGTGAAGAGACGGGGCGACTCATTTGTGGACCTTTCGTTCGCGAGCGCCCCGCTCTCAGGCCGTGTGCAGAGCTGGCGTGTCCTTGAGGAGGTGGAGACAGCGTCGGATCATCGATACATTCGGTTCGACGTCTCTCCCCCCGCGGGCGCCGCGCCGGTTACACCGGCTCCACGCGAGCCACGTTGGGTGCTTAAGCGACTGGATCGGGAGGTCCTCCTGGAGGCCACCATCGTACAGGCCTGGGCCTCTGCGCCGGACAGGCCTGTCGACATAGACGATGAGGCGGCGTGGTTCCGGGAGGCCATGACGCGTGTCTGCGACGCGGCTATGCCTAGGGCTCCGCCCTATAATCCGAGGCGTCAGGTCAGCGGACATCGCGAGGCTGCGACAGGCCTCCGTGATCGCTTTCCGCCGGTGGACCAGATTCCGAAGGAGACGTAGCCGCCCCGCAGATACGGAGCCCCGAGAGGCGGAGCTTCATGCGGGGTACAGGGAGGCCAGAAAGGCCCTCCGAGTGGCGATAAGGCAGTCGAAGGCTGCAGCTCATAAGGAGCTGCTGGAGACGCTGGAGCGGGACCCATGGGGGCGGCCTTACCTTATGGTAAGGGGCAAGCTGCGCCCCCGGGCCCCACCGTTAACCCGGTGTCTCCAGCCGGAGCTGCTCGGAGGAGTCGTTGGCTCCCTGTTCCCAGCGCGGGCGGTGGAACATATTCCACCGCAGATGACTCCGCCACCTAGGTCGCCTATGGCACCCAACGTGGATGACGACGACGTGCCCGAGGTCACTTGGGTAGAGCTAGAGCTGGCGGTGCTAAGGCTTAAGGCCAAGAACACCGCCCCGGGACCCGACGGCATTCCAGGCCGAGCGTGGGTCCTAGCTCTAGGCGAAGAAGACGCTCTCGAGCCCCGACTGAGAGGGTTTCTCAGCGCATGTTTGGAGCGAGGCCAGTTTCCGAAGATGTGGAAGACGGGGAAACTGGTCCTCATCCGAAAGGCGGGACGCCCGGCGGACTCACCGTCCGCCTACAGGCCGATAGTGTTGCTCGACGAGGTGTGTAAGCTCTTTGAAAGAGTGATTGCAAAGCGCCTCGTCGAGCACCTATCCAGAGTGGGGCCTGACCTAGCGGATGGCCAGTATGGCTTCCGCCGGAGGCGCTCCACCGTGGATGCCATCATGCGCGTGGGGACTCTGGTGAAGGACGCCGTCGCTCGGGGCGAGGTGGTGCTGGCGGTGTCACTGGACATCGCCAACGCGTTTAACACCCTGCCCTGGAGCTGCATTAGGGAGGCACTCGTGTATCACGAGGTGCCTCTCTACCTTCGCCGCATAGTCGGGGCGTATCTGTCGGAGAGAGCAGTCGTCTACCCAAGTGCGACCGGGCTCGGTCGGCGAGAGATGTCGTGCGGTGTTCCGCAGGGATCGGTCCTGGGACCGCTACTGTGGAACATCGGTTACGACTGGGTGCTTCGCGGTGAGCTCGCGGACGGTGCCGCCGTCACGTGTTATGCGGACGACACGCTGGTGACGGCGTGCGGGGCTACATACCGCGAAGCGACCCTGAAGGCCACGACCGCGGTTGCCCAAGTCGTGGAGCGGATTCGGCGGCTGGGTCTCGAGGTGGCTCTGCATAAAACCGAGGCCATGTTCTTTCATGGGCCTCGGCACGTGCCACCGGAGGATTCCAGCCTCATAGTGGGAGACATTTCTATCGGCATCAAGGCCCAGATGAAATATCTGGGGCTCGTGCTAGACGGCCGGTGGAACTTCGGGGAGCATCTCCGAAGACTGGCCCCCAAATTGAAGGACACAGCTGCCGCTTTGGGGCGGCTGCTGCCCAACATGAGGGGGCCGGATGACTCCTGCAGGAGACTCTACGCGGGAGTCGTGCGGTCCATGGCCCTATATGGGTGCCCAATATGGGCGGACACCCTGACGGTCCACAATGCGCGTCTGCTGCGTGGACCGCAGCGTGCAATGGCCAGCAGGGCCATTAGGGGGTACCGCACGATATCCTTCGAGGCGGCGAGTCTCCTTGCCGGATCCCTACCGTGGAACCTGGATGCGAGAGCCCTTTCGATGCTATATCGGTATCGTAAGGAGGCGCGGGAGCAGGGACGGGAACCCGAGCCCGAAGAAATTCGGGCCGTGAGGTCTCAGCTCCACAGGGACATGGTAGCGGAATGGGAGCTACGACTTGGGCGACCAAGCGCAGGGCACGCCGTAATAGCGGCGGTAAGACCCATCATGGAGGAATGGCTAGAGAGGCCACACGGCAGCCTCTCGTACCGGCTGACGCAGGTGATTACCGGACACGGGTGTTTCGGGAGTTACCTGTGTCGGATCCGGAAGGAGCCAACGTCCGAGTGCCATCACTGTGATGCGAGCGAGGACACAGAGCTGCACACGCTGACCGAGTGCCCGGCGTGGGACACGCCGAGGCGGGTCCTAGTGGCGGCTCTAGGGGTGGGAGTCCTCACACTCGTCACATTGCTCACAGCGATGGTACGATGCGCAAACGCTTGGGGTGCGGCCGCCTCCTTCTGCGAGCAAGTAATGCTCGAGAAGGAGGCGGCCGGTCGGGTCCGGACCACACTCCGGGCCCGGGAAGCCCGTGCAGAGCGAAGGCGAACCGGACGTCGGAGGTCGCAGAACGACCTCCGTCCTCCATGAGCGCTGGCCTGGGGGTGACCGGTGGAGCCGCCTGTCACCCTAGCAGAAGCAGGCCGCGGCGGCGGCGCAAAGTGCGCCTCCCCGTAACCGGGGCTAGATGGGGACATTTTGGTCCCCACAACCCGAAGGGGGCCATCTCGAAAGAGATGGTCCTGGGTCTGTCGGGGTGCGAGAGATATGCTTTTGGCAATCTCACCTCCGGCAACCAAGGACCCAAGATGGCGTGCGTTTTAGTCGGTTCGAGTCCGACATAACCACCTCCACCGGCTCTGTGGGGGTGGTATCCGTGGGGATTTATCGCACGAAAAAAAAAAAAAACCCTGACCAGACGGTTTGGTATAGGGTTTTATTTCGAGATTCCTTCTCTTGCAGTGTTCTTTTTTTTTAACGTGCGATAAATCCACGCGGTTACCTCCCCTCCCTCCTCCCCCACGGAGCCGGTGGAGGTGGTTATGTCGGACTCGAACCGACTAGAACGCACGCCGTCTTGAGTCCGGAGGTGAGATTGCCAAAAGCATATCTCTCGCACCCCGGCAGACCCAGGATGCAGTGTTTTCGTTTGAGTTCCGTTCTTCTTCATCTTAGCGTTACTTCCAGTCGCATCCCAAGCTTTCAGCTTGGAGTCTGGGGTCCGCTTAACCAGTCTAAATGTGGATTTGGCTAAACTTCAATATATGAAGCGATTGCCATCTGACCACAACCCAAAGGCGATATCAAAGTATTGCAGTTAGACCAGTTGTTGGACTTTTGAGGGCTCCAACTACCCGTAAAGACTGCCATAGATGTTTGTATGGCAACCGGGACCGAGCGACGGCTTAACGTTCTGTCGTTTGCGTTCCGTTATTCGCCTATTAAACCCTTTGGATGAGATAGGCTGGTTGATTCTTGTATTCTTTCTCTGTCTCCACACGGATTAAATCCCAAATTACCAAATAAAAAATCTTCAAGTTCTTTAATTGTTACAGACAAAATGAGAGTTGTGGTGTATCTCTGGCTTGTGTTTGCGTTGGTTGCGTGTTGTGCTGCAACCAAGCAGCTCACTCAGTGTAAGTAGATTACATTTTTAATTTTCACTACCTGCGTACTTTTAAGAAGCATAGCCAACTCAAAAACGTAATCCTGCTTCCTGTTTAATATCTTATCATATTCTACCTACTACTATCCTACTAATAGGTTAATGTGATTATCTTTATTTGGATGTCTGTTGGCCACGCTTGAACGGCTAAACGAATCTGACGGAAATTTGGTTCAGCGATGATTATAAATGGAAATAGGATTTAGATTTTTTTTTGGAATTTATATTTAGAATAGCAGATCAGCAGGTCTAAAAAAGTCACTTTGTTGGAATCGTACTAGGATAATATTTTGTCATGCATGACATTTTTACACGAAATTAGAATCTGCTTAGTAAATGAATTGTGAATCTACTCCTATGAGTAACCATTTTACGAACTGTACAGGAATCTATTGAGATTTACTGAAAATTAATAAAGTTACTCGTTTTAATCGGAAAGAATCACACAATGCACAATGTGACCATTTTAGACCCACAGGTAATATAACATAAAATTATATTTTGTATATTGGTTTTAGGTAAAAATGTATGTGTCCTTGATGATATAGGATGTGCTACAAAGGGTGCATGCAATCAGTATAAAACTATAATTCCTGGGATCAGTGGCTTAATAGAACCAATGGATCCGCTCCATATACCAAATATTGATGAAGGCGACAATTCAACAAGATATTCATTAACTAACATTGTTTTAAAGGGATTGCTCGGCTGCAGTGTCACAAAATTAAGTTAAGTTTACAAAACTACGCTAACTAAAATATACTAACTATACAATTGCAGTCCATCACCCCTTTTTTATTTAATTTTTGTATAAAATTAAATAAAAAAGGGGTGATGGACTGCAACTGTACTTTAGGCATCGTGGAATTCCTCCCCATCGACCTCTACTGGTACCGTGCCCAAAAGGCTGGTGCCATTAACCCGCTGAATAGCCAACCCTATGGTCACGGGAAGAATCGATTAGTCGCTTAACTAGTTAAGTTCAGTGTTTCTATCTCTATTGTAAAGCAGTTGTGTCTATATATTAGAGATGTTTAAGAAACTCCGGTTATGTGTACAATCGACCAAATTGAACCATGGCCCACTTTGTCAATTATTATGTAATTATGAATGTAGTTAGCTTTTCTTCGCTATTTGCACATAGGTAGTACGTTTTCTAAGTCTATGTCATGGCTTTGTCAGTGTCTAGTAGAATGATAACAAGTTCATTACATATGAAATGTATGTTCAAGCTAATTTCAACCTAATTGTATAGAATAATTGTAGGAAAATGACTTTAAGGGGGGTCATGATTCAATTCGGTCGACTGTACATTACGATTCTGATCACAAAAAATATTTATTTTGGAATATTCATGTCTGTTTGACCGCCACGGACGCAACTTGCTTGCTTTACTTAGCTGAATTTAATAAGTTTGATCGCGATTGGTTGAGAAGGAATTAAGATATGACCAAAAGTCCAGAGGGAGACGCGAGCATTAGCTAGTAAATACTCGGGAGCTATGTATATTTTATGGTATTTTTTTAAATTTTAGATTAAACGCATCTGAAGAGAGCTATTGGTACTACATACACTGTCCTAAACTAACTGCAAGTTTTGACAACGAAGTTAATGGAACGTCATGTCTCGTAAGTGGTAACCAAACTGTGGTAACAGCCTGTGAGTATGGTAATAGTTTTTGGTGGTGGATAAATTATAGAAAAATTGCATACCTACATTACAACTCTCTAAACTTAAGAGCTGCCCTCTTGTCGGTGGAGTAATCGACACTCTTCTCTCTTCTCTGCCAATCCTTATCCTCCTGATATGACCTAACTTGCTTTTTTCCTTTACCTGTGCTATAAACGTTCCTCTTGGTCTAATTATTCTACTCTTTCCTTCTTCCTTCCCTTATTTTTAAAAACAAGTCGTGTCTTATCAGGAGGCCAATCATCTTTCCTCTTCGGTTTTGATTTTTCCAATGTAGATCTTCTTTCCTACATTTTCTGTCATTTGCCATGCTTTCCATCCAGATTATCCCCTCCATCTTTCTTCAGCACCACATTTCAAACACCTCCACCCCGTCTCTGTGACAGACGGGGGGTCTGTCATAATACATTACATAAGCTGATTATCATATTTAACTACTAAGTAGGAGACAAATAATAGCCTGATGTTTGCTCAACTGTTATCAAACATTTCATACGAGTCCGTCGGCTTTAACTGCTTTGAGCTTTTTTTATAAAGAAATCATTAATTTCATCTTTGTCGACTCCAAATAACTTGTCCAATAGGATTATACTGAACTGATGAAAAATTTGATTTTAGATAACTACGACATTCTCAATATAGGACAATATGGGGTGTTCGTTGAGGACGGAGATAATATGCCTCACTTTTTTGTTCAATCAGTTCGACCACTCGTAAGCCTTAAGGGAAAACTGGTGTTTGGTGATGATGATTGCGATGATGAAAATAAACGTAAGTTACTAAATAAATATATATATTTTTGTTATATTTGATATAAACCCAGCCTATTTAGATGGGGATAGTTTCTCGCACGAACAATTGCCTTACCACTAAATTGTCACTTATGATTATATCATACGAGATTAGCAAGTGATTTATCGCCAGGGATAAAACACCCTTGCGCACTGCGCTCATGGTAGCAACTGGCAACGTAATACGAGGCGAGCCTTATAGGTCAAGTGGGCACTTAGTCATGGGCTGTATGTTTAATGTCAGATGGATAACAGACCTTAGTCGCATAGTTAAATGTATTTATTCTTTTGTAGAAAAAGATAACAAAAAGGCTAAAGATGTAGAAGACAAGAAAACAAAAAAAGCTGAGGATTGTGAGGAATCAAAGAAAAGTAAAGAAGACGAGAAAGCGAAAAAAGATGAGAAAGATAAAGAAGATGAGAAAGCAAAAAAAGATGAAAAAGATAAGAAAAAGGCTAAAGATGTAGAAGACAAGGAAACAAAAAAGGCTGAGGATTGTGAGGAATCAAAGAAAGATAAAGAAGATGAGAAAGCAAAAAAAGATGAAAAAGATAAGAAAAAGGCTAAAGATGTAGAAGACAAGGAAACAAAAAAGGCTGAGGATTGTGAGGAATCAAAGAAAGATAAAGAATATGAGAAAGCAAAAAAAGAAGAGAAAGATAAAGAAGATGAGAAAGCAAAAAAAGATGAAAAAGATAAGAAAAAGGCTAAAGATGTAGAAGACAAGGAAACAAAAAAGGCTGAGGATTGTGAGGAATCAAAGAAAGATAAAGAATATGAGAAAGCAAAAAAAGAAGAGAAAGATAAAGAAGATAAAGAAGTGGATAAATCAAAGAAAAATGACAAAGTAAAGAAAGATAAAGATGATAAGGAAGCGGACAAATCAAAGAAAGATGATAAAGCAAAGAAAGATAAAGAAGATAAAAAATCTAAGAAAGATGATATATTAGATGACTGTCAGGAGAAAACTGCAGAATTTTTACTTTCACTTATAGTTAAAAAATCAATGGTGATGTTATTGGCCGCTATCGACGTCTATAACAGACGTTTTCTCATGGGGGAGGTACTTCCGGGATAGAATAATTTAGTATTATAATTATAGGTATTTGTGGAATATCCTAACCTATCTTGGAACATTAATAAAATAAATATATTACTGAGAATGAAGTGACTTTTATTTGATAAATATATTGGTTTTGAGGGTCCAACATCATTAGGATTGTAGGACCTGTTGACCTCATAACTTGTGAGGTATCGATATGATACTATAATACTATGATATGATATGATACTTATAATTCAGATAAGTATCATATCATATTCAGCCGGGGTGCGAGGGATATGTCGATGACAACCTCACCTCCGGCCTAGCACCACGACCCACAATCGGCGTGCGGTTTTAGTCGGTTCGAGTCCGACATAACCTCCCCTTCTGGCTCCGGCAGGGGGGTATCCGAGGGGATTTCCGCACGAAAAAAAAAAGTATCGTACCATATCGATATCGTACAGTTAAATCCATCCACTGATGGATCTTAGTTGGTTCCCGGTGGAGTAGAATAGTGCCACCCCATCTCTTCCTGTGGGCGTCATAGAAGGTGACTAAGGGATAGGGCTGTTCTCCGTCCGTCAGTTAACAAAACAGCCCATTTGATGGCCACAGGCTAGCCTCCTACTACGTGGGACCGAAAATTACAGTTAGCCGATTGTGGCGTGAGTATATGTATGTACTTCGTTGAATTCGTGACTAAGTATTGTAATTTGTATGGTAGATAGGTAATAAGCACTGAGTGTAAACTGTGAGGAGTTTATAGTTGGTAATGGTTACAAATCAAAATCCCAAAGTTCATAATACCGATGTACGAAAGACCGAAGTTCAAAATTCCGAAGTTCCATATCCGGAGATTATTGGGTGGTTATCGTCTTCTTCACATGTCAATGATTCTCTGTTGACACTAAATGATTCCTGAATAAAATTGTGTCATCTCAATTCGTGCTGTCAGAGGCTTTATTCAAATCATCTTTAGTGCAGGAGATCGGACATAAGGGACACGGAATCAAATGCGCCATGGACTGCACGGGGGCACCACAGTCACACGCGGTTATGCCTGGGTCTCGCATTCCCCACCTGCATAAATTTTGTCTCAACTGGTCGACTGTGCGTGTCTGTCAATCATCTGATTAAGAGACCTCCATATCGGCCATGGGAGATCGTGTCCTGGAGGTAATTTTTCCTGGGGACATAGGAAGACAGAAGAAGATGGGAGTTTTTCTTTCCATAGGGAAATTTTCATTGCACCAGGGTGTTAGTGTGCGGGTGCGGCTCTTCAAGCGGGCTCTAAGCGGTTGATGTCCGTAAAGACAATGTCGAGAGTCTGTCTCTTCTCGTCTGCAGGTAGTAGCTCGACGAATAAAATTCGGTGCGGTACCTGACAATGGGTGGAGCATGCTGAGGGGGTTGGGATTAGACAACCGGTGATCGTTCGGCAGGTGCCATTCAGGGCGATATCCACTTGCCTGGCATGTGCTGACTGGTGCCACACAGGGTATGAAAATTCGTCCGCAGTAAATTATAGAGCCAACGCAGTTGTACGGAGGACGTTTGGTTCTGTTCCCTAGGTCGTAGTTGTAAGGCGGCGTTTTTTCGTGTGGAAATCCCCTCGGATACCTCCCCCGCCGGAGCCAGAAGGCAAGGTTATGGCGGATTCGAACCAACTAAAACCACACGCCGACTAAGGGTCGTGGTACTAGGCCGGAGGTCAGGTGGTCTTCGAAATATTCCTCGCTACCCGACTGATCCAGGGCCATCCCTTACTGTCTGGCCCTCCTCGGGAGGGGGACAAGACGGCATAGCAGGTTGTTTTGAGCACCTAATTTGGCTGTAGTATTAAGACAGTGTGTTTTAAATCTCAGAGTCCTATCGAGGGTAACACCTAAATACTTTGGATGGAAACAGTGCTCTAACGCAGATCCCGACCAGGTTATTCTGGGCTGACGTTTGGCATCCTGGTTGCGCTGGTGAAAGGCACATTCTTGGGTTTTTGATGGGTTGGATTTTAGGCCATTTGTCGTAACTTTCCAACCCAATTAGAGCTGAGCTATGATGTTCCTCGGCCTCTTGAAATGTTTCTGAACTTTTGGGTTCTTATCTGCCCTAAGTTTGATTGCGCGGGGTAGATACTGCGTGCCTCGACATGGCGAGAGATCGTAGAAGGGTATGATGACAACCTCCGTCGATACCGACTATACTTCCCGTGTTAGGTTACTTGTGACATACCTGAAGATATAGGAGCTCCAGGTATAAAATAACTACCCTCGTTGTAAAAGTTAACTATAGTTAAAACTAAAACCCGACTACCGAAAAATCACGCTCTAAAAGTAACAAACAAGAAAATATCACGGATAGCCGTGGTATGCCACTATTCTCTAAAATATATTGTTTTGTTAGAGTAACTGGCGTACGACCACGGCTATCCTTGATATTTTCTTGTTTGTTACTTTTTGAGCGTGATTTTCGGTAGTCGGGATTTCAAATGTGTTTATTAAGCCCTTTCATTTGATACCAAACACGGCATATTTATCTCAAATTTACTTTTTGGCACAGTACCTTATGAGCGCTAGAGGGCGCTAACAAGATTGAGTGACACGTCATACAGCCTATAACCATCGAAAGATCAAGCCGCTGGTAACGATACCTCATCTGTCCAGTTCTAATACGTAGTTGAGGAGCTATGAGGGAACAAATGAACATACATACATACATACATACATAAGGGGCCTGTCAAAATCATAACCGCCGTAGTCGAGTAAAAATTAATCCAGAACGCCTTCGGTAATGTATCAAAATTAAATTATGGGAATTCTGAAAAACTTCGGGGTTTTTAAGTTAGGTATTTCGTATATTTGAGATTTTTAAATTCAGTATTTTGATACGTAACGAAATATTTTTATGCATTATCGGTCTGATCGTGCCTCAAAGAGCACGCTAAGCCATTCCCCATTTCCTATTTGAATTTGACGAGTTTTCTAGTACATCTTTGGAGTCCCAGTTCCAATAAAATAAATACAAGTCTTTGACTCTATGAGTTACTCCAAACTCAATGTAAAAAGATTTTTTATAGACAATTCGTGTTAAATGACAAGTATATCGAAGAACATAGATAAGAAAAGATTCCGACGAATTGAGAACTTCCTCGTTTTTGAGGACAGTTAATATGATGGTGGTGAATATATTATGTAATGTTGCCATAAATACTTCTCTGCTAGTCATGAAATAAGTATTATAACAGATAATATCGTGACATTTGTAAATTAACTATCATCATGAACAATATTATAATATCATGCAAAAACAATAAAAGTTATGAATATGTTTACTAAACACGTACAATCAATTACATTAAATTATGTTTGGCATGCTCTGAAAGCAATGACGGCATATAGGTATATACAGTGCACTGCAATAGGTTAATAGACAATATAAGTATGCTCTAGCAATACATATAAACATAATCGAACCCAAACAAAAGGATATCTCGCCTAACCGACAGCAAAGTGCAGTTAGAGTATTTCCCACTAAGGTATCAAAGGTAATTAGGTATGTACCTATACCATGATCGTATTAACTCATTAATGCGATGCCCCTTCTTGGGGATCGGCTATACATTCACCTCCTTGTAGGTCCTGTAGGACAGTCGGTACAGTCGCGTAAGCATAGGAGACAACATTTTTGGATAACGATCGCTGGAATACCATCTGGACCATTGGCTTTCCGGACATCAACTGCCTGCAGTACTGCACGGATATCGTGTTGCTGGATATGAATATTAGGTATTGCGTGGTCACTGATGGCCATTGTCCGTGGCTGCATACCACATACCACAAACGGGAGTTGGCCACAAACAGATTAACTAGCAAATTTGCTTTCTCTTGCGGCTCATACATACATAACAAAACATTTTAATATACGAGTACATACGTTCCCATTTACGACATTGAAAAGTAGGAAAACAGATAAATATAAAATCGTGATATTGATCATCCATAAAGTAACTATTATTATCATGAATAAAATTATAATAGTGTATTCATGCAAATAATTATTATCATGAACAATTTTATATTCTTGTAATCATGCAAATACAATAAATGTTTCTATAATTAACAATAAAGTTTTTAAATAAAAATGTCGTGATTTAGTTAAAACGTGATTTGAATTTATACTATACTGATAAATTTAGTCGTACGTCTATAAAGAGATCGTAAAATCATAATAACAGTGACACAGTCGATGTCCACCACAGGAATAAACAAGTATCATCTTCTATCGATGTACCTTTCTTTTCTATTTATGTCTGTACAACTTTTTTCCATCTTCGAATTATCGCTTATCATAGTACACTGCTGGATATAAGCCTCTTCCGATGTAAGGAGGCTTTGACATACTGTTTCCACCCTAACCAGACGGTTCGGTACAGGGTTTTACTTCGAATTTTTCTTCTCTTTCATTGATATCGTCTACGTTCCGTTAGTCGCGGTTGACACTTGTATTCTTTCTCTGTCTCCACACGGATTGAATCCCAAATTACCTATAACTGTCAGTAGTGCAGCACGAGTGTGACGCCGCTGATGTTGCACTAGTCCAAAGGCCACTGTATCCACTTCCTATTAGGTGATCTTGCCTGCCACCTAAATGGTATATAAATATAATGCAAATTCTTCAAATTCTTTAATTGTTACAGACAAAATGAGAGTTGTGGTGTATCTTTGGCTTGTGTTTGCGTTGGTTGCCTGTTGCGCCGCAACCAAGCCGCTCACCCAGTGTAAGTAGATATTACATTTTTTATTTTCACTACCTGCGTACTTTTAAGAAGCATAACCAAGTCAAAACCATAATCCTGCATAATCGTATCATGTTGTCCTAGTCATAGGTAAATAAATATGTTTATCTTCATTTCGATGGTTGTTGGCTATGCTGGAACAGATAAATGGATCTGACGGAAATTTGTTACAGTGACAAATTATGAACGGAAATAACATTTAGATGTTTTTCCCAGAATTGGTTCCCATAAGTTGGGGCAACGGGATCAGATTTCCACTTAGATGGAGCTAGCAGATCAGCAGGTCTAAAAAGGTCACTTTATTGGATCGTATTAGGATAATATTTTGTCATGCATGTCATTTTTACACAAAATTAAAATCTGGTTAGTAAATGAATTGTGAATCTGCTCATATGAGTGATCAATTTACGAATTGTATAGGAATCTATTGAGATCTATTGGAAATTCATAAAGTTACTCATTTTAAGCGGAATCGCACAAAGCACAATGTGGCCATTTTAGACCCGTAGGTAATAAACATAAAATTATATTTTATTTATTGATTTTAGGTAAAAAAGTATGTTTCCTTGATGATATAGGATGTATTTCAAAGGGTTCAGGCAATCAGTATAAGACTATAATTCCTGGAATCAGTGGCTTGATAGAACCGATGGATCCGCTCTATATACCAAATATTGATGGAGACGATAATTCAACGAAATATTCATTAACTAACATTGTTTTAAAAGGATTGCTAGGCTGCAGTGTCACAAAATTAAGTTAAGTTTTATTTCTGTCTATACTATTATATAATTTAACATAGTCATGTTAGTACATTGGATATATGTATTTAAAAAAATACTGAAAATAATAATACACTATATATTTTTGAATTCTTATCTGATGTTACGCAAAAGTTATTGAACGGATTTTGATGATGTTTTTTTAAGAAAGGTCTTTGTCAGACTTCAATCTTGCGTGTTTTCAATTGGGATTGGTTGAGAATGAAGAAGATTGGATTGGAGATGATTTAACCAAAAGTTAAGAAGGACGAATTTTATGTGTTTTTTTATATTTTAGGGTAAACGTATCTGAAGAGTACTATTGGCACTATGTACACTGTCCCAAACTGACTGCAAGTTTTAACCACGAAGATAATGGAACGTCATGTCTCATAAGTGGTAACCAAACCGTGGTAACAGCCTGTGAGTATTGTAATAGTTTTTGGTGGAGTAAAAATGAAATAATCATTGCTTACATCTCATTAAGTTCATTAAGTCTCATACTGAATAGTCAACATTAAAAAAATAAAAACAAAATTTAAAGAAAAAAGAAATCATCAATTTCATCTTTGTCAAAGTTTACCCACTTACATGAAGTTTATGCTAAACTGATGAAAGAATTTATTTTAGATAAGTATGACATTGTCAATTTAGGACATTATGGAGTATTGGTTGAGACCAGAGATCATATGCCTCACTTTTTCATTAAATCAGTTCAACCAGTTGTAAGCCTTAAGGGAAAGCTGGTGTTTGGTGATGATGATAGCGAAGATGAACATAAACGTAAGTTTTCAAAGACATTTTATTTAAAATAATCGTTAATAGTCACTAATAAAATATATATTTTTGCTATTTTTCATATTTTTTTATACCACTTTGGTGGTATCAATATTCGATTCGAGAAATCGTACACAAGTACGACTTATTTTAAAGAGAAGAATGCTCAAAGGATTCCAGATAAAGTGAAAATTTATTGATGGAACATTCTATAGAAGGAAAAACTCGAAATACCCTGTACCACCCATCTGGCTAGAGCGGCAACAGTAGACCAATGCCTCTCAACATTGGGAGAGGCCTATGTCCAGCAGTAGACTAACATGGGGTAATTGATTGATTGATGGAACCGCGTTGAGTCGAGTCGTTTTTAATTAGTGCCCGGTTAATGGCAATAGGCTCGCCACCTATTACATTGGGACCTAAACATGAACTGGCGAAATGTGGGTGCTAGCACCTCTGCCTACCCCTTCGGGGAATACAGGCGTGAGTTTATGTTATGTGATGTTATGTTTTTAATTCGATTTCAGTGGGTTACTTGACCCTGAGGGGTTTATGATAATATGGCAAATAATATATTTCGAATTACTAAAACTCTTATTTCATTAAATTTTCATAGTACATTGATGAATTATACACATATACTCACGCCTCTAAATATCCGAAGAAGTAGGTATAGGTATTAATACGTATATTTCGCCACTATGATTTTCGGTTCAGCGTAATAAGAAGTGAGCCTAGGTCAAGCGGGCACTTAGTCATGGGTTGTATGTTTACTCTCGGATGGAGAATAACTTTATTCCTCAGTCGTACAATTAAATGGATTTATTCTTTTGCAGATAAAGATAAGACGAAAAATAAAGATGTGGACGACAAGGAAACAAAAAAAGCCAAGGATGATGAGGTATCAAAGAAAGACAAGGAAGACGGGAAATCCAACAAAGGTAAAGACGATGAAGATTCAAAGAAAGATAAAGAAGCGGACAAATCAAAGAAAGATGATAAAGCTAAGAAAGATAAAGAAGCGGACAAACCAAAGAAAGATGATAAAGTAAAGAAAGAAAAAGAAGATAAAGAAGCTGACAAATCAAAGAAAGATGAGAAAGTAAAGAAAGATAAGGAAGCGGATAAATCAAACAAAGATGATGAAGCAAAGAAAGATAAAGGAACGGACAAATCAAAGAAAGATGATAAGACTAAGAAAGATAAACCAGATAAGGAAGCGGACAAATCAAAGAAAGATGAAAAAGAGAAGAAGGATAAAGAAGCGGACAAATCAAAGAAAGATGATAAAGCAAAGAAAGATAAAGAAGCAGACAAATCAAAGAAAGATAAAAAAGATAAAGGAGCGGAAAAATCAAAGAAAGATGATAAAGTAAAGAAAGATAAAGAAGATAAAAAATCGAAGAAAGATGATGAAATAGATGACTGTCAGAAAAACACGGCAGAATTTTTACTTTCGCTTATAGTTAAAAAATCAATGATAATGTTATTGGACGCTATCGACGTTTATAACCGACGTTATCTCATGGGAGAAGCACTTCCTGGATAGATCAATTTAGTATTATAATAAATATTTTTGCACCTTAGACTATACAAACTTTATAGATACAGTAGTGTTACAAAATCTACTACTAGAGCGATCGCAAGATAAGTCTGCGTGCGATTGGTTGCGTTGGTGTACTTAATGGTGTTGTAATTTTAATTCTTGTATTAGTAACGTGCATTTCTTTTCCTTAATCTGATTTAAAAAATCTAATTTTACTGTTTTACATACCCGAAGTGTTTGTATTATTTATTGTTTGAAGGGAATCTTTCTGATTTCAGCCGCACGCAAACTTTTCTTGAAGACACTCTATGCACATATTGACAGTTTAAAGAACAATATTCACTTAAGCTTACTCACACAACGTTACATTACAAGCCGTATTTTGTGATCATTTTGTTAGCATTGCTGTGTCTTTATATTAAATAGTCAAAGATTTGCACGACATCCTTACCGATCACTGAAAATTACCGAAATAAAATGTAATTTTGAGAATAAATCGATTTATATTTATTAAATAACTAGCTGTTGTCCGTTGCGTTACTACGTTGATGTCAGTTATGGCATTCCAATATAGCCTATGTCAGTTCCCAAGATGCTGAGGCAACATAGGGTACTTGACAGCCTAGTCAAATAGTTATTTCTTCCTAAAAAAAGTGGTAACTTCTAGCCTTTAGTCCTTATTAGGAATCCTGTGTCCTAAACCATATAAATAAGGATATAATTTTTCCCTTCGGAGTAGAATTAGCAAAAATTAAATATCACTTTGCTTATTCGATTACTTACCCGTGGTATGGATATTAGCGCACTTTGCATGCACGGTATTTCTCGAGGGAAAACAGCATTTGCGTGTGAAAGAGCGTATCGTGAGACGTTCTTCGTTCTTATCAGCGTCCAGGATTGCGCAGTAGAATGCACGCACGCAAACAGCATGATTGTGGGAGCTAATGAACGCGCGCTTAGCGCTTCTCGTGTCTTTTGTTTCGCGTGGTCTATACCGTGTGAAATATTTTGTTGGCTTTGAACTTTAAATGATATTCCCGCACGATTATACGTAAGAGAATTCTGCTGCGCAATCTTGACGCTCAAGCTCAAGAAAGCATGATAGCGTGTAAAGACGTTATTATGAGAAGAGATGAAAGTAATTATGTGAAAAGATTTCAAAGTATGAAAGTAGGAAAGGGCAAGGGGGGACAAAACATGGATGGAATGCGTGAAAGATGATATGGCAAGAAAGAGAGTGACTGATGAAATGACATTTGACATGTCCGATCCCAAATAATTAGGGCAAGGTGTAGATGATACAGATGATGAAATTATTAAAAAAGACCATAATATGAATTTTCTATTACTACTTGTCAGAGGGCCTACAACAACCATTTACGAAACAGTCTTATTGCAGGAGATTTTTGTGTCAAACATAAAATAATCTTGATTATATTCGTACCACAACCGTACATTGTGCATGTCATGTATTCTTACTTAGTGCTTTTGTGACGTCAAATTAATCAGTCAATTTCTACCATAACGAGATTTTCGGCCCTTACAGGTTTGCCCATTAACCCTCCCTTGATAAATATGTTTCGTCCATCCTTTCCAGGTGTCCGCATTCCCAGAATTATCACTAAATAAATATTTTATAATTTTCTGAGCTCTATAATTAGGATGAATTTTTACAGCATTAAGTATTCTAACTATACAAATCGAATACATAGAGAAAAAGAAGAATGAGAGGGACTCGAACCCGCAATCTTTCCCTTACAGGGGGAATGCCTTGACCAATTCGGCTACCGAGACACAAGGCGACGGTGGAGTCTAGAATAACGAGTTTATGCTACCAGAAGAATACCATGTTTTTTATGTAATGAACAATACGGACATCTGGAGGACCTCGAGAAGTTCTGCGTAGATATTCAAGATTATTTTACAAACTTGAAGCACAATTAAATATTGTATCCTCAGATAAAATAAACTCTTTCATTATTCTTTCTTTCTTTCATATTCATTGTTCATTTAACTGACTATCTGCAATCACCTTAAGCAAAAAGAAAATGGTGCTCTATACATCTCTCTGCCCTGTTTGCTTTTTATTCTAGCGTTAATAACAGTCCACTTTTCCAGTCGTAATCGCAGGTTTGACTGAACTTCGATATTTTCCGTAAAACGACTGCCATACGACCTCTACAACCCATGGGCGGTATCATATCATATTCATACAAACAAATATTTGCACAGAGTTGGAATCGAACCCTGGTGGACGTAGGACTATAACGTGTGCGGAAGGCAGAAGATGGCGCACATTGCTCCCGTTCTTCCTAATTCCGCATCCCGTCCGTCCCAGCCATCAGGTAATTCTTCCGGCCAGGGGTCGTCTCACTTTCTCGTGGTCTCCACTACAGTCCGTCAAATCTAAGAAGTACCGTTTGACAGTTCTGACAATTGAATGATAGGGATGGGATGAAAAAATCGATTACTATAATATCCGAACTTTAAGAGATCGATTACTATAATATCCGAATTTTAAGAAATCAATTGTTATAATTAAATAAAAGAAATGTTTAGGATATTTTTTTATTCACTACTAGTACTAGTATCGTCGTCTTCGTCATCATCGTCATTTAAATTAATGACCAGTTGATTGTCCATTACATTATCAAAGTGTACGTCTCTTTCGAAGTCGTCCATTATTATTTTCTTTGTTTTTTGTACTACTTTACTCCAATCTTCCTGTGTAACTTGGGCACATGCTTCCTTTAATAAACCTTCCATTTTCTTGACACTGAAGGGTGGTTTTGTGTTGTGTCTTGCTGCATAACCTGTAAAACAATAATGTAACTATTTGATAGCAGACGAAAACCATTGTTTAAATTATAAATGTTAGAAGTACTCGTGTTATTATTATAATATTATAAAATATTACCTTTAACTTGGGCCCAAATCAGTTCAATGGCATTATATTGGCAATGGTACGGAGGAAGTCGTATGACTTTGTGCCCGTGCTCTTCGGCCAATTGGTCAATTACATATGTCGGTTTTGGTGGTTTATGCAATTTCACTAACTGTAATAATTCAGCTTTTAATAGTGACATGTCGGCATCCACTCCTTTTCTTTGCAGCCATGCCACCAAATCTGCTTTCTTATTGGCTGACGTAGGTGCTTTATCAATTTGCACAGAGTGGTATGGGGCATTATCCATTATAATTGTGCTGTTAGGAGGGATATTCTGTAATAAATTTAAGAACCACTCTCGGAACCTTACTGCGTCCATTTCTTCATGATACTCTTTAGTGCTTTTGGATTGGAAAGCTAATAAAGAGTTTTCCACGAAGCCTGTAGACGCTGACCCAGCATGGCATATTATGAGGCGTCCACCTTTTCCTATCGGCACCTTCGAGCACGAAGCTTCAGAATCATCAGTCCATGTTTTCGGCACAGAATGGTTGGAATTTAGCCAAGTTTCGTCCAAAAATATTACATTATCCCAGTTTATAATTTGTTTAACTTCGCGCAGGAATGTTAGTCGCTGCATAATTATGTCATGTCGCTCCATAACAATTTTTCGTTTGTCAACTTTTTTGTATCTGAAGCCAATTCCTGTTATTACCGTTCTCAACGACTCTATGCTTCCCTTATACAGCCCGGCATCTTTTAAAGTTGCACATAACTTTGCCAATGTTGGAAATTCGCCTCTTGTAAAATACCCGTATATATGGTTTCTAATAGCATGACTATCGAATTCATCGATGCCTGTCACAGGTTTATTTCTTTTTCGTTTTTTCGGTGTGTGAAGTACGTTACTGTCACTCCCCGAAGGCCCATATTTTTCACTTAATATTTTGCCAACGGTGCGGCTACCAATACCGAGAGCTTCACCGACGCGATCCCGAACTTGTGTAACTGGCAGTAGAAGTCCACCATTTTGAGATTCACGCTCAAAATACTCGTGTAATTTCACCACCAATTCACGAGCCTGGCTGTTCAAAGTACGTCCTCTTTTCGACATTATTAATAAACACTTGCTTAGTTCGGAGTCCAGTATAAATATTGCCAAGGTAAACGGATAAAGAATGATCAGTCCAGAAAAGTAATAGCCAAGTCACAAATTGTAAAACACAAACGAGAAAGCAAGTACGCGCACAGTCAGCTTCCAAGATGGCGAGAGACTGCTGACGCCGAACCGACCGAGCGGACCGCGTGCGCTTGTAGTTGGCAGTGTTGCCAGAAAAAAAAAATTGTAGAGACTTGGACACCTGCGATTTTGCCTATTGACCTAAAAATAATTAAATTAATTTATTTTAGGGTATCTGTGTATTCAGTGCATTATGCGGTCGCGCAGTAACGTCGTTAATTTATAACATCAGGCAACAACATTTTTGTGAATGGGTTCTACATACCTTATTTTTATTAGTTTTAGACGTAGAAATAAGACTTAGAAGAAAAAATTGTAATTGTAAAATCAATGGATGTGCTTGTTAAAAATTTGTTTATTTCTCTGTAATATGCAAACCCATACTATCATACACAAAAATAAATGTAAAAAACACTATCCCTGACTCCATTTACTATTTCGACAGCGTTAGCGCGAGAAACCCCGACTTATTTGGGCGCGAAAATCAAAAATCGACAAATCGCTTTCGACAACTTTTTAAAGAAGCAAATATATTTGATTTATAAATACGTATTTTTGGTGAATGGGTTTTATCTCATATTTTACGATTACATAACTATTTAGTTATGTAATCGTAATATGTGAGATAAATCCCATTCACATGAAAAAATATTTGTTTGGTTGTCAAGTGTAATTTATAAATAATACATTCGATTTTTCGTATATGTAAACGATTTTTTTGCATACAAGTGTATCCGAAGAGTCGCAACACTACGTGCAGTGACCTAACTACGTAACTTTGTAATGAGGTCAAGAATATAACTATTAGAAATTATTTACTGTGTAAATATGTGTTATTTTGCTTTGTTTGAAAGTTTTCAATTACATTTAGATATTAAGAATTGTACATTTTTAGATACAATAATGAAATCTTTCTAAATTCATGGTTTTATGAAAAAGGTTATCGAAACTGAATAATGTACGTATGAACAAAGTTGTTTCGGTTTGAAAAATATGAAACGTCAAACGGTACCTCTTAGATTTGATGGACTGTAGACTTGTTTGCTTAGTGAAATTAGTACATGTGCCCCCCATTTAATCTGACTGTCTCCAAGATATATCTCATGAATCGGGATAGCCAAAGAACAGCCTCTGTAGCGTAGTGCACGCGACTGCCATGCAGGAGGCGCGGGTTCGATTCCCGCTCACTGCAAATAATTGTATGCATGAATATGGCTATTTGCATTGGTCTGGGTGTTTGTATGTATAATATGTATCCATACTAATATTATAAATGCGAAAGTAAGTCTGTCTGTCTGTCTGTCTGTCCGTCTGTCTGTCTGTCTGTCTGTATGTTACGCTTTCACGCCTTAACCACTGAACCGATTTTGATGAAATTTGGTATAGGGGTAGATTAGACCATGAGAAAGGACATAGGCTATGTTTGGTCGCGATAACCGACATCCACGCGGGCGGAGCCTCGGGCAAAAGCTAGTTCGTACATATTTTCATGGTTTAAGGAGTGTATACAGAGCTTATGTCAGAATGGTTTTTATTAGGTCTCATACTAAGTCGATGGAGTTCACTAGTCTTTCTCCGTAGTTCAAGACAAGGTAATTCCAGCTCGACCTTGACCATTAAAAAAAAAAACTACCTTATAAATGAATGGTCATAAAACTAACGAAAATACGATAATTTTTCATTTGATTTTTAAGAGTTACTTAGTGTATCTCTGGAGTCCCAGGTCCAATAAAATGAATATAAGTCTTTGAGTCTATGAGTTACTCCGAACCCAATGTAAAATTTCAAGTCAATTCGTATTAAATGACAGAAATATCGAAGAACATACATTAAAGAAAAGATTTCAATGAATTGTGAACTTCCTCCTTTCTGAAGACAGTTAATAAAGAAGGTGGTCAATATATAATGTGATATTGCCATAAATACTTTTGTGCTAGTCATGATAAAAGTATTACAACAGATAATATCGTGATATTGTTAAATTAATTATCATCATAAACAATATAAACATATAATAAATTTGTAACCGATCGATGTCTGTACATGGAAAGGATACGAGAAAACCTGTTACTGGGAGGGGTTTATAAACGTAATAGAAGCCAAAACAACGTTTGTTGGAATGTTTCACCAAGCCGTTTTTGCTCTCTTGCCCACTGTCACGAACACCCTCGAGCCTTTGCAGATGCGTAGAGATGTTGCGTCTTAGGCAGTATTTTACCGTTTCTACCATGGTGAATGTTGTGACGAGCTCTTCCAATTAGTCCCACTCTCTCCTTTCCTTCACACGACGACACGTGCAGGGCTAAGATGCCATCCATATACGGTGCAGAGTATACCTGCTAGAACCAAGCGCTTCAGTGACATTCCTCTGCCGCACCACTAAGACCTGGAACTCCCTGCCAGCTCACGTGTTTCCTTCTTCCTACAGTTCCGAGTCCTTTAAGCGGGGCGTGAAAAGGCTAATGAGGCCGTCAAGCTGAGTGCCACCACTGTTAACATGATACATGTTTGCGATGGTGACCCTCTTTCCGAGATTTAGCCTTTGCTTAACATCAGGCGAGGTCAATTTGACGTGTCCTATTAAAAAATAAACTGTGTCCTCTTCCTGTGTGTAAGGTAACGAACAACGATTTTTTATTACTTTTTATTTTTTTTTATTAAATGTTCACAAAACTGGTCAATACAATTTAGTAACTTAAAATTAATCTTACACTATTATGTTGTTACATGTTTGTACGACCTACTAGATGTAAACACAACATACAATGAATGGATTGCAAATAACTAAAATAGTGTTATCATACACTAAAAAGTACACATGTTACACCAAAAGTACCACTGCTAACAAAAGTACAATCAAAAATTATCCATTCTTTTGTTCAAAACAGAGCTTCTTGAAGTGATTGATTTTAAGATTAAAAATATCTATCTCGCTACCAATGGCATTATATGCCGAACACATACGATAAATAGGCGAGTGTTGCCCCAGATTAGTTCGCGCAGTCGGCATTACAAAAGTTTTCATATTGTGAAGTCGGCTACCACCACGAGGCACCGCAAACGTTACCTTTTCCAGCAGTTCTGGACAGTCGACCAAACCATTCACAACTTTATACAAGAAGGTTTAAACATAGAACGGAATAATCAGCCATCGACTCGACTAAGAAGAAGAACATTGCTCAAACGTGAAAAACGTCTTTATAGGGCTCTGGGTTTAATTGAAACTATTTTCAACCAATATAATTGATGAACATTGCTAAATGTGAATATATTTTTGTTTTCAAATCCTTTCGCAGCTTTTGCCAAGACCGTAGAAGAAGTCTGTCTATTTTCGTAGTTTTCAGTAGTTTGGCCCTGTATTTATTATTCAGTCACTCCAAAAAGACCATGAGCTAACTTAATACATGAGTTTGAGTTATTCCATTTTTTTCGCGCGGAAATCCCCTCGGATGCCTCCTTCGCCGGAGTCGGAAGGGGAATTAATGTCGGACTCGAACTGACTAAAAATCGCAGGCTGACTGAGGGTCATGGTGCTAGGCCAGAGGTTAGGTTGTCTTCGACATATTCCTCGCACCCCAGCAGACCTAGGGTCGTCCTTTACGGTCTGGTCCTTCTTGGGTGTCCCCGACTCTCAGCTTCAGCCGTCGTGGCCTGCTTCTGCTGGGGTGACAGGCGCCTCCACCCGTCACAGCAGTATTATAATAATAATCATGCAAAAACAATAAAAGTTTATGAAGTCGTTTTTATAATTAACAATAATGTTTATCAATAAAAGTATCGTGATTTGACTATATTTAATGTAATGATAAATAGAACCATGAGTCCAGCTACGACCTATAAAAACGTCGTTAGTTTAAAAATGCAACGACACAGTCAGTGTCCACCACAGGAACAAACAGGTATTTTTTTAATAATTAGTATCGATATAAATTGGAAGAAGTTAATGCTCAGACAGGACTTGAACCTGAGATCAGTCCCTTACAGGGGGACTGTACCGCTGGGCTACTGAGCCACGCTTTGAGCATTGGAAATTCTGGTATACAACCATCTTGTGGCAACGCCGAACCGTCTGTGCATTCATTTTTTCCAATCTAAATCGATTTGAATAGTTAGTATATTATTACATACATTATAATCACGCCTTTATCCCCAGAGGGTAAGGCATAGGTGAGTTAACACCTACATTTCACTAATCATTGTATTTGGCCCCACGTAATAGGGCGTGAGCTTATTGCCGTATTCCGGGCATAAATTGTTGACTCGAGCCAAGCTTCTGAGGCTGAGTCTGGACTGTATATCTCTGATGATGTATGCTGTATGCTATTTCTACGGTACTTTTATCTTTTTCTTTCTCGATCTCTGTTTTTCTCTTCTTGATTTCGAAATCAATTCCTTTGTATTGTATTTATAAAACTGTCATTTAATTATGTTACTGCAACTTCTAAAATTCGATATGGCCTTATATTAATAGTACTAGCTGTTGCCCGCGGCTCCGCCCGCGTGGATGTCGCTTATCGCATAGTGTTGTAAATTTTAGCGCTGAGAGTCGAGTGTTGAGCGCTGAGTAGATACTCTACTCGCCTCTCCATTCGTCTCTCTATTCGTATCTCTTCTCGTCTCTCTATTCAACTCTCTACTTGACTCCGTATTCCACTCTATACTCGACTCTATACTTCATCCTCTTATCGTATCGTATATTTACCACACACCAAACTGATAATTGATTGGTCAATATCAGATGTTTGCAAATGATCGAAATATCCTTCATTGTCAGTTAGTTAGAATTTTGGTAGATGGTTCCAGAGTCGTCACAAAACGTAGGTATTATCATCATTATTATTATTATCCTGGTGGCATCCGAGGCCTTCATCTCAGAGTCCGGGGCCTGTAAAGACACCCACACAAGAAGCCTGATTTTTTCTGGTAATCTTTTCATAGATAGATAGATATCGTATTTTTTGCCTTTCCATTATTGATTTTTGAGATCACCACCAGGAATTTAGTCTTGCAGCCTAGCCATTTTTATTCTCCAATTAAAGAAGCATCTAATTATATACATATATCATCTAGGAATCTTATCAGAATTGAGTTAGTGTTATTGGCTCTTTTACTTAATCCGGCTCGAAGGACCATTTAAATGTACGGGTTTTTTGTTACTCATACACTTAATAAGATGATGGGAAATGATAATACTCTTATGATATATCAAATTGATATATTATATAACAAAGGGTCTAAATTATGAATGATAGATGAAAAAGCGCGGAAAGCTTGATGACCGAATAACTGAAAATCATTGCAAAATAATCATAACTTTGAAGTTAACAAAAATGATGATGTGAAACCTTTGTGAATACCACCTTATGTAAAAAAGCATACTATAGGACAGATGATTACCTTAAAGACAAAAATGTCTGGCTTGAGCATGGTGCAGGCCCCTCCTAAATTGCTGTAACTACGGCATAATGTTTAAATAGGAACGCGAACTTCTTTATTCTTTATTTTTGTTAACTTAGGTTAATTATTTTATTATAAGTTTTTTTTTATATACTTTATTTATCTTAACACAAGACATATGTACATTCGTCCATATTTAGTCTTAAGAACTTACTTTTTTGTAAATTGACGCCCATAAAATGCTACAGTGTAATTTGGTGCGCCGTTTCTTCTCCACTGGTGCCTAGGAAGCGGTGGTAAACTTAGTTTTAAGCAGAATTTGACGTCAAAAAGCTGTAGTAGTGCTACACAATTTTGAATAAATACCTTGAGTTTGAGTTTGAGTTTGTGTGCATTTACATGGTTTTGCAATTATGTCGAGCGTAGCTCGTACATTAAGTAAGGAGATTGCCATTATTAGGGAAATAAAATATCGTCGAATTTTCAATAATTTAACGCATATTCATTGTATTTGATTAATTCTTACAGGTAAAATGAAAGCTGTGCTGTATCTTTGGCTTGTGTTTGCTCTGGTTGCCAGTTGCACCGCGACTGCGACTCCAGCTCCGTGTAAGTAGTTGAAATACATTTACATAGTATACTTCTAAGAATTAAGACTTCGGGTGCCTTCAGCGGTACCTTGTGTTGCGGTAGTCACGCCACTACTAATTTTCATACAATATCTAGAAGCGCAGTTGCAGTGCCACTCAGCGCCACTATAACGCGTTAACGCTAGTGGCCTGCTGTCTTAGTAGCGGGAGGAGGTACTACAGTGGCACCTAGGGTTAGTGACGCTGCGATTGTGCTTCTAGAAATTGTATGAAAATTAGTAGTAGCGCGTTTAGTGCACTACAGGGCGCCACTGCAGCACTTTCTCACGCATCTAACTTGAAGGCGCCTTTACAAATAATACGCCATAGAAGCTTTGTGAAAATTTTAGTCTCGTGTATTCTTATAACAGAAAGAGAGAGGTACATTTTGTGCGTTTGTTTATTGTAATCTTCAGAATATGTATTTGTATGATTATTTGGGTGAATGTGTAAAGGTAAAATCTGCTCATATTTAGACTGGTTTTATGTGAATAAGGTAAGTAAAGTAAAAGTCTATATATTTATGCTCGTGCCATTTATATATTAACTAGCTTTTGCCCACGGCTCCGCTCGCGTAGACGTCGGTTATCGTGACCAAACATAGCCTATGTCCTTTTTCATGGTCCAATCTACCTCTATACCAAATTTCATTAAAATCGGTACAGTGGTTTAGCGTAGGTAACATACAGACAGATAGACAGACAGGCAGACAGAGTTACTTTCGCATTTAGTATGGGCATGGATTTGAAATGGCTATGCTCTGAAATAAAATAAATGATTTTGCAATTATATCACATGTATCGATTTTAGGTACAAAGTATGTGTCCCTGATGATATTGGATGTGGGTGACAGGTGGCCTCACCTGTCACCCTCAGACCTGCACTTATGGGAGACATAGGTCGTTGCATTACCTCCAACGCTCACGTTTCGCGAATTTGGTATCTAACCTGTTGTCCTACGTAAGCTACAAACGCGACAGCAGGCGCAAGCGAAAACATTACGTTCCATACTTCAAGTGACGTTTTCACGCGACACTACGTGGGACATAATAAAGAACATCGACGAAACGAGTCGCGTTAGCGCATTTGACGCGCCTAACGCATTGTCCTACGTGAGCGTCAAATGCGCTTTAGGCCGCGTCCTGGACGACGGCGGCTAGAGCGGGCGGCGCGGGCGACGGCACCCGCGTCTTTATCAAAGTCGTACATTTGTGTGAAGCTGTTCTCGATGACAGCGGTGCGGGCGGCGCGGCGTGGCGAAGGAAACCGCGCACACCGCCCGCACCGCCCGCTCCGCCCGCTCCGCCCGCCGTCGTCCAGGACGCGGCCTTACTTTTATTTACCCGCATTTTTTATTTTTATTTATTCAAGAACAATTTACATTATATTTGAATTCATTTCAGTCACTAATACAATACATAAATCAAATTATCAAAAATTAAAGAAAAGCACATATAAAAAAGAAAATACACAGAAATAATATATTCTAGATACCATAATAATTATATTAAGCTAGTTAAACTATGCTTACTTTGGGTTTAGATACTAAGCCGTCTGTAGTAGAATATCTATTTATCTATAATAGTCTTTTTGTTATTTTATTTTTCACTATTTTAATATAAAGTTGTAGAGCTAGAGTAAAGACAACAAAAAAGAATTCATTGCTTACTTTCAACAATTTTAGGCGCAAAGGTGTGCGTTTTTACTGACCAGCCATGCATGACAAGTGGAGCTGATTCTGTTTATAAGTATATCACTGAAAACAATGGTTCGATACCCCTGGACCCACTACTTATAGACAAAATTGAAAATCAAAACGGATCTACCACATATACGTTAACCAATATTCAAGTTTTAGGATTGCGAGACTGTGTAGTTACACAATTAAGGTATGTAATCTCATTTTCTCTGTTCCGTGTATGTAATGTTACATTTTTTCCTACATACATATTGAAAGATTTCGACTTTACCTGGAGATAAAGTCCTCTTAATACCGGAGATAGCGAATTTGTTCAAAGAAAACATCACTTTTTTTTGTTGTTAAAAGGAATGAAACTTTATTCTACGATTTTCGAAAACTCTCTTGTTATAACCGGTAATCGAACCGACTAAAATCCATAAAATACATCCAGTGTTAATAATCATAAGGAGTAGAATAGCTCAGTTGGAAGAGCGTTCCCCCTGTAAGGGAAAGGTCGTGGGTTCAAGTCCCACTTGAGCATTTCATTTTTGCCGATGTATTCGAATTCTAAATTCAGCATAATAAATGCTATAAAAAAGTTATTCGAACCGAGTTTTTACCCTACTGCCGAAGGAAGGAGGGTAACTGAGGGTAACGTTTTTAATTAATATAAATACCATGTTATTAATACCTTCCAATTTTATTTTAGAGTAAATGTAGCCAGCACACTATATAAGCATTATTTAAACTGTCCTAAATTGGTTTCGACTTTCGAGTACGAAGCTAAGGAATCATCTTGTAAAAAAGAATTTAATGAAAAACGATACAAAATAACGGCATGTGAGTATTTTACATTTAAATTAATTACATAACATAAACTCACGCCTGTATTCCCCGAAGAGGTAGTCAAAGGTGCTAGCACCCACATTTCGCCAGATTATGTTTAGGTCCCAATGTAATAGGTGGCGAGCCTATTGCCATCAACCGGGCACTCATAAACCTGCGATAAGTAAGTAAGTAAGAATTATTATAATGTAAAAAATGAAAAATACTGATTAAACTTTTTTCTAGATAATAATGATATACTAAACATGGGACAATATAAAATAATTATTCAAAAAATGGACCTACAGCCACATGTCTTAGTACAGAATGTTAGTACCAGTGTGAATTCCCAAGGAAACTTGACATTTGACATCAAAAATCTATGTGAACCGGATGTGAGCACATGTAAGTTTCCCAGTATTAAATATTTATATTTGACTACTAGCTTTTGCCGGCGGCTTTGCCCGCGTGGATGTCGAGGAGACGTAGGTGTATGAAGTTTCATGCTTGTAACTTTGCAAATAACGAACTTTACATACAAACGTTTATCACCCTTTTTACCCTCTTAGTAGTTAAATTTTGAAAAACGCTGATACACGTGATCCTTTATTTCTTAAAAGACACAGGTGTATAAAATTTAGTGCATTTAGCTCTGAAAATGACGGACTTTCATACAAACTTCCATCTTATTTTGCTTCTTTACTAGCAGAATTTCCAAAAATACTTTCTTAGTGGATGCTAACATCATAATAATGCATCTACTGTCAAAATTTCAAGTTTGTAGGTCCAGCGGTTTAGGCTCTGCGTTGATGAATCAGTCAGTCAGTCGGGAGAAGTAATTTTATATGTATATTTAGATTTGAAGGATTTTTTTTTTAATGCTAGATTTGTTCCACATGGGCCAATGTGGAACAAATCTAGCATTACATTTGTTGCATACTTAAGTTACTACCTACTAAACTGTAATGGCAAATAAGCACGAACATAGTTAATAAAATAATAATGCAATAATATGCAGGTATTAAAATAAAATGTTAACTATTGGAGGGCGAACAATTAAAGATCGCTCGCTGGAAAACAAACACTTTTTCATCCCTTCTATTCGAAAAATGTCACTTTACTGTCGCTGTAGCGGGGCGCAAAATAGCTCTTTTCTGTTCAAGGCCAAGCAGCGGGCCGTAAAAGTGATTTGAAAATGGAACATTATCATTCATAGAAATCGAACGCAAATTGTACGGATTACTGGCTGGTACGTGTTGGCTGCATAGCTCGGGATGACCTGTGCTAACTAAAAAAAAAAACAAAGAGCGCCAATTACCTCTCTGTTCTTGTAATTAGTACATTACCTATTTAATTTGTATTTTGCAAAATAATATGAGTTCTACTTCAAGTTAAGGAAGTGACAATGTATTAACTCTTGAAACAATTAGATATTATAGAAGCTAACAACGCCGTACAATACTTGTTACGCCCGAAATCTCGGGAGAAATAAATTTTCTCATAGAAAGGGGATGAAAAGTAGAGTGTATAACTCGGGAGCAAATTATTTTTCCTCGCTACGCTCGGGATTCTATTCTAGAATCCTTCGCTTTGCTCTTGATTCAAAATGGCGCCCTCGCCGTAAAAATACTACTTTGCTCCCTTGTTATACAATCTACTATTTCAATACGCACAGTCGTCGTAGCAGGCCCATGCCCCCGCGCATTCCGCGCATCCCGCGCATCCCTGCTGGACATAGGCCTCTCCCAATGTTGGGAGGCTATGGCCTACTATTTCCACACTGGCCAGACGGGTTGGTACAGGGTTTTTTTTTAAGTTTTCCTTCTCTCGTAGTGATATCGTCTGCGTATTTTTCCATTAGTTGCGTCTTACGATACCCTTCGGATGAGATGAAGTTGTGATACTTGTATTCTTTCTCCGTCACCTCACGGATATGCATCGAATGTATCGTGATGAGAAAAAGTAATTCATTGAATTGATTTGGTTAATGGTTAATGGTAGCTTAGTGGTTAAGGAGTCGGCCTTACGATCGAGAGCTCCCGGGTTCGATCCCGGCCATTACACTACCGTCGTGAACCCACTCCTAGCACAAGCATTTTAGCTTAGTTGGAGGGGTTAGAGGGAATATTAGTAACTTCGGTTCTAATATTCTTTAAAAAAAAAAAAAAACATAATGTAATATGCTATCACAGTCTACTGTGGTATTATTGTACAATATAATTAATATTATTATTTAATATTCGTTTTTCTTTACAGCATATGAATGTCAGGGTTGCATAAACTGCAATCGGGAAGAAACAGCAAAATATTTGTATTCTTTAATTATCAAGAGGGCTATGGAAATTGTAATTTTGATTCGATTCCAAGACTATTGCACAAAAAATCTCCTAAGTGATGTATTTCCAGCTGATTCTAGTTCCACAACCACGCCCGAACCTACAACCCAATGTGAAGAATTAACCGCAACCACAACCACAAACAAACCCGTAATCACAACTAAACCCACAAATACAACCACAACTAAACCCACAAACACAACCACAACCAAACCCACAAACACAACCACAACCAAACCCACAATCACAACTAAATCCACAAACACATCCACAACCAAACCTACAACCAAACCCACAAACGCAACTACAACTAAACCTACAAACAAACCCACAAACGCAACGACAACTAAACCTACAACCAAACCCACAAACATAACGACCACTAAACTGACAACTAAACCCACAAACGCAACCACAACTAAACCTACAACCAAACCCACAAACGCAACCACAACTAAACCTACAACCAAACCCACAAACGCAACCACAACTAAACCTACAACCAAACCCACAAACATAACGACCACTAAACCTACAACCAAACCCACAATCACAACTAAACCTACAACCAAACCCCCAATCAAACCTAGTTCCACTACACCTTGTGATGACTAGAAACTTTTGCTTTGTATAATATTAATATAATTAATCATGATTGGATTCCAAGACTACTACATAGAAAATATTCTAAGTTACATATCTATTTCCGCCAAATTTCAGTTTTACAACTACAATCCTACCCAATTCCATAACCGCACTTATAGCTACAACCAAACCCAAAACCACAGCCATAACCACAACAAAAACCCACAACGAAACAAAAACTCATAACCACAACTGCACCCACTCCCACACCTAATTTCTAAAGTTGTGGAATTAGGTTTGGGTGTCGACTAGAAACTTTTGCCGTCATAATAGATCTAACAAATCGCCAGCGCCTCAAACTTCTGTACATTTGGTGACTTTGTCTACCGCTGTCTCCTAATGTCTCTACCCTGTATTAACCTTCCCTGTCCTGTCAAAGCAATGAAAGACATATAAATCTGCTCCTGTGTAATAATGTCTATTAAAATGTAATAATTTATAAGTTGGTTTTTATTTCATGTACAAATAATATGGTATTGTTAGCTGCAGCACACTGATAAGTATAGATGAAATGAATTAATTAAACATTTTTGACCTGGTTATGTGAAGCAATAAAACCTTTATTATCTACAATATTGTTGCCATTCGATGATCTGAGACAACCAGGCAAAATTGGAAGGTGTAAATTCGGGCTAGCTCGCGAGTTCCATGGTGGCGAGACGACAATGAACCCTCTAATTTAACAAAATACTCTTTCACCTGCTTTTGCAATGATGATTCGGAGTATTAGATTGTAAATAAATTTAAACACAGAATAGACAATAGTAATTTAGATTGGTGAAAAAGTTATGTATGCGATTTTAGCCGTTTCCGAAATTACCATCAACCACCCCTGTTGAGTAGTGAAGGAGGTAAAAAGAAAAACTTTTTATTTACTAGGCAAGTATTCCATCATTGGTTTGTAGTAAACTCGCCTCTGCGAATATTCGTCTCAGTCAAAAATAGTAGTAAACTCGCCATAATCCTATTAAAAGGATATTTTTTCATGTGCGAAAATTCGTCTTACCTTAAAAAGCAACCCCACCATTGCGTTTGCTCGATGACCTAGCTCTTATTATCAACATTAAGAGCTACATCGTCCGAGGAGGACCCCGTGGTTGGCCACCTCTTATCTTCCCCAGTGTCTCCCTTATGGGAGACAAAGAGGTGTTGATAGGGGACATTCAAATTTTAAGAATTCAATGCTTACTTTCAACAATTTTAGGCGAAGAAGTATGCGTTTTTACTGACACACAATGTCTAACAAGTGGAGCTAGTACTGTATTAAAGTTTGTCACTGAAAACAATGGTTCGATACCCCTGGATCCACTACACATAGAAAAAATTGAGAAACAAAACGGATCAACGAAATATACTTTAACCAAAATTAAACTAGTGGGATTGAGAAACTGTGCAGTTACACAATTAGGGTATGTACATTTTTGTATAAATACTATGCCTGGTTCACATTTTTGCAGTAGTATTCCAGTTCTGCAAGCGAATTCAGTGCTGGAATGCTACTGCAGTAATGTGAACTATTACTGGAATGTGCCCATTCCAGTTCAGTGTATTGTTCAAGCGCGTTTAAAACACTGGAATACTGTGAACACTACTATTCAGCCCAGCACTGAACTGGATTGATTCGCTGAATTACTGGACTGGAATAATGAGGGCTGGTATAGGTACATAAAATATCCCTAGTCACATTAAACACCCGCAAAATTGGACCCGCGATTGGGATGACCATTGGGTCACCCCAATCTCTCTTATCCTCTGGGAAAATAATATAAACATCCGAAAAACATTGGAAAAAATGTAATGCTCAAGTGAGACTCGAACTCACGACCTCCTTCTGTTTATATCCGTCTATAAGGGCGACGGTGCAGCCATCTACCAACATTCTTACGAACTGTTGGAAACAATGAATGATTTTTCAACCATTTTTAAACATTGAATTTTGATGACTGCGCTGAGCTCGAGTCTCACTTGAGCATTTAATTTTTTCCAATGTTTTTCGAACTTAAATGTTAGCATAATAAATGCTATAAAAAAATCATTCAAATAAACATCCGAATTAAGAACCTCCTCCGTTTTAGGGTTCCGTACATCAGAGGTAAAAAAGAAACCTTCGCCGGATCGCTTCGTTGTCCGTTTGTCTGTCTGTATGTCTGTTAGTTTGTCAGTCTTCTGTCAAGACCTATTTCTTAGGAATGCGTGGAGGTATCAAAATGAAATTCATACCACTTAATCAGGTCTATTACGTCTTGAAACTATATTGAAACTAACAAAATATATTGCGGTTTATTTAGCTAGTTACGGCACCGTCTCGGTGCGAGAGTCCGACTTGCACTTGGCCGGCTTTATTTAAAAATTGGTTAAAAATAGGGTGTTATTATTACATTCAAATTTTATTTTAGAATGAATGTAACCAACACAGTCTATAAGCACTATTTAAACTGTCCTAAGTTGATATCGTCCTTCGACTACAAAGCTAAGGAATCATCTTGTAAAAAAGATTTTAATGAAAAACGATACCAAATAACAGCATGTGAGTATTTTACTTCTTTTTCATCCTAGTATTAATCCCCGTCGCATCCAAAGCTTTCACCTCCAAGTCTGGGGTTTGATTTTTCGAGTCCTACTGTGGTATGACCGAACTTCAATATTTGCCTCGAAACGACTGTCATCTGACTTCCATAACTCATTGGCGATATCGAAGCATTGTAGCTAGATCAGTTGTTGGACTTTTGAGGGCTCCAAATACCCGTAACGACTGCATATAGACGTTCGTATGGGATAATATAGATGTTCGCATGGCAACCGGTGCTTTTGGACTAATGCAAATATCTACAATCATGCATGCAAAAATTTCAAAAAAGGATCGATCCCGCGCTTGCTGCGTGGCAGTGGCATTCCACACAAAAGAGACTCTGTCAGCGTAAAAAATATTTTTTTCTTCTAGATAATAACGATGTACTAAACCAAGGAGACTATAAAGTTATAATTGAAAAAATGGACAATCAGCCTCATGTTTTACTCCAAAATGTTAAATCTAAATGGAATCCCAAAGGGGACATAACGTTTGACATCAAACATCTATGTGAAGTGAATGGGAGCACAGGTAAGTTCCACAGTATAGAAGGTAGTAATAATTCGTCCATTTTCGGTACTGATTTTACAAAAGTAGCTACGGACGTGGGACTTTTTTATTGTTTCATAACTAGTTACGAAAGAAAAAATGTTTTTTTGTCATGGGGTTAAAAAAAATATTGGTATGAATTGATTAGTTGCCTGCAAATAACTTTGCTTCGCATGTAATTATTAAATTACACCTCATTTAGCATTTATTGTCAATGTTACCATTCTTTAAAGTAATTAAGATTAAAAACATATATTATTTTTCTTTACAGTAAATGAATGTCAAGGTTGCATAAAGAGCAATCGGAAAGAAACAGCGAAATATTTGAATTCTTTAATTGTCAAGAGGGCTATGGAAATATTAGTCATGATTAGAATCCAAGACTACTGCCAAAGAGTTATTCTGTATGATATATTACCAGCAAATTTCAGTCCCACAACCACAACCAGACTCACAACCACAACCAAACCCACAACCACAAATGAACCCACAACCACAACCAGCCTCACAACCACTACCAAACCCACAACCACAACCAAACCCACAAGCAAAATCACAACCACAACGAAACTCACTTCTACTACGCCTTGTGACGACTAGAATTTTTTGCTGTCGAATGAGATGCTTTCAAACACATTTCACACTAGAACGCCATTATCAAATAAGGACAAAGTTTATGTTAAAAAATAGCATAAGAAAAAAAAGAGCATAAGAATATCTATCTGGGGGCTGGTAAAGTTACATTATATCACGCAGTTTTTTTTTTCAAAAACTTGAAAAAAAAACATATAAATTCATTAGATCGCTGCATTCAAGCTCTCGCGGTCATCTCTATCTCTCTCTTTCTCTCGTAGACTTTATATTATTAGTGCGAAAAGCACGGACATCGCAATATAAACCGGTCTTAAGTCTAAAATTTAATGCCAGTTTTTGCAGTATGAGTTCATACTCATACTGCAAATAATGGCATTAATTTATGACGATGAAAATATATTATATACTGCCATGAGTATGTTTTGATTTTTATTTCATGTATAGAATAAGATCCCACCATATAATGACCTTCACCGAGCTGGTTAATGGATGAAAAGTATTTTATATTGAATTAAATATGTCAATAAATATTAATATTGGACTCATGTGTGGCGCCGGCCTTACACTCATATGCAAAATGAAAGCTCAAACGGACGTAAACAGTGTAGCGATGATACAGTGGCTCACTGACACGTGAGTGACGCATGGCTGAATGTCGATACGAAAGCGTCGGATGATTGACGTTCCATTCGAATGGAGCCAATGTGGCTCTATGTGACTAAAGAATCATTCACACCTTTTTTACGTAAATGCTCACGGTATACCCCTCCAGTGTTGAGCAAATGTTAATTGCAATTAAAAAATTCTAAACAAATAAACCAGACTGTTGTATAAAACATCGAAATAAGTTTGACAGTAGGCTGTACCCTCGATAACATAGGGAAAAATAAAACTTCTCGGTTGGGACTCGAACCCGCGATCTTTTCCTTACAGGAGGAATGCCTTGACCAACTTGGCTACCTTTCTTTTTTTTTCCGTGCGGAAATCCCCTCGGATACCCCCCCTGGGGTGCTGGTTGGGTAACCTCCACGTTGGCCTTCCCGTTTCTTCCCCCTTTGGACCGTGGTCCTGGGGAGCGGAAACGGGAGGGCTGGTGCACCCTGGACAACGGCTAACAGACTCCCACTTTGGGAGTTCTGTTGGCCGTTGACAAATAACCCATCGGCGGACCACACTGAGGTGGGGGTCGTGGGATGGCGGGCCTGCAAGGCCCGTGGTCGTCGGCGTCTCTCCCAGTATCCCTCTGTATTCAGAGGGGACAGGGGAGAGACGCTTTGACAATCGAGGTGGGAGTGGCCCTGTTGGGGGCCGCTCGTGGGCCCTCCACATGTCCCTCTGATTGCAGAGGGCGTAGTGGAGGGCGCGCTGCAGGGCGGACGGATTCTCCACCTTTGGCTTCGTCCAGAGGTGGGGGACAAGGTCTGGTGCAGACCACCGTGCGGCCAAGCCGTAAGCCTGACCTAGGTCAGGAACGGTGGCTCCTAGTGGGCCGCTAGGAAGACAACCTCTATAAAAAATTACTCCCAGGGGCGGACGGATTCGGTCTGGTGCAGACCCTGTTCGGCCCGGCCGTAATCCTGAATTGACAGGACCGGTGGATCTTCGGATCCGCGAGGAGTTAGCCTCTATAAAAAATCCCCAATCCCAAGCTCTGACGCCTGGCGACGGGATGAGTGGCTGGAGGGAGTCCAGTCCCAAGGGCGTCAACGTCGGAGATCGTAGGTCACTAACCTTAACCTAATGATGGATAAACACATAGAGAAATCTACCCAGGAGGGTCCCAGCCTAGCTGGGGAGTCCCTCCCGTTGCCAGTCGGCAACGGCAGTCCCACTCGTATTCTGGGGGGACAACCATCATTATTTGAGCCCGGCGCCGAGCTCTAGATCCGGCCCCAACTCTACCAGTAGCGCGGAGGTCGCGCTACACCTAGACGATTCGTCGTCCTCAACAGCGGCGGCGGTGACGTCAGAGGAATCTGGCGTCACCACCAAGGAGGACAGGCAGGCGCTGCCTGGGTTGCAGACGAGGTCTGCAGCCAAAAAACGCAAGGGGAAGGGGAATAAAAAGGTTCCCCTGCCGCTGGTGGACGAGCGGGATGAGGATTTCATCCCTCCCGGTCTTGGGTCGGCCGCCAGCGGCAGTAACAGCAGCAGCGAAGAGGAGCGCCCGTGCCCCCCTAAGCCGAAGGTGCAGGCTACAGGCCGTGAAAGGGCGAGGAGGAGCGGTGGGAGGGCCGCCCCCCCTCGGGACTCCTCTCCGTGGGTTGGTGCATCCAGCCCGGAGAGGGAGGTGGCGCTGGACTCGCCCATCTACAGGAGGACAATGATCCTCACTCACCGCCTTGGCCAGATAATGGCGAGACAAGCGGAGTATGCGACTCCCGAGCAGGCAGAAATGCTCGGGATTGTAGAGCAGATCGCAGCCGCCGGTGAGGGTCTGGCCGCCCAGATTGAGGAACAGGCGAGGAGGGAGGCTGAGGCCCAATGGCGGGAGGCTGAGTCCCGGCGCCAGCTCGAAAGAGTTACGGCGGAGCTGGAGGCCCTCAAGAGAAGGGTGGAGCACCTGACTGAGTTGCCGGGAGTGGTGACTCGGTCGATGCGGAAGGCGCATCGGGAGTGGTCGGCGCAATCGGCACTGGCGGGGCGGCCGGTGCAGCCGGAGCGGCCGGCGCAAGCTGCGCAGCCGCCGCATCCAGCGCAAACCGCGCAGCCACCGCGGCCAGCGCAAGCTGCGCAGCCGCCGACTCGTCCGGCAGAGCCGGCGTCGTTGGCCGCATGTGTGGCGGCCATACGCGCCGAGATGGTGGCGCAGGAGGAGCGCACCAATAGGCGGCTGGAGGCGATCCTAGATATCGCCCGGCGTCCTCCTCTCGCGACGCCGGCAGGGTATGCCGCCGCAGTGAGGGGGGGGGCCTGCCTCCCCAGCGGCGGTGCCGGCTCACCGCCCCCATTCAGGTCCTCCGGGTCCCGCTCAGGGCAAGGATAAGGGGAAGGGCAAGGGCAAGGGGAAGAAGTCCCCAGCCCTGGCCTCAGCCCCGCCCGCGGCCCGGGCTTCAATCCCGGCCCGGGCCTTGGCTCTGGCTAAATCCTCGAGCCACCCGTCAGGGGGCTGGGAGGTAGCCGGAGCCAATAAACAGAGAAGGAGCGCCGCCAAAAAAGCAGCCAAATTGGCCAGAAGGGCCAAGGCTACTGCGATGGCAACAGCGCCGAGGAGGCTCCGCGTCCCTCGATCGACGGCCGTCGTCATGACACTGACGGCGGAGGCGTCGGAGAGAGGTGTGGAGTACGCCCAGGTGGTGAGGCAGGCAAGGGCCTGCATCGACCTGGGAGCCCTCGAGATCCCGGATCTGGTGTGCAAGCCCACGCGCACCGGAGCTCGGATCTTCGAGGTCCCCGGCGCTACCAGCGGCCCTAAAGCCGACGCCCTAGCAGCTAGGCTAAGGGAGACGCTGGACGCAGCTGACGTCCGGGTGTCCAGGCCCAACAAGTGCGCAGAAGTGCGCATATCGGGTCTGGACGACTCCATCACGGCCGAGGAGCTTAGGCTCGCAGTGGTGGAGGCCGGAGGCTGTCCTCAGGACACAGTAAGGGTCGGAGCAATACGCTTCGGCCGTCGTGGACTGGGGGCAGCAGTTGTCGGCTGCCCCATCGCGGCAGCCCAAAAGGTTGCCGATGGGCGGAGCCTCCTCATCGGGGGCTTCCAGAAGGTGCAGGTACGGCTCCTGCAGGCCCGACCGGCACGGTGCTTCCGGTGCCTGTCGGTGGGCCACGTGGGGGTGCAGTGCACGGCGGAGGTAACGGTCGGTGACCGTTGCTTCCGCTGTGGCCAACCCGGTCATAAGGCCGGTAGTTGCGAAGCTCCCTTGCACTGCTTCAGGTGTGCAGCGGAGGGCAAGCCGGCCGACCATAGGGTTGGTGCCAAGGCCTGCACCGCGGGGAAGCCGAAGCCGGGAGGCAGGCGCTCCGTCTCTGATTCGCGGCAGGGCGCGGAGATGGGGGTTCCATAATGGATCCTCAGCTCCGCGTCCTGCAGGCGAATGCGAACCACTGTGTCGATGCTCAGGCACTTCTGCTCCAAAGCATGGCACAGTGGGGCATTAATGTCGCCGCTGTCGCCGAGCCGTACATTCACCGGTTTCTCGGGCCTGCCTAGGAAACCGACCTGGACGGATCGGTGGCACTGGTGCACAACGCTGCTGCCGGCAGCCCCCCCCCCTTGTTGTCGTGACAAGGGGGAATGGCTGCGTAGCGGCACTTGTGGGGGGAATAGCGGTCGTGGCAGTCTACTTCTCGCCGAGCCGAGTCATAGATGAGTACCAGCAGTGGCTGAATCATCTGACCGTCGTCGTCAATACCTGTTACCCTCACCCGGTTCTGGTGCTCGGGGACTTTAACGCCTGGTCTATGAACTGGGGTTCCCGGCGCACGAATCCGAGGGGCAGGGCAGTGGAGAGCTGGGCTGATAGTCTCAGCCTAGTTCTCCTGAATCGCGGGGCCGTCGCCACGTGCGTGAAGAGCTGGGGCGACTCAATTGTGGACCTTTCGTTCGCGAGCGCCCCGCTCTCAGGCCGTGTGTAGAGCTGGCGTGTCCTTGAGGAGGTGGGGACAGCGTCGGATCACCGATACATTCGGATCGACGTCTCCCCTCCTGCGGGCGGGTGCTTAAGCGAATGGATCGGGAGGTCCTCCTGGAGGCCGCCATCGTACAGGCCTGGGCCTCAGCGCCGGACAGGCCTGTCGACATAGACGATGAGGCGGCGTGGTTCCGGGAGGCCATGACGCGTGTCTGCGACGCGGCTATGCCTAGGGCCCTATAATCCGAGGCGTCAGGTCTACTGGTGGTCAGCGGACATCGCGAGGCTCCGACAGGCCTCCGTGATCGCTTTCCGCCGGTGGACCAGACTCCGAAGGAGGCGTAGCCGCCCCGCAGATACGGGGCCCCGAGAGGCGGAGCTTCATGCGGGGTACAGGGAGACCAGAAAGGCCCTCCGAGTGGCAATAAGGCAGGCAAAGGCAGCAGCTCATAAAGAGCTGCTGGAGACGCTGGAGCGGGATCCATGGGGGCGGCCTTACCTTATGGTAAGGGGCAAGCTGCGCCCCCGGGCCCCGCCATTGACCCGGTGTCTCCAGCCGGAGCTGCTCGGAGGAGTCGTTGGCTCCCTGTTCCCAGCGCGGGCGGTGGAACATATTCCACCGCAGATGACTCCGCCACCTAGGTCGCCTATGACGACGACGTGCCCGAGGTCACTTGGGTAGAGCTAGAGCTGGCGGTGTTAAGGCTTAAGGCCAAGAACACCGCCCCGGGACCAGACGGCATTCCAGGCCGAGCGTGGGTCCTAGCTCTAGGCGAAGAAGACGCTCTCGAGCCCCGACTGAGAGGGTTTCTCAGCGCATGTTTGGAGCGAGGCCAATTTCCGAAGATGTGGAAACGGGGAAACTGGTCCTCATCCGAAAGGCGGGGCGCCCGGCGGACTCACCGTCCGCCTACAGGCCCATAGTGTTGCTCGACGAGGTGTGCAAGCTCTTTGAAAGAGTCATTGCAAAGCGCCTCGTCGAGCACCTATCCAGGGTGGGGCCTGACCTGGCGGATGGCCAGTATGGCTTCCGCCGGAGGCGCTCCACCGTGGATGCCATCATGCGCGTGAGGACTCTGGCGAGGGACGCCGTCGCTCGGGGCGAGGTGGTGTTGGCGGTGTCACTGGACATCGCCAACGCGTTTAACACCCTGCCCTGGAGCTGCATTAGGGAGGCGCTCGTGTATCACGAAGTGCCTCTCTACCTTCGCCGCATAGTCGGGGCGTATCTGTCGGAGAGAGCAGTCGTCTACCCAAGTGCGACCGGGCTCGGTCGGCGAGAGATGTCGTGCGGTGTTCCGCAGGGATCGGTCCTGGGAGCGCTAATGTTGAACATCGGTTACTACTGGGTACTTCGCGGTGAGCTCGCGGACGGTGCCGCCGTCACGTGTTATGCGGACGACACGCTGGTGACGGCGTGCGGGGCTACATACCGCGAAGCGAACCTGAAGGCCACGACCGCGGTTGCCCAAGTCGTGGAGCGGATCCGGCGGCTGGGTCTCGAGGTGGCTCTGCATAAAACCGAGGCCATGTTCTTTCATGGGCCTCGGCGCGTCCCACCGGAGGATTCCAGCCTCATAGTGGGAGACATTTCCATCGCCATCAAGCCCCAGATGAAATATCTGGGACTCGTTCTCGACGGCCGGTGGAACTTCGGGGAGCATCTCCGAAGACTGGCCCCTAAATTGAAGGACACAGCTGCCGCCTTGGGGCGGCTGCTGCCCAACATGAGGGGGCCGGATGACTCCTGCAGGAGACTCTACGCGGGAGTCGTGCGGTCTATGGCCCTATATGGGTGCCCAATATGGGCGGTGCAATGGCCAGCAGGGCCATTAGGGGGTACCGCACGATATCTCTGGAGGCGGCGAGTCTCCTTGCCGGATCCCTACCGTGGAACCTGGATGCGAGAGCCCTTTCGATGCTATATCGGTATCGAAAAGAGGCGCGGGAGCAGGGACGGGAACCCGAGCCTGATGAAATTCGGGCCGTGAGGTCTCAGCTCCACAGGGACATGGTAGCGGAATGGGAGCTACGACTTGGGCGACCAAGCGCAGGGCACGCCGTAATAGCGGCGGTAAGACCCATCATGGAGGAGTGGCTAGAGAGGCCACACGGCAGCCTCTCGTACCGGCTGACGCAGGTGATCACCGGACACGGGTGTTTCGGGAGTTACCTGTGTCGGATCCGGAAGGAGCCAACGTCCGAGTGCCATCACTGTGATGCGAGCGAGGACACGGAGCTGCACACGCTGACCGAGTGCCCGGCGTGGGACACGCCGAGGCGGGTCCTAGTGGCGGCTCTGGGGGTGGGAGTCCTCACACTCGCCACGTTGCTCACAGCGATGGTAAGATGCGCGAACGCTTGGGGTGCGGCTGTCTCCTTCTGCGAGCAAGTAATGCTCGAGAAAGAGGCGGCCGGTTGGGTCCGGACCAGACTCCGGGCCCGAGAAGCCCGCGCAGAGCGAAGACGAACCGGACGTCGGAGGTCGCAGAACGACCTCCGTCCTCCATGAGCGCTGGCCTGGGGGTGACCGGTGGAGCCGCCTGTGACCCTAGCAGAAGCAGGCCGCGGTGGCGGTGCAAAATGCTAGATGTGGACACTGTGGTCCCCACAACCCGAAGGGGGCCATCTCGATAGAGATGGTCCTGGGTCTGCCGGGGTGCGAGAGATATGCTTTTGGCAATCTCACCTCCGGCAACCAAGGACCCAAGACGGCGTGCGTTTTAGTCGGTTCGAGTCCGACATAACCGCCTCCACCGGCTCCGTGGGGGTGGTATCAGTGGGGATTTTTCGCACGATAAAAAAAAAAATACCCCCCCTGCCGGAGCCGGAAGGGGAGGTTATGTCGGACTCGAACCGACTAAAACCGCACGCCGACTGTGGGTCTTGGTGCTAGGCCGGAGGTGAGGTTGTCATCGACATATCCCTCGCACCCCGGCTGACCCAGGGGACCAACTTGGCTACCGAAACACGCCCGGTGTGATTCAAATTTCCCTTCTATTTTTATCCGTCTTTAAGGCTACGGTGGAGACCTCTACCGATATTCTTACGAGCTAGTTTTCTTTTTTTATTACTTTGATCTGTTTTTGTTCTCGTCTAAAAATGTTTCCTCGTACCTTTCGTACTATTTAGTAACTTAAACGTTGTAAAATATAATTTTCATTTTAATAATTTTAAAATTTAACAATATTGTATCGCAAGATTTAATATTGATCATCAACAGCATCTATTAGATGTTATCCGGATCGCATCCGAGGCCAGAATGCCCTCGAAGCTCAGGGTCCGCTGCTAAAGCTCTTCCTCTTCCACTTCGTACAATCTTGGCCGTCCAGGGTAGATAGACCATTTGCACGCATATCACCCTCTACGATGTGAAACAAGAACTTCTTGGGGCCCACCCCTTCTACCAGGAATCGGCGGGGGCACTATTACCAGGCATTAGTTACCCACGTAGCTTAGCGGTTGCCGAAAGACGTGGCCGCACCAGCGAAGGTGGCTCTCTTGCATTTTATCTGCGATCAGAATAAGATTTATCAGTGATGTTCAATAGATATAACTAGATTGAAAGATACGGCTACTGGTAACTAGTGATGTTTTTAGTCGATAAAATTAAATATCGATGTTGATGAGTTGTGATATAGTAAAATTTGTGATTCCACTTTTTTTTTAATCAGCAATATACATTGTCAAAATTAATCAATTAACCGGCCCCTCACCATACCGGAGCCAGTGGTGCCCATGATGGCAGCCGCATTGATAGCAATGGCCAACCTTTGCCCCAGATCCACTCGCTTGTTCTTTCTTTGGTTTTTTTCGTATCGTGGCTTTTATGAGAGCGACTGCCATCTGATCTACATCAGAGGCCCATAGGTTGATTTGTAGTATTAATAGTATTCAATCTTACCTTCAAGTAGGTATAATATACTATATAAGTTTATTCGTATTTTAATACCAAGTCAGCACCACTTGGGCTAGCCCCTCTTTCCAGGACCCGGTGGAATCAGTATGAACGTGTTAGATTTGGGGGGGTAAAATTTGATGTGACCATATTATATAACCTATAAATTACTATATATACCTATAAACTGGATGCCATTTGTAATTATGTATTTGAACCAAGGAAATTAAACAATAAATACAATTCTGTTTTATCACTCCTTTTATTTTGTTATACTATGTCAGTTCCAAAAGCTGTTGTAGACAGGAAAGAACTGACAAGAAAACCTGTCCGCCTTCTAACCACAACATAATTATTATTTTACTTCATGTTACACCAGGCTCGTAGCCAAATATTACAATATAAGACAACCCTGGTTTCAGACCAGTTACAACAGTATAATAGCTAAAACTATAACACAGATACTTATCACATAGGAACCACATTGGAGTCGAACCACTTTTCATAATTATTAGTATGACAATACTTGCACAGTCACTAATACGCTACATTGATATTGTATCATCTGGTATATCAGTTAAAGAGACTAATAGCCGAGACTATGATACATAGGTAGTACATAAAACTTAGATACCACACTGGTATCGAATCAGCCCTTATAATCATTGGTATAGCCATAAGCCATACTTTTACAGCCATTATTATTATGATAATTTATTATCCCTAAGGATTATCACAAATACATCAAGTAATACTTTGATTCGGTTACTTTACAAGTATATTTTAGTTACACAATAATTGGAACACCCAAAGAGGGTATTTAATTATAATTGCTAATTCAATTACTTATTAAATACCAATCCACTATTATATTATTCACTATAACAGCAGTTATTACTACATTCACTGTTATAACACTAAGTACATATTATTATAACATTATAAATATAACAGAGGTATATCGTACCTCACACTTCGACGGCTCGGGATCGACTGTGCGAATGACATCTGACGTCGTCTTTTTATAACATTTGAGACGTCGCATTGCATCGAATGATTTTCCACCTACCTACTTATAAAAATATTGTATAAAGTAGTTTCTTATTTACAAATCCTTTAAAATATTCTTTATAGTAATATAAATACACTATAATACATCAAGCTATACCTCACCTGATCGCTGGCCACTCCATATTTTAACATGATTCTAACACGGCCATACTGACAATTACTTCGCTCTCGAAGTATATACAACGAATTTTATTGCAAATTGCGATCACATATTACATACTTAAACTTAGTCATTATAATTATATTTCTTTTACATCACTTTTTGCAAAACAGAATTTATACATTAAAGAAAAAACACTTTCTTAGTATCAAAATTACCCCAAAAAGAATAGTCAACACCAAAAAAATATAGATATTCAACAACATTTTGGTACTTTGTCTCAAACTTAAGATTTAAACATTATTTAGTCTTCGATCTTTATGAAATCTTAGCATAGTAGAAGGGCAAATAACATTTTATAAAATGTGTGTAAAATACATATATATATATATATATTATCTTCTGTTATTATTCAGTTATCTAAGAACATTAATTACCTCCGAATCCAACGGACTAATGTGAACTTTTATAAAATGTCTTTTGTTATTGTTCGGTTATCCAAGAATATTGATTACCTCCGAATCTAACGGAATAATCTAAACTTTATCATTTCAAACACCATCTATAAATTTACCATTAAATTAATTATGTATCCCGGCATTTGATTATAACAGTTGTATACCCGAGATAAAGTCTCTTATTTTACACGAGGTATAAGTCTTGTTTTTTAACCGAGATGTAACCGCCTCGCCTTTTTTCCCCATGAGACAAAACCGTCTCGCCTTTTACCCGAGATATCATAGTCTCACCTTTTACCCGAGACATCATAGTCTCTCCTTTTACCCGAGACATCATAGTCTCACCTTTTACCCGAGACATCATAGTCTAACCTTTCACCCGAGACATCATAGTCTCGTCCCTTTTGTTTTTTACTTACAACCACCACTAATGCCAAAAGCCAATAACACTATATATATAGTAACACAAATAGCAATGTTTTTAATCCATCACGGCCATTCTGAACTACACTTTGATCTCAAAGTGTTTAGTAAATCCATAATAAAATAATATCTATTGTAGTCCTTTAAGGTACATTGTACATACGTAGTGTAAATGCTATTGACTTTCTTTTTTATTCGAATTTTGTTCATTTTAACTGTACTTGACTTTACTTTGATTGTAATTTACTTTATTATTGTAGCTTAATTTGAATAAACTTTACTATTGCATCCACTGTACTCCACGTTTCAAACCAGTGGTCCATTTGCTAACTAGTATTCAATATTTATTTTTTATATTGGCGTTTTACAAGCAGAATAAACGATTTTGTTAGAATTTGAATTTAATATTAAATCGACGGTAGGTACTTTTCGTGTAATATTAACTTTAATATTGGACCGACTGTACTTTTACTTTAATATTGAACCGACTGTACATTTGCTTTAATATTAAGTCGATTGTACTTTTACTCTAATATTGAATCGACTGTACTTTTACTCTAATATTGAACCGACTGTACATTTACCTAAATATTGAACCGACTGTACATTTACTTTAATATTGAATCGTCTGTACATTTACTTAAATATTGAACCGACTGTAATTTTACTTTATTATTGAATGGACTGTACTTTTACTTTAATAATAAATCGACTGTACTTTTACTTTAATAATAAATCGACTGTACTTATACTTTAATAATAAATCGACTGTACTTTTACTTTAATAATAAATCGACTGTACTTTTACTTTATTATTGAATGGACTGTACTTTTACTTTAATAATAAATCGACTGTACTTTTACTTTATTATTGAATGGACTGTACTTTTACTTTAATAATAAATCGACTATACTTTTACTTTATTATTGAATGGACTGTACTTTTACTTTAATAATAAATCGACTGTACTTTTACTTTATTATTGAATGGACTGTACTTTTACTTTAATAATAAATCGACTGTACTTTTACTTTAATATTGAACTGACTGTACATTTACTTTAATTTTAAATCTACCGTACTTTTATTTTCAATATTGAATCGACGGCACTTTTATCTTTAATATTGAATCGACGGCACTTTTATCTGTAATATTGAATCGACGGCACTTTTATCTTTAATATTGAATCTACGATACTTTAATATGAATCTATTGTACTTTTAACTTTAATATTGAACCGACTGTACTTTTGACTTTATTGGCTTTACACGACTTTTGACTTTATTGGCTTTACACGACTTTTGACTTTATTGGCTTTACACGACTTTTGACTTTATTGGCTTTACACGACTTTTGACTTTATTGGCTTTACACGACTTTTGACTTTATTGGCTTTACACGACTTTTGACTTTATTGGCTTTACACGACTTTTGACTTTATTGGCTTTACACGACTTTTGACTTTATTGGCTTTACACGACTTTTGACTTTATTGGCTTTACACGACTTTTGACTTTATTGGCTTTACACGACTTTTGACTTTATTGGCTTTACACGACTTTTGACTTTACATGACTTTTAACTTTATTGGCTTTACATGACTTTTAACTTTATTGGCTTTACATGACTTTTAACTTTATTGGCTTTACATGACTTTTAACTTTATTGGCTTTACATGACTTTTAACTTTATTGGCTTTACATGACTTTTAACTTTATTGACTTTACGTGACTTAACTTTATTGGCTTTACACGACTTTTAACCTTATTAGCTTTACATGACTTTTAACCTTATTGGCTTTACATGACTTTTAACTTTATTGGCTTTACATGACTTTTAACTTTATTGGCTTTACACGACTTAACCTTAACTTTATTGGATTTACATGACTTAACTTTATTGGCTTTACATGACTTTTAACTTTATTGGCTTTACATGACTTTTAACTTTATTGGCTTTATATAGTTCACTTAGTGTTAGGTAACTTTAGAATGTGTCCAACTAAATAAAAAAAAATGGGTAGTATTTTAAAGTCCTGGTAACCATCACACATTAATGAGTATCAGTATCAATAACTTAAATTGTAAAGAGATGAATCCAAATAAATTAAGAATGTCTTTCAATCTTTTTATCACGGTGTATGTGTATACATACCCTTTTAGTAATTCTCATAACAAATAAAATCTAGTTTACACAGTAATCATAAATAAGTAACTGTTCGGCCAACCTGATATATCTTAATACTCGTAGGTTACTTGTCAGGTACCGAAAAATAACTATTTTAGAATACAAAATATTAACACCACTAATTCTAATCACCAAACTTTTAGAATAGGTATAGAATATTAACACCACTTAATCTGATCAAACCATTTCAGATCACCAAAAAGATTAACTTTGCTTTAAGTATTAGTCAAGCCACATATTTTGTTCAAGAAAATAAAACGTTTGACCATTACTTTTTTTCATTAAATATGAAATCCAGTATTACATCAATGATAATAGCCAGAAATTTTAAAACAATTCGTTAGTGATCAGCCCGGGTGGTTTGCAATTAAAAATATCAAGAAGTTACACTATCCAACTTGAACCTTATAAATCACAAAAGCTACAATACCGTTTTTGTGCACTTTTTTTGTTGATGGTTAGGAAATACACTGCTTCGCAGTACCGCTGCAAATTGATGCTGGATTTCACTGCCTTGCAGATAGCTGAGCCGCCAGTCATTGCTCCAGTGGGTAGCAAATATTACAGAAGGCTTTTGGCAAGCCTCCCAGATACAGATACAATCTGAAACTTGTACAATATGTATTAGAATATGGTTTTTGCGTATCCCACTTCTGATGTTAGATTTGGGGGGGTAAAATTTGATGTGACCATATATATAACCTATAAATTACTATATATACCTATAAACTGGATGCCATTTGTAATTATGTATTTGAACCAAGGAAATTAAACAATAAATACAATTCTGTTTTATCACTCCTTTTATTTTGTTATACTATGTCAGTTCCAAAAGCTGTTGTAGACAGGAAAGAACTGACAAGAAAACCTGTCCGCCTTCTAACCACAACATAATTATTATTTTACTTCATGTTACACCAGGCTCGTAGCCAAATATTACAATATAAGACAACCCTGGTTTCAGACCAGTTACAACAGTATAATAGCTAAAACTATAACACAGATACTTATCACATAGGAACCACATTGGAGTCGAACCACTTTTCATAATTATTAGTATGACAATACTTGCACAGTCACTAATACGCTACATTGATATTGTATCATCTGGTATATCAGTTAAAGAGACTAATAGCCGAGACTATGATACATAGGTAGTACATAAAACTTAGATACCACACTGGTATCGAATCAGCCCTTATAATCATTGGTATAGCCATAAGCCATACTTTTACAGCCATTATTATTATGATAATTTATTATCCCTAAGGATTATCACAAATACATCAAGTAATACTTTGATTCGGTTACTTTACAAGTATATTTTAGTTACACAATAATTGGAACACCCAAAGAGGGTATTTAATTATAATTGCTAATTCAATTACTTATTAAATACCAATCCACTATTATATTATTCACTATAACAGCAGTTATTACTACATTCACTGTTATAACACTAAGTACATATTATTATAACATTATAAATATAACAGAGGTATATCGTACCTCACACTTCGACGGCTCGGGATCGACTGTGCGAATGACATCTGACGTCGTCTTTTTATAACATTTGAGACGTCGCATTGCATCGAATGATTTTCCACCTACCTACTTATAAAAATATTGTATAAAGTAGTTTCTTATTTACAAATCCTTTAAAATATTCTTTATAGTAATATAAATACACTATAATACATCAAGCTACACCTCACCTGATCGCTGGCCACTCCATATTTTAACATGATTCTAACAAACGCACGAACGAACGTATGTGTTTATAGAGGTTCAATCTAAAATTATTACTATCAAAATCTCAACAAAAAATAAATTATTCCACCTCAAAATTATATAAGAAAGAATATGAAATCGGACTCGGCTCCTAGCTGGAAAAGTTTTAAATTTCATAGAATGCAAAATAGATAATTGATGGATGAGGTTGTAGTTTCTTGGATTGCGATAGCTAAATTTATGGTAAAGATATTCAAAGTTTTAACTTAACAAATACATAAGTTCAAGAAGTGAATATTATTTTTAAGCAATCGCGGTGTAATCTCATGGTTATTTATGCCTATTCGGGACTTCACGCGATAAAAATTTTCACTTACCTACTTTTCAACGTCGGCAAAAGTAAGTGAAATTTTTATCGCGTGAAGTCCCGAATAGGCATAAATAACCAAGAAGTGAATACTTGGCCAAATGTAGAAACTTGTATACAGAAGAGTCACGTGTGAATTATGAAAATCGATGAATTGTCGTAATCTTTATAATCGTTGTCGGTAACGATGTAACCAATAGATTAATGAATGAATCAAATTTGGCACAGAAATGTAAATTATTTCACTACCTAATCTACTTGTGAGCTACGAGAACAAAATCAATATTCCTGAAGCATCCATTACATGCTCATGCAAGCGTCAATCATGCCAATGAATCACGTTTGAATGATGGTTAGAACAAACGTATTTGAGTCAAATTTTATAGCATTGTTAACCATACAATTTGATTACATCAGGAAAATGAATTCATTCATTTAGTGAGCCTCTGATCACGGCCGGTGTAACCTGGTCGAAACGTCAGGCAAATCAAAGGTATGTATGTACCTATACCATGATCGTGTTAATTCCCGTTATTATTATTGTATATCATGGAACCCGAGAGTATAAAAGTTAGTTCGTAAGAGTGTTGGTAGATGTCTCCACCGTCACCATAAAGACGTATATATAGTTAAGGGAAATTTGAATTGATTCAGGCGTGGCTCAGTAGCTCAGTTGGAAAAGCATTCCCCCTGTAAGGGAAAGGTCAAGTTCAAGCCCCACCTGAGTAATTATTTTTTCCTTATGTAATGCAATAAAACAAAGTACTTCATTCAACCATCAGTGACCGCATTATACAATTGGTTATTCGTCAATTACGGCCGTGACTGTGGTAAAACTGACTGCAAAACCTACCGTGTGATAGACGCTTTATAGTTTAATAAGAATGAGTTACAAACAAATTAATCAAAACGAATTCTATCGATAAATTCTACATTGTAATGTGTCCCATCCCTAATCTTAACCCGTTTAGTGACACAGGTAGTGCGTGGCACAGTGCTACGGAAATCAAACAATCGACAGTGCGGCACATCACCCATCTCACTCCGACCATCTTTCTACAGTCAAGAGTGAAAGCGACAAACAATGGAAATCGGAACTGTAACACGCAAATAATTGGCTGTCGTTCAATGAATGGATGTTAGATGAATAGTTTGGTGCAAACAAGTTGAGTGGAGTTGTCTTTTCAAGGGTTAATGAATAAAGGAATTAAGCTTAATTAATTAAAAGGTAGCAGAGACAGACTTGGTGCGGAGGGCATAGGATCGGGTGCAATGGTTCACATTGGGAAAGGCCTATGTCCAGCAGTGGTCTGCAATATATTAATTGATTGATTGATTGAATTTGGAGGTTAAGAGAACAAATGAAAGTAAAATACTTAGAACAGATTTATGTGGTAACAGTGAATGGGCAACTAGGTAAAGGTTGATCTAGGTGCAAACCTAGATACCTTTTTTCTTTCCTATGTGGAAATCTTAACGGGTACCACCTTGCCAGGGCTAGTGATGACGATATTTTTAGCCCCATGAGTACCTGGGGGTTGCTTGTTGCATCTCCATCTGATTAACAAAGTCACGTTTATATCAATGAGATGGAATACATTTTATGTAAGAGGTAGTTAATAACCACGAAAGAATATAAATAGACTTTCTGATATCAATATTTTAATTTCTGTTCATGATAAACGGTTTCTTACTTAGCGGAGCCATAGGCAACAGCTACTTTTAGGTAGGTATAATACCTACCTAAAAGTAGCTGTACCTACCTAATAATATGGTACAATGAATACAAAATTCTTTCTCATACAGAAGTTGAAGTACATCACTCCCGTCCACTCCAGCCCAATCTCACACTGAACTCGGACGGTACACATACTCCTAGCTTCTAATAACAGCCAACGATGAACAAAATACTGTTCAACACAAACACTCTTGAGTGCACTGAAGTCCTTGTACTAAAGGCGGTGTCATACTAAAACGTGAAAATTTATTTAATACTAACCGTCGTCCCCGCGTTGCTTGCAATGAAGGTATTTTTTATCGTGCGAAAAATCCCCAAGGATGCCACCCCCACCGGAGCTGGTGGAGGTGGTTATGTTGGACTCGAACCTACTAAAACGTACGCCGTCTCTGGTTGCCTGAGGTGAGAATGCCGGAAACATATCTCTCGCACCCCGGCAGACCCAGGACCATAACTTTCGAGACCATCTCTTCGGGTTGTTGGGACCATAGTGTCCTCATCTAGCCCGGGGTATGGGCAGCTGCAATTATGAATGTCGATTTTCGCGACCAAAAGTAAAGTCAACAATGTTTTTTCTTTTTAAAGACATAATGTAGCCCTGAATGTGACTACACCTTTATCAACCTTATGGGACTTCAGTCAGGGACTTAAAACTTTCCATCCAAGTGTGTTTGTTTAGGAACTAATCGAAGGGGATGGCTCAAGAGATGACGGGCCGACGAAAAATATACAGTATGTTCCCAAGTAAGGTTCAGTGTAAACCTATTAACTTCGTTACGATTCAAACTCGACTTTACTGCCATTAACATATGATTGAAAGTTTACATTACAGCTGTTGAAGTTCTCATTTAATATGTATTGGCAAGAACCAACTTTTTAGTACAATGGTAGCCGACTGCTTCATTGGTTTGGTGGTGAATAGCGCGATGTACATTGCTGTCTCAAGAAATTGCGATGACACGCACTGGCAATCGCAATTCATCGCTCTCTTCATAAAGCGTAGGGGCCACACGAGAAACGGATGGCTGGAGTGTGATATCGCGAGGCAGCGATGGCCGGCGCGTGATATCGTGAGGCAGCAATGGCCGGCGCGTGATAGCGCGAGGCAGTGATGGCTCACGCGTGATAGCGTGACGTAGTGATGGCTGGCGCGTGATGACCGGCGTGTATCATCGTGAGATAGCGATATTCACCTTTTGATATGAAATGGTAAGCGTGATTCCAAATCAAGGCCTCCCCAGCCACGCCAAGCTTTGTTGGTATAAAACCCACCTTCTATTGCCGATTTACACATTGGCCCATCGTTGGTCCAATGTGTAGACCGGCCATCAGATAGTGGGCCCAGCGCGTCTAGATTCTTTGATGTGTGCACGAAAAACCGACACTATTCGGCAAGCTCGCCATTGTTGGCGCCAACTACCAACATACTGTCAAATACAGCTGTACACGTTCGGCCAACATGCTGACACAGAACGTTGGCCCAATGTGTACATCAGCCATGATACTTTACAAAACGCTCATATCCAAAAAAAACTTTTGATGCGCAACATTTTGTTGCCCAAGAAGTTTGGTAATGTTGTGCAACACGTTTCTGCCAGGTAACGCGCAACATGATGCAAGGCTTTATTGTTTGTTGGAGCGTTGTCAACAAACTTGCGTGTAAGAGTTCGTCAATGTTGCTTGGTGTATCCCATGCTTCAGTTAGGAACAGATGGAACTAGCTTGGAAGATATGACATAGTGATGCTAATAAATGGATGTCGGAGCACTAACCCAACTAATACATTAAATTTATTCACGCGCCCGGCCGCGGTCGGGACGTCTTCATATAAGGAAAGGTCCAAACGCTAGCGTTCAGTAAGCTTATAAAAAAATATCTAAGGACCCGTAATTTATTTAAATACTATCAGAATCCGCCCGCTCCCACAGCTCATAGGAACCTAAGGAAGGGTTACAAATCGAGAATTATTCCCGACTATAAACTATTCATGTACCAAATTTCAGCCACTTCCATTCAGCAGTGTGTGGAAGGGAGTGATGGAATAATAAACAGCCAAACATCTTCACAAACTTTCACTTTTACATTTGTACTTAGTAGGGTAGGATAATAGAAGCCTCTGTCAATTAATTATTGTCAACTAGCTTTTGCCCACGGCTCCACCCGCGGAGATGTCCGTTATCGCGACCAAACATAGCCTATGTCCTTCCTCAAGGTCTAATCTACCTTTCTACCAAATTTCATCAAAATCTTTTAAGACGACGGAGGTGTTATAAGTTTGACGTGTCTCTGTGTGTGTGTCTGTCTGTGGCATCGTAACTCCTAAACGGATAGACTGATTTGGATTTACTTTTTATTGTTTGAAAGGTATATTAGTCGGGAGTGTTCTTAGCTATGTTTGAAAAAAATCAGTCAAAAATGGCCGTCGCAACAAAATGGCCGAGTACATAAACTTCCAGCGATAAGGCCGCCCATTGTACATTATACTGTATAGATGCGTATTATTTATATGACCTACTGTAATTCTGTTGGTGTACAATAAAGAATTATCTATCTATCTATCTATCTATCTATCTATCTATCTATAAAAATTTCACAAGTCCCTCAATATGGGTATAAAATGAAAGGGCTTGAATAGTGGATTAATTTAAAAAGTATAACATAAAAATTAAATTAAAAATTAAAAAAAACCCCCGTCACAAAAAACATAAAATCCAAAAAGTTGAAAATAAATTGTTTGCCCTTTAACTTTGATATACCTATAATTATTTTGTTTCAACCGTTGCCATGTCGGGGGGACCATGTATCGTTCCAATAATATGACGGAGTGCTTTAACAGTTAGGGTCCCCTGACATGGCAACGGTTGAAACAAAATATTAATAGGTATATTAAAGTTAAAGGGAAAACAATTAATTTTCAACTTTTTGGATTTTATGTTTTTTGTGATGGGGGTTTTTAAAATTTTTAATGATTCAAATCCTGGATTTTTCATTTTTAAAATTATCTATTTATGGACACTTCCCGCTAACAGTGTGCCACTAGCCTCTTTGCTTTAAGAAGTATCTTTAGGACGACTTGCCCGATTTCCGCCTGCTTTCAGGTCTCTAAACATCAAGCTGTTCCAAATAGTACTTTATTATTCAAAGAACAAGGTATGTTTTCTATTGAGGTCAGTAAGTGATTTTCTATATAAAATGGGGAAGGTTGCGTTTAGTGATAAGAGTCCTATGTTATAGTGGCTTATCTACAGTTACGTGTACGTTCGGAAAAGGAGATATTAAACACATTTACGTACAACTTTACATGAAAAAGTGTACACTTGCTTTTGGCCTCTAAGCTTATTAGTCAATGCATTCTCCTTGTAAGAGAAGGATCGCGGGTACAAATCCCACCTGGACCGAGCACAATTTTTTTGGGTAAGGGGGCAAGTCATTCCCTTTCGAAACTAGGACCATCCCACCTTTAATAGGCAACTGGGTCCACGTTAACATAACTGAAGGTAAGTTGATATCATTTGTTTTATGTAGGTATTCATACTTAACATTAATTTTTTTTACAACACAATTAAAAATATCGTTCTTAACAAACAAATCAAATGTGTGTACACATTTTTTTTGAAAAGCAAAATAAAATATCCTAAAACAAAAGGCGTGGTAATGATAAACCATTCTAGGAGAAATCTCAGTTTAATTAGAAAAGGTGGGATTGTTGTTATTTTATGCAAGTTCGAGAATTCACGCGATAAACACTTCCACTTACTTTTTGCCGACGTTTCGGGTTCGTGACCACGGGTGCAGCATCGCACCCGAAACGTCTGCCAAAAGTAAGTGGAAGTGTTTATCGCGTGAAGTCCCGAACTTGCATAAAATAACAATGAAATTATACCGCGATAGCTTAAAAATAACAAAGGTGGAATTGGTCCCACGTCCCAGTTTCCAAGGGCTTCCGACTTGCCCCCTAACCTATTTTTGTCCCCTTCTAAATCGATTTGAATTAATTAGCATACTAAAGGCTTAAAAATTCATTCAAATATTTGGGCGGAGTAATCAAAAATCAATGTTTAAAAATGATTGAAAAATCATTAATTTGTTCCGACAACATAGCTCGTAAGAGCGTCGGTAGATGACTCCACCGTCGCCTCAAAGACGGATATATTAAAGAGAGGAAAGATTTTGATTCGTTTGGTGTGGGTCTGGTAGCTTGGTGGTCAAAATCTGAAAGAGAAGGATCTCGAGTTCAAATAGCGCCTGGACTGATCACATTTTTTTCCTTTCTAGATCGATTTGAACTAAGAAGAAAGTATCTGTACACTTTTTCATATTATATACACCTACATATTCTATATCTCCTTGTACATCATGTATAGGAGACTTTTATTTGCCTTTGTTTTTGCAAGGATTGGTACTTAGCAAAATGTTAGCCAGAAGTAGCAACGCCCTCTCTAAAAATGGAAAAGAACCATTGCTACTTCTGTTGCCATGCTTCATTTCTAGCTGTTCTGTGCTTCTGGTGTTGTAAGTATTTTACAGGTTACGGGTTCGCGCCATTAATACTTAATCAAAAACAAACATCCTTCATAAAGGAACTCTTATAAATGTCACGTTCGATGATTTTAATTTGCCGTTCTGAACATCAAAAATTACGTAATTATACCTAACTTCAAACGCACTGCTGTTTATAAGAAGTGAGTACAGCTGTAATAAGTTGTATAATATTCATGGAAATTTATTGACTCCGTTTTGTCGATACAAGTCCCATTCTGAGTGACAAACCTTGTCGTAACCACGTTCGTATAAGTCGAGTTAGTCTAGTTTTAAAGCACCTTTAAACTAGAGGCTTGAAGAAGCGCAGTGGTGCCACGGTGGTGTGTTAGCCGCGACACTATTAGTTTTCATACAATATCTAGAAGTGCAGTTGAAGCACCACAGTTGTGCAACATACACGTCATTTTTATGTAGGGATAAAAGAGACATTACAGTCCGTTATCCTTTGAGCGTTTATTAAGTAGAAAAAGTGCTTTTTTTCGTGCGGTAATCCCCTCGTATACCTCCCCGCCGGAGTCGGAGAGGGAGGTGTGTACTTAACGTAAACTATTTTGTGGCGACTTTTAATAGAAGCACTTATTAAATAAATTAACTAGGCTAACTAACTGACTTCCAAAGAAACAAATATTTATAAACTGAGTTAGTAAATTTTATGTAAATAAAATTTATAAAAAAGACACAACTTGATCGTTTATGTTTAGTTAAGTACCTTACCGAATGGAGTATAGAATTTACTGACGCGTGTTTTTTGTGACACGGGCGCACCACTGCAGCGCTTCCTCACACCTTTAATTTGAAGGCGCCCTTACACCAGTTATATCTATTGTTAAAAAACTGCAATCCACAATCTTCTCACGTTACGACTACGTTTGAAATTCGCTGTCACTCAGAATAATATCCCAGTCACGAAACCCTAAAATAATAACGAAAATTAAAACGTAACTTTTTAAGAATATTTCGGAAAACAACAAAAAAATATGTTAAAGAATTTATTTGAAACAGATTCAAACATCTGATTAAATGAAAATGAGCCTTTTGTGTTGTGTTGCGATCCTATTTTATACTTTTTGGTTTTTGTTTTTTTTTTTAACAATATCATTATGAAAGGGCTGTTATGAAACACTGTGTTACTTTTGTTTCTTCCTTTTTTAAATGTTAAATTAGATATTTTTCTTTGATGTTGTATAAAACATTTATTTTTTAACAGTAGCGTATACTTTTGTGCACGTGATCTGAGTTTGAATGCTAGGTTGAGTATAGTGTGACATAATACACGTTATTAAACCGTCGAAGGGTAAGCAGAGATGTACTCACACTCACAAATTCACGAACTAAGATTTTAGGTCCGAACCGGTCCTACTGGTTACTGTCTCCTTCTTCGAGTCGTGGGATATAAAATTTTAGTTCTTACCCTTCGACGGTTTAATGACGAGGAAAAAATCCATTCTAATATTATAAATGCGAAAGTAGCTCTGTCTGTATGTATGTTACGCTTTCACGCCTAAAACACTGAACCGATTTTGATGAAATTTGGTTTAGGGGCAGATCAGACCACGAGAAAGAACATAGGCTATGTTTAGTCGCGATAATCAATATCCACTCGGGCGGAGTCGCGGGCAAAAGCTAGTAATGCCATAAATCGTTCAGGGTTCCTTGTTTCATCATGGTAACATCTCCATGGTAACATCTATTGGGAACGTCTAATAAGATTACTATTTTAGAACTAATAATCGTATCACCTAGAAGGTGGGTCATGCTTATGCTGGACTTCACAGGCTATCATCAGGACGAAAGAAGTCAATTTAACCAAAAGACAGTGGCACTTCGAGGGTGCTGACCGAAGTGAAAAATTTGGTCAGTTTTCATTGTGGGCACTTCACAATACATGTGAATTGGTATCGGTGATAATGTCGAGAGTTTTTGTTTTTTTTTAGAACCGAAGTTATTAATATTCCCTCTAACCCCTCCAGCTAAGCTAAATTGCTTGTGTTAGGAGTGGGTTCACGTCGGTAGTGTTAGCCAGGATTTGACCCCGGACATCTCGATCGTAAGGCAGACTCCTTAACCACTAAGCTACCGACGACACTTAAAGTTCATTGGGTTTTACCCATTTCATAAAATGTTCTACAAAAATGACTCAAACTCAGCGATTTTTTTAGCAGTGAAAGTTACTTCACTGCAAAAAACTCTAACACTGCGTAAAATTACTAAAATAAGCGAAAATCAACTAGTATAACAAATCCCTACTAATAAACAAAGAACCCAATACAAAAACCTACTCAGCAGAAAAATACAAAGGGATGGAACATTATCTTCACGAAACAAGCTCGCCGCGCGGCTTCGTCCAGATAACGACCTTCATTTACTCACATAATACCCTCACTAACTAATTACACAAAGCACCACAAATACTGCCGTCTCCCTCTCACTCGTAGCCTCGCAACAGTGAAAGAAATATTAGGGTATTATTTTGTTAGTTACCTTATTGATTAAGTGTTTTCTATGGCTTCGAAGGTTCAATGGGCAGCTTCTCATAACGCGAGCGGACTCAAGAGATTGGAGTATTAGCAGACCGTTGTAAATCAAGGTCCTCGGTTAGCAAACGATTTGTGGCAATCTGTTAGTTTCTCTGCCGTGTTGGTTCCCGGTGGAGTAGAATAGGACCACCCCAGCACTTCCTGTGGGTGTCGTAAAAGGCGACTAAGTGATAGGGGCTGTTCTTCATCTGACAGTAAACATACAGCCTAAGACAGAGAACCCGCTAAAAGGCAATAGGCTCGCACCCTATTACGTCGTGGGACCGAAAATCATAATTAGCGAAGCGTGGATTCCAATGCACCTCTGCCTACCCCTTCGGGGATTTACAGACGTGTGTATATGGATCGAGTTTCTATTAAAATTATTCGGTAAAAATAAGGGACGGTTGTACACAAGTTTTTTTTTTATTTGAGAAGTACAACATTATCATCATCATCAGCCTGCGGCAGTCCACTGACACGCCACTTAGCCCGGTCTTTAGCTGTCCTCCTCCACTCCCCATCAGCCACTCTGCGTATATCGTCGCTCTATCTAGTCGCAGGGCGCCCCACACTACGTTTGCCGGTTCGCGGTCTCCACTCAAGGACTCGTTTACCCCAACGGTTATCGGTTCTACGGCAGATATGGCCAGCCCACTGCCACTTCAGCTTGCTAATTAGTTGAGCTATGTCGATAACTTTAGTTCTCTGCCGAATTACTTCGTTACGGATTCGATCCCTAAAAGATTTACATAGCATAGCTCTTTCCATAGCACGCTGAGCGACCTTGAATTGGTGGACCAATCGTATCGTAAGTGTCCACGTCTGGGCTCCGTATGTCATTGCAAGTAGAACGCACTGGTTAAAGACTTTTGTCTTAAGACATTGTGGGATGGGCAACGAGCATACCTGACGAAGCTTTCCAAATGCAGCCCAGCCCAACTGTCTTTTAGCCTCATCCTCAAAGTTGTTTCTTCCTAGTTGGAGCATCTGCCCTAGGTATACATACTCCGAAACAATCTCGAGGGGAGTTCCGTTCACAGCAATTGGCTGCCGGTCAACGTGCTCGTTGAACATGACCTTGGTTTTATCCAGGTTCATCCGGAGGCCGATGCGTTTAGAAGAACAAGCAAGCAAGTAAAACATTGGTTGTAGGTCCTGCAGCGTCTCTGCCATTATAACAATGTCGTCGGCAAATCGTAGATGAGAGATATACTTGCCATTTATGTTGATGCCAGATCTTTCCAGTCCAAGGTTCTGAACATATCGTCCAAGGCGCTAGTGAACAGTTTCGTAGATATGACGTCTCCCTGTCTCACTACTCGGCGCAGGTGGACATGTTCTGTTTGTCCATTCTGTACTTGAACGGCCATCGTAGCTGTTTGGCACCGCTGCAGGGACTCTAGAATAGACCAGGCCTCGACAGTGTCGAAGGTTTCCTCATAGTCCACGAAAGCTAGACACAAGGCCTGATTAGACTCTTCTGTCTTCTGTATTATCTGCCGTACTGTGTATATTTGGTCTACGGTGCCATATCCTCTTCGAAACCCGGCCTGCTCCAGAGGTTGAGCCTCGTCAAGAGAAGTACAACACGGTGTTGTAATTAAAAGAAAATCAATTCAATTTAAATATAATTGTAGCTTTGAACCATTACCATAAAACAGACAATAGTACTAGCCATTACCGAACAAAAAAAATGTACTATAGACAGTCAAAGCTCTACGCATTAATACATCCTATGGTCTACGGACTATGGGCTACGGATTAAGGTACATGTGGGTGTGTGTTTGTGTGCGGGACGTGGGATATTTATTTTAGTTTAGTTTAAAATTGTTTGTAGTATATTATAGGTTGTTGTTTGCGAATTATGAGTCATAAGTTGTGACCACAATCCACAGCTCAGCTCAGTCACCCGATACGAATTAGTAAGAACAGGTAATAATTTTAAATATTTAATTGGAGTATCTTCCTTAAAAGACACATGAAACCTTTTTTTGAAATGGACATTTCCGTTTTCCGTTTGTATTTTTCTGCAAAACTTTAAGTGTCACAACCAACTTCACAATGAAGCGCCTATAATTAACAACAAATACACAGCCACAAATTGTTTGCCAGCTGGGTAAACTTTTTTTTCTACACAATTGCTTCGATTGCGAATTATGACGCTAGGGGCGCACAAAAGGCTGTTAGATGCATACGTTTGCACTTGATATAGTACATACTAGAAATTATTCACAGATATTTTTGGCTACAAACGGTATGAAAAGTTGAAAGTTAAATTTACTATACAAGAAGGTATAATAAGATATGATTTTTTTTATTGTGCCAAAATCCCCACGGATACCAACCCCATGGAGCAGGTGGAGGTGGTTATGTTTGACTCGAATCGACTAAAACGCACGCCATCTTGGGTCTTTGGTTGCCGGAGGTGAGATTGCCGAAAGCATATCTCTCGCACCCCGGCGGATCCAGGACCATCTCTTGCAAGATGGCCCCTTAATGGCCCCATTTAGCCCCGGGTACGGGGAGGCGCACTTTGCGCCGCCGCCGCGGCCTGCAACTGCTAGGGTGACAGGCGACTCCACCGGTCACCCCCAGGCCAGCGCTCATGGAGGACGGAGGTCGCAGAACGACGTCCGATTCGCCTTCGCTCTTCGCGGGCTTCCCGAGCCCGGAGTCTAGTCCGGATCCGAACGGCCGCCTCATTCTCGAGCATTACTTGCTCGCAGAAGGAGGCGGCCGCACCCCAAGCGTTCGCTCATCGTACCATCGCTATAATAAGATATGATATGATATGTTGGTTCCCAGTGGAGTATAATAGGGCCATCTCATATCTTCCTGTGGGGGTCGTAGAAGGCGACTAAGGGATAGGGCTGTTCTCCGACCGACAGTAAACATACAGCCCATAACTAACGCTTGACGGCAATAGGCTCGCTCCTTATTACGTATGAACGAAAATCATAGTTGGTGAAAGTGTGGGTGCTAATACACTTCTGCCTACCCCATCGGGGACTTACAGAAGTGAGTATGTATTTTGGTCAGTAAAGAATTCTAATCAAATGAGGCCGTCAAGCAAATAGCCACCATTGTTGTATTGTTGGTGTTTACAATGATGACCCTCTTTCCTGATACTTTGCCTTCAGTGGGTTTCCCTCCTTTTACAGTCCCGGGTACTTCATGCGGAGCGTGAAAACACATCTATCAAGGCCATCAAGTTTAAAAAAAAATCCACAACATTCTACACAACGCTATCTAGACCCATGGTAAGCTTAACTAGTTTGTGTTATGGAATCTAGAATGCGGATAAACGTACTTAGATACTTTTTTTTGTAAATACATACATAATAAACATAGAAACATCCAGACCAATGTAAATAGCTATGCATACAAATATTTGCACTGAGCGACGATCGAACCCGCGCCTCCTGCGTAGCAGTCGCGTTCACTACCGCCACGCCACAGAGGCTGTCAAGTTAGGGACCACCATTTTACATTCAATAGCATCGAGTATAGTGGTCCGTATCTTCTGCACTGCCCTTAGCTTTTTTACCATTTAAATGGGTGCAGTGAACTGATGGACTAAATAAAAAAAAAGCTTCAGACAAGGTGAAGTCATATTGACGTCTTCTATCAATGAGTGTAGCGCACTTCATCCCAATGAGAGCAATTGACATGTTCTATATAAAAACGTATTAATTAAAATAATTCAGGTGTAGATATGCCCTTATAGATTCGCCCTTTACAGTGACATTACCGTGCGTGTAATTTATCAACTGGAGAGCTTTTGTTCAAAATAACCTTAGTCTTAAAAGGGTTCAACAAAAGTTCATAGTATAACTTGGGAAATATATCTTGGACCTTAAATGTTCTCTATACGTGCCGTACATGTTTCTTGGGTGTCTTTTTACCCACGACGGAACGGAGACGGTATTATGCGTTTGGGGTAAGAGGTTGTTTGTGTGTTCTTTGTTTGTGCAAATCCATGTTGCCATTTTCTCAGAAATTACCCATCCAAATTTGATGCAGTTTTCAGTTATGGGTTCGGCTTTAATTGGAGCATGTTCTTAGATAGGTGTTACAAATGAAAATTCAACAGGGAGCGCTACAGCAAGCATTTTTAATGCAAATCAATGTTGCTAATTTTCTCCCAAAATACTAGTCCGATTTTGGTGCTGTTTTCAATTATTGGTTTAGGTTTGATTGGTGCATGTTCTTAGATAGGTGTTACTGTGACAAACCCACTAGCGGGCGCTGCCATAAACATTTTCTGAATTATTTTTTATACGTCGTGGATTTTGAGTATGTGTATACTCGTATCGCAGGGTGCTATTGCGGTAGAAGAGCTCAAATTAACCAAGTATAGATTATTACAAAACGATCAGCGTGCGTCAAGGCCTTGATTATCTCGTGATAGGACCAAGATATGTGTCACAAGTTATTCTATGAGTGGTAAGTTTCCATTCAGTTTATGTAATACCTCATTTCAGTCATGCAGCACAAAAATATAATTACATTTTGAGTATTATTTGCGTAGATCTTATTATATGCACTGTCTAGCCGCAGCTACTAAGCCTCATACACATAGACGCGTTTTTATCGAACGATTTTATCGCATGTGCTAAAAGCGTCGGTAACTTAATGGATAAGGAGTTGGCCTTACAATCGAGAGGTCCCGGGTTCGAATCCTGACCATTACACTACTGACGTGAACTCACTCCTAACACAAGCACTATAGCTTAGCTGGAGGGGTTAGAGGAAATATTAGTAACTTCGATTCTAATATTCTTTAAAAAAAAGTGCAGGTATAAATTACAGTTACAATGCTTTCTCTCCTAGGAGTTGCCAGGACGCGTCCGGACGGGATCAAAATTCACGTGGACGGAGCCGCGGGCAGCTGCTAGTTTTATTAAATAAATGAACAAATATAAATATTTCAACAACATTCTACACAACGCTATCTAGACCCATGGTAAGCTTAACTAGCTTGTGTTATGGAATCTAGAATGAGGATAAACATACTTAGATACTTTTTTTGCAAATACATACATATAATACATGGGAATACCCAGACCTATGCAAATAACCATATATTCATGCATACAAATATTTGCACTGAGCAGGGATCGAACCCTCCTGCGTAGCAGTCGCGCTCTCTACACGCCAAAGAGGCTGTCAATTAAAAAGCGGTCAAGTGCGGGTCGGAAAAGCTCACGTAAGATTCCATACCATTAAGTTCTATTTTTTTTTTACATTTGTTGTTTAAATAGGTACATCATGTGTGAAAATCATAACTACAGAGACAACATCTAGCGACACTGACAGACAGACAGACAGCGGACTCTAAGTCCTCTGTCTCACTAGGACGCCATAGCGAGTTGCCAAGTTGTCGCCAAATGTGTTAGGTGCCATACATTTCAATATAAACTGCTTGGATACGTAGCCGGCGACGTCGCTATATCGTCTTACGGCCGTTCCCAATAACATACTTACAGTTGAAGATAGATAGCAAGAGTCAAAATTGACTTATCGGCTGTTTAAAATGAAAACGTGGTAACTGATTTGTTTTGCGGGAAAGCGCATCGCGGTATAATTTTATTTTCCGAAATTGATGTGAAATAGGAGTTACTATGTTTTGAATTTATACAGCCGAGCACTTTATCCGTAGATGCGATCTATCTCTAATTGTCAGTATGTTATTGGGAACGGCGGTTAGTGGGGCACAACGCTTACTATTAGGGGTTCATTTTTCTCCGTTTACTTATGAACTTCATAAAAAATAACATAACATAAACTCACGGCTGTATTCCCCGAAGGGGTAGAAGTGCTAGAACCCACATTTCGCCAGTTTATGTTTGGGTCCCAATGTAGGTAATAGGTGGTGAGCCTATTGCTATTAACGGGGCACTCATAAACCTGCGATAAATACACACATAACTTCGAACAGCATCGAAAAGTCATTGGTGTGTGCCATGGTAAACCTGGGATCGAACCCGAGACCTCGTCTCAGCAGTCCATTACCCATACCACCAGGCTACCGCTGATAAAAAATAACAGTAATTTTAAATTCACCAATAGTAATTTGAAATAAAATATATTACACGGTCGATCGGTCCATATGTATACGCCTATCGGCACATAGTATCGTCTAGATAGCGCCGGGGGCCGCGCGCCGGGCCGCCTCATGAATCTAACCGAACACGCACTTTGTAAAAGGCTTAACAAATACATTGTTAGGGTAGATGTACACTGTAGTGCCGCCTGTGTACAGGTAAACTATCTGTACTGTTATGAAAAGAAGATGTTTTATAAATAGGTTATATTCAGGAAGAGCTGGGGTGCTCCTATTCTACTCCACCGGGACCAATGGAATAAGGGAAAGGGCTGTTCTCCATACTATAATAAACATACAGCCCAAGACAACGGGCCCTCTAGACTGTAATAGGCTCGCCTATTTCGTCATGGGACAGAAAAACATAATTGGCGAAACGTGGCAATGCAGCGCCACAGCAATGTGGCGTCCAATTAGGACGTAGTTTCTAGTTTTAAATTTCTTTTAGTAATATTTTTTTTTGTGTTGTAAATATTTCAATGAATAAATGTATCAATCAAATTTAAAAATACTTGAAAACGATGAAATAAGAACCAATGCAACGTTTGCCGCTTTTTACTATTCTTTATTGAATGAGCTCGGTTATAATATATCTTTGTTAGAATGGCCTTGGTTACGTTATTAGTCTACACTAATCGAGAGGTCCCGGTTTTAGTTCCTGGACAGTACATCCATCCAGACCTCCCGACATCTCGACTCCTAAACCACATAGTCACTTTTGCGGAAGTGAAGAGAGCTACCAGTCTGGTTGTAGTATATTTATTACGACTTAATGATTTAATAAAGCAATGTCTTACATACTAAATAACAGGATTAAATACTATGAAATATTTATCTACCATTGGTGGAGTGGAAGCGATGCTTGTGGTCACGTTCTATTTTCTCGTTGACTTGCATATTTTGTGTTATGGTTATGGCAGAGGACGTGATTTCTTAGCTTACATCATTATTATTTGTGCATTCTAGTTTCCTTATAGAAATCACGTTCCTGTGACTGCCATAGTCACCAACACCTTATAGTTATCACTTATCATTATTACACACTTATCATTAGCGAGACAATTTTATTCCACCACTTATGTCACTACCTACACTTTATTCCAAATCATTAGTGCTCCAGCACTCGACGGGCGCTTGGCATAAATACAGTGAGCTCTGTGTGGTGGCACGTTGCCAGATTTACTTATCTGTTGGTACAATAACAGTTACTGCAACTCTTAATCAATGACTGATAGTTAAACAACAATGGGATTCGGTGAGGGTGGACCTAGTAGCGATGTGTATATATTAATACACAATAAACACTCCTCTATAGTAATTAAAGGAGTCAGTTATGTACTAGTCTTAGGGCCGGTTCCACCAAACGCGAGTAAAGTTTATTCGTAGAATAAACAGCTAATGTGGGTGATATTGCCTGGTTATTCTAGGAATAAACTTTGCTCGCGTTTGGTCGAATGTACCATTAGTGAAGCTTGTAAGCTGTAATAAAAGGTTGACTACAGATTGTATATACAGATTGATAGTTTGACATATTGCCTATTCAATCTATCCTCAGATAAATCGCGATTCAGACCGAGTATCATTCCAAAATACGGGCCTAAGAATCGGTTCGCTTTGCTTATTTTTCGCCTCGCAAGTGTGCTCCAATCTCAATGTCGAAGTAAGCCATTCGTCCCAATAAATATGATGTTAAGATTACGATGGGACCCTTTTTTTACAAGACAAACGATGGCACCGTTTACTTACAGAAGATATCTTATCGAATGATTCACAATGACTTGCTTCCAAACAATTGGAACGTGGTGCTGGTGGAATTTCTTGAAAAATTTGACATTGGCGTGTCAATATTAATCCTATCCTACTTATATATTTATACGCGAAAATTTGTAAGTATGGATGGATGTTTGTTCCTCTTTCACGTCTAAACGGCTGGAGCGATTGTAATAAAATTTGATAAGGAGTTAACTGACACCTTGGATTTGCACATAGGATAATGTTTGGCCGCAATAACCGACATCCACGCGGGCGGAGCTGCGGGCAAAACTAGTATATTTTTATAACACATTTTACTTGTTATTGGGGTGTCGATATTGGCATTGGATTCCATTGGACAGAAGCTATTATGAAGAAGATTCCAAACAATTGATATTATACAGGATATCTTTTTTATACGAGACGATCTTAGGAGAATACCATATTTTTTTAAGATTCTGAACCACATTCACAGATTTTGGAAACATCACAGTCAACAAAAATGGGCTTAACATGTTCTTTGAGACACAGAAATACACACACAATGCAAATAGACATATTCATGCATAATTTAAATATTTACACTGAGCAAAACGGAATCGAAATCGGGCTCCTTGCGTAGCAGTCGAATGCACTACCGTTACGCCCCAGAGGCTGTGAGATATACAGGCAGGTACAGTTGACACCTTCACATTTGGACTTCGACCCACAGACGGCGTGCGTTTTAGTCGGTTCGAGTCCGACATAACCTCCCCCAATAGCTTCGGCTGAAGGGATATCCGCGGGGATTTTCCGAACATAAAAAAGGTACAGTTGACAAACGCCTACGTTTGCATCTTTACCACGGAGGACAGAATCCTTCTCCATGATCTTTACATACTACTTAATATGAAAGCGTCGGTAGCTTAGTGGTTAAGGAGTCGACCTTACGATCGAGAGGTCCCGGGTTTGATCCTGGCCATTACACTACCGACGTGAACCCACTCCTAACACAAGCAATTTAGCTTAGCTGGAGGGGTTAGAGGGAATATTAGTAACTACGGCTCAAATATTCTTAAAAAAAAAAGAAAAAAAAAGTGCGACGGAATCTCCTTTTTCATCACTTACTTACGTAAAGACGTTAGTCCTGATTGCATCCGAGGTCACGGTGCCCTCAGAGCTCAGGGTCCGCCGTCCAGCTCTTCCTCCTCCATTTGGCACGATCTTGGACATCCAAGGTAGTGAGACCGTTTGCACGCATATCAATGTCCGCGACGCTAAGCCAGCACTTCTTTGGCCTACCCCTTCTACCTGGACCCAGTGGTCGCCATTGCCAGGCATTTCTTACCCACGTAGCCGGTTGCCGCAAGACGTGGCCGCACCAGCGAAGGCGACTCTCTTGCATTTTATCTGCGATGTCACGGACATAAAGGCTGCCGCGGATGCGAGAGTTCCTCACGCGATCTTTGTGCGTGACTCCGCACATACACCACAGTATTTTCATCTCCGTGACACACAGCATCTGCTTGTGTCGCCTCAACAGCGGCTACGCCTCACAGCCATGTAAAAGGATAGGCCTAAAGACCGTATCTTCTTTTTTGACTGTACATTATTAAATGTACTTATGTTGAAAACATCATACGTCTGTACACAATGTTTCGCAGGAGTACAATTATTAATTCTCACTCCGTTTAAAGTCGAAACAAAGACGGAGTGCTATAAACTCTCGCGTTCTCGTATAACTTGCTTAATGAATGTCGTTTCAATCGTTACACGGTAATGAGCTCATCTGACTTCGACTTGACTTCAAAGAGTTATACGTTCGATTTTATCTATAATTATTCATTTGTTCTGTCCTAATATTTTGTTATGATGTGTTGGTTCTCGGTGGAATAGAATGGGGCCACCCTATCTCTTTCTATGGGTGTCGCAGAAGACGACTAAGGGTTAGGGCCGTTCTCCATAACCGATAGTAAACATACAGCCCATGACTAAGTGCCCGTGTGACGGCAATAGGCTCGCCCCTTATTACGTGCGACCGAAAATCATAGTGGCGAAATGTGGGTGTTCATACACTTCTGCCTACCTCTGTATTTACCGGTATGAGTATAATGTATATAGCTATAGGTATGTCATGTAAATATGTGACCTTTGCCTACCCAAGACGAAATACGCCTGACTGTATTGTTTTTTAATAAATGTGCCACAACACTTTTTTTTTGTAAGTGCCTACATATTATACGTAGAAACACCCAGACCAATGCAAATAGCCATATTCATGCAAAAGTACAAATACATGTATTTACACTGAGCGGAGATCGATTCCGCGCCTACTGCGTGGCAGTCGCATTCACTACCACCACGCCACAGAGGCTGTATTTATGTTCATATTAGCTGTTACCCGTGACTCTGCCCGTGTGAGATACTGATCCCATTCCTGCAAAAGACAGATAATGTTCCTTGAAGTTTCTGTGCACTTTTTGCATGAAATGCTCACAGAAATATTGATCTCTTGACCTCAATCCACAGGAATGTATTATTACACACTATAATGTATTTCTGTGCCGCGGTAGATTTTGGATGAAAGAGTAACAAAAATTCATCCATCCGAATGAAAACAAACTTTTCCACTTTTAGGATTGCGTATAACACTATTATTGCAAAATAATCTACGAATAGATCGTTTATACCCACTGGAGATTGATGGCACTTGGTGGAATCTTATACTTTAACTTGGCTTACATTCATCAATGTAAACCTTTGAGAATGCCGGAAGGCGAAACCAGTCAAGTTCAGAAATAAAATTAAACTCTGTGGAAAAGTACTATTGTATTATTCAATATAATAATAGATCCATTTTATACCATCTTCGATGTGAACCACTATAAAAACTTGAACATTTTTCTATAAAAACATTCCGACAATTTTATCAAGCACATATAAAAGATCGTCTATTTGATTAGCTCCTGTCCGCAAGGCAGCGACGTTTCCTCGAACATCTCACACTTTAATGTATTGAGTCAACAACACAAAACCCTACTTAGTTATATTAAAAGCACGTTATACAAAGTGAACGTGATAAATAACTATAAGGTTGCGTTCTTACTAGGCAAACTATTTGCAGCTAATTATTGTCTAGAATACTTATAACGTCATCACGAAGACCTATATCAATATATGCATTGGGAATGCACATGTTCGGGGATACCGTTATCCCCACTCCCGAGGAGGGCCAGACTGTAAGGGATGGCCCTGGGTCAGCCAGGGTGCGAGGGATATGTCGAAGACAACCTCACCTCCGGCCTAGCACCACGTCCTACAGTTGGCGTGCGGTTTTAGTCGGTTTGAGTCCGACATAACCTCCCCTTCTGGCTCCAGCAGGGGAGGTATCTGAGGGGTTTTCGCAAGAAAAAAAGGGGAACGCGCATGTTCCCTACAAGTTGGATATGCGATACAGTATTTATTTGTATTTTCTGAACTTAAAAGTCTAAGTTGGTCTTTGTTAAGTTTTAAATAGGTATGACATGAGTTTGGCTGTGACGTCACAATGAATCTTGAGAAATGTGACTGTTTAATCAACGAAGCTTAATAATTATTGCAGTTTACGACCTTATAACCTCGTAATTTTTTTTAATGAATTTTACAGCATTAAGTATGCTCACTATAGAAATCGAATACATAGGGTAAAATGAAATTACTCGGGTGGGACTCGAACCAACAATCTTTCACTTACAGGGCAATGCTTTGAACAATTCGGCTACCGAGACACGCCCGATGTGATAGGGGAAAATCAAAATCGCGGGTTCGAGTCCTGCCCGAGAAGATTCATTTTTCCCTATGTATTCTACTTATTACCTCGTAATGTCAATCAAATGAAAAGCTTTCACGCGTAAACCACTGAACTATTTTGATGAAATTTTATTGAATATGATTTGCTATTTGTAGCTACTTAAAATATCAAGTGACCAATAAAAAAGAAATTAAAAATAATATGTATATAACATAACATAATATACATAAACTCACGCCTGTATTCCTCGAAGGGGTAAGCAGAGGTGCTAGCACCCACATTTCGTCAGTTTATGTTTAGGACCCAATATAATAGGCGGCGAGCCTATTGCCCTTAACCGGGCACTTATAAACCTGCGATAAATACACACGTAACTTCGAAAAGCATCAAAAACTCATTGGTGTGTGCCATGGTAAGCCTGGGATCGAACCCGAGACCTTGTCTCAGCAGTCCATTACCCACACCACTACATTACACCCACCACTCGATAACATACCTACAACAGCAAATGGCAAATATTTGTAATGCTAGAAGTGTAACTAGCGCATTGCCGACTCCTTAAAAACCTCTTAGAACATATTTCCGGTAGCCACTTGGGAAAACTTAGACAATCAGTGTACATTCTACAATCGGAAGAAGGAAATTCATTTGTAATCGCACAATTAACGACTATTCTGGTTTTACAACTATACAATGTAACATTGCTTTTTTTTTCGTGCGCATATCCCTTAAGCCGGAGGGTGTTATGTCGGATTCGAACCGACCGAAACCACACGCCGTTTTTGGGTCGTCATTCTAACCCAAAGGTGAGGTTGACTTCGACATATCCTTCGCACCTAGGCTGACGCACGGTCATCCCTTGCGGTCTGGCCTACCTACACACAATGTACCTAACAATCCAAGCATTCTAAATACTATACTACTACGCGTCTACGCGTATATCACTTATTGAATTAGAACCCGTTTTAAACGGATTCTTAGTCACCCCGCGACCATGACTGCAGAAAAGTAAACGAAACGTCGGGCTTAAAGTAAATAATAACAACTAAATAGCGATAGAATCTGTTAAAGAAGTGGTTTTATATCAATTCCAAAACTTAAAAAATTACACTTTACTATGCGACTACATCAGAAAAAATAAATTACTAAGGTGAGGTTTGAACCTACGACCTTTCCCTTACGGGGGAATGCTCTTCCAACTGAGCTACTCAGTCCAATTTCCCTTTTCTCAGTAGCACAGTTGGAAGAGCATTCCCCCTACAAGGGAAAGGTCAAGCCTCAACTTAAGTAATTAATTCATTTTTATTGTATGGTTAGCATAATAAATGCTATAAAATTTAATTCAAATTAGCTGTCAAATCATCCGCGTCTGGGTCCCCTTTTTACCCGACTGCGCGACGCAAAGGAGGGTAATGTGTTTATCAGTCTATGTATGTATGTATGTATGTATGTATGTATGTATGTTTGTTTCTATGTGGCGTTCTAGAGACCAAATGCATGGGCCGATTTTGATAATTCATACGTCAATCGATTCGTCTTAACCTTGCGAGTGTCACTAAAGACATGACAGTAATCAAAATCCACCACAGCGACAACCAGACGCCATATTGTCAACATGCAAAAAATAAAAGTCGATGAACTATGTCAAGTGGGGTGTCATTGAATAGGTATTTTAAAATCATCTTTAGGTTTCTTTTATCATTTTTCATTTTAAATAATCGTTTAGGATATATAACGATTTAAAGTTGTTTAACAAAACAATCATTCTCGCTAATGTTCTTACTTATTGATTTAAGTTTTTATTATTTCAAGTATAAACGATATGTAAATTACAAAAAGATATACATGTCATATCATAACTAAAAAGTATAAAATAAAACAAATGATTAAAAAATAAAAAACCCGACTGCCACTGAAAAGACCGAAATAAGTTTGATAGCAGGCGGTACCCATTTGCCAATCATAAACCGAAAGAAAGTTTGATAGCAGGCAGTACCCATTGATTTTCTTTCGGCTATGATTGGCAAATGGGTACCGCCTGCTATCAAACTTATTTCGGTCTTTTCAGTGGCAGTCGGGTTTTTTATTTTTTAATCATTTGTTTTTTATGGTTCCGTAGCCAAATGGCAAAAACGGAACCCTTATAGATTATAGATTGTCCGTCTGTCTGTCTGTCCGTCCGTATTTCACAGCCACTTTTCTCCGAAAGTATAAGGCCTATTCTATTGAAACCTGGTAAGTAGATGTATTCTGTGAACCGCATTAAGAATTTCACACAAAAATAGAAAAAAAAGCAATAAATTTTAGGGGTTCCCATACTTAGAACTAAAAGTCAATTTTTTTTTCATCAAACCTAATAATGTGGGTTATCTATAGATAGGTCTTCAAAAATGCTATTGAGGTTTCTAATAAAAAAAATTCTAAACTGAAAAGTTTGCGCGAGTGACACTTCCAAAGAGGAAATGAACTACAAGAACTTTTATATTATGTTACTTGCTGCTACGGAACCCTTCATGGGCGAGTCCGACTCGCACTTGGCCGGTTTTCTTTTATTACTTGGCTCCTAAGGTTCCTTACAAGATGTTATGATAGTCTATTAACTTGACCAGTGGTGAAGGGTGAAAATTTTCAAAAGGCAATCCGATGGAAATATTGAAGTTTAAATGTGAAAATCTCCACCACAGCTTCCCTTTGCAGAGCAAGCCAGCAGGAATTGTGTTGTAGGGACTCCTCGCTACTGACCTAGAACAATAACTGGGCAATCAAATGAAAAAAATAATTTCTTAAAGCGCACTTGTAGTTTCTTTTTATTTATTTTTTTCGCGCGAAAATGCCCTCGGATACCTTTTTTTTTTCGTGCGGAAATCCCCTCGGATACCCCCCCTTCCGGAGCCGGAAGGGGAGGTTATGTCGGACTCGAACCGACTAAAACCGCACGCCGACTGTGGGTCGTGGTGCTAGGCCGGAGGTGAGGTTGTCATCGACATATCCCTCGCACCCCGGCTGACCCAGAGCTATCCCTTACGGTCTGGCCCTCCTCAGGAGGGGGGACAACGGTGTCCCCAACTCGCCCCCGGAATGGGGAGGCGCGCTATCCAGCACGCCGCCGCCGTGGCCTGCTTCTGCTGGGGTGACAGGCGGCTCCACCCGTCACCCCCAGGCCCGCGCTCATGGGGGACGGAGGTCAGTCAGTGCCCTCCGACGCCCGAGTTGCCTGCGCGCGCGGGCGGCGCGATCCGCGAGTCTTTCTCGCTCGCGCCGCCTCTCCCGCTCCGCCTTCCCCTCGGATACCTCCCCGCCGGAGCCGGAACTACGACTAAAACCGCAAGCCGACTGAGGCCGGAGGTGAGGTTGTCTTTGACATATCCCTTGCAACTCGGCTGACCTAGACTTACGGCCTGGCACTCCTCGGGAGGGGGGACAACGGTGTCCCTTGTAACGGTAGCACTTGTAGTTCCAGATATCGTTTTCTCAACCTTGTCTCAATTCAGTAGGTGTAGCAGGCTTGGTGCAGGTAGGCTTTCCAGTATCATTTTATTTTGATGTGGCTGATAGCCATTTCCAAGTTATGTATCCAGAGAATAATGAATTCAAAGAAACTCTTCAGCTTTAATATTAGTTTCGACAACACAAAGCAGAAAACACTCGTAGTCAGATTTTTTTAAGGTCTAACGGGCTCTGAAACTATGTCGAGTGAGCACATTAATTATTATATTTTGAAGGAGGTCCGGTGGGGCCTAAAATGAGGTCAAACGGGTACTTTTGTGAGAAGGTCGAATCTCGGAGGTCGAACGGGTACGTAGCCAAGACTTGGTTTCTATTCGATTCGACTCTGCGCTTGTATGAAGTGTCCCTTAGGCAAACATTAGCTGATTATTAAGTAATACTTTCCGCTGACCGGAACGGAAAACTAATTAATACAATAATACTCTAGACTACGACAAACTATTTGCCTAATGGAATCGGTTCCTTGCACGAAGTGAAGTCGTATTTGTCGATAGTGAAGATATGTGGATATGTCCACAATTCTAACAATGATGTATGTTGGAAGTTTTATTGAAGAATATATATACGAAGCAGTGTTTATTACCCGACTGCCGAAGGGAGGAGGGTAATGTTTTTTGAGACTATGCATGTAGGTATGTATGTTTGTGTGTATCTCCATTTATTTGGTACGGCCTACAGCCTAAACGGCTAGACGGATTTTGACATGCGAGGTGTCATTTGATTCGTCGTAATTGTGTGAGTGACACCAGGTATATTAAAATTTCTAGAAAATCAAAATGGCGGATTTTTGGCGCCAAAACGTATGTTGTCAAAAATATTTTTACTCAAACTTATCGAGTAGGGTATCAAAATGAAGGAAATTAGAAGGAGATTACAAAAAGATATACATAACTAAAAAGTATAAAATAAAACAAAATAAATGATTAAAAAAATTAAAAAACCCGGCTGCCATTGAAAAGATCGAAATAAGTTTGATAGTACAGCCTACATAGTAGTAGTACAGCCTGATACAGCCTATGTGGTGTGGCGGTAGCACATTCGTCGGCTACACAGGGGGCCAGGGTTTGATACCCGTTCAGTGTAAATATTTTTATGCATGCCTAATTTATTTGCATTGGTCTGAGTAATTTCGTGTTTCTTGAAGAAAGTTAAGCCGTCGGTCCCGGTTGTCAAACAAACATCTGGCAGTCGTTACGAGTAGTTGGAGCCCTTAAATCGGACAAATAGTACAACTGCAATAATACCTACTACGATACATGATGGCAAGATGGCACTTGGTTGAACTTACTCGTATAAACACATAATTGAAAATTCACTTGTACGATTCAATTCAAAACTCAATTCAATTATTCAATTCTTTCTCTCTGTCTGTAATCTGTAGTAATCTATGTAATTCGATTCTTAAGTGTTGCATTTTGTTTATTTATTATACCGTGGCTATGAGTGAAAACTCTTAATTGTCTTTCAGACGTTTCATCTTCCTATTATCCTATTGTGTTAGCTGTAAATTTTCCATGTGTTAATAAATAAATAAATAACTAATAAGTTCCACCAAATGCAATCAATCAACAGTATAAATAGTCTGAACACAGTAGGTACGGTTAAATTGATTGATAGCCTTTGAGACTACCGTAAGTCGAAACCGGTAAGGATCTTAAGTAAAAACTTGGAAAATTACAAGTGAATTTTCAATTATATCTTCAATCGTTTGTGGAGGTAATATGGTAGTCGCTTCACGGAAATTATAATTATTTATCTAATTCTAATTGCGTCCGAAGCGAAGAAGAATCTAAAGCGAAAGCTTCGGACGCAACTAGAATTATCGCTAGGTTGAAGACGAAGAAGAGAAATCACTGAAAAAAAAAATCAGGTAAATGTACTTTCATTCCAATTTCTCAAGGTCATCAGTAGATATCTGATGAATAATCAATAAAGTAAAACATAGGTGTCTATTATCTATGTAACTACTCGTTCACGGGTTCCCTCTTGAATACCGATGCGTGAGCGTGTCGAGTTTTGTCGAGTAATCTCTCGGTTGGTTACCTTCATGGGGTGCGGTGCTTCCGGACTCCTACCAAGGCGTTCAAGATTCTTTACTACTGTTGTTATAGTTACTATACGAATACGTTTGACAGCCTCTGTGGCGTGGCGGTAGTGCACGCGTGCCATGCAGAAGGCGCGGGTTCGATGCTTGCTCAGTGCAAATATTTTTATGCATGAATATGGCTATTTGCATGGGTCTGGGTGTTTCTATGTAAAAGTAATATGTATGTATTTACAAAAAAAAGTATCTAAGTATGTTTATCCGCATTCTAGATTCCATAACACAAGCTAATTAAGCTGACTATGGGTCTAGATAGCGTTGTGTAGAATGATGTGGACTATTTATTTACGTGGCGTGTTTTCTAAAGTGAGAATTGTTATTGTATAGCTACTTATAAAATAATAAATAATATTTTTTTTCTCACCAACAGCCAAATTACATACAGTGTTTATACAAACTTAGGGTAAGTATACAGAGTATGGTTTTGTTTGGATCGCTGGTGCCTGTTGTAGGTTAGATTACCTGTATTACTAGTCACCAGAAACTTATGATTATATTTCGTCGCTTCATTCTTCAGATATAAGATGATTAACAACGTAGTCCCTTTAGCCTACATGGTAGCAACGCACTTTATTTAGAGTAAAATCGATTTATTTATTTTATTAACATAAAAAGAAAATCGATATTTATACTCGATACTCAACGTCGATTCTGTTGACCGCCATTCGGTTTCCATTCCTTTTCTGTGCGTGGTAGCGCGCACACCTTAAACAATTATTACATAATTATCTACCTTCGGAAAAAATAAAAAATAAAATTTTTCGACATGCCGAAACGGAGTGCAGAAGAAAAGATTCTACATTATCAGAAGAAAATAATGAAAATTGAAGCGAGGAATCGCAACCGTAAACGAGTGTTTATTTCTGATTCGTCTGACTCCGAAGAATGTGAAACTATGTTTCGTGTGTTGTAGATTGCGAGGACAAGGATCAGAATAATATCTCTGCTAGCGAGGCACTACCGTCAACTGGCGACATGCCAGCGGTACCGAGTACCGACCCGGGAGGGCAGCCGGCGCCAACGGCGATCGACTGCACCCCGCCCGATGTCACACAACAACCCGTTGAAGACTCTGCCCCTATGTTAGACCCAGAAATACTTCAGGCACTAGGTGCCAACACCGAGGATGAACCCGAGTACGGTAACAAAATACATGACAATCTTAGTCAATTATGGCTACCTCTCCTTAAGAAGGGTATGTCTAAGGAGGAGAAAGATAAAACTTCCAAGTTTTATTTGGTTCCTGAGAACTGCAGGTTACTACAGGCTCCGAAACTAAACTTAGAAATCTCAGCGGCTATATCTGAGAGTGCCCGCGGCCGCGACAAGAAGCTCGTGGTCACGCAACAGCAGCTCGGCGTCGGCGTCACTGCCGTCAACCGTGGCCTGGATGTCCTCCTGACCAGCAAAGATGAAAATGCCATCGTAAAAGCGATCAAGCATCTCAGCGACGCTTGTCGTATTCTCTGTGACTTACATTATACGGAGTCACAAGCCAGAATCAAGCTAATCGCCCCTAATCTTGACAAAAGTTTTCTTAATGTCATTCAAGACACTCACAGAGATGAAACGCTTTTCGGGCTGAAACTTTCAGAAAAAATTAAGTGTTCTAAAACTATTGAGAAGCAAGGGCTCCAGATTAAGAAAGCCAGTGCTACGTCGAACGCGGTGGCTTCGACTTCCGCTCCAAAGTCCTCGCAGCAGCCGCAGCGGGGAAACTGGAACGCTCCCCGTCGCTACACTCCCAAGAGCAGCGCGGCGCCCGGCGCAGGCGGCCCCTGCGCTGCCGCCATCGGCCAAGCCGGTGCGCCCGCACACGCGTGTTCAAACGCAGTAGCATTAGCGCAGGTGCGTCACGCTGGACGCGTACAGCTGTTTTATTCTTGTTGGGAAAAAATAACAGATAACGAGTTAGTTTTGAAGTGGATCCGTGATGGCGTTGAAATTCCATTTGATAAACCTGTTACACAATATGATGTTCCGTACACTTCATGGTCCCTAAATGAAAAACGGGACATGGCTTTAGCTGTGAAAAAACTAGAAGATTTAGGCGCGGTTCGTAAATGTCCTGAGTCAACTGACCAGTACATATCAAAAATATTTTTAGCACCTAAATCCAACGGTGGGAAACGGTTCATACTGAACCTTAAATCTTTGAATAAATTCATTAAAACGGACCATTTTAAGATGGAAGATTACAGAACCGCTTCAAAAATAATACCGAATAACGGATTTTTAGCCACGATTGACTTAAAAGAGGCCTACCTCTTGATACCAATACGTGATTCTTACAAAAAATATTTACGATTTCAGTTTGAAAATATAAATTACGAATTTACGGCTATGCCTTACGGTTTGTCTATAGCCCCACGTGTGTTCACTAAAATAATGAGAGAGGTCATTACCACATTAAGATCACGAGGCTATAAATCCGTCATGTACCTGGATGACATTCTTTGCATTGGCAATGATTTTGCAGACTGTATTGAAAATGTAAATGAAACCCTGAAGTTGCTTCAGTGTTTAGGTTTTGTGATAAATTTTGAAAAAAGTAATCTTTTGCCTCAAACAGTCTGCACATTTCTTGGTTTTGTTTTTGATAGTGAAAAACTGACACTATCATTGCCACTTGAAAAAAGAAGTAAGATTGCACAGTTAGTACAAAAGTTTTCCTCTTTGCCCAGCTGCAAACTAAGAGATTTCGCACAACTGATTGGTACTCTAATAGCTGCCTGTCCAGCAGTGAGATATGGCTGGTTGTACACCAAAATATCAGAAAGAGAGAAATATTTATTTTTACAAACATTTCATCACTATGAAGCAGTAATCTCTTTACCGTCTAACATCCTTGAGGATTTATACTGGTGGTATCAGAATATCCGAACAACTAGTTGTCCCCTAAGGACCCTAAGCTACAAAAAAGAGATATTTACCGACGCTTCACTCACTGGCTGGGGAGCGGCTTGCGAAGGAAATCGCGTCAATGGCGGTTGGAAACAAAGCGAAATAAATCAGCACATTAATTACCTTGAGTTACTAGCTGTACTTTTCGGCATAAAAAGTTTTGCAAAAGACGATTCTAACTGTGCAATATTGCTACGTGTCGATAATACCACAGCCATTAGCTATGTCAATCGCCAGGGTGGTATCCAGTACCCACACTTGAACAATGTGGCTCGTCAGATTTGGCAATGGTGCGAGACCCGTAACATTTGGTTGTTTGCATCGTACATTAACACCAAGGACAATGCTGAAGCTGATGAAGAGTCCCGGAGGATAAATCCCGACATAGAATGGGAACTCTGTGATAACGCGTTTCAAAATATTATTCGTACATTCGGTGAACCTCAAATAGATTTGTTTGCGTCTCGCACTAATGCCAAATGTGATCGATACATTGCTTGGAGGCAAGACCCGGAAGCAATGACAGTCGATGCATTTACTATAAATTGGCACGACTATTATTTTTATGCATTTCCTCCATTCGCATTATTATTGAAATGCATGAGGAAAATTATCGACGATCAAGCAACGGGGTTGGTCGTGTTCCCCTACTGGCCATCGCAGCCCTGGTACCCTGTACTAAAAAAGCTATCGGTGTCTAAAATTTTATTTTTCAACCCTAGTGAAAGACTCTTACGTTCCCCTTTCAGACAACGTCACCCACTGTACAGGCAGCTTACCCTGGGTGTCGCGAAGCTTTGCGGGCGGCGTTCCTCGGACACGGTACGCCGGTAGGGGCAATAGACCTGATGATCGCATCGCTCTCCAGTAACACCATCTAGCAGTACGGTACTTCTCTCAAGTTATGGTGGCAGTTTTGTTTAGACAATCTCATCAATCCCTTTGAATGCTCAAACGATTGTGTAATATCGTTTTTAACTGCTCAGTTTTCTGCTGGTTGTTCCTATGGTACCCTAAATAATCACCGTTCCTCTTTATCTTTACTTTTGAGCAAAAATAATATTGGTACTGACGATCGTATAAAACGATTACTAAAGGGTGGGTTTAGACTGAAACCTAGTATGCCTAGATATAGCTTTACGTGGGACCCACAGATTGTCTTAGACCATATTTCACGGTGGACTCCTAATTGCGAAATTCCCCTTGAAAATTAAAAATTAACCCGAAAGTTAGTAATGTTACTAGCACTCTGCACTGCACACAGAGTGCAAACTTTGTCTCTTATCAAAATTGATAACATTAGTTTTTCTCAAAACGGTGCTAAAATATTAATTAATGATCTAATCAAAACTTCGGGCCCGGGTCATGAGCAACCCGTACTTTTTCTTCCGTTTTTTCAACAAAACATTGATATTTGTCCTGCCACCACACTAGAGGTGTATTTAACCAGAACTAAAGATATAAGACGTGATGCTACATGTCTTTTTATATCATTCAAACCACCAAATAAACCGGTGAGCTCTCAAACCATCAGCAAATGGATTAAAAAGGTGTTAGAGGAGAGCGGTATCGATGTGTCCATGTTTAGGGCGCACAGCACGCGCCACGCGGCCACGTCCGCGGCCAGTGCTGCAGGGCTTGACATAGCGACCATCCGGAAGACGGCCGGATGGTCCGCTTCGTCATATACTTTTGCAAAGTATTATAATAGGCCCATCATTGACGACAGTCAATTCGCAAAATCAGTCATGTTAAATAAAGAATTATAAATTTATGTTATACTTATCTATTAATTAATTAAGTAGAGAAGTTTGTTTTTGTTACTCATATAATATTTTTCTTTATAATTTAAATAAATCAGTATTATGATGATACAAAATTCGTTATTTTTCAAAACTTCCTACTCTAAACATCTACGTTGTTAATCATCTTCTATCTGAAGAATGAAGCGACGAAATATAATATATGATCAAACGAACTTCAGTGAAGTTCGATCGATATTATATGAGTCGCTTCATTCGAAGATATAAAAACCCGCCCACCCGTTCACCCTAAGAACTTTCGAAAAAAAAAAAAAGTAATTATCTCTCTAAAAGGAATGGAAACAGAATGGCGGTCAACAGAATCGACGTGGAGTATCGAGTATAAATATCGATTTTCTTTTTATGTTAATAAAATAAATAAATCGATTTTACTCTAAATAAAGTGCGTTGCTACTATGTAGGCTAAAGGGACTACGTTGTTAATCATCTTATATCTTCGAATGAAGCGACTCATATAATATCGATCGAACTTCACTGAAGTTCGTTTGATCATATTTAATATTGTAATTTAAGTAGTAGTCATTTTGTATCCAAGCATCATAGAATTTAGTGTTATGAGTTTGTGAAGATGTTTAGACATTTGTTACTCAATTACGCTCAAATAACTGAACGTAAGTTGTTGAAATTTTGGGATAGAGATAGGCTTATTATCTTTTTCTTAGAGATAGGCTTTTTTTATGACTGTAAAAGGTTTTCATGGATTTCAGGAACGGGACCTGATATCCATGCGAGTGTAACATAAGTGGTAGATTACACTAATTAGCTCTCGCATTAGGGTAATTTGTAATCGTATGTATGTGTAATGTATGGTATGGGTAATGGATTGCTAAGACGAGGTCTCGGGTTCGATCCCAGGTTTACCATGGCACACACCAATGACTTTTCGATGCTTTTCGAAGTTATGTATGTATTTGTCGCAGGTTTATAAGTGCCCGGTTAATGGCAATAGGCTCGCCACCTATTACATTGGGACCTAAACATAAACTGGCGAAATGTGGGTGCTAGCACCTCTGCCTACCCCTTCGGGGAATACAGGCGTGAGTTTATGTTATGTTATGTAATCGTAATTTTAAGTGTGGTAAACAATTAAATTCCAGTCAGTTATTCCTGCAGCCTGTAACTTAGGGTTTTAATCTATTAAGTGACACAGCATGACGAAGTACTTCTCTATGATATATTTCGACTAATAGAGAAGTAAACTACAGGTATTGTGCCTGTAGTTTACCACCGAGACATATGGTATTAGCTCCGATAGTTGCACCGGCAATCGCTGATTGTCTGCGGAATTGTAATGAGGGAGGGGGGAGGGGGTAGTGAGGAGCCGTGTGAAGATGTTACGTGCAGGAAATTAAGAACGGTAGTTTTGTTGATCTGTTTATATATAGGGTGTTTCTTTTAATAAGAATGGGTGTGTAAGTATGTGTATGTGTGTCTCAAAGAGTCAAAGTCAAAAGAAGTATTCAGACAATATGATAAATTCTACCCAATATATCTTAATTATGAGTGAGGACATTAAATATAGTTTTTATTTGCGATATAAATAGAAAGGACGTCAATAAATGGGTTTAAAAATAATTTTATTAATGTAACTACTTATCACATTTCAATGAAATAAAAGTAACGGTAAGTTAAGGTAACGACAGCAGTAAGTATACCCGGATGAGAAATAGGCGTGAGCATAATATAATTATGTACGTACATATAATCGCAATTGTCAGAAAACGACTCGTTACGAAGTAATTTCACTCACAGAATAAGAAAGAAAGAAATAAAATATTTAATATAATATTTTATTAAACGTTCCTCACAGTGTACATCTTATATAAGTAAGTAACAGTAAAATATCACTTTATTTACAGGCCCATAACCGAACGAACAAACGGATCGAGAGATCTCCAGGCTTCGAGAATTCAACATTAAATAAAATACACCCTGTGCTAGCTAACTGATGGTTATTAGCAAATATAATGAGTGAAGCGCACATATCAATATTCGAACCCCTGTAACACCTGCTGCCGTAGGTAATTGAAGAAACCCGCTGTATCACCACGGTTCCTCATTATTGTAGGTACAGTCAGCAACAGAAAGATATTGACGTACAAAGAACTCAAAATGATTTTAATTCCGTTTTTTCCCCTTCCATGTTGTTCTGATATTTGCTGCATGCCTTTAATTTGGACAATAAAACAGTTTGATTTTATACAAGTGATTTAAGATCATTTCGAGACTTCGTCGCCGTCGTCAAGATATTTATGACGCTGACAGTATGATATTATATTTACTCAGGCATTGAGCACTATAACTCGATGTTGGTATTGAATTTCAATTTTCTAAACAGAAGGTCAAAATTCTCAACAAAAATCCCAAATGTCCCGCATGTCAAAAATCAAGGGTTTAATTTTTTCTTTTCTATCAAGATCTCAATGTTCTTTTTTGGAAAAGTGTGTTACGAGAATACTGAATTCAGAGCGGTGAGTAAGGTAGCCAGATATGAAAGAAAGAAAGAAAATATTTTTATTCAGCACATTACTTGAAGTGACAAACACATAAAAATGTGCATAGGAAAAGAGAAAAAAAAGGGAGAGAAACCTGGAGAGTGTTTGTGCTCTCAGTGGGAAGACCAAAGGTGTTCGTCTAAACAGAATCTTGCAATGTCTTCAACACTGACGGCACAGAACCTCATATACAGACATTAAGTCATATGGTGATGTTACTTACACTCTGTCAGCCTATGACACAGGTACCGATGTTGGCAGCCCCTGGTATACCGAACCGCAACGTGTGACAGGCCGATCCTTGCCCGTATCTACTGATAGCATTGGTCTTCGACATAAACGGAAGCGGGTATGGAACGTACGTTTTGAAATTTTCAAGCATAGGGTCATTTAGACGGGGCAGTTCCTCGCCTGCTCGATTATCGTAAGTATACTAATAGTTGCTCCGTCTGATCCGTCAAGGCCCTATTGCCATACGTATATCCACGGCACGTAGCCCTAAAATCCAACGACCGGTCGTATTTTTTACCCACAACGGAACGGAGACGGTATAGGCGTTTGGGGTGAGAGGATGTTTGTGTGTTTGTTGGTATGTGCAAATTCATGTTGCCATTTTCTTCGAAACTAACAATCCAAGTTTAATGCAGTTTTCAGTTATGGGTTCGACTTTAATTGGAGCATGTTCTAAGATAGGTGTTACAGTGACAACTCATCAGGGGCCGCTACAGCAAGCACTTTTTAAATGCACATCAATATTGCCAATTTTCTCCAAAAATGCTAATCCAATTTTAATGCAGTTTTCAATTACCTTTTGGTTTGGTGTTGATTGGTGCATGTTCTTAGATAGGTGTTACGGTGACAACCCACTAGAGGGCGCTGCAGTAAACATTTTTTAAACTATTTTGTATACCTCGTGGGTTTTTTCAAAATTTACAATTTTGTATTCTTGTTAAGGCTTCAATTTCAACTAAGAAGAAAGATGAATTGATTTTTACAGCATTAATCTATACAAATCGAATACATAGGGAAAAGAAGAATCATCTCGGGCGGGACTCCAACCCGCAGTCTTTCGTAAGAAAATCGGTAGATGACTCCACCGTCGCGTCGCCTTAAAGACGTATAAGTTGGGAAATTTGAATCACATCGGGCCGAATTGGTCAAGGCATTCCCCCTGTAAGGGAAAGACTGCGGGTTTGAGTCCCACCCGAGATGATTCTTCTTTTTCCCTATGTATTCGATAAAAAGAAAGATGCTGGAATTTTTAAATATTAGAACACACCTCGACCAAATATTTCGATATTTAAGCCAGTCGCTAGTAACTAATAACTTGTGCCCACTATGCTGACCGCAACGTGTTCCTGACGTCATACTGCATCGCTCCACAAATCCACAATGCGCGCGAACATTGTATAAAGGTAAGTCAGGATGGTACCTTTGTTGCTGTACTCGTGTTGAGCTGTGAACTCATATGCCCCTTTTCATCCTTGCGTTAATCCCAGTAACATCTGAAGCTTTCAACTTGTCTCGACAAAAAGTCTGGGGTCCGCTTTACCGGTCTAACTGTTGATTGTTAAACTGGCTCAACTTCGATATTTTCCATAAAGCGATCTGACCTCCACAACGTAAAGACTATATCAAAGCATTGCAGATAGAACAGTTGTTGAACTTTTGAGGGTTCTAACTACCCGTAACGACTGCCATAGATGTTCGTATGACAACCGGGACTGATGGCTTAACGTGCTCTCCGAAGCACGAACAGACCAATGCAAATATCCATATTCAAGCATACAAATATTTGTACTGAGTGGGGATTGAACCCGTGTTTCCTGCGTAGCGGCCGCGTTCACTCCACTATTATAGACACCGCAAGCCCTATTCTAGAACAATACTCAGTCAAGTGATTTATGTGAATAAAATCTCTCGTGGGTGTACAGTCAGCGTATGAATAATCTTAACTACAAAGTCTCCAAATGAACTTAAAACTAAGGTAAAATCAAATTGTTTTATCGATTTAAACTGTATTGTGTCCGAACTAAAGGTATGTATAAAATATCAGAACTATCAGTCAACAGGAACGGGGGAAACAAGGATTCAAAATCATTTTGAGTACTTTGTTCGTTAAGAATGATCTATGCTGACACACAGGGTTCGTACCCGAGGGCCCCCAGTTCCTGAGGCACCCGTTCCGGAGGGACCCGAATACGATAAATATAATTAAAACCTATTTTCTAAGATTTTCAACTTGTAGAGTCAACAAAAGAAGTACAAAAATATAGTTATGTGTTTAAGACGAAAGTATTTTAGGTATTTGAACAGGCACAACCAAAATCTTCGGTCAATCTTTATGCTAGATGGTGTACCAGCTCAACAACTTTGGTACTAGACTCTAGCGTACTCTATTCTAGAGGTTGGCAAGTCAACAGACCCCGGTTTCCTTGAATCCAGAAATCACTAAAGCCTTGGCCAAACCAACACGATCGGTAGCGTCCGTGGTAGCGTGCGCGGTGGCGATCAGGTTGTTTTGATCGCCACCGCGCACGATACCGCGGACGCGACTGTTCGCGTTGGTTTGACCAAGGCTTAAGAGAATGATTTTGGAAGTTTGGATCTCATCTATAAAGTTGTCTTAGAATAAAGTTGTATGGGTTCTTTCGTGATAGTGTCCAAATTAGGGCAGAAGGGTACATAGCTCCAACATGTGATGTAATTACTCTGATTAAAATTTTTTTTCATGCGAAAATTCCCACGGATATCTCTCCCACTGGAGCCGGAGGGGGAGGTTATTTCAGACTCGAATGAACCAAAACCACATGTCGTCTGTGGGTCGTAGTGCTAGGCCGGAGGTGAGGTTGTCTTCAACATATCCCTCGCACCAACACAGCCCTTGCCCCAACATATCACTTGCCCCAACATTTATCCCTCACACTACTCTGATTGATCCTATGAAACTCTATCGAAATGCAGAACAAAAGTGCTTTGAACACTATAATGGTATCTGTTACACTTCGACAGATCGTCTCCAATTAAACCATTAGGATAGTCTGTATAGTTGCAGTCCATACATGCTCACAGGCGCTAGCGAGCTAACTAGGCCCTATTGTCGTACAATGGCAGGCATTTGTCGTCGATAATTGTTCAGATACTGCATGTGCTGCATTACCGTTGGGTTTAAGTGACGAACTGTGAATAAGAAAGACCTTTGTTTTCGGTTTTTATATTACCTATTGCAAAACTGTAATTATATGAAATCGTGTGTAAAATGTATAAAATTGTATTATAAAAACTCGACTGCAGCTGAAAAGATCGTATGTCGTAGACTCGAGATTCAAAGAGTGAACCAAAGAGAGCTATAATTTATTCTGTGCATTAAAATCTGTAAAAAGACAAACCGTAAGTTATAGCCATTTATGTTATTTCATAGTCTGTTTTTGTTTTTTTATGTTTATTTTTATTTTCTTTTATTGGAACACAAAACAGTTATACATTGTATCATACAAAACGAACAACATAAACATTGTGTAAGTGTACCTATTTACCGGACTGCCGAAGGAAGGAGGGTAATGTTTTTCGAGACTATGTATGTATGTACATTTATTTGGCACGGCCTACAGCCAGAACGGCTAGACGGATTTGGACACGTGAGGTGGCATTAGATTCGCGCTGATGTGTGTGAGTGTCACCGGGTACATTAAAATTTCGAGAAAATCAAAATGGCGGATTTTTGGCACCAAAACGTATGTTGTCTAAAATATTTTTGACTCAAACTTATCGAGTAGGGTATCAAAATAAAGGAAATTAGAAGGAGTTTACAAAAAGATATATCTGTCATATCATAAATAAAAAGTATAAAATAAAAAAAAAATTGAAAAATAAAAAATCCCGACTGCCACTGAAAAGATCAAAATAAGTTTGATAGCAGGCGGTACCCATTAATTTTCTTTCAGTTTACGATAGGCTAATTGGTACCGCCTGCTATCAAACTCATTTTGATATTTTCAGTGGCAGTCAGGCTTTTTTATTTTTGAATTTGTTTTTTTAATCCACTCTTTACCTTATCGTCCACAGGGCTATTACAGCAATAATGGAGAATGTTACTAGGTGTGCAAAATCACTTGAAAGTTTGTTACAGTATAGCTCTTATATACATAAATACTCCTGTTTTTGTTTCATTAAAAAAAAAAGTAGTTATGATGATACAGGCATTCAAAGTTTCCTAAAATTGAGTCCCGCTAATTGGCACGTGAATGCGTGTGATGTCATTTTATATACGTTACTACATTTTTCTACGGCTGGCGAAATCGCAAGAAATACAGGTTTGAATTAAAAAACTATATTTGTTTTGAATAATCGGGTTATCAAAGAAGGTAAAAATGTCACGCTACTGCCTAAGGGAGCGGAGCAGTAATAATCATAAACATCAAGAATATCATAAAAACCTGACAGATTTTCATACATTATTTGAAAATTAATAACGTGCGAGCGTATATAGTTTCAAGGGGTGAAATGAGGTTTCGAAGTATGCTACGGGTGAATCTGTCATGTATAGTTTTAAGATGGTCCCTTCGAGTGTGGCAAGCATGATGCCACCTGCCATCTGCATGCCTGTGCTCAGAGAATGTTATGTTATGTTATGTGGAAGATAGGTACTGCTAAATTAGTTACCTTAAGGTAGGCGCTCCCGTAAAAGTCCAAATAAATCAGACAATGGGTTTAGGAGAGCAGGCACCGGGCCCAAACTTTGGGTGCAACCCATATTGGGAGTTTAAGAGTCCCAGAATAAGACTGCGGCTGTGAAGTCAGCAGCAAGAGGCGCGATAGCGGTATGGATATGAATATGCCGTTTACTGGCCACACCTCTGGTTTTACTTGAGGAATTGCGATCAAAATTAGCTAACATAATCAAAATCTTAACCTTTCAAACAAAAAACCGCATCAAAATACGTTCAGTAGGTAGTTTTTGCGTCCATTGCGAATAAACTGACAAGATTTCCAAAAAAAAATCAATTAATTATTATGTACATACATGATAAAATTTCAAGGAAATTTTTAAAGCATTTATTATGCTAACTTTTCAAGTTCGAAATACATCGGGAAAAAGAAGCGCTCAAGTGGGACTTGAACCCACGACCTTTCCCTTACAGGGGGAATGCTCTTCAAACTGAGCTATTGAGCCACACCTGAATCATTTCAAATTTCCCTTCTCTTAATATCCGTCTTTAAGGGCGACGATGATAATAAATTATAACATGACCCAAATGTACAGACACGATCATTTTAAATTGATATAGGGACTTGAGCGTTTCATTTTTTCCGATGTTCTTCGAACTTTAAAGTTAGCATTAAAAATGCTATAAAAATTCAGTCAAATAGTAGTAGGTATAGATGACACCTACGACCTAAGATGTTTCCAATAATATGACGGGCTACGTATCAATAGAAAGTTAAAATTGTACAGTATTTTATGTATGTTATTTTCTTTAAAATTTGTATAATTTTGGTGTACATACTTTACTTTACTATATTTTCTCGTTACTATTAATTCAGTTAGCAGATTAATTTAGTCTCAAACGCTGTTAAGAAATCAATGCAAATGTTAAAACCGCACAAAACATGATTCCCTGCGGTACGCTTCAATCATATTAGTCCCTCATTACAATCAGGGTTTCATCTCACGAAGGTTGCCCTAGGGACAATATACAACATAAATTTTAAATACAAATTTATCTTTGCATTTCACATAATTTGTATTTAATTAAGGTTCCGCAAAGTAATTTTAAATAAATTAAGAGATGAAGTAGCGTTAGCAGCGGTATTTACATTTCATTCATATTACATGATGTTTCTTTAGGGCGATTTCGCACTGCGCGGAGTGGGCCACCGCAAAATATTTATTTACTTTTTCTTAGCATTTTTTTTTATTATTAATTGGCATTCAAACCTATATTTTCACTCTTCAACTACCCTTTTTAATAGCGACAGCCTCCGTGGCGCCAACGTGTGCGGGACTGGCGTGTTGTCGTGGAGGTGGAGACACTAGCGGATCACCGATACGTTCGGTTTGATGTCTCCCCTCCCGAGAGTGATGCGCCGGCCACACCGGCCCCACGCGAGCCGCGCTGGGTGCTTAGGGGACTGAATAGGGATGCTCTCCTGGAAGCCGCCTCCGTGCAGGCCTGGGCCATGGTGCCGGACAGGCCTGACGACATTGATGACGAGGCGGCGTGGTTCCGGGAGGCCATGACTGTTGTTTGCGATGCGGGTATGTCTAGGGCTCCAGCCTACAGTCCGAGGCGCCGGGTCTACTGGTGGACTGCGGAGATCGCGAGGCTGCGTCAAGCCTGCGTGATCGCGCACCGCCGGTGGGCCAGGCTCCGTAGGAGGCGTAGCCGCCCCGCAGACACAGATCCCCTAGTGGCGGAGTTGCAAGAGGGATACAGGGAAGCCAGGAATGCCCTCCGAGCAGAAATCAAGCGGTCCAAGGCAGCTTCCTATAGGGAGCTGCTGGAGACACTGGAGCGGGACCCATGGGGGCGGCCTTACCGCTTGGTAAGAGGAAAGCTGCGCCCCCGGGCCCCTCCCCTGACCCAGGTTCTCGAGCCGGCTCTGCTTGGAGGAGTGGTGGAATCCCTGTTCCCGGCGCGGGCGGAACACGTTCCGCCGCAGATGACTCCGCCACCTCGGTCGCCTGATGCGCCCGGCGTGGTTATTGACGACGACGTGCCCGAGGTCACTTGGGTAGAACTAGAGCTGGCGGTGCGACGGCTTAGAGCCAAGAAGAACACCGCCCCGGGACCCGACGGCATTCCAGGCCGTGCGTGGGTCCTAGCTCTAGGAGAAGACGGTCTCGAACCCCGACTACGAGGGTTCCTCAGCGCATGCTTGGAGCGGGGCCAGTTTCCGAAGATGTGGAAGACGGGGAAACTGGTCCTCATCCACAAGGACGGACGCCCGGCGGACGAGCCGTCCGGGTACCGGCCCATAGTGTTGCTCGACGAGGTGGGCAAGCTCTTCGAAAGAGTGATTGCCAAGCGCCTCGTCGAGCACCTCTCTAGAGTGGGGCCGGACCTAGCGGACACGCAGTACGGCTTCCGCCGGTGGCGTTCCACTGTGGATGCCATCATGCGCGTGAGGACTCTGGCGGAGGATGCGGTTGCCCGGGGCGAGGTGATGTTGGCGGTGTCCTTGGACATCTCCAACGCGTTCAACACCTTGCCCTGGAGTTGCATCAGGGAGGCGCTCGTGTACCACGATGTGCCTCTCTACCTCCGCCGCATAGTCGGGGCGTACCTGACGGAGATGGCCGTCATCTACCCAAGTGCGACCGGCGTCGGTAGGCGTGAGATGTCGTGCGGTGTCCCACAGGGATCGGTCCTGGGGCCGCTCCTGTGGAACATCGGATACGACTGGGTGCTTCGCGGTGAGCTCGCGTTCGGGGCCACCGTCACGTGCTACGCGGACGACACGCTAGTGACGGTGAGTGGCGCTACGCACCGCGAGGCGACCCAGAAGGCCACGACCGCTGTTGCTCAAGTCGTGGATCGGATCCGGCGGCTGGGTCTCGAGGTGGCTCTGCACAAATCCGAGGCCTTGTTCTTTCATGGTCCTCGGCGCGGGCCACCCCAGGGATCCAGATTGACAGTAGGAGGTACTCCCATCGACATCAAGCCCCGGTTGAAATACCTGGGGCTCGTACTCGACGGTCGGTGGGACTTCGGAGAGCACTTCCGAAGTCTGCGCCCCAAACTGTTGGTGTCAGCTAACGCGCTGATGCGGCTGCTGCCCAACTTGAGGGGCCCAGAGGACTCCTGCAGGAGACTCTACGCGGGTGTCGTGCGGTCCATGGCCCTGTACGGGTGCCCCGTGTGGGCGGACGCCCTGCAGGCCAGGTTCGTGCAACTGCTGCATGAGCCGCAGCAGACGATGGCCTGCAGGGCTATTAGGGGGTACCGCACGATATCCTTTGAAGCAGCGAGTCTCCTAGCCGGATCGCCACCGTGGATCCTGGAAGCAAGATCCCTTGCAGCACTATATCGGTTCCGTAAGGAGGCGTGGGAGCGGGGATACGATCCCGAGCCCGAAGACATTCGGGCCGAGAGGTCCCGGCTCCACGGGATCATGGTGGCGGAGTGGGAGCGACGACTTGAGCAACGACGCGCAGGGCATGCCGTCATAGAGGCGGTAAGGCCCATCATGGGGGAATGGCTCGAGAGGCCACATGGCAGCCTCTCGTATCGACTGACGCAGATCATCACCGGGCACGGGTGCTTCGGGAGGTATCTGTGTCGGATCGAAAAGGAGCCAACGTCCGAGTGCCATCACTGCGACGCGAGTGAGGACACGGGGCTGCACACGCTCACCGAGTGTCCGGCATGGGCCGGACCGAGGCGGGAGCTAGTGGCGGCCCTGGGAGTGAGAGTTCTCACCCTCGCCACCCTGCTCACAGCAATGGTCCGCTGCGCGGACGCGTGGGCGGCCGGCGTCTCCTTCAGCGAGCAGGTAATGGTCGTGAAGGAGACGGCGGAGCGGGAGAGGCGGCGCGAGCGAGAAAGACTCGCGGATCGCGCCGCCCGCGCGCGCTGGCAACTCGGGCGTCGGAGGGCACTGACTGACCTCCGTCCCCCATGAGCGCGGGCCTGGGGGTGACGGGTGGAGCCGCCTGTCACCCCAGCAGAAGCATGCCACGGCAGCGGCGCGCTAAATAGCACGCCTCCCCATTCCGGGGGCGAGTTGGGGACACCGTTGTCCCCCCTCCTGAGGAGGGCCAGACCGTAAGGGATGGCTCTGGGTCAGCCGGGGTGCGAGGGATATGTCTATAACAACCTCACCTCCGGCCTAGCACCAAGACCCACAGTCGGCGTGCGGTTTTAGTCGGTTCGAGTCCGACATAACCTCCCCTTCCGGCTCCGGCAGAGGGGGTATCCGAGGGGATTTCCGCACGAAAAAAAAAAAAATAATAATAAAAGCCTCCGTGGCGCGGCGGTAGTGAATGTGGCCGCTACGCAGAAGGCGCGGGTTCGATCCCCACTCAGTGCATATATTATTCTTATGTATGAATATTAGAAGAAAGATGATTGGCCACCTGATAAGACATGACTTGTTCTTAAAAAACATCATAGAGGGGAAGGTAGAAGGAAAGAGAGGAAGAGGTAGGCCCAGAGGAACATTTATGGCACAGATAAAGGAAAAGATACAAGTCACATCGTATCAGGAGGTGAAAGGATTGGCGGAGCAGAGAGAAGAGTGGCGATTACTCCACCGACAAGAGCGTAGCTCTTAAGTTAGAGAGAGAGAGAGAGAGAGAGAGATGAATATCAGTATTTGCATTGGTCTGGTCTTGCCTCGGAGAGCACGTTAAGCTGTCGGTCCCGGTTGCCATATGAACATATATGGGATTCGTTATAGGAGAACTGGGTGAAACGACCCCACATAAAAGAGCTGATCAAACCTCCGGTCAAACGGCGTCCCCACTAGCATTAGTGGCAGTAGTAATAGCAGCAAGACTACCGAGTTAGTAGAAAGTAACTCTTTATGTCTTTTGTCGATTACGCTTTCACGTCTAAACGACTGAACCAATTTTTATGAAATTTGGTATACAATTTTTTTTTATTTACCGAGGTTGAAAATCGTTCATGGATGTAATGCCGGACTCCTACCGACTAAAAACCCCCACGGTAGCGTCCAGCAGCCTATAGTTGGGAGCCCCGGGTAAGCCCTCGGAAGGATGTCCCAGGACTCCCACCAGACCTACGGTTACAATGCGGGTAGGTTAAACTCATAAGAAAGGACATAGGCTATGTTTGGTCGCGACAACCGACATACACGCGGGTGGTACCGCAGACATAGAGTTACTTTCGCATTTATAATATTAGCATGGATGTAGCAAAGAGTTAGATCCATTCAGCAGCTTTCGACGAATGTTTTTCATTTTAACTTGTGCAAAATGTTTCTTATTATTTTATTCTTTGACATTAATATAATATTCGAAAAACATCGGGAAAAATGAAATGCTCAAGTGAGACTTGAACTCACGACCTTTCCCTTACAGGGGGAATGCTCTTCCAACTGAGCTATTGAGCCACACTTGAATCACTTCAAATTCCTTTCTCTTTAGAGCCATAAAGAGAAGGGATATTTGAAGGGCTATACATATTATTTTGTTTATCTATTATGTTAGAGCAACACGTTTTAATGATACGAAATGTAAACTATTCAACTGCAATTCGAATATTGCCAACAATGTGTCTATTTAGTTATAGATCTCTCGAGGGCAGGATCGAATTAGTTGGATAGATGACTCACTGAACCATTGTATTATCGATACTGGCAATACGATTGACAATTTTATACCCCACGAGACGACGACGATGTGAGACGTGAAAGTAATTCACTTGTAGAAAGACGATGCTATTCTTAAAATTATAAACGTACTAAATCTCAATGATGTAAAGCGTTTTGATGTAGGTGGTGCATTTAACAATCCAAAAGATTTTTTATCTTTGAGAATGGTAATAGCTTTTTTTCCGTGCGGAACTCCCCTCGGATACCTCCCTAGGACCTATGTCGGACTCGAACCGACTAAAACCGCACGCCGACTGTGGGTCATGGTGCTAGGCCGGAGGTGAGGTTGTCATCGACATATCCCTCGCACCCCGGCTGACCCAGAGCCATCCCTTACGGTCTGGCCATCCTCGGGAGGGGGGACAACGAAATGGGTAGACGCGCTTTTCAGCGCGCCGCTGCCGTGACCTGTTTCTGCTGGGGTGACAGGCGGCTCCACCCGTCACCCCCAGGCCCGCGCTCATGAAGAATGGTAATAGCGGGTCTATTGATATTGAAAAATGACTGGTGAGGAGTCACCATAAAAATTGTGTTAGACAAATTTATATCAAACACCTTATTTGTAATAAGCCCTGTTTTGTCAGTACCTACAAACTTAGAATGATAAAAATATTGAATACATTTCTGTTAGTATCAGTTGTGAATTAATCGTCAGTGTAGTAATAAATATATTTGATAAATAAGGGAATCGAATGTATGATGAAGGGAAAGAGAGAGACAGAATGATTCTATAATATTTGTGATACTGTAGATGTAAAACAGGTGGGCCGACTTTTTCATAATTCCTACACAAATCGATTTGCCTTCGTGTTATAAATTGCATTAAAATTGTATATATTTATTATGAATTATGATAGAAGGTTATTGAAAATAGCAACGGTGACCACCAGACACGATATTGTTACGTAGAAAATAAACGAAGTGGCTGAAATGACATCCATTGGATATGCCTTTAAAAATAAATAAAATATTTACATTTGTTCGAGTACAATACGATGTATCGAAGTTGCGTGATGTACATTATTGCGACAAGATAATCGTAAATCGTGACGGAGTCGTATCGTTTATTGTAAAGCCAACGCATTCAAGCATTGCTTGCCAATAGATTCTATTACAATTAGAATTGATATGTAGGTACTACTGTGAATTGCCGTGTTCACTTAGTTTTGTTAGCATTGCTAACAAAACAGGACATAAAGTTATTGCTCTATTTCTTTTGGAGTTCCTTTAATGTTTTCTTTTCTTTAGATTTACAGGTGCTCACAACTCGCACAGTACACATTGCGACCAAAAACGGTGTGCACTGTGCGGTACGACAGGAACGCTCCAGCTGTGGAATGAACTCCCTACTATGGTTTTCACTAGCGACTACAATATGGGGTTCTTCAAGAAGGCCATTAGAAGGTTTATTCATGGTCAGCAGCAAGAGTGTAACGCCCCTGGTGTTGTAAGCATCCAGACCACGGTGACCACTTTTCATCACGTGTGCCACGTGATTATCTGATACCTTAGTAGTTAAAAAGGCAAGACTGAAATATGTTGATTCCGTTACTTATTTAAAACGTAGCTGACTATACCGACCACTGGCGAAGGGTGATAATTTTCAAAAGGAAAATGCATACCATAAGAGAAAAACATCAATATTGAATAGATAAACACCTTCCCGACTACACGTAAAGATAACAATGAGATACATTCTGTAACACGAGCGGGAATATAATTTGTCTAGTCTCCTCACACGAGAACTGCCTTATCTGGTAACGAGGCCACTAAACAATTGTACTGCAGAAGTTTAGTTTCTTGAATAGTGAAGTTCTTGAAATAAATATTTATTGAATATCACTCTTGTACTTTTCCAGTGAGTTTAATTTTATTCTGGCTGACCGGTTTCGCCTTACGGCATTCTCAAAAGTAAAATTAAACTCAGTGGAAAAGTACAAGTGTGTTATTCAATATGAGTATTAGATTCCACCAAGTGCCATCAATCTCCAGTATAAACAGAAAATAATAATCTCTAATACTTCCACTCTTTTCTTACACTTACTTTGATTGCATACATTTTGTGTGAATGAAAGTTAATAATGATGATCAACGTTTGAATAGAATTTCAAACAATATGGTTAAACACAGAAAATAGTTTGCCGTGTTGGATCCCGGTGGAGTGGAAAAGGATCACCCCAGCTCTTCCTGTGGGAGTCGTAAAAGACGATTTAGGGATAGTGCTGTTCTCCATCCGACAGTAAACATACAGCCCAAGATAAAGTCCCCGCTAGACGGCAATATGCTCGCCACCTATTACGTGGCCGTGGGACCGAAAATTGTAGTTGGCGAAACTACCTCCCCCTTCGGGGATTTACAGTTTATGTATGAATGTAAAGAAAATCAGATGGAATTAGATTTAACTGTTTGGGAGCTACGATGCCACACGTCATCAAAGCGTTATTTTGGTGCCCTACATTTAATATCTCTTGACAAAAAGTATTTTTATTTGCAATATACTGTGTGTACAGCAAATTCAGGCTGCTTTGGTATGTGACCCTCTAAGGGGTTTGTGACCCACCCAACAAATAGATGACACACGATAAACTTAATAACAATATTCTCTATGCGCCGCAAAAATGAAAGGTAAAAAATAAGTTGTACTTCTGTATATAATTATATTGTAAAACAAAACTAGGTACACAGTGGTGATGCAATTACCAAAATGCAATTAGAATACACTATTGTGCGACAAGGATAACAGTAAAACTATATTTCAATCACTTGGATAAATATTTGACTGTTGTTATAAGGAGTTTGTGTACTTACCTATACCTAGTAGACGAAGTCAGCTGACGTTTACTGGAGTGTCAGTTTTTGATGGAATCGGCTAGACTCTTTGGCACTGCGTAGATATGTGGCTTCGCTCTGCATCTTCTATCGCCTATAGGTACTATGGGGAGTGTTCCGAGGAATTGTTCGGATTGATCCCCGCGGCCTCTTTCTGCCACCGTTCCACACTCACCATCTGGACGGTTGGCGGTCCACAACTGTGCGTTTTTTGAGAAACTTTATTCCTCGCACAACTAAACTGTGGAATGAACTGTCACCAGCGGTATTTCCGTACCAATACGACCTTCAAACCTTCAAGAAAAGAGCGTACTCTCTTTTAAAAACACAAAAAGAAGGCAACGCACTTGTGACTCCTCTGGTGATGCAGGTGTCCATAGGTGGCGGTGATTCCTTCCTGTTGACTGATTGTTCCGATATTTGGTACAAACCTTTATTTCGGACAATAATACAATTTAAATCAATAAAAAAGTTTGATTGGCTCTTAATACGAGAGTTTTAAGATCATTTTGGGACTTTGTCGTCAAGATATTTCTGACGCTGACTGTACTAAGAATACTAAGGGCCGGCGCCCATGATTATCGGCATCGGCGAGCTTCAGGATTTTTTTGGCCAAGCATTATAGATCTTATCACTTTCATCATAAAATTTAAAATTCAATGACGATCGTCGACTATTGTTGGCATCGATCGGCATTCTGCAGCGTTATGGTTACCAATTAAAGTTCAACTTTATATCTATAACAATAAGATCTATTGTTATTCGACAAATACAAATCCTCATGCTTGCCGATGCCGTCACTGGGCGCCGGCCCTAACTGTGCAAAGTTTTCACAAAAATGAAAAAAGAAATTTAAAATAAAAAATAAGAGTGAGAGACTGTAACTTTAGGCATCAAAGAATTCCTCCCCATCGATCTCTAAAGATATATATTTCCCAATGGGTCATTCATACTGTAAAATCCGTGTTAAACAACATACCTAACTAATTAATCAGTACAAGGCAAGTTTGCTCTTCAAAACTTTGTACATCTGGAATGTTCCAGACCAACAAGTCCTTCAGAACCATGTTTGTTGTATAAACGGAACACGCATCAAATAACATAACCCGTCTCTTGCGAAGTCGGGTAAAGCCACTGCATGTTTGTGGAAGCTTTACGCATCACGTTACATATCCCGTCTAGTGCGATGCACAGACAGAAAGGTTGTGCACAAAGGGATCTGTGGATTTACGCTGCGGAGTTAGAAATGTCTGCTTCTGCGAGTAATAGTATATAGTGTTGCACTTTACGTAAATAGTTGGTATATTAGGTTGTATCGTAATTGGTGTTAAATATAATGTACTAGCTTTTGCCCGCGGTTGCACCCGCGTGCATGTCGGTTTTCGATAGCAAACATTGCCTATGTCCTTTCTCAAGGTACAATCTACCCCTGTAACGAATTTCAACAAAATTGGTTCAGTGGTTTAAGCGTAAAAGCAAAACAGACAGTCAGACAAAGTTACTTACGCATTTATAGTATTAGTACGGATAAATAAAAATAAAATGTGACCAAATAATATGTAAAATGCTCACAATCGCACTCGTTCACGACACTGCGCGAATGTCGCATTGACATTGGTGGACACATGCATCCGCAATTGCTTTCATGAGCCATACAACAAGCAGTGTCTCGAGTACTATTCGTGGACTAAAACAAAGCAAGATGGGCGCGATTGATTTGAGTTCTAAATCCGACCAAGAGAGACAATTTTTAAAAATATTCCCACCATTTGTGTCACGATACAGATATGTACTTGAGCATAAACGCGCGTGAACGCTCATGTGTGTGTCTGTGTCGACACGTGAGAGCAATAGCCACTCACACGCGACTCGTGACAACCAATGCGAGTGTAGGCATGTGTGGCGGGGCTTATCGCATTCACACGCCAAGGAGATAGATCAATGTTCAATAATTTTATTAAATCACTTAACTTCACCTCCATAACAGCTATCGTGTTCAATTTTCCTTTAAGAAGTCCCATTCTAACTTGAATTTTATTCAATTAGTTATCTACAGAGCATTTTCGATAGACCTGTCATTTGCTGTCAATCGTTTGCGGTCAATCCGACGATCCTGGACGACCCATTAAGACTTCCATTCACGAAATTATTGATGGTTATTCGATAAGGCTTTGCGTCAATCTCACGGTCGCCATTAATGGAGAAACGTCATTTGTTATCTAATTAATATAAAGATGATTATTAAGTCGGCTTTGAAAACTGTTTCGACAGTTTTCAAGTTCTTTACAAATAGAAATGAATTTAAACTGATTATAAAATAAACTTATCTACTTATCAGCCTTCTTATCTACTTGACAGCCTCTGTGGCGTGGCGGTAGTACACGCGACTGCCACACAGGAGGCGCGGGTTCGATCCCCGCTCAGTGCAAATATTTGTATGCATGAATATGGCTATTTGCATTGGTCTGGGTGTTTCTATGTATTATATGTATTTATTTACAAAAAAAAAGTATATAAGTATGTAAGTTTATCCGCATTCTAGATTCCATAACACAAGCTATAAAAGCTTACTATGGGTCTAGACAGCGTTGTGTAGAATGATGGAGATTGTGGAATATTTATTTATATTTATTTTATTTATTTATCTATCTAATAAATCTAGTAAATATAAAAGGAAAATTATTAATTGCACATCAAATAAATAATCACATATCAATATATTTTCATCATTTATATGCTTTTTTAAATCAAATAAATTACTTTACTACAATTAAACTGAATGTTTAACAAAACTAGTACTGCGGAAATAAATAAAATATACATCAGCATGACATTACTTTTATCCTCATAATGTGATACAAATAAATTTATTTAAGTACAAAAATTATAGATGTTTATCAAAAATACTAACTGCACAGCAAATTAACTAGTGCGCATGTAAGAGGAGATACTCATTGTCAAAGTAAAATATCTATCCGAGTAGCATGTATACTAAGTGATAAAGTTCAGAATGATCACCACCTACCTCGAAATGGATAGGTTAGGTTAGAAGACTAAGGCGGGAGCGAAGCGAAGCCTTATGTCTTCGTGGTTATCTTTTTTATAAGCAAGTACCTAAGTAGTTTGTTGGGGCTCAATCAGTATTTTTGATGTGAATTTGGATTATTTTGTCGTGTATTAGCAGCATTAGCAGTGCATTAATAAAACTGCTTTGCATTAAGATAAACAGCCGTACGTTACGAAAATAAATTGTAAGTAGTATGTTTTCTACTACTTTTGAGTTAAGTATTCTGCTGTGCAATCAGTAATTTTGATGGAAATTTGGATTATTATTTCATAAAAAAAGTATTTTATTTGATTTACGTTTAAATCCTTTATTGCCCGTGGTTCACCCGCATTGTCCACCTAGGTGGACTACAGGCAATATTTTTTTCCCGTGGTTCACCCAGGTGAACCACGGGTAATTATTATTTCCCGTGGTACACCCAGGTGAACCACGGGTAATTATTATTTCCCGTGGTTCACCTGGGTGTACCATGGGCGTAGAACACTCATTATATTCATGTATATTTTATTATGGCCTCTTGGTTCAGCGGTTAGAGACACTACCTGCTGCGCCGGAGGTCGTGGATTCGATTCACACTAAGGACAATTCTTTGTGACCCATAATGAATTGTCCCGAGTCTGGGTGTGTTTTCTATGTATAATAAGTATGTATACAAAAAAAGTATGTTTATCAGTTATTCTAATACCCATAATACAAGCCTAGTTGCTTAGTTTGGGACTAGATGGCGCTGTGTTAATGTGGTGGAATATTATTATATTATTATTATGGAAACACTAGAAGTTATAATAAATATACAAAATGATAATATAAAATTATAAGGAAGTCGATCATTCTACGTAATAGTTAGAACAAAATAAAAATATAAATATAAAATATAATATAATATAATGTGAAATATCGTACTTTAGTTAAATATCTTTTTTATATTGTAAAATTATATTCAAATAGTTTAATTTTATATTTCAATGTGTTTTAGTTACGTAAACTTTCAACAATTACTTGTATGCTTAATATAATAATAATAATAATAAACGTTTATTTCTCACCATGTCTCACTATCAATGTTATCCTTTCGTTATACAATGATGGAATAATATGGATATGCCAGTGGACCACGGGAAATATTTTTTACCCATGGACCACCTAGGTGGACAATGCAGGTGAACCACGGGCAATAAAGGGTTTAAATACCACCCAATATAAAATCCCTACAATTCGCTTGACCGTCATACTGAATTTTGAGGTTCAAAATCGCGGCGATACGAAACACTAGAGAAAACTTTTGCATGGATGGAATACAGTCGACTATGTGAAATATTTTCTCACTTACGTGTATCGCGGAAGCAAACATTCGAAATTCGTATTGATGTAGTGCTATTTCGTACTAACGTGAGTTGCGTTTCCGTAATTCGAGGCTACCGTTCATCGCGGCTTTCGAAATTTGAAATTCAATATAGGTAACAGTGTTCGCCGTTTATGTCAAGTTGAAAAAAAAAATGTTTGCCACTAAACTGCTGTTGTAGGTCTCCAAAGAGTACCTTTTGTGGTCTCGTCTGGATGTGGCTACAGCTGTCTTAAAAGAGATATTTTCCACTTGACTTCGTAATAAACTTGAAAATATTTAATTGTGCAAATTAACTGTTTGATGACGACTGCGTACTTACTTAAATCTAAGAGTTAATTTATTTTGTTACTTAAAGTATTAATGATAAAATAAATGAAATCTTCGATCAAAAGCCTCAATAATCAACAATAATTACGTCATAAATATGCAATATGAGTTGATAACTCTATTTAGTAATGCCTTGGGGGGAACTGAGACGCGATTGTCAACCCTTTCGAGTCGATCATCGTTCCGTCGCGTCGATAACTCGATTATCGTCGTCTTTATCGATATGATCGACGGAACATTGGCCTTTGTTGTTGTTCTTCGGTGTGAGGCCACAAAAACAATAATCGAATCATCGAATTATAAAATCACAAAACAATGCTGGTAATGAAACTGAAAAATAACGTTGGATGATTTAGAATAGAATAGAATAGTCTTTATTTGTGTAACATAGGTACACAGGGATCTTAAAAGTACTGGGAATCTTAAAAGAAATCTTATAAGTTGAGATTTGGGGAAAGTTGTATAAAAAGGTAAAAAAAAGCTAAAGTTAACAGCAATTGATATATATATATATATATATATATATATATATATATATATAAATATAGTGAATGCTGAGTGTTCATGACACTATAGCGATTACTGAGTGTCATCTAAATATAGATAGATAATAGATATTGTTCTTTTATATAATTATCACGAAGAAGATTAAAACGCTAATTTAGAGTCCACACATAACCCATTACAAAGTCAAAGTGATTCCTCGTGAAAATTAAAGATTTGCTAACGAGCAGCCATCTCCCATCTATATTTTGTGATAAGGCTACACCGTGATCTGTTATTACGCGGAAAGGGAACATTATGCGGTCGCGTTTCAGTTTAGGTACGTATTTAAATGATAAAGCAGCTCTGTCTCATGTATCACAGAACATATTTATTATTGGCTAATGTTGTATTCTAATCTATATAATTGCTGTTCGTTAGTCTCGTTAAAACTCAAGAACGGCTGAACGGATTTATCTTCTCTTGGTCTTGAAATGTTAGTGGAGTTCTAGGGAAGGTTTAAAAGGTGAGAAAAATGGAAGTTTGTATGAAAGTTCGTCATTTTCAGAGCTAGATGCACTAAATTTCATAAACCTGTGTCTTTTAAGAAATAATGTCAGCGTTTTCCAATGTTCAACTACTAAGAGGGTAAACGTTTGTATGGAAAGTTATTAGAAAGGTATTAGATATTATATAGAATACGAAATTTTCTCGGGTGAAGCGGAGAAGGTAGAGCTAGTCTCAAAAATAACTTTATCAATGAAGCGCCAATCTAGTTTACACCTGAATATTGCATTATAAGGCTCGAATAAGATAATAATAATTACTTTGCCAGATGGACTGACAATCTCAAAAAAGTGGCTGGGACTAAGACAGACTGGATACGGAAAGTGAGGGTTGAACGAAATGGCGTACGTTGGGAGAGGCCTATGTCCAGCAGTGGACTGTGGTGGGCTAATTGATTTGATTGATTTGAGTATTCGTTAAAGGATAACCTCGTGGTTCAGTCAAATATACAATTAGACTGGAAAAACCAGATCCCGGACTCTGAAGTGAAAATTCCAGAAGTGACTAGGATTAACGCAAGGATGAAATAGCAGTTTGGTAACAAAGTATATAATATATATTTTGTTACCAAACTAGGTAACAAACTAGGTAAATTATAATACAACAACACAGCGTTTTGTAGCTGCAACACTTTATCTTGAATGTTAGAATGGCATCAATAAAACAAATTGAATTTTGAAATAAATACGATTATGAAATATAAAAAATCTGTAAGTAGAGTTGAGAACTCGTTTCTTAGCAAAATTTCAACATATAACATCCACATTTATTATCGGTACGTTTTATTTCTTAAAAACATGACCAATGTTCTATATTTATTTATAATTTGCGTAATTTATAAAGCTAATTCGACACCAGCAGATGTAAAAAAGTTAAATGAAACAATCCAAAAGTTAAAAAGCGATGAAAAACATACATTCAACAAAATTAACGGAGCTATAGACGATGCTATCAAATATATTAATAAAAGTAATGATACAGATGCTGCTGAAGCAGCTGTTTATATGAAGGGTTTGAAGAAACAATTAACAGAATTGTATACCATCACTAATAATGAAACAGATATGACTGTTCTACCAACAAATATGACTGAAAATGACGTTTTTGAGAACATTACAGATAACAGCCATTCAAATAATTCAAGTGGAAGAAGAAAGTTAGATGTCTTCCTTAAGGGATACGATGATCCCTTAAAAGCAAATATAATTAAGTTTTCTAAAATAGTTCTCCCTGGTAAGGTTAACAAATATGGTGTTGTAGAAATGTCGAAGAAAAAAAAGGATAAACTGCAAAATAGACTAGAAATCGAAAAGAAGTTGCAGACATGGCTGGCGAAAAGGCAGGAAGAACGGGATAGAATACGTAATTACAAAAATATTATATCACAAAAGAAGGTTTCGTCTCTAATTCAGGAGAAGTGCCCGGATTTTGGGATAAAAAGCAAAAATACTAAATATCCTTGCTGCAGGAAATGTTGCAAAAGTTCGTATCTAGGGTGTTTTAAATGAGGAAAGTGTACTTAATGTTTGATTTCAAATAAAAGCTGAAAAAATAAAAGAAATATAACAATATTTTCCTAATATGCATATTGCCATATTTCACTTCATAATCATAATACTTGCCACTTGTTACATTTATTTATTTATTTCGACTTTTTAGTGAAAAAAGTCTCCAGTCAGTGTATATCTGGTATAAAAAGTCTAACCAATGCGATCCCGTGCGGAAATGTGGCCAGTATTCTGGGCTCCTTGGCACCGGACACGACCAATGGTGATTTATTTACATGATACAAGCGTGTCTGGCTACTTGACATTACTGTATTTCATCAGTCGGGATGCACCGATTTTATTTCTGACCGTCTTTATACCGTCTGACCGTCTAACCGACAATCGTGTCGGTGAAAATTGGAACGTTCGGAAAGGTATAACAGTCAGCCGCATTGAAAGGGAAGGACAAGGACGTTGCCACAGACAAAGTGGCGGACACAAAATCGGTCTTAAGAATCGGAAGACAAATTGGTCCGTTTAATGGTCCTACAAAAAGCCCGACGTGGGCGGGCAGCCTAAGTAGTCTAGGAGTCCATCGCGGACAATCAACGCGACACGTAATTTATATATATATTAAGATAAATGGGATTCGAAGGAGTAGTGTCCAAGATTAGCTCGTTCAACCCAATAAATTGTATTCAGTTTTATAAATTAGATGGATATAACATGAAATTGTAAACCATGTCAACTGTATTCCCTTGAGTATTAGGCTCCAAACCCCAACATTTTTTAACCCGAGACATATCTGATATCTTGGCTGGGACTCCCATCCCTTTAAGGCTTGATCGTGAGCGCACACACGAACACTTCCTTATATCTGTATGCCAATACGTTCACAAGCCCGAGATAAGAACGGGGCGCACGTATTGAGGGAAACCGACCCTCAGACAGATAAGAGAGGACTTTTTTTAAACAAAAATGCTGGAATAAAATTACGGATGAAAATTGAACGTAAGCTTTGTCGAGAAATCTGATGGTTGCGAATGTGTGAGTATGATTATTTGGATATTACGGCGGTAATTTCGTTTTGGGGACAACTGGTTGGTGTTATAAGCGGATTATGGAAATAGACCGTCAAAAGAAAAAGGAATGTTTTTTTTTATTAAAGGATGGGGAATGATCGGTCCTGTAGTGTTGCTTTTCTAGCTGATGACCGCGTGAATTTCGATTTTGGTCATATCTCCGGTTGTCAACCGAATGCGAAAAGTTTAGTAGTTATTGTGTTCATCGCGACCAAAAAGACAAGAAGTTAAACAAATTATAATTAACTAGCTTTTGCCCGCGGCTCCGCCCGCGTGGATGTCGGTTATCGCGACCAAACATAGCCTATGTCCTATCTGAAGGTCTTACCTACCCCTATACCAAATTTCATCAATCGGTTCAGTGGTTTAGGCGTGAAAGCGTAACATACAGACAGAGAGACGGAGTTACTTTCGCATTTATAATATTAGTATGGATTTGAATGAATTTTACAGCATTAAGTATCCTAACTATACAAATCGAAATTAATATTAATTATTATTCTCTTTATTATTATTATTATGTATTAGCAGGCAGGCAGTTGAGACAACTGTTAGTTGCCTGTATCCAGTTATCCATTGTTGGTTTTTTTATCAGTTGTAAGTTTGTCAAGTTTGTTTTTAAATTGGTTTGTGGATTTAGCATTAACAACATCTTCTGGCAATTTGTTCCAAGCCTCCACCACCCTGTTGCTCAAAAAGTGCTTTCTTGGGTTGTTATTTGCTCTCGTCTTGGAAAGTTTGAAATTGTGGCCCCTTAAATGTGGGTTTTGTGTGGGTTGAAATATTTTGTCAAACGTCTGTATGTCATAGTGGCCGTTCAGGATTTTAAATGTTTCTATTAAGTCCCCACGCTCTCTGCGTTCTTTAAGGGTAGTAAGTTTCAGTTTAGTTAATCTCTCCTCATAAGACAAGTTTTTTGTTTGGGCAGCTTAGTAAATTTGCGTTGCACTTTTTCCAGTAGGTCTATATCCTTCGCAAAATACGGGCTCCACACCTGGAACGCATACTCCAACAAGGGTCTGACATAGGTTTTATGAATTTTTAAAACCATATGTGGAGTCAACATACCAAACGCTTTTCTTATGAGGTATACAAAGCTGTTGGCTCTCTTCACAATGTTCTCAATGTGATCTGCCCATTTGAGATCCTCAGTGATTTTGATTCCTAAGTCTGTTTGTGTTTTGACCTCTTTTAGCTCAACATTGTGTAGTGTGTGTTATAATTCATTAATATTAAACTAGGCTAAGTATCTTTTAATAATTTATCGAAAGATCGAATATCTTCAACGTACGAGGACTGGGGGACACGACCATTTTACAGTCTTTTATTACTTACTTTGTATTTTTGACTTGGATTTTGGCATAGTAAATTGTAATTGACAGTTCAGCAAAAAATAATCACATTTTCTTTGCACATATTGAGAACACTTATACTTTTATCACAGTATTGCCGGTTTCGCCTTACGGCATTCTTAAAGGTTTACATTTACCAAAGGTTTTGGATGTTCTAATTCCCTAATATAACATTTTATTTGCATTAGGTATGTATATTTAATTATTATTTTATTATTTGATTTGCTTAATCATTTCGGTATAGCTTATTTAAACTGGAGGCTTAGACAAGCTACACGTTGCTTTTGGCTTCTCTGTTTAACTCTGTACATGAGAGTGAAACTAAGACAAGTGCTATTAAATAAATCACTAGTAATTTGAGGTTAGTTCAAGCACTTAACGTTAATCACGTTAGATCACGTTTATGAGAAATAAACTTAAATTACATGCTCTTTGGAACACACAATAAGCCCATATATCAGCAGGATTTAATCCCTATGTACAGTCAACTACAGAAGTAGCTTAACAAATTCTAATTTATTGAACACTGTGTCCCCTAAACCTTACATAAAATTGAGAAAAAAAAAACATTGAATATGTAAATTAAGTTTGTCTTCTGGGAATCATAGCACTACATTTACTATAGCCATGCATTCCAATATAAAAAAGATTTGTAAAATATTTTAGTGTTAATCAATTTATGGCGTTGACTGTACTTGGCTTTAATTTAGGTAAGAAATTTACGTTTATATCGCTTGCAGATTCCACGCAAGTCATTTTTGATAATTTTATTTTATACTAGCTTTTGCCCGCGACTTCGTCCGGAACAGAAAGGTTTAGAACACACTGCTCCCGCGACCCAGATAAAGTTCCTTAAAATTTTGTGAGCCTGGTACTTCATGGTAACAGAAACACTGAAAACGTTTATATGGGAAAAAGAATAGGGCTGTTTTTGAGACAAAATAAACTAAAGAAAATAAAGATATTAATAAAATATCGTCGTCGTGGAATTCCTCCGTATCGTCACCGACCGGTAACGTACCCAGAAGGCTGGCTGCATTGCCACGTTGAATGGCAATGCTTAACCTCTGTGCAAGGTAATAACCAGCCTTCTGGTCACGTGTGGTGTCAATCAGCCGCTTTGCTAGATTTTTGTAAAGAAAACGGGCACTTGGGCCCCAGGTCCCCAATGTTTCAACCCCAAACGGCTCAAAAACATAATCACCTGTTAAGTTACAGTATTTGCGCCGTTTGAGGTTTTCCGCAGATGCAGCAGCAGCGCCTTCACAGCCTGCTGTGCTTGGAAGATGTGAAGGCGCAAGGGTGTCGACACACGTTGCGTCCCACACCAAAGGCCTACCCATCTTCCAAGGTAGCAACGACATACCATCCGGTCTCTTGCCATCGTCACGCACCAGCCCATTAGGTTAGGGCTGTTTTTAGGGTTTTTCTGGAAATTATTTGAATTTTTCTCACCTTTTAAAGTTTCCTAGACCTCCACGAACAATTTTAGATTAGACTGAACAATATGACACCATCTTGCTTGATGCCAAACTAAAGGTAAAGTCTTAAGAAAGAGGGTCACCATTACTGATACCTACCATGTTCCTTACAAATAAATATAAGTATCTTTATTATATTAGTGGTATGGGTAATGGACTGCTGAGACGAGGTCCCGGGTTCGATCCCAGGTTTACCATGGCACACACCAATGACTTTTCGATGCTTTTCGAAGTTATGTGTGCATTTATCACAGGTTTATAAGTGCCCGGTTAATGGCAATAGTCTCGCCACCTATTACGCGTGAGTTTATGTAATGTATCTTTCATCATCGTTCTCTGAGCCTGTTTCCAACTCAGTTGGGGTGGGCATTCCAGTCTAGCTATGAAGCAGTTGAACTTCGATGTTTTCTGCCATCTGGTTTCTACCAATTGGCGATGTCAAAGTTCTTCAGTTAGACAAGTTGGATTTTTTGGAGCTCCTTTTTTTCGTGTGGCAATCCCCACGGATACCTCCCTCGCTGAAGCCGGGAAGGGAGGTTATGTCGGACTCGAACCGAAAATGCATCTATACGTGCAGTACCTACACGTTTCTTGAATGTATTGTGAATATAGCACGGTGTGTTACTGCGGTGGACGAGCTCAAGTTCATCAATCATTGATTATTACAAAACAATCCATGCACGCAAGGGCCTTTTATCGCAAGACATAAGTCTTGTGATTTAATTCCGAGATATATTAATCAAATTATACTCTCCGAAGCATGCAAATAGCCCATATTAGTTAGATTTCTTTTGTTTATGGAACATAGGCGGCAGACAAGCACACGATCCACCGGATGGTAAGGGGCTACCGTGGGTGGGAGGGATGTTAAGGAGGACTTCTGCAACATCAGGGGTGTCCCACTCGCGCTGCCAACTGTAAGTCTATATAAAGTAGGTAATACAATCCTATTAATATTATAAATGGATGTTTTACTCTTTCACGTCTAAACGGCTGGATTGTAATAAAATTTGATATGGAATTAGCTGACGTCCTGGGTTAACTATGTTTGGTTGCGATAACCGAAATTTACGCGGGCGGAATCGTGGACAAAAGCTAGTAATTATATATATTTTTTAAATCTTTTACAAAAGTAAAAAACATCATAGAGGGGAAGGTAGCAGGAAAGAGGGGAAGAGGTAGGCAAAGAGGAACATTTAGGTACACATAATACTAGTCACATCGTATCAGGAGGTGAAAGGATTGGCGGAGCAGAGAGAAGAGTGGCGATTACTCCACCGACAAGTTAGAGCGATTACAAAAGTAAGTAAGTATGTATATTTTGTCACCAAGCAAACAAAGCAGCAGTATTGATCTTTAAAGCCTAGTAATTACCGGAGCTTACCTGCCGGTATTATTCTGTATTACAAGGATTATTGGACAATACTTTAACGTGTCTTTGAAATTCCGCATCGTAAATCATGTAAAACAACATCGGAGACATCTAGTTGTTGTACTTTAACTTTGAAGCTCCTTCTGAGACTGTGAAGAGGTGAGCTCTTTGAAAAATTACCCGGATGGTGCGGTGGTGTCGAGCAACTTAGCCTGTTATACGACTAACAGAATATTTAGAAAGTGTTGTGTTCCTTACTCCAGGTCATCGATTCTTCATCCGTTCATCCATATACTTACGTCTGTAAATCCCTGAAGGGGTAGGCAGAGGTGTATTAGCACCCACGTTTCGCCAAGGATGATTTTCGGTCCCACGACGTAATAGAGGGCGAGCTTATTGCCCTCGATTCTGTTAAAGAAAAATATTATCATACTACATATACTACAAATTATAGAATTTAGACTTTACTTGCTTTTGCCCTTTGCTTTTTGTGTGGATGTCGGTTATCGCGATCAAACATAGCCTATGTGTTAATCCAGGGTGTTAGCAAACTCCATACTTACCAAATTTTATTAAAATTGCTCCAGCCAAATACACACTCACAAACTTTCGCCTTGGTAATATTAGTGTGATTGCTGCAGGGTTAAACTCCAAATTTAAATGAAGAATGTAACTCACATTACCCTTTTTCATTTACTGTACAAAAAGATATTTAATATTAGACTTTAGCGGCATTACTGCAAAGTCTAAAATTAAATGGAATATTTTTGTAGTTTCCGTGGTATGACCGTGGATTTGTTTTAATACAATCGGGCCCTGTTCTCTTAGCAAAAAGTGGTTTAAAATATAGTCTCCATCAAAGTGCGACTCAAACCCTCACGATTTCGATGAAAAGATGGCTAATTCTTGTAATAAGATATTACATACATACATTATACTCACACCTGTAAATCCTCAAAGGGGTAGGCAGAGGTATATTAACACCCACATTTCGCCAACTATGATTTTTGGTCCCACGTAATAGGGGAGCCTATTGCTGTGAAGCGGACACTTAGTCAACGACTGTATGTTTATTGTCGGATTAAGAACAGCCCTATCCCTTAGTCGCCTTCTACGACACCCACAGCAAGAAATGGAGTGGCCCTACTCTACTCCACTGGGAACATTCCTAGTTTCCTCCATTTAAAAAAATACAAAAATATTTAAATTCAAAGTTAACTTTTAAAATATGGCGCTATAAATCTCAGAGTTCATTTACCAAACCCTTTATTTTCAAATGTTTGTTAAGAATACTGTCAAGTACGGTCTTGCTCCTTTGCTTAGAGTGCTGTAGGTTAACTATATGAGTGTATAATTTCAGTTAATTAGCATGTTGCAGTCCACTGCTCCCAACGTACTGTTACGGATCCCTTATGTTAGCGAAAGGGCTATGTCAGCTCTCGCCCCGTCCTACTGTTCAATTCAGCACTTTTGATCAATCTTAATATAGTACGCTATAACACAGATAATATAATATAGTTAGAAGTATTAGTAGTAGTATACAGATGCACAATCAGGAACAAGAAACGGTTACACTCGTAAAGCACTCCAATAAAAGCAGACAGGCAGCTTTTATTTCCAAGCGTTGATACTAGATGGCGACAATGGTCTTCTAATTTTTACTATCAAAAACTAACTAATCAAAGATAATCAAAACTAAAACCCGACTACCGAAAAATCACACTTTAAAAAGTAACAAACAAGAAAATATCAAGGATCAGCCGTGGTCGTATGCCACTTTTCCCTAGAATATATTGTTTTGTTAGTTTTGTTAGGCATACGACCACGGCTGATCCTTGATATTTTCTTGTTTGTTACTTTTTAAAGTGTGATTTTTTGGTAGTCGGGTTTGAGTTTTAAACTTTATTTTTTATTTATATTATTTTCAGGCAAGGTAAACCTAATAATTTATAAATATTTGTAATGTGCTTACTAAGCCCTTTCATTTGATACCAAACACGGCATATTTATCTCAAATTTATTTTTTAACACAGTACCTTATGAGCGCTAGAGGGCGCCACACAAGATTGAGTGACACGTCATATAGCCTATAACCATCGGACGATAAAGCCGCTTGTAACGATACCTCATTTGTCCAATTTTAATAAGTAGTTGAGGAGCTATGAGGGAACAAATGAACATACATATATACATACATACATACATACATACATACATACATACATACATAGCCTGTCAAAATCATAACCCTCCTTTTGGCTTCGCCGTAGTCGGGTGAAATAATCACTAAACCCATTATTGAATATGACTGAATAAAACCATAAATATTCAAATCTATATTGATTTTGCAGTATTTTCGATAGTTATAGACAACTTGAACGGTGTCGCTAGATGGCGGTTTCCTAAATTATCACATTTGTCACGAAATCTTTATTTATTACATTTGTTTTGAGGTTCTGAAATAATTTATGATTCTAAATGGGAAAATAAGTGTTTTAACTTTTTATTCATTAAAGAGTACCTAAGTTTTGAGATGTACTAAAGATATTTTCTTAGCCTTCGTGCCCCATGGCCATATAAAAGTACTACAATAAATTAATTTAAAAAAAATACCAATGGAATAAACGAGTGTTAGATCCGTATTCTAGGACGACACTAAGTCCTGAATCACAATTTATCTGAGGATCTGCCGTGGTTGAAAGCGGAAAAAATATTCACCGGTAGTTGCCGGTTAAAAGCGGAAAAACCCTTATTTTTTTTTTTTTTTTATTTAACTTCATGCACAAAGTACATTGGCGGACTTAATGCCGTAGGCATTCTCTACCAGTCAATCATAGGGTGGTGCAGAGCTAACAAGGCAGGCACAAAAGAAGTCTACGTAATGTTCAAACAATATCAAAATTAATTATTTACATGCACTGAAGCAATACGTACAATAATACATACAGATCAATAATTGACATCCATAATAGATATACGTACATACATACCGGCTCTCCTTAAATTCTATCTCAATGCATTCCAGTTGACCCTCCCCGACCAAAGCAATCTTGTCAGATGGGGCAAAGCCACAGATAAAACATGTAACTCATGTGGTGAAGCAATTGGTACTGCTAGGCACCTACTGGTGGGTTGTAGGACGCTATTAGATCGGGGTCATTACTCGCGCCGACATGATAAGGTATTAGAAATCGTACGTGAGGCGGTAAGTTTGGCGGTAGCTAGAGCGAAAAAGGGTTTAACCACAAACCAAAGAAATGACGTCGCGTTTGTAATGGAAGGCTGCTCAAAAAAGACAAATCAAAAGCCGTACTCAATTTTGATAGCAGCCGCTGATTGGACATTACTCGTAGATTCGTATGAGAAACACTATAAAATACCGGAGGATGTTTGTGCCTCGTCATCCAGACCCGATATATTCCTATTTTCAAAACAGCAAAAGCGTGCAGTACTAGTAAAACTCACAGTACCGTGGGAAACTAACATACCTAAAGACCACGCTATAAAAATAAACAAATACTTTGACTTGACCAACGAGTTAACCAAAAATGGCTATGTGGTTAAACTCTACGCCGTGGAAGTAGGAGCAAGGGGAATTCCAGCTAAATCCCTGTATAACTTATTTAAAGACCTCGGATTGCCAAGAGCTTCAGTAAGCTCTTTACTCAAACGAATATCTAAAACGGCGTTGATAGGATCTTACCAAATTTGGATAGGTAGAGGGGGGAACACGCCTGACGGTGGAGGTGAGCGCTGATGCATCACAAGGTGGCCACCCTAAACCTACACCTGGGTCGCAAGTCCCAGGCGCCGTCACAGTGTTCCTCTCTGTACCACGCCATGGACCCGGCGACCGCACGGTGAATCCATGGAATGCTCAGAACTGGATCTCTATACAAGTTGAGAGAATGTCTATACAATCTGGCCTCAGATAAGGATTTACTCGTAGAACTGAGTACGGGCCTTAGAGTGGAGATTGCGATATGGAAAGTTGGACTCTTCCCAGGCGCATAGATGAATGACTTGACAATGATGGCTCGGACAAATCTTTTGTGGGTTTTGTCAGGATAGGGTAAAATGTGAAAGCCTCCGGGAACTTTGCCGGGAACCACGCGGCCAATGATGAAATGATGCTGTGAACCAGAACCCGGAAAGAAATAGGTTACGGATATTTTTAGGGATCAAACTTCTTTCTTTTGCCTGGCCCTTTCCCATTTTATTTGGGGTTGGCCCTCCGTATCATGTTCCTCCAGGCAGCTCGGTCCTGGGTCGTCTCTTTGTTGAATTGCGCTTCTTTAAGATTCTTATTCACGACGGACATCCATGTGATTTGGGGTCTTCCTCGTCCTCGGGGTTTGGTCTCAATGTCAAGCACCTTCCTGGTCATGTGTTCAGGTGGTCGCCTCATTACGTGTCCGTACCACCTTAGACAGCTCTCCTGTACTTTGTCTGGGATAGGTCTCACTTTCTCTTTTCTTTCACTCTATTTTTAGGGATCAAACAATTCAGAAAAATACAAGTGTTTTTCTAAATTGTTTGATCCCTAAAAATAAATATCCGAAACCAATTTCTATACGGAACTTTATGAAATGTTCAGTAAACAAATCGTTTTATCGCCGTAGGGGCCATTAAGCACCACCTCTGCTTATACCGCAACACAAAGGGATGAATACACGTGTGAATATGAATCTATAAATTTAAAAAAGGTGACAAATGTATTGCTTTTTGGTTCGTTTTGTTTTTTTATATAATTGGATTTTTAAATAATGTTTTGAGGCACAGATACATCCTACCTTTTATAAAGCTTTTAAAGGATTAATTTTTGTGACATTATTTTGATTTTTTTTGATCAAAAATATTCGCAGTGTATTGATGTAGAGGTAAACTTAACACTGTTTATATTGTTGATTGATGGCACTTGGTGGAATCTGCTTGAGAATGCCGTGCGGCGAAACCGGCCATGTAAAAAATAAAATTAATTGGAAAAGTACAAAGTGTCTTACTCAATATGTAAACTTAACAAATCGTTAAATATCATCATTTTTTGAGCTTCCCAACCCAGATGGGGTTCTCTTTTTTTTAAGAATATTAGAACTGAAATTACTAATATTCCCTCTAACTCCTCCAGCTAAGCTAAATTGCTTGTGTTAGGAATGGGTTCACGTCGGTAGTGTAATGACCAGGATTCGAACTTTTCCATCGTAAGGCAGACTCCTTAACCACTAAGCTACCGATGTTTACAGTCTTTGACTTTACAGTCTTTTTTTTTTTTAACCGTGGGGGAAAATCCTTCATGGATGTTATGCCGGACTCCTACCGACTAAAAACCCCCACGGTAACGCCCAGAAGCCTATGGATGGGAGCCCCGGGTAAGCCCTCGGAAGGATGTCCCAGGACTCCCATCAGACCTACGGCTACAATTGCGGCCTCGTCTCGGGGGTGGTTCGGGTGCTATCCCGCGTCTATGGGGGGTTTCCGAGTGTTATCCCGTTTTGTTGTTTTGTTTGGTTTTGATGAAATTTGGTATAGGCGTAGATTAGACCATAAGAAAGGACATAGGCTATGTTTGGTGGCGATAACCGCCATCTACGCGGACGGAGCCGCGGGCTAAAGCTAGTTAACAATATATCACGCTGTAATTAAATAAATAAAATATAATGTAGACGAAGCTCGTGAATTACGTAAGGAAGGAAGCAGATGACGGGCTGCTTTCTCTGCCTACCCTAGAGAAAAATGGGCGGGAGCATGTATGAATGTTTTATTATTAAACTAGCTAACCCGGCGAACTTCGTACCGCCAATTTTTACCACCCGCGTAGCGTCCGATTCCGTTCCCGCTGCACCCTCTACTATATTAACCATGTATTATACATATAAACCTTCTTCTTGAATTACTCTATATACTAAAAGAAACCGCATCAAAATCTGTAGCGTAGTTTTGAAGATATAAGCATACATACATATTGACGCGGAAAGTGATTTTGCGTTGTACTATACAGTGATACCAGACATGTTGACTTCAATTTAACTAAAGTTCCTTAAACTCCCCCCTCATTCGGTAGACAAAAGGCTGAGATTATAACACACCATAATTGTCTAACATAGTCACATTGAATAGGTCGTACAGCCATCTTGTAGTTCTACCATGAAATACCCGTTGTTTCGGACCGAAGTTTCGAATAATAGCTTCTTTACAAGCTATGCCTATGCAGTTATGTGGGAGTATTCGAATGAAAGATTACGTTCACTGTAAATATTTATTACTGGTCACAATGGTATATCCTGTTATATATGAATTGTACTCTGATAATCTAGAACACTTGATATTAACTTAGAATATATTAAGCGAGCGAGGCTAATATGTAGCTGACGGTGTCAAGCTCACGTCACGACTGACCAGAGTGCGGCGGCGTCACCTCGCCGCATGGAAAGGAATGTGCTGTGCTGACATCGCGTCTTTTTTTTTTATCGTGCGATAAATCCCCACGGATACCACCTCCACAGAGCCGGTGGAGGTGGTTATGTCGGACTCGAACCGACTAAAACGCACGCCATCTTGGGTCCTTGGTTGCCGGAGGTGAGATTGCCAAAAGCATATGTCTCGCACCCCGACAGACCCAGGACCATCTCTTTCGAGATGGCCCCCTTCCCCACAGGGACAAAAATGTCCCCATCTAGCCCCAGTTACGGGGAGGCGCACTTTGCGCCGCCGCCGCGGCCTGCTTCTGCTAGGGTGACAGGTGACATCGCGTCTACGCTACGCGGTGCCGCTACTGCTTCCTTCCATCGAACACATAAATCCTTAAATTAGCTTCAAAGACGGTACGTGACACTTCGATTCGGCTTACGGCCGTTCCCAATAACGTATCTACTGTCAGTTTTGGATACTAGAGATAGAAATCGTCATCAATCTCTGTTTTTAGTGTCCCAATATTTCTACCATTGATCAGTAATCCTTCAGCCTATCGATGGTCATTTCCATGAAGCAGACATAGATTTGTAATTATAATATTGGAACAACAGTCACAGATACTTCATACTCGACCATTTATCTGGAGGGTAGGCAGCGCGAGTGTAACGCCCCTGGTGTTGCATACGTCCATAGGCCGCGGTAACCACTTTCCATCAGGTGGGCCGTGTGCTTGTCTGCCACCTAAGTGGTATAAAAAAAAAAAAGAAGGTGCAATATACCCCCATTCCGGGGGCGAGTCGGGGACACCGTTGTCCCCCTTACGAGAAGGGCCAGACCGTAAGGGATGGCCCTGGGTCAGCCGGGGTGATAGGGATATGTCGAAGACAACCTCACCTCCGGCCTAGCACCACGACCCACAGTCGGCGTGCGGTTTTAGTCGGTTCGAGTCTGACATGACCTCCCCTTCCGGCTCCGGCGGGGGAGGTATCCAAGGGGATTTCCGCACGACAACCAAAAAAAAGGAGGTGCGATCTACAGTTTACTGTAGGTTATAATATTGGGAACGGCAATAAGTAAGAAAATTGGTTTAAGTTCGAGTGGTCTGAAAAAGCAAGTGGGTTTTATATATATAATTTTGTTTCAGCCGTGTGTTCTCGGTGAGTAAAATAGGATCACCCCCAGCTCTTCCTGTGGGTGTCGTAAAAGGCGATTACGGGATAGCGCTGATTTACATCCGACAGTAAACATACAGCCCAAGACAAAGGGCCCACTATACAGCAATAGGTTCGCCCCCTATTACGTCGTGGGACCGAAAATCATAATTGGCGAAACGTGGGTGTTAATACACCTCTGCCTACCCCTTCGGGGATTTACAGACGTGAGTATATGGATGAACGGATGAAGAATCGAGTGCCTGGACTTAAGAACACATCACATTCTAAATATTCTGTTAGTCGTATAACAGGCTAAGTTGCTCGCACCACCGCACCATCCGGGTAATTTTTCAAAGAGCTCACCTCTTCTCAGTCTCAAAAGGAGCTTCAAAGTTAAAGTACAACAACTAGAGAGGCTCGTTAACGCCATTAATGTCTCCGATGTTGTTTTACATAATTTACGATGCGGAATTTCAAAAACACGTTAAAGTATTGTCCAATCATCATCATTTCGTATGGCCTCTGCTCGAGTCCTCATATGTCGACGTCCAGTTGGCGAAGCCAGTCTATTGCTGCCGGTGTGAGGTCATGAAGCTCACGCATTCCTCCAGGGAAACGACGGAGTAATGCGTGAGCAATGTCCAATAATCTTGGTGATACAGAATAACACCAGCAGGTAAGCTCCGGTAATTACTAGGCTTAACGATCAATACTGTTGCTTTGTTTGCTTGGCGACAATAAAATATACATACTTACTACTATATGGATGGATGATTTTTTGATTTCAATTCGTCAAGTATTTGAAGAGTGCTATCAATCAATCTATTGGCCTATCGCAGTCCACTGCTGGACATAGGCCTCTCACAATGTTTGGAAGGTTTTGGCCTACTGTTTCCATGCAGGTCAGACAGGTTGGTACAGGGTTTTATTTGTATTTGTGTATGTGAAGTTTGCTACTTATTAGTAGCAATTGCTCAAGTGATAATCCCTCCTTCATACTAATATTGTAAATGCGGAAGTAACTCTGTCTGTCTATCTTTAAATAACGCTTTCACGCCTAAACCACTGAACCGATTTCGATGAAATTTGGTATGGGGGTAGATTAGACCATGAGAAAGGTCATAGGCTATGTTTCCACAATATTCCACAACATTCCACAAAACGCTATCTAGGCCCATGGTAAGCTTTTATAGCTTGTGTTATGGAATCTAGAATGCGGATAAGCATACTTATATACTTTTTTTTTGTAAATACATACCTATTATACATAGAAATACCCAGATTAATACAAATATCCATATTCATGCATACAAATATTTACACTGAGCGGGGATCGAACCCGCGCCTCCTGCGTGGCAGTCGCGTGCACTACCACCACGCCACAAAGGCTTTTGATCGCGATAACCTACATCCACGTGGGTAGAGCCGCGGGCAAAAGCTAGTATGTTATAATTCGTCAAGTAAGACTATTATTAGTTCTTATTCGTCAACTCTTTTAAAAACCTACAAATTTGTGACTGTTGTGAATTAATGGCACCTACGTATATAAATGCTGTCTTTCGTTGTGGTCCCGAAGTTTCGGATGTGTTATAGTAGGCCCTAAATCGTTGTCGTCGCGTTGTCGTGTCGTGGCGAGACCGAGTCGAGGCGTGAACGCGTGCTGGTAAAGCCCTCATTTCCTGACGACACAGACGCATTGTGCGAGTGAGGACTCTTAATAACTGACTAAGCTATGAACTTAGGACATTTTACTGAGTAGGTTTCATATATTTCTGTTTCGAATTGAAAGAAGATAGGTTATTTTTTATTGTACATCTACCGTGACTGTATCTGTCTAATGTTCACTGGCAATGCAATTTTCAATGCCTAGCTTATCATCTATGACGGGCAGTCTATTTGATTTTACCCCATTATACCAGTTTAAGGACCGATGCGTGTTCGACCGATATGTCATCGTTGTAGTGTGCAGCTCGCCTTACCTGATATAAGTAAGTAACTGCACGCATATATTTGATGCATTAATACACGAATTATGGAATCGAACAGTTGTATCTAATTTACCTACGTCACTCCATTGTATCGTGAGCCTATCAAAGACTATCTTAGGCTAAGTTCAAGCCATTTTCTAAGCAACATATCCATCTTTAGAATCAATTTTCTGAGTTCTTCTACTAAGTGACTTAAATCCCAACAAAGCACAGAATATAATGTTATTTTTAAACTATCACGGCGTATACTCATGGTTTATAATAGGTATATATAAAAAATAAAGTCCTGACCACGGGTACTGTAACATACCTGAAACGTCGGCAAAAGTATATAATATACTAGCTGTTGCCCGCGGCTCCGCCCGCGTGGTTGTCACTTATCGCTAAATTAAGATTTAAACTATCCTATCTCTCAAGTTGGATCGAACTGCACATGGTGTGCGAATTTTATTATAATCGGTTAAGTGGTTTAGGAGTCCATTGAGGACAAACATTGTGACACGAGATTTATATATATTAAGATATTCTAGAATTAAAATAAACTCAGTGGAAAAGTACATGTGTGTTATTCAATATGTGTAGCAGATTCCACCAAGCGCCATCAATCTCCAGTATAAACATAATATATTCTAGAGAATCAAGAAAAACAAGTGCAAAAACAAATGTTCCGTGTGTAAGAACTTTTTATATCAAACAATTTAAGATACATTTAACAAGTTCGTAGTTTTAGTAGTTACCAAACAAGGCAGTCTGCGAGCTATTACTCAATTTCCTATGTTCCGGCGCGATTGTCGATTGACAATAAAATGACTGAACAATCAAATATTTTCACCCCCTCGCGCGTCAACTCACCCCCTCGCACTCCCTCACCCAATAAATACGGAAATTAGTTTTTTGTTTGCTTTTACTCCACTTTTAAGAATAATTTTCGTTCTATTTATGTTTATAATATTTGTCCCCTTTTTGTCCCCTCGTCGGTGGCGAAAATTTGAATATAATAAAATGAGATTGTCTGTGTTCTGATTGAACAATATTGGATGAATTATTTAAGCGTGGTTCCTGTTGATAGTGTTTGCCAATTATCACGGGCCACTCAACGAGGATGGGGGAGGGGAATATTGCCCCATCGACTGCAGATAGGGGGGGATTAATAACACCAATAAGTATTATGATTATAATAGAATATTCTTCTTACTAAATCTGTATGCGTCGGGGCCGCGTGATGCTCACAAGCGTATTTCGCTCGCACCTACGCGGGGTGATATTGTTTTTTTTTAATATTTGGTTCGCCAACTGCGCGGGGAGCAGTTGACAAACTATACGGTAAAAGACTGAGGTACAGTCATGAAGATAATTATCATCATTTAAACGTATTTGCCTGATTGCGTCCGAGACCAAGGTGAACTCAGAGCTCAGCGTCCATCTTTCTACTCTTCCTCCTCCACTTTACACGTTCTTGGGCGTCCATCCACAGTCTATCCGTCCATGACAGCCTCCGTGGCATGATGGTAGTGAACGCTCAGTGCAAATATTTGTATGCTTATAATATGAGTATTTGCATTGGTCTGGTCGTCCCTCGGAAAGCACGTTAAGCTGTCGGTCCCGGTTGCCATACGAACATGTATGGCAGTTGTTACAGTGGAAATAGGTGAAATGGCCCCACATAGAAGGGCTGATCACCCGTCCGGTCAAAACGGCGTCCCCACTGGTAGGAGTATTAGTAGTGGTCGTCCATGGTAGCGAGACCATTTGCACGCATGTCTACCTGCACGAAGCCAGGATATTTTAGGTCTACTCCTCAAACTAGGACCAGCCGGGGGTGCCATTACCCGGTACAGTCCAAAAGATACGAGCTATCATTCTACGGTGGTTCCTAACTTTACAATGACAGCCTCTGTGGCGTGGCGTTAGTGCAAGCGACTGCCACGAAGGTGGTGCGGGTTCGATCCTCGTTTAGTGCAAATATTTGTATGCATGAATATGGTTATTTGCATTGGTCTGGGTGTTTCTATGTATAATATGTACGTATTTACAAAAAAAAAGTATTAAAGGATGTTTATCCGCATTCCAGTTTCCTTAAAACAAGCTAATTAAGCTTACCATGGGTCTTAATAGCGTTGTGTAGAATGTTGTGGAATATTTACAGCCTCAATAGATCTATATATCTACATATAGCGCACGGCTTATCTAATGGAAAGTGGTTACTGTTACCTATTGACGTATGCAACACCAGGGGTATCATACTCGTGCTGCTGACCCTTTAAACTGGTACCTTCTAATGCCGAATGCGTGCCTACTACATAGTACATGTTTCATTTAATACGCAATATCTCTTTAGCAGGAAATTCACATAAATTACACGAACACTAGATGGGAGCGCCTTATTTCGTAGAAAGAAATTTCATAGAATTTCATTTTACAGAAAATGTTTCATATAATATTTGGTTATTATATTTTTATTTCGAATATTATTGTTTCAAAGACAATTTACCACAATGAATCACTTTTCACAGAAACACAATTTAATGATTTTTTTTTCACATATTTTTGTTTAACATACTTATCAAACTGTAGAATTATTATTTAAGGAATCTTAAAAACAACCACTAACCACCATCATTTTTTTTTCCCGATTGCTTGTAGTAATTTAATTAGATAATACCCCGACTCGGATAGGTTAGGTTAGAAGGCTAAGGCGAGAGCGAAGCGAAGCGGAGCTCTCGCCTTAGCCTTCGTGGTTATTTTTTTTTAAACCACCCAGAAAATATCTTTGCGCAAATAAGTTTTATAAGAAATAACCAATATAAAAAAGAAGAATATTTGATTTGTTATTCTATGAAATGATTATTCTAACATTAAAATTTATGTGAAACAAAAGTCAATGATTTAAAAATCTTTAAAGTAAGTATTATGTATATTGATTATTCTATGAAACGAAATTATGCGAAACATTTTCTGTAAAACGAAATTATATGAAACTTTTGTCTATAAAACAACGCACACCCACACTAGATATTATCGAGCACATTATTATTAAAAACTTGGAATAAACCATTAACTTTAAAGCTTCAAACTACATCCTGCCTTGCTTTAGTTACACTTCACACTTCAACTCGATTTAAGTATGAATCGGGTACAGAATAAGGTTTGGTGCACACAAGATAATATTTTTTTTTATAAAATACACGTCATTTTATTTCACCTCGCCTGATGATAAGCTAAAGGCAAAGTCTCGGAAAGAGGGTCACCATCGTAAACATGTACCATATTAACAGTGGTGGCAATCAGCTTGACGGCCTCATCAGATGCCTTTTCACGCCCCGCTTAAAGGACCTGGGACTGTAGGAAGAAGGAAACACGTGAGCTGGCAGAGAGTTCCAGATCTTAATGGTGTGGCATAGGAATCTTTTATACATTAAACCTATTGCAGTCACCATAATTCATTTAATGGTTATTTCATGACCTTAATACGCTAATTGATAGACAATAAACATATATATGCATATTTGATATCAAAAGAAAGAAATATACTGTTTCACGGTGTGGAATGTCGACCAACCCACACAGATCTTGGGTCCCCATTCCACCATTTTGGTGGAAAGCAACCTATATCAACAAATACTAAAAACCCCTGTGTTCGTCAATATTTTCGCTTCAATCTAAGATTTGAAAGGTAAGATTGTTCTTATATTTTTTTAGGTGCTGGAAATCGCCCGACGGCTAGCTCCGGAGGGGGAGGATATTTCGGACTTGAACTATGGCTATGCCTATGGGCCGCTGTGCTAGGCTGAAGGTGAGGTTGTCTTCAACATATCCCTCGCACCACGGCTGATACAGAGCCGTTCCTAACGGTCTGGCCATCAACTGCTATCGTAAGATGGACCTTTTGCCAGCACTTTGGAGGGTAGAAAACCTCTAGCAAAATGTTTTTGGGTATAATGCGAAAATGCCCACAGATTCCCCTCCGCCGGAGCCAGCAGGGGAGGTTATGTCGGACTCGAACCGACTACAACCACATTCTGTTTTTGGTCATCAATTGCCGAGGGTGAGATAGCCTCTGGTATATCCCTTACTCCCCGTTTGAAGAAGACCCCTTCTGACAGGTTAATACTACTTAACGATCTTGAGATTTTATTACTTCTTCTCATGGCAATACAATATACTTGGTGAATCCTCGCCGAGTGTGCACCCAGCCTATAACCACATAGTTAGTAAAGTAGGAACCGAGTGAGACTTGTTTGTACTTAGGACTTCGATTATCGACTTGTTCCTGCTTTTACATTGTTCCACGGCTCCGCTTCACGTGTTCAAGTGTTTGCTTGGCCGACAGATAGATTGTTAGGTGGGTTAACGTGTGTAATCTTACCCGTGAATATAAATCCTATATAATAAACGCGAAGTTTGTGAGTATTGATGTTTGTTACTCTTTCACGTAAAAACTACTGAATGGATTTTCATGAAACTTTATAATAATATAGCTTATACCTACATCAGAATTACACATAGGTTATATATCATCATGCTACTACTCAAGAGAACGGAGCAGTGATCATTAATGTCAACAAATTCGGCCGGCATCAGCTGTTTTTTTCTACACCACTCTAATATAAGCTTCTCGAAATACTAATCCTGCGCAGACGAAGTCACGGGCACCAGCTAGTAAGGAAATATGTTCATAATGGTGCGTCATTTAGTCCTGCTATATTAATATTAAAAATGTGATCTGTATGGTGGTTGAATGCTTTTTTTTAAAGAATTTTTGAACCGAAGTTACTAATATTCCTTGTAACCCCTCCAATTAAGCTAAATTGCTTGTGCTAGGAGTGGGTTCACGTCGGTGGTGTAATGGCCAGGGTTCGAACCCGGGACCTCTCGATCGTAAGGCCGACTCCTTAACCACTAAGCTACCGACGCTTTTAGAAGCGAGTAGTACTTCACCCGGGTCTTATAAGCGGGTGTGAAAAGGCATCTGATGAGGCCGCCAAGCTGAGTGCCACCGTTGTTAACATGGTACATGTTAACCCTCTTTTCGAGACTTTGTCTATAACATAGCATCAGGCGAGGTGAAGTCAAATTGACGTGTCCTTTTATATAAACAAAAATTAAAAGTAAATTATAACAAATATATCGCGATAGAATCCATAAACAGTGGTTTTATTTCATTGGATATGGAAGTTTGTAAAGTGTTTTTTTGGACATGGGCGTTTCCTCAGCACAGATAATACCTATAGATATTTCGTGAAATTCCCCCTCAGTAAGTAGGTATTCCTTAGAAGTCCCCTATAGTAGGCGTCTTCCCAATAAGATGCAGCCACCCTAGACAGCGGAAATTACATTCGAAGTCTCGCCGACTGTAGAGTAGTTGGTAGTATGATTTTTACCTACTCGATTGGAAGAATACTAGTAACTGGAATGTCCAGTACTTTAGCAGTTAATTCTTCAGCTTAGAAGAAAACTTATAGCCTGAAAAGGTGCATGTCTGTACATGCGTTTGAGATTTTTCTAGAGTAGGTATGACTTTTAGCTTAAAATTAGACGAAATGAAGTCATATTGAAGTGTCCAGTATTGAAAATAAAATAAAATACTTTTTATTTCATGCAGGGATAATAACTTACAAAGTTTCTTGGTTATGGTATTTTCTAAAATTTACGCGAATGTCACTCATTGAAATAAAACCACTTTTTTACGGATTCTATAAAAGAACAAATATATCGCAATAGAATCCGTAAAAAGTGGTTTTATTTCTTGGTTATGTTAGTAACGCGGATTAGGTATTTAGTATATTTAGTATTAGTGTGTTAGTGTAGTGTTATAGAATAGTTTTTATTAATGAGTTACTAATTATTGAGACTGCTCTGTAAGAACCCCTTTGCAAGTAAAGGCCTCCTCCAAATTAAGCCAGTTTTCCCTTGATTGTTTTCTCTATTTGTAACCAGTTTGGACCCGATGTGTGTTTAATTTTATCCGCCTATCTGTTACAAGGTTTTTCTCTCCCTCTTTTGCCCACTGGCCCTCCCCATGCGGTCACTCTTTTTGTCCACCTTTGGTCTTGCAAGCGTGCTATGTGCCCACCTGCACTTTAATAAAAGAGTTTTTGCCAAGCCTGTTGCTTTCATGATGCCACGTATTTTTGAGTGCCTTATTTTACTCATTCTTTTAATGTTTAGCATACTCCGTTCCATTCCTCGCTGGCACGTTATAATTTTATTTTTGACATTTTTGTCAAACTTCCATCTCTGGCAAGCATAGGTCAGTCATGGTATAAGGCAAGAATTCATTACCTTTCTTTGAAGCTCCAGTACTTATTCCATATGAGTTGGGCCCTGTGCTTTATCACCTGATAGTTGTTTGTTCTGTTGAAGCTTAATTGCTTGCCTGATCTTGAAATATGAGTATGAGTATAGAAAATGATCAAAGAATTTGAAACAGAGCTTCAATCAAATACACCGCCTAATCCCTTTGAGATTATGATTATAACAAACCAATGTAACATGCAAAGATTAAAAAGTAAATAAAAACCTTTCAAAAACAATAAAAACACTTAATATTTTTTATCAAACGTAAGCCATACAAAAAAATACATCATGTATAACAAAATAAGATCCTGTAACTGGCAGGTAATTATAAAACACAAAAAAATATCGTTATTTTTAATCTATAAAGCTTTTAAAACCAAAACGGACAAAACATGTCGACATTTTACTGGCCCTGGAGGGTGATGAGATAAACATTATATACCACACACATGACACTGTAATGGCTGACATCGCAACACTTTGATCAAAACGTTACACCCTTTATATGAAGTGTTTTTTTTTATTTAACATCTATCTATGCTACTCGTATTATAAAATACTAGCTTTTGCCCGCGGCTCCGCCCGCGTTGATGTCGGTTATCGCGACCAAACATAGCCTATGTCCTTTCTCATGGTCTAATCTACCCCTATACCAAATTTCATCAAAATCGGTTCAGTGGTTTAGGCGTGAAAGCGTAACATACAGATGAAAGACAGAGTTACTTTCGCATTTATAATATTAGTATGGATTCAACGTACAGATACCATCAATTCAGAATTTTCTAATAGTTTAGAACAGTGGTTGGCAAACTTTTTTTATGAGGGCCAGAAATTTTATGAAATTTCAGAGGATTTCGCAGATTTGATGTTGAAGAACCATTGGCGGGCCGGATTAAATGCTTTCGGGCCGAATCTGGCCCGCGGGCCGTACTTTGCCCACCCCTGGTTTAGAACATAGATAAAAACGTGGGACACGAAGGTATTCCCATCTCAATTGAGCAGTCCGACTGTAGAAATATCTAAGCTCTACAGAATACCGCGGCCATGAAACCTCGTAAATCTGCGGCAGCCTAGTGGTATGGGTAATGGACTGCTGAGATGAGGTCTCGGGTTCGATCCCAGGTTTACCATGGCACACACCAATGACTTTTCGATCCTTTTCGAAGTAATGTGTGTATTTATCGCAGGTTTATAAGTGCCCGGTTAATGGCAATAGGCTCGCCATCTATTACATTGGGACCTAAACATAAGCTGGCGAAATGTGGGTGCTAGCACTTCTGCCTACCCCTTCGGGGAATATAGGCGTGAGTTTATGTTATGTTATGTTATGTTAAATATGTAATGTTATGATGAAACCTAGTAAGTAAGGAGGGTAGCCAGAGCTCACTGAAGAGTTTTTGTGCTGTCAGTGGGAAGACCGCTTATTCTGCTTTGTCTCCTACATGAAGACACAGAGACTCTCTGTTCTTACAGGGTCGGCAGCACGAATGTGACTCCCTTGGTGTTGCACACTTCCTTAGGCAGTAACTAATTTCTATCAGGTGGTCCGTGTCCTTGTTTGCCACCTAAGTGGTATAAAATATACGGTTGGCAGACACAATACACAACACAGACAGCCACTGTGGCGTGGCGGTAGTGAACGCGGTCGATACGCAGGAGGCGCGGGTTCGATCCCCGCTCAGTGCAAATATTTGTATACATGAATATGGATATTTGCATTGGTCTGGGTGTTTATATGTATAATGTTTACAAAAAAAATGATATCTAAGTAAGTTTATCCGTATTCTAGATTCCGTAACACAAGGCAGTTAAGTTTACCGTCGTGGGTCTAGATAGCTTTGTGTAGAATGTTGTGGAATATAAAAAAAAATACCTACTCTACCTGCTTCGGTATTTGCACATTATTTCGTTTACTAATATTCTTCGTGTTACTAATATTTTACAAAATTTGGGCGAACAACCTCTACTATCCCTTTCACCCACTTCTACCTTTGAAGGCAATCTTTGTCACTACAGATAATATAGGCTTTCTAAAAATAATGTATCAAAGTCCGTTCCGTAATTTTTGCGTCCAGCGCGAATAAAATATATCTTGAATTTAAAATTTATTACATCAATCGGAAGGTTCAATCATAAGGATCAAATCTCTCTAACAAACCTGGTAACTTAAATAAAGAGAAATCCAGAAAAAAGAAGGTTTAGGAAGATTTTAGTCGGTTCGACTAAAGATGTAGCATTTTCGGAAAAAATTTAATGCAGTTTTTTGTTTCTTTAAAAAAATAAAGGAATGTTTCCTTTGAGCGAGATTCGCTATTTCTAGTCTTAAGACTATTTCCCCCTAGGTAAGGTCGAAATGTTCAACCCTGTATAGCTGCCTCCCGATATAGTTTAAAGACATTTGTTCATAGTAACTTTTGATCACTTTATACTGTACTTTCATATCATAGGATTTTCATTAATGGCCGCTTAATTTCAAAACGACGCCAACTTTACCCAAAATTCTGAACATATAGGTGACTTAGGTATTTTTCCCTAGTATTTTTTAATGTCACACACACGACTACTTTACAATTTTATAATAGTACTTATAGATTTGTAATCAATTTTCAATTATAATAATAAGGGCTGTTGAAAACTGCTCGTTCAAACCTGATGAGATTTATATAGGACCCTTATAAGTGTTCGGCATTGATTAAAAACAATTCAGGCTAATTGGTTTGGAGATATCGCCAGAAAATCGTTTACTCTCTTTTATTTTAAGTATACTCACAATACAAATAATAAAGGCCTACCCAAGGTTATGTGAAGCAACCACATTTCGCCAGGTCCTTACATATGAAATTGGCGTTTTGTACGGGAGACATATAAAGTCATTAAAGTCGACTGCAGCACTGGTGCCATGGTAGAAATCATACTTGTAAATATACCGATATTTCATGTTTTTCATTGCATAGTAATAAGCGATGCCGAAGAAAAAAATAATGAGGAAAGAATAAATGAATGGCTGTTTTCAAAACTCTAATGTACCAGCTAAATGAATTTATAAATTTGAATTAGGAATTCTTAACCAAAGAGAAGATATCTCAGATCCTTTGATCTGATTTTTGTTGGTTTTTGACTTTAGTTAGTACGATAAAACATTAATTTCATATAGGACCTAATATTTTCAATCGCAACTTTGATCTGGTTTTTGTTGGTTTTTGACTTTGGTTAGTACGATAAAACGTTAATTTCATATGTAAGGACCTAATATTTTCAATCGCCACTTGCGCTGAAACGCTTACGTGCTTCGAAAGGCATTTTAAAAGTGAGTTCCAGTTGTTAAGTTGACGAAGGCTTATTATGAGCGACCTGAACAGTTCTGTCAGTGGCTGGTCTGTTACTGACCTGACAGGCCGGGAGGTCAGACGTTCATTCCCGATATAATAAGTTTTAAACTATCGCGATCCATGATATACAGACTGATATGACTGTATATCTATTTATTATCTAGATGAACATTCTCACCCTTCGCCACTGAAAAGGTGTTAGTATATTATGTACGTATCTTCCTTCCGGATTGTACACAAATAACACCTTACAAGCTCGGTATAGTGTACAACCAAAGTAATGATTGCATTGAAACCACTGAACTATGTACGGCTACCGCATATCACAACATTTCACATACATAGGCCGTCATCTGACCTCTCCTGCGTCTTACGATCTACGCTTAACACCCGCACTACAGTTATTAAGTAGTGGTGTGAGTTGAAGGCGATGGCGGGAAGGCATAAGAAACACACCATGGCCAATCACTACATAATATAAACGTCCATAATATACATACATAATATAAGCGTCCGCCGTACCTATGTATGCTTATATCTTCAAAACTACGCTACAGATTTTGATGCGGTTTCTTGTATTTATAGTGTGCCTGTCACAAAGTCTTGGAAATTTTACAATATTTTTCCTTACACACATTAAGTTTTCGAAAATGTATTGTGACACTACGGTTAGAATATTTATCTCTTTAAACTTATCTCGGAGGGAGACTCTTGGGCCCAAATTATAAATAGTTCGCACAGCCCGCTCAGTTTCGGCGGAGCTGGATGGCGCTTATTCTATTTAGCAGAACCATCTTCCTCGCTAGTCTCAGTGAGCCGGGACTACCGCTGGTCAAGCAAGCTGGCAAGTGCGGTACTGCGGTCCAGCGTTCAAACACCCATAGAGTTGGAGCTTAAAGAGTCGAGATGAATCCTAATGATGAGCTGCCAGTGAAGCGAGGTGAGTCCTCGGTGAGTTGAGGTGATTCTTTTTGAAGTTCAAAGTTCACAAAATATTTCGTGCGGTATAGACGACACGAATCAAAAGTCGCGATTGCGCGCACACGAAAGTTCTGAGAGAAGCGCTGAGCTCACCTGCTTGCCCTCTGTTTCTAGCACAATCGCGCGGTTTGCGTGACTTCGCGCAAATCTGGACGGTCCTAAGAACAAGCAATATCTCGCGACGCACTCTTTCACACGCAAATTCGGTTTTCCCTCACGAAAGACTGTATGTGTAAAGGGCGCTATTCATTTCACGCACAGCGCCTTTTTAGAAGTTTTTCTCTTCAGCAGCTGTTCGTTGCCTGCGGCTAATTGGATTACTTCAAATTGCAAAGTGAGTGGTTGACTCTTTTCAGGACCAAAGAACTGACGGCCTTTTTTATGATTGGTTACAGACAGTAATTGGCGTCACGTGCGATGCTAAAATGCCAGTTAGGCTGAAGGGGTAGGTCTATAAAACGATCATTAGACATTGGAGCGACACAAGCAGATGCTGCGAGTCACGGAGATGAAAATGCTGCGGTGGATGTGTGGAGTCACGCGTAAAGATCGCGTGAGGAACTCTCGCATCTGCAAGAGAGTTCCCTCTGATGGTGCGGCCAAGTCTTGCGGCAACCGCCCAGCGACGTGTAGGCCCAAGAAGTGCTGGCTTGGCGTCATGGAGGGTAACGTGCGTGCAAACGGTCTCACTATCTTGAACGCCCAAGATCGTGCGAAGTGGAGGAGGAAGAGCCGGAAAGCGGACCCTGAGCTCCGAGGGCACCGTGGCCTCGGATACAATCAGGACTAACGTCTTCATGTGGATGATGATGATGACAGACAGTAAATTAAGCACACATTTTACCTTTAATCGCTTCCACTTATTACCTTAACCCACCCCTTACCGCCCAGTTCACGCTGTCCAGTGGCTCACTCGAGCCGTGATAATTTATGACGTAGCATCATGACACGCTTGTCTGGCGTCAAACTCGTGGCCGTACTATACACTGGTGTATTTGTCATGACTGGCGTCAAAACACTGGCCTTGCTATAGGTACAGTGGTGTCCATGTCACGTCACATGTCACTTTTGGCACTGATCTTTGAGATAACCCTTTATTGAATACTTACGCTAAACAATGTTTTGATTTTTTTATAATACCTAAGTAAAGCCGTGTTGGTTTCACGGTGAAGTAGAATAAAGCCAACCCATCTCTACCCGTGCTGCCGTCTTATTGTAAAAAGGCATAACTAACAAAAACAAAAATGTAAGATAATCGAGTTTGAAAAATTTCAAGGTTTTTGTAGCAGAAAAAATCCTTTGTGTATTATTGGGAGAAACAAGTTATTAATTAAGGTACACAATCGAAATACCTATCCAACCATGCATAGGAATATATTTATTTATTTATCTTTTATACAGATAATCCCAATTTTCCCTTTCATCTTAACAAAATAATTACAAATAAAATATATTTTTATCGTTTTAAAGGCACAACTAACCAAATAAGTCTTTTCTTTTTAAAAACAATTCAGTATTAAAATGAAAGGACACATAATTTATGTAATTATGTCTTTGTAACGTAATCATAAAGGTTCATTGCGAGTTTAAAAGAGTATAAATTTTACATAAAATTGTTACTTTTAAAATGATTGCCTTTTTCACTTACTTTTTAATTATGAACATTGAACAAATAACAAAAAATTGGTAATGAAAACTCTTTATTTCAAATAATATGATAAATTTGACGTTACACTTTTTAAACCACCGTATTATCTCTGATTTTAGAAAAAAATCTAATTCTACGGGGCCGGACTCACGCACGAAGTGTTTCAGTTTAATGATCTAGCTATAACGGTTCATGAAATAAGAGCAAAACCTGGTGAAAGACAGATAGCGAATCTTAGTAATATAGTCCCATTTGTACCCATTAGGTACGGCACCTTAATAATTCAAAGCAAACAAAAATTTAAAATAAACTAATTAAAATGCTAAACAACTCCATTGTCAACAATTGTTTATTTCTTTGAGTTATAATTTAAAAAAATATATAATAAGACTTTTCGTTCAAATAGATTTAGAAACACAACTTCAGATATCGGGCACAAAAACTAAAGACTTTAGCTTTAGTGACTGTTAAGTACTATTTACTTATAATATACGTCGTAAACGCGCGCGGGTAGGCACCTAACAGGCGTGCGTAGAAGGTAGGTTGAAAATATTACTCAATTTTCCAAAAATTTGATGACATATTTTAAAATATTAATATTTTTTTGTCAAGTTCATATTTTCAGCCTACCCTCTGTTCATACTACTGTTATATGTTTACCTATTTGAGTTATCAGAATGAATTGGAAAGTTATGATTATCTAAGCAAAAACATCTGATTACATAATGATAACTTAATTTAAGATTTTACAATGAAAGAAACAACATTGCTTACCAATAAATCAGCTTGCGTTTACTTTGAATTGAAAACATTGGCGCAATGATGAGCGCAAAGACACCCCCACATTCCTTACCTACCTTACTGGCGTCTTAAAGAAAAGGCACAACTGGTCACTTGTGACTTTTCTTTATAACACTTTCAAGTCATAAGTACGTATTTATGTTGTTTCTTCTTAATCGGTGTCAAATAAGCCTTTTCAATTTATTCAATAACAATTTAGCTGTTAGATGTGCCTTTCGGGCTCAATGTATTTCCGTAGATTCTAGAGATAAAATTACACAAAAAATTGGGTAGATGCACCTTTTTCTCCTGATTCCGAATATGTATATAACTCAATTTTGAAAAAATGTTAGTTAAGCCTTTTCTCCGTAATACGGCAGCGTGAGTGTCGTAGGAAACGACTAATGGCCGTTCCCAACACAATAAGGTACCTGGGTCTGCCGGGGTGCGAGAGATATGCTTTCGGCAATCTCACCTCCGGCAACCAAGGACCTAAGACGGCGTGCGTTTTAGTCGTTTCCAGTCCAACATAACCGCCTCCACCGGCTCCGTGGGGGTAGTATCCGTGGGGATTTTGCGCACGATAAAAAAACCCAATAAGGTATCTACTGTCAGTTTGCTTTTGTCCGCAGCTCAGCCCACGTGGATGTCGATTATCACGACAAAACATAGCCTATGTCCTTTCTCAAGGTCTAATCTACCCCTATACCAAATTTCATCAAAATCGGTTCAGTGGTTTAGGCGTGAAAGCGTAACATACAGACAGACAGACAGTTACTTTTGCATTAATGGATGCGAAAGTATATACCTATGTGCATAAACAAATATACGTTCGCGTTTTATTATTAGTATGTATTGTGGTAACAGTGGTTAGTAAGCTGAATTAAGCCAGTCAATAAATACAATATTCCGCTGTGTACCTAACTGTGAGTTATGGGTGGAATCTGTTCCAAATAACCCTGCCAACTAGATACAGCGTATAGGTAGATGTACTTGCCTTAGTATACCAAACTTAGTATTCGACAACCTCTGTGGCGTGGTGGTAGTGCACGCGACTGCCACGCAGGAGGCGCGGGTTCGATTCCCACTCAGTGCAAATATTTGTATGCATGAATATGGTGATTTGCATTGGTCTGGGTGTTTCTATGTATAATATGTATGTATTTACAAAAGTATATAAGTATGTTTATCCGCATTCTAGATTCCATAACACCAGCTATAAAAGCTTACCATGGGTCTGGATGGCGTTGTGTAGAATGTTGTGGAATATTTATTAAAAAAAATACCTAGACTATTATCTGTAGATGTACAGTCAACGTCAGAAATATCTTGACAATGAAGTCTCAAAAAATTATCTCAAAACTCTCGTACTAATATCAATTTTATTGATTCATAATAATGGTATTAAATATCAGAGCAATCAGTCAACTGGAAGGGGTCAAAAAACTAAATTAAGATCATTTTGAGTACTTCGTCATAAACATCTTTCTGATGCTGACTGTACCTGCATTTTTCCTTCTCCTTGAATCCACTAAGTAGGTACATAGTTATACCTACAGCGTCATCAGTAATAAAATGTGAATTACTTTGCTCAAAGAAGGAACGAAAGAAGAAAGAAAAACGTTTTTTACTGAGACATGCAGCAGCACACATAACTCATCATGACTAACTTATAATTACTTATATAGATTTTATATAAATATACAGAATCGTGTAGCAATAGATAAAAATAAAATTAAAATATTAAAGAGACTAGTAGCGACCTCTATTAGAAAATATAAAGGGATTGCTAGCTTGCCACGCTACAAGATAGATGGCGATAGTGTCAAGTAAATAATCTTTTTAAAATTATAGAATTAAGAAATTTGGTTTTCTTGATTGTGTGCAGGTTTCGTATTTTAACCGACTTTATAAAATGCTGTTTGTATTATAAAACTCGTGATTTTAATACATTTTAAAGAAAAATATGTAAATTGCTTTGGTGTTCCGTATAATTTGTGAAAACAAAACCTAGGTAGGTACCTATATTTTCGTTAGGCTATGAAAACCTATGGAATCAAGTTTTCCATAATTTTAATTCCTTAGGTACATTTTTGTAAGTTTTAAAAACCTAATGCGTATAGTAATACACTTTTGCCCGCGGCACCGCTCGCTTGGAAGTCGGTTATCGCGACCAAACATAGCCTATATCCTTTCTCAAGGTGTAATATAACCCCTATACCAAATATCTTCAAAATCGGTTCAGTGGTATAAGCGTGAAAGCGTAAAGTTACTCTCGCATTTAAAATATTAGTATGGATTATTTGACACGTATTGTGCAGTTTACAAACACACAATTATCTATTCCATTTGTAGTTCGCCTAAACACTAAACAGTTGCGCGATTGTTTGTGGAGTTGCTATACAGTTGCAGGTTGCGTTTGTCGCGTGTCATGGCAGCTTTATTAGCTATTAACACATGCTAAACACGTTTGTAAATATCGGCCGTTGTATGTGCCTTAATAGGGTGTGTGGTCCGGTTATCGGCTGGCCATTAAAATAGCCGCGTACTTTAAAGAATTGAAGAAACTTTTATTTATGCAAGATATTTTATGCAAGAATTAGCCTATTAAGCAAGGAGCCAGAAAGACAGTGGATAAGTTTGATAGCAAGCAGAACATAATTCAATATCATTCAGTTTATAATTTGTAAATGGCTTTCGCCTGCTACCAAATATGTTTGGGATAATATTGCATTGCTGCCTCTCGCAACTACTTACTAAAAAGCGATCGAAGAAAAATCGGCTACGTACCCACTGGACCCCCAAAATTCGACCTCATCTATAAATATGATCCACTGGACCTCCATGGCTGAAAAATCTGCTCTTGTAACTGCTTAGGTGAGCTTAGTTACCAAAGTAGATAAATAATTCTTCTCTCTTAACTAGTTATACAGTTAACAAACCGCGAAATATAATTATTTTCTTGTAACTGGTTACGAGATTTCAGTTACGAATATGGATGAAGAGTGAGTCTTGGGCAATTCGCCACGAAATGGAAGCAAATCTACTATTGATCGGACTTTGATGTGTTTTTTTTTTTGTTAGAAAAGTTCAGGTTAAAAATCTTAATTTTTTGTCCGCAACTAGTTAAGTAGAACCGGACATTATGATCAAAATTCATTAAAAACCGACACTTGGGCGGAGCCACGTGCATCAGTTAGTAAATTAATATTTCTATAAAAGAAAGCGTTATAAATCACCATCACCCTGATCTAGCCAAACTTTGACAAGGCCACCGTCACACAAAAGAAAGCCATCACAACTTTTTTATGAGTTGAATCACCAAAAAGTGGCCATGAACGCTCATGAATTACGTAATCGTTTTTATACCAAACTGTGCGTGATTTAATATACTGGAATAAACATTTTACCTCAATATTTTTATATATTCGAGGTTTTTATAACCACGGAGAATACAACATTCTACACAACGCTATCTAGAGCCATGGTAAACTTAACTAGCTTGTGTTATGGAATCTAGAATGTGGATAAACATCCTTAGTAACTTTTTTTTGTAAATACATACATATTAAACATAGAAACATCCAGACCAATGCAAATAGCCATATTCATGAATACAAATATTTGCACTGATCAAACCCGCGCCTTCTGCGTAGCACCACCACGCTACAGAGGCTGTATATCGTCAATTCGCTTCACAGAAAATTTTAATGTTCAGCCTTATCACAGTTAAACCAACTCCGACTGAGTTGTAAAAATACCTCTGAGAATAATGGCGGTAGTCAAATACTTGTTTCCTGGTTTTTAATTTAAAAGTTTGTAAGAATAGGACCGGCAACTGATGCCTTCACCACACACCCGCACTCATAGCGCATATTTACACTCTTTATTTGTAATGCTCGTGTTTGAATACCGAGCTGTACAAAGCATCATGTTAGAGCATAAAGGTGTAATCTACTATGAGCATGGAGGAATTACTATCATGAATTTAATAAAGATCGTAGAATGTTTTAAAAGTTAAAAAAATAAAGTCAGACAAAATGCCCGGCCGCTATGTCTAAACAACCAATTAGCATATTGCAGTCCACTGCTGGATATTACGCCTGTCTCTCCCGATGTACGCCATTTTTTCCAATCCTTACATACTAAATGCTATGTCAAATATCTGAACTTATTCTTATATTCATATAATATGCGCAGAGGCGGAGAACTGTGTTATTTCAGGGTGCACAGATTCAATTTCCGCCATATATCGCTACTACCAAAGACACTGAAAGGCTGTAATGTTAGATGTAAACAAATCCTGCAGATTGATTATTATGGTTTAAATTAATGACACGGGGTTTCGAAATATGTCACAACAAAGGCGGAGTTATGGAGAGCTGGCTAGTTATTATATTAATCAATTTATAAAAATAAATGAAATAAAATAAAAAAATAATTAAATTAAAGGTAATTATTCAAACAGCAAATGGTTCTTTCTGTCTGTCTGTATGTATTTACTGATTGTATTTTAAACATACTCACAGTGAATGAGGTCTTAACACCGTTGTACATCAGGAATTATTTATTGAATCGTCGTCCAGCTGCATTGCTGATGGAGCGTTTGTGAGAATATGTTGAAAAGTTTTAATTAAAACACTAAGCCTGTAAGTATTTACCTGCTCCTGAGAGCAGGCACAACTTCAGAGGTATTATTTAGAGCTTTACACTTAGTATTCTCTCCCTAAAGAGCTTAACCGATCTCATTTACTTATTAGGGGGTGCAGAATTGTATCAACACCTTAAGAGCTCAAATTTACCTACTGGACGGACGTGGTAGGGGTTTTGGAATAACACATGAGTTACTTATATTAATGGAATATTCTAATGACAAAAAGTTTCTGTTCCCGTAACCTATCGGAATTTTCTTTATTTCTTCTTTCATATTCCTATAGACTACTTACGGCAACGGACGGGGCATAGTAGCTACTGGATACCAACTCAATTTAATTTAAAAAAAAAACGAGGGGAACCCCCTGTGGTTATATCAGACTCGAACCGACTAAAACGCACGCTGTCTTTGAGTCTTCGATTGCTGGAGGTTTTTTTTTCCACAAAATTTTACACAACGCTATCTAGACACATGGTAAGCTTTTATAGCTTGTTTAATGGAATCTAGAATGCGGATAAACATACTTAAATACTTTTTTTGTAAATACATACATATTATACATAGAAACACCCAGACCAATGCAATTAGCCATATTCATGCATACAAATATTTGCACTGAGCGGGAATCGAACCCCTCTTTCGAGCTGGCCCTCCTTGGGGTGTAGTGACCTTGTTTCCCTATCTATCAGGCGCGCCTCATCCTTCTTATACAATGGAACTCACTAGTTTAAAAGCTGGATGTTACATAATTTTGCAGATAGGCAGAAACTCTAACAATATTAGAAACTGCTGGTCCATCCTGCGTCCATCGCGTCCGCAAGCCGTAGTGGAACCAATTTGCAGCCGTGACGGATTGCGACCAATTAAATTCATGTACAGTCTCATGGCGGCACGGTGCCGGGTAGTACGACACGGTACGGATAGTATGGAGACTTTAATCTCATATAGACAACGGTATTCTATCCTACTAGTACTGTGTAAGGTAAGCCACTGACTGTACAGCATTTATTGAAATAAAACCACTTTTTACGGATTCTATCGCGATATATTTGTTATTATTACTTCTTAACCCGACGTTTCGGCTGCTTTGCAGCAGCCATTTTCGCGGTGTGACTCACGATGGTAGTTGTCACATAGTTTGAAGTATAAGTTATCTCAAAATACTCGAATCATGGTGAATTATTGGTGTTCGTATTTACGCAGAATGAGCTCACTGTGTTGTTAAGTCTTGCTGGATTTTGCTGCTGGGTTTGATTAAGTGGGTCCCAAGCTGGTGGTACGGTCCATCCATACTCTCTATTAAAATTTGGGTGTTTTTTAATTTCAATAGCCTCGCGGATCATTCTAGGAATATATCTGTGTTCTTTGGCGAGTATCTGTGGTTTATCAAACCTTAGGTAATGGTTGGTGCCTTTTTGCGCGTGTTCACATACAGCTGACTTTGTTGAGCGTTGGTGTTTTATGTCAGCTATGTGTTCTTTGACCCGAGTGCCAATGCTTCGCTTGGTTTGTCCAATATATGAGAGAGTCAATCAACACATACTACAACCCGCCAACGAAGATAAGTCAAATCTATAATAATAATTAGTTTTTAATCACCTTAACTGGAGTTGTAAAAAAATGAAAATTAGTTACGATAAGTTTGTGTGCTGCAGTATGTCTTAATAAAAAATATTTTTCTTTCTACTCTTTTCTTTCTGAATATGAAATTTTCAAACGGCTGAAACAACAACTTAAAATAATGGGGTCGGCAGCATGACTGTTACGCCCCTGGTTTGGTACACGTCCATAGGCCATGGTGCCCACTTTTCATCAGGTGCATCAGATGGGTGGTCTATCATCTAATGGTATAAAAAATCTACCAAGGTTACGGGCCACTTTACCATTTGCCCTCAGTTTATGCAGGGTTGAAACGGAATGATTTCTGTTACAGTAAACATCGCCCAGACGTACCAGGTGATGGTTGTTCTGATAGCAAACAAGGAAATCAGATAAGAAGTCCCAGGTTCATATGTTTTGTAGCTAATATAAAATTCGAATCGATTTTGTTAAAGTGATATCACAATTTCAATATTAGCATCGAGCGCTGGCGTTATCAAAGGCACCATAAACGTCCAATAAAATAGCTATAACGTACTGAGATATCGAAATAGTTTTCATACGTTAGAGGAGTTTGCGTGAATAAAATAAAAATCGTTTTTGTTATGCATGCTTATGGATATCTTGTAAGTTAATCGCTGCGACTGATGCAGCCAGGGTTTTCGATATCCACTTAAACAGTTATGTGATCAAATTAATCATAATACTAATATTACTTACAAACGCGACAGCCTCTGTGGCGTGGTGGTAGTGAACGCGACTGCCAGGCAGGAGGCGCGGGTTCGATCCCCGCATTACTTATGCAAATATTTGTATGCATGAATATGGCTATTTGCATTGGTCTGGGTGTTGCTATGTATAATATGTATGTATTTACAAAAAAAGGATCTAAGTATGTTTATCCGCATTCTAGATTCCATAACACAAGCTAGTTAAGCTTACCATGGGTCTAGTAGCGTTGTGTAAAATGTTGTGGAATATTTATTTAGTTTATACGAACCCTGGACTCCGAGGTAAGAGGCTCGGATGTGACCGAACATGCTTTTAGATTTTTCTGTATATCTAATTTTCTACAATCTGGTTGGGGTCTGTAATTAGGACACTCTTTACTGACACTTTGCCTTCCAAGACAAAGTCATATTGGCGTGTCCTTAATGAAAAAAAAAAAATTAAATTCCACAATTCGCAAGCCGTGTAACACTGTAGGCTCGACTCGCGAGACAAAAGCCAATCGAGTGTCGTCAAGTAATTGACGGGCCGCTGTTGAACGTCCATCCTTCTCTGTCACGCTGGGAGCAAGCAAGATAGAACACAGAAGCATCGGAAAAAAGAATATTAGTTAAGGCTAAGCTCAATCCCCTGAATGAAATTAATTAATGGAAGCTAGCGTTATCTTCACAGACGATTTCTTTGAAGGCTTGTGGTAACAATAGTTGAACAAAGAATATCAGTATAGTAATGTTATGAAGAGAAAATCTTTGTTTCAAGTAGATAAACTCAGAAACTACATTTGTACCTACATACATATAATAACGCTTTTATACCCGGAGGGTTAGGCAGAGCTGAATTAACACCCACATTTCACCAATAATATTGTAGTTGGTTTCAAGTAATAGGGGTATAGTAATAGCCTATTGCCTTAATATTCCAGTCACTATTGTTGACCTGAAGCTGAGTCTGGGCTGTATATATATCTCTCTGATGTTAAACAGCCCGATCGTCGCCTTGTACCACATCGCATAAGAAGAGATGGGGTTGTCCAAATTCTACTCTGCTGGGAAACACTATACTGTTTAGTCCTTCTAGTAGAGGGCTTAGTGGATAGCAGGTAAGGGACAGCCTAAAATTCAGATTTAATGTTTTTTTTTTATTATTATTTGTAAATCACACTAGCAGCTCAATGAGCTGATGAGTGTGTATCCTTCGATCCGAAGACACTGTCTAGTCTGTTCTTGAACGCATTCACAGTGGGGGCCTCTATGACATGTTCGGGCAAGCTGTTCCACTCAGCGACCACTCGGTTCGGAAGAAAAGGTTTTAAAGGGTTGGCTTTACATTGTCTTCTACATAGTTTTAATGAGTGCCCACGAAGATGTTTATTCTCATTTTATAGAAACATATTCTTCATTCCTAAGACATTGTAGTAGTTGGTGAGTATCTTATGTTTCTATCAGACTACCCCGCTGCCTGCGTCTTTCAAGAGAAGTGAGACCCAGTTCAGTTTAAGTGTTATATATGTGTGTATGTAGTATTTATAGTTACCTAAAACACAATGAAGGTACACTCAATAATTTACAACACGATCGTACCTTTAACAATATCCCTTTTTTCCGACAATACTTTTGCAATTGCGTTTCATTGAAAGAAAAAGCCAATAATATGTTATCAAATCTCATAAAAACCTGTGAGCGTCTCTTACTATCAAGGCAGTCTAATAACATGGTTCTTCATCTTAGCGTTAATCTCAGGCACATCCGAAGATTTCAGTTTGGAGTTAGGGGTCCGCTTTACCAGTCTAACTGCGAATTTGGCTAAACTTCGATACTTTCTGTAAAGCGATTGGCATCTAACCTCCACAACCCAAAGGCAATATCGAAGCACTGCAGTTAGACCAGCCGTTGAACTTTTAAGGTCTCCAATTACCCGTATCAAAACTGTTATAGATGTTCGTATGGCAACCGAGACCGAGGGCTTAACGTCCTCCCCGAGGCACGAACAGACCAATGCAAATACCCATATTCATGCATACAAAAATTTGCATTCGGGGATCGAACCCGCCCCTCCTGCGTAGCGGCCGCGTTCACTACCGTTACGTCACAGAGGCTGTCAATCTAATAACATGGTTATCAGGCTTTAAAACAATCCTTAATTCCATTATAATACCAATAAAATACATTTGACTTCCAGCACGCTGACTAAAGCTGTTAAAGTTTAATATCCTCACAGCTAGATGGCGTAACCGTCTAAGCAGTTTATGGCCGTTTTTACTACCACAGGACAATTAAAATTTCAATGAGAATGGGTAATTTCATTAGCGCGAGTAAGGATGTGAGGAGGAGACAATATATGGAACAAACGACAATGTCTACATTTTTAAGATGTGGTCTTTCTTTGTGTTAGGTTTGTGTTCAATTTTCTTAATGGATTCATATTGATATTGAAGTTGTTTCTTATACTCTGTGTTATGTCGATTGAGAATAATGTATGCAGTAAAATATTGTATTTTATGTAGTGATTTTTGTGTAAATAAAATACATTACTAAAAAAAATTAAAAACCCGACTGCTGTATAAAAGATCGAAACAAGCATGAAAGCAGGCGATAAGAGTTGTAAAAAACTCAAGTCTTTTAGTCTTCATTTCGAGACTTGAGTCTTTTTTCCAGACTAGGACTCGTTAGTCACATGAGTTCCGAGTCCTTTGAGTTCTTTTGAGTCTTCAGAGTCCTTTCGAGTCTTAAGTTCTTTGAACTAGACTGAGTCATGAACTTAAGCTGGTGTATTGTATCACATTAACCAATAGATACATAATAGTTAATGAGGTGAAAGAAGGTAGGCAAATATATTTTTGTTACACAGACAACAAACATAATGTTGTCAGTGTCACTTTAAAATTAATTATCTATTAGTAGCTTGTTTCCCGTATTCAAATAATATTAAATAAATCAATATGTCTAGCCAAGAGGATAAACTACGTCCATCTTCTCCCAGTATATTAAGTTATATACCCCCGCGTGCAAAAAAGTGAAATCTTCAACAGAAGTTAACGAGTTATCCAAAACATACGCTGATAAGGAAACTCAGGTAACCTCAAACCAAGTTGAAGATGCAATGATTTATCGCCGAATATATTATTATATAGTATTTGACAGAGATTTAGTGAGAGCCAACGTGTCTGAATTACCTGAGATAACCTATGATCAAGAGGAACCCAAAGATTATCGGGTTAAAGAATTTGCAAGACTCGTAGCTTATGAAATGGAACGAGTTCAACTTGAAACGCGGACAAGCTTATTTTTGAATATTATTAATTTGATCAGAAGAGTCCGTGATGAACATGACATAGATGATGTGAGTCTACCTAGTTTCGAAGATTCTGAGTAATCTAAAGAAATGTTTCAATATGGATGGAAAAAAAATATTATAACATTGTTCTTAGCTAAATATAGTGTTCTAACTATTTATTTTGTTATTTTCATACTAAATCCTTTACTCTTTACTTTATACCAGCATAAAATCATCATCCTACTAATATTTTAAATGTGAAAGTTTGTGAAAATGTTTGTATGTTTGTTACTCAATCACACTCTAACGGTTAAAGGACAGCTAACTTGAAACCGATTGGGTAATAATACGATAAGGGCTTCAATGTGCCTGTCTTCATGGCTCAATATATTAAAATAGTCTTCTCATTGTTTTTTCATCTAAATAGGTTAGCATACTAAATGCTTAAAATTCCATTCAATACTCTTATGTATAAATAAATAATTGACAAATTAATTTCATTGTGATTTTAATGCTTATACAACCATGGATTTAGAAGACTCAGTCATGAGTTCTTTTAAAAGACTCAGTCTTTGAGTCCTTTTTAGCAGGACTCAAGTCTTTTTACAAAAGACTCAAAATTCTGAAGAACTTGAGTTCTTAGTTTTATTTATAAGACTTGAGTCTTCAAAAATAGCTCATAGGTATTTTTTTTAATCGTCTTCTGAAGTCACCCTATTCGATGATCTTGAGTAAAATTATTTTGACACACATTTCAGAACCTAAAATCCACTGTGCACGTTGTATTGACTGTTTTACCCTATGACACTTAGGAGACGAATACCTTTCATTTGATATACTCATCAAAATCCATCCAGCCGTTGAGCCTGTAGAGGGGAACAAAGAAAACTACATAACCTACATACATACATACATACGCGCGTAACACATTGCGCCAATAAGGGCAATGCATTTTTTTATATTCCTAGGTAGGTATTCCTAGTAGTTATTTTTACAATCGAACCTAGAATCTTCTTTAGTAAAATAGAAAAGAAATAGAAATCTTGATTTGCAAGAAACATGGTTTAACAATTGTGATGGGTTGACATATTTTGATTAATACAGCATGTTTCACGTTCACCTTATTCAGTGTGCAAATGTATACGTACATTTATAAAGAAAAAAAAGAAACTTTCTTTTCTTTCCTTCTTTCATTTAGTCTCGTGGTTTGCAGGTTTGCATGCAATAATATATGTTGTCCTTTTATATTACAATTCTGGTCAATTTTATTAAGTTATTATTTATATTTTTAAAAGTACTGGATTACAATTTGATAAATAATTATTCAATTATAATGTAATTGTAAGTTACACGATTAAATTACCTTATTAAATAGTATTATCAAAGGTAAAACTTTACTTTGTACAAAAAAATCAGTGTGTAGAATGTATATCTCTTCCATATTTGTATCATTATCTTTATGACGTCACCAACTTGCGTCTCTTTACTATTGTCACTATGCACCGTTGCATACAAAGTCATGCTTCCACGTCACAGCATTCTGAATAGTCCAGAGAAGTTTCTAACAGTCTTGTGTATTCAACGTATTGATGTATTGTTAGTTACGCCTTGTGTACATAACCTACTTTGTAAACATTATCATTATTATTTTAGTAGTAAAAAGTACCTCTATTTTCGACAGCCTCTGGTAATGAACTGCTGAGACGAGGCCTCGGGTTCAATCCCAGGTTTACCATGGCACACACCAATGACTTTTCGATGCTTTTCGAAGTTATGTGTGTATTTATCGCAGATTATAAGTGCCCGGTTAATGGCTACAGGCTCGCCATCTATTACATTGGGACCTAAAAATAAACTGGCGAAATGTGGGTGCTAGCACCTCTGCCTACCCCTTCGGGCAATACAGGCGTGAGTTTATGTTATGTTATGAATTTGGCTATTTGCATTGGTCTGGGTGTTTCTATGTATAATATGGATATATTTACAAAAAAAAAGAATATACTTACTTAAGTATATATTTTATCCGCATTTTAGATTCACATCCTGCAGCGCTGATTATCATCTAAAACCCACAAATTTCAATCGCCGGTCTAGATACTTGACATAGTTTACCAATATCCTCGTTAAAACTGACTGCAAATTCAAATTCAAATACTGAACTGGTTAGTTTGTAGCTTCCTCCGTTCAGAAAGCTCTCTCTAAAATATTCGTCCAATTATGCTTCGTGGTTTTAACTGCTCTGGGCATCGAACCTAGGTATTCAAATATAGTTTGAACTATTCTAGTTTAGTGGTCAGTGGTGTACTGTTACTATTTAATTTAATTATAAAGTAAAACTCGTGCGAGTTAACATGGCACCTGGCTCGGGGCTTTGCGCGGGGGAGCGGGAGGCGTGTACGCTGACGCTACTAGCCTCGCACGGCGAGAGCGGGGTCGCGCGCGGGGAAGCGGGAGGTGGGTGTCTTCGAGGCAGGTGCCATGTTAACTCGCACGAGCTATATGTGAGATTGTTATTCGTTGCAGTTTATCCCTAGTTGATATAATTTTACTATCGTAATATGCAGACGATATCACTGCGAGAGAAGGAAATCTTGAAATGAAACCTCGGGTCAACCCTTCTGGCCGTCGTCGATTGGCCACAACAAATAAACTAAATTTTTGAAAAAACCCACGACGTATAAAGTATAAAAACTAATTTAAAAATGTTTACTGCAGCGCCCCCTACTGGGCTATCACCGTAACACCCATCTAAGAACATGCACCAATCAAACCCAACCAATAATTGAAAACTGCATTAAAATCGGACTAGTATATTTGGAGAAAATTGGCAATATTGATTTGAATTAAAAATACTTGCTGAAGAGCCCCCTGTTGAGTTGGCATTGTAACACCTATCTAAGAACATGCTCCAATTAAAGCCAAACCCAAAACTGAAAACTGCATCCAAATTGGATTGGCAGTTTCGGAGAAAATGGCAACATGGATTTGCACAAACAAACACACAAACATCCTCTCACCCCAAACGTATATACCGTCTCCGTTTCGTCGTAAAAATAACAAAGTATCGTCTACCCGCTGTTACTGTAACCACCGCCTTACCGCTGTTACTGACAGTTAAAGATAGATCGCATCTACGTATAAAGTGCTCGGCTGTTGAAATTCAAAACATAGTAACTCCTATTTCACACCAATTGCGCAATTTTTTTATTTATTTATTACACATCACAATTATGTTACAAAATAGTAATAGTCCTGCAAAACTGTTTACACAGTTTGTCTGTAGGATCGGGTGAGTCTCAACTTACATTTTTTTTTCTTTTTACATTTGATCTAATCTAAGAGATTACTTTACAATTGTTGTAAATAAGTACTTTTTGATGTTACTTTTAAACCTATTTTTATTTTGTTCCCGTCTTATGTCCTCCGGCAAACTATTTAATAAGTACGGTATACGTTTTTTTAATGTTCTATCTCCAAAATAATTATTCACTTTTGGTTTTTTTTTTATACCACGATGCGCTTTCCGCAAAAAAATCAGTTACCATGTTTTGAATTTAAACAGCCGATACGTCAAATTTGACCGTTGCGATCTATCCTTATCTGTAAGTATGTTATTGGGAAAGGCCGTTAAAAGGCCGACAAAGAACTACACAAGCAAACAGTGCGTACACCCTTTAAGAAAACTTGGTGGACATTTTTCTCCTTTGAATAAAAAATGTATTGAAGCGTGAATATAACGAGGTACACTTATTAAAGAACAAGTTTGTCTGTGCGTCCCTTTATGCACTGAACCAAATATTTCAGGCAATCGTAACTTACTACTTATAGGTACCTGAAAGTTACTTGCCTAAAGAAGGTTGCCCTTAAAAACATGAAGGGAAACCTTTAAGCGAGTAACTCGAAAATTGAGATGATGCTGGGACAGCCGTGGTGCGTAGTAGTGGCAATCTCACTCCGGCTATTAATTACCCAAGACCGCGTGCGGATTTAGTAACTTTGAGACTCCATAAAATAAGTAATTCTTTCCAGGGTAACTGTATACGCTTTTTTAACAAGCTTCCTAATGAACTTAGAGACCTGTAAATAAATTTAAAAATCCAGTTAAGAGTAAACTGTGCCAGAAAGACTATTATAAAATCCAAGAATACTTAGATGATAAACAAGCTTGGAAATTGTTCGCTCAGTTATTCTACTCAAGCAAATCATTTAGTATAAGTAATATTAGTATGACTAAGTGAATGTTTGTAAATAGACCAAAAAAATTCCGGATGAGTTTCTTGTAGGAGTCTTCTCAAGTATCGGCCGCGTTTCGAACCGGTGGTCCATATGCTAAAGTAGTTTTTAATATTTTTTTTTTATTGACGTTTTGTAAGTTTCGACTTAATGGTCTATGCAGAATAAATAACATACATAACCCTCCCCGCTAGATCCGCTGAGGGAAGTAGGTTTCCGAAGGCGCGTTGCACATTTTTGACATTTACAATACATACGAGTATAAGCTCATAGCTTGCACCAAAGGAAGTCACGGAAATTATCTAAATATAGCCACTTCACAACTAAATTTCTTGTCTAAACTAGAAAAGCAGCTCCTGGGCGTGAAAGGTAACAGCCTCGGATGTGAACAGCATTAAAAAAAGGATAATGAATAATTTGCGGATGATATTTGATGGGCCATAAGGATGTTGTCAGAGTCTAAATTACACACCTCTACCGAGAAATATACTGTCGTGATCTCAGACTAAAACAATAATATAGACGTAATAGACAGAACTGGCAAGTGAAGTGGCAAAAAGGAATACTATATTAGTTCTATCTTGCTTTCACTCATTGTGGGCACGCATGAGAGCAAGCGAGATGACACTTGTGGCTTCACTTGCTAATCCTATACGTTTCTTCCGTGTTATTCTTGTAGTCTGAGGTCATGCTATATAATCTTATTCATCCTAGCATTAATCCCAGTCGCATTCGAAGCTTGCACCTCAGAATCTAGGGTCGGCTTTTTGCAGTTTAACTGCGGATTTGGCCAAATCTTCGATATTTACCGTAAATTATATATAAATTAAATATGCCACGTCGTGTCGCATACATATAGTGGCGTGACCCGTGACGTATAGCTGACAGCCGAGTGACACTGACATTCAGAGAACTGTCAGACGTCTCGTCAGCGTACGTCACTTAGTCTT